>CAKXYN010000050.1:0-10000000 GCA_935064755.1 Tragelaphus eurycerus
ATATCAGGGTTAAATTATATTCACAAAACACAGATTTCTTCTGTTCGTCTATTCTTGATTCTCTAAAATTATGTGGTACTTTTGCAGTCAGTTGTTCTTTGCCTGCATAGGCTTCACATGATTTTCAGAACTAATTCTTGAAAAAATTTTATTTTATAGCCTTTCTTGCTTATTTTTCTTTTGTTATAGCTGCTTTAAATATTGGTCTTGAGAATTCATATTTTTCTAGAAAGTAGTCAATTTCTTGAATATTCTAGTATACTTGCAGTGTATATAAAGGGGTCCATATTCATTTTTGTGGGTGGGTATGAGATAATATGAAATATATATTGGACCTACTGTCTGACACAGGACCCCTAAATGTCTTGAAGTTTCCTGGGTGATAGAAATGTCTTTTGGTTTGTTTTCTTTGTATGTTTTCTGAAAGTGTTAATTTTGCTTTTTCCTGGTAGGAAATGATAACCTTCATAACAGACACTTTTGAGGATTACTGCTAAGGCTTGTTAGTACAATTCTACGTGCTCTTTATTTTAAGACTTGTGATTAATTCCATCTCTCTCTCTCTCTCTCTCTCTTTTTTTTTTTTTTAGTTTCAGCTCTAATACATGCATTATCTGTCTCAGTTGAATGCCCTACATATTCAAGGAGGTTTCTTCACTCTGGCTGGTGAGGATTCTCAGCCCCACATGAATGTTGGACACTTTTCAATCCATTCAGTTTAGTTCATTTCAGTCGCTCAGTCATGTCCAACTCTTTGCAACCCCATGAACCCCAGCACGCCAGGGTTCCCTGTCCATCAACAACTCCCTGAGTTCACCCAAACTCATGTCCATTGAATTGGTGATGCCATCCAACTATCTCATCCTCTGTCATCCCCTTCTCCTCCTGCCTTCAATATTTCCCAACATCAAGGTCTTTTCCAATGAGTCAGCTCTTCACATCAGGTGGCCAAAGCTTTGGAGTTTCAGCTTCAGCATTAGTCCTTCCAATGAACACCCAGGACTGATCTCCTTTAGGATTGACTGGTTGGACCTCCTTACAGTCCAAGGGACTCTCAAGCATCTTCTCCAACACCACAGTTCAAAAGCATCAATTCTTCTGTGCTAAGCTTTCTTTATAGTCTAACTCTCACATCCATACATGACTACTGGAAAAACCATAGCTTTGACTAGACAGTCTTTTGTTGGCAAAGTACTGTCTCTGCCTTTTAATATGCTGTCTAAGTTGGTCATAACTTTCCTTCTAAGGAGTAAGCATCTTTTAATTTCATGGCTGCAATCACAATCTGTGGTGATTTGGGAGCCGCCCCAAAATAAAGTCAGCCACTGTTTCCACTGTTTCCCCATCTATCTGTTGAGCTATTTCAAATCCTAAAAGATGATGCTGTGAAAGTGCTGCACTCAATATGCAAGCAAATTTGGAAAACTCAGCAGTGGCCACAGGACTGGAAAAGGTCAGTTTTCATTCCAATCCCAAAGAAAGGCAATGCCAAAGAATGCTCAAACTACCTCACAATTGCACTCATCTCACACAATAGTAAAGTAATGTTCAAAATTCTCCAAGCCAGGCTTCAGCAATACATGATCCATGAACTTCCAGACGTTCAAGGTGATTTTAGAAAAGGCAGAGGAACCAGAGATCAAATTGCCAAAATCCCCTGGATCATCGAAAAAGCAAGAGAGTTCCAGAAAAAAATCTATTTCTTGATTGACTATGCCAAAGCCTTTGACTGTGTCGATCACAACAAACTGTGGAAAATTCTGAAAGAGATGGGAACACCAGACCACCTGACCTGCCTCTTGAGAAACCTGTAGGGAGGAAGCAACAGTTAGAACTGGAAATGGAACAACAGACTGGTTCCAAATAGGAAAAGGAGTACATCAAGGCTGTATATTGTCACCATGCTTATTTAACTTATATGCAGAGTACATCATGAGAAACACTGGACTGGAAGAAGCACAAGCTGGAATCAAGATTGCTAGGAGAAATATCAACAACCTCAGATATTCAGATGACACCACCCTTATGGCAGAAAGTGAAGAGGAACTAAAGAGCCTCTTGATGATAGTGAAAGAGGAAAGTGAAAAAGTTGGCTTAAAGCTCAACATTCAGAAAACTAAGATCATGGCATCCGGTCCCACTCAATGCATAGGTCTCCAGTAATAATTCTTTCCTCAAAAGTTGTTCCTGCTCAGCCTTGTGGAATTTCACCTGTGTGTGATCAGATGACAGAGACTCAGCGGGCTCATTCAGATCTTGGAATCATTCTTTCTGTCTGAGTAGCTCTCTCTTTTCTATGCCCTGCCCAACACATATCACCTTCTGCACCTCCCTGGCTCACCTGTGTTCTCAGATCAGGGCTTTGCTGGGCTGCATCTGGGTTCCCCTCCCTGTACCTGCAGCATGGAAATTGCCTGAAGGCAGACAGCCAGGAGTCATCAGATGGATTTGTGTATCCATCTTCACTCTAGGAACCTAGTCCTGCATGGCCTGCTGTCCAGGATCTGAAAACAGTTGTTTCCAGTATTTTGTTCAGCTTTCTAATTACCAGTGCCAGGTGAGGACGTTCAGATACTGTTCCTCTTAAAGCTGGAAGTGGAAGTCACATTTTATTTTTACAGACACTCTTTGAATCAGTAATTCTAAATCAGTTAACCATATATGTTTGAAAGTATCTTTTGCTTCATTTTCTCTATTTTACTCTTGCAAATGTAAAAACAAAACCAAATATCAAGAGACACACTAAAACAGGTTTTGTTTTCTGTTTTTCCTGGTTGAACTTTATGCCAACAAATCCTAGGTAAGGACTTAGGAAGCTGCAGTAAGTCAAGGCACCAGCAAGATCACAGGATCTGCAATCAACAGGGATCTTAATGGTACCAGAGAGCCTTTTTTTTTTTTTTTGCCATACCATAGGAGGTGGATGCAGTAGTTGAGGGGCTGGAGAGATCCCAGGACCTTAATGACATCAGTGAGCCAACTAAAATACAGGAGGCTGAGGCCAGGTACAGCACGTTTGGGCCAATGTGAGCTGCTACATCTTTTTAATTCTGAATTTCCAGAACCTAAGGTCTTGCATGCTCACACCCCGTCCACCCGTCCGAGCATCCAGCCATCTCATCCTCTCTCCCGGGGTCCAGAACCGTAACCTCAAACAAAATGTTCACCTTCTTCTGATATTCACATAGAAAGATTGCACAGAATCTTTTGCCCAGAAATTCTCCTTCCATGGAAGAAAGCCACCAGGAAGATTGCTTGGAGAATTTAAGAGATGTGTGGTTTTTATGTGAAGAAAGAGGAAGTGAGTAAATGGCAAGTGTGGTTCAGAAATGGAAAGGAGTCTGTGCAAACCCAGCAGGCTCTCTTTGGTGGAAGGCAGGCCGGGCACTCACTGCTCCTTCCCCCTTTGGCTGAGGTCACTTTTATATTGTTTTAGGTAGCTCCAATGAAAACTTCAAGTACAGGGGCTTCCCTGCAGGTCCAGTGGTTAAGAATCTACCTTGCAGTGCAGGGGACACCAGTTCGATCTCTGGTCCCCAGAAGACCCACGTGCCACAGAGAAAGTAAGTCTGTACACCGCAAATACTGAGCCCAGGCATTCTAGAGCCCAGCGCTCCACAGCAAGAGAAGCCACCAAAGTGGGAAGCCCAACCACCGCAACTAGAGCACCGGCCCTGCTCCCTACAAGTAGAGAGAGCCTGCAGGCAGCAAAGAAGACCCAGTGCAGCCAAAAAGAAATAAAATTATATGTAAACAAAAACCCCTTCAAGTACAGTGACTCTCAATGGCTCAAGTAACTCCTGCTCGATGTTCTCAGCACACCGGCATTTGGGGTCTACAGGAACCCCTTCCTCCTGTGAAGGCCCAGAGTCTCCATCGACCACGTGTCTCCACCACTGTGCTGTGCTGTCTCTCCGCTCACCTCTGCACAGAATTGCTTCTGGTGGTGTCATTCTTTAGGCAGGGGAGTCATTCTTGTGATATCATCTAAGAATTAATGTCATCTCACCTGCAATTTTATTTCTATATTCCTTAAAAGGAGTTCCTTAAAATCCCAATTGTATTCCTGAAAAGAGCATTTTAACAAAATCTTGATTTGAACACCTATGTTTTTATTTATCAACTTTTATGTCTCCTTCATTGTGTCCTGTGCTCTGGCTCAGCCTCTCTCTTGGCCTCTGCTCTTGGCCTCTCATGAAACAACATACAGGATGTGTTAATTGCATCCACCCTCCCCTCTCACTGGCTCTTTTCCATTCTCCCTCATCTCTCCGTGACATGTGTAACTATGTGCGCATCACTATTACCGTGACACCCTCCCCTTCCCTTGGGAAGCCTATTATTACCTCCCTGCTCCTTTCTCTGCTGCCCCATGTGTGTCCCGGCCCAACACTCACAGCAGCTTCACAGCAGGCGCTCTCCCTCACTCTTCTCTCCAGAGTTCCTGCTGGAATTTCTGGACACCACCTCCCAAGTATTTACCTCTGACTCTGACTTCTTCTTCCCTGGTGGCCCCTGTAGCATCTTCCCTTGAATGAAGACCACAGATAAAGCCTAAATTCTCCTTCTTCCCCAGCTACCTTAGACTCCCCTGTGGATGTCTCCTTCTCATCCAGGCTCAGTGATTCAATATCATCCATGAACCATTTTTCTATACTCAACCATCTATCTGGCCGTATTGATACAGTCTCCAGGGGAGTGGGTGGAGCAATGATGGGCAATGTTGAGATGGCAGGTAGAGACCAGGCCAGGCAATGAGGGTGTGAGAATGAAGGGCAGTGCTAAGAAGAGGAGCAGATTATAGAGAAGTCACAAGGGCAGAAGAGGTTGGAGAATGTTTTTGAAAACAGATCAGGGAGAAATCTGGGAGAGGAGAGGTCGAGTCTTAAGGAAAGAGAAATGATCATTGCATAGCTCCTGGGGCGGGGAGGGGGGGGAGGGAATCCAGCAATGTGCTAGTTTACCAGCAACATCCTATCAGATGCTGTATTTCAGTTGGAAATACTTCAGGCTACAAATCCATTAGATTTGTAGAAATTCCATATGCATTAGAAATTGATTCATTTTCCTGCAATGGAATAAATTAGGCTAAGGTTATGCATTACATTGTTTTTTGTGATGTCAAGATGCCATTTTATATTAGTGTTTATTCCAATGTGGACCAGTAAAGCGTATTATAGTACATCATCTATTCAGTGGACTGATTTGTGGAAAATAGTGTCCCAAGAGAGAATATTCCCCAAGATAGTGTCAGCTGAATATAAGCAAGATACCATAGAACACTGTGCACAGTGTGCGAGCATTTATGGTTTTAAATGTGGTTGTGCTCAATCATTCAGTCATGTCCGACACTGTGTGACACTATGGACTGTAGCCCCCCGGGCTCCTCTGCCCATGACGATTCTCCAGGCAGGGATACTAGAGTGGGTTGCCATTTCCTTCTCCAGATGATCTTCCAGACCCAGGGATGGAATCTGAGTCCCTTATGTCTCCTGCATAGGGAGGTGGGTTCTTTACCACTAGCACCACATGTGGAGTGAAGAAGAAATAGATATTCATAGTTGCTTGTGTATCCATAAAATGACATTCTGGGCCGTCTCTCCTGATCTAGGGGCTAAGACTCTGCACTCTCATTGTAGGGGCCTGAGTTCAATCCCTTGTCAGGAAACTAGAACCCACATGGCACAGCTAAGAGTTCCCATGGAAAAGGGGCCGGGCACAGCCAAATAAATACTTAGAAAAAATAAATAAACGTCTGGAAGCTATTCCTGAGAAACAAAACACATGGCTGACTGTGGAAGCAGCAGGGCCTTGACAAGAAGGGAAGGGGTAGGAAGAACAATGTAATATGAAGTATTTTATATTTCTAGGTTCTTGAACCTTATACATGTATTATAAGTTTCTCAGAAATGCCAAGACATTACAAAAAATTTTAAACCTCTAAAGAATAAAACTCACAGCGTTATTTCTACAAACTGTGTGAAAGTCAAGTTTGTTTCATCAGAAAGATTATCTGGCTTCTCTGAAACATCCTCTCAGGCTTTTCCCACGCTACCCAGACAGTGGTCCATACGGCGCTGTCTGGATTCTTGTCATAATTTGAAGTGAACCTTTTACACTATCCTGGGTCCTTGATGTCCAGCAAATGAAGGACGATGTCATCACGTTCCTTGCAGCAGGGGCCCACTTAGGTAGCACCGACCTTTACTTCCCAATGGAGCAGTACATCTACAGAAGGAAAAGTGGCGGCGTCTACACTAGGAATCCGAAGAGAACCTGGGAGAAGCTTCTGTAGGCAGCTCATGGCATCGTTACCAGTGAAAACCCAGCTGCTGTCCCTGCTGCGTCCTCCAGGAACCCTCGCCAGCGAGCTGAGCTGCAGTTTGCTGCCGCTTCTCCTCCGGTCAGCCACTTAGCTCCTGGAGCCTCCACTAAACAGACCCAGGCAGCTTCCAGGAGCCAAGACTCCTGGTGGTTACGATCCCAGGGCTGACCGCCAGCCTCTCCCAGAGGCATGTATGTGAACTTACCATCGGTCTGTGTGACACGGACTCTCCTTTGCACTCTGGAGACCACCCATTCCCGGCAACCAGGGAGCTCAGTTGGTGGGTCTGACTTGGCAGATGCTCACCCAGGAAGTTCTGCCCGTGCGCAGCACCATTTCCTGTGAACACTCTTGGGAGGTCGTGCCTGATCTCTATGTCTGCAGATTCTGAAGAGATTAAGAGGGAAGAGCAGGTGGCAGCTGAGCAAGCTGTGACCCAGGAGGACTTCACCGTGAATGGGTCACTTCAGCAGCTGAGTGCAATGCTACTGGATCTGAGGTGGGGGCCTAGTCCACAGGCTGGCAGGGGAGCTCGCTGCCTATTCTGCAGATCCCCCTAAAGGCTGGCCTGCAGCGCCCAACTGCTCAGGCCACTGGCCGGGTAGGCACAACACTGTGTGGGCTTCAGCTGTTCTTTCACAGGCTCTTTTCTTGGGTGGGGGCTGTGCTGGGTCCTTGCTGCTGCACAGGCTTTGCTCTGGTTGTGGTGAGCGGGGCACACTCTGGTTGTGGTGCCTGGCCTTCTCGTTGCAGAGGCTTCTCTTGTTATGGAGTGTGGGCCCCAGGGCCCCCAGGCTTCAGTGGTGGCAGAGCGTGGGCTCAGGGGCTGTGGCCCCCAGGCTGTGGATCACAGGCTCGGTGGTTGTGGCTCACGGCCTTAGTTCCTCTGAGGTACCTGGGATCTTCCTGGCCCAGGTGAGGGGGGAGACGAAGGAGAAAAGAGAAAGAAGAAGCCAGAGGAACAGGAGAAGGAAAGAAGGAGGAGGAGCAGGGCAGGGGAGGCCCAACGAGAGAGAGGAGGGCCGAAAAGTGGGTAAGGGACTGGAGCTTACTTGCCTTCTTTTTTTTTTTTGTTTTTTTTTTTTGGGGGGCGGGAAGGGGGTTTTGAAAGGGGGGGGGGGGCAGGCAAAGGAAGGGGGGGGAAAGAAAAAAAAGGGGGGGGCGCCCTGCCCCCCCGGGATTGAACTCATGTCTCCTGCACTGGCAGGATTCTTTACCATAAACCATTATGGAAACCCCACAGACTCTTAAAATGGAAATTGGTTGACAGAAAATAAGCAGTTTCTAAATAAATAAATATGTCTACTCATGAGGATGTTCTGTGACTTTTGCTGTTTTCCTTTCACATAAGAGGAAAATTTCCTAATTCATAATTCATTATGTTCTTCCCTCAAACAATATTTGCAACTGCTAATTTTATTAGCTAAGCTTGATCCAAGTTTTAAAATACTTTTCTCCCACTTTCCCCTATGCTCTGTACGCTCCTTATCAATTGAGATAATATTTTATCATTGTTCAGTCACTCAGTCATGTCCAACTCTTTGTGACCCCATGGACTGCAGCACACCAAGCTTCCCTGTCCTTCACCATCTCCCAGAGATTATATTTATGTACTTCATATGGATAGGAGGATAATCAATTGACTTCATACTTGAATTATTTCTCTGAATCTGACATATTAATTTGCTAGTAAGATATAAAACACTTGATTGACTTCAGCATAATAAAAAATAGTAGAATCAGGTGACCATATCTTAAGACTGATTATAAAACCAGCAGCCATGTTGATGAGGAGCAGTGAACATGGGGGGACATTTTATGTGGTGGAGAGAGGGGCACTGGCCCAGGGATTAAAGGGCGGAAAACAGGGGAGGCGTAGTGGACCTCCTGGGAGTCACTTCCCAGGGACACACAGGACAGAGTCCTGAGCATCCTGAGTGCCCACAAGGTGGTCTGAAGCGGTGGCCAGGGCACCCCTCAGCGTATCAGTGGAGATGGTAGCTGTGTTGTGTGTCTGTACGAGTCTGTATAAGGTGACCCTGCATGCAGAGAAGCAAATTTGACTAAATGGCAGATGGCCTCAGCGCTAATAGTAAGATCTTTTCTTAAATCAATTTCTTTCTCCTCTCAGCTTCTCCATCTGAAAGGAGTTTCTCTTCATGAGACCCATTCTCTTTTAATTCCCTTTTCAAAGCCTCAGATTTTGTAGCTTTTTTTCAGTAAGTATCTTTCCATGTTTATTCCTCAGACAAGACAAGCAAGAGTAAATTTTTCTTATTGGACTTTAAAGATAAACAAATACTTTAAAAATCAGACTTTCCCAAAGTTCTAAATTCATTCATGTTCTCACTTTAGTATCTTCAATCCTAAGCCTGTAATGAGCGTTTTTACCTGATTCAGACACAGCTCTGGGGAGGGAATTGGTGGCGGGACTCCACAGACCCCTGGAATTTTGGACAGTTAGAACTTTTTTTACAGAAGTGTTAGCAGCCAATGGAGCAAGGCGCATATAGGGCCAGATTACAGGGCTGACAGCGGGGAAAAGACAGTTTATTGATGGTAGAAAAGATCTGCCTTCTGACAAGCAGGAGCCTCTCACGGTGAGGCAAACCGGAAGTGCCTGCAGACACAGAGACGCGTGCGCCTGCGCAGTAGCGGGACGCTTCAGCAACACCCGTTATCAGCGCAGCCTTCAGAAAGGGGTCGTTCCTTGACCTGATCCGTGCTTCCTGTTTCTTTAACTCCCTGTCCTTTGGGGCTTTTCTGCTGAGTTGGACTCCCCTTTGCTGTTCCTAGATCTCCTTGGGGCCTTCTCACAGCTCCCGGCAGCAGGCAGGGAGCAGCGGCGCCATTGGGCAGGTCTGCTCCTGTAACTCCTCTGGCAGCCGTGCGGCTGGGACAGCGCGCTGAGCGTCCACCGTCCCTCTCATGGGACCAGAGGTCGGAACGTGATGGGACCAGAGGTCGGAATGGGGAAGATGGAAGGGCTGCCTTTGCTTTCTTTCACTCCCGGGCCAGGAGCTCTTAACCTGAGGGATTTGGAGAGCCCAGGGAGCCTGTGGCCTCCCTGAAGGGATGCATAAAATGCGTCTGTGCACAAGCTTTTGTTCAGATAAGAGTAAATGCCCTGGAATTACCCCTTCAGAATATTTTATCTTTGTTCCCAGTCTGTACAGATCCTGTGCTTTGAAGCACAACACTGCTGCAGTGATTTCATCACACTTCCACTGCTGCCAGTCCCTAGTAAACCCAGCTTTCAGAATCAAGAGAAGCTGGTGGCTGACAAGGCTTAAAAACATCCTTTGAAGTACCTAGAATCAAGAGCATTTGACTCTACTCTACTGGAACATTTTAAGGTCTAGCAGTTTGCTTTTAGCTTGTGAGCAGCTAGGTCAAATTGTTTCCAAACAAGAAAACCGAACTAAAGTCTATGTTTCTGACCAGGGTTACAGGACACAAACCACTTTAGGGCGGGTCCCAGGTCGGCCTGAGATTCTGTCATTACCAGGAATCAAAGGAGCAAAGAGCATTTGTGACACAAACCCTAAAAGCGTTTTATTACTGGATAATTTGAGTTGGGACGGTTCCCTAGAGAAGAGAATGGCAACTCACTCCAGTATTCTTGCCTGGAGAATTCCATGGGCAGAGGAGCCTGGCGGGCTACAGTCTAAGGGATCAGAGGACACGACTGAGTGACTTTCACTTTCTGTTTTCAGTTTGGATCTTTGGAGAAGTAAAGTCTTTTCTGTGGATATTTGTAAATGCTTCCTGCAGATCCAGTTATATGGCTTTGTGTTCTTCTGGAATTGCTCCCATGACATTGATCTGGACTTCATGCACTTATGTATCACATTACTTTGTTTTCTGTGCAATGGTGGTAAAACAGTTAAAAAGCAAGTAAACAAGCCAAAGCCCGTGAACTGTGTTCCAAACAGGCTGAAAGCGCCACCTACTGTCCAGTCTGTAGAGGGATGCCCGGGGGAATGTAGTCTGAGCCTTATGGACTGAGAGCACAGGACTAGGATATTAAGGTGAAGTTAGACTCACATCTGACTATACTTTCTACTTATATGCTATTTATAACGAGTTATGTAGTTATATTTATGCTCTCTCCTGAGCATTCTCAATCTTTGGTTGGAGAAAGTAAGATATTGAAAATCACTGAACTGTGGCAGATGTAAGAAACAGTACCAGGCTATCATATGCTTTCCACGGGGCCCGATTATCCCACACCAAAATGCCTTTAGAGTTCTGGAGCAAAAATGCTCTTTGCCACTTTTATTCCTAGTAACGACTGAGGCCCAGAGCTCCCTGAGTGGCCCCTCCTGCTGGGGACTTGACTGTATGTACTTTACATGTTTAAGAGATGACAGAAAAAGAGAAAGCTCTAAAATGGCAAAAGCTGTCAGGTACACGAAAAAGGTGGTTTTTAATGTTGGTTTGAGTGTTTTGTTTTTAATGGAACAATCCATTATAGAACAGGTTTAGAGAATAAAGTGTACATTTCTTATTTCCCTAAAATAAGTTTAGAGAATAAAGTGTACATTTTCTACCTCTGAGAGATACTAATTAAAACATGTCTTTACTATGGGCCTGGCATAAATTCAGACCTACCTAGGACAGGTAACTGACTTCCAGGCTGCCTTAAACCCAGCAAGTGTTCAGGGAGTGGCCCAGTGACTGGAGGGCACAGCAGCGTGCAGCCGGGGCTTCACTGTTTGTGCTGCTCCTGTGCTCTTTCTGTCTCTAGCCCTTCAGCAGAGATTCACTCTCTTCTATGCAGCTTATCATTTGCTTGACTCTGAAATACATTGGTTCAGTTTTTATGATAAGCTGGTTCTGTACAATCATATGTAGTGTTTATTTAAATGCAAACAATATACACTCTTGTTCAAGTTCCTCCTGAGTTAAAAGTACACCCAAAAAGAAACTGAATAATTTAGAGTTGGCCTGGGGCCACCGCAGGGGGCTGGCAGATGGGCAGGCCCGCTGAGGCAGGGCCACGGTGGGAGCCGCCCGGCCGGTGGAGGGGGGCCGACGGGATGGGACTGGGCCCCACAGCAGCGGTGAGGACCAGTCTCAGCTCCCAGGCGAGCCCAGCCAAGAGAGAGCTTCGTTCTGGAGGTGGCCCTGGACCCCAGAGTTCAGCCCAATTTTAAAAAAAAATAAATAAAAAATAAAATTTCTCTTTCATCCTTATCAAAGTATCTGTGGTTCATTTGTATATATTCCTCCAGCTTTTTAAAAAACATTTTCAAATATATATTTATTTACACACAGATAATATAGGTTCATTTTTAGTTCAGTTAGACAAATAATGTGTGTTGTTTTACAACTTGCTTTAGTCCTGTAACAGTATGACTTTGAGATGTCACCATTTCCTGTTTGGAGGTTTTCCAGTGGTTTTAAATAGGAATATAAAAATCTTTCTTTAGAACAACATGATTCTGCTATAAGCAAACTAGGTTCATCTAGCATGCACATTCAGGGAAATTCAGAAATGTCTTTAGTTGCCCTGCACATCCCACCATCAGGAATGGAGGAAACTGCGAGCAAGGAAAGTCTCAGTAATGAACACCAGGCACCCCGTTAACCCAGCTCTAACGGAGGAGGGCGGGGTGAGGACAGCTCACTGGCTGCAGGGAAGGTCTTGTGATGCCTGTGTCTCCAGCCTGGCCGGTAGCAGCCAAGAGAATCAAGGAAAGAGAGACGGTAGGCGGAGAACAGTGGAGGGCAGGAAACGGGCCTCCTGGTGGCAAAGCACAAAGGTCGGAGCAGAGCCCGGGGAGGACGATTGGGTCCTCGGAGGAGCCCACGGAGAGACACCCAGAGGAGGCTCCCTCCCGCTCACCCCACCCCAGAAGGTGCCCATGGGGGGGGGGGTCGCATCTGCTCCCCTCGCTTCAGGCTGGTCTCGGGAACACACTTCTTGTTTCACTTGAGTGATTCAATTGTGCCTCCCCTGTAATTTCAGGTTGGGTCTTCTCTGCCTCCCTTCCCCCTCTCTTTTCACTCTGGCCTCAGTCTTCATTTTTTTCTGGCAAACAAAATATGGTCAGCAGGCAGAGTTGACTGCATAAAAGGCAAAGGTGTGCCTCTGAGGAGTAATATATACTCATATCACTATGCTAGTTTATTTATATTTATTAATTTAATTTAGTACAACATTATTACCCTAATGCTATGTAAATATATGCATATATAATGTAAATAAATATTAAATGTTATGTATTATTATTTTAATATAATATTTATATATCAATCCCTGGTAGCTCAGACGGTAAAGCGTCTGTCTACCAGCACGGAGACCCGGATTCGAGCCCTGGGTTGGGAAGATCCCCTGGAGAAGGAAGGATGGCAATCCACTCCAGTACTATTGCCTGGAAAATCCCATGGACAGAGGAGCCTGGTAGGCTACAGTCTATGGGGTCCCAAAGAGTCGGACACGACTGAGGGACTTCACTTTCACTTTCAATATATGTTAATATTAATAATATAGGCTGATTTAGGTAACGACACCCCTGGTGAGAAGACTAATGAAGACTAAAGAAGTCAGAAAAAAACAGAAATTTGAAGATCTTTGTGCAAACTCCACGCTCACGATGTAAATGGCGAGACGTGCATGAAGGTTCTTGGCCAGCGCCCCTCACAGGCTTCTCCAGGCCCCTGTTACGGTCAGCAGTGAGAGAGGGAGCGAGGGTCCAGGCAAAGCCCCCAGGCCGAGGCCGGGCTGAGCCCCCTTCCAGTCTCCTTCCTCCTGTCACCGTGCGTCACCTCCTCACTTACACTAGTGTAAACGAGTGTTATCACTTCTCCCACAGAATGAAGGGTGTGTGTTGCAGGAGAGCTGGAGCGAGCTCACTGGTGACACAAATCTTAAAACTATAGAGAGAGGGAGTTGGAGGGAGGGAGACAGATCAATAGACTTATATGCCCTGGCTTTAGACTGTAGGGTGAAATTTATGATATTAAAACTGGTTAGCCTTTAGCTTGTATTTTTATCAGTGCATGTATTAAACAATTGATCAGTCACCTAAATATCATAGATTCTAAATCATAAACTAGGATTTTAAAATACTGTAGTTTTCTGTGTTACCAAAATGCACTTTTGAAGCCAACGTTCAAATCATCCAGTGTCTTCTTCTGGTGTTTGGTCACATGTTGTTCTCTTTTTTAACTTTTGCTGTGTATTTGGGGTGCAGCCCATTAACAAACAGTGTTGTCACAGTTTCAAGTGAACACCAAGGGGAGCAGTTCAGCCAAACACACACACGCGTCCTTTCTCCCCCAAACTCCCCTCCCACCGAGGCTGCTACATAGCATTGACATCCATGTGCCAAACAGTGCGTCCTTGTTGATTCCGAACCAAAGTGGACATTTGCTGCATCATCAGAGACTCTGTCAGAATGTTTCCCAGAGGTTAGTGAGGAATTTCCTGGAAAATACTCAGCCCACCCCCTGTTGCCAGAGGAAGAGTGTTTATATACGGGTGTTAGTTTTGAGAGAATTTGGTGAACTGGACCAGCTCGTACAGAGATGGAAACAGCTTGTCACCATCAACATTGTCACCATTCCCCAGTAGGTTCAGCCTCCCCCGAATGCCCCCTAAGTCCTGACCGCTGAGCAGGCCAAGCCCGCTCTCAGCCCCCAGCACCTCCTCCCGCATGGCCTCAGCCCGCAGGAGACAGAGGGACTGACCGCTCATCCCCTCCTCCCCCTGCTCACGGGCCTGCCCGAGCCAGCTCCCTGCTCTGGTTGAAGGAGGAAGCAGGCCCAGCAGCAGCCCCAGAAGAAGCACACAGGGGACCCTCCATTCCCAGGACTGCGGGCTCATCGTGCAGGGCCGAGGGGACATGGGGGCGGGAGGAGCCTCAGCGCTGGACACTGGTGGGAGCTTGTCTGCTGAACAGACTCAGGGACTGTCTGTTGGCCATGGGATCTGAGGAACAGGAGAGATTTGGATGGACTGGGGCTAGCTGGGAGGGTTTGCCATGGTCTAAAGCACAGGCTGTGTCTCTCTGGGCTGAAAATATTAACTGCTTAGCACTAGCTCCCACCAAAAGAGGGTATTGGTTAGAGGTGTCCTGAGATGTAAGAGCTTCTTAGGGAGACAAGAGGAGATACTAGGAGGATGTGAAAGGCCTTGGAGAGCCTAAACCACACGCCCAGCCTTCTGACCCCAGTTTTGGGAGGTAGCAGTTTCTTATGCATGTCCCTGGTGGCTCAGATGGTAAAGAATACACCTGTAATGTAGGAGACCTGGGTTCCATCTCTGAGTCGAGAAGATCCCCTGGAGAAGGAAATGACAACCCACTCCAGTATTCTTCCCTGGAAAATCCCATGGACAAAGGAGCCTGGTGGGCTATAGTCCATGGGGTCGCAGGGACGGGATTGAGAGACTAACACCCTTTCAGGTGAGGGCTGCCGGTTTGCTTGGGCCTGATCAGGGAGGGGCACAGGTGAGTGCTGCTTCTGACAAGTGAAAGAGGCTTTGGGCCTAGAAAAGGAAACAGCAGTCTCAGAGGCCCTTGGTGAATCATCTAACTTCAGGGAAAACAAAACCAAACTTCAGATCCTGCCCTGATGCTCCAGGCTGGTTGCATCTACCTGGGACTTATGACCTCTTGTCCAGAGGATTGATCACGCCCTGCCCAACTACACATGCCATCTCAACTAAAGAATACCCAAAACATCCCACCTGACTAACGTTTCCCTTATCGCTTCCACAAACCTCCCTTTAAATATGAAACCTCCTTGATCCTTCTCACGCTCAGCAAGGTCCTTAGGCTGACTGCCGCACCTCCTTGCCTGAATAAAGGTAACCTACTTCCTTTGAGGTCATCTCTCCTTTTCTGCCTCAGCCCAATCTATACCTTACAACCAGCACTGTCCTAGGGAAGAGGGCAAACAGGTGCCCCGCGGCAGTCAAGACACAGGCTGCTTAGTCAGCAAGACAGCTGTGAGGGGGTGGAGTGGGCACCGCGCAGGGCCTCTCCCCCTTTCCCCGGGTGCCCTGCAGTTCCAAGCTTTGGTCTGAATGCATCATAAAGAAGGACCCTTTGTATTCTACCTATTACGAGTTAACCACTAAAGGAATGTTGCCTATAAACTTGTACATAAAGTCCCATCTCTGGGAGCCCTGCATCCCAGGTAATGAGCACCAAGCTAAAATAATAACTTTGTTTAGCTCACAGGAAACTTCCTGCCCAGACTCACCTGTGAATCGTGGCAGGGAGGCAGACATTAATACATCCCCTCTGGAGCCTGATCAGAATGAGGAAATATTTGACTTTCCTCCCCCACAACTTTTGAGAATTAATATAAGAGAAGCCTGAATTGTAACTCAGGCAAGATGGGTCCTGGGACAGGAGTCCTGGGTTTCTGAATAAAGTCACTGTTCCTTGCCCCAAGAACTCATCTCTCAATGTATTGGCCTGTCATGAGCTGAGCAGGACAAGCTTGGACTCAGTTACAGAAGAGCTGACAGTCTTGCTCTTTTTGGGGAAGATTTCCATTTTCATTCATTTAGTCATTCATCCTGTATTTGAGTGCTGCTCAGAGCCAGGCCCTGCTGAACTCACCCTTGGAGACCCAGCTCAGACCTCACCAGGTCCACAACGCCTTTCTTCATCCCATGCTCTGCCCGCACCATTTTCTGCCTCACCCAGGACCCCTCAAGTCTTTAAGCACACTGCGATGAGCTGTCCAGGTGTGAGCCCTGTGAGGACCTCGAACAGATGCAGAATGCGGCTCAGCAAATGTGATGATGACCAATAATCAAATCAATGAGCTGGTCAAATGCAAACCAGGCTTAGGTCACATTCACCAAAGGTCATGTTCTTCTCCCTCCTTCCAGAGCCAGAGTTTCAGGGGGACCTTTACCAGGAGCCCAAGGATCTTCTCTGACACTAACCTCATCCAAAACATTAACAGTCCAGGTGGATTTTATTTTCAATTTTATTTCTTTTTACACTTGAAGTCACTTTGTGACTATTCCACTGAATACTGAGTAACATAATGATCACTTCTGTTGTGTCTGGGCCAAGAAAGCCCAATACGGGGGTAGGATGCTGAGGAGGAGAAGGTCAGGGGAAGGGGGGTGGTGTGAAACAGCAGAGGCAGGTGCCGCCCACCCCGTCCTCACTGCCCCGCCCCACCCTCTTTGTACTTAACTATCCTGGCTGTGATTACAGAGATCCAGATGTCTCATTGCTGATGATCTGTCCTTTAGAGCCAGCTGTAGAGGTCACAAGACAAACCTGAGTTCTGGAGCCCCTGTGTGATCCAGGAGCAGTCACCTGTGCCTTCAGAGGGTCAGTTTCTGACCCACAGTCATGCTCTCCCAGAGTCGGGCATGAGTTGGTGGCCAGCCCTGCTCACCGTGAGATGCTGCAGCTCTTGCCCTGCCCTGAAACCCCTCCCTGCAGCCTGGCTGTGTTCAGGGGATGCCTGGACAAAACAGGCATGAGGGAGTAGGAGAGAGTGGGTGCTTCCGGGGCAGAAGAGATACAGAGAAACTGGATTTCACTCTGGCCACTTCCAGCTGGTCCCAGCCTAATGCCACTTGTCATACATCCTGAGTGGACACGATCTCCTGGGAGTTCAGAAGACTCTCCTGAGAGCTGAGATGTGGAGCTCTGAAGGATGGGGCTGGGATAGCCCCCACATGAGGCTGGGGCTCTGGGGCTCTGAAGCTGGCCCAGGGGGTGGAGCTGGGCCTGGCAGGTTTGCACTGTAGACTGTCGGGTGTCTGGCTGAAGCTGCTGACATCCGTGGTCACACCTCCCTCAGCCATCTGACCGTTTCTGATCCCAGCAGTTAAGCAGGGCTCGTCTGGCAGTCAAGTGACTGAGACAGGAGCTCAGCGTGGGCGGCTCCTCCACCCGCCTCTGCTCTCCTCTCTCCTGGTCTCTCTCCTTCGCCACCTCTGCCCCCACCCCCCATTTAGTTCTCTTCTTAGGCCGCCATGGGGAGGCTCACACAGAGTCTGGGTTGGGTGGGTGGCACGGAGGGTCCCGAGAGGGGGTGTCATGTCTGGGCTGGTTGCCCTGTGCTCACTGGTGGCTTAGGGTTGGTGAGGCAGAGAGGCTCCTTGCACAAAGACAGTTCCTAGTGACTTGGACTGAGCGACAATTGTAATTTTATATTCCATGAGTTTTTCAAAATTAAAAAGAAAAGAACGTGTGTGTGTGTGTGTGTGTGTGTGTGTGTGTGTGTGTGTATTATAATGGCCTAGAAAGGAAAATTCTCAAGTCAAACAGAGGAATGAATCGTGTGCTAAACCATAGATGAGTCTCAAAGACATAGCACCACTTGTAAGAAACCAGCATACGTGGCCACAGTTGTACAAATCCATGTACTTTAACTATGCAGAACAGGCCAATCATTAGGGTCAAAAAGCACACAGACAATTGCCAAACGCTGGGGGAAGGTGGAAGGGGAAGTGCCTGTTTAGTGGGTAGTGGCTTTCTCTGTGAGGAGGTGAAATGCTCTGATTTAGATAGTGGTGATAGATGCACAGCTTTGCACACAGATGATGAATTGTTGAGTTGCATGTTTTACAGAGTAAATTTTATGATATGTGAATTAGATTCCAACTTAAAAATTGTGATTGATAAAGGGATTGTTTTTTTTTTAAGAATTCACACAAGAAGCACATCTTATCTTGAGTTTTGTTTGGTTCTCACCCTTCCAACGTCTGCAGGCAAACAAACATCTGGACAGGGATGAGGATTCAGGTTTCCTCCTTCAGGGACTGACTTCTCTGAGCTTCCTTTCATCACCAAACAACGAGGATCCTCAGCCTCTGCAGCAGCTGCTCTCCATGTTCCTATCATCCCCTCTCCTCCTCCTCCCCCTGCTCTAATGGGCTTCCTCCCTCCAGCTCTGCCTCCAGAGTTCAGTCTGGGCTCCTCTCAATGGTACCCTTGCTGGGCTCCTGACCGCCCTCTGGCTGCAGCCTCTCCGCCCTCCTGTTCTCTTTCTCTCTGTGATAACTGATCTGCTTTAACTGCAGTTTGGAACATGTGTGTTCTCTACTCACAGCATCTGAGTGGCTCCCACTTCCCAGGAAGGATAGTGGCATCCCAGGCCAGGCTCTAAATGCCTTTCACTCTCTCTCCCCTGCCCTCTTCCTCTGCCAGCCCTCACCCCCTGCGTCCACCCCGCAGTCCACACCGCCTTTGACATCATGCAGGAGTTGAGATGAACGCTCTGCCTTCACAGCTGCCTTGCTGGGGGAACCTGCTCTCTGTTGCACCTACTACGGGCCCCTGGCTCTGGATTCCTGGCTGCTGAACTGCATTCCTCTGAGGCCTTGGCGTGAAAACCATCTGCTGTACTGATTTTCCTCGAACTCCCTCGGGCTGTGTCATAACTCCTTGTCTTCCTTCTGGTCCTGTGTGCCTTTTCTCGGTGAGCACGTGCCACATGGTGGGGCACTTATGTCTTGTCTGATGCCCCTCTTGGTCCTGAGCACAGGAATCCAGGCGCCATGACTCTCCATGACTCTCTCAGGCCCGGAGGTGCTCACTGCTCACCTGCACGGTGACTGCAGGCTGTGGCTCCCCCTCAGGCTTGCAGGGCCATCTGGCTCTCATCTCAGGCACTGTCGCTGCTGTGGGGGAGCAGCTGTCACTCCAAGAAAGCCCCCGCCCTCTTGTTGCAGAGACAGGCTCTGGGAGGCATGGGCATCAGGGGTTGTGGCTCCGGGCTCTACAGGAGCAATAGTGGTGCATGGACTTAGCTGCTCCACGGCGTGTGGGATCTTTCTGGATCTAACCTGTGTCTCTTGCGTTGGCAGGCAGATTCTTTACCACTGAGTAAGCAGGGATGCCTGAGATAACACAGTTCTGAATTCTGCCAATTTTGCTGAGGCCCAAGGACCGTTGAAGAATCAAGAAACACCCAAGAGCAGCCGGGCCGCCCGTCTTACACACGTGGAAGCCGACATCAGCGGCGCGCGTAGATGGTGTCCCTCCGCGCGTTGCGCACCTCGGGCCGGGGTCTTCACTCCACGCCCAGGGTCTCTCCTGAGCCCAACGCTTCCTCCCCCAGGTCAGAGGAGAGCACCGGGACCCACACCAGGCCTCTCAGGGTCTGTGACCCCCGGGAGGCGTGTCTGAGGATCTGGAGGTCAGACAGAGCCCTTATCAGAGTGGCTGAGAGCGGCGGGAACTCGGCTGGCTCCTCTCCTGTGGCCCAGCTGCATCTTCTACAGGCTCACTTTCTACTCCTCACGGCGGCCAAGAATGTATAGCTTCCCAAGGAGGTCCCTTCCATATTTTAACAAGTGTAGTAAAGGGTCCTTCCTGTCATTGTATATTTTATTTGCCACCAGAGGTTTGAACAAGCAGCGACACACTCTGTCAAGTCCTCATGTAATTGTAGACACTTCGGAGAAGGGTTCAAGATAAAACTAAAAAAAAAAGAATAAAAGCTCCTAGGCAATTGAACCACTTGAGCTGTGACATAAAATCATTTCCTTTAATCTAGTTTATTCATTGTGGATAGCACTCCAAAATAATACTTTAAAAGTCTTCATGGTCTTTTGGCCTTTATTTCTGAAGGTATTTGCTGGTGGGCCCCATTTGTCTGAGGAGATCGGTATATGAACATGAAACAGCATCATTTCCAGTCCGATGAAAGTTGCCATTTTCCTCTTCTCTGCAAGGGAAACACACCTCGGCTCACCCCGCAGCTATTCCACACTGTCAGGAATGGAGGCCAAAAAAGCCCCCGTGCTGTACTCACAAGTGTAACTGGATCCCTGAGAAACCAGCCAGCTAATCTCCACCCTCAGGAGCTTTAACACATTGCTACTCAAAGTGCAGCCAGGGATCTGCAGGAATTGGCATTTCCTGGGAGCTTGTGAGAAATGCAGAGCCCCACGCCTATCCCATCTTCTGCCTCCAAGGCCATATGTATCCTTTACATCACTGAGAGGAAGGGAACACCGCAGACGCTGAGGCAAAGCTCAGTGCTTCATCTTTCTCAGCAATTGTGAGAGCGCATATCATCCTTCCACCATTTTCTTTTTTTTAACTGATGCATGGTTGACATATCCCTTCATATTCATTTTGGATGAGCAACATAATGACTCAATATCTGTATGTATCATGAAATCATCACCATGACGAGTCCATCTCACGTCCATCATCTCACACTGTTACATCTTGTGTGTGTGTGTGATGAGGACTTCTTAGATCCACTATTTTAGCAACTTTCAAATATACAAAATAACTTTTAAAAACAGTATTATTAGCTATAGCTTCCATACTACACATGATGATCCCGTGAGTTACTTTTCTATAATTGGAAGTTTGTACCTTTTGACCACCTTCACCTACTTCACACACCGCACAGCCCACCTTCTGCAAACACCAAGCTGTGCCCGGGATTGAGGACCTTGGTGCTTTGCTTCTTATTTTATTTATTTATTCTTTTAAGATGCCACATGTAAGTGAGCTCACCCTTTTTCTGTGCACCTGTAGGACTAGTGCAGGTCTTAGTAGGTCCTGGGTCTGTTACCCTCTCAACATTCCATGTGGAGTCTTGGGCTGCTGTGTGAGAATGATCATTCAGTGGATGGTAAACTCGGTAAGATGGGAATGTGATCTCCTCCCACCGCCTGTCACGGGGCAGATTCTCCCAGCCCTGGTGTGTGGCTCGGGGCACTTCCACTCCACGTCACTAAAGTGTGTGGTCATTCAGTAATCACTCTGTTTCCAACAATCGTGATAATGGACATCACCTTTGATCAACGCTTCATTAATTAGACCAAGTGCTGTTTGGAAACACAAGTCCAGGCTTGAATCTCTCCCTTTGAAATGTCAAACTTATGGCAGGAAAACAACTCCCTAGGGGACTTTTCCCCAGATTTTAGTCACAGAGTCAGCAAACCATGAAAACTTCACATGTTCTATAGGCCTTTACAGAATGTTGCTTTTACATTAATTAAACCACAGGAGTGGGTTTGAACCTGCCCTATCCTAGGTGATGCTGAACTGACTTGTGTAACTCAGGGAACATTAATTGTGCTCTTGGAATCTCTGGACAGATAGGAATGATAATTCACTCATATAAAAAGCCACAAACAAAGATCTTAACCCTTTCTCAAATTTTAATTGCACATATGGCTGGCAGAGTTTTGCCTTGTATAGTTCCCATTTCAGAGATCACTGAAAGCTTTGAATAAAGCTTTGAATAACACACATGGGGAGGACCCCTTGTGTTTCTAGAGTACAAGTTTCATCCTGATTGATTAGTCCCCCCCCCCATAGGGACCTGGGTGAGGGAATTAAAGCCAGTTGATCATCAATCACTTTCCAGTGTCAGGATTTACTGGAAGATAAAGACTGCCGTAAGTTAACTTCTCCATTGTCCAAGCATGGCTAGTTCCTAGACCTTCAGAGATGACTCTTGGTTCTGTGGCTACACTGCTTTAGTACCCAGGAAACTGTGTGGCCAAGTGCATGACTACGTGATTGTGGTGGCTGTTCTCTGAGCTGTGCAACTAGAGAAGGATCACAGAAATTATGCAGATTATTTTATGTGTGTACCAAGCAGCTGTCACTTTTAGCTCTTTTATCCACAGCCTAATCTTGAATCTCAAGTTCAGTACAATGAATGTTCAACCAATATCTAGGAGCAAATGGAACAGGCTGGGGGTAAGCCTAAAGATTAATACATGTCCGAGCTGATGAACGTTAGCGATTACCTCGTCCAGTCTCCAAATCTTCGGAAGATGTGTGGCATCCCCACGTCATCGCAGAGCCAGGCCCCTCCCCGCACACCCCCATCACTCATCCTTCAACCATCCAATCAACAGTGACCGAGAATCAACTTGTGTCAGGAGCCAGGAAAGAACTGTGAGCAAGACACAGTCCTGCTCTCACAGAGTTTTCAGTCCAGCCAGAGATTACATGAGAACTGGCAATCTGATGAATGTTTCAGAGGGTCAATACAGGTGCTCTGGGAGCTGATGGATGGGTTAGGGAAGACTCCCCTGAACAAGGAGTATTGGACATCAAGATGAAATGATGGGGAGCTGGTGGAAGAAGGGGTAGGGAGAAGAGCTCCCCAGGCAGGAGGAACAGCGTATGTAAAGCAATGACTCAGGGGGAAACGTATGGTGCCAGGCTCTAAAAGAAGTCCAGGGTGGCGGGGAGATTAGAGTGAGGAGAAACACCGGGTCACTCATGGAAGGTCCTAGAATCTTGGGCCTGGTGGTGGTGAGAAACTACTTAAATTTTTAAGGAGGATTTGGGTTTCTATTTTTTTAGTTACATTTTCTGCTGTAGGAAGGATAGGTTGGAAGGAATGCACAGAGGCCCTTTGGGGTCAGGGGGCAGGCAGAGATGGAAATTTGACAAGTCAAGGCAGAAAAGGGTGGGAGATTCAATTAAGAGGTGACATTTGAGACAGAAAGTAGAGTAAACATCACTCTGAGAGCTCGATTCAGCTTGACCATTCTCCTGAGAGGTTTTCCTGGTGGCTCAGATGGCAAAGAATCCACCTGCAATGAGGGAGACCCGGGTTCGATCCCTGGGTTGGGAAGATCTCCTGGAGGAGGGCATGGCAACCCACTCCAGTATTCTTGGCAGGAGAATCCCCACGAACAGAAGAGCCTGCAGGGCTACAGTCCATGGGGTCACAAAGAGACACAACTTGGCAACTGAGTAGCAACTGAGTCCACGGGCACAGTGTTCACTCTGGCTGAGATCACTGAGAGTAGTGGAACCAGTTTACATCTGCCCACAGGAGGTTTGTTTCAGGAACAACATTCACAGTGTAATGTGAATTAACTTCACATTAATTTGTAATGTGAACAAAATTCACAGTGTTTCTAAAGTATAACTCTCAGCATATGTGTTACAAACAAACAAACAAAAAACCTACCATATTTCTGCAGTGGAGGTGGGCAAACTTCTATGAAGATCCAGAGAGTAAGTATTTTAGCTTTGCCATATGACATCTGTTGCATCCACTCAGTTCAGTCATTGTATCCAAGAAGCACCACAGATAAAAAGTACAAGAAACAGCCTGTTTCAAGAAAACACTATTTATAGACAATGAAATCTGGATGAATATGAGTATAATGAATACAATTTTCATGCTGCAAATATTATCCTTAATAATTATTTTCAACCATTTAAAGATATAAAAACCATTTTTAGCTTTTAGGCCCTACCAGCACAATCTGGGAGTGGAATTTGGTCCATGGGACATAAGATACAATGGCCTATTCTACCCATTTATAGTGGACTCTCCCACCCGTAGGGACCACCATTCCAAAACAGAGTGGTTGTGCTATGTGCTGTAACTATGAAACCTATACTCAAAAATCAAAACCGAAATTACCAAAAACTTCCTGAGGTGTGAGGGGTTCAAGTCCTCCCCATCCCCGATGCTCCCCCACCCCCCACCTCCTGCCCATGCGTGGCCACCTTGTTACTTCCAAAATCTCGCCTTTCTCTGCCCACCAATGCACAACTAAAAAATATGGAGACGGAATTTTGAAGGAAGTAGACGGCTTTACTCCTCAGCTGGCCGAGGGCAGCCCACAGCAGGCCAGCACCCCAGGAGCAGTGCCCTGTCCCCACCTGGGGGACCTGAGAGACTGTACACAGCCTGGGTCTCCTGGGTCCCTCAGCCTGCCACCTTCCTTCCGAAATGCAAACAGCCCTAAGGGGTGACTTGCTACAAGAGGGTGCAGGGAGAGCAAAAATGTGGTACAGGATGAAGATTACGTAGAATTAGGGGACTTCTGGTTACAGACACTACAGGTTAGTAACAGTTCAAGTAAAACTAAGGATGAATAACTCTGATGACCGGTCATGTTTCTTCTCGAGTCTTCGCTGTTTACTTTCCTTGTTCTCAGGAGAGGAAACACTTCGTTTCTATTTTTGCTGCAACAACCTCATCTGTGCGTCCCCAGCCTCCAGCAGGGAGTGAAGCTGTCCTGTCCGGTACCCCCTTTCCTGCTGCGCGCTGGCGCCCATCGAGTTTTGAGCAGCAGTTACTTGCTGGGCACAGTTCCTCGCCCATCAAGTCGTCAGTACCTGCTGAGGCTCCCAGAGGGACAGAAGCCGCCTTTCCAGCCCCAGCCCTGGAGCTGCAGTCCAGCCCTGAGAGTCTGACTCTGACGGCTGATGACCAGCCAAGGCGGGCAGTGTTCTGTGCTCCGCGCGCCCACAGGGCGTCAGACCTGCTCTTCAGGCTCACCGCCAACAGTGTGGGTGACGGTGGCGGTTCAAATCACCAACCGGCTTATTTTGCCGGGGAAAGAACGCCTTCTACAAAACATTTATAAAGAACTTTTCTTCCCCCCAGGATGGGGATCTGGGTTCTTTCACACCAGAGACATGGATCAAAGAAGCGGCGCGCGTGCAGTTGACCCCGAGTCGTAGTTTCGGGGCCGCCCCTGCGCTCCGCGGGCAGACGGTGAAGCCCCTCGCTTGGTATCTCCGGGCCCTCGGGCTGCAGACGGGGCGGCCGGCGAAGCCAGAAGCCGAGGCGGCCCCATGTCCCCGTCCGACGGCGCCTCCAGCGGCCGCATCTCCCTGGCTGGGGCTGCCGCTCTGCCGGCCGCTCGGGGAAGCCGCGCCGGCTGGGCAGGCGACGCGCAAGGAGGGCACGCGGCCGGGCGGATCCGGGGTCCCGTCCCCGCAGGAGCTCCGGACCCCTTGCCGCCGCTGGAACCCGGCAGCTGGGTGCTCCCCGAGTAGCCGGGAGGCGGCGAGGAGAGAGGGGGGCGGTCTCCGGGCCCCAGAGAAGATTCCGATCCCCCGTGGGCCGGAGATGCGGAGGACCCGGAGATCCCGCCGGCGGCACAGCGGCCCCTCCGCCGGGCTAAGGGCTTCCGACCGACCTGGGCTCGGCCCCGCGGGGAGAAACTGCACCTGCTCCCCGCACGCGGCCACCCACGGGGCCGCGCGACCCCACCCGCTCGCCTCCCCGGGCCCGACCCTGGGCCTCCGGCCGCTTCGGGAACCGGGAGCGGAGGACCGGGAGAAGGGGCGCGCGCGGCACACCCGAGCTCGGTCGCCGATCCAAGGCTCAGACATGCGGGCGCCCGGGCCCCTCTCCAGCAGAGGACCGGAGCGGGAAGCTCTGGGACTGGGGATCACGGACGAGCCGGGGCGGAAGGAGTCTCCCGGGGCTCCGGGCTCAGCAGCGCTGCAGTTTCTCAAGTGCTTCTTGATCTCAGCGGTCCGAACCGCCCTCTGCAGTCCTGCCACGCTGCTGTCACTAGGTTGTGCTTTTGTGTTGAATGGACGCTGTAGATCAGGACATCACGGGGTAACTAGGAGTTAAAGAGGGTGGGCACTTGCACAAATAGGTTGGGACCCCCACACCCGCAGCCACATCCTGCCCACCCAGCTCCCACACTAATGTCTGGGGCTCCTCCTGCCTGAACCCTGCAGAGGCCTAGCTGTCCCTTGGATTCTGTGCCTGTGTTCACCAGGACCTCTCCTGGCTCAGCCCTGTCTGTGCAGACCCCACCCACACCCCCCCACCCCCCCCCCCCCCCCGACCTCATGCTTCAGGAAACAACCCCGACAGGTTCACCCAAATACAATCTGATCGTTGTTTTTCGCTGGTGAAAAATTAGGAAAGCATTCTTCTAGGCCTGTTTATTGTGACCCACATTATGATCCAATTGTTGTATTATCTGTATATCATATTTTAGTAGGTGATTATACTCTGAGCTGTTGTGAAGGTACTTTGCAATTGTTTAAAGTAATTTTCTCTCAAGTTGTGCAGAAAGAGTAGTGTGATCAACAGTTTCCCTCCCCCAAAAGACTTCCAGGTCCTAATCCCCAGAACCTGTGACTGAAAACTCACATGGCAAAAGGGACTTGTGTGGGTGTTGTTAAAGAAAGGATCTACACCCGGAGGCCCTCTGGGTTACTGGTGAGGGTGCAATGTAGTCCCAAGGGTCCTCAGAAGTCAGAGAGGGAGTCAGGAAGGTCACAGCTGGTAAAGGAGACGTGAGGACATGAGCCACAGCAGGGCTGAAGTGGCTGCTGGGCCCACAAGCGAGCAGTGCGGTGACCCCTAGAAAGAACACCCCCAGATCCTCCAGAAGGAACCCAGACCCGCCGACACCTCCATGTCCCCACAGCGAGATCCACATTGGACTTCTCCAGACGGATGAGAAAGTGAACTTGTGCTCATTTGTTATACCAGCAGTAAGAAAGGAATACAGGTAGGGAAATGTATCTTTTTTTAAAGATACATGGGTCCCTACTGGTAGGAAGAATTTCTTTAAAATTTAAAACGTTTTTTTTAAAATATGTATCTTTTTCAAAGATACATGGCCCCCCTACTGGTAGGAAGACTTTCTTTGTATCAGGGAGTTAGAATGAGGAAAGGTAATTCAATAATATGTATCCTCTGAAAAGCAATTCAGGAGCCACTCTCCTGAGAAAGAGGGAAGGGAAGATGTGGGTAGATATGAAAGGCCCTCCCTGGGGGCAGAAAGGGACTGGGGGCAGAGGAGCCTCAGGGAAACAACTGGGAGGGCTGGGCTCAAGATCTTACTTCGATCTGGAGATCTGGAGACAGCTGAGCTGAGAGAGGGTGATGCACAAGGGGGCTCCTGGGGCCTTGCACCTGCATCTTGACCACCAGATGAGCGCCGTCCCTCAAAGATGAGCATCCAGAACCGGGGGAGTCCCATTGGAGGGAAAGAGTAACCAGGGGAAAAAAAGTGACCTTATACCACAACGTGCCCCATGTAAACTTAGCTTTGCATCTTTCCCTTTCTTCTGACACCTAGCTGAAAGTGACAGCGATATGTTATCAAATGCTGAGGTAAGAAGCCAGGCATTACTCAATGCACAAGCCTGAAGTAAGCTGTGCTTGTGTGAGTCGGGCGAACACGAGCTGGCTCTGAGTCACACAAACATCCACATCCTATCGCTACCCCTGTCTACTTGTGTGATTTTGGACAGGACACCTAGTGTCTTTAATCACCTGTTTCTTTACTTCTAGAGTGGAAATGACAATCCTATTGCATCATAGAGCTGTGTGGAAAGTTACATGAGATAAGACATGCATTGGCACTTAGATGAGGGTAGCTCAGTTCAGTTCAGTCACGCAGTCATGTCCAACTCTCTGTGACCCCATGGACACCAGGCCTCCCCGTCCATCACCAACTCCCAGAGCTTACTCAGACTCATGTCCATCGAGTCGGGGATGCCATCCAGCCATCTCATCCTCTGTCATCCCCTTCTCCTGCTTTCAGTCTTTCCCAGCATCAGGGTCTTTTCCAGTGAGGTCGGTTCTTCACATCTGTGAGGGTAGCTAGCATAGTGAGGGTAGCTAGCAATCCCCCAGACCCCAGGGAATGACTCGTGATACTGAGCACAGGGCGATCATGCTTAGCAGCCTCTGGATTCCAGTCCTGCTTTGGATTCTTTCCATCCTTCTGGCCTGTTTCTACTTCTGCATCCCCCTTGGTTCAAAAAGACCTTATTACTCTCAACTTTAAAAATCTACTTTTCACTGTACAGGGTTGAAGGAGTTGGTGAGAAGCAGCCTTTCTCTGTGCCCACTCTGAGCCCTTTGAGTTCAGGAAACAAGGTTCTGAGGCAGCTGACAAAACTCAGACTTTGGTACTTTTAGAAACCCAGCCAAGATTAGAGCAACTGAGAGTGACCACGATTCAAATGCAGATGCGTCCTGTCCCTGGGTCTCAGACCCACTGGAGGTCCGCTTCCCATTCTACTCAGATCGCCTCAGCAATTGCTTTCGTGTTTTCTGACTTTATAGATTTCTTGGGCTTCCCTGGAGGCTCAGCTGTAATAAATCTGCCTGCAGTGCAGGAGATATGGGTTCCATCCCTGAGTCAGGGAGATGCCCTGAAGAAGGAAATGGGAACCCACTCCAGTATTCTTGCCTGGGAAATCCACGGACAGAGGAGCCTAGCGGGCTACAGTCCATGGGTTCACAAAGAGTCAGACACAACTTAGTGACGAAACCACCACCACATTATTATCAAAGCAATCTATACTGTATTGTAGCAAACTTTGAAAAATATTGATAACTAGGAAAGAAGTCATTTAAATTTACCTGTATACAATTCAGAAAATCTACCTATCAGAGATGATCTCGCTTCATATTTTGGTTTATTTCCTTTCCAATTTAAACATTTCCATGGTGTGAAAGTTGCTATACTTTGTTTAACCAAATCCTTATGCTGAGAGTAAAGATTATTTCTCATTTTAGAGTACATATTCTAATAGTCAAAATATTTACCTAATTACTTGGTATAAATTCCCAGAAGTAAGACTTAAAATTTCCATGCCAAACATAAATCATTTTTACAGCTTTTTGATCTGTATGTACTGTCAAAGGACCAAACAAGAAGGAATGTTGAATACTTAGATCTGCTAAGGATGATAGCTACAATCTTTGTTAAATGTGTATGCTATTATTTTATGAGCCACTTCTCTCTATTTAATAGAAGACAAAATAATATCTCAGCCTTAATTTGTTGAGGGAAGTTGACTTTTTTTCCCTGTCTTCTAACAAGCATTTGTATTTCTTTATATGAACATTTCAGTTTATGGATCTTGCCAAACTTTTTGCTCGATTACTTGTTTTATTGCACACTTATAGGAGCTATGTATTGGTAATGTCAGACTTTTGTCAAGTGTATTATAGTTTTGAGTTTGTAATTTTCCTTTTACTTTTTGACATGTAAGTGTTTACCAATGTTGTAGTAAAGCCCAGAACCCACGAAGACTTTTTGCTAGTTTGGCCTTCAATGGAATGCTTATATATTAGTTTTCTGGGGCTGCCATGACAAAATAGCACATCCCGGCAGCCAGAAGCTTGAATGGCAGACACTTGTTTTCTTACAGCTCCAGAGGCTGGACACCCAAGATCACAGTGTGGTTGGGGTTGATTCTCCCAAGGACTTGCTCCTTGACTTGCAGACAGTGACTTTCTCTGGGTCCTCACTTGCCCCTTCCTCTGTGTGCACCCTTCCTGGGGTTTCTTTCTGTGTTCAATTTCCTTCTCTAACATGGACAAGAGTCATACTGGATTAGGGCACAACTTAAAGGCCTCAATTTATTTATCTCTTTAAAAACTCTGTCTGCAGATACAGTCACATTCAGAGTCCCTGCAGGTTAGAACTTCAACACATCTACCTGGGGGGACACAGCCCAGTCCATCTGAGTTTATCAAGGTCTTCCCCATGTCAAGATTGCATACATATTTATACTTTATTCTTAATGTTTATGGTATCAAATTTTATATTAAATGCCACTTGGAATTTATTTTGATATGTGGCACAAATCTTACTGAGAAATAGATTATACAAAGAAAAGCTTGTAGGTAATATAAGTACATAATTTGCAGAATAATAGTAAAGCAAATTCTCATGTTCTCAACACCCACTCTCATTTAAAAAGATTCTAATTTTTCTGTATATCTCAATTCTATGTCATTCCCTGCCTTTTATTTGAGATTTGCACATGCATGTGAGTTCCTAAACAGTAGACAGGCTTTTCCTCTTTTGTCCCTTTATGTCAGTAGAATCACAGTGATTATCCTTTTGTGACATAATATTTATTTTGTGTGTGGTATCGGTTTCTGAGGTTCATTCATTCGTATGCATGCCATTGAGTTACTTTTACTGCTATATAGTAGCCCATACTTTAAATGTACCAGATCTATCCATTCTATTGTTGCTGGATGTTGGCACTGTTTACAGCTCTTTGCTGTTAAGAATATCATTCACATGTATCTACTTTATGAGCTGGATGGGAATTAATGAAACCTAGGGTGTGCACTTGTGCAGCTGTGCTGTGTTACAACAGTTGCCATTCCGATTAACAAGGAATGTCAGCTTCTTCTGTTCCACATCTGAGCCAGCGTTTTCATGAAGTGAAGTGAAGTTGCTCAGATGTCCCCGCGACCCCGGCTGTGCCCACCAGGCCCTCCATCCATGTGATTCTCCGGCAGTACTGGAGTGGGCCTTCTCCAGGGGATCTCCCGACCCAGGGACGAACGTCCTGCATGCAGGCAGAGTTATCTCTGAGCCACCAGGGAAGCCCAAGCCTTTTCATAGTCACTCACAAATGTTTGCTCAACTGTGAGCTGTGAGATGGTGTTTTGTTGCAATTTTATCTAGTATTTAATTTATCACAAATGAAACTGATCACATTTTAAGTGTTCGTTGGACTTCCATGTGTCACCTTCCATGCCATGCCTGTTAACGTGTTTTTGACATCGACTTTAAAAAAATATTTATTGGTGAAAGACCTTTACACTTGTTGCACATGTCACTTCCCACTCCTGGGCTTTTGCTTTCCTCATTTTATGATGTCTTCTGATGAGCAGCAGTTGTTACTTGTAACATGATCATATTTATCCATCTTTTGCTTACCCGTTTGTTTGGCTTTTTAAAGAAGTTCTTCATCCCCCAGACATCATAATAGCATTCTGTTAGGTATGCTCCAAAAGGTTTCATGTTTTTTGTCTTTCACACTTAATGTTTAATTTATTAACACCTTCAATTTAAGTTTCAATTTACCTGAAGTTTATATTCATGCCTTGTCTCTGAAGAAAAACAGCTTCTTTTCCAGCAAAGCCTGTGGAGAGAAAGATACCACCCTACCCTCTCCCCACTTCTCCCTTCACCCACAGCCCCATCCCTAGAGGCTGTCAGAGATACAAAAAATTAAAGAGAGAGAGCGAGAGAGCAGGACAAGTGGAAGAGAAGGATGGAGCTGATGCTTTCCATGTGTGGTGTGGGGTCTCTCCCCCAGGAGGGAGCGTTTAAGTAAAGGCCTGAAGCCATTGAAGGAATGAGCTGTCTGTCGCTGGAAGAGAAGCATGTTTCAGGGGAATCAGAGAGAAGGGAAATGCTCTGTGACTTGGGGGGGGAGGGGAGGGATGTGGGGATTTCAAAGAACAGCCCGGGGTGCCATGTGGTCCAGCACCTGAGAGGAGAAGGGGTGGAATGAGGTTCATTTTCACAAACGTTCCTGTTTTTCACACTAGCTGCCTCCACCTCCAGGTAAAAAAAAGTCTCACCTTTAAAGACTCACCTGAACCTCCCCTCCTCTATGAGACTGTCAGAGCCCCCAGACTCCTGGGCGGAGCAAGTGGACTCTCCACTGCCCTGTGATGGGGGTTACTTTCTGTATTAGCAGCAGAGAATGAGCTTCTCAAAGAGAGATTTTGTTCTTTATCACTAGTGATAAAAATGTCCAGTAAATATTGGGTGAGTTTACAAATGAATCTAAGAAGAAATGATGCTAACATTTTCTTCCATCTTCACCTTGGCCCATTAGAAACTGGGGATAGTAGGAACCCTGGGCTTCTGTTTAAAAGAATCTAGTAACGGTCAGGCCAGTCTTTAACCTTGTAGGTAGGTCCTAGGAATGAGACTCAGGCCAAAGCTTCCTGCCCTCCCCTCTCTGAGAGTTGGTGAGCAGTCAACCCTCTCTCTGTGTTCCAGCCAGTGGGTGACAAGGTCTGCAGGCTCTGTGGGCTGACCTTCCACCTGGCTTGGCTCTCCTTGGCCATCCCAGATTCACAAGTGCCTGCCTGGTACAGGGACCGAGAAGCTGATGTCATTACCTGCTGTGAGTCACAGCCCTGGGACCCTGGCTGATTTGCATTTGCTTCTGGTGACAAGGGCACCCGCCTGTCCCTGAACAGAGGGGCTGGCCATGCTGCCCTGGTCAGCTTCCCGCACAGACAGCCTCCTGTCATTTCACCTTGACTCTGCCTGTCCCTTTGCCTTATTGGGACGTCTTGCCTCTCACAGCCACTGCTGTTCCTCACCCTGAATGAGGAAGTAGGTAAGTTCTTATGACCCTGAGAATCCCCGGGTGGTGAGTTATGTGGCCAGCCCTGGCCTTAGCACCCCAGGATGATCCAGCGACCTAGCCCACACTGAATGCAGTCGATTCGTTCTGCCTGAGAGAGAGGATGGACTTGGGGTGGGTCCTGAAGGTATTTACTGAGTCAGAGATGCTGAGATCAGGCCTGGTTTTCCTGATGGGGAGTCTGAATCATCATTGAAAGACGGCAGCCTTCCCCAGCAGTCTGGGGGCTCAGGAAGCCCAGCCAGCCTGCGGGTCCTCTGCTGCCCCTGAGTGAGCCCGCAGACAGCTGCTCCAGGGTCCACGGGCTGCTCTCCTCTTGGGGTTTTCTGGTGGTTTTGGTTCATTGCTCCCCTCACATCTCCTTGGACTATTCAGCAGAAGTGATGTGTGCCTGTTCCCTGAGACGCTGAATACACTGGAAATTCCTCCTTTTCTGTGACCTGGAGTTCTGTAAGCATCCTAAATATCTAACAGAACAAGGTACAGAATGTCAGAAGAAGAATGAACATAAAGAGAAATGAAATGTCATTCTTTTTTTTTTTTTTTTTGCTGGACTCAGTCTTTTAAACATTTAACTAATTGATTGATTCCTTTCGGCCGCACCGGGCCGTCACTGCCGCACACCCGCTGTCTGCAGTGTGACCTGCAGAGGCTCCTCTACCGCGGCGCCTGGCTTCTCACTGTGGCGCTTCCCTTGCTGTGGAGCACCCGCTCCAGGGTGCGCACTCTTCAGTGGTCGGGGTGCACAGGCTTCGTTGCTCTGTGGCTCGTGGGATCTTCCCAGACCAGAGACCAAACCTGTGTCCCCTGCATTGGCAGGTGGATTCTTAACCACTGCACGTCCAGGGAAGTCCCCAGACTCAATCTTTCTGAAAGAACTGAATTTAGTTTCAGGAGGGAAGTATAGCAGTGGCAAACGAGGTCAATGGTGGGTGGGGGATCTTTAAAGAACTACTCTAAAGGAAGTCCCAGGATGGCTGGAAAGAGCCCTCGTGGTGAAATAAATGAAACCAGAAACCAGACCCAGAATTAGAGCTGCCGGGGACAGAATGGGGCGGTGCTGGGCCTCTGGGCACACTCTTCTCTTTCACATCAGCTGCTGCCCACAGACGTCGTTTAGGACAATAGCCCTGAGCGGGGGAGACTTGGCAGATGAGTTGGGGAGGGAACCCAAGCTTTCTCACCACATTAGGGACAACTTCTCATTCTCCTGGGGCCACTAGGTCATCTGAGGTATTTATTTCAAAGGATGAACTTATGGCTGAGGCCTAAGTTCTCTTATGAAGACAAGAGAGTAGGTGGGACTTGTACTCAGAGGAGGCACACCTTTCTGGGAAAATGGGAAACCTGGAGATGAGCAGGGTGAAATGAAACAAATGATTATATTTCTTATCTTTTAAGAAGATGGAGAGCGTCAACTAAATGTCAGAATATGTTTTGAGTGAGCACACAAATTTGTTCGATGAAGAAAGTAACTATTTTAATTTTCCTTCCTTAGAGACAAATACCTTCCTATACAAAAAGTATGAAATGAAGAATGTTTCTGCTAATAATATTGAGCAGGACAGAAATCCATGTAGTATTTCACCATGTCTCTGAAGGTGTCAACTAGATTTCACCCCAAATTAAACTTCCTCTGCATTTGATGAGCGTGTCTGCCCTGTGGGACTGTGACACCCACCGGGGGACTCATGATGTATGTGCTCCTGCTTCTTTCCTGTGCAAGGGGGTTTAAGAGCTTATCTGTGCGACCAGAGTGCCTGACCTTCCACCAAGACATGACCCCTTAGGTTGTTTCACCCACCACTGAAAAGGTTCACAGTGGCTTGGCCACATATCTGAGGCCATGACAGAAGTAAGGTTAGGGCTCCAAAGCTGCCTGATTCCCACATGGGGAGGACTCAAGATGACTGAAGGCACTTGCATCCAGAGGGTCAGGGGAGGGCACAGCAGGAAGGGTGGGGACTCTAAACGACTTCGGTGGGTATCAGAGAACAAAGCCTGAGGCATTTGATCAAGAATTAGTTATGGAAATGTTTGAGAGTGGTGTTTGTTCTGTGGAGTCAAGATTCTCCAAATGATCACTGTGAGGGTTTCCAGGGATTTGATGTAAATCATAGGAATTGAATATTAATTAAATAACTCTGAACAAGTAGGTCTAATCAGAGTATAACAGCTCGTGACTTTCATTTTTTTTTCTGTGTAAAATGGAAATATTACTACGTTGTTTATGTGGGGAGTAGCCCATAGTGCTCTGACCCCAGAGAGGAGGGTTCCCCATATCTCTGCATGCCTGTGGTTTGGTAGGAGGGGTCTCCCCCAGGTGAGTGGTTGGGGACTCTTGCCTGGAGTATCTAGCAGGGCTTTAGAGGCTTGGCTCTCATGACGGCTTTCCGTCTCCTCAGCTTTATCTGGTCAGTTTCAACCCCTGCATGAGGATGCAGAGGAGGACAGTGGTGGCTGAGTTCTTGACCTTGAAACAATGAGAGGGACTTGCTCTAGCTCCTGGTTTGATCTGTGTCTTGCCAAATTGTCCGGTTTCTCCTTTCAGCCTGGATCTTCTAACACCACCCAGGAAATACTAATGCCAGTAACACCCACCACTCTGTTAGGCATACGGCAGCTCAGGGGCTGATATGGAAACAGCCTCTTTCTGTCATCCACACCCACTTGTTACAGCGTCCGCAAAGGCTGTGACTTTAGAGGACAGATGGGAGAGGTTTCTATTAAAAAAAAAAAAAAAAAATACAACCCTCAGGCTCACTAGAGAAAAATCCCCTGATTTACCATGTGAATGGCTACAATGGCCTCAGGTGTGTAGTGAGCATAGAGGATAGTGATGGGTGTGAAAGAAGTCTCCAAACCAGGAGAACAGGCGTGTCATCAGGTGAGCCCAGTGTGACAGAAGCTGGGGCAGAGGTGGTGATGGGTAAGAGGGAGTAATGAGGGATTATTTAGTTTTCCTAATTTTAAAAAATATTAAGCTTTTATAAACTATATTTGAACATTTTTGGTAGCTACAAAAAAGATAAATAAAATTTTCTCACTGCCTTCTTCACAATAACTCAGTTTCTCTCTGTTGTTAAACTTGGTTCAAATTTGAAAATTGAATGCAATGTGTGTCGATTCTTATTTCTTATTGGTGACTGTGCATTGAGGAGAAAGGGTAGAGTGGACCGAATAAAGCACAGGGCGCTGGACAGCAAACTGCAGACTAGGGCGCCCCAAGCCCGCACTCCCCCACGGTGAAGTCAGCAAAGCAACCAGGGTCTGTCAGCCCAGAGGACCCGAGAAGCAGCAACAATGATCTCTTTTCTGCTTCCAACATTGCCAGCCCTAGCAGGAGTCCAGATTAGCTCCTGGGGTGTATGTGTGTGCCTCTATGTTTGTCCGTGTGTGTCTGCGGCACTGTGTGTGTGTGTGTGTGTACTTCGTATTTCTTCCTGCCACATAAGTGAGCCTGGATGCTTCAAGTAAGCAATGGCCATGCCATGCAAACAGCACAGTGAAAAGGGCAGTGCCTTTGGGAGTTGAGTGTGCACACGCAGTTTGTATAATGGGTCCATGTCAGTAGCTGGCTTGGATCAGCGCTCCATCCATGACAAAGGTCATGAGGAAGGAGGCTCGGCATACACAAAGGCAGGATCTAGCCTCAGGAGCCCCCTGGAAATTCTCGAGCATCAACCCCCCAAAACCAGAGTCTGCCTACTTTCTGCTTTGTGTTCTCACCTACACCTCTGACTTTACGGGGGGCTGTCCCTCACTACCTTTCTCTGAAAAAAAGAGTTAACTTACAGCTCCAGTTAACAATCCCTGGGTGTGACAGTGTTTCAACCTACAAACTCTTTTGGAAATCCTCTAGCCTGCCTGAATAGGCTTTTCCGGCCACATGTGATTTTTCAGAGCCTCCCAACTGTGAGAGGCATGAGATGTTCTAAACTGTCTAAATACAGATTCCTTTGAGCAGTTAAAAGATTGATTAGAAATTGTATTGGTGAAGGGTTTTTCACTTGTTGGGCCAATGTTTGCTGCTAAGTCTCCATGTCCCTTACCTACTGTGTCCTTGGCAGTGTATTGATTGATATAATTGGTTTATAGAAATGTAAGTAGTAGCTTTAATGTTTGTAACCTTGGACCCTTGAGTTAATTCTTTCTCTTCTTATAATCCACCACACCTTTGCCCTATAGAAATGCAACTCCAAGTGCCTTTGGAGGGTGGCGCCTGACTAATCACCTTTAGAGAAAAATAAGTTTTCTGAAGAAAGGGTCTTAAAATGTTGACAGGCCTCCGGGCCAGAAGATGATGCAAATCACCTAAACTTTTGCATGTGATAAGTTTGCAGGAAGAAAGCCTGGCTTACTGCATGACTCTACCCCTTCCCCCATTATCCTCTATGCATAACTTAAGGTATAAAAACTACTTTGAAAAATAAAGTGTGGGGCCTTGTTCACCGAAGCTTGGTCTCCCCATGTCGTTCTTTCTCTTACCTTCTGGCTGAATTATTCAGCCTCCTCTCTCCACAAAATGTTCTCACTGAGCTATCCTTATTTCATCCGCCTTTCTTCACTGAATTTCCTCACTGAGCTATCCTCATTTTTATTACTCTTTATATCTTTAATTAACGCCTAATTAATCATTTCTCAACCCCCGCCGAAGCCATCTCCCCTTCGAATTCCCTCGATCCACCGGGGCTGGATCCTGGCATGTCCAGGTGCAAACTTCCAGTTGTTCCCATGGTTCACACCTGTTTTGTGAGGGGAATGGTTTTCCCTTGGGATATCAGCTCAAAGCTTATGGAGAGAAGGACTACACAGGTGTATGTTAGAGCCAGCAGCTCTGGGCATGGATGACTGGGCAAACCAAGTGAATTGCTCGAGGCTCCTGATGTGAAGGAAGGGACTGTGGACATAAGAATCCCAGGCCTGCAGAGTCAGAGTTCTGATTGCCTGCAGGGGCTCTGGGTGTTAGTGGAGCAGAGAGGTGGAGGGGCTGAGATGCCAGCTGCCTGTCCCAAGACTATAGTAGGAGGGAGCAGAAAAGCACATAGTGTGGCCCATCTTTGTTTCTGGCACGTCTTTCTGTCCAGACACCAGGCTATAGGGAAGACTTGATTCTTGCTCTTTAAAACCGCTTTAGCTATTCTCTTCATTTTTCCACTTCATTTTTTAAAAAGAGATATATATATATATATATACCACTGAAAGTGCTAAAACTTTCTGTTTTCACTTGACAGTTTGCCATGGACATCTTTCCAAGTCAGTATCTATGAATCTAACTCATTTAAATAACAGCAATAAACCAAAAAGCAAATTGATAGTCTTGTGTTATGTGAATGCACTGAAAATTTACTTAACTGGGCCCTTGCTGTGTTTTCTAAATATTCTATTATTATGTACTGCTGATATAAACATTCTTAACATAACACACCCATTTCTTGTCATCTGGCTTTGCTTGGTAAACACTAAAAGACAAATTACATAGTCAAGTTTTCAGTCGTTTCCTTTATGGCTTCTGAGACTTGTACTTTTATACTTTAGTAACATCTCAACTCTGAAATTTGGAGAAGGAAATGACAACCCACTCTAGTGTTCTTGCCTGGAGAATCCCATGGACGGGAGGAGCCCGGTGGGCTGCAGTCCATGGGGTACGCACAGAGTTGGACACGAAGGCGAACTTAGCAGCAGCAGCAGTAACTCTGAAATTACAGAATAAAATGCATTCCGTGCGTTCCTTCTTCCTGTTTTACTTTCGCTGTTTCAGCTCACAGCTCACACAGCCCAGCCCCTGCAGATCGCCCTTGCTCAGGTTGGCCTGCGGCCCTGCAATCTAGCGGGGAGGGAGGTTGCAAGTCTCTCCGCCGCAGCCTCCCGCCGCTCCCGCCCGCCCTCGTCGGCCGCGTCGCGCTGTCCCGAGCGGGGAGCTGCCTCCGAGGCAGAGGCCCCGGGCGAGTCTGAAGCGTTGGGGCGGGCGGCGGGCGCCGGCTGCGGCCTGCCGGCGCCTCGTCCCGGGGACACGCGTACCGGTTGGGGGCCCCCTGGCGGCCGCTTTCAGAGCATTCCTTTCCTTCGGCGACCTTCAGTCACATTGGCTTCGACTCAGCCGGCAAATCCGGCGCAGAGCTCCAGACGCAGGCAGCATTAGCGGCGATAATCCCGGAGCGGTGGAGACCTGGGCACGCCTGCTCCTGCTGAAGATTGGATCTGCAGCTAACCGTGAGGTAACCCTGGTGCTCTAGCTGCGGGGTGTGGTTTGCCGTTCGTTCGGGTCGACCAGTATCTCCCCGCGTTCTTCCACCCGCAGAGTCTCGGAGTGAGCTGGGGAGGAAAAGTTTGTGGAGGTGCCTGTGGCTCGGTGACCAGGCTCATGGATCACCGTTAGGGGCGTTTATCTCCCATCCGCCATCCCCTCGCTCCAGGTTCTGGGGCTTGGCCAGCCCGGCCGAGTCCGTGCACGGAGAGCTCGTTGGCGGGCGCGCCTGGGCTCCGTCTCCGTGCCTGGACGCGTTCTGCTCCCGCTGGACTGGAACGTTCATGCTTGCGTGACAAGAACGGGCCGTATCTCTAGAACCTGGAGGACGATTCGTACGTTTTCCGCCGTCCGGGGCCACCTGGGGTACAGCTTGGGCGGCCAGGGAAAGTGATGGTGCCCCTGAGCGTTGTCCCGTGGCCACATTTTCCTGCCCCATGCGTCGCAGCAACCATTCTGGAAATCGCGGACGGCAAACTGAGCAATAGGACCGGCCATCCCTGTCTTGGTCAGTGACTGTCCTCATTTATCCTTTTCAATTAGAAACAAATCGCGCGGGAAGGCGTTCCTGTGCTGCGCGCCCGGCCCTGTTCCGCGGCAGCCTGCCTCTCTGCTCTACATCACCCTCTGAGCAGCCACGTCCTCGCTTAATGCAAGTGGTGCTGGACTGACCAAAGCTTGGAGGCCCAGGTCTTCAGCAAATAGGCTGCTCAATGCACTTACTGGTCTGTATTTTTAAATCTTCATAAACATCATAATGGAAGGATAATGTGAGTGGAACATGTGTCATGCGATCGTCTTAGTGTTTAGACATTAAATGTAGGGCTCCTTAAAACTTTTCCATTCTAAAACTAAAGCTATTGAACACGGGGGAGAGTGCCGGGTGAGTCCAGAACGCCCGGTGGATCCAGGGATTTCACAATGCGGGAGAGGCATAGGCGATCAGGAAACAACAGCTTATTAAAATATTAATTAAAGATATAAAGAATAATAGCAATGAGGATAGCTCAGTGAGGAGGAAATTCAGTGAAGAAAAGCAGATGAAATGATAGCTCACCGCCGACAGGTTGACCAGATGGCCAGACAACTTTGGTCCTTCAAAATTTGCTGCAGTTTAGTAGATTGAGATTGAAATTATACTAATAAAAATTAGTATTATCGTTATCACTCGACATTACCGTCATTATTACCATTGTCTGTAATTAATGATGAAGTTTATCCACATAATAGCTAGCTGCTCAATTGAAGATGACCAAAGAGTATGACCATTAAAAGCGGAGAAAACTCTGCAAACCACGAGGCCCTGCCCCACGCCCCGCAGCAACCATTCTGGAAATCCGGACCCCCAAACTGCAGCAATAGGCCTCAAGGTGCGGTCTTGGTCAGTGACTGTTTCATGTATCCTTTCCAATTAGACACAAATCGGCGGGAATATGTTCCTCTAAGCAATGCCACGGGCGCACCTGTTCCTGTCAGCCCGCCTCCAACTTCCCTACATCACAAGCTCTGAGCAGGACCTGCTTTCCTGTTTTGCTACCACTCTTAAGCGTACCCCTAGTTTCAGCTTAATGCAAGTGGTGCTGGCTGACCCCTTGCAAACCAAATAGTAGCTGCTGAATGCACTTACTGATCTGTATTTTTAAATATTCATAAACATCATAATGGAAGGATAATATTGAGTTAGGAACATGTGTGACATAGTTAACGATTTCCTTAGTGTTTAGACATTAAATGTAGGGCTCCTTAAAACTTTTCCATCCTAAAACTAAAGCTATTGAAGGAGGGGAGAGTGCGGAGTCCAGGTGGATAGGGATTTGGAGAGGCATAGGGATCAGGAAACAAAGTATAAAATATAAAAAGAAAAAAAAGAATGAGGAAGCCAGTGAGGAGGAAAAGTGAAAAAAGCAGATGAAATGATAGCAGTGAGAAGGAAAAGTGAGAACATTTGTGGAGAGAGGAGGGAATAATTCAGCCAGAAGGTAAGAGAAAGAACGACATGGGGAGACAGGGTGAAACCCCGTACTTACTTTCAAGTAGTTTATCTCTAAGTTATGCATAGAGGTTGGGGGAAGGGGTGGAGTCAGAGGGACAGCAGCCGAGCAGACTCAAACCTATCACACGCAAAAGTTTAGGTGAGTACATCATCTCTGGCCCAGAGGCCTATTAACATAAGGAACTTATTTTCCAAAGGTGATATTTAAAGTCAGCCGCCACCCTCCAAAAGCATTGGCGTTGCATATCATAGGGCAAAGTTGTGGTGGGTTGTACTCAAGGGTCCCAGGTTACAAACATTAAGGCTACTACTTACATTTCAATACACTGCCAAGGACACAGTAGGTAAGGGATATGGAGACTTAGCAGCAAACATTGGCCCAACAAGTGAAAAACCCTTCACCAATACAATTTCTAATCAATCTTTTAACTGCTCAAAGGAATCTGTGTTTAGAAAGTTTAGAACATCTCATGCCTCTCACAGTTGGGAGACTCTAAACAATCACATGTGGCCGGAAAAGCCTATTCAGGCAGGCTAGAGGATTTCCAAAAGGAGTTGTAGGCTGAAACACTGTCACAACCAGGAATTATTAACTGGAGCTGTAAGTTAGCTCTTTTTTCAGAGAAAGGTAGTGGGGGACAGCCCCCTGTAAAGTCAGAGGTGAGAACACAAAGCAGAAAGTAGGCAGACTCTGGCCTTTTGGGGTAGATGCTAGAGAACCTCCTAGGAGCTCCTGAGACTCAAATCTTGCCCTTGCGTTTTGAGCCTCCTTCCTCATGACCAATGTCACGGGCGGAGCGCTAATCCAGAAAACCGGCTCCCAACAGGAGAGAAGCTCAAGAAGCAAGTAATATACAAATATATACATATATATATAATTATTGGCTAATTTGCATTGTTGTATGTCAGAAACCAATACAAAATGGTAAAACAATTTTCCACCAATTAAAAAAATTTTTTGAAGAATACTAAAGCTCTTCAAATGCCTGTTGTATGCAAAGACATATTGCCACATTACTTTTTTCACTTTTTTAGTAGAATTCTAAAATTGGAATGACAATTTATAGTCCAACTCGATGTTCGCTCTTGCCATCTCCTGTTTGACCACTTCCAATTTGCTTTGATTCATGGACCTGACATTCCAAGTTCCTATCCAGTATTGCTCTTTACAGCATCGAACCTTGCTTCTAAGACCATTCCCATCCACAGCTGCGTGTTTTTGCTTTGGCTCCATCTCTTCATTTTTTCCGCAGTTATTTCTCCACTGATCTCCAGTAGCATATTGGGCACCTACCGACCTGGGGAGTTCATCTTTCAGTGTCCTATCTTTTTGCCTTTTCATACTGTTCATGAGGTTGTCGAGGCAAGAATACTGAAGTGGTTTGCCATTCCCTTCTCCAGTGGACCACATTCTGTCAGACCTCTCCACCATGACCCGTCCGTCTTGGGTGGCCCTGCAGGGCATGGCTTAGTTTCATTGAGTTAGACAAGCTGTGGTCCGTGTGATCAGACTGGCTAGCTGTGATTGTGGTTTCTGTCTGCCCTCTGATGCCCTCTCTCAGTGAGCCTGCCATCTTACTTGGGTTTCTCTTACCTTGAACATGGGGTATCTCTTCATGGCAGCTCCAGCAAAGCACAGCCGCTGCTCCTTACCTTGGATGTGAGGTAGCTCCTTTCAGCTGCCGCCCCTGACCTTGGAAGTGCGGCAGCTCCTCCCAGGCGCACTCCTGCGCTATGGGGGACCCCAAAAAATGGCCTCTGAAAGGCACACTAGCTTTTGCCAAAAGCAGTGAGAGAACTCAGAATCTCCTTATGTTCAGTCCTTCTGGGCCCTCAGTCGGAATCTGGGTTTCAAGGACTCATGCCTCATGTCTCCCTGTTGCCTCCCTGTCTCCTGTCCCCCTCTGTCTCTCTCCATCAGGTTTCCTAGACGACCCCTACTCGAACTTTCATGCCCACATGATCTCTTGGAAAGGATTCTGAGGTTCCCTTTGGTCCAGGTCTTTCTCCTATATTCAAAAGCCTGAAGGATAAAAGCTCTCCTAACATTCTGAAGATCCCCTTCTAACTATGCTTCTCTCTCAGGTGGGGAGAGAACCAAGCTTCCCCCACTCCCGCAGATTCCCTTAATCCTTCAGATCCTTCTGATGGGACAAAGACCTTTCTTCCCACCAGAAGGACAATCCATGATTTTTATCAGCTGATCTGTCCGTGATATCAGAGTCAATTTGAGCACTATTTGGCCTATAATTTAGGTATAAAACTATGACTACAGAAAGGAAAGGTAACTTTCTGACACAGGATGGCCATGATATTCTTTAGACTCTGGAGAAAACTGGTTAAACTGAAAATTTTTTTTCTTGGAAACTGTAAAATCAGTTCTTTTTGCATATGCAATTAAAAACACCAAGTTTGTTAAAAACACTGCCTAGGGAAAAGCTTGAAGTTAACCCTTTTCATGTCCCTGAAAGACACAGCCCACTTTGCCTGAGACCTCAGCCTTGGGCAAATTAGAACTTCAAAAAAATGGGGGATGGGGGATGGGGGGCGGGGGCGTCAAAGAGACATTTTAAATGTCAAGTGGAAAACTATGAGATTTCTGTCTGTCTGTCTCGATTTATGTATGTCTCAGTGTGTGTCTTTTGTTTGTTTGTTTTAATAATATTGCCAAAATGGTAAATGAGCTCTAATTTAATTGGCCTAAAGAAAGGTTGAAGAATAAAAATTCTTAAAGTAAGGGTTGGGAGGAGTTGGTTGGTTTGTTTCACTTAATGGCTCTCTAGTTGTTCCACCACCACTTGTTGAAAAGACTATCCTTTCAGGATGCTGGTTGACAATGAGCTGGCCATAGATTTGAGGGTCACATTTCCCTGGTGGCTGAGATGGTAAAGCGTCTGCCTACAATGCAGGAGACCCAGGTTCAATCCCTGGGTTGGGAAGATCTCCCAGAGAAGGAAATGGCAACCCACTCCAGTATTCTTGCCTGGAAAATCCCATGGACAGAGGAGCCTGTTAGACTACAGTCCATGGGGCTGAAAAGAGTTGGACACGACTGAGCAGCTTCACTTCACTTCACTTCACTTCACTTCAAAGAAAAATACTCACAAATCAGACAATTCTAAATATAAGAGAAATTAACCTAAATGAATATCAGATTCACGTGAACTGGGAAATATTCAATATTAAATATCTAGTATTAATATTTGTTTGCTAATCTAATACAGACATGTCTAAGAGTCATTAACATTAAGCCTAATATTGTAATTGTGCTAGGGAGAAGGCAATGGCACCCCACTCCAGTACTCTTGCCTGGAAAATCCCATGGATGGCGGAGCCTGGTGGGCTGCCATCTATGGGGTCGCACAGAGTCCACCACGACTGAAGCGACTTAGCAGCAGCAGGTTTATTATAAGTTAAATATTGTTATATTGTTATATCTGTTACAAGTTTGTCAACAAGGAAAGTACTTCTAGAAGAAAAAAACTCGTAAAAAATGTAAGTGAGATATGAACTTTTAGATAAACTATTAAGAATAATTATATTTTAGGAATGTCTGTCTAAAATAGTCTCTCCAGATTGGGGTAACTTGGATTTCTGCTGCTGCTGCAGCTGCTAAGTCACTTCAGTCGTGTCCGACTCTGTGCGACCCCATAGACGGAAGCCCACCAGGCTCCCCCGTCCCTGGGATTCTCCAGGCAAGAACACTGGAGTGGGTTGCCATTTCCTTCTCCAATGCATGAATGTGAAAAGTGAAAGTGAAGTCTCTCAATAGTGTCCAACTCTTAGCGACCCCATGGACTGCAGCCTACCAGGCTCCTCCATCCATGGGATTTTCCAGGCAAAAGTACTAGAATGGGGCACCATCATCTTCTCAACTTGAATTTCTAGGGATGTGCTAAACTAAGTGACAGACGTTTATTGAATAGCTAGGTCATTTCCAAATAAAATAAGATTCTGAAACATTCATTACTGAACACTAACTTCCTCTTTGAGAGAAACTAGAGACTTTGGACTATTAATGAATAATGTTTGCTGCCATCCTGAGATGCTCTCTAGAATTTTCTTTAGAAATTATCACTGGTAATTATGTTCACCAATCTCTAGAATGCTAATATAAAGGTCAGTTCTTGGTTGTTTAAGGAAAGTGGGATGTGTGCTTTCAGTAAAAAGATATAAGACATGAAATTACATTTCATGAAGGGAGAAGGAAGCAGGTCTGACTTACAGGTGGTTGTTTCTGGTGGGAGAACAAAGTAATGGGTACAGAACGTGATGAGGTTTTATGGGAAGTGGACCCCAAAGGAAGAGTTTTGTGCATAAATACAAGTTTTCTTGAGATGTTGAACTGCCTTTGATACTGGATTTTAAATTTATTCATCTCTGAAGTGATCTATGTTTACCTTTGAAATCTTTGTTAACTTTGGCTAAGTGAGTAACTATTGTTTCATAGCGACTTACATGATCCTATCCGACTGTTATAAACCCGTTTGATATTTATTGAAAACATTTCCTAAACATTTGACTTCTAGCTAAATTTGGGGTGCTTCAGAGGGCCCCTGAGACATCCCAAAGGGAGAGATTAAACTACCTGAGTTCATTTGACGTGTTAAGTTACATGGGAAGTATTGTTGGAGGAGTGGTGAATCTTGTCCAGTTACATTGTATGGTTGATGTTACTAACATAGATATCCTAGAAATTATGTGAAATTCATGAAAATCTGATATGTCCTGGTAAAATGCTGTCAGTTATAATTCTAGTTAACATATTAAAGTGTTAAACATCACAGCAATGACCAGGCTACTTTGTCAATTGCAATTTAATCAGATTTTAAGCACGCCTTCTATGGTCTCATTCTGATGCCTTTGCAAGAATACTGCTACTTCAAGATTTATGGAAAAGACATTTAAGATTCACCATTAAACACATTTTGTTTGTTATCTGGTAAGCTGGTACCAGACTGGGATTTAGTCTACTCCCTATGTTAAGAGAACAAAGTTTTCTTAGAATGAGGCTTTCAAAAATAGGTTATGAATTTCTTTGCCTTTAAGTGATTTATATTTGTTTTTAAAATCTTTTGTTACTTTGGTAAAGTAAATAAGCATTATTTAAGATTATGGAACATGTAAAAGCTCATTCTGCTTCCACAAAAAAATACCCCCTCTCTTTTATTTTTTTTTTTTTCTGTTCTTTTAAAAGATAGCAGTATTCTACTCTAAAATGGGGAATTAAAAATGCATGAACAGTAGTTATAAATCAAGGAGTCAGGGTATGGGAAATCCAAGGGCGCCGCCTCTTTTTTTCTCCCTTCCCCACAAACCTCATTTTTTTTTTTTTTTTTAAAATCCCTTCCCTCCTTTATTCCCTCCCAAAAAAAAAAAAATATATTTTTTTTTATTTATTATTTTTTTTTTTTTTTCTTAAGTATGTGTATATACCACCCCACCCTCCAAAGTTCCTTGCTGTTATGTTATATTGCTAAAAGGTTTAATTAATTAAGTTATTTAAAATGACACTCTAAGTTTGTTTCTAAAGCTTATCTCAGTAACCAATCTTTGGATAAAGGTCAGATCCTCCATGATGAACAACCAGGAGATTAACACCTGGCTATAATCACTTAACTGTTTCAGATGACCTGGGGTATACTGGGCTCTACCTAATGAAAGTTCTTGACTTAAATTCTTGCTTGTGACCTTACTAATACCTGCTAGCTATATTATTTTCCATGTTGCTTGTTTCAGGAGATTGTTTCTTACATTACTAAATGTGTGACTGGCGTGATAAAATGCTGATATGCAATTCCTTATGCTTTTGAACTGTGGTGTTGGAGAAGACTCTTGAGAGTCTGACACTTTTCACTGTTTCCCCGTCTATTTCCCATGAAGTGATGGGACCGGATGCCATGATCTTAGTTTTCTGAATGTTGAGCTTTAAGCCAACTTTTTCACTCTCCTCTTTCACTTTCATCAAGAGGCTCTTAGTTCTTTGTCACTTTCTGCCATAAGGGTGGTGTCATCTGAATATCTGAGGTTCCTGATATTTCTCTCGGCAATCTTGATTCCAGCTTGTGCTTCCTCCAGCTCAGCATTTCTCATGATATACTCTACATATAAGTTAAATAAGCAGGGTGACAATATACAGCCTTGACGTACTACTCCTTTTCCTATTTGGAACCAGTCTGTTTGTTGTTCCATGTCCAGTTCTAACTGTTGATTCCTGACCTGCATACAGGTTTCTCAAGGGCAGGGCAGGTGGTCTGGAATTCCCATCTCCTTCAGAATTTTCCACAGTTTATTGTGATCCACACTGTCAAAGGCTTTGGCATGCAGATAGTGGAGTGCAGTTTATTACACCGGCAGGCCCAAGGCAGAGTCTCCTCTTAGCCAAGGACCCCGACCAACTTTTGTGAAAACCTTATATACCTTAATTGTACTCATCCCCCAATTCCTTAAACCTAGCCTGGAAAGAAGGCAATGGCACCCCACTCCAGTACTCTTGCCTGGAAAATCCCATGGGTGGAGGAGCCTGGTAGGCTGCAGTCCATGGGGTCACTAAGAGTCGGACACGACTGAGCGACTTCACTTTCTCTTTTCACTTTCATGCACTGGAGAAGGAAATGGCAACCCACTCCAGTGTTCTTGCCTGGAGAATCCCAGGGACGGGGGAGCCTGGTGGGCTGCCGTCTATGGGGTCACACAGAGTCGGACACGACTGAAGTGACTTAACATAACATAACAGTCAGATTACAGCCATGACTCATAATCAGAAAAGTCAGCTGGTTAGACACTGTAGCCTACACCGATGGGTGCCATAAAGCTTACAAAGGTGACTGACTATATAGGGGATTATTACAATCCTTTTGGCAATGGGAAATCTCAGTATGGAATCTCATGTTTGTCAGTCTCGGAGGCAGTTCAGCCAAAGGCATCTTATCCCCATGGCTACCAGGCACATAGTCCTGAGAGAGAAGACTCTTAAGAGTCCCTTGGACTGCAAGGAGATCCAACCAGTCCATCCTAAAGTAAATCAGTCCTGAATATCCATTGGAAAGACTGATGCTGAAGCTGAAACTCCAATACTTTGGCCACCTGATGCCAAGAGCTGAGTCATTTGCAAAGACCCTGATGCTGGGAAAGATTGAGGGCAGGAGGGGATGACAGAGGATGAGATGGTTGGATGGCATCACGGACTCAATGGACATGGGTTTGGGCAGACTTCGTCTCGGGTAGGGAGACGCATCAAGGCTGAGGGAGCGTCAACAGGCCCCTCTCCCACAACGAGCATTTTTGAGATAGAATGTCACAAGGTGTGTCGTCCCCAGCCAGGAAACAACTGACATGAATACTGATCTGTTGAGCCATTATCAGCCCAAGGTTTGAGACAAAAGTTAGTCTCAGGCAGAACAGAGTTGAAGAAAGTGAGATCCCAAAGCAAGTACATAGTTTCATTAGCATAGCTTAAGAAAAACATTTCCATAAGAAAAACGCATTGGTTAGCTCAAGGTTTGAGAAAAGTTCAGTTCAGAGGAACCAGGTGTCCTCAACAGGGACGGAAAGAAGTCTGCCACTCGCAGTTTATTTCTTCCTGCTGCTTTGGGACCTCTGACCTCCCTACCGAGGCTGCTAACACTCTCAGTTGTTACCATTAGCACCACCTGGCAAGCTCTCTTCATTTACCAGCTCAATACAAATAAAATAAAAATCACTTTCAAATAGCAAGTGATTCTATTTTACTCCAGTCAGAGATTCTGGGACTCAGCAACCTTTAATTTGTGGATTTTCCATCATCAACATGTGCTTTCAAATACAGGTATGTTCCTTGGGCTTATTTCCCTCAGTTGTAAAGGGGAAATGTATGGCACATCACGGCGTGTGTCTTCATAGCCTGAGCGTATACACGGCAAATATCCCTTCCACATTCCACTTACTTGCTGGGAACCACTTCCATGTGAATTATCTGTCCTTAGGGCTCCACAAAATGTGGGCCTTTAGCGGCTGCAGGTGGGGTATCAGAAAGAACTCACCTTCTGAGCAGAGCCCTTGGTCCAGTGTTGGTGACCGTGCAGGGAGGCGGGGCACGGGTGCGCTCACTGTCCCTGGGCTGCACATGCCTTCTGGCTGGTGCTGGGACAGGACAGGTGTCCTGGCCACTCCTGATACAAGCTTGCCTGCCTCTGCCCACATCAGGAGCACAGGCCTCCTGAGACCACCCATGCCAACAACCCATCTATTGTTGCTGGAGTCAGAGAACACGTTTGCCTGTGCATGTGCTTATGCAGCTTTTCATCCAAGACCTTTTGGTATAATTTGAAAACTAAAGCCTAGAAAGAGGCAGACTTGTCTGGAACACAGTATGTGAGCAGAGGCCAGTAGGAAAGTGAGGACCCCAGCTCCCTAAGCCAGTTCGCAGTCCTGTCCATTCATGCTTGGTTTGGAAGTGAGAGACCCTAAGTTCCTGGTGAACTCTACCAACCTGGCCCCATTTGGGCCACTATTCTCTATGCATTTTCATGCTCACACAAGCAGGCACAAACAGAAATAGGGTCCATCCTGCGGGACGATGTGAGATGGTAAAGGAAGAGAACACGCAATGTCAGTGCTGGGAGAGCAGGAAGGGCTGGAGGCAGCTCTGCCATGGAGCAGGGGCCTCCACACCCCGCTCCTGGCAACAGGCAATGTGTTCAGAAGTCCAAAGCGTGAGCGGGATTCTCCACGTTCCCTGAGTCCTGCCTGGGTGTGGGCCGTCTCCACAGTGTTCTCCAGTGACACACGGTATCAGTCTCACAGACCACTTTTCTGGGCTGTTAAAACCAGGCTGAGCACACACCCCATTCCCCAGTATAGATGGTGCTACAGGACAGAAAGACTTGCTGTCCTTTCCTAAACATTGTGTGCTTGCTGTTTGACCCCCCAAGGGTTCACTCAGTATGCTTGGGAAATCTGTCGACCTTGGTTCTCCACCATTGACCCCTGTGTTCCGAGAGCTTGGAAAAATGCTTTCCACTCACAGAGGTCCCTCAGAGGAGAAAGGAGCTGAAGGAACAAGGGCTTGTGATGAGCAGAAGAGGGCACAGTTGTGGACCCAGAGTCAGGGTTCCAGAAAGAAGACCAGCCCTAACCAGATTCTAGAGGTTCTCATTTGAAAGTAGGAGGAAATTACTGCCCTGTCTGAGCCGAGGATGCAACATGAACGAACTAAACACCAAAGAGAGGAGAGGAAATGAAAAATGAGAAGGAGATTCCTGGGTCTTTCCACAGCCCTGGAAGCCTGTCTGAAGTACACTTTCACCTCTGGAGCTCTGGAGAGCCTCCGGCTTGAAGACCCGAATGAACATTCCGGTTAGTCTTGCAATGCTAGCTGCTAGCACGGGCCACCAGGAGGCACCGGGTCGGGGTTGCTGGCTGAGCTTTGCTGGAGCAACTGGAGAGAGAAAAAGGATGGCGGGGGTCATTCTGGCCATGCTCCTGCCTCAGAAACAGCATGCGCTTCCTAGTAAGAGTGATCATCTCAAGAGACTGACCTGGACAGAAGAGGAAGGGGAGCCCCAAGATCTTCCCGTTTATTCACCCAGCCCCCAGCCTGTGAGCACTCACTCTATGCCGGGTGACTCAGTGGTACCGAGGACAGTGCTGAAAATGACCAGCGGCCCCTGCCTTTCAAGGAGCTATCTGTCTGGAGTGAAGAGAGAGAAAAGTATGGAAGCCAGACAGGGGAAGGAAAAGAACACTGGTCTACTGAAAATAAAAAAAGGGCGTTGTGAGGGAGGGCTTGGAGTCAGTGGTCAGGAGGGTCTAAAAGGCCTTGAGGCAGTGACCAGGATGAAAGGAAGGAGCTGGGCCTGCACAATTCTGGGAGAAGCACGTCTGAGAGCAGGCAGCCCTTACACGGAAACAGGAAGGCAGAAGTGAGCTGCCCAGCCGAGGCTCGGAATGTGAGCGTTGTCTCTGGAGGGAGGCTGGTAGGAGCTGGTGGTGGGTGGTGAGTTCAGTTCCTGGTTCCTGGTAGACTGTGCTTTCTGTTTCTCTCTGGCAGCATTACTCCAAGACCGCACCACTAAACCTTGCCTATTAAACTCCTCACAGTCTGTGAGCTAGAAATGGCTTATCTGGGCGTTTCTGCCTCAAAGTCTCTCTGCTGCTATGGCGGAGAAATCAGCTTATATCACTTTGGGGCTTCAAAATCATTGCAGAGGGTGACTGTAGCCATGAAATTAAAAGATGCTTGCTCCTTGGAAAAAAACTTATGACTAACCAACACAGCATAAGAAAAAGCAGAGCTGTTGATTCTGTTGATCCTTATTAGGAAAGAAGGGCCCTGACCCCGGCTTTCTTCCTTAGCCTATTGCACCCCTCCTGCCTCCCGCTCCCCCATCTCATCTCAGGAGCCTACCGCTTGGTGCTTTAGGATCCGAGTGCTCACACCCTTGCTGTCCTCTTGCCTCCTTCCCATGGCACAGAGAAGCGAGATCAGCCAGTATTTTTCTCTCTTTTGCACGGATTTCCGCCCAGCATAAGGCCACCTTCCCATTCCCTCTGCCACGCCGCGCCAATAGACATTCTTCTCCTTTTTCTCCTCCTCCTCCTCCTTCTTCTTCAGAGGGTGTGGATGGGGCAAGCAGGAAGTCCATTGGAGACGATGGGGTGGAGGAAGATGGGTGGTGATGATGAGGGCGGGCTGTGGGTGGCTCCACTTCCTCGTGCAGGGCACGCTTGTTCTTCTTCTTGGGGAAGACACTGCTCATCAGTCTTTGTTCTCTGTACGTGTGGAGGGCATGGTGCGGTGCAGGTAACCATGCGGGGGAAACAAGCCATCGGCTGGTTCTCTGTTCCTTGCCACGCCGACTAGCGCCGTCAGGAGCCACAGTTGTCCCTCGAGGTCTGAGTTGTTAAATCGCAAATTCCCGGTCTGCCGTTTGATGGAGGGTTTGGGGTTTGAAGCCATCAGCCAAGCAAAAGAAAGGAAAGGCAAGAGGTGATCGATAAGGGGCCTCAGGCGCCCCTCCAGCGGGTCCCGGGCTCGTGATGCAGTCGAGGAAGCAGCTCGGGGAGGACAGCTTCCCCACCGCCCCAGGCACTTTGGAGGCCGGCCGCATCTCCTCGCGTCCAGAGGCGTTTGTCCGGGGCCTAGCTGAATGAGACTGCCACGCAGGACGGGCAGAGTCGGAAGTCCAGTTGTCTTGCTATCACAATCTAGGGGAGGCTTGGGTCTTTCCTCAGTGCGGGGAGGACCTTTGCTTTCAGAAATGAACGTTGCGCGACATATCTCCACTTAGGCAGCAGTGCAATGCTGCTGGAGAAGTTGCTTTGGGCCTGGTTGGGTGGCCTTTCTCCCCTGGGCCTTCGTGTTGGTGCTGGCGGCGCTGGTGGTGGTGCTCATGGCCTTGTGGGTCGCTTCTCCTGTTTGGCACTTGGAGCTTGTCCAGCATACTCCTTGCACCGGACATGGAGCCCCAGGGATCTTTGCGGACGAGCGTCGTGCCGGGGACGCACGCATCCCCGCCTCACTCCTGCCGGACCCTCTGCCAAGTAACCCGAGGCCTCCCAAGGACAGCCACCCAGAAATACTGTTTACCCATCTTCTCCCTGGATGCCTCTCGACGTTTGGGGCATTTTCGAGAGCCTGATCGGCAGGAAGGAGACAGTCCATAGACCTGCACCCGCTCTTGCCTGCCCCTAGAAAGGCTCTGGAGATCTCCTTGCTCAGCTGGCTGGGGGCGTTCTGTGAGGCGTCTCCAGGCCGCGTCACTCACCAGAGACCTGCAGTGCGGCCAGGGAACAGAGACGGGGAAAGAAAGGCAAACCCACACCCAAAGTCCCATCCAGAGAAGACTCTCCCACCCTCGCAGAAGTGGGAGGCCCTCAGACCGAGCGCAGACCCGCTCATGCACCCCATCACCCCATCCTCTCCAGCGACTTCCCAGCAGAGCCAGCCCTCGAGAGATCAGCCGCTCAGGCACGAGTCCGTGCCAAGTGAACACCGAGACCCCGGGCACACTCCAGGCCCCGCCTTTTCCCAGGAGGCTGCATCATGCACATGGCCAAGGCGAGCTCGCTCCTCGTCGGAACTCTTGGTGCATCATGCAGTGCCTGCTGTGATGTGCCGAAGCGTTGCAGGAATGAAATAGTTTCAGAGATATTAGTGTTAGCACTTCCTTATATTGGCAGAATTCACCTGTGATGCCACCTTTTCCCAGCCTTTTATATTTGAGAGGCTTTTAACATTACTGATTCAATTTCATTGCTTGTAATTGGTTTGATCAGATTTTCTAATTCTTTTGTGTTTAGTGTTGGTAGATTGTACTTTTCAAAGAATATGTCTGTTTCTTCTAGGCTCTCTATTTGATTGGAATGAGTTACTTGCAGTACTCTCACAGTCCACTGTATTTTCTTGATAGCTCTTGTACTTTCTCCTTTTTTGTTTCTGACATTATTCTAAGGGCCCTCCTACATTTTTTTCTTTTTTATTCATACTTCTTGTTTTTCCTTTTTCTTTATCTTTTGAAAAAACAACCTTTTCTCTTTTAATATCTAGGCATTTCAAAAAAAAAAAATAATTTTTTTTTTTTTTTTCTAAAAAAGATATTTTTTTTTTCCATCTCCCCTTTTCTTTTTTTTTTTTTTTTTTTTTTTTTTTTTCTCTCTCTCACCCCCTCTTCTTTTTTTTTTTTTTTTTACCTCCAGAAAGTGTCATTTTTTTTTAATAATAACTCATATGTCTATTATATCTTCTACTGTCCACAGGCACCCACAGAAGAAAAGAAATACCCCTCTCATCCACAAAAAAAATCAAAATTCAATTTTTGGTTTTCATTTCAAAAATAAAAAAATATTTTTTTTTTTTTTCCCCCCCATACTATTCTATTTATCACTATCTTACTTCTTTCCCCCCCCCGACAAGCTACAGTAAATTAAATTAAGTTTGTCTGTTCAAACCCTATCTTTTCTTTAATAAAAAAAAAAATGAAATGAATGATTTTTTTATTTTTTATATATAATATATTTACTACTGTGGACAGGAATCCCTCAGAAGAAATGGAGTGGCCATCATGGTCAACAAAAGAGTCCGAAATGCAGTACTTGGATGCAATCTCAAAAACGATAGAATGATCTCTGTTCGTTTCCAAGGCAAACCATTCAATGTCACAGTAATCCAAGTCTATGCCCCAACCAGTAATGCCGAAGAAGCTGAAGTTGAAAGGTTCTATGAAGACCTACAAGACCTTTTAGAACTAACACCCAAAAAAGATGTCCTTTTCATTATAGGGGACTGGAATGCAAAAGTAGGAAGTCAAGAAACACCTGGAGTAACAGGCAAATTTGGCCTTGGAATACGGAATGAAGCAGGGCAAAGACTAATAGAGTTTTGCCAAGAAAATGCACTGGTCATAGCAAATACCCTCTTCCAACAACACAAGAGAAGACTCTATACATGGACATCACCAGATGGTCAACACCGAAATCAGATCGATTATATTCTTTGCAGCCAAAGATGGAGAAGCTCTATACAATCAGCAAAAACAAGACCAGGAGCTGACTGTGGCTCAGACCATGAACTCCTTATTGCCAAATTCAGACTGAAATTGAAGAAAGTAGAGAAAACTACTAGACCATTCAGGTATGATCTAAATCAAATCCCTTATGATTATACAGTGGAAGTGAGAAATAGATTTAAGGGCCTAGATCTGATAGATAGAGTGCCTGATGAACTATGGAATGAGGTTCGTGACATTGTCCAGGAGACAGGGATCAAGACCATCCCCATGGAAAAGAAATGCAAAAAAGCAAAATGGCTGTCTGGGGAGGCCTTACAAATAGCTGTGAAAAGAAGAGAAGCGAAAAGCAAAGGAGAAAAGGAAAGATATAAACATCTGAATGCAGAGTTCCAAAGAATAGCAAGAAGAGATAAGAAAGCCTTCTTCAGTGATCAATGCAAAGAAATAGAGGAAAACAACAGAATGGGAAAGACTAGGGATCTCTTCAAGAAAATCAGAGATACCAAAGGAACATTTCATGCAAAGATGGGCACAATAAAGGACAGAGATGGTGTGGATCTAACAGAAGCAGAAGATATCAAGAAGAGGTGGCAAGAATACACAGAAGAACTGTACAAAAAAGAGCTTCAAGACCCAGATAATCATGATGATGTGATCACTGACCTAGAGCCAGACATCTTGGAATGTGAAGTCAAATGGGCCTTAGAAAGCATCACTACAAACAAAGCTAGTGGAGGTGATGGAATTCCAGTGGAGCTATTCCAAATCCTGAATGATGATGCTGTGAAAGTGCTACACTCAATATGCCAGCAAATTTGGAAAACTCAGCAGTGGCCACAAGATTGGAAAAGGTCAGTTTTCATCCCAATCCCAAAGAAAGGCAATGCCAAGGAGTGCTCAAACTACCGAACAATTGCACTCATCTCACATGCTAGTAAAGTAATGCTCAAAATTCTCCAAGCCAGGCTTCAGCAATATGTGAACCGTGAACTTCCTGACGTTCAAGCTGGTTTTAGAAAAGGCAGAGGAACCAGAGATCAAATTGCCAACATCCGCTGGATCATGGAAAAAGCAAGAGAGTTCCAGAAAAACATCTATTTCTGCTTTATTGACTATGCCAAAGCCTTTGACTGTGTGGATCACAATAAACTATGGAAAATTCTGAAAGAGATGGGAATACCAGACCACCTGATCTGCCTCTTAAGAAATCTGTATGCAGGTCAGGAAGCAACAGTTAGAACTGGTCATGGAGCAACAGACTGGTTCCAAATAGGAAAAGGAGTACGTCAAGGCTGTATATTTTCACCTTTTTTTTTTTTTTTTTATGAAGAGAAAACATTAAAAAATGTGGGGGAGAAAAAAAAAAAATTGAAAATATAGTTAGCGGGAAAATAAATAAAAACTCCGATATTTACAACACACCCCCCACAGGGGGGAAAGGGGGGAGGGGGTGAAAAGTGGTGAGGGTAATGAAGGGGGGGGGAAAAAATGGTTTGTTTTAAGATCACAAAACAAAAAAAAAGAAAATCGTGTGTTCTCCCCCCCCCCCTGGGTGGGGAATGGGGGGGAGAAGAGACAGAGTGTGTTTTTTTTTTTTTTTTTTCTGCCCAGAGGATGCCGGCAGGTGAGTGCAGCAACGAAATTAAAAAAAGCCTACTCCCCGGAAAAAAAATTATCAACAACACAAAACAAATAAAAAAAAACAGACATTACTTTACCAACAAAGGTTCGCCTAGTCAAGGCTATGGTCTTTCCTGTGGTCATGTATGGATGTGAGAGCTGGACTGTGAAGAAGGCTGAGCGCCGAAGAATTGATGCTTTTGAACTGTGGTGTTGGAGAAGACTCTTGAGAGTCCCTTGGACTGCAAGAAGATCCAACCAGTCCATTCTGAAGGAGATCAATCCTGGAATTTCTTTAGAAGGAATGATGCTAAAGCTGAAACTCCAGTATTTTGGCCACCTCATGCGAAGAGTTGACTCATTGGAGAAGACTCTGATGCTGGGAGGGATTGAGGGCAGGAGGAGAAGGGGACGACAGAGGATGAGATGGCTGGATGGCATCACTGACTCGATGGATGCGAGTCTGAGTGACCTCCGGGAGCTGGTGATGGACAGGGAGGCCTGGCGTGCTGCGGTTCATGGGGTCGCAAAGAGTCGGACACGACTGAGCGACTGATCTGATCTGATCTGATGAAGACCTACAAGACCTTTTAGTAGCAACACCCAAAAAGATGTCCTTTCCATTATAGAGGACTGGAATGTAAGAGTAGGGAATCAAGAAACACCTGGAATAACAGGCAAATTTGGCCTTGGAGTACAGAATGAAGCAGGGTAAAGGCTAAAAGAGTTCTGCCAAGAGAACACACTGGTCATAGCAAACATCCTCTTCCAACAACACAAGAGAAGACTCTACACATTGACATCACCAGAGTGCCAACATGAAAATCAGATTGATTATATTCTTTGCAGCCAAAGATGGAGAAGCTCTGTACAGTCAGCAAAAACAAGACTGGGCGCTGGCTGTGGCTCAGATCATGAACTCCTTATTGCTAAATCCAGACTTAAATTGAAGAAAGTGGGGACAACCACTAGACCATTCACATATGACCTAAATCAAATCCCTTATCATTATACAGTGGAGATGAGAAATAGATTTAAGGGACTAGATCTGATAGACACAGTGCCGGATGAACTATGGACGGAGGTCCATGACATTGTACAGAAGACAAGGAGCAAGACCATCCCCAAGAAAAAGAAATGCACAAAGCAAAATGGCTGCCTGGGGAGGCCTTACAGATAGCTGCAAAAAGAAGAGAAGTGAAAAGCAAAGGAGAAAAGGAAAGATATAAACATCTGAATGCAGAGTTCCAAAGAATAGCAAGGAGAGATAAGAAAACCTTCCTCAGAGATCAATGCAAAGAAATAGAGGAAAACAATAGAATGGGAAAGACTAGAGATCTCTTCAAGAAAATTAGAGATACCAAGGGAACATTTCATCCAAATATGGGCCCAATAAAGGACAGAAATGGTATGGACCTAAGAGAAGCAGAAGATATTAAGAAGAGGTGGCAAGAATACACAGAAGAACTGTACAAAAACGATTTTCATGACCCAGATAATCACGATGGTGTGATCACTGACCTAGAGCCAAACATCCTGAAATGTGAAATCAAGTGGGCCTTAGGAAGCATCACTGCAAACAAAGCTAGAGGAGGTGATGGAATTCCAGTTGAGCTATTTCAAATCCTAAAAGATGATGTTATGAAAGTGCTGCACTCAGTATGTTAGCAAATTTGGAAAACTCAGCAGTGGCCACAGGACTGGAAAAGATCAGTTTTCATCCCAATCCCAAAGAAAGACAATGCAAAAGAATGTTTAAACTACTACACAGTTGCACTCATCTCACACACTAGTAAAGTAATGCTCAAAATTCTCCAAGCCAGGCTTCAACAGTACTTGAACCGTGAACTTCCAGATGTTCAAGCTGGTTAGAAAAGGCAGAGGAACCAGAGATCAAATTGCCAACATCTGCTGGATCATCAAAAAAGCAAGAGAGTTCCAGAAAAACATCTATTTCTGCTTTATTGACTATGACAAACCCTTTGACTGAGTAGATCACCACAAACTGTGGAAAATTCTGAAAGAGATGGGAATACCAGACCACCTGACCTGTTTCCTGAGAAACCTGTATGCAGGTCAGGAAGCAACAGTTCGAACTGGACATGGAACAACAGACTGGTTCCAAATAGGAAAAGGAGTACGTCAAGGCTGTATATTGTCACCCTGCTTATTTAACTTATATGCAGAGTACATCATGAGAAATGCTGAGCTGGAGGAAGCACAAGCTGGAATCAAGATTGCCAGGAGAAATATCAATAACCTCAGATATGCAGATGACACCACCCTTATGGCAGAAAGTGAAGAGGAACTAAAAAGTCTCTTGATGAAAGTGAAAGAGGAGAGTTAAAAAGTTGGCTTAAAACTCAACATTCAGACAACTAAGATCATGGCATCTGGTCCCATCCCTGCGTGGCAAATAGATTGGGAAACAGTGGCAGACTTTATTTTGGGGGGCTCCAAAACCACAGCAGCCATGAAATTAAAAGACGCTTGCACCTTGGAAGAAAAGTTATGACCAACTGAGCATATTAAAAAATAGAGACATTACTTTGCCAACAAAGGCCCATCTTGTCAAAGCTATGGTTTTTCCAGTGGTCATGGATGGATGTGAGAGCTGGACTGTAAAGCTGAGCACCAAAGAACTGATGCTTTTGAATGTGGTGTTGGAGAAGACTCTTGAGAATCCCTTAGACTACAAGGAGATCCAACCAGTCCATCCTAAAGGAGATCAGTCCTGAATATTCATTGGAAGGACTGATGCTGAAGCTGAAACTCCAATACTTTGGCGGCCTGATGCGAAGAACAGTCTCCTTGGAAAAGACCCGGATGCTGGGAAAGTATGAAGGCAGGAGGAGAAGGGGACGACAGAGGATGAAACGGCTGGATGGCATCACCGACTGAATGGACATGAGTTTGAGTAAACTCCGGGAGTTGGTGATGGACAGGGAGGCCTGGCGTGCTGCAGTCAGTCTATGGGGTCTCAAAGAGTCGGACACGACTGAGCGACTGAACTGAAATGATGAAGAAATGCTGCCCCCCTGTGGCCATTTTCCGTAACAACAGCGTTAAAAGCTGTGCTGATGGACACTTAATACTCAGAAGGCCTGTGGAGTTGTCAATTGCCCTCAAGAAATGTTCTAGGAGTGTTCATCGAAAAACAGGGCAGACATTCAAGAAGTCCATTACAAGAGGTTTCACTCATACCTTTTAAAAAATCACAGGAAATGATGTCAGTCTTGCTGAATACTAGAAAAATCCAAATCAAAACTATGATGAGGCATCACCTCACACCGGTCAGAATGCCATTGGCAAACACTCTACAAAGAACCAAGGCTGGAGAGTGTGGGGGGAAATGAGACCCCGCCATCGATGCTGCAGTGTCGACTGAGAGCAGCCACCATGGACACGGCGTGCGTGCTAAGTCACTTCAGTTGTGTTTGGCTCTTCCCAACCCCGTGGACTGTAGCCTGCCGGGCTCCTCTGTCCATGGGATTCTCCAGGCAAGAATATTGGAGTGGGTTGCCATGCCCTCTTCCAGGGGATCTTCCCGACCTGGGGATCGAAGCCAGGTCTTCTGCACTGCAGGCAGATTCTTTACCATCTGAGCCACCAGGGAAGCCTGAACAGGCCTGTTTCCGTAGATTAAAGCTTCACCAACTTTGCAGTTCAGAGAGACACTGCTCAGGAAAGCTCCCTGGTGTTCTCCGTACTTCGGCAAGTAATACACCTTTCCTTCCCATGAGCTTTGGGTGGGTTGTATCTTCTGGTTCAACACCCCCCAAGAGGCAAACCCACTTTTCTGTTAATCTCTCTCCATCCAGACTCCCAACCAGCACTCCTGGCCCGCCTTGATAGTAATTCTACAGTCAGTTGTCTTGCTTCCAATACATGGAAATCATGTTATTTTTCTGCGAGCAAAGCTAGGTAAGGGTCAGAAACAGTGTCCCCATTTTATCTTGTGGAGCCAGTAAGTGTCAAGCAAACTCTCCTCTGTGGATCCATCGTCCTCCAATTTGGTGCCTCCTTTTATGGAAAACACTTGCAGGGCTTTGGGGGTTTATTTACAGTTCATTCCTGCAGGCTTTTAATACCTACATTGTGCTTAAGTCGCTCAGTCATCTCTCTTTGCAAACCCATGAACTGTAGCCGGCCAGGATCCTCTGTCCATTGGGGATTCTCCAGCCAAGAATAGTCGCCATGCCCTCCTCCAGAGGATCTTCCCAACCCAGGGATCGAACCCAGGTCTCCCGCATTGCAGAAGGATTTTCCACCAGGGAAGCCCATACCTACATTAAATATACAGATTACTCATCAGTACTGCTTCAACTGCTTTGAGGTTAAAAATCCTCCACGTTTTTCCTAATATACTTATTATTCCATGCTTTGCGCTTAAATCTTTGACCAATATGCTGTTTATCTTGTGTCTCGTCAGAATTTAGTTAATTACACCGTTTTCCCCTGATACTCGTCACATACAGTTCTTGCCAAAACTGGGTTTGACAAGGTAGGGCACAGATGGACCCAGGAGAATGTTCGGGAGCAGGACAACAAGTCGGGTGGAGCCCAGATTCTAGTTCAGGGAACTGGAAGGAAACATCCAGCCTCAGGACCCACTGCCCACGTGGGGCTCCAGGACTAAGACGCGACGCCCGAAAACAAGCAAAGAAAACAGCCAAGATGCACCTGTGCGCTGGAGGTCTCTTGACAGACACGCGTGGAACGGAGAGCAGCCAATCCCCGAGCGGTGGGGCGGGGCCTTCTGCGCGCTCCCTACTATCCCGGCGCCTATTGGCCGGACTGCTTCGGTGGCAACGCCGATTGGAGGCTTGTGCCAGCCAGGCCTGCAGAAGCCGCCCGCTCGCGCTTGGCTTCGCTTCAGCAGCGGAGGACCGGACAAGGGTGGGCTAGAGGCCGCCCAGCTCCGAGCGCCAGAGGGCAGCGGGGAGACTGACAGGAATGCACCCTTCGAAACCCTCGTAAACCTCCTGATGGCTTCAAATTCCAGGCTAAGAAGCCCCAGGTCCCAGCAACTTTGAGGAACCCGGGTCCTACCTGAAGGGAGCTCGTGTATAGTCAGCTTATGGACTACAAGTCCCTTCACCCACAGAAACACCGAATCCCCTGGTGCTGAGGTCCCCAAATACCTAGAGGAACCACAGTTCCCTTCAGCCTGCTGCTGCTGCTGCTAAGTCGCTTCAGTCGTGTCCGACTCTGTGCGACCCCACAGACGGAAGCTCACCAGGCTCCCCCATCCCTGGGATTCTCCAGGCAAGAACACTGGAGTGGGTTGCCATTTCCTTCTCCAATGCATGAAAGCGAAAAGTGAAAGGGAAGTCGCTCAGTCGTGTCCGACTCTTAGCGACCCCATGGACTGGAGCCTACCAGGCTCCTCCACCCATGGGATTTTCCAGGCAAAAGTACTGGGGTGGGGTGCCATTGCCTTCCCCGCTTCAGCCTGAGGCACCCTAAAAAATAGCACCTGCAGAGAGACCAAATTTCCTTAACCTCAGAGACCCTGAATACCTCAGCCTGTGAACTCTTAATCCCGTCCTCCTCAGGACCCAAAGTGTCTTGCATGTTGGAAATCTAAAGCCCCTTAATGAGAGCCCCCCCACAATTTCCTCAGCCTCAAAGATACCACGTTCTCTCAACCTGCGCATTCTACATCAGCCAAATGACTCCCCCAATCCCCTCTATCTGAGGAACGCCAGTTCCTTCATCCCGTGTGACCCAGATCTCCTCAAGCTGAGGGACTTGTCCCTTAGACATGGAGCCCATGTTATGCCCAGATTTTCCCAGAGTATCCAGGTGGAGATCCCCAAAATGCTTTTTGGAGAAATCTTCCCTCTCCCACACTGGAACAGATCCCTGATTTCAGCCTGACCCCAGCCCAGCAGTTAGGGGCTTCCAGGTCTCCTCTGGACTCCCTCCGTCACCCACAGACACAAATCTCCCACTGTCTTTCCTCAGAGGGGCCGAATTGTAGGGGAATCAAAGAAGTCAAATCTAGTTCACATTAGGCTGGTCTGTGATAGCTGGTCATCTCATCCATCCCACCAGTACCCCCACCCTGACTTTCCCCGAACTTTCCTTCCCTGGACACTTCACCCAAGGAAGACAGACCTGTCTCTGGACAGTGGTCTGAGCTATCTCAGCATCTTCTTCCACAGCCACCTTGGCCTTGAGGTGGTGGCATGGCCATGAGCTCCAACAGATCCCCGGAGGAGAGCACTGAGGGCGATACTGGGAGAACAGAGTGGAAGCCCATGGTGAGAGGCAGAGGCGGCAGAGCTGGGCTGTAAGCCAGCTCTATAGGAAGGACACGGAGCTGGTCCCTGAAGGACCACTGAATGCTTGCCTGTGCCACTGAGTAATCTCTGTGACATACACAAGATGGGTGTGCCTGGTCCTGTCTGAGATGGTGTGGTGGAGTGGGGTGGAACAGGACACTAGCATCGTCAACTGTTGTCCAGGGAGAGTTAGGAAAAGACTCTGTTTTTGCTCAAAATTCTCCAAGCCAGTCTTCAACAATACATGAACCATGAACTTCCAGATGTTCAAGCTGGTTTTAGAAAAGGTAGATATCAAATTGCCAACATCTGCTGGATCATCGAAGAAGCAAAAGAGTTCCAGAAAAACATCTATTTCTGCTTTATTGACCATGCCAAAGCCTTTGACTGTGTGCATCACAATAAACTGTGGAAAATTCTGAAAAAGATGGGAATACCAGACCACCTGGCCTGCCTCCTGAGAAATCTGTAGAAGGCAGGTCAGGATCAGATCAGATCAGTCGCTCAGTCATGTCCGACTCTTTGCGACCCCATGAACCGCAGCACTCCAGGCCTCCCTGTCCATCACCAACTTCTGGAGTTCACTCAGACTCACGTCCATCCAGTCAGTGATGCCATCCAGCCATCTCATCCTCTGTCGTCCCCTTCTCCTCTTGCCCCCAATCCTTCCCAGCATCAGAGTCTTCTCCAATGAGTCAACTCTTCACATGAGGTGGCCAAAGTACTGGAGTTTCAGCTTTAGCATCATTCCTTCCAAAGAAATCCCAGGGCTGATCTCCTTCAGAATGGACTGATTTTTGTGTTTTTTTTTTTTTTTGGATCTCCTTCGTCCAAGGGCTCTCCAAGTTTCCACAACCCCCCTACAAAAACATCATTCTTTTCACTCTCCACTTTCACTTTCATCAACAGGCTTTTTAGTTCCTCTTCACTTTCTGCCATAAGGGTGGTGTCATCTGCCTACCTGAGGTAATTGATATTTCTCCTGGCAATCTTGATTCCAGCTTGTGCTTCCTCCAGTTCAGCGTTTCTCATGATGTACTCTGCATAAGTTAAATAAACAGGGTGACAATATACAGCCTTGACGTACGCCTTTTCCTATTTGGAAGCAGTCTGTTGTTCCATGTCCAGTTCTAACTGTTGCTTCCTGACCTGCATACAGATTTCTCAAGAGGCAGATCAGGTGGTCTGGCATTCCCATCTCTTTCAGAATTTTCCACAGTTTCTTGTGATCCACACAGTCAAAGGCTTTGGCATAGTCAATAAAGCAGAAATAGATGTTTTTCTGGAACTCTCTTGCTTTTTCCATGATCCAGTGGATGTTGGCAATTTGATCTCTAGTTCCTCTGCCTTTTCTAAAACCAGCTTGAACAACAGGAAGCTCACAGTTCACATATTGCTGAAGCCTGGCTTGGAGAATTTTGAGCATTACTTTACTAGCGTGTGAGATGAGTGCAACTGTGCGGTAGTTTGAGCATTCTTTGGCATTGCCTTTCTTTGGGATTAGGATGAAAACTGACCTTTTCCAGTCCTGTGGCCACTGCTGAGTTTTCCAAATTTGCTGGCATATTGAGTGCGGCACTTTCACAACATCATCTTTCAGGATTTGGAATAGCTCCACTGGAATTCCATCACCTCCTCTAGCTTTGTTGGTAGTGATGCTTTCTAAGGCTCACTTAACTTCACATTCCGGGTTGTCTGTCTCTAGGTCTGTTCTCCCCCCCTTTTTTTTTTTTTTGTTGTTTTTTTTTTTTTTTTTTTTTTTTTTTTTTTTTTTTTTCCTTTTTTTTTTTTTTTTTTTTTTTTTTTTTTTCTTACCTTTTTTTTTTTTTTTTCATCCCTTCTTTTTTTGTTTTTTTTTTTTTTTTTTTTTTTTTTTTTTTTTTTAATTTTTTTTTTTTTTTTTTTTTTTTTTTTTTTTTTTTTTTTTTTTTTTTTTTTTTTTTTTATTTTTTTTTTTTTTTTTTTTTTTTTTTTTTTTTTCTACTTTCAGATGTTTATATCTTTCCTTTTCTCCTTTGCTTTTTGCTTCTCTTCTGGACAGAACTGGACATGGAACAACAGACTGCTTCCAAATAGGAAAAGGAGTACGTCAAGGCTGTATATTGTCACCCTGCTTATTTAATTTATATGCAGAATACATCATGAGAAACACTGAACTGGAGGAAGCACAAGCTGGAATCAAGATTGCCAGGAGAAATATCAATTACCTCAAATAGGCAGATGACACCACCCTTATGGCAGAAAGTGAAGAAGAACAAAAGAGCATCTTGATGAAAGTGAAAGAGGAGATGGCATGACATCTGGCTGATTTGGCTGATGTAGAATGTGCAGTGAAAATGTGAAAAAGTTGGCTTAAAGGTCAACATTCATAAAATGAAGATCATGGCATCTGGTCCCATCATTTTATGGCAAATAGATAGAGAAACAGTGGAAACAGTGGCACACTTCATTTGGGGGGCTCCAAAATCACTGCAAATGGTGACTGCAGCCATGAAATTAAAAGACGCTTACTCCTTGGAAGGAAAGTTATGACCAACCTAGATCACATATTCAAAAGCAGAGACATTACTTTTCCAACAAAGGTCCATCTAGGCAAGGCTATGGTTTTTCCAGTAGTCATGGATGGATGTGAGAGTTGGACTATAAAGAAAGCTGAGCACCAGAGAATTGATGCTTTTGAACCGTGGTGTTGGAGAAGACTCTTGAGAGTCCCTTGGACTGCAAGGAGATCCAACCTGTCCATCCTATAGGAAATCAGTCCTGAGTGATCATTGGAAGGACTGATGTTGATGCTGAAACTCCAATACTTTGAGCCCCTGATGCGAAGAACTGACTCATTTGAAAAGACCCTGATGCTGGGAAAGATTGAGGGCAGGAGGAGAAGGGGACAACAGAGGATGAGATGGTTGGATGGCATCACCGACTCAATGGACATGGGTTTGGGTGGACTCTGGGAGTTGGTGAGGGACAGGGAGACCAGGTGTGCTGCAGTCCATGGGGTCGCAAAGAGTTGGACACAACTGAGTGACTGAACTGAACTGAACTTGCTCAGTTAAGCAGGACACAGTCGGGAAGGAAAGTCTTCATCCCTATCTCAAGGAGACCATCCTGTAGCTTCAGGCTACTCCCTGCACACAAGGTGGAGGAGAAGGCCCAGTTCTGAGGTCTGACTTATATTAGTAAGTCACTGAAGTCACTAATTTCCTTAGACCAAAGATGCTTTCAAAGACATTTCCATATACTTCTCCAAGGAATAATGGGCAGAGATGGGATAATGGGGGTGGGGGGGGGAGTCTGGTATAGGAATGTGAAAAGGAACTGCAAAGCGCTGATTACTGCAGGTAACAGAAAGTGCTGGGTGCCTGTGAGCCTGGGAAACATGAAACAGGTCTTCAGCCTCAGTGTTAACTTGGCCCTCTCTTAGGTGGCTTCATCTGCTCACGGTTCCCTTTTATGTGGAAATGAACCTGGAGGAAATTTTTATTTCTTGCTGGGTATGCAGCTCTCTACCCCTGGCTGCCTGCCAGCGAGGGGCTCCCAAGACGCCTCAAGCTGGGGTTGGCAGTGGGTGAGCTGGACACCAGGCAACCCGAGACCCTGCAGCAGGCCAGTGCACTGTGGACAAGGTCTGGCCTCACTGAATGATTAGGCCCTGTGCATTCAGGTCACCCTCTCTGGACTCCAGGTGGAGGTGCTGCTGCCCCCACTGCCCACCTGGGTCTCAGGAAGTGGAAGAGAGACCAGGCTGTCCCTCCCACCTCCTGCCCAGAGAATGACAAAGGCCATTTCCCAAAAGTTGGAGCAGAGTGGACAGAGTGAGTGCTTGGGTCTCACAGGGTCCCTGTGAAGAAGGGTTTACTCCTGACTGAATCCTTCTTGGCTGGTTCTCTTGTCTGTGTTGTCTTCACATCAAATCTCACAAGGACAAGGCAGTCAGCTGTTCACAGCATCACTGGCCTCCTTATGGTGTGTTTATTATGGGCAGGGAGACAGGGAGACCGGGTGGCTGGTGTGACGCTCCCCTGGACAAGAGAAGAGACCCCCTAGGTTGTGTCTCTTCCACCTCCTGAGACCCAGGTGAGCACTGGGGGCAGCAGCACCTCCACCTGGGGTCCGGAGAGGGTGCTGAACGGACGGGGCCTAACTGTCCAGTGTGGCTCCAGGGGTACTGGAAAGAGGGGCACTAACTCCTTTTCTAAGTATTTCAGACTACCACTGAGTTCTTTTTGGTTTTTGGTTTCAGATCTTTTTAATATGGTCCATTTTTGGAGTCTTTACTGAATTTTTTACATTATTGCTTCAATTTTATGCTTTCATTTTTTTAGCACAGGCATGTGGGATTGTTACCAAGTCAAGTTCTCTCTGCTTGCTGCAAAACAGTCCAATAAATCAGAGGTGAGGTGCTGAGGCATGGAATATGACTTTACTCAGAAAGCCGAAGACTGAGAAGATAGCAAAATAATATCTTGAAGAAACCATCTTGTTGGGGTCTGGATGCCAGTGTCCTTTACAGAACACAGAGCTGGGGAGGTGATGAAATAAAGTAAAAAAGCCATTCATCTGGCAAATATCTCCTGGAATGTCCAGCCTTGGAAGGAGATGTGTTACTTCCTATAGCAGTCCACAGGTGGACAGGTCCTGAACAAAGGCAGAGGGGCAGGGTTTCCTGAGGCAGGCCATTATGTATGGACAGTATCCTTGTAGCAAACAAACCAACAGGAAGCAAGGGTTAAAGTAAAAGATTTTATTTTTAATAAAATTTTTTAAAACATGGAGTCAGATTTTGTTCTTCCCAGTAACAATTCCCCACTCTGTGTCCATTCCACAATCTATTGGAAAATGGGGTGATGGGAGTGTTCTAATTGCTCCTTTGGGGAGTGTCCACCATTGGTGTCAGTGTTCCAAATGTTGAGATTTGTCTTCTTTTGTTGTTCTTTGAAAAGTGTCTACTTCATATGTGTAGACATTAAAATATTAGGTGTTGAGAGTTAAGTTTTATTCAACGAGAATCTAAAAGGACTTCAAACCAGAGGCACCATCTAAAAGTAAGGAATTTAGCACTTTTCTATGTATGGGAAGATGCAAGGGTCATCTCAATGAAATTATCCCTTTTCATACACACCTCACCATTTGGGGCCAGTATCCTGTCTTCTCCTTTCCGAGTTTCCTCAGGGCTTACTATGGGGAGTGGTTGTAGTCTGATGGCTGCTAGAGAGCAGGAGAGGGGAGCTGGGGCCCCCTCTGATCATCTCGGCAGAGAGAGCAAGCATGTCCTTGATTCCAGACAAGCCTCCAATGTTCAGGGTTCTGCGTTCAGCCTGCAGGATCCAGAGCCACCAGCTCAGCCACCATGCTCTGCACTTAGTTGTTATGCAGCCCTGAAACCTACACTGCAGGAGGCCCTCTAAATGTGGCGTCCTGTGCAGCAAATTCTTGGCCACACCCTCCAAGCCCAACCCAGGCCCAGCCTCACTGAGAGGGTCTCACTGGGGACCTAGGTTCCCCCTCCTCCCCCCCACATCCCCTTCAGTTCTGTGTGATATTAACTGTTTTTACAGCTGCATAATAATGTTGAACATACTGCCATGGTGCTGGCAGTCTCGATCTTTTGTTATCCCACAGAGGTTCTGTGAAAACACACCAGATGCTGGGCTGGAAGAGGAGGGTTAGGTCTGGTCTCTGCCGAGTACAGACGGTCTACTAGAAGGAGATCACAGCAGCAACCTCACCTGCTGCTCACTGGCTTTTTGCCTGATCCATGTTCCCTGCAGTCAACTTCCCAGGTAAACCTGCACCCTCCTCGCCATGCTCCTGCTGGTGGGTTGGAATAATTACCAGGTAGCTCACCTGAGGAGTCTGTAGGAGCCACAAGGATGGGGAACTGCTCAGGAGTAAAGAGGGAATAAGGCCAGGCCTGTATAAAATGATACTGTAAAGCATTGATTTCTAAACACAAGTCAAGGGAAGCTCACATATATTCTCCCCTTTTTCTTAGCTTTGAGTGTGTGGTCTCCCTTTGCACATGATTCTGGTTCATGCAGATGGGGTGAGACTCACACAGTCCCCAGACTGCCCACCTGGGGTCACACATTCCCTTGGTCAGGACACCACAGCTGTGGTCAGCAGCCCCCCAATGTGTAAACAAGCCAGGTCCATACGGTCAAAGCTATGGTTTGTCCAGTAGGCATGTATGGATGTGAGAGTTGTACCATAAAGAAGGCTGAGTACTGAAGAACTAATGCTTTTGAACTGTGGTGCTGGAGAAGACTCTTGAGAGTCCCTTGCACAGCTAGGAGATCAAACCAGTCCATCCTAAAGGAAATCAACTGTGAGTACTCATTGGCCGGACTGACGCTGAAGCTGAAGCTCCAATACTTTGGCCACCTGATGGGAAAACCTGACTCATTGGAAAAAGCCCTGATGCTGGGAAGGATTGAAGGCAGGAGGAGAAGCAGACAACAGAGGATGAGATGGTTGTATGGCATCACCGACTCAATGGCCTTGACTTTGAGCAAACACCAGGAGATAATGAAGGACAGGGAAGCTTGGTGTGCTGCAGTCCATATGGTCACAAATAGTTGGACATGACTTAGAGACTGAACGACAACACACAGGTAACCTACCTGAGGCTTCTCCATGAGCCCCAGGGGAGGTGAGCATGTCATAGGGAACGACTAAGAGCCCTGCCTCAGCACTGACCCCTGGGAGGGCCATGGAACCCCACAGTCACCCAGAGAAACCCACCTCAGCTTCAGACCCCAGGTATCTGAGCATGGTCATTCAGACACGGGCACAGAGTGTTCCAGGACCGAGGTGAGGCCAGGTCTCTACCCAGGTCTCCGTGTCCTACTGCACAGAGAACCCGGCCAGGCGTGCACTGTAGAAGCACACAGTCTCTAAACATAATCAGTGTAGACAGGACTTGGAGAGGTCTGAATCCACCATGTAGACATACCTTCGCCAGGTTCAAAGTAGCTTAGGGCTGTGCTCCCAGGAGGCACAGGTCACACCCCCAGGGTCTCTCATCATTGGACAGGGGCTCACCCATGTGTGAAACCTTTCTTGAAGAAGAAATCATCACTGGCTCCACACTTCACCCACATCAGGAAACGGAACACAAGCTTTGTCACTAAACATTTCCACAGGCAAAACAAAACTGTGACCAGGCTCTGCGGCCACGTGGTGGTCAGGGCCTGGGGAGAGCCCGGAACCTGGTGGAGCGCGGCCCAGTGTCCTGCGGATGGACCAGAAGTGGCCCTGCTGCAGCGTTCCGGCCTCCCAGCGGGAGGCGCTGCCTGCATCACCCAGGCAGGACAGTCCTTCAGGGTCCACAGGGAGAGTGGATCCGTCCATCCTGATGGTCAGTTAGGGGTGGAGTGCGCTCAGGTCCTGCCTCCCCGCAGGGTTGGGGGTGGGCCTGACAACTCCTAGGCTCCCGGTCAAGTGACTTTGTGCCGGGGCTGACGCCCACAGGGCACCGTGCTGCATCCATAGACACCATCAGAGCAGAGCGCCTACACGGAGCTCCAACCTGCGTCTGCCTGCCCACCTCGGGCCCCAAGCCCCCACCCCACGACCCATTACCACACACACACACTCCCATGCCACACACATATGCGCTGTGCACCTACGCCGTGCCCACAAACAGCACGTATCCACCAATAGGCGCACACACACGCATAGCACACGCACAGGGAATAAAATGAATACGCTGCAGTGCTCGTTCCTAAACACAAGTGAAGCTCATGTGCCTTCTTCCCTTCTTCTGAGCTTCAATGGTTTCCAAAATTAAAAAGTTTATAAAGTAGTTAATGGTGAATGAGTTTTAGATGATGGGACTTTCTGCAGTTATCCCACAAGTACTACAAGACCTGAGAGATGAATGTGGATATCCCATGTGTCCCTCGATGGAAGAATGGACAAGCAGAACATGGTCCGTCCGCACAATGAATGTTGTCCAGCCTGAAACAAAGGCAGCACAGGCTACACCATGGATGGACCTGAAGACATTATGCTCAGTGACGTAAGGCAGACACGGAAGGACAGGTGATGTCTGAGTCCACTCACACAAGGCCCTAGAGCAGTCAGCTCCATACACACAGAAAGCAGGATGGTGGGCGCCAGGGGCTGAAGGAGGGGACTGGGGACTGAGTGTCTCATGGGGACTGTCTGGGTTTTGCAAGATAGAAGTAGCGACTGAACACAAGCACGCATGGCAGCAGCATTCACAACAGCTGAGACATGGGGGTAACCAAAATGTATGTGGACAGATGAACGAATAAAGAAGCCATATATGCACAGAATGGAATATGATTCAGCCATGAAAAAAATGTCATTTGCAGGGATAATCTAGAACCACAACAGTCATAGTAAGTGAAGTACTTCAGGAGGAGAAACTGATACCAATGAACGATTTTATAAAAGCGAAATGCACGCACAGTCAGGAAACAAGCATGGTTACCAAAGGGGAGTGGGGGGTGGAGGTGATAAATTAGGAGGCTGGGGTTCATTTATCCTCACAAATACACATAGAATATAGAATCGACACAGACCTACTGTAGAAAGGGGGGTGTACTACACACTATAATAACGTGTATGTGAAAAAAACAAAGATGAATCAGAATGTGTATGGGGATAACTGATGAAGACTCTCTCCACCAACAAACACAGCACCTTAAGTCAGCTATCCTCCAAAGGAAGTAAACACTAACTTTTAAAAAGAAAAACAAGGGTTAATGAGCCACAGGCTTCTGGCATGTGCCAGAAGAAACCACAGACTAGGAGAACCCTAAGGCTCTGGTTACTGTAGTAACAGGAGTAGGGCGTGAAGAAATCCTGTCTCCTTGTGGCCATCTCCTGCAACAGAAACTTCAAAGCTATTGCTTATGCTGCAGTGAGATAAGAAAAGGTTTTTTCTCTTTGGCCTTTTGATTCCTTCTCTACTTTAGCTGTTCTTGATCTACAGTCTGCATTGATAACTAAGTTTCCTTCTTTTCAGAAGATTAACCTATTGACTGTTTTGAAACAATGCAAAAAGGAACAAGAATGTAGGAACCTTATACCCTTGTGGAAATAAATGTTTTTTGGGGGAAAATAGACAGATGGCTTTAACCCCCAAGCTGGCAGAGGAGAGAACACAGTAGACTTGTGCCTCAAGAGCTATGTCTCCCCTGATGGGGAATCAGGGGGCTCACACAGCTGGGGCTCATGGTCAGAGGCTAGATCCCCTGATGGGGAATCAAGGGGCTCACACAGCTGGGGCTCGTGGTCAGAGGCTGGAGATAAAGAGCAAACATATAAGGATCCTACGTGTATTCCTTTCTCTTTGTTTGAAAATAGTCAACAAGCTGGCGGGGTCCAGCAGGCAGCCCCAGGAGTTGGGGCCATTGTCTTTTGTAGATTGCACTGTGGCTTTCTTCCCGTAATGCAAAAAGAGAAAAACAAACTATAAGGGGAGATCTGCAGAGAGAGCACCATAAAGTTAAGCATCAGGATGTCACTAGCATAAAATTAAAAGATAATAGATGCGAAATGTGGCTCATGCAGAGTTAGAGGGCGATACGCCCAGGATATCCCTGGAGAAGGACATGGCAGCCCACGCCAGTATTCTTGCCTGGAGAATTTCATAGACAGAGGAGCCTGATGAGCTACAGTCCATGGGATCACAAAGAGTCAGACACGACTGAGCGACTCCACACACACACACACACACACACACACACACACACACACACACACACACACATGCAGGATATAGCTTACAAAACAGGTTAATCTTCTGAAAAGAAGGAAACAATTATCAATGCAGGCTGTAGATCAGGAACAGTTAAAGTAGAGAAGGACTCAAAAGGCAAAAGAGCAAAAACTATTTCTCATTTCACTGCCACACTTATCAACACTTCATATTCACAAGGACTGCTGGGCTCTAAATGATACGGGCACTTAAAAAATTCCAGTAACTGAAAATAAATAACAGCTGGGCAGACTGTGAAGAAGAAAATTTCCACAGTCATTTCCACACACACTAGTTAAAATCAAAGCCCATGAAGACGTGTTGCAAACCAGGAATTGTTAGAGACAAAATAAAACCACAGCGAGAGAACACTGCAGCTGTTTGAAAGGCCATCCTCAGTCTACAAAGGAAAACAGTGGAGAAGACACGGAGGACAGACAGCACACGTGGTGCTGATGAGATGTAGACGCTGAGGTCACTGTGGAGAGGAGTATGGAACTGCCTTTGTTAATTTTTAGTAAGACAAACATACTGACCCAGCCCAGGTCACAAGAGGACCTAAAACATGCCCGGCTCAGAGCTCCCTCATCGTCAGCACCAACAAGGGAAGACGGTGCTGAACAGCAGTCCCGCCCGATGCGGCAGACAGCCTCGGTGAGGGACACACAGTCAGGTCTCTGCCTCGTCTGGCGGTTAATGAGGCTGCCCCTCACAGCAAAGGGCTCTTAACTCCAAATTCATCTTGCCAGAGAAGAGAAAAGAATCAGACATAAACTGTAAACTAAATCAAGTATCTTTATTTTTAAATATAAATATAAAAAGTGAAGGATAAAGCTGTAAAAATTACAGTTCAAGTGAATAAATTACAATCCAAATCAACTATATATTCTGACTTACATATAGAACGGAGGAGGAGGATGGAAGCCACAAACTGCTCTGAGTGAGCGGAGAGAACCCAAGTCTGTGCCTTCAGGCACCTCTTCTGCCAGGCTCCATGCAGAAGGCTCAGCCTGAGCCGTGTTCTTCACGTTCTTCTCCTGCAGGTCAATGGTGAGAAAATGAAGCGAAGCAAGTGCCCAGAAGCTGGGCACCTCCCCTTTCTGCAGCTGTTTTACTTTCTTCTCCAAGTGACTTTCTTGAATCAAAAGAGAAAGGGTATATTTCCACAGTTCTCACCAGGATTTGGGCTTAAAAGGTCCTCCATCTGGGGCCATTGTTGGGTTCTTATCACACCGGGCTGCTCCTCGTCCTTGTCCTCTTGGGTTGTTTGGGTTCCCTTCTTCCAAACGAAGGCAGGAGTCCTGGGGACAGTTAGTGGAATTTCCTTCTTATTGGGAACACACACAACACCTAACAAGATACGATAAGGGCAAGGCTTTGCAGAAATTTAAACTGTTTGTCCTGCAATACCCTCTTTGCTTCTCGCTGTTTGATTCTTTTCTCCATTTCAAAATCAAAGCCAAGAGGCACGGTGGTGGCTTCTCTGGATGTTTCCTAGGGAACGTGCACCCAATAAAGAACTCCAGAGCCCAGTCTCTGCTGTAAATTTGTAGAGCCCTGCTTCTACAGGATTACATTTCTTGGATTTTCCACTTGTTTCCAACACCTCCACCACCTCCTGCTGCATTTTAATTCTCTTCTCTGACTCTTCCTTCTCACTACTTTTTAGGATCTTCTGTATATGGGAAGAAAAACCTGGAAAAGAATAGATATGCATTTATGTATTGCTGAATTAAGTTCCTGTACACCTTATATAAACACAACATTGGATATCAACTCTATTCCAATATAAGATCAAAATGAAATTGCACAGAAAGGAAAAGAAAAAAGGGGCGTGAAAAATGCTGCTGCCTTGTGGCCGTTTTCCATAACAACAACATCAACGTCAAAAGCTGTGCTGATGGACACTTAATATGCAGAAGGCCCTCGGGGTTGTGACTAAACAACATCTGCCTTCAGGGAATGTTCTGCTGCTGCTGCTGCTAAGTCGCTTCAGTCGTGTCCGACTCTGTGCGATCCCATAGACGGCAGCCCACCAGGCTCCTCTGTCCCTGAGATTCTCCAGGCAAGAATACTGGAGTGGGTTGCCATTTCCTTCTCCAATGCGTGAAAGTGAAATCGCTTAGTCATGTCTGACTCTTAGCAACCCCATGGACAGCAGCCTACCAGGCTCCTCTGTCCATGGGATTTTCCAGGCAAGAGTACTGGAGTGGGGTGCCATTGCCTTCCCTGAGGGAATGTTCTAGTGTTTATCAAAACATGGGGCAGACATTCGAGAATCAATTGCAAGGGGTTTCACTCATACCCTTTAAAAAAAATCACAAGAAATTATGTCAGTCTTGTTAAATACTCAGTTAGCCAGTCAGTTCAGTCGCTCAGTCATGTCCAACTCTTTGCAACCCCATGAATCACAGCACCCCAGGCCTCCCTGGGCATCACCAACTCCCGGAGGTCACTCAGACTCATGTCCATCGAGTCAGTGATGCCATCCAGCCATCTCATTCTCTGTCGTCCCCTTCTCCTCCTGCCCCCAATCCCTCCCAGCATCAGAGTCTTTTCCAACGAGTCAACTTTTCGCATGAGGTGGCCAAAATACTGGAGTTTCAGCTTCAGCATCAGTCCTTCCAATGAACACCCAGGATTAATTTCTTCAGAATGGGCTGGTTGGATCTCCTTGCAGTCCAAGGGACTCTCAAGAGTCTTCTCCAACACCACAGTTCAAAAGCATCAATTCTTCAGTGCTCAGCTTTCTTTATAGTCCAACTCTCACATCCATACATGACCACAGGAAAAACCAGAGCCTTGACTAGATGGACCTTTGTTGGCAAAGTAATGTCTCTGCTTTTGAATATGCTGTCTAGGTTGGTCATAACTTTCCTTCCAAGGACTAAATACTAGAGAAATCCAAATCAAAACTACAATGAGGTATCACCTCACACCGGTCAGAGTGGACATTGTCAAACACGCTACAAAGAATGAAGGCTGGAGTGGGTGGGGAGAAATGAGAACCGTCCTCCATCGAAGCTGCATTGTTGACTGGGAACAGCCTCTATGGAGACAGCGTGCATGTTAAGTCACTTCAGTCATATCTGACTCTTTTTGACCCCATGGACTGTAACCTGCCAGACTCCTCTGTCCCTGGAATTCCCAGGCAAGAATACTGGAGTGGGGTGCCATGCCCTCCTCTAGGGGATCTTCCTGACCCGGGGACTGAACCCACATCTCTTACATCTCCTGTGCTGGCAGGTAGGTTACCGTCAGTGCCACGTGGGAAACCCACGGAGACAGCGTGAAAGTTCCTTAAACAATGAAACTGAGAACACAATTACAATATTCCTGTCAACTTAAAAAAGATGCACAACCTAAAAGTTGAGAGTTAGGTTTTATTCAGTGGGAATTTTTAGGACTTCAAGCCCAGGAGACACCATCTCAAGTAATCCTGAGAGAACTGCTCCCAGGAGGTGAACGGAGAAGACAGGTTACAGGGAACTCTGTAACAAAGGGCAGGTAGTCTGCACATCAAAAGCCTATTGTTAAAGAAAACCAGATATCCAGAGTCCATAGATTTTGTGCTTTTGTGTGTATGGGAAGATGAAGGAGTCTGGGCTCACTCCTTTCCTGTGCACCTCACCTACCTGGGGCCACCATCCTGTTTTCACATCCTGAGCTTCCTTTCCTCAGGGGTCACCTTGAGCAGTGTCTGCAGTCTGATGGCTGCTAGAGAGAAGACCCAAGATGGGTGGGTCATGGTGGAGCATTCTGACGGAATGTGGTCCATTGGAGAAGGGAATGGCAAGCCACTTCAGTATTCTTGCCTCGAGAATCCCATGAACAGTATGAAAAGGCAAAAAGATAGAACACTGAAGGAGGAACTCCCCAGGTTAGTAGGTGCCTGATATGCTACTGGAGATCAGTGGAGAAATAACTCCAGAAAGAATGAAGGGATGGAGCCAAAGCAAAAACAACACCCAGCTGTGGATGTGACTGGTGATGCAAGCAAGGTCCAATGCTGTAAAGAGCAATATTGCATAGGAACCTGGAATGTAAGGTCCATGAATCAAGGCAAATTGGAAGTGGTCAAACAGGAGATGGCAAGAGTGAACATTGACATTCTAGGAATCAGCAAACTAAAATGGACTGGAATGGGTGAATTTAACTCAGATGACCATTATCTTTACTACTGTGGGCAGGAATCCCTCAGAAGAAATGGGGTAGTCATCATGATCAACAAAAGAGTCCGAAATGCAGTACTTGGATGCAATCTCAAAAATGACAGAATGATCTCTGCTTGTTTCCAAGGCAAACCATTCAATATCACAATAATCCAAGTCTATGCCCCAACCAGTAATGCTGAAGAAGCTGAAGTTGAACGGTTCTATGAAGACCCACAAGACCTTTTAGAACTAAAAAAGATGTCCTTTTCATTATAGGGGACTGGAATGCAAAACTAGGAAGTCAAGAAACACCTGGAATAACAGGCAAATTTGGCCTTGGAATACGGAATGAAGCAGGGCAAAGGCTAATAGAGTTTTGCCAAGAGAACACACTGGTCATAGCAAACACCCTCTTCCAACAACACAAGAGAAGACTCTATACATGGACATCACCAGATGGCCAACACCAAAATCAGATTGATTATATTCTTTGCTGCCAAAGATGGAGAAGCTCTACACAGTCAGCAAAAACAAGACCAGGAGCTGACTGTGGCTCAGATCATGAACTCCTTATTGCCAAATTCAGACTTAAATTGAAGAAAGTAGGGAAAACCACTAGACCATTCAGGTATGACCTAAATCAAATCCCTTATGATTATACAGTGGAAGTGAGAAATAGATTTAAGGGACTAGACCTGATAGAGTGCCTGATGAACTATGGACGGAGGTTTGTCACGTTGTACAGGAGACAAGGATCAAGACCATCCCCATGGAAAAGAAATGCACAAAGCAAAATGGCTGTCTGTGGAGGCCTTACAAATAGCTGCGAAAAGAAGAGAAGCCAAGAGCAAAGGAGAAAAGGAACGATATAAGCACCTGAATGCAGAGTTCCAAAGAATAGCAAGAAGAGATAAGAAAGCCTTCCTCAGAGATCAGTGCAAAGAAATAGAGGAAAACAACAGAATGGGAAAGACTAGAGATCTCTTCAAGAAAATTAGAGATACCAAGGGAACATTTCATGCAAAGATGGGCTCAATAAAGGACAGAAATGGTATGGACCTAACAGAAGTAGAAGATATTAAGAAGAGGTGGCAAGAATACACAGAACTGTACAAAAAAGATCTTCACGACCCAGATAATCATGATGGTGTGATCACTCACCTAGAGCCAGGCATCCTGGAATATGAAGTCAAGTGGGCCTTAAGAAGCATCACTATGAACAAAGCTAGTGGAGGTGATGGAATTCCAGTTGAGCAATTTCAAATCCTGAAAGATGATGCTGTGAAAGAGCTGCACTCAATATGCAAGCAAATGTGGAAAATTCAACAGTGGCCTCAGGACTGGAAAAGGTCAGTTTGCATTCCAATCCCAAAGAAAGGTAATGCCAAAGAATGCTCAAACCACCGCACAATTGCACTCATCTCACACGCTAGTAAAGTAATGCTCAAAATTCTCCAAGCCAGGCTTCAGCAATATGTGAACCGTGAACTTCCTGCTGTTCAAGCTGGTTTTAGAAAAGACAGAGGAACCAGAGATCAAATTGCTAACATCTGCTGAAACAGATGTTCAACATCATTGAAAAAGCAAGAGAGTTCCAGAAAAACATCTATTTCTGTTTTATTGACTACGCCAAAGCCTTTGACTGTGTGGATCACAATAAACTGTGGAAAATTCTGAAGGAGATGGGAATACCAGACCACCTGACCTGTTTCCTGAGAAACCTGTATGCAGGTCAGGAAGCCACAGTTCGAACTGGACATGGAACAACAGACTGGTTCCAAATAGGACAAGGAGTACATCAAGGCTGTATATTGTTACCATGCTTATTTAACTTCTATGCAGAGTACATCATGAGAAATGCTGGACTGGATGAAGTACAAGCTGGAATCAAGATTGCTGGGACAAATATCAATAACCTCAGATATGCAGATGACACCACCCTTATGGCATAAAGTGAAGAGGAACTAAAGAGCCTCCTGATGAAAGTGAAAGAGGAGAGTGAAAAAGTTCGCTTAAAGCTCAACATTCAGAAAACAAAGAAAATGGCACCTGGTCCCATCACTTCATGGCAAATAGATGGGGAAACAGTGGAAACAGTGGCTGACTTTATTTTTGGGGGCTCCATACTTACTGCAGCCATGAAATTAAAAGACGCTTACTGCTTGGAAGAAGAGTTATGACCAACCTAGACAGCATATTCAAAATCAGAGACATTACTTTCCCACAAAGGTCCATCTAGTCAAGGCTATGGTTTTTCCAGTGGTCATGTATGGATGTGAGAGGTGGATCATAAAGAAAGTCGAGCACTGAAGAACTGATACTGTTGAACTATGGTGTTGGAGAAGACTCTTGAGAGTCCCTTGGACAGCAAGGGGATCCAACCAGTCCATCCTAAAGGAAATTAGTCCTGAATATTCCTTGAAAGGGCTGATGCTGAAGCTGAAACTCCAGTACTTTGGCCACCTGATGCAAAGAACTGACTCATTGGAAAAGACCCTGATGCTGGGAAAGATTGAGAGCAGGAGAAGAAGGGGACGACAGGGGGTGAGATGTTTGGATGGCATCACCAACTCAATGGACATGAGTTTGAGTAAACTTTGGGAGTTGGTGATGGACAGGGAGGCGTGGCGTGCTGCAGTCCATGGGGTGACAAAGAGTCAGACATGACTGAGTGACTGAACAAGACATGCAGTCAATGGTATTTTGTTACAGCAGCCTCAACAGTCTCTGACGGCAAAAGAATTGAAAACTGCTCATATAAGCACCAGTGAGCATATATGCGCATGTATAAGCATGTTCATAGCAGCAGTATACACAATAGCTGAAAGATGGACACCCTAAACGTCCGTCAACAGATGGATGGACAAACAACCTTTGTTATATAACCAAATAATGGAACATTATTCTGCCATAAAAAGGAGTGAAGGATAAGACAGATACAAAAGGTCACATCATGTTTTATTCCATTTATATCAAAGATCCAGAATAGATAAAACCCATAGAGACAGAATGTAGATCCGTATCTGCAAGGGGCTGAGGGGAGGGGATATTGGAGAGAAACTACTTAATGAGGAAGGTGTTTTACTTCAGTGATGGAAATGTTCTAGAACTAGAGAGAAGTGATGGTTGCTCAACAATGTAACTGTTCTAAAGGGCACAGCCTTGGGTACTTTACCATGGATAACGTTGTTATGTAAGTTTCACCTCAGGAACGTATTAAAGAAGATTCAAGGGTGGTGTTCCTGTGTGTCATAATGAAATGACCTTTCAGAAGCAGGTGGATCTGAGCAGTGCAGGGCTGTGTGGCCACGGATGTTGCTGACACCCCACCTGCACACTTTTCCCCTACCTGCTTTGAGAGCTGAACTCACAGCTGCCTTTTCCCCAGAGACCTGCCCTTGCTAAAGCAGGAGCACTTTGAGCTACACTACACGTCATCCCTTCCACCTCTTCCTCTTCACATGCTTTGCTAACTGGCACAAAAATCCCCCTGGTCTCAAAAGTGGGTATCATCCCTGCGGGACCGTCTGCCCTCCAGAGCTCCCTTAGGGAGAGGCAGGCTGAAGCTGGCCCCAGCAGAGACAGACCGCGGCCCCAGTAACTCAGCCAACCAAGATGTGTGTCTCCTCAGGCTGTGCCTCTATGAGAACTGATGCAAGATTGTCACGCAAGCCCAGTACTCGTGGGGAGTTTTATGGCGTTTGAATCGTATCTCAACGAAGCAATTCTAAACACATTATTCATTTATAATAAAGGTTTTTTTATTGTTGTTCTTATTTTTAAAAGCCCATCTCAGTAGCGTAACACTGAATTTAGGTTACATTTCTTAAATTGAAACTGTAAGCATTAACAATTTAAAGGGTAAAAATGTTTGTTCTTGATTCCCAAACAAATACCCATTCTTTTAAAACCCTGAATTCCAGTGAAATGATCTCTGTGACAATAAGTGAAGTTAACCTAGTCACCCCTGCTTGACAATCACAGCCGTCTCCCCCATTAATGCGGCTGTTGGTCCACCCACTCTTTTGTGACTTTTTGCTTAAAAAAAAAAATACATACCCACAAAGCAGGCACATTGACTCAATGTTTATGTAATTCAATCTTTATTGTAAAAAAGTTTTTTAATGGAAACGATGTACAAGATGGTCATAAAAGCATTCTAGTGAGCCACAAGTCCTGGAGATAAATGGAAAAGGCAGCAGGTCGGTTCTCAGCAGCCCTTGCCACCCAAGGAGGCTCAGAGTCCACATCAGTCCTCAGCAAAATGAAATACGGATTTTAAAAGAAGCTTCCTGAAGTCATGTGCTTATCGTGCGCGCCTTGTGTGTGGCTGTTGACCCGTGACGCTCACAGCAATGACGTCCGTCAGACCAGTCACCTGCTTTCACTTGATGGTGACAGCAAACTCGGGCCTGTGATCGTGGCCTCGCTGTTCATCACAGTACTGGCCGTATCCAGAAGAGCTCTAGAAAAACTTATGGAACAAACAGCTCTCTGCTCAAAATCATCCTTAAAATGACTGGTTTAGTTGGGAGCCTAAAGAGGAGAAAAGTCAGGTATTAGAAATCATCCTCTTGGTGGAAATGCAATGAATAGGCCCTGACATCAGCCCTCGAGGAGGGGGCGGGGGAGACCCCTAAATATCCTTGATGAGACACACAGAGAATATTCCGACTCTCTTTACTGCCCCATACGCCCTGGAGGGTGCGTCCCTCATTTGGCTTCAGGGTCTGCTATGGGCCTTACGCCTGTTAGTGGCATGTACTGAAGGGTCAGCTTTCTCGGGCCACGAAGTCAGGGTCGGGGTGCCAATGGGACAGCTGGGTTTGTAGGCGGTGTGGCAGGGACGGCCTCTCAGGGGAGCCTCCCCTGAGAGCTGAGCGCTGCCAAGGGAGGTGGGCTATGGAGAGGCCTCCTGTGGTCACGGGGGAGACGGGCTCTGCTGGTGGCCTGGCTGCTCCTTGTCCGGCATCTCTTCCTCCTCCTCCTCCCGCTTCAAGTCGATGTTCTGTGAACAAGCGGCAGGTGAGGCCTGGCCTTGCGTGTGCCCAGGTGAGGCTCTGACACCTCCAGGGGCCACGCCCACGAGAATGTGCTGCTTGCCAAGCCATTCTCTCAATGCCCCCTGACATTTGTGCCCGACCTACCTCCAGCTCCTGCAAAACCTCGTCCATGAAGTCCCGGGAGTTCTGTTTGTAAGACACGGCTAGTCGGATCGCGTCACTGAAGAGCTGGGCGGTGGGAGGGGAGACGAGGCTGTGGGCACCACTGGCCGGGGCTCTGCCCGCCCGGCACCTGCTGGCCCATCATCATCACGTGTCCACATGACACTCCACCCTGAAGTCAGCACCTTTTCCCCGTCTCCTGACCCCATGCTGGTCAATACGCCTTTTCTTCACCAGACCCAAACCATCACCTCCCCTCTGTCAACACTCAAAACGACCCCTTCCCATCGCTACCAGGGCCCCCAGCAATGCCATCCTCACCAACAGCCCTGCAGCCAGCCCTTCTCTGCACCACGTCCCCGGAAATACCAGGCCTTCCCCACCTTACCAGACCGTCTCCGCAGTCTCCTCTTACCTTCACCACGTTGGTACCATCAGCAGCTGAGACAAAGTACAGGGGCAAGGAGAACTTCCTGGCAAAATTGAAACTTTTTTGGGTCATCTTCATGTCTGCTGTAGAGAGAAGGTAGGACATTGGCCTGTCTCCCAAGGGAAAAGGAGGGAGTTTTGAAGGGTGGGTCACTGGAGGTCCACATTCCAGGAAGTGGGACAAGCAGGGACAATCAGCAGACACGTCATATAAAGAGCTCATTCAAGTGGGATCTGTGTCTCAAGGAGGCAGCTTGGCTCACGTGGATTTTACTGGGAGGGGAGTGATGGCAGGCAGCCAGGGGACCTATTTTGGGAGGACCAGATCGCTGGTGGTTTGAGGGCCCAGGAAAGGAGGTCGAAGCGTGTGGTGGTGGGCTCCCCACGCACTGCTGGCGCCCAGGTGCAGGGGAGGCCTCACCATCGATCTTATTGGCCACCACAATGCACGGGATCTCCGGCCTGAACTCCCGCAGCTCTGCATACCAGGTGCTGAGGTTCCTGTACGTGATTTTCCTCTGCACATCGAACACCTGAATCAGCAGAGGAAAGGAGCCCAGGCGCGTCGCCATCTCTGCACATCCCCCAGGTGACACGCGCAAGCTGGCCAGAGGGGCTCGGGAGCGCAGCCCGCAGGCCGCTCTGCACGCGGCCCCTCTCACAAGCCTCACCCACGCTTCTCGGAGAGTCCCTCCAGAGCCTTCATCCTGTCACCTAACTTACCTATTTTAACAAAGAGTACCATTTTACTTATTGTACCATTGAGAAGTCTGTGGATATTGAATGTTTTTTGTTTTTTTAGTCTAATTACTGCCTACCCGTTTTTTAAAGCCCCTTCACGACCATCTTCAATGTCTGCAGATACCCTTTCAGCTGTTTTACCTTTAATTATAAACTTTTAATTTTATATTTAAACTTTTACAAAGTAACTTTTATTTTTTATTTTGCAGCTTATCATTTTATGAACTGTTTATACTGTTTACCTACTTAAAAATATCAGCAAGAAGCATGAACTCTGACTAGCTCTAAGGGCGAGGAGGCCAGAAGTTCTAAGATGCTTCAAGTGGCCGCTACAAGGATCCTTCCAGCTCCTCAGAGGAGCTCCCCAAAAGGTCAGCTGCTTGCGCCAAGCCATCTCCCAGAACAGACTCGCAGGTCCAAACTGCCCCAGCACAACCATGGGTCGAGGGATAGCCCTGTACCCTGCTGGGGTGGCAGGTCTTACTTGGAGACAACGCAGCCCTTCGCGGGAGCAGCTGTGCCTGAGGCCGGGGCTCCCCCTGCACGGCGGCGGGCTCCAACCAGCAGCTGGCCGCCTGAGGCAGCAGCAGGCCTGCCGAGAGGCTCTTGTGTGGCACCCCCAGGCCCAACTCCAATAAATGACCATGTTTTATTGAATTCCCAAAAAGACGTCTTCTAAAATATGCTTGTAGTGAAACCTTGGGGATCTGCTTCACTCCTGCCATGATCGCCGTCAGAGCTTTTGCCCAGGTCGAGTTTCCTGAGCGTCCTTTCCTTGTTTCCAGCTGAGGAGGCGCTGCTTAGGCCGAGCAGCACAGCCTTCGCAGAACCCCACCTCCCTCCAGGGCAATCAGGTCCCCACGTGGCCAGGGCCCCCCCAGCAGGCTGGGGCCGTGAGAGGCGCGGGCAGACACAGGCACACAGGCAGGCTGGCAGGACAGAGAGGGCCACGGGGCTGACAGGCGCGCATCCCAGGCCAGAGGCCACGCCCGCGGGCCCGGCCCGCCCCGGCTGCTCCCCTCGCCTGTTCCTCTCGTTCTGTCCCTGCACAGGCTGCTGCTGTTTAGTCAGGAAATCATGTCTGACTCCTTTGCCGCCCCATGGACTGTAGCCGCCAGGAGCCTCTGTCCATGGGATTGCCCAAGCAAAAACACTGGATTAGGTTGCCATTTCCTTCTCCAGGGAACCTTTCCACCCCAGGGATCAAGCCTGCGTCTCTTGCACTACCACTGAGCCACCAGGGAAGGCCCCCTATATAGGTACTAGCATTAAATTCTGGAAAAAGTCAAGAGACTTTGTACCCTAAGCACAAGGGCAGGACAGGGGCCCTGGGTGGGGGGCTGTCTGACTCTGAGATGACTGACGGGGAAGGAGCTACCCACCATGAAGCCCTGAACCTGCTCCTCCTGGTGGAAGGACGGCTCCGCACACCCCTTCACCCTCACCCTGGACGAGACGCTGGCCCAGGCAGGCTCTCACCCACAACCTCTGCAATCTGAAGCCTGCCCTGATCCTTCCCCCACACTCAGCCCTGGTGAGGAAGGCTCAGGCCCTCATCCCTTCACCCCTCAGGCCAGGCCTGCCGCGCCTCTGCCTCCCAGCAGGTTGCATACCATGATGCAGGCGTGGGCCTTGTGGTAGTAGGAGGCGTGCATGCTCTGGAACCGCTCTTGGCCTGCTGTGTCCCAAAAGTCTGCAACAGGAACACAGCTCTGACTGCCCAACGCGGGCGGAGAGGCACAGGGCCCGGACGCAGAGCATCTCTGCGGCGGCAGGGAGGGTGGGCAAGTGCTCATGGCTCACGGCTGTGTGGTCCGCACGTGATGCACCCGGCGGTGTGTCGAGGTGGGGCAGCTGAGGGAGATGGGGGCCAGGAGGAAGGAGAACGCAGACAGGAGACCCCACGAGGGGCAGGCTCAGCGCCCGCCCTCCCCCACCTAGTAAGACGCAGGGCCCTCCAAGGTCAAAACTAGACCCACTTCCCATGAGTGCTCAGCACAGAGGCCAGAGGTGTGGCCCGGCCAAGGGAAGGGCTGTAACCGAAAGCCAGACCTTTGTGGACGGAGACCCTCGGGCGACACCTGTAATCCTCCTGACTGAAGAGCACTTAGGAGAACCTGCGTGCTTCCTCCCGCCTCCCCTTGCGCCTCCCGCCCCTCATCTGAGCCTGGGCCCTGGGTCCCGCCACCAAACTCTCCCCTCCCGACTCTCCCTCTGGAGAGCCGCGGGGCTGTGCCGCTCACCCACAAGGACAGTCTTCCCATCTACCGTGGCCGTGTGCTTGTACAGGGTCAGGGCGTATGTGGACAGCTGCTGGGGCTGACTGCATTTAGGTTAAGGAAAACAATGAATAAAAAGAGACGCAAGAAAGGTGGTAGGGGTGGTTGCTGGTGTGATGGAATGGAGGCTCGCTCTCCTTTTTTAGAAAGTTATTCAGACTTTAAAGTGAATGAGTGTTGCAGAGGACCAGCCTCAACCTCAAACATCACAGGCACAATCTCCATGAAAAGTGAGGGGCAGGAGAGGCTGGGATTGTGTCCTGGCCACCTGAGTGCAAGGGAATACACGCAATGGACTTTTGCAGAGCAGCTGTCCGAAGCAGCATCACGTAGTTGGCAAATGCCACTGTGTTGGCAAATGCCACTGTGTTGGCAAATGCCACTGTGGATGCCCCAGCTCTCTATGGATGGGGCTCTTGCAGGCAGAGAGCAAACCCAGCCCTAAGAAGCAACGTAACAGTTCCAGGGAAAGCAAGCCTCCTCCTTAGGCCAGACAGCCAGCTGACAAGCTGCTTATGAACTGCAGTTTGTCTTTGTATGAAACCCTATCAAAAAGCATGGGGAATATGACTTTCCGAAGTTGCAAGAAGCTGTGTGGTTTAACTGTCAGAGTTGGGACAACACAGGTGGGTGAGTGCATAGAACTTAGGAGAAGGTGAAGGAAGATATACTTAGACTTTGCCTTGGAGAAGGCAGTGGCACCCCACTCCAGTGCTCGTCTGGAAAAATCCCATGGACAGGGGAGCCTGGCGGGCTGCAGTCTATGGGTTCGCACAGAGTCGGACACGACTGAGTGACTTAGCAGCAGCAGACTCTGCCTTGGGAGGCTGAGGCCGGGGCAGGGAGGAGGGGCGCCAGGGCTCTTCTTACCCATGGTTCTCAATGGACTCGCTTGGGACGATTCTTACAGATCATCTCAGTTGTCTCATTCCAAACTTGCATACTAACGACAGCTCCAGAAAGGAGGGTGGGGCTGGCAGATCCTTCTTCAGAAAGTTGATTCACACCAGCGAATTTTTAAATTGTAGAGAGCTCAAGCTCTGAGGTCAGAGATGTCAAGTGACTTAGCCACTGCCAGAGCCACTGAGGACGAGGTGGGGTGTCAGTCCAGGCATCGGACGACGTACAGTCAGCCAACCCACTGCCTTGCCTCCAGACGTGAGCAAACTTCAGAACATACCGCAGCGCGCCATGTAGGCCAGCTGGCGAGAGACCAGCATGAATGAGCCGTCTGCACTCGCTCACCGGCCCCTCCCTGGACCCTAGAGCAAAGCAGGGCCAGGGGCGCGGGGGGCTGAGTTGGCATGGGAGTGCCAAGGGCCACAAGGAGCATTTCAAACTTGAAGGATACAATCCATCCATGAGGAACCTCTCCATCAGCCTGTAGGGAGAACGTGCAAGGTGGTCAGCCGCGTCCCTCACGCTCCTGCCTCCTCCTCGCGCTGCTGCCCCACCCAGGGGTGGGACACTTGGAAGCCAGCTGTGGCTCCCCCTCAGCTCCTTCCTCAGCTACAAGCTCCCTTTCAAGGACAATGCCCGGGGACCACGAGTCCACCCTCTCCCTGACTCGGGCCGAGTTCTGGACACCCTTAGGCTGTAACGCTGACCAGCACCCAGGGGCGCTTGTCCTGTGAGCAGGGACTGCAGCCGACTCCTTTTAGGGAATAAACAAATTATGGTGCATCTACAACAGGGACTACCACCCAGCAATAAAAAGGAACAAATCACTGATCTACCCGGCAATTTAAATGAATCATAAGGGTATTATGCTGAGTGAAAAAGGCCACGTGTTATATAACTCCTTTTATACAATGTTGCCAAGATGAGGTCACTACAGAGATGGAGTCTGTTAGTGGAGGCGGGGCGGGGCTGGTAGAGGGCGAAGTGGGGTGGGTGCAGCCATAAAGGCGCAGCCGCAGCCCCCACTGCGCTGGGACAGCTGGGCATCTCGACTCCAGTGACGCTACACAGATCTACAGGTGATGAAATGACACGGAATTATACACGGGCACTGAACAAATGCTGATTTCCTGCACTTCGTCTTCTACTCTGGTTACTTAAGAGCTAACCAATGGAGACAGTAGGTGAGGGATACACAGGCCCTCTCTGTATTCTCTTTGCAACATCCTGTAAATCTGTTATTTCAAAATGAAAAGTTAAAAAAAAAAAAAACAAACAAATCCCCTCACAGATGGGAGAAGACACGTGCAATGCCAATCACTGACGAGGAATCAGGATACAGAAATCATGAACAGCTCTGATACCTAAGAGAATACACATACAACCTGGTCCTGAGACTATGAATAGGCAATTCAGATGAACAGCTAACAAACAGATGAAAAGATGCTCAACCTTTTAATGATTTTATGCAAATTAAATAAGATGAAGTAGCACACTCATCCGTTAGAGTAACAAAAGTGAAAAAGTCACATGACAATCACAAAGTTAGGGACTTTGTGAAGCAACAGAAATTCCTATACTGTGCTGTAGAAGTGAGAATCTACTATACTACTATGCAGAGAAAATGGGATAACTCAAAATTTGAGCTAACGCTAAAACTGGGCAGTTTCACCCCAGCTCTAATAGAATGTGTGCCCAAGATGATAGGCATAAAATATTCACTGCAGTACTGTATCTAATATCATAAAAATGATAATTTTTCATAACTGCTCTTCAACAGAACAGACAGATACAGTTTAGTACAAAAAAATAAAAAAACATTACTGAGTGCCTGCCATATGTGGATGCTAGGCTCGGCACCAGGACATGACACTGAACAAAAGAGATGGAAATCCCTGTCTTTGTGAGGCTTACACTCTAGTGAGGAAGACAGACAGACGATAAACACACTCTTAAAATATGTATGGCCATGCCCATGGTCACTGCATTTAGAACAAAAGCATTACTGCAATTCAGTGGGCGAAGGATTGTTTTTGGAGAAGGCAATGGCAACCCACACCAGTGTTCCTATCTGGATAATTCCACGGACAGAGGAGCCTGGAGCTACAGGCCATGGGGCTGCAGAGTCGGACATGACTGAGCGCACGCACACACACGAAGGGGAGCTCTACCAGTAAACGGTGTGGAGACAGCTGAATACCTGTGCACGAAGCAAATGAACCTGGAGGATGTTACACAAAGTGGTGGGGTAGGAAGTTCAGGGCGTCACTCCCTCAACTGGTAACTCCCTCAACCATTTCAGAGCTCTGGAACCTGACTGGACTCAACAGCCAGGAGCGTGCTAAGTGAAAGGAGAGTGCTGGCCTTGTGCAGAAGAACAACATGCACAGACCAGCAGCAGCTACGCACACCGCAGGCCCACCGAAGCTGTGCAGTGACCAGTGCGCCGCATGTCTGGCTGGCAGTGGAGACACTGTCCTCAGAAAGTCTGTCTTGCGTGTTGTGATCAGCTGGTAGATCCCCAGGAGCCAGATCTGAGCTCTCTCAGGCTTCAGGGGCTTCCCCTGTAACTAATGGAAATTTAACAGGACAGGACTATCCCGTTTTTTCTTTCCCATTTTGGAGCCAAATATTTAAGGAAATTTTTATCAGGTCACTGTCTGACCACAGATAATGGAATAGAAATATCAATGACCACACACAAGAGGGAATAAACACTTTGTAAAAAGTATGGAAAAGTTACAAGCAGACACTCCAGCCCTAAACAAGCAGAAATCAGCCATACCCGAGGAATGGGAATATCTGAGTTCCAAAGTCACCACTGGAGAAGGAAATGGCAACCCACTCTAGTATTCTTGTCTGGAGAATCCCACAGACAGAAGAGCCTGGAGGGCCACAGTCCATGGGGTTGCAAAGAGTTGGACACGACTGAGTGAGTAACACAAAGTCACCACAGTAAAATCCTCAGACTGTCTAATTCTAAACCAGAAAATTACAAAGCATACCAACAGGAAGGTATAGCCTGTTCACATGATAAAAAAGAATTTGACAGAAATAATACCTGAAGAAATCCAGATACTTGACTAGTCAAAGATGTTACATCAATTATCTTAAATATGCTCAAAAAGTAAGGGAAAACATGGACAAAGAACTAAAGGAAATTAGAAAGCAACACATAAACAGAATGAGAGTATTAATAAAGAGACAGGAAATATGAAAAGAAACAGATATTCTGGAACTGAAAAGTACAATAATTTAGGTGAAAAACTCACTAGAGGGTTTCAACACCACTTGAGAAGGCAAAAAACAGTTTATCTTCAGCAAACTTGAAGTTAAGGCAACCAAAATCATCTAGTCTGAGAAGCAGAAAGAAAAGCAAGTGAGAATGACCGGTGCCTAAGGACCCATGAGACAGCACTGACCGCCCTGACACGGGCTCACAGACAGAAGACAGGAGGCGGCAGGGAGCTTACGTGAGGTGTAATGGCTAGAAACTTTCCGAACCTGAGGCAAGACATGAAGACACACACCGAGGAAGCTGAGCAAACTCCAGGCAGGACAGACTCACTCTGTCCCACATCACAGGCAAACTGTAGGAACTGAAAGACAAAATCCTCCACAAAATAAACAGCCCATTTCTCATCAGACGCCACTGAGATCAGAAGGCAGTGGAAACATAACTGAAGTCCTGAGGGGGGAAAAACTGTCAACAAAGAACTCTCTGCACAGCAACTATCCTTCCAGAATGAAGGCAAAATTGGGACAACTCCCAGATAAATATGAGCTGACGTGGCTCATGAGCAGTAAATCTGTCCAAGAAGAAACAGTACAATGAGCCCTCCAGGTGGAAATGAAAGGACTAAACAGCAATTTGAAGCCACATAAAGAAATAAAGATCTTCAGTAAAGGGAGCTGCATAGGCAAACATGGAAACAGCCCTCTCATACTTCCAGTTTATAACTCCTCTTTTTTCTCCTAAGATTTAAAAAACAAATACATGTAGTTATAAATCTATGTTAGTGAACAATTAATGTATAAAGATGTCATATGTGACAAAACAATACAAGGGAAGGGACAGAGTGTTTGGTGTTATAATTAAATTGATATTCAAATATGCTGCTATAAATGTTAGATATTAATTATAATCTTCAAGGTAACTATTAATAAAAAATTCTTTAAATTATATATGAAAGAAAGAGACCCAAAACAGTATACTACCAAAAATCAACTTAAAAAAAGTGTAATAGAGTAATTGAGCAATAAAACAGGAGACATATAAAACAAATAGTTAAATGGCAGAAGTAAATTCTTCTTTGTCAGTAATAACTTTAATTACTATTGTTGTAAATGGGAATAGATAAAACTCTCCAATTAAAAGTGAGAGAATGGCAGAGTATATTTAAAAAATATGTACCAAGTACGTGCTAACTGAAAGACACTTACTTTAGATACAAGGTCAAAAAGAGGCTGAAAAACAAAAGATGATAGAAGATATCCCATGCAAACAGTATTCAAGAGAGAACTGGGACGGCTATACTACAGCCAGACAAAACACACTTTTAAGTGACAAAGGTTACGAGAGATGAAGGACATTATATACCGAAGAAAAGTTCAATCTGTCAAGAAAATAGAAAAGTTATAAACATATATGTAAAGAACAACAGAGTTGTTCCAAAATATATGAAGTTGTTCCAAAATATATGAAGTCAACATTGACACAACTAAAGGAAGAAATAAACAGTTGCACAATAATATGTTAAGATTTCAACATCCCACTTTCAATAATGAATAGAACAATGAAACAGAGGACTTGAACTACACACCCCACTCCAGTACTCTTGCCTGGAAAATCCCACGGACGGAGGAGCCTGGAAGGCTGTAGTCCATGGGGTCGCTAAGAGTCGGACATGACTGAGCGACTTCACTTTCACTTTTCACTTTCATGCATTGGAGAAGGACATGGCAACCCACTCCACTGTTCTTGCCTAGAGAATCCCAGGGACAGTGGAGCCTGGTGGGCTGCCGTCTATGGGGTCACAAAGAGTTGGACACGACTGAAGTGACTTAGCATAGCATAGCATAAACCAAACAGACCCAACAAACATATGCAGAACACTCTATCTAACAACAGTAGACTACACATTCTTCTCAAGTGAACTCAGCTTAGGCTACAAAAATGTCAATAAAAAGACTGAGATTATACAAAGTATCTTTAAAAATAAAATGGAATGCAACTAGAATAACAGAAGGAAAACCAGAAAATTCACAAACAGTGCAAATTAAATCAACAACATAACTATACGTTTAAAGGTAGTAGATATGAAAGACCAAGCTAAACGAAAGCTAGCAGAAGCAAAGAAAGAATACAGATTAGAGTGGAGATTCGCAGAAGACTGAACAGAAAGACAACAGAGAGTATCAATGTAACCAGAAATTAGTTCTTTGAAGAGATCAACACCACCAACAAACCTTTAGGTAGACTAAGAAAAGAGAGAGGACATAAATGATCAAAATCAGAACTGAAAGCTGGGAGAGCAACGTCAGTCTTATCAGATCAGATCAGATCAGATCAGTCGCTCAGTCGTGTCCGACTCTTTGCGACCCCATGAACCGCAGCACGCCAGGCCTCCCTGTCCATCACCAGCTCCCGGAGGTCACTCAGACTCGCATCCATCGAGTCAGTGATGCCATCCAGCCATCTCATCCTCTGTCGTCCCCTTCTCCTCCTGCCCTCAATCCCTCCCAGCATCAGAGTCTTCTCCAATGAGTCAACTCTTCGCATGAGGTGGCCAAAATACTGGAGTTTCAGCTTTAGCATCATTCCTTCTAAAGAAATTCCAGGATTGATCTCCTTCAAAATGGACTGGGTGGATCTTCTTGCAGTCCAAGGGACTCTCAAGAGTCTTCTCCAGCACCACAGTTCAAAAGCATCAATTCTTAACGTCAGTCTTATAGAAACAAAAAAATCACAAGTGAACACCATGAACTGCTGCACAGCACTGAGCTGGATACCCTAGGGGAAGGGCACAGACTGAGAGAAGCACACGGACTAGCAGGCTCTACATGGGACAGGGGGTCTGAGTAGACCTACACCAAGCAAGGACACTACCTCAGCATTCAAACACTCCCTGTGACCAGAGACCCGGGACTGAAGTACTTTCCTAGTGAATTCTACCAACCATTTCATGAACAAACACCAGTTCTTTTCAAACTTTTCCCCAAAACTGAGGAGGGAACACTTTATAATTCTTTCTATGAGGCCAGTGGTACCCTGATTCCAAGACCAGAAGACACTATCAGAAAAGAAAACTACAGGCCAAGATTCTTCATGACTTTAGTTGTAAAAATTCCCCGAAAATCCACTAGCAGACCTCCCTGGTGGTCCCGTGGTTCGAATCCACCTGCCAAAGCAGAGGACACAGGTTTGATCCCTTGTCCGGGAAGATTCCACGTGCTGTGGGACGACTAAGCCCGTGCACCACAACGAGCCTGCATGCCAGACCCCATGCTGCGTGACAAGAGAAGCCACTGCGTGCAGAGGCCCAAACGCCTCAACTAGAGAGTGCCCCTGCACACTGCACCAGAGAAAGCCCACACACAGCAACTAAGACCCAGAACCGCCCAAAAAAAAAAAGCCACTAGCAAACCAAATCATATTAAAGGGATTATATATCATCACCAAGGGAGATTTATTCTCAGAATATAAAGGGGGTACAACTTAAGAAAATTAATCAAACACATATAAATAGAATGAAGGGAAAATTCCACATATTCATCTCAATAAATGCAATCAAAGCAAGTGGCAAAAACCAAATACCATCTCATGACAAAAACACTCTATAAACTAGGAAGAGAAGGCAGTCACCTCTAGGATAAAAGGCCACATATGAAAACCCCAATGCTGTAAAGAGCAATACTGCACAAGAGCCTGGAACGTGAGGTCCATGAATCAAGGTAAACTGGAAGTGGCCAAACAGGAGACGGCAAGAGTGAGCAGAGACATTTTGGGAATGGGTGGATTAAAACAGACTGGAATGGGTGAATTTAATTCAGATGACCATTATATCTACTACTGTGGGCAAAATCCCTTAGAAGAAATGGTGTAGCCATCATAGTCAACAAAAGAGTCCAAAATGCAGTACTTGGGAGCAATCTCAAAACCAACAGAAAGATCTCTGTTCGTTTACAAGGCAAACCATTATCACAGTAATCCAAGTCTATGCCCCGACCAGTAATACCGAAAAAGCTGAAGTTGAATGGCTCTGTGAAGACTTGCAAGTCCTTCTAGAACTAACACCAAAAAAAGAAGTCCTTATCATCATAGGGGACTGGAATGCCAAAGTAAGAAGTTTGACCTTGGAGTACAAATGAAGCAGGGAAAAGGCTAACAGAGTTTTGCCAAGAAAACACACCGGTCATAGCAAACACCCTCTTCCAAAAACACAAAAGATGACTGTACACATGGACAGCACCAGATGGTCATATCAAAATCAGATTGATTATATTCTTTGCAGCCAAAAATGGAGAAGCTCTATACAGTAGCTGACTGTGGCTCAGATCATGAACTCCTTATATCAAATTCAGACTTAAATTGAAGAAAACAGGGAAACCCCTAGACCATTCAGGTATGACCTAAATCAAATCCCTTACACAGTGGAAGTGACAAATAGATACAAGGGATTAGATCTGATATAGTGCCTGAAGAACTATGGACGGATGTCCGTAACATTGTACAGAAGGCAGTGATCAAGACCATCTCCAAGAAAAGAAATGCAGAAAGGCAAACGGTTGTCTGATGAAGCCTTTCAAATAGCTAAGAAAGAAGAGAAACTACAGTCAAAGGAGAAAAGGATATGCTCATTTGAATAGAGAGTTCCAAAGAACAGCAAGGAGAGATAAGAAAGCCTTCCTCAGTGATCGATACAAAGAAACAGAGGAAACCAAGGGAAAGACTAGAGATCTCTTCAAGAAAATTAGAGATACCACGGGAATATTTCATGCAAAGATGGGCACAATAAAGTACAGAATTGGTATGGACCTAAGAGAAGATATTAAGAAGAGGGGGAAAGAATACACAGAAGAACTACACAAAAAAGATCTTCATGACCCTGATAACCACGATGGCGTGATCACTCACCCAGAGCCAGACATCCTGGAATGTGAAGTCAAGTGGGCCTTAGGAAGGATCACTATGAACAAAGCAAGTGGAGGTGATGGAATTCCTGTTGAGCTATTTCAAATCCTGAAAGATGATGCTGTGAAAGTGCTGCACTCAATATGCCAGCAAATTTGGAAAACTAAGCAGTGGCCACAGGACTGGAAAAGGTCAGTTTTCATTCCAATCCCAAAGAAAGGCAATGCCAAAGAATGCTCAAACTACCGCACAATTGCACTCATCTCACACGCTAGTAAAGTAATGCTCAAAATTCTCCAAGCCAGGCTTCAACAATACATGAACCATGAACTTAGAGATGTTCAAGTTGGATTTAGAAAAGGCAGAGGAACCAGAGATCAAATTGTCAATGTCTACTGGATCACTGAAAAAGCAGGAGAATTCCAGAAAAACATCCATTTCTGCTTTATTGACTATGCCAAAGCCTCTGACTGTGTGGATCACACAAACTGTGGAAACTTCTGAAAGAGATGGGAATACCAGACCATCTGACCTGTTTTCTGAGAAACCTGTATGCAGGTCAAGTAGCAACAGTTAGAACCAGACATGGAACAGACTGGTTCCAAATTGGGAAAGGAGTACGTCAAGGCTGTATATTGTCACCCTGATTATCTAACTTCTATGCAGAGTACGTCATGTGAAATGCTGGGCTGGATGAAACACAAGCTGCTTGAAGAAATATCAATAACTTCAGATCTGCAGATGACACTACCCTTATGGCAGAAAGCGAAGAGGAAGTAAAGAGTCTCTTGATGAAAATGAAAGAGGAGTGAAAATGTTGGCTTAAAGCTCAACATTCAGAAAACTAAGATCATGGCATCCAGTCCCATCACTTCATGGCATCTGGTCCCATCACTCATGGCAAATAGATGGGAAAACAATGGAAACAGTGAGACTTTATTTTCTTGGGCTCCAAAATCACTGCAGATGGTGACTGCAACCACGAAATTAAAAGATGCTTGCTCCTTGGAAGAAAAGCTATGACCAATCTAGACAGCATGTTAAAAGCCAGAGAGACATTACTTTGCTGACAAAGGTCCATCTGGTCAAAGCTAGCTGGACCATAAAGAAAGCTGAACGCCGAAGAATTGGTGCTTTTGAACTGTGGTGTTGGAGAAGACTCTTGAGAGTCCCTTGGACTGCAAGATCAAACTAGTCCATCCTAAAGGAAATCAGTCCTGAATATTCATTGGAAGGACGGATGCTAAAGCTGAAACTCCAATACTTTGGCCACCTGATGCAAAGAACTGATTCACTAGAAAAGACCCTGGTGCTGGGAAAGATTGAAGGCAGGAGAAGGGGACGACAGAGGATGAGATGGTGGGATGGCATCACTGACTCAATGGCCATGAGTTTGAGCAAGCTCTGGGAGTTGGTGATGGACAGGGAGGCCTGACGTGCTGCAGTCCGTGGGGTCGCAAAAAGTCGGACACGACTGAGTGACTGAAGTGAACTGAACTGATGAAAACCCCAGAGTCAGCACCACAGTCAGTTGTGAGAGACTAAAAGCTTCACCTCAAAGTGAGAAATAAGAGGATGCCTGCTTTTGCCACTTCTATTCAACACAGCGCTGAGAGTTCCGGCCAGAGCCCTGTAATGAGCACGTCGTTCGTCTGAGTCCCTCCCTAGGCACCTTACGGTGACAGCCGTGCCCCACCTAGAGTCTGGGCGTTGAGATGAAGGCTTCAGTTAGGCTCCTGCTGTGAGTTCCTGTTCTGCTTTTCCCAGGGCATCTTTTAAAATAAACAGCGTCGAGGTTGATAAAAGTTAAGTTACAACTGTGCCGACCAGCAAAGCCCCTAGGGAATTATTCACAGCTCCCTGATTCCAAGGATACGTTAATAAAAGATAAAAGTGGAAAACAAGGTGGAACTGGGGCTCCCAGGATATCACACTAAACAAGGTATCCGGTCAGGGGCGGAAATGGATGTGTGCCCCACAGCCCCAGAAACCGACAAGCAGGCTCACAGCTTGTGGAGACAGGCTGCTGCACTGCAGAGCCTCGCTTAGTCTCAGGGGAGTGATCTGGCTACCTTTTTGCTGGTTACAGTCAGTCATCATTTCTATCGACCCTTCTCAGTCAGTTATTTCAAGAAAGTTTCCTCACCACCTTTCTTCAACCTGCTACTTGTTACACTAGTCACACTTTTCACACTTTCCTCTCCCCGTTCCCACTGTCTGCACCTTGAAATCTCTCAGTCCACACACCTCACACAGGAATACCCCAGCTCTCACTTCACCAGAACTGCTCCAGCAGTCTCTGCCAGGACTCACCTGGCAGAGAAGGTAAAGCTCACCTCTCTCAGTTCTGACTCAGCCCTCTCCGGCCCTCCTCCCCAGACACACACAGCTGCTGATGGGAGGCTCCCTTGTTCCCCCATGCCTGGGCTCCCTCACCACACCCACAGAAGCCATGCTCCTCTGTGCCTCTGGAGGAACAGAGGCACAGGTTCTGCCTCTAAGAACCCAGATCTGTTCTGGGCCTGGCTTTGCTCCCCGAATCCTCCAACATACTTGGACTTGCCCACAGCGCTGTCTCCCAGGCAGATGATTTTCACATTGTCATCAGCATCATATTTCTCCTGGTCCAGCTCACAGGGTTTGCCGTTGTCCCTAGCCATTGGCTCCTGGCTGTAGAAAGGGCATCAGCTCAGGGGAGGGGAATCTTGTCACTGGAAAGATCAAGAAGAGGCTGCTGGTAAAGAGATGATAAGTCCCCTCAACCAAATTCCCTTCCTCTTCCTGGACAGGGGAGACAATGACCTGATGAGAGAGGAGCCCCAGGAAACACTATTCTATTCACTACCAACCTGGCTAGCACTTGCTGAACCATGGCACTGTAATCTTGTCCCCAACAAGATCTTCTTAGAGTGGTTTACCCTGCGTCATCTCTTTACCACAGCTATGCTCAGGACCACAACTTCCACTCCCACCTAGAGAGACTATTCTAAAACCATGTTGAAGTTTTTTACAAGTTTTATGTACAAACATTTGCTCACTTGTAAAGCAGGGGCAAAAATCAATGCCTACATCACATAATCAATTTGAGACATTGTGTGGGCCTGAATTATCATCACGAATGACAGACCACACAGCCAAAGACGGCTCTTCCGGATTCTCTACCTCATGCTTCTCACCTCCACCTCATTTTCCATCCTACTGAAAACAGTAGCTGTTTTTCCCTTTCCCAAACCTGGCATTTCCAGGCCCCCTTCTCTAGGGTTATTTCAGCCTCTACTAGTTTCAAGGATCTCCTAAATGCTGATGCGGGGAAGGCAATGGCACCCCACTCCAGTACTTTTGCCAGGAAAATCCCATGGACGGAGGAGCCTGGTAGGCTCCAGTCCACGGGGTCGCTAGGAGTCAGACACGACTGAGCGACTTCACTTTCACTTTTCACTTTCCTGCATTGGAGAAGGAAATGGCAACCCACTCCAGTGTTCTTGCCTGGAGAATCCCAGGGGCAGGGAAGCCTGGTGAGCTTCCGTCTATGGGGTCGCACAGAGTCGGACACGACTGAAGCGACTTAGCAGCAGCAGCAGCAAATGCTGATGATGCCAAATCTGCATCTCCACAGAGACCGAGTGCCCCTCAGTGCCAGAGTCAAGTATGCAACTGCCTACCAGGGTTTGACTAGCAAACCACGGCACACAGACAAAAATGACCTGTGAAACCTAAGCCCCGTCCACCCCAAACTCACTGTTCACATCCCTTGTCTGTACAAGACATCACCAGACACCCAATGCCAGCACCGAAGTGTAATATAATCTCTACCTCTATTCCACTAGCCTCATGTCATCACGCCCAAATATATTAATAACTTCACAAACATTACTGAGACTGTGCCACAGTCCACACTCTGAGCTCAACGATGCAACAATGCAGCAGCAGTGCCCACACTTACTCAGCCTTAAATACCGGCAGATCTTGCACAAGACACGAAGGAAAACTCTACTGTGGCAAGAACTATGACAGAGGTGCACACAAGGGTGGAAAATACCAACAGGACCCCTGAGTTTCCCTGACCGCAATGCTATTGCTTCTGCTCAGGTAGGGAGGGAGTCAGCCTTGTTCACCGAGGCACCCTCAGCCTCAAGAGCAGTGACTGGGAAGTGGCAGATGCTTAATAAGCATAATAAAGGGCTGCCCCTTCCACCTCCACCCTGCAGCTGGAGCCAAACGCAGCCTAATCTATTCTCGAAGACCTTCAATGCTTGTCGATATTCTCGCGACCCACTGGATAAGCTCTCTTTCACTCAAGTAGTTTTCGAGCACCTCTACCTCTTGGCCAGAATGGGCTGCCCTCGCCTCCCTCCTCCCACCGTTGCCAGAACCACTGTCCCGTTCTTTCCCCCCACCGGGCCCTCTGTCCAGCTGCGGGCCCGAGGACGGCCTTGAAGGGGCGCTTCCCACAGGCGAGGCCGCCACTCGCGCCCTTTCGTCATCTCGGCTGTTCCCGAGCGAGGACTGGAGACTAGCGGCGCCGCAGGTCTGTCCGCCCACGGCCGGCCGCCCTCAGGGCCCCTAGCCGCCCTCGGAATCCGCCCGTCCCGGATTCCTTCCACTATCTGACCCCGACAGTCAGCCCAAGGCCCACCGCCCCTCACTCGGCGTCCAGCTCTGCCCGCGTCCCCGCAGCTGCTACGCAACCGCCCAAGGACTTCAGGAGGGCTGCCCAGCCGAAGGCCTGAAGGACCCCGGGAGGCTGGCTCGTGCGATGCCGGGCCGGAGAACCGCCGGTGAACGACCATCCGGATCAGGCCGCCCTGGGGTTTCCAACTGCCCGAGTCTGGGTGGGCTTCACCTGGGGACTGAGCCAGGATCCAGGCGGCTTTCCAGTCAGGAAAACGGGAGTCCGGAGTCTAGGGCAGTGGGCCTGAGGCCCGGGGCGGGGCCTGAAGCACGGGGCGGGGCCCGAGGCTCTGGGCGGGGCCTGAATTGCGGGGCCGGGCCTGAGGCACGGGGCGGGGCCCGAGGCGCGGGCCAGGCCCGAGGCGCTGGGCGGGTCCTGAGGCGCGGGGCGAGACCTGAGGCGTGGGGCGGGGCATGGTGTGTGGGGCGGGGCCTGAGGCGCGGGCGAGGCCTGATGCGTGGGGCGGGGCCTGAGGCGCGGGCGAGGCCTGGGGCGTGGGGCGGGGCCTGAGGCGCGGGCGGGGCCTGAGGCGTGGGGCGGGGCCTGAGGCGTGGGGGCGGGGCCTGAGGCGTGGCTCGGGGGCCAGCCGTTGGCCCTTGGTAGGCAGCTGAGGTTAAGAACCGGAGTCTCCTGCATTGCAGGAGGACTCTTTACCAACTGAGTTATCAGGGAAGCCCTGAACAACCCTAGAATCTATATCCGTATAGAGATGACATTTAATATACATAGAGGACTGATTATACAATGGATAATGCAAGAGAGAATCATAAAATGGGCAAAATAAATGATACAGAGCAAAACAATGATTAGTATAACTAGTTGTCATCCGGTCGAAATAAACCATCAAGTCCACAGGAGAGCCAACTGGAGAATCCAAATTCTGGATCAGGTAGTGAGAAAAACATGTATCGTCTTTGTTTTCGAAAATATACTGTAGAGATTTGTTGGTACCTACTTAAGTATGTATCAGCCTATACATACTCATGTGCACTGGTCTAGCCTATTTCAAGTCCAATCATTCCAAGCATAACCCTTCAGTTTGTTGCAGTTCTCCCTAGTCATTTGTCTCAATTTTATAGCAAAAGGACAGAAGCGCTAGTGCATTCATATAGACCAGTCAAGATGCTAGGATGGCTCAGTCTACTGGACTAAAAGTACATGTTTTGTCCAAATTTCACAAAATTTTATGCCAGTGTCCATTATTTGTTCTCGTATCTTGTTCAAGATTCCATATTGTATTTAGTTGCATTGAGTGGCTTCAGCTGCATGCAACAAGTTCTGATAAATTCTTTTTTCATTTTTATTCTGTTACAAATATTTTCTAATTTTCCTTGTTATGGCATCTTAGATACACCCATCATTTACCAGTGGACATTTAATTTCCAAATACACGTGTTTACAGTATCTTTGACGTTACTTTCTCGCTTTCGTGTATGTTTCTCATTTAACTGCTTTCTTCTGTGCAGTCACGCTCTGTGTTTTTTCAGTCTTTTAACTTTATTGACACTTTCAATGGCTGAGTCAAAGATCTCTCTTGGTAAATATCACCTTGCGCTTGAAAATATGTGGGTTGTTTTCAAATATCTTTTGACGTTAATTTCTAACATAATTGCACAATGATAACAGAACAGACTTTGTATGATTTCAATACCTTTAGACCATGAAATTTTTGCACCCAACTTTATGTCCCTGTACGTTCCAGTGTCTCCTGGTTTATAGTCTTTGGGAACTTGAATAGGGTTTGTATCCTGCTGTTGTATGCATGCACGCTAAGTCACTTCAGTCATGTCCAACTCTTTGCGCCCCTATAGACTGTAGTCTAGCAGGCTCCTCTGTCCATGGCATTCTCCAGGCAAGAATATTGGAATGGGTTGCCATGCCCTCCTCCAGGGGATCTTCCTGACCCGGGGATCAAACTCCTACATTGGTAGACGGATTCTTTACCACTAGCGCCACCTGGGAAGCCTGAACATTTGCCTGTCTGGGTGCATCAGGTCTCAGATACGACATGCGGGGCCTTCAGTTGCAGCAAGGACTTTTAGTTGCGGCATGTGGGATCTCGTTCCCTGAGCAAGAATTGAACCCAGGCACCCTGCATAACCGCGAGGCCTATAAATTTTACTTACGTTGGACTGGTTCATAGTGCTTTTCAGGGCTATTGTGTCCTTCTACTGTTCTGTCCATGCATTCTGTTAGATTTTGAGAGTTTGATATTGAATCTCCAACTAATTATCTACTTAAAAAATAATTTTAATATACAGTGGAATTGTGTGTAACTTTGTTCTGTATTTTCCAAGTCTCCTGTAAATGTGTTACCATACTTTCATAATTTAAAATGTTTAAAAAATACATTTACCAAAAGAAAAAAAAATTGAAAAGTGGGCAGACGAACTCAATAGACATTTTTCCAAGGACAAAACGCACATTAAAAAAAACGCCATCATGCATGTAAAAAGATGTCCAACATCACTAATCATGAGGGAAATGCAAATCAAAACCAGAGTGAGAAATCACCTCACACAAATCAGAAAGACTGTCACCAAAAAGAACACAAATAACAAATGCTGGTGAGAATGTGCAGAAAAGGGAACTCTTGTGCACGTAGGTGGGAGTGTAAAATCGGTGCAGCCGCTGTGGAAGACAGTATAGACCTAAAAGCCAAAAATAAGCCATGTGACCTAATGCTTTTCCTTTTATGAGCCTTCTCTGTTCAGCAGCACAGTCTGTGCGAGTGCATACATTCTTGGTTTTACTGTGAGAATTGTAGGTCTCATCTCAAATTAGTGACTTGCCTTTACAACTATACTTATATTTATTTTATTTCCATATAAAGCACTTTAAAAATGACCTTTCTAGTGGTATATTTTAGAAAATTTTGAAAGAGATTTTAATATAATACACTAAAATGTTTTTTTTATTTTTAAAGATAAAGTCTTTTTAATACTATCTCATGATGAATTTAACTTGACAGTTGAAGCATGATGTGGTAACTATGTTACACTGTTTAATTCTCAGATTTAGGAAAATGTTTGATTTTTAAAATATAACTAAGGTGAAAATAAAATTAAATATAACCAGGTGAGACTGCGTAGTTATGAGCAGTGAAATACTAGGAAACAATGACTGAAAATATAAAATTATCTCTCACCAGTGGTCATTCATTGTTTTGCTTTCAGAAGCCTAGAAGAAATTGTCTTCGTTGTTTCACGTCTAGTTTGGTAAACCTAGGCATTTCTTAGCTTACTCAGTATAACCTTGAATTGCTGAAATAAGTGCATCGAAAGAGCCAAAGGTTTTTTCCCGTCTGAGACAGCCAAAGATGAACACGCTGGGGACTTCCCCATAGAAGTCTACCTTGATAGACTCCCGGGTACGCCTGAAGTCAGTTTCCACGGGCATTTTATATTCTTGTAGTATGAGTTCCAACCTGTGCTCACCACTGTCTACTGGACATCTCCAGTTCCAACACTGGTGCAACACTAACACATGTCCGTGGACACATAAATAGAAAGAAAGCTGCTTATTCGGGAAAGTTAACTGTGGACATGCCTAACTACAGAGGGCAGCAACCCCAGCCCCGCACTGCGCAACCACGGCAGAGACATGGCGAGGGCCTCAGCGCGCCTCCCGCCCAGTGCTGTGCCCTGCCCCACGTTCCAGACGAGCCCGGGTGCACACCATGTGGAGCGCGTCCACAAAACCAGCCAGTGGTGCCCGCAACGACCGATCTCGTACTTTTCTGCCCCTGTTTGTCTCCATTCCTGCATCCTTTTGGATTTAGTTGATTTTTTTGTACTGTAACTTTTTTCACTTTTTAAATGTTAAAATACATATAACAAAATTAACCACTTTAACTCATTTCTAAGTGTACAATTCAGTGACATTAAGAACATTCATATGTAACCTTCACCACTGTCAATTCCAGAATTTTTTGTGATCCCAAATAGAAACTCTAACCATTAAGTAATTGTTCCCCATTCTGCCCTCCCCTAAGCACTGCTAATGCTAGAAAAGTAATGCTCAAAATCCTTCAAGCTAGGCTTCAGCGGTATGTGAGCAGGGAACTCCCAGATGTACAGTCTGGATTTAGAAAAGGCAGATGAATCAATGATCAAATTGCCAATTTGATCAACTGGACCATAGAAAAAGCAAGAGAATACCAGAAAAGTATCTACTTCTGCCTCACTGACTGTACACTAAAGCCTTTGACTGTGTAGATGACAACAAACTGTGGGAAATTCTTAAAGAGATGGGAATACCAGACCATCTTACCTGCCTCCTAAGAAAGCTGTATGCGGTCAAGAAGCAACAATTAGAACTGGACATGGAACAACAGACTGGTTTCAAATTGGGAAAGCACTACAGCAAGGTTGTATATCATCACCCTGCTTATTTAACTTCTAGGCAGAGTACATCATGCGAAATGGCGGGCTGGATGAAGCACAAACTGGAATCAAGATTGCCAGGAGAAATATCAATAACCTCAGATATGCAGATGACATTATTTTACAGCAGAAAGCAAATAGGAATTAAAGAACCTCTTGATGAAGGTGAAAGAGGAGAGTGAAAAATCTGGCTTAAAACTCAACATTCAAAAAAACAAAGATCATGGCACTTTGTTGGCAAATCTTCACTTCATGGCAAATAGATGGGGAGAAAATGGAAACAATGATAGACTTTATTTTCTTGGGCTCCAAAATCACTGCAGATGGTGACTGCAGCCATGAAAATAAAAGACTCGTGCTGCTTGGAAGAAAATCTATGACAAACGTAGATAGTGTATTAAAAAGCAGAGACATTGCTTTGCCTTCAAAGGTCCATGCAGTCAAAGCTATGGTTTCTCCAATCAGTTCAGTTCAGTCGCTCAGTCATGTCCAGCTCTGTGTGGCACCATGGACTGCAGCACGCCAGGCCTCCCCGTCCATCACCTACTCCCAGAGTTTACTCAAACTCATGTCCCTTGAGACAGTGATGCCATCCCACCATCTCATCCTCTGTCATTCCCTTCTCCTCCTGCCTTTAATCTTTCCCAGCATCAGGGTCTTTTCCCGTGAGCCAGTTCTTCGAATCACATGGCCAAAGTATTGAAGGTTCAGCTTCAGCATCAGTCCTTCAATAAATATTCAAGACTGATTTCCTTTAGGATGGACTGGTTGGATCTCCTTAATGTCCAAGGGACTCTCAAGAGTCTTCTCCAACACTACAGTTCAAAAGCATCAATTCTTCGGCGCTCAGCTTTCTTTATAGAATATCCATACATGACTCTCACATCCATACATGACCACTGAAAAAACTATAGCTTTGACTAGACGGACCTTTGTTGGCAAAGTAATGTCTCTGCTTTTAAATATGCTGTCTAGGTTGGTCATAACTTTTCTTCCAAAGAGCAAGCGTCTTTTAATTTCATGGCTGAAATCACCATCTGCAGTGATATTGGAGCCAAAAAAAAAAAAATAAAGTCTGACACTGCTTGCACTCTTTCCCCATCTATTTGCCAGGCAGAGATGGGACCAGATGCCATGATCTTAGTTTTCTGAATGCTGAGCCAACCTTTTCACTCTCCTCTTTCACTTTCATCAAGAGGCTCTTTAGTTTCTCTTCACTTTCTGCCATAAGGGTGGTGTCATCTGCATATCTGAGGTTATTGATATTTCTCCCAGCAATCTTGATTCCAGCTTCACTTCTTCCAACCCAGCATTTCTCATGATGTACTCTACATATAAGTTAAATAAGCAGGGTGACAATGTACAGCCTTGATGTACTCCTTTTCCTATTTGGAACCAGTCTGTTGTTCCATGTCCAGTTCGAACTGTTGCTTCCTGACCTGCATACAGGGTTCTCAAGAGGCAGGTCAGGTGGTCTGGTATTCCCATCTCCTTCAGAATTTTCCACAGTTGATTGTGATCCACTCAGTCAGAGGCTTTGGCATAGTCAATAAAGCAGAAATAGATGTTTTTCTGAAACTCTCTTGCTTTTTTCAATGATCCAGCAGATGTTGGCAATTTGATCTCTGGTTCCTCTGCCTTTTCTAAAACCAGCTTGAACATCTGGAAGTTCACGGTTCATATATTATTGAAGCCTGGCTTGGAGAATTTTGAGCATTACTTTACTAGTGTGTGAGATGAGTGCAATTGCATGGTAGTTTGAGCATTCTTTGGCATTACCTTTCTTTGGGATTGGAATGAAATCTGACCTTTTCCAGTCCTGTGGCCACTGCTGGAGTTTTCCACATTTGCTTGCATATTGAGTGCAGCACTTCCACAGCATCACCTTTCAGGATTTGAAATTGCTCAACTGGAATTCCATCACCTCCATTAGCTTTGTTCATAGTGATGCTTTCTAAGGCCCACTTGACTTCACATTTCAGGATGTCTGGTTCTAGATGAATGATCACACCATCATGATTGTCTGGGTCATGAAGATCTTTTTTGTACAATTCTGTATATTCTTGCCACCTCTTCTTAATATCTTCTGCTTCTGTTAGGTCCATACCATTTCTGTCCTTTATAGAGCCTATCTTTGCATGAAATGTTCCCTTGGTATATCTCTAATTTTCTTGAAGAGATCTCTAGTCTTTCCCATTCTATTGTTTTCCTCTATTTCTTTGCATTGATTGCTAAGGAAGGCTTTCTTATCTCTCCTTGCTATTCTTTGGAATTCTGCATTCAAATGGGAATCTTTCCTTTTCTCCTCTGCTTTTCACTTCCCACATCCAATGAGCAGCAGCTTCATGGGCGCAGGAGGGCCAAGAGAAGCTACCCCTCATCCAAGGTAAGTAGCAGCGGCTGCGTTTTGCTGGAGCAGCCATGAATAGATACCCCACGTTCAAGGTAAGAGAAACCCAAGTAAGACGGTAGGTGTTGCAAGAGGGCATCAGAAGGCAGATTGAAACCACAATCACAGAAAATTAGCCAATCTGATCACATGGACCACAGCCTTGTCTAACTCAATGAAAGTAAGCCATGCTGTGTGGGGGCACCCAAGACAGATGGGTCAAGGTAGAGAGGTCTGACAGAATTAGGTCCACTGGAGAAGGGAATGGCAAACCACTTCAGTATTCTTGCCTTGAGAACCCCATGAACAGTATGAAAAGGCAAAATGATAGGATACTGAAAGAGGAACTCCCCAGGTCGGTAGGTGCCCAATATGCTACTGGAGATCAGTGGAGAAATAACTCCAGAAAGAATGAAGGGATGGGGCCAAAGCAAAAACAATACCCAGCAGTGGATGTGACTGGTGTTAGAAGCAAGGTCTGATGCTGTGAAGAGCAATATTGCATAGGAACCTGGAATGTTAGGTCCATGCTACTGCTAAGTCGCTTCAGTCGTGTCCGACTCTGTGCAACCCCATAGATGGCAGCCCACCAGGCTCCCTCGTCCCCGGGATTCTCCAGGCAAGAACACTGGAGTGGGTTGCCATTTCCTTCTCCAATGCATGAAAGTGAAAAGTGAAAGTGAAGTCGCTCAGTCGTGTCCGACTCTCAGCGACCCCATGGACTGAAGCCCACCAGGCTCCTCCATCCATGGGATTTTCCAGGCAAGAGTGCTAGAGTGGGGTGCCATGGCCTTCTCCGGTTAGGTCCATGAATCAAGACCAATAGGAAGTGGTCAAACAGGGGATGGCAAGAGTGAATGTCGACATTCTAGGAATCAGCGAGCTAATATGGACTGGAATGGGTGAATTTAACTCAGATGACCATTACATCTACTACTGTGGGCAGGAATCCCTTAGAAGAATTGGAGTAGCCATCATGATCAACAAAAGGGTCCGAAATGCAGTACTTGGATGCAATCTCAAAAACGACAGAATGATCTCTGTTCGTTTCCAAGGCAAACCATTCAATATCATGGTAATCCAAGCCTATGCCTCAACCAGTAATGCTGAAGAAGCTGAAGTTGAACGGTTCTATGAAGACCTACAAGACCTTTTAGAACTAACACCCAAAAAAGATGTCCTTTTCATTATAGGGGACTGGAATGCAAAAGTAGGAAGTCAAGAAACACTTGGAGTAACAGGCAACTTTGGCCTTGGAGTACAGAATGAAGCAGGGCAAAGGCTAACAGAGTTTTGCCAAAAGAACACACTGGTCATAGCAAACACCCTCTTCCAACAACACAAGAGAAGACTCTACACATGGACATCACCAGACGGTCAACACCAAAACCAGATTGATTATATTCTTTGCCACCAAAGATGGAGACGCTCTATACAGTCAGCAAAAACAAGACCAAGAGCTGACTATGGCTCAGATCATGAACTCCTTTATTGCCAAATTCACACTGAAATTGAAGAAAGTAGGGAAAACCACTAGACCATTCAAGTATGACTTAAATCAAATCCCTTATGATTATACAGTGGAAGTGAAAAATAGATTTAAGGGACTAGATCTGATAGAGTGCCTGATGAATTATGGACAGAGGTTTATGACATTGTACAGGAGACAGGGATTAAGACCATCCCCATGGAAGAGAAATGCAATAAACCAGTACAGAATGCCAAAGCAAAAGAGAAATTTTGAAAATCTGTTAAACTGACAAGGAGTTTCTTTGTTGCCTGAAGACTTTTGAGCTGCAGGATTTGGTTCTGCCCTGGGGGCAGGGTTTGCTATGTTAATAACCTTCGGTTGAGTTCAGTTCAGTCGCTCAGTCGTGTCCAGCTCTGTGTGACACCATGGACTGCAGCAGGCCAGGCCTCCCCGTCCATCACCTACTCCCGGAGTTCACTCAAACTCATGTCCTTCGAGTCGGTGATGCCATCAAGCCGTCTCATCCTCTGTCATCCCCTTCTCCCACCCTCAATCTTTCCCATCATCAGGGTCTTTTCCAATGAATCAGTTCTTCACATGAGGTAGCCAAAGTATTGGAGTTTCAGCTTCAACATCAGTCCTTCAATGAATATTCAGGACATTTCCTTTAGGATGGACTGGTTGGATCTCCTTGCAGGCCAAGGGACTCTCAAGAGTCTTCTCCAACACTACACTTCAAAAGCATCAATTCTTCAGCACTCAGCCTTCTTCACAGTCCAGCTCTCACATCCATACATGACCACAAGAAAAACCATAGCCTTGACTAGACCCACCTTTGTTGGCAAACTAATGTGTCTCCTTTTGAATATGTGATCTAGGTTGGTCATAACTTTCCTTCCAAGGAGTAAGCGTCTTTTAATCTCATGGCTGCAGCACTAGCTTTGTTCATAGTGATGCTTCCTAAGGCCCACTTGACTTCGCATTCCAGGATGCCTGGCTCTAGGTGAGTGATCACACCATGGTGATTGTCTGGGTCATGAAGCTCTTTTTTGTACAGTTCTTCTGTGTATCCTTGGCACCTCTTCTTAGTGTCTCTTGCTCCTGTTGGGTCCATACCATTTGTGCCCTTCATTGAGCCCAGCTTTCCATGGAATGCTCCCTGTATCTCTAATTTTATTGACGAGATCTCAAGAAAATGACCCTACAGTAAAACAGTCAACACAGAGGATGCACAAATACCTTGAGAGATGCTGAGAACTTTGTCTTGGGTTTGACTGTTGGGGCCAAGTGGCTAGCAGTTGCAGCGATCAAGACTTCCTAAAGCCACTGCTGCAGTCTTGCTTGCTAAAGATGTTCCTGTGTACCTTTTTTCAAAATAACTTCCTACACCTCTTATATACCGCATGCAGTCCAGGAGCTCAAAGCAGTTGGAGGTGTGATGATTATTGCCTTTCACAACTGCAAGGAAGACAGTAGACAAAGGGTATTGGGAAACTGGTGTTTAGATCACATCTCACGATAATGGGTGTGCCCTCAGTCATGTCCAACTCTTTGGACCCCATGGACTGTAGCCTGGCAGGCTCCTCCACCCACGGATTTTTCCAGGCAAGAATACTGGTGTGGGTTGCCATTCCTTTTTCCACCTCATGATAAAGAAAATCCAAAATGTATAGGGGATTGTGTGGAGCCCTGGAATGGTTCCTGGAATGATAATTTAGTGGATGCCAGCTATGGCACCCCACTCCAGTACTTTTGCCTGGAAAATCCCATGGACGGAGGATCCTGGTAGACTCCAGTCCATGGGGTCGCTAAGAGTCGGACACGACTGAGCGACTTCACTTTCACTTTTCACTCTTCACTCTCATGCATTGGAGAAGGAAATGGCAACCCACTCCAGTGTTCTTGCCTGGAGAATCCCGGGGACGAGGGAGCCTGGTGAGCTTCCGTCTTTGGGGTCGCACAGAGTCGGACACGACTGAAGCGACTTAGCAGCAGCAGCAGCAGCAGCAGCAGCAGCTTACTGGAGAGAGACCCTCTACAAGACACAAGAGACAAATGGGAGATCTGAAAAACAATGATTTTCACAGGGACTCAAACTCAAAGACCACCTTGAAATTTGTTCATATATCATTTCAGCGGCCACACATGACCATGTGCAGATGACTTTGCAAGTGTTTGATTTAAAGTCTCCAGTTCCATGACCAGAACAAAAGTTCCTGATTGTACATTTTCTACCACTTAGTGCCCAAATAGGAAGAAGGAGAATCTGGGCTGGAAATTTCTCTGAGACTGGCAGAGAAAGAAAATGTTCAGATATGCTATCCACAGCTTCTGATGCAGACCAGCTGGCAGAGGCAGAACTTCGGGAGGATGGTCAATGGAAAGTTTTCACAGGAAATGAGTTAGCAACTTTCTTTGCAGGGAAGGGTGACTATTTGATTGCTGGAGGAAAAAATCAATCGAGAAATTCTGATGTGAATAATTATATATTAGCCACCACAGTCTCCTCCAAAATTTTGAATTCAATTGCACTTTTTAAAAAATTTATTTTGAAAAAAACATTACCAGATTTTAAATGGATTAGAAGTAGGATAAATGACCTAGAAAATGGGAAATAAATCATTTTTGAACTTTAAGAGTCTTTTGGTTTTCTGTGTGAAACTTCAGTTTTCAATAAAAATGGGGTGAGTACAGCTGTTGTTGTTGCTGAGATGTTATATTAACTGGAAACCATAACCATAACATTGAGCCAGTAACCCATTAAGGTTTGTGAAAGATAGTCACATTTCCAAAACTTTATATTTCTTGTGTTATGCTCTACCAACAAAAATATATTAAAAAGTCTTCACAATATTGATTCTCCAAAAGAATATCTACTATATTGTATACATGGGACATTATTTCTTAATATGACAGCAGACAGCCTAATAAGAAATCTGCTGTCTGGGAATAAAAATAACCAAATAATTACATTTGTTACCAAACTCGGGTTCGGCCGTTCAGTGTTCAAAAGACAGTAATCAAGAAGCAAGTGTCAGCAGACAAGAAAGGTGTTTTAATTAGAAAAGCCAGCAACTGCGGAGATCTGCAGAGCAGACTCATGTCCCAAGACCAAATCCAAAGCTTCTACTTGGCCACGACAGTTTATAGAGGGAAAGGATAATCTTTCCTGAAGGGGAGATAATCTCAGTGATTCGTTGAGGCAGGAGGCTGGGCCCCATGGTGCCGTGGGCAGGGGGCCGGGCCCCGCGGTGCCGTGGGCAGGAGGCTGCCTGACTCTCCCTTCAGCTCTTGGCCTGCCTACCTCGTCTACCTGCAGGGTTGCTAATGGGGTTTTCCGAGGTAGAGAGCTCGTCATCCTTTAACTACTTAATTCTTACTTCTCTTTATCTAGGAAAAGAATAAACAGGTTAATTCAGTTCTTTACAGGTTAGAGGGGAACAGAAATGGGCAAAAGAACTGCTTTCACATCTGCTTTTCAAATGTCTTCAGACAAGCAGGACAAAACCAATGGTCTCCGTGCAGAGACGCACACAACACCCAACCAGAGTGACGCTGCCTTACTGAAAGAAGTGTTGGAGAAACTCACTGAGGCTCTTCAGTTAATTCATCAAGTAATCAATAGTTGATCTAAGAAAGAAAGGGACAATTTCACTTGAGCCAATTTCAGGATTATAACCCAGGAGAGAGTCTTTCAGAAAGCTCTGAAAACTATTCTGCCTACTAGAGGTCAAAGAAGAGTTATGTACATTTCTGAGACTAAGGGTGATATATCAGATGACATGTTCATAGTTTACACAATCCAGATCTGCCTGTACAAGGCCATAGTGGGTCATCGTTACTCTTTCCAAGATTAAGAAAGAAGGTTCTCACCCAAGGAGGTCTACTTAATGTAGAAGCACAGCACACACTAAAGGAGAAAAAGATGCCCAGATTGGGAGAAATTTTAATTTTTTTTCTTGTCTTACAACAAAATGTGAATTTTACTTCATCACACTGATTAAAGCTTTATCGAACCCAGTAAGAATAAACTGGCCTGGCACCCCTTTCAGGTGGGAACCAGTTAGTCGCTGCTCTCACTGGCACAGGGGACAGAGCAACAGAGGCGCCGGGACCTCGGTCAGCGTCCTGTCTCTACCTCATCTGCCTGGGTGTCTCTTTTCATGTTATTTTATTCAGTTTTGGTCAACTAACTAAACAAACTGTGTAAATTTGACATGAAATGATGTGAAGGGAAATTATTTAAACTTTTCACAATCTTGAACAAAACTCACTACATTTGAGGTATCATAACAATACGTTGTTCTTCCTTTAATAAAAACATAACAATACAAAAGTGAGTTTACTAACTAAAGTACGATTAAGTTTACTTTCAGTCTATGCGACCCCATGAATCACAGCACACCAGGCCTCGCTGTCCATCACCAACACCCGGAGTTCACTGAGACTCACGTCCATCGAGTCAGTGATGCCATCCAGCCATCTCATCCTCTGCCGTCTGCCGGGGTCCAGCCCCGGTGGATCCAGGGAATTCGAAGAGGGGACGTCGTTGGCAACGATCAGGAAACAATTGCTTAATTATTAATTAAAGATATAAAGAATAATAGAAATGAGGATAGCTCAGTGAGGAGGAAATTCAGTGAAGAAAAGTGGATGAAATAAGGATAGCTCAGTGAGAACATTTTGTGGGGAGAGAAGGCTGAATAATTCAGCCAGAAGGTAAGAGAAAGAACGACATGGGGAGACCAAGCTTCGGTGAGCAAGGCCCCGCACTTTATTTTTCAAAGTAGTTTTTATACTTTAAGTTATGCATAGAGGACAATGGGGGAAGGGGTGGGGTCATGCAGGGACAGCAGTCCCTGAGCCAGGCTTTCAAACCTATCATACGAAAAGGTTTAGGTGAGTTACATCATCATCTGGCCCGGAGGCCTATTAACATTTTAAGGAACTTATTTTCTTTAAAGGTGATTATTCTAAAGTCAGGCACCACCCTCCAAAAACATTGGAGTTGCATTTTTATAGGGCAAAGGTGTGGTGGGTTGTAACAAGAAAAAGAATTAACTCAAGGGTCCAAGGTTACAAACATTGAGGCTACTATTTACATTTCTGTAAACCAAAACAGTAGATAAGGGATATGGAGACTTAGCAGCAAACATTGGCCCAACAAGTGAAAAACCCTTCACCAACAATTTCTAATCAATCTTTTAACTGCTCAAAGGAATCTGTATTTAGACAGTTTAGAATATCTCATGCCTCTCACAGTTGGGAGACTCCAAACAATCACATGTGGCTGGAAAAACCTATTCAGGCAGGCTAGAGGATTTCCAAAAGGAGTTTGTAGGCTGAAACACTGTCACACCCAGGAATTATTAACTGGAGCTGTAAGTTAGCTCTTTTTTCAGAGAAAGGTAGTGGGGGACAGCCCCCTGTAAAGTCAGAGGTGAGAACACAAAGCAGAAAGTAGGCAGACTCCGGCTTTTTGGGGGGTAGATGCTAGAGAACCTCCAAGGGGCTCCTGAGGCTCGATCTTGCCCTTGCGTGTGCCAAGCCTCCTTCCTCATGACCCTTGTCATGGGCGGAGTGCTGATCCAAGCCGGCTCCCGACAGTCGTCCCCTTCTCCTCTTGCCCCCAATCCCTCCCAGCATCAGAGTTTTCCAATGAGTCAACTTTTCACATGAGGTGGCCAAAGTACTGGAGTTTCAGCTTTAGCATCATTCCTTCCAAAGAAATCCCAGGGCTGATCTCCTTCAGAATGGACTGGTTGGATCTCCTTGCAGTCCAAGGGACTCTCAAGAGTCTTCTCCAACACCACACTTCAAAAGCATCAATTCTTCGGCGCTCAGCCTTCTTCACAGTCCAGCTCTCACATCCATACATGACCACAGGAAAGACCATAGCCTTGACGAGGCGAACCTCTGTTGGCAAAGTAATGTCTCTGCTTTTCAATATGCTATCTAGGTTGGTCATAACTTTCCTTCCAAGGAGTAAGCGTCTTTTAATCTCATGGCTGCAGTCACCATCTGCAGTGATTTTGGAGCCCAGAAAAATGAAGTCTGACACTGTTTCCACTGTTTCCCCATCTATTTCCCATGAAATGATGGGACCGGATGCCATGATCTTCGTTTTCTGAATGTTGAGCTTTAAGCCAACTTATTCACTCTCCTCTTTCACCTTCATCAAGAGGCTTTTTAGTTCCTCTTCCCTTTCTGCCATAAGGGTGGTGTCATCTGCATATCTGAGGTTACTGATATTTCTCCCAGCAATCTTGATTCCAACTTGTGTTTCTTCCAGTCCAGCATTTCTCATGATGTACTCTGCATATAAGTTAAATAAACAGGATGACAATATACAGCTTTGACAAACTCCTTTTCCTATTTGGAACCAGTCTGTTGTTCCATGTCTAATTCGAACTGTTGCTTCCTGACCTGCATACAAATTTCTCAAAAGGCAGATCAGGTGGTCTGGTATTCCCATCTCCTTCAGAATTTTCCACAGTTGATTGTGATCCACACAGTCAAAGGGTTTGTCATAGTCAATAAAGCAGAAATAGATGTTTTTCTGGAACTCTCTTGCTTTTTCGATGATCCAGCGGATGTTGGCAATTTGATCTCTGGTTCCTCTGCCTTTTCTAAAACCAGCTTGAACATCAGGAAGTTCACGGTTCACATATTCCTGAAGCCTGGCTTGGAGAACTTTGGCCATTACTTTGCTAGCGTGTGAGATGAGTGCAATTGTGTGGTAGTTTGAACATTCTTTGGCATTGCCTTTCTTTGGGATTGGAATGAAAACTGACCTTTTCCACTCCTGTGGCCACTGCCGAGTTTTCCAAATTTGCTGGCATATTGAGTGCAGCACTTTCACAGCATCATCTTTCAGGATCTGGAATAGCTCAACTGGAATTCCATCACCTCCACTAGCTTTGTTCGTAGTGATGCTTTCTAAGGCCCACTTGACTTCACATTCCAGGATGTCTGGCTCTAGGTCAGTGATCACACCATCATGATGATCTGGGTCATGAAGCTCTTTTTTGTACAGTTCTTCTGTGTATTCTTGCCACCTCTTCTTAATATCTTCTGCTTCTGTTAGGTCCATACCATTTCTGTCCTTTATCGAGCCCATCTTTGCATGAAATGTTCCTTTGGTATCTCTGATTTTCTTGAAGAGATCCCTAGTCTTTCCCATTCTGTTGTTTTCCTCTATTTCTTTGCATTGATCGCTGAAGAAGGCTTTCTTATCTCTTCTTGCTATTCTTTGGAACTCTGCATTCAGATGCTTATATCTTTCCTTTTCTCCTTTGCTTTTCGCTTCTCTTCTTTTCACAGCTATTTGTAAGGCCTCCCCAGACAGCCATTTTGCTTTTTTGCATTTCTTTTCCATGGGGATGGTCTTGGTCCCTGTCTCCTGTACAATGTCACGAACCTCATTCCATAGTTCATCAGGCACTCTATCTATCAGATCTAAGCCCTTAAATCTATTTCTCACTTCCACTGTATAATCATAAGGGATTTGATTTAGGTCATACCTGAATGGTCTAGTGGTTTTCCCTACTTTCTTCAATTTAAGACTGAATTTAGCAATAAAAGAGTTCATGGTCTGAGCCACAGTCAGCTCCTGGTCTTGTTTTTGCTGACTGTATAGAGCTTCTCCATCTTTGGCTGCAAAGAATATAATCGATCTGATTTCGGTGTTGACCATCTGGTGATGTCCATGTATAGAGTCTTCTCTTGTGTTGTTGGAAGAGAGTGTTTGTTATGACTAGTGCATTTTCTTGGCCAAACTCTGTTAGCCTTTGCCCTGCTTCATTCCATATTCCAAGGCCAAATTTGCCTGTTACTCCAGGTGTTTCTTGACTTCCTACTTTTGCATTCCAGTCCCCTATAATGAAAAGGACATCTTTTTTGGGTGTTAGTTCTAAAAGGTCTTGTAGGTGTTCATAGAACCATTCAACTTCAGCTTCTTCAGTGTTACTGGTTGGGGCATAGACTTGGATTACTGTGACATTGAATGGTTTGCCTTGGAAATGAACAGAGATCATTCTGTCGTTTTTGAGATTGCATCCAAGTACTGCATTTCGGACTCTTTTGTTGACCATGATGGCCACTCCATTTCTTCTGAGGGATTCCTGCCCGCAGTAGTAGATATAATGGTCATCTGAGTTAAATTCACCCATTCCAGTCCATTTGAGTTCGCTGATTCCTAGAATGCCGACATTCACTCTGGTCATCTCTTGTTTGACCACTTCCAATTTACCTTGCTTCATGGACCTGACATTCCAGGTTCCTATGCAATATTGCTCTTCACAGCATCAGACCTTGCTTCTATCACCAGTCACATCCACAGCTGGGTATTGTTTTTGCTTTGGCTCCATCCCTTCATTCTTTCTGGAGTTATTTCTCTACTGATCTCCAGTGGCATATTGGGCACCTACTGACCTGGGGAGTTCCTCTTTCAGTATCCTATCATTTTGCCTTTTCGCACTGTTCATGGCGTTCTCAAGGCAAGAATACTGAAGTGGTTTGCCATTCCCTTCTCCAGTGGACCACATCCTGTCAGATCTCTCCACCATGACCCGCCCATCCTGGGTTGCCCCACGGGCATGGCTTAGTTTCATTGAGTTAGACAAGGCTGTGGTCCTAGTGTGATTAGATTGACTAGTTTTCTGTGAGTATGGTTTCAGTGTGTTTGCCCTCTGATGCACTCTCGCAACACCTACTGTCCCACTTGGGTTTCTCTTACCTTGTGCATGGGGTATTTCTTCACGGCTGCTCCAGCAAAGCACAGCCATTGCTCCTTACCTTGGACGAGGGGTCTCTCCTCACCACCACCCCTCCTGATCTTCAACGTGGGATAGCTCCTCTAGGCCCTTCTGCGCCCGCGCAGACACAGCTCCTTGGACCTGGGGTAGCTCGTCCCACCCACCGGCTCTGGCCTCGGGCTTGGGGCATGGGGTATCTCCTCGGGGCCGACGCCCCTGACCTCGGACGCAGGGTAACCCCTCTTGCCGCCGCCTCTGACCTCGGATGCGGGTAACTCCTCTCTGCCATTCCTACGCCATCACAGTCTGGTACTCTCGGCCGCTGCCCCTGACCCTGGACGTGGGGTGGCTCCTCTCGGGCACCTGCGCTTCAGCGCACCCGCCGCAGCCGCCTGCACTTTAGCACGTCGGGCGCAGCTGCCAAAGGAGGTATGTGTTATGTGTAATTGCAGAGTTAGTTAAGGAAATTAATCCAATTAGCAATTGATGCTTTTGAACTGTGCTATTGGAGAAGACTTTTGAGAGTCCCTTAGACTGCAAGGAGATCAAAGCAGTCCATCCTAAAGGAAACCAGTCCTGAATATTCATTGGAAGGACTTGATGCTAAAGCTGAAGCACCAAAGCTTTGGCCACCTGATGCGAAGAACTGACTCACTGGAAAAAATCCTGATGCTGGGAAAGACTGAAGGCAGGAGGAGAAGGGGACGACAGAGAATGAGATGTTAGGATGGCATCACCAACTCATGGAGCATGACTTAGAGCAAGCTCTGGGAGTTAGTGATGGACAGGGAAGCCTGGTGGGATGCAGTCCATGGGGTCACAAAGAATCGGACAGGACCGAGTGACTGAACTGACTGGCAAGAAAATAGCACTGTTCCCAGATCACTGTGGAAAGGTGTTAATGTCACATCACAGGTATTTATTTACAAATGAGAATGTCTACAGTAGGGCAGTTAGTATTTCTCTATGTGGTTTCAGCACCATACAGCACCAACATAAAGCTGTGTATTGTCCCCCTGCTTATTAACTTATATGCAGAGTACATCATGAGAAACGCTGGGCTGGATGAAGCACAAGCTGGAATCAAGACTGTCAGGAGAAATATAAATAACCTCAGATATGCTGATGAACAACCCTTAATGGCAGAAAGTGAAGAGGAACTGAGGAGCCTCCTGATGAAAGTGGAAGAGGAGAGTAAAACAGTTGGCTTAAAACTCAACATGCAGAAAACGAAGATCATGGCATCCTGATCCATCACTTCATGGCAAATAGATGGAGAAACAATGGAAACAGTGACAGACTTTATTTTGGGAGGTTCCAAAATGACTACACCAAAGCCTTTGACTGTGTGGATCACAATAAACTGTGGAAAATTCTGAAAGAGATGGGAATACCAGACCACCTGATCTGCCTCTTCAGAAACCTATATGCAGGTCAGGAAGCAACAGTTAGAACTGGACATGGAACAACAGACTGGTTCCAAATAGGAAAAGGAGTACATCAAAGCTGCATACTGTCACCCTGTTTATTTAACTTATATGCAGAGTACATCATGAGAAACGCTGAACTGGAGGAAGCACAAGCTGGAATCAAGATTGCCAGGAGAAATATCAATTACCTCAGGTAGGCAGATGACACCACCCTTATGGCAGAAAGTGAAGAGGAACTAAAAAGCCTCTTGATGAAAGTGAAAGTGGAGGGTGAAAAAGTTGGCTTAAAACTCAACATTCAGAAAACGAAGATCATGGCATCTGGTACAATCACTTCATGGGAAATAGATGGGGAAACAATGGAAACAGTGTCAGATTTTATTTTATTTATTTTTTTTTTTTGGCTCCAAAATCACTGCAGATGGTGACTGCAGCCATGAAATTAAAAGATGCTTGCTCCTTGGAAGAAAAGCTGTGACAAATCTATACAGCATATTAAAAAGCCGAGACATTACTTTGCTGACAAAAGTCCATCTAGTCAAAGCTATGGTTTTTCCAGTAGTCATGTATGGATGGGAGAGCTGAGTGCCAAAGAACTGATGCTTTTGAACTGTGGTGTTGGAGAAGACTCTTGAAAGTCCCTTCAACTGCAAGGAGATCCAACCAGTCCATCCTAAAGGAAATCAGTCCTGAATAGTCATCAGAAGGACTGATGCTGAAGCTGAAGCTCTAATACTTTAGCCACCTGATGCGAAGAACTGACTCATTGGAAAAGATCCTGATGCTGGGAAAGATTGAAGGCAGGAAGAGAAAGTGTCGACAGAGGATGAGATGGTTGGATGGCATCGCTGACTCGATGAACATGAGTTTGAGCAAGCTCTGGGAGTTGGTGTTGGGCAGGGAAGCCTGGCATGCTGCAGTCCATGGGGTCGCAAAGAGCCGGACACGACTGAGCGACTGAACTAAACTGAACTGACATAGTGCTCAACACTTGGCTCACAGGACCAATTCAGTACCCAGGCCAGCCAGGACAGACAAGCTGTAGCTAGCAAGTCCCAGCCTTGTTTTGTTTATATTTTTCTCTAGGAATAACACCAAGGGAATGACTATGTTCTCCCTGATTGAGCATATCAGAATTCAACCTTCTGGAATTTGGGGAAAAGGAATAATGAACGGGGCAAGATCAAAGCATACATTAGAGAGTAACATGAAACCAAACAGCAAAAAGGTCAGCAGCGCCACACGGGATGTGCTTCTTGAGAAGGGTGAGCCTACAACCACCCACACGCGGGGGACAGACAGACTGTGGGCGCGTTGCTGACTTGTGCTTAGTTGTTATTATAAGAGCAGATAGTGAGCCGATTGTTGTCCTTATTAGCAATCATTAGAGACGTAGCTTTAAGAGGGGTTGTTTTTTGTAGTTTAGCCGCACAGTCGTGTCCAACTCTTGGCAACCCCATGGACCGCAGCACACCAGGCTTCCCTGTCCTTCGCCATCTCCCAGGGTTCCCACTGAGTCGGTGATGCCATCCAGCCACCTCATCCTTTGTCGTCCCCTTCTTGTCTTGCACCCAATCTTTCCTAGGGTCTTTTCTACTGTGTCAGCTGTTCACATCATGTGGCCAAATTAATGGACCTTCAGCATCAGCAACGGTCTTTCCGATGACTACTCAGGGTGGGTCTCCTCCAGGAGGTCGTAAATTACGAACCCAGTCCCTGCTGGCATGTCGTTGCTTAGGGTCCTATAGGAACTTGGAAGGAGATTTAGGAGAAATAAAAAGGAATGAAATTCAGATTGTAAAATAAGATCTCTGAGCAAAAGATCAAAAAGTTAAGACCATTTTGTTCTGGAGGGGGGAAAGCTGTAGATGTGGTTTCATGTCTTGTTATTGAGACTTCTATTAAAGGACTCAAAGTGAGAAATCATAAGATAAGCTGTGCTCTATCTCCAGTGAGGACAGAAAATGAGAGAATCTGGATCTATTTTACTGGGGCAGGAAAAAAAGCGTGAAAATTTGAGATTTAACTTAATTGGGAATTGTCACGAAGTCTTCTATTTGAAGTCTTCTTTTATTTTAAAGACAATAAAAAAAAAAAAAAATTAAGAACTTTGCTGGTTGTCCAGTGGTTAGGAGTCTGGCTTCCAATGCAGAGGACACAGGTTCAATCCCCGGCTGGGAATCTGAGATCCCACAGGCCACCGGGCAGCTGAGTCTGCCTGCTGCCACTACTGAGCCCACGGGCCACAGCCAAGAGCTGATGGAGCCGGAACAAATGAACAACTTTTTTAAAGAGGAAATGAAACATTTAAAACTTAAGAAACACACTGAATGACTTTTGAAGGTTCCTTCCAATTCTTGCTTTTTTAAAAACTCATGTGGGAACAAAGATGATGTTGTAAAGAGCACTGAATGTCTTAACAAACTTTTAGCTCCATATCTAGAAGAATTAACCCACAAAATAGGTTTTGTGCATTTTGCATAGTAGATGCATGAGTGTAATGAATTAAGACCTGCTTGGATATAGCAAATTGAGATGTGAACACCATTTTGTTCACCTTGAGAAATGTAGAGCATTAAAAGGACACCTGAGGATTTCGTTTTAAATATAAAATGTTATTTGGATGTAGTAAGATCAGCAGACAGAGGTTCCAAGAGGTTGGATATTTTGGAATACCTTTCTTTATAAGACATGGACCTCACATTTCTGAAGCATGTTGTTGTACTATGAGCTGTTCCTATCATTATTTCTTTCAGTCTTCCACTGATGTTTATGATGCTTGAAAAATCCAAATTCTGCTTGGATATATTTATTTTATGCTTTTTCCCTAGGAGTCCTTCCATATTTTGCTCTAGTATCAAGAGTTATTGCCCTACTACATTACTGATAACAAATCTTAGCTGTGTTCATTTATAATGCTTTAAACTTATTGATAGACTACATTTGTTTATGGGAAAACTCCCCAAATGAAATATTACTACACATCTCTCAGAACCCCTAAAATTAGAAGAACTGATCATACTGAGAGAGTTAACTTAGGTAGATTAATAAGGAGTCCACGCCCAAGGCCCCTTTAAGGAGGAGGCAAACAGTCTTTCTTTTTCACATTCTTTGCCTTAGACAGGTAGCCTTGTAGACAACAGTGTCTCTTGTTCAGAGGCATGCCTTTTTTGAACGTTATATATGTTATGGGAAAAGCTCTGGGTTAAAACTTGCACAGCCTTGAGCTCGGGGTTTACCTGTTCCTTCTGACTAATCTCATGCTGATGTCATCCCAGGATGTATGTTACAGGAAAGGGTTTGAACAAAATTCTCACAACCTTGAAATATTTTTCATCTATTCTCAGCAGCTAGTTGAGAAGTATAAACCACTTGAAGCAGTGAGGCGGGGACTCTCCTGTCCCCTTCTGATGTCCATGTCAAAAGCTTTTTCTGTCACTTTCACTTTAAATAAAATCTACAAAAAAAAACTCTGAGTGACCGAGAAGGTCTTTGGTCCCAGAATTAAATCCTCTCTTTCAGAGACCATAAATCTGGTGACACCGTTCACCATTCACCACTAAGCTGTCAAGACCAGGTGTTGGTGAAACTCTCTCCCACTGCTGGTGGAATGCGAAATGTTTAAACCATTTTGAAAAAACACTTTGGCAGTTTAAAAAAATGCTAGGTGTACACCTACCATAAGATGCAGCCATTGCACACACACTCAGCCAAGAGATATGGAGGCACATGTCCACACAAGGACTTGTATACACATGCACATCGCTGCTTTACTTAACACAGCCAAACACCCACCAACAGTGAACAGAAAAACTGTGGGACGGCTGTGTGATGAAACGGTCAGCAATGAAAAGGAATAAACTGCTGAACACACTGCCACATAGATGGATCTCAAAATGATTATGCTCAATGAAGCTAGGCAAAAAGAACTAGTTGATGTGTGATTCCATTTGTATAAAATCTTTAGAAATCCAACGTAATACATAATGAGAAAAAGCAAATTAGAGACGGGCTGGAGCCAGGGAGGAAAGGGCTGGAGGGATTACAAGGTCCCACAAGGAAACTCTGGGGAGTGGTGGATATGTTCACTACATTGATTGCACTGACACCTGTGGGGTGTAGTCATAGAGCAAAGCTTACACCTATCGTATGAACCAGCCATTCCACTCTGAAAGCACGTCTCCATGCAAAGACTTATCTGTAACCAGAGAGGGGGGTCAGTGATTCTTTACCAAGAATGTAGTTTCTTCAGAAAACATCAATAAGCTAGCTTCTGTTTCTTGATCATATTAAAAAAAAAAAAACTACCTCCATTTTTTACACTTCCATTTAAAATGTACTACAATTATATTCATTGGTTTATTCAGCTTTTTCTTTGTGAATATTAGATGTCATGTACCGATCAAATTCACAGTTAGAACTTCTGCGCCTTTACCTGTTATTCCTAACATGCCTGGTTTTCAGTGTCTGAGTTTTACCATGTGAGAGTTTAGCCATTGTCACATCATTTTCCGCTATTCTTCCTAGCAATAAGTTTCATGACTAATTCTAACTTTTGAGAATACTGGTCATGCCTGACAATCCCGTAAGGAAGTAAGCATACTCCTCAGATGCCCGACCCCTTTTGGGGGTTCTGCACACAGCTGCTCCATTTCCTCCTGCTCCTCCTGTCCCCGTGCAGAGGTTTCTGCTCCAGAATCTGTGAGCCGTTCTCAGGGCTAGAGTGTCCGCAGGAACATGAAGGCAGATCAGAGAGTCTCACTTCACTTACAAACAGCTTCATTCATAATTTAAAAATGAAAATGTAAGCATCAGTTAGGTTGGCAAGGATTGATGAATTTGCTGTGAAGTGGCACCCCACTCCAGTATTCTTGCCAGGAGAATCCCAGGGACAGGGGAGCCTGGTGGGCTGCCGTCTCTGGGGTCACACAGAGTCAGACACGACTGAAGCGACTTAGCAGCAGCAGTGTTGGCTTAGATGTGGGGAAATGTGTTGAAAGACTAGAAGTCCCCTTCTGGGACACCACGGGCTCATAAATGCCCCTGTTGTGAAGCACAGTCAGAGACAGGGGTCCACGTGTGCTAATACGGAAATGTCTGCATTTGATAAATGGAAAAGGAAGTCAAAGAGTAATATGGACAAGGAAAATAGAAGAAGGGGATTAGGTTCTATTCACGTGCACGAGAAGCTTGCACAAGGCATACGAGAACCCACTGCCTGTTCTCTGCAGGCTCCCGTCAGAGTTTCTTGAGCTTAGCCCTGTCTCTCCAGGAAGGAGACCCAAGTGTCAGCTGCAGATCACAGGCCTGGGGGAAATTTTTCATCTCAAGGAGGAGAGAAGACACAACTAAAGACAGAGTCCTCTCGTGGGTCTGTCTCTCTGCACCAGGAGAGCATGGCCTCCAGCTGACTTGGACGCACATCCTTCATTTTCAGTCAGCTCACCTCAAGGGAGTGTGCGGCCCCTTGATTTAATGTGCAGAGACACCAGCATTTAATAATTACCTGGACTATGACCCAGGTCATCTTGTTCTAGTTAAAAACCACAGCTGACTTTGGCAACTACAAGCTGGCACTTGCCATCCACCTCCACAAGAATGAACTCAGCACCACTCCACCACCACTCTGACCTTCAACACCCTCTGAGCGGAGTTCAGGGTGGAGGGCAGAAATGAGGCTCTTGGCGCTCCAGGAAAACTAACAAGACAGGTCTTCAGACACTTACATATATTCAGGAGCTGGCTTTACGAAGCCAACTAACTCTTCAGTCTCCTCATATCTAGAGAAGCACTAAAATCCTGCAGGATGATGTCTGCTCCTCATGACCAGTAGTAATCTTCAGGAGACCAGCAGAAACCTCTAAATAAAATGTGCTTGATTGCATGTACTCCCCCTTCACCAAAAATCTCACATTTACTGACCTTCCCCCACTGCCTCTTTGGAGCAGTTTCTCAGAGCTATCTCAAGTGCTGTTTCTCATGCTAGAGTCTTCATTTTGCCCCAAATAAAACTTAACTCACAACTCACGTTGTGCATTTTTTTTTTTTAAGTCAACATCATTAATACAATACAAGGGTGAATGAAGGCAGGGTAGATTTGATGAGGGATTAAGTTAGGGAGGGCATATAGGAAGAAGTCCAGAAAGCGTCTCTTAGTGTATATATATTTATATTTGTATTTATATCCATTTATTTCATCTTTTTTTCCCTCAGGAGTGAGGACTTCACTGGGTCCGTTGAGAATGGGTTCAGATCAGGAGGAGGCATGTTGTCCTGGAAGGCCTGTGGTTTCCATTTCATAATTGCTCTTTTCGTTAAGAAAGGTCTTTCCCTTCAAGACCTCTATGAGCTGCTGCAGTCGCTTGGCAAAGGAGAGTGCCTGGGGAGGCCTAGTGGAAGGCTGCGGTGGGGGTGGTCGTGGGGGTTGGGGGGCAGGTGGGGCTAAGGGTCGGGGGCTTGAGGGATGTGGGGGTTGGGCCACAGCAATAGCTTGCTGAGAGGGAGGTGGTCGAGGAACGTGTTGGAAGAACCAAGGTGGGCGAATGGAAGGCTGAACGGAGCCAGGGCTCGCTTGGGCTGCTGGAGTAGAAGCAGGGGGAGCGGTGGGCAACTGAATCATGTGCACCGTGTTAGAGCCTATCTTGGAGGCAATCCAGTTCAGATAGGACCAGGTAGACGTGTAGACTCCGGGGCGCTTAGCTCGGGCACAGCCTACCCCCCAGCTTGTGATTCCCACGACCACATAGCTGTTTTCCACGCTGTCTTTGCACATGAGAGGCCCGCCGCTGTCCCCCTGCCCAGAAGGATACAGAAGTCACGCTCTGCCTGAGCCACTTTCCCTGCCCAGAAGGGCCGTAGCCTCTGGGCAGGTAATTTCTGCAGTCACATGGCCTCCTGCCGCCATGAACACAGGCAATTATGGCAGAGTTTGAGGTGGTGCCAACAACTTCCTTGGGGCTGTGAGAAGGGGAGGGATTTTCATGGGTTTTCTTGCACTGATAGGGAGGACAGACAAAGCCGTGTGCCTGTGTGTATGGTTTTACGTGGGTACATGAGCGTGTGTGTGCAAGTGGATTTGACCCTTTTGCATTCTGGTGAAGAGAGGTAAATGTTCTCTTCTGGGCAGTGTTCGGAGGATATGATCTCTGTGTGAGGGTGGAAGAAAGCTCTGAATACGGTGACTGAGTCTGCTGGGCAGCGTATGTGTGTCACCACCCAAGCACATAGTGACTACAGACAGTGGAAGACAGGACCAGGGGGGTTTGCTCAGGGATCCAGAAAGGAAGTGTCCACGAGCGCACCCGGCGGAGAGTTACCTGGCAGGTGTCAATCTTGCCTTCAGGGTACCCTGCGCACACGTTGGTTGAACGAATGCGCCCATTGTACCATCTGGTCGAGTTACATAAGTCGAGGTCGATAAGGTCCACACGTGCCTCCTGCAGCACAGGTGATGTCCTGCGGGCTACAGCCAGGTGACTCAGTGGTCAGTAAGCACAGAAGACGCCTGGGAAAGCCCTGCCTTCCTCCCGCCACTGAGCCCCCAACAGCCTCAAATGCTCCACTTGAACCTAAGAGCCACGCAAGCCCGGCCTCTCCTTATCCACTCCTGAAGGGAAGAAAGCACAGCTGGAAGAGCACACGGGACGTGGGGGATGGGACTGGAGGAGAAGGAAGGAGGGGGACTGTGAGCAGACAACAGAAGGAGGGCGGTGGAGGCCGCCGAAGAGTCATTTACGTTAAGGGTGGGTGCTGGCTTATGGAAGTTTGCCATATTAACAATTATAACAAGGACATGCTGAGCACTTACTTTGAGTCACACAGGCTTCATCATTCACTCCTCACAGGCACTTCATGAGTTAGAAACAATTATTCCCCTTTTCTCCAGTCAGGAGATTGGAATGCCACTTCTCAAGGTCACAGTAGGGAACCCTGGACTCACACCAAGGGTTTTCCTCTCTAGACTCAGGTCCAGGACACACCTTTCATTCCAGCTATAGGTCATCCCCTGCATTCTAGCCTCCACCCAGCTGTGGACGGGGCGGCAGGACTTGGGCTGATAAGTCCCTCGCATGTGCCTCATATCTTTATTCAGATATGGAAGCAACAGACCTTCAGTGGTGCCTCTACACACAACAGACCTGAGAGGGGCACAGGCGGTTGAAATGACCATTGAGGCCAGGTCAGAACTTCCTTTATAGCCTCAGATGCTTGGCCATGACCAGGGGTTAGGAAAACCCCAGCCTGCACTGTGGCTGCAGCAGCCGACGTCGCATCTTGCCTGGAGCCCAAACCGAAGGCCAGGTCCTGAAAGATGCTGCTGTGAAAGTGCTGCACTCAATATGCCAGCAAATTTGGGAAGCTCAGCAGTGGCCACAGGACTGGAAAAGCTCAGTTCTCGTTCCAATCCCAAAGAAAGGCAATGCCAAAGAATGCTCAAACTACCGCACAATTGCACTCATCTCACACACTAGCAAAATAATGCTCAAAATTCTCCAAGGCAGGCTTCAACAGTACGTGAACCATGAACTTTCAGATGTTCAAGCCGGATTTAGAAAAGGCAGAGGAACCAGAAATCAAATTGCCAACATCTGTTGGATCATACAAAAAGCAAGAGAATTCCAGAAAAACATCTACTTCTGCTTTATTGACTATGCCAAATCTGTTGACTTTGTGGATCACAACAAACTATGGAAAATTCTTCAAGAGATGGGAATACCAGACCACCTGATTTGCCTCCTGGGAAATCAAGGTCAATATATGCAGGTCAAGAAGCAACAGTTAGAACTGGACATGGAACAACAGACTGGCTCCAAATTGGGAAAGGAGTATGTTAAGCCTATATATTGTCACCCTGCTTATTTAACTTATATACAGAGTACATCATGTGAAATGCCAAGCTGGATGAAGCACAAGCTGGAATTAAGATTGCCAGGAGAAATATCAGTAACCTCAGATACACAGATGACAACACCCTTATGGCAGAAAGTGTAGAAGAACTAAAGAGCCTCTTAATGGGAGTGAAAAAGTTGGCTTGAAACTCAAGATTCAAAAACAGAAGATCATGGCATCTGGTCCCATCACTTCATGGAAAATAGACGGGGAAACAATGGAAACAGTGACAGACTATTTTCTTGGGCTCCAAAATCACTGCAGATGGTGACTACAGCCCTGAAATTAAAAGACTCTTGCTCCTTGGAAGAAAAACTATGACAAATCTAGACAGAATATTAAAAAGCAGAGACATTGCTTGGCCAAAAAAGGTCCATCTAGTCCAAGCTATGGTTCTTCCAGTAGTCATGTATGAACGTGAAAGGTGGACCATAAGGAAAGCTGAGCACCAAAGAATTGATGCTTTTGAACTGTGGTGTTGGGAAAGAGTCTTGAGAGTCCCCTGGACTGCAAGATCAAACCAGTCCATGCTAAAGAAAATCAGTCCTGAATATTCATTGGAAGGACTGATGCTGAAGCTGAACTCCAATACTTTGGCCACCTGATGAGAAGAACTGACTCACTGGAAAAGACCCTAATGCTGGGAAAGATTGAAGGCAGGAGGAGAAGGGGATGACAGAGGATGAGATGGTGGGATGGCATCACTGACTCAATCGACATGAGTTTGAGCAAGCTCCGGAAGTTGGTGATGGACAGGGAGGCCTGGCGTGCTGCAGTCCGTGGGGTCACAAAGAGTTGGACACAGCTGAGCAACTGAACTGAACTGAACTGAACTGGAGCCCAAGAGCCAAGGTGAGTGTACCCTCTGAATCAAGTGGTCCCACAGGCAGGAGAATCCCAACAGCCCTGCCACAGCAGCACCCACTGCCAGTCACCGCCCAGAGGGTTTGAACACCATGTGTGGTACAGGTGGGAAGGGGCAGACTCGGAGTGTAAGGCAAGGAAGCCCGTGGAGCCCCGTGGCTGGGGAGGGCACCAGCAAGCATCCGGTGGATGGCTGCTGAATGCACGTCTGCAAGGCTTCGGTTATGTTCCCAACCTCCTTAGCCCCCACTTTTCCTTCCCACCTAAGCAGCAGGGAGGGTTTCACACATTCACTGCCCTTTGGGTACAGGTGACATGGAGCTAACAAGCACAGGCCTGGCTTGTTGGCCATTAAAGTGACCCTTTAAATCCAGGGCAGAGCCGACAGCCTTGGAAGCCATGCGATTCATTGTTAGGAGACAGGTGTCCTGAGACACAAAAGAGCCTTCTCGATCTCAGCACCTTGGCTTTAAACATCAAATGCCAAAAAGCCTGCAGAAACTAAAAGTCTGATGGAAAAAGAGACCGATTCCCAAAAGTACCCTTCCAGCCCCAAAGCGTCTGAGTTCAAGGAAGTGGTAGGTCCAGATAAAGAAAGGTCAGAAGGAGTATCACAGGAGCCTGGGGGTTTCTTTAAGACTTGGCCCTGGAAGACCCCCTGGAGAAGGGAATGACTACTCACTCCAGTATTCTTGCCTGGAGAATTCCAGGGACAGAGGACCCTGGCGGGCTACAGTCCAGGGGGGTCCCAGAGAGTCAGACACAACTGAGCGACTAAACACTTTTCCTTTTTAGGGGATGGGTTTGCAAAACTAAACAAAAAGGGATAGAAACTGCATTAAATTCAAGGTGATTCTAGAACAGAGGCTTTGTGTGACATCCAGGATGTAGATGGGAGCCTACAATTCTCCTGAGCAAAAGGAGAACAGAGGTGGGGTTGAGGGGTTGTTGGATGGAAACCCTGAGGTCAGCCTCCCAGGGACTGCAAGAACCTCCGAAAGCTGAGGACAAGGTTGGAGACGTGGACAGAGCAGGTCAGGGGGTGGAGCAAGAAGAAAGTGTGCGCTTGCTCTGGGAGCCGCGGTAGAGCCACGGACACCAGCAGCCAGACAGAGGCTGACACCCCAGGCCAGGGAAGAGGCTGTGAGACACCCTCCCCCAGGGCGGCACAGGCAGCGGTCCTACCAAAAACCAAAATCAACTTTGAGAGAGAAGAGAGAAGACACAAAAAACACTGAGGTTTAAACCCCAGGAGGCCCAGATTTTCCACCAATGAACAGATGTTCCATCAGTGAACAAAGGAGACTGAGCGCCAAGCCAATTTCAATCATACGTTCACACCCGTGACACGTGACACAACTGGTGAAAATTCACGTGCCCACCTACGGGAAGCTGAAAGCGCAGCTCACGCACAGAGGCCTGTTCTACTCGGTCTTGCCCCACTGGCAGAAACATGCTGCCCAGGTTGCTGACCCACACAAAGTCACGCCCAGCAGCAGCCCCTTTCGCCGTCTACAGAGGACGCTCGCAGTAACAGCTGGGTGGGACTGACGGCCAAGGGTCGGGGGCAGAGGTGGCCAGGAGGGGCCACGCGCAGGAGTTGCAGAGCTTGGAGACCATGGACCTGGCCCTTCCATTTACAGATGGGGAAACTGAGGTGTGGAGAGGGAAATCCCACCCAGAGCCCTTCTCCACGTGCTGCCTGTCTCAAGGCACGACCCTCACTTCCAGAGGCAGCCCTGGAGCTCCACGCCCAGGCTTGACCCCATTCCAAAGATGCCGAGGCACTCTTCTGTGCATGCCGCCCAGCCACCCCTGGTGGCCACACCAGCCACTGGCGAGGGGCCCTGAACACAGAGCTGCACTCTCAGTCTCTCTGGCTGTGAGAGGGGACAGTGACAGGATCCACTCACAGCACAGGGCTAGGGACTGGGTGGGGCTCAGGCAGGCATCAACGGGTTTCCCCTTCACCTAAGACCATGTTAACCGGGTTTGCCCCGCCCGTACTCACCATTCTCTTGTAAGAATCCCCAGCCAGCCACCCAGCATGTCTGGGGAACTCTGGGTGGGCCTGCCCTAAACTGAGGCAGGCAGCCTGGTCCAATGAAGTGCCCACAGATAACAGGAGGGGTGATCTTTATGAGAGCAATGTCGTTGGCCTCTGAGCTCGCGGAGTATTTCTCATGAATGATGATTTTCTCAACATATCTCTCCTGCAGAGGCGGCTTCACTGGCTTATTGCTCCCCCACTCAACTTCCTTAGCTCCAAAGATCAGCCTCCAGTCGGTCACTTTTCTGTGGGCACAGAGGTAAGCCAGGTCACAGTGGCTGCAGACTGGCTGATGACCATGACCCTCGGAGGGCCCCATCCCCAGCAGGTCCGGGTCAACCCCGCAGTCTGGTTGCCACTAGGCCCAGAGCCTCAGGGACCTTTGGCACTGAGACCCTTGGAGAATGCCCAGTTCTAAGAAGAGCCTTTCTGAAGACCCCTGCTGCGAGTTCCCGCACATACTTTTTGATCCTGAAGCAGTGAGCGGCAGTGAGCAGCCAGTGGGGGTTCAGCAGGGAGCCCCCACACACGTGGTACCGCCGGTTGTTGTGGTACGTGAAGATCTGGAGGCTGACCATCCAGGGCCAGGACCCATGGGCGGCGTCCTGCCCGCCGATGATCCGCATGCCCCCCTGCCGGTTCTGCCTGAACCGTATCCCACAGGGGCCACTGAGGAGAGACCACGGGCACTGTTCAAGACAAGGCCATCCCGGCGCCTCCGCAGTGGGGGGAGAGGGGCCTGAGGCCGGTCACAGGGGGAGCAGCCATGGGGTCCTGGGCCACCTGGGGCAGCCCCGGGGTGGGGGTTCAGGGGGGCGCAGCTGAGCAGTGGTGCTGGGGGCCCTGCCGGGATAGGCGGCCAGGGGCTCCGGGAAATGTTCCGGAGGGGAGTTTTCTCGGGTCTTGAGGTCACAAGGTGGGGACAGAGGGGCCACAGGCAGCTAGGACAGACCACCGGCCCTAGCCGTGTGGGAGATGGCTGGGCAGGAGAGGGAGCTAGCATGGGTGTGAAGCGGGTGACCCTGGTGGAGGCTCAGGAGGGAGCCAGAGGGCCTCAGGGCTGCAGGGCTGGGCGGGGCAGCAGCAGGAGGAGAGCTTCGCAGGTGGAAGTGACCCGGGGGAGGCGTGCGGGGGGCGGGGCGGAGGTGGATGTGCAGGGCTGTGTGTCGCCGGTGAGAAGGAGGGAGCTTCTGGGATTGCAGGGTACCCTGGGGGCTTGGGAGTCTACACATGGAGTGGGGGTCCCCGAGGCGCTGCATGAGGACGCCCTGGGCTCTCTGGGGTCAGCGCAGGGCTGGGGGCAGGTGCTTCCCAGGGTCTGCAGGACTTAATGTTCAAGAGGCAGGGAAGCCAGTCACTGGTGGGGACGGGGCGCCGTGGAAACCGGCTGCGCTTTGCGGAAGCCCCAGAGTTCCTCTCAGGAGGAAGCTCCAGATGCCAGGGGCCATGGGGATCCGGGCTGAGGATGGTGGGAGCAGGGAAGGTCCGAATTGGCGATGTGGGGCAAGAGCGCTGTGAGACCCGGGGGAATGCTAAGGCCCCAGCTTGGCTTTCTGCAGAGCCCCAGACAGAGGGAGTCTGGACAGGGTCTGTTACTCAGAAGACACCCTCCCCCCTCCCAAGTTGTCTGACACTTACTCACACGTGGTGTTATCTCTGGCGACCACAGATACTGCCAAGACCAGCAGAACGGCAGTTGGCAGCATCTCTGCCAAAGTCCTGCCCCAGCCAGGCCTGGAAGCCCAGTGACCTCACAAAGCTTCATGGCCTTCCGACCAATCAGCAGGTGACGTCCCACCCCCACCCTCCAGAAACCAGGCCAGGCGGTTCATGCTGGAGCGATGTCCCGACATGGCACAATCTCCCCCAGCCCTCATGCAAACTGTAACCACGGCCAGCCCCCTGTGAGAAGACCTCCAGCACGTCAACAGCTCCACGGAGTCGGGCTCTACAGACCGACAGACCTTAACCCCATAGGCAGCAAACTCTTTCCCTCTGACAAGGCTGTGCTCTCAGCACATTTTCTGAAGACCATTTTGACTTTCCCTAGCTTAGAACTATGAAGCCCACTTTTCTGTCTACAAAGTCTCATATCTTCTACCTGGATCTCTCCAGCTCTCCTTTCTGGGACCTACACAAAGCAGAAAATTGTCTTCTGTACCTGAGTGTCAGGAATTCTCAGCACGGTTACCTGAATGTCATGAAATAATGCTGCTTCTGCTTGTCAGGAGACAGCATCTCACATCCCAGAACAGAAAAATGCTCAACTCACCTACCTGGATGTTAAAGTTCTACCTTCCCTGCAAGAGCGTGCTGAGGTCACATCTCCTCCTGCTGAAGGAGCAGTCTCAGTGCCTGCACCTGGGCACAAGGTCTCAGCTGGCCTATCTTGAATGTCAAGGAGTCACTCCTCACTTATGCGACGGTCACGAGGCACCACCTACCTCTCCTACCCAAATGTCAGGACACCTCCTGTCCTCTTTCCAGGTACAAAGCGTTTCAGATAGTCAGATGACCTCACGTCTTCTACCTGAGCACCTTCTCTAACTGAATGTTCTTATTGCGAGGTGGGTGGATGGCATCACCAACCTGAGGGACGTGAGTCTGAGCAAGCTCCCGGAGCTGGAGATGGACAGGGAGGCCCGCTGTGCTGCAGTCCACGGGGTCGCCTAGAGTCGGACACGACTGAGCTACTGAACTGACTGAATTTCTCATCTCACGTAGCGTTCAGGTCACATCCCCCTCGACTGAACATCCAGTAGGTCGCACACATCTTACTGCTGATGGAAGCTACCGTCTCCTCCCCCTGACTGTGAAGATCTCTCCTTTTTTCCAGCTCAGGACCAAAGACCTCAGACGGGAGCGTGACTTTGTCCCATCTTCTCTACCTGAGAACCGAAAGGGCTCACAGCCTCGGAGTGTCAGGAGGTTGCGTCTCACTGCTGTGAGTGCTCTGCAGCTTCAACCGACACACCAACATGCTGGGGTTCCCGTGTCCCCACCTGACCGCCAGGCAGTCTCCCGGCCCCAGCTGGAGGAGGTCCTGGTCTCCCTGTCGGAGTCCTGAGCGTTCATCTTCTCCACCTGAGCACCACGAGGCCTCCTCTCCCCTACGTGAGTGTCTGAATCTCCCATCTCAACCGCCCGTCTGAAGTCTTTCCGGCCCTCCCTGAGTGTCTTGAGGTCTCGTCTCCACTGCCTGAGGGCCATGAAGTCTCGTGTCTCCCATTTGAGCACAAGCAGGTCTTACAGGCCCTGAGTGTCGGGGGTCTTGTCTCCACCTGACACGTCTCATCTCTTCTGCTCTGTATCTGCAGGCCCTGCCTCTTCTCTCTGAGTGACCAAGGGGTCTCCTCTCTCCTGCCGTAGCACAAGCACGTCTCATCCTCCCTCTGCGAGCCTCCTCATCCCTGGACATCAGGCATCTCCGTCTCTCCTGTCTAATCGTCAGGACATTCATTTCCTCTCCAGAGACATCCACTCATGCACTTCGTTGTCGGAAGTTACCATTTTCTCTACATGACTGTCCCTAAATCTACTCTCCCTGCAGGTCAGAAGGTCTTGTTGCTCTTATTACAAAGCCAGAACATGCCTTTCATCTTTATTTACTAGGAGGTGACAAGGACTTATCCCCCTGGTGAGAAGCAGGATGATTTAATTTCCTTACTTGAGTTCAGTATTCATTATTTCCCTTCCTGTCAGGCAAGAGGTTTTATTTCCCTGATAAAAATGCAATCGGATCTCAAGAGTATCAGCTATTTGAGTGGCAAAAGGTTTTAATCCCTGCTGCTGTATGTCGAGGTCTCCTTCTCCTCACCCTGAGCGTGAGGGGATTTGTCTCCCCTCCATCGGTTCCAGGGCTCTTAGGTACCGTGTCTGTTAGGGGTCTCTAACTCCCCATGCCTGAGTGTCACAGGACTTGTTTCTGCTACTTGAGTTTCAGGACTCTTCCCCCATACATAAGTTTCTAGGGTGTCTTTCTGTCTCTCTCTCATCGCAGGTGGCCTCACCTCCTCTATCTGAAGGTCCACAAGGTCCTATTTCACCTACCTGAGAACTTGCTTATTTTAACTCAGTAACAGATTGTGCCTAATAAAGTAATCAAAAAAGACTTTGAAAATATACTTCAAGAAATGGCAGCAGGAATTCAATAAGTGATGTTACAGTTTTGACTGTTAAAGATTATCCAGGTGTTTTTACAGGATTTTGATGGGCATAAAATTGAAATGGTATTTAGATTCATGTGAATCATGTAACAGAATGATATAACCATTTATTTTAAATGTCAATATGTACAATTTTCTGGAAGTCATAACGTTTGCAAGCTTTTTAAAATATAAGATGAAAATGTAAAATAAAAGTTTCAAAACGGAAAGCGGTACCCAGATTTTCAAAACATTTAGGGGTTATGCAATAACAAAGTTTGAAGACCCAGTGTCTAGATTTTAGAAGAAAACTCTTGTGTGATTCTGCAGAGCAGCAGCCCCTTCTGACTCTAAACAGGCTCTAGTTCCTGCTCCCACAGTCGTGTGTTGAGTGTCTCACATACAGACAGGCAGCTTTAGCCGTGTCATTAAATCTAACGGAAGAGGGACTTCGTTTGCCTTCTCCGCACTGTTCTGAAGAGCAAGGGAGAGACGGGAAGGTACAGGACACTTAGGCTCTGGGAACACAGGATGGGGTCTCAATGGCTCCTGGTGGCTTGGCTCAGGCCAAGGTGGAGCTCCCAGCACGGGGTGGGGGAGGCAGGACAAGGGGTCCCCCCTCCTGAGGCTCCTTCTCCCCGTTCTCGAGCCCCACCCTCCCAGCCCCGCGAGCCCCTCTCGCTTCCCCCAGCCTCCTTCCGGCCCTGGCTCCCTCTGCACACCCCCACCTGGGCCGTCCTGTGCCCACCCCCAGCCCAGCCCCAGCCGGCTTCCGCAGATCCTGCCTCACTTCTCCCAGCCTGCTAACTCCCACCCACCCAGTTATTCTCCAGCATATGATGCTGTCTGCAGAGCAGGACCTTCCTCATCTGTTCAGCCTCAGTGCCCAGAGCTGCTCACAGGACCTGTAGGGTGGTCAGCGGTGAGGGCCACCCACAAAGCGCTCTCTGCTCCAGGCTGCAGACAGCGTGCTGGTGAGATGCTTAGGGCCCCTGAGGGGATAAAGCTGGGACATTCTGAGGTCGTGAGGGGGCAGGAGGAGGCAGAGAGTCCACCATCCTGAGTGAGAAAGTATCTGCCCAGAGGTGCTGGGAGGCTGCAGCTCACTCAGCACCACGACCCTCTGCCATCCCACCACCTGCTCCTCTGATCAAGGCTTCTCTCGCCAAGTCCCAGTCTTGAAGGTTCTGACTCATTTTCTGAGGCACTGAGGTGTCTTCTGACCCGTGGGATATCCGTCTTCTCCCCAGGACCCAGGGTCAGTATGGCAATGCCATTTCCACGCCATGATCCCACTGCCACGCCTGCTGGACTGGCCCCCAGGTCCGGGCCCGGTTCTAGCCGGACGCAGGGTCCCACGTGTGGCTCAGAGGAGGCTGACCCACGGCTGCCGCAGTGCTTGGGCTCAGGGGACTCAGAGACCCCCCAGTGCCTCCACATTCGGACCCTCCCAGGTCCCCACTTCCTTCTAGGCCACTTCTGTGGGACGACCACAGTTTGCAACTTGAAAATGAAGCCAAAAATATGAAAATTAGAAATTGTGGGGCTTTCTAGACAGATTGCAAGCCTCTCTCAAGGTCCCACTGGCAGTGGTCACCATCTCAGCCTCACAAGGGCCTTTGCCTTCCCGGGCAGGCCTTCCAGACATCCACCTGCTTCTCAGAGCTGCTCTGCCTTCCTGCCCGCCCTGGGTAAAGACACCTGAGTCCACTCCCCTTCTGCACACAAGGCTTCACTCCATCCACCGTCCTTATCCTTCCGGGCATCTCCTCGCTTCTCTGGAGGCATCACCCGGCCCCATCCTGAGTCAAGGTCTACAGTTGCCACGTGTGGTGTCCACGCTCCACCTTGACCCAGCGTGGCGTGGCTCTGCACGCATTGCCCTCCTAGAACCCCACCAGCGGTCCAGCTGCTCCAATGGCCCGCCTCCGCGGTTTCCAGCCCTCTGTCAGGCCTCAGCCACGCAGTCTCCGCCTTCCACGGCTCCCTCTGGGTCTCTTCTGTCCACTCGCCTGTCTATAGAACCCCTTCACTCTGAGGTGCCCCTGCCCTTCCTGGGAGCTACTGCCCTCCCCACCAGGCGCCACACAGGCTTGGCCCCACCAATGGCTGGCGGCAGCCGGCTCAAGGGGAGATCTGAACTTGGGCAGGAGCTGTTGGGGCAGGAGAGCACAGGCAGACAGGAGAGGGCTCAAAGACAGGAGCAGCGGAATTTAGGGACACCTGGACACTGGCAGGAAAAGTGGACAGAGGCTACGGAGGATACCTGGACTTCTAGCTCAGGAGGGGTCAATCGCTGGGCTGGTGAACAGAAAGAGAAGCTTCCAGTTCAGGAAGCACGGGCTCAGGTCCAGCACAACTCGGAGAAAGCGAGGCACAAAGAAGCCAGGCACGTGGGCATGGAGGTCAGCAGAGCCCGGGTCAGAGACAGGACCCGGGGGTCATCCGTGTAAGCGGCCAGAGGCCTGCTGAGGGCCAGGGAGGTTTGTGTGAACTGCCCAAAGGAGGGCAGAGTCTGAGCTTCCAGTATCTCCTCAAGTAGGCAACTGAGAAGTGGTTTCATTTCTTATAAATTTATTACATAATAATATTATAATTATTATCAATAATAATAATATAAGAAACATAGATCTCTGTGGGGTGTATCACAACGTCAGGGTCAGGAGGCCTCGGGGCTGGAGCAGGGGGAGAAACCCCCCAGGTGGAGCTCCGTACAAAAGGAGGGGCGAAGCGGAACTGACCCTGTAAAGTTAAAAACCCAAACTGAACGGAACCAAAACCCACAGGTGAGTGAGACGAGTGTGTATGTGGCAGTCTGTTACAGTGACTGCTGCCGTGTGTGTGACCTGGTCTGTCGGTGAAAGGGTTACTGGGTGTGAATCTGCCCAGGGCATGGGGCCGGTGGGCCGGGGCAGGGCGGGTGGGCACAGACCGGCGTGCCAAGCCCCTGGGCTGTGAAAACTTCTGTTTTCTGGGTTTTTTAGTTTTTATTAAAAAAAGCTAGAAATATAAACAGAAACTCGTGAGTGACGTGGATGGAGCTTAGTCCAGACTCCAAACCCTAGGTTTAAAAACGTCCCGGGCCCCCCACCCCACAGGTCATTGCTGAGTGTGAGGAGTCACAGTAAGGGGGGCTGGGGTGCCCACTGGGGTCTTTGCCTCTCCCCAAGGCTCGCAGTGGCCTGACTCTAGGGGTGCCCCTATGATCCCCCCTAGAAGCCCAGAGGGGCCGGAGCACTGCCTCCAAGGGCCGTTGGGGGCCTCTCCCAAGCAGCAAGGCTTCACCAAGAAGGCCCACTCAGGCTCCGCCAGGCTCTGGAGGGACAGGCTGGGCAAACAGCAGGTCCCGGGTGCAAGACGACCTCTGACTTTCTTTGGAAGTGGAGACGGGGTGCTTTCACAGGCACACACCCATGCACGCACCCTGTGCAAGCTTCCGAAGCCCCCACACTAGTCCAGAGTGGCCCCTGGGGACCACCCTCCAGTCAGGCACACAAGGGCTCCAATGCACTCAGCCGCACCCCGAGTTTCACACACTCGCACATGTGCGCACACACACGCAGGGCGGAACTGGCGACCTCAGGTCTGAGGCAGGGGGGCTTCTCTGCTGTAGTCGCCCAGCAGCGCGGAGAGGAGGCTAGACCCCTGCTGGGGGGGGACCCTGTGAGGGAGACGGCCGGGGGCAGGTGCCAGGGCCCTGTGCCCACACCCGCCCCGGGCGGCTCTCCCAGGCCGCGTGACCGTGTGAGGGCCCACAGGAGTCGCCGCCTGCCGCCCCTCCTCCACGCAGCACCTGAAGGGTCGGTGGGGAACACCATAGCTCAGCGAGGGGAGGGGGCCCAGCGGGGCCCCGGGGCGGGTACGAGGACCCTGGCCAACCCCAGACCAGCTGGAGCGTCCCCTGCCCCATGTGGGGTGGCAGTGGCAGTTGAGGGGCCAGAGATGGAAGACTGGGCAGCCGCAGCGGAACCGGGGGCTGGAGGGGAGGGGAAGGGAAGCTATTAAGGACAGAGATATTTGTTCCTTTTCTTGTTCCAAATATAGAGTGGATTAAAATATGCAAAACAGGGGGCTCCTTGGCCCCCAACCGAGAACCCCAATGTCTTCCCCCCTCCCCCCGAGTCACCAAGGTGTGTCTTGACCTCGCATGCTGGACTAGGTTACCCCCTCTGGGAAAGTAGCCACCAGGAGCTCAGCGGGAGATGGTCAGGCTGGAGCACCCCGCCCCCGACCCCCTCCCGCTCCAGCCCCCCACGGCCCGCGCCCTTCCTGACCGTGTGCTGGGTGGGGCTCGACGGCCTGGGAGGGCGCTAAGCAATGTACAGGGCAAGTCTCCGAGCGACAGCGAACAGGACGATTCATGCAACATTCCTGGCCCGGGCGCCGGTAGGGTGGGGGCTGGGGAGTGGGCCGAGCCCGCAGCCCGGGGGCGGAAGGGGGCCCTGCCCGCAGGGCGCGGCCGGGGCGTGGGGAAGGGGCGGGGGGCGTCAGCTGCCGTCCAGCTGCCTGAGCGCGCGCTCGATGTTCATGCGGTGGCCCACGCGCGTGACGCCCAGCTCCACGAAGTCGTCCTTGGTGAGCGCCGGCAGGTGCGCGCCCTCGATCTCGTGGTCCTCGAAGCGGTCGCGGTGCTCGCCCAAGTGGATGCTCTCCAGCCAGTCGCCCACGTCGAACTTGCTCCAGAGTTGCAGGGGCTTTTGCTGGAAGGGCCGGCGCGGGCTGGGGGCCCCGGGGCCCGGGCCGGGCGCTGGCGAGGGCAGCGGCGAAGGCGAGGGCGAGCGGCTGCGCGCGCTCACGCTGCGCACCACAAAGCGCACCTCCTTCGGCTCATGCGGGATGGAGAGGCTGGACGACTTGAGGATGGTGGGGGGCGTGAGGCCGAAGGGCCGCCCCCGCGCCCCCCGCCCCCGCCCCCAGCCCCTCCACCCGCTCCAGCGACGCGGGCTTCACTGGGCTCGGGGCGCGCCGCGCCACAGGGTAGCGGCCGCCGGGCCGCACCGGGTAGGAGGCCCCGCCGCCCGGGCCCCCAGGGCTGCGCTGCTGCGCTGAGATGGTGCTCAGCTCACCGAGGCTGCTGAAGAGCCTGCGGAGGGAGAGGGGGTCAAGGCCAGGTGAGGGGTACCAGGCAAGGTGGGGCCGGGCGGTGGGGCGCGGGGCCAGAGGCCAGGAGGACGCTGGGGGCGGGGCCGGGGGCGGGGTAGCCTTGGGGCCAGAGGGAGAGAGGATAGGATCTCGTGGTTCCTCTGGCCCGGCCCCCAGAGTCAGTGCCCTGCTGGGGGAAGGGGAGCCCTAGACTGAATGGAGTAAGAGCCCGGGCCCCTCTACTCCACGGGGGCTCCTGGGACAAAGGCTGACCGGACATTTCTGACAGCCTGCGACACCGGCTCTGGACACCGCCCATCCACCCAGACCCTAGAGAGCAGGGCTGGCAGTACCCCTCAGCACTGCCCCTCTGTTATCATGAGACCCAGAGAGACCTGGGCCGGCCGCAGGGCTGGCTGAGCAGTGATCACGGCTGGTGGCGGCACAAGACTGAACAGTCCATGAGGTCTGAGACGGACAGCAGGCAGCGTTCACACGCACACAGAGCAGCAGCGCGTGCAGGACAGGCGTGAGGCCGCGGTGCACGTGCCACGCGGCCTGGCCGCGCACGAAAGCACGCAGCGGCGGCAGCCACCTGTCTCTCATACATGCAGCGGCAGCGGCAGGAGCGGCAGCGGCCTGCCCACGATAGTGACAAGCAGCACATGTGCAGAAACAGCGCACACTCAGACACACGCGCGCGCAGATGGTCTGCACTCCCCAGCGTCACCTGACGGACCGGCCTTCAGCCCCTCCCTCCCCCAGCATGGCCGTGGTGGGAGGCCCTACGGGAGGCCTCCTCCAGAGAAAACCCACTCCTGTATCCCACGTCGCCCCCGCCCCGTTTGTCTCCCTATGCCCCTGCTGTGGCCAAGGGCAGCCTCAGGGGACCGGCCGTGGCACCGGAGCCCCACGAGACCAAGCACAGCAGAGATCCAGGTGGGCAGTGCACAGAGAGGCATGGGATGGGCATGCTCACTTACACAGCCGGCGCTCGGGACCACCGCGCAGCTAGACAGAGCAGCCACATGCAGATGGGCAGGAGAGAGCAATGAGAGAGAGAGTTAGCGCCGGCAGAACCACAGTGCACAGCCAGGTGGGGGTCCGCTGGCCAGACACCCCGGGAGGCTCGAAGGCAGTGGGCCGGTGCAATGGGGGGGGAGCACGCTGGAGCTGCAGGGCGAGGGGGAGGTGCAGGCCAGACGAGGTGGGTCTGGGGGGCCTCTGGCCAGCCTGTGGCCTGTTCTCCGCTCTGTGGCCCCATCCACAGGCTTCACGCAGAGCCTGCATGCCAGATGCTCAGCCGACACCTGGCCCGGGGATGCTTTGTGACCCTGTGCTGCTGCTGGCCCAAGGGCTTCCCTCCAGCTGCCCGCCCGCCCCCGTCTCTGCCCTTGCCTGAACTGGGCTAAGGACCCCTCCCCTGCGTTCCCCCACTTTTGTGCCATCCTGACTGGTGCCTGCCCCACATTGCGGAGGGCATCCTGAGCATCACTCATCCCCTGAAAGCAGGTCTTGTCTTTTCCTCTCTCACCGGTGCAAGGTCAGCGTCTCCCAGGAGATCCAGCTCTGTCCTACCCGACCTGGTTTCCGCTGCCTGGCTCCCTCTCCTCAGCCTCTGTCCCCGCTGCCTCGCCCAGTTGCTCAGATCCAGAGCAGAGCCTCTTGAAGAGGCCAGATGGTGCTCTCCCCACCCCAGCAGAGAAGGGCTCCAAGAGCACCTGGGTGACGGGCTCAGGGAACAGGCACCGATCATTAGAAGAAACCCTCTTCTCCCCCACATCTGGCCTCGGTGGTACCACCTGGATTTCGGGGCAAAGTAGGGCAGCAGTGGAGGGTGGGGAGGACCCCAAGGGGCTGGAGGGAGCCCAAGCGGTAGAGATTGCTAGGGAGGGCAAGGGAGTGGAGCTGAGGTCAGTGCTCCTGTCCCCGCACCCAGGCCCCAGCACATCCCCCCCGGGCCCGGGGACCTGCGTCTCAGGATGGAGTCCTGTGTGCCTACCCCAGGCGTCTCCTGGAGCAGGGTCAGGAGCCCTGGCAGGAGGTGAGCTGGAGGCCAAGGATGAGGGTGCACTGGCTCAGAAGTGCCAGGGAGACCCTGCCAAGGGGAGATCCTGGGTATGGAGCGGGGTGCCTGCCAGAGGCTAGGGCTGGTGCCAGGAGGTGTACGAGAGAGGGACTGAAGGGCCACGATCCCCTGGGGCCTCGGGGGGAGAGGGCTCGTCACGCTCCTATGGCTGTTCCCCCGAGGCCCCAGGGCCTGGCAGGAAGTGTCCAGGGATGCCACAGCCAGGGGTCTGCTCCTCCTGCCCTTCCCCTCAGGAACAGGGAACAGCCCACGCTGTCCCGGGCCAGGACCCCCAGGGCGTCCCTGGTCAGGTCCACGTTCCCACACCACCTCTGCACGGCCACCACTGTCCGTCACCACTCTCCGTGCTCCGGTGGCCTCCCCGCCAGGCCTTGACCATGGCACGGCCCAGGCACAGCCCCGCCAGCCTCCCTGGGGGCTTCCGGGAACAGTCTCTAACACGTGTACCTCACTAGGCACCTGCACCCTGGACGCCTCCTGGTCTTTCCTGCAGACAGCTTAGCCAGGCTCCACAGTCCTCGGCACCCCTCCCACCGGTGTCTGAGTCTTGTGCTGTCTGGCTTGCTCCTGAGGCCTGGCCCAGTGAGGTCTGCTATCGCGCCTCCCCTCCCCTGCCCCAGCCCCTGCAGCTGCCGAGGATGTCCGCAGAGTCCCCTTGCTGACCTGTCCACCAGTTCCCCTCTTAGGTGCCCTTCCACTTCCCTTCTAGATGGTCCCCCAATTAGCTCGCACTCTCTCCCAGGCCACGTCACCCACTTCCACCCTGTGTTGTAACCCGTGTGTCCACAAATGCCGCTTGTCAGGCCAAGCCAGTCTCTCCTAAGCCCCAGACCTCTGCTGGGGTCCCCACACATGCTCTCCTGCCCTGGTCCCTCCCGCACCAGAGGCCTTGGAGCCCCCATCAGCTGCCCCATCTCTTCACCCACATGGCTTATGAACCCAGGCCTTTCTCCTCATCCCCCAGCTACCTCTGATCCCAGACCTTTCATGGGCTCACTCAGGACCTCTTGCCTGGCTTCCTAATTGTTAGCCTTGACTCCTGGGACCTAGCTTAAAGCCAGGAACACAATATGCATGGGGGGAAAACGCTACAAGACAAGAGCCACGTGACATGTCACGCTCAGGCCTGACTGCCTGTCACCCCAGCAGCGCCAACAGGCAAGAAGCAGCCCAGCCCGGCCCCAGCCTCTGCCTGGAACTTTCTGCCACTACACTCATGCAGGGCAGGTCTAGGCCTGTGGCCTCCTGCAACTTGAGCGGCTCATAGAGGGAAGTAGCCCTCAGGAGGAGCTCAAACGATTCGGGCTGGGAGCACCACGAGGCCCCCTCTGGCGTCAGCGTCTCACCCCAGCCCTGACTTCTCATTGCCCGCACCAGCTCACGGCTCCAACCTCCAACACTCCAGACGCCCCTGGCGGCCCCCTGTGACCCCTTCCCACTCCTCCAGTGGAGTTCGTGGCCTCTGAGGCCCTGATCATGGCTCCTGCAAACCCACCTCACAGGTCCCCTACCTGTGAGGACCTCCTCAAGGAAGGAACACATGCTGGCCCTTGTGTCCTGCCCTGGCCGGCACACGACAGGTCCAGTTTCCAAAGAGCAACTCCCGTGGGCCTTGAGGCACCTGCAGTCACGTCAGGCTCCAACCAGACTCCCAGATGCGAGCAGGACAGGGCCCACAGCGGGTCCCCCCGGCAGGGTTCTCCATCCCCGCAGAAATGTGCGTCTTCTGTGGGATGATACTTGGTGACCCCCTAAGGAGACGGTCAGACCACAGCACACCGCACATCAGAAGTTCTGAGAAGCACCGCTGAGAAGAAACCTCGCCAACTTTGTGTCCAAGAATCTTTTTACGTAAAATCAGATGTGCGGCTCAGACAGGAATAAAACCGAGAGCCAGAGCAGAGCCAAGTGTTGCTGTGGGGCTCAGAGACAGGCAGCCCTCAGGCCACACGCGGGATTCAAATCCAAGCATGGGGTCTGGAGCGGGCGTGGGGCTCTAAGAAGATGTTCTGCTTGTCAGGCTAGACTGAAAACTAGAAGCAGAGAGCTGGTCTGGGATCAAAGTTGCAAGCAGCCAAGTCCATGGGCCTTCCGGATGCATTTCCACAAGTTACCAAGCTTCAAGTCCTTGACGTAAGGGGTAACTTCTCCTTCCCCATCTGAGATCTTTTTAGATCTCCAGGCCACAGAGTGTCTTGCGGCTAAATGGACACAGAGCCTGGATTGAGCTATCAGTGGAGAACGTGGGCAGAGCGTGCACTTCTTCCATCGTGGTGTCTGTGTGGTGAGGAGGCTGGCAGGCCTGGGGCCAGGCGGCAAGGCCCGGGGGTGTGACCCACCGAGTGGCCGTGGCAACTGTCCTCGAGCTCCAGCTGGGGTGAGTCCCAGAAGGAAACAGCCCCCCTGGACCCCAGAACTTCCTACATTTGGGACATGTCTCCAGCAGACAGTGTCAGCGGCAGCTTGGCCACGACGTGAGAAGTGAGGGCCACACTCTAGCCACTGCTGGCTGCAAAAAGCTGCCCAGCAGCCCCAACCGGCAACATGTGCGGCCACACAGGGGGCTGACCGCCTGTGGTCTCACCCAGGGCTGAGGGCAACGAGGAGGAAGGATGGAAGTGTGAGCAGGAGGGACGCCGAGGGGAGTGGCGAGCGAAGGACGGGGCACACAGGGGTTGAGGCCGCTGGGCCTGCCAAGGGCGCTGACTGGGCTCAACCGTAGTGACTTCAGAGTCCACGGGCTGTGTGTTATACTCCGGTTGATAAACGTAGGTGCTGGTCTGCAGAACGAACACACACGCATTTCTGCGCCACAGAAATCATTGTTCACTTGTGACCTGTGGACTGCAGCACGCCAGGCTTCCCTGCCCTCCACCATCCTAGAGCCAGCTCAAACTCATGGCCATTGAGTTTATGATACCATCCAACCATCTCGTTCTCTCTCACTCCCTTATTCTCCCGTCCTCAATCTTTCCCAGCATCAGGCTCTTTCCAGTGAGTCGGCTCTTCACATCTGGTGGCCAAAGTATTGGAGCTTCAGCCTCAGCATCAGTCCTTGCAACAAATATTCAGGGTTGATTTCCTTTAGGACTGACTGGTTTGATCTCCTTGCTGTCCAAGGGACTCTCAAGAATCTTCTCCAGCAACACAGTTTGAAAGCATCAATTATTTGGTGCTCAGCCTTCTTTACGATCCAACTCTTGCATCCGTATATGACTACTGGAAAAACCGTAGCTTTGATTATATGGACCTTTGTCGGCCAAGTGATGTTTCTGCTTTTTAATACCCTATCTACGCTGGTTACAGCATTCCTTCCAAGGAGCAAGTGTCTTTTAATTTCATGGCTGCAGTCATTGTCCGCAGTGATTTTGAAGCCCAAGAACAGAAAATCTATCACTCTTTCCATTTTTCTGTATCTATTTGCCGTGAAGTGATGGGACTGGATGCCGTGATCTTCATTTTTTGAATGTTGCGTTTTAATCGAGCTTTTTCACTCTCCTCTTTCACTTTCATGAACAGGCTCTTTATCGCCTCTTTGCTTTCTGCCATTAGGGTGGTATCATTTGCATATCTGAGGTTGTTGATAGCTCTCCCAGCAATCTTGATTCCAACTTGACTTCAGCCAGCAATTCACGATGTACTCTGCATATAAGTTAAATAAGCAGGGTGACAATATACAGCCTTGACTTACTCCTTTCCCAATCTGGAACCAGTCTGTTGTTCCATGTCTGATTCTAACTATTGCTTCTTGACCTGCATACAGGTTTCTCAGGAGAAGTAAGGTAATCTGATATTCCCATCTCTTTTAAGAATTTACCATGGTTTGTTTTGATCCACACGGTCAAAGGCTTTAGTGTAGACAATGAAGCAGAAGTAGATGGTTTTCTAGAATTCCCTTGCTTTCTCTATGATCCAATGGATGTTTGCAATTTGACCTCTGGCTCCTCTGTCTTTTCTAAATCCATTTTGAACATCTAAAAGTTCTTGGTTCACGTACTATTGAAGCCTAGCTGGGATGATTTTGAGCATTACCTTGTTAGCATGTGAAATGCGTGCAACTGTACCGTAGTTTGAAGATTCTTTGGCATTGCCTTTCTTTGGGATTGGAATGAAAACTGACCTCTTCCAGTCTGGTGGCCACTGGTGAGTTTTCCAAATTTGCTGGCATATTGAGTGCAGCACTTTCACAGCACCATCTTTTAGGATTTGAAATAGCTCAGCTGGAATTCCATCACCTCCACTAGCTTTGTTTATACTAATGCTTCCCTAAGGCCCACTTGACTTCACACTCCAGGATATCTGGTTCTAGATGACAAGGCAAGAATACAAAGAACTGTATAAAAAAGGCCTTAGCGACCCAGATAACCACGATTATGTGGTCTCTCACCTAGAGTCAGACATCCGGGAATGTGAGGGGAGTTACTGCACATTAACCCTGTGTGTGTCACCAGAAGGGGCTTAATGACAGAGACTCAAGATTACAGTGGACAAAGAGCAGGGCTTGAGGTCAGCTGCCACCACTTACTGGCTGGAATGGCCCTCCTCAGAACCTCAGCTGTATTATCATGTATCCATCCAACAGAAAGGTGGTGAAAACGAAGTGACGTGACTCAGTCTGGTCCAGTGCAGAGCATGCTTATTTTCGCACAAGGACACGAAGGGTCCACCTGCTGCCCTGGCAGAGCACCTGGCCACCCTCACTGTCCCGCAAGCGAGGGACTGCAGTTCACTGAGGCCAAGTGGTTTGCCCAAGACTACAAACTCAGATGCAACCTGCTGAGGGTTGATATGCAGGACCATCTGACCCAGGCCAATGTCCGGGAACAAAGCGAGGTGCTACAGCTGATGAATGCCACGGCATGGAGGACTCTCCTGTTTTAGGCTTCGCTAGCACCTGGTACCTCTGGGAATATCACCCGAGTCCCCTCTGGATACCACCCCCACCCCCACTTTAGCACCCGTCCAGTAGCTGGGCTGACCACTGGCCCTGACCCCTAAAACAGCATATTATGCAGGCCTGGCCAACAGCAGCCCTGCATCTCCCTGACTTGGGTGACCATTTCAGGGGACACAGGGGACCCAGATGAAGCCAATCGGAGCCTTGGATTTTGCAGGAACTCCTGGGGGAAAGAGACTCACTCTGCCATGGGCCTGCAGAGCAGATGGAATATAAAAGCTGGAACTGCTGGCTTTGCCCCGAACCCCACATCCAAGAAAGGAAACACACACAGGTCCTGATCCAACCCAGAGCCACTGGACCAGAGAGCCTTGCCACGACAAATGGGAAATGCTGAAGATGACCACAGGAGACGCCGCAGGAGGCTGAGGAGAGACCCCGGGAGACGCCGCAGGAGGCTCAGCTGAGAGACCACCTGCTTCAGCCCCACGGGAGCCCACGGAGCAAAGACGGGGCCTGGGCTGCCATGAGCGCGGCTCTGGGTCTCAACCGCCAGCAAACCTCAATCAAGTGTCTGTCTTTCTGTGGCATCTGTCCTAAGCTGCCTGCCTGGGCCTCAGATCACAAAAGACAGCACTTGCATTTGGCAGATGTTTTATTAAGGCCTGCACTGTGCCAGGTGTGGTGCTACCCACTGTCAACGGCCTTAACTTTCATCAGGAGGGGCGCAAAGGAGCGCAGGGGCTGGTGGGGGCAGGAGAAGCAGAGAGCGAAGACGGGCTGGTCCAGGCTGCATCAGGGAATCCCCGCCTTCAGGGGTCTGTTCCTGAGAGGCCTGGGCTGCTCACTCCAACTGGACACCCCTGGCCACACCCCTAACACCCTCTCTAAAGGCACTTTAAACATTGTCCTGGTAGGAATAAGGCTTTCACATTCAACTGGGAATTGGAAGAGCTGAAAAGTGGGGAGCCAGCCCGGGATGACAGGAGCTGGAGGGTAGCTCCCCAAACCACTTGGGAGAAGCATCACTAGTTTCCCAAGCCCCTGCCTATCTTTTGAGTCCTTAGCTGGGAAAAAAAGTAGATTGGACAAGCCTTTCTGAGTAAAACCTGGATCTCCTCACTGCTTTGTGAACTCTGCCTTCCAAGGCTGGCAGGAAAGACTCACCAGGTTGGTCACATGCTGGAGAGGAGAAGGAGTCAGGAGGTGGCGCCCCACATGTTACCACAAAGCTAGAAGTGGGGGAGAGCTGCCAGGGTGCAGAAGGCAAAAGCAGACAAGGACTGACCAGGGGTGACCAGCTCTGACTCAGACCAGCTCTCCTACCAGCATCCATGGAGCCCACAGGCCCAAGGAGGTCCTCCCTGGGGCACGCTCTTGGGAATGAGGTCCTCAAGGGAAGAGCCGAGGGATGAGCCCGGAGGCTGTGGCAGCCGGCTCTGAGCCAGCGCAGCGCCCCCGCCCCTCGCCCACGTCCAGAGCACCACACGGCCTCTCTAAGTCCCCACCTTGTGCAGGAGATGGGCAGGGAGGCCAGAGGAATGGGGAAGGTATGGGGAAGAAGCAGATGGAAGTGCAGAGAGAGAGGATGCTTTCCATCTAACGGCTCCTTAATGCACTCTGAAAATTACGCACAGGAATCGGTATTTGAGGGGCTCTGAGGCAGTGCTGAGTGACAGAAATGTTTCTGGGGCAGAAAACAGGAAATTGGTGGTGGGTCTTAGGAGGAAAAGCATCCAGTGTACTCTAAGTCTCAAAAGGAAGTAAGGAAAGATGGTACCAACCGCATGGGACAGCCACATGGCCACAAAGAGGATGGGGGGTGGGTAGCGGTTTGCACAGGGCACCGAGAAGTCCAGCTGGGGGCGGGGGGCAGCAGCAACTTTAGAGTGGACCACAGAAGGACCCTTAATGGTAGAGGCACCAATGGTCAAGAGAGAGAGTCCTCGGGGATTCCCAGGGGCACAGAGCCTCAGGAGGGTGCAGAGGTGCTCACGCCCAGCCTTCACTGCCAGCACCAACAGGGGTGCAGAGAAGAGCACCTCTGACATCTCAGGTCCCTGAAAGAGCCTTGGGTCTCAGACAGATGAGGCCAGGTAAAGGACAGAGGGGTGGACAGGGTGGGGTAGCACGGACAGGTGACAGAAGGGACGGGATGGGCGGCGGGGAAACAGAGCCACGAAAGGACGGGAGGAGCACGGGGCGAGGCAGACGGGACCCGACCCTCCCCACTGCCCTGCTCACCGAGCTGCAGCGATGGGAGACTTCTTGGCGGGGTCCAGCAGGCCGCCCAGGCCGCCGGCTGGCTCCTCCCCCAGGGAGCGGGTGTCTTTGTTCAGCTGCTGCAGGCGGGAGCTGAGCTCGGTGATCACAGTTGGCTTGTCGTCTTCAGGCCCAGGGAGCCCCCGGCTCTCAACGGGGTCCCCCCACAGCTTGGACCTTCTCTGGAAGAGGTAGCGAGGGCGAGCAGGCCCGGCAGCAGAGGCCAGCCCGGCGGTGGCGGCGTGGTGCTGCTGGGCCATGAGCTCACTGTCGGAGGACTGCTTCAGCAGCGGGTCCCTGAAGGTCACCGGCCCCTTCCCCAGCGGGGACTTGAGCTTGGGCTTGGGAGGCACTGGTGGCTTCTCGAGTAGAAAAGTATGTCCGTCAGCGAAGGAGGTGTGGGTGTCCGTGAGTTCCCCGCTCTCCGAGCTCAGGGTGGACATGCTGGACACGGTGGAAATGGTGCTCGTGGTCTCCAGGTGGGGGTCGCTGGAGCTGCGCGTGTCGGCCTCCTCCACCCCCGAATCCGCTGCGGACTCCGGGGCTGGCGGCGGCTCGCTGCTCGGCTTCCCTGAGGCCGGGCCTGGCACCGTGGTGGGCGAGGGGCCGGGGCCGGGGAGTGGCGTGGCCAGCAGGACCCCGTTGGCAAACTCTTCAGGAGGCGGCACGAGTCCGATGCGGGCCAGCTCCTCTCTGGTCTCCTCGTCGCTGGAGGACAGCTGGGCTGGCGGCAGGTTCACAGCGAATACCAGCTCCGGCTCCTCCTCGGAGCTGCCCTGGCCGGGCCCGGGGTCGGCGGGGGCACTGCCGGGGGGCTGGGCCCGGGGGCTCGGCAGGGGCTCTGCGACCACAGCTGACTGAGTGGGGGCCGGGGCCAGCTCCGGGGTGCCAGGGCGCTGCTCTTCGGCCCCCAGCCCACTGGGCTCGTGCCCGTTGCTGGTGGCGTGCACGACGATGAGGCCGGCGGGCCGCTGCAGGGACGTGTCCAGGACGCTGAGGATCATGGACTTCTTGTCCTCCGGTGACTTGCGCTCCTCCCGCGGCACCTTCTCGGGCTCCCTCCGCGCAGGCACGGGAACCCAGGCTGGGCTCCTGGGGGAGAAGGCTGGCGAGGCCAGAGGCCCTCGCTCCGAGTCCCGGGCCTGCACATCCACAAACAAGGGCCCGGGCCGGTCGGTGTCGGGGCTGTGCACAGGTGTCGGGGACCGGGAGGGCGCCTGGGAGGCCAGAGCCCGCTCGCGAGCCGCCAGGGCCAGGGCCAAGGGCGAGCTGGGGTCCAGGGGTTTCCCGGTGAGCGGGTGGATGAAAGTGGAGCCGGAAGGCCCAAGGCTCGGGCCGCTGACCAATGGCTTCAGAGCAGAGACTGGGGAGGGCAGCAGCAGGTCGCGGCCGGTGGTGGTGGCGCCGGCTCCCAGAAGGCGCTCGTCGATGGAGCGCGAGGGCTGCAGGGAAGGCATGTCCGCGCTCGGAGAGCTGCCCTCGATGGCGCCCACAGACAGGAACACGGTGGAGCGCCGCCGCTCCTCCAGCCGCCGGTCCTTGCTGGGGGCCGGGCCGCCAAACGCCAGCCCGGGGCCGTCTCCCGGGCCATAGTCGAGGCCGCTGGGCCGAGGCCCGCGGTGCGTCGGGGAGGGCTCCCTGGCGAAGCTGCCGACGACCGGGCCGGGACTGCCCACGGCCAGGGCCGCGCGCTCCTGCGCATCCTCCACCTGCAGCTGCTTCACCAGCGGGCTTTTGCGGCGCTGAGGTTTGGACGGCGCGAAGAGGCTGGCGCTGAAGGCGCCCAGGTTGGCGTAGGGGCTGTCGGGGCCCGGCGGCCGCGGCCGCCGCTTGGGGCGTTCCGGCGGGGTGGCCGCTGGCGGGGGCCGAGAGGCGTCGGCCGCCTCGGGCGCCGAGTCCTGCAGGATGATCATGGAGCGCGCGCGCTTCTGCCGCTCCGGGTAAGGCAGCGGACCCAGGGCCGCGCCGGAATCATACAGGCCCGGGGCGCCCGCGCCCAGGCGCGCCTCCAGGCCGGGTTTGAAGCTGGAGCGCACAGTGTCGTAGGCGCGGCCCGGAGGCGGCGGTGGCGAGAAGGCGGGGGGTGGCCCAGAGTCGAAGTAGTAGGGGGCGGGAGGGGGCGGTGGCGCGGTCTGCGGAGGGGGCGGGATGCCACGGCCCTCGCGCACCGTGTCCTGCATCGACGTGCTCCTCGGGAAGCGCCCCTCCAGCAGGGACGCCAGCTTCTCGTCCTCCCCTGCAGACAGAGGCCCTGGTGAGCCCAGCCGTGGCACCGAGGGCCAGGGACTGCGAGGAGGCCCCTCCGGTCCCAGGCGCCTGCCCTCTCCCCCACCCCCGGGGGCAGCCCAGGTCCTGGTAGCAAAGGCGTCTTCAAAATCTGCTAGGGCTGCTGGCCTGCCCGCCGGAGGGTGGAGTCAGGGTGGGTGTGGGCACTAGGGCTACAGAGCAGAGGGAGACACAGGGAGACACGGAGAGCCCAGGGCAGGGGCTCTGAGCAAGGTCCTCAGGCTGGACTGGTCCCGGAAGGCCAGGCTCTGCACCTCAAGCCGGGCGTCAGGTTGGTTGGGCTCCTGCGGACTGGGGAGAGGGATGGGTTCAAATACGGGGGAGAGGAGGGCCCAGCAGCAGAGGCTCTGATAGAAGACTCCAACTCTGACCTATGGAGAGGGCCCAAAGACAGCAGCCCCCACCCCACCCCACCCCAGCAGTGGGGACGGAACTGCAGAGAAGCGAGGGGTGGTCAGAGCAGGCCTTCCCGCCCAAGATTGAGCAAGGCCTCCTCTTAAGCCACCAGCAGCAGAATAAGCAGGTGTCACTGGGAGGCCCTGGTGGCAGCCGGGGTTGGAGGAAGGGAGACAGTCAGATATAAGGGGGAACTCTCCCAAGCAGGAGTGATTCGCTATAGGCAAGGGGGCAGCAGGACTGTGCCCAGGAAGAGAGAGCTGAGGCCCGGGTGAGTGGTGCTCTGTGAAGAGACAGGTCCAGAGAGGCTCCATCCTAGCGACCCATGGGCACTGGGCTGGGGGAGGCTGCCAGGAGGTCATGCCATAGCCCTTGTTTCTGTTCAGTCACTAAGTCATGTCCAACTCTTTGCGACCCCATGAACTGCTGTAGCCCTAGTGGCAGAAATTCGGGAAGGCTGGGCAGAGGAGGGATGGCAGGCTGAGCACGTGACCCACGTTTCAGCTTGACTCCTTACTGGCTATGTAAGCCTACGCCAGGCCCTGAGCCCCTCGACGCCCCAGTTCTCTCGTGGACAACAAAGAGTTAAAATGAACCCTACCTCCTGCCTGACTCCGATGTCTTTAGGGTCTGTACAAGAGCAGGGCTGGAACACGCAGGGCCCCCACTGTCCTGCCACCTTGCTAGAACCTGGCAGGGCCTCCCAGGTGCCCCTGTGTGCAGTGCGGACAGCTGGGCCACCCGTGCGCTCAATTAGGCTGCAGGCAACGAACAGCCCAGGCCAAGGAGAGTGGACGAGCGGCTCCTCAGAGCTGACGCACAAGGCTCTGGGAAGACTGCTTGCGGATCCACACCTGGCCTGGCTCAGGGCTTGGCCGCGTCCCCATGCAGACCGCCTGTCCCCACCCCCCGCCCCCTCTGCCGCCGCGGCACTCCACCAGCCCACCCACACAGCGCTGCCCGCCTGTGTCTGCGTAACAGCACAGCAAGGGGCGTGTGGTGGGGCTGGGGGCCTCTGCGGTGCGATAAGGCTTGAATTCCAGTTCTGCCAGTTGCTGTCTGATGTTTCTTCACCTCCTGACACCTCAGCTTCCTCATCTCTGGAGACCTGCCCCCTCCCACGGAAGTGTGACGTGGAGCCATTTAAAGCTCATAGCACAGGGCTGAGCACCGAGAAGCACCCCAGGAAGGCAGCTGTGGTCGTCATCACCATCATCATTTTTAGGTCTGCCTTCCACCCCCACTGCTGGACACAGATTCTGGGCCAGGTTTGGCCTGGGTCTCCTCCCCACCACATTTCTTGCGCGGCATATAAACGCAGCTCAACACCCACCAGCTTGTGCACGAGCTGGAGCCACGCGGGACAAGCCAGTGCTCCTGGAGGATGCAGGAGGTTTGGCACACCACGTTCTAAGGCAGGGTGAAGACAAGCCACTTGCCTTGGGGTGAAAATGGGACTCTGTTCTGATGCAGCACAGGTGGGGCCCACTGCCCAAATAATAACCCTGGGCATTTCTCCAGCACTTTCTGTGCCCCAGCCTCAAGATGCAGGACTACAGCTACCATCAGCATGAGTACAGCCCTCTGGGTGAGCCTCAGAGTGGCCTTAGGAGGTAGGTACTAGATGGTCCTCATGTTTACGGGTCAGGACCCTGAATTTCAAGGATTGAGATGTGTGGCCAGGGTCACATAGACAGGACAAGGGGTGAGGAGCCCCAGAGTCTTAACACCTCCATCAACGTTCAAGTGAGTGACAGGTGGCAGGCTAGGGCATGGAGAAATAAAGATGAGCTCCCTGGGGACTGAGCCCAGGCGTGTCCAGGAAAGGAAACGCTGGCAATCTCCACTGAGCGGTCCACAGCCTGAAGGACAGGCACTTAAATCTGGACCTGCAGGGGTCAGTACTGGGACTGGGTGGGGCTGAGGGACAGGTCATCCAGAGAGAGTGAGGGTGGGTGGATGACAGTGCACGCGGAGCCAAGTCAGAAGGAGACAGAGACAAACATCCGCAGATGAAGCGGCAGAGGACGGTCTAGGGCTCCAAGGCAATGTGGAGCCCACAGAGGAGTAACTCCAGGGATGCAAGGTGATCTCTGCACTGCAGAAAGCCCCCTTTGGCGAGGGAGGTGGACTAGAGGGTAAAGAGAGGGTGAAGCCGGGGCGGCGGTCACAGGGAGACCCAAGCTGGGGCTTCAGAGACTGAGGCACGAGACAGCGAGGCCTGGCCAGGCAGGGCTGCCAGGTGTGTGCGGGAGCACACCACTCCTAATTTGGTGGGGAAGCCAGAGCATGAGGAGGAGACACAGATGCCCAGGGCTTAGGCCAGGGAGGTGAGGGGCACATGCTTCTTGGCTCCAGAATAGCTGCGGTCTCCTGCGCCCTCTTCCCCACCCTCCACCTACAGAAATGACCCTGGCAGTCTCTGAAGGACCGCTGCTGTCAGCAACCCACCCCGTTCTCTCCCAGAAACCCCCAGGCGCCCTGCATGTCTGAGCCCAAACACACACTCCCCAGCCTTCCTTGACACCCAAGCATGACTGGTCCTCCCTAGTAAATATGCCTGCATACCCACCATGCAACTGCTGAGCTGAGCTGTCTGCAGACATGTCACCTCCCCCAACCGAGTCCCCAGACCCTGCCCAGCATCAGTTGAGAGTGTGTGTTAAGCAGCAGGGCCCTGGGTGAATGAGGGACTGGGACCCTGCCCAGCATCAGTTGAGAGCGTGTGTTAGGCAGCAGGGCCCTGGGTGAATGAGGGACTGGGACCCCGCCCAGCATCAGTTGAGAGCGTGTGTTAGGCAGCAGGGCCCTGGGTGAATGAGGGACTGGGACCCTGCCCAGCATCAGTTGAGAGTGTGTGTTAGGCAGCAGGGCCCTGGGTGAATGAGGGACTGGGACCCTGCCCAGCATCAGTTGAGAGCGTGTGTTAGGCAGCAGGGCCCTGGGTGAATGAGGGACTGGGTTTGCCATCAGTTTGCAGCTGACGGGCCAGATGAGTGAACAGAAGACAGGCAGGCAGCTGTGTGACCCAGGGCAAGTCATCTTTCCTCTTTGCCTCAGTCTCCATCTGCAGTCTAGAGGTGCGGACAGTGTTATCTCAGGAAGGCTACTGTAAGTATTAGATGAACCAGCGCATGTAAACACATGCTCGAGTAAGCACTGGCACGTACTCTTCTGGGCATCGGGCACACAGGAATAAAGGGCTGGACAGGCAGAAGGGCCAGTGGGTGAACAGATGGACAGAAAACTGGACATGTCTGTGGGTGGATGGACGGACAGGTGGGGAGGTAAGGGGGCCCCGACGCCTAGAGGGGAGGCATGGTGGGGAGGGCTTCTTAGATGGTCCAGCCCAGGGTCAGGGGAGGAGGTGGCCAAGGGTGAGGGGAAACGAGGCCCCACGGGGACAGGTGCCGAAGGCAAAGAGGCCGACACAGCCTCGAGAGAGACCCACGTCCCGCAGGGGAGAGATGGAGACTGAGAACCGAGGGGGAAACCGTAACTGTCTTTGAAGTCCTAGAGAAGAAAGCTTCAAGGAGGAGGGAGCAGGAAAGTCAAGTGTGTCCCCTGGGAGGAATCCCCTGGTAGGAACAATTTCAGTGTTAAGTATGGACAAAGCTGGCCTGCCCCAGGCCAAGAGGCAGGTGGGGAGACAGCAATAGGGGGACTTCTGCAGAAAACTGCCTGTGAAGGAGGGGAGGGACGCAGAGCAGTAGCTGGAGAGGGGACGAGGAGGGTTCAAGGGCAGAGTAGCTTTAGCATCAGAAGTGTGACATGTGCTCGGGCTGCAGGGCCACAGCCAGGCAGGGCACAGGAGAGCCAGGGACGGGGACACCGGCATCTGTGGGAGGGCAGGGCTGGGGTGCCCACTGGCAGGGAGGGACAGGGAGAAGCCTCCGGGGTATCTTTCAGCAAAGTATCTCTTGGTTGGGTGAAGGACTGACATCCCCTCACCCCCATCTATGTCCACAAACAAATGAGATTCCTGGGCTGCCGCCAGGGAGAGGCAGGAGCCGGAGAGAAACTGTCAACCTCAGTTGAAGGGTGGGGAGAGACAGGGGCCTCCAGCCCGGCACCCACTCCAGACCCCACCCAGTCCTCCAGCCCCATGCAGCCCCCAGCCCAGCCGTACCTACAGACTTGGTCCGTGGAATCCCCTTCCGCAGGGAGCCTGGCAGCTTCTCCGGGCCTGGGAGGCCCTGGCGCTCAAACAGTGACTGTGAGAGTTGGAGGGGTCAGGGGTATATGGAGGTTCTCGAGCACCGGGGTCCCTAGTTCCCCATCCAGCCCCACCCATCCTCCTCCTAAGCCTGAGATCAGACCCTCCATGTGCTAATTCCAGCAGCCCTGGTGCCCATGGTGGCGGACACAGAAGCCAGACCCAGGTCCTGCCTCCGAGGAGCAGGGGCAGAGCTGTGGGACCCAGGCAGCCCTGGGCGGGTTCTTGCAGACGGAGCCACAGCAGGCAGGGGGTCTCGGTGAGGCTGGGGGGCGGGTGGAAACGGCCCAGAAGTGGGTGGTGGGGGACAGTGGCACACCATGCCGTGGCCGCAGCTGGGCTGGGGTCCTGGCTCCAGGGGGCACAGAGCCTGCCTAAGGCAGGAAGCATCAAGCACCACAGCCAGAAGGGTGAGCACTCAGCACGGGCTGAACTGTGGCTGTTCCGGGGGCTCAGATGGCCCCCAGTGTCTTCGGAAGAGGCTTTGGGGTCCTTCACCCCCACCCCTGAAGAGTGGAGTCCAAATGAGGGACCCTCACCCTCCACATGCACAGCGGCGGGGAGGGGATGCAGCCCCCGTGCCCCACCCACGCCCCTGCCCCCAGCTGCCAGGCAGACTTACGCTGATCTCAGCGGGGGTGATCCTCCGGCTGGTGGGCCGCTGCTTGACGGTGGCCGCTCTTGAGTCCGCATCCGCGATGTCAGGCCTCAGTGCCGGCTCCGCGGCGGCCGCCAGGATCTCGTCCAGCTTCTCTGCACAGCCAGAGAAGTGCGGCCTCAGCCACGGGGCCCCTGATCCTGCGACAGCCCTCTGCAGCCCCAGACACAGCCTCCCACAGAGCTGATCCTCCCGGGGCTGCTGACAGAGGCCTCCTGGCCCGGCCCGGCCCCTCACTCTCCAAGGCATGCGTTCCTGACCCAAGACAGGAGGCCTGGGACTCGTGTCCCATCCAAGCCCCGCACACGCCAGAACCAGCCCCCACTCCAGCCTGGCCTCTCCCCTCCGGGAGGCTCCAGGTGACCCCATGAACGCGGCTCCAGGAAAGCCTGGCTGGCCATGACGGGGAGAACCACGGCAGGGGCAGGACTGTTCAAAGCCAGAGACTCCCTGAGTTTCCCAGGTTCCCGCTGCCCTTCCGTAATTCCTGTCTGTACCCTCACTGCACCCAGGCAAGCAGCAGGTCCAGAACAGACCCCGGTGCACAGCCAGCGTCCATAACGAATGTGCATAAACCAAAACCACGGTGGGGGGTAGCGAGTGGCTCACTGCCCCAGGCTGGAGACCTAAAGCATAGCTCTATGCAGATGAGGAGGCCCCAGAACCTACAACTCCAAAAGGCAGCTCCATCTAGGGTAGGCGGTGCTAAGAAGAGGCTATTGGGAGAGGCAATGCTGAGGGGCTTCCAGCAGCCCCTCAGAAAGCCGCCCTAGAAGCTAGGAGGGAGAAGGACCAGCCTGGGGCTGAGGCCTAAACCAGGTGCCCTCGGGAGGCACTCTTTTCAAATCTGTTATGAAAGAAAAGCTTTGCTTGCTTGCTTCTCTTAAAGCTATTTAATGTTTTGGAAAGTGGTAGTTTTAATGAACAACATGACTTGGAGATTCTGTTAAACAAATGTGTCTGGATGACTGGGGAGGGTCCACTTAGGGCCAGCACGCGGGACACAGCAGAGGGAGAGGCAGCCCCACTGTCTGCCCGGCTGCCACCTGGCCTGGCTGTCCATAGCCCCACTGCGACCCAACTGTCACTCAGCCACCAAACCCCCGAGCCCCACTCCCCACACAGGAGCACACATCTGTTACGACGAGTCACCTGACGCCCCAAGTGCCCCAGCGGGAGCGCAGTGGTCAGCCACACCTCCTCCCAGCACTGCTCAGCAACTGCCACAGGGGCGGAAACAAACTCCTCTGAGATCTCCAGTCCCATCCTGTATGCTCACTGTCCTGACCTAGTCTCTTTGTGCCTTGATTTCCTGATCTGATAAAACAGGCATAAAAAGGTGCCCGCTTCAGCGTCTGCTGTGAGAATCAGCACATTCAGCCAAAGGGCTGCAGCTGCGTCTGGCTCAAGGCAAGCACTAAGGATACACTTTCTACAGCCCTTCTTGTCTCTGCACCTCACCTCCCCAGACAGCCCGTGGGGACGAGAGAGCAAACGGCCATCCGTGCCTGCGTGTCCTGAGCATCCACCCAGGCCCCAAATGCATGGAAGTTCAGCAAATGCTGGAGTTACCAGCAAAACACACTTTCATCTGCAGACCAGCCCACTTGGCCTGTGCATAGCTCTCAGCAGCCCCAGGGGCAGTGGGGGTCAGAGGGGCCTTCCTTTTGCTTCTGGAATGAGGTGAGTGATTTCCCTTTGGAAGCTGAATCCCCATCACCACCATTTGCTAAGTCCCTTGTGGCTCAGCTGGTAAAGAATCCGCCTGCAATGTGGGAGACCTGGGTTCGATCCCTGGGTTGGGAAGATCCCCTGGACAAGCAAACGGCTCCCCACTCCAGTATTCTGGCCTGGAGAATCCCATGGACTATACAGTCCATGGGTCGCAAAGAGTTGGACACGACTGACCGGCTTTTACTTTCACTTTTCACTTGGTGACTTCCAGTGTGAGAAGAGACTGCATGATTCCTCTCATCCCGCAACAGCCACAGGCAGAGGACACAGCTACTGTCTCCACTTCACCAGCAAGAGCCTGAAGCTCCAGGGAGAGGAGCTGCCCCAAATCGCAGATCCAATAAGAGATCAGACTTCACACCCAGATTATCCAGAAACCGCAGACATGACGACATGAGCAGAGAGAAAATATTTCCATGTGCCACACAGGGCACATGCTCACCTGAGCTGGGTATTTACAGGCTGCATCTCTAGGTCCAGAAAAACTCAGTTCCAGAGACACAAAGCAAGTTAGCAAAGCAAAACCACCACTGGCCACCAGCAAGGGGCCTGAGGCCAGACAAGACTTATTTTCAAAAGGAAAAGAACCAAGAATTCTGCAAACTACAAGCTGGTGAGGTTGACCACAATCCCCAACAAAATGAGAAAAAATATATTCTTAAATAAACTACTTTAGATTCTTAAAGTAAGAAGAAATGAAGGCCATTAGGAACCAGGCCTGGGGACGCACTTCTGTGGACCAGGACCCGAGAGGGGATGAGGGGCCTTCAGGGGCGACGAATCGCCACCACGTCCTCTACAGTCGGAAGCAGCACACAGGCCACAGCAGAGCACCCTGGGAGCCCCGCTAATGAGCTGAGGGCAGAACCAAAACATTCCTGAGGTAGCGTCTGTGTCTGCCTCAAAGGTGCGAAGCAAAGTGTCCCCAGAGGAGACCCAGTCACCTGTTTTCTACCTGAAAAGACCCTGGAGAAAGCCTTTCACCTGGGACTGGGGCAAGAACCGGGAAAGTTCAGAGGCAAGATCGCTGGTCACACGGGGAACCCGGGCTGAGACAGGTGAGTGTGCTCCAAGCTCAGGGAACACCCGGCAGACCCAGGAGTGGGGGCACCAGGCACAAACGAGCCAGGACGCACACAACCGAGCCCTCGCAGGCTCCCCTCTGGCACGGACGGCCGCGCGGCAGAGAGGCTCACGGCCAGCTGACAGGTGGAGCCGGCAGACACGGGAACCCAGCACCCATGGATGCCGTGTGCGGTGCGGCCAGGCCGGACGCACGGACGTGCAGGAAGGAGGCTCAAAGGACGGGGCGCAGCGCGATGGGAGGAACGGGGTGGGCCCAGATCCCTGCCCTGAAAGGATGTCAGCACTCGCCTGAACCCCACAGCAGACCTGGGCAGAAACAGAACCCACACACCAGGCACAGGAGCCCCAGAAAACAACCCAAGCTCGGGCTGAGCACCTGGGCCCCCACCCCCACCGGCCCAGCCACTCTGTCGCCCCAGGGAGCTCCTCGGCTGGGCCCCCTGGAGCCCCTCCTCCGCTCCAGGCCTGGCACAGGCCATGGCTTCCCCTGGGGGCTCTTCTAGCTCTATCTCAGACTCCCACGCCCTCACACCGCCACCCAGCCCGCCCGAGCCCCCAGGGCCTGTGGCTAAACTCACCAGCCCAGCCCCGCCCATCTGACCCTTCCCAGGTCTTTCTACTGGGCCCCTAAACAGGAGGGTACAGCACAGGCCTCCAGATCCCCTGACTTGACACACCTTCCCTCGCCAGGGGTCAGGCAAAGCTGGGCCTGGGGCACAGAAGATGACTCACCCCCTTTCCTTCTCCGAATGGAGGCTTGGAATCAAGAAAGAGTAAATGGGGTGAGAGGCAGACTTTGTCCCTCGGCACCTGGGCTCCACCCCCAATTCCCACCCCCTCCCTCCCAACCTGTATCCCAGCAGGTTGTGAGTGGCACATCTACCCAAATGCCAAGTTGGTACAGGAAATTCAAGGTGGGAACCCAAGCAGGGACAATGCTGTGTGCATGCACACACACACACACACACACTCACACACACATGCAGACATGCACACATGAATGCACAGCTAAATCATACTTGGTTGAATCAAACGTTTGTTCAGTAAAAAGGCCAAACCTCATAAAAACCCACTTCAGAGACCATCAGTGGTGCGATGGTCGCCCATGAGCATTCCGGAAGTGTGTTTCCCAAATGGGCAGGTCAGTGTGTCTGCCGGCCCATGGCCAGTCAGGGAGCACCCCCCGCACGGCCACTGCCCTGACATTCTCACCCCAAAGAGAAAGGAGCCCAGCAGTCCCAGGGTTCTTATGAGAAAGAGGACGAGCCGGAGATGCCCGGCCCCTCGGGGCCCCTCTGTCCGGGGCCCCCGCTGGACTCTACTGCCCCAGGACGCCCGGGGCCGAGCTACGCGCTGAGCACTTGGTGACTGAGAGGTCCTGCCCGCCCCCTCCTCCCCCTCCTCACTTCTTCCCACAGGGAGAGTCCCTACCCAACCCCTTCCTCTTAACCCAACTTCCGCCAGCCTCCGCAGCCCCTCTGCTGGGACACCACCCCCAGGACACACCTCCCCTCCTCTTCCTCCTGAGGACCCTCGGAACAGCAAGGCACCACCTGGCCTGAGCCCCATCCTTGCCACCTGCTTCTTCTGTGGCCTCATTATTTTCATTTTTTTCCACGTGTTCAGGTCCTCGTCTCAACAGATTGCAGGACACTTAAGGGCCCTATCTGCCCTTGATGTTGTGACATAAAAGTAATGTGTTTATGCTGGCAAGGAACCCATGGGTCTTATTTCTACCTTTTAAAAGCACAGTGAATCATGGGATGATTGCTTAGGCACCTGAGAAGACCCTGATGCCAGCCTGGCTTTCTCAAACCATATGTGTCAGGAGAAGGTCAGCAAGTGGGCTGGCTGCCCAGAACAACTATCTTCAGGGGCAGGAGCGGTCTTCCTGTGCTCCTGGCTGCCCAGGCCCTTCTCACAACAGAGCCACAGGAAGGGCTTGGGTCCAGTTCAGTTAAAACTGCGACCCCTCACTCAGCAGTGTGCACGGAGGCTCTGTGCGAAGCTGTCCCTTCCCCTTCCCCAGATTCTGTTCAGGAAAAGCTGGTGGAAGGATCTGACCTCAGGCCACAAGAGTGAGCCCCTTCCCTCTGGAAGACGGGTCTGCGGAGCAACCCTGTCAGAAGGCAGCAGAGGAAACACCCAGACCAGAGAGGAAGGAGGCTCTCCTTCCACACACTGGTCTCTGCAGACAGAAGCAGCCCAGAAAGCAAAAGGCAGTTCCTCTGTTTCTGCAGGGCAGAGTCCCTGAGTCCTTGGATGACAGGCTGTCCAAGCACCTCTTTGTGCAAAGCGGGGAGGATCCTTTCTGAACATGCCGCTGAACAGGGCCTCTGGCAGAAGACTTCTGGGAACCACCCACCAGAGCCTACTGCGGGGTCTAGCCACATCCACTGCCGACTGGCATCTGTCTATCGATTGGTTTGGAGCCTCAATCAGTGTAATGGATCAGCTCCCTCTGACTAGTCTCAGACCCCTGTGACCCTGGAGCCCAGAGTCTGCCCACTTCTCTCCCTTACTCTTGACTGAGGAGTTTACTGGACACAGAATTCCAGGTGGAAAAGCATTCTGACTCAAGACTTTGAAGTTAACTGTCCCATTGTCTTCCAGAATCTGCTGCTGCTGACGATGACTCTGCTGTCGGTCTGACCCCCGTTCCTTTCCAAGTCATCTTTCTCTGGCAGTTAAGCTTCTCCCTTTCACCTGTGGTGCTGTGAACTCTTACTACCAGAGGTAGCTTTGTTTCCACTTCACTGCTTCAGACGTAGACTCCTGCAAACTGGATTCTCACGTCCTTGTTCAGTTTTAGAAAAGTCTCAGTCATTTACTCTTCAAATACTGCCTCTTCCTCAATTTTTTTACCCTTTCCCTCTGGGGCTTTATTTAGGCTCTCTGGTTTGCCCTCCATATCTCTTTTCTGCTCTTTGATAATTTCCATCTCCTTATCTTTCTGTGCTGAATTTTGGGTAATCTCAGATTTATCATTTAATTCATAGTTTCTTCCTTCAGGTAGGTCAGTATACTGTTCCCCAGGAATGGATTTTTAAAATCTCAGTGGCTAAACTTTGTTTCAGTAACAGTTTTTTAGGAATCCTCTTAAAATCTGTTTATTTTTCTCACTGTCCTGTTCTTGACTTATGAGTTCTGTTAAACTTGGTGTTTAAACACCTTGACTTGTCTCTTTCACATTATTCTATGATTCCTAGCTCCTCTGATGCTAATTCCAGTTTGGGGCTTGGTTTTAGCTTCTCCACATCTCTTGGGTTTTGTAGGGGCATCAGAGCCCTGATCCCTTGCCCTCAGGATCTGTATCTGTCCCAAGACCTCATGGATTATGGAAGTATTAGCTTCCTCTCACACTCTTGGCTCTGATTTCTCTCTTCATTTTTGAGAACTGAGAAATTCCTCTCGCTTCATTTTGAGTTGGCTGTATATTTTTTTAAGTTTTGCTTTATTCAGAATATTTATGGGGAAGACGGTCCTGGCCACATCAGCTCAATCTGTCTTGGTGGCTGTCCTCCCCATTGAACCAAACTGCAGTCACGAGCACCTGCTTGGCAGGGGGTGGCTCAGCAAAGGACTGGGTCAGGGGTCAGTCCACAAGGAAAGTCGGAAATAATTTTAGGGGACAGGTAAGGGCTCTTTCTATGGCTGGGGCAGAACCAAGCCTGAAACCAGGGGTGGGGCTCAGTCTAGAACCATGGTCAAGGCCCTTCCTGTGCCCAGCACCGGGTCACAGCTCATCTTACGACCAGAGTCAGGGTCCTTCTTGGCTGGAACCAGACTAGGATTGCGTCCAGATGACAGAAGGACAGAGCATGTTAGCAGGTAGGTATACTGAAACATGCCGTGACGAAGATATTCATGGTCACATAAGTTAGGGCACGACCACTACTAACTGTCCATATGTCAGGACTCGGTCATGTGTACCTGGGCACACCAATGATGAGGCTACTGGTGGCCATCCTGGGACTGTGGCCCCCACATGCCCATCCAAGCCCCAACACACTCTTCTTTGCCTCCGGCCACTCCTGAGGGCCTGTTCCATCACTGCACCAGCAATGTTCACGCGGCCCTGTGAGGTCAGCAGCTCACTGCAATTACCCTGCTTAGCGGATGCACACGTAGGTGCACTTAGCGGATGCACACGTAGGTGCACTTAGCGGATGCACACGTAGGTGCTAAGACGGTTAGGGGGGCACAGACCACAGAGTTAGCATCTGGAGCAGAGCTCAGGGCCCTCTTCTCACTTGGAGGGAATGAAGGACCAAGTCACACTGGAGGCGTGGGGCACCGGGGGCAGCACGTGCACATGCAGGCAAGCACACTGGCGGCCAGGCCCTACCCCAGACCTGGGCACCCCACTGTCCATCTCCAGCCCTGCCCCCCCCCCAGCCCCCAGTCCAGCCACACACCGCCCCCCTCTTCAGCAAATTCCCTGACCACGCCAGCACCCATGCATTTACCTCTGACCTATCCATACATCCGTCTGTCCATCCATCCTCCCTTCTGTCCGTGCCTGACTTTGGCCAGCTCCCCCACCCGGCCCCCCACCCCGGGCTGTGTGCCCCCCACCTGCCCCGCCGCTCACCAAGCTCCTCAAGCTCTGCCGTCATGGACTTGGAGCGCAGGGTCAGCGTCGTGCTGGGGGCTCTCTTAGGGGGCGGTGGGGCTGCAAAGAAGAGGGAGGCCTTGGACCTCCTGTCTAGCAGCAGGCAGCGTGGCGTGGCCAGGTGCAGGTGCCACCTGCGCTCCACCGCCTGGATCTCCTCGTACTCCCGGGAGGACGAGTCACACTGAGCCAGGATCTTGTTGAGGCTGCGGCTGGATGCAAACTTCTTCATGGTGCTGGGAGCTCGGTGGGGCTGAAGGTTAGGCTGGGCCAGGGCCACTGGGGCCTCAGGAGGCGGTCAGGGCCCCAGAGAGCTCACAGGCCGGCCGGCCCCGGCCCGGGACCCAGACAGCAGTTTCCAGGGCTGAGCAGGGGACCCCAGAGCCATGGGGTGGGGGCTGGGAGGGGTCTCCCGCAAGCCGGGCTCCTGCCGCTCCAGGGCTCCCCCAGGCCCCGGAGGCCACTGCCCCGCTGGGGGCCGCGGTGTGGGCAGCCAGGCCGGGGCCTGGGCAGGGGTGGCGGGCGGCACAGCCCGGGCGGCGCCGGCGCGGGGAGAAGACGCTTTTCCTGTTCCCGCAGGTGCCACCTCCCCCTTCCCTCCGACAATAAGCGGCGGCGGCAGCAGCAGCGTCAACCTCACAGTTGCCATGGCAACCCCGGCCTCCAGGCAGCTGCTGGCAGCGTTGGGAAGGAGGGCTCTTCCATGCCAGGGGCTGGGGGGCACCGGGAAGGACGGGGCAGGAATCTTAGGAGGGCAACCTGAGGTCAGGGGTCAGAAGCTGGGGCAGGGCTGGCTGGCTGACGTCAGGGACAGGTGCCCAGGCCACGCACGTGGGTGTTCGCCTAGGTTCAGGCCCCTGAGGTCAGCAGTCTGGGCTGCAGCGAGGAGAGGAGCGTGGGCCCGGGGTCAAAGGTCTAAGGTCAGGGGACAGAAGGGGAACCGAACACTCACCTCTGCGTCGAGCCCCATCCTCTTCGGGCTTCCTGGTCACTGACACCACCTTCATGACGAGGCGGTTCCCGCCCTGGCGGATCAGAGCCACGACCTGCTTGTGTCCGACTTTGACCACGTTCACACCGTTCACCTGCGACAGCCCGCGCCGAGGCGGGGGTCCAGTGAGGCCTCGGGCTTGGAGGCCGGCACCCACGGGCGCGCGGGGAAGGCCCAGCCTCACCTCGATGAGGAAGTCTCCCGTGCGCAGCCCTGCCCTCCAGGCCACGCCCTCCACATCCACCGACTCGAGGTATTGGAGCGCAGGGAAGGCCGGCGTGGGCGTGAACTCCTCGATGGGCGTCTCTGCTGCGGGCCGGGCGGGGGCGGTCAACTGGCGCCGCCAGGGCGCTCCTCCCGTGCCCGGCCCGGGCCGACGGCCGCACACAGGGCTGCCCAGGGCAAGAAGAGCCCGCCCCGCAATCCGGGACGCACCCCTCTGAGAGGCCCACCCCACACCCCACCAGAAAGGCCCCTACTCCATTAGACACTCTCAGCAGAGGCCCCGAAAAGCAGGGAGGGAACACAATTGCTGCCTCCTACCAACATCCTAAACCCAGAATAGACAGTCACGGCGGGGAGACAGGAAGGGAGCGGGCAGTGGGGGAGAAAGGGGGCAGAGGCCAGGCAGGAGGCGAGCATCGCCCGCGGGACACCCCCTGGTCATTACCTTTGGCCCCCCGGAGCACAAAACCAAAGCCCTCGTGGTCCCGTTTCTGCAGGACAGCCACCTTGTCGTCAATGACATAGTCACTGATGAAGGAAAATGCAGAGGTGAGAAGAACCCTGCTGAAAGCACCCGGAGCAGGCTGACCCCCCACATGCCCCAGACAGGGTCCATGGGCAGCGCCCGCCCTGGGACTCGTCCCTGGACCCGGGGAGGCAGCAGACGCGCGGGTTGGGCACCACCCCGCCCCGCTGACTGCTTACCCCCCGGGCCTCCCCCATCTGACCCCGGTGCCTGCCGGCCCGCCTGCCCCTCCTGTACCTGTGTGCAGAGAGGCTGTCGTAGGAGCCCACCGTGTAGTGGCGGAAAAGTCGCTTTGTCCGGTCCTCACGGGTTTCTGAGGGGAGGTTGAGGAGCTGACGGAGGGTCTCACCCTTCAACTGGCCTGAACCCCCCTCACCTGTGTGGGCCACCAGCCTCTGCCCACACACACGCCCCTGGCCTGGCTGTGCCCACATGGAAATAGGGGTCCAAAGCCTGGGGTACTGGGCCCAGCAGTCCTAAGGTGAGAAGGCTGAGGGGACCATGCAGGAAAGGGTCCAGGGTCCAGAATGGGCAGGGGCTGCGGCCCACCCTTCTCCTGAGCAGCTGCATAGAGCAGACCAAACAAGGCCAGGGCAACCGCAGGGAGAGCCAACAATCCCTGAAGCTCAGGGCAGAGAAGGTGAGCACGCACACGTGTGTGGCCTGGAGCCGTGTGCAAGTGCTGTGTTCAAACAGGCATGTGTCTGTGTGACCTGCAGTCACGTGTGGCTGTTGTGCTCACACATGGCTGCACGTGTGCATGTCCGTGTGTGCAAGTGCAAGCATCACGCTACATACTCCCGTCACGCTACATACTCCCGTCACGCTACATACTCTCGTCACGCTACATACTCTCGTGCTCTGACATGGAGGCAGCCTTGTGTGGTCAGGGTGTCCCTCACCACAGGGACGCTCACTCTCATGGGGCTTTTGCCCTGATCGTTTCTCTGAGTGGGCAGGGAGACGTCCAGGTTTGGGGGCGGGCCCCCCTGCCTGCTCTCACTGCCTCCCACAGAGCGTTACCCCATCGTGCTCTCCCTGCAGAGCTGGCCAGCTGCCTGCTACTCCAGCTCGGCCTTGCTGATGTCCTGCAAGCCAGCAGGTCCCAGGCCACACCTCTGGCCACAACCGCTCTGCCCCAGACTGACTTCTCCCGCGGCCTGTGCGCTGGGCTCTCCAGCACCCTTACACCCACCCCTGCCTCTGGCTTCCCAGGACCCCTGCTCCAGCTCTGCAGCTCCACCACCACCTCAGATTTCATCCCTCAGCTCCTCCCTCCTTCTCTCCCAGCTTAACATTTCGCAAGATTAACTTATTCGTTAAAGAAGCATGTACTGAGCTCCTACTATGCACCAGGCTCTGCGAATACAGCAGTGAACAGAAGGAAGCCTCTACGCTGCGCAGTGTACAGTCTAAACTGTATAGTAAGAGACAGAGGAGTCAAGAACCAGGCACACAGAACATGCCGAATGCTGGAAGCTGTAAGAAAAAGTAAGCAGACGGGGACACGGCAGCTCTAGGTGGTCACATGAAGGCCCCGCCGTGAAGGGAGAGTTGAACAAAGGAAAGAGGGCATAAGGGAGCATCTCTTTATGTGGGTAAAGGGCCTTCCAGGGGTGGGGGTGTTCAGGGCAGAGTCACATGCCAGGTGCCAGCTCGGGGTTTTCAAGGAACAGTGAGCAGCCTGGGCGGCTGGGGCAGGGGAGTAAGAGACAGCAGTGGGGAAGGAGAGCCGAGAGGGAACCACAGTTCTGACGGCCAGTCTCCTCCACTGACGGTGAGCTCCCCGCAGGCAGGAGCTGTGCCGTGTTTATTTCTGCGATCCACACCAGGCATTCCGAGTGCTAACTGGGAGAGCAAAGCGGTAGACGGCTGACTGGCTGGCTGGTGGATGGCTGGATGGTGCAAGGGACAGACAGGCCGGGTCAAACGGTAAACGCATATATGAGTGGATGGAGGGAGAGCGCGGGGGTGGGGGCTTGCTGGGGGGTTGCTGGAGAGCAGGTGGACGGCAGGATGGGTGGTGAGTCAAAGGACAGAAGGAGCAGTGGCGAGACAAGAAGCGCTCGTGTTACCGTCAGAAGACAGATGTCAGGAAAAGCACTGGTCTGGATTTCAGCACCCAGATGTCAGGAAAAGCACGGGTCTGGATTTCAGCACCCAGATGTCGGGAAAAGCACTGGTCTGGATTTCAGCACCCTACCGCTAACTTGTGTGATTCTCTGCACGTTGAGTCCCTCTAGGCCCTCTCCTTAGAGAGCAGGACAGTTCACCTTGGAGTCCCCCTCGGTTCTGACGGCCTGTAGTTTTACCTCACTGGCTCCCTCCCAAGTGCTCGAGTCTCTCTCCCCTCTGCAGCACACCAGCTCCCACCACCCTGCAGTCCCCAAAGCCTGGCCTCGCCCAGCTCCGGGGGGCCCAGACCGCTCTCCCCTCCACTGCACCGTTCTCCACACTGACCCAGCTCTGGAAATGTTCACAGTGCCTGCCTGCAGAAGGATCGTCCCCACCCCGCCCAAAAAAAGAGCCTCTGCAGATCACTGGTCTCCTGTTTTTATATTTATCGACCAAACACAGTATATTTATTACATAACGCAAATTCATTTTCCAGTTTTATTAATCAGACACGTAAAAGCCAGCTAAAATGCAGACACACACACGGTCGCCTGAGTACTGGAAGGAGAGGGGAGGAGGGAGGAGCGGCAGAGCCACGGCCGGGGCCCCACACTGGCCGCCAGAACTCCCAGGCCGCCCCGCCCCGCCCGCACCGGCTCACCCTCCCTGCTGCACCTGCTCCCTGCCCCCAGACGGGCACCGTGGGAGCCACGCTCTGCAGACCACAGGTGTCGCCCGGCCCACACGTGTTGGCAGTATCCCCTCCTTGGCCTCGAAGTCCCTGCTCCAGTCTCAGAAACAGATCCTTCTTTGGATCTGGGCCTGTTGGAAGCAGGTTTGTGTTCCTGGGCCGCCCTCTCACCTCTGGCAGAACTCAGCCCTTGGGTCCCAGACCAGAGACTCTGTCCAGAGCAGCTGGGCCAGGCCTGCAGGTGAGGACAGAGGTGATTCCCACCCACCAGCAGGCAGCCTGGCATGCCTGTCTCCCTGCCAACCTATGAAACGTTCCCACCTACCCAGTACCTCTGACACCTTCCGATTGCACAGGCCAGAGCCCCAGCCCTCGTCCAGGGCCCCACCACTGCCCAGAGGCCTACAGCCCCCTCAGCAGGGATTCTGTGTCCTCTCCCTCTCCACGACCCTGGCCCAGCCCTGCCCACTCCCCCACACCCCCGCCCTTCTCCATCTCCTCGCTTTGTCCTGCCTGGACCGTCACCCTAATCCTAAATGAACAGCACAATCAGGACAGCAACCCCCTCCCCCAGACTCCGCCTCCTATGACACGGCCATGAACTAGCGCCCCTGGTCCCAGGACCCCTGCCTCCAGCCCCGCCCCCGCCCCATTCGGGCTCACTCACACCAGAGCCCGCGAAGTATGGCGGTTACAGCACAGACCCTGCAGCCCACCACCTACACTGCAAACAAGACTCTGCTCCCTGGACTGGGAACCCACCCTCCTAGAGGTGGACCAACAACTGTCCCCACCCCCCAGGCCTGCTGGGATGGACCGGTGAATTCTTAGATGTGAAACAGCGGAAAACCAAGCCAGGCATCCGGACACTGCTTGGAGCACGCTGGGTGCCAGCACGTGCAGACGCAGCAGGCCATGCCACACGCCGGCCAACAGGCTCTGCCTCCCCCCGTCAGCTGACCCCCTGGCGGGCCCCAGCCACCCTTCAAGGCTCAGTTCAAACAACCCCTCTGCTTAAAAGCCCTCTCTGACTCCTTCAACCAACTCAGGGAGCCTCCCTTGGGCTCACGCCATCACAGTCACACCACAACGTGCCTGCTGGAGCACGGCGCACACCTGCTCCTCGCTCGGCACAGAGCCAGCCCCTGTGATCCCAGCTCCCAGCACAGCATCCACCGGCACATGCCAACCACCTAAGAAACACTAGCTGTTCTCAAATTCTGAGGCCAGTCCAGACCTCTCTCCCTTCCTCCCCAGCTTCAGACTCAGCTCCAGCTGCCCCTGGACCCACACAGCTCTCAAACCAGAACCTTCATTCCCCACACCACGGGGCAGCAGACGGCTCCACCCTAGGCGGGTCTGGAGGCTTCCTCCCACCTCTCCTATCCACAGTTGGCACCAGCACCCAAACTGCTGAAATCATTTTCCACCTCAACACACCACCCCACCTGCCCACCCTGGGCAGACCAGAGGGAGTCATGTCCCTTCCAGGCTCCTAGTCACAAGGAGAGCCATCAGAGCAAGGTGGTGAACAGCCAAGGATAAGAGTAAAGAATCCTGCCCAGGAGTGGATCAGAGGCCACGTTCCACTCAGGGCAGCGGCCCAGGCCACATGGGATAGGCTGCCCTGGGGAAATTCTCAACCCAGGATAAGGAAGCACAGCAATGCTGGGTCTGAGCCCCGCATGTGCAGAAAGACAGATGTGTGCACCCTGGGTACAGACACACCATTAGTGACCCCACGAGCCACCACTCAGGAGGGGGCTCCCCTGTCCCACTGTGGGTCGAGAGGCCTCTAGGGCTTGCAGTCAGCTCTGGCTGGGGTTTGAAAGGACCAGTCTCTCCTTTCTACTGGCACGACCGCCTCAGATCCCAGCACCCAGAGGGCTCCTTCCTGGAGGTGCAGATGACCAGCCGGGTCACACGGAGGCTGCTGACCAGCCCCAGGAGCCACGGCCTTTGCCCCCACTTCCTCCCTGCCAGCTAAGGATGAGGTCGTCCCCCAGCTGCTGCCTTTAGACCACCCTGGCCCCGGGGCACCCCTGACAGCCCCTTTGGGCCCAGCTGGCCTCGTTTCCTCTTGGCTGGCCCAGGCCTCCCTGCACTGCCCACTTGGACAATCTGTCCACTTTGGAATGACGCCTCTTTTCTCACACTGACCTCTTTACTTGCTTGCCAGCCACACAGCAGTCACACACTCCAAGTACCCAGCGTTGATGGGAGAACCTTGTCTGGGGAGGACTGTGGTCACGAGAGCCACATGGGGGATCCCAGACTGGTGCACACTCACACAAGTACATCCTGTGGGCATGTCACAAGTGTCTCCACAGCTGTCCAGGGTACAGATGTACACGTGTGTGCGGGTGAGTGTGGGGCATATGGCATGTCTGTCATGTACATGAGTTTGCATCTACTTCTGTGTGTTTGATTTTGTTCTAGTCTTTTCTCTGTGAATATAATCTGGATTTGCCTCCAAACAAGAGCAATGGGACTGGAAGAGGAGGTACCCTCAGGAGCCATCCAGGGAAGCAGGGGTCACTCACCATGCCGGGCGTCATACTGTCTCATCTGCACCTCCTCCACGCAGTCAGCCGGGAACCAGCCCGTGCGGCCTTTCACGGTCCCCTCCCAAAAACCGCCCTCCCCAATGCTGAGCACTGGGGGGACAGAAGCCAGACAGGCTGTCAGGGCAGAGGGGCGCAGCCAGAGCCCACCTGGCCGCCCTCCGCCCCCAACCACCATCTCCACTATCACCACCCAACCTTCCCGTCTCTCTCCTTCTCTTCTCTTCCCTCCCTTCATTCTCCTGGCTTTTTCCCTGGGAAAATTTTGGGATCCACACGGAAGACAGAAAAGAACAGATGGGCACAGCACAGGATGGGCATGTGGGGGACAAAGAGATGCACAGATGGACACACTCGAGGGGGGACAGGAGGCAGAGGCAGGGGCCACAGTCCTGCTCCTGCCTGCTCTTGAAACAACTCTCCCATCCCAGGGGTCACTGCCAAGAGCTGAGGGTCACTGTGCTGTGGCCAGGAGACTGGGCCCCATGATGGACCATGGGGAGCTGACCAACACAACTGCTTCTTCCTCAGGCTCCCTGGACAGAGGGCACTCATGAGGGGTGGACCCCAGCGATAGCAGAGACCCCATAATGGGAGGAGCTTGTCACGGCACAGGATCCCCTCATTACAGACACCCACAGAACTGGCAGAGAATTCCACATATCACAAGCGTTTCCAATGAAGAAAGTCCCAGAAGTGACACAGGAACCCCATAATTCAAGGAAGCTCTGTAACCGGATAGGGTCCTACGAACATGAGAACCCCAACACCACCAGCCCCCAGAACGACACAGAAACACTCCCGTGAGGAGAGGAGCCCCCGTGGTGACATTTTGGGGAGCCCAAGATGACAGAGGATGGAGAGAAACCGGCATGACAGGAGCCCGGTGAAGACGAACAGCCCTCCCTCCACGGTGACACAAGGCATCCCCAGGGGCACGGACATCCCATAATGACCGCGGCGGCCCAGAGCTCCCGGGGACACCCCTGGTGACAGCCCCTCCACGCCGCCGCGAACGCCCGCGGGCCCCAGGAGGCCCGGCGCCGCGCCCCCCGCGACCCCGCCCCCCGCGCCCCCTCACCCTTCACGGCCTCGCCGCGGTGCAGCGGGATCTCGCCCTCGCCCTGCGGGCTGTGCGCCTTCACGGCGATGAACTTGCGGCCGGGGACTGCGCTGTAAAGTTTCCGCTTCGGGCCCCGGGGCGGCGGCGCGGGGGGCGCGGGGGCGCCGGGCCGGGGCCGGGCGCGGGCCCGGGGCCGCCGGGCCCGCTCGGGCTGTAGACGAACACGTAGGTGACGGACGCGATGCCGGGGGGCAGCGGGCACGCGGGCCGGCGCCCGGGGCCTCCATGGCGCGCGGCCCGGCCCCGCCGCCGGCCTCACCGCAGCCGCCGCCGCAGCGCCCGCCGCCCGCCGCCCGCCGCCGCCCGCCCGCCCGCCGGGGGCCCGGCCCGGGGCCGCTCCATGGGCCGCGCCGCCGCGCCCGGCCCGCTCCCGCCAGCGCACGAGCCGCGCCCGCTCAGGGCTCCGGGGCCGCGGGGCTGCGCTCCCGGGCGCGCCGGGCTCGCTCCATGCCGCGGCCGCTCCGCGCGCCCCCGCCTCCTCCGCGGCCCGGCTCCTCCCTCTGCGGGCGGCGGGCCGGGCTCCCTCCTTTCCCCCTGCGGCCCGGTCGCCGCGGCTCGGACGCAGGAGAGGCCACCGGGCCGAGGAGGACTACGGTGCGCGGAGGGGAAGGCTGGGGAGGGGTCGGTCCGACGGAGGAGCGCGGGGACACCGGGAGGCGAGGCCGACCAGGAGAGGAAGTCCGAAGGGGCTTCGGACTGGAGAAGAGCGTCTCAGAACCGGTTCGGGGTTCGCCTAGCCTCCAGGAGGGGCTCCCCCGGCGGGTCCGCGCCCCCCTCCAGCTAGGGCCTCGGCCACCTCACACCGTGGCCGCCACGAGTGCTGGGCGCCCCGAATCCCCCTCTGGACCTGGGTCCTCTCCTCCCGGACATCTGCCTCGGGTGCTCATGCCCTCTCCACGCTGACCGCCTGGGCACCAAGCCCGAGGCCTCAGCCCTCAGCCTTCGCCTGCTCAGAGGCCTGCACCGGCGCCCTAGCACTGGGCGGACCACGTCCACAGTCTTCGCCAACAGCCAGGCTCTCGGAGGCGAGAATTAGCTGCACTTCAGTAATACGGCTGGTGCCTTCGTTTTTCGGCCCTGGCCGTTCCCAGCACCTTAAGTATCCCACTCCTGCTCGTCTGGCCAACTGTAAAGTTACCGCTCAGCTTCCAACACAGCCCTCTCTGCCCTGCTCTGTGATGCGGATGGGGACTCTGACATGGCAGGCCAGGCTTTGCCAAGAGGGGGCGCCACCTCCCCCACCTCTATGCCACCCCCACCGACAGCGGCTCAAACTCAAGACACTTCCTCTCCTGCAACCAAAGGTGATCTCCCACTGAGGCCCTCTCCCTCCAGAGTGCGCCAAACTTCGTCAGCCCAGTCTTGACCGCTCACTGGGAGGCCCCTGACCTGGATCACTCCGCACTTAATTGCTTCTGAGCCGTGGGCCCCAGCTGTCAGTGTCCTGAGACTTTCAGAACTCCCTGCTACTAGCCCCCAGCACAGCTGGCGACCTAGGCACCTACTAAATGTTTGTTGAAAAAAAAGTAATAAAAATTCTCTTCTCCCCACAGAGCAGTGAGTGAGCTGGAGCCCCCCAAGGACGAGTGAATGTACAAAGCCAAACGAAGGCAGGCCTTCCACAGCCCCCACTCAGGAGCAGCCTTTGCAGAACGGAACCATCCCAGAGTCTGCTCTGTTAGCCACAGGGCTATGCAAAATTTGGGGGGAGAATTGAAGTGACTTGGGGCAGGACAAATAGCCTTGCAGTCTGGGTAGGGACACAGAAAGACAGAGAAGACATCACAGGTCAAGGCTGTAAGAGCAGGGACAACAGCAGAGGAAGAAATGGCTTGTATAAGCGCCTGTGGCACCCCAAGCCCTCTGCTGAACGCTCACACTTAGCAAGTTTGGGAATCAGGTCTACCTGGGGGCAAGTGAAGCTGCTTCCTAGCTCTGTGGCCTTGGCCAAGTCATTCACCCCACCTGAGTGTGAGGACCCTCATGTGTAAAATAGAGCACAGCCTCACACAAGGTCAAGGGTAAGTGAGATGAGACACACTATGCTGCTCGGCCCAGCTGTCACTGTGAAAACAAAGTGCTATTTATGTAACTCTCACCCAACGTGTCTCCGGAGCACCTTCTATGTGACTGGCTCTGGGGCAACTGCAGCTCCTGCCCTGAAGGTGTGCGGACGCGAGAGGCCTTAATCGGCAGCGCTGGCTTGTGCTGAAGGCCAGGGGTCCAAGCAGGGAGCCTTCACTGCCAGGCTCCAGAAGGCTTCCCAAAGGCAATGTTTTGGGTAGGATCAGTCACACCTAACTGATGAGAAACCCAGGCACAGAGTGGCTGGCCAGCGTGCCCAGGCCCACACAGGCAGCGGGTGCAAGGAGTGCCCTGGACTCCGGCTGTCTGTCTGTAGAGCCAGTAACCACCTTTCACTCCCACTGCTCGGCTCAGTGGGCTTCCAGCCCAAGAGTCTAGTGGGGCTCCTGCCCAGGCTTTTTGCTGTAAGTTCTGGGAATGACAAATCCTTGGTTCTCAGGATCCCAGCACTCGTGGTAAAGGGTAAAGAGGAGAACTATGGAGGCCAAAGGGGTTGGGGAAACACCAAGACTCTCCTCTGGGAACAGGGTTGGGGTCCACCTATGGATCTGGAGCCCTCATGGAGAGGCGCACCAGTCCCTAACCTCTTAGCACAGCTCACCCAGCCCTCGTCCTCCTCCCTGGCACGAAGTTTTCTAAACCACAGGTCTGACCAGACCGTCTCCTCCCAGCGCCCTCCGGCAGCCGCCCACTGCCCTCACCACAACCCTGAGTGCAAACAGAGCTCAGTGTGGGGAAGCTTGCCCCAGGCCAGGGGACCTTACCGCTTCCCCTTCCGCACCCTGGGAGGCCCCCACCCAAACCTCAGCTCATCCCCGCAGAGCCAGGCCTCTGCAGAGAGCAGGCCTGTCCCCCCACTCGCCGGCCCATGCCGGCTCTTCCTGGCTCCGGCCCGCCTCCTCCTACCTGATCTTGCTCTGGCTGCCCCTGCCTGTGGCAGGGCCGCTGTCCTTCTGCTGGTCCCCATCCCGGTCCCGGTCTCTCTCCTCCTGCAGTCGCTGGAGCAGCAGCTGGTGGGGGAGGCTCCGCAGCGAAGGCCCAGGAGAAGCTGCCGGCTGCACCTCGCCCTTCAGGTTGATGTCACTGGCTGAGCGCTGCAGGGGCCGAGGCGAGGCCAGGGCGCTGGGGCCCGCCAGCCGCCGCCGCTTCGCGTAGCTGGGGGTTTCCCTGAATGGCACTGGGGTGGGGGAGGGCAACAGGTGAGACTCCGGGCTGCCAGATTAGGGAACCGGCTTCTCCCGGTTTGCCTGGTGTCTCTAGATTTCAAAAGTAAGATCCTCTGTCCCAGGGGCTGCCTCAGTCCCAGGCAGAACAGGTCAGGTGATCACCCTATGAGTGAAGCTCAGATGGGCAGGAGAGGGCAGGGTCACGTACCAAGCTGCCTCTAACTCTAGCTTCAGAGGTAAAAGCCTGCCCTTTCTGTCAGCCAGATGAGTCTCAGGACTGCTTAGATCTGCTCTTGGAACCACCCATCTCGCAGGCTTCCAGAGAGACAAACATCCGGCCACATGTGACACTCCTCACCAGCCCACCACTGAATGGAACTATTAGCAGTTGACTATCACCAGAGGAACTGTAAAAGAGATACTCTAGACCAGGGGTTGGCAAACATCTGTAAAGAATCCAATAGTAAACATTTCAGGCTTTGCAAGCCGTTCAGTCTCTGTTGCAAGGACTCAGCCCAGCCACTGCAGTGTGAAAACAGCCTCAAATAATATATGTGAGCAAATGGGTGTGGCTGAGTTCCAATAAAACTTTATTTAAATAGCAGATGGTGAGTAAAACATGATCCAACTATATGCTTTTACAAAAGAGTCACTTTAGATCCAAAGACACAAGTAGGCTTAAAATAAAAGAAAATATTTCATGTAAATAGTAACCAAAAGAGATCTAAGTAGCTACATTAATATCAAACAAAATAGACTTAAAAAGTATTAAGAGAGACAGAGGACATTATATTTGATAAAAGTGTCAATTTGTCAACTAAATTAACAATTATTAAGATATACGTAACAAACAACAAAGTATCAAAATATATAGAAACAAACATGATATATTTGGAGAAATAGACAGTTCTACAATAATATTTAAGACTTCAACACCCTGCTTTCAATAATGGACAGAGCATCTGGAGAGATCAGTAAGAACACAGAAGACTTGAACCACTCAGACCTGAGGACACTCCACAGAACAAAAGCAGAATACACGTTATTCTCAAGTGCACATGAAACATTCTCCAGGAGAGATCATTTGTGAGGTCACCAAAAAAGTTTCAATAAATTTAAAAAGACTGAAATTATACAAAGTATCTTCTGCAGAGACAATGGAATGAAGATCAAAATAAATAACAGGGGGAAAAAAACCTGGAAAATTCCCAAATATGTGAAAACTTAAACAACACTCTTAAACAACCAATATGTCAAAATAAAAATCATAAGAAAAATTGAAAACACTTTCAGAAAATAAAAACAAAAATACAACATATCAGAACTCATGAGATGCAGCAAAAGCAGTATTAAAAGGGAAATTTATAGCTGTAACACCTACATTTAAAAGGGAAGTTCCAAAAAAAAAAATGGGGGGGGGGGAGTCTCAAATCAATAACCTATTTAAGGAACTAGAAAAAGAGAAGCAAACCAAACCCAAAGGAAGGGAACAGTAAAGACTGCATGAGATGAACCAAACAGAGATTAGAAACACAGAGGGAATCAATGACACCAAGATATGTTTCTTCAAAAATATCAATAAAGTTGACAAATCTTTAACTAGACTAAGGAAAAAAATTAGAGAAGGGGGACACAACTGAAAACAGAAATGGAAACTGAAATGTTACTACCTGATGTTATACAATTAAAAAGGAATATAAGAGAATACTATGGATGATTGTATGCCAACAAATTAAATAAACTAGATAAGATGGACACATTTTTAGGAAAACGCAAATTACCAAAACTGACTCAAGAAGAAATAGAAAATCTAAACAAACCTATAAAAAGCAAGGAGATTGGATCAGTAATCACAAATCTCCCAACAAACAAAAGTCCAGCATCAGACGGCATCACTAATGAATTCTACGAAACACTTAAAGAGGAATTAGCAAAATCCTTCTGAAATTCTTCCCAAAAAAATAGAAGAGGAAGGAGCACTTTCTAATGTATTCTATGAGCAATTTAAAAATGATCAAAGAACTTGACATTTCTCCAAAGAAGATATACAAACACCCAATAAGCACATGAAAAGATGCACCAATAGCTGTTAAGAAAATGCAAATCAAAACCTCAGTGAGATACCTCTTCACTTGGACCAGAATGGCCATAATTTTTTTTTTAAGGTAATAACAAGTATTGGTGAGGATTTGAAGAATTTGGAACCATCATGCATTTCTGGTGGAAATGTAAAATGGTGGAAAACAATTTAGCAGTTCCTCAAAAACTTAAATATAGGATCATCATATGACACGGCAATTCTACTCCGAGTATGTACCCAAAATAACTGACAGCAGTATTCAAACAAACGCATTTCACACGTGTCCATATAGCAAGGTTCACGATAGCCAGGGGGTGGAAACCACTCGACGTCTACCAAAGGGTGGACGGACACACAACAGGTGCAGACACAAACAGGGGGATGTTATTCAGCCACGAAAACTAGCGAAGCAGTGATACGTCCCACAACACGGATCACGTGGGAAAACACGCTTCAGTTTGTGGAAGGGAGCCAACACCAAGCGGGAGTCCACTCACATGAAATATCCAGGACAGGCAGATCTATATGGACAGAAAGTATGTTAATGATTGACAGGGCTGAGGGAGAGGGGAATGTGGAATAATTGCTTCATTACACAGAGTTTCCACTTGCGATGATGAAAATGTTATGGAATTCAATAGAGTTGCTGTGAATGTCTTAAACACCACTAAATTATTTAAAATAGTTAATTTTATGTCACATGAATTTGATTTTAACTGAAATTTAAGTCTTTGATTTTAAAGCCCCGATTAAAATCAACAACAGGCGGAAGGCTGGATTTGGCCTGGGCGCGTTGTTTGCCAAGCCCTATCTAGACTCTGGTCATGCAGACCAGCAGCCTCACCTCCAGTTCCTTAGGAAATCTCAGGCTCCACCCAGACCCTCCAAGTCAGAATCTACATTTAACTGGATCCCTGGGTGACTCAAATGTACAGGACAAAGTGAGAAGCGCTTTCCTAGGGCACTCTTCAAAAGCACTCTGGGACAAGTCAGTGAGAAGTGTGCCTCAGAGTGTGTGCACCAGAGGTGGGAGGAGGGCCTGAGGACCCAGAGGCAGCCCGAGGCAGCAGGGTCCCTGCTTCCTGCGGGTCAGGGCAGCGGGTGCTGCCAAGAGGCTTCCAGGTGACCTGTCCCCTGAAGGGTGACGACAGGGCTCAGCCTACAAGATCCCTCCAGGCGGCTTCGTGCTGGAGGAAAAGGAAGGCTGGCTGGGCAGAGCCTCACTGCTGCTCCTCCCGTGTGCAGGTCCCACCTGGGTCCCCAAGCTGGGGCGAGACAGGACCTCTGACTCCCAAGGGGAGCGTGTGCTGAGGGGAAGAGGGGACCAAGGGTGGATCTCTGGATCACTCTGTCTGAAGACAGGCTCTGCTATTAATCCCTCTGTGCCTGGGGTTTCCTTCTCTGTAAAAATGCACTAACAGCACTCACTCACTGGGGGCTTGTTGAGAGGGTTATCATAAATGCTCAGAATATACTCCCCTATGACTCAGGCGCATCTGGCTGTGTCATCTGAGTGTATGTGTGACATGTGAGCAGGTAAGGGTGCGTGGCCAGCAGAGCTGATGCCAACCGTGGGACTAACTGATGTGACCTCTCAGCTCAACCACAAATGCCTGACCCCAGCCAGGGGAGCGCACCCTGGATCAGCCAGACAGAAGCTGATAATGGTGACCACAGGAGCCCCGGCATCTCTGTCCAAAGATGAGGGGGCAGCTGAGGCCTTCCTGACTCTCAGCCTGGACCACAGAGAAGCCCCCACCCTCCCTCCCACCAGCCGGGCCAAGACTACCTGCCAGAGTCCAGACCCGTGGAATTGAACACTGCATAAGGCCAGCAGGGGAAGGAGTAAAGAACCATAAAAGACTATTTTACCTAAGGAAACTGAGGCACAGAAGTCCCAAGCCGCTTTCCCAGGGTGTCATCACAAGCAGCAGCAGACCCCCACACGTCCAGAAACCAAGCCTGTCCCAGGCCAACGGCCTCCTCCAAAATGAGTAGCAGCCCCAGCCAGACCATCACTGGAGCCCTTCTCCGCCTCTCACCCCAGTTCAGACCTCAGGCTTCACCACAGTTCTCTCCCAAGCAGAACCCGGACCGCAATCGGCACCGTTTCACTGGCTCGGTCATGTGCTCAACACGCATCCGCTGCTGCTGGAGGTCAGGGTCTGCCCACTGTTACGGACCCCTGACCCTGCCTGGAAACGAGGGGCTCACAACCAAGCCTCACTGCCAGCAGGTCTGTTCAGGGGAGCCTATATCCGAAGACTCCTTAAACGTGAACTTGACCTTATCCTAACGGTAACCTACCATAACCTCACATGAGAACCATCCAGCACTCAGACCCGGGGACCAGCGTTAGCCCCTTGCTGTCCACTGCCACTTTAAACTTTGTAAAAATGGAGGCGTCAAGATACTGCAGTCCCAACAGAGGGGGAAGCTTGGGAGTCTGTGCTCCCAGGAGAGCCGTGGGCAGAAAGCCTTGTCCACCCAGGATAGAGGGAGCAGAGACCACCTGCTCTGTGGCCAGGTGGCTGGAAGCGGCAGCCGCTGGCCAGAAAATACTCTTTTCAGGAGGAGAGGCCCACCCCCAGCCACTCCACATGACGAGGGGAGGCTCAGGATTTGCAGGACAGCTTCCCGGCCAGCCCCACAGACAACACTGCCCTGGGAGAGGGTGGCTCCTGAGGCCTGAGGTTCAAACTAGACAGCAGCTCCTGGGTTCCCTCTGGGGTGCGTGCTGGGCCTCCCGAAGCACTGGCTGCCGAGGGCTCAGAGCCCCTTGTCCCGAGATGGCTGCCGCCTTCCCCACACGCATCCCTACCACTGCGCTCTGATTTCTTCACACACGCATACAGGTGGTCTTGTCCTGTGTGAAGCTTGCCGTGGGCCACTTAGAGCGCGTTGTTTCCGGCTGAAGTGAAACACGGAGCGTCTGCAGAGGCGCTCCACTGCCACGTGTCCCCTGCTGCCCTTCACATGACCTCACAGGAAAACACGCTGACCTAACTCCAACCCTGCTTCCAACCTGAGCTGATCCCTACACCCACAGTGGTAACAAGTACGACTGAGGCAGGAGGGGAAGGGGACGACAGAGGATGAGATGGCTGGATGGCACCACCAACTCAATCGACATGAGTTTGGGTAAACTCCGGGAGTTGGTGATGGCCAGGGGTGCCTGGCGTGCTGCAAAGAGTCGGACACAACTGAGCGACTGAGCTGAACTGAACAGTCACAACCGTACCCTTAACGCTGACCTGACTAGCCGCATCCACAGCCTTCACCTAACCGTGACCCTAACGTGACCCTCTGTCACCTGCACAGGCCCTCCCGTCAGCACACTCCTATCCCTGCAGGGCCCCTAATGGGAGCACTGGGACCACGCCCAGTTGCACTGGGAGAGTTGGAGGAAAAGGCTCCGGGTTAGGGGCTCCCTTGTAACAACCCCACTCACTCTTGCCCTGTTGGGCCCTGACAACCCCCACAAATCCACATCGGCAGGGCCCTTGGTGGGCAGAACTCACCAACGTCCGAATCTTTGTGGGTCTTGATGACCTCCGCGAGCTCAAAGTTCCCCGCTATGATGGCCACCTGGCAGGGGGTGGGGTAGGAGGGGGGCTCAGCAGCACAGACTCACCTCCCCTCAGCCCTTGGGGCTCCCTGAATGCCCAAGCAGGCTCGTCCTCAGTTGGGGGCCCCAGGCTCAGACCTTGGCCCCTGCCTGACCCATCACCCCAGTCTGTGTGGGACTGAGGGGTCTCCTGGGACACAAGACTCTCAGAGCTAAAGCTGGAACACACTGGCCACCCTGCCCATTCTCAGAACGGCCCCTCCACATGCCTGGTCTCCCCACGTGACCTGTGAAGGCCCCTGAATGGACAGTCACGGCCCACACCTGTTCTCCCCGGGCCCGAAAGCCCTCTGACCCTCCTCTCCGCTCCCTGGAAGGGGGACCGAGGGAGCCATCCTCAATGAGCACCCCTCATAAGAGACGGGCACTGCCCTGGCTCACACCCTTCCTCTACCTCACCCTGGGACGACCCTGGGCCCAAAGCTCCCTCACTGCTTTACAGGGAAGAAACCAAGGTCCAGAAAGACCAAGCCACACAGAGATGGAGAGACGCACCCCAGGGAGCCCCACGGGTGAAGCTCCTGCAGACATTCACGTACCTGGAAGGCTGTCTGGCTGTTGTAATTGCGGACATCCTTGTTGGCTCCGCGGAAAAGCAGGACACGGGCACAGCTCTCCTGCGGGAAGATTGGAGGAGGGGTCACGGCTGGGGACAACACATGCACAGACAGGGCCCACAGCTGCATGTTCACCACACACACATGTAGCATGGGGACGAGCAGGTCAGGTGTAAGTGTGCAGGTCCTAGCTAGCTCAGAGGGTCCAGATACACACAATGCACATGTGGTTATTCAGAACACACACGCGTAACACATGTGTTCGGGGAAACGACAGGCACACATAGACCACAAGGCCACCCAGCTCAGTGCAGGAGGCAGAACACGCAACTGTGGTGTGATGCACAGGGTCAGACACGCACACACATGGGGTCACTGTACAGCAGCACCTGTGTGCACACATGTGTGCAGACGTGCAGACCGACCTGGTTGTAGAGGGCGCAGATGTGCAAGGCTGTGTTCCCAGAGGCGTTCTGAGCCCCCGTGTCAGCCCCGTAGAACAGGAGATGCTCCAGGTGCTGTACGTGCCCAAAGCGGCAGGCCTGCGGGAGGGGGCGTCACCGCTGGAGCCCGGCCCCTCAGGCCGACCCCAGCCCGCCCCGTGCCCTCGCCTACCTGGTGGACTTCCTGCCAGCCGTTCTCGTCGGTGGTCCCCAGCTGAGCATGGTCGTGCAGGAGCAGCTCGCAGCAGAGGGCGTCCCCCCCGCCCAGGGCGCTGTGGTACAAGGGCGTCAGACCACGGCTGTCCTTGTAGTCCGGTGAGGCGCCCAGGTCCAGCAGGGTCTGAGGGCAAGAACCCCAGTATTCATGCCAGGCCAGCCTCTTTCTGCTCCAGGGTCACACAACGCTCTGGCGAGGGCTGGGCCTGCACTGACCGTCAGGGCGGCCGCGTTCCGCTGGCGCGTGGCGCAGTGCACGGCCGTGAGCCCATCTCGCGTGCGGAAGTCCAAGTGGGCGCCGCCGTTCTTCAGCACCTTCAGCAGGTCGGTGGCATCGTCCAGCTGGGCAGCCAGGCTCAGCGGACACTCTGGGTTCAAGGGACAGGCGGAGGTCACAGTCCTGGCCATTCCCAGACCGTGCCCCTCCCTGATCTGCTTCTCACCTCCTGAGTCAGGATCGTGGAAATTGGGGTCCAGCCCCTTGTCCAGCAGGCGGGCCACCTTTTCCGTGCTGTGCAGCTGGACATATTCCATAAACTTCTTCAGGTTCGCCTGGAACAGCCAGCCATGCTGATCAGCAAACACTTGACAACCGTCATCTGACCATCGCCCACGTCACCCAGGGAACCGCCGTAGCCCTCAGTCGGACCCGCCAGCCTGCAGCACGGCCTTCCCCCTTTCCTGCGGTGCCCTGACCATGCACTCCCCCTGCAGCCCCAATCCCAGCTCCACTGGATCCGCGTGCTGCTCCAGGTCCTTCCTCGCCCTCCAAGCCCAGCTAAGTGAGTTCCCTCCCTCAGCCTCAGCCTCTGCCCTGGCTTCTCTCCCTGGCCCTGATGCCCCAACCTGTCCAGCCTGGAAAAGCCTGAAGCCACGTGGGCAGGAGCCAGCCAGGGGTAGCACGCACCCTGCTCCCCAGGTAGCCTGCTCCTTCTCCGGTGCACCTTTCTCACGAGCTCACCCCACGACAGATCCCAGCTCCGGGGCCTTCCTCTCTTGCCGGGTGCCCCCTCCTGCGGCGTGACTCTAACTGCTTTTCCTTCACTCACCCGGTCATGCACCAATTCACTCAGCAGAGCCTCACTAAGCTCCTGCTGGTGCTACACCACTGCCTGCAGCCGGCAAGGTGTCCTGGCCTGAGACCCCAGGCCCTCCAGAAACAAAATGCATCAGAAATAGGACAAGGTGCCGTGGGGACAGCTCCGCATGAGGGGGCACCCTCTGGCGGGTTAGGACAACGGGACAGGAGGAAGCATGGTCAGAGCTGAGACGAAAGACCTCAGCCCCACCGGTGTGGGGGGCCGGGAGGCTTAGTGTGGTGCTGGGGCCAGCCGGAGACCAGGCAGGCAGAAACATGGGACTGTGGCACAGAGTTGAAACTCATCCTAAAATCAAGTGAGACTCACTGAAGGTCAAGAGTCATCGGCGTCCTGCGGGTCACTGAGGTCAGCTTTAGAGGAGAGGTAACCATGGGAGGCAATGGTACCCCCACTCCAGTACTCTTGCCTGGAAAATCCCATGGACGGAGGGGCCTGATAGGCTGCAGTCCATGGGGTCGCTAAGAGTCGGACACGACTGAGCGGCTTCACTTTCACTTTTCACTTTCATGCACTGGAGAAGGAAATGGCAACCCACTCCAGTGTTCTTGCCTGGAGAGTCCCAGGGACGGGGGAGCCTGGTGGGCTACCGTCTATGGGGTCACACAGAGTCGGACACGACTGAAGTGACTTAGCATAGCATAGCAACCATGGGAGGAATCCAGGGTGATGGGTTATACCAAGACCAGTGAGAGAGTCTCTGCCCAGCCATGGAACGAGGGCAGCAGAGGAGTCTGGCACAGAGACTCCAGGGTCACAAGGGGGTCACTGGGGCACAGGGGTGAATGTGCAGATCCCTCTCTGAGGCCCCAGAGACTGCCAATGAAGTGTCCAGCAAGCAAATGTCCACTGGCCCACGGGAGCCTGGGATGGGAACTCAGGGAGTCTGCCTATGGAAAGGGCCAGGGTACCCACCCTGCCCCTCCTACATTCAGAAGAGGCAGGGAGGTGCCCCCCAAAGAGCATGTGGGGTCAGACCCTCGTAGCAACAGTACCCAGGAGTAAAGACCCCACAGGTAGGCCTAGGAACAGGGCCCCAGAGTCAGAAGATCTGGGTTCAACCCCATCATCACTGGATGCAGAGCTGTAAGCAAGTCACTTAAATTCTCTGGGACTCAGTATCTTCATCTATGAAATGGGATAATAACAGTTCCTCACAGGAAAAAAAAAAGAAAAAAATAATGAGATGCCTAATTTCAAGTGCCTCACACTGGATGACCACTAAGTCCCGGATGCCCTGTTCTCCCCACCCCAACCCAGCTCCCCTCAACAACCATATCTGCTCACGTCGCCCCCGCAAAGACACTGCGCCCTACGGCACTCCACCCCTTAGCCAGGGGCCCACCAGAGGGGTCAGCGAGAGTCTGACCTGAGTGGAACCCATCACCAGACCGACCACTCCAAAGTCATGGTGCCCGGAGTCTGCACCCGGCCCTCTAGCCACCCCCAACACCCACTCTGGGTCCCTGATGACAGGAGAAAGCAGTCTGAGCCAAAGCTGGGCAGCCCAACCAAGCTGGGGTGGCCGTTCTGGAGACGGGGGAAGGCCTCAAGAAGGGAATTTTTCAAGGACACTTTTGACATCACAAAATCCAGCTAAGGCTGAGCTAGAGGAGCACTGGCCATGGCGGGGAGGGGACTGGAGGGAGTGCAGAAGATCACCTTCGAGTACCCTTGCTGTGGCTGCCTCCTTACCTTTGTGTGAAGCTTTGCAAACTGCTTATCATCAATGAGGTTCTGGGCATAAACTCGCCTCTTGTATCGAAACTGCTCAGGTAAAGACAAGGCAGAAAAAGGCACCCACCTGGACTGAGTAAGTGAAAGCAGGCACACAATGGAGTCCTGCCCACCGCTGTGTGGCAGGGCCCCACTGCTCATCGCCCCCATACTGCCCACTGCTGTGTGCCCAGGGCCCCACTGCTCATCGCCCCATAACGAAGCTCCTGCCGCGGCCTCACCAGCCCGTGCACACGCCATGGACACGGCCTGCACGGAGGGCGGGTGTGCTGCACGCCCAGCCGTCTCTCTGCCTGCGGTGCCCTTCCTGTCTCACCCCCACCCCCAGGATTCCCTGGAAACCTCAGTCCTCTTCCAAGACCAGGTTCCAGGCCTACCTTCCTAGACACCCCTCTCTGGACAGAACTGTGCCTATCTGCCTGTGCCACCAGGGAGGACCAGTCAGCTGAGCTCAGCGACCATAACGCTTGTTCCAAAGCCCATTGCACTTGCCACCCCCTCCTCCAAACTGGATCTGGTCCCCTTGCTCACAGGGTGCTCAATGGCCTTTACATCATGAACAGGTGAGCAAACGAGGAAGACTTAGACTGTCCTTAGGACGACTGCACGTGCGGTGGCAGAAAGAAAGACAAGACCCCGCACTCCACGCGGCGCTCTGGGCGGTCACGCCCGCTCACAACCCGTCGCACGTGCTGCTGACCGCGCGCCTGCACGCGGCTCTCTGCTCACTCGCCCCGTACACACTAACTCCCCGCGTCCGAGCCCCTCGCTGCTGCGCCCTCTGGAGCTCCGGGCTCCGCCCGTTCCAGGCCGCTGCTCACCTCCAGGTAGGGCAGGGGCGTGTCCAGGTTGGGCGGGTATTCCTGCAGAAGCCGCTCCTCGTCCAGGAACTTGCCGGCACGGCCCCGGGAGGGCGGCTGGAAGAGCCCGTAGTTGAGCGCGTCCTGGAGGCTGTGGTTGAGGGCGCAGAGCACGCGCTGCTTGGCGGCCCAAACGGGCGCGGCCGGGTCCAGGCGCAGGCACTTCTGTAGCGGAGCGCGGTCGTGAGCCGATCGGGCCGCCCGGCCAGCGCCGGGCACGGAGGCCCGGGGCGCCGCCCGAGTCCCCGCGCGGGAGCGGAGGCCGCGGACCCCCGCCTCCGCGCCCCGCTCGCGAGGCCTCGCCCTGGGGGGCGGTGCTTCCCCGGGCCCCGCCCCCGCCCGGCTGCGGGGAGGGTCCGGGTGGAGGCGGCGGGGGAGGGGCGAGTGGCCGGGGCCGGGGTCTCCGGCGCACGGCTCGCGGCGCGCGGGTAGGGGGCCGCAAGAGCGGGGCGAGGGTGCCGCCGGGAACCGGGCGGCGAGGCTCACCGTCTGCTGCAGGTCTGGGATGCCGACGCGCACGATCACGGCGCTGGCCCCGGGGCCGTCCATCCCCGCGCCCGGGCCGGGGCCGCTAGCGGCCGGGAGCTGGGCGCCCCGGGGCTCCTCGCCGCGCCCCGGCCCCCCCCGACCCCCCACCGGAGCCCCGTCGGCCGCGCTGCGCGGGGAGGGGGCCGGGGGGAGCCGGGGCCGGGGCCGGCGCCGGGGACAGCGGCTCCGAGGGCTCCGCAGGGGCGGCGGCGGCGGCGGCGGCGGCGGCGCGGCTCAGCTGCATCGGCCCCGGCTCCGCTCGGCGCCTGCCTTCCCCGGGGGCGGGGGCGGCGGGGGGAGGGGGCCTGAGCCGGGAGGGAAGCGGGGGTGGCAGGGGGCTGAGCCGGAGGCGGGGGCCGGGACGCTCAGGGCCGGCGAGGGCGAAGGGGATTGTCTGGGGTCCCGGGGTGGGGAGGGAGGTCCGTGCGAAGGGCGAGGGCCTCGCTGCAGGGTGGGGACCCTGGGGGCTGTGCTGGGGGTGTGGGGACTCCTAGGCCTCGGTGTGGGGGGAGTGGCTGAGCAGCGAGGACCGCGCCGCCCTTCGGCTGCGGAAGAGCATCCGTGGACCACCGGGGAAGATGCGGCGAGGAGGGGGTCTTGGAGCTGGGATGGGGGCCGCTTTGGGCACTGGGACCAGAGACAGGGAAGGAAGGGAAGAGAAAAACTGGAGAATTAATTTCCGGGGGTGGCAGCTTCTCCCCACTCTGCCGACCCCCTCTCCCCACCCTACTCAAGACCCGGGGATGACAGAGACCAACCTGGTCCCAGTCCTGGGCGTGGGACGGCAGGGACCTCAGAGCCCCGGGGTCTCTCCCACCACCGGCACCATTTAACCCTCCAACTTAACCCTTAGGACCTCGCCGAACTGTGTTCAGCGCGGCTCGCGGCTCCCGCATCCCTAGCCGAGTTTGGGGAGTTCGCTCCGGACTCTGAGGCCCGCCGCTCCTCCAGCCCCCTCCCCAGGTCCCCTGGTTCGCCTAGCTCCGACGCCTGTCACCCCCCCGCCCCGGTCACCTTAGCGACAACAGGATGGGGCCGCGACCTAAGAGGAAGGGCTTAGGGGAGGGGGCGCTACTAGTCTCCACCTGCACCCGGGAAGTGAATTTTAGTTTTACGCGTTGTCTTGGCAACGCGGGAGGGGGTGATGAGTAGGCGGAGGAGAGGGGAGCGCAGTAAAGAAACTAGCTCAGGCACCACCGCCCCATTGGAGCGCGCCAGCTCCCCCCAATACTCGTCAGCCTCACAGAACTACCCCAGAGCTGGGAAACCCGAGCCCTCAAGGTTCTTAAAAGCAACGAGCAGCCCCTTCACGTTGAAATAGCCCTGATTTCCCGAGAAACAGCTTCTGACTCCCACAAAGCTCCCCCACCGTGCTGGACTCCTCCCCAGAGAACAGGCCCTGACCCCCATGGCCGCTCCCCTTCTCACAAGACACACTTGCTAACCTTCACAGAACAACCCAGCCTGGGGATACCTTCTGGTCCTGGTAGAAAATACCCCAGCCTCACCCACCTTCTCCAAGAGCAGCCCTGGATCCCCTGAGCCTCCCAGGAATAAACTTGAATGAACCGTCCCCCCACCCCCCACCCCAGACACACACACACAGAGAAAACCTCTCTACCCTTCCCCGACATCCTGGAAGCACCCTACCCCCACACAGACCAGTTCTTGACACCCTGTTGGAGAACAGTCCCAACCCCAAAGAGCCCCACAGTACCCGCCGCTCCGCCCCTGGAACAGCCTCTGGTCCCCCCAGAGCAAGACCCACTTCCCCAGGACCAGCCCTGACCCCTGAGGGAAACCGGGCTCTCTCCCTCCCCAGCCACCACCCCTCCAGGAAAAATCTCTGCCTCCTAGGACTCCACTGACCCCACCGAGCGTGTGTCCAGCGCTGTCTGCAGTCTGCTGCTGCTTTCTTCCCAGGCCTGGGCAGACCCTCCCTGCCTAGGAGTATGACCCCAGGATGTTCAGGCTCTTCCCAAGGCCACTGGCCTGGCCTGAGTTGGAGAGCTGAGGGTCCCCAGAGGCTGGGGCGGATGGGAGGGGTAGGGGAAGGGGGAGCAGGAAGGGGCTGCCGGAAGCCCACTTATCTGCAGGAAGCACCTTGGGAAGCATGTGGGCCAGCCCTGGAGAGAGGAAATGAGTGCTTCCCGGCCCCTCTGTCTCCACCGTCTTCCTGCCCCTGGTCTCCCCTCCCTGAGGCACCCAGAGTGGCCCCTCCCCATGTCCCTGCCCCTGTGTCCCTGCCCCCGCTGTGGCAGCTGTGCGGCCATGGCCACCTTCACCAGAGTCGCGAGGGAACTGAAGGAGGCTGCATCTCCCCACAACCAGCCTCAGAGCAGCCCCAGGCCTCCGGGCTCTCCCTGCAACCCTGCCCTTGACCTGGGTGGCGAGACACCCACCTGTCCACCAAGATGACCTCATGGGGACCCCTTCAGCCTCCCCAGGGGCCCACTGGACTTGATACACCCAGTACCATGAATGCCATGCTTTCGGGAGAAAACCTCACATCTGAGAAGCAACCAACACATCCCTGGTCTCCAGGCTCAACTGGGCCTGCCCCGTCAGGTCCACAGAGTGCCTGGCCCAAAGAATGGGCACATAATGAACAAATTCCAAGCTGGCACCATTCCCCAACCCACCACCACCCTGGCAAACGGCAAAAGTCCCAACCCCCAGAAGCACCTTCCCCACAGCGTGTCCTCCTGGCCCTGCAGCCTGGTGGACTGGTGGGGCAGGAAGCTCAGGGGCAGGCTGTTTTGCTGAGAATAAAAGACCCCGGGCTCCTCGGCACCTCCCAGCCCCGCCCTGCCTCTCCGCCCTCCCGTCTGAGTCCTTGAAGGCAAGGAGTCCCCAGATCTCATGGCCCTTCCATCAGGGCTAAGGTTCCAGAAAGACTCGTGGTTCTCCCATCCCCACTTCCTCCCAACACAGGTTCAGAAGCCCAGGGCCTATGGAAACTCATGTGGGCAAAGCATCCGGAACGTGCCTGGCACAGGGTCAGACCTCTCCGGTGGAACACTGCCCACCACTCCGTGGCCCCCCAGGCCTCCAGCCACTGCAGAGACCGTCTGTGCCCACACCCTCAAGGTCCTAAGCCCTACCCCCCACCCCCCCCCCCACCCCGCAGCACGGGCAGAGCACCCTACCTGCGGCGTCCTGTCGGCCCTTCCTGGTGAGGCTGCGTCCCCCTCCCTCACCACGCCCTCCTTTCACACTCCTAGGCCACTTCCTCACCCAAATCCCAGCTTTTCCCTCCCTCTCGCGGTTGCCTACAGAGGCCTGGCCCACCACAGCCCCCTCTTACCGCAAATCCTGCAGGCCTGGCCTCACGCCCCGGTTTCCAAGACAGGGCTGGGGTGGGGGGCAGGGGGCGTCCTGCCGTCTGACCCTCCCCAGGGGCCTCTCTCCCCGCCTGTGCTATTCCTCTGCCCCCACTCTGGTCTTCCCTCCACAGCACCCTAGTGTCTGCCTGCCCTGAAATCACTTGTTGCTTATGGTCTAGGACCTGTCTTTCCCGCAGGATGCAGGCTCCCCCGTGGGGCGGGAGCTTTCCTGATTTGGTTCACCGCTATGTCCCTTAGTCTGAGCTCAGTGGACATTTGCTGAACTTTCATCTTCAAACTGTTCACACCCAACTTTGTCTGTTCAGGGCAGACCCTCTCCAAACTCAGAGCAGGTTGTAGGGGCAGAATGCCTGAGTATTCTGTCTGGACCTGGTGCAATGCTTCTGGATAGGTTTTTGTTTTATTTTGTTTGCCTCAAGTTATTCAACATCTATCAGTATATTTAGGTTCAAGTTCATCCTAAGTCTGATAAGTCTTATTTTTCTAGGAGTACAAATCTTCTGCTGAAGAGTCAACTTTTCTTTCTGCTCATCTATTTCTATTTTGTGTTCTTCTGTTTACTTCTTTCTACTGCTTTGATTGTTGTTAGGATCTTTCTTCTAATTTCTTCAGCTGGGTACCAAATTCAATTTTTAGCCTTTCTTTTCTCTGACAATGAGTGTTTAAGGTTATAAATTTCCAAGTTCCACTTTAGTTATGTCCATTAAGTCGGGTCTTAGTTCTGGCATGTGCGATCCAGTTCCCTGAAGGGATTGAACCCAGGCCCCGGCATTGGGAACTCGGAGTCTCGGCCAATGGACCACCGTGGAAGTCCTCCATTACGTCTTAATAAGCAGTGTTTTTAATCTCACCGTCTCGATTTTCTAATATCCATTGTATTGCTTGCTTTAGGGATTACTGAAAAGTATGCTACTGTAAGCTTTCAAATGTAGACTAGGTCTCTTTCTTTTTATTTATTTCTTTTTGAGGAAGGACTCGCCCTTAGCTACTGATTTCTTTTTTGTTGTGTTATGGTCAGAGAAGATGATCTGCGTAATACTGATCTTTGAGTATATTTGAGTACAAATACAAATGTAATTTATTTGTTAAAAATGCAAAAAATATAAAAAATACAAATATAAATATATTTGAGTATATTTGAATAATACTGATTTTATAAAGACTTTCTGGTTGCCATGTATGTGGTTCAATAGGAATTGTTGGATGCAAGGAGATATGTATGTGTGTGTGTGTGTCTGTGTGTGTGTGTATATATATATATCTCCATATATATCTCCAACAATATACACACACATAAAATCATACCTCCATTGCATCAAGTTTGTTCATTGTATTATTCAAATATTCTATGTGTTTTCTAATGTTCCTTTTGCTTGATTTATAAATTACTCAAAGAAGTGGGATAAAATTCCACTTTGGCAGCCTCTCCATGAAATTTTGCCAATTTGGGATTTACATGTCTTTCCAGGCTTCATTTTTAATGCTAACAGATTTAGAATTATTATAGCTTTCTGATAAATTATTCCTTTTATCATTATATGGTACCTTATTTATTCTTGGTGATGCTTTTTGCCTTAATTTTTTTTCAATATTTAGTCTAGGCACAGCACTATTCTGTGAGTATTGACCTCATATATCTTTTCCCCTCATTCTTCTTTTATTTTTTCTACATTTTACATTCTTAGATGTGCTTCTGCTGCTGCTAAGTCACTTCAGTCGTGTCCGGTGCAACCCCATAGACCGCCTCCCACCAGGCTCCCCCATCCCTGGGATTCTCCAGGCAAGAACACTGGAGTGGGTTGCCATTTCCTTCTCCAATGCATGAAAGTGAAAGTGAAAATGAAGTCGCTCAGTCGTGTCGACTCTTAGCGACCCCATGGACTGCAGCCTACCAGGCTCCTCCATCCATGGGATTTTCCAGGCAAGAGTACTGGAGTGGGGTGCCATTGCCTTCTCCATAGATGTGCTTCTAGTAAATAGTATGTGTAGCCATTTTTTAAATTAACCTTTAATGGTGTTTTATGATGATTATTGATATGTTTTACCTGATTTTTGCCTTCTTATTTTGTGTTGTCAGTCAGTATTTTTTTGTTTTTTTGTCTATGCTGCTTTTCTCTCCCTTTGGGCTCTTCCTTTGATTGATCACGTTATCTTTATTCCTCTTTCCCTCAACTCCCTTTGTTTTTGGAGTTAAACATTCTTTCTATCATTTTCATAAATACACTTAGATTTGTAACATGTGGGATTAACAGAGCCCAAAGTAAAGGCTGTCCCGTCCCCCTTCCCTGCACTAGAGGGGCTCAGCCTTAGCCTCAGGCCTTTGTCCACATCCTTCGCCTCCAGCGAGTCTGTTGTGGCTGCTTGTGGAGTCACATGTCAACCCATTCTTCACTCACTTTCCTTTTGACTTGAATTTTCTTCTTCCTGAAAGTAGTGACAAAGTAGTGACTTTGAAATGTCTTATTTCACCCTTATTTTGAGTGATAATTCAGCCAGTGTAGAATGCTAAATTGACAAAATATTTTATTCTCAATGCTTTGAAGATTTTTCTCTGTGTGTGCTGTATTCTGGATAATTTTTCTACTTCTGGCTTCCATCTCACTGATTCAGTTTGAGTTTAATCTGTTATTAAGTGAAGTTGCTCAGTCATGTCCGACTCTTTGCGACCCCGTGGACTGTAGCCCACCAGGCTCCTCCATCCATGGGATTCTCCAGGCAAGAATACTGGAGTGGGTTGCCATTTCCTTCTCCGGGGGATCTTCCCGACCCAGGGATCGAACCCAGGTCTCCCGCATTGCAGGCAGATGCTTTAACCTCTGAGCCACCAGGGAAGCTCTCATCCATAGGTTTTATTCCCCACCCCTCCCATAGAGTTTTAAATTTCAGTGACCATAAATTTTATTTTTGCAAGCCATATTCGGTACATTATCAAATCTGCTTGTTCTTTGTTTACATTGACTTTTTATTTAATGCAATGTTTAGATTTCTTTTGTCTTTAATTATTTTTAAAACATTTACTTTAAAGTTCTAGTCAGTGGTGCACATATGTGAACTTTTTGGTGGTCTAATCCCATGTGTAGCATCTACCAACCCGCTCACTGCAGGGGGACTGTAGGGTCCTTCTGTGACAGTTTTGGGACTTGGGGTTATGAACTCAACTGGGCCTGGGAAGCCTAGATGTGTCCCTCAGAGGAGTATAACTAGCCCGGAATTGTTTCATGTTAATTTCTTGGCTTGGTGGTCCTGGGGACTCCAAAGGGTAATATAATTAAGACTCCAAACTTGGGGGACCAACGGTGGCTACAACTTAATATGGAGACTTCTTCACAGAGAGATCACCACAGAGCTTTATGAAAATTGCTTAAAGAGAAATATATAGTAATAATTATGAAAATAGATTACTTCCCAGATTTTTGAGCACTACATGTCATCCCAAGGGTATGACGTGTGTGAACTCATTCGGTCATCACTAAATCACCAAGCCCGCCCATTGCTGTCCTCGTGTAACAGATGAGGAAACAGAGCAAATTAGAAGCAACTCACCTTGTCCGAAGTCGCATGTGGTGAGTCAGTGGAGAAATCAGGACTTGGAACACCACAGTGGGCACGTGACCCAACAGGGCCGATGAGAATCCTGTTCTGGAGGCTCAGGCTCGTAGCTGAGGGAAGAAACCCTTTCTCCACACTTGGGACACATGGGAGAAATGAAGCTCGATAGACAGCAGTGACCAAGCTCGCAGCCTTGGGAAAAAGCAGTCCTGGGAGGAATGTGGACGCGGGAGACAAGGAAGGTTCTGAAGAGGCTCCGAATCTCCAAACTTAGTCCCTAAAATCTGCTTTTCTTTCTTTTGGCTTCAAGAGCCAAGGGTACCTGAAAGTCCACACAAAGGAGAGTGAAAGGCCTCGCTAAGAGGGAACATGACTGTAAGAGAGGTGGAAGGGCTGGCCTTGGGGCAGGGCCTGGGCTGGCATCCCAGCTCAGCCACCACACACCCTGGTGGCCTGGGAAAGCTTCCTGGCTTCACTCTGCCTCCCTGTGAGCTCTGCTGTGTTAGGGACAAATGGAGGACTTGCTTCGTTCCCTCCCTCATTCAGGCCACGTGCCAGGCACCTGCTCTGGGGCTGACGACGTGGCTTCAGCTCCCCCTGGGCCCTGGTGCAGGTTAGGAGAGCTCGTGGGTGTGACATGCTTACCATGTACCTGGTGCCTAGTGAACACATTCTAATATAACCATAAAGCTAGTTCTGTGAAGACCTCCAAGATCGTCTAGAACTAACACCAAAAAAAGAAGTCCTTTTCATCACAGGGCATGGGAATGCAAAAGTAGGATGTCAAGAGATACCTGGATGGAAGAGGGCACAGCAACCCACTCCCGTATTCTTGCCTGGGAAATCCCACGGACAGAGGAGCCTGGCGGGCTTCAGTCCACGGGGTCACAAAAGAGCTGGACATGACTGAATGACTACATAACAACAACATACACACGTATATATATGTCTGTATGTATTGTAACTGAATCAATCTGCTGTATACCTAAAACACTGTGAATTAATTATAATTGAATAAAACATAATTTTAAAAAGAAAAAAAGAGAGATACCTGGAATAACAAGCAAGTTTGGCCTTTGAGTACAGAATGAAACAGGGCAAAGGCTAACAGTTTTGCCGAGAGAATGCACTGGACATAGCACGGTGGTCTGCCAACAACACAAGAGAGGACTGTACACATGGACATCACCAGATGGTCAACACTGAAATCAGCCAAAGATGGAGAAGCTCTACACAGTCAGAATAAACAGGACCTGGAGAGACTGCGGCTCAGGTCATGAACTCCTTATTCGATTTCACACGCTAGCAAGGTAATACTCAAAATCCTTCAAGCTAGGCTTCAACAGTATGTGAATCAAGAACGTCCAGAGTACCCGCTGGATTTAGAGAAGGCAGAGGAACCAGAGATCAAATTGCCAACAACCAGTGGATCATACAAAAAGCAAGAGAATTCCAGAAAAACAACAACTTCTGCTGCGTTGACTATGCTAAAGCCTTTGAGTGTGTAGATCGTGACAAACTGGAAAATTCTGAAAGAGCTGGGAATACCAGACCACCTGACCTGCCTCCTGAGAAACCTATATACAGGTCAAGAAGCAACAGTTAGAACTGGACATGGAACAACAGACTGGTTCCAAACTGGGAAAAGAGTATGTCAAGGCTGTATATTGTCACCCTGCTTATTTAACTTACATGCAGAGAGTACATCATGCGAAATGCCCGGCTGGATGAGCCACAAGCTGGCATCAAGATTGCCAGGAGAAATGCAGATGACACCACCCTTATGGCAGAAAGCAAAGAGGAACTAAAGAGCCTCTTGATGAAGGTGAAAGAGAAGAATGGAAAAGCTAGCTTGATAGTCAACGTTCAAAAAACTAAGATCATGGCATCCCTTTCCATCACTTCATGACAAATAGATGGGGAAAAAATGGAAACAGTGACAGATTTTATTTTGTTGTGCTCCAAAGTCATGTCAGATGGTGACTTCAGCCATGAAATTAAAGATGCTTGCTCCTTGGGAAAAAAAGCTATGACAAACCTAGACAGAGTATTTAAAAGTGGTGAACGTGAAAGTATTAGTCACTCGGTCATGTCCAAGTCTATGCAACACCATGAACTGTGGCCTGCCAGGCTTCTCTGTCCATGGAATTCTTCAAGCAAGAATACTCAAGTGGGCTGCCATTCCCTCTCCCAGGGATCTTCCCCACCCATGGATCAAACCCGGGCCTCCTGCATTGCAGGCAGATTCTTAACTGTCTGAACCACTGGGGGAAGCCTAAAAAAAAAAAGCAGAGACATCACTTTGCTGACAAAGGTCCATACAGTCAGAGCTATGGTTTTTCCAGCGTACAGGTATGAGAGTTGGACCATAAAGAAGGCTGAGCACCAAAGAATAGATGTTTTCGAACTGTGGTGCTGGAGAAGAGAGTCCCTTGGACAGCAAAGAGATCAAACCAGTTAATCCTAAAGGAAATCAACCCTGAGTACTCATTGGAAGGACTGATGCTCAAGTTGAAGCTCCAATATTTCGGCCACCTAATGCTTAGAGCTGACTCACTGGAGAAGACCCTGATGCTAGGAAAGATTGAGGGCAGGAGGAGAAGGAGGAGTCAGAGGATGGGATGGTTGGATGCATCACCGACTCAGTGGACAGGAGTCTGAGCAAACTCTGGGAGACAGTGAAGGACAGGGAGGCCTGGCGCGCTGCAGTCCCTGGAGTCGCAGAGAGTCGGACACAACTGAGCGACTGAACAACAATACCATTTCAAAGTGTTTGCAGTAGAGGCGTTTTCCATTGTGTTGTTGGAAATCTGTTTTTTGTATATTCAGTCACAGTAGTCAGCACATAGAAGTGCTTAATGGTGGTTAACTGAACAAAAGGACGTCGTGCATTTAAAATGTTTATTCCTCACAGACATACACACCAAAGTATGCGGGTGAGGCACTAGGAACAGAGCAGTGACCAAACAGCCCCCCTTGGCCAACCATGTCCTCCCCCTCACTGCGAACTGTGGCGACAGGCTGTCTGCTCAACCCGCCTTCTGACATCGCCCATATCTCTCCAAGGGACCCCTCACACTATGGCCTCCCAGTTCCTCAACCTCTCATCTCACTAACTGTAAAAGTCAGGGTTTAGGTATAGAGCATGGACCCATGTACGACTGCTTTGACCTGAAAGGGATTTGGTACATGGAGTTAGTGCCTGCAAAGTCATCGGAAGTACTGAAAGAAGCATCTAGCCTGAGCTCCTAGAGATACACTCTCCCTCAGCAGCGCCACAGAACTAGTCCCCAGGGATTTACTTTTTGCCACATTCAGCAAACTGAGATGTCCATATCCCCCCTGCTGACTCCAACAGACCACCCCTCTGAGTCTGTATTTCCCAGCCCCTTTTGCATCTAGGTAGGGCCAAGTCAATGGCACCCCACCCCAGTACTTTTGCCTGGAAAATCCCATGGACGGAGGAGCCTGGTGGGCTGCAGTCCATGGGGTCACTAAGAGTCGGACACGACTGAGCGACTTCACTTTCACTTTTCACTTTCATGCATTGGGGAAGGAAATGGCAACCCACTCCAGTATTCTTGCCTGGAGAATCCCAGGGATGGGGGAGCCTGGTGGGCTTCCGTCTATGGGGTCGCACAGAGTCGGACACGACTGAAGCGACTTAGCAGCAGCAGGGCCAAGTCAAGAGTTCTGGAATCATGGCCACTCCTAGGCCTACTCAGTAAATACCTCCTTCTTATCCTGCCTGCTCTCTATTTAGCCTTCTGCATCCAGAATGATCTTAAATCCATAAGTCAAAAATGGCAGCAGTTCTCAGCTACCAGGGAAGCCCCTACTTCCTCTTCTATGGGTCCCTACATTCCTACATGGAGCAAGAGACCCACCCATCCCTATTTCTGTTTATGTTGCACACTGGATTTTCTGTGACCAAGAAGTAAATATCTGTTGTGTTAAGTCACTGAGATTTGGGGGTTTTATCTGTTAAGGTAGCTAGTGTTTCCTCAACTGTTACAGGAGGGGAACCCCAGGAGCCTCGCTTTGGGCTTACAACCTTGAGTCCTTGTCTAGATCAGCAGGTAGTGTTACATTGGCCGGCTGCTCAATACATATATTAGAATGATATGCTTAAGAACCAGGGAAATTAATACAAAATAAATTCACACAATCACCGCATCCACGGTGAGATGGACTGTGGCCCCATACACTTGTCTCGTGTGACCTCCAAAGCCCTCTCTGATCAGTGGACTATGGGGGCATCAGAATGTCTGGGAAGTGGTATTCACTCAGAATTAGTGGCCAACAACCCCTGAGAACCGGATTGTCCCCTCCCCTAGAGCATGGCCATCCTGGCTGAAGGCCACACCCCCTCAGGGAGGCCAGGGAGAAGACTTAGTGCCGCCTCAGGTGTTTCCGCCAGGTCTTTCCCTCTGGCAGCTTCAGGTCCGTGAGTGACTCGTGTCCAGGAACTGGACGCGGAGCTGCACTGTGAGTCAAGTCTGGGCCACATGCCCGAACCCCAGGGTCTTTCCACCACCACCCCCGCTGCCATGGGTGCTGCCCTCTGTGTTTGTCCCGGAGGATGACTCGATGGCCAGGGAGCCAAAACTCTCTGAGGCCATGCCGTCCCTCCTGGCCCTGCGGCCCCTGCTGCCCTGCAGTAGCCAGCTCCCCGGAGTCTAAATCGTGCCGCTGCTCCCCCTCGACTCCGGAGCGCAGCTCGCTGTCTCCAGACCCTCCCGGAGGACAGCAGCGGGACACCTGACCAGGTCACACAGTACACGTCTCTCTCTGTCTTTGGGGGCCTTTTTCTCTATTAAACCAAGAGGTTTCCAGCAGCTTGCTTCATTCACATGGGTTGCTGTGAACCCTGGTTTTAAAAACCAGAGCACACACTCAGCATCGGATATCCGAGCCTCTGGATCTGAATCCAGAACCTGCTCCCTGTTAGATCTGACTAATTTAGGATCTTCTGCCTCCAATATTCTGGGGTTAGGAATGATGGTTGTTGAGGCCAAAGAGGAGGGAGCAGACCCAAGGGGGAAGTGGAGGCCTGCACTCAGGGACCTTGGTGTCCTGGATCCCTGACATCAGCCATTCCCAGGAACCGCCACAGAATACCTTCAAATGGGCCAGGTGCTGCACCAGCCCCCGGCAGGCCCAGGAAATGGAGGCCCCTCCCTTGTTCGAGGTGTAGACAGACCAGACCTGCACCGCTCACAAGGCCCCTCTCTTAACTGTGGGTGTTAGTTCCAAATTAACAATGTCCAGAGCCACTTCCCGCACCCTGGCAGGCTGCCTTCCACCAGGGCTCTGTCCCAAACTGACCCTCCTGCCGGCTCCCACAGCAATGCCAAGAAAGGCCCACAATCACGGAAAGACTCGGATGCCCACAGAGCTCAGCTTTGAACAAACATAGATGGAGGCACACGCGTCCTCTCCCCACCCAGAGGTCAGGGCTGCCTGCCGTGGGCACACGCCTGAGCAACCTCCAGAATCTGCAGGGGAAAGTGCCGGTCATTTGCATAACATTACAGCCGCAGGCCGGCTCTCCTGGAGAATAAGGGTAGTTCCCAGCTTGCAGCATAAACGGAAGAAAGGGCCTTTGGCCGATTCCTTTTAAACTCCAACTCACAGTGCCAACCAGCTGTGATAGTTCCAATTACAGGTTCAAAGATTTCTGGGCCATGGAAAAACTTTCTGTCCTGGCCACCCACCCCATACTGCTCCCACGCACAGGCACAGAACCCATACTGGGGTGACACCAAGGGGATGGTTCACAGGAGCCCCTTCCGTTCCCAACTAGGCCAGCAGCAGCCTGGAGCCCAGCCCTGTCTCAGGGAGATCCCTGCCCTTCAAATGTTGCTCCTTCGTACTCCCTCTAGTCTTAGCTTTCATCTTTCTCCAGAAAAGCCAGCTCCACAGCTGGGCTTCAGTGGGAGCTGTGTCTTGGCCCCGCCCCAGTGACCAGCGGCCTGTCAAGGACCCTGTCCATGCTCCCGCTGGCTCCAGGGGCAGGAACTATGAGAAGCCCTCTGCAACAGCAGCCCACATCCTGCTGGGCCTGAGGTCCGACCCTGTTGGGGAGCCTGAGGCCAGAGAGCTGTCCTGGGGAGGGTTCCAGGGAAGAGATGTCCTACGTGAGCTGCTGTGGAGAGGCACTCTCCAGGAGGCACTGACCTCGGGGTGTTTAGTTGCACTGAGTAAGATACCTGCCTAACCGCCTCGTGGGGCACTCTCTTACTTTGAAACAGCTAAACAATCTGGGGACCAAAACCGTGAAGTCATTCATACAAGGCTGTCCAGTGATGGGGCCAGGACTGGCATCTCTGTGGATAAGCCCTTCCCATGGGTGTGACCCGGATGCAGAGAAGACACCGCCCTCCAGATGCCCCACCACGCCCTGCCCGACACACACACACACACACACACACCACACACGTCCCATCACACCCCCACCACACACACACACACACACACACGCCCCATCACACCCCCACCACACACATGCCCCATCACACCCCCACCACACACACACACACACACGCCCCATCACACCCCCACCACACACACACACACACACATACACACACTCCATCACACCCCCACCACACACCCCCACCACACACACACACGCCCCATCACACCACACACACACCCACACACACACACCACACACACACGCCCCATCACACCACCACACACACACACACCACATACACACACACGCCCCATCACACCCCCACCACACACACACACACACACACACACACACACACGCCCCATCACACCCCCCCACACACACACACACACCGCCCCATCACACCCCCACCACACACACACACACACACACACACAAACCCAACCACCACAGACACAGACACACATACGGCCCACCCCATCCCCACCACACCCACACACACAAACGGAGGGGTAAAGGTTGGGAAGAATTTTTGATGTTTCAATAAAACACCAAACATAGCGTTGAAGGAAAAGCCAGCAGCCCGCGGACTCCACGGTTTCCGTTCCGATTTGCTCATTCCACACTCTCCAGGCTCAGGGCCTTTAAGGAACACTAACGCGCCGAGCGCCAACACTAGGATCCCTCCTGCGCGCATCTTACGCGCCGACCGTCTCCAGCGCCGAAGGCCTCGGGGCGCAAACCCGGGCGCACCCGCCGCTCACCGCTCAGCCGAGACCCCGCCCCGCCCCGCCCCGCCCCGCCCCCGCCCCGCCCCGCCCCGCCCCGCCCCGCCCCCGGTCGGAAGAGGCCCCGCCCCTCCCAGCGCCGTGCCTCGCCCCTCAGCACCGTGCTCCTCCCCTCCAGCGCCGTGCCCCGCCCCGGGGCGGGCCGCGCGGGGGTCATGGGTCAGGGGGCGGGGCGGGGCCAGGCCGGGCCGAGGCGGAAGCGCCAGAGGGCCCCGGCTGGCCGGTGTCCCTTATTTTCCACCTCCTTGGCCCTGAACTGCTTTTGTCCCGCTTCGTGGGCCCCCGCGGGTCAGTGTTCTGGGACTTCTGACCCCTGACCACGAGCCTAGGCGGGACCTTTAGCAGAAGAGGGTCAGATCTCCGCCTGAGAGTCTGAAGGTGTCCTGGCCCTTTAGGGTCTCCAGGGAGTTAGATCCCGGGCTACAGGCTCCTGGGTTTTGTTGGGGTCGAGGGTCTCCGGGTGCCGAGGCATCTGGAAAGGGGTTGTCTCCGTCGAGGGAGTATTTGGGTCTGGGGTTTCAGCGGAGGGTAGTGCCTGAGCCTGGCTTCTTGGGGGAGGTTAATGTCCGGGTCTGGGGAGTGGGTAGCGCTCAAATCTGGGGTCTCCGAGTTAGAGCTTGCGGGAGCCAGTTTGCCTTCTCTCCCAGGGGTCTCTGTTGCAGGCCTGTCTGTGCGGTGAGCCATGGAGGCTCTGTGGACCCTCACTCTGGCCTTGGCCGCAGGCCTGGCTGCTGCCAGCCCGCCTAACATCCTGCTGATCTTTGCTGATGACCTGGGCTACGGGGACCTGGGCTCCTATGGGCACCCCAGCTCCACCACCCCCAATCTGGACCAGTTGGCCGCAGGGGGTCTGCGGTTCACAGACTTCTACGTGCCTGTGTCTCTGTGCACACCCTCCCGGTGAGGAAGGGAACCGGGTGCCCTCAGCCCTGACCGTCCTCCCAGATTCATTCTGGAGTGCAGAGGGAGGAGCAGGGTCTCTGTCTCTGGAGAAAGTCACGTCTCTGTTTTTCTCCTCTCTCCCCTTCTTATCTGCATCTTGGTTTTGCCCCGTCGCATGGACTCTGACGCCCTGTAGGGCTGCCCTCCTGACCGGCCGACTCCCAGTTCGGATGGGCTTGTACCCTGGAGTTCTGGAGCCCAGCTCCCGAGGGGGCCTGCCCCTGGAGGAGGTGACCTTGGCTGAGGTCCTGGCTGCCCAAGGCTACCTCACAGGGATAGCTGGCAAGTGGCACCTTGGGGTGGGGCCTGAGGGGGCCTTTCTGCCCCCTCACCACGGTTTCCATCGATTCCTGGGCATCCCGTACTCCCATGACCAGGTAGGAACCACCAGGGTCCTTCCCCTTGACCCCAGAGCCCCACCCCACAGTCTAGACCACTGAAGGAGCTGCTCCCGCAGGGCCCTTGCCAGAACCTGACCTGCTTCCCGCCGGCTACCCCCTGCGAAGGCGTCTGTGACCAGGGCCTGGTCCCTATCCCACTGTTGGCCAACCTGTCGGTGGAGGCACAGCCCCCTTGGCTGCCTGGACTCGAGGCCCGCTACGTGGCTTTTGCCCGTGACCTCATGACTGATGCCCAACACCAAGGCCGCCCGTTCTTCCTGTACTACGCCTCCCATGTGAGTGACTGTGGCCCCCCAGCCCGGGCTCCCCGTGGCGCCTACCTGGTGCTGACTCCAGTCTCCATCCTCAGCACACCCACTACCCCCAGTTCAGTGGGCAGAGCTTTCCAGGGCACTCGGGCCGAGGGCCATTTGGGGACTCCCCTGATGGAGCTGGACGCGGCTGTGGGGGCCCTGATGACAGCCGTGGGGGACCTGGGGCTGCTTGGAGAGACGCTCGTCTTCTTCACTGCGGACAACGGGTACTCAGCAGGGGCAGGGGCTGCTGGTCAACCCCACACAGGGCCCTGGGTCTTCCCATGTTGACGCTGGCCAAGAACCTAGTGGGCTGAGGGGGTCTCGGGAGTTGTTGGCCATATAGGGTGACACCCGGGTGCATGTGGGAGCCTGGCAGCTGTGAGTACATGGAGGTGCTGGTCTTGGGAGGACAGGGAGTGGACAGACACGTGCTGGCCATTTCTGCGCAAAATGTGTGACTTACTGGTCTGGGGCTGGGGTCCCCGAGGCCGGCTGGAAACCTCGGGCGCCTCGTTGCTGACGTCCTCCCTGTGTGTCCCAGGCCTGAGACAATGCGGATGTCCCACGGTGGCTGCTCTGGCCTCCTGCGATGCGGAAAGGGAACCACTTTCGAAGGGGGCATCCGAGAGCCTGCCTTGGCCTTCTGGCCAGGTCACATCGCTCCCGGTCAGTTTTCAGGCCTTCTGCTCCTGGACTCTTGGCCCCATCTTCCCGGCCCTGATCACAAATGGAGTGACTGGACAGCCCTCTACTCCCAGGTGTGACCCATGAGCTGGCCAGCTCCCTGGACCTGCTGCCCACCCTGGCAGCCCTGGCAGGGGCCCAACTGCCCAATATCACCTTGGATGGCGTTGACCTCAGCCCCCTGCTGTTGGGCACAGGCAAGGTAGGGGCCGTGAGCACATAGCCACAGCTCCCCCAACCCCCATCCTGACCTCCCCTCCCCCCGCCCCCACGAGCCACTCACCCTCCCCAGAAGTGAGTGTGGGCAGCCCCTGAAGTCCCTGGGGCCAGGTGGACCCTCTGTCGAGCTGCATCCTAGTGGTGCCGGCCGAGGGCTTCTGGGTGGGCAGGGAGCCAGTGCACGCCTAGGGCCCAGCACAGAGCAGACAGTGCTGGGCACGTGCAGACCCCCCGACTCTGCCTCCAGAGCCCCCGGCACACTCTTCTTCTACTCGGCCTACCCGGATGAGGTCCGAGGGGTCTTTGCTGTGCGGAGCGGGAAGTACAAGGCACACTTCTTTACCCAGGGTAACCTCCTTTCCCCCAGCCCCGCCCACCCCTCCCAGCCCCCGAGCCCAGCCCCTCTGCCCTGTGCACAGATGTGCGCCCCTCCCCAGGCTCTATCCACAGCGACACCACTGCGGACCCTGCCTGCCACGCCTCTAGTCCTGTGACTGCCCATGAGCCCCCGCTGCTCTTTGACCTGTCTGAGGACCCTGGTGAGAACTACAACCTTCTGGACAGTGTGGATGAGGTCGCCCCAGAGGCGCTGCAGGCAATGAAGCAACTTGAGCTGCTCAAGGCCCAGTTTGATGCTGCCATGACCTTCGGACCCAGCCAGATGGCGCGGGGTGAGGACCCCACCCTGCAGGTCTGCTGCCAGCCCAGCTGCACCCCCCGGCCGTCCTGCTGCCACTGCCCCGAGTTCCAGCCTTGAGGGCACAGACGGAGCCCATCTGGGGTTCCTGGCTGTGCTGTGGGGGTGTCGAGGTGGTTTGTACCCAAGAACTTTAATAACACCAGCTGACACTTGTGTGATAATTCGTGTGATCCTTGTGAGAGCCCTGAGCTAGGTGTTTTTCTCCCTGTTACACATAAGGAGCCTGAGGCATGGAGAGTCCAGCGACTTGCCTGAGGTCGCCCAGCCGGAGCGATAGCCACCTTCCTCCCCCTGGTGATTGCTTGTGTCAGTGCAGACAAGCGTGGTGGCGAGTGCGGGCACGGCATTCGCTGGAGCAGCACTAGGGGCTTCTGTGTGCCAGGGGAGGGTTGGGGGAGGGGCGAGAGAGTGGCGGAGAGCAGACCTGGAGAACACAGCGCCCGAAAGAGCCAGGTTTTCCCTGGTGGAGAAGCACAGGAGCCAGACCTGCCTGGCTCTGAGAAGCCTGTCTGAAGCTGGGTGAGGAGCCGCACATCCTGCGTGGTGGAGTGGGCAGCTGGCGTGGTGACGTGGGCTGGGGGCCCCGCGCTCGGAAGGCGCAGCAGCAGCTCCGGAGGCCGCCCTCGGCCCCCAGCGCCTCCTCCAAAGCTGCGCACACGTTTGCAGTCTCCTGGCTTCACTTCTGCCCTCGCAGGAGCCATTCTCCACCAAAGTAATCGCTTAAGAGACATGCCGGTTTGGCTCCATCTGCTCAGAACTGCAGGCTTCCCGTTGTGCTCAGAACCCAGACTCCTCGGGTGGCCTGCCATGCCTCACCCGTGCCCTCGTTGCTTAGCCCTGGCAGCTGGCCAAGATGCCCATCCTTGACAGCTGTCTGGCACCTTCTCTGAAGAAAGCGCCCCCTGACTGCCCAGTGCATGCATCTGCACAGCGGCATGAAGCCCTCACGGGTCACCTGTGTGTGTACTGATCTCGGGGCGTCTGCTTCCTCATGGCTGAGTGAGAAGAGTGCTGTGCTCAGGACCCCAAAGTGGGTGTGCTGTCTTCATGGTAGACCAAACGGCCATCCCCTTTCTACTGATGGAGTCCACCCTCTTGTTGGTGGACTGAGACCCCTTGACCTCTCAGGTGCAGCCTCTCCTAGTCGCAGGAGAGTGGTAGCCAGTCTTAGCCACTCGCAATCCAGTGATTGGCCCGAGAAGGGTGTGTAACCAAGGGTCCTTGTCAGAGAAAGCTCAGGGCATCTGCTCGAGCCCAGGGTCCTGTTCAGCATCATGCTTGGAGATGGTGAGGACGATGCTGTGTCATCGCTGGCCCTGACTAGACACTGTGCAGCTGCTAATCAGCGTCCCCAGCCGTGTCCCTCCGGAGCTCATAGTGTGAGAAGACAAACCAGCCTCCTAAACCACAGCTACTGGCTTGTCTGTTACTTGCAGCCAGAAGCAGTCTTGCCATTTGGATGTGTGAACGGGACACGTGGAGGGCATGTGTCTAGGTGTAGGGGCCCCTTCTGTGTTCTCCATGTGACCCATCACTTCTTGTCTGGCTTGGGCGCTGCACTGCTGCTAAGTCACTTCAGTCGTGTCCGACTCTGTGTGACCCCATAGACGGCAGCTCACCAGGCTTCCCCATCCCTGGGATTCTCCAGGCAAGAACACTGGAGTGGGTTGCCATTTCCTTCTCCAATGCATGAAAGTGAAGTCGCTCGGTAATGTCCTACTCCTCACGACCCCATGGAATGCAGCCCACCAGGCTCCTCCGTCCATGGGATTTTCCAGGCAGGAGCACTGGAGTGGGTGCCATCGCCTTCTCCGGGGCACTGCACTAGCCATGCCCGAATCCCACTGCATCCTGGAACTCCCCCTCTGAGGCTGGCATAGGGAGGACCCACGTGCACAAGTGCTCTGGATGTGCCCACTCCCTGCCCCCTGCACCCTTTCCTCCAGGGGGCCTGCAGGCACCTCAGGGTGCCTTGGTTTCAGGACGAGGACAGAGGAATGGAAGCAGGTGCACGATCTCTGTATCACATCCAAACTCCAGCAAGACTGAACGAATGCCAATACTCAGGCACAGCCTGCAGGCACCTGGTTGCCCAGCTGGGTTGTGAGCATCACCTCATTAGTTCCACAAACCTTTACTGGCGTAGGGCTAGGGCACGGATCAATAGAGGGGACTCATCCCTGCTCCTAGGGTTTTTTTTTTTAATTAAACGTATTTATTTGGTTGCACTGGATCGTAGTTGCAGCACACAGGATTTTCATTGTGTGTGGGATCTTTATGTCATTTGAACTCTTAATTGTACCGTGCAGATCTAGCTCCTGCACCAGGGATCAAAACTAGGGCCCCTGCACTGGGAGTGTAAAGGCTTAGCCACTGGGCCACCAGGGAAAGTCCCACTCCTGTGGTGTTTAATGACTAGCAAAGGAGATGAGCATCAATCCTGAGCACCCAGACAGAGTGGAGTTCAGTGCAAAGAAACCTAGACTCCCCGGGTTTTGGTGTGTGGGAATTGACTGGGTACAACAGGAGGGAACCATCAGATGCTACTTAAGTTCCCTCCTTGACTAAGGGCTAGAAATGTGGTGTGTACTCATGCATAAAGCACTGAAGCTACACACTGGAGAATTGTGTCCTTATGACACCACCCTTATGGCAGAAAGTGAAAAGGAACTAAAGAGCCTCTTGATGAAAGTGAAAGAGGAGGGTGAAAAAGCTGGCTTAAAAACATTCAAAAAACGAAGATCATGGCATCCAGTCCCATCACTTTATGGCAAAGAGATGAGGAAATGACGGAAACAGTGACAGACTTTATTTTCTTGGGCTCCAGAATTGCTTCAGATGGTGACTGCAGCCATGAAATTAAAAGACGCTTGCTCCTTGGAAGGAAAGTTATGACCAACCTACAGAAAGTGAAAGTTAAATCGCTCAGTTGTGTCCCACTCTTTGCGACCCCGTGAATTGTAGCCCACGAAGCTTCTCCATCCATGGGATTTTCTAGGCAAAAATACTGGAGTGGGTTGCCATTTCCTTTTCCAGGGGGTCTTCCCAACCCAAGGAGCGAACCCAGGTCTCCCACATTTCGGGCAGACGCTTTACCATCTGAGCCACCAGGGGATCCCATGATCCAACATAGACAACATATTAAAAAGCATACACATTACTTTACTGACAAAGGTCCATCTAGTCAAAGCTATGGTTTTTCCAGTAGTCGTGTATGGATGTGAGGGTTGGACTATAAAGAAGGCTGAGGGCCAAAGAACTGATGCTTTTGAAATGTGGCGTTGAGAGTCCCTTGGACTGCAAGGAGAACAAACTAGTCAATCCTAAAGGAAATCAGTCCTGACTATTCATTGGAAGGACTGATGGTGAAGCTGAAGCTCCAATCCACCTTATGCGAAGAACTGACTCACTGGAAAAGACTCTGATGCTGGGAAAGATTGAAGGCAGGAGGAGAAGGGGACGATAGAGGACAAGATGGTTGGACAGCATCACCGACTTGATAGACATGAGTTTGAGCAAGCTCTGGGAGTTGGTGATGGACAGGGAGGCCTGGAGTGCTATGTTTATGGGGCTGCAAAGAGTCAGACATGACTGAGCGGCTGAACTGAACTGATAACATTGCAGCTGAAGATGGAGAAGCTCTATGCTGCTGTTAAGTCACTTCAGTCGTGTCCAATTCTGTGCAACCCCACAGATGGCAGCCCACCAGGCTCCCCTGTCCCTGGGACTCTCCAGGCAAGAACACTGGAGTGGGTTGTCATTTCCTTCTCCAATGCATGAAAGTGAAAAGTGAAAGTGAAGTTGCTCAGTCGTGTCCGACCCCCAGCGACCCCATGGACTGCAGCCCACCAGGCTCCTCTGCCCATGGAACTTTCCAGGCAAGAGTACTGGAGTGGGTTGCCATTGCCTTCTCCAAGAGAAGCTCTATACAGTCAGCAAAAACAAGACCAGGAGCTGACTGTGGCTCAGATCATGAACTTCTTATTGCAAATTTCAGACTTAAATTGAAGAAAATAGGGAAAACCACTAGATTATTCAGTTATGAAAGTGCAAATTGCTCAGTCGTGTCCGATTCTCTGCGCCTCCATTGCCTGTATAGTCCATGGAATTCTCCAGGCCAGACTACTGGAGTGGGTAACTGTTCCCTTCTCCAGGAGATCTTCCCAACCCAGGGATCAAATCCAGGTCTCCTGCATTGCAGGCAGATTCTTTACCAACTGAGCCACCAGGGAAGCCCAAGAATATTGGAGTGGGTGGCCTATCCCTTCTCCAGCAGATCTTCCCGACCCAGAAATTGAACCGGGGTCTCCTGCATTGCAGGCAGATGATTTACTAATTGTATAAGTCAAATCCCTTATTATTATACAGTGGAAGTGACAAATACATTCAAGGGATTCGATCTGATACAATACAGATTCGATTCTTCTGCCTGAAGAACTACGGATGGAGGTTCATAATATTGTACAGGAGGTGTTGATCAAAACCATCCCCTAGGGAAAAAAAATGCAAAAAGGCAAAATGGTTGTCTGAAGAGGCCTTACAAATAGCTGAGAAAAGAAGAGAAGTGAAATGCAAAGGAGAAAAGGAAAGATATACCCATTTGAATGCAGAGTTCCAAAGAACGGCAAGGAGAGATAAGAAAGCCTTCCTAAGTGAACAATGGAAAAAAGACTAGAGTCCCCTTCAAGAAAATCAGAGATACCAAAGGAACATTTCATGCAAAGATGGGCACAATAAAGGACAGAAATGGTATGGACCTAACAGAAGCAGAAGATATTAAGAAGTGGCAAGAGTACACAGAAGAACTGTACAAAACAGATCTTAATGACCCAGATAACCATGATGGTGTGATCACTCACCTAGAGCCAGACATCCTGGAATGTGAAGTCAAGTGGGCCTTAGGAAGCATCACTACAAACAAAGCTAGTGGAGGTGATGGAATTCCCTTTGAGATATTTCAAATCCTAAAAGATGATGCTGTGAAAGTGCTGCACTCAATATGCCATTAAATTTGGGAAACTCAGCAGTGACCACAGGACTAGAAAAGATTAGTTTTCATTCTAATTCCAATGAAGAGCAATGCCAAAGAATGTTCAAGCTAATGCACAATTGCACTCATCTCACATGCTAGCAAAGTAATGCTCAAAATTTGCCAAGCTAGGCTTCAACAGTACCTGAACCAAGAACTTCCAGATATTTAAGCTGGCTTTAGAAAAAGCAGAGGAACCAGAGAGCAAATTGCCAACATCCACTGGATCATAAAAAAGCATAGAAAAGGCAAAAGAATTCCAGAAAAACATCTACTTCTGTTTCATTGAGTACACTAAAGCCTTTGACTGTACGGATCACGACAAACTGTGTAAAATTCTTAAAGAGTTGGGAATACCAGACCACTTTACCTGCCTCCTGAGAAATCTGTATGCAGGTCAAGAAGCAACAGTTAGAACCAACATGGAACAACAGACTGGTTCCAAACCGGGAAAGGAATATGTCAAGGCTGTATATTATCACCCTGCTTATTTAACTTCTATGCAGAGTACATCATGTGAAATCCCAGGCTGGATGAAGCATAAGCTGGAGTCAAGACTGCAGAGAGAAATATCAGTGACCTCAGATATGCAGATAACACCACCCTATGTCAGAAAGAGGAAGTAAAGAGATGTCCGGGGCCGGTTTGGATCAGCGCTCCGCCCATGACAAAGGTCATGAGGAAGGAGGCTTGGCACACGCAAGGGTGAGAGATTGAGCCTCAGGAACCCCTTGGAGGTTCTCGAGCATCTACCCCCAAAAAAGCCGGAGTCTGCCTACTTTCTGTTTTGTGCTCTCGCCTACACCTCTGACTTTACAGGGGGCTGTCCCCCACTACCTTTCTCTGAAAAAAGAGCTAACTTACAGCTCCAGTTAATAATTCCTGGGTGTGACAGTGTTTCAGCCTACAAACTCCTTTTGGAAATCCTCTAGCCTGCCTGAATAGGTTTTTCCAGCCACATGTGATTGTTTAGAGCCTCCCAACTGTGAGAGGCATGAGATGTTCTAAACTGTCTAAACACAGATTCCTTTGAGCAGTTAAAAGATAGATTAGAAATTGTTGGTGAAGGATTTTTCACTTGTTGGGCCAATGTTTGCTGCTAAGTCTCCATATCCCTTACCTAACTGTGTCCTTGGCAGTGTATTGATTGATATAATTGGTTTATAGAAATGTGAGTAGTAGCTTTAATGTTTAGATCAGTGGAGAAATAACTCCAGAAAGAATGAAAGGATGGAGCCAAAACAAAAAGAATACCCAGCTGTGGATGTGTCTGGTGATAGAAGCAAAGTCCGATGCTGTAAAGAGCAATATTGCATAGGAACCTGGAATGTCAGGTCCATGAATCAAGGCAAATTGGAAGTGGTCAAACAAGAGATGGCAAGAGTGAATGTTGACATTCTAGGAATTAGTGAACTAAAATGGACTGGAATGGGTGAATTTAACTCGGATGACCATTATATCTACTACTGCGGGCAGGAATCCCTCAGAAGAAATGGAGTGGCCATCATGGTCAACAAAAGAGTCCGAAATGCAGTACTTGGATGCAATCTCAAAAATGACAGAATGATTTCTGTTCGTTTCCAAGGCAAACCATTCAATGTCACAGTAATCCAAGTCTATGCCCCAACCAGTAATGCCGAAGAAGCTGAAGTTGAAAGGTTCTATGAAGACCTACAAGACCTTTTAGAACTAACACCCAAAAAAGATGTCCTTTTCATTATAGGGGACTGGAATGCAAAAGTAGGAAGTCAAGAAACACCTGGAGTAACAGGCAAATTTGGCCTTGGAATATGGAATGAAGCAGGGCAAAGACTAATAGAGTTTTGCCAAGAAAATGCACTGGTCATAGCAAATACCCTCTTCCAACAACACAAGAGAAGACTCTATACATGGACATCACCAGATGGTCAACACCGAAATCAGATCGATTATATTCTTTGCAGCCAAAGATGGAGAAGCTCTATACAATCAGCAAAAACAAGACCAGGAGCTGACTGTGGCTCGGACCATGAACTCCTTATTGCCAAATTCAGACTGAAATTGAAGAAAGTAGAGAAAACTACTAGACCATTCAGGTATGACCTAAATCAAATCCGTTATGATTATACAGTGGAAGTGAGAAATAGATTTAAGGGCCTAGATCTGATAGATAGAGTGCCTGATGAACTATCGAATGAGGTTCGTGACATTGTATAGGAGACAGGGATCAAGACCATCCCCATGGAAAAGAAATGCAAAAAACCAAAATGGCTGTCTGGGGAGGCCTTACAAATAGCTGTGAAAAGAAGAGAAGTGAAAAGCAAAGGAGAAAAGGAAAGATATAAACATCTAAATGCAGAGTTCCAAAGAATAGCAAGAAGAGATAAGAAAGCCTTCTTCAGTGATCAATGCAAAGAAATAGAGGAAAACAACAGAATGGGAAAGACTAGGGATCTCTTCAAGAAAATCAGAGATACCAAAAGAACATTTCATGCAAAGATGGGCATGATAAAGGACAGAGATGGTGTGGACCTAACAGAAGCAGAAGATATTAAGAAGAGGTGGCAAGAATACACAGAAGAACTGTACAAAAAAGAGCTTCAAGACCTAGATAATCATGATGATGTGATCACTGACCTAGAGCCAGACATCTTGGAATGTGAAGTCAAATGGGCCTTAGAAAGCATCACTACGAACAAAGCTAGTGGAGGTGATGGAATTCCAGTGGAGCTATTCCAAGTCCTGAATGATGATGCTGTGAAAGTGCTGCACTCAATATGCCAGCAAATTTGGAAAACTCAGCAGTGGCCACAAGATTGGTAAAGGTCAGTTTTGATCCCAATCCCAAAGAAAGGCAATGCCAAGGAGTGCTCAAACTACCGAACAATTGCACTCATCTCACACGCTAGTAAAGTAATGCTCAAAATTCTCCAAGCCAGGCTTCAGCAATATGTGAACCGTGAACTTCCTGATGTTCAAGCTGGTTTTAGAAAAGGCAGAGGAACCAGAGATCAAATTTCCAACATCCGCTGGATCATCGAAAAAGCAAGAGAGTTCCAGAAAAACATCTATTTCTGCTTTATTGACTATGCCAAAGCCTTCGACTGTGTAGATCACAATAAACTGTGGAAAATTCTGAAAGAGATGGGAATACCAGATCACCTGATCTGCCTCTTAAGAAATCTGTATGCAGGTCAGGAAGCAACAGTTAGAACTGGTCATGGAACAACAGACTGGTTCCAAATAGGAAAAGGAGTACGTCAAGGCTGCATATTGTCACCATGTTTATTTAACTTATATGCAGAGTACATCATGAGAAATGCTGGACTGGAAGAAACACAAGTTGGAATCAAGATTGCCGGGAGAAATATCAATAACCTCAGATATGCAGATGACACCACTCTTATGGCAGAAAGTGAAGAGGGGCTAAAAAGCCTCTTGATGAAAGTGAAAGTGGAGAGTGAAAAGGTTGGCTTAAAGCTCAACATTCAGAAAACGAAGATCATGGCATCTGGTCCCATCACTGCATGGGAAATAGATGGGGAAACAGTGGAAACAGTGTCAGACTTTGTTTTTCTGGGCTCCAAAATCACTGCAGATGGTGACTGCAGCCATGAAATTAAAAGACGCTTGCTCCTTGGAAGGAAAGTTATGACCAACCTAGATAGCATATTCAAAAGCAGAGACATCACTTTACCAACAAAGGTTCGCCTAGTCAAGGCTATGGTCTTTCCTGTGGTCATGTATGGATGTGAGAGCTGGACTGTGAAGAAGGCTGAGCGCCGAAGAATTGATGCTTTTGAACTGTGGTGTTAGAGAAGACTCTTGAGAGTCCCTTGGACTGCAAGAAGATCCAACCAGTCCATTCTGGAGGAGATCAATCCTGGAATTTCTTTGGAAGGAATGATGCTAAAGCTGAAACTCCAGCATTTTGGCCACCTCATGCGAAGAGTTGACTCATTGGAGAAGACTCTGATGCTGGGAGGGATTGAGGGCAGGAGGAGAAGGGGACGACAGAGGATGAGATGGCTGGATGGCATCACTGACTCAATGGGTATGAGTCTGGGTGATCTCCGGGAGCTGGTGATGGACAGGGAGGCCTGGCGTGCTGCGGTTCATGGGGTCGCAAAGAGTCGGACACGACTGAGCGACTGATCTGATCTGAACCTTGGACCCTTGAGTTAATTCTTTTTCTTGTTACAACCCACCACACCTTTGCCCTATAGAAATGCAACTCCAATGCTTTTGGAGGGTGGCGCCTGACTTTAGAATAATCACCTTTAGAGAAAAGTAAGTTTCTTGAGATGTTAATAGGCCTCCGGGCCAGAAGATGATGTAACTCACCTAAACTTTTGCGTCTGTTAGGTTTGAAAGCCTGGCTCAGCGACTGCTGTCCCTGCATGACTCCACCCCTTCCCCCATTATCCTCTATGCATAACTTTAGGTATAAAAACTACTTTGAAAAATAAAGTGTGGGGCCTTGTTCATCGAAACTTGGTCTCCCCATGTCATTCTTTCTCTTACCTTCTGGCTGAATTATTCAGCCTCCTCTCTCCACAAAATGGTCTCACTGAGGGATCCTTATTTCATCCGCCTTTCTTCACTGAATTTCCTCCTCACTGAGCTATCCTCATTTCTATTATTCTTTATATCTTTAATTAATACTTAATTAAGCAATTGTTTCCTGATCATTGCCAACGCCATCCCCGCTTCGAATTCCCTGGATCCACCAGGGCTGGACCCCGGCAAAGAGCCTCTTGATGAAAGTGAAAGAGGAGAGTGAAAAGTTGGCTTAAGACTCAACGTTCAAAAAAGATGGCACCCCACTCCAGTACTCTTGCCTGGAAAATCCCATGGACAGAGGAGCCTGGTAGGCTGCAGTCCATGGGGCCACAAAGAGTCGGATGCGACTGAATGACTTCGTTTTCACTTTTCACTTTCATGCATTGGAGAAGGAAATGGCAACCCACTCCAGTATTCTTGCCTGGAGAATCCCAGGGACAGGGGAGCCTGGTGGGCTGCCATCTATGGGGTCGCACAAAGTCGGACACGACTGAAGCAACTTAGCAGCAGCAGTAGCAGCCTCTGGTCCCATCACTTCATGGCAAATAGATGGGGAAACAATGGAAACAATGACAGACTTTATTTTGGGGAGCTCCAAAATCACTTCAGATGGTGATTGCAGCCATGAAATTAAGACACTTGTTCCTTGGAAGAAAAGCTATGACAAACCTAGTAAGCATATTAAAAAGCAGAGACATTACTTTGCTGACAAAGGTTCATATAATCAAAGCTATGGTTTCTCCAGTAGTCATGTATGGATGTGAGTGTTGGACCATAAAGAAGGTTGAGCATCAAAGAATTGATGCTTTTGAAGTGTGGTGTTGGAGAAGATTCTTGAGAGACCCTTGGACAGCAAGGAGATCCAACTAGTTCATCCTAAAGGAAATCAGTCCTGAATATTCATCGGAAGGACTGATGCTGAGGCTGAAGCTCCAATACTTTGGCCACCTGATGCAAAAGCTGACCCATCAGAAAAGACCCTGATGCTGGGAAAGATTGAAGGCAGGAGGGAGAAGGGGACGACAGAGGACGAGATGGTTGGATGGCATCACCGACTCAATGGACGTGAGTTTGAGCGAGCTCTGGGAGTTGGTGATGGACAAGGAGGCGTGGTGTGCTCCAGTCCATGGGGCTGCAGAGTCAAACATAACTGAGCGACTGAACAAAACAAAGGATATTATAGTTCAATGGGAATGAAAATTTAATCATGACTGTGTCAGTTATACCATTAAAAAATTTACCTGTTATAAATGCCACAAAGGAAGAGTCCTTGGTCCCACGGAAGCATAACTGTGGGCTGAGGTAGTAAATGAAGCAGTCAGGGCTGCCTCCCCGTCTGCCAAGACCTGAGGCAGGGCACTCAGGCGTGTGCGTGAGGCTCTCCCCAACCTCCCCTCCACGCAGGGTTTGCTATGATCTTTGAGAGCAGAAAAGCTTGTTTCTCGTCATTGTAGCTGTGTTTGTGCGATGCACCCTCTTCATACAGGCACCGGTATGTGGGCATGCACCCCCAACGCAGACACACACGCACACGTTATACACGCACTTAACGGCTGCAGATGCCATCCAAAATGTCCCTACTCTGCTGCTGTCGATTTGAAAGCAGCTCTGGGCTTCCTTGGTGGCTCAGTGGTAAAGAATGCACCAGGAAGTGCGGGAGACATGGGTTCAATCCCCGGTCCAGGAAGATCCCACATGCCAGGGGCAGCTGAGCCACGACTACTGAGCCCGTGGCCCCCTGCCTGCACTCTGCAACAAGAGAAGCTGCAGCAACGGGAAACCAGGCACCACAGCGATAGAGGAGCCCCCTCTTGCCACAACTAGAGAAAAAGCCTTCAGAGCAACGAAGCCTCGACACGGTCAAAAAACTAAAAATGATTTTTAAAAAAAGCAACAGCCCTTTCCCTGTGAGCCTAAGACCATCCATGCTCCTAAGCAGCTTCCTCGGGAGCCCAGGCCCCTCTGCAAGGAGCTACTTGTGTTGAGATGAACACAGGCTGTGAGTGCCGCGGTTTCCCCTCAGGTGGTAGGAAGGAAAGGAGGGGTCCCGACACCACTTCCCCCTCCCCCACCCCGTGACCTTGACCTTGACCATGGCTGCAGGGAGACCACTCTCCCCTCGCCTTCCCACTGTCCCCCTTTGCTCAGGTGCTTGCTTGTCCCCCAAGTGGCCAGAAGGGGAAGCAAAAGGGGGCATCTCCATGGAATAGAATGAATTCCGCCTCTTCCCTGAATGTTGTCCTGCTTAGGGTACCCAGGTAGGGCCTGCAGCTCACTCTGAGTGGGGCCTGACGACCAGGTGGGTGTGCCTGCCCCCCGCCAGGGTCTGTACTCACCGTGACTCCTGCATCCGACCCTGACCTTCGTCACACCTGCACACCAACCTGGACGTCTGGAGAGTCCCGCCCCTGACCCCTGGCCTGCTGAAGGGGCAGCGGTAGCAGAGGGAGGAGGCATGCATTTGTGCCCCCAGCCTCCTGGGCTCTTTTGCGTGGAGACCCCCCCTCAGGTGGTCACAGCCCCAGGGGCCAAGGCACAAGCCTGCCCTGCCGCTGCCCCACCCACCCCCCAGGGGGACGAGCGGAGTCCCTCTGCTCAGAGGAACAGACCCAGGGAGGGGGAGCAGAGGCAGAGGGACACGGGGCTGGGGAGGGTCTGAGACGACAGGGCCCTGGGGGGCAGTCTCTGGCTGGGCCCAGGGTCCTCGGCAAGGGTGCCAACTCCCTCCGTACACCCTGTGGCGTGAGCAGCCTCACCAGCTGGGTGTCCCGAGCCCGCCCTCCCCAGGGGGCACCCGGGTCTCTGGGGACCACAGCTCCCCCAGCCTGGAGGGACCATCAGTCCAGCCTCCTGTTTGCCCTGAAGTGGATCTCCAGGTGGTTGGGGCCCAGAGAGCAAGGAAAGGGGTCAGCTCACCACCAGCAGAGCTGGCCCGGGCAGGGACGGGGGCACAGGGGCTCCTGCTGTCGGGGTTCGGGTTCTCTGCGGGCGGTGGGGTGTGAGTGTGGTGAGCTGCTTCCACCGAAGGGGGCATCTGCACAGGGTGGGACCCAGGCCCCTTCCTGCCAGGCGGATGCCGGGAGCTGGCTGCTCCTGTCTGCTCTGAATTTGCACAAAGGAAATAAACAAAATCAAAATTGTCTTGTCATCAACCCCAATGATGGCTGAGGCAGCTTTGGGGGCTAGATTGTTCTGTCCTCCCCACTGCAAAGCTGCACTTCACTCGCAGGGAGAGGGCGAGGGACTCGGTGCTGCTGACTGTGGAGTCCGGATGCTGCCACAGGGCAGAGCCAGGGCAGGAGACAGGCCTGTGTGCCCGGTCCTGTGCTAATTCCGGAACACGAGACCCAGGCCGGAGTGGGGACACATTGGAGGAGAGACCTACGCTGGGAGGCAACTCCCAGTTCACACGCGCCTCACACCTGCACACCAGGTGAGGCCAGCTCAGGGCATTGTCTCAGGAACGGGGTCCTGGTACCACTGCTCCGCTCAGCACCAAGGCTGTGCCCCCTAATGGCTTGTCTTTAGGGGCACCATTTGCCTCTCAGCCACCCTCAGCCTGAGGGCAGGGTGGTACCTGGAGGCCCCTCAGGGGGTTTTGCTCTCTTTGCTTCTTTTGAGAATGTCAGGATGGCTGCTCAGCTGTGAAGGATCAGAAGCCCAGGCAGGGGTCCTGAGCTTGGCTGTGGCCCGCTGGGTAGTTCTGAGGGGACTTGCTTCTTCACTCTCTTCTTCTTCCTCTTCCTCAGCCCTCGCGTGAGATGCTCTGAAGGGCAAGGGGTGAGTCCTCCTGGTGTGGCCCTCAACCAGCTAGGGCCAGGAGCCGGCAGGTAAATGTTCTGGCTCCCCACCTTCGGGAGATGCATCAGGAAAGGGCACCCAGCCTTAAGGATGGGCCTTACGCTGCTTTTGCTCCCTCTCTGCCTCGCGCTTGCCCACTCCTCACTACAGCACACAGTGGGGTCTTTACCAAACCAGCTGCCTGCCCCTCTGCCCTTTCATGTCCTCCTGCCTGGAACCGAGCACAGTGCGCAGGGATAAAGAAGCCTCGGGGACCATGAAGACAGACCACACACTAGGGACCCAGGACCAAGAGGAGCCTGATACCCTCCACGTCAGCCTCCAGACTTCCTGTGGCACAAGAAACGCCCTGACTTATTAGACCGTCTTCCTGGGGTTTTCTCTTAGAGCTCAATACTTCGCATCACATCTAACCCCCCATTGAAATATTCCCATTAACATCCAAAAAGAATGTTGCTAGTGACATGAAGAATATAAAGTCCCAGTTGTACATGTATTTTTTTCTTTTCCTTATAGACTGTATTTTTAGATCTGATTATGTTCTTCTCCTTTTATTAACATTTTGAATCATGAACTTCTCGGTCAACATTTCGTAACTAGACTCTGAGCTGAGACCACCATCCTTCCCTTTAGAATGATCTTGGCTACTCTGCCTTAATTTTTTTGCCTTAAATTATACCTTGATTCTCTCAATCTCCTTCTAGCCTCAAATAAAACTCACATACAAGAACGAAACTGGGGGAGAAAAAAAACACCAAAATTTTAGCAATCGTTTTTAAGTTGGAAAGATATAAGGATTTTTTAATATTCCTTTTATTTTCTACAGTATCCACATTTTCTATAATTATCATGTACTACCCTTCATAATGGAAAAATACTGCTTAAAAAATAAAATAGCAGTGTTCTGCTTCGTGCGGTGCTGATGAACGGGACGGGCCCTGACTTGGTCGGGTGCTGCTCTCTCAGCCTGTTGGCAGAGCTCACCGAATCCTCTGAGATGGGTACTTTCACTGTGGCCAAAACAGCTTTTTATGTTAGTTTTGTTATTTTTAGTTTTTCTGTGAGTGTTTCTATTTGCCTTTGGGGGTCCCTAATAAACAATTAGGACACGTTCACTGCAGGGAAAAAAGGAGGAGAAGCCACCCGCCTCACCTCCGATGGCGAATGCGATCTTTGTGTCTCCTTTCAGTCTTTTTCAGTGTGGTTTCTAGCATAGACTCTGCATATTTATTTTTCCTTAACAACATAACATTTTCCGTATTATTGTTATTTGTAAGCACACTTTTTTTTTCAAATCAGCCCAATATCCCAATTATTTATTTATAGCCTAAATCAGTTAACCCTATTGGTCAATATTAAGATTATTTTTATGCTTTCAACTTTTTAAAATTTACTTATTTCTGGCCACACTAGGTCTTGGTTGCTGCGTGCAGGCTTTCTTAGTTGTGGGGAGCAGGGCTTCCCCCAGGGTGCACAGCCATCCCACGGCGGCCTCTCCTGTTGTGAGCACGGAGCCTAGAGCCTGTGGCCTCAGGACGTGGGGTCTTCCTGGACTGAGAATCAAACCTGTGTCCCTGCATCAGCAGCCAGATGCTTAACCACTGACCACCAGGGAAGTCCCTGCTCTCAACACTTTAAACAGGAACATGTACAAAGCTTTTCATGTAGGATGTTGCCCTTGGCTGGATTTCCAGAAGGCAGAGTCCTGGCAGGGGAGGCTTACTCACTCCCCTCTCTGGGCTCCGAAGGTCCCCCAGCATGTGTGCCAGGCGCTGCACCAGGCTCTGGGAGGACAGGGAGCATTAACCATGTCCTGCTCTCTGGCTTCCCAGGTGGCGCTAGTGGTAAGGAACCTGCCTGCCAATGCAGGAGACATAAGAGTCGTGGGTTTGATCCCTGGGTCGGGAAGGTCCCCTGGAGGAGGGCAGGACAACACACTCCAGTGTTCTTGCCTGGAGAATCCCGTGGACAGAGAAGCCTGGCGGGCTACAGTCCATGGGGTCGCAAAGAGTTGGACACGGCTGAAGCGACTTGGCACACACACATGCTCTTAGACTCACAGTTGGCATGCTCTGCCAGGGGAGGGACAGGGCCCAAAGCCCAGGGCTCCCACACCCAGGAGGGTAGGAGATCACCCAGCCACACGCAGAGGACAGCAGATGCCCACAGGAAGCTGTTTCCAAGGGCAGAAGTGGGGTGGAGGGAAGAGGGGCTGGAGGGCAGCAACAGGGCAGGTGGAGGTTCAGCTGGGAGCCACCAGAATTAGGGCCACAGAATTAGGAGGGTGAGCGGCTTGCTCAGGTTTCTGTTTAGACTCTGCTCTCGTTGCAGGCACTGGTGGACTTGCAGAGGCAGGTGGGGGCTGGGAGCCTGCAGGGAGCTGCCCGATGCCCAAAGACCCAGGTGGTTTGATCCAGGGAGGGGTGGGAGGTGAGGGGGCAGAGTTAGGGGTGATGGGTGGGGCAAAGCTGACAGCAGGGGAGTCTAGGCTGGCTCCAGCTCAGGAAACTGGAAAAACAATAAAGCACAGAATCTACTGGGACGGCTGAAAAGTTGTTTTCCAAACCAGCTTATGAAACACCTGAACGAACTTTTCGGCCAACCCAGGAGGACGCGGGCACGTGGCGGGGGAAGCTCCTGAGTTCCACGTGTCTGCGGCAGCCACCGGGCCTGTGCTCCTGTGCACCTCCATGCTCTGCTCAGGGTCCCGTTGACAGAATCCATCGAGGCCGCTGCCCAGTGGCCGGCAGAGGGCGCTCCTGGAGGACAGCTGGGCCTGTGCCTCACTGGGCAGCAGGGGTGCGGCCCAGCTCCGGGAGGGCACTGGTGAGAGGGAGCGTGGCGGAGCTGGAGACTGCGAGCCCGGGGAGGGAACACAGGCTGAGAAGCCCCCAGAAGCTGGGGGCATAAAGGAAGGTACCTGAGAGGTCAGGAGAGGAGACCAGGGTGGGGAGCCGGGCAGGCGTGGGAAGTGCCCCCACAGGAAGCTGCGCCCCGCGAAGGCCACCCAAGCACATCTGGCCGCTGTCCAAAAGCTGGCAGGTAGAGAGAGGCTCGGAGACAGAGAGGTGGGGAGGTGAGCTGGAGGAGGGGACTAAGCCCAGTGGCGGGGCGGGGGGTGCTGGGCAAATGGAGCCTCCTGTGTGTGGCTCAAAGGCTCCGCCTCTTTCAGTCACCCTTGGTAAGTTTGCTCACAGGTGCTCCGCTGGGTCTCCCTGTTCTGCGGGGTCGGGGCCCTGGCCTGCACGGCGGTTGCCCAGATGCTGAGGGGTCACTGAGGAAGCCTGGCATGTGACTGTGTCCTCTGTAGGTGGGTGAGCAGAGGCGCGTGGTTTTACAGACAGGCGTCTCTGACCTTCACGTGTGACTGTCTCCCTGGCCCTCCTCCTTCCATCCCCTGCACCTGTGGTCTTCCTCGTGCTGCTCTTGTCCTGGGTTTGGGGGGCAGGTGGGGCAGGCCCACCCTCGGGAAAGCACTGACTGCCACGCTGACCTCAGCGCCTGAGAGCGGATGCTCGCAGAGCCAGAAGCAACGGAAGCCCTTTCCCTAGCAGGCAGGGCATGTGACAAAGAGTCACCTCTTGCCTTCTGGCTCTCTGTGGAGAATTTTTAAAACACCAGTCTTAGGATATAAGCAGAGTGACGCCTGCTGTGTCTCACACATGCATTCACAAGCATGCGGGCACACTCACGAGCCTGCACACACTCCCAGCCTGGTGCTCCAGTGCAGGCGGACAGCACACACATCTCGTGACCTTCTCTCGGGCCTCAGCTTCCTCACTGACCCGCAAGTGGCGGTGGAGGGCAGCAGCCACGCGCCACACCTGGAGCCCGGCGGGGCTTCAGACAGCAGTTCCGGCACCCTGGCACCTTGGCCCCCGCCACCACGGGCAGCACCTGGTCCCCAGCCCCATATCTGCTTCCCTCACCCCAGAAATAGCCAGGGTCACACCAAGCAGAAAGTTTATTGAGGTGCTGGACTGCGGGGAGTGTTTGCAGCGGCAAAGCAGATGCTGGTGTGGCTGGGGCCCAGGCCAGGGCCCCCTCCTCCTAGCAGCGTCTGGGACTCGGGGTGAGCATCAGGGACGACTCTTGTCCCCACCAAGGCCCTCCTGGGGAACCCTCCCTGCGTCCCCCGAGCGCCAAGTGGGGCAGTATGGGGGGCCCTCTCTTTGTCCCCATGATGAGGACAGGACGATCCCTTGATATTCACTATAAAAATTAAAACTCCTTTATAAATCACGGGGGAAGAGCAAGAGGGGTCACCTGGGAGCTTCCTCCCCACTCCCCTCCCAGTTCCGACCCCACAGTGAAGAGTAGAGGGTGAGAGTTTGCAGCACAGAGGAGCAGAGACAGACGGGGTCGGGGGGGCCGCGGGCAGCCCCGGGTGGCAGGGGGATGCGTGGGGGCCAGAGGCGCAGGGCCCCCCCGGGTGAGGACGCGCGATCCCGCACAGCCCGCAGCCCCCCAGGTGTCAGGCCCCACGGGCCCCCAGTCCAGTCCTTGCCAAAGCTGAGGCGGCCTCCCGAGGCAGCCCCAGCCATGGCTGCTCCCGGAGCAGGAGAGCGGGGCGGCTACTCCAGGTAGATGTCCTCTGTGGGGCAGGCGTACTCCAGATGCTGCTGGTAGTACTCCAGGAAGGCGCGGCTTCAGGGGAAGAGCGTCCTCAGGCCCGGCGCCGCACGGCCCCACCCAGGCCCGCCACACCACCCCAGCTTCACCCCTCAGCCTCCTGGCCGGACCTGGCTCCTTATCGTCCAGGTCCAGTGCAGCCTTCCCCTACCCCCCCACCCCCACCCCAAGGAATGCTGCTCCCACACTGAGGACCACCCCCCACACGCCCCTCAACACCCTCCCCTGCCATCTGAGCCTCCACTACCCCCACCAAACCTCATCCCCACTCCCCCCAAGCTGCGCGCCCCGGGGCACCAAGTCATCACCCCGCCCCGTCCCGGCCACCGTGTGCACTGGCCCAGCCTCCAGACCCACTCACCCCACACTCTGGGCCACGGGCCTCATCGACTCCTGGGAGACAAAGACGTGGCAGGCAAAGCGGCTCAGCAGCGGGTGTTTGGTGATGAAGCCAAAATAGCTGTGGGGGTGGGGCAGCGAGCACACAGGGCGGTCAGGGCCGGGAGCGACGGCCCCAGGGGGCGGAGCGCGGGGGAGCGACGCCCCGGAGCGGGGTGCGGGGAGGGCAGGGCTGGGAGTGTGCGGGTCACAGGATTTCTGTCCAGGAGCACAGTGCTGGGCTCCGTGAGGAGTTTGTGGTCTTTGTTAATCTGTCTACAAGGGTATCCAGCTACATCTTCCTCCTCCTGAGCTAGGCCCAGAGCCTGCCCCCAGGCCACGGGGCGACGCAGTCTCTCCCTGTTCTGCTGGGTGTCACAGGTGACCCCTCCCCGTCTTTCCCCTGACGCCCACAGCCTGCCCAGCTCCACCTCTGGTCCTGCACACCCACAGTAATTTTCAGGCTCTTCTGTGGGCTTGACATGGGCCCTGAGGTGCAAAAGCGTCTTCCTGGAGGAGAAGCTTGTACCCCAGCTTTGTGGCCCCAGCTCTGTTGCTGTGCGGCTTTCCTGAACCTGCCCTTCTTCTCAGCAAGACATTAACAAAAATGACTGTCCAGAGGGAGGGCCTGTCAGCACCCCGCAGCAGGAGGCTCGGGCCCTCGCCCAGCTGTGGCCTATCCAGTCCACGCTGGGGGCGCAGGGCTTTGTGGTGCCACAAGATGGGAGCCCACAGGACAGCATCAGCGCCAGCACAGCATGCGCGTGTTGACCACAAACACGTCACGGCCTTCTCTCGAGCGTCACGTTCAGATGACTGCATTCAGAGCAACTGCCAGGCAGCCTCCTAAGCAAGCTCTTTTTATTAATAACTGGCACAAACCTCACAACAGCGCGGTGAGGCCAGTCTCAAGATGACGGCAACAAGGCCCAGAAAGAGTCAGACACACGCCGCGGACAGACAGCAAGCCTACGGCGCCCTGGGCATACTCTCTGCCGCCTGCGATCTCAATCACCACTCACTCCTACCTTGTCCAGACCCCAGGCACCCAGCAGAGGCCGACCCCGCCCCTGCCTCACCTGAGCCTCCTGGCACTGTCTCCCTGTGCCTCCTCCCCGAGGGGCCTGGGCTGGGTTCGGGAGCAGCGAATATCGGGAAGCTCTGGGCCGGGACAGCAGCTCCTCAGTCCCCTCCGGGCCGCCAAACCTCGGAGCTCCACACGGTCGGAGTGTGGCCTGGGGGCCCGAGCCTGTGGCGCCCCATCTCCCTCTGCTGTCCTTCTCTCTCAAGGCCACCGTCCACGTGGCTGCCGTGCACGCCAGTCCTCACGGCACAGTCCACCCTGCGGCCTGGTCTGAGCCCTGGCCCCCTACCCAGATCTCCTGCTCATCAAACTAGCTCCCTCTCAATGGAGAAGCGGCCAAACGGGGCTCTGCCCTGGTAAGGGTGGAAACCATTGCCCAGCCAGCAGGCAGAGTGCCCCCAGTCTCACCACAAGCATGCACACAGCACACACCCGGCCTCAGCGGCGGGAACAGAGTGCACTTCTCACGCTCTGCCTCCCTTGAGGACCTGCGGCGCCTCCAGGCCCCTGCAGGGCTCCGAGTGCCTTGAGGCTCAGCCCCCATCGCCTCCTCTGGGGCGCACAGCACTGTGCCACATGGCACGCCTCACGGGCACCGTGCAGCGTCCAGCTGGGCAGGATGGCCCCCTCCACCCGCTGCTCATTCCCACCTCCTCTCTCGGCCTGGCCATCTTGGCCTCATGGCCAAAGTTATCCACCTGCTCCAAAACATACCTGCCCTGAGGTCTCTCTTCCATGCTCCAGACCCCAGTAACAACGGACACCGCAAGCTCACCACGTCTGCAGCTGAAGACTGCACGGCCGGCCTGTCAGGCCCGTTCGCGCCACGCCCCTTCTCCTGGTGTGTGGGTCACCAACTGCTCAATGCCCAGGTCACCCAATTCTCCCTCCAGATCGGCCTCTACATCCAGTCAGCTCAGCCCTGCCTGCCCCACCTCCCGAAGCCCGCCCCGGACACGGCACCTGCAGGGCCCCGCACCTCTGGGCTCTGGCCAGTGGCACTCGGGGCCTTCCACTGGAACAGTGGGCAGAGCCAGCTGGTCAGCCTGATGGTGTCACCCACCACCCACTGCCAATGGGATTAACTACCAGCCCCTTGGCAGCGTCAGAAGGGCACAGGCACTCTGTGTCCCTCCTGCCTCATCCGGCTCCCTAGAGACCCCCAGTGCCTCTCATCCCCGGCCCTGGCTCAGCTGGCTCCATGCCAAGAAGGCCCATCCTGTACCCACTTGTCTTTCAAGGTTTACAGAGTGGTCTCCGATTGCCCCCCAAGTCCCAGAAGAGTTCAGCCACCTCTCTGCTCACTGGAGCCCCAGAAAGATGTCCACCAGATCCCCAGAGATGCTTCAAGCACTCACTTGTCTGTGTGTCTGTCTTCCCACCCAGACCAGATGGGAGCCTGTCTGATCCTTGTCTCCCGGGCCCAGGACAGAGCGGGTGCCGTGTGGGGGCTCACCTCATGGAGCCAAGTGGGTGGGGCTGCTGGACTGCATGTGGGCGGCCCTCGGGGTTTGAGGGGACTACGGGAAGGGGAAGTCTCTTACCAGCTGTTGCGGGGGTGGCAGCCGCAGAACGAGATGTTCTTCATCTGGAAGAAGTGGCTGCAGTGTTGGAACTAGAAGAGAGACGGCAGAAGAGTGCCTAGTTAACAGAGGAGGCCCAGCCTGCCAGACACGCCGCATCTGATCTGCCTGCTCCGCCCTTCCCAGCCACCTCGGTGGTTCAGGGCCCACACCCCACCTCAGGGCCTCCACTGAGACTCAGCTTGACACCCCGGAGAGAGATCTCAAGGTCACAAGAGGCAGGAGGACGCAGGTGGACGGTCAGTTTTCGGGCCGTGGCGATCTGCAGAGTCGAGGAGAAGAAGGGTCTCAGGGGCCTACAAGCATCAGCTTCCCCCTGGGGGAACATTCTCGGTTAGGTCTGAAGAGCCCTGGCCCTGATTCGGGAAGATGTGAGAGTGGTCTTGGCTGCTCCACGGTCTCAGGATGGCCTGCCCGTCTTCTCCCCAGCCCTTTGCAGGCTCCTCAGCACCGGTCCCGTGAGGGGATGGGGGCAGGGCTGCCCTGCTCCCCTGCTCCTCTCCAGCTCAGTCTGGGGACCGGCAGACAGGCAGGCCCTCCTGAGCGTCCACTGAGTGAATAATGAGCGAGCAAATTGCATTCTCGGTGGCTCAGATGGTAAAGAATCCTCCTGCGATGCAGAAGACCTGGGTTAGATCCCTGGATCAGGTAGATCCCCTGGAGAAGGAAATGGCAACCCACTCCAGTGCTCTTGCCTGGAGAATTCCATGGGCAGAGGAATCAGACGGGCTACAGTCCATGGGGTCGCAAAGAGTCGGACTCGACTGAGGGACTATCACATGAGACCCCAGAGAAGGGTCTGAGAGAGCTGGTGTTGGTTTCCAGACATGGATAGGACAGGCTGCGGGGGGAGGCCAGCGGGATGGTGGGGGGAACAGCCACGGCGCTGCTCTCAGCCTGTCTGCCAGGCCCCCTCCATCAGAGCCGGGGGTCCCGGGCTTGAGGCCTCCAAGGGCTGAGCCAGCCTGCAGGGCTCGCACCACCCCCAACCCCAGACTGACCTTCTGCATGGCTGCACACAGGATGCCATTGCCCTGGTGACAAGGCACCTCCACGGAGCCCAGGAACTGGACGTCAAAGCGCTCCACCCAGCAGGGACCCCGCTTACTCCCTATGGGGTCACAAGGGCCTGGGTTAGGCGAGCAAGAGAGGGTCTGGGTGACAAAATGATCCTTAGGGAAGGGGCCTCACCCAGCAGGTCCTTGGCAGGCCCGGGCACCGCGTGGGCATAAAAAGCAGGGAAGACCCCGCGCTCGCCCGTACGCATGTTGAAGCCACGGAACCAGAAGTCATCCTCCTCAGCCTCCACCAGCACCGGGTCATCCACATCCAGCTCCAGTTCATCGGGATGGCGGGGAATGAACCTGAGGGCGGGTCAGAGCAGGGAGGCCACTAGGGCAGGGGCAGGAGGGCTGTGCTGTGCCCACCAGGGTCACGGAGGGTCTGAGACTCGGGGGGAGGGGTCAAGGCCAGCAAGGGGGGTGGCCATACCTGAAGACAGCCCTGTGCGTCTGCTCTCTCTCCTCCCCGTTGACCAGGCACGAGAAAAGGCCGAAAGACTCAGTGCCTGAGAGAGAGACAGAGAGGAAGCTGCGCTGGAAGGCCTGGCCAGGGTCCCCTCCCCACAGCCCCCTGCTGTGGGTGGCCCCCGTCTGTGGCTGGAGACAGAGTAGCCTCCCCTCGCCACTCCTGCGCAGGTGGAGCCCAGGAAAGCCCCCACCCAGGCGCTGGGTAAGAGGGCAGTGCCCAGCGCTGACCACCTGCAGACCCTCAGGCTGTTCTGGCCCTTGGGGATCCATCTGCGGGCCCCGGCGAGAAGCCAGCCTGCTCCCCTGGAACCACCCCCTTCCCCCTTCCCACTCACTGGAAGATCGAGAGGTGCTGTTGACAAAGACGTTGAGGAACTTCTTGGAGAAGGTGAGGTCCGGGCTGTCCGGGGAGGCGTCCCCGGGGCCCTGATCCCCGCCCAGCAGCACGGCTCCCGCCTCCTCCTCGCTGGCCTCGCCACCGCTGTCCTCGCTGTCCTCACCCAGGCCAGCGCAGCGCCGCAGGCTCACCAGCTCCAGCTGCGTGTGCTCGTCCACCACCAGCGTGTACTTGACCGCATCGTACACCAGCGAGGCGTCCAGCGCCGCGGGACCCGTTCCCCGGCCCCCGGGGGCGCGGCCTTAGCCTCAGCTTCATCCTCCTCCTCTTCGTCCTCCTCGTCGTCCTCATCCGAGCAGGCGGCGGAGCAGGCGCGGCCCGGGCGGGCGGGGCGCCCTGGGGGCGGCCCACAGCGGGGGTGATGGTGTCGCGCGTGGGGTTGCTGAGGAAGAGGCAGGGCCCCGGCTGCGCGGGGCCGGGCCGAGGGGCGGGGGGCGCGGGCGGCGGTGGCCCACACAGCGTCTCCATGTCCACCAGCTCCACGCCGCCCGGCGCCGCCGCCGCCACCACCACCGCTGCCGGGGCCTCGTCAGCGGGCGAGGCAGGCTCCCCGGCAGAGCGCGGCGAGGGGGACAGGCACTGGCCGGGGCAGCGGATGGGCGAGGAGCCCTCGGAGATCATGCGGCTCACGAGGTTGCTGAGCAGCCAGGGCGAGTCGGCGTCCTCGCTGAGGTCCGGCTCCGACTCGGACCCGGACTCGTACTCGCTGTTGGTGTCCTCGGGGCCCACGGGCAGGAAGGCGGGGCGGCGCGGGGGCTCACAGGGCGGCTCGGGCTCCGGCTCGGGCTCCGAGGCCGGCGACGAGGCCTCCTCGATGGAGTTGGTGAGGTGCGAGGAGCGGCCGCTGCTGCTGCTGCCGTCGTCACTGCTCCGCTCCAGCTCAGTCTCCGAAATAGATGAGATCATGCGCCCCAAGCGCGCGCCCCCGACGTCCTCGTAGTCGGAGCCCGGCGACGACAGGTCCTGGCTGCTGCGCCGGCCCCCGCGGCCTCCGCTGGAGCCGCTGCCCAGGTCGGCCTCGATACCCGGATCCGAGGACGGGGAGGCCCCACCGGGCGCCAGGGGCCCTGCGGGTTGGTTTCCTTCGGAGTCACAGCCTGGGTGCACAGGTGGCTGCGCCCCGCACGGGCCTGTGTCGGTGGGCGGGAGGGGGGCGGGCGGCTCTGCGGGGCAGAGGCTCAGGTCAGCCCCCCGCCCTCCCCCACCTCCTGTGACGCTCCCCCACACCCACCGCTGCCCTGCTGCCCTGCTGCCCTGCTGCCCTGCTCACCTCGGACAGGCTCCTGCGCTGCTGGGCACAGCGCTGTTTCCTGCCTGGAGGCTGGAGGCCCTGGAGCAAACCCTCCATTGTTGTTCAGCGAGTCCTGCGGTGGGGGAGGGGCGGGGGGAGAGTGGCGCTGAGCGTCCCGTCCTCGCGGGCAGGAGGGGGCAGGTGGCCATGGGCACCAGAGCCCCCCACGGGGGGAACCAGGGGGAGCTCTAGGCCTAGGAGCTCACCTGGGCTCCCAGCGTTGTCAGGTGGAGGGTGGTAGGTCGATGCTTCTGAGGCTCCTCTAGGGAAGGGGAGGGGATCAGGGGCTCTGGGGCAGGGGTCTCTGAGCCAGGGCCGCCTCCCTCCTTGCCCTCCCCCTCTCCTTCCTCCTCGTCCTCCTCCTCGTCCTCCTCCTCCTCTTCTTCCTCCTCCTCTTCATTGTCGTCAATCATCTCGAACTCCTGGAAGTCATCCTGGAAGGAGCAGATGGGGTGCGGCTGCTCCGAACGCCCCAGGGCAAGGCTGTCCTGCAGGAAGAAGGACAGGGCAGAGCTGGGCCGCGGTGGGACAGCGACCTGGGGTCCCAGGTGCCAGGAAAGGTGAAAGCAGGAAGCCACAAGTCAAGGGAGGAAACCTCCCCCAGACCACTCTGCTCTCCACCAACAGAGCAGTTTTTGTTTTTTGCTTTTTTTAAAATCAGCTTAAGATACATAAGGACTTTGGTAAATAAGAGCCCAAACTAATAAGTCTCGGTGACAGATTCTCAAAGTGGCCCCAACCCACCTGCCAGCCTCATCCCACCCTCAAACCCCATCACATTTAACACCAGTACTTTCTCCTTCAAAGCATTTTAACACAATTATAATTACAGTAGTTTGCATCTGTCTCCGCAGCGAGCTGCAAGCCCCACCGGGACAGGGCCATGTCCATATTATACACTGGGGTACCCCGACCCCCACCGAGAACGGGCCCTGGCCCACAGAAAAGCTCAGTAAAGATCAAATGGATGCGTGAAGCGAAGAGGCCCAGCGCCAGGTTTCACCAAACATGCACCAACCTCAGGGCCTCCATCCACTAATCCCTTGCCAGCAACTCCTCTGCTCCATCCCCTCCGGTACGCTGCCCTCATCTGCCAGCTCCTGCTCCTCTTCCCTAAGGGCATGGCCCTGCGGTTCCACTAGAAAATCTCCCTAATGGCCTCGGTCTTGGGTGGGCTCCCCTCATCGCACCGTGTGTCCCCTCACTGGGACCCAGATGCTGAGACTCAGGCAGCCATTGTCCCTCACCTGTCTTCCTCCCCTACTAGGTTATAAGCTCCCAAGGGCAAGAGCCACACCTGTCCTGCTGTCTTCCCAGGCACCTGGAAGCCTCTAGCACTTGCCACACGGGAGTTGTTCAGAAATGTTCTTGAATGAAAACAAAAACGTGAAGAGACAGGGAGGAGGAGGAGATGGGGGAAGGGGAACTTCAGGGGAGGAGACAGGAGGCTAAGAGAGGCTAGAGAGGTGGTGACAGGGCTGAGAAGGAGATGAGATGGCAGCTGGGAGGGGGCAGATCCGAGGCCAGAGGCCCCAGAGCAGAGGCACTTCTTCCCTCCCCCAGTCCAGCCCACGGAGGAGGCCAGGCAGGGACTGCTGGGGAAGGTCCTCAGTGGGCCGCTCTTAGGAAGAGAGGTGTCAGGTATCAAGGGGCCCACAAGTCAAGAGGCCGAGGGAGAGGGGTCGCCGAGAGGATCCTGTCTCAAGGCTGAGCTTAGACCCGCCCCAGAGACTTCTGAGCAGAAGCTAAGCGAGGCTCTCCTGTGAGAGAGTTCTCTGCCCCAGCCCTCTCCCCACCTTCTCGCAGTGGTCCGAGTCATAGCTGAGGCCCAGACCGCAGTCATCAGTGATCTCAGACAGATCCTCATCGTCAAACTCCTCCAGGCTTATGTCCTGTGGAGGCCTGGAGAGGAGAGCAAGGACAGGGCTCCTGAGAGGGCCGTCAGTCCTGGACTCCCTGCCTGAGAGCCGGTCCTAAGGAGGGGCCAAGGGAGACCCGCACCCCACCTCCTTGGCCCCAAGATCTCCAGAGCCCCCAACTCCCACACCCGCATCCTGTCATTATCCTGAAGCTTAAGCCCTGCCCTCCAGGGTATCTCCCCCACAGTCGGAGCCACCACCTGCCCAGAGGAAGCACTTGCCCCCAGCCCTCTTCCCAGTCCTCTCATCAGAGCCAGCAGCCTCTCCTCCCACTGCGCTCAGTTCCAGGCCCCTCTGGGTCACAGCCTCAGCCTCGGGGGAGTCAGGCTGAGCCGCGAAGGGGGAGGGGGCTGAAGCTGCAGCAGCCGGAGGAGGGGGAGGGGTCGAGCCTGCTCCGGAGCTGAATTCAGCCCCTCGGTCCGCTATTCCTGCCCAAGACCGGTCTACATTCCGAGGTCCAGCCCTCTCCCCACCCTAGTCCCTTCCCCCAGGCTCCAGGCTTGATTGCAACTCTCTTCGCTGAGCCCTGCAGACCAGGCCAGGCCTGCACCACAGAGGCCCAGCAAGGCCAAAAGGACAGTGCCAGGCACAGTGTGTGCTCAGCACCCCGCAGGCAGGCCGCCCCTCAGGCTCGGCCCACGACCTCCGCCTTCGGAGGAGGCGCTCAGGTTGGGTGCAGCACCGGGTCCCGGCAGGAATCTGGGGTCGGGGTGGGGGACGGTCACTGGGGCTGGAGGCGGGTCGTAAGGGGAGGACAAAGTGGAGAGGCCTGGAACCAGGGGTGGGGGATGGGGAGCAAGTGGGCCTCGGGACCAGAGAGGGTCTGGGGCTCGGGCCCCCAAAGGCGTTGGGGTGGGGTGGCAGGGTCGGGCCGGCGGAGTCTGGGGACGGGGTCAGAGGGGGAGCGGTAGGCAGGGAAGGGCCCGGGCGCCCGAGTGCGTACCTGCAGCCTGGCGGCGACAGCGAGTGAAAGGTGGAAAGAGAAAACATCTCCGCCCGATCCGCCATCTTCTCCGGGGAAAGGCCTGCCGACCGCGGCGGGGGAGGGGGTGCCCGGAGCGCCAGCCCCGCGCGCCCTCCGTCGCTCCCGCCCGCCCGTCCTCAGCCCGCCCCCGGTCACCTCGTGACACGCCCTGCGACACCCCGCCGCCAGCACACCTCGACGCCAGGACACCGCGGCAGCGCGAGCCGGGGGCGGGGGGACCGGGAGCAGGGCGGGCCGGGGGAGGGGAGGAGGGCGGGCCGGGGGAGGGCGGAGGGGACGGCGGGGAAGCTGGTTGGAGGAGGCGAGATGGTTTGACTGAGGCTCGGGTTGGAGAGGCGCGTGTGTGGCTTGGTTCTTTGGGGTGGGGGCAGGTGGGAAGCAGATTGGTGGGGATGGGGCATCAGTTCGCGTGGTGAGAGCTTCAGCGAGGAACTGGAGATGGGAAAGTCGATTTGCAGACCCCTGGTTAGCTGGTGTGGGGGCGGGGGGAAGGGGCCTCATGGAGGGGTGGGTGCGGCCCCGGGAGCTGCGCTGAATTCCAGGGAATCAGAGCAGAATCCTGGGGTTCCCAAGCTCGGATCCGAGTGGTTCAGACTGAGAGTGTGGGCTGTGCACGAACGGGGCTGGAGGAGCTGTCCACGTCTGGGTGCTGACCAGGGCTGGTCGGAGCTGTCCCACGAGGGGTGCTGATTGGCCCACGGAGATGTCTCCCTAAAACGTGCGGACTGGGGCTGCAGGAGCTGTTTCCCCGCCGAGTGCTGATCAGTGCTGGAGGAGCTGTTCCCCCAGAGGGTGCTGAGCAGTGCTGGACAGAGGCATCTGCCCAAGGGGAGCTGATCCTGTCTGGACAGAGTTTACCACACAGGATGTTGACTGGGGCCCACACGGAATTTCAGTACACAGTACAGATTGCGCAGGCTGGATACAGGTATTGGTGGACATAGGTGAAGTTATAACGCTGAGACTCTCTTCATTCAATTAGGAAAACTTTCTTGAGCACCAACTAGGTAACCAGCACTCTTTAGGGTGCCAGCATTTTCTGGCTTTTGTGGAGCTGTGTGTGGAGAGAAATGGTTGACACTCAGCTCAAGAGGTGAGGATAAGCCGTGTTGCAATGGGGGAAGGACAGGTCAGAGCTGTGAGTATGGTTATGAAAGACAGGTTGGAGGACCAGGTTAGGGAGACTTTACGGAGAAGATTTGGCTATACCAAGAGGCTGGAGTTTCAACAAGGTTGCAATGAAATCGTTCTTTTTTTTCCTTGATGGAAATTATGTGTCTTGACATTCTTTGTCTAAATTTTTTCTTTGGAAAATTATTTCTGAGGAAAGGACTAGCCACTTGAGTGACTGATGCCTGCAAACCACAGGGCAAAGGAGCTCATGCAAGGTGGGAAAGGTGACATTGTTCTTTGGATGGCAATCATTCCAGAGAAGAGACAGATGGTGCCCTCATTTGTGGCCCAACCCCAATTTATATTTTATCTCAATTACAGTGTTTTCCTAAGAAAGGCATTTATACGTTTTTCCCTCCCCAATGGCTGAGAACCACAGGAGAGAAGAGACACTATTTTCTCTCTCTTTGAACCTCTCAGCTTCAAGCACAGTGCCTGGCACACAGTAAGTGCTCAGCAAATATGTGAATGAAGGAATGAGGCTCGTGGACCCTACCACATCTGGGGCACTAAATCCTTGTCATCACGCTGTCTTTTCAACTTTAGGAGCACTAAGAATATTCCCCATTTCTGAAGTTCAAGGACTCTGGATGCATTAACTACTCTGCTTTCCCCAGGAAACTCCAGATCTCTTCTCAGAATTCTCAAAGAACTTTGACCTAAAGTTCCCAGGTTCCCTTTTGATCTTGAGTCTTGTCATTGAACTGACGAACTTGGACACCCACATAAATGACCCATCTAACACCCTTGGCTTCGTCTAATGGTGTATGATCTGCTAACGGTAAACCTAGCACAAAGCACAAAATTGACTGGACTTATGCGGGAACACTGGAATAGTGACACGGTCTCAGCGGTCCTGCTCACAGACGAATCCTAAAAAGTCAGAGGATATAAAGTCAAACCTTCTGCCTTTTGCTCTATTCACATAGCATAGGTATCACAAACACAAAATAAAAACACCAGCAGTAAAACTGAAAAATGAAAAGCTTAAGAGCTGTACCTTGTTGGGAATACTTCCATAACCAGTCATTTCACCTCTTGAATCTTGATTTTAAGCCCCTAATTCTCTGACCATTGCCTATTTTTCTCACTTTTTTATGGTATTACCATAATACAATTCTTTGACCCCATAAAAAACTTACTCGAGGGAATTCCCTGGCAGTCCAGGGGTAGGGCTCCATGCTCTTACTATCAAGGGCCAGGGTTCCATCCCTGATCAGGGAACTAAGATCTCACAAGCCATGCAACATGGCCAAGGTTGGGGGGGGGGGGTGGCGGGGAGAGGAACTTATTCCAGGTACTATTGGTGTGTAGCAAATTACCATCAAATTTAGAGGATTGAAATCCTCTAAACAACCACTTTATTCTGCTTACAGTTTGGGGTTGTAAACTCAGGAAGGACTCCAGTGGGAAGCTGTTGCCTGGGGTTTCTCAAGCAGTTTGGTTACAGCTGGAGGTAAACTGAGCTGGATTTTGAAGATGGTTCACTCTCAAGATTACAGCTGATACTGTTGACTGGGGGCTCAGTTGAGGCTATCGACCAGCCCCCACACCTGGCCCCTCTGCATGGAGGCCTCAGGGTAGTTGGGCTTCTGACACAATGGCAAGCTTCTCCCAAAGTGACTGCCCTTGGAGGGCTGGAGACAGCTTGCATGACCTCTTCTGAATTAGCTTTGGAAGTCATATGGCTCCCCATTGGTCAAAGCAGTCACAGTCCCATCCAAATTCAAGAGAACAGTCATATACCTGACTTCTCAATGGTAGGAATGTCAAAGAACTGGGGGGCGGGGGGCATGTTATAAAACCATCACCGATCTCCAGTCCCTTGATGCTCCTACTTTTCTTACTACTAACTCAAGTTCCTTGCTTGAAATTAACCTCCTTTATGGAATTGTCAACTTCTCTTCAGGATCATTTCCATCAGCAAACAAGCATAATCTAGTGTTAAAAATAAATGATATATTCTCATCTCTGTACATATAAAGGATCCAATGCAATGGGGTTTTCAATACTGTTATGCCTTAAAGGAAAGGACAGTAAAAGCATCCTTTTGGTTTAAGAGAGCATTATCACAAATAGTTATGCCTTTCAGCAAATAGATTTCTACCAATGAGGAAATTACGATAGTGAATCAGAGCGGAGTCAGACACGACTGAGCGACTGAACCGAACTCTCTGAAATCTAAATGTCTAGTTTCAGCCAAGAAAGCAAGATGGGTAACCCGCAGCTCCACTGGGGCCATCTAAGAAAATTCAGCTAGGGTTCTCACTCTTGCCATATCTGCTCAGACTGGCACAGTCTGATCCAGAAATACAGCCTCAAGATGTGCCGCCAGTGTTTCTGCTAGTATGTGAAGGATGCTGAATTTTAAATTTAGTTAAAATTAAAATTCAAGTAAAATTTTTACTAAATTAAAACTTCTGTTTTAGAACTTCCATTTGGAAGTTCTTTTCAAATTGCTTGATTATTCATTATAGTTTTTTAGTTTCTGCACATATTTCCAAATTTGCCTTTTATTACTTTAATTATACTGAACACGGGTACTGATAACTTCATTACCTGAAACACACTGTTTGTGCTTACTGCTGACTAGCTGACAGGATTTCTCATTATCTTTCTGTTTAATCACCTTTTTTTTTAAAAACTTAGAGGTATTTGCTAGCCTTGGCATTGTATTTATGGAAAACTCTGAGGCCTAGAAAGAGAGTATGTGCAGAAAGAACTTGTGTTTGCTTCTACCAGGCACCTATATAGAATTACCAACCTGATTTCAGGTTGGTATTTAATGACCACTGAGGTTTCTTAGACTACCTCGACCATAAGAATTTGAGCTGCAACCCATGAGAGGGCCAGCTTCTCGTTCTAAATTTTCAGCACCTCTTTTTTCTCTGTCTCTCTTTCTGAAACACACACACACTTTGCCCCCAAATTTGAAACTGTCAATTTTCTTTTTTTAAAAAATGTTTATTGAATAATAAAAATTATTAGTTGAGGCTCATGGTATTTTTGATCTTCATTGCAGCATGTGAACTCTTAGTTGTAGCACGTGGGGATCTAGTTCCCTGATCAGGGATCAAACCAGGGCCCCCTGCTTTGAGAGCACGGAATCTTAGCCACTGGACCAGCAGGGAAGTCCCTGAAACTGCCAATTTTCTTCTCAATCCTCGAAGGACAGGATTCACCCCTACTCAGAGGGTTTAACCTCTTGATGTCTAAGCTTTGTAGAGGGTTGGCCTTATATTAGGAGTCTCCTCTTGAGCAGGCTCTGTGCTTTATCTCTGCTCTCTATATCCCAAAGGCATATTAATTTCCTATTATTGTTGTTTAGTCACTAAGTTATGTCTGACTCTTTGCCAACTCCAAGAACTGTAGCTCGCCAGGCTCCTCTATCCCTGGGATTTCCCAGGCAAGAATACTGGAATGGGCTTCCATTTCCTTCCTCAGGGGATATTCCTGACCCAGGAACCCAGCCCACAGCGGTGCTGGCGGCAGATTCTTTACTGCTGAGCCATCAGGGCTGCCATAAAAAAATACCACAAACTTGGTGGCTTAAAACAACAAAAATGTATTCTCTCACACTTTTGGAGGTCTAGAAGCTTAAAATCAGGCAGACTGGTCCCTTAACAGCCAGCAAGGCGTGCTCTTTCAAAAGATGCTAGGAAAGGGTTTTTCCTTGCCTCTTCCTGGCTCCCAGCGGTGGCCAGGACTCCTTGGCTTGCGGAGGCATCACTGTAGTGTCTGCTTGCCTTGTTACATGACCTTCTCTCCTGTTTCTCTGTTTGCATGCAAATTTCCCTCTTCTTTTAAGGACACCAGTCATTGGATTAAGAAGTGAAAGTGTTACTCACTCAGTGGTGTCTGACTCTTTGCAACCCCAGGAGCTGTAGCCCACCAGGCTCCTCTGTCCATGGGATTATCTAGGCAGAAATACTGGAGTGGATAGCCATTTCCTCCTCCAAGGGCTCTTCCCAACCCAGGGATGGAACCCAAGTCTCTGGCATCTCCTGCATTGTCAGGCAAATTCATTACCATTGAGCCATCTGGGAAGCCCAATCACTAACTCAAGTCTGCAGCACACCAGGCTTTCCTATCGTTCACTATCTCCCTGAGTTTGCTAAAACTCATGTCCATTGAGTCACTGATGCTATCCAACCACCTCATCCCCCGTCGCCCACTTCTCCTCTTGCCCTCAATCTTTCCCAACATCAGGGTCTTTTTCAGTGAGTCAGCTCTTCACATCAGGTGGCCAAATACTGGAGCTTCAGCCTTAGCACTAGTCCTTCCAATGAATATTCAGGGTTGATTTCTTTTAGGATTGACTGGTTTATTCTCCTTGCTGTCCAAGGGACTCTCAGGAGTCTTTTCCAACACCATGGTTCAAAAGCATCAATTCTTCAGCACTCAGCCTCCTTTATGGTCCAACTCTTACATCCATATATGACTACTGGAAAAACCATAGCTTTGACTACACAGACCTTTGTTGGCAAAGTGATGTCTCTGCTTTTTAATATGCTATTTAGCTTTGTCTTAGCTTTTCTTCCAAGGAGCAAGTGTCTTTTAATTTCATGGCTGTACTCACTGTCATCAGTGATTCTGGAGCCCAAGAAATTAAATCTGACACTGTTTTCACTTTTCCCTCATCTATTTGCCATAAAGTGATGGGATCAGATGCTGTGATATTCACTTTTTCAATGTTGAGTTTTAAACCAGATTTTTCACTCCCCTCTTTCACCTTCATCAAGAGGCTTTTTATTTTAGTTCCTCTTCACGTTCTGCCATTAAAATGGTATCATCTACATATCTGAGGTTGTTGATATTTCTCCCAGCAATCTTGATTCCAGCTTGTGAGATCCTATTAACTAATTTCATCTGCAAAGACCCTATTTCTAAACCAAGTCACATTCTGAAGTTCTGAGTAGTTATGAATTGTGGGGTGAGGGGAGGGGATGGACACTATTCAACAAGGCATAGGCTATAAATCCCCAATCCAAATTTTCTTGGTTCACCAAATGCCTCTGATCAAAAGTAATATGCAGTAGTCCACTCATCCCTCTGGGTTTCTTGTCTTATTTAGTCACTGTTTTCTTACTTCATCAGTGTTCTTAGAAAACAGTTCTTAAGAAAAATAGTTGATACTGGATTTTTAACCATTTTCAGCAGCAAGTTCCATTTAGGAATCTAGCTTGCCACATTACATCTCCACTCATTTTATGAAGCTACAATGTGGTAAGAATAGCTCAAGAAAATTAATGGATTATATGTCTTTTAAGGTGCAATGGCTGTGCTTTGCTGGAGCAGCCGTGAAGAGATACCCCACGCCCAGGGTAAGAGAAACCCAAGTAAGACGGTAGGTGTTGCAAGAGGGCATCAGAGGGCAAACACACTGAAACCATACTCACAGAAAACTAGTCAATCTAATCACACTAGGACCACAGCCTTGTCTAACTCAATGAAACTAAGCCATGCCCATGGGGCAACCCAGGATGGGCAGGTCATGGTGGAGAGATCTGACAGGGTGTGGTCCACTGGAGAAGGGAATGGCAAACCACTTCAGTATTCTTGTCTTGAGAACCCCATGAACAGTATGAAAAGACAAAATGATAGGATACTGAAAGAGAAACTCCCCAGGTCAATAGGGGCCCAATATGCTACTGGAGATCAGTGGAGAAATAACTCCAGAAAGAATGAAGGGATGGAGCCAAAGCAAAAAGAATACCCAGCTGTGGATGTGACTGGTGATAGAAGCAAGGTCCGATGCTCTAAAGACCAATAATGCATAGAACCTGGAATGTCAGGTCCATGAATCAAGGCAAATTAGAAGTGGTCAAACAAGAGATGGCAAGAGTGAATGTCGACATTCTAGGAATCAGCGAACTCAAATGGACTGGAATGGGTGAATTTAACTCAGAGGACCATTATATCTACTACTGCGGGCAGGAATCCCTCAGAAGAAATGGAGTGGCCATCATGGTCAACAAAAGAGTCCAAAATGCAGTACTTGGATGCAATCTCAAAAACGACAGAATGATCTCTGTTCGTTTCCAAGGCAAACCATTCAATGTCACAGTAATCCAAGTGTATGCCCCAACCAGTAATGCTGAAGAAGCTGAAGTTGAACGGTTCTATGAAGACCTACAAGACCTTTTAGAACTAACACCCAAAAAAGATGTCCTTTTCATTATAGCGGACTGGAATGCAAAAGTAGGAAGTCAAGAAACACCTGGAGTAACAGGCAAATTTGGCCTTGGAATACGGAATGAAGCAGGGCAAAGACTAATAGAGTTTTGCCAAGAAAATGCACTACTCATAACAAACACCCTCTTCCAACAACACAAGAGAAGACTCTATACATGTACATCACCAGATGGTCAACAACGAAATCAGATCGATTATATTCTTTGCAGCCAAAGATGGAGAAGCTCTGTACAGTCAGCAAAAACAAGACCAGGAGCTGACTGTGGCTTGGACCATGAACTCCTTATTGCCAAATTCAGACTGAAATTGAAGAAAGTAGGGAAAACCACTAGACCATTCAGGTATGACCTAAATCAAATCCCTTATGATTATACAGTGGAAGCGAGAAATAGATTTAAGGGCCTAGATCTGATAGATAGAGTGCCTGATGACCTATGGAATGAGGTTCGTGACATTGTACAGGAGACAGGGACCAAGACCATCCCCATGGAAAAGAAATGCAAAAAAGCAAAATGGCTGTCTGGGGAGGCCTTACAAATAGTTGTGAAAAGAAGAGAAGCAAAAAGCAAAGGAGAAAAGGAAAGATATAAGCATCTGAATGCAGAGTTCCAAAGAATAGCAAGAAGAGATAAGAAAGCCTTCTTCAGCGATCAATGCAAAGAAATAGAAGAAAACAACAGAATGGGAAAGACTAGGGATCTCTTCAAGAAAATCAGAGATACCAAAGGAACATTACATGCAAAGATGGGCTCGATAAAGGACAGAAATGGTATGGACCTAACAGAAGCAGAAGATATTAAGAAGAGGTGGCAAGAATACACAGAAGAACTGTACAAAAAAGAGCTTCACGACCCAGATAATCACGATGGTGTGATCACTGACCTAGAGCCAGACATCCTGGAATGTGAAGTCAAGTGGGCCTTAGAAAGCATCACTACGAACAAAGCTAGTGGAGGTGATGGAATTCCAGTGGAGCTATTCCAAATCCTAAAAGATGATGCTGTGAAAGTGCTACACTCAATATGCCAGCAAATTTGGAAAACTCGGCAGTGGCCACAGGACTGGAAAAGGTCAGTTTTCATTCCAATCCCAAAGAAAGGCAATGCCAAAGAATGCTCAAACTACCGCACAATTGCACTCATCTCACACGCCAGTAAAGTAATGCTCAAAATTCTCCAAGCCAGGCTTCAGCAATATGTGAACCGTGAACTTCCGGATGTTCAAGCTGGATTTAGAAAAGGCAGAGGAACCAGAGATCAAATTGCCAACATCCGCTGGATCATCGAAAAAGCAAGAGAGTTCCAGAAAAACATCTATTTCTGCTTTACTGACTATGCCAAACCCTTTGACTGTGTAGATCACAATAAACTGTGGAAAATTCTGAGAGAGATGGGAATACCAGACCACCTGATTTGCCTCTTGAGAAATCTGTATGCAGGTCAGGAAGCAACAGTTAGAACTGAACATGGAACAACAGACTGGTTCCAAATAGGAAAAGGAGTACATCAAGGCTGTATGTTGTCACCATGTTTATTTAACTTATATGCAGAGTACATCATGAGAAACGCTGTACTGGGAGAAACACAAGCTGTAATCAAGATTGCCGGGAGAAATATCAATAACCTCAGATATGCAGATGATACCACCCTTATGGCAGAAAGTGAAGAGGAACTCAAAAGCCTCTTGATGAATGTGAAAGTGGAGAGTGAAAAAGTTGGCTTAAAGCTCAACATTCAGAAAACGAAGATCATGGCATCCAGTCCCATCACTTCATGGGAAATAGATGGGGAAACAGTGGAAACAGTGTCAGACTTTATTTTTCTGGGCTCCAAAATCACTACAGATGGTGACTGTAGCCATGAAATTAAAAGACGCTTACTCCTTGGAAGGAAAGTTATGACCAACCTAGATCACATATTCAAAAGCAGAGACGTTACTTTACCAACAAAGGTTTGCCTAGTCAAGGCTATGCTTTTTCCTGTGGTCATGTATGGATGTGAGAGCTGGACTGTCAAGAAGGCTGAGTGCCGAAGAATTGATGCTTTTGAACTGTGGTGTTGGAGAAGACTCTTGAGAGTCCCTTGGACTGCAAGGAGATCCAACCGGTCCATTCTGAAGGAGATCAGCCCTGGGATTTCTTTGGAAGGAATGATGCTAAAGCTGAAACTCCAGTATTTTGGCCACCTCATGGGAAGAGTTGACTCATTGGAGAAGACTCTGATGCTGGGAGGGATTGGGGGCAGGAGGAGAAGGGGACGACAGAGGATGAGATGGCTGGATGGCATCACTGACTCGATGGATGTGAGTCTCAGTGACCTCCGGGAGCTGGTGATGGACAGGGAGGCCTGGCGTGCTGCAATTCATGGGGTCGCAGAGTCGGACACGACTGAGCTACTGATCTGATCTGATGTGATGTCTATTTCATTAATAAGCATGTGCAAAAGTCCCAACAAAGTATCAGCTAGTGAAATGCAACAGTTTATTTTTGTAAATGCATTTTGATCACATGGGTTTAACCCAGAAATTCAGGGATGGCTCAACATCTTATTTTCATTTTTAATGGTAATCTAACACATTCATGGATAAAGAAAGGAACATTGCATGATTATATCAACAGATGTGATTTTTATAACATTCAGCAATTAATTGTGATTTAAAAAATGGCTTCTAGTCATTACAGAATAACAGCATTGGACTTGCCCACTTGCCAAAGGGGTAAAATCCAGAAAAATGAACAAAATATTAAAAGCAATGATTTTCAGATATTGGATAAGGGACAGTACAGGACTGTGATCACGGACACAAAGGAAGCAAATTACAGAAAGCCCACGATTGCCACGGAGGCATTTACAGGTTGCAGTGCAGGGAAGAGGCCCAGTTTGGTGGGGGGGGGGGGGGGGGTGTCTTGATGAATTGAGAGACAAGTCAGAGTTTGGGGAGGCTGAGATATTTGGAACTTTCAGATAAAAATAATAAAGAAAAGGGATCAATACAGAGAAAGAATTCCAGAAAGCTAAAATAGGATCCCCATAAGTTTTGGTAGGGACTTCCCTGGTGGCTCAGACAGTAAAAACGTCTGCCTACAATGTGGGAGACATGGGTTCGATCCCTGGGTCGGGACGATCTCCTGGAGAAGGACATGGCAACTCACTCCAGTACTCTTGCCTGGAAAATCCCATGGACAGAGGAGCCTGGTAGGCTACAGTCCATGGGGTCGCAAAGAGTTGGACACAACTGAGTGACTTCACTTTTAAGTTTTAGTAAATGCTCAATCATGCTTACGTAGAATAAAATTCTATAAGGCTGTTTAAAGAAAACCTATTGGGAAACCATAAGGCAGAAATTCCGAAAGCGCGTGTGACACTAGCCGCTGAGCAGAGACCACTGTAGACTGATGCTGACAGTTTTAAAACAAACCTAAGAAGAACCAAGCTGATTCGCAAGACACTTAACTGACTTCCAAAACCAACTTCAATACTGTTTAGAGGAAGATAATGAAATACAAGCACTTTTGTCCTGCATCCAATTAAAAAAAAAAAAATTCCCAGACCTACAATGAAGCAGGAAAAATCTGGAGAGAAAAATATCAGTCAAAACGGACTTGGAAAGGACAGAAATGATGGAATTAACAGCCATGGACTTTAGAACAACTATTACAAATACACTCAAGAATTTACAGGAAACATAAACACAATAAGCAAAGAAAAGGAAGACATAAAAAAGAATCAAATGGAACTTTGGGAAATGAAAATTCGGTATATAAAATGAAACCATCCAAATTGAAGCAGAAAGAAAAAGAATTTTTTTAATTAACCAAGCCTCATTGACCTCTGGGAAAATATCAGGCCATCTAAGAACAGTATAATTAGAGACACAAAGTAGGTACACACACAAACGTATTGAAAGAAATAATGGCTGAAATTTTTCCAAAGGTTTTGTAAACTATAAACGCACAGGTCCAAAATACTCAACAAATCTCAAGTAGGATAAACACAAAATAAACTACTTGAAAATATATACTAATCTAGTCGCTAAAAATTAATAATATCAAGAAAGTATTAAAAAACAGCCAGAAAAAAAAAAAAGACATGCATATCAGGAAATAAAGATAAGACTTTTTGCTGGTTTCTCATTAGAAACAATGTGAACCACAATAAATGAAATGGCATCCTTACATTGCTAAAAGCAAAACACTTGTCACCTTAGTATCTACATGCAGTGAAAATATCCTCCCAAAAGTAACAGTGAAATTAAAAACAACTACAGACAAACAAAATCTGAGATGATTTTCCACTAGTCTATCCACAATACAAAGAATATTACAGTAAGTTCTGTAGAATGAATAAAGCACTACAGAGGCGAGCCTGGGTCTGTGCAAAGAAGCAAAGAGGACTGAGGGTGAGCCTTCTTCTGTGCTTGAATTTCTTTACAGTATAATTGACTGTACACATTTTTTAAACAATATAGAGTTCAAAACATATGCATAAGTAAAACATACAACAGCAGCACAAGGGAAGGGAGGAAGAATTGGAAATACACTGTTGTAAGATTCTAACCTTAGAAGAAACAGAGTAGAGCTAATAGTCAACAAGAGTCTGAAATGTAGTACTTGGGTGCAATCTCAAAAGTGACAAAATGATCTCCGTTTCCAAGGCAAACCATTCAACAACAGAGTAATCCAAGTCTATACCCCAAAGGCCTTGGAAACGAACAGAGATCATTCTGTCGTTTTTGAGATTGCATCCAAGTACTGCATTTCGGACTCTTTTGTTGACCATGATGGCCACTCCATTTCTTCTGAGGGATTCCTGCCCACAGTAATAGATATAATGGTCCTCTGAGTTAAATTCACCCATTCCAGTCCATTTGAGTTCACTAATTCCTAGAATGTCAACATTCACTCTTGCCATCTCTTGTTTGACCACTTCCAATTTACCTTGATTCATGGACCTGACATTCCAGGTTCCTATGCAATATTGTTCTTCACAGCATCGGACTTTGCTTCTATCACCAGACACATCTACAGCTGGGTATTCTTTCTGCTTTGGTTCCATCCCTTCATTCTTTCTGAAGTTATTTCTTCACTGATCTCCAGTAGCATATTGGGCCCCTACTGACCTGGGGAGTTTCTCTTTCAGTATCCTATCATTTTGCCTTTTCATACTGTTCATGGGGTTCTCAAGGCAAGAATACTGAAGTGGTTTGCCATTCCCTTCTCCAGCGGACCACACCCTGTCAGATCTCTCCACCATGACCCGCCCATCCTGGGTTGCCCCACGGGCATGGCTTAATTTCATTGAGTTAGACAAGGCTGTGGTCCTGGTGTGATTAGATTGACTAGTTTTCTGTGAGTATGGTTTCAGTGTATTTGCCCTCTGATGCCCTCTTGCAAGACCTACCGTCTTACTTGGGTTTCTCTTACCTTGGGCGTGGGGTATCTCTTCCCGGCTGCTCCAGCAAAGCACAGCCATTGCACCTTACCTTGGATGAGGGGTCTCTCCTCACCGCCGCCCTTCCTGACCTCGGTCAGGGGTAGCTCCTCTCGGCCGTGCTTAGTGCGCCAGTCCTCACCGCAGTCCTTCCTCGGTCGTTGGGTAGCACCTCTCGGGCGTGCTCTCAGAGCGCCGCGCAGCCGGCGAGGGGCTCTCAGGGCGCCGCTCACGGATAGGCCGGGCGCTCTCAGTGCGCAGCTCGCGGGTAGGCCGGGCATTCAATGTCACAGTAATCCAGGTCTATGCCCCAACCGGTAACGCTGAAGAAGCTGACCTTGAACGGTTCTATGAAGACCTACAAGACCTTTTAGAACTAACACCCAAAAAAGATGTCCTTTTCATTATAGGGGACTGGAATGCAAAAGTAGGAAGTCGAGAAACACCTGGAGTAACAGGCAAATTTGGCCTTGGAATACGGAATGAAGCAGGGCAAAGACTAATAGAGTTTTGCCAAGAAAATGCACTGGTCATAGCAAATACCCTCTCCCAACAACACAAGAGAAGACTCTATACATGGACATCACCAGATGGTCAACACTGAAATCAGATCGATTATATTCTTTGCAGCCAAAGATGGAGAAGCTCTATACAATCAGCAAAAAACAAGACCAGGAGCTGACTGTGGCTTGGACCATGAACTCCTTATTGCCAAATTCAGACTGAAATTGAAGAAAGTAGGGAAAACCACTAGACCATTCAGGTATGACCTAAATCAAATCCCTTATGATTATACAGTGGAAGTGAGAAATAGATTTAAGGGCCTAGATCTGATAGATAGAGTGCCTGATGAACTATGGACTGAGGTTCGTGATATTGTACAGGAGACAGGGATCAAGACCATCCCCATGGAAAAGAAATGCAAAAAACCAAAATGGCTGTCTGGGGAGGCCTTGCAAATAGTTGTGAAAAGAAGAGAAGCCAAAAGCAAAGGAGAAAAGGAAAGATATAAACATCTGAATGCAGAGTTCCAAAGAATAGCAAGAAGAGATAAGAAAGCCTTCTTCAGCGATCAATGCAAAGAAATAGAGGAAAATAACAGAATGGGAAAGACTAACGATCTCTTCAAGAAAATCAGAGATACCAAAGGAACATTACATGCAAAGATGGGCTCGATAAAGGACAGAAATGGTATGGACCTAACAGAAGCAGAAGATATTAAGAAGAGGTGGCAAGAATACACAGAAGAACTGTACAAAAAAAGAGCTTCACGACCCAGATAATCACGATGGTGTGATCACTGACCTAGAGCCAGACATCCTGGAATGTGAAGTCAAGTGGGCCTTAGAAAGCATCACTACGAACAAAGCTAGTGGAGGTGATGGAATTCCAGTGGAGCTATTCCAAATCCTGAAAGATGATGTTGTGAAAGTGCTGCACTCAATATGCCAGCAAATTTGGAAAACTCAGCAGTGGTCACAAGATTGGAAAAGGTCAGTTTTCATCCCAATCCCAAAGAAAGGCAATGCCAAAGAGTGCTCAAACTACCGCACAGTTGCACTCATCTCACACGCTAGTAAAGTAATATTCAAGATTCTCCAAGCCAGGCTTCAGCAATATGTGAACCGTGAACTTCCTGATGTTCAAGCTGGTTTTAGAAAAGGCAGAGGAACCAGAGATCAAATTGCCAACATCCGCTGGATCATCGAAAAAGCAAGAGAGTTCCAGAAAAACATCTATTTCTGCTTTACTGACTATGCCAAACCCTTTGACTGTGTAGATCACAAAAAACTGTGGAAAATTCTGAGAGAGATAGGAATACCAGACCACCTGATCTGCCTCTTGAGAAATCTGTATGCAGGTCAGGAAGCAACAGTTAGAACTGAACATGGAACAACAGACTGGTTCCAAATAGGAAAAGGAGTACGTCAAGGCTGTATATTGTCACCATGTGTATTTAACTTATATGCAGAGTACATCATGAGAAATGCTGGACTTGAAGAAACACAAGTTGGAATCAAGATTGCTGGGAGAAATATCAATAACCTCAGAATGCAGATGACACCACCCTTATGGCAGAAAGTGAAGAGGAACTCAAAAGCCTCTTGATGAAAGTGAAAGTGGAGAGTGAAAAGGTTGGCTTAAAGCTCAACATTCAGAAAACGAAGATCATGGTAACTGGTCCCATCACTACATGGGAAATAGATGGAGAAACAGTGGAAACAGTGTCAGACTTTATTTTTCTGGGCTCCAAAATCACTGCAGATGGTGACTGCAGCCATGAAATTAAAAGACGCTTACTCCTTGGAAGGAAAGTTATGACCGACCTAGATAGCATGTTCAAAGGCAGAGACATCACTTTGCCAACAAAGGTTCGCCTAGTCAAGGCTATGGTCTTTCCTGTGGTCATGTATGGATGTGAGAGCTGGACTGTGAAGAGGGCTGAGCGCCGAAAAATTGATGCTTTTGAACTCTGGTGTTGGAGAAGACTCTTGAGAGTCCCTTGGACTGCAAGGAGATCCAACCGGTCCATTCTGAAGGAGATCAATCCTGGAATTTCTTTGGAAGGAATGATGCTAAAGCTGAAACTCCAGTATTTTGGCCACCTCATGGGAAGAGTTGACTCATTGGAGAAGACTCTGATGCTGGGAGGGATTGGGGGCAGGAGGAGAAGGGGACGACAGAGGATGAGATGGCTGGATGGCATCACTGACTCGATGAATATGAGTCTGAGTGACCTCCGAGGGCTGGTGATGGATAGGGAGGCCTGGCGTGCTGCAGTTCATGGGGTCGCAAAGAGTCGGACACGACTGAGCGACTGATCTGATACCCCAAAGGCAAAGGAGAAAGGGAAAGATATACGCAACTGAATGCACAGTTCCAACGAATAGCAAGGAGACATAAGAAAGCCTTTGCAAGTGAACAATGAAAAGAAATAGAGGAAAACAACAGAATGGGAAAGACTAGAGATCTCTTCAAGAAAACTGGAGAGGGATTCCCTGGGAGCTCACTGGTAAAGAATCCACCCACCAATGCAGGAATTTCCTGGTGGTTCGGACTGTAAAGTGCCTGCCTGCAATGTGGGAGACCTGAGTTCGATCCCTGGGTCAGGAAGATCCCCTGGAGAAGGAAATGGCAACCCACTCCAGCATTCGTGGCTGGAAAATCCCATGGATGGAGGAGCCTGGCGGGCTACAGACCATAGGGTAGCAAAGAATCAGACACAGCGACTTCACCTTCACTTTCACCAATGCAGGGGACATGGCTTGGACCCCTGATCTGGGAAGATCCCACATGCTGCGGAGCAACTAAGCCCATGTACCACAACTAGGGCGCCTGTGCCCTTGGGCCTGGGAGATGCTGTGGCAATGAAACTGCAACTGCTGGAGACCACGCCCCCTGAAGTTCAAGCTCCCCAAGAGAAGTCGCCCAGTGAGAAGCCCACACACCGCAGCTAGAGAGTCGCCCCCGCTGGCCTCAGCCAGAGAAAAGGCTGTGCGGCAACACACACAGCACGGCCAGAATTAAATAGATCAGACCAGTCGCTCAGTCGTGTCCGACTCTTTGCGACCCCATGAACTGTCCCTGCCCATCACCAACTCCCGGAGGTCACTCAGACTCACATCCATCGAGTCAGTGATGCCATCCAGCCATCTCATCCTCTGTCGTCCCCTTCTCCTCCTGCCCCCAATCCCTCCCAGCATCAGAGTCTTCTCCAATGAGTCAACTCTTCCCATGAGGTGGCCAAAATACTGGAGTTTCAGCTTTAGCATCATTCCTTCCAAAGAAATCCCAGGGCTGATCTCCTTCAGAATGGACCGGTTGGATCTCCTCGCAGTCCAAGGGACTCTCAAGAGTCTTCTCCAACACCAGAGTTCAAAAGCATCAATTCTTCAGCGCTCAGCCCTCTTCACAGTCCAGCTCTCACATCCATACATGACCACAGGAAAGACCATAGCCTTGACTAGGCGAACCTTTGTTGGCAAAGTAATGTCTCTGCTTTTGAACATGCTATCTAGGTTGGTCATAACTTTCCTTCCAAGGAGTAAGCGTCTTTTAATTTCATGGCTGCAGTCACCATCTGCAGTGATTTTGGAGCCCAGAAAAATAAAGTCTGACACTGTTTCCACTGTTTCTCCATCTATTTCCCATGTAGTGATGGGACCAGTTGCCATGATCTTCGTTTTCTGAATGTTGAGCTTTAAGCCAACCTTTTCACTCTCCACTTTCACTTTCATCAAGAGGCTTTTGAGTTCCTCTTCACTTTCTGCCATAAGGGTGGTGTCATCTGCATTCTGAGGTTATTGATATTTCTCCCAGCAATCTTGATTCCAACTTGTGTTTCTTCAAGTCCAGCATTTCTCATGATGTACTCTGCATATAAGTTAAATACACATGGTGACAATATACAGCCTTGACGTACTCCTTTTCCTATTTGGAACCAGTCTGTTGTTCCATGTTCAGTTCTAACTGTTGCTTCCTGACCTGCATACAGATTTCTCAAGAGGCAGATCAGGTGGTCTGGTATTCCCATCTCTCTCAGAATTTTCCACAGTTTATTGTGATCTACACAGTCAAAGGGTTTGGCATAGTCAGTAAAGCAGAAATAGATGTTTTTCTGGAACTCTCTTGCTTTTTCGATGATCCAGCGGATGTTGGCAATTTGATCTCTGGTTCCTCTGCCTTTTCTAAAACCAGCTTGAACATCAGGAAGTTCACGGTTCACATATTCCTGAAGCCTGGCTTGGAGAATTTTGAACATTACTTTACTAGCGTGTGAGATGAGTGCAATTGTGCGGAAGTTTGAGCACTCTTTGGCATTGCCTTTCTTTGGGATTGGGATGAAAACTGACCTTTTCCAATCTTGTGGCCACTGCCGAGTTTTCCAAATTTGCTGGCATATTGAGTGCAGCACTTTCACAACATCATCTTTCAGGATTTGGAATAGCTCCACTGGAATTCCATCACCTCCACTAGCTTTGTTCGTAGTGATGCTTTCTAAGGCCCACTTGACTTCACATTCCAGGATGTCTGGCTCTAGGTCAGTGATCACACCATCGTGATTATCTGGGTCATGAAGCTCTTTTTTGTACAGTTCTTCTGTGTATTCTTGCCACCTCTTCTTAATATCTTCTGCTTCTGTTAGGTCCATACCATTTCTGTCCTTTATTGAGCCCATTTTTGCATGAAATGTTCCTTTGGTATCTCTGCTTTTCTTGAAGAGATCCCTAGTCTTTCCCATTCTGTTGTTTTCCTCTATTTCTTTGCATTGATCGCTGAAGAAGGCTTTCTTATCTCTTCTTGCTATTCTTTGGAACTCTGCATTCAGATGTTTATATCTTTCCTTTTCTCCTTTGCTTTTCGCTTCTCTTCTTTTCACAGCTATTTGTAAGGCCTCCCCAGACAGCCATTTTGCTTTTTGCATTTCTTTTCCATGGGGATGGTCTTGGTCCCTGTCTCCTGTACAATGTCATGAACCTCATTCAATAGCTCATCAGGCACTCTACCAGATCTAGTCCCTTAAATCTATTTCTCGCTTCCACTGTATAATCATAAGGGATTTGATTTAGGTCATACCTGAATGGTCTAGTGGTTTTCCCTACTTTCTTCAATTTCAGTCTGAATTTGGCAATAAGGAGTTCATGGTCCAAGCCACAGTCAGCTCCTGGTCTTGTTTTTGCTGATTGTATAGAGCTTCTCCATCTTTGGCTGCAAAGAATATAATCGATCTGATTTCAGTGTTGACCATCTGGTGATGTCCATGTATAGAGTCTTCTCTTGTGTTGTTGGGAGAGGGTATTTGCTATGACCAGTGCATTTTCTTGGCAAAACTCTATTAGTATTTGCCCTGCTTCATTCCGTATTCCAAGGCCAAATTTGCCTGTTACTCCAGGTGTTTCTTGACTTCCTACTTTTGCATTCCAGTCCCCTATAATGAAAAGGACATCTTTTTTGGGTGTTAGTTCTAAAAGGTCTTGTAGGTCTTCATAGAACCATTCAACTTCAGCTTCTTCAGCATTACTGGTTGGGGCATACACTTGGATTACTGTGATATTGAATGGTTTGCCTTGGAAACGAACAGAGATCATTCTGTTGTTTTTGAGATTGCATCCAAGTACTGCATTTTGGACTCTTTTGTTGACCATGATAGAACTGTTCAAAGAGAAACACAAAGAAAATTGGATATACCAAGGGAACATCTGATGCAAAGATGGGCACAATAAAGGAGAGAAACGGCAAGAACCTAACAGAAGCAGAAGAGATTAAGAAGAAGTGGCAAGAATACACAGAACTATACAAAAAAGATCTTAATTACCCAGACAACCATGATGGTGTGGTCATCCACCTACAGCCTGGAATGTGAAGTCAAATGGGCCTTAGGAAGCATTACCAGAAACAAAGTTAGTGGAGGCGATGGAATTCCAGCTGAGCTATTTCAAATCCTAAAAGATGATGCTGTGCAAGTACTGCACTCACTATGCCTGAAAATTTGGAAAACTCAGCAGTGGTCACAAGACTGGAAAAGGTCAATTTTCATTCTAATCCCAAAGAAAGGCAATGTCAAAGAATGTTCAAACTACCATACAATTGCACTCATTTTACATGCTAGCAAGGTAATGCTCAAAATCTTTAAAGCTAAGTTTCATCAGTATGTGAACTGAGAACTTCCAGATGTACAAACTGGATTTACAAAAGATAGAGGAGGACTTCCTTGGCGGCTCAGTGGTAAAGAATCCGCCAGCCAATGCAGGGGACACAAGTTCAACCCCTGGTCTGAGAAGATTTCACATGCTACAGAACAACTAAGCTCATGCACCACTACAACTGAGCCGCAACTCCTGACGCTCACGTGCCCCAGAGCCTGTGCTTTGCAACAAGAGAAGCCACCACAATGAGAAGCCTGAACACTGCAACCAGAAAGTAGCCTCGCTCAGCCCAACTAGAGAAAGCCAGTGTGCACACAGCAACAAAGACCCAGCACAGACAAAAATATATAAATAAATAAATTTTTTAAAAAAGAAAAGGCACAGGAACCAGAGATCAAATTGCCAACATCCATTGGATCATAGAAAAAGCAAAGGAATTCCAAAAAAAACCTACTTCTGCTTCATTAACTATGCTAAGGCCTTTGATTGTGTGGATCACAACAAACTGAAAATTGTTACAGATAGGAATACTGGACAACCTTACCTGTCTCCTGAGAAACCTGTATTCAGGGCAAGAAGGAACAGTTATAACCTTACATGGAACAACTCATTGGTTCAAAATTGGGAAAGGAATCTATCAAGGCTGTATGTTTTAACCTGCCTATTCAACTTCTATGCAGAGTACATCACGCAAAATGCCAGGCTGGACGAATCACAAGCCAGAATCAAGATTGCCAGGAAAAATATCAATAATCTCAGATATGCAAATAATCCCAGGCGGAGGGCACAGCAACCCACTCCAGTATTCATGCCTGGAGAATCCCATGGACAGAGGAGCCTGGCGGGCCACTGGGTCACAAAGAGTCGGAAACAACTGAAGTGACTGAGCACATACGTGCAGATGACACCACTCTAGTGGCAGAAAGCAAAGAGGAACTAAAGAGCCTCTTGACGAAGAGTAGAGTGGAAAAGCTGGCTTAAATCTCAACATTCAAGAAACTAAGATCATGGCATCCAGTCCCATCACTTCATGGCAAATAGATGGGGAAACAATGGAAACAGTGACAGACTTTATTTTCTGAGGGCTCCAAAATTACTTCAGATGGTGACTGCAGCCATGAAATTAAAAGACGCTTGCTCCTTGGAAGAAAAGCTATGACAAACCTAGACAGCATATTAACAAAGCAGAGACATCACTTTACCAACAAAGGTCTGTATAGCCAAAGCTATGGTTTTCTCAGGAGTCATGCATGGATGTAAGAGTTGGACCATAAAGAAGGCTGAGCGCCGAAGAATTGATGCTTTCAAACTGTGGTGCTAGAGAAGAGTCTTGAGAGTCCCTTGGAGTGCAAGGAGAACAAACCAGTCTATCCCAAAGGAAATCAATCCTGAATATTCATTGGAAGGTATGATGATGAAACTGAAGCTCCAACACTTTGGCCACCTGATGGGAAGAGCCGACTCACTGTAAAAGATCCTGATGCTAGGAAACATCGAGGGCAGGAGGAGAAGGTGGAAGCAAGGATGAGATAGTTGGATGGCATCACTGACTCAATGGACATGAGTCTGAGCAAACTCTGGGAGACAGTGAAGAAAAAGGGAAGTCTGATGTGCTATATATAGTTCATGGGGTTGCAAAGAGTTGGACATGACTTAGTGACTGAGATTCTTATGTGTGAGATTATTATTACTTGAGAGTAGACAATGATAATCTAAAAAGGCATACTATAAAATCTAGAGAATGCACATTAAAAATCACAGAGGGACTTGCCTGGTGGTCCAGTGATTAAGACTCCACGCTTCCAATGCAGGGGGCATGGGTTCAGTCCTTAGCCAGGAAACTAAGATAATGCATGCTGTGGGGCATAGCCAAAAATAATAATAATTAACAGAGATACAGCCAGGTAGCTGAGTGAAGATAAAATGGAATTTTGAAATAGACTTGTTTAATAAGAAAGCAAGACTAAGATAAACAGGGCTTCCTTGGTGAACAGTCAAAAATAAATAAATAAAATTATGTTTTTTAAAAAAAGATTAAGGAGCCTTTTTTTAAAAAAATAATAAAGCAAAGATTAAAAAAAAAGAAAGATAAATAAAACAAAGGTGGGACAAATATAAAACAAATGGCAAGATGGTAATTTTAAGACTAAGATGTCAATTTCATTAAATTGAAATCTTCTAAACTCTTAAGTTACAATGCAAAGACTGTTAGACTATATAAAAAACGAGACCCACTACTGGCTGTCTCAAGAAATGAATCCTAATATAAAAACAAAAATAAGCTAAACGTAAAAGGCTAGAACAGAGGAGAAACAAGTTAGAAAGAACAGAAACCTTTTTGGAATTTTGCTTAATTTCTCTTTATGTTAGCTCACTGTTAGCAAATAGAAATGTAATAGTTTTTTTTTTTTTTTTTTGGTCATGCCACATGGCATGGAATCTTAAGTTTCCGGACCAGGGATCAAAGCTGGGCCCTTGGCAGTGAAAGCATGGAGTCCTAATCACTGGTCAACCAGGGTATTCCCTGAATGCAACAGATTTTTTTTATGTTGATTTTGTGCCCCACAATTTTACCATATTTATTATTTCTTTTTTTCCCAGAAAATTTAAAAATATCCCATTTATTATCAGGAAGCTAAAGGTGAAACTCCTCATAGCTTCACAGAAATGTTTTCACTGAAATATATATTTTCCCCATTTTCTTTTTATTGAGGTACATTGATTTATATATATAAATCCCAGGTGTACAACATAGTGACTCATCATTTTAAAGTTTATACTCCATTTACAGTTATTATAAAATATTGGCTCTATTCCCTGTGCTGCACAATAGATCCTTGTAGATTATTTACTTTATACATAAAGAGGTAGATTGTACTTCTTAATCCCCTACCTGTATCTTGTTCCTTCGTATCTATTATTTCTAATATTTTTGGTGGGGACTTTGGGGTTTTCTATACGCAAAATCATGTCATCTGCAAATAGTGGTAGTTTTACTTCTTCCTTTCCAATCTGGATGCCTTTTATTTATCTTGCCTAACTGCTCTTGCTAGGTTTTCCAATACAGGGTTGAATAAGAGTGCTGAGAGTGTGCGTCTTTGTCTTGCTTCTGGTTTTAGAGGTGATTTTCCATTTTTCTGCACTGATTATGATGTTAGCTATGGGCTCATCCTGTTGCTGTTTAGTTGCTAGGTCGTATCTGACTCTTCCATGACCCCATGGACTGTAAGCCCTCCCGGTTCCTCGGTCCATGGAATTTTTTAGGCAGGAAAACTGGAGTGGGTTGTCATTTTCTTCTCCAGGGATCTTCCCAACTCAGGGATCAAACCCATCACCATGTATTGCCCTTATTAGGTTGAGGTACATTCCTTCTACGCTCACTTTACCTTTTTAAAATCATAAATGGGTGTTGAATCAAATCCTTTTTCTTCGTCTATTATGAAAACCATAAGGTTTTCATCCTTTGTTTTGTTAATGTGGGATATCATATTGATTTGGGGACACTGAACCATCTTTGAATCCCTGGGGTAAGTCCCACTTGAGCATGGTACATGGTCCTTTTAATGTATTGTATTTGGTTTGCTAGTGTTTTGTTGAGGATTTTTCAATCTGTGTTCATCAGACATGGGACCGTGTGTGTGTGCTGTTATCTGGTTTTGTAATCTGGGTGATGCTGGCCTTAAAAATGAGTTATGAAGCATTCCCACCTCTTCAGTTTTCTAGAATAGTTTGAGATAAATAGGTATTAAATATGCTTTGGTCTCCATGCAGACCAACTCCTGACTGCCCCATTAACTAGCAGCAACCCTACCTACTCTTAGTAATCGGGATCTATTATCCCTTCCTTCTTTGCCTGCTGGTTCGCCAGCATGAGGAGATCAAAATGACCTGGTGGAATCTGCAGACCCTGGTTCAGTGGAGGCATCCTTCCTGGAAGCAGAAGAAGTTCCCTTTGTAAGTGTTCCCTACCTGGGAACCAAGGGGTCTAACCCAGCAGAGCTTAATGCTACAGAGACAGAAGTCGCTAACTCTGCAAGTGGGTCACCGAGTATGACGGTGAGCAGTAGGGAGCCCAAACCCCTGGGCTCTTGGGCCTGTGTCGCTGGTCCTGGATGCACACAGTCTATCTTCTGGGGTGCTCAGTGTATGCACCCCAGACTCTCCAGATACTGCCCTAGAGCTGGGACTTTCCCTAAGTCTCTAAGAAGTCATTCCTTCTTTCTATTAGACTGGCTGCTTACAGGTAATACAGAATGTTGCAGAAGTGCTGGACCCCAGGGCAGGTCACGCTTCTGAACTGTGGTGCTGCAATCCACAGTGTTGCCGAGTCAGACACGACTGAGTGACTGAACCACAAAGGGCAGCTCACATGCTGTTGGACATTTTTCACTGTTAAATGAGCTTCTTTTTAAGGGAAAACTTTTTTTAAGTGGAACTTTTGTTGTTGTCGTTCAGTCACTTAGTCATGTCCAACTCTCTGTGACCCCATGGACTGCAGCACGCCAGGCTTCCCTGTCCTTCACTGTCCCCTGCAGTTTGCTCAAACTCATGTCCATTCAATCCATGATGCCATCCAACCATCTCATTCTCTGCCACCTCCTTCTCCTTTGGCCCTCAACCTTTCCCACCATCAGGGTCTTTTCCAGTGAGTCAGATGGCCAAAGTATTGGAGCTTCAGCCTCAGCATCAATCCTTGCAGTGCGTATTCAGGACTGATTTCCCTTTAGAATGGACAGGCTGGATCTCCTTGCAGTCCAAGGGACTCTCAAGAGTCTTCTCCAACACCACAGTTCAAAAGCATCAATTCTTCGGTGCTCAAAAGGCACTCAGCCTTCTTTAGGAACTCTCACATCCATACATGTTGTTCTTGTTGTTCAGCTACTTAATCCTGTCCAACTCTTTGTGATCCCATGGACTGCTGCCCGCCAGGCTTCTCTGTCCTTCACCATCTCCTGGAGCTTGCTCAGACTCATGAAAGGGAGGACAGAGGATGCGATGGTTGGATGGCATCACTGACTGGATGGACATGAGTTTGAACAAGCTCCAGGGGCTGGTGGTGGGCAGGGAGCCTGGCGTGCTGCAGTCCATGGGTCTGCAAAGAACCAGACACGACTGAGTGACTGTATTGAACCAGAGATAGGACCTTGGCTTTGCTACTGCACTGGCCTTACCAAAAGCCCTCACTACCTGGTTTGCTGCTGCTGCTGCTAAGTCGCTTCAGTCGTGTCCAACTCTGTGCGACCCCACTGACGGCAGCCCACCAGGCTCCCCCATCCCTGGGATTCTCCAGGCAAGAACATTGGAGTGGGTTGCCATTACCTTCTCCGGCCTTCTCCGTTACGTGACCTAAAATAAGGCTTTCCTATCTCATTTCTCTGTCACAATACATGCTGCTTGTTTCCTTTGTAGTTCCTTTCACAATGTGTAATTTCTTGTATGTTTATTATCTGTCTCCTCCCACCCCAACTAGTATAGATGCTCCGGAGGGCAGGGATGTATCCAGCCTTACAGACTGCTGTATCATATAGGTTCTCAATCATATATATGATATACATATATATCAATCATATATACATATCATATATATATATATGTCAGCAATCATATAGATTGCCACAGTTCACGGGGTAGCAAAGAATCGGACACTACAGAGCGACTGAACTGAATTTCCTTGCCCGACTGCCCCGGGGGCCAAATGTGTCCACCGACGGGCCGCCGCCGCCCACGCTGCCCTGTGCGCTCCCAGACTCTGGTGAAGGCCCACCTTGCCTCACGGGAGCGTCCCCGGGTAGCCGCCCTGAAGAGTCCAACCGGCTCCTCGGACGCGCCACCTGCCCACAGGATTCGCCCACGTGACAGGCCGGGCGCCGAGGGCCCGACCGTTCACAACGCTTCTGATTGGCCCGCGCCATTTCCTGCTTCCGGGTTGCGGTCCAAACAACGTCCTATCTCTCTGCGGCCGGGCCAGAAGAGAGACGCCATTGGCCGTCGCCCTGAGCAGGGGCGGGGCATAGCCGTCGGAACGCGCGCCCGGACGAAGGTCTCCTGGAGAGCTGAGCGGCGCCGCCGAGAGCCGAGTAGAACCAGGCAACCCGAGTGCGACCCGAGCCGTGCAGGCTGGCCGGAAGCGGAGCCGAGCGCGGCCGGAAGGAGCCGAGCGCGCCCAAAGGGCCAGAGCGGCGACGGGCGTTGGCCCGGCCGCGCCGGAGCCATGGCGGCCGAGGGGACCGATGTGGTCGGAGGCGGGCCTCTCGGAGGCTGCCTGACCAAGGAGAGCTTGCTGCAGACTAAGTGCCCCGACGCGGCCCCGAGCCGGCGGCGTGGCTCGGCGCGCTCACGAGACGCCGAGCGCCGCGCCTACCAGTGGTGCCGAGAGTACTTGGGCGGGGCCTGGCGCCTGGCGCGGCCGGAGGAGCTGAGGGTTGACCCAGTGAGGTGGGAGGTCAGGGATCAGCCCCTCCTGTGCGCGCGCCGGGTCGGGCTCGGGCCCTGGGGACCCTCGGCGTTCCTGGGCCGGGGGCGGGCCGGGGGCGCGGGGCGCGGGGGCTGGTCGCCGGGCCGGTGGAGCGGACGGCGGGGCTGAGCGCGCCCTGCTGTGGGTCTGCAGCGGAGGCCTCAGCAACCTACTCTTCCGCTGCTCGCTGCCCGACCACCTGCCCAGCGTTGGCGAGGAGCCCCGGGAGGTGCTGCTGCGGCTGTACGGGGCCATCCTGCAGGTGAGGGGCGAGTGAGGGCCGCCGTGGCCTTGGGACCCCTCGCCCAAGTCTGGCAGGTGGTGTGGTCCCCACTGCGCAGTGAAGGACACAGAAGTTCAGGGGTTGAGTATTTTGTCCATTATGATACCAATGCCTGCGCTCTGGATCCCCCCAGGGCGGTGAGTCCCAGCTGTGGTGGGAGGTGCAAGTCGATCCTCGTGTGTGTTAGCGCCCCCTTTGCCTTTGGCCCCTTGTGTCTGTGGTCCCTTCACTGTCCCTCTTCCTTCAGGGCGTGGACTCCTTGGTCCTTGAAAGTGTGATGTTCGCCATACTTGCAGAGCGATCGCTGGGGCCCCAGCTCTACGGAGTCTTTCCAGAGGGCCGGCTGGAACAGTACATCCCAGTACGAGCCCGGCCCTGACCTACCCGAAGCACTTCCTTCCCCCCCACCCCCTTCCCAGTATCTGCCTTCACATCCCTCACCCCAGGTAGGGAATTTTCCCCAAGCCCTGACCACCCCACCTCCGTTCCCCCACCCTTCCCCCACCTGCCCCAGCCCCTTCACCACCCTGATAGGTTCCTGGGTGCAGAGCCGGCCACTGAAGACACATGAGCTTCGAGATCCAGTGTTGTCTGCAGCCATTGCCACGAAGATGGCCAAGTTCCACGGCATGGAGATGCCGTTCACTAAGGAGCCCCACTGGCTGTTTGGGACCATGGAGCGGTGAGCCAGGAGCCTCCTCAGGGCCCCTGCACATGACCGAACCCCCAAGCTGCCAGTCACTCCTCTGGGCTCCAACTGAATGTATCTGATGCTCTGTCCTCCCCTCCAGGAGAGTGAAGCCAGTGTCCCACTGTCTCACATGACCTCTTACAGAACAGGCTTCCAAAGATTGCCAGACAAGCCATTCAGTGACAGAACGGGCAGGACAGCCTGGCTGAGGGGGGAGGGAAGGGGTAGTACACTGAGTGTATCCTGTTATTTGGGCTTCAGGTACTTAAAGCAGATCCAGGACCTGCCCCCTACCGGCCTTCCCCAGATGAACCTGCTGGAGATGTACAGCTTGAAGGATGAGATGGGCAACCTCAGGTGGGGGCAGACAGGACAAGGTAGGGGCAGGGGGCCGGGAGGGGGCTGGACAGAGCACAGGAAGTATGGGGTGTGGGCACCTAGTGGGGTCCTCCCAAGGATTTGCTGAGGGCTAGAATCAAGGTCTAGCCCACGAGGATCCTTCTGACCCTCCTTTGTCACTCTGACTCAGGACCTATGCCCCTGTTCCCCTACAGGAAGCTGCTAGACACTACCCCATCACCAGTGGTCTTTTGCCACAATGATATCCAAGAAGGTAAGAGAAGGCATCTGAGTCTCCCAGCCTCAGGTGAGGGGGCCAGAGGGCCCTGGAGTGACCAGAATCTTGCCACTTTCCTCCAGGGAACATCTTACTGCTCTCAGAGCCTAAAAACACCGACAGCCTCATGCTGGTGGACTTCGAGTACAGCAGTTATAACTACAGGTGAGGGTGAGCAGATGGCCTCCCGTGGGCCTGTTCCCACAGTGCCCTAGAAAGGCTGACCAGGCCTTCATCTCTGCATCCTAGCTGCCCAGGGTATTTGGGGCTTAGTGTCCACCTTATACTCGATGGATGCGAGTCTGGGTGACCTCCGGGAGCTGGTGATGGACAGGGAGGCCTGGCGTGCTGCAGTTCATGGGGTCGCAAAGAGTCGGACACGACTGAGCGACTGATCTGATCTGATCTGTCCACCTTATTCCCTCAGGGGCTTTGACATTGGGAACCATTTTTGTGAGTGGGTTTACGATTATACTCACGAGGAGTGGCCTTTCTACAAAGCGCAGCCTGCAAACTACCCCACTGAGGGACAGCAGGTATGTGGGCCAGAAGCTGGGGCAGCAGGACCTGGCCTGTACAGGAGGAGGAGGGTAAAGTCTGGAAGGAATGGTGAGGAAGGGTGTTAACTGGGAAATTCTCGCTAGGCTCCCCATTTCCTGATTCTTGTCTTTTGATCTCAGCTCCATTTTATTCGCCACTACCTGGCAGAGGTAAAGAAAGGTGAGACCATCTCCCAAGAGGAGCAGAGGAAACTGGAAGCAGATTTGCTGGTGGAAGCTAATCGGTGAGGGGAGGCAGGTGGCAGGGTAGAGCGGGATGCAGAGGAAAGGGAGGCGGCGGCGGGTAGACGCCGGGCTGCAAGTGAGGTGTCAGTGTATAGTGGGGGCCGGAGGCGACGGTGAGGTCTGAGGCTGGCAGAGAACAGTTTGAGACGGGGAAGAGTTGGGACAGAGTGGCTTACAGTGACGGGGAGCAGTCAGAGCCTTGGGGTTCAGCCGTCCTGGTGGCAGGGTTCAGGCGGCGCCGGGTGTCCTCTGAACGCTTCTCCTGCCCTTAGGTATGCCCTGGCATCTCATTTCTTTTGGGGTCTCTGGTCCATTCTTCAGGCATCTATGTCCACTATAGAATTTGGTTACTTGGTAAGTAACTCAGGTACATGCGATAGATGTGGGGAGGGAGCGCATCAGGCGCCTCGGGCCCTCTCGCACATCTGTGTGTAGTCAGGTGGCCACGGGCAGACTGAGGGGCTGGGGGTGCTGGGCCCAAGCGTTCTCACCATCTGGGGACTCTTTCCCTAGGAGTATGCGCAGTCTCGGTTCCAGTTCTACTTCGAGCAGAAGGGCCAGCTGACCAGCCTCCACCCCTTGTCCTGACTCCACCTCCAACTCCTTGCATTTCTCCTGGAGCCTCCAGGGCAGGACCTTGGGGGAGGGGCACAGGGGAGGCCCTGGGGACTGGGCTGAGCCCCACTGAGACTGGGGTTAGGGAGGCTAACCTCCCCCAGACCCCAGGTTCAAGTGGGTTCCCACCGCAGGCAAGTGGGCAGAAGCCCTGGCGTGTGTACCATAAGACAATAAACTCGCTGCATCCCTCATGCCGCGTCCTAGTCCTCCTTGGGTGTTGCAGAAAGTACCCACCAAGAACTGCACACAGATTGACCAAGGACCACTGCAAGGAGCCTCGCTTTCCCCTCCTGAGACGTACAGCTGTTGGGGGATCTGGGCTTGACGCTGGTCAGGGGCTGTTCTGCCAGTGGGCGCCCTCTGCACCCCCCATCCCTGACTGCAGCTTAGAAGTGATAAATAGCGGGGGACTTGGGTCGGGCACTGGGGAGTGATGGGCGCAAAGAGGGCCCTGGGGTGGGGCTGCCCACCCTCCGCCCTGGCCGTCAGGGAACAGGAGGCACAGCTGACACCCGGGCGACCTTTTCCCTACATTCAGCTATTTTTAGTTCAAATGCAGCCCTCCTCACGTGAGCCCCGTTGGTCCCAGAACTTTGAGTGATCTTCAGCTTGCAGAAACCCGCTCCCCGTCCCCACTCCTGATTCTCGTCGTGAGGTGGGGGTAGATTCCCGTTGCCGCCCCGCATCTGTTCTCAACCCAAATTTGGGAGTGGGTGTCAGGTTCCCGGAGAGGGCGGGACTTAGGTGGCCTGCCCTGAAGGACGTGCGGACACGGGCCAGAGCGACTGGCCCCACAATCGAACAGGAGCAAACACTAGCTGTAAGTTGAATTGCCGGCTAGCTCGGTCCGCCCGCGAGGGGGCCAGGGCTCTGAGCGCGAGTAGGGGTTGGGGGCGGGGGTGGGGGAAGGGGTGGGTGGAGGCTGGTGCCAAGGTCCCACGTGACACGGCTAGGGGTACACACACCCCGCCTCACTCCAAACCAGACCTACTCCGCTCCCGAGGCCACTCACCCCCACCCCCGAGGCCGCCCTTTGCTGTCCTCGGGGTTTCTGAACTTTTCAAGGCCTTGACCCCCTTGCCGACCACCGCACCATTGTGCGAAAGTTCTGAGGCGGTTGGCGAGGCTGAAGGACCCGACCTGCGGCCAGGGGTTGGGGGAAACCATGACTCTACGGGGGCCGGCCCAGGGCGGGTGGTGGGGGCGGGCCAGGAGCGCGGAAGATAGCGGGGGCGGAGCCTCGGCTCGGCGGCTGAGCCTGCCCACGCCCCCTCCTGCCGCCGCCCAGGTGCCAAGCAACCCCCAGGATGGCGGAAGCTCACCAGGCTGTGGCCTTCCAGTTCACTGTGACCCCAGAGGGGGTCGACTTCCAGCTCAGTCGGGAGGTGCTGAAACACATCTACCTGTCCGGGATCAGGTCCTGGAAGAAACGCCTGATTCGCATTAAGGTGGGCGCAGGTGGTCCTGGTCTCTGTCTCCCAGCAGGTGCAGAATCCAGCCTTCCAGGGAAGCAGAGGCCAGGTGTCAGCTGCTGCCTATTGTCAAGGTCCTCCTCCCCTACCTGGGCTGGCAGCTCTGCTGAGTGACAGGCTCCAGCCCTGCAGAACCCAGAGGGGTGCTCAAGGTGGGGAGGGGAGATGGGAGCAGGAGGTGGTCTTAGGACACAGTAATCAGTGCAGGTGTGGGAATTTGGAGGAGGAGTAAAAGTGGGCAAAGACCTCATAGGTCTCTGCTCACCCCAGTCCTTCCTGCTCTGTGAGCATGCCCGTTTCTGCCCACAGAATGGCATCCTCAGGGGCGTGTACCCTGGCAGCCCCACCAGCTGGCTGGTCGTGGTTATGGCAACAGTGGGTTCCTCCTACTACAACGTGGACATTTCCATGGGACTGGTCTATTATATCCAGAGATGGCTTCCTGAGGGGTAAGAAGTAAGGCCATGAGAGAGGGCTGGGTGGGCTCTGAGGCCAGGACTCCTGGGCAGGTGCAGGACACTAGCCACTGGAGGTCACAGGGCAGCCCCTCCCTGGAGAGCCGCCAGCTCCGTCCCTGCTTCTGTGAGTTCGTGTGTGATGCTCTCAAGCGCTCAGATGTGAGTGTATCCAGGGAGTTTTTCCTCCTCTGGTGCCTACCCCAGATGGCTTTATATACATCAGGTCTGCAGAATCAGAATTTCCCTGAGGTTGACCTCAAGTGGACCCCCTGCAGGCCTCTCCTCTTCTCTGACAGACGTCCCTACCGGACCCCATACACCCGGACGCTTTTCAGCATGGCCATCTTCTCCACGGGGGTCTGGATGACGGGCATCTTCTTCTTTCGTCAAACCCTGAAACTGCTTCTTTCCTACCACGGTTGGATGTTTGAGATGCACGGCCAGACCAGCCACTTGACCAGAGTCTGGGCTGTGAGTGGGGGCCGGTGGAGGGATCCAGGCATCTGGTTTGAGACCACAGGGCCTCACTTTGGGTTCTGAGCTGGAGGGGACAGCCAGGCAGGGCACTGGTGCCTGGCGGGGTGTGTCCCGGTTCCCAGGGTCTGGGGCAGCCCCTCCAGTGTTTGCTACTTTCCGCTCTTTCCTCCAGCTTCCCCCTCAACATTCTTCACTCTGCGTCCTCAGGTCTGTGTCCGCCTTCTGTCTGGCCGACAGCCCATGCTCTACAGCTTCCAGACGTCTCTGCCCAAGCTGCCGGTGCCCAGCGTGCCAGCCACAGTTCATCGGGTGAGGGTGTGGGTCAGGCATCCCAGTGTGCAGGGCAGGCTGCACTCAAAGAACTCACGCAAACGTGAGACTGCCGCCTACAAAGTCAGCCTGAGAGGGAGCCGCGAGGCTGGGCTTGGAGGCAGGTCAGGACACGGGCGGTCCTGCTGCCTGGCCCTCACACTGATGGTGACTTGCCTGGACAGTACCTAGAATCCGTGGAACACTTGTTGGATGATGAGCAGTATTATCGAATGGAGACGCTGGCCAAGGAGTTCGAGGAGAAGACTGCCCCCAGGCTGCAGAAGTACCTGGTACTCAAGTCCTGGTGGGCAACCAACTATGTGAGTTCTACCTCCTGGGCTTACCCTCACCCTCCTTGTGTCCTGGCTGCTCACACCCCACCCTCTGCCCCGACTCTCACCTCCCATCCACCCCTAGGTGAGCGACTGGTGGGAGGAGTACGTGTACCTTCGGGGCAGGAACCCCATCATGGTCAACAGCAACTACTACGTCATGGTAAGAGCTGGAGCCACACAGCCTGCTCTGTTCAGCTCTGTCCCCACTCTGGTCTCGGGGCAGAACGTGGAGGACAGCTCAGAGCCACGGTGGTAGTCTCCATGAGCAAGTGAAGGTTCTGGAGTGAGGCCTGAAGCAGAGGGAAGATGGGGGTGCGTGACCTACAACAGTCGTCAGGAGGCTGCCTACAGGTGATGGAAATACTAGGGATCCAGAGAACCGAGTCAACCCCGCAGCCTGATGCTGTCCCCCCAGAGCTCCTCAGGCTCACTGCCCTGCCCAGCTCAGGCTCTGTCACTTCCTTCCTTGTTCTCCCACTGGCTTTCCAGCCTTGACTTCCCAGCTGTCCCAACAGCAGGGAACATCTTAAATAGATCCAGAGTTGCTTCTCTTAGGGGTCAGGTCCCTAACCTGTTGGTCCCTACCCCATGGGAGCGGCCCTCTTCCTGCTCCCAGGCCATGGCTGCACAACCCGCTGGGGCTGCCGCCCAGCCACGGGCCTACTCACCTTCTCTCCTTCTTCCAAAGCACATTTCAAGTAGGGTGCTGCCATCCCCGTCCTCCACAAAATTATCTTTCTAGAAACCTATGTGCAGCTTGTCTAGGCCAGAGGTTTTAAGCTGTTCTGTGGTGGCGGAACCTCTTCCTCCAAGAAAAATAAACAAAACGTCAACAGCTACAAGGGGTTTGGAAAAGCAGCTCAGGTCGAAGCCAGGGCAGGGGGTGATATGACCAGTCACGCTCTTCACCTCAGAGAGTACGCAGGATGGACTGGGGAAAGGGGACGAGACACCCAGACAGAGGGCCACCGTGCACACGTGTCCCAGCCCCCCTGCAGGCTCTGCTGTCTCCCTGTAGGACATGGTGCTGGTCAAGAACACGGACGTGCAGGCTGCCCGCCTGGGAAATGCTGTCCACGCCATGATCACGTATCGCCGTAAACTGGACCGTGAAGAGATCAAGCCTGTGAGTTGTGTTGGGGGTGAGGGCGTGACCGGAAGAGGGGCCGCATCTGAGCCGTGCCGGCCCTCCCTCCCAGGTGATGGCGCTGGGCCTCGTGCCCATGTGCTCCTACCAGATGGAGAGGATGTTCAACACCACTCGCATCCCAGGGAAGGACGCAGGTATGGGGTCGCGGCCGGGCGCCCGTGCCGGGGCGTGGGTGCAGGCCCCTCCCTGCCAGCCGTGGGCCCACCGCGCCAGTGCCCTGCCGCCTGCTGCTCCCTGAGCACCCTCAGCATCTTAGGGTCATGAAACTGCGAAAGATAGTCAGTTTGTGGCCGATAGTAGACACCTACTGTTTACAGGCTCGATGCTACTACTGGGACCCTGAGAGGCCAGGACGGAGCCCCTCCCTGTAGGGGCTCCCGGTGCAAGGGAAGAGTCTCCTGCACAAGAGCGACAGGAAGCCTAATGTAGCTCCTGCCTTGAGGAGCCTGTAGAGGAGGAGGGGCGGGCTTGCCCAGGGCCACCGGAGCAGCACCTGCATTTCTGGCTCCGGGACAGTCTGTGATTTCCTAGAGCTTCAGATTCCTCTTCTGTGAAATGCCTCACGGGACTGTGGTTGGCGTTAAGTGAGAGACATGGAAACCCTCCTGGCTCGAGGCCCAATCGTTGGGGGAAGGCAGGCCAGGCGGAGGTCCTTGTGGCCCCCTGGTGTGGGGCTGGGGCCGTCGGGGAAGCATGTGGGGCGGGGGACCCCTGCTTCTGCCTGAGTCCACCCTGGCCTCTGCCACAGACGTGCTCCAGCACCTCCCGGACAGCAGGCACGTGGCCGTCTACCACAAGGGCCGCTTCTTCAAGGTGTGGCTCTATGAAGGCTCCCGGCTGCTCAAGCCTCGCGACCTGGAGATGCAGTTCCAGAGGATCCTGGACGACCCCTCCCCACCGCAGCCTGGGGAGGAGAGACTGGCAGCCCTCACTGCAGGGGGAAGGTATTGGGGCCCAAGTTGGGGCACCAGGAGGAAAGGAGTTCAGTCCTACGTGCCACCCTGGAACTCAGGCAGGAGGCCTGACAGAGGGAGGGACATAGGCCCGGTGTGCCCAGCGTTGACCAGGACCTACCGTCATCAGGAACACCGGTGGCAGCAACAGGGAGTCGCTGCTGTGACCTCTAGCTGCTGCTGGCTGGATGGGGGTGTGTAGAGGCTGCAGACACAGGTCCTGGGCAGGGCTCTCATCCTGCAGGGGGGCCCCACTCACTCTGCCCTTGTGCCCTCAGAGTGGAGTGGGCGCAGGCACGCCAGGCCTTCTTCAGCTCTGGCAAGAACAAGGCTGCCCTGGATGCCATCGAGCGCGCTGCGTTCTTCGTGGCTCTGGATGAGGAGTCTCACCACTATGACCCGGAGGACGAGGCCAGCCTCAGCCTCTATGGCAAGGCCCTGTTGCACGGCAACTGCTACAACAGGTACCACGCCCCGGCTCCCCTGCACGCGGGCCCCGGCGCTCCCCCCACCTCCCCCAACTGCCCTTCTCCTCCCGCCGCAGGTGGTTTGACAAGTCCTTCACGCTCATCTCTTTCAAGAACGGCCAGCTGGGACTCAACACAGAGCACGCATGGGCAGACGCCCCTATCATAGGGCACCTCTGGGAGGTAACAGGCCCCGGGAGGGGCCCTGCAGGGCAGGCTCGGGGCGGGGTGGTAGGGCAAGGATGGCCTCTCAGCCTGACCTTCCCCTGCAGTTTGTCCTGGGCACTGACTCCTTCCATCTGGGCTACACAGAGACGGGGCACTGTCTGGGCAATCCCAACCCTGTGCTGCCCCCGCCTCAGCGACTCCAGTGGGACATCCCTGAGCAGGTGTGCGGGCAGAGAAGGGACAGGGTGGCTGTGTGAGAGCGACAAGGGCCTGAGATGCCCTGCATGCCTCCCCTTTGTCCCAGTGGGACATTCCTGAGCAGGTGTGCAGGCCAAGAAGGGGCAGGCGTGGCTGTGTGAGAGTGACAAGGGCCTGAGATGCCCTGCAGGGCTCTCCTTTGTCCCAGCCCCACTCTCAGGGGACAGGTCCGAGTGTCTCTCATGGTCCGTACTGACTCCAGGGAGAACAGAGATCCCAGGACCGTCTGGGGGTTGGAGAAATACATGAGGTGTGAGCTCATGTCTGGGAAGCACCTGTCAGTGCCCTGTCCCCCGCAGAGCCCAGCCGGGCCTCTGTGCTGACGCCCCCGGCCTGTCTGTGGCGTCTCCTGACGACATCGAGGCCTGCCCAGCCTTGCCTTCCTCTGTTACTAACTCTCAGGCCTTCTGGACATGACCCCGGAGTCCTGCTGGAGAGCTCTGCCCCCAGCTGACCCCTCCGTGTCTTGGCAGTGCCAGGCGGTCATCGAGAGTTCCTACCAGGTGGCCAAGGCGCTGGCGGACGATGTGGAGCTGTACTGCTTCCAGTTCCTGCCCTTTGGCAAAGGCCTCATCAAGAAGTGCCGGACCAGCCCTGACGCCTTCGTGCAGATCGCCCTGCAGCTGGCGCACTTCCGGGTAGGAGCCCCGGGCCGCCGAGCAAGTGGGGTGGCACCCGCGTGCAGCCCAAGGTTCACCCTTCTGTGTTCCCCAGGACAGGGGCAAGTTCTGCCTGACCTATGAAGCCTCAATGACTAGAATGTTCCGAGAGGGCCGGACGGAGACCGTGCGCTCCTGCACCCGCGAGTCCACAGCCTTTGTCCAGGCCATGGTGCAGGGGCGCCACCCGGTAAGCCCCCGTGGCCTCGTGCTGGCGACCGCTCGGCCTCTGCAGGTTCAGGGTCAGACCTACTCTTCACGGCCCTGTTTCTGCCCCCAGAACGAAGACCTCCAACGTCTGTTCCGGAAGGCTGCTGAGAAGCATCAGAATATGTACCGCCTGGCCATGACAGGGGCAGGGATTGACAGGCACCTCTTCTGCCTTTACGTGGTCTCCAAGTACCTGGGAGTCGAATCCCCTTTCCTGGCTGAGGTCAGTGTGGATGGGCGTCTGTCCACAGGCCCGCTCTTGGTGGCTCTGCCTGCTCCACGCCCCACCCAGGCCTGTGGACTGGCCCCGAGCAGCAGCCTTCCCCTTGTCGAGTGGGTGTTGGCCTGAGGGGGGATGGATGGACAAAGGTGACATGTGAGGGGGCGGCAGTGCCCATGAGGGGAATGCAGAGGCTCATGGGGACTGGGGTGTCCGGGTGGAGGGAGCCTTCAGTGCCCAGACAGCCACCGAGGCCGTGGCGTGGGATAAGGAGGAACAGCTCGGGGTGCGGGTAGAGGCAGGGGTGGGACAGGCAGGTCCCGCGATGGACGGTTCTGTGCAGATGCTGTGACGGTGGGAACAGACCGGGGACCAGGGCCGCAGTCAGGAAGGCCCTGTGTCCGTCCCTTCTGCGTCCTCAGTCGGGACAGGCGCTCAGGCACCACTGTCCGCAGGTGTGCAGAGCATCTGACTGCAGGGCCTCCCTGTCGCAGGTGCTCGCAGAACCCTGGCGCCTCTCCACTAGCCAGATCGCTCAATTCCAGATCCGTATGTTCGACCCAAACAAGTACCCCAAACACCTGGGTGCTGGTGGTGGCTTTGGCCCTGTAAGTGCCCTTGAAGGTGGGTGGGTGGGCGGGACTAGGGGACGAGCATGTCACTGGGGAGTGCAGGGACTCAAGGGGGTCAGACCAGAGGCAAGAACACAGGCCTGGACCTGCCTGGCATGGGAACAGAATGGGTACCTGTCCAACTGTGGGGAAGAAAGTGGGTGGGGCCTCACCCCTGCTGGAGTGACCCTGCCTGGAGCTGATGCACCCTCTGAAGGGGGTTTACAGAGAGTCCAGCTCTCCCACTAAGATTCACACAGGCTAGTTGGTCAGGGAGCTGGAGATGCCGTGGAGAGAGGCGGTGCTCTTGAGCCTCCTGAGGGGACGCAAGGTCGTGGGTCCCCTGGAGGGGGTCTGCAACCCTGGGGCGCAGAGCTCCTGCTTTCCCACGGTATCCTGGGGGTGGGCCCCGTCCTGTGAATCTGTGGGCAGAACAAGGGTAACATCAGCTGGGCTTTCAGATCTTCAGGGTCAGCCCACCTCTCTTTCTTTACCCTCCACGCTGCCTCAGGTGGCAGATGACGGCTACGGAGTTTCCTACATGATCGCGGGTGAGAACACCATCTTCTTCCACGTCTCCAGCAAGTTCTCCAGCTCAGAGACAGTGAGTCTGCCCTGCTGCTACTCCGCCTGAGGAGGGTCGGCCCAGGGGCGTCAGGAAGGACCCTTGCTCCTGGGGCCAGGGGGCGGGGGCTCGCCCTCAGGGCACGTCTGGAAGGGTCCTTGCTCCTGGGGCCAGGGGGCGGGGGCTCGCCTGGAGGTTGGTCTGAACTCTTGACTTCCACAGAATGCCCAGCGCTTTGGGAACCAGATCCGCCAAGCTCTGCTAGACATCGCCAACCTTTTCCAAGTTTCCAAGGCTGATGGCTAAGGGCTGGAGAGATGCCAGCTGCCCTTCTGTCCCCACAGAGTGGAGGAGGGGGCCTGTGGTCGGCCTGCAGGCACAGGCGTGGCAGCGCATAGGTGCCCAGGCTCCAAGAACATCTCCGGAAACAAGTGCACCCCCAGCTGACACTGCTCCCTGAGGGCTCAGGTGGCGGAAGTAGGGCTGGAGGGAATCTTGATTTTTTTTTTTTTTTTCTTGCTAGATGCTAATAAAAATAAGGCTGTATGGTTCTGTTTTAGCCCTTAAGTAGCTGTAGGTTTTTTTAGGGGGTGGGGGACTAGGAGGCCCTTCCCTTGCTCTAGCTCAGGCCAGCGAGGTGGCCAGGGAAGGGCTAGGGCTGGAGACTGTGAGAGGCTTCTGACCTGCTTTAAATATGGGTCTCTGCTGTCCACACCCACATATGCGCTTGGAATAAATTCTTGCTTCAGAACCTCCACCTGTTCGCTGGTGCCACTGTTTGTCTGCTGGAGCTAGGGCCCACCTGCCTCCTCTGCACCTCCCTGGGCGGGAGCACAGCTCTATGGAGGCCTCGGCATAGGGAGGAGCTGCAGTCCTAGGCCTGAGTTTGGGTGCCAGGTGGTCATGTCTGTGAGGGTGCATAGGGTAATCTGGAGCAACAGGCATTCCTTCCTTCAGGCCAGCTTTTTATTAAAATAATAGTACGAGTAAACAAAAAAATTAATATGAAAGTATAAGTAGGTACTCCGTTACCATTGCCACAAGCCTGAACAAATCTAGATCTCACTGCTCCACTAGGTGCTGAGAACCAAATGTGCATTAGATACAGTCCTCGGCCTTCTCTTATTAGCCAGTGTCTGCTGAGCAGCCACAGTCTCCTTGGCTCCATGCGGGAGACTCCGTGGTGAGCAAGACAGCATGTGCCCACGAGCATGTCACCACTCAGTGAGGCAGGCATGGGTCTGAGGACGGAGCAGCTGGCAGGGACACCAGGAGGCTTTTGAGTAATCCATTTAGCAACTGCTTACTGAGCACTCAGTGTGCTAAGCACTGGGACACAGCAGTGAGCAGAACTGGCAAAAACAATCCCTCCCTGTGGGGCTTCAGAATCTAGTGAGAGAGAAAGGCAATAACCAAGAATGAGCAAATTACATAGTAAGTCGGATGGTAATCAGTGCTAAGGAGAAAAGTAAGTGAGGGGAAGGAACAAGGAAGGGATGGGTGGCAATTTCAGACAGCGTGGCAGAGCCAGACCTTCCCAAGTGGGGCCATTTGACTCAAACCAGCAGGAGAGGAAGGTGCAATCCATGTATATACCTGAGGGCAGAGTATTTCAGGCCAAGAGGGCGGCAAGAGTCAATGCTTCATGGTGGGAGGAGCCTGCTGGGGTAGGGGAACTGCCCCCGAGGCCTGTGGCTGGTGTTAGGTCAGGAGAGGGGCAGCGGGGGCCTCGTAGGCCAGGCTCTGGCTTCTTGTCATGATGTGGGAAGCCACTGGGGTTTGGGCAGAGGATGATATAATCGGTTGTAAATTTTAATGGGATCATTCTGGCTAGCCAGAATAATATTAGAACAAAGTAGGGCACAATACTCTGGCCACCTGATGAGAACTGACTCATGGGAAAAGACCCTGATGCTGGGAAAGACTGGGGGCAGGAGGAGAAGGGGACGACAGGATGAGATGGTTGGATGGCATCACCGACTTAATGGACGTGAGTTTGAGCAAGCTCCTGGTGATGGACAGGGAGGCCTGGCGTGCTGCAGTCCATGGGGTCGCAGAGAGTCGGACACGACTGAGCGACTGAACTGAGCTGAGGACATGATGAGGATAGAAGCAAGATGTAGCAGGGAGCACTGCTCCAGGTGATGGTGCAGTTGGGAGAAACTGTGGGACTTAAACTAAGGGATGGAGAATCAAGAAACTAGGGAGCTGGCAAGGGTAGTTCACATTTTATTTGGGTGACTGGGTGATTAAAATTTTTAAGTGTTTGAATCTGACATGAATGTAAGAAACGTTTGTGAAAATGCCTCAAAATCTTGAAAATATAAATTAAAAGAAAGGAGATTTAGGCTCCTGATAATAGCTTTGAAGCTTGTTAGAACCCTGAGAGCATGAAATGATTCCCATGACAGAGGGTCCTAAGCTCTTTTTTTTTTTTCACTTTTTATTTTGTATTGGAGTATAACCAATTAACCAACAATGCTGTGATAGTTTCAGGTGAACAGCAAAGGGACTTAGCCATGCATATACCCATAACCTCTTGAGTCTTATGAGAAGCTCATAAAAATACAGCTATGCTCACAAAATGGTACACTCCATATCAGAGCTTTCTTGGGCTTCCAAAAGTACCTTCACAGACCTTTGCCTCTCGGGTGCCTGCGTGATCTACCCTGGGAAACTGTCTGGATTTGGTTGGCCTCTGGGAGACATCAGCTTACCCAGCCCTGGGAGGACAATGAGCCGACAAGCCGGCTTTTAACTTATATGCAAAGTACATCATGAGAAATGCTGGACTGGAAGAAACACAAGTTGGAATCAAGATTGCTGGGAGAAATATCAATAACCTCAGATATGCAGATGACACGACTCTTATGGCAGAAAGTGAAGAAGCCTCTTGATGAAAGTGAAAGTGGAGAGTGAAAAGGTTGGCTTAAAGCTCAACATTCGGAAAACGAAGATCATGGCATCTGGTCCCATCACTACATGGGAAATAGATGGGGAAACAGTGGAAACAGTGTCAGACTTTGTTTTTCTGGGCTCCAAAATCACTGCAGATGGTGACTGCAGCCATGAAATTAAAAGACGCTTACTCCTTGGAAGGAAAGTTATGACCAACCTAGATAGCATATTCAAAAGCAGAGACATTACTTTACCAACAAAGGTTCGCCTAGTCAAGGCTATGGTCTTTCCTGTGGTCATGTATGGATGTGAGAGCTGGACTGTGAAGAAGGCTGAGCGCCGAAGAATTGATGCTTTTGAACTGTGGTGTTGGAGAAGACTCTTGAGAGTCCCTTGGACTGCAAGAAGATCCAACCAGTCCATTCTGAAGGAGATCAATCCTGGAATTTCTTTAGAAGGAATGATGCTAAAGCTGAAACTCCAGTATTTTGGCCACCTCATGCGAAGAGTTGACTCATTGGAGAAGACTCTGATGCTGGGAGGGATTGAGGGCAGGAGGAGAAGGGGACGACAGAGGATGAGATGGCTGGATGGCATCACTGACTCGATGGGTATGAGTCTGGGTGATCTCCGGGAGCTGGTGATGGACAGGGAGGCCTGGCGTGCTGCGGTTCATGGGGTCGCAAAGAGTCGGACACGACTGAGCGACTGATCTGATCTGATCTGATCTGAAAGTCAGTCAAAGTTCTTTTATCTTATCTGTTCTTGGTTGAAATAAGAGAAGAAACCACAGTGCTAAACCAGGGTATAAACTTCCAATGATTATCCACCAAATGCAAATCTGTATTAGTCATCCACAGATGTGCAGATATGCATTACTAGTTAAGGCTAGCAGTCATAAGAGACAAAGCCTGAAATCTCAATGGCTTAGCCCAATAGAAGTTTAATTTTTATTCAGTTGGCTGATAAGAAGACTCTGCTCCATACCATGATTCAAAAATGGGCTGTTAGAGGTCCTGCTTTCCTCAGGTAGCTCCCTAGTTGCCTTGGAAATCAACATCCCTCAGGTCCATGGAGGAGAGAGAAAGAGGGCTTACTCATAGGAGGCTTTTATGGACTTGGCCTGGTGGTAAGACAGAGCATTTCTACCCACATCCCATTGGCTGGGACTCATACTGCAAGGGAGGCTGGGAAATGTAGTCTAGCTGTGTGCCCAGGCTATAAAGGAAACATTTGGTGAACAGTTAGCCAGTTTCAGATGCACAAGTGCATGGGCAGATAGATGTCTCTGGACTCCCTGGCATTCCATCCATCTTGGAATGGTCTTTACAGGGTGCTTCAGACACCCACCTCCACCTTCCAGGCCCTCACATTTCAGATCAACCGATTTCTAGTCTCTTACGCTCCCCTATAAGAAACCTGAACCCCAACTTCACTCTTCATTTCTAAAGGAGGCAGCTGCATGCACACCTTTGCCCTTACTGAACCTCCTGTCTGGAATCCTGTCCCCTTTCTCAGTCCGGTAAACTCCTTCCCTGAAGCTGTCTTCATTACCCCTCAGAGTTATTCCTGATTCATGTTTTTCTGGGATGCTATAACAGAAATCAGTCTAGAAAGTCTGAGGAAATGATGGAGTGATTGGAAGTGTGCAAGTGGCTCATGCAGGTAGGAAGGAACAGCCAGAGAACCCGGTTAAGAAGGGGCAGGAACCTGGCAGCCTGGAAAGGGGATGTGGCCCAGACAGAGGACTCAAGAAAGAGACATGTCCTTACTCGGCCCAGAACCATCTGGCTCAACTCTAGATGTGTTTCCTACTCTGCTAAGGATCAGAATCCCTGAGAGTGGGTCGCAGGTTTGTCAGGGATCTCAAACAGAGTTCAAGGTATTCAAAACCGAAGTTAACAACCTCCTAAACTGCCTTCTCTGCCACTGTCCCCCATCTGAGCCAGTGGTATCACTCTGCAGCTCCTCAGCCATTCCTTCTTTCTCCCTCATTTCCCACATTACCAAGCCTTGTCAAGTCAATCTTCTAAACGGCTCTGACTCTGTACTTCCCTCCACCATGACCACCCCCTCCCCTGTGCCTACCTCCATCATCATGCACCCAAACAGCAACAGCTGCTCCATTTCTACTCTCCCTCCAGCAGCCTGAGAGACCCCTTCACCTTGTCACTCTTATGCTTACCACTCTCCTAAGGTGCCCATCGAACTCTATATCCTTGGACTGACTTATAGGGGCCACAGTGATCTCTTTAGCCTCCTCTTGACAAGAGCTTTATGTACAGCCCCTATGGAGTTGAGTGGCACTCTCACTTGGCCTTGCTTGGTGATCTGTGCTTCACTGCTTGGAGGCCAAGGTACCTGACAGACCGTGGCTGGAACCGGTGACCACACCTCCCAGATGGGGCCTGAGCTGGGGCCCCTGCCTCACCTCCTTGAGCCTCAGAACCCTCTTCTGTGAGGCAGTTGTAACAACGTTGGCAGCGCTTGTTAGCTGTGAGAAAAAATATTAGAGCATTCACTACTCACTCAACAGTGGTTACTAGCAAGTGCCCTCCTGTATACTGGGGACAGAGTGGTCAAGCAGACTGCCCAGCGTCCTCAGATTTACGATCAGGAGCAAGGCGGAAAATACTCCCATCAGAACGGGGGTGTCCCCCTCTCATCTGAGCTTTGCCGTGCCTCAACCTCAGCCACCCCTCAATCCATGCACGCCGCTCATTTGAGATGTACCCACTTGTGCAACCAGCCAGGGCAGCCCCGCCCCTTCCGCCCTCAGCGACCGGCCAATGAGACGTCAAGGCCAGGACTTGGGCCAGGCCTCAGGCGCGCGTAGGCATGTGCTTGTAGCCTCGCCCCTTCCGCTCCAGGAGACAGCCAATGAGACCTCAAGACCAGGGCTTGGGATCAGCCTCAGGCGCACGTAGGCATGTGTTCGTAGCCCCGCCCCTTCCGCTCCAGGAGACAGCCAATGAAAGCCAGAGGTCAGCTCGGAGGGCAGGTCTGGTAACGGAAAGGGGAGGGGTGTCACTCTGAGGAGAGGCCTCAGGCCTCAGGCGTCAGACGCCAGTAGCTGAACAGGAACCAAGTGCAGGCAAGTGGGAGGTGAGAAGGGCTGGCCCGCCTGGGGGTCCCGTACTCTCCCTTGGTGCCCCAACCCCCAAGCCACGGCATCCCAGGCGGTGCTCACAGTATGACGCCAGACCAAAGGTGTGGCAACTACCAATTCCTCACCCTGGCCTTATCACGCTGGGTCACCTCATCCTGAGTCCTCACCCGTGTCTCCTCACCCTGGGTCTCCACCCCGTCTCCCCGCCCCCTCGCAGCCGGCCCCTCACAGGGTCTCCTCACCCTGGGTCTCCTCACCCTGGGTCTCTCCACCCCGTCTCCTCGCCCCTCGCAGCCGGCCCCTCACAGGGTCTCCTCACCCTGGGTCTCCACCCCGTCTCCTCGCCCCTCGCAGCCGGCCCGTCACAGGGTCTCCTCACCCTGGGTCTCTCCACCCCGTCTCCTCGCCCCTCGCAGCCGGCCCCTCACAGGGTCTCCTCACCCTGGGTCTCCACCCTGTCTCCCCGCCCCTCGCAGCCGGCCCCTCACAGGGTCTCCTCACCCTGGCTCTCTTCACCCCGTCTCCTCGCCCCTCGCAGCCGGCCCCTCACAGGGTCTCCTCACCCTGGGTCTCTTCACCCCGTCTCCTCGCCCCTCGCAGCCGGCCCCTCACAGGGTCTCCTCACCCGTGTGTCTCCTCACCCTGGGTCTCCACCCCGTCTCCTTGCCCCTCGCAGCCGGCCCCTCACAGGGTCTCCTCACCCGTGTGTCTCCTCACCCTGGGTCTCCACCCCGTCTCCTCGCCCCTCGCAGCCGGCCCCTCACAGGGTCTCCTCACCCGTGTGTCTCCTCACCCTGGGTCTCCACCCCGTCTCCTCGCCCCTCGCAGCCGGCCCCTCACAGGGTCTCCTCACCCTGGGTCTCTTCACCCCGTCTCCTCGCCCCTCGCAGCCGGCCCCTCACAGGGTCTCCTCACCCTGGGTCTCTCCACCCCGTCTCCCCGCCCCTCGCAGCCGGCCCCTCACAGGGTCTCCTCACCGAACCCCGCCCCTCACCCGCACCTCCCGCAGATCCTCACACTGAACATCCTGAACTCCATACACATGAGCCGCTCACCCATGACCCCACACCTGGGCTCACATCACACAGCTCAAGTTCCCTCACATCTGCACACCAGGCGTGGTCCCAGACTCCCCAGGACCACCGCCCAGAGCATCACTCACACATTCTATTCCCATGCTGTTCACACCACCACCACCCACACACACACACACACACTCCACAGAGAATCTCTGATCCAAGTACCCCTCTCATCCTCTCACATTTCTCACTCCAGCAGGGCTCCAAGATTCCACTAAAGCTCTTCTTACTGGGCAAGACCCTCAGACCACAAACAAGGTCCCAGATCCTTGCAATTCTTATGCCTCTGAATTCCTCAGTCCCCAGGACCTACGTTCTCTATGCCTTCACACCCTAAGGTGATCCCTCAGTCCCTTCCCAGCCCCACTTTCCCTCTGCCCACCTAACCCCCACGGTTGGCTATTACCCTCATTCCCCTGGGCTTTGGCACTGGCCCAGGTCTCCTCTCCATCCTCAACCTGCTCTCATCCTAGACAACCTTCCAGAAAGGAATGCATGGACCTTAATCCCATGGTCTTCTTCTTCAGCTCTTTTCCTGGATCTACTTTCCAGACCTTTCCCTCCTCTGAGATCCAAGGTTACTCTTCCCACAGGCTCCATCCTTCTAGCTGCCTCATGCCCTAGCCCCCAGTCTACCTGCCCCTCAACTCCACGTCACTTGAAGCCTCTGCTTTGTATCCACCTCCATCTTACACACTGCTTACTTGTGCCTCCACCACCCACACGTTTCAGCTCCCAGGCCAGTTACACTTCATCCTGAGAATACTATGCAGCCATGTGACCTCAGTCATACTACCACTGCTTCTCTGCTGCATGTCTGTGTGCCTCTAGTGAGGCACAGAGTTCTGCCAAACCTTTATCCTTCTCCTCAAACCAAGATAGTCTATTCTTGGAGCAGGGTGGGGAGGGGGGTACTTTTTTATTGCCATCCATAGGCAAGCTAGAGTCTTCAACTTTGAACATGGACTACCTAGACACTTACCTACTATACTGCACCCTTATCTCTTTACCTTCCCTTACCTTCATAGGTTAAGGTGACACTTTTCCTGTCTGAGACCAGTCCCTGCACCATCAATGACCCTTTCTCCTTAGTCTTCAGCCTAGTGGAGGCTACTCTCTAGTTTTGGTGTGTGGGCTTCTCATTGCATGGGCTTCCCTTGCTGTAGAGCATAGGTTCTAGGGCTCTCAGGCTTCAGTAGTTGTAGCACTTGGGATCTAGACCATGTGGGCTTCAGCAGTTGTGGTGTGAGGGCTCAGTAGTTGAGGCTCTCAGACTCTATAGAGTGCAGGCTCAGTAGCTGTGGCACATAGGCTTACTTGCCCCTTAGCACATGGAATCTTCCATGACCATGAATCGAACCCGTGTCCCCTATATTGGCAGGCAAGCTCTTAACCACTGGACCACTAGGGAAGTCCAGTTGTCTGTCTCTCTTGACTAGAATGAAAACTCCACAAGGGCAAGTTATTATCTGTTTTGTTTGGTGAAATATTCCTAAGCACCTAAAACAATGTCCGATATTCAATAAATATGAATATTTTTGGACTACATGAATTAATTTTCCTCCTTTCCTCCTCTCTCTGTTGGCTTCAAGTACACACTCCCCATTCCCTACATTTCTGACTGCTTATCAGAGCTTTTTACGGCCTTCTTTCCTTCTTAAGTGCTGATTTTTTGTTTTATTTGGCTGCACTGGGTCATGGGGTCGCACAGAGTCAAACACGACTGAAGTGACTTAGCAGCAGCAGGGTCATAGTTGCAGCATCTGGGGTCTAGTTTCCTGACCAGGGATTGAACCCGGGCCCTCTGTGTTGGGCGTGTGGCATTTTAGCCACTGGACCACCAGGAAAGTCCCCGTGCTGATGTTTTTAAGGGCTTCTTCCTAGTCCATTTTCTCTTTTCCCTTTATATATTCACTGTGAATGATTTCATCTCTTCCCATGATTTAACCATTATCATTTCTTTTATTTTCAGCTTAACCTCTTCCTAGGATTCTAATCCTGTTTTTCAGGTGTTTGTTGAATAGCTCTGCTTGGATCCCTGATAAGCACCACACGCTCAAGCTGCCCCAAATTGAACTCAATAGCTTCTCCATCCCATCCCTTTGCCTCCATTGCACCAGTCATCCTGATAGTCTTTCTCCAAACTACCCACTGTATTGTCTGAGGCAACTGGGAAAAAATGTAGTGCTATGGAGCTCTATATCCCAGACAAGACTAAGTTTCCATCTAACATTTCAAACAGTAGAATGATAAAAGCATGAAGGCAAGAGAGAGCATGAAGAGTTCAGCTTTCTCAATGACGTGGCTATGATGGCCTTTTTATAGAAGGCTTTGGTGAGAAACTGAGCAAGGACATTTGGCTAAGTGACTATTGCAATTCGTAGAATCTTGCTTTACAAGTTTCTTTTTACCAAACTGACTTCCTTGATGACAAGATGGTGTACTTATTTTTTTAATCCTTACTTTTTGTGGTACTGCTTGACATATGGTGAAAGTGAAAGTGAAGTTGCTCAGTCATGTCTGACTCTTTGCGACCCCATGGACTGTAGCCTACCAGGCTCCTCCCTCCAAGGGGTTCTCCAGGTTAGAGTACAGGAGTGGGTTGCCATTTTCCTTCTCCAGGGGATCTTCCCGACCCAGGGATTGAACTCGGGTCTCCCGCATTCCAGGCAGACGCTTTAACCTCTGAGCCACCAGCCTGACATATGGTAGGTACCCATATTTGCAAAATTATGTATTTAATATGACTGAAGCCTAGGATATATATGAGAATGTGGCTCAATACTGATAAGTGTGAGCTTTTGTGACTTCAAAGGCATTATTTAAAGAGAAAATTTGAATGTTGTTGTTTGAATATTTGAAATGTTTGAATGTTTGCTGTTGTCATTCAGTTGCTAAGTCGTGTCTGACTCTGCACCCTCATGGACTGTAGTGCATCACGTTATTCTATCCTCCACTGACTCCTGGAATTTGCTCAAATTCATGTCCATTGAGTCAGTGATGCTAACCATCTCATCGTCTGTCGCCCCCTTCTCTTCTGGCTTCAATCTTTCCCATCACCAGGGTCTTTCTAATGAGTCAGCTCTTTGTATCAGGTGGCCAAAGTATTGGAGCTTCACTTTCAACAGTCCTTCCAATGAATAGTTAGGGTTGATTTCCTTTAGAATTGACTAGTTTGATCTCCTTACAGTCCAAGGGACTCTCAAGAGTCTTCTCCAGCACCACAGTTCAAAAGCATCCATTTTTCAACACTCAGCCTTCTCTATGATCCAACTCTCGCATCTGTACATGACTACTGAAAAAGCCATACTTTTGACTATATGGACTTTTGTCAGTAAAGTGAATGTTTACTTCGATTTTTTAAATTAATATTTATTTCTTAAAGTTACTAATCTAAATTCTAGTCGTCCTTTAGTATTTAAGCTTAGTTTATAAATTTTATTCTAAATGAGATTATTTATTAGATTGTTTATTCTAAATAAGACTCTTATTCTAAATTTTTAATCTTATTCTAGCTCTAGCATATTTTTAATAATAATTTAATGTTTTTGTTCCATTTGCAAACTTAAATTATAAACTTAATGTATCCTATTTCTTTAAATACCTCAATTGTCTTAATAATAAATTTTCCTACCTTCTTATATATTCTTATAAAAATCATAAATATAACTCATAAATATGGTAAATCTCAAGTTCTCTTAAATGTCCTAGAACTCCTATAAGCTTACTAAGATTTTTACTTAAAATTAAAGCCATAGTCAGTTTCACATTTAAACTCCAATGAAAGCTGACCAAATTCTCATAAACATTCAAATGCATATAATATCAAAGAGTCATACTGCAGGTATCCGTTGATTTGCCCAATTCACTTTATACCACTTTGCTTTTATGAAAAACCTACAGCAGTACCTGTTTCACTAACAAAGAGAAATCTGAAGAGGATTTTCTCTTTTGGGGGGGGGTGGGGGGTGGGAAGGTGAAAAATAGAAGTAGCGTCCAGGATTTTGTTTTGCAACAAGTCATATCGAGGCAGTGTGCACCCCAAACAGTGAGAGTGGCAATGCCAAGCTCATTCCCCAGGAACTACACTCTGCTTCTCAGCACCAAGGTGTCACAGCTTTGAGCTTTGTGAGCATCTATGCTTTATCTTGATTTATTTTGTGTATTTGTTAGCAACATATGTCTTGAGGTAGTTGCTTCTTTGCCTTATGCCATTTTGGTTTATGAAAGGTTTTGTACAAACATTCTACTTTTGGACAAGGAGGCAAACCTGTAGTTGTATGCTTTTAATATTTCTTATTTTCATTTCCTTTCTTCCCAGAATTATAATTATTCACCCATATGATGTTTAGGGTTTCATTATCTTATACTTTTATTTATTTTTAAATTGAAGTATAATTGATTTATAATATCATGTTAGTTTCAGGTATACAGCATAGTGATTCAATTTTATGTACATATATTTATATCCATTTTTAGATTGCTTTCCTTATAGGTTATTACAAAATATTGAGTATAGTTCCCATTGTCTTGTACTTTTTAGAGTTGTCTTTTCAGCTTGTTGAGATTTCATTATGATCAGAGGACATTGGCTGGGATTCAGTAGCTCTCTAATAGTCTGCACTTGGCTTCCAGATCATTACTCTCCTGTTTCTCCTACCTCTGTGGCCCCTCTTCATCAGCCTTTTAGGCTGGTTCCTTTGCATCTCCCCAGTCTTGATGTTGAGCCACTTCTCAATCTGTGTTTTCTCCCTTGATCTCACCCATTCTTATGTCTTTAAATATCATCTATATGCTTATGACTCCCACATTTCTATCTCTCCCTTGAATTCATTTATTCAGCTGCCTACTCAGTATTCCCACTTGGATGCCTCATGAGCATCTTAATATGTTCAAAACTGGATTATTTCTTTCCCATGCAAACTAGCTTCTTCCACTCTTCCCCTATCTCAGTTAATGGTACCACCATTTCTGGTTGCCCAGTCAAATGCCTTAGGATTGTACCTAACTCCACACTGACTCATCAGCAAATCTTGTCTGCCCTCCCACGGTCCTCCTTCACGCTACTTCCTTCAGTCCTATGCTGATGTGAGCTGTTATTATCTCAGTTCAGTTCAGTTCAGTTGCTAAGTCGTGTCCAACTCTTTGTGACCCTGTGGACTACAGCATGCCAGGCTTCCTTGTCCATCACCAACTCCCAAAGCCTGCTCAAACTCATGTCCATAGAGTCAATGATGCCATCCAACCATCTCATCCTCTGTCATCCCCTTCTCCTGCCTTCAAGTCTTGCCCAGAATCAGGGTCTTTTCCAATGAGTCAGTTCTTCGCATCAGGTGACCAAAGTATTGGAGTTTCAGTTTCAGCATCAGTCTTTTTAATGAATAGTCAAGACTGATTTCCTTTAGGATTGGCTGGTTTGATCTCCTTGCAATTCAAGGGACTCTCAAGAGTTTTCTCCAGCACCAGCACCATAGTTTGAAAGCATCAGTTCTTTGGCACTTAGCCTTCTTTATGGTTCAACTCTCACATCCATACATGACTACTGGAAAAAGCATAGCTTTGACTAGATGGACCTTTGTTGGCAAAGTGATGTCTCTGTGTTTTAATATGCTGTCTAGGTTGCTCATAGCTTTTCTTCCAAGGAGCAAGCATCTTTTAATTTCATGGCTGCAGTCACCATCTGCAGTGATTTTGGAGCCCAAGAAAATAAAGTCTCTCATTGTTTCCATTGTTTCCCCATGAAGTGATAGGACTGGATGCCACGATCTTAGTTTTCTGAATGTTGAGTTTTAAGCCAACTATTTCACTCTCCTCTTTCACTTTCATCAAAAGGCTCTTTAGTTCTTTGCTTTATGCCATAAGGGTGGTATCATCTGCATATCTGAGCTTCTTGATATTTCTCCCGGCAATCTTGATTCCAGTTTGTGCTTCATCCAGCCTGGCATTTCACATGATATACTCTGCATAGAAGTTAAATAAGCAGGTGACAACATTGTACTCCTTTTCCAATTTGGAAACAGTCTGTTGTTCCATATCCAGTTCTAACTGTTGCTTCTTGACCTGCATACAGATTTCTCAGGAGGCAGGTAAAGTGGTCTGGTATTCCCATCTCTTTAAGAATGTTCCACAGTTTGTTGTGATCTACACAGTCAAAGGCTTTGGCATAATTAATAAAGCAGAAGTAGATGTTTTTCTGGAATTCTTTTGCTTTTTCTATGATCCAGCAGATGTTGGCAATTTGATCTCTGGTTCCTCTGCCTTTTCTAAAACTAGCTTGAACATCTGGAAGTTCACAGTTCATGTACTGTTGAAGCCTGGCTTGAAGAATTTTGAGCATTACTTTGCTAGCATGTGAGATGAGTGTAATTGTGTGGTAGTTTGAACATTCTTTGGCATTGTCCTTCTTTGAGATTGGAATGAAAACTGACTTTTTCCAGTCCTGTGGCCACTGCTGAGTTTTCCAAATTTGCTGGCATATTGAGTGCAGCACTTTGACAGCATCATCATTTAGGATTTGAAAGAGCCCAACTGGAATGTCATCACCTCAACTAGCTTTGTTCGTAGTGATGCTTCCTAAGGCCCACTTGACTTCTCATTCCAGGATGTCTGGCTCTAGGTGAGTGATCACACCATTGTGGTTATCAGGGTCATGATGATCTTTTTTGTATAGTTCTTCTGTGTATTCTTGCCACCTCTTCTTAATATCTTCTGCTTCTGTTCGGTCCATACAATTTCTGTCCTTTATTGTGTCCATCTTTGCATTAAACATTCCCTTGGTATCTCTAATTTTCTTGAAGAGATCTCTAGTCTTTCCCATTCTGTTGTTTTCCTCTATTTCTTTGCATTGACCGCTGAGGAAGGCTTTCTTATCTCTCCTTGCTATTCTTTGGAACTCTGCATTCAGATGAATATATCTTTTCTTTTCTCCTTTGCCTTTAACTTCCCTTTTCTCAGTTTCTCAGCTATTGGTAAGGCCTCCTCAGACATCCATCTCTCACCTCCATTAGTCCAATGACCTCCTCATAACTGGTCTCCCTGCCTCCATCCATGTGCATATAAACTGTTCTCAATCTAGTGATTTATTAACATGTAAATCAGATTATCAACCTCCAGGCTCCCATCTCACTCAAAGAAAAAGTCAAAATCTTGGCCTATAAGGCCCACCTCAATTTTGCCCCACCATTTTTTTGACCTTGCAAGGAGATTCAACCAGTCCATTCTGAAGGAGATCAGCCCTGGGATTTCTTTGGAAGGAATGATACTAAAGCTGAAACTCCAGTACTTTGGCCACCTCATGCGAAGAGTTGACTCATTGGAGAAGACTCTGATGCTGGGAGGGATTGAGGGCAAGACGAGAAGGGGACAACAGAGGATGAGATGGCTGGATGGCGTCACTGACTCGATGGATGTGAGTCTGGGTGAACTTCGGGAGTTGGTGATGGACAGGGAGGCCTGCCATGCTGTGATTCATGGGGTTGCAAAGAGTCAGACACGACTGAGCGACTGATCTGATCTGATCTGATTCACTTCACTCTGTCTATTCCAATTATACAACCCTAGTTGCTCTTCCTCCCACTCATCCAGTAGGCTCCCAGCTCAGGGCCTCTGTTTTTACTATTTGTTCTGCCTGGGATGCACTTTCCCAACATATCTGTATGACTCATCGTCCTCTCACTTCCTCCAGGTCTCTAGTCAAAATCACTTCAGGAAAGCCTTTCCTTGCACACTTATCTAAAGAACAGTCACTGCTCTATACATATTCTCTCCCACCTTCCATTTCTGGTTGACTTTTTTTCTTTAGTACTTATCCCTCCTTTTATTTATTTCACTTATTCATCTTGTTTATTTGTTTTTTCTCCTCACTAGAATATAAATTCCATGAGACCAAGGATTTTAAAGTTTTGCTCAGCACTTTATCTTCAGAATCTAAAATAATGTTCAATAAATAACTGTTGAATGTATAGATAAAATAATGTTAGTGAAACTTTATAACTTAATGAATTGAGCAAGCAGTCCACCCAACTTAGATATGAATTATGTCATTACCTATTTTTTTGCTTTTGTGTAGGTTTTTGTAACCACCCACATGATAGAATTATTTCATTCCATTTTGTACTTACTTAGCTGTTTTGTGGGAGAAGGCAATGGCACCCCACTCCACTACTCTTGCCTGAAAAATCCCATGGATGGAGGAGCCTGGTGGGCTGCAGTACATAGGGTCGCTGAGGGTCGGAAATGACTGAGTGACTTCACTTTCACTTTACACTTTCCTGCATTGGAGGAGGACATGGCAACCCACTCCAATGTTCTTGCCTGGAGAATTCCAGGGACAGGGAGCCTGGTGGGCTGCCGTCTATGGGGTCGCACAGAGTCGGACACGACTGAAGCAACTTAGCAGCAGCAGCTGTTTTGTAAGAAAACTGTGGAGATTTTTTAAGTTTCCAGAGTTTTGTGTTAGTTTCTTGGATAGTTTTTTGTTACATCTCTTGTAAATACACAACTCTTGTAAATTTTAAATAATATCTCATTAAATGTTGTGTCTCTTAAGGCTTTCAGTTATTTGGTCACATCTTGGAACCAGATGAGAATAGTGGCAGTGAGGAGTTAGATTATGAAGGATCTTATATCTATAGTAAAGAGGTTATATTTTATCCTGAAAGAAATAGGAGCTATTGAAAGGTTTCAAGCAATATGACATGGTTCGTTTTGCATGTTAAGAAAGGTCACTCTGGGGGTGAACTGGAAAATAGATTGGACATGAGGAAGCTGCATGCAGGGAGACCAGTTACAATTCTAGGACAATAGTCCAAATGAAAGATGAAGAGAGCCTGTACCATTAGGTCCAAGCTTTATATTTTCAGCTCCAGCCTATCTCCTGAACTCCAGGCTGTTGTATTCAACTGCCTATTTGTATCTCCAGTTGGAGGCCTGGCTTCCCTCGTAGCTCAATCGGTAAAGAATCCACCTACAATGGAAGAGACCTGGGTTCAATTTCCTGGGTTGGGAAGATCCCCTGGAGAAGGAAATGGCAATCCACTCCAGTATTCTTGCTTGGAAAATCCCATGGACAGAGGAGCCTGGCGGCTACAGTCCATGGGCTCGCAAGAGTCGGACACGACTTAGCGACTAAACCACCACCAATAGCCATCCCATAGTAGTAACATGTTCAAAATAGAGCACCTGGAAATTCCCTGATGGGCCAACAGTTAAGACTCCATACTTCCCCTACAAGGGGCCTGGGTTCATTTCCTGATTGAGGCACTAAGATCCCGCATGCAGCACTGTGCAGCAGCTCCCCTCAAAAAAATAGAGCACCTGGTTTACCTTCTAATCTCCTCTCCTGGTCTTCCCCATTTCCATTAACAACACCACCACCTACCAAGTTGTTCTCATCAAAATTAGAGGTCATTTTAATTTCTCTCTTCCCACTACTTGCCCCTGCAAACCTTGACATAAGTCCTCTACCCAATTCTGTTGGCTCATCTTCCACAAATTTAACCAGAACACTTCACTTCTCAATATTGATAGTATCACTGAAGTCCAAGTGCTGTCATCTCTAGACCACTTTAGTGCTCTCTTGACTAATAGATCTACCCACGCTTTCCTCCTCTCAACCTCCTGCAGCAGTCCATTTTCCAGACAGCAGCTGAAGTGTGCTGTTACCTTAAAACATAATCCCCTCCTCCCTCAACCTCCAGTGGCTTTTCCTCACTCTCAAAATAAAAGCAAAGTTCTTGACTATTTAGTTGATTTCATGTCCTATCACTCTTCTCCACAGCCCCATTCTCTGTCCCTTAAAACACACTAGGACAGCTCTCGCCTTTTCTTGAGCCATTCCTTCTGTCTAGAACTTCTCCCTTCGATCTTCAGAAGACAACTCCTTTTTATCTTTCAAGTGGCAGCTCAAATGTCACTACATTAGAAAAGACTTCTCTGACTTCACAGGCCAAAGCATCACTCCTCTGAAAAGTGTTCTTTATTACACCATCCTTTTTATTTTCTTTGTAGCAGTGGCCACAAACTCAAGGTATCTTTATGAATCTGTTAACTTGGCTATTTGCAGTCTCTCCGCCTAGAATGGAAACTCCATGACAGCATCCAGTCTGTTTGAATCCTCAGATACACTACAGTGTCCCCAAAACCATAGCAGATGTCTAGCACTTAGTAGACACCCAGTAAAGCTGTAATCAATAGTGGATAATGAAGTGGACCTCTATTAAAGCAGCAGCCTTGGAGAATGGAAGGAAGGCACTGATAGAAGAGACTTCAAAGGTTGGATCAGGCTATGATCTCCACAAGAGCAGGGTTCAGTTCAGTGGTGGCTTTCAAGCACAATCTTTCCTGATCCATAGATGATTTAATGTTTATTCCATGAAAAAATGAAATGGGTGAGTTTTATTGACCCCTTAGGTCAGAAAGGGGCTTTGCTTGTGGCTCAGAGAGTAAAAAATCCACCTGCAAAAGAGGAGACCAGGGTTCAATCCCTGGGCAGGAAGATCCCCTGGAGAATGGAATAGCTACCCACTCCAGCATTCTTGCCTGGAGAATTCTATGGACAGAGGAGCCTGGTGGGCTGCAGTCCATGGGGTTGCAAAGAGTCAGATACTACTAACTCTTTAGGTCAGGAAACCCAGCTGTGAGTAGTGGAGCCAGAATTGAAACATGAACCTGTCTCACTGCATCTTCTTTCTGTGCACTTCCCAGATGGCTGATCCTGACCCTGGGGAAAGAAACTATGACAACATGCTGAAAATGCTGTCAGACCTGAATAAAGACTTGGAAAAGCTGTTGGAAGAGATGGAAAAAAATCTCAGGTAGGATGTTTTCCCAAACAGGGTACCTTCCTCCTTTCCAAGAGCTCAAATCCTCCTTATACTTCCAAGCTCAAATCAAGTACCTTCTCAATCAGGTCTTCCCTGACTACTTTTCAACTTCTTCACCATGTCGCTACTATACCACAAGATTTTATGCGATCCACTGATATTGCCTTGAATTGTTTTCTGATTATTTTTGTGTGTTTGCATCTTATTCCAGCAAATGGACTATTATCTTCTTGAGGGCAGAAATAATAACTTCTTTTGTAACTGGGCACACAGTACCATGAAGAACTAGTAAATTGTTAGTCGCTCAGTCATGTCCAACTCTGTGACACCATGGACTGTAGCCCGCCAGGCCCCTCTGTCCATGGGATTTCCTGGGCAAGAATACTGGAGTGGATTTCCATTTCCTTCTCTAGAAGCAGCAATAGAATTGAACTAATTTCTCCATTTTTGGAAAAAAATGTTAGTCTGTTATTTTATTTAACATGTTTCCAGTAAGCAGTAACTAGCAGCGGTAGTGATACAATTATAATTTATTTAATTTGTTCTTTATCAGTTCGGAATATATGTAATTCTTAAAATTGTGTGATCCTGTTTTACTAGAGAAAATCACAATGTGAAACAAATTTTAGAGTGCCCAAATACTCTCCTTAAATGAAAACAAACTATTTTTAAAGACATTATTAGTTTTTAAGTAATCTCCACTTATTACAAGTCTTCAGAAAATTTCTTCTTAAAAATGTTCTCAATTTTGTGCCCACATACTTGAAAGTTTTATATATACCTTTTTAAAAAGTTCTAGAATTCATTTCCCACTATAAGTTGTTTGATTCTTTCAATCTAATTAAATATTCTTTTATATAACACCATTTACTGAGCATATATACGTGCTTTTTTAAAAATACAAAGTTGAATAAAGATACTCCTTCTTGAGAAGTGAGTAGGGACCAGTAACAGACATCAAGATGACTAGTTATATTTAAGCATATAAATTTAAAGCACATTTTAACTTTATGGTAAGGCTGCTGCTGCTGCTGTCGCTTCAGTCATGTCCAACTCTGTGCGACCCCATAGATGGCAGCCCACCAGGCTCCCCCATCCCTGGGATTCTCCAGGCAAGAACACTGGAGTGGGTTGCCATGTCCTCCTCCAATGCATGAAAGTGAAAAGTGAAAAGTGAAAGTGAAGTCGCTCAGTCCTGTCCAACTCTTAGCGACCCCATGGACTGCATGGACTGCAGCCTACCAGGCTCCTCCGTCCATGGGATTTTCCAGGCAAGAGTAGTGGAGTGGGGTGCCACTGCCTTCTCCAATGGTAAAGCTATAATCCGGCAAATGCTAATAATGATGTACACCAAGTACTGGGGAAGGAGCAGAGGAGAGGCAGACTTCTTGGGAAGGCAAGTGAGGCTTTCAACAAAGCAGAGCATTAGAGAAGGAGTAGGGATTGGACAGATGAGGTCAGTCCTGTGAGCAGAGAAGAGGGGCTGTCCAGGAAAACAAATAGTCAAGGCTGTGTGCCTGTAAGGGAAAGATTGGCATAGTCAAGAAGTCAGAGTAGCGTATGACATTCACAAGGTGGCAGGCCATAAAAGAAGAGGCTGAAAGGTGAGAAGAAACGTCTTTAATGCAATGCCAAGTTAAAGAGGTCTACCTTTCTTATGTACGTGATAGGGAGCCATTTGAATCGAGGAAGTCAGTTGCCTTTTAGAAAGATAGCTCTGGTAACAGTGTGAGAGATGGTTCAGAAAGGAAAGCCTGGAGCAGGAAGGCCAATTTGGCAGGTTTTCCTAAACTAAAGGCTGAAAAGGAGCTGGCCTTAACACAAGCTTGGCACTTCTTAACAAGAAGAACATGGCTGATTTCTGTGAGAGAATGTCTTATTGATTTGTAAGAGCTCTTTCTGTATTAAGACTCTTAGGTACTTGTTCAAAATTGAAGGAAATATTTTTCCCAGTTTGTCATTTTCCTTTAATTTTGTATATGAAGCTTCAGTGAGTAGAAGTCTTATGTAGTAAAAATGTATTGATATTTTCCTTTCTGATGTATTCCCATTGCTTCAGTGCTTAGAAAATCTTTCCTTAATTCAAGATCAGTGAAACGGTCACTTATATTTTCCTCTACTTTGTAGTTTTAATGTTTTGTTATTTCTTTTTATTTTATTTTATGTGTTTTGTTATTTTTAACATTTAATTCTAAACTATCTAGTGTGCCAAAGGAACCAGGCTCATACTGCATTTTTATTTAGATTCACTGGGATCTCTCTTTTTGGCAAATATTCCAACAATAATTAAGGTGGTAGGTAAGTAAGTTATTCAGTTCAATTCAGTTCAGTTCAGTTCAGTCACTCAGTCATGTCTGGCTCTTTGTTACCCCAATGGACTGCAGTACCCCAGGCTTCCCTGTCCCTCACCAACTCCCGAAGCTTGCTCAAACTCATGTCCATCGAGTCAGTGATGCCATCCAACCATCTCATCCATCTCATCCTCTGCTATCCCCTTCTCCTTCTTTCTATCTTTCCCAATAACAGGGTCTTCTCAAATGAGTCAGTTCTTCACATCAGGTGGCCAAAGTATTAGAGTTTCAGCTTCAGCATCAGTCCTTCCAATGAATAGTCAGGACTGATTTCCTTTAGGATGGACTGGTTGGATCTCCTTGCAGTTCAAGGGACTCTCAAGAATCTTCTCCAACACCACAATTCAAAAGCATCAATTTTTCAACACTCAGCTTTCTTTCTGGCCCAACTCTCACATCCATATGTGACTGCTGGAGAAACTATAGCTTTGACTAGACGGGCCTTTTTTGGCAAAATAATGTCTCTGCTTTTTAATATGCTATCTAGGTTGGTCATAGCTTTTCTTCCAAGGAGCAAGCATCTTTTAATTTCATGGCTGCAGTCACCATCTGCAGCGATTTTGGAGCCCACTCTTTCCGCTATTTCCCCATCTATTCGCCATGAAGTGATGGGACCAGATGCCATGATCTTCGTTTTTTGAGTGTTGAGTTTTAAGCCAGCTTTTTCACTCTCCGCTTTCACTTTCATCAAGAGGCTCTGTCATTCCTCTTTCTGCCATAAGAGTGGTGTCATCTGCATATCTGAGGTTACTGATATTTCTCTCTGCAGTCTTGACTCCAGCTTGTGCTTCATCCAGTCCAGCATTTCTCATGCTGTACTCCGCATAGAAGTTAAATAAGCAGAGTGACAGTACACAGCCTTGACGTACTCCTTTCCCAATTTGGAACCAGTCTGTTGTTCCATGTTCAGTTCTAACTTTGCTTCTTGACCTGGATACAGATTTCTCAGGAGGCAGGTAAGGTGGTCTGGTATTCCCAGCTCTTTAAGAATTTTACACAGTTTGTTCTTATCCACACAGTCAAAGGCTTAGGCTTAAGTTATTAAGTAGTAATAATTAAGTTGATATTACTAAGGTAATAGTGTTGTATTTAAAAAAATGCTCTCTCACTGTAGAGATGAGGCTCACTGGTATTTATATTGAAACAAGTCACAGAAAAAACTTAGCTTTGATGGTTTTTAAAATTTGTCTTTGAAATTTTCTATATAAAAACTGAATGTTTGATACATTCAGCTATTGAATTCAAGCAGCTGCACATCTTGGAAGGCTTTTGTACTTTCTTCCTCACAGAAATGAAACAAATGTAGCCTGCATCTGCTTGGCATGAATGAGGGTTCTGTTGTGCGTGATTCCACATCCCCTCCCTTTGGTGCTTTTCCACATCCCATTCTTTGAACTGCTATAAGGTCCATTATTTTCCCTTTAGGTTATTCTTTCCTTCATTTTAGTTGCACGTATTTTCCTCTTTTTATAAGCCTGTTTTTACATAAATATTCTGCATAGTTGTCTAATTTGGGAGGCAATCAAATCTTATAAAAACTTGCTTTAGCAATTTATCAGCTGATAAAGTTATATTTTTATCAACATATAAGCAACCACAGATTAAATAGTATTAAAATGTTTTGTAAAGTTTACCTTTTGTAGTTTCTTAAAGTAAATAATTTGTTCTTGGCCCCATGGATTCAAATCTAATAGTTGAGAACACTAAAATATTTTTCTACCTGAAGCATAAGCAACAGAACTATTTTGTCATAGTGTCCCTAGGACAGGTTAAGACAAATATTGTTGAAAGAAGTAACATGATTTTAGACCAGGATGAATCTCACAACCTTACCCTTTAGGTTAAATTTAAAATGAAGCCCAACACATAAATCTTTAGCCTCTGTTGCCCCTGGGAAGGTTCTTGCTCAATTTTTCCAGTGACCACACAGGCCAAGTAAAATCACCAAAAAGCAATCGTCAACTATCAAAAGCACCAACCAGCAAATAAATGTAAATATGCCTATTTATATAAATATATATGCATATTTTAAAAATTAAAAAGCCAAATCCTCTTGACTTCAAGGCTTAAAGTTTCTCTTTCTGTTCTCTTTAAGTCAAATCATGACCCAGGATAAACTTCCCAGTACAAGTTTAGCTGTACACCTTGTGAGAGTGAGCCCTGAGAATGTAAAACTTCTCCAGTAGGAGGAGAGAGTCTAACTTGGTTTCCCACCCCTGCCCCAAATCTATCCCATCCTATCCTATTAGTTGAGAAGTGATTTCTTTATTACTCATCAAGTTTTTTACATATAGTAGGGCAGAGATAGCTAACTTGTTTTATAATATGTTAGGTTTTTGATTTATCACACTAATTTCATTATTATTAATCAATAAGTTCCCACTTCATTATTCTTTCTTTCTTTTTTTTTTTTTTTTTACCTTTTCTCACTTGTTTATTCTCCAGATGAATAGTCAATTCATTTAATATTTTATTTGGAATTGTGTTAAACGTATACATTAATATGGAAAGAATGATATATTTTAAAAAAATACTTATTTGGCTGAGTCAGGTTGTAGTTGCGGCATGCAGGATCTTTCCTTGTGACACATGGGCTCTTCCCTTTGGCCTGAGGGCTCTCTAGTTGGGTGGCCCATGGGCTCCAGAGCACACAGGCTCCAGTAGTTGCGGCTCAAGGGTTTAGTTGCCTTGCAGCATGTGGAATCTTAATTCCCTGACCAGAGATTGAACCTGTGTCTCCTGCATTGGAAGAAGGCCTCTTAACCACTGAATGACCAGGGAAATCCTGAATAAGACATTTTTAACATTAAATATTCTCAGGTAGGCTTCCCTTGTGGCTAAGCTGGTAAGGAATCTGCCTGCAGTGCAAGAGACCTGGGTTCAATCCCTAGGTTGGGAAGATCCCCTGGAGAAGGGAAAGTTTACTCACTCCAGTATTCTGGCCTGGAGAATTCCATGGAGTGTATAGTCCTTGGGGTCACAAAGAGTTGGACATGACTGAGCAACTTTCACTTCACTTCACTTCATTCTCAGGTAGAAATGTGGTATTTCTCTCTAATTATTCAAATATTCTTTAACATGTCTCAAAGGATTTTGCACTGTTTTTCTCCAGATTTCTTGCCTTCAAGTTTTATTTTTCTAGTTTTATTGAGAGATAATTGACGTGTAATATTGTATACATTTAGGTTGTATAACATATGAGGTACCAGGGGATATGTTTATTTGTTCAAACAACAAAAACACATCTGTAGCAGCACCTGCGACTGGTGTCAACTCCTGATTGAGTTTACACAAATCCACTGTCATTCTCTCTAAGATTTGTCTTCTGTCCAGGCCAGATAGGCAACTGGAATGAAACTGTGGTGGGAACTACCTCCTGTGTCTTTCAAGTTGTTAATTGTAGTAATAATCTCTGCAGTCCCTTCAGGAGTGCAGTGTGGCTTTTAGTTTACTACTTTCACAAGTAGAGGCAGTTCTAGTTACTTCCACTTGGTCTTTCCTGCCAAATAACCCTCACTCTGTGGATTAGGGAATAAATGGGGGGATTCTCCCAATTGTTGAGTATGTATATTTCAATTATGCATCCTGGAACTGGGGAAATTACCACAGTATGGGTTCAGAAACCCACTGAGCCCACTGTGAGCTAGAGCTCCATGAGTAACCGGGCCTCCGTCTGCTGACTGCTGAACCACTATGCTGGTGGCAATACTTTGGGTCCCCAGGAATTTGTGTCAGTTCAGAGCCAGTATCTAGGAATCCCCAGAAGATCTGATTACTTCCCTTTCCCCAAAGTGCAGTCTTCAGCCATACTATTATGGGGTCCCTGTTCCAGAAGCTGATGATCACATGAAGAAAAATAACTGAGGAAGTAGTTACAACAGATTTTGATAAGTGTTCAAATGAAAGGCAAAGGAGAAAAGGAAAGATATATCCATCTGAATGCAGAATTCCAAAGAGTACCAAGGAAAGATAAGAAAGTTTTCCTAAATAATCAAAGCAAAGAAATAGAGTAAAACAATAGAATGGGAAAGACTAGAGATCTCTTCAAGAAAATCAGAGATGCAAAGGGAACATTTCATGCAAAGATGGGCTCAATAAAGGACAGAAATTGTATGGACCTAACAGAAGCAGAAGATCTTAAGAAGAGGTGGCAAGAATACACAGAACTATACAAAAAAGATCTTCATGACCCAGATAACCATGACGGTGTGATCACTCACCTAGAGCCAGACATCCTGGAATGAGAAGTCAAGTGGGCCTTAGGAAGCATCACTACAAACAAAGCTAGTGGAAGTGATGGAATTCCAGTTGAGCTCTTTCAAATCCTGAAAGATGATGCTGTGAAAGTGCTGCACTCAATATGCTAGCAAATTTGGAAAACTCAGCAGTGGCCACAGGACTGGAAAAGGTCAGTTTTCATTCCAATCCCATAGGACAATGCCAAAGAATGCTCAAACTACCACACAGTTACACTCATCTCACACACTAGCAAAGTAATGCTCAAAATTCTCCAAGCCAGTCTTCAACAGTACATGAACTGTGAACTTCCAGATGTTCAAGCAGGATTTAGAAAAGGCAAAGAAACCAGAGATCAAATTTCTAACATCTGTTGGATCATAGAAAAAGCAAGAGAATTCCAGAAAAACATCTACTTCTGCTTTATTAATTACACCAAAGCCTTTGGCTGTGTAGATCACAACAAACTGTGGAACATTCTTCAAGAGATAAGAATACCAGATCCCCTCACCTGCCTCCTGAGAAATCTGTATGAAGGTCAAGAAGCAACAGTTAGAACCAGACGTGGAACTAAAGACTGGTTCCAAACTGGGAAAGGAGTACGTCAAGTTTGTATCTTGTCACCCTGCTTATTTAACTTCTATGCAGAGTACAGCATGCGAAATGCGAGGCTGGATGAAGTACAAGCTGGAGTCAGGACTGCAGGGAGAAATATCAATAACCTCAGATAAGCAAATAACACAACCCTTATGGCAGAAAGCAAAGAACTAAAGAGCCTCTTGATGAAAGTGAAAGAAGAGAGTGAAAAAGCTGGCTTAAGAGTCAACATTCAAAAAAAGAAGATCATGGCATCTGGTCCCATCACTTCATGGCAAATAGATGGGGAAACAATGGAAACAGTGAGAGACTTTATTTTCATTTTTGTTTTCTTTCCCAAACATTTTATTTTTTATTTTAATTAATTAATTTATTTTAATTGGAGGCTAATTACTTTACAATATTGTAGTGGTTTTTGCCAAACATCGACATGAATCACCCACAGGTGCACATATGTTCTCCATCCAGAACCCACCTCTCACCTCCCTCCCCATCCCATCCCCCAGGGTCATCCCAGTGCACCAGCCCTGAGCACCCTGTCTCATGCATCGAACCTGGACCGGCAGTCTGCTTCACATATGATAATATACACATTTCAACACTACCCTATCAAATCATCCCACCCTCACCTCCCACAGAGTTTAAAAGACTGTTCTTTACATCTGTGTCTCTTTTGCTGTCTCGCATATAGGGTCATCATTACCATCTTTATAAATTCCATATATATGCGTTAGTATACTGTATTGGTGTTTTTCTTTCTGACTTCACTCTGTATAATAGGCTCCAGTTACATCCACCTCATTAGAACCGATTCAAATGCATTTTTTTTAATGGCTGAGTAATAGTCCATTGTGTATATGTGCCACAACTTTCTTATCCATTCATCTGCCGATGGACATCTAGGTTGCTTCCATGTCCTGGCTATTGTAAACAGTGCTGCCATGAACATTGGGGTACACGTGAACAGACTTTATTTTCTTGGGCTCCAAAATCACTGCAGATGGTGACTGCAGCCATGAAATTAAAAGACGCTTGCTCCTTGGAAGAAAAGCTATGACCAACCTAGATAGCATATTAAAAAGCAGAGACATTACTTTGCCAACAAAGGCCTGTCTAGTCAAAGCTATGGTTTTTCCAGTAGTAATGTATGGATGTAAGAGTTGGACCACAAAGAAAGCTGAGCATCGAAGAATTGATGCTTTTGAACTGTGGTGTTGGAGAAGACTCTTGATGGTCCCTTGGACTGCAAGGAGATCAAACCAGTCAATCCTTAAGGAAATCAGTCCTGACTATTCATTAGAAGTATTGATGCTGAAGCTGAAACTCCAGTACTTTGGCCACCTGATGTGAAGAGCTGACTCACTTGAAAAGACCCTGATGCTGGGAAAGATTGAAGGCAGGAGGAGAAGGGGACAACAGAGGATGAGGTGGTTGGATGGCATCACCGACTCGATGGACATGAATTTGAGCAAGCTTCGGGAGTTGGTGATGGACAAGGAAGCCTGGCGTGTTTTGGTTCATGGGGTCACCAAGAGTCAAACACCACTGAGCAAACGAACTGAACTGAAGGGTGGATAATCTACATGGTGCTATAGGTAGCCAAAGGTGGAACCTAATTTGATATAAAGAGCCAAGAAAGGCCTCCCAGAATAAATTGCTTCTCAGCTAAGACTAAAATATGAGCGTGAGTTAGCTGAATGGAAGAGCAAAGGAGAAAACTTAAGAGTTTCTGAATACAGAAGTAAGAGCAGGTTTAACAGGAGATGGGGAAGAGTGAGTTCAGTTATGGATAATGCTGAGTTGGGAGTGCCAGATTTATATAGAGGTGGAGATATTCTATGCCCTGTCAAAATATAATCACAGAGCCAGTGTAAATGGTATAATGTGAGATGGTTGGATGGTATCACTGACATGAGTTTAAGCAAGTGTTTGAGAACATGAACAAGAACATGAGTTTGAGCAAACTCTGGGAGATAGTGAAGAACAGGGAAGCCTGGCATGCTGCAGTTCATGGGTCGCAAAGGGTCAGACTTGACTTAGCGACTGAACACCACCACTAATATAAATTGGTATGGCCATTATGAAAAACACTGGAGGTTTCTCAAAATATTAAAAATAGAACTACCCTATGATCAACAATTCCTCTTCTGGGTATATATCCAGGAAGTGAAGGAAATGAAATCAGTATCTCAAAGAGATATCTTCATTTCCATGTTCATTGCAGCTTTATTCACAGATAGCCAAAGTATGGAAACTACCTAGGTGTCTGTTGACAGATGGATACGTAAAGGTAATGTGACACGTTTACATACACCCCAGCAGAATAGTCTTCAACCTTAAAAAGAAGGAAATCCTGTCATTTGTGACAACATGGATGATGAATCTGGAGGACCTCTTACTAAGTGGAATAAATAACAGTGTACAGGAAGATCTCTTGGAGAAGGCAATGGCACCCCACTCCAGTACTCTTGCCTGGAAAATCCCATGGACAGAGGAGCCTGGTAGGCTGCAGTCCATGGGGTCTCTAGAGTTGGACACGGCTGAGCGACTTCACTTTCACTTTTCACTTTTATGCATTGGAGAAGGAAATGGCAACCCACTCCAGTGTTCTTGCCTGGAGAACCCCAGGGACAGTGGAGCCTGGTGGGCTGACGTCTATGGGGTCGCACAGAGTCGGACACGACTGAAGCAACTTAGCAGCAGCAGCAGCACAGGAAGATCTCTTGGAGGAGGAAATGGCAACCCACCCAAATATTCTTGCCTGGAGAATCCCGTGGTTAGAGGAGCCTAGTGGGCTGTGGTCCACAGGGTTGAAAGAGTCAGACATGACTGAACATGCACACACACACATTCAATGGTAAATATAATACATTCATAATTTTGAGCCACCACAAGCTCCATTTAGTTCTGAAACAGAACAGGACCCTATAGCCCCCTGCATGTCCTCAGCCTGCTTTTTGTCTATGTAAAAACATTAGCCAAAGGATAAGTATAATCAGAGAGATGAGAACATGCAGAAACAAAGGAAAACAGTCAAAGGAGACCAAATAATAATAATGTACTCACTGAGCACAGCAAGGACTTTTAGTTCCTCCTTACAGACTTCCTTGGTGGCTCAGGCAGTAAAGAATCTGCCTGCAACGTAGGAGACCTGGGTTCGATCCCTTCCCCTTCCAGGGGAAGATCACCTGGAGAAGGGAACAGTTAACCCACTCCAGTATTCTGGCCTGGAGAATTCCATGGACTATACAGGCAGTGGGGTCAGAAAGAGTCGGACATGACTGAGCGACTTTCACTTTCATGAGCTATAGATAATATTCTGAGCCATATCCTGTGAGCTGCCTTACAGTTACTGAAACCCCCACCAGGTGGAAGAACTTAACTACACGATGGCCAGACTGTAGCCATGACATAAGCTGCCTCAATTCCAACAATTTGCCTCAAAAAATGGAGACAAATGGACCCTGAAACTGAAGATTAACTATGCCTAAAACAACCAAGATGATGCTGGTCAGATCACCGATGCCCAATTTCAAGATGACTGTTGGCACTGACTGTATTTTTTTGTGCAGGTAGCTCTCTGTGTCAATAAAAGCTCTTGCCCACTGACTGTCAGTCAGGAGGCATTGGCCTTTGGACAGATGCCTGCCCTCCCTCCTCCCTGGATGCTGGCATCCAGAACAAAGCAAAGTTCCCTTCCCACCAACTTGGCCTCTTTACTGGCTTTTGGGCAGCATCAGCCAGACTGCAGTTTTGGTAACAGTTCCACAACATTTTCATCACCCAAAAAAGATACGTTTTACCTGTTAAGCAATCACTCCCATACCTCTCTATTCACAACCCCTGGCAACCACCAATCTGTTTACAGTCTCTATGGATTTACCTATTCTGGATATTTCATTTAAAAAGAATCATATGCAAAAATCCTTAACAAAATTCTAGCAATCAGAATCCAACAACACATTAAAAAGTTCATACACCATGACCAAGTGGGCTTTATGCCAGGAATGCAAGGGTTCTTCAATATCCGCAAATCAATCAACGTAATACACCACATTAACAAATTGAAAAATAAAAACCATATGATTATCTCAATAGATGCAGAGAAAGCCTTTGACAAAATTCAACATCCATTTATGATAAAAACTCTCCAGAAAGCAGGAATAGAAGGAACATACCTCAACATAATAAAAGCTATATATGACAAACCCACAGCAAACATTATCCTCAATGGTGAAAAATTGAAAGCATTTCCTCTAAAGTCAGGAACAAGACAAGGGTGCCCACTTTCACCATTACTATTCAACATAGTTTTGGAAGTTTTGGCTACAGCAATCAGAGCAGAAAAAGAAATAAAAGGAATCCAAATTGGAAAAGAAGAAGTAAAACTCTCACTGTTTGCAGATGACATGATCCTCTACATAGAAAACCCTAAAGACTCCACCAGAAAATTACTAGAACTAATCAATGAATATAGTAAAGTTGCAGGATATAAAATCAACACACAGAAATCCCTTGCATTCCTGTACACCAATAATGAGAAAATAGAGAAATTAAGGAAACAATTCCATTCACCATTGCAATGTAAAAAATAAAATACTTGGGAATATATCTACCTAAAGAAACTAAAGACCTATATATAGAAAACTATAAAACACTGGTGAAAGAAATCAAAGAGGACACTAATAGATGTAGAAATATACCATGTTCATGGATCAGTAGAATCAATATAGTGAAAATGAGTATACTACCCAAAGCAATTTATAGATTCAATGCAATCCCCATCAAGCTACCAACAGTATTCTTCACAGAGCTAGAACAAATAATTTCTCAATTTGTATGGAAATACAAAAAAACTCAAATAGCCAAAGCAATCTTGAGAAAGAAGAATGGAACTGGAGGAATCAACCTGCCTGACTTCAGGCTCTACTACAAAACCACAGTCATCAAGACAGTATGGTACTGACACAAAGACAGAAATATAGATCAATGGAACAAAATAGAAAGCCCAGAGATAAATCCACGCACATATGGACACCTTATCTTTGACAAAGGAGGCAAGAATATACAATAGATTAAAGACAATCTCTTTAACAAGTGGTGCTGGGAAAACTGGTCAAACACTTGTAAAAGAATGAAACTAGAGCACTTTCTAACACCATACACAAAAATAAACTCAAAATGGATTAAAGATCTAAATGTAAGACCAGAAACTAAAACTCCTAGAGGAAAACATAGGCAAAACACTCTCTGACATACATCACAGCAGGATCTTCTATGACCCACCTCCCAGAATATTGGAAATAAAATCAAAAATAAACAAATGGGACCTAATTAAACTTAAAAGCTTCTGCACAACAAAGGAAACTATAAGCAAGGTGAAAAGACAGCCTTCAGAATGGGAGAAAATAATAGCAAATGAAGCAACAGACAAACAACTAATCTCAAAAATATACAAGCAACTTCTACAGCTCAATTCCAGAAAAATAAATGACCCAATCAAAAAATAGGCCAAAGAACTAAATAGACACTTCTCCAAAGAAGACATACAGATGGCTAACAAACACATGAAAAGATGCTCAACATCACTCATTATCAGAGAAATGCAAATCAAAACAACTATGAGGTACCATTTCACGCCAGTCAGAATGGCTGCGATCCAAAAGTCTACAAGCAATAAATGCTGGAGAGGCTGTGGAGAAAAGGGAACCCTCTTACACTGTTGGTGGGAATGCAAACTAGTGCAGCCACTATGGAGAACAGTATGGAGATTCCTCAAAAAACTGGGAATAGAACTGCCTTATGATCCAGCAATCCCACTGCTGGGCATACACACTGAGAAAACCAGAATTGAAAGAGACACGTGTACCCCAATGTTCATCGCAGCACTGTTTATAATAGCCAGGACATGGAAGCAACCTAGATGTCCATCATCAGATGAATGGATAAGAAAGCAGTGGTACATATACACAATGGAGTATTACTCAGCCATTAAAAAGAATACATTTGAATCAGTTCTAATGAGGTGGATGAAACTGGAGCCTATTATACAGAGTGAAGTAAGCCAGAACACCAATACAGTATACTAATGCATATATATGGAATTTAGAAAGATGGTAACAATAACCCTGTATACAAGACAGCAAAAGAGACACTGATGTATAGAACAGTCTTTTGGACTCTGGGAGAGGGAGAGGGTGGGATGATTTGGGAGAATGGCATTGAAATAAGTATAATATCATATTTGAAACGAGTCGCTAGTCCAGGTTCAATGCCTGACACCGGATGCTTGGGGCTGGTGCACTGGCACGACCCAGAGGGATGGTATGGGGAGGGAGGAGGGAAGAGGGTTCAGGATGGGGAACACATGTATACCCGTGGCAGATTCATTTTGATACATGGCAAAACCAATACAATATTGTAAAGTTAATTAAAATAAAAATAAAGTTTAAAAAAAATAAAAAGAATCATATAATATGTAGCATTTTGTTTCTAGCTCCTTTTACCTAACAGTTATTTTCAAGATTTACCCATATTGTTGCATATATGAGTACTGTATTCCTTTATATGGCTAATATTTCATGTATTCATCCACTGATATATATTGAGGTTGTGTCCTACTGTTTAACTGTTGGGCTTTCTAGGTGGTGCTGGAGCCACCCACTGTTGCCTGGAAAATCCCGTGGACACAGGAGCCTGGTGGGCTGCAGTCCATGGGGTCATCCGCTAAGAGTCGGACACAACTGAGCGATTTCACTTTCACTTTTCACTTTCATGCACTGGAGAAGGAAATGGCAACCCACTCCAGTGTTCTTGCCTGGAAAATCCCAGGGACGGGGGAGCCTGGTGGGCTGCCATCTCTGGCGTCGCACAGAGTTGGACACGACTGAAATAACTTAGCAGCAGCAGCAATGCCAATGCAGGAGAGATGAGAAACATGGGTTCAGTCCCTGGGTCAGGGAGATCCCCTGGAGGAGGGCGTGGCAACCCACTCCAGTATTCTTGCCTAAACAGAGCCTGGCACCTACAGTCCATGGGGTCGCAGAGAGTGGGACACAACGCAGCGACTGAGCACACACACGTCTAACTATTGTGAATGGTGCCCCTGTGAACACTTCTGCACAGTATTTGTTTGAGTGCCCATTCTCTTTTGTTTGGGATACTGTCTAGGAGTAGAGTTGCTAGGGATGGTATTTCTGTGTTTAGCTTTCTGAAGAATCTCAAACTGTTTTACACAATGGTGCCTCATTTTACACTCCCACCAGCAATGTACAAGTTTCTAATTTATCCACATCCTCAGCAACACTTGTTATTTTCCAGGTTTTTGTTGTTGTTACTAGATTTCTTTTATTGATTTGAAGTAGTTTCTTGTATAGTCTAGACATTAACTTATTATCAGTTTTAGGATTGTACAGTTCTTCTATCATTTGTATGAAAAATTTGTCCGTGTTGTCCTTAGTTGAGAAAAATATTTTGATAAAAACAAATTCACCAGGACTTCCCAGGTGATCCACTGGTTAGGAATCCGCCTTCCAGTGCAGGGATGCAGGTTTGATCCCTGGTCAGGGAATTAAGATCACATATGCCACAGAGCAACTAAGCCCATGAGTCACAAACAGAGCACCCACATGCCGCAACTGCTGAGGCCTGCAGGCTCTGGAGCCCGTGTGCCACAGTGAATGCGCCTGTGACCCAACAAAGATCCCAAGTGCCACAGCTACGATGCAGCGCAGCCAAATAAAGAAATGTATTTAAACTGTTAAAAAACTAATTCACCAATATTTTACCTGAAGATCTGTGATTTTTAAAAAGTCCCTAGGTCACAGATAATCTGCTAAATTTTTATCCATAACTGTTATTTTATCTTTCATATTTGTATTTAATTCATAGGGCATATACTTCTCTTTTTCACTGATTTTTGGTATTACTTTCATCATATACTAAATTCCATATACACTGAGATCTGTCTCTGAATTTATTTTCTTCCATTGGTCTATTGTCTGTACCACACTCTTTTTTAAAAAATTATGCTTTAGTGAATTCCCTGGAGGTTCATTGGTTAAGACTCTGCATGTTCACTGCCGACCATGTGGGTTCAATCCCTTATCAGGGAACTAAGATCCCACAGGCTGCACAGCACAGCTAAATTAATTAATTGATTAAGTTGAATAGGGGTTTATAAGATGTCTTGATATCTAATAGGGCATATTTCCCCTTTTAACTGTTGTCTTTTTAAAAGTGACTTGACAATTGGACCTCATTCTTTTTTTTTTTTTTTTATACAGAACAGCCATTGATCTTTATTTGATTTGACAAAATCATCATTATTAAAAGACGGGTAATAAAATCTGAGCTTACACTGAATCTGACAAATTAAGTTCTATAGTATCTAGAGTATCAGAAATTCGGCCGAGGGGACAGAGGATATATCATTGCATGCAGATGATCCTGGTAGAGGGGGAACTCTATCTGCAGGTCAGGTCCACCGTGTGTAGCGCACACAAAATCCTAGAGAAAATGCAATCGACTCACTTGGGTGAAGTGTGTTTCCTTTTGGAGATGGGGAGAGGTGGCAGAGAGGTGCAGGGATTCAAAGGCATGTGCAGAATGGCTTCTCCATTTCAAAGTGGTAATAAAAATATTTAGATCATGGCACTAGGGCACCTTTGAGGAAAAGAACACCTTAACCAGAGTAGGCTCATTGCATAATTCTTTAGTAATATGTACAGTTTTCAAGTAACAGAGCGGATTGAGAGGAATTTTACTTCAAAAGCGGCTATCTATTTTTCTTCTCGCCCTCTGGGGCTTGATCTGTTTCGGCGTCACAGGGGCACTTTTCTACACAGTTTCTAGGGAACCATCCTCTTATTCTTGAAACACCTTCTAAAACGGAATCATCAAGAATTTTGTCTCCATACAACCAGTACCGTAACCCTCTTGTAGCCAAGATGAAGTCCCCTTTCTGTAGCCTTATCCGAGGCTCTTCAGTGCAGGGGCTCGTGAAGAATGTTTTGATTCCTCTGTTCAAAGGACAGCAGGTGCCACTATAATCTTCTATCACTTTATACCGGACACTTCTGACTCTTTTATCTGCTTTTTGTTTCAACTGTTCTATTGTTAAGCTGTATTGGTGACAGCCTTCTCTTATTGGCCAAGCCAGTCCATCCCCTTCAGGGACCCCTGACCATGTGAATACTTGTTTGAAGTTCTTCCATCTACTTCCCATATCATAAGGAAAAACAAAGACTTCATCTAGTTGATAATACTGAATTCGATCTTTAGCCTTCTCTTCAATCCATGATTCAATAGAAGTTTTGTTTCTGAGAATTATTTTCATCTGGATAAAAAACATCCCAACAGCTATGGTTGTTCCTAAAGCTAATCCCAAGGCAAACAAGGTGGCAGCAAATGCAGCTAATCCAAAAGGAATAATCGGAAGAGGGTCTCTCCGGGCTGTACTCATATCAATCTTGACCGTGTTCCACCCAAAGGAGAGCCGATTATAAAGCTGCGTATACATTGTCATAACAAAAATGAAGGCAGCGTGAATACAGTCCAGTGGTGCTAAGAGGAGGAACAGCGTGAAGGAAGCGTGGTTCTGATGGCCGCAGCAGTTGTTGATCCACAGGCAGTGATGGTCCATCTTCATCACACATCTGTTACACTTTCTGCAGTGATGTGACCGTGGTGCCTTGTATGCTTGGCAGACTTTACAATACTGGAGGTACACGCTATTCTGAGAATTTTCCCATTTTGGTGAGGAAGAATGTCTTTCAGTTTTTAAAGAATGACAGATTTCCTTTTTCTTTGCACACATTTCCTCGTGCCACAAGTCCGTGTGTGTTCCTCAACTGTCATGTCTTCACGCTGTGGGATGTTAATGCAGATTACGCCATTTTCACTGCTAGACACTTTTTACCTAGGAGAGTCCAATACCTGGTTTGACACTTAATCTCTCGTGTTAGGGAGCAGAGCACTGAGAAATCCTCAGGCAGGGAACGAACATCTTGGTAAAGGGTGGTTGGTCTCGACTTTCTGGAGATGCTGGCCCCATTTGGGTGGGGCGATGATCGCAAAATCACGTCCCCTGCTTTGACTCCCACCTCGGTCCGGTCCTCAGTGCCCGCTCCTCGGCCATCGCATTTCTGGGCTCACCCGGAGCAGACTTCGCGGCTCGGGCTCACCCGGAGCAGACCCTCTCCCGCTCGGATAACTCCGTCCTGGGTACCCCCTGCCCAAAGCAAGTAGAAAGTAAATTCTGTTCGCTAGAAGCTAGGGTGCGCGACCAGCCACGACCCGCGCTTCTCTCCGCCAGCGCCCTCACAGCTGCTCTCCCGCTGGACCTCATTCTTTCATATACACTTTTATAATTTACAAATACTGATAGTTTTATCTCTTATCTTACACCTCTCGTTTCTTTTAAACTCCATTTACTGGCATCTTCAATACCAGCAATATTATTAGAGGCAGCCTTGTTTGATTACCGAAGGAATTTATCCACAGTTTCCCCATTAAGTATAACGTTTGCTGTAAGTTTTTGATGTATTACCTTTACTAGGTCAAAATGTCTCCTTCTGTTCCTAATTTGTTAGAGTTTTTATTTTCTAAAATCACAGATAGGTAATAGGTATTAAATTTTGCTAACTGCTTTATTGGATATTGCTATGATTTCCTCCTTTTATTCAGTTCAGTTCAGTCACTCAGTCGTGTTCGACTCTTTGCAACCGCATGGACTGCAGCACACCAGCCTCCCCGTCCATCACCAACTCCCAGAGCTTGCTCAAACTCATGTCCATTGAGTCGGTGATGCAACCACTTCATCCTCTGTCTTCCCCTTCTCCTCCTGCCCTCAATCTTTCCCAGCATCAGGGTCTTTTCAAATGAGTCAGCTCTTCGCATCAGGTGGTCAAAGTATTGGAGCTTCAGCCTCAGCATCCGTCCTTCCAATGAATATTCAGGACTGATTTTTTTTTTTTTTTTAGGATTGACTGGTTTGATCTCCTTGCAGTCAAAGGGACTCTCAAGAGTCTTCTCCAATACCACAGTTCAAAAGCATCAATTCTTCTGCGCTCAGCTTTCTGTATAGTCCAACTCTCACATCCATACATGACCACTGGAAAAACCATAGCCTTGACTAGATGGACCTTTATTGACAAAGTAATGTCTCTGCTTTTAATATGCTGTCTAGGTTGGTCATAACTTTCCTTTAGTTTCATCTTTTAATTTCATGGCTGCAATCTTTTATTACTTTTTATTACTGTGTTTAATTAAGCTGATTGATTTTCTGATACTCAACTATCCTTGAATTTCTTTTACAAATTCTACTTGATCATATTATTTTAACATATTGTTAAATTTGGTTAAATTATATTTAGGATTTCATGTTTAGTTTCATGTGAGACAGACCTATAATTTTGTTTAATATAATCTTTTCTTTTAAAATAAACCAGCTTAGGGAAAATTATGTTTTTGTTTTTGCTTATCTCTATTCTCAGGTTTTCCACAGTGTAACTGAAATGCATCTATCAAATGCTTTTCTTAAAAGTCATCCAGTCAGCCTACCAGTCTTCCCTCTTTTCCTAATTTCTGAAATTACTTGTATCAGATAAGAATTAAGTATTCTTCAAAGTTCAGTAGAATTCATCTGAAAAGCCATCTGGGACCTGAGATTTGAGAAGGTGACCTTCACCATTTACATTTTTAAATGTTGATTCTTTTATTTTGCCTATGTTGTGGATTAGCCTGTGGGCTCATCTTCATCCCTTTACTGCCTAGCTTGACTGGCCTCATCATTCCTGTTCTCTGCCCCTACCTCTTGGACTGTCAAATCTGCCTACTGCCTCCCTCATTAGTCCTCCCCTCTCCTACACAGATTTTGGAATACTTTATCTTTATCCTTTACTGAACCCTGTTTCTAGGTGCACATCTTGACCATTTAAAAAAATGTTCTGTGTGAGGACCTGAGCCTACGTACCAGGTGGTCAGAGTGCATGGCTGAGCCCTGACTAGTCTCTCAGAGACACGGCTAGACTGCAGATCTCTTCAAGAAAATTAGAGATGCCAAGGGAACACTTCATATAAATATGGGCACAATAAAGGACAGAAATGGTATGGACCTAACAGAAGCAGATAATATTAAGAAGAGATGGCAAGAATACACAGAACTGTACAAAAAAGATCCTCATGACCCAAATAACCACAATGGTGTGATCACTCACACTCACCTAGAGCCAGACATCCTGGAATGAGAAGTCAAGTGGGCCTTAGGAAGCGTCATTACAAACAAAGCTAGGGGAGGTGATGAAATTCCAGTTGAGCTATTTCAAATGCTAAAAGATGATGCTATTAAAGTGCTGCACTCAATATGCCAGCAAATTTGGAAAACTCAGCAGTGACCACAGAACTGGAAAAGGTCAGATTTCATTCCAATCCCAAAGAAAGGCAAAGCTAAAGAATGTTCAGACTACCACACAATTGCACTCATGTCACACACTAGCAAAGTAATGTTCAAAATTCTCCCAAGCTAGGCTTCAACAGTACATAAACTGAGAACCTCCAGCTGTTCAAGCTGGATTTAGAAAAGGCAGAGGAACCAGAGATCAAATTGCCAACAGTGTTGGATCATACAAAAAGCAAGATAATTCCAAAAAAAGTCTACTTCTGCTTTATTGACTATGCCAAAGCCTTTGACTATGTGAATCACAACAAACCGTGAAACATTCTTCAAGAGATGGGAATACCATATCATCTTACCTGCCTTCTGAGAAACCTGTACCCAGGTCAAGAAGCAACAGTTAGAACCGGACATGGAAAAACCGACTGGTTCCAAACTGGGAAAGAGTACGACAAGGCTGTATATTGTCACCCTGCTTATTTAACTTATATGCAGAGTACATCATGTGAAATGCTGGGCTGGATGAAGCACAAGCTGGAATCAAGCCTGCTGGGAGAAATATCAATAACCTCAGATATGCAGATAACACCACCCTTATGGCAGAAAATGAAGAGGAACTGAAGAGCCTCTTGATGAAAGTGAAAGACGAGAGTGAAAAAGCTGGCTTAAAGTTCAGTGTTCAAAAAACTAAGATCATGGCATCCGTCCCCATCACTTCATGGCAAATAGATGGGGAAACAGTGACAGACTTTATTTTCTTGGGCTCCAAAATCACTGCAGATGGTGACTGCAGACATGAAATTAAAAGATGCTTGCTCCCTCAAAGAAAATCTATAACCAACCTTCAGACAGCATGTTAAAAAGCAGATACATTACTTTGCCAGCAAAGGTCCATCTAGTCAAAGCTATGGTTTTTCCAGTAGTCATGTATGGATGCGAGAGTTGGACCACAAAGAAAGCTGACCATTGAAGAACTGATGATTTTGAACTGTGGTGTTGGAGAAGACTCTTGAGGGTCCCTTGGACTGCAAGGAGATCAAACCAGTCAATCCTAAAAAAAAAAAAAATCAGTCCTGAATATTCATTGGAAGGACTGATGCTGAGACTGCAGCTTCAATACTTTGACACACCTGATGTGAAGAACTGACTCATTGAAAGAGACCCTGATTCTGGGAAAGATTGCAGGCAGGAGGAGAAGGGGACAACAGAGGATGAGATGGTGGGATGGCATCACTGACTCCATGGACATGAGTTTGACCAGGCTCTGGGAGCTGGTGATGGACAGGGAAGCCTGGCGTGCTGCAGTCCATGCGGCTGCCAAGAGCCATACACGACTGAGCGACTGAAGTGAACTGAACCAGAGATAGGACCTTGGCTTTGCTACTTTGCTGGCCTTCCCAAAAGCCCTCTGAGAGGGCCTGCCCTCACCACCTGGTCTAAAATAAGGCTTTCCTACCTCATTTCTCTGTCACAATACATGCTGCTTGTTTCCTTCATAGTTCCTTTCACAATGTGTAATTGTCTTGTGTGTTTATTATGTGTCTCCTCCCACTGCAACTAGTATAGATGCTCTGGAGGGCAGGGATGTGTCCATCCTTATAGACTGCTGTATCATCAGGGCTGCCTTAGTAAAATGCCAACACAGAGCAAGCGCTCAATAAATACTGGATGAATGAAAAACTCAGGAGACACATTTCTGAAGGATTTTTGGATAATTGTGAGTCTTTCCTATCTGTACTGTTTTTACCTTGGATCAAATTACAGAGAGCTCTGCACTTGATACGGAGTTTGAGGGTCTCGCTGAACTGCCTTTTCTGAAGTGTGCTTTGCTGCTGTGCCACCAGCTTTGTTTTACCAGTGATTACAACGGTAGACACAGGAGAGTATCTTTGTATTTTTTTAAATTTATTTATTTGGCTATGCTGGGTCTTAGTTTCAGCATGCAGGATCTTTAGTTTCGGCATGGCACGTGGGCTCTAGTTCCTTGATCAGGGATCGATCCTGGGCTGCCTACATCGGGAGCGTAGAGTCTTAGCCTCTGGACTACTGGGAAAGTCCCTTTGTAGTTAAAGTAGGGATGTTGTCAAGGACATTTTCAACTATATTACATAGCTCTAATGTAATATACCTATAGGAAAATTCTTTCTTAGGATAAAAGTGTCATAAACAATGGGTTTGTTTTTATTTTATGCTCACTGAATCTTTTTAAAAAATAATTTTCAGCATTCTATTTTTAAAAACATTTTTATTTATTTATTTTTGGCTGTACTGGATCTTCATTGCTTTGCTTTGGCTCTCTCTAGTTGTGGCAAGCAGGGGCTACTCTTGTTGCAGTGCGCAAACTTTTCGTTGTGGTGGCTTCTCTTGTTGCAGAGTACAGGCCGGGTGCGCAGGCTTCAGCACTGCGGCACATGGGCTCAGCAGTCGCAGTGCAGGCCCCAGAGTGCAGGATTGGTGCTTGTGGCGCACAGACTCAGTTGTCCCAAGACATGTGGAGTCTCCCCAGAGCAGGGCTCAAGCCCCGCATTGGCAGATGGATTCTTATCCACTGCACTACCAAGGAAGTCCCATCACTAAATCTTGAAACTGAGCATGTTTCCTTCTCTGCTTTGGCCTCAGGAAACTCAGGGCTATAATTTCAGCTGCTGTGTAGGTCTGTATGAGATTCTTTTCTGTGAGCTAATTTTTTTGTTTTGTTTTGTTTTGTTTTGTTTTACCCACCCTTGTTCTCTGTCCTGAATACCTCAGTTATTTATTTTATAGTAGGAGTTTCTCCTTTTTTTTTTTATTTCTTGAGAGAAGAGAGGAGTTTCCTTTCTTGAGCACTTAATATGTGCGAGGCAGTTTACATACATCATCCATTTAATCTTCACAGCAAGCCGTGAGATCCGGACGTTGTCCGGCCTTGACATGTGAGGAGACAAGGTTAGTAGTTGAAATCTCTGACTCCGGGTCACACGGCCAGTGAGTAGAGAGCCTTGGCCTCAGGTCCATGCTCCACCTGCTGTCCAGGTGGCTGACATGATGGTCTGCGAGCTTCCTGCACAGAAGTACCCAGGATGCTTGTTAAGGTGCAGGGTCCTGGGCACCATTCCCAGCACACTGCATAAGAACCTCTTTGAGCTTTGCAAGGGCCCAGCTGTCTGCATTTAACAGGTGGCCCAAGTGAGTCTTGCTGCCGGAAGCTGGAGGGCCCCTGTGCTGGCGGGTAGTCACGGGCCCTGTGTCTGCTGAGGTGCGCTGCATGCATCTCCTCTAACACTGTTTCCTTAAGCACACAGCTGGTGCTCTCTGTAAAACTTCAAGTCTGTCACACTGCTCACCTGTGTTGTGTGTAGACATACATGTGCATTTTTCATTAATCATCTGCCTATTTTTTTTTTCTTTCGGCAGCACCATACAGCTTGCAGGATGGTAGTTCCCTGACCAGGGGTTGAACTTGCACCCTCGGCAGTGAAAGTACAGAATCCTAACCCTGAACTGCTGGGGGATTCCCTGCCTGTCTCTCCTTTAATTTCCTGAAGGATATAGTTTCCCAAAGTATCCAGCATTTTTTAGCCCAGCCAGAAGTTCTAAGGGGATGTGTTTGCTGCAGAGATGACCCTCCTATTCATAGGTCTAAGGGGGAGAACCATGCGAGTGCAGGGCTGTACTCAGAGGGCAGGGGTGATGTGTGGTTTCTGCACAGCCCTGGATTCACACAGGAAGCGCAGATTCACCTACAGGCCCGGGGCACTGCCCCCCAGTTGCTCTCAGAGGGAAAGACAGTCGGTCAGTCCAGTGGTGAGTACCAGAGGACACCTAACATGAACACGTGAACCTCCACGAAAGGAGGAGCCCTGGGCTGGCCTTGGTGAAAGCGGAGGGGTGCCCTGGTGGAGGCAGGCAGGTATCCCAGGCCTATGAGCATGAGAAAACCTGAGGCTCAGGCCTCACAGGAATGGGAGTGGTCAGCCCTACCTGAGCATGTGAGCTTGGGTGGAGGAGCATTTCTTGGGAGTCACCCTGCAACCACTAGCTGTGAACTGCAGATGGGTAAGGACCTGTATCTAATCTTCCCTAACACTCATGTCATGCTGCCATCCAACCTTTTAGTGTTGTGGGCTGGGGTATTCCAAAGTTAAGACTTGTTGAGATTAGGGAAGGTTCGTTCCTGCTCTGTGTAGAGAGGAGATTTAATAGCGGTTGTTATGAGCCCTCGGGGAAGGCGATGGCACCCCACCCCGGTACTTTTGCCTGGAAAATCCCATGGACGGAGGATCCTGGTAGGCTCCAGTCCATGGGGTCGCTAAGAGTCGGACACGACTGAGCGACTTCACTTTCACTTTGCCCTCTGACACATGGCCAACCCACTTTCTCTCCTTAGAGTAACTGGGTGGCTCAGCGTGTCCTGTCCCAGGATGCCGGGCGTGAGCAGAGGCGCCCAGCCCTCACGGGGGCCCAGCGCTGCAGCAGGCCCTGTGGTCTGACCAGGGCCTGTCTGGCTGTTGCAGTGCAGGCCACGTGGATGGCCTACGACATGGTGGTGATGCGCACCAACCCCGCGCTGGCCGAGTCCATGCGGCGGCTGGAGGACGCCTTCCTCAACTGCAAGGAAGAGATGGAGAAGAAGTGGCAGGAGCTGCTCAGTGAGGCCAAGCGCGCGCAGTAGGCCCCCGGGCGGACCCTCAGCGACCCCAACTCACGGCCTGGGCACAGAGCTTGTTTCTCAATAAACTTATTTTCAAGCACCTCAGGATCCTTTCTGTCTCACCCAGCTGAATTCAGGCCCTGTGAGCAGCACACGAGACGGGTGAGACGCAGATGTTCTGGTGGGGCAGAGGGCTCAGTGCCAGTGGTGCTGAACTGAGAACATGAGGCCAGAAATGGAGCCAGACAGGCGGGACACGGCGGTACTCAGGCGGGTTTATTTGCCTTCCCACAGTGAGGTCCAAAGCGGCTGGGGAGAACGTCGCTACTCAGCTGCATGTCTGGGGCACTGTGCTGGGCACTCGGGTGTGCCCCTACGTTCTCATGGCCCCATTTCAGACAAGAAAAGCCATGGTAGATGTCTCATCCAACCCACACGGCGAATGAGGGGCTGGTGGAAAGGGGCAGGCTCCTGCAGGCTATGAACCACAGGAAGAGACTGCACCAAGCTGCAGAGGGGTATGAGCTGAGTGGTCCTGGCCAGACTGGGCAAGGGTCTAGGCAGGAGTTACAGCCAGCAGGACACTCACAGACAAGGGTTCTCAGCCCTGAGGTCAATTAGACAAAAGAGAGCTTCAGAGCTGTTCCAAGATAGAACCAGCCAGACTCTGGAGGCCTCAGGCCGGGTAGAAAGTCCCAGAGACAAGGGTGCTTTCCTGGGGACTCCTCTGGTCTCCCTTCTCACCCCCTTGAGTGCTCCTTGCCTGGCCTGGAGCCCCCAGGTCAGGTCAGGCAGTAGGGTGATACTGTGAGAGGGGCTCTGCCTGGAGGACGAATGGGTGAGTGGGCTGAGGCCCCAGGCAGCCAGGGAAGGGTTAAACAGGAAGCAGCTTGGGCCCAGTGGGAGGTAATATGCCAGCAACCAGCTCCCAGGCACTGGGGGCCAGGGCTCCGAGGGGGAACAGGCACAGAGGAAGGGGGGCTGGAAGGGGGAGTCAGGAGGCTCATTAGAACAGAAAAGGAAAGTCGTCCCAGGAACAGCAGCAGAACGTTCTGCACCGCAGCCTCCTCCCAGGGTGCCTCCCACCTGTCAGACCTGCCCCAAGGTCTCCCGGGAGAGCAGCCAGTCAGAGGGCAGTCTGCAGTGGACCCCTGGCAGGAAGAGTCAGAGTGAACGGGCAGAGGACCCCTTTGGTCCCCAGGGGGAAAGGCTGCAGCTCCTTGGCCTGGAACTGGGCAGTCCCCTCAGAGACAGTGAAGGTGGCTGTGACTTGGTGGTTGAGGCAGTAGATCGTGTTGCCCAGCACAGCGCAGCGCAGCGGGGCGGGGTCAGGCAGTGGCAAGGAGGCAGCCCGGCTCCAGGAGCTCGTCACGGTGTTGTAGCGCATCACCGCCGCGCCCACACCCCGCAGAAGGTCAAAGCGGTACAGGAAACCCCCCAGAGCCACCATGTCGCTGGACCGCCGGTGGCTGGCACTGTAGGGGCACTCATCCCACACATCCTTCGTGGGACGGTACCTGAGCAGCCGGTGGAAGAGATGGCCCCCAGTGACGTAGATGTCCCCCTGGCAGGCCACAGCGTCATGGGCCACGGGGAAGGCGCCCGCAGGGAGGGGTGCGCGGGGGGTCCAGGCGTCCGCACGCGGGTCGTAGCACTCCATGCTGTACAGACACTCGCCCCCGATGGCGTAGAGCAGCCCGTCAAGCGCCACTAGTTTGAGCTGGGCGCGCGCCTGCTGCATGGGCCGCACCTGGCTCCAGATGTTGGTCAGAGGGTTGTAGCAGAACACCTCGTTGGAGCAGACAGCCTCGGCGCCAGACCCACGGATGCCCCCCGCCAGGAACAGGTAGTTGTGCAGAGTGCAGAGGCCGCAGCCGCGCAGCGGGGCCTCCTGGGGCACCTTGGTCAGGGGCCGCCAGGAGTTCTCTCCGGGGTGGAACACGTGCAGGTATGCGGGGGGAGGCAGGGCCGCGGGCCCCACGGCGATAGCCTCGGCCGCAGGGGAGTCCCGTGTGAGCCCAGAGCGGCTCGCCCTGTAGAGGCCGGGCAGCACCAGGGCCCCCAGCACCGCCGGGCCACGGCCGGTGCGCAGGCTCACGATGCGCTCCCGGTCAGCCCCACTCAGCTGCCGGTAGAGGCTCGGGTCTCTCAGCACGTGAAGCAGATTGTCGCTCATCCAGGCATAGGTTTCCTGGGCCAAGCCAGGGTCCCCGTGCTGCTGGGCAAAGGTCAGTGCGTCCAGGCAACTGCCCAGGTCCAGCCATCGCGGCAGAGCCACCACGGAGGCCCTGGACTTTTGGGGCCCCTCTGCCACGCCCCAGCCTCCTGGCCTCTGCAGAAACACCATGAGTTTCTGGGTCTCCTCCTGCCTCTCCCCGAGGCCCTGCCCATGGCCTGAAGGGCGGGGCCCCGCCCCAGGTGCCGCCCGGCTGGCCTCCTGCTTGGGGCTCTGGGACATTTCACACAAGCTGCGTTTCCGGGGCCGTGGGACTGGCTGGGGGTCCCGCCTTGTAGCCGGGGGAGGGTGAAGAGCCAGGCTGGGTCTGCTCCGGGGGCGGCGAAGGGGCCATGGGCTCTGTGGCTCCCCGCAGCAGCGAATCTGGATATTTCTCCTCGGTTCTGTCCCCTCTCGGGCCTGAGGGGGTGCCTGCAGCGGCAGCCCCCTCGGTCTCAGTGTGACTCTGCTGTGGCCGAGCTCCAGCCTCCTCCAGGCCCCCTGGACCCGCCCTTGTGGCCAGCCCCTCTGCGCCATGCCTGTCCTCCTCTGGGGGAGCAGCCGACTCTCTGTTCTCAGAGGGTGAGGCCACGCCCGGATGGCTGGGGCCCTCCAGAGTGGGCCTCGGGGCTCTCCCTTGGGGCCTCTCTGGCCTGGGAAAGGGGTGACTCCTGAGAACCATCGAAATAAGGTTTCCCCAGATGGTTGAGAGCTGCCCCTGCTGATGGTCCTTGCAAAGAACCACACTGGGCTCCCGAGATGCAAGCCTTGATCCACTAGCAGGCGCGGGGGCTGCAGCTGCGGCAGGGGCAGCGGATGGTGCTGGAGGAGGGGCACCTGTCGGGGCAGGGGTCAGCGCTGGGGAGGAAGACCCCGCAGCAGGACTCTGGCTCACTCTGAGGGGCAAAGAGTCTGAAGGAGAGGAGATCGGAGGAATCGGGGCTCCAGGTATGGGACTGGGGTGGGCGTGTGCTGTGGGTGGGGACCCTGGGGGTGGGAGGGGTTTAGGGGTGCACAGCGGGGTCGTGGCTGAGGAACTAGGGGAGGAGATGCAGCTGCAAATGTCTGCAGAACCACAGGCCACCTGGCCTCGCAGGAACCCTCTCCCTTCTCTAATGCCGTGGCCCCCTTGCTCCTTTGTCCCTCCTTTGTCGTCTGAACTGAAGAAAACGTGATCTCCAGAGCCATTCGCCCCAGCCTGTCCCACAGTGCAGGCCTCTGTGGGCCTCTGCACTAGGGAAAAGGCGGGGTGTCCCCCCTGTGGCCCCTCTGGTGGTAGGCTCACAGGCCCCAGGGCCTGGTTGAAGCTCCCGGTGACCAGGACCTCCCTCCTCACCCAGGGCCAGCCCTCCATGGCGGCTGGGGACTCCTGGGACTCCCTGGGGGCCAGGGTCGCAGCCTCCTTGTTCTCACCAGCTGTGGCTCCCGAGTCCAGAGCTAGGCCTCCGGCGGCTTGGGGGCCGCTCTCCCCACGCCCCCTCTCTGAGACACCCACCAAGGGCCTAGTCTGCAGGCTGCACAATGGAGGCGGCTCCCGGGGGAACAGGAACCCCTGGGAGCCTACGGGCAGGCTGCTGGCTGCACCCACAGCGTCCCACACGCTCACCACAGAGCCCAGAGACAGGGCGTCCAGCTTTCGCCGGCGACAGCCGCTCCGTCCTGAGTCCACCTGCCCTGACCGGCTGCCGGGGCTCTGCCCCCTCGAGGCAGGTGACCCCCACCCTTGTTGCCAGGGGTGACTGTCCCGACCTACCCTGTGGGCCACGGCCTTGCCTCGGACACCCCCTGCCTCCCCCAACACCTCCATTTCTCTGCCAGGATCCCGGGGGGTGAAGTGTATCAGGAGGGGTGCAGATGACCCCTCACCTTTGCTCCCACGCAGGAGAGCAGAGCCTGACCTGTGAGCTTCCTTCCCTTTACGTCGGAGGGTTTCAGGAGATCCCAAGGCCCCTCCACTGGCCCCCTTCCCCACTGGTGTCTTAAGGGGAGGGGAGGCTGCAGCAGCCAGACTCCCGCCGCCCTGGGGCTCCTGATTCTGGGCGCCCGCTGCAGCTGGACTCCCCTGGCCACGTCCTGGAGGGCCTAGCTTTCCCTGCGCTGAGCTGTGACCCTCAACAGCGCCACTGACCTTGTGCTTCGCGGGTAGGGCTGGCCCAGCTGCTTCCACCTGCGAAGGGCGGAGGGCTGTGGATGCCGGTCCCGCCGCCTCCTGGTCCTGCGCGGAGCCAAACCAGTGCAGAGCCAGCGCCGTGGCGGCCACCACGGCCAGGGCCAGCAGGGTCAGCGCGGCGCCCTCCCAGTCTTCGTCCGCGTCCCCGTCCCAACCCCAGGCGAGACCGCCAGCCTCTGAGGCGCTCTGGGCCATGGTCTCGGCCGCCGACCCCGCGAGAGGCGCCTGGCAGCAGGCTGGGAGCTGCGTGCTACTCGGGCTTCAGGCCGGTGCCGCAGGAGGCTGTGCCTGCGGGCGCGCCGCGGACCCAGGAGGGTGGGCCTTCGTCGAGCGGGGGTCAGCACACCCCCTGCAGCTCCAGGAGCTCGGGCCTCCCCACCCCCGCCCCGCCCCTGCCCCTCCGTCTTTCTGCGGGTCCAAGGGCGGATGGCAGTGCCCGTCAGCACTGCCCCGGCAGCCCAGCCACGCGTTCCGTCCAACAGACCCTCACCCCGGGTCCCTCCGCTGAGCTCGGGCCAGTCTCGGGGGCTCTGCCAGGGAAGAGTTACCCACAGGGAGACGTTATCTGTAGCTGCAGCAACACGATGAGGCCCTGATGAAGTTACCAGGAACCCGAGAAGACTGTTCCACTCTGCAGGGGTGGGGGCATCTCCCTGAGGAGAGGGATGGGGTGGGGGTCCTGATCCCCGAACTCGGTCCACACGCAGATGGGCAGTGGGGAGGGACGCAGGCGTGAAGCTGTGGCCCCGCTCCTGGGGACAGGGTACCCAGGAGAGTGGCTCTCGGTCCCCTCCATCCAGCTGCCTCTGGACCCTCTCGACCCTGAGTTCAGAGATGGGACCGTTGTCAAAAGGCATTTTTAAGCCATCAAGAGTAATGAGTGGACAAAGTAAGAAAGATCCAAAAGTTGTGTTTTCCTCTTTATTGGCCTGGCTCATAGCAACCTTCCAGAGCCTCCTGGGCTCTCTGGGCCATCTCGACTGCCAGAGGCCCCTCTGGCCAGCCCTGGAGCCTCCAGGACCCCACTCCAGCCCCAGCACCTCATCAGCCTGGTCTTTCCAGCCTCCTCTCATCCCACCCCTCCCTCCTCTCCAGGACTCAGGACCCCGCAGCACGTGGCTGCTCAGGGCACAAGCCTTATCTCCTCCATCTGTTCCTCTCTTCAGCCAAGGAGTAAATCTCAGGACAGGTGCCAGCTGGGGCCAGACATGGAAAGAGCCTGGAGCTCCTGGGACAAAGGCAGGCACCTCGTGACAAGTGTTTGTTCGTTGCTGGGAGCAGAGGACTCTCCCCAACTCAGGTGGCGAGAGGGCCAAGGCCTGTCCCTGGCACCCCGCCCGGGCCCTGCTGAGCCTCAGGTGTCTCACCCACCCGTGCTCTCCCACCCCCCCCACCCCAGGCGTATTAAGTGACAGTCAGAGGGAGCAAGGGGCCCTGCCTTAAGGTGGACCTCAGGCAGAGGGACGGTCTTCTGGGTGCCACCCTCATTCTCTGTCCTGGCCCCAAGTTCTGTGTCTGGGTTAAGTTTGGGGTCCAACGACCTTGCAAGGATGGAGATGATGCCAGCATCTGCACCTCAGTACAGGCCATGCAGTACCCACCAGACCTCTCCACCCAGCACCGGAAGACCGTGCCATCGTCTGAGCGCCAGGCTGCGGTCAGAGAGCAGACATGTCCACCAGGGGTGCCTTAGGACACCACTTCACGAGGTGCTGAGGCCTGGGACGGGTCCCAGAGGCACAGCTGGCCGATGAAGGGTCCAGGCCCCTCCCCTGGGGAAAGGAAACACCTGACTTTTGAAAACCCAGATCGAGGCAAGCCCTGCCCTGCAAGGAGAAACTCCCTGTGGGAAAGTGCCTGGAGACATGTCACCTTCCCAACAGTGGAAGTATTGCCCTCTTACCTTTCCAGAGAGAGTAAGGATGCGGCACTGCTGGAAAGGTGACAGAACTTCAGAAGCACGCAGGGTCACCCACAGAAATTGTGATGCGTGCATAACTGTTCTGGTTGTGCCATCGTGGCTTAACTAGCACAGATTCCCATCGAGGTAAAAATAAAGATCAAGGACATGGGCCCCAGGCAAGTCTGGCCTGCAGTGGCCTCCTTAGAGCTCTGTTCCTCATCGCCTCTGCGGCAGGACCCCTGACCTAGTCCCGCCAAGGAATAGAGGGACTTGGGCCTATGGACCCAGAGATCCTGTTTCCTCAGAAATGACACAAAACAGGGATGGAGGCAGTCGTCTGCCTGCCAGTGGGCACTGAGGGCCTGAGAAGTGGGGACGTCCATCCCCATGGGGGCTGATCCGTGGCAGCGCCCAGGAAGACCCCTCGCCACTGGGTCACGGAGCCCGGCCCGCACTGGATGGCACCCGGCACAGAAGCACAGGGCGCCTTTCTGAAACGTGTGCTGGAGGAAAGCCTGGTGAGATGGGGCACAGCTCCATGGGAGAGCCTGGTGAGATGGTGTTGGGAGCCGGTTTGAATTAGCGCTCCGCCCATGACAAAGGTCGTGAGGAAGGAGGCTCAATAACGCAAGGGCAAGATTGAGCCTCAGGAGCCCCTTGGAGGTTCTCGAGCATCTACCCCAAAAAAGCCGGAGTCTGCCTACTTTCTGCTTTGTGTTCTCACCTCTGACTTTACAGGGGGCTGTCCCCCACTACCTTTCTCTGAAAAAAGAGCTAACTTACAGCTCCAGTTAATAATTCCTGATTGTGACAGTGTTTCAGCCTACAAACTCCTTTTGGAAATCCTCTAGCCTGCCTGAATAGGTTTTTCTGGCCACATGTGATTGTTTAGAGCCTCCCAACTGTGAGAGGCATGAGATGTTCTAAACTTTCTAAACACAGATTCCTTTGAGCAGTTAAAAGATTGATTAGAAATTGTATTGGTGAAGGGTTTTTCACTTGTTGGGCCAATGTTTGCTGCTAAGTCTCCATATCCCTTACCTACTGTGTCCTTGGCAGTGTATTGAAGTGTAAGTAGTAGCTTTAATGTTTGTAACCTTGGACCCTTGAGTTAATTCTTTTTCTTGTTACAACCCACCACACCTTTGCCCTATAGAAATGCAACTCCAATGCTTTTGGAGGGTGGCGCCTGACTTTAGAATAATCACCTTTAGAGAAAATCAGATCAGATCAGATCAGTCGCGCAGTCGTGTCCGACTCTTTGCGACCCCATGAACTGCAGCACACCAGGCCTCCCTGTCCATCACCAGTTCTCGGAGGTCACTCAGACTCACATCCATCGAGTCAGTGATGCCATCCAGCCATCTCATCCTCTGTCGTCCCCTTCTCCTCCTGCCCCCAATCCCTCCCAGCATCAGAGTCTTCTCCAATGAGTCAACTCTTCGCATGAGGTGGCCAAAATACTGGAGTTTCAGCTTTAGCATCATTCCTTCCAAAGAAATCCCAGGGCTGATCTCCTTCAGAATGGACTGGTTGGATCTCCTTGCAGTCCAAGGGACTCTCAAGAGTCTTCTCCAACACCACAGTTCAAAAGCATCAATTCTTCGGCGCTCAGCCTTCTTCACAGTCCAGCTCTCACATCCATACATGACCACAGGAAAGACCATAGCCTTGACTAGACGAACCTTTGTTGGCAAAGTAATGTCTCTGCTTTTCAATATGCTATCTAGGTTGGTCATAACTTTCCTTCCAAGGAGTAAGCATCTTTTAATTTCATGGCTGCAGTCACCATCTGCAGTGATTTTGGAGCCCAGAAAAATAAATTCTGACACTGTTTACACTGTTTCTCCATCTATTTCCCATGTAGTGATGGGACCAGATGCCATGATCTTCATTTTCTGAATGTTGAGCTTTAAGCCAACCTTTTCACTCTCCACTTTCACTTTCATCAAGAGGCTTTTTAGCCCCTCTTCCCTTTCTGCCATAAGGGTGGTGTCATCTGCATATCTGAGGTTATTGATATTTCTCCCAGCAATCTTGATTCCAACTTGTGTTTCTTCAAGTCCAGCATTTCTCATGATGTACTCTGCATATAGGTTAAATAAACAAATGGCACCCCACCCCAGTACTTTTGCCTGGAAAATTCCATGGACAGAGGAGCCTGGTAGGCTCCAGTCCATGGGGTCGCTAAGAGTCAGACACGACTGAGCGACTTCACTTTCACTTTTCACTTTCATGCGTTGGAGAAGGAAATGGCAACCCACTCCAGTGTTCTTGCCTGGAGAATCCCAGGGACGGGGGAGCCTGATGGGCTGCCATCTATGGGGTTGCACAGAGTCGGACACGACTGAAGCGACTTAGCAGCAGACAATATACAGCCTTGACGTACTCCTTTTCCTATTTTGAACCAGTCTGTTGTTCCATGACCACTTCTAACTGTTGCTTCCTGACCTGCATACAGATTTCTCAAGAGGCAGATCATTCTAGGAATTAGCAAACTAAAATGGACTGGAATGGGTGAATTTAACTCAGATGACCATTATGTCTACTACTGTGGGCAGGAATCCCTCAGAAGAAATGGAGTGGCCATCATGGTCAACAAAAGAGTCCAAAATGCAGTACTTGGATGCAATCTCAAAAACGACAGAATGATCTCTGTTCATTCCCAAGGCAAACCATTCAGTGTCACAGTAATCCAAGTCTATGCCCCAACCAGTAACACTGAAGAAGCTGAAGTTGAACGGTTCTATGAAGACCTACAAGACCTTTTAGAACTTAGAGAAAATAAGTTCCTTAAAATGTTAATAGGCCTCTGGGCCAGAAGATGATGTAACTCACCTAAACTTTTGCGTGTGATAGGTCTGAAAGCCTGGCTCAGGCACTGCTGTCCCTGCATGACTCCACCCCTTCCCCCATCATCCTCTATGCATAACTTAAGGGATAAAAACTACTTTGAAAAGTAAAGTGTGGGGCCTTGTTCACCGAAGCTTGGTCTCCCCATGTCGTTCTTTCTCTTACCTTCTGGCTGAATTATTCAGCCTCCTCTCTCCACAAAATGTTCTCACTGAATTTCCTTCTCACTGAGCTATCATTTCATCTGCTTTTCTTCACTGAATTTCCTCCTCACTGAGCTATCTTCATTTCTATTATTCTTTATATCTTTAATTAATATTTTAATAAGCTGTTGTTTCCTGATCGCCTATGCCGTCTCCCCTTCGAAATCCCTGGATCCACCGGGGCTGGACCCCGGCAAGATGGGGCACAACTCCACGGGAGAGCCTGGTGAGATGGGGGCACAGCTCCACGGGAGAGCCTGGTGAGATGGGGCACAGCTCCACGGGAGAGCCAGCTGCAGGCGGGCGGCTGACATAAGGCAGCAGAGAACAGCAAGCTCCACCAAATGCAGGTTTTTCTATTACTGGACTTTTTTAAAGTCAAGAAAGATCATTTAATCAGAAATGATATAAATCAAAGAACATTATATTATATGCATGCATGCGCGCTAAGTCGTTTCTGACCTTTGTAACCCAACAGACTGTTGCCTGCCAGGCTCCTCTGTCCATGGGATTCTCTAGGCAAGAACACTGAAGCGAGCGGCCATTCCCTTCTCCAGGGGAGCTTCCTGACCCAGGGACAGAACCTGTGTCTCTTATGTCCCCTCATTGGCAGGCAGGTTCTTCAACACTAGTGCCACCTGGGAAGCCCATAATATCACATATGTTTATGTTAAGAGTATATACATATAAATAAATCTAGAATAACATTTAAGGCTTAGAAAGTATAAACCTAAGATTTAACAGTCATGCCAAACAGGGTGTCCCTCTTAAGGAGTCCATCTGAGTGGGGGGAACGTTTATGCAAAAAAGAATAAACAATACAAGTGTTACTTGTAATGGAAAAACTCAAACACATAAGCATTCAACAGTATGAGGCTGATGAAGGGAACATGTGTTTCCACACGATTTTTTTTTTCCAGGTCTGGGGAAAAAAAAATATGCCCTTAGGATTTGATAGGGATTGCACTGGATCTGTACACTGCCTCGGGCACTGTGGTCGTTTTACCAATATTAATCCTTCTAGTCAAGAACACACATCTTCCCAGCTGTTCCTGTCAACTTTAATTTCTTTCATCAACATCTAGTTTTCACAGTACGGGTCTTTCGTCTCCTTGAAGATGAAAGTGACGTCACTCAGTCGTGTCCAACTCTTTGCAACCCCATGGTCTGTACCTGCCAGGCTCCTCCATCTGTGGGATTCTCCAGGCAAGATTACTGGAGTGGGGTGCCATTTCCTTCTCCGGGGATCTTCCCAGCCCAGGGATCGAACCCGGGTCTCCTGCATCACAGGCAGACACTCCACCATCCAAGCCACCGGGGTGCCACTCCCAGGTGTTTCATTCTCTTTGATGCAGTGGTAAATGGGATTGTTTCCCTAATTTCTCTTTCTGAGAGTTTGTTGTCAGTGTATAGAAGTGCAACAAACACTGGTCAGAATGGCCACCATCAAAAAGTAAGCTTCCCTGAGAGCCCAGTGGTTAAGAATCTGCCTGCCAATGCAAGGTACATGGGTTCAATCCCTGGTCCAGGAAGATCCCACATAACACAGAGCAACTAAGCCTGTGCACCACAAGTACTGACCATGCTCCGCAGCGAGAGCAGCCTGAGCCCCGTCAAAGAGTGGGCTCACACTAGAGAAAGCCCTCGCAGACCCAGAGCAGCCAGATATAAACAAATCTTTAAAAAAAAAAAAAAAAAGTCCACAAGCGATAAATGCTAGAGAGGGTGAGAAGAGAGAACCCTCCTACACTGTTGATGGGAATGTAAATTCATGCAGCCACTATGGAGAAAAGTATGGAGGTGCCTTAAAAAACTAAAAATAGAGCTACCATATGATCCTGCAATCCCACCCACGGCCATATATCTGAAGAAAACTCTAAATCAAAAATATACATGCACCCTGATGTTCATAGGGCTTCCCTGGTGGCTCAGATGGTAAAGCATCTGCCTGCAATGCGGGAGGTCTGGGTTTGATCTCTGGGTCAGGAAGATCCCCTGGAGAAAGGAATGGCTACGCACTCCAGTATTCTTGCCTGGAGAATCCCATAGAAAGAAGAGCCTGGTGGACTATGGTCCGTGGGGTTGCAGAGTCAGACGTGACTAAGCAACTATCACTTCACTTCACTTCACCTCTGATGTTCATGACAGGCTTCCCAGGTGGCTCAGTGATCAAGAATGCACCTGCGGATGTAAGGGATGCAGACTCACTCCCTAGGTCAGGAAGATCTCCTGGAGAAGGAAGTGGCAACCCACTCCAGTAGTCTTGCCTGGGAAGTCCCTTGGACAGAGGAGCCAGGCGGGCTACAGTTTTTGGGGTCACAAAAGAGTCGGACATGACTTAGTGAGTAAACAGCAACAGTGTCCATGGCAACACTGTCTACAGTCCCCAAGCCATGGCAGCAGCCTAAATGCCCATTGACAGAGGGATGGATAAAAAGGACGTGGAGCATATGTGCAATGGAGCACTACTGAGTCATAGAATGAATCAAACAATGTGATTTTCAGGAGCATGGATGAAGCTAAGGCGTTCCCTGGTGGACTAGTGCTTAGGGATTGGCACTTTCATGCTGTGGCCCTTGTCAAGGAACTGGAATCCCGAGAGCTGTGCAACGTAGCCAAAAAAAAGGATGGACCTAGAGGTGATAATACTAAGTGAAGTAAACCACACAGAGAAAGACAAATATCAGATGACATTGCTCACATGTGGGATCTTTATTTTAAAATGATGCAAATGAACTTACATATGAAACAGATTCATCGGTAGAGAAACTTCCAGTGACCAAAGGGGAAGGTGGGAGGTTAGGAGTTAGGGGTAATATATACACACTACTATACATAAAATAGATAAACAGCTGTACATATCAATTAACTCATTTACATTTGCATTCCTTTTTATGACTGAGTGCTAGCCCATGGCATGGAAGGGAGGCTCAAAGGGAGGGGATGTGTGTACACATATGGCTGATTCACAATGTCACCCAGCAAAAGACCAGCACAACACAGTGAAGTAATTATATTCCAATTCAGAATTAACTATATAAGGAGGACCTGCTGTACAGCACCACAAGGAGATCCAACCAGTCCACCCTAAAGGAAATCAACCCTGACTATTCACTGGAAGGACTGATGCTGAAGCTGAAGCTCCAGTACTTTGGCCACCTGATCTGAAGAGCTGACTCACTGGGAAAGACCCTGATGTTAGGAAAGATTAAGGGCAGGACAAGGGGACAACAGAGGATGATATGGTTGGGTGACATCACTAACTCAATGGACGTGAGTCTGAGCAGGCTCCAGGAGCTGGTGATGCACAGGGAAGCCTGGCGTGCTGCAGTCCACAGGGCTGCAAAGAGTCAGACAAGACTGAGCAACTGAACCACCACCGCATAGCATGCAAAGCTATACTCAGTATTCTGCAATAGCCAACCAAAGAAAAGAAGCTGGAAAACATACATACATATGTCGGTCTAACCAAATACCCTTGCTGTACACCTGAAACTAACACAATATTGTAAATCAAGATACTTCAGTTCTTTTTCTTAGGGATGGTTTTGAACACACCTCCTGCACAATGCCAAGAACCTCCACCCATCGCTCTTCAGGCACTCTGTCCATCACAGCTAGTCCCTTGAATTCACTTGTAACTTCCACTGTGTAATTGTAAGGGATTTGATCCAGGTCATACCTGAGTGATCTAGTGGTTTTCCCTGTTTTCTTCAACTTAAGTCTGAATTTGCCAATAAGCAGCTCATGATTTGAGCCACAGTCAGCTCCCGGTCTTGTTTTTGCTGACTGTATTCAATTCAGTTCAGTTCAGTCGCTCAGTCGTGTCCGACTCTTTGTGACCCCATGAATCACAGCATGCCAGGCCTCCCTGTCCATCACCAACTCCCGGAGTTCACCCAGACTCACGTCCATCAAGTCAGTGATGCCATCCAGCCATCTCATCCTCTGTCATCCCCTTCTCCTCTTGCCCCCAATCCCTCCAGCATCAGAGTCTTTTCCAATGAGTCAACTCTTCGCATGAGGTGGCCAAAGTACTGGAGTTTCAGCTTTAGCTTCATTCCTTCCAAAGAAATCCCAGGGCTGATCTCCAGAATGGACTGGTTGGATCTCCTTGCAGTCCAAGGGACTCTCAAGAGTCTTCTCCAACACCACAGTTCAAAAGCATCAATTCTTTGCCGCTCAGCCTTCTTCACAGTCCACCTCTCACATCCATGCATGACCACTGGAAAAACCATAGCCTTGACTAGACGGACCTTTGTTGGCAAAGTAATGTTTCTGCTTTTGAATATGCTATCTAGGTTGGTCATAACTTTCCTTCCAAGGAGTACTTACTTTTAATTTCATGGCTGCAGTCACCATCTGCAGTGATTTTGGAGCCCAAAAAAATAAAGTCTGACACTGTTTCCACTCTTTCCCCATCTATTTCCCATGAAGTGATGGGACCGGATGCCATGATCTTTGTTTTCTGAATGTTGAGCTTTAAGCCAACTTTTTCACTCTCTACTTTCACTTTCATCAAGAGGCTTTTGAGTTCCTCTTCACTTTCAGCCATAAGGGTGGTATCATCTGCATATCTGAGGTTATTGATATTTCTCCCAGAAATCTTGATTCCAGCTTGTGTTTCTTCCAGTCCAGCATTTCTCATGATGTACTCTATATATAAGTTAAACAAGCAGGGGGACAATATACAGCCTTGACGAACTCCTTTTCCTATTTGGAACCAGTCTGTTGTTCCATGTCCAGTTCTAACTGTTGCTCCCTGACCTGCATACAAATTTCTCAAGAGGCAGATCAGGTGGTCTGGTATTCCCATCTCTTTCAGAATTTTCCACAGTTTATTGTGATCTGACTGTATAGAGCTCTCCATCTTCGGCTGCAAATAATATAATCAATTTGATTTTGGTGTTGACCATCTGGTGATGTCCATGTGTAGAGTCTTCTCTTGTGTTGTTGGAAGAGGGTGTTTGCTATGACCAGTGCGTTCTCTTGGCAAAATTCTGTTAGCCTTTGCCCTGCTTCATTTTGTACTCCAAAGCCAAAATTGCCTGTTACTCCAGATGTCTCTTGACTTCCCACTTTTGCATTCCAAGCCCCTATGATGAAAAGGACATCTTTTTTGGTGTTAGTTCTAGGTCTTGTGGGTCTTGATAGAACTGTTCTAGTAGGGTAAACCACTAGACCATTCAGGTATGAGTTAAATCAAATCCCTTACAATTATACAGTGGAAGTGAGAAATAGGTTCAAGGGACTAAATCTGTAGACAGAGTGCCTGAAGAACTATGGACAGGGGTTCGTAACATTGTACAGGAGACAGTGATCAACACCATCCCCAAGAATAAGAAATGCAAAAAGACAAAATGGCTGCCTGAGGAGGCCTTACAAATAGCTGAGAAGAGAAGAGAAGCTAAAGGCAAAGGAGAAAAGGAAAGATATAAGCATCTGAATGCAGAGTTCCAAAGAATAGCAAGGAGAGATAAGAAAGCCTTCCTCAGAGATCAATGCACAGAAATAGAGGAAAATAATAGAATGGGAAAGACTAGAGATCTCTTCAAGAAAATTAGAGATACCAAGGGAACATTTCATGCAAAGATGGGCAAAAATAAAGGACAGAAATGGTATGGACCTAACAGGAGCAGAAGATATTAAGAAGAGGTGGCAAAAATACACAGAAGAACTGTACAAAAAAAGATCTTCATGACCCAGATAATCACGATGGTGTGATCACTCACCTAGAGCCTAGACATTTTGAGTGAGACGTCAAGTGGGCCTTAGGAAGCATCACTACAAACAAAGCTAGTGGAGGTGATTCCAACTGAGATGTTTCAAACCCTGAAAGATGATGCTGTAAAAGTCCTGCACTCAATATGCCAGCAAATTTGGAAAACTCGGCAGTGTGGAACAAAAAAAAAAAAAACTCATCAGTGGCCACAGGACTGGAAAAGGTCAGTTTTCATTCCAATCCCAAAGGAAAAGGCAATGCCAAAGAATGTTCAAACTACCGCACAATTGCACTCATCTCACATACCAGCAAAGTAATGCTCAAAATTCTCCAAGCTAGGCTTCAACAGTACGTGAACCAAGAACTTCCAGATGTTCGAGCTGGATTTGGAAAAGGCAGAGGATCCAGAGATCAAATTGCCAACATCCATAGGATCATAGAAAAAGCAAGAGAGTTCCAGAAAAACATCTACTTCTTCTTTCTTGACTACACCAAAGCCTATGACTGTGTGGATCACAACAAACTGTGGAACATTCTTCAAGAGATGAGAATGCCAGACCCCCTCACCTGCCTCCTGAGAAATCTGTATGCAGGTCAAGAAGCAACAGTTAGACCTGGATATGGAACAATGGGCTGTTTCCAAATTGGGAAAGGAGTACAACAAGGCTATATATTGTCACCCTGCTTATTTAACTTCTATGCTGAGTACATCATGCCAAATGCTGGGCTAAATGAAGCATAAGCTGAAATCAAGATTGCCAGGAGAAATATCAATAACCTCAGATGTGCAGATGACACCACCCTTATGGCAGAAAGTGAAGAGGAACTGAAGAGCCTCTTGATGAAAGTGAAAGAGGAGAGTGAAAAAGTTGGCTTAAATTCAACATTCAAAAAACGAAGATCATTCCATTCAGTCCAATCATTTCATGGCAAATAGACAAAGAAACAATGGAAACAGTGTCAGACTTTATTTTTTCTGGCTCCATAGTCACTGCAGATGGTGATTGCAGCCATGAAATTAAAAGACACTTGCTCCTTGGAAGAATACCTATGACAAACCTAGACAGCACATTACTTTGCTGAAAAGGTCCATCTAGTCAAGGCTATGGTTTTTCCAGTGGTCATGTATGGATGTGAGAGTTGGACCATAAAGAAAGCTGAGCGTCAAAGAATTGATGCTTTTGAACTGTGGTGTTGGAGAAGACTCTTGAGAGTCCCTTGGACTGCAAGGTGATCCAAACAGTCCATTCTAAAGGAGATCAGTCCTCAATATTCATTGGAAGGACTGATGCTGAAGTTGAAGCTCCAGTACTTTGGCCACCTGATGTGAAGACTGACTCATTAGAAACGACCCTGATTCTGGGAAAGACTGAAGTCTGGAGGAGAAGGGGACAACAGAGGATGAGGTGGTTGGATGGTATTACTGACTTGAAGGACATGAGTTTGAGCAGGCTCGGGGAGATGGTGATGGACAGGGAGGCCTGGTGTGCTGCGGTCCATGGGGTCAAAATGAGTCATGGGGTCAAAATGAGTAAGACACAACTGAGCAACTGAACTGAACTGGACTGACTTCAATTAAAACACACACACACACAATGGAAGTGTCACTTCACATCCACTGCTGCTAAATTGCTTCAGTCCTGTCTAAGTCTTTGCAACCCTATGGACTGTAACCCACCAGGCTCCCTTGTCCATGGGATTCTCCAGGCAAGATTATTGGACTGGGTTGCCATGCCCTCCTCCAGGGGATCTTCCCCACCCAGGGATCGAATCTGAGTCTTGTACATCTCCTGCCTTGGCAGGTAGGTTCTTTACCACTATTGGCACTTGGGAAGCCTTCACGTGTATTAGAACAGCTATAAATTTAAAAGATAGAAGGACCTCCCTGGTGGTCTGGACATTAAGACTTCCTTGCTTCCACGGCAGGGAGCACGGTTCACTCCCTCATCAGGGACCCCGAATGCCACATGGTGTGAACAAATAAAAAATGATTGTTTCCTCAAGGTAACCAGAAGGCAAAAGCCTATAGCTGATGTACAAAAGGTAATGAAAAAGGAATCCAAACATAACACTAAGGAAACTTGTCAGACCGTAACAGAACAGGACAGAAGGAGAAAGGGGCCTCCCCTGTGGTTCAGTGGGTAAGAATCTGCCTGCCAAAAAAAAAAAAGAACCCACCTGCCAATGCAGGCAGCAGAGGCTCAGCCCAGGGTCCTCGAAGAGCCCACATCCGTGGAGCCACTGAGCCCTGCAGCTCCCCCGCTGCAGCCTGCGCTCTCCAGGGCTGGTGAGCCCAGCACCCGAGCCGTGCCTGGAGCCCGCGCACCACAAGAGAGGAGCCTCTGGAGTGAGAAGCCGGCCCACCGCAGCTAGAGCAAGCCTGGACGCAGTCACAGAGACCCAGCACAACCAACGAAATAAGTAAAAAAGAAGTAAAATAAGTAAAAAATTAAAGAACGAACGGAGAACTATAAAAGCAGCAAGTAACCAACTAACCAAAGTTCAAAAGCTTATGAAGCTTACTGTAAAATACTGTATTAATGCAAAGCTAAAATTGAGGTTCCTCCCTGTTAAATGATATGTTGGTTTTGGAAAGTAAGTTGTGGTCATTTATCTGGAACACAGTACATATTATTGAAATATATTATGCTTTTAATGAAAAAAGAAAAGAAAATACCTGAGTTGGTGAGGATGTGTAAAAACTAGAATTCTCATATATTGCTGGCAAGGATGTAAAACTCTTCAACCACTGTGGAAGCCATTTGTCAGGTCTTCAAAATGCTAGACGTGAAATTACCATATGATCCAGCAACTTTAGGTATATACGTAAAAGAATTAGAAACAGGCACTTAGACAAGCATATGTGCACGCAGTTTCACAGCAGCATCATTCAGGACAGCCGGAAGGACACGACAGTCCACATGTCCACCAATGCATGGAGTAAAAACACTGTGCTCTTATGCATACACCAGCTCAGTCATCAAAGGAAGGAAACCCTGACACAGGCCAGAGCGTGAATAAACCTGGCCAACACTAAGCTCAGTGAAATAAGCCAGACGCAAAAGACAAATATAGCATGATGTCTCTTAAATGAGGTCCCCAGAGTAGCAGATTCATGGAGACGGAGAGGCGATTAGCGGTTACTAAGGGTGAGGAGAGGCGAGGGGAGTTGCTGTTCAGCAGGAGCAGAGTTTATCTTGGCGATGATGCACGTTTGTGTACACTGTGGTGACGGGCACGCAGCACCACGAGTGCGCTCCATGCCACTGACGGGCACGCAGCACCGCGAGTGCTCTCCATGCCACTGAATTGTCCCCCTGTGGTGCTTGTTGTGCGGTCGCTCAGCCGTGTCTGGCTGTTGGCAACCCCAGGGACTGCGGCACACAGTCTTCCCTGTCCTTCATTATCTCCCAGAGTTGGCTCAAACTCATGTCCATTGAGTCGGTGACCCTATCCATCTCATCTTCTGCTGCCCCTCTTACAAATGGTTAAAATGATAAATATTAACACACCGTCCCCAAACCGTCATTATTCTGCAGCACAGGCCAGCGGTCGATGTTCGAAAGACACTGTGTAAGGTCCCACAGCGAGGGTGACCGGGCACACTCATCATATTATATATTTGTAGGTTCCTCAAGAGGGACTAGGCATGTCTAATTTCTCCAAGAAACAAAAAATGAACCAAAGACTGTCCAGGCCCAGGAACAGCCCTCAGGAGTGTGCCTACCGAGAGCCCAGGCTGCCCACGCCGGTCCTGGCAGTAGGACACCAGCATTGGCCAAGGCCTGCTGTCCCTCGACAGAAGCGGCCCAGGCAGCTGGGTCCTCTGCTAAGCCTCCTGAAGAGGAAAGCCACGCCTAGATCCATGATCAACTGCGGACTCCCTTTAAGAACCAATAGGCTAACCGTTAACATCAACAACAAATATTTCATAAATAAACAAGTAACTAAGAAGAAATACTTGAGAAAAAAATTATTGTTTATTTGGAAGCACTGAGTTCAAAGCGGGAGGAGAGGAGGGTGCTCCCATGACACTGACGAAAATGCTGAAGGCAGAACTCATTGTTCAGTCGCTCAGTCGTGTCCGACTCTTTGCGACCCCGTGGACTGCAGCACGTCGGGCCTCCCTGTCCATCACCAGCTCCCGAAGTTTCGTCAAACTCAGGTCCATCGAGTCGGTGATGCCATCCAGCCATCTCACCCCCTGTCATCCCTTCTCCTCCTGCCTTCAGTCTTTCCCAGCATCAGGGTCTTTTCCAATGAGTCAGCTCTTCGCATCAGGTGGCCAGAGTACTGGAGCTGCAGGGATGGAACTTGGGTCTCCCGCGTTGCAGGCAGAGTCTTAACCATCCGAGCCGCCAGGGAAGCCCCTCTAGAAGTCAGACCACAAGCACAAGATTTGTTTTAAAATCTGTAACAAATAAGAACAAAACCAACTGAAAAGAAGCTAAATTTCCTCCTTGCCAAATATTACAAAAGATTTCACTGATGACAAACAAATCCTGAACGGTTCGACAGACGGAGCGGTGGTGGTTGGCGGGGTTGGGGGAGCAGAGCAGGTGCAGAGCGCCCCCCGGAGTGGGTATTTTGCATGGCATCCTCCAAAGCCATAGGTTTAGAGAGGCGCCTCAGAAAGTGTTCAAACGTAACCTCAATGCATACAATATGTTTTGACTTTTTAAAAAAATTCAGTTTTCTTTTGATTGGAGGACGATTACAATATCGCGGTTTCTGCCACAAATCGACATGAGTCAGCCATAGGGCTACATACACGTCCGCCCTCTTAAAGCACCGGCCCGCCTGCTTGCCCGTCCACCCGAGGCGCGCCGCTTCCGGGCGCCAGACTGCAGATCGCGCTGGCCGCCCATCTCACACGCGGCAGCGTGCGCTTCAGCACCGCTCTCACGTCATCCGCCCTCTCCCGTCCCCACTGTGGCCGTCAGGCCGCCCCTCGTGTCCGCGCTTCCTTTGCCGCCCTACAGACAGGATCATCAGTCCCATCTTCCTACTCCACATAGGCGCATTACTGTGTGATACTCGCTTACCTCTCTCTCACTTACTTCGCTCTGTAAGTAGTCCTGCAATGAACACTGGGGTTCACCTGTCTTCTACAATTATGGTTTCCTGAGGGTGTATGCCTAGTAGTGGGATTGCTGGGTCATATGATACTTTTATTTCTAGGTTTTTTTTTTAAATTAATTTCTTTTAATTGGAAGCTAATTAAAATATTGCGGTGGTTTTACCATAGGTCGATCGACATGAGGCAGCCGCAGGTGCACACGGTGTACATTCTGAAGCTCCTCCCATCTCCCTCCCCAGCCCAGCCCTCTGGGTCAGCCCCGAGCTCCAACTTTGGGTGCCCTGCTTCATGCATCGGATTTGCAGTGCGCATCTGTCTCACAAGGAAAGTTATGACCAACCTAGATAGCATATTCAAAAGCAGAGACATTACTTTACCAACAAAGGTTCGCCTAGTCAAGGCTATGGTCTTTCCTGTGGTCATGTATGGATGTGAGAGCTGGACTGTGAAGAAGGCTGAGTGCCAAAGAATTGATGCTTTTGAACTGTGGTGTTGGAGAAGACTCTCGAGAGTCCCTTGGACTGCAAGGAGATCCAACCAGTCCATTCTGAAGGAGATCAATCCTGGAATTTCTTTAGAAGGAATGATGCTAAAGCTGAAACTCCAGTATTTTGGCCACCTTATGGGAAGAGTTGACTCATTGGAGAAGACTCTGATGCTGGGAGGGATTGAGGGCAGGAGGAGAAGGGGACGACAGAGGATGAGACGGCTGGATGGCATCACTGACTCGATGGATGCGAGTCTGGGTGACCTCCGGGAGCTGGTGATGGACAGGGAGGCCTGGCGTGCTGCGGTTCATGGGGTCGCAAAGAGTCGGACACGACTGAGCGACTGATCTGATCTGATCTGTCTCACATACGGTGGTATACGTTTCAATGCTATTATCTCATGCTGCCCCACCCTCTCCCTCTCCCGCAGAGTCCAAAAGTCTGTTCTTTACATCTGTGTCTCTTCTGCTGTATTCCATATGGGGTCATCGTTACCATCTTTCTAAATTCCATATATATGCGTTAGTAAACTGTATTGATGTTTCTCTTTCTGACTTACTTCACTCTGTATATTAGGCTCCAGTTTCATCCACCTCATTAGAACTGACTCAAATATGTTCTTTTTTATAGCTGAGTAATATCCCATTGTGTATATGTACCACAACTTCCTTATCTATTCGTCTGCGGATGGACATCTAGGTTGCTTCCGCGTCCTGGTTATTGTAAGCAGTGCTGCCATGAACACTGGGGTACACGTGTCTCTTTCAGTTCTGGTTTCCTCGGTGTGTATGCCCAGCAGTGCGATTGCTGGGTCATATGGCAGTTCTATTCCCAGTTTTTTAAGGAATCTCCACACTGTTCTCCATAGTGGCTGTACTAGTTTGCATTCCCACCAACAATGTAAGAGGGTTCCCTTTTCTCCACACCCTCTCCAGCATTTATTGTTTGTAGACTTTTTGATGGCAGCCACTCTGACCTGCGTGAGATGGTACCTCACTGTGGTTTTGCTCTGCATTTCTCTAATCATGAGTGATGTTGAGCATCTTTTCATGTGTTTGTTAGCCATCTGTATGTCTTCTTTGGAGAAATGTCTGTTCAGTTCTTTGGCCCATTTTTTTGATTGGGTCATTTATTTTTCTGGTATTGAGCTGCATGAATTGCTTGTATATTTTGCAGATTAATTATTTGTCAGTTGCTTCGTTGGCTATTATTTTCTCCCATTCTGAAGGTTGCCTTTTCACCTTGCTTATAGTTTCCTTCGTTGTGAAAAACTTTTAATTAGATTACATTTGTTTATTTTTGTTTTTATTTTCATTACTTTGGGAGGTGGATCATAGATAGGATCTTGCTGTGATTTATGTCAGAGTGTTCTGCCTATGTTTTCCTATAAGAGTTTTATACCAACTCTATCAATTTTTAAGTAGCTATTTAAGTCTAGATTACATCCATTAATAACTCAAGCCTAGATTATGTCTGTTCATGTCCGTTAATAATTACATCTGTAATTCATTAGTGACAGTCAACTGTGCCCAGTCACTGGCTGGCATTGTCTGATAATCAGTGAAAACGGATTAATTAATCAAGAACGTGGATGAAGCTCAGCAGCCTAACAGCAACTTTAAAAACATGGGACTTAAAAAAAAAAATGGGGCTTCCCCTGCGGCGCAGCAGTGAGGGTCCCCTGCTCCCGCTGCGGGCGGCGTAGGTCCGGCCCCTGGTCACAGAACTGAGACCCCACGTGCTGCCTTGTGTGGCCAAAAAACCCAGGTCCCACGTGGGATGTGAAGCGGTGACAGGCAGTGCTCTGGGAGAGCTTGGCAGTTTCTTTAAAAACAAACCATCAGTAAAACCAAAAGAACAGAACTCTAACACCGTACACAAAAATAAACTCAAAATGGATTAACACCTTAAATGTTAGGCCAGATATTATAAAATTTTTAGACAAAAACATAGAGACAACACTTTCTGACATAAATCGCATCAAGATCTTTTTGATCCACCTCCTAGAATAATGAAAATAAAAACAAATGGGACCTAATTAAACATAAAAGCTTTTGCACACAAAGGAAACCATAAACAAAAAGAAAAGAAAACCCTCAGAATGGGAGAAAATTTTTGGAAACAAAGCAACTAACGAGGGATTAATCTCCAAAATATACAAATAACTGATGGAGCTAAATATATATATTTTAAAAAAAACCAGTCCACAGTCAAAAACTGGGCAGAGGATCTAAATAGACATTTCTCCAAAGAAGACATACAGATGGTTATAAAGCACTTGAAAAGATGCTCTGCTAAGCATCTGCTAAGATGCTAAGTTGCTTCAGTCGTGTCCAACTCTGTACGACCCTATAGATGGCAGCCCACCAGGCTCCCCCATCCATGGGATTTCCCAGGCAAGAGTACTGGAGTGGGTTGCCATTGCCTTCTCCAAAAAAGTTGCTCAGTACCAATAATTATTAGAAAAATGCAAATCAAAACTACAATGAGGCACCATCTCACGCTGGTGGAATGGCCATCATCAAAAAAATCTACAAACAATAAATGCTGGATCTTACACTGTTGGTGGGAATGCACACCAATATAGCCACTGTGGAGAACAGTACAGAGGTTCATTTAAAAACTGAAAATAGAACTACCATATGGACCGGCAGTCCCACTCCTAGGCACAAATCCAGAGAAACGCAGAATTCAAAAAAGCGCACGCACACCCGGGTTCGTTGCAGGACCATTCACAGCAGCCAGGACAGGAAGCAGCCCAAGCACCTATCAACAGAGGAGGGGATAAAGAAGACGTGCCACATAGATATCAATACAACGGAGTATCACTTAGCCATTAAAAAAGAGCAAAATAATGCCATTTGCGGCAACATGGAAAGACCTGGAGATTATCACACTGAGTGAAGTCAGTCAGAGAAAGACAAATATCATATGATATTGCTTATATGTGGAATCTTTAAAAAGGTTACCTATGAACTTCTCTACAAAACCAAAAGTTACTGTACATACGTAGAAAATAAGCTTTCGGTTACTGGGTAGGGGGTGAGGCAGGAGGAATAAACTGGAAGACTGGGATTGCCACACGTGTGCTGAGTCGCTCAGTCATGTTCGACTCTGTGACCCCGTGGACTGTAGCCCCCCAGACTCCTCTGTCCATGGGACTCTCCAGGCCAGAATACTGGAGTGGGTGCCATGCTCTGCTCCAAGAGGTCTTCCCGACCCAGGGATGGTGCCTGCGTCTCTCGTCTCCTGCACTGGCAGGTGGGTTCTTCACTAGAGCCACCGGGGAAGCTACAAACAATAGTATATATATAATAGGTAACGAGTAAGAACCTGCTGCACAGCACAGGGCACTCTGCTCAGCACTCTGCGTGGCCGCCACGGGAAAGGACCTTTCCCGCAGAGGATGGATGAGAACGGGCACGTGTGTCTGTATGACAGACTCACTTTGCTGCGCCCACAGCTGTGTAAAGTACGCCCCAATAAAACTTCTTTAAAAAATTAAAAAGACAACATACTGACTGGGAGAAAATATTTGCCAATAACATAACCAAGTGGGTAACAGTCGCACAGTCGTGTCCGACTCTTTGTGACCCCCTGGCCTATACACTCCATGGGATTCTCCAGGCCAGAGTACTGGAGGGGTAGCCTTTCCCTTCTCCAGGCTTCTTTCCAACCCAAGGATTGAACTCAGGTCTCCTGCATTGCAGGCAGATTCTTTACCACCTGAGGCATAAGGGAAGTCCATACAACCAATAAGGAATTCAGATCCAAAATATATAAACAGCATGTACAGTATCAAAAAAAAACTTTAATGGGCAGGAAAACATTGAATCACTGTGCTGTACACCTGAAGCTAATATAATATTGTAAATCAACTATACTTCAATTTCTTAAAAAAGAAAATAAAAAATAAGGAAAAATATGCAAAAGACCTGAAGAAACATTTTTCGAAAAAGATATAGAGACGGCCAACAGGAACCTGAGAAGACACTCAACATCATACATCATCAGATCCACAATATTACCTCACACCTGTCAGAATGACTTATCTAAAAGACAATAAATAACAAGAGTTGGCGAGAATGTGGAGAAAAAGGAGCCCTCATGCACTGCTGGTGGAATGTAAATTGAAGCAGCCAGTATGGGAAACAGTACAATTTCCTCAAGAAATTAAAAATAGAACATATGGTGCAGAAGTTACACTTCGGAGTACCTTTCCGAAGGAAAGAAAATAATTTATTTTAAAACATTTAAATTGAAGTATTATTGAAGAGTTTGGTGTGTGTCTGCAGGCTACACTTGTGTCCTCTCATCTTTTCTGAGAGTTTAACTGTTTTCGTCAGCCATCCCATTTCAGCAGCCTCAAGAAACCAGCCTTCTTCAGCTTCTCAAGAATACTCAACAGAAACCCTGCAGCTTTTTAAGACAAAAACCTCACACCTACTCTTGGTTTTCTATCTCACTGATTGCTGGATTTTTGTTTAGGTTGACAGTTTATTAAATACACTATATTTGTACCTTATTTGGTAATTTTTTTAATCATTAATCATTGACACACGTACTTAGTAAAAGTGAAAAAAAATAGAAAACAATCTGCAAAACTAAAATTTTGCCCATGTTACATAAGCTGCTCAAAATGCCAGAAACTACTTCATTTAAGGTGATAGTGAAACATAAGATGGCTTGATTTCATTAAATCTGACAGCAGACCATGACTTCAGGAGTATTAATGTTGAAATGTGGATGCAAAAATGTCTATTAACTAAATTGTTTCATAGTGTTTGAGAAACAGGACAAAGCAAAGCCCTATTTTTCCTTTACAGACAGACACTTGTGTAAACCCATTTTCTATACACTTTCTCTCCCACTCATAGAATTATTTGTGCAAACTGATGAAGCAAAAAAATTCTTTACAAACTGTTTTAAAAACCTAGATCCTATTTACAAAACATGCAAAGGGAGAGTTTTAAGTAGGTGTTATGGCAGAACTGGCTAAAGGTAAATACAGTCAAGTCACAGAATATGCCTTCACTTCTGCAAATTTAAGTCACTCTCCCCTCCTTTCTGGGAAAAACACACCTTCAGGTGTGGGCTGTAAAACAACACACAGTGCAAAGGCAAAGACAAAGACGTTTACAGGTTCTCCATATTCCCAGCTCTTGAGACAATATTGTTTGAGAATTGAGCAGCAAAAGCAGAGCCAGCTGGTGAGCAGCCAGAATACTACGGTAATTGGATACGTGGCCATCTCTCCTTTAGCAGCCTTTGTTCTCCTCTTCCAGAAGTTGCGGATCTATTTAGTTTATCTGTCATCTTAACGAAGCTGCACCTACAAGAGTTATGTCATCCAAAGTTCCTCCAGCCACTGTATCTATATTTGAAATGCACACCTGACCTTGTCAAGATGACCATCAGAAGTGGCAGCAGCAGACCCACCACACACAGGTATGGAGTCAGTTCTGACCAGCTGTCAATTTTGGCCAATAGCATTTTCTTTCTTTGGCTTCCCGGGTGGTGCTAGTGATGAAGAACCTGCCTGCCAATGCTGGAGATGTTTGAGATGTGGGTTCGATCCCTGGGTCAGAAAGATCTCTTGGAGAAGGGCATGGCAACCCACTCCATCTTGCCTGGAGAATCCCATGGATGGGAGCCTGGTGGGCTACAGTCCATAGGTTCACAAAGAGTCACACGGCTGAAGTCACTTATCACGCACACATCGCATTTTCTCTCATAAAGCAATCTCTTTTTAGCTTACCAACTGCACAGATTTCTGAGGGTTTGGAGGAGGTCTTTCTGAATTCAGAAAATATAGCTGTCTTTCACTTAGCATAAGCACCGGAGGCGGTGTTTTTAGTGCCAGAGGCTTAAAGGGAGATGACTGTATAAGGTGATGATCTGTTGGTCTTGACTGGAGTGTCTTCCTGCCACAGCATTTCTCTCTGGAACCTGCATAATCACAGCAGCATTTGAAACTCCTTGGAATCCTTGTTCCAGGCCAGCACTTGGTGGTGCTCCCTTTCATTTTTCCAGGACCCTCCCTCACTGACCAACACCTTCAACTAATTTCCGCCATCTTGGCAGAGGGAGAAGGGCAGACTGCCCCACCCGCTGAATGTGCATCAGCCACTGCTTGCATTTGGCATTATCTGCTTCTGTGCTTCATACTGAACCCTTCAATGTGCTTCAACATGTATGTGCTGGACTGCAAGTCACTGTCATCCCCCTGGGCTTGCTGGAGGGTCCCCAGCAAGGGCCACGGCCCTCCGGCTCCCTCAGCACTCCTGGCTGCTAGCTTTCAAAGATAATTTTTTAATTTCTAAATATTTAACCATTTTTAAAAACATTTTATACTGTTTGCTTAGAATTTTGAATTGTGATCATGTGTCCTATTATATCTATTTATTCAATTTGTATGGGCTCTTTTTTTAATTGAAGTATAGTTTATTTACAATGTTGTGCCAATCTCTGCTTTATAGCAAAGTGACTCAATTACACACATATATTCCTTTTTTTTTTTTTTTTACATTCTTTTCCATTACGGTTTAACACAGAATATTGAACATGGCTCCGTGGGCTATCTAGAAGGACCTTGTGTTTATCCATCCTATATATAATAGTTTATATCTACTAATTGTATGGGCTTTTTTGTGGCCCAGTACATGACTGCTTTTGCATTCCACGCATTTAAATAGAGGCGAAGTTCTCTCTACACATAGCAATTAAATTGAGCTTGATTGCTTTATTCTCGCATTGGTTTTTTGTCTGCAGACTTATTTCCGGAATGGGAGTACTGAAGCCTGGGGAACGGTTGTGGACCGAATTCTGGTCCCTGGCCCAGCCTGCAGGACGCCTGCCGCTGCCTTGGACTCCACGGAGGAGAGGCTGGGGGCGGGGCCAGGTGGGGCGGTCAGTCCGGTTGCCAGGAGGCGCGACCCGGACACAATGGGGTCTGGGAGTCGGGCCCTGCAGCGGTGGGGCTCCAGACACCCACCCTGCCCTCCCAGCCAGGAGACAGAGGCACAGGTCAGTGCACCCACTTCGGGGCCCCTCGGGTAGCAGGTCCCCCTCTCTCCCCCTCGCCCCGTTGTCCTCCCCCAATGCTCCTAAAATATCTCAGTTCCCCGGAACCCCTGGGAATTCCACTCCCGCAGTGCTGCGTCCAAAGTTGGCGCGCGCGCATACACCCCTACTAAACTCATTTTGGGGCTGAGGGACGAGATGGCCTCGAAGCTGTCCTTGCCCCGCGCCACTCTGGAGCCAGGAAAGCTGCCGTTTGTTTCTCTGTTGTCTGGGATACGCGCGGGCCCCGCCCCGGAGTCGGTCCCATCTGGAGGGAACCGGGAGTGCGTCCCCGGAGTCGGGGCGGAGGGGCCCTGGCCGCCACCTTTTGTCCGCAGGTGTTGACGGCCGCAAGCGCTCCCACCGCGCCATGGGCTCGGACGTCTGGGTCGGCCCGTGGCGGCCGCACCGGCCCCGCGGACCCATCGGAGCCCTCTACAGCGGCCCGGGGCCCAAGTACAAGCTACCACCCAGCACCGGTACCAGCGGCGGGCCGGGGGCGGGGGGTCGGCGGGGACTGCCCGGCAGGGGAGCGGCCGGCGCCTGGTGATGCTGGGGCGCCCGGCAGGCTACATCATGCACGACCCGTCGCGGCCCCGCGCCCCAGCCTTCACCTTCGGCGCGCGCCTCCCGGCACAGCAGACATCCTGCGGCCCCGGGCCAGGCCACCTGGTGCCCGCTCGCATGACCGTGCGCGGCCTCGACAGCGCCCCCGCGTATTCCATCTTCGGCCGCCCGAGGCACGCGGCGCCCTTCCTCACTCCTGGACCGGGTCAGGAACCTCGGGCCCTGGCCTCCCGAACACCTAGCCGCCTCCCCTCGGGAACCGCCCCCCCACCGCCCCGAGTTCCCCTTGGGCAACTTAACATTCCAAATTCAGTCCCCCCTCCCTGCCCACTTCTGGACCTCAAAACAGCTCCAAGCCTCACCGGGCTTTGACAAATCGTAGCTTGGATTCCCCCTAATCCCTGGACTCCGGCGCGGGTCCCCACTAGGTTCCCAACCCAGTTCTGGCCCACGCCCCGGTCTGCCCCGCAGGCAGGTACTTCCCGGAGAGAGCCGGGAACGCGGCGTACCCCAGCGCGCCTCGGCACACCATCGCTCCCCGAAACTGGGGCCTCAGCCTGGAGTCACAAACCCCAGGTGAGCCCAAGAAGGCCCACCCTGCACGAGCAGCGGCGGGGACACCGGCTAGTCCACAAAGACTGACCCTCGCTGGCCCCGGCAGGCCCCGGGACCTACACTATGCCCTCGCTCCTGGGCCCGCGCGTAGTCGGCAAAGTCTCGGCGCCGAATTACTCCATCTACGGCCGCAGCGCGGTGGGCAGCTTCTGCGAGGACCTCAGCAAGGTGCGGGGTGGGGGGTGGAGGGGTGTTGGGGGCGCTCCCCGCAGGGGGGCGGCGAGGGGTTGGCGGTCGGAGGCCCCGGAAGCTGGACACAGCGCCTCTCCTGCCCCCACCCCACGCAGACACCCGGGCCCTGCGCCTACCACGCGGTGAACCCTGGGGTCTACAAGCCCCGGGCCCCTCAGTTCTCGATGCTGCCGCGGACTTCGTTCCCCCAAGGCAACACCCTGAATCCCGGCCCTGCAGCCTACAACGTGGACCAGGTGGTCTGCAGTTTCAGGGTCAAGGGTCGGAGGCGGGTAAAGGGGCCCGGGTCGGGATCGAGGATTAGAGGGGCGAGCTTGGGTGCCGGGAGCCCAAGGCCTGCAGACAGCACTAGGCCAGCGACGTCTCCTGGGTCCGCAGCACCGGAAGCCTCGCGGCTGGACCTTCGGGATCCGGCACTCGGACTACCTGGCCCCAATGATGACTGAGGCGGACGATGACCCGCTGGGCAGGCGCTGCACCGCAGATGTTTCTTAAAACCTCTGGAGCCAGAAGCTTGTCCGCCTCTTTGAGCTTGCGGCGGCGGCGGCGGCGGGCGGAGTCCAGGATCCCGCAGCCCCTCGCGATTGGTCAGGACAGAAGTAGGCCAGTCGTCCCGCCTCCCCGAGGCGGCGATTGGCCTAGAGCCCCACACGTCGGGGGGCCCCGCCCCTCCGCGGCTCACGCTAGGCGATCAGTCCCACAGCTCTCACCCGCCGCAATACCAGGCAGAACCGACTGGGATCCGAAGAGAACTGGCGAGGGCCACCGAACAGAACAGGGGTCCTGCCCGGGGTCAGGTTGTGAGGCCGAAACCAGGGGTCCAGCTGAAGAGGGAACGGAAAATAAACTGTCCCGGCTCCTACTGCTGGGGTCCCGAGCCTGGGAGATGGAGAGGCGTACCCAACTCGGACACGGGACACGGGACTCGGGACTGAGAGGCGGGCACAGAAGAGAAAGGGGACCGGGGTCGGGACACGTGCACTTGGCGTCAGCGACACGGACGCAGGGCAGCGACAGGTACCAGGCGTGTGTCGCAGCCCAGAGTAGTAGCAGCCCCAGTGACCCCATGCCCCCTGGCCCCATCTGCCCCTCCCGCGCCTGCTGACCAGTCCCGAGGAGGGAGCCAGAGTCCAAGCAGCTGCCGGGGCTGATCCACCTGAAGCAAGGAGACCTAAAGGACTTCTCGTGTACTGTCCTGGACTAGGTACGCAGGGCGCAGACATCCGTGTGTGGGGAGGGGTGGCCACCCCACAACACAGAGGCCAGGCCCAGAAACTTCCTGCCCCCAGGGATGCTGCAGAGCCCCACCAGTCCCTGACACTAAGGATAACCCATTGCTGTCGGAACAGCCCCTGTGCTGCCTCCACCACCTTACTACCCATGCCTATGGGCCATGCTCTTGGATATCTGGTAGAGATTGTGGTGCTGACCCCAGCTCTGGCCAAGTCTGGGCAGCAGCTGGCATGGCCAGAAGCCTGGTGCCAATGCCCTGAGGGCAGAGTCCTGGCACTTGCCCTGGCTGGCTGTGGCTGCAAGGTTAGAAGAAACTTCCTCTCCAGGCCAGAACCTCGGACCTCAAAGAGGCAAGCAACCACCAGCAGGTCCTGACCTAAGCCTGGCCCAGACAGAGCCCCCAAAGGCAGGACCCAGGCTTCTCACTCCCCAGGACAGAACCTGAATCTCCCTTCACATCAGCCCCCAAGAACAGGACCAAGTTATCCAGCTTCTCCCTAAGTTCCCCAGACAGGACTCCCAAAAGTTGGGTACTCTTCTCCCTCCAGCCCCCAGACTTGTGACCCCAGCAACAGGCACCAGGACAGTTTATTTTCCATTCCCTCTTCAGCTGGACACCCACTACACTGCTCAGTTCAGCTTCAGTTCAGTTGCTCAGTCGTGTCCAACTCTGTAACCTCATGGACTACAGCACACCAGGCTTCCCTGTCCATCACCAAGTCCCGAAGCTTACTCAAACTCATGTCCATCGAGTCGGTGATGTGGTCCAACCATCTCATCCTCTGTCGTCCCCTTCTCCTCTCACCTTCAACCTTTCCCAGCATCAGGGTCTTTTCCAGTCAGTTCTTCACATCAGGTGGCCAAAGTATTGGAGCTTCAGCTTCATCAGTCCTTCCAATGAATATTCAGGACTGATTTCCTTTAGGATGGACTGGTTTGACCCCCTAGCTGTCTAAGGGACTCTCAAGAGTCGTCTCCAACACCACAGCTCAAAAGCATCCACTCTTCAGTGCTCAGCTTTCTTTATAGTCCCAACTCTCACATCCATACACAATTACTGGAAAAACCAGTAAATGCTTAACTCTAGCTGAGGCCTAACCAGGGATGGTGAAGAGAAATATGGGGGTGGGGCAATGACTCTGTAGGTGTACTCAGCATCCTTGCCTAGCCTGTATAAGTTAGCAACAGATGTGATAATGGGATACATGGGGGTACCCTGGATAAGCTGGAGTCTATTCCTGAATTCAATGACCCAGAAACCAGAGCAGGTACAGGCAGGCTACTAATTGGTCATCGATCTTGGTTATTGATGGAAAACACAGGCCAGAATCTCTGAAGGATCACTAGGGAGGATATTGACCAGTTATTCATGGGTCATTGGACTTTGGTCAAGACCATCAATGGAAATTTAATAGAATTCATTAATAGGGACTTGGTCCAAATAACCAATGGGCCTCTGATCAATCATTACTGGGCCACAGGACATTGATCCATATATTTGATGGGCTACTAGTGAGAACTTAACAGAATCAGTCCTGTCATTGACCATGATTTTGGACATCTGTCAAGGTTGCTGATGAGCCCTCGGTCAGGGTCAGTGATGGGGTCACTGATCAAGCCCACTGAGAGTCACTGGGAGTCCTATTGCAGGGGAGGTTGGCCGGATACAAGGGTTGGGGGGCGGTGAGTGGGCTGCTGGTGCTGTATTGTGGGTCAGGAAGCTGGTTCCTGCAGATAGATTCCTGCACGAAGCAAGAGATGCGACAGCCACCATCGACAGCCTGCCATTCATCACAGATGACCTGGCCAGGGTTTGCCTCCTGCATGTTAAAGACCCCTGACCAATGAGCACACAGCCACAGGTGATCTGACCCAAAGCCAGCGTCAGTGTTCCACATCAGAGGATGCCTGACCACCCACTCAAGAGGGTGACTTTGACTGATGCACCTGTCATCCCATCACATAGGGCACTTGACTGTCCATGTTCAGGGTCTCTGATCCCTTAGGACTGATCCGAGTGTCAGCCTCCCCCACATCTCCCAGGAAGCTCCAGGATCTCCATCACCTGCAGACCCCTTAGCCGCCCACACACCGCCCCCCACAGCAGTGGACAGCCCGTCTGCAAAGATGGCAGGCAGGAAGTACAGAGGCCGCAGTCCCCAGCCGGGCACAGGCCCTGGAGCCAGTGCAGCCTCCCACAGAGGTCCCCGAGTGGCTGTGGCCTCTGTTGGCACACATCTCTTTATCTCTACTCGTAACTCGGGTAGCCTGACCCTGTCTTACCCTGCCGCGGCCAGGGTCCAGTCTCCCCGCTCCATTCCCACCCGGTGACCCTTATCCGAGCAAGACCGATCTGGTCCGGGTCTGGGGAAACTCTCAGGGCCCTCCCGCCGAACAAGCTCTTCCGGACCCCCACCGCTGAAGTCAGTCATGGCCGCTCCAGGTGTCTCCCGCCCCCTCCTAAGCCTTCTGTAACTCCCTCTCCAGGGGAACCGGCAACCGAGGGTACATCAGGGGCTGCAGTCTGACGACACGCGAGACGCGGAGTGGATCCACGCCGAACCGAGTCTCGGCAGGTTGGCGCGGGCCGCCGCTCTGACCGCCACGGACAGCCCGCCGTAGGCCGCGGCCTGGAGTGAGGAGGCGCGGCTGCTCCTGGACAGCCTGGGGTCACCGCGCTCCGGGAGGGGACGAGGAGAGATGCCCTACGCCCGGAGACTCCCTCTCTCCCGGGCCCGGCTGCTCACGGCCCGCGCCCCCTCGCCCACTGGACACAGCAACGAAGCCCGAGAGGCTTGCAGCCATGCGCGCAACGGCATGCCAGGCTACGGAGCGGGGCGGAGACCACACCCGACGACGGGTGACCACATCCGGCGACTGGGGACGGCGCCGAGCAAGCGCCGCCGCGGCGGAAGGGCACGACCGCGGAGGAAGCCCCGCCTCCTACACGTGACTTCCGGCGGGCCTCCGCCTTTGGCGCACGCGCACCGCCCGGCGCCGGCCCGCGCACACGGCTGTCTGCGCAAGCGCGTTGTCGTTGACGCATGCGCGCTGACGTCGAGCTGGACGGGTGGCCCGCGGTGCCGCCCAGGTAGCATCTCGAGACTCGCCTCCTAGACCCTGGCGCGCGGTGGGGGAGAGAGCACCTGGAAGACTCGCAGGCGCGTTCCGGGAGGCTGCTGTGAAAGGGGCTCCCGGAGAGGGGCTGGAAACGTCTGGGTTTGCGGCCCACCTTGTGCACAACTCGGAGCACGTTTTGTAAGGTAGGAAGGTGGTGTGAACAGGCTAAGGGACGTGTCCAAGGTCGTGCAGCCGAGGAACCGTCGTCCGGGCAGAGGCTGGACGTTAAAGTCTTCGAGAGGATCCTCCCAGGAGCGCCTGAACAGGTGAGGGGGGATTCTAAGACCTCCTCCTGGCAAACCTCCAGAGGCCCCTGAGAAAGGCACGGAGGTCGCCGAAGCAGCGGCAGGAAATGAGTCCAGAGCTGCCGTCGGGTACCTGGTTGTGAAAAGTGGGCGCGAAGCAAGTAGAAACCTTCTCTAACGGGTCGACTGCCGGCTGGAAGTGTACGTGCGAGGGGCTGGCGGGGACTGGGGGGGCCAGAGCACTGTGGCAGGAGTGGCCTCAGGAGAAAGGCTGCAGAAGGGCCAGAGGAGTCGGTCTTGGGAGGGTTGAAGCCAGAAATTCACCCACCTCCTCTTAAGAAATGGATGTTTATTGCAAACAAATAAATATGCCCAGGAATCCGGCTGAGGCCTGTGCATGGAATGCTTTCCATCAGCTCAGATGCAGGTCACAGCTGAGCTGTTAGAGCTGCCGGGGTCAGGTGGGATGGGATAGGCTGAGGCTCTCAGGCTCAAGAACAAGAGCGATAAGCGTGAAGGCTTGACGACGCCTGAGCTGGAGTTTGAGGTTTCAGGTGAGACAGTTGAGCCCAGGCGAATGCTCGGTGAGCAGCCGCTGACAGCAGAGCCTGTGTAGGGCTGGTCCTTCGGGTGGAGCCGGGGATCTCCTGAATGATGGGGGCACTTACGGCTTCTGACACTCTTACTCTTTTCCAGAAGCATCAGGTCCATGCTGCTGCTGGCTCAGGCACCCAAAGCTTGGCACAGGCTCTTGCAGCTCGAGCCTCTGGCCCTCCTTGGGACCCCAGGAGGCAAGACCCAGCATGTAAGATACCAGCTCTTCTCGACGCCAGGCCCTGCAGAGACAGGCAGGCAGGGCCAGCCCCAGGGTCCTGGCCTGCGAACCAGGTTGCTGGTCACAGCCTTGGTTGGGGCGGGACTGGGTGGGGCCTGGCTGGCCATGAGGGCCGAGAAGGAGCGGTGGCGGCAGCAGCAGCGGACAGAGGCCCTGCGGCAGGCCGCCGTGGGCCAGGGCGACTTCAGCCTGCTGGACCACCGGGGCCAAGTGCGCTGCAAAGCTGACTTCCGGGGCCAGTGGGTGCTGCTGTACTTCGGCTTCACTCACTGCCCTGACATCTGCCCCGATGAGCTGGAGAAGTTGGTGCGGGTGGTGCGGCAGCTGGAGGCGGAGCCCGGCCTGCCCCCGGTGCAGCCTCTCTTCATCACCGTGGACCCCGAGCGGGACACTGTGGCTGCCATGGCCCGCTATGTGCAGGACTTCCACCCGAGGCTGCTGGGCCTGACCGGCTCCGCCGAGCAGATCGCCCAGGTGAGCCGTAGCTACCGCGTGTACTACAGCGCTGGCCCCAAGGATGAAGACCAGGACTACATCGTGGACCACTCCATCGCCATCTACCTGCTCAGCCCTGACGGCCTCTTCACGGACTACTATGGCAGGGCCAGGTCGGCCGAGCAGATCACAGACAGCGTGCGGCGTCACATGGCTGCGTTCCGCAGCGTCCTGTGCTGAGCTGGCTCATTAAAGGCTGTGACGGAGCCGTGTGTGTGACGTCTGTGCCGGCAGCCCCTGGGGGCCATGGCGGGGAAGGGGACTGGGGGCCTGGTTGCCTCCTGGGGTGCAGGGGACAGACAGCCCTCTCCCCTACACACAACTGTTCTGTAAAGGGTTTTGTTTTTCAAGGGACTGGTGGGATGGCAACACTTTATTAGGCTGGGCCAGCCAGGAAGCAAAGCAGACAGCAGACGCACACCCGGTGTCCATGGGGGACAAGCTGTAAAGCCCAACCCTGGCCTCGGTGCTCCCCACTCAGGGCTGCACTGTGGAGGGGGCGGCATAGGTCTGGAAGCGCTGGTGGGCCCGCTGGTGCGTGAGCAGCCTCAGGGACATGGTGTCCACGGCCGCCTCCAGCCCCGGCTGCTGGCTGATCTCCACCGTGTAGTCGTTGGCCTGCAGGGCACCAAGCATCAGCAGAGGCCAGGAACCACTTCCCTCCCAGACGCCCAGGCCACTCACCAGCTGCAGGGAGGCCAGCATGGAGCGACACACTTCGAAGGCAGGCTGGCCTGCCACCAGCTTCGCGAAGGGACACCACTGATTGAGCTGGCTGAACCGGGAGACCACCTGGTCCCCGTAGGTGTGGATGTCAAAGGGCACGTGCTCCTCCTGCGGAGGGGAGGGGAGGGTCCCGGGCTGGCCCAAGGCAGGCAGCAGGGGATGCCGTCCTCCGCCAGGGGCCCCACCCAGCCCACCTCACCTGCTCCTGGAGCAGGGTCTGGATGGCGTCCTCCCAGCCCCTGATGTGCTGCTTCAGCTCCGTCTCCCGGACAAGCTCCTGCCTCGAGGTGGTGACGAAGACGTCCTGCTTCGAGGTGGTGACGAAGAGCTCCTGGGGGAGGACCGGGGCCACCAGCTGGGTGCAGGGCCCGCCCCCACCCCGCACAGCTGCCCCACTCTGACCTGGGCCTACCACATTCCTTTGGACCAGCTCCTCATAGCGCAGAGACACTGGCATGGCTTCCGCTTCTGCAAAAGTGTGGCCGTGAACCTCTCTCTCCTTCCTCTCATCTTCGGGTGCCCCTCGGGCCAGTACCCCACTCCCAGACCTACCCATGTCTGCTTCTTCCCCGGGCTCTGCCCCCTCAGGCTCTGCGTACTCCTCGGGCTCCAGGAAGTCATCTGCTGAGAAGGGAGCGCCCGGGCACAAGGCCGGTTAGGCTGCAGCGGGCGCTGAGCCTGCCCTGGCCTGCCCCCGGGGGCCCCACCTGCAGCGCCACAAGGCCGGTTAGGCTGCAGCGGGCGCTGAGCCTGCCCGGGCCTGCCCCCGGGGGCCCCACCTGCGGTGCCCAGGTCCTCCACCAAGTCCTCCGGGCGGTCCTCCTCCACGGGCCACAGCCCCTGCTCGGCCCTTGGCAGCCACCGCTCCACCGCCTGCACAGAGACGGCCCCTCAGAGGCACTGCTGTCTCCCACCAGGCCCCGTGGGGTCCGCGTGGTGGCCGGCACTTGCCTCCCTCCTCTGCATCTTCCGGAGCGTCTCCAGCTGCTCCTTCACGTGCTTCCAGTACAGAACCTCCATGTCTGCACACACAAGCCTCGTGAGGGGGCTCCCTCATCCTGCCCGGGCCCACCCGAGTCCACTCGGCCTCCAGCCTCCCCGGGCTGAGGGGGGTGGTGCAGCGTGGGGTCAGCCTCCCTCAAAGAGCCCCAGGCCCCAGGCTCACCTGCAAAGGAAGGGCCCTTTCGCCGGGACCTCCTGCTGTCGGTGTGGTCGGCATCTGCAAGAAGCCCAGGTCAGCAGGGGCCGAGCCGAGGCCCACAGCCGCCCCGGGCCCAGGCCCCACGCACAGGCAGCCAGGTACCACTGGTGGAAGTCCTGCAGCTTGACGGCTCCCTTCCTCTTACGCTTCTGTCCCGGCGCCTCCTCCACGCGGGGGGCACGGAGTAGGGCCTACCTGGGGGCAGACAGGCGGTCCCGGAGCACAGCCACGGCCCAGGGCCGGCTCGGTGCCCACAGGCCCCGGGGCCCCAACCTCCATTCAAGCTGGGTGAGCCCAGCCCCCACCCCCCGGTGCCTAGGGGCCGTGCCCGCCGCTTTACCTTTCCTGAAGGGCTTAGAATCTGGGGAGTCGAAGGGGTCCAGGCCCTGCCAGGGGTCTGGGGTGTCCTGAGCACAAGCAGACACAGGAGAGTGGAGGATGCGCTTCCCCCCCAGTCGAGACGCACGGGGAGGGGGCACCCTGGAGCTGCAGCAGGGCGGCCCAGCGCTGGGGGAGGAAGAGTGCTGAAGAGACGCACTGCGAGGGCGCCCCCCACGCCCGCGCGCCGCCACCCCCGCCCGCCCCTCACCTTCAGCCTGGATGCGGGCTCCGGGGCCTCCTCCCGCTCCCGGAGAGTACACCTCCTGGGCTGGGCAGCACTCTGCAAAGGAACACCAGGATTCCAGAACCCCCAGCAGCTCTGCTCTGGGGCCAGACACGGGGAACCCTGCAGAAACCCCCAGGGGCAGAAAGTTCAACGACCAAAAGGTGAAAAGCTAGTAAAAGCTTTAAGAGAACATAGAAACTAGTAGACGAGCGGCCACGAGACACTTCTTTAAAGAGAAAGATAGACAGTAGAGAGTCTGCCTGCAGTGCAGGAGACCTGGGTTCCATCCCTGGGTCAGGACGATCCCCTGGAGGAGGGCATGGCGACCCACTCCAGTATCCTTGCCTGGAGAATCCCATGGACAGAGGAGCCTGGTGGGCTGCAGTCCATGGGGTCACAGAGAGTCGGACGTGACAGCAATTAAGCACAGCAAAAACCACCAATCAAACCTGGCAGGCCCGTCCACTCCTGCCAGGCTGGCCCTCAAGAGTCAGCTCTGGAGACCAGCGCCATTCTGGGTGGTGCCCCTGGACACCAGTCCACCCCTGAAGAGCAGCAGCTGCTCTGCTCAAAGAGGGAGCCGTGAAAGCTGCTGCTGGAAAGGGCAGGGTGTGGGGCCAGGGCCAGCTGGGGTACACACCCACTGCCCTGGCACTCAAGGGCCAGAGAGCGGGCAGCCCAGGGGGCCGCCTGCCCCAAGCACGCACCGTTCCCGCCAGGCCTCGCCTGGCTGAGGGCGGGGGCTCTGCAGGCCTCCCTGGGGGTCCCACCTGCTCGGGGCTCCTGGGCTCCGGAGGCTCCATAGGGACCTCAGGTGCTGAGGCCTCAGGGGGCTCCGCCACGCCTTCTGCATCCTCTTCGTCCTCTCCCACACCCCCACCTCTGGGCGCCGGGCCTTCTGGAGAGGAGCCTGGCAGGGACACGACACAGTCAGCCCCGGGAGCCCAAAGGCCCGGCAGTGGGGGCCGCGCCTCGGGACGAGGGGCCGTTCCTGTTTCAGCGTCACTTGTGGGAGGCAGACGGAGCACGGTGCGCTCGCGGTATCCTGCTGCTGTTTGGCTCATTTTATTTTTTAGTAATTTTCCTCTCTAAATGCTGCCACCTCTGTCTGCTCAGAGAGGAGGGTGGTCTGGGGGCAGCCACTGAACCGAGACAGCGCAGCTGGCCAAGGTGGGCCCTGGGCACTGGCTCGGCGGGCCCCCCGAGCCTCCGCCCCCCAAGCCGGAGCAGTGCACAGGCTGGGTGCTGAGCGCAGAGGCACAGGCTCGGCAGGCCCCCCGAGCCTCAGCCCCCCAGGCTGGAGCAGTGCACAGGCTGGAGCAGTGCACAGGCTGGGTGCTGAGCGCAGAGGCCCCTCCCCAGCCCCCACTGCAGGCCCGCCTGGGAGCTGGCTTCTCACCTGGCTCCTGGGAGGTGCTGAGCGCTGGGCCAGGACTCCCGCACACAGAGACTTCCATTGGCTGCTCCTCAGCCCTTCCAGGCTCTGGGAGAGAGCAGGGATCGAACATGGTCAACCCTGCTCCCCCTACAAGGTCCCTCCCGGGCCCCACGCAGCCAGAATCGGGGAGGGGAGAGCACAACCCGGCACAGGCCTCAGGCCCTCTGGGGCTGAGCCAGCTGTGGGCAGAGGTCCTGTCCTGTAGGGAGGTCCAAATAGTGGGCACAGGCGCCCAAGCGAGCCCGCCTCGCCGCCACCCGAGTCCTCACCCTTCGGGTTACACGGCTGCAGGGCCTCCATGAGGGACACACCCAGCGGTTCCAACAGGAATGTGCCTCTGGGGTGCGGCGTGCACGTGTTCACCCTGAAATCCTTCCGGCTGGCCAGGACCTCCCCCTGACAGCTGGCAAAACATGGGCGCTGCAGAGACCCTTCCCCAGCACCACCCCCTCCACCCAGCAGGCGCAGCCCCGCACCTGTACAGGGGGTTACTGCTCTTCTCCATCTCGTCTGGGGCGATCAGGGCATTGGGCAGGAGGGGAATGAGGGTCCCCTGCACAGAGGCCAAAAGTGGGTGAACAGTGGGGACCCACGGGCCACGGCAGCACCCTGCACGCTCCCATCAGCTAAACACAGTAGGGGCACTCACACTGACGACCTGGTCATCCCTGAGATCCACGTTAGCACAGGAGTCAGAGAGGTCATCCAATGCCCGGAACTGTGGGAAAACAGAGGGCTCGGGGGGGGCCCGGCTGGCACAGTGGGCACCGCCAGGCACCCAGGAAGCCTCACCTTCTGCTCCGCCTCCTGGGGGGCCCTCGAGCTGGCATCCCCAATGGTCCCATCTTCCGGCATGGAGGACAGCTGCTTGGCCTGCCTGAGAGAGCCAGTGCAGGGGCGCCGCAGGTGAGGGCCACCCGGACCGCACGTACAGCAGACACACGGGCACCCCCTGCATACTCACTTCTTGCCAGAGATGAAGTCGAGAGCCTGGTAGACCAGGGAGTAGAGGTATTCCACCTGGCAACCAGAGCCGGCAGTGAGGGCGAGGAAGGAGGGGCTCCCAGAGCCCCCCGCACGACGCGTCCGGGTGCCAAGATGACCGCGTTCTCTCCAAATTCCTGCCTGTCTGGCTGCCAAAACCACTGCTCCAACCCAACCGCCATGCCTCCCCAGCACTACAGAACAGCTGGAGCCCCCCACCTGCGCCCTCACTCCACACCGTGGCAGCTGCGGCCACCCCAACCCTGCAGCTCGGACCCACAGCTGTGTCTGACTTCACGGGGCTTACCAACCAGCCCCCACCTGCGGGAGCGCCACGGGTCTCTGCCGGCCCATCACAGTGCAGCCATAGCCTGTGGGGCCCCACTGCTAGGGGTGAGTGTCGGGATTTTCCAGATTCTGACCACAAAGCACCCACCAGCAGGATGCAGACACACACTGCCTAAGCCGTTCCCTCTGGGTGACAGCGCCCAACAGGACGGCGTGCCCCCGAGGGCACGGATCCCACTCCCCAGAAACAACACCCGGGAGATTCCCTAAATGTCTGTCGCACAGCACGGCGCTTCACATTCTGTCTCGTTCACTCGGAACCAGAGCCGGTGCTGTCATCATTGTAACCAAGATGAACTGAGACTCAGAGACTCGGAGCAACCCCACTGGTGATGGGTCAAGGACCCGCACCAGGGATACAGAAACCCAGCAGCCATGAGCCACACATGACGCCATCAGTTCAAATTTAATTAAAAGTTAAAAAAACACCAGACCCCTCAGTCACACGTGCCACATGTCAAGGGCCCAGGAGCCGTACGTATTAGATCACAGGACGCTTCCATCAGCTCGGAAGAGCAGTCTGACCGCGCTGCCTCTGGCCTGTGCTCCCCTCACGCCTTCTACGCCTCGTGTTAGCATTTTACTGAGCCTGCTGGACACGCACACCTGCCTGTCTCTGTGTCGACTACAGGTGCAGCTCATGTGTGTGCCCCCAAAGTTAACTGCCGATATTCCTTCCGAGGACAAATGCAAGAATCCGATTTCATGGGCTCATCTAAGACAAAAACCAATGAATTCCCAAACCGTCTTCATAACTCCCGGTCCCCAAGGGGCCCCTTGTGCCAGCTGACCTGCACGCTGGTGGCCCCCTCCTCTGTCCGGAGGGGCTCTCAGTACTGAGCTGCTCAGCACATCTCTCAACTCTTCCTTCTGTGCGCCTTTCGTTCCCTGTCCCCCACTAAACTGCCAGTTGAGTGGATCAGCGCTGTGGCCCACTCTTCCCTGCTCCTGCACGAGAGGACGGACGGGGCAGCGCTGCTGGAGGAAAATCTCCAGCATGCGCACAGGCACCCTGGCAAATAGCCAGGGGCGTTTAACCTCCACTGGACCACCAGTGCTTTCAGCTGGTCTTCTATCTTGCGTTTCCCTCAGCAGTGCTGATCTTTAGCCACATCTCACTCTCCGAGTTTCTTATACAGTGGCTGGTTCTCAGGAGCTGACTCGCGTGCCCCGTGTGAAAGCTGGGGCCTTAGGCGTGGGCCTGCAAGCCCCTGGGCCCGCCTTCTTGGCACCGTCCCGAGAGGTGTCTTTCTCTCCGGCAAGCCCGTCAGCCGCGCTCCCGACCTGCTTCCCTTCTGCTGTGTCATCCATATCCCGCTCCCGGCTCCCCTTTCCCTGCCCCCTCCCATGGTTTTCAATGCCCACTGTCACTGAGGATAGTTCAAACATCCAGACACCTACCTCCCTCCCCCAACCCACCACCACCCGGGGATTCTGATTCGGTCAGTGTGGGCGAGGCCCAGGCACGGGTAATTGTTGGGCCTGGAGCATGAGCTGAGAATCACTGATTTAGTTACTCACAATCTCTTTTTTGGGGGGCCATGTGGCATGGCATGCAGGATCTTAGTCCCCCACCCAGGAAGCAAACCCATCCCCCCGAAGCATGGAGTCCTAACTGCTGGACCACCAGGGAATTCCCAACCCTACTATTTAAAACCCATTTTGTTCTTCCGTGTTAAAAGGGGCAAGGACTTGGAGGAGGAGGTGGGAGGTGCTGCTGAGGCAACTCAGAGACAGGGCTGAGCCTGCCACCTGCCCCAGAGAGACAGCAGACCTTGGTCCCACGAGAGACTGCAGTACAAGATAAACAGCCAGGCGGGCCCACCTTCTTACTGTAGACACAAGCGGAGCCCTGGATCAACAGCGCTGCCTCGATGAAGTTCATTGTGGTTTTGCCTTTGTCAAAAGAAATGCAGATCTGGTCCAGCTGCAAGACACAACAAGGGACAGTGGGAATTCCATGCACCCTCCTCCTGGCAGTCCACCCAAGCCACCCCACCCAGTACCAGTGGCCCGAGGTGCCCGTCACCACAAGCAGCCCTTCGAACAGCTCTGGCTCTGCCTGGGGCTTGCCAGCTGTCCGTTTTTTGGGAGGGGAAAGACAAGTCTTTGTGATTTCCACTACTTCCTGTAACCTCTAAGACCTAGTGTTTTGGAAGACGCAGGCCCCTAGAGTGCATCACCCACAGACGGCCAGAGCTGCACACCAGCTCCTCTCCATCCTAGTCGGGGCCAGCTCAGCCAGACTCCAGCAGGAAGACCCCACCCCAGGAGAAGGACGGGGGACCCTCAAAAGTGGGGAAGAGAGAGACAAAATGCTGGGGTCTCAATCAGAAAACGCTTCCAAGTATGTCATCCCCCTTCCTCTGCAACTGACCCCCAGCCTCTCCTGAGCCCCAGTTCCCACCGCCCCTCAAACCTGTGTCCACCAACCACATGCCAACGATCCCCAAACCCATCTAAACGAGCTCTCTCTAAAGTAAGAAAGAGTGTTCTGGCAGCTGTGTGGAAAATGAAAGGAGGAGAAAGACAAAACTCGAGGCAGAGAAATGAGGCCTTCAGGGCACAGAAAACGTTTGGAGAAGCAGACATACGAAGCAGGAGAGGAGCAGACCAAGCAAGCAGGTTCACCAGGCATCCCCAAGCACCCCGCTCAACGCAGCTCCAGCTAGCATAGTTCTCTGTGTGTTCTCAGGAGACTGTGTGTTCAAGCAGAGGTCAGTCGTCAGATCAAGTGTCCATTTTAACATTTATTCTGCACCCACTGTGTGCCAGGCATTCTATTAAGCAAAAGGGGAGAGAGAATGAAGATAGCCTCTGCCAAAGGCAGAATTTACATTCTAGTGTGGAAAGACCATAAACAAGTTAGAAACCAGCTGAAGATGAACATTCTAAAATACAGAAGGTACTATAACAAAGAGAACTATTTTAGACACGGCAGGCAGCTGATACTTAAACTGAGACATACAGGATGAAAAAGAATCAGTTCTTTTTAGAACTGAGCAAAAAAATTTTGCCACTGAGTACAGAAAACATGAATGTGTGTGTGTGTGTGTGTGTGTGTGTGTGTGTGTGTGTTTATGTGTGAAGTGCTGCCAGGAATGAGCTTGGGTGTTGCAGACTGATTGGTTCAAAGAACAGGTGGAGAAGAGCTGAAGTAAAGTCACTCAGTCGTGTCTGACTCTTTGCAACCCCATAGACTGTAGCCTACCATGCTCCTCCATCCATGGGATTTTACAGGCAAGAATACTGGAGTGGGTTGCCATTTCCTTCTCCAGGAGAAGAGCCTAAGACAAGGCTAAAACAGTGAGCAGAGCCAGATTCAGAGAAGGAAGCCCGGCTTCTGTTCTGGGAGCAGTGGAAAGCCACTGCGGGGTGTCAGGCAGGGCAGTGCTGTGGCCTGGTTTTAATTTTTAAGTGTCACGCTTGCTGCTGGGTGAAACATGAATTGGATAGAGCCAAAAATAAGACTAGGGAGTCCAAGAATGAAGGTTTTAACATGAATGGGAGCCAGACTGTGGCCTGGATCAGAGAAAATGGTAAAGAGATTAACTGAAGTGAAGTTCTGGTGACAAAATGATAGAAACCATGGGTGAACTCGTGTGTAGGTTTCCCGAGTTCTGAGCTTTCACTTTGAGGAACATCGGTGCCATATACCAAGATCAGAAAGGCTGAGCTTTGAGCAGGAAAATAAAAAGCTCTCCTTTAAATTGATGATCAATTCCAAAGAAATGGTGTTTTTAAACTGTGATGTTGGAGAAGACTCTTGAGAGTCCCGTGGACTGCAAGGAGATCAAACCAGTCAATCCTAAAGGCAATCATTCCTGAATATTCACTGGAAGGACTGATGCTGAAGCTCCAATACTTTGGCTACCTGATTCATACAGCCGATTCATTAGAAAAGACCCCTCCCCAGGAGGAGAAGGGGACGACAGAGGATGAGATGGCTGGACGGCAGCACCGACTCACTGGACATGAGTGTGAGCAGGCTCCGGGAGATGAAGGACTGGGGTGCCTGACATGCTGCAGTCCATGGGGTCACAGAGTCAGACAGGAAAATAAGCCACTGAACAACAACTCCTTTAACTCTATTAAAACTGAGATGCTTGTGTGACATCTAAGTGAGAATGTCAAGATTAAGAAGCTGGATACGCAAACCAGAATCAGAAAAAAGGCCTAGAATAGAAATATAAACCGAGGGAGGGGGGAGTAAGTAAATAAACCCAGCAATTGTCCTCATACAAGTGGCACTTAAAATCATGGAAATAAATGAAGTGGTTTAGGGGAAATGTGTAAATAGATGCCTCAGGCCACGCCTTGAGGAGTTCAACACTGAAACCAGACAGGAAACAAAACCTGTTTCAAAAAAGAGGATGCTATCAACTCATCAAATGCTGCTGAGTTGAACAAGATGACTCTTATGCTGACCCTTGGATGTGGTAGGAAGGAAGTCGTTATTGATCAACACAAAAGCAGTCCAAGCGGGCTGAGCAGTGCAACTGAAGTGCAGAAATGGAGCGGACAGCTCTTTAACGAGGTCTAGACATACTGTCAGATATGAGGAAAGGGTTAAACGCTGACGGTGGGGCACTGGCTTGAAAGTCTAACATAAGATCTCCGCCCTGCATCGTGACCCAGATCTCTGACACAGCCACACGTGCACACAAATTCTGTTCTACTCTATTACAGAAAAATGCTGGTCGCTACTCACTAGATCGATTTCAAGGCTCATTAACAGAAAGCAATCTCTAATGACAGCTCCAGGCTAATCAACTAAGGGATGATTTCGAGGGCCAAGAGACGGAGCTGGGAAAAAGGGAACGAGCCTGCGGATGAGTGCAGTCAGAGCGCCAGACGGAGGCGGCACACACCCCAGAGGCGGCAGAGCTCCACAGCCCCCGCCCCGCGCCACTCCCCGGGGCCGCCCTCACCTCCTCAAGATATTCGCCCAGCTGGGCCGCCACGTCCACCTCCCAGTTCCTGGTGAGGTCGCGGATGGGCAGCAAGAGGTGGGCGAAGCGCGCCTCCACGTCCTCCATTTTCGGGAGGAGCCGGATCGGCCAGGAGACCGCAGCGCCGGCTTCCAGAAGGGCCGGTGCACTCAGCCCGCCACTGCTTCTGGCGCCATTTTGCTGTTCCCGCCCAGGAAGATACGTAGCGCGCAGCGACGCGCGCACAACTTGACGCAGAGCGATCGCGTCACGCCGGAAAGGGCGCAGGAAGCGCCGGAGGCGGGGCGTGAGCGGGGGCGGGGTCGGGCTTGCAACTTAGGCCGGCGCGGAGGGGCGGGGCGGGGCGGGGCCGGCGCGGAGGGGCGGGGCGGGGCGGGGCCGGCGCGGAGGGGCGGGGCGGGGCCGGCGCGGAGGGGCGGGGCGGGGCCGGCGCGGAGGGGCGGGGCGGGGCCGGCGCGGAGGGGCGGGGCGGGGCCGGCGCGGAGGGGCGGGGCCGGGCGGACCCGGGGATCGTGTCCAGCTCGCCGCGTAGCGGACATGGCGGGCTCTCGGCTCCCACGGCAGCTCTTTCTCCAGGGCGTGGCCGCCGTTTTCATGTTCGCCTTCGCTTCCCTTTACACGCAGATCCCGGGTGAGGGCGCCGAGAGCCGGGTGCCACCAGGCGGGACCGACCCCCAACCCGGGTCCTATGACCCCCTCATCTCTCCGCCCGACACACCGCTGTGTAGGGGCGGTGAGGTCCAGGCCCGGATGCATGGGGTCGGGGGCTGCGGTTTGTGTCCTGCGAGCCGCGGGGGTGTGGGCCGTGGACAGGCGTGCAGGGGTCATTTTAAGCACGGTTCTGGGTTCTGACCTCCGCGCGAGGGTCTGGAGGGTCTGCAGGCCTTGACCTGTCGGAAGGGAGAATCTGCGGGTGCCGACCTGGGTTGGAGAGGGCAGATCCACAGGCCCTGGCTGGTGGGGGGAGTCTCGACTCTGCGGGCCGTGTCCAGGGCCTGCCCTGATGTGCCCTCCCACAGGCCTGTACGGCCCCGAGGGCATACTGCCTGCCCGGAGGACACTGCGGCCCCAGGGAAAGGGCCGGTGGCAGCAGCTATGGGAGACCCCCACACTGCTGTGGGAGGCGCCGCTTCTGGGACTGGACACTGCCCAGGGCCTGGAGCTGCTGAGCCTGCTGGGCACCGTGCTGGCCCTGGGTGCTCTGTTGACCCGCCAGCTGTGCCACCCGCTCGTGTACCTGCTGCTCTGGGCCACCTACCTCTCTGTCTGCCAGGCAAGTGGGGCTGCGCCACTGGGACCCTTGCCTCAGCTCCCTGCAGGCCCACCCGCCCTCTCCCCAGCCGTGCTTCCTGACCGCCCTTCTCCCTGCAGGTGGGCCAGGTGTTCCTTTACTTCCAGTGGTGAGTGACTGTTGGGTCTGGGGCCACAGAAGGGTGGGTGGGTGAGAGGGGGTGGGATGTGCTTGTCTCTCCCAGGAGCATCCCCTTAGGGCAGCAGCCTTGATGGGGAGGAGGGCCTCTGTGCTATTTTTCTCCCCGTAGGGATTCCCTGCTGCTGGAGACAGGCTTCCTGGCCGTGCTGGTGGCCCCTCTGGCGCTGCCCCCCAACCACAAGCAGGCCCCCCAGGGCAGGCCACGAGGGGCCTCCCCCCACGAAGGCCTCCCCTTCTGGCTCGTGCGCTGGCTGCTGTTCCGCCTCATGTTCGCCTCGGGTGTGGTCAAGCTGACCAGCCGTTGCCCCGCATGGTGGGGGCTCACTGGTGAGGGTCCCTGCCTGGATGTGCGGCAGTGTTGGGGGCTCTGCCCAGCCCTGACCGCCCACTTGTCCCCTGCAGCCCTCACCTACCACTACGAGACTCAGTGCCTGCCCACGCCGGCCGCCTGGTTTGCCCACCACCTGCCCGTCTGGCTGCACAAGCTCAGCGTGGTGGCCACCTTCCTCATCGAGATTGCAGTGCCCCCTCTGTTCTTCGCTCCTGTTCGCCGCCTGCGGTTGGCTGCCTTCTACTCCCAGGTCGATGGGGTCCTTAGCCGCCAGAAAGACAAGCAGGACACGACCTTGCTTTGCACTACCCAGAGGGCTCCAGTGGGGATGGGTGTCTGCTGCTGGGCAGTTAGAAGGGCCTCATGGGCAGAGGAGCTCGTTAGCCTGTGGTGTGAAGGTGTGCCTATGTGGAGATGTCTGTCCTGGGTCGGCAGGGGCGGCTGAGGAAGGGCTGTGTGAGGCATACCAAGCTTGGGTTTTCTCCAGGTGCTGGTGGGAGCCATCAAGGGGGTAAGCCAAAGCAGGGGAAGTGGAGTAGGAAAACAGAGGCCAGGAGGTGACTTGGAGCACAGAGGGGCCTGGGGGAGAGCTCAGTGGGGGAGATGTGGAGGGGCCTGGAAGCAGGCTCCGAAGGGCCTGGGAAGGGGGCGGCCTTGTGAGCTGAGTCCAGACCCTCTCCAGGTCTTGCTGCAAGTCCTGATTATCATCACTGGCAACTATAACTTCTTCAACCTGCTCACCCTGGTGCTCACCACCGGCCTCCTGGATGACACACACCTGGCTGCCAAGTCTAGCACCGGCCGCCGCAAGAGGACGCCCAGCTGTGAGTGTCCACCTGCCCCAGACAGACAGCCCTGCCGCCCGCCAAATGACCTAGCTGTACCCCAGCCCCCAGGCCGTAGACCCTCCAGCCCTGCTCCCAGCCGACCCATGACTGTCTTGGCCTGCAGCCTGGCCCAAGGCCCTGCTGGCCATGCTGACCCTGCTGCTGGAGTTAGCCGTCTATGGGCTGCTGGCCTACGGCGTGGTGCACTGCTTCGGCCTGGAGGTGGACTGGGAGCAGCACGTCATCCGTTCCAGAACCAGTGAGTACCAGCTGGGGGCGCAGAGGGCGGAAGCCGCTGCATCCCTTCTCACACCCGCTTCCTTCTGCAGCCTTCACCTTCCACCAGTTCTCCCAGTGGCTGAAGATGGTGACCCTCCCCACCATGTGGCTGGGCGCGGCCTCTCTGGCCTGGGAACTGCTGACCGCCCTCTGGAGGTATGTGGTACAAGAGGGTGGGTGGAGCCGTGCGGGGCGGGCCTGACTGGGTTCTGTTCTGCGCCCCAGGTGGCTGCAGGTGCGAGGGCCGCTGCAGAAGCTCGGTGCTGCCGTGCAGCTGTCCGTCTTTGGCACGGCCACGGTGGCTTTGTTCCTGGTCAGCCTGGTAGGTGGTCCTTTGGGGCTGGGGGTGGGAGTCAGGAGAGAGCAGGTCGGTCATTGCTCTGCCTGCCTGCAGGTGCCCTATTCCTACATGGAGCCCTCGAGCCATGGGCGCCTCTGGACCGGGGCCCACCGTCTGTTTGGCGCCGTGGAGCGCCTGCAGCTGGCCAACTCCTACGGCCTTTTCCGCCGAATGACGGGCCTGGGTGGGCGGCCGGAGGTGGTGCTGGAGGGCAGCTACGATGGGCACCAGTGGACGGTGAGACCCCTGCCCGGGGTACCTGGTGACCACACAGGCCTGGTGGGGAGAGAAGGGGGAGCCAGCCGTGCTGAAGGGGACTCTGCCTGGTAGGAGATCGAGTTCATGTACAAACCCGGGAATCTGAGCCGGCCGCCCCCCATCGTGGTGCCCCACCAGCCTCGCCTCGACTGGCAGATGTGGTTCGCGGCCCTGGGCCCCCACACGCACAGTCCCTGGTTCACCAGCCTGGTGCTCCGCCTGCTGCAGGGCAAGGAGCCTGGTGAGGCTGAGGGGAGGGGCGGGGCCTGTGGGGAGTCTGGGTGACCTTCAGGGGGGCCTCAGGGAGGGCAGAGGTTGAGCTGTGCCCCCTGCGCCCTCAGTGATCCGCCTCATCCAGAACCACGCGCCCAGTTACCCCTTCCACAAGCAGCCGCCCACGTACGTGCGGGCCCAGCTCTACAAGTACTGGTTCTCGCATCCTTGGGAGCAGGGGTGAGTCTGGGCGCCAGGAGCGGTGCGGGGGTCTGCACGCTGGCCCCGCCTGAGCCCCCCATGCTGTTGCAGCCAGTGGTGGCGACGCCAGTGGGTGGAAGAATTCTTCCCATCCGTGTCCCTGGGGGACCCAGCGCTGGACACGCTGCTGAGGCAGTTTGGTCTTCAGGTAGGAAGGAGTCAGGCAGGCTGGGGGCGGCAGGAGTGACCACATCCCACAGGGACAACCCCCCGGACCTTCCTCCATCCTGTTCCGCAGGACAAAAGCCCACCCCGGGCCCGTGGCTCCAGCAACACCCTGAGCCAGGCTCTCCACTGGGTACGGAAACAGCTGTCTCCTCTGGAGGCCCCCGCCCTGCTCTGGGGGCTCCTGGGGGCTGTGGGGGCCGTCAAGGTCATGCAGGCCCTGCTGGGCCCACAGTCCCTGCCTCGGACCAAGGAGGAGAAGCACAAGCCAGCCCCCCAGGAGGACTCGGTAGCTGCCAGCAAGCAAGCTTCCCCAGCCCCCAACATCAGCAGCGGCTCCCAGACCCCCCGGCGGAAAAAGTCACCGTGATCTGTCAGCCCTGAGAGGGTCCGGGTCGCGCTTGCCTCTGGCTCTCTGCCACAGGACGGCCCAGCCACCGTGCCTTAGCCAGCTGCCACACAGACGCAGGTCAGGGTGCTGGCCTGTGGGAGGCGCCAGCCCTTCTGCCTCAAGGGCATCCACCCACCCCCACCATGTCCGGTCCCAGGACACCTTCTGGCCTGCTTGACGGCCCAGGAGCCCATGTGTGACCTGGCAATCGGGGCCCCTTCCTCTCTGCCCGCACTGCAGGGGTCTGAGTCTGAGCCCTGACCCCGGCTTCTGCACATGGGGTGGAGGTGGGGTGGGATGAGGCTGACCTGCTGCGGAAAGAGGGAAGACGCCCCAAGGTCTCCTCGAGAGCAGCCTGTCTGCGCATCCAGATCCGTGAACCAATAAAGGCAATTGTGTCTGACCACGTTCCTGCCGCTTCCTTCCCACGGGGAAGCCTGAAGGCAGTCGGCCTTCTCTGCCTCTGACGGTGGACACAGCCCACATACAGTCCGGCTGATCGCTGACCGGGCTTCCTGGGTGCCTTCTTGGTCTAGTCCTCAACATCCCCATCTGTAAAGTGGACACGAGGCCGGCCTGCGCTGCCTGAGCCACAGTCCGGCATGGCCTGGCCGACCTGTCAGCTCCGCATGTCAAGGCTATGAGATCAGTGCCGCAGCGTGGGGCCTGGGACCATGTGGAGGCTGGGGAGTTGGCCCGCACGCTGGCCTGCCCTGCTCCTGCCCCCGCTCCCTCACCTCGGGGGACGAGCAGGGTCTGCACGCTGCATCCTGCTCACGTGGCGATGGAGGACTCGGGAGGCGGGCAGGGCCGGTGTGGACGCCCCATCAGGGGACTTGTCCGGCCTCCGGCTGAGAGAGATGGGGTGTGGGTGGGGAGAGGAGGGAGGAGCAGAGGCCCTGGGCCAGGGGCAGGGGCAGCGGTTAGTGCCTCTGACCACTCCCAGGAGCAGGCGTTGAAGGTGCTGCTGCCTGGGTGTCTGGATGTGGCTCATCAGTAGGAGGCTGCTGCCTCCCCGCATCCGGCTCCGTCCTTAGCCTCTGCCCCTCACGCTGTCACCTCCCAGACCTCTGGACAGCCCCCCAGTGTGCTCAGCCTCTCCCCCCAAGTCACTGGGTCCCCCTGCAACTGACTCAAGTAGACGGTGCTCCACGCTCAGCCTGTGCCCACAGCCACACGGACTTAAGGGGTCCTGTAACCTGAGCCCTCGGGTGCTCTCAGACATAACGAGGTGATCTATATGTGAGCTTGGCTTCGGAGTGTTCAGCCCTCTATATCCTCAGCTTCCATGTCTGCGGACTCAACCTCGCTCAGATTGAAAATAATCAAAAAAAGCATTCCAGAAAGTTCCAAAAGGGAAAGCTTGAATTTGGTGCACAATGGCAACTGTCTGCATAGTCTCCCTGGTATTAAGTATAAGTAATCTAGAGATGAGTTAGAGTCTGTGGGAAGGTGAGTGTTGGTTTAGGTAAACGGCTCCATCTTATGTCGGGGAACTTAATGCCCGTAGCAGTTCCTGGGAGCAATCCCCCTTGGACGGAGGGGAGACTATAATATATTACAACTTAAAAACGTATTGCTTTTCTTAGGCTTCTAAGCTAGTGTATGAATCTCTTTGGCGGGGCTTGTTTTGTGTTCTGTAATAGCTTTGAGATATAATTCACATGCCATACAGTTCACCTGCTTAAAGGGCACAATTCAGTGGCTCTCTGTAGATTCACGGGCTTGTACATCTATCACCATAGTCAATCTTAAAACCTTTTATCATCTCAAGAAGAAACCCCACTCCGCTAGGATGGCATCTTCCGTCCTCTCCTTCCCATGACCCAAAAAACCACTAGTCTGCTTTTTGTCTTCATGAGTGAAAGTGTCAGGCACTCAGCTGTGTAGACTCTTTGAGACCCCACGTACTGTAGCCCACCAGGCTCCTCTGTCCCTGGGATTCTCCAAGCAAGAATACTGGAGTAGGTTACCATGCCCTCCTCCAGGGGGTCTTCCCAACCAAGGGATTGAACTCGGCTCCTGCATTTCAGGCAGATTCTGTCCTGCCTGAGCAATGTGGGAAGCCCTTTTCCTTCAGTTCAGTTGCTCAGTTGTGTCCAACTGTTTGTGACCTCATGGACTGCAGCGTGCCAGGCTTCCCTGTCCATCACCAACTCCTGGAGCCTGCTCAAACTCATCCATCAAGTCGGTGATGCCATCCAACCATCTCATCCTCTTTCAACCCTTTCTCCTCCTGTCTTCTATCTTTTCCAGCATCACGGTCTTTTCTAATGAAGACATATCGGGTGGCCTAAGTATTGGAGCTTCAGCTTCTGCATCCATCCTTCCAGTGAATATTCAGGACTGATTTCCCTTAGGATTGATTGGTTTGATCTCCTTGCAAACTCCCTTGGGCTCTGAAGAGTCTTCAACACCACAGTTTAAAAGCATCATTTCTTTGGTGCTGTTTTCCTTATGGTCTAACTCTCACATCCATACACGACTACTGGAAAAATCATAGCTCTGACTATAACAACCTTTGGCGGCAAAGTAACATCTCTGCTTTACAATATGCTGTCTAGGCTTATCAGCTTTTCTTCAAAGGACCAAGTGTCTTTTAATTTCATGGCTGCAGTCACCATCTGCAGTGATTTCAGAGCCCAAGACAATAAAGTCTGTCACTGTTTCCATTGTTTCCCCATCTATTTGCCATGAAGTGATGGGAACGGATGCCATGATCTTAGTTTTTTGAACACTGAGTTTTAAGCCAGCTTTTTCACTTTCCTCTTTCACTTTCATCAAGAGGCTATTTAGTTCCTCTTTGCTCTCTGCCAGAATGGTGATGTCATCTGCTTATCTGAGGTTATTGATATTTCTCCCTGCAATCTTGATGCCAGCTTGTGGTTCATCCAGCCCAACTTTTCACATGATGTAATCTGCATTTGTTAAATAAGCAGGGTGACAGTATGCAGACTTGCTGTACTCCTTTCCCAATTTGGAACCAGTCTGTTGTTTCATGTCCTGTTCTAATTGTTGCTTCTTGACCTGCATACAGATTTATCAGGAGGCAGGTAAGGTGGTCTGGTATTCCCATCTCTTGAAGAATTTTCCAGTTTGTTGTGATCCACATAGTCAAAGGCTTTGGTGTCGTCAATAAAGCAGAAGTAGATGTTTTTCTGGAACTCTTTAGCTTTTTCTATGATCCAACGGATGTTGGCAATTTGATCTCTGATTCCTCTGCCTTTTCTAAATCCACCTTGAACATCTGGAAGATCTCAGTTCATGTACTGTTGAAGTCTAGCTTGGAGAATTTTGAGCATTACTTTATTAGTGTGTGAGATGAGTGCTATTGTGCAGTAGTTTGAGCATTCTTTGGCATTGCCTTTCTTTGGAATCTGAATGAAAACTGGCCTTTTCCAGCCCTGTGTCCACTGCTGAGTTTTCCAAATTTGCTGGCATATTGAGTGCGGCACTTTGACAGCATCATCTTTCAGGATTTGAAATAGCTCAGCTGAAATTCCATCACCTCGACTAGCTTTGTTTGTAGTGATGCTTCCTAAGGCCCACTCGACTTCTCATTCCAGGATGTCTGGCTCTAGGTGAGTGATCACACCATCGTGATTATCTGAGTCATGAAGATCTTTTTTGTACAGTTCTGTGTATTCTTGCCACCTCTTCTTAATATCTTCTGCTTCTGTTAGGCCCATACCATTTCTGTCCTTTATTGAGCCCATCTCTGCATGAAATATTCCCTTGGTATCTCTAATTTTCTTGAAGAGATCTCTAGTCTTTCCCATTCTATTGTTTTCCTCTATTTCTTTGCTTTGATCATTTAGGAAAACTTTATTATTTCTCCTTGATACTCTTTGGAACTCTGCATTCAGATGGGTATATCTTTCCTTTTCTCCTTTGCCTTTCACATCTCTTGTCAGCTACTTGTAAGGCCTCCTCAGAGAATCATTTTGCCTTTTGGCATTTCTTTCTCTTCTGGATGGTCTTGATCACCACCTCCTGTACAGTGTCACAAACCTCTGTTCCTAGTTCTTCAGGCACTGTATCAGATCTAATCCCTTGAACCTATTTCTCACTTCCACTGTATAATTGTAAGGGATTTGATTACGTCATACCTGAATGGCCTAGTGGTTTTCCCTACTTTATTCAATTTAAGTCTGAATTTGGCAATAAGGAGTTAATGATCTGAGCCACAGTCAGCTCCTGGTCTTGTCTTTGCTGACTGTATAGAACTTCTCCATCTTTGGCTGCAAAGAATATAATCAATCTGATTTCGGTGTTGACCATCTGGTGATGTCCATGTGTAGAGTCTTCTCTTGTGTTGTTGGAAGAGGGTGTTTGCTATGACCAGTGCGTTCTTTTGGCAAAACTCTATTAGCCTTTGCCCTGCTTCATTCCATATTCCAAGGCCAAACTTGCCCGTTACTCCCTGTATGTCTTGACTTCCTACTTTTGCATTCCAGTCCCCTATGATAAAAGGGATATCTTCTTTTGATGTTAGTCCTAAAAGGTCTTGTAGGTCGTCATGCTGCTGCTGCTAAGTCGCTTCAGTCGTGTCCGACTCTGTGCGACCCCATAGGTGGCAGCCCACCAGGCTCCCCCGTCCCTGGGATTCTCCAGGCAAGAACACTGGAGAAGGTTGCCATTTCCTTCTCCAATGCATGAAAGTGAAACATAGAACCGTTCAACGTCAGCTTCTCAGCGTTACTGGTTGGGGCATAGACTTGGATCACTGTGATATTGAATGATTTGCCTTGGAAACGAACAGAGATCATTCTGTCATTTGTGAGATTGCACCCAAGTACTGCATTTCGGACTCTTTTGTTGACTATGAGGGCTATTCCATTCTTCTAAGGGATTCTTTCCCACAGTAGTAAATATAATGGTCATCTGAATTAAATTTGCCCTTCTGGTCCATTTTAGTTTGCTGATTTCCTAGAATGTCAACGTTCACTCTTGCCATCTCCTGTTTGACCACCTCTAATTTGCCGTGATTCATGGGCCTGACATTCCAGGTTCCTGTGCAGTATTGCTCTTGACGGCATCAGTCTTCATTTCCATCACCAGTCACACCCCACACTGGGCATTGCTTTTGCTTTGGCTCAGCCTGTCCCTTTCATCACTCTTCTCCAGTAGCATATTGGGCACCTACCAACTTGGGGAGTTCATCTTTCGGTGTTGTATCTTTTTGCCTTTCCATACCATTCATTGGGTTCTCAAGGCAAGAAGGCTGAAGTGGCTTTCCATTTCCTTCTCCAGTGGACCATGTCTTATCTTCATGGAGTTAGCTATTCCGGAACATCACATGAATAGAATCATACAGTTTGTACCCTCACATGTCTGGCTTCTTTGACTTAGTATAATATTTTCAAGATATATCCATGTAGTAGCCTGTGGCAGAACAACAGTCCTTTTTGTGGCTGGACAACATGCCGTTGTGTATTTATGCCGCGTTCTGTTTATCCATCAGCAGACGCTTGTGTCGCTCTCACATTTTGGTGGTTGTGAGTAATGTTGCTGTGAACATGTGCACAAGCATCTGGCGAATCCCTGCTCTCAGCCCTTAGGGTGTATACCTGGAAATGGAGTTGCAGAAACACATGGGGATTCACGTTTTGAGGAACCTCCAGACTTTTATCACAGAAGCTGCACCTTTTAAATTTTACATTTCCTCCAGCAATGTACCAGAGTTCCAGTTTCTTCACATCGTCACTAACGCTTAGTATATTCCCTTCATTAATAAAAGCCATCCTGGTGGGTAAGAAATACAAACACTATCTCAACTGTGATTTTAATTTGCATAAGAAAAGTGAAATTGCTCGGTCATGTCCAACTCTCTGCGACCCTGTGGACTGTAGCCTGCCAGGCTCCTCCATCCATGGGATTTTCCAGGCAAGAATACTGGAATGGGTTGCCATTTCTTTCTCCAGAGGATCTTTGCTTTTGTCTAATAGGGCTTCCCTGGTGGCTCAGATGGTAAAGAATCTGTCTGCAATGCAGAAGACCAGGGTTCAATCCCTCGGTTTGGAAGATCCCTTGGAGAAGGGAATGGCTACCCACTCTTGCCTGGAGAATCCCATGGTCAGAGGAGCCTGGTGGGCTACAGTCCGTGCAGTCCCAGAGAGTCGGACACGACTGAGCAACCAGCACTTCTACTAACGGCTAACGAAAGTGAGAGTGACGTCACCCAGGCACGTGTGCGGCTAATGACGTTGAGCATGTTTTCATGTGCTTATTGCGTTTGTATGTCCTCTTTGGAGAACTGTCTATCCAAGTCCTCTGCCCTTTTTTTGGTCACGCTGAGTAACATGCAGGATCTTAGCTTCCCCACCAGGGATGGAACCCACGTCCCCTGCGGTGGAAGCAGGGAGTCTTAACCATCGGACTGCCAGGGAGGTACTTCACACTGATTGCATTATTACAGCTTTATAGTGAGTTTTGAAATTGGGAAGGATGAGTCCTCCAGCTTTATTCTTCTTTTTCAAGATTTTTTGGCTATTTGGGATCCATTGAGATTTTAGATTTTTTTTTATTTCTGAAAATCAATGCCATTGGAATTTTCATAAAGGTTGCCTGGAATCTGTGGATCAGTTTGGTTGTACAGCTTTCCCTTCAGCAATGCCGAGGCTAGAGACATTGACCCTAACCAGTCAAAAATGTGAGTCTACCCTTAGAGTTTGCCCTCCATATCTGAGGTTCCGCATCCACAGATTCAACCTATGAAGGGTCGTGTAGTGCTGTAATATGTATTTGGTGAACTAAGTGGCACCCCACTGCACTACTCTTGCCTGGAGAGTCCCATGGACGGAGGAGCCTGGTGGGCTGCAGTCCATGGGGTCGCAAAGAGTCGGACACGACTGAGTGACTTCACTTTCACTTTTCACTTTCATGCACTGGAGAAGGAAATGGCAACCCACTCCAGTGTTCTTGCCTGGAGAATCCCAGGGACGGGGGAGCCTGGTGGGCTGCCGTCTATGGGGTCACACAGAGTCAGACACGACTGAAGCGACTTAGCAGCAGTGAACTAAAATCCATGTGTAAGTGGGCCCGTTCAGATCTGAGCTGTTCAGGGTAAACTGTGCTATCTTCCGATGACAGCGTCCCAGGCCATGCACTTTCATTGTCTCTCTTCTATTTAAATCTAGCAGGTCTTAGCAGTCACTCGGAAGGGTTCCATTTATAAATTTTAAATGCCTAACATACTTAACTGCTTTACAAATTTAATTTGCCCTGTAACTGTTTAGTCACCTGACCTAACACAATCTTTCCAAGATTCAAAAACACCCATAAGTGAACAAACACACAAGTGCAGCGAGCCCATCATCCTCTTGAACGTCCCTTTCCCAGGAATAAACTTACTAAGATTGATCAAGGGCAAAAGCCTGCCGCAGCCTAGCCTGGTGAGGACGCCCAGGGCCTGGACCCCAGGCTGACCTCCAGCTTCAAATGCAGAGTCTACGTGTGGCCAAAACGTGGGCCCTAGGGCTGCCAGGCAAGCACCGATTTCTCTCCATCTTGGCTTCCAGAAGGAGAGGTGGGCGGGGAGGAGCTGCACAAGCCCCACGCAGACTCCTGGAGAGGCAGGCCCTTCTTGCAGCGGAGGAGGCTGCCACGCCTCCTTCTTGGTGCCCCGGCCCCTGATGAATCCATCTTCCTGATTCATGCTGCCTCCGCACCCACACAACGTCCCACTGATATGGGGCAGCCATGGTACCTCTCACTGGAGCCCCATGCTCACCGCAGGTGGGGGCACCCGCAGCTGGTCCTTTCCTGCAGGCACACCACCTTCGGGCTGCAGCCGGACACCCACCCCGGGGCCCAGCAGTCCCTGCTCAAAGCTGCGTCTCACACACTGAACGGAGAATTTAGTGACCCAAAGATGTCTGCAGAATGGCAAGGACAGTACCGGTTGTGCTTGTTCCTGCCGCAGTCACCAGCGGGGCTGGTAGGACCTCCCCATGCTCGCCGTCTGGAGGCCTGTGAACCCTCAGCCCATCTGCGAGGGCACTGTCGTCTTCCACGGAGCTGGCTCCTGCTCAGCGCTTCTGCGCGGCCACAGTCTCCAGGAGCCTGTTGCCCTCCTGGCCCCTCAGCCGAGCGCCAGCTACCCCTTCCCTGTGGTCACCGCTTCCCCCGCCTGCTCATCCAGCCTCGGAGCACTGCACACCCGGCCTTGCCCGGAGACATCGCTGTGCCTCTGGGGTGAAGCCCCGCTTCCTCCGCAACCACATCCCACATCCAAGCCGACACTGCAGCTAGGTCTCCGACTGGTGGTACCATCATTCCGTCAGACAATCGATCTGGGGCCGTGGGGCATCTGGAGGCCTGCAGGTTCCAGCCTCCACGTTCTGGCCTCAGTCAGAGGCCGTGCCGGGCAAGTTAGTGGATGACGGTGCCGGAGGAGGCAAGGGACAGGGTAGCAAGTCCAGGTGCACAAGGGCCTGGTAGTGACAGATGCCTGCTGTCATCACAGGCGGTGCCCGTGGGTGTGGCCAATGACTCCTCGGGAGGGGCACGCCGTGGGCTCTGGGGTGGTCGTATTGACGGCAGGGCCGCCACTTCGGGCCCGAGGGAGCCCACAGAGGCAGCTTTGGGGTTTCTGCCAAAGGAAGCCACCAGGTCATCCGGTCTCACATTCTTAAAAGCTATTGAGAACCCCAAAGAGCTTTGGTTTATGAGTGTTGTATCTGTCAGTATTTACCACTGGAAATTAAACTAAGGAATTCTTTAAATATTTACTTATTATTTGAACGGGGGCTTACAGGTTAAGACTTTGTGCTTCCACTGCAGGGGGTGGATGCTTGGGCGGAGAACTAAGATTCCCACAAAACATGCAGCATGGCAAAAAAAAAAAAGACCTTCTTGAGTAAAACTGACCTTTTAAGCCAGCGACCTCTCTGGGTGAAAGCAGCACTGACCTCATGGTCCCCAACAGCCCAGGGTCTCCGGGGCAGCTGGGCAGCCGCCAGCCATGCCCCGGGGCCACGATCTGGGCAAGTCGCAGAACACTCTCTTCTGGTCCAGGCTAGGTCCTGGATCTTGGGAGCTGGACTCACCGCTGTCCTGTCTCAGGCCATCGGTGCCGGTAGAAGCCTCAGCCTTACTCTAGCACCTGCTCGCCACCCCCGAGGGCTGGCCAGAGTAACTGAGGCCGTGATTATCGGACCCGCTCCTGTAGGCCACGAACCACCAGGCTTCCATCACCAGCAGGCGTTCCCAACTTTCAACCCCAAACAGGCCCAATAACAAATTCTAGATTCCTCTAAGACTCTTGTTTGCAACCACTCTCTTAGAAGAAACTGGCTCGTTTAAAGGGAAATTCAATGGCTCAACAGTAAATAATCCACGTGCAATGCAGGAGGAGAATGCTGGAGACTCGGGTTCAATCCCTGCGTCGGGAAGACCCCTTGGAGGAGGAAATGGTAGTCCAATCCTGCACTCTTGCCTGGAGATGCCCACAGGCAGAGGAGCCTGGCCAGTTCAGTCTGGAGGTAGAGCCAACTTTGCCTCTGCCGGCTCCTCAGCTGCCTGGTGCCCTGAGGCCCCCAGCTAGACCGGCAATCCCTGGGTAGACTAGAACATGAGATCCCTGGCCCCCTTCCCAACCCTGGGGCCTGTTTGGAGACGGCCAGGTTACAGTCTGCAGGGCCACAGAGAGGCGCGGGGACCTAGGGTCCCAGGTGAAGGAGGCCCCCCTTGGGTGATGACTTTGGGCCCAGACAGAGAGTTAGTATAGCATCCCCCGCCCGCCAGCTCTGAGGCTCATGTGTCTCCTCCCCACCCCCCACCTCCTCGGAGACTTGCCTCCTCCGCACTCTCAGGAAGGCAGGGAGGCCCTGCTGCCCACATGCAGTCCAGGCGCAGAGCCCTTGGCCTGCCCCTCCAGAGCCCCCTGCACCTCACAGGCCGCTCTTGGGAAAGGACCCCCTTGGTGCCCTTTACCTGCCCTGCCCGAGTTCAAAGTCTGGGAGGGGGCCACAGCTGGGAAGGGGGCCTGAGGATGGTGTGAGGGAGCCCAGAGCAGGCAGGAGTGCTCCAGAAGGACTGAGTGGGGAAGAGCTTGGGCAGAGCCTCTTTTATATACGTGTGTATGTGCATATGTGGATTTTACTAATTATTTGGCTGCATACAGGATCTTCTCTGAACCGTGCCTTGCTCTTTAATTGAGACACATGGACTCTATAGTTGCAGCTCAGCTCACGGGCTCCAGAGTGCACCGGTTTAGTTGCTCTGCGGCATGTGGTCCCCAACTAGGGATCAAAACTCCATCTCCTGCAACCACTGGGAAGTCCCAGGCAAAGCCTCTGGCCACACTTGACCAGTCCTCTCCTGCTGCCAGGGCACAGTGGGGCTGGGGTGCTCAGGAGGGGTTTGAGCAGGACGGGGTGGGGGTCTCACTGGGCAGCAGGGCAGGGAGGCAGTGACCAGTGCCACCTCCACGGTCACAACCTGTGGACATTCAAGAAGTGATTGGGTCTTCAGCCCGCAGCACGTGCGTTTGAAATGCCACTTTCCCACTCCCAAAGTTCCTTGGAGAAAGGGCCAGTTCCACGTCCATGGAAGCCCCTACAGTGAGCTGGAAATGGCCCGCAAAGTTGTCTGTCTACATCCGACCTGTGAAATGTGTGAGCATAGCCTCACTTGGAAAAAGCACCTTGTGGCTATAATCACTGACCTTGAGATGAGGAGGTCATCCTGGATCATCTGGGTGGACACTGAGCACCATCACAAGCACCTTTATAGCGAGGGATGGAGCGGGACACGGAGAGGCAGCAGTGTGAAGGCGAAGACTCAGCCAGCCACGAGCCGTGGGTGCTGACTGCCACCTGCGAACGGATGCCCTGGAAGAGGCACTGCTCACACCGTGATCTCAGACTTCTGCCTTCCAGTACTTGAGAGAGTAAATTTCTGTTGTTTTCAACAAGTCACCAAGTTTATGGTAGTTTGTTACAGCAGACACAGGAAATTAACAGAGTCTGGGCATCCTGTTACACCAGATGGTAAGACATCCCATCCCAGAGACCAATTTCGATCATCGGAAGGGCCCAGGAGCCGACTGCAAAGCCCCTCCCCAGCCCTGTCTGAGCACCAGGAAGGATAACAACTCATGGAAGCACAAATCCGCTGAATCTGTGTGTCCTTGATACCCAACAGACAACTTGATTGTGTTTGAAGGATGCTACGGAACCAGCTCTTACAAACTGACTAAGAGAAAGGCGGGAGCGCGTGCTTCCCCTTCCTGCACAGACAGCAGCCAAACAGGGCCGGGAGCGGCCTGGTCCCTGGGGGGACCCTCTCTCCATCCAGTGGAGGGTGTGAAAGGCGGGAGCACGTGCTTCCCCCTCCTGCACAGACAGCAGCCAAACAGGGCCGGGAGTGGCCTGGTCCCCGCGGGGACTCTCTCTCCATCCAGTGGAGGGCGTTCTCAGACCCGAGACCACCACAAGGCCAGCTGACCACGCTGGGGACAGTGATGTTCTCCGAAAGCCCCCACCTCTAGAGCACTCTGGCCCCTAAGTCAAACTTGAATCTGATTCAGCCTCTGCTCAGTTATCAGTTAGCAAGAACTACCGAGGAAAACATGAAAAGATCCCAAGAGGGTGCAATCAGCAAAATCCTGAAAGGAAGTCCTCAGACAAATGAGCAGCCTTCCGCAGAGACGCCGCGTGAGTGGGGCACACTTGGCCAAGGACAGGGCTGCGCCTGGGGGTCTCCTCATGGGTCGCGTTCATCACGGTTAGGCTGTGTGTTTACCACTAGGTTTCCTGTAGTATGTTCTAGCCAGCAGATGTTTTTGTTTTGTTTAGGGAGACTTGAGCCCAGAACAGGGGTTCCCCACCTCCAGACCGGTACCCCAGTGAGTACCCGACCACAACAAGCCTCGGTCTCGACACAGGTCAGCATCGCAAGCTGCTTCAGGGTCTTTATTGCCAGCAGGGAGAGGGGCCAACCAGACAGGCAGTGCAGGTGGGCCCGTGGGGTCCCCCGGAAGGGCTGCGGCAGTGGACACTGTTCCCGACAGTGGCTGCGCCCGGGACACCCAGCAGGTGAGGGGGTGGGCAGGTGGTCACCAGCACAGGACGCCAGGACAGTACTTGTCAACGAGCCCTTGGTAGTAGGGCCTCAGCGCGGCCACGTCCGGCAGGCTGGAGCTCTTGGTGTAGAGGTCGAACTTGCTGCAGCACAGGGACGGCGGCCATGAAGCCCCCGAGTCGCCCGCCCCCAAGAAAGGCATGACCGTGACCTGACCCTACTGGCCCGTGAAGCCCCCCGAACCCCGCCCCCAGGCATGACCGTGGCTGTGACCGTACTTGAACTCCTGCACCCAGGGCAGCATGGCCAGGTCCTGTTCGTTGCACAGCTGCTGGTAGTCGCCGAACTTGTGCCAGGGGTAGAACGAGTGGAACCGGATGATGTAGAAGGCCTGAGGGGAGCCGTGCCTCAGGCTCCGGGCGGGGCGGGGCTGGAGGCGGGGCGGGGCGGGGCTGGAGGGGTCGGGGCTGGAGGGGGCCGGGGAGGGCAGGGTGGAGCTGGGGGGCGCGGTGGCTGAGGCTGGGGGTCGGCGGGCGGGGCGGGGCGGGGCGGGGCGGGGGGGGGGGGGCTTGACCTTGGCTCGGTCCCCACCCCCTCCTACCTCCGGTGGGAGGGCGAATTTGTTGAACTTCATCATCTGGTACATGTACTCTGTGAGAGAGGGCGGGTCACCACGGGCACCCAGAGGGCCAGCTCCAGATGGTCCCCGCCGTCCCCGCCCCCAACCGGCCTCACCGTCATGACCCCAGGACATGAGGACGTTCTGGAGCCCACAGTGAGGTTGGTACATGCCAAGCTCCGTGCTGCAGTGGGGGACGGAAGGTGAGGGGCTCAGGAACAGGACCCCCGGAAGCGGGAGGAGGGGGAAGGGCCACGGCGAGGGAGGGCAAGGGAGCCGCACCTGTACAGGGGGTCCTGGAGGTCAGGGTTGTCCTGGAAGGTGCAGTCTCGGAAGACCACAGAGGCCTGGGGACGGCAGCCAACTGGGAAGGTGTCTCCGACGACTGCCCACTGGGGACGGACGGACGGACGGGCAGCCGTGGGTGGGCATAACTGGCTTGCCACCCAAGTGGGTGTCCAGAGCCTGGAGTGGAGACTGCCCCAGGCCCTGCCCTGCTGACCCGCCCTCCACCTGTCTCCTCACCTGGGGCTCCCCTGCCAGAGCCAGGACCTTCCCCAGGTCGTGCAGGAGCCCGACGAGGTGGAACCAGTCTGAAGGAGAGGGAGGGATAGGGCAGGCTAGTGGGGTGCAGGGGCCGGGGCAGAGGCACAGTTCTGGGGCTGTGGGGGGATGCAGGGCATACTGGGAGAGGGCCAGACCACCCCCTCCTTCCCCAGCACCCATCAGGGCAGGTGGGGAGCACACCCTTGTCTGGATGGGCCTTCCGGATGCCCTCGGCCGTCTGGAAGGCATGGAAGGAGTTGGGGAAGTCCACATCGGGGTCCGACTCGTCCACCAGCCCGTCCAGCATGTCCACAGCCTCCATGACAGTCATCCTCTTATAGGAGAAGCCCCCAAACTGGGCATGCTGGGCCAGGAAGGGAGAGGTCAGTGTGGTCCCAGAGTCAGCCCTCAGGGGCTTCGTTTAGGAGTCGCCACCTACCTTCCTCCTGACAAAGTCCACGGTCTGCCGTGTGTGCATAAGCTTGTAGGTGGTGAAGACACGGTCCAGGAGCGGGCCAGACTGCAAGCCAGAGGGTCAGCCAGGCAGCTCGCCAACCCCTGCCCTTGACACCCAGGGGGCCACTGCCTGCCTCTCCCAGGCCCCAGGGTGTGGACAGGGTGGCCCTGTAGCTGTGTGAGGGGACAGGGCAGGAGAGGCGGGGCCGGGGGAGCGGTCCTCACCGTGTAGTTTCGGAAGCTGTCCTTGTCTTTGGCTGCTTCTGGCTCCATATCAGGCTGGGAGACCAGGGAAGGGTCTGGGTCCTGGTAGGGTGGGGGGAACCCATTTCACCAGGATGTCAGCTCCATGAGGAAGGGAGTCCACCCCATGGGGGCCGGGACCGTTGGACGTGGAGCAGCAGAGAGGCGGTGGGCACCCCAGGGCACCCATGCGTGGCCTTGGCGAACCCAAGTCAGGACTTCCGGCCCTGAGTCCTTATCTGCTGAGCGGATGCTGGGGATGTCTGCTCCGAGGGTGATGCTTGGCCATGGCCACACAACACCCACACCCAGAGTCTCCTTCTCAGGACGCGGGTCCACAGGGAACCCAGTGTTTGGGCCCGTGACCTTTGCCCTAGATAGACCTCGGCCGGGAGGGGAGCCCTTTGACCCAGACGAGTGGGCCGGCAGAAACCCGCTGGGCGCGGGGCACAGGGCGGCCCTGCTTTTCCTGACCGCGCGGTCTGCGTGGGCCGGGGGTACTCACCGCAGCCACCTTCATCTTGAGAGAGGCAAGGCTCCACGGGCCCGCGTGCCCGTATATATGCCCACAGGTTACATAAGTGACCGGACACCACCCAGCCCCTTGGCCTTGGCCCTCGGTAATGAGTGACCATCCACCCTCCTGCTGGCCTCTGAGAGTTAATGTGTCAGCATAGCACTCCCCCCCACCCCCAGCCAACCTTCACGTCCCTGCAGCAACTGACCTGCCCGGGAGGTTGAGGTCGCCAGACTCCCACCTCTGCCAGGAGCTTTAAACTCCTCCAGGACGCTGCCCCTCCCAGCTCCCTATCTTCACTGGGCACCTGGGATTGGGGCGGGGCGGGGCTTATTTCAGAAAAAGCTATTTTGACATTTTTGACATTTTTTAAAGAATATTTATTTATTTGGCCAAGCGGGGTCTTGGCTGCGGGGCTCAGCAGTTGCGGTGCCCTGGCTAGGTGCTCAACGGCGCGTGGGGGTCTTCGTTCTCTGTCAGGGTCCTTAACCATGAGAGCTCCAGGGAAGTGACCTTTGACACTCGTTCAGAAGGGATGGAAGACTTCACTCATGATTGCGAGATGGGAGAGATGATCAGATGGTCCACTGGAACACAGCAAGGTCAGCTGGGGTTTCACAGCCCTGGGGTGGAGGTGGGGGACTGGGCAGGGGTCAAGGGTGGGGGTAGCCTTGCTAAACTGACTTGACAGGATTCTGTCCAGGGTGGGATTCTTGCTAACACTGGGCGAGGCTCATGGCTCAGAGAGGCTCAGGGGATCTTTGTCAGGCTCCGGGGCTGAGGCTCCATCTCCAGTCAGGGCAGAGATGAACTCACGGCCCGGGTCACGCGAGGGCCAGGCTCGGCAGCACACACGGCAGGACTACACAGTCTGGAGCTGATGAAGGTGCCATCAGAGACAGGCTGAGCTCTGGAGAAGGCTGAGGTCAGGGTGCAGCCCGGGCCAGGAGAGGGCAGTGGGCCAGGGGTTCTCCACGCGGCTCCTCCTGCCCTCGTGAGAGTCAGCTGGGGGTGCTTGGCCCCCCGTTTAAAACGGCAGAGTACTCTCAGCCCGGTGAGCCGTGGCGCCTCTGGCACTCCATGTCCAGGCATCCCTCACTCTCTGTGCTCCTGAGATCGGTTTCCTCCGCTCCTCCCATGGACGTGTCCATCTCTGGGTGGGGGCTGATGTTTCACTCGCTGTTTCTACAAGCGCTCCACAAATATTTGCTTCACAGATGGAGAGGGGACACCCGGGAGGAGACTGGACCCATCACACCAAAGCAAGTTGGTGGCTTGGACCAAAGGAAGGAGCAAAGGGCTGGCCGGCAGGTCTGGATGAGGGCCGGAGATGGGGCAGGACCGAGAGGCTCTGGGCAGAGCGGGAGCCGTGGGAGGGGTAGGTGGGGTCCCCGCGGGCGTCCCCCCCGGTCTCCAAGCCAGCTGTCGGACAGGCGGCCGGGACATGGCCTAGAGCTTGGAGGCCATGTGGACACCAGTGTGATGCTGTGACTGTGACAGGCGACCCAAGGAAAACGGCCCAAAGCTCAAGACGCACCTGGTGGGGGTGGGGCACCAGGCACCACAGCCCTGGGGGCCGCCTGGCAGGCGGTGTCACCTCGTGGAGGCGCCGTCTGGGGCCGAGTTCCCAGCCGGCGAGCATCCGGCACTGTACCGCGGGGACTTTGCCCCAGGGCTAGGGCTGCGGGGGCGTTTGCCCAGCTGAGGTCCTGACTCCCCGACCCGGCCTTCCTGGGGCCTCCTCTTTTTCATCCCGGAGCCCCTCTGGCCCTCACAGCCCACCCTCCCTGCCCACTCTTCCGACACCCCTCAGTGACCACAGGCCTCTCCAGCCCCAGCAAGTGCCTATTCCAGCCTCCACACGGCATCCAAGCTGCTGTGGCCGCTCTCCGTCCACCCCTGAGCCGGGCAGGGACTAGCCCAGGCTGACCTCCCATGGCCCGGTGGAGGGGAGGGGAGCCAGGAGCCGGAGGAGTCAGCACAAGGACGGGGAGCCCCCATCCGCTGGGCACCCAGCTCAGGATGTGTGGGTAGGCACTACGGTGCCCACAGGCCTGGCCCTGCTCTTTGGCTGGGAGTTGGGGTAAAGGTGGTGCTCCCCTCACTCAGCTGCCAAAAGAGTGACACGGCAAACGTTGACAAATTAAGTGCTGCACGAAACATCTGCTGAATCAGGGAAATCGCCCTTCTGAACCCTGTGAGACCCAGGTGCCAGGACAGAAGGCTCTGGCTCCCAGTGTGTAACTCCTCCCCAGGCCGCCACCCTGCCCACTCCAGACTCCACCTCTGGCTGACTTGTCCATTGATAACCGGGGCCTGGTCCCATCGGGTCCCCGAGCTGGGCAGGAGGAGCTCAGGGAGCCCCCTGTGTCCTGCGGAGCCCTGACCCTTGGTTGGCTACCCCTACGCACCTTGAGCTAAGGTTCTGCCTTAACTGAGAGATTTGGACTGGGAGAATTGCCACCCCACCCCACTCCCACCCTGCCCTGGGGGGTGGGAAGAGTGCTCTGCCTAGTGCCAGGACCCCTCCACCCTCTCCCCAGCTGCCCTCATGGGGTGCAGGTAGAGGTCTCTGTTGCTACCCTGGACCCAACTGGAGCAGAGCAGCCTAGCCCTAACCCTGCCTTGTCAGGACGAGTGGCCAACCCAGAGTCCCTCTCTCCCACGGCCCAGAGGAAGCCCGGGGTGCTCAAGTCCCTGACGTCTGCCCCACGTCCTCGGCAGACCCACTCCTCTGCGCCCCGTTCTGGCATCTAATGTTGCCAGCTGCCTCCCTCTCAGCCCCGTCCCCCAAGTGTTACCCTCTCTCAGTGCAGAGCCCCTGGGTGATCAGAGCCCACTGGGCCCCCACGTGGGCCTCTAAGTCCACAGCAATTGGAGGCTGGTTGCTGCAGAACGTGGCGGGGAAGAGTGGGGCAGGGGTGTTGGCTGGTGCCTGCACTGCCCTTTTAGGGGCTTCTCTTTGCAGGTGCTCTGGGCTGGGGGCTCAGCTGCAGCCCTGGGGCTGGGGTGCAGCATCCCAGCTGGGACAGGCCTGCCCCCCGGCTCAGCCGTAGCTGTGGGGGCTGCTGGGGTCCATGGGGGCTGAGTCCCGGGGGCCGGCCGACCCAACAAGCTGCCACAGGCGGTGGCTGAGGTTCTGCACCTGGCAGGTACCCAGCGCACAGCCCACACGCAGGAACTGGGCTCTAGGCCTGCGGGGACCCAAGTGTCGGCGGGGGCCATTGCGGAGAGGCTGACCCCTGGCAGGCACCAGGCTGGCACTCTTCTTGGGCTGGAGGGCCTGGTGCAGCTTCCAGACTGCAGGAAGGGCTGCAGGGTACCGAGGCTGCGAGCCACTGGCAGGCGTCCGGGCTGGGGGCTCCCTGCACAGGGAGATGGAGGAAGTAAACCCAGTGGTCCAGCCTTTCAGGGAAGCCCACAGCTTTCCAACAGCCTGGAGCATGGCCAGGGGAAGCCCACAGCCCCCAAGTCACTGGCCAGCAGGCCAGGGGAAGCCCACCCCACCCCCCAGGCTGGAGCACGGCCAGGGGAAGCCCACAGACCCCATGCCATGGGCCAGCAGGCCAGGGGAAGCCCACAGACCCCACGCCATGGGCCAGCGGGCCAGGGAAAGCCCACAGACCTCATGCCATGGGGCCAGCAGGCCAGGGGAAGCCCACTGAGCTCAGGGCTGGGGTTCTGGCCCTCAGCCATCTCAGTAGCCCATTCAAGGGCTGGGCAAGCAGCTGCCTGACCTCCCTGGGCTACTCTGCTCAGGACTAAGTTACGCCCTTCCCTTGCGGTGGGGGAAGGTGGGCAGGTGTGGGAAGCCCCTTAACCTCCCCTCCCATAGTTGACCCTCCTTCTGAGGGGTCTGCTCTGCCAGTGGGGCAGTGGGCATGCCTTAGAAGGGCAGGCAAAGAAAAAGGAGCCCTCTGCCCTGCGGGGGGTGCCCACGGCCTGGGGCTGGATTTAGCAGGTGAGCCCTAGCAGCAGAAGCGGGTTTCCCCCAGTTCGGGGTCCTGGGGCGGCGGCGCGGTGGGGCCTTCCGGAGCATCTGGTTTCCTGCCCAGGCATCCATGGTGGTCTGAGACGTGCTCACCTGTGTCGCGTGGGCGGCCGGCTCCCGGCCAGGCTGAGGGACAGCGCGCCTGGGAGCTGTAGGTAGAGGAGGCTGATGCAACCGAAGGTGACCGTCAGGAGCCGGGCCATGCGGGCGGGGCTGGAGGGGGCGGCGAGCCGGGCAGGTGTTGGGGGCGGCCCCAGGCCCGCAACGCTTCCGCGAGCGCCTCGGGGTGTAGACTGGAGCCGGTCGGTCAGTTGGCGAGGGTCTCCGACAGGCAGCGGGCGGGAGAGTCTCCGGCAGGTGGTGCGGGCGCCTCCTCCGTCACCTTGTGCCCAGAGTTGTGCTGGGGCCAGCACCTCCCGGACTAAATAGTCTCCCGGGGGGCGGAGCCGGACGCGCCGGCGGGGCGGTGTCCCGCCCCTCCCAACCCGGACCCCCACTAGGGCCGCTTCTGGGGACGGGGCGGCGGGCGGGGGACCCCAGGAGCCAGCCTCGCCTCCGCCACCTTCCGATGGGAGACCCTGTCCCGGGGCCTGGAGGGTCCAAACTGTCCAGGGTGAAGGAGAAGGTGCTGCGGGATGTGATCGCTGGGTGGATCCCGCCCACCGCCCTGGGGCTCGCCCCCAAATTTCTGAGCCAGTGAGAGGCGGAGGCCAGGCCAGAGGAGATTTTGAGACCCCATCCTCAACAGAACGCCCAACAGCTCTATTCCTGAAATCTCTATCCACTCCCCCTCCCGGTGACTCGGACAGTAAAGAATCCGCCTACAATGTAGGAGACCTGGGCTCCATCCCTGGGTTGGGAAGATCCCCTGGAGAAGGGAAAGGCTACCCACTCCAATATTCTGGCCTGGAGAATTGGGTGGATCATATAGTCCAGGACTATATGAGCGACTGAGCGACACGACTGAGTGACTTTCATACATTTCCTCCCATTACTGAAATATTAAATGGTTTTTGTAAGAAATTTAAATAGGTAAGGGCTCGAAATGGCAACCCACTCCAGTGTTCTTGCCTGGAGAATCTCAGGGACAGGGGAGACTGGTGGGTTGCCGTCTATGGGGTCACACAGAGTCGGACACAACTGACGCGACTTAGCAGCAGCAGTGGATTCCTTTCCAAGGCCAGGATGGGTGCTGTTTTTACTTTCTCTTATGTGCAATTTTTTTGGGGGGTGTCCTGTGTGTGTGCATTATATACGCACACATATCCGTATGCAGGCAAAAACATCTGGAACCATAGAGCTTCAGCTGAAGCTCCAATACTGTGGCAACCTGATGCGAAGAGCCAACTTGCTGCCAAAGACCCTGATGCTGAGGAAGATTGAAGACAGGAGGAGAAGGGGACAACAGAGGATGCGATGTTTACACAGCTCCACAGACTTGATGGACATGAGTCTTTACAAACTCCTGAAGATAGTGGGTGACAGAGGAGCCTGGCGTGTTACAGTCCATGAGGTCACAAAAAGACAGACGCAACTCAGCAACTGAACGGTAAGGACAACAAACAGAGACGGCCCTTCTTCCTCGTGACTGAGCCCGCACCGACAAGGAGGTGTTCTGTGCTTTCACTGATCCTTTACTGGGGGACAGTCAGGTGCTTTCCAGGCTTTCCAAGAGCAAGTGCCCTGCTTTGTGAGCTCATGGATGCGTCCCTATAGGATATATCTGCAGGCATGGGAATTCTGGCTAAAGGTGAGCCCGTGTTTGTGTTGACAGGTGGAGCCAAACTGCTCTCCACAAGGCCAATGCACTGTCTGCTCTTAATGGACTTGGTGCCAGGGTTCCTCACCCCTCTGTCCATCTGAGAGGGGATGGTTATCCCATCACACCCCCAGACATTTTTGATTGCCTGTGCATCTCTGAGTTCGTGTTTCCTCTTCTGTCTTCCCACCCCAATCTTGCTCACGCTGTGAGGTCATCATAAGTGTCCTGATCTCTCTCCCTGCCTCCTTCTGCACAGGCCATGGGAGCTCAACAAACACTAGCTGGATGAATAAATCAACAAGTGGTGGCCACCTGCACGTTAAAAAGCTTGGTTTATGTCCTGAGGCAGGTAAGGAAGCATCAGCAGGTATTCTTGTTTCTATTTGTTTATTTTTACCGGAAGGAGGGTGGGTGATGTGATCACATTTATGTGAGAAAAGTGGGCTTCAGCAGGGAGGTTGGTCTGAAGCGCTGGCAGGAAGGATGCGGTGGGTGGGTGGATGGTCAGAGACACAGAGCAAGGGTGGGGGAGCAGATGAGGGGAGAGTGGGGGGAGGGGTTAACTACCTGGGGGACGTGGGGGCAGGAATGTCTGGCTGGCCTCCAGTGTCCTGGGCCAGGGGCTGAAGAGAAGGCAGAGCTGGAGCACCATCTGGGGAGTTTTGGAGCTGGCATGTCTGTGGGAGGTGGGAGCGTGGTGGGCATCACCCTCAGACGGTGCAGAGAGAGGACAGAACCTGGAGTGGGAGGGGGACAGGCAGAGGCCCTGGGGCGGGCCAGCCCCTGCCCCCTTCATTGTGCTGTGCTCAGCACACTGAAGGATCATCCTTCCAAAACACAAGTGACCACATCCCTCACCCACCAACAAAGGAGAATTGGTGTGTTCCCTGGTGGGCCAGTGCTTAAGACGCCACGTTTCCAGTGCCAGGGGTGTGGGTTTGATCCCTGCTTGGGGAACTAAGACCCCACAAGCTGTGTGGTGTGGCCCCAAATGTTTTATTAATTTCTTAAATTTACTTATTTTTTAAAAGCTTCTCTCGTTTTGGTTGTCCGGGTCTTTGGCTGCACGCAGGCTTTTTCTGGTTGCACGGCCGAGGCTCCCCCTCCCTGCGGCGGTTCCTCTGGTTGCGGGGCGCAGGCTCTCGGCTCAACAGCTTCACCCCTGCTCAGGCTCAGTCGGTGTGGCGCGTGGGCTCAGTTCCTCCTCTGCACGTGGGTACACGTGGAGTGTTCACAGACCGGGGATCCAACCTGCGTCCCCTGCTTTAGCAGGTGGATTCTTATTTACTGCACCACCACGGAAGTCCAAATTTTTTTTTTCTAAATAAAGGAAAAAGAAATAAAAAATTCCCAGTCTCTACGTCAGGGGGAGGAAAGCCTCAGCAGTGTCCGTCTGCGTTCTTCCTCTCAAAACACTTGGTGCCACCGAAGGCCTGGGGTCTGATTCCTCCACAGCCCCTGGGCAGGGTGTCCTCTGGCATAAGGGCACAGCCTGGGAGCTTATTTCACCCCATGGCTCCAGACTGGGTCAGAGGCCCCTGTGATCCCACTGCCCCGCGTGGCACAGCTCCTGCCACTTGTGGTCTTCAACTGTGCGTGTGCCGCTCCCCAGGGGGAACCCACAGGTTTCCCCCACTGCTGCCCAGTGCAGAGCCACTTCTGGGGATGACAGGCTGGCCACCCGAGCACTGCTTGGCCATGGAAACAAACAAGAAGCAGAGCAGGGAAGCGCAGGAGGCGGGCGTGCTGGCGGCAGTGGAGGAATGCTTTGGAGAGTTAGGCATGGGGCAGGAAAAGCCAGGGCGGCCTGTGGCTGCATAGACGCGTCTAGTGAGGTTTTGCTTGAGTGTCTTAAGGTGGGAAAGACTGAGTTTGATCCTGATGGTGAGGATCCTAGAGAGGGAAAGATGAGGCCAGGGCACCAATAGCAAACAGCCAGAGGTGTGTAGAGGGCAGGAGGGGCAGAGCCTCTGTGTAACTATGACAGGGGCGGGGGGTAAGGGCCAGACTTGGCGTGATGCAGGTCTGTTTCCTCTGTGAAGGAGGCCAGCGGGGTCGTCTCTGAGACACAGAAGGGGACACCAGAGGTTTGAGGAAACTGCAGAGCAAAGCGTGCTGGCCAGATGTGGGCTGGCTGGGCAGCGGGGAGAGCAGCGACCCACGGCTGGGGCCGCCGTGTCGCCGTGCGGTGCCACTCTGCACCAGCTGGTGCTACAGGCCTGGAGGAGACGGGTGGGCAGGACTGTGCGTGGCTGGGGTCTGCCAGCTGGGTACAGTGAAAACAGCCAGGGAGGTGGGGGCGAGGCTGTTGGCAGGGTGACGGGCATTGGAGCCATGCCAGGTGGGGGTGAAAGGACGGGAAGGGTGCCAAGGGGCCCAAGGACTGGAGAAGGCGCACCTGCTGTGGGTGGGGGGGCGCAGACGCACAGGAGCGGGGGAGGCGCCCTGACGGGCACAGGTACAGGGCGCTAGCAAGAAACCTGAGCAGGGGTATCATGCTCGGGAAGTGACCTTAACCCTACCCTTGACCCTAAAGTGCCTCTGAGAGGGCTCAGGGAGTGGGTTCCTTGCAAACAGGGCCTGAGGGTGGGGGAATATAGGGGGCAGGGTCCCCACCGTCTCTGCAGGAGAGCCCGTCCTGCGCCCAGGCGCCAAGCCAGAGGGCTTGCAGGGGACACTGCCTGCCCGTGCACGAGCTCAGTGGTGTGGCGGTGTGGTGGCCAGGACCTTTTGGGGTAGAAGTGAGAAAAACCAACTCCAGACAGCTGGGGCAGAAGGGAGGGGTTCTCATCCCAGTGCTCAACAGAAGCATAAGAGGCTGTGACAGGGCCTGGGCCCGGGACAGAGCGGGGGGCCCAGTGGTCCTCTCCTTCAGCCCTCTCTGGGTTGGGTTCTCGAGGCTCCCGCCTGCAAGGGGGGAGCAGGACCATCAGCAGTCTGCTCCTTCACAGGTTCTTAAAGCGCCACACTCATCCAGAAAGGAGCTCCCGGTCCCAGCGTGTCAGCGGCAGCCCCGAGGCTCCCCCCACCGCGTGGCGCCTTTCCTAGTGTCTGCCCCAGACTCTGAGACCCTCCCGCCCATCCGTGTGCCATGAGGGGCCCGAGGGTGGGCGGCACTGCCAGGACCCTCAGCGGGGCAGCCTGCTTGCTCCCTGCTCTTCACGTCAGGGTGTGCGGCGCGCTGTTTTGAAGGCACGTATGTTAAGCGTTTCGCCTCACTGAGACCGGGCTCCCGAGTGGGGCCAGAGCCCTCCTCAGACAGGGAACCCCAAGGGCAGGCCTGAGTGGGCCCCCTCCCTTGCCAGGATGGCGGCGTCCGGGACATCCCAGGGCCCCTCCCAGTCCCGGAGGCCCGTGCGCAGGGCTGCGCCTTCCAGTCTTTCTCCGGGCTGACAGCGCAGGGGGGAAGACCCTGGGAGCCGCGCGGACCCGAGACTGAGAGCGCCCGGGGCAGGGCCCGACCCCCACGCCTTGCGAGGGCGCCGCGGCAGCGCGGCGCGCTCTCACCCGGGCCGAGCGAGCCTGCGACCCGGAGCCGCCGCCGCTGTCACCGCCTGGGGGCGGGGAGACGCGGAGCCCCGCCCCCTGGAGCGCGGCCCAATAAGGGCGCGCCGCTTCGGGCTCCTCCCACCCGGGGCGAGGCCCAATGAGGGTGCGCCGCTCCGGGCCACGCCCTTCCGGGGGCGGGGCGAGGGCGCGCAGGCGCACGGCGCGGCCGGGCGGGCCGGCGGGCTGGGAAGATGGCGGCGCGAAGCCTGGTGGCCGCCGCGAACCTACCCCGGGGCGTCCGGGGCGCGCGGGCCGGGGCCGGGGCCGGGCCATGAGCGCGCCGCCCTCGCGTGCCCGAGCCGCGGAGCCCGCCCGCGCCCCTCGCCATGGCGCGGCTCGCGGACTACTTCGTGCTGGTGGCGTTCGGGCCGCACCCGCGCGGTGAGTGCCGGCGCGCGGCCGCGGGCTGAGGGCCGGGGGCCGGGAAGGGACGGCGGGGCGGCCCCGGGCCCGCCGGGCACTCGCTGCGCCGGGCCCGCCACCCGGGGTCGGGGGTCACGGGGCCCGGCCTCCCCGACGTGGGCCGCGCGGCGTGACGGGGCGGGCCGAGCTCGCCGGCCGCCGTCAGGGCAGAGGCGGCCCTGCCGCGCCTCGGCGTCGCCGGGAGGCGGGAGGGCCCGGGGCGGCTCGGCCTGCGCCTCCCAGCTGGGTGGGACGGGCTCCCTTCGCGGGGCTCGACCGCCGGACGGCCCTGCCTCCAGGGGCACGGGCCGCTCAGACAGCTGCAAGCCCCTTCTCTGACCCCCGGGGCCGCTGGCTTGGAGCCTGTGGCTCCTGTGCCGTGTCTCAGGCCCGGGAGGCTGGGGGGCGTGCAGGCAGGGTTGGGGCTCAGGGACTGCTTCTTGAGGCGGCGTTTGAGCCGGAATTGGAGGACTCCGGGAAGAACTGTGGGGAGGAGAGAGAAGTGTTCCTGGCAAAGGGCCTGCCCGCCGAGCCTGGTGAGTGGTGCCCGTGGCCGGGGGGTCCGTGTCTCGGGTCACCACCTGTGTCTGAGAGCCCTTGAGCCCAGGGGGGTAGGAAGAAGCCTGACGATGACATCAGCACCGGCCGCGGAGACGTCGCGCTGGGGAGCGCGCTCCGTGTGCCAGGCCTGCGCTGCCCTTTGTGTGCGTGAGTGCGCTCCCTCCTCCCAGCAGCCTGCCCAGGGTTCCCTGGCGTTGCCCCCATCTGTCCACTGGAGTCCGGGCAGAGAGGCTGAGTTGCCTGGTCTGAGCTGCTGCAGAGCGAGTGGGACCCGCAGCCAGGCCAGCCAAGAGCCTCGCTGTGGCTCAGACCCCAGCTACAGGCGGGCAGGCGTGGCTTTGGGGCTGGTGGGGACGGCTGTGTGGTCCTTTGGGGCTGAGTCTTGAGCCTGAGGGTGGGGTCAAGACCCCCAGTCTACCCTGCTTCTTGACACCCTGGCTGCCGCTGTCACCCTCCTTGCCTTGCCTTTCCCCGAGCCTGCGCCTGCTGGGCCCCCACCCTCCTCAGCGCCCTTTCGCACCCCGCTTACTTCTCTACCTGTCCTGTCCGCCGGACACCCTCAGTGCTGAGCACATCTCTGCCTTCAGGGATGGTGTTCTGTGCCAGGACCAGTCGTCCTCGCCGTGCAGCCTGCGTGTGGCAGGCTGTGAGTGTCGTTCAGGCCCAGAGAGAGAGCTGTCTTCTCCAGGTCACGTGGGGTGGGGCAGCGAGAAGGCTGTGCCACCTGTGGCAGGGGGTGCACAGGGTCTGGGGCGACTGGGCTAGCTGAGGTGTGGCCCCAGCATGAGGGCCCCAGGACTGCATAAGCAGTGTGGGCTTGGGGGCTGAGGGCGCTGCAGGCTTATGCAGGGCGGCTGAGGAGGCAGAAGCCAGGGGAGGCATGCTGATGGTGGTGGCAGCTGGAGTGCGTGTCAGGGAGAGGAGAGGCAGCCTCAGTGGGCTCCATGACAAGCTGGCTGGGCGGTGGGCACCCGCGGAGTATGTGGCTTCTGGGCGAGACAGGGGAGAAGGCTGGTGCCACAGTGCCAGTCACCCTGAGTGACAGGAAGGAGTGAGTCTCAGGATGTTCCCTGCAGTAGGGCTGGGGACCGTGGAACCCCCTAACTACTACCTTCCGGGATTGGAGCTGCTGGTGAGCTGCTGGCTGGCCACCTTGCCTCAGGGCCTTCCTTGGCAGGCCTGGTCCAGCTTGTGAGGAACAGCCCCCCAGGCTGAAGCAGAGGAGCACAGCCTGAGGCTCCTGACTTGCTCTTGATGCCTGTGTGACCTCGGGCCAGCCTTGCGGCCCCTGCGCCTCAGTCTCCTCTCCTGATGACGGGATGAGTCACGGAGGCCTCCCAGCCGGCTGTGTGAGCACGGGGCGGGCATGCACACATGACGAGTTCACACAGGAAGCTCCAGGAAGTGACGGGTGCCTTGTTGATGCTGAGCCGCACACGTGTGGACGCTCGTGGCAGTGGGCGCCTTCGCTGGAGGTGGAGGGCCCCTGCCTGCTGGCAGGCCTCGGCCTCGAGCCCAGGTTCATGGGGCCTTTGGGTTCAGTGGAGAGGGTAGGTGTGGCGGGTGTCTTGTCCCTGGCTGGCATCTAGACATCTTCCTTGCTTGAGGGAGCTTCCTGGTTTTGTGGGGCTACCTGGCAGAAGGCTCTAGGTAGCAGGGCAGGGAGGGGCTGGGGTGGGACCCTTCCATTCATCTCAGAGGCTGCAGGCTCCTCCGCTGATGAGTTGGGGGTACTCCTCACTGAGGACCTGGGTTTAGCACATTTTACACCCTGGCCCAGCTTTGGGGACATCATGGGGGCCAGAGAGCCCCACATGCCCATTTCCTAGCCAGGGTGGTCTTGTCTGAGGAGAGGGCTCTCCAGCCCTGAGCCAGTCACCTCTCCCCACCCATGGCCCTGCCCCTCTCTGGAGCAGGTCGGAGCTGTTTGGACTGGCCAGGGCTGGGAGCCCGGAGGGTCCAAGGCCTCGAGTCAGAGCCAGGCTCGTCTGGCCGGCAGGTTGGAGAGGCTGGCAGCCCCTCTGCCGAGTCCTGCGCTCTGGCCTCGGGCAGGGGGCCGCTGTGTTGAGGTCTGTGGGGTGGACCAGCAGGAGGGTGCTATCCTTCCGACGCCCGGGCTGGTCTCTGGGCATGAGCGCTGAGTACGGGGGGTGGCTGAGCAGGCTGCCACCCTTCCATCGCCTCTGCCTCCAGCACTTGCTGGCCTGGGCTGGCCCGCACATCGGAGCCTGGCACTGGTGACGGCGTTGCTGGGGATGACAGCCGCGCACTCTGTGTCCCCCCCCCCCCCCGCGGGGTTTACTGTGTGGAGAATGGCTGCAGGAGGAAGCTCTGCGCTGCCTGCGTCTCAGGGGGCCTCTGTGTCCTTCCTCCAGGCCCCCAGAGGCCGGCCCTGCAACTCCCCGCCAGCTGGCTGGGTTAGTCTTGTCACGGGGGTGGAGGTGTCCTCTCTTCTGTCTACCCAAGGTGGGGCAGGAACTTCAGATGCTTGAGGTCCCCTCCGTGGCCTCAGGAGCTGGGATTGGTGGGGTGCTGGGCGATGTGGCAGATAACCTCCCACCCCCAGAATGCAGGCCTGCAGCCGGGTTGCAGCCTGACCCCTGTTGGCACAGAGCGGAGGTGTGGGCTGGGGTCTCGGAGGAGGGGGAGGGCATCAGGGGAGGCCCCCGTCACGCCCAGTGTGAGTGGGGCTCAGGAAGCTGCCCGCATTTCCCCTCAGGAGCCTGTCTGCCTGTGGGGAGGGGGAGGCTGGGCGTGGGAGGAGCGGCTGGTTAGCCTGAGGGCCGTGGGGCGCAGGATGTCGCTTCTTGGTGGTGGAGCGCCTGTCTGGCGGGCAGGTGCCCCAGGAACCCCAGAAGGCAGTGGTAGGGGGTGTGAGGTTCCTGGGGTCCCACTGCAGCCCCTGTGTGTGGGCAGGATTCGGAGCGCTGGCTTGAGGAGGTGATGCTCGTTGGGATGAGGCCTGAGGGCCTGGTTTGGGGCTGGCGAGGCTCAGGGGAGGGGCTGGCGGGGTCCGCTCACCGCCCCGCTCCCCAGCCCCCGCTGCCCCGCATGTTTGTCGGTGGCCGGAGGGCTCCGGGTCCAGGAAAGCCTGCTATTTGGAGGCAGAGCCTGCTCTGGGAGTTGACGCTCTGCACGAAGGGTGGGCCATGGGGGGCCAGTGGCCGGTTCCTCTGCCTGCCTCTGGGGGGTGGGGCGTGGGGAGCAGCCCTCTGCAGGCCACCTGCCCCAGCTCTGGGGGGTGCTGGGGGCAGAGGCTGCGTCCTCACCCGTGCACCCCCTCCTCCTCCCTCCTCCTGCTGCCTCGTGGCCAGAACTGGGTGAGCCCTGGGTGCGGTTTGGGGCTGCACACAGGCTGCCTCTGGGGGCGTGGATGGGGAGGAGCCCCGTGCAGGGCGCGCGAGCCTGGGCTTGTTGAGGGCGGCTCTCGGGGTGGGCCTGGAGGGCCCGGGTGTGTGTGCGCGCGCATGCGTGTGTATGTGTGCGCGCGCATGCGTGTGTATGTGTGCGCGCGCGCGCGTGCGTGTGTGTGTGTGTGTGTGTGTGTTTGGGTGTGGCAGCAGCAGACACCTGTCCTCCCCACCCTGGCTTGTCTGCCACCTCGTTTGGTGTCAGTGGGGGAGGGGAGGGCTGCAGGAAGCTGAGGTTTTGTGAGTCAGAGTCACAGCCCTTCCCCCTCCCCAGCCAGCAGCCACCTACCTGCTGCCGCTCTTCTTCCTGGAGGGTGGTGGGCTCAAGACTGCAGCCCCACTCCCCTGCCCTCTGGGGTCCTGGGGGGTGCTGGGGTCTGTTTGCCAGCGCCCTTGTGTCCAGGCCCCAGCTCTGTCTGAGGCGCCTGCGTCCGTCTGTTCAGGTTTGGGCTGGCTGGACGTGGGACTGCTTCTCGCAGGTCCGCAGAGGCTACACACTTCAGCTTTCACACCCTTCCTCTGCTCCTGCTCCTCTGCTGGCTTGGGCGGCAGTCGAGGCTGGTCTGAGCAGACGGCGGGACCTGCTTGAGGGTGGGACGTGGAGGTGGAGGGATTTCCTGCTTGAGCTGCTGCCTTGCTGGGTCAGAGACCCCTGTTCATCCCCCTTGAATTCTGTGAGGAAAGTGGTTCCCCGACTGGGCTCACATCACGCCTCCAGATTTGGCTCCGTGGAGGGTGGGCAGGAGGGAGGGGTCTCCAGCTGGCCCTGCCTGTGTGGGCTGGATTGGGAACAGTGCCTTGCTCCTGGAGGGGCTCTCTGGGGAACACGTGGGAGTTAGGAGGCTGGGGGTGCGGGGACATGCCCTTCCCCTGGTCCAGGGGGCCCAGGGCTGCACACAGCCGTGTGGTGTGTGCACGGTGGGTGTGCGTGGTGGCCGTGTGGACAGGGGGCAGAGCTGTGCCCACCAGCTTCAGGGCTCAGGAAAGCCTTCCTGTCCTTCCTGCCAGCCCCACGCCTCTCTGGCCTTCTTCTGGGACCTTTGCTGGTCCTGTCCGCCTCTGAGGCAGCAGGAACACGCAGCAGTCTAGGGCCATAGGCATGGGTGGTGCTTTCCTGGCACCCACACCAGTGTGAGATCTTTGTTGGGTTGGCGGGTGAGGGGAGGCAGGGCTGTGGGCTGAGGGCCTGAGCTGGGGGTTGGCTGGGGGGTGGGGGAACAGCTCTCCCCTTCTGGAACTGGCTCGCAGAGGGGGCTCTGACTGGGGGAGCGGACGTGGGGCGCGGGACCTGGGCCAGGGGCTGAGGGTGGGCGGGCTGAGCTCCCCTTGCTGCCATCCTCTGGGCCAGGGCACCTGTGCTCTTTTTTTTTTTTTTCTTTTTGTGTTTTTGAGGCTCTCATAGTTTTACTTTTTGAAATTTCCAGGTCATTAAAAATTTTTTTTATTCGATTGTAGTTAATATATAATGTTAAGTTTCTGCTGTGGAGGAAAGTGAATTAACTATTCAGACGGTAAAGACTGCCTGCTGTGCAGGAGACCCTGGTTCAATCCCTGGGTTGGGAAGATCCCTGGAGAAGGGAGCGGCTACCCACTCCAGTGTTCCAGCCTGGAGAATCCCATGCACAGAGGAGCCTGACGGGCTACAGTCCGTGGGGTCGCAAAGAGTCGGACACGACTGAGCCAGTAACACTGACACAGTTTTATAGATTCTGTTCCCGTGAAGGTCATTGCAGAGCGTTGGGTCGTTTCCCCTGCTCTGCAGCGGGCCCCAGTCAGTTACTTGTTTCTGTTGGTGTGCAGGAGTCAGTCCCAATCTCCTAGTGTATCCACCCGCCCTGCCCCCTGGCAGCCATCAGCTTGCATTCTACTCTGTGGGGGAGGCCCGTGTGTTCTTGGGGACCCCGACCCACAGCCGGGCTCCTCTCCACGCCCCTGGTGGCCCTGGGCTGCAGAGCCTGGCAGCGTCTCCTCATGCGATCGTCTTTAGGGAAACCGTAGGTCTGGGAGCTGGGGCTGGTCTGGTGCCAGATGAGGGCAGGTGAGAGAGCTGGCTCCGCGCGGACCCTCGAGGCTCCTGTTGAGTGGGGGTGTGGGGCTCGGGCGGTGCCCTGACCCCTGCTCCTGTCCTCAGGGAGTGGGGAAGGCCAGGGCCAGATCCTGCAGCGCTTCCCGGAGAAGGACTGGGAGGACAACCCATTCCCTCAGGGCATCGAGCTGGTGAGTGGGGCGCCCCAGGGCCTGGGGCCGAGGGCTGGGGGTGCCGAGGCGGCGGGGCAGACGCCGCGGGCCCCCACAGTGCCTGGCCCTGCTGGGTACCGGGTGACGTCGCTGCCCTGGAGGGTGGGGAGCACGTCATGTCCCTGCCTCACGATGGGGGCCAGTCCCGCGTCCCAGGGTCCTCATCCCTACAGAGCGGCCAGAGGCTCTTCCCTCCTCCTGTGGGCAGGGTGCTGAGCTCCGGGAGGCAAGGCACTTGGGTGGCAGAGCCTGTTGCCCCCCGGTGCTGGGCCTGACCTGCGGCCCCTCAAGGGCTGGGGGCGGCGGGTGCTGACCGCTGACCCGCCCTCCCGCCCAGTTCTGCCAGCCCAGCGGGTGGCAGCTGTGTCCTGAGCGGAACCCGCCCACCTTCTTCGTCGCCGTTCTCACCGACATCAACTCCGAGCGGCACTACTGTGCCTGCCTGACCTTCTGGGAGCCTGTGGAGCCCACGCAGGTCAGCCCGCCGGGCCAGCCTCCGGCTGCGGATGCTCCCCGCCATGCGCCTCGCCCTGTCTGTATCTGGTCCTCCGCCCTGCGGAGGCTGCACTTGCCAGCTTGCCAGGCCTGTCTGCGTTGCCTGGACCCCCACCCCCTCCCCACTGGGCTTGGGGATGCGCCCGGACCCCGGCAGACGGCTTCTGTCCGCAGGAAGGGCTGTGCGCCCGGGATGCCGCCGAGCGGGATGAGGAGGCTGATGAGGGGGGCCCGGGGGCACTGCTGCCCCCCACGCCCGGCCCACCCGGCCAGCTGTTTGCTCCAAAGACGCTGGTGTTGGTGTCACGGCTGGACCACGTGGAGGTGTTCAGGGTGAGGCGGGCAGCTGGCTCCCCAGGTCGGCTGTGGGGTGCCCTCGCTGGCTGGACCGTCATCCCCAGCCTGTGATCCTTGCAGAACAGCCTTGGCCTCATCTACACCATCCACGTAGAGGGTCTGAACGTGGGCCTGGAGAATGTGGTTGGGAACCTGCTGACGTGCGTCATCCCCCTGGCCGGGGGCTCGCAGGTGGGTTTGGGGGCGGGCTGTCACCTGCAGCCTCAGGCCCCTCTGTGTCCGAGGCCGCGGGGTGGGGCCTGGAGGCCCTCGGGGTCCCGCCTGGTGGAGCAGCCCACCTCGGACGCCGTCCTGTGTCGGTTCTGCTGGCAGCCGCTGCCGCCCGTGGCCCTGCCTGCCTCGTGTCCCGGCTCCCGCCCGGCTCTCCACCCGCACCTGTGTGTCCTCTGCCCGCGCGCTCCTCGGGTGTGCCTGTCTCTGGTTGTCTGTGCCCCCGGTCTGTGCCCCCGCGTGTGGGTGTGTCTAACCGTGTCTCTCTGCCTGTCTGTCCTGTGCAGCTGGACTCTGGTGAGGATGGAGTGGTACGAATTCTTTGTTTCTTCTGCCCACTTAGGCCCTATCCTCACCCCAGGTCAGAGGCCCAAAGTTTTCTCTGGAGCGCTGCTTGGGCTGGCAGAAGCCGGGCTTGGCCTTTGCCCCTCCCCATCCCTGCCAGTCCCATGTGGGGTCTGTCCGCCCCCAGGCTCTCCTGAGGCTGTGGAGCCCAGGGCTGACGCAGGTCTGGTTGGAGCGGCTGAGCCCTGGCCCCTCTCTCTGCAGAGAACCATCTCTTTGGGCGCTGGGGACCGGCAGGTCATTCAGACCCCGCTCACCGACTCACTGCCCATCAGCCGCTGCAGCGTGGCCCTGCTGTTCCGCCAGCTGGGTGAGCCTGGCCCCCCACGAGGCCCCCCAAGCCCCCCGGCACAGTGCCCCGTCCGCCCGCCCAGCTGGTAGGCCGACGCCGAGGCTGCCCTGTGCACCAGGCCCCTAAGCCCGTCTCCCCCGCAGGCATCACCAACGTGCTGTCCCTATTCTGTGCGGCGCTCACAGAGCACAAGGTGCTCTTCCTGTCGCGGAGCTACCAGCGGCTCTCGGACGCCTGCCGGGGCCTCCTGGCGCTGCTGTTCCCGCTCAGATACAGGTGCCTCCCTCAGTGCTGCCCGCAGCCCCTCTGCCCGCCCCAGCCCTCGCGGGGCGGCCACACTGAGCCCCGGCCCGTTGCAGCTTCACCTACGTGCCCATCCTGCCGGCACAGCTCCTGGAGGTGCTCAGCACGCCCACGCCCTTCATCATCGGAGTCAACGCCGCCTTCCAGGCGGAGGCCCAGGAGCTGGTGAGGCCTGCTCAGGGCCTGCCCTGCTGCTCTGGGCTGGGCCGACCCCGGGCCCTGCCGAGTGGCCTGTGGTCCCTGACGTCTCGCTACCTTTGCTGCACAGCTGGACGTGATTGTTGCTGATCTGGATGGCGGGACGGTGACTGTCCCCGAGTGTGTGCACATCCCTCCCCTGCCTGAGCCGCTGCAGAGTCAGACACACAGCATCCTGAGCATGGTGAGGCGGGCGGGGGCCGCGTGGTTGGCAGAGAGGCCCATGGCCTGGGGCTGGTGTGCAGCCGACGCTGGTCCCTGCTGCCCCCTCAGGTCCTGGACCCAGAGCTGGAGCTGGCCGACCTGGCCTTCCCTCCACCTTCGACGTCCGTGTCCTCCCTAAAGATGCAGGTGGGCGCCCCCAGCCGCTCAGTCCTGGAGGGGGTGGCGTGGCGGGCGTGTGGGGCGCGGGCAGGGAGGGCGGGGCGGGGGCTCAGCCGTGTGTGTGCCCCAGGACAAGGAGCTGCGCGCCGTCTTCCTGCGGCTCTTTGCTCAGCTCCTGCAAGGCTACCGCTGGTGTCTGCACATGGTCCGCATCCACCCGGAGCCCGTCATCCGCTTCCATAAGGTGGGCGCCGGGCAGGGCACGGGTGGGCAGAGAAGGGTGCCCGAGGGCTGACTTGTTTGTGCACCCCAGGCAGCTTTCCTGGGCCAGCGCGGGCTGGTGGAGGATGATTTCCTGATGAAGGTGCTGGAGGGCATGGCCTTTGCAGGCTTCGTGTCCGAGCGCGGGGTCCCCTACCGCCCTACGGACCTGTTTGATGAGGTGCACCCCCACCCCAGCTGGGAGGAGCCCCCCACCCCTGTCCTGCCCCAGCCAGCCCTCCTGACTCTGCTCCGCCCCCAGCTGGTGGCCCATGAAGTTGCTCGGATGCGGGCAGATGAGAACCACCCCCAGCGAGTTCTGCGTCACGTCAAGGAACTGGCCGAGCAGCTCTACAAGAACGTAAGGCGGGTGACGCAAGCCGTGGGCTGGTCTGGCAAGGCCATCTTGCTGCCCCAACGGGGCCGCTTGCCCACCCTGCCTGTGTCCCCCCAGGAGAACCCGTACCCTGCTGTGGCTATGCACAAGGTGCAGCGGCCAGGCGAGGCCAGCCACCTGCGGCGGGCGCCCCCGGCCCTTCCCCCGGCTGGACGAGGGCATGGTGCAGTGGATCGTGGATCAGGCCACGGCCAAGATGCAGGGCGCGCCCCCAGCTGTGAAGGCTGAGAAGAGGACCACTGTGCCCTCGGGGCCGCCCATGAGTGCGTAGCTGGGAGGGGGGGCGTGCGTGTGGCTGAGAGCGGCCACGAGGTCAGAGGCGAGCGTGTTGTCTGCTCCCCAGCGGCCATCGTGGAGCGGAGCGGCGGGCTGCATGGTAACAGTGCGCGCCGGCTGGAGGTGGTCCGGAACTGCATCTCCTACGTGTTCGAGGGGAAGATGCTGGAGGCCAAAAAGGTGAAGGGTGCCGGGTGCTCCGTGTGGCTGCTCTGGGCCGGGGCGGCGGCCCCAGAGGAGCCCTGTGGGCCACTGGTGGGAGCCAGGCCGGTGAGAAGGGTGGGTGGACGCGGCCTGCAGGGGGACTTCTGTCAGCGTTTAGGTATCAGAACATCCTGAGGGTTTTAGTGGTTTTTCTTTCTCTCTCACAGAAAGTAGTGTAGGCGTACAGGTGTCTGTGTGTTTTGTGTTTTTCTAATTTGTAGAAAGTGGAGGTCACTTAGCGTTGCGCCCTGTGGTGTCCACTGACGCTCCGGGTCTCTCAGGACAGGCAGTCGCGTCTGTCCTGTGTGTCATGGCTGTGTGGTTGTCTGTGAAGCACTTGGTGCTCACAGCAGCCCCTCACTGGGTTCCTGATCATTTCAGAGAGAACGGTAGTAACGGAAGTCCGAGTGTAGCCCTTCTGAGCCCGCGGTGCTGAGCTGGCTGCTGGCACGTGTATTCTGGGCACAGGGCCTGGCTGGCCACGGGGTCACCTCCCTCAGAGCACCTCGGCACGCTGGCCGTGTTGTGAGCCGCGTGTGCGCAGGGCTGGCTCCACTGGAGTGCCAGTCTCTTTCGGGCAGTGAAGCGCTGAGTCGGGTGCAGATGGGACCTGAGTGGCTTCCAGCCTCCTCTGAGCGGACAGCCTGTGCTCCAGCCCCCAGCTCTGCGCCGGGCCGTCCCTGTGCCTCCTTCCAGACCCACAGGGCATGGCGGGGTCTCCACAGGCTGAAGCCCTCATCCCTGCGGTTCTGTCTGCAGCTGCTGCCCGCTGTGCTGAGGGCCCTGAAGGGGCGTGCGGCGCGCCGCTGCCTGGCCCAGGAGCTGCACCTGCACGTGCAGCAGAACCGTGCCGTCCTGGACCACCAGCAGTTCGACTTCGTGGTCCGCATGATGAACTGCTGCCTGCAGGTGAGGCTGGGCCTCACACTCTGCTGGCAAGGGTGCCCCAGGGTGGGGCAGGCGGGGCCTCCCCAGCCAGCCTGTGAGGGCGCCTCTCTGGCAGCGCGACAGCTGGGAGGCCCTGGTCTGCTGGTGAGGGTGGCCTAGGAGGGCCCGCGTGCAGAGGCCTCCTGCACTCGGCCTCTGGGCAGCCCCCGGGGACTGCAGGCAGGTCAGGGACAGCAGGAGGTGCTGCTCTGGGCGGCGGTGCTGGTGGGATGCACTGGGCAGGGTTCCGACACCCCTGGCTGCTGCAGGACTGCACCTCCCTGGATGAGCACGGCATCGCGGCTGCTTTGCTGCCCCTGGTCACTGCCTTCTGCCGGGTGAGTGCTGGGGTGGCCAGGGTCTTCCTCTGCCCACTCCGGGTGCCCCCGCTGACTCTCCCACTTGGCCTCTGCAGAAGCTGAGCCCAGGGGTGACGCAGTTTGCATACAGCTGCGTGCAGGAGCATGTGGTGTGGAGCACGCCGCAATTCTGGGAGGCCATGTTCTACGGGGACGTGCAGACCCACATCCGGGCCCTTTACCTGGAGCCTGCCGAGGACCGAGACCCCTTCTCGGTGTGTGGGGGCTCCCTGGGCCGGGGGATGGGCGGGCCTGGCTCTCGCTCACCTGTGGCCCTGCGGCAGGTAGGGGAGGCGCCTGTGCAGGAGGACGAGCGCTCTGCCCTGGACGTAGCGTCCGAGCAGAGGCGCCTGTGGCCCACGCTGAGCCGAGAGAAGCAGCAGGAGCTGGTGCAGAAGGAGGAGAGCACAGTCTTCAGCCAGGCCATCCACTACGCCAGCCGCATGAGCTACCTGCTCCTGCCCCTGGACAGCAGCAAGAGCCGCCTGCTGCGGGAGCGCGCGGGGCTGGGCGAGCTCGAGAGCGCCAGCAACAGCCTCGTCACCAGCAGGTGCGGCCCGGCCCGGGCTGGGGATGGGCGGCGTGGGCCTCAGGCCGGGGCGGGTGCCCACTGTGCCCCTCCCTGGCCAGCATGGCGGGCAGCGTGGCGGAGAGCTACGACACGGAGAGCGGCTTCGAGGACGCAGAGACCTGTGACGTGGCCGGGGCTGTGGTCCGCTTCATCAACCGCTTTGTGGACAAGGTCTGCACAGAGAGTGGGGTCACCAGCGACCACCTCAAGGGGCTGCATGTCATGGTGCCAGGTACGGGGTCTGCGCCTGGAAACACTCCCCTTGGGTGGGCGGGCCCAGGCCCAGGCATGAGAACCGCTCTCCCCCAGACATCGTCCAGATGCACATCGAGACCCTGGAGGCTGTGCACAGAGAGAGCAAGAGGCTGCCTCCCATCCAGAAGGTGAGGGGGCGCCGTGGGGGGCGGGCCCAGGACCTGGCCGTGTCCTGAGACACCACTCCCCTCCCCAAACAGCCCAAACTGCTTCGGCCACGCCTGCTGCCTGGAGAGGAGTGTGTGCTGGACGGCCTTCGCGTCTACCTGTTGCCCGACGGGCGAGAGGAGGGCGCGGGGGGCCCTGGGGGCGGCCCTGCACTGCTGCCAGCTGAGGGCGCCGTTTTCCTCACCACGTACCGGGTCATCTTCACGGGGATGCCCACCGACCCCCTGGGTGAGCCTTGGGGCCTCTGTGCCCAGCCCACCCTCACTTCCCCTCTCCTCCCAGGTCCCTGGGCGAGCGGGACTTTCTCTGCCCCTCCTTCTCCTGTCTCAGGGGTGGGGAGTCTGTGGAGACAAGCTGTTGTCTACCCTGCCCCGGCTGCCCCGTAGCTCTGGTCCCCTGAGGCTCTGTGACCCCCTCCCCTCCCTCTGACTCCGCACCCGGCCTGTTCCAAGTGGGGGAGCAGGTGGTGGTCCGCTCCTTCCCGGTGGCTGCGCTGACCAAGGAGAAGCGCATCAGCGTCCAGACCCCTGTGGACCAGCTCCTGCAGGATGGGCTGCAGCTGCGCTCCTGCACCTTCCAGGTGGGCGGGGGTCTGAGGGCCCCTCGTGCCGTCCTCACGGGCGGGCAGTGACGCCGGCAGCGAGCCCTCTGTGGCCCTGACGGTGCGGGGGCCACGGCGCCTCAGCTTGGGGTCCTCTGCCAAGGCCACATGCTGGCCATTGGGGCTCTCCGTCTCACGTGTGAGGCTGGACCCCGGGATCCAGGTCGAGTGTGCTGTGTGAGCACGCCTGACTGAAAGCCTTGTGGAGGGGGATGCACACAAGGATCGGGTCGTCCGTCTCTAGCTGCATGCGGTTTGGGGAGCAGACCCTCCATTAGCCCTGTGTCCTTGGGGTGCTCCCTCAGGGGTGTCCATCTCTGGACACAGAGACGAGACTGACCTTCACAGTCCCATGGTAGACCCAGCTGCCTTCTCTGGGGCCCGTCTGGTCATAGGGCTCTCACTTGTCCACCCTATTAGAAACACTCATGTTGTGCTGATGCAGTGTGGGCTATCCCAGAGGCCTGTCTGCCTTGGTGGCTGGCTGGGCTCAGGCCCACAGGCCATTCAGCCTCTGAGGCCCTCCTGTGTGACACAGCTGCTGAAGATGGCATTTGATGAAGAGGTGGGGTCTGACAGCGCTGAGCTCTTCCGCAAACAGCTGCACAAGCTGCGGTACCCAGCAGACATCAGAAGCACGTTCGCACTCAGCCTGGGTTCTGCCCACACCCCCCGGCCGGCCGCCCCGTGCCACCAAGGACAAGGGGCCTTCCTTCAGGTAGGGACCTGGGCCCAAAGGCCAGGACACTGTGCGTGTCCCCTTGTTCATCTCATCGCTGTGGCCGTGCTCTCCCACCCCCAGGACCCTGTCCAGGAACCTGGTGAAGAACGCCAAGAAGACCATCGGGCGGCAGTATGTCACTCGGAAGAAGTACAACCCGCCCAGCTGGGAGCACCGGGGTCAACCGCCCCCCGAGGACCAGGAGGACGCGATCTCTGGTGGGGGTGGGGAGCCCTGGGTGGTCTGGGTGAAGATCTTCACGTGGAGGGTAGGGGGCCTGGGAGGTCTGTGAATGACGAGCCGTGTGTGCCCGGTCTGCCCCAGTGTCAGAGGAGCTGGAGCCCAGCACGCTGACCCCGTCCTCGGCCCTGAAGCCCTCGGACCGCATGACCATGAGCAGCCTGGTGGAGCGGGCGTGCTGCCGGGACTACCAGCGCCTGGGGCTGGGCACGCTGAGCAGCAGCCTGAGCCGGGCCAAGTCTGAGCCCTTCCGCATCTCCCCGGTGAACCGCATGTACGCCATCTGCCGCAGGTGAGCCCTGGCGCGGCCCCGGGGCGCTGGCTGCGGATCCACGGTGGCTTTGCCGCTGCCCTCACCCGCGGCCGCTGCCTCTTCACAGCTACCCCGGGTTGCTGATTGTGCCCCAGAGCGTCCAGGACAACGCTTTGCAGCGCGTCTCCCGCTGCTACCGCCAGAACCGCTTTCCAGTGGTCTGCTGGCGCAGCGGGCGCTCCAAGGCTGTGCTTCTGCGCTCTGGAGGCCTGCACGGCAAGGGTGTTGTAGGTCTATTCAAGGCCCAGAATGCGCCTTCTCCAGGTAGGCGCCCTGCTCCTGCTATGGCCCTCGCCCCGCCCCAGGGCCCAGGGCCTCACCCTCACCTCTGCCTACCCTGCCAGGCCAGTCCCAGGCCGACTCCAGCAGCCTGGAGCAGGAGAAGTACCTGCAGGCCGTAGTCAGCTCCATGCCGCGTTATGCGGATGCATCCGGCCGCAACACGCTCAGCGGCTTCTCTTCCGCCCACATGGGCAGCCATGGTGAGTGTGTTTGGACGGGAGGACTTGGGGGCAGTGGCGGCATTTACAGAGGGCAGGCCCGTAAGGGGGCAGTGTCTGGGTAATGGGACCAGGTAAGTGTCCTGAGGCCCTACTCTGACCACTCCTTCGGGGGTTTGCAGAGGTGGCGGCAGGCCCAGGGCATGCACCAGGGGCCATCCTGGGCCCTGCCCCTCGCCCTTAGGGCACAGGTGTGGGGTGACCGGGGAGGTGCTTAGTGGTGCAGGAGACCTTGGGATGCTCTGCACAGGGGATGGTGTCCTGGGGTAGGAACGCTGTTGGGGGTGATGAGCCACGCGAGTGCCTGGCACTGGGAGAGGATTCTAGACAGACACCTGCGAGGGCCCCAGGGCCTGCAGGCAGGGGAAGGGTGTGTGCTGGCAGGAGCAGCCTCCCCAGGGGCCTTGCTCCCAGGCAGTCACCTCTACATCACACTCACCCTCCCCCAGCCCCATCCGGCGCCCTGACCCCCTCCTTGAGGCCCTGTGACAGCCTCCCCTTTCCCTGTCCCCGTCTCCCCTCCCCAGCTCCCCTCCTGGACCCTCATGATGCTCTGGCCTCTTTCGGTCTGTTCTCTTGGCCCACCGGGCCTCCTCCAGCTGCAGTGTAACCCCTGTTGCTCCTCTGTGCTTGGGGCTTGGTGATCAGAGGCCTCTCAGTCTGTGCTTGGAGGGCTCATCTGCCCGCTCGAGGCATGAGGTCTGGGAAGCTGCCCTCCCTTGGCCTGACTGTGGCCCAGATGCTGGCCTGAGCCGACCGCCGCCTCTTCCTCAGCAGAGGTGGTGGCAGTGTCCACCTAGGGCCTGCGCACACCCGGCGCTCTCCTGTCAGCAGTGTGTGCCGTCGGCAGAGGTCACATGGGGGTCACTTGTCTGTGAGACCCCCTTACCCTGGCTGGCACAGGGGTCACACCAGGGGTCCCTTGTCACTCAGGCCTTCCTGATTCCCTCCCTCCCTTCAGACTTGTCTGCGTTTTCCTCTGCTGCGGCTCTAGCTGCCAGACGCGCTAGGGTCCTCAAGTGGGCTCGGGGGCTGGTGGCACCGCCTGTGGGCCCAGCCTTCCAGAAGCCCAAGCATCTTCCTTGATTCTTCCCGCCGCCTACTCTTGACTCCTGTGAGCTCACCACCCACGTCTGCAGCCCTCCCTGCGGTCAGTTGCCCCCAGCCTGAGGCACAGGACCTGTGTCAGCTGTGGAAACGGGCGGTCCCGCTGTCCTGGTGGTGAACGGCGGTGCCGACCGAGGGAGGCCCAGCTTTGGCACCCACCCTTCTGAAGGGGCACATGTCTTACCTATGCTGTTTCTCTGCTGGAACGTCGCTTTCTAGTTATTAGTTTTCCGTCCTTCAGTACATTTTATGGTCGTGCTGTCTTGCCTTCTGTCCCCTCCAGAGATTCTGAGCAGCCCCTGCAGGCAGCAGGCACTCTCTTCACAGGACCTCTCGCCCCCTGGTGCCTGAGTTTTCCCTAATGGTGCTTGTGGTGCTGCTGCCTGGTGCCCCCCAAGTTCTGGGCATGGGCCGTGCCCTCATTGCCTGGAGTGGATGGGCTCAGCTCACCCCAGCTGTACATGGTGCCCACTCAGACTCTGTCATGAAGACACAGTGTCCTTGCTGTGGGTGACACTGCTTCTGCTTGCAGCGTGGTAGGCTGCCTTCACGCTCACCTCCAATGGCCCGCACCCCACTCGGAGGAGGGGCGGGGCTTGGTGCTGGCTTTGAGACCCAGAGGCCAGTGCAGAGCCTCGTCCTGCCAGCTCCCTGCACGTCCAGCCCACAAGCCTCGAGCCTGCCTGTGTCCTGGATTGAACCAGCCTCGGAGGTCCCAGGCTGGGGGCTGCCTCCTCTCTGGGCGGCACTTCATGGTCACCTCCTGCTGCTCTGTGCCTGGCAGGGAGTGCTGGGTGGCCACGTCACGAGCAGCTCTGGCAGTGTCCATGAGCTGAGGGTGCAGAGGAGGCCCAGTGTCCTGCCTGTCCCCTCCCCTCTCTACCTACTGTTGGGTCCTCTGTTCCCTGGGGGCCCAGAGGGTCTTGGAGCTGACCTCCACTGTCTGTCTCCTTGGGGCTCCCTGGGGGTTTGGGGCAACCCAGCCCTGCTCCCAGTCTCCTCGGGCCACAGTTTCCCCTTGCTGGGCGCCCCCTAGGCCCGGAGCCAGGTCTGAGCTTTCTCTCTGCTGTACCCCCAGTGCCCAGCCCCAGAGCCAGGGTCACCACGCTGTCCAACCCCATGGCGGCCTCGGCCTCCAGACGGACTGCGCCCCGAGGTACCGTAGTGGCCACTCAGGCCGGCTCCCCCACACGTGGCCCTGATGGTCCCCATGGGACTGAGGTCATGGGCACTAACGTCCCCATGTCTGGCACTAACGGCCCCACTTGACAGACTGGTGTCACCCAGCCCTCCCCACAGCCCTGGGCACTAACAGCCTGATGCCCGAGTCCTGCCCTTGCCCTCCTGGGAGCTCAGCCCTAGGTGAGTGCTGCCCTGGCCCCGGCCTGGCGCTTACCTGCTCTCTCTGTGCAGGTAAATGGGGCAGCGTCCGGGCCGGTGGGCGCAGTGGTGGGCTCAGCACTGATGTGGGCTCCCGGCTAGCGGGCGTGGGCCCCCCAGGCCAACGGGGCCCCTCCCGACCCAGGCTTTCTGCGGCCTCAGCGTGCAGCCCTCTATATCATTGGAGACAAAGCCCAGCTGAAGGTGACTGGGATAGGGTCCTGGGGCCAGGTGGGGATGTGAGGTCTGGGCCCACCTTACCACAGTTGGCCTCTTCCAGGGTGTGCGGCCAGACCCCCTGCAGCAGTGGGAGCTGGTGCCCATTGAGGTGTTCGAGGCACGGCAGGTGAAGGCGAGCTTCAAGAAGCTGCTAAAGGCCTGTGTCCCTGGCTGTCCTGCCACCGAGCCCAGCCCCGCCTCCTTCCTGCGCTCACTGGAAGACTCAGAGTGGCTCATCCAGGTCCCTCCCCTGCCCTGACCCTGCTGTGGGGGTGGCACCGGGAGGGGTGTGGAAGCCACGGGGAGGGACTGTCCAGTGGCCGCCTGGCTGTCTGCCCCCCAGTTATCTAGGGCCACAAGTGGATGGGGTCTGGACTTGCTCATTGGCTTTGAGAGGAGGTCATGGCTGTTCCCCATTGGTGGGAGGTGGACAGGGCTGGAGGCCAGGGCCCGGCCGTGTGAGCGCCCTGTGCTCTGTGCTGGTGGGACTGGGCATGTCGGGGAGGGCCTTCAGGCCCACAAGGTGCTGACAGGTGGGCGGGAGGAGGGACGCACCCCTGCGCCCTCTGGGCCTGTCCCGCCTTCCCACCGTGCAGGCTGTCCCCTCGCGGGGGCCTGCAGAACCACATCTTGTGCGGATGTGTGGGGCCTAGGGCCTGGGAGGTGCTGAGGGGCCCGGGTCCCTGCAGATCCACAAGCTGCTGCAGGTGTCGGTGCTGGTGGTGGAGCTCCTGGACTCGGGCTCCTCCGTCCTGGTGAGCCTGGAGGACGGCTGGGACATCACCACGCAGGTGCGCGCAAAGGGTGCGGGGACATCACGCAGGGGCGTGGGGGTGCAGGGCGCCCACACCCTGCTGACCCTCGGCGTTGCTGGCAGGTGGTGTCCCTGGTGCAGCTGCTCTCAGACCCCTTCTACCGCACCCTGGAGGGCTTCCGGCTGCTGGTGGAGAAGGAGTGGCTGTCCTTCGGCCACCGCTTCAGCCACCGCGGGGCCCACACCCTAGCTGGGCAGAGTGGTGGCTTCACTCCAGTCTTCCTGCAGTTCCTGGACTGTGTGCACCAGGTGAATGGGTGGCCATGGCTGGGGCTGTGTGTGTGGACCGCTCTCCGCTGACCCCTGTGTGCGGACCGCTCTCCGCTGACCGCTGATCGCACACAGGTCCACCTGCAGTTCCCGATGGAGTTCGAGTTCAGCCCTTTCTACCTCAAGTTTCTTGGCTACCATCACGTGTCCCGCCGCTTCCGGACCTTCCTGCTGGACTCCGACTATGAACGCATTGAGCTGGGTACAGGGGCAGGGCGGGTGGGTACGGGAGGTGGTGGTGGCGGCAGCCCGGGAGATCACGGGGGTGGGCGCGGTCCGCGGTGGAGGGCGTGGCCTGGGTGAGGGGCGTGGCCCGCGAGTGAAGGGCGTGGTCAGCAGGCGGCGCTGCTCCCTAACCTGCCCGCAGGGCTGCTTTACGAGGAGAAGGGGGACCGCCGGGCCCCGCAGGCCTGCCGCTCGGTGTGGGAGTACGTGGACCGGCTGAGCAAGCGGACGCCCGTGTTTTACAACTACATGTACGCGCCGGAGGACGCGGAGGTGAGCTGGGCCCGGGGCGAGGTGGTCGGGCCCCTCCACGCCCAGTACTCAAGCCAGGCCCGCCCCCAGGTCCTGCGGCCCTACAGCAACGTGTCCAACCTGAAGGTATGGGACTTCTACACCGAGGAGACGCTGGCCGAGGGCCCCCCTATGACTGGGAACTGGCGCAGGGGCCCCCGGAGCCTCCGGAGGAAGAGCGGCCAGATGGGGGTGCCCCCCAGAGCAGGCGCCGGGTGGTGTGGCCCTGCTATGACAGCCGGCCCAGAGCCCAGCCCGACGCCATCTCCCGGCTCCTGGAGGTGCGTGTGGCCCCGGGGACTGGGAGTGGGCGCCCCCACCCCGCACTGGCCTGCAGTGCCCACCCTGACTGCTGTCTGCAGGCAGCGGTGACCGAGGCTGTGGGGAACACCTCAGTCTGAGGAAGGTTTGGAGTCACCCTAAGGGCTGGCGGGGTTTTCGCAGAGCCTGTGTCCTCTCTAGACCCCTACGCGCTCCTTCCTGGCTGTGAACACCCCCGTGTGGACGGTGCTCTGCTGGGTTCCAGCTGCCTGGTGTCAGAGAAGCTCGGGGTGGACTCAGGTCGCTCTTGGCCTTTGTCCGCCACACCTGGCGGTGCGCCCTGGAATAGAGGGGGCTGTGCGATGGGCGGAGCCTCCCGCCCCGCCCGTGGCTGCGTGGCTTCGGGGATTTCTCCGGCAGCAGCGGTGAAGGGCCAGCAGGCTGTAGTGTGTTGAGAACCAGCACTGGCAGCCTGCCCCCCGGGATTTGGGGGAGCCTGGGTCCTGGCTCTGTGGGTGAAGGGGGCTCACGGGCGCAGAGAGCGGCCCGTCCTCTCCCCCATGCTGCTTGCGGTCTCGGAGTCGGCGTCCGGACCAGCGTCTGTGTGGCTGTCCTGTCTGCTGCCTTCACTTCTGACTGGTCTGTGTCTGTACAGTTAAGATGAGCTCCTGGTAGTCATGTGGTTGGGTGTTCTTTTTACCCAGTTCTGTCTTTCATTGGACTTTTTGGTCTATTTATACTTGTATTTTCATGTCTACATTTTTCTCTTTATTAAAAAAAATTTTTTTTAATCTAGTTGGAGGCTAAGTACAGTGCTGTGTTAGCCTCTGCCGTGCAACACTGTGGATCCGGCAAAAGCATTTACACTTAATCAGTGACGTGTGATGGGTTTTCTGGTGGCTCAGCGGGTGAAGAATCCTGCAGTGCAGGAGACCCAGGTTTGATCCCTGAGTCGGGAAGATCCCCTAGGGAAGGAGACGGCCGTCCACTCCAGTGTTCTTGTCTGGAGATTCCCATGGACAGAGGGCCGCAGAGCTGGACACAGCCAGGCAACCGACAGGCTCACGCTGGCGTGCGGCCTGGCCTCCGGCTCGCTCTCCTTGCTCGCTCTCCTCTGGCTTCCGTTCTTCTCCTGACGGTGGAGCGCTGTTGCCCCCTGTGTCAGCACGGTGTGGCTTTGCTGTTTCTGCAGCACTTGGAGCAGCCATCAGCCGCTGTAGCCGCGGGTCTTATGGGGCTGAGTTGTGCCCACGGCCCCGCCCCACGGAATGCCCGCTGCTGTCGTTGGCCGGCGTTCCCCCTCCTCCCTCACCTGAGCTCTCAGCACTCAGTGTGGGCGACAAGGGGCCGCCTGTCTGCCGCCCGGTGTCTCCTTCTGTCCCTGCAGGTGTGCTGTTGCGTCACTGCTCTTCAGCCTGAACTTTTATCTCTAATACTTATGTGTGGATTTTATTCTTTTGGTTGTGGAGGCTCAGTGCTTGGGGCACACGGGCTCAGTTGCCCTGCAGCACGTAGGATCTTAGTTCCCCGATCAGGAATTGAAATGTGTCTTCTGCATTGCAAGGCAGGTTCTTAACCACTGGACCACCAGGGAAGACCTTGAAGAACTTTTAATGTTTCTTGTAAATCAAATCTGCTAGGGATAAACTCCCCCAGCTTAGAGATTTCCATTTTCACCATTTCTTTTTTTCGAAGTACAATCATTTTCCGTTGTTGTGTTCCGGGTGTATGATAGAGTGATTTAGGTGTGTCTGTGTATGAAAGTGTCGGTCGTCAGTTGCGTCTGACTTTCTGCAACCCCATGGACTGTATAGCCCGTCAGGCTCCTCTGTCTGCGGGATTCTCCAGGAAAGAATCCTGCAGTGGGTTGCCATTCCCTTCTCCAGGGGATTTCTGCGACCCAGGGATTGAACCTGGGTGTCCTGCATTGCAGGCAGAGTCTTTACTGGCTGAGCCACCAGGAAGCATCTGTACATACAGTAGGTTCTTTTCCATTGTCGGTTTTCACAAGACATGAACGTGGCTCCGTGTGCTGTGCAGGTCCTTCTGATTACCTGTTGTACACAGACAGAGCGTGCGCGCTGACACAGACTCCTGACTCACCCCGCCCTCGTCCCTTCTGGTAACCGAGTCTGTTCTCTATGTCTGTGAGTCTGCTTCGGTTTTGTCAATAAGTCCACTTATGTAACTTTTTTAGCTTCCACATTTAAGTGATACAAACGATGTTTTCTTTCTCTCACTCCGTTTCACTGCGTCTGATAATCTCTAGGTCCACCCACGCTGCTGCAGGGGCGCTACTACTTGCCGAGTAGTGTCCCACTGTGCGTGCGCGCCACAGCGTCATCCGTTCACCTGCCGATGGACATTTACGGGGTTTCCCTGTGGGCTGTTGCAAATACTGCTGAAGTCAATACTGGGGTGCATGTGTCTTTTCGCATTAGCGGCCTTGTCTTCTCTGGATGTGTGCCCAGGCGGGACTGCAGGGCCGCGGGGCAGCTCTGCTGGCAGTTTTCAAGGAGCCTCCACTCTATTCTCCGTGGCGGCCGCACCAGTGTACATCCCGCCAGCAGTGGGGCCAGGCTGCCTCTTCCCCACACCCTCCCAACATTGACTAGTTCCAGAATTTTTCATAACGGCCTTTCTGACTGGTGTGAGGTGGGACCTTACTATAGTTTTGATTTACATTTTCTAGTAGTTGTTAACAGTGATACTGAGCATCTTTTCACGAGCCTGTTGGTCATATACGTGTCTTCTTTGGAGAAAGTCTATTTAGGTCTTCTGTTCGTTTTTTGTTTTATTTTTTGGCCTCATGGCTTTGTTGCAGCGAGCAGGCACTGCTCTTGCTTGTGGTGAGCAGGCTTCCCACTGTGGCGGCTCCTCCCGTGTGGAGCGGGGGCTCTAGGCACATGGGCTTCCACAGTCGCAGCCTGAGGCTTGGTGCTTGTGGCTCTTCGGCTGCGGCAAGTGGGGTCTTCCCAGACGAGGGACTGAGCCCGTGTCCCCTGCGTTGGCAGGTGGGTTCCCAGCCACTGGACACCAGGGAAGTTCTGCCATTCACATTTTGCTCTCTCAGGGTTTTGCCCCAACCTTGTGTATATTATCAACATGAAATTTTCAAAAGTGATGCTCTGTGAAGTTTTGAGTGAAGAATTTTTCATTGTCTAAGCGATATATGCACTGATGTCTGAGAAGATGACAGTTCTCCAGAGTACAGTTCTATTCAGATGATGTGAATATGAGACCAAAGACAGCCAAAAAACCTTCAGAAAAAACTTAGTGATTGATTCTGAAATGGGAAGTGAAAGTGAAACTCATGATGCTGGAGAACGCACCTTTGCTTCTACAGAAGAGTGGATTGGAAACACTGCACGGAAGTCAGCTTCCCAGGCGGGCCGTGCGCAACTGCTGCATGGGGTAACCTGCAAATGCGAATAAGCTGATGAAGTTTTGGCCAGCCGCACTATAAAAACCACTGGCCGCAGACACCAGCCCAGTCAGTAACGAGCTAACAGCGCTGACTCCCCCAGTCCCAGAGCACGTGGCGTCTTCCCCGCTGGCCGGGGGTCTGCAGCTTCTCCCCTCGGTGTCTCACGGTTCTCCGCCTAGGGCCTCCCACCTCCGTGGGCAGGTGCATTCCTGGGTGTTGTGCTCTTTTTGGCGCAGCAGCAAATGGCATTGTTCCCTTCATTGCTCCCTATGTGCTTTCTTTCTCGAAAGGGTGTTTTCCTCAGATGCAGAACTCTAGGTTGACAATTTTGAGCCCTGGCAGTTAAAAGGCGTCGTTCCAGGCTCTTCCGCGGGCGGTGTTTCTGAGTGCTGCCGCCCCTTCTCACCCTTGTAAACTGTCTGTGACGTCACCCTTTTCCCCGACTGCCTCTCAGGTCTCCTCTCCGTTCTGACTCATGGACTTGTTCCCGTGCTTTTCTCCAGCTGCGGTGTGAAGGCTTCTCAGCACAGCGGCCTCCTCGCTGCCCGCTTCGTGGCTCTGGGGCGTGTGGGGCCTTCCTGGACCGCGGCTCAGGCCTGTGTCTCCCGCGCTGGCGGTCGGATTTCTCAGCACCAGGCCCCCGGGGAGCCCTGCTCTGCACCCTCAGTGTCCGCAGTTTGGCCATCACGTTGGCTTTCCCGTGTGTGTTCTGCTTAGAGCTCTTTAAGCGTCTTACACGTTGTGGATGATGGTTTTAATCAAATTTACTAGATTTTAGACCATTATTTCTTTAAACAGTTTTCCCTCTGTGATTACTCTCATTTCTTCTCGGACTTTCTTGCCCCGTAGGTCGTTAAGTCTCTGTGGGTTTTCCGTCTGCAGGTCATGTTGTACGATTTATATTATCCTGCTTTCAGGTTCACTGCTCTTTTCCTTCTTATGTTTAAAATGCTCTGAAGCTTATTTAATGAATTTTCTATTTTAGATATTAAGAGTTTTCAGCTCTAGAGTTTCCATTTTCTTTATAGTTTTTTTCTCTCTAGAATTCTCCATCTGCTCACCGTTAGGTTCATCTTGAAATGTTAAATGTACTTATAACTGTTTTGAACTTCCTGTATGCTCCTTGAGTATCTAGTTCATTTCTGGGTCTGTTTCACTTTCCTCTGACGATACTTCTCTTGCTGCCTTCATGCTTGTCCAAGAATTGTTGTGAGCTGGACATTGCTGAAGATCAAGATCTCTGTCTCTGTTCAGGGTCATGGGTCTCCTTCCTGCACTCAGTGACCTAGTGGGTCAGCTTGGTCTTTTCAGGGGCTGTTCTCACGCTTTGTTAGGCAGCTGCTCAGTCGTGTCCGACTCTTCACAACCCCATGAATCCCAGCACGCCAGGCCTCCCTGTCCATCACCAACTCCCAGAGTTCACTCAAAGTCACGTCCATCGAGTCAGTGATGCCATCCAGCCATCTCATCCTCTGTCGTCCCCTTCTCCTCCTGCCCCCAATCCCTCCCAGCATCAGAGTCTTCAATGAGTCAACTCTTCGCATGAGGTGGCCCAGGTACTGGAGTTTCAGCTTCGGCATCATTCCTTCCAAAGAAATCCCAGGGCTGATCTCCTTCAGAATGGACTGGTTGGATCTCCTTGCAGTCCAAGGGACTCTCAAGAGTCTTCTCCAACATCACAGTTCAAAAGCATCAATTCTTCGGTGCTCAGCCTTCTTCACAGTCCAACTCTCACATCCATACATGACCACAGGAAAAACCATAGCCTTGACTAGGCGAACCTTTGTTGGCAAAGTAATGTCTCTGCTTTTCAATATGCTATCTAGGTTGGTCATAACTTTCCTTCCAAGGACTGAGTGTCTTGGGCTGCAGTCACCATCTGCAGTGATTTTGGAGCCCCCAAAAATAAAGTCTGACACTGTTTCCACTGTTTCCCCATCTATTTGCCATGAAGTGATGGGACCAGATGCCATAATTCTCGTTTTCTGAATGTTGCGCCTCAAGCCAACTTTTCCCTCTCCTCTTTCACTTTCATCAAGAGGCTTTTTAGTTCCTCTTCACTTTCTGCCATAAGGGTGATGTCATCTGCATCAGAGATCAGATCAGTCGCTCAGTCGTATCCGACTCTTTGCGACCCCATGAACTGCAGCACGCCAGGCCTCCCTATCCATTCTCCCGGCAATCTTTATTCCAGCTTATGCTTCTTCCAGCCCAGCATTTCTCATGATGTACTCGACATATAAGTTAAATAAGCAGGGTGACAATATACAGCCCTGACGTACTCTTCTTCCTATTTGGAACCAGTCTGTTGTTCCATGTCTGGTTCTGACTGTTGCTTCCTGACCTGCATATAGGTTTCTCAAGAGGCAGATCAGGTGGTCTGGTATTCCATCTCTTGAAGAATTTTCCACAGTTTATAGTGATCCACACAGTCAAAGGCTTTGGCATAGTCAATAAAGCAGAAATAGATGTTTTTCTGGAACTCTCTTGCTTTTTCCATGATCCAGCGGATGTTGGACATTTGATCTCTGATTCCTCTGCCTTTTGTAAAACCAGCTTGAACATCTGGAAGTTCACGGTTCATGTATTGCTGAAGCCTGGCTTGGAGAGTTTTGAGCATTCCTTTACTAGCATGTGAGATGAGTGCAATTGTGCAGTAGTTTTGAGCATTCTTTGGCATTGCCTTTCTTTGGGGATTGGAATAAAACTGACCTTTTCCAGTCCTGTGGCCACTGCTGAGTTTTCCAAATTTGCTGACATATTGAGTGCAGCACATTCACAGCATCATCTTTCAGGACTTGGAATAGCTCAACTGGAATTCCATCACCACTAGCTTTGCTCGTAGTGATCCTTTCTAAGGCCCACTTGACTTCACATTCCAGGATGTCTGGCTCTAGGTCAGTGATCACACCATCGTGATTATCTGGGTCGTGAAGATCTTTTTTGTACAGTTCTTCTGTGTATTCCTGCCACCTCTTCTTAATATCTTCTGCTTCTGTTAGGTCCATACCTTTTCTGTCCTTTATCGAGCCCATCTCTACGTGAAATGTTCTCTTGGTATCTCTAATTTTCTTGAAGAGATCTTTAGTCTTTCCCATTCTGTTGTTTTTCTCTATTTCTTTGCATTGATCGCTGGGGAAGGCTTTCTTATCTCTTCTTGCTATTCTTTGGAACTCTGCATTCAGATGTTTATATCTTTCCTTTTCTCCTTTGCTTTTCACTTCTCTTCTTTTCACAACTATTTGTAAGGCCTCCTCAGACAGCCATTTTGGTTTTTTACATTTCTTTTCCACGGGGATGGTCTTGATCCCTGTCTCCTGTACAATGTCACGAACCTCATTCCATAGTTCATCAGGCACTCTGTCTATCAGATCTAAGCCCTTAAATCTATTTCTCACTTCCACTGTATAATCATAAGGGATTTGATTTAGGTCATACCTGAATGGTCTAGTGGTTTTCCCTACTTTCTTCAATTTCAGTCTGAATTTGGCAATAAGGAGTTCATGATCTGAGCCACAGTCAGCTCCCGGTCTTGTTTTTGCTGACTGTATAGAGCTTCTCCATCTTTGACTGCAAAGAATGTAATCAATCTCATTTCGGTGTTGACCATCTGGGGATGTCCATGTGTAGAGTCTTCTCTTGTGTTGTTGGAAGAGGGTGTTTGCTATGACCAATGCGTTCTCTTGGCAAAACTCTATTAGCCTTTGCCTTGCTGCATTCCATATTCCAAGGCCAAATTTGCCTGTTACTCCAGGTGTTTCTTGACTTCCTACTTTTGCATTCCAGTCCCCTATAATGAAAAGGACATCTTTTTTGGGTGTTAGTTCTAAAAGGTCTTGTAGGTCTTCATAGAACCGTTCAGCTTCTTCAGCGTTACTGGTTGGGGCACAGACTTGGATTATTGTGATATTGAATGGTTTGCCTTGGAAATGAACAGAGATCATTCTGTCGTTTCTGAGATTGCATCCAAGTACTGCATTTCAGACTCTTTTGTTGACCATGATGGCTACTCCCTTTCTTCTGAGGGATTCTTGTCCACAATAGTAATGTAATGGTCATCTGAGTTAAATTCACCCATTCCAGTCCATTTGACTTCGCTGATTCCTAGAATGTCGACATTCACTCTTGCCATCTCTTGTTTGACCACTTCCAATTTGCCTTGATTCATGGACCTGACATTCCAGGTTTCTATGCAATATTGCTCTTTACAGCATCGGACCTTGCTTCTATCACCAGACACATCCACAGCTGGGTATTCTTTTTGCTTTGGCTCCATCCCTTCATTCTTTCTGGAGTTATTTCTCCACTGATCTCCAGTAGCATATTGGGCACCTACTGACCTGGGGAGTTCCTCTTTCAGTGTCCTATCTTTTTGCCTTTTCATACTGTTCATGGGTTCTCAAGGCAAGAATACTGAAGTGGTTTGCCATTCCCTTCTCCAGTGGACCACATCCTGTCAGACCTCTCCACCATGACCCGCCCGTCTTGGGTGGCCCCACACGGCATGGCTTAGTTTCATTGAGTTAGACAAGGCTGTGGTCCGTGTGATCAAATTGGCTAGTTTTCTGTGATTATGGTTTCAGTGTTGTTTGCCCTCTGATGCCCTCTTGCAACACCTACCCTCTTACTTGGGTTTCTCTTACCTTGGACGAGGGGTGTCTCCTCATTGCCGCCCCTCCTGACCTTGCACGTGGAGTAGCTCCTCTCGGCCCTCCTGTGCCCGCGCAGCCACTGCTCCTTGGACTTGGGGTTTCTTCTTGTGGAGAAGCCTTTCCTCCAGGCTCCACGGACACGATCTTTTCAGGTTTCAGCAGGTGGTCTGTGTCATCAGCAGGGCATCCCCATGGATTCTGCATCTCCCCGTACTGTGGCCTCCAGCGTCCGGATGCAGCTCACAGCTTCTGAGTAGCTGCTCTCTGCCAGGCCTTGTGGGGTCTTGCCGCACACGTGGCGGTTGCTCTTGGCAGAGATGCCGGGGGCCGGGGGTGTCTGTGGGGAGAGGGCCGAGCTCCTGCTCCCCCCGCCTCTGCCCTGCCCTCGGGCTCCGTGTGCCCCTCTCGGGCCTCAGGCCGTGGGGCGGCCCGTAACCGCTCAGCTCCACGTCTGTGTGCCAGCCAGCACCTTGTCGCTCTTTTGAAGATAGCGTGTCTTTTTTTTCTGGCTCGTTTTGGAATTTTCTCTTTCAGAAGTTTTTCTGTGGGGTGTGTATGCTCAGCTTATCCTGTCTGGGCTTTGTAGTGTTTTGATTGCATTTTTGATGTCTCTTTTTAGCCGTTTTCTCCAAGTGCTGGTTTTGTGCAGTCCCTCACCCTTGCACATCTTCCTCGTGGATCACAGTCACATACTTGTTGCATCTTTTCACCGTCTCCTTTCTGTGGTCTTTATCCTTTTGTCTTTACGTGTTCCCTTCTGCAGAATCTTTTACTTCACTGCTTCCCCCCGCAGGAGATGCAGCGGCTGGAGACCGAGCTGGGCCGACCCCCCGAGCGCTGGAAGGACGCCTGGGATCGGGTGAAGGCGGCCCAGCGCCTCGAGGGCCGGCCAGACGGACGTGTGAGCGGGGCGGGTGTGGAGGGCGGGCGGGCAGGCCTGCAGCCAGGAGGTGGGGAGGCCCCCCTAACCCAGGCCCCCTCCTGCCTGCAGGGCACCCCCAGCTCCCTGCTGGTGTCCAGCGTGCCCCACCACCGCCGCTCGCTGGGTGTGTACCTGCAGGAGGGCCCTGTGGGCTCCACACTGAGCCTCAGCCTGGACAGCGACCAGAGCAGCGGCTCTACCACGTCCAGCTCGCGGCAGGCAGCCCGCCGCAGCACCAGCACCCTGTACAGCCAGTTCCAGACGGCGGAGAGTGAGAACAGGTCTGCGGCAGCCCCTGGATGGGCGCGGCGGGTGCCTTCGGGGGGCTTGCAGGGATTTTTCAGGACTGATTGGTGGGGGAGGCCCTGCTGGTGGCCTCCAGGTGACCTGACCAGTGCTGGGGAAAAGCAAGTGGGCTCAGCCTTTGGGATGTGGAGCTGGTGACCTTGGCCAGAGAGGGAAGGGACAGCTGGGGTTGGCGCGGGCCCCGCGGGCTGCACCCCACTTCTGGGCCCGGGGGCCGCGTGGCCAGTTGTCAGAGACCTGCCCGCTCGTTGGGACCTGCTGTTCGTGGGATGTTGTTGTGCTGGGGCCCTCGCGAGTGTCGGTCTGGGGACCAGGGCTCCCGGCTCAGGTTGTCTTGGGGGCAGGCGCCTGGTCTTGCTGCCGGGCCTGGCAGGGGTGCAGAGAGGGCACTGGGGCCGGGCCCTGAGGCGGTCTGGCCGGTCCTGCTGCAAACACAGGTCCTACGAAGGCACCCTGTACAAGAAGGGCGCCTTTATGAAGCCCTGGAAGGCCCGCTGGTTCGTGCTGGACAAGACAAAGCACCAGGTGAGGCTTCGGCGCCTGTGGGGCTGGGCGTAGAGGGCGCCCTGCCCTGACTCCTGCCGCCCCCCACCCCCAGCTGCGCTACTACGACCACCGTGCTGACACGGAGTGCAAGGGCGTCATCGACCTGGCCGAGGTGGAGGCTGTAGCGCCGGGCACGCCCGCCATGGGCGCCCCCAAGACCGTGGACGAGAAGGCTTTCTTTGACGTGAGCTGCGGTGGGGGCGGGGCGGGGCAGATGCCCCCCGGGAGGGCCGAGAGTCAGCGTCCTGTGTCTGCAGGTGAAGACGACGCGTCGTGTTTACAACTTCTGTGCCCAGGACGTGCCGTCGGCCCAGCAGTGGGTGGACCAGATCCAGAGCTGCCTGTCAGACGCCTGAGCGCGGCCCTGCCCCGCAGCTCTGCGTCCAGTTACCGACCACTAGGGGTGGGCAGGGCCCCCCGGCCATGTTTACAGCCCCCGCCCTCGACAGTATTGAGGCCCTCCCCCAGCGTGTACAGCCCCCGCCCCGCCCCGCCCCGCCTGGCCAGCTCCAGCTCCCTGGAGGCCTGGCTGAGTGCCCGCCGGAGCAGCACGGTACAGCCCTCGCGGTGGGCCTGTAAATAGTACCCCCCGCCCGTCTGTGCGCTGGCCCGGGCAGGCCAGGCGCCCTCTTCCTAGAATGAGAGTCTATAAAGAGCTAACGACACCGAGTGCCTGCGTCTGCTCTGCCTGCTCTCCCCCCAACCCGTTACCGGGCTGCAGTGTGGGGGGGCATTGTCAAGGCTTGTTTGGGGTCTGCTCCCCCCCAGGCCTCAGGCAACCCTGGGGCTGGTACAGAGGGTGGGTGCCACTTGGAGTGTGTTGTGAAGAGGGGCACAGAGGAGGGGCCCCCACCGAGGAAGCTGTCCTGAGTCCAGAGGGGTGGGGGTGGCCAGGATGGTGGACTCACCGACCTCTGGTCAGGGGAGTCCACGGGCCTGGGGGGATGCCAGGAGGGCAGACTCTAGAGAGCGGGGTGCTTGGGGCAAACGTGGGGTGGCGGGGCCCGGAGCCCTGACCGCATCCATGCTGGGAACTCTGTCCAAATGCCCGTCTCTTACTCTCCCGTGAGTCCTGCCTTTTGGCCCTGACCATCCCCACTGCCCTATTCTGGGCTGTAATGGGGGTCACTCTCCATTCAATTGTGGGTGTCACCTGGACTGGGTCTCACTTGCAATGGGTGCCAACCAGCGGTGGGGCAGGTGGGAGGTTGGGTGTGGCACTGCGGAGGCCAGAGGCCCCCCTAGAGGTCCCAGGTGGAGACCACAGCGCGGGGCCGCCTAACAGCCCAGCGGCACCAACACCCACCATGGGAGGGGTGTTCTTGGCTCGGGGACAGCCGTCAGGCTGAGGTCCCCACCCAGCGCTCAACTCCAGGCAGAGCTGCTCTCGGCGCTGACTCAGATGGGCCCGGGGCAGTGGAGGGCCTGCCAGCCCCTGCCTGGGGCTCCAGGGCCTGCGTGCAGCTGAACACCACGCGAGACACGCAGGTCTGTAGGTGAGAGTAACAACCTTTATTGGAATTCAGGGTCTGGGTGCTGTCAGAGCGTCAGAAGGTCATGTGAGCTGACCCTGCAGACCCCCCGCCAAGACAGCTTGGCGCCCCCCAGCGCTGCTGGGCGTGCCACACCCCACCCATGGCCCGCGCCCCACTCCGGCATCACCGCGGGAGGCCCAGGACACCCTGCCAGGCCGCAGGGGGCTTGTGTTTTAAGGCAGTCGTTTGCAGCCTGGCACGGCCCGCTCCCAGCTCTGGGCAGCTAGGACCCCACGTGGCCAGCCCTGCTCCAGCCCCGCATCTGACCCCAGAGCCGCGGAGACCCTCTCCTGCGCCAGATAAAAGTGCAAACATGGCTCTTCCTGCATGTTAAGAAAAAACTGGTAAAAAACAGGCAGGGAATCTGGAGTCTGGCCCGGCCCTCAGGCCTCTGGGGTCGTGGCCCCGGCCTCCCACAGGCAGAGCCACGGCCAAGGCCTTATTGCTGTGTGCGGGGCTGGACCCCCACGGCCGCTTGGTGGGGGTCAGGAGAAATGCAGGCGGGGCTGTCTGGCTGGTTCCAACTGCCAGCTTTACCAATGCAGCATTTATTTTAAAATTAAATTAAAATTAAATTAAAAAGACAGACTGCATCACCAGGTGCTTTTCTGGGCTGGGTGCCAAGACTGCGCAGCAGCAGCGTCACACGGGGCCACTGAGGGCGGCTCCTGAGGGCGGCGGCCCACCAGCCTGTCTGTGGGGTGGGGGGCGTTGCTCAGTGCCGAGGTGCCCCGCCCGGGTTCCCCCAGCCCCTCCCCCGGCCTGACCGGCTCACCTGTCTCTCGTCACTGTCCCCAGGGCGGCCGCCATGGAAACGGCTGGGCTGGCGGGGGCTGCAGTGGTGACGGCCACCATGGGCCCTGGGGGGATGGCCACTGCCAGCACAGGGGAGACGGCCGGGGGCGCAGGGCCCGTCACGGCGGCCTCCGCAGGGTCCGGGGACGCCGGGCCGGGCGGTGAGCTAGGGGCACAGTCAGTCCTGCGCAGCAGATGGGCTCTGGTTACCCGTGCCCCCACTCTGCCACCCCAAGTTCCAAACACTCCAGAGACCCCCCCCCCGCCCCCGGCCCCGTGCGGCCCGCCAGGTGGCTGCCCATCCCCGCGCCCCCCGCTTGCTCCTGAGCGCCCACCGCCCACCCCCTTCTATGGACCGTGTGGCTCAGGGCTGTCCCCTGGGCAGCTGCAGCCGTGTCTGCCCAGAGCACGCCACCCACTCCTGCAGACGGGGAGCACAGGAGGGCGGCCTGGGGTCCAGGAGCGCCCACAGCACCCAGCAGCCGCACCCGCTCCCACTACACAGCGTCACCCGCGGCCTTGCGAGGGCGGGGGAGTCCTCACAAGGTGGGAGGAGCCTGCAGACAAGCCTAGCTCGTTGCCCACGATGGCCCAAAGTGCATCCCCCAAACCAAAGGACTTGCTTTCAGAACATTGCCAAGTGGGTTTCGGGGGACACCGGGGCTCAGGAAGAAGCTGAGCCACGGATCTCCCTGGGTGGCTCGGTGAGAACCAGCCCCTCCTGACGGGCACCTGCTCCCTCCTGGCTGTGCCCACGGGTTAGCCCAGCACCGTGGGATCGACGTGCCCTGGATCCCAGGAGCTAGTGTGTGCTGAGACAGACCTGGGCCCCCACAGACAGGCTGAGCCCAGAACGCAGAGGGAGGCTCTGAGGGGGCGGGGGAGCCGGGAGCAGCCCTGTCCTCCCTGCCTGCCCAGTGCCCCTCACGCCGACTCAGCTCCGCTGTTCCCCCAGCCCAGAGCCCTGCCGCCCGCGTCCCATGTCAGCACACAGCTCTTGCTGCCTGCCCAGCCTGGAGCCTCTGTCCACAGTGGGTCCCCCAGGCCGCAGGCCCGCCCTATGCACGGAGTGGTTGCAGGGCTGAGCTCGCCGGGGGAGCACCTCCGTCAGGGCCTGGGCTGAAGCAGAGCCCGAGACACACTCGTCCTACCGGTCCAGTGAGACAGACGTGTGTGTCTGAGGCACCCAGCGATGGGTGTGACTGGACTGGGCACCCAACCCCAGGACGGCAGCAGCTCCAGAACCCTCCCTGCCCCCCAGAACCCCCGAAGCCTGGCCATCCCCTCCAGTGAGGCATGGGGTGGGCTGGCCCCTCATTATCTCAGTGACCACCCGTGGCTTCCCCTTAGAGGAAGGGGTGTCCCTCCTGTCCAGAGCTGGCCTCTGAAAAGTCACAGGGCCGTCAGGACAAGAGGGAGCACAGGTCCAGGCCTCCGTGCGCCCCCTGCCGCCCACCCTGCCTGCTCACCTGGGGCCCGACAGGGACAGCGGGGAGGCCTTGTGGCTGGGACCCACACCAACAGCCTCCGAGGCAGCCACCGTCTTCTGCTCATCCTCGCGGCTGCTGGCGGCCACCAGGGGTGCCTTCCTGGGGACACACGTGCTCCAGGCACCAACTGCAAGACGGGGCAGCGATGCCACGTGAGGACAGAGCGCCAGTGTGGAGCGTGCGGGAACTTCAGCCCACAACCCAGAGACACCTGTCCCCCACACCTACTACTGTGCCCGTGTAACATGCACACGTGTGTGTCTGTGAATTCACAGAACTGCAGAGAACTGTCCTCTCCATAGGCAGGGCCACCACTCAGGCCGGGGGCTTCCAATTCTGTCTGACAGGGCTCAGGGCCGGGCCCTACACAGGCCGCAGGACAAGCACAGGGTGGCACGGTGCGCCCGCCATCCGCTCCTGGGGGGTGGCAGGCCAGCCCGGGGGCCTTGCCCTGGAGGTGGGCCCTCCCCACAAGACAGGCCCGCTCCAGGCCCACCATCACCTGGGGGACGTGGCCACCCCGGGGTTCTGGCCGCCCCACCCCACTCCTCTGCCCCAAGGCGGCCCCCACTCACGGGCTCTCTCTGGGCCCTGGCTCAGGCCAGCCTGGGCGTCGCCATGGCCAGCGTCCACTGGGGAGCTGCACCTCGGCCCCGACTCAGAGCTGCGGACGAGGCTGACACTCAGCCTGAGCCAGGAGACCTGGCTCCAGGCAGCAGGGCCCCCCGCTCCCCCCAGCGCCCGCCTCACCAACAGAAAGGCTGGAAGTCAGCAAACTTGGCCCAGCCTTTCTCCTCTGGAGCAGAGGTGCTGGGGGAGCCGGCTGCCCACACACTGGAACCCACGTCCAGCGCCACTGCTGAGGCAGGGCTGGCAGCCATGGGAGTCACCGGCCCATCAAACACAGCCCATGAGGAGCCTGCTGGGGGAGACAGGACGCCCATGCCCTCGTCCAACAGGCAGACCGGCCCTGCCCTGGGGTCCAGGCGTGACTGACTGTGGAGGCCCCGCAGCAGGGGGGCAGGCGTGCCTCCCCCAGAGTCCCGGGGACACCCACCCTAGACGGCGTGGCCGGAGGGTGGCTCCAGGCTCCACCCAGAGACCGTCAGGGGCTGGAGGCGTCTGCTGCAGGGCGGGGTCACCAGACCCTTTGTCTCCGCGTCTTCACCAAGCCCCCCGCAGCCCCATCACCTACCTTCTGAACCGCCCTCGCACGGCGAGCCTGCCTGAGCTGCGTCCACGCCCTCGCCTGCACCCTGGCCTCGGAGCTCTGGGCCATCCTTCGGGCAGCGCTCTGAGGCGTGGGGGCCCCCGAACCTGGGGGGAGAGGAGTCAGCTGCCCTCCCTGCACGCTGGGGCGCGGCTGGGGCGGGGCGGCACGTCCGGGGCCCACCTGGCTCTGGTCACGCGGGCCGCACGGTGTGTCTCCTCGGCCTCCCAGAGATCGTCGTCTTCATCGAAGGGCTGGATGTGGTCGCTGCAGCAGGCCTCAAACAGCGCGGCGCCGGGCTGCGGGAGAGCGCATGTGGGCCCCTGGGCCTCGAGCCCGCAAAGCCTGGCTGCCTCCGAGAGACCCCGCGGACTCACGCTGTCGTCATCAGCTTCAACGCTGAAGCTGATTTCCGCAATCCTGTCAAACGGGGCGCTGCGGGGACAGCAGGGACACCGTCACCTCCACCAGAAGGGGCGAGGGGCAGACCCGCCTGGACCTGAGGGGCAGGGACGGGGCACCACGCTGCAGGCTCACGGCCAGAGGCGACCCGCCCGCCACTCTCCCCTGAGGGCACCTCCAGTCCCTGGGGTTACATGTGCGTCCAGCTGAGGAGGAGGTTGACGGCCTGAGCAGCGCTGACCGCAGGCCGGGGACCTGGTCAGGCCAAGCAGCACCCGGCTCCCACCCACATGCACTGAGGACACGGAGGGCACGAGGGGGGTGGGCGCAGGCTGCTGGCTCACTTGACACTGTTGTCCTGCTCAGCAAACTCCTCGTCGCTGAAGCCAAACTGGTCCACGAAGGTGGCCGTCATCTGCTGGACCTGGTACTCAGAGAACGCCTGGACGACAGGGCCGGCTGCTCTCAGGAGACGCCCTCAGCGGCTTCTCCCAGCTCCTGCCCCCTCGGGTGGGTGCCCAAGGCGGCCACGTCCACACAGGCCCAAGGGTCCTGTGGACGCAGAGTGCCCGGGGCCCACCCCGGCCCCACCTGCAGCTCTGGTGGCGTGCAGGGCGAGGTGCTGTGGGGACCGGAGGCCTGGCCGCACGCACCTGCTGCAAGGACAGCTCGCCGGGGAGGACGCCCTCCATGTCCTCGTCCTCACTCGAGGGGTGAAGGTGGTGTGTGCTCACCTGCCACGGCCGGGGCGGGCAGTGAGTGGGCACCCCGCCGCCCAGCCCTCTGCACGGGCAGCCCCGTGAGCCCAGGCGTGAGTGGGCACCCCGCCGCCCAGCCCTCTGCACGGGCAGCCCCGTGAGCCCAGGCTGGGTGGGACCGCGGGGCCCGCAGAGCTCTGCCCGGAGGCCGGGCCTGCTCACCAGGTCCACCGCGTTCCTGCGGTTGGCCTCCGACAGTGTCTCCTCCACGAAGTTCTCCCAGCGCCCACGGCAGTCCGCTGGGAGCCCTGTGGGAAGGCCGCACACTGAGCCCCTGGTCTCCGGAACCCCGCGGCAGCACGCACCCGTCCTGGCCTCACAGGCCCGAGCCCGTGGTCGCGTGTTCCCGGAGAGCTCTGGGCCCCAACACCCGGCCCCCACACAGGGCCGCCGGGGACGCGCGGCTCCATGAGTGGCACTGCCCCAGCCCACCATGGACTGAGCGCCTCGCTGGTATCGGAGGCCCCCCAGCTGCTTAGCTCACAGCTGTCCCTGGGCTGTGGGGGCCACGGTGGAGACCACTGTGGAGGCGCCTGGGGGGGCACGCCACGGGGAACGCCAAAGCCGTACGCGTGTGAAAGACCAGCTGCCCACGCCCGCGGGCTCAGGGGCCCCGACGGCACGCACAGCCAGCCAGGGCTCCCGATGGTGCGCGCTTGCTCAGCGCTCCCCTGCGCCCCCTCGCCCTGGGCCGGCCCTGTCCTCAGCCTCCACGCCATAGCCCCTCAGGGCCCTCAGGCCTCGGGCCTGGCTCGTGTGCACTCACCCCCGTCACCCCGAGTGCACGCCCCTGCTGGCACCCACTGCTTGGGATGTGCTGTCCTCCTCACCGAGAGGCCAGGCTGCCCACCTTCTCCCATCTGAACCCCCTCAGGCCCCCCAGCTCAGCCCAGGACACAGTGCTGGGAAGCTACAAGGCGCACGCAGCAGCCCCAGGTGGAGAGGCCGCAGACCACGACGAGAGGGGCCCCACAGGGCTCCCGGCTGCTCTTACGAACAGCACAGGCAGGGGTGCAGGGCTCGGCAGGGAACCGACTCCGGCCCAGGCCCACTGGGAAGGTCACCCCGTGGGAGGCAAGCTGACCATCCAGCAGCAGGGCCCGTCCCACCCACTGAAGGCCACAGTGCAGGGGGCACCGTGGGCAGTGATGCCCGGGCCTGGAGGCGCTCACCTCGGAAGACCTCGCTGACCTGGCTCTGCAGGGGGCCCCCCTCCAGGTTCTGCACCACCGCGTTGGCGATCCGGGTGAGGTGGCCCATGTTCCCGCGCCTCATGCCACCCGCCGCCCTAGGAGAGGGAGTATCAGGTTGGCGGGGCCCGGCATGGCCCAGCATCGGCCACCAACTCCCACAGGGCTCCTCCCCGCGGAGCTCGTTGAGCAGCCTGTACTCGGCGCCAGTGCCCCCAGCTCCAACGTCACACAGCCGGAGGCCCAGCACACCACCGTCGGGTCAGGGCCACGAGCGCTGCCCCAGGGCGTCCTGGGACCCGGGGAGACTGAGGGCCGACCGGGGGCCAGCAGCGGGCAGCAGCAGGGGTGGCTGTCCCTGCCCTGGCTGGCGGCCACCGGCATGCCCACACGGCCCTTCCTCAACCTCTTCTCTGCCCCCAGGTGGCCAACAGCAGAGGACGGGAAGACGCAGGCTCTCTGCACTCGAGTCCCAGGGGACGGCACCTGCTCTGCACCGTGTCCTCTGCTCAGTCCAGCGACAGCCAGACAGGACACGGAGGGTGCTGGCACGGTGGCCCCCGGGCAGGGGAGGGGGTCAAGAGACTGGAAGAAGCCGGCCCAGAGGCAAAGCCAGACGGAGGTGGTGGCCTGTGAGCAAGCTACTCAGGACACGGGAGGGCTGAGTCGAGGCGTCACACACCTGTCCGCTGCTTCCTAGGGCTCAGAGACTCCTCGGTTAACAGCACTGAGCCATTTCTTGACATAGGTACACGTGTGTGTACCAACACGCAAAACACAGGAGGAGATCCAGCACAGGCCTCCCGAGTCCCCACACCTGGGCCCAGCGGAAGCCAGGGTGGCCCCACCGTGCCTGGGGCTCTGAGGACGGACACAGATCTGTGGGTCCAGCACAGCAGGACAGGAAGGATGAACCAGGTGAGGTTGCAGAGACTCCCGCCCAGAGCAGCCCTCAGGAGGGCAGAGTGGGAGCAGAGGGGGACTGGGCGGCTCACTGGACCCTGCAGCCACACCAGGTACCCAGGCAGTCAAGACCTTGGGTGTCACCACACCCAAGCAGCGGGTGACACCACCTGCTCGTTTCAGAGAGGCCCCAGCCGATCAAAGCAACCAGAGGCCAGGAGGAGCAGGGAGGAGGCAGAGAGTGGCCTGGACGCTCTGTCCAGGGTTTGAGGCTTCCGTGAGTGCCACGGCTGGAGGCCAGCACAGGGACCTGAGAGGGTGTGGAACACAGGACCGGGGTCTCCACTGCTGAGCAGGTGAGGGGCCCCAAAGCCGGGCAAGCAGGCCTCACGGAGCAGGACCCTGAGTGCGCCTCAGTCCTGCCTGCAGCACAGCCGCCCCCCGGGATCCCCCGGGATCGGGACCTGTCCTCGGAAACAAAGCCTCCGCAGCAGCCCCAAGCCCCACACAGGCCCCAGCTCTTACTGAGTGTGGTCGTTGGCTTCCCAGGCCTCCAGGATCCTCTGGACCAGGCAACACTTCTGGAACAGCTGGGGACAGGCGGCAGCGGTCAGGTCAGCGGGCAGCACGCCCCGTCCGCCCACCCCCGGGCTGAGTGGGCTCAGCAGGCAGCACGCGGACACGCCAGCCCTGAGCTCCCTGTGGGCACACCCGACATCAGAGCCCAGCCCCAGGGTCCCCGCCACGGCCCCGGGCAGGTGCCGCCCAGGGCCATCACGAGAGGACACGCGTTCCGCCCCGTACCCTCCTCTCGGCCGCCCCCTCCCGCTGGCCATGCCCCTACTTTCCCTGTTCAGGATGGAAGCCGCTGGCCCGGGGCTGCCCTGTTTCCAGCCCTTCACAGCTCCCCCGGCCTGGAGTCTGTGCTGGGTCTCAGTCGCACCCGAGGCCACATGCAGCCTCACCATCTGGGAGGGCCCGAGCGCCGCCCCCTCGCCCCGGGACGCTCTCCCCACCGAAGCTGCCTTTGCTGCTGCCCAGGTCAGGCTTGCAGCCGTGGGCCCTCAGGACTCCCTCCCAGGCCTCTGGCCACAGACCCAGGGGCCCCTTGCCCAGCTCCTCCCGTCCCCGCCTCGCATCACCCACGGGAGGGGTGGCACAGCTGGCTCCTGGGGCCCAGCGTGCACCGCTGGGCTCCTTGGCTTGGGGACCACATGTGCCACGTTCTGCTTTTCCCTCCCCTCCTTAGTGAGCGCCAAGGAGCGCTTAGACCAACTCCCTGAAGGCCTGGCACTGGCCACGCAGGGCTTGCAGCCCCCAGAAGGCCGGCCCCGGGGGCCTCGGGCTATCGGGAAAGACGGGAGAGCCGTGCAGAGCCGCCACTCTCCCCAGAGGCTCACAGCCCCAGGAAGCCTCCCCGTAAGGATCAAGGCCCGTTTGCTCTTCCCCAGGCACTCCTGCCGCAGCAGACACGTCATCTGGGGGCCACTCGCCCCCACAGCCCAGATGAGCCAACTCAGGCAGCATCAGGGCCCCTCGGCACCCCTCCTAGACCCTCCACCCAGGAGCACTGGGGTCTGGCAAGTGTGGATGCTTTCTTTGTGATCTCCCGTCTCGTGGTTTTAAAAGCACAGCAGCCCACCCACATCACGTGAGTTAAGGACAGAACACAAGGCCCACAGCACCACATGTGCACACAGCCTGGGTGGACCTCAGGGCACACAGAACGCAGAGACCGGCAGGACACGGCAACTCACATGACCCCGCTGGACTTACGTGGGTCACCATGGTGCTCTCAGGGAGGCTGCTGGCAGGCTGGGGGGTTGCTGGGTCCCCGCTGGAGGGTAGAGGCTCCAGCGCCCCCTCGGGTCCACTGGCTGCGGCCCTGTCCTCCTGGGCAGCGTGGGACAGGATGGCGGCTATGCAGAGCTCCACTTGGAGGTGCAGGAAGTTATTCCAAGTGTACTTAAAAAACAGGTCCTGCAGAGACAGGGGACAAGGGACACACCCAGGCTGTCTCCTGTGGGCAGAGCCTGAGGGGACCCTGTTGTCCGGCCGCCTCCCACACTGTCCCCTTCCCACTCCGCCCTGACATCTGGCTGCAGGGCTTCTAGCAACTTCTGCAAAGAACCACTTGCAACCCCTCCCCATCCAGCCCAGGCCATGCTTCTGTCTCTAATGTCTGCCCCTGTCTGACCGCTTCCTGTGGGTTGGTTTTCCCCCGTCCTAAGTGGGAGGCTTGGCCCATGGCGGCTCAGCCTTGCTCCCTCTCGGGTGTGTCTCCATGAAGCTCCGAGTTTCCTATAAAATCACCTCCACTACAAGATACACGTTTTGCTATGTCATATTTTTATCATCCTTCTTTTATTATTTTATCTTTGACCCACAAATCACTGGGAGCGTGAGCAGTTCTCCACCCCCTGGGGGGCCATGAATAGGCACACGTGTGGACACTCCCCAGGGGCCTGGGTTGGAAGCCCCTGGCGGCTGAATAGGCAGTGGCTTCTCTCACGAGGCCTCCTCCAAACCTGCCTGAGGTCAGCAAGCTGCACTGGCGAGGCAGGGAGCGGGCACCCTCACCCACGCCCCGTGGCCACCTCACACCCAGCAGGGCCCACGGCAGTCTGCGCTCAGACCCCCTACTGCCCCCACGGAAGGAAGCCAGGTGTGCAGGGTGGGGAGACGGGGCAGGGGGACGGGGCACACGCCACCCCAGGGTGTGGGTTTGGGGCCTTCTTCCAGGCCAAGGGGTGGGGGGAGCTGGATAAAAGGAGGCGGCCTGTGGGCCTGCACAGCTCTGCTCCAGAGATGCAGTCTCCAGGCTTCATGTCCTCTGCCTGTGTGACCTTGGGTGACAGGGAGGTTGCTTCATCTTCAACAGAGTCAGAACCACCTCCCTACACAGATCACACGACTTCACTGGTGAGTTCCACCAGACATTTAAAGAGGAAAGAACACCACCAATCTGCTCAAAGCTTCCCAAAGAACTGAAGAGGAGGGGGCACGTATTACCTGCTCCGTCCTGAGGAGAGCATGCCCACACCAGTCACCACGGGGAAGAAAACTACAGCCCTACATCCTGACGAGCAGCGAGGCGGAAACCTCCACGGGGACGAGCAACGCAGCAGCAACAATGACGTGCTGTGACCAGGCGGGTAAATCCCCCAACACAAGGGCGCGGCGCCACACCAAAGGCAGTGTGACATGCCACAGGGAAAGAATGACGGGACAAACCTACACAGCCAGCTCAGCTGACGCTGAAGCAGCACTTGACAAGCTACAATGCGTTTTCCTCATGGTGACAGGTGGAAACCGCCTCTGGTGGTGGATGTGCACAGGAGCACAGAATTAACACCACGCGCACGACACTGATGCTACGAACACGACGGTCACGGTCGCTGCTGGGCCGGTCGCGCAGGACAGCGAAGCCGCCTCCGATGCACGCTGCACACGCAGACCAACTCAAAGAGACCAAAGACCCGCAAAAACTTAGATGTTAGCGCTCTTACAAAAAAACCCAGCGGGAGTGCTGCAGGACAGTGGGTCTGGCCAGGCTCTGAGGTACAGGTGTGACACCAAATGCTCAAGCAACAAAAGGAAAAAAAGATAAACCGCACTTCATCAAAATGGAAACCTTATGTGAGTCAAAGGACACTATCAAGAGACTGTCAACTCACATGATAGGAAAAAAATAACTGCAAATCATACATCTAAGAGATTGGTATCAGAAAACATACAGAACTCCTTCAATTCAACAACAACAAAAAACCAAACATCTCAATTCAAAATGGGCAGAGGATTTGAAGAGACATTTCTCCAAAAAAGATACTCAAACGGCCAGCAAAACACATGAAAAGATGTCCACCATCACTGACTGTCAGTGTGAGGCACGCTTAGCTGCTCAGTTACGACCGACTCTTTGGGACCCCACGGACGGTATGGTCCGCTAGGCTCCTCTGTCCACGGGATTTCCCAGATAATACTGGAGCGGGTTGCCCTTTCCTACTCCAGGGATCTTTGCAACTCAGGGACTGAACTTGTGTCTCTGGTGCCTCCTGGATTGGCAGGTGGACTCTTTACCACTGCGTCACCGGGAAACACAAACCAAAACACAGTGAGGACCTGCCTGGCGGCCCAGTGCTCAGGAGCCTGTCTCCCAATTCAGGGGCCATGGGTTCGCTCCCTGCTCGGGGAACTAGTAATAACGTCCCATATGCCCCGGGGCAGCTGAGTCTGCACCGCAACTGCTGAGCCCTTGCACCACAATTAAAGACTCTGCATTCTGTAACTGAGATCTGACACAACCAAATAAACATGAAGGAAAAAAAAAAAAGGGAGGTAGGGCTTCCCTGGTAACAGCGGTGAAGAATCCACCTGCCGACACAGCAGACACAGGTTCAGCCCTGGCCCAGGAACACCCCACACGCTGCGGGGCAGGGGAGCCTGAGCTCCGTGACGAGACGCCACCACGATGAGAAGCCTGCGCACCACAGCTGGAGAGCGGCCCCCACAGCAACAGAGACCCAGTGCAGCCAGACATAGAAATAAACTTACCAAAAAGACACAAAACAGTGAGATACCACCTGAAACCCGTCAGGATGGCTGTTATCAAAGAAACACAGAAAGCGCGTGTAGAGGGGGGCGGTGAAGAGACTGCCGGTGCGGATCCCACGACCTCCAGCAGCTGGACACGGAATTACTACATGCTCCGTCAACGGCACCTCTGGGATGCAATGAGAGCAGGTCAAAGCCGGGACTCAGATTTCTTACATACCCACGGTTACATAACTGCATTCTCATGGCTTCTCAAGGCAAGAATACTGAAGTGGTTTGCCATTCCCTTCTCCAGTGGACCACGTTTTGTCAGAACTCTCCACCATGACCCGTCCATCTTGGGTGGCCCTACACAGCATAGCTCACAGTTTAACTGAATTAGACACGGCTGTGGTCCATTAGAGCAGACTGGTTAGTTTTCTGTGATTGTGGTTTTCAGTCTGTCTGCCCTCTGATGGATGAGGATAAGAGGCTTAGGGAACCTTCCTGATGGGAGAGACTGACTGAGGGGGAAACTGGCCCTTGTTCTGATGGGTGGGGTCATGCTCAGTAAATCTTTAATCCAATTTTCTGTTGATGGACAGGGCTGTGTTCCTACCCTGTTATTTAACCCGGGGCCAAACTATGGTGGCGGTGATGAAGATAACGGCGCCCTCCTTCAAAACGTCCCTTGCAGGCACTGCCACACTCAGCGCCCCCGACCCTGCAGCAGGCCAGCGGCGACCCACGCCTCCACCAGAGACACCTGGACACTCACAGGCAAATCTGGGTCAGTCTCTGGTGAGGTCACCGCTCCTTTCTCCTGGGTCCTGGTGGACCAGGTTCTGTTGGAGCCCTCCCAGAGTCCGTTTCCCGAGTCTTGTGTAAGTTCTGCAGGATCTATGGTAGGGTTAAGGGCGACCTCCTCCAAGAGGGCTTATGCCACCCCCAGGTCTGCTGCACCCAGAGCCCGTCCCCGAAGCGGGCCACTGCTGACCCTACCTTGTTGTGGATCACAACAAACTGTGGGAAACCCTGAAAGAGATGGGCATACCAGACCACCGGACCTGCCTCCTGAGAAATCTCTGTGTAGGTCAGGAAGCAACAGTTAGAACTGGACGTGGAACAACAGACTGGTTCCAAATAGGAAAAGGAGTTCGTTAAGGCTGTATATTGTCACCCTGCTTGTTTAACTTACATGCAGAGTACATCCTAAGAAACGCTGGGCTGTATGAAGCACAAGCTGGAATCAAGATTGCCGGGAGAAATATCAGTAACCTCAGACATGCAGATGACACCACCCTTATGACGGAAAGTGATGAAGAACTAAAGAGTCTCTTGATCAAAGAGCAGAGTGGAAAAGTTGGCTTAAAACTCAGCATTCAGAAAACTAAGATCATGGCATCTGGTCCCATCACTTCATGGCAAATACATGGGGAAACAGTGGAAATAGTGACAGACTTTATTTTGGGGGGCTCCAAAAATCACTGCAGATGGTGGCTGCAGCCGTGAAATTAAAAAGACGCTTGTTCCTTGGAAGGAAAGTTATGACCAACCTAGAAAGCATATTAAAAAGCAAAGACATTATTTTACCAACAAAGATCCGTCTAGTCAAGGCTATGGTTTTTCCAGTACTCATGTATGGATGTGAAAGTTGAACCACAAAGAAAGCTGAGGGCTGAAGGATCGATGCTTTTGAACTGTGGTGTTGGAGAAGACTCTTGAGAGTCTCTTGGACTGCAAGGAGATCCAACCAGTCCATCCTAAAGGAAATCTGTCCTGAATATTCATTGGAAGGATTGATGCTGAGGCTGAAGCTCCAATACTTAGGCCACCTGATGCGAAGAACTGACCCACTGGAAAAGACCCCGATGCTGGGAAAGATTGAAGGCAGGAGAAGGGGACGAGAGAGGGTGAGATGGTTGGCTGGCATCACCGACTGAAGAGACACGAGTTACAGTCATCTCCGGGAGCTGGTGATGGACGAGGAGGCCTGCTGTGCTGCAGTCCATGCACTCACAAAGAGTCGGACACAACTGAGCAACTGAACAGGAGCATTATTTAAAATGGCCGTAACGAGGACTTCTGTGGCAGTCTACTTCCAATGCAGGGGGCACAGGTCTGATCCCTGGTCAGGGAACTAAGATCCCACATGCCATGCCTCATGGCCCAAATGAAAAATAAGTGTACAAATTTTTTTTAAAAAATGGCCAAAATGTGGAAGCAACCCATTGTCCATCAATGTATGGACGGATAAACAGAACGTAGTATTATCTACACAACGAAATATCATTCAGCCTTAAAAATGAAAGAAATCACAACACGTGCTGCAGCAGAGGTGAGCACCGTCCAAGCGAAATAAGCCAGACACAGAAGGAGCACAGAGGCCACAGAGCCCGCTCACACAGGCCAGTGACGAGTCAGACCACAGACAGGAAGCAGAAGGGTGGGGCCGGGGAGGGTGGCAGGAGGAGGACCGAGTGTGTGACGGTCAGTCTGAGAAGACGCGCACGGCCTGGACACAGTGGTGACGTGACGGCTGTACCACAATGTGCGCCGTGAACCGTGTCAGTCACAGTTCCTACAATGGCGTATCTCACATTATATATGTATGTTTTGCCAGAATCAAAGAAAAGTGAAAAGTGGGAGAGAGAGCATCTGCTTTGGAGGAGGGGAGCGGAAATGAGGCCTTTCCCAGCTGCCTTCTGACCCACGTCTGAGCTCCACAGTCACGGCAAGGCCCAGGGACTGAACCGACACTGAGGCAGGGCCTGGGGGCAGGACGTGTCTCTGCACAGCCTCCCTTAGGCGGGCCCGGCCCGGGGCTACAGTCTGGCCCCCACTCCTGACCGGCGCCCGCAGGCGCACTCACCAGCAGCAACCCCATCGTGTCCAGCCGGCAGAGCTCCTGGTTGATTCTGGGTGTGCCCGTGTGCAACAGAGCGGCCACGAGGCGGGCGCTGTGCAGGCGCGCGTTGCCCAGGGGCTCCTCCAGCACACCGACGGTGGTCAGGATGGCTGCTTTCTGCGAACACAGAGGCACCGCCAGTTCAAGCCTGTGCCCACCTGTGGGCTTCATTTAGCTCAGGAGCCAAACGTCAAAGGACCAGGGCCGCTGCTGTGTGACATGGCCTAGCCAGGGAGGAGCCCTCAAGGTGGTCTGCAGGAGGAGACAGGAAGTCAGTCGGGTGAAGAGCCTCAGCGCTTCCCTCAGGGCCCACAGAGTAGCCCCGGGTGGGCCGCTGCTGCTGGGAGCCCGGGGCACCCTGGTCTCAGCCAGCCAGCCACACGGGTGTGACCTGAGCTCATGACAGAGGAGACTGATGACAAAGCTGGCCTCGTGACCGGGTCATCCTGCGTGCAGTCCACCTTTTCATTAGCAGAATGTTCCAGAATCCCTGCCTTCACAGGCCCTCCTTTCCAGTGGGAAGCAGAACACAAGCAGGTGGGTAAACAGAAGCGGCACAGGAGAGCACAGACGGTGCTGAAGAGCAGGCCCAGAGAGAGGCTGGGCGGGTGGGCAGCCCTGGCTACACTGAAGGACCGAGGGGCGAAGAAGTGGGCCCTCCTCAGTGTCACCAGCTCTGCCCGGAGCTGCTCAGCGGAGCTATGGGGCTCCCTGGGGACCCCCTGACCCTTGGCTGGGTGTCCCCCACACAGAGGCCGGGCCTACAGTGCACCTGGGCCGTGGGCAACCCCTCACCAGAAGGCAGGAGTCACCCGGGGGTCAGTGAACCGCTCTACTCCCAGGCCTCCCACAAGAGCAGACACACGCAGCAGACGGGGCTTGAGCGTGTCCGCCATCGCAGGCAACGCATGAGGGCCTCACCTCGCCAGCAACCCCACCCACAAGGTCGCCTCAACTCAGGACGCCTACCTTGGGTGGGTTGAGCAGAAGCTGGTGGAAGTCCTTCAGCCGCGGCTCAATGCCGTGCAGGACACCGGGGCTGACGGTGCATGGCCTGTCCAGTCCCTGAGAGCAGGAGTCCAGCAAGCCCTCTGACCTGTGGACCAGAAGCGGCTGGACACAGGGACGCCCCTGTCACCCTGCAGCCCTCCCGCTCGTCTTGGGGTGCTGCTGACTGCATGGGAGGCGGGGCAGGCAGGCCGCGGCGTCACAGCCCAATGAGCTTGGCTCCCTCCTCCCGCCTTGAAGACCTTCCTGCTGACCCCTCTTCGCCCGAGACACAGACAGGACTGGCCACACCCCTCTTTGGCTTTTTTATATAAACAGTGTTTCCAGTTACAAAAGGAATACGCAGTCATTATAGAATACAATGTTTAAACACACGAGAGGATGAAAATACCACAGAAAGCCCGCGGCCGTCTCGTCCCAACGGTCCTGCTGGCCCTGCACTGCAGGCAAGGCCTCGACCAGAGGCCCCACTTCCTGCGCGAAGGGCCCAGCCTCCCTGGGCTCATGCAGATAAAACATCAATATTCTGGCTGCTGAACCAGAGAAAACGATGATAACGTCATAATTCTACTTTTAGGTAATAAATATGTATTGGGTACCAGAGTGAGAAAGAGAAACTGCCAACAATCTCACCATTGAAACTAAGTCAATTTCTTGTCATTTTCTGGTTTTCTCTTTCTTTAAAAAACAAACAGACGGCGCGGGCTGCAGTGAAGCCCCTCAGAGCAAGGGCACGAGGGGACTGCGGGCTCCTTGGGGGTCAGACCACCAGCAGCGCGCGCGGCAGGGCAGGCGGGAGAAGTGCACACGTGCCACACGCACACCCACGCCGCACGCTGCAGCGACGCACGTGCGCACAGACGCTGCAGACTGGAGACGGGCCTCCTTCGGGCTGAGGTGGGAACGTGACTGATGGCGAAGGTCAAAGGAGACTTGGCCACTGCCACAGGGTTTATCTTTCAACAAGCAAAGTATCCCCAGGATTACCTGCCTAACTAACAATGTTAAAAACGCTGACAGCACACCCCGGCCGCCGCCCTGGGCCTCAGGCCAGTGAGGGGGCAGCTCTCCCCTCTCGGGGGACACTCACCCTGGCCGCCTGGGCTCCAGCAGGGTGAGCAGCACCTGCGTCCCGCTGACCAGGCAGAGCTCCGTCTGTACTCCATCAAACATGTTCCTCAGCAGCTGCTCCACGCACTCCTGCCTGTGGGACATGCGTGAGGTCACGGCCTGGCGGGCAGACACAAAGACCCCACCCCCACCAAGGAGCAGCACCCTGAACCCCAGAGGGGCCCTACTTGGGGCTCAGGACACAGCTGCCCCGGGGCCCGCACTCTCTGGGCCTGCCAGGAAACCCCGAGACCCCTCCCCTGAGGAAGAGGCCCATCAAGGTAACCCTGGGCCGGGCAAGCTCCTGAGAAGGGATCAGAGGCAGCGGCATCCCTAGCCCCGCCCCCAGGCCCGCAGCGCCACGGCCCACACTCACGACTCCAGCACCGTGAGGAGGGGGTCTGGCTGCGGAGCCTCCAGCAGCTGGCTGCCCTGCTCCCTGCCCAGCCGGATGATGTCACAGAGCGTCTGGGAAGCGTTGGACTGCCTCTGCAAGATGGGCATGCAGAGCCGCCCTCAGGGCCAGCCTCTGCCCACAGGGTGCAGACCTGGCCGCCCCTCAAGAGTGCGCACCGGGCCTTGGTGGGCAAGTGCACCCTGCAGACCCCGCTCCAGGTCTCTGCTTTAGATCAGTGAGTGGCTATCAATACACAGGGTGGGTCCTGTGAGCTACTGAAAACAGGAAAGCTGCTACAGAGAACCCAAGGGACTCAGCTTTTCTATGGGAATATGAAGCCCCTGAGAACGCAGATTCTTTGACTCGGAGCACTGTGTGGGATTAGGCTACGGAGCGGATGAACAGGATCAGAGGAAGACTTAGCTGCTGGCTCTGAGCAGGCAGCATCGCGTGCCCAGCCCTGACGTGTGTGGCACAGGGGACGGGGCTGCGGGACCAATTCTGTGGCTCCTTCAGGGCAAACGAGGGCAGCCGGGCTCCCCTAGGCCTGCGGAGGGGCCAGTCGGCGCCCAGCGCTCACCCCAATCTGGAGTCCAGCAGCCCTTGCCCGCGGCCTGGTCAGCGCATGGGCAGCACGGCCCCACACAGCACAGCCAGGCAGCGGGCAAAGGTGAGACACGAGTCAGCACTGCGCTCTCCCAAGCACGGAGGACTGTGCGCAGCCGTCCTGGGTGGGAGATGCCTCTCGGGCTCCACCCGACACCCATGGGGACACCACAGGAGAAGGGGGGCCACCGCACAGGCTTCCTCCAGGGCTCACGCCCTTGGACGCCCCCCTTCCGAGCAAGATGCGGCCAGTGAGGACCATCCCAGAGAGGGGTGCCTGGGCCGGAGGAGCAGCAGCTGTAAACTGCCTGCGGAGCAGGGGGGTGCAGAGCTGAGGGCAGCCTCAGCCAGCAGCCCTCAAGAAACTCAGTCCTGCCAAGCCCCCAGGGGCGGATCCTGAGATGATCACAGTCTTGTGAGAGACCCTAGGCAGAGGACCTGTGACCGCGGCCCATAAAAACTGAGATAAAAAATACTGTTACAAGCAGTTAACGTTTGGGGTAATCTGTCACGTGGCCATAGATAACTAACACAATTCTTTTCAAATTCATTTTTTATGATATGTATGCTTTATGTTTTAGAGAAAAACTGTCTAGAAATCAGCGCCTGATTAAAGGAAGAGGAGAACTCGTCAGTCCGCATCTGAGGGGGAGTGGCCTGCCCTCGGACAGTGCCAGAGACTGCCCGCGGCCGCCCTGAGCCGGGCTCCTGCCCCAAGGTGGCTCCATGAGCCCCGACTCACGTCTTCATCCTGACTTGGATGGATTAGCTCCACGAGTCTCTGAATGGTCTTCTCTTCATTAAGCCACTGAAAGGGAAACGGAGGCGTGTCAGTGACCGCTCACATCTGACTGAATGCACGGGAAGTCCCGGCTCTAGCACAGACACCGCGCCACACCGGCGTGTACCCAGGCCCAGCAAGCAGAGGCAGTGGCCAAGTTCTAGAGTGACCCGAAGATGCCAAGAGGAGGGAGGCCCTGTCCACATGCCCCCGTGGTTCACTCGAGCACTGCTCACGGGACACCCCCGTGGCAGAGCCAGGAGCCCCCTGCCGGGGCCTGGGGTGCGCTCACACAGCTCAGTTGCTCCCGGCGGCACTTGGGCCTTCCAGGGCAGCCCGGGTCCTCCCCACACTTCCTTATCCACAACAGGCTCAGCGTGTCCAGGGCAGGGTTCCCACCAGCTCCTAACAACGCTGATGTTCACGCTGTGCTAAGCAAGCCACAACAGCTCCTAGAGTTCATTCTTGGGGGGCAGCTGCTCCATGATGAAGTGAGCCAGGAACCTAAGAGTGGCAACTGTCACGCCAGGAGCTGGAGACTGGCCAGGAGGCCAACGGTGTACTCATCCTACTTTAAATTACAAACACACCCTGCCGATCAACGGCTAGCAGTGACTAGCACAGGTCTCCTGGGCTCCTCGGCCGAGCATCCTCTTTTCTGCGAAGCCCAGGGAGCCATGGGGGGGCGCCTCGCTGCGAGAGCATCAGGACCAACAGCAGGCCAACTCCAGTCTGCGCGACCTCTCTACCTGGAGCCCGGAAGGCGAGTGCTTCCTCTCGGGCAGGCGCCTGGGCGCAGGACGAGCGCCCAACAGAGCCCTGGCATCCCCCTGCGGGGGAGGCGCGAGCAAGACAGCCCCCTTCTGCTCTCTGCTCATGAATGGACGGAGGCAAGACAAGAGAAAAGGTGCAGAGGACAGACCCCCACCTCAAACACAAGCCACCAGGAGACCCTCTGGGGGCCCAGCCAGGAGGGAAGGTCTTGCTGGGTGGAAAGCCGAGTGCTGGGCACCCCAGTGCTGCTCCACCAGCCCCCGCCTCCCTACACCAGGCGCTCAGTCCACAGGCAGATAAGCTGCAGACCACGCAGACGGGGAGGAGGGGCCCACACACTCACGTGCAGGACTTCCTGCCGGAGCCCGGCAGGCTCCACGCAGCTGACCAGGCGCAGCAGCAGGTCCATGAGGGCCGACGTGCCGATGTGCTTCAACACCAGGCTGATGAACTTGTCCTTCTTCCTCAGGAACGCAATCACCTGCAACCAGATGAACCCTGAGAGGCGAGCAGGGCAGGTCCTGATCCTAGGAAACACTGTCTTCCCCCAAGAACTGCCGGAGAAAGATTCATTTTCAGCAACACTGGGCAGAAATAATGGAAAGACGTGGAAAGAGTTGTAAGAAAGACGGCCTCAGTGACAGGCAGAGACCTGAGCACAGACAAGTCCAGGAGGCAGTGGGTCCTGGGCTGGCAGAATTTCCCCCACACAGCCTGGGCACCGATGGGGCCCAAACACCTGAGTGAGATGGCACAGTGACCACTCCATATGCACTGCCTCAGGTCTTCCCAGCAGAAATGCCCAGTGCACACAGAGCTGACAGTCCCTAGACACGAGTCACAAATCCGGAAAGCTGACAGGCCCCATAGACGGCAGAAGGGACAGGACAGGAGGGTGGAGGGGCAGCTGGCGGGTGGCTGAGCACAGATGGCTGGGAGGGGCCCACGCAGAGGTCTTCTTGGCCACCGAAAAAAGGGGCCTGCGAGTTCAGGCCACTGCGCTGAGGCAGACCCAGGGCTCTAGCAGGGCCATGGGGACATGCGGGAGGCAGGGGGTCCCAACCATCCTCATTCTGGAAGTGAAGCAGGGAGGAGAGGAAGGAGGAGGAAGAGAGGGAAGAGAGGCGATGGGGAGCGGGCACACTGGTATTTGAAAAGAGAGGAACAGGAGGCAGCAAGACGGCTCCAGGAACAGCCTGTGCACCTACAGACATTGTTACAAGAGCGCATCAGGAACAAAGTTATGCCAGATTCTGTAAATTTTAAAATATAAATTTGAGAAACACACTTATGTAAACTGACAAAAAGAAAAAAAAACTGGAGTTCTAGGGTGTCAAGAGAAACAAAATCTATAATTAAAAGCCTCCTCATACAGAAAACTCCAGACTGCAATGGCTTTACTAGAGAATTCTGTCAAACATTTGAAGAAAAATATCCCAATCTTATGCAGGACTCCTCTGGGGAACATAAAGTGAGAGAATATGCCCCATATCATTGTATGAGGACATAAAATCTTGGTTCCAAAACTTGCTGTGGGCACTTTAAGAAAAGGCAGTGATGGAAGGACCCACTACTGTGCACTCCACTCCGCGCTCTCGAACATCCCGTGTGGGAAGAGAACCCCAGTGGACATATGTATGCGCATACCGCCTGAAACTAACACAACACTGAACCAACTACACCCCGATAGAAGTTTTGTTTTAAAGGAAATTATAAGCCAACCTCACTGATGACAACAGATAAAAAAATTCTTTAAAAAAAAGGCAATATGAAAAAAAGCATAATGTATCACCATCAAGTTGAATGTATTCCAGGAAATCGACAATTATCTTAGTAAAGTTTCTCAATAAAAAAGACAGAACAACATGAAAATATAAAGCACCTAAGAATAAACTTAACAAAAACTATTTAAGACTGATTCCCTGAGAACGAGGTTACTGAGAAAAATTAAAGAAGCCCCAACTTCTCAGCTTTTCCCTACAGTACAAAAGCAGCCACAGATAATATGTAAATAAATGGGAGGTAATAGAATTCCAGTTGAGCTATTTCAAACCCTAAGATAATGCTGTGAAAGTGATGCTCTGTCTGCACTCGTCATTTCTGCTGGGAAGACCTGAGGCAGTGCATACTGAGTGATGCACTCAATATGCCAGCAAATCTGGAAAACTCAGCAGTGGCCACAGGACTGGAAAAGGTCAGTTTTCATTCCAATCCCAAAGAAAGGCAATGCCAAAGAATGCTTATACTGCTACTGCTAAGTCACTTCAGTCGTGTCCGACTCTGCGACGCCATAGACAGCAGCCCACCAGGCTCCCCTGTCCCTGGGATTCTCCAGGCAAGAACACTGGAGTGGGTTGCCATTTCCCTACTACCGCATAACTGCACTCATCTCACACGCTAGTAAAGAAAGTAATGCTTAAAATTCTCCAAGCCAGGCTTCAGCAATATGTGAACTGTGAACTTCCAGATGTTCAAGCCGGTTTTAGAAAAGGCAGAGGAACCAGAGATCAAATTGCCAACATCCGCTGGATCATCGAAAAAGCAAGAGAGTTCCAGAAAAACATCTACTTCTGCTTTATTGACTATGCCAAAGCTTTTGACTGTGTGGATCACAATAAACTGGAAAATTCTGAAAGAGATGGGAATAGCAGACCACCTGACCTGCCTCTTGAGAAATCTGTATGCAGGTCAGGGAGCAACAGAACTGGACATGGAACAACAGACTGGTTCCAAATAGGAAAAGGAATACATCAAGGTTGTATATTGTCACGCTGCTTGTTTAACTTCTATGCAGAGTACATCATGAGAAACGCTGGGCTGGAGGAAGCACAAGCTGGAATCAAGATTGCGGGGAGAAATATCAATAACCTCAGATATGCAGATGACACTATCCTTATGGCAGAAAGTGAAGAACTAAAGAGCTTCTGGACGAAAGTGGAAGAGGAGAGTGAAAAGGTTGGCTTAAAGCTCAACACTCAGAAAACTAAGATCATAGCATCCGGTCCCATCACTTCATGGGAAATAGAGAGGGAAACAGTATAAACAGTGTCAGACTTTCTTTTTTGGGCTCCAAAATCACTGCAGATCGTGACTGCAACCATGAAATTAAAAGACACTTTACTCCTTGGAAGGAAAGTTATGACCAACCTAGACAGAATATTAAAAAGCAGAGACATTACTTTGTCAACAAAGGTCTATCAAGTCAAGGCTATGGTTTTTCCAGTGGTCATGTATGGATGTGAGAGTTGGACTATAAAGAAAGCTGAGTGCAAAAGAATTGATGCTTTTGAACTGTTGTGTTGGAGCAGACTCTTGAGAGTCCCTCGGACTGCAAGGAGATCCAATTAGTCCATCCTAAAGGAGATCAGTCCTGGGTGTTCATTGGAAGGACTGATGTTGAAGCTGAAACTCCAATACTTTGGCCACCTGATGCGGAGAGCTGACTCATTTGAAAAGACCCTGATGCTGGGAAAGATTGAGGGCAGGAGGAGAAGGGGACGACAGAGGATGAGACGGTTGGATGGCATCACCGACTGGATGGACATGGCTTTGGGTGGACTCCAGGAGTTGGTGATGGACAGGGAGGCTTGGCGTGCTGCGATCCATGGGGTCACAAAGAGTCAGACACGACTGAGCGACTAAACTGAACTGAAAACAATAAAACTTCTATAAAATAATACAGAGTATCTTTATGATTTTGAAATAGATAAAAGTTTAACGGACAAAACAAACAGAAAAACCAACCATAAATAAAGAGTTATGACTTGCACTACATGAAAATCAGATCCTTTGTTCATTAAAAAATACAATTAAGAGAGTAAAAACCAAAAAACCCCAAAAAAACCAGCAAACAGAGTAGGAAACAATGTTTGCAACACAAAATCAACAAAGGGAGAATTCCCTAGCAGTCCAGTGGTTCAAACTTGAGATTCCATTGCCAAGGGCATAGGCTCAATCTCTGGTTGGGGAATAAAGATCTGGTAAGCTATGTGGCACAGCCGAAAAAAAAATCAGAGGACTTGTATCCACAAAATAGACAAGTGCTACAAATGAAAAGAAAAGAGAGAGGCTGAAAGAAAATGGGCAAGAGATCCCAGACAGAAACATCCAGATGGCCGATTAATATACAAAAAGGTGCTCATCCTCAGCAGTCACCGAAGTGATGCAAATTAAAACCACAGTGCTGTTATCCACAACCATCAGAAAAGCCGAAGTAAACCGACTGATCACACTAAAGGCTGGAGAGGAAGTGCAGCAGCAGGAACCGTGCTCTGCTGCTGGGACTGCAAACGGCCTCAAGCACCTTCACTTCAGCCACTCAGGCTTGCCCACCTGACGTAACACCAGGAGAAAGGAAGTCCTCGTGTTTCCGAGACTCACACTGCAGTCCTTACAGAACCGACACGCTGTCTGGGGTTTGTTCTGAAACTGCGCACTGGGGACGGTGAGCAGGGGCAGGAGATGAAAGACAGACACGCTGGCTCCTGACAGGCGCCTGCACACCACACGGCCATTCCGGGCCGTGTGCGGTGCATGGTGCCGAAGCATGCCAGGGCGGGGGTGGGGCAGGCGCATGTGTCGTCCCCAGAAGAACCGTGCTCCAGCTCAATGGGGTGAGTTCACCCCATGCTCTACTGGAACCTGTAACTGGGCATTTATTTTTTGGCTGCACCGCGCGGCTTACAGGATCTTAGTTCGCCAACCACGCCACCTACAGTAGACACACAGAATCCTATCCATTGGACAGAAGAGAACTTCCTTTTATTTATTTGAAACAACAGGTGCCCTAGACACAAAGAAGTGATCCCCGGGTGGCACCAGTGGTAAAAATTCTGCCCGTCAGTGCAGGAGACGCAGGTTCCACCCCGAGTCAGGAAGATTCCCCAGGGAAGGAGATGGCTACCACTCCAGTATTCTCTCCTGGAAAACGCCATGGACAGAGGAGGCTGGCTATAGTCCATGGGGCTGCAAAGAGCTGGGCACGACTGAGCACCCGTGCGCAATATAAACACAGACAGCCGACGCCCACACAGATGCAACAGCGGGGACCCTACGGTCCTACCACGACGTTGGCAAGCAGGGCCTGGACCTCACAGTGGGACTGGTCAGCGGGAGGGCAAGCTGGCCTCGCCTGGGGCCCCGTGCACCCCCGGGAAAGGTGCACGTGCCGCTCATCCAGAGCAGGCCCGCGGCCCTCTCTCGGGAAGACAGCTTCTTCGTCCATCCCGGCTCCCATAGCAGCAGCCACGCGGCTCCAGGCGTGTCCCTTGGAGCCGACAGAGCCGCCCTTCACGCGACGGAATGATCGGCATCAGCCGAGCCTCCCTCCCAAGCACGCGCACTGGGCGGATGATTACCTGTTCAGTTTTTCTTGCAATGAGATTACCAATGGTCTTGCTGAAGAAACTGGCGAGCAGAGGATTGAGGGGCGGCTCACGGTCCAGGAAATTGTAAAGAACGTTCAGCAAAGTCTCATCCCCTCCCAGCCTGTCGTTGATTTGCGGCACGTCACATGTCAGCAGCTCGCAGGCTGTGTTCGGGTACCTGCAGGGGCACAGAGCAACAGCTGGGTACGAACTGGACTTCTCCACTGCTCAGGAAGCTGCTCAACAGTCTTCTCTTAGGAAGCAGCTCCACAGGCAAAAACCAAAATGGCTAGACCTCACAATAGAATAAAAATGTGACTATTCTGTGACCAACCAGCATTGTTTACTAGAAGCTCAACGTTTAATCATCCTTTCTGCTGGCTCCTTATACCCTCATCCTGACAGCCTACATTTTCAGACTCCATTTGTATTTTCTATGGAGCCTCTTGTAACCTTCCAGCCTCTCCTCCACCCTCCACTCTTCGCCAGGCCTCTCACGCATGTCAGGTCGTCCTTCCCTCTCCACGCCCTGTTCAGCCCCACACACCAACCAGCACAGACCTGGCCTGTTCCCAGACTGAAGAGACCCCCATACCATATGCAGCACCAGGGCATGTGATATGTGAATTATTATTAAGAAATGCTGTCTCACTGTATCTCACTGTTGACTACGCCGGCTGTCTTGCTGTCCACACTGTTAGCTGAACCCAGGGTAGGCAAGGCATGAGTGCAGAACCTTGAAGAAAGCTCAAGGAGCTGTCGGAACGGCAGACGCATTTATTTGTTTCTGACTGACACAGCCGCCGTAGCAGCAGACACACGGTGGTCTCTCCTCTTGCTGTTGCCCCAGCAGACAGTCGTTATGCAGCCGTAATGCAGCCATAACCCGGAGGCCAGGGCTTTTCAGGTGGAGCTTATGTACGTTTACAGAATACAGGTGGCCCATGGCCAGGTGGGTGCACCGTGCCGTGCATGTGTGGTAAGTGACCTCGGCTGCTACACAACCGTGCGCTTACAAATGTGGGACACAGGGCTGGGCTCAGAGAGCCTGACCACCGCCGTTTTGGCTAAGTGGCTACTTCCCTACAAATATATGTTAAGACGTATTATTTCTTTGATAAAAATGATCAGACACAACACAGTCCTGATCCCAGCATGTATCACCTCGTACCACTGTGTTCCCTGCCTGACCCTCTCACAGACACGGGCCGAACAGGCCTACCTGACGCCCTGAGGCATCCAGAGCCCGCCTGCCACGCGGCGCAGTGACAAGGCCTGGCGCCACACGCAGCACGGGACCTGCTATGTAGCCTCAGGCACGTGACTGAGTCTCTCTGAGCCCGAGCTGCCGCATCCAAACACGGGAGCTGAGAGTCCACCCTCCCCAAGGCTGTGCACAGAGCAGAGCCTGGCACATGGGCAGCCCTGGATCAAGGTCAGCCACAGTGACCCTCCAGCTTCCAGAAGCCACCCAGAGGGCCCCAAAATAAGGCGCTCACTGTGGGTTAAGAGGCTCCAGAGGAAACAGCTGATGGCGCGCGGCCAACCGGGTGCACAAGGGGCGGAGCAGGGCCATCAGTCCGGCCGTGGGGCAGGTGCTCCTGTTAGCCCAGGCGCAGAGGCCCCACGGGGGCCCCAGACAATGCCTTCGAACTGCGGTGCTGGAGAAGACTCTAGAGAGTCCTTGGAGAGCAAGGAGATCAAACCAGTGAATCTTAACGGATATCAATCCTGAATATTCATTGGAGGGACTGACGATAAAGCTCCAATACTTTGGTCACCTGATGCGAAGAGCTGACTCACTGGAAAAGACCCTGATGCTGGGAAAGACTGAGGCAGGAGGAGAAGGGGACGACAGAGGATGAGATGGTTGGATAGCATCACTGACTTGACATGAGTTTGAGCCAACTCCTGGAGATAGTGAAGGACAAGGAAGCCTAGCGTGCTGCAGTCCACAGGGTCGCAAAGAGTCAGACAAGACTGAGGGAGTGAACGAGCAAACACACACCTCCCCCAGGTTACGAAGGGTAGGTCAAAACAGTAGCTGACGAGGGAAGCGAGGGCAGTCAGGAAACAAGGGCACAGCCCTGGGGCAGGGTCCTTAACAGTGTTCCCTCGTTCAGCCGTGTCCTCCTCTTTGCGATCCCAAGGACATGCCACGCTTCCCTGTCCTTCATCTCCCGGAGTTGGCTCAAATTCATGTCCACTGAGTTGGTGATGCCATCGAACCATCTCGTCCTCTGTCGTCCCCTTCTCGTCCTGCCTTCAATCTTTCCCAGCATCAGGGACTTTTCCAGTTAGTTGGCTCTTCCCATCAGGTGGCCAAAGTATTGAAGCTTCGGCGTCAGTCCTTCCAATGAACATTCAGTGTTCATTTCCTCCAGGATTGACTGGCTGGATCTCCTTGCAGTCCAAGGGACTCTCAAGAGTCTTCTCCAACACCACAGTTCAGAGACATCAATTCTGGAGCACTCAGCCTTTTTTACTGCCCAGCACACACAACTATACATGACTACCGGGAAAACCATAGCTTTGACTAGACGGACCTTTGCAGGCGAAGCAATGTCTCTGCTTTTTAATATGCTTTCTAGGTTGGTCACTGCTTTTCTTCCAAGGAGCAAGCATCCTCCTGCTAAAGGGATACATACAACAATACCTTTGAGCTCTTCAGCAGAACTAAGCTCCCGTCCCACCCCCAGCAGATGACAGTAACTTCAGGCTGAGCCCAAGATCTCTGGAGCTCTGCCCTGTTACCTCACCACCAAAGAGAAGAAAGCACCACATCCCGCAGCCCTCACCTCAAATTTGCCTACAAGCTTCTCCCCTAAAACTCCTGGGGAGTTTAGGGCTTTGGGTACTGATGCCAAGCAGGGCCCTCTAGGTCTACCAGGCAAGGAGGCCTTTTTGTCCCCCATTTCCCTTAGACAAAACATCAATTCTTGGCTCGGTGGTAAAGAATTTGCCTGCTGACACAAAAGATGCAGGTTCAATTCCTGGGTTGGAAAGATCCCCTGGAGAAAGAAATGGCAACCCACTCCAGTATTCTTGCCTGGAAAATTCCATGGACAGAGGAGCCTGGTGGGCTCTAGTCCATGGGGTCGCAAAGAGTCAGACATGACTGAACGAGTAACACTTTCCCTTTCTTTTCCTTCTCCTCCACAACTCTGTCTTCATATTTCTGTTTGGCGACAGTGCACAGAGAGCCAACATTTTGGCAACGGCACGAGCCACCTATTCTTGCTTAGCCCCACAGTAAAACACATCTCTCTGCTCCAACCTCTGACGTTTCAGTCTGGCCTCACAGTGCTCCGCGCATAGGAGCCGTGTTCTGTACACTCAGAGAGGTCTGGAGTGGTCCCCAGGCAGGTGGAGCGCTTGCTGCAACGAGATTCCCTGCTTCTGTTTGCTTTGTTTTGTGTTTATTTATTACTAATTTCTCTCAAACTCTTTGACTTTAAAGTTCTCCTGGATTATTGGTACCACTTCTGAGATCCCGCTGTCCTGACCCAGGGGATAAAGACCTGGGACACTGCAGAGCAACAAAGTTATTAGAAAAGGCCCTAGGAGGCCCCTGAGGAAACTGGGGGCCTGTGGCATCAGACCTCTCCACAGCAGGGCTGGAGTCAGGAAGAGAAGGCGTGAGTGAGCCGCGTGCACGTCTCCGTGAACACGGGCCGTCCCGGCCCTGGGAGCCCCGCGGGGACCCTCCGTCAGAACCGCCACCCTCAACGGCGAGCCGTGAGGGGACTCAGGACGGGAGTGCACAGGATGCGGCCAAGACAGCTGCAGGGCAGGGCAGAGGAGTGGGCGCGAGCCCAGACCCCGCACCTTCCCAGGCACAGAGAGGCGCTCAGTCCACAGCGTGAGTCGTCTGGTCTTCTTTAATGAACAGCAATCTTTGAAGTTCTGACTACCTGGTCTTTGTTGGAAAAACTCCTACACATCTTGGCTCCTCACTCGCCTCTTCAGAAGTGTCCCTGAGTTATCGGGCAGTCCTCTCCCCAGGGTTTAAAGTCTTCAGAGTGTCCACCAAGTAAAATGTAATTCTCAGCTTTTAAGTTGTGCCTTTTTTTTCAGTTGACAAAGACAACCCTAGAGTCTTCAAAACAGCAGGAGAACCATGTCCAGCCTGAATGTGACCCAGCAGAGCCAGCCCGGCGAGGGAGAAGGGTGCACTCAGGAGGCTGTCAGAGAACAGAATTTGCCAGGGGCAGCAAGTGAAAGAGAGGAAAACGAAACCCAGAAACACAGGAGGTGGCCGCAGCGATTACCGGGTGAGGAAGCAGAGTCCAGGGCCGTCACAGCGGAGGCTCCCAGGGCCTCTGCACGCCTCTCTGTGGCCTGCCCGGCTGCTCCCCAGGCGCTCCCCATGGCTCGGCGTCCCCCCTCTGCGCTGCCCTGCAGGGCGGGGTGGGGGTGCGAGGAGCCCTTCCTGGGCTGCCAGGCCCAGCCCTGCTCCCCACAGGCACGCAGGTCTGTGACTCGGGAAGAGGAAGGCCTCCTCCACCCATCGCCACACCACCATGTCAGAAACAAGTGTGAGCTTGGCATCCACCTGCGAACTCTTTCATCTCACTTCTCAAATGGCCCAAAGCTCGGCAGGCAAACTACACGGGAACCTTAAGAGAAGCATCCTCAGGAACTTCGGGCCAGCTCCCAGCCCCGGGCTGCTGCATAGGGCCTCAGCTGCATGGAGCTCCTCTGGCGTTAGCAGAGCAGCCGACCACTTAGGGTGGCCCCCTGGGCCCCGTGGCTCAGAGGCACCGCTACTTCCCAGACATGTCTCTGCATAATCCAGCCTGCAGCCAGCGGGCTGACGCAGCCGTCAGGGCGGCCACAGGGGCAGCCGTCTAGGGGCTGAGATGAGGGGGTTCCTGCCCACCGCGCTCATGCCCAGCTCACCGGGCGCTGGCTGCCACACACCCCGAAGGCCACACGGAGTGGCCTGACAGAGACCCATGGCTCAGAGCCTGAAACAGGTCCAATCTGTACCCTCGGCACCTCTGAAAAGCAATCCTGACCCCACACCCTCTTCCAGCTACTACCTCATCCACCTACCCTGCCTCTTTCTCTTTTCAAAAAGGATATTTAATTTTAACTAAAAGCAAACTAATCTTTAATAAGCAAGTTAATTTTACAATTAAGTTTTAAATTAAAAAGGCTGTACTTTTTTAACAGGTGACATGCACACGTTTTAATGACTCAGCATGACCAGGCTTCTGAGGAAGAGCCCCTGTCCCCACTCGCAGGCCGTACGGCTGAGACGGTCACCACAGCCTCTGGGCACCTTCTCTATTATTCACCTCCATGTTTCCAAATAAAACACACACACACATCTTCAGCAATTGCAGACATCACAAACCGACCTCCTGTGTGATGCTGGAGCTCTCACATCATCCGGCCTGTCCACCCCACCACCTTCTCCCTCTCTCTATAAAAGTATACCACAATTCTTAATTAAATCCCTATGTGGGGCTGCCCTTTTTGTATAAACAGGCAAACACTGTCCCGTCTGCTCACTTGTGTGTGTCCCTGCCCGGAGCGGCAGGCCTCCTTGTTGCCTTGTCTGTGCTCGCCAACTGCCGATCCCCTCGAACTCTGACTGTAAAGCTCCCCCAGTCTCTACTGCCATGCTGGGACCCTCTACCCAGAAGCACAACCAGCCAGCCAGCCCTCCTCCCCATCCCACTGCTGCCAGCGCCTGACAGGAGACCCCTGCTCGGGCAGCACCAGGGCCCATTCGGGAGCAAAAGAGTGAAAGGAATGGGGTCACTCACTAGCGGTGCCGCGGACATAAGACCAGGCACACCTCAGGAGGCGGCCTGACGGCCTCCGACCCGCCACAGGTGGCGGCCCCGCGCCCCGGCTCCTCCGTGAGCAAGCCCCTGCCTCTCTCCGGAGCACTCCAGTCAGACGGTGTGCAGACCACAGCCCTGACCACGCCCCCGCCCTGGTCGCTCATCTTGCTTTATTTGCCTCCTGAGTCAGCAAAGACATTCTACAGAGGATCAGGGAGTAACTGTTTTAGAGGGTCTATGTTGTCACAGACGACATGGGTGTATCCAACAAGACTTTACTGATGGACAATGAAATGTGAATTTTGCCATTTTCAGGTAAATATTTACAATTTTTTCATTTTTTTCCCAACCATTTTAAAATGTAAAACCATTCTCAGCTGGCAGGTCCTACAAAAACAGGATCTAACCTCAGGCCGAAACTCTCTAGCCAGTTCTAAGACGTGACCACACACGCCGACGCCAGCGGCACACGTGGGTAGCTGAGGGCACCCTGTCTGCCCTGACTCCCCGTGCCACCAAGCCCTGCTCCTGCACGTCCCAGAGTCTGAGTGGGACCCGAGCGGCACCCTCAGAGCCAGAGTCCAGTGCTGGGCCCTCCCCGCCCCCGAGGCCCCGCCGGTCACTCTCCTCGGTCCGCACCCAGCCCCGGTCCCAAGTCCTCACTCGGGCCCCCCGTCGTCTCCTAAGGTCACAGCTCTGTCTTACGTCACCAGGTGGAACAACTAAGGACACAGAACGTTTCCTTCAGGCAGAGGGCCCCACGGTCAAGTGGCCACACGCCGCCCGTCGCCGAGGACGGGCCGCCTCACCAGGCCGAGCACACGTGTCGGCCTCTGTCAGGGCTCAGTCTTTTCCCAGCGTTTCCCCAAAACGCTTCAACGCGTTGCACTGCTGCTCACTACCACCCAGGTGAGGAATCACACACAGGGATCCAGACCTTAACCTTCACAGAGACAAAGCCCGCCGGTGGCCCTCCTCGCACGTCGGGTGGGGTCAATGTTCAGGGTCAGCCGCTCCCTTCAAAAGCTCGGCCCCGGCCGTCCTCAAGCCCTGCCCGCTGCCCCCGCGCGCAGTCCAGCCCAGTACCCACTTGAAGCGGGCCCTCTCCTCCAGGTCCAGGGCCGGGTCCTGAGTCACGAGGCCCACCAGCTCCTCCATGCTCTGCCGCCGGCACAGGAAGTCCAGCAGCTTCCGGTTCTGGGCCTTGCACTCCTGCAGGATGTCTTCTCCGTCCATCAGCTCCCGCAGCGTCACGCCTTCCTTATCCAGCAGCTTGTCAACATGCGACATGGCGCTCAAGTCAAACTTCCAGAACATGGTGCTGGCCACAGAGCTGCAAGCAGACAAGAGGGTCACTTCCCCCAGCCTGCGCATGCGGGCCTCAGCCACCCTGCAGCTGAGTCCCAAGTCCACGCTGGCCGGCCCGGGCTGCAGGGGGTGCCCCCATGGGCCGCCCCCGCCTCCTGCCCTCTCGCTGGAGATCCTGCTCACAGCCCCGGGCCCGAGGCAGCACGGGGACATGCCTGTCCCCGTGTCAGACAGCGGATACCCCTCCACTCAGAGTTCACGACTTACAAACCTCCTCCCAGTGTCCACCTCCCTCCTCAATCAACACTGCCCACCTCTTCCCAGATGTCTCCGAATCATGTACATTTTTAACTTTCTGTACACTATCTTTGAAAAAACTTTCTGGTTGAGGAGAGACAGCCCCTCCTGTGCAGCCAACTCTTAGACCAGCAAAGCGTTTCTGGGAGCGCATCTCCAGCCTAAAGGCTGATCCCCCAGGGCCCCACCCCACCCCGCCCCGCCCCGCCGCGGGCCCACAGACCAGGAGACCCCTTCCTCTGCTTTCATCATCCCAGTGCCAGGGACCAAGGGCCAGGCAAGCAGAAGCCACGCACATAGCTTAAAGCCTGCCAAAATTATCCGAGCGAGCTGGCCCTAAGCAGCTCCCCCTTCCCGGCCTCACCTTTCACGCGGAAACCCCACAAGGGCCACAGCCTCAACCCCCTGCTCCTGCCTCTTCTGCCTCCTGACCCCCGGGCTTCCCTACTCAGCCCCGCTGAGGTCAGGGCCGCCCGTCTCCAGGACCCAGGAGGGCAACACGCTTTGCTGTCCTGTCTCTCCGCCACCGCCCCCACCTCCCTGCCCTCATCCCGTCTCCTTGCTGGGTGGCCAGGGCTGCCCCTGAAGCCCCTCCTCCACCTGCACACCGAGGCTCTACCTCCCCATCTCAGGCCTCTCACCCAGCAGCCCTCAGGCCGCAGCCCCATCCCATCTCCAGGCCTGGCTCTCCTGACCTGGACTACACAGCATCTGACCACTCGGCAAGTCCCCGTGGCAGTCTGTGAGCCTAGGCTGGTTTGCAGCAAAGTTTTCCGTGTTGGATACAAAATGAAAAACCTAAGCCTGTACTTTTTAGAAATTCATCAATTATTTATTTTTGCGTTGCTGCACTGGGTCTCGGTTGCCTTTCTCTAGCTGCGGGGAGCAGGCGCTACGCTTCCTTCCGGCCTCAAGCCTCTTCCCTCTGCGGTGGCTTCCCTTGCTGCGGAGCACGGGCCGCTGCGTGCAGTCTAGAGTGCGGGCTCGGCGGCTGTGTTAGGTTCAGCTGCTCTTCCACACGTGGGACATTCCTGGACCAGGGATCAAAGCTGTGTCCCCTGCACTGGCAGGCGGATTCTTAGCCACTGTACCACTAGGGAAGTCCTCAAAGTCTGTATCTTTAACCAAGTTAAACCTGTATTTTGAGATTACAAATCTTTTCAGTGTTAAATCACTATTTAGAAAATCGTGATGACAGATGGGGAATTTATCTGATCTAATGTTTTTATTTGGAAGAGTACAGGACTCCTCACAGGACAGGAAGCCCTAGTTCGTGTGTGTGAAGCCCACCTCTCAGAAGCCCATGACACCAGCCCCTCAGCTGTCCAGCCACGCCCTCCACAGCCTCTCGTCTTTGCGGCATTTAACTCCCTTTCCCGAAACAGACATCTTCACGCTCCTCTCACGTCGGCGTTAAAGCCTGTCTGGCCCCAAATGCCCACCACTCACCAGGGCGCTGTCCCCAGTGTGCCTCCAGGTCCTCTGGGGACCCCTGCTGCCCCCCAACTCCACCCTTGCCACAAGTATGCCATCTGTCTCCCGACACAGACCGCCCTGTGCCTCTACCCTCTGCACACGCTCCTGTGCTCAGGCCCTTCACTGACGAAAATCCCCTCTGCCCACCAGACGCAGACGTAGGGCCACTTGAACATTCAGGGCAGGGGCTCCACAAGTCGACCTGCACTCAGTTTCTATCTAGGTCCTAACATCTTCCTTATTTCTCTTGTGACGAGTGCAGATGGCTATCTGCAGTGTTAGTGACAGATTCTAGGGGACCAGAAAAAACGATTACTAGATGGGCCTTCAGGACAAGACTGCTGCCCCCACACACCTCAGGCGCCCTCTCTCCTGAAGCCCTCCAGAACGGCCTGTGCGCGTGGACAGCACACAACCCAGGGAGGGAGACCCCCGCCTAACCAAGGCTTTTTATCCAGACGAGAACTTGCCGAGCAGGGCAGCCAGAGGCGGTGTCTCTGCGTCCTGCTCTCAGCCAGAGTGGCTGCGCATCCTGAAGTCAGCCTGTCCCACAGCAACACAGCACACCGTGCCCCCAGTTCACACTGGCCACATCCTGCAGCGTCCGTGTACTGTCCACACATCTGTATCTGCATACTTAAAGTGCTTCTTTTCTAAACAGTACACAATTGATACGGTCTTGCTTTGTTATTCTGTTATTCTTTGCTTTTTAATTAAAGTACTTAGATTATTTAATGTAACATGGTTGGGTTTAAGTAATTTGAAAAAAATATAACACACTTTTATGACAAAAATAAAGCCTCTTAATAAATTAGGAATAGAAGAGAACTTCCTGAACCTGATAAAGGGCATCTACAAAAAACCTACAGCTATCAGGACACTTAATGCACTGAAAAGACTGCATGTTTTCCTCCTAAGATTGGAATAAGACACTAAGCACGTCTATTCTAGATCCTATTCAAGATCCATTTCTATCCGGGGTAGTACTAGAAGACAAGGAAAAAACCACATACAGGTTAAAAAAGAGTAAGTAAAACTGTCCTTACTCACAGATGACATGACTGTGTGAGCAGAAATGCCTAAGAAATCTGCATGGAAAAGAGCTACTAGAATTAATGAGAGTGAACCTAGCTAGCTTACCAGTTACAAGGTCAATACCCAAAAAGGAGCTGTACCTCAACACACGAGCAGTAAACAATCTGTCACTTCCGCTGTGTGTGCTTGGTCGCTCAGTCGTGTCCACTCTTTGCAGCCCCGCGGACGGCAGCCCGCCAGGCTCCTCTGTCCATGGGGCTCTCCAGGCGAGAATACTGGAGTGGGGTGCCACGCCCTCCTCCAGGGGATTTTTCCATCCCAGGGATGGAACCCATGTCTCCTGCACTGCAGACAGATTCTTCACCAGCTGGGCCACTAGGGAAGACCATGTTAAGACATGGGTTTTTCTTAAACTGGTTTACTGATTCACTGCAATCCCAAATAAATTCTAGCAGATTTTTAAAAATAGAAATGGACAAGTTGCTACTAAAATGTATATGGGAAAAAACCCAGGAGAACCAAAGCAATTTTGAAAAGAAAGAACCAAGTTGGAGGGCTAAGACCACCTGATTTTATTCCTATGAAGTGAGATCACTCAGGAAAGTGTGGTTCTAGTGGTTCAGCAGAACAGAACAGAGAGACTGCATGAAGACCAACACACACGGCAACTGGCCCTCACTAAGTGCGCCAGAGCGATCTGACAGGGAAAGTACAATCCTTTTTAACAAATAGCTCTGCAAAGTTGAGTATCTATATATAAATCAGACCTCAACCCTCACCTCACATCATACACGGATCACAGACTTAACCATAAACACTAACACTAAGATCTTTAGAATAAAGTATTTGCAAACTTGTGATAGATAAGACACAAGGAAAAACAAACTGTTATTATTATTTATTTATTTTTGCTAAAAAAACAGAAGACACGCTTACGGAAGGAAACAAAATGGCTGGCTGCAATTGCGCTGGCCTCTTCAGAAAACAGCAGCAGCACCCCAGAGCAGTGTGAGCAGACAAGAGAGAGACGGGAAAGAGGCAAAGGCCCAGGAGGGCCTCAGGCGAATGGAACGAAGACCCGTAAGTCTCCTCTCCAAACCCAAGAAAAAGAAATCTTTTCAAAAAGAAGGAGCTGGTTGGTAGTGATCTTGAAGAGACAGCTAGCACTGTAAGTCTTCCCAAAAGGAAAAACTCTTTCCCCAAAAGGGAACCAGACAGTGACCCTGAAGAGTCAGGAAACAAGAGTGATCTCAAGAAAAAGAGGAAATTCTCTCCCAAAGAGAAGCCACTCAGCAGTGGGCCTTAAGAGGCTGCTACAGCAAGAGCTGTGGCTGCAAGAAAAAGAAAAAGCTCTGAGAGCCATCCCAGGAAAATCAGAGCAGACGTGGCTCTAGTGGGCCATAACCTGCAGAGAAAGTTTCCAACTTACCCCTACAGCCCAATAAAAATAAAAACATCTGATAAACAGGACTATATCAAAATTGAAAACTTCCTGCTCTTTAAATGATATCATTAAGAAAAAACATTAAATCACAGAAAGGGAGAAAGTATTTGCTCTCTATATCTGATAAAGCATTCTTTTTAAAAAAAATAATTTTGTTTTCATTTTTGGCTGTGCTGGGTCTTCACTGCTACGCGGCTTTTCTCTCCTTGTGGAGAGCAGGGTGTGCAGGCTTCCCGCCGTGGGGGCCTTGCTCGTTGCGGGGCAGGGGCTCTAGGGTGCTGGGCTCAGCGCTGCGGCTCCAGGGCTCTGCAGTCCGGTGCAACAGCTGCGGTGCAAGCGCTGAGTTACTCTGCAGCAGTGGGCTCTTCCCGGACCAGGGATAGAACACATGTCTCCTGCAGTAGCAAGCAAATTCTTTATCACCGAGCCACAAGTCTCTAACAAAGCATTCTTAACGAGTTAACATGAAGAACTTTTATAAAGCACTAATATGAAAAAACACTCCACTAAAAGCATGGACAGGGACTTCCCTGGTGCTCCAGTGGTTAAGACTCTGTACTCACAACGCAGGGGGCCTGGGTCTGATCCCTGAACAGGGAGCTAGATCCCACATACTGCAACTGAGAGTTCACACGCTGCAACTAAGACTAATAAAAATATTTTTTTAAAAAATGGACAGATCTGGACATTTTGCAAAAAAAGATGTAAAAATAGCCAATAAGCACGTGGAAAACTATCACCATTGTTATCAGGAAACGTACGCTAAGGGGCGCCACTCCAACAGCTGAGATTAAAATGCTGCCAACAGCGCGGTCCCTGCGGACGCAGGGCAGAAACCCCCGCAGCATGCACAGGACTGTGAAGGGGCATGAGCGCCCTGTGGAGCTCCTTGCCAGTCTCTTACAGAGTTAAGCACACACTTACCATGCGACCCAGCAATTCCAATCCCAGGTATTAACTTTAGAGAAATGCAATCATAAATCCAAACAAAGACTCCTTGTAAACGAAGACTCACAAACGCCTTATTCATAATAGCCAAACACTGAAAGCAGCCCGAATACGCGCTGACAGGTGAGAGACAAGTGATGCCACTCCTACAACTGAAGACTACTCAGCAGAGAGGAGCAAGCACCTCTGTGAGGACAGACGAAGCTAAAACCCTGGCGAGCAAAGAAGCTGGGCACGAAAAAGTAAAGCTACAACACTCCATTTATACGCAACTTTAAGCACAGCAAACTGAACCCATGGTGCCAAGGAGACAAGTGGCCGCTCAGGGTCAGAGGCTACAGGCGAGAGCGACAAGACGGAGCTGTGGGGGCGACGCCAAAATACTCTGCGTCTTGACCGTGGTGATGTATTTATTAAAATTCACAGAACTACAAACATAAAATGGGTCCATTTACTGTATGTAAATTATACCTCATATATTTTTATCATTTTTTTTTTTTGGCTGCACGGCACGGCAGACAGAATCTTAGTTTCCTGACCAAGGATTGAAGCAGCGTCCCCTACAGTAGAAGTATGGGGTCCTAACCAGCGGAGCACCAAGGAAGTCCCTCAAAATTATGTTTTTGTAATATTATTACGTAATGTTTTTGTAATATTCTTTTTTTTTTGGTAGTATTCTTAACAGTGGTTAAGAACCTCTTACACTGTTGGTGGGAATGCAAACTAGTGCAGCCACTATGGAGAACAGTGTGGAGATTCCTAAAAAAACTGGAAACAGAACTGCCTTATGATGCAGCAATCCCACTGCTGGGCATACACACTGAGGAAACCAGAATTGAAAGAGACACGTGTACCCCAATGTTCATCGCAGCACTGTTTATAATAGCCAGGACATGGAAGCAACCTAGATGTCCATCCGCAGATGAAAGGATAAGAAAGCTGTGGTACATATACACGATGGAGTATTACTCAGCCACTAAAAAGAATACATGTGAATCAGTTCTAATGAGGTGGATGAAACTGGAGCCTATTATACAGAGTGAAGTAAGCCAGAAAAAAAAACACCAATACAGTATACTGATGCATATATATGGACTTTGAAAAGATGGTAACGACAACCCTGTATACAAGACAGCAGAAGAGACACAGATGTACAGAACAGTCTTTTGGACTCTGTGGGAGAGGGAGGGGGGATGATTTGGGAGAATGGCACTAAAACATGTATAATACCATATGCGAAACGAACTGCCAGTCCAGGTTCCATGTATGATACAAGAAGCTTGGGGCTGGTGCACTGGGATGACCCAGAGGGATGGGATGGGGAGGGAGGTGGGGAGGGGTTCAGGATGGGGAACACGTGTACACCCATGGCGGATTCATGTCAATGTTTGGCAAAACCAATACAATATTGTAAAGTAATTAGCCTCCAATTAAAATAAATACATTTATATTTTAAAAAAAAGGGGGTGGGGGAAGAAAAAAAAAAAAGAAGCTACCTGACAATATAGAAGATACAGGTTCAATCCCTGATCCGGGAAGATCCCACATGTTGCGGGGCAACTAAGCCAGTGCACAGCTACTGAGCCCATGTGCCGCCGTGAACAGAGCGCCGCACGCAGAGCCCAGTCACAGCACGAGAAGCGCCCTGAGCACCGAGCACTGTAAGCAGAGAGCCGCCCCAGCGCCGACCAGAGAAAGGCCAGGCGCAGCCACGAGCAGACAAAGCACTGTACACCACAGTCACAGAGGCCAGAAACCATTCAAAACAAAGACTTAAGGCTAAATGCTGCTGCTAAGTCGCTTCAGTCCTGCCCAACTCTGTGCAACCCCACAGACCGCAGCCCACCAGGCTCCCCCGTCCCTGGGATTCTCCAGGCAAGAACACTGGAGTGGGTTGCCATTTCCTTCTCCAATCATGAAAGTGAAAAGTGAAAGTGAAGTCGCTCAGTTGTGTCCGACTCTTAGCAGGTGACCCCATGGACCGCAGCCCACCAGGCTCCTCCGTCCATGGGATTCTCCAGGCAAGAGCACTGGAGTGGGGTGCCATTGCCTTCTCTGTAAGGCTAAATAGTTACTGACAAGAACAGCTATAAAGCTAAGTGCAAGATTTAGAAAGGACTCATAAATTGGAGAGGCTTACTATAAAATAATCTGCAATTTACAAAAACATCTAGAGGATTTCAGTACCAACAACAGAAAACAGACTCCCTCAGGGCCCCTTCTGCCTCTCCATCTGCGGCCTGACCTCAGCCTCACTGGTATCCGCCGGTGTTCTTCACGGAGGCAGCAAACCACCACCCACCACTCCCACCCAGAATTGCCACAAAACTGCTACTAAAGCAAGCTCTGCATCACCCAGCAACACGATGGGGACCCTAAGGTGCCCTTTTTCCAAACACTTGCTTATGCACTCCGGGCGGTGCGCGTCTTGCCTGCTGCACAGGCTCTTCTCCACCTGCAGTGCGCAGGGGCTGCTCCTCCGCCCGGCCGTGGGCTCCTCCCTGTGGTGGCTCCTCTCGCTGCGGTGCACAGGCTCCCGGGCACAAGGGCTTCACAGGTGCAAACTCTCAGGCTCTAGAGCAGGAGCCCAGGAGGGCGGCAGTCTCAGCTGTTGCAAGGCATGTGGGATCTCCCCAGAGCAGGGACCAACACCGTGTCTCCTGCACTGGCAGGCACGTTCTTTACCACCGAGCCACCAGGGAAGCCCAAGAACCCTAATACATGCTTCAATCACTACTCACATTTTTAAGTAAAATAGAGCAGAGGTCAGAATTCTGGGGCATGTCAGTCAGGAGAGGAGCATGTTAGGACAGTTGTCCTACTGAAGGAAAGCAAAGATCCTGTAAAGCTTAAAAAGTCAAACACCCATGACACAGGGTACACAGGGTCTTAGGTTCAAGGCCACACACACACACATACACACACACACACACAAAATAGAATGTGTAACTTTTAATCAGGAGTAAAACAAAAATAATCTATCCGACGGAAAATAGAAAAGGAGATATAAAAACAGGGAAGTGCTAGTAAAGGAAAATGTGAAACAAAATGGTAGAAGTTAATACTAACATACAGCACTATAAATCAACTATACTTCAGTAAAAATAAATTTTAAAAAAGAAATTAGTACTAATGATAATTTTAATAGTTGTATAATATATGGAATAAACTAATCAATGCAAAAGAATTTTCTCAGATTTAATTTTTAAAAAACAATCTCCAACGAAAGACAAACCCTTTAGGGGACTTCCCTGGTGGTCCAGTGGTTAAGAGATCTGCCTGAAAATTCAGGTGACACAGGTTCAATCCCTGGTCCAAGATCCCACAAGGCAACTAAGCCCGTGCACCACCACTTCTGAGCCTGCAACGAGAAGACCGCCCACCCCAACTAGAGAGGAGCCCCTCCTCGTCACAAATGAGAAAGCCCTCGAGCAGCAACGAAGACCCAGTGCAGCCAAAAATGAATAAATGTGAAAAACCATTTTTTAAAGAAAAGCTCACCTTTGCTCATCTCACCTATTACATATAAACCAGCACTGTGACTAGAAATAAAACTAAATTACTCTCAAAGTCATTCACTTAGACTGACCATTACCTCACTGGCCCACATCAGTACAGATCTAGGTCATTCAACCAAAATTCTCTGTGTAATAACATTCCTGAGCTTTGGTGGCTGGCCATGCACTTTAAGAAACGGGTAATCTCAGCAGCAGCATCCCTGAAGAGGTCGCGGCGACAGCACCAGTTGAGGCGACCGCGTCTCACGGCCAAGCAACTGGTATAAAGTGGCTCCAGAACTGTCACTCAGGTAATGGCTGCATACCTCTTTTCCAAACACTTCTTGTATCCCAACAACTCTGTGCTACCCTCCAAAGAGATGCTAGCATCCTCTTACTGGGCCCTCGCCTACCAGAAGGCTAACTTTCCTTCCCAAGATGACCCAGAGGCCCGCCACCGACAGCTCATCTTTAGAACAAGGCACTGGCTCACGACTGGGGCTCAGATCATGAGCCCCTTATAGCAAAATTCAGACTTAAAACTGAAGAAAGTAGGGAAAACCACTAGGCCATTCAGCTATGAACTAAGTCAAATTCCTTAGGATTATACAGTGGAAGTAACAAATTGATTCAAGGGATGAGACCTGATCAATGGAGTGCCAGAAGAACTACGTACAGAGGTTCGTAACACGGTACAGGAGGCAGTGACCAAAACCATCCCCAAGAAAAAGAAATGCAACAAGGCAATGTGGCTGTCTGAGGAGGCCTTACCACCAGCTGAGGAAAGAAGAGAAGTGAAAGGCAAGGGAGAAAAAGAAAGATATGCCCATCTGAACGCAGAGTTCCAATAGCAAAGACAGAGAAGAAAGCCTCCTCTTCCCTGATGGCTCACACAGTAAAATATGTGCCTGAAATGCAGGAGACCTGGGTTTGATCCCTGGGTCAAGAAGATCCCCTGGGGAAGGTGGCTACGCACTCCAGAGGAGAACCCCACAGACAGAGAGACAGAGAGAAACAACAGGATGTGAGAGACGGGAGAGCTCCCCAAGGGAATGGGAGACACCAAGGGAACACTCCATGCAAAAATGGGCACAATAAAGGACAGAAACGACATGGACCTAACAGAAGCAGAAGATACTAAGCAGAGGTGGAAAAAACACACAAAAGAATTCTACCAAACAGGTCCTGGTGACCTGGACAGCCAGGACGGTGTGATCACTCACCTAGAGCCAGGCATCCTGGACTGCGAAGTCACGTGGGCCTTCGGAAGCACTACTACCAACCAAACTAGCGGAGGTGACAAAATTCCAGCTGAGCTATTTCAAATCCTTAAAGATGACGCTATTAAAGTGCTGCACGCAATATGCCACCAAATTTGGAAAAGTCAGTATTGGCCACAGGACTGGAAAAGGTCAGCTTTCATTCCAATCCCAAAGAAGGGCAACTCCAAAGAATGCTCAAACTACCACACAACTGCGCTCATTTCACATGCTAGCAAAGTAATTCCCAATATCCTTCAAGCGAGGCTTCAACAGTACACGAACTGAGAACTTTCAGAAGTACAAGCTGAATTCAGAAAAGGCAGAGGAAGCAGAGATCAAATTGCCAGCATCTGCTGAATCACAAAAAAAGCAAAGAATTCCAGAAAAACATCTACTTCTGCTTCACTAACTATACTAAAGCCTTTGACTATGTTGATCACCAACAACTATGGAAAATTCTTAAAAAGACGGGAATACCAGACCACCTTACCTGCCTCCTGAGAAACTCATAGAAGCAAAGAAACCAAGAAGCAAACCTTAGAACCGGACATGGAACATTGGACTGGTTCAAAATTTGAAAGGAGTACATCAAGGCTGTATACTGTCACCCTGCTTATTTAACTTATATGCGGAGTACATCATGCAAAATGCCGAGCTGGATGAAGCACAAGCTGGAATCAAGACTGCTGGGAGAAATATCAATAACCTCAGGTATGCAGATGACAACACCCTTACGGCAGAAAAGTGAAGAGGAACTGAAGAGCCTCTTGATGAAAAGTAAAGAGGAGGGTGAAGAAGCTGGCTTAAAACTCAACATTCAAAAAACTAAGATCATGACATCCAGTCCCATCACTTCATGGCAAATAGATGGGGAAACAATGAAACAATGACAGACTTTATTTTTATTTTCTTGAGCTCCAAAACCACTGCAGATGGTGACTGCAGCCATGAAATTAAAAGTTATTCTTGCGCCCTGGAAGAAAAGCTATGACAAACCTAGACAGTGTATCAAACAGTAGAAACATGGCTTTGCCAACACAGGTCTGTGTAGCCAAAGCTATGGTCTCTCCAGTGGCCATGCATGGATGTGAGAGCTGGACTATAAAGAAAGTGGGGCACCAAAGAATGGATGCTTTTGAACTGGTGCTGGAGAAGGTTCCAGAGAGTCCCCTTGGACAGCAAGATCAAACCAGTCAATCCTAAAGGAAATCAACCCTGAATATTAAATGGAAGGACTAATGCTGAAGCTCCAATCCTTTGGCCACCTGATGGGAAGAGCTGACTCACTGGAAAAAACCCTGACGCTGGGCAAGACTGAGGACAGGAGGACAAAGGGGCGACAGAGGATGCGGTGGGTGGATGGCCTCACCGACTCGACGGGCACGAGTGAGAGCAGACGGGGACAGTGAAGGACGAGGAGGCCTGGCGCGCTGCCGCTCACGGGGTCGCGAGGGCTCGGACACGACCGAGCGAGTGAGCAGCAAGTGGCCCGTGAACTGGCGCGCTGACTCGAGGTGTCTCTGGTTATACCTGAGCTCCAGCGCACTGCAAGCACTGCTGTCATAGCCTGACAACGCCTCCAGTCTCTCTGCAATGCCCAGCAAAGTATTACCATTACCTTCCAGACTCTTATCCAACAGCCAGTGAAGAAACTTCAAGTGCTGCTGCTTGTCTGACTTCTCTGGTTAGTACAACCATCAGACAGAGGCAGCTTCCAGAGAGAAACGCTGCCCTACGACCACGCAGTTCCGTGCACAGAGCCCTTCAGAAACGGACATTCTGCGGTAGAGACTGTTGCTAAGAGAAAAGGAGCCTCCGACCACAGGTCAGTCCCAAGCGCGGGCTCTGCTGGGGGACCTGGCCTCTTGTGCGTCGTGTCCTCACCTGAAAACTGGGACAAGGAGCACCGCCAAGGAGGGCTGCTGTGAGGGTGACTCGAGCTGCCCTCTGGGTGAGGGGCCCGGAACAGGACTGGCACAACCTCTCCCCAGAGGTGCCGAAGGCAGAGAGGAGGAAACAGAGACACGGCCGCCGTGCCGCCAGAGGACCAGCGCCTCTCCCGGAGCCAGCTGCAGCGCGCCACGGTGCAGCGGAGGGTGGGCACGAGGGAAGCGCTGCGCTGCGCAGCCAACGGCGCTGTAGGCGAGGAGGACTCCGAGTCTCCCAGCGAGGCCGTAGTTAAGCATTTATCAGCACACCGCTGGGGCCTCACCGGTCTGGGAAACTGACAAGGCAAGTCCACAGAGAGCAGCAGATACCTGCACAGTCCATCCATGCACAAACAAGACCGTGTCTGTACCGGACACAGTCCGCCAGGGGCCGGAGGGACACCCAGGGAAAGCGGGTGGCTGGCAGGAACAGACGAGTACAACCTAACATCAGAAGTGAGAAAAAGAAATAACCACAAACACAAAGGTAAGCTAAATGATTACCAAAGAATGGTTTACCTAAGACCACGCTGAACCATCTGGACTCTGCACACCCACAGTCGAAGCCCCGTCAGATGCAGAACTGGCCAGAACCGGCCTCCAGAAGATGGTGGACATGAGTCTGAGCAAACTCCGGGAGACAGTGAAGGACAGGGAAGCCCGGTGTGCTGCAGCCCATGGTCTCGAAGAGTCGGACATGACGTAGAGACTGAAGTACAAGTCTCTTTCGACTTCTGAAGAGACAGCTTACTGTTTTTTTAAGCTCTATCTATCTGCTTAGCTGGCTGCAGCGGGGCTTGGTTGCGGCACTCGGAATCTTCGCTGCGTCGTGAGGGGTCTTTCATCGCAGGCGTGGATTCTCAGTGCGGTGAGCAGACTCTCGGCGCAGTGCACGGGCTTAGCGGCGCCACAGCATATGTGGAATCTCTGTTCCGAGACCAGGACCGAACATCTGCCCCCTGTACTGCACACTGGACTCCTGCCCACTGGACAAGCAGGGAAGACCTCTTGGCTTAATTTTTAAAGCACTGAAGCACGCACAAGAAGTTGTAACTATCGTAATTCATCCAGGATCTAACTGGATTGCAATGGGAGGCCTTTCAGGAGCTTCTGCTACTGTGGAGGCACGAGTCCTTCCCTCCCTTTCCGGCGCCTGTATGGACTGTGCTCTGACGGTGACCGTGCTCACACCTAAGCCCGAGCCACCTGCTCCCGAGTGACACAGAGCACTCGCCACGCGACACACACACGACGTGGCTGTTTTATTTGGGTTACACTTTGGCTTAGAGAGGCCACATCACTTTTCCACAACACGGCACCTCAAAACCAGACACACAAGGGTCAAAGAAACCCCAAAAGTCCGGAGACCATATACACAGCTTCAAAACTACAATTTTTGTTGTCATCCATCCTCAAATGTCTCCACATACTGTGTATTTGTATACACCACACAATTAATGAGAACCAAAAACAATTCTTACCTTCTATGGAAACTCCTTCTTTAAATTTTATATTTAGGCAAAATATAAAAACATTTGGGATTTTTTCTTGGAGTATATGCAACTTTAAGAAAAAATTTTTCATTCAGTAGATGTATAATCTCTTCACCTGAAAAATAAGAGAGGAAAAAAAAACTTAAGTTCTACATCTTTAAAGTCAACTCACCACAATGATACAGAAAAGGAAAACAAAAGTCATTACCTTAACTGAGAATTCACATTATCAGAACAATTTGTGACCAAGGATCTAAAATCTGCCCTGTCCTTGCTTGCTCTGCAGGGACTGGTGCCAGCGCCACATGCCCACCCTCCAGCTGGTCAGCCAGCTCAATGGCCGGGGCGCAGGGCCATGAGCAGGGTCTCTGTGAAGCTCTCCATTCCATGCCTACACTACCCACACCAACAAACACACATCTGGATCACAAGATGACAAGACCACGTCCCCCACTGCCATGGGCGGAGGTCTGACGCCGTCTACACCTCCAACTCCCTGGATCAGCCGGGGCCGGACCCCGGCACCTCATGGCTTCCAGAAAAAAATGCTCCACAGTGTTCCAGGTGGGATTGCTACACAGCAGCTGCAAACAATGTGACTAGCAATCCTCGGAGAAAATCCCGACTTCAAGGCGTGCAGCAAAAATGGACCAAGAGAGCCCTGGGTTGTTCACTCTGCGTGAAAGTCATGATTTTACCATTTGAAAATCATACGTATGCAATAAGGAGGGATGACCATTCTAGAATATAAGAGCCTTAAGAGACGGAGTCATCAAATACAATATTTAAATCTTGTTTGGGTCCAATTAAAATGAATCAACTTGAAGAGTGTATTTTTGATGCTATTGGGGAAATCTAGATACAGACTGGTATTAGTACTAAGGAATTAATGTAAATCTCTTAGTTGTAAAAATAACATGGTCACTTTGTTTTTAAAAAATAAAAACCTCCCTTATCTGGCAGAAAAAATGAAGTATTCATGAGTGAAATGACATTATTTTTTGGATTTACTTTTAAAACACTTTACCAAAACACAAGAGCCAAACAAATTTTAAAGGTGTGAGAGAGAACACCACCAACAAAAAACAACTGGCAAAGTGCTGATCGCCGATTAAGCTGGGAAATGAGCACAAGGCTATTCAGTGTTTTCTGGTGTATTTTTAAATTTCATATAAAAAGAAAAAAAAAAAAAAAAGTACTTGGAGTTGTGCTAGTAAACCAGCAGTAAGTCAATGTCATATCCTAAAACAGGAAGCTAGTTTTTAAAACTGTGAAACCGAACAAAGGCCCCTTCCTTTAAAATTGAGTCAGGAGGTCCAAAGGGGAGCCCTCACCCAGCAGTACCAGGTTTGGATCACAGACTCCCATGGAGGAGGGCTTCCCATTTGCCCAGCAACTCAGTCAGTAACAAACCATCAGCACCCTGAACTCTCACTTCCTCCAAGGGACTTTTGTTCAAGAGTACCTCCCAACTTCCTCCTTTTTCTCTACATAGTAACCTTCATCTTCTTTGTCTGGGAGACTTGCCTATGGCTTTTGTTATTGCTCGGTTGTCCTGAACTGCTATTCTCAAACTCCCACCCAATTCAAAATTGGCTTTTCAGCACTTTATACACTTTCAAAATAAAGAAGTATCTCTATAACGGCCCTCAGACCTGTTTATTCTGACTCTGAACCAGGGTGCTTTTATAACACTGCAACTTCTTGACACATTCTGTGTCAAGCTCAGTGTGAGCTGGAGGAAGCCCAAAAACTGGGACATGGGGGTGCAGCCAGGACATAGGGGTGCCACCGGGACATGGTGAGGGGTGCAGCCAGGGCATGAGGAGTACAGCCAGGGAACGGGGTAATGCAGCCAGGACATGGTGGGGGGTACAGCCATGGAACGGGGGGTGCAGCCGGGGAACAGGGTGGCTGTTCAGCTGGGGCACAGGCGGGTGCAGCCGGGGAACGGGGGTGGGGGAGAGGGTGTGCAGCCGAGGAACGGGAGACGAGGCTCCTCAGCAGGCAGGGACCCTGAGCACGCACCCCATGCTCGCACTGCCTGGCAGCACCACCCTCTCCCATGCCCTCCCTCCCAAGGCAGGCCCCCCTGTCCTCCTGCTCAGACCACAGCAGGCTCTCAGATCTCATCGGCAGCCTGATTTTCCTGTGACCCCTTTCTCCCAAGCCCTACCCCACCTCCTTCCTTAAACACACGTACTCCCTGAGGTCTACACAGGCACCCCAAACTGGACAGGAGGCAGCACTCTCACAGGCCCAGCACTCCCTTCCATGCCTCCTGATGCCTTCACTCAAGGATCTGTTTTTGATACTTTTGCTTCTAACCGAGATGAAACAAGGACCAGATTTACAAATGAAATGGCTCTTAGGACACTGGCTATCTGGCAGGGAAAACAGTGATCCTCAAGGACGGAACAAGAGGAGCCCGTTAACTGCCCAGCTTCCTGCCTGACAAGAGTCCTGGGTCACAGTAGAGGAACCAGGTGGGTCCAGCAGTCCCCGAGGGGAAGAAGGAGCGCTGGGAGTCCGGGGAGCAAGGCACAAGGTGCGAGCGCTGCCAAGCAGAGCACAGGGTGAGACAGAGGCGCAGACAGCAGAGGATGCACCTGCTCTGGCCAGGCACTGCTCAGCCCAAGTGTGTGAGAACAGCAGCCAAGCCAAGGATTAGCGGAACATCCTCCAAGTTCACGTGGGTCAAGAAGAGGTACTCCTCCTCCCAGTCACAGTGGCTATTTCCCTAACTTCAGAGCACTGCACAAAGTATTCAGAAGACTTCTGCTTCACTGGTGGGGCAACATGAGACCTGGACTCAACACAACTGTGGTCCCCCCTGACAAAGCCTAAAAGCCAGACCCACAGAATCTAGCTTGCTGCTGCTGCTGCTAAGTCGCTTCAGTCATGTCCGAATCTGCGCAACCCCATAGACGGCAGCCCACCAGGCTCCCCCGTCCCTGGGATTTTCCAGGCAAGAGTCCTGGAGTGTGGTGCCACAGCCTTCTCCAAGAACCTTGCTTAGTTGGTAAAGAATCCGCCAGCAATGCAGGAGACTCCAGTTCGATTCCTGGGTTGGGAAGATCCGCTGGCGAAGGGAACAGCTACCCACTCCAGTACTCTGGCCTGGAGAATCCCACGGACAGAGGAGCCCGGCAGGTTACCGTCCACGGGGTTGCAAAGAGTTGGACACAACTGAGTGACTTTCACTTCATTTCACAGAATTAAACTCTTTCCAAGTAATTTAACAACATTCCAGACAAAGGTCAAGAATATTTATAGAAAACAAAAATACCCAGCATCCAACAAGATAAAAGTCACAGTATCTTGGCATCCAATCAAAAATGACCAGATATGCAAGGAAGTGGGAAAACACAAACCATAATCCACACAGAAATAACACAGACAGTAAAATTAATAGACAAGGACATTAAGCAGTTGTTCTAACTGTATTCCATGTGTTCAAAAACCTAGAGGAAAGATGAGACGTGTTAGAGAGAGACATGAAAGATATACAAAGACCCAAAGAGAATCACAATCCAACAACAGGCAGGAAGAGAGGACAAGGCCCCGAGAGCACACGCTGAGCCCTGACCGCAGGCCACCCCGGGCGCCTCCGCACTCTCAGCGCATCCCTGCTCCCCCGCCCACCCTGCACTATTTCCTGACTCACTGCCAGCCTCTGCAGCGGACACCTCAGCACATGGCCCTCTGCCTGAAACGCCCTCCCTCCACCTTCCTTACCTGGCAAATTCCTATCTGCCCCTCAAGTTCAAAATTCAAAGACAATCACTTTTATCAGGCTTTCTTGAGTCCTTCCTCAGCACTATTACAAGAGAATCAACACGCTATAATCTAGTTTTAAGTATTTTTTATTTATCTTCAATGATGAAAAAAATATTTAAATATTAAAAAGTCCAGAGAAAAATATTAAAAATCCATGTATTGAGATCTAATAAATGTTAACTATTTGCTTACATATGTAGACGGTATTAATTGCTCAGTCATGTCCGACCCTGGTTGACGCCATGGACTGTAGCCCACCAGGCTCCCCCGTCCCTGGGATTCTCCAGGCAACAGTCCTGGAGCGGGATGCATTCCCTTCCCCAGGGGATAGCACCAACCCAGGGGTCAGACCTGGGACTCCCGCACTGTGGGTAGATCCTTTACTGTCTGAGACACCATGGGAGACCATTGACATACACCACCTACTTAAAAAATGTTTCTAGGAGTTCCCTGGCGGCATGGAGGGTAAGGATCTGTGACGCAGAGACCCGCCCCAGCAAGGCCCCGGGGAGCACCCGCCCCAGCACACAGATGCACTTCCTGGACCTGCTCTCAGCACCGTGCTCCTGGGAGAACCAAAACCAAGGCCGCAGGCAAGCACGCTCGCGCCTAGGCTGCACCTGTCACTCCGGCTACACCGGGTCCTCGTCACTGTGCACGGGCCCTGTCAAGCAGGGGTGAGTGGGCACTGCCCTCCAAGTGCGGTGTAGGCTTCTCGGTGCGGTGGGCTCTTGCGCCCAGGAGCACGGGCTCTAGGGTGCAGAGCACACGGGCTTAGTTGCCCCAAAGCACATGGGATCTTAGTTCCCAGACCAGGAATTGAACCTGTGTCCTCTGCATAGGCAGGTGGACTCTTACCCACTGGACCACCAGGAAAGTCTCTAGGCTGAGACTTTTTCTGGAAGGAAAAGTAATGTTAAACAGGCAGCTAAAAAGCAGTGCCAAATAGGCAGAAAAACTCCCCAAAAGCACGAGGGTAGAAACCGGGGCAATGAACAGAGCTGAGCCCAAACAAGAGCACAAAAGGACTGATTTAAGGAACAATGATGCAGGCTGACACCTACCCTATGAAAAGAAGCAACAGGAGCCACTGTCACGCGGACCTCATTAGTAAGGGCCGGCAGCCCGTGAGCCAAGTACGACTCAGTGCAGGGGGCAATCCGCCACCAAGCCCAGGTCACAAGTAAGACTGCAGAGGCCGCAATCGTGACAGGACCAGCCCAAGGCCACGAGGTTACTATCAGCTCTCGAACGGGAGCCCAAGCTGTCTGAGAGCAAAGTCCATGTTCTCAGTCTCTACACGATACCAGACTCTGGCCCACATTCTAGTTGATACAGGGGGAAAGGAAGGTGTCACAGAAGATGCAGTAGGCTGAGGCAGATGGAACGGAAGCAATGGCATGACCCAGGGCGTCACCCAGCGAGCCCTCCGAGTAGAGCGCCCAGGGCCTTCACCGTGACGAGCTGGGCTCAGGCAGTGGCCACGGAGTGTGCTCAACACCTATGAACTACACCCTTTAAAAGAGTGGATCTCACAGGACAGGAGTTACATCTTAATGAAAAACATGCACTCAGTGGGCTGACAGGCAGGAGTTAAGTTCCCAGAGGAGAGCAGACCAGAGGCGCCAAGGCCCCAGGAGCCACAGCTCGCCCCCCAGCGAGAAGGCAGCTCTGCGGTGCCCCCTGAGGAGAGGCTGGGGGGCTGGGAGAGAGCCCGCAGGACTGAACTCAGGAGGCAGGGCGGCGACGGCTCCCATGAGGAAACCTGCTGTAGCTCTATCTACTCCTTTTAAGTTACTGACCACAAACCTCATGTGCACAGAGAACACAGCCCCGCAAGCCTACTTCATCCTGGAGCGAGCTTGCCTCTTCTGAGACGACGGGGACAGATGCTGGACAGACACGAACTCTGCACAACCTCTCGCATCAAAAAACAAGGCTCCCTGCCCAGGACCCCCAGTCACCACAGGTGGGGAGGGATGGGGCAGGTCCAAGTCTCAGCTCTGAGAGGCCTCACGGCCTCTGCTCTCGCCCCCGAGGAGCCCTGTGGCCGGTGCAAAGAAGCCCTTCCAGCCTCCCTAAGGATGACTGAACCCTGGAGAGCCCCGGCTCGCGAGGAGGCCCGGCTCCACACACAGAGCAGACAGGAGCCAGCGCCATCCAAACTGGGTTCAGCCCACCGACTCAAGGAAAACGGTCACTTGATTCGTTCTGTTCCCTCGCAACCCTTCAACATCCTTACCCCCTAATTCACAGAAAAAGCACACAGGCTCAAGGGGGAACCCTCCAGTCTTCGGCTCACCAAATCTGCAACCCACATCACAGTCCCTGCCTCCTGTCATTATAGGACAAAAGGGGCCTTGCTTCCGCCAAGACAACCACTGCACCCACACGCTCAACCCTGCCCTTCACACCTTCTGGTCTGCCTGTCTCCCCTCACTCACTGTGCACACGCACAGGCGTGCACACCCCGCCCCACAGACGCTTCTCCAATCCTGCTCACAGCAATGCTTCCCCGAGGGACGCTGGCTTGCACCGTCCCCTCCCATCCAGCTCCTGCGCCACCACGCCATCAGACTGCTTCCATTAAGGGAGTCAGTGCCCACCCAGGACCACCCCCTCAGCATCGCCCAGCCTGACACAGTGGAAGTAACACCATGTCGTGGCTGCAGGGTCCTGCGGCCCCCAGAGCTTCTCTGGTCAGCTCCCACTCCCTCTGCTCAGTCCACCAGTGGGCGCCTCCCAGCGTCAGTCCTGTCTCCCTCCCTGCCCTCTGCTGCACAGGTTTAAAAGTGCAGCTCTCTGAGTTCTGGTTCTAGAAAAACTGGAGCAGCTATATCACACTAATCTCCCTGCTGATAATAAGTATAAACTCTAAACAAAACATAAAAACAGCTATTTGAAGATACCAGAGACCACTCAAAAACATGCAGTAAGTGGGGGACACAGTCACTGAAAGGAGAGCAAGCCCCACGAGCTCCACACTGAAGAGCTCCTGACGCAGTGCCGACCACAGGAGGAGAGAGGTCCGACTTCAGGGCTGCCAGGACGGCTGAGACTGAATGGGAAAATCAAAGAGAAGTGCACGCGTGTGCTCAGGCATGGCCAACTCTGTGAGAGTGAGAGTGAAAGTCAGTCAGTCGTGTCTGACTGTGTGTGACCCCACAACTATAGAGTCCATGGAATTCTCCAGGCCAGAATACTGGAGTGGGTTCCCCTCTCCAGGGGACCTTCCCAACCCAGGGATCAAACCCAGGTCTCCCGCATTACAGGCAGACCTTTTACCAGCTAAGTCCAACTCTATGCAACCCCACAGACCTCAGCCCATTAGGCTTCTCTGTCTGTGGGATTCCCCAGGCAAGAATACTAGTGTGGGTTGCCATTCTCTTCCCCAGGGGATCTTCCCAACCCAGTGATCGAGCCCACATGTCCTGCATTTGCAGGCCAATTCTTTACCACTGAGCCACCAGGGAAGCCCAAGACGAGTAAGGTCTGAGGACTGGATGTGCGACACGGTGACTACAGTTAATAACAAGGCACTGAAATCTGCTAAGACAAAACTTAAATGTTCTTACCATATATATGTACGTGTGTATGTACATCAAGACAGTGATAACTGCGACAATTAACTAGATGGGAAGAATTACTTCACAGTGTTTATTTACATTTATCAAATCATCACAACATCCTTTTAATATATTACATTTTTATTTGTCAATTACACCTTGATGAAGCTGGGGTGGGGGCGGGGGGAACTGAGCAGAAAACAGCTGTTGTGAGATGAAAGAGCTAAGCCAAGATTTGACAGCTGTCCAGCACTGTGGAGACAGAATTCAGAGGTTAAATTTTGCTAAACTAGATGGGTTTTCTATTAAAATCTCAGAAGGGCCGTGCCTTAGGAATAAAACCCATGTTCCAAAGCTAAAAGTTATGCCCTAAACTTAGAACAAAACCAAAACATATCTACTCTAGAAAAGCTTCGACAGGATTAAGATCATCTTCCAGTCATTTAACAGCCTGCCCTGCTGCTGCTGCTGCTGCTGCTGCTAAGTCGCTTCAGTCGTGTCTGACTCTGCGCGACCCCAGAGACGGCAGCCCACCAGGCCCTGCCGTCCCCGGGATTCTCTAGGCAAGAACACTGGAGTGGGTTGCCATTTCCTTCTCCAATGCATGAAAGTGAAAAGTGAAAGGGAAGTCGCTCAGTCGTGTCTGACTAGTGACCCCATGGACTGCAGCCCACCAGGCTCCTCCGTCCATGGGATTTTCCAGGCAAGAGTACTGGAATGGGTTGCCATTGCCTTCTCCAACAGCCTGCCCTAACAACCCTCAACACTCTTTAAGGAGAGACAACCTAAAGCAAAGTTTCTAGCAGACACTACCCACAATGTCCATTTTGCAATAAAAAAAAAAATTATTACACATGCAGAGAAGAAAAATGTTACCCATGATCAAGAGAAAAAAACAATCTACAGGAAGCAAAAATGACCATATATTGAAACAGGAAGATGAAAACTTCAAAAGAGTAATTATAAATACGTTAAAGGATTTTAGGAAAAGGGAACAGAAGGAATGACAGGTGGAGGATATTAGCCCGGAAACGCAAACCTGAAAGAAGAACCAAAAGGAAATTCCGGAACGGAAAAACTCAGTGAGAGTCAAAGTCGCTCAGTCGTGCCCGATTCTTTGCGACCCCACAGACTGTAGCTTCCCATACGCCTCTGTCCGTGGGATTCGCCAGATCAGAATGCCGGAGTGGGCAGCTGTTCCCTTCTCCACAGGATCTTCCCAACCCAGGGATCAAACCCAGGTCTCCCACACTGCAGGCAGATTCTTTACTGTCTGAGCCACTAAGGAAGCCTGAAAACCACAGCATCTGAAATGAAAATGTCACTGGACAGAATTAATAACAGAATGGGCACAAAGAGGTAAAGCAGGGAACTTGATGACAGATGAAAAGAAAATATACAAATGTAAATAAAGAGGGAAAATGAGTTTGAAAATACCAACACATTCAGAACCTGTGGGGCAATATCAAACAGTCTAAAATAGACACCACCAGATTCCAAGAGAAGAAAGATTAGGACGTAAAAGAAATATTTAAGAGGCAATGGCCAAAAAGTTTCCAAAGGTGATTAAATACATCAACCCACAGATCCAAGATGGGTAAATACAGAAACACCACACCTAGAAAATTATACCCAAATGGAAAAAAAGTTTTTAAGAATTTATTTAATAAAAATAAATACATATCTTAAACACAGAACGGAGAAGGCAATGGCACCCCACTCCAGTACTCTTGCCTGGAAAATCCCACGGACGGAGGAGCCTGGTGGGCTGCAGTCCATGGGGTCGCTAGGGGTTGGACATGACTGAGCAACTTCACTTTCTCTTTTCACTTTCATGCTTTGGAGAAGGAAATGGCAGCCCACTCCGGTGTTCTTGCCTGGAGAATCCCAGGGACGGGGAAGCCTGGTGGGCTGCCGTCTATGGGGTCGCACAGAGTCAGACACGACTGAAGTGACTTAGCATCGCACAGCATAAACACAGAAGGAAGAAGGATATCAGGTACACAAAAGTAAGAATGTCAGCTGACTCCTCATCAGAAACAACAGCCGCCAGAAGACAACGGAAAAGGGCTACCCCGGAGGTCCAGGGGTCACGACCCCGCATTCCAATGCGAGGGCCAGGTTTGATCCCTGGTCGGGGGCGCTAAGATCCCACATGCTCTGTGGACAAAACACAGAACAAAACCCATACAACAGAACAATACGGTAACAAATTCAATAAAGACTTTAAAAATGGTCCACATTAAAAAAAAAATCTTAGAAAAAACTCACAATGGAATAATTTTTTCAAAGCACGTAAGGAAAAAAGCTGTCAACCTGGAATTCTATATTCAGCAAAAATACCTCTCAAAACTGAAGGGTAAGTAAAGACTTCTTCAGACCAACAAAAATGGAGTGATTGTGTCCCCAGCAGACCCACAACATAAGAAATACTAAAGAAAGTGCTTTAAGCCAAAGGAAAACGATCCCTTATAGAAATCCAACCCACAACGGAGTGAGCCTCCCGCTCACCTTCGCGACCAGCGTTACACAGGTGTCAGAGCAAAAGTGTCATGTGGGGAAAGTCATACACAGATATCTCTTATGGATGTATATATGACATATGCAAAACAATCCTTGACAAAACACTAGTGAACAAAAATCCAGCCACCTTTTTTTTTGGGGGGGGCCGTGCCTGGTGGCGTGTGGGATCTTAGTTTCTCAGTTCCTCAACCAGGGAATCCCCCCATACCCCCACACTAAAGGCATTTATCCAAAAATGCAAAGTTACTTTAACATCTGAAAATTAATACAACACATTATACTGATGGGGCTTCCCTGGTGGCTCAGATGGTAAAAGAATCTGCCTGCAAGGTGGGAGACCCAGGTTTGATCTCTGCTCAGAAAGATCCCCTGGAGAAGCGAATGGCATCCCACTCGTCTTCTTGGCTGGAGAAGCCCATGGACAGAGAGGCCTGGCAGGCTGTAGTCCATGGGGTTGCAAAAGAGCTGGACATGACTTAGACTAAACACCACCACCACCGATCTAGAGACTCCGTGTGATCCCAACCAAACTCCCAGAAAAAAATTCAAGTCCAAATTGAAGAGCTTATTCTAAAACTGGCAAGACAATTTTGTAGAGGAATAAAGGTGAAAGTCTTATACGACCTGAGTTCCAAACTGACCGTAGAATCGCAGCCATTAAGACAGCTCGATGTTGGCACAGGATAAAAAATAGACCAACGCAACATAATAGAAAGCCCAGAAATAAACCTGCATACACATGTTCAATTAATTCATAACAAAGGTTCCAATACAATTTAAAGAAGACAGTCTTTTCAACAAAGGATACTAGGATGATCATCTAATTCATACGGGGGGTGGGGAGCAGAATGTACCCTTTTCCACTTCACACAAAAAGGATCGTTCATAAAGGAGATCGGTATTTGCCTGGAGGTGGAGGGGCAAGAAAGGGTTGGCAGGAGGAATCCCAAAGGGACGTGAGGAAATTTGGGAAATGATAGATACATTCACTATCTTGACTGTGGTGATGATTTCACAGGTATGTGCATATGTCAAAAGTTATCAAGTTTTACACTTTAAACATGTGCAGTTTAGGGACTCCCCTGGTGGTCCAGTTAGGACTTCCCTGGTGGCTCAGATGGTAAAGCATCTGTCTACGGTGCGGGAGACCCAGGTTCGATCCCTGGGTTGGGAAGATCCCTTGGAGAAGGAAATGGCAATCCACTCCAGTACTATTGCCTGGAAAATCCCATGGACAGAGGAGCCTGGTAGGCTACAGTCCATGGGGTCGCAAAGAGTCGGACACGACTGAGCAACTTCACGTTCACGTTCTGGTGGTCCAGGGGCTAAGACTGCGCTCCCAATGCAGGGGGCTGGGTTCAATCCCTGGCCAGGGAACTAGATCCCATGTGCCACAACTAAAAATTCTGCACGCCACAAGATCCCACATGCTGCAACTAAGACCTGGCATAGCTAAATAAATAAGATGAACAATTTTACAAACATGTAGTTTACTCTGTGTCATTTGTATCTCAAGATAGCTGTTTAAAAGAAAAAGGGTACTCATAAACTCGAATACAAAAGCTACCACTATAAAGCTTCCACGAAGACAAAAAAGTGGACAGTGTCTTCACACTTCTGATGCTGGCACAAGTTTCTTACAACATATGATAAACATAAAAAGAAAATACTGACAAACTTTTACTTCACCCAAATTAAAATTTTCTCCTCATAAACAGATACCATTAAGAAACAAATAGGCTGAGACTTCCCTGGTGGCCCAGTGCTTGAGGATCTGCCTGGCAACGCAGGGGACACGGGCTCCTTCCCTGTGGAGGAGCTAGGATCCCACATGCCACAGGGTAACCAAGCCCACTCACAGCACAACCACTGAGCCCGCACACGCTGGAACCCACAGGGCAACCATCAGAGCACCCGTGTGCCACAACTGAGACCCATTGCGGCCAAATAAATTTTTTTCAGAAAAAAAAGAATCAGGCAAATTACAAAATAGGAAAAAACATTAACCCCTCATTTCCTCTCCTCCTCCCACTCCCTCACTGTGTGTGTATCCACATCATAGAAGACTTACAACCAGAATTTTTTTAATTGCTAAAATTGAATAATAAAGACAATCCAACAAAAAGCAGACAGAAGACTGGACACTTAACAAGAGATACACAAATGGTCGAAAAGCACGTGAAAAGTCACTCACCACTGTTTTACCTGTATTTATTCACTTTTGGCTGTGCTGGGTCTCCCCTGCTGTGTGGGCTTTTCTCTAGTGGCAGTGAGCAGGGGCTCCCCCAGCGTCTCAATGCAGTGGCTTCTCTCACTGCAGAGCACAGGCCTGAGAGAGCACACGGGCTCAGCAGTCGCGGCCCTGGCTCCAGAGCACAGGCTCAATGGCTGTAGTGCCCAGGCTTAGTCTGCTCCGCAGCTGTGGGATCTCCCCTGATCAGGGATCGAACCCGTGTCTCCTGCACTGGCAGGGAGATTCTTTACCATTGACCCACCAAGGAAGCCCCACCGTTGTTATTAAAACCATAATGAAACACCACTACCACCTGAATTAAAATTTTTTAAAAAACTGATAATATCAACTGTTGGTATGGATGTGGAGAAACTAGAACTCTCACACTACTGACGGGAGTATAAGATGGTACCAGTTTGGAAAACTCGCAGTTTCTAAAAAGATTAAACATAAATCTATTCTATCACCTAGCAATTCCATTCCCACACATTTACCCCAAAGAAATAATACATATCCACAGAAGAATGTACAATAAACTTAGTGACTAGTTACAACAGCCAAAAGGTGAAACCAACCCAAATATCAATAAGAAAACTATTTTCACACAAAGGAATATTATTCAAATGAAAAGCACAACTACAGATAAAGGAATCAAAATCATTATATTTCAAAAATACTGGGCAAAAGCAGACAGACACAGAGATTCCCCTGGCGGTCCAATGGCGGAGACTCCACGCTCCTCACGCGGGCAGCTTGGCACCACCCCTGGTCAGGGCTGGAGCACTGGCGCCAGCGCTGAGAGTCTGACGCTGCAACTAAAGACCCTGCACGCCTCAGCCCAGACCCAGACGGCCAGATAAGCCCACAGAGATGCAGAAGACTATATACTGTACTTTCTGGCTCCATGTACATGCCGCTGAAGGACCTGCAACATTACTCTATAAAGAACAGAAATCAGAATTAGAAATCTGAATCAGCAATTGTTACCTTTCAATTCTGAAGGGTGGCTTTAACAACTACGGGAAAGGGACAGGGAAAGGGAAGTTGCTCAGTTGTCTCCGACTCTTTGCGACCCCGTGCCGTGGACTGTAGCCTACCAGGCTTCTCTGTCCATGGGATTCTCCAGGCAAGAGTACAGGACCATTTCCTTAACGACTAAAAAGGCACAGGAAGAGACTGCACTCACTCCCGACATCTCATCTCTCCCTCTGTAATTCATTTGTTGATCGCACTCCCCAACTCAACCTGCATGCAGCCTGGGTCCCCTCACAACCCAGAGTCAACAGACTACAAGGAAGAGACGACTGGAAGGCCAACGTTTTAACCAAGGCTCTGAGTGTCTCCCCTTTACCCCGGCCACATTTCAGTCTTATCCAGGTTCCTGGAGGAGGTCCAGGATCTTTGTATGTGCTGCCCCCTTAGTCCAGAACGCTCTTCTTGCCTTCCAGGGTTTAGCTGACATTCAGTTCAGTTCAGTTCAGTCACTCAGTCACGTCCAACTCTTTGCGACCCCATGAATCGCAGCACGCCAGGCCTCCCTGTCCATCACCAACTCCCGGAGGTCACTCAGACTCACGTCCATCGAGTCAGTGATGCCATCCAGCCATCTCATCCTCTGTCGTCCCCTTCTCCTCCTGCCCCCAACCCCTCCCAGCATCAGAGTCTTTTCCAATGAGTCAACTCTTCTCATGAGGTGGCCAAAGTATTGGAGTTTCAGCTTTAGCACCAGTCCTTACAAAGACAGTAGAGAAGCCAAAAGGAAAGGTAAGCCAAAAAGGAAGGGACGTGAAGAAAAGATGTGCAGAGGTGAACAGCTGAGAGACCAGTGAGAACTCAGGCCCTGAGAAGCAAGGGCCGGGCAGCAAGAGGCCACGGGGAGAGGTGAGTGAGTGAAAGTCGCTCGGGGGTGTCCAGCTCTTTGCGACCCCATGGACTGCCCAGTGCACCGAACTCTCCAGGTCAGAATACTGGAGGGGGTAGCCGATCCCTTCTCCAGGGGATCTTCCCCCACCCCAGGGATCGAACCCAGGTCTCCTGCATTGCAGGTGGATTCTCTACCAGCTGAGCCACAAGGGAAGGGGGAGGTGACTGGTGGATAAAAGAGTAACAGGCTGGAGAAGGCCTTATGGACAAGGCAGGGGGGTACAGGGACAGAACCGGGCCAGGGTAGAGTGACATGCAGGAAGTACGTGGAAGTGAGTGGACGAGCCGGTGGTGACAGACCAGGGCGTCAGCCGCGAAGTGGGAGCGAGCGCTGAGTAACAAGTGTGTGGACGATGCAGGGAGTTCGGAGCGGAAGGGGGGCTGTATGCAGGACCGCACAGTGGTGGTGCGAGGACATTCACGGGGCCTGACAAGTGCGTAAGAGAAGGCGACAGGTGTGAAGCAGAGGTGGAGGGAGACACGGGGCAGTGAGAGGGCACCAAGAGAAGTGGCTCCGTCGTGTCCGACTGTGCGCCCCGCGGACTGTGGCCCACCGGGCGCCTCCGTCCGCGGGGCTCTCCAGGCAGGAGTGCCAGGGTGGGCTGCCGGGAAGGAGCGAGGAGATGACAGACGGAGACAGGCGACTGGACAAACAGGAGCCCCGGGAAGGGCACAGCGAGGGAAGGGGGAGGCCGTGATGGGGAGGGGGCCGCACGGAGGGCTCGGCCAGGGCGGCGCCACGCGGCGGGCCCCGAGCGCACACGGGCAGTCCCGGGGGCACTGCCGGGCCCTCGCCGGCCGGCGGGGCGCGGACTGCGGGGGACACAAGCGCGGAACTGCCTGCCCAGGAGGACGGTGTGCGGGGTCGCTGGCGGGGGGCGCCGACTGGGAGGGCACCGCAGGGCGCGGCGGCCGCTGCCTCGGGGGCGCTGGCGGGGCGGACACTAGGGAGCGAAGACGACTGCCGCGGGCGCTGACAAAGTGCAGGGCTGCGCGGCGGCGGGAGGCCACCGCGGCGGACAGCGTGTCAGCCCGCGGGGGACACGTGGAGAGGACGCGGACGGGGCGGGGCTGGCCTGGGGGACGCTGACTGGGGGGCGCCGGCAAGGTGAGCCTCCCGGCGGCAGCTGACACGGGGACACGGAGGCGCGGGCCCCGCCGGCCCTCAGCCGCGGCCGCACTCACCTGCCCCGCGGGCCGGGCGTCGCGGCGGCTCCTCGGAGGCCCGGGTGGAGGCGAAGCCCGGGCGGCCTGGGGTGGGCTGCGCGCACATGGGCCCGGCCGGGCTAGGCGCCCACAGACACTGCGCCCACAGATCCGGCGCGGCCTGCCGGCGCCTCAGGACCGGCTCAGGCCGCGGGCCGCGCTCCGGTCGCTCCAAAATGGCGGTGGCGGCGGCCGGCCGCGCGCACGCCGGGGGCGGGGCCTCGTGTCTGGGTGGGGCGGGGCCTCCGTGAGGGTGGGGCGGGGGTGGGGGCGGGGCCGCGCGCGGTGGGCGTGACCCAGGGGGCGGAAGGGACTCAAGAGGTAGGGGCGGGCGTGGCCTCCTCCTTCTCTAGTCCCTCTGTGTAAACATTTTTTCCTCTGTCGTCCCCTTTCTCCTCCTGCCTCCAATCTTTCCCAGCATCAGGGTCTTTCCAATGAGGATGTTCTTCGCATCAGGTGGCCAAAGTATTGGAGCTTCACCTTCAGCATCAGTCCTTCCAATGAACATTCAGGTCTGATTTCCCTTAGGATGGAGGGACTGAAACTCCTTGCAGTCCAAGGGACTCTCAAGAGTCTTCTCCAGCACCACAGTTCAAAAGCATTAATTCTTTGCCCCTCAGCCTTTTTTTTTTTTTTTTAATTTTTTTTTCCTCAGCCTTCTTTATAGTCCAATTCTCACACCCATACATGACTACTGGAAAAACCATAGCTTTGACTAGACAGACCTTTGTCAGTAAAGTGATTTCTCTGTTTTTTAATATGTTGTCTAGGTTTGTCATAGCTTTCCTTCGAAGGATCAAGTTTCTTTTCACTTCAAAATGGATCTGATCCCTGGCTATGCCGAGCCTTGTCAGCAGAGGGTGCTGGAGAGGCTGCCAGAGAAGGTTTACTACAGGGCCTTTCCGCTGGCGTCAAGCGCCGCTTCCCCGGGGTCCCACATTTGCCTAGACAGCTCCTCCCGAACATCTTTCCCAGGTAGACCGCAGGGTGGATTTCTGGCAAGTTCTGTGGGGTGATCGTTCAGGAAATGGGGATTAAAAGCGTCAATCTTACAACCGAGAATATATTACAAGCCCTGCAAACGAAGACTCCACCCCACCCCCCACCTCCGAGGCTGGAGGGGCACTAGGCAGTGTTTCAGAATAGGGGCCAGTGCTTGGGATGCTCGGGCTGGTTGTCCTGCTGTGATAGCCGGCAACCCTCAGCCTCATCATGATGCTCTTCTGGGGTCAGCTAGGACCCCTCTCCCCTCCCACCCACCCTGAGTTCCAGTCCCTCCACTTCTAACTGGAGCCCCTCTCCCTGAAGCCCTAGTCTTAGAACAGTCTGTCCCACCAAACTCACAGCAGCAACCTCCCAGCGGGCTCCCTGCTGGAGGCCAGCTTGTCAGTCAGCAGAGCACCCAGTGCAAACAAGTCCAGCTGCACCCCTCCCCAGGGGCTCCCGTCTCACACAGCACGAAAGCCGGTCCTTGCTGCCACCCACAGGTCCTACACAGTCGGGTGTCATTTGTGCTCTGCCCGTTGTTCATTTAGCTCCAAATCAGACACCCTCCTGCCACAGGCCATGGTCTGTGCAGCCTGTCACACCCTCCAACTGTCCCCGTGCTAACTGACCTCCTACATCTTACTCCATCATCCCCTTCTCTCTGAGGACTTCCCTGGCCTCCCTACTTAAAATCTCAAACCTCCATACACACATGCACGTGTACACACACGCATGCACACGGACACACGCACAGCCCCTTTCCCTGCTTGGTTTTTCCTCCAAAAACCAGTATCAGTAGTCGGGGTTCAATAAGGAGACGGAGACGACACAGTGACTTCAGAGAGAGTTTGATATAAACACTACTGATGGTGAGATTAATTATAAAGAATGCGGTATTCAAGAAAGGACAGAACACTCCCTGCTCAGTGCTCCCAGGACCCAGCTCCATGACTGCAGAGCAGCAGAGAAAACTGGATCTGGATTTGGGGCAGTAAGTGGAAAGTGGACAAGTCTGACCTGGAAATCGGCTTCTGTATGCAGCCTTTCAAACATGCCTGAACTTCCTATCAAGAAGAAACAGTGCTATATTTTCACCTGACGAGGGACATCTACTCGTACTGTGAGTGACGAAGCCTCACTGTCCCGAGGGAGAGCGTCTGTGCAGTCCCAGCACTGCCTCATCACTGGCTCCACTCCTCACTCCTCAGATGCTCACTGCCCCACTGAGTATTCTCTTACACTCTCCAAACTCAATAGTAATGTTAACTTTGGACAACTTGTGTATTTTTTAACTAAATTTATTATTCAGTGTATGTATTCAGTGCAGTTTACTCAGCCGTGTCCAACTCTTTGCGACCCCATGCACCGCAGCACGCCAGGCCTCCCTGTCCATCACCAACTCCCGGAGGTCACTCAGACTCACATCCATCGAGTCAGTGATGCCATCCAGCCATCTCATCCTCTGTCGTCCCCTTCTCCTCCTGCTCCCAATTCCTCCCAGCATCAGGGTCTTTTCTAATGAGTCAGTTCTTCACATCAGGTGGCCAAAGTATTGGAGCTTCACCTTCAGCATCAGTCCTTCCAATGAATATTCAGAACTAATTTCCTTTAGAATTCACTGGTTTGATCTTGCAATGCAAGGAACTCTCAAGAGTCTTCTCTAACACCACAATTCAAAACCATTAATTCTTCGGCACTCAGCCTTCTTTGTGGTCCAACTCTCACATCCATACGTGACTACTGGAAAAAACACGGCTTTGACTAGACGGACCTTTCTTGGCAAAGTAATGTCTCTGCTTTTGAATATGCTGTCTAGGTTTGTCATAGCTTTTCTTCCAAGGAGCGCCTTTTAATTTCATGGCTGCAGTTACCATCTGCAGTGATTTTGGAGCCCAGAAAAATAAAGTCTGCCACTGTTTCAGTTGTTTCCCCATCTATCTGCCATGAAGTGATGGGACCAGATGCCATGATCTTCGTTTTTTTAATGTTGAGCTTTAAGCCAACTTTTTCACTCTTCTCTTTCACTTTCATCAAGAGGCTCTTTAGTTCTTCACTTTCTCCCATAAGGGTGGTGTCATCTGCATATCCAAGGTTATTGATATTTCTCCCAGGAATTTTCATTCCAGCTTGTGCTTCATTCAGCCCGGCATTTCGCATGATGTACTCTGCATAATACTTTGGCCACCTCATGTGAAGAGTTGACTCATTGGAAAAGACCCTGATGCTGGGAGGGATTGGGGGCAGGAGGAGAAGGGGACGACAGAGGATGAGATGGCTGGATGGCATCACCGACTCGATAGACATGAGTCTGAGTGAACTCCGGGAGTTGGTGATGGACAGGGAGGCCTGGCGTGCTGCGATTCATGGGGTCGCAAAGAGTCGAACACGACTGAGCAACTGAACTGAACTGTCGTTCCATGTCTGGTTCTAACCATTGCTTCTTGCCCTGAATACAGATTTCTCAGGAGGCAGGCAAGGTGGTCTGGTATTCCCGTCTCTTGAAGAATTTTCCACAGATTGTTGTGATCCACACAGTAAAGGCTCTAGCATAGTCAGTGAAGCAGATGTTTTTCTGGAATTCTCTTGCTTTTTCTATGATCAAGTGGATGTTGGCAATTTGATCTCTGGTTCCTCTGCCTTTTCTAAATCCAGCTTGAACATCTGGAAGCTCTTGGTTCACATACTGTTGAAGCCTAAGTTGAAGAATTTTGAGCATTACTTTGCTAGTGTGTGAGATGAGTACAATTGTATCATACTTTGAACATTCTTTGGCATTGCCTTTCTTTGGGATTGGAATGAAAACTGACCTTCTCCAGTCCTGCAGCCACTGCTAAGTTTTCTAAATCTGCTGGCATATTGAGTGAAGCACTTTAACAGCATCATCTTTTAGGATTTGAAATAGCTCAGCTGGAATTCCATCACCTCCACTAGCTTTGTTCACAGTGATGCTGCCTAAGGCCCACTTGAGTTTGCACTCCAGGATGTCTGGCTCTAGGTGAGCAATCACAGCATCATGGTTATCTAGGTCATTAAGATTTTTTTGTGTATTCTTCTGTGTATTTTTGCCACCTCTTCTTTATAACTTCTGCTTTTGTTAGGGCCATACCATTTCTGTCGTTTATTGTGCCCATCTTTGCAAGAAATGTTCCCTTAGTATCTCTGATTTTCTTGAAGAGATCTGTAGTCTTTTCCATGCTTTTGTTTTCCTTATTTCTTTGCATTGATCACCTAGGAAGGCTTTCGTATCTCTCCTTGCTTTTCTTTGGAACTCTGCATTCAGATGGATATATCTTTCCTTTTCTCCTTTGCCTTTTGCTTTTCTTCTTTTCTCAGCTACTTGTAAGGCCCTCCTCGGACAACCATTTTGCCTTTTTGCAAAATATGTGTGTAATATTTCAACTCATTTAACATTTCTAATTGAAGTATAGTTGATTTACAATATTGTGTTAGCTTTCTGCTGTACAGCAAAGCAAATCAGTTACAGACAGACATTCACCCGTTCTTTTTTAGATTTCCTTCCCGTTTCGGTCACTGCAGACCACTGAGTAAAGTTCCCTGTGCTGCTCGGCAGGTTCTCGTTCATTATCTACGGTATCATTACTGTGTGTATGTCAATTCCAACACTGTATATTTCTTAAAAATGGAAAACGGGGAAAAAACAATAGTTAGTTTATATATTATATACGCAAAGAGAAAACCTGCTAAGCTACTACAGTCCTTGTTTCTGACATTGGTCACCAGATGCAGTTGACAGTTACGGCTTTTCCATGGAACTCTCTTCCCATAGTCTGCACAGAACAGCTAGTCCAAAGCCAGGCTGAAGCCAGAATTTCTTGACAGAAGGACCAAACAAAATAAACTCTATCACTATAAATACCAAAAGCAAAGGTATTCACCAATCAATTAGGAAAAAGTAAAACTGTGATATAAAATAAACGTGCCTCTGGAGCACAGTCAGAAGAGGAAGAGCCATGGCCTGTCCTGCTCTCCTCAAGAGCCCAGAGGCGCGGCAGCTCACAGACGGGGATGGCGGAAACTGATGCCTGCACGCTCAGTCGCTCAGTCCTGTCTGACTCTCTGTGACCCCGGGGACTGCAGCCTGCCAGACTCGTCTGTCCATGGGGTAATCCCAGCAAGAATACTGGAGTGGGCTGCCACTTCCTCCTCCAGAGGAATCTTCCCAACCCTGGGATCAAACCTGAGTCTCCTGCAGTGACAGGCAGATTCTTTAGCACTGAGACAGCCGGGACTCCCCAGGTCAGAACGCCACTCCTCCACAAGCCAAACAGGATCAACACAGAGATGCGCCCAAACCTGTGTACACCACTCCTCCATAAGCCAAACAGGATCAACACAGAGATGCCCACACCTGTATACATCATAACTAAATGCCTGGATGTCAAAGATAAAGAAATCCATGAAAACCGCAAGAGGAAAATGACCCCCATCCCACCCATGGGAAAGAGGACACAGTTAAATAGCTGACTTCTCACACAAGACGATGGCGGCCATAGGCAGTGAAATGACGTGGGCAAAGTGTCAAAAGAAAAATGAAACAAAAAAGAAAGATGTGCAAAGGAACGACAAAACTTGCCAATGAATAAATTTTATCCTCAGCAATACTATCCTTCAAAAATGAAGGCTGGAGAGAAAAACGAAAATGAGATAAAGATAGTCTCAGTAAACAAAACAGGAAATTTATTGGGAAGAGATTTCCTTATCAGAAACACTAAACAAAGTTCATCATACTGAAAGCAAATGAAAAGAAAAAGAAAGTTCTTCAAGCTGCTCTCTCAAATCAGTAGGAGTGAAGAAAAAAAATTTAAGACAGAAAAAAAAAAAACAAACCAGGAGTGAAGAACCAAATTCAACAACTTATAAAAGGACTTATCTACCAAGATCAGTGGGGTTTATTCCAAGAATGCAAAGTTGGTTTAGCATCCAAAATTCAACTAATGTGATACACTATATTAATAGAAAAGAGGGTAAACCCCACAAGATTGTCATAATAGCTGCAGAAAAGGCATTTTACTAAATTTAACACACATTCATGATAAATACTCTCAACAAACTAGGACCAGATGGGAAATTCATCAACTTCATTAAAGGAAAAAATCTATAGCTAACATCAAACTTAATAGTGAAATATGTTATGGTTTTTAAAGACTGGAAACAAGCCAAAGATGTCTGCACTCACCACCTCAGTTCTGCACTGTAGGATTCTGCGTGCAAGCAGCTTGGAAGTTGCCAATCTCTGCTGAGAAGTAAAGGGCTAAACAAACTGAAAAAGAGTTGCTAAACTCTTCTTGGGTCTGTAAGAGAAGAGAGAACACAGCAAACCACCCTTCCCAAGGTAGGAGAGACAGGTGAATACAAGTCGCCACAGTCTGCAAACATTCAGGAGAGAAACTGACCTGACACTCTGTGTGGGGAGGCGGGACCGAACTGTAATTAATGAATTTCTGGAGGCTCACCGTAGACAAGTCTGAGAGTGACAAAGACCACGGGGATTCAGTCCTAAGGGAGTCCATACAGTACTGTGAGATTGACCCCTGGAACATGACCAGGTTCCCAAGAAAATATCGCAGCAAAGTCCCCTCGAGCTTTCTGCCGAGGGAGGGAAGGAACCATTCCCAACGTCCTGAGCACTCTGTTTTTCCTGACAAGGCTGCCTTCAAGGAAATCTTGTTAGCCAGAGCCTGACCTGCTGGGGTGTTATCAGAGCCTAACTGACCTGGGAAAGGGAAATGTCCAGCTCCAGCCTCCCCTGGACATCCTGCCCCAACCAAGGGAAGATATAAAATGGAGAAACGCTTGTGAAGTTCCCGTCCAGAGGCACAGACTCAGTAAGAAACTGGGGCTTCATCCCAAGATGGATCGAGGCCTGAGCTCTGGTCCCAGGGAAGAAGGCTTCCGCTCCCCCACCCCTCCCCTAATATTACTAAGACTTGTTTTTAGCAGGTCCTTCCACCCAGTACATCATGTCTGGCTGTCACAAAATAATTACAAGGCAAATCACACAATTAAATGGCAAAAGACACAATCTGAAGGGACAAAGCACAGTTCAGAACCAGACATGGCAGAGAGATTGGAATTATCAGACTAGCCAGGATTTTTTACAGGAAAAAGATACAAGGGAAAAGCAACAAGGGGAAAAGGCGCCTGGGGCCAAGCCTGGGGAAGACCGTGTGCCAGCTGCCAGGGTCCTCCTGGAGCTACACTGCAGAAGCTTAATTGTCCCAGGGAGTCATGACAAAGGGTGTGAAACGTCGCCAACCAGGGATGTTCATTAGAAACTCAGCAGCCATGGTTTTAGCAGAAGCTTATATTTGTTTGCTAAGGCTGCTGTAACAGATACAGACCTGGAGAGGTGAACAACAGAAACCCGTTCTCTCACAGTGTAGGAGGCCAGGAGTCTGAAATCAAGGTGTCAGCAGGCTGGCTTCCTTGCAGAGGCTCTGAGGGGCCATTTCACACCTCTGCTAACTTCCAGTTGCTGCCAGCAATCCATGTGGGTTTCACACTCCAGCCCTATTTCTGTCTCTGTACGTGTTTATTTACGCTGCCCTGGGTCTGCATTGCTGCATGTGGGCTTTCTCCAGTCGCGGTGAGCAGGAGCTACTCTTCCTGGTGGTCCAGGGGTTGAGAATCTTGCTGTGCTCCATAACAGCAGAGCTCCCCACTTGCCGCAACGAGAGAGAAAGCCTGTGCGCAGCAACAAACACCCAGGGCAGCCAAAAAACAATGGAAAAGAATTTAAATTAAAACAAGTAATAAAAAGGCTGACAACATCAAATGCTGGCAAGGATGTGCAAAAACTGGAACCTTCATACATTGCTAGTGGTAACATCAAACGGTAAAACCTCTTTGGAAAATAGTTGGACAGTTTCTTATAAACTGAACGTACAGGCCTGAAAAGGGGGAGGAGGAGCTGTGATAACGTGATAACTGGAGTCCCCTGGAGGAGCTTGGAGGCCTCCCAAAGGTTGGGCTGTGACAGTCTTTGATTGGGTTGGATGTCCTTGGGTGGAGGGAAGTTTTCTGCTTCCTGTTAGACAAAAAGTAGAGACACCTGTCTTCCTGTTTCTCAATAACTAACAGTGAACTGTGAGCATGGGAACGCTCCCAACTGGAGCGTTCTGCCCATCCTGGCTCCAACTTCAACTGAAATTTCTTTAAATAACTCCACTGAGAGTGGATTATGAAAATGTCATGTATCCAGACAATAAGCTACTAGTAATATAAGGGAACAAATTACTGATAGTCACAACAGCATGAACGAACTTCAAAAATACTATGCTAAGTTATGACCAACCTAGACAGCATATTAAAAAGCAGAGACATTACTTTACCAACAAAGGTCCATCGACTCAAGGCTATGGTTTTTCCAGTAGTTATGTATGGATGTGAGAGTTGGACTATAAAGAAAGCTGAGTGCTGAAGAATTGATGCTGTCAAACTGTGGTGTTGGAGAAGACTCTTGAGAGTCCCTTGGACTGCAAGGAGATCCAGCCAGTCCATCCTAAGGGAGATCAGTCCTGGATGTTCACTGGAAGGACTGATGTTGAGGCTGAAACTCCAATACTTTGGCCACCCGGTGTGAAGAGCTGACTCGTTTGAAAAGACCCTGGTGCTGGGAAAGATTGAAGGCAGGAGGAGAAGGGGACGACAGAGGATGAGATGGTTGGATGGCATCACCAACTCAAAGGACATGCTATGCTATGCTGTGCTATGCTAAGTCACTTCAGTCGTGTCCAACTCTGTGTGACCCCATAGATGGCAGCCCACCAGGCTTCCCCGTCCCTGGGATTCTCCAGGCAAGAACACTGGAGTGGGTTGCCATTTCCTTCTCCAATGCATGAAAGTGAAAAGAGAAAGTGAGCGACCCCATGGACTGCAGCCTACCAGGCTCCTCTGTCCGTGGGATTTTCCAGGCAAGAGTACTGGAGTGGGGTGCCATTGCCTTCTCCGCAATGGACATGAGTTTGGGTAAATTCTGGGAGTTGGTAATGGACAGGGAGGTCTGGTGTGCTGCGGTCCATGGGGTTGCAAAGAGTCAGACACGATTGAGCAACTGAACTGAACTGAAGTGCAAGAAACCAAACAGAAAGGCTGCATATTGTATGTAGTAGTTTCCTGCGTGCCTGCTAAGTTGCTTCAGTCCTGTCTGACTCTTTGCGACCTTACGGACTGTAGCCCACCAGGTTCCTCTGTCCATGGGATTCTCCAGGCAAGAATACAGGGGTGGGCTGCTATGCCCTTCTCCAGGGGATCTTCCTGAGCCAGGGATCAAACCCAAGTCTCTTATGTCTCCTGCACTGGCAATTGGGTTTTGCCAGTGCAGGAGACATATATGGGTTTTCCCTATAGCTGGGAAGCTATAGGGCTGTTGCAACAAATTACAACAAATTTAGTGGCTTGAAACAATGCACACTTACAGTTCTGAAGTCAGAAATCTGAATTGCGTCTTATGGGGCTTAAATCAAGGCGTCAGCAGAACTGCATTCCTTCTGGAGGCTCGAGGGGACAATCATTCCCTTGCCTGGTTCTAGCTTCTGGAGGCTGCCTGCATTCCTTGGTTCATGGTCCCTTCCTCCATCTTCAAAGCCAGCAGTGTGGCAACTACCAGTTTCTGACTCCCTTTTCTGACTCATTTTGGCCCATGGACTCGAGGCAGAAGTGTTATATCACGTGTTGTTGTTGTCTAGTCTCTAAGCTGCGTCCAAGTCTTTTGCAACCCCATGGACTCGAGCCTGCCATGGCTCCTCTATCCACAGGATTTCCCAGGCGAGCATGCCGGAGTGGGTTGTCATTTCCTTCTCCAGGGGATCTTCCTGATCACTTGTAGGCCAAAGTAATTAATAGCTAGCAGGTCTCCACTAATCTCTTTTCCACTGCCAGTGCCATAAGAGGCCATGAGTTCCAGAAGTAAGTCAAGAAGAGACACCTGATCCTCCCATCGGTCTATGGACAGTGAAAAATCTACTGAAGACTTGGGAGCTGTTACTCCGACCTAGTCTATCCTAGGCTAAGTGCGGAGCTTTCTTTAAAAAAAACAAACCAACCAAAAAAAAAAAAAAAAAATATATATATATATATATATATATATATATATATATATAGCGTGTCAGTTACATTATTGTCTCAGCTCCAAAGTCGCCCTTCCATGATCCTGTGTGTGAATGGGGTGGGGGGGATGAGACTCTGGGGCCACATTTTGAGGGGCAAGGGCTGGTGATGCCGTAGAAGAAGAGGGGGCTTGCCATCTGCCCCCAGCCACACTTCCCCACCGCAGCCGAAAATGGCACTGCTGGCTGGAGTTACGCGTTATACACAGAGTTCGGTTTGGACAGACGCGTCTGACACGGTATGCAAGGCTGTCCAACAGGGGCCCAGAAATATCTGGAAAAGCGGTGGATCCCAGAGGGGAGGAGGGCACTTGCCGGGGTCTCCCAGCACCGGCTATCCGCGCTAAAGAAAGCAAAAGTGCCCCAGAGGTCACACACGGACCCTCTGCAAATCCGCACACCAGGAGGCGACCACGGGGACAAAACTCGAGGGAGACCAGGACAGCCGGTAGAGTGGGAGGTCAGTAACGACGAAACCCTGCCGGACAGGGCGCTCAGATCAGATCAGATCAGTCGCTCAGTCGTGTCCGACTCTCTGCGACCCCATGAACCGCAGCACGCCAGGCCTCCCTGTCCATCACCAGCTCCCGGAGGTCACTCAGACTCGCATCCATCGAGTCAGTGATGCCATCCAGCCATCTCATCCTCTGTCGTCCCCTTCTTCTCCTGCCCTCAATTCCTCCCAGCATCAGAGTCTTCTCCAATGAGTCAACTCTTCGCATGAGGTGGCCAAAATACTGGAGTTTCAGCTTTAGCATCATTCCTTCTAAAGAAATTCCAGGATTGATCTCCTTCAGAATGGACTGGTTGGATCTCCTTGCAGTCCAAGGGACTCTCAAGAGTCTTCTCCAACACCACAGTTCAAAAGCATCAATTCTTCGGCGCTCAGCCTTCTTCACAGTCCAGCTCTCACATCCATACATGACCACAGGAAAAACCATAGCCTTGACTAGGCGAACCTTTGTTGGTAAAGTAATGTCTTTGCTTTTGAATATGCTATCTAGGTTGGTCATAACTTTCCTTCCAAGGAGCAAGCGTCTTTTAATTTCATGGCTGCAGTCACCATCTGCAGTGATTTTGGAGCCCAGAAAAACAAAGTCTGACACTGTTTCCACTGTTTCCGCGCTAGCCCGGCTCAACCAGGCGGGGACACGCCGCGCCCCCCGGGGCCGCCCCCCGGCCCTGGCTCGGCTTCCCCGATCACTCCTCCCACCGGAAGTCCCTCCTCCAGGCTCCGGCCGCTCTGGCCCGCGCGGGAGCGTCTCGCTTGTGGTCTCGGGACCTCTCCGCCGCACGGCGCTCCTCCAGCCGCCAGGGGTGCGCGAGATCGCGCCTGGGCCGTTCTGGCCCGCGACGGCCTCTCGACTGCTCCGCCGCGCGGTGCCGACGCGCCGGGGCTGTTGCCGCCGGTCGGTTCCCTCGGCAACGCCTCGGGCCGTTTCCCGGGCAACGCTGGGCGGTGCTGGTAGCCGCGGCTATGGACCAGGGGGTCGGGGCCGGCGCCGGTCCGCAGCGGGCTCGCGGCCGCCTCGGCGCGCCGTCGTCCGGGATGCGGGCCCCGGGGACGCCCTGGGCACGCTTCTCGGCCTGGCTGGAGTGTGTGTGCGTGGTCACCTTCGACCTGGAGCTGGGCCAGGCGCTGGAGGTGAGGGGGCCGCGGGCCGGGGCCGGGGCGGCCGCGGGGGGCGGGTCCTGCGCTGTCGCTGGAGGCGGATGCGGCTCAGGCGTTGCCAAGGGGCCTGGGAATCCCAGTGCCCGTGAGATACCCTCCGGTTCTTCCCCCTCTGGAACCCTGCGCTGGTCCCCTCCTGAAACACGCCCCCCAAGCAGAGGGGAAAATGTGAAGTTGCCAAGACCTCCCATCCGGGTGGAGGAGAGGGGAGCCCTGCACTTCTGATCCCCAAAGTGGCACACTTGATTGCTCCTCAAGAAAAGCCTGTCTCTCCCCTCTCCCCCCGTCCCCGCCTTTCCCACACTATGACACCTTCTCCCCTCAGTTACTCCAGCCAGAATCCCAGGGGTCACCCTTGACTCCTCCCCTCCCTCCATCCCACATCCCGGGAGGATGCAAGGCTGACAGCTCCACCTGCGGAAGGCTCCAGATTCGTCAACCTCAAGTCCAATATCTGTGGTCTCTTGCTTAAACCTCTGGGCTCCTCCTTGTTCACTTAGAACCTGATCCAGACCCCTGGTGGGTCACATCCAGCCCTGGGAGTCATCTTTCTGTGCACTGACTGCACCCAGCCCACCCAGCCTAGGGGATTCCCCCTGCCTTCGACACTCTCCCACTCCCACCCACATGGATGTAGATGACAACGTGACAGACTCAGGGAGGAAGGCCTTCTGTAGTTGAGCAGGCCTGGCGGGATGGTCTTCTCTGTGCCCTGAAGGCCATGACACAGACCGTGGAGCTGACCGGGGCAGGGGAGGCTTAGGAGGTAGGCTTCAGCACGCCGTCTGGGGCAGCTTTCTGAGAACCCAGGAGGTGGTGCATCCCGTGACTGCAGTTGGCTGAAGTGAGCCTGGTCAGCCGTCGTGGGAAAGCCAGCATCAGGGTGAAGGGCTGTTTTCCAAGGCCTTGCTGAACTCCACGAGGCTGTGGGAAGCTCAAGTCCTAATGGGCAGAGGGCTGACACTACCCAGCTCGCTGTGGAGACCCCATTCACCACACCTGTCCCCTGATGGCACACCAGGCTAACTTGATGTAGGAACCTGAGAGCAGAGAGCCCAGGTGATTTGCCCAGCATCAAAGTCCAGTTTTCTGCTGGTGCCCAAATTGTTCTCCATAAAATCACAAGGGAAGGGGGTCTACTGTTTCCTTAAGTCATTCTCATGTATGATTTTCTAGAACTTAACCATTCAAGCAAGAACAGTTAAAGGCTCCATGTGCTGGGCTTCCGAGCTTTGCTGGGGCTGTATAACGCCCGGGGTGTTGGGGGGCCAGCGCGTCTGTGCAGGGATCGGGCAGGGCAGCCCCCCCAGTGCTCACCGGTTTGCGTCTTGTCATTCTTCTCCCCCCTGGAGACTGGGGAGGATCAGGGGTCATTTCAGCTGAATCCACAATCACTCATGGAGCACCTGCCTTGCACTTGCTTGTTTATTCTGGGCTTGGCCTGGTTGAGCACCACCGAGGCTCTGGCACCTCTGGGGCAGGATGGAAGACCGGGGAACTGCCCTGCGGGAGCTCGTGGGTCATGGAGACTTCCACGGGCAGACGCAGCTCAGAGGAAGAACAGCACTTGGCCAGATCTTGGAGGATGAGAAGGAGGCATCCAGACCTGGGAGGGGGGCTGTTTCAAGTAATCCCTCCCCCCAGAAGCCAGCAAAAGCAAAGGCAAGGAGCCAGCCATCCAGTCACTCAATAAATCCAGTATCAAGCGACTGCCACCAGCCAGGCTCCATGGTCCTGGTGCTGGACGTGAGGACACAGAGCTGGGTGCGATGCTGGGGCCTGCCCACCAGCAGTTCATGTCCTGTGCTAGAGACACAGAGAGTCAGTGGTTCAGGCCCCACTCCCGCCCCCCCCCCCAGAGCATGTGGGATGTCTGTGGTGTCCCACCCACGTGGGTGCTCTGGAGCCTGCAGGCAGGCAGGGGTCAGACACAGACATGCGGGGAGGGCAGGCAGGGCTGTGCTCCCAGCTGAGCAGAGGGCCCAGCTCCGCTGCCTCAGGTCTTGGCAGCGCCCCTCTCTGCAGCCCCGCCAATCAGAAAGCCCGTGCAGTGAACCACGGAGGAGGGCCCAGAGGGTCCTGGCTCCGGCGGGAGTCCACGTCCCCCTGGCTGGCCACAGCTCCAGCACTGCAGTCTCACGACTCTTTCAGTCTCCGAAACTACCAAGGGCCCAAGGGGCTTTTTATGTGGGTCGTATCTATCAACGTTCTCTACACTAAAGGTTAAAACTGAAAAATTAAAAATGTATATTAATGCATTTTGAAACAAGAGGTATCATTTATATTAATATAGCTATTAATATTCCCACCAAAACAACCATATTTTCAGAAACAAGTTTAGTGAGGAGAATGGCATTATTTGATACTTTTACATCCCTTTTAATGTCCGGCCAAATGGAAGGCAGCTTGAGAGACCCCCGCGTCATGAAGACCCCCACATCAGCTTCAGTCAGTGCCCCTGACGTGCTTCACAGCCTCGGGAAGCGATGCTGCACGTGTGAGAAGGAGAGACTGGAAAAGGCAGGCTCGGCTCAGGGAGCCTGGGGCACCCACGCTGCGCGTGGAGAAGCACTTTCCTGGAGGTGCCTCCTCAGCAAGGCCAAGCTCCCACGTCTGTCTGCTCAGGACGCCGGGGTCACGGCAGCACCGCCCCTGAACCCTGAGGCTCGGGTGGAGAGGGTGAGACCCCGTGGCCCCAGGGGACAAGGCTCACCACGTGGCAGGCTCCGCGCCCTTTGCCCGTCTCTGTGGGTCTGCCCCGTTTGTCCCCTCACTCAGGCGTGGCCTTCCCTCTGGTCTCTGCTCCCAGCTCCTAAACTCTGAACGCGGAGTCCTCAGCAGGGCTGCAAGCCTGCTCAGATGCTGCAAGAGTCCTGTGCCTGCAGACCAGATTCAGACCCCTGGCCTCAGTGCTGAGAGCCTGGCGTGCCCTGCCCTGGCCACCAGGCACCTGCCTTTCCTTTGCCCTTCTCAGCAGACACGCAGGGGCGTGGCCCTGTGGCTCCTGTCTCTCTGGGCGCTGTCTCCAGGTACCTCTGTGGGCCCGCCCCAGAGACAAATAGTGTTTGGCCAGCTCCCCTCCTGCCTCTTCCCAGGAGGTTCAGTGGTAAAGAATCTGCCTGCCAAGCAGGAGACGCAGGTTCAATCCCTGGGTTGGGAAGAGCCCCTGAAGGAGGAAATGGCAACCCACTCCAGTGTTCTTGCCTGGGAAGTCCCATGGACAGAGCAGCCTGGCAGGCTGTAGTCCGAGGGGTCGCAGAGTCTGAAGCGGCAGCAGCAGCCTCCCTCTTCTGGGCTCCTCCTGCTTGCTGCTGCCTTAGCTGACATCTTGTGATTTCTACGTGACCCACCTGTTCCACTGTCCTTTAGAGACATGTTTTCACACTCTCCATAAATATAGGCCCCTCAGAGTTGTTGGGGGTTCAGTTCCAGGCCACTGTAGTAAAGCCAGTCACACAGATTTCCTGGCTTCCCAGCACATAAAAAAGTTATGGCTCCGCTAGCTTCCCTGGTGGCTCAGACGGTAAAGAGTCCGCCTACAATGCAGGAGACCCGGATTCAATCCCTGGGTTGGGAAGATCCCCTGGAGAAGGGAATGGCCATCCTCTCCAGTATTCTTGCCTAGAGAATTCCATGAACAGAGGAGCCTGGTGGGCTACAGTCCACGGGGTCGCAAAGAGTCCGACTCGACCGAGCGACTGACGCTACTGCTACTACCCTAGACCCTGGTGTAACGACCACGCAAGAAATAGTCCCATGTCTAAAAACAATGTGTGTGCCTTTATTTCAAAATGCTTCCCTGCTAAAACACGCTATCGTTTGAGCCTTCAGTAAGTCATCTTTTTGCAACAGTAATATCAAATACATAGACCACAGCTCACTGAAACAAATACAGTGGTGAAGAAGTTTGAGATATTGTGGAAGTTATGAGGATACAACGCAGAAGTGTGACGTGGGAAAATGGCACCTGTAGAACTGCTAAGCCCTTAATTTGTGAAGTAGTCATGATGTCCAGAAGCACAATAAAGCAAAGTGTAATAAAACGAGACACGCCTGCGCCGTATCTGGTGAGGGTCTGCTCCCTGCCGGGGCTCCGAGGCAGAAGTGCCTGGGACACAGTCCCGGACCTCGGGACACTTGGTGGCTGCAGAGCAGACAGAGGCAGGAGCTACACGCCTGTGCCCGCGGGAGTCCCAGGGCCCAGCACTCAGCATCTGGGGCTCAGGGCACAGCCCAGAAGAAGCCTAGTTTCAGCCAAAGCCCAAGTGCTCCTCTGCCTGGAAGTTTGGCACAGAGTGAGAAGGGGGCCACGCACACCGGCCCCCTCAGCTCCTGGTCCACTGCAGGCAGCCACTGGAACCAGCCTGCTACTCTGAGCACAGGCCAGGGCAGCGGCGCCGCCCAAGGTACAGCAGCGCTCTGGGGGCCGCCTGCCGTTTTTTTGCGTCCCGCAAGGAGATCCATTCAGACCCGCTGCCTGAGCGCAGGGCCGCTGGCCACACAGGCAAGCCTCAACCTGCTTGGCTCCCCTCGAGCATGGCCCGTCTCTCAGATACAGCCTAGCCAGCTGGTCGCGCTCCCTGGACACTTCTGGGGCTTGAGTACCCACAGGTCATGCTCCAAACCGGGAGCAAGGTGGAAGCTCCCGCACACGTCACTGGTGGGGATTGGAGTGAAGATGCTCAGAGGCAAGGGTGTCAGCGTCAGGCACCACCTAGTGAAGCCGGGTCAAGGAGGCTGGTTGCCTGCGCAAGCAGGCGGGGAGGGAAGGGTACAGCCAAGCCCCTCTGGGTAGGCGGGGCGGGCGCAGAGGCCAGCAGGGCCTGCCCCCCTCCAAGTGAGGGGGCGTCTCGGGGACGGGTGGTTGGTCCATGGAGACAGAGAGGCCCGTCTGAGCAAGTGGCCATGAGGGTGAGAATGTGGGCAGGGAGTCGAGCTCGGTCAGGGTGTGCCGGCCAAGAGTGGCCCCATGCTGCAGGGGCCGGGATGCTGCAGGGGATGTGCAGCGCAGGAGAGGGGGCGGGTCAGCAGGGAGTCAGAGGAGGCGGAGGGGGTGCAGCCCGTGCCAGCAAGTGGTCTGTGTCCCCCACAGCTGGTGTACCCCAGTGACTTCCAGCTCACAGACAAGGAGGTGGGTCCCAGCCCTCTCGGGAGCAGACCTTGCCTGGAGAGTAGACCCTCACGGGGCTTCTGTGTTTCAGAAAAGCAGCATCTGCTACCTGTCCTTTCCCGACTCCCACTCAGGTAGGCCACCCCACCGCCTCTCCCTACCCTGCCCTGGGCGTCGCTCTGGGACCGGCCTGGCTCGCACCGCCTGGAGCCCCGGCCCCGCTTCCTCTGGGGAGATAGAAATTCTGAGTCCTGCGTGGCCGCCAGGCTCCCTGGCTCCTGTGGAAAGAGGGGTCTGGGCAGAGGGACCTGCAGGGTCTGGTCTTCACCCCAGCAGAGGGGCCACCGGGTCCTGGCCTCGGCCCCTCTCTGGGGCTCGCGTGTGCGGCCAGCCTGTTTTCCATCCCAGATAGGCTGAGCCAGGTCACACAGAGGTCCTGCCACCCCACAGCGGGCTTCCTCCGTGCCCACACTGCGGGGCTGTCTGTGCGCGTGCCTGTGTGCTGAGGTTAAACCCCGAGGTACAGGAGGAGTCAGGGCAGAGGGGCCTCTGTGAGGAGATGAAGGGGCCCTGGCCTCCCCACTCCGACCCCTCAGGGGCTGGCAGGAGAGACTCCAGCTGGACCCAGCGTGACAGGCCTTCTCTTCCCCAGGCTGCCTTGGGGACACGCAGTTCAGCTTTCGCATCCGTCAGTGTGGAGGGCAGAGGCGCCCCGGGCACACGAGTGAGAAGCGCGGCGACGGTGGGGCCCCCGCGTCACTTCAGGTGAGCGGCTACCCACTCCCTCCACCACGGGGCAGGATCGGGCTGGGAGCTGCCCCTTCAGGCCACCTGGCCCACCCCCCAGCCAGCAGGGACTCCGACTGCGGCAGGCTGAGCCTGGCGCCCCAGCCTCTAGCGGGGGCCGGCCAGCCCTTCTGAGGCCCTGCGGTGTCCCTGGAGCTGGTCCTGGGTGCTTGTGTGCACCAGGGCACGGCTCAGGGTGCAGGCCTAAAGGCCTCCCGAGCCCCGAACCGCTGCCCGGGTCTGCGGAGATGCCCCTGGAGAGGTTCCCAGGTTCCCAGAGCCAAGGTTCACAGGCCAGCTGGGGGCTGGGGAGAGCCTGCTGCGGCCTGGGCAGGGGTCCCCGGGGGGCAGCAGGGAGCGTGGGCGGGGCGCGGCCTGGCTGACACCCCCTCCTTCCAGAGAGAGGCTGCACACTACTTTGGCTACGTGCACTTCAGGCAGGTGAAGGACAGCTCCGTGAGGCGGGGCTACTTCCAGAAGGTGAGGCCCGGGGCGGCCCCACTGGGAGCCAGGGCAGCCGCCGTCAGGAGGGACTGACGGCCTTCAGGTCTGGGGCCTCCAGGAGCACCCCCTCCTCTGCAACCCCGGGCACTTGGTGCCAGGCTGAGCCCACCACCACCCAGGCCAGGGTGTGGGCTCTGTGGAGTCCCTGCCTCTCCCAGCCCCGGCTCCCTGCCCCTCCCCGCCCTGGGATGTGGGTGGGGTGCCTCATCACAGTCTCAGTGACTTCAATCTTGAGCTCAAGAACCAGAGCAGAAGGCACTTGAATCCCGGGAGACCCTCCCAGAATCCTGGCCACCTGCCTTCCCCAAAGGCCTGGGCTCCAGCTTGCTCTGCTGTGGTGGTGGTTTTTAGTGACCTGAAATCCCTCGCCAGGCTGTTCCTGAGACAGCCGTCCTAGAAAGCCGGTGGGACGCCCTGCCCCAGGCAGCCCTGGAGAACCAGGCCCCAGGGGTCCCTGTGGGGTCCCCACGGGCTGGGGTGACGTCTCACCGGCCCCGGGGTCCCTGCAGTCGCTGGTGCTGCTGTCCCGCCTGCCCTTCGTCCGGCTGTTTCAGGCACTGCTGGGCCTGGTGGCCCCTGAGTTCTTCGACAAGCTGGCGCCCTGCCTGGAAGCAGGTGAGCGGCCAGAAGGCGCGGCGGGGCCACTGCGTCCACCCGGCTGTAGCTTCCGGTGGTTCCGCTGGGCAGCTTCCTCCAGGCTCAGCCTCTGACACCAGCTGCCTATGTCCACAGTCTGCAACGAGATCGACCAGTGGCCGGCGCCCGCGCCGGGGCGGACCCTGAGCCTACCGGTCATGGGAGTCGTCCTGCAGGTGGGGCTGGCAGCCGGCGCGGGGGCCCCTGTGCGTGTGGCCCTCCCGCCGCAGCTGCCCTCGGTCCACAGGTGCACATCCCATCGAGAGCGGACGTGCCTGAGCCCGGGCCCCCGGAGCCCAGCGGCCACGAGGTGGGGCCCGTCTGCCTGCCGCAACCCTGCCCCTGGCCCAGGCCTCCCAGCTCCCCTCCTGGGGTCCTGGGGCCCGCCACACCCCAGACAAAGCCCATGACCCAGTGGGGGGCGGGGTGGCCCCGCCCGCTCCTGGGCGCTGGGCTCCAGGAGACCTGTGGTTACGGATGCAGCCCAAGAACTCTAGGGGTATGGGGGCCTCTTGGTGCTCTGGGGCAGCAGCCTCAGTCTCAGCCTAGCCTGTCACCCCTCGCAGACCCTGCTGCCAGCCCCAGTGGTCCTCCCCAGCGTCCACGAGCTGGACCTGTTCAGGTGAGCCCTGCACGCTTCCCCCCGCCCCCACCGCCGGCAGCAGATGGTGAGTGAGCCCCTGAGGTTCAGGCCCATCTGGGCGGGGCTGCCAGGGGCACTGCCAGTCAGGAGCTGGCCCCCCGGCCAGTTCTGAGAGGGAGACTTGGGCAGACAGGGAGCCCGGTGCCCAGGGTCTGCACCCAGAGGATCCGAGAGCCGTGGGCAGGCTGCGCAGGGACAGCAGTGATAGTGCTGGGAGGTGCCGCTGGGGAAGGCCATGCTCCCTGGGGGGTCGGCGGGGGACCCCAGCTTTGGAGACCCGCCAGGTCCAGCAGGAGCCAGGGATGCCGGCCTCCAGCCTGGGGGCCACGGGGGCGGCCTGGACGCGCCCTCAGCCGGTTCCCACGTCTCTCCACCGTTTCCCTTTGGTGTGAGTCCGGCGCCTACTCGGAGCAGGGCCCGCCCGGACCTGTGGGGGCACGGAGCCCCCGGCTTGGCCGACAGCCCCGCCGGCCCCCCCCCCCCCCCCCCCCCCAGGTGCTTCCGGCCCGTGCTGGCCCACGTGCAGCTGCTGTGGGAGCTGATGCTCCTCGGGGAGCCCCTGCTGGTCCTGGCGCCTTCGCCCGCTGTGTCCTCGGAGATGGTCCTGGCGCTGACCAGGTGGGCTGGGCATCCGGCGGGGGGCGGGGGCCCAGGGCCCGCCCCGCGTGCTCACTGCCCGGAGGGCCCCCACCCCCGCAGCTGCCTGCAGCCCCTCAAGTTCTGCTGCGATTACCGCCCCTACTTCACCATCCATGACAGCGAGTTCAAGGAGTTCACCACGCGCACGCAGGCCCCGTAAGCGCCGTCCTCGGCCCCGCCCCCTGCCCCTGCCCCCCCTCCCCCCGCCCCCATGCCTCGCCTCCTTCCCTCCCTTTTTATCTCTTTCTCTCTAGACCAAACGTGGTCCTGGGAGTCACAAACCCTTTCTTTATCAAAACGCTCCAGCACTGGCCCCACATTCTCCGAGTCGGGGAGCCCCAGCTGTCAGGTGAGACTGCCCCGCCTCCACCCAGGGCCCCTGGGGACCTGCGTGCGGCCTTGTGGGGTCTGAGCCTGCAGAGACAGAGCTGAGGCCCTGAGGCCCGGCCGTGGGGTGTGTCTCGTAGGGGACCTTCCCAAGCAGGTCAAACTGAAAAAGCCCTCAAGGCTGAAGACCCTGGACACCAAGCCAGGTCTGTGTTCCTCCTCTCCTTCCGGGACCCAGAGACAGGCCTTGGGGCCAGGCAGGGGCGGGCAGTGGGGCTGGCACAGCCAGAGGGGGTGCCCCCACCCCCAGAGCAGAGCACGCGGCTCTCTGCCCTCCCCAGGCCTCTATACCGCGTACACTGCCCACCTCCACCGAGACAAGGCCCTGCTCAGACGGCTGCTGAAGGTACAACTGGGGGTGGGGTGCTCCCCATGGAAGGGGGGACCCAGGCCTGGTGCTTTGGCTCAGCCCTGGCGACCCCCAGGGCCTGCAGAAGAAGCGGCCGTCGGATGTGCAGACAGTGGTGCTGCGGCGGCACCTCTTGGAGCTCACTCAGAGCTTCATCATCCCTCTGGTGAGGCCAGCACGGGGCTGGGGACCGGGGACGGTGGGGGCAGGCTGTGGCCCAGACTCACTGCCCTCCCGCCCCCAGGAGCACTACATGGCCAGCCTCATGCCGCTGCAGAAGGGCATCGTGCCCTGGAAGGTGTGGTCCTGGGTGGGGGGGCGGGGGGGCTGGGGGTTCTCAGTCAGGGCCAGCAGGGTGTGCCTGGGAAGTGCCCCGGGGAGACTCCTAAGCGGCCCAGGCGTGCCCCTCTGAGGCTGGTTCTCCAGCACCGGCTCACTCGACACTCGCCACCGCTGTCGCAGACTCCTCCCCAGATCCGCCCCTTCCGCCAGGATGACTTCCTGCAAAGCCTGGAGCGATCTGGGCCCCAGCTCACCTGTGTCCTCAAGGGCGACTGGCTGGGCCTCTACAGGTGGGCGGCTCATTGGCGGGGTCCAGGGCTCCCACAGCCGGTGGGCACACGCACCCACCCGTCAGCCCATGGGAGCCCACAGCCACCGCCCCCCTGCCCGGACAGGCGGTTTTTCAAGTCCCCCCATTTTGACGGGTGGTACCGGCAGCGGCACAGGGAGATGACCCAGAAGCTTGAGGCCCTTCACCTCGAGGCCATCTGTGAGGCGGTGAGGGGAGTGCTGGGGGAGGGGGCTTGGAGGGGAGGCCGCTACCAGAGTTGGGCGGGGCCTTGGAGACAGACAGCCCATCCTCCGCACAGAACATCGAGATCTGGATGAAGGACAAGTCCGAGGTGGAGGTAGTGGATCTGATCCTGAAACTTCGGGAGAGGCTGGTGAGATGCCGTCTGGCCCCGCCCGCCCTTGGCCAGCTGGCCGTGCAGGCTGCCTGCCCCTGAGCCCCGCTGTCCCTGTAGGTTCGGGCACAGGGCCACCAGCTTCCCGTGAAGGAAGCGACACTGAAGCGGGCACGGCTGTACATCGACACGGCCATCAGCTCCCTGCCCAAGGACCTGCAGGCCGTCCTGGGCCCTCCCTAGGACGGTGCCCGTGGGCCGCGGCCAGAGTCTGGGAGCTGCTTTCCTCCCCCGCCCCCTCGCAAGCTCCCTGCTTCCCCCCACCTGGCACTACCATCGTCCAGCAGTAAAGGTGGCGTTTGGAACCATAGCCTGGACCCTGACTGTTGGTGGCTCGTGTGCTAGCTGAGCCTCACCTCCTCCTGGGCCCCACCTGCCCACTCCAAGGTCCTAGGCGGGTGGGGGCGGCACTCTCTGAGCCCTTGCTGATCTGATCTGGGCCAAGGCCACCCACCCCTTCCAGACGCCCAGGCATTGCCTTTGATGCGTCCTTTAGACCCACCTACCAGCAACATTCCCTGGTAGCTCAGAGGTTAAAGCTTCTGCCCGCAATGTGGGAGACCTGGGTTCAATCCCTGGGTTGGGAAGATCCCCTGGAGAAGGAAATGGCAATCCACTCCAGTATTCTTGCCTGGAGAATCCCATGGATGGAGGAACTTGTTGGGCTACAGTCCACGGGGTCGCAAAGAGTCGGACATGACTGAGCGACTTCACTTTCACTTTAGACCCACCAGGATGCCCAGCTCAGGACCGAAGACAGAAAGGTGGCTGCCAGGCAGACACCTCCCTCACACAGGCGCCCCCTGCCCCTCTTCTTGCCTGGAGGGGAATCTCTGCTCCAGTCCTCCCCTGGGAGGGGAGAAGCCTCTTCACTCAGAGGAGTGCTGCCCTGTGGCTCGTGGGGCTTCTGCCAGGCCCGGGGGACTGCCAGGCGGGTCCAGGGCCCTATCTCAGTTCCACTCGAGGGACACCCCTCCCACCGCTCTGCCTTGCCCTGCCCCGGCTCACAGGCGCTCCAGTGGCCCCCCGCGTGTCCATCTGCCCCCACAGGCAGAAGAGGGTCTTAGACTCTAGCCAAACCCGGCCCCTGCAGCTAGAGCCCTCCAGAGTTTCAGGGCCCCAGGCTCCTTGGCAGGGAGTGAAAGACCCCTCGAAGTGACCCACGCCCCCGTGGGACACCTTAGAGCACTGGACCCAGGCCCGACCAATGCCGTCAGCTGCACCCAGAGGGAAGCTTGGTCAGCTGGAGGTGGGATGGGGCAGGGCAAGGCTTGGACCCAGAGCTGCAGGCCTTTGGGAGGTCCCAGCGAAACAGCCCCAGAGGCTGCACCTGAGAGGCCCCCAGGGCCTTGGCGGGCAGCGCGGGTGCAAGCGGGGGGCCTCCTGTCTCCTCTGGAGCCCCCCCCCCAGGCTGGGCCGAACCACCACTGCTCCCCAGCTGGGTAGGGGGCCCCCAGAAGGCGGCAGCACTGGTCTCAGAACCTCCAGTGTCGGCTCGTCCACCCTGAGCGGCGCCTCCGGTGGCCTGGCGTGTGGCTGCAGGTGCAGGAGAGTGAGGCCTTCAAGAGAGGGGGGCCTCGTGGACCCCCCTGCACCCTGCCCGCTCTGGGACAGGGCTGCCAGGCGTGGGGTGCCCCGCCGTCACTGCTGCATGTTGCCCAGTCTCCTCCCTCTGTTTTTGGAGGGTGACAGCTTGTGCTGGAGGGCAGCCTCGCCCATGGTCCTCCCAGGGCTGGGCTGCAGGGGGGCGCCAGGGTGTCCTCTACCCCCCAGACTTCTGCCTCCAGCAGTCCTGGCGGGCACCGCCAGAGGCCCCTAGATGCCAGCGCCCTCCCTCCAGCACCCCTTGAGTCCGTGCGGCGGCCCCTCACAGCAGCTTGTTCCCCTGGTGGGGAGTGTGGGGGAGGGCTGCCTGGCAGGATGGGCATGGCTGCCCAGGGTGGACTCCAACGCTGGCGGCCTCTGGGCAGAGCACAGCCTGGCATGGGGTCCTGCCAGCTCCATCCTCCCCCCCACCGAAGCCCCCTGGTTCTCTCGCAGGATCAGGTCAGCCCTGGCTGGGACAGACGGTAAGGAGGGAGGAAAGGTCAGGAGGGTCAAAGGAGGCCAACACACCACTGACCAGAGCTCTGTGCGCAGCAGGGCCTGGACGGGCAGGAAGCAGTGGTCCACGGGGGCTCTGTGGTCAGCCAGTGTGGGAGGCCGCTTTCTTCGTGAGGTTGTGTGTGGGTCTGGAGTGGTGGCCAGGGATGGGCGTGGGACGACGTGGGCTGATCCAGGGGCAGGAAGGACAGTCGTCACCCCCAAGCTTCCTGCACGCTATTTACAGCCTCGCTTTTAGTCTGGGATGGGGGGGCCTTCCCACATTTTTGGTATTAAAGTGTCTTTCTGTGACACATGCTTGTCTTTCAACTTCCTCTTTGGATGAAAAGTTGGCATTCCTATGAGATTCTGTAACTTGAGGGCTCTCTTGGTGGGGTGTGGATGGTTCAGGGCTGAGCATGTGAAGGTGTGGCCTTGCTGGTCTGGAGCATGTCACAGAAGTCATGTGCGACCCTCTCCAACAGCTTCATTCTAGTGGGGGGTTTTGAGCACTGGAGGCAGGTCCCAGGGTGGAGGAAGCAGGCTGTCTGCAGGGAAGGGGAAGTTGGATGGCTGCTCCCTCAGAAAGGGACGGGGTCTAAGTGTGGGAGTTAGGGTTAGGGCTGAGAAATGGCCTCACACTCCCCTGGGTACCCAGCAGCCGCTCACCACACCAGGGCTTGTGACCAGAGAGTGTCCATGAGGGAGCGGGGGGACTGGCCTCCTGGGGGCGTGGTCCCCACCTCTGCTCAAGTTGGGTGGGGAGCTGCCAGGGCATCAGGATCAGGGCGGATGGGGCTGGAGTGGCCAAAAGTGGGGCAAGCTCTTGTCTGGAACTGGACTCCCCAGGGAGGGGCCGCGTCGCCACCCACCTCGAAGCACTGGAAGGCCAGTTGATGGATCCTGGGTGCGAGCTGAGGGGGAGGGTGGCTGGAAGCCAAGGACCCCTCTTCCCCCAGGAGGTGTGGGGACAAGGCCCTGCAGGCCCCAGCCCTGCAAAGGACCGCTGTGACCGGCCTGTTCCCAGTCTATTCCCCAGTCTGAGTGAGGGTTGGGGTGCCGGGGGTCTCGGACATTCTCCTCCAGAGCCCAGATTTGGGCTCCTCGGGCGGGCAGCAAGGCTGAGCCTGAATCAGGCCAAACCTCCCAGGCAACACGCGGAGTCCACCCCATGAAGCCGCTGGGCGCCGAGGGCGCCGGGGGTCGCGCGGGGAGCGCCCCGCCCCTCTCCCCGCTCCCCTCCCCTCCCCCTCTTCCCTCCCTTCCCTCCTCCTCCCTTCCCTCCCCTCCCCCTCCCGGCGAGCCCTCCCCTCCCCCCTCCCTCCCATCCCCCTCCCCCGCCGGGGGCGGGGCCGCTGCTCCCGCGCGCTCCGGCCCCTCCTCGGCCACACAAAGGCCCGTCTCCATGGCAGCCGCGCGGGCCACAGCGCTGCGCCGATCGCGGCCCGGGCGCCATCGAGCCTCCGCAGCAAACGAGCAGGTACCGGGATGGGGCCCCGTTCTCGCGGACGGCCGGGCCGGGGGCGGGCTTCATCGTCAGCGCCGCTTGACCCTGGCCTGCGGCGCTCGGGACGCGGGGACCTGGGAGGCAGCCGCCCCGCGGAGGGCGACCCCGGCCTCGGCCGCTGTCGGCCCGTCCGGGCAACCGGAGCAGGGCCCCTCCCGCCTCGCGCTCTTCCAGGCGGTGGGCGAGGCCCGTGGCGCCGGTGGTGGCCCGGCCGAGGATCGCAAGCGGAGCGCCGCTGTGGTTCCCGATCCCCCGTGCTCTTGCCCCCCAGCCCTCTGGTCACCGAGATCCGTGCACAGGGCGGAGGTCGGCCCTAGCCGTGCAAGAGTCCCAGGCCGGCGCCCACCCAGTCTCGTTCCGGAGTGGCCCAGCCAGAGCTCTCCCGAGCGGCTCCCACACCCCCGGGCCTGGTGAGGAGGGCATGAGCCAGGGCCACCCTGGGCGCCCCTGTCTGCACCTGCCTGGGCGGAAGGCGGGTACAGGTTCAGGGTTGGGAGAGGGACGGCCTGGCACCGGTGGGGTCCTGGCGGCCTGGCTGCTTCACTGTGCCGCGGGCTCCCGCGGTTCCGGTGCTTGTTGTCTGATGTTTGGGTGGACACTCTGGGACCCAGAAAGTCTCTGTACTCACTGCCCGGACCCTGCCCCTCTGTGTGCCTCCGCCTGCGGGAAGCCTTCCTAGATGGGCCTTTCCCACCATTCTGTGCTCAGGTTGCTTGTAAGATTTGAGGAGGGTCCTTGAGCTCAAGGGCTCCAGAGCTTCCTGCCACGTCACTGGGCTCCTCTTCGCAGCCGACTTGGAAAAAGGAAGGGGTCTCGATGGGCTCTGGGGCTGTGGTGGGGGGTCAGGACTGGGGGGTGAAGCTCGACCCCAAAGCCAGTGGAACGTTCTGAAGCTTGGAGGGCCCTCTGGGCCTGAGCCTGCCCTGGGGAACCCCTTTCATGCTTAACCTCACCCCCTGGGTCCCCCCACACGTCCAGGCTGGGCCCAGTGGATACGGGAGAACAAGGCCCCCAGAGGTGGGGGCTCAGCCTGACCCCATACCTGGACGTCACCCTGGCATAGAGCGGGGAGCCCCAGAGTTGGACAGCTGGGGCAGGGGCTGTCGGTCCTCTGTTCTGAGGCGAGGGTCCCTAGGAGGGCACGGTCAGCATCGCCTGGCCGAGCCGTTGAGTGTGTTTTGTGGCGTGTCAGCTTTTAGGAATTCCCGGAGAAGACTAAAAACAAGCAGGTGCCTCCAGCACATCTGAGCTTGTCACCTCTTCCCAGCACACCTATTGGTGGCCCACCTTCGTCCGACTGTGAGGGGAGGCTTGAGGTCTGGCCCAGGGCTCCTCGCCCCAAGAGAGGCCTGAAGTTGCAGAGAAAAACAAGGGTTTGGAATTCAAGTCCCCCCTCCCCCGCCGGCCGCCTGCCAAGAAGGAATTATTTTGGATTATCCAGCCGTGTCCAGCCACCCAAGGGGGAGGCTGCAGCCGTGGGAGAGAGATCCACTTCCGGGGCCATGGGTTGAGAGCCCCAGGAGGGAGGGACAGGCAAGTCCGGGCAGCTCCAGCACCTTCCACAGCTGCTGGGCCAGTCGGGGGCGGGGTGGGAGGGGCTGCGTCACCCAGGCCTGGAGAACGCCCCAGCAGGCCCGCCGAGCCAGCCTGGGGTGCGACCGGGTTCTCTGGGGGAGGCTGTGGGCCAGGAGGGATTCCCGACCTCTGGTCTCAGGGCCCCAGGGCAGCCACCCCGCCAGGAGACCCCCTTTCATCTCTAGAGGGCTCGGCACCACGGCCCCAAGCCCTGTGAAGCTGCCTCCCGCGCCGGGTTCAGGGACACACCTTGGGCTTGTTACTCACACCTGGCAGTCCTGCGGTGTGTCCTGGGGTGGCAGGGCAGGCAGGGGCGTGACCTGGGCTGCCTGGAGCGGGTGGGGCGCTGGGGTTCCCCGGGCCAAATCTCTGACCATTCTCCTGCCTCCTGATTGGCTCACTGACGGAGGTACCCTTGCCTGAAGCCCCTCCGACCGCCGGACCCCTGTCTCCACTTCCCCACCTGTCAGTCCCTCCCACCTGTGAGGGGTCCCCCACTGGAGGGGCCCCGCCAGAAGCTGTCTGGGCTACCACCCGTCATGTGGCCTGCGGGGTCCCTGTGGGCTTGCCTGCAGCCGCACCCTCAGCGGCCCCTGGAGAGTCTGCACTGGGAGGCGAAGTGAGCAGCTGGGCTGGAGCGCTGCAGCCCAGGGGCCTGGCCGTAGCCCAGGCGAGTGGAGCAGAAGAGATTGGATTGGAAGGCTGGGGGGGGTGCGGTGGCGGCAGCCTGGGGTGGTTCCGTATGGCATATGCCCCTCTGCCCCCGGGACAGCTTGGTTACAGGCCGTGAGCCGTCCCAGGACCTGGGCTGTTCCCCAGAGCATCGTGCTCTCTTCCCTGCCTTGGTCTCACATTGTGGGGGCGGAGCTGGTGGTGCCTGGGGACGCGGGGTGTGGGACCGCCTGTGGCTTAGGCGCCTCCCCACGTGGCCCCTGGTCTGGTCCGGGCAGATCCGCGCTGCGATGCCAGGCACTCTGTTCCAGGGCTGTCCTGTGATCAGGAAGTCCTCACTCCTGTCAGGTCTCAGGCCTTTGTGCTACAGCAACAGGCACAGCCTCCTGCCTTGGCTTCCTGAGTGGGGGGATAGGGTTTTCCTCTCTGCTGAGACCCTCTTGTGTCCAGAACTTGCTCTAGACAAGGGTGTGGGAAGCAGCCAGGGGAGGATAGGAGCGATCAGACCTTTCAAAAGCCAAACCAGGCTGGTCTTCCAGCCTCGACCCGGCTCGCTGAGGTGGGCGCAGTTTCACAGGGGCTAGTCTTTAGTTCTTGTGGGGGCTGATGAGTCCCTCCCCCTGAGGCTAATGGCTATTTGTGTTTGGGGCCTTTAAACTTCTTTGGTCTCAAATTATAGGACGGACTGGGCTGCTGATGGCCCGTAATTGGTGGGGGGGCACCTGGCTGCAGAGGGCGGGGGGGGGGGGGCACTCTGTCTCTCTCTTCTCCCCCGGCCGCATGTGGCCCTTTCATGGTTTTTCCCTTCCCTGGTTTCATATCCTCTTGTGGGTTTCTGCTTCCCTCTGTCCCTGAGGCTTTGAGGACCTCGGTCCTCCAGCTGACCAGGCAGGAGCCCTGCCCTCTCCTGGGCCCCCCAGCCAGACCAGGGCACAGCTGCTCGTCTGAAGGGCGGGGCAGGGCCTGTGTCCTGCCTGCAGCGCCGACCCCAGTGCGTCCTGACTTGGTTTGCTTCCTTGGGGTTCACACGCCCATGACAGTAGCTGGACCCAGACCCTTACGTGGAGCCTGGAATGCCCGTGGGCACACCCGCAGGTCTGCTCCTCTGGCCCCGGGGAGGAGCCCAGGGCTGCCCCCTCCCCCTGGCGCTGGGGTCCTGTTTCCTGCCCTCTGGGCTTCTCTGGCGCCCCTCTGCAGCTCTGTGGGGCCTCACTCAGAGACCAGCTCCCCCATCACTGGCAACTCTCCACCCTGTGGGCTGGCCGCGCTGGGCAGAAGAGGTGCGGTCCTGGGGTGGGGCGGGGCACCTGGGAGAGGGCTCGGCCTGGGGCCCACCTCCTCAGCCCCTGAGATCACAAGACCTCTAAAACGGGGCACATCCTGGTGCCAGATGAGTCCGGGCCTGGGCACACGGGGAGCGAGTGAGGCCTTTGGGGTCACCCAGCCCTGGACTTGAGTCTTCTGGGTGTGGAGACACAGCCACTCGGCACAGGTAGCCAGCGGTTCCCCTGGGGGTGCGGGAGGAGGGGCACTGCGCTGAGCCCAGATCTCTGTGCCTGATGTGGGGCCATCTGAAGCCCCTGCTCAGGAAGAGGAAGAAAGAGGAAAGAGGTTTGATGTCAGCTCTGCAGAGGGCCACCTGTGTCAACACAGCGTCTGGGTAGGGGCCTCTGCCCCCAAGGCAGGGACAGTTCCGGCCACCCGCCTTTTGCCCAGGTCTGGGCCAGGCTGCTGCCTCGCAGGGCATGGGCCCTGATGGGGGCTTGGCCGTGGGGCCCCTTCAGCTCCCTCCAGGCCCCCTGCCCAGTCCCAAGCTGGCCACTGAAGGCTGAGGGGGCTCCAGAGGTCTGTGGTCTCAGCCAGACGTGCAGCCTGGGTCCTTTGGTGCCAGAGGTGCCCCGGAGCAGCCTTGATAGCTGGGGCCTAAGGGACCGTCCGGGAGGAGGAGCGATTGGGGAGGGGCTGGGAGGGGCTGGCCGGGCCCAAGGGTGAGTTCCCAGACCACTAAGCGCTGTGGGCTCCAGGCCTGAGTGCGGGGTCCTGCCCGCACCCCCTCCCCCAGGCTTTTTCAAAGCCGGGCTTACTTTGCAGAAGGGCCGGGCCCAGGACACTGCTGTGGGAGGCCAGTGCCCACCCCAGGAAGGTGGCCGCTGCTCTGTGCACACCCCGCGGTGGGAGAAGCAGTCTCCAAGCCTCCCTGGGCGAGGGCAGGTGGTTGCGGTGAGGCCCCCGCATGGCCCCCAGCTCCCCCTCAGCCTTCGAGTCTCTCCCCAGGGGACGTGAGGGGCTGGATCTCCTCTGTCCTGGCATCAGGTCGGATCTGGGGGCCACCATGGCCATCTCAGGACCCAGGGAGGGAGGTCAGGATGAGGGATAGGAGGCCAAGGAGGAGCCAGAGGGGGAGACTGGCAACGCTTACTGCAGAGACCCTCGGCACCAGCCTGTGGGTGGCAGCTCTGGGCTGAACCGAGCCAGCCCTGAGCTGGGGTGGGTGCGGGGCCTGGCCTCAGGGGCTGGGGGCCACTTCCAGGGCATGCCATCACAGGAAGGCCGGGTGTCCCCCCCAGTCCTGGCCACCCCACTGCCCCCTGGCACCTGCAGAGTCCCCCCTCAGCACCCAGCCTCAGCCTGAGCTGGGGCGTTTCCTTGCTGGAAACTCCCGGTGCCTCTGCCCTCCCAGAGCCTGACCCTGAGCCCATCCACTGTCCCCCCACAGCTGGACTCCAGACCCTCCCAGCCCTACAAGGCCCAGCCCCTGCAGCCAGCACGGAGGGCCCAGCCCCCCTTCCCATGCCGGGTGCTCGGGGCCCACTCCAGGCCTCTCTGCCCTTCTGGGTGCCCTGGGCCAACGCTGAGCTGGGGCTGCCTGAGACACCCCCAGCCCAAGTGGTCGGGTCTGGGGCTCTTTGTTCCGCAAGCACCGTGGGCGGAGGGGCAGGACCCCCGAGGCAGAGACCCCCGAGGCATCCCAGATGTGCGCCTGCACGAGTGTGCTCATGGGTGTGTGTGGGGTGGCTGGCATGCCGGCCTGGCGCAGTGCCCCAGGCTAATTGTGGGGTTCGGCTGTGATGTAGGAGGTGGGGTTGGGGTGGCCGCCACGGTGCTGACAGACTGACAGGCAGATTACAGGCCTCGCCTGCTCCTTGCTCACTGGGCCCTCACCCATCCGCCCCCAAGCCTTGCTCCCGCCCTGCACAGGGCCTGGGAAGGGGCACAGGGCCTGGGAAGGGGCCCCGGGCTGGGCCTGGGCCTGGGCCGGCTGCAGCCGCCGTGAGCCTCAGGCAGCCCGGCCAGCAGCACCCCACCAGCTGCGGGGGGCCAGCCTGGAAAGGGGGCAGGCATCAGAACCAGTGGCCATGCCTGCCGCAGCGGGCCCCGCACCCTCTGCACGGCTCCAGCCTCCCTGCTTGCTGGGGGGACGGGGGTGCAGCGCCTCATGTAGGAGCCGCTCAGGAGCTGGGGCAGCTGGGCCTCCCTGACTCTGTGAGCAGAGGCCCTGCAGTGCCCTCCCTCCGCCAGCCAGCCCAGCCCACACTGCGCCTCTAATGCCTCAGTGTGTCTTCCTGTCCCTCTCAGCCCAGCCCTGACCAGCTGCCCACAGGCGGGGGGTCTCTGGGGGTGTCTACCCTCACCCGAGTGCCAGCGCCACGCATCTGTGCACCAGGTGTGGCCTGAGGCCGCTGTGGGCCAGGGCCAGCCAGCTGCTGGGAGCGCTGCGGGGCCTCCTGACCCTGGGGCGGGGAGGCTCGTCTCCATGTCCCCGGCACACAGCAAGCGTTTGGGGGCTTCGGGCTGAGCAGATGGGGCAGGTCGGCGGGCCCATCTGGGGATCCCCGTGAGCACAGGGAAACTGACAGAGGCATTAAGCTGCAAGGTGTTCTGGGGGGGCGCGGCTCTGCAGACAGGGATGTGGGCAAGCCTGAGGGGGAATCAGGGCCCAACCGAGTCCAGGTGGGGCACGGGCAGCTGGCGCTCAGGAGGGCAGGCCGTGCAGCACGGTGGAGCCCGTGGGCGCCAGGCCCCACTAAACCCCACCTTCTGCCCCGAGGGCCTGGGAGGTCCAAGAGGCTCTGGGCTGCTGGCAGGGCCCGGCTCCTATTCTTGAATAACAATTCACTGAAACGGTGTTCCCCTAAGCCTTCTCTCCACAGGGTCAGGGTCAGGCGGTCGGTCGCTGGGTGCGGCAGTGACCGGGGCCACTGCCAACAGCATGGGACCAGCCCGGGGTAGCTGCAAAGGCCAGGGAGCTGCAGAGGTGCCTGAGGGTCAGGGCGGGACACAAGACCCCAGTGAGGGTGACCTCAGACGAAGGCGGAGGGGTGCTCTGAGGTGGCTGGAGTGGGGAAGGCCCACAGGGTCGAGGGCAGCGGGCCGGGAGACCCCTCAGGCAGGCAGCAGGGAGAGCCCTGGGGCTTCTCTGCACCTCCTCACCTTGGCTTTGGGTCTTGGGCCTTTGATCTCTGGCCACTGGGCAGGGGTAACTTTCCTGCTGGGCCCCAGAGCCCCAGCTGCTAGGGAGGCTGCCCAGTCTCCCTCAGCCCCAGCTGGGAGGAGAGGAGCGGCTGGGAGCCAGGCGGGTGGGGAGGGGGAGGTGACATCCTACACCTGGGAGGGTCCCTCGGGAGGCTCTCCCGGCGCTGACGCAAGGCTCGGGCTAGACGTCAGCCGGGCCCGGCCCGCCCCGGCCCGCCCCCGCTCGAAGGTGTCTGCCGATCGCGCGGCCTTTGCCCGGTGAGTCTGGTTGCGGTGGGGTGGGGCGTCACGCAGGCGGCACTGGGGCCGCAGCGGTTAACTGGCGGACAGCGGAGCGCGGGGGCCTGGGCCTGGGGCCGGCGGGGCTGCACATCGCGCCCTGGCCGGCGGAGGACAGACTGACTCCCGCCAGGCTCCTTGGGGACGGGTCCCTGGGACCACGTGGCCGCCGCCGCCGTCATCGCGACTGGAGGTCAGTCTCCCCGCGACCGCGCGCTCAGGGGCCCCGGGGAGCCCCGTCAGAGGCCCAAGTGCGGCCCCGGGGGCGCGGGGTGTAGGCGAGGCCTCGGGAGGGGTGGTCCGCGGGCGCCGCGCCGGCTCCGGGCCGCCCCGGGATGCAAGGCCGGGCAGCCCCTCCCCATCGGGGCCGCGCCCCGCCTCCCCGACTGAACTCTGACCCGGGCCCCGGGGCGCGCGGCGGGCCCGCCGGGACTCCTCTCTCCCTGGCCCGGGTGCCGCGACACTACCCTCCCTAGCGCGCCCACTCCCCGCTCTTGTTTTGAAAACAGCGGAGGCTCCGATTTGCCGGCGTAGCGCAGGTTTTGTTTCCTCTGATTTGTTTCGCGCTCCGGGCTAATTGCAGATTTGCATTTTCGTCGCGGGAGCGGAGCGCAGGCGGGTCTCCTGCCGCCAGCTGCCCGGCGGGGGAGGGGCGGCGCTCCAGGCGGGACCGCAGCCCTAGCTACCTCCCGACCTAGGGTCCGGGGGAGTGACTCGCGGCCCCGAGCTCTCCACCAAGGCTTGATTCCTCCACCCCCTCGGTCCTGGGGGTCCGGAGTGCCCGCCGCGCGGTGCTAAGGCTGCCCCCCGCTCCCACCATCTCGGAGTGTCCCCACCTGGGCCTGAGTCTCTGTCTGAACGGCCCCTCTCCCTGTCGGCCGAGCCTGCGTCCCCTGCCCGAGCCCACAGGTTGCCAAGGGCCAGCCCCCCATCTCCGCCCTCCCCGCCACCGCCCCCCGCCCCCCGCCGCAGATCTGGCTGCTTTGCGCTGTTCTGGCCTCATCGCTGAGACGTCGCTGCATCAGTTTTGCTTGAAGATAGTGACAGGGAGGGCCAGCCTGTGCTCCAAGGCCCTCCTCCTGGGGGCCAGGACTGCAGGGGGCCCTAGCCTGGGGTGGGATCCCTGCCCTGCCCAGTGGGCATCTCCTGTTTGCCTTTCCCTGGAGGGGGAGCAGGGGGTGAGGCTGCTGCTTAGGAGAAAGGAACCGAAGGAGGGAGCCTTGGGGGGCCCGCTGGGCCCGGCTCCTCTGCTCCCCGGGTGGTGGGTGTGTGAGGAGAGACCCTGTCCCCTCCGGTGCTCAGGCTGGGGAACACCCGCTGAGTGCCAGGGGCTTGGGGACCAGCCCTGGGAGCACGTGCATGCCCAGCCTCCTCCGCTGGGTGCCGTGTGTCACACCCGTCCTGGATCACAGGGCTGAGACCCGGAGGCGCCCACCGGGCCAGAGCCTGTGTTCAGACCTTGTTCACCGGCCCATCAGTGAAGACCGTGGGCCCTGGTGGGTGAGAGACGGTCCTGCGGGGCTGGGTCAGGCTGGCTGGAGCGACCCATGGGTGAAAACCGTGGGCCCTGGTGGGTGAGAGACGGTCCTGCAGGGCTGGGTCAGGCTGGCCGGAGCGGCCCATGGGTGAAGACCGTGGGCCCTGGTGGATGAGAGACGGTCCTGCAGGGCTGGGTCAGGCTGGCTGTCTCCAGCTTCTGAGGGCGTGGGTAGGCGTTTTACAGGGGGACGGCAAAAGCAGAGGCACAGTGGCATCATGAGGTCACTCTGAGTCCCTCCTCCAGGCACAGATTCACTCACACCTCCCAGCCTCACACTGGGGTTGGCACTGTCATTACCCCCGTGTCCCTCACAGGGAATCTGAGTCACAGTGTAACTTTGTCCATAGCCCCTAGAACCCTGGGTTGAAAGGGATTCGGCAACGGCACTGGGCGTCTGTGATTGTGGCAGGGGTCACCCAGGGCCTTGGACCTGTGGGCGTTCAGGAGAGGGGCCTTCATCTGAGACGGCAGGAATGAGTGGAGCTGCCAGTTGGAGGCCGGGTGGACATGATGGGGCAGCTGGGGGCCAAGCGGAAGGGAGGTGTCCAGGTCCTTCTGAAGGAAATGTGGGCTGGGGGCGCCTGCTGTCGGGAGGAGAAATCTGAGGACCGCCTCCAGGAGAGTCTGAGAGGGGGTCCATCTCAGTGAATCCCTTGGTGCAGGTCCCTCAGGTGAGGTTGCGGCTGGGTATGTGGGCTTAGGAAGAGGGGGTCCTTGGAAGAGGCCAGCCTCCCTTGGCCTAGCCTCCAGCACACATGCAGCCTCCCCCCGCCCGGGACCTGGGCAGGTGGAGGGCTGGGGCTGGGGACTTGGCCATGCCAGGCAGAGGGAGCAGGCACGAGGCACGTGAAGGCCAACGTGATGTCCCTTCAGGGGCAGGCCTGCATGCTCCGGCCGCAGGGCTCTGGACCCCGCGTTCAGCCTCAAGGCCAGGCCCGGCCCTGCCCTCTCTTAGGCTCCACCGTCCGGACCGGACGCCCTTTGGTTTGGTCCTGACTTTGCCTGTGGAGTGGCCTTTGCCCCTTTCACAAAGGCTGCCTAGGCACCTTCACCCCAACACCTGGAGCCTTGAGCTCCTGTTTCTGGTTAACCCTTCCCTGCTTAGCTGGGGGCTGAGGACGCCAGCGGGATTTCCTGCCCCACCATGTGCGTAGGTATGGCGCCCCTGCCCCCCACCTGCAGGCCTTGCCCCTACTGGTCTCCCTCAGACCTGCTGGGGGTCTTTCCAGCCCTGGGCCCTCCTCACAGTGTTGGTCCCCACATTTGGGGGCTGTCTGGCATAGGAATGAGGTGCCCGGGGGCATGCTGCTGGCGAGCCAGACAGGGAGCCAGTGGTCAGTGTCCACGGGGGGCGGGGGGGCAGGATTCAGTAGACCAGTAGCAGTAGCAGTTAGAAAGTGCAGAGCCCTAACTCAATATAATCTTGCAAAAACGTTTCAAAAAGTGGCAAATGAAGCTGCTTTATGGTCTCAGCCCCTTCCTCCCTGCCTCAAGGCTTCACCATGACTTTCAGTTGGGATGTCGTGTTCTAGAACTTCTCAATTAAACTCATGTGTGTCTGTACCAACCCCCGTGGGTGGAGAGGCCTGGAATTCTGCACCACAGCTGTCCTCAACAGGTCTGGGCTCTGTCGGGGTCCACACAGACCACCCATCTTCACCAGCACCATGGGTTCTCAGGGTCCTCCGGTTGCATACTTCCGTGCTGAGAAGTATCCTTGACCAGGCCCTGCCTGTGGGTACACAGGCCTGTTTATCCAGGAGGAGAGGATACAATCGCAGCTTGTTGAGTGCTACAATGTGACAGGCTTTTCAGGCCCACATCCTTTAGTTCTTACAAACCCCTGGGGTTTCACAGATGAGGAAACGAGGCTCAGAGAAGTTAAGTAACTTGCGTAAGGTCACACATCTAGTAAGGAGAATTGCGGAGTTGTGTGTGCATGTTTTTTCAGAAAACAATTTTAGTTTTAATCAAAGTAATGTATGTACCTTGCAGGATCTTAGTTGCCCCAATACAGGACTGAACCCGGCCCTCGTCAATGAAAGTGCAGAGCCCTAACCACTAGACAGCCAGAGAATTCCCTTCTCTGCCTTTTTGATCAGAGGCTGGAGGGGTATGCAGGCATACATACCAAGTGGACCTGTGTGCATGGGGGTGCTGGGCTTGGGGCTGGGAGGCCAGTGTCTGGGCAGGGCTGAAGGTGGGATGGAGGAGGCAGGAGACTGAGTTTCCTCCAGGTTGGCAGAGGCCAGCTGGGGCCCCGTGGGCTGCTCCTCGCACCCCAGACATGGAGGCAGGGGCCAAGCTTGTCGTGAGACCACTGTCTCTCCTTTGCTTTTTAGAAAACCTCAATGTTGGCCTGGAGCAGAGACTGAGCCTCACCACTGAAGCCTGGGTGAGTGGGGGCTAGCGCAAGCTAGGGAAGGTAGTGGGGGCCACAGCCACGCAGTGACAGAGTGAGGTGTCCCCACAGGTCTTGTCTGGCCAGGCCCGGCAGGCACATGTCTGCCCAAGACCAGGTACCCTGATGGGGGGGCCGCTGGCAGGATCGCGTGGGAGGGTGGGCTCTGCAGGGAGCCAGAAGTGCTGCTGGGCACTGACTGCAGCGCTGCCTTCTGGGAATCGGGCCTGGAGCGGGGGGCACATGTCCAGACGGCTTCCGGGCCGGCAGCAGGCTGGAGCTGTGGACTTCTTGGAAGTGCACCTCCGGATTTCGGCCAGGAAGAGGCGTCTGGTGCCCCTGAGGAAATCCCCGCTGCCCCGGTGAGCAAGCAGGGGTCCCGAAGTGCCTTCAAAACAGGAAGCGCCCGTTCCAGGAACACCAGCCGCAGGGAGCTTTGCCGGCTGGGCCTGGCGCCTCCGGTGCTGCGGCCTGAGCGTGGCTCCTGGTCAGGTGGGTCACCCTTTGCTCTTGGGCCTGGCCAGGCGGGTCACCTGAGGCTTTTGTTTGTCCAGGAAGTGGAGGGAGCTGCCGCTTGGAGTCCTAGCCCCTCCTGTGACACCGTACAACCTGGGCTTGTGAGAGGGGCTCACTCTGCCCACTGCCCAGAGGGCTCCTGGGGGTGGCAGGGAGCCCAGGTCTGGCCCCCAGGTCTGGCCCCAGCCTCCTGGGGGTGGGGTGGGGTGGGGCAGGGAACAGCCCAACCTCTGGGCCCCTGGAAGTCAGCAGCAGGATCTGGTCCCCTGGGTGAGGGCACACAGCACCTTCACCCAGCACTTCTGGTGTAGCAGGCCCAGGGCCCCGGCCCCAGGGGCTCAGTCAAGTGGGCACTAATCAGAGGAGGACAAGATCATTCGGTTTAGGGTCTGTGACACTCCCATCTCCTGGGACGGAGGGAGAGGAGCCTATCGGGGAGTGGGCGTTGTGCCCGATCGGTCGGTTCTGGGTTCAGGAGTTCTCCGTGTCTGCCGATGGGCAGAGGGGCCTGGACGCGGATCCGTCGGAGATCGGGGCCCTGCTCCCAGGGGCGGCTCTGGCTCCGGCCGCAGCTCCGCCTCCGCCGGCCGTCCCGCCCCCCGCCCGCCCGCCCGCTCGCTCCCTCCCTGGGTTCGGGGAACATTCCATTCATTCCGCGGCCGGCCGTGGCCGGAGCCGCAGCCGGAGCCAAAGCCGAGCGGGGCCGGGGTCGCGGCGGCGGCGGCGCGGGGACGCGGGTGAGCGGGGCCGGGCCGGGGGGCGCGCCAGTAGAGGCCCCGGACGCCCCGCCGCCCCCGCAGCGCCGCCGAGCGGACTTTGCGCCGAGACGGGCAGGCCAGCGGGGCGGGGCGGCCGGGACGCTGGGCAGCGGGGGAGGGGAGGCGGGGCGGGGCCTCCAGCCCGGCCGCCCTCCCCCGGGCCTGGGGGTCAGCCTCGTAGGCTCCCGAGCGTCCCGCTGCGCGCAGCCCTGGACTGGCGGGTGGCCCAGCCCCAGGCCTGGGGGCCTCCGGAGCGTCCTGTCCCCCGCGCAGGCTCGCCGGACCGCCGAGCCAGAGCCGACTGTGCGCTGGTGGGGCCCCTGCCCCGGGCGGGCCTCCGGAATCTTCCCTCTCCTCCCCAGCTTCTCCGCGCGGCCCGGTCACCCTGGCTGCCCTGCCCTCCTCCTCCTCTCGGGCCACCTCCGCCCCCTTCCCAGGTCCCTGCCGTTTCCCCTGTTGGACACCGTCTGGCCGGCCTGTGGGTGGCTCCTCTCCCAGCAGCTTGTCAGGAGGGAGCGCTTCAGGGCAGGGCGTCCTGCTCTGGGCGGGGGGCCGCTGTCCCGCCGAGCTGGCCCCTCCCCGGCCGGGACCCGCCGGCGCCCCCCGGTGGCTCTGGGCTGAGGAGGCTTTGTCACCTGGTTCTTTCGGCTACGCCTCCTCCAGGGGCTCACGGGACTCGCGGGACGTGGTGGAGACGGGAACAAAGGGATGGAGACCAGCCACAGCCTGGCCGGGGGGCTTCCTAGTGGCCCAGGGATGCTGGGCGGGGGACGGGGAAAGCAGCCACAGCCTGGGGGGTGGGGGTTCCTAGTGTCTCAGGGAAAGAAGGAAGTCTGCTTGCCTCTGTGTAATAGTCACAGGTCCGTGAGAGGAAGCCAGACTTTTCCAGTCAACACAGCTTTGCCTAAAGCCAGTGCCCAAGAGAAACCTCTCCCCTGGCCACGGAGCAGACAGCTTTCTCCCTCCCGGAGGAGGTGTGAGCAGGAAGGGTGTTGGAGGAGAGGACCAAAGTAGTCGTTTTTTGAGTGAATAAGAGTGTGTCCAGGGAGGTGGTGTTGAAGGTGGCCGCAGCGGCCGCTGTGGGCAGTCTGGGAGGCCAGGGCCCCTCCTTACCTCTGCCATCCGGGCCAGTCTGCACTTGGCCCTATGGGCACCGACAGGGCTGCCCTAAACATCTTGCCAGGCACAGACATCCTCAGGGCAGATGTCAGGGGTACAGGGATGAGGGCTGGGACACAGGTTGGGAGAGGGCAGCCCGAGGAGGTGGTGGCAGATACTCTCAAGATTGTAATCAGGGTCCCCAAGGTGGGGAGATGCTGGACCACCCCAAACCGGGAGAGGCCTGCATGTTGGTAATCCTGAGCTCAGTCCTCATGCACACGGACACGGGAATGGGCCTGCATACCCACACAGGGTGTGTGCTCAAGTAGATCCCGTGCCTGCTGCAGCCCACACGCAGCACTGCTCTCAGACTCTGGGGTCCCCCTCTCAGAGACCTGAGGGTTTCCCCAGCAGGGCATAGGCAGAGTGACTGGACTGCCATGGCCCTGGGGGGTGGGGGTAGGGGTCAGGGAGGCAGGCCCGGCTGCAGTCCCCGCAGCTCCGCTGTTTCTGGTCGAATCACACTGTGTGCTGAGAGTCAGGTACAGAACAGGTGTGTGACCCTGTTTGCATGTTCAGAGCCTGTCGGCTCGGGTCTTGTGTTGTGGGGAGTGTGGTCTGGAGATGGTGCCTCTCAGATCACCCATGCTGTGGGGTCATGGCACGTGAGTGCCTGGGAGACTTTCTGGAGGAGGTGCTCTGTTGCCTCAAGGTGGGCCTGAAGGTGCTCTGGGAACCTGGGGGTGACGGCCAGGGCACAGTCTTGGGGGCGGCCGGCCACACCCAGGTCTGGAGCTGCAGCGCTGGTAGCCTGGCCCATCAGACAGAGGTTAGGTCACAGGGTGGTCCTCTGAGGCGGCTTGGGAGACGGTCTCCTTGGAGTTGCGAGTGGGTGTGTCTGGCCAGAGGAGCGGGAAGGTGGGGAAGGGAGTGGGCCTTGGGCTGGGCATCAGGAGCAGGGTGAGTGGGCCCTCCAGGCCGGTGCAGCCCTGACCCTCCTCTCTTCCTGCAGGGTGCAGGGGCAATGGCACTGCAGCTCTGGGCCCTGGCCCTCTTGGGCCTGGCGGGCACGAGCGCGAGTCTGCGGCCCCGCAAGCTAGACTCCTTCCGCAGCGAGACGGAGCTAAACCACCTGGTGGTGGACGAGGCGTCGGGCATGGTGTACGTGGGCGCGGTGAACATGCTCTACCAGCTGAGTGCCGACCTGCAGCTGGAGCAGCGGGCAGCCACGGGCCCAGCCCTGGACAACAAGAAGTGCACGCCTCCCATCGAGCTGAGCCAGTGCCACGAGGCTGTGCTGACTGACAACGTCAACCAGCTGCTGCTGCTGGACCCTCCCCGGAGCCGCCTGGTGGAGTGCGGCAGCCTCTTCAAGGGCATCTGCGCCCTGCGCGCCCTGGGCAACATCTCCACGCGCCTGTTCTACGAAGATGGCAGCGGCGAGAAGTCCTTTGTGGCCAGCAATGACGAGAGCGTGGCCACCGTGGGCCTGGTGAGTGCCGCGGACCCCGGCGGTGAGCGCCTGCTGTTCGTGGGCAAGGGCAACGGGCCGCACGACAACGGGGTCATCGTGAGCACCCGCCTGCTGGACCGGACCGAGGGCCGGGAGGCCTTCGAGGCCTACACGGACCACGCCACCTACAAGGCCGGCTACATGTCCTCCAACACGCAGCAGTTCGTGGCCGCCTTTGAGGACGGCCCCTACGTCTTCTTCGTCTTCAACCAGCAGGACAAACACCCGGCGCGGAACCGCACGCTGCTGGCGCGCATGTGCAAGCAGGACCCCTTCTACTACTCCTACCTGGAGGTGGACCTCAGCTGCCTGGACCCCGGCGACGCCCAGGCCCCCGCCTTCGGCACCTGCCTGGCGGCCTCGCTGGACCGGCCGGGCCCCGGCGGGGTGCTGTACGCCGTCTTCAGCACAGACGGCCGGGGCGGCAGGGGGCCTCGGACCGGCCTCTGCCTGTTCCCACTGGACGAGGTCCACCGCAGGATGGAGGCCAACCGCGACGCCTGCTACACGGGCTCACGTGAGGTGGCCCGCGACACCTTCTACAAGCCCTTCCACGGCGACATCCAGTGTGGCGGCCACGTGTCGGTACGTGGCCCCGGCGTCCTCACGGGCTTGGGCCACACGCGGGGGGGTCTGTGCATGGCCCTGCTTGACGTGTCCACATGCTGTCCTATTGTGAGGGCTGTGTGTGTGTGTGTGTGTGTGCACGGGTGTGTGGGGTCTCCATGGGCAGGTCAGCGTGAACACCCACATGGGTGCCTCTTCTCCCTGGTGTTGGGTGCACCGGGGGTGGGGGCTTGGAGCAGTAAGCACCCAAGGGCCCTTGTGTGGCCGGGCTGGTTCTGGGGCGTGTGCACGGCCCTGAGTGCTGGGGGCTGTCGCGGGCGAGAGGCCTCAGGCAGGCGTTGAGGCGAGAGGCCTCAGGCAGGCGTTGATGCCGTGGTCCGCAGGGTGCCAGCAAGAGTTTCCTGTGTGGCTCGGAGCACTTGCCCTACCCGCTAGGCAGCCATGACGGCCTCTCGGCCAAGGCCGTGCTGCACCGTGGAGGCCTGAACCTAACGGCCGTGACCGTAACCACCGAGAACGGCCACACCATCGCCTTTCTGGGCACCTCAGATGGCCGGGTCCTCAAGGTGAGGCCAAGGGCTGGGACAGGGTGGCTCCTGGCGGGGTCCTCAGTGCACAAGACGGCCCCGCCCTCACTGTGCGCCTGCCCCCGTGCCCGCAGGTGTACTTCGCCCTGGATGGCAGCTCCACGGAGTACGGCGCCGTTCTCGTGGAGATCAACAAGAAAATCAAGAGAGACCTGGTGCTGGCCGCAGACCTGGCCAGCCTGTATGCCATGACCCAGGACAAGGTGGGTCCGTGGGGCCCTGGAGAGGGGCCGAGCTGCGTGGCAGGGGCTGGCTCTCCTCTCGGGCCGTGACCGTGTCTCTGAGCACCTTTCCCGCCTTTGAAACTGTTTCTGTCTGTTCTGTGTCTGTCTGGCCCATCTGACTGGAGGAGCAGGGTTCCCAGTAGGCCTTCCCCAAGGGCAGGCTGGGCTGAGGGGCCACTCCTGTGAGCTCAGATGGGCCAGATCCCACAGCCTCTTAGGGGCTGATGCAATGGGCACCGGGGAGGTGCCATAGCCAAGGGCTCCTTGGCTCCTTGGAACCTGGCGCCAGCTGATCGCAGGTGAGGTCTAGCCTCCCGGGATGCCCAGAGCCGTTCCCTGTTCAGCCTTGCATCGGTGTTGAGGCTCCTGAGGCTTAGCGGGTAAAGGTGGGGTTGACCCAGTGGTCCCAGGCGTCGGTGTCTGGGGGGGGGTCCTCTCTGGCTGGAAGCCGTAGTCATGCTCGCCGCCTGATGCCCTCAGGTGTTCCGGCTTCTCGTGCAGGAGTGTGCAAGCTTCTCCAGCTGCGCTCACTGCCAGAGCTCACAGGACCCCTACTGCGGCTGGTGTGTCGTCGAGGGCCGGTGAGTGCCCAGGGTCTCGGCCCCGCCCAGAATCTGGGGGTGCGGCCCTGCCCCGGCCTGGGGGCTGATGGGCACCAGTCTAAGACTGCCCTCCGCCCTCACAGCTGCACCAGGAAGGCGGAGTGCCCCCGGGCGGGTGAGAGCGGCCACTGGCTGTGGAGCCGCAACGAGTCCTGCGTGGCTGTCACCGGGGCCCACCCGCAGAACATGAGCCGCCAGGCCCAGGGGGAGGTGAGTGGCAGGGGGTGGAGGCAAGGGTGCCCCTTGCCTAGGCTGTGGGGATGGCTAGGGCCCGCACAGGGCCGTGCTCCTGGCTGTGGGTGCTGGGCCTGGGCACAGGGACTCCGTCCTCTGCGTGGTCCCCTTTGACCTGGGGCGCTCTGAGAATCCAGGACAGACCCAGGCCCTGTCCCAGGAGTGACCCAACGAGGGACATTGAGGGGAAGTGGAGTTGGGTTCTAGAGAGCTTTCTAGGGGGCAGGGGTCTACATTCAGAAGGGCAGCCATAGAGCATACTAGGGGACAGGTGCCCCGGGTGGGGCTGGGCCGGGAGGAGGCCAGCTAGCCAGGTCGGGGCGGAAGAGTCCTGGTGTGAGCAGCACGGCCCTTCCCCAGGTTCAGCTGACCGTCAGCCCCCTCCCAGCCTTGAGTGACGATGACACGCTGCTGTGCCTCTTCGGAGGATCGCCGCCTCATCCCGCACGCCTGCAGGAGGGCACTGTGGTCTGCAACTCGCCGAGCAGGAACAGCCTCCCCCGCACGCTGCCTGGCCAGGGTGAGGCAACTGCTGCTGCCTGCCAAGCCTGGCACCGGGTGCCCACCGAGACTCCAGGGTGCCCACTGAGACCCCAGGGCCGTACCCTGCCTGGGCGGCGTGCAAGCAGTGTGTGCTGGGCACCCGCCCCGCCCCCATCCCCCGCCCCAGCCAGCTTAGACCGGTGAGGGTGTCCCTGGAGGCCACGCCTGGCGCCGATCCTGTCCCCTGAGCACGTGGGGCGGTGGAAGCCACTCACGGGTGAAGGCAGGGCCTGTGCAGTGACATGGCTAGGACCTAGCAAGCACTCTGCCCTAGATGCCAGGAAATCGTGGCCCTCGACACCCACAGGGACAGAAAGACGGCCAACGGTTCAAGACGGCCAACGGTTCAGGGCGGGGGTGGGGCGGGTGGGGGCAGGCAGTGCAACACCGGAGCCAGGATCTGATGGAGGCCTGGCTGAGCCCTCGGGGCCGGTTCCAGCCAGGGTCTCCGCACTTGGTGTCCTGTGGGAGACTGATGCAAGGCTGGTTTGGGACCACGGGAGGCCCGGTTCCAGCCTCCCCATCCCCCACGGGCCAGCCTTGCCCGCAGCCCCACCCAACTCCATCCCTCCGCAGATCATGTGGCCGTGACCATCCGGCTCCATTTCAAACGCGGCAACGTCTTCCTGACCTCCCACCAGTATCCCTTCTACGACTGCCGGGAGGCCATGAGCCTGCAGGAGAACCTGCCGTGAGTGGCTGCCCCGCCCACCCCTGGCCCCCGCTGCGGCCCCCAGGCCCCTCACCGCCCCCTCTTCCAGGTGCATCTCCTGCTCCAGCAATCGCTGGACCTGCCAGTGGGCACTGCTCGAGCACGCGTGTCAGCAGGCCTCGCCAGGCCCCGAGGACGGCGTCGTCGGCGCCCACATGGTGAGGGCCCAGGGCCGCTGGGGGCCCCGCTGCTCAGCCATGGCCCGGCAGATCCTGACAGCTTCCCCTCCCCAGGAGGACGACTGCCCCCAGTTCCTGAACCCCAGCCCACTGGTCATCCCCGTGAACCACGAGACGGACGTGACCTTCCAGGGCAAGAACCTGGACACCGTGCAGGTGGGGGTGCTGCGGGTCCTGGGCCTGGGGGCGGGGCTTACTCCAGGCCCGCCCCCTGCAGACGGGAAACCATCTCCGTTTAGCGCTCAAGGCCCAGCGTGTGGGGGAGAGGCAGAGAGGTCTGGGAGGATGGGCGGCGTTTGGACCGGCTGCGCAAGCAAGCGTTCAGGGTTTAGGAGCCGGGCAGCGAGTGCTGCTCAGGAGGGAGCAGTACGTGGGCCCAGGCGGGGACCGCGCTGTTGCAGAGTGTTCCTTGGGCGGGGACGGGAGCTGTGTGTCGCAGCGGGCTCCGGGGCCCAGGGCGGGGTTGGGTGGGGTGGCCCGGCCGGGGTGTCCTGACTGGCCCGTCTGGCAGGGCTCCCCACTGCTTGTGGGCAGTGACCTGCTCAAGTTTGAGGCGTCGGTCAGCACCCAGGAGCCAGGAACCTTCTCCTTTCGGACTCCAAAGGTACGCCTCCCTGGGTGAGCGGGCCGGGTTGGTGGACCCCATGGAGGCGGCCAATTCCCTCCTCGGCTTGATGGCATCACCAACTGAATGGGCACGGGTCTGAGCGGGCTCCGGGAGGCGGTGAAAGACAGGGAGGCCTGGCGTGCTGACCCCCACGGGGTTGCACAGAGTCGGACACGACTGTGCCACTGAACAGCAACAAGCTTGAGGGGTGCGGGGGGCAGGCCCACCACCCCAATCTGCTGAGGAAGCAGGCGTCAGGCAGGCGCAGCTTCGGGGCGTCCCCGTGTCCCCCGGCTCCCTGGAATGGGAATCACCCTCCGCCGTGCGGGGACACGTGGTCATGGCCATCAGGGACCTCGTGGGAGCCGGGGCTGCAGTGTGTCCCCATGTGCCCCTAGCTGACCCACGACGCCAACGAGACGCTACCCCTGCACCTGTACGTCAAGTCCGCCGGCAAGAATGTTGACAGCCGGCTCCAAGGTGGGTGGGCGGGCGGGTAGCTGGGTGGCGGGCGGGCGCAGGAAGCAGGACGGCCTTGTCGACAGCCGGCTTCTCCCTCCGCAGTGACCCTCTACAACTGCTCCTTCGGCCGCAGCGACTGTAGCCTGTGCCTGGCTGCTGACCCCGCCTACCGCTGCGTGTGGTGCAGCGGGCAGAGCCGCTGTGTGTATGAGGCTCTGTGCAGCAATGCCACCTCCGAGTGTCCGCCACCCGTCGTCACCAGGGTGAGCCCCCCACCCCCTCACCCAAGGAGAGCTCTGGCTCTGCCACCCCAGGACCCCCAGGACAACCAGGCTCTGCTAATTTCAGATCCAGCCAGAGACTGGCCCGCTGGGCGGAGGCATCCGTGTCACCATCCTTGGGTCAAACCTGGGGGTCAGAGCGGATGACGTGAAGAGGGTCACCGTGGCTGGCCAGAACTGCGCCTTTGAGCCAGAACGGTACTCCGTGTCCACGCGGTGAGTGGGCAGCCCATGACCCGGACTCCCAGGGCTGGGCTAGGCCCTGTCCCGGGGGGCTAAGGGACTGTGGGGCATGGAGAGGGAAGACATGGGCCAGGTGTGTGTGTGGGTGCCCAGGCCTTGCACACCCACAGAGTGTGCCCACCTTCCTGCCACCCATGCAGGATCGTGTGCACCATCGAGGCTGCAGAGGCGCCCTGTACAGGTGGTATTGAGGTGGACATCAACGGAAAGCTCGGCCATTCACCTCCCCACGCCCAGTTCACCTACCAGGTAAGTGCCTGGCAGGTCAGCACAGATGTGGGCGGGGTCTGGTGGCTCTGGTCCCCACCCAGCCCTGAGCCAAATGCCCTGCCCCTCCTCCAGCAGCCCCAGCCTCACAGTGTGGAGCCCAAGCAGGGGCCACAGGCGGGCGGCACCACGCTGACCATCAATGGCACCCACCTGGACACAGGCTCTGAGGAAGACGTGAGAGTGACCCTCAATGACGTCCCTTGTAACGTGTGGGTGTCACCCACAGGTCGTCAAATACTGGTCTCCCCTGGTCCTGGGGACAGGGTGAGGGCCCTCCGGCCATGACCCTGTGTCCATCCTGGAGGGGGTAGTGGGCCCACTGACCTGGGGCTGGGGTGGTCCCCAGGCGGGGCTGACGCTGACTGGCTCTCACACCCTCAGGACACAGTTTGGGGCCCAGCTTCAGTGTGTCACTGGCCCCCAGGCGGTTCCGGGAGAGCTGGCCCTGAAGATTTACTATGGGGGCTCCGAAGTGCCCAGCCCTGGTATCACCTTCACCTACCGTGAGAACCCAGTGCTGCGGGCCTTCGAGCCGCTGCGGAGCTTTGTCAGGTGTGACGGGAGCTCCTTGGTAGCAGGTGCCCCCCACACCTACCCCGTCCATCTGTCTCCCAGACGCTCTCTGCCCTCCAGCCCCGTGAGGATTGGCACATGCTGGTCTGGGTGACAAGAGGAGGCCTCCCAAACTCCCCACTGTCCCCAGGTCCCTTCCCCCCTAGACACCCAGGTGGACAGCCTCCCTGCTCTCTCACAGTGCAGGAGGGCAGTGCTCAGTCATACTCTGGGCACACCTTCTGCCTTGCAGCAGGTCTGTGCTCACGCTGACCCGCAAGTGTATCCCAGATGGTGGTGGGTGGGATCAGGGACGTAGCCTTGCAGGGCACTCGCCTTGCCCGGTGTGCCCACTCTGGCACTGTCTCCTCCCTGTTCCCCAGCGGTGGCCGGAGCATCAACGTCACAGGACAGGGCTTCAGCCTGATCCAGAGGTTCGCCATGGTCGTCATAGCCGAGCCCTTGCAGTCCTGGAGGCGGCGGCGGGAGACGGGACCACTGCATTCCGTGACGGTCAGTCCTGGTGCCCGCTGCGGGTACAAGCCAGGGCTGGAGGCCCCCTGTGCCGGGTGGCCTAAAGGTCCCGCCTCGGCCCTCAGGTCGTGGGCACGGAGTACGTGTTCTACAATGACTCCAAGGTCGTGTTCCTGTCCCCGGCCGTCCCGGAGGAGCCAGAGGCCTACAACCTCACCGCACTCATCCGGATGGACGGGCACCAGGCCCTGCTCAGGACGGAGGCTGGGGCCTTTGAGTACGTCGCGGACCCCACCTTCGAGAACTTCACCGGGGGTGTCAAGAAGCAAGTCAACAAGCTCATTCACGCGCGGGTGAGGACCAGCGCAGCCCTGGGGGCAGGTCCTGAGCGCTGTGGGCAGGGAGCAGCCCAAGGCCTGGCCGGAGCTGTTGGGGGCCTCCCTGATGCCCTCCTGGTCACTGTGATGACCCCCCACCCCAGGGCACCAATCTGAACAAGGCTATGACCATTCACGAGGCTGAAGCCTTTGTGGGTGCTGAGCGCTGCATCATGAAGACACTGACGGAGACCGATCTGTACTGCGAGCCCCCAGAGGTGCAGCCCCCTCCCAAGCGGAGGCAGAAGCGAGACACGGCCCACAACCTGCCCGAGTTCATTGTGCGTGTGGGGTGGCGTGGGCTGGGGGCGGCGCGCAGGGGTGTCTTTGGTGTGGGCCCCCTGGTCTTTGCTGAGTCCCTCCCCACGCAGGTGAAGTTTGGCTCACGGGAGTGGGTGCTGGGCCGAGTAGAGTACGACACACGCGCGAGCGACGTGCCTCTCAGCCTCATCCTGCCGCTGGTCATCGGGCCCATGGTGGCTGTCATCGCTGTGTCTGTCTACTGCTACTGGTGAGCCGGCCTCCGCCCCTCGGCCACACCCACCAGCCAGCACCCCCCAGGCCGGGTCCCAGGAGCTTCCCTGTGCCCCCAGGAGGAAGAGCCAGCAGGCGGAGCGTGAGTACGAGAAGATCAAGTCCCAGCTGGAGGGCCTGGAGGAAAGTGTGCGGGACCGCTGCAAAAAGGAGTTCACGGGTAAGTGGGTCCCGGGAGAGGGGAGTCTCAGGGGGCAGGGTTGGCTCGGGGGCCGGGTTCTGGGAGAGGGAGTCTCGGGGGGCTGGCAGAGAGGGGCGGGCGGCCAGCGATGGCCATGCGTGCCTTACCCCGACCCCCTTGCAGACCTGATGATTGAGATGGAAGATCAGACCAACGACGTACACGAGGCAGGCATCCCCGTGTTGGACTACAAGACCTATACCGACCGCGTCTTCTTCCTGCCTTCCAAAGACGGCGACAAGGACGTAATGATCACGGGCAAGCTAGACATCCCCGAGTCTCGGCGGCAGGTGGTGGAGCAGGCGCTCTACCAGTTCTCCAACCTGCTCAACAGCAAGTGCTTCCTCATTAATGTGAGCGGGGGCGTGGTCTTTGGGTGTGTGCGGGCCTTGCTGTGGGCGGGGCCTCTGGAGGGGCGGGGCTCTGACCGGCCTGCCCTTCAGTTCATCCGAACCCTGGAGAATCAGCGGGAGTTCTCGGCCCGCGCCAAGGTCTACTTTGCGTCGCTGCTGACCGTGGCTCTGCACGGAAAGCTGGAGTACTACACAGATATCATGCGCACGCTCTTCCTAGAGCTCATGGAGCAGTACGTGGTGGCCAAGAACCCCAAGCTGATGCTGCGCAGGTATGTGGGGCAGGGCGGGGGCCCACCTCGGGGGCCTGGGATGGGGGTGCACCGGGGCGCACAGGCTTGTCCAGGCACGTGGTTGGCCACCGGGTGTAGCCAGGGCTAGTGAGTAGGGCAGAAGGAGGCCTTGCTCCTCTGTGTGGTCAGCGCTGTCGCATGGGGTGGATGATGAAATGCCCTCCCTGAGGGGCCTTGGGAGATTGGTCACTGCAGGAGATTGAGACCCAGGACGTGGATGGAGTCTGGGCTGCCATACCTGGCCCGGGTACCTGAAGGAGCCAGCTGATCCTCAGGACACTAGCGGGCCCCTTCTACAAAGCCTTTCTGCACCTTCAGGTCTGAGACAGTGGTGGAGAGAATGCTGTCTAATTGGATGTCTATCTGCCTGTACCAGTATCTCAAGGTTGGTCCCACCCAGCTCTGCCGGGGGTGGGGGAAGGGCAAGGTCCCGGGGGTGCTGGAACCCTCCAGTGTCCATCTGGATGGGTCAGCTTCCCACCCTGGTGCGGTCAGCCCGAGCCCTGGCTCAGCCACCTCACTTTGCTCCAGGATAGTGCAGGGGAGCCGCTGTACAAGCTCTTCAAGGCCATCAAGCATCAGGTAGAGAAGGGGCCGGTAGACGCCGTGCAGAAGAAAGCCAAGTACACCCTTAACGACACAGGGCTGCTGGGGGATGACGTGGAGTACACGCCCCTGGTGAGTACACGCCCCTGGTGAGCCCCCAGGGCCGGGTTCCGGGCCAGCCTCAGAACCAGAAGCAGGGTGCCATTTGCCTCCTTCACGGACTTACATTAGCACCTGTGCCCTGTGCTGGGCCCACCCCTGCCCAGGGAAGGGTCTGGGTCCTGGATCCCTGGAGAGGGGCTCTAAAGGCCACAACCCCAGGCCGGCTGCCTCCTGGGTTCCCAGGCTGCTGCAGGCATGTGTGGGGCCTGGCGCACCGAGCGTGTGGTGGTAACCGTGTGTATGGGGAGGCGGTGCGTGGCGTGTGCTCCCGTGATTACCTGTGTGTGTTCTGATAGCTGCACGTGAGCAGCCCCCTGTTGTCTGTCATACTGAGCCACAGCGCATGTAAAGGTGAGGCCCCGGGTACTGTCGGGGCTCAGGACGCTCTGCCCCTTCTCCACCACCAGAGAGGTTGCCATCAGGGGGAGGCCCAAGCCTGCTTCCAGTTTGGGGCCAGCGAGGGCGAGGGCCCCTCCCCAGCTGGTCCTCTGTTCTGTGCAGACGGTGAGCGTGATCGTCCAGGATGAAGGGGTCGACGCAGTTCCAGTCAAGGTTCTCAACTGTGACACCATCTCCCAGGTCAAGGAGAAGATCATCGACCAGGTGTACCGCACACAACCTTGCTCCCGCTGGCCCAAGGCTGATAGTGTTGTCCTCGGTAAGCCCCGTCCCTGGAGGCCTGGCTCTGTGCCCGGAGAAGCCGGGTCATGCGGGGGCGTGGGGGTGGCGAGAGGGAGGCCGGCCCGGTGGGCTGGGCTGGGGTTCCTGGAGCTGGGCTGTGTCCTCCTGCAGAGTGGCGTCCCGGATCTACAGCCCAGATACTGTCAGACCTGGACCTGACCTCTCAGCGGGAGGGCCGGTGGAGGCGTGTCAACACGCTGATGCACTACAACGTGAGTGTGGTGGTGGTGGGGAGGGCCCGTGGAGAGTGGGGTGTTGAGCCGGCCCTTACGTCCCCGTTCCCCAGGTCCGGGACGGAGCCACGCTCATCCTGTCCAAGGTGGGGGTCTCCCAGCAGCCTGAGGACAGCCAGCAGGACCTGCCTGGGGAGCGTGAGTCCCTTCCCCTTGTCTGGACCCTTCTGGCCCCTGAGGACCTGAGCCAGGGTCCGCCCGGTGCTGGGACCCCGGCCTGGGCTCTGGTCCTCGGCCCTCAGCAGTCGCTCCCACAGGCCACGCCCTCCTGGAGGAGGAGAACCGCGTGTGGCACCTCGTGCGGCCGACGGACGAGGTGGACGAGGGCAAGTGCAAGCGCGGCAGCGTGAAGGAGAAGGAGCGCACCAAGGCCATCACCGAGATCTACCTGACCCGCCTGCTCTCCGTCAAGGTGGGCCTCGCAGGGCGTGTGGGCGGCAGGCCGGGCCCTCCCCGCCCGGTGTCGCCCGGCTGAGCTCCGACCCCCCCCCCCCCCCCCGCAGGGCACGCTGCAGCAGTTCGTGGACAACTTCTTCCAAAGCGTGCTGGCGCCTGGGAACGCTGTGCCACCGGCAGTCAAGTACTTCTTCGACTTCCTGGATGAGCAGGCAGAAAAGCATGACATTAAGGACGAGGACACCATCCACATCTGGAAGACCAACAGGTGGGGGGGTCCGCCCCACCCCACCCCGCCCCGCCCGCCTGTTCCCGGAGGCCCCCCCTCACGCCCTGTTGTTCTGCCTCAGTTTGCCGCTCCGCTTCTGGGTCAACATCCTCAAGAACCCCCACTTCATCTTCGACGTCCACGTCCACGAGGTGGTGGACGCCTCCCTGTCGGTCATCGCACAGACCTTCATGGACGCCTGCACACGCACAGAGCACAAGCTGAGCCGCGTGCGTGCAGCTGCGGGCCGTCCGGCGGGGGTGGGGCCCTGGCCCGGGGGGCGTCGGGGAAGCAGGCTGCAACGGGGTGAGGGGGTCACTTCAGGCGTGGGTTTGCACATGGAGACTGGAGGTCAAGAGGAAGGCAGGTGCTGGTCCCTGGCATGATGGGAGGCCCTGTGGGGAGCGGCCCTCTAGCAGTCAGGGACAGTCATCCTTCCCCTTCTACGAGAAAGAGTGAGTTTTACTGTAAATTACAAAACGACAAAAACAGTGTCAGGTCTGTGGCCGGGCAGGGCAGCTACCCTGTCGGAGCCCTTCCCCCACACACCCTTCTTCCTCTGGGTGTCTTGGCCTGGGTGTCACTTGGCTCCAATCCCCACAGGACTCTCCCAGCAACAAGCTCCTCTACGCCAAGGAGATCTCCACCTACAAGAAGATGGTGGAAGAGTGAGTCCCGCACACCCGCCGGCCAGGCCAGACCCCGCCTGCCCACCCAGCGGGGCCCCTGGGTGGTGCCTGTGATCAGGAGGAGGGCCCAGCCTCTGGGAACCACTGTCCCCCACTTCCAGCACCCCCCACCCTGTGTAACTCTCTCCCCCACAGCTACTACAAGGGGATCAGACAGATGGTGCAGGTCAGCGACCAGGACATGAACACACACCTGGCAGAGATTTCCCGGGTAAGGGGGGAACAGGGGACACAGGTGGGGACCCCAGCCCCGGGGTTAGCCCTCTGCCCCGCCCTGAAGGCCCCACGGAGGCGGGCAGGGGGCAGGCAGGAGACAGCACTGGGCGCAGGTGACGTGCCCATAGGACCCAGAGAGGCGCCGGCGAGGGGCCCCGGGACACGTGGGGCGCTGGGGCGGCTCTGAGCCAGCCCCGCCTGCCCGGGGCCCGCATGGATGGGAAGCCCTCTGCCCCTGGCACGCTGTGTGTCTGAGTGTTGTGACGAGGTCGGAGGGGGGCCCTTCGTATCTGCCCACCCCCTGGAGCACGGCCTCCGGCCCCCGTGGGTCATGCAGCCCTTGCCCCGGCCCTTCAGGCACACACGGACTCCCTGAACACCCTTGTGGCCTTGCATCAGCTCTACCAGTACACGCAGAAGTACTACGACGAGGTAGGGGGCCCGGCGTCCCCGGGGACGGCAGTGCTCATCGGGTACCCGCTCCCCTGGCCTGTGGTCTGACATTACCCGCACCCCACTCCTCCAACCAAGATTATCAACGCCTTGGAGGAGGACCCTGCCGCCCAGAAGATGCAGCTGGCCTTCCGGCTCCAGCAGATTGCAGCTGCGCTTGAGAACAAGGTCACGGACCTCTGACCTCCGACCTCCAGCGTCATGGTCTGGGACACAGGTGTGTGACTCGTGGTGCCAGGCGCTGGGCAGCCCTGGGGGCCCGGGCCGAGCGGGCAGGACTCACCCCTTATCTCTCCGGCAGAGGAGCAGCCCCGGGCTTCCGAGTGTGTGTGTGGCGGGGGAACACCCCCCTCAGCGTTTGTAGCCACGTTAGCATCTTTCCCTGAGCAATAGAGCCGGGCGCCGCCAACACCAGCTCCCTCTCGAAGAACCAGCATCCAGTGTGTCTCCTGAGTGATTCGAAAAACGTGCCTTACGCCCCGGTGCCACGCTGGGCTGCTGGGGGCCGTCAGGCCTCAGTCCCCTCCCCGAGCACCAGCAGCCCCCTCAGACACCTGGGTTTGGCCTCCAGCGGCGGGGCCTGAGTGCCTGTGGCCCCTGGGACCCAGTGCCCGGACCGTGTGCGTCCGCCCCGCCCAGACGGAGGCAGAGAAGCGGTACGATGCCTCACTGACCTCGCAGGCCTGCCCTGCGGGGTGCCGGCACTCCGGGGACTCCGTGCTGCAGGCCCCACCTCAGAGGTCAAGCTGGACGTCAGACGTCGAGGCCCAGGCGGCCAGAAGGGCCCCAGCAGACGGGGGCTCCTGGTCTCAGCCTGTCAGACAGGCTGACCTGGAAGTCCTGCCCAGATCTGGGGGGCCAGGAGCAGGTCTGCCAGGACCACCCCAGCCCTTTTTGTAAATCTTGTGAATTGTAAATCGAATACAGTGGTTTTTTTCATTCTGCTGGTGGACTGGGTTCTTGGAGCTGCGGGTCTGCCGTCCCTGCACGGCTGCCATGTCCCCGGACCGGCCTGTGGGTTCACTTCCCATGCGTTCTCTGTGGCCCCAGAAGCCCGCCTCCTGCTGTGCCTGTGAGGCCTCGGTCCCCAGTGGGACAGGATGCTGGTCAGACCTGGGGCCGGGAGCTCTGGGCTGTGGAGAGGAACTGGTCCCAGAGACCTGGAGAAGCAAGGAGACAGCCCTGCCCAGCGGGGGAGGGGCTGCCTCGGGCGCTGTCTGGTGGTAGGGCCCGGGGAGCCATTTCCTCCTCGCCAAGGTCAGGTGCCCCTCAGTGTGGTCCAACCAGCACACATTTGCTCAGCCCCTACGGCGTACACGCGGGTGGGCACGGTGGTTCCCGGAGAGAGGCTCTGGGTCCTTGCTGCTCAAGGCTGTGGGTCCTTTAGGCTTGGCACCTCCCAGCCCAGGATGACTCAGCACATATGCGGAGCTCAAGGACCTTGTTCCCAAGAGCATGAGGCCCCTTTGTTAGTGCAGGGAGTGGGGCCGCCCCAGAGGCTGCCCTGGGGGAAGGGGCTCGTTCCCAATCGCATGTTGCACACAGCACAGGAACCAGGAGGTGTACCAGCCTGTGGCCATCAAGCACACAGGTGTGCACACGCACGCACACAGCATCAGTGTGTCGGGGCCCTCACGTGTTCGTTCATTCAACACGTCCTGGGCACTAGCTACACAGCAGTAAAGGGGGCAGAAAGGGTCTTCCCTGAGGGAGCCTGTGTGGTCCAAGAATACCGACCCCAGCAGGAAAGGGATTTAGTGGCTTCATAAAAGCAAGTGAAGGGCCCAACTTCAGATCCGGCTCCATCCAGGTGCTCACGTGTCTTTGGGTCCCATCCACCTGACATGCTTCCCGGTATGTGAGGCTTTATTCTCAGGATCTGGAGGCTACTGGCAGGCCCCCCGGCCTGTGTCTCCACCTGATGTACACCACTGCGGTTGAGAGGTCTCAGCAGGTTAGGTTTTCGATCATGAGCCATTTCTGGACAGGCAGCTGATTTCAAGCCACATGAAATAAGAGTGGGTATCTTCCACGTGGAAGGCACACAACTGGCACCCCCGACCCCAAGGACCACTGACACGACACTACTGTGGTCAGGACCCGAGACCCAGCCCATCAGGAGATCAGAACAAGACACTGCTAGACTGGAGCAGGAGGGCATAACTGGGGAGCGCTAACCCGAAGGCAATGGCACCCCACTCCAGTGCTCTTGCCTGGAAAATCCCATGGATGGAGGAGCCTGGTGGGCTGTGGTCCATGGGGTCTATAAGAGTTGGACACGACTGAGCGACTTCACTTTCACTTTTCACTTTCATGCATTGGAGAAGGAAATGGCAACCCACTCCACTGTTCTTGCCTGGAGAGTCCCAGGGACGGGGGAGCCTGGTGGGCTTCCGTCTATGGAGTCACACAGAGTTAGACACGACTGAAGCGACTTAGCAGCAGCAGCAGCAACCCAAGGGTGGGGGAGGCCAGAGGGAGCAGGGGCCTGGAGGCCTGGCTCCTAGACTGGACCCCTGCAGGCACTTCTGCCTCCCCCCACTGATAGATGGGCATGAAACTGGGGAAGAGTGGGTGAGACTGCCTTCTGCTGCAGGTCGAACAGGCGGGTGCTCTCCCCCGTGGACAGGCCTGTGAATGGATCCAGAGGCCGTCCTTTCATGGGGCCTCCAGCGGGGAAACGGCGTGGATGCTGGGTGCATGGGGGTGGGCTGGCCGGCCTGGAGGGGTCGAGAGACGGACAGACCAAGGCGTGACGCAGCCTTCCGTCACTCTGCACTTCCCGTTTTCCTCCCGACGCATGGGAGCCAGGAGAGGCGAAGACGGAGGGGTGACCAGCAACCTCAACTTTTCCTTCCAAGCTGAAGAAAACAGCCAGCCCAGGACCACACCCTGCTTGATTGTTAAGAGCATGAGACATCCTCTAAGTCACGGGGCCCCTGTGACAGGGCCAGATAGCATTTTAGGAAATTCGTCTGACCTCCCTAAAGGTTTCTTCCCTTCAGGGGGGCATGCAGCCAGTCAGAAGACCAGTGTGGGGCTGAGGAGGGGGTGGTCTGGGCGTGTGGAGAGGAAACAGTGGACATGGCATGCGGGATCTTGGTATGCCCCCCGCCCCGTGAATCACAATAGGGAGTGGAAAGAGGCCAGGGTGGGGTCGGGTCGGCAGCCCAGGGGTCACGCGGGCTCGTCTGTGCCAGCCGCACCGAGTCCTCCTCACACCGGCAGTGCCTGCCGCTCTTGTCTGCCCTTGATCCATGCCAGCCCTGCTCCAGGCTCCAGATCGGCCAAGACGACCCTGAAAACACAGCACATTGAGGAACAAAAAGTGCGGATCCTGTCGGAGGAAAGAATCCCCACTCGGGTTTGCGATTCCGGGGGAAAGAGGGCGACGGGAGAAGGCGGGGCGGGGCTCCCTTAGTCGACAGACCTCTTGGCCCCCTTGAAGGAGGGAGGGCCAGGCGCCAGCTCCACCCGGCTCGGCCGGGCTGCCGGTCGCCATGGGAACGCTGCCCGCCCCGCGCGGCCTCGGCGCAGACAAAGGCCGCCCCTCCCTGCGGCGCGCGGCCGGTTCCCACGGCCCGCCGCTCCCCTCCCTCCTCGCTTTAGCTGAAGCTCCATTAACTCCGCACAAAACCTCAGTCACTTCGCCCGGCCGGGAAAGGTGTCCCCATCGCGGGGCCCCGAGGAAGTGAGGGTAGGGCCGGGGGCTGGGGGAGGGGACACCAGCGTCTTCACCGCATCCCGCGCTCCCGGCACCCAGAGAGGAACTGAGGCCCGCGCGGGAATGGGACCTGGCACCCTTCTTACTTTTGGGCTCTCTGCAGGACCCAGATTCGCCAGGCACAACGTCCGTTTGCCTGGGACTGCGCTGACATATTTTAATTTGGTTATCAATATTTGAGTATCAGGAGGTTTCACACAAAAACTCAGATTTTCGCTTGTTTCATAAAAGGGGAAGGTTGGGCACCCAGCCTGAGGTCGCACTATCGGGAAGGGCAGCCGAGCGCCGCCTCCCCACCCCACCTCCCCCCCCCCCCCGCCCCCGCCGCTTTCCCAGGGTGCGGGTCAGGGGGCTGACTCCCCAGAGATGCTCTATCCCAACCCTGGTCACTTCAAACAGAAGCAGCCGCTCCCGCCCAGAACTCCAGACAGATGCTTAAACAGGCCCAGCCCCTTCAGTGACAGCAGCCGGTGCAAACTGCACTTTCCAAGGGCAGAGAGGAAATGCCCCGTGCGGGGTGGAGTTCGCAGTTCGAGACCCCGCAGTACCTGGGAAAGTCAGAGTGGGCTTCCTGGAAGAGGTCACAGCTGAGGGGGCTACTTCAGCAGGAGGACGGGTACCAGGCCTCAAAGACGGCCTAGGTGGAGAGAGTTTCCTGAGTCCAGCCCTCCCATCCCCTCGGCGCCGCCGCTGTCCCTGGTCCTGAGGGCGGGTCTCCGGGCAGCCCGGCAGTTGCTCTTCCCCCAGGATGCGGCTGAGCCCGGCCCTGGAGCCGCCGCTGCAGGAGGCCTCGCCAGGTCGGGGAAGCTTTACCAGGAAGCGAACCACACGGCCAAGGCCGGATGGCTAAACGGGAAGGGAAGCGAGGCCGACCCAGGGTTCAAGGCGCCGCCATCGGCCCACGCGGAAGGGACCCTACCCAACCAAATGCCTAGCTTTTATTAGGGGAGGGGAGTTCTATTCTGAAAAATATGTATATGAATATAAATATATATATATGTTCCATGGTTCGCCCTGGCTTCTCTGATTTAGAGGATTCAGCTTTCATTCCAGGGGGAGCTCGCTGGGGGAGGGGAGGGGTGCAGGGCCAGGATGAGGAGCCGGGAGAGGAGGGGTGCCCGCCCCCGAGCAGGCTGGAGCGAGGAGACGCAGGACCCAGAGCAGACGGGTGGCGGAGTGCGGGTGAAGGCAGGTGGGCAGGGGTGGCGCCCTGGGTGCGGGCACGGGAGGATGCGGGGAGCCGAGCCCAGGAGGTGGCGGTGGTCCGGCCCGGGCGGTGCAGCGCCGAGGACAGAAGCGGCGCGCTAGGGGGAGGCGCGCGGTCCCCGGGAGGAGGCCGCGGGAGGAGCCAGGAGCCGTTCCACGGCCGCCGCCTTCCCCTCTCCGGGAAGGCCGCTTTCCGCCCGGCCGCCGCCCGGGGCCGGCTGGAAGCCGCGCGTTCTTCTGCGGGAACCCCCCTCCCTGGCCCCGCCCCGCCCCGCCTCCCGCCGCCGGCTGGGGGCTCCGCGGGGCGCGGGGCGCGGGGCGGAGCGCGCGCCGAGCTGCGGCCGCTCCGGACATGTCGGGCCCGCGCGCCGGCTTCTACCGGCAGGAGCTGAACAAGACGCTGTGGGAGGTGCCGCAGCGACTACAGGGGCTTCGCCCGGTGGGCTCGGGAGCCTACGGCTCAGTCTGGTAGGGGCGGGCTGGGGCGGGGGGCGGAGGGGGGTCTCCGCGCGTGCCCCTCCCCCCCGTGCGGGTTCCGACGCGGGGGAGGGGCTCGCCCTGCCTCCGCCCCCCGGGCCTTACGCGGATCCGAGGAATGAATGCGGGGTGGGGGCGCGAGGGAAATTTTCCTCCCGGAGCCTCTCCCTGGCCAGGGAAGGGGCGTCCCTCTGCCCCTCCAGCCCGGGGCGTCCTCCTCCAGGGCTCAATGTGCGGCGTCACAGCTGGCGAAAGGGCCAGTCTCCGTGGCCCTGGATGTCTGAGCACGCATCTGGGGTTCCCCGGTCAAGGGTCAGGCAGTCCTGGGCTCCAGAAGGTACCCCCGCCCCAGGGTGGGTAGTTTTGCTTGAAAAAGAAGAGCCCTGCTTAGGGGTGGGGCGCCAAGACCCCTGCCTAAGAATGACCTCCAGCTCCTCCGTGGGCCCGGTCTCCTCTGTTTTCCAAGGGGTCTCAGACTCCGAATGGGGCTCAGGCCTGATCAGAGAAGCCTGCCATCCCCCACAATATTTAGGGGGTCTACACCCCTCCCCATTTTTGCCCCAACCAAGAGAGCGCACATTGCATGGAGACCCTGGGGCGCAGACAGGAAGGAGTGTGGGGCCTGAGGAGGCCTCTGGACCGGGTGGGGCTTGCAGACCGTCCTTGGGGTTTCAGTGTTGACACTGAGGCCTGTTGTGGGTGTGGATGTTGAAGGGTGCCCCCCAATCCAGAACCAGTGAGGTGCCAGGTGTTTGTGGGGCCATGGGTATGGGCAGGCAGACCCCCGAGGGAGAATTGTTGCTCTAGGACTGGGCAGAAGGTTCCAAGTGGGACTCCTCAGATCCCTCCTAGGGCCCAGCACTGGAGCCTGGAGCAAGGATTCGGGGTCCCCTGGGCCTCAGGCCTCATGCTGTCACTGGCCGGCCATTGGGAACCCCAGGCCACTCCAGCTGCCCCAGCCAGCAGGCCCTGGCTTCCCCCCTAAGGCCTCAGGGGCAGGAGAGGGTGTGTACGCATGGCCCCTGAGGGTGCTGATAGAGCCCTGGCTGGAAGCGGGCCCCCAGGCAGGTGTCACTCCTGGGCTCCCTCCTTGGATGAGTCTGATGGCCTGGTACCAATCCCCACAGTACTCTGCTGACCCTGAAGTCAGAAAAGGGTCTGCTCCCCTCCCCTGTGAGGGGCAACTCCCCCTGACTCCCACCCCAGAGTGGCTTTCCTCCACCATCGCCCATGAGCACCCCACCTGCTGCAGGAGGCTCCCTGCGTGGGCGATGGAGTGGGAGGGTGGAGGGCTTGGCTCGGTCAGAGGGCGCACTGAGCAGCTGGGCACCGAGGCTGCAGGTCTGGCCCTCTGGGGAGTGGGGCTGCAGGAGGGGAAACGCTCTGGAGGTCCAGACACCAACCTCTGCTGGACAGTTCCTACTGTCTGGTTTCTCACAGTCAAAGATAGGGATGCCACACACACCCTCAGTCAGGTTCTCCTCCATGTGTTGAACATTCCGGGGCTTTGCACGTGGCTTTGGGACCCCTCGGGGGCCTCCCAGACCCCCTGGGCCACAGGGAGCTGGAGGAACATCTACTCTGGGAACACACTTCTGGCTGTTTCCCTGGGGTGGTATTTCCACCCTGAGTAGGGGGCAGGAGTCAGGAGAAATTCAGGTGGGCTCAGGAGGCTGGAAGTCAGGGGGTCAGTGGAAGGGGACCTGCCTCTGGAGGAAGGAGCAAGACCCCAGGAGGGGGACTTCCCTGGTGGTCCAGTGGCTAAGACGCCCTCCTTCCAATGCGGGGAGGCCAGAGTTCAATCCCTGGTCAGGGGACTAGATCCCACATGCCTCAGCTAGGACCTACCTAGCACAGGGAAACAAATATTTTAAAAAATGAAGACCCCAGGAGGGAGGGGAGAGCCTGGGAGCGAGTGGGGTTTCATGCTCCTGCCGGTGGCCTTCTGGCCAGTGACCGAGGCGGGGCCTCACGCGCGGCCTTGCAGCTCGGCCTACGACACGCGGCTGCGCCAGAGGGTGGCGGTGAAGAAGCTGTCGCGGCCCTTCCAGTCTCTGATCCACGCGCGGAGGACCTACCGGGAGCTGCGGCTGCTCAAACACCTGAAGCACGAGAACGTGAGCAGGGCAGGCGGGTGGGCGAGGCAGGGCGCGCCGCGCGCGGGCCGCGGAGCTCTGACTCCCCGCGCCCCCAGGTCATCGGGCTGCTGGACGTGTTCACACCGGCCACCTCCCTCGAGGACTTCAGCGAAGTGTGAGCGGCGGCGGCGGCGGGGCGGCGGGGGCGCGGGGACGGGGCGGCGCGGTGGGGGCGCGGGGCTCATTCCCGGCCGCACCCAGGTACCTGGTGACCACGCTGATGGGCGCCGACCTGAACAACATCGTCAAGTGCCAGGCGCTGAGTGACGAGCACGTCCAGTTCCTCGTGTACCAGCTGCTGCGCGGGCTAAAGGTGGGCGCGGAGCGGGAGCGGGTGGCGGCGCGGGGGCCAGCGCCTGACGCCCCGCCGTCTCCCTCTCGCAGTACATCCACTCGGCCGGGATCATCCACCGGGTAGGTGCGGTGCGCGGAGGCGGCGGTGGTCCTGCGCCCGGGACTCTGCCGGCCTCTCACCGCGCCCGCCCGCCCCGCAGGACCTGAAGCCCAGCAACGTGGCCGTGAACGAGGACTGCGAGCTGCGGGTGAGGGGCCAGGACAGGGGCTGGGAGGCGGTTGCAGGGAGGTGGAGACCCGCAGGGCTGAAGCCGGGGGTCGCCGTAGATCCTGGACTTCGGGCTGGCGCGCCAGGCAGACGAGGAGATGACTGGCTACGTGGCCACGCGATGGTACAGGGCCCCCGAGATCATGCTGAACTGGATGCACTACAACCAGACAGGTGACGGCAGCCCCACGGGGCGTGGCCTGCGGAGCGGTGGGCGGGGCCCAGACGCCTGCGGCCTTTGGGACAGCCCCACGGGGCGTGGCCTGCGGAGCGGTGGGCGGGGCCCAGACGCCAGGGGCCTCTGGGACAGGCCAGGCGCTCAGGACCACACCTTCAGAAAGGCAGGGCTCCGCGGGTCCTGGGCTGACCCTTGCCCTGCCCAGGGTGCCGTCAGGAAGGGGCCTGGATATGACCGTGGGGCCGTGGGTCCAGCCCCCGGCTCTCCTGGGCGGGACTTAGGGTGGGCAGACTGATGGCCACGCCTTCTCCTTCAGTGGACATCTGGTCCGTGGGCTGCATCATGGCTGAGCTGCTCCAGGGAAAGGCTCTCTTCCCCGGAAGTGACTGTATCCTTGGTTCAGGTTGGGGAGGAGGGTTGGGCCTCCTATTGCAGGGTGGGAGTCGAGGGAGGTGGGCTCTGGCCCTTTCTGGCCAGTCTTGCCTCCTCTGCCCCACACCATGCCACCTTGGGCTCACTGTCCCCAGCGGCAGGAGAGCAGGGTCTGGGCAGTGACCCAAGGTCTGGGGTCTGGGATCCCAGGAGAGTCTGGCTGTTGGACCTTTCCTGAGCCAGGCAGACATTGATCAGCTGAAGCGTATCATGGAGGTGGTGGGCACACCCAGCCCTGAGGTTCTAGCAAAGATATCCTCGGAACATGTGAGTCGTTGGTCACCAGCCCCTCTTCTGACCTGGTGGAAGCGGGGCTGTGGGACTAGATGGGGCCCCATGTGGGGGGCATGGGTCACAGTGGAACAGACCCCAAGGCGGGCACGGCCCCCTTCAGGGAGACCTGGGGAGACACTCCTGGCGTGAGGGACAGGGCGGGTGAAGCCTGGGCACCAGCAGTGTCCTGGCTACAGACCGTGGAGTGGCACCACACCTGGGCCTGCCCGCCTGTGGGGCCAGGCGAGGTGCTGGAGCTCCCAGATCCAAAGGGGTAGGTCTTTGTTCCACGCATGCCCTTGGCCAGGCCTGTTGGAGAGAAAGGCTGGGGGCCTCTCCCATCAAGCCCCTGCCTGGCTTAGAGCTGGGGGTGGAGAGGCCCTGAACAGCCCCTCAGACCCTTCCGTGGGCACCTAGGCCCGGACCTACATCCAGTCCCTGCCCCCCATGCCCCAGAAGGACCTCAGGAGCATCTTCCGTGGAGCCAACCCCCTGGGTGAGGACGGGCCAGGGGCTTGGGTGGGGCTCCACGCTCGGCTCCGGGGGTGGAGCTGACCTGGCACCCCTGCCCCTGCAGCTGTGGACCTCCTGGGCAGGATGCTGGTGCTGGACAGTGACCAGAGGGTCAGCGCGGCTGAGGCCCTGGCACACGCCTACTTCAGCCAGTACCACGACCCGGAGGACGAGCCCGAGGCGGAGCCCTATGACGAGAGTGTGGAGGCCAAGGAGCGCACGGTGGAGGAGTGGAAGGGTGGGCCGCATCCCCGAGGCCAGCCCTGGCCATTCTCAGCGGGGGACTCCTGTTCCTCTGAGAGGGTCTGGGTGGGGGGACATCTACCCCCCCAACACTGGGGTGGGTGGGGGCAGCTAGAGCTCGGCCTGGGTGAGTCCACCAGAAACCTGGGGGCCGCACAGGGTGGGCCCAGGAAGGGGGACTGCTCCCAGAGGGAGGGGGGCCTGGGCTGCTGGGGGCCTGAGCACACGCTTCCCCCTCCGTGCACAGAGCTCACCTACCAGGAAGTCCTCAGCTTCAAGCCCCCAGAGCCCCCGCAGCCGCTGGGCAGCCTGGACGTTGAGCAGTGATGGAATGCCGCCGCCAGCCGCCCCGCTGGGACTTGAGTGGGGGCCTGAGCCCATCTGCCGCCAGCCCCGGCCTGCCAGGCCCCCATGGGGGGTGCCCTCCTTGACGCCACCACAGCCAGTGGCACCCAGCCCTGGCCTGGGACCCCCGTCCTCACGCTGCGCCTTCTGGGGAACCTGCGCGTGTGTGGACGCCTGCACGGGCGTGAGCTGCGGTGTGGGAGCCCAGGCAGAGTGTCCTGCACATCCTTGTCCTCCTGCCCCCTCCTGAGGTCCCCTTTAGGGCCTCCCTGGGGGGACCTGGGTGCCAGAAGAGCTCTCCCTGGGCAGTGTGTGTGTTCCCACACCTGGATCCCAGAGGGCTGGCTCTGGGGGTGTGGGGGTAAGTACATTGGGGCTGGAGCCTCCCTGAGACAAAGGAAGAACCTTGATGGTCAGAGCTGCTCGGTCTGGAAGTGAGGGGGGTTCCCTTCAAAAGTGCTGAGGCACAAAGGGTCTTCTGTGGGGGTGGTGGAGTGGGGCGGCTGCCTGGAGCCACGTGTCCGCCGTGCTGTATGCGGCGCATGTGTCCTGGAATCCACGTCAGAGCAAACTGAGGCATGTGTGTGAGGGCCCCTGAGAGCTGCGATATGACCAGCCACAGGCCCAAGTGGGGGTGACTGTACCGCTGCTTCCCCTGCCTTCAGTCCTCGAGGTGGGTGGGACACAAGGCTTTGCTAAGAGCCTGCTGGGCAGCGTGCAAGGGGCTCAGGTGGCCACGGGCACCCCTGTGAGCAAATCCCCCCTCCCCTTGGATGTGGGAGCTGTAGCCGGTTCCTGAGGCACGGGGGTCTGGGCCCGCTTGGGGGGCTCCGGCCTCGAGGCGCCCATCAGCGTGTATGCGGATCCTGGCCCCGAGTGGACGGAGAAACCTGTGCCTGCCCTACCTCTGCCTGCCCTCTGGTCCTGCTGCCGGGACCTGGGGTGCCCCAGTCTATGGGTCTGCCCTTGTCCTCTGTCCTTCCAGAGCGGAGGGGACCCAGCGACCTCTGGGACAGGCCCCTGCTCCAGATGTGTTGGGGCTGTGGGCCTGCCGTCAAGGGGCTTCCCTGCCAGGTGGTGACCTGTCACCCTGCAGGACCAGGGAGGTCTGAGTGTCAAGTGCCTGCACGGGGGTTTTGCAATAAAGGGGGTCCTGCCCCCCATGAGGCTCGTGTCTCCGGCTCCAGTTCCTGCTTCCCCTTCTGTCCCTGAGGGCCGGCGGGATCTGAGGTGGACAGAACAGGATGTCCACCCACAATCAGGTTCACTGGGCAGCGTCTGGTCCAGACCCAGACCTGCCCCTCACTCTGGTCAGGGAGCATGCAAGGTGGGGGAACAAAGGCCTGCCTTCCCCAGGGCCAGGGAGAAACTTTCCTTTCTTTCCAGGTCAAGGAGGGCTGCCCACTGAGCGAGCAGCCCCTGCTGCTCCCTTCAGCTCAGGCTGGGAAGGCCCAGGTCCTACTGGGGACCAGGCAGGGTGTCCCCAGTCTGGGGACATTCCGTGCCTTTGGCCCGGGCCTTGGGAGGGCTGTGGGGATCATCTGGGAGCTGGGCCTGCAGAGAGGCCTGGTCACCCTGGCTGCTTGGCCTCAGGTCCGTGAGGACCCCGGGCAACAAGGCTGGGCCAAGTCCTGGGGGCGGGGCGGGAGCAGCAGAACCCTTCTGGACCCCGCACCTCAATGCCCGCAGTCAGGGGGCCAGCTGGGGGCTTCCTGGAGGAGGCAGGTGGCCTACCACAGGGCATAAGGGGCATGGGCAAACGTGACTGTGGCTCCAGGGACCCCAGGCTGTGGCCCCGGACCAGCCTGCAGCTCCCGAGCGCCAGCTCCCCACGGTGGAGCAGATGTAAAGCAGCTCGGGCCGGTGAGCTGCAGGGTTGCTGATCCATGGCGCAGGGTGCAGAAGATGGCCGGGGTGGGGGGAGAGCCCCCAGGAATCTTGTTACCCCGCTGTATCTCAGGCCTGGGTCACTGGGCTGGGGGAGGGCATGGAGGGGGCTCTGACGCATGAAATGATAATGCCTCCCATCTAAAGGTAAGTGGGCACCCCTTCGGCTTGGGGGCTGGACATACCTTCCTGGGGCGAGTGAGCCGCGCTGGCTGTGTTTTGAAGAGTAAACCTGGGGCCGGCGGCTTGCACATCTCTGGGCAGACTCCCCCCGGCAGGTGGAGGACCTGCAGGACCACCCTCTCTGCTCCAGCGTGGTAGGCACCCTGAGTTTGGGAGAGGTAATCAGCTTCTTCACAGGGAAAGGGGGGTAGAGGCAAGACGGGTGGGAACGGAGCTGGGGGTGGAAGGGTCAGCGCAGGGTGAAGGGGCATCCTGGGGTGGGCAGTTGGCGCTACGGTGCTCAGGTCAGGTGCCTCAGGGTGGGAGTTCTCTGGTGCAGGGAGGAAGTTGGCGGGACTGCTGGGCGGTGATTTGGGGCTGGGGATAGAAGTTGACAAGCTCAGGCGGCCAGGGTGGGCCAGCGCCCCGGGGCGCGGCGGGAAGGAGGAGACACGAGCCTCACGGGCTTCCCGCGGAGACACCGTGCGCTCGGGCCGGGGAGTCCAGCCCGAGGGCGGAGCGCGGAGACAGGCCGGTCCGGGTGCCGCGTCGGCTCCCGGCCCGGGGCTGTCCTGAGCGGCGGCGGCGCTCCCCTCCCCCGCCTCCGGCCTCCCGGGCGGCGCCGCCTCAGGTTTCCCGAGGGGCCGCAGGGCAGCGGCGCGGGGGGGGCGGGGGCGTCACGTGCGCCCGGGGCCCGGGACCGGTTGGTCATCCTGCAGGGGAGGGGCTGCGGGCGGCCCAGGCGGGGGCCGGGGTCGAAGCTCCTGACGGGACAGCCGGGAGCCGGGTTCCCCGGCGGCCGGGGGTGCGCGCCGGGTCCCCCCGTGGATTCCGGGTCCCCGGCCCTCGAGGCACGGTGTCCGCGGCGTGGGCGGTGCGCGGCCAGCCATGAGCTCTCCGTCGCCCGCCCGCAAGGGCTTTTATCGCCAGGAGGTGACCAAGACGGCCTGGGAGGTGCGCGTCGTGTACCAGGATCTGCAGCCCGTGGGCTCGGGCGCCTACGGCGCCGTGTGGTGAGCGCAGGCCGGGCGGGGCGGCCGGGGGTGGGGTGTCCCGGCCCCTCGCTGAGGTGTGCGTCCCGCAGCTCGGCGGTGGACAGTCGCACGGGCGCCAAGGTGGCCATCAAGAAGCTGTACCGGCCCTTTCAGTCCGAGCTGTTCGCCAAGCGCGCCTACCGCGAGCTGCGCCTGCTGAAGCACATGCGCCACGAGAACGTGAGTCGCGCCGCCCGGGCCCGCGGCCGCCGCGCTCCGCTTACTCTCCGCCGGCCCCGGACCCCCGCCCCGGAGACCCCTGGGCTGCTCCTCGGGGTGGCGGGGCGGAGGCCGTGGGTCGGGCCGTGTCCCTGAGCGTGCGGGGTCGAGAGGGCTGCTTCCCCGTTTCTCGACCGCTCCGCCTGGCCCAGTCCCGCGGCCGCCTCTGGCTCTTCGCCCGGGGCCTGCTGTCGGATGGCCCAGGCCGCGGGGCTCCTGCTCTACTCGCTCCAAACCTTGGCTTGAGCCCCGGGGACCTCAGTGGGGAGGAGGGGTTTTCCTGGAAGCCCCCCCCCCCCCCCCCCCCCGCGCTGGCCGGCTGCCCCCTCCCTGCTTCTCCAGCCCCTCTCCTTGCCCCACTCTGCCTCCTGGGCTGCAGCCCCGGGGCTACAGGGGCTGGGCAGGCGGAGGAAGGCAGAGTGGGAGTTGTCAGCTCCCTCAGAGCCCCCGGATCTCTGACGGTGAAGGGGTTCCGTGAGCCGTGTGTGGAGGGAGCTGGGCACCCGCCAGCACGCAGACCCTTCCTGTGACACCCACCCCCACAGCGTGAGGAAGGGCCGGCCGCCACCAGGGAGGGGTCTCTTCTGTCTCCAGACCTGCCCGCAGGAGACCCCACGAGGCTGCCCCAAGCCTCTCCCTACACAGTGCGGGCCGCAGAGGGCCTTTCCCTTCTTCCTCCATGCAGTTCCTCCTGTGACCCTGAGAGCTGCCTGCTTCCCCGCCCGCAAGCCACTCCTGCCCAGTCTGACCCTGGCCAGTCACGGCAGGCTGGCACCTTCTGGTCCCCATGTCCACCAGGAAACTCCCTTCAGCTCCAGGGCCCACCCACTCAGCGCCTCGGATGGGTCCTGTCCTCTTATTCCCGGGTGGAGTTCCCTTGGTGGAGGACACGCGCCGAGCGCCGGCTCTGCTACCTGCAGGCCACACCTGCTCACACGCAGGACTGGTCCCCATGAGGACCAACCCCTCTGCCTTCCTGCGGTCCCCTCCCTCCCAATCCGTGCTCCCCGACTCGCCTCGGCCTGTCCACGCTGTCCCTGGGCTCCTGCTCTGTGGCCTCCCGGCCCTGTCCTTGCTCGAGCCTCCCCACTGCCGCTGCTCTCTGCCTTCCCCCAGACCTCCTGACCCACAGTAACTGCCCGCCTCAGCTGGGAGGCTCCGCCTTTCATGACCCCGTGTTCCTGGGAAGAAAAGGTCTCCAAGAGGCTGAGGCATGCCCCAGTCCTGCCTGTTCTGTGCCCACCTCCACCCCTTTACCCCAGCCCCTCACCCCCAGCACCTGCCTCCCTGTGCAAGGCAGAGGCCTGGAAGTTTCCATCAGTCTGACACACCTCCCCTGAACCTCCAGGATCCTTGCTGAAACCACCTCCTGACGCTTCTCCTGCCTTTGGCCCCTCTCTGGGTGTCCCTGCCTCCTCACCCGTGTCTGGTCCTGGAGGCCGCGGTGGTCACCGAGGCGTCCCTCCGCCTCGTGTCCACTTTGTCCCTGCACCGCGGCCAGGGCCACACCCAGCAGCATGCCCGCCTAACCCCCTGCGGCAGCTCCTAGGATCAGGGCAGCTCTCACCTGGTGTCTCGGGCCCGCTCGGTTTCCTCGGCTTCTCCTTGGCGGCTCCCTGGCCTGGTTCTTGGCCACCTGGCCTCTTTCCCTTGTTCCTCAAGTGCTCCGAGCCCTCTGTCTCCTGCCTCGGCCACCACTCGTGTGGCCTCTGCCAGGCCTGCCCCCTGCCAGCTTGCCTACCCGTCCCTCCAGCCACTTGGATGTGCAGGCTTCGTGGGGTCCCTGGAGGCCCGGGTGCCAGCTGTCGCACTGCCCGTGTGCCCTGTGTCACCCCCCAAGCGGAAGCCTGTGGGGCTGTGGGTTTGGCCCTAGTGCTGCTGCCTGGACCCATCTGGCAGAGGCCTGGTCCCTGCTAGGCTCTGGCTGCCCCCATGCTGGTCCTGGGTGTTCAGTAGGGACAGGAAGCGGGGGGAAGACAGGCCAAGGGCTGAGCTCCTTGGATGGCTGGGGGCTGCCCCAGACTTGAGGCTGCCCCTCTCCCAGAGGGTGCCTGCGGTCTCCATCCAGAAATAGCCTTTGTCTGTGGGAATGTGTGCCAGAGCAAGGTAGAGCTGCCAGTGGGCAGAGCCAGGCCCGTGGGCAGCTGCAGGGGGCTCTCCTGCACTGGGTGCCCGGGCCCCCGCCCACCCGGCGCTTGGCCTTCTCCCCAGGTGATTGGGCTGCTGGACGTGTTCACGCCCGATGAGACACTGGATGACTTCACAGACTTGTGAGTGCCAGCTCGGGGCTGGCCGGGTAGGGAGCTGGTGTTGGGTGGCTCCTGGGTGTCAACTTCAGGTTTGGGGTTGGCGGGGGGCCCCTTGAGGCGGGCCTCGCCTCGCAGCCTGGCCGGGGGTCTGCCACATGCCTCTGATGCCGCGGGGTGGACCTGGGCCTCCTCCAGTGCAAGAGGTGTGAGTCTTGGCCCCAAGGGCTGTCAGCGCGTCCCGTGCTCCAGGACGCGGGCCCTGAGGCTGTGCCTGTAACTGGAGCTGCTGACCTTTGCCGGCGGGAGGGGAGGGGCGCAGGGGGCCCAGTGCTGACTGTTTTGCGGTGCCTGCCGCGTGACTGCCCAGGTGGCTACCCCTGGACTCACGCTCCCCTCGGCTAGGAGCCCGGGGCCCGGCCAGGCAAGAGCGGAGACGGGCTCCTCGCCGCCCAGCTTCGCGGAGGTCAAGGACGCATACAGACTGGCCTGGCTTCCTGGTGGGCTGCTCGGGGTGTCTCCCCATCTCCCTATCCTGCCCAGCTTGCCCCCCAACACGGATGTCCTGCGTTTGCCCCTGTACAGAAGCACCACTTTCCTTTTTTGCACTCCCTCCCCTACCTCGAACCTCAGTCTCCCTGGTCACCCTTCGGAAACGCCAAAGCACAGTCCTCGCCTGCCCGGCATTGCTGGCCCGCAGGGTGGGGCCCAGGGCAGCGCCATGGGGGCGGGGACCGCGTGCTGCAGGGTGGCAGGGCCCGTGCGGCCCTCAGCATCTGTGCCCATTGTGCGCCGCAGCTATCTGGTGATGCCGTTCATGGGCACTGACCTGGGAAAGCTCATGAAGCACGAGAAGCTGAGTGAGGACCGGGTGCAGTTCCTCGTCTACCAGACACTCAAGGGGCTGAAGGTGGGACACGGGGCTGCTGGGCTGGGAGGGGCCCCGCGCCGGCCAGAGCGCGGGCTCCTGAGCCGACGGCCACTGACCGCTCTCTGTCCCCACAGTACATCCATGCTGCTGGCATCATCCACAGGGTGAGTCCTGGCCCCGGAGGGGGCACCTCTCCTGGCTGTGGAGCCACCGGTCCCACCCCTGAGGGGGTACCCCGTCTGCACACAGCCCGGGGCGGGCACCCCACCATTCCTGGAAGGGCTGCGGGGAGGCCAGCCGCGCCCCCACATTCAGGCGCTGCTCGGGCCCCGGCTCTGCTGGGTGGCACTGCGCTGACACCTGCCTCTGTCCCCAGGACCTGAAGCCCAGCAACCTGGCTGTGAACGAGGACTGTGAGCTGAAGGTGTGTGGGGCTGGGCGCTTGGGGCCCCCCCACACCTGCCCATCCGCCTGCTGGGCCCCTGCTCTCAGGCCCGGAGGTGGGCTGGCCCAGGCCCACGCGGATGGACCAGACCCCAGCCTTCTGGGCTGTGGCTGGGGTCCTAGGGTGGCACTCAGTGGGGTGGCCCAGGGCACGTGCTCGTACCCGCTTGAGAAGGGGGGCGGAGGGGGTCTGCACAGAGGCACTGGCCGGGGCTGGGGCGTCCGCAGGGTCGGAGCACCGGGGAGGAGACCCCTGGGGGCCTGTTTCTGAGGGTTGGGGGCAGGCGCAGCCCATTGGGCTGGGGGCCCTGGCTGTGACGGGGGACCCTGCAGGCAGGGTTAGGGGCACATGGCCGAGACCTCAGCCCCAGAGGGTTGGTCTGAGGCCCTGGTGTGCCCAGGCCCCTTGGGGTCTTCTGGACCACAGTTGGCCCGCCCACTCCCCAGGGACCACTTTGCCCCCCACCCCCTCTGACTCTGGATGTAGATCCTGGACTTTGGCCTGGCCCGGCAGGCAGACAGCGAGATGACCGGCTACGTGGTGACCCGGTGGTACCGCGCGCCCGAGGTCATCTTGAACTGGATGCACTACACGCAGACGGGTGAGGAGCTGCCCGCCCGCGCCCTGCTCCCCAGGGTCTGTGGCGGCTGCTCCGTGGGGAGGCTTGGAGCTGGGCTGGGGGCTGGGCACGGGGGTGGCAGGTCAGATGGGTCCGGTGCCCACGACCCCTCCACCGCCCCCTCCCGTGTGCCCGCCTCCCCAGCCCGCAGAGCCCTGACACAGGGGCTTCTGTCTCAGTGGACATCTGGTCCGTGGGCTGCATCATGGCCGAGATGATCACGGGGAAGACGCTCTTCAAAGGCAACGACCGTATCCTACACCGAGGGCTGGACTGGGGCTTACCCTGAACCTGGGGCTGGGTTTGGGGGGGGCTTACCCTGCACCTGGGGGGACACCTGCCCGGACCAGGTGGGTGGGTGGGTGAGCCCCATCTCTGGCCCACTCTGTGTTCCTGACCTCAGCCAAGACCTGGATCAGCTGAAGGAGATCATGAAGGTGACGGGGACACCTCCCGCGGAGTTTGTGCAGAAGCTGCAAAGTGACGAGGTCAGCTGGAGCCGGGTGGGGGCTGGGGATGGGCCTGGGACTGGCCCCTCATGTTCTGCTCCCGCGCAGGCCAAGAACTACATGAAGGGCCTCCCTGAGCTGGAGAAGAAGGATTTTGCCTCCGTCCTGACCACTGCGAGCCCCCTGGGTAGGTGGCACTGGGGTGGGCGTGGGTCCTGGGCCTGGTACACTGCCCTCGGCCGGCCTGACCTGCCTTCCCTGCAGCCGTGAGCCTCCTGGAGAAAATGCTGGTGCTGGACGCGGAGCGGCGGGTGACGGCGGCCGAGGCGCTGGCCCACCCCTACTTTGAGTCGCTGCACGACACGGAGGACGAGCCGCAGGCCCAGAAGTACGACGAGTCCTTTGACGACGTGGACCGCACGCTGGACGAGTGGAAACGTGAGTGGGGCCTGGTCAGCTGTGCGGGGGACCGGGCTCAGGGTCCTGGCCCCCCATCCCTGGGATGCAGGTTCAGCAGGGAACGCAGCAGGAGGTCAGAGGGCAGATCCAGGTACTGGGGCTCTCCCGGCCCAGAGTGGCCAGCGTGCCCGTCCATGTCTAGGCCAGGGCCCGGGCTGACCCGGAGCCCCTCGGAACCCCTCCCTAGGCCTCTGTTCGTACTTCTCGGATCTCCATACAGCATACCCTCCTTGTCCTGCTGGGAGGGTCAGGTCCATGCCAGGCAGCCCGTCTACCCTCTACCTTCTTTAGCACCCCGGCCCATCCCCTCCAGCCCACTGAGCACCCCCACCTGCGCTCTGTGCTCCAGGCTTTGCGCCGGCTGTCCCCTCAGACCCAGGGCCCTGCTGGTCTCTGAGGGCTGCCTACTCCTGCTCAGCCTGAGGCTGGGCTCAAGGATGCCTGCCTGGCCCCCGGCCCCGCCTCCACTGGGTCCCTGACACCCCACGCTGGATCAGGCCTCAAGCAGCACATGGTCGCTCTGCGGCTTCGGGCCCCCCAGAGGGAGAGGGGACACCCCCCAGAGGGAGAGGGGACACAGCAGTAGGGCCACTGGAGCTGCAGGCCTGGCGGCCTTTGTCTGAGACCCCGTCCTGGCCAAGCCTCAGGCCAGCACTGTGGTCCTGGACGTGGAGGAACGGGCAGAGCTGGACGGCTGTGCTGCTCACACCAAGCTCCTTAGGGTCACTGGGTCCTCAGTGCCACCAGTGAGGGCTCCACCCTCGTCTGTGCTGTTTTGCGCTTGTAAGTTTGCTGTTGCTAAAAAAAGACCACAAAACCAAAACCCACGGGCCACAGGATCCTGTCTGTGGTTCCCGCCCCAAACTGTAGTAAGAGCTTTTGCTTTTACTACAGACCATGTTTGCGGTTAAGCAAGCTCATCACTTCCTGTCTCCCTGGGAAAGGCCATCTTTCCAGCAAGGGCTTTTCCACCATGGACCTCCCCAGTGTGGCCTGGCCCCTCCCTGCACGAGGGTCAGACGGATGGCCTGGGGGGCACCCCACGGGGGGCAACACAACCGCGCAGCTCACTGGGCAAAGCACACAGACCACTCACTGTCGAGGCACAGTCCTCTGAACGGGGCTCTGGGTGCCCCAGTGGTCCCCTAGATGGGCGCTCTCCCGGCCTGGTAAGTGTGGGCACGCTGGGCGAGGCAGAGCAGCGCCCCCTCCCTTGGCACTGCCTGCTCTGGGCATGGTGCAGGGAACACGGGGACTGGTGAGGAAGCCCGAGATGCAGGTGGTCAGTGGGAATTTAACTCCAGGCTTCGTAGATGTTCTGGATTCCGAAGCTGGAATGCCCTGGTGGGACTCTGCGTAGCTCCACTCGAGTGAACACATTGGTTTATGTTCCTGCAACATCCTCTGTTCACTGAGGCAGGCTGTGGGGCCAAAGCCACTCTAGGGGCCGTGGGTGTGGGCTGGCTACAGGAGTCCCATCAGGGTGGACAGTCCCTGTGGATGGACACGGGTGGACTCGCACATGTGGGACAAAGGAGCTCCCTTGGTGCCTAAGCCCTGGCAGTCAGAGTCAGATCTCTGACTGTAATTTAGGGGGCGGTGAGCCCCTCGGTCAGTGACCTGTGCATTGCTCTGGGCCCATGAGTTTTCCCCATCCCCACCCCGAGTGGAATCTCGGGAGTTATCCCTGGTCCGGGCAAGCACTTGGTCTTGGTCGCTGGCGTCGATCCTTGGTGTGCAAGGTGGACCTGGATGATGGGTGGTGGGCTCCTTCTCCTGTGATTCTGTCCTTCTGGCCCCAGGTGTCACATATAAAGAGGTGCTCAGCTTCAAGCCTCCCCGGCAGCTGGGGGCCAAGGTCTCCAAGGAGACAGCCTTGTGAAGACTCCTGGGCCCTGGCTGGGCCTCCACCTGGACGGGAGATCCCGTCTGCCACTGTGACCTTGGCTGAGGCTGGCGTCCCCATGCTCCACGGAACCTCTCTTGGAAGCCTGTTCCTCTGCTTGCAGACCCCATCTCAGCCTAACCACGGAGGAGCATCGGGACTTTCTGGACAGGATGCCCACCTGACCTGGGGCTGGCCTCTGACCCTGCCAGCAGCGGTCCCCGCCCCCAGGATGCACCAGAAGCTTCAGAGCCAGTGGGGTGGGACAGGGCTTGGGGTCAAGTCCTGGCCTCTGACCCTGCCTTCTCTGAACTATGCTGAGGAGGAAGGACAGGATGCCGACTCAGGGGGCGTTGGTGTGGACGCTTCTTCACCCCCAGCCTGGAATGCACACTGGCCACATGGTGTGGCCCCTCGGCTGGAGGAAATAAACCCTTTTGCAGGTCTCCCTCTGCTTCACGTCCTCATTCCTGGGCTGGAGCTCCGCCTTTAGGCTTTTGTTTGGAGTAAGGAGGCTGGTCTGAGAGTTTCTCCCCACTCTGAGCCACTGGGCTTGGGCAATCCTTCCCTCCCAGGTCACAAAGCTGACACCCCCCCCAACCTGTGTCAGTGAGCCTCAGGCCTGGAGCCCCCAAGTCAGGGCTTGGCCCCGCCCTTTTGTAGTCATGTCCGACTCCTTGCGACCCCGTGGATTGTAGCCCGCCAGGCTCCTCTGTCCACGGCCTTCTCCAGGCAAAAATACCCGAGTGGGTTGCCGTTTCCTTCCTCTAAGCTTAGACCCTGGAGCCAGATTCAGGGCAGGGCCTTACGGGGGTGAGGGGGTCAAGGTCCAACTCAGGTGTCAACTCTGGGGTCCTCGCACTCTCTAAGGCCAGGGTCTTGGGGTGGCAGGGTCAGGCAAGACGCTTGCGGCTTCTCAGGGGCCTCTGAGACGCTGTGCTGTAGCAGAGGGTGGTTTCCGTGTTCCTCTTCTTGTCGCAGGCCCAGCCATACCCAGCCGGCGCTGGCGAGCTCGCGGAGCCCTCTGATGGCCGTTGCAGAGGACTTGCCGATGGGCCAGGCGCCACCCTGGGGCTCCTCCCGACTGTTTCCCTCGGCAGGAGTGCGCAAGGCGGGATTAGCCCGTCTTCCTTCTCCCGGCCTCGCGCACAGCTGGTTCAGCCGAATATTCGGTCAAGACAAGTTGCCACAGGGCATACCGCCCGTCTCAACCTAAGCCGGCCCGCGCCCATGACGCAGACGTTCAGGCGTCTCGGCGGGGCGGGCGGCCGCGGGCCACGCCTCGCGATCACGTGCGCCGCTTCCGGGCTGCTCTGATTGGCTCCGGGGCGGGCACGCCTCCCGCAGGCCCGCGGCGGCCAGGGGCCCCCGGCCGGGACGGGGGGTATTTCGAGCGGGGCTGCGGGCCGCGGGCGGCGGGGCAGTGTCAGGGCCTCCCTCTACAGCTGCCCCGCCGTGGGGGTCGTCCCCGTACGGCTGGGACGACCGAGGACCGGAGTGAGCACGCCCGCCCAGGGCCCCACCCCCGAGCCCCGGGCCCCACCCCCGAGCCCCGGGCCCCCGCCCGCCTCCAGGTCTCCCGCCGCGGAGACCAGCCCTCGCAGGCCCCGCCATCTCGCGCCCACCCGAGACCGGTTTAGAAAGTCTGCCCTCCAGGCCCAGGCCCGGCCCACGGGCTCAGTCTCCCGAAGCCCTCGGTTTAAGGCCGGGGGCTCCCTGTTTCCTCCTGTCTCTGACCCTCCTGTTCTTGGCTGGGCCCGCGCCTCACTCGCGGGCTGCGTTCCTTCACGCTCATCCCTCAGTCGCCCGGACCCTCCTCTGTTGGCCCCCTTCCCTGGCTTTCCCACGCGGTGGCGCTCCTGTTCGGCTTCTCAGCCACAGCCCTGACCCCCCCCCCCCCCCGAGTCTCGGCCAGGGGTCTTCCGGAGCTTCAATCAGACACTTTGCGCCTCGGGGGCAGCGCTGTGCCGCAGCCCCGGCCGGCCTGAATCACGGCCCCCATCCCGGGGCGAGGCTCTCTCATTGCCTCGCTCCCGCGGACGCTCGGCCTCGCGCTCCTTGCCTTCTCCCTGAGCCCTCGCTGCGGGGCCTCGGGCAAAGCGGGGCGGCGATGGACAACCGCTGTGTCTGAGCCGCGGCGCGGGGTCTGGGCGGGCCTGGAGGAGGCCCGGGGCAGGGGGCGTGGACGCGCGTGGCGCCGCCGCGATAGCTCGCGGAGCTTAGGCACGCTGGCCGTCCCGCTTCGCACCGGGCCGCTCGGACTCCCACAGGGGCCGAGGGACGGGGAGAGGAAGCCGCCGCTGGCGGAAGCGGGGCGCGCGGAGCCCAAGGGGCTCAGTCTTGGGCCCGCCCCGCTGCGTCGGGGCGGGGACTAGGGCAGCCGGAGACGGGCGCAGGGCAGGCCCGCCTGGGATAAGCTGGAAGCCAGGGCTCGGGAGCTCCCCAGGCGATCCCGGCCTGGCTCTGTAGCCAGCTGGGGCTGGGGCCTCCTTCCCGTCTGGGCTTCCTGAGATCCCGCCCAGGCTCCAGTGGCGCCCCTGCTGCTCTCTGGGGTTACCAAGAGGGGCGGGCGGCGCACTGACCTGCCTGTGAGCGGGAGCGTTGGGTCCTGCCCACCCTGAGTGGCCCACAGTGACCCCGGGCGGGCCATGGGGACCGCACTTGTGTACCACGAGGACATGACCGCTGCCCGGCTGCTCTGGGACGAGTAAGTGGGGTCTGGCAGAGAGAGAGGAGAGGGGTGAAGACAGAGGCTCCGGACGCTGAGTGCTCTGTCCACTCAGCCCTGAGTGTGAAATCGAGTGTCCTGAGCGCCTGACCACTGCCCTGGAGCGCCTGCAGCAGCATGGTCTGAAGCAAAGGTGTCTGCAGCTGGTAGCCCGCGAGGCCTCGGAGGCGGAGCTGGGCTTGGTGCACAGGTCAGGTGGGGACCGGCTGTGGCCGTGGGAGGTGGGGCCTGCCCCGACCTGCGGTGCAGGCACATGGAGCCTTCCCACCAAGCCTCAGTTTCCCTATCGAATGGGCAGGCTAGCGAGCAGTGAGGTGGGCACTCCCTCTCTCCTCTACCCGCTCCACCTGGCGACCCTGCCTTGCCTGCCTGCCTGCCTCTTTGCAGCCCTGAGTATGTAGCGCTGTTGCGGGGGACCCAGGCCTTGGGCACCAGGGAGCTCCAGGCCCTATCCAAGCAGTATGATGCCGTCTACCTCCATCCGGTGCGTGCTCTGGCTAACCCACCCACCCAGTCACACATCCGGTACTTGGGCCTGTTCGTGGCCCATGCCCCCATGTGCCGTGCCCTGTGGGCTGCCACTGCAGGTACCCGGGACTGGCCTGGCCAGTTCTGCTCACTGCTTGGTGCCCTGTAACCTGGCACTGGCCTTGGTAGAGCCTGGGAGGGGTAGGGGGCTGGGGCTGACCTGGACCCTCGCCCCCGCAGAGTACCTTCCACTGTGCCCGTCTGGCCGCGGGGGCCGCACTGCAGCTGGTGGATGCGGTGCTGACGGGAGCTGTGCGCAACGGGCTCGCCCTGGTGAGGTGAGCGCTGCCCTCCACCCCGACCCACGGGGGGCCCTGTGAAGGCACGATGACTCTGACCCGCCCCACGCTCACCCTCAGGCCTCCTGGGCACCACAGCCAGAGGGCTACTGCCAACGGATTCTGTGTGTTCAACAACGTAGCCATAGCAGCCAAACACGCCCAGCAGAAACACGGGTTGCACAGGTTTGTGCTAGTCCGGCCGCAGTGTAAGGCCCAGGCCAGATGGGGCGTACGGATGGAGGGGCCCTCCCATCCTGGGCCTGCCTCCTGGCCAGGAGTGGGAGGCCCAGCCCCTCAGCGACCCCAGAACTGTCTGTCCCAGGATCCTCATCGTTGACTGGGATGTCCATCATGGTCAGGGCATCCAGTATATCTTCGAGGATGACCCCAGGTAAGTGGGGGGCTCCCTGCTACCGCACTTTTCAGGATGAGCGCAGCTTGAGAGGGGAGATACGGCTCTGTGCTCGGCGGCTAGGGGGTGGGGGTCAGGGTTCTGCCAGGAGCCCTGAGGCTGAGGGGGCCTGACCTCTGACCCTGGCTGGCTGTTGCAGCGTCCTTTACTTCTCCTGGCACCGCTACGAGCACGGGCACTTCTGGCCATGTCTGCGGGAGTCAGATGCTGACGCTGTTGGGCAGGGAAGGGGCCTTGGCTTCACTGTCAACCTGCCCTGGAACCAGGTACTGGCCCCCCGCCCCAAACCCCACTCTGGCCATTACGCAGCCTATGTTCCCCTAACCCGTGTGTAGCCCAGGGTGTTTGCCAGAACCACCCCCAGAAGCCAGGCCTGGGGCTGAAGATCCTGCAGTCGTCCCTGGCAGGGCTGCTCTGACGTTCCTTGGCTGCAGGTCGGGATGGGAAATGCTGACTACGTGGCTGCCTTCCTGCACGTGCTGCTGCCCCTGGCCTTTGAGGTGACTCTCGGTGGGGTGGAGGCAGGAGGGGAGGAGGATTCGGTACCCAGAGCTCCCCTCTTCCCACCAGAGTGGAACAGGACTCTTGGGGGTTAGGAGGGTCTCTCTGGAGGGGCCTCCCCTCTGCCTCTGCTCCAGCTTCTTTTCTGCCCGTTCCCACCGGCCCTTGCCTGCAGTTCGACCCTGAGCTGGTCCTAGTCTCCGCAGGATTCGACTCAGCCATCGGTGATCCCGAGGTGAGGGCCTGGCCTGGCTGCCAAGTGAGGGCCTGGGGGCTTCTGCGGCCCCGGGCCAGGCCCTCCTCACGCCCGGCTCTGGCTACAGGGGCAGATGCTGGCCACACCAGAGTGCTTCGCCCACCTCACTCAACTGCTGCAGGTGCTGGCTGGCGGCCGGGTCTGCGCCGTGCTGGAGGTAACTGCGGCGAGGGGGAGGGTGCCTAGGCCAGAGGCCGGGGTGCCGACGGAGGTTGCTGCCGTTCAGGGCGGGGCTCCTGCCTGGGGCCCTAATCCCCTTGCTCTGTCATGTCTCTGCTTCCTCCACTTCCCAGGGTGGCTACCACCTGGAGTCCCTCTCCCAGTCTGTGTGCATGATGGTGCGAGCGCTGCTGGGCGACCCTGCCCTGCCCTTGTCAGGGCCCATGGAGCCCCACAGCAGGTGCGGGCCAGGAGGAGGGAGGGTGGGAAGGGCTGGGGCGGGAGGCTGGGCCTCATGATCCTGCTTCTCCTCGCAGCGCCCTGGAGTCCCTCCAGTGTGTGCGGGCAGCCCAGGCCCCTCACTGGGTGAGCCTCCAGCAGCAAGGTCAGCCTGACTTGGGTTGGCAGGTGGGATGGCGCCTCAGGCTCCCATGGGTGGCTGTGACTCTGAACCAGCCTGTACCCTAGGTGCCACCCCTGTACTGAGCCCAGAGGGGAGGCCCTCGCCGCTGCTGCCGGGGGAGCCCCAATTCAAGGCAGTGGTGACCCAGGCTGCTGCTGCTCTGAGTTCACTCCTGGACCAGCTGCGCCTACACCCCACACCCCCTGTCCGCGTGGCTGTTGCCCTGACTGCGCCAGACACAGGGCTGGCCCTGCCCCCGGGTGTCCTCTGTGAGGAGGGGTCACTGCCGCAGGAGGAGACGCAGGCCTGGGCCAGGTGGGCAGGGCGGGCCTGGGGGGCGGGACCAGGCCACGTCTGCATGTGTGAGACTCAGCTGTGGTCTGCGTGTCACACCGTCTCCTTGCGTGCCCCTGGTTCGTCCACCACAGGCCACATGAGGCCCTGGCCCAGGACGAGGCCCTCACTGCACTCGGGAAGGTCCTATACCTCTTGGACAGGATCCTGGATGGGCAGGTGGGGGCAACTGGGAGTCAGGGCAGGGCTGGGTGGTACAGAACCATGTCGGCATGAGTGTTGCTTTGTGCCCAGGATCCTTCCCAGAACAGCCCCCAGGAACAAAGTTCAGGAGCACCTCTCAGTTCTCTCAAGGAAATTCTCTTGGCAGAGAGGTGAAGGGGCTGACTTGTAGTTTTTAGGCGTCTTATTTTCAAGAGTGAAGCAGTTGAGGCAATTTGACCTCAGATTGCACAGATGATACCCCACAGCCAAGGGCAAAGAAGGGACAGATGGGTATGTTTACCTGGCTTGGGAGTTGCCCTTTACACCTGTTACCCACCCCACAGGTGAGCAGTGGCATGGCAGCCACCCCAGTCCCTGCTGCAGCTGCCATCCTGGACGTGGCTGTTCGGTATGGCCTGTCCCATGGAGCCCAGAGGTAAGCCTCTCCTGGCCAGTCTAAGGCTCCAAGGCAGGGCTCGTGGGCTGGCCGCGTGGGAAGGGCTCTGGGAATGGGCTCCAGGTGGGGTTTGTGCAGCTCATCCAGTTGACTCTTCCTCCAGGTTGCTCTGTGTGGCTCTGGGACAGCTGGATCGGCCCCCAGGTCTCACTGATGACGGGTATGACTCTCGGGTCATGTGTACCTCCAGTTTCACAAGTGGGTGGGTGAGCACATCACCCTGGATTCCTGGGTGGCAGGTGGGCAGGGCCTGCTACAGCTAGAACTCCAGAAGGGGCCCCTGGGAGCAATGCCAGGAGGATCTCCAGCACGGAGGGTCAGCAGTCCTAGCGTCTCTGCCCCTGAGCTGTCCCTCATCTGTCTGGGCTCTGGAGGGTGGGCGGCATCTCACGCACAAGCATGCATCCATACGCTTGCTCTCCTCTGGAAGGAGGACTCTATGGCTGAACATCGGGTGCGAGGAGGCAGCTGCCCCGTCCACGTTCCACATCTCTGTGCCACTGCCAGTGGTGAGTGGGGGGCTCACAGGGCAGGGCGGCTGCTGCTCACTAGCACTGGTGTGAGGGCCAGACTCCAGGCCTTTACCTGCCCTTCCTGGCGGGACTGTGGGTGTGGGTGTCTGCCCACCCAGGATTGGGAGGTGGGGTGACCTGAGCTGGCCAGAGTTCCCTGGATGATGGGCTGGGCTATGCCGCTATCACTCCCATAGACAACTGGTGGGTTCCTGGGCTGTGTCCTGGCCCTGGTGCTGCCCCTGGCCTACAGCTTCCAGCCTGACCTGGTGCTGGTGGCGCTGGGGCCGGCCCACGGCCTGCGGGACCCCCAGGCTGCACTGCTGGCCGCACTGCTTCGGGGCCTGGCAGGTGGCCGAGTCTTCGTCCTTGTGGATGAGGTGAGTTGGGGGGGGGGTGGACCTGCTGTGGGATGGTAGGTGGGGAGAAACCAGTGACTCACGGCTTCTACCTCTGCTGCTGGCCCAGGAATACACACCCCAGCTTGCGACAGTCCTGGCCAGGGTGCTGAACAGGGAGGCACCCCCCAGCCTGGGCCCCTTCTCCATGGCCGCCCCAGAGGACACGCAGGCCCTGATGTACCTGAGAGGGCGACTGGAGCCAAGGTGGAAGATGCTGCAGGTGGCTGGTGAGGCTGCGGGGCCAGGCTCAGGCTGAATGCGTGGGGCCTTGGGCGACAGCTGCCTTCGGGCTCTGCGGGGAGAGGGGCTCACGTCCCGGGGAGCGGGGTGCTGCCCTGAACCAGCTCATGGCCGTGTCAAGCAGTTGTGCCCCGCTTCTCAGCGCCTCCTTGAGTGCTGTGACCTGGCAGCTTGAAGTCGGCCAGGGTGGGAGTCTCTACACCATGGAAGAGACACTACGCACCAGTCCCCCGGGAGCCTGTTGTTAACCGTGCGCGAGCACGTCTCTGCGCGAGGCCTCTGACCTGAGAGCCAGGCTGTGGGCCTGCCCAAGACACGGGCTCATGGGCTCGGGATCCCTGCTCCGGCGGCAGCCTCTACACGGACGGCCCCCTCCCCGGCTCCCTCTTCCCAGCCGTCAGTAAAAGTAGGTTAAGCCAAAGCCTGACTCCGCCTCTTTATTGAGCCCCGAGTAGTGGACTCGGTCGGTTCTGGCTGAGCCTCCCCGCCGGCAGTGATGAGGACCCAGGCCGGAAGTGCTGGTGGACGCGGCCTCCAGCGGTCCGCCCGGCCCCTCGGGTGACGCAGTTCCGGCGCGCTCGCGCCTGCTGTCGGGCTGGTCGCGCGGCGGTGACGCGTTTTCGGCGCCGCCGCGCGCGCCTTCCTCCGGCTGAGGGGACCCTGAGAGGGCGGGTGAGGTCGCGCGCGCCTTCCTCCGGCCGAGGGGGCCGGGCCCACGCTCCGTCCTCGGCGGCGCTTCTGCAGGTCGTTGCTTTTCCGGGGCCCCGAGAAGGCGAATCCGGCCGCGCGCAAGGCCCCGGCGTCAGGCGGAGGCATGGCCAGCGTCCCGCAGCTGGTGGACGACCTGTGTGAGGTCCTCCTGCCGGCCGCCAAGGCTCCCTCGGGCCCGCGCCGCGGGAGCCGCAGGAAGGCCAAGCGGGGCCTCAAGAGGGTGGCCTATGACGCCCTGTTCACGGGCCTCTTTCAGGAGGAGGGCCGCGGGCTGCAGCCCGGCCTCCCGAGGCTGCCGGTGAGGAACAGGATCCTCATGCTGTCCTTCGACCTGCGGGTGGGCGGCCTGGGCGCCGAGGCCGACCGCCTGGAGGAGCTGGTGGAGGGGCTGGAGGCCGCGCCGCGCCAGCCTCTGGCGGAGCTGGGCGCGGTCCTGGAGCTGCTGGTGCGGCTGGCGGGCAGCGGGCCCCCGCGAGTGCGGCGGCGCCGGCGGGGCGTCTTCCTGCACAGCCGGCCGGTCGGGAGAGCCCTTCCCTACGGCGGCTACGACTGCGCCGACTTGAGCGAGTTGGAGGCGGACGTGCGGTCGCTCATCTCCGGAGAGGAGTCTCTGTGTCGAGACCTGGTCCGCAAGACGCGGCAGGTGATGGAGGCGGCGCCGGGCACCGGACTGCCCGCCGTCGGGCTCTTTTCGTACGGCGACCCCTGCTGGGACAGGTTTGAAAGGGACACCCGCGTCTCGCTTTTCGGAGCCCTGGTGCACAGCCGCACGTCCGACCTGGACGTCCGCCTGGACCTGCCCCCGGTGCCGGACAGCGCAGACCTCTCCGGACTGGCCATCAAGGTAGAGTGTCCGCCTCCTGTCTGCTGCTCCTCGGGCTTGGGAAGCGCGTCGTTTGACCCTCCTTCCACTGGGGCAAAGGGAGGACAGCCGGAGGCCAGCACTGGCGGTGGAGCTGTGGGGTGGGGCTGCTGGTGCGGATTCCCAGCGGCCCGCTTCCCGCAGGCCCGACTCACATGCCCCTGGTTTTCTTGTATCTGCCATTCAGTCATTTCTCCTGCCTTCCAGCTGATGCTTAAATTCCCTGGTGGCTCAGAGGGTAGAGATCCACCTGCAGTGCAGGAGACCCGGCTTGTCCCCTGTGTTGGAAGATCCCCTGGAGAAGTATCCCACTCCGGTATTCTTGCCTGGAAAATTCTATGGACAGAGGAGGGCTACAGCCCTTGAGGCTGCGAAGAGTCAGAGGCGGCTGAGCACAGCATGCCTGCTAGGTCGCTTCAGTGCTGTCCGATTCTTTGCAACCCCTTTGGATTTTAGCCTGCCAGGCTCCTGTCCATGGAATTCTCCAGGCAAGAATACTGGAGTGGGTAGCCATTCCCTTCTCCAGGGAATCCTCCCGACCCGGGGACTGAACCCTCATAGCTTGCGTCTCCTGCCCTGGCAGGCCGGTTGTACAGCATAGCACGCAAAATGAAGTCTGACTCCTCCCCGTGTCCTCAAGTACTCAGTAGCCGTAGGTGCCAAAAATCACTTGTCCTGCCCATTTGTGCAGTGTTATATGCTTTTTTCTGGATGAGGTGGGATTTTTCAGACCTTGTTAATCATCCTTTGCCTTTGCATTTTGTAGCTTTGCTGAAAGGATGTGGTGTCACTGTTCATTGTTCCTTTAGTGGGAGGCATTTACATTGTTTCCAACCATAGTGCTATAGCAAACACCCTGGGAGAAGTGAGATTTTCTGTGTCTATGTGATTTTTTTTTTTTTTTTTAATGCCGCGTCCCCTAAAATGGAATTTCCAAATCAGAGACATGTTATGGAAAATGTCATTGTAAATTATGTTGAGGCTTATAAGCCTCAATAAGCTTGTGTTGTATGAAATTGGAAGTTGATAATGAATAAATTTAATTTCTTAAATGACTCACTGGGGGCAAAAACATGGTGTAATAACTTATGTGCTCGAGAAAAAGAGAAGAAATGTTCTGGCAGGTCTTTCCCATAGAGTGAACATGGGAGGGAGCGTGTGGAAGGGTTCCTGGAACTCTTCTCACACTGGGGTGGAATCCAGACACCATGCCACAGGTGAAGTCCTTTTCCCACGGGCTCCAGGTCCCTCCGAGCGTGGATCAGTCGGAAGATGAAGGGTTCCAGTCAGCATCCAATCTGACTCCTGACTCCCAGTCTGAGCCGGGCGTGACGCCAGACATTGACCTGTGGGACGCTGTGCTCACCTACGAGGCCAGCAAGCGGAGATGCTGGGAGCAAGTTGGATGGTTTGTGAGCCTTTACCCTAAATGCAAACCCTGCCCTTCCCCTGCCCTCGAATGTGGCCTTTACTCAGCCCAGATTAGGGACTCGGAAGTTTCAGTCAAGCTGTATGCAAGTTGTCTGCTCTGAGGGTTGAACCACCAGGAGATACCTATAGAAGTTCCCACTGAGCCAGTAACAGCTGCGGCTCACATCCTGCCCGTGACGGCTCCGGGTCGAGGTGGCAGGCTCTGTGGTTGGTGCCGGGCACTGGGTGCTGCTGAGGGAGTGCTCCTCACACCTGGGAGGCCTGAAGGTGGTGCTCCCCTGAGGGAAGCCTGTCATCGCAGTGTTCCCTGATGAGTGCTCTGAGGCTGGATCTTTCAGCCCATGGCGTGCTGGCGTCTTGCAGCCTCCCAGAGTGGGGGTAGAGGACCCATCTCCCACATGTTTGGGCACCTCTTCTCTGCTGACAGATCTGTGGGATGCCAGCGTGGGGAGCACTGAGGGAGAGAGTCGGGGTTTGCAGGGAGCCGAGTGCCTTCCGACGCAGCCTTGGCTCCTGCGGGGCCTCCCTGGGACGAGCATGTGCTTGGGGTGTTGTGTGGGCCCTGCTCCTGCAGGCGGGGCCCGCTCCCTGATTGCCCGAGCACCGCCAGCACTGGTGGCTGTCTGGTCCTGCAGGAGCGTCCTTGCCCTGTGACTTCCTGTTCGGTCCTCATTTGTCTTGTGTGTAGAGCAGGCCTAGCCACCTGCTGCCTGCGACGCCCTCGCAGGCCTGAACGCTGGCCGTCAAGAAGCACCGCTTCCTTTTGTGAACGCTCACTGCTGGATTTCATCTTCCGGGTCCCGATTTCCTTGGCTCAGTTTTTCAGATCACTCTTTAGTAGGAGACATGATTGCTCCACCGGTCCATGTTCTTGTCCCCTTTTATGAATGCACTTAATCTCTTCAGTGTCGCCCTGAAGCAGAACTGACCCCACAGCTCCAGAGTGAGGACTGCTTCTTGGTGTCCCTTCAAGCAGGATGGTGGCCAGCACGTTAGCCTGTGCCCCCGCAGGAGACACTGGCCACCTGCGGCTCTTCCACTGCCTCTTCTGTTGTAACTGGATGCCCCTGCCCTTGAAGCCCGATGCTCAAGTTCATTTGGAGAATCTTGGGAATCTGCTGCAGTTGGATCCCAGCCACTTGCTAGTTTCTTGCCAGGAACTCTGACAAATGGGCAGTCAAAGCTTCCTTGGCAGCCACAGCCCTTGACTGTGAACTCTGCCCTTGCCTGAGACCCCTAGAGGACCCCCGCCCCTGTGCTTCACCCTGCCAGCCAGCTTGGGTCTCCCTGCTGCCGGCACCTCAGCATCTGTCACCCTTTCTGGGGAAGTGGTCTTGTGATGTTAAGGGCCAAGTTCTCGGTGGGGACAAGTGTGAATGTGGTGTTTGCTTCACGGGTTCTGGTCTCAGCTCTCAGTCACCGAGGGGGTTGACCCGGGAGAGTGGTCAGAGGCTGATGCCTGTGTGCGCAGTGAGGTGGCATCTGCAGCACTGGAGCCTTGGGGGTCCCTGGAGCTCCAGAGTCTCCTCTTCCCCTCCAGCTCTCCGTGCCCCAAGGAGTGCGGGCTGCTATGGTGGCCTAGCTGGGCCCCCCTGCTGATCTGGACACTCAGGACTGGCCCGCCTGCTTCTCCTGCCTGCCCAGCTGTCCTCCGCTTGATCAGCGCCGCCTTCCAGGGAGGGCTCCGCCGTGCTCAGCCCTGCCCACTGGGACTGGCCGCAGGCCCCTGCCCTCAGCCCTCCCATGCTGAGCCCAGAGCACCTGGCCCCTTTCTCCTCCTGTCTCTAGGCTTCCACGCAGGCTGCTCCCGCCCTCGGGGACACTGCTCTGGGCGTGGCCTTGCTCCCCTGGCCTTCCTGACCAGCGTCTCCATTCCCTCGGTCCCTTTAGGGCCCCTGTCCTGGGCGGCACATCGTACCTCCTCGCAGCCTGTGTCTCGTAGCGGCGCCAGCCCTGTGAGTTTGGGCTCATCCGCCTGCCTGCTCTGGCCCCTGCTCTTGCTGAATGAGGGACAGGGCGCCTTGTGCACTGTCCATCATAAAGCATTTTTGGTCTTAGCAAGTTCTAAGATTTTTCCTGGGCTCCTTTTATTAGGAGTCTACTTCTTCCAGTGGACTTTAAAAGCAGCTGTTTCATGCTTTCAGTAGGAGTTGATGGTGTCCAAAGGAGTATCTAAGAAATGATGCTGTCTCTTTGGCCTCTTGAACAGTGTGACCAGGCTGGTAGACCCTGTTCTTGAACTTCTTGCAGAAGTCCCGTAGGCAGAGACCCTAGGGCAGGTGTGTGCCTTTTTTCTCCTGCAATTTCAGGGAACTTTTGACTCTGCACGATCTTTGTGCTTTCTTGGGCAGAGGGTGGTAACATCCTATGACATGAAGTCTAACATCTTAACTCTTTTGACGTTTCCATCAGTGGAGTTAAGCACATTCGTGTGAGGTGACCGTCAGCACCATCCTCTTCAGAACTTTTTCATCCTCCCACACTGAGACTGTCTCCATCAGACCCTCACTCTCCACCACTGTCCTCCCGCGCTGGGCCTCCACCATCTCCTTTCTGTGTCTCTGACTTTGGGGACCCCACAGGAGTGGGGTCGTGCAGCACTTGTCCTTGTGCACGACTGGGCTAATCACTCAGCCTTATGCCCTCAGCGTGCCTCCGTGTTGTAGTAGCTGACACACTGTGGCAGAATTCCTTCCTCCTGAAGGCTGGTAACGTTCCTCTGCGTGGACAGACCACGTCTATATCCAGTCCTCTGCTGATGGACACTTGTGTGGTTGTGACTGTGCTGCTCCAGGCCCGGGTGTTGTTTTCCATGCCGAGGTCGTCGCAAGCGAGCGAGACATCAGCCAGAGGACCACCGTGTGCCCCATGGGTGCGGGCTGGGTGGGGACACTTCTGCGCAGTGCTGTCTGATGGGCCTGCTGGACGCAGACTGGGGGGCAGCGGGGAGCCTCGTTTGGCCTTAGACATCTCACGCTATTGAGCTGCTCTTTGTCCTACCCTCTGCTTACCTCAGCTCACTGCCCTCTCTGTCCCCACAGCCCCCCCGGCCATCGAGAGGAGCCCTACCTCACCGAGGCGGGAAGGGACGCCTTTGACAGGTTCTGCCGGCTTCGCCAAGGGGAGCTGCAGGTGCTGGGCGGAAGCCTCCTGCAGGCCCCACAGCCCGTCCTCGTGAAGGAGTGCGAGCTGGTGAAGGACGCGCTCAATGTCCTGATCGGAGTTGTGTCCACCACGTTCTCCCTCTGCCAGGTAAGGAGGTGAGGTGTGGCCAGGCAGCCGTCTTGGCAGCCTCCCTGGGGATAGTCTTCTTGTTTCAGTTTTAAAGTGATTTTCCCTATATGAATGGAATCACGAAGTGTTTGTCCTCTGTGTCTGACTCATGTCATTCAGCATAATGACCCCAAGGTTCATTCCGTTGTAGTCTGTGTCAGAATTTCCTTCCTTTTAAGGCTAGAAAGTATTCCACACGTATGTTGTTCAGTCACTAAGTCATGTCTCTCTGCGACCCTGTGGACTGCAGCATTCCAGGCTTCCCTCTTCTTCACTGTGTCCCAGGGTTTGCTCAGATTCATGCCCACTGAGTCAGTGATGCCACCTAACCACCGCATCCTGTGCCCCCTTCTGCTGTCACCTTCAGTTTTGCCCAGCATCAGTCGTTTCCAGTGAGTCGGTTCTTGGTATCAGGTGGCCCAAGTATCGGAGCCTCAGTATTAGTCCTTCCAATGAATATTCAGGGTTGATTTCCTTTAGGATGGACTGGTTGGGTCTCCCTGCTGCCCAAGGGACTGTCGAGTCTTCTCCAGCACCACAGCTTGAAGGCATCAGTTCTTTGGCCCTCAGTTTTTTTTATTGTCCAGCTCCTATATCCATCCATGACTGATGGAAAAACCATAGCTTTGACTCCATGGAACTTCGTAGGCAAAACGATGTCCTTGCTTTTTAATACACTGTCTAGGTGTGTCATAGCTTTCCTTCCAAGGAATAAGCATCTTTTAATTTCATGACTGCAGTCACCATCTGCAGTGATTTTGGAGCCCAGAAAAATAAAATCTTTCACTGCTTCTACTTTTTCTGCACCTATTTGCCATGAGGTGATGCCATAATCTTAGTTTTTTGAATGTTTAGTTTGAAACTAAACTTGGCTTAGTTTTAAGCCAAGTTTTCACTCTTCTCTTTCACACTCATCAGGAGGCTCTTTCTGCCATTAGAATGGTATCATCTGCATATATGAGGTTGTTGATATTTCTCCCGGCAGTCATGATTCCAGTTTGTGCTTCATCCAGCCTGGCATTTTGCATGATGTACTCTGCATACAAGTTAAATAATCAGGGTGACAATATACAGTCTTGACGTACTCCTTTCCTAGTTTTGAACCAGTCTGTTTTTCCATGTAAGGTTCTAACTGTTGCTTCTTGACCTGCATACAGGTTTCTCAGGAGACAGGTCAGGTGGTCTGATACTCTCATCTCTTTAGGAATTTTCCACAGTTTGTTATGATCCACACAGTCAAAGGCTTTAGCGTAGTCAATGAAGCAGAAGTAGAAATTTTTCTGGAACTTTCTTGCTTTTCTATGATCCAGTGTATGTTGGCGGTTTGCTCTCTGGTTCCTCTCCCTTTTCTAAACCCAGTTTGTACATCTGGAAGTTCTCAGTTCACGTACATCTGAAGCCTCACTTGAAGGATTTTGAGCATAACCTTACCAGCATACAAAGTTAGCACAATTATACAGCAGTTTGAACATTCTTTGGCATTGCCCTTTGTTGGAATTGGAATGAAAACTAACATTATCCAGTCCTGTGGCCACTGCTGAGTTTTCCAAATTTGTTGACACATTGAGTGTAGCACTTTAATAGCATCATCTTTTAAGATTTGAAATAGCTCAGCTGGAATTTTGTCACGTCCAATACCTTTGTTTGTAGTGATGCTTCCTAAGGCCCACTTGACTTCAGGCTCCAAGATGTCAGACTCTAGGTGAGTGACCACACCATTGTGGTTATCTGGGTCATTAAGACCTGTTTTTGTACAGTTCTTCAGTGTATTCTTGCCACCTCTTTTTTTTTTTTCCCAGTCTTGGCACCCTCCCCTCTCCGGGAGATGCTGCTGATGCTGAGGTCCCTGCCAATCAGCAGCTGGAGTGGGAGGTGGCGGCGGCGGCTGTTGCCGCCTCTTTTTAATCTTGTCTGCTTCTGTTAGGCCTTTACCCTTCTGTGCTTAATTGTGCCCATCCTTGCATGAAATGTTCACTTGCCATCTCCACTTTTCTTGAGATCTCTAGTCTTTCCCATTGTGTTGCTTTCCTCTACTTCTTTGTACGGTTCATTTAGGAAACGGTTCTTATCTCTGCTCACTATTCTCTGGAACTCAGCATTCAGTTGGGTGTGTCTTTGCCTCTCTCCCTTGCTATGTGTATAAAGACCACGTTTTGTTAGCTGTTTATCAGCCAATGGACGCTCTGGCGGATCTCACCTTCTGACTTGAATAGTGCTGTTGTGCACGTGGGCGCGTTTAGTTCTTCAGGGCATATTCCTGGGAGTGGACTTGCCGGGTCCTGTGGTGATTGTTGGTTTGTTTATTTGGCTGCACGGGGTCTGTGGTGGCACACGGGGTCTTTAATTGTGGCATGCAGGGCCTTTTTAGTTGCAGCCTGTGGGATCTAGTTCCCTGACCAGGGGACGAACCCGGGCCCCTGCATTGTAGAGCAGAGTCTTAGCCACTGGGCCACCGAGGAAGTCCCAGTAATTCTGGTAACTTTTTGAGCAGCCAGCAGACCACTGTTCACCGTGGCTGTGCCCTTTTGCACCCCCTCCAGCAGTGTGTGTTACTCTGGGGTCCAGTTTTCTACATCCTCGCCAGTGCTTGTTATCCGCCCACTCCTCTTTTGGTACATAATAGCTGTCCAAGTGGGTATGAAGTGGTGTCTCTTTATAGTTCTTTTCCCCAAAATCCAAATGCTTAATTTTTCTATTTTTTAATTGGAGGGTAATTACTTTTTGGTGTGTTGGTTTCTGCTGTACAACAATGAGAATCAGTTGTGACTATATATGTATATACACACACACACATGTACATATATCCGTGTGTATACACATCCCCTCCCTACTGAGTCTCCCTCCCACCACTTGCCCCCAGTTCTCCCCCGACTCAGGCTGTCACAGAGCGCCGTGCTGGGCTCCGTGTGTGATATGGCAGCTCCCCACTGTCCTGTCCTTCGTGCTCAGTCATGTCTGACTCTCCGAGGCCCTGTGGGCTGTAAGTGCCCAGGCTCTACTGTCCATGGGGTTCCCTAGGCAAGGACAGTGGAGGGGTTGCCATTTCCTCCTCCAGGGGATCTTCCCAACACGGGGATGGAACCCACATCTCTGGCATCTCCTGCGCTGGCAGGTGGACTCTTCACCAGTGATGCCACCCAGCAGACAGCTATTTGATACTGGTAGTGTATACATGTCTCATCACAATTTAGATCTACTTTCCATCATGAGCACTGCTCCTGAGCACTTTTTCACTTGTGTATCTCTTTTGGGAGAAAGTCTATTTTGGTTTTTAGTCCTTTGCCTCTTTTTTTGGTCAGAGAACAGAAACGTGTTTCCTCACTGTTCTGGGTGCTCCGGCACAAGAGTGCAGCGCTCACAGAGCGAGCGTCTCAGCCTGCGCACTGCTGCCTCCTGCTGTGCCCTCGCCTGCCCTTTGCCCGTCGTTGAGTTGGGCTCTTGAGTTGTACGAGTTCTTGATGCGTTCTGGATATTAATGCCTCACCAGACCTATGATTTGCACATGTTTTCTCTCATTCTGCAGGCTGTCCCCTCACAGTCCTGCTAGCGCGCTGGGAAGTACAAAGTCTAACTTTGATGAAGTCTGGTTTATTTCCTTCCTTTTGTTGCCTATACTTTTGGTGTCATATTTAAGAAATCACCAAATCCAAGGCCTCTATGTTTCCATCCAAGAGTGTCACAGTGTTGGCTTTATTCTTTTTAAAATAATCTCGTTTATTTATTTACTTTTGGCTGCACTGGGTCTTCATTGTTCTGCTCAGGCTCTCTGGTTGCAGTGAGCAGGGCCTCCTCTTCACTATGGCGCTCAGGCTCCTCGGTGCGGCGGCCTCTCTTGTTGCAGAGCGTGGGCTCTAGGCGCACAAGCTTTAGCAGCTGTGACCCCCGGGCTCCAGAGCAGAGGCTTAGCAGCTGTGGTGTGCGGGCTTATTGTTGCAGACCATGGGCTCTAGGCGCTCAGGCTTTAGCAGCTGTGACCCCCGGGCTCCAGAGCAGAGGCTTAGCAGCTGTGGTGTGCGGGCTTTAGCAGCTCTGACCCCCGGGCTCCAGAGCAGAGGCTTAGCAGCTGTGGTGTGCGGGCTTTAGCAGCTGCGACCCTCGGGCTCCAGAGCAGAGGCTTAGCAGCTGTGGTGTGCAGGCTTTAGCAGCTGTGACCCCCGGGCTCCAGAGCAGAGGCTTAGCAGCTGTGGTGTGCGGGCTTTAGCAGCTGTGACCCCCGGGCTCCAGAGCAGAGGCTTAGCAGCTGTGGTGTGTGGGCTTTAGCAGCTGTGACCCCCGGGCTCCAGAGCAGAGGCTTAGCAGCTGTGGTGTGCGGGCTTATTGTTGCAGAGCATGGGCTCTAGGCGCTCAGGCTTTAGCAGCTGTGACCCCCGGGCTCCAGAGCAGAGGCTTAGCAGCTGTGGTGTGCGGGCTTTAGCAGCTCTGACCCCCGGGCTCCAGAGCAGAGGCTTAGCAGCTGTGGTGTGCGGGCTTTAGCAGCTGCGACCCTCGGGCTCCAGAGCAGAGGCTTAGCAGCTGTGGTGTGCGGCCTTTAGCAGCTGTGACCCCCGGGCTCCAGAGCAGAGGCTTAGCAGCTGTGGTGTGCGGGCTTTAGCAGCTTTGACCCCCGGGCTCCAGAGCAGAGGCTTAGCAGCTGTGGTGTGTGGGCTTTAGCAGCTGTGACCCTCGGGCTCCAGAGCAGAGGCTTAGCAGCTGTGGTGTGCGGGCTTTAGCACCTGTGACCCCCGGGCTCCAGAGCAGAGGCTTAGCAGCTGTGGTGTGCTGGCTTTAGCAGCTGTGACCCTCGGGCTCCAGAGCAGAGGCTTAGCAGCTGTGGTGTGCAGGCTTTAGCAGCTGTGACCCCCGGGCTCCAGAGCAGAGGCTTAGCAGCTGTGGTGTGCGGGCTTTAGCACCTGTGACCCCCGGGCTCCAGAGCAGAGGCTTAGCAGCTGTGGTGTGCAGGCTTTAGCAGCTGTGACCCCCGGGCTCCAGAGCAGAGGCTTAGCAGCTGTGGTGTGCGGGCTTTAGCACCTGTGACCCCCGGGCTCCAGAGCAGAGGCTTAGCAGCTGTGGTGTGCAGGCTTTAGCAGCTGTGACCCCCGGGCTCCAGAGCAGAGGCTTAGCAGCTGTGGTGTGCGGGCTTTAGCACCTGTGACCCCCGGGCTCCAGAGCAGAGGCTTAGCAGCTGTGGTGTGCGGGCTTTAGCACCTGTGACCCCCGGGCTCCAGAGCAGAGGCTTAGCAGCTGTGGTGTGCGGGCTTTAGCACCTGTGACCCCCGGGCTCCAGAGCAGAGGCTTAGCAGCTGTGGTGTGCGGGCTTTAGCACCTGTGACCCCCGGGCTCCAGAGCAGAGGCTTAGCAGCTGTGGTGTGCGGGCTTTAGCACCTGTGACCCCCGGGCTCCAGAGCAGAGGCTTAGCAGCTGTGGTGTGCGGGCTTTAGCACCTGTGACCCCCGGGCTCCAGAGCAGAGGCTTAGCAGCTGTGGTGTGCGGGCTTTAGCACCTGTGACCCCCGGGCTCCAGAGCAGAGGCTTAGCAGCTGTGGTGTGTGGGCTTTAGCACCTGTGACCCCCGGGCTCCAGAGCAGAGGCTTAGCAGCTGTGGTGTGTGGGCTTAGTTGCTCCTCCACGTGTGGGGTCTTCCCGGACCCGGCGTTGGACCCTGTGCCCTGTGCTGGCAGGTGGATTCTCATCCCCTGCACCACCACGGAGTCCCATAGTTTAGATGTTGGATCTGTTCTGAGTTCATTCTGTACTTGGTGCGGCTTTAATCTTTTGCATGTGGATATTGTGTTTACCCAGCACCCTTTGTTGAACGGACTCTTCTTTCTGCACCGTATGCCCTTGGTATGCTCGTGCATCAATTGACCATGTGTGAGTTGTTTATTTCTGGACTCTCTTCTGTTCCATGATCTTCCTGTTTGTCCTGATGCCACTCCTGTGATACTTTTTGTGTTCCCTGACCAGGGATTGAATCTGGTCCACAGGAGTGAAATCCGGAGTCTAACCTCTAGACGAGCAGGGACGTCCCCCAGCTCTACACTGTTCTGATGACTAAAACTTTGTAGGAAGTTTTGACCTTGGGAGGTATGAGTTCTCCACCTTCTCCTTTTTTTTTTTAAGATTGCTGTGGTTATTTGGGGCCCTTTGCAATTTCATATGGATTCTAGGATGAGTTTCTCTCTTTCTGCTAAAACACATCACTGGAATAATGACATGGTGGCGCTGAACCCACAGGTTGCTTTGGGTGAATCATTATGTGTTTAAATACATTTTCCATCTATTTGGCTGTATCGAGTGTTAGTTGCAGCATGGCGGATCTTCGTTACAGCTTGTGGGGTCTTTCATTTCTGTGAGTGGGCATCGTTACCCGTGGCATGGGGGATCCTAGGTCCTGGACCAGGGATTGAACCTGTGCCCTGTACAGTGAAAGAGCTGAGTGCTGGGAAGCTCCTGGGTGTATTACCCTGACATGCTCCAGTCCATGAACATGGGATATCTTTGCATTTATTTAGGTCTTTAATTTCTCTCAGCAGTGTTTTCTAGTTTTCACTTTAACAAGTCTTTTGCCTCCTCAGTTAAATTTACTTAAGTACTGTATTCTTATATTGCACTTGTAAACAGAAATGTTTCTTACTTTCCTTTTTTGGATTGTTCATTGCAAGTGTATGGAAATACAAATGCTTTTTGTATGTTGATTTTGTATCCTGGTACCTTGCTGAATTCATTTAACGGCTCTAACACGTGTTTTGTGGATTCTTTAGCATTTTCTGTATATGAGATGATGCCAGCTGCAAATAGATCATTTTACTTCTTCCTTCCCAGTCTGCATATTAAAACCTCTCCTTGCCTAACTGCTGTGTCTGGGACTGAAGTGTCACACTGAAGTGTGACAGCACGCGTCCTGGTCTTGTTCCTCACCACGGGGAGGAGCTCTCTGTCTCACTACTGAGTGTAATCCGCGCTGTGGAGTTTGCACACACAGTCTTTATCCTGTTGAGCCAGTTCCATCCTTTTCCTAGTTTTTTGACTGTTTTTAATTGTGAAAAGGTATTGTTCAGTTGCTCAGTCATATCGACTCTTTGCAACCCCATGGACTGCAGCACACCAGGCTTCCCTGTCCTTCACTGTCTCCGGGAGCTTGCGAAAACTCATGTCCATTGAGTCAGTGATGCCATCCAACCATCTCATCCTCTGTCGTCCCCTTCTCCTCCTGCCTTCAGTCCTTCCCAGCATCAGGGTCTTTTCTAGTAAGTTGACTCTTTGCATCAGATGACCAAAGTATTGGCGCTTCAGCTTCAGCATCAGTCCTTCCACTGAGTATTCAGGATGGATTTCCTTTAGGATTGCATTGACTCCGGTCAAATGCGTTTTTTTGCATCAGCTGACATGATCACATGTATGGTTTTCCCTTCATTTTATTAATGTGTATTACATTGATTTTTGTATGTTGCACTACCCTTGCATTCCTGAGATAAAACCCACTTGGTCACAGTGTATTATCCTTTAACATGCTGCTAGATTCAATTTGTTAATATCTTCCCAAAGATTTTTGTATCTGTTCATAAGGGATGTTGGACTGTAGTCTTTTCCTTGTAATGTCTGTATCTTGCTTTGGCATCAGAACAATACTGGCCTCTTAGTATTTGGAAGTACTCTTCCTCTTTAATTTATGAAAACGTTTCATAACAATCGGTGTTCTTTTTTTTTTTTTTAATTTATTTATTTGGTGCCCCGGGTCTTGGTTGCAGCACACAGAATCTTTGACCTTAGTCCCGGCATGTGGGGTCTAGTTTCCTGACCAGGAATCAGACCCAGGCTCCCTGCATTGGGAATGAGGAGTCTTAGCCACTGGACCGCCAGGGAAGTCCCAACAATTGGTGTTCTTTAATCGGTACAATTTACCAGTGAAGCCATCTGGTACTGGACTTCTCTTTTTTGGGTTTTTGTTTTTGTTTTCTTTAAATCTTAAAATTCACGTGACATTAACATTTACCATATTAACATGTGGGAGGTGTCATGTCACGTCGGTGGCAGCCTGCTGGCAGAAGGAATTGTGTCCTGTGCCCTCCCTGTGTGTCTGGGTTGGGGACTCCCTGTCTAGGGGTGCTCGGGGCAATGCCAGGGTTGGGTGCCTGGGTGCATTGGGAGGCAGCACCACCCCGGGTGCCCACCCCAGTGACCTCCCTTTTGTCCCGTCCAGCCAGCTCAGGCCTTCACGGTGAAGCGGGGCGTCCATGTCTCGGGAGCATCCCACGAGAGCATCAGCAGCCTCCTCTCCGAGGTGGCCGAGTGCGGGACCCACTATGCGCGCCTCAGCCACTTCTCCCTGCAGCCCGTGCTGGACTCCTCCTGCAGCAAGGGCCTCGTGTTCCAGGTGCGGCCCCGCCTCACGCTGCTGCGGGTCCCCGGGTGCTGTACACAGGCCTGCCGTGGGGCCTCTGAGCCAGGCCGTACTCTCCTCAGTGACGTCAGCGTCTGTCAGTTGCCCTTGGGGAATGGTGGCCGGGGACCACGTCTTGCCTGGCCCATCACTGCATGGAAACCTGGGTGGATGTGTTGGGGCCATGAGAGCGTGGGAGGCAGCTGTGGCCAGTGTCGGAGGCCAGGGGCCCGCCAGTGGTGTGGAGGGAGCACATGCTGCCTGGTCCCCGCCGGGCCCCTGTGCGGGACTGAACCAGGCCTGCCTGAAAGCCCTGTCGTCAGTGTGCACGCCAGGCAGGCCCCCAGGACAGTGGGCAGCTGTGGGGGGGTGGGGGTGGCGTGCAGCCTGAGAGAACGTGCAGGCACTGGGCTGGGCGCCTTGCATGCGGGCATCGCAGCAGGGCTGCTGGGGTGATGTGACGAGGTTCGGATCCTAGGATGGGCCTGAGCAGGGCTGGGAGGTCAGAGGGAAACCCAGACAGGACTGCCGTGTTGACTGCCTGGGATGCAGGGCAGGACAGCGGTCTCCTGGGTGCCTGACGTTTGCGCTGGAGTGCTCCAGCAGACCTCCTGGAAGTATGTGAGCTGCGCTGGGGCCACACTCCTGGGCACCGCCCCAGATACCTCTGGACCGCACTGGCCTGAGCGGCCAGAGACCCTCTGGGAGTTGGCCTCTGTGCACACAGCCCAGCTGCCCGGGATATGCAAGGTCCAGATTCCTGCAGCTGACCTGGGGGGGCTTACAGTGGGCTCGGGCTTCTGGCCGGGCTGGGTGTCCGCATGTGACCCGCAGATGCCCGTTCCTTGGAAAACGGAGCCCCAGGCTTGGGGGTGGAGGCCCAACTTTTTCCCGCACCCAGCTTGTTCTCTGGTTCTGAGCTTGGTGGCCATGCCCCTGTGCCTGGCCACCCTCCTTCCAGCCCCTGCCCCACAGGCCTTCACCAGCGGCCTGAGGCGGTACCTGCAGTACTACCGCGCTTGCGTGCTCTCCACCCCCGCCCACCCTGAGCCTCCTCACCATTGGCTTTCTCTTCAAGAAGCTGGGCCGGCAGCTCAGGTGAGCCTCGGCGTGCGACTTGGTGGCTGGTGAGGCAGGCATGGACCATGCTGGGTGGTGGGCGGCGTCCTGGTGGGCGGCTGGTTGGCCCTTGACCCAGCTGAGTTTATGAGGTGCCCACCAGCAGGCCCAACCCAGGATCAAGGCTCCTACCGACAGGCACACAGGGGCCCTACAGACAGACCTAGTGCCTGCACTCAGGAGCTGGTCAGTGAACATGGGCAGAGTGCCTGCTGGCAGGTGCCATCTGGAGGAAGCAGAGTGGAAGACTAGGGGTAGCGGGGTGGGTTCAGTGGAGAGGAGTTCCAGCAGGCTGAGGGGAGGAGTGTGGAGGCCCCGGGGCTGAAGAAGGGGCACGAGGGGGAGGCTGAGCCTGGAGGTGTCTGGAGAGTGTGATGGGAGCACAGCCTGGAGTGGGGTGGTGAGGTGGGGGGCCCAAGGGGACTTGGTAGCCATTCACGATGGCAGAGGAGGTGACCTGGGGGATGTGGTGGGTGCAGGAGGGGCTCTTGGGGGAGAGTAGCAGGAGTGGGGAAGGGTCGTGGACTCAGAGTCTTGGCCAGACCTGGGAAGGAGGTGGGGATGCATGGGGTTCCTGGGAGGGGTCTGACAGGCAGCTCAAAGCTGAGCTTCTTGAGGTGCAGGCGGTTTTGAAGCCGGGCTATGTGGACAGGCAGGGGAGGGCCTGGGTCTCCTGCCCACCTGGTCCCCCGCCTCTGTGTGCAGGTACCTGGCTGAGCTCTGTGGTGTCGGCACCGCACTCCAAGGCTCTGGCGGCGGAGAGCCCAGGGCTGCCTTCCCTACGGTGAGGGCTGGCAGGCTCCGGGCAGGGCAGGGCTCCCCCTGCTGCGTGTGGTGTGGCTGAGCCCCCCTTGCTGTCTGCAGGGCGTGAAGCTGCTCTCCTACCTCTACCAGGAGGCCCTGGATAACTGCAGCAACGAGCACTATCCGGTCCTGCTGTCTCTGCTCAAGACCAGCTGCGAGCCCTACACGCGGTGGGGCGAGGCGGGGCGGGGCGGGTGGGCTTGGACTGCAGCCCCCCCACTCCCAGGGTGGAGTCACACCCAGCTCACCCCCCTCTCCATGCGCATGCAGGTTCATCCACGACTGGGTGTACAGTGGGGTCTTCAGAGATGTTTATGGCGAGTTCATGATCCAGGTGAACCACGAGTACTTGGGCTTCAGAGGTAGGTGGGGGCTGCTGCCGGGTGGGGACGCTGCCGTCGGCCGGGTCAGGGCTGCGCTGGTCGTGGGCCTGAGTGAGCCATCCCACGTGCAGACAGGTTTTACTGGACCCACGGCTACGTGCTCATTTCCAAAGAGGCAGAGGACTGCGTCCCCGTGTTCCTGAGCCACATCGCCCACGATGTGTACGTCTGTGGGAAGACCATCAATCTGCTGAAGCTCTGCTGCCCCCAGGTGAGGGGCAGAGCGGCCGGCCTCCGCCAGCCCCGCGCTGCCTGCCCATCTGCCCTCAGCCCGGTCCATAGTGTTCCAGCCCGGTCCATAGTTTTCCAGCCCGGGTGGGGTGACCTCAACCTCAGTCCCCTTGAGAGTTTCATGAGCGGCTCTGTTGAGTTTCTGGTGCTCCTTCAAAGATGGGAGGGAAGCTGAAGGCCTTTCAGAGGCCAAAGGGGCAGTGGGCTCCTTCCCCTCCCCCACCTTGGAAACCACCCCAGAGGGATGGGAAGGGCTGCGTTGGCAGGAGGGTGGACCCAGGGGTCCCAGGGCTCAGCCATGCCCTGGAGCAGAGGCCTGAGCTGGTGTCCATGCAGCCAAGGCCCCTGGAAGATGGCCAGTGGCAGTGGGTGGGATGCGCGGCCCCTGCAGGAGGTGCTGTCTGGTGTCTGGACAGGCTGGCGGGTGTGGACTGGGGGCTCCTGGCAGTGCAACAGCCAGGTGCAGGCCAGAGTGGGGGGCAGCGGCCGGCCGAGTGCAGGGCTGAGAGGAGCGGGCTGGAGTGGCCAGGATAGGCTCAGGGCTGCTGGGGGGCTACAGTGTCCATGAGCCCCCAGGAGCTGCCCAGGTGTTGGCTGTGGGGGGCGGGGCTGACCTCAGGGAGGCCCTGTGTGTGTGTCTGGGCCTTCCCACCTTTTCCTGGAGCCTTACTTGTGGGAGCCAGGCCTGGCCCTGGGCAGAGACCCACACCTGCTATTCTGGAGCCGTGGAGGGTGTCAGCGGGGAGCACAGCATTCCCGAGGCAGGCTGTCCACATGGGTCGAGAGCGGGAGGCAAGGCGGGCTGTGGCTGCGAGTCCCTGGGCTCAGGCGCCGCCCCCCTGCACCCCAGCACTACCTCTGCTGCTCGGACGTCCCGGTCCCGCGCATCTCCGTGATCTTCTCCCTCGAGGAGCTGAAGGACATCGAGAAGGACTGCGCCACCTACGTGGGCCGCATGGGGAGGGCGGCGCGCCACAGCTCGATCAGCAAGGAGGAGAAGGTGAGGGCGCCACAGCCCGGCCCCTCCCCCTCCTCTCCTCCTGGGGTGGGCTGGGTGCTAGGCGGCCCCATCCTGGCCGGGCTGTGGCTCCAGGGCAGCAGGGCCTGAGCCTCCTGGCCTCAGTGGCTCCCTTGAGCCTCCGTCTGTTCAGAAGGGTCAGGTGCACTGAGGCCCGAGCTTTGAGTGTCCTATGTCCTGGGGAGGGGTTGATGCAAAGTCCTGGCACCTGTGGGCAGCAGGAAGCTGTGGGCGGGGCAGACCCCTGAGAACCAGTCGGGTGGAGGGGCGAGTCCTGGGGTGCAGGGGGCTGGCCTCTGTGGGAGGGCCAGGGTGGGCATGAAGGCTGGGGTCTTGGCCCCGGATCGCTCTGAGAGAGGGTGTCCCCTGCCTGGGGACCAGCCTCACTGCCTTGCAGGATGGCCGCTGCAGACCCCGTCTGAGCAGACCCCTCTCCCTGGCTGTCCCAGGGTGGGGGTTGAAAGGTCAGATGCATCAGTCGCTGGTGGTCTTTTTCAGGAATTACGGATGGAAATTGCAAAGCAAGAATTAATAGTCCAGGCCCGGGAGGCGGCGTCCAGGGTCCTGCAGGCGCTCAGTGGTGCGTGTGGTTCGCCTGTCCCTCCATCTCGGGGGCCTCCTGCTGGGGCTTCTCACCACGGCTCCTGGCTGTCTTGTTCCAGATCGGCAGATGTCGGAGCGGATGGTCTTGGACGCCAGGAAGCGAGAGCAGTTCCAGAGGTTGAAGGAGCAGTTTGTGAAGGACCAGGAGGTGGGGGGGCTGGCCCTGGGCAGGGGGGTGGGCTCGAGGGGTCAGCTTCACTAGCGGGGTGCCTGCGGGGTGTTCTGCAGCGACGCCGGGCAGCCAGGCAGGAGGAACTGGACGAGGACTTCAGCTACGCCCGCGAGCTCCGGGACCGGGAGAGGAGGCTGAGGGCCCTGGAGGAGCAGCTGGAAAGGAAGGCCAGGTGGGTGGCCGGGGCGCCATGGCTGTGCTGGCTCGGTCTTCCTTGGAGTCACGGCTGGCTCGACCTTTGTGGTGGCCGGTTGCCTTCTGTCGGCATCTGGCGCCTTTCGGGCGTCTGTCGGGCGGGAGCAGTGGCGGCCTGAGCTCCATCTTCTTGCAGTCGTTCTCTGCGGACTGGGGTCCAGGCTTGGTCCATGCTGTGCTCGCATCTTGTCTCTCTCTGTTTCCTTTAAGTTAAACTAGCTGTTTCTTAAATTTGTCTTTAAACCTGTTAGCAGCCTGACTGAGAGACAGAGATTTACCTAGCACGGCATCCAGGGTCTGTCTTGTGCTCTGGCATCCCTCCCGCCCTCCCTGCATTTCCTGCAAGCTGCCAGCATAGCTGGCGCCTCAGAAGGAGCCCTCCCCTTTCCTCGCCCCCGGTCAGTGGTCCTGACCCGGGGACTGTTCATGGAGCGCAACAGAGCCAGTCAGTGCTGAGTGCACGTGTGTCTGTGTGCATCCATTCTGACTTGGGTGTGTACACATGCGTGTATGAGTGCTGTTATTCTCTTGTTTACACGTGGAGGAGATCGTGTTTACTGGGTGTGGAGAGTGTGTCCCTGGCCTGTGGCAGCTGAATTAACCGTGGCCAGGCTGGGTTTGAAGCCAGCTCTGTGTTGGTGAGAGGCTCGGCGTCACGGGCTGGAGCGTGGCCAGCTCTAAGCTGAGCGAGGCGCTCCCACTGCCTCGCGCTGTTCGCATCGCCTCTCGCTGCTCTGGAGCTGGCGTGGCGGTGTGAGAACCGCCTCCAGTGAGGGCGAGGTCGCACCTCCGAGAGGGTTTGGGCCCACGGCCCACACTGCTTCCTGTGCTTCAGGCTGTGGGGGAGCTCGTCTGAGCTTCGCTCTGAGTGACTGCACTGCACCTGCCCGCCAGGGGCTCCCATTCGGGGGGAAGCAGAAAGACCTGCCCAGTGAGGCCGTACAGGTGTTGTGGGGGCTCCAAGGGGCCAGCTGCCCACCTGCGGAAGGTGCTTGGGGGTAGGCGTCCCGTTGGGGGCCCCCGCACAGGGCACTGGCTGGACAGTGGGGTGATTGGTGGCCCGTGCTGTCTGGGTGGCTGCAGGCAGGCGCTGGTGGATCATTACAGCAAGTTGTCTGCAGAGGCGGCTCGTCGGGAGCAGAGGGCACTGTGGAAGGTCCGGAGGCACCGGCTGGCCAGCGCACGGCTCCGTTTTCTCCTGGAGGACGAGGAGCGTATTCAGGTGTTGCCGCTCATCACCCAGGAGTTCTTCCTGGGCTCTCAGGAGCCTTGAAGTCTCACACAGACCCACTGTGTGCCCACCGCGGGGTTTGGGTAACGCTCTCACCAGGTGCCCAGAGGCGCGTGACTGGGAGAGGCTGGGCTGCCCTCAGGTGACACGGGTGGTGCCGGATGCCGGCCAGGCTCTGGGCAGCTGCTGCGGAGCCCCACTGCGTCTGTGCGCCTGCGGGCATGGTGCCGGGGCTGGGGCTCTCACCCCCCGCAGCTGCCACCTCACGTCCTGCTGGTTCCATTTCAGGCGATGCTAGAGGCCGTGGCCGAAGGGAGGCCCCTAGAGCAGCCGGCCGTCCTCCCTGGTGCCTGCTCCCAGACAAGTGCCCACTCACGGGCAGGGGACCAGGTAGGACCCAGACCATGGAGGGTGGCATGTGTCCCCCGGTGTCTCCTTTCATGGGCTTGAGTGTTGGGTGCAGAACTGAACCTGGGGGACAGAAGCAGACACCAGGGGGAACCCACGTGTGCTTGTGTTTCAGGCCTCCTTTCTGGGCCCTATGCCCCCTGACAGAGGCAGCAGCTGTGACCCTGGGCGAGAGGAGCCGCGGGAGGCAGCCCCGGCCAGCCCTCCTGGGCAGAGCGCGCTCACGCTGCAGCCCCTCGAGTCTCCAGGAGCCGGGGCCTATGGCGCGGGGCCCGGGGCAGGCCTGCTGTGGGGGCAGGCAGAGGAGCCGGGGCCGTGCTCCGTGAGCCTCAGCCTCCCAGACTTCCTGCCTGCAGCCCAGGGGGCTGGGCCTGGGCTCAGTGGCGCAGCCCCTGTCCTGGAGGAGGCGCTGCAGACTACTGGCTCCGACCTGCCTCCCGTGGCTCTGTCCACAGCAATGGACTTGACACCTGTCGGGCCACAGGAGTACGACTTCAGAACCATCCTGAGGCCCACTGTGGCCGCCTCAGGTTCTGCAGGGGCTCTCCAGACCGCAGGAGGCAGCCCGGGCAGCAGGGGACAGCAGCTGCGGGAGGACACTCAGGTGCCGCTGGACACGTGTGGCCCGGACCCCCCACAGCACCCCCTCCCCCCAGGAGGAGCGCTGCCTGGCCACCGCACAGGTCCTCGGGGCAGAGCCTGGTGTTCCCAGAGGGGGCTGTGCTTCTGGAATGACCCCCTCCCGGCCACGGTGGAACGTCCACGGACACGTGTCTGACGCCAGCATCAGGGTGGGGGAGAATGTGTGGGACGTGGCCCCCTCTCGACCACGGTGGAACGTCCACGGACATGTATCTGATGCCAGCATCAGGGTCGGGGAGAATGTGTGGGACGTGGCCCCCTCTCGGCCACGATGGAACGTCCACGGACATGTGTCTCAGTCCAGTGTGATGCTGGGGGTGCTCTCAGGGGAAGCCGAGCCCAATTTGCCCAGGCCCCCATTGGGCCCCCCTGACCCTGGGCCCCAGTTGGGCCTCAGCTCAGGAGCCCAGGGACCTGCCCAGGAATACACGCTGCAGCTGCCTGCGGAGACAGCCTCAGGCAGCTCCAACACACAGGTGGCTGGACCAGGCCCTGGCCACGGGGAGGAGGGGTGGCCCCCAGGCCTCACTGTCTTCTGAGGCTGTACCTGCTGCTCTGGGAGACGGCACCCCGGAGGAGCCAGGTCAGTGGGACCCAGAGCCGTCCTGCCCCTGGGGGTGTCTGTGAGCCCAGGATGGGGAGGACCAGTGCCGGGCAGGTGTTTGCCCCTGACCCCCATCTCCTGCCCCGTTTCTTCTGCTCAGGCCTGGGGATGAGTGAGGACTCCAGGGACCTCTCTCCCGGCTCACAGGTCAGGGGTTGGGGGGTGTGCTGGGCCTTTTGTGGGCAGGCACTGCTCCGTCCTGGGACTGGGTGGGGCGGGTGCGGTCTGCCTGCCCGTCCCTCGTCTCACACGAGGGAAGGAGGTGGGTCCTTCAAGGCTGGGTCATCTTAGGAGAATGCAGACGTCCAGAGCAGCCCAGACGCTGGCGAGGCAGCGGCCCAGCTCTGGGACCGGGAGCAGGCCTACCTGGCAGGCCTGGCAGGGCAGTATTGCCTGGAGCAGTATCCAGACAGCTACGAGGCCATGTGTGAGTGGGCCAGCCACGGCGGGCAGGCAGGAGGCAGCCTGGCCCCATGTCCCTGGCGCGTGACTGCAGTTTGTCACCCCACAGCGGAGCCTCCCGTGGCCCGCCTCCTGCACCACGGGCTTCCCCGAGCCTTTGCCCTCCCTGAGGATGCTGGAGTCCCATCAGACGCGGACGAGAGCACCGTGCAGCTGAGCGAGCTGCTGCCACTGCCTGTGCTCATGAAGCACTCTGTCACTGCCCCGCTGGCTGCCCAGTGAGCGCCGCCTGACCCTCCGTGCCCTCCCCGCCCAGCTCCGCCCCCCCCCGCCCCCAGACGGTCAGTAACGCCAGGTCCCTCCCGCCAGCGTCTCCCTGGTGAACAAGGCCGTGGTCGACTACTTCTTCGTGGAGCTGAACCTCGGGGCGCACTTTGAGGCGCTGCGGCACTTCCTGCTGATGGAGGACGGGGAGTTCGCCCAGTCCCTCAGCGACCTGCTCTTCGAGAAGGTGGGCCTGGGCAGGCCAGGAGCCAGAGGGGCGGCGGGCAGGCTCTGGATGCTCTGGGACTCTGGGTCCTGTCCTTGCAGCTCGGGGCGGGCCAGATGCCTGGGGAGCTTCTCAGCCCCCTGGTGCTCAACTCGGTGCTGAGCAAGGCCCTGCAGTACAGCTTGCATGGCGACAGCCCGCACGCCGCCAACCTCTCCTTCGCCCTCAAGTTCCTGCCCGAGACGTTCGCCCCCAACGCCCCGGACGTGCTGAGCTGCCTGGAGCTCAGGTACAAGGTCAGCAGCGCCCCCTGGCGCGGGTGGTGGGGGTGGTCCCAGGACGCAGCTGTGCTGAGCCGGCCTCCCTGGCAGGTCGACTGGCCTCTCAACATCGTGGTCACCGAGGGCTGCCTGAGCAGGTATGGCGGCATCTTCTCCTTCCTGCTGCAGCTGAAGCTCATGATGTGGACGCTGAAGGACATCTGCTTCCACCTCAAGCGCACAGGTGAGCCTGGGGCCCCAAGGGGCCCACTCTGCCCACGGCTGGCGCACTCACCCCCTGCCCCCTCCCCCCAACCCCCAGCGCGGGTGAGCCAGGCAGCCGGCTCGGTGCAGTTCCGCCAGCTGCAGCTGTTCAAACACGAGATGCAGCACTTCGTCAAGGTCACCCAGGGCTACATCGCCAACCAAATCCTGCACGTCAGCTGGTGCGAGTTCCAGGCCAGGCTGGCCTCGGTGGGCGACCTGGAGGAGATACAGCGCGCCCACGCCGAGTACCTGCACAAGGCGGTCTTCAGGTGAGCTGCGGCCTGCACCCCGCGCCCCCGGCTCTGGCGCACCCACCACAAACCCCGCCTCCCCCCAGGGGCCTGCTGACGGAGAAGGCGGCGCCGGTCATGAACGTTATCCACAGCGTCTTCAGCCTGGTCCTCAAGTTCCGCAGCCAGCTCATCTCCCAGCCCTGGGGCCCGGCCGGCGGCCCACGCGGCCCCGAGCACCCCAACTTTGCCCTCATGCAGCAGTCCTACAGCGCCTTCAAGTATTACTCCCACTTCCTCTTCAAAGGTGCCGCACCGCAGGGTGGGGGAGGGCTGGGCCGGGGCTGCGCAGCTCACTCAACCTGCGCCCTCCCTCCCCCAGTGGTGAGCAAGCTGGTGAACCGAGGCTACCAGCCCCACCTGGAGGACTTCCTGCTGCGCATCAACTTCAACAGCTACTACCAGGACGCCTGAGCCCGGGCTCGGCCGCAATAAATGTGTGCCTGTCCTCCAGCCTCTGTCTCCGGGGCGGGCGGGGCGGAACAACCACGCTGGCCACTGACGAGGCTGCCGGTTTATTGGGGGGCCGCGTCCCCCCACCCCACCCCCGCCAGGTGGGTGGGGGCCGAGCGGCAGGTCCTCAGGGCTGCGCGGTGCGGGCATGGGGCATCGGTCGTGGAGGGCAGAGCCTGGGGCAGGGGAGGCGAGTCGGCGTCGGGCAGAGACGGGTCAGGTCCTGACTGGACGTCCCCGCCGTCACGGAGAGGCGGGGGCCGCCTCATGGACTCAAGGGCTTGGCCCCGGGGTCTCCTGCGCGGAGTCCCCAGGGCGGTTACGAGGATCACGTCACGCACAGCTCCGCCGCCCAGAGCGGGGGCTTGCTGCTGTAGGAGCGCCGCCGGCCGTCCGCCCCACCGGGCTCCTCGGCCGCCTCGCTGGCCTCCGCGGGCTCGGCAGCCTCGGCCTCCCCGCCGTAAGGGGTCTCCAGCAGCTTCAGCACCCGCCGCACCTGCAGGGGGGCAGATAGCGATGGGGGCTGTTGGGGACCGGCCTCCTCCGCAGCCGGCGAAGGTGGTGGTGGGGTGCGGCAGGCGGCGCTTGCCTCCGAAAAGTCACCGTTCTCCGCAGCTTCAATGGCGCCCTGTGCGATGTAGTTCCTCAGCACGTACTTGGGGTTGTTGGCGTGCATGACACGTGTTCGCTCGGCCTGCCAGGCGGCCGCGTCGCTGCTGGCCTCCCGGTCCTTCTCCAGCCGGGCCCTGCAACCCACTGGGCGTCAGCCTCATAGCCCGGCCCGCGCTGGGGTTGGGGTGGTGGTGGGGAGGGCAGGGGGCACCTGTAGTCGTGGAGCCACGCGGCCCAGCGGCTCCTGTTCTTGCCGTGTAGCTCGGCCTCGCTCAGCTGCTCCAGCCGCGACTGCTGCTCCACGCGCTCCAGCTCCCGAGCCAGGCTCGCCCGCGTGCCGATGAGCGCCAGGAGCTGAGGGTTTGACTGCGCCAGCATGAGCATCATGGACAGCTGCCTGCGCGGAGCGGGCGCGTGAGGGGCCCCAAGCCGGCCCTCACGGCCTGCTGTGCTTGGCCCCACCAGGGCAGAGCCCGGGTCCGGTGGGCGGGGCAGACGGGGGAACATGACCAGCACCGCCTGCTCGTGACAGGCCCATCTCCTGCTGTTGATTCCGCCCATGGAGAGACCACAGAGCTGGATCCTCCAACTGGGGAGGGAGGCAGGGCAGCCCTTGACACCCACTTCTCAGTTACCCTGGCTCTGTGCTCAGCAGGTCCTGCCAGCTCAGCCTCCCCTGCACACTGCTGCACTAGATTCCTGCTGGCACCAAACTTGTTGATGGGTTGAGTGTGGGCCCCACCCCCAGGACACAACGGGTGTAGAAAGCCTGAGTGGCTGGAGACAGCGGGCCACACCCAGGCTGTTCCTGGGGAGCCTCCCTGGAGCAGAAGCCACCGTGCCCCACCCTGTACCGCCTGGCCCCCCATTCCAGGGTCAGCATTGCATCCTTTCCTCTGACTGGTGGGCCTCAGGGCTACAAAGCCAGGGCCTTACCACCCATGGCTTCGTTGTAAATAGTCCTTCCTTTTCTGGAAACAAATTCCTGGGAAGCAAGACCCAAGCACCCACCGGGGATCCATCTGAGGTCGGAAGGCGAGCCTCAGCTCCTCCAGGGAGGCACACTGTGCAGTCAGCGCGGCCAGGAACTCATCCAGGTCTGGGGACTCTGGCACAGTTGGGAAGGAGCTCAGCAGGTAGAAGGAGTTTGTGAAGTCAGCCCCTGGAACACAGAGCTGCTCAGGGCACCACCCTGTCACCAGACAACCACACGTGTTCATCCAGTACATGTGTGTGGAGCCCTGCTGGGCGTCAGGCCAGGGGTTCCTGACGCCCCCACCCCCAGCCTGTTCTCAGTGCCACCAACTTGGCTCCTACTCTGAGGCTGACAAGTCACACCGACCCCCAAGGCCTCCAAGCCCAGCCTCTTTGTCGGTGACCTGCACAAACAGTCCAGGCGCTGTTTGTGCACAAACCCCCATCGTGGTCAGTGCCTTCAGCACTGCACGCTCTGGGAGCTGCAAGGTGGAGACAGCAGAGGACCTGAGATGCCAGGCGTGTCGTGTCGTGTCCTTGGCCTGGCTGGCTACACCAGCGTCACCATAACCCCTAAGGAAACGGCCAAAACCAGACAGAGGAGGAGTGGGGAACCAGAATGGTGTACACAAAACCCACCAAAACATGAGCGTGGTGACAAATTGAGGGACAAAAATGGTGTAAAAGACAAAACAGCAAAGCAGCACAAACTCTTCCTTACCTGCAGGCACTTCTGAAGAAACGGACGAGGGAGCTCCCTGGTCCCGTGGTTAGCACTGCGCTTTTACTGTCAAGGGCGTGGGGTCAACCCCTGGTTGGGGAACTAAGATCTGGAGAGGACCGCTTCCCCTCCCCCCGCCAAAGTAAACGGATTAATGTCACTATTCAAACAGCAAAGACCAGCAGGATGGGTGCAAAACACGATCCAATGACAGTAAGACGCTGAAGACACTTCAGCTGAAGGTGAAAAGACGGAAGACTGAGCCACACAAACAGCGCCCTACAGAGCTGGGCGGCTGTGCTGACAGCAGGAAAGCAGACTATGTGAGCACTTGACAGGGAGGAGCCTTAGCTATGGGCAAGTCAGCTCAGCAGGAAGATACAACAATCAAATGAGAGCCCCCAACACACAAAGCAGACACTCGTGAAACTGAAGGGCACACACACTTTCTGGCTGTCCTGTCACCCCTGTGGTTGGTGGGGCTGCTCTAGTTGCCCAAGGGCTTAGCTGTCCTGCTAAGCCCGACAACGATCAAACCCATGACCCCTGCGTTGGAGGGCAGATTCTTAACCACTGGACCCCGGGGAAGTCCCTGAATACATGTTAAAGGGACTGGACTCCAGTGAACAAGAAACAACTGAAGGGCAGAGCCCAGCAGCTTTGCTGGAGCCGGGACATCACTACCTGACCCCTGGACAGAAGGTCAACAAGGAAACAGTGAACACCAAACACAGCTCTCCACCCAGGCTCTAGCGGCATGTTCTCCAGGCCATAAAACTAGTACCCTGAGAATACTGCTGTATTCTGCAACGACAATGGAAAGAAGCTAGAAGTCACAAATGGAAGGAAAATTAGAGGGTGAGCTGATTGGATGGCACCATCGACTCAAGGGACCTGAGTCTGAGCAAACTGGGACGGGGGCCTGGCTTGCTGCAGTCCACAGGGTCGCAAAGAGTTGGACACAATCTAGCAACTGAATAACAATGTTAGACTCAATCAACTACTGGGTCTAAAAAGATCACAAGGGAAATGAGAAAACACTTGGAGGTATGGACCAAAAGCAGCAGTGCTCAGAGGGGAGTTTAGAGTTACATATGTCTGAACTTATGTTTGGAGAAGGAAATGGCAACCCACTCCAGTGTTCTTGCCTGGAGAATCCCAGGGACGGCGGAGCCTGGTGGGCTGCCGTCTATGGGGTCGCACAGAGTCGGACACGACTGAAGCGACTTAGCATAGCATGTCTGAACTAAAAGAACAGCGCTCATCACCAGAAAAAAAATGTAACTGTATGTGGTGATGGTCTCATGTTGCACGTGTTACACAGTCGTGGTGCACACCTGAGACTTGTAAGATGCTACACATTAGTTACTTCTTAGTAAAAGCATTTCAAGTCAGTAAGCTAATCTTATACCTAAGGAACTAGGAAAAGAACAAGACCAAACTTAACAGAAAGGAAGATGAAAGCAGAGATAAACAGAGAATAAAAGTGAGAGAATGAGACCAAAATTGGTTCTTCAGAAAGATCAGTAAAATGGATGAAATTTTAGCTAAACCAATAAAGAAAAAACTGACTTTATTGACTACACCAAAACCTCTGACTGTGTGGATCACAATAAACTGGAAAATTCTTAAAGAAATGGGAATACCAGACCACCTGACCCGCTTCCTGAGAAATCTGTATGCAGGTCAAGAAGCAACAGTTAGAACTGGACATGGAACAACAGACTGGTTCCAAATTGGGAAAGGAGTACATCAAGGCTGTGTATTGTCACCCTGTTTATTGAACTTCTGTGCAGAGTACATCATGAGAAACGCTGGACTGGATGAAGCACAAGCTAGAATCAAGATTGGCAGGAGAAATATCCATAACCTCAGATATGCAGATGACACCACCCTTATGGCAGAAAGTGAAGAAGAACTAAAGAGCCTCTTGATGAAACTGAAAAAGTTGGCTTAACACTCAACATTCAAAAAGCTAAGATCATGGCATCTGGTCCCATCACTTCATGGCAAATAGATGGGGAAACAATGGAAACAGTGAGATACTTCATTTTGGGTATCTGAAATCACTGCAGATGGTGACTGCAGCCATGAAATTAAAACGCTTGCTCCTGGGAACAAAAGCTATGACCAAGCTAGACAGCATATTAAAAAGCAGAGATATTACTTTGCCAACAAAGGTCTGTCTACTCAAAGCTATGGTTTTTCCAGTAGTCGTGTATGGATGTGAGAGTTGGACCATAAAGAAGGCTGGCTGCTGAAGAATTGATGCTTTTGAACTGAGGTGTTGGAGAAGACTCTTGAGAGTCCCTTAAACTGCAAGGAGATCAAACCAATCAATCCTAGAGGAGATCAGTCCTGAATATTCATTGGAAGGACATGCTGAAGCTGAAACTCCAATACTATGGCCACCTGATGGCGAAGAATTGACTCATTTGAAAAGACCCTGATGCTGGGAAAGACTAAAGGCAGGAGAAGAAGGGGACAACAGAGGATGAGATGGTTGGATGGCATCACCGACTCAGTGGATGTGAGTTTGAGCAAGCTTCGAGAGTTGGTGATGGACAGGGAGGCCTGGCGTGCTACAGTCCATGGGGTCACAAAGAGTCGGACACGACTGAGCGACTGAACTAACTGAAAACAATAAAGAAAAAAAATAAGTAACAGCGACGATACCATTACTGATTAGACAGAAATAAAAGACCAAGAGGACACTATGAATAATAATCCAGATAACTTAGACGACAGATTCCTAAAAACATAAATTACCAAAACTGACTCAGGAAGAAAAAGAAAATCTCAATAGTCCCATAGCAAGTAAAGAGATGGTAAACTTCCTGACATATGAAAAGTCAGGACCAGAGGGCTTCATGGTGAATTCTACCAAACATTTAAAGAAGAGTTAACACCAATCCTTAGACTCTTCTAAAAAATAGGAGGAAAAATTTTCTAACTCATTTCATGAAACCAGCACTGTCTTGATACCAAAGCCGAACAAAGGTACAATGAGAAAAGAAAGTCACAGACCAGTGTCCCTCGTAAGTACAGACGTAAGAAGCCTCAGCAAAGTACTAGAAGGGCCGCATATGTAGGGTTTACCCCAGCATGTAAGGGTGTCCAGATTCACACCTGGAGACCCAAACCTCAGGGGGCTGGTGTTTGGAGACGGGGCCTTTGGGAGGTAGGTAGCGGCTCTGTGTTCCTGCTCCCCACTTTGCCCTGTGAAGATGCAACCAGCAGATGGCACCCCTAGGCTGGACGTCCAGCCACCAGGCTGTGAGAAGCAGTTTATAGAGAGGCAGCGCACGGACAAAGAAGTAAAAGTGCGCAGCCACCTGACTGATGTGCAGTGTGAAAGCAAGCAGCAGTGGAGAGAAGGGAGTGTGCTCTATGAGAGGAGTCACGTGTGGACTGGCCGGTGGCTCATGGCACGCTCCTGTGAAGGACGCTTTTCCCAAGGGCGCCCGGCCGGCCACTTCTGTTGGGCAGCACTGGGCCTCCGAGCTGGAGCAGCCAGGAAGTCACACACGCCCTGCAAGGGCAGTCCCAGAGGACAGGAGATGGGGACCCAGACAGCCGCGGCCCGCGAGCAATGCGCCACCACTCACCGGTCAGGTGCATGGTCTCCAGGAGCTGGGCCACCAGGGCTCCATCCCCCTCCTGCTCGCTCTGCACGAGGCCCAGCTTCCGGCGCATCTTCTGCAGGTAGTGCCGGCCGAACTCGGCGTCGAACTCCTCTGCCAGGATGGCCTCGGCCAGCTCGAGGGGCAGTGCGGGGTCCAGGGCCTCGGCCAGCTTCTGCAGGTTCCACTTGCATACTTCGGGCTGCTTGCTGTACGAGTAGCGCCCGGCGGTGTCGGAGGCGTTGCACACATGATCAGGATCGTACCTGCCAGATGGGCAAGAGTGAGTGGTGCCTGAAGGGACCCACCGAGGGACCCGGGTGGATACCGTGGTCCTGCCCTGTCCCACGGGGCCCTGCAGCCTCACCTGCCCCTTCAGCCCACTTTCTACCCAAGAGTGGAGGGTGCTGGTTAAACGCTTCTTTGCTAAAGCCCTCTGGGGGATTCCTGCTCTCTGAATGGCTGGCTGACCAGGCCTTGCTGAGAATCAAACACTGAACAAAACCTTCACAAAAGCAGCCATGCGGGCCTGTGGTGCCCGTGCTGATGTGTACCTCCCCGGGGGCTGATGGCAGGCAGCGGGACGCCCACCTGTCCAGGAAGCCGAAGGGCCCGTAGTCGATGGTGAGCCCCACGATGCTCATGTTGTCTGTGTTGAGCACGCCGTGGCAGAAGCCCACGCACTGCCACTCAGCCACCAGCCGAGCCGTGCGCCGGGTCACCTGCAACAGGACGGCCGCCGCTACTCCCTCCGGGCCCGGCCCTCCCTGAACCACCTGTGCCCGCTGGGCTGGTCTCACAGTGCGTGACTCGCGGGGGGCCTGCCCAGTGTCCGGTCCTGACTTGGGAAGAACACCCGAGGACATGTGAGAAGGAACCCCCCCACACACCACCGTCTCTTATATACTCACTATTCTGGCTTTTACCCAAACCAGAGAGATCAGGGAACCCTGGCATTCTCACGATACAGGCCCCCATGTGGGATGACCACGTCAAAAGAAGGAAGCAAGTCTCCACATTATCAGGCAGACCCACCGCAGGTCCAGCCTCACCCGGGGCTGCAGGGGATGAGGCTCCACCAGCCCACCTGGGCAGCCAGGGCCCTGCTGCCCCGCACCCAGCCAGGAGGAGCCCTGCGAGCCGCAGGTGTGCCCGACGGCCCTGTGGCCCGCTGAGCAGCCCACCCGCAGCGCACCTTCTGAGGCCGCGGGCGCTGTCTGCGTTGGACAGAACCACGCTCAGCTTCACTGACCAGAAGGCCAGGCTCAGGCCGCCACCTTGGGTGTGAGCGGAGCCTCAAGCCTCCCCGGCACTGCCCGCATGACAGATGGGAAGACACTGCCTGGAGGGTCTGGGGAGGGGCCAGGTCTCCCCAGCATGTCTCTGCACGTGGCCCCTGGCTGCAGGCCGGGCCCAACATGCTGCTCTGTGCCCATTTGTGGGGGCACCTGCATGGCCCCTGGGACCACGCCTGAGAGCTCTGGGGTGCATTCAGCCCTGAGCCAGGACAGTCAGCGTGTCCCCCAATCAAGAGGCTTAGGGGTGTGTGCTGCGGGTGACTGTGCACAGGCCTCAATGCGGGAGACCCAGCACCCACCAGCCCTGACTCCCCCCCAGATCTCTGCACGGCTCCTCGAGGCTGCTCAAATAGGGGTCCATCCCAGGACCCTGACCCTCAGCATCTGAGAAGCTAGCCCTGGGCCAAGCCAGTGGGTGGTGATGAGGGTTTGGGACAGGAGGGGACTCAGAGGGCAGGACACCCAGCACCCACCCTCGGGGGGCAGCCCCCACTGACCTCCCGAAAGAAGGCGGCATGTCTCTGCACATGGTCCCTGGGGTGAGAGGCCTGGATTTCAGGGTAGAAAGTGCTGATGACGTAGTCGAGCATTTGCAGTCGGATGTCATCCCTCCCCACGCTGGGGCCCGCCCGGCCCGTGTGCTCGTCTCTGGACTTGAAGATCTCGAAGGATCCGAACCTGGAGGGGAGACCCACGTTGACCACAGGTTAAACATGATGCCTCCCCTCTTGAGTGAGGCGGGAAAGGGGTTGCTGCCAGCGCTTGTGGCCAGAGCAGAGGTGAGTGGGGGACAAACCATACAAACACGGCCGATTTTCAGGGACACAGGCTGATATGGGGCGCCTCCCAGGGCACGTGGGGCGGGACAGCACCAGCGCCCTGTGGGGACAAGGGGATCCGTGCCGTCTCACAGGGGGAGGAGTCCTGTACTGGGGTGAGCTGGGGTCAGCAGTGGGGCAGCTGCACCCCCAGGGGGCAAGGCAACGTCCAGGGCCAGGTTTGCTGGTCACACGGGCCGACTGCCAGCAGTTCGTGGGTGGAGGCCGGGGGTGCTGCCCGATTACCTATGCAACACAGACCAGCGTGCAGCAGACCGTCTGGTCTGGCCCTGGGGGCCCAGCACCTCCACACCAGAGACAAAGGCGAAGCCAGAGACAGCTGAGCCATGGGGTCGGCTGAGTCCCCTGATCCTCAAGACTGCCACAGCTGTCTCCTGACGACTGGCTTTGGGTGGCTGGTATCGAGTGCTCGATTCCAGACAGCTTGGTGACCGCGAAGACTCACAGGACCCTAGCAGCAAGAGGCCTCCACTCGGCAGACGGGGCCCTGGGAGCGGGCGTGCTGGGCGTCAAGGCCACCCGTCCAGCCACGCAGGTGAGGCCATTTTCCCGGCGTGTCTGACGCAATCCCTGGTCATAGACCCCAGGTCGTGGCTCCAGGCTCGCTGCCCAGCCTCTGGCCTTGGGATGTGAGTGCGCGGGCCTTACCTGAGGAACGTGGGGGCCAGGCGCAGCACCACGGCGCACGGCTCGGGCCGGGGGTTCCCGTCGTAGAAGGCATCGCGCACGACGGTGGACTGGGATGAGACGCAGGAGCCGGCCCGCGTGGTGGGCACGCCCAGGTGGAACATGGCCTCGCTGCACAGGAACTCGCGGATGCTGGAGCGCAGCACCTTGCGGCCGTCCGCCTGTCTGAGGTCAAGCACAGAGGTCACTGCCGGGCGCCAGCAACACAGCCGCAGGTCGAAAGGACTGTAGGAAAGCCACTTTACCGGCTTCTGAAAACCAGCCCACGAGCAGCTCTGACGTCAGCGTAGAACGTGTTTTGAATGACCCCAGATGCTATGCCCCTAACGTCCTGCAGGGCTAGATCTGCAGCGTGGGTGCCCTGCCTGCCGTGGGAGTCGAGTCCACACTGAGGACAGGGAGCGCCGTCCCCTGGGTCACATGCACACTCGCGACTGCAATTCTCGGTCTAAGAATTCACTTTGTAAAAGCACAGCACACACACAACACCGTATGCGGCGCGGGGAGGACTTCAGCCTACCTTGGGCGGCTCCGAATGACTCGGACGTTCTCTTCTTATCCTAAGCGGACAGAGTATTATTTTAAATAGACTTTATTTTCCTAGGCACTGTTAGGGTCTCAGCAGAAGCGATCAGAAGGCAGAGGTTTCTCATATATCCCCCAGCATCAGCGTTCCTCCCAGACAGGACATTTGTCGGTCAGTGAACCCACACTGACGTGTCCTCACCCCCAGAGCCCATGTTTACATCAGGGTTCACCCTTGGTGTTGCCCGTCCTGTGGGTCTGGACAACTGCCCAGACAGGGATCCACCGTGACCACAAGGTCACACAGAGAGTGTCACTGCCCAAAGTCCTCCATGCTCCACCGAGCCATCTCTCCCCTCCCAACCTCTGGTCTTTTTACTGTCTCCAGAATTTTGCCTTTTCCAGAATGTCATAGTGTCACACACTTGGAATCATACTGTGTGACCTTTTCAGATTGACTTTCTTCACTTACTGATATGCATCCAAGTTTCCAACATGTTCTTTAATGGCTTGATGGCTCATTTCTTTTTTTTTCTTTCTACTCTTTTTCTGAATAACACTCCACTGTCTGGAATTATCTATTCCACTGTCTGTTCTATCTGTTCACCTTGAAGGACATCTTGGTGGCTTCCAGGTTTTGGCAATTAGGAATACAGTTGCTGTGAACATCCGTATACAGAGTTCCATGTGGACACGTTTTTAACTCCGTGGGGTAAATACTAAAGCGTATGATTGCTGGGTCACATGGTGACAATATATTTGGCTTGGTAAGAGCCCACCAGTCTTCCCAAGCAGCAGACATCCTGCACTCCCAGCAGCGATGCACGTGCTTTCCTGTTGCTCCGCGCCCTTGCTAGTGTTTTGTCTTGTCAGTGTCCTGGAGTGCGGCTTTTCTCATGGGTGTAGTGGTGTCTCACTGTTTGAATTTGCATTTTCCCAATGACACATGATGTGAAATATTTTTCCATGTGCTTAGATGCCATCTCTGTATCTTCTTTGGGGAGGTGTCTAGCAAAGTCTTTGCCCCATTTTAAAATCAGTTCGTTTTCTTATTGTTGAGTTTTAAGAGTTCTTTGTATGTTTTGGATAACAGACATTTATCAGACATATCTTCCACAGGGATTTTCTCCCAGTCTGTGGCTTGTCATTCTCCTGACACTTTCACAGAAGTTTTACATTTAATAAAGTCCAGCCTATCATTTCTTTCATGGATCCTGTCTTCTGTGTTGTATCTAAAAAGTCATTTCCACACCTGAGGTCATTCAGATTTTCTGTTTTATCTTCTAGGAGTTTTACAGTTTACAGAAATCCAAGTCTATGCCCCAACCAGTAACGCTGAAGAAGCTGAAGTGGAACGGTTCTATGAAGACCTATAAGACCTTTTGGAACTAACACCCAAAAAAGATGTCCTTTTCATTATAGGGGACTGGAATGCAAAAGTAGGAAGTCAAGAAACACCTGGAGTAACAGGCAAATTTGGCCTTGGAATACGGAATGAAGCAGGGCAAAGACTAATAGAGTTTTGCCAAGAAAATGCACTACTCATAACAAACACCCTCTTCCAACAACACAAGAGAAGACTCTATACACGGACATCACCAGATGGTCAACACCGAAATCAGATCGATTATATTCTTTGCAACCAAAGATGGAGAAGCTCTATACAGTCAGCAAAAACAAGACCAGGGGCTGACTGTGGCTCAGACCATGAACTCCTTATTGCCAAATTCAGACTTAAATTGAAGAAAGTAGGGAAAACCACTAGACCATTCAGGTATGACCTAAATCAAATCCCTTATGATTATACAGTGGAAGTGAGAAATAGATTTAAGGGCCTAGATCTGATAGAGTGCCTGATGAACTATGGAATGAGGTTCGTGACATTGTACAGGAGACAGGGATCAAGACCATCCCCATGGAAAAGAAATGCAAAAAAGCAAAATGGTTGTCTGGGGAGGCCTTACAAATAGCTGTGAAAAGAAGAGAAGCGAAAAGCAAAGGAGAAAAGGAAAGATACAAACATCTGAATGCAGAGTTCCAAAGAATAGCAAGAAGAGATAAGAAAGCCTTCTTCAGCGATCAATGCAAAGAAATAGAGGAAAATAACAGAATGGGAAAGACTAGGGATCTCTTCAAGAAAATTAGAGATACCAAGAGAACATTTCATGCAAAGATGGGCTCGATAAAGGACAGAAATGGTATGGACCTAACAGAACCAGAAGATATTAAGAAGAGGTGGCAAGAATACACAGAAGAACTGTACAAAAAAGATCTTCATGACCCAGATAATCATGATGGTGTGATTACTGACCTAGAGCCAGACATCCTGGAATGTGAAGTCAAGTGGGCCTTAGAAAGCATCACTATGAACATAAGCTAGTGGAGGTGATGGAATTCCAGTGGAGCTATTCCAAATCCTGAAAGATGATGCTGTGAAAGTGCTGCACTCAATATGCCAGCAAATTTGGAAAACTCAGCAGTGGCCACAGGACTGGAAAAGGGCAGTTTTCATTCCAATCCCAAAGAAAGGCAATGCCAAAGAATGCTTAAACTACCGCACAATTGCACTCATCTCACACGCTAGTCAAGTCATGCTCAAAATTCTCCAAGCCAGGCTTCAGCAATATATGAACCATGAAATTTCTGATGTTCAAGCTGGTTTTAGAAAAGGCAGAGGAACCAGAGATCAAATTGCCAACATCCACTGGATCATGGAAAAAGCAAAAGAGTTCCAGAAAAACATCTATTTCTGCTTTATTGACTATGCTAAAGCCTTTGACTGTTCAGATCACAAAAAACTGTGGAAAATTCTGGAAGAGATGGGAATACCAGACCACCTGATCTGCCTCTTGAGAAACCTGTATGCAGGTCAGGAAGCAACAGTTAGAACTGGACATGGAACAACAGACTGGTTCCAAATAGGAAAAGGAGTACGTCAAGGCTGTATATTGTCACCCTGTTTATTTAACTTACGTGCAGAGTACATCATGAGAAACTCTGGACTGGAAGAAACACAAGTTGGAATCAAGATTGCTGGGAGAAAATCAATAATCTGAGCTACACAGATGACACCACCCTTATGGCAGAAAAGTGAAGAACTAAAGAGCCTCTTGATGAAAGTGAAAGTGGAGAGTGAAAAAGTTGGCTTAAAGCTCAACATTCAGAAAACGAAGATCATGGCATCCGGTCCCATCACTTCATGGACAATAGATGGGGAAACAGTGGAAACAGTGTCAGACTTTATGTTTCTGGGCTCCAAAGTCACTACAGATGGTGACTGCAGCCATGAAATTAAAAGATGCTTACTCCTTGGAAGGAAAGTTATGACCAACCTAGATAGCATATTCAAAAGCAGAGACATTACTCTGTCGACAAAGGTTCGTCTAGTCAAGGCTATGGTTTTTCCTGTGGTCATGTATGGATGTGAGAGCTGGACTGTGAAGAAGGCTGAGAACCGAAGAATTGATGCTTTTTAACTGTGGTGTTGGAGAAGACTCTTGAGAGTCCCCTGGACTGCAAGGAGATCCAACCGGTCCATTCTGAATGAGATCAGCCCTGGGATTTCTTTGGAAGGAATGATGCTAAAGCTGAAACTCCAGTCCTTTGGCCACCTCATGTGAAGAGTTGACTCATTGGAAAAGACTCTGATGCTGGGAGGGATTGGGGGCAGGAGGAGAAGGGAACGACAGAGGATGAGATGGCTGGATGGCATCACTGACTCGATGGATGTGAGTCTGAGTGACCTCCGGGAGTTGGTGATGGACAGGGAGGCCTGGTGTGCTGCGATTCATGGGGTTGCAAAGAGTCAGACACGACTGAGTGACTGATCTGATCTAATCTGATCTGATTTTGTGTGTAGGTTTGTCATCCGTTTTCAGTTAATTTTTGTAGAGGGTGTCAGGTCTGTGTCTAGATTCTCTCTTTTTTTAACATGGATGTCCAGTTGTTCCAGTTCAGTTCAGTCGCTCAGTCGTGTCCGACTCTTTGTGACCCTATGAACCGCAGCACGCCAGGCCTCCCTGTCCATCACCAACTCCTGGAGTTCACCCAAACCCATGTCTATTGAGTCGGTGATGCCATCCAGCCATCTCATCCTCTGTCGTCCCCTTCTCCTCCTGCCCTCAATCTTTCCCAGCATCAGGGTCTTTTCAAATAAGTCAGCTCTTCACATCAGATGGCCAAAGTATTGGAGTTTCAGCTTCAAAATCAGTCCTACCAATGAACACCCAGGACTGATCTCCTTTAGGATGGACTTGTTGGATCTCCTTGCAGTCCAAGGCACTCTCAAGAGTCTTCTCCAACACCACAGTTCAAAAGCATCAATTCTTTGGCACTCAACTTTCTTTACAGTCCAACTCTTATATCCATACATGGCCACTGGAAAAACCACAGCCTTGACTAGACGGACCTTTGTTGACAAAGTAACGTCTCTGTTTTTTAATATGCTGTCTAGGTTGGTCATAACTTTCCTTCCAAGGAGTAAGCATCTTTTAATTTCATGGCTGCAATCACCATCTGCAGTGATTTTGGAGACCAAAAAAAGAAAGTCTGACACTGTTTCCACTGTTTCCCCATCTATTTCCCATGAAGTGATGGGATCGGATGCCATGATCATTTTCTGAATGTTGAGGTTTAAGCCAACTTTTCACTCTCCTCTTTCACTTTCATCAAGAGGCTCTTTAGTTCTTCACTTTTTGCCATAAGGGTGGTGTCATCTGCATAGCTCAGGTTATTGATATTTCTCCCAGCAATCTTGATTCCAGTTTGTGCTTCCTCCAGCTCAGCGTTTCTCATGATGTACTCTGCATATAAGTTAAATAAGCAGGGTGACAATATACAGCCTTGACGTACTCCTTTTCCTATTTGGAACCAGTCTGTTGTTCCATGTCCAGTTCTAACTGTTGCTTCCTGACCTGCATACAGGCTTCTCAAGAGACAGGTCAGGTGGTCTGGTATTCCCATCTCTTTCAGAATTTTCCACAGTTTATTGTGATCTGAACAGTCAAAGGCTTTGGCATAGTCAATAAAGCAGAAATAGATGTTTTTTTCTGGAACTCTATTTTTGATGATCCAGCAGATGTTGGCAATTTGATCTCTGGTTCCTCTGCCTTTTCTAAAATCAGCTTGAACATGTATCAGGAAGTTCACGGTTCACGTATTGCTGAAGCCTGGCTTGGAGAATTTTAAGCATTACTTTACTAGCGTGAGATGAGTGCAATTGTTCGGTAGTCTGAGCACTCTTTGGCATTGCCTTTCTCTGGGACTGGAATGTTGTTCTGGTAGAATCTGTTGAAAATACTATCATTGCTCCATCGGACTGCTTTTGCCCCTTTGTCAAAGACCCATATTTATGCAGATCTATTTCTGGGCTCTCTGCTCTGTTCCACTGAACTATCCATTCTTTGGCCAAAACCATACCCTCTTGATTACCACAGCTTTAGTCAGTCTTGAAGTGGGGGCGGTGCCAGTCCTGACTTTGTTCTTCTTCCTCAATAATGAGCTATTCTGGCTCTTCTGCCTCTTGATAAAAATTTTAGAATCATTTTGTCAATTTCTACAAGATAACTTGCTGAGACTTTAATTGGGGTTGCATCGAATCTATAGATTGAGTTGGGAAGAACCGACATCTTGGCAATATTAAATCTTCCTATCCATGAACATGGAATATCTTTACACTGATTTATTTATTTTTTTTTATCAGTCTTGTAGTTTTCCTCATAGAGATCATTTGTTAGATTCACACCTAAGTATTTCATTTTCAGCAATGCTAATGTAAACAGTGTTTTTAATTTCAAATTTCACTTGTCATTGCTTGGCTATAGTACAGTAGTGACTCTGTATCCCGCAATATTGTTATAACTGCTCTGAGCTCACTTTGGTCCATTCTTTGAGATTTTCTCCGTAGATGTCCATTTGCAAACAAAGACAGTTTTCATTTCTTCCATCTCAATGTGTATGCCTTTGGTTTTCTTACCTTGTTGCATTAGCGAGGACCTCCAGGGTTACTGAGAAGCAATGGTGAGATGGAACATCTTTGCCTTGTTTATCTTAGTGGGAAAGCTCTGAGGTTCTCATGATGAAGTAGATTTAGCTATAGGTTTTCGGTAGAAACTCTATTCCTCTCTATATCTGATTTATCATGAAGAGTGTTAGAGTCTGTCAGATGCCTTTTCTGCTTCAACTAATACATGATTTTCCTTCTTTAGCCTGTTGATCTGATGGATCACATTGATTGATTTTTGCATGTTGAACTAGCACTGCATACTTGGAATAAATCCATTTGGTGGTGATGGATAATTCTTTTCATACATTGTTGAATTTTATTTGCTATTGTTTTGTTGAGGAATTCTCTATGTTCATGAGGGATTTTGGTCTATAGTTTTCTTGTATTGCCTTTGTCGAGATCTTATCAGGGCAACGCTGGACTCAGAATGAGTCAGGGATTAGTTCCTCTGCTTCCATTCTCTGAAAAGAGTAGCGTAATTTTGTCCTTAAATGTTTGGTAGAATTCATCAGTGAACTCATCTGGGCCTGATGCTGTTTTGGAAGGCTACTAATTAATTCAATTTCTTTAATATATATAGGCCTATTCAGATTGTCTATTTTTTCTTGTGAGTTTTGGTAAATTTTGTCTTTCAAGGAATTGGTCCTTTTCATCTAGGCTAGCAAATCTGTGAACATAGTACTGTTCAAAGTCTTTTAATTTCCTTTTAATATCTATATGAATTGTATGATCTTCCCTCTTTAATTTCTGGTATTAGTAATTGCGTCCTAACTTTCTTTCCTAGTTAGTCTGGCTAGAGGCTTATTGATTTTATAGATATTTTCAAAGAGAAAGCTTCTGATTTCACTGATTTCCCCTCTATATTTCAATTTTATTGATTTCTGTTCTCATTCTTCTTTTTATTGTTTACTTTGGAAAGCAGCTGTGCTCACCACTGTACCACCAACACACACAATGGTTTTTTTTTTTTGGTTACTTTGGATTGGATTTGCTCTTTTCTTTGTAGTTTCCTAGGTGGACACTTAAATATTGATTTTAGTTCTCTTTTTTTTTTTTACTAACATATGCACTCACTCACTGCTATAAATTCTCTTCAAAGCACTCTTTCACTGTACCCCACACATTTGATATTTTCACTTTCATTTAGTTCAAAACACTTAAAAATGTCTCTTGGGATGGTGGCTCAGATGGTAAAGAATCTGCCTGCAATGCTGGAGACTCAGGTTCGATCCCTGGGTTGGGAAGATCCTCCAGAGAAGTGAATGGCTACCCACTCCAATATTCTTGCCTGGAGAATTCCACAGACGAGCCTGGTGGGTTACAGTCCGTAGAGCTGGAAAGAGCCAGACATGACAGAAGCAACTCACATGCATTATTTAGAAGTTTGCTGCATAATCTCCAAGAATTTGGGGGTTTTCTAGTGATCTGTTTGGAGAAGGCAATGGCATCGCACTCCAGTACTCTTGCCTGGAAAATCCCATGGATGGACGAGCCTGGTAGGCTGCAGTCCATGGGGTTGCTAAGAGTCGGACACGACGGAGCGACTTGACTTCACTTTTCACTTTCATGATTGGAGAAGGAAATGGCAACCCACTCCAGTGTTCTTGCCTGGAGAATCCCAGGGACAGTGGAGCCTGGTGGGCTTCTGTCTATGGAGTCGCACAGAGTTGGACACAACTGAAGCGACTTAGCAGCAGCAGTGACCTGTTGGGAGAGGGCAATGGCACCCCACTCCAGTACTCTTGCCTGGAAAATCCCATGCACGGAGGAGCCTGGTGGGCTGCGGTCCATGGGGTCGCTGAGGGTCCGACATGACTGAGCAACTTCACTTTCACTTTTCACTTTCATGCATTGGAGAAGGAAATGGCAACCCACTCCACTGTTCTTGCCTGGAGAGTCCCAGGGACGGGGGAGCCTGGTGGGCTGCCATCTATGGGGTCACACAGAGTTAGACATGACTGAAGTGACTTAGCAGCAGGAGCAGCAGCAGTGATCTGTCATTGATTTCTAGTTTGACTCCATTGTGGCCTGAGAAGACACTGTATAATTTCTATTTAAAAAAATTTGTTAAGGTGTGTTTTATGGCTTAGAATGTGGTTTATCTGGATAAATGTTCCATGTGGGCCTGGGAAGAATATGTATTCTGTTGTTAGATGAAGTAGGCCTAGATGTTCATTATGGTATTAATTGAGCTCAAATGTGTCCTTATCAATTTTCTGCCTGTTGGCTCTGTCCATTTCTGATAGAGGGGTGTTGGACTCTCAACTATGATAGTGCGTTCCTCTATGCCTCTCTGAAGTAGTCAGTTTCTGCCAAATGGCACTCTGATGCTGCTGTTTGACACATATACCTTAAGGATGGGCTTCCCTGATAGCTCAGTTGATAAAGAATCCGCCTGCAAGGCAGGAGACCTTGGTTTGATCCCTGGGTCAGGAAGATCTTCTGGAGAAGGGATAGGCTATCCACTCTAGTATCCTTGGGCTTCCCTTGTGGCTCAGCTGGTAAAGAATCTGCCTGCAATGCGGGAGACCTGGGTTCGATCCCTGGGTTGGGAAGATCCCCTGGAGAAGGAAAAGGCTACCCACTCCAGTATTCTGGCCTAGAGAATTCCATGGACTGTATTGTCCATGGGCTCACGAAGAGTCAGACACGACTAAGCGACTTTCACTCACTCACCATAAGGATTGTTCTGGTGTGTTGGCCCCCTCTTTATCCCTAGTAACTTTCCTTACTCCAAAGTCCACTCTTTCTGGAATTACCATGGCCACTCCTGCTTGTTTTTGGATTAGTGTTAGCATGGTACACTAGTATCCATTTACTTTTAATCTACACGTTTTTACATCTAAAGTGGGTTTCTTATGGACAACATATAAGACTTTTAAACAATTCTTCTGACAGTATCTTGTTTTAATTAGTGCGTTTAGATCAAAATGTCTAGACCAAAGTCTTTTCCTTTCACTCTTTTTCTTTCCTTCCTTCTTCCTCTCCCCACCTCAACCCCATCTTTTGTGGCTTTAACTGAGCGTTTTGTGATTCTGTTTTCTCCTTCTTCACCAGTTCTCTCCTGGCGGATCAGTAATACTTTTTTGTGTTTTGTTTTCTTACCCTTTGAAAAATGGTTTGCCCTGGAGTTTGTAATACACATTCACAACTAATCCAACTCTACTTGGAAGTACCACGATACTACTCCTTAGGTAGTATGAATACTTTATAACAACAAAATAATCCAAACCTCTTCCTCCAGCACTCCTTATTCCATTTGGTGTCAAGAATTTCACTTACACATAACCAAATGCATTGTTTCTACTACTTTAAACTATTACCTGTTATATCAGTTAAGATGAAAAGTAAAGCTTTTATTCTACATCCACTTCCTTCTCCTGTGCTCTTCCTTTGATTATGTTGATTCAAGTTCCTGACCTGTACCATTTTCATTCTCTACAAAAAACATCTTTCAACATTTTTTGCAAAACAGATCTAATGGTAACATTCCCCTCAACTTGTGTCTGAGGGGGTCTGTCTCCTTCACTGAACTTGTGTCTGAGGCAGTCTGTCTCCTTCACTGCTAGAGAGTATGAGGGGGTCTGTCTCCTCCACTGCTGGAGGGTAACTTCACAGGGCGCAGAATTCTAGGTGGGTGGATTTTCCCCCTTACTCCACTTTCCTTTGCTTGCCTGGCTTTTGAGAAGCAGCAGTCGTCCTCATCTCTGCTCCTCTGTAGGTAAAGTGTTTCCTTCCTCTAGCTTTTTTCACTTTTATTTTTGCTTTTCTGTAGTTTTAAAATTATAAGCCTAGGTGTAGTTATTATTTTTTTGTAGGGGGTCAGGTAGCCATTTATCTTGCTTGGTAAGATATCTGAGCTTCTTGTATCTGTTTGGTATCTGGTATGTGGGGAAATTCTCAGTCACTACATTAAGTATCTCTTCTGTCCCCTTTTTCTCTCCTGGTCCTACTACGTGCTACCTCTTTTGCAGCTGTCCTGCAGTTCCTGGGACACTGAGGACTTTTCAGTTTTTTTCTTTGCATCTTTGTAGGTTTCTCCTGAGATATCCTCAAGCTCAGAGATTTTTCCTCATCTGTGTCCAGTCTAGTAATATGTCCATCAGAGGCATTCTTCATTTTTGTTAGTGTTTTTACTAGAAACTTCTAGCACTTCCCTCTGGTCTTTCTCAGAACTCCCATCTCTCTGCTCACACTGCCCATCTGCTCTTGCATGCTGCCTACTCCATCCGTCAGAGCCTTTGACATATTAACCACAGTTATGTCAAGTCTTTGGCCTGATAGTTCCGACACCTCTGCCACGTCTGAGGCTAGTTCTGATGCTGGCCCTGTCACTTCCAGCTGTGTCTTCTGCCTTTCAGTGTGTTCTGTAATTTTTTTCTTGATAGCCAGGCATGATGTTCGGGACAAACAGAACAGCTATAAGCAGGCCTCTGTGGTGCGGTGGTGGGCTACAGGTACTGAGTGGAGGCCTCAGACTGTCAGTGAAGCTGGGCCTCTGGACCGAGAACATCCTCACGCGCTGTTCAGTCTCCCCTCTGCCAGAGGCTGGAGCTGGGCCCTTCCCCTTCCCCAGGTCAGTTAGGCTCTGAGGAGACCCCAGCAGGTCAGCCTCGGGTTAATTAGCTCCCCCTGAGGGCAGGCTTGGTAAGAACACGGTGCTCCTGGGAACTTCAAATGGCTCCATTTCCCCACTCCTGCCAGAAGCACCAAGGGGTTTTCCACCAGCGTTCACCGTGAGGACCTAGTAGAACTCCAGGAGATAAAACTCGGTGAAGGGCGCGGGGGCCTTGTGACTGGGGCCCTGGGGGTTTTAACTGGCTTGTCCACACTGAGCCTCCAGCAAACCATCACTTGCAGTGCAAGTGCTCCTGGAGACGCCTGCTCTGGTGATGAAAAATTCTCTGTCTTTGCCTGAGGGTCTCTCCAGTTGGGGCGGGGCAGGGGAGGGCAGCGATTTGCCCTCTGACCTCACTTTTCTTGCAGATCTAAGATGACCTGTTGATTTTTCAGTCTGTTCAGCTTTTCACCCATTAGAATGGAGTGACGATATCCAAAGTTTCTTACTCTATGTTTTTTTAAATTAAAGGAAAGTCACAGCAGTGCATGAGAACGGCTGGCCTGCATGAGCCATGTCCTTAGCCCCTCCCTGTAAGGTGAGGGGGCTGGACACCTCGACCTCCAAGAGCCCCCACCCAGCGAGCAGCCACAACAAAGTGAGTTTGGATCTCTGCCCTTCAGAGTTGGGCCTGGTACGGCCTGGCCCAGGGCACAGAAGCATCCAAGCACTCCCCCAGCAGGAAAGCACTTGAAACAACTTAGAAAATTCTCTAGGAAAAACAAACTCTGGGCTCACTTCTGTCTCACCTGCCAAAGGACAGAGATGCTGCCTGAAGGTGCTTGGGATGCACCTCTACCCACGTCTCTGCAGGGAAGAGGCCAGTATGAGCTTGAGGTGCCAGCGCATATGCCTAGAGTGGGACCAGGGGTCAGCAGAGACCTCCGCGGGCCTCCACACGGCGTGGGGACCACCTCGGCCTCCTGCCTCACCCTCACCCGGGAGGGCTTATTCCAGGTGTGACTGACACCTCTAGAAACCAGGCTTGACAGTCACCCCAAGGCTGTCTGCAGGCTGACCGCACCTGCCTCTGGTTGGTGAGACTCAACACACAGCTGCATCCCACTCACCCCCTCGTGGTCTGTAATCTGTCCTCAAATGTCACTCCACCCCCACCCTGGCCTATTCAGCAGGAAGCCAGCACTGTTCAGCTAATTGCGGATCTGGTAAAAAATGATCCAGAAGACAGGCAGGCTACCTCCTTGCCCAGGGCGAGGTGCCCAAAGCAGAAACCAGAAGCTTATAATGACCACACAGCAAGGGTACAGGGCCTTCCCTGACCCTGCCCCCACAGAGAAGGACACGGGGCAAGCGCGCCTGCACCTGCCGTCCTGAAACCCCAGCCCCCATGGAGGCAAAGGCAAGGAGCCATCTGTCCCTCAGGCACTCCAGCAGCTGCTGGCCTGGCCCACTCACACCACTTCAGATGTTAGCCTCAGTGTTGTTGAGGCTGGGGACCCCAGGAAACGTTGGGGCTGGTGGGTGGGCACAAGCCTGCGAATAGTCAGACAGCCCCTTTCTTTCAAAGGACTTCAGGTCTGGAAACAGACCTACAACCCAAGTCTTCAAATATTAAAAGCAACTTCCAACAGCCTGTTACTCTCAAAAAAAATTTTTTTATAACAAAAACAAAGTCAAAACGAACACAAGAAGTTGAAAGATGCTCATACAATGTGCAAGCCCCAGTGTGAGACATTCACATGTGGTCGAAAGTGCAGACAACTCTCAGCAAGTTGTTCCAGGGCCATGGTGGGGGTGCCAGGCTGAACTCAGGACGTCTCAGACACAGAAAGGTTTGAGGGCTGGGGTGTGAGGAAGAACCTGAGGACCTGAGGTGGAGCTGCTACAGAAGGAGGCGGGTTCAGTACCTGGATAGAGGGGCCAGACAACAGCCACACCTTCAGAATGTCTTTGAACATAAAACTCCAAGTTAGGTGTAATTCTTCTGGCCATTTAACAGGCATTTAACAGTATGGGCGACAGATATGAACTTTGTGTTAAAGAGCCTGTCAGCTGCGGGCATACAGCAGAGGCGACAGCTGGGCACCCTGCCAAGTAGGGCTGTCAGGATCCGGACCCAGGCCGGCAGCACGAGCCCCCAGAGGAGCACAGACAGCGCCCACCTCACTGCGCCCTCAGAGCAGGGCTGGCCCCAAGTGCTCGGAGTAAGTAGGCATCCGCGGTGCTAAGTGTGTGGGAGGCAAGCCGACGGCCGGGCCAGCATTCAGACGAGGCCTTGAGCGCCGGAGCGCTGGCAGCCCCGCGGGGCACGCGGTAAACACGAGCGTGTCACGCGCAGAACTCGCTCCGAAGTCCATGGGTCGTTTATCGTAACAGAGCACGGGCAGCGGCCAGCGCGGCGGGATCAGACGATCAACCCGACCCGAGAGGCCGCAGGGCCGCACCGTGCCAGGCGGGGGCCTCTTGTCCGGGCCCCGGCCCGGGCGCGCCTGCCCAGCTCGCTCTAGGGTCCCGAGCCACACGCCTCACCCGCGGGCGCACCCCCAAACACACCTGGAGAAGGGCGTGGGCCCCGCGCCCTTGAGCTGCAGCTCCCAGCGCTCGCCGGCCTCGGTGCACACCTCGCCCAAGTACATGGCGGCGCCGTCGCCCAGCTGCCCGGCGAACTGGCCGAACTGGTGGCCGCAGTAGCAGTGCGCGGCGGGCTCGGCGCCCGGCAGCAGCGCGTTGCCGCTGAAGAAGAGCGCGGCCTCGGCCTCGCGCGCCTCGCGGGCGGCGGCGGCGGCGGGCGGCGCGCCCAGGCCCAGCAGCGCCAGCGCGGGCTCCGACAGCGCCACGACGCGCGGCCGCCGCAGGGGCTCGGGCCGCGCGCGGCTGAAGCAGGCGCCGGGCACGGGCCGCGGCGCGGACGGGGCGCCCTCGGGGCCGGGCGGCGGCGTCTCCACCGGCAGCGCGCGCAGGGCGCGGTTGTCGAAGCGCAGCCCGGCCAGCCAGCGGGGCGCGGGCTCCATGGCGCCAGCCAACGCGGAGCGGCGGGCGGACGGCGGGCGGCGGCCGAGGGGCGGCGGCCGGGCGCGGGCGACCGCGAGCGAGGCCGGTAGCGCTGCGCGGAGCGCGGCCATCTGAGGCGCCGCGGCGGCGGAAGCTCCGCCGCCCCGAAAGGAAGTCCCACCGCCCCGGAAGCCCCGCCGCCCCGACAGGAAGTCCCCTCCCCGGGCTCGCCTCCCGGTTGCCTGGGCCGCGCCTGACTGACAGGGATGCTGCAGTCCGTGGGGTCGCACGGAGTCGGACACGCCTGAGCTGAACCGGACGCCCGCGGAAGCCTGGGTCTGACTGGTCGCGCCGTCCGCCCGCCTCCTTCCTAGGTCCTGCCTGGGGGACCGCGAGGTCCCGGCCGGACCCGAGGGGAGCGCGCGGCGGGGACTGCCCCGCGCCACAGCGGCAGGTCCTGGAGGTCCGCCCTGGGGGCCTCCGGCCCGTTCGGACTGAGCGCTCCGGGCCGGTGACCGTGCCGAGTGACTGCCCCAGGGGACCCTCGGGGTGCCCCGCGGTTCTGCGTGAAGCAGGACCAGCTTTGTTGGGGTCTGGCCCTTGACTCTCCTTTGCCCACCGCGCACAGGACAGGGGGCAAAGACGGCGCTGGTCCAGATCTGACCGGAAGTCAGGGGTCAGTTTCGGGCCAGGAAGGCCCCGGGGTGAAGCCGAAGCCGGGGGCGCGGCCGCTTCCTCCTCTGGAGGGCCGGCGCCTCTCCTCCTCCTGCCGGTCGCTTCCCCTCCCGCTGCCCTCCCCCAGTCGGGAGCCGGCGCCCCGCTGTCCCGCTGCCCCTCCGCCCTCCACCCCTCCGCTTGCCTATTCGGCCTCCCTCCGGTCACCCCGTGCTTTTTCTTGCGCTTCTCCTGTTTCTTGTGTGTCTTTCTCCTCACCACGCTCTGGGAGGGCAGCAGCTGTGCTGATCCGGGCTGCATTTCCCCCAGAAACCCCCCCCCCCCGTGGACGCCCAGGAGGCTGGGGCGGGCGCGGGGTGGGGAGGGCCAAGCTTGGCCTCGAAGGGTCCGCCCCAGGTGAGGAGTTGGGGTCAGTGTGCAGAGTGACTCTGGGGTCCAGTTCAGAAGAGCCTTGCCTGGAGAGGGTGGTCCTCGGAGGGGTTTCAAAGCCCCTGCCCACCCGGGCCCAGAGGAAAACCTGAGACTTGGACAAACTCCAGAGCGCCCTCCTGTCCGGGCCACTCTGTCCAGCAGCCCCGATCCACATCTGACATGAGGGGCTGCCCGGAACTGCCTCCGGGGGCCACCGCACAGTTCCCAGACCTCGTGTGACCCCCTCCCCGCGCCCCAGCTCTGTCCTGCAGGCTCCGCCCCCTCCAGTTCCGGTCCCCTCCGGGAGAGGAGCAAGGATGCTACGGTCTGCCTGAACGACTGGAACAACGCAGTGAGGGTCTGGCGGGTGCTCGGCACCCAGAGCTGCCTCCTACAGCCCAACAGCTTCCCTTCCCCCTGGGCCCACCTGCGGTCTTCTCACCTGGCCTGCGGGCAGAGTCCTCCGTGCCCAGCCTTCTTCCTAACTGCCTGAGAGACCAGCCTGAGATCCCCCTCTTCCTGACCTGCCTCCTGCCCCCGCCCTCGGCCCCCGCCCTGCCCACACTCTGAGCCTGTGGGTGTCAGAATCTGTCTGTCCTGCCGGCCGCACACAGCAGAGGGAACATCAGGTTGGTTCCAGTGGTCCCGGCAAGTCAGCCTGGGAGCGGCAGTGGCCCTGCCCGCCCTGCAGCCTTGACTCTGCCTCCCGCTTTGGCCGCCTGGCCTCTAGACCTTCCTAGTCTGTCCTGTACAGGTGGGTCCAGTGGCCCTGCTGTGTGGGGCTGAGCAGGCCCCTTCCTGGCCCCTCTCTGTGGAAACTCGGCCAACGGGCAGGCGCACTGAGTGAGGCCGGGCCCACCTAGGCCTGTGGGCCCCCCGTTGTTGGTGCCCCTGTGTGGCCCTGACTGCACCCTCATTATGGACCCTGGCCCCCTGGGCCCCCAGACTCCTGGGAGCACCATCCTTTCCCAGAGCGTGCAGGCAGGCTGTGGTAGGCCGAGAAGATGTGTCTCTGGGGCCTCAGCCTTCTCCCCAGCCCCCAGTCTGGAAGGCATGTCAGCAAAACGGGGTGCTTGTGGGCAGGGGGGTGTCAGCAGAGACCCCAGCCCCCAAGCACTCACCTGTGGCCGAGGACAGGCCGAGGGGCGGCCAGTAAAACTGGTCTAGGAGGTCCACACAGTCATCGCAGCGGGCCCGCAGCATGTGGCTGCCCGTGTCCGGCAGGGCCACCGGTAGCGTGGTGCACAGGCCGGGCTGGGGGGCCAGGCTCCGCGTTCACTCCGGCCCCGGCCAGGGGCCACCGTGGGGGGGCCAAGCTCAGGGGTCACCCGTGGGGGGGTCCAGGCTCAGGGGCCACTGTGCGGGGGGGCCAGGCTCAGGGGGGACCCAGGCTCAGGCCTGTCGCACTGGCCACCCCTGGCCTGTCCTGTGTTCTCCGACGAGGTCCTGGGACCCAGTCTCTAGTTCTGCTGGAGCCTCTCAGAGTCCAGTGCCCCCCCCCCACCCCAGTCTCCACTGCCCATGCCCTCCTCGCAGAGGAGCCGGTGGGCAGGGAGGCCAGCACCTCCTGTATGAGCGCCTGAGGCACAGGCCCCTCTCCTCCAAGTACTTGTCATATATTTGAAACATGAAATCTTGTTGCTTTTCTGCTTGTCAGTGTAACACTTTGCATTGGATACATTAAAATTCCCAGGGTGAAGATTCAAAGTAACTCTCCAGGCCTCAGGCTGGGCTTATTTTATACTGTCTGGTGTTGTGGTTCCTCCTTGCCTTTCGGTCCCAGGAGCTAACACCTGAGCGCGGTCTCTGGGCAGGGTGCCTGGTGCCGGCCTTCCCTCCCAGCCTCCGACGCTGACACCTCTTGTTCTCACCAGTGCGATACACAAACTGTCTCTGCACCCCCGGGCTGCAGGCTGCACCCTGGAAGTGGGCACGGGCTCCCCAGCGGGCTGACACGCGCCACCGGGATCTGAGAGCGGCCCCTCCTGGGGAGACGTGGCAAGGAGGACTCAGAGCTCTTGGGGGACCGGGGTCTGAGAAGGGCCTGCAGGTGGCCCAGCAGGTGACTCACCACCTGTCAGTCCCTTCACCCTCAGGCCTCCTCCTCCGGAAGAGGCAGCCCCCGCCCTGGATTCCTCCCACTGCCGTGGTCACCGCTGCCCTGGTGGGTCCCACCCGACCCTTGCCCACCTGCCTTGGCTTTCCTGCCCTCCTCCCTTGCCCAGCTGCCCCCCAGCTTGGGGCTGGAGGAGCCTGGTCCCTGTCTGCCCCTCCCCGGGATGCTCAGGGTGGAGACCCCGCAGGGTCCTCACAGGCAGCAAGAGGCCTACAGGGTGCAGACTTGTGGGGTGAAGGGTCAGAGTCCACTCTGCCCCTCCTGCTCCACACCCCGGGCCAGGCCTTGGGGGTCCCAGCCCCACTCCCTGCGCCAGTGGAGAGAAGACCCCTGGCAGGGGGAGGCCCAGTAGCCCTGGGGGCCCCCAGCTCACTATGCCCACCGCCATTCTTACGGGCCTTCGACACTGTCCCAGGGCAGAGGAGCACAGAGGAGACCCATTGCGTAGCTGAGCACGTGTTCGGGGGGTAAGGCTCCTCTCCGCTCTGGGCTTTCTGGGCAGATCTGAGCTGCAGGTCGCAGCCGGCCTCCTCCTGGATGGGCTGGGCTGGGCGGCACTGCAGGCTGGGCTGCAGGGTCAGGGCAGGGCCCCGTGGGGGGGTGGGGGGCGGTTGGGAGCCACCAGTGCGCTGGCGCCTCCCTGACCCCCCCAGTCACTAGAGCCCCCTTCCCACACATTTCACCAGACGGCTTCCAAAATTAGATTTTATTTCAGTTTCTAAGAGACGGATATACGAGCACGTGAATGACAACAACCTGGTCCAGCCCGTGGTGTGGATTTCACCTCATCTGGACACTGAGTCAACACACACACAATCAGATGTGGCCATGGGCCCCAGGCGCTATGCTGACAGGAGACCAGGAGACACGCAGACAGGCGGCGACGAGGCGAGTGCTGTGTGGGGCCCAAGTGTACCCAGGCTGGGTCCCGTGCAAGGTGGACGCCCTGCTGGCAGCCACCGTCTGTCTGTCCAGAGGGCAAAGGGCAACCCCAGGTCCCTCCGCCAGCCGCACAGAAAGCAAAGTCAGCCACCCAAGAGGGTGGAGTCCTGGGCCCCCAGCAGCTGGAGGCAGGCGGCTGCCCACATGCTCATCTTCCCAGGACTGAGACTCAAGAAAAAGATGTTCTCTGTCCCAATCAGGTTTAAGGCTAGTATTTCCTGACATTTGCTTCAGTTTAAGTTAAAATTACCTGAGTAAAAAAGTTTCAGACATTTTTAAAAGCCGGAAACACACACTCTCTGCAGGCAGAGCTGCTGCTGGCGGAGTCGCCCCCAGGGGACACCCCAAGGCTGCATGGCTGCAGCCCCACCCCGGGAGCGGCCAGAGCCCCCATGAGACACCCCCACCGCCCGCCTGGGAGAGAAGGCACAGGGAGGAAGCGGCTGGTCTGAGTCCTGAGCCCCGCCCCCGCCCAGGCTCGTCCTGCCGTGAGCCTCCTAACAGCCCACGGGGGCGGGGGGCGGGGGCGGGGGCGGGGCGGAGGGGCTGCGGGGAGGCCGGAGCTCAGACAGTGAACCGATTCTTTTATTTGGGCGAGCTGGGGGCGGGCAGGCGAGGCTGGGCCGGGACCCTGGCGGGGCGGCGCGCGGGCTCCGTCTGTCCTGCTACTTCGGCGGCCAGGCGTCGGAGAGCCTCTGCAGGCAGTGCCGGGCGGCGGGCAGGGCCAGGAGCAGGCTGGCAGCGCGGCGCCCCGTCCAGTAGAGGCCGTAGCCCAGGAGGCCCAGGGCGGCGGCCTTCACGGCCAGGCGGGACACTCTGCCAGAGGTGGACGGCGGGGGCACGCTGGGGAGGGAGGGCGGGCTGGGCTGGCTGGGGGGGGCGTTCCCAGCCCCCAGCCCGGCTCTGTGGGGGGGCGCAGCACTCACGTCATGATCTCCTGGATGTTGAGGTCGGTGGTCCAGTTCTTCTCGATGCCGGGGACGTGGCCCATGCCCACGACGCCCACCACCACGGAGGGGACGCACTTCCTGGGCTCGGCTGGGGTGGGAGACGCGTGAGCACCCGAGTACCCCCGACCCCGCGGGGCCCTATGCCCGCGGGCGCTGTGCTCACCGTCGGAGGCGCGTGGCAGCTCCAGGCGGCGGGCGGCCTGGCGCAGCATGTAGGTCAGGTAGACGTCGCGCTCGGACACGATGGTGCGGTGCAGGTCGGGGAACTCGCCCACCATCTCCGCCATCATCTGCTCCAGCAGGTCCTTCTGCTTGCAGCGCTCCACGTCGTCCTTGCTGGGGGGAGGCGGCCGGCGCTGGGGCAGCGGGCCCAGGGCGGGGACCCCCCCACCGGGACCCTGTGGGAGGAGGTCCTGCCTGGGAACTCGGGGAGCAGGCCTCACGGGGCGGCCACCGTGGGTCACATCTGGCCGCCTCCCCGGCTGGGAGGCCGGTTGGACCTACCTGATGGGGTCTGACAGGAAGCACAGGCCCCAAGCCAACTTGACCTTCTGCCAGAGGGAGAGGGCGGCGATGGCCCGCTTGAAGGTGACGGGGATGGGCCGGTCGCCCAGGTGGAACTTGCAGAACGGCACCCTACTGGCCTGGGTGGAGGCGGGATGTTGGGGTGTCGGTGGGGGACCCCGGGGCGGCTCCCGAGCCCCAGTCCCCGGTCGGGCCCAGGCCCACCTCCTTGAAGGCCTCCCGGAACTCGCCGCCGGGGGCCACGCCCAGCTGCTCAGTGATGTGGGCGGACACCTTCAGCAGGAGCATCTGCATCAGTCCCGACGCAACGCCGTTCTGTGGGGTGGGGGTGGGGGGGCGCATGTCAGCCATGCTGGGGCTGGGCTCCTGCAGGCTGCCGGGGGCCGTGTCCACCACACAGGCTCAGGCCAGCGGCAGACCCGTGGCCCCACGGAGCCCCCTGCCCTCAGCCCTCCAGCCCAGACACAACTCCCCTGCCCACACCTCCCTTGGTGCTGTGTTCCTGGGGAGGGACACGCAGTGGGGGTCTCGGCTTCAGGGTCCAGGACACACTGAAGCCCCCCCACCACCCATGTGACCTGCCAGCACCCCCGGGGTCCCCGGGGCTGGAGCAGCTCTCGCCTCAGGGCTAGGGGCCGGCCGGCTCTCCCCGGCACCTCGGGCAGGGCCCCGGGCCCGCCCGCCCGGTGGCCGCACCTGCCTGACGGCCTGCTGCAGCTTCTCCAGGCTGACCTCCTTGGCCTCGCGCAGCAGCGTGCGCTCGTCCATCCTCAGCATGGACACGCGGTACTGGCACAGCTCCACCACCACCACGTCGGGCTGCACCTCCCGGATGGTCTGCCGCGGACACGCCGGCTCAGGGCCCGCCCCAGACGCGCCCAACCCTGCGGCGGCCCCGCCCCCGGCTCGGCCGCGGTGCGTACAGCTTAGCGTGTGCGGCAGCGAAGCGGGGAAAGGGAGGCCAGTCCGTCTGCCCTGCGGCCTCACCTTCACCACGTCCCGCTTGCTGTCGTCGCTGAAGTGGGCCGTGCCCACCACGTACACCCGGCTCCCGTCCTCAGCCACCAGCTCGGTCACCGTGTGCGGGAGGTTGGGCCGCTCTCGCCGCCTCTTCAGCTTCATCTCCAGCAACAGGTTGAACGCGTCCACGTCGGCTGTGGGACAGCGAGCCCCAGCTCAGGGACGCCCGCGCACACGGGGTCCCTCTGCTGGTCCTCGCCCACCAGGATGAGTGTCGGGTTAGGAGCCCCAGGCTGCTGAGGGGCCCGGGAGAGGCTGCGACTCTGAAGCCCCCGGCCCACCAAGACCTTGCCCAAGGCCCACCCCACGGGGACCCTGGGGAGCACGCACACAGGTTCTGTGGGTCTCCGGGGAGCACCCTGGGCACTGCCTCTGAGGCCCCTGAAGTCACGACGGGCTCCATGTCGGCCTGTGGAAGGAGGAAGCACTGAAGCTGTGCTGCCCCGGGGCTGTGGGGCTGCAGGCCATGTGTCCCCGACACGCTCCCCATGGCGCCCCGCGCGGCCCTCAGCTGGCCAGCAACACGGCGGGAAAACCGGGGAGGCGCCTCTGGGCACAGGAGCCCCCGTACCCGCCACCGGGCCTCTGACCTCGCGGGGCGGCTGCTCCTCCGGCTCCTCCATGGCTCGCAGCGGCTCTAGCACCGACGCGTGAAGCCTGAGAAAACAGGAACCGTGTCCTCACCTGGGGCCCAGGGCCGGGCACAGGGCTCAGCTTACCAGGGGCTCCGGCGTCTGGGACGACCCGCGGGCAGGCCCTGGGCCCGGGCGTGCAGCGGGGACACCCACAGGGGGATGCGCCCGCTCCGCTTGTCCAACAGGGGGACTCCCCACGGGGGCATTGGCCAGACCTGGGTGCTTCCGTTGTGACTTCGGAGCAAAAACACAATTTATAACATTCCCTAAAACAATGACGCCAAGCGACGGGAAGAAGTCTGTGTTGAGCTGGCGTGGGAGGTCGTGGGGCCACAGCCCTGCTGTCATGGGCGGCGGCGCACGCGTCCCAGCAGCGCTGGCACAGGTGTGAGTCTCACACGGGTGTGAGCACAGATGCTGGAGGAATCCAGCCTCCTTCTAAGAAGCTGACAGAGAAACCAAGTCCCCCGAGGTCGTCCGTGAGCCTCTGCACTGCTCCTACCAGAGGGCAGCTGGGGGCTGGAGCCCAGGGAATCTGTTCTCACCCACGGACACCAGGGGTCGGGGCGGTGGGGGCATCAGGGAGACAGGGTGGGAGCGTCAGGGGGCAGGGTGGGGGCGTCAGGGGACAGGGTGGGGGCGTCAGGGGGCAGGGTGGGGGCGTCAGGGGGACAGGGTGGGGGCATCAGGGGGCAGGGTGGGGTATCAGGGGGCAGAGTGGGGGTATCAGGGGGCAGGGTGGGGTGTCAGGAATGGGGTGGGGGTGTCAGGGGGACAGGGTGGGGTAGTCAGGGGGCAGGGTGGGGGCGTCGGGGGACAGGGTGGGGGCGTCGGGGGGCAGGGTGGGGGCGTCGGGGGACAGGGGTGGGGGCATCAGGGGGCAGGGTGGGGTATCAGGGGGCAGAGTGGGGGTATCAGGGGGCAGGGTGGGGTGTCAGGAATGGGGTGGGGGTGTCAGGGGGACAGGGTGGGGTAGTCAGGGGGCAGGGTGGGGGCGTCGGGGGACAGGGGTGGGGGCGTCGGGGGGCAGGGGTGGGAGCGTCGGGGGACAGGGTGGGGGCGTCAGGGGGACAGGGTGGGGGCGTCAGGGGGCAGGGTGGGGGCGTCAGGGGGACAGGGTGGGGGCGTCAGGGGGCAAGGTGGGGGCGTCAGGGGGCAGGGTGGGGGCGTCAGGGGGCAGGGTGGGGTATCAGGGGGCAGAGTGGGGGTATCAGGGGGCAGGGTGGGGTGTCAGGAATGGGGTGGGGGTGTCAGGGGGACAGGGTGGGGACATCAGGGGGCAGGGTGGGGTATCGGGACAGGGTGGGGTAGTCAGGGGGCCGGGTGGGGGCGTCAGGGGGCAGGGTGGGGTCACGGTAGGGGTATTGGAGGGGCAGGGGCAGGGTGGGAGTCAGGGGCTGGGATGTGGTGGTCTGTCCCTCCTCACTGAGGACAGAAGCAGTGCCTGCTGCACAGCCATGACCTGAACCTCCCAAGGTGCCGCTGGAAACAAACCAGAAACTGAAAGAGCCTTGGTTCTAGCTGAGTTGAGAGCTGGGGTCCTGCGGGGCACCCACAGGCTGAGCCCACTGGAGGTCTGACAGGTGACGGGACCGTCACGTGAGGAACAACTCTGATCTGGTTTTGGCTCGGTGCTGTTGTGGGCTCTCATGCCTATGCGGTCACACGTGAACTGCGGGGTGTGCCTGGGAGGTCCACGCAGGCAGCAGGACATGCCCAAGGCCCTGTCAGCTCCAGTTTCACAACAAAAAGGAAGTAGAGATGATAAAATAAACACGACACCAGATCAGGTTCCTCCCCCTTGTACCCTGGGCCCCACTCTCATCCGGGCTCCGTTCCCAGCCCCGCTCGGAGTGCCGGCGTCCTGGCCTTGGGCTCCTGGGAATGAAGTCGGGGGAAGGGTCCTGAGACCCATGGACAGACCCAGCGGCAGGCAGAGCCGGGGGTTCTGTGGAGGGTGGGGGACCAGCGTGGGGTCTGAGTGGCGCCCCCCCACCCGGAGCAGCTGCTGCGCTGGGGCGCCCGGTCCCCACGGGGAGCGGCTCACTGGCCTCCCCAGCCCCAGGGCCGCCTCCTTCCTGCTTCACAGACCGAAGGCCCCAACAGGAACAGAAACAGGAAGCTGCGTCCACAGGCACCCGGCTTGGCCCGCCCTGCTCTCAGGTTCCCAAGCTGGCCCAGGAAAGCCCCCTGGGTCCCCTTCACATGAGGTGCCAGAGGATCAGAGAAGCTTCTCCAGGAAGCATCCCTGCTGTCCTGGGAAGCTTGTGTGACAGCCGGCGGGACGCAGGCCAGTGAGCCTCAGTCTCCCTCCCCTGGGCCTGGGGGCCACAGTCTGGTCGGTGCCCCAGACCCACCCTCTGTCCCCAGGGGCAGACAGGCCATGAGCCCCCAGACAGCTGGGCCACGACCATAGCACCCGGACCCAGGACCCGCGAGTGCCCCAGGACAGGTGCCTGGCCTGGGAGGCATCAGACGGGAAGAGCCAAGAGCCCGTGATTCTGAGAGCATCTCCGCTTCTCTCACCTCCCAGTGTCCAGTTTCCCGGAAGCTGAGTCAGGGCCCCCGGCGGACCCCTCCAGAACCAGTTCAGAGGGTTGTCGACCCTCCTCCCACCACCACGCACCCTCAGATCTTTACAGCCGGGACCGACCACTCGGCTGCCTGGAGGGAGCAAGGGCCTGGCCTCCACCTCCTCACACCGCAGGTGGGTTTCTGGATCTCTGGAGGACAGGTCCTGACAGCCCAGCCCAGCAGACCCCAGGCTCCGTGCCCAGCCCCAGGAGGCCCGCGCCAGGCTTCCGCCCAGCAACCCAGACACCAACGCCGAGCCCTTGGGGAGCCAGCGCAAAGCAGACCTTTCTGCCTGATCCAGATACTCTCCCTGTACCCCTACAGCTGTCACTGCTGAGCTGGACTCAGAGAGCACGGCCTGGGGAGGCCTCCTGAGCTGGGTGGCTCGAGGCCTGTCCTCCGGCAAACAGGCAGCTGGGCTGTCAGCAACTGCGTGGCGGGGGACGTCCGCAGGGCTGGCCGCTTTCAGACCGCCACCTGGCACAGCGTGGCCTCGGGCAGGCCCTCCCAACCTGCCCGGACGCTTAACTCCGGCCTCCAGGGCCGGGGTGGTTCGAAGAGCCACCCAGCCGTCCCATGATGGGCACAGGGTGCGCTGCACTGAGGTGGCACGTCGGCGTCTTTCCCTGGGGCAGGAGGACCAGGAGGTGCCTCTGCAGAAGGGGCGTGACCGTGATCTGGCTCCACACATACACTTCCGGGGAAATAGGCTCCAAATGCCAGGCAGCCCCTGAACCCCAAGAGTACCCACTTTGCCGGGTTCACCAAAGAACCCACCGACTCACAGGCAGGGAGAGCCCCGCCTGCGATGGGGATGCCCAGGGGACGTGTCTGGTGCTCTTGCTGGACGTGGTGTTAGCGCAGCAAACAGCCTGCTGAGTGCCCCGCACAGCACAGACCAAGGACAGCAGGCTGCGCCGGCCGCCGTCTCCTCTCCAGGGTCCCACTGCTGTGGACTGGGCGGTGGCCCCTCTAATTCATATTTTGAAGCCCTGAGCCCAATGGGATGAAATTAGGAGGCAGGGGCTCTGGGAGATGACTCGGATGAGGTAAGGCACGAGGCTGGGCCCCAGCATAGGACTAGGTACAGCCTTCCTGGGAAGAGCCCCGGGAGGGCTGGTCTGGGAGAGCATGGCGAGAGAGCAGCTGTCTGGGGCCAGGAAGAGCTCCTCCCAGCAACCAAGGCAGCCAGCACCTTGGTCTTGAATTTTGTCCCCAGGACTGTGAGGAAACTGCTGCTTCGGCCCCATCGGTGGTATTCTGTAATGATCACACTCAGTCATTCCCTCCCATCTGCCTCTAAACATCAGGAAGCCAGAAACGCCTCCCAGACCCCAGCCCGGCGTTCCCTTGCTGGCCAAGAGCTGACCAGCGAGCGCCAGATGGAGTTTCCAGAAAAACCAGCTCCCAATCAGCCCACTAGGCCTGCCTGCTCAGAAGGCCAGGGATCCCAAACTGGACAGACAGCAGGCTGCAGAGAGACTGAGTGGGAGGCAGCAGAGTGTGGCCTGAAGCTACACGCCTACACCCCTACTTCTGAAGCCACGGGAAACCCCCCTGGGTCTGGCAGGCTGTTTTATGGAGCTGTGTCAAAGGTCAGGATATGGTAAAGGGTCAGGTCACACCTTAGCTGGAGGCCTAGCACACCTGGCTAACCTTCCTGGAACCTGGACTCTGCCCAGTGGGGTCCCCATGCTGACCTCCATGGGGGCACTGGGTGGGGGGGGCCTTCCTGCCTACCACGCTGGGCCCTCTCCTGGCGGTTTTGCCCCAGGCCTGACACCACAGCATCACCGCCATCCTGCAAGGCCGCCCAGTGGCGCCAAGGTCAGGGGGCTCCCTCCCAGTCACACAACAAGGGGGCGGGCACGACAGCCAGGGACAGCCCGGAGACAGTGCCGCCTTCATGGGGGCGCCGCGAGCCAGTGGCCTTACACCGTCCTCTCCGGGGAACCCCGAAAGCCCGGAGGACGCCAGCTGGAGGCCACCCATCTTCCGGATGCGGTGGCCCTGACACCCGAAGTCCGCCGAGGACTTCCTCGCTGCTCTCCAATGAGCCTCGGTTTTCTTTCTCGGGACAGTTTTCCCAGAGACGCATTTGAGAACTTTGCGGCATGTAAGTTACATCTCAATAAAGCTGCTCCCAGAATTGAGGTGAGTAGAGCGCGCCGGGCCTCGGAGTCTGGGCTCCGGGGCTCCATATGGCAGCCCCAACTCCTCGGCCTGAAGGGCAGAGGCCGCCTGCGCCGCGAAGGGCCCAGGGCCCCCTCCGGGGCCGAGCTGCCGCCCCTGCGGAGTCGGGCCGCTCGCTCGGACCGCCGCCGCCCCCGGCCCCGGCCCCGACCCGGCCGGGTCCCCGCCCCCGGCCCCGCCCCCGGCCCGCAGCGCCCGAGAGCCCTCGCCGTCGCCCTCAGCACCGCGCGCCCCGCGGAGGCCGGCGCTGACCCTCCGGCCCGGGGCCGCGCGCCGCGGGCTGTCTGGGCCCGGCATGGACCGCCCCCGCCCCCGCCCCCGACCCGCGCGCCCGGCGCGCCCCCCGCCCGGGACCGAGCCGCGCGGCGTACCGGTCTGGGCGGCGTTCCTCAGCCGGCCTCCATGCGGCGCGGCGCCCACCGGACGGGGCGGGCCGGAGCTGCGGGGCGGGGCGGCCAGACGGGCCGCGGCCGGGCCGGGGCGGCGGGGGCGCGCGGCTTGCCGGGAAGCGTAGTTCGACGCGCGGTCTGCCTGCGCTTGCAGCGGGCCTGACCCGCGCCTGCGAACTACAATTCTCAGGGGGCTGCGCGCGACCAGGCGAGGACTTCACTTCCCATGAGGCCGCGCGCGAGAAGCCCCGCCCGGCCCGTCCTCCCGCTCCAAGCTCCGAGGGCTAAGCGGCGGCTGAGGCCGTGGGTTCGAGTCCCAGGCCTGCCGCCTTAGTGGGGCGGCGTTGCGAAGCGCCCCAAAACTCTTTGGCTGCAGCTCCCGGTCAGTAAAAGGGAGTGGATGTTCATGCGGCCTACTGTAATACAGAACCATCAATGCAACGCTAGGGGCAGATTCCAGACCGCAGATGGCAACCGTGCGGGTGCCTGGGCGCCCCCTCGGCCTGGCGGATGGCGTCCGGGGAGGTGCGGGCGGGGGGCAGGGCGGACGGGGTGGGGGGCGCGCAGCCGGACGGGGAGCCCAGAGTGAGGCCAGCCCCCATCTGCCTTGCCTGGTCAGCTCCAGGAAGGGGGTGCACCCCCGCCCCCCGGCGCCCCTGCGGGTCCTGGGCTCCCCCGTTCTGAGTTGAGACGCCCCGTCTAGCCTTGAGCAGGGTGGGCTCCTAGCCAGCAGGCTGAGCTGTCAGGAGCGGCTCCAGGCTGACCCTTAACTTCCAGGCTCCTGGCCCACAGCCTGAGCCCAGCCTCTCTGTCCGGTTGGCAGGGCACACATTGGCTCTGCCCGCCCCGCCGCCTTGGCCACCCACACAGCAGAGCTGGAGCGCCGCCCTTCACTCCAGGCCTTCGCCCCGCTGGAGAGCCGGCCTGGCTGAGACGGCCCTGCTGGGCTGGTGTGACGGATGTGGCCCGGGCTCCCGTCCTGGCTGTCTGGGTGCGGTCCAAGGTTCTCCTGATGCCCCTCCTCCCTGGAGAAGGAGGGCGCCCCCAACTGCCCTGCCCAGCCCAGGACTGGAGGGAACGAGCAAGGAGGCGGCTGTGGACCGTATGTCGTGGACCGTGTGTCATGGGCCCACGGCTCCTGTGGGGGCCCCTCTGCCCGCTCCCCTGAGGTGCACCCCTGGCCCCACAGGAGGAGGTCGGCCTCAGTGGCACTCTGACTCCCTCTGTTCCCCAGCCAACCAGGGCAACCGGCCAGTTCACATGCCCAGGCCTTGGAGGACACTGGGCCCGAAATGTCCTGCCAGCCTTGGCTCAGGGACGGGGCTGGGGAGAGCAGTCCTGCCAAAGACACAGCCCAGGACTCAGAGCCGGGGCGCCCCCGCCCTGCCTCGCCCCCTGCGCACAGCGCATGAGCACACCCTCAGGGGTGGGAACCCTGCTGTTTGCTGTCTGGGGCCCTCCCAGAGCCGGCCAGTTCCTAGAGATGGCGAACAGCTTCCCAGGCCATGAGGACGCCCGGAGCGCCGCGCCCCGTCCTCCTCAGGCTTCTGTGTGTCCTGGTGCCACCCTTGGGGGTCCCCCGGGCCAGGCACCCGGCAGCCAGGGACTGGCAGGGCCCCCAGAGTATTCACGCTGGTCCTGAGCCTGCTCACCCTGCCTCACACGCGCCGTCCCTGTGGAGATCCCAGGAAAGGCCCTGCCCACATGTTCCCCCGCCTGCCTCCTGCCCAGCCCTGGCCGCCTCCCCCGCCGGCTCAGGAGCTGTCTGTGCAGTGGCGGCCTCCCCTGATCTTGGGCCTCACCATCTCTGAGTGATGATGGAAACCCATTAGGATGCCACCCCTGGGCAACAGATCACCCACAGCGTGCAGGAGGGCCGCTCCAGAGAGGGCCTGCTCAGGGTCTCCCTGTCGGCCCTCCACACGGTGTGGCAGGTGGTCCCACTCTAAACCCTGCAGAGCCCCGTCGTGATTGTAGCCCTGGCATTCCTGGCCCGGCTGCCCCAGCCACCTGCCTTCAGACCCCCAGGGTCTCCTGCCAGGGCATGGAAGGCTTGTGACTCCTCGGTGCATGTGTGGGACTGGCTGCACCCCCACCTGCATCCCGCCCCGCAACACGGGCCCTCGTCCGTGAAGCCCTCGCTGTTGCCTCGGGGGCACCTGGCAGCCCTGCCCTCAGGCATCCGCTGGGGGGCAGCTTCCCAGGGGCCGCTCCGTCTCCACCTAGCCGGGGACTCACCTGGGGGCCCAGGGTGCACGCGTGCCAGCTGGGGGCCGTGGGCGTCCGCCGGGGCGAGGACCGCACCGCCTGGCTCAGCTGCGGTGGGGCCCCCGGAGGGCAGCGGGCGTCTCCCGCGCCCTGCCTCCCTGGGACCCCCCACCCCATGCAGGGAGCCGGAGCCCCAGCCGGAGCACAGGCCTCTGGCGAGACGGAGCACTCGGACTCGGGGGTATCAGAATAATCTTTATTGATATGCTGGGTACCTTGTTAACACTGTCACGATGTCACCGTGGCTGAGGTAACAGGGAGCCCCGCCCACACCAGCCCGCGGCTCCCACAGACCACCGGGGCCCCTCGGGCGGGGGGCGGGGGGACTGGTGGCCTGGAGGGGACGTGGTTATTGCGTTGGATTCCTGCCCTCACCAGCCTCACCCCACGCTCACTCACGCACACGCTCCACGCTTGTCGGCTCACGCACACACCCACTGACACGCCGGCACCCTGCTCTCTGGACGCACGCTCGCAGTCACACGCACGACATCCTTTGATTTAAAGGCATCCGAAGCCGCCGGATAATAAACGTACTGGCTAGGTACAGTAACCATAGTAACAGGTGGTCGGGGTATGAGGAGAAAGTGCATGTTGACCTTTGACCGGAGGGGCCCCGGCCCCTCCCATCAGGGCGCCCGTCCCTGCAGGGGCGGCCCGAGGCTGAGGTGCCACCCCCACCCCCCCGCGCCCCCCTGAGTCGTCCTGCCACCTCCCGGCCCCTCACAGGCCAGCATCCCAGGCCCCAAACACAATCAACTAAAAAAATAAATTCTTCATCTCACAGCGGAGCGCCTGATGTTAGGGGCGGGGCAGCTCTGGACCTTTGGGTGTGGGGCTGCCCGGGGTCCTGGACAGCCCCGGACCCAGCCAGCACCCTGACGATGCCATCCGGGGGCCGGGGGAGAGGTGCTGAGCCCTGTGGCATGCGGGCGGGAGGCCGGGGCGCGTGGGCAGTGCCAGGCAGAGCGAGGCTGCCTCTGCCTGGGGTGCGGTCATGCAGCCGCAAGGGCAGCCCCGGCCCTCAGAACTCCACGGTACTCACTACTGTCCTCGGCTCGTCGAAGGTGGCGATGAGGATCTGCTGTGGCGGAGGGATGGCGATGAGGCTGCCCACGTCCTGGGGGGCTCTGGGGGCCCCGTCCTCCTCCTCCCGGGCCTCGTACAGCGTGCCGATGTGCAGCAGCGGGTGGGTGGCATTGCGGCTCAGGATGGCAAGGGGGTCAGGCTTGCCCAGGCTGGCTGGCGACAGAGGGGCGGTGGCAGGGGCGGCGGGGGGCGAGCAGACATGAAACGGGCCCCCGGGGGGCAGCACGCCCCGGGCTGGCTCTGCCGAGTACAGGGCTTCCTCCTCCGGGAGCGGGGCATCTGCAAATAGCCCAGAGCAGAGGGCGTCTGTAGGTCCCTCCTCACCTCTGGCCCCTGCTCCTGCGTGCTGACGCTCCCCAGCACGGTGGCCTGCCTGGTCGGACCCTGGCTGCCCCAGGAGCAGGGGCGCCAGTTTCCAGAACCTTCTCCAGGAGCTGAGCAACCTCACCGTGTGTCCCCCCAGCCCTGCATCGCGGCTGCTTCCCGGGGCCCTGGGGCGAGGGAGCCGCCTGGGGTCACGCCCGCAGCTGACTCCTCTGCCTGTCCCCACTTCCATCCGGATGGCACAATCCTTAGCCCGCTCACAGCCCCCGCCCCGCCCTGCCGGCCCCTACCTGTCGCGGGCGCCGCTGTCAGGCCCAGCGCGCACTCATCCGCCTGGGACAGGAAGCCGCCTTCCTGACTCCGGGAGGCTGGCAGCGCGGCGGGCAGGGCCTCGGCCTTGGCCTTCTTGGTGCCCAGGATGTGGGGGTGCACGTCCAGCGAGAAGTGGCGGGCATGCTTCTTGTCGGTCGCGGGCCCCGCGTCGCCCCCGCTGCCCTTGTAGTGGTGCGCGGCGCGCGCGCCCGCGTCCAACAGCGGCGCGATCAGAGTGTCCGTGGCCGTCTTGCGGCGCACGGGCTTGGGCTTCTCGGCCTTGCTGTTCTCCACGCGCATGATAGCCAGCGGCTCCTTGAAGGGCTGGGGCAGCGGGTTGCTGCTGGGAATCCACTTCATCTTCTTGCGGGGCCGCTTGACCACGGGCGGCTCGGCCTCGCCGTCGGGCTCGGCGGGGTTGGCGCTGGGGTCCACCGTCTGCACGCCCGCGTCACGCACGGTGGGCGTGGCGTCGTGGTTGGACTGCGCCAGCGCCGCCAGCAGCTGCCGCACCACGTTGTCGTACATGAGATCGCTCTCGTTGGTGATGAAGTCCAGCCGGTTAAGCGACTTGATGTGGTCCCGGTTCTCGTTGCAGAACATGGCCAGGATGTTGATGTCGCAGAACTGGGAGCGGCGCCACTGCCGGCGCGTCTTGATGCCCACCTTGTGCAGCTTGTCGAAGACGAAGTTGCTCTTGCGGAAGATGAAGAGGTGCGTGAGGTTGACCAGGATGACGAGGTTCATGGCGCAGAGGAGCACTACGTCCACGCCCGCCACGATGCGCTGTAGCTGCACCGACGGCAGCTTGCAGGTGACGCGCACGGCCGGGCCGCCCCCGGGGCGGCGCCCAGCGCGCAGGTGAACTCGTTCTGCTTCTGGGTGGCGTAGTAGGTGCACAGGTAGGAGATGGGTGCCACGCTGAGCAGCAGGATGAGCAGGTGCCGCGCCAGGTAGAGCTTGGCCAGGAAGTTGCTGCGGCCGCGGCGCTCCAGGTACTTCTCGAACAGGTTCTGCTCGGGGCTCTTCTCCTTCTCCGCGTTCTCGATGATCTCGCGCCGCTCGCGCTCCGTGATGCCCGGGCCCTTGGACTGGATCTGCTTCTCGATCTTGGGCGCGCGGCCCTCGGCCGCCCGGTGGTAGCAGTTGTCGATTTCCTGCAGCAGGAAGTTGAGCTCGGAGGTGAGGCGCGTGGACGCCAGGAACTCCCAGCCCAGCGCGGGCACGTACATGATTGCCGCGAAGGCCAGCAGCGAGTAGGGCAGCAGCTTGTGCTCGAACAGCGATGGCCACAGGCTGGCGTCCACGCCGGGCAGCGCGTCCCGCAGCTCCGTCCAGCAGTAGCCGCGGGCATACAGCGCCTGGTCGCGGGTGAAGTTGTGCGGCGTGTAGCAGTAAATGGGCTCCTCTGGGGGCGGAGAGGAGAAGGCGCTGGGGCATTGCACCCCTCCTGGCCTGCCACGCCCGAGCCCCCTTCCCCATCTCTGCTGTGTCCCTTGGGGTCTGCTCCTACATCCCCTCCCGCCCCCTCCACTGCAGTCAGCTTTGCCTTAGGGGTGGAGGTACAGCCCTGCCCACCTGGGGGGGCAGAGATCTGCACTTGGAATCTCAGGCCTCCCTCCAGGTGCCACCCCCACCCCCAGCACACAGGGCAGAGTCCAGAGCAGGGGGCGCAGGCCACACGGCCCAGGGCCTGGCACCACCACCCATCCTGAGGAGGGCAGGTGTCCTGGGCAAGTCCTCCCTAGCCAGAGGTTACGGGGGCATGATGCTGCCTGCCTGTGAGAAGTGAGGGGTGTCCTCCCAAGACCCTCTGTCCTGGGGATGGGCGGGCCAGAGGTCCCTGGACGCTGGGTGGTCAGGGGAGCCACTCCAGGGATCGGACAGGAAGGAGTCATCACCCAGACCCCAGGGTCTGCCCAACATGCGAGGGTGAGAGCTCCGCCCTGAACGCAGGAAGCCCCGAACGCAGGAAGAACTGTTCCCCAGGTGAGGACAGGCGCAGACCACAGCGGGAGGTGCGGCCCCTAGCCCGAGTCTCCCGGAGGGCAGGGCTTGGCCGCCTCAGCGCTGTCCTCAGGGCAGGGTGGTCTGGGCCCTGAAGGCCGGGTCACTGCGCTATCAGGCTGGGCTCCAGCCAGGGTGTGCCCTCCTGCAGGCACTGGCACCCGGGGCCCCTCGCCTAAAGGGCAGCGTCCTGCTGGCAGGAGGCGGGCGCCCCAACCTGAACACAGAGGGCTTCCTCCCCCTCACCTGAGGAGCCCCAGGGTGGGCCGCTCAGTCCCCCTCTGCCCCAGCTTAAGCCTCTCAGTCCAGGAGACGCAGACCAGAAGCAGTGGGGACCAGCACGCCCGTCTGTCTGTGCAGGCCTGCTGCACGAAGCCGGCCCTTGAGTGGGGAGGCAGCTGGTCACTGCCAGTGGCTCGCAGGGGCCGAGGGGCCGGCTACCCCCTGGGCACAAACACCCTGCAGGCGCCTCGGCCCAGCCCACAGAGGCTGCCTCCCTCTCACATGTGCAGCCTCAGGCCACCGCTGCCCCGTCTCAGCCTCACGGTGTCCTGGAGGCCTCGGGCCTCAGCATCGCCAGAGGGGGGCCCACGGCTCGTTCAGGGCGCGGACCTCGGACTGCACCTGGCGGGCGCTGGGGGGTCAGGGGCCCGGGGGCAGGAGGAGCCAGGCCAGCAGGCTCGGGAGTGGGGCTGAGGTAGGGGCACTGGGGGTGGGGTGGGTCAGGAAACGCTGCTCCTACGGCCCAGGGCCCCCGACGAGGACACAGGTTTGGGGCCTGGTGGTGAGTCAGGCTCCGAGAACATGGGGAAGGTGCAGGAGCTCTCCTCGAAGTTGAGAAAACAGCATTTCAGTCACTTACTTTTGTCCTTACAGCCAACTGCAGGCCAGGAGCTGCTCTCCTCTGGGGGAAAGGGACCCTGGGGGGCAGTCCCCCAGTCTAGGCCCCGTCCGGGCCCCAGGGGATGGGGAGACCTCTCCCGTGGCCGTGGTGCTGCAGGCACAGGGGAGCTGAGCCCCTCTGTGCACCGAGGCAGGGCCCCCGCCCTGGGTCCTCTCACACCCGCCACCAGCCCTGCCTGCCGGGAGGGGAGGGGAGGGGCTCCAGCCCAGGGGGGCCCAGCCCAGCGCCTGACCTCTGTCCTTCCCCCTCCTGCCTGCTCCTGCGAAGCAGACCGCACCCAGCAGGGACCACGTGTGGCATGCAGGCGCCTCAGGACGCACGCATCTCAGTGACCTTGCCCTGGAGGAGCGGCAGCCATGTGTCCTGGCACGACCTGCAGGGGCCCGGGACCTGGGCTGGACTCTGGGGCGAGGGGCGCGGTAGCTGCTGGGCCACAGAGCCTGAGCACTGGGTGCTCAGACACGGAGGTGTCTGCACAGGTGTCTGCCGGGGACCCAAGACACAGCCAGCTTGCGAAGGGCACCGTTCCGGAGGATGGCCCTGTGGCCAGGGTCCTCCCAGCCCCTGGGCGCCCTAGTACCCTTTGAGACCCTGCCCACCTGCAGGCACCTTGGAGACTTTGCAGGTTTGGCTCCAGATGCCTTGATAAAGCAAGTCACACATTTTTTTTTCCAGTGCGTGTAAAAATGTTTATACTACACTGTAGTCTATATCTGCATACTGTATGCATGTCTAAAAAGGAATGTACATACCTTAATTAAAAACACTTTATTGCTAAAAAATGCTGTGCATCATCGGAGCCTTCAGTGAGTCGTAATCATTTTGCAATAGTAACATCAAAGATCACTGCTCACAGATCACCTTAACAAATATATTAATAATGAAAAATTTGAAATATTGTGAGAATTGCGAAAATGCAGCACAGACGTGAATTGAGCAAATGCTGTTGGATAAACAACTTGATACAGTGTTGTCACAAACCTTCGAATTGTGAGAAACGCAGTATCTGTGAGGCACAAGGAAACCAGAGCTGGCTGTACTCGGCTGTTTAGGAGAAGGCAGGTGTTGGTCCCCTCTGCCCAGGGCCCACGTGACGTCTGGAGAACCTGCTCTGTGCTGTGCGCTCAGCAGTGTCCGACTCTTTGCGACCCCGTGGACTACAGCCCGCCAGGCTCCTCTGTCCTTGGGATTCTCCAGACAAGCATACTGGAGTGGGTTGCCATGCCCTCCTCCAGGGGATCTTCCCTACCCAGGGAGCCAACCTGCATCTCCTGTGTCTCCTGCACTGGCAGGCAGATTCTTTGCCACGGAGCCATTGGAAAAGCCCCTGGAGAAGCTGGCAACCCTTCAACTCCCCTGCTACTGGTCCTCTCACTCAGCTATGCCCTTGGCTGTCCCCTCTGTCCGTCACAGAGCAGGTCTAAAGGGTGGGCGGCATCTACGGAGCCATGCGGGTCTTCCTGCCATCAGCCACCCTCCAGCGGGGGGACGCGCACAGGCCTTGGTGTCAGGGAGGTCCCGTCTGGCCAGCTCCTCACCATGAGCCGGACATCCAGCATGCACTCGCCCAGTCTCCGACAGGCAGATAGGGTGGACCTCCCCGCCCCCCACGCCAGGGCAGCAAGTGAGGGTCTGGGCACTGGGTCCTCCTGGCCCAGCTGGGCCCTGGTGGAAGGGACAAGGATCCTTCTGGCTGCAGCAGCACCCCCCCCACCCCCGGGGCTCAAACCCTGCAGAGGGTGGTGACTCGGTGCTGAGGGGACAGGTTGTGAGTGACCGGGAGTGTCTGAGCATGTGGGTGTGGGTGTGCCGTGCCCAGGGTTGGACGAGGCAGCCTGCAGTGTCCATCCTGGTCACAGGGACCCCTGAAGGAGAGGCCTTCGAGAAAGCTGTCTGTCCGCGTCCCTCAGGGAGAGCTGCTCCACCCTGCTGCCCCAGGGCCCTCTCTGCTTCGGGCTGATGGGTACCCAGAGGCCTCCCTGGACATCTGGACCCTGAGACCGCTTGCCAGCCAGACCCTGGGTGGGGGCGCTGTCTCCTGTCTCCCACCCACCTACCGCCATGGGCCCCCCGGGAGGACGGTGGCCCAGGACCCCACGCCTCTCCCTGCCCCGCCTCACCTAGGGTCACTTCTCCTCAGAAGGCCCCCAGCGCCCCGACACTGAGTCCAACCAGGACCACATCTGCAGTCCAAGCCTTTGACCACTCTTCGCGTGCACACTGCCATGGTCCCTGCCCTCTCCTCCCCACATCAGCCTCACGGGCTCAGCCTCCTTCTGAGTCCAGGGCGGTCCACTGCCCCCAATACCTGCTCCTCCAGGCCCTGCCTGCTTGGTGGGCCTCTTCCCAAGACCGACCCAGGTTTCCAGTGGCCGGAGCATCCTGGGCCCTGGACAAGAATCTGCCCACTTCGCAGGGTCTTCATACCTAGCCCCAGGACCCCGCCCAGCAGTGGTCTTCGGTGTTCCTGGGCCTCACCACCTGCAGCCTCCTTTCCCCGTCCCAACCTGGCCACTCCTCCTCCTCTCAGACCCTGCCCACTCCCTCTCCTGGTCTCCCCTCTTCCAGGCCAGACCTCAAGTCTCCTCGATACCTAGACCGCAGCACCCTTCCACCCACTGTGAACCAAGGGAAGGTAAAATCAATCCAGCGAGGAGAGACATGGGGAGGTAGCCCCAGCGACCCGCAACACCTGCACGGGCTCTGCGGGGAGACCCGGGGCACCGCGCCCACTGCGGGCCCCACCGAGGAGGCCCGCGGCGGCTGGGTCAGCGAGGGAGACCCAGAGGGCCTCTGCCCTTTCCGCAACTAGCCTCTGGCCTCACCTGCGAAGTTCTTGGTGAAGACCAGGGTGACCAGCAGGATGGGAACGAGCACGGTGCCGATGGTGACCACGCGGTCAAAAGGCAGCTCCAGCTTGAGCTGCAGCAGCAGCGCGGCCAGCGCGCCCGCCTTGTCGTCCTGCGCGCCGGGCAGGATCAGCTCGCGCAGCTTCTCCCCGGCCAGCAGCGCCGTCGCCATGTCCGTGGACGGCTCCAGGAGGTGGTGCATGGGGGGCGCGGTGGATCCGGGGCGCGGGGCCCACGGCGGGGGCGGGGGGCGCTCCGCCGCCGCCCTCCGGGCAGGGGTCGGGCCGCCCGGGCCGGCGCGGGCTGCGGGAGGCGCAGGGGCCGCCGCCCCCGCCTCGACTGCAACCCCAGCGCGTCCTTCGGCGGGGGCGGCGGCGGGACCCCCGCCCCGAGCGGCGGGCGGTGGCTGCGGTCCCGCCGCGGGGAGGGGGCTGTTTACCTGCGGCGACTCGCGGCGTAGCTCCGCCCCCCACCCCCACCTCCACCTCCCCCCGCACGCAGATGCGGCGCCGGCGATGACTTAGCAAAAAATATTTAAGTGAAATACAATGAATGAACAATGACCGGTCCCTCCGCCTCCTCAGGGTGGGAAAGAGGGAAAGGCCGAGCGGGTGGGGTGGCTCCCCTCTCCCGGGCGCGGGGGCGGAGGAAACGCAGGAAGATCTGCGGCGTCCCGGGCCCCTGTCTTCCAGCCCCGCGTCCCGGAGCCGCCCGACCGGCGGAGAGGGGTTCGCCGCCCGCCTCCCGCAGTCCCTCTCCGCTCCCTACCGATGCCTGGCCGCCACGGTGGGCGCTTAGGCCCCCCACCCACCCAGGGTGTTACGGACACAGAGGAGGGGGCTGGCACCCTTCCCCGCTCGGGGCGGGAGGCGTCTCCTCGCGGCCCCCCCAATGCAGCCGGCGTCCCCGGCGCCCACACTCCGACCCATGGCCCGCGTGGGCGTCCCCTTTCCCCTCGGGACACCTCCACGTGGCCCCAAGGCCTCTCCAGCCCGGCACCTATCACCCCACCACTCTATCACCCCGTCCCTTTGCCACTGTCAAAGGCGTTCTCCAGACGGGCCTCCGGGCACAGGCTCGGGGGTCCCTGCCACCTTCCTGACCTTCTTCCCCTGCACTCGGATCCCGTGGTACCCACCCTCAGGCACCCCTCCTGCACACCCTCCTGGGTTAGGTCTTTCCGGCAGAGCCCAGCTGCACCTCCATGCCCGCTGCCTGCGAGACTCACTTTTCACTTCACTCCTTCCTGGCAGGAACCTATGCCATTGTGAGGATGTACACGTGGTCTTTGTAAAATACGTAGCACAGTTGGAGTTTCAACCTCATTCAGTAATTCACCCAAGCATGTTGTCAGCACCAGTATGTGCAGGCCTTGGGTTACTGCGGTGAGCTAATTCCCTACCCTCTGCCCAGAGGTTGAGAGAGGGAGTTTATCCTGTACAAGCCTTAACTTCACACTTTTTAACAAACAAACAAAACACAAAACCTCTCTTATGTGCCTGTGCTTTTAAAGATTTACGAATGTTCCCAAATGACGCCTGCCCCTGGCTTCCAAGTCATTTTACTTGTCTGCTGCTCACTGAGGGAGCTGGGCTGCCTCTTTCAAATAACGCCCCATCCCTTGCCCCCAAGTCTGACACCTCCATCAGGGGCTGGCCCTTCCCCACAGCAGCACACTTTCCTGACTGGCTCTGCAGGATCCAGAGGTTGGCAGGTCCCCGCACCCTCCTTTCCCTGTGACTTAGGTAGTCACGGCCTTTCCTCTTCCATGTACATCTGCAGGGTGGGGAAAGTGGAAATTTACACCGAGTTGGGCCACCCTGTTGGTGGCCAGGGCACATCATCTCCCGTGTCTCCTGTGATGCCCTGCTGGTTCTGCAGCTGCTTCCTGGACACATCCTAGCAGCTCCACTGTGAAGGGCCCCAGCCTCTGGTGTATCTTATTTAGGTCTGTACTGGGTCTTCATTGCTGCATGGGGGTCCTTTCTAGTTGCAGCGGCTTTTCTAGAGCATGGGCTCAGTTGCCGTGTGGCCTGTGGGATCCCCCTGAACCAGGGATCGAACCTGTGACCCCTGCATTGGTAGGAAGATTCTCAACCATTGAGCCACCAGGGAAGTTGCTCTGGTTTATTTTATAGTCAGCCTGGTGCAGCGAACACCGGCCTCATGGGCTCTGAGTGGCATGTGGCCATTGCACATGGCGGAGTTGCCACTGGAGCACAGTGGGTGAGTGACGGGACCCAGTGGGCGCTGTGGAAACGCTGGCCCACGCCTTCCCACGGGACAGAGGGCACAGATGGAGCTGGCGGCCCCACGCCTGCACCCGCGTGGCAGCAGCCCCTCCCATGCTGTCATCCCAGAAGACCTGGGTGTGGAGGTGACACCCAGACCAGGGCTCTGAGCTCCCCACCTGCCCCCGCTTGGACAGAGGTGGATAACGGGCTGCGTCCTCCCCAGGCCCATCCGGCCCAGAGTGGGGGGCCGCCCTACCCAAACCCAGCCTCTGGGGTGGGACAGCATTGCAGGGGGCAGACTGCCCTTTCCCACGACAATACCTTTAGTCACCAAGACATTCACACACACAGTGCTGACGCCCCATGGGGTCTGAAGAGTCCACACGAGCAGACGACTAAGCACAGGACAGGGCTGACTGTGCTTTCAGCGTGTGTGCTCAGTCTTGTCCGACTCTTTGTGACCCCACGGGGAGTGGCCCGCCAGGCTCCTCTATCCACAGGACTTCCCAGGCAAGAATACCGGAGTGGGTGGTCATTTCTTCTCCAATACATTTAACACGTGGCTTCTGACACATGAAAGACTTTGGGAAACTGATGGATGTTGCTGCAGCAAGACGTTCTCATCTCTATTTAGGTGATGTTTTACCAGTTCTTGTATCAATGAAGATGAAAAACAGGAAAAGCGTGACTCTGAATGCTGTCTCGTCCCGGCCCTGAGTGGTGCTCTCCCAGGAAGGCAGGTGGCTTGTTAATAGCGTGTTTCCAAGTCAGCTTTACTCCCATGTTGTTATGAAAGCTGCAGTGTCTGCATGTTGTGTGGAGCACGTAGCTAATGATCTGAGAACACAGAGGAAGTTATGGTTCCCAGTTTCAGGTTCATAGTCTCACAGATTGGGACAAACGAGGCCCTCGGTGCATGGCAGATACAGTGCGTCCCCTATACAGGAGCCTTCAAGTGGTGAGCGCTCAAAGCCGTGGGCTCATGCTCGCACATCCAGCCCCGCTGGTTCATGTCTGGTGTTCACCGTCCCTGCATGCCTCCTCTCCCAGTGGCTGTGCTTCTGTGCACTTCACTCTGCAGTACTGTGTAGAGTACAGTGGCGCAGCATCTTTATTTCAAGGCTAGGATATCCGGAAGCAAGTGGAAAAACAGTGGTGATACAGCTAGTACTGCTAAGAAGTGCCAAGAAATAACGATGGAAACAAAAGTGACAATCATCGAGAGTGGAGCAAGGTGAAGGGATGGTCAACGTTGCTCGCTCTCATGACGTGAACCGTTCCATCAGCACAACTCTAAAGAGACAAGCTCATGGGGTGTGTGCAGGTCTGCTGTGCACACGGTGTTGAGCGAAACACTGTAGAGGCGTGGGAGAGCGACGGAGGAGACGCAGCTTCTCAGCATGTGGCTGCAGGACCAGCACCTGTGTCTAGCCCCACTCAGCTTCATGCTGATTTAAGAGCTAAAAGCCATCTGAAGACCTGAAGAAGACCCACAGGGGACAGTCAGAGGGTATATCCTTTAATGCCAGCCATGGCTGATTTCACGGGCTCAAGGCTAGAGCCAGCATCAACCTTCATAACGTACAAGTGGGTGAGATATGGTAGCTGCTGGGAATTTCCTGATCTGCTTTGAGAAATTATTGATGAAGGGGTGTATTTACCAGAGCAGGTTTCTAAACTGGATGAGACAGGACTGTACTGGAAGAGGATGCCAGGCTGAAGTTACATCGGTAAGCAGGAAAAGCTGATGGCAACCTATAAGGCAGCCAACTACAGGCTGACTCTGTGGGTTGGTGGCAATGCTTCCGGTAACATGAAGCTGAAGCCTCTTAATTTACCACTCAGAGGGCCCACGAGCCCTGAAAAACATAGCCAAGGGCTCTCTTCCTGTTGTGTGGAAAAGTAACCCCAAAGCCTGGTTACAGCCCGTTTTCCAGGAGTGGTTTTCCCACTTTATCCCAGAGGCAGAGACATACTGTGTGGAGGAGGTCGTCCCATTCAACATTCGCTGCCAACAGTGCTCCGGGCCACCCCCGGCTCATGGACAACTGTCATCCCAGCGTCGAAGTGGTGCATGTCACTCATCTAGCCTATGGACCAGGAAGACTGTCATTGACTGTCAAGAAGTATTACTTACGTCACACTTTTCATCAGGAAGTAAAGGCAACTGATGAATCAGGAACAACCTGTGACAGTTTTGGAAGGACTACAACATCTACAAGGCCATAAAAAACACCGACTCTGCTTGGCGTGAGGTTACAGCCATTACTGTGACTGGGGGTTCAAAGAACCTTTGCCTGTAGTTCACGATTTTTGTGGATTTGAGGTGGATGAGGAGTCCAAAGAGATCTTCAGCAACTCAGTGACCCTCAGAGACACCAGAGCTGGGTCTGCAGGAGGATGACTTCACTCAACTCTTTGCTGTGCAACTTGGGGCCTCACTAATGAAGACCTGAGGGAACTGAGGCCGAGAAAGGAGGGGGAGAGGTAGGAGGAAGAGGAACTGAGAACCAGAGTGTCCGCCTACAGGAAATGGCAGAGGCTGTCCTCTGCTGGAGGCGGCACTGTTCTTGTCTGTAGCACCATTCAGAGTGCTATGCAGGGCCACTGTGCCATCTATGACGATAAGAGCTACGACCCAGACATCACTGGATCGTTTTTTCAAGGCGATAGAAATTTAATCCAGCATAGAACCAGAACCTGTGCCATCGACATCAGATGTGAGTGAAACTGCGACTTGTCTGCAGCGGCTGACACTCCTTCAGCTCAGCATCTTGCGCCTCGACGTCCTCGTCGGTGACCCTTCCTGCCTGTTCATGCCGCGCCAGTCCCTGTACGCCCGCTGTCATGCTGTTTTCCATATACTATTTGTATGAAAGTATTATGAGCCTATTACAGTACAGTACTACACGGTCAACTGTGTCAGCTGGGTACCTAGGCAAACGTCGTTCAACTTACGAACAGCTCTCAGAACGGAGCTTGTCTGTGTGCAGGGGACTGAGTGCCCTTGTCTGGAGCAGCAGAGGATGCTGGGCAGGTCAGGCCAGGCTGAGTCACGCTGCAGTAACCATGCCCATCTCAACGCACAACGCAGCCAAGGCTGCTTCAACCTGAACTTGGGTGGTAGGTGGGCTGGGAGCTCTGCCCTGGTCAGCACCCCTCACTCTGGCAAGAGGCAGCCACTGCCAGGGGTGGGGGCACAGGCATCTTTGGAGGAAGTGGAGCTGTGAGCTGCTGCACTCAAACTCAGCAGCACTTTGTTGGCAGAGGGCTTGGCCGGCCCCAGCCCGCTGTGTGCCCGGGAAGAACAGACCCTCTGTGATGGCCTCGACTTTCAACTGAGCCCTGTTTGCGCTGGGGTGCGGTTCTGTGGAAGCAGGAATAATGCGATGCTTCCAGCTGTGAATGGACCGCTGGCCGGGGTCTTCGTCAAGTGGACAAAGGTGAACATCAAATCACAATGGCTTTTTGATTCTGTTGGAGACACTGAAAAGGCTGCCATGAAAAGGTAACATTTACAACGTGCTGGGGATGAGCAGCTTTTTCAATGAATTTTCAGTTGCCCTGGGTCTTCAGCGCTGTGCACGGACTTCTCTCCAGCCGCGGCGCTCAGCCTTCTCACTGCAGCGGCTCCTCTTGGGGAATGCGGGCTCCAGGGCGTGTGGGCTCTAGAGCATGGGCTGGACAGCTGTGGCGCAGGGCTAAGTTCTTCACAGCACGTGCTGTCTTCCCAGGTCGCGGATCAAACCCATGTCTCCTGCATTGGCAGGTGGGTTCTTACCCACTGAGCCACCACTGGGGCCCCGGTGGGAGCCAGGCTGGACCACCAGGACCTCAACTTCCCCACCTGTGAGCTGGGGTGAGGGCACTTCCTGTGCTCATAGCTGTCAACAAGGGACAGGGCCCTTCTGGGACTGGGGGTGGCGGCAGCCGTCACAGGGTGTGTGCACCAGGGTCCTGGGACGGCTGCAGGAACTCCGGTGTGCACATTTCCTGCCTTGTCCGTCCTGCCAGACTCCACACTCCGCCTCTGCAGAATTCACGGGAAGGTCTCTGTGGCCCTACTTAGCTGCACCAGGAAGCGGGTGGGCAGGATGCCCACGCCCCCTGCCCAACGAGCCTGCCTTCGGGCAGAGCTGGCACAGGATGGGGACGTGGCTCAAGGGCCTGGAACACACGTGAAAGCCTGGCCATCTCCCAACACCTACACATCTGAGGCACACGCCTCATAGGTATCCCACTCGAGCGTTTATTTTGGTGACAGCTGCAGGACTGCCCAGGGCAGGGGCGGGCAGGTGCGGAGCTGCCCGCAGGGGGAGCAGGTGTCAGACCAGGGGCCCCACACCAGCAGCCAAGGCTGGAGTCCAGGCAGCCTGCGTCTCAGACAGTGCCTCCTGAGGGTGGAGCTGGCCTCTGGCCACCCTTTCTCAACAGGGCTCTGTTGGGTGGGGAAGGGCGGCCACACACCCAGCCACGGCTGCAGACGCGGAGAGGCAGGGGCCAGTGGGTGGGGCTCCCCGTGGGGGCTCAGGTGCCCACAGGACCACTGCGGAAGGGCTGGCGGCCGCCCCGCTTCCCAAGGTGGCTTTACGAGGGGCATTGAAGTTTCTTATGAAGCTGTGCGAGGCAAAGGGACGCAGACTGGAAATGTCACCCCAGGGTCAGATGAAGGGTGGCTGCTGCAGTCCAGGGGGCAGGGCCAGAGTCCGTCCGCCAGGAGACGTGGCGCTCACTTCTGCAGCGGCTGCAGCTCAGGTGGCAGGTTGCAGCCCGTGTAGACGCCGTTGGTGATGCTGTACTCTAGCAAAGCCCCAAAGCACGGGTCCTGCTGACACATCAGGGAGCGGGCTGGTTCTCACAGCCGTGCTGCGCCCCCAGGACCCGCTCCCTGAGCCCCCGGCCACGACTCACTCTGACAAGGACGTGAGGGTTTCCCAGGACGATCAGCAAGGCTTTGGGTCTGGTGATTGCAACGTTAAATCTTTTTGAGTTGGACAAGAATCCCAAAAAATATCTATCATCTTCAAATCTATCTTCATTTGACCGCACCTACAAAACAGATGAATAAAAACAGTATTTAAGAATTTTTGGTGCAAAGGAATTCGATGTATAAAAGCATTTAAAAACGTTACACGTCAGTGTGTCTTCATTTTGCAGTGCGAGGGGAATAGGCCTCACCGCACTGTGGACTCCCCGGGGTTACCTCACGTGTGGGTTTCAAGAAACGCTGCTTCTCCTGCCTGAACTCCCTAATCTGCCTGCAGTTAACAGCAATGCACAGGTCACTGTGGGAATTTTTAGAAGAACAGTGGACTCCTGGGAGCCCAGCTGCCCTCTTTCTGACCCCGCCTCCCCTGCTCTCTGTTCCCGGCCCCCTCCTCCAAATGAGAGCACTGCTTCCTGGGGCCCTGCACTTGTCCTGTTTGCTTAGAGAGCACCCTGCAGGGAGTGTACGGGGGCCGTGCGGGCCTGGGGCAGGCGCCTACAGTGGAGATGATGATGACCAGGTACTCCTGTCCTTGGAACTCCTCCACGGAGCCAACCTTTATATCCACCAGATCAACGTTTCGTAGAAGAATTTTGATTTTCTCTACCTTTGAAAGAGATAAGATCAAAAATTTCACAAATTTGACCATTTCTTTACTTATTAACAGCAAAAGCCAAATGGTAACCAGTGGGCATCAGAGCCTTTCAACTCCTAATCATGTTTCATAATCTCTAAGTTGCTCACAGCACACGCCCTGATCTCAGATGGGGGTGCACCGTTGGGTGCTGCCAGGAGTGGGATTTCGTGTGAGACACGAGGGCACCCTGTGCTGCCAAGAGTGGGGGGCTCCAGGGTGCCTCCCAGGGTCGGGGGAGACCCGTCAGGGGATCCCACGCCCAGAGGCCTGAGCGGCCACCACAGGGAAGCCAGGAGGAAGAGGGCTGGGGAATCGTTCCTGCAGGCGGGGCAGGACTGGGCGGGGGCCTGGGCCAGAGGGGTGTCGAGATCTCCAGGTGGTGCTGGACAGAAGCTTGGCTCTTGTCAGGAGAGGAGGCTGGAGGGCAGGGACTAGGGGCCGCTCCTGCGCGCCCAGAGGACAGGCCCTTCTCGAGGCGTGTGCCCACCACGTCTGGGGCACAGGAGTAGCAACTGTGCAGAGGGGGGAGTGGCAGAGAGGCTGGGACCCCACAGACACGACTGTGCAGAGGACCTGGAGCAGCCCACACCTGCTTCCGGTAGGGTGTGATGACGCCAATGTCGCGGGCGGACACATGGCTGGAGACGCTCCTGGCCAGCAGGCAGCAGTAGCGCATGACCTGCACAGCCTCGGCAGGGTTGAACCATGACGGGCTTCGTCCCTCTCGAGCTTCGTTGCCCTGAGTCACCAGGAAGAGAATAGCTGATCCATCAGAAAATGTCATTTTCTTGACAACAGAAGTCCTAATGATCAGAAGCCTGTGCCCCACAAGCAGAGAGCAGCCTCCAGTCGTCGCAACTAGAAAAAGCTCATTCAGAGCAACGAAGACCCAGCACAGCCTACGTAAATAAAGCTTAGTAAACAAGAGTATTTATTAAAAAGTAAGGTACCATTCAGGCCTGTGCTTGTCACACCACAGAGCTCCACGTGCACAGCCCCATGGCAGGGCACCCGCTGGGCGTTAGTCTCCATTTCCTTCTACACAACCTTCTGCATGTTTGGCAAATTCCTTCCACACAGATTTTGTCATGAATAAGCCTAGTGTGACCCTTGCTCCTTCCTTCAGGATGCCCCCTTTTAATGCCCCCTCACTGGTTTTACTCCCCACTCACCCGAAGCGCTGCAGCCCACAGGGTCACAAAGAGTCAGACACGACTTAGTGACTGAGCACCGCTGCCACCAGCAGCAGCAGCAGGAGGGAGCCAGCCTACCACAGGCTCTCAGGAAACGCCTGCTAACGGCTGGATTCAACAAGACCCACGCACAGACATGCGTACACCCTCCTGCTGAGCCGGCCGGAAGCTCACCCGCACTCCGTGGAAGATGAGGGGGAAGCCCTTCCTGGGCAGCTTCTCCCAGCCCAGCAGGGAGGTCACCACGGCGGGGTCCGCACACACCTCCAGCTCTCGGTGGTAGAACAGTCTGGATGGAAGGGCCAGCAGGGCCGAGTGCGACCTGTAGTTCTTCACAAGCTTTGTCACCTACGGGGGAGGTGGGACAGGGCCTGGGCCAGAGCCCGTGGGTGCCCTGCAGCTGCCGCCGGGGAGCAGGGCCCTGCACCCGCACCCCCTGCACCAGCGCCCACTGCCCTGTCAGCTCCTCCTGCCTCAGAAGCGCTCAGGACACCTCCATCAGGAGACAGGGCCCCCGTGGGGGCTGCAGGCTGCCTCCAAGCTGCACCCTGATCCAGGCCATGGGAGCCTGGTCTTGGATCTGCTGCCATGGGTGCTGGGTCTCTGAGGCCGGCCAGGACCTTGTTGAGAGCCACTGGGGATGGAGCACCAGGACATGAGGCAAGGACAACTGTGTTTCCTGCCTCAACTGTCCAGGAAGTTCTCTCCAGCCTTTCCTCTTCCTGGGCTGGGAAGGCCAGAGGCCCGGGACCCTCCTGCTGACACACTTCTACTCAGTCATCATGACGGTGCAGCCTCTGAGACTCTTGTCAAAACCCCAAACCCGACTCAGCAGCACGACTTCTGCCTCAGCCAGGCTGGGCCCGCTGCGCTGGCCTGGACCCCTGCCCGCCACCTCGGCCACCTGTGCCCACTTGCCCGCCCCACTCTCTGGCAGAAAGGGCCTGGAATGGGGAGCAGAGCCCAGGCCTTGCCCTGACCATCACCCATGATCCCTGCCCCTGGTTTTCTGTTCCGAGTCCAGAGGGGAACCTCCTCTTGCCTGTGCGCAGGGGAGTCCAGGTGCTGGGGCTCCTAAAACGCAGATGCCAAGGTCTGTACCTCGGTGCTGTCAGAGAGCCTCCAAGAACCAGGAACTGTACTCCACCTGGCACCTCAGGAGACCGCAGACACGCTGCCTTCTCCTCCAGGGAAACTTACAAAGCTCCTTCCCATTTCCCATAGCGTCACGGTCTGCAGTGGTCCTAGTGACGGGCTGGAGCTGCTGGGAAGGGCTGACCCCTCAGGAAGCCCCTCAAGGGGCCCAGGAAGCAGTTCCTGAGTTCCCAGGACAGTGGGTTTGCAGGCACCTCAGGTGCACCTAGGTGGTGGCCTCTGCCCCCAGCTGTGACTCAGGGACAGAGAGAGGTGACCTCCCCGCCGGCCCCTCTGATCCAGTCTGACTGAAGAGCATGTGGCTCTGAGCTCACCAACAAGGGGTTGCAGGCGCCGCAGGCCCCAAAAGCATCCTCATCACGCAGGTACGCTGGTCGGGACATTAGTCTCTCCAGCATGGAGACGTTCAGCCCATAGGCCATGGCAAGTCTGGACTTGATGACTGGTCCCAGCTGCATGGGGTCTCCAGCCAGGACGATCTACAGCACAAACGGGGCAACTCTCAGTGTGTGTCTCACAGGTGAGGAAGGCAGACACAGTTGCCCGGGCCCCTGGTGTGTGGAGGGGCAGGAACCGAGGCCGGGGTGGCAGTGGCGCTCGGGCCTCACCTGGCCGCTGACGTCCGAGACCAGCCCCAGGGGGATGAGGCACTCGGGCTCGCTCGCCTGGCCCGCTTCATCCACAAACACGTGCGTGAAGTGTCCGACTCTGCAGCAGACGGGTCCCAGGGTCACTCCTGGTCTGGTGTCCTGCCCGCAAGGCTTCGCCTCGTGGCCTGGGAGCCCGGGCACCTCCAAGCCTCCCCCACACCGCACACTGCCGTGCCTCTGCTCAGGAAGCCCCAAGCCTTGAGCTCCCACCTCAAGCCTATCTGGTAGAAGAGCCCCGCGCTGCTGCACGTGGTGATGACCACCCTGAAGCGAGAGGCCTTCCAGACATCTTCCCCGTCTCTGCAATATGGCCTGATGGCCTCTGTGATGGTCTGCGGGGGACAGGCCACCCTTAAGGTTACTGAGTGATTCTTTAAACTGGACGAAATCACAAAGCAGAACGAATTCTCAACAGTAAGCCTGTCCTGTTGCCCCTTTCTAGCTGGACTATGTAATGGTGTAAGATTGTTCTGTTAAATCAAAACATCTTAAGTTTTCTTATCAACATAATCCATGTCTTACAGATGCTAGAACTGTGAATATAGCAAGAGAATCCTGCAGATCCTTCCCCAAAACAACTGCACGTGATTTCTAATCTTTTTTGCTAACCAAACTGGAACCCTTTATAGCAAACCAACAGAAGAGAACCAAAAAGCAAGTACACATATGGGGGAGGCGAGCAGGAGTGTTGCTGCCTCACAGAGCTGGGGCTTCCCAGCTGGCACTGGACACCAGCGTGGAAGTGGCCCTCCTGTGTCCTCTGGCGGGGTGCACGGGGCCGGGGAGGGTGCTCACCTCCTCGAACCTACAGGTGGCATTCACGCGGACCATGGTGCCCGGACGCAGCGCTTGGCTCTCGTGCAGCCGCAGGCACACGAGGTCGGCCGCACTGTTGGAGGGCGCGCACACCAGGGTCCGGCTGTCCGGCAGAGCATGGAAGACCTTCCCCAGACACATGGAAGGTAAAGGCAGAATGGTCAGCAGCCAGCTCCAAGCCCCGCCCACGAGGGCTCAGGATGCAGACCTGCTGCCTGGCCGTCACCCCTCGTGGCCAGAGCCCTGGCCCTGGCATCGTGTCTCCTGGGCCCTGAACTGCCTGGGCGGGACCCTGGGAAACCTTGCACCAGGTCTGGGTGCCTATGGGTCAAGCCAGGTCCCCAGCGATGCAGGACGCTGAGCACACCCTGTCTTTCCACAAACTCAGTTTCAATCTAGACTGAGGCACCGGAAACATCCGCAGTTGACTGTTTTGAAATGAAGCAACTCCTTTTTAAATGAGGACACCAGCTCTCAGAAGCCCTACAGCCACATAGCAAACTGCTACATGTAAAGCAAACGAGATTTTCTAAGCTGTTTCCCACGCTTTGATCCCAAGTCTGCACCCACGCGCTCTGACACCAGGGGCACGAGGCTGCATCTCCTGCGACACTCCCGGCCGGCACCTGCAGGATGGCCTCTATGATGGTCACCGTCTTCCCCGTTCCCGGAGGCCCGAAGAGCACGTAGGGGAGCGGGCGGCAGTCTCCACTCAGGATCCTCCTCACCGCCAGCTTCTGGTTCTCGTTGAGCATGGGGTTGAAAAACTCCTTTTCTCTTGTCTTCGGGAATCCGCTGACTGCATCGGGGAGAGACGGCCAGTGGGTCACAGGCAGGGCCCTTCAAGACCCAATCAGCATCACTCAGCAGGACAGCTGGCTGACTGCAAAAGCCCAGGCCACTCACCGCTCCCCACTTCACTTGTACAGTGTCCCCAAGGTGACCGACGTTGTGGTTAACAGGTGCACAAGAACAGCCACCACCAAGGCCAGAGCCTTGTACCCCAGCAGCCCCAGACGTCTTCCCTCCAGGCCTGCGGGAGCCAGCCTGGTCCCAGACTCACCCAGCCTGCTGGTCTCTGTGCTGAAGGCCCGTGGCACTGGTGTGTCCTGGGCACCTGCCTGGCGCTCCTCTGGGGCATGCTTAGTTTGGTCCTTCACAGCTTTCCTATTCTAGAAAAAAATCACACCAAAAAAATTGCTTAAAAAGAAAGCCTTGTGTTCACGCAGGTTTAAAGTGTGAATGTAAACCATCATCAAATGCTTGTTTTATTAACAACTCTCTACACAGATCACAGGTTATCCCTTTCAGTAACAAGAATGCAGAATATCTAATAAAAACTGCTAAAAAGGACTATATTCTCCTTGAGCCCAGGATGTCTGCTCTTCCTGTGGAGCCTGCTCATCTGTGAGGAGAACCCTCAAGGGCTGACCGCAGGAGTGGCCCTTGCTTCCCTGGGCCCCAGGTCCTCTCCATGTGTGAAGGGGCCCTGTGAGCTCAGCAAGGACTCGGCCCCAGGCAGACCCTCACCTGCCTCCTGGGTACAAGGCGGCCCTGGGGCTGCTCCCTCGTCTACTGGGTCAGGATTGTGCTAAGGAACTGGTTTTGCACATAAACTGGTTTTTAAACATAAACTGAATCTGACCTGGACCAACGGAACTATTTTTCAAATTTCTCATTATAATCAACGTGGTAATAAACAGCTCTGCACATACATGCTTGTGCAATCACCTGATTACTTTCACAGCGCAAATTCCCAAAGTAAAATTTCTATACAGGTTTTCACACTGTAAAGTTTTTACCTTTTATCAAATTTTAGTCCAAGATATCACAGCAATCCACCCTCCCAGCATCACCTCAGTTTTACGGAAAACTGACCCATAGTAAGGAGTGGGCCTCCAAAGCATGTAACTGCACAGGTCTGGACACACGCACACCCGTGAACCCATCGCCACAAAAAGCAAGTCTGCCTCTCAATCCCCAAGCACCCCATACACCCTCCTGCTGCTGCAGACTGACGTGCATCTTCCAGAACATTCTGTTCACAGAAGCGCACAGACAAAGGCTTTCCGGCATCTCCACACAGTGCAACAGGTCTGGAGACCGCTTTGGGTGGTGTGTACGCAGACGTTACCCTCTTCCTTGCTGAGAAGACCTTCATGGTGAGAACGACTGCTGGCCTATGGTCCGCGCATGGACGGGATTGCTGCTGAGGTTGGGCCATTGCAAGGGAGGCTGCTGTGCACGTGCTCCCACTGCCCCGGGGAGACGCATGCCCTGCATGCTGCGGGCGACCTCCTGCTCAGGCACTCATCCTGTGTCCAGTCAGGTCTGTGTGCCCACCAGCGAGTGCAGTGAGGCTCCCTCGGCCCCAGAGTGTAGCCACGTTAACAGGCGTGTGGTGGGGTCTCACTGTGGCTGTGTGTTTCCCTAACAACTAACACTGAGCCCGGGCCCCCTGCATTGGGAGCATAGAATCTTAACCACTGGACCACCAGGGAAGTCCTGTGCAAGGCTCTTTATGTTCTTTTTTTTTTGTTTAACAGTGAGAACAAAATAACTTACTGGAATATGAAGATCAGAGCTGACTGACTGTACCACTAATGACAAAGAGGGGGTATTTTCACAGAAGCAGTATCTTTCCCGATCCCATCTCCATCTGAAGTCGACCAAAACACACCACTGACCATTTAGTGAAAACGCCACCTCCTCCACGAGGCAGACATGGGCTCTGGCTCTGGGCTCCCTGGCCTGGGGCTCTGAAGGCTGGTGGCAGGGGCTGGGGTGACCACAGTGGCCGCTTCTCGTTTCTTCTCTCAGGAATCACTGCTCAAGGTCTGAACCTGCTGCTTCACGTATTCTGTCTGATTTTTATTTATTTATTTATTTTTCTGTCTGATTTTTAATCATTTAGGTGGGAAGGTAAATCCACTCCCTGCAATTCCATCTTGGCTGGGTGCTTTGTCTGCAACCTGGCTAATCTGTAACAGGACACTGCTCTGTATTTAAAGCGCTAAGATTCAGCTCATCAGGACTGTGATCCACTACAACAGCAATACTTTCTGAGAATCAGGCAGTGGCATGTGCCAGGAAATGAGGTGAAAACAGTTTTGTAGATGACACTGCATCTTTGTTCAATGAAGACCTCCTTCTATTTTTCAGAGCAAAACTGAGTTCAACTACCAGTTACATAACAGATGATTTTAATGGAAACCTTTAGAGAATTTTCTGTGGTTGTGTAGGCATTCTAAAGCTATCATTTCTCCATTTTTGGAGAGGGGCTACCAAGTAGTAAAAAGGTTTATACATGTCAGATATAATTTAAAAATTTGTATTCACTATAAAGTCAAAGCATGCTCAAAAAAGCAAATTCCAACAGCACAGAATTATAAGTTACAAGCTGTAACCTGTGGCATGAAGGGTTTTTTTTATTAATGGAAATACAATGATAAATTAAACCACTTCTATCTTACTCTTGGCCACCTCATGCGAAGAGTTGACTCATTGGAGAAGACTCTGATGCTGGGAGGGATTGGGGGCAGGAGGAGAAGGGGATGACAGAGGATGAAATGGCTGGATGGCATCACTGCCTCGATGAATGTGAGTCTGAGTGACCTCCGAGAGCTGGTAATGGATAGGGAGGCCTGGCGTGCTGCAGTTCATGGGGTCGCAAAGAGTCGGACATGACTGAGCGACTGATCTGATCTGATCTGATCTGATCTTACTCTTGAAAATAAAATGTAGAGCCTAGAACAATACCTGGCACATAATACGTATCTATGGACCTACTGATTGTACATTAAAAAATACCCTTGTAACCTGCACAAAGGTCACAAAAGAACAATGTTCTGGTGTGCAGCACTTTGGCAAGTCTTCTATGAGTGTGCAACGATACAGATGTGCCTGAGTGCACACAAAAACCATGGAACTTAAAAACAAAACTACGGAGCAAAGATTAATAAAACTAAAAACCGGTTCTTTGAGAAAACTGACAAACCACTAGCCAGACTCATCAAGAAAAAAAGGGAGAAAAATGAAATCAACAAAATTAGAAATGAAAAAGGAGAGGTTATAACAGACAACAGAGATACAAAGGATCATAAGAGAATATTATGAGCAACTATATGCTAGTAAAATGGACAGGTATGTAGAGAAGATCGACCTCCCAAGACTGAACCATGAAGAAACAGAAATTATGAACAACCCAATTACAAACACTAAAATCGAAACAGTGATCAAAAATCTCCCAAAAAACAAAAGCCCAGGGCCAATGGCTTCACAGGGCAATTCTAGCAAACATTTAGAGAAGAGCTAATGCCTATTTTTCTGAAACTCTTCCAAAAAATTGCAGAGGAAGGAATACTTCCAAACTCATTCTATGAGGCCACAATCACCCTGATACTAAAACCAGGTAAAGACAAGACAAAAAAAGAAAATTACAGGCCAGTATCATTGATGAACATAGATGCAAAAATTCTCAACAAATTCTAGCAAACAGAATTTTTAAACAGAACACATTAAAAAGCTCATATACCATGATCAAGTTGGGTTTATTCCAGGGATGCAAGGATTCTTCAATATATGTATATCAATGAGTGTGATATACCACATCAACAAACTGACAGATAAAAACCATATGATCATCTCAAAAGATATACAAAAAGCCTTTGACAAAATTCAGCATCCATTTATGATAAAAATGCTCCAAAAAATTGGCATAGAAGGAACTTACCTCAACATGGTAAAGGCTAAATATGAAAAGCCCACAGCAAACATTATTCTCGATGGTGAAAAACTAAAAGCCCTCCCTCTAAGATCAGCAATGAGACAAGGGTGACCACTCTTACTACAATGATTCAAAATAGTCCTGGCAGTCCTACATATGACAATTAGAGAAGAAAAAGAAAGAAAAGGAATCCAGATCGGATAAGAAGTAAAATTTTTTTGCTTTTCTGTCATACACGAACAAGAATCAGCCTCGGGCACCCCAAGTCCCCTGCCTCCCATCTCCCTCTGCACCCCACCCTCCCTCCTGTGGCAGGGCCCCTGTTTGAGTTCCCTGAGTCAAACAGCGAATTCCCGTTGTCTATCTGTCTCACGTATGGCATTGTGAACTCCCATGTCGGTCTCTCCGTACATCTCCCCTTCCCCCTCCTCCCCTCTCACCGTGTCCACAGGTCTGTTCTCTAGGTCTGTTTCTCCACTGCTGCCCTGAAAGTAAATTCATCGGTGCCATCTCTTCAGATTCCGTATCTGTGTGTCACTATATGATATTTATCTTTCTCTTTCTGATTTCACTCTGTATAGTAGGCTCTAGGTTCATCCACCTCATTAGAGCAGGTTCAGATGCGCTCCTTTCTATGGCCTAGTAATACTCCACTGTGCATATGTACCACAGCTTCTTTATCCATTCATCCGTTGACGGACATCTAGGTCACTTCCATGTTGTAGCTGTTGTAGATAATGCTGGAATGAACACTGGGATTCATGTGTCTTTTCAGTTTTGAGTTCCTCAGGATATATGCCTAGGAGTGGGACTGCTGGGTCATATGGCGGTTTTATTTCTAGTTTTTTAAGGAGTCTCCATACCATCTTCCATCATTCTACACTCCCACCAGCAATCCAAGAGTGTTCCCTTTTCTCCACACCCTCTCCAGCATTAACTGTTTGTAGACTTTTTGATGATGCCCACTCTGACTGGTGTGAGGTCGTATCTCACTGTGCTTTCGATTTGCATTTCTCTGATAATGACTGATGTTGAGCATCTTTTCATGTGCTTCTTAGCCATCTGTATGTCTTCTTTGGAGAAGTGTCTCTTCGGGTCCCTTTCCCACCTTTTGATTTGCTCATTTGCTTTTCTGTATTGAGTTGTATGAGCTGCATGTGTATTTTTGAAATTATTTGTCACTTGTTTCCATTGCTATTATTTTCTCCGATTCTGAGGACTGTCTTTTCACCCTGTTTGTGGTTTCCTTTGCTGTGCAAAAGCTTTCAAGTTTAGTTAGGTCCCACTTGTTTATTTTTGTTTATATTTCCATTACTCTAAGAGATGGGTCATAGAAAATCTTTCTTTGATGTATGTCATCAAGTGTTCTGCCTATGTTCTCCACAAAGAGTTTAATAGTTTCTGGTCTTATGTTTAGGTCTTTAATCCATTTTGAGTTTATCTTTACGTATGGTGTTAGGTTATAGGTCTACATAGTCAGCATAAATAAGACCGGGAGTTGACTGTGGCTCAGATCACAAACTCCTTATTGCCAAATTCAGACTGAAATTGAAGAAAGTAAGGAAAACCACTAGGATGTTCAGGTATGGCCTAAATCAAATCCCTTATGATTATACACTGGAGGTGAGAAAGATTCAAGGGATTAGATCTGATAGAGTGCATGAAGAACTAGGGATGGAGGTTCGTAACATTGTACAGGAGGCAGGGATCAAGACCATCCCCAAGAAAAAGAAATGCAGAAAGGCAAAGTGGTTGTCTGAGGAGGCCTTACAAATAGCTGTGAAAAGAAGAGAAGCTAAAGGCAAAAGAGAAAAGGAAAGATATACCCATTTGAATGCAGAGTTCCAAAGAATGGCAAGGAGAGATAAGAAAGCCTTCCTCAGTGATCAATGCACAGAAATACAGGAAAACAATAGAATGGGAAAGACTAGAGATTCCTTCAAGAAAATTAGAGATACCAAGGGAACATTTCATGCAAAGATGGGATCAATAAAGGACAGAAATGGTATGGACCTAACAGAAGCAGAAGATACTAAGAAGAGGTGGCAAGAATACAAAGATGAACTGTACAAAAAAGATCTTCACGGCCCAGATAATCATGATGGTGTGATCACTCACCTAGAGCCAGACATCCTGGAATGTGAAGTCAATGGGCCTTAGGATGCATCACTATGAACAAAGCTAGTGGAGGTGATGGAATTCCAGTTAAGCTATTTTGCATCCTAAAAGATGATGCTGCGAAAGTGCTGCACTCAATAGCCAGCAAATTTGGGAAACTCAGCAGTGGCCACAGGACTGGAAAAGGTCAGTTTTCATTCCAATCGGAAAGAAAGGCAATGCCAAAGAATGCTCAAATTACTGCACAATTGCACTCATCTCACACGCTAGCAAAGTAATGCTCAAAATTCTCCAATTTTGGCGTCAACAGTACGTGAACCGTGAACTTCCTGACGTTCAAGCTGGTTTTAGAAAAGGCAGAGGAACCAGAGATCAAATTGCCTACAACTGCTGGATCATTGAAAAAGCAAAAGAATTTCAGAAAAACATCTATTTTTGCTTTATTGACTATGCCAAAGCCTTTGACTGTCCAGATCACAACAAACTGTGGAAAATTCTTAGAGGTGGGAATACCAGACCACTTGACCTGCCTCCTGAGAAATCTGTATGCAGGTCAGGAAGCAACAGTTAGAACTGGACATGGAACAACAGACTGGTTCCAAATAGGAAAAGGAATAAGCCAAGGCTGTATATTGTTACCCTGCTTAACTTACCTGCAGAGTACACCATGAGAAACGCTGGGCTGAAGGAAGCACAAGCGGGAATCAAGATTGCTGGGAGAAATATCAATAACCTCAGATGTGCAGATGACACCACCCTTATGGCAGAAAGTGAAGAAGAACTAAAGAGCCTCTTGATGAAAGTGAAAGAGGAGAGTGGAAAAAGTTGGCTTAAAGCTCAACATTCAGAAAACTAAGATCATGGCATCATCCAGTCCCATCGCTTCATGGCAAATAGATGGATAAACGGTGGAAACAGTGACAGACTTTATTTTTCTGGGCTCCAAAATCACTGCAGATGGTGATTGCAGCCATGAAATTAAAAGACACTTATTCTTTGGAAGGAAAGTTATGACCAACCTAGACAGCATATTAAAAAGCAGAGACATTACTTTGCCAACAAAGGTCCATCTAGTCAAAGTTACGGTTTTTCCAGTGGTCATGTATGGATATGAGAGTTGGATTGTAAATAAAGCTGAGTGCTGAAGAATTGATGCTTTTGAACTGTAGTGTTGGAGAAGACTCTTGAGAGTCTCTTGGACTGCAAGGAGATCCAACCAGTCCATCCTAAAGGAAATCAGTCCTGAACATTCATTGGAAGGACTGATGCTGAAGCTGAAACTCCAATCCTTTGGCTACCTGATGCGAAGAACTGACTCATCTGAAAAGACCCTGATGCTGCGAAACATTTGAGGGCAGGAGGAGAAGGGGACGACAGATGAGATGGCTGGATGGCATCACTGACTCGATGGACGTGAGTCTGGGTGAACTCTAGGAGGTGGTGATGGACAGGGAGGCCTGGCGTGCTGCGGTTCATGGGGTCGCAAAGAGTGGGACATGACTGAGCTGATTTCCTTCATCAGCGTCTTATAGTTTTCTGTATACAGGTCTGTTTTCACCGTAGGTAAGTTTATTCCTAGATATTAATTCTTTTTGTTGCAATGGGGAATGGGATTGATTCTTTAATTTTTCTTTCAGAGAAAGAGCTATGAACCTATGGACACAGTGGGAAGAGTTGAGGGAGAAGGGGAGATGTACGGAGAGAGTAAAATGGAAATTTTCAATACCATATGTAAGACAGACAGGCAAAGGGAATTCACTGTATGACTCAGGGAACTCAAACAGGGGCCCTGCGACAGGCAGGAGGGTGGGGTGGGGAGGGAGATGGGAGGCAGGAGACATGGGTGTGCCTATGGCTGATTCTTTTTTATGAACGATAGAAAACCACAAAATTCTGTAAAGCAATTAGCTTTCAATTAAAAAATTAAAAAGCAAATAAAAACAAACGAGCAAACAAAAAAGTAAAACTACGTGCTCACACAATATATCCTTATCTTCCTTTTCCCTACTTAGTATATTGCAGCTGTCATTACCCCACATGTAATGGTACACAGACTTCACACAGTGACTAGTTTTACGTTCATTGCGATGTGGGGTTATTTGTGAACTGCACTCACTATACTCCTCCGATGCATGTAAACTGAGAGGAAACTATTATCTATGTACAGATATCAAAGCGGTACCTTGGAGGCAGACTGTCCGTCCCTTTCGGTGTCTTGTGCATGGGTCCAATTCCATGTCACCTGGGGAGGCTGTAAAATGATTTCTTCTGGAAACAACACTTTTAAAACAAGACAGCACGAGAAGGCAGATATTACTGAGAAGCTTAGAAAGGCGAAGAGAGAAGACATGCATGTCTGTGCACCCCTCTGCTCCCTGCTCCGGGGCCACTCCTCAGCTGCAGCGTAACGCCAGCACCGCACAGTCTGTGCAACCCTGCCATTTTCTTGCTCATTTGTAGCGCACAAACAAGTGATATTGAGACGGGGAGGCCGAGCACAATCATTTTATTGTTAATAATTTAAGCGTGCTACTTCTACATACTTGAAATTGTCAGAAAACACTGAACCTCCCCAACAGAAAAAACACTGGCTACCAGAATCTCCATCCACTTCTAATGGATGGCTGAAGATACTGATTAACACAAAATTCTACAGGAATATGTAACACCATCATCCCCCCAAAGTAGTACCTTTTACCCCCAAGTGGATGACCTGTTCAAGTGCAAAGTGGCACCGTCTGCTGGTGGTCCTGTGGAGGAGAAAGCAACACGAGTCAGTGCCGGGCGCCTCAGCAGACGGGTGCCCAGAGCCCCAGCTGGGAGCACAGCAGCCCGCCAGCCATGAGGCCGCCACCAGCGTGCCAAGAGTTCACCAGGAAAACCTCAAATGCGTCAGGGTCACAGGGATGCCTTCCCTTCTGGGACTATTTCTGTTTTAATGTATAAAGTGAACAAGGAGAAGAAAAGAAAATACAGCCTGTGAAGTGTCAGAAAGGTAGCAACAATGCTGCATCAGTACTAAAGTTTTAGGTTGGTGAAAAAGTGATTTTGGTTTTGCACTGTTGAACTTTGCCATTTGATACTGGAACACATTCTTAAATAAATGCAGTTATGTTATACATCATTTTAATGAACATTTCTCGCTTTATGTCTTTTTTGTTACTAACTTACTACTTATATTTATTTTAGATTAAGGAAATAATGTTTGACAAAAAACACATTTGAGCAACTTTCTTATTCAAGTTCAGAATGGGTCATAAAGCAGCAGAGACTACTCACAACATCAACAGCTCACTTGGTCTAGGAATGTTAACGAATGTACAGTGCACTCGTGGTTCAAGAAGTTTTACAAAGGAGATGAGAGCCTTGAAGATGGGGAGCACAGTGGCTGGCCATCAAGATGAGAACGACCAGCTGAGAATAATCATCGAAGCTGATCCTCTTACAACTACACGAGAAGCTGCCAAAGATTTCAATGCCGACCACTCTATAGTTGTTCGGCACTCGAAGCAAATTGGAAAGGTGAAAAAACCTGGTAAGTGGATGCCTTATGAGCTGACTGAAAATCAAAATCATTGAAGTGTCGTTTTCTTACTCTATGCAACAACAACAAACCATTTCCCAGTCAGATTGTGATATGCGACAAAAGGTAGATTTTATATGACAACCGGCAATGACCAGCTCAGTGGCTGGACCAAGAAGCTCCAAAGCAATTCCCCAAGCCAAACCTGCACCAAAAAAGGTCATGGTCACTGTTTTGTCATCTGCTGCCCGTCTGATCCACTACAGCTTTCCAAATCCTGGCTAAACCATTACATCTGAGAAGTATGCTCAGCAAATGGATGAGACGCACCAAAAACTGCAATGCCTGCAGCTGCTATTGGTCAACAGAAAGGGCCCAATTCTCCAAGATAACGCCCTCATACGTCATACAACCAGTGCCTCAAAAGTTGAATGAATTGGGCTGCAAAGTTTTGCCTCATCTGCCATTTTCACCAGACCTCTTGCCAACCAACTACATCTTCTTCAAGCATCTTGGTAACTTTTTGCAGGGAAAACACTTCCATAACCAAGAGGAAGCAGAAAATGCTTTCCAAGAGTTCAAGATCCCAAAGAATGGATTTTTGCACCACAGGAATAAACAAACTTATTTCTCGCTGGCAAACATGTGTTGACTGTAACGGTTCCTATTTCAACTAATAAAGATGTGTTTGAGTCTAGTCATGATGATTTAAAATTTACAGTCTGAAACTGCAATCATGTTTGCACCGATCTAGTAACTTTCGGCTTCCCGAGTGGATCAGTGGTGAAGAGTCTGCCTCGCAATGCAGGGGACACTGGTTTGATCCCTGGCCCAGGAAGATCCCATATGCCGCGGGGCAACGAAGTCCCTGCACCGCAACTACTGAGCCCTTGAGCCTAGAGCCTGTGCTCTACAGAGAAGCCACTGCAGTGAGAAGCCTGCAGCGCCACAACTAGAGAGCAGCCCCCACTCACCCCAACTAGAGAAAGCCTGAGCTCAGCAGCAAAGACCCAGCACAGCCAAAAATAAATTTAAAAAAAATTTTAAAGGGAAGTAACCGATGGTGAAGATTCACTCCTATGAAATTTATTCAAAACAGTTAAAAGATAAACTGAGGCATGTTAAAAATTTTAAGAGTTTATTAGAGCAAAAAGTGGAGAAGGCAATGGCACCCTACTCCAGTACTTCTGCCTGGAAAATCCCATGGGTGGAGGAGCCTGGAAGGCTGCAGTCCATGGGGTCGCTGAGGGTCGGACACGACTGAGCGACTTCACTTTCACTTTTCACTTTCATGCATTGGAGAAGGAAATGGCAACCCACTCCAGTGTTCTTGCCTGGAGAATCCCAGGGACGGGGGAGCCTGGTGGGCTGCCGTCTATGGGGTCACACAGAGTCGGACATGACTAAAGTGACTTAGCAGCAGCAGCAGCAGAGCAAAAAGTGATTACAATCAGGCAGCCCAAACCGCAGACAAAAAGGAACGTGAGGAGCTGCTCAAAACAGAAGGCTTTAATAGGCACGAAGGAGCCAGCATGAGCAAGGGATTGAGGCCAAAAGGGTACTGCGATAACCTAGAGTGGGAAGGGGATCTGAAAGAAATACATGACTTCATCACTTTGCTGTGTACTGGAAACTAACACAATCCTGGAAATCAACTCTGCTCCAAGTAAAACAAGATGCCGACTATCCCTGAAGTGGACCTAAGGAGTTCATCATGCCATCCTGACCAAAATCTCAATACACTCTCTGTAGAAACTGACAGGCTGAATCTAAAATCCCCAAGGAATGCCAACATGTAGGACAGTGCCATTCTGCAGAAGAGGGACTCACTGGAGGCTGTCCCCTCGACTCTATGACCTACCACGAGGGCACCAGGAAAAGACTCTGTGGTGTGGCTGCGAGACAGACACATGCACCCGTGGAGCAGAACAGAGAGCTTAGGAGCAGATCCACAGGCACAGGCCAACTGGCTTTCAAAAAGGTGACAAGGTCACTCATTGGACAAAGGACAGTCTGTCTTTTCCACAAACGGTGCTGGGACAGGTGGACACCCTCTGCTACCCATACCTTGCATCATCTGTAAAAAGGAAATAGGTCATAGCCATAAATACAAAGCTTCAAGCTGTAAAATTTCTGTTATAGAAGAAAACAGGAGAAAACCCTTATGACCTTCAGTTTGGCAGACTTATTAAACGTGTCACCGAAAGCACTGTCCATCAAAGAAAAACTGGTACACCAAACATCATCAAAATTAAGAATTTCTGCTACTCAAAAGGCACTGCTGAAAACAGAGCACAAGCCACAGTCTGAGAAAACACTTGCAAAAAAACACACCTCATAAAGGACTTGCATTGAGAATATGTGAACAATTCAGACGAACAAAAATAAAGCAAATGATGGAGGCTGTGGACCTACAGATCAGAGCAGGCACTCTCACCAAGGCCAAGTGATGCCAGCAAGTGTTGGTCATCAGAGCAAGGACCGCCGAGACCACAGGAGCCCCCTTGCATTAGCTCACACCACCACGAGCAGCAGCAAGACTGACCACCCAGGGGCTGCGAGCTTGTGGGGCAAGTGGAGCCCCACACACGCTGGTGGGCACAGAGGCAGTACAGCCACTGGAGGAGGGCCTGGCAGTGTCTCTGGATGCCCAGTGTACACCAGCCGCTGTACACAGCTGTGGCACTGCCAGGCGCTTACCCAAGAGAAGGGAAAATGCCTGACCACACGGACCCTGAGGCATGATGCTCACAGCAGCTTCATCTGTGATGGCCACGATCAGCAAACAAGCCAGCATCCAACCACAGGTGCCTGGATTAGTGAGCTAGGGTATGATCTTTTAAGGGAATATTACTCATAAAAAGGAATGAATTCATGCAAAAGTAAGGCTGCATCTCAAGATAATTAGCTGAGTGAAAGACGCCAGGCAAAAAAGAGTAGGTCCTGTATGTTTCCAATTAACGCAAATTCTATGAAATGAAAACGAGCCTCTGGAGACTGGGCACTGGGGTACAGACAAGGCATGACAGGGCACCAGGAAATGCCTGCGGAGCCAGACCCACCACGGTCTTCACTGTGAGGATGGATCCAACAGGCATTAAAACGTCAAAATCATGAAACTGTACACTTTAAACAGGCATAACATTTTATGATCGCTGTATCTCAGTAAACCTATTTTTTTAAGGAGGAAAAATACTTGCAAAGGAGCATAAGAAGGGACCATCTGTGCATTGAGAGGCCTGGCCTCCTGGTTCTGTCTCACCTGCTGCACTGCTGTGTCGTCCATCCTCTCATTTTTCAAAACAAGTAGGAAATACAGATTTTCTAAAGTGTGAAATGACCTGATTCTGAGTAACTTAATTTGTTGCTGTTGTTCAGTCGCTAAGTTATGTCCAACTCCTTGCAAACCCATGGACTGCAGCATGCCAGGCTTCCCTCTCCTAAAATCTGACACTGTTTCCACTGTTTCCCCATCTATTTCCCATGAAGTGAGGGGACTGGATGCCATGATCATCATTTTCTGAATGTTGAGATTTAAGCCAACTTTTCCATTCTCCTCTTTCACTTTCATCAAGAGGCTCTTCATTTCCTCTTTGCTTTCTACCATAAGGGTAGTGTGATCTGTGTATCTGAGATTATTGATATTTCTCCTGGCAATCTTGATTCCAGATTGTGTTTCATCCAGTCCAGCGTTTCTCATGATGTATTGTGCATATAAGTTAAATAAGCAGGGTGACAATATACAGCTTTGACGTACTCCTTTTCCTATTTGGAACCAGTCTGTGGTTCCATGTCCAGTTTTAACTGTTGCTTCCTGACCTGCTTACTGATTTCTCAGGAGACAGGAAAGGTGGTCTGGTATTCCCACCTCTTTAAGAATTTTCCACAGTTTGTTGTGATCCATGCAGTCAAAGGCGTTGGCATAGTCAATAAAGCAGTAGATGCTTTTCTGGAACTTTTGCTTTTTTCATGATCCAACAGATGTCGGCAAGTTGATCTCTGGTTCCTCTGCCTTTTCTAAATCCAGCTTGAACATCTGGGAGTTCTCAGTTCATGTACCGCTGAAACCTCATTTGGAGAATACTGAGCATTACTTTGCTAGCATGTGAGGTGAGTGCAATTGTGCGATAGTTTGAACATTCTTTGCCATTGCCTTTCTTTCCGATTGGAATGAAAACTGACCTTTTCCAGTCCTGTGGCCGCTGCTGAGTTTCCCAAATTTGCTAGCATATTGATAAGTCACTTCAGTCATGTCCGACTCTGTGTGACCCCATAGACGGCAGCCCACCAGGCTTCCCCGTCCCTGGGATTCTCCAGGCAAGAACACTGGAGTGGGTTGTCATTTCCTTCTCCAATGCATGAAAGTGAAAAGTGAAAGGGAAGTCGCTCAGTCATGTCCAACTCTTCATTTCCCCATGGACTGCAGCCCACCAGTCTCCTCTGTCCACGGGATTTTCCAGGCAGGAGTACTGGAGTGGGGTCCCATCACCTTCTCTGATGAATGAGTCTACCTATTTGCAAAAATGTGACTGATGAAAACAGTGCAATCACTAGGTTATCACACTGCGCGAGTTCAGTTGTCAAAAGGGAGCAACTCAAAGGACATCACACAATCTATAAACCAGCTGGAAGGAGCCATCCAGACTTTCCCCTGCCGAACCCTTTCTGGGCGATGATTAGACAAGTCCTCATAGATGATATACTGTGTGCAGAAGCGCTGATCAGAATCAGGTTTGGCATGGTACGCGACTGTATTGATAGTTTGAGTCACGTCACTGTCTGGCTTGGGCTTTCTAATGAGGATCTGGCCCCCACCAGCAGCGACAAGCTTAATAAGGTTGTCCTTTGGATGGTGTTTGAAGGTTTCCCCCAAATAGAAGTAACATCCATCAAACAGCTTTGGCAACAGCTGTTCTCTGTTGAGCCTGCTTTTTTGTGGTCCTTCAGGAATTTCATACTTTTCTTCCTGTTCACATTCTTTGCTTTGTAGACATGCTTTCACCCATTCAAATTTTAGGATCCAGCACCCACTGAGAATTCCAAGCATACATTTCAGAGTGCTTTGAACTGTATCACCAGGAACCATGACATGAGTTACTGTACTGTCAAAGTCAGCACATTTTTTAGCCTTAAGAATCGTTGCAAGCTCACTGAGCATTTTCTGTTGTTCAGAAGAAAGTCCACTGCCTATAAGTACAAGAGGCCCATCCTGACGCTGACCAGTGTTTGCATATTGAGTGCAGCGCTTTCACAGCATCATCTTTTAGGATGCGAAATAGCTCAACTGGAATTCCATCACCTCCACTAGCTTTGTTCATAGTGATGCTTCCTAAGGCCCACTGACATCACATTCTAGGATGTCTGGCTCTAGGTGAGTGATCACGCCATCATAGTTACCTGGGTCATGAAGATCTTTTTTGTATAGTTCTTGGGTGTATTCTTGCTACCTCTTCTTAATATCTTCTGCTTCTGTTAGGTCCATACCATTTCTGTCCTTTATTGATCCCATCTTTGCATGAAATGTTCCTTTGGTATCTCTAATTTTCTTGAAGGGCTCTCTAGTCTTTCCCATTCTATTGTTTTCCTGTATTTCTGTGTAGTGATCACTTGAGGAAGGCTTTCTTATCTCTCCTTGCTATTCTTTGGAACTCTGCATTCAAATGGGTATATCTTTCCTTTTCTTTTTTGCCTTTAGCTTCTCTTCTTTTCACAGCTATTTGTAAGGCCTCCTCAGACAACCACTTTGCCTTTCTGCATTTCTTTTTCTTGGGGATGGTCTTGATCCCTGCCTCCTGTACAATGTTACGAACCTCCATCCCTAGTTCTTCAGGCACTCTATCAGATCTAATCCCTTGAATCTATTTCTCACCTCCAGTGTATAATCATAAGGGATTTGACTTAGGTCATACCTGAATGGCCTAGTGGTTTTCCCTACTTTCTTCAATTTCAGTCTGAATTTGGCAATAAGGAGTTTGTGATCTGAGCCACAGTCAGCTCCCGGTCTTGTTTTTGCTGACTATACAGAGTTTCTCCATCTTTGGCTGCAAAGAATATAATCAATCTGATTTCGGTATTGATCATTTGGTGATGTCCATGTGTAGAGTCTTCTCTTGTGTATCTGGAAAAGGGTGTTTGCTATGACCAGTGCATTCTCTTGGCAAAACTCTGTTAGCCTTTGCCCTGCTTCATTTTGTACTCCAAGGCCAAACTTGCCTGTTACTCCAAGTATCTCTTGACTTCATACTTTTGCATTCCAGTCCCCTATGATGAAAAGCACATTTATGGGGGGGTGTTAGTCCTAGAAAGTCTTGTAGGTCTTCATAGAACTGTTCAACTTCAGCTTCTTCAGCATTAGTGGTTGGGGCATAGACTTGGATTACTGTGATAATGAATGATTTGCCTTGGAAATGAACACAGATCATTCTATTGTTTTTGAGACTGCACCCAAGTACTGCATTTCAGACTCTTATGTTGACTATGATGGCTACCCCATTTCTTCTAAGGGATTCTTGCCCACAGTAGTACATATAATGGTAATCTGAATTAAATTAGCCCATTTCAATTCTTTTTAGTTCACTGATTCCTAAAATGTCAATGTTCACTCTTGCCATCTCCTGTTTGACCACTTCCAATTTACCTTGATTCATGGATCTAACATTCCAGGTTCCTATGCAATACTGTTCTTTAGAGCATCAGACTTTACTTCCATCACCAGTCTCATCCAATATTGGGCTTTGTTTTTGCTCTGGCTCCATCTCTTCATTCTTTCTGGACCTTACCTGCCTCCTGAGAAATCTGTATGCAGGTCAAGAAGCAACAGTCAGAACTGGACATGGAACAACAGACTGGTTCAAAATTGGGAAAGGAGTACATCAAGGCTGTATATTGTCACTTGGCCTGTTTAACTTACCTGCAGAGTACATCATGAGAAATGCTGGGCTGGATGAAACCCAAGCTGGAATCAAGATTGCCGGGAAAAATATCAATAAACTCAGGTATACAGATGATACTACCCTAATGGCAGAAAGCAAAGAGGAACTATAAGACCTCTTGATGAAAGTGAAAGAGAGTGAAGAAGTTGGCTTAAAACTCAACATTCAGAAAACTAAGATCATGGTATCACTTCATGGCAAATAGATGGTGAAACAATGGAAACAGTGACAGACAGTTTTCTTGGGCTCCAAAATCAATGCAGATGGTGACTGTAGCCATGAAATTAAAAGACACTTGTTCCTTGGAAGGAAAGTTATGACCAACATAGATAGCATATTAAAAAGCAGAGATGTTAACTCTGCCGACAAGTCTGTCTAGTCAAAGCTATGGTTTTTCCAGTGGTCATGTATGGATGTGAGAGTTGGGACTATAAAGAAAGCTGAGCACCAAAGAATTCATGCTTTTGAACTGTGTGTTGGAGAAGACTCTTGAGAGTCCCTTAGACTGCAAGGAGATCAAACCAGTGAATCCCAAAGGAAATCAGTCCTGAATATTCATTGGAAGAACTGATGCTGAGGCTGAAGCTCCAATACTTTGGCCGCCTGATGTGAAGAGCTGGCTCACTGGAAAAGACCCTGATGCTGGGAAAGATTGAAGGCAGGAGGAGAAGGGGATGACAGAGGTTGAGATGGTTGGATGGCATCAATGACTTGAAGGACATGAGTTTGAGCAAGCTCTGGGAGTTGGTGATGGACAGGGAGGCCTGGTGTGCTGCAGACCATGGAGTCGCAATCAGACACGAATGAGGGACTGAACTGAACTGAACTTGCCATGAAGCGATGGAACAGGATGCCACAATCTTAGTTTTCTGAATGTTGAGTTTCAAGCCAGTTTTTTCACTCTCCTCCTTCACATTCATCAAGAGGCTCTTTAGTTCCTCTTTATTCTCTGCCATTAGAGTGGTATCATCTGCATATCTAAGGTTGTTGGTATTTCTGCTGGCAATCTTGATTCCAGCTTGTGATTTCTTCCAGTCCTGCATTTCGTATGACGTACTCTTCATACAAGTTAAATAAAGCAGGGTGACAATATATAGCCTTGACGTACTCCTTTCCCAATTTTGAACTAGTCCATTGTTCCATGTCTGGTTCTAACTGTTGCTTTTTGACCTGCACAGAGGTTTCTCAGGAGACAGGTAAGGTAGTCTGGTATTCCCATCTCTTTAGGAATATTCCACAGTTTGTTATAATCCACAGAATCAAAGGTTTTAGTGTAGTCAAAGAAACAGATTTTTTCTTCAACTCCCTTGCTTTCTCCAGGATCCAACGAATATCTGCAATTTGATCTCTGTTTCCTTGGCCTCTCTGAAACCCAGCTTGTACATCTTGGAAGTTGTCGGTTCATATACTGCTGAAGCCTAGCTTGAAGGATTTTGTGAAATGAGTGCAACTGTACAGTAGTTTGAACATTCTTTGACAGTGCTCTTCTTTGGGGCAGTAACTTAATGTAAACCATCAAAAAATTATCTGGGAGAAAAAGAAGAAGAAATAAACCAAAAGAAAATAGATAAAAGAATTAAAAAGGGGGGAAAAGAACAACAAAAAGAAGGAAACAGAAACTTATCTGGGGCAAGCAGGACCTCCCTGCAGAGAAGTGCACCCGGGCTTTCTCATTCACCTATGGCGGCGCCCGGCGCCCTGTGCGCCCCACCCAGACGATGCCGAGTCAAGAAGCCGCCCAGGGTCCTGAGCCGCTTCCTGCTCCCTCTCTCTCCTGGGCTCAGATCCGACAGCGCCCCCACCCACCCTCCTGTCTGTGTCCCTCAGTCGGCTTCCTCTTACACCAGCTGCAGCTATGTTGCCTCTGCCCCCCAGCCCACCCCCTCACTCAGATCCACATCCTCTCCTTCCTCTGTGAGCGTCCCGTCTCCTGTTTCAGAGCAACAAGCCTTCAGACGCCGCTGTTCACCAGCACCTCGCCTGGGGTACCAGCTCAGCAGCAAGGAGGAGGTGCCCCTGCCCCAGGGACCATGGCCTCCAGACCGCGTGCAGAGCCGCATCCCCACCAGTCACTCGTGCTCCTGGTCAGCACACAAATAAGGGAGGGCCCTGGGCCCCGGGCGCCTCCTCACTCACTGGCCTCTTTGTCCTGTCTTTTCTGCTTTCACAGGCAAACACCCCTCAAGACGCCGACTCCACATCTGCACCATCCATTTAGCCTCAAGACGTTTCCATGTGGCTGCATTCCAAACACCAGCGCTCTTACATCAGATGTGAAAAGCATGTGTGTGTGCTCAGTTGCACAGTACTGTCTGACTCTGTGACCCCATGGACTGCAGCCTGCCAGGCTTCTCTGCCCATGAAATCTCCCAGGCAACAATATTGGAGTGGGTTGCCATTCTCTCCTCCAGGGGATCTTCCCGACCCAAGGATCAAAACTGCATCTTCTCCATTTGCAGGTAGATTCTTCACAACTGAGCCACCAGCGAAGACCAGACATGAAAAGCACTAATGTACAAAAACTCAGGTACATTTCACTATAAAAACTACCACCTTTTGTTACTCAAAAGATACTTTAAGAAGTGAGAAATCAAGTAACAAACTCACAGAAGTTATCTGTAGTGCATAAATCTAAGAAAGGTCTATATAAAGAATACAGTGAGAACTCTGACAAATAATAAAAATCAAATTACTCAATGAAAGACATGAGCAAGCATTTCACAGATGAAAGAACTTTACGGCCAACAAACAGGGAGATGGTTAACCTCAGACATCATCAGAGAAACACCTCACGACCACAGAGGAAACAGCAGATACCTACAAGGCTGGCACCAATTCAGACGTTTCCTGAAACCAGGTTTCGGGAGGGTGACCTTGGGATCGCTCCTCGCACCGCGTGCAGCATTGGAGCATGAACAGCCCCAACTGTGACCCCCATCCTAAGCGTGCAGGCAAGGAAACCTGGGGGAGTGTGTGTGTATGAGGAGGGAGTGGGCATCCACAGCAGCACAGCTGGCACACAGACGGGGCGGAACACATGGGGCACAAGCGTGTCGAGGACCTGGCATGTGAACCTCACGTCGGTGCACACACAACTCCAGAGGCCACAGGCTGCGAGTGTAGAGCAGCTACAGCCAACAAACACACCTTCCTGTGTGCGTGCGTGCGCATGCGCATGTGCACAGACACAGATTATTCTTTTAAAAAGCAAAGAGAAACACAAAATCCCAGCTAACGGTGGGGGGCTTGGTGGAAGAAGGGAAGAGGTGGCTGGTGACACATGACGAGGGGTGAGAGGGAGCAGTGGCGGTGGTGACCGACCGTGCGGATTCTCCCTTCAGGTCCAAGAAGGAACGGACGTGCAAATGTTCGCAGCTCGGTCTGTTACAAACGTGCACTGACCACACAGAGTGGCAGGAGCACCAGCTGCAGCACCCACGCCGCCACCAAGGCGTCCAGGGGCCGAGCGAAGCGAAGCCCCCTCCCAGCAGGGAGAGTCCCTGGAGCATTACCTGTTGTACGTAAATTCCACATCCATAGGTTCAAAGTTATACGCTTGTTCAAATTCTGGATTAAGTTTAAGAGTTACATCTTCTTCATGAATCTAAAAGGAAAAATATTTTACTTCTCATCTTTATGTTTGCTTTAGACAATCCTCTACCCATAGTCACAACTCATCATCAAAATCCATCCTGTAGATCAGAGCTAAAATCTGGTATCTCAAATGTGTGGAAAAATACTGAAAAGACTCTGTCAGCGTGCCGCTGCCCCGCCAGCCCCGCTAGCACACCCGCTGACTCCTCCCCCAGCGCACTCTCCTCAGGGCTCAGATGGTACATGCTGGAGACAGGCTGCCACCTCCAGAGCAGACAAGTGAGTGAGCACTGAGGGCAGGGTGTGCTGACCACAAAAGTGCCTCATGGACAACATTCCGAAACCCCCTTCCAGCGGGACAGGGAACAATTTAGGGACCCCCCAGCCAAAGCTAGATCCTACATAACAATTCGAGATGAGCAGGATGGAAAACCCCGAGCTGAGGAGGAGCTGAGAGGACAGGAGCAGCCGGCAGCGGGGTCTCTCCCAAGAGCTGAGGGCTGTGACAGGAGGCTAACTGTGCCCCTGCTCTTGGCAGAAGCAAACGCAGGCACAGGTCCCCAGTTTTCCCACAGGTTAAGACAAATGGAAATAAATCTGTACTCAAAGACCACCAAGCAGACAAGGAATCAAACCACAAACAGTGAGGGTCGACCTGCACAGTCATCAGCACATCGAGGCCCCCAGGACATCATGTACTGACGCTGTCGTTTACAGAAACTTCAAAAGTCACGAAACAAAAAAACCTGGCAAGACCAAGATAAGCAAGCACAGGATAACACAAGGGAACACAATAGGGTGTGCTTAGAGAGCTAGAGTCCGGGAGAAGGGGGAAGTACTCCGCGTGCTCCCCAAGACGGGCAGGCCCTCTGAGGCGGCAGCCGGGGGGCAGGCCAGTGCCAGCGCAGCCCAAGGAGGCTCCCAGAAGCACCGTGCCACCTGCCACATCATGTGGGGGCCCTCGAGGGGCCTTGGTGTCTTCAAGGTAACCAGGCCATGGCACCGGCCAAGGAGTTCCAGAGAACTGAGTGAAGCAATGGACTGAGACCCAAGACAGCCCTAGCTTCACCTGGCAGCCCAGCACTCAGGAGCGGCGGCTCCATGGACCGTCCTGCAGGAGGATGAGCAGGGGCGCCCTCACACCCTGAGGCCGGCACGTGCAGCTTCAGCTCTGGACTCTCCAGCTTGTGGTGCTGGTTGTTTCCCCAACCAGCCTGGGGGTAGGGCCGTGGGGGTCTCACCCTTGACATCTCTGGCCCTGCTTTTGCTGAGGATTTAGTCCACAGAGTGGCCCCTAGGGGCATTACCAGTCTACCCTCTGGGACACATTCAGAACACGCAAATCTGAGTAAATGCAAGCCTTCCATGTGATACCCATGTGATACCCTGATATCCACGTGATACCTGTTCATGGCTGAAAGTGATAGGATTTCTTCAGTTACAAAATTCTCTTCATGCATCACACTTACTTAAATATTCACTTGATCCCTGATTTTCTGAAATGCCGTCAACACCCAGGGGCCCCCTCCCCCATCCCCGAGGCAGGTGGGTCACCTCTGAGAGCGTCTGCTGGGCCAGCCCCACATGGACTGACTAGCAGTGGCCTCTCACCTCAATCACGTAGCCGATGTATTCAATCACGTGTCCGTTGTACTCTTGGGTTTTTAAAATCAGTTTATCACCTAGTTAAAAAACACATCAGATCAGATCAGATCACATCAGTCGCTCAGTCGTGTCCGACTCTTTGCGACCCCATGAACCGCAGCACGCCAGGCCTCCCTGTCCATCACCAGCTCCCGGAGGTCACTCAGACTCGCATCCATCGAGTCAGTGATGCCATCCAGCCATCTCATCCTCTGTCGTCCCCTTCTCCTCCTGCCCTCAATCCCTCCCAGCATCAGAGTCTTCTCCAATGAGTCAACTCTTCGCATGAGGTGGCCAAAATACTGGAGTTTCAGCTTGAGCATCATTCCTTCTAAAGAAATTCCAGGATTGATCTCCTTCAGAATGGACTGGTTGGATCTTCTTGCAGTCCAAGGGACTCTCAAGAGTCTTCTCCAACACCACAGTTCAAAAGCATCAATTCTTCGGCGCTCAGCCTTCTTCACAGTCCAGCTCTCACATCCATACATGACCACAGGAAAGACCATAGCCTTGACTAGGCGAACCTTTGTTGGTAAAGTAATGTCTCTGCTTTTGAATATGCTATCTAGGTTGGTCATAACTTTCCTTCCAAGGAGTAAGCGTCTTTTAATTTCATGGCTGCAGTCACCATCTGCAGTGATTTTGGAGCCCAGAAAAATAAAGTCTGACACTGTTTCCACTGTTTCCCCATCTATTTCCCATGCAGTGATGGGACCAGATGCCATGATCTTCGTTTTCTGAATGTTGAGCTTTAAGCCAACCTTTTCACTCTCCACTTTCACTTTCATCAAGAGGCTTTTTAGCCCCTCTTCACTTTCTGCCATAAGGGTGGTGTCATCTGCATATCTGAGGTTATTGATATTTCTCCCAGCAATCTTGATTCCAACTTGTGTTTCTTCCAGTCCAGCATTTCTCATGATGTACTCTGCATATAAGTTAAATAAACAAGGTGACAATATGCAGCCTTGACGTACTCCTTTTCCTATTTGGAACCAGTCTGTTGTTCCATGACCAGTTCTAACTGTTGCTTCCTGACCTGCATACAGATTTCTTAAGAGGCAGATCAGGTGGTCTGGTATTCCCATCTCTTTCAGAATTTTCCATAGTTTATTGTGATCCACACAGTCAAAGGCTTTGGCATAGTCAATAAAGCAGAAATAGATGTTTTTTTGGAACTCTCTTGCTTTTTCGATGATCCAGCGGATGTTGGCAATTTGATCTCTGGTTCCTCTGCCTTTTCTAAAACCAGCTTGAACATCAGGAAGTTCACGGTTCACATATTGCTGAAGCCTGGCTTGGAGAATTTTGAGCATTACTTTACTAGCGTGTGAGATGAGTGCAATTGTTCGGTAGTTTGAGCACTCCTTGGCATTGCCTTTCTTTGGGATTGGGATGAAAACTGACCTTTTCCAATCTTGTGGCCACTGCTGAGTCTTCCAAATTTGCTGGCATATTGAGTGTAGCACTTTCACAGCATCATCATTCAGGATTTGGAATAGCTCCACTGGAATTCCATCACCTCCACTAGCTTTGTTCGTAGTGATGCTTTCTAAGGCCCATTTGACTTCACATTCCAAGATGTCTGGCTCTAGGTCAGTGATCACACCATCATGATTATCTGGGTCGTGAAGCTCTTTTTTGTACAGTTCTTCTGTGTATTCTTGCCACCTCTTCTTAATATCTTCTGCTTCTGTTAGATCCACACCATCTCTGTCCTTTATTGTGCCCATCTTTGCATGAAATGTCCCTTTGGTATCTCTGATTTTCTTGAAGAGATCCTTAGTCTTTCCCATTCTGTTGTTTTCCTCTATTTCTTTGCATTGATCACTGAAGAAGGCTTTCTTATCTCTTCTTGCTATTCTTTGGAACTCTGCATTTAGATGTTTATATCTTTCCTTTTCTCCTTTGCTTTTCGCTTCTCTTCTTTTCACAGCTATTTGTAAGGCCTCCCCAGACAGCCATTTTGCTTTTTTGCATTTCTTTTCCATGGGGATGGTCTTGATCCCTGTCTCCTGTACAATGTCACGAACCTCATTCCATAGTTCATCAGGCACTCTATCTATCAGATCTAGGCCCTTAAATCTATTTCTCACGTCCACTGTATAATCATAAGGGATTTGATTTAGGTCATACCTGAATGGTCCAGTAGTTTTCTCTACTCTCTTCAATTTCAGTCTGAATTTGGCAATAAGGAGTTCATGGTCTGAGCCACAGTCAGCTCCTGGTCTTGTTTTTGCTGATTGTATAGAGCTTCTCCATCTTTGGCTGCAAAGAATATAATCGATCTGATTTCGGTGTTGACCATCTGGTGATGTCCATGTATAGAGTCTTCTCTTGTGTTGTTGGAAGAGGGTATTTGCTATGACCAGTGCATTTTCTTGGCAAAACTCTATTAGTCTTTGCCCTGCTTCATTCCGTATTCCAAGGCCAAATTTGCCTGTTACTCCAGGTGTTTCTTGACTTCCTACTTTGGCATTCCAGTCCCCTATAATGAAAAGGACATCTTTTTTGGGTGTTAGTTCTAAAAGGTCTTGTAGGTCTTCATAGAACCTTTCAACTTCAGCTTCTTCGGCGTTACTGGTTGGGGCATAGACTTGGATTACTGTGACATTGAATGGTTTGCCTTGGAAACGAACAGAGATCATTCTGTCGTTTTTGAGATTGCATCCAAGTACTGCATTTTGGACTCTTTTGTTGACCATGATGGCCACTCCATTTCTTCTGAGGGATTCCTGCCCACAGTAGTAGATATAATGGTCATCCGAGTTAAATTCACCCATTCCAGTCCATTTTAGTTCGCTAATTCCTAGAATGTCGACATTCACTCTTGCCATCTCTTGTTTGACCACTTCCAATTTGCCTTGATTCATGGACCTGACATTCCAGGTTCCTATGCAATATGCAAAAAAACACATGACCACATGTAAAACTATAAACTCAATCAACTTTGCTGCTATACTGTAAGATAAAACACTCTGAAGAAGTGGAATAAGTGAAGAAACATTATGGGGTCAATGGCTTAAAATCATGTCAATGTGCTGAGAGAGATACCCAAAGCAAAGGCAACTCGTGTGACAACAGCGCTGCCAGTTAAAATGTTCTATTCTGTGACTGTGTCCAATGTCTGCCAGTTCACCGAGGAAAACACGAGACGTAACAAACCCACCTGCATACAGAGAAGGCCTACTTTCAGCCAATCCTGGGACCTCCAGAACTAGCAGATCCCCATTTCTTTTCAAGATGACCCCACTCATATTATACTCCTTCAGTTCTATTTCTGCATGAATCTCCTCCAGCCAGAGCAAAGTTGAAAACTTCTCCTTATAGTTTGACATGTTTAAAAGCTGGAAAACAAGGCAGCCTGTTAGTGAGAGCAGAGCAACATTCCACACATATCCATGTCAGGAAGCCAACGGAATTAACTAACCAGCCTCCAAACGCTGATGCTCAGGTGAGTGCAGGGCGGCCGCCTTGAGACAGGGAGCCATCTGAGTGAGCCCACAAGCGCCCAGCTCCTACCCAGACAGAGCTGCCAGGCTCGGCACAGCGTGAGCCCAGGCAGCCTCGCGGTCTCTGTGCTAAGGGGGTGCGGCTGCGGGTCCCAGGAGGCTGAATGCCAGGGAAAAGGTGCAGCGCAGTGGTCTGGAGCTTCCCAGGAGCCGTGAGCACATGAGCATGAGAAGCTATGCCAGATGGGGCAGACTCATGGGCCGGGAGCAGGGAGGGGCTCCTCAGCCTCTGCACGGCTGACACCAGGGTGGCCGGCCTGTGTAGCAGGGCCGAGCTGTGCAGGGCACGGCAGTGAATATCATCTCTGGCCTTCACCCACTGGAGGCTGCGGGCACGCTCAGTCATGACAACCAAAAGTGTCTCTTGGGGGAAAGTTCACCACTGAGAGCCACTGGGTTGCAGGGAACAATTCCTAGAGCTCACACAGGGCTGAGGTGCTGCGGGCCCTCTAGCCTAAACAGCAAGGCCTGAGATACAGGGGCACTGGGTGCAGGACTCAGAAGGGATCGGCCCTAAGTAAAAACCACTCTGGTCTAACGAGGCTTTAAATGCAGGCTGAAAAATACCCAGCTGCTCCCAGCTAACCCAACTGCTGCTGCTGCTAGGTCGCTTCAGTCGTGTCCGACTCTGTGCAACCCCATAGATGGCAGCCCACCAGGCTCCCCCATCCCTGGGATTCTCCAGGCAAGAACACTGGAGTGGGTTGCCATTTCCTTCTCTAATGCATGAAAGTGGAAAGTGAAAGTGAAGTCACTCAGTCATGTCCGACTCTAGCGACCCCATGGACTGCAGCCTACCAGGCTCCTCCATCCATGGGATTTTCCAGGCAAGAGTAACTGGAGTGGGGTGCCATTGCCTTCACCTAACTGCATCCCAGAACAAAGTTCAAAGCTACTTCCAGGAATAGAAGTACCAACAAAGTAGAATGCAGAATATTTGTTTAGCATCCAAACAAAGATGACCAGGCATGGAAATAAGCACAAGCCACAATCTGTAACAAGGAGAAAAACCTATCCACAGAACAATAAAAATGACCCCTGGGAATAAGCCAGACAGAGAAGGAGAAATAGCCCTTAGATGCAGAATCTGAAAAGAAAGGATACAAATGAACTTACTTACAAATCAGAAAGAGACTGACAGACTTAGAGAAGGAACTTACGGTTACCAGGGGGAAGAATGGGGGGAAGGGATAGTTAGAGAGCTTGGGAGGGCCCTGTACACACTGCTCTAAGTGGATAGCCAACAAGGACCTGCTGTAGAGCGCAGGGACTCTGCTCCATGAGACTGGATCCGTGTATACGCACAGCCAAGTCCCTTCGCTGGTCACCTGGAGCTGTAACAGCACCGCTGATCAGCTAAACTCCAATACAAAATAAAAGGTCCAAAAGGAAAACAACCAACCAACCAATCAACCGACCCTGGGACACAACCAGTACAAAAACATAACACAGCTCTTTTACATATTTACATGCTTTATATATTAACTATATACATTCAAAAAGTGGAGGGAGAAAACGAAAGTGAAAAGAAAGTTGGGGCAAGACAAAGCATGTTAAGTAGAGAAGTTAAAGAGAAAATGTTAGTCACTGAGTCGTGTCCTACTCTATGCAACCCCATGGACTGTAGCCCACCAGGCTCCACTGTCCATGGGATTCTCCAGGCAAGGATACTGGAGTGGGTTGCCATTCCCTTCTCCAGTGGATCTTCCGCACCCAGGGATCAAACCTGAGTTTCCTGTATTCTCCTCCTGCATTGCAGGTGGATTCTTTACCATCTGAGCCCCAGGAAAGCCCATTAAGTAGAGATACAGAAGATGTAAAAGACCCTCACTGAACTTGTGGAGGCAATGACTGCAGTGTCTGGAGGGGTTACATGCTGCAGAAGAAACATCAGTGAACTTGAAGACACAGCCACAGCAACTACTCAGAATGCAGCCCAGAGGGGAGAAGCAAAGGGAGCGGCTGGCAGCCTGGGCTAGCTCATGTGGCCGCACGTGCTCGTCACAGGAGCCTGGAGAGCAGGGCAGAAGGAACACATGAAGACAGATTGGCCAAGAACCTTGAAATCTGAGAACTGCAAGTTCAGGTTATGCAATAAGCACAAGAACTCAAGCCAAGAAACGTGAAGAATGTACAGCAAGGCACACTGTGAATTAAATGCCTTAAAACTAGTGAAAACCCTACAAGGAGGTAGGGGAAAGTACAGACGTCATACAGAAGAATAAAGCTGAGAAGGAAAGCAGCGCCTCCTGGCCCAGAGGGCCCCTCCCAGACAGGGTGGGGAGGGGCCAGCTGTGCAGGTGCCCCAGGAGGGGCCACACAGCCGGGGGAGGTTACAGGGCGCAGAAGTGCTGAGTGACAGGTGCACTATCTTGGTTCTGTTACTACTGCCGAAAGGAGCCACTTGCTCCTGGGAACTGCACTCCCGAGGAGGTCCTGTTCTGGCGCCCAGGCCAGGTCACAGGAGGCCCACAGGACAGTCCCGGATGCTGTACGAGCACCGCCCTGGGATCGGCTTCTCAGGTTTGCTCTGAGCTACTTTAGGGCTGGTTTGCTGCTCTGGCCGCAGCTCAGGCCGATAGGCATCACTGCAGCCACCCACGGCCTAGCCCACGGGTGCTGTTCCTTCCCTGTGGCCCGCCAGCCTTGGGTGCTGTCTGCTGCTGGTGCCCTTGCGGCATCCTCACTGCAGGACACAGGGCCCAGCAGACGGATGCTCCATCTGTCCGTCAGTTTGCCTCAGTGTCAGGCGTGCTCCTAGCGGCCACATACCCATGGGCTCCAGCCCTCCTTTGACACAGGGCCCGAGCAGGCTTGCCTCTCCCCCTTGCCCCGAATCAGCACAGGCCAGTCCTCACTGCACTCACCCTCTCCTCAGCCGACAGAACCCCAGGTTCTTGGGAAGATGCCTCCTGGAGATGGGGCCACGCTCCCCTCCTCCCTGCCAGCGAGGCAGACATCTCTGCCCCCGCCTGCACACGTGCAGACTCCAGCCCTGCCGGGCCTCACTCAGCGCTGCCCTGCCCTCGGCCTCCCAGCCCTTCTCCACCCATCACAGCAGACAGGTTGGGAGCAGGCCTCCCCCAGCAGGCATGAGGAAGCCCGAGCACACACAGCACTGGGAAGGTGAGGAGGGGCCGTCCTGGCAGGGGACACCCGAGGGTCGGGGTTGGGGGGCAGCGCCCTCCCCTCCCTGCTGTTCTGCGCAGCTACAGGCCTTCCTAGTGCTCAGAGCTCTGGCAGGAGTGGAGAGCTGCTGAGGCTCAGCCACATGGGAGAAAGGCCAGGTGGGGAGAGGGCATCCCCAGAGCCCCGGTGCATGTAAGTCCACAATACTGTGAGGACGGATGTCTCCAGAGGGACCCAGCAATGGTCTCCACGCTCAATATTCTGACACTCCCAGCTCCGAGGATGAAAACCAGCCCACATGACCTCTGAACTCAACAAGGGTTCATCCTGAGCTTGTCAGAAAACAGCTTGACTGTGAAGAATCAGTGCTTCGCATAAGACACGTTCCTTACCTCCGCAAGTAGCGGCTGGAAGGTCAGGATGTCGATTTTCTGTTCCACACACTTTTTAAGCCTGTCTGGTATCGGGTACTGCGGGAGGAAGCTGGGAAGTTGTCGTCGCGAGTTCCTTACAAAAGAGAGTCTCAAGTCAAAAACAATCCATCCTCACAAGGCACTTTCTACCAGATGTCTTCACTTAGACATTCTCACCAAAAACCACTGACACCTGGGCTCTGGCCGCGGTCCTCGGTCAGTAAAGTGTCACTCCGCTTTGGGACCCGCTCTCCGGGCCTGTCCTCCCGCGAGCAGGAGCAGAGTGCTCCGCCTGCGACAGGAGAACAGACCCGATGCCCAGGCGCCTCCGGAACCAGGGCATTCAGAGACATTGTTCTTAAGCTTCTCAAGAGCTCAACTGCTCTTTTCCTTCCAGTAGACACTGAAGGTGTGCAGTGCGATGACCTGACTTACGTGCATCAAGAAACAACGATCACTCATCGTCTCATGCAAACACGAAGCTGAGGAAACAGAATATTTTTCCCTGTGATGAGAACTCCCAGGTTTTACTCTGTTAACCACCTTCGTGTAAAACACACAGCAGTGCTGATTGCATTTGTCACACTGTGTGTCGCACCCCCAGGACTTACTCATCTGGTTAACAGCAGTTTGCACCTCTGACCTCCTTCATTCAGTTCCCCTTCCCTAAACCAAAGTGGTGACCACAAATCTGATCTCCTTTTCTGTAACTTTGTTTTTGACGTATAATTGACCTACAACACTGTTAGTTCCTATTAAGCAAGAGTGATTGATATTTCTGTACATTTCAAAAACGATGATCATAGCATAGTTAAGATGTGTCCTTTTGCAAAGACATTATTACACGGTTATTGACTACATTCCCCCCATTGGGGGGGATAGCAACCTATCCACCCACCCAGGCATCTATCCATACATCCATCTATCTATCCCTCCCATCCATCCACCCACCTTTTCATCCAGCCAGCCTCCATCCATCCATTTCCACCTTCCATCCATCCACCCATCAATCCATCCATCCATCTATGGTTATTTAAGCTGCTTAAGTGCAAACACATTTAAACAACCATGCATCTTCACTCCCCTTCCCCTGACTTCATACTTGACATCTTTTGTGTATCCCTTATTTACTGGGCTTCCCAGTTGGCGCTAGTGGTGAAGAACTCGCCTGCCAATGGAGGAGACATAGAGACGTGGGATCAGTCTCTGGGTCAGGAAGATCCCCTGGAGAAGGGTATGGACACCCATTCCACTATTCTTGCCTGGAGACTCGCAAGGCAGAGGAGCCCAGTGGGCTGCGGTGCATAGGGTCACAAAGAGGCGGATACAACTGAGCAATCAACACTGTCACTTGTTGTGGGTACATGTGATTTGACTACTTTTGCCTTTTAACCTTATTACTAGCTTTATACAAGGCTGTTTTTACAACCTTTACTATATATTTTTATTTTTCCTACAAGTTTTCTTTCATAACTTTCACACTTTCTTTTGTGGCCTTTTATTTTTTGCTCCACTGGAATTCCATCACCTCCACTAGCTTTGTTCCTAGTGATGCTTTCTAAGGCCCACTTGACTTCACATTCCAGGATGTATGGCTCTAGGTCAGTGATCACACCATCATGATTATCTGGGTCGTGAAGCTCTTTTTTGTACAGTTCTTTTGTGTATTCTTGCCACCTCTTCTTAATATCTTCTGCTTCCGTTAGGTCCATACCATTTCTGTCCTTTATCAAGCCCATTTTTGCATGAAATGTTCCTTTGGTATCTCTGATTTTCTTGAATAGATCCTTAGTCTTTCCCATTCTGTTGTTTTCCTCTATTTCTTTGCATTGATCGCTGAAGAAGGCTTTCTTATCTCTTCTTGCTATTCTTTGGAACTCTGCATTCAGATGTTTATATATTTCCTTTTCTCCTTTGCTTTTCGCTTCTCTTCTTTTCACAGCTATTTGCAAGGCCTCTCCAGACAACCATTTTGCTTTTTTGCATTTCTTTTCCATGGGGATGGTCTTGATCCCTGTCTCCTGTACAATGTCATGAACCTCATTCCATAGTTCATCAGGCACTCTATCTATCAGATCTAGGCCCTTAAATCTATTTCTCACTTCCACTGTATAATCATAAGGGATTTGATTTAGGTCATACCTGAATGGTCTAGTGGTTTTCCCTACTTTCTTCAATTTCAGTCTGAATTTGGCAATAAGGAGTTCATGGTCCGAGCCACAGTCAGCTCCTGGTCTTGTTTTTGCTGATTGTATAGAGCTTCTCCATCTTTGGCTGCAAAGAATATAATCGATCTGATTTCGGTGTTGACCATCTGGTGATGTCCATGTATAGAGTCTTCTCTTGTGTTGTTGGAAGAGGGTATTTGCTATGACCAGTGCATTTTCTTGGCAAAACTCTGTTAGTCTTTGGAAGATTGGAAAAGGTCAGTTTTCATCCCAATCCCAAAGAAAGGCAATACCAAGGTGTGCTCAAACTACCGCACAATTGCACTCATCTCACACGCTAGTAAAGTAATGCTCAAAATTCTCCAAGCCAGGCTTCAGCAATATGTGAACCGTGAGCTTCCTGATGTTCAAGCTGGATTTAGAAAAGGCAGAGGAACCAGAGATCAAATTGCCAACATCCGCTGGATCATCGAAAAAGCAAGAGAGTTCCAGAAAAACATCTATTTCTGCTTTATTGACTATGTCAAAGCCTTTGACTGTGTAGATCACAATAAACTGTGGAAAATTCTGAGAGAGATGGGAATACCAGACCACCTGATCTGCCTCTTGAGAAACCTGTATGCAGGTCAGGAAGCAACAGTTAGAACTGGTCATGGAACAACACACTGGTTCCAAATAGGAAAAGGAGTACGTCAAGGCTGTATATTGTCACCATGTTTATTTAACTTATATGCAGAGTACGTCATGAGAAATGCTGGGCTGGAGGAAACACAAGCTGGAATCAAGATTGCCGGGAGAAATATCAATAACCTCAGATATGCAGATGATACCACCCTTATGGCAGAAAGTGAAGAGGAACTAAAAAGCCTCTTGATGAAAGTGAAAGTGGAGAGTGAAAAGGTTGGCTTAAAGCTCAACATTCAGAAAACGAAGATCATGGCATCTGGTCCCATCACTGCATGGGAAATAGATGGAGAAACAGTGGAAACAGTGTCAGACTTTATTTTTCTGGGCTCCAAAATCACTGCAGATGGTGACTGCAGCCATGAGATTAAAAGACGCTCACTCCTTGGAAGGAAAGTTATGACCAACCTAGATAGCATATTCAAAAGCAGAGACATCACTTTGCCAACAAAGGTTCGCCTAGTCAAGGCTATGGTCTTTCCTGTGGTCATGTATGGATGTGAGAGCTGGACTGTGAAGAAGGCTGAGCGCCGAAGAGTTGATGCTTTTGAACTGTGGTGTTGGAGAAGACTCTTGAGAGTCCCTTGGACTGCAAGGAGATCCACCCGGTCCATTCTGAATGAGATCAGCCCTGGGATTTCTTTGGAAGGAATGATGCTAAAGCTGAAACTCCAGTATTTTGGCCACCTCATGCAAAGAGTCGACTCACTGGAGAAGACTCTGATGCTGGGAGGGATTGAGGGCAGGAGGAGAAGGGGACGACAGAGGATGAGATGGCTGGATGGCATCACTGACTCGATGAATGTGAGTCTGAGTGACCTCCGAGAGCTGGTGATGGACAGGGAGGCCTGGCGTGCTGCGGTTCATGGGGTCGCAAAGAGTCGGACACGACTGAGCGACTGATCTGATCTGATCTGATTTTTTGCTAAAAAAAAAAAAGTCCCTTTAAAGTTTCTTATAAGGCTGGTTTGGTGATGCTGAATTCTTTTAGCTTTTGCTTGTCTGTAAAGCTTTTGATCTTTCCATCAAATCTGAATGAGAGCCTTGCTGGGTTGTGTTCCTGGGTGTTGGTTTCTCCCTTTCATCCTTTTAAATATATCCTGCCACTCCTTTCTGGCCTGCAGATTCTGAGACATCAGCTGACTGTCTTGTAGGAGTTCCCTTGTGCCTAGCTTGCTGCTTTTAATACTCTGCCTCTACCTTTTCCCAGGTTAATTACAGTGTGTCTTGCTACATTCCTCCTCGGGCTGATCCTGTTCGGGGCTCCCTCTGCTTCCTGGCCCTGGACATCTATTTTCTTTTCAGGGTCAGGAAGCTTTCTGCTGCTCTGTCTCCACTTGTGCTCTCTGCCCCTGCCTCTGTGTCTTCTCCCTGTGGGGCCCTTACCCCATGAATGTCTACACACCTGACGTCGTCCCGGTGTTCTCTTAATCTATCCTCATTTCTTTTTATTCTTTTCTCTTTCTTCTGTTCCACCTCAGTGATTTCTACCACTCTGTCTCCCAAGCTTGCTGATTCGTTCCTCCATATCATCTAATCCACTGCAGATTCCTTCTAGGGGATTTTCCATTTCAGTTACTTCAGTCTTCATCTGCTTGGTTCTTTACATTTTCTAACTCTGTTGAAAATTTCTCACTTCTCGCTGCATTCATGCCTTCTTCTCACAAGTTCCTTGATCTCTGCCATCACTACCCTGAAATCTCTTGTTCAGGAGGCTTGTCTCCACGCCACTCAGTTCTTCTTCTGGAGTTTTACCCGTTCCTGGATTGGGAACACATTCCTCTGTCACCTTGCTAACATTATTTATATTCGGCTGCACTGAGTCCTCGCTGCTGCTGCTGCAGGCTCTGTGGTGCGTGGGGGCCACTCTCCGCTGTAGCATGAGGGCTTCTCTTACAGTGGCTTCCCTCGTTAAGGAGCACAGGCTCTGGGGCACGCAGGCCTCAGTCGCTGCAGCACGCAGGCTCAGTAGTTATGGCTCACAGGCTTCATTCCTCCTTGGCAAGTGGGATCTTCCCAGACCAGAGATTGAATCCATATCTCCTGCACTGGCAGGCGAATTCCTAACCATTGGAGCACCAGGGAAGCCCTCCTCGGTCACCTTGTGCCCAGCTTGCTGTTTTTACTTCTGAGTGTCTGGTGGGGTGGTTACGTTTCCTGACCTTGGCAAGTGGCCTTTTGTACATGTCCTGTGCAGCCAGCAGCACACTGCCCTCTGAGCACCAGAGTTACATGCTTCAGAGCTACATGCGCCCTCTATGTGGGCTGCGTGCATCCTTCTGACATGGTGGGCTGACTGCTGTGAGTGGTGGGTGAGGCTGCCCCTGGGCTGGTTGCTCCCAGGCCCCGCCTTGTGTGGAGGCTGCTGGGCATTGGTGGCTGGGGCTGGGTCTTGGAGGGCTTAAAGCAGCCTGTCTGCTGGTGGGGTGGGCAGAGGCAGATGCTGGCAGTTCCAAAGGAGCCAGGCCATCAGGACAGGCACTCCAGGTCACTACTTTGATGGTGGGAAACAGATGTTTTAGGGATGCTCCTGAACAGGAACAATGTGTTAACATTCAAAGTGGAAAAACTGACCAGGGGATTAAAAACATGTGCTCCTGCTCTATTTTACTTCTCCAGTTAAGTCAGCTTGTAATGAGAAAGCTGCGTGGAGCACCACTGAAGACAGCTGGAGGCTCTAGAAAGCGCCTGTAACTGGAGCCCAGCCCTGGGGACCCCCCGCTTGCAGACCATGTGACTTCTTGCTCCTGAGCTCAGCTTCCATCCCTAGAGCCACCCAACCTGACCACTGTTCACACACCTAGTGACTGTTACTGCTTACTCATTACTACTGACTGTTGAGAGCCAGAAATTGTACATTTAATCCTCGTAACTGGGACTGCCCAATGGTCCAGCAGTTAAGAATCCACCTGCCAATCCAAGGGACACAGGTTTGATCCCTGCCCTGAGAACTAAGATCTCACATACTGTGGGGCAACTAAACCCACATGCCACTACTGAGCCCACGTGCTGCAACTGCTGAAGTCAGTGCACCCTAGGGTCCACGTTCTGCAACTAGAGAAGCCACTGCAATGTGAGCCCTCAGACATACTGTGAGCTCTGCTCACAGCAACTAAGGGAAAAGCCCACATGCAGCAACCAAAAGCCAGCACACCAAGACAAAGACCCAGTGCAGCGCAAAGAAAGGGCCTTACGAGCACAGGCAGGGCGGGGGCGGGACTATCACTTCACAGATCAGAGCAGGTCAGAGAGGCTGAGAAACTGGGCGGGGACGACGTGGCTCCCTGTGCATGCTGGGAGTCACACTGGGGGTGGGGGGACGACGTGGCTCCCTGTGCATGCTGGGAGTCAATAGTGCTCCAACCCAAGGCCGACAGCACACAACACTCCAACAGTCCTTCCTTCAGCCCACAAGTGAGTCGAAGTCCACATCTTATCTTCAATTGTTCCCAGGTAGGGTATAAGCAGAAACTCAGGGTTTCCCATTACAGAAAAGTAGCACCCATCCTCCCAGGGGCTCAGGGCAGCAGCTGAGGCCACAGACCCACAGGACTAAGTTGTGAAAACCCTCCAGTCTACAGTTCATGATTTTTGGCATCAAATTTAAAAAAGCAAAATCTGCTTTTGAGAGCTTCTGGGGTCTATTACTGCAGATGAGAAAAGGTGGACATAAAGCACTTTCCCCAGACAACGCCCCAGTTAGAGGCTGGGTGGGCCCAAACCCCCAGCCACATGTAGATAGCAGGTTACAGTTTTTTTTTTTTTTTTTCTTAATTTCACTTTTGAAAGCTGTCACATCTCCAAAAGGGCTTCAGGCAACCAAGTGAGGGCTTCAGGCAACCAAGTGACCCTCAAGCTCCCTTGATAAGTGACACTCAGGTGCTGTGGACAGCTCACAGAGGCTACGCCAGCCACATCTCACCGACTCCTTCCTGCTGGGTGCCCAAGTGCGACACAGGCTCTCTTGGAAGCTGGGTGGCTGTGCTGTTGGGAACATGAAGGCTGGTAGGAGCTGAGGGAAAGGGTCAAGTCCTATCCTGCTCTGAGAGTCACCCTGAGACTAGCTGGGGTCGCAGGCCCCCCACCTGGTCCTCACAGTGTGCCCCCAGGACAATGATGTAAGAGGCTGGACCATAGCTATATCCCTTTATCTGGATGTCTGCCTCCCTTCAACAACAGCAATCGTGTATGTCCCTCACACCACGAGTCCAAGATCTGGGCATGCTTTTTCATTTCTGCTCATGGTACCTTTTCTGTGTGGTCACGACGACTGTGGTTTTGGTGGAAGCTAACACCTGGGAACTTTTAGACTTCTTCCATGAAAAGGGTTCACGGACGGCTATCAGTGACTCCTCCTCACTTACAACATTTACTTCAAGGTATCGCCCAATTATGAAACTGGAGAAGCAAAGCAGAAGGAGCTCCCTGCAGCGGCCAGAATTCCTGGAAAAATAAGACACAATTTAGTGTGTGTTATAAGTTAAGACAGGCAGATCAAACACAACCTCCCTTTTCAATCAGGTTAAGTCACAGAGCTAGCAAATTAGTCACCTTTAGCCTCTATAATTCTTTTACAGGAAAAAAGGGATGTTTTACAATAAGTAATGTAACACTTTCCCAACATAAAATCAGTTCAGTTCAGTCGCTCAGTAGTGTCTGACTCTTGGCAACCCCATTAATCACAGCACACCAGGCCTCCCTGTCCATCACCAACTCCCGGAGTCCACACAAACCCATGTCCATCAAGCTGGTGATACCATCCAACCATCTCATCCTCTGTTGTCCGCTTCTCCTCCTGACTTCAATCTTTCCCAGCATCAGGGTCTTTTCAAATGAGTCAGCTCTTCCCATCAGGTGGCCAAAGTATTGGGAGTTTCAGCTTCGACATCAGTCCTTCCAATAAACACCCAAGACTGATCTCCTTTAGGATGGACTGGTTGGATCTCTGTGCAGTCCAAGGGACTCTCAAGAGTCTCCTCCAACACTATAGTTCAAAAGCATCAATTCTTCGGTGCTCAGCTTTCTTTATAGTCCAACTCTCACATATATAAACGACCACTGGAAAAACCATAGCCTTGACCAGACAGACCTTTGATGACAAAATAATGTCTCTGCTTTTCAATATGATGTCTAGGTTGGTCATAACTTTCTTTCCAAGGAGCGAGACTCTTTTAATTTCATGGCTGCAATCACCATCTGCAGTGACTTTGGAGCCCAGAAAAATAGTCAGCCACTGTTTTCCCATCTATTTGCCATGAAGTGATGGGACCAGATGCCATGATCTTAGTTTTCTGAACGTTGAGCTTTAAGCTTACTTTTTCACTCTCCTCTTTCATCAAGAGCTCTTTAGTTCTTCTTTACTGCCATAAGGGTGGTGTCATCTGCATGCTATGCTATGCTAAGTCACTTCAGTCATGTCCGACTCTGTGCGACCCCATAGACGGCAGCCCACCAGGCATCCCCGTGTCCGGGATTCTCCAGGCAAGAACACCGGAGTGGGTTGCCATTTCCTTCTCCAATGCATGAAAGTGAAAAGAGAAAGTGAAGTCGCTCAGTCATGTCCGACTCTTAGCGACCCCATGGACTACAGCCTACCAGGCTCCTCCATCCGTGGGATTTTCCAGGCAAGAGAACTGGAGTGGGATGCCATTGCCTTCTCCATATCTGAGGTTATTGATATTTCTCCTGGCAATCTTGATTCCAGCTTGCGCTTCTTCCAGCTCAGAGTTTCTCATGATGTACTCTGCATATAAGTTAAATAAGCAGGGTGACAATATACAGTCTTGACGAACTCCTTTTCCTATTTGGAACCAGTCTGTTGTTCCATGTCCAGTTCTAACTGTTGCTTTCCTGACCTGCATACAGGTTTCTCAAGAGGCCAGTCAGGTGGTCTGGTACTCCCATGTCTTTCAGAATTTTCCACAGTTTATTGTGATCCACACAGTCAAAGGCTTTGGCATAGTCAATAAAGCAGAAATAGATGTTTTTCTGGAACTCTCTTGCTTTTTCGATGATCCAGCGGATGTTGGCAATTTGATCTCTGGTTCCTCTGTCTTTGCTAAAACCAGCTTGAACATATGGAATTTCACAGTTCACGTATTGCTGAAGCCTGGCTTGGAGAATTTTGAGCATTACTTTGCTAGCATGTTAGATGAGTGCAATTGTGCTGTAGTTTGAGCATTCTTTGGCATTGCCTTTCTTTGGGACTGGAATGAAAACTGACCTTTTCCAGTCCTGTGGCCACTGTTGAGTTTCCCAAATCTGCTGGCATACTGAGTGCAGCACTTTCACAGCATCATCTTTTAGGATTTGAAATAGCTCAGCGGGAATTCCATCACTTCCCCTAGCTTTGTTCGTAGTGATACTTTCTAAGGCCCACTTGACTTCACATTTCAGGATGTCTGGCTCTAGGTGAGTGATCACACCATCATGATTATCTGGGTCGTGAAGATCTTTTTTGTACAGTTCTTCTGTGTATTCCTGCCACCTCTTCTTACTATCTTCTGCTTCTGTTAGGTCCATACCATTTCTGTCCTTTATTGAGCCCATCTCTGCATGAAATACTCCCTTGGTATCTCTAATTTTCTTAAAGAGCTCTCTAGTCTTTCCCATTCTATTGTTTCCTTCTATTTCTTTGCATTGATCACTGAGGAAGGCTTTTTTTATCTCTCCTTGTTATTCTTTGGAATAGCTTATTTAACTTACCTTTAACTTATTGCAGGTAAGTTACTGTTACCCTGCTTTTGTAACTAATCTTTTCTCCTTTGCTTTTCACTTCCCTTCTTTTCACAGCTATTTGTAAGGCCTCCTCAGACAGCCATTTTGCTTTTTTGCATTTCTTTTTCTTGGGGATGGTCTTGATTCCTATCTCCTATACAATGTCACGAACCTCCATCCATAGTTTATCAGGCACTCTATCAGATCTAGTCCCTTAAATCTATTTCTCACTTCCACTGTATAGTCATAAGGAATTTGATTTAGGTCATACCTGAATGGTCTAGTGGTTTTCTTCACTTTCTTCAATTTCAGTCTGAATTTTTCAATAAGGAGTTCATGATCTGAGCCACAGTCAGCTCCCGGTCTTGTTTTTGCTGACTGTATAGGGCTTCTCCATCTTTGGCTGCAAAGAATATAATAAATCTGATTTCAGTGTTGACCATCTGGTGATGTCCATGTGTAGAGTCTTCTCTTGTGTTGTTGGAAGAGGGTGTTTGCTATGACCAGTGCGTTCTCTTGGCCAAACTCTGTTAGCCTTTGCCCTGCTTCATTCTGTATCCAAGGCCAAATTTGCCTGTTACTCCAGGTGTTTCTTGACTTCCTACTTTTGCATTCCAATCCCTATAATGAAAAGGACATCTTTTTTGGGTGTTAGTTCTAGAAGGTCTTGTACGTGTTCATGGAACTGTTCAGCTTCTTCAGCGTTACTGGTCGGGGCATAGACATGGATTTCTGTGATACTGAATGGTTTGCCTTGGAAATGAACAGATCATTCTCTTGTTTTTGAGATTTCATCCAAGTACTGCATTTCGAACTCTTTTGTTGACTGTGATGGCCACTCCATTTCTTCTAAGGGATTCCTGCCCACAGTAGTAGATATGATGGTCATCTGATTTAAATTCACCAATTCCAGTCCATCTTAGTTTATTGATTCCTAGAATGTCAATGTTCACTCTTGTTCACTCTTGAAGTGCAGCCGAGAGGAGCTAATACCCCATGTCTAAGGTCAGGGCGGCAGCCGAGAGGAGCTACCCCATGTCCAAGGTAAGGAGCAGCGGCTGTGCTTTGCTGGAGCAGCTGTGAAGAGATACCCCACATCCAAGGTAAGAGAAACCCAAGTAAGATGGCAGGCACTGAGAGAGGGCATCAGAGGGCAGACAGACGGGAACCACAATCACAAACAACTGGCCAATCTGGTCACACAGACCACAGACTTGTCTAACTCAGTGAAACTAAGCCATGCCGTGTGGGGCCACCCAAGATGGACAGGTTATGGTGGAGAGGTCTGATAGAATGTGGACCACCGGAGAAGGGAATGGCAAACCACTTCAGTATTCTTGCCTTGAGAAGCCCAGGAACATTATAAGATAAAATCACAAACCTAAGATAGTACTGTCTTTGATTCTCAGACTTAAGAATAGGAAACACACATCCAGTGTTCCCAAGAGTGGTCCGAGCTGTGCTCCACAAGACGCCATATCCCTCTGCCTGTGGCCCACGCCCCTCTGCTTCTCGAAGCTGGCCACATCACAGGGCTACACAGGCAGTAGTGCTGACCGCTCACTCAAGGACTGCCCTCTGCGCACAGTGCCACCCTCAGCCTGAAGCCAGGCACTGATCTAATCAGAGCCACCCTTGGACCAATGTAGAACCAACAGGTGCAGATGAGATGAGAGAAGGAAGAAGGGCTGCACCCAAGCTCCTAGCTGACAGGTGACTGCGGAGTAAGAGCCCAGCGTTCTGGACACAGGGGGGAGGCAGAGAGGGGAAGGGCCCACAAGGGCTCAGAAGCCCTGTCTGGCCAGCTTGCCTGGGTGAAGGGGCGAGGCAGGAAGGGCTGGGGGCACGCTGAAGGCAGGCACGGGGGCACTGGCTCCCAGGGCTGAGGGGGCTCATGTCCTCCACCAGTCAGGGGTCAGGGTCGGGCACAAGCTCCTCAGTGGGTACCCCTACTCGCCCCCTGGACTGGATCAGTTTTCTCCAGTGCTTTTCCTTGTGATTTTGTCCCACCAAAATAACCACCAATCCTTTTCACAACATCCCACCCAGAAGGACCACATGTGAAACAGAACAAGAGCACGTGCACATGTCCTCAGGTCAACTCCGTCCACACCCTCCAGCCACGTACTTTGCATCACACGTGATCACGATCCGAGTTTCTCCCCCTGCAGGGATGAGCCCATTGGGTTCGGACTCTGTCACCTGCTTCTGTGATATGTTCTTCTCCTTTACTCCATTTTCTTCTTTACAGGCACAGTCACCTAGGAGATGAAATTTAAATCCAAAATTAGCCCAAAGGTGAGGTGTTCTGACAGCGGTGGTGTTGATGGAAGGGTCTAGCACACACAGTGACCAACAGGCGAAGGTGCACAGGCAGGCTCTTCCCAGTTTAGGATCGTCCAGAGGAAGCGGCTCGTCTGAAGCACACTGGGCGAGTCTCCAGCTGTCAGCCCCGAGTTACCAGAGTAGGGTCCAGACCAAGAGCTAGCAGTGTGGCTGCTGCCACCCCCAGCCCAGACCCTGGAGCAGCTGCGCCAGCTCCTGGCCTGAAGGTGCTGGTGCGGTTGATCCAATGGTAACAGCTGAGATGGTTACCTGAAGAGACTTCTTTGCTGTTCACCGAACTGCTCTCCAGGGTCTGCCAGGTTCTGCTTTCCCCACAGCTGTCTAGCGAGTTAATATTTTTATCTGAAAAATCCTTCTCCTTCTCAGGAACACAAATAGGAGACTCTTTGGGGCACACCTGGGTTTTATCCAGCATCTGAAATCTGAACTGTTTAGCTTTATCCCAGCCACCCAGCTTGCAGCTGACCAAGTTTTGAGGAACGTCTCCTTTATTCCTGGAAAAGGAAAATTAGCTGTGAACAGAGACAGGATTTTTAAAGCTAAAACGCTACTACTGTAACATAGAATTCAATGTAACAAGAGAATGACAATTCAAAGTACTTCTAACCGAGTGTAAGTGAAAAGGCTACTTCAGGGCGGAAAAACTAGAAAGATAGACATAAAGCGAAAAACAAACAGGGAAAGTAAAGTTCACTCTACACAAATTCTTCAATCACAGCTTAAAACCCAATGGTGTAATTTTAAGTGGCAAACTTACTCTATCCAAATCACCATATTTTTGCTTTCTCCTTCCTTCAGAGTTCCAAAATTTGTCATCCTTGTGACTTCAATATCACCTTTGTTTTTTAGCAAAAGGGCGCCACAGACCTCTTCAGTAGTCTCGGTGGCGGGAGAGAAGTCCCTGGAGAAAGCACCACAGGATGCTGTCAGGTCAGCGGGCAGAGGCGTCCGGAGGCCTCGCCCTACTGGGCGGCACCAGCCACAGTGGGCAGGACACGGAGCCAAGCCCCAGAGAGGTGACGTGGAAGGACACCCTGAGGACCTCAGGGCAGGACAGCAGGTCACCCTAACGAAGAAACCACAAGCCTGCTGATTCCAGAGGAGAGGAGCCCCCGCAGTGACCCTGAGGGTCTGAGAGCAGTCCGCCTCCACCAGAGTGCCCCAGAGACCCAAGCCCCCTGTACCCAGAGGGAAGGGTGTTCAGCACTCCTCCTCAGACCCTCCCCTCGGCTGCAGGGAGGCGCTTGGCTTGTCAGGGACCCATTTCATTGGGAAAAAGAGTCTGGCTTCAGAATATCTGAAACTAAAGAATTTTTATCTTCAGAAAATGAGCAGATGCCGCCCTCCTGAGGAGGGACCGTTCATTCCCTCTGTGCTGACACGGCTGTGAAGTGCAGGTGCTGTGTCCACCACTCGCTCGCACCTCCTTCCCATCCCGACCCACCCCGTGCCACCCAGAAATGGGCTCCTTCACCCCTGCCCCTGTCCACACACCAGCAACATCCTCGACCTCAGCCTGCCCACCCCCTCAGATCCATTTCAGTCATGCACCCCTCCCGTCTTCCTCATTCCCTGTCTTCCCCTCCTTGGCCACACAGCCAGCCCTGCCGAGCCTCCCCTCAGCCCAGCGTGCTGTGGGGGTGGTCCTCTGTCTTACAGCCGGCCAACCACCCAGGGGCTTCAGAGAACTGGCTAACGGGCTCAACCAACCCAGAGCCTGGGGGCGGGCCTGGGCCACCACCACAGGCAGGGCCTTGAGGAGCGCAGGCCCTGCCACACACACAGCCCTGCTGCTGGCCTTTGTACCCTTGAGTGGGCAGGGGACAGTGGGTCTGAGGGCAGGGCAGCATCCTCGACGTGGGGCTACAGCCTGAAGGCAGGACCAGCTCGAGAGGAAGCAGGGCCAGGGCAATGGCACAGGGTGCGGTGCACGTGGATCACATGCTGGGCCGATGGCTCCCTGTGAGGACAGCTGTTCCCAGCAGACTGAGTGGCCGCAGGGGAGCATGACTGGTCGTCCCCCTCCTGGGACCAGCTCCCCTCCCTGGATGGAGCAGAGGCCACTGCAGCTGCGGCCCGAAGGAGGCTTGCCTTAAGCTTGCCACCCACAGCCAGGGAGCCCCTGCCCATGCCCCCACCCAACCCATGCAGCAGACGTGAGTCCTCTGGAGACAGACAGCTGCAGCGCAGGGTAACGGAAGTGCTGGGGAAAGGCAGTCAGGTGGAGCAGTAGGGACCCAGAATCCTTCTGATGGACAGACGGGCCCTGAGGGCGTGCTGGCAGCTGTTTCTCCTGGATGGTCAGCTGGGCTAGTCCCGGCCACCCTCCCACGGCCCACCCCTGCCCGCAGCCAGCAGGAACCCAGTTAACTGCGGTATAAAGAGGACAGTCCGGGAATCGTGTGTCTCAATGACCTGGGGTCTCCTGAGAGCAGCACGAGGTTCTGAGCAACCATGACACCGGTGTGGGCAGGGCCTCGGCTTCTGCGCCAGGTAGCTGGTGGCCAGCACGATCTCATGGCAGGGGGTGGTCCTCACACCCCTGGGCCCATCAGACAGGCTGAAGCCAGAATTCCTGAGCTTCCCTGCCGGTAGGGGCGAGGGCAATGCTCCTCACACACTTCACTGCTCTGCAGATGGGCCGAGCCATTCTCCAAAAGGGCAGAAGCCCGTGGGCAGGAGGACGTGCGCACCAGGTGGTCTGCACACGGCAGAGCTGCCTGCCATGTCCCCTGCTCTGCCCAAAGCTTACCCACAGCACACCCTCCTGGCCAGGCCGGCAGCCCACTTCTCCCGAGACAGGCTCCCTGCCCTGCGGCTCACAGACCCTCCTCCCACATGTGCCCTGCTCCTGTGAGACCACAAGACAAACAGGACTGCACTAGGGGCAAAGTGCTCCTAAGGGAGCACTAGGGGCAAAGAGCAGAGGCAGGGAGGATGCAGGGCAGTGCTGCTACTCAAACCTGAGCTCAGGAAGGCCTGGAGTGCTCATAACGCGTGTCAGAGGTGGTCTGGGACGCAGAAGGAATACAGATACAGCAAATTCAGTAACACTAAAAATCTGCCATGTATAACACGTTCTACGAAATACCAATATGTGAAAGAGTACAATTCACAAAACCCAGGAAAACGTGAAGATCATCAGCATGAGATTGAGGCTCAACGGGCCACTTTTCACCCAGCCTTCAGCCAACCATGAAGAGCCCTCAGCACCCAGGAGGTCTCCCTGCAAGCCGCCAGCTCAGGGGATCTTGTTTTGCTGAGCCAGCGCTCAGCCGCACGCTGGGCCCGCCCCGCCTCCTCACCACGTCTGCACCGGAGTCATGCACAGCGCCCTCCACACATAGCAGGACTGGCTGCTCTCCACCACCACCGCGCTGACCACATCATGCCTGCGCGGCGTGTAGCCTTCTGGAAGCTTCACGGAGTCCAAGGTGAAGAAGATGCAATCATCGATCACCCCATTCCTCCCACAGAGGCTGGACACACAGACCTGCAAGCACAACACTGGGGCTGGTGGCGCGTGCACGGTGGGGCAGAGACCAGCGCCGGAGGACAGGGATGCCGTGGCCAGGGAGGTGCGGGCCTGCTCTCCAGTGAGAAGCAATGCCCCAGACGATGCAGGCCAGGCAGAAGCCCAGAGCTGGGGCCCCAGGAGCAGCCGGGGGCACATCGCACCTCCTTCTCACAGACTCGATTCCCTCCTCTGCTCCAGCTCTGACTCCCCAGACCACAGCTCTGCCAGGAGCACAGGCAGAACCCATACCCACTCCCTGGGTCCCCCCATCAGCCACGGTAACACTGAGTACCGGTGACCTAGAATTTAACTACACCAGCATGCAGGCCGGCCTCCAGTTGTCTTGGTAAGAAGTCAGGATCTTCTCTGGCCAAGACGGACTGTCACTTAACCTGACCTCCTGGTGCACCCAGGACCCATGGACACTCGAGGCCCAGTACCTACCCGGTCCACGCGCTTGTACCTCAGTGGCTTCACCGAGATGGCCTCGCTGCTCCATGTGCCTGGCCGGATCCAGTACTCAGCCTCCACCCAGTCTCCCTTGCAGGGCTCAAAACCTCCAAGGCAGGGAAACCAGGCAAGTTACTTGGTGACATTGAAACATTAAAGTGTACAAGAGACTCTGAAGTTACCTTTCAGAGCATTGTTATTACATGTATATATAAAGTATATATGTATGTTAATTATATACAACTATATACTGTATGTAATCATACGTAATACATAATTATATGTAATTGTATGCTATATAATACACAGGTATAGCAATTACACGTACATGCATATATAGCATTGGAGAAGGCAATGGCACCCTTGCCTGAAAAATCCCATGGATGGAGGAGCCTCGTGGGCTGCAGTCCATGGGGTCACTAAGAGTCAGACACGACTGAGTGACTTCACTTTCACTTTTCACTTTCATGCACTGGAGAAGGAAATGGCAACCCACTCCAGTGTTGCCTGGAGAATCCCAGGGATAGGGGAGCCTGGAGGGCTGCCGTCTATGGGGTCGCACAGAGTCGGACAGGACTGAAGTGACTTAGCAGCAGCACCAGTAACATATACAGCATACATATAACCAAGCACTGTGGTTGACAACTGCGAGGTGAGCTCTAGCAGGCATGGGTGTTCGTGGCGCTCCTCTGCCAGCTCCATGAGACACTAGGAGCACCCCCCCATCCTCATCAGGGACACGTGGGCACGTGGCAACATAGGGAGGTGCATTCACACCCGAGGCCTGGGCAGCTGCGTCCGCCCCAGCTCAGGCAGGGGAGCCCTCAGTGTCCCCTCAGTGTGCCTGGGAACTGGGGGGGCAGGCAGAGAGTGGGGAATTACAAGAGCATGGATGTAAGGCAGCAGCTGCGCCGCTGCGGTACGTGGTGGAGCTATACCTGCTGATAATCTTTTGGTTCTTTTGTAATAAACATTTTTATTAAGCTGAGAAGACAACAGTGCCTAATAAAATACTGAGTTTGTTTCTCAAGAAAGCTGATAAGCAGAGCAGCCCAAACATCTATGGACACTGCTTCCCACACAGGGGCCACCCAGCATGGCATGGGCAGCACAAACCCACAGGAGACACAGATTCTGGGCACCAGCTTCCAGGTCAGTGAGTTTTTTAGGAGGAGGATGCCCAGAAGCACAAGTTAACAGGCCACTGAGAAACCTTTACTTTTTGTTTTGTAAGCCATGCCTTTATTTATCAAGTAAGTGACATAATTTTGCTAATTTTTAATTCTGTATCTTCCAACACACATGAGAAGTGAAGCAATAACTACTACTGTTAGCTGTATAAAAGTTATTTTAAAGAGAAAAACAGTGAAGCATATCAAAAACTAGTTCATTTTTTGCCCCATCAGAATCATAATCAAAGTGAAGATTTTGGAAGACCATTCTGTTGAAGGAGATATATCTGACCTTATTGGGAATGCTACTGTAATACAGTTTAAAAAACCAACACTGGAGAAAAGATTATTTGCTTTTACCAGGATCACACACATAAGTGCAAGTTTTGATGGAACTGCAATGGAAACAAGCTCCCTGTGTGCTGAGAATCCCGTGGGGCAACAACGTACGGGAGCCACCACGTGCCCACAGGCCCAGGTCTTCCTTCCCCCATGCTGTGCTGGTCAGTGAGTGAAGGACAGGCTGCAGCCATGGAGACTGACAGAGCATGCAGGCAACGCAGCCTCAGAGCCCACGGCAAAGCCAGTGTTAAAACGAACAGGTCGTGGGGCCTGCTGGCCTGGTCCTCTTGGCTGCCCCACAGTCTGAATTTTACAAGTGGTTGAACCTCTGAAGAAGTGCTTTGTAAATCAACCCTACAATGGTGCTCCTTCCACTTTTTACAGGTGAGAGCTCTTAATTTTGGTTACACTTTGTTCAAAATCAGTTGGCAATTTTTAATTAAAGTGCTCAGTAAACGTGGAAGCAAACCATCTTCGGGTTACGGAACTCCTGGGTGGTCCGGTGGTTAGGACTCAGTGCTCGCACTGCTGAGGCCCGGGTTCAACCCCTGGTTGTGGAAGAAGATTTCACAAGCTGTGCAGCATGGCAGAGTGGGGGTGGGGAGGGGTGGGGGTTGAGCGGGAGATGGAACAAAAGAAAAAAACCTTCAGTTTTAAGACTTTTGTGAACTGCCGTTATTGAGAATATAGCCTGTAAACACGACATGGTGACACCCGCTCCCACAGAAGCACAGAGAACCTGAGGCAGGGAGACCCTGAGTGACGGCTCAGCTCAGGGCCGAACACTGGACATGACGCCGACCGCCTGTGTGAGGAGCCTTTCAATCAAGCCCTCACTTTTAGCTGGATAAACTGATATTCAGCAATGAATAAGTTACAACCATCAAGGCCTACAACAAGTTTACAGCTTCCAAATTTGGTGTTAAGATTAAAAATAAAATCACAGAGATGACTTATTTGATAGATTTTAGTTCATGAAAATATTTGAATACCTTTGTACTTACAGAGGTAAAAACTAAAATTTGTGAAACATCTGGGCTAAAAAAGTTAAGATATTTCAGTAGGAAAAAACCCAGACTTGTTAATAACTCACATTCAGCAGAATTTGCTTTGAGCTTACTAGTATTTCCTTTATTAAAAGGTGGCTCAGTGGTAAAAAAAAATCCACCTGCAATGTAAGAGATGGGGTTCAATCCCTGATCTGGGAAGATCCCCAGCAGAAGGGAATGGCAACCCATTCTAGCATTCTAGCCTGGGAAATGGAATGGACAGAGGTGCCTAGTGGGCTACACTCCACAGGGGTCGCAAAGAGTTGAACATGACTTAGTGACTGAGCGTACAAAAGCCTACAAGCAAAGCCCATCAAAGGTGCCTACACTTTCAAGTTCATCAACCATAAAATGCAGCTTTGAGGAAGACTCCAGGCCACGGTATGAAAAAATGAAGCTAAGCTAATACTGAAAAATGTACGTTCCTCAGAACAACACCAGTGACATGGCATTAGGGCTGCTAAGAAGTGAAAAGATATTAATACACACGAAGAATATAATGGCTACACAATCAGGATTAAATTGTTTTATTATTCTTTAATGTACCCAGGTATCATTTTCTTTTTTTAGAAGGAATTTTAGCATTGCAAATAGTTTTTGAATAACAATAAAGGCCCACCAATATAATAAAATAAATGTGCTAATTGAGACATATATATATACACACACACACACACAGACATTTAAAAATGATTTAATCTAACCCATTTGCGTGCCCCTCTCACTTCTCCACTGTGTGCCAGCCTGGCTGCTCGCTTGCCTGGCGCCCTGGTGTGGTCAGAGGAGAGGAGCGAAGCCGCGGGCAGGCCGCCACAGCGTGGGGGTGCCGAGCCCACCTCACCCCCACACCCTCCGTCTGCTGACGCTCCCCCAAGGTTAACCCCAACCAGAAGGCAGAGGGCAAGGCTGGCTGGTACACGGAGGGCAGGCCTAGGGTCAGAGCAGGGGGAGACCTGAGGAAAGGGGTCCAGCCTTGAGGTGGGGCCGCAGGTCAGAGGTCTGAGCTAAGTCCCAGGAAGCAGGGACCGAGTGCTGGGTCGAGGCTTTTAGGACAACACTCTGAGGACCTCAGGAATGCTGTTGGATGAAAACTGGTCCTTGGTCTGGACACATCAGTCACTGAAGAGTCATCCAGACAAGGGACAGGGCCCCTTGACTGCACAGCCCAGCAGGGTGTCCAGCTTAGGTCCGCCCCCCGCACCTCTCCCCAAGCTCCTCTAAGTCCTGCCTGAGGATAAAGCATGTACGGGACTGTCTCTCCTCAGGAGGGAGAGCAAGGGCCCACTCATCTGGGTCTCCTCCTGCCTTGCTCCCTGCCCACCAGTGGAGACAGCAGGCACACAATAAATAGTTGTTCAAAAAATGATGCTGACAAATTATTTCTTTGGGCATAAAAACAGAATCTTAGATTAGCTAATGTGTGTGTGCTCAGTCCTTCAGTCGAGTCTGACTCTGCCAGGCTCCTCTGTCCATGGGATTTTCCAGGCTAGAATATTAGAGTGGGTTGCCATTTTCTCCTCCAGGGGAGCTTCCCAACCCAGGGATCAAACCCGGTCTCTCATGTCTCCTATATTGGAAACTGGATTCTTTACCCTGTGCCTCTAGGAAGACCAACTAAAACCAGATGGAATTAAAAATGCTCTCAGACAAGTACCAGGTTACACCCAAGTCCTATTTTACACTGGACACACCTAAAAAAAAAAAAAAATCACAGTACCTCTGTGCATCTATGACATTGTTGTCTTAGATCAGGAGCAACAATTATGGAAAAGGAACAGTTACCCTGGAGTCGGCAATTGCATAGCAAACGACACAGAGCGAGGGGCAGTGTGTCGCCAGCGCCAGAGCCTGAGCTCGCTGCCGCTCCCCCCACAAGCCTTCTCTCAGAGGGAGCCCAGATGTGGCCCTTCCAGTTGATGCGAGCAGTCACCTCAACCCTATTCATGAACATTTTTGAAAAACCACAAAAACTAATTATAAATGTGAGGCAGAGACCTGCCCAGCGCACCTTCACACACACTCTCCAGGGAGAAGTACGTGGTCTGGCTGATGTAGCCCGCGCGGTCCATCAGAGAGGTCACACACCCGATCAGCACCCGGGGGCTGGGGTCAGACAGCCCCCCGCCGTGGCTCTTGCTGTCATCGTCCCATTTATCTGAGACAGCTTCCACCTGCAAGACAGACAAATCACCACTTAGGACATGCCGAGGACCACAAAGAAAGCCAAATACTGGCCAAGACCCTTATGGAGACTGAGGCAAAAATCCCAGTGAAACACAGGCAAACCGTATGCAGCTGCATGGTAAGGGGCTGCACACATGGTGGAGAGGGGTTCATCCCCGAACACAAACATGGCTCAACAAACGCACATCAGTCACCACCATCCAGCAATCTGGCAGAACAAAGGAAAAATTACATACAATCATCTCAGTTGGTGGAGAAAAGGCATCTGATAAAACCCAACACCTTTTTTATGATAAAAATACTCAATTAACTAGGAAGACACTGGGACTTCCTCAGTACTATAAAGACCACAGATGACCCAGTGCTCCCGTGACACTCAGTGCTGAGACTAAAAGCTTTTCCCCAGGATAAGGAAAAGGCAAGGGTGAGTGCTTTCCCCACTTCTGTTCAACAGAATACTGGAAGTCCAAGCCAAAGCAATTAGCCAAGAAGAAATTTTAATACCCAGATTGGAAAGGAAGAAGTAAAACCATCTATTTGAAGTTGACATGAGAAGAGCTGATCATTGGAAAAGACCCTGAAGCTGGGAAAGACTGGAGGAGGAGGAGAAGGGGACGACAGATGATGAGACAGTCAGATGGCATCACCAACTCAGTGACATGCGTTTGAGCAGGCTCTGGGGGATGAAGGACAGGGAAGCCTGGCCTGCTGCAGTCCATGGGGTTGCAAAGATTTGAACAAAACTAAGGGACTGAACGCTATTTGTAAGGCCTCCCCAGACAGCCATTTTGCTTTTTTGCATTTCTTTTCCATGGGGATGGTCTTGATCCCTGTCTCCTGTACAATGTCACGAACCTCATTCCATAGTTCATCAGGCACTCTATCTATCAGATCTAGGCCCTTAAATCTATTTCTCACTTCTACTGTATAATCATAAGGGATTTGATTTAGGTCATACCTGAATGGTCTAGTAGTTTTCCCTACTTTCTTCAATTTCAGTCTGAATTTGGCAATAAGGAGTTCATGGTCTGAGCCACAGTCAGCTCCTGGTCTTGTTTTTGCTGATTGTATAGAGCTTCTCCATCTTTGGCTGCAAAGAATATAATCGATCTGATTTTGGTGTTGACCATCTGGTGATGTCCATGTATAGAGTCTTCTCTTGTGTTGTTGGAAGAGGGTATTTGCTATGACCAGTGCATTTTCTTGGCAAAACTCTGTTAGTCTTTGCCCTGCTTCATTCCGTGTTCCAAGGCCAAATTTGCCTGTTACTCCAGGTGTTTCTTGACTTCCTACTTTTGCATTCCAGCCCCCTATAATGAAAAGGACATCTTTTTTGGGTGTCTTTTGAACTGTGGTGTTGGAGAAGACTCTTGAGAGTCCCTTGGACTGCAAGAAGATCCAACCGGTCCATTCTGAAGGAGATCAATCCTGGAATTTCTTTAGAAGGAATGATGCTAAAGCTCAAACTCCAGTATTTTGGCCACCTCATGCGAAGAGTTGACTCATTGGAGAAGACTCTGATGCTGGGAGGGATTGAGGGCAGGAGGAGAAGGGGACGACAGGATGAGATGGCTGGATGGCATCACTGACTCGATGGGTATGAGTCTGGGTGATCTCCGGGAGCTGGTGATGGACAGGGAGGCCTGGCGTGCTGCGGTTCATGGGGTCGCAAAGAGTCGGACACGACTGAGCGACTGATCTGATCTGATCTGAAGGGACTGAACGACAACAAATGATCTAATATGGGCTTCCCTGAAGACTTAGATGGTAAAGAATCTGCCTGCAATGCAGGAGACCTGGGTTGGATCCTTGGGTCGGGAATATCCTCTAGAGAAGGGAATGGGGCTACCCACTCCAGTATTCTTGCCTGAAGAATTCCATGGAAAAGGAGCCTGGCTGGCTACTGTCCACAGGGCTGCAAAGAGTCAGACATTACTGAACAAGATCTTACATCCAGAAAATGCTAAAAAATCTACAAAACACCTGTTAGAGCCAATAAACAAATTCAGCAAAGTTATAGGATACAAAAATCTGCTGTATTTCTACTTACCTGCAATAAATGATCCAAAAAAAAAAAAAACACCAAAAACGGAGAAAACAACTCCATTTATGACAGCATCAAAAAAGAATCAAATACTTAAGAATAAATTTAACCAAGAAGGTGAAAGACTTGTACACTGAAACGACAAATGTGACTGAAAGAAGTCAGTGTTACTCACTCAGTCATGTTCGACTCTTTGTGACCCCGTGGACGGGAGCCCACCAGGCTTCTCCATCTATGGGATTTTCCAGACAAGAATACTGGAGTAGGTTGCCATTTCCTTCTCCAGGGGATCTTCGTGACTGAGAGATCGAACTCAGATCTCCCGCATTTACAGGCAGACTCTTTACCAGCTGAGCCACCAGGGAAGCCCTCACCAGGAAAGAAGTTAGAGAAGACACAAACAAGTGTAAACACACCTCACATCCATGGATTAACATGAAGACATCAATACTACCCAAAGTGATGGACGGAGTCAATGCAATCTCTGTCAAAATCCCAATGATGGTTTTTGAAGAAACATAAACACCCATCCTAAAATTCATATGGAATCTCAAGGGGCCCTGAATAGCCAAAACAATCTTGAAAAGGATGGACAAAGTTGGAAGACTCACCTTTTTTGATTTCAAAACTTACTACCAAGCTATAATAATTAAAAGACTGTAGAGACATACCAAACACCAATGAAACAGAATAAAGAGACCAGAAATAATCCCTCACATATGGTCAAGTGTCTCTCAACAAAGGTGCCAGACCATTCAGAGGAGAAAAGGTTTTCCATGTGGTGCAATCTTCTCAAGAAATGGTGCTGGGAAAACTGGATCCCAGCATGTAAAAGATGAACTCAAACTCTCATCCAACACCATATTCAGTAACTAAAAAGTGGGTCAAAGATTTAAATTTAATAGCTAAACCTATAAAACTTTTAGAAGAAAGCATAGGAGAAAAACTTCATGATCTTGGAAGATTTTTAAAATGTGACATCAGGCACAGGCTATTAAAAATGACAAACTGGACTTCATCAAAATTTAAAAGTTTGGTGCATCAAAGGATATTATTGAGAGAAGTGAAGAGGCTTCCCCGGTGGTCCAGTAGTTGAGACTCTGCCTTGCAATGTGAAGCCACTGGTATGATCCCTGGTCTGGGAAGATCCCATATGCTGCTCAAGAGCAACCAAGCCCCTGCACCACAGCTACTGAAGGCCAAGTGCCCTGGAGCCCATGCTCTGCAACGAGAGAAGCCATGACAACAAGAACCAGAACACTGTGACGAGAGAGCAGCTCCTGCTCACCAAAACTAGAGAAAAGCCTGCACACAGCAACAAAGACCCAATGCAGCCAAAACTAAATAAATTTAAAAAGAAAAGTGAAAAAATCCACAGAATGGGAGGAAATATGTGTAAATCACACATCTGATAAGGGGTTAATATCAGAATATATAAAGAACTTTTACAATTCAATAAAAAAATAAGGATTAAAATATAAGCAAAGGAACTGAAAAGATATTTCTCTGAAGATACATGTTATAAATGACCTATAAATAGATGGAAGAGATGATCTGTTACTAATTATTAGAAAAATATAAATCAAAACCACAGTAAGACACATTCACTAGGGTTCAGTTCAGTTTAGTTCAGTCACTCAGTTGTGTCCAACTCTTTGAGACCCCATGAACTGTAGCACATCAGGCCTCCCTGTCCATCACCAACTCCAGAGTCCACACAAACCCATGTCCATAGAGTCAGTGATGCCATCCAATCATCTCATCCTCTGTAGTTCTCTTCTCCTCCTGCCCCCAATCCCTCCCAGCATCAGGGTCTTTTCAAATGAGTCAGCTCTTTGCATCAGGTGGTCAAAGTACTGGAGTTTCAGCTTCAACATCAGTCCCTCCAATGAACACTCAGGACTGATCTCCTTTAGGATGGACTGGTTGGACCTCCTTTCAGTTCAAGGGACTCTCAAGAGTCTTCACCAACACCACAGTTCAAAAGCATCAATTCTTTGGCACTCAGCTTTCTTCACAGTCCAACTCTCACATCCATACATGACCACTGGAAAAACCATAGCCTTGACTAGACGGACCTTTGTTGGCAAAGTAACATCCTCTGCTTTTTAATATGCTGTCTAGGTTGGTCACATTTGCCTTCCAAGGAGTAAGCGTCTTTTAATTTCATGGCTGCAATCACCATCTGCAGTGATTTTGGAGCCCCCCAAAATAAAGTTAGCCACTGTGTCCACTGTTTCCCCATCTATTTGCCATGAAGTGATGGGACCAGATGCCATGATCTTAGTTTTCTGAACGTTGAGCTTTAAGCCAACTTTTTCACTCTCCTCTTTCACTTTCATCAAGACGCTCTTTAGTTCTTCTTCACTTTCTGCCATAAGGGTGGTGTCATCTGCATATCTGAAGTTATTGATATTTTTCCTGGCAATCTTGATTCCAGCTTGTGCTTCCTCCAGCCCAGTTTCTCATGATGTACTCTGCATATAAGTTAAATAAGCAGGGTGACAATATACAGCCTTGACATACTCCTTTTCCTATTTGGGACCAGTCTGTTGTTCCATGTCCAGTTCTCACTGTTGCTTCCTGACCTGCATACAGGTTTCTCAAGAGGCAGGTCAGATGGTCTGGTATTCCCATCTCTTTCAGAATTTTCCACAGTTTATTGTGATCTGAACAGTCAAAGGCTTTGGCATAATCAATAAAGCAGAAATAGATGTTTTTCTGGAACTCTCTTGCTTTTTCCATGATCCAGCGGATGCTGGCAATTTGATCTCTGGTTCCTCTGCCTTTTCTAAAACCAGTTTGAACATCTGGAAGTTCACGGTTCGTGTATTGCTGAAGCCTGATTTGGAGAATTTTAAGCATTACTTTACTAGCATGTGAGATGAGTGCAATTGTGCGGTAGTCTGAGCATTCTTTGGCATTGCCTTTCTTTGGGATTGGAATGAAAACTGACCTTTTCCAGTCCTGTGGCCACTGCTGAGTTTTCCAAATTTGCTGGCATATTGAGTGCAACACTTTCACAGTGTCATCTTTTAGGATTTGAAATAGCTCAACTGGAATTCCATTACCTCCACTAGCTTTGTTCGTAGTGATGCTTTCTAAGGGCCACTTGACTTCACATTCCAGGATGTCTGGCTCTAGGTGAGTGATCACACAATCGTGATTATCTGGGCCATGAAGATCTTTTTTGTACAGTTCTTCTGGGTATTCTTGCCAGCTCTTCTTAATATCTTCTGCTTCTTTTAGGTCCCTACCATTTCTGTCCTTTATCGAGCCCATCTTTGCATGAAATGTTCCCTTGGTATCTCTAATTTTCTTGAAGAGATTTCTAGTCTTTCCTATTCTATTATTTTCCTCTATTTCTTTGCATTGATCGCTGAGGAAGGCTTTCTTATCTCTCCTTGCTATTCTTTGGAACTCTGCATTCAAATGGGTTTATCTTTCCTTTTCTCACTAGGGTGGTTACTATCAAAAAAAAAAAAAAAGGAAAATAATTCACGTTGGTGGAGACATGGAGAAATTGGAACTCTGTGCTGTTGGTGGGAATGTAAAATGGCACAGCCACTAGGGAAATTTTGGTGGTTTCTCCAGAAGTTAAATGTAGGATTACCTTACACGCATGCTCGGTCTCTTAGTCGTGTCCAACTCTTTGAAACCCCATACATTGTAGCTCCCCAGGTTCCTCTGTTCATGGAATTTTCCAGGCAAGAAGACTGGAGTGGGTTGCCATTTCCTACTCCAGGGGATCTTTCTGATCCAGGGATCGAACCCATATCTCCTGTCTCCTGTATTGCCAGACAGATTCTTTACTACTGAACCACCTGGGAAGCCTGAATTACCATATGACCATTCAATTCTACTGCAAGGTACAGACTCCAGAGTTGAAAACAGGGGCTTAAAAGGTACTTTCCACAGCAATATTATCTACAACAGCCAAAAGGTAGAGACAACCCAGGTGTCCATCAACAGGTGAGTGGAGAAACAAAATACAGTCTATACATACAACAGAATGTTATTTAACCATAAAAAGGAATGAAGATCTGATACTTGGTACATGGATGTACTCTGAAAATATTATATTAAGTCCAATAAGGCAGATACAAAAGAACTAATACATGATTCCACTTACATGAAGCATCCCAGGATAGTCAAACTCATAGAGACAGAAAGTAGAACAGAAGGTTATTATTTAGTGGGTATAGAGTTTGTATTTGGAATGATGAGAAGTTGTGAAAGTGATATGGGTGCACAACAACATGAATGTACGTAGTGCCACTGACTGGCATCAAGAAATTCTAAATGGTTAACAATTTCATGTTATACACATTTTACCATGATAAAAAAAAAAAAAAACCTAAATAACAAATGAGTAAATAAATCCAGAGTCTAGTAGAAATGAGCCAATTTCACAACTTTCACAGTGGAAGTCAGTTAATCCTACCTGCTGCTGCTGCTGCTAAGTCACTTCAGTCGTGTCCGACTCTGTGCGACCCCACAGATGGCAGCCCATCAGGCTCCTCGTCCCTGGGATTCTCCAGGCAAGAACACTGGAGCGGGTTGCCATTTCCTTCTCCAATGCATGAAAGTGAAAAGTGAAAGTGAAGTCGCTCAGTCATGTCCGACTCTTTGCGACCCCATGGACTGCAGCCTACCAGGCTCCTCTGTCCATGGGATTTTCTAGGCAAGAGTACTGGAGTGGGGTGCCTAGTGTTGGTAAATCAAGTGACACAGGCATCTTCCAGAAGAGCTAAAAACAAACAAGGAAGCACTCTGTCTGAAGAGTCAGAGTTCTGGTGGAGCATGAGGAGAGGTGCTGTTCCCCAGGGGCGGCATGTTCCAGACCAGAGCAACTCCACAGGCCCTTGTGCCCCAATAGACATGGTTTATGTTGGGAGCATCCAACTTGGCGCCACTAGTCATGTTCAGTACTTAAAATGTAGTTCATGAAACTGAGGAGTTAATTCTAAATTTTACTTAATTTTAATAAATCTAAATAGTGACGTATGGTTGGTAGATGGTATGTCACGACCACTTAAAGAAGTCGTTGAACTCAGTAAGTTTGCTGCTGCTAAGTCGCTGCAGTCGTGCCCGACTCTGTGCGACCCCATAGACGGAAGCCCACCAGGCTCCCCCGTCCCTGGGATTCTCCAGGCAAGAATACTGGAGCGGGTTGCCATTTCCTTCTCCAATGCATGAAAATGAAAAGTGGAAGTGAAGTCGCTCAGTCGTGTCCGACTCTTAGCGACCCCATGGACTGGAGCCCACCAGGATCCTCCATCCATGGGATTCTCCAGGCAAAAGTACTGGGGTGGGGTGCCACTGCCTTCCCCAATTTCAGCATTAGAGGTTAAATTTTCATCACCAAAAAATGAGAATAATCTTACAGCTACTACTAAGGTAATGAGCTGTGAAATTACTTTCCCACTATTGTTCTGAAAATATACCCCTAGATTGTTAATTAATCAGTAAGTTTAGCAGATACCAAATTATATACCAAATCTCAACAGATTTCCTATAAGGGAAGAAAAAGATTTAAAATACAAAATAAAATCATACTGATAATGAAAAAAATCAATACAATTCTGAAAAATAAACTTAAGAAGGAATCTGCAGAACATAAGTGGACAAAAAGAACACAAAGGCAGGCTTAAATAAGCGGACATAATTTGTAGCTGGTGAAAACTCGCTCTGATCCACGTCACTTGACCTAAATGGATCCATGTACTCTGCGCTGGTCTGGGTGAGTCTGAGCCAAGGAGGAGAAACAGCAGGATGACTCTAATGTTCATCCAGAATAAGAGGAGAGCCAGAGAAGCCCATCCACAGACAGGAAAACGGAAACCAGCCTCCCACCCAAGGATGTGACTGTGTCACAGGGTCCAGACAGGGTCCCAGGTAGGTGGGATTCTGGGACCTTCCAACTCAGTAGGAAAGACTGGACCACTCAGCGGATGACTGGCGAGCTACCAGGAAAGAAACGTCTGGTTCCTTCTTTCAGTCCACACAGCCAATAAGTTCCAGGGAAATTAGACATTTAAATGTAAATAAACAATTTTTCAGAGGAAAACCTGAGGGTAAGTGTGAAAAGCCTCTCTAAGGATTCATATAAAGCCTTGGAGCCACAAGGAACAGACAGACCCATTAACTATGTGGAATCAAACTTAATCCCGTAATGTAGAAAGTTTAATTTTAAATAGCTGAACTCAACAAACAAAATGTATAAAGGACACTAAAATAACTCATAGGGAAAAAATGTGAATATTTAGTCTATTTTAAGGCTTAAATGCAAATTTAAACAATACAATCACTTATCAAAGTGACTGGAGAAGATTTCCAAGATGCCTAAGTCCACACCCTTGCCAACATGAGTAACAAGTGTCTCACCCTGCTCCTGAGTATAATTAGCACAAAGTTCTTGAAAGATAATTTGATGATAACCATTAAAATGTTAAACATGCATACCCTCTAACTAACATCAGGAAATCAGAGAGTAATAATACTATTTTTTTAAAAGAAAAAGTTGCTGCATAGTAGAGTTCATTAATTATCTTTGCTAACTGGATAACAAAGGGTCCAAATAGCTATCATTTGTAACAATAGTTTTTTAAATGGCTAGAAGAATAGATAATGAAGTGGTAACACTGATTTCCTCCATGGCATAAAACTATAGGTTGTCTCTGAGAAGAGGATGGTGGTGTGAAGCTCAAGGTGGAGAATTCTTCCTCAAGAACTCAGGCCTTACCCGGATTGCTTTCAGTCCATGTGACACCTTATTTTCTTCCACAACCGCAATAACTTCCTGTCCGACATTTAGAAGCACTTTGCTAGTCACAGCCTCATTGGAGAAGTAGATCAAATCATCAATCATGCCATAATCACTGCAGTACCTTGTCACAACACCCTGGACAGTTTTCAACCTGGTGTCACCTGAGACAGGTAAACAGAGAGGTTACATTGACCACAAAGCAAGTGCACACTACAGTTGAGTCTCCCAGAGAACAGTGGAGCTCAGAGCATCCTTGTGGTTCGGAGCCCTGTGGGCTGAGAACCTCCCTGGAGAGCAGAGTGCTCAGGAAGTAGGGTTTTGGAGGCAGACTTCCCAGGTTACTCCAAGGGGCACAGGTGGTAGACATCATGGGGAGAGCTCTGACTTCAGAGCCAGGTTGCCTGGGTCCGATGCCCAGCTCTTGCCCTGCCACCTGCGGAACCCTGGGCTAGGTCCGTGCATGTCCTCATCTGTAAAATGGAGACAGTTACAGTCCAAGAGAGCCGTGTGAAGGTTATTACACGACAGAATGTGCGAGGCACAGACCTCTGAGTGGCTGGCACAGGCTGGGGGCTGCTTTAGAGCAGCAGTGGGGGAGTCACTACTGTGCACTCTTATCACCACTGTTGTCTTTCTCATCACCAATACTACTAGCAGCAGGGCTAGGAGATTCTGTATTATTTCATCATATCAGGAATGGCTTCCTAGATGGCCCAGTGGTAAAAGAAACTACCAGCAATGCAGGAGGAGACCCAGGTTCAATTCCTTCTCAGGAACATCCCCTGGAGGAGGAAATGGCAAGCCACTCTAGTATTCTTGCCTGGAGAATCCCATGGACAGAGGAGCTGTAGTCCACTGGGTCGCAAAGAGTGGGACACAACTGAGCACTCAATCCTAGGCAGGCACTACTGGAAGATTCCGGGCCTGGGGGGCAAGTCTGGGGCAGAGCAGGCCTTCCCTCATCCAGAGACCTGGGCCTAGACCTCCTGGTCCTTCTCAGGCACAGAAGACACACGAGTGTCCCCCGGCCCAGCTGGAAGCCCACTGAGACAGCTGTACTCCTACTGCTGCTGAGGGGCTGCACTGGCAGACAAGGTGGGGATGGGTGAAGCGCCTGCTCCAGGCCACAGTTTGCTGAAGAGGCAGAACGCCAGCTGCAGACTGCTAATAAGCTCCATGACTGACGTTCTGGCTTCTCTGGCGGAGAATTTCCTGTTACAGAGGTTACAGAAAGCAACTAGAGACTCACTACCCAGGGCTCAAGTCTCCGACAGAAGGAGGGGCTGGGAGAAAATGCCAAGAACCTTCGGTAATGTGTAATTCCGGGTTCCAGAATCAGAAGTACTGCCTGGACTTCAGGAAATGGGTTCTAAAACAATTTGGAGAAGAGCAAGACCCCATGGGACTAAAAGGGCAGTTTAGGAGAGCCAGGGTCACCCCTTCCAGAGCCGTCAAAACACACAACTGCTGGGGCACTGACAGAGAAAGAGCGGAAACCTGTCCAGAGGGACTGGTGTCAGGGCGCTCGCAGCGCGTGAAAAAAGCAAGCGGAAAGGAGACACAGATCCTACGCTGGGAAGAGATCGCCATGAAAGAGACACGCCTCAGCTTCGAGGGAGAAGACAATACAAAGGTGACGCCGGGGTCTCTCAGACCCCGGTCTGGTCACGCAGAGGCCCTGGGACCCGGCTCGGGCCACTCCCCCACCCCCACCCTCAGTGCAGGCGCGGGAACCAGGCCTCGCGAGCTCCGGGGCTACTACTAGGTTACCGGCCGCCCCCGCCTGGGCAGCGCCCAGTGAGGCCGGGCCGCCTGAGGGGCCGCGCTGCCCGCCCTCCCCGCGAGGCACCTTCCACGAGCTCCTGCGCCAGCGGCCCGGCCTCCTCCTCTGGGCAGTCCGCCTTCCTCCAGAAGAAGGAAACCACCTTGGCCGCGAGGCGCAGCATGGCCTGACCGCCCGGCCTCAGCGTCGCAGCCTGACGTGCACGCACGCGGCACGCCGCTCCTGCCGCCAATGCGTGGCCCTGCTCGCGCCAGCGCGCCGTGGAGCTTGGCCAATAGGGTTGCGGCGCCTGTGGAGCTCGGCCAATGGGGGTGCCGCACGCGAGACTGTTAGCTGCGAGTGGTGGGCGGTTGCGACCGTTAGTGCGCCTGTGGGAGTGACGTCAGGCCTGTGCTGGTGGGTGGGACCTGCAGCAGGTTGGCCGGGCTTCGTGCAGGCAAGGTGCATGTGCTTGCCTACTGTGCAGTTAGGCGTAGCTTTGGCAAATGTACTATATCAAGTTGGAGAAGTCCCCTCTGCCCACTTTTCTGAGAGTTCTTATGCTGCTTGGGTGTGGAGTTTTCTCAAGTGCTTTTCCTGTATCTAGTGAAATGACGTCTTGTTTTTCTATTTTAGCGTGTTAATGAGAATGAATTACATGGATTGAATTTTCCAATGTTAAACCACCCTGCTTTCCTGGGAAGCTCAACTTGGTCATGGTGTATTATCTGTTTTGTGAGTTGATCCAGCTTGGTAATTTTGTGCCTGAGTGATGAGGAATTTTTCATTTATTGAGGTGTGTGGCAGTCCTCCGGGCTTATACCTGATTTGGCTTGAACTCTGTGCTAACTGGAACAGCCTGCCTCGTGGCCTATCAAACACATATTGTATATCTGTTTTAACGAATTCAACTTTTGTATTGGTTAAAGGGCTGTGACCAATATTCAGCAATGTTGCATAAACTTTGGTAATTTTAAGGGATTTGTCCGTTTCAGCCAGTGTGTCCAATTGCTGGCATAATTTGTTCACGGTATTTCCTTACTATCCTTTTACCGTCTCTGTGACCCACTGTGATGAACGATCTTTCATTCCTGACTTTGGCAGTTAATGTCTGGCCTCTTGTTTGTCTTCATCAGTCTAGCTACATGTTTATCAATTTTATTTATCTTTTCAAAAAATACCTTTTGGTTTCATTGACTTTTTTCTGTTTATTATTTCCTGCCTTCTCTCCCTCCTCCTTCTCCCCCTTCCACTCCTCTTCCCCTTCTGTCCCCCTTCTTCTAGTTTGATTTGTGCTTTTCTAACTTTTTAAGTTGGAACATTAGATATTGAATCTAGGAATGGAACTTTCTTTATTTTTAACATAAACATTTAAGACCATATATTATTTTAAGTGCCAATTAGTTGCATATACAATTTTTTACAAAGTTTTTATTTTTGACTGAGCTGGGTCTTTGTTGATTTGCTTCGGCTTTCTCTAGTTGTGGCAAGCAGACTTCTCATTGCGGTGGCTTCTCTTGTCGCAGAACATGGGCTTGTGGCTGAGTTGTTTGGTGGACAAAACTCCTGATCTCTGTTTTCTGTCTCAGGTGAGGCAGCTGCACCTCTCAGGCCAGGAACCTTCCCGTCCCCCGAACTCCTGCTCCCCTCATCTCACATCATTCATATGGCAGGCCTGCTTGACCTTTCAGCCTATCAAGAACCTGGTGGCTTCTCACCACGCCCGTGGCTCCCCCTGCGTCCCACCAGCACCTGCTCTCACCTGCTGTCCCACGGCCTGTGTTCCACCCAGCTGGACGCTCACTCTTCTGCCCAGCAAATTCATCTCAGAGTCTGAGCCACGGCTGTCTCCACGTCCTCAGGTGCCTCATGCCTGGGTGCCTCACCTGCACCTTGCCCCACAGGGTCCCTGTGCCCACCGCCCTCCAGCCTTGCCACCTCAGTGCCTCTGCACCTGGGGCGCCTCTGCTCCCCTGCCCTCCTTGCCCCCCCGTGAGGCCTACCCTAACTCTCCCGAGTAGCCCCCCACGCCCTCCCTGGACTTATTTGCCACCACGGGGGAAGTCAAGTGCATCCCCATAGAACACACCCCTTTACCCCCTGTGTGCCAGTCCCGCATTAGGCTGTGGACTCCACACGGGAAGGGCCATGGCCTGTCCTGCCCATCCTGCAAGTGTGCTCTGGACGGTGGGGTGAATGTTGAACCATGAGCAGGGCCTCGGCAGCACAGAGGGAGAGAGAGCACTTCAGGGACAGAGTTAGTGCGAGGGATGGGGCTTGTTCTAGAGACTGGTGTTGCTGCCAGAGATGGGGAAGTTCTTCCCAGGACGCTCGGCAGGCGTTTGTCCCACCATCTCTAATTCCAGACTGCTTATTTGTGTTTCCACAACTTTGGAAATGGACAGACATGGTGAAACCTGCATAATGCTCTTCTTTAAGCAAGGAGAGAAGTGAAGAGTTCCACTGGTTGACAGTCTCCCTGCTAATTGCACTTACTGCTTTAAAAGGCAGTCAGTAAAGAGGTTTGGGAGGTTTTCAATGTTTAAAATCCCTTCTTAACCTCACAGTTTGTGAAAATTAATTCTAATGCTTTTTGATTGGTTGAAAAACTAAGACACTGAGCATCCCATGATGGGAAACTGGAGCCTTTGCTTGGTTGTGCTGCGGGCTTGTGGGCTGAGGGGCCAGCTCTGTGGGATGCTTTGGCTCCTGAGAATACAAGAGACTGATGTGATTGTGGGGCACCAGAGTCTCTATGTACTGACTGACCTGGGGGCTCATCTTCTGACATCATAACTTTTTGTCTTTTCATGCTGTTCATGGGTTCTCAAGGCAAAAGTATGGATGTGGTTTGCTATTCCCTCCTCTAGTGGACCATGTTTTGTCAGAATTCTCCACCATGACCTGGTCCGTCTTGGGTGGCCCTGCACAGCACAGCTCATGGCTTCACTGAGTTACACAAGGCTGTGGTCCATGTGATCATTTGGGTTAGTTTTCTGTGACTGTGGTTTTTGTTCTAGAGCACACTGACCGTGTGTGAAGTTCACAAGCAATGGCAAATAGGGAAGGCTGAAGGACAGTGAGGAGTATTGATACTTTGAGCTTCTGACCAGGTTGATGGCCCTGATGCTGAGAAAGATTGCGGGCGGGAGGAGAAGGGGGCCACAGAGGATGAGGTGGTTGGATGGTATCATCGACTGAATGGACATGAGTTTGAGCAAACTCTTTGAGATAGTGAAGGACAGGGAAGCCTGGCGTGCTGCAGTCCTTAGGGTTGCAAAGAGTCAGACATGACTGAGCGACTGAACAGCAACAACCAGAGTCTGGGCAAAATGCATGCCCGTCCTTTCCTTCTCTATGGTGAGAAGAAATAAAGGGCACAGCAGGACCCGCATGGCTCACAGCAACCCTTGGGTCAGAATCTCAAAGAGTTTAAGGGCCAGGCCAGCCACACGAAGTGCAAATAGCACTGTGTGTGACCTTGTGAAGGGTCTTCCTCGTGTGATGGCAGGGATGGAAAAGGGCTTCCAGAAAGGACAGAGAGTAAGACATTGGATAAAACTGTGCTTGTTTCCAAAAGAGTCAAGCACTCGGCTGTCCAGCTTTCCAGGATCCTGAGCTTGGTACAGTTTGCACTCGGGCATGCTCTTTCTCCCAAAAGGCCCACTCTGGTGCCTGCAACCTGTCTGCCACAAGTGGACCAGAGGAGGCCCCCCTGCTCCTGGCAAGTTGGCACAGGATGGAGTGGAACTCTGGGCCAGCAGTTACACAACCACCGAGAACCTTCCAGGATCCCTCGCTTCATGCCCTCATTGAAATTCCGGAAGCAGTCCTGCTTCCCTGGCTTAAGTGCAGTTCTGCCGGGCTTTTGTTCCATCTGTGAATAGTCCTCACTGGACGCCAAGGCACAGTGACTCAGTAACAGGAGCCCATCACCCAGAGACCGGTGCTCCCGCTGCCGGAACCACCACGGAGGTGAGTGCGTGGACAGCTGGGAGCCCCTTGGGCGGGGTACATCTGTGACCTCTTGTCTGGTCACCACCCTGGACCCGAGGTAACCGGCACATCAGGGGGTTCGTGGATGCAGCTGCCAGTGGACAGTGAGATGTGTGTGGGGGGAGCCCCAGTTCAGCAAGGCGCCTGAGTCCCTCCATGAATCTGGACTGGTCGGGGTGGTTTTACTGGGAGAGTGATTCTATTCACTCGCGAAACTAAGTGCCTTTTCTTCAAATTCCCGGTACTTCCAGACGTGTGGTGTTTCTTTTATTGAAAACAACTTGAAAGAAAGTATTTAAAAACTTTTAAAATACTTTTTAAACAATTTATCCTTGCTGTGCTGGGTCTTTGTCGCTGCACGGGCTTGTTTCTAGTTGTGGCGCGTGGGGTCTGCTCTGTAGCTGCCGTGTGTGGGCTTCTCGTCGCAGTGACTGCCCTTGTTGGGGCACACAGGCTCCATGGGTGTGGCGCGTGGGCATGACTGCCCCTCAGCATGTGAGATCCTCCCGGAGCAGGGCTTAGACCCGTGCCTCCTGCCCTGGCATGTGGGCTCTTTACCAGTGAGCCATCAGGGAAGCCCAAAACAAATATTTACTAAAAATCACTTCTTTGGGAGGTTTTTCAGAGTGATCAAAGTGTAATCTGTAACCTTATCGCAAATAAGGACGGGGCCGCGTGGTGAGTGCGGTGCTGCGGCTGCTCACAGCACCCTTGGCCCCGGCCGGCCCATGGCCCGTGAGGAGCAGTGCCGGGAGGGCCTGGCGTACGACCGGATGCCCCCGCTGGAGCGCGGGAGGCCCGACGCCGCTGGCTACGCCCCGGACACCAAGCCCGGCGACCTTCAGCTGTCGTCGAGGCTGCCCCCGTGCTTCAGCCGCAAGACATGGGTCTTCTCTGTGCTGATGGGGGTGAGTGCTCCCCGCCCAGGGTCCCCTGCCTGCGTGTGGCTCCCGGGCCCAGGTCACTGCTGCATCTGAGAGCCTCACGGATGTGACGTGCTCGCTTGCTTGTGTGCTTTGGGTTATTTCCCTGGCGGCTGCTCTGTGTCCGGGCTGGGTTGGGACAGTTTGGGGCCCACGCTGCCCGTCGGCCAGGTCACCTGTTGGGCCAGGGTTGCCTGCAGGACCGTCACCTCCTGGGGGCTCTACAGAGATGGGAAGGAGGGGCTCTGCTCTCAGGACAGGCCTCTGGCAGGGTGAGCAGTGGAATGGGGTCCTGAGGCAGGAGGCCAGGGCCATGGGACAGTGAAGACTGAGGGGCCGGAGGGGCAGGGCCAGCAGGGAGCTGGGGGCAGGCCCGGCAGACCTTGCCTGGGGTCCTGGGACATCTCTTTTCTGACAGCTTGCATAGGCACTTGGACAACAGAAAGAGCCATTTTGGCCTGAGCGAGCACGGCCGCCTGGGCTGGCTGCTGGCCCAGCTCTCTGTGGGTAGGATCTTGGGGCTCCATGTGCCCAGGCCAAGACCCAGGATACAGGCTGGGCCTTGCCCCTCCCTGTGCCCAGGCCCTACAGGCCGGCCCTGCAGCACCCCAGTGGTCCTGCCTGCCCTCCCCTACACTGCCACCCTGCCCCACTGAGACTGGAACACCCCACTACGTGTGTCTCAGAGGAGTCTCCTCCCTCCACCCCCATGAGGACGCTGGCAGATGGTCAGCCTCCTCTCATTCGCAGGGGCCGGGGCTCTGTGCCCTTGGCCACAGCGCATGGTCCTGCTGTCTGCTTCTCCCTTGGGGGTGCACTGAGGTCCCCTCTGTCCCCACACCCTCAGGCCCTGTGCTCCCACTCCATGGTGCACGAGGCCCCCACCCAGACCCCGAGTCTGAGAGACCTCTACCTGAGACCTCCACCCCACGGCCTTCCCTGTGGGGTGAATTTCCACCTCCGCCTCCTTGAGCAGGATGGGCTTGTGCGCTGGGCTCCGGCCCCAGGCCCACTGCACACACTGAGGTGGAGGCGTCTGGGAAGCGGCACCACAGCTTCTTGCTTTCGGTTTTGACAGAGTCTCCCGTCCCCCTAGTGAGCGTTGAGGCCCACAGCCTGAGCCTGCGGAGGGTGGGCCGCTGTTGTCCTTCAGGAGGGAGTCAGGTCCAGCGGGATCCAGGCGTGGGTGTTGCTGTTGGGTAGTTAAGATGTGGACAGAGGGCTGGCTGTCCAACCACCTGAGCTTCTGGCCAGCTGTTGCCACCTGCATTCATGCTGTCCTGCAGAGCTGCCTGCTTGTGACCTCGGGGTTTTCTCTCTACCTGGGAAACGTGTTTCCTTTGGAGATGGACTACCTACGCTGTGCTGCAGGCTCGGTGAGTAGCGGTCCTTCGTCAGCACCGAGTTCTTGACTCTGAGATTGACCCGCTGCTGTTGCTCACTTCTCATTCAAAAAACTCTCTGTATACTTTGGCTTCTGTCACTTCTGAAATGGATGAATGAAGCAAGCCTGCCTTCCTCCACCAACTCCAGGGTGAGAAGCGGCCCTTTGATTTCTCACAGGCGGCTGTGTGCTGCTCTGGGCCATCCCACGAGCCGGCAGGGAACCCTTTCCATGGTTTGGGGGCTGCACCTGCCCGCCCCAGAGCTTGTGCCTGCTCTGGACTCAGAGTGCTGAGGCCCAGGAGAGCCCCTGGTCCACATAGAGAAACAGGCAGTGACCCCGGCCAGCTCGAGCACAGGGGTCTTGTGGGGGGGGGGGTCTCGCTCACCTGCTCCCTGCTCCAGCCCTGTCAGCACTCCCAAGTGTCTGAAAACTCAAGACCAACGTTTCCTTACCCTGTACCCGCGCAGGGCGCCCAGCCTCCGCTCTCTTAAAGAAAACCCGTTGAAAGAATTCCACTCACCTGCTGCCCTTCTCTCTAGAACCTCCTAGGTGGCCCTTGCTCTTCACCACTGGAGCAGCCCTGGTTAGGGGTCACAGTGACCTCTGACCCAGATGGCTCCAGGGCCACACTGACCTAGACAGATGTCCCAGCAGAATTGTCAGGGGTGACGGGGTGGGGACGGGTCACGTCCCACTGGCTCCTCCCCTGGCCCAGCCCCCATTCACCTCCTGCCAGGCTCTGCCTCCGCTGCTCCCTCCGAGGTCTGGGTCCTGGGGCTGCAGCGACAGGCGTGACCCCCGAGGTTCAGGCTGGCCCCAGCCCCTCCCTGCCGCCCAGGCCCCCCTCTTCCTTGTCCTCGGCTCCTGGGAGGGCACAGTGGGGGCCTCTGACAAGGACCCCAAGGGGCTCGGGGTCTCCTGAATAATCCTAGCAAGCCGCGCCTGGTCTCAGGTGATAGGAAACTCCATCTGCTCCAGGCGTGTCTGGCTAGGACAGTCTTCACCTTCACGGGTCTTTCTGTCATCAGAACAATTAAAGCTGTTTCCAGAAGAATTATTTCGAAAGACCCAGAACCCTCCAGCTTCGAGCAAGACCGCCGGGCAGAGGGGACACACCTCGGGCCCTGCAGGTTTTCAGGACACAGAGCGGCCAGTGGGATGCTCACCCACTCTCTCTTTTCAGTGCCTCCCCTCAGCCATCGTGAGCTTCGCCGTGTCCAGGAGAAATGTTAGCGCGGTGAGTCCAGCCTTCCGTCTGCACAGCTTGAGGGCGGCACCAGAGGCCCTGAATGGCAGGGCATGCTGTGGGGCGGCCCAGGCCGCCCTTGGGGCACCCCCTTCTTCCTGCCCCCGTGAGGGCAGACGGGCCGCGCTCACAGGCACCCCCGCTGATGCTAAGTGCCTGTCCTCGGGATGGGTGGCCCGTGCCCAGGAGTGAGGTTGAACGTCACACAGAGGTGAAGGAAAGCCTCCCATCTTGTCTTCCAGATCCCCCACTTCCAGATACTGTTCGTGTCCACGTTTGCCGTCACCACCAGCTGCCTGATCTGGTTCGGCTGTAAGCTTGTCCTGAACCCGTCAGCAGTAGACGTGAGTCCGCAGAGAACCATACAGTCTCCCACGGTCGCAGGTGCCAAGGGCTCGGTTCTGCTGAGTATGCTCAGCCCCGTGGGCCTGGAGCGAGTGTCGGCCAGCTGTCTGCTGGGCAGTTACGTAGGGATGTGTACCGTGGTCTTGAGTCTGGGAATTCCACCTGTGCTTCTGAAGAAAAGAACTCTCTTCTGTGCTTTCATTGGTGTCAGGGGATGCCTTCGCTGATTTTTTGTATCTCTTTCACGACAGTTCTTAAACATTCAGTTCAGTTCAGTCGCTAGGTTGTGTCCAACTCTTTGCAACCCCATGGACTGCAGCACTCCAGGCCTCCCTGTCCATCACTAACTCCTGGAGTTTACTCAAACTCATGTCCATTGAGTCGGTGATGCCATCCAGCCATCTCATCCTCTGTCGTCCCCTTCTCCTCCCGCCTTCAATCTTTCCCAGCATCAGGGTCTTTCCCAGTGAGTTTTAAACAGGGTCTTAAGCATTAGCAGTACATAATAGTGTATTTTGTTAAATGTGTGATGCTGCTGACTAAAGCCCCATTGTTACTTTATGTTCTGCTAAGAAAAACGGAAGAGCCTTGTGATTTAAATCATGAGAAAGCAGAGAAGAATCTCGAGGAAACAGGACCTGATTAGAGATACCGCTGCTCTGTGTGTAACAGTGAGTGCGTTTCTTTAAGATCAGAAAGAGCGTGCGGTGGCCAGAGACGCCCCAGCTAGGCGTCTGGGCAGGAAGATGACAGGCGCGTGGGTCTGATAGGAGCCTGTCTGCTGCCTCTTCTGCAGGAGACAATTCTCTGCTTTCTTGACATTTGGTTGTTAAGTGCCCGTAGCAAGGTTGTTGGATGTGAAAATCCACGTAAAACAATTATTTGTGCCAGAAACAGATATTGTTGAAAATGTTACTGAAATACAGGTATTGCTTTATGAAATACAGTACCAGGTTCCTGGACATAAATGCAGCAGAAGGTCTGGAGACTGTAAGAAGCCACAAAGCTTCACTGATACTTGCTGTGCTTCTTCACTAAAGAAACCCTGTGTAGAGGGACCGCCAGCCTGTGGGCCCAGAGCAAGTCCGCCCAGGCAGGCCCCAGCAGGTCCAGGTGGTACCCAAGGGCCAGGGTGGAGCCCCCGTGAAGTTCAAGTGGGGGTCTCCCCGCCACTGCACAGCTTCCCTGGCACGTGAGCAGAGTGCCTGCATCCGGCCAGCCCGAGCAGTCGGGGGTGCGGCCGTCCCAGGCTTGACGCATGGCTGTGGTCCGCTTGGCTTGGGCCCTGCCACCTGCTCGCCACAAGGCCCAGCCAGTTGTCCCGCAGACACAGGAGCCCACGCTGTAAGGAAGGGGACAGGTTCTGTCAGAGCGGCTGGCTCCAGGGCACCGTGAGGAGCCTTGGGAGAACGTCCTAGGCTGTAGGTGACTGCACCAGGGGCTTTCTGGCAGGAAACCACCATGCCGACGGACAGCTGAGCCGAGGCCCACCCGTTGTCAGAGGAGGCCAGCCGAAGCCACAGGAGAAGCCATGTCCTGCACTGGTCGGGCAAGGGCCCAGGATGCTTTCCTCACATCTTGCAACTCCTACTGCTGCTGCAGGCTCTTGGCAAAGGCCTGGAATTTTCAGGTCCTTTCAGAAGAGACACTCACAGAGAGACAATCAGAGACCAGACAGCATGCTCCTAGCAGCCCTGTTGATGGTGGCAGAAATCCCAGACCAGAACATAATCCAGTATCCATCACCCAGGACGGTGCCCCCACAAAGAGTGGATGAAGAGACTGAAGATGTGGAAGCTTCACACACACACATTCTCCTCCTACCCGGTGCCTCACCCAGGCTGGGCCGCAGCGTCCCCCCACCCAGGTCTGGGCCCCAGAGCCCACCGTTAATCAGACCCACAGGCTCCTGCACCTCCAAGATCCAGCCAGGCCATGTGCAGGATGTGAAGCTCAGACACCTGAACACACGGAAGGACCCCAGGACCACGAGGCCGGGACCCCCAGTATCCAAACAGGGTCACATACGGTGAAACAGGAAATCCTAAAGCCCCTGTGTGAGGCCACCAGGGTGGAGGGGCTGCTCCCCTCCCCCTTCTCCCGTCGAGCAGGAGCTGGACTGGCCTCTCCCCAGGGGGAAGCCATGCGGGGCTCCAGCAGAGCCTCTGCTGCCTCTGTCCCTGCACTCCCCGCCCATGCTGCTCTGTGTCGTCCTGGGAACTGCCTTCTTTAGGGAAGGGCCCGGCTTCAGCAAATGACGCCAACGTGGCACATCTCCGTGGGCTCCTTAGATGCCCAGGGGGGCCGTGAACCCACCCGACACAGCCAAGCCCAGGACGCCGCGGGGTCCATTCTCCCTATGGCTGGAGGCTGCCCGGTCCCACCGCCTTCCCTGCACTTGGCATCTCCAGCCACTCCGTTGTCCCATCTGATGACTGTGGTGTGGCTTCCAGTTGTCACAGGTCACCCTCTGATCATTGCCGCTTCTGAGCCCTCTTCCCAGGCATGTACCCTCCTGGACTTCCTTTCTGTCTGCTGGCTGCTCCCGTCCTCGGCTTGTCCTGAGTTGGGTCTCTCCGTGGTCAGCAGCTTGGGCTGCCCCACGTGTGTCAGCCCCCACCCCCACCCCCACGGGCTGCTTGGCGGCCGAGGCGAAGCCAGGCTTGTCCGTGTGACTTCATGACTTCAGCTGTCTTCCTTCAAAGTCGATCGCTCTTATTTCAAATATATTAGAGGATAAGTTTTCTGAGTTCCTCAAGAAGTACAGCTGGAATTCTGTTGCAGTTAGTTGACGTTTATAGAGTAACTGTCAGAACTGACAGCTTTGTTGTGTCACGTCATCCACCACGGGCACAGACTGTCTCCGCCCTCACAGCATCTGCCCTTTATCAGGGTCGGAATGTTCCTGTAGTAGACAGTCCCTACATAATTCACCGGCGTGTTGCTAGTATGAATGGTGTCTTCTTTCTCAAATTACATTTTTATATGGGTTGTTCCTAGTGCACAGAGAAGCTTCGGATTTTCCTTTTTTCCCCTTCATTTTCAAGTGTTAGTGACTCAAAAGAATTTGCATGCACAGCGCAGAGCATTCCTGGGTGTCCTTTATCCAGTTGCCCCAGTGACAGCATCTTACGTTGTCAAATCAACTGATGGCATGTGTTAATTTAGCCTTTATTGAAATTGTAGCCGTTTTTAGAAATGGACTTTCATGAGTGGACTTTGTCCAGAAGCTTTGCTGGACTCGTGTCCTCCGAGCTTTCCTGTTGGCTGCGCTGGTTGCTCTGTGTAGGCCTCTGTCCCCACACAGGACAGTTTACAGGCCCTGCTCAGGCTCCCCTCCAGTTCCTTTGTCTTCAAAGCTTTGGCCAGGACTTCTGGCACCTGGGGCCTCTCCGTCTCTTTCCTGGTTTTAAATGGCCTGGATCTAACGTTGCCATGAAGTTCCTTCTTTTTCTTCTCTGGCTGTGCTGCCTGCAGTTGGCCTGAGGGCTCAGCCATCGTGGGGCGGGGGCTTGGCTGCCCTGCGGCGCGTGGGAGTTTAGTTCCCCAGCTGGGGATGGAACCCACGTCCCCTTCCTCGGGAGGCAGCCTCTTGGCCACTGGCCCCCTAGGGCAGCCCCTCCACCAAGTGTTTACACATAACTGTCACCAAGTTAAAACCTTGTCTTCAAGTCCTGGTTTGCTATAAGTTCTTTATTCTAAAAATACAAACATGTGCTGCTTGCTCTTGAACTTACTGAGGTGCTCTGTCCTGATTTAGTTTATTAAATGCACTAATTTTTCTCGTGTTGAAACTTTCCTTCCCGAGATTAGCTTTACCTCATCAGTGTATTACTTTCAGTGTTTTGATGGGCTGGCCAGCCAATCTGGTGGTTAGGGTTGCTCATCACTCATCCATGAGTGAAATGGACCTACATTTCCTTTGTCTGGTTTTAGAACCAAGGTTTTCCTGTCTCATAAAATGAACGCAGAAGCTCTTACCTCTTTTTTGCTTTTTGAAACATCTTGACACATGAGAAGTCACTGCTTCTGGAAAGTCTGATCGAACTCACCTGTAAAGTCATCTCCATGATGACTGTTGGGGAGGGGACATCTTTCATTATTAGCATTAAAGTTTTCTGTCTGCCACGGGGCAGCTCAGTCTCTGCCCCGCAACCACTGAGCCTGTGTGTTGCAGAGCCCGAGAGCCGCAACAAGAGGAACCACCACAGTGAGAAGTCTGAACACCACAGCTAGAGCCCCCTCTTGATTCCACTAGAGAAAGCCCACACACAGCAGGGAAAGACCCAGAAGAGAAAAAAATAAAAAGTACCGAACTCAGGCCTGGCCACTGAAAGTGCCAAGTCCTAATCACCGACCGCCAGGGAATCCTGATTAGTTGGTTTTATCAGTTCAGTCCAGTCGCTCAGTCATATATGACTCTTTGCGACCCCATGGACTTCAGCACATCACCTGTCCTTCACCACCTCCCAGTTCAGTTCAGTTCAGTCCCTCAGTCGTGTCCAACTCTTTGCGACCCCATGAACCGCAGCACACCAGGCCTCCCTGTCCATCACCAACTCCCAGAGTTCACTCAGACTCACATCCATTGAGTCAGTGATGCCATCCAGCCATTTCATCCTCTGTCGTCCCCTTCTCCTCCTGCCCCTAGTTTTTCACAGCATGAGAGTCTTTTCAAATGAGTCAGCTCTTCACATCAGGTGGCCAAAGTTTTGGAATTTTAGCTTCAGCATCAGTCCTTTTAATGAATATTCAGCACTGATTTCCTTTAGGATGGACTGGTTGGATCTCCTTGCAGTCCAAGGGACTCTCAAGAGTCTTCTCCAACACCACAGTTCAAAAGCATCAATTCTTCAGCGCTCAGCTTTCTTTATAGTCCAGCTCTCCCATCCATACATGACCACTGCAAAAACCACAGCCTTCACTAGACCGACCTTTGTTGGCAAGTAATGTCTCTGCTTTTTTAAAAATTATTTATTTATTTTGTTTTTTGGTTTTGTATCTTTTTTGTTTTCCTTCTTTTTTTATTACTTTTTTTTGTTCGTTTTCTTTTCTTTTTTTTTTTTTGTCTCTGCTTTTTAATATGCTGCCTATGTTGGTCATAACTTTCCTTCCAAGGAGTAAGCATCTTTTAATTTCACGGCTGCAATCACCATCTGCAGTGATTTTGGAGCCCAGAAAAATAAAGTCAGCCACTGTTTCCCCATCTATTTGCCATGAAGTGATGGGACCAGATGCAGTGATCCTCGTTTTCTGAATGTTGAGCTTTAAGCCAACTTTTTCACTCTCCTCTTTCACTTTCATGAAGCGGCTCTTCAGTTCCTCTTCACTTTCTGCCATAAGGGTGGTGTCATCTGCATATCTGAGGTTATTGATATTTCTCCCGGCAATCTTGATTCCAGCTTGTGTCTCATCCAGCTCGGCATCTTGCATGATGTACTCTGCATATAGGTTAAATAAGCAGGATGACAATATATTGTCTTGATGTACTTCTTTCCCGATTTGGAACCAGTCTGTTGTTCCATGTCCAGTTCTAATTGTTGCTTCTTTACCTGCATACAGATTTCTGGGGAGGTAGGTAAGGTGGTCTGGTATTCCCATTTCTTGAAGAATGTTCCACAGTTTGTTGTGATCCATACAGTCAAAGGCTTTGGCATAGTCAATAAAGCAGAAACATATTTTTCTGGAACTCTCTTGATTTTTCTATGAGCCAACATATATTGGCAATTTGATCTTTGGTTCCCCTGCCTTTTCTCAATCCAGCTTGAACATCAGGAAGTTCACAGTTCACGTATTGCTGAAGCCTGGCTTGGAGAATTTTGAGCATTAACTTTACTAGCGTGTGAGAGGAGTGCAATTGTGCGGTAGTTTGAGCATTCTTTGGCATTGCCTTTCTTTGGGATGGGAATTAAAACTGCCCTTTTCCAGTCCTGTGGCCACTGCTGAGTATTCCAAATTTGCTGGGATATTGAGTGCATCACTTTACTGCAAGGGTTACTCCAGGTGTCTCTTGAGTTCCTACTTTCGCATTCCAGCCCCCTGTAATGAAAAGGACATCTTTTTTGGGTGTTAGTTCTAGAAGGTCTTGTAGGTCTTTTCATATAACCATTCAACTTCAGCTGCTTCAGCATTACTGGTTGGGGCCTAGACTTGGATCACTGTGATACTGAATGGTTTATCTTGGAAATGAACAGAGATCGTTCTGTCGTTTTTGAGATTGCATCCAAGTACTGCATTTCGGACTCTTTTGTTGACTATGAGAGCTACTCCATTTCTTATAAGGGATTCTTGCCCACAGTAGTAGATGTTACAGTTTTATATCACAGAGTTAAATTGAGTTGTTGTGTATTGTGTGAATTTAAGCACAGGTGTGGATTCTTGTAGCCGCCAACAGTCAGGATGTGGGTCAGCGCTGTGACCCCCACCAGCCTGGTGTTTTCCGCTTGAGGTAGCTACACACGAAAGTGCTGTAAACATGGGCAGGCTCTGGTGTAAATGTAAGTTTTCATTCCTTTAGGGTAAATCCCCAGGAGGGACCAACTGCCAAGGAAGCTTGAGGTCAGGGTTGGCAGACTACAGTCCAAGGTCACTTCCAGCCTGCGAGCCGGCAGTGGTTTAAGAACAAAAATCCACAACCAAGAAAGAAAAGTCTTGCCTGGTATCTGACTTAGGACAGGAAATGTTGCCCAGGCTTCGAAGAGGCCACTAAGCCCCTTCACGGGACTGTCTGTGTTTACTGGATAAAGTGGAGAAGCCAGTTTTAGAAACGTGCGTGTTTTCCTTGGGCAGATCAACTTCAATCTGATCCTGCTGCTTCTGCTGGAGCTCTTCATGGCGGCCACAGTGATCATCTCTGCACGGTCCAGCGAGGCACCCTGCAAGCAGAAGGTGGGTCCAGCCTGCGGCACGGCTGCGCCACAGACTCAGCTGCAGAGCGAGGGGTCAGTGGCCCTAAGGAGGCAAACAGAGAGATGCAGACCATCTCCTCCCTCGTCTGATGCTGCCCAAGTACCTTCCCTGCCCCGAGTAGTGCCACCGACAGAGCCCACCTCCACCTAAAGTATCACCGTGTAAACTAGGCCTTCAGCAGTCACACATTTCCATGTGCAAAGAGAAAGTCCGTGTTTGAGCTTCTGCTTTCAAGCCTAAAGATCCAGGAGCATCGCCCAGAAACTCTCATCTCAGACCATTCCTGAAGCGATGGCCTGGACATGGCCACCCCTGTAACGGGGGTTTGTTTCTTTACAGGGTTCCATCTCTGAGAGCAGCAACGTTCTGTATGAAGTGACATTTCCTGCTCGGGTCCTGAAATCCTACTCTGTAAGAAAGGCTTTTCCCCTCTGTTTCATGGGGTGGCGGGGGATGGGGAGTACGTGACATGCAGGATGGGCGTGTCCACGGCCACAGGCACCGAGCTGGTCGGCGTTGCACAGCGTGTCCATAAATCACGTGTTAATTGTGTTTTAAGCCCTTTCCAAAGTCTTTTAGTCCATTTGTTCTATTACTGAAAGGTCTGGTAAAAACCTCCCAACCTGAGTGCAGATTACGCATCTGTCTCTGTAATTCTGTAGCTTTTCACCACAGAGCTCTGGAGCCTGGTTTTTAGTAGACACAACTTTAGAATCCCTTCCTTCTGCCTGTCCCCCCCACCTTTTTTTTTTTAAACCATTACAAGCAACTCTCCATAGTCATGGCCTCTGCCAGGACAGTGGCATCGGTCATTATCTGCTTGAGTTGCCTCTTGTGACTATCTCCCGCCGCATCCCCCTTCTCCTTCCAGCCCTTTCTGTCCTCATGTATGGGTGGTTTCTGTGCAGCGTGTGGACGGAGCCAGGTCACCCGGAGCATAGTTCCTGCCGCCTTCGTATTTATGCATTTCTGCATCTTTTTCCTATTTTCTGTGCCTTTTACCAATTTCCTTTTAATTGGTGGAAGCTTCCTCCTTCCTTTTCCCACAAATTTGGGTTGGAATGCACATTTTCAGTATTCCTTTGGAGATGATCCTCCATGTCACTGCATGGGGCGGGGGGCCTGCTCCTTGGCCCTGAGCTCGCAGGAGCCTCCCCACCCATCTCCCAGGGCCCTGGGGAGCTGCCCCCTCCAGATGATGCTTACCCTCGCTGTCTGTCTGCCCCTAGGTCATCGAGGTGGTTGCGGGGGTCTCCGCCATCCTCGGAGGGGTCATTGCTCTGAACGTGGACGATGCAGTCTCCGGCCCGCACTTCTCAGTCACGTTCTTCTGGATCTTAGTGGCTGTGAGTATGCCCGGCGCGCCCGTGGGGGTGGCCAGCCTCTGAGCTCAGTTTCAGGTGGTCAGGCAGGGTCGCGGTGGGAGGGCCGGGGGAACCTGGGCTGTTTGGGACCAAGGAGTAAACGAGTCAGCCTGTTAGCTTAGCTGTTTTATATTTTTTTGTATTATTTTTCCAGGAAAATGCTTGTTTTATTAGTTATATAACTTTATGATGTATAACATTCATATTGTTTCACATCTGACATGAACCACACGTGTATTGTTTTACGCTGACTGCAACTGCAGTAGAGGCTCAGCTTGGCAAGTGCTTGCTGCTCAGTCACTGTGTAGACCGGAACTTTCCTCCTTTTCTAAGCAAGTCTCAGTTGACTCGCATAATTTAATGCTGTTCGCCACTGAAACCGGAAAGCGCCCTGTGCAGCACCCGGCCCCCAGCCCGGCCACCCTGTGGCTGTGCTGCGCCGGGTGCGGGATCCCAGTCGGCTTGGAGCACTTACCAGGGTCCCCCGTGCCCCGAGTCTGCCCGCGTCGCCTGACTCCCCAGCCGCACAGTCTCCTGCGCCCTGTGCTCCCACACCGGGCGTGTGGGCACTGCCTTCTCCTCTGTGGCCACGTGGACGGCTGGCTGGGGCTTGGGCACACCTGGGCTCAGCAGGCCGTGTGGGCGGGGACAGCGAGGCCTTGGGCGCCTGGTGGGGCGGCTGGATGTCCAGAAGGTGGGCCCGGGGGTTGGCGGCCTTGAGAAAGTTCTGCCCCCAAACTTGCCCCTGCCTGGGTCCTGGCTCCTTCAGATGAGTGGAACAGGCCTTCATCACTAGCAAAGCGGCAGGGACACCGGTCAGTGGGGGCATGGCGTGCAGTGTCTCCAGGGCCCAAGTCTGACGGCCCAGCCGAGCCTGCCTGCAGCCCACCCTGTTGATGGCCCAGAAACGCCACAGACAGGCCCAGGCGAGGGCCAGCTGAGGGCTCCCCGCAGAGAGAAGCACGAAGCTCCGTCCTCAGCTGGGCCCTGAGCCGTGAGCAGACCCAGCTGGACCAGGACATAGCGGCAGTGACTGCAGCTGGACGCAGACCCTGCCTTGGGCGCAGCCATCGAGTCCCTGCCACAGCCTCAGCACGACGCTGAGTTGGGAGGGAGCAGGACACAGGCGCACGGTGTTTGGTGGGGCCCCTAGCCTCTGTGGTGCTGAGCAGCTGGGCGCAGGGAGCCTCAGCCCTCCAGCCCCGAGCAGCCGGCTTTCCCCGCTGCCATGACGGCCTGAATGAGCACAGGAGGCCACGTGTGGGGCCGGACACGGGCTGTCAGCTCTGAAGCCTTCTCTTTCCTCCTCTCTTAGTGTTTCCCAAGCGCCATTGCCAGTCACGTGACGGCGGAGTGTCCCAGCAGGACCCTGGTAGGTGACACCGGGCTGGGCCCAGGGACCTCCTGAGCAACCTGCTGGCCTGAGCGGGGTTGGGGCGAGCATCCGAGGGGCGTCTGCATGGCCTGTAGGAGGCCCGGGCGACTGTCCGAGGGCTGGCCTGTCTGTGGAAATAAGCAGCCGTGGCAGGTCTGTTATGAGGGTCGGAAGAGGTTCCCGGGACTCAGCAGACGCGGTGTCCTGCCCGGCGTGGATGTTGAACGCTGACAGTTGCCAAATCCAGTCTAAATGCCCCGAGGCGTGAGCGTCTGAGCTCGGCCGACTCCTGGGGCTGAGTGGCTTGTTTCGGGAGGTCAGAGGAACAGGTTGGAGGGCATGGGGAGGAGGCCATAGAGTGTTAAGTGCTGTTTTACGAACAGAGTGAATTGTGCGTCAGTTGAGAAAACTCAACACATGGTGCGTTTTGAATCAAGGGCACACTGAGCACAGAGGCTCAGCAGACACCCCTGCCAGCCCAGACCCGCGCAGAGCCTGATTCACGCTGGCGGGCGCCCGCCTCCCCCGTGCCCACTCTGCTTCCCACCAGGTGGAGGTGCTGACCGCGGTCTGCAGCCTGGCGGCCCCGCTGCTGTTCACGGCCTCTGGGTACCTGTCCTTCAGCATCATGAGAATCATGGATGTTTTCAAAGACTACCCACCAGCCTTCAAGGTCTGTGTGCCTTTGTTTTAATTAAACCCTCAGAGACACGGTGCCGCTGAGCTGCTGCCCAGGTTGGGAACGCCTGCCTTCACATGCGTGTCTCATTTTCTCAGCCCTTTGTATGTTCATTTGTGTTTTAGAGTCACATTCATCCAGTCTCATGAGAGACCCCATTGGTTCCTGCATAAGCTGTAGGGAGTGAGCACCTCCTCTTTAACGGGATTCCTGGGGGTCCAGTGTCCCCCCCACAGGCTCAGGCATCAGGCAGGGTTAGTCTCAGATGCCCTGAATGAACCCAGTGAGACAGTGTTATGAGAAATTTCAAACATATCAGAAGAGTTGAAAGGTTAATGCAGTCAACACTGAGGTTTTCTGGTGGTTTACGTGTGTGTCCATATGTCCGTGTGTGTGTGTGTGTGTGTGTATGCTGACGGGTGGGAAGAGCACACACAGGCATCGTTTTCTGGAAGCATGTGAAAGGGAGTGGCAGATGGCTTGAAGTGACCCTTGGCCTTCAATCCTCTGCACGTCAGCAGTAAGGCCAGTCCCTGCGCAGCTGAGGCGGCTGGCGTACAAGCTAACAGCACAGCATCCCCTTGGACTGTCCCGAGAAGACACTCTGACGGCAGCGGTCCTCAGAGCAGCAAGGCTCACCCCTTGCACTCTGGTGTCTTCAGATCTGGGGCAGACCCCGCTCCCCGCCAGGCGCTGACTTTTTGGAGTGCAGGCGCGTTGCCTGGGAGATGGCCCCGGTGGATCTGTGTGCTGCAGCGTGGGCAGGAGTGAGTCCAGGAGCGCGGCGCTGCCGTGCTGGTCCGTTTGCAGTGGCTGCTGGCGGGCTTCCCGGGAGCTGCAACCCCGTGAAGGAAGGAGGTCCCAGGGCTGGCACCTGTGGGTCAGCGCTGGTGGCACCATGCTGCTGGGGCCACAGATGCGGCCAGGGTGTGTGGACCTGTGTCTGCCCAAGAACCCGCCCCCGCCCCCCGGGGACGTGCGCTGGCCACTGTCCACAGAGCGCTGCGTCCCTGTTCTGTGGGCTCCCAGATGCCAGCCCATCAGCCTCTCCCGGCAGACGCTCGAGATGGCCCGGCTCACCTGGTCTAGCCCCCGCCCCAACTCGCCCTTGCCCTGGGAGGGGAGCCATGTACCCATTCCTGTGGGGGTATCATCACTCCTAAGCCCGGTCAGTGGACAGAGCTGAGAAATGTGTATACTTACAGATCCTGAATGTATATTGGTATGTCCAATTCAAAATTTTACATGCTAGGGTTCCCCCCAGCTTCTGCTATTTTATGTTTGCCTTATTTTTCTCTTAGTCCAGAGACCATGTTTCCTGGTAGCACTGACTGTGGTTCAGTTCAGTTCAGTTGCTCAGTCGTGTCCAACTCTTTGTGACCCCATGAACTGCAGCACGCCAGGCCTCCCTGTCCATCACCATCTCCCAGAGTTCACTCAAACTTATGTCCATCTAGTTGGTGATGCCATCCAGCCATCTCATCCTCTGTCATCCCCTTCTCCTCCTGCCCCCAATCCCTCCCAGCATCAGAGTCCTTTCCAATGAGTCAACTCTTCCCATGAGGTGGCCAAAGTACTGGAGTTTCAGCTTTAGCATCATTCCTTCCAAAGAACACCCAGGGCTGATCTCCTTCAGAATAGACCCGTTGGATCTCCTTGCAGTCCAAGGGACTCTCAAGAGTCTTCTCCAACACCACAGTTCAAAAGCATCAATTCTTTGGCGCTCAGCTTTCTTCACAGTCCAACTCTCACATCCATACATGACCACAGGAAAAACCATAGCCTTGACTAGACACACCTTTGTTGGCAAAGTAATGTCTCTGCTTTTCAATATGCTATCTAGGTTGGTCATAACTTTCCTTCCAAGGAGTAAGCGTCTTTTAATTTCATGGCTGCAGTCACCATCTGCAGTGATTTTGGAGCCCCCCAAAAATAAAGTCTGACACTGTTTCCACTGCTTCCCCATCTATTTCCCATGAAGTGATGGGACCGGATGCCATGATCTTTGTTTTCTGAATGTTGAGCTTTAAGCCAACTTTTTCATTCTCCTCTTTCACTTTCATCAAGAGGCTTTTTAGTTCCTCTTCACTTTCTGCCATAAGGGTGGTGTCATCTGCATATCTGAAGTTATTGATATTTCTCCCGGCAATCTTGATTCCAGCTTGTGCTTCTGGAGCCCAGCGTTTCTCATGGTGTACTCTGCATATAAGTTAAATAAGCAGGGTGACAATATACAGCCTTGATGTACTCCTTTTCTTATTTGTGACCAGTCTGTTGTTCCATGTCCAGTTCTAACTGTTGCTTCCTGACCTGCATACAGGTTTCTCAAGAGGCAGGTCAGGTCCCATCTCTTTGAGAATTTTCCACAGTTTATTGTGATCCACACAGTCAAAGGCTTTGGCATAGTCAATAAAGCAGAAACAGATGTTTTTCTGGAACTCTCTTGCTTTTTTGATGATACAGCGGATGTTGGCAATTTGATCTCTGGTTCTTCTGCCTTTTCTAAAACCAGCTTGAACATCTGGAAGTTCACGGTTCATGTATTGCTGAAGTCTGGCTTGGAGAAGTTTAAGCATTACTTTACTAGCATGTGAGATGAGTGCAATTGTGCAGTAGTTTGAGCACTCTTTGGCATTGCCTTTCTTTGGGATTGGGATGAAAACTGACCTTTTCCAGTCCTGTGGCCACTGCTGAATTTTCCAAATTTGCTGGCATATTGAGTCCAGCACTTTCACAGCATCATCTTTCAAGATTTGGAATAGCTCCACTGGAATTCCATCACCTCCACTAGCTTTGTTCGTAGTGATGCTTTCTAAGGGCCACTTGACTTCACATTCCAGGATGTTTGGCTCTAGGTCAGTGATCACACCATTGTGATGATCTGGGTCATGAAGCTCTTTTTTGTACAGTTCTTCTGTGTATTCTTGCCACCTCTTCTTAATATCTTCTGCTTCTGTTTAGGTCCATACCATTTCTGTCCTTTATCAAGCCCATCTTACTGCCCCCTTTGTCTGACTGCACACACACGTGCTCCGGTGACGGCCGTTCCCGCCAGCCGTGACTGCTGGGCGAGCTGACGGCTCCTCCACCCAGTCGTTCTGGGAAGGAATCCTCTCTGGGTGGCCCTGGTGCACAGCCACGTTTGAAGGTTTCTGTTTTTATTCAGTTTGGGGCTTTGATCCTTTTTTCCCTCTTGTTCAGACTTCTGAATATATCAAACTTTTACATGGTTCAAAAGTCAAATCAACCCAAAGGCAAACTCAGAGGGCCTGTACTCCCACCCACGGCCTCCCACTGCTCCTACAGGCAGCCGTGTCTTTCGTTTCCTTCCTTCCTAAGGAACAGGCCACTCTAATCGTACCTCTGCACCTTGCCTTTCTTTTTTTAAACTTGATTTATCCTGGTACTTCCTCATCACCCAGAGGACAGATGCATTTATAGTTTAGTTGGATGTTGGCAAATCCCCTGGGAGGCTCCTGTTTTCCCTCCACCAGTGGTATGAGAGCACCTGTCCCCCGTAGCCCAGGAGGCGTGTCCCCCGGGGCCTGTGACACGGCTGAGGGCTGGAGCCTCGGGGGGGCCACAGCACGCATCTGAACGTGCGGGTCGCTGAGGCCCTCTCCTCTGTCCTGGGCACTGCCTTTCTCCTGTAAGCTCTGCCTGAGTTTCCTGCCCGTTTCCTGCGGGCTTTGATAATGCCGTCAGCACAGGAAGCCCAGCCCTCCGTCAGACACGGAAGATGCAAACCGCGGCCTCAGCTAGGCAGCTGTTCCATTGTGCTTGCTGTGATCTGTCTCATGTGGAAGTTTTGTTGGTGCTTTACACAGTTAAATTTGTCCATGTTTTCCATCTTTGCTTCTGGATTTTGAGTCACAGTTAGGAAGGCTCACACCCGTGTTTCTGCTGGAGTCTAACCTGGAGCTTGGCGCGAGGAGTGGGCCCGGTCGGACTTGACTCGACTGTCTCGTCCGTGAATAAAAGGTTCAGCCCCTTTTAGTAGAAAGGCCCTCTTTTTCTCAGTCGTCTGAGACTCTGAGCTTGTCTGTCTGGGTCTCTTTCTGCCCTGACTGTCCTCTCATAGCCAGTCTGTGGCGCTCTGCCCACCCCAGAGATTGGTACCGGGGCGTCACCGCCTGGCTGGCTTGATGCCAACTGCCCTGCTTTTCAGGGCTTCCTCGCTTCTGTCGGTGTTTGTTCTTTTATGTGAATTTTATCTTTTAGATTTTTAAGAAACATTGATTCCTTTTGAGCTGCGTCGGGTATTGCTTGTAGTGTGTGGGATCCTTCTTGCAGCCCGTGCGTCTCTCTCGTTGGGGCATGCAGGCTCTTGAGTGCAGACTCGGTGGTTGTGGTACTTAGGCTGAGTTGCCCTGCGGCAGGTCGGACCTTAGTTCCCCACGCAGGGATCAATCCCATGTCCTCTGCATTGGGAGGCAGATTCTTAACCACTAGACGGCCAGCAAATTCCTAAGTGAATTTTAGAGTCACCCTGCCTGACTCGGGGAAACACAGTGTTGCGTTTTTAAAAACACTGGACTCTTAAGTGAGCAAGTTAACTTGAGAGATGTTGAGTTTTTTTTCTTTGTCTTAATGTTTGGTTGCTTTGCGTTTCTGAGGCTGGAAGGTCACCCTGCAGTGTGAGGAGGGAGCCAGTGGTCTGTGGGTGTCTTTACAGACCCTAGGGCTCCCTCCGTGTTGGTGGCAGCACCTTCCCCAAGGCGTGCCACCCCCCGCTCCTGTGGTCCCGGGCAGTCGCCTCCTCCCAGTAGTCAGTACAGGCCCCCCAGCTTCTGCTGGAGCTGGTCTGCCAGTCTTTCTTTGGAGCCCGTGTCCCTATTTTTCCTCCGACTCTGGGCTTCCACTGGCATCTCACACAGAACTCGCCTTTGCCTCACTGGGCACTCTCCAGGAGGCCACAGATGGTTTCAGCGGCTCCTCTCTGGACCTGCTGAGGGGCCTGGAAAACGAGCCGAGCAGCACCGTCAGGGGCCCAGCTGCCTGTGGGTCATGTTTGTGCAGGTCTTCCATTAAGTCCAGGACGACAGAGCTCAGACCAGAACTGAGCTCCTCAGCTCTGGCTCACTGAGACGGTGACACAGTAGGGTCCCCGAGGAATGGGAAGCTGAAACCACTCTACCCCAGGGCTTGGGGTCTCTGCTCCGGGAGCCTCCCGGCCAAGGGGCCACGAAGTGGGTTGGGGGCAGCTGAGAGGGAGCAGGGCATGCGGCCTGCCATCCCGCCCGCCCTCTGTCCCAGTCTCCCACTCACCTCTTGCCCCCAGCAATCCTACGATGCGCTGCTGCTGCTGCTGATGCTGGAGCTGCTGCTGCAGGCGGGCCTCAACACGGCCACCGTCATCCAGTGTGTGCGCTTCAAGGTGGGCGCGTCCTGGGACGCCGCGGGCGCACCGCCCAGCCCGCAGGAGCGCCCGGCGGCTGGGGAGGTGAGTGGCCTCTGAGCCTGTCTGGAGGGGAGGGGAAGGGGGGCCTGCCCTCCCGGGACCCTGGGCAAAGCGATGCCACCCAGGCTGACTTCTTTCAAGACCTGTTGGGTCACTTTCTCTTTAAAACAAAGAAAAATCTTGAAAAGGTACAATACGTTTATACACTTTTTAAGGCAGCCAGGCGAACACAAATCCACTTCTGAAAAGATACTATGGACTGAATGCTTCCAGCTTTACTCTTGTAAACAAGCGGAGAACCTGGCAGACGTCTTCAGGGGTCTCAGGGCTCTCCCTCCAACAGCCCGGCCAGGCAGTGGAGCCCGCCCCGCCCCCTGCAGACGCGTGTCTAGGGCCGGAGGCAGCGGCTCTGGGGACTCACGGTGGCCCTTCTGCCAGGCTCACGGCCGCCGCACTCTGCCCGGGCCCCGCCCCTCGTCCCCACAAGTGGACGCTCCTCCCTGGGTGCTGTCTGCTGCGGCTTTTGCTGGGCACACCCGCCCACTGTCCCCCGGGTGGCATCATGCTCTGGGCACCTGGGAAGGCCACTCTGGGTGGACCGGACACGCCTCCTGCCTGGCTGCCACCTGGGCCCACCCGGCTGACTTACTGGCTGTGCAGCACAGCCCAGCAGGGACCAGGGCCCTTCCAGAAAAACTGGGTTTAAGTGTAAAAAGAGGTCAGAAACACAGGCCGTGGGTTTCTTGTGGGAACACACGAGTCGAGTGGGGGCTGCCCTGCACTCCGCACAGCGCCTCCCGGACGTGCCCAGTGCCCCACCCCCCACTCCATCCCATGGGCGCTCCTGGGGTGCTGTCGTTCGTTGTCCTTTTCATGTGGCTGTGGCGGTCTCTCACAGGGCGGCTGTGTCCCCGGGCCCCACGTGAGGTCCACCTGGTTCCATATCAGGACATCAAGGTGCAGCATCAAGCCAGCGGCCCTCCCGGCTGGCTCCAGAGCTGCCGGTTCTGGGGCTCAGGAGGGCCGATCCGGGCAGCGGTCCGCCCTGTCTGGTGACCACTGGCTGCTTCAGACACCCTCCCTCCCAGGGGTCACGGCCCTGGAGCTGCCTTCACAGCCTCCAGGGCCAAGTCCAGCCTCGTGGTGTGGGGGGCATCTGCCTCCTCCCCCAGGAAGAGCTGGAGGGACTTACCGCTGCGCCCTGGAAAGTGTCACTGCCCGTCCGCAGCACTTACTGAGCACCTGCTGGTGCCGAGGCTGCTCTGCCGGGTGCAGGACGTGGGCACGCAGGAAGAGGCCTCACGAGGCAGGTGTGGGTGCCAGCCCAGCCCCTGCGGAGGACGCCGGTGGGGGTTGTCTGGGAGAGTGGAGGGGCCGGTGGGGGCTGGGCGGCCCTGGACAAATACGCTGTCCTGTCTCAGTTGCAGGTGGCCAGAAGCCCCCTGAAGGAGTTCGACAAGGAGAAAGCGTGGAGAGCCGTCGTGGTGCAGATGGCCCAGTAACCGCCCGGGCCCCCAAGGCAGGGCGGCCTGATGCTGCTGCCTCCGAGCTGCAGCCCTACCCGCCCCTCCCCTTCCTGCAGGCCGGGCTCAAGTTGGAGTCTTCTCATTTCTGTGGTTTAAGTTTGAAACAGGCAAATGCTGACTGCTCTGTGTTTATTGAGTGGGGGGGGGGGGTCAGGTCACTGCTGCTGAGGTGGCCTGACTGCAGGAGCTGCGGCACGGGGCCCCTGGTGAGGAAGGGCCGGGCCAGAGCCAAACCCTGCCAGTGCTGACCCCTGGGCAGCCCCGGGCTCCAGGCTGCCGTTGTGCTTGCCGCACTGTGCTCACCCTCCCTGCTTTGCTTTGCACCTGCTGTGTGCCCCGCCCTCCGTGGACCCTACCCATCTCCACGCTTCCTATCCTCCAGGCAAGGGAGGCAGCCTGCCAAGCCTCGATTTCCCCCTGAGGGGGCAGAGCTGCTTCCTGCCTGCCCACAGAGCCCATGGGGCTGCACCCTCAGAGCTGCAGATGCGGGCAGCCCCCACTCGACCCGCGGTGTCCCCATGACAAACCCATGGGCCTGTGTTTCTGACCTCTTTTCACACTTAAACCCAGTTGTTCCGGAAGGGCCCTGGTCCATGTTGGGCTGTGCTGCACGGCCAGTAGAGACCCAGCTCAGTGGTGGTCAGCGTGCTCTTGTCCTGAAGCCTCTGTCAACAACACGGAAGTCCACCCTGACCACTGCGGCAGCTCAGCATTCCCCGGATGGGCCGCTCTCCACGGCTCTGAAAATGGACAGGCCTCTGTGCCTCGTGTCCCAGGCAGGCCGGGCAGACACAGGCCTTGGTCAAGTCCTCAGACAAGGACGGGAGCACTGAGGGGCTGTCTGTACACAAGCAGACCCCACCCACGTGCAGCCCGTGGGGGCCACCTCCGCTTCCCAGCTCCTCAGGCTGGGTGAAAGCCACAGGTATAGCGTGGGTGACACAGATGTCTCTAGGGGGCCAGAAAGTTGGAGCCTGAGAGCCGAAGTGAGCGCCTGGGGGCTGGATACAGGCATTTCTCCCTTCAGAGAGAGCTCGGAACATTCACACAAGTGGGGTTTAAAGCTGCAGAGTCGGACACGACTGAAGCAACTTAGCAGCAGCAGCAGCAGCCCTGTCTGTACGTTTTTGTGTGATACAATGTAGTACTGCCTGAGCAATAAACGCTAACACGTTGTCGTGGCCAGTGGCCTGTTTCACTTTGGGTCGCCCCGCATCTCTGCGCCCAGGTTCTGAAACAGCTGAGGTAAAGCATGGGTGGGCTGGGGGGCGGGGCGGGGGTGCTTTTAATTCATTATTTACCATAGCCCTGAGCCAGTCTGCAGGTGGGATGGCTGGAGACTGGAAAGGCACTGGCGCCTCCCCGGGACCCCCTCCCCCACAGAATGGGCACAGAGCCTGGCTTTTGGGTTATCGCGGGAAGTTAAATGCAACATAAAGATGTTTAAACCAAATAAAGATGACATCTAGATTTTGGAACGTTACCAGGAGGAAGGCACGGATGGGGTAGGTGGATCTTTCCTATTCACCCCTCCCTCTTCAAAGATACTGGACCAGAGAGGCTGGACATCCGGATGGCCGGGATGCTGGCTGGTGCTCGGAACTCCCGGGGCGGCACCTCAGGCCCCACGAGTGACCCAGGGAACACGGCACAGCTCCTGGAGGGCTGGGCTCGTCTTCCGAGGAACACTGTGTGTTAAGCGGGCGCAGCCTGACCTGCATGGTCGGCTTATCCTGCAAGGGCGGGTCCTGGGTGTGTGACCTTCGGGTCTTTATGACTTGGGGGGCTCTGACTGCCAGGGCGGGTCTGTGTGACCCCGACAGCCGCGCGGGGTGGGATTACGTGACCTCGGGCTGAGGCATGCCACTCGTGGGCCCTCCTCCCCGCGGACGCCATGCTCCGTGCCCCGCGCCCCGGTCCCCACGCCGGCCGCGGCCGCGTCTCAGACTGCAGCCCCCGCCCGGGGCGCCGCTTAGGTGCCCTCAACCGTGGCCTGTGGGACCCCACGCCCCCGACGCCCACCGCGCGCCGCCGCGACCGGAGCTGCGGTCGGGGCCGCGCCCGGAGCTGTCCCCGCCGCACCCCGCTGCCCCGGCGTCCGCGAAGCCCCACGCCCAGCGCCGGCAGCGCGGCGAGGCCCCGCCGCCGGCGCCCCCGGGCTGCACAATGCGCCGCGCCGCTGGGGTCCGTCGCCCAGGGCAACCGCAGGACGCGAGACAGCGCGACGAGGGGCGGGGCCCCGCAGACCGGCCGGGGTGAGCTCTGAGCCGGCCTCCCTCCGAACCCTAGGCCTGGGCCCGCCGTCCGCCCGCCCCCTCCCCCCCGGCCCCGCCCCCGCCCCCGCCCCCCGGGATTCCAGACCACTTCCGTGGAGCCCCAGACATACCCTTCCTTTGGAACTCCAGGCCCGCCCAGCCCTCCACCTCTGAACCCCGCCCTTGGGGGCCCGGACCTGCGATTCCCCAACCCAACCCTGCCCCCCACCCCCAGACTCCCCCCAACACCAGACTCCCCAACCCCAGACTCCCCATCCATCCCAGCCCTGCCCCCAAACCCAGACTCCCCCAACCCTAGACCCCCCAACCCCAGACCCCCTCCAGTCCCAGACTTCTCCTTCCACTGCAGCCCTGCTCCCCAACCCCAGCCCTGCCTGCCCAATCCCAGAGTCCCCCCTCCACCCCTGCGCTTATACCTTTTGCAGGGGCCCAGGTGCTGGAAGGGAGCAAGGGCGAGGTGCCCGAGGTCAAGGTTGAAGCAGGGATGGAGCCAGGTGAAACGAACAGGCTGCCATCCGAGCCCGAGCCCACGTCGTTGGAAGGGGAGCGCAGAGCAGAATCTAGTCAGTATTGTCCTGTGCCCCTCACCGTGGGTTTCCTGAAAGTGACTGTCAAGTTCAGGCTCTGGATGCCTCTATCTGTTCTATTGATCTATCTGCCTATCCTAACATCAAACCACCTGCTTTAATTCCAATAACCTCATAATAAGTCACTATTTCTGTTTTTTTCTTCAAGATGTGTTCAGGGTTTCTTGGACTTTTGCATTTTTAGAATCAATTGTTAATTTACCCCTCCCCCACACACACACACACACACACACACACACACACACACACACACAGGAGTCCTGCTGTGTGATTCCACTGAATATATAGATCAGCTGGGAAGAGAATTAATATCTTAGTATTCAGTGTCCTGATCACGAACATCAGCTCTTTCAATCTTGCCGGCAAGGTTCCCACTTTTAGTTAGAAGTATGTACCACCTTTGTTAGAGTCGCTCCCAGATAGTCCATCCTTAACATTACTGTGGATGGCATTTTTGAGTTCCATTTTCTAATTGTCTCTCAGTTCAGTTCAGTTCAGTCCCTCAGTCGTGTCCGACTTTTTGCAACCCCATGAACTGCAGCATGCCAGGCCTCCCTGTCCATCACCAACTCCCAGAGTTCACTCAAACTCATGTCCATAAAGTTGGTGATGCCATCCAACCATCTCATCCTCTGTCGTCCCCTTCCCCTCCTGCCCCCAGTGCCTCCCAGCATCACAGTCCTTTCCAATGAGTCAACTCTTCCCATGAGGTGGCCAAAGTACTGGAGTTTCAGCTTTAGCATCATTCCTTCCAAAGAACACCCAGGGCTCTCCTTTAGAATGGACCCGTTGGATCTCCAAGGGACTCTCAAGAGTCTTCTCCAACACCACAGTTCAAAAGCATCAGTTCTTCGGTGCTCAGCTTTTGTCACAGTCCAACTCACATCCATACATGACCACTGGAAAACCATAGCCTTGACTAGACAAACCTTTGTTGGCAAAGTAACGTCTCTGCTTTTGAATATGCTATCTAGGTTGGTCATAACTTTCCTTCCAAGGAGTGTGTTTTAATTTCATGGCTGCAGTCACCATCTGCAGTGATTTTGGAGCCCAGAAAAATAAAGTCTGACACTGTTTCCACTGTTTCTCCATCTATTTGCCATGAAGTGATGGGTATACAAATACAGTTGAGTTCATTTTCCTGCCTTGGTGGTTGATGACCTTAGTAAATATACTTACTAATTCTAACAATCAAATGTGTTACATACACAGTCATCACCTGCAGGTCTTTTCAGTCTTTATGCCTCTTATTTCCTTTTCTTGCACTGTCACGTGGGCTCGCACTTTGAGTATAATGTCGAGTAGATGTGATATCAGATCAGATCAGATCAGTCGCTCAATCATGTCCGACTCTTTGCGACCCCATGCATCACAGCACGCCAGGCCTCCCTGTCCATCATCAACTCCCGGAGGTCACTCAGACTTACGTCCATCAAGTCAGTGATGCCATCCAGCCATCTCATCCTCTGTTGTCCCCTTCTCCTCTTGCACCCAATCCCTCCCAGCATCAGAGTCTTTTCCAATGAGTCAACTCTTCGCATGAGGTGGCCAAAGTACTGGAGTTTCAGCTTTAGCATCATTCCTTCCAAAGAACACCCAGGGCTGATCTCCTTCAGAATAGACCCGTTGGATCTCCTTGCAGTCCAAGGGACTCTCAAGAGTCTTCTCCAACACCACAGTTCAAAAGCATCAATTCTTCGGCGCTCAGCCTTCTTCACAGTCCAACTCTCACATCCATACATGACCACAGGAAAGACCATAGCCTTGACTAGACGGACCTTTGTTGGCAAAGTAATGTCTCTGCTTTTGAATATGCTATCTAGGTTGGTCATAACTTTCCTTCCAAGGAATAAGTGTCTTTTAATTTCATGGCTGCAGTCCCTTTTTTGTTTCTGAACTCCAGAGCAAAGTGTTCAGTGCTTCACCATCAAGTATGATGTTGCTATAAGTTTTTTAAAAAAAACAAAACAAAAAGCCATAATTTACTTTTCTACATTTCTTTAGCTGTCAAATTTTCTTTGGCAAATTTATTCAAAATACTAATTTTCATTTTAGAACTGAATTTATATTTATATAACAGAAGTCCTCAATGGACCCAGGTTCACCAGGATACCTTCCTCTAAGCCCCATTGGTTAATATTTTCCCTTTAAAGTGTACAAGTAGTATGTTTTAAGTTGTCATTCACAAAAATTATGAATTAAATACCCATAAATTCTTGCTGCTATAAGTTTGAAAGGAAGTTCCCTTTTATTCCTGGTTTACTGAGAGTTTTAAAATGAACAGTTATTACATTTAATCATGTTTTCTTCTGCGTATTTTTATTTACTGTATCAATGGATTATGTTATGGATTTTCAAATATTGGCAACCTTTGTATTTTTAGAACTCTCATCATAATTTTGTTTGTATTCTAATGCTTTGATGGGCCATATTTTCATTACCGTACAGTTCTTATCATTTCCACTTGATTTCCCCTTTGAGTCATGCTTTATTTTTAAAGTGTACTGCTTAATTTTGGGGGCTCCATAATCACTGCAGATGGTGACTGCAGCCATGAAACTAAAAGACGCTTGCTCCTTGCAAGAAAAGCTATAACTAACATAGACAGCATATTAAAAAGCAAAGACATTACTTTGCCAACAAAGGTTCATCTAGTCAAAGCTATAGTTTTTCCAGTAGTCATGTATGGATGTCAGAGTTGGACTATAAAGAAAGCTGAGCTCCGAAGAATTGATGGTTTTGAACTGTGGTGTTGGAGAAGGCCCTTGAGAGTCCCTTGGACTGCAAGGAGGTACAACCAGTTCATCCTAAAGGAAATCAGTCCTGAATATTCACTGGAAGAACTGATGCTGAAGCTGAAACTCCAATACTTTGGCCACCTGATGCAAAGAGCCAACTCATTGGAAGAGACACTGATGCTGGGAAAGATTGAAGGTAGGAGGAGAAGGGGACGACAGAGTATGAGATGGTTGGATGGCATCACCAACTCAACGGAGATGAGTTTGAGTAAACTCCAGGAGGTGGTGATGGACAGGGAGGCCTGGCGTGATGTGGTCCGTGGGGTCTCAGAGTCAGACACAACTGAGCGACTGAACTGAATTGAACTGAATTTTTGAATGTTTAGAAAAATTTCTAGTTAGCATTTTGTTATTAATTTCTAGTTTCCTTCAGTGGTAAAGAGTTTCATCTGTATCATTTTGATCCACTGAAGTTGTGGAGGCCCTGTGGCCCAGTGTGTGATCACTGTTGGCAGAGGGGTGAAGAGACAGTGTGTCCTCAGCCGTGGACTTGATTTCTGGGTGTCACTTAGGGCTGATGGACTCAAATCTGCTGTGTTTTAGTGATTCGTTGTTTATGCTTTCCTTTTCTGAGTGTGCTAAGTCACTTCAGTCCTGTCTGACTCTGCATCTCTGTGGACTGTAGCTCACTAGGCTCCTCTGTCCAAGGGATCCTCCAGGCAAGAATACTGGAGTGGGGTGCCACGCCTTCCTCCAGGAGATCTTCCCGACAGAGGGCTCAAGCTCACGTCTCACGCCTCCTTCATTGGCAGGCGGGTTTTTTACCACTAGCGCCACCTGGGCAGCCCTTCCTTTCCTGAGCAAATGGTTCATTGAAGTATCTCAATATGAATTTGAATTTTCTATGTCTTTTTTTTTTTAAATCTTTGTCCACTTGTGTTTTTATATATTTGAAGCTATAGTATTAAGTATACACACATTTGGAGTTTTATGCAATGTCTCTGAGGGCTGGCTGAGTGCTGTGGGGGGCTGGACACGGGTTAGACTGGTGTCTCCCGAGTCTGAATGTAACTGGTTTGGTCTTGCCTCTGCCTTCATGTCTGTTTTTCTTTTGCAGGATTTAAACGAGGAGTTTCCCAAGACTTAGTTTCTTCCCCCAAATTAGACAAATTCAAAATAGCAAAGCAACTAACGGACAAGGCAATCAAGGTAAATACTCTCTGGGGCTCACAGGGGAGGGTTCTTTTTAAGAATGGAATTCATTTTGGAGTTTGTAGAGTGAGTCCGTAGCCCGTGACGTGCCCTGCAGCTGAGGCATGCCCCAGTCCTGGCCCCAGTGTGAGGCTTGTGCCAGAGTTACTTTATATTACACCCTTCCTTTTGAACTAAGTGATGCTTTTGAAATGCGAGAAGTGCAGACACGGACACGGTAAAAATCTCTCCTGCAACCACGTGGCCAGTATGTCCCCCTCACGAGACTGCAGCTATTGACACACGTCTCAGACAAGGGACAGACTCCTGGTGACACCCTCGGCCCGGGGCCCTGAGTGACGTGGTGAGAACGCTTGTGTGTGAGAGGAGTTCTGCTGCTTGTACGGGGCCCCTGGGACACCCACCCACGTCCCCAAGGGAGAGGCCCACCTTTCACCAGAATGGGAGCATTTGGGGGGAATAGCGAACTCCGGGAGATGGTGATGGACAGGGAGGCCTGGCGTGCCGTGATTCATGGGGTCGCAAAGAGTTGGACACAACTGACCGACTAAACTGAACTGAAGGAAGGGCAAGCATTCTTCAGATGGTTCCACAGCTTCCACTCTGAGAACGTGATTCTCGTCCTTCTCGTGCGTTCACCTTCCTCAGGCCAGGACGGTGGGAAAGCATGAGAAATCCAACACACAGTGACGTGTGGAAACGTGCTCACCCTTAACGTCCTTCTGAAGTACAGCGCATGCCTGAGAGTGCGTGGGTCATAGATGCGCAGCTTGGGCTGCGATGGGCTGGATGCACCTGGAGAGAAGCACAGCCAGGAGACACACGTAGTCCGCGTCGACCCACACAGCCGCAGCAGAGCGCGACCGCCCTCTCGGAAGCCGCCTCTTGCCCTAGTTATTCCCAAATCCTTTGTGCTTCCTGTCACTATCCTTTCTGGGGTTTCCTATAAATAGAATATAACTTTAGATTTAACTTCAGATTTTCTTTTGAGACCTTAAAACATATAAACGTTTAGGGCTACAAATATCCCTCTAAGTACTGCTATAGTAGCATTTCAGTAGATTTCATTTTGTAGTATTTTTGATGAGATACAGTTCAAAGTATTTAACAGTTTGTACTATTTTCATTGATAGTGGGTTACTTAAAAGTATAGCTCTTAATTTCTAGACTGGTAGATTATTAAAATCCTGAAAGACGATGCTGTTAAAGTGCTGTATTCATTGCATCTGCAAATCTGGAAAACTCAGGAGTGGCCACAGGACTGGAAAAGGTCAGTGTTCATTCCAATCCCAAAGAAGGGCAATGCCAAAGAATGCTCAAACTACTACACAGTTGCGCTCATTTCACATGCTAGCAAGGTGATGCTCAAAATCCTTCCACCTAGGCTTCAGCAATATGTGAATTGAGAACTTCCAAATGTACAAGCTGGATTTAGAAAAGGTAGAGGAACCAGAGATCAAATTTCCAACATTTTCTGGATCATAGAGAAAGCAAGGAAATTCCAGAAAAACACTCACTTCTGCTTCAATGATTATGCTAAGCCTCTGACTGTGTGAATCACAGCAAACTATGAAAAATTCTTACACAGGAGGGAATACCAGACCACCTTACCTGCTTCCTGAGAAACCTGTATGCAGGTCAAGATGCAGAAGTTAGAACTGGACATTAAACAACGGACTGGTTCAAAATTGGGAAGGAGGACATCAAGGCTGTATGTTGTCACCCTGCTTACTTAACTTACATGCAGAGAGCATCATGCAGAATGCCTGACTGGATGAATCAAAGCTGGAATCAAGCTTGCTGGGAGAAATATCAATAGCCTCAGATACACAGATGACACCACCCTTATGGCAGAAAGTGAAGAGGAACTGAAGAGCCTCTTTATGAAAGTGAAAGACGAGAGTGAAAAAGTTGGCTTAAACCTCAACATTCAGAAAGCGAAGATCATGGCATCCAGTTCCATCACTTCATGGCAAGTAGATGGGGAAACAATGGAAATAGTGATAAACTTTATTTTGGGGGGCTCCAAAATCACTGCAGATGGTGACTGCAGCCATGAAATGAAAAGACACTTGCTCCTTGGAAGGAAAGCTCTGACAAACCTAGACAGTATATTAAAAAGCAGAGACATTACTTTACCGACAAAGGTCCATATAGTCAAAACTACAGTTTTTCCAGTAGTCGTGTACATGTGTGAGAGTTGGACCATAAAGAAGGCTGAGTGCCAAAGAACTGATGCTTTTGAAGACTTGGACAGCATGAAGATCAAACCAGTCAATCCTAAAGGAAATCAACCCTGAATAGTTGTTGGAAGGACTGATGCTGAAGATGAAACTCCAATACTTTGGCCACCTGATGTGAAGAACTGACTCATTGGAAAAGACCCTGATGCTGGGAAAGACTGAAGGTGAAAGGAGGAGGGGACGACAGGATGAGATGGTTGGCTGGCATCACCGACTCAATGGACGTGAACTTGAGCACGCTCTGGGAGACAGTGCAGGACACAGGAGCCTGGTGTGCGGCAGGCCTTGGGGTCGCAAAGAGTTGGACATGGCTGAGCATGGACTGGACAATAGAGAAGGCTGTTTCTGGTTATTTTGTTACTGATTTCTGGTTTGATTAACTGTGGTTGAGAATGTAATTGGTATATTTCTGTTGAAATGTATTCAGACCTGCTTTCTGCCTAGCATTTTGTTAATTTATATAGATGTTGATGTAGAGTGCTCTATTCACAGTCATCAGGGAAGAGGTTTTCATTCGAGTTCTTCAAGTCCTCTAGACTTGAGGGCTCTGTTTTTGTTTTTCGTCTCTGTGTTCTTTAATTTACTGAGAGAAGGATGTTAAATTTCCTAGTGTAATTGTGGCTTTGTCTACTTGTGTTTCTCCCAATTTTTGCTGTGTATAATTTATAGCTGCTAATGGGTGCAGACAAATGTATTATGACAAGTTGAGTGTTTGCTTCGCATTGTACCCTGCTTTCCTTTACTTTAGTGATGTGTATTTGTCACAAAGATTACTCTGTTTCATACTGGGATCATTTTATTCTCTACCTATCTGTAGGCTTGTGCTTTTGATTTTCTCCTGTGAACAGCATAGATTGAGATAAGGAAAAGATGTAGTCTGGCACTTCTTACCTTTTAACTGGAGCATTTTGTGTATTTGTCCATAATTAAACTGCTGGCATATTCCTGTGGGGTTTCATTCGTCTGGTGCCTGCTCACTTTTCCTCTCTGTTCACGCCTCCTTGTGCACTGACTTTCCCTCTTGTGTTAGAAGCCTCACACTCCGCGTTGTCCTTTTGTGGTTCCCTTCCGTTTTGCACTCTGTTGGCTTGTTACAGTCAGTCCAGTTTTCTGAAGTTGTTCCGTCTGACCCTAGCTCAGCAGAGAGCCTGGGGATGTGGGCAGGGGTCTTGCCGGAGCTGTGGGCGCCAACACTGCTGCCATCGTCACTCCTGCCCCTCCTCACTACGGCCCCTGTCGTGGCGCACGACCCTCGCCTGCGGCTGGGCAGGCCAGGCTCCGGACCCGTGTTCTGAGCAGAAGGCGCCCCGTGGTCCCCCGAGGGGGTGCTGGAACTGGGCTGCCAGCATCTGCCCACAAGCCTGCACGTCCTTGGCAGGTGGTCCTGGTCCTCCCGCCCATGCTGTGTGACGGACCACCACGGTCTTAGCTGCTAAGACACACTCACGTGCTACCCTCCGGCTCCTGTGGGCCAGGGTCCAGGCCGGGCCCTCTGCTCAGCATCTGTCGAGGCACCGAGCTGGCAGGTCGCATCTGGAGGTCCACAGCGGGAGGAACCCCCTCGGAACTCTCTCAGCTGGTCGGCAGGATTGGTTTCCCTGAGACCATAGAACGTGTGGCACCTTCAGAGCCAGCAGTGGGGAGAGGCCGTCCTTGCTGTTCTCCATTTCTGACCCTCTTTTCAGGGGCACCCCTGATTAGGCCAGGCCTACCCAGGGTCACCTGCCTTTCAAATTCAGAGTCTAATTAGGGACCCTGTGAGTCTGAGCCGCTGCCCCCTCCTGCCCTGTCCTGCTCACAAGCTCGTGAGGCCCTAGGCTCAGAGCTGCCCACGCCCCTGGTCCCCGCCGCTGCCCACAGGATGTGTCCAGGTGGGTCCTCAGCAGCTGGGCCTCGGGCCTCAGCGTGACCATCCCTCTCCTTGCTCAACTGTCCGATGGAAGCAGAGGCTTGTCTGCCACTGTCCTCTGCCTGGCCCCAGGCAGCTGGCTCATCCCCACAGCAGTGGGTGGGGTCCCCCTGTCCCTGGCGCTGGCCCTGGGTGGGGGCGCTGCCCCTCTGGCCCCTCCTGGGAATCTGAGTGCCCCCCACCCCTCCTCAAACCTCAAGCACCTCCCCATCCCCAAATGTGCGGGCCGGTCACCTCTGTACAGGAAAGAAAGCCATGGCGCACAGGTCCTGGGCCCGCCCCGAGGCCTGCCTTGCAGACCTCGACCTGCCCTGAGCTGAGGTCTGAGCCTCCAGAAGCCCCAAGGTCCTGGCTCTGCCTCCTCTGGGTGAGTGTGAGCGAGGCCTGTGTGTGCAAGGCCCCCACACCCCGGGCCGTGGATACAGAGCAGAGGTGGGCCTGCCCGGGGGCTGCCTGCCCCACCCTGGCAGCTGCCTGATTCTCAGAGCAGATGGAGCATCTTCCCGCCGGGACCGGCCCCTCATCCTGACTGCAGACCCCTCGTCCCGGCCCTCGTCCCGACGGCAGACTCCTATTACAGAGACAGGGTTAACACGTTTTCCGTTCCTTAATTTCAAACACACTTGCAATTTGAGGAAAAGAAGATCTTCTCCATCTGCGGACACTACCCAGTGATCCGGTCCACCCTGCGGAGGAAGGGCTGGGTGGAAAGAAGTTCCACTTCCTGACCAGTCTCGTGCCGAGCACTGACGGCGATGGGGAAGGGGTGCCAGGTAGAGTATCAGCATGTGTGTTCTGCGCGAAATGTGTGTGTCTGTCACGGAGACCCAGAGTGGGTTCTGTGCGGGCCCTGCACTGTGGCTCTCCCCGGGGGAGGGGCTGTCGCCTCGGCCCCCAGCCCAGGTGTCCAGGCGTCGACGAGCCCTTTCAAACCCTGGTTCTGGTCACTTCCAGGTGTATCCACATCCAGGCCTCCTTGTGCCTGGACATTGTCCACTGTCCATCACCAGCCTGGCCCTGGAAGTCCCTCTTCTGGGCCAGCTCCCTCCTGGCCCCTGCTTGGCCCCCTGCCATGCTTGTTCCCCCTGGTCCTCCCTGACCCGAGCCAGGCCTGCGCCCCCTCCCCACAGAGCCTGTACCCTCTTCGCTCCAGGGTCTCCACTCGGCCTGCACGCAGTTCGTGGCACAGGTCCGTTCAATGGATGCTCTGGGGGGCATCATGGCCCAAGTCTGACTTAGCCCTGCTCCTCATGGGACCCATGGGGGCGCTGCTCTGCCCTGGGCCCAGCGGTGGGCCTGGCTGTGGTCAGTGACTCGCTGATTTCCTGTATGTTGTGTTTGCAGAAAACAAACATGCTGAAGGCAAAGAGAATCAAGATGTGGCTTTGGAGAAAGCAGACGACATCCATGATGTGATGGTAGGTCCCCGTGGGCTCGTGGGGAGCCTCGGCCAGACATTTACCCCTCCTCTGTGCCACAACCTGGGAGGCGGGGCGGCAGCCAAGCCACAGTCACACCCAGCTTTGAGGACATGCCTGTGTGCATGTGCCCTGTGCACCACGTGGGCCTCCCGTGGGCCCTCTGTGCGTCCACGTGGGCCTCCCCGTGGGCCCTCTGTGCGTCCACGTGGGCCTCCCCGTGGGCCCTCTGTGCGTCCACGTGGGCCTCCCCGTGGGCCCTCTGTGCGTCCACGTGGGCCTCCCCGTGGGCCCTCTGTGCGTCCACGTGGGCCTCCCCGTGGGCCTGTGTCCGTGCGTCCACATGTGGGCCTCCCGTGGGCCCTCTGTGCGTCCACATGGGCCTCCCCGTGTGCCCGTGTCCGTGCGTCCACGTGTGGGCCTCCCCGTGTGCCCGTGTCTGTGCGTCCACGTGGGCCTCCCCGTGTGCCCATCTGTGCTCCCGTGTGAGCAGACGAGCTGAGCCTGCCATCTGTGGAGACCCTGAGGGTTGGGGTTGCACAGCCCCCGGCAGCGATGGTGGAGGTGCAGTCTGCTGCACCTAGGACTGGGCTCCTAGGCCGCGATGCTGGCTGGGTGGCAGGTCAGCCGACATGGGATAGGCAGAGCTGGCGGTGGACAGGGAGGCAGTTGCGTGGGGTTGTGGGAGGCTGCTGGCAGGTAACGGAGGGTCGCTGAGACTCAAGGGGAGAAAATAAAGTTAAAACCAGGCCAGAAAGCGTGCACTGTGAGGAGAGTGGGATGCATCGACCATACTGATGTGCAGGGCTGCTGGCCCCCAGAAAACCCAAGACCAGTCACTCGGGGAGAAATTTGCAGGGCGTGTGACTGCCCAGATCTGCTGCTCAGAGTCCGTGAAAGGCCCGCCCACCAGAAGAGGATGTTGATCGAATAGAAAACGGGCAAGAGCCTGGCAGGCCGGTGGGTGCATCACGTCTGTTCCTAGCGCAGATCCCTTTCTGCGAAAGTCGACCGCGAGGCTGGGGAGGTGCTGTGGGTCGGGGGTGTGGGGAGCCTGGAGCACAGGAGCATTAGCTCTGGACCAGAGGCCAGGCCTCCCCTCGGGCACCTGAGTGGCCCCCACGCTCTCTATACACCCGTCTGTGATGCTTCATCACGCCCTGTAACAGATGAGACTTACTTGGGAAAGTGGCTGCAGGAGCCGCCACATCACTCTGAGAGCAGGAGGAAGGACCAGTGGCTTGAGCCCGAGTCCAGGGACCCGGGTCAGGTGAGCTTTGGAAGTGGCGCTGGCAGCCCTGCCCCAGTAGGGGCCCCCAGCCCGCCCCCGGCAGCGGCACTGTGTGCTAGTATGCAGGAGGAGCTGTCCTGCCGGCACACGGGGCTCAAGATGGGCTGACCCAAGACAGGCAGCAGGTGGTCCTGACATGCTGTCTGCGGACGTGACCCAGAGGGTCTTCTCCCGGGTGTTCGGGTCATGTCCGGGGGCAGGATCATGGAGAATCTTTTCCCTTCCTCATCCCTCTTTGGTTAGAATTTTTGACCAAGCAGAAGAGTGCAGACACCAAGGACTCCCAGTCTTGCTTCAGCCGCGGTCCTGGGCCCTGCACTCTGATGACTCGGGGCAGCAGAGGAGCCTGCGTCCTGGTGGCCAGGGAGGGGGCTCTCCCAGGGCTGTGGCCAGCATGTCCTGGAGAGAGCACCTGCGGGGCGGGCAGCGGAGACCCCGCTTGCTGCCCCTGCCGCCCGGAGTCCAAGCCCCCGTCCCCTCGCATGGGAAGCCCTGTGTGGTCACAGAGGCTCCACGAGGGCCGGTGGGAGGCCCTTAAGGAACATGCATGGAAACCACACGCGCTTCTCAACCTAAACCCTGAGCCCTTCGCCCTGGGTCTGCCCCACCCTCAGAGATGTGAGCCTCAGATGCTGGGTACTGATAAAGGTTTCTTCTTGCCAGTCCAGGTTGGTAAAAAATGAAACGCCCTACTTCCTCTGGACAATCAAAAGGGACGTCATCGACTATCACAGGCTGAGCTGTGACCAGATGCTGAACCACTATGGGAAGACCGCGTCCTTCACCACGAAGGTGAGTGGGGGGACTTGGGCAGGCTCAGGGCAGGGTGGTAGCACCCTGCCTCCTGAAATGCCAGCACCTCCAGAACTGGACAGCCCCATGGGGCACCGGTCACTTCGGGACTCCTTCCCAGGACTGGAAGCTCCTGGCCTAGCCAGAGGCTGCCTGGCATCAGTGTCCAGAGACGCTTGGCACTGCTCTCTGCAAACCTCCCCAGAGCCTCTGCGTCCCCCACCGTGTCCTTGGGTGGGCCCAAGGCCACAGAATCACTCTCCTCTGGGCTGCAGGGCAAGCCCCAGACAGGGCCAGTGACTGCTGCCCCCGCAGCCTGGCCTGGGCCCAGGGCCCTGGAGCAGCTCTGGGTCGGTGGGATGGCGGGGTGGGCCACCCTCACCTGCACTGTTGGGGGCACTGCCACCCATTTCTCACCCTCACCCGCTTTCAGCCACCAGCCACCCCAGGCAGCCATTCCCCATGTACCCTGAAGGCTGAGGCTGGGGTGGGGCCAGCCGGGACAGACAGGCCTGCACATGCCCCTCAGCAGCAGGGGGGCCTCAACAGTCAGAGATGACACAGGGGATGGGATGAGGCTCCTGGCTGCCCGCGGGGCTCCCCCCAGGCGTCCTCACCAGGCCTCAGGCCACTGGTGTGCTTCTGGGCTGGGGGCTGCCTGCAGGGGCACAGTGGGCCCGGGCTCCCTGCAGAGACCCCAGGCAGTGATGGCCTCATGGCTCTGGGGAGGGGGCCTGTTTCCCTAGACGGGCTGCTGGGCTGGGCCTGCCTAACCACGAGTGTGGCGTCAGGCGGGCGCAGCGTTGGTGGGGGCATGCTGTAGACCGGGGCGCTCCCTTCTCCGCCCCTCCCGGCTAGAGGCCGAGCATGCAGGGATGGGGGGTGGATGCAGCACCGTCTGCCCTGGGCGCTCCCAGAGCGCCCTGTCCACCCTCGGGCCTGCCGCAGCCGCCGGTCACAACAGGGTGAGCCCGAGGCCCTGGCCAGCTCGCTGGGTAACCTGGGTGTTTGGCCAGTTGGCTGGGGGGCGGAGGGGCCGGGGGCCAGGGAGGGTCTGCTCCCCGAGGTGCCCACTGAAGCTGGCGCCACCCAGCCAGGCCCACGGGCTCTCAGACTGGCCGAGCGGGCCTGGCGCAGCCTGCGGGCCTGACGTGCCGCTGTCTCTGGAGATCGGGCTGTGTGTGAGCATGCGGAGCCTGCCCTGGTACGTCCAGGCCAACCCCGACACCTTCTTCCCACGCTGCTACAGCCTCTGCACCGAGAACGAGAAGCAAGAGTTCCTGGGTGAGTGCGGCCGGGAGACGGGGGGGCCTCTCTGCGTCCTGGCCCCGCCCGCAGGACGGGCCTCAGGGCTGGAGGTGGGGGCGGGCCTGGTTCCATCTCAACCCTCAGCTCTGTCTCTGGGCTGCGGACAAAGGCTGCTTCCTTTGGACCTGTCCAGGGGCACGGGAGAGAGAAGGACAGGGTGGGGCAGGAAGGGGGTCGCCAGGGGGTGTCCATGTCTTCTGAGCACCCATCTGGGGGCTGTGGAGATGCGGCCGCTATCCAGCACACTGCCCTGCGCCCAGACCTCAGGCCGGCCCCCAGGAGTGAGTGGCTGGATGCAGGCCAGGCAGGGTCAGTGGGGGACCATGGGCAGGGCCTTGTGAGAGTGGGTGTGGGCGGAGACCCAGGAAGGGCGTGAGGGCGGCAGGGGGGGAGCACCTGGCCAGGAGCAGACAGCGCGCCCGCGGGCCTTGGGCTCAGGGCTGTCCATGCATCTGGATGGGAAGGGGGCGAGGGGCACTCCGCTTCTGGGTGTCTCCAGGGTGGCCAGAGCCGCTGAGGGGGCCTCCCCTGAGGTGTGGAAGGAGCAGGTTTGCTTGAGAAACTGATAACTGGTGATATCTTACAGACCTCCGGGTGGTCTGTGCTCAGAAGCAGAGGTTTTGTGGTGACCTCGTCAGGAGCGCTGTTGGAGGCGTTGAGTGTGCACTTGGGGTGGGGAATAGCCGCTGCGGCCTCTGAGTGGTGACAGGCACCCAGAGCCAGCCCCAGGCCCAGGCCTGAGTTTGGGGGACCCTGAGTCACCTTTGTGCTGAATGGGTGCTGCTCCTGGCCACCCGCACTTAGAGCTGTGGACCCAGCTTCCAGCGAGGCCCCTCTTGTGAGGGGGAGAGTGCCGCTGCTGTCCGCAGAGGGTGCTCCTGGAAGGATCCGTCTGTGCAGGGCTGAGGACGCTGGGCAGGCAGAGGTGGTGAGGGTGCCCCCGGACCATGGCCCGGGTGGCACAGGAGAGCGGCAGGAAAGGGGGTGCCCGGTTCTGCCTCTGGGCCCGTGGGCAGGTGGATGCGTGGCCGCGGGGCGGTCCTGGCTGTGAGAGTCCATTCTGCAGAGGCTGGAGGACGAGGTGGGGATGGACCGTGTGGGCGAGGGGGCAGTGGGGAGCGCTTGGCCCCCCAGAGGGCCACGAGGCAGGAGCAAGGCCCCGCACCCCCCGGGCAGGACGTCGGGGCTGAGCGTGGCTGGCACGCAGAGGGCCTGTCCCCGGCGCAGGCAGAGGGGGCGAGGCCTTGTGTCCTTGCAGACGACTTCCGGCGTACGGTGGCCTCCAGCATCCTGAAGTGGGTGGTCAGCCAGCAGAGCAGCCGGAGCAAGCCGAGGAACAGGCGGGAGGACGCCCGCGACAGCGGCGTGAGCAGGAAAGGTGTGCAGCCGGAGGGCTGGCGGGCCGTGGGCGGGGCTCCCGGGACGCCCGGCTGCGCTGCCCCCGCCCCCAGTCTCCTCCCACAGAATCCGGCGGGAATGGCACTCCTGGGTCGTGTTGGAGGTGTGGCCCACTGTGGGATTAGGCCTACAAACTCAAATTTAAGTCTTTTTTGGTTGTTATTCACTTGACTAGAACAGTTTTAGGTTCACAGCAAGATGGGAGCAGACGGTGCAGAGATATCCCATGTACCCTCTGCCCCTGCCTCCCCCACTATCAACATCCCCCTGACAGAACATTTGTTGTAACTGATGAACCCACACTGACACATCATCGTCAGAGTCCACAGTCTGCGCCAGGGCTTCCTCCTGGTTTGGACAAATGTGCTGTCACACGTATCCACCAACATAGCACTGTTCAGAGCAGTCAGTTCACTGCCCTAAAATCTGCTCAGTGGTAAAGAATCTGCCTGCAGCGCAGGAGACGTGGCTTCCACACCTGGGTCAGGAAGATCCCCTGGAGAAGGAAATGGTAACCCACTCCAGTATTCTTGCCTGGGAAAGCCCATGGACAGAGAGGCCTGGTGCGCAACAGTCCACGGGGTTGCAAAGAGTCAGACACGGCTCAGCAACTAAACAACAATAGAAAGTCCTCCGCGGTCAGCCTGCTCGTTCCCTCCTCACCCCCGACACCTGATTCCCACGGTCAGCCTGCTCATTCCCTCCTCACCCCCAACACCTGATTCCCACGGTCAGCCTGCTTGTTCCCTCCTCACCCGACACCTGATTCTTTTATTGTCGCCACAGCTCTGCATTTTCCAAAATGTCACAGAGCTGGACTCATAAACCGCATGTGATTCAGTCTTCTCTCCTTACAAACGTGCGTTTAAGGTTCCTCTGTGTCTTTTCATGACCCAGGAGCGCATTTCTCTTTAACACTGAACAGCGTTTCCCAGTCTGGATGGACAGTTTGTTCCTTGAGTCATCTACTGATGACTTGGGCATCCAAGGGCATCTTGGCTGCTTCTGAGTCTTGGCAACTGGGATTAAAGCTGCATACAGAGTTTTGTGCAGCCCTGGGCTCCAAAGTGGTCGCGGCTCCGTTTTGCGTTCCCACCTGAATGTCGCGAGCTCCTGTTGCTCCACGTGCTCACCAGCATCTGGTGCTGTGGCTGTTCCGCATCGTGACCATTCTGATGCGTGTGTCAGATCAGATCAGATCAGTTGCTCAGTCGTGTCCGACTCTTTCGACCCCATGAATCACAGCACGCCAGGCCTCCCTGTCTATCACCAACTTCCGGAGGTCACTCAGACTCACATCCATCGAGTCAGTGATGCCATCCAGCCATCTCATCCTCTGTCGTCCCTTTCTCCTCCTGCCCCCAATCCCTCCCAGCATCAGAGTCTTCTCCAATGAGTCAACTCTTCGCATGAGGTGGCCAAAGGACTGGAGTTTCAGCTTTAGCATCTTTCTGGAGTTATTTCTCCACTGATCTCCAGTAGCATATTGGGCACCTACTGACCTGTGGAGTTTCTCTTTCAGTATCCTATCAATTTGCCTTTTCATACTGTTCATGGGGTTCTCAAGGCAAGAATACTGAAGTGGTTTACCATTCCCTTCTCCAGTGGACCACATCCTGTCAGATCTCTCCACCATGACCCGCCCGTCTTGGGTTGCCCCATGGGCATGGCTTAGTTTCATTGAGTTAGACAAGGCTGTGGTCCTAGTGTGATTAGATAGGTGTGTCTAATTGTTTTAGTTTGCATTCCTCTGACAACACATGGTGGTGAACGTCTTTCAGTATACTTATTTATCATCAGTATACTTATTTATCATCTGTACGTATTCTTTGGTGAGAAATTTTTTTCAGCTTCCCTCCATTTTTAAATTGGGATATTTGTTTTTCACTGAGGACCAAGTATGCGCTCAGAAGCAGAGGTTTTGTGGCAAGCTCATCAGAAGTGTGGTTTCTCTTCCATCAAGGGGCTGGGTGGCCAGTTGGATGGGGAGGGGCAGAGAGGGGTGGGCGCAGCACAGTGGGAGGGCAGCTTCCAGAGGGGAAAGGTTACCTGCCCAGACACAGGTATGGCATCCAGGGTGACCACCCAGAGACGTGGGACCCCTCACCATGAGGCCTTGAGGTGCAGCCAAGTGGGGTGGCCTTTGCCAGTGGCACCCAGGATGCCACTCCATGGGGTGGTGGCCCAGGCTCCAGGGGGGTGGGTGGCGGCCCGGGCTCCACGGGGGTGGGAGGAGGTCAAAGCTCGCTGTGCCTTGCTTGGGTTTCAGTTCCTGAGGGTGCAGGACCGCGGCTCACGGGCCTGTCGGGGCAGTTTGTGGATGTTGCGTGCAAGGTGTGCAAGGCCTACCTGGGACGGCTGGAGCACGAGGACATCGACGTCACCGAGGACAGCGCCACGGACCTCACGGAGGACGAGTGGAATAACCTGATCCAGCAGTACTACTCACTCGTCCAGTAAGATGTCCGTTGGTGGGCTCGGGGGCGATGTGAGGGTCACCCAGAGGGCTCTGGGCGGACTTCAGGGCGTCTGGCGAGGTCTGGCCTCTGGGGCATCTGGGATGCTTTTCTGGTGTTGGGGTGTGCAGGCCCCAGTGGACGGATAAAGTGGCACCCAGGGTGCCTGTGGGCAGTGCTGCCTCCAGCACCTTCCACACCCTTCATGTCCTTGGCGTCACTTACACCTGCAGCAGCGTGGGGGCCTCTTCACGGCCAGCCTGCCCGCTGGGCTTGGGTGGTCAGGACTAGCCAGCCGTTGTTAGGCCCAGGCCTCTTGACTCTCCACGACTTCCAATTGCCGCTCGATACCCAGGGACCCGCTGCTCAGGGGCGCGAGCTGTTTTAACAGCCGACAGAGGGGAGCTGGGGCAGAGGCAGGCCAGCAGCCTTGGGGAGCAGCTGTCGGCCAAGAGAACAAGGCAGGAAGGCCGCGCCCCCATTCCGGAGGGCCTGCCTGCAGCCCACACGCGCCATGCCAGGACTGTTTCTGCTGTTCTAGTCCTCCTTCCCTTCTTTTGGGTCAAGTGTCCTCTTTCTTTTCTATGGGCTATAAATACAGCACAGGGCGCGCCGTGTGCTAACGGCGTTTGTCCTGCTGGGTGACGGTGTGCGGGGCCACGGCTCCTTCGATGCCCAGCACCCCCAGCAGTGTTGCTGTGGAAGTGCCCATCCACAGGGTCATGCAGATGTGACTTCTGCTCAACACAAGACCTGTGAGATTTACCTGCCGGATAGTTGGTGCCAAGTCCCGTCCTGTCCACTGACCGCAGGGTACTCCCTCCCTCCGCGGAGGGGCAGTGGGATACCAGTTATTGCCAGGCTTGGACGGTTTCCACGAGCCAGGGGCAGTGCGTGTGCATGCACCCACCCCCCACGACATGGACACACACCGTCTCACACTATGGTCTCCCCCTCGGTCGTCTCCTGCCCTCAGTTTGCACTTCTCTGATGACTGGTGAACCCAGGGTCATCTGCTTATCAGCCATTTGGATATCTTTTCTCGTGACGTGCTTATTCTAACCTTTTGATCGTTAAAGAGAAAGAAGTGAGTGCTCTGTTTATAACACTGATCTGTCGCCTTTGTTGGAGACGTGTACTAAGTGTACCTTTTCCTAGTGCGTGACTTGTCTTTTTACCTCTTAATGGTATTTTCTGATGAGGTCCAGTGTTAATTTTTCCCTGTAATGGTAATAAAGCCTTTAGAGTCCTGGTTAAGCAAACAGTGTCTACTCCACATCATGAAGATGCTCCTTTATGATTTCTTCTACATGCTTTGGTCTTCCCTGGTGGCTTAGATTGTAAAGAATCTGTCTGCAATGCAGAAGACCCAGGTTTGATCCCTGAGTAGGGTGGATCCCCTGGAGAAGGGAATGGTTATCCACTCCATTATTCTTGCCTGGAGAATTCCATGCACAGAGGAGCCTGGCAGGCTACAGTTCATCGGTTTGCAAAGACTTGGACACAATGGAGTTCAGTTCAGTCGCTCATTCGTGTCCTACTCTTTGCAACCCCATGGGCTGCAGCACGCCAGGCCTCCCTGTCCATCACCAACTCCCAGAGTTTGCTCAAACTCACGTCCACTGAGTCGGTGATACCATCCAACCATCTCATCCTCTGTCATCCCCTTCTCCACCTGCCTTCAATCTTTCCCAGCATCAGGGTGTTTTCAAATGAGTCTGTTTTTTGCATCAGGTGGCCAAAGCTTTGGAGCTTCAGCTTCAGCATCAGTCCTTCCAGTGAATATTTAGGACTGATCTCCTTTAGGATGGATGGTCCAACTCTCACATCCCTCATGACTACTGGAGAAACCATAGCTTTGACTAAACGGACCTTTGTTGGCAAAGTAATGTCTCTGCTTTTTAGTATGCTGTCTAGGAACCAACAGTGTAAGGAACTTGCTGCTGCTGCCTGCAATACCACATGTAGCTCTCACATTATGCTATTGAGCAAGGCAGCTCCTGGTATGAAGTTCAAGTCTAGGAGGCGTCCACACGGGAGGAGGCAGAGGGGTCTAGCACCCATGGTCTCCAGGGCAACCTCTTGAGGGGCTGGAAGTGATTGCATCTGGACCTGCATCGCCCCTCTGTGAGCACCTGTGTGACAAAGGTCCGCTCTCCGTGTGAGCCTGCGCCCTTGGCCCACAGTCCCAGGAGTAGCCAGAAGGTGGCAGCAGCGGACCCCCACACCCACTGCTGAGCGCAGCACCTGACGGATGGTGGAGCATGTTAGGGAACCAGGGCAGTCAGCCTGCTCAGTCCTCCTTTCCTTCCATGTTGAGGCGCCCACGTGGTGTGTGTGCCATCAGGACCAGAAGGGCAGTGCTGGGCCCTTATCATAGGCATCTGAGGGGGCAGTGCTGTTCTCTGGTGACTACGGGGTGCCTGGGCCTAGAGCTTGGCCAGGTGCCCACCTTGGGCTGGACGCGCCCTTCCTCACACTCTCTGCCCGCGGGTGGGGTGGCAGCCTTCCTACTGTGATGCACAAACTCCCTCCTGCCCAGGGGACACGGCATGAGGCTGAGGCTCTGGGTGCTCCGGGGAGAGACCGTGGGGACCCTCCCGAGGAATGACCAGCCCTGCCTTCCTTCTGAGCCCACGTCGAGTCTGCACGCGTGTCACCAGTGTCCGCCGGGCCCCTGGGCAGCTCTGCCCCTGGCCAGCAGGGTGGGCTCTGGGGGACCTGCCTCGTATGACCCAGCATCGGGTCTGGCCTCTGCTGCTGGACGGGAGGGCTCAGGACCACATGGGACTCTCCCCTGCTTCTGCCGGGTCCGGTCTTCACCCTGGGGTCAGGCAGAGTGTGTGCACCGCCGAGGCAGGGCTCCTCGGTGAGTGAGGAGGGCTCCCTTTCAGTGCGTCCTGTTAGACCAGGGAGGCGAGGCGCCGTCTGACCTGTCGCTGCATCCCTTGCACCAGCGAGGCTCCTGCTTCCTCACCCCCTTGGCGCCTCGCTGTGGGGGCTCTCCCACACTACTGGGGACCCCCGCATTGCTTCCCCCTCCCAGGTGCCCTCCTCTCCCCCATAGGGTGGCCACGACACTGTGCACACACCTGCATGTCCCAGAAAGTCTCTTCCCCACACCAGGGCCATCACAGGGGCGCCGCAGGAGGCCCGGGAGCCTAGCAGCCTTGACTGCAGTCCATCCTCACGGAGGGTGTGTTGCGTCCGGGGGGCGGGGTGGGGGGCGGTCCATGATGCAAGAGCTAACCCCACGCAGACACTATGCCGTCCACTGGCCTCATCCCCCTGTTGTGGTGTCTTCATGAGCCGGCCCCGTGGCTGCCGTGAGCTCGTGGCCATGAGCCAGTCTGACTGACAGTAAAGCCCACGGGACACTAAGCTGGACCCTGGACCTGCTGCCATGGGCAGCTTGGCTTCCCCATGCGGGCCTGCAAGGCCCACCCTGATGTGGGGGTCCCCACCACAGGGACCCTGGCTTTCATCTCCCAGCACCTTGTCTGGGCCCAGGGACAGCGCCCAGGGGTGTCCCTGCAGTCTGATCCTCAAGTAGGGGTCCCCACCTCCCCGCAGGCCACGTTTCCAGGCGGCCCTCAGGTGGGCAGGGGCACGTTCCAAGCCTGCCCCCCACCCTTTCCTCGGGGCAACCGCCCTCAAGACTTCATGGGCTTTCTGGATCTTGCTTTGTAGTGGCGAGGCCTTCATCCCCAGTTCCAGAAATCACTTTTCACAGTGCCAGGCTCTGCTGAACAAAATCACCTCTGTGAACCCTCAGACCGAGATCGACGGGCTTCGGAACATCTGGATCATCAAGCCTGCGGCCAAGTCCCGTGGCCGAGGTGAGTCTCAGCCGGGCGCCTGCGTGGACAGCCAGCCTGGGGGCGGGTGCTGGGCTCCCAGGAGGCGCCGGACTCACTGGTGCCGGGAAGCAGGCATCCCAAGAACCTGCTCATCACAGCTTCTGTTCTGTTTTGCCAAGTAATTAATTAGAATGTTCCATCGCTGCTAGACTAGAGGGAGATCCCTGTGTCCAGCATCTGGGGGGCCTGGTCCTTGGGTGGTCATGAAACCCCTGGAGGTGCCCAACCTGCGCCCCTCGTGAGCCCTGTCCCTGGTGAGCCCTGGCTCCAGCTGGTCACTTCTTCCTGTGTCACAGCTGTGACCGTGTCCTCTTCTTTATCCCTAATGGTAGTGTGGGTTCTTCATTTAAAAATAGAGTTTGAAGGTGATTTTCTAATCTCACGAGCGCTCCCAAAGAACCATCTTTCGGTTGCATTCTTTCTGTCTTCTGTGAGGGATTATCCCTGGGTGCTGACTTAAATGCTGAGCTTACTTATTCCCAAGCGTCCTTCTGCAGCTTGGAGATTCTCAGGCTGTGGAGATGCCTTCATAGCACCGCCCTGCCTGCATCCTCTTGTCATGTCACGAGGTGACCTCTCTCTCCTAAAAAAAGACCTTACCTGATGTCTGTCTAAGTGGACATCACCCTCTGTTTGCACATTCTGTTCGCCCCCCGGGTTATCTGCGGAGTCTATCACTGTTGTAAATTCATAAGCAGTCACTTCTTACGTGGTTTTAAAAACTCTCTATTGATAATAATGTGTGACATTCCTACATTCCATCCTGAATATCTCCCATCCTGAAGCCTTCTCTGTCTTGGGCTTCCGCCTGCTCTCAGCCTGCACCCCCGGGCCGGGGCAGGGCCCCCGGCTCTCCTGAGCCCAGACTTTCCTCGCACTGGTCACACTGCCCCCTCGGGGACGCCCCACAGACTGCTCAGACCCTGACCAGTAGGTCAGAACCAAATGCACCCTGTTCAGCCTGGTCACTGGCTGTGCCCCAGCCCCTTCCCCTACCCTAGTGCCCCCCAATCCCTGCCCTGCTGCACAGCACTGCACCCCATACCCTATCTCCCAGCCCGGTGCCCCCACCCAAGTACCACCACCCCTGACCCTGTTCCAGTGCCCCTGCCCCTGACCCCACCCCTGACCCCCACTCTGATGCCCCTGATCCCTGACCCCTACACTTGACTCCTGACCCTGACCCCCACCCCGATGCCCGCTCCCTGATCCCTGACTCCCACCCCGATGCCCCCGCTACCTGACCCCTGACCCTGACTCCCACCCCGATGCCCTCGCTCCCTGACCCCTGACCCTGACCCCCACCCTGTGCCCCTTCTCTTCTTGGTCCAGGACAATGTCAGGGATCTGCAGCTTCGTGCTGGACTCTGGTTTCAGGATGGCAAGGTTTCAACCTGCCATCACAGAAGAGCCAGGTCTCTGTTCTGTGAGGAAAGCTCCCTCATGTCCTTTGCCCCTGGCCTTACAGGTGGCATCCCTCACCCACCCCAAGAGCCAGCCTGTGCCCACATCGCGGCAGCTGCCTCACGGCCAGTCACGTCTCCTCACGCCTGTCCATCACAGGTGGCAGGGAGGATGGGTGGGGACTTTGCCTCATGATGCAGATCAGGCTTCAGGGGTGTCCCAGCAAGGAAAGCGGGGGCTCAGGGCCCGTCGGTGACGCTAAACGCTGCAGCCCGGGGACCCCACACCCCCCCCCCCCCACTGCCCGTCTGTCCCGTCACCCTGGGTGTGAGCCTCCTGGGCCCTCGGAGCCCCTGGAACGGCCCAGCGCTGCCTGCTGGTTTCCCTGAGGCCACAGGCCGCCCCACCCCCCTCGCTCCCGCCGTCCCCCCCCACCCCGCTCTGCTGACCCAGTCCGGGGCTCAGCCGGCTGCCGCCTCCTCACAGGGCCTCTGTCTGCACCCCTGCCCTCCCTGCCCTCACGTCCTCTCTGAAGCCCCGGGCTGGCCTCGCGGTGGGTGAGCAAGGGGGCTGCCCTGGCTGCAGTCTTGACTGCGAGGACAGAGCCCCTGCGCCGTGCCCCTGGGGGTCCACAGGCAGCACACTGGGGCTCGGGGCTGAGCGGCGGCCTCTTGCAGACATAGTGTGCATGAACCATGTGGAGGAGATCCTGGAGCTGGTGGGGGCAGACCAGCTGCCCGCCAAGGACAAGTGGGTGGTGCAGAAGTACATCGAGACGCCACTGCTCGTCTATGACACCAAATTCGACATCCGGCAGTGGTTCCTGGTCACCGACTGGAACCCGCTGACCATCTGGTTCTACAAGGAGAGCTACCTGCGCTTCTCAACGCAGCGCTTCTCCCTGGACAAACTGGACAGGTCAGTGGGGTCAGCTTGGCGCTATTCAGGGTGGGTTCCCACCAGCACCGGAGTGCCAGGCTGGTCTCATGTGTCCGGTGGGACACTGGGTCCTGGCTGGGGCCAGGGAGGTTCTGCAACCTCCCTCTGCAAGGGGCGGGCTCTGGCCCCCTGCCCATCAAGGCCAGGGCCCTGCATCCCCAAGGGGCATGTATGTTCTCCTGGAAATCCTAAAAGCACCGTCTGCCATGTGCTCGGGGGCACTGGCTGGCACGGAGCCGCCCTCTGTGGTGGCTGCCACTGCCCCTCTGCTGGGGAAGCTGAGGGGCCAACCATGCTCTTAGGCTGAGCCACGTGGGCCGCGCTCGGGGTGCAGCCCTGCCTTCTGCACTGCCCGTGTGCTCAGTCCACTCTGCATGTGGGGAAGGATAGGAAGGGCTCCTGTGGGAGTCCCCCGGGGGCCAGCCCATCCTGCAGGGCCTTCTCTTTGTGAGCCCCCAGAGCCCTGGGTTGGAGGTCCTGCTGGTCGGGGAGTTGCTAGAGCGTCCCCAGGAGAGGCCAGCGTGGTGCACGGGGCATGGTGTGGCGAGGTGGGGCACCACTGGTGGGGTGCCAGGCAGGGGTTCAGACCTCCAGAAGTGGGGGCTCCCCAGTGGGTGAACCTGCCGCCCACCAGGGCCCCAGAGTGGGCAGGCTATGAGTGCAGTGGGGACAAGGGAGGCCACCAGTGAAGTCCCGGGAACGTGCCATTTTCCTGGACAGGTCGGTGGGGCCACCTCGCTGTCTGAACGGAGGGCCAACGGGGTTCTGCTTTGTGGTCGCACTCAGGGCGCCTGGGCTGGACAGGCGTCTTGGTGGGGGATACGGGGGAGTCCATCGGAATCATGAAGGCCGAAGGTTGCTTAACGGAGACCTTGTGGGAGGGGGTTCCCTGTGCTCAGGCTGGAGCTGTGAGTACACCTGGAGTTGCCTGGCAGGAGCAGGCTGCTGGGACAAGTCCCGGCCGGCAGTTCATGGAGCACATGGCCCACCAGGTCAGGAGGACCTGGAGGGGGATTCTGGGGGACTGGGCAGTGAGAGGTCCCCAGGGCCCCTTCCAGCCTGCCAGGCGCTGCCAGCTGTGGGCTGCATACCCGGCAGGTCTCCACTGTCTCTGAGCTGTTTCTGCATCTGGGAACAAAACCCTCAGCCAGGCTGACAGAGCCCCTGACATTGTTTTGAACTGTGTCCGCCCCAGCAGTGTCTTCAGGGCCCGGGGGCCCACCCTGTTTCTTGTATCTGTCTTACGGGTCACAGGCGGGGCCCCCCACCAGAACCAAGTGGCAAAGGACACGCTCAAATGAAAATGACCGACAGGGCATGTATTTTACAGTCTATGGCACCCCACCCCAGTACTCTTGCCTGGAAAATCCCATGGACGGAGGAGCCTGGTAGGCTCCAGTCCATGGGGTCGCTAAGAGTCGGAGACGACTGAGCGACTTCACTTTCACTTTTCACTTTCATGCATTGGAGAAGGAGGTGGCAACCCACTCCAGTGTTCTTGCCTGGAGAATCCAGGGACAGAGGAGCCTGGTGGGCTGCCGTCCATGGGATCGCACAGAGTCGGACACGACTGAAGCGGCTTAGCAGCAGCAGCATAGATGCTGTTCAACTTAAATCTTATTTAGAACAAGGCCAGGGTATAAATGAATTCGCTGAAATCTTCGGTTAGTGAATCTCTCCGGGGGCGCCAGCCCTCCCCCAGCGGCAAGAAGGGAAACAGCTCCTAGGGTTGGTGGCCCGGGGCTGGTTGGCTTCTACGCAGACCTCCCCTCCCCAGCGGGGCCCCCCAGGTTGAACAGGAGGAGACGGGACCCCTTAGGGACCCACCTGTAGCCGCCCTGCGCTAGTGGGCAGTGTCTGTGGGAGGGGCTGGGGTGGTGTCCCAGGTGGGGCCTCGGGCGGGGTCGGGGTGGGGCCTCCGCCGTTCGGGCGGGTAGGGGCGGGGCTTCAGGGTCTTGGGTGGAGTCAGGGGTGGGGCCTCGGGTCTGGGGCGGGGCCTCCGCGTCTCTGCCCTCGGGAAGAAGAGGGGACTGAGCAGCTGACCCCTGACCCCAGCCTTGCCCCGCAGCGCCATCCACCTGTGCAACAACTCCATCCAGAAGCACCTGAAGAACGACAAGGACCGCAGCCCCCTGCTGCCCTGTCACAACATGTGGACCAGCACCCGATTCCAGGAGTACCTGCAGAAAAGGGGCCGCGGGGCCGTGTGGAGCAGCGTCATCTACCCGTCCATGAAGAAGGCCATCACCAACACCATGAAGGCGGCCCAGGACCACGTGGAGCCACGCAAGAACAGCTTTGAACTGTACGGCGCCGACTTCATCCTTGGGCGCGACTTCAGGCCCTGGCTGATCGAGATCAACTCCAGCCCCACCATGCACGCGTCCACGCCCGTCACAGCGCAGCTGTGCGCTCAGGTGCAAGAGGACACCATCAAGGTGGTGGTGGACCGCAAGGCCGACCGAAACTGCGACATCGGCAACTTCGAGCTGCTATGGAAACAGGTGTGGGGGGTGGGGCGTCTCTCTCCCGCTGGCCACCTTGGGGTGGTCTCTCGGCTCATCCCCGGGGGTCTCAGGCGGCCCAGCTGGCCTTTGCTGTTCTTGCAACCTCTCGTCCCCAGGCACCTCCTCCTCTGTGGTACCAGGCAGGGCAGGGCTCTTCTCTCCTGCAATGTCCCCCCTCCTCCTGAGGTGAAGATCCAGCCTTCCTTCATGGGTCTTTCCAGGGGGCTGCTCCCCTGGGGAGCCCTCCTGCAGGCGGGGCAGCAAGACCCTGCGACCTGGCCTCCCTGGGGTGGGGGGACCCAGGGTTAGGGTTAGAGTTAGGGAAGTGTGGCTGGGGCTTCTCCCTGAGGCCTCAGACCTGACCAAAGACTGGGAAAGGGCCTGCTGGCCCCCCGACCTCTCCCTCCTGTCCCCAGCCTGCAGTGGAGCTGCCCACGTTCCACGGCTCCGACTTGCTCGTGGAAGGCGTGGGCATGAGGAAAGCCAGGAAACAGATGCCAGCGATCCCCAGCTTTGACTTTGTGCCTCCGCTCTCAGACGTCCATCCGCTGAAACAGAGGTGCCCCTCAGCCATGCTAGACCTGGACCGGGGACCCCTACTCATGGCTCTGCACCAGGACTTGAAACCGAAAGATGAAAAGGTGCTTCCTTGCACCTTGCCCGTGCACTTGCACAGGCTGGTGGAGAGGAGCGCTAAAGCCAAGAGTGGCCACAGGGAGTCGGGCGGGAAGATCGAACTCCCCCTCCTGCACCTCTCAGCACCCAGACTATAAGGCTCCCCGCCCCACTCTCGCCAAGGCCGAATCCGACAGACACCCAGATCCAAACTCATTCCATGTTCACCCACTGCCATCCGTGCTTCCAAGTGTGCAGACAGTGGAGAGTGCTCCGTTTCAGCCACCCAGACCACCAGGTAATAGCGCAGAGCCTGCGCCTGTGCGAGCCTGGGGTGCGTATCTTCCAGGGCAGGGCCTCTGGTCTGGGCACTGGCCTGAGCTCGGAGCACCTGGGCCTGGTCAGGCTGTCGGGAGAATGGGGGTCCTGCTGCAGCGGTTCCAGGGCCCCCTGAGCACCAGGTGCCCTGCACAGGACCAGCGGGGCAACAGCCTTCGCTCCTCTCCCCAGGGGCTGTGGTGCCCGTGAGGGACTGCGTGACTGTGGTGCCCGTGAGGGGCTGCGTGGGAGATTTGAACAACACTGCGTGCTGGGGGCGGGTGGTGGCCGCCACAGGGCCCTGTGCTGTTTTCTGAGGCTTCTGATGGAACAGGCCATGTGTGGCCCAGGAGCCTGGCCTGGGGGTGGGCTTCGAGCACAGGCAGACAGGTGTGGGCAGCCCCTGGTCTCTAAGGGTGGCCTGTCTACGCAGCCCAGCGCTGTTTCCAGCCGTTCGGGCACCCACATGTGGCCGAGAGAGTGACTCCAGCCAAGGCCCCGCCTGCTCTGCCCGGGTGTGCCCCCTCCACAGACTCACCCGAACACTTGCACCTGCTGTGTTCCCGCCACCCAGCTGGGTTCTCAGTGTGTCTGTCTCTCTCTTCCCGGCACGAACAGCCTCTCGGCCGTCTGTCTCCCTGCAGATCATAAACTCTCAGGGGCGCGTTCGTGCTGCACCCCTGCACCTGGGCTGTGCTGGACACCTCGCAGATGCTCAGTACATGCATGAATCGCCCCCTAAAACTGCCAGCTCCAGGCACGAGGAGCCAGTGCTTTCAGAGTTGGCAGGGCCCTCGGACCACATCCAGTTTCACCCGCTTTCCTCACCCCGTGTCCAGTCTGGCACCGAGGCCGTCAGCCCTGCCACTTGGCAACTCACCTCTCCATGAGGGCAATTCCCACTTTTTTTTCTGTAATACATGATGCTTCCTCCAGGCATCTTCCTACGAGTGAGTGGCAACTAGACACACACACCTTCAGCCTAAAAAGCAATATTAGCTGCTGTAGCAAAGTCCCTCAAACTTGGTGGCTCAGACCACGTTCTTTCGGAAGACCAGAGGTCCGAAACCGAGGTGTTGGCGGGACCGGGCTCTTGGAGGCTGGAGAGCCTCCTGCGTCCTGCAGCTTCTGGCGGCCCCGGCAGGCCTTGTTCCTTGGCCTGTGGACGTGTCACGCCGCCCTCTGCCCTGCTTTACAGGGTGCTCTTCCTGTGTGTCGCTCTGGCCAGAGTTCCCGCTCTTTTAAAAGGACAGCAGTTGTTGGATTGGGTCTCACCTTCCTCTGATGTGACCTCATTTTACCTTGATTACATCTTCAAATAAGTCAATTCCAAGAGTCCAGGTGGACGTGAACGTGGGGGGCGGGTACACTGGGCACTGAGAACACGGCCAGAGGGAGTGCGCGTCGACCACGGCCGTGCTGGGCCTCGGCTCCCTTTGCTGCCAGCGCTTGGTGCCGACGGGGGTCTTGTTTGCCTCCGGAGGAGGTGACGGTGTGCATTTGCTTTCTCCTGTTTACTAATAAAATGGCTTGTTTTCAGACACGCACCGGCCGTCTAGGTCTCCTCCCTTGAAAAGCGGGTCTTGGTCTGATCGTCCTTAGGATCGCAGATCTTTCTTGCCGATGTGTAGGGGTGACGACCATCTACTCTTGGATTTTCCTCCTTTTTCTGTTGATCTGTGTGGCAAACGCTGTCTCCCACTTTGTGACTTGTCTTTTTACTCCTTGATGGTAACTTTGGACATAAAGCCTCGGTGGTGTTGTACCTAAGTTGCTTAGTCGTGTCCAGTTCTTTGCGATCCCGTGGACTGTAGTCTGCCCATGGAATTCTCCCAGGCAAGAATACTGCAGTAGGTAGCCATTCTTCCTCCAGGGGATCTTCCCAACCCAGGGATCAAACTTGAATCTCCTGCACTGGCAAGCTGTTTCTTTACCACTGAGCCACCACGGAAGCAGAAGTCACCTTAATTTTTAATAAACTCCCGTCGGTCAAGCTTTTCCCCCAGTTGGTGATTTTTGCGGCTTGTCTCCTTACCTGAGGCCGTGAAGACCTCCTCTTCTGAAAGCACTGTTGTGGCTCATACATTCCACTCTTGAAAGCTCCGGAAGCTGACTTGGCATGTGGTGGGAGAGGGAGAGCCCAACGCCCCCCTACTCCTCCCCGCTCCCCGCCCCCCACTGCAGGCTCTTCTGGGCTTTTGGTCGGCTCCACTGGTTGGTCTGTCTGCCCTGGGCTAATGCCACAGGGTCTTCATAACTGTAGCTTTGCCGAATGTCTTCATGCTGGTCAGACAAGTCCTATAACCTTTCTTTCCTTCCTTGAAAATGACTGGGCTGTTCTTGACCCCCTATGCTTCCATTCAAGTTACAGCATTAGGTTGTCAGGATCTACCAACGTTATTTTTGTAGTTAAAATTTTTTAAATGTTTATTGATATGAAAGCCATCAGTTTGGTGAGAACTGACTTCTTTACATTATTGAGTCTTCGAATCTATGAATGTGATATATCTATTCATAAACAAATCCTTTGATGCCTTTCAATAAGCTCTTAGATTTCTTTGCCATGGTATTACACTTTTTTGTGTTGGATTTAGACTTACATATATTTTATTTTGTATTCTATTTTAAAAAGTATCAAACTTAAAAATACTTTCCTACAAACTGTGGCTGGTTGACAAAGAAGAAATTGACTTTTGTGAGTGGGTTTTCTTGAAAATCCAGCTATCCGGCTATCATTTCTGTTAGTTCATTAATATATTTTAAATTTGTATTTTTAACAAGCACAATTATATCAACCAGTGAGTTTTCCTTTTCCCTCCAACCATTATAGCTTCCATATCTTTTTCTTATTTTATTGACTGTCTAGGACCTTGTCCATTCACTCATTTTCCTCATCCCATTGGATCTCCGGTGCATGCTTTCTGATTAATAGTGATTCTTAGTTCATGACAGTTTCGTTGTTGGTCCTTGCATGGCCTACTCTTATTTAGGTCGTTTTGATAGTGTAATTAGAACTTGCACACAGGTTTTAATTTGGGTTTTAATGTGGCCAAAGTTTGGAGAAGGCAATGGCACCCCACTCCAGCCCTCTTGCCTGGAAAATCCCAGGAACTGAGGAGCCTGGTGGGCTGCAGTCCACGGGGTCGCAAAGAGTCAGATACAACTGAATGACTTTCCTTTCACTTTTGACTTTCATGCATTGGAGAAGGCAATGGCAACCCACTCCAGTGCTCTTGCCTGGAGAATCCCAGGGACAGGGGAGCCTCGTGGGCTGCCGTCTATGGGGTCACACAGAATCGGACACGACTGAAGCAACTTAGCAGCAGCAGCAGCAGTGGCCAAAGTTATCAATCTTTCTTTTAGTCAATGTTATTTTGTCTCAAGGAATTTTTCCTTACCTTGAGATTTAAAACTTTACCTACATTTACTACTAAGAGTTTCAAATTTTGTTTTCGACATAAAAGTCCTAACCCATCTGGAGGTGACTTTGGTACACGTTGTGAGGAAAGAATCAAATTTTACTTTTGTCTATGTAGATAATTTTTCAATTATTTATTGAAACCATCATTTCTGTCTTCTTGTGAAAGTAGTGTTGCACGTGTGTGTGTGAGTGTGTATTTCTGGAGTCTCTGCTTTGTTCCACTGATGAATTTGCCCCCCTGCACCAGGGCCACACTATCCGTGTTTTCCGGTGGGACAAGTTTCCTCTCTGCTCATCTTCATAAGAGTCTTGGTCGTTCCTGACCTCATTCTCTTCTATATAAATGTCATAATTGTTTTATCAAGTCCAACAAAAATCTCAATAGGATTTTTGAGATTTTTGTTGCATTTGCATTGAATTCATAGATCAATTTAGGGAAAATGGATAAATGAATGAAATCATGTCTTCTGTTCATGAACAGAACGTGTCTCTCCATTGACTTAGATCTTTATTTTTTAATGCTTATCTTTGTTCATTACTTATTTGGCTGTGCTGGGTCGCCGTTGCAGCACGCAGCATCTTGTGGTTGTGGCGTGTGGGGTCTGGCTCCCCGACCAGGGATGGAACCTGAGCCCCCGGCATTGGGAGCTTAGAGTCTTAGCCGCTGGACCACTAGTGAAGTCCCTCGATCTTCTTTAAATTTTAGACTTTCCGCATCAGAGATTGTATACGTCTTAAATTAGATTTTTTATTACTTGATATTCAGATACTACTGCACATAGTGTCATCTCTGTACATAAGTTTTCTCATTGTTTGTTGCTGGCTTTTAGAATGAGATTGATTTCTATATATTAATTTTCTATCTGCACATTTCTAAACTCTGCTATTATTTCTGAAAATTTGCATGTTTCATCTTTTGAGTTTCTATGTATAATTGTTCTACGTAAATAATTATATCATATGCAAGTTCAGTTCAGTTCAGTCACTCAGTCGTGTCTGACTCTTTGTGACCCCATGAACTGCAGCACACCAGGCCTCCCTGTCCATTACTAACTCCCAGAGTCCACCCAAACCCATGTCCATTGAGTTGGTGATGCCATCCAACCATCTCATCCTCTGTTGTCCCCTTCTTCTCCTGCCCTCAATCTTTCCCAGCATCAGGGTCTTTTCAAATGAGTCAACTCTTTGCATGAGGTGGCCAAGTATTGGAGTTTCAGCTTCAACATCAGTCCTTCCAGTGAACACCCAGGACTGATCTCCTTTAAGATGGACTGGTTGGATCTCCTTGCAGTCCAAGGGACTCTCAAGAGTCTTCTCCAGCACCACAGCTCAAAAGCATCAATTCAGCGCTCAGCTTTCTTCACAGTCCAATTCTCACATCCATACATGACCACAGGAAAAACCATAGCCTTGACTAGACGGACCTTTATTGGCAAAGCAATGTCTCTGCTTTTGAATATGCTATCTAGGCTTCAGCAATATGTGAACCGTGAACTTCCTGATGTTCAAGCTGGTTTTAGAAAAGGCAGAGGAACCAGAGATCAAATTGCCAACATCCGCTGGGTCATGGAAAAAGCAAGAGAGTTCCAGAAAAACATCTATTTCTGCTTTATTGACTATGCCAAAACCTTTGACTGTGTGGATCACAATAAACTGTGGAAAATTCTGAAAGAGATGGGAATACCAAACCACCTGATCTGCCTCTTAAGAAACCTATACGCAGGTCAGGAAGCAACAGTTAGAACTGGACATGGAACAACAGACTGGTTCCAAATAGGAAAAGGAGTACGTCAAGGCTGTATATTGTCACCCTGTTTATTTAACTTATATGCAGAGTACATCATGAGAAATGCTGGACTGGAAGAAACACAAGTTGGAATCCAGATTGCTGGGAGAAATATCAATAACCTCAGATATGCAGATGACACCACCCTTATGGCAGAAAGTGAAGAGGAACTAAAAAGCCTCTTGATGAAAGTGAAAGTGGAGAGTGAAAAAGTTGGCTTAAAGCTCAACATTCAGAAAATGAAGATCATGGCATTTGGTCCCATCACTTCATGGGAAATAGATGGGGAAACAGTGGAAACAGTGTCAGACTTTATTTTTCTGGGCTCCAAAATCACTGCAGATGGTGACTGCAGCCATGAAATTAAAAGACGCTTACTCCTTGGAAGGAAAGTTATGACCAACCTAGATAGCATATTGAAAAACAGAGACATTACTTTGCCAACAAAGGGTCGCCTAGTCAAGGCTATGGTTTTTCCAGTGGTCATCAGAGCTGGACTGTGAAGAAGGCTGAGCGCTGAAGAATTGATGCTTTTGAACTGTAGTGTTGGAGAAGACTCTTGAGAGTCCCTTGGACTGCAAGGAGATCCAACCAGTCCATCGTGAAGGAGATCACCCTGGGATTTCTTTGGAAGGAATGATGCTGAAGCCGAAACTCCAGTACTTTGGCCACCTCATGGGAAGAGTTGACTCACTGGAGAAGACTCTGATGCTGGAAGGGATTGAGGGCAAGAGGAGAAGGGGACGGCAGAGGATGAGATGGCTGGATGGCATCACTGACTCGATGGATGTGAGTCTGAGTGACCTCCGGGAGTTGGTGATGGACAGGGAGGCCTGGCGTGCTGCGATTCATGGGGTCGCAAAGAGTTGGACACGACTGAGCTACTGATCTGATCTGATCTAGGTTGGTCATAACTTTCCTTCCAAGGAGTAAGAGTCTTTTAATTTCATGGCTGCAGTCACCATCTGCAGTGATTTTGGAGCCCAGAAAAAGAAAATCAGCCATTGTTTCCACTGTTTCCCCATCCATTTGTCATGATGTGATGAAACTGGATGCCATGATCTTAAGTTTTCTGAATGTTGAGTTTTAAGCCAACTTTTTCACTCTCTTCTTTCACTTTCATCAAGAGGCTCTTTAGTTCTTCTTCACTTTCTGCCATAAGGGTGGTGTCATCTGCATATCTGAGGTTATTGATATTTCTCCGGGCAATCTTGATTCCAGCTTGTGCTTCATCCAGCCTGGCATTTCTCATGATGTACTCTGCATATAAGTTAAATAAGCAGGGTGACAATATACAGTCTTGACATACTCCTTTTCCTATTTGGAACCAGTCTGTTGTTCCATGTCCAGTTCTAACTGTTGCTTCCTGACCTGCATACAGGTTTCTCAAGAGGCAGGTCAGGTGGTCTGGTATTCCCATCTCTTTCAGAATTTTCCAGTTTATTGTGATCCACACAGTTAAAGGTTTTGGCATAGTCAATAAAGCAGAAATAGATGTTTTTCTGGAACTCTCTTGCTTTTTCCATGATCCAGCGGATGTAGGCAATATGATCTCTGGTTCCTCTGCCTTTTCTAAAACCAGCTTGAACATTTGGAAGTTCATGTATTGCTGAAGCCTGGCTTGGAGAATTTTGAGCATTACTTTACTAGCGTGTGCTGCTGCTGCTGCTGCTGCTAAGTCGCTTCAGTCGTGTCCGACTCTGTGCAACCCCATAGACGGCAGCCCACCAGGCTCCCTCGTCCCTGGGATTCTCCAGGCAAGAACACTGGAGTGGGCTGCCATTTCCTTCTCCAATGCATGAAAGTGTGAGATGAGTGCAATTGTGTGGTGGTTTGAGCAGTCTCTGGAACTGCCTTTCTTTGGGATTGGAATAGCTTTGTCTTAATGTCTCCCACCTCAATCTTTTGCCCCTAATATCTTGTCTTATTGTATGGCTAGGACTTCCTACATAATATTTAGCACCATTGTTGAATTCCTGATTTTAAAGGGAATGTTTCTAACTTTTTCTCATTTTTAATGACATTTTCTGTAAGTCTTAACAAAGCTATAGATATAATATATAGATATAAATGTATATATACCCTAGTGTGTTAAAGTAGTTTAGTTCTAATCTTTATGAAGAATTTTTATTGTGACTGTGTAATGAATTTTCTCAATTTTTTTGCATCTATGAGGTTATAAGTTTTTTCTTCTTATTAGGATTAAAATGGTAAATAACATCAACAGGTTTTCCTTTTTCTAAGAAGTTGCCTGTAGCACCTAACATCAATCGATTTTTTAATGTGAAACCAATCTTGCATTCCAGGAATGATCCTAACTTGGTCTGATGTTGAGTTTGCAATATAGGGCTGGTTTTGCTTTCTTGCATGTAGTTAAAATTGGTTCTCAACTACAGTTTATTTACATTTTTTTCTAGTTCAGACTATTACAAATAGTGCTGTTGTGAACAATCTTGAATTTGGCCAACGTGTATTCATCTTTCTGTAGGAATGGAATTGCTGGGTCAGGCAATCAACTTTGGTTGGCACTCCCAAGGGATTTCCCAGGAATGTATGAGTCTTCCAGTCACTCCACACTCTTCCAACAGTAGATATTCTCTGTCCTTTAACTTTAGCCATCCTAAGATTCGGCACTTTCACTGCTGTGGGCCCAGGTTTGATCCCTGTTCAGGAAAATAAGATCTTGCAAACTGCCCGCATGGTCAAGAAACAAATTTCAGCACCTTTTAATATTGACAGTGCAGATCAGCATACTCTTGCAAAGGATCTTTTTGTATTTGATTTGACAGATTTTTCTGTAACCTATTCCTACTGACTTGTAGGCGTTCTTTATATATTCTGGATACAAGTCCTTTGGTGAGTATATATGTTAAAGATATCTTTTCTCATTCTGTGATTTGTCTTTCACTCTCTTAATAGTATCTTTTCATTCACATAAATTATTAATTGCAGTATATTCCAATATATTGTCTTTATGATTAGCAACCATGTTTTCTGTTTGTGAAATCTGTGCCTCCCTCAGAATCATAAAAAGTAGTCACTGCCGTTTTCATCGTCAAGCTGTATGGTTTCACCTTTCACATTTAGAGGTGTATTCCACCTGGAACTGTTTCTGTGTGACACGATGTAGGAAGCAAGACTCACGGGTTCTGTATGGACTTTTAGCTGATGCTGCATGAACGCTGTGTGCGTCACACTGTACTGCGCAGCCTCTGTAAGACAGGTGACTGGGTGTGTTCTGGCTTTGGAGTCTACTCTGTCCCAGCTGTCTGTTTTCCTATCTTTATTAGGTCAGGTCTCTGCAGCAATGATTTTGCAGAACCGGGACGCCTCCTCCCCAACCTCAGTGGTGTTTCTGTCTCTCACACATCTTCAGGTCAGCTGTAGAGGTGCTGCGCTCTCCACCAGGTAGGCTGAGCCAGGCTCCAGGCTGTGCAGTGAGTTCTGATCCACCCAACATGTCTCCCCCTCCTGGGCGAGTGGCTCACCTGGTGTCGTCTTCACAAGGCAGATGGTATACTCTTGAGAGGGCGAGTCAGGCCACATCTGCCCAGTGAGTGAGGAAGGGTGCTCCTCAGAGAGAGAGGAGGATCGGAGTGGACCTGGTCAAATACACCACAGGCCACCTTCTGGCCATCAGCATTCACCCTCCTTCTGCAAACAGCACACACTCGCCACCGCCCCCTCCAAAAGTCTCCCCAGTCATAGAGCCAGGCTCCGAGTCCCGGATCTCAGGATTCCACGTCACCTTTCTTCACCTGGACACTTGTGAGCCAGAGACAAGCCTTCCAGTCCGGGATTCACGTTCCCTTCCCCATGAGCATGGCTGTTGCTTGGATGCTGGCAGAAGGCACATGACTCCTAGGTCAGAGATGAAGGCTCATCACTCCTGGTGACCGCGACTCTGTCTGGGACGGTCCTGCAGAGTGACAGCCATGGCCAGGCGGCTGGCGCGCACACATGTCCTGCATCAGGGCTGGGAACGGTGAACTTGGCACACTCGCTGCTTTTTCAGGAAGCAGTAAGAAGCCTGGAAGGAGATGCCACCTCACCTGAGATGCAGCCCTGGTGAAGGCTGGTCAGGGCCTTGCACGGCCAGACACACCTCAAAGGAGACGTGGGAGGGCACAAAGACCGAGGACCCTCTCCCAACCAGCGGCACCTGCGTGCACGCATGCACGTGCGCACGCATGCACACGCACACCCCAGAGTGGGCCCAGCACAGGGCATCGGGTGCACCCGAATCGCCCCACAAGACGCCACGGCCCCCTTCTGTGGGGGGGACTCTGTGCCATGATGAAGCCCCTTGGTCCGTTTTCCGCGCGGCTTGGCTCCGCCCCGTCTCCCCATCGTCGTCCACTCCCCTGTTTGTTTCCAAGATGTGCCCTTCTCTCTGCCCGCCTGGGACTCCAGGAGCAATCCATGCCCACCCCCCAGGAGCCTCCTGCCCCTCCTGCCTCTTCTGAGTGCCTGGCAGAGCGCGAGGCAGCCGCCGTCGGCCTGGCTGGGGGCTGTGCCCTGTCGGTCCGTCTCCCTGCAAGCGTCTCTGTTTTGTTTGTGGCTGGAGCGCAGATGAGAGCTTGGCTCCCCAGCAGGGCTCCGCCCCCTGGATTCTGCCGCTGGCTCCTGGCGCGCCGCCTCCCCGTACTCAGGTCCCCAGGCTCGGCCATCACAGGGAGGGGCAGGACACTACTGCTGCCCTGCCCCCGGCTCGTCCTCCCTGGGGTCCACTTGGGTCCAAGGGGGCGACTCTGCCGGGCTTCGGCGCCTCCTGCCCGTCGTAAGAGTCAGGTTTCTCCTGTAGCCGCTCGGGACGAGCGTCCTCCAGGACTGCTCGCGGCGCACCCATTCTCGAGAGTCGCTCCAGAGAGGCGCCTGGCCGTGCCCACAGGGCACACGTGGCCCTCTGGCCCCAGCGCCACCGCGAGTAGTGTCACTGTGGCTGACGTTTGCCTCGGTCTCAGTGCCTCTGGGAGGGGAGGGAGCCAACCTCCTGCAGCACTCCCGGCCTCCACCAGCTGGTTCCCAAGTCTACAGCACCTATTAGATGCTGTTGAGAGGCCCCCCGCCTGTGTCCGGGCGGGTCTGTGCTGCTGGGACGGCGCATGGTGGAGCTCCCGTGAAGCGAGTCATCAGGTCCTGCCGCTGCGGCGGAGACCGGCAGGGGGCCAGGCTGCCCTCGCTTCCAGGCTACTGGCTGGGCTCCCGCCAGAACAGCAGGATGCTCGTCCCTCGTTGCTGGCTGCCTGGGGCGTGCTTGTCTCACGACAGCCAGGCAGCCGGGCCAGCGTGGTCAGCCTCCACCCCCGGTGCGTGGGTGGCAGCAGGTCACGGGCTAGGCCCGGCCAGCAGCAGGGGACATACGCTCTGCACAGTGGCTGTCTGGGCCCTTGCGTTTTCATATGTGTGTCAGGGTCAATCGCAGGAGTAACAAAAAGAGAGACGGAAGGAAGGAGTGCTCAGCCACTCAGTCACGACGTCTGTGTGTGACCGCGTGGTCTGTAGCCCGCCAGGCTTTTCTGTCCGTGGAATTTTCCAGGCAAGAACACTGGAGTGAGTAGCCTTTTTCTCCTCCAGGATATCTTCCCGGAGTCAAACCCGTTTCTCTTGTCTCTTGCCCTGAGGGCGGATTCTTTACCGTTGAGCCACCTGAGGAGCCCAAGGAAGGCTCGGGGAGGAGGGAGCTGCCAGGACTTTGACGGGAGTCGCCTTGAATCTGCAGAGGGGAGAACTGATGTCTTTCTTTCTTTCTTTTTTTTTTTTTTTTGCAGGGGAAAATGGACAAAGGAAAGGATCAATGAGGGTGGGAGGGAAATGGGAAGAAAGAAGGGGAGTGATGGTGGGGAGGAGTGTATGTAATTTCTTAACCAATGGCTTTCTGTTTTTAATCACAAAGAACACTTAAAAAAAATCATGGTGAATTCATCTTATATTAGGAGGTTTGTTCTCGAAATGAAAAGTTCAGGAAACAAAAAGTCCAGTTTGGGTGTCCTCATCTTTAGGCACATCTTGGTATTTTGTATTGGTAAGTCTATCTTTACCACAATATATTATTTAGGACAGGATCACATTTGTCTCCTCTTCCTCCCTACTACCCAAAGTGGTACCAAACCCACAAAATAGTCAATAAACCCCCACAGAGTGAACAAATAAGTCTTTTTTTTTTTTTTTTTAAACTCTCCTGAGTGAACTGAATTTTTTGAGGCTCATAAGTAAATATGTTTTCCTCTTTACTTTGTCTATTACAGCCAGATTATATGAGTGGGGTATTAAAGTCTCCCACTATTATTGTATTGCTGCATATTTCTTCTATCATATTAATTAATGTTTGTCTTAGATATATCAATGCTCCAATGTTGGGTGCATATATATTTATAATTGTTATAACTTCTTTTGGATTGTTCCTTTAAGTCATTATGTGTAACCTTCATTTTCTCCTTTTCAAGATCTTTAAAGTCAGTTTTATCTGATATATGTATTGCTACTCCTGTTTCCTTATGGTCCATATCACCCTTTTAGTGATTCCTATCTAGAGAATGTCCTTTAGTTTTTGTTGGAGAAATGGTTTAGTGGTGCAAAATTCTCTCAACTTTTGCTTATCTGTGAAGCTTTTGATTTCTCCTTCATATTTGAATGAGATCCTTGCTGGATACAATAATCTAGGCTGTAAGTTATTTTCTTTCATCACTTTAATTACGTCTTGCCATTCCCTCCTGGCTTGGAGATTTTCTATTAAAAGATCAGCTGTTATCCTTATGGGAATTCCCTTGTGAGTTATTTGATGTTTTTCCCTTGCTGCTTTTAATATTTGTTCTTTATATTTAATCTTTGTTAATTTGATTAATATGTGTCTTGGGGTGTTTCGCCTTGGGTTTATCCTGTTAGGGACTCTCTGAATTTCTTGAACTTGAGTGGTAATTTCCTTCTCCATTTTAGGGAAGTTTTCAACTATTATCTCCTCAAGTATTTCCTCATGATCTTTCTTTTTATCTTCTTCTTCTGGAACTCCTATGATTCGAATGTTGTAGCGTTTGATGTTATCCTGGAGGTTTCTGAAATTGTCCTCATTTCTTTTGATACGTTTTTCTTTTTTCTCGTCTGATTCATTTATTTCTAGGATTCTATCTTCTAGTTCACTAATCCTATCTTCTGCCTCTGTTATTCTACTATTTGTTGCCTCCAGGGTGTTTTGGATCTCATTTATTGCATTATTCATTATGTGTTGACTCTTTTTTATTTCTTCTAGGTCCTTGTTAAACCTTTCTTGCATCTTCTCAATCCTTGTCTCCAGACTCTTTAACTGTGATTCTATTTTGATTTTGAGATTTTGAATTAATTTCGCTATGATTATTCGGAATTCTTTACCAGGTAGATTCCCTATCTCTTCCTCTTTGGTTTGGTTTGGTGGGCATCTATCCTGTTCCTTTAGCTGCTGGGTATTCTTTTGTCTCTTCATTTTGTTAAAATTGTCAAATTTAGAGTGTCCTTACTATATTCTGGTAGTTTGTTGAATTCTCTTTATTGAGGCGGTTTACAGGTCTTTTCAATATCTGATCTCTGCCTTGTTACAGAGGGGGCGGAGATGAACACCCAAATCTAAACCGGCCAGGTTCAGGCACTCAGATAATCCTCAGAAGCACAGACTCGGTTGAGTCTGCGTTTTATGCCCTTCCCAGATCCGAGTAGCGCAGGTGATGAAATGTTCAGCGAGCGCAGCTGCTGCGACTTATCGCCTCTCCGCCGCTCTGTTTTCTGGGTATACAAACAGCGCACTTTCTCAGGCAGATGTTGACCATCCAGAGCCCCAAGAAGCGTGAGTCAGCACAGAAACCTACTCACAGTTCCGTTAGACAGTGTCTCTCTAGGGCTGTAATTGCCCGCTTCTGGCCCTGGCTGCCTGTCACCGGAGTGGGACTGCCTGCAGCCGGCCAACTCTGTGCAGCCCTTTGTTCTGTAGGTAGTCCTGGTGGTGTCTTAAGTTAGGGCTGGCTTTTGATGTAGTAGATAACCGACAGTCTGGTTATTTCGCTCAGACAGCACCCGAGATAGCCAGGCCAAATCCTTTCTCAAAGCAATGCAGGCCTCGCTGCTCCTCCTAGCCCAGCCCCCCGCTTGCCAATAGCAAATGCTGGTGTCCGCGCCACTTCTCCGCAAAAGGAGTTACCGCAGGGCTCGTTTTCTCGCTTTGAAGACAATGAGCTGTCTTTCTAAGTGCCTGATGTCGTCTGCCGGCATTCAGAAGTTGTTTTATCGGGTTTATCCAGCATTCAAATGTTCTTTTAATGGATTTGTGGAGGAGAAAGTATTCTCCCCGTCTTACTTGTCCGCCATCTTAGCTCCTCCCCCGAATTTCTGATGTCTTTCTTATACTGAGTCTTTGTAATCAAACCCAGGTCTGCCCCATCTAATGGGGCTGTCTTTGATTCTCTCTGCACCGTGTTCGGTGGTTTTCAGGGCGGCAGTCTGGGACATCTCGCATTAGATTTTTTTTTCTGGCTGCTTGATGGTTTTAATGCCACAGAGCAGGGACATGGAGAACAGGGACAGTTCTCTCTGGAAGGTTTCCTGTGCCCCTTCCCAGTCTGTCCTCCCGTCGTGGGATGACCGCTCTCTGACTTCCCTCAGCCCAGGCTGTCCAGCCACGCGTGGACCCCCCCCGGGAGCATGCTCGCCCGTGCCGGCCTCTCTGGCCTCGGCTGGCACCTGGCCTTCTCAGTGCAGCGGCTTCTCTCGTTGCAGAACACGGGATCTAGAAATGCAGACCTCAGGAGCTGTGGTGCACAGGTGTGGCTGCTCCGTGGCAGGTGGGATCTTCCCAGACCAGGGATCAAACCCATATCCCCTGCATTGGCAGGTGGATTCTTACCCACTGTACCACTAGAGAAGTCCCAACCTTAAGTCTTAATCAGTGCAGCTCTGAAATAAGTTTTGAAAAGCAGTAGCTAAATTCTCTGATGCTGTCTCCTGCCCAGGATCTCCCGGACTGTTCTGTCTTCTGCATCTCCTTTTACATTTAGAGTCAGCTTGTAGATTCCTACAGAGACAGACTGGAGGGAATTTGACTGCAGTCGTGACAAATGATTTTTTTTTAATTGCCTTTTCATACTGTTCATGGGGTTCTCAAGGCAAGAATAGTGAAGTGGTTTACCATTCCCTTCTCCAGTGGACCACATTTTGTCAGAACTCTCCACCATGACCCGTCCATCTTGGGTGGCCCCACACGGCATGGCTCAGTTTCATTGAGTTAGACAAGGCTGTGGTCCATGTGATCAGTTTGGTTAGTTTTCCGTGATTGTAGTTTTCATTCTGTCTGCCCTCTGATGGATGAGGATAAGAGGCTTATGGAAGCTTCCTGATGGGAGAGACTGACTGAGGGGGAAACTGGGTCCTGTTCTGATGGGCAGGGCCATGCTCACTTCACTTCAGTTCACTCGCCCAGTCGTGTCCAACTCTTTGAGACCCCATGGACTGTAGCACACCAGGCTTCTCTCTCCATCACCAACTCCCAGAGCTTGCTCAAACTTATGCCCATTGAGTCGGTGATGCTATCCAATCATCTCATCCTCTGTTGTCCCCTTCTCCTCCTGCCTTCAATCTTTCCCAGCATCAGAGTTTTTTCCACTGAGTCAGTTCTTCATATCAGATGGCCAAACTATTGGAGTTTCAGCTTCAGCATCAGTCCTTCCAGTGAATATTCAGGACTGATTTCCTTTAGGATGGACTGGTTGGATCTCTTTGCAGATCAAGGGACTCTCAAGAGTCTTCTCCAACACCGCAGTTCAAAAGCATCAATTCTTCAGAGCTCAGCTTTCTTTATAGTCCAACTCTCACATCTGTAACTGACCACTGGAAAAGCCATAGCTTTGACTATACAGACCTTAGCCTGTAAAGTAATTCCTCTGCTTTTTAATATGTTGTTAAGGTTAGTCATAACTTTTCTTCCAAGAAGCAAGTGTCTTTTAATTTCATGGCTGCAGTCACCATCTGCAGTGATTTTGGAGCCCCCCAAAATAAAGTCTCTCACTGTTTCCATTGTTTCCCCATTTGCGTTAAGTGACGGGACCGGATGCCATGATCTTTGTTTTTTGAATGTTGAGTTTTAAGCCAACTTCTTCACTATCTTCTTTCACTTTCACCAAGAGGAACTTTAGCTCTTATTCACTTTCTGCCATAAGGGTGGTGTCATCTGTGTATCTGAGGTTATTGATATTTCTCCTGGCAATCTTGATTCCAGCTATGTTTCATACAGCCCAGCATTTTGCATGATGTACTCTGCATAGAAGTTAAATAAGCAGAGTGACAATATACAGCCTTGACGGACTCATTTCCCAATTTGGAAACAGTCTGTTATTCCATGTGCCATTCTAACTGTTGCTTCTTGACCCGAATACAGATTTCTAAGGAGGCAGGTGACGTGGTCTGGTATTCCCATCTCTTCAAGAATTTTCCATAGTTTGTTGTGATCCACGCAGTCAAAGGTTTTGGCATAGTCAATAAAACAGAAATATATGTTTTTCTGGCACTCGCTTGCTTTTTCTGTGATCCAACAGATGTTGGCAATTTAATCTCTGGTTCCTCTACCTTTGCTAAATCCAGCTTGAACATATGGAAATTCTTGGTTCATGTACTGTTGAAGCCTGGCTTGGAGAATTTTGAGCATGAATTTGCTATAGTGTGAGATGAGTGTGGTTCTACAATAGTTTGAGTGTTCTTTGCATTGCCTTTCTTTGGGATTGGAGTGAAAACTGACCTTTTCCAGTCCCGTGCCCACTGCTGAGTTTTCCAAATTTGCTGGCATGTTGAGTGCATCACTTTAACAGCATCATCTTTTAAGATTTGAAATAGCTCAGCAGGAATTCCATCACTTCCACTAGCTTTGTTCATAGTGATGCTTCCTAAGGCCCACTTGACTTCAGACAGCAGAATGTCTGACTCTAGGTGAATGATCACACCATCGTGGTTATCTGGGTCATGAATATCTTTTTTGTACAGTTCTTCTGTGTATTCTTGCCACCTCTTCTTATTATCTTCTGCTTCTGTTTGGTCCATACCGTTTCTGTCCTTTATTGAGCCCATCTTTGCATGAAATGTTCCTTTGGTATCTCTAATTTTCTTGAAGAGATCTCTAGTTTTTCCCTACTTTCTTCCATTTAAGTCTGAATAGTTGAAGAAAGTAGGGAAAATCACCAGACCGTTCAGGTATGACCTAAATCAAATCCCTTGTGATTATACAGTGTAAGTGACAAATAGATTCAAGGGACTAGATCCGATAGACAGAGTCCCTGATGAACTATGGACAGAGGTTCATGACACAGTACAGGAGGCAGGAATCAAGACCATCCCCATGGAAAAGATGCAAAAAGCCAAAATGGCTGTCTGGGGAGGCCTTACAGGTAACTGACAAAAGAAGAGAAGCAAAAAGCAAAGGAGAAAAGGAAAGATATACCCATCTGAATGCAGAGTTCCAAAGAATAGCAAGGAGAGATAAGAAAGCCTTCCTCAGCGATCAATGCAAACAAATAGGGGAAAACAATAGAATGGGAAAGACTAGAGATCTCTTCAAGAAAATCAGAGATACCAAGGGAACATTTCATGCAAAGATGGGCTCAATAAAGGACAGAAATGGTACGGACCTAACAGAAGCAGAAGATATTAAGAAGAGTGACAAGAATACACAGAAGAACTGTACAAAAAAGAGCTTCATGACCCAGATAATCACGATGGTGTGATCAGTGACCTAGAGCCAGACATCCTGTAGTCTGAAGTCAAGTGGGCCTTAGGAAACAGCACTATGAACAAAGCTAGTGGAGGTGATGGAATTCCAGTTGAGCTCTTTCAAATCCTAAAAGATGATGCTGTGAAAGTGCTGCATTCAATATGCCAGCAAATTTGGAAAACTCAGCAGTGGCCACAGAACTAGAAAAGGTCAGTTTTCATTCCAATTCCAAAGAGAGGCAATGCCAAAGAACATTCAAACTACTGCACAAATGCACTCATCTCTAGCAAAGTAATGCTCAAAATTCTCCAAGCCAGGCTTCAACAGTACAGGAACTGTGAACTTCCAAATGTTCAAGCTGGATTTTAAAAAGGCAGAGGGGAGAGGAACAAGATGGTGGAGGAGTAGGTGGACGTGGAGTACCTCTCTCTCCACGGATACATCAGGAATACACCTTCAGACACAGAAGTGCACGCAGAACCCCAGCTGAGAGCAGACAGGAGGACCTGACCAGCAGGAAAGAATTTATAGAACACGCAAAACTCGGTAGGACGAAGGATCTAGCATGAAAAACAGGAGTTGGTAGGACTGGACCTGCCCTCGGTGGGTGGCGGAACTGAAGCAGGGGTCCAATCCCCACATTGGGGCAATTGTCTGAGTCAGAGGAGAAGCATTTAAGGCTCAGAGGGAAACAGCTGACCTGTGGCAGCCTAAATGGAACGTGAATCAGACAGTCCTTGCTGCAGCCATACATACCCTGGATGGCGCACTCTTTGCAATCCTATAGATTGTGGCCTGCCAGGCTTTTCTGTCAGGGAGGGGCTTTTCCAGGCAAGAACACTGGAGCGTACTGGCCAATACTGTTCACTATACCCGTCTAGAGCACTGTATTTCCTGCTGCCCTAGCCGCCAACCCCCCTGAGTACCTGGTGCTGCCGGAACCCCTGCGACCCCGGCAACTGCACGGCCTCTGCACCGGGCCCTCACAGGAGCAGACCCAGGTCCTCCAGGGCAGCCTCAGGAGCAAACCCCGGTCCACAGCCCGCATGCGGAGGTGGAAATAAAACCACAGTTGAAGCCCAGGGGCAGTGTGGCTAAGGAATAAGACCCAAAACCTTCCCACCAGCTGTACAAGCTGCAGATTAAATCCACACGATCAGCTAGGCAGACTCTGTGTCTGTGGAATATATAAAAGGTCACTGAGAGCTCCCACAAAAGAAAAAGCATTAGTTCTGATACCTGTGAATATTGGAAGCAAGAACACAGAGGAGCAGGAACAGATTAGAATCTGAGCTGCCCCCACAGCAGGTCCAGGGATCAGCATGGTGTCAGAGGGCATCCTAGGGAGGTGAGGTGGACTCCCAACGAGGGAAGGGACGCTGACAGCAGTGACTCAAGAAAAACGTTTATTATTCTTATGTTTTGACTTGTTCTGTAGGTTCTTTTGGATTTTTTGCTTTTTTCCCCCATCTCTGTTGCACTTGTCAATTCTATTGGCACCATGAAATCTAACTAAGCTTTTGAACTTTTTTTCCTCAGTCACATTTTTCATTGTTGTTATAAACCTCTGCCTCTATATTGGGCTTTTGCAGTTCTGGGGAGTTGCTTTTTTTTCCTCTTTTTCTCTTTTTTTAATTTTAATTTTTTAAACCTATTATTATTTTTTCCACATTTATTCCTTTGTTTGCCTTTCCTACTGTTCTTTTCCCCTTGCAGTTAATCTTTTATATATATAAGTCTTCATCTACCTCTATTTAAATTTGCATAAGAATAATCCTTTCTTAAAGAAAGGATATGCAAATTTAAATAGAGGTAGGTGAAGAAATCTGTGTGCAGGTCAGGAAGCAACAGTTAGAACTGGACATGGAACAACAGACTGGTTCCAAATAGGAAAAGGAGTACATCAAGGCTGTACATTGTCACCCTGCTTATTTAACTTCTATGCAGAGTACATCATGAGAAACACTGGGCTGGAAGAAGCACAAGCTGGAATCAAGATTGCCGGGAGAAATATCAATAACCTGAGCTATGCAGATGACACCAACTTTATGGCAGAAAGTGAAGAAGAACTAAAAAGCCTCTTGATGAAAGTGAAAGTGGAGAGTGAAAAAGTTGGCTTAAAGCTCAACATTCAGAAAACGAAGATCATGGCATCCAGTCCCATCACTTCATAGGAAATAGGTGGGGAAGCAGTGGAAACAGTGTCAGACTTTATTTTGGGGGCTCCAAAATCACTGCAGATGGTGATTGCAGCCATGAAATTAAAAGACGCTTACTCCTTGGAAGGAAAGTTATGACCGACCTAGATAGCATATTCAAAAGCAGAGACATTACTTTGCCAACGAAGGTTCGCCTAGTCAAGGCTATGGTTTTTCCTGTGGTCATGTATGGATGTGAGAGCTGGACTGTGAAGAAGGCTGAGCACCGAAGAATTGATGCTTTTGAACTGTGGTATTGGAGAAGACTCTTGAGAGTCCCTTGGACTGCAAGGAGATCCCACCAGTCCATTCTGAAGGAGATCAGCCCTGGGATTTCTTTGGAAATGATGCTAAATGATGCTAAAGCTGAAACTCCAGTACTTTGGCCACCTCATGCCAAGAGTTGACTCATTGGAAAAGACTCTGATGCTGGGAGGGATTGGGGGCAGGAGGAGAAGGGGACGACAGAGGATGAGATGGCTGGATGGCATCACTGACTCGATGGATGTGAGTCTGAGTGACCTCCGGGAGTTGATGATGGACAGGGAGGCCTGGCGTGCTGCAGTTCATGGGGTCGTAAAGACTTGGACACGACTGAGTGACTGATCTGAACTGAACTGATCCTTTCTTTTCTTTCTTTCCTTTCCTCTCAACGTATTTGTCAGCTCTGCTCTCATTGCTTTATCCCCCAGCTGGTGGCGCCTTGTGGCTGTAGTTCTGTTCAGCGGTTTGTGCTTTGGTTGGTCTTGTTCTTAACTGGAAAATGTACTTTTTGATTTCCTTTGTTTGTCGGGTCAATCTATTGTAATTTATTTTTGTTGAACTGTTTTGACTTTGCTCATGGGTGTATATGTGTGTATTCTATTATTTTAATTATTATTTGCCTAATTTTGTAAGTGCTAGTTGTCTGGAGTTCATCTTTGGTTTCTTGTTTTTGGATATTTGTTTTAATCTCACTTAATGCCATAACAAACCAGTTGTGAAATCTTCGTTCCTGACCAGAGATCAAGCCCTGAGCCTTTGGAGTGGGAGCACTGACTCCAAGACCCTAGACTACCAGAGAACTACCCCTTGGAAGTATCAAATAGTGAGAACTCCCACAAAGGAAACAACTAGAATACAAGACTTGGCATCACCCAACCACCAGTAGCACCCTGTGCAGGACGCCTCATCCAAACAACAAACAAAACAAAAATACTAACCCAACCATCAGCAGACAGGATTCCACCTCACTCAGCCTTGCCCATCACAGGAAAAACAAGCAAACAAGCAAAATCTCAGCACCACTCTCACCCTATAAAAGCTCACACAAACACTGGACCAACCTCACAAGGGCAGAAACCAAAAGGAAGAAAGAATTCAACCCTGAAGCCTGGGAAAAGGAGACCTCAAACACAATAAGTTAAAAAAAAAAAAAAAAAAAACAATAATGAAAAGGCAGAGAAATACTACACACATGAAGGCACAAACTAGAAGCACAGACGTCCAAACAAATGAAGAGGGAATAGACAAACTACCTGAAAAAGAATTCAGAATAATTATAGTAAAGATGATCAAAAACCTTGAAAGCAAAATGGAAAAAATGCAAGAATCAATTAACAAAGATTTAGAAGAATTAAAGAACAAACATGCAGAGACAAACAGCACAATTACTGAAATTAAAATACTCTAGAAGGAATTAAGAGCAGAATATCTGAAGCAGAAGAATGAATCAGTGAGCTGGAAAATAAAATGGTGGAAATAACTTCTGAAGAGCAGAATAAAGTAAAAAGAATGAAAAGAACTGAGGATAGCCTCAGAGACCTTTGGGACAATATCAAACACACCAACATTTGAATTATAGGGGTCCCAGAAGAAGAAGAGAAAAAGAAAGGGTATGAGAAATTTTTTGAAGAGATTATAGTTGAAAACTTCCCCAACATGGAAAAGGAAATAGTCAATCAAGTCCAAGAGGCCCAAAGAGTCCCATACAGGATAAACCCAAGGAGAAACATGCCAAGACACATACTAATCAAACTAACAAAGACTAAACACAAAGAAAGAATATTAAAAGCAGCAAAGGAGAAGCACCAAGTAACAAAGAAGGGAAGCCTCATAGGCTTAACAGCTGATCTTTCAGCAGAAACTCTGCAGGCCAGAAGGGAATGGCAGGATATGTTTAAAGTACTGAAAGGCAAAAATCTACAACCAAGATTACTGTACCCAGCAAGGATCTCATTCAGAATGATGGAGAAATAAAAGCTTTTCAGACAAGCCAAAGTTAAGAGAATTCAGTACCACCAAACCAGCTTTACAACAAATGTTAAATGGACTTATATAGTCAAAAAATACAAGAGAAGAAAAAAGATCTACAAAATCAACCCCAAACAATTAAGAAAATGACAATAGGAACATACATATCAATAATTACTTTAAATGTAAATGGATTAAATGCTGAAACCAAAAGACACAGACTGGCTGAATGGATAAAAACAAGACCCATACATGTGCTGTCTACAAGAATCCCACTTCAGACCTAAAGACACAAATAGACTGAAAGTGAGAAAATGCAAAAATATATTCCATGCAAATGGGAAGCAAAGGAAAGCTGGAGTAGCAATCTGCGTATCAGACAAAATAGATCTTAAAATAAAGAAGGTTGCAAGAGATTAAAAAAGGACACTATATAATGATCAAGGGATCAATCCAAGAGGAAGACATAACAATTGTAAATATCTCTGCACCCAGCATAGGAGCACCTCGATACATAAGACAAACACTAACAGACATAAAAGGAGGAATTGACAGGAACACGATAATGGTAAGAGACTTTAACACCCACTCACACCCATGGACAGATCATCAAAACAAAAGTAATAAGGAAACACAAGTCTTAAATGATACATTAGATGAGATGGATCTCATTGATGTCCTCAGGACATTCCATCCAAATGCAGAAGAATACACCTTCTTCTCAAGTGCACATGGAACATTCTCCAGGATAGACCACATCTTGGGTCACAAATCAAACCTCAGTAAATTTAAGAAAATTGTAATCATATTAGGCATCTTCTCTGACCACACTGTGAAACTAGATATTGATTACAAGAAAATAACTAAGAAACACAAACATACGGAGATTAAACAACATGTCTCTAAATAACCAACAGGTTACTAAAGAAATCAAAAGGGAAATCAAAAAGTTTCTAGAAACAAATGACCATGAAATCATGACAACTCAAAACCTATGGGATGCAGCAAAAACAGTCCTAAGAGGGAAGTTTATAGCAATACAATCCTACCTCAAGAAACAAGATAAACATCAAATAGACTAACTTTACACCTAAAGCAACTGGAAAAAGAAGAACAAAAATCCCAAAATTGGTAGAAGAAAAGAAATCATGAAGATCCAAGCAGAAATAAATGAAAAAGAAATGAAAGAAACAGTAGTAAAGATTAATGAAACTAAAAGCTGGTTCTTTGAGAAGATAAACAAAATTGACAAACCTTTAACCAGAGTCATCAAGAAAAAACGAGAGAAGAATCAAATCAAAATTAGAAATGAAAAAGGAGAGGTTACAACAGACAATGCAGAAACACAAAGGGATTATAAGAGACTGTGAACAACTCCATGTGCCCTATAAGAGATTATGAACAACTATATAGCAATAAAATGGATAACCTGGAAGAAGTGGACAGATTCTTAGAAAAGTTCAATCCTCCAAGACTGAACCAGGAAGAAATAGGCATTATGAACAACCCAGTTACAAGCACTGAAATTGAAGCTGTGATCAAAAGTCTCCCAAAAAATCAAAACCAGATGGCTTCACAAGAGAATTCTATCAAACATTTACAGAAGAACTAACACCTATCCTTCTGAAACTCTTTCAAAAAATTGCAGAGGAAGGAACACTTCCAAACTCACTCTATAAGACCACCATCACCCTGATACCAAAACCAGACAAAGACAACACATAAACGAGAAAACTATGGGCCAACATCACTGATGAAAATAGATGCAAAAATCCTCAACAGAATTTTAGCAAACAGAAGTCAACAGCACAGCAAAAAGCTCATACAACATGATCGAGTTGGGTTTATTTCAGAAATGCAAGGATTCCTCAATATATACAAATCAATATGATACACCATATTAACAAAATGAAAGATAAAAACCATATGATCATCTCAATAGATGCAGAAAAGGCCTTTGACAAAATTCAGTACACATTTATGATTAAAACTCTTCAAAAAATGGGCATAGAAGGAACCTGCCTCAACATAGTAAAGGCCGTATATGATAAGCCTACAGCAAACATTATTCTCAATGGCGAAAAACTGAAATCATTCCCCGTAAGATCAGGAACAAGACAAGGGTGTCCACTTTCGCCACTATTATTAAACATAGTTCTGGAAGTCCTAGCTACAGAAATCAGAGAAAAAAAGAAATAAAAGGAATTCAGACTGGAAAAGAAGTAATGCTCTCACTGTTTGCAGATGGCATGATACTCTACATAGAAAACCCTAAAGATAGTATCAGAAAATTACTAGAGCTAATCAGTGAATTAGCAAGGTTGCAGGTTACAAAATCAATACACAGAAATCACTTGCATATCTAATACTAACAATGAAAAATCAGAAAAAGAAATTAAGGAATCAATCCCATTCACAATTGCAACAAAAAGAATTAAATATCTAGGAGTAAATTTACCTAAGGAGACAAAAGAACTGTACCCAGAAAATTATAAGACACTGATGACAGAAATCAAAGACGACACAAACAGATGGAAGGTGCTCCATGTTCCCGGGCAGGAAGAATCAATATTGTGAAAACGACTACACTACCAAACCTAATCTACAGATTCAATGTGATCCCTATCAAATTACCAATGTCATTTTTCACAGAACTAGAACAAAAAATTTCACAATTCATATGGAAACACAAAAGACCCCAAATAGCCAAAGCGGTCTTGAGAAAGAAGAATGGAGCTGGAGAAATGAAGCTTCCTGACTTCAGGTTATACTACAAAGCTACAGTCATCAAAACAGTATGATACTGGCACAAAAACAGAAATATAGACCAGTGGAACAAGACAGAGAGCCCAGAGATAAACCCATGCACCTGTGGGCACCTTATTTTTGATGAAAGAGGCAAGAATATACAATGGGGCAAAGACAGCCTCTTCAATAAATGATGCTGGGAAAACTGGACAGCTACATGTAAAAGAATGAAATTAGAACACTTCCTAACACCATACATAAAGATAAACTCAAAACAGATTAAAGACCTAAACGTGAGACCAGAAACTTGGAGGAAGACATAGGCAGAACACTCGATGACATTAATCAAAGCAAGATCCTCTATGACCCACCTCTTAGAAACAAAAGTGAACAAGTGGGACCTGATGAAACGTGAAGGCTTTCGCACAGCAAAGGAAATGATAAGGTGAAAAGACAACTCTCAGAATGGGGGAAGATCATAGCCGCTGAAACAACTGACAGAGGACTAATTTCCAAAATGTACAAGCAGCTCGTACAACTCAGTACCAGGAAAACAAACAACCCAATCAAAAAGTGGGAAAAAGACCTACACAGACAGTTCTCCAAAGAAGACATACAAATGGCTAACAAACACATGAAAAGATGCTAACATCGTTCATTATTAGAGAAATGCAAATCAAAACTACAATGAGATACTTCACACCAGTCAGAATGGCCATCATCAAAAAGTCTACAAACAATAAATGCTGGAGAGAGTGTGAAAGGGAACGCTCTTGCACTGTTGGTGGGAATGTAAATTGATACAGCCACTATGGAAGATGGTATGGAGATTCCTTTAAAAACTAGGAATAAAACCACCATATGACCCAGCAATCCCACTCCTAGGCATATACCCTGAGGAAACCAGGATTGAAAAAGACACATGTATCCCAGTGTTCATTGCAGCACTGTTTACAGTAGCTAGAACATGGAAGCAACCTAGATGCCCATGACAGATGAGTGGGTAAAGAGGTTGTGGTACATATACACAAGGGAATATGACTCAGCCATAAAAAGTCAGTTCTGATGAGGGGGATGAACCTAGAACCTATTCTACAGAGTAAAGTGAGTCAGAAAGAGGAAGATAAATATCATATTCTAACACACATATATGGAATCCAGAAAAATGGTTCTGAATAAATTTATTTACAGAGCAGCAATGGAGAAATAGACATAGAGAACAGACTTATGGACACGGGGAGAGGGGAGCAGAGGGGGAGATGTGTGGAGACAGTAACATGGAAACTTACATTACCGTATGCAAGATAGATGGCCACGGGGATTTGCTGTGTGGCTCGGGAAACTCAGACGGGCTCTGCATCAACTTAGAGGGTGGGATAGGGAGGGACAGGGGAGGGAGGGTCAGAAGGGAGGGGAATCACCTCTGGGTGATTCATGTTGAGGTTTGACAGAAAACAGCAAAATTCTGTAAAGCAATTATCCTTCAATTAAAAAAAAAAAGGCCGAGGAGCCAGAGATTAAATTGCCAACATCCACTGGATCATAGAAAAAGCAAGAGAGTTCCAGAAAAACTTCTACTTCTGCTTTATTGACAATGTCAAATCCTTTGACTGCTTGGATCACAACAAACTGTGGAAAATTCTTAAAGAGATGGGCATACCAGACCACCTCACCTGCCTCCTGAAGCATCTGTATGCAGGTCAGGAAGCAACAGTTAGAACCAGACATGGAACAACAGACAGGTTCCAAATAGGAAAAGGAGTACGTCAAGGCTGCATGCCGTCACCCTGCTTATTTAACTTCTATGCAGAGTACATCATGAGAAACGCTGGGCTCCAGAAGCACAAGCTGGAATCAAGATTGCTGGGAGAAATATCAATAACCTCAGATATGCAGATGACACCACCCTCATGGCAGAAAGTGAAGAGGAACTAAAAAGCCTCTTGATGAAAGTGAAAGTGGAGAGTGAAAAAGTTGGCTTAAAACTCAACATTCAGAAAACGAAGATCATGGCATATGGTCCCATCACTTCATGGCAAATAGATGGGGAAACAATGGAAACAATGAGAGACTTTATTTTTCTGGGCTCCAAAATCACTGCAGATGGTGACTGCAGCCATGAAATTAAAAGACTCTTGCTTCTTGGAAGAAAAGTTATGACCAACCTAGACAGCATATTAAAAAGCAGAGACATTACTTTACCGACAAAGGTCCGTCTAGTCAAATCTATGGTTTTTCCAGTAGTCATGTATGGATGTGAGAGTTGGACCATAAAGAAAGCTGAGTGCCGAAGAATTGATGCTTTTGAATTGTGATGTTGGAAAAGACTCTTGAGAGTCCCTTGAACTGCAAGGAGATCGAACTATTGCATCGTAAAGGAAATCAGTCCTGAATATTCATTGGAAGGACTTATGTTGAAGCTGGAACTCCAATACTTTGGCCACCTGATGCAAAGAACTGACTCATTGAAAAAGACCCTGATGCTGGGAAGGATTGAAGGCAGGAGGAGAAGGGGACGACAGAGGATGAGCTGGTTGGATGGCATCATGGACTCGATGGGCATGAGTTTGAGCAAACTCCAGGAGCTGGTGATGGACGGGGAGGCCCGGTGTGCTGCAGTCCATGGGGTCGCAGAGTCGGACATGACTGAGCAACTCAACTGAACTGACTGTGTCAAATCTATCGATCATTTTAAGGAGAACTGACGGCCTCACGATGGTGAGACTCCCAATCTACCAAGATACTTGATGTATCTTGACACTTATTTACCTACTATATTCTTTGGTTTTCCTAAGCAATATTTTTAGGGTGGATTTTTTTCTCATCAAATGAATTCCTATGTATGAGATGTATTTTCTATACTTTTATACATGTATTTTTATCAATTGACTCTGCTACTTTAATAAATGGTGGGTTTTAATCCTCTGCTCTTCTCTTGGTGAGAACGTTTACTGTCGGTGACGCCAGCTTGGTGGTCAGCTGTGGCCGCCAGGTCTCACGCCTGGTCCTCAGGCCTCGCTGAGCTGAGTGCTTGCCAGCTGAGTGCTTGCCCCCCTCTCCCCACTGCCCAGGGCTCCCTCCTGGCAGCCACCTTTCTATCTCTGTTCCTGTGAGTTTGAGTTATTTAAGATTCTACATATGAACAGTATAAATGGTGTTTTAAAATTTATTTCCTGATTATTTGTGCTAATGTGTTGACGCCCCCGCGGCTGTTGCACGCTGCCCCTGCAGCCCGCCTCCTGCAGGGCTTGCCTCCTGGTCCCGCCAGCTTGTGTCTTCTCGGATCTCCCGTGCTGCACTCCCAGCAGCGTCCGTCCGCCTGCCTTTCCAGTCCATCCACCTTGTCCTGGTTCCTGCCCTCCTGTACCGAGGGGAGCAGGCAGGAGTCCACTAACGAGGCGGGAGTCAGGTCCCCACAAACACACGCTCTCGAACAGGGGACACTCCTTGTCCGCTGGGAGTGGTTTTCTCTTCTCTGTTTATCATGAATGGCACAGGATCTGCACCGTTTCCCCTGGATCTCCGGAGACGGTTGTGTCACCCTGTTCGTATGAGTGGCATCCATCCCCATAGGACTGCGAGGCGGACGTTGCCTTCCCTCGCCATCTCCTTGCAGAATGAGAGACGTTTCACTTTTAGATCCAACGTTGCCACCCACACCGCCATCAGCGAGTGTCGCCAGGGTCTGTTACTTCAACCAGCTTCTCAGAGAACCAGCCTAAGGCTTTGTTGAACTTTCAATTTGCTTCCCTGGCTCTTGCATTTGGGGTTTTATTGGTCTTCCTGTATATGTATATGCATGGGCTTTGCTCAGAGCTCAGTTGGTAAAGAATCCGCCTGCAATGCGGGAGACCTGGGTTTGATCCCTGGATTGGGAAGATCCCCTGGAGAAGGGAATAGCTACCCACTCCAGTAGTCTGGCCTGGAGAACTCCATGGACCGGTTGCAGAGTCAGACCCAACTGAGTGCCTTTAACTCACTTGGTGTGTGCATATATATATTTAATTGGGGTGTAATTGCTTTAAGATGCTGTGTTGGTCTCTGCTGTACGACGAGATGACTCAGCCATGTGCGTACGTATGTCCCTCCCTCGTGGACCTCCCTCCGCCCGCCCACCCCATCCCTCCCGGTCACCACAGAGCCCCGAGCTGAGCTCTCTGTGTGGTACACCAGCTTCCCAGTAGCTATTTAATGTTTCCAAATCAAGCAACTGACAATGGATTAACCTCCAAAATATACAAACAGCTCATGCAGCTCAATATTAAAAATTAAACAAACAAGCAACCCAATCAAAAAATGGGCAGAAGACCTAAGTAGGCATTTGTTATTTGGGTTTGTTTTTCTTCTAAATTCTTGAGTTAGAAGTTGGTTGGATGTTAATATTTGGCCTTTCTTCTTTTTGATACATGACAGGCAAGTTAAGGATGGCAATTACCCTTTATTTTCTGCTTTGACTGTATCTGAAAATTTTTGAAATGTAGTATTTGGGATATTATTCAGATCAATATTTTCTAGTTTTCAGTACAATTATTTCTTTGATCTCTAGGTCATTTAGAAATCGGTTTCCTTTTAATACATTCGCATCAGATTTTGTAGGTGGCCTGGATTTTTCTTGTCGGCATGATCATGTTTCGACCGGAGCTGGGTCATCTCAGCACCAGCCCTTCGCTGTGGGGTGTCGTGTGCCGTCAGCGCTGGTGAAGGCAGCGTGTGCTCCGTGCCTGTCGAGGATCGCGGGTGCGGCCGGGTTCTTCAGTGTGGCATTCCCATCGTGCATGTTCTTTCTGCTTTTTCTTGTCTGCATGTCCCAAGTATGATGCCAGCCTCTGGCGACACATCAGCTGCTCACAATCCTGACAACTTGTGCTCTGCATTCTTCAGACTCTGTTAGTGACTTTATTTTGGTTAGAATTTTCCTGGGTGTGTGTCCCCCTTTCAGTCACTCCCTAATCTTGGGTCTTACATATTTCTCTGCATAAAATCTGATGTTTTTCTTTTAGAGTGAAAGTGGGTTTATTCTGGGAGAGACACTCCACAGACAGAATGCAGTCCATCTCAGAGGGCAAGAGCACCGAAACTCTGAATCCAAACTGACCACTCTCTTAACCAGTGCATTTCACATTTACGTCCTGTGTGATTGCCTGTGTACACAGATGGCGTGGATTGTGCACACAGATTACCCCAGAACAACAAACACCTGCTTGCCCACACATTTCTGAGGGCCAGGTCTCGCATGAGGTTCGGTCAAGGCCATGGCCGAGGCTGGGTCACGTGAAGGCTTGACTGGGTGGCAAGTGGGGGGTCCACTTTCCAAGGGTTCGTGCACCCGGACGAGGGCTGGAGGCCTCACGTCCTCACCTCACGGACCCTCCAAAGGGCCGCCTGAGTGACCTCACGGCGGGTGGAGCATCCACAGAACAAGAAATTCCAGACAGGCCCTGGAGTCACGTCTTCTGTGGCTCAGCCTGAGAAGTCACACTGGGTCACTTCTGCCCTGTCCTGCTGGCCACAAGCCCGTCCTGATGTGACGTGACACAGGAGGCGGGGCTCCCCCGAGGCCGCCTTGGAGCCTCATGCCCTCAGGACCTCTCGTCTGGTTGCGTCTGATGTCTGTTTATCCTTTTCCAGCTCGTGTCCCTCTTTCTCTTTGCCTATTTCCATTAATGTTTTTGTCATTTCAGTTTCTCCTCCTCCTGATTTGGAGGTCACACACTCTGGTCTTTTAGCTGTTGCATAGAAATGACTAGCTGCACGCTGAGGTTAACGTCTAAAGTTCCGAAAATCCTACTTTTATTCCTGCCCGGACAAGGTAAAGAACCTGCCTGCCGATGCAGGAGACGTAAGAGACACAGGTTCACTCCCTGGGTCAGGAAGATCCCTTGGAGGAGGGCATGGCAACCCACTCCAGTGTTCTTGTCTGGAGACTCCCATGGACAGAGAAGCCTGGAGGGCTGCAGTCCCTGGGGTCGCAAAGAGTTGGACACGATGGAGCTACTTAGCAGCAGCAGGACAATGCAATGACCTTCAGGCGTGGAGACAAGGGCCATTAGTACTGTGTGTTCAGACCACACAACGGCTCTGCGCCCTGCACCCTCCCCAGGTCTCAGACTCCCCCACGGAAGCTCTCATCTATCCTCTTTCGGACTCTCACCTTGAAAGAGACAGGCTCTGTGCAGTGGGCGCCCAGCGGGGCCCTCTCAGCACCTTTCTCCTCGGCTGTTACCGCTGCTCTCAGATACTCGGACAAGTCCACGGCTTTCCAAAAGTGAACTGCCTTACTTGCCCGCAAAATTTCCAACTGTTTTAAGGACAGGTCTGGGTGTGGGGTTTTATCTGTATTTATTCAAACTGGAAATCTCTAACCTTTATTAATCGGCACACTCTTGTCTTTAATGGTTTATGAGAAGCGCTCAGCCTTTAACCCTTTGAGTACCGCCTCCGCCCCGCCGCCTCTCCTTGCCGTGGGAGCTCAGGGGTGATTGCCCCCCCGCCTCCACTCACTCCCTGTATCACTTCACCTCCCAGTCGCCTTTTGGTTTCCTGCGGGGGCCACCTGCGTAGACTCCTCCTCTGCCTTCCAGATCATTCTGTCCTCAAAGGCTAGAGCACCGTGAATCCCATCCACTGAAAGGTTTTGGTTATTATAGAGTCATTTTTTAGAAACACTACTTTTTAATAAATTTGGCTATTCTCTATAATTCCTTTCCTTTGCCTAAAAACTCTAAATTGTATTGAAATCGTGTAGTGTTCTGTGTCTGATAATTCTATCAGCTTGTGAGGTCTTAGGTCACGTTCTGTTTCTGCTGGCACTCTCACATTTTACTAGAGACAGATCGTTTTCATTAAGAAACAGATTGCAGGGAGTCTGCATTCCTTCCAGGATGTGGATGGTCCCCTCAGAGAGCCGTATGTGCCGAGCGGAACCCCCTCCCCGGCCCCTCATCTTCCGTCTCCTGAGCGAGGCCGCCCGCATCACTTTAAGCTCATAGTCTGAGGCTTGGTGCCCTCCGCGCCCCACCCCAAGCCCAGGGATGAGAACTTGTCACCAGACCTGTTTCCTGTTTGGGACTAGCTTGGGGCAATCTCCCTGGGATTTCCACCCACCCTGCTCAGCACCAAGAACACTCCTCGGGCTCTCTGGGACCGGGAAGGTGTGTTTTGGGCTTGCCAATGGTGTAATCTTTTAGGGTTGCCACTTTTTGAGGGGCAGGGTGTCTCTCACCCCGCGTGGGAGTAGTCTTCTGCCTCCCCAGCCCCTAAAGCCTTGGAACCTCAAGCCCGGGTGGTCCTGGTCCACAACACAAAGGCTGATCCCTGCAGACTTCACCTTATCGTTTCTTGCTTTTTGCCTTTTGTTGCTTTTAAGAAGGTGTTTTTCATTTTTCATGGTCAGTTCAGTTCAGTCGCTCAGTCGTTTCCAACTCTGCAACCCTGTGGACTGCAGCACGCCGGGCCTCCCTGTCCATCATCAACTTCTGGAGTTCACTCAGACTCGTGTCCATCGAGTCTGTGATGCCGTCCAACCGTCTCATCCTCTGTCGTCCCCTTCTCCTCCCGCCTTCAATCTTTCCCAGTATCAGAGTCTTTTCCAAAGAGTCAGTTCAGGTTGCTGTTTTTTCCCAGGACTGACCTGGATCCAGAGCACCAGCTCCTGAGTGGACACACCCCATTTGGGGGCTCCACGCGCTCCCCTCATGCCCCCTCCTTCACCCCAGGATGTGCAGCGCAGGGCTCCCCCGTGTCTCAGTGACCCCCCAGCCCCTCATGGATGGCGCAGCGCCCCTCTGCCCTGAGGGCCTGGCCCTTCCCAGGTCTGGCCCGGCTGGCCCCACCCCCGTTAGGTCTGGACTGCAGGCCTGCCCCTTGGCCTCTGCACCTGCTCCCCTGAAGATGCAGCCCCCTGCCCCGGCTTCCCGCGGCCCCACATGCCACACAGGCCCCGGCACACCCCGCGGGACAGGCTAGCTCCTGTCCCTGGGGAGGCCCTGTCCCTGGGGAGGCCCTGTTCCTGGGCTCGGTCCCAGCTGCAGGCTCCGGGAAGCGGTGGGCTGCTTTGCATAGGAACCGGGCGGCCCCTCCCACCCCACCTGCCCCTGGGGAGAAGTGACTCAGCCAGGCTACCGGCAGGGCTGCTGGTGGCTCCAGCTGGTGTGGCAGCTCAGCCCGTGGCACCCCTGGGCTGGGCCCGAGGCCGGGAGAGCCTGGGGAAGCCCCAGCGCCCTCGCCGGCCCAGGCACAGGCTGCAGCTCGCCCGGAGCGGCCTTCTGAGGCCTGGCAGCCCCAGGCTGAGTCACGGCAGGGGCGCGGGGGAGGGGTGGTGGGCACGCAGTGTGAGTCCACCCAGCTCCCTGAGAAAGATCACAGATGCGGCCGCAGAGAGCAAGGACAGGCTGCGGGAGCCTCGCCCCTCGGCTCTGGGGTGGGGGCTCCAGCCTCTTGGAGGGCACTGACCCCACCTGCTGGCTGGCTCACGGCCCTGGGCTGTTTGAGGAACTGGGGAAATCCTGGAGAAACACCAGCGCTCAATGGGGCTCCAGGCACCCAGGCTCCGCAGGGCGGGGCCAGACTAGTGTGTCCTTCTGGAGGACGTGGCCACTGTGCGAGCAGCAGGGGAGGAGGCGGGATGGGGTTGGGAAACCAGGGTCCCGCAGTCCCATCCTGTGCCCACAGGGCTCTGGAGCCAGCACCCTCGTGGTCAGCAGGTGTCCTCGGCCAGGTCCCCTACGCAGGCCCTGAGGGGCAGTCCAGGGGCCCTGCTCCCGAGGCTGGACGCCAGGAGGGCTTTGGGGGGAGGCTCGTGGGTGCCAATGGGGCTGCGGGCTCCAGCCATCTTGAGTGTGCTCGTAACCTCCTAGGAGAGTCCCTGGGTTTGCTCACTGCCCTTAACTGGGACTCCTCTCCTGGGGCGGAGAAGATGAGCACAGGCCCCAGGGCCTTGCCCCCTGGCCTCGAGTGGAGGTCTTGGCTTTTCTGGGAGCGGGGAGCGAGTGTGGGAGCGAGTGGGCTTGGAAGCCAGCTGGGACTGACCTCCGGGGAGACCAGCACCTCGCAAGGGATGAGGGCTGCCCTTAGAGGGGTGAGTCTGAGGGGGGCACGCCCTGGGGCGCAGAGTCTCAGGGACCCGTGACTGTGGCCAGAGACGAGGTTCTGTGGCAGGACCAGTGGGCCTGGTCTAGGGTGGCCAACGCAACCTCACGGACTGACCGGAGCAATCTGGAAGTTGGTGGGTGGCCTGGTGGAGGGGCGCGGTAAGGGGCGGGCAGGTGGGGCCTGGTATGTGGGCGTGGCCGGGGCTGGGTGGGCGCCATCCAGGTGGAGGAGGGCGCCATCCCTGGGGGTGAGGGGCGCAGTCTCAGGACCCTCCTCTCCCACTCTCTCTGCTGCAGGGGTGCCAAGGGCCCTCCCAGCGCCCTGCCTGGTGTGCCGTGGCTCGCTGCCGCCCGCCGGTCCCTGCAAACGCTGCCGCTCCTTCTGCGCCGCAGTCCTGCAGGGCGCCTCCTTCGTGCCCCTTGGCGACGAGCCGGGCAGCGGCCTGTGGACCCCGTGACGCCGAGCACCAGGGCTGGAGCGACGCGCCCGGGCCCCGAGGCCTCCAGAACGTGGCTCGTTCCTTTGAAAACCTCTGCGTAGATGCAGGCCCTTGTATACAGAGCTATTTTAGCGAACCTGTGCACCCTCACCTTGGTGTTTCTTATGGAGCCTGGGCCCCCGGCCGCCCACTGCCCGCTCCCCAAGCCTGCCTGCACCCCAGGCCCCTCACCCTGCACCCCACCCCGGGCCACACCCCCACGCCTCCCTCTCAGCCTGCACCCCTGCCCTGGGGGAGGCGGACTCTGCCCTGGGCGCCCCTCCCGAGGCGCCCTCCTCTCTGGAGGGCGCCCCGTCCCCAGAGGCCCTTTTGTTCACTCATTGATTCAACAAAAGTCTGGCTGTGCTGCTCCAGGTTCTTTGCACCCGAGCGTCTCCTTCCAACCTGGTGCTGAGCGAGGGGGTGAAGGGGCGCCCGTACTAGGTCAGACCCCTCAGGGTCCACCTCAGGTGGCCTTTCAGGCCCCCGGGCCATCTGTGGGCCGTGCAGCCTGCGGAGACCGACGGTGGGTGAGCCTCTGAAGCATCTCGGCTTGGGTGGGGCTTCCCAGCCACCCGTGCCTGCAGGGGCCAGGGAGCCCCAGAGGACAGGACACATCCCCACCACGCTTATCCCCGTGAAGCCACGTGGTGGCTTCATTTCCGACCCCCTGCAGCCCCTCGGCACTGGCACGGCGTGCTCCGGGCCCCGGGGGTGTCGGCCGGCAGGTGGGCCAGGAACTGCGCCACGTGGGCCTCCTCGCTCCAGGAAGGGCTGGTGCCCATGGGGTCCCTGGGCACATGGTCCCCACCTGCCCCCCGGTGAGAGAGCAGGAGGCAGCCTCAGGCACTCCCTGCTTGGCCTGGTGGACAGTGTCTGGGCACACAGCCTGCGGCCCTCCTGACTCGAGCCATCCGGCTGACCCAGGGAGCTCTGGCAGCCTGACTCAGAGGGGACCAGGCCAGGGACAGCAGGGGGACTAGCGCCTGGACTTCCTGGCCACCCCAGACTCCCTGGCCGACAGCTGACCGCACCCCACAGGGGACTGCAGGTGAATACTGCCCGGAGGGCTGCACCCTCCACAGGCTCTGCCTCCCAGCGGTGGGGGAGGGGAGTCCACACCTGCTCCGGGCTGGGGAAGGGAGGCTGCGCAGTGGGCTCGGCTTCTGGGTGGGGTGGGGGCGCAGGCAGCGGGGACCATGGTCCTGGGTGACGTTTGCCGGTGGGTCCCATGCCTGGGTTTCCCATGTTGGTTCCTGCCTCCTGAGGCTCGAGTCCCGTCTCAGGTCAGATGAGGGGGCAACAGACAGGTGAGCAGCCAGGGCAGCCCTGGGGCCGCCCGGGGAGCCAGCCCAGGGGTGCTGCCAGCCGGGTCTGCTCCCCTCCGCGCCTGCGGTGCCCTGTTGGGGTTCCAAGCAGATCCCCAGCCCCCTGGGCCCTGGAGCGGGTCTCTGGGCTCTCCAGCGACTCCCACTTTTCCATGCCTCTGACTCAGGGGACGTGCCCTCGGGGCCAGAGGTGCTCAGACCTGCCAGCCAGTGAGAGAGGCAGGCTGGAACCTGGGAGGAGACCAGGGACCCCTGAGCCACAGCTCAGCCTAGGCCCGGGGGCAGGCAGGGTGCTGTGAGCGCCTGTGCGGAGGCCTCTCTGCAGAGGACCCAAATGCAGAAGGGTCAGCGTGCACTCCCTGCACAAGTCAGGCCCCAGAGTCAGCCTCGGGGTAGTGCTCTCTAGGGTGTGGCCAGTGAAGCAAGGGCTCAGCAAAGTGGAGCAGCCTCTCATACCCAGAGGAGGGACGGGGGCACTCAGGACTGGAGGGGTGTCCCAGGCTTGTGGGAGCTGGGGCTGGTGCCAGGGATGGCTCCCACCTCTCTGCCAGCCCCGCTGGGCTCGTCAAGCAGGGCACGAGCCACCTTCCATCCCTCGACTTTGGGACAGAGGCCTGAGAGAAGGGGGGACACCAAGGAGCCATGGCAGGTGCAGGGCGGCTCTCCAAGCCCACAGGCCCACAGTCAGCCTTGGCCCAGCTGCCAGCCTCAGGGCACCTAGCCACCGGAGACCCCAGAGCTCCACAGTTCCAGGATGTCTCTCCTTTGACAGCCTGGAAACTCCAGGGCGTCTGGACAGGGGCCAAAGCCCGCAGGCGGAAGCTGTGGGCTGTGGCTGTGGCCAGCCCACTGGGAGGGGGAGTGTCTGCCCCAGGAGCGAGCGAGCTCCAGCTGAGCCACAAGCCGGGAAGGCGAGGCACAGTCACCACAGGCCGCCCCTCGCACCCTTGCTCGGCAGGCACCTTCCTGCGGCCAGATGCTGGCCAGGCACGCCGTCGCCTTGCTCTGCCTGACCTGGGGCGCCTACCAGAGCCTGGCCCTCCCCAGGGTCACGGAATGTGGCCTTTCCTGTCCCCAGGTGAGCCTGCCCCTCCTGGACTCTCCTCTGAGCCGCCCTGCCTCCACCCGGCTGGCCACTGGCCTGGCCCACCTACACGCGCAACTCAGAGTGACCAGCAAGGGGCTCAGGGCCCGGGGCGGTGGGTGGTCAGAGGCCCGCGGCTCCCCAAGGTGGTGGCCCAACCCGTGGCGCCAGTCGGTGAAGTGTTTGCCGGGAGCACGTGGGGCACCGAGGCCCCGTGAGTGTCCTTTCCTGGGGAGCCGTGCGGGGGCAGCCTGAGGCCCCTCCTGTGTTCACAGGGCCGGTTCATCATCCGGGGTGCGGGCTGGGGCGGTGTCTGGGCTTGTGTAGACGCCCAGCTAAGGAAATGCCATGGGCACCCAGCTCGTTCTGGGCGGGCAGGCGCCGCAGGACAAGGACGTGGCTCGGAACGTTGTGTCCCAGGACTGTCACTGTCCCTGCGGCGCCCTAGCCAGCAGCACCTGTCCTCGGAGGTCCCCCAGCTCAAGACCGGGGAGGCTAGCCGCTGCAACGGGCTGGGGATGCCCAGGCATGGGCCCTCTGCCAGGTGAGGGTCAGCGGGGACCGGGGGAGACGCAGGGCAGGCAGGGTCAGGGAGCAGTGGCAGCTGGCGAGAGAGCTCAGGGGACACTGGGACACACAGTGTGCAAGGCACACTCTCCAGGGCATGGAGCGTGTCCAGCAGAGGGTCAGGGAGGGACAGGGCAGGCTCAGGGGGCCAGGGATCAAGCAGAACCTCAGAAGCAGGACTCAGGTTCTGGGTGCAGGGACCCATGGTGGGTCCTTCTGGCTCCTGGTGGGACTGGTGGGTGCAGAGGGAACAGCTGGGCTGAAGTAGGGGTGGGGCCTGGCCCCGGCCCGCGGGGATGGTGAAAGGGTGGGCTGCTTCCAGGGCACTGTGAGGTGGAGCTGCGGGACTGGGTCCCAGACCTCAGGGAAGGAAAAAGCCAGGATGAATCTTAAGACGCGGCTGTAGCACCTGGGCCCCGAGGCGTTCTCTGGGCTCGGGGAGGGGGGGGGGCGGGGGGAGTGTTCAGGAGGAAACTGTGAAATACGGGAATTTTGAAATATGGGATCTGACAAGCCCACCGGACTACGGAGAACTGGTGCTGGGACCGCAGGGTGTGGGGGTGGAGTCAGGGTGAGGCCGCAGGGGTGTGACGGCCCCCCTCCGTGGGATGGCCCGGATGGTGGGGGAGGGGGCTGTGGGGGTGGGGAGAGGCGGGGGAGGCCCCCACCCCGCCACGGCCCTCCCCCACGGAGAGCGCGCGGCCGGCCACCGCCTTGGCACCCAGCTGGGGCAGCGGCGGGATTAAGGGAGGCGGGGGTGCAGGGTGGGGAGAGCAGGGACAGAGCCTGAAAGGCCCGGAGACGGGTCTGGGGAGGGGTTGAGAGAGGGGGTCCGGGGCAGGGACCCTGGGGGGGCGGATCCTGCTGGAAGAGGGGCTAGGGGAGGGTCTGGGGGGGGCCCGGGGGAGGAGTCAGGAAGCCCAGGGTGGGGGGTTGCCTCGGGCGCCTCTGGAGACCTCCCCCCACCTGCACGGAGACCCCCGCAGCGCTCTGGACCTTGACAGCCTTCAGGCAGGGCGGGGATAGGAACCGCAGAGCACAGGGCGCCTGGGGGTGGGGGGCAGTGAGGCCCCTTCCGAAGCACCTAGGACCTTGTCCTCCCCACCTGATGGGGAGGCAGGGTGAGGACCTGGCCCGCTGGGCCCCTCCCCACAGACCCCGCCCTTGCCGACCCACCTGGGAAGCCCCGAGAAGCCCAACAGCGGAAACCCCCAAGGGTGGGGGGTAGGGGCGGGGCAGCTGCTTCTCCGTCCCCGCCCCCCACAAAGGGCGCAGACCGGCCCTTCCCACGTCCACCACCCGCAGCACCCCCGGGGGGGGGGGGGGGGGGAGGGCCACCGTCCACCGCGCTCTTTGACCTTTGCCCCTGCTGGTCCCTGGGCAGGGAGAGGGGTTCTGGGCACCCAAGGTCCAAGCACCAGATCGCACCCACCCCCACCAGTAACCGAGGTCAGCGGCTCTGTGGTCCTCAGGCAGGCCGTGCCCCAGGGCTAGGACATAGGTGGGGGTCAGTCTCTCTACTGCGTGGAGCCCCTTGCCAGCTTGGGAGGGGGTGGACTCAGGCCACAGGATGCAGAACGCTGGCTGGTTCCAGGCCTCTGGGCTGTGGAAGGAGTGAGATAGCCAGGAGAGGCTGTGGCCCAGGCCCACTGGCCCCCTGCCTTGCTGGACCTGCCCTGTGCCACCCACTGGCCCCTGGGCCTCCTGGACTGGCCGCTCACCCTCCACCCATCTGCTTGGTCAGGTTCTGGGTGGGGCATCCAGGCGGGTGCAGCCCCTTTGCCCAGCTGAGCCCCCCAGCCGCCCCTGGTCACCTTCCTCAGCCCGAGGACCATGGGCAGGCCCCCGGGGTCACCTCAGTGGGGTTCGTGTGGCTGGGGGCTGAAGGCCTTATCGTCTCAGGGGGATGTCGTGATCAGAAGACTGGGTAGATGAGGGGTGATGGTTAAAAGGCTGGGGCAGACAAGGTGCCTGGGGGGGGAGAGGGGACCCAGAGTCTGGGGCTCAGCCAGGAGTGACCCGGTTACCCAGATATTAACATCCGGGGTCACTGGGAGAAGCCCGATGCCATGCTCGCAGCTTTTCTATAAACCTAAGATTACTCCAAAATGAAGACTATCTAGGAAGGGGTGTAGCGCTGGAGATGGACCCCCAAGAGTGCCTGCCCCCAGACCCAGGGAAGAGGAGCAGACCCCCACCCCCACCCATGCTAGCAAGGGCCCCCCAGCTGTTGGAGTGCCCTGCCCGTGAAGGGGCCCCCACCTTCCCGAGCCCCTTCATCTCCCACCCTGACCCGAGGCGTCACTGCCTGGCATGAGCCGGGTCCTTGCTGCCAGCTGTCTCCCCGCGCCCGGCCCCATGCCGCCAGCTCCAGGCAGGCCTGCGGTGCCTGGAGCGCCACATGTGTCGGGCTGGGCCTGAAGGTCTAGGGGCGCAGGTCGCCAGGGTGTGGCTCCGGGGGTGGCACGAGGTGGCCCACAGACCTCACTCCCTCTCGATGTTCTGTCCGCAGGGCTTCGCCTGCAAGAGCCTCGTGAGCCGTGGTGAGTACATCTCAGGAGGAGGATGTGCAGTCCTTCCGGTCCCCGCTGACACCCCCTCCCGCCTCATCGGGCAGAGTGCCCTCCCATCCCTGCCGCCGCCTGGGTCAGGAGGGCACAGCCCCCGTCCACGCCCAGCTGCAGGCTTGCTGGATGTGGGAGTCGGGGGTTCCTGTGCTATTGGAATTTGTTGCTTTGCAAAGTGGCCACGCCAGTCTCCACCTCAGCAGCAATCCATGGAAACTTCCACTGTCTCATCACATGCCCCGTTTTTGCCTACCGTAATACAATATCCTATTTTAAAAATAGCTTCATTGTCTTTGCAGACACTTTATATTTTATTTAAAAAGGGGCATAAGGGACGCAGTGGAGGAGGGCATGGCAACCCACTCCAGTATTCTTGCCTGGAGAATCCTATGGACAGAGGAGCCTGGCGGGCTTCAGTCAGTAGGGTTGCAGAGAGTCCGATGTGACTGAAGCGACTTAGCACACATGTATGCAGGGAACACGGATAATAAATCTAGCTCCAAAGCCCTCCTGGAGAAATAAATGCTGTTTATGTTAGGAAGACATAGTTCTAGACATCTTTGTAGGCAAATATACTGTTCCTAGATAAACAGATGACAAAGATTTTATAAAAGTGAAATTACTTTATTCCATTTAAAATCAGTATTTTACTTAATTTGACTTTAATAGGAAAAACCAAAGAAATGGCTAAACTTTAATTGAATGTTTCTTCACCTCGAGAGGGACCCCCAAGTTGAAGGTGTGAGATGATGAGACAGGACGCAGCGTGCCCCCACCCAGGCAGTCCCGTCACTGGCATGTCTGACTGCAGTCAGTGGTCGTGGAGCTGAGCTTGGAACAGCCTGTGCCTGGACCCTCCCCACGGGCCCAAGGCGCCCCTGCCGGTGTTACAGCCGAGGGGCCTGCAGACTTCTCTCCCGCCCGGCCGGGCCCTTTCCTGGATCCCTGTGAGCTTCCGTAACCTCGGGGAGCGTTTCCACTCCCACCTGAGCGCGGGCCTCGTCTCTGGTGAGGCCGCCTCTGCCTGCGTCGCCCGCTTCCTCCGTTTCTGTGTTTCTCGTGGCTTTTGCTGTGAGCATTCCAAGCCAGCGTGTCTCCTGATTTGCGCGTCTTCAGTGTACTCATTTGCCCCGAGATGAGGTGTCTGGCTCCCTGTCTCCCCATGCCCCGTCTCCTCTGAGCCTGCTGCGCTGTGGCCGCCGGGATGGGCCACGAGTCCCTTCGCGGTGGGCCTTCCCTCCGTCCACCATGGCGCTGTCTCCCTCCCACATGCTGCCTTCCCGGTCCGCCTCCCCTCCCTCTCTCTCCTCCCCTCCGTTCTGTGTTAACGTTTTCCACGTTCTGTCGTCTGTGACATGGATGGCTGCCTCTGGACCCCCAGGTTACTCAGGCCTCCTTCTCACTCAATGACCCCAAATCCGTGGTGTTGTCCCCGCGGACCTGCTGTGTGCAAGGGCCAGATGTCCGGAGGGCCCCAGGCATGCTGGGGGGACGGGGAACTTGGCAGGTCCTGGGGGTGGTGGGGGTGCGGGGATGGGCTTTCGGCTTCTAGGGGACCTGGGGGCCATCACAGTCTCTGTCCTTCCATCGTATCCCAGTGGGAACCGTGAAAATGCAGGACCCCACCCGGCCTCCTCTTCAGATGGAGGGACAGAGGGAGCTTGCCACGGATTCCCGGTCTTTGTCGCCCCGCAGCAGGGCTTCTGGGGGCGGGGTCACCAGGCAGGGGCCTGGCCCACATGCTCAGTCCGCTGCAGGGCAGTTCTCTGGCTCGACGACCTCTGTGAGTTCTGGCAGGTATTGGAGGTACTTTGTGAGGCTGTGGAGGGACCCCCACACACTCCCATCTCCATCTGTGTGTCCTGCGTGGGCTCCTCCTGGGGCGATGACAGTCAGCCCGCGTCACAGACAGCTCTTCCCACTCTTCCTCCTCCTCAGCCTCGGGCTGAGAGTCACACGCTTTGGTTTCGATGCAATAGTATTCACATGCCTCCCCTTTCAGGGTTTCGTGAATTGGAGGGGATCTTTTAAGAAGTCTACCCCGTTCTGGTCATAGAGACTTCCTCCCTGTACTTCCTGTGTTTCTATATTAAAGTTTTGTTTCTCAGACTCAGGTCTTTGATTCATCTAGCTCTTGTTTCTGTGTGCTGTGAGGCAAGAGCCCAACTGTGCTCTTCGCTGCCTGGAAATCCCGCAGTGGCCACACCAAGTGCCGGACGCCTCTACCCCCACCCTGCCTGTCTTCAAATTTCCACGCTGTGTGGGTGGTTCCCCGATGGCCTCTACTACTGAGTGAGGCCACCCTGAGTCCTGAGGGCCCCTCCCTACACACCCCATCCTGTGGACCTGCGCACTGAGCCCATGGATGAATAGATTTAAGCTAGATGCTGACTTCTGGTGGGGTGACCCTTCTGCTTCATTTCTTTCCTAAATTGTCCTGGGAGATGGCAGTGTCATTGAGGTGGCCCTGAATCCAGATGCAAGAGCAAGGAGGGCATAAAACAGAAGTGGGATCCATGTTCTAGACCCCAGAGACGGGCCCCAGGTGGGAAGAGCAACAGAAGGCAGAGGTGAGTCTGAACCCAGCAGGCAGTGAGCACCACTGGTGAGCACCCAGCTCCTGCTCAGGGACCCAGTGGGAGGTGGCCCTGCACAGAGAAGCTCCAAGAGGCTTGAGGACAGCAGTGGCAAGACCAACTGCAGGTAGACGAGGCCGAGGGGAAGTAAGAGCCATGAAGTTCAGTTCAGTTCAGTCGCTCAGTTGTGTCCGACTCTTTGCGACCCCATGAATCGCAGCACACCAGGCCACCCTGTCCATCACCATCTCCCGCAGTTTACTCAGACTCATGTCCATCGAGTCGGTGATGCCATCCAGCCATCTCATCCTCTGTCATCCCCTTCTCCTCCTACCCCCAATCCCTCCCAGCATCAGAGTCTTTTCCAATGAGTCAACTCTTCGCATGAGGTGGCCAAAGTACTGGAGTTTCAGCTTTAGCATTAGTGCTTCCAGTGAACACCCAGGGCTGATCTCCTTCAGAATGGACTGGTTGGATCTCCTTGCAGTCCAAGGGACTCTCAAGAGTTTTCTCCAATACCACAGTTCAAAAGCATCAGTTTTGGGGCGCTCAGCTTTTTCTTTACAGTCCAACTCTCACATCCATACATGACCACTGGAAAATCCATAGCCTTGACTAGACTAATAAAGTTTTGCCAAGAGAACGCACTGGTCATAGCAAACACCCTCTTCCAACAACACAAGAGAAGACTACACATGGACACCACCAGATGGTCAACACCAAAATCAAATTGATTATATTCATTGCAGCCGAAAATGGAGAAGCTCTATACAGTCAACAAAAACAAGACCAGGAGCTGACTGTGGTTCAGACCATGAACTCCTTATTGCCAAATTCAGACTGAAATTGAAGAAAGTAGGGAAAACCACTAGACCATTCAGGTATGACCTAAATCAAATCCCTTATGATTATACAGTGGAAGTGAGAAATAGATTTAAGGGCCTAGATCTGATAGATAGAGTGCCTGATGAACTATGGAATGAGGTTCGTGACATTGTACAGGAGACAGGGATCAAGACCATCCCCATGGAAAAGAAATGCAAAAAAGCAAAATGGCTGTCTGGGGAGGCCTTGCAAATAGCTGTGAAAAGAAGAGAAGCAAAAAGCAAAGGAGAAAAGGAAAGATATAAGCATCTGAATGCAGAGTTCCAAAGAATAGCAAGAAGAGATAAGAAAGCCTTCAGTGATCAATGCAAAGAAATAGAGGAAAACAACAGAATGGGAAAGACTAGGGATCCCTTCAAGAAAATTAGAGATACCAAGAGAACATTTCATGCAAAGATGGGCTTGATAAAGGACAGAAATGGTATGGACCTAACAGAAGCAGAAGATATTAAGAAGAGATGGCAAGAATACACAGAACAACTGTACAAAAAGATCTTCATGACGCAGATAATCACGGTGGTGTGATCCCTGACCTAGAGCTAGGAAACTGGACCGCAAAGCACGTCCACCAACAGCGACAGCAGAGGGCGCTGTTTGCAGCGAGGAAAGCAGAACCCAGCCAGTGGCGGAAAGCTCGGAAATCTCCATTCACGTAACGGGGGCCAAGGGGAGCCGTGGGCACAAGCCCCAGGCGACTTATGATAATAAAAAGAGGATAAGGGGCAGAATAAGGTCCCGACGGGCAAAGGCAGTGCGCCAGAACACCCCGAAAACCCACAACTGTAGCTTTTCATTTCAAAGTGGTTTAAAATAGCCAGTTCAGTTCAGTAGCTCAGTCCCATTCAGACTCTGCCACCCCATGGACTGCAGCACGCCAGGCCTCCTTGTCCATCACCGACTCCCGGACCTCATTCAAACTCATGTCCATCGAGTCCATGACGCCATCCAACCATCTCATCCTCTGTCGTCCCCTTCTCCTCCTGCCTTCAATCTTTCCCAGCATCAGGATCTTTTCAGATGAGTCAGCTCTTCACATCAAGTGGCCAAAGTATTGGAGCTTCAGCCTCAGCATCAGTCCTTCCAATGAATATTCAGGACTGATTTCCTCTAGGATGGACTGGTTGGATCTCCTTGCAGTCCAAGGGACTCTCAAGAGTCTTCTCCAACACCACAGTTCAAAAGCATCAATTCTTTAGGGCTCAGCCTTCTTTTTGGTCCAACTCTCACATCCATACATGACTACCGGAAAAACCTTAGCTTTGACTAGACAGACCTTTGTTGGCAAATTAGTCTCTGCTTTTTAATATACTGTCTAGGTTAATCAGAGCTTTTCTTCCAAGGAGCAAGCATCTTTTAATTTCATGGCTGCAGTCACCATCTGCAGTGATATTGGACCCCAGGAAAATAAAGTCTGTCACTGTTTCCATTGTTTCCCCATATATTTACTATGAAATGATGGCACCAGATGCCATGACCTTCGGTTTTTGAATGTTGACTTAAGCCAGCCTTTTCACTTTCACTTTCATCAAGAGGCTCTTTAGTTCTTCTTCGATTTCTGCCATAAGGATGGTGTCATCTACATATCTGAGGTTGTTATTTCTCCCGGCAATATTGATTCCAGCTTGTGCTTCCTCCAGCCCAGCATTTTACATGATATACTCTGCATATAAATTAAATAAGCAGGGTGACGATATACAGCCTTGACGTACTCTCTTTCCAATTTGGAACCAGTCCATTGCTCCATGTCCGGTTCTAACGGTTGCTTCTTGACCTGCATACAGGTTTCAGAGGAGGCAGGTGAGGTGGTCTGGTATTCCCATCTCTTGAAGAATTTTCCACAGATTGTTGTCATCCACACAGTCAAAGTCTCTAGCATAGTCAATAAAGCAGAAGTAGATGTTTTTCTGGAATTCTCTTGCTTTTTGTGTGATCCAACAGATATTGGCAATTTGATCTCTGATTCCTTTGCCTTTTCTAAATCCAGTGTGAACATTGGAAAGTTCTCAGTTCACATATTGCTGAAAGCTGGCTTGGAAAATTTTGAGCATTACTTTGCTAGTGTGTGAGATGAGTGCAATTGTGAAGTAGTCTGGAGTGCAATTGTGAAGTAGTCTGAACACTCTTTGGCATTGCCTTTCTTTGGGATTGGAATGAGAACTGACCTTTTCCAGTCCTGTGATCACTGCTGAGTTTTCCAATTTTGCTGGCACTTTCACAGCATCATCTTCTAGGATTTGAAATAGCTCAGTTGGAACTCCATCACCTCCACTAGCTTTGTTCATAGCGATGCTTCCTAAGGCCCACTTGACTTCGCATTCCAGGATGTCTGGCTCTAGGTGAGTGATCACACCATCATGGTTACCTGGGTCATGAAGATCTTTTTTGTACAGTTCTTCTGTGTATTCTTGCCACTTCTTCTTAATATCTTCTGCTTCCGTTAGGTCCATACCATTTCTGTCCTTTATTGAGCCCATCTTTGCATGAAATGTTAGAAGACTCAAGAAAGTTGATAAAGATGTTAAAGAACAATAGAAACAAAAATTAGGAAATTTCATAAATGGGTGACAACACTTGGGCTTAAAAATAAAGGAAAAATCACTGCAGCAACGAAGACGATGTGAGAAGCGTGAATAGACCCCATGTTAAATGCCGTGAGAGAAATAAGAAAGTAAAAAGGGGATTTTTTTAAAAAATCAAAGTGTCATATTGTGTTTGAGTAGACTCTAGGAGTTGGTGATGGACAGGGAGGCCTGGCATGCTTCGGTCCATGGGATCGCAAAGAGTCAGACATGACTGAGCAACTGAAATGACTGAATTGAACTGTTAGTACAGGGAACTATATTTAATATTCTGTGATAAACCATAATTAGAAAGAAATTGTACCTATATATATAACTGAATCACTTTGCTATAAGCAGAAATTAGCACAACATTGTAAATCAACTATATTTCAATTAAAATGAGAGCACAAGGGCCTTCCGTGATGGCGCAGTGGGCAAGAATCTAATGCAGGGTTCAACCCCTGGTCCGGGGAGATCCCACACGCCTGAGAGCAATGAAGCCCACACACCACGGCTCCCGAGCCGGCACTCTAGATCCCGGGAAGCGCGGCTCCTGAGCCAGCGTGCTGCGACTGCTAAGCCCTCATGCCCTGGAGCCCGTGCTCCACAATCAGAGAAGCCAGAGCAACGAGCAGCCCACACACTGCAGCAAAGAGGAAGCCCCACTCACCACACCGAGAGGAAAGTCCACGCACAGTCACGAGGACTCCATGCAACGAAAAATAAGTGAAGAAATAAAAACGTTTAGAAAAGAATACAAGTAAGGTTTGAAAAGAAAAAAAATCAAGAGATGAAATGATGTGTCAATAATAGAAGATGTTGCAGAAAGGCAAAGTCCAGAACACGGGTGCTGGGAGACCCTGGAGAGAACCGAGCTGCAGATCAGACATGCAGAAGTGCAGCTCAAGGACAACAAACAGCCCTAACACGCGGCGTGAACTGGAGAGGAACAGCGTGAAAACTCACTCAAGCAAAACGGCTGGATGTTAAAGAGGAAGTGAAGAATCTTTGGGCATCTAAGCAAAAAGAACTTAGCAATTCAAACTGGAAAGGAAAGTACATCAGATTTTTCAAAGAGCAACATTTTACCCCAGAAGAGAATGAACAGCAAATCCGTAGCACCTCGTTTGATGACTATAGACACAGTTCTGTGTTACAATCGCGAAACTTGCTAAGAGGCCAGATCTTAATTAATCCAACCACAAAAAAGAAACAATAATTACGTGACTTGACATGGCTGCTTTTGCTACCACAGCAATGACGACAACAGATAAATGCACCAAACCAGCACGCTGTACTCCCTAAGTTTACACGGTGCTATGCATCAAATATATTTCCATGAAAGGACACTGGCTTTCAGGCACGAAGACTCTAACAGGCTGGGACCCACGGACTCTTGTCCCAAGGGCCCCTCCTAGGGAAGGAGCATCCGACCACGAGACCCCGGGAGGGGTCGGACGGGAAACGGGGTGAGATGTAACGCAGGGCTGCTTGCAACACTGAGAACACGAGTGGAAGGGGAGACGGTACAGTATTCACAGCCGAGCACACTGACCATGGAGACAGGGACCGGCCATGAACAGCAGGAGAGATGGAGACAGGTCTATGCAGAGACAGGTTTCCGCTCTTTCCAGCCCGCCCAGCAGTGAGTGCTGCGACCCACACACAGTGTCAGGAACACAGCAGATGGCAGGACACGGTTTCACGGTGTTCTCCCGGTGTTCTTGAGCGTCGAGCGGAAGAACAGAGATTCTGAGGTCCTGTGCAGAAAGTGCGGTGAAAGCTCGGCTCTGAGTTGGAAAGCAGCAGGACTGCCCGAGGCACCGCTCTAAACCCGCGGTGGCCCTGTGGAGGCTCCTGGACCCGTCCGTGTCTCTCTTCCTGCCCTCCCTCTGGGCGCTCTGTCTCCCCAGTGAGGCTGTTTATCTCTCAGGTGTCTGCTCCAAGGAGTTCCCTGGCCGTCCAGCAGTCAGGGCTCTGTCTTTCCCTGCTGGGGGCTGGGGTTTGTCCTTGGGAGAGAACCTAAGATGCCACAAGCCATGAAGTGTGGCCAAAAAAAAAGTCCGTTCCCTGCCCCTGAGAAATGGCTCTTGGCTGTCCCCGGTGCCGAGGATTCGGGCATCTTCCCGCAAACTGGATTCCCTTTGTTTCTGAGTGGGACTGGGAGTGACCTGTGACTATCGGGACTATTTCTAAATCGTGGACTGAAGTTCCTTGGAACTGCCTGGGTGCAGACCAGCGCTAGGAGCCAGCCCCCAGGCCCGCAGAGGCTGCAGGCTCTCCAGGAAGCTCCGCGTCCCTGCCCTCCCACCAGGCCTAGGATCAGAGGAGGCAGCAGGTTTCTCCCGATCCCGTCAATGGGACGGGGCAGCCCTGGGCCTCCTGGTCTGGCCAAGCCTCAGCATCCCGCCCCCCACTTCCTCGAGTTTTGTGCTGAGGACCCTGGTGCCCCTATCAGCTCTCACGGGTTTTGGGAAGTTTTTTCACATGTATGTTTTCACATATATATGTAAGTTGTCTGTGCCTGTGTTTCCCACATGTATGTGTTTACAGGTATGTTTCACGTGTTTTATATGTATGTTTTCACGTGTATGATTTTATATGTGAGTTTTTAACATGTATTTTTTTCCCTCCAGCACTGTTAGTTCTCAGTAGAACCGGTCCAGACAGCACAGGCTCCTGTGGGATCCAGAAGGAAACCCCCGACAGGTTTTCAGATGCACAGGAGCCCTTCTCTCTCCTCCTGCCCTGCCAACGCACAGTTAAATTCACCTCCGTGTTTTACCAGTTCCTGTGTTCACAGTTCCCTTTGTAACCCACTTCTTCCTTCTGAGTTCATATTTCTCCTTTTTAAGATACAGCCGAGCTGTTGGGCCTTCTCTTAGTATGCCTCTGGTTTACTGTGATGGCTTTAAACCTTCAAGTGAGATCATATGTATTTGCTTCTCCTTAATCTTTATGAAGAATTTGGAGTTCGCAGTGCCTTCCCCACAGTCACAATGGGGTTGCTCTGCACAGCCTGTGGGATCTTAGTTCCTAAACTGAGCACTGAATCCACACCCAGGCAGTGCAAGCGCTGCATCCTAACCACTCAGCCAGCAGGGAAGTCCGTCACATCTCTTTCTTCTATACACTTTCTGTGTTGTGAGCTTAGCTGGGGACAAGAGCCTGTTCTTACTTTTATGCAAGCAACTTCTTGGCATCCACGGCCGCCATGCTCGTCTGTGGCTCCACCCTGTTTTCCTCCTGACTCTGATCCTTTGCTTGGTTGGCTGCAATGCTGGTGCTGCTGCTAAGTCGCTTCAGTCGTGTCCGACTCTGTGCGACCCCGTAGACGGAAGCTTCCAGGCTCCCCTGTCCCTGGGATTCTCCAGGCAAGAACACTGGAGTGGGTTGCCATTTCCTTCTCCAATGCATGAAAGTGAAAAGTGAAAGTGAAGTCGCTCAGTCGTGTCCGACTCAGCGACCCCACGGACTGGAGCCTACCAGGCTCCTCCGTCCATGGGATTTTCCAGGCAAAAGTACTGGGGTGGGGTGCCATTGCCTTCCCTGTGGCTGCAATAGGTCCTTGTATTTCTCCAGAAAAGGTCAAAAGGTGCCGCCTTCTCATTTTCTGCAGAGGAGGGCGTTTCCACATGCACGAGGGACAGCCTAGATGAGAGAGGGCTCTGAAGCTCCAGGCTCCGAGGAGCCTTGCTGCGCCTCTCAGCAAGGAAACGCCAGGCCTGGGGACACAGCTCTCCTTACCCACAACCCCACCTGGCTGGACTAACCCCCCACTCCCGGGCCTGACCAGGAGCCCCTGGAGCCAGACCGGGACTCGGCCGCCTCCTGCAGGCAGCCTCTGCTCCGATTCCAGCCACAGCCCTTGGGAACTGTCCCCCCAGGAAGCTCTGAATCGCCCATCTGACCCCACACCTCGGGTTCATCAGCCCCAAGGCAACAGCGGGCCGGGTGTGTGGTGGGGGCCAGGCTGGGGCAGGGGACCATTCCCAGCTCTGACTAGCGGGGAGGATTTTACCCCTGTTTAGAACTGCCAGCACCCCGGGGACAGGAAAAGGCAGACCAACTACTTGCTTACTTTGGCCACCTGACGTGAAGAGCTGACTCACTGGAAAAGACTGTGATGCTGGGAAAGATTGAGGGCAGGAGGAGAAGGGGACGACAGGATGAGATGATTAGCTAGCATCACCGACTCAATGACATGAGTTTGAGCAAACTCAGGAAGACAGTTAAGGACAGGGAAGCCTGGCGTGCCACAGTCCATGGGGTTGCAAAGAGCTGAACACAACTTAGTGACTGAACAAGGACCGCTGGCTTTATTATTCTTTAAACCTCCATCATCTGGGGCGGTGGAGTCCTGCAGCCCCATCCCCGCCACGTGGAGGACAGGCAGATGTGTTGTTGGTTTCCTCGCTGTTGAATTTGGAAAGTTCTTACAGGTTCTGAACACACGTTCCTTAACAGGTGTACAATTTGCAAATATTTCCCCCCAATCTCTGACTTGTCTTTTCACTCTTCACTGGAGTCTTTCAAAGAGCAGAAGTTCGAAAGCTTGATGAAATCCAACCTACCCATTTTTTCTCTTATGGGTCACAATTTCAGAATTGTGTCTAAGAAAATTTTGCATTACCTAAGGTCAGAGATGCCATTCATGGCAGATAGATGGGGAAACAGTGGAAACAGTGTCAGACTTTATTTCTCTGGGCTCCAAAATCACTGCAGATGGTGACTGCAGCCATGAAATTAAAAGACGCTTGCTCCTTGGAAGGAAAGTTATGACCAACCTAGACAGCATGTTAAAAAGCAGAGACATTACTTTGCCAACAAAGGTCCGTCTAGTCAAAGCTATGGCTTTTCCAATAGTTATGTATGGATGTGAGAGTTGGACTGTGAAGAAAGCAGAGCACCAAAGAATTGGTGCTTTTGAACTGTGGTGTTGGAGAAGACTCTTGAGAGTCCCTTGGACTGCAAGGAGATCCAATCAGTCCATCCTAAGGGAGATCAGTCCTGGGTGTTTATTGGAAGGACTGATGTTGAAGCTGAAACTCCAATACTTTGGCCACCTGATGCGAAGAACTGACTCATTTGAAAAGACCCAGATGCTGGGAAAGATTGAGGGCAGGAGGAGAAGGGGACGACAGAGGATGAGATGGTTAGATACCATCACCGACACAATGGACATGGGTTTGGGTGGACTCCGGGAGTTGGTGATGGACAGGGAGGCCTGGCCTGCTGTGGTTCATGGGGTTGCAAAGAGTTGGACACGACTGAGCGACTGAACTGAAGGTCATAGAAATTTTTTAAAATAGGTTTCTTTTTGAAAGTTTGGTAGTTTAGGTTTTACATGGAGTCTGACAGTCCATTTGGGATAAACTTTACATTCTGTGGGAGCTGTTGTCTAGAGCCCATTGTTTTCCAGTGGACACAGCTGAGCGCCATTTTCTGGAAGCACCGTGCATTCCCCGCTGGACTCGCAGCATGCTTGCCGAGAGTCAGGCACGCAGGCCTGGGCGGGGTGGGATACTAGGCTGGTGAGTTTTGTGTCTCAGTCCTGGGGAGTCTTTCCTATCATCATCTCAGTCGCATGGCTCCCCAAAAGAAATCTGCCTCTCCCCTGGCTTGGTTCCACGGTTCCTCACGTTGTCTTTTCCTCTGGTAGCTTTACAGTTTTCTCTTTACTTTGGCTTTGAACACACTGACTGTGGTGTGCTTGTAATTCTTTATGTTTCTTATCTTTCATTGGGCTTCTTGGATTTGTGAGTGTATAGTCCTCACTAAGCTTGAAAATTTTCTACTCTTTTTTAGGATGTTTCTTCATTCCCTCGTTCCTTCCAAGACTCTAACTACACATACATTAGGTCACCTGAAGTTGTCCTGCAGCTCCCCGAAGCGCTGCTGTTCTATTTCCTCACCTTCACCACCACCTCCACCATCATCACATCATCACCCCATCACCATCAGCACCACCTCCTCCACCATCACCACCACCATGATTACATCATCACCATCACCACCTCCACCACCATTACATCATCACCACCACCATCTTTACATCATCGTCACCACCATCCCTCTCCACCTACTTTTGCGTGTTTTCTATTGCTATGTCAAGTTCTCCAATCTTTTTTTCCCCAGTGGCTAATCTGTTATTAATGTAGCTAATGTATTTTTCCTCTCAGACATTGTAGCTTTCATCTCTGCAAGTTGGAGTTTTTTTTTTTTTTTAAAAGTTTCATGTCTACAATTAACTTTTTGAGCGTGTAAAACACGGTTATAATAACTGCTTTAATATTCTTGTCTACAAATTCTAACACCTGTGTCAGTTTTTGTTAGTTGATTTTTTTTTCCTCATTCGGGTTATGTTTTGCATAACTTGTAATTTTTTATTATATGGTTTTTACCTGGCTTCACAGATGGCTCAGTAGTAAAGGATCCACCTGCCAATACAGGAGATACCAGAGACATGGGTTCAGTCCCTCGGGCAGGAAGATCCCCGGAGGAGGAAATGGCACCCCACTCCAGTGTTCTTGCCTGGAGTCCATAGGATCGCAGAGGCGGATCCCGTGTGACTGAGCACACACGCGCACTGGATATATACTTTTATCGTCAAAAATATTCTTGAGTCTTTTCTGGAATAGTCAACTTAGTTGGAAACAGGTTAATCCTTCTGGGTTCTTTCAAGATCTGTTAGACGAGATCAGAGCAGCACTCCACCCATGGCTAGTTATTTCTCTTACGGAAACAAGGCTCTTGCATCCGCTGCACCAGGGCCCCGCGAGGCCCTGGGTCTGCGGCCTGGCTGGGAGCAGGGACAGCCCAGACCCACGGGCTGACAAGACTCTGTCCCCAGAGCCCCTCTGGCTTCTTCTCTTCCTGCAGCTCCTCAGTCCACGCAGGCATCCCGCTCTGCCAAACACTCACCCTGCTCTCTGCACTGCGGTCCTCCCGTGCTCGTCCTGCAAACTCTGGCCACTTCCGGCTGTTTGCCTCTGCCCAGATCTGCCCCACTTCTTCTCTTGGGGAGGCACCAGCTGCCCTGAATGCCATTACCCCCATCCCCGCCACCTGGCAACACTCTTGGGACAGTGGGCACAGCCGTGGGCATCACCGTCCTACGCTTCCTTACACCCAGTGTCTTCAGACCGCACTTCGCCTGCTGTCCAGGCTGAGCTCCGTGACTCCACCTTGACCTCCATCTTGACCTCAGTGGGGTCCACAGCTCTGGTTTCTTTCCCAGGAACATTTCAGACCTCACAGTGGCTGCTGCCTCTTTGACTCGCGTCTGATCTGGTCAGGTTGGGGCTCCGCTGAGCAACGGGCCAGCTCTTCTGTCTGGGTCTCAGCAGCGGCACCTCAGCCCCCTTCTCCAAGGTCTGGGAGCCCAGCCACCATGGCCATGGGGACCCCTCACTCCAGCTCCTTGTGCCGCAAGGAGAGACGGCCTTGGTTGTGCCCTCTGCCCTTCCCCCACCCTCGTGCATTCAACCGGTCACCCTGGTGCCCGTGTCCCCCTCCTCCTGAAGCGCAGGAAGGGCCTTGGCACCTTCATCCTTTGCTTCCCCTTGACCGTCAGCCTGAGGGTGGGTCTTCCTGCTATGCTGCCTGGGGTGTGCCCAAGGCCTGGGCACCGCTGAGCACACACATCGTCTGACACGTCACCCGGCCGGAACGTCAGGCCCTGAGTGCCAGAGGGAACCTGGGCTGCCAGCTCCATGGGGTGCAGTGCTCTCCGGGGCATGGTGGAGACTATTGACCTTGAGGCATCTGCCTGAAGATCGAGCAGAGCCAAGACCAAAAATACCGCTCAGCCCCGGAGCCTGAAAGCGAGATCCCAGCTGCCCGCACGGCGCTCAGTCCGGCCCCAGCTTCCAGGGCCCTGACCAAGGCAGCTGGGGCCAAGCCATCTGTGCCAGTGCTCCCGCCTGCCACGGACAGGGCTTTAGGCGGCAGTGACCTCGGGCTCAGGCCCGGGGCCCCCCGCAGACCTGTGCTGCCGCTCATCCTTGGAACCCACAGGGCCAGCTGGCACACCTGGAGGGGGGGCCTTCTCTGCCCTTTTGCTGGCCAGGCGGGGGCCCCACTCCTGGGCCCAGCAGACAGCTCTGCACATGGCCCAGGTGGGCCCACCACTTGTCCAGGGCCTGGCTCTCTGACGGCACTGGGGCAAGTAGGGAGGACCCCCCACCTCTGATTCTGTGCAGCCCCAGAGCCCCTCCCCACCCGGCCACCCGCAGGGAATAGCCCAGGCACCAGCAACCCTGGCACTTAGCCTCCCTCTCCCCCAACAGGAAATATTTTCAACAGCTTCTGCCAGCAGCCCCCCGTGTCCATGCCCAGTTCCATCCTGGGGGCCCTGGTGCTCTCCACCGCCATGAAGTGCTCCCCACCTGATGGCTGCTCCTTGCTCCTGCGCATCAATGCCTCCCTCACGCTCCACGGTGACTGTGACGGGCACTCCTGGGTCACGGAGGGGCTCAGGGCTCCTTCTCTCGCCATGACAACCTGACGGCAGGCTGGGGTGGGGCAGGGAGACCCTGCTCACTGCCTTCACAGGGACAGCATGGTCTGACAGCCCGTGGGCCCTCTCTCCACAGAGAGCCTGCAGGGCCTGGAGGTCTGCTCCACGAGCCTGGACACCCAGGAGATGCAGTGCCAGACTGTGCAGGTCCCCAGGGCCTCCCGCCGGCAGGCAGGGGAGCAGGTGAGGCCAGTGTCCAGCCCCAAGCCCGTGGCCGGGGCGCCCCTCCTCCCCTACCCCAGACTCTGGGTTCCAGCTGTGCGAGGTGGAGCTGGCCTGGCCAGGGGTGGGGGGTTGACACCCAGGTCCACAGTTTACCCCGTCCTTGCCCAGCTCCAGGTATGCTTTGACTGCTTCAAGGTGGGCGTGGCCCAGACTCTCTACGTCACCCTGAGGACTGTCCCCCACTTCTGCGGGGTCCAGCTGGGCCAGCAATACCACACGGAAGGTAGGGACCAGGGAGCTGGCTTGGGCACTGCCCTCCAGCCTCCTGGAGGGAGCGGCGACTGCCCTGGGGCAGGAGTCACCCAGGCAGCGGGTAGGCCATGCAGGACAGGTCCCAGCAAGTGCATTTGCTTAATTCTGGGTTGCTGTTTCCCTGGAGGGGTGGGCTTCTGGAAATCACACCCGCAGAGGCCCAGCTGCGGGTGGCCTCTGGGGCAGAGTGGGCTGTGCCCAACTCTTCCCTTGTCATTCACAGACTGCAGAGAGGAGGACGTGGGGAAGAATGTGCCTGACTGCTTCGGTGAGGTCCCTCCCCAGGTGGGACCCCGGCCCCGCTGCCCCTGGGAAGACCCTTGGGTGGTGCTGGGCACCCACAGGCCTCCTACCGGGCTCTTCTGCCCTCCTCACGTGGGAACTCACGATGGGTCCTCAGGCAGGCAACTTCCAAGATGCCTGGGTCTGGCAGGAGTCACACATGCAGGCTGTCAGGACAGCTGGAGCCCTGTGCCTGGTGACCTCTAACCCTAGCGTGACCCCTCCTGCCCTCCTACAGCTGAGAAGCTCTCCTACTGGGTGGACCGCAGCCGCAAGGTCATTCTAGTACAGGTGCCAGAGTCGGGGGGCTCTGACTACTATGTGCGGCTCTGTCTGAAGCGGTTCGTCTGCGAGGACGCGGGCGCCCCAGTGCGGGTGAGCCCCAGCCCCGCTCACAGTCCCAGCCCCGCCCACCCTTGTCCTCCCCTGCAGCCCAGCCCACAGTCTTGGCCCCACCCACCGCCCCGCCCCCTGTCCTCCCCTGCCGCCCCGCCCACCAGCTGTCTCCCTGCTGCCCAGCCCGTAGCCCTGGCCCCACCCTCCCTCTGTCCTCCCCTGTCGCCCCGCCCACAGCCCTGCCCACAGCCCCAGCCCCGCCCCCTGTCCGCCCCTGCCGCCCCGCCCACCAACTGTCCCCCTGCTGCCCAGCCCACAGTCCTGGCCCCGCCCACCATGCCCCACCCATAGCTTCAGCCCCGCCCCCTATCCGCCCCTGCCGCCCCGCCCACAGCTGTCCCCCTGCTGCCCAGCCCCTAGTCCTGGCCCCGCCCAGCAGTCCCCGCCCGTCCCCTGCCGCCCCGCCCACGGGCCTTCCCTCTGTTGCAGGTAATAGGGAACAGGGTCTCCCGGAGGGTCTCTTTACCCTACAGCCAAGAGTTGTCGTGCCTGTGCCTTGAGGTCAGTAAGGGTGCGGCCTTGACACCCGAGAGTGGACAAGAGGATGGGCCGACTCTGTGCTGATCCCAGCCCCTTCCGCAGGTCTGGTCGGCGACCCCTGATGCGGTGCGAATCCAGACCTGCCCTTTCAAAAATGGTGAGTGCCCTGCGGTGCCCGGGAGAGCGAGGAGGGAGGGGTGGGAGATGGCGAGTCAGGGGTCCCCAAGGGTGGGGACTCCTGGTCCAGCGCGCGGAGCTGACACAAGGGGGGCTGAGAGTAGCGGGGAGGCCCAGCCTCAGCGCTGAGACGGCTTCAAGCAGCAGGTAGTCAGCGCTGTGTTCTGGGCAAGCCCTCCAGGTGGTGGAAGCCCTGCATGGGTGCAAGCGTCCATGTCAGCCAGCACACAAGCACACGCGGGCGCCATGGCCTGGCCACCTAGGAGAGCCAAGGCCGCGGCGGGGGGTCCTCCCCGAGGATAAGGGGTGCTCATCGACGGGGCACACAAGCGAACTGGCTGGGGCCTAGGCCCAGAGCCACGGGAGAAGACACCTGCCCGGGACCCAGCCTGCCCATCACTGAGCAGGTGCTGGGTCCAGTGGCCTGTCAGCAGCTGGGACAGTGTCCCTCTGACTCCAGTCCTGGGGGACGGTCCCTGCAGACACGGAGAGCCTCTGGGACGCCATCCACTACCACCCGGGGAGCCAGGCGCTGAGCTGGGAGCCCGCCTGCCCCATGAGAGGCCGTGTGAGTCTGTGCTGGCAGCCAGGGCCAGGGGCCCAGTGCCTCGAGCTGAAGCACTCAGGCCGGCCGGCCCGCGGCAGGGTGAGTGTCCCCCAGGCAGGGATGGGGGCGGGGATGGACGGCCAGGGCTCTGACGTGAGCTCCCCCAGGTGCAGTACCCGCTCGTGGACACACAGCCCCAGCTCTGCCTGAAGGTGAGTGGGCCGGACCACAGCCTGCCTCGTGCCCTACCGGGGCTTGCGGAGGGATCTGAGGAGCCAGACAAGGGACCCACGGCATTGGGGCAGGGGACCCATAGCCTAATGTCTCCCTCTGCCTTGCACAGCCCCAGGGTCCAGCCACCTAGCAGCCCCTCTAACCCCTCCTGGGTCAACGGTGGGGGGCGGGGGTTTGTGACCAGTCCCAGGAGGCCCACCTGTCGCTGGGCACACAGCCACACCCTGTCCCTCGGCCTCCCGGCAGTTCTCCACGAGCCTGGGTTTCCAAGTGAGGTGCCCTTTCAAGCAGCCGCGGTTCCCAGGTGAGCCCTCCAGGGGGCGGGCCCTCCAGGGGGGGGGGCCCCAACAAGGGGCGGGGCCCTCCAGGGGGCGGGGCCCCAACAAGGGGCGGGGCCCTCCAGGGGGCGGGGCCCCAACAAGGGGCGGGGCCCTCCGGGGGGGGGGGGGGGGGGGTCAGTCGGGGGCACTCCAGGGGGCAGGCCGGAGGCTGGTCAGGGGCCCTTGCAGTGTGACCATAGCAAAGACGGTCAGCGGTGGGTGGGTGCTGGGCCTCACACCTGCCCCCCACAGCCTGGAAGATGGCCGTCCAGCCCGCACCCGCCCCGGGCCGCCTCCGGGTGGCCTTCTTCTCGTCCGGGCCCCGCCCGCTTCCAAGTGCGCCTGTGTCACCGGGGGAAGACGCGGGCCCCCGCCTGCCGTCGACTGCTTCAGGCCACGCCCGTCCCTGCGGCCTCTGTGAGCCAGGTGGGGTGAGCTCCGTCCTGGCGACCTAGGGGTGGGGCTGACCCCCGACTCTCCTGCAGTCAGAGCTAAGCCCCACAAGGGCGGAGGGTGGTGAGCACCACAGTGACCTGGAGGAGCCTGGTCTGCGCCCGCACGGCCTGTGACCGACCCCTCCCGCACCAGGGTGACTCCGCAGAGGACCCTGAAGTGGCCTTTGTGGACATTCCTGGGGACGAGGCCTGTGCACCCAGCACCTGCATCCAGGTAGGTGGACCGGCCTGCCCAGCCTTCACCCACCTCCCAGGAGCTGCCCAGGGCCCTGGGCTGCTCTGGGGGTCCCTTCAGCCCCACAGCCTCTCCAGATGGTGCTTCTGGGGAATGAGGGGGCGTGCAGGGTGGGCTACAGGCTGTGCTGACCTGCTCTCTGCCCTGCCCCCGCCCGCAGGGCAGGAGGACCGATGTCCAGTTCTCGGTTCCCCAGCAGCTCTGCAACCTCCAGTGTGGTGAGTGAATGGGCCAGGCCTCAGCGGGGACAGGGGCTGGGAGAACAGGCACTCAGGGGCTGCCAGGGGCCAAGGGCTGGACCCCAGACTGGCCCCTAGCAGCCCCATCTCCCACTGTCAGGATGCGGGGGGACAGACTGCACAGGAGATGGAGGACAGAGGGGCCACAGCCTCAGCGTCAGGCCAGGCTTCTGAGCCTTGACTTGGGTGAGCAAGGGCCCTCCAGGGCCTCACACCGGGTCAAGGGTCTGCGTTCTCCTCCCTGAGTGTCCACCACCCTGACCCGGGCTCCCCAGCCCACCTGTCGCCCACCCAGGAGTCCCAGACTCCCAGACCTCAGACTTGGCAGGATACAGAGGCAACCCTAAACCTACGGGGCCTCGGTGTGGCCCAGGGGGTGACTCCTGCCTGAGGCCCGGGGGTAGCAGGGCAGTGAGGACACAAGGGCAGTGGAGTGAGGAGTGAGCACACTCACCTTCAAGTGCAAACCTCTCCCCATGCTGAAAAGCAGACAGAAAGAGGGGTGTCTGGGCATCCAGGGCTCTCACCACCCCATCCACTGATGGGCAACTAGGCAGGTCTTGAATGGCCTCTGAGTGCAGCTGAGTCTCCGCAATGCCTCGGCGCCCCGGTCCCGCCCACCTCCCCTGGCAAATGCTCCAGGGCCTGCATCTGCTTCTCCCCTTACCCCACCCCACCACACCCCCCACCTCCCCGCCCCGGCAGGTCAAAGGGGCGATGGTCACCCCTAAGAGCCTTATGTCTGGACCGGGGCTCCAATATTTGCCAGTCAGATGGCATGGTGGGTGGCCTGGGGCCATGACTGGAGCCCCAGTGCCACGCTGGGTGAGTCCCAGGGTCCTGTGAACGGTGAGAGCACCTGGGCCCAGCTGGAGTCGGGGAACCTGGGAGGATACTGCTCCTGGGGTCAGGATAAACTCCCCCAAAGATGGACGTTTGCCTGCTGACCGGGCACTGGCTTGGCAAGACTGGGCAAGGGGCCCTGAGAGGGTGGGGTCTCGTCTCCCTCTCCTGCTTTCCACCGCCTAGTCAGAGGTGGACTGGGGGTGTGTGAAAAGTGGACGTTAAAGTGTTGGTCGCTCAGTCATGTCTGACTTTGTGACCCCATAGACTGCCGCCCGCCAGGCTCCTCTGGCCATGGGAGTCTCCAGGCCAGGATACTGGAGTGGGCTGTCATTCCCTTCTCCGGGGGATTTTCCTGACCCAGGGATCGAACCCAGGTCTCCTGCACTGCAGGTGGACTCTTTACCCTCTGAGCCACCAGATGGTTGGGGGAGGGGGGTCTATGCCCCCACACAAGGCTGCCTGAGCCAGCCCCCCATTCCTCTCTCCCCAGCTGCCACCCAGGGAACAGCAGCCTGAGGCCAGTGTCTCACCAAGAAGACACGGGTGCCAGGTCCGACTGCGGGGATGCAGCAAGGGGACATCTGGACAGCCCAGGCCTCTGTCACGGAGGCTAGGCCTCAGGGCATGCACTGTGGATCCTCAGCTGGCCCCGGGCGAGGGGCCTGTGTGCCTCTTGGGTCCCCAAAGGCCTGCAGCTACTCGGGTCCGTGGATGATGCCGGGACTTTGGGTCAGACGAAGGACCTCCAGCCCCTCCTGAGCCCAGAGTGGGGCCAACAGCATGGCTCCATGGGCAGCCCCTTCCCCAGATGGTCCAGCCCCTGATGCGCCTGTCTCAGTCTGGTCCAGGCTCCCTCTGGACCACCTGGGGTCAGGGCCAGCATCCATGGCCCTGAGCACGAGGTTCTCTGGAGTACAGGGTGTGGCCCCACCCTTCCTGGAAGTGACCAGGTCTGGGGGGCCAGGTCACCCACACACAGGCTGGGGTCCACACCCTGGGTGCCCCCTCGGGCCCAGAATAGGCCTTCACCGGCCCCCACCCTTCAAAGACTGCTAAGAACCTGAGCACCCACCACCCAAGCACCCACCCTGCACCCTCACCCCCAGAGCCGGACCACCTTCCACTCCCCAGACCCCTAGCCAGGACAGTGCAGTGACGGACGGCCACTCCGTTGGCCTCAGGGGCCAGCTGCCAGGACAAGCCATTCTCAAACGTTTCACACCCCCTGAGGTCACCACGTGCCACCTGTGCTTAAGAGCCACAGAGCGCCCTTGGCCCTGCCAGCGTCATTTCTGTGTCCCAGGCCAGTGGTCACCCAGCAGTCGGCCGACTGGGCCTGCCCTCATGGGACCCTCCTGCCAGCTCACAAGGACCACCCAGCGGCCCCTGCCTGGCTGCTGTCTGGCATCACCTTCACTTGACTCGGGGCACTCGGGGGGCACGCCGGGGCCCGGCCCCGCCCCTGGGCCTAAGCTGGACTGCGTCTACGCGTGCACACCTACCTCCAGGCCTGGCCTGGGCTATGCCTCGTTACCTGGACACAGGCCCCTGAATGTCTCGCCATCGCTCCCTTAGTGGGAGCTGCTGCCCCGAGCCGACGAGACGGTTCGGTGGAGCCCACATGCCCCCTCGCTGAGAAACTCTTGTCTGCCTGGCTTGCCGCTTCCCTTGAGGACAGAGAAGGGGTTGGCAGGGCCAGGGAGCGCTCGTGGGGACTGGGGGGCCACGGGGCCACGTGTTCCCCGTGAGGCGGGATGGAGGGGGTCCCGTGACTGCAGCTGGACCCCTGCCCGCGGTTCTTGAGGGGCTGTCTCGCCTCCAGCCCCCGGGTCCTGTCCCCCAACCTCGGCCAGGCCTGGCCCCCGGTGGGCTGTGCTCTGGGCTGATGCGAGTACTCCTGCAGTACTCTGGAGACCCCTGTCCGCCCCAAGTGCCCCCTCCCCATCAAGGCACAGAGGGAGGTGGGGACCAAGGTCCCCACGCCGCAAGTTCCGGCTTCTCACGCCTGGCCCATCTCAGGGTCCCTGCCTGTGCACAGAGACTGCGGCCCTGATCCAGGGCCTCCCTCAGAAGGAATCCTTGACCTCCTGGAGGGGGTGAGGGGGTGGGTTGGCCGGCGGGGTTGGGGGCGCGGGTGCTGGGAACTGACCAGATGCAGGCTCCCCCATGACTTTGCAGCAGCCCTGGCCAGCCCAAAGTGGGAACCGGAGCCCAGACAGGGGGGGGAACGCAGAGGGGCGGTGGGGAGGGGGAAGCCCAGACAGAGGGGGTCCCAGCAGGGCTGCTGTGGGGAGGGGTGGTGCTCCAGGTCCCAGCAGGGCTGCGGTGGGGGGGGGTGCTCCAGGACCAGAGGGCTGCGGTGGGGAGGGGGGGGCTGCCTGGTCCCAGCAGGGCTGCGGTGGGGAGGGGTGGTGCTCCAGGTCCCAGCAGGGCTGGGTGGGGGGAGCTGGGCTGCTGTCCAGTATGTACTCCCCTCCGCGTGCTGGTGGGCACTCAGCGCAGGGCTCTGAGCTGGGCCCTCCACGCGCACCAGGAGCCCCACGGCCCGACAGGCCCGCTGCCGTGGCCAGTGAGAGGCCACTCCTTCAGCAGGACCTCCCCTCCCCAGCCCGGCCACACCTCTGCAGGAGAGTACCAACGCGCTCAGGCCCCAAAGTGAGGGACGACGGGTTCCCTCCCCGCCTGCGACCCCCAACTCCCTAGAGCTCACAGGTAAACCGGGTCTGTGTGCCTCACCCGTTCATCCCCTCATCCCCGCAGCAGTCCTTGAGCACCCGCTGGGCGCCGCCCTCTCCCACCACTAGGAGCACACAACACCGCCTTTGGGGTTGCGGACCACATGTGCTCTGCCCTGAACTGTGGGGCCCCAGGTCAGGATTCTCGGCCCTAAAGCCAGGGCAAACAGCCATCAGTCATCTGCCAGGAGCTGACCTCTGCGTGGGGACGACAGCTCACAAACAGCTGAACCTGTTACTTACGTGAGCGCCCGGTGTGAGAAGGTGGAGGCCGAGAAAGCAAACAGGAAGTGTGGGTGTGTGTGGGGGGGGTGCCATTTAGAGCAGGGTGGTCCCCAGGATGACCAAAGAAATGGGTGACACTTCGAAGTTGCTAGGGTTCAACGTTCTTGGTGGTTCGAGGGCCGCCCTAGTTTGCAGGAACGGTAACTTGCATACAGGGAGTGGGCTGCTGTTGTGAGCCTGGTTCTGCAGTGAGGAGTGTGGAGCGGCCTGTCTTTGCCTGCTCTCTGAGCCCGGAGGTCAAGCCCAGGCCAGGGTTTGGGTGTCCAGCTGGAGTCGCCAGAGGAAGCGGGGGGCAGTAGGCAGGCAGGGCTGGGCGCTGAGTCCTGGCAGCAGGGCCTCCAGACAGCAGTGCCCAGTGTTCGGGGGCATCTCTGGAGGCAGGTGTGCACCCACCCCGCCAGTCCCCAGCAACAGGTGCCCCCTTGCCCCTCTTCCGGTCAGAACGCGAAGGGCGGTCGTTCCTGAAGAACCTTCATGAGTACAGCTTCCAGTAATACTTTGATCATTTTAATTCTTTTAAAATGGCTGCTTATTACGTTGAGACGACTGACTCTTTTTTTTCTAAAACTCTTCATTTGCACGTTTAAACATTTTTCCATGCTTCCCTGGGCGCCACTGACACAACCTCGGGATAGGGCACAAAGAGTGGTGGACGGGTGTGAGCACGGGCCCTACTGGGGAGTGGGCTCCAGGCTGGCCCTGGGCGGAGGATGCAGCGTCTGGACTCGGGGCGTGAGGGAAGGCGCTGGGGGCGCGCGGCAGCCTGCGAGGTGCCAGGATCGTCCAGCGAGCGCGGACTGAGGGGAGGTGGGACCTGGGAAACGCCAGGGACTCATGACTGCTGTGCGGTAGGGACACTGGGGGCCCATCTGGCCCTAGAGCGTGTGCCCAGCCGTTGGGAAAGAGGCGCTGGGGGTGACGCAGCTACCCGGTGGGAGCACCTGCCTCTCCAACGGGAAGGGGCACCTGGCGCCTTGGGCTAGCGGCCCCTGCAGCTCCAACCTGCGCCGACGCCCACGGCGCTCCCAGCCCTCGAGCCCCCAAAGCGTCTGGGGCTCAGCCGCCGGGCGGACCAGGGGTGGGGGGCAGAGTCGGCCGCCACTGATACCCCCAACCTCAAGTTCTGGTTTCCACCGCGGGGTGGGGGGCGCTGGCGGCCTGCGAGGGAGCAGCTGCGGGGCGGGCCTTCGGGATGAGTCTGGGGCTTGGCCGGCCCTGGAAGGCGAGGAGAAAGGGCCGCGGCTGCTGCGGGAAGCGGGCCGCGAGGCCTCCGGGAGCCGGGCGGGGCGGCGGACTCAGGAGGGTCTGCGGAGTATCGCGGCGCCTCTGCGCCCAGCCCGCGTCTCCCGCCGCCCCGCAGCGCGTTGGCTTTTCCTGAGCCGAACGTGTATGAGGACGCCTCCCTCGCCTTGGGCTGCAAGGGTCTGCCACGCCTCTGTCCCTCCCGGGAGGGCAGGAGACGCGATCAGCTCCCGGGCGCGCGCGCCAGGCTGTGCGTCCTGAGGCCCGAGCGTGCTGCAGTGCCCTCGCCCCTGGGAGAACGCGTGCCAAGAAGAAAACTCGGGCTCGGGCTCGCGTAAACACTGCCTGAAACATATGTTTTTAACAATATCTTATATGTCTCACTTTAATTATTAAATGGTAAAATTGACGTTTTGATTTAATTTTTATTTTATATTGGAGTATAGTTCATTTACAGTGTTTTGTTAGCTTCAGGTGTACCGCAAAATGTTATTTATCCTCCCCCCTCATTAAAATTGATTTTTTGATTTTGGTGCACAGTTTTCTGAATTTTAACACATTTGGATAGCTGTCACTGTCACAGGACACACAGTTACATCACCCCCAAATTGCCCCTGCCATCAGTGGGGCACACTTCTCTCCACCCATAACCCCTGGCAACCACTGATGTTCTCCATGGATGGACTCAGGCAGAGACAACTGGGACTGGTCTCTCTCACTCTGTAACACCTTTGAAATCCATCTGGGAGGTGGCGTGAGTCAACAGTTTGTTTCTTGTGTGATGCAGTTGTCTTTCATGGTGTAGATCACCACAGTTCACCCGCTGAAAGATGCCTGGGTTGTTTTCAGCTGTTAGAAATACAGCCTGTAGCCATATTCGTGCACAGGTTTCCATGTGAATACACATTTCCATTTCTCCAGGTTAGATGCCTGGGCAGGGTTGCTGGTCTGCCAGTAAGTACACAGTCACCTGCGTGAGAAACTGAGACCGCACCTCCCGGAGTGGCCGCGTGGCTCTGCCTTCCCAGCGTCAGCACGTGAGTGTGCAGCCGCCTCCATCCCCGACAGCACTTGGTATTGTCAGTATTTCTTCCTTGTTCTTGTCTAGTCGCTCAGTCACGCCCAACTCTTTGCAACCTCACGGACTGCAGCTCTCCGTCGATGGAATTCTGCCGTTTCCTTCTTCGGGGGCTCTTCCCAACCCAGGGATCCAACCCGAGTCTTCTGCATTGGCAGGTGGATTCTTTACCACTGAGCCATCAGGGAAACCCATTTCTTCTTTAGTTTTCTGCTATCATTTCCTCAACAGGTTTTTCCAGCCCCGCAGTCTCTCTCCTTTCTTCAGGGACTCCAGCAGCACACATCCAACCCGCCTGTCATGACCCCATGGGTCCCTGAGACTGTTCATTTGTTAATGTCTCTATTTCTTAGACTAATTTCTATTGATATATCAAGTTCAATGATTCCTTCCTCTGTCGTCTCCACTCTGCTAGCGAAACCACCCAGTAAGTTTTGTTTTGTCTCACTTGTTGAATTTTTCAGTTCCAAAATTTCCATTTGCCTCTTTGCATCTTTCTATTTCTTTGCTGAGTCATTCTGTTAATATTTTGTCAAGGCTGTTTGCAGTTTCTGGTTGAAAGCTGGTTTAGGGTCCCAATCAGATAATCCAGATTATCTGTGGCAGCCCATCATCACTGTCTATTGTCTTGGCTTGTGTGAGTTGGGGTTTTGCATTCTTTGGACACCAGGTGACTTCAACTTCTACCCCCGATGTCTGAGTGTCACGGGTCTCCCCCCGCCCGTGGAGAGTGCTGGTTTCCTATGGGCTCCAGTTCCTGTGTTCGCTGATATTCAGTGTTTTCTGTTCTAATCAGTCCTGTCCCCACGTGCATGCCTCGTGCTTAGCCTGAGACCTGGGTGGAGATCTGCTGGTCAGATCAGTTTTCCAGTCATTTCATACGTTAATTAGGGTCAGATCCACACACACTGGGGCTAGTGGCAAGAGCAGGAGTTCAAGACTTTAAAGCTTCTGGTGTCATTTCCCTAAATGTCTTCCTCTCCATTATTTTCCTGGTACTTTCCACTTACCTGAAGGTTCCCTTTTCCTCCACCAGAAACCATCCATTTCTGCATTTGTGACGCATTTGGGGCCAAATGGCAAGAGGTCATAGAGGAAGAAAGCTGCTAATCAATGAGTTCAGCAAGGTTCCAGCCCTCAAAATCAACACACAAAATCCAACCGCATTTCCATGGATTAGCAAAGAACAAGCCAAAGAGGAAATTGAGAAAACAATTTCATTTGCAATAGCATCGGAAAAAAATGAAATGGATAGGAGTAAGTTTATCAAAAGGAGGCAAGACTTGTACACGTAAATCTCGTAGCATTTCTAAGAGAGGTTAAAGGGGTCTAGATAAGCAGGGAGACATTCAGTGTTCATGGGAGGGGGTGGTTCAGTTGCAAAGTCATGTCTGACTCTTTGCGACCTCACGAACTGCAGCGTGCCAGCCTTCCCTGTCCTTCACTGTCTCCCAGAGTTTGTGGGGGAAGTCTCAACATTGATAAGATACCAATACTCCCCAAATGGATTAACAGATTGAATGCAATCCCTGGGCTTCTCAGGTGGCGCTGCTGCTGCTGCGTCACTTCAGTCGTGTCCGACTCTGTGCGACCCCATAGACGGCAGCCCATCAGGCTCCCCCCTCCCTGGGATTCTCCAGGCAAGAACACTGGAGTGGGTTGCCATTTCCTTCTCCAATGCATGAAAGTGAAAAGTGAAAGTGAAGTCGCTCAGTCGTGTCCGACTCTTAGCGACCCCATGGACTGGAGCCTACCAGGATCCTCCGTCCATGGGATTTTCCAGGCAAAAGTACTGGGGTGGGGTGCCATTGCCTTCCCCGCAGTGGTAAAGAATCTGTCTGCCAATGCAGGAGATGTGGGTTGGATCCCTGGGTTGGGAGGATCCCCTGGAGGAGGGCATGACAACCCTCTCCAGTATTCTTGCCTGGGAAATGCCATGGACAGAGACATGGACTGGTAGGCTACAGTCTCCAGGGTCACAGAAGAGCCAGACGCGACTGAGCACACGCGCATCCAACCCCTATCAAAATGTAAGCAGAGTTAAGGAGGCCAGAAATTAACAAACTGACCATAAACGTGTGTGGAAATGTAAAGGACACAAAGTAGCCAGAACAGTTTTTTAAAGGAACAAGGTTGGAGAATTTGCAGTTTCCAATTGTAAAACTTACAATAAAGCTACAGCAGTAAAGACAGCGTGTTTGGGGGTAAGAGTTGACACACAGGTCAGTGGAACAGGATTGAAAGTCCAGAAATAAGCCCATCGATTCACGACCAAATGACTCGTGGCAAAGGTTCCACAGTTTTCAGTGGGGAAAGGATAGTTTTTCAATAAATGGTGCCATGACAAGTGGATATCCACATGCTGACAGAGGAGTCTGGACCCTCACCTCACACCATACACAAAAATTAACTTGAAATGAGCCATAAAGCTAAATGAAAGAGCTAAAGCTAGAGAGCCTTTAAAAAGTCAGAGAAAATCTCTGTGCCCCTGAGTTATGCATAGTGTTCCGGTATAGCACTTAAGACAGAATCCAGGGGAAAACAGATTGGGCTTGGTCAAAAGTAAATGTTTTGTGTTTCAAACACCAGCAGTAAGACAATGAAAACTGAGGTAAGTGTCCACAAGTCATATATATGTGTAAAAGAACACTCCGAACAAGACAAGCGCACACTTAAAATTGTTCTGTATATTTATATAAAGAACACTCACAACTCAAAATAAGACAATCATACACTTAACATTGTTCTGCAATGTTTGTAAATTGTACCACAATTTACAAACATATGGGCTTCCCTGTGGCTCAGCTGGTAAAGAATCCACCTAAATGCTGGCAACCTGGGCTCCTCTCTTGGTTGGAAAGATCCCCCGAAGGGAAAGGCTACCCATTCCACTACTCTGGCCTGAAAAATTCCATGGACTGTATAGTCCATGGGGTCAAAAAGAATTGGACACGACTCAGTGACTTTCACTCATTTCACAAACATATATAAAAATTTTAAAGAACGGTAAGAAAAGCAGCCCAAGTGAAAAACAGGCCAAGTGTTTGATTAGACTTTTCAGCAAAGAAGGAGGAGTAGAGCTGGGTATCTTCTTTGGTGAAATGTCTAATCAAATGTGAGAAAATGCTCAACATCTTTAGTTATTGGGAAAACTCAGATTGAAACCAAATGCAAAACAGGGTCACACCCGCTGGGTGGGTAATCAAAATGAAAGATGAAAACAAGCGTTGACAAGGTCATGGGAACACTGCAAACCTCGTGTATTGCTGCTGTGGACACAGAGTGTAGAGCCAATTTCTTCAAAAGCTACACACAGGTGACCCAGCAGTCCCATTCCGAATTATCTACCTAAGAGAGATGACAACGGATGTGCATGAGGAGACGTGTACATGCGTGTTCATAACAAGCTTATTCATCAGAGCCAACATGTGGGGGGAAACAACCCAAGCATCCATCAGCTAGTGAATGGGTAAGCAAAATGGCTCCCTACAATGGCATTTTTCCAGTAGTCATGTATAGATGTGAGAGTGGACCATGAAGAAGACCGAGAGCCGAAGAACTGATGCTGTCAAACTGTGGTGTTGGAGAAGACTCTACAAAGTCCCTTGGACGTCAAGGAGATCCAACCAGTCCATCCTAAAGGACATCGGTCCTGAATATTCATTGGAGGGACTGATGCTGAAGCTCCAATCCTTTTATCACCTGATGCGAAGAGATGACTCTTGGAAAAGACCCTGATGCTGGGAAAGATTGGAGGCGGGAGGAGAAGGGGACGGCAGAGGATGGTGTGCTGCAGTCCACGGGGTCTCAGAGCTGGATGCAATTGAACAACAGTAGCATCACCATGGAATATTGTTACGGGGATGAACTGTGGACCCATTACATCAGGGATGAACTTCAAAATGCGTGCGCTTGGGAAAAGCAGCCAGACAGCAGACACTGCAAGGTGTAGACTCTGTTTATGTGAAATGTCCAAAAAAGGCAAGTCTCTGAGGACAGGAAGCAGGAGCCTGGCTGCCGGGGGCTGGGGTGGGGGACGCGTGACTGCTCACGAGGACAGGAGGTCGTCAAACCTGCTAAAATTGGACCGTGTGGTGGAGGCTGCACGGAAATTTCACTAAAATCATTGAATTGTGGGCGGCTCATTGAAGTCGTTGAAAGTGGGTGGACTTCATGGTATGTAAATTATACCTCGATAAAGCTGTTTTAAAAATACTTTTCACAGATTTTATTAGATTTCCGTTTAACTCTATGAGAAATGTTTAAAGTGGCTCAGAATATTTTTAACATGAGGGATTTGACTTATTATTAAAAATGCAGAGAGCTGAAAGGAAATGGCTGACGTGGACCTGCCTCTGGGGCCCCTGGTGGAGGACTCCCCATCCCCTTCGCCCCCACGAGTCCTGGAGGGAGCAGGCCCTCGGGAGGTGGGGGACCCCCCTGCACCTTTGGGGACCCCGGGGAGGCTGGGATGCTGTCTAAGGGAGTGGGCGCCTAGGTGGAAGTGGCCCCAGTGAGACGGCTGGTCGCTCAGTTAGCCAGGACAGCCTGGTGGCTGCGTAGAGAAAGGCCTGGAGTCGGCACGGGGCCAGGGTGGGCCTGCACGGCACTCCTGAGAGGAGGCGCTGGGAGTCAGGCACCGCCCGGAGGACCCCAGTAGGGACATCCGAGGGCAGGCAGCGTGGGCTGTCCGGGCGGAGACTGACATGGAGCCAAGGGGCTGGGCCAGCCCCACAAGTCCCCCAACCCTGGCCCTCCCCGAGACCCCCCCCCACACTGGGCCGGGACTCCTCCTCTTGGAGCCCAGTGCTCCTAGGGAAGGGAGCACTGCAGAGCAGCCCCCACCCACCCACCCGGCCATGTACACCAAGTAACCAGGCCCTGCTTCCCACACCCGACAGACCTTCGGCCCTCGGGCCCTCCCACCGCAGCTCCTTCCTGCCCAGCAGAGCCGGGAAGCCCAGCAGGGCCACCCCTGGCAGGGAATCCGGACTTCTGGCTGCAGTGTCAGCGGACCTCTGGGCCAGGGTCTTGGAGGCGCTGCCACAGCAGGGCTGCAGCCGCAGCCCCAGGCTGGCCGCCTCCCCCTAGAGCCTGCACACACCGTCTCCTGGCCCCCAGCTCACTTGCCTGTTAGTGCCAGTGGCTGCAGGCCGAAGCCAGGCATGGGGGTCAGGCGCCCGGCAGACTGTGCGGGGAGTCCCGCGGAGCCTGCGCCGAGTTCCCAGGTACTCCAGCAGCCCCCGCCCCAGACTCAGGACAGTCACACCAGGACGTGACGGGCCCCCCCCCCCCGGCACTTGGCTCAGGGCTGCTCTGGACCGAGGGGCCATGCTGTGCGGGGCAGGGGGCCACCCGGTCACCTGGGAGGGTTCTCCTTGGGTTTGACCGGCCTTCCCCTTCCTGCTCCATCGGACCGGGCCGCCTCCCCTCTCGGTCCTCCAGGAGGACCCGGAGCCCCCCCACCCAACTCTGGCCCCAGAGTCCACCAGGCTCGCCCACCCTGCTGAGGGACCCTGCCTTGGGGCAGCTCCCCCATCTCCCCGCGGCTCTCCATGCCTCTCCCTCCTCAGATCTCGGCGAAGCCCCCTTCCCAAGACCCTGCTGCTCTCGTGGCTCCTGGACCCCCTCTGGGGCTGAAGGCAGTTCCTGCGCAAGAGCCAGCACGCATGTGTGCTCTAACACGGGTACACGCGTGTGGCCACCCGGCCACCATGGCAGCTGGCAGCTGGGGGGGTGGGAGGGCCGGGGGGCAGGAGCCTCATGCCACTACCCTCTGCCTCGCCCCTCACCAGCTTCTGACCCCCCGGCCCACCCGCCCCCACAGGTGCTGAGTCACGGGGCTCCCCCTCTGGCTGCGAGGGTGTCGGAACAGAGGGTGAATCACAGAGGCAGCCGGGCGCGTGGCGGGAGGACACCCGGAGGCCTGGGTGCACAGCGACGCACGCGCACACAGCAGCCCTGCTGGGTCACAACGCATGCACACCAGCACCCAGACACACACTGCCACACAGATTTACACAAGCACTGACACCCCCAGGTACACACAGCCTGTCTGTGCCCAGGGGATCCCCCGGGAGCTTCCTGGAGGGGAAACTGAGGGGGCTGCTGGCCGATTTGCACAGGGACCCCACAGCAGCCTCTTCCATGCTCCAGGGCAGCCCGGGATCCGGGGCGCCTCCTCTGGTCCTTGGCGAGGGGGGCCTGCTGGGAAGGGTGCTGGTCCGGCCTCAGCCGGGGAGTCTCAGCGGCCAACACGCCTGGGGTCTGCGGGCCATCGTCCTGACCTCTCAGCGGGGAGAGCTCTCGGAGGAAGGCCCGCGTGCCTAGGGCTCTGCTCGGGCCTGGGGGCCCCGAGGCCCCACCTCCCCCTCTGCCCCTCCCAGAGGACCCCTCCCCCCTCAGCCCCTCCCTGAGGACCCCTCCCCCCTCAGCCCCTCCCTGAGGCCCCACCTCCCCCCTCAGCCGTCCCACCACGCAGCCCACCCAGGAGGAGCAGGTCGTTGGGGAATCCAGGCCGCGGGCGAGCTGAGGCCCCAGGGTTGTGTTGCTGGTGGAGGCTCGGCTGCCCCCCCCAGGTCTGCTGTCCCCCAGCCCACGGGCTCCCCCGCCTGTCGCGGCCCCCCCCACCTCTCCGCTTTCTGCAGAGTTGCCAGGGTTGACATCTCTCAGGCCTGCTCTGAAGCCCACCCAACAGAAGGGCTGACACTGACCCCGAGAACCCCACTGCCTCGTCTCGGTCACAGCCTGAATCCACCATACCCACCGGTCTGGGTCATGGGCCCTGGGCTCAGGGGCGTCTGGTTCCCTCCAGAGGGATAGGATCCTTTGGGCTGGCTCCGGGCTGGGGAGTGGGGTCCTGGGGTGAGCAGGAGCCAGCGACAGGGAGGCTTGGGAGGCTTGTGGCAACTCCAAGGGAGGCTCCGGATGAGCTGTGGACTCGACCCCACACCCTCCTCTCAGATAGGACATGCCAAGACAGGAGCCCCAGTCCAGGCTTCTCCAGGCCCTGCCCACGCGGTGAGGAAGGGCTGGGCTTACCCGGGTGTCAGGAGCCCCTGCCCGGCCTGGCCCAGGGCTGGAGTCCCCCAGCCCTCCCGGTCATGGGCCCCAGGACCCAGGGCATCTGCGGCCCAGAGAGGAGCCGCCGCCTGACTCCAGCATCTGGCTTCCCGTCTTCAGAGTCCTACCGCTTCCCCACAGCCCAGGCTCGGGTGGGGCCCGGGGGCCACAGGGGGCGGGACAGACGGCCCTTGTCGCCCTCCTGCTAAGGAGTGGGGCTCAGGCTCCTGGGGGCCGGGTGTGCGGGGACCCGTCAAGGCCCCGGACCAGGTGTCCGTCTTCCCGGCAGGTGTGCAGGCCCAGTGCCATCAGAGCTCCCTGCCCACCAGAGGCCTGGGCCTCGGATCAGGGCAAGCAGCCTCCGGGCAGGAGGGGCCAGAGGCCAGGTCGGACCGGCCCACCTTCCCGAGCTCAGTGTGGAGGGGTGGTGTCCCAGGTGGGGTGGGTCCCTGAGTTCAGTGTGGGGGTGGGATCCCAGGTGGGGTGGGTCCCTGAGCTCAATGTAGAGGGGTAGGCTCCCAGGTCCCTGAGCTCAGTGTCGGGGGGTGGGGTCCCGGGTGGGGCGGGTCCCTGAGCTCAGTGTGGGGGGTGGGGTCCCGCCCTCGGGCACCTCCCTGGTGCATTCAGGGCTGAATGTAGGTGACCTGACCCCTAAAGCCTTTACTCATTCATCAGAGCACGGACCCCCATCTCACTGTACCTGGGCAAGCAGCGGGGGTCTGTCTCCCTAGAAAGAGCGTCCTCGCAGGGAACAAGCCAGGGGAGGGCTGTGACCAGTGCTGGAGGGGTACACTCTGCCTGCCCTCACCGGACACACCTGACTGCTGGGAACCCTTGGGGGCTGGGGCGGGGGGTGGGGTGTCTGTTGTGTAATCCAAGCTCGGTTTTGCCAAGGCTGCCTGGAAAGCGGGCCAGCCTGGAAGTCACGAGCCAGAGGCCCTGGCAGAGCCTCCCCACCCCACCGCCTCACAGAGACCTCTGTTGGGGGACAGACCCGTGAAACACCTCAGGCTGGCATGTCATCGGCTCGGCCTCTGCACCTGCAGCCACAGCCGTGGGTCAGGAATGAACTGGGCCCAGCAAGCTCCTGTCCCTCCCTGTGCACTGGGGCCAGTGCCCAGCCTGGCCAACCCCACCCCTGGTGCCCACTCAGGACCCCAGGCAGCCCGAACCCCAGCGCTGCTCCCTCACTCCACCCCGCCTCGGGGCTGGTGAGCACGCCTGTGTGGGGCTGTTCCCTCCCGGCCGCGGTGCTTGTGAGGGTCAGGCGGGCGGGTGGCCCTCTCGCCGCTGCCTGTCCAGCCTCCGTGCCACTTCGGGAGCTGCCCAGCCTCTCCCTTCGAGTTTCCTTCTGCTCTTTCTGCAGCATGGGGGTTCCACTGGCCAGTCGTCCACTGGTCTGGACGCCCAGAGGGCCTGCCTGGGACCACTTCCCTTTTCTGAGAAGCTGGGGCACCGAAGCCACACCAAGGTTTCGTTTCAGGGGCTGCAGCAGAGGAAGAACTTAGTGAGGCCCGGCCAGCTGTGGCGGGTAGGTTTCGACCTGCCGTCCGGACTCTCCCCTGGAAGCTGAGCCAGTGCCCACCGGGGGTGGGGGGAGGCACGGCATGCCGGGCTTCCATGCTTTCCAAGGGAAGCCCCCGAGGGCGAGCTGTGAGCAGGTGGGTCTAAGGGACGCTGAGTACTAAACTGGCCGAGACGTTAAAGCCAAGTGGAGATGGGGGACCAGCCTAGTGGAGCAGACCCTCTGGACAGGGCGGCCTCTGGAGCAGGGCAGCAGGGAGAAGCCCACGAGCTGGCAGCCTGGGGAGCCGGGCAGGGGTGGGGTCCTGCCCTCTGTGCTCTTCGGGCATCCTGTCCCCACTGCTCCAGCCCCAGGCTGTGCACACCGCCCATGGTGCCAACAGCCTCAAGGGGGGCTGGGGGTCCTGCCCGCAAGAACAGCCTCGTCCTGGGCCCCAGAGGCCCTGGGTCAGAGGAGCCCCTTCTCCCTGCTCCCCGTCCCAGGCCCGACGGACAGACCCAGTTCTGACCAGTAGGACAAACCCCACCCCTGCAGGGGGCCTGCACATGCCAGGGGCACAGGCCGGCCTGCCAAGTGGGCCCGATTCTGGGAGCCTCTTTGCCTTCTCAGCTGGCTGCAGCACCTGGAGACTAGATGGGGGGTGCCTCCCACTGCCCATGGCTGGACTGGGCCCCACGCCCAGTGGATGGACTGATGGAGCATGGGGTGTAAATGGATGGGGTGCCCAAGACCAGCCCAGCACCCTCCGCTGCAAGTGGGGACCAGGAGCATGCTGACATGGGGTCACTGTCACCAGAGTGGGGGTGCCCATGCTCCACCCTGAGTGTCCTGTTCCTAGGAGGGGCTTGGGAGGATGTGGGCAGTCTCCAGGGCACCCACCCACATTGGGTGGCCCCCCAGGATGCCTGGCCTCAGGAGCAGCCCCTGGGGAGACCCCTGGCCCCAGGCAGGCCACGAAAAGCCGCTGAGTCCCTGAATGGCCCAGCCAGGAGCCCCCACCTCTGCCCACCAGAAGGGTTTTCCAGCTTCACTTTCTACAACCTCTCACCTCTGCTCTAACCTTTGACCCCTGAACGCTTCTGGCCCAGGTCTGTTCCCAGGACCTTCCAGCAGGCCTGTGCTCTGGACTCCAGGCCGTGTGCCTGGCCCCAGTGGCCTGTCTGGACGGCTTCCTTACTGGCCCCCTGGTGCCCCACTCACTACCCCAGCAGAAGATTCTCATGGAGGGGGCATGGGGCAGGGAATGCCAGACCTTCCACAGCCCCCCTGGCCCCACACTCTCGTGCTCGTATTCCCACCTGGACTTGGCCACGGCCCCGCCCACCACCTCACCCTGCACCTGTCAGGCCAAGACCCAACCACGGCCACCTGCATTCTCTGCATTTGGAAGTCTCCATCTCTTGGCAAACTTTTACTCATCCTTCAGAACCCCTTCCAGCCTCTTGGGCCCACTTCCAGACAAAGCTCCAGACTAGGGCTGGCAATGACCCTCCCGCCACCCAGACCCAGCTCCTCTCTCAGGGGCCCTGAGGGCACAGCATATTACCCATTCCCCAGGGCACAGTGGGTCAGAGAAGGGGGGTGGCAGGGAGGCCAACGCTGAGAGGGAAGCGCCTGAGCCCCTCACCCTGCCACCTTCCCCAGAAAAAAAGCGAAGAGTGTTATGCAGGGACCAGAGGCCCCTTCTCCCCAAACCTCCTCCCCTTACCCTAGACTAGCCCAGAAAACACAAGATGTCTGTTTAATACAAAACAATTTAATTGAAATACCTGTATAAAAAAATATGATTTCCAGACATCTCACTTTTGAACTGAAAGAAGCCCCTATCCACAGTGCCTACACACACTGGGATCAGACACACAGCTGCTGAAATAAATTAAAGGCTTGAGACTCTGTCCCCCCACCCCCAACCTCCAGAGCCAACAAGCAGACTGTACAATGTCAATAATTTAAAACCCACCCCCTAGGCGCAGGGCTTCGAGGTGGCAGGGTCACCCACACCCCTTAAATTAGCCGCTGTACCAGCCCACCTTCTGACAGACACAGGAAGGACTGGGGCCTGGGGTCCACACGCACAGCCACCCCTCTCCTCCGCCCACAGGCCTTAAGGAGGTAGGGCTGCTGGGAGGGAGGAACCTTAACGAATAAATTAAACAATAAATAGCCCTCCTCGGGGTCACACCATAAATAACACGCCTGCACGCGCACGCTCATCGGGTGGGCGGGGCGGCAAGGCCTGAACGCTGCATTGCTCCTGCACAGTCGCGCCCAGACAAACACCGAGACGTTGGGGGGGAGGGGGTCACGAGGGGCCCTGTGCCCAGGTGAGATGAGGCCACAGGACTCGGGAGTGCTCCTGGTCCAACACGTCAGACGCGGAGGCGCCAGGGCGGTCAGGGCCCGCTCCGGAGTGGCACAGGAGACGGACGGTCTCGGGTCAAGCGCCGGTGGTGGGCAGGCAGGACCTGGCTTGGTCCGGAGTGTCTTTGGACAGACAGAGCTTGAGAAAACCAAGTCCCGTGAGAGCAGCGTTCGAGAAGGCACTCAAAGCAAAGGAAACGGGTTGGTGCCAGAGGCAAAGGTCACCAGGGCTCAGAGATCACTGCTTTCGCAAAGGAGCAGGTAGCCTGGTCAGGGCAGGGGGTCCCTGCGGCCCCCACGGCCAGGCACAGGCCCTGCTCACAAGCTCTCACTGCTGGAGGTGGTGCTAGCCCCGTCATCGGTATCCAGGGCACAGAGCCGCAGGTCGCAGCTCTCTGGGGTGCTCCCCTCGGCCCCCAGCATCCAGGGGTGGGCAGAGATCTGGTCCAGCGAGGGCCGCTCCGAGGGCCGCAGAGACAAACACCACTGAATGAGCTGCTGGCACTCTGAGGAGGAGAAGAGGATCAGCAGGAGGCCCGCCGCGCCCCCCACCCCCGCGGCCGGCCCAGCGCCCCCACACACCTGGGGAGACCCTCCTTCGGAAGAAGAGGCGGCCCCGGAGAATCTCCTCGTCCTGCTCGAAAGGAATGTCCCCGCACACCATGTCATAGAGCAGCACACCCAGGGACCACACGGCGGCAGAGCGCCCGTGGTAGCGGTGGTAGCGGATCCACTCCGGGGGGCTGTACACGCGGGTGCCTGGAGGACACGCGGGACTTAGCATGCCCGGCCCGGGGCAGCGGCCGGCAAGGAATACAAACGCGGATCATCTCCGCAGCTGACCCTCTCCGAGGCGGAGCCAGAGGACTGAGCAGCCACGACATCCTGCCGCTCCTCGTCCTGGAAAAACCCCGGCGGGCGGGGCCTCCCGGGCGCCCCGCCCCCCCAGCTGGCCCCGCGCGGGTGGCAGGTCACGTGAGCTCGGGCTCGGGTTTCACAACAAACAGATGTGAGGTGAGGCTATGGGAGGGGCGGGGAGCCCCGGCTTCCCCCGGCTCCGCAATGCGGGCATTTCTGCGCTGCGCCCCCACGTTTCGCGCGCGCGCACCCGCGCGCGCTGAGACAAGACTCACGGCGGCGCCGGGCTCCCGGCTGGGCCAAGGGAGTCCAGAGCCCACCCCGCGCCCCCACCCACCGAACACAACGGCCCGAGAGCCCACTCTGGCCGTGCTCGCGAGCGAGCCGGCGTGGCGCGCGGCCCCAACAGTCGCCAGCCCCTCGACCCTCCCCGAGAAGAGGGCGCTCACCGTCGAAGTCGGTATAGACCGTGTCGCGGAGCAGAGCGCCCGAGCCGAAGTCGATGAGCTTGAGCTCGCCCGAGCGCAGGTCCACCAGCAGGTTCTCGTCCTTGATGTCGCGGTGCACGACCCCGCAGCTGTGGCAGTGGCGCACGGCAGCCAGCACCTGTGCGAAGAAGCGGCGCGCCAGGGCCTCGTCGAGGGCACCGCGCTCCGTGATGAAGTCAAACAGGTCCTGCGCCGGCTCGGGCCGCTCCAGCACCAGTAGGAAGCCGTCGGGCCGCTCGAACCAGTCCAGCAGGCGGATGACCCCGCGCGCGCCGCCGGCCGCGCCCACCTTGCGGAGCAGCACCACCTCCAGCGGCACAACCGCGCCGGCCTAGGGGACACGGCGGTCAGCGCGCTCCACCTGGTTCCCGTGCCCCTCGTTTCACCCGGCGTCCCCCGCTCCGCCCGCCGCCCCCGCCTGTGCTTACGATGCTGCCCCACTCGGTCACCCGCTCCTTCACCACGTGCTTCACGGCCACCTGGGGAGAGAGAACCAGTGGTCAGGCCCGCGAGGACGCAACGACGCGCGCGGGTCGACAATCCCGGGTGCCCGGCGGCCAGACTCACCGGGAGCCCGTCAGCGATACGGCTGCCAGCGTAGACCGTGCCGAAGCCGCCGCTGCCCAGCACGGCGCCCACCTGATACACCTTCTCGAAGCTCTCCTTTTCCGCCTTGGCTGTGGGGAACCCACAAACAGGGTTGGGGCGGCTGGGGAACCCGGCCCCGGTCTCCCCCGGACCCGAATGTGCCCCAGACCCCGGCCCCCCGACCCTAGTGCGCTCCAGACCCCGCCGCTGCATACCTGGCTGCAGGATCTTCACCGGGAGGTGGTCCACGCCGCCCGGCCCGCACAGGTGTGCCAGGGAGCCGAACTTGGAGAGCAGCATCGCGGGCGGCGGCCGAGCGCGGGCCTCGGCTCCAGGTCTCCGCGCCGCCTCTCGCCCGGCCCGGCTCCCCGCGCGGCGGCGGACGCGGGAGGGCGGCCTCCCGGGACCGCGCGGAGCCCCGACCCGGAGAGCGGTAGGGCGCGCAGGCCTCCGAGCTCGGGCGAGGCCGCCCGCGCGGCGCAGTGCCCCGCAAAACCCCGCGTGAACCGCGCGGACGCGCCGCAGGCCGAGCCGTTCACACGCGCCGGCCGCCGCGCCCTGGGGTTTTGGGCCGCGGCCGCGCGTATCCCTCCGCGGGGGCGGGCCAAACTGGGCCCCGCCCCCTCCGCCCGGGCGACGGCGCGCCTTCCGGGGTGGGCGGGGCGGACCGAGGGCGCGGCGAGCCGGCTGGGACTAGCTGGCGGGAGCGAGGCCGCGGAGGCGCACGGCGCGACGGGGAGCGTCACTCCTCCGCGCGCACACGGGTGCGGGCGCCCGCGCAGCTCCCGCGCTCGGGGCGGGGCCGCGGGAGCCAATGGGAGCCCTCGTTTGCGAAGGGCAAGGGGCCTAGCCAATGGTGACTCCCGGGCGGGGCGGGGCCGCGGGAGCCAACGGGAGCCCGCGTTTGCGAAGGGCACGGAGCCTAGCCAATGGCGACGCCCGGGCGGGGCGCGGCCAGAGCCCCGCCCCAGGCTGCGCTGGGAAGGTCACTGGCGAGACCCGCCCGGCGCCTGTGGCCCCGCAGGGACTGTTGCGGCTAGGCTGTGAGGAGACGTGGGGAGTCGGGAGTCGGCTTCCGGTGCCCCGGGGTGTGCGCGTGACCCCTGGGCAGGCAGCGCCCCCGGACTCGAAACCCGGGCCTGGGGTGAGGCACTGTCCTGCCCACCCCGGGCCACAGTCCCCACTCGGCCTGACCTCACACCTGCAGCCCGAGGGCCTTCCTGACCGTGCCTGCCCTCGGGGACCTTTGCCTTGCTGTCCCCGTGCCTGCAGGGCCCCTCCCCTGCGCTCCACCCACCTGGCTGCCAGCAGGCCCAACTGCTGTCCACCTTACCAGGGAGGCCACCTTGACCGCCTGTGTCAGGGCGGGCATCAGCCCAGGTCTTCTCGGCCGTGGTCTGGACCTGAGCCCGTTCTCTGCCTTCTGTACAGCACAGACCCATCCGGCCCCACGGGTTGCCGACCTCAGCCCAAGGTCACCACTGGCTTGAGCAGCTCAGGTGTGAGCAGCTGTCTGCCAGCCCCCCTGGCTGAGCCCAGGACGCCCACTGCTTCCCACAGCCATCCAGAGAGGATGGAGGATTGGGGGAGCCAAGAGGTCAAGGTGCTGGTCCTTCTGGCATTGCAGGTCCTCGGTGTGGCCCCTGGGGGCCAGGCTGGGGTCACATCATTGCAGCCCCATCCCTGGGCCCCCCAGAGGTTGCCTTCAGGCGTGCCCTCCAAGCATGTGCCTCAGAGGCCCTTGCCAGCCTGCTGGCTCCCTCAGCTTGCCCAGTCAGCCCCAAGTCACACGGCTTCGTTGCCACCGTCACTGCCCCAGGGCAGAGAGTGGACCTTGTGCTGGTGCACCTCGTGGGTTTTTAACCTTCCTGGAGCTCTGTCCACTGCCCTCCTGCCGTGTGGACATGAGGCCAGGGCCAGGGCTGGCCAGTGCACCACGCATCTCAGGCTGGTAAGAGCTACTCACAGGGTCGAATCCAAGGCAGGGTGCCCACCTCTGCAGTGGAGTCCAGAGACTCCCATCTTCTTGTGGGTTTTTCTCGGGGACCAGTGGGTAGCCCACAGGGTCTTCCTCCTGGGGTCAGGCTGCTGCAGGTTCCTGGACCCGTAGCCTGTCCTGGGCTGGGGAGGGAAGGGGTACTGTAGAGTGCCCTGGGTCTCGGTATCAAGATATGACTCTGAGGGTAATTCCAACTCTGTCAACAGGGGCCAAAGCTCCCCGTGGCCTCCCCTGTGGGCCTCCAGCCCCCTATATGAACACCTCGGGTGTCCTGACCTTGGGAGTCAGGCTTGGGAGGCCGGCAACCTGGGATGAGGGCCACCTCTGCCCCCAGCAGCTCTGGAGTCTTGATCTGAAGACCCTGAGTCTCCTCAAACTCAGAGCAGGGTTCACTCTCCTTCAGAAAGGGGCGATGTGTGTCTCTCTTCCCCCAGCCCTAAGGTGGGCTGAGCCACCTCTGGAAGCCCTTGGGGTCTCTGGGAGTGGGGAGGGGTCCCCCGCCTGGTCTGGGAGTGGAGGAGAGAGCAGGAAGCGATCTGTTTCCTGAGATGGAGATTTACTCAGAGCCTTCATCTCTTCCAGACTCTTGTATGTTGTAGACGTGCTGTGGTGTGTGTGTCCTGCATGCACTGTGAGTCCCTGAGGGTCAGAACGGGCCCAGACCCCCCTCCCTACCAGGGACTGTCCTGCAGGGGCCCTCTTTCAGGTCCTGTCTGTCCCCAGGAATAGGCCTGAGATGACCCCGCCCAGTGGGCAGGACTCAGGCAAGGTGCTGACAACCTCCTGTGTCTCTACCCTGCCAGCAGGCATGGCCCACCCCATTTCTCAGCTTGGCACATGGAGGCTCTGAGGGATTTTCCCAGAGGCGAGGCCCCTGCCCTCCTTACACAGGAAGGTAAAGCCAGGTCTGAGCCCCAAGGGCCCCTCGCCCTTCTGCCCCAGACACCACCCTTGGTCAGTTCCCCAGGCCACCTCTTCACTGCAGGTCTGATCCACACCCCTCTTCCAGCCACATCCCCACAGGGCAGGATGTCAAGCCCTGCCTGTTTTTTCCTGGTTCCTGGAAGGCCCATCCGGTGGGCCTTAAAAATAGCTCTGGGCCCCACAGGCGGGCCTGGCCCAGGTCAGCAACTTCACGGGCAGCGGAGCTGAGGCCACTCCTGCAGCTGTGGGAGGAGCTCCCGAAGGAGGGCTCAGCTGAGGCACCAGGCCACCTCGCTGACGGCAGAGGCTGGGCCTGGTCCCTTGGCCCCCCACCACCCTGGGCATGCCCGCAGCTCAGGCCAGCGTGCTGAGAACCCCTGCGTCCAGTGAGCCATCCTGCAGAGAGGGGCTGCCTGGCAGGGAGGCCGGGTGCCTCTTCAGGCTTCCCGTGTCTTCTCTAGGCAGGTGTTTCCTAAGTGTGGGGAGCAACTTGGATCCCCCCGGGGGCTGCAGCCCCGCCCCACCCTGGAAACAGCCCTTCCTGGCCCTGCACAGCCCCACAAGGTCACCCTGCTCTGGGGGCAGGAGGGGCGGCTATTGTCCTCGTGACCAGAGCCCGGCTGTCCTCCCTGGATCAGGGAGGAAGAGGAGGCTGGAGGGCAGGTAACCTCCGTCTCCACCTTGTCTCCCATCCACATACATATATACTCACGGACACTCATGTACACATTCATAAACACTCACAGACACTCGACACTCAGGGACACTCACAGACAGTCACGCACACATTCATACACACTCACAGATACTCATGCACGTGGACACTCATGCGCATTCAAGGACATTCACACACACGGACATTCGTACACACCATGAACATATGCGCATTCATGGACACTCATACACACTCAAGGACACTCATACACATGGACACTTACGCATACTCACAGACATTCATACAGACATACCATGAGCACTCATGCACACTCACGGACACTCATACACACTCGGACACTGTGCACACTCAAGGACACTCATACACACTCATGCACATGGATACTCAAGGACACTCATACACATGGATGCTTATGCACACTTGTGGACATTCATACACAGGTACTCACACACACATGGACACGCACACACACCATCACACGCTTACACACGCTCACAGTCGGGCATCACAGCAGGGAGCAGGGAGACAGCACAGGCTCTGGGTCTGGGCCCTCGTCCCCCTCACTCCCACTCAGTCCCTGTGCCAGCAACCAGGGCCTCCTCACCCGGCCCCTCCAGCTGACCCTGGCCATCCCGTGGGGTTGCTCGGCCCTGCCCTGGACTCTCCTTGCCCCTCCACCCCACCGGTGCCTGGAGGACCGTCTCCCTGCCCCTGACCCCTATCCGTGCCCCCTCAGCCCCCAGGTCTTCCTGGCACCCGCACGTCACTGTCCCACCTCCTAACCTCCAGGGCCGCCTGGCTGGCAGGGTCAACCCAGTGACTTGCCCCCGCTGAGCCCTGTCCCGCCTGCACCCCTGTGCCGGAGCCCTCTGCAGCCCACGGGGCCTGGCCTGACAGTGCCCAGTTTCACCCCAGTGCTGTCTGGCCGACCCCAGGCCGGGCCCCGGGAGCTCCGCGACGGGCTCGGGCTGCATGCCTTGCGGCACAGGCGTCCCTGTGGCTGCAGCCGGGCTGAAGCGGGAGGGGCCTTCCCTCTGGCCCCCTCTGCCTCTGTCCTGGCCTCTCACCCACCTGAGAGAGAAACCAGCAGAGCCAGCGTTTCGCAATGTGCCCCAGAGGCGATGGGGCCGGAGTCCGTGGGGGTTGTGGCTGGCAGCCTGTGGGAACCCCGATCACCCTGGCCGGGCGCCCCCTGCCTGACCTGACCCCAGGCCAAGTTCAAGACCTGCCACCTCCTCTTGGTGCCCCATCTCCCGCCACCCTTGTGCATACCACCTCAAGCCGCCTGGCAGTGGTCACCTGGGTCCTGACCAAGGGGACCTCGAAAAATCAGCGATGCCGGGGATGCCCAGCCTGGGGAGACACTGGAGTCCCACTAGGTCTGACCCCGAGCCCAGCTGGGCTAGAGGGCCCCACCCCAGCCTGGGGGTGGCGGTGACGGGAGCAGTGACCAGGCGTCAGGGGCTGCCCGGGCCGAAGGGGTGGTGTCCTCACCTCAGCCCTCCGTCAGGCTCCGGGACCAGGCCACCTCGGGCAGTGGGCACAGCCTTGGCCCTGGACCAGCTCTCTGGCTACTTTGCTGGGGCCTCACCCCGCTCACCCTGCCTGGGGGTCCCCTTCTGAGGGGGCTCTGGCCACCCGTGAGCAGACCGGGAGGAGGAGCCACTCAGACGTGCTTCCTGGCTGCACAGTGGACGCCTAAGACTTGTCCTGGGCCCAGGCCCAGATGTCACAGAGTCCGGGGGCTCCTGGATGGGAAGGCCTGGGGCAGGGCCCAGCAGAGTGGCAGCTCCACCACCTCTGTGCCGAGACCCTCAAGGTCAAGAAGCCCAGCTTGGGTGGGACTGGGACAGAGGGGCCTGCTTACCCCAAAGGCCCAGGCCACGGGACAGGGTGCTGGGGGCAGTGGGGCTGCCCTCTGCAGGAGCCCCGTGCCCCAACCCAGCAGCAGGCCCGGCCAGGGAGCCTTGGGTGGCCTTTGTGGGTGGTGCCGGGTGGGTTGGGTCCGGCTCGGCCCCTAGCATGGACAATGAAGGGACACAGAAGAGGCCTTGCAGGGGGACCCCCGCGGAGCAGGAGGCCGGGCCAGCCGGCCTGTGTGTGCCTCTGGCTTGCATGCGGCTCCAGGGGCCACGCGGGGCCCGTGTTGGGGGCTTTCCGGAGGAGCAGGCAGAGTGCGGCTGAGTCTGGAGGGCCGAACCAGGATGGGGCAGGGGCACGCAGCCAGGAGGGGTCAGAGCTGTGCCACTGGGAGCCGGCCAGGGGCCCGTGGAGACCTTGGGGCCTTGGGGCAGGAATGACCTCGTCTTGGGGGAGTTTCATTCAGTCCCGGGATGAGTGGTCAGACCACACTCAGGCCACAGAAAACTGCCTGCTCAAGTGGACCTTCAGACTGTCTGGAGCAAGGACCTGGGAGGGCCTGGTCACAGTAAATGCGGGGTCAAGACGCAGCGACGGCCTTGGAGACACGTGCTGAGTGAGCATTTGCTGTCGCACGCCCCATTCCACACTGATGCCGCGCCAGAGAGACCGGTGTCTGGGGGCTGTCAGAGAGAAGGGTGAGCCCCTGGACGGCAGCCGGCCGCGCCAGGAAGGTAGGAGGCTGTCACCGCCAAGGCGGGAGCCTTGCCCCAGAATGGATCAGGCTTGGAAAGCAGAGTAGGAGGGATGACAGTTTCAGGTCAGGCTCAATCCAGCCCCTCCCTGCCAGCCCCAGCCCGCACCCACACAGCTCAGAGCCCAAAAGCCTGGCGCCCCAGTCCTTGTGGTCCCCTGCTTTAAGGGTTCGGAAATAAGAGAGTTAGGGAAGAGGCCCCCACACCTGGGCGTGCCGGTGGGGGGGTCGTCGGTTCCAAGGAAGACAGAGCGTGGTCCAACTTCTGGTGGAGAAAGAAGGCTGCACTGAGGAGGAGGGCTGCCTTCGTGGGGCTCGGCGCCCAGCTCTGGGGCCCAGGCGCCCTGACCCGAGCAGCAGCTGACCTTCCTCACCCGCTGGAGCGGACCCAGGCCTGTGGGCAGCCGCTGAACCCTGGTTGCTGCAGGCCGAGCGTGGAGCCAGGACAGAGCAGGGGACAGGCCTGCCAGACAGGCCCTGGGGAGCCCGTGAGGCCTCCCAGACTCTCCCCACTGCAGCTCCAGCTGGAGGGACCCAGTCAGGCTCCCAGAGGCAGCCCAGTGCCAGCCTGCACAGGGCACCGAAGGGCCCAGGCAGGGCATTCAGATCAGAGTGCTGCCCACCAGGAACGTCGGTGTTCAGGGGTCATTGGCCAGGCCTGTCAGGGATGATGGGGAGAGTCTGGTGACCCTGAGCCAGGCCGGCGGCCTTTCCTGGCTGACTGCGTAGTCTTGGGGGCTGAGAGGGAAGGGAGAAAGATACGCGAAAGGAGCTCCAGGGCTGCTGGAGCTCTGGGCTGGCCCCCCGAGTTTAGACTCAACACTGACTGGGCGAGCCCGAATTGGAGCTGTCTCTGTCTCCACCCAGAATTCCCTGGCACCCTGCTCCCGGGGCCCGAGGCAGCTGGGCAGAGCATCCGGTTCAGAAGTGACTGGGCTAGTTTCCAGCCTCAGGGCCCCTCCTCGATTCCCAGGAAGTGATAGTTGGGGTGGGGGGGGCGGGGCACAGGAGCTGAGTGGGCCTCTCTGAAGGGGGGACCTCCAACTCCTGCCCGGCTCATCCCTAAATGCCCCACAGTCCCACCAGCTTCCAGTGCTGGGGTGTTCAGGGCCCAGGGGGCACCCCAGTGGCTGGTCAGCCAGGCTCAAGGCCCAGGCAGCAGCATGCCCACGTGTGTATACGCAGTGGCTGGCCCGTGCAGCCCCAGGGGATGGTGCGCAGACACCTGACAGCTCCCCCGTCCGCGTGCCCTTCTGGGACCTCCTTCCCACCCCTCCTCAGCCCCATGCCAGCCCGGCCAGGTACCACAGCCAGGCGGCCTCCAGGCTTGCAGCGCCGGCCCCTCCTCCCCAGGGGGCACGGGGAAGCTGTCCCACCCACTCTGGAGGGAGGAGACCAGGGCGTTGCACGGCATGTGCCCAGGAGTGGACACACGGGATCCCCTGACCAGAGGGGAGCCCTAAAAGTCCACGGCAGCCATCCCAACCCCCTGCCCACCCTTACCCCATGAGGGCACTGGGGGCAGGGCCCATGGCAGGCACGAGTGCCCCGTCCCAGGGTCCAGGGCCCGCTCCCTGGGACGGTCTGCAGGGGGTTGGGCAGGCAGGAGGCCAAGCCCGGAGCATGGGTGCCTGGGCAGCTGGAGGGTGGGCGTGCCTGGGGGTGAGTGGTGGGGGGAGCCGGGGCAGGGCACTGACAGCCCCACCCCCGCGGCGGGCACACCCCCTGGGCCTGTGGGACAGACAGTGCCTGTGGACAGCTGCTGAGTCATCACAGGGAAACGAAAGCAATGGGAAGAATCCTGCACTTGCTCTCCAGCCAGGCTCCCCACCCCCAGGAAACCCCGTCCCAGGCCAGCAGCCCCTCACTTCCCGCTGCTCAGGGCCGCCTGGCTCCCGCCCAAGGCCTGAGCCCAGGCAGCAGCCTTGGCGTCCTGCCTGCTGGGCCCGCCTGGGCTGGGTTGGGGGGTGGTGGCCAGGATGTCCAGCAGCCCATGAAGGCCCCTGCGCCAGCACCCCCCACTCCTCTCGGGGGCCTGGCCTCTCACGGGCTGACTGCCTCCGGAGAGGGGTCAGGGCAGGTGGCTCCCGGGGGTGGGCGCCGTGACCCTGGAGGATCCCTGCAGAGTCTGTCTTCCTATTAGTGAAGCGGGCTCTTCACGCCCCAGCGCTGCTGGTTGAGATCTGAGGGGGGCTGCAGGCGCCCCCGGCTTCCTGCGTGGCTCAGTGGTGAAGTCTCCCTGCCAGTTCAGGAGACAAAGTTTCAATCCCTGGACCCAGAAGATCCTCTGGAGAAAGAAATGGCAACGCACTCCAGTACTCTTGCCTGGAGAATCCCATGGACAGAGGACCCTGGTGGGCTACAGTCCACGGGGTTGCAGAGAGTCAGACGTGACAGCCTGCTGGCAGGCACGCAGGCGGGGACCCCCACCCCAGCTGGGCCAAGGCCTCCTGAACCTGTGCCAGCCTGGCTCCCTGCTGCCTCCCAGCTGGGGCCCCACGGGGACCCAAATGATGCCCATCCCAGCCCTCTGCCCGCCACCCTCATCTGGGCAGCTCCCAGTGGTGGGCCTGGCAGCAGGGAGCCTCTGACTCGCGGTTTCTGAGACGCGCCAGTGCGGGGTTTCGACCAGGCCCAGGGCCCCTCCCAGGCAGGCGAGTCAGTTGCCTGGGTACCCAGGGCTGAGGCTGCTGCACGGAGCAGGAGAACAAGCCAACCCAGGCCCCACCGCTGCCCTGACCCTGGGATCCGTCCTGGTGCCCAGCCCGGCCCCGGGCCCTCTGAGGCAGTGTTTGGAGTCTGCTCCTGAGCACTACTCGCACCCGGAACCCCCCATGGCTCCCTTGGTTGCCTCAGCGGTGGTGGCCCGTGGGAGGGTGCGGGGAGGTGCCCGTATGTGTGGCAGGTGGTGGTGCCTGGAGGCCACACCTGGCGGCAGGGGCCGCCTGCCAGCTGCCCTGCACCTCTGATGCTCACTCACAGCGGTCCCCACGCGGCCCTGAGCCCCGTGCCTGGTCAGGCTGGGCTGCGCTGACCGAACCTTGGGGGCAGCTGCAGGAACTGGCTCTGGGCGCAGAGGGGGTTGCTGCTGGTCCAGCTCCCGGGTCCTGTTTCCGGCTGCCCTCCCAAGGCTGAGGCCCATCCTGTGGGGCAGCAGGGCAGGACGGGGGGCTGCTCCGGCCCAGGACCTGCCCACGAGGGCCCTCCTCCTGGTCCTTGGGTACAGGTGCCCGCTGAGGCTGTGTGGTGCTGTCCAGCTCGCAGGCAGGAAGACCCAGGCTGGGGGTCACCAGGACATGACTGGGGGTGGCAGGGAAGCTCGGTGAGTGGCAGGAGCGGCCGGCCCTCAGCCATCCCTGTGGAAGAACTTTTGGGGTCAAGGAGGTGTGGGGTGGGGCAGAGAGATGGCTCCAGCCAGGGTGAGAGTGCCGGGAGTTGCTGTGTCTTGGAGTCGAGGAGGCCGGAGCAGTGCCCTCAGAAAGGTGCCCACAGCACGGGTGGGATGGTGGGCTGGGCTGAGCAGCAGCCGTGGGGCTTCAGTGGAGGGTCTGCCTCCCGAAGGCCCACCTGCCAGGACACCGGGGACCCCTGAGGGGACTGGCCGCCTGCCCGGGCCACAGGCCTCTTGGTGAGGTTGGGTGTGTGGAGCCCGGCTCTGCCCTTGAGTGGTCGGGGGCCCTGAGGGTGCTGGCCAGGCTGCCCTTGGCTCTTTGGCTCCCTTTCAGGAAGGGTGGACCGCAGCATGCCGGACCCCCTGGAGCCGGGCCTCGAGGCGGGGCCGCTGGCCGGGGCCCCGAGCTGCTGCCCATGACGCAGGCTGTGGCCTTTGTTCCACCTGCTTCCTGGCCGGCTTCCAGTCCACACACGCACACACACACGTGTACACGCACACACACCTGGTCAGACCAGTTCCACTGGGCCAGCTCTCAGTCTGTGTCGGCCAGGCCTGTCCAGACACTGCACTCCTGCCTCAGACTTGGTTTCCCCGCCTGTGAGCTGGGTGGTCCTGCCGGCCTGAGGCCCTCGCTGGGCTGGGTGCACGAGGGGCCTCCAGGCGGGGAGCGGGGGCAGGGAGCGAGAAGAGACCCCCTAACCTCTCCCGCCCCCCAGGGCCCTTCCAGCCTGTGGACTCAGCCTCTCTGCCCTGTAGCTCTCCATTGCCAGTCACTCGCCCCGCCCCGCTCTGCGCCCCACGCTCCGTGCTGCAGGGGACACCCCCTCCTCCCAGTCGCTGGAGCCACAGGTCATCCAGCCCCCAGCGCCCCCTCCTTCTTCTGACCTCCTGCCCCGAGGTTCCAGCTCCTTCCAGGTGCCAGGAGAGTGTTCTGCATGTCCTGGGGGGACGCATGGGTCCCCTGTGTCCAGCCCCGATGGGCCCCCACGGGTGCTGACCTGGCACCTGGAGGGGCCTGGGTGGACCCTGCGCCCTGACTGGGGGGTCCGTGTCCTTCGTGATTTGCAGCCCAAGTGCCCTCCTTGTTCTCTGGGCCATGGGGATGCTGGGCGGCAGAGGGCCCCAGCCCCAGCTCAGCAGCAGTGCCTGGGTCCTGCACCTACCTCTGCGACGTGGACCCAATCCAGCCTTCCTGCCACACCTCCCACCTCTGGGCACCCCAGCAGGAAGCCAGCCCCTGCTGCTGAGGGACTTTGCTCTCAGGACCCTCTCCCAGGCCTGGGGTGGCTGGTGGGGAGGGTCTCCCACCCCTCGAAACCTGGTCTGGGGGGCAGAGGGCAGGAAGGGGCGCAGTACCAGAAACTCTGATCTGTGAGGCTGGGGAGTCCGGGGCCCGGAGGCCTTCCGGGGACCGCAGGAGAGCGCAGTGGGGGCGCAGGGTGGGGGGGGTGCGGGGGGGGGGCGGGGGTGCGCAGGGGGGCAGGGCGGGGTTTGGCCAGGCAGGAGCTGCAGGGTCGGTGGGCAGTGAGCGGAGGTTGGGGACAGTCAGGGCACTGGGCCAGAAGGGGACAGGGCAGGAGGCGCGGAGGCGGATGCGCAGAGCCGCGGGGTCTGGGGCCGCAGCATGGGGTGGGCTCTCGGGGAGCAGGGAGGGGTCGCGGGGGGCCGGGCGGGGCTGCTTTGGGACACAGTGGGCACTTGTGTGGCCGCCCTGTTGCGGCTGCGCTGCATCCCGGGCCCACGGGTCCACCATGGCCGCTCCCCAAGGCCCACCAGCCCCTCTGGGAGGGCTGGGGTGGCCGTGGCTACTGTCGCTCAGCCCGTGTCCCCGGGCCTGGCTGTCCTGGCTGCAGGTGGCAGCTGGACCCAGATGCCGACCGACCCCAGCACGGGGCCCTGCCCGGGCCTGACAGCCATCCTGGACCCCAAATCTGAGCCCTGGAGCGGCAGGCATGGTGGGCATGCCCTGCGGGGCGACGGCCCAGCAGGCTCAGCTGTGGGGGGGCGGTGGGCTGTATCCCCGTCCTGTTGGGGGGAGGAGGTGGGGCACGGAGCTGAGTGCCCCTTCCGGGGCAGCTGAGAACAGTGAAGCCAGGCCTTCCTCCCCAGGGGAGTTCCAGGAGGCTAGGAGGAGCCTGGCAGCCTGGGGCTTCCAAGGGAGCCGCCGCAGCGGCTGCACTGGGGGCGGAGGCTGCAGAGAGGTCAAACCTCAGGCCTGTCTGGGCCTGCAGCTGAGGCCCCTCTGCCAGGCTCTAGTTCCACCCCTACTCCCATGCAGGGGCAGGGGCTGCAGGACCCAAGAAGTCTAGATCCAAGGCCCCACCCTGGACAGGCCACAGCACTCTAGCACGCTTGGGGAGGCCCCTGGAGAGGGTATTTGCATGACAAATGGGCTCCTTGGAGGGCTGTAGGCGCCCAGGAAGCTGGTGCTCCGTGTGTGTGTGTGTATGAGTGTGTGTGCGTGCATGTGTGTTTGTGTGCGCGTGTGTGCACACGTGTGCGCATGTGTGCACGCGTGTGCGTGCTTGTGTGTGTGTCTGAGTGACCTGCTTGCATTAGTCTGCAAGGAGGTCCTCACAGGCTTGCTGCTCACAGGAGCCACACGGCCAGGCCCAGCCCGTCCGGCCTCATCTGTTAGGATGACGTCCCCCATGCCCCATCCCCAGTGGTAGCTGTGTCCCCAGGGGTGGCCCCATCCCTGCGGGTGGCTGTGTTCCCTGTGGTGGCCTGTCCCTGGGGGCAGGGGACTCTGAGCAGATGTCTCCAGCATCTGGGATGGCTGAAGGTGGCCAGGCCTGGCCAGGTTGGGTGAGAGGTGGGCAGAGGGGAGAGGATGGGCAGGGGGCTGGCAGGACCTAGGAGAGCAAAGTGGGGAGGAGCTGGTGGGGGTGCCGAGGGGCAGGCAAAGGTCCCCCTGGGTTAGACTGGACATGGGGGTGCCTGGCCACTACAGACATGGTCAGATGGGGCTGGAGGACCTGCAGGGAGGAGAGGCTGGGACAGGTGGGGGACTTGCCCCAGAGTCCAGTCTCCTATGCTGCAGTCATCTCAGTGATGATAAAAAAAAAATCAAGAAAGAAAAGAAGGTCTGGTCTTGAATTAGAGGAGAGGAGCTCTCCAGCCCAGCCTTAAGGAGACAGTTTACATCTCTTACTGAAGCCTGAACACCTTCCCTCCCTGCCTCCCACATGGAGCGGGTCTCAGTTCGCGTGGGCTGGGAGGGCTCTGCACCCTCCCGGGGGTTCCTGGGCCTGTTAGGAACACAGAGCACTAGCCAGAGACCCACGGGCCACCCTACTGATCCCAGGGCACCTCTGCGCTCCCGAGCCTGGGGCTGGGGGCTTCCGGAGGTGGAGGGGCGACAAGCCCAGGAAATGTCTTTTAAAACAATACTTTAATTGTTAAATGCAACATCCATGCAGAAAGAGCACGGACTTGTCATGGTATTTGTTGTTGTTGATTTAATGTTCTAAATAAAAAGCATTAAATTTGGGGACTTGCATGGTGATCCAGTGGTTTAGAGTTTGCCTTCCAATGTAGAGACAAACGATGGATCTCTGGTCAGGGAACCAAGTTCCTACATGCTGTCGGGGAGCTAAGTCCACAGGCCACAGCTAGAGAAGCTGGAGCTGCCGTGAAGACCCAGTGCAGCCAACGTTTAAAAAAAAAGAAACAGAAACACTAAATTTAAGAATCAGTGTCATGAAAGTTACCCTTTATTTGTGCAGAGTGAGTTTAAGGCAAATAGAAGGGCGGTAACAACGGCACCCACCTCCAGTACTCCTGCCTGGAGAATCCCGTGGCTGGAGGAGCCTGGTGGGCTGCAGTCCATGGGGTCGCGAAGAGTGGGACGCGACTGAGCGACTTCACTTTCACTTTTCACTTTCATGCATTGGAGAAGGAAATGGCAACCCACTCCAGTGTTCTTGCCTGGAGAATCCCAGGGGCGGGGCAGCCTGCTGGGCTGCCGTCTATGGGGTCACAGAGTCAGACACGACTGAAGCGACTTAGCAGCAGCGGTGGCAACCTCAGTGTAGTCCATAACTCGTGGGGACGTGTGTGTTTTGCTCCTACCTAAGTTCGCACCAACTGAACTTGTTTTTATTTTTCTTGCGATAAAGTGTCTACAATAGAACTCTTGCTGTGTAACCTCTGAGTGTGCCGCTTGGGGGCATCAAGCAGTCCCCTTGTTGGGAAACCATCTCCCCCCACCACCTCCAGAACCTTCTCACCTTCCTGAAGGAAAACTGTCCCCCTTACTTGCTGACTCCCCACCCCCACCCCCAGCCCTGGCGCTCACCCCTGTCCCTGCTGTCTCTGAAGCAGGCTCCTCTAGGGACCTCATGTCAGTGGGACCGCACAGGACCTGCCCTGCTGACACACTGACTTCACTCAGCATAATGTCCTTAAGGTCCATTCACACTGCAGCGTCTGACCCCATGTGTCAGGGTCCCTTTCCTCTTGAAGGCGGGCTAATATCCTGCCATGTGAAGAGACCACATTTCCTTTCCCCACGCACCAGCTGATTGACACGTGGGTCCCACCCCTGTCTGCTGTGAGTGCGGGTGTGTGCCGACGCCTGTGGGAGACGCTGCTCTCCGCTCTCGTAGGCATTACAGACCCAAGAGTGGAACCCTGGGTCCTGTGGGTCATCAGGCCCATCCCGGGGAACCGCATCGCTCTATGGGCTTCCCAGGTGGTGCTGTGGTGAGGAACCCGCCTGCCAATGCAGGAGATGCAAGAGACCCAGCTTCGATCCCTGGGTCGGGAAGATCCCCTGGAGGAGGAAATGGCAACCCACTGCAGTATTCTTGCTTGGAGGACCCCATGGACAGAGGAGCCTGAGGGGCTGAGGTCCACGGGGTCGCAAAGAGTCAGACACGACTGCCACCTCCTGCCAATACTTGGCATCTTCCTGGCTCTGTTTTGGTGATGGCCATCCTGGTGGGTGCAAAGTGGGATCTCAGGGTGGGGTGTGTGTGCATGTGTGAGCGTGTGTGTGTGTGTGAATGTGTGTGTGTGTGTGTATGAGTGTGTGACTGTGTGTGTGTGAAAGTGTGTGAGTGCATGTGAGTGCATGTGTATGTGAGTGTGTGTGAGCGCATGTGAAAGTGTGAGTGTATATGAGTATGTATGTGTGTGAGTGCCTGTGTGAGTGCATGTGAATGTGTGTGTGACAACGCATGTGTGCGTGTGAGTGCGTGTGTGAATGAGTGCGTGAGTGCGCGCGTATGTGTGAGCGTGTGTGTGCATGTGTGAGCGCACGTGTGTGAGTGCGTGTGAATGTGTGAGTGCATGAGTGCGTGTGTGAGCGCATGTGAATGTGTGTGAGAGTGCATATGTGAGTGCGTGAGTATATTTGAGCATGTGTGTGTGAGCGTGTGTGAATGTGTGTGAGTGCATATGTGAGTGCATGTGTGTGAGCACGTGTGAATGTGTGTGAATGAGAGTGCATGAGTGTGAGTGCATGTGTGTGTGAGCGTGCGCGTGTGTGAATGTGTGTGAGCGCGTATGTGTGTGTGAATGTGTGTATGAGAGTGCGTGTGAGCGTGTGTGTGAGCACATGTGAGCGTGTGTGTGTGTGAGTGTGTAGGTGTTTTGGCTGCACCGTGCAGCCTGCAGGGTCTCTCAGTTCCCTGACCAGAGACTGAACATGTGCCCCAGGCGATGGAAGCGCAGAGTCCAGCTGCTGGACCTGGGAGCCCCGGCTCTTCAGCACTGACGCCGTCTGGCCGTCCTCCCTGTCCTGCTCACCTAGGTAGGATCCCCAACCCCCACCAACCACCCCCTCTCACCCCCCAGACTCAGGGAGCAGGACATGGCTGGAGAAACCCTCCCGGCTGCCTGCCCCTGCTGGCCCATGTCCCGCCCCCCAAATCCTGACCCCTCCTCGTCCTCTGGCCCCTCCCAGGCCCTCCTTCCACCACTGTTGCCCCTACAGGGTCCACAGAGACCTGTGTGACTCCCCTCATCAGAGCAGCTTCTCGGGACCTGCCCCCTGAGTGCCAGGTGGGCACTGCCCTCTCGCCCGGACGCCCTGGCCTCTGCTCCGTCACACCTACAGCCGGCTCCTTCAGTGTCCTGCGGTCATTGCAAGTGACCCCAAACCCTGATGGCCCAAGATAACCCAGTTTGCTGTCTCCTGGCTCCTGAGGGCCTGGAATCCAGGTGTGGCCATGCTCCCCGAGTCAAGGCGCCTTGCAGCGCTGCGGTCTCGTGGGACATCTTGGCCAGGGTGGCGTCGGTGTGGCTGGTCCGGGTTCTGGCTGGGGGGCCTCCCTCAGTTTTGCACACGTGGGTCCCTCCACAGGTGGCCGCTGGGTCCTGCTGCCTGCTAGATGGGAGTGGGCTGCACAAGGTGGGCCGGGGTCCAGAGCTTGCCTAGCGCTCATCACCCCTGAGTCCTTGCCACTGTACCGTCTTGCTTGGATGACCCTCCCTGGCCCCCACCCTGCACCGGCCAGCAGGGTAGCTGAGGGGCCTGCGCTGACCCAGGTCCCACCCCCGCCGCTCTGCCCGAAGCCTGCCCAGGGACCTCTTGCCACCGGCAGCTCCCAACCTGCGGCTGAGCATCTCAGTGTCGGGGGGAGGGGGGACAGCCTGGCCCTGCGGGCTTCCAGCGAGGCCCCGGGGGAGGACACAGGGTCTGCCTGGGTGCTGGGGTGTGGAGACCTGGGGTGCCTCGCAGCCATTAGAGCGGGGGCCCTGGGGTCCTCATTAAGGCAGGAGACCTGAGGACCACAGTGGCCGTTCCTCCAGCCCCCCTGTGTGTAACTGGCACGGACACCTGTCCTGCTGGGGCCAGTGAAGGGTGCGCTCTTGTGGTGGGGACCCCAGGTGGGAGCTTCGTGCCTGCCAAGGGCAAGCAGCGCCCGCCGTGCTCTGGGGAGGAGAGCTGGCTGAGGCCAGGCCCCTCAGCCCTGTGGGGCCCTGGTTAGTTGCTGGGCCTGCCCTGCAGCGCCCACTGCCCCCAGACTTCCTGCCAGGACTGGACGGCACGGGCTGGGCTGGCGTCCTGAGCTGAGCCACTGGGCGGGTGCCCGGAGGCGGGAAGGCCGGTGGGCTTGGGGACGCGCGCGTGGCCATGGTTTGAAAGTGCTGGTGTCTGTCCCCGTGGAGAAAAGGGGCTGCACACAGCCGTCCCCCAGGGCAGGCCGAGTGCATGTCCTCGTCCAGCTCCAGGGCCGCGCCGTCTCCTGCCTTTATGCAGCAAGGTCCAGGGCTTGGGAACCCTGAGAACATCACACTGTCCCGGCGGCAGGAGGGTCACAGCACGGCCCCCACCCACAGTGGGGCCTGGGGGCCGGGGGCCTGGGGAGGAGCAGAAGTGGTCACTCCCAGTGCCCCCCTGGCCTGGGCATCTGTGCTTATCACTGCAGCCCTGGGCTCCGCGGGGTGAAGATCCTGGTGCCCAGGGAAGCCCCGTCTCTCCAGGGCACACACGGAGGACCACAGCTGAGCTGTTAAGAGCCGGTGGGTGAGCCAGCAGCCACCCTGGAGGAGCGGCGGGCCTCAGCCGGCAGGAGGTGGGGCTGCTTTCCCCCCGCCGCTGCAGTGTGGCCACCTCAGGGACGAAGGCTTGGTCAGGGAGGAGTCACCGGGCCACGCATCCCAGAGTAGGATCCTCTTCCTTCCAACCTGCCCTGGGGTCCTCCCCACGGGGCGGGGCAGGGCTGTAGGCAGGGGGGCCCTCGGGGGCGTGGGGGCCACAGCTTCTCCAGCCTCAAGGCCTCCATCCACTCACTAGACCCTGGGGGCTTCGGGGCAAGTATCTGAGAGTGACTCTTAAGAGAGGATGATCATGACCGTGGAGACCGCTCAAGGGCCCCACTGCACAGACTCAAGCCCAGTGGCCACCCACATGGGTCCTTGGAGGTCTGTGTGCCCTTGGTCTGTGGTCACTGGAGGCCCCGGGCAGGGTCCCAGGATGATTTCTCCCTCACACGCGCTTTTTCTTTCAGGAGGGAGAGCTGGGCTCAGACACGGGGCGGGGGAGCTGGTGGGGGCTGGACGGCAGACCCTCACCTCTCCTACTCTCTGGATCAGCGGTCAGCGAGCAGTTCTTCCCGAGCGCCTGCTTCAGGACCACGGTCAGGGCGCGCGGGACACGCTGCCAAGGGGGTTTACTCGTTTGCTCGCCATTGAACAGAAGCACAGTGGCTGGATGGATGGAGAGAGGGAAACGTGGGTATAACAGATGTGTGGACAGACGGACATGTAGATTCCCTGACTCGGGCTGACAGCCGAGCCATCTCTGGAGCCATCACCTCAAGCCAGGCGCCCGGTGCCCACACTTCCCCACGTGGCATCGGCTGGCAAGGCATCACTCCCGGGGGGGTGTCTCAGCCTGCCCACAGAGGACACGGCCATGGAAGCGTGCAGAGGCCGGGACTCACGGCACTGGGATCAGTCCGAATGAAGCCTCCACCTGGAACCTGGCCCTCTGACCCGAACCATGGGGCCAGGACCCACACCATGCGGCAGAAGGACCCCGTGAGCCTCGGCCAGCTCCCCACCCTCTGCACAGAGCCCCCCTGGCTCCCACCCCACAGAGGAAAAGCCAAGTCCTCCCAGACCTGCCCCTCCCGGCGCCCTGCTCTTGCCATCCCAGCCTGCGACCAGTGAGAGGCAGGAGTCCTCCAGGAAGGACCCTCGGTCCCTGGACACCCTGCTGTCTTCAGCCCCGACTTGTGGGGAGTGCTTGGCTGAGGGCCAGTGGGGGGACGGGGCTGTCAGGCGACCCTTGCCTGGCTGCGACCCCCACAAGCTTCAGGGCAGCCCCTCCGAGCCCCTGCAGGGGCGACAGACTTGGGCACAGGGCCAGGGACATCCCGGGCATCGGCCGCCCACAAGCCCAGGTCACTCCCCAGGCCTCGGCCCCTCCCCTCCAGTCCAGGCCTGGTATGAACCAGCTCATCACCTCCTTCTTTCAATGGCTGAACAAAAAAAGAACAGGAGAAACTCTAGATGGCTTCGGTGGGGGTCCACACACTGTCCTACCAGCCGCCCGAGGACGGGGCTGTATTAGGACGTGGGTGGGCAAGGGTTGACCACCGGGCCTGGACAGAGACCAGCTTAGGGGAGTCCTCTAGTCTGGGGCACTCCCCCTTTGGCTGGCATCGCCTCTTGCCCACCCCAGGGATGCAAGTGGGTAGGCAGAGGTGGGCAGCAGATGGCACGAGGGCTATCAGACACCTGCCCGAAGGCCAGACCCCAGGGCTCGTGGAGCCGCCGTGCACACCATGTCCCTCCTCCCTGACGTCCCTGGACACCCACCAGCCCAACAGGATGGAGGTCACGGCTGGAGCAGGCGGACTGGCCCTGGGTCGGGGCGGGCCGCTTCTGTGTGGGCTGGGGGCGGGGAGCAGTCGCCACTGCTGCCCAGCACCAGGCACCCGGTGGCACGTCCCAGCCGCACTGGGCAGGGCAGCTCACACAGGCCGGCTCGGGCCAGCGCCCCAGGGTAGCCAGCTGTGCCCCTGTCCCCAGCAGATGTGAGTCGGAAGTGGGGAGGGGCGGGCGCGGGGGTGTTGGTGACGGGGCCCTTCCTGTGTCGGTACACGTGTACGTGTGAGAACGTGGGGGCGTGCTGGCATGAGGGCGAGTCACACGTGCGCACACCTGCCCACGCCATGGCAGATCCACTAGCTGAACCGTGTGGGGACCACGGCCTGGGGAGCAGCAGCTTGGTGACCGTTGACCCCGAGACCCGACAGGGCGCTCGGGCAGGAGGGGACCTTAGGCCGCCTTGCCGCCCCCTCTGCCCCCGCCCTTCTTCCCCACACACGGCTAGCAATGTCCTTTGTGCCCCTGGGTCTTAGGTCCGAGGCTGCCCTCACGGACACCCCTGCTAGTCATGACCTAACAGAGCCCCCACCCCACATGTGTCTCCTGATGTCGGGGGTCTTCGGGTGGGGCCTGGCTGGGCTCTGCAGGAAGACGGTAGCCGGGTGTCCGTCTCCATGTGACCTGGGCGCACCGTGCCGGAGGGGCAGCCCCCAGGAGACCGCCCTGACTACGGGGCTGAGGTAACAGTGGCTTTGCCTTAAAACTGGAAGCCTGGGCCTCCGGCTCAGAGGGACACACAGACAAGGAGACGGACAGACGGGCAGCTGGCGACAGGCAGAAGCTGCTGAGAATTGGCGGAAGCTGGGCGGGTGGCCGGCGGGTGGCCCGACAGGTCCTGGAAATCCTCGCTTCCTGTTTTCCCAACAAAGGGCCTCTGTCTCCGGGGAGGCCGCTGGCCAGCATCAGCGGACATGCCTTTTCCGTAAACAGGGTTGTTTTCTTTCTCCTCTTGGCACAGTAACGGCGGGTTCCAAGCCCCTCAACCCTGGCCCCGGGCACGACCAGCCACAGGGTCCTGTCGGGGAGACTGTCCCGGCCAGGGCCATCCCGCCACTCTGTGAGCAGGGGTCGTGGCTTGACCACCTCTAATGCGTCCCCGTCGACAAGCAGGGGCCAGGCATTCAGTGGTGCCCATCTCCTGGGACAGGTGGGAGGGCAGGCCACCCTGGGGTCCATGAGAGCCAGAGTCGGGGGCAGGGGCTGGGGTGGGCAGGGCCCTGGGTGCAGGGAGGCAGAACAAAGCCCCCACAGGCTGATCTCCTCAGAGGGAGCAGCCTCGGCCTCGGGCTGACTTGGGGTGCCACCTGGGGCATTCAACCGGGTCGACACCATGGTGCCTGCACCCCCAGACACGGGTCAGAGAGGGCCTCTGAGATGCCTCAGCACCTGAGTGCGGCCAAAGGAGCAGACGGGGTGCCCGCCTCCCCCAGAAGGGAGGCCAGGCCAGACCCCCAGCAGAGGACCAGGACGCAGCTCCAGGCTCCTTGGCTTGGTGGCCTGAGGAGAGGTGGGCATGCAAACAACACCCTGGCCTCAGCTGGGTGGCGCAAGTGGCCCTGGAGCCGGCCAGGAGTGGGCTCAGTGCCCGGCAGGCGGCTGAGGGGCCAGTGTGCAGGCGTGTGTGGGCGATTGTGCGCAGGGAGGCAGGCGCCTGAAGGGCCTTGTGTGAGGGGCTGGGGGTTATTTATAGAAGCTCCACTGCGGAGAGGAGCTATTAATAGTGAGGGTGGAGGGTGAATGGACAATATGCCTCGGTGGGGTGGGGGCGGGTGCCACTCTCTGCCGGAGACACCCGGGGCTGGTACCCCAGCCCCCACCCCCCGCCGGCCGGACAAGGGCCACTGTTCTCCCGGCCACAGCTGAGCCCCGGGTGGCTCACCTGCGGTGGGGGTCCCCGCCCCTCTCCACCCTTCACCCTAAGGAGAGCCGAGCCGATGGCGGGGGGGGGGGGGGTGGGGGGGGGGGGGTGCTGTGAGATGGGAGGGACCCCAGATGGAGGAGGGGTGCTCAGATCGGTCCTTGCACCCGGGGTCAGGGGGCAGCAAGGAGAGGGCGGAGGTGGGCTGGGGTGGGGGGTGCTGTGCGCTCGGGCATCACCTCACTTCCAGTCCGAGGCCGGGAGAGGGTGTGACAGGGCCCCAGCCGACCCTGCAGGGTGACTCTGCCTGCAGGAGGCCGAGTACACGGTCGAGGGGCGGTCACCCTCGGCTCCCTGGGACTGAGGGTCACGCTCGGGGCTGCTGTCTGAAACCACAGAGGGAGCCTCAGCTCCGGGAACGATCGGACCTGAGCCCACGAAGGGCGCAGGGTGAAGTGGGGGCCCCCGCTCTCCGGCCCCCCCGGGATGGGAGCTCCCTGAGCCCCGTCACAAGTCCCACGAGGGCCCGTCGGGGCCGCGGAGCCTCTGGTCCCCGCGCAGAAGGAGAGCTGTCCGGGCCCCGGCGCGGAGCACACGCAGGACCCGGGGCGCAGACCTCAGCGCCCGGCGGACCGGGGCTCTGCCGCCCCCCGACCTGGCGTCTCCCGCCCCCGCCCTCCCCGCACGGACCGTTTCCTGCGGGAACCCCCGTGACGTCAAGAGCAGCGCGAGCTCCCCGCCCGCGGCCACCTGGCGCCGAGCGCGTTCCGGGAAGGTCGCGGCCCAGCGCGCACGCGCCGCCCTGAAACCCGGAGTCACGGCCGCCCGGCGCTCCGGGAAGCGGGGGCCGCGGGAGGGGGAGTGGGGAGGAGAGGGGGAGGAGGGGGAGGGGAGGGGAGAGCAGGGGGAGGGGAGGAGGGGGGAGGGGGAGGGGAGGGAGGGGGAGGGGGAGGGGAGGGAGAGGGGAGGAGGGGGAGAGGAGGGGGCGGGCCGGACGCGCGCCTTCCCGGCCGCCCCGCCCCGGACTGGCCGCTCCGCGGCCCAGCCTCGCTGCCCCTCCCGCGGGGGAGGCTGGGGGACGCTTCCGGCACCGCCCCTTTCCCGGCAGCGCCGCCCCCTTCCCGGCGGACCGAGCCCTTCCCCGCTCCCCCCGGCCTTCTTGCTCCGCGAGGGGGAACTCTGGGGCCCACGGTCGACCCTCCAGGCGGCGGGGCTGGGCGAGGGTGGGGCCGCGGCGCGGAACTGGCACCTTCTTGCGGCGGAGTCTCCCGAGGGGCCGAGCTGCCCAGGGGCTCCCACGCGTCCCCGTCACGGGCCCAGACACTGCGGCCCACTGGCCGGCCCTCGGAGGGCGGGGCCGGCGGACAGCGTCCAGGGAGCCTGCGGCCTGCAGGGCGCTGCTGTGGACCCGACTGGGAGCCCCTCTGGGCCTTCAGGAGAGAATGGGGCAAGGGGTCAGACAACTTTTCCCGCCGTCCCCCGTTCATTTTCGGGGACAGGCCTGGACGCAGGGCCTCCCTCCGCGGAGCCCTGCCTTGGAGCAGACTCCCGACGCCCCCTGGCCATAGGGATGTGGGTGCAGAAAGACGTGGGTGCAGAAAGACCCCGGTGCTGACGCCGTTCAGTGGCTCAGCTGCCAGAATGGCCAGGCTGGACGGAGCGTGGCCGGTGCGAGTGGCCCGGGCCAGCCCCGATGATGTCACTTGGAAATGTCTCTCCGGAAGGGCTTTTCTGCGCACAGCTGGGAGGAGGGGTCTCTGAAGAGGGGGGCGTCCAGTCAGGCCGGGCTGACCCTCTGGGGGTGCGGAGCCAGCTGGCCTGGCGTCCGGGATGATCCCAGCCACAGGGAAGGCTTTGAGGACCCTGGGCTGGGAGGGGGCTTGTGGCCGGAAAGCCAGGCTGACCCACAGAGGCCCGAGGCTGGTCCCGCCCACCCCCAGGACCCAGCAACGGCCCCCAGGGAGGCCCCCAGGCCTAGGCCTCCTGTGCCACCTCTGCCCACCCTCGCGCCGCCCTGGTGCCCCCTCCCCAGGGCCCGTCAGGCCGGGGGTGGACATGCTGAGGGTGACGGCAACACCGCGTCCTGACCCGGCTCATCCCACTTGACAGCCATCCTGTCCCACGTGGCTCCCCGAGCCCCAGCCCCTCCCAGGCCTGCCTGCCTGCACAGCTGGGCACCCACGGGCGGGGCTGAGAAGCAGAGGCCAGGAGAGCCCGGCAGGACCCCGGGGCCTGGTCTGGGGAGGCAGGTTTGTGAGCCCAGTGGTGGCTGAGGAGGCCCCGAGGCAGCGCCCCCGGCGGGGGACAGTGAGGGAGGGTCACCCACAGAGGGCAGCCCTGGGCCAGAGCACCTCTCAGGGCCTGCAGGGTCGGGGAGGGGCGCCCCCTTCCACCGTGAGCCCCAGCAGGGGAGAACGGGCGTGCAAGACCCCAGCTGGTGCCAGGGTTCAGGGCCTGGCGCTCCGAGGTGGGAAGGAACTGCTTGGATTTGGACTTGGCCCTGCGCCCCTGGAGCCCTGACCTCGGCCAGAGGCCACCAGGACCAGTTGCGAGGGAGTGAGGGCGTCTGGCTGTGGGGCAGGTGGGGACAGCTCTCAGGAGTGCCAGGGCTGGAGCTGGGCCAAGGGCCTGAGGCACCTGAGGTTGCAGTTAACAGAACTCCGTGTTCCCAGGACTGGCCTGGCAGGAGAAACCGAGGATGCGTGACCAGGGCCCTGTGAAAGGTCATGACCCCTCGCCTGGTTCCCAGACCTGAGACTTCAGACCCAGGTCCCACCTAACCGCAGGCGGGTCTCCGGGGACCTCCCTGGGACCCCCCCCAGCTGAGTGTGGCAGGGAGGGGAGACACCATGCATCTGAGGGCCACCGGCCACAGTCACAGCGGGTCCCGGTGGCCCAGAGCATCCTCCTGGCTCCTCTGTTGAGTGGGGGGCTCGCGGGAGCCCAGAGACAAGCGGGCTCTCAGCCAGGGTCTGCACGTGGACCCTGTGGGCATATCCGAGGCCCAGAACAGACAGGGAGCAGACAGACTTAGTGGCCAGGGACATCACTGCCTTGGCCACCGTTACGGACAAGCCCAGGCGAAGCCTCTGCAAGTGCCCCCACCCAAGACTGCAAGTCACACGCAACAGCCAGGGGTGACTGGTGGAGTATTTGAAGCCCAGAACATTCAGGGTGGTGGTCCCAACCAGGTCTCTGCTTATGCTGCCAGTCTGACGATGGAAAAGGCAGGGGTGGATCCCAGGGTGTGGACAGCTGCAAAAGGCCCGCCTTGGCCAGACGTGGTGTTTTCGCTCAATTCGCTCAAGTCCGCGTCCACAGCCGTAGATGTGCAGTGGCCAGGGGCGGGGCACGCCCTCCTGCAGCCCCATCGGAAGGGCGGTCAGAAGCAGTGTAGGTCACCGGGAGTGAACACGCGGCCCCTCAGGGTACCGGGCCTCTCCAGCCCAGTCACCTGGACCAGCCACCCCCCACATCAGCAGCCTTGTGCTGACCAGGCCAGGTGACCAGAGAGTGCGGAGCGCACCGGGGCCTTTGCAGGACGCATGCGGTCTAGGCAGAGACAGGCCTTGTGCAGGCGCGGGGCCGGGCCCCCTGAAGCAAGGAGCGCGCCACCACAAAGGAGGGAGGACCTGTGGGCCTGGGCCTGCGGGCGCTGAGCCGCACATCCAGCTTAGACTCTGCTTCAGGACCCAGGGGCTTCCGCTGTGGCTCCGCTGGGAAAAAAATCCGCCCACAATGTGGGAGACCTGGGTTGGGAAGATCCCCTGGAGAAGGGAAAGGCTGCACACTCCTGTATCCTGGCCTGGAGAATTCCATGCACAGAGGAGCCTGGTGGGCTACAGTCCATGGGGTCATCAAGAGTCAGACACGACTGAGTGACTTTCACCCCCTTGCTCAGGACCCAGGGCCACTCGACCCTCAGCTGGACAGGCCACGGAGCAGGAGGGCGTGGTTCAGTGCTCTGCGTTCAGGGGGCCCTGTGGGGGGTTAGGGTGGGGGAAGAGGAGGTCCTCCGGGGGACCTTGAGAGCAGGAAGGGGCCGTCTGCAGGCCGTGGCTCCGCTGGGGCGAGAGGTACCCAGCCATGGCTCCCCCGGGGCTGACGTGGGGTGTCCTGGACCCCCGGGGGTGTCGAGCAGCATCACCGGTCTCTACCCACTTGAGCCGGGAGCTCCCTCACCCCTGTGAGAAGTGTCCCCAAACTCCCTGTGCCGCCCCCATGCAGACCCATTAAAAGGACCCACTTTGCAGCAAAGCCTGGGCGGGTGGCCGGGACCGTGGCTGCATGCTTCCAGAAGCATCTGCCCATGTGGCACGTGCCGGCCTACTGAAGGCCGGCTGGGAGGGAGGCAGCCCCAGGACTGTGGGTGGTGCGGGGACCCCAGGGACTTCCCCGGGCTAAGGCCCAGAGGGTGGTGGGCGCAGCCCTAGGGGTCTGAGATCCGGCCCACGGAGCCTAATCGTGGTTCCCCCGAGGCTCCTGGCCTCCTGCAGGGCCCAGCGGGCGAGCGAACGTGCCCCCTGGTCCTTGTGCCTGACTGGACGGAGGGCAGGTTGTCGGGCTCAGAGGCAGGGAGGGGCGCTGCACCCTGTGACCCTGAGGAGGAGGAGGCGGGGTCTCTGAGGGGGTCCGGGGGGCCCTGTGGCTCCCTGCCCTGTCAGCCCGTCCTGGGGCAGTACCAGGCGGTAGGAGGCACGGTCCTTCACTGGATGGGTCACCCCGATGGCCGGGCCCTGGGCTCTCGGGACCCCCGCGGCCTCAGCCTGTCCCCAGACTCCGCCCAGGGCGGCCCCCACCCCGCGGCCCAGGCAGACTCGTCTGGAGGCGGTCCCGCAGCGCCCCCTGCTGGCCACGCCCGCCCCTCGGCCCCAGGCGCAGGGGCTGATCCACCCGCCGGGCCCGACGGTGGTCACGGGAGCCGCGGCCACAGGGTTCGGGCAGGAGCCTCCGCCAGGCCGCCCCGGTGACCGGCAGGGCCAGGCCCTCTGGGAGGCCAGCACCGTTCGGCCCCCCAGTGCCGACGTCCTCACAGCTTGCGTGCGGGCAGCGCGGGCACCCTGAGATCCCAGCCTGGTCCGGGGAGGCCCTGCTCGGGGAGCATCCACCTTCCCCTCCCTGGTCGCCTGTTGACCCCGGACCACTGGCCAGGCGGGAGACCTCCACCTTGCCTGGCCCAGCACCCTCAGCTGGGACATCCTCCCATTGACAGATGGAAAACCTGAGACGGGGGTGTTAAGGATTGACTCCAGATCTCAGCCTGCGGGGTCGGGTGGGGGCAGGAAGACCTGCTGGGTGCAGAAACACCCCCTGGGGCGTGTGGGGCTTCGGGAAGGGGCTGAGGCCGCCCTCAGAGGGCCCGGGCCCCGGGGTGACCCAGCTGCAGTGAGGGGCTGACAGGGCAGGACGCCACAGTGCCCCCAGACCCCCAACCTGAGCAGAGACCCAAGCAGATGGGGGAGCAGACCCCCCTGTTCCCAGCACGAGACAGCAATGCGGAGGCCCTGGGCTGGAACCACGCCGGGCACAGTGGAGGAGCCAGGTCCGCCTGGCGTGCTCTGCCCTAGTGGGGCAGGTGCAGTGAGTGGACAGGTGAGGACTGATGGGTCCCCTGGGCTGTGGCCACAGCTGCTGCCCGCAGGGAGGCTCCCAGTTGGCCTCGTCCCTCCCCAGGCTACCCGCGCCTGTTAGCATCCAGGAGGTAGTCTGGGGGGTGTGTGTGGCACCGCAGGAAGGCAGGGAGGGGATGGGGAGAGGACCCCCAGGCCCCAGGGGCCAGCTCAGTGGTCACAGGGGAGACAGCTGTGGGGCTCAGGCTGGGGTGCAGCTTTTGAGTCCAAAGCTGTGGGGGCCCCCAGCCAGGGTCCACCCCCTACTGCTGGGTGACCAGTCCCCTCAGGATACCAGCTGGTGCCCCCTGCGGGAGGGGGCGAGGCAGTTGCCCAGCTGACCCCGCTGTGGGGTGGCGGTCGGGCCGCTAGGGGCTGCGCGCGCCATCGCCTACAGTGAGGACAGGAAACATCGGGCTCCAGCTGGACGCGGGGTGGCTCCCTGCTCGGCTCATGCAGCCCTGCGGGGAGACTTTGGCACCCAGGCCTGGGCCCTGCACTGTGCAGGGCCTGTCCACCCTGTAGACCTGCCAGCCCACAGCTGGCGAGGAGGCTTCTCTTCCCTCGGGGAGCCTTTGGATCACCTCCTCCCCGCAGTGCCCTAGGCTGGGTCCTCGCCCTTCCCCTCCTCCCCCGCCTCCAGGCCAGCACCTCTCTCAGTGCCCCGGCCCCCGCCCAGCTCTCAGGCTTGGCCCGTCCCCCATGGGGCCCTCCTGGAACCCCACAGTGCAGGCTCTGTCCCCCCATGTCTGCCCCACCCTGTGCTGCCCGCCTGCATGGCCGTCACCCCACTCTCATACTCAGCCCTTTGGCCGGCATCACGTGTCCGTCTCCGAGAGGACCGGTGTGGCCCCCACCGTGGGTCTGGTGCTGGCCTCGCCCAGCCCACTGGACTCCCATTCACCCCAAGGACTTGGGGAACCTGCCTGGGACCTGGGACTGGAGGCTCCGCTCCTGGGAGCCGGGGGAGCCGGCTGCAGGGCCCCGCGGGCCTGTGGCCTTGGTGCTGTGTCCCTCTCCAGCGAGGCACCCGGGGGTAGAGTCCTGCTGCAGGCTACTCCAGCACCCAGGCAAGCGCCCAGGGGCAGCCAGGGCCACGGGGACTGTCCTTGGGGCCAGGACGGAGGGAGAGGGTGACACAGGCGGGAGTGAGGCCAGGGGCGGGGACGCCAGGGGCCTGGGGGAGGGAGACCCCGCGGGCGGCCGTGGTCTCACTGCCGCGCGGACTGCGGAGCACCAGCCGGGCCTGGGGGAGGGAGACCCCGCGGGCGGCCGTGGTCTCACTGCCGCGCGGACTGCGGAGCACCAGCCGGGCCTGGGGGTGCAGGGTGCCTCCTTCCTACGTGAGGACCCGGCCCTGGGGATTCCCCTCTGACTTCTTCCCACAGGGTCCGTAACTACACTCACTCTAGGGCCCTCGGGAGGCCCTGAACCCCCTAATCAACATTCCGCTGGTGCTTGCAAGCCTTTGGGGATGAGCAAAGGGAACCACTGGGGGCCCTGCAGGCCCAGGGCTCCAGGACTGGGGAAACTCCATCCGAAAGCATCCAGATGTTTTTAACAAGACAAACCCACACCTGTTCTCTGCCTAATTACCTTCAGTGGCCAATTTTATTATAAAGAATGGTATCAAAATATACAAATCTGTTTAAGAACAACCAAGAAACACAGGTTTTCAAAGGTCCAGTGAGCACCGGCCATTCCAGGAAGGAGCCCCTGGAGCCAGCGGCCGGCACTGGGCCGTCGGGACAACAGTCTGAATAAGTTAGGGGTGGTGTGGCCAATGCCGTGCTTGTCATAAATCTTCTCGTGAGGGGGGCTGCGTCGGACTTGCCTCTGTGGCTTCTGTCAGAAAACAGAGGTCGTTGGGTAAAATCCTGGCACAAGGGGCCCCGCTGGAGCTAGTGGACAGCCTGCCTGCAGCCATGGGGGCCCCCCAGGCAGAGGTGGGGGCCCCGGGACAGGAGACAGGGACCTGGCAAGGTGGCCGAGGTCAGCCTGGACGAGATGAGAGCCCACATCGTGAGCCCTGGCACACGGGGTTAAGCGGAGCAGCCGCAGCCCCTCCGGGCCTTGCTCTCTGCTGCCCCCGGGCCCCCCATGGTCCTGCTGGGGCCTCAGCTCCTGCTAGAGGCCCAGCCACCGTCCCTTGGATGTCCCACACCCCTCAGGATGCGTCTGGGACCGTCTTGGAAGAACTGCACCCCCCATGGGACACCCGTGGACATGACCTTGGTTGGAAATAGGGTCCCTGCTGGTGATTGAGGTCACCGGAGCAGGCCCTGCGCCCCCACCAGCAGAGGGAACTGTGGACGCAGACTCCAGGGAGATGGCCATGAGATCACAGAGGCAGAGGCTGGAGGGACGCGGCTGCCCAGGAGTGACCCCCCGCCAGAGCCGGGAGAGGAGGGAAGGATGCTCCCGACTGGCTTCGGGGGAGGCAGTCCCCAACCCTGGAGCTTAGACGTCCCGCCTGCAGGGCTCTGGGGTTGAAGCCGCCACGGCTGTGGTGCTCCCCCTATCGCCCCCCGCGAGCTCGTCTCTGTGGGAAGCCCAGCCAGCCCAGGGCCGCATGTGTGGACTTCCTGACTCGGGACGGGGGGCACGAGCGGAGGTGGCCGAGGCGTCACTCACCAGCCCCCTCCGGCCTGGCCTGCACACAGGCGTCCTCCGCCTCCTCGAGGCCGTCGGGGCACACGCAGACGAAGCTGCCGGGCGTGTTGTAGCAGTTCTCGTTGTGCCTCAGGCAGGGCTTCTCTGCCAGCGAGCACTCGTCGATGTCTAAAAGGGAACACTGCACTGCTCAGGGGACCTCACTGGGCACACAGGCCCAGCAGGGGCCGGGGGGTTCACTCGTGCACAGAGGCGGAGACGGGACATGCATTAGAGAAAGGAGGGAGGGGCTCAGCAGGAGCCGCGGGCGGTCGTCTGGGGAGGGGACAGGCGGAGGCGTGAGGGCAGGAGCTGCGTGCCTCCCCAGGGCCCCACCCACACTGGCGCATGGCCCCCGGTGGGGCAGATGCACCCGCTCACCTTCACACCGGCCGCTCTCCTTGCTGTAGCCGGCGATGCACTCCCTGCACTGGGCGGGGCCCTTCCCCGTGCAGCCCACGCAGGTAGGGTCACATTCTGCAACGAGGGCAGAGGGGTCATGCCGGGAAAGCCTTGTCCTGCAGGAGCCACGCGCGGGGCAGAGGACGGCCTGTGGCCGGGAGAGCCAGTGCCCCCATCCTGTGAGGGGCGGACCCCCACGCTGCCCCGGCACACAGCCTGCGTTCCTGACGCTGCTGGGGCATGTTGTGCGTCCACGGTGCACGGAGCTGCATGTCCGTGGAGCATGGAGACAGGATGCCCGGGGGTGTGAGCCACATGGGCCACTGCTGGGCGAGGAAGGGGCACCACCTCTGGGGTGGGCGGCCCAACTCAGAGACTGACGCAGGGAAACTGAGGAGCAGCGTGAAAAGCTCTGCCGAAAGGGCTCTCCGAGTCTGTAACTGGAGAACACGCACGGCTGAGATATTCAACCATGTGGGCTGCTAAAGACCAGACATCAGCACGCTCCTAAGGACACGACGCAGAGAAAACGTGATGGACAAACACGGGCACGGTGTCGTTGAGGGAAAATCGAACAGGGGACAAGGCAGCGCGTCAGGTCAGCGCTGCGCTGACCCCAGGCCCTCCCGCCGGCGGGCGCTGCTGCCTCCTTTCACCTGAATTTCTGACGGTCGGGAAACGGCCCATGCTTGTGTTGCCACTTTAAGCTTTTTAAGCGGGCAGCGTGGGCAGGGGTCACGCAGACAAACTACAGACGCCTGGGGAGCTGGCAGGACGGGAGGACAGGGCTGGCGGGGGGTGGCCAGGGCAGTGGGCAGTGCTCACCCTCGCACACGAAGGAGCCGTTGATGTTCTCGCAGTACTGCGTGTCCTCACAGGGCGGTGGCTCCGCCGCACACTCATCCACGTCTGGAAACAACAGCACGGCTGAGGGGCGGCCCTGACCCGACCCTGGCGGCCAAGGGCCCCTCGCCTGGGGATGCGTGGACAGCCATCCTCCGGGGCCTCTGTGTGCAGCGGGCACAGAGCAGCAGCTGAGCATGACTCCCTCCTCAGGGCTGCGGAGGGCACTATACCCCACTCAGTATGGGACCTAAGGCAGGAGGCCCGCCAGCCGTGAGGCTGAAACCAAGCCCGGGGCCGGACCCCCCAGGAGCAGCCGGGCAGTGCAGAGACCCCCCCCACGATCCCAAGGAGCAGCCCTGCGCAGCACAGGACCCTCCCCAGGAGCAGCCGGGCAGTGCAAGGACCCCCCCATGATCCCAAGGAACAGCCCTGGGCAGCACAGGACCCCCCAGGAGCAGCCAGGCAGTGCAGCACGCCCCCCCCCTCCAGGCCCTGAGATGCTGCGGGCAGGGCTGCAGTCCAAGCGAGGCCTGAGGGCGGGCAGCGGGTGGTGGGAGGCCAGGCCCTGGTCAGGGGCCTCCCAAGCATAGGACTGCGCGGTCACTGCACTCAGAGGCTGCCACGTCCCTGCGGCATCGCCTTGCCAGCCCTGCAGTGCCCAAGGGGCCGTGCCTGAGCCCGGGTCAGGCTCCCTCCTGAGCCCACAGGACCCCCGAGGCCACAGACAGCAAGGGTGCGGCCACCCTCCCAGCCCGGGGTCCAGGCCGCAGAGGGTTCCCGCGGGGCATCCCACCCGCGGGCAAGAGTGGCTGCCTGCAAAGCCAGCCTCCACCTGTGACCCCTTAAAGCACGACCAGGGATGTCAGTCTCCCCCCGCACGTCCACAGCAAGCAGAGCGCGGTGTGTCCTGGGGGTGGCTGGGCCGGCAGAGCCTGCGGAGGGCGGGGGGTTCGGGGTGGGGGCGCAGAGGGGAGGGCCGCCCACTAGCCTCACCCACACAGGCGTCGTCCTGGCGCACCCAGCCCACTTCGCACTGGTCGCAGTCCCTGTTGGTGGGGCCCGTGCACGTCTTACACGCCTCGTCACAGGCTGCAAGGCAGAGGCAGGCGCATCTCAGGAGCAAACTCAACGCAAAGGTTGTTTGGGGCTTAGGAACTGACATTTGTCAGGGTGAAACAAGCAAAAACCCCACAGAGGCAAGACTGACTCAGTAACAGAAAAATACACTCATGCAACTCACAACACTGGACTTAACGAGAAAAGACAACACATGGGTATTTTCACGCCCGGTGGTGATAAAATTCTTAGCCAACGAGGACTCAGAGGAGCTGCTCATAAGCCTGGAGCCCAGACCCGCCTGGGTGTGCATGCTACCTGCCAACACGCGCGGTCCTGCCAGCCCAGGGCGGGTCTCGGGCGGGAACCAGGGTGGCTGGCTTCACTGCGGGCAGGCCCGAGGGCGCAGCGTGGCCCCCACACCTGACTGCTGGCGCCCGCCCCAGTCCTCCCCCAGACAGTGAAGCCAAGGAGGAAACACGTCTCCCGTGGCCTGCTCCCTGAGTTTACACGGCGGAGGACACCACCCTGGGCTGACGCAGCCTCACGAGCGGGGCGCGGGCCTCCCCAACTGCAAGGGTTGGCGTGTTCATCCCAGCTGAGAAGGGGCACATCTGGGAACTCACGGGGGAACCCAGGATGACGGCCAGGGTGCCTTCAAAGACCCTGGTGGGGGGCCGCCCTTCCCACACCAGGGTAACCGAGGTGGCGTACCTTCCTCACGGGGACTCTGGGGCCACAGTGCAGGGCCTCTGCTGTCCCGTTCTCGGCCATACCACCGGCCCCCCGGAGGGCGCGCCGATGGACCCGGCCCTCAGCACCGCAGGGACCACCAGCCCACTCCCGCTGGTGCCGAGCTTCCCGCCGGGGCAGCAGGGCCGCACAAGCCTCCAGGAGGCCACGGCGCCCAGGCCCAGCGTGGCTGTCGTGGACTGACGGTGCCGTGCTGCCCATCCAGGAGGCTGTCAGGGGTCATCACCTCACGCTTCCCTCCACGGCTTGTTCAGGGACAGGAAGCGGGACTGTCCCCACCCACTCCGCTGCTGCAGTACCCTCTCCCGGCCTGGGGGACTGCCCATACCTGAGCAGATGCTGTGCGTCTCACTTGCCGGTGAGCGGAAGTAGCCGTCCGTGCAGTCGGTGCACAGCGGCCCCTGGTAGCCCAGGTGGCATTGGCACGAACCGTCGCCCTCTCGGGTGCCGTCTCCGCTGCAGTGGCCGTTCCCGCTGCAGGGCCGCTCAGACCCGCCCTGGCACGCTGGGGACACAAGCTGCTCAGAGGGCGTCTGGGAGCAGAGGGGGCCCCGGGGAGCCCCGCCATCCATCAGCTCAGCTCCAAGTCTCGCTGCAACCCCAGGCCCGCTGTGCCCCTTCTCTAGGACGCAGGGACGCCGGCCTCACAGGGGACACGGGGCCGAGGAGGAAGCGGCCACACACCAGCAGGATGGCAGGAGGGCTGGGGCAGGGTCTGAGCGCCAAGATAATGCCCTCCGCCCAAGGGATCGACCTGAACGTGTCAGTGACGCCTGCACAGGTCCCTGAAGGCTGGACGCCCCGGCCTCTCGCACAGGGATCTGCTGGCCATGGGCCTCCTTGCACTCAGTGGGCAGCGCCAGGCCGTGGGTTACGACGAACCCAGGGGTGAGCTGGGAGCACACCCGGGGCCAGACCAGGGGAGAAGTTCCCTGCAGCTGGGAGGGGGCAGCACCCAGGCCCGTGGGGGCCGCCGCCCCTGGAGCCATGACAGGACGACGCAGACACTCTAGGGTCCCCAAGGAAAGACATACCCAGGCAGTCTGGCCCATAAGTCCCCGGAGAACAGCAAGCTTTCAGTGTCTGCACACAAAACCACTCAAATAAGTCAGGGTGCTTCTTCTTCCTGAGGATGTAAACAGCATCCACTGAACCTCACGTGGCGGATTTCCTCAAAACAAAACCACAGGTAAATGTAAGGCGCTTCCGAGCATCGTGGGACCTGGGAAACGAGGGCCTGTGGCCAGTGGATTCTCCCGGCTAACTCCCTCGTCAGGATTGCTGCACCTTGGTGGAACAGGACGGGAATGTGGGTGAGGGAGAAATCAGGTGTGTGGAAGCCCTACTGTCTCTGGCATGTTTCGAACCCCGGGCGCGGGGGCACCGGGCTCGAGCACTCACAGCCGCAGCCACCAGGACTCCAGTAGCTCCTCCTGCTCCTCCAGCAGCTGGTTGCACTCGAAGTCGCTGGCCTCACACAGGCCCTCCACGATCTCCAGCAGGCGGACTTCACTGAAATACAGGGCCAGCAGCACCGTGAGAGGGGGTGCGCGGCACCTCAGGGGTCAGTGTCCATGCCCCAGGGATGCCTGGAGGCTCCCTGCTGCCGGGGCGCAGCCACGCTGGTGTTCAGTGAGAACGGACCCACAACAAACGGACCGGGGGCATCACTGCCAGGCAGAGAGCTAAACGCAGAGGGTGCGGTGGTCAGGGAGGCCTGTTCATCCTCAGGGAGAAGATCAAGTGTGGAGTCCACCCGGGGAGCCTGGCAGTGGGCCAGAGCTCTGGGTGGGGGTGGGGCCAGCCCCACCTGTGTTTTGAAAAGACCCCTGTGTCTGCCCCTTGGAGGGCGAAGGGACAGCCAGGGGCCAGAGGCCCACACGCCAGCCCCAGGCGAGGACAGGTGACTGTGCCCACGGGACCCTCTGTGTCCGCAGACACTCCCAGGGACACGTCAGGCCCCAAAGGAGGGTGCTGGGCCGGTCAGAGCAGGGTGCCCACCTGAATTCATACTTGGACAGCGTCTTCTCCTCCCAAGCCGTGTTCCCACCACCAAAGTTCTTCTTTGCTGTGTCCACCATTCCCTGTGGGGAGAGGGCCGCACAGGGTCAGCCCTGCTGCCTCACACCTGTCCATGGAGGAGTGAGCCAGGCTGTGGTGGGGGGACCACAGTCCATGGTGGGGTGAGCCAGTCCATGGTGGGGTGACCCAGTCTATGGTGGGGTGACCCAGTCCATGGGGGGGTGACTCAGTCCATGGGGGGTGACCACAGTCCATGGTGGGGTGACCCAGTCTATGGTGGGGTGACCCAGCCCATGGTGGGGTGAATCAGTCCATGGGGTACGACCCAGTCCATGGAGGGCAACCCAGTCCATGGTGGGGTGACCCAGTCCATGGTGGGGTGACCCAGTCCATGGGGGTGACCCAGCCCATGGGGAACGACCCAGTCCATGGGGAACGACCCAGTCCATGGGGGCGACCCAGTCTATGGGGGCGACCAAGTCCATGGTGGGGACCCAGTCCATGATGGGGTGACCAAGGCCACACTGGGGTGACCACAGGCCATGGGGGGCGACCCAGGCCACGGCAGGGTGATCGCAGGGCCACGGTGGGGTAATTCTGGGCCATGGCGGGGAGACCCCGTCCCCCGCCCCCGTCCCCCGCCCCCGTCCCCGCGGAGTGACCAGCCCACCTGGTTGAACTTGTCTACCAGCTCCCGGCAGCGCTTGCAGGGCGTCGGCTTCTTGGTGGCCTCGCCGGTCGGCAGCAGCAACAGCAGCAGCCCCAGCACGGCCGGGGCCGGCGGGCGCATGGCGGGCTGAGGCGGACGGCGCCACGGGATCGCGGCCGCGCGGACACGGGCCGAAGTCCAGCGGGAACCGGCCGAGCACTCCGGCCTCCGGCCGCCTATCGGCTCCGAAGCGCCAGCCGTTCCCGGGGATACTCGCCGGAGCCGGCTGGAGCCCCGCCCCACGCCAGCCCTCGAGCGGCTACTGGCCTTCTAGGCCCGCCCCGCCCTCGTACGGCCCAATCCGGGCTCGCCACGAGCGGCTACCAATGGGAAGGCCCCGGATCAGCGTCCCGCCGGGAGGCCGGGCGTGGGGGGCGTGGAGGCTAGGGCCCGCCCCTTGCGTCCGCCTCTCCCGCGCACCGCCCGGCGCGGCCATCTTTACTCCGGGCAGCGCGGGCGTCCGCGACGGAAGCGGAGCCTCAGCGGCCATGTTAGGTTCGGGCAAGGGCGTCGCCGAAGCTCTTGGTTTCCGTCACCCGACTTCCGGCTGCGGGGAGCCCAGGCGCGAGCGCTTCGAGGGACGGCGCGGTGGGCTGGCGAGGTCAGCGCGCGCTGCTGGGGCTCTTGGGGCGGGCTGAGGGGACCTCGGGCTGGCGCCGTCGCGGGACTCCATGGGCCTCACCGTGCGCGTGCACGCGGGACGACCGCCACGCTCCTCACCTGGGGCCAGCCGCGTCACCTGGGGCCTGAGCAGTGTGTCTGGGGACCCAGGAGTCTGCATTCCCCGCCCCGCTTGCCCGAGGACGTTGGCGCCGAAACCCGTGGTTTAAGTCAGGAGAAGGAACGTGGGCATTACCTGGTCTCTTTAGGACAGAACTGCCAGAAGGAAGAAGTACAAGACAGTTTTCTCTGGCCTGATCTCTGTCAGTTCCTTTGTGTTTCCAGCCGTGAATTAGTAACGTGAACATCTGACTTGACCGGTTTCAGTCGAGACCTAGGAATAGACGGGGACAGGAGGGCCTCTGCGGGTCGCTTCCTAATCTGAGGGGCCACCGTCCTGGGAGCGACAGTTTCTTCAGTCGTGGCCTGTTGTAACCTCTCAGATTAACAGTCCGAACAGCTGCAGGCAGGTGTGGACGAGTGCAGGTGCACCTGCTCACGGCCTCGGCCCGGTGGGGCTCACTGTGGTTTGTGTACTTGCTCATGCCCTGTGTGTCTCCTCCTGGTCCCGCGTGGGCATGCAGGGTGCTGCTAGTGCCTTCCAGAATAAGCTGCTTTGCTCTCGGCCATCAACAGAGAGCACCCTCGTCTGGGGGAGAAGCCGCTAGGGCTTGGGGCAGGGTTGGTAATGTAGCTTTCACCCCACATCTCCTGTGACCCCATGAACTGTAGCCCACCAGGCTCCTCTGTCCATGGGATTCTCCAGGTAAGAAAACTGGAGTGGGTTGCCATTTCCTTCTCTAGGGATCTTCCCAACGCAGGGATCGAACCCAGGTCTCCTGCATAGCAGGAGGATTCTCTACCATCTGAGCCACCAGGGAAGCCCCCTGAGATGTCAGAGTCTAGGTTTTCCCTCGGGAGCGCGCTGCTGGCAGGGGTGCGGAGTGGGGTCTGCAGGGATGAGCCTGGAACGGCTGTGAGCCCCAGTCCTGCCAAGTGCCACATGTGCAGCTAGTCCCAGCATTCGGCTTTATATGTGCTTCCTAGTTCTTGACAGTTTTTTAACCTCAGAGGAACAGAGAGCAGCATGTGAATGTTCTGTGGTCTGCTCGGCGTCATTGGAAATTAAAGCCTTAATGTGTCTTTAATGAAAACGTTTGCCTTGGAAACGAACAGAGATCATTCTTTCGTTTTTTGAGATTGCACCCAAGTACTGCATTTAGAACTCTTTTGTTGACTATGAGGGCTACTCCATTTCTTTTAAGAGATTCTTGCCCACACTAGTAGATATAATGGTCATCTGAGTTAAATCCACCCATTTCCATTTCCAGGAATCAGTTCACTGATTCCTCAAATGATGTTCAGTCTTGCCATCTCCTGTTTGACCAGTTTCAATTTACCTTGATTCATGGACCTAACATTCCAGGTTCCTACTTCACAGCATCAGACTTTACTTCCATCACCAGTGACATCCACAACTGGGTATTGGATCATAGAAAAAGCAAGAGTTCCAGAAAAATATCCACTTCTGCTTTTTTGACTGTGCCAAAACCTTGACTATGTGGATCACCACAAACTGTGGAAAATTCTGAGATGGGAATACCAGACCACCTCACCTGCCTCCTGAGAAATCTGTATGCAGGTCAAGAAGCAACAGGTAGAACAGGACATAGAACAACAGACTGGTTCCAGATTGGGAAAGGAGTACGTCAAGGCTGTATATTGTCACTGTGTTTATTTAACTTCTATGCAGAGTACATCATGAGAAATGCCAGGCTGGATGAAGCACAAGCTGGAATCAAGATTGCTGGGAGGAACATCAGTAACCTCAGATATGCAGATGACACCACCCTTATGGCAGAAAGCAAACAGTAACTAAAGAGCCTCTTGATGAAAGTGAAAGAGGAGAGTGAAAAAAATGGTTTAGAACTCAGCATTCAAAAAAATAAGATCATGGCATCCTGTCCCATCACTTCATGCCAAATAGATGGGGAAACAATGGAAACAGTGACAGACTTTATTTTCTTGGGCTCCAAAATCACTGCAGATGGTGATTGCAACCATGAAATTAAAAGATGCTTGCTCCTTGGAAGAAAAGCTGTGACCAACCTAGTCAGCATATTCAAAAGCAGAGACATTACATTGCCAACAAAGGTCCGTCTAGTCAAAGCTATGGTTTTTCCAGTAGTCGTGTATGGATGTGAGAGTTGGACTATAAAGAAAGCTGAGTGCCAAACAATTGATGCTTTGAACTGTGGAGCTGGAGAAGACTCTTGAGAGTCCCTTGGACTGCAAGGAGATCAATCAGTCCTGAATATTCATTAGAAGAACTGTTGCTGAAGCTGAAACTCCAGTACTTTGGCCACCTAATGTGACGAACTGACTCATTGAAAAAGACCCTGATGCTGGGAAAGATCGATGGTGGGAGGAGAAGGGGACGACAGAGGATGAGATGGTTGGATGGTCTCACTGACTTGATGAATGTGAGTTTGAGTAAGCTCTGGAAGTTGGTGATGGATGGGGAGGCCTGGCGTGTTGCAGTTCATGAGGTGGCAAAGAGTGGGATACGACTGAGTGACTGAACTGAACAAAAATGCCAGCTGATGACGTCCACACTTAGGAGCTGTCATGAATTTGTTTTTCAAGTAGTCTGTTGAGCACCTGCTGAGCACCAGGTGGCAGTGCAGCTGCGAGTCGTGATGGACAGGCCCCTCCTTGCTGAGGTTACAGTGGTGGGAAAACAGGAAAATCCCGCCCTTACAGTTCGGTGAGGGAACCAGGTTCTGTTACTTCTCTCGGAACTGTGTTATTTGGTAATTCTGAATTGTTAAAGCCCTCTTGACTCCCTTACTTCCCCCACCTCGCCACCACCGCCGTGTCGAACAGGATTCCTCTCCCTCCTCCAGGTTTTATTCAGTTGTGGATTCCCCACTTGCTGACTCAGGAGAGCAGAGACTGCATACATCTCTCTCTAACCAAAAAGCAGTTTTAACAAACGGCACTGTGGTTCTCCTCTTTCGCTTCTTGCTCTTCTGGTTTTGATCGAAGAAAAGCAAACGTGTTTAAGACAAGCCACAAACAGGAAGAATTTGCTGTCTTCCCTCCCTCACCGAGTGGAAAGACGTAGGTCTTCCGTGAGTAGGAGCCTCCCGGATGCTCTGTGGTTTTCTCAGAATCTTTGTTCTGCCGGGTACCCCCAGAGTCCTGGTGTGTGGGCGCCTGCAATGCAGGCATCCGTCTGCGCCTCCCCCCCGGCCCAGGAACATGCTTGCTTTCTGCCGTCCACCAGTTTGTGCTCACGACCAGCGTGGTGCTTCCCGGGGCTCGGAGGGGCTCCCGGGCGAAGTTCAGGATGCAGAGTCCACGCCCCATCACATAGTCCTGGGGGTGCAGGTCTTCGCTGTCCCCCTCCACTCTCATGGCTGCTGCTCTGCTGCGTTCTGGGTGCGTCGCCCCACCCTCCTGCTTCACAGGCCCAGCCTGTCTGCTCCGGCTACTGCCCTGGGGGCCGAGCCCGGTGTGTTCCTGACTCTCCAGCCAGATCCTAGCTTCTAGGTCCTGCTCTGTCCAGGGCCGGCTGACCCAGGCCCTAGCTGCCCATGCACTCAGCTCGGGCTCTGCAACTCGGGTCCTTCTTCCTGGAAGAGTATTCCCAGACAGCTTAAAGAGGAAGCTGGCTGGTTAAACCGTGAAAGTTTCTTGAGCATGATATTTTTCAGTGTCCTGTGCCCATGTGTTTCTAGGTTACAGAAGCTTCGGTGCTTCACAGGCTCTGTTACCCGCATGTCTCCCAGGTGTTGATTCCAGCGGAGTTTTCAAGCTTGGGAACCTGTGTCTCCATCTTTTGAAAACACTCAAGAGCTGTGGTGCTGACGGTGGATGAAGGTCCGGGAGACAGGCACGCAGGATGGCTGGGAGAAGGCCATCGGGCCTGGGCAGGCAGCGCTGGCTCCTGGGGCTGCTGGTGGCGGTGGCCGCGGTCCACCTGGCTGCCTGCCCCTACACCAAGGTGGAGGAGAGCTTCAACCTGCAGGCGGTGCACGACCTGCTCTACCACCGGCTGGACGTGGAGAAGGTGAGCTCGCCTGAGCGGCGCGGGGGCCCCGGCCCGGGCTCGGCTGACCCGCCCTCTCCCTGCAGTTTGACCACCTCGAGTTCCCCGGCGTGGTCCCCAGGACGTTCCTCGGGCCACTGCTGATCGCCGCGCTCTCCAGCCCCGTTGTCTACGCGCTCTCGCTATTGGAGACGTCGAAGTTCTACTCTCAGCTCGTAGGTGAGGGCTCCTTCGGGGGCGGGGTGGAGAGCGGCGGCCGCGTCAGAGAGCCGCGGTCACCCGGTCAAGGGGCCCTTGGTGGGAGTGGCCACCTCCTGGAATCCTGGCCATCTTGGCCACTTGGCAGGCAGTTCAGTGGGGGCAGCGCCCGCCTCCCCAGGTGGTGCCTGTGTGACAGCGGGGGCCAGGCCCCCGTCCCCGAACAGCCACAGCACAGCTCATGCTGGTCGGCGTGCGTGGTCAGAGAGCTCCTGGGACCAGGTGGCCGTGCCTCGGGAAAGGGCGGATGAGGAAGAGGAGGTCGGCCGTCCACTCGCACAGGGGGCCAGGCAGCCTCGGCCAGGGGGCTGGGGCCACGCCTGAGCGTCAGGGCCTTGGTAGGTGTAGCCCTGGAGGTGTCGGCCGGGTGACAGGGCCTCTGGGGTGCAGGCCGTCGGCCACGCTTGTCTGCCCTGCCCAGCCCAGCCTCCGAGAGTCCCAGCTGTGCCCGGGGCCGCCAGGCACAGAACAGCTCCAGGGTCGGGGTGCCAGCGTCCTGGCCCCCTGCTCCCCATGCCCAGCCCGTTTGTTAGAGTTTCAGAAGTGTTTACTGTTAAATAAACAGTGTCACAGGACTCAAAGGTGGCCCACCGTGCTCAAAAGGGTTCAGTTACTCGCAAGTGAGACAGAAAATGAACAAATTCACCTCACGCTGGTTTCGGTATAAACAACACACCGTTGCTTTAAATGGAACGTGTTTAGTTTCATCTTGCGTGTCAGTTTTCACTGAAGCAGAGCTGATTTACGGTGCTGTGTTCGCCCCAGATGCACAGTAGCTCGGTTTATGTGCGTATCCATCGCTCCCCGGTCCTCCCGTCGGGTTCTCACACGACGCTGGACGTCGTCCCGTGCTGCACAGCGCGTCTCTGTTGACGTCTGTCGTGCACGGCCGCGTGTGTCTGTTGATCGCAGACCCCTAAGCTGCCCCTCCCCGCCTCCTCTGTGTTAGCCGGAAGTGTGTGGCCTCGTGTGTGTGTGCTGTGTGTAGTGCATTCGTGTCACGTGGGATTCCACACACGTGACGCAACGTGGCACTCGCCTTCTCCTCTGCTCTTGACCTCTAGCACTTGACCTCGGTGCACCCGCTGCTGCACACGGCAGGGCTTCTCTGCAGCTGAGTGCTGTTGTGCTGCGCACACTGGTCCGCTTTTAGTACGGGATCCCCTGGGCACACGCACCCTCTCTGCTCAGTCAGGGCCGTCGTGGGACTCGGCGTGATTCTTGGACTCTGGACGCTACAAAAGGAAGTGAGGCGGCAGTTTGGGGCCACGGTGGCCGCCCTGTTCTGCTGGGTCACGGCCTCGCAGTTCCACCTGATGTTCTACTGCACAAGGACGCTCCCCAACGTGCTGGCCCTGCCCGTGGGTGCGTCGCTGCCGGCCTGTCCTGCCTGGGTCCCCCAGGCTGCTGGGGGGCAGTCCATCCGAGTGTCTGTCGAAAGCTGCTGCCCGCCAGGTGTCTGAGAAACACAGGACAGGGAGGCCAGGAAGCAAGCGAGCTCTGTCCCTATGCAGGGCTCCGGCTTGGCCTCGGGGGAGCTGGCGGGGCGAGGCCTCCCCAAGAGCAGCACCCGGAGGAGGAGTTGGTCCGCAGGGCTCGGAGGGGGCAGGGACCCTAGAGGGGCCGGGTGGGCGAGGCTTTGCAGGAGGTGGGGGCGGTGTGGATGTGGCCCGGGCGGGCAGTCTCGGGGCTCCCATGCCCCTTGAGCAGAGAGTGACACTGTGCCCGCCCTCCTGCAGTGCTGCTGGCCCTGGCGGCCTGGCTGCAGCAGAGGTGGGCGCACTTCATCTGGCTCTCGGCCTTCGTCATCCTGGTCTTCAGGGCCGAGCTGAGCCTGCTCCTGGGCCTGGCGCTGCTGCTGCCGCTCTGCTGGCGGAAACTCTCGCTGACTCGGGCCTTGCGCTGCGCCGTGCCGGCTGGGATCCTCTGCTTGGGTGAGTGGGTCGCGGGGGCTGGGCTGGTGGGGCTGCGCCCTCTTCGTTGGGGGCTTTCTCATCTCTCTTCCTCATTAAGTAGAATCCCCTGCACCTCCCATGGGGTTACAGAGTCCCAGTGCGGGTCTTCTGGCTCTGCTGCCCAAGCGTCCCCCACTGGACCCCCTCCACAGGACCCCTGTCAGGGCCTCTTCTTCCTGTGCCTTGGCCAGGCCGGGCAGACACAGGGGCACCTGCGTGTGGTGGCTGCTTTGGAGGAGGGCCCAGCACCTCAGCCCCTCTGAGGGACACTGCTGTGGCTCCTGGCTGCTCTGCTGACAGGACCATGTCTGGGGGATCTCCGCCTGTGACAGCGTCCGGGGTGGCCTGCGCTCTCCTGAGCTGCTCTTCCTTTCTCAGGACTGACGGTGGTTGTGGACTCCTATTTCTGGCGCTACCTCGTGTGGCCAGAAGGAAAGGTACTCTGGTACAACACCGTCCTGAACAAGAGTTCCAACTGGGGCGTATCCTTCCGTCGGGGCAGAGCGAGAAGCTGCTGTCCGCTGTACCTGCGCCTCAGGGAGCGTAGCGGCTGCCGTGGCGCCGGCACCAGCACTCCTTCCTCGGCAGGGCAGGGCTGCCTGGTCCTGAGTCTGTGCCCTGAGGAGACACCACTCAGCGTCTCAGCCCCAGCTTCTCCTCCGTCCTCGCAATTTTCTGATTTAACGTTTTACTCTGGGCTCTTTAAAAGACATCCCCAAAGAGAATGCTGTGGGTCCTCAGTGTGCCCCCACCCTGGGACAGGCTGTTTTCACAGTGAAAGATGGAGGGACAGTTCTGGGCAGTCCTGCTCGCCGTCTGCAGCTGTGGCAGCCCGTGTGTGGGGTCACTGTCCCCGTGTGAGGGGTCACGCCGTGGCCCGAGCTGTGGGGTTCCTGGGTGCTGTGGGCGGGGTGCCATCAGGCTGGCGGGGGAGGGCGGGCTGCCGCGGGGGTGCCCGCAGCCTCCTTAACCCGCACCCAGACCTCGCCGTTGCTCTGGTACTTCTACTCGGCGCTGCCGCGCGGCCTGGGCTGCAGCCTGGTCTTCGTGCCACTGGGGTCAGCGGACAGGCGGGCCCTGGCGCTGCTGCTGCCGGCCCTGGGCTTTGTGGCCCTGTACTCGCTGCTGCCGCACAAGGAGCTGCGCTTCATCATCTACACCTTCCCGCTGCTCAACGTCGTGGCTGCCAGGGGCTGTGCCCGTGTGTGAGTGCCGCCGGCTGCCTTGCAGGCTCGCTCGGGGCCGTGAACTGGGTTGCAAAGGGGAGGGCGTCCAGGGTGACCGATGGGCTCAACTGGGCGCCCAGCCGGGGTCTGGTGCGGGGTCCAGCCCGAGTCTGCAGGGCCTTTGGCCGACCTGTAGAGGCAGCGCGCGCTTGTCCTTGCTCTGCCCAGCACCAGGCAGGTCGGGATGTGCCTGAGGCCAGGCTCTGACCCAAGGGGTGACTTGGGACGCTTGAAGGGCTAAGGCGGAGTTGACCTTGGCGCCTGGTGGGGTTTCCAAGTCCGTCGTGTCTGCTGCGTGGTGATGGCTCGTGTGGGGACGCGGCAGCGGGCGGTTGTGCTCTTCACGGCAGTCCCTGGCTCTGCTCCCTCCCAGGCTGAACGGTTTCAGGAAGTCCTGGCTGCACAGAGTGGGGTCCCTCCTAGTGCTGGGGCACCTTGTGGTGAATGCCGCGTACTCGGCCACAGGCCTGTATGTGTCCCACTTCAACTACCCCGGCGGCGTGGCGATGCAGAGGCTGCACCAGCTGGTGCCCGCCCACGCAGGTGGGTGCACGGCTCTGGGCCTGGGCGGTCTTGCCAGAGGCACGGGCCCCTGGCACTGATGGGGCTGGCCTGCTCTCCACAGATGTCGTTCTGCACATCGACGTGGCCGCTGCCCAGACAGGCGTGTCCCGCTTCCTGGAGGTCAACAGCGCCTGGAGGTATGTCCTCCCTTTGGCGCGGGCTCCCGGGGGCGCTGGGTGCCAGGGGCCAGTGTGGGCCTGCAGGGCACAGCATGCTCTCCTCCGCAGGTACGAGAAGACGGAAGACCTGCAGCCGGGCTCGGAGCGCATGCTGGCCTACACGCACCTGCTCATGGAGGCCGCTCCCGGGCCCCTGGCGCTCTACCGAGACACGCACCGCGTCTTGGCCCGTGTCCCGGGCACCACCGGGCTAAGCGTGAACCTGAGCAGACTGCCTCCCTTTGACGTGAACCTGCAGACCAAGCTTGTGCTTCTGGAGCGGGTCCGCGGGCCTCCCTGAGGGGGGTGGGGCCCAGGGACGCAGGTGCCACCAGCTTCCGCCAGGCAAGCCGGGAGCCGACAGGACAGCGGCTGCCCATCTCCGGCCGCACCTGGGTCCCTGCGGCCGTGCTTCCTGCAGCCTGCGGTAATGAGGGTGCTGGTGGGTACTGACACTGCCCACCATCCAGGCCACGGGCCTCACCCTGAGGAGCTGCTCCAGGGCAGCAGGCGGTGGCCTCTCGGCGCCTGGCAGGGCCCCTGGTGGAAACCTGAAGGCCAGAGTGTGCTGGGCGCACCCCCACTGCGCCCGGCCCTGCAGGGCGGGGCCTCCTTTGTGGTCACGGGCACACTGTCTCGGTTTCAGAGGAGATCTTAGGAGATAAACGTGTTCAGAAAGAATGAGAATGACATTGTATGTTGCCTTATCACTGATTCTCTGGCAGCTGGGAGACAGTCGTCACTGGCTTTAAGTGAGTTTGGCTCTTCCTGCTTCCTGAGCTGTGTCCACTGAGCTCCTGACGTGTGTCCGGCCCCACCAGGCCCTGGTGAGGATGTGGAGAACCGCATGTGCTTTTCACACGTATACACACTCTGCATATCCACACACACACTACACGCCTGTGCAGAGAGACACGGAATCTCTGGGTACTCCAGAGTGAGTTGCCGACAGTCTGGCCTCCACCCCGAGCGCTTCAGTGCCCCAGGATGTGTCGGGGGGCTTCCCCACCTTCAGGGACTGTTCTGCGCTGAAGCTGACAGCCTGTGCACCTGCCGACAGGGAGGCCCCTCCCCACCTGCCCAGAGCAGCGCCCCCCGGGGTCCTGCTGCAGCCGGTCTGTGGCGCCTCCATGCCCACAACTCAAGCTCCCAGTTCCCTGCGTGTGCCCCCGGCGTGTGTTCCCTGTGTGTGGATGCCGCTGGGCTTGGCTGGGCTGTGAACAGCCCAGTGGGCTGTCTTGGTGTCGGGCTGCAGCCTGGCCCAGCCGCGTGCCCCATCAGGAACCTGCTGCACGGCTGCTTCCTGGCACCGGGTGTCCACCCAGGCTGCTCGGATGTCTGTCTCGCCCTGGAGGCAGCTGTTTTGAGGGCCCAGGCTCCTTGTGGCTGGGCTGGTTTTAGAGACCAAATGCAGCTGCACAGTGTGCTCGCTGCTGTCAGCATGCCCGTGTTTCTAGGCCTTTCTGCTGAGGGGGGTATCAGGCACACCTGTGCGCGGACATGCGTGTACATGTGGACACGCACAGGTGTGAGGAGTCATGTGCCAGGCTGATACCACCAGCCCCACTGCATCTCTGTGGGTGTCAACGTACACTTGACCTTCGAGCAACGCAGGGGCAGGGTTGCCAACCCCTGCCCCCAGTCAGAAATCGCAGCTTCACTTTCCGCTCCCCCAAAGCTTAGTTACTAACAGCTGCTGTTGGCTGAAGGCCTTCCTGATAACATGAACGGTTGAGGACATTTTTGCAGGTTATATACTCTTCAGTTATGTAAGGCTATAGAAAAGAAAACTATAGGGATTTACTTGGCGGTCTGGAGGGTAAGACTCCACACTTCCACTGCAGGGGCCAGGGCTCACTCCTTGGTTGAGCTGAGATCCCACAAGCCTTGAAGTGCAGCCCCCCAAAAGAAAACAAAATTCATGAAGAAAAACTGTGGTACTGTATCAGTATCACAAGTTTTTGTCAGCTGCCCCTAGGATGGATCATCTGTCAGGACCTACACTGTACAGAGTGCTGTGGATGTTACACGTTACAAACCCTAGACGGAAAAAAGGAGAGGGACTGCCAACGCGGGGGACGCCCCTGCAGTCCCTGCGAGAAGACCCACACGCCCCCAAGCCGCAGGGCCCTGCTCTGCAACAGGAGAAGCCGCTGCAGTTAGAAGCCTGCACTCTGCAGCTGGAGAAGGCCTGTGTGCAATGAAGACCCAGCACAGCCAAGATGGTTACTTTTAAAAGGTTAAAAAAACGAAAATGTGGAAAATACGGTTACGTACAGGTACAATTATCTGAGGATTGATAGTCAAAAAGCAGCAATACGACCGCCTACAGTCACTCAGTGCCATCAGCACTTCAAGGCAGCCCAGCCTGTACGCCAGTGGGTGGACTGTCCTGCCTTTTCTGGCGCGTACTTTTGCAGTCACGTTCACAGTCCTGGGGACACTTGCATTAAGAAAACCTGCGGTGGCAGGCCATAGCACTCTCCACTTGGGGAGGGTTGCACACAGTTCTGGGAGAGCAGAGTTAGAAACAAGGCCGACGCGGTGCTCGTTTCACCTTGGTCTCCGTGAGGACAGACTCCAGTTCCACACGAGCCCTGTGCATGGTGTGCAGCTGTTAGGTTTTAACATTGAGACACGATGAGTGGTCTGTCCGACCCTGTTCACCACTGGAGGTGGGTCGTTGTAAAGTCCTACCTGTCCCCACGCTGAGCACGCTGGGGGGCGGGGCTTCATAGAAACGCCTGGTGATGCCCGTCGGACTTCTGTCTTCTCTGAACGTGCTTCCACACTGCACCAGCCCTTCCCCGTCTGCCCGTGTCGCACGTAAAGAGGTGGGAAGCTGTCTTGAAGAATCAGAGCCCTTCTGCCCGCTGCTCTGACGTCAGTTTGTTCCCTGGCGCCGCGTCTTCCACACCATCTGGCCGTGGTTCAGGAGTTCTCATCTCCACCAGTCCCTCTTCTGTCAATGCCTGTTAGCCCTGGAATTTTTAAATTTGGGGGCCATGTGTCGCAGCATGTGGGTCTTAGTTCTCCGGCCAGGGAGCTGAGCTGCGCCCCTGCAGTGGAAGTGTGGCGAACTAACCGCTGGGCCAGCAGGGGACTCCCAGCCCTGGAGTTTCCTGAAGACCTCTATCTCAGAACCGTTCACCCGCCGGGTCATGTTGCCAGGCCCACAGTCTCGTGATTTCCTTGACTGGCTCTGCTGTAAACCCTGGGAGTCATGCACAGCATCGAGACAGGTTTCTCCAGCAGGATTTCTTTTTTAGAACAGCACCATCAATGGTGTGAGCCTCCCACCTCTCACGATGTTCTTGGTGTCTCTTCGGTAGCGCTGATGATCCTTCTGCAGTATCCTGTGTGGAGCCTCACAGGTCCTCATGACCCCTGACCTGGAGGCTAAACAGAGCTGCCGTGACTGGGGAAGCAGACCTGGTCTGTGCTTCGGTGTTGAACTCCTGGGGAACTGACAAGCGGCTTCCTGAACTCGGGGACGAGGCATCGATGGAACCAAGTCAGAGACGTGGCCAGGCTGTGCCGGCCTCCTGATGTCCAGCCACAGGCGGGCACCTGCCGGGCCCCTCCTCCCTTCCAGGGCTGTCTTATCATAAACCTGACCACATCTGAACAAAGGAGAAGCAGCCCGTTCCTTCCCGCCTTAAACCCTGCTGCTGGCTTCTCACTCGTGAATAGCCTTTGGGGCGTTTCCCCCAGAATACGGTACAGTACTTTGTCTGCACTGAACACTGCTCAGGCAGATGGCCCTTCTGTGCAGTGAGTTTCTTAATGGCATCTGGTCCTCGTTTGCTGGCTTGTATCAGCAGAAGTTGCCTCTCCTGTCATCCTGACATTTTTAAATCCAAACCTCCATCTGAAATAATCAAACCACACTTTGCTGGCATTCAGTTTTCCATCTTTATGTCCTTCGCCTTCCGTTCAAGTTGCCATGTAGTGACTTTTGCCTTTTCCTGAATAATGTTAGTATCTGTAAGCACCCCTTTTTTACAGCAAGCCTCAGTTCAGTCACTCAGTCATGTCCGACTTTGCGAACCCATGGACTGCAGCATGCCAGGACTCCACATCCTTCATCATCTCCTGGAGTTTGCTCAAACTCCTGTCCATCAAGTCAGTGATGCTATGCAACCATCTCATCCTCTATCGTCCCCTTTTCCTCCCACCTTCAACCTTTCCCAGCATCAGGGTCTTTTCAAATGAGTCATCTCTTTGCATCAGGTGGCCAGGAGCTTCAGCTTCAACATCAATCCTTCCAATGAACACCCAGGACTGACCTCCTTTAGGATGGACTGGTTGGATCTCCTTGCAGTCCAAGGGACTCTCAAGAGTCTTCTCCAACACCACAGTTCAGAAGCATCAATTCTTCGGCACTCAGCCTTCTTCACAGTCCAACTCTCACATCCATACATGACCACAGGAAAAACCATAGCCTTGACTAGACGGACCTTTGTTGGCAAAGTAATGTCTCTGCTTTTTAATATGCTATCTAGGTTGGTCATAACTTTCCTTCCAAGGTGTAAGTGTCTTTTAATTTCATGGCTGCAGTCACCATCTGCAGTGATTTTGGAGCCCAGAGAAATAAAGTCAGCCACTATTTCCACTGTTTCCCCATCTATTTGGCATGAAATGTTGGGACCGGATGCCATGGTCTTAGTTTTCTGAATGTTGTTTTAAGCCAACTTCTTCAGTCTCCTCTTTCACTTTCATCAAGAGGCTCTTTAGTCCTTTGCTTTCTGCCGTAAGGGTGGTGTCATCTGCCTATCTGAGGTTATTGATATTTCTCCTGGCAATCTTGATTCCAGTTTGTGCTTCATCCAGCCTGGCATTTCTCATAATATACTTTGCATAGAAGTTAAATAAGCAGGGTGACAATATGCAGCCTTGACGTACTCCTTTTCCTATTTGGAACCAGTCTGTTGTTCCATGTCCACTTCTAACTGTTGCTTCCTGACCCGCATACAGATTTCTCAGGAGGCAGGTCAGGTGGTCTGGTATTCCCACCTCTTTAAGAATTTTCCACAGTTTGTTGTGATCCACACAGTCAAAGGCTTTGGCATAGTCCATAAAGCAGAAGTAGATGTTTTTCTGGAACTCTCTTGCTTTTTCAATGATCCAACAGATTTTGGCAATTTGATCTCTGGTTCCTCTGCCTTTCTAAATCCAGCTTGAACACCGGGAAGCTCACAGTTCACATACTGTTGAAGCCTGGCTTGGAGAATTTTGAGCATTACTTTACTAGCATGTGAGATGAGTGCAATTGTGCGATAGTTTGAGCATTCTTTGGCATTGCTTTTCTTTGGGATTGGAATGAAAACTGACCTTTTCCAGTCCCGCGACCACTGCTGAGTTTTCCAAATTTGCTGGCATATGGAGTGCAGCACTTTCACAGCATCATCTTTTATGATTTGAAAGAGCTCAACTGAAATTCCATCACCTCCACTAGCTTTGTTCATAGTGATGCTTCCTAAGACCCACTTGACTTCACATTCCAGGATGTCTGGCTCTAGGTCAGTGATCACACCATCGTGATTATCTTGGTCGTGAAGATCTTTTTGTACAGTTCTGTGTATTCTTGACCCCTCTTCTTAGTATCTTCTGCTTCTGTTAGGTTCATGCCATTTCTGTCTTTTATTGAGCCCATCTCTGCATGAAATGTTCCCTTGGTATCTCTAATTTTCTTGATCTCTAGTCTTTCCCATTCTATTGTTTCCCTCTATTTCTTTTCATTGATCACTGAGGAATTTCTCTTTCTTATCTCTCCTTGCTATTCTTTGGATCTTTTCATTCAAATGGGTATATCTTTCCTTTTCTCCTTTGCCTTTAGCTTCTCTTCTTTTCTCAGCTATTTGTAAGGCCTCCTCAGACAGCCATTTTGCCTTTTTGCATTCCTTTTTCTTGGGGATGGTCTTGATCACTGCCTCCTGTACAGTGTCTCGAACCTCCTTCCGTAGTTCTTCAGGCACTCTATCAGATCTAATCCCTTGAATCTGTCACTTCCACTGTATAATTCTAAGGGATTTGATTTGGGTCATATCTGAATGGTCTAATGGTTTTCCCTACTTTCTTCAATTCAGGTCTGAATTTGGCAATAAGTTCATGATCTCAGGCACAGTCAGCTCCCAGCCTTGTTTCTGCTGACTGTATAGAGCTTCTCCATCTTTTGCTGCAAAGAATATAATCAAGCTGATTTCAGTGTTGACCACTGGTGATGTCCATGTGTAGGGTCTTCTCTTGTGTTGTTGCAAGAGGGTGTTTGCTCTGACCAGTGTGTTCTCTTGGCAAAACTCTATGAGCCTTTGCCCTGCTTCATTCTGTACTCCCAAGGCCAAACTCGCCTGTTATTCCAGGTATCTCCTGACTTCCCACTATTGCATTCCAGTCCCTTATGATGAAAAGGACATCTTTTTTGGGTGTTAGTTCTAGAAGGTCTTGTAGATCTTTGTAGATCCGTTCAGCTTCTTCAGCATTACTGGTTGGAGCACAGACTTGGATTACTGTGATGTTGAATGGTCTGCCTTAGAAATGGAGATCATTCTGTCGTTTTTGAGATTACACCCAAGTACTGCATTTCAGACTCTTGTTGACTATGACGGCTACTCCATTTCTTCTAAGGGAGTCTTGCCCACAGTAGTAGATATAATGGTCATCTGAGTTAAATTCACCCATTCCAGTCCATTTTAGTTTGCTGGCAAGCCTGCACCCACATAAAAGCTGCTTTTGCAAATGAAAACTAGCATTTCGTAAGCACTGCCTGATGTCTGCACCTGCGGTACAGCTGCAGCTCCAGACCTCCTTTTCTGTTTGTACAGTGAGAGAAGCTTTAGCATGTACAGTGGTTTCCTTACAGTTAGCATGTTTCACAAAGTGAAAACTCCCACCTAATGTTAAATACAGATTTTTTTAAAAAGCAATTTTTATTTTAAAAGTTGGGAAGTTAAACCACGTGACTTTACCTTCTAATTTATAATTTCGTGACTTTTGAGATCTTCAGGGTTTTGTCAAGTGAAGAGGATCGTGCTGTGCAGTGCGCTTGCTCCCCGTTTACTTGAGGCAGAGCGTTTAATTCTACTTTTCTGTTATTTCTGGGGCTTCCTGGTGGCTCAGACGGTAAAGAATCTGCCTGAAATGCAAGAGATCCAGGTTCAATCCTTGGGTCAGGAAGATCCACTGGAAGATTCCCTGTCCTGTGAGTGGAGCTGAAAGTCTTCATAGAGTTCAGTTTAGTCGCTCAGTCGTGTCCGCCTCTTGGCGACCCCATGGACTGCAGCACGCTGGGCCTCCCTGTCCATCACCAACTCCTGGCGCTTACCTGAACTCAGGTCCATCGAGTCGCTGATGCCATCCAACCATCTCATCCTCTGTCATCCCCTTCTCGTCCTGCCTCCAATCTTTCCCAGCATCAGGGTCTTTTCCAGTGAGTTGGCTCTTCACATCAGGTTGTTATCTATGTATCTTCTTTGGTGAGGAATCTTGTTGAGGTCTTTAAGTCCATTGGTCAGTCAGGTTCCTCGTTTTCTTGAGTTTTAAGAGTTTTTTGTATATTTTGAATGATAAGTCTTTTTTTCAGGTATGTCTTTTGCAAGTGTTTTCTCCCAGTCTGGCTTGTTTTCTTTCTCTTGACACTGTCAACAGACGTTTTTAATTTTAGCAGTCTAAGCAGACTTTAGCAGACTTCATCCACGGATCAAGGCTTTTAAGTTGTATCTAAAAAGTCATCACCACACCCAAGGTCATCTCGGGCTTTTCTCCTATTATCTTCGAGGAGAGTTTCTTTAAGGCATATGGGTCTGCAGTTTTTTCTTGCAATGTTTTTGTCTGGTTTTGGTATTAGGGTAATACTGGCCTCATAGGAAGTGTTAGGCACTAACCCTTTGCTTCTACCCTCGGAGAGACTGTAGAGAATTCACGTCATTTCTCCTTAAATGTTTGATACAATTCACCTGTGAACTCATCTGGGCCCGGAGCTTTCTGTTTGGGAAGAGTATTAATTCGTGATTCAATGTAATTGCTATAGGCCTGTTCAGATAGTCTATTTCTTGTGTGACTTTTGGCAGATTGTGTCTTTCAAGAAATTGGCCCATTTTATTGAGGTTACCAAATTTGTGTGCAAACTTTGGTCGTGGCACATGGGATCTAGTTCCCTGACCAGGGATTGAACCCAGGCCCCCAGCATTGAGACCGTGGAGTCCCGATATCTCCATTTTTGTTTACACGTTACTCACTTTCTCCATGTCTTTTTTAGTTTTTTGAGTATTTTTAAGACTGCTGTTTTAAAGTCTTTGTCTAGTATGTTCACGTCTTTTTTCAGGGACAGACTCTGTTGTGTTCCTTTTTCCCTTTGAGAGGACCAGACTTTTTTTTTGTATGCCTTGTGATTTTTGTTGTTTTGCACTGGACATTTTAATGTAACAGTCTGGTAACTCCAGAAATCAGATTTTTCTCTTTCCCCAGCTTTTTGCTTTTGTTTTTGGTTATTGTTGGCAGTCTTTGTGCCAAGGATCAGTTTGAGGTGTAAACTTAATGGATTCTTAAGTCTTTCTCGAGCCTTTCCCCAGAGCACAGTCACGTTCAAATCCTCCCCACATATGCAATTATGTAATATGTCGGAGTCTTTAAGAATCACTTCAGAAGAGGGTGGCGAGTTGCAGCCATGGAGGGGGAGCACAGCAACAGTGGCGGCTGCCCCCCAGTCTTCCCCTGGGAGACCAGCTGCAGTGACGTGCCGTCAGAGCATGCACAGGGCCTCACCGTCTGGAGGGTAGGACCCTTCCCCCGTGCCTGCTGCTGCCAGCTGTGCGAGCTGCTCCGGGAGGCACGCACAGCTGCTGCGTCACAGCTGCTTCTGTGCTCTGCGCCCTATCTCCCCCACCCCGAGCCCAGTCGTGCCCTGAAGTCTCAGCCTCCCGTGTTCTCCAGAGCCCCCATGAGTCACATCCTGCTGGCGCCTGCTGTCTGGGAGGGATGTGCACTCCTGGGGCTTCCTACTCCACTGTCTTCCCAGATCCTCTCTCATTTTTGGAAATACAGCTGACGTACAATACAGGCAAACACCATAGTGATTTGCTCGTTTCACACTGACCGAGGGATGGCATGAGGCCAAGGTGCCCTGTGCCACTGCACGCCTCCACGGCGCTGCTGCTGAGGTGCCCTCCGCGTCATGGCCCAGACTCATGGCGTGGAGGCCTGTCGTCTGCACCTCTAGCGCCTCCTTCACTTGGCCCTCACCCTCTCCCTTCTGGAAACTACATTTATTTTCTGTATCTATGAGTGTGTTCCTGGTTCACTGTTTTTAGGTTCCACGTAAACATGGAATTTCTTTGAAAAGCAGAGACATTATTTTGCCAACAAAGGTCTGTCTAGTCAAGCTATGGTTTTTCCAGTGGTCATGTATGGATGTGAGAGCTGGACTGTGAAGAAAGCTGAGCGCCGAAGAATTGATGCTTTTGAACTGTGGTGTTGGAGAAGACTCTTGAGAGTCCCTTGGACTGCAAGGAGATCCAACCAGTCCATTCTGAAGGAGATCAGTCCTGGGATTTCTTTGGAAGGAATGATGCTAAAGCTGAAACTCCAATACTTTGGCCACCTCATGCGAAGGGTTGACTCACTGGAAAAGACTCTTGATGCTGGGAGGGATTGGGGGCAGGAGGAGAAGGGGACGACAGAGGATGAGATGGCTGGATGGCATCACTGACTCGATGGACGTGAGTCTGAGTGAACTCCGGGAGTTGGTGATGGACAGGGAGGCCTGACGTGCTGTGATTCATGGGGTCGCAGAGTCAGACACGACTGAGCGACTGAACTGAACTGAAACATGGAATGATGCAATATTTGTCTTTCTCTGACTTATTTCACTGAGCATAATACCCTCCAGATCCATCCATGTTGGTGCAAAGACAAGATTTCTTTTTTCACGGCTAACCTTCCACTGTATAAACACACACGCGTCTTCTTCGCCTGCTCCTCTGTGGGTGGGCACTCTGGTGGCCCTGCATCTATCTTTTCAAATGAGTGTTTCTGCTTCAGAAAAACGCCTGGGAGTGTCCCGCTGGACCACACGCAGCCCCAGTCCCAACTCTGAGGCCCTCCACACTGTCTGCACACTGGCTGCTCCTCCCGCCAGCAGCACAGGGGTCGCAGTGCCCGCCTGGAGCACACGCCTGGAAGGTTCTCGGATGTCACTGCTGCTATTAGAAATGCTGCTTAAGAATTACTCCTCCACTTTCCCCCAGGTCCCGTCTGCGGCTACTGTGTCGAGGGTAGTTTCTGTACATGCTGGCCCCTAAGAGTAGGATTGTTTTATTATCCTCAGAATAAAAAGCCAGTGTCCTCCAGCAGTAGAAAATTGCAAATAAAAAGTTTAATTTCAGAAACTGAGTTCACCATTTATAAATACACTAAAAACATAGTCAATGCAAATTCAGATTAATAACAGGTACAGTATTTTAACAAAACAGTAACTTTTCTAAAAGGTCATAGGCAAATCAGTGACTCGTTTTACCCAGAATATTTAACCGGTTTGAAATAAGAAAATGAATTCTTTTCTAGACGCTGAGACAAAATCTTTGAAGACATATTATTGTTAAAAAAAAAAACCTGATGACTGATAATCCATTCTGATATCCTTGGGATCCTAAAATACCCCACTGATGGCTGAATTCTCCCTATTTTATAAAAGAAAATCTAAACGCCTAAGGCTATTCTTACAACCATAACATAGCAATCTTCTTCCCTGTTAATAAGCCACCTTTTCTAAAAAGAACTGTGTACATAATTGGATCAATTTGGGGGTCAGTGCACAAATTTCAAGACAGCTTCATGATGTAGAGCCACGGAGTCAGAGGCTCAGAGATTCATCAACAGGAGGCTGTAAACGAGTCACGCAGCACAGTGGCCACAAGGCAGGCCGCACCGTGCACACCGCACACGTGCGGGTGTGTCCACGCTAACCGCCCACGCGGCACAGGGCAGACCCTGAAACGGGAGCGTGCTCTCTGCGGAAACTCTGCGCGACCGACCCTTCGTCATGTGTCAGCTCGGGTTTGTCACCCATGCCGCGCCTCTCGTGGTCGACAGCTGCCTCCCAGAACGCTCCGTCCCCCTCAACGCCCTGCAGAGCCGCAGTCAGGAACTGCTCGGCCAAGATGGCTTCAACTCCACCTCCTATTTACAGGTTTTATTTGACAGCCACAAAGGCTGTTTTGTTGCAATTAAAGCAATTTTTAACTAAAATACAGTACCTGATCTGATTTTTACATAATCCAATAAAAAGCCTACGGAATAAAACTGCTCACCTCTCCTCTGCCGTTCTACTGAGACAAACTACTGATCCCCAACTTGTAAAAAAGCTTACAAATGAAAACCCAATCATCGTATTTCATCATTGACGAGACAAGCTGCTTCTAGTGGACTTCTGAAAACACACACCGTGGTACCTGGCCTGAAGGACTGGTTAAGGCACGTGTGGCCGCGACAGCGAGGGCCGGGCAGCCCCTCCCGCGGCCGTGGACCTGAGCACCCGGCCTGCCGTCCTGCAGGGCCGGCTGCGGCGAGCGCCAGCCTGGGCAGATGCTGGTGCTCGCCGGGTGGCTCCAGCGGGCTCTTCAGTACTGGAAGCATATTAAGGGAAGATTCACTTTCAGAAAGATGAGTTTCTCAAAATGCTCCATCAGAAGCCTGGACTGGCCGAAGCTGCCGTTCTCGGGGGGCGTGCTGAACAGCCGCTCGGAGGGGACGATGCTTGGGGGGCAGCCCAGGAAGCGCACGGCCAAGGCGGAGAGGCCAGGCCAGGCAGCCCTCTTGAGGCTCCAGTAGGCGAGCGGGTCGCAGCTGTGCTCCAGCACCTCCTCCTCCAGGTAGGCGAGCACCATGTCCTCGGGGACCTTGGGCCGCCCTCCGCGCTCGCTCTTCTTCAGCTTGGCCATGAGCGCCCAGAGGCTCTCCTCGCCGGCGCAGTCCTGGGGTGGGGAGCCTGGCTCGCAGCTGCTGGGGACAGGTGCGGGCTCTGAGGTAGGATCCAGCGTCTCCAGCTCCCTGATCAAGTCCTGCTTGCACTGCTCCGCCTCCTCCTCGGAGAACAGGGAGGCCTTGTAGCGCGGGTCCAGCAGGGTGGCCAGCACGTACCTGGGGTCGTGGAGCGTGGCAGACAGGCGGCTCACCATGGCCTCCCTGAGGGCGCGGAGCATGGTGTCGATGCCCATGGTCTCCTGGAACAGCATCTCCACCCTGCGGGTGAGGATGTGGATCATGGGGATGACCTGGCTCAGCGTGGACACGTGTGCACTCATCTCCCGGCTGGCGGCGGCAAAGGGCTTCAGGGCGTGGCACACCGACTGCATCACCTCCCACTGGTCGCAGCTCAGCAGCTCCCGGAAGTCGCACTCAACGGACAGCGCGTTCACCGCCCGCTTCTGCTCGAGCAGCCGCTCCAGCATGTGGAAGGACGTGCTCCACTTGGAGGGCACGTCTTGCAGCAGGTGGTGGGGCGGCAGCCCGTACTCCCGCTGCAGCTCCGCCAGCTTGGCCTTGGCACGGGGCGAGCGCTGCACCCGCTCACAGATCTTCCGGGCGGTGCTCAGCAGGTTCTGGACCATCCTCTGGCTCTTGATGGCCTCGCTGACGATGAGGTTGACCGTGTGGCTGAAGCAGGGCACACTGGAGCGCGCCCCCTCGTTCAGCGTCTTCCCGATGCTGGGGTTGTCGGTGACGGTGATGCCCACCTGCAGGCCGGTGGACGTCACCCAGGCCTCCCACCAACACTCCAGCTGCTTCTGGATGCTGCTGCCGCTGTAGTCACAGTCCACCTGCGACACGTCCAGCAGTGCTGAGCAGTGGTGGTCCTCGCAGTGCGGCCGGGCCGAGGGCTCGAAGGTGACCCAGTGGGCCGTGAGGGTCAGGTACTCCCGCGTCTGGCTGCTCATCCAGATGCCCGACGTGAAGTGGACCACGCCGCTCTCAGCTTCCTGAAGGTGTGCCATGACGACGTGCTTCACGTCCTCGTACATGCCCGGGATGGCCGTCCGGGAGAAGTAGGCCGGCGGGGGCAGGGAGTACTGAGGTTTCAAGTATGCCAGCAGCCTGTTGAAGCCAACGTTGTCCACCAGCGAGTACGGCTGGAGGTCAAGGGCGATCATCTCAGCAATGAGACTTGTGATTTTCTTAGCAACGGGGTGAGAATCGTAAAACTTCTCGCTGCCGTCGTCAGAGGCGGCAGCACCTGCCAACAGCGGGCCCAGGGGCGCCTGGGAGCCAGGAGGGGAGGGTGGGGCAGCCCGGGTGCCCTCAGGCTTCAGCACACCGCCGTGGAAGCGCTGCAGGTGCCGCAGAAGACAGCTGGTGCCCAGGTTCGTGGGCTTCTTGCCCCGGCTGATGGTCCGGCCGCAGTGCAGGCACGCGACCTTTGTGGGGTCTGCGGAGCAGATAGAAAAATGGTTCCACAGCTTGGAGGTCTTCTTGCTGTTGACAGGAAATGCAGCTTGATGGTTTTTGGTGACCATGGTCGGCAGGTTGGTCAACCGGGAGGAGGATGTTTCGGCGGAAGCCAGGGTGGCATAGGGCGAGCTGGCCAGGCCGGCCCCCAGGAAGCCCTTCTGGCCCCCAGCCACCTCGGGGTGGCGCCTGTACAGGTGCCGCATGAGGCAGCTGGTGCCCACGTCGCCGCGCTTGCCCCGGCTGATGGCGCAGCCGCAGTGCCTGCACAGGGCCTTGAGGCTGTCCGTGGGCGCCAGTGAGAAGTGGTGCCACACCTCCGACTTCAGCCTCTTCATCACCTTTTTGTTCTGCTGGAACACGGCGCCCGGCTCCCGCGGCCTAGGGCTTGGCGCGCCACCCGGCTGCGTCTCGGGAGACGACCCCCACGAGGCCTCACCCGCGTCGGAGCAGGGGGACGCCGCGGCCCCGTGGCCCCAGAGCGCCGGCAGCTCCTCCGCCGGCCGGTCAGGGGAGGAGGCTGCGGAGGTGGGGTCCTGGAGCACCCTCCCTGGAGACGCCGGCAGGGGGCTGGGCTCCACGTCTGGCGGCGGCGGGGCAGGCCCCAGGGGCGGCGCGGGGCCGGGGGCAGGTGCTCCGGGGCTCCCGCCGCTCTCCCGCAGCACGATGGCACGGTGCGCCCGCCACATGTGCCTGATGAGGCAGCTGGTGCCCAGGTCCTTCCCGTTCTTGCCACGGCTGAACTCGTTCATGCAGTGGATGCACACGGCCTTGGAGCTGTCCAGGGGTGACAGGTAGAAGTGCTTCCAGACGGCCGACCTCCGGCGGGACCCACACCCACTCCGCGGCAGGGGCAGGTTCTTCTCCGCCCCGTTCTCAGCAGGCTCGCTGCAGTGCAGGGGGGCGCGTGTGGGGGCGGCCCCGCCGGGCCCTCGTCCCGGCCGTACCTCTCCGAGGCCAGTGTGTCCGAGGCGGCCTCTTCAGAAGAAACCGCGGAGCTGGCCTCCTCCGTTGCCTGGAGGGGAGCCGGGCCCTTGGAGGTTGCCTGGGGGACCAGCGGGCCCCCAGGGTCGGCGGGCGGGGGCACGGGGCGCGGCGCCGGGGTGGGGTCCCCCGCCAGCGCGGTGGGGTGCGCCCTCCGCACGTGCCGCATCAGGCAGCTGGTGCTCAGGTCCTTCTCGTTCTTGCCGCGGCTGAACTCCTTCATGCAGTAGGTGCACACGGCCTTGGTGCTGTCCCGCGGAGAGATGAAAAAGTGCTTCCAGGCCGGGGACTTCTTCCTGGAGCCCAGGCCGCGGCCGGAGAGCAGGCTCTGTGTCACAGCCTCCATGGCCACGCTGTACAGGGTGCTGCTGTACTGCGCCAGCAGCGCCCCGTAGTCGTCCTCGGGCTCGGGGGAGGCGCGCCGCCCGGGAGGCCGGCCCGCGCAGCCCACCTCGCCGCCCTCTGCCTGCTCCTGGCCGCAGCCCACCTGCCTCCCCTCCTCCGGCTCACTTCCAAAGTCCATTCTCTCCACACTGTGATGAGGGGTTTGAGAGTCATCTTCCTCTTCTATTTTCAAGTTTGTATTCTCCAAATCACCTGCTCCTTGGGGACGAGGCTCCCGCCGGTTCTCCATGACTGACCATAACTAGTCAGTTCTGGCTGAAGAACTCTTATCTCTCAGGATGTTTATGAATACGGCTAAGCATGAATCTCACTGAGCAGTGGACGGGCCAACTCATGAGCGTGTCACCTCATGCCGCTCCCGGAGTTCTCCCGCTAAATGCATCGTGGTGCAGACGTGCGTGCACGCGGGGCGGACCTGCTGGTCTCGGGCGCGGGAACGCTGGTGACTTGATGGCACGGCGCTCCTTCTGCATCATCTACAACGGATGGGACCAAGTGAGACAGAGGACTCGCTCACATTACAAATCCACAGTCATGGATACGTCAGCCTCAATACGTGTGAGAGAAATTCCACAACGGTCAGGTGAAACTTTGCTTGCTCCTTAACTTTACAACCCAGTCACAGGATGAAACACCCTCTCCACTGGCCTCTCCTGCCCCGAGCGCCCTGCTTACCTTCTCGGGAGTCTCTGCCTCCCTGGGCCATCCCACTGCTCTCACGGACAAGGGGCCTGCAGTCTGCCTTCTTCTGATGTCTACCTAACCAGGCCTGAGGCTGAGCACTTATTTAAGAATAAAATCCTGGTGGTGGTTAAAAAAAAAAAAAAAAAAAAAAAGAAAATATCCTCTAAATAGACATTTCCCCAAAGAAGACATACAGACGGCCAAAAGGCACATGAAGAGATACTCAACATCACTAATAATCAGAGAAGCAGAAAATGACAGTGAGGTGCAGCCTCACAGTGGTCACAGGCCGCCACCCCGACGCCCACGGATGACCCACGGTGGGCGTGTGGGGAGAGGGAGCCCGCTGTACTGCTGGCGGGGTGCAGACTGCTGCAGCTGCTGCGGAGGACAACATGGAGGCCCCTTACACAGCCACCGCAGGGCTGCCACGCGGCCCTGCAGTCCCACCTGGGCACACATCTGTGCCCCACGCACCCCAGTGTTCACAGCAGCACTGTCCACAACGGCCAATGCGTGGAAGCAACCTGACTCTCTGTCAACAGGTGAACGGATGGACAAGGCGTGATACACTACACAGGACTACCTGGCCACTGAAGAACGAAATGCTGTCTGCAGCGACACCGAGGACCTAGACGTTGCCAGACCGAATCAAGTAAGTCAGACAAAGGAAATGTGGCATCAATTACGTGTAGAATGTGAAAAAAAATACAATAAACTTATTTACAAAACAGAAACAGACCCACAGACATAGAAAACAAACTCATGGTCAGAGGGGAGTAACAGGGAGAGGGATAAACTGGGGACTTGGGAGCAACATATACATGCTATTATATACCCCAAAATGTCAGAAAAGACCATAAAGAGGAAACACCAAGGGATGTCCACGGTGGCCCAGCGGTAAGGAATCTGCCGCCGGTGCAGGGGTGGGTTCGATCCCTGGCCCAGGAAGACCCCGCGTGGCTCTGAGCAAGCAAGTCCTTGCAGCACAGCTCCTGAGCCCACACACGGCAGCTGCTGAAGCCCCCAGGTCTAGAGCCCGTGTCTGCAACGGGAGGCCACGCAGTGAGGACCCCACTCACTGCAACAAGGAGCACCCCTGCTCGCCCAGACAAAGCCCTCACGCTGCCATAAGCCCCAGCACAGCCAAAAATAAATTTTTTTTAAAAAAAGAGAAAATACCAAGACTTGGTAAGATCCATCATTGCAATTTTAGCCTGCTGGCTCAGTGGTAAAGAATCTGCTTGAAAATGCAGGAGCCCCGGGTTCAACCCCTGGGTGGGGAGGATCCCCTGGAGGAGGGCATGGCAACCCTCTCCAGTATTCTTGCCTGGAGAATCCCATGGACAGAGGAGCCTGGCGGGCTATAGTCCATGGGGCTGCAGAGTCAGACACGACTCAGCAAGTAAACAAGATATCTCCTAAATGACTGGCAGCACTGGACATTTCACGGCTTATTCGCCATCTGCTTCTCTCCACTGGGAGCATCTGCTCGCGTGTCCTGCCTGTGTGTTGTGGACCGTGTGCCTCCGCGTTACCGAGTCCTCAGAGCCCTTCGTGTCTGGGAGGCCCTGGGTCAGGTGTGACTCCGTCTGTGGCTTGTCTTTTCCTTCTTTTCAGTGTCTTCCGAAAGGAAAGGCTCTTAATTTCAATGAAGTCCAGTTTACCAGTTTGCTTTTTTTTTTTAAACCACATGTTCTTTAAAAAGAAAAAAAACTACTTACTTGGCCTGTGGGGTCTCAGCTGCAGCACGCGCACCCCTGCACTGCGTGCACACTCGGCTGTGGTGTGCGGGCCTGGAGCTGCGGCTCCAGCCTCAGGTGCTTCCCGCCATGCGGGACCTTAGGGCCCAGACCAGGGACCGAAGCCGAGTTCCCTGCACCGCGAGGCAGATTCTTAACCCCCGGACCATCAGGGAGGTCCCCAGCAATTAATTTCTTTATGGATTATGCTTCGGGAGCTGTATCGAAGAAAGATCTTCTCCTGTGTTTGTTTTATACTTAGATCTTTGAAAGACTCAAATTCACTGTTTTGTATATGAATATCTAATTGCTCAAATACCGTTAGTTGAAAAGATCATCCTTTTCAACAAAAGAACACCTTTGCAACTGCAGAAGACTCAGTGTGTGTGAAGGTGCCTCTGCGCGGCAGCTGCTCACGTGTATGAACACGAAGGGAGTGTGTGTTCAGCACGTCCCACCCTTTAAGTGAGTGCAGCTCACTGTATGCCAGTTACCCCAAGGTGGGGGAGTGTGAAGCACGCGTGTGTGCGGGTCTGTGCCCCAGCTCCTGGCACAGGGCTCCTAAGCCTCTCGGGAGCTCCCGAGTGACAGGAACACCTTGCGTTCTGGCGAGGTGATGATGGAGGCTCATCACCAGAAAGACCGCTCCACGGTCAGAAACCAGCTCTCAGCCCCCGACCCCCAGGACGGCCTGGAGACTGAGCGGACACTCCTCAGGCCCACAGCACGAATCCCCACAGAATCCCAACAGCTTGGGGTTTGGGGAACTGCTAGGCCAGCGAACACACCCACGGTCCAGAGGGTGACACGCCCCAACTCCATGAGGACAGACGCCCCTGCACTCAGGAGCCTGTGCGCCGCATCTGGCCATTCACCTGTGCCCCTCTTCATACAGTGAAAGTCGCTCAGTCGTGTCCGACTCTCTGCGACACCATGGACGGTAGCCCGCCAGACTCCTCTGTCCATGGGATTCTCCAGGCAGGGATACTGGAGTGGGTTGCCATTTCCTTTCCCAGGGGATCTTCCCAACCTAGGGATTGAACCCTTGTCTCCTACACTGCAGGCAGACGCTTTACCGTCTGAGCTATGAGGGAAGCCCCTTTCCATATAATAAACCTGTGCATGTGAGTGAGTGCGCCCTTGCTGTGGGAGCCACCCCGGCACTTTATTGCAGGAACCTCGGCTTTGAAGCCTCTCAGTCAGAAACACAGGTGGCAGCTGGGCTGCCGTGAGTGGGAGCAGTCTTCTGGGCCGCCCGGACCCCGTGGCTCTGAGCGCGAGTCCAGGGCCGCCCGGACCCCGTGGCTCTGAGCGCGAGTCCAGGCGGCAGTGTCAGGAGCGGACGGAAGGACAGCCAGTTGGTGCCGGACAACAGCCGACGTGGGGCGCCAGGGATATCGGGGGCGGCCAGATGTGCGCAGCACTGTGTGCACAGAGCCGGGAGGGGGGACACAGAGCACGCCTCTGCACACAGGCCATACGGCTGCAGCTCAGGGGGCGCAGGGGCTGGCAGACTGGGGCAAAAGGAAGGCTAACTCCACGCCGCCTATAAAAACACGTTACACGTGAAGACAGAGAGAGGCTCAAGGCCAAAAGACAGGAAGGTGCAGCGTGCTAACCCCAACCCGGGCACGCCGGCGGGGCCACGGCACTGCACGGCGAGGGCGCACGAACATGGCGGACCACAGGGGACCTTCCACATTCAGGGAGCAGACCCCGCGGGCCTGCAGGGAGGGGCGCTCTCACATCCCTACTCACAGTTAACTGAACAAGCGGACAGAAAATCAGTAAGGATAACAGAAGACTTGAGAACATACCATCAAACCTGGCCTCAGTGACAGTCATGGAACAGCGCGAACAATGGAGTGCACGTCGCTGAAAGGCGGCACAGACTGTTCATCAAAGCGGACTGTCCTCTGGACAATAAAGCAAACCACAGTACATTCACAAGAACTGAAGGCCAGGAATGGCCTCTGAAAAGGGAACTGAACGAGAAATCAACATCAGAATGATATCTGGAGACATCCAAAGTATCTTTAAGTAAGTAACACTTATATACGTATGAAACCAAGGGGTAAAGAAAAAAGTCCCAAGGAAAAGTACAGCAAATTTAATCCTGAAGCAAACAAAGTGAAGAAAACGAGAAAAGATTTGAAATCAATTAAATTGGGGAGCGGGGAAGAGTGGAAATCAATGAAACGGGACGCTGGTTTTTGGACGGATGAAAACAACTGGCAAACTTGTACACTGATCAGTGAGAGAGAAGAGCAGAGGAGACAGGAACGACCAACAGCGAGAGTGAAAGTGGGCACTGCCACCAAGACCCTACAGACACAAAGCGGCGGCCAGCACACAGCCGGGTGACTCAGGATGATACACTCAGCAGCTCAGGGGAGACGGGTAAATCCCGAAAAGACACGCACGACAGAGACTCACTAAAGAGACGCGTCTCTGTCGTGTAGCGGTCATGACGCCTGCCTCACACTGAGGCCTGAACAGCCCTCTGCCTAGTCCCTTCTCTTAAAAGTCCGGGTCAAGATGGTTCCACGAGTGAATGTCACCAAACTTTAGAGAAAAAAAAAAAATTACTGGTGAAACACACTCTTTCAGAAAATAAAAGACGAAACATTCCTCGACTCTTCTAACAAGGCAGAGCCACCCTGACACCAAGACCCACAAAGACGTAACAGGAAAAGAATCAGAGTCACAAACCTACGATCCCAGAAGAACCTTAAGAAAATGTAGCAAGTTCTTAAAAATGTAACAAATCAAATTCAGCACTACACTGAAGATAATATTCCAGGAGTAAGTGGGCTGTATCAGAAGAACATTTGCTTTACCATTAAAAAATCAACCAACAGAATGCACCAGGTTAACAGAGAGCAGGGAGGAAAAGCATACAGCCACTGAGTGAAGAAACGCATTTAGTATCGTCTCTGCTCCTACTCCTGATGAGGACCCTCGCAAGGCAGAAGGGCAAGCCACAGGCATCTGTGCGAGGTCTTCAGGCCTCCATGGAAAGGTGCTGTCCTAGGAAGGCCGCAGGGCAAGCTCGGCTGCCTCAAGCTCCCTCCCCACCCGGCCGGCCGGGACAGCGCCTCCGTCCTGGACAACCTCGCCCACTGCTCTCTGGTCTGCGAGGAACCAGCTCGTCTCCCTTCAAGGCAAACATCCCATTCTCGGTTGACCCTGAGGCTCTCCGAAGACCGCTGGAGCCAGAGCCTGGGGGTGATGGCGTGGACTGCGTCCGTGGGCCCTCTTTTACCTGCTCAGCCTGTGCGGGCTCACTTAAGCCACGTGACAGTCTTTCAAGGCAGGTTCAGTGTGACGTGTCTACTTCTACACCACAGGGCAGGGGCACAGAGAGGCCAGGAAACGCGTCCGGGGCGCAGGGGGCGAACGGGCCACTGCTCCTGGGGCGCCGGGGGTCCGAGGGGCTGGGGCAGTGCACAGGAGACACGCGTGCAGGAAGGCATGTAGCTGCGAACACAGGGACCCAGGTGGACCTGGAGAAGATCACACTAAGTGACGTCAGAGAGCGAGACAGCTACCAGGACACCCACTCACACGTGGAACCTAGAGTACAACACGAGCGAACTCACCTGTGAGACAGAAACGGTCGCCAAGAGGCCAGACTCGAGGCTGCGGGGAGGTGGGAGGAGCAGAGCCTGGGGTGAGCGGGCGCAAGCCCGGATACGCGGGACGCAGCAACAACCCGGGCCTCCTGTGAAGTATGCTCTGATGTGCCATAACGGAAGAGAACAAGAAAAGAAAGCGTAATAAGAAAAGCATGCTGCTGCTAAGTCACTTCAGTCGTGTCGGACTCTGCGTGACCCCATAGACGTCAGCCCACCAGGCTCTCCTGCCCCTGGGATTCTCCAGGCAAGAAAACTGGAGTGGGTTGCCATTTCCTTCTCCAATGCATGAAAGCGAAAAAGTCAAAGTGAAGTCGCTCAGTCGTGTCCGACTCTTAGCGACCCCATGGACTGCAGGCCACCAGGCTCCTCCGTCCATGGGATTTTCCAGGCAAGAGTACTGGAGTGGGGTGCCATTGCCTTCTCCGAAGAAAAGCATAGTTTTGATCAAACTTTAGACCACAGATTCAAGAATCCCTACAAACCCTGAGCAAGATTTAAAGAGAAAAAAAAAAGTGCTAAAAATAAGAAAAAGCACAGAGATAAAAGTGAGGAGGGACGGAGAAACCTAGCTCAGTACCACCAGCGGGAGGAGATCAGCAGGATCCAGACCACGGGGCTTCTGCAGCAGGACAGACCACCCAGCTTATCTAACCGCTGGAGTCCCGTGTGAGTGAGCAGATGGCCAAGCGCGTTCCTCAGGCGAGGCGGGAGGCCTGGGCGCTGAGTGAACGTTTGAAGTAATTCTTAGTTCATTAAGGTATAAAGATACTGTGGATAAGACTTTTTAAAGAGTCCTGTCTTTGCAAGACACTAACTGGAGAACGTCCAGATGAAACACAACTTCTGGTATCTGCTTTGAAATAACCGAGGGGGGACTCAGAGCTGGAATGGCCATGCATCTGTCTGTCTGTCTGTCTGTCAAAGCTGGGTGATGAGCGCATGGGCTCATTATACTCACCTTCCTAATACACACTGCAACACAGCCCCAGGAACTGTTTCAAGAAAAAATAACTAGACTACTGACTTTTCAAGAGAAGCAATGTAAACCAGGAGACAAAAGAAGTACGTCTTCGGAGTCGTGGTGGAAAAAAAGCCAAACCAGAATTCAATACTCAGCAAAAATATTCCTACGAGAATTAATATGAGCTAACACAGTCGGGGAAGGCAATGGCACCCCACCCCAGTACTTTTGCCTGGACAATCCCATGGACGGAGGATCCTGGTGGGCTCCAGTCCATGGGGTCGCTGAGAGTCGGACACGACTGAGCGACTTCACTTTCACTTTTCACTTTCATGCATTGGAGAAGGAAATGGCAACCCACTCCAGTGTTCTTGCCTGGAGAATCCCAGGGATGGGGGAGCCTGGTGAGCTTCTGTCTATGGGGTCGCACAGAGTCGGACACGACTAAAGCGACTTAGCAGCAGCAGCAGCAACACCGTTGGCAAAACCACACACAGAGCGTGTCACCAGGAGACTTTGAAGGGCAAGACGACGTCCTGCTGGCAGAGCAAGGCCACGGATTCAGCGGCGCACAGGAACAAGAGCAACACGGACAGGGCGCACTGGAGCGCGAGGGACCCGCCGGGCTCCGCGTCCGGCCCGGTCAGCGGATTAATGGAAAACAACTCATTAAGCTACACGAGGCTGTGGTCCATGTGATCACAAGGACAGAATGATCTTTGTTCGTTTCCAAGGCAAACCATTCAATATCACAATAATTCAAGTTTATGCCCCAACCAGTAATGCTGAAGAAGCTGAAGTTGAACGGTTCTATGAAGACCTACGAGACCTTTTAGAACTAACACCCAAAAAAGATGTCCTTTTCATGATAGGGGACTGGAATGCAAAAGTAGGAAGTCAAGAAACACCTGGAGTAACAGGCAAATTTGGCCTTGGAATATGGAATGAAGCAGGGCAAAGGCTAATAGAGTTTTGCCAAGAGAACACACTGGTCATAGCAAACACCCTCTTCCAACAACACAAGACAAGACTCTAAACATGGACATCAGCAGATGGTCAACACCGAAATCAGACTGATTATATCCTTTGCAGCCAAAGATGAAGAAGCTCTATACAGTCAACAAAAACAAGACCAGGAGCTGACTGTGGCCCAGAAACTCCTTATTGCCAAATTCAGACTTGAAGTGAAGAAAGTAGGGAAAACCACTAGACCATTCAGGTATGACCTAAATCAAATCCCTTATGATTATACAGTGGAAGTGAGAAATAGATTTAAGGGACTAGATCTGATGGAGTGCCTGATGAACTATGGATAGAGGTTTGTGACATTGTACAGAGGCAAGAAAAAGAAATACAAAAAGGCAAAATGGTTGTCTGAGGACGTCTTACAAATAGCTGTGAAAAGAAGGGAACCTAAAGGCAAAGGAGAAAAGGAAAGATATACCCATTTGAATGCAGAGTTCCAAAGAATAGCAAGAAAAGGTAAGAAAGACTTCTTCAGAGATCAATGCAAACAAATAAAGGAAAACAATAGAATGGGAAAGACTAGAGATCGCTTTCAGAAAATTAGATACAAAGGGAACATTTCATGCAAAGATGGGCTCGATAAAGGACAGAAATGGTATGGACCTAACAGTATCAAAAGATATTAAGAAGAGGTGGCAGGAATACACAGAATTGTACAAAAAAGATCTTCATGACCAAGATAATCACAATGGTACGATCACTCACCTAGAGCCAGACATCCTGGAATGTGAAGTCAAGTGGACCTTAGAAAGCATCACTACAAACAAAGCTAGTGGAGGTGATGGAATTCCAGTTGAGCTATTCCAAATCCTGAAAGATGATGCTGTGAAAGTGCTGCACTCAACATGCCAGCAAATTTGGAAAACTCAGCAGTGGCCACAAGATTGGAAAAGGTCAGTTTTCATTCCAACCCCAAAGAAAAGCAATGCCAAAGAATGCTCAAACTACCGCACAATTGCACTCATCTCACATGCTAGCAAAGTAATGCTCAAAATTCTCCAAGCCAGGCTTCAATATGTGAACCGTGAACTTCCTGATGTTCAAGCTGGTTTTAGAAAAGGCAGAGGAACCAGAGATCAAATTGCCAACATTCGTTGGGTCATCAAAAAAGCAAGAGAGTTCCAGAAAAACATCTACTTCTGCTTTATGGACTATGCCAAAGCCTTGGACTGTGTGGATCACAACAAACTGGAAAATTCTGAAAGAGATGGGAATACCAGACCACCTGACCTGCCTCTTGAGAAACCTACAGGCAGGACAGGAAGCAACAGTTAGAACTGGACATGGAACAACAGACTGGTTCCAAATAGGAAAAGGAGTACATCAAGGCTGTATATTGTCACCCTGTTTATTTAACTTATGTGCAGAGTACATCATGAGAAACGCTGGGCTGGAAGAAACACAAGTTGGAATCAAGATTGCTGGGAGAAATATCAATAACCTGAGCTATGCAGATGACACCACCCTTATGGCACAAAGTGAAGAACTAAAGAGCCTCTTGATGAAAGTGTAAGTGGAGAGTGAAAAAGTTGGCTTAAACCTCAACATTCAGAAAATGAAGATCATGGCATCCGGTCCCATCACTTCATGGGAAATAGATGGGGAAACAGTGTTAGACTTTCTTTTTCTGGGCTCCAAAATCACTACAGATGGTGACTGCAGCCATGAAATTAAAAGACGCTTGCTCCTTGGAAAGAAAGCTATGGCCAACCTAGACAGCATATTAAAAAGCAGAGACATTATGTTGCCAACAAAGGTCCATCTAGTCAAGGCTATGGCTTTTCCAGTAGTCATGTATGGATTTGAGAGTTGGACCATAAAGAAAGTTGAGCGCTGAAGAATTGATGCTTTTGAACTGTGGTGTCGGAGAAGACTCTTGGGAGTCCCTTGGACTGCAAGGAGATCCAACCAGTCCATCCTAAAGGAAATCAGTCCTGAATATTCACTGGAAGGACTGATGCTGAAGCTGAAGGTCCAATACTTTGGGCACCTGATGTGAAGAGCTGACTCATTTGAAAAGTCCATGATGCTGGGAAAGATTGGAGGCGGGGGGAGAAGGGGACGACAGAGGATGAGATGGTTGGATGGCATCACAGACTCGATGGACAGGAGTTTGAGCAAACTCCAGGAGATGATGAAGGATGTGGAAGCCTGGTATGCTGCAGTCCATGGGGTCACAAAGAGTTGGACACGACTGAGCAACTGAACTGAACCTGGACTATCTGGGTAGACCCAATGCTGTCATGAGGGTCTTCAAAAGTGAAAGAAAGAGGCAGAGGAGAGACATGAAAATATGCCTGTGAAAGGTGAGAGACGCAACATGGCTGGCTTTGAAGGTGGAGGGTGGGCCCACACGCAGGGACGCAGGGGCCTCTGGAAGTGAAGGGCGAGGAGCCACCCTCTGCCAGGCCGCCAGCAGGGAAGCCTGGCAGCACTGTGACTGAAGCCCAGGGCTCCGAGCTCAGACTGCTGGCCTCCAAATGTGTGCTGTCTTCAACCACAAGTCTGTGATAATTTGTCAAAGCAGCACGAGAAAACCAATACAGTAAGCAACAGAAAAGGCTTAAGATTAAATCCCACAGAAGGATAAGAGAAAAAGTAATGAAGACGGAAAACATCTCTATAGATAATGAAATCACACTAGAAAAACATAAACACAGGTTAAGTGAAATTGAGTAACTTATTTCAAAAGAAGCTAACAAAATTAAGAAAATAATACAAAATAATGAAATTAATCACGACAGAAAAACACGGACATGAGGTTACAGATCCTAAGAAACTATTACAAATAAAAGTAAAATGTCATTTTAGAATAAAGACTAAGTTACAAGCAACAAAAGTACAAATAAACTCCACAGAGGATTGCATAAGATCAACAGAAGAGTTTAGGAAAGAAAAAGTTTCAATGAAAAAGAAATAAATGGATAAAAAAAAAGACTCAGAAGAAGCTGACCAATTTAAAACTTAGGTAAAGAAAATTCAACGTGTGTAAATCAAGGTGTTTACCCATAAAACAGGGGGACAGGGCAAGAGAACAGATTACCGAAAACTCTGAAATAAAAGGTGTATTGAAAGAGCACGCTGGGCTTCCCTGCTGGCTCCGTGGGGAAGAATCCTCTGCCAACACAGGGACACCCGTCTGATCCCCGACCCAGGAAGACTCCACGTGCCACAGGGCAGCTAAGCCCATGCGCCGGAGCCTGTGTCTGGAGCGCGGAACTGCGACTCCCGAGTCTACCAACTCCAGAGCACATGCTCTGCGGCGAGAGCAGCCACTGCAGGGAGAGGCCTGCACGTCGCAACCAGAGCGGCGCCTGCTCACGGCAGCTAGAGAAAGGCCTTTGCAGCGACAGAGCGCCGCGCGGCCGGGGTGGGACTCAGCACACAAGCAAAGGCACCGAAGAAGCAGGAGAGCGGGCCGTAGGGCGGGGACCACGTGTCTGTAACCGTGAGCACACAGGCATGTCCCAGGAAACCGCCGGACTGAAAAGAAGGCCATTCGGGCAAAAGCCAGGGCCATCTGCAAGGGAAAGCAACCTGTCACGAGTCTGACAGCAACGTTTTACGCGGTAAGACAACAGAATAACATGTTTAACATATTCAAGGAAAACCGCGTGAGCCAAGCGTTTTGCCTCCAGTCACCCTGACATCCAAGTACAAGGACGCAGAGACACTGTTACCAACAAGCACGAATTCAGGAGACAGCTTTCCTTGAGTCCTTCCTAAGAAGTCGACTGGAGAGCGGAGTGCTCACGGCGTCTCCCTGCAGGACGCAGGGCGTGAGCGTCCCGGGAGAGCAGGTGGGCGCTGTGCAGCTACAGCGTTGGCCCTGAGCCGAGGGAGGGAGCTCGACGACCCACGGGTCCCTGGGCCAGAGGCACCGAGCTGCCTTCAGCAAGGACAGGGCCGTGTGCAGAGATGGGGAGGCGGGCTCCGGTCCTCCTCGTCCTCGTACAGACGGACCGGGAAGGCCAGACGCGCATCCCGCGGCCCTGGGAGTGGGACCCACCCAGCTCTGTTCAGTGCAAGTCCTGAGAGCAGCGACCCCTGCGACTTCCAGACTACAGCTCTCAAACACGTCTCCCACTAAAGGAGCCAAGGTTCCCAAGGACCACGAGGTCCAGGGTTGGGAAGACCACGAAATGAGCCAAGGATGCTCTGGGGACCCAGGACCTCTGTGAGCGGATGAGGGCAGCGTGGGAAGGATCCAGGCGTCAACCTGAAGGGCTCCCCCGTCCGAAAATGAGATAATCTGAACGTAAATAAGGGTCAGCATTATACATCATAACTCATCAAATGTTTAAGTCTATTAATGCATAATCCCAAATAAAATCCTCAATCGGTCACCTCTGGAGGATGACAGAAAGGCAAATGATTCACTACTTTGAGAGGTGACAGAGAAATTCACCCTCAGCTCCTTACACCAACTACAGCACCAGAGAGCCAGGGTAGAGCTCCTACTCCACGTCCAGCTCGTGAACAGAGATGCAGGAACTCAGCGAAGGACTCCACCTCGTATGGGGTGCTGATTAACGCCCACACTGGGCGCACCCCAGGGGGAAGTGCTGGTGGGCCACACAAAAGGCACCTCCCGAGGGGGCAACAAAACCGCTGGGAGCAGCCTCCCCAGAGAGCAACCCGACCCCACCGCCCACCCCGAGCAGCAACATAGTATTTTCATTCTACCTGTGTTATATACACCTTAGCACAAAACAAGAAGTAACTGTGCCAGTGCCAGTAAGAATCAAAATTTGCAGGATACAAAAGAGATATAATTTAAAAAAAACAAAGAAATTAAGTAAAACTATATGCTTTTAAATTTGTCTTGAAAACATCAGTATGAACTCTTGATGTTTTAGACACTGATCTCCCAGCTCCGTGAGCTAGACCAGCGCTGAAGGCGGCAGAGCTGCACAAGCACTGAGCACAGCCGGCCCCGGATTCTGGCTTCTAAACACCCTCCTGCACTGACAGGGCCACAGCGCTGGGCAGGAAGAGCCGGCTGCAGCTCTGCAAACAGGAGAGGCTGCAGAAAGGACGTGCCGCCAGGAGCCAGCTCTGCGGGGCTCCCACGGGTCGGTCACGACTGTCTGAACACACAACTAAGAGACGGGAAGACTTCGGCGGACTATAATGTAACAGCTGAATCTGCCCGTCCGCACTGATGCTCAAGAATCAAAAGGAGAGATGAAAACATCTGCCACGGGCCGGTGGGATGCTGTAGCCACTGCTCCCTGCAAAGGGGTGACGAGGGGAGAAGGTGCAGCGTCCCGCCTTCCTCAAGTGTCACGGGCGAGGAAAGGCATGTGAAAGGCAGGGGAAGGAACCACAGCCTGGGTGGGGTCTGTCCCGACAGGTCAGTCTGAGGGCGGCGTACAGGAGGTCCAGCACCGCCGCCTGAAGACGCCAGGTCCCTGGAGGGTGGCACCCACGGGTGGAGCAGCCGGGCCCCGGGGGTCAGCTGAACTTATCTTGGGACTGCCGACAGCACGGAGGGTGGCCCCGACTGCCCGCCATGCTGTTCAAGGGTCCACTGCCAACGGCAGAGCAGCAAATGGCAAACAGACCCACAACACAGGGACATTTCTGCAAGACAACTGGCCTCGCCTCTTTAAAAAGTCAACGTCCCGAGTGGGGAGACCAGACTGCGGGTCGGCCGCTTAATGCCATGAGGACCACCGTTCACGCCCTCCACAGCTGCGCTGCTGGGGCGAGCACGGCCCTCTGCCTCTTTCTCCCTCTGGGGGAGGGGGTGGCATGTGGCTCGCAGGACCTTGGGTCCCTGACCAGGGACTGAACCTGGGTCCTCACAGGCAGCGTGCTGACGCGCCGAGTGCGAACCGCTGGACAGCCTTTCCTGAGGAGGGAAGGACGCTCAGCGGCGACGCGCTGCGGCCCTGCTGCCTTCTCAGAGCCCAAAAGCACGGGCGGGGGATGCATGCCGGCGCTCCAGCTCAGGGCCAGAGCAGCGGCACCTGGATCTGTTCCCAACCCACCGCCCAGCCTCCAGGACACGCACACTGGCCTGCAGCCCGAGTCCCGGGCTCCCGGGAGCTGCTGGGCACAGCTAGGGCACCAGCACAGCCCCGTGCCCGGGTGGCCTCGCCCTCGGATGTGGCAGCCTTCCCACCAAGGCTACCAATGCAGATCTGGTCCACACTGAGAGTGAGCCGCACCTGCTGAGGGTGCAGAACCACGGCTAACAGCTTCCCAGGGAGGAGCCGCCTCAAGTGCAGAGAAGCCACCACCCAGGACTGGCCGCACGGAGCTCGAGTGCCGGACGGAGGCCAGAGCGCACTGCAGGGGCCAAACCGAGAGACCCGGAGCCAGCTCCTCGAGGCACGGCGGGCAGCCCGACGCAGCCACTCTGGAAACAGAGCGCGGCCCGAGCAGGCACACGGGCTACATGCAGGGCAGTGGCCCGTCCACCCCGATGGTGAGGGTCACGAACCAGGGCCGCCAGGCTGGCTCTGCTCTGGCTTCAAGGGCTCTCCACTCAGTACCAGCGGCTTCTCTGGGGCAGCAGGCGGATGGGTCACCATGGCGGGCTGCCGCTGGACATGGTTCAAGTGTTCGCATGCGACCGCGTGACACCCAAGCTCCTGCTCCAAACGGCACGTGCCCTGGGCTGCTCCCTCCCAGCAGGCCAACTGCGGAAAGGCTTAGTCGCCGGGCCCTGAGTGAGGACAGGCCCTCCGTTTAGACCTGCGGGCTTGGGGCAGGCCGGGCAAGGCTGCGCGGACTGAGGAGCCCCTGTGGGCAGCGCCAGGTCAGCAGGGGACGCCTTGCCCCAGGCCCGGCCTCTCCGTTTCTTGGGTGCACAGACCTCGCTGGGGGGGGCAGGGGGCTGCCACAAGGGCTTCACCCAAAGGAGAGCGGAACCCAAGCAGGGTGGGCACCTGAGCAAGGTGGGGGCCGGGCCTCACGACAGGAGACGGCCCGAACGCAGGGCCTCCGCTCCGCCACCCCCGGCCCCTCGGCGCGGGACGCAAAGGTCCCTTCCTCTCCAAGCAGTCTTCTGAGAGCACACTTGTCGCACTGCCCATCACCCTCGCCCACGCCGACCTGTGCTTGTTCTTGGAGAGCTCACTCCGCCTTCTCTGCCCATCCCCACTGCGACCGTGCAGCGATGCCCCAGCAGGTAGAACAGCGCCAGGCGAGAGGAGAGGCGAGAAACCTCCCGTGGAGGCAAGAACCTCCAGCCATCCCGGGCCCTCCACCTCGGAAACAGCAGGAAGGAGAAGAAAAGGCCTGCTTTCACTCCTAACCATGCCTTCCAGGATACCAGCTGCCACAAGCACACATCAGATAGCTGGAAGTGATCTAAATGCTTCAGAGTGATGAGAATCAGGCAGTGACGGAGCCTAAGGGAGGGAGGGAGGGAAAGACAGGGAAGTGCAAGGGGCCGAGGCTCTGGAAGCTGCCTGACAGGAAGTCTGCCGCCACCCGGACACTGACGGGAGGCCGCGGGGTGGTCGGGGAGGGACTCCGTGCAGCTGAATTCAGTAAGACACCAACCGTAAACAGAGATGATGCCTCCTACAGCTTACATTAGACATCAAGCAGATGGGGAACACATGTATACTGGCGGCGGATCCATCTTGATGTATTGAAAAAGCAATACAATATTGTAAAATAAAGCAAAAAGACATCAAGCAGTAACCAGGAGAATGACGGTCACCTCTCAGTCGTGTGTTTTATGCAGAGAAGGTTAGGAGGAACCGGCGCTGCTGAAGGACAGTTGGGAGGGGCCCCAGCCAACCCTGGCAGGCACCCTTGGTGTGCCTGCGAGCACTGCCCCCTGCCCTGGCCGGCAGTCCTCACACTGAAGGAGGCAATCAGAGCAGAGCTGGGAGGAAGGAGCTGAGGCCGGGCAGAGACACACAGGGATGACAGACTGACCACGGCCATAGTGCCTCGTGCTCCTGCAGCGCCGCTGCCCAGGTCTGCTCTCTCCAGCTTCCACGCCAGGCAGGGATCTGAAAGACAACACACACGCTCTTCACCACGTCCTGAGCACAGATGCCTCGGCTCCTCTGCACAGACGCAGGGTTCGAGCCTCGGCCCTAATGGTTCCCCTTAAACCCTTCCCAGCGCTTTAGGAGCACTCCTGGCACAGTACGAGCCACTCACGAAGCTCCTTCTGTGTGTGGTGACATGAAAAAGCAGGGCAGACTTTTCATGCCCCCAAACATCTGGAATTAACAGTACGTGTGCGGGGATGTGGACCCAAGGCTGTGCTTTCTTCCAATACACGAGGTTAACTTCCTGAAGACTCATAGTCTCTTAACTTGTGCTACATCTTTTCCTGAGAAAATGTAAACCACCACAAGCCGATATCATCTGTTTAAGGATTACAGGAAGCGTGCACCCCTGCACAGACAGCCCGTGGCAGGCCCCGGGTATGAACTGGTGAGAGTAATCTCCTCTCACAAGATAATTCTGCGTGGAAATTCAGTCAAAACTGAAATTTGGCTTATTCAGAGCGCTTTTTAAAAACTCCAACTAAATCCTTCCTCCTCTCCTAATTTTAACACCATGATGTAGAGAAGACATCAAAAGTTAAAACAACAAAAAAAAAGTTAATATACAAAGTCACAAGAATGCCTTAGCAAACTGCTCTCGTGCAAGTCTGAGATGCGTTTTTCAAAACTATGGACTTGATCTGATCAGAATTCACTTCAAAACAAATAACTTCCCTTTTTTACAAACTTGAGAATGCCCACAGAAGCTTCTCCTGATGGCCCAGCTGGGCAGGGGTTTCCTTGCAGAGAGGTGCATATTATGTGTGTCTATGGACTGTCACTCAAAATGCAACCTGAGTCTAGGGCGCTGGCAATTCTCTTAAGCAAGCAGAATGGTGTGGGTCACAGAAAAAAGGATAAATGACTCCGTCGTTACTTGGGTCAAAAAAAAAAAACCCCAACAACCGTAACTGGAAAAACGACCGAAATTCTGCTCTGCAGCTTGATTCGGGCTTTCACTACTTTTGAATGTCATACCCAGAAACACGCTCAGCAACCAAGCAGCATCAGAAGCGTGCAGACAGGAGGAGCGTCTCGTGTGCTGAGACGTGTGAACGAGGCCCCGGTTGCCCCTTCCTGGAAGCGCACAGAAAATGAAGTTACTGTACCGGGGTTGGGGGACACCCGAAAGGCACACCGCGTAAGGCGATCCGTGGCGGTGGCGGAGGGCAGAGGCCCTCAGGACGGACACTCACCGGGCACCTGTCTGCTGGCCGGTGACCCCCGCCCCAGGGCGACTGCGGCCCGGAGCTCGCCGCGTGGTCAGCCGGAGAGCCCACGCCGGCCGGCACGCCTGTCCCCGTGCTCGTCCGTCGCCGGCCCGGCGCCCGCGCCCGCTCCCACCGCCTCGCGCTCGCTCCGCCGGCCGCGCGGCCGGAAGAGGCGCCCCGGGTGCCCCGCTGTCAGCCGGGCCGGCGGCCGCGGGGCGCGCAGCTGGAGCGGCGTCCGGGCGCCGAGGCCGAGTCCGCCGCCCGGGCGGGGTCCCCGCGACAGCAGGCGGACCCCGCCCCGCCCTGCGCAGGCGACCCCGCGCCCGCCCGGCCCGACCCCGGCCTCGCCCTCCAGCCCCCGGCCCCCGGGTCCGGCCCCGGCCCCCTAGTCTCGGTCCCGGCCCCGACGGCGCGGCTGGACGGCCAGCCCGGGACGCGAGCCGCGCACTCACCGCGGGGACCCCACGGCCGCGCAGGCGGACGCGCCCCATTCATCGGCCTCGGCTTTGTCCGCCCCCGGCCCCTCCCGCGCCGCCGCCGCAGCCGCCGGACGCTGCACCCCTCCCAGGGCCCCGCGCGGCCGGGGCGGGGCCGGGGGCGGGGCGGGCGCGCGCAGGCGCAATGCCCGCACGCCCGCCTCTCCCCGGGGCCCGGCCGGACAGGCGGCTCTAGGTGCCGAGGCACCGCTGATGGGGCGACTGCACAGGCGTCGCCCCGCCCCCCGGGCCGGCGTGGGCCGACCGCGCAGGCGCAGTCCCGCCCCCGGGACGGCGTGGGCCGACCGCGCAGGCGCAGCCACGCCCGGGCTCCGTGAGGGCCGGCTGCGCAGGTGCAGTCCCCTCGCTCCGGTCCCGCCCCCGGGCGGCCAGCGGGGCGGCCGCGAGGTGCCCGCCGCTGGCGGGGCGGGGGCCGCTGGCCCGCGTGGGGCGCTGGCGGGGCGGGCCGCCGGGGCCTTCCTGGTGACTCGGCGGCGGGGTGGGCGCACGCGGGCCGCGGCATCGGGGGCTGCGACGCGGCGCGCACCCGGTTCCGCCTGCAGGTGCACGCAGGTGCGCGGCGTCCCCCGGCCGCGGAGCCTGGAGAGGCGCACGGGCCTTACCCGGACGGCGTCCGTCCCGCCGAGGGGCTCTGGGGGGCTCTGCGTGCGCGCCGGGCGCGTTTAGACCCTGGAGTCTCGGGCGATAAGGTACAGCCGTGCGCGGGTGCGCCGAATGCAGGGATCGAAGCTTAACGTGTGGGCGCCGGGGGGCCCTTCCTCTCGGGGAGCCCGCGCGGGGCCGGGCTCGCTCTCCGTGTCCGTCCCGGACACTCAGTTTCCTAACTCACAGTAAATCACCGACCAAATAAATTCTCCAACTTTGTCATCTTGTTTTAGACTACAGCTCACTTTGTATGAGAACGAGACGACATGGGTTCATTCCCTAAGTCTCACTGTAACGGTTAGGACGTCTTTCGTTCACCAATGACTGGTCCGCTTCACTGGGGTCAGTCGGCAATGGCGTCCACGACCCCCGCCCTCAGCTCTGCCTGCCTGTCCGTGACCCTCGTCCCCAACTCTGCCTGTCTGACCTCTGATCGCACTCCAGCCCCAGGGGCCTGACCTCTGCGATGGAGAGAACTTAGTTCTCTGCGGGCGAGAACTTAGGGCCGCCTCCCGCGCTCTTTTAATTTGCTTATCACCAAATCTTAAATTCGTGGCAGCAGGTTGTGTTCCTCTTGTTCTCCTACCTCAGCGGCTGCTGGATTCTGTCTGGCCCAGGACGATGGTGGAGGTCTGTTTTAAAGCCAGGGGCTGAGGGGTGGACAGCAAACGACGGCTGCAGTCTAAATCCTGCCACCAGCGGTTTTTATTTGACCCCAAGCTAAGAATGTTTTTTCAGTTTTCAATGACTGGGAAGAAAAATCAAAAGAATGTTTCATGACATGAAAATTCTGTGAAATTCAAATGTCAGTGTCCTGACGAGTTTTCCCGGAACAGAGGGGAATCCTCTGCTTCACCGGCCACCTGCAGCTGTGTTTGCCACACAAGCCACCGTTGAGGGGGTGTGGCACAAACCCCGTGACGGGCACGGCTAGGAGTATTTGCTCTCTGGCCCTTTGCGGGAAAAGTCGCCAGCTCATGCCCTAGATGAACGGGCAGCCTCTTACCTGGTCCCACGCTTGTCATCCCTCCACTGACTGTCTGACGGGGGTTCCTGTCTCATGGTCAAAGCTGGAGTTCTTAAAACCCTCGTGGCGGTGCCCACACTGCCCAGCCCCCGCAGCCCTGACCTGCCCACGCTCGCCGACTCTGCGCCAGCCACACAGTGGCCTCCTGGGCCCCACCTCAGGGCCTCTGCACGTGGTCTTCCTGAACTGGAATGCTCTCACCCACACGTCTGCCTGTCTCACCTTTACCTCTGCAGACCTTTGCCCAGATATCATCTGGGGAGGGGGCGTGGCTCTAGTCTTTCCCTACAGAGCAGTAGCCCCCCGCCCCATCTCCCAGCATTCTTCTCTGACATTGACCTGTTTGTGGTCAGCCTCTCAGGGTAAAAGGAATGCTCCAGGAGAGCAGGGACTCCTCTTCCTGTGTGGTGATGGACAGTGCCCAGTGCTGAGAAGAGCAGGGGCTCCCTGCTTCTTGGTGGGCAGGCTGATTGTGACCCCACTGTGGCCTGGCACTGATCTGAAACGGATGTAAAAGGTTCCCCTGGCAGGCGGCGACAACCCTTCCCCAAGGGCCTCACCAGTTCCACCTCCCTCCTTTGTCCGCGTGCGTTTCTCACACCTGCAGACTGGCTGGGTGTGCCTGCTCTGACGTCTTCCAGGAAGGGTTTGAAGGGCTTTCGTTCCGTATCTCACTGACCCTAAGGACATGAGTCTGAGAAAACTCTGCGAGACAGCGGAGGTCGGAGGAGCCTGGCGTGCTACAGTCCATAGGGTCACAGAGAGACACGACTGAGGGACTGAATAACAACAACAACATAACTTCAGTGCCCAGGTGGGGCGCCGTGGGCCTGCAGCGGGGCGCCGTGGGCCTGGAGAGGGGCGCCGTGGGCCTGCAGCGGGGCGCCGTGGGCCTGGAGAGGGGCGCCGTGGGCCTGCAGTGGGGCACTGTGGGCCTGTAGCGGGGCACGACACTCGTGAGACGCACTGGCATGAAGCCTCAGTTCCCGGGAATCGGCCACCTCACAACCCTGTCAACGGCTGCCGGCCATTCACGTACCAAACCCTGGATGAGCACCTTCTGTGATCCCAAGATGCCAGACTTCAGTTTTAATTTAACCAGGAGAAGCGTGAGCCTATGTTTTAACCGAGTTCTGAGCACAGACGTGAAGCCCCAGGAAAGAGGGAGGGTTCTGTCTCCTGCCTGGTGCTGGGCGCTGTGTGCAGTCCATGCTTAGGCAACACATGGAGTAAAGAGCGACCAGCCACCTGCTTTGAGGCCACCGGGGCAGAGGACTGACTGACCTGCAGCGCCCTCGTGGCTCTTTGTCCACGCAGGGTGCACTGTGGCCCTTGGAAGGGGTTCACCGCACTCCAGATTCTAAGCCCAGCTCGGGACATGAGGTTGATGGTGTCATGTGTGGAAGCCGCTGGGTGCCCGGCCGTGGTGACCACATCAAGGGTCCTGATGGCCGGACCTGAAGTGAGGGCGGCTGTGCCATGGAGCCCTGTCTGCAAAGGGGTTTGGGGCAGACACCCGCCTGTCTCAGGCCGAGTCCCAGAGTCCACGGTTCCCCCTTGCTGGAGTGTGGGTCTTTGTGGCTCTGGGACCTTGAGAACGGTCCCCCTCTGTTGTCCTCAGCACAGGTCCCTGCCTTCCCTTCAGAGCAGCAGGAATGCTGTGTGTGTGACTGTGTGTGTGTGTGCAGGAGGTGAAAACTGCCAGCAGGTCAGGTGAGAAGACCCCAGGTGGGCCCAGGGCCCAGTCCATCCAGCTGCAGAAGGCAGCTTTGGGTGCCAAGCACCCGTCAGACCCTCACCATGTTGTCCCCAACGTCTCTGGGAGCGCCACCCCCAGCCCAGGTAGATGGTAGCATCTTTGCTCCTCCCTGGGGAGGAAGACCGCACCTGGAGGGGGTGGAGCTGGCAGGGCAGAGTGGGATCACACGAGGTCTGGGAGCCGCATGGCAGCCCCAGGAGGCAGTTCTGGGCGCCTCCCCATGTCAGATGTGGATCGGGGCTGCTGTACAGAGCGGCCCAGACAGGAAGGCGCTCGGGAGTTTGTCCAGGTCTCAGGTTTTGCTCTGGGCCTGGGTGGGCGGGGGCTTGGGAACCCCTCAGAGGACCACCCTCTCCAGGCAGCCATCAGTGGGTCACCTGGGGGCTGTACACGGCTCTTCTGGACTGGACCTCAGAGTCACTCTGCACACTGACCCCAACTCCTCTCCTGGGGGGGCTTGACCCTCCCCACCCCATGCCTGCCCCAGCCTCCCAGGAGTTGGCACGTTTGCAGGTTGGGAGAAGGGGTGTGGGGGCACTGGAGGGCAAGGGGGCAACAGGCAGCCTGGGTTGGGGAGGTCTCCCCGGCGTCCATGGTCGCTGGTTCTGGTGGGGGTGATGTCCTCAGGGTTTTGGGGGGGATGCAAGGGGGCAGTGGGGCCTGGGGGTGGAAGATGGGTGGGGGTAGAATGAGACCCCAGGCTAGGGTCTGGGCTGCCGGAGGGACTGAGACCGAGGTGGGAGGGAGGCCCGTCAAGGCCGCAGACCTGAGCCCGCTGCTTGCCTTCCACGGCCCTGCGCCTGCCCTGCTCCAGGCTCCACGCCCCAGGAGGTGCCACCCCCACGCAGGCACCCGGGCCTCCCCGGGGTGGGCGAGGCCGGGTCTGCGGCTTCCACTTCTCCACGCCCGGCCCGGCGTTTTTCATCGTCACCTCCTGCCCTGCTGTCGGCGGCTTCCCGTGGTTTTCCTCTGGGTGCAGGGGGCCCAGGGCTGGGCAAGGCTGTCCTCCACTGGGGCTGAGGAGCTTCCGGGGCCTGCGCTGAACCCCAGGGACCTCTCAGGCACCCCTGGTGGTCCTTGACTTTGCGCAGGAGGCCATGCTGCTGTCGTGGTGCCGCCAGCCTGGGGAGTGGCCGCCAGAAGTAAGTGGTCCAGAGGCCCGAGCACAGGGCACTTGTGCCAGGAACACTGACCCTGAGGCCTCACTGACGGCGGGACAGCCCGAGGCTCGTCCCACCCTGAGCCGGCATCGCGAGCGGCCTGGCTGCCCTTCCTGAGACGCTGGAGTGACGGCAGTGCCAGCTTCCCTGGATGGGGCAGAGGGGGCCCGCGAGCTGGGGGTGGGGGTGGGGGGGCTGTGTCTGCCAGGTGCCCCCCCAGCCCCACACTCCTGCTTAGAAGACTGTGGGGACCTGCCCAGGTCGGGGGCCCAAGGGAGGGACCACCCAGCCCCGGAGAAGGTGAGGGCGAGGGGCCACTGCTGAGGCGCAGGGGCTCCTGGGGCTCTCAGCTGGGCTTTGTTCGCTTCCTGGGCTGCAGATGAGGGGGCTTGACGGGCTGGGGTGGCTGTCTTATCAAGACCACTCGGGTGCAGGGGAGTCAGTGAGGGGACCCTGGCCTCTACAGGAGGCGCCCTAAGGGCTTTAGGAGAGAGAGAGGCAGGACTCAGGAAGGCTCGGAGAGCAGCTGCAGGCGGGGGGCCTCACAGGCGGTGGTGACCCCGGTGAGACTGGAGTGCGGGAAACGGAATTGGACTCAGCGTTTTTGTGGAGACGGGGCAGGGAAACAACAGCAATCAGTGCCGCAGTCAGGAGAAAGCACAGCGGGCTGGGGCGGGCACGTGGAGTGTTCAGGGGCAAAGGCCCTGGGGCTGCAGACACGGGCCAGGAAGGGAGAGAGACGGACACAGAACGGCCCAGTGGAGAGGCTGCGGCGGTCCCAGCAGACGTCCTCGGTGGGAGTGTGTGGGACGGAGGGCCTGGGGGGCATGCCCAGGTGGGAGCAGGCCCTGACTGGGCGGAGGGTTTGAGGGGCTCAGGCGGCAGCCCCAGACGTCAGGCACCTGTCCGTGATGACTGGCTCTGTCTTATTTTCCAAGGTAGAGGTAACTCGGGTTTATGTGGGTAACTAGGATTTCTACATTTAGCAGATCTAAAAAAGTGTTGTTTATCTGATTTGAAATGTAACTGGGTGAACTGTATTTCATCTAGAAGCCTAATCTTAACAGGAGGGCCGTCCCTGTTAACAGTCCACCCAACACTGAAAGAAAACTGGAGAACTGCGTATGATCACACCCCCTCCAAAGGATAACTTTGAAAACAAGTAGACATATACCTGGCCCGGGTGTTACAGATAAGGCTGTTAATTAAATTTTTTACTATATGTACTTTTCTCAAATCTACTGTTTTCACTTAACACAATGGCTTCTTCCACGTGGACACATGGATGGTGGCTGCACAGGGTCACGCTCACGCTGAGCGCGGTGTGGGAGGACGCCGGCCGTCCTGACCCCGCTTGGCAAGCATTCCCTGAGGGGCACGGGCTGCTCATGCGGTTTGCCTTTTGGCCATTTCTTCAGAAAACATTCCTAGCAGGGGTGGTGTTTTGTTTTTTTTTTTTAAATGAAAATGTTACTGAGATAACTAGAGGTTCATTTGCAATCCTGACAAATAGTACAGAGGCGCCCTTGGACACCGTAGCCAGGATTCCCCAGTGGAAAGCAACATGTTGTAAAAAGAAAGTAGAAGATCCCAACCAGGACAGCGGTGCTGGTGCAGCCGCTGCTCTTGTTCGTTTCCCTAGTTCTGCTTGTACATGTGTGTCTGTGGTAAACTCTACAGTTTTATCAGCCAGGTTGGTTTGAGAAATCTCCAACGAGACAATGGAGAGTCCCAACAGGTTTGTTATTTTGTCCTTTTATAACCACACTGCCCCACCTTGTCCCCAAACCCCAGAAAGGCAACTGCTGATCTGTCCTCCCTTCCAAAAGCTTGTCATTTTGGTGTTCCTTAGATCAAAGTGCCAACATCCGCTGGATCATGATGGAAAAAGCAACAGAATTCCAGAAGAACATCTACTCCTGCTTCATTGGCTACACTAAAGCCTTTGACTGTGTGGATCACCACAAACTGCAAAATTCTGAAAGAGGTGGGAATACCAGAGCACCTCCCCTGCCTCCTGAGAAACCTGTACGCAGGTCAGGAAGCAACAGTTAGAAGTGGACATGGAAGAACAGACTGGTTCCAAATCGGGAAAGGAGTACGTCAAAGCTGTATATTGTCACCCTGCTTGTTTAACTTCTATGCAGAGTACATCATGAGAAACGCTGGGCTGGAAGAAGCACAAGCTGGAATCAAGATTGCCGGGAGAAATATCAATAACCTCAGATACACAGATGACACCACCCTTATGGCAGAAAGTGAAGAAGGACTAAAGAGCCTCTTGATGAAAGTGAAAGAGGAGAGTGAAAAAGTTGGCTTAAAGCTCAATATTCAGAAAACAAAGATCATGGCATCTGGTCCCATCACTTCATGGCAAATAAATGGCGAAACAATGGAAACAGTGACAGACTTTATTTTTCTGGGCTCCAAAACCATTGCAGATGGTGACTGCAGCCATGAAATTAAAACATATTTACTCCTTCTAAGAAAAGCTATGACCAACCTAGACAGCATATTAAAAAGCAGAGACAATGCTTTGCCAACAAAGCTCCGTCTAGTCAAAGCCATGGTTTTTTCAGTGGTCATGTATGGATGTGAGAGTTGGTCCAAAAACAAGACTGAGCCCCAAATAATTAATGCTTTTGAACTGTGGTGTTGGAGAAGACTCTTGAGAGTCTCTTGGACTGCAAGGAGATCCAACCAGTCCATCGTAAAGGAGATCTGTCCTGGGTGTTCATTGGAAGGACTGATGCTGAAGCTGAAGCTCCAATACTTTGGCCACCTTATGCGAAGAGCTGACTCATTTGAAAAGACCCTGAAGCTGGGAAAGATTGAAAGCAGGAGGAGAAGGGGATGACAGAGGATGACATGGTTGGATGGCATCACCAACTCAATGAACATGAGTCTGAGCGAATTCCTGGAGATGGTGAAGGACAAGGAAGCCTGGTGCGCTGCAGTCCACGGGGTCGCAAAGAACTGGACACGACTTAGTGATTAAGCAACAACAACAAAGATGGAATCACGAGGTTAGGAACCTTTGGGGATTGGCTATTTTGCTCACCATGGGGTTTCCGAAGTGGTTCTAGTGATAAAGAACCCCCCTGCCAAGGCAGGAGATATAAGAGACACAGGTTCAATCCCCAGGTCTGGAAGATCCCCTGGAGAAGGGCCTGGCAACCCACTCCTGTATTCTTGTCTGGGGAATTCCACGGACAGAGGAGCCTGGTGGGATACAGTCCACAGGGTCGCACAGAGCCTGACAAGACAAATGACTTTAGCATGCTATTTCCCTGGAGACTCATCCGCCTGGTCTGAGAGTCACTGCCCAGCCCTCGTGTTGCTCAGGAGTGTTCCCTGGTGTGGATGGACCACTCTATCTTCTAGCATCAGCCTGTGGCGTGGCTGGACTGCGGCTGTCTCAGCCATCTCCAGTTGAAGGACATCTGTGCTGATTCCTGTTTGGGTCTATTCCAAATAAAGATCCTAAGGATGTGTGTGTATGTGTATGTGTGAACAGACGTCTTCAGTCCTCTGGGGTGAATAACCAGAGGGTGCCTTCTGGGTCACGTGGGCCTGTGTGTTTAGGTTCTGAGGAAACCGCCAGCTTCTACCTTTTCACGTTCCCGCTAGCAGGCTTCAGTGATCTCGTCTCTCCACATCCTTGCCGGGGACAGTTGTGGCCATAACTTTTTACTCTGTCACTGTAATAGGGGTGATATCTCACTGTGCTTTAGTGGCTAATGCGAGATCTTAGTCCCCAGACCAGGGATTGAACCCTTGCCCTCTGCAGTGAAAGCTCGGACTCCTAGCCACCGGGAGACCGCCAGGGAAGCCCCTACAGATACTTAATTGACATCTGTGTATGTTTTCCTTAAAATGTCTCTTCATATCTCCTGCTGATTTTTAAAGTTGGATGACTTGTTTTTTTACTGCTGAGTTTTTAGGGTTTTTATCTATCCTGTATATAGTCCTTTGTCAGATAGACGGGCTTGCAAATATTTTTTCTCAGCTTGTCTTTTCCTCCTACAGAGCAAGTTGTAAATTTCAATGAGATCTGCTTTATCAATATTTTCTTTCATGTCTTTTGCCTTTGGTGTCAAGTTAAGAATTTTGTCCTGGCCCTAGATCCCAAAGATCTTCTACTGCATTTTCCCAAAATGTTATCTAGCTTTACGTTAAAGCTCATGATCCATTTTGAGTTTTGTGTAAATTGTGAAACCCTTGGGTTTCCTTCCCCTCTTCTTCCCCCCACTTCCCTCCCCGACCCATGCATGTCTAATTGTCTTTGTTTAGTCCTTCAGTCACGTCCAACTCTTTTGCAACCCCATGGATGTAGTCTGCCAGGCTCCTCTGTCCATGGGATTTTCCCACAAGAGTACTGGAGTGGGTTGCCCGGCCCTCCTCCAGGGGATCTTCCCTACCCAGGGACTGAACCCACATCCTGCAGCTCCTGCGTTGCCAGGTGGATTCTTTACCACTGCACCACCTGGAAACCCACGCACGTCTAATTGCTCCAGCACAGTTGGTTGAAAACGCTGTCTTTCCTTCCTCAAAATGCTTTTACACGTTTGTCAAAAATCACTTGGAGACATTTGCGTGGGTCTGTTTCTGGGTTTTCTGTTTTGTTCTGTTGATCTGTGAGTCTGTCCCTCCACCAGTACCGCGGTCTTGATTACCACAGCTTCCCTGGTAGCTCAGCCGGGAAAGAGTCCGCCTGCAATTGAAGGAGACCTGGGTTTGGTTCCCAGGTTGGGAAGATCCCCTGAAGGAGGGATAGGCTACCCACTCCAGTATTCTTGGGCTTCCCTGGTGGCTCAGACAGTAAAGAATTCGCCTGCAATACGGGAGACCCGTGTTCGATCCCTGAGTCGGGAAGATCCCTTAGTAAGAGGGCCTGACAACCCACTCCAGTATTCTTGCCTAGAGAATCCCCATGGACAGAGGAACCTGGGCTCCTGTGTCCACGGGCATAGCGCACACAAGTGTCAAAGTTGCACTGACTGAGTGCCCCAACTCTATTCTCCTTTTCAAAATTGTTTTGGCTATTATAGTGCTTTGCCATTCCATACACATCTGAGGATAGTCTTGTCTGTATCTACAAAAAACCATGCTGGAATTTTGATAGGATTTGTGTTATCTTGTATATCCATTTGGAGAGAACTGGCATTTTCACTACTTTTAGTCTCATAACCATGAAAAGGGTATGGCTCTGTATTTATTTAGATCTGTGATTTTTTAAATCAGCATTATGTTATTTCCAGAATTTTAACTTTGTTCTGAAACATTGTAGTTAGTGTTATGTTTTTAATTCCAGTGTCTTTGTGCTCATTGCTACTATATAGAAATACAATTGATTTAAAAAAAAAAATGCTTATATTGTATTCTGAGACCTGCCTGAACTCACTTATTATTTCTAGGAATTTTATGGATAGATTCCTTGGGATACTCTAGTAGATAATCATGTCATCTGCAAATAAAATGCAGGTGGTTTTATTTCTTCATTTTGGAGATAAATGCATTTCTTCCCTTTTCTTATTTTTTTAAAAAAATGGGTTGCCCCAAGGTGTGTGGGGTCTTATTGGACCGGAGGTTGGACCCATGTCCCCTGCATTGGCAGGAGGACTCTAACCCCAGGAGCACCGGAGACGCCCTTCTTGGGTTGCTGCACTGGGTGATGCTCGCAGCCTGGTTGGGCATGAGTGAAGGTGGTGAGGGGAACGTGCTTCCCTTAGGCCTGATCTTAGGAGAAGGCACTCAGTCTTGCACCAAGAAATATGTTAGTTACAGCTGAGATCATGCCCCTCTAATACCGCTTTTCTGAGAGTTTTTATCATATTGTATGGGTGTTGAATTTTGTCAGACTGCCTTTTCTGAATTGACTGATATCATGTAAGTTTTCTACTCTAGATTGTTAATACGTTGGACCACATTACTTTTGAATAGTGAACCATCCTTGCAGCCTTGGAATAAATCCCCTTGGTCATGGTGTATGATATTTTTTTTACACATTGCTGAATTCTGTTCACTAATACTTGTCGAGGGTTTTTGTGTCCACATTCATGAAGGACTTTGGTCTGCAGTGCCTTTTTTTGATACTGTCTTTATTTGGTTTTGGCATTAGATGATTCTGGCTTCATAAAATGAATTTGGAAATGTCCTCTTTTTTCTATTTTCTGGAAGGGAGTGTGCAGAATTGGAATTATTCTTGTTTAAATATTCGGGAAAAGTCTTCACTGAAATCATGGAGATTTCACAGAAAGTTTGGAGATTTCTTTCCTTGTTTGAGTTTTAAATTATGAATTCAACTTCAGTAATAATTCTATGACTCTTTAAATGATCTGTTTTACTTTGAGTGAATAGTGGTAGTTTGTGTTTTTAAGAGATCAGTTCATCTCATCTCAACCGTCAAATTCTGTCCGTAGAGCTGCTCCTGTTGTTGTTTAGCCGCTAAGTCATTTTGGACTCTTTGTGACCCCGTGGACAGTAGCCCGCCAGGCTCCTCCATCCATGGGATTCTCCAGGCATGAATACTGGAGTGGGCTGCCATTTCCTCCTCCGGGGGATCTTCCCGACCCAGGGACTGAACCCGGGTCTCCTGCATCAGCAGGCGGCCTCTTTAGCACTGAGCCACCAGGGAAGATCCAGAATTGCTCATAATATTTGCTTATTATCCTTTTACTGCACATGGGGCTCATAGCGGCACCCCTATTTTCTCCCTAATATTATTAATTTATCTTTCTTTTTTGCCTTCTGCTTTGTATGAGGGTTCTCCAAAGAAACAACCAATAATGTGTGTGTGTGTTTATTTTAAGCAATTGGCTCATGAGATTGCAGAGGCTTGGTGGGTCCAAGATCTGATCAGAGAGGCTTGAGAGTCAAAGTTCAAGTCCAAAGGGAGTCTGCCATGGAAATCAGGAAGAGCTGATGCTGCAGATGAAATCAGAAGACAGTCTGCTGGAGAAGTTATTCGTGCATGGAGGAGGTCAGCCTTTGTTCTATCTGAACCTCTACTGACGGGACAGGGGCTTTCCACGTGGCTCGGGGTAACAAATCCGCCTGCCAATGCAAAAGATTCGGTCCCTGGGCCGGGAAGATCCCTGGAGAAGGGAATGGCAACCCCCTGTAGGACTCTTGCCTGGGGCATCTCATGCACAGAAGAGCCGGTGCGCTACAGTCTGTGGGGCTGCAGAGTCAGGCTCAGCTGAGTGACTGAGCACACGCGCCACGGTCGGACAACGCGTGCTATATGATTTCAGTCCTTTACATTTGCTGAGGTTGGTTCTATGACCCAGGATATGGTCGATCTTGGTCAGTGTTCCGTGGATGCTTGAAGAGGATGTGTATTCTGCTGCTGTTTCCTGGACGGCTCTATAAATGCCTTTTAGGTCCTGTTGCTTGGTGATGGTTTTGCCTTCTTCTAAATCTTTGTTGACTCTGTGTAGACGTTTCATCATTTGCTGACAGTGGAGTATGGAAGTCCCTAAGTAAAAGCTGTAATTTTAGATTTGTCTATTCCCGGCCTACCCGCGAGCGGCGCGCTGAGAGCCCCTCGCCGGCGGGCGCGGCGCGCTGAGAGCCCCTCGCCGGCGGGCGCGGCGCGCTGAGAGCCCCTCGCCGGCGGGCGCGGCGCGCTGAGAGCCCCTCGCCGGCGGGCGCGGCGCGCTGAGAGCCCCTCGCCGGCGGGCGCGGCGCGCTGAGAGCCCCTCGCCGGCGGGCGCGGCGCGCTGAGAGCCCCTCGCCGGCGGGCGCGGCGCGCTGAGAGCCCCTCGCCGGCGGGCGCGGCGCGCTGAGAGCACGCCCGAGAGGAGCTACCCAACGACCGAGGAAAGATGGTGGTGAGGACTGGCGCACTAAGCACGGCCGAGAGGAGCTACCCCGCGACCGAGGTCAGGAAGGGCGGCGGTGAGGAGATACCCCTCCCCCAAGGTCAGGAAGGGCAGCGGTGAGGAGAGACCCCTCATCCAAGGTAAGGTGCGATGGCTGTGCTTTGCTGGAGCAGCCGGGAAGAGATACCCCACGCCCAAGGTAAGAGAAACCCAAGTAAGACGGTAGGTCTTGCAAGAGGGTATCAGAGGGCAAATACACCGAAACCATACTCACAGAAAACTAGTCAATCTAATCACACCAGGACCACAGCCTTGTCTAACTCAATGAAATTAAGCCATGCCCATGGGGCAACCCAGGATGGGCGGGTCATGGTGGAGAGATCTGACAGGGTGTGGTCCGCTGGAGAAGGGAATGGCAAACCACTTCAGTATTCTTGCCTTGAGAACCCCATGAACAGTATGAAAAGGCAAAATGATAGGATACTGAAGGAGAAACTCCCCAGGTAAGATCAGATCAGATCAGTCGCTCAGTCTCAGTCGTGTCCGACTCTTTGCGACCCCATGAACTGCAGCACGCCAGGCCTCCCTGTCCATCACCAGCTCCCGGAGATCATCCAGACTCATACCCATCGAGTCAGTGATGCCATCCAGCCATCTCATCCTCTGTCGTCCCCTTCTCCTCCTGCCCTCAATCCCTCCCAGCATCAGAGTCTTCTCCAATGAGTCAACTCTTCCCATGAGGTGGCCAAAATACTGGAGTTTCAGCTTTAGCATCATTCCTTCCAAAGAAATTCCAGGATTGATCTCCTTCAGAATGGACTGGTTGGATCTTCTTGCAGTCCAAGGGACTCTCAAGAGTCTTCTCCAACACCACAGTTCCGAAGCATCAATTCTTCGGCGCTCAGCCTTCTTCACAGTCCACCTCTCACATCCATACATGACCACAGGAAAGACCATAGCCTTGACTAGGCGAACCTTTGTTGGCAAAGTAATGTCTCTGCTTTTGAATATGCTATCTAGGTTGGTCATAACTTTCCTTCCAAGGAGTAAGCGTCTTTTAATTTCATGACTGCAGTCACCATCTGCAGTGATTTTGGAGCCCAGAAAAACAAAGTCTGACACTGTTTCCACTGTTTCCCCATCTATTTCCCATGTAGTGATGGGACCAGATGCCATGATCTTCGTTTCCTGAATGTTGAGCTTTAAGCCAACCTCTTCACTCTCCACTTTCACTTTCATCAAGAGGCTTTTTAGCCCCTCTTCACTTTCTGCCGTAAGAGTGGTGTCATCTGCATATCTGAGGTTATTGATATTTCTCCCAGCAATCTTGATTCCAACTTGTGTTTCTTCCAGTCCAGCATTTCTCATGATGTACTCTGCATATAAGTTAAATAAACATGGTGACAATATGCAGCCTTGACGTACTCCTTTTCCTATTTGGAACCAGTCTGTTGTTCCATGACCAGTTCTAACTGTTGCTTCCTGACCTGCATACAGATTTCTCAAGAGGCAGATCAGGTGGTCTGGTATTCCCATCTCTTTCAGAATTTTCCACAGTTTATTGTGATCTACGCAGTCAAAGGCTTTGGCATAGTCAATAAAGCAGAAATAGATGTTTTTCTGGAACTCTCTTGCTTTTTCCATGATCCAGCGGATGTTGGCAATTTGATCTCTGGTTCCTCTGCCTTTTCTAAAACCAGCTTGAACATCAGGAAGTTCACGGTTCACATATTGCTGAAGCCTGGCTTGGAGAATTTTGAGCATTACTTTACTAGCGTGTGAGATGAGTGCAATTGTTCGGTAGTTTGAGCATTCTTTGGCATTGCCTTTCTTTGGGATTGGGATGAAAACTGACCTTTTCCAATCTTGTGGCCACTGCTGAGTTTTCCAAATTTCCAAATGGTGCGACCGGCGCACCGTTTAAGAGCGACCTCGCCTGCCCACGACCGGTGCACAATTAAGAGCGACCTCGCCTGCCCGCGACCGGCGCACAATTAAGAGCGACCTCGCCTGCCTGCGACCGGCGCACAATTAAGAGCGCCCCGCCGGCTGCGTCGCGCACTAAGAGCGCCGCGCCGGCTGCGTCGCGCACTAAGAGCGCGGCCGAGAGGAGCTACCCCACGACCCCAGGTCAGTAGGGGCCCAATATGCTACTGGAGATCAGTGGAGAAATAACTCCAGAAAGAATGAAGGGATGGAACCAAAGCAGAAAGAATACCCAGCTGTAGATGTGTCTGGTGATAGAAGGAAAGTCTGATGCTGTAAAGAACAATATTGCATAGGAACCTGGAATGTCAGGTCCATGAATCAAGGCAAATTGGAAGTGGTCAAACAAGAGATGGCAAGAGTGAATGTTGACATTCTAGGAATTAGCGAACTAAAATGGACTGGAATGGGTGAATTTAACTCAGAGGACCATTATATCTACTACTGTGGGCAGGAATCCCTCAGAAGAAACGGAGTAGCCATCATGGTCAACAAAAGAGTCCAAAATGCAGTACTTGGATGCAATCTCAAAAACGACAGAATGATCTCTGTTCGTTTCCAAGGCAAACCATTCAATGTCACAGTAATCCAAATCTATGCCCCAACCAGTAACGCTGAAGAAGCTGAAGTTGAATGGTTCTATGAAGACGGTGACTGCAGCCATGAAATTAAAGGACGCTTACTCCTTGGAAGGAAAGTTATGACCAACCTAGATAGCATATTCAAAAGCAGAGACATTACTTTGCCAACAAAGGTTCGCCTAGTCAAGGCTATGGTCTTTCCTGTGGTCATGTATGGATGTGAGAGGTGGACTGTGAAGAAGGCTGAGCGCCGAAGAATTGATGCTTCAGAACTGTGGTGTTGGAGAAGACTCTTGAGAGTCCCTTGGACTGCAAGAAGATCCAACCAGTCCATTCTGAAGGAGATCAATCCTGGAATTTCTTTGGAAGGAATGATGCTAAAGCTGAAACTCCAGTATTTTGGCCACCTCATGGGAAGAGTTGACTCATTGGAGAAGACTCTGATGCTGGGAGGGATTGAGGGCAGGAGGAGAAGGGGACGACAGAGGATGAGATGGCTGGATGGCATCACTGACTCGATGGATGCGAGTCTGAGTGACCTCCGGGAGCTGGCGATGGACAGGGAGGCCTGGCGTGCTGCGGTTCATGGGGTCGCAAAGAGTCGGACACGACTGAGCGACTGATCTGATCTGATCTGATCTGATGAAGACCTACAAGACCTTTTAGAACTAACACCCAAAAAAGATGTCCTTTTCATTATAGGGGACTGGAATGCAAAAGTAGGAAGTCAAGAAACATCTGGAGTAACAGGCAAATTTGGCCTTGGAATACGGAATGAAGCAGGGCAAAGACTAACAGAGTTTTGCCAAGAAAATGCACTGGTCATAGCAAATACCCTCTTCCAACAACACAAGAGAAGACTCTATACATGGACATCACCAGATGGTCAACACCGAAATCAGATCGATTATATTCTTTGCAGCCAAAGATGGAGAAGCTCTATACAATCAGCAAAAACAAGACCAGGAGCTGACTGTGGCTCGGACCATGAACTCCTTATTGCCAAATTCAGACTTAAATTGAAGAAAGTAGGGAAAACCACTAGACCATTCAGGTATGACCTAAATCAAATCCCTTATGATTATACAGTGGAAGTGAGAAATAGATTTAAGGGCCTAGATCTGATAGATAGAGTGCCTGATGAACTATGGAATGAGGTTCATGCCATTGTACAGGAGACAGGGATCAAGACCATCCCCATGGAAAAGAAACGCAAAAAAGCAAAATGGCTATCTGGGGAGGCCTTGCAAATAGCTGCGAAAAGAAGAGAAGCGAAAAGCAAAGGAGAAAAGGAAAGATATAAACATCTGAATTCAGAGTTCCAAAGAATAGCAAGAAGAGATAAGAAAGCCTTCTTCAGCGATCAATGCAAAGAAATAGAGGAAAACAACAGAATGGGAAAGACTAAGGATCTATTCAAGAAAATCAGAGATACCAAAGGAACATTTCATGCAAAGATGGGCTCGATAAGGGACAGAAATGGTATGGACCTAACGGAAGCAGAAGATATTAAGAAGAGGTGGCAAGAATACACAGAAGAACTGTACAAAAAAGAGCTTCACGACCCAGATAATCATGATGGTGTGATCACTGACCTAGAGCCAGACATCCTGGAATGTGAAGTCAAGTGGGCCTTAGAAAGCATCACTACAAACAAAGCTAGTGGAGTTGATGGAATTCCAGTGGAGCTATTCCAAATCCTGAAAGATGATGCTGTGAAAGTGCTGCACTCAATATGCCAGCAAATTTGGAAAACTCAGCAGTGGCCACAAGATTGGAAAAGGTCAGTTTTCATCCCAATCCCAAAGAAAGGCAATACCAAAGAGTGCTCAAACTGCCGCACAATTGCACTCATCTCACATGCTAGTAAAGTAATGCTCAAAATTCTCCAAGCCAGGCTTCAGCAATATGTGAACCGTGAACTTCCTGATGTTCAAGCTGGATTTAGAAAAGGCAGAGGAACCAGAGATCAAATTGCCAACATCCGCTGGATCATGGAAAAAGCAAGAGAGTTCCAGAAAAACGTCTATTTCTGCTTTATTGACTATGCCAAAGCCTTTGACTGTGTAGATCACAATAAACTGTGGAAAATTCTGAGAGAGATGGGAATACCAGACCACCTGATCTGCCTCTTGAGAAATCTGTATGCAGGTCAGGAAGCAACAGTTAGAACTGGTCATGGAACAACAGACTGGTTCCAAATAGGAAAAGGAGTACGTCAAGGCTGTATATTGTCACCATGTTTATTTAACTTATATGCAGAGTACATCATGAGAAATGCTGGACTGGAGGAAACACAAGCTGGAATCAAGATTTTCAGGAGAAATATCAATAACCTCAGATATGCAGATGATACCACTCTTATGGCAGAAAGTGAAGAGGGGCTAAAAAGCCTCTTGATGAAAGTGAAAGTGGAGAGTGAAAAGGTTGGCTTAAAGCTCAACATTCAGGAAACGAAGATCATGGCATCTGGTCCCATCACTACATGGGAAATAGATGGGGAAACAGTGGAAACCGTGTCAGACTTTATTTTTCTGGGCTCCAAAATCACTGCAGATGGTGACTGCAGCCATGAAATTAAAAGACGCTTACTCCTTGGAAGGAAAGTTATGACCAACCTAGATAGCATATTCAAAAGCAGAGACATTACTTTGCCAACAAAGGTTCGCCTAGTCAAGGCTATGGTCTTTCCTGTGGTCATGTATGGATGTGAGAGGTGGACTGTGAAGAAGGCTGAGCGCCGAAGAATTGATGCTTTTGAACTGTGGTGTTGGAGAAGACTCTTGAGAGTCCCTTGGACTGCAAGAAGATCCAACCAGTCCATTCTGAAGGAGATCAATCCTGGGATTTCTTTGGAAGGAATGATGCTAAAGCTGAAACTCCAGTATTTTGGCCACCTCATGCGAAGAGTTGACTCATTGGAGAAGACTCTGATGCTGGGAGGGATTGAGGGCAGGAGAAGAAGGGGACGACAGAGGATGAGATGGCTGGATGGCATCACTGACTCAATGAATGTGAGTCTGAATGACCTCCGAGAGCTGGTGATGGACAGGGAGGCCTGTCGGGCTGCAGTTCATGGGGTCGCAAAGAGTCGGACATGACTGAGCGACTGATCTGATCTCTGATTTCTTCTTTCAGCTCTATTATATTTTGCTATACACACACACACACACGTACGTATATATGGATTTTTTTGGCCATACCATATGGTAAATGGTATCTTAGTCGTCCATCCAGGGATTGAACTGACACCCCCTGCGTTAGAAGCGAAGTCTTAACCACTGGACCACCAGAGAAGTCCCACTTTATAGTTTTTAACTCTGTTATTTGGTGTGTAAATACTTACAATCATTATGTCTTCCAACTGGATTGATCCTTTTATCATGATGTGATATTCCTCTTTGATTCTAGCAATTTTCTTTCCTCTGCAATCTACTCTATGTGATTTTAATATATAATAAATGATAACATGATAAAATGCATTCAGTTCAGTTCAGTCACGCAGTCGTGTCTGACTCTTTGCGACCCCATGAACTGCAGCACGACAGGCCTTCCTGTCTATCACCCACTCCCGGAGTTCACTCAGACTCACGTCCATCGAGTCAGTGATGCCATCCAGCCATCTCATCCTCTGTCGTCCCCTTCTCCTCCTGCCCTCAATCCCTCCCAGCATCAGAGTCTTCTCCAATGAGTCAACTCTTCGCATGAGGTGGCCAAAATACTGGAGTTTCAGCTTTAGCATCATTCCTTCCAAAGAAATCCCAGGGCTGATCTCCTTCAGAATGGACTGGTTGGATCTCCTTGCAGTCCAAGGGACTCTCAAGAGTCTTCTCCAACACCACAGCTCAAAAGCATCAATTCTTCGGCTCTCAGCCTTCTTCATAGTCCAACTCTCACATCCATACATGACCACAGGAAAAGCACAGTTTTGACTAGACGGACCTTTGTTGGCAAAGTAATGTCTCGGTTTCTGAATATGCTATCTAGGTTGGTCATAACTTTCCTTCCAAGGAGTAAGCACCTTTTAATTTCATGGCTGCAATATGTAATAAATAATATACTGTGGTCACGCCTACATTTTTGGCTAATATTTGAATCATGTGTACTCTTCACACGCTTTCATTTTTGTCTGACCGATGTCATGTTCGCTGTCCTGTAGACAGCATGCAGTCAGGTTGTGGTTTTGTAAATTCACTCTAACAGTCTGTGTGGTTCATTCAGTGTGTTTAAAGCATTTATGTGCAGAATTTTGACATAAGGCTGAACTCTGCCGTTTATCACTCGTTTTCTGTTTGCTTCCCTCTAATCATTCCTCTCTTCCTCTTTTATTGCCTTCTTGTGGGATACTGCACATTGTTGAGAATTCCATTTTGGGTTTTTAGACTGTTTTTGAGTATAACATTTTGTAGTTTTCACCAACTCTCTGGGTACTATCAGAGTCTGGTAATATAATTTCAGCCCTCTGAGTGACGTGTAGAAACCTTGCTTGCATTTCACTCCCTATACTGCTGCTGCTCTAAGTCGCTAAGTCGTGTCCAGCTCTGTGCAACCCCACAGACGGCAGCCCACCAGGCTCCCCCGTCCCTGGGGTTCTCCAGGCAAGAGCGGTGGAGTGGGCTGCCATCGCCTTCTCTAATGCAGGAAAGTGAAGCCGCTCAGTCGTGTCCGACTCCTAGCGACCCCACAGACGGCAGCCCACCAGGCTCCCCCGTCCCTGGGATTCTCCAGGCAAGAGCAGTGGAGTGGGCTGCCATCCCCTTCTCCGCACTCCCTTTACCACTCCCATTTAAACTCTAGCAGTGCCCAGGTCTTTCTCACGTGTGCTCTTAGCGCCACGTCGGACAGTGCTCCAAGCGTTGCTTCAGCCACCCAGCGTGACACAAGAGGGTCATGATGAGAACAGTTATTACGTTTCCCTCTGTCTCACGCATTCTGTTGTTTTTCTCACCTTTCTCAGGGTTTAAGCCTTCTGGTATCATTTCTGATTGAAGAATGTCCTTTACGATTCCTTTGGGGTAGCTCTGCTTGTGACACGTTCTTCTGGTTTTCTTTGTCTTTGGATGTCTTTGTCTCCCCTCCCTTCTCTTTTTGGCTGTGCTGTGTGGCAAGGGGGTACCAGTTCCCCGACCCGGGATCAGACCTAGGCCATTGGCGGTGAAGTGCAGAGCCCTAACCACTGGACAGCCAGTTAAGTCCCTCTCCTTCACTCTTCTTGTTTGTTTAAATTTTCTTCCTCTTCACCAACTGAGGCTTTGGCTAATTTTATTTATTTTCTGTTTGATTGTGCTGGGTCTCTGCCGCCGTGTGGGCTTTTCTCGCGTTGCTGTGAGCAGGGGCTACTCTCTGGCTGCGCTGGGCAGGCTTCTCACGGCAGCGGCTCCTCTTGTGGCCGAGCGCGGGCACAGTTCCTGTCTGCCTGACTGCACCCGAAGCTGAACCCGGGCACAGCGTCTTTCAGCCCCTGCTGTGGGCCCGAGGGCTCAGCAGCTGTGGGTGAGACTCGAGAGCACACGCTCAGTGACTGTGGCCGCGGGCTGAGCTGCTCTTTGGCCTGTGGGGTCTTCGGCAGGGGACACTGAACCAGCGTCTCCGGCGTTGGCAGGCAGACTCTTCACCGCTGAGCCACCAGGGAAGCCCCCGTTCATTCTTGAAGCATTTTTCGCTAGATATGCAATTCGTGGTTGACAGTCCTTTCCTTCCAGCATTTGAAAAATGTGGCCCTTCCTTCTGGCCTGTGTGGTTTCTGATAAGAAAGCCAGTGTTATTCCAGCTGTTCTTCCCTTATAGGCAGTGTATTATTTCTGTCTGCTTTCAAGAGGGTTTTGGTTGTGTTTTTATTTTTATTTTGTGTTTGTTTTCCTTCCGCCTGTTTTCCTTCGGTTGTTCAGACTGGGTAATTTCTGCTATCCTGTCCTCTAGTTCACAGACTTGTCTGTCATAACACAATCATTGTGCTACTGAGCCTATTCACTGAGTTTTAAATTTTGGTATATTTTTCAGTTCTGTGATTCCACTGGACTTTTTAATAGCTTGTTTCTATGCAAGAAGATTTTCTGTTTCCTACTTGTTTCGGGATGACTTGTAACCAGTCACAGAGGCGTTTCTGTGGCAGTTGCCTTCCATCTCTCACAGCATCTGATTCATTTCACTCTTGGTATCTGTTGACCGTTTCCCTCTCCTGTAAGTTCTTTCTTTTTTATATGTGATCTTTTTATCTACTTATTTTGGCGGTGCTGGGCTTCTCTCTGCTTGCGGCGAGCAGGGCCACTCTCTCGCTGTGCTGTGCAGCCTTCTCACTGCGGCGGCTTCACTCGCAGAGCGCAGGCTCAGGCGCGGGGCTTCAGCAGTGTTGGTTCCCAGGCTCAGGAGTCGCGGCGCGTGGACTTAGCCGCCCTGTGGCACGTGGGGTCTTCCCGGATCTGGGATTGAGCCTGTTTCCTGCACTGGCAGGCGGATTCTTTACCTGAATCACCAGGGAAGCCCTTTTCCCAATTTTTAAAGTTATATTTATTTGAGGGAGCAGGAAGAGGTGAGTCTAAATCATCTACTCTCTAGTGTTAGGATTTTTAATTTTTTCATTTATGTGATTACTCAGTGTATTTTAAGACAGCTTTGAAAGAAAGTGAAAAAAGTGAAAATTGAAGTTGCTCAGTCATGTCCAACTATTTGTGACTTCATGGACTGTAGCCCACCAGGCTCCTCCATCCATGGGATTCTCCAGGCAAGAGTACTGGAGTAGGTCGCCATTTCCTTCTCCAGAGGACCTTCCCGACCCAGGGGTTGAACCCGGGTCTCCCGCATTGTAAGCAGATGGTTAACCATCTGAGCCACCAGGGGAGACAGCTTCATTGGGATATAATTCACATGCCCTACAGTTCGCTCATTTGAAATGTGCAATTTGAGGGTGTTCCCTGGCGGCCCAGTGCCCAGGGCTTGGTGCCCTCCCTGCTGTGCCCAGGTTCCATCCCTGGCTGGGGAATTAAGGTCCTACAAGCCACATGGTGTGGTCAAAAAAAGTAAAACTCGATGGTTTTTAGTTTATGCATATGGTTGTGCAACGCTTACCAGAGGCAGTTTTAGAAGAAGCTTCTTTCCCATAAGAAACCCCACACCAACCGGCCTGACCAAGGCCCTGGCAACAGCTAATCTGCTCTGTCTCCATGGTTTCTCCTGTCCTGGACATTTCATGTGAATGGGGTCATGTGATCTGTGACATTCTGTCTCTTTCACTCTGCAGAACATGATTCAAGATCCATCCCTGTTGGGGCCCATTTCAGTACTTCTTTCTTTTTTTATTGCTGAATAGTACTCCACTGGGGCTTCCCTGCTGGCTCAGTGGTACAGAACCTGCCTGCCAATGCAGGAGATGTGGGTTTGATCCCCGGGTCGGAAAGATCCCCTCGAGGAGGAAATGGCAACCCACTCAAGTATTTCCTGCTTGAAAAACTACCATGGTCAGAGGAGCCTTGCGTGGTACAGTCCATGGGGTTGCAGAGTTGGACACAATTCAGTAACTGAGCACTATAGGCTAATACTCCATGTATGCCAGGCTGGATGAAGCAAAGCTGGAATCTGTGTTGCCGGGAGAAATATCAATAACCTCAGATATGCAGATGACACCCTCCTTATGGCAGAAAGCAAAGAGGAACTAAAGAGCCTCTTGATGAAGGTGAAAGAGGAGAGTGAAAAACTGACTTAAAACATAAAGATCAGATGAGATCAGTCGCTCAGTCGTGTCTGACTCTTTGCGACCCCATGAACCGCAGCACGCCAGGCCTCCCTGTCCATCACCAGCTCCCGGAGGTCACTCAGACTCACACCCATCGAGTCAGTGATGCCATCCAGCCATCTCATCCTCTGTCGTCCCCTTCTCCTCCTGCCCTCAATCCCTCCCAGCATCAGAGTCTTCTCCAATGAGTCAACTCTTCGCATGAGGTGGCCAAAATACTGGAGTTTCAGCTTTAGCATCATTCCTTCCAAAGAAATTCCAGGATTGATCTCCTTCAGAATGGACTGGTTGGATCTTCTTGCAGTCCAAGGGACTCTCAAGAGTCTTCTCCAACACCACAGTTCAAAAGCATCAATTCTTTGGCGCTCAGCCTTCTTCACAGTCCACCTCTCACATCCATACATGACCACAGGAAAGACCATAGCCTTGACTAGGCGAACCTTTGTTGGTAAAGTAATGTCTCTGCTTTTGAATATGCTATCTAGGTTGGTCATAACTTTCCTTCCAAGGAGTAAGCGTCTTTTAATTTCATGGCTGCAGTCACCATCTGCAGTGATTTTGGAGCCCAGAAAAATAAAGTCTGACACTGTTTCCACTGTTTCCCCATCTATTTCCCATGTAGTGATGGGACCAGATGCCATGATCTTCGTTTTCTGAATGTTGAGCTTTAAGCCAACCTTTTCACTCTCCACTTTCACTTTCATCAAGAGGCTTTTAGCCCCTCTTCACTTTCTGCCATAAGAGTGGTATCATCTGCATATCTGAGGTTATTGATATTTCTCCCAGCAATCTTGATTCCAACTTGTGTTTCTTCCAGTCCAGCATTTCTCATGATGTACTCTGCATATAAGTTAAATAAACATGGTGACAATATGCAGCCTTGACGTACTCCTTTTCCTATTTGGAACCAGTCTGTTGTTCCATGACCAGTTCTAACTGTTGCTTCCTGACCTGCATACAGATTTCTCAAGAGGCAGATCAGGTGATCTGGTATTCCCATCTCTTTCAGAATTTTCCATAGTTTATTGTGATCTACACAGTCAAAGGCTTTGGCATAGTCAATAAAGCAGAAATAGATGTTTTTCTGGAACTCTCTTGCTTTTTCCATGATCCAGCGGATGTTGGCAATTTGATCTCTGGTTCCTCTGCCTTTTCTTTTTTTTTTTTTTTTTTTTGATCAAGAAATCTCTTTTATTGATTATCAGAAACATTACAAACATCTAGTATGAACAAATTGTAACATGATAGTGTTTAGTTTAAACAATTAATACATTTCAGATATAATATTATACATATTTCAATGCTATTCTCCCCAATCATCTCACCCTCTCCTGGTCCCAGAGTCCAAAAGTCTGGTCTATACATCAGTGTCTCTTTTGTTGTCTCGTAAATAGGGTTATTTTTTACCATCTTTCTAAATTCCATATATATGCGTTAGTATACTGTATTTGTGTTTTTGTTTCTGGCTTACTTCACTCTGTATAATAGGCTCCAGTTCCATCCACCTCCTTAGAACTGATTCAAATGTATTCTTTTTAATGGCTGAGTAATATTCCATTGTGTATATGTACCACAGCTTGCTTATCCATTCATCTGTGGATGGACATCTAGGTTGCTTCCACGTTCTGGCTATTGCAAACAGTGCTGCTATGAACATTGGGGTACAGGTGTCTCTTTCAATTCTGGTTTTCTCAGTGTATATGCCCAGCAGTGGGATTGCTGGATCATAAGGCAGTTCTATTTGCAGTTTTTTGAGGAATCTCCATACTGTTCTCCAAGGTGGCTGTACTAGTTTGCATTCCCACCAACAGTGCAAGAGGGTTCCCTTCTCTCCGCACCCTCCAGCATTTATTGCTTGTGGACTTTTGGATAGCAGCCATTCTGATTGGCGTGAAATGGTATCTCATAGTGGTTTTGATTTGCATTTCTCTAGATCAATCCTGGAATTTCTTTGGAAGGAATGATGCTAAAGCTGAAACTCCAGTATTTTGGCCACCTCATGCGAAGAGTTGACTCATTGGAGAAGACTCTGATGCTGGGAGGGATTGAGGGCAGGAGGAGAAGGGGACAACAGAGGATGAGATGGCTGGATGGCATCACTGACTCGATGGATGCGAGTCTGAGTGACCTCCGGGAGCTGGTGATGGACAGGGAGGCCTGGCGTGCTGCGGTTCATGGGGTCGCAAAGAGTCGGACACGACTGAGCGACTGATCTGATCTGATCTGATAAGATAATGAGTGATGTTGAGCATCTTTTCATGTGTTTGTTAGCCATCTGTATGTCTTCTTTGGAGAAATGTCTATTGAGTTCTTTGGCCCATTTTTTGATTGGGTCATTTATTTTTCTGGAATTGAGCTGTAGAAGTTGCTTGTATATTTTTGAGATTAGTTGTTTGTCAGTTGCTTCATTTGCTATTATTTTCTCCCATTCTGAAGGCTGTCTTTTCACCTTGCTTATAGTTTCCTTTGTTGTGCAAAAGCTGTTAAGTTTGATTAGGTCCCATTTGTTCATTTTTGATTTTATTTCCAATATTCTGGGAGGTGGGTCATAGAGGATCCTGCTGTGATGTAAGTCAGAGAGTGTTTTGCCTATGTTTTCCTCTAGGAGTTTTATGGTTTCTGGTCTTACATTTAGCTCTTTAATCCATTTTGAGTTTATTTTTGTGTATGGTGTTAGAAAGTGTTCTAGTTTCATTCATATGGAGGGGTCTTGTTTTTGTATCCATTCAGCCAGTCTCTGTCTTTTGGTTGGGGCATTCAACCCATTTACATTTAAGGTAATTAATGATAAATATGATCCCGTTGCCATTTACTTTGTTGTTTTGGGTTTGAATTTATATATCCTTTTTGTGTTTCCTGTCTAGAGAATGTCCTTTAGTATTTGTTGGAGAGCTGGTTTGGTGGTGCTGAATTCTCTCAGCTTTTGCTTGTCTGTAAAGGTTTTGATTTCTCCTTCATATTTGAATGAGATCCTTGCTGGGTACAATAATCTGGGCTGTAGGTTCTTTTCTTTCATCACTTTAAGTATGTCTTGCCATTCCCTCCTGGCTTGGAGAGTTTCTATTGAAAGATCAGCTGTTATCCTTATGGGGATTCCCTTGTGTGTTATTTGTTGTTTTTCCCTTGCTGCTTTTAATATTTGTTCTTTGTGTTTGATCTTTGTTAATTTGATTAATATGTGTCTTGGGGTGTTTCGTCTTGGGTTTATCCTATTTGGGACTCTCTGGGTTTCTTGGACTTGAGTGATTATTTCCTTCCCCATTTTAGGGAAGTTTTCAACTATTATCTCCTCTAGTATCTTCTCATGGTCTTTCTTTTTGTCTTCTTCTTCTGGGACTCCTATGATTCGAATATTGTAACGTTTAATATTGTCCTGGAGGTCTCTGAGATTGTCCTCATTTCTTTTAATTCGTTTTTCTTTTTTCTCCTCTGATTCCTTTAATTCTGCCATTCTATCTTCTAATTCGCTAATTCTATCTTCTGCCTCTGTTATTCTACTATTTGTTGCCTCCAGAGTGATTTGGATCTCATTTATTGCATTATTCATTATATGTTGACTCTTTTTTATTTCTTCTAGGTCCTTGTTAAATCTTTCTTGCATCTTCTCAATGCTTTTCTCCAGACTATTTATCCATGATTCCATTTTGCTTTCCAGATTTTGGATTAATTTCACTATCATTATTCGGAATTCTTTATCAGGTAGGTTCGCTATTTCTTCCTCTTTTGTTTGGTTTGGTGGGCTTTTATCCTGTTCCTTTACCTGCTGGGAATTCTTCTGTCTTTTCATCTTGTTTAAATTGCTAAGTTTGGGGCGTCTTTACTGTATTCTGGTAGTCTGTGGAGTTCTCTTTATTGTGGCGTTTCTGCACTATATGTGGGTTTGTACCGGTGGCTTGTCGAGGTTTCTTGTTTATGGAAGCTTGTATCGGTGTTCTGGTGGGTGGAGCTGGATTTCTTTTCTCTGGGGTGCAGTGGAGTGTCTAGTAGTGAGTTATGAGATGTCTATGCTTTTGGGGTCGCTTTGTGTAGCCTGTGTATTGGAGCTCAGGCTGTGTTCTTGTTTTTCTGGAGAATTTGCTTGGTATGTCTTGTTGTGGAACTTGCTGGTCTTTGTGTGATGCTTGGTTTCAGAGTAGGTATGGAGGCTTTTAATGAGCTCCTGTCAATTAGTGTTTCGTGGGATCAGGGTATGGACTTAAGCCTCCTGGTTCCAGTTATTGGTCTTATTTTTACAGTAGTCTCAAAAACTTCTTCTTCTATAATGCATTCCACAACTGGACTGCTCAGAGATGTTCACGGAATTATACATAGAAGGAAAAAGGGAGGAAGGAGACAGAGGTGGTCAGGAGGATAAAAGGAGGGAGTGTGAAGGAGAGAGACAGATCTAGTCAGTAATCAGTAAAGAAAAGAAAAAAGGAAAGGAAAAAAGCAAAGGACAAAAAGGAAAAAAGAAAAAAAAACAAAACAAAACAGGGTCGCAAAAGTTATATCTAAACGTGGAGATTAAAGAAGTACTAGAGGATAAAAAAAAATAATAATAAAAAAATAAAAGAACAAAACAAACAACAAAAAAAAAATTAAAAGGGAAAAAAAAATTTTTGTTTTCCTTTTTCCAATTAAAAAATAATAAAAATTTAAAAAATATATATATATTAAAAAAAGAAAAGAAAAAAAAAGGAAATAATGATGGTAAAAATAGTAACAATATATATAAGAGTTTCTCTATTATTGTTGTGGGTTCAGTTCATTTTCAGCTAGTTCCTTGTTCCGGCTTAAATTTCTCAAGATCTATAGGCCCCTTTCTCTGTGGTTGGTCTGTATAGTTCTTTGTTCTGTGCACGGTTCGGCGGTGTTCTGGGCCAAGGCCCGCCACTCGTGTGGTCGGCGCTGCACAATCTGGATTGCCGGCCCAAACTACTCCAGTTAGGCAGCACTCCAGACAATCAGGCGAACGAAGTCTGCGCTGAGGCCCGCAGAGGGGGAGGGGCCGGTGACGGGAATGGCGGGCGGGCGGGTGGGGGAGGGGATGGGGTGGCCCTCGTGGGAGCCACGGGCACAGCGGGCGGGGGCACGCCTGCGCGGGAGTGGCCGGCGGGGGAGCGTCCAGTGGGGGAGAGTCCCGCGGGGGAGCGTCCCTCTGGGGAGCGCCGGCAGCGGAGCGTCCCGCGTGGGAACGGCCAAGGCGTCTCCCTGCCCAGCCCCGGCTCCCCAGTGGCAGATGCGGGCGTTTGCAGCGGTGCTTTTCCGCTGCGGAAGTTACCGCAGGGCCCGCAGTCTGTGGGTTCTAATTGCTCAACTGTTCTCCTCCCTGTTATGATAGTCTCCGTGTTTCCCAGGTTCGGCGCAGATTCCGCAGGGAGAGTGTTTCCTGGTGTTTGGAAACTTCTCTTTTAAGACTCCCTTCCCCGGACAGAGGTCCGCCCCTCCCTCTTTGTCTCTCTCTGGCTTCTATATTCTTTCCTACCTCCTTTAGAAGGCAGTGAGTTGCTTTTCTGGGTGTCCGACGTCCTCCGCCAGCACTCCGAAGCTGTTTGTGGTATTTACTCGGCGCCCAGATGTCCCATTGATGAATTTGTGGAGGAGAAAGCGTATTCCCCGTCCTAATCCTTCGCCATCTTAACCGGAAGTCCCCTCTGCCTTTTCTAAAACCAGCTTGAACATCAGGAAGTTCACGGTTCACATATTGCTGAAGCCTGGCTTGGAGAATTTTGAGCATTACTTTACTAGTGTGTGAGATGACTGCAATTGTTCGGTAGTTTGAGCATTCTTTGGCATTGCCTTTCTTTGGGATTGGGATGAAAACTGACCTTTTCCAATCTTGTGGCCACTGCTGAGTTTTCCAAATTTGCTGGCATATTGAGTGCAGCACTTTCACAGCATCATCTTTCAGGATTTGGAATAGCTCCACTGGAATTCCATCACCTCCACTAGCTTTGTTCGTAGTGATGCTTTCTAAGGCCCATTTGACTTCACATTCCAAGATGTCTGGCTCTAGGTCAGTGATCACATCATCATGATTATCTGGGTCGTGAAGCTCTTTTTTGTACAGTTCTTCTGTGTATTCTTGCCACCTCTTCTTAATATCTTCTGCTTCTGTTAGGTTCATACCATTTCTGTCCTTTATCGTCCACATCAAAAAACTAAGATCATAGAATCCAGTCCCATCATTTCATGGCAAATAGATGGGGAAATAATGGAAACAGTAAGAGACTTTATTTTCTTGGGCTCCAAAGTCACTGCAGATGGTGACTGCTGCTGCTAAGTCGCTTCAGTCGTGTCCGACTCTGTGCGACCCCACAGACGGAAGCTCACCAGGCTCCCCTGTCCCTGGGATTCTCCAGGCAAGAACACTGGAGTGGGTTGCCATTTCCTTCTCCAATGCATGAAAGTGAAAAGTGAAAGTGAAGTCGCTCAGTCGTGTCCGACTCTCAGCAACCCCATGGACTGGAGTCTACCAGGATCCTCCGTCCATGGGATTTTCCAGGCAAAAGTACTGGGGTGGGGTGCCATTGCCTTCCCCGGATGGTGACTACAGCCATGAAATTAAAAGACGCTTACTCCTTGTAAGAAAAGCTACAACAAACCTATGCTATGCTAGGTCGCTTCAGTCGTGTCCGACTCTGTGTGACCCCATAGACGGCAGCCCACCAGGCTCCCCTGTCCCTGGGATTCTCCAGGCAAGAACACTGGAGTGGGTTGCCATTTCCTTCTCCAATGCGTGAAAGTGAAAATGAAGTCGCTCAGTCGTGTCTGACTCCCAGCGACCCCATGGACTGCAGCCCACCAGGCTCCTCCGTCCATGGGATTTTCCAGGCAAGAGTACTGGAATGGGGTGCCATTGCCTTCTCCGACAACAAACCTAGACAGCATATTAAAAAGCAGACACATTACTTTGCCAACAAAGGTCCGTCTAGTCAAAGCTATGATTTTTCCAGTAGTCATGTATGGATGTGAGTTGAACCATAAAGAAAGCTGAGTGCCAAAGAATTGATGCTTTTGAACTGTGGTGTTGCATAAGGCTCTTGAGAGTCCCTTGGACTGCAAGGAGATCCAACCAGTCCATCCTAAAGGAGATCAGTCCTGAATGTTCATTGGAAGGACTGATGCTGAAGCTAAAACTCCAATACTTTGGCCACCTGATGGAAAGAACTGACTCATTGGAAAAGACCCTGATGCATTTGGTCTGCTTTGCCTCTTGGCTGTTACAAGCAGCATGCTGTGAGTGCTTGAGTGCACGCTCTGTGTGTACCTGCGCTTCCTTTCTCTTGGGCGCACGCCTGGGAGGGGCGCTGCTGGGGTGCTTGAGTGCACGCTCTGTGTGTACCTGCGCTTCCTTTCTCTTGGGCGCACGCCTGGGAGGGGCGCTGCTGGGGTGCTTGAGTGCACGCTCTGTGTGTACCTGCGCTTCCTTTCTCTTGGGCGCACGCCTGGGAGGGGCGCTGCTGGGGTGCTTGAGTGCACGCTCTGTGTGTACCTGCGCTTCCTTTCTCTTGGGCGCATGCCTGGGAGGGGCGCTGCTGGGGTGCTTGAGTGCACGCTCTGTGTGTACCTGCGCTTCCTTTCTCTTGGGCGCACGCCTGGGAGGGGCGCTGCTGGGGTGCTGCCCACATCAGCTGCGCCGTTTTTCATTCCCACCAGCAACGCAAGAGCCTTCCAGCTTCTCCACATCCTCACCTATACTTGTTATTTTCTGATTTTTTTTTTTTTTTTGGCCACATGGCTTGCAGGATCCTAGTTCCCCAATCGGGGATTGAACCCTGGCCCCAGCACTGGAAGGCTGGAGTCCCCCGCTGGGCTGTGGGGGAGCCCCCCGGGGCTGTGAGGGGAGTCTCCTAGTCTTTGATTCTAGGAACTCTAGAGGGTGTGAGGTGCTGTGCTAGGTCTTGGCTGCTGCACGTGGGCGTTCTCCAGTTGCAGCGAGTTGGGGCTACTCCTCACTGTGGGGCACGGGCTTCTCACACCGGTGGCTTCTCTTGTGGGCTCAGGATGGAGGCACGTGGGCTCAGGAGTTGTGCGGGGCTTAGTTGCTCCGTGGCACGTGGAACCTTCCCAGACCGGGGATGGACCCGTGTCCCCTGCACTGTGAGGGGGACCCCCGTCTGCTGCGTCACCAGAGGCGCCCCCCTGTGGCTCTGGGCTGCGTCTCTGTGACGTTGGGCATCTTCTCACGTGCTTATTGGCCATTTGAGGGTCTTCTCCAGGCAAGTGTTTATTCAGTTCATCTGTCGATTCTTTCATCTGGTTATTTTTTGGTTGTCGAGTTGAGGACTTTGGCTTTTATTCTGAGAGAGACTGTGGAGCCACCAGGAGGTTCCGAGCATGGGGTGATGGTACCACGTGGGCTGCTGTCCAGAGAAGAGCTACAGTGATGCCAGGGGCAGCGGAGAGACCGGTCAGGACACCTGGATGACACAGGTGGGAGACGAAAGCCTGGCGCCGGGGTCGTAGCGGGGCGGAGACACCGGGCTGGTTCCGGGCGCCTCCGACGGGAGCTCGCAGGATTCGCTGACGGCTCAGGGAAGCCTGGCGTGCTGCAGTCCATGGGGTCACAAAGAGTCAGATACAGCTTGGCAACCGAACAACAGCAACAACAGATGTGAGCAGTAGGAGTGCCTCTCAGGACGTGTGGAGTCACCGCCACCTGAGAAGGTGGATTAGCGTGCTGCGCGCCCCGACAAAGCACCACAGACCCGGCGGCTGTGAGGCTTCGACCCCAGAGCCCTGCAGGCGGGACGTCTAAGGTCCAGTGTTGGGCGCTACCCACCCTGGAAGCCCGTTGGGAGCATCCTTCCCACCTCTCCAGGCTGTGGGGGTCACTCCTGGCGTTCCCGGGCAGGCAGCCGCGTCCCTCCAGCCTCTGCCTCTGTGATCTCGTGGCCTTCTCCCTGGAGTCTGTGTCCACAGTTCCCTCTGCTTGTGGGGACACCACTCATGGGCTCAGGGCCACCCCAGTGACCTCAATCGCCTCCAGGGACCCTATTTCCAAGCAAGGTCGCGTCCACAGGTACTGAGCATGAGGGTGCCAACCTATCCCTGTGGGGGGGCACAATTCAACCTGTAACAGATGGGAAGATATCTGGGGGAGCAGGTTGGGGACAGAGGCCAGGAGCTGGGAGTCAGGCGTGTTTGGTTAGGGGCACCCATTACACCTCTTAGAGGAGACGCTGAGGACGCAAAGAGATACAGAGCTGCCAAAGTGTGATTTTCAAAAGTTAAGAATACGACTCCCCAGCTCTGAAATGAGGATGTGTCCAAGATTTACTTACCTTGTTAACGAGGAAACCAGCGTAATGTTGAGGCTGGTTCAAAACCCTGGAGAGAGAGAAGGATGTGGTGAGTGGCTGGGAAAAAGCTTGCTTGAGTAAGCGTGCTGATGTGGATTAGAACCTGATTAATGTTCTGCAGGGCTGGAAAACTGCACCCTCTTCCAACCAACCTTTTCTGCAGAAATACATTCTGTCACCCGCTGGGAAAATTCATTTGCAATACTATCAGACAAGAATCTCATTACCTACCCATCCATTTTCTGCAGTCTACCTTTCCCGAGTTATTAAAAAATCATAATCAGTAGTAAAAAGCAAGTAAAACAGACACACACCCTGGAGAACCAAGAAGTACCTTGGCGGGCCTGCTGGAACACACTCAGCCTCCCACCGAAGGGACCCACCGGCACCCTCTCGCGCATTCACGTTTTGGAAATGTTTAAGTAGTCCCCCACTACGAGGATGCGTATTCTCCAAAGGCGGTTCTTCACAGAAAGCCAGTCTTTCTGTGTTTGGACCTGACTCACCTTCACAGGTGCTGAAAGAAGTGGTAATTAACACACCTGCGCCTCCTCGCTGGGCTGGCACAACCAAGCCACACGGGGTTACCTAACAACCAAGGCCGGAAAATCCACTTCTGTCTGGGGATGTCCTTACCAGGAATGTGGAGTTGAGTCTCTAGCGCGCCTGAGATTCCGGTTTCTCTTGCCTGCAACACCTGTGCATGTGGGTGAGTTTCTTTCTTCACAAGGACCTAGGGGTTGGGCACAGTTCCTGTCTGCCTGACTGCATCCGAAGCTGAACCCGGGCACACCATCGTTCAGGCCCTGGTGTGGGCCTGTGGGCTCTGGTTCCACAGGTGGACGGCTCACCCTGAAGCACAGGAGACGTGTTCTCAAACGTCACGCCTGTCTCAGGCCGTGGCGGCACAGTCCTTTTGTCTAATTAGTGGCGGTCGCTCAGTCACGTCTGGCTCTTCGCGACCCTATGGACTGCAGCCCACCAGGCTCCTCCGTCCACGGGATTCTCCGGGCAAGAACACTGGATTCAGTTGCCATTGCCTTCTCCATTTGTTTATTTACATCCTGGTAAAAAAAGAGGGCTGATTTCTACTGAACCTATGCAAATAACTAGATTTCTCTTGGAATTTAATTGTGGTTAAAAATGATTTTCCCTGAATTCCAAAGTAAGAAAATATCATTTAAAGAATGTTTTGTTTGCAAAAGCACAGTCTACTAAATGAAAGGTTAGAGGCAGATCAAGAAGAATTTTAATCTTACTCCTGCCAAAAAATGTCGATAGACCGTTACAGAGTCACACCAACACCGTCTCCTTGCCTTTGTCAGGCCCAAGCTTTCAGCAAAGACAGAATGGGGTGGGGTGGGGCGGGAGGGTCAGGGGTGTACCCAGAGCTGGGCTGAGCTTGATGCGTCTAACGAGGAGCTTCCCTGATGGCTTGGGTTTTCGCGGTGTCTCAGCAGTAAAGAACGTGCCTGCAATGCAGGAGACACAGGAGGCCCAGTTTCGATCCCTCGGTCAGGAAGATCCCCTGGAGGAGGGCATGGCAACCCACTCCAGTATTCTTGCCTGAAAAATCCCATGGACAGAGGGACCTGGCGGGCTACAGTCCGAAGGGTCGCAAAGAGTGGGACACGACTGAGTGACAAAGCAAGCAAGCGCTGGGGTGTGGGGGGAGGTAGCTGCGTCTGGGGCCAAGTTTCTGGCTGGTATAGCCCAACAGACGATGGGGCCGGCGCTGCAGGTAAACACTCAGAGGCTTCTCACTGTTGAAAGGGTTACAAACTTAGAAATGCGGAAGGGCAGACAAGATGTGTTGTGCCACAACTAAAGCTATCATCGTGGGCTCAAGATTTGTCCACAGACATCAGGTGAGAATCAGGCGTGTGTGTGTGTGTGCATGCGTGTGTGTGCGTGTGCACGCACGTGTGTGCATGTGTTGTGTGCGTGCACGTGCATGTGCGTGCACGTGTGTGTGTGCGTGTGTGCGTGCCTGTGCGCGTGCGGGCACATACCCATGCCCTCCTGACTCTCTCTGTGGAGTGCAAACGGAAGCACACTGCGCATTATCATGATGACATTATGTTCTGTTTCTCCCATTCGGCGTCATGTGATTGAGACCCAGCCACGTGGACCCAAATGGTGCAGCTCCTTCATTTCAGTTGCCTGTGCCAGACCATTGTGTGGGCACCCCTCACTCTTTGCGTTCTATTGTCCGTGGACATGTCCATGGACATGTTCCTCCCCCCAGTATTTTTAGGGCTTCCCTGGTGGCTTTCACGGTAAAGACTCTGCCTGCAGTGCAGGAGACCTGGGTTTGATCCCTGGGTTGGAAGAGACCCTGGAGAAGGGAATGGCAACCTGCTCCAGTACTCTTGCCTGGAGAATTTCATGGACAGAGAAGCCTGATGGGCTACAGTCCATGGAGTTGCAAGGAGGCAGACACGACTGAGCAACTAACACTTTCACTTTGCAGTATTTTTGCTCTTAAAAGTGGTGCTGCTTTGACAATGCTGCCAGGTCTCCTGATGGGTTAGTGCAGCTTTCTCTGGCATGCAGCCAAGCATGGGACGTCCCTAGGAGTATCTGTTGACTGAACCCTAGCGCTGGGAACAGGTGTGCAAACCCTGGCAGCTTGCATTTTCCCAAACGCCAGTCACTTCTCCCTGCCACGTGCTCGTCTTATAAGTGACTCTGACACTGATTTTCACAGGAGGGCAATGGCACCCCACTCCAGTACTCTTGCCTGGAAAATCCTGTGGATGGAGGAGCCTGGTAGGCTGCAGTTCGTGGGGTTGCTGAGGGTCAGACACGACTGAGCGACTTGACTTTCACTTTTCACTTTCATGCATTGGAGAGGGAAATGGCAACCCACTCCAGTGTTCTTGCGTGGAGGATCCCAGGGACCGGGGAGCCTGGTGGGCTGCTGTCTGTGGGGTCGCACAGAGTCAGACACGACTGAGGAGACTTAGCAGCAGCAGCAGGGGTCATTGTCCCTCTATCTGCCGAATCGGGTCAGCTTTGTGGACAAGAGATGCTATGTGATGTCTGAAAAGTGATACAAGGGCCACCTGGTTCTCTTGGCACTCTTGCTCTTGGAACCGGCCACTCTCCCTTGAGGGCATCCCCAGCAGGCCGTCAGCCTACAGCAGGAACCAGCTTGCCAGGCACACAGGTGCTGGATGTTCCAGGAAGTGCCTGGGGTGCAGCAAGGAGCAGACCAGCCATGCCACTGAATCTCTCCCAAGTAGCAGATTCCTGAGGGAAAAGAGTGATTGCCTTTGAAGCTGCCCAGTTTGGGGGTGGTTTGTTATGCAGCAGAGGCTAACTGATGCACACACCCAGTTTCTTTGAAGAATGCCACATTGTGTAAAGATAATTGTACCACCTGGAGTTCTGGCCAGCAGGGCTTCTGCTCCTTTGGTGTGGTTTTAGTTTGCATTTCCAAAATCGCCAGTGAGCTTATTGGCTTTTTCCTTGTTCCTCTCTGAAAGGAGACTGATGACAGATGTGCCCGTCCTTCTTCTGGCTTGTCTTTCTCTAGTGGGTTTGGGGGTTCTTCATCATGGATGCGAATCATTTGCAAGCTGTTTGTGTCGCAAATATCTTTTAGTTTTCAGTTCTTCATTCTCCTTATGGTCTTCTGAGGAACAAGTCGCATGATACATGCGTTCCACCTTTTTATTTTCAATCTTGGTGACGTTTTCGGGGTGTGTTTCCTGTAATTAGTATTTAAGTGTGTCAAGATTCTAATTAGAGAGTCTCTGTGTTCTAATAGATGATTTTAATTCCACCATGTCTCTGATTACTCAGGTGTTTGAATTTATTCCCGTCATCTAATTCTGTGTTCCTCATTTATCATGTATTTATCTTTTCTCTCTTTTCTGCTTTTTGTTGGCACAATTTTTCTTCACTTCAGTTTTCTCCTGGCTGTTTTGAAATCTGCCAACTATTTCCATTTTTCTCATGGAAACTTTGCAATTTCAGACTTTTCTTCTTTTGATTCTAAAATTTTCTTCTTGTTGTTCAGTTGCTAAATCATGTCCGACTCTTTGCGGTCCCATGGACTGCAGCACACCAGGCTTCCCTGTCCTTCACTGTCTCCTGGAGTTTGCTTAAACTCATGTCCGTTGAGTCAATGATGCCATCCAACCATCTCATCCTCTGTCGTCCTCTTCTCGTCCTGCCCTCAATCTTTCCCAGCATCAGGGGCTTTTCCAATGAGTCGCCTCTTCCAATCAGGTGGCCGAAGTACTGGAGCTTCAGCTTCAGCATCAGTCCTTCCAGTGAGCACTCAGGGTTGTGATTCAGGAGCTGTTGGGTGCTCCCCCTTCCTGCTCCTCCCTCTTTCACAGGCTGTGTTCGTCTCACGTGGGACTTTCTCTCAAGTCGTTGTTTGATTTTCCCTGAACAGTCTAAGCTGGTTTCTTTGTGGCATCAAGGTCTTATACTTGGATTCATCTTCTAGGGCATATCTTTCAGTCCTTTTTGAGAGACTTATTGTGTGGATGTTTATAGATGTAAAGACACTTTTATTTTGCTGTTACACTTGAATGCTAGTTTCACTGTGTACGGAATTTTAGGTTCAGTCCTCTGAGAAAGTTGACAGGTTCACCCCTTTGCCAACTGACAATCAGGTTGCATCTGATTAAAGAAAACCCTTCCCCACTAAAGGCTTTTGAGCGATTCTCTTCATCCTTGGAATTCTGGAAGGCCACTAGGACACGCCTTCCCTCCTCCTGGCATACCCCTGTGGTGGAGAAGCCACCTCCCGGGCTGTCTCCTGTTCCTGTCTCCAGCTTCCTGTTGGCACCCAGCTTGCCTGAGGTGGACAAAGTGCTTATTCTCCACTGCTGTTCCCACACATCTGGACCCAGACAGCGGATATCTGCAAGAGAGGAGGACATGCGTGCGGCTCCTGCATCTGGTGCAAATGTGGTCGGGGCCCACTGCTGGGTCTGCCTCACCTTGGCCCAAGGATGTGTCTGGAGGTTGGACTTTGCTCAGGAACTTGATGTCTGGGTGGCCTTGCTTGCAGCCCTTAGCCACCCACCAAGCCTTTGCTTTTCAACGTGTACACTGGCTGCACAAATTCTGGTCAGCAAAAGGCCCCACCAGCACCCGTGGGTGGACAGGGCCAGCCTACTGCCAATAAGGTGTTTGCCCAAAGAGCCTAAGCGGGGGCCCCTGCCCTGCCTGCCCACGTGGAGGACGGTCTCCTGGAGCTTCAAGAACCCAGGCTCTGCCCTGGGAGTGTGTTTCTTCTCCTACACTGGGGCCTCCCTGGCTGCCATCTGTCGCTTGTCCCCAGGCAGGGCTGGGCTCCCTCAAGGCCAAATCCTCAGGGAAACAGCCAGGCCTCTCTTTTCCCAAAACACTTGGGGACTCAATCTTGAGATGAAAACTATCATGAAACCACTGAATTTTGGAGTTCAAGCCAAGGCCACAGTGGAAGCTGCCATTGGAGACTAAGGCTAACCCTCAGGCCCCTTGTGTCCTACCTGGAACCTACACAGGGCGTTCCCATCCAGGCCCCCCGCCCTCAGCTCCTCAGGGCTCCCCCGCAGCTTGCCCCTGCCGGTACTGGCGCCCCCCAGTCTCCAGCGAGGCCTGGCCGTCCAGCGCAGGGCCCTCCAGGCTGCCCGCGGCTCTCTGCCTGGCCCAGCCCCTGAGCATCTGGCGCTCACTGTGGGGTCCCTCCGTCCTGTGGCCCCCGCTCCAGGGACCCTCCCCACCAGGTTCCCCCAACACTCAGCGGGGCCTGCCCCATCCAGTGCTCCCGACTCCTGGACCGGCCCCCCTCATCCCCTTCCCGCTCCCCTCCCAGGCTCCCCCGCCAGCACCCCCTCAGATGCCCCCGGTCCGGTGACCGCGACTCCCTCGCGCGCCCAGCGCCCCCTCTCCTGAAGCCCCCGCCCCTCAGACGTCCCCGTCGCCCACCCGCCCGTGTCCGGTGCCCCGTCGCCCGCCCAGCGCCCCCGCTCCTGAACACTGCGCCCCTCGGCCGCCCCCCACAGCCGGTTTCCGATCCCCATCGCCCGCCCGACGCCCCCTCAGACAGCCCCCAGCCCGTGTCCGGAGCCCCGTCGCCCGCCCGACGCCCCCGCTCCCGAAGCCCGCGCCCCTCGGACGCCCCAGCCCCAGCGGCGGCGCGCGGCCCTGCCCTCCGTCCCCTCCCCCGGCGGCGGCCGCGCGTCATGGCGGCGGCGGGCGGGGCGCGTCTCGCACGCAGCGCGCCGGGCGGAGCGCTCGCCGCATTGTTTGCTTCGCTGGGGAGCGAACGGGGCGAGCGAGCCGGCCCTGGCGTCCGAGCAGCCCCGCGCCAGCGCCCCGCCGCCCCGCCGCCGCCGCCGCCGCCCCGCCGCCCGCCGGCCGGGCTCCCGCGCCGGGCCTCCGCTCGGCCCCGCCGCCCGCGCGAGCCGCCGCCCCCGAGCCCGCGGCCGCCGCGCCGAGCCGGGCCGGGCCGCCGCCGCCAGGAGCCCGCGCCCAGAGCGGCGGCGGGCCGGGCCTGCGCGGCCGTTGGCGGAGGAGCCGCGGGCGCCATTAGCGCCGCCTCGGCCGCGCCGGCCCCCGCGCCCGCCGCCCGGCTCCCGCGGCCGCGGCCCCGAAGGTGAGTGCGCCCGGCGGGCCGGGGCCGCCGCCGCCGCCGGCCTCTCGGTGCTGGGGCCGCCGCCATGTTTGGGGCCGCCGCGGCGACGCATTGTCCGCGGGCGGCGGGGCCGGGGGAGGCCGCGGTGTGGGGGCGGCGGCGGGGCGGCCGGGGCCGGCGGGCGGGAGGCCGGCCTGGCGAGGCGGGGAGGGAGGGCGGCCCGGAGGCCCGGTCGGGAGGCCGGGGGCCGGGGAGGGAGGCCGGGCGGCTTGGGAGCTCGACAGGGAGGGAGGCTGGACGGGGAGGGAGGCCGGCCGGGTTGAGAGGCCGGGGGGCCGGCGGGGAGGTCGGCCTGGCGAGGCGGGGAGGCCCGGAGGTCCGGTCGGGAGGCTGCAAGGCCAGGAAGGGAGGGCGGGCCGGATTGAGAGGCTGAGCGGCCGGCAGGGAGGGAGGCCGGCCGACGGGGAGGCCCGGTCGGGAGGCTGCGAGGCCTGGGTGGGAGGCTGGGCCGGGGAGGGAGGCCGGGCGGCTTGGGAGCTCGACAGGGAGGGAGGAGAGGCCGGCGGGCCGGGGGAGGCTGGACGGGGCGGGAGGCCGGGCTGTGGACGCGCCGGGGCCGCCCTGCCCGCCGCCCGGGGGGCTCGGCTTCCCCGGCCGAGCGTTTGCCCGAGGGTCGCGTTATGTAACGGACGCGCTGGGCTTGTTGAGCCCGGACGGCAAACTTCCTGTTCCAGGGCCGCGCGGACCCGGGCGGCCGCCCGCCCCCTCCCGCGCCCGCGGCGGGCGGCCTCCGGGCCCCCAGGAAGAAGTGACCTGGTTGTAATTTACGGGGCACGCGCTGCGGGCGGGCCCCGCTGGAGGAGCCGCCCACCGCCCGAGAAGGGTCGCGGGGGCGGCGCTGCGTGCCGCCCCTGCGCGAGGGTGTTCGTGGCTTTCCTAGGGCCAGGCGGGAAAGGCGGTGTTGGAGAAGGTGAACCGGCCTTGGCTGCCGCGTTCCTCTCTTGTGGCCACACGGCTTTTCAAGGGGCTTTTATCAGAAGGGTCTGGAGGGGCTGCCGATAGCCTCCACGTCAGAACCATTGTCCTGCACGGAAGCTCCAGGTGGATGGAGGTTGGAGGTTCGGAGCCTGGGGTGTAGGGGAATGGTGGGCTGGTGAGGTGGTCTGCAGAGTGACCAGCGCCTTCTGTCCCTGTCACCATCGAGCTTTCAAATTGCAGAGCTGCTGTGACCAGTAACTGCTGTCCTTCTTATAGCAAGTGGCCAGATACAAAGCCTCAGTCACTTCAGGAGCATGTGGGTTTTGAAGAGCCGGTTATGGTTAGTGCTGTTGGTACTGTGCTCTGGAGGAGAAAATTACACGTTTGCCTTTCGTCTGCTGAGTAACCAGCTGTGGCTTCTGCCCCACCCCAGAGGACCCCTGGGGCTGCACTGGGGGCCCTCCTGCAGGCTGTGGTGCTGACAGCGGGGGACTTGCCCCCTCCCCCAGAAGGGCTGGCAGGGCCAGGGCAGCTGGGGCGCAGCTTGGCTGACTCTCCCCAGGAATCCAGGGCTGTGGGCCCCTGGGACGTGGAGATGCAGGTGGGTTAGGGTTGGTTTGCCCGTGGTGGCCCTCAGGCTCCCCTTTGTAGGGCATTCTTGTCAGATTTCACATAAACATTTCTGTTTGACAAAATAGAAGGAAAACCACAGTCAGAAGGACCTGTCTCAAGGAATGCATTTTGGGTCTGACTCCAGTACTCTTGCCTGGAAAATCCCATGGATGGAGGAGCCTGGTGGGCTGCAGTCCATGGGGTCGCTAAGAGTCGGACACGACTGAGCGACTTCACTTTCACTTTTTCGCTTTCATGCATTGGAGAAGGAAATGGCAACCCACTCCAGTTTTCTTGCCTGGAGAATCCCAGGGGCAGGAGAGCCTGGTGGGCTGACGTCTCTGGGGTCACGCAGAGTCCGACACGACTGAAGTGACTTAGCAGCAGCAGCAGCGATTTCCTTTCAGGTGTGACAGTGCAGGCCGCCGCATGGCAGCTTTTCCTGGCTGACTCCCCAGGGCCTTGTCCAGCGGGGGGCCTTGTCCAGTGGGGGCCTTGGGCTCCACCTGGCACGCGTGTCAGCCAGTCTCTGCTTCCTGTCAATGGCGTGTGTTGGTTTGGAGCGGGGCGAGGGCATCACCATCAGTTCCTAAGGTGTCACCCTGATTGGCGGGTGGTGGACCAGAGTTGGGTCGTCAGGAGAGGGAGACTGGAAGTAGAACTTGCTGGTGGCCGATGGCGGACGTCTGACAAGAGCAAGTGCTTGAAAGTCTCCGTGGCCAAGGCCTAAGTTGCCTGGGCCTGTGCTGCGCCCGGTAGGGGGAGGAGCACCCTGTGGGTGGCGAGGGCATCTCCTGGTTGCCCTTGCTGTGACAGGATGATGGCCCAGCACTGTGGTCAAGCCAGCAGCCGAGAAGGCTCCCGAGGGGCAGGCAGGTGTTTGGCGTGCGGTGGCCACTTCTGAGGCCCTGCAGAGGCTGGGTGGGGTGTCCTGGGGTGAAGCCTGCCCAGGCCAGTATGGGGCTGCCCTCTTGGGTCCTGGTGCGGCCGGTGGCCTGTGCCTCAACACGGTTGTGGAGGGTGTGTTTGTGGAGACAGTGACGGGCTGAGGGCTGTCTCCTGGGTAGCAGTGGGGGTCAGACAGTGGCCAGAGCCTGCAGGAGTGCAGCTCTGTGCATGTGCTGTCTTGGGCTTGGGACTGCGACCTCAACTCGCGAGGGGTGTGGATCCAAGGTGAGCATCGGGCGTCAGCATTCTGGAAGGACTTGTCCCCATGTGTGCCTCTGGGGGCCCTCCTGACTACCTGCCTTCTCCTCTGGTCCTGGGAGTCCTTGGGGGCGGGCAGTGGCCTGGTGGCAATGGCTGTTGATGGTTGTCGCGATACCTTCGTGAGTCCCGGATGCATGGTTTTAGAAGCCTTCTGGGCGGTTCAGCTGGGACGTCTGCTTGGATTTAGTGCCAGTTGGTTAGTTCTCCCCACGTGTGCTTGGTGGTCTCCGCCTCTCCTGTCTTCTGCGTGGCGCTCACATGTTGTCTGTCTGTTTCAGGGAGTCAGTGCCAAATGAGGAGGAAAGGCCGAGGTCATCGCGCTGCAGCGAGGCACCCTTCCTCCCCCGGCAGCACCAAGCACTCCCCGACACGAGAGACCCTGACCTACGCGCAAGCCCAGAGGATGGTGGAGATCGAGATCGAGGGGCGCCTGCACAGGATCAGCATCTTCGACCCCCTGGAGATCATCCTGGACGATGACCTCACGGCCCAGGAGATGAGCGAGTGCAACAGCAACAAGGAGAACAGCGAGCGGCCGCCCGTGTGCTTGAGAACCAAGCGGCACAAGAACAACCGGGTCAGGAAGAAGGGCGATGCCCCGCCCAGCGCCCTCGGCGCGCCCGCCTCCGCCAGCACCCTCCCCGAGCCCAAGGTGCGGCTGGTGGAGTACAGCCCCCCGTCGGCGCCGCGGCGGCCCCCCGTGTACTACAAGTTCGTGGAGAAGTCGGCGGAGGAGCTAGACAACGAGGTGGAGTACGACATGGACGAGGAGGACTACGCCTGGCTGGAGATCGTCAACGAGAAGCGCCGGGGCGACTGCGTGTCGGCCGTGTCGCAGAGCGTGTTCGAGTTCCTCATGGACCGCTTCGAGAAGGCCTCGCACTGCGAGAAGCAGAAGCAGGGGGAGCAGCAGTGCCTGATCGACGAGGACGCGGTGTGCTGCGTGTGCATGGACGGAGAGTGCCAGAACAGCAACGCGATCCTCTTCTGCGACATGTGCAACCTGGCCGTGCACCAGGAGTGCTACGGCGTGCCCTACATCCCCGAGGGCCAGTGGCTCTGCCGCCACTGCCTGCAGTCCCGGGCCCGGCCGGCCGACTGCGTGCTCTGCCCCAACAAGGGCGGCGCCTTCAAGAAGACGGACGATGACCGCTGGGGCCACGTGGTGTGCGCCCTGTGGATCCCCGAGGTGGGCTTCGCCAACACCGTCTTCATTGAGCCCATCGATGGCGTGCGGAACATCCCCCCCGCGCGCTGGAAGCTGACCTGCTACCTCTGTAAGCAGAAGGGCGTGGGCGCCTGCATCCAGTGCCACAAGGCCAACTGCTACACCGCCTTCCACGTGACGTGCGCACAGCGGGCCGGCCTCTACATGAAGATGGAGCCCGTGAGGGAGCTGGCCGGTGGCGCCGCCACCTTCTCCGTCAGGAAGACCGCTTACTGTGATGTCCACACGCCCCCCGGCTGCACCCGCAGGCCTCTGAACATTTACGGGGACGTGGAGATGAAAAACGGCGTCTGTCGGAAGGAGAGTTCAGTCAAAGCAGTCAGGTCCACATCCAAGGTCAGGAAGAAAGCCAAGAAGGCCAAGAAGACGGCCCGGGAGCCCTGCACGGCCCTGCCACCCGTGTGCGCGCCCTACATCCCCCCGCAGAGGTGAGCGCTGCCAGGGGGCGCAGGGTCTGTGCAGGCCTGCCGGCCCCTCTGACGGGGGCCTTGTTCCCACTGCACTTGGCGGGAGCGTGGCTGTTGTCGGAGACTCGGGTCTGAGACGGGGGTGTGTGTGCGTCTGGTCTCCTCAAAGCCTGAGGCCGAGCCCACCCGGCCGCAGCCCCGCCTCGGGTGCCCAGGGGTCGCTGCCCTCTCTGCCTTCCTCACTGTGCTTGTGGCAGCGTTTGGGGATCTTGGGACTGAAAAAATGCACACGTTTATTTATCTGGCTGCATCGGGTCTTAACTGCGGCGCACGGGGATCCTCTGTGGCGTGTGGCCCTGAGCATGGGGGCTCTGTTGCCCTGCAGCAACTGAACCCATGTTCCTTGCACTGGGAAGCGGACTCCCACCCGCTGGATCACCGGGAGTCCCCTTGTGGGATGTTTAATTTGCTGAACTTAGGCAGTGTGGCTGGGTCAGGCAGACACAGTGGGGGATGAGAGTGGGGCTGACGGAGACCCTGGTGGGAGATTCTGGCTTCCTTCCTGTCGGGGCACGGGCTGTCTGGTTTCCCAGCTGTTTCTCTCAGATGAGTGTTGCCTGGTCAGCGTGGGGTTCTCTTTCTAGAGTGGTCCCAGTGGTGGGTCAGGATCCTGCTGGCCACCCCCGTCTCTAAACTCTCCACCTTCTGCTTGTCTCTCTTGCTACTGACTTCCTGTTTTTATTTCATTGGATTTAAAAATGCTCTTGTTGGGAACACCAGGTAAGTGGCTTGGGGAATTTCTTAGCAGACCGGTGAGCACCGTGTGGTTTGGGAAAGACTTAAACACAGGCTCTAGCGTTGAGGGCCTGGGGCCCTGGGACCTCCCATCAGCGGCACAAGGGCAGGGAGCGCGGTTCGGGGGCTGCGGCAGGGCGGCCGGTGTGGTAGGCGCGGCCACGGGAGTCCTGCCTTGTGCTGGAGGAGCAGGCGCTTCCTGGGTGTATGTTAGAAGTGTCCAAGTGGAGAAAAGTACGTAGGTAACAGTAAATTCAGACAGTGAATAGAAAGCACTTAGCATTCCTCTTATCTGGAGAAGACTTCTGGTAAAACCAAGTGTCTCTTTGCAAATAAGTCGGTCTGACAGTTTCACTTGCATTTGGAGAAGGAAATGGCAACCCACTTGCCTGGAAAATCCTGTGGACAGAGGAGCCTGGTATTCAGGAATCCATGGGGTTGCAGAAAGAAATCCACGGGGTTGCAGAAAGACACGACTGAGCGAATTCATTTTGACTTCACTTGCATTTCTACCCGAGGGTTGGAAAGTATAGGATTTGTATCAAGAGGTTTTAAGACCCCAAACTTTTCAGGTTTACTAAAATCAAAGTAAATAAAAGTTGTGACTTTATAAATTGAGAAGCCAGGAGCCAAGGTGCTGTCCTCTGTCCAGTCCCACGTGGGGCCCACTGCCCGTCTGTCCGTCCGCCCAAGGGGCAGGCACGTGGCTGGGAAGCGTGGGCTCCTGGGGTCAGAGGTGCCCCCTGATGGGGGCCGAGCAGAGGAGCCACAGGTCCTTGCGCTGCCCTCCCGGCTCAGGGCGGAGGTCAGCGATGCACCTGGGTGAGTGTGCGTGGCCGTCGCTGTTGCCCAGAGTCTCTGGAGACCCTGACGTCAGATCAGCGTGAGGGGTGGCTGGGAGGCCCAAGCTCACGACCACTGCTCTCTTCCTGAAGCTGTGGTCCGAGGTGCAGCCTTAGGATCCAGGCCCCAGAGGGAGTCAGTGGGGGTGTAACCCCACGCTCTCCACAGCTGCAGGACAGAGCTGCTGCCAGGACGGTGTTCGGAGCCGGCTCAGGCGCTGGCTGCACGAGGGGCTCTGAGGCTTCAGAAGAGGAGGGGCCCCTCACTCGGCTGAGGGGAGGGTCGGCTGTGAGAAGGCTGGGGGTGGTGGCAGGGACTGTGAGTGCTTCTGTAGTTTGCGTGGTTTAAAAAGTTGTTTGCAAGTGAAAAAGATAGTTCAGACACTAACTTGAGACCGTCATCTGTTTTCAACAGGAGGCAGACGGTTCAGTTTCTCTCATCTTGCAGCGTGTTTACACTACAGAGGTCGCTTTTTTTGTGTCTAGTGACAGACCCCAGAACAGAGCTGTGGGTGCCCTGAGCGTGTGCTCCCTCCTGTCCGAGGGCCCCAGGCCCACGCTCAGGCCGGCTGGCTGTGCGGGCTCAGCCCTGCGGCTGCTCCGTGCGCAGCCAGGCATGGCATTGGCTCTTTCGGGAACGCCGAGCGCTGCCCTGGGTGGCCCTCGTGGCCTCCCGGTTCTGTTGCCGTGAGGGCCCAGCCTGCAGCGAGCGCGGGAGCTGTGCCCGTCTGCCCGCCTGTGCCCTCCCTTCCCTCTTCTAAAGTAAGAGTGACCTTCTCCCCGATGTAGAGGCGACACGTTTGAAGCTGGGGAAGACCCACGAGGTCAGGTCAGAAGGAGAGAGAGCGGTCGCTTGCCCTCCTGTCCCTCCTGAGCTGTCGCTGCCCTTCTCCTGGTGAAGCGGCCCTTGTCCTCGGGTGGCCGCTGTTCTCCTTGGAGCCTCTTTCCTCATCTGCTTTCTCTGCCTTGTGCGGGAGGGCAGAGGGCGGTAGAGGCAGTCGCGGCAGGGCACAGGCTCGGAGAAGGGGTGTGTGGAGTTGGAGCCTCTGGGTCTCCGGGGTCATTGGCTGAGTGAAGCTCCTGCGGAGCTGCAGGCCGTCTATGCTGTGGGTGCTGCTCTGGGCGTGGGGAGGGGCCGCGGCCGGGGTGCTGCTCTGGGCGTGGGGAGGGGCTGCGCCAGGCCCACGTGGCCGCCTGGACAGTTTACGCGCCGCTGCTCACTGTGGATGCTGCCTCACGAGCCCTGACGGGGCCCTCGCCAGGGTCGGGGCTCGGCGTCTCATCCCTCTGAGGACGCGGCTGAAACCCCAGGGGGGCCGGCTGGACGGTGGGGGCTCGGGTCGCTGGGCTCACATGCTTAATGTTCGTTGAATGTAGCAGTGAGGAGTCTGGGCCTTAGTCTTGCTTGCCTTCTTTTCTGGCAGCTAGTTTTATTACAGTTTCTGAAGTCCTGGTGGGCTGTGGACTGGGGGAAACGGGGGAGCCTCGTGGCCCCTGCAGGTGGGAGCACAACTCTGGGTGCCCCATGTGTGTGGCTGCTGCCAGGCAGCCCCCCACTGGGTCCTTGGGGAGCCAGGTTGGGAGTGCGGGTTGAACCGTGGCCGTGGTGCAGGGAGCCGGCTGCGAGTCCGCCCCGCCCCACTGGGTGAGCACACGGCTGGGGGACCACGCCATGTGGGTGCCACGTATCCGTGCTGACACTCCCGTGACTTTGCTGGTTTCCCTGTACTTGAATTTGGGGTGGGGTGTGGGGGCTGGTGGCCAGCTCCAGGCTCTGCCCCCGAGGGCCTTTGGGGGTGGGGCGGGGCCTGGGCACGGGCCAGCCCGTGGGCACTGTGAGTCAGTGAAGCCCAGTGTGGGGCGCTTGGCGCTTCATGGCGACTGTGCCGCGTCTTAGGCATCTCTGAGCGCCTCCCGCGGGCTCCCGTGTGTCGGGCTGAAGCAAGCGCTGAGCGGGGTGCAGCGGGGTGCGTCCCATGTCCCTCAGGCTTGTGGACCTCTGGTGGGCCGGGCATCCTGGAGGTGCAGAGGGGGCCCAGCCCCTAGAGCGTCTGCTGAGGACTGGGGTCTGGCAGTCCCTGCTCACGGCCCCCGTGTCTGCTTTGCAGAGGGGGGCAGGCACACGTGGGCGTTTTCCTCCGTGCTGTGCTTGGGGTCGCTGCCTGGAGTGGACCGTGGGGCGGGCCCGGCGCACATGGAGACCGGCCTCGGCATCCCATCGCGTCTCGTCCTCTACTAGTTTCAGGTTTTTGTTCTGAGATAACTTCAGATTTATAAAAGGTTGCAGAAGTAGGGGGAGAGGAATCTCCCTTCACCCCCTTAGTCAGAGGCCCCTCTCGCTAACGGCTCGCCCGTGTGCCGTGCTGGGGGCGGACCACGTGCCCCTGGGCCCTGCCCAGGCGGGGGCCAGCCTCCCCGGGCACCTTCTTGCCTGCGGTCGGGAGTCGCGCTCGGCCTCCCACTTGGCCTCCTCGGATCGGGGTCGCCCTTAGGCTGCCTGTCCCTCCCGTGAGGTTCTCTTCTCCTCTCCGCGCCATGGAGGGAGGTGCGGTTTTCGGAGGGTCTGCCCAGCGGGCCTGGGTGCTGAGGTGGGCATCTGGGGGCATCAGCGCTGGTGGGGATTCTCAGGAAAGGGGGCTCTGACCAGCTGGCTGTCACGCCCCTGCTCGGGCTGTGAGGAGCAGTGCCCGGTGCAGGCAGCTGCCTGGCTGGGGGGTGGGGGGGTCCCGGGAGGCGCGCACAGGCCCCTGGGGCTCCCGGCCGTGATCTGTGCAGTCGGGCAGGGGCCGCCCCAGGAACCAGCAAGGCCCAGAGCTGCGCCCCTCCAGAGGCTGACTCTGGGCTTTTTGGGTCTGGTGGGGGGCTTCTCTCGCGTCCCCTGACCTCCGTCTGAGCTGTTCTGAAAGCGCAGGGCCTGTTGTGGAGTTATAGCCGACTGGGAAGGGAAGGTGGCCCTGCTCCCTGAGATGCTGGCGGGGTGGCCTGGGCCCTGCCCCCGCATCTGTGTGTGAGGAGGGATGGTGTGTTTAAAAAACCAAGTAACGAGTCTGGCTGTGCGGGCTCTGCAGTGTGGCCTGAGGGGTCCCTGACCTCGGGCCCTTGTGTGTGGGGTCTCAGCCCCTGCACCGCCGGGAAGTCCCAGGGGGTGGTTCTTAATGCTGCTTTCTCCCTGTTTTTTGTGACTTTAATATAGAAAGTTACAAAAGTAAAAAAGAGACACTGACAGGGATTTATCAAATGTAACAAAAAATAGTGACTGACGCTTGTTCCTGAGGCGCCTCCAGGCCCACCTGCCCGGCCGCAGTCGCAGCAGCCGCTTGGAGTGCACGGGGCCGGGTCCCCCTCAGGCCTGAGTGCACGGGGCCGGGTCCCCCTCAGGCCTGAGTGCACGGGGCCGGGTCCCCCTCAGGCCTGAGTGCGTGGGGCCGGGTCCCCCTCAGGCCTGAGTGCGTGGGGCCGGGTCCCCCTCAGGCCTGAGTGCGTGGGTCCGGGTCCCCCTCAGGCCTGAGTGCGTGGGGCCGGGTCCCCCTCAGGCCTGAGTGGACGGGGCCGGGTCCCCCTCAGGCCTGAGTGCATGGGGCCGGGTCCCTCTCAGGCCTGAGTGGACGGTTTGGCCTCTGGGTCGCAGGCAGCTTGCTGGTACTCAGTGCACGTCTCCCCCTCGGCGTCCGTGCTCTTTACGTCTTTAAAAGCCCTTGTCAAGGCTGGACGTTTGTGAGTCCAGAAGCGCCGCCCCCATACCCCAGCTTCGGGAGCACTGGGCCGGCCCCCTGGCCCGCTCCTTCCTTTGGGTCACTTGGAGGCACACCCCAGTCCTGGACGTCCCCCGGGGCCTTGGCAGCGCAGCTAACGGCCCGCTTCAGAGCCTGGCCGTGCCTGCGGCCCTGGAGTGAGAGTGTCTGGACAGCGTGTGTGTCTGGTCTGAGGCCGCGGTGTCTGGCCCTGTGGTCCTCGGCCCGCACACCTGTCTGTCCCGCTGGCGGGCAGGGCCGTCACTGGCCTGTCTCTGCACCCCTGGCCCGGAGGGCGCTCTGTGGGCCCCCATCCCCGAGATGTGCATCTCCTCCTGGAAGCCCGGCTCCACGCCAGCCTTCACTCTGACCCGGGCATGGCCCACCTCTTGCTCACTATGACCTCTCCACTGTTTGTTGAAAGTTTGAGGTTTTCTCCATAAAAACGTCTATGGAAGACTTAGTCTTAGGAATAGTGTTCTCTCAAGTTGGCGTGTCTGGGTGCTGGTGCAGACCCAGGGTTTCTCGTTGGTGTTGCGCGTCGCGGGTTCCCTTAGGTTCTCTGGGTGTCATGTGTGAGGTGATGGTTTGGGCGGACTTTCCCTCCTTTGGGTTTTCCTGTCTTTTTCCTGCTAGCCCGAGTGGGTTTGACAGGTGAGAGTGGGCAGCCCCACCTCAGCCCACACGTCACAGGGATCACCTCCTGCTTTCAGTGTGTGTTTTTGATCTATTTCATGGCTTGTATTTGTCATATCTTACGTGACCATTCATTTCCTGGGGGCCTCGAGGTTTTCTTCTGAAAGCTTTGCAGCCGTTCCTCCGCCCCGTCCCCTGCCCCGTGGCCTTGGCACTGACGGGACCTCTGGGGCCCGGACTGCTGGCCCCCCGGGTCAGGACGGCCCGGAGGCGAGGCGTCGCCGCCTTGCCGTCCCTCACACTCACGCGCCGGCGTCCGTGCAGCCTTTTGCCCGATTCGTCCACGGAGCACCTCCTCCCCCAGAGGCTCACACCCACCCAGCCCCGGGGGGCGTCTGTGTGGCCAGCCTGCGCGCTGTGCCTGCCTGCCTCCTGGGTGCCCCCGGTCATCCGTCAGGCTCTTGGGATTTTGGGTCGGTTTGGGGCTGACCCGCGTGTCCCTTTTTGTCCTCCCCACCGGCACCGTCGTGGGTGCCTCCACTTCTGGCCTTCTGTCACTCGAGCGTGTCTTGTGACCGTCTTCCTTCATGGTTGGTGTGCCCACCTGTGTGGTGAGCACAGCCCTGGCGGGGTCCTGGGGGGTCTGCTCTCGAGGGGCACCTCCCAGTGAGCCAGGAGCGAGTCGCAGGGCGTGAGGGCCCCTTGTCATGTCTTTTGTTGGGGGGGATCGCAGTCTGGTCTCCGGCTGTGTGAGTGGTACTTCTGGGACTTCGATCCCTAGACCACTGGCCTCCTGCACATGGTCGTGGACCCCAGGTCCTGGGGTGTGTCTGTGCGTGTGGCGTCCGGCCTGACCCCACTCTCCTGCCTGGTCGGGACGCTCACCCAGAGGACTGGACACATGTCCTCACCTTCACACAGTCAGTGCAGGGCTGGGTTGGCCTGATTTTCTTTTCTGATAGTGAACCTCCTCTGAAAAATGGGTTCCTTTTATTTCTTTTGGGGGTGGTAAGAAAACTTTTAAACGGTTCATTCAGTTTCTAGAGTAGTTGTTAAAGGAATGTATTTCAGTTTTCTTCTTGTTTTTCATAATTCAGATTTGGCCAGTTACATTTTTCTACAGGTTTGTTTGGCATCTCAGTTTTCATGATACTCTTTTTTTTTTTTTTTTTAAATTGAAGTATGGTTGATTGATTTAGAAAGTGTTAGTTTCTGCTTCATTGGAAGGACTCATGCTGAAGCTCCACTACTTTGGCCACCTGATGCGAAGAGCTGACTCACTGGAAAAGATCCCGATGCTGGGAAAGATTGAGGGAGGAGAAGGGGGTGACAGAGGGCGAGATGGTTGGATGGCATCACTGACTCAGTGGACGTGAGTTTGAGCAAACGCCGGGAGACAGTGAAGGATGGGATCCTGGCTTGCTGCAGCAAGTCCGTGGGGCTGCAGAGAGTTAGTGACTGAACAGTGGAAGATTTCTGGTGTGTTGCAGAGTGACACAGCTACGTGGTGGTGTTTTTTCATGTTCTTTTCCGTTAGGGCTTATTAGGGGACGTTGGGTATAATTCCCTATGCTGCATAGTAGCCACTTGTTATTTATGTAGTTTCCATACGGGCCCGTGTATGTATTAATCCCAAACTCCTGATTCACGGCTCCCCAGCCCTGTCCCCTTTGGTCACTGTGAGTCTGGTCTCTAGGCCAAGCCTGGGAGTCTCTTTCTGTTTTGTGCATAGGTTGATTAGTGTCATTTAGATTGCACGTATAAGCGATACAGTGTTATCTTTGATTTAGTTCACTCAGCGTGACCGTCTCCAGGCCCGTTTGTGCTGCTGCTGCTGCTGAGTCGCTTCAGTCATGTCCGACTCTCTGCAGTCCCGTAGACGGCAGCCTGCCAGGCCCCCGTCCCTGGGATTCTCCACTGTGTCACTGTTTCCTCCTTTGAATGGCTGAGTGATATTCCCCCTCTCTCTCCTCCTCCTCTCTCTTACACACACAGACACACACAGACACACACACACACACACACACACACACACACACACACACACACACACACACACACACACCCCCATCCCTGTTGCTACTGTGTCATTATTTCCTTCTTATCACACCCCATCTGCCGTTCCTGTTGACGGGCGTTGAGGTTGTCCCCGTGTCTTGGCCGTTGTAAACAGTGCTGTTTTAGTTGCTTTCTGCTCCTTCTGCTCCTGTTTGCTTCTTTGCTAGTCTTTTCAGCTAACACGGTTCTGGTTTTGCTGAGGTTTTCCCGCACTCTTGTGCCCTGCCTCATGTCCCTCCCTGGCAGGCTCAGTTGGTGTCACACGCCGAGTCCGCGTTTTACCGGTGCCGCCCTTCACTGTTGCGGGAGCCGAGCGTGTGAGAGAGCACACGTCTGCATGTGCTCCGTGTGTTAAGCTGCCTGCTCTTTGCTGGTCCTGACTCAGGTGGCAGTCGCGGGGCGAGGCCAGGCCTCAGCAGAAGGGCACCTGCTAGGTGCCCAGGACGGACATAGCCCTCTGCAGCCGGGGGACCCGGGCTTCCCAGTGCCTTCTGCTGGAGCTGTGGAGGGGCTGTGGGGCTGCTCTGGCTGCTGCTGGAGCCGGCACCGTGTGACCGGGCGGGCCCGTGGACCCAGCGTTGGGCTGGGGCTCGCTGTCTGCCTGGGCCGCTGTGCCTGGGTGGAGCTGCCCCTCGCTGGGCTCCTCGGTCCCCAGAAGAGGCCCCGGGCAGGGCCATCCTGAGTGGCATGTGGCTTTCGGCCCTGAGGCTCGAGCTGCAGCCACTCTGCCTTAATGACGAGGAGTGTTGTGGGTCTGGACATGGCGGAGCCCAGGGCGTCAGCACACTTACGTACGAATTAGGAATCACACTTCTCAGAAGATGTCCTTTTAAAATTCCTCAATCTCCGCCCTGAAATGTTGACCTCCGGTGTACCGGAAGGAAGCCTCCTGGTCCCTCTGGGGTTTGGTCCTCAGCTTGCATTTGCTGTCTTCGGGAGGCGTGGTTCCCAGGAAGGGCAGAGGCAGCGGCCAGAACCCAGCCTGGAGGGCTTGGAGCCCCTTGTGTGTCCTTAAAATCCTTCGAATTTTATAGTCTCTGAAACGATGGTCTCGCCACAAGGCCTGGAGATGCTTGTGCTCATTTTTGTGATGAGGACCTGACCCCACCCCCAGCAGCTTCTGCCTCCAGCCGTCCCATTGCTTTTTGTCTTGAGGGGACCGGGGTCCCCTGAGAGGAGCCATCCTGATGCACGGCTGCTCCCACCTGGGGGAGGTTGGTGTGTGAGCACGCGCGGCTTGGGGTAGGGGACACCCGGGGTTCTTGGACGTGTGAGCTGAGGGCTCAGAGGTGGGGACACCCGGGGTTCTTGGACCCATGAGCTGAGGGCTCGGAGGTGGGGACACCCGGGGTCCTTGGACATGTGAGCTGAGTGGCAGTGGCGGGTCGCGGCCCGCAGACAGGCGGAGCCAGGAGGCAGGTGGTGGTGGTGACGGGTGGGGGGTAGGCAGGGGGAGGCACACGGTTTGTTAACTGTAATGCTGTTATTTCTAGTTTCCATGATAACATGTCCACGTCTTGCTTCATAGCTAAACCCTGAGTTTTTCCGTGTTCTAGATTAAATAGGATTGCAAATCAGGTGGCCATTCAGCGGAAGAAGCAGTTTGTCGAGCGCGCCCACAGCTACTGGCTCCTCAAGAGGCTGTCCAGGAACGGAGCCCCGCTGCTGCGCAGACTCCAGTCCAGCCTGCAGTCCCACAGAAGCTCGCAGCAGGTACGTGGCCGGCCGGGGCGGCAGGCGGAGCCTCTGTCTGAGGTGCTCCTCGCCCCGCGGTGTGCTGGCCTTTCCTGGCCCTGCCCGCTGGGGGCGCGGGGGAGCCTCTGCCAGCTGAGCAGGGGGCGGGTGTGCTGGGGCCTCAGGGCAGGGACCCGTGCGCAGGAGGGGCGGCCGGGGGCGGGACACGCGCCTTCCTCTCAGTAGCTGACGCAGGTTCACAGGCCAGCTGACGTACAGAGTCCTTTTCTGAAAGCGGGTTTAGGAAGGGAGACACCAGCTTCGTGAGCTGTCACAGATAAATGGGGCTTGGCCGCTGCTGGAGCTGAGGGTGGGCCTCAGGACTGAGCAGACTCTGCTCTTCCCGCTGCCCGCGTGCAGCAGGGCCGCCCAGCGCGTCGTCCGGAAGGCTCCGTGAGCCACAATGCCTGAGGGGGTGCAAGGGTCACGGTGCCCCTGGGCTGGCAGGGGCTTCCCTGGTGTGGGGAGCCCCCCGCCAAGTTCCAGTCGGGGCCGGGCTGCCTGGCTGGAGGCTCCCGTCGCTGGTCCCACGGCGGGTGACGGTGGCCGCCCGTTCCATCGCGTGGTCCTGAGCGCCTTTGCTCCCCGCTCTGTGTGCCTTCTTCCCGTGGTTCCTGTGTGAGTCCTGGGCTTTGTGCCGCCCAGCCTGTCAGAGCTCTGCCTCGTCACCTCCTCAGGCCTGTGGTGCTGAGGGCAGGTCATTCAGCATCTCACACACATGGGTGCTCATTTAAAAACAGAAGCTTGGATTCTGCTATCTTTCTAATGCCTTTTGAAATCCAGAGGAGTGTGACGTTTCTGGGCGACTGTGGGGCGGGCCATGCCCCTGACCCTCCTCCGTCTCCGGGGAAGGAGGCAGCACACGGCCGTGGGGCCGCTCCCCGGACCCGCCGCTCCCGGGATGTGGCAGGCAGGTCAGGTCCCCCGCCCGGCGGGCTTGGTGCCTGCATGCCATCTGAGTCCCCTCCCCCAAGACGGGAACAGCTGTGCAGGCTCACTAACCCCCCCGTGCCCGCTGGGGAGGCTGAGCCCCACGCATCAGGCCGGGGCTGCTGCCCGGGACACTCACAGAGGGGCTGACAGGGCCAGGTGCTTGGCTCCCGCCTCCTGCCCGCTCTGCAGTGTCAGGACCGCTGACAACTGAGTCTAGGCCTGCTGCCCACCCTGGGCAGGGATGCTCGTCCTGAGCCTTCCGCCCCTCCTGGGCCTTTCTGGGGGAGGCCGTGTGCCCCCCTCCTCCCCGCTGGACACGGGGTTCTGTCTCCACCAGGGCTGTGTCAGGACCTGGGCCTGTGGGCTGCGAGGACTGGCTGCGGGCTGGGGGAGCGTCCTCAGGGCTGCAGGGCTGGAACCGTGGGGACTGAGGGTGGCTGGCTGGCTTGGTGCTGCCTCAGGAGCTCCAAGAAGGAGGGCAGGGCAGAGCCCACAGGGCCTTTGGGTGCTCAGAGAGGGTGCTGGGCCTTGGGGCTGGCGAGTTAGGCAGAGGGCATCTTGAGATAGGAGCAGGGAGGCCGGACGGGGGCCTTTGTCCTCAGCCCGGTGACAGCGGAGCAGTGGGAAGTGCAGAGAGTGCAGAGCTGGGAGCCTGGTCTGGGGCTGGGCTGGCGTGGGGAATGGAGTGGGGAGCGGGACCTGGGCTGAGTTTGGGGTGCGTGAGGGGCCTGCCCGCACCTCAGAGGAGCACGCGTTCCCAGGGTCAGCGCGTGGGTTTAAGAGCAGTCGTGTTCTTCTCACGTCCTGCCACCCATGGGGAATTCGTAATGACAGGAGAATCCACGCACAGGAAACAGAAGGGCCAGTCCTCTTGGCCAAAGGAATTGGAAGGAACCACAGAGATTCAGACTGAGGTGTAGCTGGGCTTGACCAGGGGCCAGTCCTGCCTTGGTGGTAGTGAGCCCAGCGGTGCAGCCTGTGTGGGCAGGGCTACGGAGGGGGGTCTGCCTGCCCCCGCCAGCCTGGAGTGGCCGGGAGCTCCCCATCGCGGGCTGGGCGGGGGGCTGCACTGCCTCTCGCTTCCCCCCACCCTAGTGAAGCTGGCTTTCGGGGGCAACCCGCTCATGGTCTACATGCACTGTTGAAGGCTTGGTGTGATTCTGATGATTTTTGAAACTTTAAAAATGCTTGGTATCAGAGTTTAACCTGACTCACTAGTCTGTGTGTCTGGGCGTCTGCCCTGAGCTAGGCCCTGGGAGAGGCTAGGTGCAGCCCTTCTCTCTCACAGCAGACCTTCCAGTCAGGGACGGACAGATAGATGGGATGAGCTGAGCTGGATGGGATGAAGCGCATTGGTTGCTGGGCGCTCCTGGCCCCTGCCTCCTCGGTGGTCTGGCCCCTCAATGGTCTCTCCTGGACCCATGGAGCCCTGGCCTCTGTAGGTTTCCGTGGTGGTTCCATCCTGCACAGCAGGCTGGGGGCCTGCGGGCGTGTGCTGGGCGGTGGGACGCGGCTCCTGTCCCACCCGCCCTCGAGTGCTCATGTCCGCCAGCTCCCCCTGACGCGTCCCGTGGTGGGGGGCGTCCCCTGCTCGCTCTCTGGGGGCTCTCTGGCAGGTGGTCGTCCTGCCGCGCTGGGCGGGGCCTCTTGCTGTCCACACCACTGCTGCTGGTGGTCCAGCAGGGCAAGATGGCTGTCCCTCGGCGCCTCCCACCCTTGCTCGTGTCCTGAGAGTTGGCTGGATGTACGGGGTCCTCATGGTGCAGAGCTGGCCTGCTTTGTCCGCAGCTGGGGTGCTGGTCTGACCCAGTTGGTGTTGACCTTGTGGGGTGGGGGGGTTCTCTCCGTCTCACTTCCAGGCACTGGGTGTGCTCCCCTCCTTCCACGGGTGAACGACGGCTGGGTTGCAGTCTTCTCAGAGCTCTCTTGTTAGCTGTTTGACACCAGAAATGACTGCAGTACGCCTCCAGTGTCTGGAACCTTCCAGGATTGGTTTCACGTAGCAATTAAAGACTGCTCATGTACAGTCAGAGAGGCAGGCCCTTCTGTACACAAGAGGCGTGGGGCTCAGTCATGGCCTCCCTGCAGGTCCCTGCTTGGCGGGGGCTCTGTGTCAGAGGCAGGACCTGTAGTCTTGCAGCCAGTGGCGCGCACAGCAGGTGGGCATCAGGGGTTTCTGGGGACTTAACTGCTTTCCTCTGTCTCATGTGGGCCACCAGGCTAAACGTCCTTGGAGCTGATATTTTCAGTGTCTGTTTCAAACTGACGAACAAGATGATTTCAGATGCTCTCGGGGAATTTGGTTTTCTGAGCCCCTTGTTTAATGTATTTACTGGCCTTGTTTATACAGCTGATGTTACTGTTAACTCCTGTTTGATGTCTGAGAATTTCAAATAATGTAAAAACAAGCTGGTGATTGGAATCCAGTAGGGCTGGAGGATGCCGGTGGAGGGGAGGCTCAGGCCCGGCTCCGTCCCTGCGCCAGGCCTCCTGGGTGGGCCCCCCTCTGCTGCCTTCCCCAGTAAAGCGAGAGGGGCCTTGCAACTCTGGCCACGGGTTTTTTGCCTTCAGACCCTGAGGTCCTGGAATGCAGCTTAGGGTCGATTCTCTCAGAGCAGAGTGTTCCCTGCTGCCAGGGTTCAGGGTTTGCACTGGGATAGGGGTTGGGGGCCGCGGACACAGCCGCATGGCTGCGCTGTTACAGCTCGCTCTGGATGGGGTGGGCCCCAAGGGACAGAAGAGGCTGAGGAGAGAAGAGGGTCTGAGCCTTGTGCGGAGACTTCTGGAAAGCGGTGCCTGCACTGCCACAGCCGGAGCAGGCCCGCAGCGGCGGCAGGGAAGGGGAGCCTCGTGCGTGAGGTCGGACTTGGCTTCCGGGTGGCCTTGACCGGGAGGGACCCAGACTCCCGCCTGGAGCCTTAGTGGGGGTTGTGGGAGGAGCTGTGGTGGGACAGCCTTCAGGTGCGCTGAGCGGCCAGCACGTGGCGGCGGTGAGAGGGTGGGCCCCAGGAGCTGGGGGCAGGCAGCCCTGAGCCCCTCCAGGAGGCTCTGAGGACCGCAGGCCCTGGGCAGAGCCCGGGGAGGGAGGGGAGCGAGGCCGGGGATGCGGGCACTGGCGGTGGGGTGCAGGTGGAAGCACTGGGCTCCCTGGCCCCGCGTTCTCCCTGCCCGGCCCCACCCCTCGCCGCAGCGCTGGCCTGGAGATGAACCAGTGACGACGGGGGAGCTTGTCGGCTCCCCGGGGAGGAGGCGAGGGGCTGAGCCGCAGAGCCCTCCTCCCTGTGTGTGTCTGTGTCGGGGACAAGGTCGACTCCATTCTTCTTCTCAGAGAGAGAACGACGAGGAGATTCAAGCCGCCAAAGAGAAGCTCAAGTACTGGCAGCGGCTGCGGCACGACTTGGAGCGCGCTCGCCTGCTCATCGAGCTTCTGCGCAAGCGTGAGAAGCTCAAGCGGGAGCAGGTGAGGCTGCGGGGGGGGGGGGGGGGGGGCGGGGCGTCCCGGGGAAGGGGCGGGGCGTCCCGGGGAAGGGGCGGGGCGTCCCGGGGAAGGGGCGGGGCGTCCCGGGGGAAGGGGGGGCGGGGAGCTTGATCTGGGCCCCACAGTTCTTGCCCCCTTCCCCTGAGTGGTCCTCTCTGGTGAGGGGTGCTGGTGGCTTTAAGGGCTGACACCGATCTCTGCTGTGAAAGAGACTGTCTTTGTGGTGTCCAGCGGGTCCCAGGAGGTGTGAGCAGGAGAGGGGTAGGGCTTGTGCCTTTAATGTGGACCTCCATTGGCCCCTGGACGGTGGGTGCTGCGCCCTCGAGGTGGGAGGTGGCTCCTCAGAGGGAGTGTGCCCTCGGGCGCTGAGCCCTGGCACACTGGCCCCCAGGTGAAGGTGGAGCAGACGGCCTTGGAGCTGCGGCTGACCCCGCTCACTGTGCTGCTGCGCTCGGTGCTGGACCAGCTGCAGGAGAAGGACCCGGCCCGCATATTCGCCCAGCCAGTGAGCCTGAAGGAGGTAGGTGGCCTTGCCCCCTGTGCCGGCCTCCCTCGGGTCTGCAGTGACCCAGGGGATGTGGAACGACCCCTCCCAGTGTGTGCGTGTCTGGCCAGAGGACCTGGGCTGCCCTGCGGTACTGTGTGAGCCTCGAGTGCACCTGTGTGTGTGTGTGTGTGTATGTACATGACGGGTGTCCTGGTTATGTGGAGTGTGTGACTCTGGTTGTGTCTGTAAACAGTTGCTTTGTTCCCTGAAATCAGGTCCCGGATTATCTGGATCACATCAAACGCCCCATGGACTTTGCCACAATGCGGAAGCGGCTAGAAGCACAGGGGTACCGGACACTCAGGGAGCTGGAAGAGGACTTTGACCTCATTGTGGACAACTGCATGAAGTACAACGCCAAGGACACGGTGTTCTACCGGGCTGCCGTGCGGCTGCGTGACCAGGGCGGCGTGGTGCTCAGGCAGGCCCGGCGCCAGGCGGACAGCGTCGGCTTCGACGAGGCCTCAGGGATGCACCTGCCTGAGCGGCCGCCCCCGGCCCCCGGCGGCCTTTCTCCTGGGACGAGGGTGAGCACAGCCATCCAGGAGCAGGTGGTGGGGCACTTTACCTGATGCTGGAGCGCAGGCTCAAGAGGTGGGATGAGAGCTGCATGCTGGCTTGAGGTTTCCTAGGAGCCTCGTAAGGACTTGTGTTCGTGTCATATCTTCAACCTAGTATACCTGAGCATGGTGATTTTAATGTGTAAGTGACACAGGAATCACAGAGGGTTGCTTTCACTGGCTTCTTCTCTGTTTGCCGTGTGGCGTGTATCTTACACTCAGCACATCTCTGCTGAGAGCATCCGCGTTTCAGGTGCCCGCTTGAGAGACATGTGAGCCGTGGCCCGAGTGAGATAGCAGGTCACCCTGGTACAGACCAGGGAGCAGTGTCGCTCAGGCTGTGTGCGCAGGTGGGCCTGGGGGCCTGTGAGGACGTCCTGTGGCAGAGGAAGCCCCTGGTGAGGGAGCAGGGAACAGGTGCAGGCCCTCCCTGCCGGGGTCTGCCCACCTCACGAGGCGGCCTTGGGAGGGACGTCCTGTGTCCACTGGCTCTCCCGGGTCCTACCCCCTCCCCCACCTGAGCTCTCAGGGTCGAGAAGGGGCGCCGGCCTTGCAGGAAATGGCCGGGCGCGTCACCATGAGTCTCTACATCCATTTCCGCGCCCAAGTTTTCATGAAGGATGGACTGGGGCGAGAAGTGCAGTTGTGTCCCCTCTGCATTTGGGCGGCCCCAGGCCCCTCCCCGCGGTGTCCTCTGCCCGAGGGCAGGCCAGATGCTGCAAGGCTTTCGGATGAGATAGGATTTCTCGCTTTGAACCTTCCTGTCTGTGGCGTCCTGTTAGGACGCGTTCTTACTCGATTCCCTGTACTGCCGTCTTATTCTTCTCGTGGTGAGGTGGGTGCTTTGGGGAGAGCATTGCCTGTGGAGCGAGGGCGTCTCCTCGTCTGACGGCCGCGCCGCCGCGCTCTTTGTCCCAGGTCTGTCTGCAGGGGGTTCTGTAGACCCATTTAGTCTCGTAGCCGCCTCTCACTGGTTCAGGGTAGTGTACTTTACATATAAGTTTTGGTGTTTGGCTGAAATTGAAATTTCGTTAAGGATTTTTCTTATAAACATGCCCCAAACTCTGGATTACCTGTGAACTTTGCAGCCCAGTTAAAAAAAGCCACATAGCCACCTGGGACTGCGACTCGGGCTCAGATGCACTGGCCCCGAGCTGGTGCCCCTGGCTGGTCTGAACCTCTTTCCGGCCCTTCTTTGCCTGGGCACCTGGTCTCAGTGGGAGAGCTCTGTCCCCAGGCGCGGCCCTGGTCCCTGTGTCTGCCAGTGGCACCCAGCCGGCAGGCGCCATGCGAGGTGGGCCCTGGGGCCCCTGGTGAGGCGGTCTCAGGTGGGCAGCGCCCATGTGGCGGCTGATGGCCGTGTCTCTGCCCCCAGTGGACAGGTTGCTGAACCCCGCCAGCAGGGCCCACATGGTCCTGGAGGAGCAGCTAAGGGAGCTGTTGGACACGCTGGACCTCACGTGCGCCATGAAGTCCAGCGGGGCGCGGAGCAGGCGGGCCAGGCTGCTGAAGAAGGAGATCGCCGTCCTGCGGGGCAAGCTCAGCCAGCGGCACAGCCAGCCCCCGGCCGGTGGAGTCAGGTACTGGCGGCTCGGAAGAGGACAGTGCTCCGCGGGGGCAGGAGGCCGCGGAGGAAGGTAAGCGCTCGGAGACGCTCCGGGCTGAGGCCGGGGTCTCGTCCTGTCTGCGCCGCATTTGGCCACTTAAAAACGTTGGGGGTGAAATGAGATTTGTTTCTCGAGCACGGTTCAGGTTGTCCACAGCCTTGCAGGGCGGTCGGAGAGTGAGGGGCTGGTGTGCCGGGAGGCATGCCCGTGTGCTGGGGCTGGAACGTGGAGCAGAGTCTCCCAGCAGGTGCCCGGTGACCCAGCAAGGCTGGCGCGGGGAGGACTGTCTCAGCCCCCTCCCAGGGCGTGCAAGGTAGCAGGGCCCTCCAGCGGCCCCGTGCCCCTGTGGGTGGGATGCAAGCCGTGGGGGCCCCTCCCCGGGGACAGCCCCGGGCTCAGCCTGGGCTCCTAGAGGTGCCCTTTAGGTGCCCTTCGGGTGGGTGGAGGGTGCCCCCCTCCTGCCCTCCTCGTCTCACTGGAGACGTGGGCGTTGCAGGCAGCAGCACAGGCCATGGGGTCAGGCTCCCTCCCTGCGTGGCTCTTAGCAGCTGTGTGTGGTCTTTCTGAATTTTTCCCACTTTGTCCAAATAAGAACAACAGAGTGGTGCATGAAAGGTCACAGAAAGCTGTCCTGCTGCTCACCCTTTGAACAGGCCCGTGGCCTCTGCGGGTGTGTGCGGCCTCGCGGCCCTGCCGCATCCTGCAGTGGTGCCACGTCTCTGTGGTGCCTGTGGGCGGGTGGCCCGCTCCGGTCCGGTGGTGTCCTGGGTCCACCTGCCTGAGGAGCAGTGGATAGGACCTGGATCCCTAAGCTTTCTCTGCTTGGAGAAGGTGGCTGTGCGGTGGGGCGGGGCCCCTCGCGGTGCCCTCTGCCTGGGGGGCCGTGTGCCAGCTGCAGGCTCTGGAGGGGCCCTGCTCGCGGGCGGGACTCACGCTTGGACGGTAGAGTCCGGGGCCTCCCTGCCATCAGCACACTGGCCCTGCCTGTGGGTTTGGTTCCTAGCAGCCTTTCTTCCAGGGGCCTTTGGCAGCCGGGTCTCGCTGGGCTTCCCGGCTGTGCCCCTCTGTGCCCTGGGGTTTCTCACAGCGCAGGACGGCCCCTCCTGCCAGCCACCCCTGCTGCCTCTTGGGGTGAGGGCGCGCGTCTCCCTTCTTGGGGGAGAACGGGTCACCAGGTTGGTTTACTATCCACAGAGCAGCTTCTCTGAGCTCTCCCGCTGTGCGGGTGTCCCCGCAGGCCCCTCATGCTGCTTCTGGGGCTGGGCCCACGTTAGAGGAAGCCAGCGCAGTGATCTGAGCGGGGCCGGTTGGAAGGGACGTGTGGGAGGAGCGGTGTGGTGGAGGCGGCTGGCCAGCGGCAGGGGGTGGTGGTGCCCCCTGGGAGGCGACAGACATCAGCGCCGGGGGGGTGTCTGTGAACAGTGGTCGGTGCACACCGCGGAGACGGCCGCGTGTGAAGGAGTGCAGGAATGTGCTTGGGAACGTGGTCCTAGGACAGAAATCACTCAGTGTCGTCCATCACACCTGAAAGGGCAGTGGTTTTTCCTCGTCTTAGTTGTGATTTGATGCTCACGGGGTTTCCATTGGAAACCCTGACGAGGAGACGCGGGGCAGGCCAGAGGGGCGGCAGCCGTGACCTTCCCGTGGTCAGCGGGGAGCCTTGCAGACAAGTCTTCAGTTTCCAGGTTGGTTTCCTTGAGCAGTGGGGGCCCTAACAGTCAGGGAGGGTGTGGCCGTGGGCCTCGAAGGGGTGTCTGCCTCCTGCTGCCGCACTACGGTCTAGTCTCAGGGTGAGGCTCTGTCTTCGCAGCTCAGGACTGGGTCCTCTCCTTCCCCAGAGGGGTAGGGGCTGCTGGGACCAGCGCAGTTGATGCTGGATGATGAGGTCACACTTGAGTTGGGTGGGGGGCGCCCCGACTCAGGAGAGATGGCAGCATGGTGTCGAGTGAGGCGCCAGGCCAGGTCCCTGGTCCGTGTGTAGCTTTGGTTTGGAAGCATCTCATGGGAGGTCAGTGCCCGGGGCGTGGATGGTGGTGTGGGGTGCCCTGGGCGGGGCCCATGCTGATCTGTGTGTTGTGAGTTCCCTTGAGTGGGACTCCAGATGCCAGGTTTCACGCTGTCGTGTCCTGAGGCTCTGCGTTCGTTTATGCCGTGAGCACGTCGTTTATTCCAGACGTTCCCGAAATGTTTCTCCCGAGCAGCTGAGTGGTATGTTAGCAACCAGTGACCGCGGGGAAGGTTAGTCTAGTGTGTTGACCCTGAGGGCAGGCCCCCGAGCCAGTGACCGCGGGGAAGTCGGTCTAGTGTGTGGTCCCCGAGGGCAGACCCCCGAGCCAGTGACCGCGGGGAAGTCGGTCTAGTGTGTGGTCCCCGAGGGCAGACCCCCGAGCCAGTGACCGCGGGGAAGTCGGTCTAGTGTGTGGTCCCCGAGGGCAGGCCCCCGAGCCAGTGACCGCGGGGAAGTCGGTCTAGTGTGTGGTCCCCGAGGGCAGGCCCCCGAGCCAGTGACCGCGGGGAAGTCGGTCTAGTGTGTGGTCCCCGAGGGCAGACCCCCGAGCCAGTGACCGCGGGGAAGTCGGTCTAGTGTGTGGTCCCCGAGGGCAGACCCCAGCAGCTCTGGCCAGCACCTGCTCTGTGGGCCGCCGGATGGCGGGCACCGTCCTGTCTGTTCCCGTCTGACGGCTGGGAACACTGACGCGTGGCGTCTGCGGCCCGTGAGGGTCCACAGCTGGTGGGGAGATGGTTTGCACTGGGTCACCTGAGCTCCTTCTGCCGGGATCCCTGCCATCTGTGAGGCTGTGGACGCCCGGGACACGTGTGAGAGCTGCCCTGGCAGACTCAGAGCCCTGAGCCATAGCGTCATCTTTGGGAGGAGGAGCGAGGCGCCCCTAGGATGAGACCCCCTTGTGGCTGGTGCAGGCAGAGTGTGGGCACAGTGAGTGCCGCGGGCCGCGTGTTCAGGGCCTGTGTGCTGGGGGCAGCTGCCCTGGCAGGAGTGCCCAGGCCTGGGGTGGGGCGGCCATTGTCTTGGCCCGTTGCTGAGTGGGGGCCCTGGGGGGGATGTCCTCCACGGAGGGTGGGGCGGCTCCGGGGCAGTGCGGGTCCCCTGCTGAGGTGGAGGCAGAGGTGGATGCCGGCAGCTCGGGTATCAGGTCAGCAGGAGAGCCCCTGTGGGGCCCCAGGTTGGGGGAGAGGAGGCCTCTCCGGGGAAGGAGGCGGCCCTGCTCCCAAGGAGCGCCCAGCGCTCACTGTGCCCGCCCGCAGTTCCCCAACAGGTCAGTGTCCCTCACGGCGGCGGGCAGCGGGTGGGAGCTTCGTCACCAGTCACCAGCCACACGCCGTCAGCAGGACTCGAGCCCTGCCAGCTGCACACGTGTTTCCAGTTTGCACATGTGTTTGCACTGACGTTTCTAACGGCTTTGGTCAGGGAAAGGTTGTCTCCTCATTTTCCGAGCCATGTCACGAGCCTTCATAGGCTCCAGTGGCGTCTGAAAGCTCTGGGCGGAGCCTGACCACTGCCGCCCTCCTGGGGGCCAAGCCTGGCGAGCCCCTCTCCCCATCAGTGGGGAGAATTCACGAAACGTGCTCCGAGACACAGTGAACCTTTGACGTTGTGTAGCTGTTCACTTTCACAGTGACTTTGAGTTGAAAACTTTAACCTGTGCTGTTTCAGATAGACGTGGGGAGGTTTGCGGGTTTCGTCCAATGGAGACGACCTCGTGGCATCTGTGCTGCGTAGTCACCTGCCCTGTGTTGCACGTCTTGATGCCAGCCTCAGCCTTGATTGGAGGGAAACCTCAGTGGCTTATCCCAGAGGACGTGCCCACCCCGTCCTCCAAGGACAGGTCTCCCCAGCTGCCCAGGGCCTGGGGCTAACGCACTGGCCCTGAGGCGTCTTGTTCTGTAATTTCCAAACGCATTTCTAAAGAGGCTAAGATAGTCGTTGTCCAAAGATTGTATTTTTATCTCTCAAGTCAGATTTAAAATAACAAGCTTGGACTGCAACGTTTCTGAAGGTGGCGCGGTCTGAGAGCCGGTGGGGGCTTTCCTGGCCCGTTTACAGCCACTCACTGCTCCGCTTTTTGACATCGACATAGAACGCCCTGGTCAGAAATCAGATTCACATGCTTGTTTCCTTCTGTTTGCTAACCTTGTGGACCAGGTCAGGACTGTGGGAATGCCCGCTTAGACCCCCTTAGTTACGTGACATATTTTTCTTCCTCAAGGTAAGTGACTGTCGATTGCAGCGACTGTCATGAACTCGAATGATGTCTTGGGCTGGCGCATGTGCGGTGGTCTCAGGGAGCCTCTGACCCTGGGTGCAGGTGCCGGCTGGGCGTCAGGGACGCGCACACAGTGTGACCGCGGCTGCTTGCAGACAGTTATGTGTGATGCTGTGTTTCCTTGATTGAATTAGTGTTTTGGTGGACTTCACAATTATAGTAAGTTTTATGATAGCTTTGATAATTATCAGCTTTCAAAAATCACTTTATTTATAATTTTTTCAGGAGATAAATCTCCCCCTAAACTTGAACCATCAGATGCATTACCTCTTCCTTCAAACTCGGAGCCTAACTCAGAACCACCAACCCTGAACCCAGTAGAAGTCCACCCAGAGCAGAGTAAACTGCCCAAAAGAGTCACATTTGGTAATGAGGCACATAGCACTTGCACTCAGAGCGCGCTGCTAAGCGGACACTCTCCAGAGCCCACCCGCGCCCGCAGTGGCGCTGCGCCGGGGGCGGAGCCGTCGAGCGGTGTGAACAGACGCACTTCTGTTCTCTTCTGCAAACCGAAAAGTGTAAGCCCCCCCAAGTCTGCCAAGAACACTGAAACCCGGCCAACTTCTCCTCAGCTAGGGACCAAAACCTTTTTGTCTGTAGTCCTTCCGAGGTTGGAGACTCTTCTGCAGCCAAGAAAAAGGTCGCGAAGCACCTGCGGCGACTCTGAGGTGGAGGAGGGGTCCCCGGGAAAGCGCCTGGACACAGGTAAATAGCGCCACCCGTGTGCTCCCCGTCCCGGGCAGAGTCGGGGTGGGGGGCGTCTCCAGGGCCGCTGTCTGCCCTTGGCTGTCCACAGGAGGAGACAGACGCTGTTTCTTTTTGAAAAGCGCCCAGTCGCAGGCCTGAGGTGGCAGCACCTCAGGGTGGCCGACGGCCGGGGTCGGCTGGGCCTGGGGGCCATGCTGGTCCCTCCCTGGGGGCCTGGACCCAGGAGGCTCCCGACTGGGCGGGCGCGTGGGTGCCGGGCGGCGGGCCCCTCTTCCGAAGCCTGCGGGCCTAGGTGGACGCGGCGTGCCGTCCGCCTGCTCTCTCACTGTCCTGTGTGGCTTGGTTGGTTCACGTGCACTGAGCTGTCTGCTGCTAAGGTAGTGTGAGTGTGCTTCTGGTTTATCACGGAGCTCTCATGGCTGAGGTCTGTCTGATGAACTCACGTTTGCGTGCCTGTGTTCCTCAGGAGTCCCCCGGGTTGTGTTTACACCGGGCACCTTCGCTCCTCTGCACTCAGCCTGCGCTGAATCCCAGCCCTCCTGGCGGAGGCGTGGGCTTTCCATGCTAGTGAACTAGCGGTGGGTCACCCTCGCGTCCCCTCCACGGTGGCTGTGCTGTCGGTATCTCCAGAGGCGTGCTGGCCGCGGACCGGAGCCGTGGCGTGAGCTGTCCGTGCGTTGGTCACAGCCACGCAGCGAAGTGCGTCCTCCCGTCTGCTACTTGGATTTGAGCCGCGGGTCCGCGGGGTGGGCGGGTGCCCAGCTTTCACGGAGGTGTGTCTCCCGCACCTTGATGGACAGACTGGTCTTCCTGTCGCCAGAGGAAACTTGTGCCCATTACCTAGTTTTATTAGATGATACACTTTCCAGTAAGTGCAGTGCTTTTGTTTGGATGAGTTGATATCAAGTTGGTAATTTTTGGTACATTGCGAAGAAGGCAACGGCACCCCACTCCAGTATTCTTGCCTGGAAAATCCCATGGACGGAGGAGCCTGGTAGGCTGCAGTCCATGGGGTCGCTAAGAGTTGGACATGACTGAGCGACTTCATTTTCGCTTTTCACTTTCACACATTGGAGAAGGAAATGGCAACCCACTCCAGTGTTCTTGCCTGGAGAATGAGCTCTCTGGGCTGCGTGAGTGTCCAGGACCCAGGTTCAGATGGGTCCCTTCGTGGCGGGGGACTTTCTCAGCTAGGCTTAGTGGGAGACACTCGGCTTGGTTTTCTGTTGCTAGGATTTTCCTAGCAGGCCCCCTGCTGCTGGGAGGCGAGTCAGACACCGCCCTGTGGGTCTCCGGCTGCTGGACTTTGGGGCCTTTGGGCTTCCTCCCGAGATGTCTCTGTGGAAACCATGTTGCTTCTTTGCTGCCAACCCTGAGCCAAGGACGCTGCAGGTTCTCAGGGGTGGTGGCATCTCGGGAAGGCGGTTCTGGAGGCCTTGCGAGTGGGCTGGGTGCGTTGGAGGTGCTGGCCCTGTGGCCTGGCTCAGGCAGAGCCCTTTCTTCCTCTGCAGACGGTGGTGTCTTCCGTCTTCCACGTGCGGTTCATCCTGAGGGTCTGCTTGGCACCGACTGGCCTGGCCCTCGGTCCTGGCGTGGCCCTCCCCCGGGTGTCTGGCGGGCTCCGTGGCTCCAAGCCACAGACTTTGCGGTCTCGGGATATGGGCATTTACAGCCTTCCGGTTTTCCCAGAGAGCCGTTTTGTGCCTTGTAGGAAGTCCTCGGCGTCCACTGCGCGTGGCAAGGCCTCCTCCTTTCGGACACGTGGGCCTCCCGCTGCAGGTGCCCTGGGGGTCATCGCGTCGGCTGTTGGTCCCGGAGCCACGTCTCCGGGGCCTGCGCTGTCTGCCCGCTTCCTCCGTGCCTGCCGACTCTTGGCCCGGGCCGGGCTCCAAGCTATCGGCCCCTCCTGTCGCGACACCTGCTGCGTGGCTCCTGGCTCCTGGCGTGCGCGCTGCCCAGGGAGCGTCTGGCCTTCAGTCAGACTAAACGGCTGTTTCGCTGTTTTCCAGGTCCTCGTTTTAGCTACTAACATGCGGGCTAACTCACTCTTTGGACCCTAACTGTTCTCTCTCACTCACCTTGGACGGGAGAAGCGGAAGGACCCCTCATCCTTGCGTGTCACCCAGTCCTTGTGGATGGCATTGGAAGCGCCACACAAAGCCCACAAGCAGCACCTGGAGGAGCCAGGCCGCCCCACCCCGCCCGCCCCGTCAGGCGGCTGGCCGCCCGCAGGCGCTCAAGCTGGCTGGGACGTCGCATGGCCTCCCTACGCCCCGGGTGGCTGTGCAGAGGGAAGCCTTGGGCCAAGGCGCCCGCAGAGCCGCTGCCTCCACAGACGACTGACGTGGACAGACCTGGCCTGTGCTCGGCCGGCACCGGACTGGCTCTCGAGGACCTGGGGTGGAGCTGGGGCCTGCTCGGGAAGGACCGCGCGGCCCGGCCTGCGTGGCGTCAGTGTCTCCGCCCTCGCTGTCTGCTGTGGGCGCTGGCCTCCCGGCCTCTGCCACCCCCCTGCTCCTCCTCCGGTGCCTCGGTCGCCCCCTGGGTCTCCAGGAGGCACAGCTCTATGTCCGTCGCCATACCAAACGCCTGCTGCCAGGAGTGGACGTCCTGTCCCCGGGCGTGGGCGTCTGCTGATGGGGGACCCGCTGGCCTTCCTGCTGCTGTGTCTTCTTGGAGCCAGTCTGGGCACGAGCAGGCGTCGGAATCCTACCTGCTGTGCATCTGTGTTTTCATTGAAAGGTGGAGAAACACCCCCAAATGCAATTCCATTGCCAACAGTAAAAATAAAAACTTGTAACCAAAATAACCAGCACTTGACGCCGCTGCTCCGAGAGGCTGGCTGTGGTCCAGTGCCCGGGGCGCCATGCGTGTGCTCAGCGGGCTGTGGCGTGTGGACCTGGTGCCCAGCGCACCTGCGAGAGCCCCCGGGGGCCTCCTGTCCCTGTGGCTTGAGGGTTCAGGACGTTTGCTGTGGCCCCGCCGACCGGCGTCTTAAGTTGGGCCAGGGCTTCCCACTCGGCGAGTCCATCTCTGGGATGGAGAAGGGGGTTTGAGATCCTGGGTGCCTCTGTCATCCGAAGCTTTGGCTCTGATTCCCAGGGACCCTGGAGGCTTTGGCCTGTCCCCAAAGCCACTTTTGACTGGGCCCTGACCTGACCTGACTCCTGGTGTTTCAAAGGGACCCTGTGCGAGCTCCTTCCCAGTGTCACTTCAGCCCCGCGAGGTCTCTGGGCCGCGTGGGGCAGCTTTCAGAGCCTGGCTCTGCTCCGGCCGTGGGCCCCGTGCCCTGGGGCTTGTCTTCCACTCAGCGGGCAGCGTGTGGAAGACTCTGCTTAATTCGCTCGGCACCCTGGGTGGGTGTGTCCCGAGTCCTGGGGAGGCGTGTGTGTCCTGTGTCCCCAGCTGCCCCCCGGGTCCTCTCCCCTGGTGTCGCTCGTCACCAAGTGTGTGCACGGGCAGGGCTGTCGGCGCCGTCTCCCTGGGATGCGCTCGGGGTCCTGGGGCTGGCCCGTCTCCCCCTTTACCCGCCCTCTGTCGGGCCTTGGGTGGACGGCTCCCGCCTCCTGCCGTGTGCTGGGGCCGCAGACGGCAGGCCCTGTTGACCCCTCACCGAGTCCTTCCCAGGCTCCGGGTGCCTGTCGGGGTGAGGCTGCCCGTCACCCTCTTGGGCCCTCCTCTCCGCCAGGAAGGGAAGCTGAGCAGCTCGGGGGGTGGTGGGAAGCGGCCCCAGCTCTGGCTCCTCGGCTGAGCAGCCTTGGCCCTGCTGTCCCTGAGGCATGTCTGGGCCAGGCCCCACGTCAGGGGCTGTCCGGGGACCTGGGGTGTGGGTGGGGTCTTGAAGCCCCTGGTGCAGGGCTTGCGCCTGGGGACCTGGTCCCTGGGCTGAAACGAGACGTGTGTTTTCTCAGGGTGGTTTGGTCAGGTTCCAAAAGTGAGCGTAACACCCCTGACTACTTGTGGCTGCTGCTTATAAGTAAATGAGACTTGGTAGGAGAGAGCGCGTCCCAGGCTCGGTGTGCGTCCGGCAGAACGGCAGCCGTCTGACCGGCTTGCTGTGGGTGGGGCAGCAGAAAGCGTGCTCTCTTGCTGCATCCTTGCTGCTGTCTGGTAAAGGGTCTCCCCGTCTCCTTTTATTTACAGAGAAGTATGTACAGCAGATGAGAAAACCAGTAATCAGCCAGTTCCTTCAAAACATTTTTAAAGAAAAGGATTTTTAGGTTTTTGAAACATGAGGATTGGGATTTTTTTGGGGGGAAACTCATGTTCCCCCTGCAGCCGTCCCCCAGAGGGTCTGGGCCAGGCCGGGCGGCACTGGACATGCCTCGGTCTCCCGGCACGTAGTGACCCGGCGGGTGGGGTGCGTGGTTTCCTCCCTGCCTCCTGCTGGCGTGCATTTCTGGGTCGGGACCTGAGGTCGGCTCTGAGGTCCTCCTCGACCTGCAGCATGATGCCGTGGGCCTGTGGGCCGCTTGCTCTTCGGGCCTCCTGGCCTCCTGTGTGATGTGGCAGGGTCGGTGTGAGTGGCTTCCAGACACAAGGGTCCCACGGGGACCAGACGCTTGTGTTGGGTCTCAGGCTCTGGAGGGCTGGGGACCCTGCTCGTGCTTTTTCCTGGAAGAAGGTTTTTCTTCGCTGGGGATGTGCAGATTCCCTGGAAGCCTCCCCTGCCCCCCCCGCAGGCTCAGGGCCTCGGTTGGTGGGACGGGAGCGTCCAGGAAGAAATAGCCGATGTCTCCTTGCCTTTGTGGGATCTGTGTTTCCACTTGGCTCCCCCCCTTCCCTGCGTCTCCGTGTACCGGGCGTGTGGGTGTGGGTTGCAGGGTACGTTTGTCTGTATTGTCCCGATTTAGAGAGCTGGCGAGTTCAGGGCTGCATGCACACTTGTTTTCCAGGTCTCACCAATGGCTTTGGGGCCGCGCGGGGCGAGCAGGAGCTGGGTGGCGCGCCCGGGAGGACCGCTGCGCCGCGCCGCCGCTGCGCCTCCGAGTCCAGCATCTCCTCCAGCAGCAGCCCGCTCTGCGACGCCAGGTGGGCCCCGGGTGTGCGTGCCCCCTGCCGCCTGCTCTGTGGGGCTCACAGTGGGGAAGACGCCGAGTCGCGCACAGCTTGCGAATGAATAGGCCACGTCCATACGGGCCTTCCCCAGCCCTGGTTTATCACGGTGATGGCTGGGAGCCCCTGGGCGTCCTGTGGTTAGGACCTGGTGCTCTCACGGCCTGGCCCAGGCTGGTCCTTGGTTGGGAGACTGAGATCCCACGTGGTGGAGCCAAAAAAAATTGGCTGTAGCCCACACTGCCTCCCCTGAACAGCCCCTACGCCCGGCACCCGCGTGCTCTGGGTGCTGACGGTCTGTCCGCTTCCCCCTGAAGCTTCAGTGCACCGAAGTGTGGCCGCGGCAAGCCGGCCCTGGTCCGCAGGCACACGCTGGAGGGCCGCAGCGAGCTGATATCCTGCATCGAGAACGGGAACTACGCCAAGGCAGCACGCATTGCTGCTGGTGAGTGCACGCCCACCAGCCCTGCAGAGCGGGAGGTGCCCGACCCAGAGGCCCGGGGCTGTGGAGCAGGCGGGGCGCAGCTGCAGAGGACCCTGACACAGCGCCGGGCCCCCGCGTCCCCCGGTTCTGGTGCCCAGGTGATCTTAGGCGCGCGGCCCAGCAGGTCCTGAGGGCTGCCGTGACTCCCCTCTCCTCCGCTCTTCTCCCCAGAGGTCGGTCAGAGCAGCATGTGGATATCCACCGAGGCGGCCACCTCAGTTCTCGAGCCCCTGAAGGTCGTGTGGGCCAAGTGCAGTGGCTACCCCTCGTACCCGGCCCTGGTGAGTGTGGGCAGGCGGATCAGGGTGTACAGGCATCGAGCCTCGGGGCCGTGTCCTCTGCTCCTGGGCCTGGGGCCACCCCAGCACCGCTGGGACAGGTGTCCCAGAAGACCCCTCGTGGAGTCGGGGTCTCAGGGTGTTGGGCATTCAGGGTATCAGGGAGTCAGGGTGTGGGGGTCTCAGCTGGGGACTTGGAGTTGGGGCCTCAGGGTGTCGGGGAGTCGGAGTGTGGGGTTCTCAGAGTTGGGGTCTCGGAGTTGGGGTCTCAGGGTGTCGAGGAGTCAGGGTGTGGGCGTCTCAGAGTTGGGGTCTTGGTGTTGGGGAGTCAAGGTGTCGGGGTCGAGGTGTGGGGGTCTCAGGGTCGGGGTCTCACTGTGTCGGGGTGTCAGGGTCTCGGGTTAGGGTGTGGTTGGTGTCCTTTCCCACCCACCACTCTGGCCACGGCCTGTGCTGTGACCTCGCGCCCTCCCTGTGCAGATCATTGATCCTAAGATGCCGCGCGTGCCTGGCCACCACAACGGGGTCACCATCCCAGCCCCGCCGCTGGACGTGCTGAAGATCGGCGAGCACATGCAGACCAAGGCTGATGAGAAGCTCTTCCTCGTGCTTTTCTTCGACAACAAGAGGAGCTGGTGAGCGCGGCCCCACTGAGCGCGAGCGGGTGCTCGGCCACCACTGGGGTGGGTGGGGGACACAAGCGCTGGGCCCCCTGGGTCCACGTGCACCCTGCGGGCCCCACTCGGGCTCCCAGACCCCTGTCTCTGCAAGGGCTGCTCCCGCGGTGGCTGCACGGCCTTCCCGGCTCCAGGCTCCTCCGCAGCCCCCGCCCCGAGGCCGCTCTGAGGACAGACCGTCCTGTGCGTGGGCCCTGCGGTGTCCCAGGTTGGTGGGGGGTCGTCTTGCTGACCCTGCCTCCCCCAGCCAGCCGCCCTGCTGAGTTCTGCTGAGCAGCCTTGCCTTCTGCTGGCTGGGGAGTGGTGTGCCTGGCGGTCAGGCGGGAGTGGCGAGAGTGCCCGCAGGGCCCGCGCTCTGGGGTTCTGAGGCGCTGCCTGGGCTGTGGAGGCCGGGCATGTGCGGGGTCGCCGTGGGCAGGTGGCGCGCTCGGGCCTCACGGTCCGTTTTCTTCCTCAAAGGCAGTGGCTTCCGAAGTCCAAGATGGTCCCTCTGGGCATCGATGAGACGATAGACAAGCTGAAGATGATGGAGGGCAGGAACTCGAGCATCCGCAAGGCCGTGCGGGTCGCCTTCGACCGGGCCATGAGCCATCTCAGCCGCGTGCACGGGGAGCCGGCCAGCGACCTCAGCGACGTAGACTGAGCGGCGGCCCGGCCCGTGCGCGTCGCTGTACATGCTGTACATTGTTCACCACTTAACTTATTCTGAGTTTTAGGGTTGGTTGAGTTCTTTCTCCCAGGGAGGGGGAGGTTTTCTTTCCCAGTTTTCTATGTCCCATCCCCATCCGGGCGCCATGACGGCGTGGGCGCATCCCGGGCGCCGCTCCGTGCCCCTCACAGGGCACCGGCGGGACGCTGCTGGCGTCATTTCTTCGATCTGTAGCGCTCTCTTTCTCTCTCTCTCTCTTTTTTTTTTAAAAGACTTTTGAATGTTTAATAATTTTGTAAATCATACTCTTTACACAGAGTACCACTATTTAATAGACGGGATGTACATTTACAATGACAAATGTGTATTTTAAGAAAGAAAATGACATTATTTTGAATGGTACTTTGTGGAAAGAGCTGGAGAATAAATTTATGCCGCGTGCATCACTCGCAAATCACCAAAAACACTCCGCCGCCTCCGTGAGGGCCGGGGCGGGCCTCCTGGGCCTCCCCTGCCGCCTTGCCCACCTGCCAGCCTCCCACGGTGTGCCTCCCAGCGGATTATTTATTGTAGAAAGTGTATTCATTTGCTTTATAATGAAAAATAAATTTGCAGAAGTATATTGATATGCATTTTATACGGGCACATAAACACTCAACTTGCTTTGGGAGCAGGATGCTGGTTGGTGTGTAGATGACTCTGGCTGCGTGTGCTTTGATTTTGTAACTTGTAATCTTTTGTTTACAATGAGGGGCTTTCTGTAACTCGTTTTAATTTAGAACACTTTGGTAGCAATAGAAACTTTGGATACATTTTTGTATGGTACATGTGATGTATATAGAATTAGTACTTTATTTTTATTTTTAAGAGGTAAAAGCATTATGTTAGGGGAAAAGGTAGGGTGGGTTTCCAAAATTGCATTTTTTATATAAAAAAAATAAAGTCAAGATTTGGACGGTGTGGCCCTTTCATTCCTGCCTCCCTAGCACGCCGAGCGGCCGGCAGCCGGGCTGGGGAGGGTGCCCCAGCCTGGGCCTGCCCCTGGCCCGTGCCCCGCCTTCATCTCTCGTGTTCTGGGGTGTTGTTATTTATTATTTCACCTAATCATATTTTTATTTTAAAATGGTAGCTTGAAACTTCAAATGTTTTTTTCTTTTCAGTTTCCATTGTTTGTAACATTTCCATAGAAACTTGAAAATAAACATCTTCCTTGGATAGCTCTGTCCCGTGTCTGACGGCCGCCTTCTCTCTGCTAGCATCCCGGGTCCTCGTGGACGGCCTGCTGGGGCTGCCTTGCTGCGGTGCGGCCTTGGCCATGGTCCAAGGGCGGACGAGAGGGACAGAGCCCTCCCGCCTGGGGCCTGTGCTCGTGGTGGGGTGGGGGCTCCTGCACCCTCCTCTCCCCCCACCCTCTGGGGCTACCCCGCCTCTCAGGGCCGCCTGCTCGGCCCTGCCCGCGTGCAGCCTGCTGGTCTGCCCAGGTTCTGCGGTGTCGGCACGGACGTTGGCATCACCGCTCCTCGCCCCGCTGTGAGGCTCCACCAGGCGTGCCCAGCCTGGCACCGGCTCCTCTGATGGAGGGCAGCCCCAGGGAGCCCTCATCTTGGAAGCTCCCTCGGCCCAGTGCTGACGGCCTGGCCTGGCCCCTGACCCTGGGCAGGGCCGTGGTGGGTGGGGCTGCTGGCGGATCCCTGCCGGCCCAGGGCACCCTGTGTTCTTAGCTTGGGTCACGCCCCAAGGCCGTGGTGGTTCGGGCTGCTGGCGGATCCCTGCCCGGCCCAGGGCACCCTGTGTTCTTAGCTTGGGTCACGCCCCAAGGCCGTGGTGGGTGGGGCTGCTGGCGGATCCCTGCCCGGCCCAGGGCACCCTGTGTTCTTAGCTTGGGTCACGCCCCAAGGGCCCTGGGGCTCCAGGGTGCAGACATTTCACTGTTGAGAGGATTTGTCCAAAGTCCAGTCTCCTGGGGCCTGACTCCAGCCTGTCCCGCTCTTGCTGCTTCCAGCTCATCTCTCTTCCCCGTCTCTGTTTCAGACAGCAGTGCAGAGTGGGCTGCTGAGAGCTTGGAGGGGGTGCGGGTTGGTGTGTGCCCTCTGGGGTGTTGGCCAGCCTGGGCGCGCTGCTCCCTGGGTCCTGCGCTTCGGTCTCTGGCCAGGGTGGAGCATCTTGTCGATAGTCTGAATTCTGTCTCTCACAGGGTGGTTTAAAGTGGGGGCACCTGTGTTTGGGGTCTCTTGGCCCTGGGTCATGCGGAGGTGTCCTGGGCCCGGTGGAGACAAGGCCTCGGGTGGGCAGTGTTGGGGCTGGTGGAGGGGGAGTAGGTTTTCCCAGGGACTGTGGGGAGGGGATGGGTCCTGGGGGCCAGTGGGCAGGGGGCAGCTCTGGTGTGTGGGGGTCTGCCTGGGCGGCTAGGGGCCCTTGGGCTGGTCTCAGCTCCTGCAGCTAACCCTGTGTGCCCTCTGCTCGGGGCCCTGGCCCTGCTGACTTGAGGCCAGAGGGGCAGAGACTGGACACGGGTCTCCTGGTCCAGGCAGAGGAGCCTGCGCGCCCCCGCGCAAGTATGGCCCTGGTGTCCAGCTCCCAGCCTGTCCTGGGGCTTTCCGTGTTCAAGGCAGTGTAGACGGTGCTTGTTACGGGGCTGGGGCTCCCGACCTGTCCCCTCACACATGGTCCCCCAGTGGTGCGGCTCCCCTCAGTCCTGTGGGTAGCACTGAGCGGGGCAGGGATCCTTGCGTCCCCCTGCACGCCCCCTGTGGGGCCCTGCATTCCAGATGTGTCTTCCTGGCCCCCCTCCAGGCCTGCTCTGTGGGTATGGTGGACTCCCCACTCCTGGACCAGGTACATCTGGCTTCTTGGAGGAGGAGGGATCAGCGGTCCCCCAAATCCTTCCCCACAAACCAGGGGCTGACCCCAGGCTGGGGAGACTTCACACCCCCCTCACCCCAAGAGCTTGGGTCAGGTCTTGCCACCCTCACTCAGACCTCAGCCTCTTTTGGGACCCCCCACCCCAGGGAACACCATCTGTGGGCAGTTGAGGCCCCTAGCTTCATCTTTGAGCCCCAGGCTTCCAGAACTGAGTTCCGCGGGGGGGGGGGGGGGGGGGGTGGGGGGGTGGAGGGCGGGGGTGGCCTCTGCTATAGCGCCTGCTGCTGAGATACCAGCCGGCCTCCCCCACTGCGTTCTGCTTGTGTGTTGTAATGAAGCCTCTTGAAATAAAGGCCACACCTCCAGGCTCCTTTGCAGCTTGGTGAGGCCTGGGGACCAGATAGATGCTAAGTAACTGGAAGCACCACTGCCAGGAAATGTCCTCCAGGTGGGAGGAGCTTCCTCTTGCTGGCTGGAATGTGGATGGGGTGGTTGGAGCCAGAGCAGCCATTCTGGGTCCTGTGGAGAGTGGCAGAACCGCAAGATTGATGGTGCCTGGGTCTCTGATGCAAGCACAGAGTTTGCCTGTTGTGAAATGCAACTCATATTTTATGGCAAGACAAAAGTTTGTACAAAAAATGTTCTCTGCTCTTTGGCCCACTCTCTTCCACTGCTGTTCCTGTACAATATGCAGCAACCAAGCTTTCCCCATTGGCAGAAATACCTGCTCAACCATGAAAACCAACACTCTTCCCAGCGACAGCAAGACAACTCCCTAGAGATAAATTCCTTCTTAATCTCCTGAGGGGCCATGATGACACTTAGATCTGGGTTGTGTAAATTGTCAGTAATACGTCAATTGATGTCCAACCCTTGAGGCTGAGATATCCGGTGTCAAAAGCCTTGTAGCACTGCGCCTCGACGTGTAACGGGCAGGACAGTTCTTACTGACACGCCCTTGCCGGGTTATAATCCTACAATTTGGCTAAAATGAAATATTCCATTTCTTATGTAGCTTGACTGATTAATTTTTTGTCAGTACCATGAATCCTGAAGACTTTATGTGATGTGTGTGTGTGGGAAGTCACTTCAGTCCTGTCTGATTCTTTGAGACCCCATCAACCGTAGCCCGCCAGGCTCCTCTTGTCCATGGGATTCTCCAGGCAGGAATACTGGAGTGGGTTGACATTTCCTCCTCCAGGGGATCTTCCCAACCCAGGAATCGAACCTGAGTTTCCTGTATTCTCCTCCTGCATTGCAGGCAGATTCTTTATCATCCGAGCCCCAGGGAAGCCCGATAGTTCACCAATAGGACAGAAAAAAATGGGCAAACAGTGGACTCGTTTCACAGAAAAGTAAATACAATTGGCTCTACACATGTTGAAAAAAATGCTGAATTTCACTCATAGTAATAGAAACGCAAATTACAGTGTCTCCATACAGGCCATTTTAAACCTTCGGGAGGGCAGAGAAGCAAGACGGGGTGCGGGATGAGCACCCCTGGCGGCTGCAGGACGCCACGCCGAGCCGGTCGGGCCCCAAGCTGGTCATCCGGCAGGAGCCCTTCTGGCCCCGACCCTGCCCGAGAGATGAGCCGTGAGCCGTGCCCACCGTGAGAAGCAATCTCTCAGGTGGTGGAATCTGGGAAGAGCCAGGGTTGGCAGCACCCTCAACATCCACAGGCAGGGAGGGGGGCGCCTGTTGGAGACGCAGTGCACGGGGATCCTCACGGCCTCGCCCCCTGACGGGAGGGTGGACACTGTGTGCCCTGCTGGGTCAGAGGGGGCGCCTGCTTGCATCTGTGGGGACTACATGCAGAAACCCGATCCCCGATCCCCGATCCCTGATCCCCGGAGTGGGCCCGGAGCCAGGCAGCTCAGGGGCTCCCTCCAGGTGAGGCCGGGTAGGCGAGGGTCCAGCCTGGGGTCCGACAAGGACCAACTGGCGTCCAGCCGCTCCTGGTTCCCGTACAAAAGGTCGGGGATGCGGAGCTGACGGTCGGTCTCTGCTCTACGGCTAGGCAGCTGGGGCTGCGGGAACCGGCCTCGGGTCGGGGGACACTGGCTGGCTGGGGGGCTCCTCAGGGCTCCGTGTGCTTCCTCCCCGTTGAGGGCCCCGCCGTTTATAACCCAGACTCTCACTTTAAAATACCTCGTGTCACTGTTGCTTTGGTTTCTGCCGTAAATGACGTGAATGAGCAACAAGAACACACGTCCCCTCCCTCCGGAACCTACCCACGCCCCACATCCGACCCTTCACTTTGTCACAGAGCGCCCCTCCAGCAGCTTCAGCTCCCAGTCCCATGGTTACCACCCCACTTGACACATGAGACTTGTGTTTACAAATAAATGCATACCTGTCCTGGAGGACTTATTTTATTTGGTCTTAAAAAGCAATATACACAAAGATATTGAAAATTAAAAATTCATCCGTGCTCCAAGACTCCATCGGGCTCACTGAGACACAAGGGGGTGATTTTTCAAGGTGGCTGGGAGTGGGGTCCTGGGCTCTGTGCTGCAGATTTGGGGAGACACTGCGGAGGGCAGAGACTCCTGGGGAAATCCGTCTGATGGCGTTCTGTTGCCTTATCTCATTAATGTGCTTCTTCTGTTGCAAATGAAAAGCGTCTCTCGTGGTACCAACTCCCACCCTGGAGCCTAGACCCTCCAGACCCCCACGCCTGCCTCCCCCTGCCTGACCACAGGAGGCCCCCAGGGTAGAGGTAGGGAGAGGTCTGAGGGCCGTGGTCGTGTCCAGGGTGGTGGGCGGCCCTGTGCACAGGACCTGGGCTGGGTGGGGGTAGGGGTGTGCGCAGGAGCCCCAGGCCCTCCTGCTGTTATTAACCAGTTCAGCTCAGTCTGTTCGACTCTTTGTGACCCCATGGACTGCAGCCCACCAGGCCTCCCTGTCTTTTACCAACTCCTGGAGTTTATTCAAACTCATGTCCATCGAGTCAGATAAAACAGCCATAGTTGGAAAGTGTTCCCTTGGTATCTCTAATTTTCTTGAAGAGATCTCTAGTCTTTCCCATTCTATTGTTTTCCTCTATTTCTGTGCATTGATCTCTGAGGAAGGCTTCCTTATCTCTCCTTGCTATTCTTTGTAACTGCATTCAGATGCTTATATTGTTCCTTTTCTCCTTTGCTTTTCGCTTCTCTTCTTTTCACAGCTATCTGTAAGGCCTACTCAGACAGCCATTTTGCTTTTTTGCATTTCTTTTTCTTGGGGATGGTCTTGATCCCTGTCTCCTGTACAATGTCATGAATCTCATTCCATAGTTCATCAGGCACTCTATCAGATCTAGGCCCTTAAATCTATTTCTCACTTCCACTGTATAATCATAAGGGATTTTATTTAGGTCATACCTGAGTGGTCTAGTGGTTTTCCCTACTTTCTTCAATTTAAGTCTGAATTTGGCAATAAGGAGTTCATGGTCTGAGCCACAGTCAGCTCCTGGTCTGGTTTTCGCTGACTGTATAGAGCTTCTCCATCTTTGGCTGCAAAGAATATAATCAATCTGATTTCGGTGTTGACCATCTTGTGATGTCCATGTGTAGAGTCTTCTCTTGTGTTGTTGGAAGAGGGTGTTTGTTATGACCAGTGCATTTTCTTGGCAAAACGCTATTAGTCTTTGCCCTGCTTCATTCCGTATTCCAAGGCCAAATTTGCCTGTTACTCCAGGTGTTTCTTGACTTCCTACTTTTGCATTCCAGTCCCCTATCATGAAAAGCTTTATTGACTATGCCAAAGCCTTTGACTGTGTGGATCACAATAAACTGTGGAAAATTCTGAAAGAGATGGGAGTACCAGACCACCTGATCTACCTCTTGAGAAATTTGTATGTAGGTCAGGAAGCAACAGTTAGAACTGGACATGGAACAACAGACTGGTTCCAAATAGGAAAAGGAGTACGTCAAGGCTGTATATTGTCACCCTGCTTATTTTACTTATATGCAGAGTACATCATGAGAAACGCTGGACTGGAAGAAACACAAGTTGGAATCAAGATTGCTGGGAGAAATATCAATAACCTCAGATATGCAGATGACACCACCCTTATGGCAGAAAGTGAAGAGGAACTAAAAAGCCTCTTGATGAAGGTGAAAGTAGAGAGTGAAAAAGTTGGCGTAAAGCTCAACATTCAGAAAACGAAAATCATGCCATCTGGTCCCATCACTTCATGGGAAATAGATGGGGAAACAGTGTCAGACTTTATTTTTCTGGGCTCCAAAATCACTGCAGATGGTGACTGCAGCCATGAAATTAAAAGAAGCTTACTCCTTGGAAGGAAAGTTATGACCAACCTAGATCACATATTCAAAAGCAGAGACATTACTTTGCCAACAAAGGTTCGCCTAGTCAAGGCTATGGTTTTTCCTGTGGTCATGTATGGATGTGAGAGCTGGACTGTGAAGAAGGCTGAGCACTGAAGAATTGATGCTTTTGAACTGTGGTGTTGGAGAAGACTCTTGAGAGTCCCTTGGACTGCAAGCAGATCCAACCAGTCCATTCTGAAGGAGATCAGCCCTGGGATTTCTTTGGAAGGAATGATGCTGAAGCTGAAACTCCAGTACTTTGGCCACCTCATGTGAAGAGTTGACTCATTGGAGAAGACTCTGATGCTGGGAGGGATTGAGGGCAGGAGGAGAAGGGGACGACAGAGGATGAGATGGCTGGATGGCATCACTGACTCGATGGACGTGAGTCTGAGTGAACTCCATGAGTTGGTGATGGACAGGGAGGCCTGGCGTGCTGCGATTCACGGGGTCGCAAAGAGTTGGACACGACTGAGCGACTGATCTGATCTGATCTGATAACGAAAAGGACATCTTTTTGGGGTGTTAGTTCTAAAAGGTCTTGTAGGTCTTCATAGAACCATTCAACTTCAGCTTCTTCAGTGTTACTGGTTGGGGCATAGCCTTGGATTACTTTGATATTGAATGGTTTGCCTTGGAAATGAACAGAGATCATTCTGTCGTTTTTGAGATTGCATCCAAGTACTGCATTTCGGACTCTTTTGTTGACTATCAGATCAGATCAGATCAGATCAGTCGATCAGTCGTGTCCGACTCTTCGCGACCCCATGAACTGCAGCACGCCAGGCCTCCCTGTCCATCACCAGCTCTCGGAGGTCACCCAGACTCACATTCATCGAGTCAGTGATGCCATCCAGCCATCTCATCCTCTGTCGTCCCCTTCTCCTCCTGCCCTCAATCCCTCCCAGCATCAGAGTCTTCTCCAATGAGTCAACTCTTCGCATGAGGTGGCCAAAATACTGGAGTTTCAGCTTTAGCATCATTCCCTCCAAAGAAATCCCAGGGCTGATCTCCTTCAGAATGGACTGGTTGGATCTCCTTGCAGTCCAAGGGACTCTCAAGAGTCTTCTCCAACACCACAGTTCAAAAGCATCAATTCTTCGGTGCTCAGCCTTCTTCACAGTCCAGCTCTCACATCCATACATGACCAAAGGAAAGACCATAGCCTTGACTAGGCGAACCTTTGTTGGCAAAGTGATGTCTCTGCTTTTGAATATGCTATCTAGGTTGGTCATAACTTTCCTTCCAAGGAGTAAGTGTCTTTTAATTTCATGGCTGCAGTCACCATCTGCAGTGATTTTGGAGCCCAGAAAAATAAAGTCTGACACTGTTTCCACTGTTTCTCCATCTATTTCCCATGTAGTGATGGGAGCAGATGCCATGATCTTCGTTTTCTGAATGTTGAGCTTTAAGCCAACCTTTTCACTCTCCATTTTCACTTTCATCAAGAGGCTTTTTAGTTCCTCTTCACTTTCTGCCATAAGGGTGGTGTCATCTGCATATCTGAGGTTATTGGTATTTCTCCCGGCAATCTTGATTCCAACTTGTGTTTCCTCCAGTCCAGCATTTCTCATGATGTACTCTGCATATAAGTTAAATAAACATGGTGACAATATACAGCCTTGACGTACTCCTTTTCCTATTTGGAACCAGTCTGTTGTTCCATGACCAGTTCTAACTGTTGCTTCCAGACCTGCATACAGGTTTCTCAAGAGGCAGATCAGGTGGTCTGGTATTTCCATCTCTCTTAAAATTTTCCACAGTTTATTGTGATCTACACAGTCAAAGGCTTTGGCATAGTCAATAAAGCAGAAATAGATGTTTTTCTGGAACTCTCTTGCTTTTTCCATGATCCAGCGGATGTTGGCAATTTGATCTCTGGTTCCTCTGCCTTTTCTAAATCCAGCTTGAACATCAGGAAGTTCACGGTTCACATATTGCTGAAGCCTGGCTTGGAGAATTTTGAGCATTACTTTACTAGCGTGTGAGATGAGTGCAATTGTTTGGTAGTTTGAGCACTCTTTGGCATTGCCTTTCTTTGGGATTGGGATGAAAACTGACCTTTTCCAATCTTGTGGCCACTGCTGAGTTTTCCAAATTTGCTGGCGTATTGAGTGCAGCACTTTCACAGCATCATCTTTCAGGATTTGGAATAGCTCCACTGGAATTCCATCACCTCCACTAGCTTTGTTCCTAGTGATGCTTTCTAAGGCCCACTTGACTTCACATTCCAGGATGTCTGGCTCTAGGTCAGTGATCACACCATCATGATTATCTGGGTCGTGAAGATCTTTTTTGTACAGTTCTTCTGTGTATTCTTGCCACCTCTTCTTAATATCTTCTGCTTCCGTTAGGTCCATACCATTTCTGTCCCTTATCGAGCCCATCTTTGCATGAAATGTTCCTTTGGTATCTCTGATTTTCTTGAATAGATCCTTAGTCTTTCCCATTCTGTTGTTTTCCTCTATTTCTTTGCATTGATCACTGAATAGGGCTTTCTTATCTCTTCTTGCTATTCTTTGGAACTCTGCATTCAAATGTTTATATCTTTCCTTTTCTCCTTTGCTTTTCGCTTCTCTTCTTTTCGCAGCTATTTGCAAGGCCTCCCCAGACAGCCATTTTGCTTTTTTGCATTTCTTGTCCATGGGGATGGTCTTGATCCCTGTCTCCTGTACAATGTCACGAACCTCATTCCATAGTTCATCAGGCACTCTATCTATCAGGTCTAGGCCCTTAAATCTATTTCTCACTTCCACTGTATAATCATAAGGGATTTGATTTAGGTCATACCTGAATGGTCTAGTGGTTTTCCCTACTTTCTTCAATTTAAGTCTGAATTTGGCAATAAGGAGTTCATGGTCTGAGCCACAGTCAGCTCCTGGTCTTGTTTTTGCTGATTGTATAGAGCTTCTCCATCTTTGGCTGCAAAGAATATAATCGATCTGATTTCGGTGTTGACCATCTGGTGATGTCCATGTATAGAGTCTTCTCTTGTGTTGTTGGAAGAGGGTATTTGCTATGACCAGTGCATTTTCTTGGCAAAACTCTGTTAGTCTTTGCCCTGCTTCATTCCGTATTCCAAGGCCAAATTTGCCTGTTACTCCAGGTGTTTCTTGACTTCCTACTTTTGCATTCCAGTCCCCTATAATGAAAAGGACATCTTTTTTGGGTGTTAGTTCTAAAAGGTCTTGTAGGTCTTCATAGAACTGTTCAACTTCAGCTTCTTCAGCGTTACTGGTTGGGGCATAGACTTGGATTACCGTGACATTGAATGGTTTGCCTTGGAAACAAACAGAGATCATTCTGTCGTTTTTGAGATTGCATCCAAGTACTGCATTTCAGACTCTTTTGTTAACCATGATGGCCACTCCGTTTCTTCTGAGGGATTCCTGCCCACAGTAGTAGATCCTCTGAGTAGTAGGTCCTCTGAGTTAAATTCACCCATTCCAGTCCATTTTAGTTCACTAATTCCTAGAATGTCAACATTCACTCTTGCCATCTCTTGTTTGACCACTTCCAATTTGCCTTGATTCATGGATCTGACATTCCAGGTTCCTATGCAATATTGTTCTTTACAGCATCGGACTTTCCTTCTATCACCAGACACATCTACAGCTGGGTATTCTTTCTGCTTTGGTTCCATCCTTTCATTCTTTCTGGAGTTATTTTTCCACTGATCTCCAGTAGCATATTGGGCCCCTACTGACCTGGGGAGTTTCTCTTTCAGTATCCTATCATTTTGCCTTTTCATACTGTTGTTGACTATAGGGCTACTCCATTTCTTCTAAGGGATTTCTTCCCACAGTAGTAGATATAATGGTCATCTGAGTTAAATTCACCCATTCCAGTCCCTTTTAGTTCACTGATTCCTAAAAGGTCGACATTCACTCTTGCCATCTCCTGTTTGACCACTTCCAATTTGCCTTGATTCACGGACCTAACATTCCAGGTTCCTATGCAATATTGCTCTTTACAGCATTGGACCTTGCTTCTATCACCAGTCACATCCACAACTGGGTGTTGTTTTTGCCTTTGCTCCATCCCTTCATTCTTTCTGGAGTTATTTCTCCACTGATCTCCAGTAGCATATTGGGCACCTACTGACCTGGGGAGTTCCTCTTTCAGTATCCTATCATTTTACCTTTTCATACTGTTCATGGGTTCTCAAGGCAAGAATACTGAAGTGGTTTGCCATTCCCTTCTCCAGTGAACCACATTCTGTCAGAACCCTCCACCATGACCCATCTGTCTTGGGTGGCCCTACACGGCATAGCTTAGTTTCATTGAGTTAGACAAGCTGTGGTCCATGTGATCAGATTGGCTAGCTGTGATTGTGGTTTCTGTCCGTCTGCCCTCTGATGCCTTCTCTCAGTGCCTACTGTCTTACTTGGGTTTCTCTTACCTTGGACGTGGGGTATCTCTTCATGGCCACTCCAGCGCCATGGAGCCAGCAGAAGATATTAAGAAGAGGTGGCAAGAATACACAGAAGAACTATACAAAAAAGACCTTCATGACCCAGATAATCACGATGGTGTGACCACTCATCTAGAGCCAGACATCCTGGAATGGGAAGTCAAGTGGGCCTTAGGAAGCATCACGACAAACAAAGCTAGTGGAGGTGATGGAATTCCAGTTGAGCTCTTTCAAATCCTAAAAGATGATGCTGCGAAAGTGCTGCACTCAATATGCCAGCAAATTTGGAAAATTCAGCAGTAACCACAGGACTGGAAAAGGTCAGTTTTTGTTCTAATCCCAAAGAAAGCAATGCCAAAGAATGCTCAAACTACCGCACAATTGCACTCATCTCACATGCTAGTAAAGTAATGCTCAAAATTCTCCAAGCCAGGCTTCAGCAATATGTGAACTGTGAACTTCCTGATGTTCAAGCTTGATTTTAAAAAGGCAGAGGAACCAGAGATCAAATTGCCAACATCTGCTTGATCATTGAAAAAGCAAGAGAGTTAAAAAAACATTTCTGCTTTATTGACTATGCCAAAACCTTTGTGTGGATCACAACAAACTGTGGAAAATTCTTCAAGAGATGGGAATACCAGACCACCTGACCTGCCTCTTGAGAAACCTGCATGCAGGTCAGGAAGCAACAGTTAGAACTGGACATGGAACAGACTAGTTCCAAATCGGGAAAGGAGTACGTCAAGGCTGTATATTGTCACCCTGCTTATTTAACTTATATGCAGAGTACATCATGAGAAATGCTGAGGTGGAGGAAGCACAATCTGGAGTCAAGACTGCCGGGAGAAATATCAATAACCTCAGATATGCAGATGACACCACCCTTATGGCAGAAAGTGAAGAGGGACTAAAGAGCCTCTTGATGAAAGTGAAAGAGGAGAGTGAAAAAGTTGGCTTAAAACTCAACATTCAGAAAACTAAGATCGTGGCATCTGGTCCCATCACTTCATGGGAAATAGATGGGGAAACAGTGGAAACAGTGGCAGACTTTATTTTTCTGGGCTCCAAAATCACTGCAGATGGTGACTGCAGCCATGAAATTAAAAGACACTTCCTCCTTGGAAGCAAAGTTATGACCAACCTAGACAGCACATTAAAAAGCAGAGACATTACTCTGCCAACAAAGGTCCATCTAGTCAAAGCTATGCTTTTTCCAGTAGTCAGGTATGGATGTGAGAGTTCGACTATAAAGAAAACTGAGCGCCGAAGAATTGATGCTTCTGAACTGTGGTGTTGGAGAAGACTCTTGAGAGTCCCTTGGACTGCAAGGACATCCAACCATTCCATCCTAAAGGAAATCAGTCCTGAATATTCATTGGAAGGACTGATGTTGAAGCTGAAACTCCAATACTTTGGCCACCTGATGTGAAGAGCTGACTCATGTGAAAAGACCCTGATGCTGGAAAAGATTTAGGGCGGGAGGAGAAGGGGACGACAGAGGATGAGATGGTTGGATGGCATCACCAACTCAATGAACATGGGTTTGAGTAAGCTCCGGGAGTTGGCGATGGACAGGGAGGCCTGTTGTGGTGCAGCCCCTGGGATCGCAGAGAGTTGGACACGGCTGAGAGACTGAACTGAGTTGAACTGAATTAGAAAGTGGCGCCCTCCATTCCTCTTCCTTCTGCCCCTCGGTGTCCTCTATGAGCCTGGCTTCCGTGACCTGTCCCAGTAAGGGTGGGCCTCAGTGGGTGATCGCCAAGGTCTGAGGACAGGCCGATCCTGCTCCGCTCTGCCGGGGGTGAAGCTGGTGGTCCTGGGCTGGGGGCTACAGGTGGGGGCAGCCTGGCCCATGGCCCCCGCAGCAGAGGCTCCCTGGCTGTGTTGGTGGGTCTGTGCTTTCTGCACATAAATCACGTGTGTCGTGCGCATGTGTTGGCCGCGTCTGTGACGTGCACAGAAATCACGTATCATGCGCATGCGCCTGCCGCGCCTGTGACGTGCTCAGAAATCACGTGTCATGCGCATGCGCCTGCCGCGCCTGTGACGTGCACAGAAATCACGTGTCATGCGCATGCGCCGGCCGCGCCTGTAACGTGCACAGAAATCACGTGTGTCATGCGCATGCGCCTGCCGCGCCTGTGACGGCTGCACAGAAATCACGTGTGTCATGCGCATGCGCCTGCCGCGCCTGTGACGTGCACAGAAATCACGTGTGTCATGCGCATGCGCTGGCCGCGCCTGTGACGTGCACAGAAATCACGTGTGTCATGCGCATGTGCCTGCCGCGCCTGTGACTTGCACAATCACGTGTCATGCGCATGCGCCTGCCGCGCCTGTGATGGCTGCACAGAAATCACGTGTGTCATGCGCATGCGCCTGCCGCGCCTGTGACGTGCACAGAAATCACGTGTGTCATGCGCAAGCGCTGGCCGCGCCTGTGACGTGCACAGAAATCACGTGTGTCATGCATATGCGCCTGCCGCGCCTGTGACTTGCACAATCACGTGTCATGTGCATGCGCCTGCCGCGCCTGTGACGGCTGCACAGAAATCACGTGTGTCATGCGCATACGCCGGCCGCGCCTGTGACGGCTGCATGTCCTTAGAGAGACGGTGGATTTATTTAAATTTATACGTAGCAGATGCTGCGACTTTGCTGGCGAACCCAGTGGATCGTGGCCTTGCTTGCTGGCCTCTGTGAATATTAAGCAATCTGGAGCCCAGAAGGTGCTCAGCTCAGGGCTGGGGGCTGGTGTGGACCCGGGAACTTTGCTCCCCGCACTCAGCCGCCCACCCCCTCCTGGGAGCCCCACGTGCCCCTGGCCCACGCACGGTGGCCCCCGAGCAAGTCCTCCCCACCGGACTCCTCACACCTCTGTGAGCACCCAGCCAGCAGGGGCGCCTGGGCAGGAGGCTCGGTCCACAAGGGACGATGACCGGACTCCACGGCCAGTGCTGCTGAGGGGGGCCCTGAGGAGCCGATGGCCTCCCGGAAGGGAGATGCCTCTGGTTTGGGGATGCTGGGACCCCACCATCGCTCCCCCAGGACTGCCACCAGACCCAGGCCTTCTCTGTCCTCTGCACAGAGACAGCCCTCATGGCACATCTGGATCTGGGGGCAGCCCTACTGGGCGCGCATCAGCTTCCCATCCACCCCTGCCAGCTACCCCCCACACTACTTTCCAGACCCCAGACCTTTGTCTCCTGGGATGCAAGCCTGGCAGGGCCCTCCTTGGGCATTGTCCCCCAGCCTGGCCTCCTTGGCCTCCCTTCTCCCTTCAGCCTCCTCCTCTGGGTCTTCCTCGAGCCCCCTGGTTACTGAGCCTCCTTCCTCTAGCCCATCTGTTCCCCCACACCTTTCCGCATGTATCTACTTGGGTCCACAGCTGTTTTCTGGGAACTACTACGTGCCAGATTCTGTGTCAGAACCAGAGATGGGTTCTGGTGCCCCCTCCCAGGCAGGAGTTGGGCAGTGTCCAAAACGACAGTGTGGTCACAGGTATGCCGGGCAGGCTGCCTGGAGGAGGCGTCTCACAGCTTACCCCAGGATGGGGTGCTCCTGGGTGCACAGCAGGAAGGCATCAGTTCAAGGGAGGGGGCGTGGGGTGTTGGGATGGAGAAGCCCCTGAGAGGCCCAGGGAGGGGAATAAGACCACCACCTGGACAGGGTATCAGGTTAGCTAGCCAGACAGCTGTGCACGTTGAAGGGGAAGTGGAGGCCGTGGCATAGCTGGACTGAGCTGTAGAGGAGGCAGGTCTGAGGCTGTGGACAGAGTCGCGCCCACAGGGGCTTCCGGGCAGAGGGGCTCTGAGGACACAGCACGGAAGCGCATGGTGTCAGGAGGGGTGGGCGTCTCAGCTCCTAGTTCTTTCTGAGCTGGCTTTGCGCTCTGCTCATTGTTACATGGCGGGTCCTGGGTGGAGGGCAAGGCAAGGGCAGAGACCCGGCACCCCGGCAGGGGCCACAAGGCCAGGGCAAATGAGGAGGGGGAGACGCTGGGGGCTGTGCTCCAAGGCCTGGGGGTCGCCCGGTGGGTGACGCCATCCGGGCTACGGGGGCCCTTGAGACTGCGGCTCTGAGTGCAGGGCCTGGGGCCGCGCGGGGCGGCTCGCCTGCAGGGAGGTGACGGAGGGGCCGCGTGCACAGGTGGCAGATCAGCGACAGCTGTGCTGATGGTGGGACTGTGGGGGGGGTGGGGGGCCTGACGAGTGGGGATGGGACCTGAGCTGGGGATGGTGGGAGGGGGGAACCGCGGGACGCCTGAGCGTGCTGACCCCTGAGCTGGGGATGGTGGGACCTGCGGGCGGGGAACCGCGGGACGCCTGAGCGTGCTGACCCCTGAGCTGGGGGTCCTGGGGAGTCATGGGGGCTGGAGAAGGCGGGGCAGGAATTCTTTAGAAAAAGGGAGGGTCCCCAGAGAGTGGGTGTGTTCAGAGCAGAGTAGTCTGGAGGGGGAGGGGCGAAAGGAGGGTCCAGGGAGGGAGGCGACCTGGACACCAAGTGGAGAAGCTTCTAGAGGCGGGTGGGGGTGACCAAGGGGGTCGGAGGGGAGCCGGGGACCTTGGGCCCAGGGGCGGTGGAGCCGCCGAGGAGGCGGGTCCGACAGGGGCGGGTCCAGGGCGGGTCCGGGGCGGGTCCACCTGTTCTCAGGCCCACTGTCTCGTCCCACCTCTGCGGCCAGGCCAGGATAGTGCAGTCTGTGGACACGGGGGCCTCGGAGGGCCACAAGGCTTCTGTGGCCTTGAGAAGCACAGGTGCCCGGTCGGAGGGGAACTGGGACGCAGGGGAGGTCACGTCCAGAGAGATAGGAGGACAGGCCACGCAGGAAAACAGCCCACCCGCAGGCCCCACCGGACACCCCTGGGACGTAGGATGGGAAGCCTCGGGGCCAGTTTGCTTCCAGTCTTGCTGGGGAGCCGGGCTGGGGGTCCAGACCCCTGCTGGCAGGTCCCTGGGGGTCTGGGAGCCGCCCTCCTAGTGGGCAGCCAGGACCCGAGTTCTGCCAGTGAGGTCCATGGGCGCCCTGAGAGGCTCTGGGCACAGTTGAGAATGGAGGCTCTGCCACCCACTCTTCAGGGCACGCTGCAGCCCCACCCAGACTGGGGGGTGGATGCGCCACCCTGGGGTGACCCCCAGGCCCACCCTGCCTCACCCCTCCCAGCTCCTGGCAGTTTGAGAAATTGGATTGTGAATGATGAGGTTTGGCTGGATTACTCCTGGTGGATTCCTGCAACTTAATTGAAAATAAAATGCATGATCTTTTCTTTTGATGAGAAAAGGCAGATTTAGCTGAAACTAATCAGCAATGGGGCTGGAGAAACTTGGGGACCGTGGAAGGAAAATAAGTTTGAAGGCATTTGAAAAATATGGTAATTCTCCCCAAACTGTGTGAATTATGATATATTACACTGGGCCGCCAGGCGCTGCCCCTCCCCTGACATGGCCCCAGGTCCGCAGTCAGCACTTCATCACAGCTCGTTACTGATGGCGTCGGCTTCCTCACTTCCACTTACCGTCCCCAGGGAATTGGACTGGGAGCCAGGAGCTGGAGCCAGGGGCTGGCTGGGGTGGGGGGCCATGTACCCCAGCCTCGCGGGACCCCTGCCCCCCCCACCTCGCCCACCCACCCGCTCCTGCTGCCCCCCACTTTCTGCCCTGCTTCCTTCCTGAGCTCGGCTCTCAGCACTGTGGGCGTGGGGCTGCTGGCGACGTCCCCCGGGCTCCTGGGCCTGGCCTGGGGACCAGCTGTGGTGGCCCCTGTGCTGCTGAGCTCTGATTTCTGCGGCGGGCAGGTGCCGCAGGGCCTCCGCTGTGGCCTGCCGCGGCCATGGTGCTTTGCGCCCAGCTGAGCCGTTGGCCTGTCCAGCTTCCTTCGGTCGTAGGACTGTGGCTTCCCCTTCTGCTGGCTGTTTGTTGGCCAGAGGCCACCCTCCATCCTGGTGTGTGTCTGTCCTAACGTGGCTGCTTTGCCCCGGTCCACTGAGACGGTTCCCACGTAAGGAGGGCATGGGTACCTTCACTGGTGATGTGCTCCTTTGTTCAGAAGTGAGTCATGGGTCCTGTGCACACACTCACAGGGGCCACACACAGGGTGGGCAGCAGGACGTGGGTGGCCTGGGACCACCTGTGTCTGTCTGCCGTGAGTCTAGGCTCCCCTCACCGAGTTTGCCGAACTGGCCTGGACCTGGCTCCCTCCCCTCGGTGTGGCCCCCCTCCCTGCCCAGACAAGCCCCCAAAACCTTTGCCCTTCCTCCTCAGCCCCCCCGACCCCACCCCGACCGCCTGGCACGGGTAGCTGTGTCTGCCCCGACAACAGTGCGTCCGAATAGCGGGCAAAGATAGCTAGACCCGCAAGGACAGATGGCCAAGTCCACGACAGGGGGCCTGGGCTCCTGTTAGTGAGGGGCAGAGAGACGATTACAAAGATGGGCTGAACTCACAACGCTGTCCACCGACTCCTGCGGCTGACGCCTGCGGACGGCTGCCCCCAGCACAGCAGCACACGTTCTTCCCGGGCACACAGCATTCTGGGCCACAAAATGCACCTTCACAAGCTCAGAAGCCTTGTAATCTTACAAAACACGCTCTCAGACCACAGTGGAATTAAAAGGGAAATCTGTAAGAGAGAGATGGCTGGAAAACCTCCAGCTATCTGCAGAAGCAACAGCACGAAGGTCAGGGGAAAGGCTCAAGAGAGGTTGAAAAATATTATGAAGTAAATGAAAACAAAACTATCAAAATGGGTAGGATGCAGCGAAAGCAGCGCCTACAGAGGAATTTACAGAACGGGTGTGTTAGGGAAGAAGAAAGAGCTGGAGCCGATTGTTAAGCTCTTACTTAGGAAACTCGGCACAGAAGGACAAGTTGAATCCAAAGAAAGAAGAAAAAGAGGGATAGGAAACGGCAGACGCCAATGCGGTGGGGGACGGGAACAGCACTGACGGGCGTGGAGGCTGACAGCTGGCTCAATGAAAAGAGCAGTAGAAGTGACGAGCCTCTATCGAGGCCAAAAACACACACAGAGAGAACACACCGATTGGTAATGTCGGAAGGGCGGGCCACCACTACGGATCCCACGGATGCCGACAGGGCACGAAGGGAGCACGCAGAGCGACTCCATGCCACCAGTCTCATAATCCAGGGCAGACGGACCAGTCCTTCAACGACACAATCTGCCGAAGCTCTGCAAGCAACAGGCAGTCTGAATAGGCCCACACCTATTAAAGAACTGGAGTTAGCAATTAGTCGCCTTCCCAAACGGGGCTGGCACTGGTGGTAAAGAACCTGCCTCCCAACGCAAGAGATGCAAGAGACCTGGGCTCAAACCGTGGGTTGGGAAGATCCCCTGGAAGAGGAAATGGACGCCCACTCCAGCGTTCTTGCCTGAAACATCCTATGGACAGAAGAGACTGGCGGACTGCAGTCCACAGGGCCGCCAAGAGTCGGGCACGACTGGGACGCTGCCCACGCACACAACAACCTTCCTAAACAGAGGGCACCAGCCCAGACGGCCTCTCCAGGGAATTCTGCCAGGCGTTTAGGGAGAGATTATACCAGTTCACCACGAGCTGTCCCAGAAAACAGCGGAGGGACTATCTCGTAACTCATTCTGTGAAGCTCTATCGCTCAAGGGCCAAGACAAAGATTAATTAATTAATTACAAGAAAAGGCAACTATAGGCTGGGATTTCTCACGAACGTAGGGTGCAAAGGCTCTCAACAAAATATTAGCAAATCGAATCCGACAGTGTATCGAAAGAATGAACTGTGACGACGAACAAGTGGGATTTGTTTTAGGTAGGCAAGGTCAGTTCAGCACTTAAAAATCAATTAGTGTAATCCGTCAACAGGCTAGAGAAAAAGTCCCACAGAATTATATCAATAGATACAAAGAAAGCCTTTGGTAAAATATGATACTCCTTCCTGATAGAGTTCTTAGCAAAATAGGGATTGCGTGGAGCTTCTTCAGCCTGTACATCCGCAGAAACCTGCCGGCTGCATCGTACTAAGTGATGGGAAGCTGCGTGTTTCCCCACTCATTTTTGGCCGATGGGTGCAGGGGGACCTCCTCCAGGCAGCCTTCTGGACTCCCCCTCCCTCTCCCGAGTGAGGGGCCTCCTCTCTGGGGTCCCAGGTCCTTGTGCAGTCTCAGCCTGCCATCCATGTGTCCGCTGCTCGTCTGCCTGGGCAGAGGAGCTGCATGCAGCAGGCGTGTGCGGAAGGCAGACGAAACACCGCAAGAGGGGATGAGTAAGTTTTGCAGTGAGAACACCCCTCAAGGGGCTTTTGGAGCGAGGGGGCCGCATTCAGAATGTGGCCCATGGGTGTGGGCGGGTGGTTGAGCGGGGCAGTGACGAGGCACATGCGGAATCCGGGGCAGCGACCGGCGGCCGGTCCTCAGGGCTGGCGCCTCCCCTCTATGGGCGGCTGTGTGTGACGGCTGGGGGTGGGACCACACCGAGGGAGCGGGTGATCTTGAGCAGTGAGTCTTCAAAGGTGGCTGATCAGTTGCCCGGGAGGATTTGTGGCTACCTGCCAGGTGAGAGGAGGCTCAGGACTGAGCAGGGTCGTGATGAACTCTGGGCGCGCTCTGGTGATGTCGAGGGTCATCCATCCCTCCCTCTGTTTGTCTGTCCACTTACCCATCCACCCAACGATCCACCTGTCATCCGTCTATCAAGAGGAAAAGGACACGGGTACACTGCTTAAAACGAGTGCTAAGAGCACTTCAGACGCACAGATGACCCACCCTTATGGCAGAAAGTGAAGAGGAACTAAAGAGCCTCTTGAAGAGGGGGAAAGAGGAGAGTGAAAAAGTTGGCTTAAAGCTCAACATTCAAAAAACTAAGATCATGGCATCCAGTCCCATCACTTCATGGCAAATAGATGGGGAAACAATGGAAACAGTGAGATACTTTATTTTTGGGGGGCTCCAAAATCACTGCAGATGGTGACTGCAGCCATGAAATTAAAAGATGCTTGGTCCTTGGAAGGAAATTTATGACCAACCTAGACAGCATATTAAAAAGCAGTAACATTACCTTGCCAACAAAGGTCCATCTCATCAAGGCTATGATTTTTCCAGTAGTCATGTATGGAAGTGAGAGTTGGACTATAAAGAAAGCTGAGCGCCGAAGAATTGATGCTTCTGAACTGTGGTGCTGAAAACTCCTGGGAGTCCCTTGGTCTGCAAGGAGATCCAACCAGTCCATCCTAAAGGAGATCAGTCCTGGGTGTTCATTGGAAGGACTGATGCTGAAGCTGAAACTCCAATACTTTGGCCACCTGATGTGAAGAACTGACTCATTGGAAGAGACTCTGATGCTGGGAGGGATTGGGGGCAGAAAGAGAAGGGGACGACAGAGGATGAGATGGCTGGATGGCATCACCGACTCGTTGGACATGAGTTTGCGTGAACTCTGGGAGTTGGTGATGGACAGGGAGGCCTGATGTGCTGCGGTTCATGGGGTTGGAAAGAGTCGGACACAACTGAGCGACTGAACTGAACTGAAAGAGAACACCCCACATGCAGGGAGAAGAACAAAGATAAGAATGACAGATAAGTTATCCTCACAAATAAGCAAGCAGGACTCGGTGGGTCAACGTTTTGAAAGTATTTCAGTGAGATACTGGAACCAAGAGCTCTTTACATGAAAATATCTTTCAAAATTGAAGACAGAATAGACTCCCAGACGCATGAACCTGAGAGAACTTGTCCCCAGGAGACGCAAAGCAGCCTTGAGTTCTGCTCTGTCTGCTTCTGCTGCAGCTCAGAGCGGAGTCTTGGCGCCCAGCTGGGGGCAGGTGGAGACAGGGGCCGCTGCCATGTGGCTGCGCTCCCAGGCATGGAGACCCTCCTAAGCCACCCAGCGCCTGGCTGATCAGGAGGGCCCCTTCTTGGGGGAGCCAAGCTGGGCAGGGAGGCTCCTGAGAGGGTCTGCTCTGAGACCCCACCCCACCCTGACACTGGCGGATCCCGAGGTGCAAGCTATGTTGATCGACGCTCTGCCTCCAGGGCCCCCAGGACCATGGACTGCAGCATTCTGGTCGTGTCCCGGGTGTTCCCCTGAACACCCAGCCGTCCACCCAGGATCCAGCCATCCAGCTGGGCCTTGCCTGTGTCCAGCGTCTTAGCTGACTTCACTGTGCCATGCACGCTCCATGCCCACGCTCCCCGGATTCTGGGAATGATCTGGGGTGCCGGCCAGCCCCCTCTGAGGAGGTGGGTGCCGTGTCGAGCCCCTCTCCACCCCGGGTCAGCCCTCGCAGGTCCCGAGGCCACAGCTTCATATGAGGGGTTGGTCTCCATTCTTCTTGCTCTTGGTGTGAAACCCATCGCTCAGGCTGAGGGGTGTTCGAGTCTTGTCCACTTCTCCAAGGAGCTCCTGCCGGCTCATCTACAGGCCCCGTGCTTGTGCCCCATCCACGTGGGGCGGGCACGGCCTGGAGTGGCAAGACAGGAGGAGGCCCGGCACGCATTCCTGGGCACCAGCTTATTTGGGCGATTTCCTCCTGGAGCCCTGATCACCACCCAACTGTCAGCATTGCTCCTCGGAACTCAACGCTACCTGTCAGGCGAAAAGCCCAAATGGGCAACATTTGTGTGTATTAAAATCATTCACTTATTTCTGGTTGTTCTGGGTCTTGGTTGCTGTGCGGCTGTCCTCTAGTTGTGGAGCGTGGGGGCCACGCTCTAGTTGTGGTGGGAGGGCTTCTCCTGCTGCAGAGCATGGGTCCCAGGGCACAGGGTCAGCGGCTGCAGTGCGCGAGCGTCATCGCTCCCTATCATGTGAAGTCTTCCCAGACCAGGGGTTGGACCTGCGTCCCCTGAGCTGGCAAGTGGGCTCCGCCACTGAGCCACCAGGGAAGCCCCGACACTCACCTTTAAAGCAGTGTCAGAAGAGCCCAGCTCGGGGGTCTCTCCAGATTCATGTTTAACCTACAGATCTTAATCTCTGAGGAGGTGGAGAATTTTGCTTCCTTTCGAGTTCACACCCGTCACCCTGATCCATCCCCAGGGGTGGCCTCAGCAGGGGCCCCTCGCTCATCCCAAGAAAACGCTTGGAAGGGACTTAAAAGAAGCTGTCTGACTCCATCGTAAACAAAAGCCCAGCAAGTGGTCCTGGTCCAGCTTTATAGACAAGCCGCTGCCTCGGTTTCTCAGCTCCTGTGTAGCGGCCGCAGGTACACGACGGCGCTCACCTGTCCTTGTCTGAAGCACATCGCCATTCTAAGTGAGCCCCCAGTGACGGTGGGGTACAAGGGAAGCGGGGCACTCTGCTGCTGTGCTCATAGTTCAGCAGGGCTTGGGGGGCGCTCCTCAGATCCCCTCAGGATGCCACGTGACGCCACGGGACCCTGAGTCCCGCGGCTGGGCTGTGGGGCAAGTGTCCTCTCGGATCTGGACTTGAGTGGCCTCTGCAGCCCGCCACCCCATCCTCCCGGGTCCTCGGGGGCCCCTCAGGTATGTGCAGCCCTCAGAAGCTGCCCCCACCGAGGTCTCACTGTCCAGCTGCTCCTGGGGCCCAGGTCAGCCCAGGGCTCTGTGAGGACTGGCCCTCTGAGGATATTCCTGCCCACTTGAGCCTACCTCCCAAGGACACACATTAGTCACTTCCTGCACACGTGCATGCAGGCGGGGTGTCAAGAGGGCAGGGCTTCTCTGAGCTCTGGGTGGGACCCCCTGGGCCATTTACTATCAGAGGTGGGTTTCCCAGAACAAACTGTAAAATTGCTCAGTCTGTTTATAAGGAGGGTTTTCTTAATTGCAGTGCATATGCAGTGATTTTTATTAATAAAAATAAATTTTGCTTAAGAGCAAGAAAATCCATTAAATAATATTAGGATCTTGAATTTACTTGAAGTGGCTGATCTAAGAATAAAGGAGAAAAGAAAGTCAGGGTGAACCCTGCAGGGGGCACACCTTTCCCGAGTGGAGGGTGGGGGCAGCTCCCTGCCTGGGCCCCTCACCTCCTCCCACCGGGTGGGCCCTTCTCCTCCCGCCCCCGTCCCTCCCGCTCCATCTGACCTGGTGCCCCGACCGGACACCGTGTGCCCTGCTCTCCAGGATGGCCCCGGGCGGGGCTCTGGCCTCAGGCCTGGGGAGAGGTGCTGTCTGTGGGCATTGCTCTCACCCTTGCTCATCCTTGCTGGGACCTGGGGCCTTCATGGGACGCTGGAAGCAGAGGTGGGTGCTGACGGAGGCCCTGCCCACGGAGGAGCTGAGCCCACTCCCTTCCAGCCCTTTGCCCTGGGGGTCTCGTGCGGCCCAGGCACCTGTCCACCTGGTGCTGGGCCCGGGGTCCCGTTCTCCGGGATTTGTTCTGTGCCTACCGGGCTCAGGGGGACAGCGTGGAGGCTGAGGGGGACCGGCTGCAGAGTGCGAACTCAAGCCGCAGGAGAGCGTGGCACTCAGCAGGTGTTTCCTGCAGCGTCTGAGGCGTCCCGCCTGTCTGCAGGGTTCCCGTTCCCCGGGGCTGGGCTTTCCTGCGGGTGGTGTCATCCCCAGCATGGCCACCAGGTGGCAGAAGTGCTCTTTGCTGGCCAGGCTGCTCCGGGCTGACACCAACCTCAGCTCGTTTCTTTTCTTTTTTTTTAAATTTTATGTATTTGCTCTTCTGTGTTCTCTGGGCCCTGCCGCTGCATGAGCAGTTGCGGTGAGCAGGCTCGCGGCTCCTGGGCTTCAGCAGGTGTGACACACGGGCGTCGGTGCACCTTGGCACGTGGGATCTTCTGAGATCGGGGATCAAACCCCTGCCCCTTGCACTGGCAGGTGGATTCTTACCCACCTGAGCCACCAGGGCAGTGCCCGCAGCCCATTCCTGTGCACTCGAAGTCTGGGGGCAAACGTGAGGTATACAGCAGGGAAAGTTTAAATAGTAGCTGTGGGCGGAATTGGGACGTTCTGCTGGAGAAGGCAACAGCACCCCACTCCAGTACTCTTGCCTGGAAAATCCTATGGACAGAGGAGCCTGGTAGACCGCAGTCCATGGGGTCGCTAGGAGTCACACACGACTGTATAACTTTCAAGTAGACCACCTAAGCGACTTCACTTTCACTTTTTACTTTCACACATTGGAGAAGGAAATGGCAAGCCACTCCAGTGTTCTTGCCTGGAGAATCCCAAGGACGGGGGAGCCTGGTGGGCTGCCGTCTCAGGGGTCGCACAGAGTCGGACACGACTGAAGCGACTTAGCAGCAGCAGTAGCAGGGACGTTCTGCTGGGTTTTGTAGTGGTTCAGTTCAGTTGCTCAGTCGTGTCTGACTCTTTGCAACCCCATGGACTGCAGCACGCCAGGCCTCCCTGTCCATCACCAACTCACGGAGCTTGCTCAAACTCACGTCCATCGAGTCGGTGATGCCATCCAACCATCTCATCCTCTGTCGTCCCCTTCTCCTCCTGCCTTCAATCTTTCCCAGCATCAGGATCTTTTCTGATGGGTCAACTCTTCGCATCAGGTGGCGAAAGTATTGGAGTTTCAGCTTCAGCATCAGTCCTTCCAGTGAACACCCAGGACTGATCTCCTTGCAGTCCAAGGGACTCTCAAGAGTCTCTTCCCCAACACCACAGTTCAGAAGCATCACTTCTTCGGCACTCAGCCTTCTTTATGGTCCAGCTCTCATATCCATACCCCACTGTTAATTAAAGGCGTGTTTGAGAGCTGGGTGGGGGACCTGCTCCTGGCAGGGTGTGGGACCCACGGGCTCCGTGGGTCTTCACACGGGGTGTCTTCTGTGTGTGATTTCTAACCAGGCAGGTTGGTGGGGTGCTGTGGACCCAGGAGACCCTTGCACCAAGCTGATGGGTGGGACCCAGACCGCAGGGTGGGGGTGCAGGGGGGCCTGAGTCTTGAGACTCTGTGGGGCCACCTCCCCCACGTGTTGTCAGGAAGCCCCTCGTCGAGTTTAGGCTTCAGAATCTGGAGTGGGGAGGACCCTGTCTCTGAAGCAGAGCAGGGCTGGTTTTAGGTGGGATCCTGACTGGCCAGCAGGTGCCTTGACCCCCACCATGACCCCTGTGGATCCCCTGCCCCACAGGGAAACCTCGGAGCCCCTCAGGGGAGGGGTCACTCTCCCTCCCTCCCCTAGGCTTCGGCCTCCACGGGTGCCCTGTGTCTAGACCCCCAGCGCAGGGTGCGGGACCCAGCTCCAAGTAGGGGGACCCCTGTGTGGGCAAGGACCTCGGGCGGCTGGTGTGGGGTGCAGCGGGGATGAGGAGGGTCCTGATGTGGGGGGCTTCCACCTGCTCCAGTGGCTGGGGGTCTGAGGTCGTAGCTGGACGTGGAGCAAGCATCCCTGGATGTTGAGGAGGAGAGGACGTCCAGCTGGGTGGGCCAAGGTGCAGCTCTGTGTCCTGGTCCCCAGGGCCCCTGAGGTTCCCAGGGCCTCCAGACAGGTGGAGTTGGTGAGGAGCAGGCTGGGCCCCCCACCCTGCCCCCGGACGAGGGGTATGAAGAGAGAGGCTGCTGAGGACCTCACGTTCCTTGGGGGCATAAGAGGCTTTACGGACAGTAAGCCTGGGCAGCATCACGTTCGATGTTTGGTCCTTAAAGAACCCAAGGGCGTGGTGTCCAAGAGGCAGCTGCGTGCGCAGGTGGGGTCTGAGCCAGAAGCAGGAATCTAGAAGCTGATGCTGGAGGGAGCTCCCCTCCCGCGGTGACAGCTGAAGGAGCTTTACGGACGGCCCCCCGCAGGGCAGGCCAGGCTCACAGGACTCTTTAGAAAACCCACTTAGAGTGTGTTGAAATTGTCCTCGGGGAGTACAGCAAACGAATAAATATTTACTCAGGAAAATTTACTAAAACTTGGTGAGAATTCCGAGAGCTGGGGCCCCAGCCCGGCCTGACGGAAGCACTGCTCCGGGAGGTGAAGCCCGAGAGGCAGGGGCTCGCCCCCCGCCGCTCCAGGCCTCCACAGCTTGCCAGCCCCCACGGCTGCCCCTCAGCTCTAGGACGCCCCACGATCCACTCCTGGAGGGTGGCCAGGAGGCGGGAGGGTCCGCCCCAGCTGTGGAGGGCTGACTGGTGGGGACCAGACCGCTCTCGCCCCTGCTTCCAGGAGAAGCCAGCCTGATGCGCACAGGTCACGCCTTGCCCAGAGTGTGGCTCAGAGATGGTCCAGGGGAGAGGGGGGGTCCCTCGAGAAGACCGCACCAAAGGCTCCCCAAGGGACCCATCTTCATCTGAAACAGAGTGAGTGACAGTTCAAGCCTCTGGAAAGATCAGTTCAGCTCAGTCACTCAGAGGTGTCTGACTCTTTGCGACCTCATGGACCACAGCACGCCAGGCTTCCCTGTCCATCACCAACTCCTGGAGTTTGCCCAAACTCATGTCTATTGAGTCAGTGATGCCATCCAGCCATCTCATCGTCCCCTTCTCCTCCTGCCTTCAATCTTTCCCAGCATCAGGGTCTTTTCAAATGAGTCAGTTCTCCGCATGAGATGGCCAAAGTATTGGAGTTTCAGCCTCAGCATCAGTCCCTCCAATGAACACCCAGGACTGATCTCCTTTAGGATGGACTGGTTGGATCTCCTTGTAGTCCAAGAGACTCTCAAGAGTCTTCTCCAACACCACAGTTCAGAAGTATCAATTCTTCAGTGCTCAGCTTTCTTTACAGTCCAACTCTCACAAACATACATGACTACTGGAAAAACCATAGCCTTGACGAGACAGACTTTGTTGGCAAAGTAATGTATCTGCTTTTTAATATGCTATCTAGGTTGGTCATAGCTTTCCTTCCAAGGAGTAAGCGTCTTTTAATTTCATGGCTGCAGTCATCATCTGCAGTGATTTTGGAGCCCAGAAAAATAAAGTCTGACACTGTTTCCATTGTTTCCCCATCTATTTGCCATGAAGTGATGAGACCAGATCTTAGTTTTCTGAATGTTGAGCTTTAAGCCAACTTTTTCCCTCTCTTCTTTCACTTTAATTAAGAAGCTCTTTAGTTCTTCTTCACTTTCTGCCAGAAGGGTGGTGTCATCTGCATATCTGAAGTTATTGATATTCTCCCAGCAATCTTAATTCCAGCTTGTGCTTCTTCCATCCCAGCGTTTCTCATGATGTACTCTGCATATAAGTTAAATAAGCAGGGTGACAATATACAGCCTTGACGTACTCCTCTTCCTATTTGGAACCAGTCTGTTTTTCCATGTCCAGTTCTAACTGTTGCTTCCTGACCTGCATACAGATTTCTCAAGAGGCAACTCAGGTGGTCTGGTATTCCCATCTCTTTTAAGAATTTTCTAGTTTGTTGTGATCCACACAGTCAAAGGTTTGGCATAGTCAATAAAGCAGAAATAGACGTTTTTCTGGAACTCTCTTGCTTTTTTCGATGATCCAACAGATGTTAGCAATTTGATCTCTGGTTCCTCTGCCTTTTCTAAAACCAGCTTGAACATTTGGAAATTCACAGTTCACGTATTGTTGAAGCCTGGCTTGGAGAATTTTGAGCATTACTTTGCTAGCGTGTGATATGAGTGCAATTGTGTGGTAGTTTGAGCATTCTTTGGCTTTGCCTTTCTTTAGGATTGGAATGAAAACTGACCTTTTCCAGTCCTGTGGCCACTGCTGAGTTTTCCAAATTTGCTTGCATATTGAGTGCAGCACTTTCACAGAATCGTCTTTTATGATTTGAAAGAGCTCAACTAGAATTCCATCGCCTCCACTAGAATTCCAAAGCCTCTAGCTTTGTTCGTAGTGATGCTTCCTAAGGCCCAGTTCGAATTCCAGGATGTCTGGGTCTAGGTGAGTGATCACACCATCGTGATTATCTGGGTCGTGAAAATCTTTTTTGTACACAGTTCTTCTGTGTATTCTTGCCACCTCCTTTATAATGGCCCATACCATTTCATGCCCACCTTTGCATGAAATGTTCCCTAGGTATCTCTAATTTTCTTGAAGAGATCTCTAGTCTTTCTCATTCTGCTGTTTTCCTGTATTTCTTGGCACTGATCTCTGAGGAAGGCTTCTTATCGCTCCTTGCTGTTCTTTGGAACTCTGCGTTCACATGGGTGTATCTTTCCTTTTCCTTTGCTTTTCACTTCTCTTCTTTTCACAGCTGTCTGTAAGGCCTCCCAACAACTGGAAAAGAGCAACTCCTTAGTTAATAGCACTCGCTCCCCGTGGGCCACTAGAAGGAACCATGGAAAGAGGTGAGAAGGGCCCCCGGGCAAGAGCAAACCTCACAGACTGGCTGAGCATCGCCCGGCCTGGGTTTAGTCGCGTTACCTGCTGAGTGTCCTGCGACCCAGCAGTGGAAGCAGCGGAGCGTCAGCCGAGCCTCACAGGCTGGGTGTGGGGCCTGAGGAGGCGGGCGGCTTGGCAGACAGACAGACAGACAGACAGATGGGGAGGAGACCCATTGGAGCCAACAGACAAGTTCGGAAAGGCTGCAGGACATGGAGCCAAACACAAGAGGAGACTGTATTTCTCCACCGTAGCACTGAGCTGACTGAAAATGGAATTAGGAAAACCATTACACCTATAACAGCATCAGAGTAAGCAAACACTTGGGAATAAATTTAACAGAAGAAGAGCAAAACTTGGACTCTGAAAGCCATAAAACATTGTTGAAATGAATTAGATCTAAACAAATGCAAAGACGTGTTCATGGTCAGAAAGTTTACTATTGTTAGAGTGGCAATGTGAGCGTTAGTTGCTCAGGCGTGTCTGACTCCTTGAGACCCCACAGACTGTAGCCCGCCAGGCTCCTCTGTCCATGGGATTCCCCAGGCAAGGATACTGGAGAGGGTTGTCATGCCCTCCTCCAGGGGATCTTGCCCACCCAGGGATCGAACCCTGGTCTCTCGCATTGCAGGCGGATTCTTTACCCGAGTCACCAGTGAAGCCCAAGATGGCAATACCCCCAGACTGATCTACAGATTGTTATGCTGACCAAAATCTAAGCTGACTTCTTTGTAGCAACAGAAAAGTCATTCTACAATTCATGTGGACTCTCAAGGAACCCTGAGGAGGGTAGAGCAGTCTTGAAAAAGGAAGAACAAAGTTGGAGGAGTCATATCTCCTGATTTCGAAACTTACTGAAAGCCGCAGTGAAGGAGTTGGTGAGGCGCTGCCGCGCGGACAGACAGACAGAAAGCCGGAAACGGCAGAGAAGCTCCCGACCAGCTTGCTGGAGGCCCAGGGGACACACGTTCAGTCCCTAGTCTGGGAGGATCCCACGTGCTGGGGCAGGAGGCCCGTCCAGCACAGCTACCGAGCCCGGTGCCCGGGGCTGGCGCTCCACAGCAGGAGAACCTCTGCAAGGAGAGGCCTGTGCCCGTGGCTGCAGGGCAGCCCCTGCTGCCTGCAACCAGAGAGAGCCCTCTCGCAGCGCAAGGACCCAGCACAGCCAAAAATAAAGACATTAATTAAAAAAGCAAAATGTTAAAAAGACCTTACCCTGAAAGTCAACTGATTTTTGACAGGTGCCAAGACCATTCCTAGGAAGAAAAGAACATTTTTCAACTAACAGTGTTGGAACAACAGGATATGCATATGCAAAAAAATAAATCTGGATTCCTACCTCAGACCACATGCAAAAATTAAACCAGAATGAATCAAGGATCCAACTGTAAGAGTTAAAATAATAAAACTCTTAAAAGGAAATAGGTATGAATCATCATGACCTTGGATAAGGTAATGGTTTCCTGAATATGACACCAAACACATAAGCAGCAAAGGAAAGCATAGATAAGCTGGACTTCAGCAAAACTAAAGATTTGTGTGTCAAAAGACCCCATCAAGAAAATAAAAAGACAACCCAGAGGACTAGAGTAAATATTTATGAATCTTACATCTGATAATGATTTGTCTAGAGCATGGAAGAATTACATACGGTATCATTGTTGTCGTTCCGGCGCTCCGCCGTGTCCGACTCTTTGCTGAGACCCCTGTCCTTCACCCCATGGACTGCAGCACGCCGGCCTCCCTGTCCTTCACCCCGTGGACTGCAGCACGCCGGCCTCCCTGTCCTTCACCCCGTGGACTGCAGCACCCCCCCCCCCGTGGCGCCCCGGGCCTCCCTGTCCTTCACCGTCTCCTGGAGCTTGCTCACACTCATCTGCACTGAGTCGGTGACGCCATCCAACCAGCTCATCCTCTACTCCCCTTCTCCTTATTGTCATTGAGGTAGCCTTACAATTCAGTGAGAAATGATAACAAATTGGAAAGTGAGTAAAGGATCCGAAAGATGTTTCTTCAAAGAAGATATGTACCTGGACAGTAAACATGTGAAAAGATGCTCATCCTTATTATATTAGTCATCAGGAAAGCGCAAATCAAAGACAGAAAGAGACACGACCTCCAACCCGGGAGGATGGCTGGCACCTAAGGGGACAGAGTCACAAATTCCGCTTTGCTGATCAGAACGACAATGGCTATAACCACCTCGAAAACCACTTTTGCCCTTTTCCCACTGGTTACATGTAAAGTTACCAGATGACCCTGAAATTCCACACCTAGATATACATCCAAGAGAAGCGGAAACATGCCCACAGAAACTCATATGTCAGCATTATTTGTAACAGCCAAAAAATGGAAATTGTCCAGATGTCTGTCGGAGGATGAATGGATAAACAGAACGTGGTGTAGCCATGCTGCTGCTGCTGCTGCTAAGTCGCTTCAGTTGTGTCCGACTCTGTGCGACCCCATAGACGGGAGCTCACCAGGCTCCCCCGTCCCTGGGATTCTCCAGGCAAGAACAGTGGAGTGGGTTGCCATTTCCTTCTCCAATGCATGAAAGTGAAAAGTGAAAGTGAAGTCGCTCAGTCGTGTCCAACTCTCAGAGACCCCATGGACTGCAGCCTTCCAGGATCCTCCGTCCATGGGATTTTCCAGGCAAGAGTACTGGGGTGGGGTGCCATTGTTTTCCCCGGGTGTAGCCATAGAACGGGATATTACTCAACCATGAAAAGTAATAAAGTAGCGACACATCACGGTCTGGATGAGCCTGGAAACGATAAGCGCAGTGAAAGAAGCCAGGATCCCAGGACCGTGTGCTGTACGAGTCATTACAGGAACCGTCTGGAGTGGACACTTCTGTGAGAGGCAGGGGTTAGTGGTTCACAAGAGCAGGGGGTGGGCTTTGGGGTTGATAAAAATACTCTGAAACTGAGGTGGCGGTAGTTGCAGAATTCCATAAATATATTAAAAGGCATTGAATTGTACACTTTAAATGAGTGAGTTGAATAATATGTGCATTGTACTTCAATAAAGCCATTAAGTATAAAAATGAGATCTGTACTAAAAGTTCCTTTACCCGCCCCCCGGAGGCTGGAGCAGAAGGGCGCAGACCAGAGGGCATTCAGCCTCTGGGCCCTGGAGATTAAAGGAGGCCTGACATCCACGGGCCATGCACGTTCTGTTTCTCCTGTGAGCCAAGTTATCATTTTTATGGAGTTGCTTTTCCAATTATGGCCATATTTGTAATTAGTTTGGAAACCATTAAATGTCTTATTACTCTTGTTTTTTTTTTCAAGTCAAAATTCTCTGCTAATTACTAAGCATAATTTTAAAGACAGAAGGGCTGGAGCTAGGGGTGGCTGTGCATCTCTCTCTGACTCCTGCACATATTTAATCGCTGCTTTTCATTAGCCTGGTGGTGAGGTTGTATGTATGCGTGATCTGGCCATTCTCCTCTCTCCTGGCAGGGATGCCGGCCTCTCGCCCCAGGACAAAGACAGAGCAGACACCCCAGGCCCCGTGGGCTGCTGTGCAGGAGGACCAGGCTCTCTGGGTGTCCAGTGCTGTGGGAACCTGGGGGTCACAGGCGAGCCGGCCACCTCATGCCTCTGAGCAAAGCGCATTTTCTTGGGGGCGGTGCTGTGATGGGATGGCGGTATGGGGAGGTGGAAAGCTCTTTCTTTGGTCCATCCCCCACCCATCCACCCACCTCCTATCTCTCCATTCATCCCTTCAACCGCCCATCCACCCATCCATCCACCCCTCGCCTCACACATCCATCCATCCATTCTTCCATCCACCCATCTACCCTTCATCCACCTATCCATCCATCTCTCCATTCATCCCTTCAACCGTCCATCCACCCATCCGTCCATCCACCCATCCGCCCACACACCATCCATCTCTCCGTTCATCCTTTCAACCGTCCATCCACCCACCCATCCATCCACCTCTCGCCTCACACATCCATCCATCCACTCTTCCATCCACCCACCTACCCACCTCTCCATTCTTCACTTCATCTCTCCATCCACCCATCCATCACCCACCCCCTCACCTCACACATCCATCCATCCACCCACCCATCCATCCACCCCTCGCCTCACACATCCATCCATCCATCCATCTACCCATCAACCACCCACCCATCCATCCATCTCTCCATGCATCACTTCATCCATCCACCCATCCATCCACCCACCCCTCACCTCACACATCCATCCGTCCACTCTTCCGTCCACCCACCTACCCGCCCACCACCCAGCACCCATCACCCTCTCCTCCACTGTCTGATGACCCACCCATGCACCCGCTCATTCACGCCACATGACTAAGGGCTACTGTGTTCCAGACACCTGGCCAGCTGACTTCCATGCAGCCCCTTCTTTTCATACCACAGCACAGAGCTGCCCTCCTGACCATTTTCCAGGAGAAGAGACAGTGCCAGAGAAGTTCAGTGACTTGCCTGGGGTCACACAGTGACGACCTGGAGCCTGTGTTTGGTGGCTTTCTCCTGTACACACTGCTGGTCCTCAAGGGTGTGCTCAAGACAAATTCCATGTAGGGCCACATGCTGATGGGCCCTGAGGCCAGGACCCCAAGGCCAGCAGGAGGGTGAGCAGTTGGGGAGCTCTGGGGGTCCCAGGTCCTGCGAAGGTGGGAGAGAGCTGGGTGGTGGGCACCTCCACCCCTCCTCCAGCCTTGGGCTCTCATCTGGCCTCTGACTGTCCCTTCCCCTGCCTGGGCCCCAGGGTGTCTCTGTCCATGGGGGAGGATGGTCCAGCCACATGCCCTCAGGCCACTGCATCCCAGCCCCACGACTGAGGGGAGCCTGAGCCCAGAGGGTGATCACTCTCTTCATGCATCTATGTTGACATTGAAAGTGCGGCCTTCAGGAAGTCATCCTGGGCTGCGCCTGGAGAGGCAGCTGACACGGTGGGGAGATGGGCAGTGTGGATGCGGCTCCTGGGACGGGAAACACAGGCAGGGGCTGGCGGGTCAGTGGTGTGAGCAGGCGCGGCTGTGTCTCAGGCGGCAGATGAGGGCTGAGGGGGTGACGTTTGAGGAGGGACCACCGGGAACAAGGAGATGGAGGACGGAGGGCCTTTGTCCCAAGTAGAGGAGGAGCCTGTGGACCCCCGGGGGTCCTGTGAGGCGGAGGCGGGGCAGGGTGCGCGGACTGCGGATCTGGAAGGAGGGGGCAGCTGGTGGGTCTCTGGGTGGTGGGTGGGGCCGCTTGTACCTGCGTGGGGGGGCTGGGGGCTGGAGCTGTGGGGGGACGGGAGCACTCTCATGAACCTGACGCTGGACGGGCTGGTCTTCCAGGGCAGTGGGGGGGCAGGAGCACTCCTTTCCAGCTGCGTGTGACCTGGTGATGTCACCCTGGGCCAGCCCCAAATGGGAGAGGGTCCCCGGAGGGTGGGATGCAAGCCCCCAGCTCAAGGTAGAGCCCCGACTCTAGGAGCTTTAAACCCTCCAGAATTTGAGCAAATAAATTTGTCAACACGCAGCTTCTTTTCACAAAACAAGAGATTTCCTCTAAATAATATTTGCAGCTAAAAGTGAACTCGATTTTTCAGATCTGTAATTGTGCTCATTCGGAAACCGACTCCCATTTGGCCTCATCCTGTGTTTTATGAAATAAAGACAAAATTGCCAACACATTTCCTTATAGTTCCATTTGGAAGGGGTTATAAATAGCTGGGCTTGGAGAGCCTATATAGACACACAGCTGCAAACTGTTCCTTTCAACAGCGGCAGAACCTTGGCTCCAGGGTTAGGGTGCAGGCAGGCCCCAGGCCCCAGAGGTCAAGGGTGACTTTGGGGCGAGGACACCGTGGCCCACCTGCCCCTCCAGGTGGCACCCTCCTTTCTTTGTGGCCTAACGCAGACATGCCTGCCAGCTCCTGGAGGTGCAGAGCAGACAGGCAGCTCACTCCTTTGAAGAAGCGCCTGGTCTGTTTCTGCACAGTTGGCATCCAGAAAGTGTCTTCTTTCCCCGAGCTGAAGCCCAGCAAGGCTGCCCAGCCAGTGGCCCCCTTTCCCTTGCCCACTGCCCTGGGCCCTCGCTGCCAATTCTCATGGATGCACACAGCTCGTCTTCCCGTGGCCTTCCTCTCATGTGGCTGGAAGCCCCAGCTGTCTGCTGCTGGCCCCCTGCTCAGGCTCTGTCCAGCGCTGCACTGCCCCCGCTGGAGTTCAGGCCTCATGGGTGCCTCGCCCGAGGGGGACGGAAGCCAGGGTCTGGGGGTTGCTGGTAGTTTGGTGGCTGTGGGCAGACAGCTGTGTCCCGTCAGTTCCTGGGTGGGGCCTACACTCCTTAGCCCCATGACCCTGAGAACAGGGGGCTGAGCAGGACCCCCGTCTGTGTGAGCCCCATCGTCCCCCTGTCCTTTGTGGAAGCACCCCTCTTTCCCTGCTGGCATGTCTTCATGAGCCCCGAGTCCATTGCTAAACATTCTCAGCCCTGTGTCTCCCGCGAGGCTTTAGAGAGCAACTGTGTGTGACTTCCTGCAGCTGGACCTGGGCTGCTCAGCACCGCGGACAGTGCCCTTCTTGCTCTCGGGGGCCAGACTTCGGTGGGATGAGGGTCGTCCCATGTGGCCCCACTTGGGGCTGGCCACCTCCTTCTCTGGGCCCCCAGGAGCCGGCCCCTCTCAGGACACACTTCCCTCAGCAGTTCAGTTGGAAGTAGTTTTTGCCACGAGACCCTCAACCTGCCCTCTTTCTTGGGTCATCTGTGATCTGATGTCTTCTGGGGTCTCCTGGGGTGAAGGGCCCTGAGGAATGTCTTTAAACTCCACTCATCACCCAACCTGCACGTGGGGGTCCACCCCTGTGCAGGTGTGAGCTCTTGAGATGCCGGAATGCGCTGACCCAGCCTGAGGGTGCAGATGGCTGGGGGTGGGGAGGCTCGGGGGCCTTTCTGCGGCTCCTGCCCTGAACCCCTGGGGCACTGTCCCTCTAGAGCTCACCTTAGCAGGGTTATGTGACCCCGTCTGTGCTCCTCTGGACGTGGACTGACTCTGGTCCTGGCTCCTATTGCCCTGGCCCCCACGTCCTCATTTCTCTGCGGCTTTTTGTTCTGTGCTGCTCTGACCCCTCGGCCACAGAGCAGGCACACGAGACTGGTCTTGGAGAAGGGGGCCTCCGTGACCGCTGTGCTCCGGGTGTGGCTGGGACGGTGGCTCTGCTCGGGTCCCAGAGGCAGAGCTCAGCTGGCCAGTGTCAGGCGACCCTGCTGTGGGGTCAAGATACATCACATGAGCAGAGTGAAGAAAGAGAAGAGAGCACACGGCCATCTCAGCGGGTGAATGTTGATACTCAACATTCATGGTGACCGCCTTGTATGTAAATGTGAAATGCTTACGTTGTACACCTGAAACTCATACAGAATTGTATGTCAATTACATTTTAGTTAAAAAAAAATCTAACTGAGGAAAACACTCAAGAAACTAGAAACAGAATTAAACTACCATGACCCAATAACGGCCATAAGAAAAGACACACAGCAGACATCATAATTGATGGAGAAAGAATAAAAATGTTTCCTGTGGGATCAGAAACAAGTCATGAAGCTTAATTTCATCACTTCAATTCAACATAGCACAGAAGTACCAGCCAAAGCAATTAGGGGGAAAAGGAAATAAAAGCCACCTGAGGTGGAAAGGAAGATGTAAAATTAACCTCTGTTTGCATGTGACATGATTTTAAATGTAGGAAGCTGTAAAGACTCCACAAAAGCGCTTTTAAAATTCATAAATTTGGCAAATTTGCAGGATGCAAAATCAGCACCCCCAAATCAGCTGCATTTCTGTACACCAGTAGTGAAAATCCAAAAGGAAGTTAACAATTCCATTTATGATTGCATCAAAAAGATTAAAATGCTTAGGAATTAACAAGGAGGTGGAAGACTCATGCACTGGAAACCACAAAATGTTGCCGAGAGAGATTGACAAAGATATAAGCAGAAAGACACCCTGTGTCCCCGTCTGGGAGACTGAAGACCGTCAAGAGGGCAGTTCTACCCAAAGCGACCTGCAGATTCAGTGCGGCCTCTATTGAAATCACGCGGCATCCCTTTTTTTTTTTTTTTTTTTGCTGAAAAAGAACAATTTATCCTAAATCTCGTATGGAATCTGGAGACCTAGAATAGCTGAAACCATCTAAAAAAAGAAGGACAAAGTGGAACCCACACTGTTTTCGAAAGTTACTCCAAAGCTGCAGTGATTAAGCCGTTTGGCATGATGACCAACATACGGATCTATAGCTGAGGACGGACAGCCCAGAAACACAGGCCCTGGGCAGACGCGGCCAGGTGGGTTCCAGCAAGGGTGCCAAGGCCGTTCAGTGGGGAAAGGACAATTTTTTTAAACAAAGGATGCCAGGAAATCTGGACGCCATGTGTGAAAGAACGGAGTTGGAGCTTTACCTGACACCATATACAAAAATGAACTCCAAATGGTCAAAGGCCTAAGCAGAAGAGCTAAGACCATAAGTCTCAGAAGAAAACAAAGAGGAAAACCTTCATGTTAATGGGTTGGCACTGAGTTCTCAGATGTGATACCAACAGGCAGCAGAATAAAAAATAGATAAAGTAGACTTCACCAAATGTCGTGTTCTTTTGTGCGTCAGAGACACTATCAACAGAGTGGAAGAAAACCCATGGGATGGGATAAGATACTTGCAAATTACGTATCAGATGAGGGTTTAACATCCAGAATAAATAAAGAATTCTTACAACTCGACCACAGGAAACAAACACCTGATTAAAAAAGGGCAAGATACTCGAATGGGTATTTCTTCAAGGAAGGTATAAATCACTGATCATTAGGGAAACGCAAATCAAAGCCACATGGAAAGGAAGAAAAAAACAGCCACATGAGAACCCACCTCACGATGACGGCTATGCAAAGCGGACCAGAGCGAGGGCTGGCGGGGGTGCAGGGACCTGAAGCCTCTGTGCACCGCTGCGGGCCTGCAAACGCTGCAGCCGCCGTGAAAGGCCGTGCGGAGGTGCCTCAAGAATTAGGCACGGAATTACCATGTGACCCAGCAGCTCCACTTGTGTGGACGTGCCCCACAAAGTGAATGCAGGCAGATTCTTTACCATCTGGGCCACCAGGGAAGCCCCAACCCTTTACCGTGGGACGTCCCCCGAAGAAGTGGAGTCAGCGGCTCGAGCAGGCATTTGCACACTGCGTTCAGCAGCACGGTGACCACAGTCAGCGCTGGAGCAGCCCAAGCATCCACGAGCAAGTGGATGGAGGACAAAGTGTGGTCCCCACGCACAAGGGAATATTATCCAGCCTTCAAAAGGCAGGGAATTTGGGTCCCTGCTACAATGTGGATGAACCTGAACAGCATTATGCTCCGTGGAATAAACCAGTCACAAAAGGACAAGTATTATACCATCCCACTTCTCCGAGGGGGAGTCAGATTCATAGAGACGGAGAGTAGACGGCAGGGGCCGTGGGCTGGGGGTGGGATAGGGACAGAGTGTCAGTTTGTGAGGACGAGAAACTTTTGGAGGTGACGGTGGTGATGGAGTTTTGGAGGTGGTGTGGTGGTGGTTTGGATAACAGTGTGAAGGTATTTAAAGCCACTCATCTCATACGAAAGATGGCTAAGATGGTGCATTTCACATTGTGAGTATTTTTACCAGAATCAAGAAAATATAATGGAAGGGAAATGTCAGTTGAACTCAAAGCCTGAAAGGACCTGGAACGACCAACACAGGGCCACATGACAGCAAAATGCAGTCATGCTGGGCGGCTCCCATGGGAGCTGGGGACGCAGGGCGGAGACGGCCATGCGGGAGCAGCGGGCAGGTGCAGGGCACTGAGAGTGTGGCGAGCGGGCTTCTTCACGATGCTCAGGAGCGGGGCAGAGAGGCAGGAAGTTCCCTCACATCCAGAGCCAGTAAGTAAATACCGGGCTTTAGAAGGAAAGCCACGGGATCTCTCAGTACTCCAATCTCTTAACGTGTTCTTGTAATTTCTTCTCCCTATCCTGGTTCGGTGGGATCTTATAGGATCTTTCGAGAAGGAAGAACATATTTTAGCAATTTCTCCACTTTCACTTAAAAAAAAATCTGTTTAGAGTACAGTGTAAAAGTCTTGGTGAGGAGCCATGCCTGCTGTGTGAAGCCGCCTCCACACTCAGTTCTGACCGCCTGCCCGCCCACCCTTCCTCCAGGGACAGTTTGCTGGTGTTGGGAGCTGTGTTGTGTTCACCAGGGCTTGCGTGGCAGGATTTTAAATTTTAATCCTTTCCTTTCATTTTGTGTTGCCTTAAGTTTTTATAATGAGCATGTACTATTTTAAAAACCTGGGTAACCTATTTTTAAAAATCAGGGTAACCACTAGAAATTGGACAGATAACTTTCCAGAGGGAGAAATGGAACAGAGGAAGCTCCATCCAGCAATGGCCAAGAAACGCAGAGCCGGGGAACGTGAAAACAGGACGTGTGGAGGGAGGGCTGGGCCACGGCACGTGGGCCCCAAGGTATAGCGGCCGGCCAGTTTCTATTTAAAGATGGAGACTCTCAAATTGAGTACAGACGTGATCCCATCCCATGGTGAAGGGACAACCTAAAAGGTGGCGAAACAGAAAAAATAAAATGTGTACCAGGCGCTCGTCAACCAACAAGCAAACACACTAAAGTTATTATCAGACAAAACGAAGTTCAAGACAAAGAGCCCCGAACGGGACGAGAGTGTCTGTCGTTTTCATAGTATGATCCACAGAGGATGCGTATCGGGATCCACAGAGGACGCGTATTGGCAAAAACTGCCGACAACGAGGTCCCCGCTGAGGACCAGGCGCCAGCGAGCGACGCGCCCCCTTCAGAAGAGCAGAGGTGGGGACGGGACCCCTCCTCCTGGGCCCCGCGCTCCCAGCACCGAGCGTTAGGGAGCGGGCTGCTGGGGGTGCCAGGAGGAGGGTCTCTGCGGAGGCCTGTGGTGTTTCATGAGACTGGCACAGCCCTGAAACCAGGATCGGAAAAGAAAGAAAAATACATTGAAAACACAGAAGTAAAATCTTAGAAAGTCAAGCCTAGCAGGAAACGACAACATTCAGTATTAGTGCATCAGTGGATAACACTAAAGCAACATACTAAGTGAAAATATAGAAACAAAAATGAGTGCTTCATTCAGTAAGACTTTAAGTTTCACTCCTGATGAAAGTAATGTGCACGATGAGCTCAGCAGGGAGTCCCTTTAATTCAGAAATCGTGTGTTCCTCTACCTGCGGGACCCTCACGGCCAGAGCCCTGGACACAGGACCCCAGGGAGGTCAGGACAGGACGGAGGGAGCAGCTGCCCTAAAGGGCCCAGGAGGAGTCCGGGTAGGTTCTAGCTCCTGACGATGGAGTGGGCACTGCCCGTGCCTGCTCTCCTCTCTTCTTTCCCACGGCCCTGTGATGGAATCACTGTGGTCGTCTCTAGTCTATGTTCCAGGTGTGCAGCGTCACGGTCTGAGGGCTGCACGCGCTGCGGCACCATCACCCACAAGCCTGGCCACCACCTCCTCCATGCGGCCACCCCTCACCCACATCCAGCGCCAGGTGGCGGGCACAGGCCCCAGCAGAGTGGGGGCACCGGGTGGGAGGGCATCAGGTGGGGGGGCACCGGGTGGGGGGTAGGGGTGGGGAGGCACGGGGTGGGGGGCATTGGGTGGGGGGTGGGGTGGGGGGCACCGGGTGGAGGGTTGGGGGTTGGGGGGCACCGGGTGGGGGGGTGGGTGTGGGTGGGGGGGGCACCGGGTGGGGGTGGGGGTGGGGGGCACCGGGTGTGGGGGCACCGGGTGGGGGTGGGTGTGGGGGGCACTGGGTGGGTTGGGGGCGGGGGGGGCACCGGGTAGGGGTGGGGAGGCACCGGGTGGGGGGGCACTGGGTGAGGGGTGGGGTGGGGGGCATCGGGTGGGGGGTGGGGGTGGGGGGGCACCGGGTGGAGGGTTGGAGGTTGGGGGGCACCAGGTGGGGGGTGGGGGTGGGGAGGCACGGGGTGGGGGGCATTGGGTGGGGGTTGGGGTGGGGGGCACTGGGTGGAGGGTTGGGGGTTGGGGGGCACCGGGTGGGGGGTGGGGGTGGGGAGGCATCGGGTGGGGGAGGGTGGGGGTGGGGGGGGGGCCACCGGGTGGAGGGTGGGGGTGGGGAGGCACGGGGTGGGGGGCATCGGGTGGGGGAGGGGGTGGGGGGGGGGTGGGGGGTGGGGGTGGGGGGGCACCAGGTGGGGGGTGGGGGTTGGGGGGCATCGGGCGGGGGGTGGGGTGGGGCGGCACCGGGGGGGGGTGGGGGGACCGGGTGGGGGGAGGGGGTGGGGGTGGGGGTGGGGGTGGGTGTGGGGGGCACCGGGTGGGTTGGGGGTGGGGGGGCACCGGGTAGGGGTGGGGAGGCACCGGGTGGGGGGTGGGGGTGGGGGGGCACTGGGTGAGGGGTGGGGTGGGGGGCACCGGGTGGGGTGGGGGTGGGGGGGCACCGGGTGGGGGTGGGGGTGGGGGGCGTGGCTTCCACCAGCAGCTCCCATGTCACTGTGCAGATGTCACCTCAGTGGAGAAGCCGGTGACGCCCTGATGCTCTTGGGAAAGGAGTCTGGCCCAGGGGCTCGGGGACCTCTGGACTCATGGGGCCTCACTTTGGCGACTGCTGGTCTGAAGGAAGGTCTTTCCAGGCATGCAGGAGGTGGGGCGCAGTGTCCTGGGCAGTGAGTGAGGGTAAGCGGGCACTAAAGTGGCGACAGTTAAGTGAAGGACACCTTCGCAGGAGAAGTGGCCGTATAATGGCCCTGAGCAGAAGGGCGCAGGCCTGCGGGGGGTCAGGGAGCCTGCAGTGAGGCGGGGGCCCTCAGACCCCGGGCTGCAAGCCCACAATCAGGTTCCAAGGAGCACCTCTGGCCCCGCTGCTGGGGCCTGGAGGCCGGGGACGGGTGCAGGGAGCCGTGGGTGCCGGGGGCCGGGTGGACAGAGCACTCGGTGCGGTGACGCGGCTGCAGGTCGCCAGCAGCGGCTCTCGGGAGCGTGCACTGTGAGCCCCGCCTCCGCTCAGAGAGGCTAGATTTTACACAACCGCCCCTTACTCTCTTCGTGATGTGCTCGGTTTCACGCTTGGTGTTGGCACTTGGCCACATCTTCATCACCTTCATCTTGGTGAGTGACCACCAGAGGGACTTAAATCAGCTGGGTATGGAATCTTCCAGAAAGATTGGACTTACTAAGGGTTCATTTACTTGTTTTTAATTATAGTAAAAACACACGTAGGGCTTGCCACGGTAACCGTTTTAGGTGCGGGGCTCCGGGGCCTTAAGTACACTCCTGGTGTTGTCTGACCTTCACCTGTGTCGTCTCCATTACTGACCTTGGACGTGGGGCACCTCCTCTCGGCCTCTCGCCACAATGGGTCGTGAGGAGATACCCCACGCCCAAGGTAAGAGAAACCCAAGTAAGATGGTAGGTGTTGCAAGAAGGCATCAGAGGGCAAACACACTGAAACCATACTCACAGAAAACTAGTCAATCTAATCACACCAGGACCACAGCCTTGTCTAACTCAATGAAACTAAGCCATGCCTGTGGGGCAACCCAAGATGGGCGGGTCATGGTGGAGAGATCTGACTGGATGTGGTCCACTGGAGAAGGGAATGGCAAACCACTTCAGTGAGAACCCCATGAACAGTATGAAAAGGCAAAATGATAGGATACTGAAAGAGAAACTCCCCAGGTCAGTAGGGGCCCAATATGCTACTGGAGATCAGTGGAGAAATAACTCCAGAAAGAATGAAGGGATGGAGCCAAAGCAAAAAGAATACCCAGCTGTGGATGTGACTGGTGATAGAAGCAAGGTCCGATGCTGTAAAGAGCAATATTGCATAGGAACCTGGAATGTCAGGTCCGTGAATCAAGGCAAATTGGAAGTGGTCAAACAAGAGATGGCCAGAGTGAATGTCGACATTCTAGGAATCAGCGAACTCAAATGGACTGGAATGGGTGAATTTAACTCAGATGACCATTATATCTACTACTGCGGGCAGGAATCCCTCAGAAAAAATGGAGTGGCCATCATGGTCAACAAAAGAGCCGAAATGCAGTACTTGGATGCAATCTCAAAAATGACAGAGTGATCTCTGTTCGTTTCCAAGGCAAACCATTCAATGTCACAGTAATCCAAGTCTATGCCCCAACCAGTAACGCTGAAGAAGCTGAAGTTGAATGGTTCTATGAAGACCTACAAGACCTTTTAGAACTAACACTCAGAAAAGATGTCCTTTTCATTATAGGGGACTGGAATGCAAAAGTAGGAAGTTAAGAAACACCTGGAGTAACAGGCAAATTTGGCCTTGGAATATGGAATGAAGCAGGGCAAAGGCTAATAGAGTTTTGCCAAGAGAACACACTGGTTATAGCAAACACCCTCTTCCAACAACACAAGAGAAGACTCTACACATGGACATTACCAGACGGCCAATACTGAAATCAGATTGATTATATTCTTTGCAGCCAAAGATGGAGAAGCTCTATACAATCAGCAAAAACAAGACCAGGAGCTGACTGTGGCTCAGATCATGAACTTCTTATTGCCAAATTCAGACTGAAATTGAAGAAAGTAGGGAAAACCACTAGACCATTCAGGTATGACCTAAATCAAATCCCTTATGATTATACAGTGGAAGTGAGAAATAGATTTAAGGGACTAGATTGAGAGCCTGATGAACTATGGACAGAGGTTCGTGACATTGTGCAGGAGACAGGGATCAAGACCATCCCCATGGAAAAGGAATGCAAAAAGAAAAATGACTGTCTGAGGAGGCCTTACAAACAGCTGTGAAAAGAAGAGAAGTGGAAAGCAAAGGAGAAAAGGAAAGATATACCCATTTGAATGCAGAGTTCCAAAGAATAGCAAGGAGAGACAAGAAAGCCTTCCTCAGTGATCAATGCAAAGAAATAGAGGAAAACAATAGAATGGGAAAGACTAGAGAGCTCTTCAAGAAAATTAGAGATATCAAGGGAACATTTCATGCAAAGATGGGCTCAATAAAGGACAGAAATGATAGGGACCTAACAGAAACAGAAGATATTAAGAAGAGCTGGCAAGAATACACAGAAGAACTGTACAAAAAAGATCTTCACGAGCAAGATAATCATGATGGTGTGATCACTCACCTAGAGCCAAACATCCTGGAATGTGAAGTCAAGTGGACCTTAGAAAGCATCACCACGAACAAAGCTAGTGGAGGTGATGGAATTCCAGTTGAGCTATTTCAAATCCTAAAAGATGATGCTGCAAAAGTGCTGCACTCAATATGTCAGCAAATTTGGAAAACTCAGCAGCGGCCACAGGACTGGAAAAGGTCACTTTTCATTCCAATCTCAAAGAAAGGCAATGCCAAAGAATGCTCAAACTACCACACAATTGCACTCATCTCACACACTAGCAAAGTAATGCTCAAAATTCTCCAAGCCAGGCTTCAGCAATACGTGAACTGTGAACTTCCAGATGTTCAAGCTGGATTTAGAAAAGGCAGAGGAACCAGAGATCAAATTGCCAAAATCTGTTGGATCATGGAAAAAGCAAGGGAGTTCCAGAAAAACATCTACTTCTGCTTCATTGACTATGCCAAAGCCTTTGACTGTGTGGATCACAACAAACTGGAAAATTCTTAAAAGAGATGGGAATACCAGACCACCTGAGCTGCCTCTTGAGAAATTTGTATGCAGGTCAGGAAGCAACAGTTAGAACTGGACATGGAACAACACACTTGTTCCAAATAGGAAAAGGAGTACGTCAAGGCTGTATATTGTCACCCTGCTTGTTTAACTTCTATGCAGAGTACATCATGAGAAACTCTGGGCTTGAGGAAGCACAAGCTGGAATCAAGATTGCAGAAGAAATATCAATAACCTCAGATATGCAGATGACACCACCCTTATGGCAGAAAGTGAAGAAGAACTAAAGGGCTCCTTGATGAAAGTGAAAGAGGAGAGTGAAAAAGTTGGCTTAAAGCTCAACATTCAGAAAACGAAGATCATGGCATCTGGTCCCATCACTTCATGGCAAATAGATGGGGAAACAATGAAACAGTGGCTGACTTTATTTTTTGGGCTCCAAAATCACTGCAGATGGTGACTGCAGCCATGAAATTAAAAGACGCTTGGTCCTTGGAAGGAAAGTTCTGACCAACCTAGGCAGCATATTAAAAAGCAGAGATTACTTGGCCAACAAAGGTCCATCTAGTCAAGGCTATGGTTTTTCCAGTAGTGATGGATGGATGTGAGAGTTGGACTATAAGGAAAGCTGAATGCCGAAGCTTTTGAACTGTGGTGTTGGAGAAGACTCTTGAGAGTGCCTTGGACTGCAAGGAGATCCAACAAGTCCATCCTAAAGAAGATCAGTCCTAGGTGTTCACTGGAGGGACTGATGTTGAAGCTGAAACTCCAACTTTGGCTACCTGATGCAAACAGCTGACTCATTTGAAAAGACCCTGATGCTGGGAAAGATTGAAGGTGGGAGGAGAAGGGGACGACAGAGGATGAGATGGTTGGATGGCATCACCGACTCCATGGACATGCGTTTGGGTTAACTCTGGGAGTCAGGGATGGACAGGGAGTGTACTGCAGTCCATGGGGTGGCAAAGAGTTGGACATGACTGAGCGACTGAACTGAACTACATCATCGCCAGAACTTTTCCATCTTCCCATATTGGAGCTCTGGGTTCAGTTCAGTCCCTCAGTCGTGTCTGGCTCTTTGCCACTCCATGGACTGCAGCACGCCCGGCCTCCTTGTCCATCCCTGACTCCCGGACTTTACTGAAACTCATGTCCATGGAGTCGGTGATGCCAACCAACCATCTCATCCTCTGTCGTCCCCTTCTCCTCCCATCTTCAATCTTTCCCAGCAACAGGGTCTTTTCAAATGAGTCAGCTCTTTGCATCAGGTGGCCAAAGTTGGAGTTTCAGCTTCAACATCAGTGCTTCCAATGACTATTCAGGACTGATTTCCTTTAGGATGGACTGGTTGGATCTCCTTGCAGTCCAAGGGATTCTCAAGAGTCTTTTCCAACACCGCAGTTGAAAAGCATGAATTCTTTGGTGCTGAGCTTTCTTTATAGTCCAACTCAGGGCCAAGTTCATCATCTCCTGTTCACATCACCACCTCCCCTCCTCACTTCCCAGTTCCTCCAGGTGGAACACGCCCATTTCTCCCCATCCCCACCCCCACCACATCCAGACAGCGTAACCACACACAACCAGCCTAACCAGAAGCAACGACTCCCAACCACACCCAGCTACACCCAACCACTGCCAACAGACTCAGCAGCCTAACCACGTCCCACTGTGTCCTGGTGTCCCGCCCAGAGCATGGGAGGGCTGCGTCTAGAACCTCCCCAATCAGATCTGGGCACAAGAGGCCCCCTGAGGCTGAGTCCCAGAGTGCCCGCTGCCCCAGAGAGAGGCAGGGGCGGGACTTCCCAGACCTGGGGCCTTGGTGCTCGGTCACCTGAGATGCCTCTGGAAGTCAGCATGATGGCCGAGGATGCTGGAACGCACTCATTTATCCCGGTGGCCTCTTCAGCTGTTCTTCAAATGGGAAAAACTGCGGGCACTTTTCTGCCTCTTTCCTGGGAAACACCCAACTGAAAGGTGGTGGATATTTGCCTCCCAGTCTGCTGTTTCTCATTAAAGTATTTTCTTCTTGCCTTTGTTTTCAAGCCCACAATGTTAAACACACAAATTAAAAATGTTTATTGACATTTACTATACAAGCCCTCACCGGTGAAGCTGAAATGAATATTGTGGGTTAATTTAGCATATCTTCCTGCAGACGCTCTGAGGAGAGACCCATCTGCAATAATGATTTACGAGGTGCGGCTGGAAGGACCAGCTAATGGAAGCTGATAGGAGGAGGGCGCGAGGCCTGCTGATTGCGTGCGAGCCTGGGAATGAAGCTGGAGTGCGCTCACTGATTACCTATCAGAGGGAAGTCACTTACTCTCTGCAGTCCGGAGCCTGTTTAGGTTTTGCTGGCAGGGTTTGCGGGATGCTTCTGCAGACAGATCTAAGACTGGCGGGAAACGGGGAATGTCTCCTGTGGGCGGACGTGTCATTGGATCGATTTGCTGGGAGCGCGAGGCCCTGCTCCAAGCAGACAGGATTTTCATACAGACAGAGCAAAGAGGACCCTGCAAGTGCCTCCCAGCCACCCTTCTCGTGTTTTGCCTTGAGGGGAGTGGGGCTCCCTCGGCAGGAGTTGCTGTGGGTGCCTCGGGGTGGGGGCCAGGCGGATGGCCCCGACCCCAGCAGCTTGTCCACTGATGCTCTGCGGAGAGGCAGGCCTGGGGGCAGGGGACAGCCACAGCTGTCCTGATTGTGCCCATGGGGACCGGGGCTCTGGGCTCCGCACCACGGCTACTGGCGGGGCGATGACCCCAGGAAGGGCTCCCAGGGCCCACGGTTTGGCCCGTCGCCTTGCAGCCGCCCGGGGCCATGCAGTCTGCGCCCCATTCATGACAGCTGGGCTCAGGCCTTGTTCACGTGCAGCGGCTGCACAGCAGCTCGGCCGGGCCGGTCTGCTGGAGGGCCAGACACCGGTGTCCTGGCCAGGCCTTCCCAGAGCAGCCTGCCACCCGCCGAGCCCCAGACATGGGGCAGGGTGGCAGCAGGCTGTGCGACAGCAGTGCCCCCACAGCTGCGCACTTCCCACTCGCAGCTGACCACCCCCACAGCTGACCCCCACTCGCAGCTGACCCCCCCCACAGCTGACCACCCCCACAGCTGACCCCCACTCACAGCTGACCCCACTGCCCCCCGCAGCTGACCACCCCCACAGCTGACCCCCACTCACAGCTGACCCCACTCACAGCTGACCACCCCCACAGCTGACCACCCCCACAGCTGACCCCACTCACAGCTGACCCCTCCACATGACCAGAGCAGCCTGTAGACCCACTGGTTCCTGAGCAGTGGGGCATACTTCAAGCTGCTGAGTTGGGGTGTTTGTTTGCTTTGCAGGGACAGGAAGTGATCTGACCCCCAGCCCAGGGGACTGTGGCTTGTAGGGTTGCACCCGCCAGGGTGCACCTGGAGAAGGTCGGGAAGGGAGCAGGCAGGAGGGCGGTCTGGTCCGGGACGGGCTGGGCGTGGCTCCCTCCTCCTGCTGTCTCCACCGGGCGCCCCGCGGCTGGGTCTCCACTGTGTTGACCGAGGGCTCGGTGCCTCAGATGCTGGTTGCCTGAGCATCAGCGAGATTCCTGTCAGGTGCTGGTGGCCGGGGGGAGCCCAAAACTGCAATTTGGAAATTTAATTATGTCTCTGGAAGACATGTATGCTCCTTAGAATGATTTTATTTAAAAAGCCCTCAAAAAAAATAGAGCCTATTTTTTCCCCATCTTGTGATTAATTCAAACCAAATAAAAGGCACCAGTGAACCTCACTGACAGCGTACGGGGAGTTTTCATTTGCAGTATCTGTAAACCTTGAAATCTCAATTTGTGTCAAATAAGCTCCTACAGGTACAGTCCTGGGTTCCAGGGCTGCGTGTCACATTTTGTTCCGTTTAAGTAAATTACATATGCGGCCACTGCAGCGTTATTTCAGCTTCTAATCAAATTGCCAATCTGCAGAGCGCCGGGCCGCGCGTCCCCTGGGGGCAGGCTGCTCACGCTGACGGGCGTGCTTGGCCCCCAGAATGAAGTCAGGGTGTAAACACAGCTGTAAAGGAGGGGGTCGGCCCTCAGCCCCAGGCGATGGGTGCTCCTGAGCTCTTTAAGGGGCTCAGCTATTTCTTCCCATTACAGGCCAGATTTGCTTTCCTGCCTCTAGAAGCAACAAGCGTGAGCCCGTATGCAATGGCTGGTAGGGAGCAGCCCCACGGGGACACGAGTGCCCGTCAGCGTATGGGTGCATCCAAGCACAGAGGCTGCTGACCTGCCCGTGTGGACTTGTGCACGCATGGACTTGAGTGCAAGTGTGTGTGGACACATTTGTACACGTGTGTGTATATGTGTTTATGTGGCATGTATGTGTCTTTGTGGGTGTATGTGTGCATATGTTGGCGATGCACATGGATGTGTGTGTTATGTTGTAGGAAAACATATGTGGTGTATGTCAGTATGGGCGTCCCTGAGGCTCAGACAGTAAGGAACCCGGCTGCTGATGCAGGAGACCCAGGTATGATCCCCGTGTTGGGAAGATCCCCTGGAGGAGGAAATGGCAACCCACTGCAGTATTCTTGCCTGGAGAATCCCACGGAGTGAGGAGTCTTGGGGGCTGCAGTCCGTGGAGTTGCAAAGAGCTGGACACGACTGGGCAACAAACACACAGACACGGATGTCAGTGTCTACGTCAGTGTCTCTGTGTGTTAGCGTGCGTGTTTACACGGTAGTATGTACATGTGTGTGTCTGTGTTGATATGTGTAGGTGTCTACGTGTCCATGTGTGCAGGCATCTAATGCACGTGTGTGTGACCGTGTCTGTGTGTCTGGGGATCAGCGCTGTCATCTTCCATCTGCTCCGCGTCCACCGGGTCCTCGTCCCATCTGGGTCTAGTTTGGAGCTGGTGTCGGCATCTTCCATCTGCTCCGTGTCCACCGGGTCCTCGTCCTGTCTGGGTCTAGTTTGGAGCTGGTGTCTGCATCTTCCATCTGCTCCGTGTCCACCGGGTCCTCGTCCCGTCTGGGTCTAGTTTGGAGCTGGTGTCTGCATCTTCCATCTGCTCCACGTCCACCGGGTCCTCGTCCCGTCTGGGTCTAGTTTGGAGCTGCTGTCTGCATTTTCCATCTGCTCCGTGTCCACCGGGTCCTCATCCGGTCTGGGTCTAGTTTGGAGCTGGTGTCTGCATCTTCCATCTGCTCCGTGTCCAGCGGGTCCTCGTCCCGTCTGGGTCTAGTTTGGAGCTGGTGTCTGCATCTTCCATCTGCTCCGTGTCCACCGGGTCCTCGTCCCGTCTGGGTCTAGTTTGGAGCTGGTGTCTGCATCTTCCATCTGCTCCGTGTCCACCGGGTCCTCGTCCCGTCTGGGTCTAGTTTGAAGCTGGTGTCTGCATCTTCCATCTGCTCCACGTCCACCGGGTCCTCGTCCCCTCTGGGTCTAGTTTGGAGCTGCTGTCTGCATTTTCCATCTGCTCCGTGTCCACCGGGTCCTCGTCCCGTCTGGGTCTAGTTTGGAGCTGGTGTCTGCATCTTCCATCTGCTCCACGTCCACCGGGTCCTCGTCCCCTCTGGGTCTAGTTTGGAGCTGCTGTCTGCATTTTCCATCTGCTCCGCGTCCACCGGGTCCTCGTCCCGTCTGGGTCTAGTTTGAAGCTGGTGTCTGCATCTTCCATCTGCTCCACGTCCACCGGGTCCTCCGTCCCCTCTGGGTCTAGTTTGGAGCTGCTGTCTGCATTTTCCATCTGCTCCGTGTCCACCGGGTCCTCATCCCGTCTGGGTCTAGTTTGGAGCTGGTGTCTGCATCTTCCATCTGCTCCGTGTCCACCGGGTCCTCGTCCCGTCTGGGTCTAGTTTGAAGCTGGTGTCTGCATCTTCCATCTGCTCCACGTCCACCGGGTCCTCGTCCCCTCTGGGTCTAGTTTGGAGCTGCTGTCTACATTTTCCATCTGCTCCGTGTCCACCGGGTCCTCGTCCCGTCTGGGTCTAGTTTGGAGCTGGTGTCTGCATCTTCCATCTGCTCCACGTCCACCGGGTCCTCGTCCCCTCTGGGTCTAGTTTGGAGCTGCTGTCTGCATTTTCCATCTGCTCCGCGTCCACCGGGTCCTCGTCCCGTCTGGGTCTAGTTTGAAGCTGGTGTCTGCATTTTCCATCTGCTCCGTGTCCACCGGGTCCTCTTCCCGTCTGGGTCTAGTTTGGAGCTGCTGTCTGCATTTTCCATCTGCTCCGTGTCCACCGGGTCCTCGTCCCGTCTGGGTCTAGTTTGGAGCTGGTGTCTGCATCTTCCATCTGCTCCGTGTCCACCGGGTCCTCGTCCCGTCTGGGTCTAGTTTGAAGCTGGTGTCTGCATCTTCCATCTGCTCCATGTCCACCGGGTCCTCGTCCCCTCTGGGTCTAGTTTGGAGCTGCTGTCTGCATTTTCCATCTGCTCCGTGTCCACCGGGTCCTCGTCCCCTCTGGGTCTAGTTTGGAGCTGGTGTCTGCATCTTCCATCTGCTCCACGTCCACCGGGTCCTCGTCCCCTCTGGGTCTAGTTTGGAGCTGCTGTCTGCATTTTCCATCTGCTCCGCGTCCACCGGGTCCTCGTCCCGTCTGGGTCTAGTTTGAAGCTGGTGTCTGCATCTTCCATCTGCTCTGCATCCATTGGGGCCCTTGACCTGTCTGGGTCTAGTTCGGAGCTGCTGTCTGCAGTCCCTGCAGCTTTCAGGCCCAGCCATGGGCCACGTCAGAGCAGGGCCCCCTGGGAGCCCATGGTGATGCTCTCCAGGCACTGGGCACCCGCCACGTGCCACGCCTGCCGCCCCCACCAGCACTCGAGGGACACAGAATCACCTCCACTCTACCCACAAGGGAGCTGATGCTGAGAGAGGGTACATGACTCCCAGAAAGCAGGGTGTGGGCAGAGGGAGCTGCAGGAGCCCCTGGGGACATGGGGGTGGGGTCATGTGGTCATGTGAGTGTGGAGGGGGGAGTCATAGGGTCATGTGACTGGTTGGGGGGGGGTCATGGGGTCATGTGACTGGTTGGGGGAGTCATAGGGTCATGTGACCGGTTGGGGGGGGTCATAGGGCCATGTGACTGTGGTGGTGGGCCATAGGGTCATGTGACCATGGGGGAGGGGTCATAGGGTCATGTGACTGAGCAGGGACATGTTTGAGACCCAGCCTCACCCAGGTTGGAGGGCCCAGCAAGGCTGGGGGTTGGGCCCCCCAGGACAGCTTCTGGACCCTCGGGGACTGCCCTCCTCCCCGGCTGAGCATCCTGCGGGACCCTGCACACAGGCTTGTTGTTTCCTGGCCCCGTGCCCAGTACAACACCCTGCTGGCGGCTGAGCCTGTGACCCGAGGCCGTGGAGCCCTGTCTCTGCCCTGTGGTGCCTATGGGGAGAAGGCCCCATGTCCTGCCCACTCCAGACCCTCCTGGACAGCTGCGTGGAGGCTCAGTGCACTCAGGGTGGATGAGGACTCCGTCTGGGCCAAGCTCGGGGCTGGGTGCTGGGGACCTAGAAGTGGACACCCAGGTGGGCTCTGCCCATGGGGAGATGGGGGACCAGAAGCACCTTCTTGTCACTTGCTCAGTGAGAAGTGACCTAAGGAGAGGCCGGCCTGCCAGGCGATGGATGGAGGCTGGCGTCCTCGGGGCAGGAGGGCGGGCAAGCCCTCCGATCGAGCCCGCGCCACGCTCCCGCGTCCAACAGGCCATCCAGGTGCTCTGGTCTCTGCGCTGAGAGGTGATTCTAGTTGGAAAGCAACGCTTGGCATTCAAAGAGAAAGATCATGAAACAAGAGAAAAGACTGTTGTAAACACAAAAGACAAAACCCACGTATTGGAACAACAGCAGAGATCACATCTAAAAACACAAGGGCTCAAATAGCTGCTAAAAAGCAGCCAGGGCCCCAGTAGGACAGTGGGCAGGGGCCTCAGGACCCCAGTAGGACAGCAGGCAGGGGCCTCAGGACCCCAGTAGGACAGTGGGCAGGGGCCTCAGGACCCCAGTAGGACAGCAGGCAGGGGCCTCAGGACCCCAGTAGGACAGCAGGCAGGGATCTCAGGACCCCCCACGGGGAGGGCAGTCCTGACCGTGAGAGGCCCCCAGGTGAGCCGCCCAGCCCGGCTCCAGCATCCAGAGAAGCGGGCTCTGGGCCCCAGGGTCCCGGCCGGCCCCCGGGAGGAGGAGTGTCTGTCTGACTTGGTTTTGTATCCTGTCTGCCACTTCTGACTCACTTTCATAGCTGAGACTGTTTTCCCTGAGCTCTCGGTGTTTCATGTAAGACTCATCAGATTTACTCTTTAGAAGTCATTTATCTTTGGGCCTGGTGCTTGAAGATTCAGCTTAAAGTAGGTTTGTTAAGCAGGTCCTAAAACATGCAGGGGCCACTCTGGTTAGAGGTTTGCCCTTCTTAATAGGATTTGTGCCTTTAGCAGAGCCTGGTATCAGGCGCTCAGGAACACCTGCACATTCACACCTACAGCCTGAGGGCCCTGGGTGCTGGGGCTGAGCCACGCTGGGGACCCAGCCGCTGGGGACGCAGCAGGGCGGTGGGCGTCTGGGCCTGGGGCCGTGGGTGGGCGTGAGTTCTCTAGCGTACTGCTCAGCAGTGCCCAGATGAGGGAAAGTCTTGGATCTTGTAACACTGACTGACACAACCGACTTTTTCTTGGCCTCAATTAAAAACATGTAAAGATATAATATACAAGTGATGTGTGCTTATGTAACAGAATTTGAAAAACACTTAAAAATAGAAAGGATTAAAAAGTTATTTATAGATCCATCCACAAAAGATAGCTTCTGCTATAATTTGGTCTGTTTCATCCTGATATTTTTTTCTATGAACATTTTAAAAAGCATAGTCCTCATTATGTTCTGAAGGCATTGTGCAATTTTCAACATTTTGCCATTAGCCTGGCTGTGCTATTTTCCCTTCTACAGGACATTTAGTGTGTATGTGGTCAAATGGATGGATATGTGATTATTTACCTTTTTACTTTTGCTGATATTGATGTTATTTCTGAGTTTTCATTTCATAAACGGTTCTGCAGTTGTTATCTTTGGGCCCAAGCTTGTAGTTTGGGACATTTACTTTAAAAAATGGGTTAACAGAATTCCTCGGTGGTCCAGTGGTTAGGGTCTGGGGTTCCATCCCTGCTCTGGGAACTAAGATCCCACAAGCCTCACGGTGCGGCCAAAATAAAAGTGGATTAAGGGGCACACAGATGTGCTTGACTGAGGCCATCAGAGCGCCGGGCTTGCTTTCGGCAGATGCGCGGCAGCCCCCGGCACCTGCCAGGCAGGACACGCCACCTGGTCCGGGGTGTGTCCCAGGTGGGCGGGGCGGGGGTGAGGCAGGCTCCCCTCTCCCCGCTTCTCCCAGGGCCTTTCCTGCCCTGTCTCCGAGCCGAGAACAAGCTTTCTGCCTCCAGGTCTGACGCTCCTGTCTTCTCTTTTCTCTTACTTCCCCTGGAGTGTCTTCATGGTCTTGGGCCCCCTGCCTCTGCAGGCCCGGAGGAGGTGCTGTGCTGAGGATCCCTGAGGCTGGAGCCCCCGCCAGAGGGGCAGGGAGCGGGAGAACCCCCTTTCCTGAACTTTCCAGCCCTGACCCCTACCCACCGGAGCATCCTCTGTCAAAATCAGCAACTTGGAATCTGCTTGTTGCTTGAAATTAGGGCACAGTGTTCTTAGATTTACTTGAAAAAACTGAAAATATGACCATGGGGGAAACACAGCCGTGTGGGAAACACTACAGCATATGATGGACGGGATGCAGGGTCCTGGGGGAGGGGCAGGCATCCAGACGGCTCCACGGGCCTCTGCCGGCCCTTCAGGTGGACGCCTGTGCTTCACCTGGACTTGTCATCAGGGGAAAGAAGTCCCTCACTCTCTCTTTCCTCAAAGGCCCGCTCCGCTCTGCTGGCGGGCAGCCCTGTGCCCCGAGGGCTCTGACCCCCGCCTTGAGGCTTGACTCCAGGCTCTGGGCAGAGCACCCCCTGTGTGGGGCCCTGGGGGGCCTTTCACCTGCCCCTGTGCCAGCAAGGCAGTGGGCGGGCCGTGAAGATCAGGACAGAGGAGCTGCTGGAGCCGTGGCCAAGCCCACCCGCGGCCGCGTCCCTGGCATCACGGCTGGGGGAGGGGTGTCCAGGCCCCGAGCGGGGCTCAGGGGACTCCCTGGCGGCCACTCCGCCTCCCAGGGCTCGGGCGAGTGGCCAGTCTCCCGGGGCTGACCAGGACCCTGGGCTCCTGCCCTCGAGGTGGGGCCGGGCCCTCCCCAGGACCACCGGTGACCCCACGGCCCGTCTGGCCGCTTCTGGAAGGGTGGGCCAGGGCGTCCGTTGCCCTGCAGCGGGGGCGTCTGTGCCTGGCGGTCCCGCTGGCCTGGAGGCTGTATTCTGGCCTGGAGGCTGTATTCGGGCGTGAAGACCGGAGGGCCCCCCAGTGGGCCCCGAGCCTGCGGGGGTGCTGGAGGTCCGGCCAGTCAGGAGCCGCTGGTCCCGGGAGGGCGGGGCCCCGCCGAAGCCTCTGGGAGGGTGGGCTCTGCAGGTCTCTGTCCCCACCCTGCCCTCCGTGTAACCCCGCCGCCCAGGGGTCCCCACTGATGGTGCTTCCAGGGCAAGCCCCCCGTGGACACGGTGGCACCCTCCGAGTGCCGCTCAGGGCGTGCTGAGCTCTACCCTGGGGCGGGGCGCTGCGGGCACTTTCCTCCTGGGCTTTGGGACCGGGCTGCGGCCGGGTATGGGGCGGAGGCAGGGCCGGGCTGAGGGCGGGGCACACATGTTGCAGGACTAAGCCCCCGGAGGTCCAGCCGACAGAGGAGCGGTGAGCAGCTCCTGGGGGCTGGTTCAGGGCCAGGGCGTCCACGGGCTGCAGTAGGGGTGGGGGGAGGGGGAGAGGAGGCCCTAGCCCAGAGCCCAGGGGGACGCAGGGGCCGCGTTGAGGGTCTTCCGGGGAGGTGATCAGAGTGCCTGCACCTCCATCAGGGGCCCCATGACCCCGCTGGACCCGGTGAGCCTGGCTGTGGGCTTGACAGCTGGGTGGGGGCGGTCAGTGCAGTGAGCTCGGTTCGGTGGGGAGCTGGGGGTACTGGAGGTCCGCTTTGTCTGCAAGAGTGGAGTTGGGTAGACGGACAGCCATCGTGGCCCGTGAGAACTGAGCTCTAACGGGCCTCAGAAGCTGACCCCCACGCTGGGCTGGGCGGGGGTCACAACAGGCCTGTGACCCGTGTGCTTCCCTGACTGCAGGTGCCCCCGCGTGGATGGACTGGGAAGACGGGCACCTCACTTACTGGCCAAGGGGACCTCCTGGGGAGGAGGGAGGCCCCTGAGTCTTGCTGGGGAAGTGGTCCCAGCACGGGGACGCTGCCCACAACCAAGCCTCTCCTTTTTTCCTGCCCTGCAGCAGCCGCTGCCGCTCTCAGCTCCATGGATGCGCTGTCCAGGTGACCAGGAGCCTCCCTCCCCTGAGTTCCTCACCCGCAGTGGGTGGGGCTCACCCGCCTTCGGGGATGGCTGCTCCCAGCGGGGGAGGCCGTGGGGGGTTGGGGGCGGGAGGCCGGTCCCTGCTGCCCAGGCTCCGGCTCACAGGGCTCCCTCCCACTCTCAGGGGAAGGCCTGGTGGGGGCCTGCTTGGCACCCCAAAGGGACCGTCTCTGGGACTTGAGCCCTGCGGGACCCCAGGTTGTCCACCTTCCAAACACGTGCCCACAGAGGCCCCCACATGCAGCCAGGCCCCGGCCTCCCTTCAGGCGTCCCCTGGGTCCTCCTCAGGACTTCACTGGCTAAAATTAGATCCCCCAGCCCTGGTCTCGTCTCCCGGGGTGGGGAGGCTATAAAAAAAAAAAAAGTGTTTTCTGTAAGTAATTGATATGTAGGTTAAAAATTGTGTTTAGTTATACTCAGAACAGAAATCACAATTCTCCATAGAAATACATTTCGGTGCATAAACAAAACAAACCACCCCACACGAGAGAGTGGCTGGAATAGGGGATGCGTGTCTTGCCAAGGAGCCTGGGATCCCAGGGTGAGGAGGGAGGGTCCTGATTATTGGGGCCGTGATGACATCGTTTCAGTGAGAAGTTGTGACGTACTGTGAGTGCCAACTCGTGACTCATAAAAGGATCTCCGCCGAGCCGTCCTGGGGTTGAGTTGTGTGATGTGTCCTCCTGGGGAGAGTTCAGGGGAGGGTTCAGAAGAGCAGCTGACAGCTCCAGGCCTGGCAGAGGCACTGTGGCGGGGCTGGCTGCCGCAGGGCCGGGGTGACCCAGCGCTTGGAGGCCGCGGTGCGGCGTGGACATCCCAGCGGTCACTCACACCCTTCTCCAAGCACTGTTTTGGGCCCCAGGCCCCCAGCCTCCAGGCCATAAGTCCTGTGACCCCCGAGCTTCGGAGAGCGCCCAGCCTCCAGGGCTTGCTGGGCCGTTGTGTCCAGCCCAGCCCTCCAGCCCACTCCCCCCACAGGCCTCCTGCATGGCCCCGAGAGCAGGCCTGGAGCCTGGCAGTGCCTCCCATTGCAGGAAAACGCTGGCCTCTCAGCCCTCCCAGGTGTCGGGGGGTGCGAGTGCCCCAAGCTCGCTGAGGACAGGGCACTCAGCATTGCCTGGTGTGCCACTGGCTGGGGTGTCACGAGCCTGTTTCATAAGAAAGCAAGACCCAGCTCTCTGGAGGCTGGAGAATGATGAGATGGCCACCCCTTCCTGACCCCTCCCCTACCGGGGGCCGCCCTGACAGAGCACCTGCGGCCGGTCACTGGCAGACCAGAGGCCCCAGGGCCCTGGAGGACAGGGAGGAGGAGGGCCAGGCCGCTTGACCCGGAGGTCAGCCCCTTAGGTGGGGTTCCTGGGGGAGGGGTGTGGGGGGGATGGGGCTCAGAGTTTTCTAGTTTCAGTTTGCTTGTAGTAGCAGAAGCCACTCTTCAAAGCAAAGGGAACAGTCAGTAAAACGGTGAGAAACCCCGAATGTTGTGCCCTTGATGGGGGTGGGGCGCAGGCAGAAGGGGCTGCAGACCCTTGCTTGGCCCCCTGCCCCGCCCTGTCGGCTGTCCGCCTGCACTGCTTGTGGCCGCTGCGACATCTCCAGGGCCACAGCCCCATCAGCTCCCTGGACGTCCCACCAGGAAACGTCGCTGACCTCCAGCGGGCAGAGCCAGGGCTCCTCCAGGAGCACGGTGGGGGCTCTTTCAGGGGCAGAGCTGGGCTCCTCCAGGGGCAGAGCTGGGCTCCTCCAGGGGCACAGCAGGGGCCCATGGCACCATGGAATGTGCACACTTGTGCACTTGCCTGTGCACACGTGTTTCCAGATTGTGTTCTGTGCGCATGTCGGGGTGTCTCATGCAGATTGCTCCAGGGGCTTCGCTTGGCCCGTGCTGCGGGTGGCCCCTGGGCTGGGCTCTGGCTCTGGGTGCCTGGGTGATCTCGCCCCTCCCTGGGCCCACTGGGTGTCCGCCAGGAACTCTCCTGCCCGGCACCTCTGCCCCGAGCTGAGGGCTGGTGAGAGGGCCGGACGGGAGTAGCTACTGCAGGCCTGGTTACTGTTCTTGGGACTGGGGGCCACCTGGGGGGCTCTCTCTGAAGGTCAGTCATCACTTGGGGCTCCCTGCCCTGTGGATGGGCATCGTCACCACTGATTCCTGGAGACCTCGACCCCAGGGAGCCTCTGCTGCCCACCTTGACCATGGCCTGAGGTCGTGGCCGGGGTGGCCGAGAGCCAGGTCTGGGGGAGAAGATGGGCTTCCAGACTGTGGTGTGGAGGGGATGGCCCAGATGTGGACGCAGGGCCTGGGGCCTCCCACACCACCCAGCCTCCGTCCTCCAGCCTCCCCTGCAGTTCGGGGTGGCATTAGCATCTCAAAGCCTTCCCTCTGGCTTTTCAAAAGCACCTCTTTCTGCCTTGGAGGGCTAACTCTTCTGTTATCATTTCTGGCCAGAAATCAATTTCTCCTTTAATTGTGTTCCCTAATAAAACAGCCTCCTGACAGCAGCCTGAGAGTGGCCTCTGGTGCTAGGCTATTGCACCTGAGCTCTCTTGGCGGGGAGGGGGATGGGGATCAGGGGGGCTGGGGAGAAGGGTGGGGGGAGCACATCTGAACTGTCTGGTTGGGATGACCAGGGCCTGTGCTGGGGCTCCTGGGGGAGGGCGCCTCGGAGAGGAAGGGCGCGCTGCCCCGGGGTCTGGGCGGTCGTGGGTGAGGGCAGAGCCACCTGTGTTTGGGCCCAGGGCCCTTGGGGGGCGCCACGGGGGCAGGGCACTGACGGTCACACAGGGTCCTGCGAGGCTGGTCCTGGCTTTGGGCAGAGACTTCCGGCTTCATGATCCCAACCTGCTGGGACCTGACCTAGGTGACCCCAGGCTTCAGGAGTCGGCGCCTCCTCCTGACCGCCTTCGGGTGACCCTGAGCTGCGGGAGGGTGAGGATGGATGGCGAGGTGGCCGCGTCCAGCCCTCTGTGTGCCCAGAGCTTCGCGCTTGCCAGCGCGTCCCGTCACCCCAGGGGGACCCCAGGAGCCACACTAAGCAGCGCTGGGGCCTCGGCCCCTGGACGCCAGGCACCCTCCAGGCTGGGCATCAGAGAAGAAAGGTGTCCCGGGGGGCAGTCCTGCTCCTTCCGATCCTGCTGCTGAGTCACTGTGACCGGTGGCCACACGGCCCGCTGACCACTCCTGGGTGAGTGGCCTGGGCCCAGCATGACCCAAGCACAAGACTGCATGAGGCTCTGCAGGGTCCAAGCTGGGGGCCTCACAGACACACACAAAAATCTGTACACCCATGGTCACAGGTCACACGTTCACAGGTCCACACACAGACAACACATGCAGTCACACCGGTGTGCTCCAGACACTGTACACACATACACACGTGTGCACGAGGCATACCTCAAACACACAGACACGCAGACACACTAACACATGTGCACAAACACACATGCTCATGGATGGACTAATACACTTGTACACACACACATGCACACATACACACACACACCCCTGAGTCTCTGCTCCTCATAGGGGCTCTTGTTACAGCTCTGAGAAGGCTAAGGAGACGGGGCCAACTGGACATCATGTCCTGGGTGGGTCCCTGACCTGGCCCTGCTGACACCTCCTAGGGGCCTGTCCCTTCACCTGTGTGTGGCTCTGGAGGACAAGGAGGCCAGGGACACTCAGGTGAGTGGCTGGGTCCTGGTAGATGAGCTCAGCCACCTGGCATGTCCTGCTCTCCAGCCCATCTGCCTGCCACCCGGGACCCCCCTAGGACCCCACTGGCATGCCCTGGCACCCCTGGGAGCCACTGTCTTTGGGCAGGAATATGGAAATTTCATCATTTCCACGAAGAAAGGATGTTGATTTTGTGCAGTTTCTGGAGAAACTTCTAATTGAGTTCATGGCCTGTGCTTCCCACAGATGCCTGCTCAGACACTCTCCCCTCTTTTTAGCACCTTTCCTGTTGTTTGTAGGAGAGCTAGAGGCTCATTTATTCAGGCTTCACAGAGGACCCCCTGACCCTACAGCTGGGGATCCACCCCAGCAGTTCCCAATTAGCTCCACCAATTAGGCCCAAGCGGCTGCTGTGGAAGAGCCTGGTGGAGGTGAACGTGGAAGGATAGATGAAGGTCCAGCCCCTGAGGGCAGCCCTGGAGCTGATGAAATAAATGGAGTGTGCGGCCCAAGGACGAGAGACAGGAGAGCATTCCAGGAGCTCCTGTGAAGTGGGTCATTTAGCAAACACAAGGAGGGAAAATAATACGGGAACAATAAGGCAAGAACAGGAATCTATGAATGAAGGAGGCACGTAGATTGTAAACAAATGAAAAGGAAGCAGATGTAATGTGTAGAAATGAAAGTAGAGCCTTTTAATGTGAGAAATAAACAGGCTAAATGGCCCAGAGACACAGCTGGTGAGAAAATCAGTGAATTTAACGGTAGACTTGAGAAAGTCACTTTCTCACAAAGAGAAGGAAGACTCATGGGAAGGGCAGAGGGATGAGAAAGTCCAGCCCACTTGCTGAGATGCCAGAGGAGGGAAGAGAGGGGGCAGTGGGCAGTGTCTGGACAGACGCTAGACAGAGGTCTCCCCAGAGTGAAGCAAGCATCCTCTGCTCCTTGAGTGAGTGAAAGCAGAGATGCACTTCAGTCATGTTGACGTGAAATGGTAGAACATTAAAGATGTGTGCACACACACCCACCCCACATACACCCCGCCCCCCCACAGACACCCCCACACACACCCATCCATCCACATCCATCCATACACACACTCACATACATACAGACAGGCACATGCATGCATCCACATCACATCTGTCCACCCCCACCCACACCCATCCATATCTATCCATACATACAGCCACATATATACATACAAAAAACATGCACACACATCCACACAGCTGGGGATCCACCACACATACAGACACATGCACACACACCCATCTATACACAGCCATGAAATAAAGATACTTGTTCCCTGGAAGAAAAGCTACGACAAACACAGACAATGTATTAAAAAGCAAAGACATTACTTTGCTTATGCTGCTGCTGCTGCTAAGTCGCTTCAGTCGTGTCTGACTCTGTGCGACCCCAGAGACGGAAGCCCACCAGGCTCCCCTGTCCCTGGGATTCTCCAGGCAAGAACACTGGAGTGGGTTGCCATTTCCTTCTCCAATGCATGAAAGTGAAAAGTGAAAGTGAAGTCGCTCAGTCGTGTCTGACTCTCAGTGACCCCATGGACTGCAGCCTACCAGGCTCCTCCATCCATGGGATTTTCCAGGCAAGAGTACTGGAGTGGGGTGCCATTTTTCCAGTAGTCATGTGTGGATGTGAGAGCTGGACCGTTAAGAAGGCTGTGCACTGAAGAACTGATGCTTTTGAACTGTGGTGCTGGAGAAGACTCTTGAGAGTCCCTTGGGCAGCAAAGACAAAACCAGTCAATCCTAAAGGAAATCAACCCTGAATGTACATTGGAAGGACTGATGCTGAAGCTGAAGCTCCAGTAATTTTGCCACCTGATCCAAAGAGCCAACTCATTGGAAAAGCCCCTGATGCTGGGAAAGATTGAAGGCAGGAGGAGACAGGGACGACTGAGGATGAGATGGTTGGATGGCATCACTGACTCAACGGACAGGAATTTGAGCAAACTCTGGGAGACAGTGAAGGACAGGGAAGCCTGGTGTGCTGCAGTCCGTGGGGTTGGCTGCAAAGAGTTGGACAGGATTGAGTGGTTGAACAACAATCCATCCACATCCATCCAAACATCCACATACATACATACACAAGGCAAATTCACAAACGTACACACACATACACACAAATGCATAAAAAAGTACTTCACCAGAGAGTAAAAATGTTACTGTTCAAAGAAAGAGATAATTAGAAAGACTTGCATCAGCAGTAGCGACAGCTGAGGGCAGTGAGCTGCCTTGTATGTGCTGATAGAAAGTCACTGTCGGTCCAGATTCTATACCCAGCGAAAATACTCAAGACTGACAGTCTGAGTCCAAGACAAGGAATTTGCTTTCCCTGGAGGAACTCAACAGGGTGTATTTCAGAATGAAATGCCAGAAAAGACTGTGATCAATCTGGCATTGTGATCAAACCGGCAAACCTGACATTAAGTCTGAATGGCAGTGGAGTATAAGGAGGTGGTGGATTCAGGGGTTAATCCCAATTCTGGATGTCCACACCCGGCAGTGTGGCTAATAACGCCCTGGACATAATCTGACCACAAACAACAATAGATGCCACAGGCCGTCTGTGTGAAGGTCCTTCTCATCACATCACCGAACCATCAGGGAAGTAAGGAGGCCTCCTCTGGAGGAGGGCATGGCAACCCACTCCAGTGTTCTTGCCTGGAGAATCCCACGGACAGAGGCGCCTGGCGGGGCACCGTCCACGGTGCTGCAAGAGTCGGGCACAGCACAGTAAGGAGGCTTCAGAGGCCTGTGCGCAGAGAGAGCGGGAGACGGGGGAGGGAGCTCTGCTGAGGGTGTGCGCAGAGAGAGCGGGAGACGTGGGGAGGGAGCTCTGCTGAGGGTGTGTCCAGAGAGAGCGGGAGATGTTGGGAGGGAGCTCTATTGAAGGTGAGGAGGGGCCCTGGGAGCCAAAGTTCACTCCTGACTGTGGAGAGTCTGGGGAGGAACTGATGATGTAATGTGTCAAGTAACGTGTAATACATGTGGGATGCAGTATCAGTGTGATGTGATACATGTGGGATGCAGTATTTGCGTGTTGTGATGTATGTGGGATGCAGTATCTGCCTGATGTGCTATACGTGGGATGCAGTATCTGTGTGATGTGATGTACATGGGATGTAGTATCTGCGAGATGTGATATACGTGGGATGTACTATATGTGTGATGTGATATATGTTGGATGCAGTACCTGTGTGATGTGATGTACGTGGGATGCAGTATCTGCATGATGTGATGTATGTGGGATGTAGTATCTGCAAGATGTGATATACGTGGGATGTAGTATCTGCAAGATGTGATTTACGTGGGATGCAGTATCTGCCTGATGTTATATACGTGGGATGCAGTATCTGCGTGATGCGATGTACATGGGATGTAGTATCTGCGAGATGTGATATACGTGGGATGCAGTATCTGCCTGATGTGATATATGTGGGATACAGTCTGTGTGATGTGATATATGTGGGATGCAGTATCTGCGTGATATAATACATGTGGGATATAGTATCTGCATGATGTGATATACGTGGGATGCAGTGTCTGCCTGATGTGATATACGTGGGATGCAGTCTGTGTGATGTGATATACGTGGGATGCAGTATCTGTGTGATGTGATATACGTGGGATGCAGTATCTGTGTGATGTGATGTACGTGGGATGCAGTCTGCATGATGTGATATCCGTGGGATGCAGTCTGCGTGATGTGCTATACGTGGGATGCAGTCTGCGTGATGTGATATACGTGGGATGCAGTATCTGCATGATGTGATGTACGTGGGATGCAGTATCTGCATGATGTGATATACGTGGGATGCAGTATCTGCCTGATGTGATATACGTGGGATGTAGTATCTGCGTGATGTGATATATGTGGGATGCAGTCTGCGTGATATGATATATGTGGAGATGGTGATGTAGTGGATGCAGTCTGTGTGATGTGATATACGTGGGATGTGCGATGAATAGTGGGATGAGTATCTGCCTGATGTGATATACGTGGGATGAAGGGATGCAGTTGCGTGATATGATATATGTGGATGCAGTCTGCGTGATGTGATATACGTGGATGCAGTCTGTGTGATGTGATATACGTGGGATGCGGTATCTGCGTGATGTGATATACGTGGGATGCAGTATCTGCGTGAAGTGATACATGTCAGATGTAGTATCTGTGTGAAGTAATACATGTGGTATGCAGTATCTGTGTGATGTACTATATGTGGGATATAGCATCTGTGTGATATAATATCCGTGTGATGTAATATATGTGTGACTTCTGTTAATAACAGAGATGGCCTTGCCCCTCAGTAGCGAAAGTAGGTGTTCAGTAATTGAAGCTGGAGAAGTTGTTTAAAATCTTGAAAAAGAAAGCAAAGGGGCTCTTACCTCACTCCACACATAAAAATCAGTTCTCGAGGGATTAAGCACTTAATGGTACTATAAATGCTTCTAACACTTTTGTAAGACAATATAGGAGAACATGCCATGACCGCTGACTAAGAAATGGTTTATTAAAACCCCAGAAGTGAAACAAAAGGGAAGGCCTGACAAGTTCTGCTCCATTAGAATTCACCGACAGTGGCGTGGATGAATGGACACAGAAGCCACCAGCTGGGAGGAAGCATCTTCAGCGATTCAGCTGACAAAGGGTCAGTGTCCAGGATGTGAACTAACGTCCAAATCAGTCAGGAACAGACAGACTACAAGACAAAAATGAGCGAAGGACTTGAGCCTGGAAGAGAAATAGGACCGCCCAGTGGAGAAGCTTCCAGTGTTCAGCGAGAGCAAATTAAAACTGTAATTAAAAACGCTTCCCACACCTGTCCACAGTCTGATGCCATGGCGCAATGGTGAGGCGGCAGGAGGCTGGACTGGGGGTGTAAACTGAGGGAGGATTTTCGAGAGAGACTCAGTGAAAAGGAGCAGGCTTGAGATGAGGGTCCACAGAAGTGACATCCAGACTCCCCATTGTGGCCGGCGTGGCCGAGTGTGCACGTGAAGTGAGCGGCAGACGGTGCCACACCTCAGCCCCCCGGGCACCCGGAGGAACTCTGAGCCAGGGCGGGTGTTGGACTCATCCTCACAATGACATTTCTAGTTCTGCAAACTGCCTGGTGTGGTGCAGTGGACAAGCCAGGTGACAGGCTCAGACAATGGGGACACTCAGCCGCAAGGGCGGGTGAGCTGCCAGGAGCGTGGGTCCAGAACCTCCCTCGGGCTTCCTTGCAGGTGTGGGGAAAGGACTTGAAATTCCAAACAGCAGGAAACACAGAACTCAGGGTGATGTTTCACCCAGGGGTGGGTTTGAAGAAGGTCACTCAGAGGGCTTCAGAAATTCTGTTTTTTTTTTTTTTTTTTTTTTAGCCTGGGTGGTAGATAATCCAGGGTTCACTGATGGTTAATACTTGTATCTTACATATAGTCTGAACAGTCTTCTTATCTACTGAGTAATAAAGAAAGCTGCTGCTGCTGCTAAGTCGCTTCAGTCGTATCCGACTCTGTGCGACCCCATAGATGGCAGCCCACCAGGCTCCCCCGTCCCTGGGATTCTCCAGGCAAGAACACTGGAGTGGGTTGCCATTTCCTTCTCCAATGCGTGAAAGTGAAAAGTGAAAGTGAAGTCGCTCAGTCATGTCCGACCCTCAGCGACCACATGGACTGCAGCCCACCAGGCTCCTCCATCCATGGGATTTTCCAGGCAAGAGTACTGGAGTGGGGTGCCATTGCCTTCTCTGAATAAAGGAAGCACACCCACCCAAGTCCCACGTGCCTTGTATTAGTTATCCTCTGCTGCATGACAAATGGGTCCCAAAGCTTCCCAGCTTCAAGTGGCTCATGCTGCCCGGTCCTGCAGACCTAGTGGGCACCGCCGATAGGCACCGGCCTTTACAACCTTCAGGGTGGGGCATCTGCTGGGGCCTGTGTGGTCTGAACTCAGCTTCACCTTTACAGCCTGGGAGGCCTTCCCTCCTGAGTGTGTCCTCCTCCCACTGTGGGCCTGCGTGGTGGGGACCCTGCGTGGTGGGGACCTGTGTGGTGGGGACCCTGCGTGGTGGGGACCCTGGGTGGTGGGGACCCTGGATGGTGGGGACCCTGGTGGGGGGTGTGTGGTGGGGACCCTGGGTGGTGGGGACCCTGGGTGGTGGGGACCTGCATGGTGAGGACCCTGGGTGGTGGGGACCCTGGGTGGTGGGGACCCTGGGTGGTGGGGACCCTGCGTGGTGGGGACCCTGGGTGGTGGGGACCTGCATGGTGAGGACCCTGCGTGGTGGGGACCCTGGGTGGTGGGGACCTGGGTGGTGGGGACCCTGGGTGGTGGGGACCTGCATGGTGAGGACCCTGGGTGGTGGGGACCCTGGGTGGTGGGGACCCTGGGTGGTGGGGACCCTGCGTGGTGGGGACCCTGGGTGGTGGGGACCTGCATGGTGAGGACCCTGGGTGGTGGGGACCCTGGGTGGTGGGGACCCTGGATGGTGGGGACCCTGTGTGGTGGGGACCTGCATGGTGAGGACCCTGGGTGGTGGGGACCCTGGGTGGTGGGGACCTGTGTGGTGGGGACCCTATGTGGTCGGTACCCTGGGTGGTGGGGACCCTGGATGGTGGGGACCCTGCGTGGTGGGGACCTGTGTGGTGGGGACCCTGTGTGGTGGGGACCTGCATGGTGAGGACCCTGGGTGGTGGGGACCCTGGGTGGTGGGGACCCTGGATGGTGGGGACCCTGTGTGGTGGGGACCTGCATGGTGAGGACCCTGGGTGGTGGGGACCCTGTGTGGTGGGGACCTGTGTGGTGGGGACCCTGCGTTGTGGGGACCCTGGGTGGTAGGGACCTGTGTGGTGGGGACCCTGCGTAGTGGGGACCCTGCATGGTGGGGACTCTGGGTGGTGAGACCCTGTGTGGTGGGGACTTGCATGGTGAGGACTCTGCATGGTGGGGACCCTGTGTGGTGGGGACCCTCCTCGGCTCCCTGGGCTCCTGCCAGCGCAGCTCCGTCTCTCCATCTCCGTTTTTGAGAGTCTGTCTCTTACTCTCTGTCTCTATCTTTCTGTCTCTGTCTCATCCTCAGACTCCAGATACTGAGAGCTGACTGTCCCTGTCCCCAAGGGGTGATCAGTGCCCACTCGGAAGACCCTCTAGGACAGTATAAAGCGGAGGAGAAATCTTTCCATGGGTTCCTAAGGGCCAGCTGCTGTCCTGTTTGAGGGAAGAAATATTGATTGCTCATATCTGCAATAATGAACCCCAGCAAATGGCACAAATTACGTTTCAGACGGCAACTTGACAGATGACACCTCCAGAGGAGTCTGCAGAAACGTCATTTGCCAAACTCGTATTAAACGTTCTCTGGAGACAGATTTAAAATAACTTTGGGGTGAAAGTCTGAATCGTATAGGCATAACAGTGACAGCACGTGCTAGCTGGAATTATATATTTGTGAACTAATTCTCGCATAAAATTAGAGTTTGAGGACTTGACGGCTAAGCTGGCCGTTTTCATTGTTAGCAATTATCTTGCAACCAGTTAGAATCTATACCCCCAAACCTCATTTAAATCTTTCCCACAAAGCGCTGTGTAAGGAAAAGCAGCCCCTACAGAAGCATCTAGGGAAGTGTCTCTTTCTCAGGTGTGAGGTTGCCTGTAACACTGTGAGTTGGCAGACAGCCCTGGGTGGGCGGTGCGGGGCGGGGGGCATGCGTTTAATTCATGAGGATCACGGGACAGCCCGGCCCTCTGGGCACGCCTGTGGCTGGACCATGCGTACGAGGTCACACAAGGCTCTGATTTCATGGCCCTGAGATGGGAGACCCTTCTGTTCAGACCTCTGGAGGGCAGGAGGAGAGGAGAGAGATTTGGAGTCTTGAGGTACAAACCTCAGGGTTCACGCAGGGCTGGGCCGGACACTGATGGTGCTTTGCCCTGTCCGCTGTGTTTGCTCCAGCCCAACTGCCCCTGCCGGCGTGTGGCCGGGCAGGTGGGGACCGCAGGAGGGTACTGTCTCTGAGGCCACAGGGCAGGTCTGGGAGGGCTCCAGCAGACTCAGTCGCCTCCCCATCCACATCCCCAGGGCCACGGCTGTCACTTCCTCACCTCGATGGCTGCGAGGGGTGCCCAACCGCGTCCTCCCTGCCTCCCTAATCTACGCCGAGGTCCTGGATGGGAGCTGGGGTCCAGGTGCCCCGGTCCCCGCCCACGGCTGACCGGCTCTCCATGCATGCCCTGTGGCCCTTGGTGCCCTTCTCAGAGGGACCCTGGGAAGGGTGAGCTGGCGTGAGGTCTGCACTGGGCTGCAGCCCTGCAGGGGGACCCCCAGGGCGCTGGGGGCAGCTAACCAGAGGGGCTTCGTGGCTGTCTCATTGCGGGGGCTGTGCGTGCTCCTCAGTGCTCTTGGCCCTGGAAGGGCTGGGGTGGGCTCTGCCCCTCCTGGCCCCTCTGAGGGTCTCAGTAGGATTTTGAGCCCTCACACCTCACTTGCATAGACCACTTTGTACAATTCTACTTAAAAAGCTATAATCCCGTGAGTACTTAGGGATCCAGACCGTGGGTCCGTCTCAAAGCATCCGTGTTTTTCTCAACCTGCAACCAGGCCTGCTGATTACTCCAGACCCTCACTAGCAGCCCAGTGACCTGCAGGGTGTTTCCTCCGCGGGTCATCACCCTTTGGGCCAGTCTCACTGGGAACCCTCCCAGCGGCTGGCTGAGATCTGGGGCTTTGCGACACAGATGTTACCTCCTGGCTAAACCTGCTCACCCCTTGGCATTTTCACTGTTTTACAGACTTCACACCAGCTTTGGCTCTACCTAATCTCCCCAAAACGGCTTCTAGTTCATCACTGAAATGCCTGCCGGGGAAAGGGCTGTGTGTTCACTGCTGAGCTCGGACCTTGCTCTCCCGTGCCTTGTGGGTACCCATGGGATGAAGGGTCACAGGTCAGCTGTCCGCATCAGAAGAGGGCTTGCCCTGCGCTTACGTGGCCGCGGGGCTGTCCTCACGGGGCCGGTACCTCTCGGGTTTCTGCTTGGCCGTGCATGGCAGCGTGTTGGGTAGATGTCCAGCTTGGGGCCAGGCTGTCTGGGTCCAGTTCTCAGCCTCACCAGTTACTGCTGTGTCATCTGGGGAGTTTGCTCGATCTCTCTGTCTTCCCATCTCTAAAGCAGGGCTGAAAACTCTAGCTGCCTCAGGCTTGGTGTGAAGATGAGCAAGTTAGACACAACTGTGTGCACATAGAACCGAGGGACTGTGAACAGGGTCAAAGGGGTGTGTTGGCCTTGCTGCTGGATGTGAGGTTGCAGCCAAGCACCTTTCCTACCTGGTGCCACGGGGGGAGCTGGCGACGTAGGCAGGGAGCCCTTTGTGACCCCTCACCGGGGGGAGCTGGGCGACGTGGGCAGGGAGCCCTTTGTGACCCCTCACCGGGGGGAGCTGGCGACGTGGGCAGGGAGCCCTTTGTGACCCCTCACCGGGGGGAGCTGGCGACGTAGGCAGGGAGCCCTTTGTGACCCCTCACCGGGGGGAGCTGGGCGACGTGGGCAGGGAGCCCTTTGTGACCCCTCACCGGGGGGAGCTGGGCGACGTGGGCAGGGAGCCCTTTGTGACCCCTCACCGGGGGGTGCTGGGCGACGTGGGCAGGGAGCCCTTTGTGACCCCTCACCGGGGGGAGCTGGGCGACGTGGGCAGGGAGCCCTTTGTGACCCCTCACTGGGGGGAGCTGGGCGACGTGGGCAGGGAGCCCTTTGTGACCCCTCACCGGGGGGAGCTGGGCGACGTGGGCAGGGAGCCCTTTGTGACCCCTCACCGGGGGGAGCTGGGCGACGTGGGCAGGGAGCCCTTTGTGACCCCTCACCGGGGGGAGCTGGCAACGTGGGCAGGGAGCCCTTTGTGACCCCTCACCACTGCATCTGTTGTTCTTCAGTCGCTAAGTTGTGTCCGACTCTTCACGACCCCGTGAACCACAGCAAGTCAGGTTCCTCTGCCCTTCACGACCTCCCAGAGTTAGCGCAAACCCATGTCAGCTGATGCAGTGATGCCATCTAATACCTCATTCTAACCTATCAGATCAGATCAGATCAGATCAGTTGCTCAGTCGTGTCCGACTCTTTGCGACCCCATGAACTGCAGCACGCCAGGCCTCCCTGTCCATCACCAGCTCCCGGAGGTCACTCAGACTCACATCCATCGAGTCAGTGATGCCATCCAGCCATCTCATCCTCTGTCGTCCCCTTCTCCTCCTGCCCTCAATCCCTCCCAGCATCAGAGTCTTCTCCAATGAGTCAACTCTTCGCATGAGGTGGCCAAAATACTGGAGCTTCAGCTTTAGCATCATTCCTTCCAAAGAAATCCCAGGGCTGATCTCCTTCAGAATGGACTGGTTGGATCTCCTTGCAGTCCAAGGGACTCTCAAGAGTCTTCTCCAACACCACAGTTCAAAAGCATCAATTCTTCGGTGCTCAGCCTTCTTCACAGTCCAGCTCTCACATCCATACATGACCACAGGAAAGACCATAGCCTTGACTAGGCGAACCTTTGTTGGCAAAGTGATGTCTCTGCTTTTGAATATGCTATCTAGGTTGGTCATAACTTTCCTTCCAAGGAGTAAGCGTCTTTTAATTTCATGGCTGCAGTCACCATCTGCATTGATTTTGGAGCCCAGAAAAATAAAGTCTGACACTGTTTCCACTGTTTCTCCATCTATTTCCCACGTAGTGATGGGACCAGATGCCATGATCTTCGTTTTCTGAATGTTGAGCTTTAAGCCAACCTTTTCACTCTCCACTTTCACTTTCATCAAGAGGCTTTTGAGTTCCTCTTCACTTTCTGCCATAAGGGTGGTATCATCTGCATATCTGAGGTTATTGATATTTCTCCTGGCAATCTTGATTCCAGCTTGTGTTTCTTCCAGTCCAGCATTTCTCATGATGTACTCTGCATATAAGTTAAATAAACATGGTGACAATATACAGCCTTGACGTACTCCTTTTCCTATTTGGAACCAGTCTGTTATTCCATGTCCAGTTCTAACTGTTGCTTCCTGACCTGCATACAGATTTCTCAAGAGGCAGGTCAGGTGGTCTGGTATTCCCATCTCTTTCAGAATTTTCCACAGTTTATTGTGATCTACACAGTCAAAGGCTTTGGCATAGTCAATAAAGCAGAAATAGATGTTTTTCTGGAACTCTCTTGCTTTTTCCATGATCCAGTGGATGTTGGCAATTTGATCTCTGGTTCCTCTGCCTTTTCTAAATCCAGCTTGAACATCAGGAAGTTCATGGTTCACGTATTGCTGAAGCCTGGCTTGGAGAATTTTGAGCATTACTTTACTAGCGTGTGAGATGAGGGCAATTGTGCGGTAGTTTGAGCACTCTTTGGTATTGCCTTTCTTTGGGATTGGGATGAAAACTGACCTTTTCCAATCTTGTGGCCACTGCTGAGTTTTCCAAATTTGCTGGCATATTGAGTGCAGCACTTTCACAGCATCATCTTTCAGGATTTGGAATAGCTCCACTGGAATTCCATCACCTCCACTAGCTTTGTTCCTAGTGATGCTTTCTAAGGCCCACTTGACTTCACATTCCAGGATGTCTGGCTCTAGGTCAGTGATCACACCATCATGATTATCTGGGTCGTGAAGCTCTTTTTTGTACAGTTCTTCTGTGTATTCTTGCCACCTCTTCTTAATATCTTCTGCTTCCGTTAGGTCCATACCATTTCTGTCCTTTATCGAGCCCATTTTTGCATGAAATATTCCTTTGGTATCTCTGATTTTCTTGAATAGATCCTTAGTCTTTCCCATTCTGTTGTTTTCCTCTATTTCTTTGCATTGATCGCTGAAGAAGGCTTTCTTATGTCTTCTTGCTATTCTTTGGAACTCTGCATTCAGATGTTTATATCTTTCCTTTTCTCCTTTGCTTTTCGCTTCTCTTCTTTTCGCAGCTATTTGCAAGGCCTCCCCAGACAGCCATTTTGCTTTTTTGCATTTCTTTTCCATGGGGATGGTCTTGATCCTATAAGTATCTCAAAATAAAAAGTTAAACAAGAAAACCCAGCCTTGATGGCTTGACTGGTGAGGTCCACCAAATTTTCACTGACTTGATGGATGTGAGTCTCAGGGAACTCCGGGAGTTGGTGATGGACAGGGAGGCCTGGCGTGCTGCGATTCATGGGGTTGCAAAGAGTGGGACACGACTGAGCGGCTGATCTGATCTGAACCTCACGCAGGTTGTCAGAAAACATAGAAAGAGCCACATCCGCCCTGCTCATTTTATATGGGTTGTGGGATCGGGAGTAAATTACAAACAGATTAAGTTAGCAAAGGAATAGAGATTTCTAAGCCCATTTCATCGATGAGCATAAATACAAAAATCCTAAATAAAATAGGAACTCACCCAAACTGACAGATAATACAACATAGTCCCTCATTAAGGAGCTGAGATAACCAGGAATGCAAGGATGGTTCTGCATCAGATAAGGCAGCTCACAGCAGACCACGTGCAGGCGGCCACACCCTTGCCTCGGCGTGTAGCTAGCACCTGTAACGGGGTTCCACACGGATTCACCATACTTTGCTTACAGATGTTGTGGATTTAATCGCTTTTCCCAGGAGAGTGTTGGCAGAGTGAAAGATGGGGCACATGTCGCGTTTCTTTTGGGGGGAGGGGCCGGTCTTGTGTATTTCCTTGGAAGCTTGGAGGCCCTAAACCCCATCTGCTGCTCAGAGGGGAACCTGGCGCTTTTATTCTCTGTTGTGGGGGTCTCGTCAGTGGACACGAGAAAAGGCGGCTTGGCGTTTACAGTCTCGCGGCGATCTTCTGCGGATCACCTGTTCCGATTCCGCGGAGGGAGCTGCGTTCACACAGGCGGACTCACACCACAGCCTGGGGCCCGCTGGCGGCCCGAGGTCCCGCGGAGGCGAAGGGGCTGATCCAGGCCGGGGCGGGGCGCGGGCCCAGGACGGCCTTCAGGTTCGTCCATGCGGACGCCTGGCCCGGCTCGCCCGGCTGACTCTGTGGGTCGGTGAGGATGCTGTGCATTTGGATCGTGAACATCAGGCCGGCGAAGAGGAAGCCGTTCAGCGCCACCATGAAGAGGAGGAGCAGCGAGGCCCGCAAGCGCACTGGGGTCTGCAGGTCCCACTCGCCGCGCGCGTAGGCACGCAGGGCCGGCACGGAGAGCAGCAGCAGCACGTGCAGCGCGCCCAGCGCCGTGTAGAGCGTGAAGAGCACGAAGAACTTGCGGTTGTCCTCGCCCACGCAGTTGTTGACCCATGGGCAGTGGTGGTGCGCCCTGCGGATGCAGCGCTGGCACACGCCGCAGTGGTGCGCGCCCGGCGGCCGGACGGCGCCGCAGAGCGGGCAGCAGGCGGCCAGGCCGGGCGCGGGCTGGGCGCCCGCGGGCAGCACACCCACCGGCAGGGCGCCGGGGTCGGTGAGCATGGTCCGCGCGTGGGAGGCCAGGGCCAGGGAGGCCAGCAGGTGGAAGAGCGAGCCGTGCACCGCGCTGTAGGCCGGCCGCTGCGCGGGGAGCAGCCAGGCACTCAGCAGTAGCGCGCCCTCGCTCAGTGTCAGCACCCACGTGGCCGAGGCGCACACGATGCCCAGGGCGTTGGGCACAAACCACACGCGCGGCACAGCACCCGGGCTCCGCGGGGCCAGGTCGGCTGGTCCCTGAGCGCCTGCGCCTCTGCCCCTCCCCTCCCAGGCTCCACCTGGCTCGGGCCGGGACTCCCCTCCTCCCCACCGCAGTGTTCTAGAATGTGCCCTCCGATGGGGGGCTTTGTGAACACAGAAAGGTGCTCCCCTTCACCCGGAAAAGCCCCTTCCCGGCGGTGACTTTTTTGTTTGGGGAGAATGGGGCGTTGGACCTCGGAGGAGGCGGAGGTGCTGGCTGGGGGCGTGAGCCCGGGTGTTGCACGTGGCCCTTTTAAGGTCCTTGCAGGAACTGTGGGCGAGGAGGAAACAGCGCAGCTCTTCTTGTGTGCCGGTGCGGAGCGCACGTGTGTGTTTTAGGGGATGGCACTTCTCTGTACACTGGCTCACTGATACTCACAACTCTGACAGCACAAAGATTTACTCCCCAGTCTGCAGATGAGAAACTGAGCTGGGGATGAGATGAACGGCCTGTGAGTGACAGGCCAGGATTCCAGCCCACCAGTGGGCCCAGCGGGCTCCTCCTGCCCCCAGAGGAGCTGGACACAGCTGATAGCAGGTCGGCCCTCTGTCCCGTCTGCCTCACACGGTTAGGACACCTGCACTGGGTGCTCAGCTGCCAGGGATCAAGAGGTTAAGGATGGGTTTGGATTGAACCAACGCCCGGCATTCGGAAAGGTCAGCTCTAGACTCTTGGTCTAAGAAATGGGTCCTGAGAAAAGACAGCTGCACAGAGGCCAGTGTGCTGCTGCTGCTGCTAAGCTGCTTCAGTCGTGTCCAACTCTGCGTGACTCCATAGACGGCAGCCCTGGGATTCTCCAGGCAAAAACACTGAAGTGGGTTGCCATTTCCTTCTCCAATGCATGAAAGTGAAGTCGCTCAGTCGTGTCCAACCCTCAGCGACCCCATGGACTGCAGCCTACCAGGCTCCTCTGTCCATAGGATTTTCCAGGCAAGAGTACTGGAGTGGGGTGCCATTGCCTTCTCTGGAGGCCAGCTTGGCCGTCCCCCAAATGCCCACAGCAAACAGAGAGTGAGGAAGGCGGGTGGGTCTGAGCTGAAAGGAGGCTGCCTGTGAAGGGCATGCCTGCCTGGCTGCATTAATGAGAGTATAGCATCCGGGATGGTGGAGGGGACATGGCTGGGTGAGCATCGCCGTGAGCAGCACTCCCGGTGGGAGGGGCTTGCAGGGCAGAGCTGCTCAGGAGCGGCCGGCTGTGGGGTGTCGAAGCGGCGAGAAGGGCAGTGGGGGGCAGCCAGTGGCCAGCTCTGGTGCAGACACAGGTGGGGTGGGGCTAGAGCCCGGGGCGAGGTGCAGAGAGGGGGTCAGCACCCACAGAAGAGGACTTTGCTGGTGACCCAGGGGCATCCTAGGGTGAGTGGACATTCTGTCTCGAGAGGAATTCTGGTGCTTTCTGGGTGCCCTGAGGACTTCCTGGTGTCAGACAATGAGTCAGACAGGATGACGGTGGTGGTCTTGCTCAACTGCAGGGGCTCTGAGGCCACTGTCCAGCTTTCCTGATGGCCACCGTGCTGACCCAAGAGGCCCCGGAGCCCATGTTGTCACACCTGACGCCCAGGTGTCAGAGAGCTGCCGGGCAGGGGAGGGGTGTGCCTTGCCTGGACGGCTCAGCCTCACTTGCCGGCAGGGCCTGATGTGCCTGTTTGTTTATTCTGTCTTAAAATAATTAGCAGACTTCACAAAGTGGTTTTTGGTTCACAGCAGAACTGAGCAGAAGGCGCAGAGATGCCTCGTCTGCCCACCCCTGCCCGCTGCACAGAGAGCTGCCCCACCAGAGGGGACGTTTGTCACGACTGATGTGCCCACACCTCCATGCCGCCCGTCTGCACCCAGAATCCATGGTTTAGGTCGGTTCCCTTGCGGTGTGGGACATTCCGTGGGTCTGGGCGCGTGTGCAGCGATGCGGGCTCACCATGGGGCAGGGCGGTCCTAGTACCCTAGGAAGCCGTGTGCTGGGCCCTTGCCCCAAGCCTGGCGGCCCCGGTCTTTCACCGCCTCCGCAGTTTTGCTTCTCCAGAAAGGGCTCCCGTGGGAGCTGTGCAGCGTGTAGATGTCTCAGATGAGCTGCTTTTGCCTACTGGCGAGCTGTTCGGTTCCCTCCCTGTCTTTTCATGGCTTGATGTCTGCTGTGGTTTCTAACTGAAAACCAGATTCTGAAAACAGAACTAGGTATGAGCAACCATGGCAGGTGATTTCAGGAAGAGAGAAGAGAGGACTCCAGGAGAAGCTGGCAAGGGTCAGGCCCCTGCCTGGAAGGGTCAGCTCTGGGTGGAGAGGAGCCGGGAGGGGCAGGGAGGGGACCGGGAAGCGGGGGCGGCTCAGCAAGGCCGGGGGAGCAGAGCCCACTAGGAGCCGCAGGACGGCCTGACGTGTAACCGAACAGGACCCTGTGGGGTCTTCTTTCTAGGTAGACCCCACCCATGTGCTCCACCTACCTTCAGTCTGCAGAAAAATTTTAGTCCCAGAATAAATTCAGTCAGAGAAGTGAGAAAATGCAGAAAGGAAATCCGTCAAGCAAAACAAAACAGTAATACTTTAGCTATTAAGCAAAGCCAAGGACCTTCAGTGCCTCGTCAAGGGCTCTAGATAACGCAGCAGCCCAAGTGCCCCGTGCAGACCCCGGGCTGCCTGTGGGCTGTGGGCGCTGCTCAGTTGAGCCTCAGGCATCCCTGAAGAAAGGAAACCCAAGATCCAGGGTCTCTGAGGGCCGAGGGCCGGGAGCGGCCTTGGGAGGGGAGGACCACAGGCCTGTCCATTTGTCCCGCTGCCCCCTCGGAATGCAGCATCACGTGCTGTAGCTGTGGGCGCACCCACATGGCTGGAAGGCCATTCTCGGGGTGTGTCCAGGAGGGACAGGAGCCCTGGGAGGGGAGGCTGGGGGGTCAGGACCCTGGGCCTCATCAGGACGCCCCCACACCCTTGCTCTGGGGTGTCCCACCTGCCCTGCCGACCCCACCCCGCTGGGTCAGGGTCCCACATCAGCCTCTAAGCTTCTGCTTCTCTGCTAAGTGGGAGGTCTCCTGGCTTCCCACCGGATGTGGATCCTGGCCCGGGTGAGGCCAGGTCCCCGGGGTGTTGTCCCCTGGGTTCCCTGTCCTTTGCCAGCCCTGTGTGTGAAAGGGGTTTCCCCCATGTATATGAGGAAGCCCAAAATGGAAAAATAATACTTGTAATTAGGAAAAGGCTCTTTTATCCTGAGCTTAAAAAAGTCTTCCTTTTTCTTCATCAGGAGATGTTAATTGTTACCAGATAGCTTTTATGAATCTGATGGTGTCCCCACAGCTCCCATCCCGGGTTTTCTGTCTGCTGTGACCCAAGGCGACCCCCAGGTCGGAGCAGAGGCTCTGTCTGCTCCCAGCCTCCGCACTCATCGTAGCGCTGCATGTTCCGTTGCTCGGGAGCGGGCTTGGGCTGCAACTTCCTTCCTGCCTCTCTGTCAGGTTTGGGGATGAGAGCTGTCCCAGCCTCAGATGCTCTGGGGCGTGTTTCCTATTCTCCCAGCTGCTGAACGGCTCCTGTCTTGTTGTTGAATATTTGCACGCTCTCCTCAGTGAGGCTCTGGGCTCGCAGCCACTGCCGAGGTGGGTTTGGATGGCTTTTCTGCCTGGCTTCCTGCCTGCTCTGGCTCTCTGCGGTTGAGCCTCTTTTGGAAGACGGCACTTGGCTCCCTGGGGGGCCCTTTCCTGGGATCAGCATGCTGGCTGCGAGTTCTGTTGTGAAGGAGTGTCTTAGTGGTTTCAGGAGCTCTGTTTCTTCTCCACTGGTTTTCGGAGCTTCACCTACTTTGTTGTCCACCCCTCTCCCCCAGAGAACTGGTGATTTTTCAAAAACCTAGAGGAGTTCTAGCTGCCCATGTGCCTGTGAGCACCTCCTTCCTGCTCCTCTGTTCTCCTGGGGACTCTGGGAGTTTTGATTCAAAACCTCCATTTCCCTTTCTGCGCATTTAATCTGAAGCCTGGGGCCTCTGTCTGAATGGACGGTGGCCGTGCTGTTCGCGTTTCCACTCACTAAACTCTTCTTGTTGCAATTTTCAGAAAACTTACTGTGTGGAATATTGATTTCCTTTTTAAACGCAGAATTATTCATGTATGTGTTCTAAATTGCATATGGTTGGACTTTTTCCTTAAACCTTATTCATTTTTGTGCTGTTTCCTGGTGTTAATTTTACTGTCTAGAGATAATACTTGCAGTTTCTCTCTGTAGCAATTTATTGTGGTTTTTATTCTGGGATCTTATTTATGATCAACATTTGCAAACCCTTCATGAATTTTGGAGGAAAAGTGTGTGCTCTGTCTGAATGGGATATTTATTAAATCAACCTTATTAATCATATTATTCATTTTTCCCTACAATTGCATCTATTTCTGTCCATTTCAGTGTTTGAAGATTGAGTTGTAGGTTAGATTCTTTCACCCTAATTGCTTTTCTGTCAAACCTGAAAATATTTTTATTCGTCTTGGTCTCATATAAAAATTTCAGTGCCTTGTTCTTAAGCTTGTCCACGCTCACCGTAGTGCTTTCATTATTCGGGGTGTAACTTTTGTCCATATGAACTGGTTTTTGCTCCATCCACGGCCTCTGCCTCTGGCGGTGGGCGGGGACCCCAGGCGGGGACCCCGCCCCCACGTGTCTTGGTCCCTGTGTCTGTGCTTTGTCTGCAGAACCCGTGTGGATTTTGGGTGGGACCTGATGTGTTTTCCTGAGGTCACTTAGTGGTGCAAGAAATACTTTAAAGTCCAGTGGCTCAGCGAGCTGCCCCCACGAGCCCTTGTTTTGTCCTGAGACTGAAGGGGTCTCCTCACCACGGTTCTTCCAGGTGCCGCGTCATTTCCTGGGTCGGCTTCCCCGCGCGGCTGTGACCTGTGGGCGTCTCGGTCCTCGCTGCCCTCCTGCCCGTGCAGAGGGGCTGGGATGCGTTGTTCTGAGTGGATGGCCCCCCTTACCCAGGGAACACTGGTGGAGCCCCAACTCGCTTCCCGGGTGTGTGAGAGGGCAGTCAGGTGCCCGACGGGCATCTCTGATCCGGGCAAGACCCCCACTCTCCACACGTCCTGACTCCCGTCCCTTGAGGCAGGAGTGACGCGTGCTCTCGCCTGAGGCCGCTGCTCCCCTTCAGCTTCTCGGGGTGGGGGGCACCCCAGCCGGAGTCATGCTGTGCTCGCCGATGTCCAGGGCGTCTGGCCGCCCGGGCCTAGCACGTCTGCTGCTCACAGAGCCTCCGGCCTGCACTTGGCTTTTGAGTTCAGAGAGAGGCGGTGGCTTGGTGTCGCTGATGGGCTGGGGCCTGCCTCCCCGCCCACCACCGCCGAGTGACAGACAGGCTTCTGAGAGCCATCTGCCCCGGTCTGACTCCCTCCGACGGGATGCTGCGCTTCCCACTGCAGGAGCTCAGTGTAGCCGGGGAGGGCTCTGCTTGGGGTCACGTCTGGAACGTGAGGTGTGGGGATGAGGGCTCACGCTCGCCAGAAGTTGCTTCTAAATAATTTCTCTGAAATGAGGATACACAGGTATTAGATTTCCGGGCAGTCCCCAGGCTTGTGAGTATCGTGTGTGAACATGTGAAGGACCCCCACGTGAAGTGCAGACGGGGACTTGGTCTGTGGCGTCTGGTGTATCTGAAGGAGAGGCCCCCTCCCCAGGAACCAGCCAGGTTGGCAGGGGGTGTGAGCAGACAGGGGCCGCTGCTTCCAGGAGGCTGCTGAGCCTCCCGGCGGGGGTTGAAGGGGAAGGGCAGGTCCTGACGGGGTGACCAGACTGGGGGCTGCCTCGATGCATCCCAGCTCTGGACGCCTGCTTCTCCCTCCTTGGGGGAGACTCAGCTCCCGCCTGCCCCGCCCCGGGGCGGCCCCTCAGCCCCCAGAGGACGGTGCTGGTGTGTAACCCCGCTCCCGGGGCCCCGGGTGCTCGGCACCCAGCGGGGTCAGGCGTGGCTTCGTCACCGGACCCGGCTTCTCCTTGCGTCTGCTCGCCTCCCTGCCACCCGCGTGCTCCCTGAGCCCCTCTGGGCCTGCAGGTCTCCTCCCGGGGCAGCTGCTTGCCCTTGGGGTCCATCTGGGGCCGCCTCGGGGACTCGGACTCTCAGGTGTCCTGAGTCAGGTCTCTGTGCGGAGCCCTTGGCTTCCTCTGGACAGGTTTGTCCTGAGGGTGCGTTCCGGGCTCCACTCCACTCAAGGGGTGGGCATGCCAGCCCTCTAGACGGGGCGACCCCTGGGGCGGGTTGTGGGCCTCAGGGTGCTGTCACGGGTCGGGGAAATGGTCTGTCTTCCTCTCTGGGGTCAGTCACGCTGGCTTTGCGAGGCAGATGGCTCTAAGGGGGCTGGAGTGAGGCATGGGCATGAGGTGAAGGCCTGGGCATGGGGGCGTTGGGGGCCAAAGTGGGCAGGTGGTGTTAGGAGAGGCTGGGTGGGCGGGGGTTGGGGTGGGATGGGGGACGGTCCTGGACGTAACTGAGGGTTAGGGCATGAGGGCTGAGCTCTGTGTGGACAGACGGGTTTGCCTGTGTGTCACCACGCGGGGGACACGCCTGGACGCTTCTGTGAGGTTCAGAGCTAAGGCCAGGCTCACAGGGGGTCTAGGCATCGACGTGGATGTGGATGGAGACCCCTCTGAGTTGATCATCCCGGCCCCAGAAACTGTGATTGGAGAGGGAGCATCCTTGTGGATAAAACTTCTCATGTATTCAAGTTTAGTCCCTCAGGACAGATTTCCAAGAGTGAAATTTATTTGAAAATTTATCAAACCTATTGTCAAAATGTCTTCTGGAAGGGCCTCCCACTTGGCATTCCCAAGGCAGGTGTGAGAGAGTGCTGTCTCCACTCACCGGGCCAACAGTGGAGTCTGGATTCGGGGCAGAAATCACATCGATGCCCTTGTCCGCTTACCCTGAGCTGCAGAGAAGGTGAAGTGGGAAGGCTTCTGTTCAGAAGAGACACCCGTGTCCAGGATCCTTATCTGGGGGCGGTGCGCAAGGCTGGGACAAACACGGGTTTCACCACCGGAGGGGCTCCGCCAGCCCTCACGGCTCACATTCGTGTGCATGGAGGCTCCTTCCTCCTGTTAGGAGTCCCCCAGAATCTCATCTGCTCTGTGTGTCTCTTTTGAATGCTCATCCTGCAGGGATTTGGACGACAGCTGTATTATTTACACAGTCGTGTTTGTTAATTGTCAGGTTTACAAGGAGATGGACGGAAACCATATACGTACGCTGTCGTTTGGTTGGTTGCTTGGTTGTGTCTGACTCCTTGCGACCCCACGGACTACAGCTCCCCAGATTACTCCATCTGTGGGATTCTCCAGGCAAGAATACTAGAGTGAGTTGCCATTTCCTTCTCCAGAGGATCTTCCTGGACCAAGGATTAAACACATGTCTCCTGCATTGGCAGGTGGATTCTTTACCACTGAACCACTTGGGAAGCCCATACATATGTCAGAGCCCTGATTAGACCATTAAAGTTTCAGGTTATAAAGAAATTTGCTTTCAAACAAAGCAAGCCCCCGCCTTCCCCGGCAGCTCTCCCCTGCCTCTCTCGGAGCTTAGACGTCCCCGAGGCGCCCCCAGAAAGCCTCTTGTTTATAAGCGTTTCCTGATTGTTCCAGAGACGCGTGTGCACTGTCTCCCATTCCTGGGCTCCCCGTGTCTCCGCGTCACTTGACTCTGCTTGGTGCTTGCCTGACCTGTCACCTCCACCGACTCTGATGTGGGCAGGCTGGGCCAGGAGAAGCCGCGACCCAAGCTGTCTGGGACCCACCATCCTAGGGTGCCCTGCTCCCTGGAAGCCTCCAGAGCAAATTGCCACAAACTGGGAGCTCAAAACAAGAGAAACTCGTTCCCTGGCAGCGTGGAGGAGTCCAAGGTCAAGGCGTCCCCATGGAGGGTCCCTCCTGCCCTTTCCAGCCTCTGGGCTTTGCCTGCAGCCCTGGGGGCTCCTGCCTGTGGCTGTGTCTCCCCACTTTCTGCCTCTGTTGTCATCTGGCTCCTCCTCCCTTTTCTCTTACGAGGACCCGTGTCCCTGGACGTAGGCCCACCCTGAACCCAGAGTGCCCTCGTTGCGAGATCCTCAGCTGATTACACCTGCAAAGATCTTGTTTCCAAATAAAGCCGAGTTCCAAGGCTCGGGGTGAACGAATGTGGGGACGCTCTTTGATCCCCGCAGTCCCCAGTCCCACCTGGGCTCTGTTGCTGTGTCTCTGGAGGGTGTGGGGATGTGAGCCCTTGTAGCCTCCCGGGCCCTGGGTCCATCCCGTGTCCATCAGTGGCGTCCGAGCCGGGCCAGCTCCTCTCCCGGGAACTCTGGGCGCAGGGACAGGGCTGGTGCTCAGCTGGCTGGACACGGTCTCGTCCTGTGCGGGTCCCTGCAGGGGTCCCGTGTCCCATGGTGGCTGAGTGTGCAGGGCGAGGGGGGCCCCGCTTGGACCCGGCGCCCTTGCCGCGCTTTGTCTTCATTTGGAGCAGCCATGAGCGGGAGCCAGGCCCGTCCGTGCCACCAGGCTGCATTTCAGCAGGTGAGTCGTGGATCATCCGACTCCTCACTGCTTCACAGTTAATTTACCTGAAGTCTCCAAAGGACCGGCCGGGCCCGGATTGAGGAGGCTGCTCTAGCCCCATCGCATCCTCCTCGGAGGCCCTGGGCTCCCCAGGAAAGCGCCTTGTGCGTCGGCGTCTTCAGCACCGTGGCCCCAACGGGGGTGGCCCCTCAAGGCCTCCCTGTGCCTGTGAAGCTGCTCCTTGGGGTGGGGGGGGGGGTCACCTCTCCAGGGTCTGGAGGACGCTCACTTCCCCAGGCCTGCAGGGCACGGCCCTCCCAGCCACTTTCTGCCCCAAACAACTCAACTTGGCCTTGGCCCAGAAGAGCCTCTGACCAGGCCATGGGGCCCTTTGCTGCTTGAACTAGTCACATACGTGACACGCTGACATTCTGGGATCGTGACCCCGTCGTGTCTCTGTGTGGCTCGTGTGACGGGGCCAGGGCATCTGCCTGGGGCTTCCTCCCCGAGAGGGTAGGGAGAGGCGGGGGCCATGGGCCTTGCTTCTGGAGGAGGCCCTGCTCCCGGAGGGCTCACTGCAGACACGCACCCTAGGTGTGTGTGTGTGTCCACACCACACATACACGGGCACACACAGGAACACACGGACAGGCGTGCATGCATGTTGTATGTACACACACCTGTGTGGAACACACGGATGCACATGAGCACACAGACGCAAGCACACAGATGTGAAAGGGACATGGAAACAAGACACACACAGGAACACACACGCACCACACCTGTGCACACACAGCTACACGTGAGCACACAGATGAGAGCATACACAGATGTGAAAGGGACATGGAAACAAGGCACACGCAGGAACACACGTGCACACACAGCTACACTTGAGCACACAGACGTGTAAAGGGACACGGACACAATGTACACACATGGGAACACACGTGCACATGTATGCACATGCACACACACTTGTGTGCAATGCACAGATGCACACGAGCACACAGACGCAAGCACACACAAATGTGTACTGGGACATAGACATAATGCACACACACACCTGTGCACACACACAGCTGCACATGAGCACAGAGATGTGAGCACACACAGATGTGTAAAGGGACATGGGCACAATGCACACACAGGAGCACACACGCACATGTGTGCACACACATGCACACACGCACACACACATGCACATGAGCACAGATGCAGGAGTAGATCACCCAGCCCCCAAGGCGGAGGGCTCGTCTCCCCGCTCCCCCAAACGCACCAGCCATTGTCCAGCCCTCAGACTGCGTCAGGGAAATGAAGCTTCCAAGCACAGCTCACCGGGTGCTGGGCTGGGTGGGGGGCGTGTTGGGGGGCTCTGCTTCCCCAGGAAGTCGCCCCTGCCCTGGTGCCTGCTGGCTGCCCCTTCCACCCGCTGCTTAGCTCTTTCTCCAGGACACTGGCTGCTGAGTCTGGGGTGATAGAAACCTCAGTCCCCTCTGCGGGATGCTTGCCCCGACCCTCACACTTGGGGGCTTTTTCTAGGGCTCTGGACAGGGGTCCCCAGGCTGCTGCTGACTCTGCAGTCTGGCCCCCTTCCCTGGGCTGCCCCAATGGGCAGGCTCGCAGGAGGATGTGGCCACCCGCTCTGCAGCCTCCTGTAGGGTGGCAGGCGGTTGGCGAGGCAGCATGGGGGGGGGTCTGACCGAGAAGGGGCGGGGCTCTGGGGACCCCTGTGCTGGCGGGGTCTCTGCTGCCCCTGGGGGCAGCGCCTGGACCCCGAGCCCTCTGCTGCTGTTGGGCTGTGACGTCTCCAGGCTGGAAGTGAATTCGGGGTCATGTGCTCACGGGTTCCCACGGTTTCCTTAGGGTGAGCCGCCCGCCCGTCGGAGCTGCGACTGCAGGGTCTCAGAGGCAGGACAGTGGGGGATCCGACTGCATCCACGATACAGCCACATTTCTGGATGTCTTCCCTCCTGGTTGCTGGTTTTAACAGTGTTCACACCCCCAGGGGCGCGGGCGCTGTATTTCCTGACTGTGGAGAAGGGTGTTAAGGAAAAAGCTGCCTGCCTGGGCCTGCGTTCTTTCTGGATCACTGCACCCTCATCGCCCACGCAAACAGCCCCTCACGGCCAGTCAGCTTCAATGCAGCACCGTGTAATCAGACGTGGCAGCTGTTGGGTGCCCGGGCCCAGGGACAGTGTGTAGCCCGAAATGATCCAATCCGCCCAGAACATCTTAATGGTTTAGATTAAGTGGACATGTGGGCCGAGCCTGCTCAGACGGCAAACCCAGGTTCTCCTGTGACCGAAAGGGGCTTTGTCTGAGATCAGGAGAGGGAGAGGCTGCCCCGCCGGCCCCACAGACAGACAGACATACAGATAATTTGGGACCACGAACAAACTCTTGAAACCGTAAGCCAGTTCTCTGATGCAAGGGGGAAGGACTCATGGCAGATGAGACCTTGACCTGTACTGGGCTATCAGTCAGCAAGTGAGAGAGCTCTGCGTGTAATGGGTAGGGGTGTGGGGAACCGCCAGGGTGGTCAGCGGAGGAGGACAAGCATTCCACCTGCTCTCAGCCTGGCTGCTGAGCACTACGTCTGTGTCCCTGCCAGACTGAGTGAGTCTGAAGGGGCAAGAGGCCATCATCAGGATGCCACCCTCTTGGGGCTCAGGCCTGGGGGACACGGGGCATTGCCTGGAGTCAGGGACTGCCTGCACCTTGGCCTGGGGAGGCTTCTGAGTTTGCACACAGCTCTGGCAGTTCTTAGGATCATCCCCGTAACTTCCATGACTTGTTTCATTTTACTGAAGTGGGATTCATGTAACATGACCATTTTGAAGTGAGCAGTTCGGGGGCGTGTAGCACACTCAAGTGTTTTGGGACCACCACCTCTATAGCGTTCTGAAACATGTCATCACTCCAAGGGCTCCTCCCTACCCGTGCAGCTCTGACGCCCCCTCTTCTCTTCCCCGAGCCCCTGGAAGCAAATCCTGCTTTCTGTCTCTGTGGGTTTGCCTGTCCTGATATTTCCCATAAATGGATTCACACAGAATCTGCCCTTTGCATCTAGCACCCTTCACTGAGCAGAATGTCTGCAGGGCTCACGGGCTCCATCCCTTCCTAAGGCTGGATGGTCAGCCCATGCACTTTATGGACAGACTGCCTCTGTGTCCTCAGCTAAAGACCCTGGGGCCGTCCCCGCCGTCTGCTGCCCCGTGTCTCCTGGGTGAGATCGAGGTGGACTCACTGGGCCGTGTGGTATTTCTATGTATACCTTTTGGAAGAACGGCAACATCACTCTCTAATCCGTTATTTCTTTTTTTAAATTTCAGTTAATCACTTTGTTTGACTGCACTGGGTCTTCGTGGCGGCGCCTGAACTCTTAGTTCAGCGTGTGGTTTCCTGACGGGGATCAAACCTGGGCCCCCTGCGTTGGGAGGGTGCAGTCTTAACCTCTGGGCCACCAGGGAAGTCCTTCTTATTTTATTTCTAATTTCCCTTTGCTTGCTCTTTCCTTTGACAGCTTAAAAAATGGGAAGACCTTTTCAGCAAAGCAGAAGAAACAAGTCACCACTTAAGTGTGAATTAAATGTGACACATTTTAAATACCCCCCAAGCACGTTTAATTTTCCCCTTGTCTTTACTTCTGCATACAGCGTTAATTTATCAGAAATCGTGATGCTGTGGCTTTGACTTGGCTTTGTCCTAAAAAGATTTCTCGTTCAGAATCTCCTAGGATTTCAGTCCTAACTCTCCCTTGTGTTTTCCTAACAAATTACGAAAGACCAGTGGATTTTAATAATGAAGCAGTGGCAAGCCACGTGCACATTTAATTTTTAATTTTAATCGGTGGGCAACGAACAAAGTTAATAACCGAAATGTTTGCAGAGTCTGAAACCTTGTCCCGCGTCTTGGCCACAGGAAACAGGGTCGTCCTCTGATTACTGGGACTGCGGTCAGATGTGCTGTTGGGACCCCTCCACGGGCCCTGCCCCTCCCCTGTTCCCATGCGCTCCTTCCCCCAGCTTTGTCCTTGTCCTGGCTGCCTGCTTCCCACCACCCAGAGCTCAGCCCTCCACGCTGGGGGTTGCAGGGCCCTGGAGGCTGCCCCAAGGCCCAGAAGGGGAATCTGCTGGACACTGACCCCGGGCCTGTCAGCCTGGCCGGCCGGGCCTTGCCTTCTGCGCTCCCTGAAGGTGATGGTCCGGGAAGACGGGCCCTGATGCCTCCTCTTCCCAGACGCCTTTTCCAAGCTCGAGCCTCTGTCTCCTCCGTCTGCTCTGCGGGCTTCCAGTGTCTTTATGTGGTTTTGGTCATTTTACCCGTGTTTGTGACTGCCGTCTCTGAGAAGGGTCCTGTGTCCACGTCACCTCCTGCCGTTCTTTCCGGTGGTCGCAACATTTGTTTGATTTTGGTGGGGCAAGTGCTTTCCTATGAATCTTCTTAAAAGTACCCTTAACTATTTTAATATACGTATATTTATTTTTTCAGATTCAAACCCACTCCTTCAGAGTGAAGACATTAAGGTCGACCTGACTATCCCCAGGAGTTTCCTTGTGCAGCAAGCTCAGGGATTTCCCCCAAATCCTGTGAAAGCTGCTGTGTCTCCGAGGACCAGGCCTTCTTTCAGAGGAGAGGAGCTTCGTGTCTCTGAAGCAGCTCAGCAGGGGAAGGACTATTTGCATTGGGTTTTGTTTAATTTGCCCGAGCTGAGCACACCGAGTCCATTTGCCATCACATTATCTAAGACAGCTCCAGAGCTCCTCATTCTAGGATCAGTTCCATCTGGAGTGACATCCACTTAACACCCAGGGCCCCGCGCTTTTAGCTGAATAAAGGTCAGGCCGCTGCAGTCTGGGTGGCCGCCCATCATCGTGAGGGACGAGAGGCCCCCCGGGAAGGTTAACGGATGCAACTCCGGGATCACCTCTGCAAGCAGGAGACATTTCCATTTTTACTCCGTTTAGTGGGTGGGTATTTACGCTTTTCACTTTTAACCACTCCGTTTAGGGCGTTCGCTTGGGAAACATCGTCTTGCAGGGGACCAAGGCCATCCTTTGCCAGAAATCTCCGCTCTGATGATCTGCAGATGTATGAACCCCGCGCCCAGTGGAAGTGGAGACAATAAGTTAATAGATCACAGCCCCCCTTCCAGTCATTTCTCAGGAACCGCATGCATTTTAATTAACCCTTGTTGATGGAACGGGGAAGGGCTACAAGGACCCTCCTGGCTTCTCTCCCTGGGGTGAGGGGGCGCGTCTTTGGCTGTACCTGGGCCAGGAGCCAGCCTAACCCGTCTGCTAAGTCAGAAGTCCCGAGGGAGTCGTCGGTGGTCCAGGGCCGTGGACAGCTGGGGCTGAGAGCGGCTGCTGTGCCCCTGAGCTGCTGAGGGCGAGGGGGTCTCTGGGGAGGGAGGGGGTTCGGGCTGCAGGGTGGGCTCGGCAGGTACGTTGCTGTGTCTGGACTGTGGGGAGGCCGGCCTCGCGCTGGTGGCTGTGCCCTTGGCTTCCAGACCCGAGCATGCTTCGGGGCAGTCTGCTCCCCCACTGTGGGGGCTGGCCTGACCGCCTGGCTGTTGGCAGGATCCCCGGCCTACTCCAGAAGTGCCCAGGTCTGGCCCCTGAGCCCCTTCGGGATGACAAGCGGGGGCATCTTATGAGACCCTCCAGGAGGGAGACTGCAGAGGGCTTTGCTTTGTTGCTGCAAGTTCCCAGCCTGGACAATGGCCGTGGCCTTTAGCCGGTTAGTGGCCATTCCTGGCATGGGGGTTTTCCAGGACCACTGGATGGGGCAGTCTGGGCGGGGGTTGGGCAGGCGTCTGGGGTGCCCGCCTGGGCGAGCAGGGCATGCCAAGGAAGCAGGCGGGCACCGGAAGAGGCCGCTGATCTGCTGGGCGGTGTCTGGGGCCAGAGCACGCTTGTGCTGTGACCCTGCAGCCACGTGACTGCCGGCGGAGGGCGAGGGGACAGGCCAGCAGAGCCGCCCTGTGCCCTCCATCTTCCCTGGGAACCAAGTGGGATCATTGCCATGTGTCTAGTTTTTTTAAAGAAAACCTAGATTAATTACTGGTTTTACTGGATATTTGAATAAGTATCAAACCGATGTCAGCAGCATGTGGAAGACAAAAGCGCTTGTGCAGAAAATAAATTTATTCTCTTTACCGTGGTGTCTATTTGGGTTTCACAGGCTCGCTGAGTGGGTGAGCCTGCGACGCACGGTGAGTCTGCGGCTCCTCCGGGGACCGGCGTGTCCGTGCTCTCTGCAGACGGTGACACGGCCTTGGTCCTCTCTGCCCGCAGGTGAGCGTCTCTCTAGTCCACCCGCGGGTGCCGTTTCAGGCGGCGCCGGGCCCGGAAGCTCCGCAGACTCGCTCAGGCTGCAGGCCGGCGTCCAGGGTTCTGCCCCAGGCGTCCAGGGCTGCGCGGGTGTTTCTGTGTTTGCCTGTGACCGCGTGTCCTCAGGAGGGCTGCGAGAGGCCCCTCTGCAGGTGCAGGGTCCTTCCCCGAGTCCACTCCGGAGCTGACCCCCTTGTCTGGGCCGACGGCCACCTGAGCTGCCTTCTCCCACGCTGGCTTCTCACTCGTGACCGTCTGTAATAAGACGATTCATTTTCACGTTTTAGTTCTGTTTCCCAGCCATGCGCTCCGTGATCTTTGTGGTGGTTCTTCCCGTCTGATTCTCGTGGATTTCCTGGGAGCCGGGGGGGGGGGGGGGAGGGGTAATTCAGCTCCTTCTTCCTGTTTTAACCCTCTGACCCACCCCCCCCACCCCACACCACAGACAGTTCAGCAGGGTAATGGCTGCACTGGGGGTGGCACAGCCCCCCGACCACCGGCTTCTTGGGGGGGTGGTCCCTGAGGAGGAGTTGCCTGCCCCTCGTCGCCTGCCCCTCGTCCCTGGGGAGCGCCTATGGCAGCAAGGGCCACAGAGAAGGGGGCGTGATTCTTCTCCTTACGCCTCCGGATTGATGACTTTTAGAAACAATTTTACTTATTTGTTTGCTACTTTTGGCTGCACTGGTTCATCAGCGCTCCTGGGGCTTTTCTCTCGTTGCTTCACACAGGCGTCTCATTGCAGAGGCTCCTGTAGGTGTGCAGTGCGGGCTCTGAGGCAAGCGGGCTTCGTAGCTGCAACACGTGGGCCGAGTGGGTTCGGCTCCCGGGCTCACGATCACGGGCTCAGGAGTTGTGGTGCCTGGGCTCAGCTGTGCTGCGCAAGTGGGATCTTCCAGATCAGGGATCGAACCCCTGTATCCTGCACTGGCAGGTGGGTTCTTTACCCCTGGGCCACCAGGGAAGCACGTGGATTGATGAAATAGAAATGTTTTTAATAATGTTTTTAAGGGTTACACTTCATTTATGGTTATTACAAAATATTGGCTATATTCCCTGTGTTGCATAATACATCCTTGTAGCCTGTCTTACACCCAATATTTTCTACCTCCCATGTCTGTTCACATGGGGCCAGGTTTGCAGGGGCCTGGCTGTGGGGAGGCGAGAGCCTGGGAGCCTGGCCTGAGGCTGGCAGGGGGATTCTGTTCTCAAGGTCTCCTGTCCGGCTTTTCCAGGTTCTGGAAGGGAGCCTGGCGAGGTGCTGACTGACCCAGCACTGGACCCTGGGTATGCAGGGGGCCTCAGCAGGGCCCCAGGCCCCTGCCGCCCTGGGAGGGATCCTGCTCCTTAGGAGCCTGTCTAAGCTCTTCCTGTTCCCCCAGGTTGCTGGGTGGAGCCTCCCTGTCCGAGGTCTCAGAGAGGGCCCTGGACCACATGTGGAGCGCTGACCCTTTGCACAGTGCCCTCCTGGGTCCATCACACCCACACTGGTCCAGAGCACCATAGTCCAGAGCACCCCGGTCCAGAGCACCATGGTCCAGAGCACCCCAGTCCAGAGCACCCCGGTCCAGAGCACCATGGTCCAGAGCACCCCAGTCCAGAGCACCCCGGTCCAGAGCATCCTCCAGGAAGGTGCGTCCTTCGGTTCTCCCCTTCTTTCATCAGTCAGTGTGCGTGCAGCCTTCTTGGTCAATAGGGTTGAACTGAAGGTGTCGGGATGAATAGATGGGGATTTAGTGTATAATCAATAGTGCATTTCGAATGAGGGGATAGACTGGATTATTTAATACGCGGTTCGGGTCCATTGGACCTGTGATTAGAGAATAAAAGTCAAGTCGCAGGTCTTGGCCCAAACCACCTGGAAGGAATGTGCTTTCTGGAGCTGGCCAGGCGGGGTCCTGCTGCTCCCCAGAGGAGGAGGAGAATTTGTGAGGTGTGAAGTAGGGGCCTTCCTGGGCAGGATGTGGTTCTGGAGTTGGGACAAAAGGAACAGACCCACGTATACGGATGTAAAGCAAGCAACCAAAAGTCTGTGAAAAATGCATAGTAACCAACGGCCTCGGAGAGAAGCCGAGGGGGAAGTAGATTTGCAGAACCTAAAATGAAGGGCAAACCTCTGTAGTTCCTAAAGCCAGCCTACCAACTTCCAAGATAATTGGTAACAACAGCAATAATAACTTGATAGAAATATGGAAAAGGGGTGAGATTCGATAAACAGGAGAATGAGGCAAACCACCTCTACTGGGCAGAGGTCTCATACCACTAAGCGTCCACACAGGATGCAGGGCAGGGTGGGGCGCGGGAGCCTGCTCAGTGCAGCCACCCTGGGGGCTAACTCGTGGCCAGGAACACGCGGGCTCCTGGGTTCTGGTTTTAAGCTCAGGGCAGTGTGAACCCAGCTCGGGGAGGGAGGCTTCTGCCCGGCAACAGGCTCCCTGCTGCCCCTCGAGGCCTCTGCCCGCCCCCTGGTTCCGGCTCGAAGCCTGAGCCTTCTGGTCAGGAGGCTCCTCTCGTTCCGCGTCTCGGAGCCTGAATCCTGGCCCCTGCTATCCTGCTGTCTCTCTTCGCCTCCATCAGCCTCGTATCCACAGTAGGGACCAGAGCAGGTGGCACCGGAGGGGGGGTTCTAAGCGCCAGCCCTGCGCCCACCACCCTCTGCTCCCCTGGGTGGTCGCCACAGGGCCAGCATCATGGGCCCCGAGGGCAAGTCCAGGCTGGATGGGAGAGCGCTGGACGAGGCGGTGGGGTGGGTGCTGGGAGTCAGGGGAAGCTGAGGGCGGTGCTGCGGCTGAGTGTGGAGACAAGGACCAAGGCTCGGGAAGGGACGACGCCCAGTGGAAGGGGGAGGCGGGAGAGACCCAGCCCTGGAGCAGTGTGGTCGTGTGCCTGTGGGCACGGCCATGCTTCTTGCCCAGGTCACAGGCCAGGGCTCTGGGCTCAGCCAGGTGGGGTCACTGGCAGAGGGACCCCCGAGCCTTGCAGACCAGATGTCACGGAAGAGCCGGCGCAGAGGAGCTGGATGTCTCAGAGGCCTGCGGTGCCCACGGAGCCCAGGAGTGGGATCTGATGGGGCCAGGGGACAGGAGGTGGTGAGCGGAAGGCCTGGAACCTGCCGGAGGGCCCACCAGCTTTGTGACTGTCTGAAGGCCTGCCTCTGAGCCCCGCTGGCCTCAGCAGGGGCGGTGTGTGTGAGGGGCAGGTGGGCGAAGCCCCTGAGTGTTGGCGATGGCAGGCTGGAGGCAGAAAGCAGACCCTGAGAACCCAATGATCTCGAGCGTCACCTGCAAAAACCCGATTAAGAAGCAGATCAACCCAGAGTTACAGACGCAGCTGAATGAGCAAGGCGCGCTCGGCTCACACAGCCCTGCTGGACGGCGGCCGAGCTCGGGTGCCACGGCCTTGGGGACACGTGTCCAAGGGTTTCCTTGTCCAGGGCAGGGTGACCCGCAGGCCTGTCCCGTGCCCTCAGCCACTCAGGAACTTCACCAACGCCTGGCAGAGACTTTCCTCCTCAGCATGCACTGTGGGATGGCCAGAGGTGAGCTGGACCTGACGCCTGGTGGAGACTTCTCTCTTCAGCGTGCACTGCGGGAGGGCCGGAGGTAAGCTGGACTTCTGGAGGCGAGCTGGACCTGACGCCAGGTGGCCAGCGGCCTTGACTGACCGCTCCCCTACGGCTCGGCGGTAGCTGCTCTTTTGTTTACAAGTTCACCAGGGGTCCTCTGAGGGTGGACTGCTCAGCCTCCAACAACGGCACGTGGTTTATTACGGGCACCATGGGCCCCTGAGAGGAGGTGGAGCCCAGGGAGGCTGAGAGGAGAGAGCCGCCTGCTCAGGGGGTGGTCCTGGAAGCGCCTGTGCGGCTGTCTTCCTTGCCCAGAAGCTAAGAGGGCGGCTAAAACCAAGAGAGACAGATATGCGGTGGTGCCTCCGGGGAGGCCGAGACCCTCCTCCGCCCCCGGCCCTGTGGCAGGATCCTGTGGCAGGATCTCACCACGCAAGGGAGCCTGGCTAGGGCGGTGCAGGTCAGGGGGACTTCCTGGAGGAGGAAAGGTTGGGGTGATCAGGGAGGGCAGAGAACAGAAGGGGGGAAGCAGCGGGGACAGAGGAAGCTGGCCGCGTGCTCTTGGGGCCCTGGAGTAGGGTCTGGGGTAGGAGAAAGCCCAGAAAGCAGGGTCTCCTTGAGGCAGGCTGAGGAGGGACCTTGGGGCTGGGAGGAGGTCAAAGCCGGTCTTGTCTAGTGACCCCGAGACACTGGTCAGAGCACCTTTTTCACTGTGGGGGAGGAAGCTGGGGTGACAGTGATAGCCGTTGATTTATTTTTTGGCATCTCACATGTGGGATCTTAGTTCCCTAACCAGGGATCAAAACGGCAATCCCTGCCTTGAAAGTGCAGAGTCTTAACCGCTGGAGCACTAGGGAAGTTCCCTCAGAACAACATATTCTTGTTTTAATTGACTTCTGACCTTTCTGAACTTTCTGTTTCCCTCAGAGCTGAGAGGAGGACTCCATCCCTGGACCCCGCTCGGAGATTCTGGAACAGATGGGACGTGCTGCGAGGCAGGCTGTCTCAGGCGGAGCCTCGGTTTCCCCGTCGCAGAGACCGCGTCCCCACACGGGTCCTTTCTGTCCCCAGATCCATTGAGAAACACGTCAGTAGGACTTTGAAATTTCCAAGAAGGGATGGCTGTGACGCGGAAAGTCAACCAAGTCACTCCGTGGGCGGAATCTCATGTCGAAGAGCTGTGATCACATTCGAGGGTCTAAACCCGATCCAGTGGTGAGGGTCTGATGGTCCCGTGGCCTGTGTGCACAAGGAGGGGTCTCTAGAGCTGTGCCACCGAGCTGCGTCCTGATAGACCCTTATTCTGGCTGAAGGGCGCTGAGGACAGGGCGTCAGGCATGAACATTCAGAGAACAAACTCGGGCCTGGGGCCCGGGAGAGTCACCGCCACTCGGGTGTGGGCGGTCCACCTGGACACTCGCGTAGGAGAGACCTCGGGCGTCTGCCGCTCCCCGGGTCCCCAGTGTGCCTGCTGCCCCTGCCTTAGCTCTCCTGCCTCAGTTTGTTCATCTATAAGTTGGGGATGGTCAGGATTAATCTGAGACTGTTTTGAGGTTCCAGTGGGAAATGAATGTCAAACTCTTGCACGGAGGCTCATGCACGAGCAGTGTGCTGACCGGGAGCTGTCCACATTTCATGCGCAACACAAGAGCGTAAGACACGGCTGTTTCTGACGGGCCAGGACTGAGCAAATGACTTTTTGTCAGAACTTTAAACACTGTTTTACTCTTGGTTACCACGTATAAGCAAAGAAAAAGCAGTTCAATTTACATAATTACTATAAAACACTGGACACCTTGAGAATTAAAGTAGTTTCTGTTCTGATAAACTCAGCAAGCCCAGTCTGCGCGGGGCAGCCAGACCCCAAGCCCAATCCCATGACCTGGGTCCCGGGCCCCTTTGGGGAGCCGTGGTCCGTTCTCTCAGCTGTGACCAGCTCCCAGGGCTGTATCTGTGGTTCTTCCCGTGTCGGGAGGTCTCTGAGTTCCTCTGAGGTAGAAGGTTCTGTGGGCACCACTCTCTCTGGATCTGAGCTTCTCATCACACCCCTTCCTCTCGGCCGAGTCGCCCCTATGGCTGCGTGTCCGGCCTGTCCCCGCTGCTGCATGCATATCCTCTGGGCCTTCTCCATGACTCCGTGTGTTTGCTCGGTCCTCACGTCACTCGCAGCACCCGCGTTACCCTCTCTCTGCATCCTGTGCTCCTGGCTGACTCCTCTTCTGACCGTCAGACACAGCCACACGCTTTGCTGTCTGTGCAGGGTTGGACTCGCAGGGGCCAGCCGGGGCCAGGCTTTGCAGGGAGTGATGCGGGTGGCACCATCCCTGTGCGTCTGTTGCTCATGTGGGCTGGTAGGCGGCAGTCAGTCTGTGCTTCGAGCCCCAAGGCCGGGTCCATGTCCCTGGCTGTGGATCTGACCTGTGTTGTTTCTTCCCTCTCCCACCCCCCTTCCCTTTGTTTTTCATTAACAGTGAAGCCTGGGCGGTGGTCCTGACCCCGAGGAACTTCTCAGAGCCTTGGAACTGTAAATAGCTTCTGACTCCCAGCAGGAGACCACGTCGGTGTTCCTGCCACTCAGCTGCCCAGACGTGTGGCGGGAGGCTGGGGCACTCTGTAGGCCCCTGGTCACCACCTGCAGCTTCTCTGTGCTGACCAGGGCCTTGGGGAAGATGTGACCTCTGGCCCCTGAGCTTCCTGGGATCCTGCCAGGTGGGCGGTTCACCCCTCCAGGTGCAGAGGAGGTTCTTCTGGGACCACCTCCCTGGAGCCCTGGTCCCCCCACTGGTGGGACGCTGTGTGCGTGTGTGAGTCGCTCAGTCGTGTCCGACTCTTTGTGACCCCACGGACTGTAGCCCGCCAGGCTCCTCTGTCCATGGGATTCTCCAGGCAAGACTATTGGAGTGGGCAAGCCACTTCTGTACAGATTTTGCTGGTGGGCTGGCGGGTTCCTGTCTCACTAAGGAATTTTGTCCTTAAAGAAAATGTTCTCAGCGTGGCCCCTCTGACGAGGCCTGTGGCTGCAGGAAGCCCGTCTGTGGGGCGGGCCAGCCTGAACGTGGGGGCACCCAAAAACCTCTCCTGGGCTCCCCTCCCCTTCCCCCCTCCTGAAGGAGGGCATCTGCCTTCCCTGCCCCCTCCTGCTGCAGCCCCATTGCTCCCTAAACCCCGAGCTGAGTGGACGTTCCCCAGACAGCCCAGGGCCTCAACTAATTTCGCAGGGAACATAGCTCAATTTGAGCAAAGCCATCGGTGAGGAATTCATACTTTCCCCATAAACCTGCGGCCCTGGCAGATGTCAATACGGGTGGGATGGAGGTGCCATTCAGACTCCAGGTCCATTTAGATGAAAATGTCTAATCAGAGAAACACCAGGGGCTTAGGCAAGATGGACCGCACAATTCCAAAACAATTTATCTTGGGTATTAACTCCGAGGAAAAGTTTACCCAGGGGGCTGGAGCTTTAAGTTTTGTTTTCAATTTATTACAACCCCAAGGCCTCGTTTCCTGCCAGTGCTGGGGTTAGCACAGCTCTGGGGTCACAGCTCTGGGGTCAGAACAGCTCCGGGCAGAACCTTCGATTCAGGCCGCTCCACATGGGCCCCCTTCCTGCACGTCCCAGGCTCTGCCGTCCCTGAGATATATCACCAATTCTGTGGCTCTCAAGCCCTGGGAGCTAGCCCTCTGGGTCCCCACGCCCCTCCAGGCTTGTCCTCCATCCCTCCCCCGCCTGGAGCCTCCGCCTGGCCCCCTCCTACCCGCCGCGGCCCCTGCACCTGCCGCATCTGCGCCCCATCCTTGCGTCAGCTCTTGGCCCGGACTGTGACCTTCAGGCCTTCACCCCGCCCAGAGCTCGGCCAGTCAGGGGCCAGTTCTGGAGCCAGGCTGCTGCTGGAGGGCTGTGCGGCCTTGGGCAAGTCGCTGGCCCTCTGTGCTGACCAGAGGTCAGAGGGGATGGGAACAGTCTGCTCAGGAGCTGCGGGAGGACGGGATGCTTACATTCAGCGCAGGCTGTTTGGAACATGGAGACATGGGGAACGCACATCTACAGACCCCAGCCAGATGCCCTAGGGGGCTCACGCCCAGGCTGGGGGAGGGGGTGGGCAGGGGCAGAGGTCCAGAGGGGGGCACAGTCCCGAGTCTGCTCACCTCGGGGTGGGGGGCTGGGGACACCCTGTCCCTGGGTGGTGAGGAGACCCCACAGAGCTTCTGGAAGCTGGGTGGGGGTCCAGTGGTCTGGGTGCCTCCCACTCCTGCAGGTCCAGTGAAATATGAGCTCGGCCTGTGAGCTTGGAGCCACTCTGGTTGGGAATCGTGTTTCTAGGTAAACAGGGAAATGAAGAAAATTTCAAACCACTAGAGATTCAGATAAATTCTCAGTGGGTAATAAACGGAGCCATTGGGGAAACTGAAAGTGGCCTTGCTCCCTGAGACCCGTGTCGGCTGCTGTAGCCTCTGACTGTTTATTTCCCCCGTTTCCAGGTGTCTGAGCCCCTGGTGCCCGGGCGGGGGTTGGGCCACCGGTTGGGGGACCCCTGCGGGGGGAATGCCAGGAAGGGAAGCTGCTGGGGTCCCGCAGGGACACACCCTGGGCTCATGGACACTGTGAAAAGGCTGGGCTCCTGCCTGGACGGGGCGGCTCTGGGTGTCCAGGGCTCTGTCGGGAGCTCCCTTCCCCTGCTCTGTGCGTTCCTGCAGGCAGAGCCCCTGAAGGGCAGGGGCTGCGGAGCACAGGCCTGGCCCTGGGTGGACACTCAACGGTCAGCTTTCCTCCTGGGGCTGGTCAGGGTGAGGGTCTCCGAGGGGCCCAGCCGCTTGAGGGGTGTGGATGCAGAAGCTGTCAGGCAGAAAGTGGGTGGGCCCTGGAGTTGACCTGGAACGCTGTGGGCCCCGGGGGTGGGGCTCCAGGGGGCTAGACCACTGACAGGGGTCTCCATGGTGGGCTGGGGGCTTCCAGGGCCCAGGCGTGTCCTCTGGGACAGCAGATGGGCATCTGGTCCCCCTGACACCCTCTGCTCTCTGTGAGGACAGCAAGCAGGTGTCGGGTCCCGCCCTGCGTCCACTTCCCACGCCCCAGGTCAGGCTGCGGTTAGGAAGCTCAGTGTTGCTTGACCGGAGGGCGTGTTTGGGGGTGGGGGCAGGATGTGGGGAGCCTGTGCCTTCCCGGCCAACCTCAGCCTCGCTCACTCGCAAGGGGACTCGAGGGGCTCTGTTCGTGGTCCTCATGTGTGAGTGGGGGCTGTGCCCGCAGCCCCCCAGCTGGCCCCCTCCTGTGGGAGTCCCGGCCACGGTGGGTCAGCTGTGGTCTGCGTTTGCTGGTCTGGGCATGCAGCGGGCCGGGGAGCGTTACAGGCCCCCTTCTGACTGGAAGCAGCCACACGTGGGGGTCCTGGAGCCTTGGGGGCACCTCCGGGCTGTGAGCCCCCCAGGCCGGCCGGGAGCTCACTTCTGAGCCTGAAGTTGGCCGTCAGCTGAGCCGCTCTTCAGACAGTGAAAACCAGGTTCTTTTAGACCTCCCTGCAGATGATTCCGGTGGATCCCCAGCGGTTTCCTGACCAAGGTGGTCCCCGCCCTGCGTGTGGGCAGAGGCTCCGCCCGGGACCGGACCCGGCCGAGGGCTGCACCGCCAGCAGGGGGCGCTGTGTCCCCGCGTTGCTCGCGTGCCGCCCTGACTTCGCTTTCCCTCTCCCGCAGTGATCGGGGAACCTGCTGCTGATCCCGGGATCGGGGTCCTGAGTTAAGGCCGGTAAACACGGAACAGGGCGTCTCTGCCTTGCGACCTGACTGTGTCTGTGGCCGGCGCCCCAGGTAATGCTGGATCTGCTGTGTCTCAACCACGGTCCTTCCCCAGCAGGGAAGACCCACCGGGCCTCTGCACAGGGGCGGCGGCTGAGGCTCTGACCGGCCAGTCCTGAGGGGACACCAGCCCGGACGCGTCTGCAGGAGCTGGAGCTGCTTGGGGACAAGGGCATGGAAGGTGCTGGGGGCCGGTGGGCCTTCCAGGTGGACGGACGCCCCCAGCCCACGGCCCCACCTGCGCCCAAAGCCGGACCCCCGCTTTGGTCCTGGATGTGGGGACATGAAATTCTGGAGGCAAAGGCCTCAGGCCCTGCTCTGAACCACACCTGTCTGTCTGCCCTAGGGAAGTGTGCTTGGCCCCCCAGCAGCGGCATATTTCCCTGGATTATCTTCCAGGGCTGCTCATTCCAAGGACACTGGGCTTGAGGAGCAAAGAGCTGCGCCCCGGAGGCCGGCTGCACCGGGGCGGGTCTTGGGGAGGCTGGAGGCGGCGACAGGGCCTCGGGAGCCCTTGTCGTGGGGCCTGTTCTGCTTCTAGCCCAGGTGAGCAGCTGTCTGTTTCAGAGCCTCAGGGGAACAGAGGATCTGGGCGCCTTCTCCCCATGCCGGTCCCTTGTCAGCCGGGGGTCGGTGGCTTCAGGACACTGGGCAGGGAGGTTGGAGGTCAAGGAACTGCCCAGGCCTCTTGTGGGCCCTGCTGGGCATGGGGAGGGGGCTGCGTCCTCACCGGACTCCTCTCCTAGTGGGGGCTCTGGGAAGAAGTGGGGGTGGGCGTCGTGTCCTGACCCCGGGGCCCCTGGGCTCCTGCCTGGATGGCCTTAGTGGACTCGTACCCGCACGCTCACTGACCCGGGGGCTCCCACCCTTCTCCCCCCTGCTTGTGGCCCTCCACCCTTGGTCTTGATTTCCTTCAGCGTCTTTCTCTTTCCTTCTACTGGCTCTGCTTTTAACAGCCTTTCATGTGACTCCACTTCCTCTCCCCTCTTACACATCTTAATGCACTTTTTTTTTTTTTTTAACTTTTTGGTGGTTGCTCTAGAGTTTGCAATGGGCTTTCGTGAAATTCTCCAGGCCAGAATACTGGAGTGGGTAGCCGTTCCCTTCTCCAGGGGACCTTCCCCATCCAGGGATCACACCCAGGTCTCCCGCACTGCGGGCATACTCTTTCCCAGCTGAGCCACCAGGGACGCCCTCCCAGGCGGTACGAGTGGTACAGGACCTTCCTGCCGATGCAGGAGACATAAAAGACTGGGATGTGATCCCTGGTTCAGGAAGATACCCTGGAGGAGGCCATGGCAACCCACTTCAGTATTTTTGCCTGGAGAATTCCATGCTCCGAGGAGCCTGGTGGGCTTCAGTGCATGGGGTCACAAAGAGTCGGACACGACTGAGCAACTCAGCTCACACTGGCGCGCTGGAGTTTGTGATCCCTTCACCGTGGACACAGGTCCAGTCTGCCCCGGGCGCCCCACTTCCTGGGGGTGCAGGCACTTTGTCGCGGGGATGTCCCCAGTCCCCGCTTACGACTTGTGCCACCTGCCTCACTTATCCCAACAGGGTTACCACCGAACACACGGCTGCTGCTATGGTGCTTTTGCACAGTCAGCGTTCGATCAGTTGCGGATTAGAAGAGGCGAGGGCTCGTGTTACCTTCCTCCATTCTCTACCATGCCTCCCGTTGTGGCTGAGGCCTGGGACTCTTGTCCCTTCAGTGGGTGACCCCGACTTGCTGGACGGATGGTGAAGTGTGGGGAGGCGGTCCCTGGCTGTCCCGGCCCCTGCTGAGCGCTTGCCCTGGGCTGCGACCTTCACCTGTGCGTCTGGCTGTTCCCCCCGTGACCTGGGATGGAGGCCCAGAGGGCACTGGAGAGGGGAGGGCAGGGGCTGGGAAGGACTTTAAGCAGGGGTTGCGGGTGGGGTGGGGGGAGGGCATTGCTGCTGTCATTCAGTGGCTCAGTCCTGTTCGACTCTTTGTGACCTCAGAGACTGCAGCACGCCAGGCCTCCCTGTCCCTCACCATCTCTCGGAGTTTACTCAAACTCATGTCCATTGCATTGGTGATGCCATCCAATCATCTCATCCTCTGTCTCCCCTTGTCCTCCCGCCCTCAATCTCTCCCAGTATCGGGGTCTTTTCCAGCGAATTGACTCTCCGCATAAGAAGCATGCTGGACTATAATTCGGGTGTCTGCGAGTCCCACATCCACGGGGATTTGGTCGACCTCAGCGAAGGACTTTCTGATCCGAGGAAGAGAAGACGGGCTGGACTGTGTGAGAGTGATCATCTGGGTTGGTCCCCACGGCACAGCCACGGAGAGAAGCCGAGCCGCAGCGGCCGTGCTGAGACACTAAAGAGCTGGAGGAGACTTTCATAAAGCCTGGGGTGGGAGTGGAGTCCAGAAGTCACAGAGGAGATGGTGGATTTAGCTTCTGAAGAGCAGTGGGGTCCTTTCCCGGAGCCCGAGGTGGCGGGCACCGCCCCCGCCCACCTTTCTGAGTGGCCTCTGCTCCCAGCCAGGGCCGGGGCAGCCCAGGCCTCCACACTCCCTGAGGGCGGGCATGGATCTGTGTGTGGGGGGCTGCTGCCCAGGGAGGGGTGGTCGTGGCTCTCTCTGTGGCCTGCCGGCCTGGGGGTGGGGGGCAGCCTCACCCCAGTTGTCTCCGGGCCCCAGAGACCCCTGTGCTTGTCGGAGCTTGCGGCGGAGCTGGAAGCTGGCCAGGCGGCTCTCGTTGGACCTGGAGGACAAGCTCTCTGCCCTGTGACCGGGCTTCCCCACCTCTGTAGGAGGGGTCCCATGGCAGGGGTCATGCGCAGACCCGTGTCATCGAGGCCAGATCCCTGGCGCAGCGGGAGCTGGGGGCTGGCCCGACGGCCAGAGTGCAGATGCCCAGGTGGAGCTCGGAGCCTGCGGGGGGGTTGGGGCAGGGCTGGCGCCTGCCTGGACTGTGCTCATCATCTCTCAGAGTGCAGCTCCCGGGGCGGGGTGTTCCTCTGACCTCTGGATGGAGCAGCCCGTCCGGGGTCGCCTGGGGCCTGATCAGGGCCCCGTTACAGGGAACTGGTGTGGGTGACTCAGGGCCATGCCGGGGCCGGGAGGGGTGGCGGGTTAGCCGGGAGGAGAGGGCCACGCAGGGCGGGAGGCAGAGCCCTCGGGCCGTGAAGGAGGGGCCTTCAGTCCCTGCTGAGGCTGTGCGTGCCGCCACCAGGGACAGACCTGACGAGCCCCAGTGGTGGGGGTGGCAGAGCTGTGGATGTCGGGCGCGACCAGAGGTGGCCAAGACAGATGACGGGGGTGTGGGGAGCGGGGGACACACTTGCCCAGGGCGGCGTCAGTGCAGCCAGACTCCCGCTGATCTTGGGAATTATAGGCGACTCCTGTTCCTGGCGGGCTTCAGCCTCCTATCTTCTCTGTGACGCCTCTGTGGGAAGGCCAGAGTGTGTCCCGCAGCCTGGGCTATAGCCGGGAACGGCCGAGGCTGCACCCACGGGCGGAGCCCCTGACCCAGCCTGGCCGTCCCCAGAGGAGTGGCTGGAGGGGAGGGGACGTGAGAGCCGAGATGGGCCTTGGGCCTTGGTGCTCCTGCTTTCAGTCTCAGAATTGCACTGAGAACATCCTGCGTGCGATCAAGGGGGCCGGGGGGGGGGGAGACCCACATGGCCTAGGACAGGGACCTCCCTCCAAAGGGGGCGACCAGAGCAGGGTCCTGGGAAGAGACCAGGAAGAGTCAGGCAGGCAGAGTCAGGTGTGCAGAGGTCAGGCAGGCAGAGGTCGAGCGGGCAAAGGTTGGGTGGGCAGAGGTCAGGCGGGCAGAGGTTGGGTGGGCAGAGGTCGGGCGGGCAGAAGTCAGATGTGCAGAGGTCGGGCGGGCAGAGGTCAGGTGTGCAGAGGTCGGGCGGGCAGAGGTCGGGCGGGCAGAAGTCAGATGTGCAGAGGTCAGGCAGATAGCAGTCAGGTGTGCAGAGGTCGGGTGGGCAAAGGTCAGGCAGGCAGAGTCAGGTGTACAGAGGTCAGGCAGGCAGAGTCAGGTGGGCGGAAGTCGGGTGTGTAGAGGTCGGGCGGGCAGAGGTCAGGCGGGCAGAGGTCGGGTGCGTAGAGGTCAGGCGGGCAGAGGTCAGATTTACAGCCTGAGCCGTCACGCCACTGCTGGAGTGATGTCCTCTCTTCTCTGTGATTCTTCCTCAGAAAGGCCAGACTGCGTCCCACAGCCTGGGCTAAGCTGGCAACGGCCGAGGCCACACCCACGGATGGATCCCTGACCCAGGAAGAGAACGGTGGTCTCTGATGGGCTGGAGGGGAACGTAACTCCTACAAAAGCCCACGCTGGTCCTGAGATGCCACGGCCCCTTGTCACCCCCACTTTCCTAGAGCATGGAGCTCTCACAACCTTTCCGATCCATCAAGTGGGGCTTGAGATGCACTGACTTATTTATGAATGAAATTGGAGGTGGCGCATTAATAAATTATGTGAGTCCATTTTTCTAAGAATATGATGGAAGAATTAGTTGATGTATTAGAAATGCTATGATTTTTATATTGTAATTATATGTTCTTTTAAAGCAGAATTCATTTTCAATAGCTCAAAAATTGTCTAATTAACCACTTTGTTTACATTAAGAGGTTGCCTTAAAGGTGGGGGAGGGTTTTCTCCTCCAGAATTAATGGAAACAGTGAAAAGTTCTTTAGGAGTCCTCATTTATCAAGGAGGCAATTTCTGCTTATTGATAAATGGGTGTTGCAGGCCGTGAGTTGGAAGCAGTTGAGGTGTGCGCGTCTACACTGGGTGCCCGAGGCCAGGACTCAGATCTGCTCCCAGGACGAGGAGTCTTTGGGGAAAATTCTAGACAACCAGCTGCAAACAGCTCCGAGGGGTCTTTTCTGGCTTCCTGGGGATTCCTGGGAACAGCTGGGCATGTGGTTGGGAGACCCGGGGTCAGGGCCTGCTCACCGCCTGCCGATGGCCCGGGGCAGCTGCTGGCCACAGGGCAGGGGCACTGTCCACCTTGCCCACCGGTGGACTTGGACCCTGAGTGGTGGGGCAGGGCAGCCTCTCCCTCAGAGCCTGAGGGCGGCCTTCTGTGGACACCTCCCAAGTGACCGCTCCTGGGGCATCCGCTCTGTGTGCCTGGGAGGTGCTGGGCTGCTCCTCCGGGTCACGTGAGGTGCGGAGGGGACACACTTACCTGCCCGCCCTCGGCCTCTTGCGGGAGAAGAGCCCTGCGGAGCTGCCAGGCCCCCGCGACTTGGGCTGGGGGGCAATGTCTTCTCCGACTCGTCTCCAGACAGCTGGACACACTCAGCCCGCCTGGGGCTCAGGCCTCAGAGGCACTCAGGTGTCACTCACGGTGGTGATGACAGGGTGTGTCTCCGGGGAGCTGTGATGCCAGTCTTCAGCGGAGCACCGGTGGGTCAGGTGCGGGGAGGAGGGAGCCCGTGTGTTGGATGAACGTCCCCGTGGCTGCATCTCCCTCTGAGTCTGATGCCTGAGCAGCGGTGGAGAGGGACCCAGACAGTCTGAGGGCACAGCCTCCTGTGGGGAGTCGGATGCAGGAGGCGGGCCGGGTGCTGGGGCGTGGGGATAGTGAGCTTCCCGGAGCGCGCGGGCTCCCCCGGGAGAAGGTAGGGGGAGCGTGGGATGAAGGCTCAGGGGTGGGGTGTCTGGTCCATGTGGGGACAGGGCGCTGGGATGGGCGTCTTACACATAACAGGCCTCGTGGGGAGCAGGGGGCGCCCGTCCCCCTGGAGAGGAAGGTCTGTGGGTGCGCCGAGAGGAGACGGGGTCGGGGCTTGTCCGGGGGAGGAGGATGACGGGGACTGGGCGAGCTGGGGTGCATGTGCCGCGGGGTCCCTGGCCCCCTTGTTTTGTCTCAGGCAGCGTCCCTCCCCCGGCCTGGGGCCTCCCTGGTGCGGCACCCCCTGAGTCAGGCCTCTGAGACCCAGGTGCTCAACCCCTGGTCTTGGTCTCCTGCCGCTTTGGGTCTATTTTTTGACCTTTTTCCGCTGCAGCTGTCGCCCCGGGATGTCCTGCAGGGCTGACCCCTCAGCTGTGTCCACAGGGCCTGGACCCGCTCTGGGTGTCTGCTGTGGGGTGTCTCCCCGTCCTGGGGGGGCTCCTGCCCTGTGGCCGGGCCTCCCCCAAACCTGAGACCCCACCCGGCCAGCATGTGGTCTGGACCACCCTCCTGACCTCCACAGTAGTGCCGAGGGTCTCTGGGGTCTGTCGTCTCCGTTGAGCATGACCTGAGGAGTCGAGGAGCGTGGGGCCAGCTCTCCGGAGATGGGGCCACGTGTGTCCTGGTTCACAGACCGACCCCTGAGAGGTTAGGAAGCGTCTTCCTATGTTGTATTTTTAGAAGAACGTCTGCTTGTGAAACTGGATCAGGCCGTGCTCTGGGAAGAATCCCAGGGCCGTCCCCTTCCTCCCGGTCTCTTGCTGTGGCAGTTTCTCTGGATTCTGTGTCCGTGAGATTCCCCTCTCACTCTGCCCTGGGGGCGTGACCTCCTTTCCTTCACGTCCCTGACGCTGAGGCAACCAGGAGACGCCGCAGGGGGCTGTTAGGAGTCTCCGGTCCACTGTGCCCTACAGCCCCAGAGGCTGGATTCCGTCCTTCCAGTTAACTGCGTCCAGCCCTGAGAAGGACCGTCACAGGCACACACTCCGTCAGTGCGTCCCCCACAGGCGTGAAGTGGACTCCAGCATAGACCCCGACTCCTCGCAAGGCTGCAGAACTAGCAGCCTTGTCCACATGACCGGAGTCCACACGGAGGTCCAGCAGGGAGGCTGGGGTGTGCGGCGGGGCTCTGGTTCTCTGTCCCTGCAGGGGTCGGGGCGGACTCTGGACGGCCGTCAAAACACTCCCTGAACGTCCAGCTTGTGTTTCAGACCACAGTGTTGGCACCAATAGGTCCTTGGGTGGCGGATGGCTGGTCCTCACCTGTCCTGGCCCTTAGGGGTTGCTGCAACAAGACACTGTAAGCCAGGCAGCTTGTGGGCAAAAACGCTTATTCCTCAGGGTCTGGAGGCTGGAAGTCCAAGTTTGTGCTGCCGCAGATCCCGGGTCTGGTGAGGCCTGACTCTGAGACGACGGTCTTCCTGCCCTCACGTGTCTGCTGGTGTCTGTCTCGTAACAAGGGCACGGATCGCGATCACGAGGGCCTCATTCTCATGACCTCATCACCCTGGCCCCACCTCCCAGGACTGTACCCCACCCTGGGTTTTACCACGTGATTCTGGGCACGGCTTCACCCTTCTCCTCCCCTTTTTCCCCGGATGAGACACCTGTGTTTTGGGGAAGATTCCTCCATTGAGCCGGTGGTTCCTGACCTCAGATTTGGGGCTCCCCATCGCTGCTGGGGTCACCTTTGTGCTAAGGACAGAGCTCAAATTCAGAATGAGCACACGATCAGGCTGGCGGTGTTCCTGCTGCCCTTGAAAGTTCTGTGGGGAGAAGTCTGTGTGGTGAGACATTGGCGGGCTCGCCCAGGCCGACACTGTAATGAATACACCTGGACTCTGATTTATCCCTTATTTTAAAACATGCCTTTATTATAGAGCTGAAAAATGCTCATTATAGAGGGTTTGGAAAACACTGAAATACACAGAGAAGAAACTTAGAAATAAATCAACCAGAACATAGCTGCCCAGAGACAATTCTTGTTAATTTTTTTTGATGTATTTCTTACGGAAGTTATGCCTTCCTAAGACTGCTATGTATAGACACAGGGATCACGTCCCAGGCCTACTCCTGCCTGAAAATAGGACAGTTGATTCCTAATTAATAGCTTTTTTCATCTTGTTAGTAATAAATTTCAGCCACATTTGCATGTGTGGATTGTGTATCTCTTACTTTCTTCTGTTTTTTGTGTTAAATTATTGATGCATGAATTCCTTTCTCTCTTCTATCGTCTCCTGCTTGAGACAAACACAAAGACAGCGGGCATGCCATGCGTCCGTGGGTCGGCAGGCTGAAATCTGAATGAGAGGAAGGGCCGTTGGCCGCCGGGGAGATGGGGGCCCCGGGCAGAGCTGGGCCAGTGATAGGTAAGGGTCTGGCCACTCTGCTCTGGGCACAGGAGCGGCCCACCCGGCACGTTGGCTGTGAGACCCCTCGCCAGCCCCCTCCTCACGGTCCCCCGAGACTCTCAGGGCCCAAGCCTCAGGGGGGCTGGTCTCGGGCTGCGTGGGCACGTGTCTGGCTGCGATGGCCCAGCCCACAGGCCTGATGGACCAGGCAGCCCGACGAGGCAGAGGACGCACAGCCTTCCCGGCCTGGGACAGAGCTGCACAGACTGGCCGCGGTCACTGGTGCATCCACATCTGCTTGACTTAGGGAAGCAGAGGACAGCGGATTGTGGGGGCCTCAGCCGGGGCCCCTCCAGAGGGAGGGTCTGCACCCCAGCTTGGGGGCCCTGGAGGCCAGCTCACACGGACCGTGGGAGGCATTCGGACAAACACTCTCCTGTCCATGACCACAACTGCCCGAGAGGTGGCCCCATGAGGCCCGGGGCCAGGCTCCCGGTGAAACAGCCAACTGCCCCCGATTCCACTTGAACCTACCTGATCCCCCTGACCTGCGGGTGGGGCCTGCAGGTTCTCTGAGCCCCCGGTCAGGGGAGGGGGCAGCTGGCCCGTGGCCCTCCCAGAGCCCGTGTCCCTGCAGGTGACGGGCCCTGTCCTGAAGGAGCCGGGGAGGGCGGGGGCGGTGCTCTGCCGGGGGGTGGGATCCACTGCTCTCCCCTCTAGGAGCCCGCCTTGGCGGTGAGAGGTGGATGGCATGGCCTGTGGGTTGCCAGGAGTGAGAGAGCTGCCCAGGCTCCTTGCCGAGACAATGCCAGGCACTTGTATTTTCATGGAAGGAGCAGACAACCAGAGAGGGACTGTGTCTAGCTCGTGAGCCGGGGGGTCCCTGTCTGAATTCTTGGCAGCTGCAGCCCCAAAGCAGCCAGGAAGACAAATGGTGTGGCTGAGACCCATACAACTTTATCCCCCCAACAGCAGCCGCTGGGCGCAGTTTACTCACCCTGCTCTAAAGCTGTGCACCGGTCTGCATGGCCAGGCCGTGCTGTGTAACAAACAGGCCCCATCCCAGGGCAGCCCTGGCAGTTCTCTGGGCAGCCCCTGCCCTGGGAGGGGCTCTGTCCACCTCAGGGCCTGGGGAAGCGGGGCTGGAGGAGCAGCTTGGTGTGGGCATCGGGAGCTCCTGGTCCAGGGGGACCCCCCGAGCATGGGTGGACAGGAGTGAGGCCTCTCTGGGAGCAGCCTCGAGGAGGCTGGGCGTGATGTCATTGTTTCCCGCTTCAGCTCCACATGTGGGTGTGAGCCGGGGACAGACCGTGACCACCCAGGGAGAGAGGGTGACCCCGTACTGCCCCGAGAGTGAGCAGCTGCCTCTCGGGGTCCTGGGACGTGTCCATGCAGCACGGCCCCTGGGTGACCTTTTCCCTGGATGGCTCCTCGGCCAGGAATGCCATCATCCGTGGGTAGTGCAGGACCTCCAGGTCAACAGGGTCCAGGCCGGAATGGCCGGCAGGCCTCGGGCTGCACGAAGGACGTGCCGATGACGGGAGTCTGAGTCTGCATTAGCGTCGCGTTCTGAAGACATGGGTGCTTCCCCCACGTGGCTGATGAAATGCACATTTAATTACATTGTGAGCAGCTCCTGTTTATAGATGGCACCGGATCTATTTGTTTACGTCTTGTTTGGCTCCTGCACAGAATTGTCAGTGTGCCCCTTAGGAACCAGGGAAGAGCATTCCTGTCAGTGGAGTTATTAACGCGTCGTGCACAGAAGCCTCCCCGTGAACGGCGTGGGATGAGCCTGCGTGGGGCTGGATGCCGCCGTCCGGGGGTCTGGAGCTGGTCTGGGTGCATGCTCCTGCCTGGTCCCGCCGGCATCCTCACGGTTTCCCGACACCCAGTGGCTCTCTGACCTGAGTGGGCTCGTCCCTCAAAGCGGCTTTCACAGAATTGGCTGCTGTCATGGACGAGGAGACAGTGGTTACATGCTGTGTTCCCTGGAAGGAAGGTGGGTCTGAGCACACGCCCACCATACATGTGGGGTCAGGGCATGGCAGATGCGCAGTTGCAGACCCTAGCCGGTGATGGGGGTGATGCTGCCTGGTGCTTGATGCTTCTTGTCTGTGGCACAGAAGTTTCTGCAACGTTTTGAGGATTTCTTTCTGAGGCCCGTTCAAGAGGCCAGCAGGGGCGGAGGCCGAGAGCATTTCTGACCTGAAGACAAGCGCTCTGATATGTTGACAGCTGGGGCCAGGCCGCCAAGGCCACTTAAGAAATTAAAGTGTGTTTACATTTCATGAGTTTTAACAAGGCTGCCCTTGTGGCCTCTGGAGACCAGTTCACGTACCGCTTCCAAGGGTCCTCAGACAAGCAACCCTGGCCGTCTTCCCGCGAATGCCCATCCACTGCGGGGATAGCCAAGGCGTACCTCTGGCCCGTGGCCAAGCGTCCAACCAGCCGATGGTGAGAGTCACCCTCTCGGGAACGAAGGTGAGGTCCCTGCAGGCTCTACAGAGAAACAGAACCGACAGACCCCCTGCAGGGCCTGGCTGCAGCAGGGAGGGAGGCTGTGGGTCCCGGGACCAGCGGTCGGCCAGCAGAGACCCAGGCATGCAGGTGGGCTGTCCAGGCTGAGTATCAGGGCAGGTGATGACGCATCCCCGTTCAGGACAGGCAGGCGGAGAGCAGGCTCCCTTCCGTTCTGCTCAGGCCTGTGGGGGACAGATGAGACCCGTACCCTGGCAGGGGACAGTCTTCCTCATGGTGGCCACCGACTCACGTGTGATCTTGTCCAGGAACCACCCCAGACACGGCCAGACGTCCTATACTCCCGCGGCCTGTCGGGCTGACACACAGCCCTTCCTGCAGTGACTGTGTCTGCCTGCAGAATGCCCAGCTTTGCCGTGTACACACCGCAGCTTCTAGGACTTGGGACGCAGGATTCGAAGCACGGCCCCCGGACCCCGGACACACCCCCGCTGACCAGGAAGCCTCAATATACGGACAGCGGAAGGTGGGGCGGCCCCAAGCCACGGCCCTGCCCTGCAGGCCCCCCAGGAAGCTGCGGTCAGGGAGTGCCCCAGGGCCCGGAAGGACGAGGGCCCCTTTGCGCTCTTCATCTTCCCGGGTGAACTAAGGGAAGGTGGCCTTCATCCTCACGTCCTCCCCCTGTACTTGGGGAAATACGCAGGCCCCTGGAGCCGGTCCTGCAGGCGGCAGAGCACGGGGCTGGCCAGACGGCAGGTCGTGCCTGGTCTCAGGCGCCCGCTGTCCACTCAAAGTTACGACAACAGTTCACCAAAAGGGCGGGACTGACGTCCGTCCTTCTGGAGGTGGCAGCACTGGACACGTGGATCAGCCCTGGGCATGAGCCCTGACCCGCCTTTGATCCCCCCATTTTCCCTGGAATAAGAGGAAATAACCCCAGTGGACAGCTTGTCCTCAGACGCCCCACCCCTGACCCAAACTCTGCTTTTCCTCCAGGACCTGGGTCCCTGCAGGCGAGTGTCTTGGCGTCTCGGTTCTGAGTTTCTTCTCCCTCTCGCCCCTGCTAAGCCCTGTGCTCGTGGGGGTCTCAACGCTGCCTGGGGGTCCGCAGCTCAGCCAGCGAAGAGCCTGGTCAGCGGCCACGGCCCAAACAGAGCCACGCGGGCAAAGACGGGGCCTGCCCGCCGCCTGGCTGTGGGAGGGGTCTCCCTGGCAGGCCACGCCGCTGCCTTCCGGCTGTGTGTCCCAGGGGCCCCAAGGCGCTGCAGGCCCCGAGGAACTTTTTATTTGAGCGCAGTTGTGTAATAAAGTATTTAAATGGCTGTAGCATTCTTCATATTTTATTTTTTCCTCTTGGAGCTTATGACAAATAACTTGGATTTCATGAAATATATATTTTAAATGTCTTTACCCACCAAAAAGGCAATTCCCTCGCATGTTAATTAGATTGGAGAGATGAAATTGGAGGCACAAAAGCATATTTGTAATGTGCTTTATTAATCATCGGCTGTTTCCAAGAAAATAATCACGTTGGACAAATGATAATATTTTGCTCTTATAACTGCGTCTCTGCATTTATTCAAAACTCTCAGGGCTTCCCATTTGCCTTCAATTAATTATTCTTCTTCGAAAGACTGGTCGTTTTCCCTTTTTGGGGAATGTTTTTGCTGCTTTCGCGCCTGTGAAATGCTGCGGGAGCCCTGCCCACAGCAGCTAGGAGGATGCCTGACGCCACCTGTTGCCTCTGGTCCGGGAAGCCCAGGGGAGCTGGACATCCTGACGGACCCTGTGCATCCCCGTCTACACCATGGCCCTGGGCATCCGCCCGGCTCTCACCAGGGACGTCCTCCTCGGCCCTGGAGTCCCCGTCACCTCCATCACCCTCAGGCCTCAGGGCAGACGTGGGCTCCTCCAGAAGCCTTGCCCGGCGAGCACACATGCTCCGCTGGCTCACTGCTGTCCTGGGGGTGACCCCCTCATCACGCGTGGAGACGCTGACCCTCCTCCTCTGTCCAGGAGAGAGCAGGCTCTGGTCACTTGAGGGGACATGGAGGCAGGGGTGACCGGGTCGCCCTGTCCGGCTTTCCTTCCCCCCGTGAGTCCCTCCTGCCCTGAAAGGACAAGCGGTGTGCAGCCTGGGGGTCACAGGCCAAGCGGCAGCCCCGTGGAGGACCCGCCTGGGAGCCTCGGCTCTCGACTGGCTCCCAGGAGCCTCTGGGCAGCTCTGCTTGGTGTCACAGCAGGCGGAACTTTCAAAGCTGTGGATTAAGACTAACGCTTGCAAGACACCCAGGCCTCTGAGCGCAGGCGTGGAGGAGTGGCCGACAGGGCGGGGTGGGGGCAGGTGGGTGGGTGGCCGGGCCTGGCTCAGCCATGATTCTGGGGTCCCTGCCTTCCTGGAGCATCGGGGCCCTCCCCGGCATTCTGCCTACGGCCCCCGCCCTCGCCCACCCGCTGTGTGCCTGGGGACCAACAACGGCTGTCCAGACAGGCTTCCAAAACAGCAGGCGGACCCCTAGCCTCGCCCCATTGCCTGCCCTGGAAAGGCTGCCTCCATCTCCACCTGGGCCCCTCCTGCCCGGCTTCCTGCCCTGACTGCGTAGCCCGGCCCCCCGCCTACCCCTCTGCAGGCTCCCGCTGGGCCCCTAGAGGGAGACCCTGCGGCCCCACCGAGCCCGCTCCTCCAGCTTGTGCTGCCTCCTCTAGATCCCGGGGAAGCCGACTCTGCTGAACCGTAGTTATGCTCCATGTGTTTACATCAGCCAGTATGCAGACGACGCACGGCTACACAAACAGAATGCGGCCTCTCCTGCTCTCGAGGAAACGGCGTTCATGATGACAGCGCTCAGGGTGACTGCATGCTGATCGCCGAAGAAACATGGAGCAATGACACGGTTCGCTGTGCACTCTGAAGTCTGGGAAACCCACCGCCCGCCTTGCACACGCTGCCCCTGGGACTCGGGGCCAGACTCGTATCTCCCCTGCTCTGAAGCCTGCCAGGTCGGGGTCCCCTTGCGTGGCTGTGCCGAGTCCCTGGGGGATAAAACGGGAGCTTCCCACTGAAAGATTCCTGGAAACACGCCCAGGGGCTCTGAGGAGAGTGGGGGCTTGCGGTGTTTAGTGACTCCTGCAGAGCATCCTTAGGGCAGCGGCGCTGGAGGCCTGGACCGGGGGGGATGCAGGCCCTGGGGCGTGGGGCCCGGGTGCTTGCATGCGTCCTTCTTGGAGAGTTCCCACCTTGTAGGTTTAAGGTCTATCTAGTCAAAGCTTTTGTTTTTCCATTAGTCACGCACCAATGTGAGAGCTGGACTGAGGTCTCGAAGGCTAAGCACCAAAGAATTGATGCTTTTGAACTGTGGTGTTGGAGAAGACTCTTGAGAGTCCCTTGGACTGCAAGGAGATCCAACCAGTCCATCCTAAAGGAAGTCAGTACTGAATATTCATTGGAAGGACTGATGTTAAAGCTGAAACTTCAATACTATGGCCACCTGATGGGAAGAGTTGATTCATCAGAAAAGATCCTGATGCTGGACATGAGTTTGAGCAAATTCTGGGAGATGGTGAAGGACAGGGAAGCCTTGTATGCTGCAGTCCATGGGGTCACAGAGTCGGACGCGACTGAGTGACTGAAAACTGAGAACAGACAAGCTCGGCACTGGTCTTGTCATCCCGTCTGTGCTTCTGTTAAAGTTCCCTTTTCTCTCTTTCATCTTAGTTTACCAGAACCACTTGCCTTTTTTGTTACTTGTGACTTCAACAGTCCTATTACTTCCCTATTTGTTATCTTTGATTAAAAATGCACTTGTGTTTCACGAAGGCACCGTGAGCTGTGCTTCGATGGTTTCCTCTGCTGCAGACACTTCGCAGGGCTTGATAACACAGCAAACACAAGCACGTCACAAAGCATGCCGCAGACACAGTCAGGATCAACGTCTCAGGGGCCGCAGGACCGACACCCCCGGCAGGCGTGAGGGGGCAGACCCCCGCTGCTGGGAGCCAGAGGCCGCTGGAGCATCGCCACGTCCATGGGGCCTGAACTGGATGCAGTGTCTCACCTGCTTCCCTCTGTCTGCCCGCCCGGGGCAGCCGCTGCGTGTGTACCTGGGCTCTGAGCACCAGCTCTGCCGGGGATTCCCACCTCGAGGGACCCAGCAACCCTAGACCCCTGACGGGAGGCGCCAGGAGAGCCGGGAGGACAAGGCTCCCCAGCCCCAGTTCAGACGACTGTGCAGAGCAGAGGGAGAGAGACGCTCAGATGGAAAAGCAGTGACACCGGACTTGGACAACCCAAGCAACGGAGCTGCCGGAGCAGGGCTTTAAAATACTCCCTCTCTCTGTCCGCAGGTAGAGACGTGTAGGAACCGGCTATTATCACTGAAGACAAAGCTGCTGTCCTGGAAATACGAAACCCACCACCTCCATGGAAGGGACGCACCCGATGGCCCATCCAGTGAGGGGACCTTGTCAGGAGTCCACCCTGGAACAGCCGAGAGGTCACAACAGGATCAGCTTCACTTCAGTCAATAGAGGAAAAGAAAGAGCTCATTATTTGATGCTAGATCTGTATCTGCAGCAAACACAGAGCGGCAAGATGCCTCTGTTGAAACAAGGCTTTTCCTTCACTCGTGTTTTTTTTTAGACCCAGGAACATCTCAGAAAGGTGACTCTGAGCTGAGGCTCTGAGTCGGGTCGGACCGGGACACAGGCACCTGCAGACAGTGACCTGGGTGAGGGGACGTGTCGTCCACTTCTGGGGGCCAAGCTTGACATTTGCATTTTATTTGCTGGGCGACCGAACGTTCGGTCCTCGTGGTGGGGGGTGGGTTTAGGAGGCTGGCGACCCCCCCGCCTGGGGTTGGGTGAGCTGTGATGTGTGTGCGATGCTGTGTAAGTTTCCGGTGATCAATACCTACCGCAGAAGGCTCACGGCAGAGGGCTGGCTGAGGCCTCCGCCTCTGCGCGCAGAGACAGCGTTTTGTGCGTCATGAGGACGCCTGAGGTTTACTTCCTTAGCAGCTCCCGAGTGTGTAGAGCACTTTTATTAACTGTCGTCCCCATGCTGGCCGTCAGGTCCCCAGAACTTGGCCCTGAAGCTCGTTAGAGTCTTCTCAGCTGCCCTTCCTCTGCCTCCCACCGAGCCCGCAACCTGGCCCCGGGTGAGTCACGCACACACCTGCACGCACGGTGCTGGGCCCCCGGCCCCCTGGCATCACGGGCCCCATGGCCTCGGGCTGATGAGCCCCGGGTCCACGGTGCGCTTTCCACGGCGGCGACCTCAGTGGGTTCACACGCTGATGGGGCCACCCGGCAGCCAGCCCTGGTCACAGACCAGAGCCGGGATCTGGGGAGCAGCACGCGGCGCATGGGCAGACAGGGGCGACGCGGGGCCTGTCACGTCCACGTGCTGCCGTCTGGGGGAGAAACACCATGCTAATCAGCTGTCACCCGGGAGCTTGAAGAGAGCCACCAGTCAGGAGGCCACCGGGAGCCACAGGTAGGCTGTCCTGCTCTGCCCCCTGGGGACAGGCCACGCGCCTCAGGGCTCCTGCCTGCCCGCCCTCGACCCCCCAGCTCCCAGAGCTGCCTCTGGCCCTCACTGTGGCCTCAGAGTGGGACAGCCCGGCCCACCCCCCGGCTCCTCTCTGCTTCTTTCTGGGGGTCACAGAGTCAGAGGGTGACAGTGTGGGCTCCAGCGTGGATGGACCGGGCTGTGGGCTCGCATTTCGCCAGCTGGACGGAGGCAGTCTGCATTGTGGGGTGCGGGGACCCTCATGTGGGAGACAGAGCCCAATTGCTTCTCACCTCTGGAAGACCCCTTCCCCGGAGACACGCGTCCCCCGGAAGCAAAGTCCCCGCTGGCCACTTGTCTCAGCGCCACCGTGGATCCTACAAGACCCTTGTGTGTTCAGGCTGCAACTTCTCACTCGCTGGTCATTTTGGGCCCTTGCTCACTGCATGGATTTCGTGTCAGTGGTGTGGTCACTAATTCTTCTGGACGTCAAGACATCGGCTCACCGTGTGACCCCAGAAGTGCCCTCGACCCCCTGAAAAGACAGGGGTGATTTTAAATGGACTTCCTGCTTTCTGTGCAAGGATCCTCCTGCCTGCTGTCTTCTGTTGCCATGGATAAAGCTCCCACGATCCCACGCCTCTGTGTCCATCTCTGTTAATAAGAGAGTTGTTGAAATTCCCAGGTCTATGTTCTCGCCTGGGACATGGGTCTCCCAGGGCAGCAGCGTCAGGCACCCTGTCCTCCTCTTCTCCGAACGGAGGCCACCCGAGGGAACCTCTATGCCTCCTCCCTGCTGGCGGCTTCATCCCAGAGACCCTGCAGGCACTCGACGGACGGGTGGACGAGAGCGTGGAGCAATGAATGAGTGAGTGGATGAAAGAAACGGGGCGGAGCTTAACCCTACAGGGACTTGGGTCACCAATACTCATCATGTCCAGGGACAGGCCGGGCACAGCCCGTGCTGAGATTCAGACTGAGTTTTCCCTTCTGGCATTCCGTCGCGCCCCCTCCTCCTGGCCCCTCTCCAGAAGGCGCCGTTGCTGAGCTGGGTGAGGTTCCTCTGCAACACAGTCCCAAGGAGGGAAGGGGGGCGAGGGGCCTGGGTCCTAAGAGTCAGCACTGATTTCACAAGCACGGTTTTCATGTCACGACAGGGTCCACAGACCAAGGGCCAAGGAGCTTTGATTTGCCAGAGGTTTTCTTTCCTTGGGTTAAAAAAATGTTTGAAAAGTCAGAACCAGGGTGAGTTACACAGCAGGAAAATGTGCATAAGATGGTATGAAAGCGGTCTTTCTACCCCCACACCAGCGGCCGAGCCTGCTGAGCTGGTGAGAAGGGGAGAGCCAGAGAGAAAGAGAGAGAAAGTGCAGAGAAGCACGCCTGGGAGGGCAGCCCGCTCGCTCTGATGTGCATGCGTCAGTGTCTGCACGTGCGAACGTGCACACACATGTGCATATGTGCGGGGTGTGTACACATATATGTTTCTCTGCATGCACACGTGAATGTGGGCACACATGTGCATGTGTGCGGTGTCGTGTGGATGAGTGTACATGTATGTGCACATGTGTGCGTGTACACACGTGTGGTTTGAGTGTAACCTCCTAGGTAGAGTGGAGGATCTGGGGGAGTGTATAAGGGCCAGTGCTTCACCGTGACTGAGAGTGTTCACCCAGGAATTCAAGGCTTGTTCTTGTTTCGGCGCTCAGTCGTGTCCGGCTCATTGCCACCCCGTGGACTGCAGCACGCCAGGCTCCCCTGTCCTTCACCATCTCCGGGAGTTTGCTCAAAACAAAGCAATTCAAGGCTGGGTCAACATTAAATAACCAACCAGTGAACCTCATCAATCACACAGCATCTGGCCATTCAAGTGAAACAGAAAAGCATTTGACAAAATTCAGTATCCATCCATAATTAAAAGACCTCACAAAACAGGAATAGAAGAGGCTTCGTTAAACTGGCAAAGATGTTACATCCGCCTGCGTGGGCTGCCGCTGCACAACCCCGCAGGCGCAGGGCTCCTCTCTCTCAGCTCTGGGCCCAGGAGTCGGGGCTCAAGGCGCCTGAGTGGCTGATTCCTGGTGAGGAATCTCTTCCTGGCTGCCGCATGGTATCTTCTTGCTATGTCCTCACAGGGCCCTTTCTCTCTCTGTCCCTGTGTGTGTGAGATAGAGAGAGAGAGAGACAGAGAGAAAGAGGGAGAGAGCTCACACTAGGGGGTGCTCTCGAGTTTCCTCCTTTCCTGAGAAGGACGCCAGTCCTCTTGGACCCGGGGCCCCTGCTCAAGCTTAATTTTCTCCTTCAAGACCCTGCCTCCAGATACAGTCACATTGGGGCTTAGACCTTCAACATGTGACTTTTGGGGGACACACCTGAGTCCATAATCTTGTGGTGAAGAATTGCAGTCAGTTCAGTCGCTCAGTCGTGTCCGACTCTTTGTGACCCCATGAATCGCAGCACACCAGGCCTCCCTGTACATCACCAACTTCCAGAGTTCACTCAAACTCATGTCCATCGAGTTGGTGATGCCATCCGGCCATCTCAGCCTCTGTCGTCCCCTCTCCTCCTGCCCTCAATCCCTCCCAGCATCAGAGTCTTTTCCAATGAGTCAACTCTTCGCATGAGGTGGCAAAAGTATTGGAGTTTCAGCTTCAGCATCATTCCTTCCAATGAACACCCAGGACTGATCTCCTTTAGGATGGACTGGTTGGATCTCCTTGCAGTCCAAGGGACTCTCTAGAGCCTTCTCCAACATCACAGTTCAAAAGCATCAATTCTTTGGCGCTCAGCTTTCTTCACAGTCTAACTCTCACATCCATACATGACCACAGGAAAAACCATAGCCTTGACTAGACGGACCTTTGATGGCAAAGTAATGTCTCTGCTTTTGAATATGCTATCTAGATTGGTCATAACTTTCCTTCCAAGGAGTAAGCGTCTTTTAATTTCATGGCTGCAGTCACCATCTGCAGTGATTTTGGAGCCCAAGAAAATAAAGTCTGACACTGTTTCCACTGTTTCCCCATCTATTGTCCATGAAGTGATGGGACTGGATGCCATGATCTTAGTTTTTTGAATGTTGAGCTTTAAGCCAACTTCTTCACCCTCCTCTTTCACTTTCATCAAGAGGCTCTTTAGTTCCTTTTTACTTTCTGCCATAAGGGTGGGGTCCACGTGTTAAGAAGGGTTAAAATGAAAAGTAACAACTATACCGCATGCAAGCAAAGATATGGAGCCGGTGGGAGTCATACGCACGGCTGATGGGAATGTGAAATGGGACAGCCATTTGGAAAAGAACTCGGCTGAGAAAATGAATGTCCAAATAGTAACCGGGTGAAATATAGCAAAATAAGAGAATAAGGAATGGAAAGAAGAAAGGAAACCATCATTATCAGCAGACGTCATGTAGAAAATGTAAAATAACCTCTAATAAGAGAATTTAACAAGTTTGTTAGATACAAGGTCGGTAGTGAAAATTTAATTATATTTTTATGTATCAGCAATAATAAAAGCAGAAAATGAAAATTTGGCAGGAACATCATTTACAACATCATCCAAAACTTCAAGTAACAATAAATCTTATGAAATACATGTAAAACTTTTACAGTGAAAACACTAAAATACCTTTGCAAAAAATCGAGAGACAAAATACCGTATATATGTATCTATTGATCTATGGACAAACTGTACAGGTACAAAAAGATTCCAGGTAAAATTCCACTATTTTTGTGGAAATTAGCAATTGATTATAAAATTTGTTTGAAAGGCAAATGATTAAAATCATACAGAGAGCTTTGAAGATTAAGACCCAAGTTGGAGACTGTAGGATGCCAACATGTGTTATAAAGTTGCAGCCATCCAACCAGTGCTGAGAGGCTCGACAACCAGACTATAAAGTGCCCAGAAGCGGATGAACGTGTGTATGTACATTCAACTTAGGAAAAAAATAAAGGGCACCACAGATCACTGGGGAAGGAGCAGGCATTTTAGACAAATGATGCTGGAGAAAATACGTCCTCATCCATATTTTTCCCAATGGAAAACATTTGTATTTTGAACCTATTTTATAGCATTATAAAAGTCACTTTGTGAATAGCAAATCAATACAGCTTTTAAGATATAAAATGAGAAAATAGCTTCATAAATCCAGGGCAAGCAAAGACTTCTTATGCACAAAAATCTCTAAATATAAAGTAAAAGATTGATGAATTGGTCTTCAATAAGATTAAGAACTTCTCTTCAGTAAAAGACACCTTAGAGAGGGTGTCTAAGGTCATGAGCAGCAAAGTATGTGTGTATAAAGGAAACTAACTAAAGCCTGGTTTCTCAAAGATTCAAGGAACTTTTCACATCAGTATGAGAAAATCAATTCACTTAATAATAAACAAGGGCAAAGGCACGAGCAGGCAACTCAAGTTGAGTTCTACATCCAACATGGTCAATAACACATGAGAAGATGCTCAGTCCTGTAAGTCATCTGGGATATGAAAATTAATATCACGTAGGACACACACACACACTTGCCAGAATGTCGCCAGTGGAAAAACCACAACAGGACATGTTAGTGAGAATTTGGAGCAACTAGAACTCTTAGACACTGATAACGGGGAAGTCAGTGCAGACAATCGATTTGGAAAGTTGTTTTCCTGTGCTGGCTAGGGCTGTAAACATAGGTATATACGACTTAGTGGTTCTATCCTATGCACATACTCAATAGAAAAGCACCAGAAACACACACAAAGGTATTATCAACAGCACTGTTTGCAACGGACCCAAACTGAACCCAGTCCAATGTTCGTCAGTCAGTGGGTAACATATTCACATATTCATACAATGAATTACTATTAAAAACTGAAAAGTAGACATAATAGTGTAATAAGCAATCTCAAAATCTCAGTTAATCTGGAGCTTAAAATGCTAGAAAAGGAAAAACTTCATTATTGTAATGGAGTCACAACAGTGGAGACCTCTGGGGAGAGAGAGGGTCCTGAGACAAGAAAGGGAGGTGACAGGTATTTCTGTGCTGTTCCTCACCTGAGTGATGGCTCTGTGAGTGTGCTCCCCTGGAAAGAGCCCACCAAGCTGTACATTTATGAGTTTTCCACTTCACTGCTTGCATGTGACCATTCAATCAAAATAAAAGTTTTTTGAAAAATGAGACCCTCTTAAAGGAATGCCTCAAAGACATACTTAGGAAGGAGAAAACTTTGCCCTGGAAGAAAAATCTGAGATGCAAGACGAAAACAGTAACAAATCAAATCGTAAATAGACATTACAGTAAAATCATATCTGGGCCACAGAATTTGAAAATGAGATTGACCTAAACAAAAATAAGACTATATCTGCAAGCTGATACTTGGAATCCAGTCATTCTAAGATCTTTGTTCAGGAACATGATAAAGATGCTAATTAAAATTACAGTTTGTTATATGTGTATGGTAACATTTATAAATGTAAAGAAGGCAGAGCACCAAAGAATTGATGCTTTTGAACTGTGGTGCTGAATACCTTTAAGAGTATTGAGGAGATCAAACCAGTCAATCTTAAAGGAAATCAACTCTGAAAACACTTTGAAATGACTGATGCTGAAGCTTCAGCTCCAATACTTTAGCCACCTGAAGCAAAGAGCCGACTCTCTGGGAAAAATCCTGATGCTGGGAGACTGAGGGCAGGAGGAGAAGGGGGCGACAGAGGATGAGATGGTTGGATGGCGTCACTGATTCAATGGACATGAACTTGGGCAAATTCTGCAAGATGGTTAGGGACAGGGAAGCCTAGTGTGTTGCAGTCCATGGGGTTGCAAAGAGTCAGACACGACTTGGCCACTGAGCAAGGAACAACAACATTTATAAAATCACCATTTAAAAAGTAGAAAGTACATAAGTTCAAATGCAAAGCATAGAAAAATATAATGGGAGAAAAATTTTAATCCTTCAAAATAACGCAAGAGAGGAGAAGAAAACACTAAACATAATTTGTGAGTAGAAATTTGAAACAGTGAAGCAGAGGAGATGAATCCTCTGAGTCCACTCTCACAGAGCAGAGGGGGCAGATGGGTGACTCAGCAACTGCTTCTGAGATCACCGTTCATCTATAAGGAAAAAACCCAGTTGGATCCCTACCTCACATCACACACCAAGTTAAGTCCCAGGAGGATTATGAGATTAATTGAAAATGAAAACTGTAAGAATTAAAGTGTAGCAGAAAAGCTTTATGTCTTTCAAGTGGTGACGGATTTTTCAATCAGAACACAAATAACATACGCAATAAGGAAAAGCCCTGATAAAACTAAGTGACGTCATTCAAAGTGAGAAACTGCTTCATCCCAAAACAGCATCAGGAACTCAACACGGAAAGTAAAAAATGAGGGAAGATATTTGCCACACGTATGACCCGTGAAGTTCGGAGTCTGATTTGGTTGCAGGTAGGTGTGTAACAAAGCACCGGAGGCTTTGTTGCTTTTGTTCAGCAGCTCAGTCGTGTCCGACTCTTTGTGACCCCGTGGAGGGCGGCATGCCAGGCTCCTCTGTCCTTCACCGTCTCCCGGGGTTTGCTCGGATTCATAGTGCCTTCGAAACAGCCACTTTCTGTCCTGCGAGTCAGCAGGGACCAGGGAGAGGTTGAGGTTTCGGATGCGGAGTCACTCCCAGATGGGGGCTCGGGGCTCCAAGGGTGGAAAGTGGAGGCTGCCGCCCCGGGCTCCCCACGTCCTGCTTGCTGTTCCCCTGCCAGCCAGCTGGAGCTGGAGGGGAGAGGAAGGCAGCTATCTTTGGAGAGAAGGCGTCATGATCTCTGAAATACATCAAGATCTCCTAAAAATGAATAAGAGAAAGACTAGCAGTCCAGAGGAAAACTGTCAGAAGTACACAGAGGGTTTGCCAGCCCGGGAAGAAGAGTGGATGGATGGATGCAGGGTCCCTGCTCCTGCAGCCACGTGCGCCCAGGAACTCACACCTGACATCAGCATAAACGCTGACCTTCAAGGGGCCGGCCCCTGTCCCCAGTGGGCTCTGCTGGTGACACCGTGACATGGCTCCTGGTCAAGGGTGTGGGGACGCCCCGTACCCCATCATCTGAACGTTGTGGGAACCGCCCCGTACCCCATCATCTGAACGTTGTGGGAACCGCCCCGTACCCCATCATCTGAACCCTCCTGGGAAGGAGGCCACTGGCTCTTCCCTCCTGGGGAAAAGGCGTGTCTTCTGGACCCTTCAGCTGGAAAAGCTCAGAGGCAGGCGGATTCTGATGATAGAGCCTCCTGCCCACGTGTGTGAGCCTCCAAGGACCGAGAGGAGAGCGTTCACTGTGCTCACGGGTGAGGTGAGACGGACTCTGCATTTCACTTCTGTTTCAAGCTCTGAGGAAGTGATACATACAACAATACGGCTGTATTTTACCAAAAAGTTGGACCCTGCAGTGAACTTGGGGCAGGGTCGCCGGGGGACCCTGGGAGGTGTCCAGGAGCATGGCTGGTCATGGGGGAGGTGCTGCCTAGAGGGATGTGTGGTCCCAGGAGCGGATGCGGGGGCCCCGAGACAGTGGGACCCTCCCTGGGGGCCCCCGGGGACTGGGGCAGCTGCCTTCCCTCACAGCCTCGCAATGGGTGGCTCCCGGGTCGGGTGGAGGAAGGGGCGCAGGACAAAGCCTGCGGGGCGAACCTCGCGAAGAGGTAACCTTCCTCACCAGGAAGTTAGCCGTGAGCTCCGGGGAAGCCTGCTGGGTTTACCCTCTGCCACTGTGGGCCGGGCCCCCGAAAGAGTGCAGCTGCTGAGAGCAGGTGCTGGGGCTCCGGGAGGTGGGCGCCAGGGCCCTCCCAGGAGGGCAGGCCATCTGGGGCATCGTGGGTGGACACGTCCCCCGCCCCGCCCCTTCACTCTGAAGCCCCCAGGTCGCCTGCGTCTGGGGTGGGGCTGGGGGCAGCGTTGGCGAGTCCCGGTGCTGGGGGTTTGGAATAACGATGGGGTGGGTCACCGTGGCTCCTCCTGTGTCTTCCCTCTCACAGCGGCCTCTAGGTCTCGGCCCTGTCTGTGGTCACGGTCAGCAGGAGACCTCAGGTCATCGTGCTCCCCTCCCGCTCCCCCTGAGGCCGAGGAGGAACAACCTGCAAAGGGATGAGTTGGGTCCCGTCCCCCTCAGGTGCGGGAACCGGGATACAGTTCCGGCGCTTTCCGCGGCCTGGAGAGCCCGGTCCATCGCCCCTGGAGCTCGGGCCACGCGCCTGCCTCGGGAGTCCTCTGGGTCATGCCCACGGATCACCTTGCTGATTCTGCTGCTCCAGAGAAAATGGCGTCTAAATGCAGCCGCCCTGGCACTAATTATAGCACAGATTGTGCGGGGAATTTGGCGGCCTGCACGGTGGCAATCCAGATTAAGCAATTAACCTTGATGTCACTGTAATTATTAAGATACTTTAGCAAAATGAACTAATTTCCCCACAGGATGTTGAACCAAAATCAACTCCCAGTCTCCTAAAGATGCCAAAATTGGAAATGTTAATGGAAAATTGCGCTCGAATGTTTACTAAACATCCCGGGTGGTGGCTCCCCTCAGTGCGGGTGTAAACTGGTCGTGTGGCCCCTAGAACTGAAGGTCAGCATGCCCTGGCGAGCCCTGTGCTTGGGGAAGAGCTTGCACCTTGGAGGTGCCCTCCAGAGTCACCCTCCCCGTGTCCTCGTCCAGGAGGAGAGCGGCCTCACAGGGCACTGCAGCTGCCGTGGTGCCAGCGGGCCGCATCTGGCTCCGACGTCCCTGCCAGCTCCTGGCATCCTGTCCGGACTGTCTCTAATTTACCAACACCTGCCTGCCGTCCTGGGAACCTCACTCCTCTGGGCTCTTGGGGTCCCTGGGGGGTACCGTCTGGAGGAGCTGCTTGGCCCCAGCTCTCCTGGCTGAGGTCCATGATGACTCTGCATCTGACTCTGACAGGGGCTGGTTTTTTTTTCCAGAACGTTTTGCACATTTCATGTGTCCCCTTCACGTCTGAAAAGACAGGGGACCAGAGCAATCTGCTGGCTTCTCTCTTTTTCCAAAGCCAAGAGCACACTTCTTAAAGTCACCTTTTGGGCATGATTTCTCCACGAGGCCCCAGGTCCCTCCTGACCACCGTGACAGCCCCATCTGGGCATTGCCTGCCCCCGAGCTCCAGGCCGCCCTCCCACCTGGCAGCCAGCCGGCTCCCTGCTCACTTGCTTCTGTGCGTTCTGTACGTCGATGACCTTCCTCTGCACTTGCCGTGGGGTCCAGTTCCTCCTTCTGGCCCTGGGCACTCTCGTGGGAAGATTCCTAGCATTTGACCCCTCCCCTCTCCCTTCTACCTCAGCCCATACTGGGGAGACGGGGTGTCCCAGAGGAGATGGGAAGTCCCTGGGGAGAGAGAGTCCGGGCAGTCGAGTCTTGACTTCCTCATGGGTCCTCAGACCCCCAGAACCCCTTCTCTGAGGACAGAAAGTGCCCGTGAGGAGCAGTGTCAGCAGACAGAAGGATTCTGGGAGGACTGGACCAGTCAAGGCAGAGCGTCACCAGGCAGGGCCTCCCGGGTGTTTCTCTGTGCATGTGCTGGAGCCGTGGGTCGGGGCGGAAGCTGGGTTCCCCGTGGCTGTGGACTCCCCCACCCCAGCTCTGGAATCCAAGACCTCCAGACCCAGGCTCATGGTCCTGCCTGGAAGCAGATCCTGGGTAAACTGAGGCTCACATGCCCCCGGCTCTGGAATCCAGACCTCCAGACCCAGGCTCGGGGTCCCGCCGGGAACCAGATCTTGCACAAACTGAGGCTCGCGTGCCCCGGGCTCTGGCCTCCGCCGGGCTCTCAGCAACTTGCTGTGCCTTTATGTCCCCCACTAATGCATCCCTGAAACTGCCACCAGTTAAAACACCAGGAAGTAAAAGACATATTTTCACTAATTTTAATGGAAAGGTAGACTGCGTTTCATCCTAACCACCGTGCTGTCCAGTCTGCGCTGATGGGGATGGTGGGTTTTGAGGGTGGGTTTTGCCCCGGTGTGCACCGCCCCCTGCACCAGGAGCCCTCCTCCACAGCAGTACAGCTTGCATTTCAAAGTCCGTCTGTGTTCCGGCCTCAGCCTTCACTCGGGCTGCTGCAAGAGGGTCGCAGCCTCCTTGGGAATGGCGCTTGGGACCCGTGCCTCTGCCAACAGCAGCTGGAACAGAATGAGCAGGTCCACCAGGCTGGGGTGCTCGGCGCTCAGCTCCTTAGTCAGTCTGAAAGGGTTAACGATTTCAAATAATGTGTCTTAAACTGTCATTATCTTTGTAATTATGAGATGAACTGCAAAGATATTATGGTAATTACGCTCTTAGTGGGCGCGAGATTTCTAGCCAGAGGGAAGGGAGCGGGTGGCTTATGAAACAGCTCGATTCTCAGCGCTCACCTCAGAATAGATGGGACTTGCCTGGGGGCCAGGCAGGTGAGGGGGCAGGGGAGAGGTGAGGGGGGAGGTGGCAGGGGAGACCTGAAGGGGGCTGGGGGCAGGGGAGAGGTGAGGGGGCAGGGGGCAGGTGAGGGGGGCAGGGGGCAGGGAGAGGTGAGGGGCAAGGCTGGGGGTGGGGGAGCCGCTTGGCCAGGCCAGAGGAAGTGGTTGCTGCCCTTTCTCATCCCTCCAGGATGCCGTGGGCTTGTCACCTGGATGCTGGTCCTGCAGGCAGTGGCTGGACCGAGCGGCATGCAGACCTCCTGGATCTGACGTCCTTGGTCCCTTGGTCTCAAAGATGCAGCTCTGACCGCAGAACTGCTCCCTGGTGGGCTCACAGAGGCAGGCAGGATGGACCACTGTCAGCCCAGCCCCTGTGGACGGTGGGCAGCCCATCAGAGCCTCCCTGTGTCCCCGCAGGGACGCGGCTCTTCCAGCCTCTTTCCATGGAGGGGCCCTGCCCCGAGGCTGGGGCCCTGTCACTGGGCCCCCAGCATGGAGGGTGAGGCTCTGCAGGGGCCCAGGGCCCAGGCCTGGAGCTGGCGGGAGGTGGGCCGCTCTGCCTCCCAGGCCCCAGGGCCCCCCGTCCTCGGCTCAGGGGCCCGCAAGCCATTCCCCTTCCCATCACCCCATCTTCTGTGGCGCTGCCCCCTCACAAGGAGCCCTGGGATGATGCTGGCCCCCCGGGAACCTGAGAGGGCCCCCATCTCACGTGCTTCCCTGACCCCCTGAAAGGCCCCTCACCAGCTCCCGTGACGCAGCTGCCCACCTGGGCTCGGGGTGGAAGCTGTCAGGGACAGCGTCCATCCACTGAGGCTCACACTGCTGATCCCCACTGACCCCCATGTTGTCCCTGAGCAAGACCCTAAGCCCAGCACTGAGGGGTGAACGGCTGAGCATCATTCTTGTCAGGGGGCCGTGTTGGGGTGTCTGGAGACGTGGGCCCCTCACCCGACCACAGTCCCAGGAGACGGTTCTGAGTCCCTGGCCCGGTCGGGAGAAATTCGGGAGGGACAGCGCTGCCCACTGGCCTGGACGCGGCCGGTGGTCACCTGGGGCTTTGGTCCCGCAGCCGCAGGATCTGAATTCCTGGGAGGAGGACCCCAGGAGGGCTCACACGGGACCCCAAGGCCACCAGCTGGTCTCAGGCTGGGACACCTGAGCAGAGAGCCGAGCCAGAGCAGACCTGCGACCCAGGGCGCCGAGAGATGATAACCAGGCTGTTGTAACACGCTGCTAATTTGTCACAAAAACTAGAAGCCAGTTCGGTCTCTTCCACCTTCTCACCAGGTGGCCGTGGGGCTCAGGACGCCCCGGGGAGCACGAGAGCGGCAGGAACGCAGAGACTGTGTCCCTTGGGGCCTCACGGGTCTCGGTAGGGCCTTGGATGGTCCCCGTGAGAGCCATGGAAGGAGCTTGAGAGGGTGGAGGCGCCCTTGGACCTGCTGACTGTGTCCATCGCTGAGCCTGTTCTAAAGCCTAACAGAGCTGGACTCAACCGGCTTGTGGCCCTTCCATTCTGGCCGCTTCCACTTGGCGACACAGGTGAGGTTCTTCCACGTCTTGTCACGGCTCCAGAGCTCAGGCCGAGAAGTGCTGCTTAATATAGTTGGCTGGATGGACCCAGCTTGTTCAGCCACCCACCTTGCAAGGCACCTTGCTGCCCCCAAGGCTGGCAATTACGAGTGAAGTTTTACAAATATCCATGTATGCAGGTTTTTATGTGGACTTCATTTTTCAATTCCTTTGGGTAAATTCCCAAGAGGGTAATTGCTGGATTATATGCAAGAGTGTTAAGTTTTGTAAAAAACATCAAACTGTTTTCCAAGGGGCTGCACTGCTGCGTCCCTTCCAGCAGTGAGGAGGGGTCCCTTCCGGCGGTGAGGAGGGGTCCCTTTGCTCTGCGTCCTCTCCAGCGTGTGGTGTTTTTGGTGTCCGGGTGTGGACCGTTCTCACAGGTGTGTGGGCTGCCATGCCTTGGCCACCTGATGGGAAGAGGCAACTTATTGGATAAGACCCTGATGCTGGGAAAGACTGAGGGGAGGAGAAGGGGATGACGGAGGATAAGATGGTTGGATGGCATCACGGACCCGATGGACATGAGTTTGAGCGAGCTCCGGGAGATGGTGAAGGACAGGGAGACCTGGCGTGCTGCAGTCTGTGGGGTCGAAAAGAGTTGAACTCGACTGAGTGACTGAACGACAGCAAATAAGTGCGCAGAAGCGTTTCATTGTTATTTTTGCTTGCATTTCCCTGATGACATAGAGTGTGGAGTGTCTTCTAACATGACTATTTGCCGTCTGCGTGTCTTCTTTGGTGAGGAGTCTGTTCTGCTTCCCTGCCCGCTTTTTAACTGGGTTGCTTGTCTTTCGTTGTAAGTCTTGAAGAATCCACTGTATATTTTGAATACCAGTTCTTTATCGGGCGTGTCTGTGCCAGTGTTTTCTCCTGTCTGTGGCTGGTCTCATTCTCTTGACGTCGTCTGTCGCAGAGCAGCAGTGTTTAATTTCAGTGACGGCCAGCTTATCAATTATTTCGCTTGTGGATCGTGCCGTTGGTGTCGTGATATTTCTTTTCCTCAGCACAGAGCCAGGAGCCACAGAAGAGGGTGCAAACGCTCCCCAAGTCCAGAGCAGTGACTAGCCCCTGCGGGCACGCTAAGGAGACCCTGCTGCTTCGCCCAGTCCTGTACTGCCCTCTGCGACCCCGTGGACTGCAGCCCGCCGGGCTCCTCTGTCCATGGGATTCTCCAGGCGAGAATCCTGGGGCAGGTTGCCATTTCCTTCTCCAGGGGATCTTCCCCACCCAGGGAACAAACCCGCGTCTCCAGCATTGGCAGGCGGATTCTTCCCCACGGAGCCACCTGGTAAGCCCTAAGGAGACCCAGTTTTGAATTCCACGTGTGATCAGATTAAAGTCATTCCCAGCCGGAGCAGGTTTTGAGAAGCACCTGGTTCCCCTCAGGGGGTCCGGGCTCACCTCTCAATGGCTCAGCCTCCTCACAGACACATCATCCCCGAGACGTCCGGCCTCCTGAGCTCAGAGCGCTGCCCACGCGCAGCTGGACCCGGGGCAGGCAGGCGCTCAGCGCTGGGTCCCGGAGGTTGGACGGATCCTGCAGCGGCCTGTGTTCCGACGACTGCGGGGCGCCCCCTGCAGGTGGGTGTGAGCGTTTGCACGGGGACTGGCTTCATGAGACCCATAAACGTTTATCTAAAGAGAAACAAAAATAGCGACACAGAGAAAGGCTGATTCCTGACTCCCCGCGGGTCTCCAGGGGCTTGGTTACACTGGCGCAGATTTTGTAGCTACTGTCAAGCATGTCTGCGAGAAACACTGTTTTTAAAGACTCTACCATGCAGCAGTGAAATTTCTGATCCAGGCTGAAATAGGGATCAAGGTGCCAGTCCAGGAGCTAATAATGTTATAACCTTTCCAGGCACATCTTCAGGATTAAGTTGTAGATGGAGAATTAATATAACTTCAGTTTTTCTGTCTCCAAATTTGCTGTTATCTGGGTTACAAAATTTCAAAGCACTTCAAGTGTTACTTTTCCCCGACTCGCCTGCTTCTTCCGCACACCCCGGCTCCACTCGCCTCCCTGGCTGTACCTCCAATGTCATCAGGTTGTCTTGGGTTGTCTCACAAGAGAAAAACAAAAGTGAAATAGCCTATGTCAGAAAGAAACACAAAGTGAAAGAATTAACCAAACAAACAAAAATCTACACACCATCCGACCAGCCCACTTTCTTTTTTTTAAAGAAAAATCCAACCCCATGTGGCTTTGCTAAGAATTTTACCGAATAGGCAAGGAGCAAGTAATAAATAACATCAGAAAGTGAAGAGACCCCGGAGACCCCACAGCCCCGCCATCCCCTCGGAGACCCCACAGCTGCCCGGTGCTGCATGCCCAGTGTCACGGCCGAGGGCTGCCCGGTGCTGCGTGCCCACTGTCACGGCCGGGGCTGCCCGTGTGTCTCCCGCTTTCTGCCTCTGCAGACGTCCCTGTTCCGGGTCACACACCACCTGGCTTCTGCGGCTGGTTTCATTCATGAGCACCATGTCTTCAAGGTCCCTCCAGGGCATAGGGGGGACATGTGGTATGAGGGGATTTGGGGCCTTTCACAGTTCCTGGGATGAAGTTTTGGCAGGTGACAACCCTCCTGAATCTCTGGGTGCTGAGGTGATGACTGGAGCAGCCGCAGCCTTCTTCCCACCAGGCTGAGGGTGAAATCTGCGTGGAGGATGCAGGGCAGAGAGAAAGAATGGGTCAGCCTGTGGGCTTCCTTGACCTTCTGGACCCTGAAGCCTGATCTGGGCATGTGGACCGCCCTGACCTCCAGGGACCATGGACCTATGGATGGGACAGGGCTGCAGAGAAAGACCAGCATAGCAGGGCCCCGCAGCCTCAGAGGTCAGCGTGGCCAGGACACCGGAGCATCTGGAGTTCCAGCCACAGGCCGGGGGGCCAGGGTCCTGGTCTCCACCTGGGGGTGTCCTAGAGGGGGAGGTGGATGTGAGGTGTCACCATCCACGGGCTCTGTGACGCCCCTACATTTGCTATAAGAGGAAACACTGGACAGGCTGGGACAGATCAGCTAGCCTGTGGACTTGCCGACGGGCTGCCCGTCTCTGGCTGGGCAGGATGGTGTGTCCCAGGCCCCGAGGGCTCCTCTCTGAGACCTTGGTCTGTGTCCACCCTCAGGTCCAAGCCTCCCCGTGCACAGGGAGAAGCAGAGTCTCCACGGCCTGGGGCTGACATCTGTCCCTTCCAGTGCCACCCGTCACCCGCAGTCAGCCTCTCTCAGCGCTTCCCTGCCGCTGCGACCCTGGTTGGACCCTGGGGCAGCCTGGGAGGGCACGCTTTCTGCGGGACTGCACGTGATGTCCATGCTCAGTGGGTGAGTGCCACGGTGGCCTGTCAGAGGCCCGTCGGGATCCCCGTTCCATCAGAGCAGGCGAGGGTTCCTGGAAAGCTGGAGAAGTGCCTGGCACCGGCTCAGAGCCGCAGGCAGAGGCCTGGGGACCCAGGGGCGACTTTGTCCCACGTGCCCCCCGCACTCTTCTCAGGGGGTGGTGCTCCCTTCCCCCCCGTCTCAGGGGAAGGACCCCACCTGCCCCCCTCGCAGACGCCTGGGTCAGCCCGGCCTGCAGGTGGGGCTTCTTTCTCCCTTTGCTCATAAATGACCCAGTGAGGCCTTCACTGCATCGCAAAACCCAGGGCCTTCCTGTAGAGGCTTTGGTAGGCAGGTGAGCATCCCGGGAGGCCTTACTCTAGCAGGAGGGCATTTGAAAGCAATGTGGCGTAAGACTGATGAGAATATTCACGTAGGAAGCTCGCTCCAGGCCCGCCCAGCCCAACTGCCAGGGAGAAGATGTGGGTCCGAGAAGCGCCGTGTCCAGCGGGGCCTCTCTGCTGGGGCGGCTGCTTCTCCTGCGGGAGTTCCTCTGCGCTTGTCACATCCGGTGGGGAGCGGGGTCTCTCCTGGACGAGGGCCTTTGTCCAAAAGGCCGAACCTCCTCCCGAGCCCTGATGATGCCGCTTGAGCCGACCCCTGGTACCGCCTCCCAGCTCCCGCACACCCGCAGGCAGGCGTTCGTCCCTGAGGAATGAGTGTGACTGCAGAACACAGCTGTGAGCTCATCGGCAAGGAGAGATGCTGACGTCCGCACCCTGTGGTCTGAGGGCCCGGCCCGGGGCTCCTGGGTGTGAGGGGCAGTGGGCGGACCCGCCTTGCGCGGGGTAAGGCCGTTGCGTGCCGGGGGCTGTCATGAGCATTTTCTTCCCAAGCCCTCGGGTGCCTATGACCTCGTAAGAGCAACGCGGGAGCCTGGAAAGTTGTCACAAAGCCAAGCAATTACCTGGCTCTGTCCTGAGGATGCCAAGGAGGACGTGTGTGGGCAGTGAGGGCCCGCCTTGGGGGTCCCGTGGACACCCTCCCTCCAGGCAGGGCTGGGGCAGGTGGGGGGCTGGCCGTGCGGTGTAGATGAACACCCGCCGTGCTTGCTTGGGTGTATCAGGGTGATGTTGGAGCCCCCAGGGGAGAGAGTCAGAAAGCAGAAAGAAAGAAAATCCAGTCGGTTCTTTTGGAGCCGTCTGTGATCCAACAATAACGAAGCTTCTCTTCCAGCGGAGGTAAAGGTGTCACTCGTGTCTTAACCATCACCCAAGCATGCTTGTCCCTCCTAGCAAAAGTCGCTCAGTCGTGTCCGACTTTTTGTGACCCCCTGGACTATGCAGTCCATGGAATTCTCCAGGCCAGAATACTGGAGTGGGTGGCCTTTTCCTTCTCCAGGGGATCTTCCCAACCCAGGGATCAAACCCAGATCTCCCGCACTGCAGGCGGATTCTTTACCAGCTGAGCCACCAGGAAAGCCCAAGCGGGTAGCCAGTCCCTCCCAGGCTCCCAGGCAAATCCTTGAACCCATCCTATAGCTGCAGAGACCCCGTCCACCATGCGGCCTGGAGGAGGCCTTCTTACGGCTCAGGGCTGAGTGAGTTCATTCCCTCCCGTCTAACCTGCTGACTGCACATGGCCTGTTCAACGTCAGGGTGCGTGGGGGGAGGGCTGGGCGGCAGCTGAGCCCCCGGGTCCCCAGTGCTGTGAGCCCCCTGGGGACCAGCACTGTGCCCAGCTGCGGGGCCGCCAGCATGGGCTCCCAGTACCTGGGCTGAGACACCGCTGGGGGTCTGGGAGCATCGTGTGGTGTCTCATAATCCCAGGTACCAGGAGAAGTGTGTGGGTGCAGCGGCCTCTTCTCTGAAGAAAATCATTAACATTTTAAAGAAGTGAGATTAAAAGAAGGTTGTAACAACAGCTGGGAAGCATTGGGTGCAGAGAATAATTCAGAGAAATGAGAGGTTTTATTTCCTAAGAATAAAAACCACAGAGGCGCTGATGCTAAACGTAAGAAACTCCATCACGTAAACTTTAAAGTCCTGTCTCTTTTGTGTCTGTGAAGGGATGGGCCCGGCCCCAGCGGCAGGAGACGGAGGGCTGTCATCTGCCAGGGAGGAGAGCTCTCGGGGCTGTGATGGTCACTCTGGTCCTATAGAATGGCTGAGAAGTTAAAAACAAAAATGACGAGGTTCTACTGTGTAGCACAGGGAACTGTCTTCAGGATCCTGGGACAAACCATCGCGGAAAAGAATGTGAAAAAGAATGTCCATATGTGTACAACTGAGTCACTTTGCCGTGCAGCAGAAATTAACACAACGTTGCAAATCACCTATGCGCCAATAAAATAAAAATAAGATTCCCTACTATTGTTGGAGCCAGAGACGAGCAGAATTCTGGGTGGGATGTCTGCACTTGGCCCCGAGGCTGCTCTGATCTGAGTAGGAGGAGGCCCCCACGTGCCCGCTGTCTGTGAATCAGCCAGGCCCAGATGCGGCCTCTCGTGTTCTGTCCGAGGACCGAATCCCTTCACGAGTCACATCTAAGGGCGCGGTGTCCGTGTGTCCCTGCAGGTGATGGCGGTCTGGGCTGCGGATCCCTAGCCGTGGTGTGGAGCCGCGGATTCTCGGTTTTGAGACCATGCCTGGGGCTGGTGGGAGGGGTCGGGGTGAGCCTGGTGGGTGCTCGTCCGAGGCTCCCAGCTGCAGGCTGGGGACACATTCCTGTGTGAGGCTGTGAGAACATCCCGGGGCTGGCATCAGGCCCAGGCGGCAGCTTCAGCTGCAGGGATGTGCCGTCTCCCAGCCTGGAGGCCAGCACCCACGGTCAGGGTGCAGGGGGTGGGCTTCTCTGCTGCCTCGGGGGGCTGTCTCTCTGGCCTGCAGGCGCCTCTCCCCTGGTCCCCCGTGGCCTCACGTCACAGCCACTCCCCTCCGTTCTGTCTCTGTGCCCCACTGTCCCTCGCCCCAGGGGGCGCCAGTCCTGCTGGACAAGGGCTCACTGCAAGGACCTCATTTGAACTTGGCCATCAGCAAAGACCCCTTTCCCAGGTGAGGCATGTCCATGGGTCCTGACCTCAGTGACTCTGGGGGCCCGACTCAATGCCTGACAGCAACAGAGGGGCTCTCTGGGTCGTCACTGTGGGGGGTCCTGAGTGACAGACGCTGAGGTGTTCCCAGGGGCACTGCTCTCAGGGAGCGTGGTGGGGAGGGGGAGCCTGCCGGGCTCGGGGAGCACGTGGGTGGTGGGGAGGGCAGAGTGCCCGGTGCAGGGCTGCGTCCTCAGGAGTCCGCAGGCACCCACTGTGGGCTGGATCCCTGCCAGCACTTCCCCTTCCAAGTCTGAGTTGGAGAGATAGGAGCACAGAAAGCCTCTGTAGCAGAGTCGTCTCCCCACGGGGCACCAGAGGCCCAGGAGGGGTGTGTCTCATAAGAACGGTCTGAGCCCCCAGCCCCCCAAGCTGCCCTCAAGGGCGACCCCCTGCTCTCAGCGACGCCCCTCACGGCCGCGCCCCCACCGCTTGTCTCGGCTCCTGCGGACCCTGCCCTCCCAGCGGGTCCTCCAAAATTTACCTGAATGCCTCTGCTCTGTCCAAGGGCGACTCGTCTAGAGGGACGGGGTGTTTGCCCCCCAGCCCCGCTCCTGTCCTCGTTGTGAGCCACTCTGCGCAGAGCTGCGCTGTGGCCCTGATGACCCCGGGGGGCGGCGGGAGAGGGGACTGCAGTGAGGACAGGCCGGGGCACCTGGATCTCGGGAAGACTGACGTCCCGCGTGTGTCCTCGCCCTCACCTGGCCTCGGGCCTAGGCCTCTCCCCCTTCTGCACTCATGTGGGGCCAGGACCTCTGTGTCCAGACACTGCAGACCCCAGACCCTCCTCCAGCAGCGGCTGTGGCCCCAGAAAAGCATCCTTCCTGATCAGCGTTTCATTGACTCGGGTCTGGAAAAGTCAGACTCAGGAGTCTTAACCTGATCCCGGCGTTTCCTCTCTGTCCCCTGGGGGCTTCCAGGAGGAAGGCCAGCCCCCGTCCCGCACAGGGTCTCCCGTGGCACAGGGTGGCCATGGTCCAGCTGCCAGCTCGGAGGGGCGCCGGCCAGGCCTGAGCCCTCCCCCTGGGGAACAGTACCTGGAGGCCCGAGAGACCAGAGCCCCGGCCTCCTTTCCAATGTGTGGGCCTGCAGTGAGTCATGGCCCAGCGGATGCTCCGGCGGCATCGCCCGCAATGGACCCCCTGCCCAGGTGTGGGCACAGGCAGAGTGGCGGGGAGCTCTTTAGCGAGGGGCGACAGAGATGCGGGGGGTTGCCTGCGGGGTCTCTGGCTGGTCCCCGGGCAGGACTCCTCACCCCTGTGCTGGGAGGTAGGTGAGGAGGGAAGCCCCTCTCACAGGCTGAGGGCATCCTGTGGGCCCAGAAGCTTCTGGCTTTCCTTCACACTCAGCGAAGCGTCTTCCTTTGTGGTGGGCAGAGTCATCATCTGACGCAGTGCTTGCAGGATGCAGGACAGTCCAGATGGGGGGCCACACATGGAGGCTGGTGGGGGGTCCTTCTCAGCTTCCCAGGGTGTAGCGCCCTCCGATCCCACCGTGGGGCTGTTGCTCCCTCTTCCAGAAGGCGGGTGACCCAGGTTACTGGCATCTCAGTGAGCGTCCCCAGAAAACACCCCCGCAGAGCGTCTCTGAATGAGATCCGGGCCCGGCGCCAAGGTCCAGGGGGCCTTGCTGACCTGCAGATTTGCACCGTGTGCACACACACCCAGGTTTCTGTAACTGTGTCTGTAAGAGCCTGCACGTGTGTGCATGTCTGTGTGCACGCGTGTCTGTGGGAATGTGCAGTGGTGCACGTGTGGACACCAGTGTCCGGGTCTCTGCATTTCAGGCATCCCGCGCCCTCTGCATCTTTCTACCCTGGGCTGCAGGGGTCCCTGGACTCATTTCATCACGTGACTGTTTCCCTTCTGTGCTGCTCAGCCCTGAGCAGGGTGACAACTGTCCTTGGATTTTAATGCAGATGGCTGTTCTTTAATTTATACCCCACAGTTCTGGAAAGAAAGAAAAACGTCCTGTGTGAAGAAGGTAAATCTGATAGCCATCAATCTGTTAGGTGATAAATAACACCCCCTTGCTTTCGGCATTTATAAATTATTCGCTTCATTAGGACAGAGCGTGCTGACATTCTGTGAGCTGTGCAGGGTCTCTCCAGAGTCGGGGGGGTGGTGGGAACAGTTAGGTGGGTTTCTGGTGAACGGATACAGTTGCTCTCATTAGGACAGAAAATGCCAATTAAAAGCAGAAAAAATGAGCAGAATTGATTAAGTCCTCTCATCAAGACTTACCTATTTGTGTGTCTAATGAGAGTCCAAAACTTGAATGTCATTTCAGCTCGACAAATGGAGGAACCACACTCCCCAGAGGGAGGATGCCAGCGGGGACCGCAGGGGCAGACAGGAGCAGCTCCTCTTGTGCACCACGTGAGCACGCGCCCACACACATGTGACCTGCGTACGTGTACACACCTGTGCTTGCACATACCTGCATACACCTGCACTCACCCACAACCTCACACACTTGTACACACCTGTGCCTGCACACACCTGCAAGCACCCACAACCTCACACACATGTACACACCTGTGCCCGCACACATCTGCATGTACCCACAACCTCACACACATGTACACACCTGTGCTTACACACACCTGCATGCACCCACAACCTCACACACATGTACACACCTGTGCCTGCACATACTTGTACTCACTCCACAACCTGCACACACATGTACACACTTGTGCTTACACATACCTGCATACACCCACAGCCTGCACACACATGTACACACATGCACACACCTGTACCTGTACACACTTGTACCTGTACACACCTATACATGCCCACACCTCTATATACACCTTCACAAAACTGTACGAACCTGCATGTACCTGCACACACATCTGCACACACCTGTATCTGTACACAGCTGCACCTGTACACACATACCTGCCTGCACCTGTCTATGCACCTACATCTGCACACACTCCTCTTCACCAGTGGCCCCCACACCCCCACGCTCTTCCTCCCAAACCCACAGGCACACAATTCGGTGCGTCCAAGCCCACTCAGGAACCACCCTTCCCGATCATACGGATGACAAAACCTGAGCTGAAAATTCTCACAGGGCTAAAACTTTTTAGAAGCATTTCTAACAATAATACCAACAAGCTCTTCCGTCTGTGACTTCCGTGGAGGGACTCCACCTGCTGCATCGGGTCAGCCCAGAACGGTGGAGGGTGATAGGTGAGTCGCACAGCTTCTCACGTGTCCCGTCTCCACCGCGTTTCCGCAGTGCCCTGGAACACTGGCCTCCTTGCAGTCACGGGTGGTGAAAGCCAGGGCCACTGTGGAAGGCGAGGCTTCGTCTGTGTCCCCAAGACCCACCCCGACCCTGTCCTGACCTGGCTTGCCTGTCAGTTCCAGCCAACAGGCAGCCGTAAGCCCCCCAGCCCCAGTCCCACAGGCAAAAGAAGGCAGACGCTCCCCTCGCTGAGTCTCCACATTGTGACTGCAGCCCCGGGGACCCTGGGCAGAGGACCCTGCTAGGCCGTGCCCCGACCCCCGCCGCGTGGAGTGCGTGAGGAAGAGAAGGCCCCTCCTGACCCGGAGCCTGTGGGTATCACGCAGCAGCAGACAACAAACACACAGGCTGGAGTCTAGGAAGCCATGGTCCTGAAGTGGTATTTAATAATTCCTGTTTTTACGTTAGAGGATCTCTGGAACTTTAAATATTGTTTTGCATTCGTACACTTTTTGTGAGTGATCATATGCATTTAACAAATTTCACAGTTTTAGTGGTAAAGAATCCTCCTGCCGATGCAGGAGATGTGGGTTTGATCCCTGGGTTGGGAAGATCTCCTGGAGGGAGGGCATGGCAACCCACTCCAGTATTCTTGCCCGGAGAATCCCAAGGACAGAGGAGCCTGGCGGGCTGCAGTCCATGGGGTCACAGAGTCGGACACGACTGAGCAACTGAACATTCGCACACACAGTTTATGTATGTTTTCACTAAGCAGTATGTTCTCAAGTTTTATTTATGTTCTCAAGTTGACACAATTATGTCATCAATGTCCCTGCAATGCTGCAGAACAATTGGCTGACCCACCCTCAGCCGTGACTTCTGGGGGAGTTTTGAAGCTTTGCTTTTACACACGACGGGCTGATGAGGACTTTTGTACAAACCTGTTTGTCACATGTGTAAAGATTTCTGCAGAATGCGTACCTCGAGCTATACCGCACACTCGTGGGCTGAGCGCGTCTCCAGCCCTGGATCTGCTGGCAGATTCTGTCCTCCGTGTCCCTGACGTGACGCCCACACCCGTGCAGGGCAGCTGCTCTGGTGCTGACGTGCTCAGCTGCTCAGGCGTGTCCAGCTGTTTGCAGCCCTTTGGGCTGTAGCCCGCGAGGCTCCTCTGTCCATGGGATTCTCCAGGCAAGAGCACTGGAGTGGGTGCCATTTCCTCCTCCAAGGGACCTTCCCGACTCAGGGATTGAACACTCATCTCTGTGTCCCCTGCCCTGCGGGCGAATTCTTTACCCCTGAGGCTCTGGGGAAGCCGCTTCCTTCCTGGGGCTCAACTCTCAGGGTGAAGCCTGCTTCAGCTGCCGCTTGGTGTCAGGCCTCGCTCTGTGACGCTCCTGACCTCACCCTTGGCCTATTGTTCTGCGAGCTCTCTGTCTTTTCTTACTGGCAGGATTTGGGGCCCACTGTGGACGTTGCTCCCTTTTCATTGATTCAAATGCAGACTCTCTTCTCTTCTCCGTGACTTGTCCTCTTGTCTCACTTGTGTTGTTTTGGTCAAAGGGGAAGCTGTAATCTTGATGCGGCCACACGAATGTTCTTGGCCACGTGCTTCAGGCTTCACGTGTCCTGCTTGAGGAGCTCCTACAACCAAAGGCATTGGGTTTTTTCCTGCATTTCTTACTGAACATTTTTCAGGTTTGGTGTTCCCGTCTGAGTCTCTAACTGGCTTGGATCGTTGCACGATTTTTCAGCTTTCATTTTTTTTTTTGAAGGGCACCTTCACTCCACTGGGCGCTGCACACACGGTGTGTGAACGCTCCCCGTCATTCCTGGGGGTGAGGGGCTTGTGGTTCGGATGCTGTGCCCGCACCTCCTGCAGACAGTGAGCCTGCGGCAGGGAGGACGGGAAGGGGGAGCCTCGTCCGTGAGGGCCTGAAGGCGAGGGGCACTGCGGGGGTCAGGCTCCCGCCTGCCTGCAGATCCCAGCTCTGCCTCTTCCGCGCCCCCTAGGATCCTCGGGGTCTCATCCTTCAGGGGGAGTAACGAGGTCACGACCTAACGGGCTCCAAGGATGGGGGCCAGGCCCTGACGCCTGGCGCCTTGGGGGGCGAGGCTGAGCCTGTCACTGGACTCTCCCTGGGGGGTCCCGCTCCCCCCAGTGCAGGCGCCACGCGGCCCGAGTGAGCGTCTGCGGCCCCTCCTGCCCCCAGGCCTCCGAGTGAGTCCTCAGTGTCCTTACTGGCGCTTATCATCCGGGGACCTCTCATTTCTGGGGTTCTGTGTTTACATGCAACTTTCTGCTTCTCCTAATTTTATCAGTAGATCTTCATCTGGATAATTAAAATGCAACCTGACATTCCCAGGGACCCCACAAGCACCCACCGATGTCTTGAACGTCCGCGAGCTGCTCCCTTGAGGAAGTGCCCTGGCCCAGCAGGATGGGCTCAGGCCCCGGGACTCGGGCGGGCAGCAGGGTCTGCTCGGTGCTTCATCAGACGGGGCTGAGTGCTTTTACAGGCACACGGTCGGCGGAGCCAGTTGTGTCAAACACCGGCTGTGCCCCTGCGGGAGGCGCCAATCATAACCTCCAGGGACGACCCCGGCTGGCCCAAGAAGACTCCAGGCTGTCCGCTCTGAGCAGGTCATCGGTCCTGTGTGAGGGCAGGATGGAGGCCTCGTCTCCTCGCTCTGGAGGACCCTCCAGGACTGTGAGCCCAGCCGTGCCAGCCAGCAGGGCCGTGCAGACCTTCCCCACCAGCCGCTTCTTAGAGTCGCCAGCAGGCGGAGGCGGCGATGACCAAGGGCAGGCCCCGAGCCGTCGAGGGCCGAGGCCGTCCTAACCCCGATGAACCCCCTAGCCTCTCCCTCCAGACGCCCTCGTCTCCTGGCCCAGCCTGGCCTCCCAGCAGCCCCGGGCCCGGGACTCACGGCTCCTCTGGTCCTTGTTTCCCAGCTCAGAGCGTGGTGGTGATGGTAGGAGCTCAGTGTGAGGGTGGACGCAGCCTGGACATGCGGTCAGGTCAGCAAGTGGCTCCAAGCAGCCCGGCCCCCAGCGCCAGGGCCAGCGCGGCCCAGCTGTCTCGGTGCATCAGAGCACGGCCGTCCAGAGGTTCCTGAATAAGTCGATCTCTGCCTCGTGTCCACCACCCGGGGCTCGGTAACCCTGCCTCTGGGATGGCTCCCCATTCCCGTTGCTGCCTTGGTGGGCCTGGCCACGGGGGTTCCTTAGGGTCGCCCTGTGACAACGCCAGGGCAGTGATGGGGGCTGCCTGCGTGGGGTCTGTGCTCACCGCCGGGATGGAGCTGCTGTGGGGCAGGTGCATCAGGCCAGGGTCAGCATCAGGGTTGGGGTCGGGGTCGGAGTTAGGGTCAGGAGGGGCCTGGAAGGCGTCCCTGAAGGGATGTGTCCTCACACTTGGGCCCAGGAGCTTGGGATGGGGGAGGCAACCCCTGTACCAGGGCCTGACCCCAGGGATCAGACGCATCTGGGCAGAGGGGTGTGCAGTGCTTGCAACCCCGTGGGCTTGGACCTGGGAGGAGGGGGTGGCCACGCCCTTGGTGATGGACAGGAGACCAGCTGGTCACCTCCAGGGCTTGGCTGCCTCCTGCAGGGCTGGGCAGGCCATCCATGTCAAACAGAAGCTTGAATCTGAGTGAAATTTGTAAGGCCTTACGTTCAGGGGCAGTCAGACCAGGCACCAGGCGCCCCCTCTGAGGCGGTCCAGGTGAGCAGGCCCAAGAGTGAGGCCTGGGGTTCCCATGGGATGGCTGGAGCCCCGTTCCTCCCCTCACACGCATCCAGCTCTCACTGTATCATCTTCCCCCAAAGAATGTGACACAATGATAGTTTTGGTTTATTTATATTAAAATCAACAGATGTTAGCAAGTTAATGTCATTTATTATATAAGATGTGGTGACAATACAATTAGTATTTTTTAAACTGTAATTGTAAAATTGACCTTATTAAAATTCCACTTCCTCCGTAATTAAAAAAAACTAATTACTTCTAGTAATTGGACCAGAAATGACATTTTCGGTTCATTAATATTCAGCAAATTGTTTTTGAAGCTGCTCTTGCCAGAGCACCGTCAATCTCTGGCATTTCTGTTCACTCCTCATTTAAAACTGGGCTGGAGACAATAGCTTGCATTTTAACACGATGTGCGTCCTCGGCTTGCTTTTACAAATAAAGTTTTTAATTGCTAATTAATTTCCGGGCATGCTTTCCTGCAGGAACGTGGGGGGCCGCCCCGTGCCCGGCCCAGGTGCAGCCCGCCCGCCGCCGCCCAGGCCTCCTTCTGGGAACAGGGACCCGGGTCGCGGCGCTCCACTGCGCCTGAACACAGCGTCTAATTACTCGGCGCCGGGAGGTGGAGGCAAGTCAAAATAATGGAGTGTGAACTAGTTTTGTAATTAACTGAGCTCAGCGAAGGAGGGTGTGAAAGAGGGAAAGTCAGACGCGGCAGGCCTGGAGCAGGACGGCTCCCGGCCGTCCTGGGATGGTTGGGGGGCTGGGGGCCCCCTTGCTCTCAGCCAGGGCAGAGCCTGACCCGGGCTGTCACTGCGGGGAGCTTTCCTCGGGGCCCCTTCCGCCCCTGGCAGCTCCCACGGTCTCGCTGAGAAGCGCTGGGTCCAGTGGTCACTGTCCTGGCTGGTGGTGCCTTCCCCTACATCTGGCATCTTTGATGGGGAGTGGGGTCTCCGGGGGCAGACACCCCCTCCGCTCCCTGGGTTGCTGCCCTCCTGCACCGCTGAGCCTCAACGTCCTGCTCTGAGGGGCCCCACATGGCCTCGCAGGAGAGGGCCTGTGAGGGACACAGGAGAGTGGTCATGCAGGGGCGGGTCTCAGAGCTCCTCATCCCGTCCTCCCGTGGCTGCAGGGGGCTGGACGGCCGGGCTGGATGTGGCGCCTGGAGCTCGCACCCACGGGGTTTTCTCCCTGAGCATGTAGTGGGCGCCTGGGACCTGGGGTCAGGCCCTGAATTCTGTGGTCAGAGGTTGGAGCCAAGTCTCCGGGCACAGGGGGCTGTTCCCCCGGGGGAAGCTGGGGCTCCAACATCCTGGGGGTGAAGATGCGGTGCTGAAGGAGCAGGCCTGGGCCTGAGGCCCTGCTGTCCCTACGGCAGGGCTCCAGGGGAGGGTGGTGCTTCTCCTCCCTGTGAAGTCCCAGGGGCCAGTCCCTCGGGGGGTCACCAGGCAGGGTCCACTCTGGGGTCAATCCTCGGGCAGGGCCCCCAGGCAGAGCCCACTCTGGGGCCGGTCACTCGGGCAGGGTCCCCAGGCAAAACCCACTCTGGGGCCGGTACCTCGGGGGGTCCCCAGGCAGAGCCCACTCTGGGGCTGGTCACTTGGGCAGGGTCCCCAGGCAAAGCCCACTCTGGGTCCAGTCCATCGGGGACCCCCAGGCAGAGCTCGCTCTGGGGCCTGTCCCTTGGGCAGGGTCCCTAGGCAGAGCCCGCTCTGGGCCGGTCCCTTGGGGGGCCCCCGGGCAGAGCCTGCTCTGGGCCGGTCCCTCGGGCAGGGCCCTGTCCTTTCTTCCCGGGAACCATGAGCAGGTGGCCCCGGGCCCTGCTCTGTGGCTCTGTCTCCATGTCCCTTTTCACCTCTGTCTGGGTCTCCGTGTTTCTCGTCTGTAACTGATGGATGTTCTTCCTTCTAAGGTCGGGTCAAGTCTGCTAACAGACCATGGGGGAAGTGGGTGAAGCCTGACAGGTGGCTGCTGCAGCTCGGCCCCCTCCCACCATGAACTGGCCTGTGGGTGCTGCACCCCGGCCTCTCCCAGCTGGGCGCCCACACCCTCCAGGGCCTCTGTCCTTCCTGGGCAGCCTCGGGGGCCTGGACACAGGCGGGATGTGCCAACAGGGAGTCTTCATTCCAAGGGAGCGTGTGGTCCTTGCGGCCGCCTGCCAGAGCTCACGGACCCAGGGCCTGGGGCGATGAGGGGCGAAGGCCTGGGGGACCCCCTTCTCCTGGGGGCAAAGGCAAGGCTGAGCCGTGGTCCTGACTGAAGCCACTTTCCTGAGACCAGCTTCCTTCTGGAACCAGGAGTACATTTATTTGAAAGAGGAGAGTTTTGTTTTTGCTGTAAACAGAGTCCCAGGGCCCTGAGGAGGAGCCCACCGGGACAGCAGGACTCATGGGCCCGGGATGGCTGCCCTGGATGGTCCCAGGGCAACACTGTGGGGGCTCAGTCCTGGGCTCGGCTGCCCCCTCGTCCCCCGCCCCCCTGGGAGATTCTGACAGTCTCCTAACAAACTAACACAGGCTGGGCAGCTTGAACGCTAGGAATTCATTCTGCCGCATTCTGGAGGCTGGGAGTCCTGGACCAGGGTGCTGGCAGCCGCACTCCGCCTCGAGGCTCCAAAGGAGGGCCACTCCCGTCTCTCGCAGCTTTTGGGGCTCAGGTGTGCGGTCAGTCCTGGGTCCCTGAGACAGTGCCTTTGATGCTGGCAGGTGGCCGGGGGCTCTGGGGGCTGGGTGTCGTGGGCGACTGTGTGCCCTTCATATTCCAGACAGGTTGAAGGCCTTAGATGAGACAAAATCAGCGTCTGATTCCTAATGCAAATCCGAAATGAGTCAGTATACAGAGATAACACGATACACCTTGACCCTCTCTCTTTTTTTAAATCTGGATAAGTTTACAGTGAAGGCAAGATGTGTGGCTGATTTGAATGGGAAATTTTCACGGACGCTGACAATGTAAATGTGCCACCTGAGTCCTCTGGGGAACTCCACCTGCTGACCTTCCCCTGCCTTTCACTCCCCGGTGCTGGGGGGCTAGAGTGGGACCAGGTGGGACCGGGTGGGACCCTCCGCCCCTCCCCCCTCCGCCATCCATTCCTACCTAGATGGACAGCCCCTGGCCCAGAAGTCTCACTTGGAGTCCAGGACAAGATTGAATGTTCCTCAGGACGGGTCATCGTGATGAAGCTGAGAATAGACGGCAGGTTCAGAAATCCCCGGCAGGTGGGAGAAAGGTTCAGTCTTGTGCGTTTGACGCAGAGACGCTGGACTGCAGGCGCCCCTTGGGAGAACACCCCCTGATTAACACGAGGCATCAGTCGTGCTTCAGGACCCCTCTAAGACTGGAGACCAAGTTCTCAGACGGTGGAGGGGGGTTCAGAGAAATCCACGTGGGCTCCCCAGCCCCAGGGTGGAGAAAGGGGTCGGGGACCACCAGGCCCCCTTGTCTGCTCTTCCCAAGGTCCCTGGAAACCCAGAGCTGCTGGGGATTTCACTTGTGGCAAATCGTGACCTGAGCCAAACTCCGGGGGCTCGGGGGCGTGTGCCTGCCTGCACTCCGAGAATACAGAACCACGTGCCTCTCCAACAGTGTGCTCAGTAGAATTGTGGGGCGTGTGACTGGAGTCAGGTCTGTCTCTGCAGACTTTCCAGGGCTCAGAATAAGAGCTGATACCTGGTAGGTACTCGAATTACTGTTAAATGAGTGAGTGAATCTTGCAGTTGGAGGGGAACTGGTCAGCTGGCCTTTGGGGGACCGTCAGGAGCCGAGTCACAAAGACAGCGATGGCACTGAGCAGGTATTTATGGGGAAGGCTCAAGGCGGGGAGTGTGTGGGCATCTCGGGCAGGTGGGGCAGTGGCATCGTGTGGGAGGCTGAGGCCTGGGTGGTGAGGCACCTCACATGTTAAGTACAGATTCTGGCATACAACAGGTGCTCCATACGTGCGTTTGTGGCTTGGAGTCCGTAAGAATGCGGGCTCCACGGTCTACCATCAGGGGGCAAGGAATCCACCCCTACCCTAAGCCGAGATGGAGGCAAAGTGATCCCTCCCCCAACCCGCTCCCGCACCTCTGCCCCCAGGACCGCAGGATGCCTTTTGTCAGTCCGCTTCCCTTCTCTGCAGGCGCAGGGCAGGGCACAGTTTGTCCTTACAAACTTTTTGCCGTGTTTCTTTCTTTGCCTCCCGTTTTGCCCTGTGGCTGGGCAGGGCGAACACGGTGGAGGCGGGGCCAGCGCCCTGAGGTGCGTCCTCCTGGGATCCTGCCTTTGGCGGAAGAAGACGCGCTTCCTCTGCAGCGCCGAGGCCAAGAGCCGAGGGCAGGCTGGACCAGGAGTGCAGCCAGAGGGTCCCTGTCCCGAGCCTGCCCGAACCGCCCTGACCTGCAGGCCCGTGTGCTTGTGTGTGCTCAGCCAGGCGTGTCCGACTCTACGCGAGCCCCTGGACCACGGCCCACCAGGCTCCTTTGTCTGTGGGATCTCTCAGGCAAGAACACCGGGGTGGGTTGCCATTTCCTCCTCTAGGGGATCTTCCTGACCCAGGGACTGAACCCGCGTCTCTTGCATCTCTGGCTTTGGTAGGTGGCCACCACCAGCGCCACCCGGACCACGCGAGCCAGAATGAAACACGCGGTGGCTGCCAGGAGCCCTGGCGCTAACACTCCTGGAGGCGCTCGAGACCCCAGGCCCCAACCCCGCAGCGTCTTCGCGAGTGTGGCGGCCCCACGGGTGGGACGCTCCTGCTCCAGACCAGACGGGTCCAGGGGGAATGGATTCCCACCCCCGGATCTGGTCAATAAGCAGAGGCACTGCCGAGAAAAGGGGCCCCAAGCAGGGCAGATTCTTTAAACTCATTTTTATCACACCATGAGGACTTCCAGACCTCATCCGTGGCGTCTACAGTAATGTGACCGGTGCTCTTGTCTCCTCACCTGGGGTGAGAGACCTCTGTCACCTTCAAAGTCCTGGATACATCCTCCACCCTCCCCTTTCATTAGCCCCAGAAAGTGTCCTGAGTGCTGTGTTTTCCCCTCGACTCTGTTCACTTTTCTTGTGAGTTTGCCCACAGAGTTATAACAGCATCTTACACATTTTTGCACACTTCTGTATTGTATGAAACAGGATCAGACTGCATTGAATGGAATCATTTCTGAGACGTGCTGTTTTTAAGGTTATTATGCTCCTGACATAATGCTGCTTCTGCCTCTTGCCTCTGAGATGCATTCATATTCATTGACACAGGGGGCTCCTTTGCATGAATACATAAACATATTTCATTTATTTATTCTCTGATTGATGGACATCTGGGTTGTTTCCAGTTTCCTAGTTTTATGCTCTCCTGGATGGAATGCTATGAACTTCCTTGAATATATGCGAGACCTTAAACCGAGACATGGAATTGCCTGAACATAAATCATGCTCAAATTCACTTTATTTGACAAGTTATTTTCCAAAGCGACTGTTCCAATATTCTGCGCCCCCCCCCCCGACCAGTGGTGTGTAAATAGCTCCACTTGCTCCGCATCCTACAGACTCGTCATACTTGGAGATTGAAATTTTTATCTGTTCTGCTGTTGACGGACAATTGCCCTGGATGGACAATTATCGATGGTGAAGGAAGCAGCTCGGAGCCCTGGAGGGCAGAGTCTTTTGTGGACACTTGTCTCCATGACCCTTGGGTGTGTACCTGTCCGTGGACATGCTGGGTCAACACCCTTAACTTGGTGAGAAACGTCTGAGCCACTTTGCATGGTGGGTTTGGCCTCTCCCATGTCTGGCAGTGATGGAGGGAAGTTTTCCTTGCTTCAGATTCTTATCAGTATGGGCAGCTCCAGTGTCCTTATATTTCACTAGTGAATGCGTCATCTCCCCAGTGAGTCATAAGGATCCGAAGCATTTTTTAAAACAAACATCCATTGGCCGTTTGTATAGCTTCCTGTGTGAAGGGACTTTTGAAGCCCTTTGCCCATTTTTCACTGGGCTACTTGTCTTTTTTCTTTCGCTATTGAGAGGTGTGTGTTCTTTGCCCAATTCAGATTCACGTCCTTTGAGAGATCTGTATTCAACAGATATTTTCTCCAGTTGTCTGTGGGCTGGTTCATTTTCTTAGCAGTATCTTTTGATGAGCAGAAGTGCATCATTTCAACACTTTCCCCTTCATCAATATTGTCTTTTATGGCAATTGCTGGCTATGTCCTTTGTAAGAAATCTTTGCTTATCCTCAGATCTTGATGATATTCCACTATGCTTTGTCTCAAAGCTTTACAGATTTTTTTTTTATGTTTAAGTCTGTGATCCATCGCTAATTAATTGTTGTGTATGATGTGAGATAAGGATGAATGCTGGTTTTTCCTGTTTATTCTTGAAGCTCTATCAGATTCTGACTATGTATTTTGAGGCTGTGGGTTAGATGCATACATATTAGATTGTCAGGGCTTCCTGGAGACCTGACCACTCGGTGACACAATGTCTCTCTTTGTCTGAGATAGCTTTCCTGCTATGAAGTCTGCTCTGTCTGAAATTAATACACCAACCTCAGTTTTCTTCTGATCAGTGTCAGCGTGGCCTCGCTCTCTCTCTGTTCCTTCATGTTTAATCTATCTGTGTGTTTATATGTGAACTGAGTTTCTTATACACCACCTATTATTGGGTCTTTTCTTCCTCCTATTCTTTTAAGAAATCCACTCTGACAGTATCTGTTGTATAATTGGTGTATTTAGACTATTGATGTTTGAAGTGATTATTTTACTTGGAGTAATATCTCCCATACTTGTTCCTGTTTTCTATGATTGTCTTTATTCTTTCTTTCTTTTTCTTGTCTTCTACTCTTTTTCTGCAATCTCTGATTTTAATTGAGCATTTTATATGACTCCTCTTTCTCCTAAGTGTGCTTCCCTGATAGCTTGGGTGGTAAAGAATCTGGCTGTAATGCAAGGGACCTGGGTTCAATCTTTGGGTCAGGAAAATCCCCTGGAGAAGGGGATGGCAGCGCACTGCAGTATTCTTGCCTGGAGAATCCCATGGACAGAGGAGCCTGGGGGGCTCTGGTCTGTGGGGTCGCAGAGAGTCGGACACGACTGAGCAGCTAAGACTTTCTCCTCTCTCTCAGCAGATGAGTCATAATTTAGGAACGGGGCTTGGAGTTTACAGTGTGCTCTTACAGACAGCCCAAGTCCACGTCACAGCGAGTGCAGCCCCTTAGGACCACGCCTTTGGTCCTGCCCTCTTGCCCCTGGTAGCATCGCTGTCATTCATTGCACGTCCCCATCAGCCATAACCAGAGACTCGTTGTCCAGTTGCTCAGCCGTGTCCAGCTCTGCAACACCATGGACTGCGGCACGCCTGGCTTCCCTGTCTCTCACTGTCTCCCAGAGTTTCCTCAAACTCATATCTGCCGAGTCGGTGATGCCCTCCTGCCATCACGCCCTTTGTCAGGCTCTTCTGATCGCAGTCTTTCCCGGCATCAGGGTCTTTTCCAGTGGGTCAGCCCTTTGCATCAGGTGGCCAAAGTATTGGAACTATTTTTATGTGGTTGCTATTATTATTTCGAACAAATTATCATCTGGTACCTCAATTAAAAACATGAAAAAATAGCTCATATTGCCTTAATTCATTCTTCTTTAAGGTTCTTTATGTAGATCCAAGTTTCTGACTGATGTAATTTTTCCCTTCTCTGAAGAACTTTAAAAATGTCTTGTAAGGCAGGTCTATTAGCAATAAATCCATTCAGTTTTTGCTCATTTGATAAAGAGTTTATTTCTCCTTTACTTTGAAAGATAATTTTACTGGATATTGAGTTCCTTTTCATACAGTTTGTGGGGTTCTCAAGGCAAAAATGCTGGAGCAGTTTACCATTCCCTCCTCCAGTGGACAATGTTTTGCCAGAACTCTCCATCATGACCTATCCATCTTGGATGGCCCTGCAGAGCATGGGTCACAGCTTCCTTGAGTTAAGCAGCCCCTTTGCTATGACAGGGCTGTGATTCATGAGGAGGATGAGCCCCCTAGGTCGGAAGGTGTCCAGTATGCTACTGGGGATGAACAGAGAAACAGCTCCAGAAAGAATGAAGAGGCTAGGCCACAGTGGAAAGGACACTCTGCTGTGGATGTATCTGGTGGTGAAAGTAAAGTCTGATGCTGTAAAGAATAACACTTCATAGGAACCTGGAATGAATCAAGGTAAATTTGACATAGTCAAGCAGGAGATGTCAAGCGTGAATATCAACATCTTAGGAATCAGTAAACTAAAATGAATGGGAATGGGAAATTTTAATTCAGATGACCACTACATCTACTACTGTGGGCAAGAATCCCTTAGAAAAAATGGAGTAGCCCTCATAGTCAACAAGAGTCTGAAATACAGTACTTGGGTGCAATCTCAAAATGACAGAATGATCTTGGTTCCTTTCCAAGGCAAACCATTCAACATCACAGTAATCCAAGTCTATGTCCCAAGAACTGATGCTGAAGAATCTGAAGTTGACCAGTTCTATGAAGACATACAACACCTTCTAGAACTAACAATGTTGAAATAAGTCCTTTTCATCATTAGGGGGTTAGAATGCAAAAGTAGGAAGTCAAGAGATACCTGAATTAACAGGAAAGTTTGGCCTTGGATATAGAATGAAGAAGGGCAAAGGTTTGCAGAGTTTTGCCAAGAGAATGCACTGGTCATAGCAAACACATTTTCCCAACAGCCCAAGAGAAGACTACATATGGACATTGCCAAATGGTCACTACTGAAATCAGATTGATTATACTCCTTGCATCCAAAAATGGAGAAGCTCTGTAAACAAGACCTGGACCTGACTGTGGCTCAGATCATGAGCTCCTTGTTACAAAAAATTAGGGCTTAAATTGAAGAAGGCAGGGAAAACCACTAGGCCATCCATTTAGGTATGACTGAAATCGAATCCCTTACGATTACACAGTGGAAGTGACAAATCAATTCAAGGGATTAGATCTGATAGACAGAGTGCCTGAAGAACTATGGACAGAGATTCATAACTTTGCACGAGAGGCAGAGTTCAAAATCATCCCAAAGAAAAAGAAATGCAAGATGACAAAGTGGTTGTCTGATGCAGCTTTACAAATAGCTGAGGAAAGAAGAAACGTGAAAAGGAAGGGAGAAGGGGAAAGGTATATCCAACTAAATGCAGGGTTCCAGAGAATAGCAGGGAGTGATAATAAGACTGTCTTCAATGAACAGTGCAAAGAAATAGAGGAAAAGAGTAGAATGGGAAAGACTAGAGATCTCTTCAAGAAAATTAGAAATACTAAGGAAACATTTCATGCAAAGACGAGCATGATAAAGGACAGAAATATTAAGTGAAGCATACTAACTGAAGCGGAAGAGATTAAGAAAAGGTGGCAAGAATACACGGAATAACTGGCTTCTTAAGACAAAAAAAAGTCTTAAGGACTCAGATAACCATGATGGTGTCGTCGCGCACTCAGAGCCAGACATCCTGGAGTGTGAAGTCAAGTGGGCCTTAAGAAGCATTGCTATGGGCAAAACTAGGGAGGTGATGGAATTCAAGTTGAGTTATTTCAAATCCTAAAAGATGATGCTGTTAAAGTGTTGCACTCAATATGCCAGCAAATTTGGAAAATTCAGAAGTGGCCACAGGACTGGGAAAGGTCAGTTTTCATTCTAATTCCAAAGAAGGGAAATGCTAAAGAATGTTCAAACTGCCACATAATTGCTCTCATTTTGCATGCTAGTAAGGTAATGTACACAATTCTTCAAGCTAGGCTTCAGCAATACGTGAATCAAGAACTTCCAGGTATACAAGTTGGATTTAGAAAAGGAAGAGGAACCAGAGATCAAATTGCCAACATCTGTTGAGTCATACAGAAAACAAGGGAATTTCAGAAAAACATCTACTTTTGCTTCATTGACGATGCTAGAGTCTTTGACTGCATGGATCACAACCAACTGTGGAAAGTTCTTAAAGAGATGGGAATACCAAACCACCTTATCTGTCTCCTGAGAAACCTGTGTGTCGGTCCAGAAGCAACAGTTAGAACCTTACATGCAATAACTGGCTGATTCAAAATTGGGAACTCCTTTCTCAATTAATGGGCTTCCATGGTGGCTGGTAAAGAATCTGCCTGCAATACAGATTGCATTGGGTTCGATGCCTTGGTTGGGAGGATCCCCTAGAGAAAGGAAAGGCTACTCACTCCAGTATTCTGGCCTGGAGCATTCTATGACTCTATAGTCCACGCAGTCTCAAAGAGTTGGACATGATTGAGCGACTTTCACTTTCCCAATTAAGATGAGTAAGATGAGGCTGTATCTTGTCACCCTGTTTTAAAATCTTATATGGAGAGGACATCATATGAAATGCCAGGCTGGATGAATCACCAGCTGGTCAAGGTTGTGGGGAGAAATATCAACAACCTCAGATATGCAGATGACACCACCTTATGGCAGAAAGCGAAGAGCAACTAAAAAGCTTCTTGATGAGAGTGAAAGAGGAGGATGAAAAAACTGGCTTAAAAATCAGCATTAAAATAACTAAGATCGTGGCATCCAGTCCCCTCACTCGATGGCAAATAGAAGGGGAAAAAGTGGAAGCAGTGACAGATTTTATTTTCTTGAGCTCCAAAATCACTATGGATGGTGACTGCAGTCATGAAATTGAAAAACACTTGCTACTTGAAAATAAAACTATGACAAACCGAGACAGCATATTAAAAAGCAGAGACATCACTTCACCTACCAATAGTCAAAGCTATGGTTTTTCCAGTAGTCATGTACAGATGTGAGAGTTGGACCAGAAAGAAAGTTGAGCACTGAAGAGCTGATGCTTTTGAATTGTGATGCTGAAGAAGACTCTAGAGAGTCCCCTGGACTGCAAGGAGATCAAACCAGTCAATTCTAAAGAAAATCAACCCTGAATATTCATTGGAAGGACTGATGCTGAAACTGAAACTCCAATTCTTTGGACACCTAATTCGGAGAGCCAGCTCATTGGAAAAGACCCAGATAATGGGAAAGGTTGAGGGCAGGAGGAGAAGAGGGCAGCAGATGATGAGATGGTTGGATGGCATTACTGACTCAACGGATGCAAATCTGAGCAAACTCCAGGAAATAGTGAAGGACAAGGATGTCTGGTGTGCTGAAGTCCATGATGCCACAAAGAGCTGGACAAGACTCAGTGACAGCAACATTGAACTACTCCACTCCCTCTCCCCTGATATTTAAAATATTTCACTTCACTCTCTTCTCATTTGGAATATTTTGAAGGGAATTCTGATGTAATATTTATCCCTACATTCCCACCAAATCTGGCTTCTTTCAGGATTTTCTCGTTTTCTTTGATTTTCTGCAGTTTGGTTTGGATTTTGGGGTATTTGTCCTGCTTGGGATTCTCTGAGATTCCTGAGTCTGTGGTTTGGTGTCCGTCATTAATTTTGGAAAGTTCTCAGTCATTGCTTCAAATGCTATATTTTTCCTTTATCAGTTGAACCTGTATCACATCTTTAATGATTGCCTCACAGTTATTGGATATTCTGTTTTTTCCCCTCCATTCTTTTTTTCTCTTTGTGTCTAAGAGGGGTAATTTCTTTTCGGTCAGGGTCAGCTTTTGTTTTTCTCTTGTTGCACAAGGTGAGACCTGTGACTTTAAAGCAGCTTGCATGCCAGACTGGAACCTTTTACCTTTTCCACATGGACATCCACTAGGTCTTGGAGATATTTTCTTTTCTCAATGAACGGCTTTGATGCTTCTGCCGAAGAAGTCAGTTGACCCTGTACTTATCAATCAGTCTATTTCTGGACTTGACTCTGTTCTGTTGATTTATTTGTCCATCCTTACAACTTATTTACTTTCAGTTCAGTTCAGTCACTCAGTCGTGTCCGACTATTTGCGACCCCATGAATCACAGCATGCCAGGCCTCCCTGTCCATCACCAACTCCAGGAGTTCACTCAGACTCACGTCCATCGAGTCAGTGATGCCATCCAGCCATCTCATCCTCTGTCGTCCCCTTCTCCTCTTGCCCCCAATCCCTCCCAACATCAGAGTCTTCTCCAGTGAGTCAACTCTTCGCATGAGGTGGCCAAAGTACTGGAGTTTCAGCTTTAGCATCATTCCTTCCAAAGAAATCCCAGGGCTGATCTCCTTCAGAATGGACTGGTTGGATCTCCTTGTAGTCCAAGGGACTCTCAGGAGTCTCCTCCAACACCACAGTTCAAAAGCATCAATTCTTCGGTGCTCAGCCTTCTTCACAGTCCAACTCTCACATCCATACATGACCACAGGAAAGACCATAGCCTTGACTAGGCGAACCTTTGTTGGCAAAGTAATGTCTCTGCTTTTTAGTATGCTATCTAGGTTGGTCATAACTTTCCTTCCAAGGAGTAAGCGTCTTTTAATTTCATGGCTGCAGTCACCATCTGCAGTGATTTTGGAGCCCAGAAAAATAAAGTCTGACACTGTTTCCACTTTTCCCCATCTATTTCCCATATAGTGATGCGACCTGATGCTATGATCTTAGTTTTCTGAATGTTGACTTCAGGTTACTGTAAACCCTGACTTCAGCATATGTAAGTCCCAGGATTGCTTTTTATACTCTTTGTTTGGCTTTTCTACATTCTGTAAAATTCCATAGACGTTTTAGAGACAAGATTTTGATTTTTAAAAAGTGGTGCTGAGAGTCCACTTGTGACTGTATTGAATCTAGATGTCAATTCAGGGACAACTGACATCTTAAAAATACTCAGCCCCCAATCCAAAAACGCTCCTCATTGATTTATTTAGTTTGTCTCACTAGCCTTTGTAGCGTTCAGGGTACTTTTGCAGCTTCTTGTTGATCTGCTCCTAAGAACTCCATGTTTCTTTTCGACATTATTGTGAATAGAATTTACTTTTAAAAGTTTTTCTCTGATTTCTAAATGCTAGCAAATAAAAGGGCTTCCCTGGTGGCTCAGTTGGTAAAGAATCTGCCCGTAATGCAGGAGACTGGGGTTTGATCCCTGGGTCCGGAAAATCCCTTGGAGAAGGACATGACAACCCACTCCAGTGTCCTTGCCTGGAGAATCCCATGGACAGAGGAACCTGGCCGGCTGCAGCCCATGGGGTCACAAAGTCAGATAAGACGGAGTGACTAACACCTAGCTTAGCTTAGTGAATAAAAATATAATTTATCTTTGTATATTGACTTATATCCTGAGGTCTGGATAAATAATTCACTTGCTAATTTTACTAAATTTTTTGATTCCTTAGGTTTTTCTGTGTTAATAATCGTGGCATCTGTGCATTCAGTTTTTATTTTTCCTGTTTTATCTGTGTGATCTTCTTTCATTCCCCTGGCCCTTTTGATTCTTTTCATGTGATTTTTGCACCTGTTTTGCATAATGTTAAATGATTACTCTACATTTGCATTTTAAACTTATCATAATCTGCTTAGAGTTTACATGATATTAATTCTTGTAGAATATAGGAAATTGTAACAGCATAGTTCTCTGTGCTATTTTGGCTTATTACCTCCACAGAGCTTATAATTCAGTCCAGTTCAGTCACTCAGTCATGTCCAACGCTTGGCGGTCCCATGGACTGTAGCACGCCAGGCCTCCCTGTCCATCACAAATTCCCAGAGCTTCCTCAAATTCATGTCCATCGAGTCGGTGATGCCATCAACCATTCATCCTCTGTCGTCCCCTTCTCCTCCTGCTTTAAATCTTTCCCAGCATCAGGGTCTTTTCCAAGGAGTCAGTTCTTGGCATCAGGTGGACAAAGTACTGGAACTTCAGCTTCAGCATCAGTCCTTCCAATGAACATTTAGAACTTAGTTCCTTTAGGATGGTCTGGTTGGATCTCCTTGTAGTTCAAGGGACTCTCAAGAGTCTTCTCCAACACCACAGTTGAAAAGCAGTAACTCTTTGGTGCTCAGCTTTCTTTATGGTCCAACTTTCACATCCATATATGACCACTGGAAATACCATAGCTTTGACTAGATGGACCTTTGTTGGCAAAGTAATGTCTCTGCTTTTGAATATGCCATGTAGGTTGGTCATAGCTTTTCTTCCAAGGAGCAATCGTCTTTTAATTTCATGGCTGCAGTCACCATCTGCAGTGATTTTAGAGCCCAGAAAAATAAAGTCTGACACTGTTTCCATTGTTTCCGCATATATTTTCCATGAAGTGATGGCAAATAACTAAGATGCCATGATCTTCGTTTTCTGAATGTTGAGCTTTAAGCCAACTTTTTCACTCTCCTCTTCCACTTACATCAAGAGGCTCTTTAGTTCTTCTTCGCCTTCTGCCATAAGGGTGGTGTCATCTGCATATCTGAGGTTATTGATATTTCTCCTGGCAATCTTGATTCCAGCTTGTGCTTCATCCAGCCGAGCATTTCTCATGATGTACTCTGTATATAAGTTAAAGAAGCAGGGTGACAATATACAGCCTTGACGTACTCCTTTCCCGATTTGGAACCAATCTGTTGTTCCATGTCCAGTTCCAACTGTTGCTTCTTGACCTGCATACAGATTTCTCAGGAGGCAGGTGAGATGGTCTGGTATTCCCATCTCTTTCAGAATTTTCCAGTTTATTGTGATCCACACAGTCAAAGGCTTTGGTGTAGTAAGTAATGCAGAAGTAGATGTTTTTGTGGAACTCTCTTGCTTTACATATACTTTTTTGCTTTAAACTATTCTATCTATTTTAAATGAATTAAGGTAAAAGTATATACTTTTATATGTCAATACACTATGCAGAGGGCTTCCCAGGTGGCGCTGTTGCAGAAACCAGTACTCAAGAAACCAAGCACTGCACTTGGAGAGTTGGAGAACACAGATTTATTAAGCCAGCGGGCCCAGAGGAGTTAACACTCCAAGTTCCGAGCCCTGAACAAAGGGATTACAGAGTTTTTATAGAGAAACTGTAGTGGGCAACACTAGCTGTTAACAGGCTGGTTTAAGCTTAGGGGTCTCGAATGCGCAGGAACAGTGGTCAAGACCGGGACGGGGATGCCTGGTCTTTACACGGACAGGCATGTTTAAGCAGGCTTGCAGGGGCTGGGCAGCTGCAAAGAGCAGGACAAGGGTGAATGAGATAAACTCCACTTCCTAGTATTGCAAGTCCCCACTTCCGGAGACTACGTGACCTACGTGATCTAGACTTTGCAAGGGGCAAGCTGAGTTACAGAGGCAGAAGGAGAAGGAGGTTATGTAAAATTTTAACTTTTCCTCTTCAGCACTAGTGGTATGGAACCCACCTGCCAGTGCGAGAGGCATAAAAGATGCAGGTGAAGTCCCTGACTCGTGAAGATGCCCTGGAGGCGGGCCTGGCAACCCCCTCCAGGATTCTTGTTTGGAGAATCATATGGACAGAGGAGCTTGCAGGCTAAGGTCATAGGATTGCAGAGTTGGATATGACTGAAGCGACTTCACATGTGTGCTTGATACTGTGCAGGGGACTTCCCTGGTGGCTCAGTGGTAAAGAATCTGCCTGAAGTGCAGGAGATGTGGGTTCAATCCCCGGGTGGGGAAAATTCCCTGCAGCAGGAAATGGCAGTCACTGAGCTGGAGAGGTTCCCGTGAAAGTGAAAGTTGCTCAGTCGTATCCGACTCTTTTTTCGACTCCATGGACTATACAGCCCCTGGAATTCTCCAGACCAGAATACTGCAGTGGGTGGCTGTTCCTTCTCCAGGGGATCTTCCCAACCCAGGGATCGAACCCAGGTCTCCCACACTGCAGGTGGATTCTTTACCAGCTGAGCCACCAGGAGACGCTCCAGAGACACATATATAAGTACCTTTATAAATAATACATGTGTAATATTTATTCATTTTTTATCCTTTTTATTTACCCACATAACTAGCATTTCTGGTAATAGTTTTCTTTTGTATAGGTCTTTGTATAGATCGGAGTTGTCCATCAACATCATTTCTTACATGGAAGACCTACTTGTATTTAATGTTCTAAATTTTGATTTATATAAAAATATCTTCACCGTCACTTGTGAAGCTTATTTTATTTATATACAGATTTTTGGGTTGACATTTTTCCCTTTAAAGATATATTTCCATTGCTTCCTGGTCTTTGACGGTTCTGATGAGAAGTCAGCTGCCACTTACACAATTGTTCCTCTGAATGAAACGTAACGGTTTCTTCTGGGTCTTTTCAAGGTTGTTTGCCCTTGGATGTAAATCATTTGATTTTGATGTGCCTTGTTGGTGCTTCGTTTTTATTTATCCTGCTTGTGGCTCATTAAATTTCTTAAACGTATAGATTTCTCAAATTTGGGAGTTTTTTGGGGAGACCTAGTTTCATCAATATCCTTGATGTGTTTTGAAATAATGTGACCAAGGCATAGTTTCAATATTTTGCTCATCGTGTTCTTCAGAGCTTTTATTTTCACACAGGTTATTTCTCTGCTTGCACTGTCCATTACTGAGTGATGTCCCTATGATTGTGTGTTAATATTTTCTTACACAGTTTGATGCCGTATTATGAGGTGTGTATAAAATTTCAAATGTGACTTCTTGATGAATTAAACATTTAACTTAGTATGCTCACTCTCCTTATTTCTTGTAATGGCTTTGACGTGTAGTGGATTTGATTTTTAAAAAAAAATTTAAATGGCAGACACTCCAGCCACATCTGATCATTTTGTTTGTTTTAGTTTCCGGCTGGTCAGGTCTTCGTTGTGGTGTGCAGGCTCTTCACTGTGAGCCGCGGCCTTCCCTCTAGGAGCGGCACGCGGGCTCCACGGCTCATGGGCTCTGTAGCTGTGGTGCTGGTGCTGAGCTGCCCCACGTGGGATCTTGGGTCCCCCGGTCGGGGACTGAACCCAAGTGCCCTGCACTGGAAGGACTCGCTGGACCACCAAGGAAGTCCCCTTGATTCCAATGTTAATATAATTAGACCGTGTGTGTGTTAGTCTCTCGGGCGTATCTGACTCTTTGTGACCCCAAGGCCTGTAGCCCGCCAAGCTCCTCTATCCATGGGATTCTCCAGGCAAGCATACTGGAGTGGGTTGCCATGCCCTTCTCCAGGGGATCTTCCCAACCCAGGGACTGAACGCTGGTCTCCTGCATTGCAGGCAGCTTCTTTATTGTTTGAGCTACAGGGAAGTCTGATTAGACTAACTACACATACATTTATCTTTCAATCTTTCTGTGACCTTATGGTTTTCTTTCACTTGCAATTCAATATAATTAGATTTTATTAGAGTTTATCTGTTGGTCTTTGCCTTTTAAGTGAACTGTAATGCTGTGTACACTTGTTTTAATCAGTGGTATATCTAGTTTTGTAATTACTCTCATGTTGTGTTCTTATGTTGATCTTTCTTTGTTATTTTCTCTCTCATTTCTTCTTTCATCCTGCACTGACACTTTGTTCTCTTTAAAAATGTTCTCTGACAGTTTGGAGAAAGTACAGTATGTTTCTATTATTTTAGTTATTAGTCCACACACACTTCATTTTCTTGGGCTCCAAAATCACTGCTGGTAGTGGCTGCAGCCATGAAGTTAAAAGATGCTTGCTCCTTGGAAGGAAAGCTATGATAAACTTAGACAGCATATTAAAAACAGAGACGTTACTTTGCTGACAAAGGACTGTCTAGTCAAAGCTATGGTTTTTCTAGCAGCCATGTATGGATGTGAGAATTGGACCATAAAGAAAGCTGAGTGCCAAAGAACTGATACTTTTGAACTGTGGTGTTGGAGAAGACTCTTGAGAGTCCCTTGGACTGCAAGGAGATCCAGCCAATCCATCCTAAAGGAAATCAGTCCTGAATATTCATTGGAAGGACGGATGCTGAAGCTCCAATACTTTAGCCACCTGATGTGAAGAACTGACTCCTTAGAAAAAAGCCTGATGCTGGGAAAGATTGAAGGCAGGAGGAGAAGGGGATGACAGAGAACTAGATGGATGGATGGCATCACCGACTCAATAGATGTGAGTTTGAGTAAATTGTGGGAATTGGTGATGGACAGGGAAGCCTGGCGTGCTGCGGTCCATGGAGTGGAAAAGAGTTGAACATGACTGTGTGACTGAACTGAATTGTTATCACCTTTACATTTAATTCATCAAATATTAACACAAAATACCTTCTCCATGTATTACAAAGGGGCTTCCCTCATAGCTCAGTTGGTAAAGTCTCTGCCTGCAGTGAAGGAGACCTGGGTTCAATTCCTGGGTCAGGAAGATCCCCTGGAGAAGGGAATCACAACCCACTCGAGTATTCGTGCCTTGAGAATCCCAGGGACAGAGGAGCCTGGTGGGCTACAGTCCACGGGGTCTCAAGAGTTGGACACGACTTAGTGACTAAACTATCACCACCACCACGTTACAAAGACCCCAGAATATCCTAATCATCTCTCTATAACGTATTTACCATAATTGTCATGAATTCAGCATTTTTTTTTGGTAACACAAGATTATTATAGTTTTTATAGTTAACTATTCACAATTTTTATACATCAAAGCATTTTATAGTTAATTATTTTATATAATTTATAATTTATTATAATTTTATAGTTAATTATTTACAAATTCACTATGCCAAAGCCTTTGACTATGTAGATCACAATAAACTGTGGAAAATTCTTCAAGAGATGGGAATACCAGACCACCTGATCTGCCTCTTGAGAAATCTGTATGCAGGTCAGGAAGCAACAGTTAGAACTGGACATGGAACAACAGACTGGTTCCAAATAGGAAAAGGAGTATGTCAAGGCTGTATATTGTCGCCCTGTTTATTTAACTTCTATGCAGAATACATTATGAGAAACGCTGGGCTGGATGAAGCACAAGCTGGAATCAAGATCGCCGGGAGAAATATCAATAACCTCAGATATGCAGATGACACCACCCTTATGGCAGAAAGTGAAGAGGAACTAAAAAGCGTCTTGATGAAAGTGAAAGTGGAGAGTTAAAAAGTTGGCTTAAAGCTCAACATTCAGAAAACGAAGATCATGGCATCCGGTCCCATCACTTCATGGGAAATAGATGGGGAAACAGTGGAAACAGTGTCAGACTATTTTTCTGGGCTCCAAAATCACTACAGATGGTGACTGCAGCCATGAAATTAAAAGGCGCTTACTCCTTGGAAGGAAAGTTATGACCAACCTAGATAGCATATTCAAAAGCAGAGACATTACTTTGCCAACAAAGGTCCATCTAGTCAAGGCTATGGTTTTTCCTGTGGTCATGTATGGATGTGAGAGCTGGACTGTGAAGAAAGCTGAGCACCAAAGAACTGATGTTTTTGAGAAGCTCTTTGGAGGAGACTCCTGAGAGTCCCTTGGACTGCAAGGAGATCCAACCAGTCCATTCTGAAGGAGATCAGCCCTGGGATTTCTTTGGAAGGACTGATGCTGAAGCTGAAACTCCAGTACTTTGGCCACCTCATGCGAAGAGTTGACTCATTGGAGAAGACTCTGATGCTGGGAGGGATTGGGGGCAGGAGGAGAAGGGGACGACAGAGGATGAGATGGCTGGATGGCATCACTGACTCGATGGACGTGAGTCTGAGTGACCTCCGGGAGTTGGTGATGGACAGGGAGGCCTGGCGTGCTGTGACTTATGGGGTCGCAAAGAGTCGGACACGACTGAGCGACTGATCTGATCTGATTCACAATTTATTTGCAGTTTATCTCACATTTGTCGTTTCTTTGTGCTTCACTCCTCTTTTCACTTTAGGTCTCGTACTTCTGTCCTTCCATGTGAAATATATGCTGAATTTCTTTTAGATAGAGCCTTTCGGTGCAAACCGTCTCCGTGTTTGGTTTCTGAAAAGGCTGTATTTCACTGGTGTTACTAAAGGATGTTATTTCCAGGTATAGACTTCTGGGTTGGAATGTTTCACCCCAACACACTGAGGATCTCTTTAGGTGTGTCCTTGCTTCGACTGCTGAGGCTGGTAAGTCCTCTTTCAGGTTAGATGTCATCCTTTGAAGATGACCTCTCTTTTCTCCCAACTGCCTTAAACATGTTTGCTGTTCTACAATTTCACTATGATGTTTCTGTGCATAAATCTTGTTCAGAATTATTCCAAATGGAATTAATTGGCCTTCTTGAATCAATGATATCTTTAATTGCTTTTTGTTTTAGAAAATTGTCAGCCATTATCTTTAAAAATATCTCTTTCATTTGTCTGTCTCCATCTCTTTCTGGAGCACCGATGAGATGAATGTGAAATGATCTCACTGTTCATGGGTTAACCTCTTTTTTCTTTGTCTCCATCGCTCAGTCTTTCTGGATGCTTTGTTGGTATAATTTATTCTTATGTAACTCTGAGCTTATGAATTCCTCCTCCTTTCCAATGCTGTCTAATCAGGTATTAAATCTACCCACTGAATCATTAATTTCAACAATTACACTTTTCGCTTGTAGAAGTTGTGTCGCTTTATTGGAAAGTCTGCTCCTCGCTGCTCACCTTCATTAGTTTCTCTCTGCTTCTTGGAACACATTACTGGTTTGGGCTTTTTATGCATTTTTATTCCCTTTCTTTTCATTCTTTTTTCTGCCATCTCTCTCCCTGTACCATTTCTTTGTTTATTCCCTGATTTCTTTCACAGGGAACGGTGCACGGTTCTTCCCCTGGGGAGTCTCTCTAAGTCCTGGGGTGTAAGTAGCTGCTTCACAGGGGATCTGGATTTGATTCTTTCGGGATCTGGACAGTGGTCCTGTCTAGGACCTCTACGTGGAAGGCTCGGGTGGCACTTTGTTTGGACCCTGGATGTGTGAGTGTGGGTTGTTGCTCCGTGTCCGAGTGGACCATGAATGTATGAATGTGGGTTGTTACTCCGTGTCCGAGTGGCTTTTTGTTTGGACCCTGGATGTGTGAGTGTGGGTTGTTGCTCCGTGTCCGAGTGGACCATGAATGTATGAATGTGGGTTGTTACTCCGTGTCTGAGTGGATCATGGATGTGTGAGTGTAGGTTGTTACTCCATGTTTGAATGGCTTTTTGTTAACAAAACTCAGAGGATGTTTTTCCCTCCGAGTGCCAGTTTAGAGACTGGTGCTTCCCATGCTGCCTCTGGGGTGGGTAGCAGGCGTGTCTGTGCTTCACCTGCGTGCTCACTGCCCCAGGGATGGGTCCTCAGAGTGTTCCCACCTTGGGAAGATTCTGGGCTTTGCCTTCTTTTCTTCGAAAGGCCAGACATTTGAAGTTCAAGTTCACCACGAGGAACCTCAAGGTGAAAACCGGCTTTTGTGCTCTGTCCACCTTTCTTGTTTTCATCTTCCCTGAGCTCAGAGACAGCCTGTTTTATCTGTCAGTCCATGGATGCACTAAATAAATTATAAAGCAAATTTTATCTGGTATTTTTTTTCTTCAGGGGCCAATCCAGATATTCATGCAGCCAGAGTAAATTCTAGGGCAGAGTTTATAAAATTGCTGTCCCGATGATCAGGTCATGACATCAATTTAGAGGGTTTTAGAGGTGACCAGTATTTTACTTTATTTTTGTTTCTTTTGATGCTTACCTAAATTTATTATTACTATTTTTTAATTTATGTATTCACTTTTTGGCTTCATTGCATGACATGTGGGATCTTAGTTCTCCAACCAGGGTTCAAACCCTTGTCCCCTGCAAAGGAACCACAGATTCTTAACCACTGAACTCCAGGGAAGTTCCATGATCATTATTTTTAAATAGAAGAAAATGAAATTAAGTGAAATCGAAAGCATCAGTATTCATCCGACCCAGTAAGTGTTCTGTCATCAGACTGAGTTCATGGGTGGACCCGTGTTCAAATGTGCACGTGTGGACAACTGAATCCCAGTAAGTGCGCCTCTTAACTGTCTCCAGGGTAGAGTGGTGCTTCTCAGACCATCTGGGGATCTTGCTGAGATTCAGATCCTGATTCAGCAGGTCTGAGCTGGAGGACTGACGCTCTGCACCGCCTGCAGGCTCCTGATAGTGCTGGTCGGTGCAGGGCTCTAAAGCACGCTGAGTAGGCATGTCTTTATCTGCACTCCGCCGCCCCTGCACATCCCAGAAGCTGGTACAGGAAGCAGGTTCATCATGAGATAGATGGGGATGGGAAAGGGTGCAGGGCGCAACCTTTAAAAGAGGGACACAGCCTTTGAAGACATGACGAAGGCTGGTTAGAGCCCGCTAGGTCCAAGACGGCAGAAGGTCCAACCTCCAGTAGCCTTTGCCCCTCATTATACACTCAGTGAAATACGTCAGCAGCTAAAGGACACACCCACCAGCGCCATGACGCTTCTGACGGTAACCGTAAAAGGCCAAAAAATGGGCGGTGGCCCAATTCCTGGAAATCTCCACTCCTTCTCCCGAAATCACTGGGATAATCTTCCCACTCGTTAGCTTATGAACGTACCCAGCCCGTAGAAACTAACCACCCTGTATTTGGGGGCCACTCTCACTTCCCTAGTCGACCCCATGCCCTGGGCTGCTCTCTCCCCCTGAGAAGGACCACATCCGGCCTGTGAGTGCCTGTCTCTCTCAACGAACCTGCTTCCACTTTGCTATGGCTCCCTCTTGAATTCCTTCCTGCTCGCTTGGCACCCTGTCCCAGGGACTCCCCTGGGAGCAAGAATACAACCATCCTCTTGAGCCCCAGTTTCTTGGAACAATCACACCCAAAGCCTCCTCCTGCTCAGCTCCACAGGCAACCAGGCCGATGCGGCCCGTGATGGAGCCGAGTCTAAGAGGTGTGGGGTCATCCAGTCTCGTTCCCATTTTTGAGTATGCCGAGAGGGCTCACAGAACCACGACACCATAAACCATGTGTGCTCAGGACCGCCCTCTCCGCAGCCTCTGAAACAGCGGGCATCATGTATCTTCATGCACTCAGCTTTCTCTGCTGCAGAATTTTTTCCCTCTACAAGATGTGCATACCAAATTTCCAGAAGTCAATCACTGAGGGCTAATAAAAATGCCCAATAAATTTGGAATACACCTTCCAAGGAGAACACCATATGCAAATGCGACGTAATTCCGTTATTAAACGTTACTCCTGGAGCACTCGCGTGAGGCAGAGCCATTTGAATTGTGGGTCCAGGAAAACTGCTGTTGTGCTTTCTGGCAGCAACAAAGGCTGGAGTCAAAGGCTGTAAAATATCACAGGCTCCGCCGCCCGCCTTTGTTTTTCAGTGTAAACTACTTGCATTACTATTTACATATCAATGCAAACTTCCTTTTGCTAAATCATGCAAATGAAAGAGCAGGCTTCAGGACAGCCCTGAATGGAACGCTGGGGATCACTTTGCAAGCTATTTCTTTTTATTTATCCCAGGTCCCCAAACATTTGGGCCGGTCAGGCCAGTAATGCAATTACTCTGAGTCTCTGGCTCAAAAGCGCTTGTGTTTATGGTGCTCGGTTGATCTGGCTTGGATTTAGAGATTAGAGGGCAGGAGCTGGCTCCAACCCCTTGCTGAATCTCTGGCGCTTTGAGAGGAGAGGTGGGGTGTTGTGAGGGGGGCTGAAAGTGAAAGTTTCACAATCGCGTGACTCTTTGTGATCCCATGGACTCTACAGTTCCTGGACTTCTCCACGCCAGAATACTGGAGTGGGTGGCCTTTCCCTTCTCTAGGGGATCTTCCCACCCAGGGATCGAACCCATGACTCCCGCATTGCAGGTAGATGCTTTACCAGCTGAGCCACAAGGGAAGCCCAAGAACACTGGAGTGGGTAGCCTATCCCTTCTCCAGCAGATCTTCCCAACCCAAGAATGGAACTGGGGTCTCCTGCTTTGCAGGTGGATTCTTTACCAACTGAGCTGGGATGCTGGGGGATGCTAAAATGTCTGGCTTTTATTTTTTTTGAAGTTTAGGGATTGCAATCTTGACTCCATGATCTTCTAACCATTAACCGAGTTTAGAGGAGCATGTGCAGGCACAAAGCTTCTTTCTGATTCACATTCAGAGGGGAGACAAGGATGGGAGGCTTACCATCTCTCCGTGTTGATAAAGATGTCACTTGTCTGCTCTAACTGGGTTGTAATCCCATTCCTTTCCCTAAATGATATCAAACCAGTCAATCCTCATGGAAACCAACCCTGAATATTCATTGGAAGGACTGATGCTGAAACTGAAGCTCCAGCTCCATTACGTTGGCCACCTGATGTGAGGAACAGACTCATTGGAAAAGACCTTGATGCTGGGAAAGATTGAAGGCAGGAGAAGGGAGAGGATGAGATGGTTGGATGGCATCACCGACTCAGTGGACATGAGTTGAGCAAGCTCCGGGAGATGGTGATGGACAGGGAGGCCTGGTGTGCTGCAGTCCATGGGGTCGCAAACAGTCGGATGCGACTGAGCGACTGAGCAACCACAGTGCTGACAAAGGTGTCACATCTCTGCTGTAACTTGGCCACAATCCCATTCCTTTCCCTAAATGGTTCCAAAATAAAATTGTCAGCAACTGTGAAGGCATATGGCCTGGGAAATGCCAAACGGCCGAATAACTATAACAAACCCTTGTGGCTCAGTTCTGCGTCCTCCGTGCCCCGCGCACCTCCTACCTGGGGCTGCACCGCAGTCTCAGACCTGTCTCATGTTCGCGGTATTTCATCTTTGAATTTCCCCTCGATAAACGCCACATTCCCCAAGACCAGAATTGAATGTTTCTTTTGTTTACGTTCACAGGACCACACTGGGACAGTATGCCAGGGCCTGGGAGTCCAGAGTGGCCTGGGCACCTGGGGGTGTCGCTCTGTCCAGGTGGGGCAGCCCCCTACTGCCAGCCCTTTGCTGCTGTTTAGCAGCTTGGTCTTGTCTGGCTCTTTGCAAACCCATGGACTGTAGCCCCCCAGGCTCATCTGTCTATGGGATTTCCCTGCCTAGAGTGCTGGAGTGGGTTGCCATTTCCTTCTCCGGGGTGGGGGTGGGGAATCTTCCCGACCCAGGGATCAAACTGGCGTCTCCTGCACTGGCTTAACCCCTCCCATCAGCCTCTGGGTCCTTCCGATTCTCCTCTCCTCCCACCTTCCTGGGTGGGGTCTTTGTCTGTTTCCCCGACCCCTCCTCCACCTCGTTGGCCTCTGTGAATCCATCAAATATCAGACTTTTCATGAGCTGATGGGTCAACCCTGCTGTTACATACTTACTGCACCGATTCACGCTGGATCGCTGCAGGGTCACTGCCGTGGCTGTGGGCCCTCGAGGCTGGAGTCTTGTCCCCTGGTCAGTTGTGGCCTGGCATGTAGCACGTGCTCAGTAAGCATTTGTGGAAACTGCACGGACGGAGGAAAGAGCAATTGCGTCCAGCCGGTGTGTGAGGGAGCCTGACTCGGAGCCGGTCTCTCTGGCCCCAAAGCAAGGTTGTCTCCTTTTCCTGCTCATCACCTGACAAAGAGAACCGCGGGAGCTGCCCGGGAGACGCACGGCAGGCTGTGCCTGGCCTGCCTGGTCCCTCTCGGCCTGCAGCGCCGTGGCTGACCCGCAACGTCACCTCCAGTCCTCCGTGCCCCTGCCCCGGGCTGGTCCTGACGGTGACATTGAGGAATAGCAGGACATATGTGGAGATAGAGGCTGCGGGGACGCAGCGAGAGGCGTGTCTCTGTGGGAGCTGCTCTGACGTGTCTTGTCCAGCAGCCCCATCCAGCCCTGCCGGTCACAGCTTGGGCTGAGCCAGCCATGGGACTTGGGGTGCATGCTTCCTGCTCCATCACACCCTCATCTTTTGAGACGTGATGGGGAGGGTGCTGGCTGTGCTCCCTGGGGTGGGTCTCCTCCCCAGCTCCCCATTGTTGGGGACCCCCAGCCCCATAGCAGTGGAGGGGCTGAGGGCATGGAGGCACAGGGGTCCCAGGAGACGGCAGCTTGTGCTGGGTGGTCTCCGGATGATGCGGCCACCCCTGGGACTCCAGGGGAACCAGCCTCTGCCAGTCCCCTCTGGAGAGTCCCTGAGATTAGAGGCGGGGCCAGGGTGCTCCCTCGAGAGTCATCCTGCCCTCCGGAAGCCCCTCCTTTAGAGTGCTCTGTGGGGCTCACAGGTCTTCTTGCTGCCATGGGGACACAGCCCCTTGGAGCCGCTCTGTAGGGCTCCTCCTCTGAGAACCTTGTTCGCTCCCTGATTTAATCAGTTCTCCCAGTGAGTGACTCCGGTCTCTTGTAGCATTTATCACAGGGGACACATCGCTATCCACGGCCTGTTTCCCCTGTGGATGGTCACTGGGGGACAGCCCTGGCCATCCAGCGTGGCTCACAGTGGCCTCATTCGGCTGGACCCCCGGCGAGCTGGGCCTGTCCACTGAGCTGTTGTCTGCAGGGAGCATTTTTCTGGGGTCACAACCTGATTTTTAAGACGTGAAAAGATCTTGGTGAGAAGTGAAAGCAGTTATTTAAAATGTGCAGACGCCTGTCGACCTTGACGCAGACCAGTCACCCACTCTGGGAGCTGATTATGACTGGATCCTGGGATATCGGCGCGATGGCCACAGATGGTGTCTTAGACCCAGCAGTGAGATGCTCTGCTTTTAAGTGGTGAGAATCAGTTCAGTTCAGTTCAGTTCAGTTGCTCAGTCGTGTCTGACTCTTTGCGATCCCATGAATTGCAGCACGCCAGGCCTCCCTGTCCATCACCAACTCCTGGGGTTCACCCAAACCCATGTACATTGAGTCAGTGATGCCATCCAGCCATCTCATCCTCTGTCGTCCCCTCTCCTCCTGCCCCCAATCTCTTCCAGCATCAGGATCTTTTCAAATGAGTCAGTTTTTCGCATCAGGTGGCCAAAATATTGGAGTTTCAGCTTCAACATCAGTCCTTCCAATGATCACTCAGGACTGATCTCCTATAGGATGGACTGGTTGGATCTCCTTGCAGTCCAAGGGACTCTCAAGAGTCTTCTTTAGCACCACAGTTCAAAAGCATCAATTCTTCGGTGCTCAGCCTTTTTCACAGTCCAACTCTCACATCCATACATGACCACTGGAAAAACCATAGCCTTGACTAGATGAACCTTTGTTGGCAAAGTAATGTCTCTGCTTTTCAATATGCTGTCTAGGTTGGTCATAATTTCCTTCCAAGGAGTAGCCGTCTTTTAATTTCATGGCTGCAGGAGCCGTCTGCGGTGGTGGGGATGCTCGTGGACAAGTGAGAGCTCACAGTGCCTCTTGAGTTTCTGTGTTTTGCTCTTTTGGAGGAAAATGTAGGAAGACAAAGGTCTTGGCTGAGTTGACACTTGGAGTTGGATGCCTCAGCTGGCTGTTCTCGGGGTGGGGGGTGCTGCTACTCCAGAGGGGACTTCTGAGATGGCACTGGGGACCCAGGACCTGCCCTCGTGGGGTCTGATGTTACCCTGGGGAGTGTGCCTGTGGAGGGGCAGAGTCCCTGGATGGGGTGGGAGGGAGTGACTGCCCAGAGATGTGCCTGACCAGAGAGAGGAGCCTGGCGTGTCTACGTGAGGTGGGCAGGTGCCTCAGACCCCCACACCCAGTTGCTCTCCGCCCACCTCCTGGAACTGGGTCTGCACTCCAGAGGTGCTGGTCTCCATTAGATACTGCATGTCTATCGCCATTTCTCAGACAAATTGCATCTTTCAGCGCACCGAGAAGGCGCTTCCCCAAACACTCACAGAGTTTCGGGAATGTGTGCTCCATGGGTGCAAGAGTGAGCCCAGGAGATGCGGGAGGGTGTCTGGCTGGGGGATGCTAGTCGGGAGTCGGGGTGGGGGGACTGTGCCCACCCCCAGTCTTGAGTGTGGACGGTGGGCGGCACCCATGGTGAGGGCGACTCGGGGTGAAGTCCCAGGCGGAGGGCCAGCTGGAGAAGGAACAGAACATCCACTGTGAATTAACCACGGCAAACCCAGGCAGGTGGAGAGCGTGAAAGGTCCTCAAAGTGCCGGTCAAAGACGAGCCGAAGGTTGGGGCCCACGCCGCCCCCCTCAGATCCTCTGAACGGGCTCGCTGATGCCCGCTAGCTCCCGAATGCCCTCGATGCTGAGGACCTGCTCCTGGAGGGGGCCGGGAGGAGCCGGGCATCTCCCTTGTCGCCTCGAAGCACTGGCCACAGAGACGAGGCAGACATCTGCAGAGCAGCCATGGCCGAGTGGCCAGTGTCCTGGGAGGTTCACAGGGGCCGGGGAGGGAGGCGTCCGAACGTGTCCTCAAAGTGCGTCTTCCATTTGTAACAGCGCAGTAAGACAGCTTGGGGGGTGGGGGCAGTCAGGACCTCCTGCCTGGGAGCAGGTCCACAAAGCGCCATCAGGACTCACATCTTCCAGTTTCTGTGACCGTGAGAGAATGACCAACACGCCATTCTCTGCAGTGAGGGGTGCTGTCGCTGCACAAGACTCGATCCCTCCTGCGGTGCACGTGCACCCGGGGATCCCAGTTCTGCATCAGAACCTAGTGCTAGAGAGCTCGTGCTGGGAGCAGCAGGTCTGAACGGGGCTGTGCCGTCCTCCAGGGACAGTGGTGGTGTGTGGAGGCTGGTGGTCACCCCTGAGGGGTGGCAGTTCCTGTCTCTGGGGGGTAGGGGAGCTGGAGCCCTGGGGTGCCCAGCCTGGCCCCTCAACTGGGAGAGACATGGCCAGAGGCTCGGTGATATGGGGGGGGGGGCCTTGATGGGCCCACACATGGTGACGGTGACCCCACCCCCAGTGACGACCGTGGAGATCTCGAATGTTGATGGGAAAAGTTGGATTTGATGCCCGAAGCCTGGCATCCCTGCGGGGCTCCCTGCAGGCTCCCCACGCCTCCCTGCCCACCAGGCTCTCCCACCCCTCCCTGCCCCGAGTCCCGCTCAGGCGCCCAGTGTCTGGCTGAGCCTCTGGGGTGAGGGGTGCTGGGGTCCCCTCCCCTCACCCAGTGAGGGGCTGAGGGGCCAGGCCAGGCGCTCCCGCTCTGCTGTGTCTGTGGGAACGCCCTTCCGGGAGGTGCCTCTCACAGGCCTGGCGTCCACACCAAGGCCTCAGGTTCCTCCCAGTGGGCTGTTCTGACCATTTGGGACCTGCATCCTGGGCTGCAGCCCTCAGACCAGCAGGAGCATCACCAAGGGCCCGTTCCCCGCTCAGTACAGACTGGTGGACAGCTGTGGTCCGCCCGCTGAGCCGGGACTCGGCCCATCACCGCTGTCCAGCGGGTGCTCCTCAGATCTGCCCCCTGCGCCTGCTTCGGGCCTGGCAGGAAGCCGAACGAACAGGTCGAGGGTCATGGGGGTCAGATGACAGGTCAGGGGTCACAGGTGTCAGATGACAGGTTGGGGGCCATGGGGGTCAGATGACAGGTCAGGGGTCACAGGGATCAGATGACAGGTTGGGGCCATGGGGTCAGATGAAAAGGTCGGGGGTCACAGAGGTCAGAGGACAGGTTGTGGGCCATGGGGTCAGATGAAAAGGTCAGGGGTCACGGGGTCAGAGCACAGGTTGGGGGTCATGCGGTCAGAGGACAGGTTGGGGGCACAGATGTCAGAGGACAGGCTGGACACACTTGCCCTCTGCTCAGGGGCTGCGGAGTGGGCTGGGTGGCTGGCTGGGAGGGCAGCCCCGGGCCACTTCTCTGTCCATCTGCCCAGTGACCTTGGGGACAGTGTTCTCAGCTGAACACAAAGCCGATGAGGATGGGCAGGGCTCGTGGCCAGCTTCAGCATGCATGCGGTGGGCCTCCTGCCACCCCCTTCTCAGGAGCAGAAGACGTGGGTGCTTAGATGCCCGCCCCGCCCTGCGATGTTAGTGATGGTGTCATAGGAGGATGCGCTGTCCAGGCCATCAGAAGGTTCACACCTGGGCCTGCGTGTTTTCGTGTAGCACATACACCTCAATAAGGCTGGAGAAACCCAAACCAGCACCCCCCGGTGGCCACGAGGCCCCTGGGGGCAGAGGCAGGGTTTCAGCCCAGGGTCCAGGGGCTCAGGCAGGGTCCCCAAGAGAGCTGGTCTGGGTGCTCAGCCCCCAACAGCACAGCAGAGGCTGGCCTGATGCCCAGCCCTGCTCACCTGGATCAGACAGGGCAGCCAGGCCTCCCGGGGACACGGGCACACTTGTCATCTACTAAGATTAAAAGACCCAGACCCCCAGGACAGGGTGACCCCCGTCCTGCCACCAGGAGGGTGGTGGGGGGAACGGGGGCTTGGCCTAACAGGACGAACGCGGGGCTCGTTGCCTGAGATCATCTCAGACCATCTCTGCCAAAGTAGAGAGGGTATGTAAACCCAGTGATGGGCTTTTAATTTCAAGTTTTTTAAGATAATAGTTTTGTAGCAGGTTCATTCTTTTACTCAGCACTAGTTTTTCAGCGGGAGAAGGCAGTGGCACCCCACTCCAGTACTCTTGCCTGGAAAATCCATGGACGGAGGAGCCTGGTAGGCTGCAGTCCATGGGGTTGCTAAGAGTTAGACACGACTGAGCGACTTCACTCTCACTTTTCACTTTTATGCATTGGAGAAGGAAATGGCAACCCACTCCAGTGTTCTTGCCTGGAGAATCCCAGGGACGGGGGAGCCTGGTGGGCTGCCGTCTATGGGGTCACACAGAGTCGGACATGACTGAAGTGACTTAGCAGCAATAGCAGCAGCAGTTTTTCAGCCAGAGAGCCAGCTCCCAGCTAAGATAAATTTCAGCTGAGCCCTGGAGTGGAATCCAATTTAGACCTCCCCTGATTCGGCGGAGCTCATTAGCGATGTTCTGCTTGTTGAGTCTGTTCCGGCCGTGCCGCTTCTGTTTGGTAAGCAGATCGGGAGATAAACGGGGACGCTGTTTGTGGCGGGTCATTGTTCCCTTTAATGTCCACGCTGCAGAGCTCGCGTTCTGATCTCAATTAAAACGTTTTATTCCATTTTAGCTGTAATTGAGCCAACCTGGCAATTTGTACTCCGATTCCCTCCGTTAAGTAATTGACAGTCACGACCGTCGTCGGTAATAACACATCCAATCACGCGCTTCTGCATCTGAAATAGCTCAGGACTGCCATCACCCTGTGGACCGTGGGCTGCCTCTGCACTCGCCTTCCTTGGCCGGGAGTCTGGGTCTCGGCGGGGATGTCTCAGCCCGTCCCTGTCTGCTCCCAACGTGGACCCAGTAAACTGGGGTCTGGCTCAGCCTGTGGCCCGGCTCAGGGGCTCCAGAAGTGCCTCTGTGATGTGGTGAGCGGACCTGGCCAGGAGGGAAGTGTTGTTTCCAGCAAGATTTTTTCTCTCTCTTTTCCCAAAGAGTCCAGTCCCCTGGGTGGGCATCCCTCCTCCTCCAGCCTGGCTCAGGTGTGCAGGTTCAGGTGGGAACAGGGGAGACCAGATGGAGCTGTTGTGTGATTTTGCCAAAGAAAGAGGAACTGAGGGTGGAGGGTGGGCTTCAGAATCTCACATCACAGGATGCCCTCCTTCTTGCCCTCACCCTGGGGGCACATCTCCCCGCCCCGCTGCCCAGAACCAGCTCAGCATCCCAGGGTGTGTGTGCAGCCTGAGGTAGCAGGCTCTCAGCAGTGGAGGGGACCCTGGCAGGCCAGCCCGAGCCCCTCCATGTCCTCTCTCCTCCTGTCCAGGGTGCTCCAGTCCCTGAGGGGGTGTCTTTCCAGGACCAGCACTGACTGGGGGCCTGGCCCCGGAACTGTCCATGCTTGAGCCCTTCAAAGCCCTGAGTGACACCGCCCGGCCTCAGCAGGTGGGGTGAGGTTGAGGAAGGGATCTCGGTGCTGGAAGACAGCTGCTGCTGTGTGGTCTTGTCCCCCCGAGCCCCCTGAGTGCAGGACCCCTGCTTCCTGGCTGCCACCGGGCACACAGGTGTGCAGGGTACACAGGTGTGCATGACACGCGGGTGTGCCTGGTACACAGGTGTGCATGACACGTGGGTGCACAGGTACACAGATGTGCATGACACGTGGGTGTGAAGGGCACACAGATGTGCATGACACATGGGTGTGCCTGGTACACAGGTCTGTTGACACGTGGGTGTGCTCAGTACATAGGTATGTGTGACATGCGGGCGTGCCGGGTACACAGGTGTGCGTGACACGTGGGTATGCCGGGTACATAGGTGTGCATGACATGTGGGTGTGCAGGGCACACAAGTGAGCAGGGTACACAGGTGTGTGTGACACGCGGGTGTGCTGGGTACACAGGTGTGAGTGACACGCGGGTGTGCTGGGTACACAGGTGTGAGTGACATGCGGGTGTGCTGGGCACACAGGTGTGAGTGACACGCGGGTGTGCCCGGTACGCAAGTGTGTGTCACACACAGGTTTGCGTGGCCCCGTGTGCCCAGGCCCTCGGCTGTGAGGGAGATGGGAGGCAGGGTCTAGGGGCCCTGTGGATGGGGCGGCTGGGTGGACATGTGGGGAGAGAAGGCCGGTGGAGGGACTAGAGAGGGAAAGTCCGTGGTGTTCAGTGGGGAGAGTTGTGTCCTGAGGTGAGGAGCAGGGCTTTAGCCCTGGTGAGGGAGTCAGGGGTCCCCGGCTAGGGGAGAGCGCTGACCTGACCGGGGTGGAGCCAGGAGGGTGGGCCTCAGAATCTGGGGGCCCTGAGGGGTGGATGTGACCCCACTTTACAGACATCCTGCTCCTCCCACTAGAGTGGAAAGTAGATAAGATGAAAGAAATAAAATCAATTGGGAGGTAAATCAGTAAAAAGGAAGAAATAAAAATCAGGAATATTCATGAGGTCTAAATAGGAGTTGGGGCTTCCCTGGTGGCTCAGATGGTAAGGAATCTGCCTGCAATGCAGGAGACCTGGGTTTGATCCCTGGTTTGGGAAGATGCCCCGGAGAAGGGAAAGGCTGCCCACTCCAGTACTCTAGCCTGGAGACTCCCATGGACAGAGGAGCCTGGCGGGCTGCAGTCCATGGTGTCTCACAGTGGAACATGACCGAGCGATTAACGCTAACTTAACGAATGGGACTCAGGATAAATTCTCTGTTAAGTGACAATGACAGACTTATTTATTTATTATTTTTGAAATTAATTTTTATTAGAGTATCATTGATTTACAATGTTGTGACAGACTAATTTAGAAAACAAAACTTAGCTTTACAGTTTATAAGAAACACTTAAGATTAAGTGGTGTAGAAAGGTTGACTATAAATGAATGACAATTTTAACTTCATACAAGAGAAAAGTAAGTCATTATGTAATGATAAATGACCTAATTTATAAGAAATTGAATTGAACTGGCAATAAACTGCTAAGAAACAGTCTAGCAACTAAATATATAGAGAAAAATCTACTAGGAAAGGCAGAAAAACAGGAAGAAAAGCATGTGGGGTATTTGAATGTACCTGTTTTGGAATTAAATAACTCTAGTAGAAAATAAATAAAAAAGAATATAGAGGTCACGAATGTAAACAGTATAATATAATTCATGTTTCTCAAATAGAAAATCACATTTTGTCATTTTGGTTGAATACATAGAACATAGATTGCAGTTACCCACCTAGAAGATCTTTGGTGTTTAAAAAGCAGGGATGTGGCAGGCTGTAAATTGTTTAATTTGGCATGCAAAAATGGTTAGAAAACTGCTAACATAATATACCAACACATTCCAAAAGATACAAAAAAACATTTTATAAAGCTTATAAATTTATTCTTTTTAAAAAATGTATATACTCATTTTATTTTTCTCTGCACAGAGTCTTTGCTGCTGCTCAGGGGCTTTCTCCAGTGGTGGTGCTCAGGCCTCTCAGCGCCGTGCTTCCCTTATTCAGAGCGTGGGCTCCAGGCACGTGGGCTTCAGTGGTCACGCCTTCAGCTTCAGTGGCCTCAGCAGTCGTGGCTTCAGTGGTCGTGGCTCTCAGTGGTCATGCCTTGAGCTTCAGTGGCCTCAGCAGTCATGGCTTCAGTGGTCGTGGCTCTCAGTGGTCATGCCTTGAGCTTCAGTGGCCTCAGCATTCGTGGCTTCAGTGGTCGTGGCTCTCAGTGGTCATGCCTTCAGCTTCAGTGGCCTCAGCAGTCATGGCTTCAGTGGTCGTGGCTCTCAGTGGTCATGCCTTCAGCTTTAGTGGCCTCAGCTGTCGTGGCTTCAGTGGTTGTGGCTCTCAGTGGTCATGCCTTTCAGCTTTAGTGGCCTCAGCAGTCGTGGCTTCAGTGGTCGTGGCTCAGGCTCCAGAGCACAGGCTCCGTGGTTGTGGTGCACAGGCTCAGTTTCTCCTCCATGTGTGGGATCTTGCTAGGGATTGAACCCACATCTGCCTGAGCAGGCAGATTCTTAGCCACTGGACCCCCAGGGATGCTCCTATAATCTGTCCTTAATAAAAGCTGTAGCAGCAGAATTCTAGGAGAGCCCAGCCCTGTGTGAGCCCCGCCCCTCGAAGCCTGGGAGAGTCTGTGCCTATAATCAGAGACCATGCCTGTGACGATGCCATGTTTCGGGGCAAAGGGGAAACAACTCCAGTGGGCCTGAGCTAATCGGGGGGGCCGTGTAGATCTGTGTAGATTTCTCAGGCTGGAGGCCAAGGAGGAGACCAGGGAGACACACTGCTGATCTTGAGGCAGCGTCAGCAACCCTACTGGGGTTGCTGGGGCCACATGGAGGGGATGTGGATGACCTCCAGGAGCTGGGCACAGGCCTGCAGAAACGTGGCCCCAGACCCAGCACAGCAGGAGGCAGACCCAGCTGGCTGACTGAGGCCTGGAGGGCATCCATCCCCTGCCATGAGAGCTTCAGTCCCTGAGACCCAGGCAGCCGGCAGCTCCAGTCAGTCCACAGGCGGTAATTGATAAGCAGCCGTGTGCTCCCTGAGCCCTGGAGAGTAGAGGCCAAGCTCGGAGATGGCAGGGATCATTTCTCGAGAGGCTGTTTTCCCTGGCTCGCTGGTGTTGTGAATGGAAGTGAGTCCCCCCGCCGCCAAAGTCATAAGTCAAAGCTCTAAACCCATCCGTGACTGGGAGCAGGGCTTTTGAGAAGCAGCTGAGTTGAGTGAAGTCCAGGGGTGGACCCAAGTCCTCAGGCCTGTCCTCCTTATGCTGAGAGGAAGGGGCACCAAGTACTCTGTCTCAAGGAGGGGCTGGGTAAGGACACGGTGAGGGGGCGGCCGACTACCCCCCAGAGAGACGCCAGGGCGTTTCCTATGAGACGGGAGCCCCTATTGCTATCATGCAGCGAGCGTTGGCTCCAGATGTAACAAGACAAATACGTAGTAATTAGCTTAAATAGCGTGGGCTTACAGGTGGTGCCGGTGGTAAAGAATCTGCCCGCCAATGTAGGAGACACGAGAGACGCTGGTTTGATCCCTGGGCTAGGAAGATCCTCTGGAGTAGGAAATGGCAGACCCTCCTCCAGTATTCTCACCTCGAAAATTCCATGGACAGAGAAGCCTGGTGGGCTGCAGTCCATGGGGTTGCAAAGAATCAGACACGACTGAGCATGCATGCATGCTAGCATAAATACTGGTGAAGCCAAGAAAAGACAGCTTTTTAGTTAATGATCTCATTGTACAGCTAAGAAACCAGAGAAATTTGCCAGTGAGCAAACATTTCCTGAGCGCCCACCGGATGCAAACATCTCCTATGCTCTGGGCACCGCCAGGCTTCTGCTGTGAGTCCTGGCTCACCCCCGAAGGCAGACGAGGAAGGTGCACTCTGGCCGACATGCATGCCTAGAAGCAGCCAGCTGTGAAAATGATGGGAATCCGAGAAGACACTGCTGGAGTCGTCATGGACGAAGCAAGCCCCTCTCGGCTGACTGTAGGAATGTCTGACACGTCTTGGACCACAGACCGCATCTCCTTTGACTGCTCATTGGCTGATGGCCCAGGAGCTCTCCTCGCAGTCCTGCAGGTGAGCAGTGTGTGCTGGCCCTGGGGAATCTGGAGGAGAAGGGCTCTCACTGGGCAGGAGCCTGTTTCCCAGCTACTGACCAAGCAGGGTGTGTGACTCGCTGCTGGCTGCTTCGTGTGGTTCTAACAGGCTGATGAACACTCGGGGCTCTGGAGCCACACCAGGAGCAGCGTCTCCTGTCACACCCAGCTGCGCTTTTGTGCAGGAAGAGAGATGGGAGTGGGGACACGTGTCTGCAGTCCCCCGCCCCCCCGCAACCTGGTTGCCTCTGGTCCAGCACGTTCTTGCTTCTCCCCCTCAACTTTCCCCCTAAACTCATCATATCTGTGTGAACCACAGGAGGTGTGCATGCGGCTTTGCTTAGGGGGTGACTGCCAAGCCTGGAGGAGAAGGAGGGCTGGGTATGGGGTCTCTCTGGAGTTTCAGGACTTCACCCAGCAAGGCTCTTGGGGGCCCCATCACGGCGCCCTGTGGGGACTGGAGGAAATAGAAGAGGACTCCTGGGAGACGTGGTGACACCCCTGCTTCCTCTCTGTTGAGAAGACGGTGAATTATTCTAGAACTGCTGCTCTTACAGAGCAGACCTGGCTGATTAATAAGCTGTGGTTCTAGTTTTCCTCCTGATCATCTATTTTTTTCTGCATAAATTTTCTGAATGACATGTAGATAAATTCTCAAACTTATGAGTGTCCCCCTTGAGACGGGGTTTCATCATCTTACCTATTTAACTAATTTATTAGTTACAATTACAACTCAAAATGGCACCGACTCCAGCATAATCAAAAGCTACGTTTCAATTATTCATTGAGACTTTAATTAAGAAGCCCCACTAAATTAATAAAAGCTTCAGAAAGAATGTAATGAAAAAGACTCCCAGAAAGTCTTGACAAACTTTTCTCTGTCTTAGAAATTAACTTTCCTCCTGCAAACTGCCACAAGCTCCCCTCCTCCTTGTGGACACAGGCAGGCCAGAAGATCCCAGCAGGAGGCAGGGGGCTGGATCTGGTGAGCGTGGGGCTGTGAGAAGGCCATGCATGTGCCTGGGATTAACCCACCAGCCCTGGTTTCCTGGCATCAGAGGAGGCAGGTGGCTTCACTTGCGTTCCCCGCCCTGAGTTGGCCGGACAGGCGCTGACCTTGGTGCTGACATTGGCGCTGACCTTGGTGCTGACCTTCGCACTGACCTCGGTACTGACCTCAGTCCTGCTCTCCAGGAACGGGGCTCTCTTTGGTACCTTCTGCTATCGGGAATTGTGTCTGCCATCCTGTGCCCCCAGATTGCGAGCACCCACCCAGCCTCACACTGGGTGAGGGTTGTTTCCTTAATTTCTCTTTCTGGTCTTTTGTTGTCAGGGTGTAGAAACGCAGATTTCTCTGTGTTAACTTTGTGTCTTGCAACTTTACCAAATTTATGGGTGAGTTCTAGTAGTTTTCTTGTGGCATCCTTAGGATATTCTATATATAGCATCATGTCATCTGCAAACAGTGACAGTTTTGCTTCTCTTCCCATCCATTGATGGAGAAAGTGATAAAGAAGTTGTGATCAGATCAGATCAGATCAGTCGCTCAGTCGTGTCTGACTCTGTGACCCCATGAATTGCAGCGCGCCAGGCCTCCCTGTCCATCACCAACTCCAGGAGGTCACTCAGACTCACATCTATCGAGTCAGTGATGCCATCCAGCCATCTCATCCTCAATCGTCCCCTTCTCCTCTTCCCCTCAATCCCTCCCAGCATCAGAGTCTTCTCCAATGAGTCAACTCTTCGCATGAGGTGGCCAAAGTACTGGAGTTTCAGCTTCAGCACCATTCCTTCCAAAGAAATCCCAGGGCTGATCTCCTTCAGAATGGACTGGTTGGATCTCCTTGCAGTCCAAGGGACTCTCAAGAGTCTTCTCCAACACCACAGTTCAAAAGCATCAATTCTTCGGTGCTCAGCCTTCTTCACAGTCCAGCTCTCACATCCATACATGACCACAGGAAAAACCATAGCCTTGACTACACAAACCTTTGTTGGCAAAGTAATGTCTCTGCTTTTGAATATGCTATCTAGGTTGGTCATAACTTTACTTCCAAGGAGTAAGTGTCTTTTAATTTCATGGCTGCAGTCACCATCTGTAGTGATTTTGGAGCCCCCCAAAATAAAGTCTGAGACTGTTTCCACTGCTTCCCCATCTATTTCCCATGTAGTGATGGGACCAGATGCTATGATCTTCATTTTCTGAATGTTGAGCTTTAAGCCAACTTTTTCACTCTCCACTTTCACTTTCATCAAGAGGCTTTTTAGTTCCTCTTCACTTTCTACCATAAGGGTGGTGTCATCTGCATATCTGAGGTTATTGATATTTCTCCCAGCAATCTTGATTCCAACTTGTGTTTCATCCAGTCCAGCATTTCTCATGATGTACTCTGCATATAAATTAAATAAACAGGGTGACAATATACAGCCTTGATGTACTCCTTTTCCTATTTGGAACCAGTCTGTTGTTCCATGTTCAGTTCTAACTATTGCTTCCTGACTTGCATACTAATTTCTCAAGAGGCAGATCAGGTGGTCTGGTATTCCCATCTCTTTCAGAATTTTCCACAGTTTATTGTGATCCACACAGTCAAAGGCTTTGGCATAGTCAATAAAGAAGAAATAGATGTTTTTCTGAAACTCTCTTGCTTTTTCCATGATCCAGTGGATGTTGGCAATTTGATCTCTGGTTCCTCTGCCTTTTCTAAATCCAGCTTGAACATCTGGAATTTTATGGTTCACATACTGCTGAAGCCTGGCTTGGAGAATTTTGAGCATTACTTTACTAGCATGTGAGATGAGTGCAATTGTGTGGTAGTTGGAACATTCTTTGGCATTGCCTTTCTTTGGGATTGGGATGAAAACTGACCTTTTCCAGTCCTGTGGCCACTGCTGAGTTTTCCAAATTTGCTGGCATATTGAGTGCAGCACTTTCACAGCATCATCTTTCAGGATCTGGAATAGCTCAACTGGAATTCCATCACCTCCACTAGCTTTGTTCGTAGTGATGCTTTCTAAGGCCCACTTGACTTCACATTCCAGGATGTCTGGCTCTAAGTCAGTGATCACACCATCGTGATTATCTGGGTCGTGAAGCTCTTTTTTGTACAGTTCTTCTGTGTATTCTTGCCACCTCTTCTTAATATCTTCTGCTTCTGTTAGGTCCATACCATTTCTGTCCTTTATCAAGCCCATCTTTGCATGAAATGTTCCTTTGGTATCTCTGATTTTCTTGAAGAGATCCCTAGTCTTTCCCATTCTGTTGTTTTCCTCTATTTCTTTGCATTGATCGCTGAAGAAGGCTTTCTTATCTCTTCTTGCTATTCTTTGGAACTCTGCATTCAGATGTTTATATCTTTCCTTTTCTCCTTTGCTTTTCGCTTCTCTTCTTTTCGCAGCTATTTGCAAGGCCTCCCCAGACAGCCATTTTGCTTTTTTGCATTTCTTGTCCATGGGGATGGTCTTGATCCCTGTCTCCTGTACAATGTCACGAACCTCATTCCATAGTTCATCAGGTACTCTATCTATCAGATCTAGGCCCTTAAATCTATTTCTCACTTCCACTGTATAATCATAAGGGATTTGATTTAGGTCATACCTGAATGGTCTAGTGGTTTTTCCTACTTTCTCCAATTTAAGTCTGAATTTGGCAATAAGGAGTTCATGGTCTGAGCCACAGTCAGCTCCTGGTTTTGTTTTTGCTGACTGTATACAGCTTCTCCATCTTTGGCTGCAAAGAATATAATCGATCTGATTTCGGTGTTGACCATCGGGTGATGTCCATGTATAGAGTCTTCTCTTGTGTTGTTGGAAGAGGGTGTTTGTTATGACTAGTGCATTTTCTTGGCAAAACTCTATTAGCCTTTGCCCTGCTTCATTCCGTATTCCAAAGCCAAATTTGCCTGTTACTCCAGGTGTTTCTTGACTTCCTACTTTTGCATTCCAGTCCCCTATAATGAAAAGGACATCTTTTTTGGGTGTTAGTTCTAAAAGGTCTTGTAGGTCTTCATAGAACCGTTCAACTTCAGCTTCTTCAGCATTACTGGTTGGGGCATAGACTTGGATTACTGTGACATTGAATGGTTTGCCTTGGAAACGAACAGAGATCATTCTGTTGTTTTTGAGATTGCATCCAAGTACTGCATTTCGGACTCTTTTGTTGACCATGATGGCCACTCCATTTCTTCTGAGGGATTCCTGCCCGCAGTAGTAGATATTATGGTCCTCTGAGTTAAATTCACCCATTCCAGTCCATTTGAGTTCGCTGATTCCTAGAATGTCGACATTCACTCTGGCCGTCTCTTGTTTGACCACTTCCAATTTGCCTTGATTCATGGACCTGACATTCCAGGTTCCAATGCAATATTGCTCTTTACAGCATCGGACCTTGCTTCTATTACCAGATACATCCACAACTGGGTAATCTTTTTACTTTGGCTCCATCCCTTCATTCTTTCTGGAGTTATTTCTCCACTGATCTCCAGTAGCATATTGGGCCCCTACTGACCTGGGGAGTTTCTCTTTCAGTATCCTATCATTTTGCCTTTTCATACTGTTCATGGGGTTCTCAAGGCAAGAATACTGAAGTGGTTTGCCATTCCCTTCTCCAGTGGACCACTACATCATATATACATATATATGTAAGATGGAATTATTCAGCCGTAAAAAAGAATGAGATAATGCCATTTGCAGCAACATGAATTGATCTAGAGATTATTATACTAAGTGAAGTAACTCATACAGAGAAAGATAAACATCACATAGTATCAGTTACATGCGAAATCTAATAAAAAATGAAACGAACATTTTTATAAAACAGAGACAGTCTCACAGATCTCAAAAGCAAACCTATGGCTACCAAAGGGGAAATGTGGGGGAAAGTGGTAAATTAGGAGATTGGGATTAACATATACACACTACTGTTTACAAAGCAGATAGCTGACAAGGACCTGCTGTCCAGCACAAGGAGCTCTGCTCAGTGTCTTGTGAACACCTGTACGGGGGAAGAATGTAAACAGAATGTGCTCTGCTGTACACTTGAAACTAACACAGCACTGCAAATCAACTGTGCTCCAATAAAACAGTTTTAGCAAGTTGACATTTGGGTGAGGAAATGGAGGAAGAGCGGGAAGAAGAGGCCCAGGTGGACCAGTCCCACCCGTGTGCTGGCCCTGTCCTTTGCCCCCAGTGCCCCCAGGCTGCTCATCTTGCAGGAGGTGGACTCGGATGGCTCACAGATGGCCCAAAGAGCATGATTAATCATTCCACCCAAACCCACATGGCTTGGTTCCTAAATCGCTCATTTAGGGAATCAGGGCAGAGAGAGAGAGAGAGCTACATTCCAGGGGTCGGAAGAGCCAGGGAGGGTCCATGGAGCCAGGAGGTGAGTCGAGGGTCACCTGGGGAGTGAGCACGGATGCCCGGGAGAGTGGGGGATGCTGCTGGGAGCCTGGTGATGTGGGGACCCAGCAGCCTGGCTTGCTTTCTGAGCTGGCCCAGCCTACAGGGCGTGAGCAACACGGGCCACTTCACGTGCTCTGTGCATGAGGGCCTGCTCTTTCTCTTAGGATGGGTGCAGGCTGGCAAGGTTATCAGTAGCTTATCTACCGACCTACAGAACGACCCCCAGACCCAGTTGGAAGCTGGAACTCCAGGCTTAGAGCCCGAGGTCTGTCCCCGGGGAGGGCATGTGGCCCAGGGAACTCCCTCCCTGGCAGTGGGTGTCCCTACGTTTTTGATGGAGAGCTTTGGCTGGAGTGGGAGACCCAGGACAGGCGGGAGGAGGGGCACCCCCTGCAGCAATGCAGCATTGGCGGGTCCACGGGTTGACTGACATGTGGGGGTGACTCTCAGGATCTTAATTCCCCAACCAGGGATTGATGAGAGTGGGGTCCTCACCACTGGACCGCCAGGGAAGCCCCTAGAAGGTAGGTTTTGAGGCAGATATGGATAACAGGAACTGAGGCAGATACGGATAACAAAAACACTGTTAACTCTGTCCATGGTGATTCATGGGCTGTTTTGAGCTTGTGACAGGTTTTGTGATAAATGAAACTCTTACGCATGATTACTTATTCTAATGGATAGACGTTATGAGTCCCATCTTATGGAACTGGCAATGGAGACCCGGACAGCTTCCCTGACTCACCCCACCCGGCCCAACCTGGTTCAGGGCAGGTCTGTCTGGCTCCCCTGCTTCTGGCAATAACCAGCCCATAATAGTTAGGGTTAGGACCGGTCAACAGCAGACTCTGAGGACGCAGAGTCAGGGCCAGCCCAGGAGAGACTGCACATTTCCCAACAGGTGTTTAAAATCCTTCTTCCTCTCCAGCAGTGAGGAGCAGCTTCAGATCACCACTGACGTCGGGGCTCTGGGGCAGGGCGGGGTTGATGGGTTACCTCCTGGGGGCTGGACTGTGCCCTCCTTTGGGCCCCCGCCCAGCCTCTTATCTCGGAACTCACTCTGTTCTGTAGGCACAAAGCCGGCAGCTCCCTGTCCCTCAGCCCCTGACCCAGTGGGGAAGCCCCCAGACCAGCAAGCCCAGAACGAAGATGGGGTGATGTCAGGACGCACTGAGGGGTCCCATCAGCAAGTAGGGGTCGCAGCCCTGGAAGGCAGTGCCCATGTGTCCTTAAAGTGCAGGGGACCCTAACCTCTGAGACGCCCGTGACGTTACCAGCCTCCAGGACGATGCCCTTCCCCTGAGGCCAGGCCCAGTAGCAGGAGTGCCACGAGGAGGCCCCCTCCTCAGTCCCCCCAGAAGCACGGTCTGTGGTTTTCAGAGCATGCTGACCCCGGGGCGGGCGGGGGACCCAGAGGAGGACAGCGGGCACAGGCAGCTGCGTGCTTCTCTGGAAGAGGCTGCCGGGCGTCACTGCTGGGAATTCATCAGGAGATCTTGAAAAACGGAAGAACAAAGAAAGCGGGCGAGGTTGTCGGGAGATGACGAGACTGGGGCTGCCAGTTAAGGATGCGTCGACGCAGCACCATTTGCTTAGGGTCCTTCATGTGAGAGATTCCAGTGCCGAGGCCAACACGCCTCTTCAGTCAAGTGTTCATAGAAGCAGACGGGGAGTGGGCCGGCGTGCCCAGGGTTTACCACCCAGAGACGGGGGAAGGGTGCTCCTCTGCGGAACCTCACTTCCAGGCAGAAAAATAAGAGGCCCTCTGGAGGGGGGGGATGTTTCTTGGACTCTTCCTTAGGTGTGTAAAGAAACACATGTCCTTTTTCTTCTCTATTAATAGATGGGCGTTTTCCTGGGTGTTTGGTACACCTCCTGTGGTCCTCTGGATGAGGCGGGGGAAGGGACTGTGTTAACATGCCCAGGGCTGGAGTGTGGACCAATTCCTGCTCCCCTCTCTTCCCTCCCTGTCTATGTCTGTCTCCACGCCAGTTCTCTCTCTCTCTCTCTCTCTCTCTCTCTCTGTCTTTCATGCCCCTACACCTGACGGTCCCTAGTTTTCTGGGGAGAACCCCAGAATCCGAACTGAGAGATTCTAGCCGGTCCCGGATTCTACCCCCACTGTCGGGAGCCGGCTTGGGTCAGGGCTCCACTCATGACAAAGGTCATGAGGAAGGAGGCTCGGCATACACAAATGTGTGACTGAACCTCAAGAGCCCCCCTGGGAATTCTCGAGCATCTACCCCTCAAAAAACAGAGTCTGTCTACTTTATGCTTTGTGCTTTCACCTACACCTCTGACTTTACAGAGGGCTGTCCCCCACTAGCTTTCTCTGAAAAAAGTGTTAACTTAGAGCTCCAGTTAATAATTCCTGGATTTTTCACTTGTTGGGCCAATGTTTGCTGCTAAGTCTCCATATCCCTTACCTACTATGTCCTTGGCAGTGTATTGATTGATATAATTGGTTTATAGAAATGTAAGTGGTAATTTTAATGTTTGTAAACTTGGACCCTTGAGTTAATTCTTTCTCTTGTTATAACCCACCACACCTTTGCCCTATAGGAATGCAACTTTATCTAATGCTTTTGGAGGATCGATCAGATCAGATCAGTCGCTCAGTCGTGTCCGACTCTTTGCGACCCCATGAACCGCAGCACGCCAGGCCTCCCTGTCCATCACCAACTCCCGGAGGTCACTCAGACTCACATCCATCGAGTCAGTGATGCCATCCAGCCATCTCATCCTCTGTCGTCCCCTTCTCCTCCTGCCCCCAATCCCTCCCAGCATCAGAGGCTTCTCCAATGAGTCAACTCTTCGCATGAGGTGGCCAAAATACTGGAGTTTCAGCTTTAGCATCATTCCTTCCAAAGAAATCCCAGGGCTGATCTCCTTCAGAATGGACTGGTTGGATCTCCTTGCAGTCCAAGGGACTCTCAAGAGTCTTCTCCAACACCACAGTTCAAAAGCATCAATTCTTCGGTGCTCAGCCTTCTTCACAGTCCAGCTCTCACATCCATACATGACCACAGGAAAGACCATAGCCTTGACTAGGCGAACCTTTGTTGGCAAAGTGATGTCTCTGCTTTTGAATATGCTATCTAGGTTGGTCATAACTTTCCTTCCAAGGAGTAAGCGTCTTTTAATTTCATGGCTGCAGTCACCATCTGCAGTGATTTTGGAGCCCAGAAAAATAAATTCTGACACTATTTCCACTGTTTTTCCATCTATTTCCCATGTAGTGATGGGACCAGATGCCATGATCTTCGTTTTCTGAATGTTGAGCTTTAAGCCAACCTTTTCACTCTCCACTTTCACTTTCATCAAGAGGCTTTTTAACCCCTCTTCACTTTCTGCCATAAGAGTGGTGTCATCTGCATATCTGAGGTTATTGATATTTCTCCCAGCAATCTTGATTCCAACTTGTGTTTCTTCCAGTCCAGCGTTTCTCATGATGTACTCTGCATATAAGTTAAATAAACAAGGTGACAATATGCAGCCTTGACGTACTCCTTTTCCTATTTGGAACCAGTCTGTTGTGCCATGTCCAGTTCTAACTGTTGCTTCCTGACCTGCATACAGATTTCTCAAGAGGCAGATCAGGTGGTCTGGTATTCCCATCTCTTTCAGAATTTTCCATAGTTTATTGTGATCTACACAGTCAAAGGCTTTGGCATAGTCAATAAAGCAGAAATAGATGTTTTTCTGGAACTCTCTTGCTTTTTCCATGATCCAGCGGATGTTGGCAATTTGATCTCTGGTTCCTCTGCCTTTTCCTCTATGTATAACTTAAGGTATAAAAGCTACTTTGGAAAATAAAGTGCAGGCCTTGTTCACCGATGGAGAAACAGTGGAAACAGTGTCAGACTTTATTTTTCTGGGCTCCAAAATCACTGCAGATGGTGACTGCAGCCATGAAATTAAAAGACGCTTACTCCTTGGAAGGAAAGTTATGACCAACCTAGATAGCATATTCAAAAGCAGAGACATTACTTTGCCAACAAAGGTTCGCCTAGTCAAGGCTATGGTCTTTCCTGTGGTCATGTATGGATGTGAGAGCTGGACTGTGAAGAAGGCTGAGCACCGAAGAATTGATGCTTTTGAACTGTGGTGTTGGAGAAGACTCTTGAGAGTCCCTTGGACTGCAAGGAGATCCAACCAGTCCATTCTGAAGGAGATCAGCCCTGGGATTTCTTTGGAAGGAATGATGCTAAAGCTGAAACTCCAGTATTTTGGCCACCTCATGCGAAGAGGTGACTCATTGGAGAGGACTCTGATGCTGGGAGGGATTGGGGGCAGGAGGAGAAGGGGACGACAGAGGATGAGATGGCTGGATGGCATCACTGACTCGATGGATGTGAGTCTGAGTGACCTCCGGGAGTTGGTGATGGACAGGGAGGCCTGGCGTGCTGCAGTTCATGGGGTCGCAAAGAGTCGGACACGACTGAGCCACTGATCTGATCTGATCTTGTTCACTGAAACTTGGTCTCCCCATGTCGTTTTTCTCTTACCTTCTGGCTGAATTATTCAGCCTCCTCTCTCCACAAAATGGTTCTCACTGAGCTATCCTTATTTCATCCGCTTTTCTTCACTGAATTTCCTCCTCACTGAGCTATCCTCATTTTTATTACTCTTTATATCTTTAATTAATACTTAATTGATCTATTGTTTTCCTCACCAACGCCGTCCCGGCTTTGAATTCCCTGGATCCACCGGGGCTGGACCCCGGCACCCCACGAATTCTTCATCCAGGTTTTTCTGCTTCAGCTTGGGCTTTGGGAGGAACCATGTCTAACACAGAAGCAGCTCCTATTACCATAACATGTATGGAATCATCAGGAACAACCTATAACAACACATATGTAAGCATAAAAAATGTCATCCGTCCACTGAGCTATAATCTTTCTCTTCTTGACACGGATTTCAGCTCAGCCCCTGGAGGACAAATACACACACACACACACCCCTCCGAGGAAGCTATTTCTTCTACTTGAAAACTCTTCAAATATTTGGAGGGCTTTCTGTGTGTCCTTTTAATCTTCTTTGAGCAGGACAAACCCAGCCCCATCAATAGATTCCCGCAGAGCAGAGTGTTGCTATCACTCAGCCCTTCGGCAAACACCTCGAGTCCACTGTGAGCTGAGCAAACAGCCAGGAGCATTGTCCCTTCTAGGAGCCTCTGCCCGGGGCTCCCACCTGAGCCGGCTACAGCCGCCTGCCCCGGACACACTCAGATCTCAGATGTCGTGTCAGGCCCCCCGTAGGCCGTGTCACCCCCTCATAACTTTTAACCTGTAGATTTAATCACACAGCGCAGATTTGCTTGAATGTTTCTACTCCATGTCGGGTCCTCTGGGCATCCATCGACATTCAGTGTAAACCGCTTAGCTTTTGGGGACCTGCCTGGTGGTTCAGTGGTTAAGAATCTGCCTTACAAGGCAGGGGATTCGGGTTCGCTCTCTGGTTGGAGAGCTAAGATGTTGGGCACCTGAGTCTGCCTGCTGCAACCACTGAAGCCAGAGAGCTCTGAAGCCTGTGTGCTACACCTACTGAGCCCGTGTCCACAGCTAGAGAGAGTGTGTGCACACCACAAAGACCCACAATACAGAGCCTGTGTCCACAGCTAGAGAGAGAGTGTGCACAGCACAGAAGATCTACCCAGGAAACGCAGATCCCGATGCTGGAACTAAGCCCTGATGCAGCCCAGTAAGTGAAGACAAACGTCCGCCCGCACAACCTCACGAAGCCTTCTTGGATTCTGGGGGCACTTTTAAAGGTTTCTTCGTGATCTGGCTGACAATGCTTTCTTCACGTTTCTGTCATGTTTCATGTTCTCTTCTGGTTTAGGGTTGGGGCAGTATGATAACAGCTGGAAGAGACCAGAGACTGCGTCTGGTCCCAGACACGTTTTGTGGAAGAGGAAACTGACCCAGACATGGAAACACATTATTTTTCATCCATTCATTCATTCATTCTGCACAATACCTTTATCCTTGCTGTAGACATCTTCTTTCCTTTATTTTTTTACTGAACAGCATAGCGTTGGAGACTGATTACATCCCCTCACTCCTAATTCTTTATATTCAAGGTGGGTACCCTGTACGGCCTTCTGGCACATTCGTTAATCTATTCTTTCATTCAACAAACTATTTTAGCTTTTCATTATGAGAGATTTCAGAGACAGGAGAGACTGACATTATAAACACGATTGTATATGCCACTCCAGTTTAAATAAAAGCATGTGCCAATTATTTCTTTATTTCTTCAAATATTTTTCTCAAAACTTTTAAAGGGTATTCTAGACATCATCACATCTCAAGCATAAATGCTTCATGATGTGCCTTTACTGAGAAGGATGCGCACACACATTTACAGTCTGCATCTTTATCCGTGTCCGTTTACCTGTCCACCCAGCCATCTCTTACAAAAGCCGCAGTGCCACTGTGACACCAGAGGAAGGTGACAGAAGTAGATCCTCTGGTATTTTATTTGCCCCTGTTGTCTCCGAAGGGTCTTTTCGCAGCGGGCTCGCTCTCTGAGTTTGCAGCCACATGGTCTCAGGTGCTTGTTTCTCGCAGCCCTTCCTCTTCCCTCGCGGCCCCTGGTTTCTGGAGAAGCCGGTGGCTTATAGTCTGTCTGTGTCTCCCTGTCTTTCATGTAAACGGCTAGTGGATCTGGGGCTCGATCTGGTTCCGGTTTGGCTTTCTTGCGGGAGCTCCTCATGAGTGGAGCCAGTCTGCTGCCCAGCGGTCCTGTCTTGCTGGTGCTCAGGCTGGCAGGGTCCGGCCGACGCCTCTGACCCCTGATCACCTTCAAGAGCCGAATGTGGTGGGCTGCCACCTGTGACTGCTGAACAGACCAGTTACATCACTCGGAGTTGACAAATGGAGGCTTTCTTGTTCTAAGTTTACTTCTGAGTTAATGACTGGGATTTTTTAAAAAGAATTTTATCTCATCAATTTGAACTGAATATGGGAAGATAAACACTTGACCTTCCTCTCTTCAATTTCAAGGTGAAGAGCAGCCTTCCGCTTCTGACCAATGAGGATGTACTTCTGGGACGTCACTGTGAATGCATGAATTTTGTATGTTGATGAGTCTCAGTCAATTGCAGTTATTTTTCTTTCTGATAGTCTTATTGTTCCATATTGAGTCAGCGAGAACCTTTCCCGATGATGAGAGTTTAAAGTTTTTACCAAATTAGAAGGAAAAGTCTTATTTCTTCAGATATTTTTCTTTATCTTGTTTTGTGAAAGTCTAATTACGGATGTTTTAGACAGATGGATATTGAGAGTTCGTTAAACTTTTCCAGCTTTTCTCTTTTCTTTAGGATAATCGCTACTGCTATATTTTCAGGTTCAATTTTATTCGCTTCTATTGTGTTTAATTTGCTCATAATTCCATCCAGGATATGAGTCACTGGGGTTGCTGTGTTTTTTTTTCCCCACTCATTTGTTTTTTCTTTATGGTTTCTATTTCTCTGTTCATTATGACTCTGTGTTTTATTAAATCCTTGAGCACATTTATAATAGCTATTTTGAAGTCCTTTTTTGCAAATTACAACATCTCTGTCATTTCTGGGCCTTTTTCTATTGACTGATTCTTCTCGGAGCTGTGGTGGCATTCTGCACGTTCGCTAATTTTGAATGGGATGCCTAGAGTTGCGGTAGTTTTGTTGATGGGTATGAGTTTTACTGTCTTTTCACAATTCTTTGAGACATTTACTTTGTGTAACATGCTGTTCTAGTAACAGGGGACGTGGTCACGGGCGAAGCAGGTCGCGTCTCCTGCGGTCACAGTGCTGTCACAGAGTGGGTGGCTGGGGAGGCAGACAGAAGGCGGCGCGTGAAGCAGTGACGCAAGATAGAGGCAACTTTCCCTTACGAAGCGAAACAACGCACTCCATCCCAAGGCTCCACTGGATCTCGGAGGAAAAGGAACGCTGCAAAGGCCTAGGAGAATCTCAGCTCCGTGAGACAGGCATTCTGTGGACCAACTGCTTCCCATGATGGACAGAAGCTTAATCTTAATGAAAAATGGGGGAGTGTGCCCCTTGAAGGTTCCCACCCCAAAGCATCTTATTTTCTTACTGATCAAAATTTTTTAAACAATTTTTTTTATTACAGATCATTTTAAACGTCTTTATTGAATTTGCTACAATATTGCTTCTGTTTTATATTTTGGCTTTTTTGGCTATGAGGCAGCTACCTGACCAGGGGTTGTACCTGCGCCCCCGCCTTGGAACGCAAAGTTTCAACCATTGGACCACCAAGGAAGTGCCTTATTGGCCAAATTGAGAACAGAGGGTCATAATTTTGCATTACAGTTAATGCAAAATAACTTTCATCTTAGAAAGCTTGTTGGAGACAGAAAGACAACTGGCTGCCGATCCATTCAATTCCCAGAATGGGGTGGGCATGTGGGGCAGGGCCCCCACAAAGTCCAACCCCGGTCCCTGACGCTGCTCCACGTGGTGAGGAGCGGAAATTTCAGCATCACCGACTCGGCAGCCTTGGGGCCTGAAATCCCAGAGCTCAGAGTAGGAGCCGTCCTCCTCCTCAGGGAGGTCAGTTCCTGGAGGCAGCTCTGGTCACGTGACGGCCCCTTGTGCCCACTCTGGGAACTGAGTCCCCCACCCTTGCCCTGCGGGGAGACAAGGGGCCCATCCAGACCCCAGTCTGGGCCCCAGCACTCACCGTCCAGGAGCTCACGTCGCCAGCGTCTGTGATCAGCTGATGAAAGCAGGAGGCGCCGCTGTGGGCACCTGCTCTTAGAGGGGCCCAGCTTCCAGCACTTCCATGTTCTTGAGTGGAAAGCACAATCAAGAGAACGAGGAATTCATCTCAGGAAGATAGAAACGGGTGACAAAGTAGAAGGAGAGCCTCAGGGTGCCTGAGCAAGAGTAGAAAATAACAGGAGCGCTGTACTAGGTAGGTTTTATAAATAACCAAAATAACCGTTTCCTCTAAGAGACTGATAAAATAGACAAATGTCCACCAAATCTAATCAAGATAGAATAAGAGTGAGAGCATATATATTTTATGGAGCTTAAAGAGCTTAGAACTGTATAAACAGGACATTCAGCAAAGGTCTTGGGGACTACCAAAAGGGTATTTTGGGGTGGGGTTCGGTGCGCAGCTGTGCAGTAACAGCTTAGAAATCAGATGAAATGGCTGATAGTTTAGGAAAACACAGGTCACCGACAGTAAAAAGAAATGGTGACACTTTGGTAAGATAGCTTGGCAGAAGATAAGCTTACAAAAATCAATAGTCTCTCCTGTGCTAGAAATAAAATACCTAGAAATGGAAATGAGGGAAGTACTATGTTCTCAACACTGGCAAACGCTGTAAATTGCATAGGAATTATCTTGAAAGTGAAGGTACAGCTCCTAAATGGAAGGAAAGTCTTACTCTGGTACATAAAGCAAGATGTGAAGTAATGTGGAGACAGCCTGTCTTTGCAGGGGATGCGGAACACCTAAAAGTGTAACCTTTCCAATGGTGAGGTAAAAGTGAAGTGCAATTCTAGTTAGACCACCAGGCACCTTGTTTAATGATCTTGCAGTTTGTATGCAGTAATAACATCCCGTGAACAGTCCAGGGAACAAGAAGAATAGAACTTGTAATATGTCTGATGCAGAAGGTGACTTAATTCTAAGCCTCTTTAATCAAATCAATATGGTGCTGGTCCTGGAATGAAAAAGCACATCAGAGGGGAGTAGGAACGGGGCAAAGGGCCTTTGTTGTTGTCGTTCAGTCACTAAGTCATGTCTGAGTCCTTGCGACCTGCAGCACACTAGGCTTCCTGGAGCTTGCTCAGTTTCACGTCCACTGACTCGGTGATGCCATCCAGCCACCTCATCCTCTGTCACCCCCTTCTCCTCCTGCCCTCAAACTTTCCCAGCATCAGGGTCTTTTCAAATGAGTCAACTCTTTGCATGAGTTGGCCAAAGTATTGGAGATTCAGCTTCAGCATCAGTCCTTCCAATGAACATCCAGGACTGATCTCCTTCAGAATGGCCTGGTGGGATCTCCTTGCAGTCCAAGGGACTCTCAAGAGTCTTCTTCAACACCACAGTTCAAAAGCATCGATTCTTCAGCCCTCAGTCTTTCTTATGGTTCAACTCTCACATATGTACATGACCACTGGGAAGACCATAGCTTTGACTATACGGATCTTTGTCAGCAAAGTGGTGTCTCTGCTTTTTAATGTGCTGTCTAGGTTTGTCATGGTTTTCCTTCCACGGAGCAAGCGTCCTTTAATTTCATGGCTTACAAGGCTTATGCGGCTGATAATAACGGCAGTGATGATGATGATAAAGATACCCAGAAGTAAACCTCACAGATTTCATGCAGAATCTACAAATGAGGGAATGATTTTTAATAAGAAATTTAAAATCTGTTAAAGAAAGATTTTCTTCCCTAAGTAGCCATGAACATCTTTTGATAGCAAAATGATGTTTTAAATAAAGCCAATATGGAAATACAGCTAAAGGATTTAAGTGCGATGACAGATGTAAGATGATTATTCGTAATATCTGAGAAGCACATAATATTATTAGAAAGCTGCTAGAGGAGAAGCCAAGTGTTGACTAAAAAATACAGTCACAACCCGAAGGCAGAGAGTTATTTTATTTGGTGGAAAGATTTAGGACTTCAAGCCTGGGAGACAGTGTCTCAGTAGCTCTGAGGAGGCACGAGGGGAACTCAGGCTGTATATAAGTTTGCAACAAAGGGACCAGGCAGCCTGAGCATCAAAGGTCTGGCATCAAGTTAAGGAATCTGGCATTCTCTGTATGGCAAGATGCAAGCCTCTGGGCTCACAGGGGCTAATCCTGTCTCCATGTGCACGTGTGCCTGTGTGTGCTTGCGCGTATGCCCAATCACACGCACATATGTGTGCACGTGTGTTTTGTGTATGCACACGTATGTTCACATGTGTGCAGGTTTATGTGGTGTATGTGGATGCTTCTTGAGGTCTTTGTGTGTGTGCGTGCGCCCATGTATGTGCAGGTGTGTATTCGTGTGTGTGTGTTGGTATATGTGTGTGATTGCAGCCTCGACGCCCTGGACACAGCTGTGTGGACATCACCAGTGGAGAATGGGCGACAGCAGCCACCGCGCAGCCTCGTGTGTCCCTGGGCCCTCAGAGAAGTTCACGGGAGCCTGACCTTCAGACTCAGGGCTCCCCAGGTCACATCGCTCGCTTTCCCTGCTTTTCCTTGGGGCAGGGGGTTCAGAGGACCAGGCTTTAGATCCACCCCCCAATCCCCGCACACCGTCGGCTCATTCCTTGCACGTGTGCGGTGGCCTCCCCACCCTGATCTGAGCGTGAGATCAGGATTCCCTCCCATCAGGGCCAGACGCCGTTCAGCTCCCTCCTTCCGGGCCCTCGGGATACGAGGGCACCCTCTCCCCCAGCACTGCCCTCCAAGTACTTTCCATATTAACGCATCACCAGGCACTTTTCTCACTGGGTCTACAATTCCTGTCTTTGAACTTTAATTAAAAAACAAGATACCTTTGGCAGGATTTCTGTCCTGCGTGCTCTTCTCTTTCAATCTCCCTGGAAGAGAACAACCCTGAGGAGGTCTGGAGTACGGGGTGGTTGGTGTCACTGAGAAAGTGCCCGTAGCTGCCAGGAGTCTGCGTCCCTAGGCACTGCCCCAGTGGGGGTTGGTGGGGGGTAGCACAAACCACCGTGATCATTCCAATGAGGAAAGAAGGAGCAGCAGAGGACCCCATCCTTACGACGCCATGGGAAAGTCTGAAAGAGTCATGCTAAGCCCTCTTCTAATGATTTCTAGAACAATCCAGATGTGGTCGCTATCTGGAAGATCTGAGGGAAGCTGCCAGGTCTAGGAACTCGCTTTCTTACCTGTGGCTCAGGGCCCATGAGGCTGTGATGCCAAGATTCTTGGGCTCCCTGGGCTCCAGACCAGCAAAGCCACATGCACAGTGCCCTGCCCTGACACCCACCAGGCCAGGGCACCCAACCCTAGAACCTCTTCAAGCTGCTGCAGGAAACCTGGGCCGACCCTACCATGCTGTCAGCGAAAAGACCACATTCCTATGTTCAGAAGACTCTGAAGCATCTGAGAATGGGAGTCCCTTCTGTGCATGGAGTCTGGGGACTGTGACTCCTGGGTCAGATCCCTGCAGGGCAGGAGGAATCAGAGCAAGGCTGAGGCAGAGCCGCCTGCTGAAAAACATGCCTCTGGCCATAGTCCTGAAATTTGTATTTCTCTCCTGAAAAGCACAGATATCCAGGAGTTTTCCTCGTTTAAGCCAGAAGAAAATCATCAGTGTTTCTCTCTTGTCCCATCCATGTGGTAGTTAAGAAAGGAAAGATTCAAGCTAAGTCATATGTAAACAAAGAATTGTACAGACTAATTTACTTTCCGCTAACAGGATACAGGATCAGATACACAGACCAACATCACAAACACAGTTGGCCTGAAGCACTTCCCATTTTGCTGGGTTAAACAAGTGGGAGAAGAAAAGACCAGCCGAGAAATGATCCTTGAAGACCTGGTTAGCTTCTGAAAAAGGAAAAGAAATCCCTGCTTCAGACCAGCACGGAATTCAGCTCCAGATAGAGATGGAGGAGGCAGAGGGAAGGGATGGGGGAGACCCTTGGGGGTGCAGGGAGGGGCCCTGTGGACTGTTGTCTGTGGATTCTCACCAAGGCTGGAGCTGAAGCCACAGGATGAAGTCCCTTTGGGTCATCCTGTGGGTATCAGATCCAACCCCTGGATCAGAATCAAGGAAAGAATATTTCTCTTCAAGAAGGTCTTTCTAATGGTCCAAGCTGTTGATGGCAGCTACCTCCTGAATTAATAAACCAGCCAGGGTTAGATCTGCTCAAAATGACTAAAAAATGGGCAAAGCATATAAACAGACTCTTCTCAAAAGAAGGTGTATTAATGTCAAAGAAGCATGTGGAAGGATGCTCAAGGTCACTGCTGTGTAAGACCACAGAGTGAGGCTACAGCATCCCACTGTGGTACCCATGGCAGGTGCTGACAAGGCCATGTGCTGGGGAGGGCGTGGGGGGAGTGCGGAATGGCCCAGCCTCTAAGAAAGATGGCTGGGCAGGCTCTTCCAGAATTTGACATCAGTTACCCCATAAGCCTGGAGAAGGAAATGAAACCCACTCCAGTATTCTCACCTGGAAAATCCCAAGGGCAGAAGACGCTGGTGGGCTACAAAGAGTCTGACGTGACTGAGTGACCGAGCACACATTCCACAAACAGAAACTCAACTCTTAAGAATTTGCCCAAATTGAAAACTTATGTTCACCTGAAGGCTCATATGTAGATGTTTACAGCAGTTTTATTCATAACCATCAAAACTAAACCAAGCAGATGTCCTTCAACAGGTGCCCGGATAAGCCACCTGTGGTCATCCTTACTCAGCAAGGAAGATCCACGCCAGCATGGGTGGACATTGTATGCGTTTTTCTGAGACTTGCAAGGCTACATCCTGCATGATCCCATCTATACCACATTCTGGAAAAGGCAAAGTTGTAGGAACAGGACAAACACTGATGGTTATCAGGGTCTGGGGGTGGGGTCAGGATGGGCTAAAAGCAGGACACAGAGGTAATTTTTAAGGCATTGGCGCTGCTCTGTGTGATACTGTGGTGGTGGATACATAATTCTATACAAGTGTCAAAACCCACAGAACAAGGTGAATTGTACTTTGTGAAACACAATAATGAGCCAGAAGTTGGGAGGGATCCCAGGGTGAGGTGCTGACCTTGACAAAGGAATCTAGCTGCCTCAGACATGTAAGAGTGAACTCGCTGAAGGGTGGGGGTGGAGCTGGGCAAAGTGACTTCGCAAAGGGTGCTGTGATTATGAGCCATGAAGTCAAACAGAGGAGCCGGCTCTGGCCCTGCTTTCAGGGGGTGAACTGTTCCTCACGGGGCGCCCTCAGCAGTTCCGTAACCGTGTACCAGGGCAGGAGCAGGTGAGTAAGTGATGTAGACATCTGACTCTCTTGAGGGGGTGATGGTCAGGCAAGGGGAGGACAGGATGGACTCTGGTGCTGAGTTCATTCTGACATGAGAAAGCTACACATGTACACACACGCACATGTACACACACAGACACACACGCACTCATACACACACAAGCACACACACACTCGCACACACAGACACACACGCACACGCACACACACGTACACACGCACACACATGCACACACGCACACACACAATCACACACATGCACACATGCACACACACATGTACACACATTCATATACAGTCGCACACACACAGGCACAAGCACACACATGCACACACACACAATCACACACAGAGACACACACGCACACACGTGCAAGCACACACACATGCATGCACACACATGCGCACACACAATCACACACATGCACATATGCACACATACATGTACACACATCCATATACACAGTCGCACACACACAGGCACAAGCACACACACAATCACACACAGAGACACACGCACACACACGCACACATGCACACACACGTGCAAGCACACACATGTACGCGCACACACATGCACACATGCACACGCACACACATGTACACACATTCATATACACAGTCACACACACACACAGACACAAGCACACACAGGCACCTGGGCTGTACATATAAATCGTGCTTTGTCCTCGGGACGGCTTGGAAGCAGAGACACCCAGCAGCAACGAGCTCACCTGCTGTCAAGATCTTGGTTTCTAAACACCATTCCCGGCAAAGGGAAGCAGGACTCCTTGGAGAAGTGGCTGACTCCAGGGCTGGTGAAGGGAAAACACACGAGGACCAGGAGCCCCGTGGAGTCACCAGAATCTGGAAGTTCTAAAAAAGATGGGAGCACGTCAAAGGACACAGATGCCAGCTTGATGGACCTTCTGAGGCCATAGTCAGGCCACTTTGAACATCCAAATACATAATGATATCATCGATTTATAAGCCCTCCTTCCAAATTAACACCCACAAAGCCACACTAATGCCAACAGTGGCAAGTTGGGTTTAGTCATGTCCAACTCTTTGTGACCCCATGGACTGTGCCCACCAGGCTCCTCTGTCCACGGGGATTCTCCAGGCAAGAATACCGGAGTGGGTTGCTATGCCCTCCTCCAGGGGTTCTTCCCAACCCAGGGATTGAACACAGGTCTCCCACAATGCAGGCGGATTCTTACCATCTGAGCCACCAGGGAAGCCTGATGTCAGCAAATGACTAAATAAATAAATGGAATGGACAATTACTTCTTGTGAAAAACTCCAGATAATAAGAGGAAAAGTGATGAGGGAAATAGAAAATTGTCAGAACACCACAGTGCTCATGGCTGTGGGAACGAGGCTCTGGTGGATTCTGGCGTTAGTGGAGGTTTTCAGGAGAAATGAGACTGAATGGACGTGAGTTCAAGCAAACTCGGGGAGATAGTGAAGGACGGGGAGGCCTGGCGTGCTGCGTCCACGGAGCTGCAAAGAGTTGGACACGGCTTAGTGAGTGAACAACAACAGAGCAAACACTAGCAATTCCAAGACTGCTTCAAGGAGCTGTGCTTGGGGGATTGATGAACAAGCCGAAAAAAAACAATGAAAAGTCTGGCCAATCACGGATGCTCTGTCGGGGGAACACGCTCCTTCAGATCTTGAGCAGCTGTGGACGTGGAACCTGCCTGACCACACCCGCCTGCCTGCTCTGCATTCATCTGGATGGTCACCCAGGTGAGACCTGCCTGGGCTCACTGGAGGCGTCCCTTCACGGTCAGAGGGTGTGGGGGCTGAAAGAAAACGGGCATTGGCGGGTGGATTTGCAGGATGGAAGACACTCCACATGACAGCGTCCACGGTGGGGTCCCTTCCCCGTTGCTGCCCCTTCTCTGTTGCTGCCTTCCCTGTGATGGGTCTGGGCCCCTGGGACTCAGCACACAAACAAAGCCCCCATCACAGACCAGCTCTTCGGCTTCTCTTGCTGCTGTTGCCTGGTGCTCCTGGACCACCCAACCCGGAGGACCCTGTCAGCCTGGAGACACAGGCTGCCTTGTTCTTCTGCAGGGGATTCACCCTGCATCTTCATTTCACTGAAGAAAGTGATGCAATGGAAACAAACCTCTATCAGGCCAGTGCCCCCTCCACGTGTTAGGACGTGTCTGTCACTGTATCTCAGGCATCCATCCTAGACTCCAGAGAAGGCTGAGGGGAAACAGAAAGTTTAAAGGGAGGAAGGCGGGACAGGCAAGCAGGCTACCTGGTGTTGGGCATTGTGAAGACACTGGCGTCCACTGGTGTGGAGCCTCCTTTCCTGGGGGCCTTCCGAAGCCAGAAGAGGTTTACTTATGTCACGGGAAGCTATGGGTCATCCTGAAGGCAGGAGGTTGGCGCCGGTGACCTTTCAGGACTCCAGCTCTGTGATTCTGGCATCTTCCAAACACCCAACAAGCCCATCCTTTGCAGGTTGCGTGTACAAAACGGTGTAAGAGTCAGTTCCGTGATCCCTGATCCTAAAATGATGATGCTCTAGCATAAAAGGAATACTTCTCCCCTTGAGAGAGAACGCCAGCGAACGCCATCTGTGCTGCTTGTAATTTTCGTCATAAATCCTGGTTGTATTTATCAGAGATTTGTTTTTCAAGATGGCTAATTTTAGTCTCCAGTTCAACTGCACACTAATTTCCTTGTTTTTTTTCTTGCTGAGAAATCTGATAGAGCAGCTCCTCATAGAAAGGGCTTGGCTGGGTCCCCGTGCCCTGTCCTCTTGGAGGTGGTTTGCCTCTCTCCCTCTCCCCACCCCCTTCTTGTTTGGGCAGCGTGGCCAGAATTCAGAAGAGTTGAAACAAAAGCAGAATTGTCCATTCGGAGACGCAGAAGGAGTGAGCCAAGTGGGGTGGGCCTCGGGGCTGAGGGTCAACCGGCTATGAACAGTGGGAGTCCCCTGTACTCAGAGCTGCTGGAGGGGTTCCCCACCTGAGAGAGCAAGGGAAAGACAAGAAGATTCTCCAAGCCCGGCGCCTCCCCGACAATCCCCGGGCACCATGTTCCGCTGTGGAAAACATTTGGAAAGTTTCTTTCATTTTTCTGAAATAGCTGAAGTGGGGCCTAAGATTGGCTGAAAGTCTAAATCTAATTACACCAGATAATATGGAGCAGCTCGTCAATAGGGAAGGAATTGTGTGATGGAAGCTTTTTAAAAAAAGGCACTTAGCCATGAAATCTGCATATACCAGTAAATTTTATTTAGAGCAACCAAAATACGCATCTCCCATCCTATTTCCACAAATTATGAGCTCTCTGGGGAAGCTCAGTGAGTTGGGTGGAAAATGTTTCAATTGGAAGCTAATGGGAGGGCATAACCGGCTCTGGGAAGGGGGTCCCTCGCATGATGCAAAGAGCCTCGCTTGCAGGCTCCCCCAGGACACAATTCATGCTTGGAGCGGGGGCGGGAGGGGGTTGGGCTCAGAGTGTGAAGACCCCCCAGCATCTCAGGGAGCTCTCTGAACTCCGGAAACTGGCTGCTTGGCTGAAGGTTCTCTGAGATGCTGGGTTGTGTTGACATATGGTTGTTGGGAGAGAAAAACCCAACTTCACCATTAGGTGAGACCTCGGTGCAGCTGCGCTGGGGCTGCACAGACGCAGAAACGCTCTGCAGAAACGCTCCTGGGACCACAGCAAGGACATGGCTTAGAGGGTGAGGAGGCTGCTGAGGTCACCGGGGTGCAGGGCCTCTCGCACCGCCGACCCCCGACCCCGCTGAGCCCTCCAGCATAGCGGCGCCAGGCGAGAGGCAGGTTCTCAGTAGTGGACTATCTAATGTATCAGTGAACGCTGACTCTATTTATTTTTGTATCTTCAAGGGAGAACGCCATGGACTTTCTCAAACAGACGTGACTGAGGGGAAGCACTTCTAGCTCAGCAAACATACAGGTCAAGCTCGCGTATTAGTGGAGACCCTGGGAAGTCAGCACCTCCCGGGGGCAGGGGGTGAGGACACAAGGACTGGTGCTGCAACCAGGAGAGGCCCGGGGTCCAGCAGCCAGGCAGGGGGTCCGGCGAGCCCAGGGCGACAGTGCAGAGGGAGCTGATATGGCAGAGAAGCCGTGGGCTGCAGCCCCGGACCCCAGTCATGCAAGGTTCATGTTTAAAAAGGAACAAACTGCCCTGTAAACTCTGCGGGCCACGTGCCTGCTGCTCCCAGAGGCTGGGCAGTAGTGGGGGCTGTGATCGCGGCTGCTCCCTCCCTGGAGGATGGGAGGGGACGGGAGGGGATGGGAGGGGCTCTGGGGCCCTGCACTGGCCTGAGTGTCCTCAAGGCTGGGCTGGACGGTCACTCCAGGAGCTGAAATTCCACAGCAGGGCCAGAATTCCATCTGTTCTCTGTCTCGTGGGGACTCATTAGCCCAGGACAGGCAGTGATGCTTCCCCACCTCCTGCGTGTGTTTCCATTGAGTTTGCAGTGAGCACTTGGGGGCCTGGATGACCGGAGGTCCTCCTAGGCTGCAGGGACTCAGCCGTCTGGCTCCCAGGCGTCCCCAGATCCTCACAGGGCTTGGCGGGTACCTGGGTCTTTACTGAGCGTGTCTTCCCATGGGAGACGGAGCTGGCCCCCCCAAGTCTCTACTTTGTGTCCTTAGCTCCTGATGCTGGTTTCTCCTCCTGGCGTTGCCCTCCCCGTCGGGGAAGGTGTTCCAACAGGCTCCTGTCACCGGCCCCCTGACGACCACCCCTCCTTCTGCAGGGCTCTGCCTGGTGGCCGCCCTGCTAGGAACGGCCCCCTGTCCCCCTGCGTGCACGCATGCCACACACAGGTGTGCACATGTCACACACTTATACAGGCGCCGCCGCACACTCAGGCACGTGGCATCCCCTGCCTCTTCCCCAGTCCTCTTCACGGAGCTCTCATCACCTGCTGGCACATCCATCTCACTTAATTTTTTTGTAATTATTTTCGGCCACGCTGGGTCTCCATGGCCGCACACAGGCTCCTCACTGTGGTGCTCCTCTTGTTGGGGAGCACAGGCTCTGGAGTGCGGCCTCAACAGCAGGGGTACACAGGCCTGGTGGCTGCACAGCTGTGAAATCTGCCCGGCCCAGGGACTGAGCCCGTGTCCCCGGGCAAGGCAGGCGGATTCTTAGCTGCTGGGCCACCGGGGAAGGCCTCCATCCTACTTCTTTGGGCGCTGCCTCCCTAGGCAGGTTTTGTGAGAGGTCTTGTTTCCGCCTGATTCATTCACTCTCGTGGCCCCACCTCCTAGGACGTGCCTTTCACACAGTGGGAGCAAAACAGACCTTGGGTGAGTAGCCAGACCTCCCTCCTCTGGAGCCTCGGGCCTGAGCTTCTGTCCGCACATGGGTCAAGGTCGTCGTCTGGCTTGACTGGGTGCTGGACCAAGGGAGAGCAGTGTGTCTCTCCCCTCCTCAGCGTGGCTCGCTGGTGGATTCCTGGGAGATGCCTTGTCTTCACGTCCCCGGGGATCCTGGTGTCACATGCAGAAGGGTCTCAGGGTGGCTCCTTATTTGCATACAAGCTGATGAACTTCAACCTCTTGTGATGGACAGTTGAGTCCCAGGAGCACCCTCAGGAACTAAGGAAATGTTAAAATACCAAATCCACATCACTCTTACTCTCAAGCAGGCGCCAAAATGTTGAGTAAAAGTTTGGTGGGTTTTGCTGTCTGTCACCAAAGCACGTGCAGCCCTCGGCAGTAACTCTCCACTGATTCCATGTAATCCCTGGACTTACACCTACACGTGGTGCTGGGGGTCACATTCCCGCCCTAGGGGGCTCCGGGGCCTCTCCCGCCATCCTCCAGTGGCGGGTCCACAGGCCGGGTCCCCAGTGCATCCTTGCATGACTGTCTGTACTGGGGCCCTTCGTGGGAGCCCCCGGGTGGAGATGGACAGGAGACCTCCTCTGTTTGCTGTGTCTGCAAACAGCAGGAGACTGGAGCCCTCCTTGCCCGCCCCTCCTGCCCCGAGCCCCATCCCCAGCCTCACTGGTCCTGCTTGTGCAGTTTTCGAAGGGGGTCCTGTGGTGGGGGCGGGGCCCCTCCCCCTGGTGGAGTCTCCAGGAGAACAGGGCGGGAGTTGGGGTGACCCTGGTACCGAGCAGAGGGGGGACCTAGTGGGCAAACTCCCCACTCAGGATGAGTGCAAACTCTAGATTCTTCACTACCTACAGACGCCAAACCTCGAGCTCTTTCTCGTAGAAAACCTCCCCAGATGTCTGAGAGGTTCTTCCATTGCTGGCCAAGCACAGACTGATTCTGAGCATTTATTAAGTATCTGCTGAATAACGGTTACTGTCCGCATGTTAATAGGGGCCGAGGGATGCTCGTGGACTCAGAGACCTGCGCCCCCCAGACACCCGGGCCATCTGCATCTGCACCTTCTGTGCACTCCTTAGCATTTCTTTTATATGTGACTAATTATGTGTCTTTCTGTTTCTCTTTCCTTTCCTTCCACATGAGAGCAATTGAATTGCAGGGTGAACAACAGAAAGGGAGAAATTTAAAAAGCACAGAAACACATCCAGCAGGCGTTTTTCTCTCCCAGACAGCCAAGGTGGAGCGTGTCCCCTGAAAAGATTCATGGGGATGGAGGGTGAGGGGCCGCAGGGTCCAGAGTCCAGGGTCCAGGCTAATCGCAGCGACACCCTTCTCTCCCCACTTGATTCACCAGCAGAAGAGCTTTGCCTTCTCTGAAGGTGGCTGCTGATGCCCAGGGACAGCTTAAGGAAGGGGCCCTGAGCTGCCTGATGGGTCACGAGACACGGAGGAGCTTCAGAGTCTCCTCTCCAGGATGGAGCACAGTGTCTGCCAAGGGCCTTCAGGAGGAAGGAGAGGAGAGATAGGAAGACAAAGGCCATGCCAACCACCAGGGCCGGAGACACCGGCTGGAGGAAACGGAAGGCAAGACCAAGGCAAGGACAGATAATGCTGAGGAGAGCCGGGAGGTGGGGCTGGGGGCTCAGCGCGTGAAGCCAGCAGGCTGGGTGTCCTCCAGCCTGAGCCCTGACCACGCAAGCTGCCCCAAGGACAGTATCTCTCCCAGGGGGACTGGGGCCGCATCTCAGCCCCGTTCAGCAAGGCCGTGTGTGTCAGCCCCCACCTTCCAGCTGTCTCTCCTGCCTTCCAACCCCCTCCATCCCTCCCTCCATCTACTCATCCTTCCCTCTGTCCACCCACCCCTCTATCCATCCATGCTTCCATCCATCCACCCACTCACCCTTCCATCCACCCATCCACCCACCCACCCTTCCATCCACCCATTGACCCATCCACCCTTCTACCTATCCACACTTCCACCCATCCATCCTTCCATCCATACATCCTTCCATCCACCCCCTATCCTTCCATCCATCCATCCTTCCATCCTCTCACCCATCCTTCCATCCATCCATCCTTCCATCCACCCATCCATCCTTCCATCCACCCATCCATCCTTCTATCCACCCATCCACCCACCCACCCTTCCATCCACCCATTGACCCATCCACCCTTCTACCCATCCACACTTCCACCCATCCATCCTTCCATCCATACATCCACCCACCCATCCACCCACCCATCCTTCCATCCATCCATCCTTCCATCCACCCATCCATCCTTCTATCCACCCATCTATCCACCCACCCATCCTTCCATCCATCCATCCTTCCATCCACCCATCCATCCTTCTATCCACCCATCTATCCATCCATCCATCCTTCCATCCACCCATCCATCCATTCATCCTTCCTTCTATCCATCCATCCATCCATCCTTCCATCCACCCATCCATCCATCCATCCATCCTTCCATCCACCCATCCATCCATCCATCCATCCCTCCCTCCTTCCATCCATCCATCCATCCTGCTGTCTTTCCTCCCTTTCAACTCCCTCCCTCCACCCCTCCCTCTCTCCCTCCTTCCTTCCCTCCATCCACCCATTCCTCCTTCAATCCATCCCTCCTTCTGTACCCTTCTTCCTTCTCTCCCTCCCTCCATCCTTCCATCCATCCATCCATCCATACTGCCATCCTGCCATCTGTCTGACCACCCACTCACCCATCTCAGACATAAGCTCAGAGGGTGTTGGGTCTGGGTAGGGTTGTCTGGGTCTCAGTTCAGGCTCTGTGACACACCAGCTGTGTCTTTGCACAAATATTTCATCCTTTGTGCTTTTGACTCTTTACAGAGCAGCTGGGGCAATTCGGTTAGATGAGAGATGTCACCTGCTTCTCTGTGTGCCTGGCCATGGAAGCTGGGAGTCCTGCTGGGTGTTATTTAGACCTGAAGTCACTGTGGGGGGGGGGGAGTGTCGGGGGAGTCTGTGTCTGACCCCACTCCTCAGTTCAGTTCAGTTAGTTCAGTTCAGTTGCTTAGTTGTGTCTGACTCTTTGGGACCCCATGAATTGTAGCACGCCAGGCCTCCCTGTCCATCACCAACTCCCAGAGTTCACTCGAACTCATGTCCATCGAGTTGGTGATGCCATCCAGCCATCTCATCCTCTGTCGTCCCCTTCTCCTCCTGCCCCCAATCCCTCCCAGCATCAGAGTTTTTCCAATGAGTCAACTCTTTGCATGAGGTGGCCAAAGAACTGGAGTTTCAGCTTTAGCATCATTCCTTCCAAAGAACACCCAGGACTGATCTCCTTTAAAGTGGACTGGGTGGATCTCCTTGCAGTCCAAGGGACTTTCAAGAGTCTTCTCTAACACCACAGTTCAGGGAAAGCCACTGGCCTGAGCAAAGGAAGGGCTGGGGACCGCTGACTGGAGCTCAGTGAGGGGAGGGTGGAGGTTGGGGGCAAGAGATGTTACAGGAAAAGCAGGAGGGGGACCCCTGTGTCTGCCTCAGGGCCTCACTGTCCAGCTTCTCTATTGGCCTACACAGGTCACATCCTGGAATCGCATGGTCTGGTTTCAAGTCAAGGGTCCTTGCTAATTTGTCCGTCTGTGAAGAAGTGACCACATCTTTCAGGCTTTGGTTTTCTCACCTTTACCAGTTGTACATGTGGAGTTCCTACTCCAAGATCCCTTTGAAGATGTAAGGGGGTAATTCATGTACTTGTAAGGATTCATCAAACCCCCCAGGTGTGTCAGGCTCTGACCTGAGTGATGAGACAGCAGTGGACTGATGTGGTGAAGCTCAGACTCCGCTGGCCAGAGGGACAATAAAGCCACCGAGAGGAATTAGTAGGTAAGAAGCTGGAGGCTGATGGTGAGCTGGGTGCAGGCGTCTCTGCAAGGACCCTTGAATGGAATGAGGGCTTGAGCCGCAGACCATGTGTCGACCAGGCAGAGAGGAGCGTGTACAAAACATATGTGCTGCCACCGCCCAGCATGTTGACAACTGACCACCATCAGCCGCTATGTTGTGAGCTTAAAATGGAAATTAAAATAGGAAAAGATTGGGACTTTCTTGGCTGTTCAGTGGTTAGGATTTCACCTTTCAATTGAGGGAGAGTTGGTTCCATCCCCGATCGGGGATCTTAGATCCCACATGTTTCAGGGCCAAAAAATGGTAGCAATATTGTAACAAATTCAATAAAGGTTCGAAGAATGGTCCACATCAAAAAAAACTTAAATATTCGAAATGAGTGCCAACCAGTAGTTTTTGGCTATCTGATGCAAAGAGCTGCACTTTGGAAAAGACCCTGATGCTGGGAAAGATTGAGGGCAGGAGGAGAAGGGGACGACAGAGGATGACGTGGCTGGATGGCATCACCAACTCAGTGCACATGCGTTTGAGCAAGCTCTGGGAGTCGGGGATGGACAGGGAAGCATGGTGTGCTGAGGTTCATGAGGCCGCAGAGAGTCAGACACGACCTGGTGACCAAACAACAACAAGCCAGCTGCTAACATACTTCTCTTCCTGAATGCTCCCCTGAAATTCATGCCTTTGACATTCACTAGTGATGCGATGCTCGCATGCAAACTCCCATCTTTGTTTGCCTGAAAACACTCCAACTCTCTCTCCTGAACACAAATGCTGCTGTGGGCTGTCCACTTCAGCTGGACAGCTCTTTTCTTTCAGCTCTTGGAAGGTCCCCCCTGCTGTCTTGTGACCTCCAGGCAGGGCTCCTGGGGGGGTTGTCTGGAGGCCCTCCCTTTGCATGGGGTCTGTCCTTTCTCCGTGGAGCTTTCCAGGCCGTGCTGACTTGGTGATCTGTGTTTCCACCGCATTGTGCTAGGTGTGGACTCCCCTGAACTCATCCTCTTTGGAGCTGATCGTGCTTCTCAGATGTGCCGGTGGCCCCCCTTGTCCTTCGTTTTTGTCTGTATGTGTTTCCTTTTGCCGTATCTATTCACACAGGTGCTCTCCATCTTCCTTTCTTTTTTTTTTTTCATCTGTGCCTCCTTTTTTTTTTTGATTTCAGCTTGCTGGGTCTTCCTCTCAGCTCGAGGGAGGATCGCAGAGCACATGGGCTCAGCTTCTCTCGGGTTGCAGCTCAGGGGCTTAGTTACCCCACGGCATATGGGATCTTAGTTCCCTGACCAGGGGCGGAACTTGAGTCCCCTACATGGGAAGGCGGATTCTTTGCCACTGGGCCACCAGGGAAGCCTATCCTCTGTGACTCTTGAAGACACGTCAGAGCTTCTTAATCTGCGCTTCTAGTTTGTCCCCTGCTTTTCCAGTATCTGCATCTTTGAGAAACTTTTGAGTGACACCTTCTGCTCAGTGGTGTTGAATTGGCAGTTAGTTTTATATTTGGATAATTATGTTCTGAAGTCCTAGAAGTTCTAGTCTGTTCTTTCACAAAGGGCCTTTTCAATTTTCTCCCAACGTGCTTTCAATTCCCTCTTTTCCTCTAAACTTGTCAAAGATTCTGATTTCAGTTCCGAATTGGAGACCGCCAACATCCTCAGGCTGGCTTTGCTGGCCCAATTCTGCATCTCCCTGCTTCCCTCGACTCACATTGCAGGTGGGTTTTCCTTTATGAGGTCGGGGATTTTTAATTATAATCTCACGCTCTCCTGGATAACGTGTGAAGCGTAACCCTCTAGGTAAGCGTCACACTAATTGCTTGGTGGTTCTGCCGATCCAGCCCTCTTTACATATTTGGCTTTTCTTTCATCCTCTATTATTATTATTATCTTTTTGTGTGTGGGGGTACAAAATAAAAAGCAAATTCCAAAAGCAAACCAACCGAAGTGTGCGTTGGGTTACGGTGAAGGCACAGTGAGAGGTGAGGGGGAATTTTTTTAAAAAAAAACTCACACCCAGGGGGCCGTGAGCACTGGGCCTAGGCTTTTAGCTCTTCTGAACCAGGAGGCTGTCTCATTTTCCCTGAACTGAGACATATAAACATGGCCACTCATATCTCGTGTGTGTGTGTGTGTGTGTGTGTGCACACAGATGGGAATGCGCCTGCCCACGGGTGGTACTGGGGTCTCTTAGTTCAGTGCTTCCAAGACTAAGACTCTGTCTTGTCCTGTTTTTGCTGGCTCCCCTGAGATGGAGTCTCCAGAGGGAGATACCTGGTCACTCACTGCTCCGTCCTGCCGGGGGCTCACGGCTCAGCCGTGAGGATCCACAGTGGATCCTCGGTGGGAAGAGGCACGTGCCTCCTCCTCCCTGGACACCAGTGTTCCAGGGGCTTCTGAATGGAGACGCTCATTTCAAATCCGGAGGCATTGACACGAGGGTGAAGGCACGCACTGCAATCCTGCTGTGTGACCAGGGTCCTTTTTCTTGGTGCTATTTTTAGACGTAATATGCAGCCACACTTCACTTGTTTGCTAAATGAACTCATTTTTAATCAAAAATTGCTACCATTAATTATCAGCTGTGCAATCAATATTCATTTTAATTCAGTAGATGAAGCTCCCTCTTGTGTACTCCCACCTGACTCACACGCGCATCCCCCTCCAAGGAGATTCATTTCCATCAGGATTCTATGCATCATTAAGAGGTAGTTGGTCTTATTACAGCCTGTTATTAATGTTCAGAATCCATTTAATTTCACTTTTAACTGACTGTAGCGATGACATAATTGATTTCTCCAGGGAGAGGGTGGTGAGGGAAGAGGCAGCCGGGAGTAACAGGTGGCCTGTGGTCCTCAGACCGGGATGGCTGAGGCTGGAGGTCCAGCTGGCAGCAGGCGGGCTTGGTCCCCCCCCTCCGGCCCCTCCCACTAGATCTGGTCCAGGTCGCGGGTCTCCTTTGGCAGCTCGTGGAGCCTGGGATTAGTTGGGATCACAGGAAGAGAAAGAAGAACCCAAGCCGAAGCTCAGAGGGTGTCAGAAAGAGAGAGATGTTCCTGTGACCCCCGGGGGCCCTCCTGGCAGGAGTTCTCACTCAAGAGCATCACAAGCTGGGACGGCATCGTGGCCTCATCCTCTGGGGAAGCTTTGCGAGGAGCATCATCCTGACTGCCTGCGTTCCTAGGATGGGCCAGATGGTGCAGAACCCAAGGAGGGGAGGCCACACCCCAGTTCCTTAGTGGCCGGGACAGAGGCCTTGAAAATTTACAGGAGGCTGTGGTTCAGGAACCCGCTTACACTTCATTTTGAGATGCAGTGTATCCCCTGTATAGTGAATTCTCAGGCTAGGCCTTATAAAGACAGTTGGCTCACAATACAACTGTAATGTTGTTTTCTGCATTTAATAGTATAAACGATATTTCTGGAATCCTCATAAAGACAGTAAATGAGAAAAACGTTTTTGTAAGATATTTAAGTCTTAAACATTTAAGTCTAAGGAGAAGGCAATGGCACCCCACTCCAGTACTCTTGCCTGGAAAATCCCATGGACTGAGGAGCCTGGAAGGCTGTGTCCATGGGGTCGCTGAGTCAGACACGACTGAGTGACTTCACTTTGACTTTTCACTTTCATGCACTGGAGAAGGAAATGGCAACCCACTCCAGCGTTCTTGCCTGGAGAATCCCAGGGACGGGGGAGGCTGGTGCGCTGCTGTCTCTGGGGTCGCACAGAGTCGGACACGACTGAAGCGACTTAGCAGCAGCAGCAGCAGCAGGCTGGGAAAGGCATTCCAGAATGCTTCAACAAGGCTGAAAGCCACATACAAAAATACTGATGCTGAAACGGATACATATTTATGACTTCTATAGACCAAAATAGAGTTAACTGGCCAGTAAAAAGGAAAATACTTGAGATTTATATGACAAAGCCTAAATATACTCTACATAGAACGTGATTCTATCAATCAATACAAAATGATGAAAAAATTTGAAAATGGCCCAAGAAAACCATATGTCAGTTTAGATAGGGATGGACACCTAAGTCCTAAATTTCTGAACACGATGCCTCTCATTGCCTGGCAAGGAAATGGCAAACCACTCCAGTGCTCCTGCCTAGGAAATCCCATGGGCAAAGAGCTTGGCAGGCTCCACAGTCTGTGTGGTTGCAGAGAGCTGAATGTGACTGAAGCAACTGTGCTCACACCCACAGAGCAAGTCGTCTTTATTGCTAGTCTGCTAAGGGCTTTTAACAAGCCTAGACGCTGAGTGTGATCAGGGAGTGTTTGTGTTGTTTGTTGAAATGATTGCGTGCTTACCGCTCTGTTGTCAACAGAGTGATGTCAGTTCATTAATTCTTTTCATGTACGTCTCCTAGTCACTAGAATTAAATGCCCTTGATTCTGATATAAACTGCATTTAACACATTGCAGAATTCAATTTACTAACATTTTGTTCAGGATTTTCACTCACATCCTCACGAGACAGCGTTCTGCGGCATCTCCGCTTTGTAAATTGACTGTCAGGGTGGGGGTCACGGCCATGCTCGCGTCCTGGATCTTCAGGAGGCCCTGCCTCTTTCCTCATTGCGGGGAGAGCTTGTGCAGTGTAGCCGTCACTCATACTTCAGTGGTTAGAGGAATCTGTGAATGAAGTTGTCCGGGCCTCAGGTTTTTTCCTTCATGACTGACTTTATTTGCTGACATTAGAGCGTGTCTCCTGTCTCGTCCTGTGTCAGCTCTGGTGAGCTGTGCCTTTTTTGGGGGGTACGTTTCATCCAAGTTATCAAAGTGACTGGCATACAGTTGCCTGTAACTTCCTTTTGTAACTGAAAGAGCAGGCTGCTTGCCGCTCAAAAGCCCGTAAGGAGGCCAGGTTGGTGGAAAGGGAAGTTGGCTTTATTTTGGATCATCACCTGAGGGGGAGGGAGGGCAGACATCTGTCCAGAGGCTGACCCCCACCCCAACCCGGACAAGCGGGAGGCGAGGACTTTTATAGACAGAGGGAGGGCTGCGTGCAGAAACAGCACAGTCAGCCCCGACAGTCTCGAAGCCGGTCCTCGGTGGTCTGAGCAGTGTCATCTTTGTTAAGCACCGTTGACCTTCAGTTCCAGGGTTGGTGTGTCTCCATTTCTTTGAGGCCAGTTCTCGGACCTGAGGACGCTCACGTCAGGACTACAGTCTGGCCATCACGTAGTCACTTCTCTGCCCGTTGGGGGTTTCAGTATCTGTGAGACGGCTCACAGGATACGGCTCGGAATGTTATCTACAGCCCTTGAGGAGGAGCTGAAGGCCCTTGACTTTGTTTAACAATTAAGCTACTATTATCTGCTCTCCTTTGACTGCTTGCTCCGTTTCTGTACACTCTGACTTCTCTGAGTAAACTTTTTTGGCTGAAGTTTTCCCACAGACAATAGGCAGGTGAGCACATGGGGTGTGGTAAGGACCACACGGTCCCGCTCTGCATCACTGTTATTACCCATTTTATCTCCTTAGGATCCTCAGAGATGTCCACTTTTCTTTACTGCTTTCGGTAACTTGAGCCCTCTGCCGTTACACTTTTATCAAGCTTGTTAGGGGTTAATCCCTGTAAGGCTTTTCACAGCACACGTGTTTGGCTGTCTGACGCCACTCCTGCGTGATGTTTTCTGCTGCGTGATTCCTATTCTTTTCCTTCTCGCTGCCTTCCTTCTGCAATCTTTGAGTCTGATTTGCTGCATGTCTTCTCATTTTTGGAGATATAGAGCTAGATTATTGTTGTTTAGCTTCTAATCTTTGTAAATACAAGAATGTAAGGATATAAATTTCCTTCTACTTACTAATTTAGCTGCACCTAAGTTGCATTTACTAAAAACAAGACAACAGCAGGACCAAAATAAACTGGCTTGTTGTGCCAAGCCACACGCTGGCAAACGGAGGCCTAACTGAGTTACAATCTCAATTCTGCCAGCAACGGAATCGTGAGCCAGTCTACCAGGAGCCCCCTGAGCACCACTGGGGAGGTTGTCCGCCAAAGGAGGGCGACCTGGCCGCAGCCGACCTGCTCTGCTGCCGGAACCTCCTTCTCGTGCCTGCTCAGAACACATTTCTGCCTGCTGGATGGAATGCTGCCTCATTCGGGAATTATCGAATGAAGCCAGTAAGGTGTTTTGGGTTTTTTTGTTGTTGTTGTTGTGATTATTTCTATATTTAATGTTTTCACCAAACTTTTTTGTTTCGTAATGGGGTATAACCGGTCGACAACGCTGTGGTAGTTTCGGGTGAACAGCGAAGGGACTCAGCCACACCTCAACAAGTCTTGTCCGACTCTGTGAGACCCCAGAGACGGCAGCCCACCAGGCTCCCTGTCCCTGGATTCTCCCAGCAAGAACAGTGGAGTAGGTTGCCATTTCCTTCTCCAATGCATGAAAGTGAAAAGTGAAAGTGAAGTCGCTCAGTCGTGTCCGACCCCATGGACTGCAGCCCACCAGGCTCCTCGGTCCATGAGACTTACCAGGCAAGAGTACTGGAGTGGGGTGCCATTGCCTTCTCTGAAACATCCAATAAAGATTTTAAAATTTACTCAACTGAGCTTTATTTGAACACATCTTATGATCATCCATTTAAAATATTTTCTAATTACTTTATAACTTCATCCCTGAGTTATGGATGATTTAGTCATGTAGTATGCTAAAACTTTCAAACATTTAAACACTTTCTGGATATCTGTAACTTATTGATTTCTAGCTTAATTCTGCCATGGTCAGAGAACAAACTTGAAACGATTGAACTGTCTTAAATTTATTGAGAGTTCTCTATGGCCCAACATGTGGGCAGTTTTAGTAAACATTCAATATACTTTTGAAAAAAGCATGGTCTGTGTTGGGCACAGTGCCCCATTCATGTCTGTAGAGACTGTATTTGTATTTTTGGGTTTTCTTTATCAGTGGACTTCCCTGGTGGCTCGGATGGTAAAGCGTCTGCCTACAACGTGGGAGACACAGGTCTAATCCCTGGTCGGGAAGATCTCCTGGAGGTGGAAATGGCAACCCCTTCCAGTATTCTTGCCTGGAAAATCACACGGACGGAGGAGCCTGGTGGGCCACGGTCCATGGTGTAGCAAAGAGTCGGACACGACTGAATGACTTTCTCTTACTTGTCAGCTGCTGCTGCTGCTGCTGCTCAGTTGCTTCAGTCGTGTGTGCGACCCCGCAGACGGCAGCCCTCCAGGCTCCTCCGTCCATGGGATTCTCCAGGCACGAGCACTGGAGTGGGTCAATTATCAGCGTTGGCTCTTTTTCTGTAACAGGCCAGAAAACGAATCTTTTAAACTGTGTGCTGTCTCTGTTGCAGCTGCTCAGCTGTGCCGTCATAGCGCAAAAGCAGCATACCAAGGTGGATTGCACACAGAGCGGTGCGGCTGTGCTTCAATAAAGCTTTATCAACAAAAGTGTGGGAAGCGTGGATTTGGCCCACAGCCTTGGTCTGCCAGGAGGAGGGTGGGATGGAGGTGGGGGGTGACCCAGGGCGGCTGGAGGAGGGTGGGGCCTGTGGGAAGGCAGCCTCACTGTGCATCTCCCTTTAAGGAAAGCTCAGGCTGATGTTGGGGAAGGGGTTTAAGTCTGTAGAAAAAGACAAAGGCCCCCAGTTTATCTTATTGATACCAACTGAGCCTGATTTCATTACCAAACTTGGATGGAATGCAAAAAAACCTCAAACCAAACAACAAAATAAAGCGATAGCCCAGTCTCACTTGTGAGGATGTTGCAAAAATTCTAAATAGGCCGTTAGCAGATGGATTCAACTGTGGAGCAGAAAAGCCAGCTTTAACAGCAATGAAAGGGCTAGAAAATCTATTAACATGATCCATATAAACCCCATAAAGCAAAGGGATAAACTTATCACGAATGGATTCTGAAAATTGCATCTTACGCATTAGCAACTTTTCCTAATGAAGACTTTAAACCAAACAGAAGAAGGAAACAACCTCATACATTTACTTAAATTGTGAAGCATTAGAAGCTAGAGTCAGGGACCTGTCGACCTTCTACACCTTAAAGGGTTTAGCAAAGTCAGTGACAGGAAAAATTAACGAAAACCTACGTACAAAGACACAGTCCCCCCTCCTTCTGGTTGTGTGATGTTTCCGCACCTGTGACACTCAGCTCCAGAGTACAACGCAACTCTCACGAAGAAACTGCGATGACATGGCTGGATCCGGCAGAGACACACAGCACGCTGCAACTTCCTCTCTGTAGCAACCGGTACCCAGAGGTCAAAGGAGAAAAATACTCTATTTCATCCATCTATCGATGGTACATGTACACAATGGAAAACCACGGAGACACAGACAAGAATGAAGTAGAGCCGTTTGCACTTGAGAGGCCCTTGGACTGCAAGGAGATCCAACCAGTCCATCCTAAAGGAAATCAACTCTGAATATTCGTTGGAAGGACGGATGCTGAAGCTTCAACACTTTGGTCACCTGATGCGAAGAGCTGGCTCATTGGAAGACTCTGATGCTGGGAAACACTGAGAGCAGGAGAAGAGGGGCAGCAGAGGATGAGATGGTTGGGTGGCATCACTGACTCAACGTACGTGAATTTGAGCAAAGTCTGGGAGACAGGACAGCAAAGCCTAGTGTGCTGCAGTCCATGGGGTCGCAAAGAGACGGACACGATACAGTGGCTGAACAACAACGACAAGTAAAGGAAGTCGGGCAGAGAAGGAGAAACACCCTGCACGTGGGATCGGAAATAGGACACAGATGGAGTGACCTGTGAAACAGACAGACGCACAGACGCAGAGAGCAGACGCGAGGCTGCCGAGGTAGGGGGCGCAGGGAGGGGAGGCTGGGAGTGTGACGTCAGAAGACGCAAACAACATAGGGTGGGTACACAGCAGGTCCTCCTGTGGAGCACAGGGAACTGTGGGCACTATGCTGGGATAAACCACATGAAAAGCAGTGTGTGTGTGTGCGACTGAATCCCTTTCTGTGTAGCAGAACTTAACACAGCATTTTGAATCAGCAATGGCATCCCACTCCACTCTCTTGCCTAGAAAATCCCACGGACGGAGGAGCCTGGTGGGCTGCAGTCCATGGGGTTGCTAAGAGTCGGACACGACTGAGCGACTTCACTTTCACTTTTCACTTTCACACAATGAAGAAGGCAATGGTAACCCACTCCAGTGTTCTTGCCTGGAGAATCCTAGGGACGGGGGAGCCTGGTGGGCTGCCGTCTATGGGGTCGCACAGAGTTGGACACGACTGAAGCGACTTAGCAGCAGCAGCAGCAGCATACTTCAGTTAAAAAATACTCTATCACACACACACAGACAAATACACACACACACCCACACTGTTCACAAGGAGGACATGTGTAAGAAAAGTTTAATACATCACTTAACAACAAAAAGAGTGTCTAGGAAATGAATCAACCCTCTGCTCTGGGGAGTAAGAATGTACCATATTACAAATATTGTTCCTCCTCTTAAATGAATATGTAAGTTTACCGTAATTTCCATGAGATTTCTGCCTTGCTTTTCAGTTAACCCTGCTGCAAATTACAGAAATCCCCAGATGACAGTGACTTCAGCAAGAGAAAAGGTTTATTAAGTGGAGTTTATGTTTTCAAATATGTACAGATGTTATTAGGATGAAGTGGAAATTGAATTACGGAAGCTGATGGGTCAGCTGAGGGTTGTTGGTGTGGGCTGTCCAGGGAGGGAGGAGGAAGCGCATGGGGGTCGGGTGGGTGCCGAGACCTAGGGCTTTGCAGTCTGGAGATGGAGGGCGAGGCTGGTCCCTCCCGCCTGGGAAGATGGATGTATGATTCCCCTCACTGTCTGCTGGCATTTCTTGTATCACAGAAGGGACTTTTATTGCCATGATCCCAACGTCTTAAGAAATAAGAGCAGCCGGGAGGGATGACAGGAGCCCCTCCTGGAAACACAGGATGTGGGAGCCTCGCAGGGGAGGCAGCCTGGGGACGCCCAGGTCCACGTGCGCACGAGCCACAGACCAAGCCCAGTGTGCTGAGCGGGCAGAAACCGGGGGCGGTGCTGGTGCAGAGGAGCTCTCCAAGAAGGCCCTCCTGGCGACATAGGCACACTTGTCCTGGATCTGAGGGTGGCGGGGCGGATTTGAACCCTGCAGGGAGAGACCCAGCAAGCACCTTCAGCACATACCCGGAGCTCCAGCGGGAGCGGAGTTCGGTGCTCCAGCCACAGCTGACCTCCGCGGAGAATACGAGTCTCCTCTTTCAGTCCTTGCATCTCTGGGGATTGTTTCGTTTTAGTCTGGAGTAGAAAGGATTACATCTAGTTAGGCATTGTCACTGCCAAGGATTTAATTGCAATCTCTGAATAGTTTGCCTGTTCCGAGCCGAGCAGGGAGTCTGTAATTACTGTCTACGGACGTGGCCGTTTTCGCCAACAGTACATCAGCCCGCCCCTGCCCCCCAACCAGCCTCCTGGCCAACGGCCTCCTTGAGCCAGATCAATGCCTGGGAGTTGCCCCCAGCCTTCCCGTGGAGGTCAAATCCTTAATTCACCGAATAATTAGATTTCCATGAAAATCAAAGAGAGCCATCCGTGACAAGTCACAGAGACTTTGACATTTATGATCCCACACACCTTGGCCACTTTTTATGGATGTCTCTTTATATTTTAATGAAAGGAAGCCACTTAGCTATAAACTGATTACTAAGAACATAATCGGGTCGTTTCTTTGCAACAAATCAATCAACACGATGCTAATTACGGATGGTCTTTTAGACTTGGATTAATCTATTAGTAATTAAAGTGAGGTGCAAATCCAACCTCGATCTTAATTGTAGCCAAAAGGCACAAAAGTCTTTTTGTTGACCGATAACAGGCTGCTATTTCACTTGATGGGGAAGGAAAGCCCATCAACAGCCCAGGGCATTCTTGGATCTGATGACACTTTTCGGGGAGATCTTTGGAGGTTTTCGGGGGACGTGTCACCCGATGATGCTTTAGAAAGATGGGATCTTTTTTTCTGATTCATTTATAATTTAATTTGCATTTTTATGATGCGTATAAAATACGCATAAAATCTGCTTTTTTTTCCCTAAAGCAGAGCCATAAATTCCCAGGCCAAATTCTCATGTCAAATGTCTCCTGTTTCTCCTTGGCTGAGAATGGCAGATGGCTGGGGTGAGGTCAAGGTGACGTGCTGAACTTGAACCAACGGGGGCGCTCCCGGGGCTGAGGCGGGGCGGCCTCACCTGCATGCTCCCGCAAGACCGGGACCCCCGTGTGTGTCCAAAGCCAGAGCCTGGTTTTCTTTACAAAGCCTTAATGCTATTTTGATGTGTAACTTTAAAATTAAAGCATGTTAAGGGCTTTTTATTTTACTAGTTGAGGAAACTCAGAGTAGGAAGCAGGACTTTTTGCTGGAGGTAACAGGAGCGGAGGGAGAACCAGGGTCCAGCGGCCCCAGCGGGGACCCTAGGGACAGAGAGGAAAGTGCTGGCGTCCCGACGACCCTGTCGCTCAAGTTGTCATCAACCGGCCCCTTGAAAGTGGGGCTCGTTTGCCGAGAACCTGCAAAGAGAAGTGGCTTCTGTTCCAGGAGGGAGACATCGCCCCCCGGACTACCTGCGCTGGCTTCCTGCCGGAGGTCCTGGCCTTGGCCCTGGGTCTGGGCCTCAGGGGACATCGGCTCACAGGGGAGGTGGTGCTGGGCTTGCAGTGCTGACTCTCACAGCGCCGGGGTCTGTGTGTCTGCGTTGGTCTTTATCCATGGCACCTGATGGGGGGCCTGCCGGGGGCCGGGCGCCAGTGATGACTCAGACTTTCAGACTGGATGTCAGTGGGTCAGAATGTCCATGAGGAAGCGTGGGGACCAGGGTGGTCCTTGAATTTGAGCTGGTGCCCCTGACAGACTGGGAGAGAGGTGAGAGACAGGGTTTTGTCTCCCGGCTTCCTCGAGGACGCTGGGCAGCGGTGCCAGCCAGGTTCGGGGGCCCAGGACTGGGCTCTGTTTGCCTCCTGGGCTCTGCGTCTGGGTCCTTGCTCCCCTTGAGGATGAAAACATCACAAGAGCATCCCAGGACCGTCTGAGCCCAGGACGGCACGTCTGTTCTCACGGCCACAGAGTGTAGCCTCAAGCCTGGGCTCACCCACTATGTGCTGGGGGCGGGTCCCCAGGGGCGGGCCAACTCAGCCCTTCCTGGGCGCGGGGTTGGCAGAGAGGCACCCTGCCCGCCGTCGAGCGCAGCGTCCCCTGAGAGCAGAGCGGCCCTCAGCGTCGTTCCGGCCCCTGGGGTGGATGCCAGACCCCATGCTCGCTGAGGGCCCTCAGGGCAGCCTGCTCCATGCACAGAGGGTCCCCGTCTGCAGCTGGGTCCCGGGCTGGAGGGTGACCCTGGACGTGCTCTCCAAGAAGGGTCCCTGGATTGGCTTTTTCCTCCTAGAATGTAGCAAGGACCCTATTTCAGAGGCAGGCCTGGAGACACATGGGGCCACAGCTTGGGCCTCCTCATAAGCCTGTGAAACAGTGACCTGAGGGTTCCTGGCCGCCGGGGGGCAGGAGAGGAGGAAAAGCAGGCCCCGATTCCTCAACTGAAAAGGGAGGGAGAAGCCGCAGGGTCAGGCATCTCAGGGCGGTCTGGACTCTGACCTCCCCGCCCGGCACTGTCTGCCTGGTCTGTCCCCCTCTGGGGTGGTGACCCCACACCCCTCCTTGAGGGCCCTTTCTCAGGGCAGCGCGGCTGGGGGCGTGGACCAGAGGCCATCTGTGCAGCCTCCTCGCCCTCTGGGGTGAGTTTGGTCAGGGCTGCGGGACAGCTGCTGCTAGCTTTCTATCAGAGCGAAACCTCCTGTAGTTGGAGCTTGAGGTCCCTGGAAACCGACTGCGCAGTGGGCAGTGCAGTGGCCAGAGAATTACCGTTTCAAAGGGACGCGGGCCTTGGCCTGGTGACCGTGACCGAGGCAGGAGGCCTCGCCTGGTGGCTGCCCTGTCCACCCACTCGCAGAAGGAGGCTCGGGGCAGGGACGGGCGGCTTTCATCATGCCGGGCGGGTGCTCAGCCGACTCCTTGAATCAGGTTTTTACGAAACCTCTCTGAGGGGTGGGCCCCACCAGCTGCTGGAGACCAGGGTCTGAGGGTCACTTTGACTACAGTGTTGCACCCCACACCCCCAGGGCCTGTCAGGGTTGGGGGCTCTCACGGCCCCTGCGCTGACAGCTCTGGGCATCCACAGCCAAACTGAAATGCAGGCCCAGGGAGCCGGATGGTTCCAGCTGCTGGGCACTCTGCTGGGTGTGGGCGTTCCCTGGGGGTCTGTGGTCCAGAGACTGGGGCGGTGTGGACGCCTGGCCGCCCAGCCACCCGCTCTTTCTGTTGGGCTTTGAGTCCACCTAGTCCCGGCCTCCCAGGTTGCCGATTCCTTTCTCTTTGTCCCCAAATTAGCCAACAGCTTCGAAGAAAGCTGATTAAAAACAAAAGTCACCTCATGTCGTGAAACTCAGGCCGTGGAACAGGCCGAGGTGCCGGGCTGGCCGCTTGTTATTTGGTGTGCAAACTCCGGCTCACGCATCGAGCTGTCATCTGTAATAAACAAGACGAAGGTTTATGCTTAACAGCTGCTCCAGAGAACCTCCATCTAGCGGAGGGAAGGGACCATCTTTCATGTCATATAATTAGCTTCTTTTTTCCACCTTTGATAAACACCCTCGTATAGAATCTGTTTGGTGGAGCCTCTCCTCCTGGTAAGTGGGGGGTTGCCTGCCGCGTGTGAGTCCAGCCCCCACCCCGGCCCGCTGCCCTGACTTCCTCCGGAGACTCACAGGCTCTTTCGCCCCGGGCGGCCCCCTAGATGCAGTTCCTCCTGCTGTCCTGGGTTCTGGACCAGGCTGCACCCCAAAACCGTGGGGGGGAGAAGGGGAGGCCCGTGTGCCCTGTCTCCCCCCTCCACCTCCCCGTCCGCTCCCTCACTCTCTCCTTCCTGCAGTCACTCAATCTTTCAGCCGAGGCAGACGGCAGTCTGCTCCCCGCACCGTCTGTCTGGCCCCCTCCCCCCGGCCTCGCCTGCGAACAGTTATCCGGGGTAATTTGTGGACTAATCCCCTCTCTTGAAGAGTAAACCCACCGGGAGCTTCAGCAAAGCACACTGAAAACTAACCAAGTGGGGACGAGCATGTACCAAAACTGCAGAGAAAAAACATCAACATTTGGGCTCCAGGGGAGGTTAGAGGGGGCAGACAGAAGGGCCAGTGAACTCTGCATCAGTAGGGATGACCTCGCCGAAGAACAGAGGGAAACGGGGATTGAGGACAAGCGAGCAGAGCCACCCGGGAGACTGAGAAGTACAGAAACGTCTGAAAATGAAAACAAGGTGGAAACGTGTGTGACGTGGAGGGTGAGGGAGTTAGAGAAGGCGAGGTTCAGAAAAAGCATGAGACCGGCACTCTAAGGAACAGATCCTCTCTAATGAGGTGAGAAGGGGCAGCGGTCAGACTAGCGAGCTGCTGCACCAGCCCAAGAACAGAGGAAGTTACATGGGCATGTACGTGGAAACCTACTGTCTTAAGGGGGCCTGTTCTTCGAGGTTATTCGGGTTGCTGCTGCTGCTGAGTCGCTTCAGTCGTGTCCGACTCTGTGTGACCCCATAGACGGCAGCCCAGCAGGCTGCCCCGTCTCTGGGATTCTCTAGGCAAGAACATTGGAGTGGGTTGCCATTTCCTTCTCCAATGCATGCAAGTGAAAAGTGAAAGTGAAGTCGCTCAGTCGTGTCCGACCCTCAGCAATCCCGTGGACTGCAGCCTTCCAGGCTCCTCCATCCATGGGATTTTCCAGGCAAGGAGTACTGGAGTGGGGTGCCACTGCCTTCTCTGGTTGTTCGGTTTAGTTATCTTTTAAAAGGCTGGGGCAAGGAATTCTGCAGATCGGCCAAAGGCTGGACCGGCTGGGAGCTGGGAGTAATCAACCTTAATGTCCATTTGTTTTCTTTGGGTGAGAGAGTTCTTTGTTTTGCATAGAATGGTGGGGAGGACCTGGTAGGGAGTTTGAACTCCAAGCTATTTTGAGCTGTGTAACTTTCCTTCACGTTGGAGAGAAGTCAGAGATTAAAGGCAATCTGGTGGCCTTAACTGCTCACACTGGAAAATGAGAAATGTTTTCTGTAATCTAGGTTCTCACCACAAGCAAGTCTGAAAAGAAAGTAACTGAAACCCAACCAGAGCAGAAGGGAATAATTAAATGAGATCTGTGTGTTGGTGATGAAGAAAGCAACAAATAGAAAAACAGAAAAAGAGTCTGTGATAGTGTTGCTAAAAATGATAAATGTTTAACAAGGAAAAACATGACTCCAGAAGAATTTCAAGATCCGAGAGGCTCTAGACCTGTCACAGAAACAAATGAGAAAGCTTCCCCAAGTAAACTCTGGGTTCACAAAATTTTACTGGTGAATGCTAAAAAAACAATCAGTGAAATTTACCATAACCAAGAAAGAAAAATGGTATGCTCTCTCGTTAGATACAGAAGGATTATCTGGCAAAATCCAGCACCCATTACAGATTGTTAAGAAGCCCTCTCTGTGGGTGTGGGGAAAAGGGAGCTCGCTAACGTCGCTGGTGGGAAAGTGACTTGGTGCAGCCACTGTGGAGAGCAGAGTGGCGTCCTCAGAAAACTGGAACCAGAGCTGCCGTGTGACCCTGCAACCCTGCTCCTGGGCGTGTGTCCAGAAAAGACGGAAGCTCTAATTTGAACAGATGCATGCACCCCCAATGTTCACAGAGGCCCTGATCACAATAGCCAAGACATGGAAGCAGCCTGAATCTCTATAGACAAGGCAGACAGATAAAGAAGATGTGGTGCGAATACAAAGTGAAATATTACTCAGCATAAGAAGAATGAAATAATGCCATCTGAAGCACCATGGGTGGACCTGGAGGTGATCACATGGAGTGAAGGATGTTAAAGAGAGACAAGGACAATACACCATCAGATGTTATGTTATGTGGCACCTAGGAACCGCTGTAACTGGGTGGGGCTCCCTGCTCGGCCCTGCGGGTCCCCACGGGCCGTCTGTCTTGCACGAGACACACACGCCCCCTCGCTCCTCTCTCAGCTCGCCTCACCTGCTCGTCCCCCTCGGGGTCCACAGTTCTGGTCCCTCTATGTCTCCATCGCTGCTAAGTTGCTTCAGTCGTGTCCGACTCTGTGTGACCCCATAGACAGCAGCCCGCCAGGCTCCCCCATCCCTGGGAGTCTCCAGGCAAGAGCACTGGAGTGGGCTGCCATTGGCATCTCCATTGCTGCCCTGCAAACAGGCTCAGCAGCCCCGTCTTTCTAGACTCCACACATACACGCCTGAATACACGGCATTTGTCCTTCTCTTTCTGACTCACTTTACCCCCGTGCTATAGGCTCTAGTTTCATCCACCCCATTAGCACTGACTCGAATGCATTCCTTTCTTTAGCTGAGTCATATTCCATAGTGTATATATGTACCACAGTCCATTCATCTGTTGATGGACATCTAGATTGCTTCCTACTATTGTAAATAGTGGAGCCACTGTGGAGAGCAGAGTGGGCGTGCTTAAAAAATGACATGAACGAATTTATTTATAAAAGAGAAACAGACTCACAGACATAGGGAATGAATTCATGGTGACCAAGGGGGCAAGGGCTGGGGAGGGGCAAATCAGGAGGGTGGGCTTGGAAGCTGTACACTGCCCTGTATGAAACAGGCAAATGAGAGTACCCAGGTCTCAGGAAGACAGGGGAGCAGGGCACCAGAGACTGCGATCTCACTCCTTTTTCCCAGAGGGAACTGAAGTAAAGCTTGGACTGCATCTATTTTTCCCAAGAAGATGAGAGAAAAGGAGCTCACTCTGCTTCGGTGGGCAAGCCGCTCGTCCTCGGGATAAAGTGGGTCTTTGGAGAAGGCAGTGGCACCCCACTCCAGCACTCTTGCCTGGAAAATCCCATGGACAGAAGAGCCTGGTGGGCTGAAGTTCATGGGGTCACCCGCTTAGAGTCAGACACGACTGAGTGACTTCACTTTCAGTTTTCACTTTCATGCACTGGAGAAGGAAATGGCAACCTACTCCAGTGTTCTTTCCTGGAGAATCCCAGGGATGGGGGAGCCTGGTGGGCTGCCGTCTATGAGGTCACACAGAGTCAGACACGACTGCAGTGACTTAGCAGCAGCAGCAGTAGCGGGGGGCTTTCTGTTGGTTCAGAAACTGGGAAGTCTTACCTCCAGCGTCTCAAAAGGAGTTTTTCAATGTTTCTGATTATTTTGTCTTTTTCTCGAGACTATTAGGAAAATAGTCTCCCTGTACAAAGTAGAAAACACAGGAAGATGGAGCACTTTTAATATGTGTTTTACGACATCAGGGTGTTACTAATCAAAAAGCTGACTTCCACATTTTTTTTTCTTTTGCTTATGCTAGATGAAGATTAAAAAAAAAATCCTTTTCCTAATGTCAGCAAGTTGGGAGAAGATATATTTATACACAATGTGTAGGAATGTCAACTGGAACACAGTTTTTTTGTGTGTGGAAAAAAGAGCAAGGGGGTGAGAGAAACTGGGAGATTGGGATTGACACAAGGGCAGACCCCCTGGAGGAGGAAAGGGCACCCACTCCAGTGTGCTTGCCTGGAGAACCTCATGGACAGAGGAGCCTGGAGGGCTACAGTCCCTGGGGGTCGCAGAGACTTGGACACGACTGAGGGACAAACACTTTCACTTTCATAAAATGGAACACACTTTTAAAGATCCATTTAAAAAATGAATTAAAGGCTAAAAATCGTACTCTTTTGGAATAACACGCATTTAGAACTGGCTCGTTCATTTCGGTGGGTCTAGCAGCAGCAGTAGTTCCTTGCCCAGTCGTGTCCGACTCTCTGCGACCCCACGGACTGCGTCCGCCAGGCTCCTCTGTCCATGGGATTCTCCAGGCAAGAACGCTGGGGTGGGTGCCATGCCCTCCTCCAGGGGATCTTTCCCATCCAGGGATTGAACCCAGGTCTCCCTCACTGTGGGCAGATTCTTTACCATCTGAGCCACCAGGGAAGCAGCAACGGATCTAGAATCCCCAGTGCAAGTACCCAGGGGACTTTAACATCATTTGATCCTGGGGGCGCATTAGGGACTGTGGGTGTTTCTGCTGTAACCAGCAGTTGTGACAAGCGTGCGAGCCTGCCTGGGTCACCACCCATCAACACCCAAGCCCGACAGTGACTGAAAGCCGGGGTGCCCGCCGGGGTCCCTGTAACACAGTGCTGGATCCCTGAGAGAGACCCCAGAGCAGGCTGCGTGCGTCCTGAGCTCCGACCCTGCTGGGCCGTCCCAGGGGCTGCTCCTTCCTCCTCCGCTCTTGGCTCATCTCTGACCCGCCCGCCCCGGCAGGGCATATCCCAGCCCAGCTTCTAGCTGGGCTCAGGGCACAGGGTGCTGACCTTAGCTCAGAGAGGAGGGGCGTCCAGGCTGGGCTGGTCAGTGGGCCCACCACGGGTACAGGCCCGAGTCTGGTGCTTTCCCAGAGAAACCAGGGAGCTGGGTCTCCTGGCGGTGGTGACCGAGTGGGTGTGGGCCTAAGACCCAAGCCGCGGGGGCGGGGCGGGGAGGGGTGGTCCCCGGAGGCAGCTGCTCCCTGGAGCCCAAGGCTGGCGTTTCCCCTTCCCTGCGGAGGTGAAGGTCTGCAGTTTGAGAACCTCCGTGCGCCCTTACCCTGAGGGAGTGCCCGCTTCAGATGTGCCCTGTGCTCCTCCCGGAGCGAGCGGTGGGCAGAGCGTGGGGCCCCTCGTCCCCTCTAGCCGGCACAGCAGCGCCCCTCGAGTGACCGGACCCTCACTGAGGACCGTCTGGACTGTGCTGGGAGCACCGAGGCTTTCATGTGCTCTCTGCCACCCTCCAGAGGCCGCCTCCTGCAGCCGGCGGGCCAGCTGGGTCTCCTGCGGTTCCCGGGAACCCGACCCCTCCGTCCTGACTCCTGCTCCGGGGCCCGGGAGGGGGCTTCACTCGGGGGGCCCGTCTGCTCCTGGAGATCCACGCATCCGGGGAAGCAGCTCGCCCGGCCTCAGACAGAGGGCGATGGATGTGCCAGGCAGTGAACACGGTCCACCTCCTGGGCACTGGTCTGTTCCCGGCAGAGAGGGACTGCCCCAGGGGACCCAGGCAGGGCCCCTGCTGACCACACCAGGACTGCTGGGCCCTGAGCCCCCTTCTCACTCGCTGAGGATGGGGAAGCGGGGTTGGGAGCCTCTGGACACTGCCTGGCTACCAGGAAGGAAGCCGGGCTGAATGAAGACGCCCAAGGGAAGGCACGATCAAGAAACGCACCTTTGGGGACATCAGTAATCTTCCGGATCACACCAAACCTGAGGCTTCCATGAACTCTGGGATTTTAATTTATACGAATTAAGAGACATCTTCTAGGTTTGATACCTATAAAAGAACATGGAACATAAGCATAAGTTATAAAACATTGTGATGAAAAGAAAAATCTGAAAAAAAATCCCTGTGAAGCTATCATTCAACAGAAGGATGAGAATATTCTTTAAATATTTGTTTTTGGTTCAGTTGCACGTCTTCGATTATTGATATTCTGTATATCCTCCACACTCGCTTTCGTTAGCTGTGTGTTACTAATGAGCCTCAATTTATGACTTTTTTTTTCAGTTTTTATGTTGTCTTTTGATGAACAGATGTTCATATTTTAATGTGATTTAATTAATCAATGTCTGGTTTTATGGTTAGTGTTTTATATTTGTTTGTTAATTTGCTTTAAACAATTGTTCTCTACCATGGAGGTGGTTTTATGTCATCATATTCTCAAAAGTATAAGATTTTGCCTTTCACAGTTAATTTTTATGGAATCTTGCATATGGTGTCAGATATGGAATCCATTGCACTTCACCTTTAAGAACTGTGTTTAGGTAGGTAACCTTTCTGGAGAAGGCAATGGCACCCCAATCCTGTACTCTTGCCTGGAAAATTCCATGGACGGAGAAGCCTGGTGGGCTGCAGTCCATGGGGTCGCTAAGAGTTGGACACGACTGAGCGACTTCACTTTCACTTTTCACTTTCATGCATTGGAGAAGGAAATGGCAACCTGCTCCAGTGTTCTTGCCTGGAGAATCCCAGGGACGGAGGAGCCTGGTGGGCTGCCGTCTATGGGGTCGCACAGAGTTGGACATGACTGAAGTGACTTAGCAGCAGCAGCAGCAGCAGCAGGTAACCTTTTTGGGTGAAGAAAGTTTTAGTCTATTGATATATTACAATGAGTTTTTAAAATATCATCGAGCTGTTGGATTTTATGAAATGATTTTTGGCATATTTTAAGATAATTATAGGGCTATTCTCCTTTAATAAGTTAACTTGGTGAGCTATAATACATTTTTTTTAATGTAAACCCACTCTTTCATGCCTTGAATGAAACAAACATAATAATTATTTTTATAGATTATTAGATAATTCTACTAACAATTTGCTTAAGATTTTAGCATCGATATTCTATTTTGTTATTGAAATTTTATTCATCTCCTTGAAGGATTTAGATAATATTTATTCATTTTCTAGTCTTTATAAGAATCTTTATAAATGTGGATAGTCTATCCTTGGAAGGTTGAAAACATATATCTCTAAAATCATTTGGATCTAGTGTTTTTAAGTACATATGACATTTGTTTAATGTTTGTGGGACTATTAGAATTTCTATTTTTTCTTAAGTTTTTTTTTTTAAATTGTGTATTTTGTTTAAGTTTTCAGGTGATTATATATTTATTCAAAGTATTCTCTCTAACACAGGGAACTGTACTCAGTATTTTGTAACAACCTACAAGGGAAGAGAAAAGGTTTATATTTATATGTATGTGTATTTTTATGTGTATTTATATGCATGCTCAGCTGCTCAGTCGTGTCCGACTCTTTGCGACCCCATGGACTGTAGCTGCCAGGCTCCTCTGTCCATGGGATTCTCCAGACCAGAATACTGGAGTGGGTTGCCATGCCCTCCTTCAGGGGATCTTCGTGATCCAGGGATAGAACCCACATTTCCTGCGTCCCCAGCATTGCAGGCGGATTCCTTACCTCTGAGCTACTGGGGAAGCCTGTGTATAAACACACACATGCACACTACTGAGCAGATTCCTGTGCTATACAGCACGTCCTTGTCTGTTATCGACTCTAAATATAGCAGTGTGTGCACGTCCATCCCAAGCTCCTAACTACCCTTCCTGCCAACACATCTCCTTGGAAACCATAAGTTTTCCCTACGTCTGTGAGTCTGTTTCGATCTTGTAAATAACCTATATGTGAAAATAATCTGAAAAATAATGAAAATCTATGTGTCTGAATCTCTTTCCTATATGCCTGAAACTAAAACATCATTGTAAATCAATTATATCCCGATTAAAAAATTAAAATTATTAAATCAACACAAAAATGTGTTCTTGTCACCTCTTCGCCCTCTGCTGCGGCTCTGGCTAGCCCCTGCCCAGCCCTTCCTTTTAACAACGCTGAGTGTTTATCACCTCCTTTCCTCCTGTCCATCTGTCTCAGGAGAGACTTGGTTTATTTGATTAGTTTTTTCACAGGACCAACAGTGCTCTCTATTTCTCCATGTTGTTCTTTCTCTGAAGCCTTTAGATGGTTAGTTCACTTACATTTAGTGTTTCTTGTGGCCTCTACCTTTTTATTTTCTTTATTGCAGGGTTCTACATCCTCAGTTCAGTTCAGTTCAGTCGCTCAGTCATGTCTGACTCTTTGTGACCCCATGAACCGCAGCACACCAGGCCCCCAACTCCCAGAGTTTACTCAAACCCATGTCCATGGAGTCGGTGATGCCATCCAACCACCTCATCTTCTGTCGTCCCCTTATCCTCCTTCCCAGCATCAGGGTCTTTTCCAATGAGTCAGCTCTTCCCATCAGGTGGCCAAAGTATTTGAGTTTCAGCTTCAACATCAGTCCTTCCAGTGAACACCCAGGACTGATTTGCTTTAGGATGGACTGGTTGGATCTCCTTGCAGTCCAAAGGCCTCTCAAGAGTCTTCTCCAATCCCACAGTTCTTCAGCGCTCAGCTTTCTTTATGGTCCAACTCTCACATCCATACATGACCACTGGAAAAACCATAGCCTTGACTACACGGACCTTTGTTGGCAAAGTAATGTCTCTGCTTTTCAATACGCTGTTTGCATCCTAGGTTTTAAAAATATTTATTTTTATTTATTTGTTTATTTGCCTGCACTGTCTTAGCTGTGGCGTGTGTGACCCGGTTCCCTGACCAGGAATTGAACCCAGGCCCTGCATTGGGAGTGTGGAGTCTTAACCACTGGACCACCAGTCGACGTCCCTCTATATTCTAGGTTTAAATACTAGACCTTTTCTCAAAGTTCCTCTTTCCCTGAATCTCACCTGCCTTGCTATGCGGTATCTTCACCATCCTTCACTTTAAAGTACCTTCTAATTATCATTTAGGAAGGTGTCCATCAATTGCCAAAGCTGTGAGTGTAAAGTGCTCGTCTGTTTCTTGCTGACACCTGATGTGATTGTCTGTCACGCGTGTTCTGTGACGCTGGCTGATATTTGCTTTCTGCCCGGCGTTTGTACCTTCACGCGAGGGATGATCTGACTCACAGGGCTTACCCCCGCTTCCAGAACGTCCGTCTCTCATTCTGTTCACGTGATGCATTTAGGTAATTTCTTCAGATCTATCTGAAACGTGTAGGTTTTTCTCTCTTCAGCTGTTTGCCTACCCACTGAATTTTAAGTCAACAATTACAATTTCCATTTCGAGGGGGTCATTTTCCCCATTTCTGCCAATTCATCACTACCCCTTGCTTCTAGTTCATTTCATCATTAATTTCAGTTTTGTTTTTAACATTTAACAAACGGTTAGCTTATGTTCCACAGCTGATGTTTTCACATGTTAAGTCCAGGTGGGGATAAAGCTATTGTGGTTATGCCCCTGCTGACTTATTTGTGAGGTGCTTCCCTTGTGTGCTTGGAGATTTTCCTACATGAGCTCCTTCTGGGGAGATTTTAATTCCCGATTGTTAGAGAATCATGGAGGTCACATTGAGAGTGACTTTCTCCAAAGAAGACTGTGCTCTGTTCACTTCTGGAGACGTGGCTGACCCGAGATGCCCTCCTGACCCCTGTGCTGCCCTCGGTGGCCACCCTTGTGGGGTCACTGCCTGCTCTGTCCAGCCCAACTTTCTGACTCCCCCTTCCTTCGTAATTCTGATTACTCCTTCAGCCCTAAAAAGGAAAAAATAAAATTCTCCCTGGGTGGAGTAAGTTAGAATTTTCCTTGGAGCTATCTTGCTTGTGTTGACATTGCTTCTTGCTCCAGGAGGATGTGGTGGGCACGGCTGTGCTGACGCCTGCATTTCTGTCTGACTTCGGGTCACCAGGCTCTGAGCTCATCCCTGCGGCTGGTTTGCAGCAGCACTGTCAGTGCCTTCATCCCCAAACCCGTCACATGACACTCGGCTGAGTCCATGAGTGAGGGAATGCTGGACTCAGGACGCTGAGGATCTGCTCAGCACGGCCGTGTGGGGTCTTAGAGCATGACAGTAAGTGACAGTGATTTGAGATGCCTCCTGCCAGCAAGGACGACCTCTTGTGCTTTTGGCCGGTTCTGCATCTATTTTACATCATAAACGTGTATTATGTCTTTATGCATCAAGTTGTAATGGCCCCACCATTGTCTAAATTAACTAAATTCTAAATCAGGAGAATTAAGCTTTCATTTGAATAACATGTCCTTCTGAAGATATCGATCCTGAAACTAATTCTTGCTGACTCTTCTTTTGGAAAAGTTATTATAATGCAATGATCAGGCTTTTTATTAAAAACAGGATGATGTGACATGTTAATGAGCTTATCCTTTCTTTGATTTAATCCCCTGGAGAAGGAAATGGCAACCCACTCCAGCTTTCTTGCCTAAAAACCCATGGACACAGGAGCCTGGTGGGCCACAGTCCGTGGGGTCACAGAGAGTTGGACATGACTGAGCCGCTAACTGACAATGATTTAATAGCGTGGGTCAGCGTTGTTTCCAGGGCCCACTTCTCATCCTCAGCCGTGCGTGCAGAGGGTGGGAACTGTGCTCCTTCAGGACCAGTTTGAGATCCTAAGTCTTTCCTAATATTTTGAACAGGACTTTATTCAGAAATAGGGTCTTTACAAATGCAAGCCTGTTTAGAAGAGACCATGTGGGTGTGGGTGGGCCTGAGTCTCACGGCTGGGTCCTAAGAAGAGGAGGTCTGATGCCGACCCAGGGACACACAGGGTGGAGGCCACGAGAAGGAGGCAGAGATCAGAGTGTCTGTGAGCCGAGGAGCCCCCAGGGCCTCCGGGACCACCAGGAGCTAAGAGGAGGGCAAAGAAGGACCCCCGGAGGCTGTTGAGGAAGCACGGCCCTGTCGACACCGTGACCTTGGGCTTCTGGCCTCCTAACCATGAGAGCCGTGCACGTGGGGTGCCTTGTTATTGCAGCCAGAGGAAACTCACAGAGGGCGGGGCCCGGTGCACTAACCTCCCTGCCTGCTGCCCCGCGAGGCTGTAATTAGGACGGTCAGAGCGATTCCAGTCCTGACCCCAGACGACACCACAACCGTTCATGCTTCTGCAGCTTTGATTGTTCAGAGATGAACCGTGTCTCTGGGGAGAAGCTGGCTTCCTGGGGTGGAGGAGGCTGGACCCAGCGTCGCCTCATCCTAACCGGCTGCATGGCCCTGGCTGCTGCCTCCCTGCACCCCGCGCTCTGAGCAGGTTGGAGGCGGTGGGGCTGCGTCTCCAGCTTCTCTGTGAGCATCAGGTTAGACAGTGAGGCCGACGCGGTGCAGCTTTGGGCCCGTGGGGCCCTCAGGCGACGATGAGCAAACATCTGAGCTTTGCCTTTAGGATCATAAACCCAGGCTGGACTCTATGATCACGGCAACAATGACAACCACACCCCACTTTGGGGTGTTGACATGAGGTTTGGGGAGAACACATCTGAACCAGGAGGGCGGTGCACCCCCAGAGTGGGCGGCAGCTCGGAGCCCGGGGCCCCTATCTCAGGGGGTCGTGATTGCAGCCCATTGGGAGGGTCAAGGTGCTGCAAGCTGAGGCTTGGGTGGCGTGCAGGACCCTGGGCGGGAGGAGGGGGACTCCAGTCTCTGAGGCCAAGGGTAGGTCTTGGGAGGGGGCCGGCCTCATCCTTGTGTGATGAAGCCCCTCGGGGGCACTTCTCTGCCTCGCCCACAGCCAACCCCGAAAAGGGTGGCCTGGAGCAGCTCTGGATAAGGGCTTTCAAGAAAAGCTCTGGAATGAGGTCCTACTGGCCGGCAGATTCCTGAGCCGTGGGAGGAAGACCAGCTGACAGCTGGGGAACCCCTGTGCCGGGCAGGGGCCTCGCGGGGGCCGCTCGCTCCAGGGAGCTTTCACAAGGCCCCTTGGTTACAGAGTTAGAGATGGAGTGTGGAATTTCTCCACGTGACGGGGAGCCTGGCCGACTCTGAGCTCCTGTCCTCTGTCTTTCCCCCTCCAACCCCTCCCCTGCCTACACGAGCACGCACACACGCATATCCAGGCGCGAGTGAGCGCGCACGCGCACGCGCACGCTGAAGGCAGTAGCCGACAGGGTCTCCCCGGACGCGTCGCCTTCTAAACCCGCCTGGACGGACTGCGACTTGGTGCTGATGTCTGTTTGCAGGTCCCTCCAATACTATGGCCACCTGATGCGAAGAGCTGGCTCACTGGAAAAGACCCTGATGCTGGGAAAGATTGCGGGCAGGAGGAGAAGGGGACGACAGAGGATGAGATGGCTGGATGGCATCACCGACTCAACGGACATGGGTTTGGGTGGACTCTGGAAATTGGTGATGGACAGAGAGGCCTCGTGTGCTGCGGTTCATGGGGTCGCAAAGAGTTGGACACGATTGAGTGACTGAACTGAACTGGGTGGGTAGGAATGTTGGGGGTGGGAAGAGGTGGCTCTTTGAAGGGAGTGTTTAGGATGAGCTGCCCTCCTGATGCTGAGTGGGCAGCCTCCTCGTGGGACCCAGGGTGGTTTGCCAGCAAAGTGACGAGTCTGAAGCTAGCCCTTGCCTGGAGCCCCTCCGTGCTCCTGGGGCAGCAGCAGAGTTTGTACGAAAGCTGCGCTGCTTGGACAGGCAGACGCTTGTGTCCCCAGATGCTGTCCCGTCACTGCTTACAGCTACCGCGCCTGGACATTGCTGCCACGCCGCGCAGCTTCGTTGACCCTCCCATGCAGCTTTCTCTCAACCGGAATCCTGCTCCCACGGGTGCAAAGGCTGTGTTTTCAAGGCTTTGTGGGTCTTGCTGTGACACCTCTGCTGACAAGGCAGCACTTAGCCTCTTGTGCAGGCACGGGGATGGGTGGTCCCTCCAGACCCTGGGGCCCATTTAGCATCCCAGGCTCCACTTGCCCAGGGGAACCACCTGCCCAGGGGAACCACCCGCCCAGGACGCGCAGGGCGGCCGGGGCCCAGGAGCTGTTTCCCAGCAGAGATGGCTCCTCATGAGCAGGAGCCAGCACAGGCAGCACTGTGGCTGTGACGGGAGGTGGCTGCTGGTGGCCTGGCACGGTCCGTGTGTGGGTCCAACCCCGGCCTCAGCCCAGGCCCCCGCCCCGTGTCAGCCTCGCACGTCCTTAGGGCCTCGGCCACCACCCCGCTGCCAGCCCCCGAGGGCCGGGGCTCAGCATCCTTGGCTCTCGCAGCCACGCGGGAACACAGGTACGCAGCTGTTGCTCTGAGTGCCATCAGGGCCACGCTGCAGTTTCACGGACCATTAACGATTCGCTAATATTGTTTTAGTTTGCAAATTAGTGCAGCTCCGTGGGTGCAGGGAGGGTCCGTGGCTGCCATCAATCAGCCAGGAGCTCCTCAAGCATGAGATCAAAGCGATTTCCAGGCTTTGAGGCTCAGCAGCAATTACTGTGACCTAGGCAGGAGGGGAGCTGCAGAGGGCTTTCCGTGGTTCTGCTGACTCCATTCGTGACTGGGGAGTGAAGCACACAAGGATTGCAGGTGAGGGCGCTCCAGTCCCTCAGTCCCTAGAGACACAGCCACTGGAGCAGAGCCCCATGACGGCGCTGCTCCTGGAGGCGGGGGATAGAGAACCCTGGGGACCCCTAGACTCCTCTGCCCAGCTCTCAGCTCCAGGTACCAGCTGGGGCACTGGGTTTGCTGAGGAGTCAGACAGCTCTCCCTAGGGACCACGTTGTCCCCGTTTGTCCCAGCCTGAAGCACCGGCTGTCTTATTGTTACATGTTTAGACGAAACGCTCATGGAAGCCTCAACAATCCTGTGATGTTTTAGTTTGGAAGGCAGTTCCGAGACGTGTTGGGAGCAGGTGCAGGCCTGAACGTGGATCGGATGCATCTGAGCAGATCCCTTATTGTTATTATTGTCAAACCTCCTGTAGTGACTGTAATATCTCCCCACCAGGAGGACGCAGGAGGACTGGTGGAGGCGGGCAGGTGAGCCGGACGCCAGTTCAGGGCACTGCAGCGCCTCCCCGCTGCTCATCACACAGCCGGCAAATAGTAGCTCACTTGGGCCTCTTGGCCCGTGTGAAGCCCCCATGAAGCCGGTCTTCCAGCTACAGATGAGCTGTGTTCCCCATAATCTGTGTGTTCAGGTCCTGCCCCCAGGACCATGGCGTGTGTGTCCGTGTCCCAGTCTCCTCTTCCTATAGGACACCAGGCCCACTGGACCAGGATCCCACCCCGGGGACCTCGCTTAATCTAACAGCCTCTGTAAAGACCCTGGATCACACTCTGTTGGGTTAGGACTTCAACTTATGAATTGTGGGGGGACACAGTTCATCTGTAGCAGGGAGGCCTGCTTTGTGGGATGACCAAGCGCCCGGGGAAGTTAATGTGTGCCGGCTGTAGGTTTTGTTAAGATCAGAGCAAGCAGCCAAACCTGAGTGAGCTGGGAGTGACCCATCAGTTAAGGAGGAGGAGTGAATTATGCGGGAAAGTGGAGTAAGACATGCATGGTTTAATGCCTTCAGGGGAACCTTACTGATACAGTTCCCTCAAAAATCCCTAAAGGCAAACACTAATTAGCAAAATTGATGTGGTGGAAAAACTGTTAATCATACCTTTTCCAAAAAATGTAGAATGTGACCCTAATGAAAGTGTTTCAATAAAATCAAATCAAGTATGTGGGGAGTACCTGATCTGCCCAAGTATTGACATTTGAAGAAAGAATTAAGTTGGTTCAATAGAATTTTGAAAATTTGGATTCAAGGGATGCTTGTCAGAGCTGGCATAATTTCGACGAAAATATTTGTATTAAAATATCTTTTTGGGTGAAACTGCTGGTTCCAGGACTGTGGCGGCGATGGTTAGCAGGACAAGCTCGGACATGGTAGCACAGTCACCATAGAAGTTGGTGGCTTGGGTAAGAGTGACGAATGAATGCTAAAATTAGAGGGGAGGTTTAAACTTCACTATTTAAAATTGTATTTGAAAATAATTTCAGACTTAAAAATGCAAAAAGAGAAAAATAAGAGTATATATAAAATTTTTAAAAGAAAAACATTGTGGAAAATAGGGAATCATAAAAGAAATCTTAAATAAGCAAAAAAGAGTAAATAATTATGCTATAGAGCGACACATAGAAAGCAAATAATGAAAGTATTCCACTAAAAACATTACCAGCATTTACATTATTTGCAAATGGTATAAAGAAAGCAATTAAGAGAATAAAGTCAGGTTGTATTAAAACAACTACTGTTTACCAGGGATGTATGTGAAATAAGCATAGAGGAAATCTGAGGATTGATATTATTGAAGGCAGGAGGAGAAGGGGACGACAGAGGATGAGATGACTGGACGGCATCACTGACTCAATGCTCCGGTAGTTGGTGATGGACAGGGAAGCCTGGCGTGCTGCAGTCTATGGGGTCACAAAGAGTCGGACACGACTGAGCAACTGAACTGAACTGAAATAAAATAGATATATGTCACCAATAAAAATAGATAGATGTCACATTAGCCAGACCAAAGGAAAACAGAGGCCTTACAAATATTGGACTAGACTTTGAGGCTGAATGTATGTTTAGAGAGAAAAAGAACGTTTCTTTATCACCAAAGGGCCAATTCGACAGGAAGTATGACAATTATGCACTTTTAAGCATTTACAAGCTTGTAAATTGGCAGAGAAGAGTAAACAAATCACATTTACGCATGGAGATGTGCTCACTCCTCTCTCAGTGACTCCTGGATGGAGGAAAAGTAGCGGGATACAGAGAAGCTGAGCATGCTTCGCCCGTGTCACCTAATAGGCTTATGGAAGCGTGGTGCCCAGGTAATGCAGAGTATGCATTCTTCTCATGGCCAAATGGAAGGTGTATTGCTGGTCATAAAGCACGTGAATGCAATATGAATGCCGTGTGAGTGTGTGTGTGTGTGTGTGCACGTGTGTGCTCACGCACATGCTCAGTCCCTCAGTCGTGTCCGACTCTTTGTGACCCCATGGACTGTACCCCGCTGAGCTCCTCTGTGCATGGGATTCTCCAGGCAAGAATACTGGAGTGGGTTGTCATTTCCTCCTCCAGGGGGTATTCACAGTCCAGGGATAAATGCTGTGGTTAATAGTAAAAAGCATTTTGAATTAATTCAGTTTTAATTCAATTTCAGTATTTTTTTTAAGGAAAGAAGTTTATAAACTAGTTCTACAATGAAAGGGAAACAGTATCATCATACCTAAGCTTTTAGTTAAATAAGATTTAAAATGTACAAACAAGGAAGTGTTTAAATTCTTTCAAACGGTCAAACAACTGCAAAAGCAGGCTGCATGGCCTTCACGACACAGGCTGTCCTGGCACACGTGTCCCGTGTCCCAGGCACCGTGAGCCTGGATCCTGGCACACGTGTCCCGTGTCCCAGGCACCGTGAGCCTGGATCCTGGCGCACGTGTCCCGTGTCCCAGGCACCGAGAGCCTGGATCCTGGCACACGTGTCCCGTGTCCCAGGCACCTTGAACCTGGAGACGTGTTTCAAGTCTGAGGCGCAGAGGCACTCAAGGGCAGATGGAGGTCAAAGGCTAGAATTCAGGTTGCATTCTCAGATCAGCGGGGACGCAAATGGGAAATCAATACCAGGAAATCAGGAATTCTGCACAGCACCTGGACATTAAGCAAACCCTTTTCTATAGCTCATGGGTTAAAGGAGTCACGAAGGAAAGAAACCTCAGGATGTCTTGAGTATCTGAGGCGACTCTGAAGATGCGGTGTCCTTTGTAGGCTGCCCAGCCCCCTATGCGGGCTCTCCTCCGCTGGGGAGGTCAGGAAGGCCTGTTGCCACCAAGACCACAAAGGTCTCCTAGGAACCCCAAGCCCTTCCTCATGTCCTGTCCCAGCGTCCACACCGCAACCAGACAGGTGTTTGTAAACACAAGCGGATCCTGCTATGCCCCTGCGGCTTCTCCATGACCTTGGGACAAAACCCACACATGTCCCCGTGACCTTTGAGGCCAGGTGGTCCAGCCCCTGCCCCCTGGCCCCACCTCCTTCAGTTCCTGCCTCCATGGGAGAGCCGCCTGCGGCTGTGGTTCCAGACACACCAGGCTCCTCCATAGCTGGCCACCCATCCCCGTGCTGGGGGCCACCTAGATGTCAGCTCCCAAGACCCCCACCATGACCCCTGTTTAGAGTTCATGAAACTTTTAACATTTCAGGTTGATACCTTCCACCAGTTTTGGAAAGATTCCTGGGTGTCTTTTCTGTAAGTTTTCAGCTCTGATCTCTGCTCCTCTCTTCCTGAGACTCCACTCTCACACAAGGGGGATCTTCGGTCCTTCTGGTGTGTCCTGAATATTTCCACCCTTGTCTCACCGAGGGCATCTTCTCATGCCTTTGGGATTGAGGGATCCTCAGGAGGTCTGAGTATGTGCATAGAGGTGTGTAAACACACCTTCTGGCAGGGCAGTGGGTGTCACGGACGCTTTTGCCACCTTCAGGGCCCTGCCCGTCTCCGTACACTCTAAGTCTCACCCCATCCAAGCCCCGTGGTCTCTCCTTCCCCTCTGCCCACCCTGACACTGAGTGCAGACTTTATTTTATTTGGGCCCCACACAGCTAACCACCCGTCCCCATGCCGAGGGCCACTCCCATCTCCAGGTGGTCTAGATGTCACACTTGGAGATGACAGGTTGGAGACTCAGCCCAGAAGCTCACTGATCCAGTGCCCGGGTTCATCCACGGTCTCCTCCCTAGGGAAGTGGAAACAGGCGGAGCATCTACCTCGAGGATGGAGGAGCTGAAACATGGGGAGGACCCAAAGCAGCACCTGGAAGGTAACAGCCAGGACGCGGGCATCAGCTGCCATCACGCTACTGACGAGGAACCGCCTCTGACATTCAATTGAAAAGTACAGCCAGCCCCATTTTGTCACCAGGCCCCGTGTGTGTGGAAAGTGGGGTCTGTTTCCATTCCAGCCTCAGCATCGAGGTCTCCAGGACACTGGGGGTCAGGGGTCTGGAGTGAAGGTGCCTGTGAGCAGGAACCCCCCCACCGTCACTCCTAAGGCACTTCTGGATCCAGAGCCTCTCAAAGTCCATTGCTGGCCCCACAAGACCAGTGACCCCAGAGCCGGGACAGAGGGGCAGGACTGTCCACAGAGGGGAGACACGGGGCACCAGCTAGAGCTGGGTGGACAGGAGGGGCCGTGCTCTGAATTAGAGACTAAACTTCCTCCTCTGAATAAAGATACTATGGTGTTCATTGTGACAAATGCACTTCAGTTTCTGATGATCTCCTGCAGGACGAGACAGTGATGCAGAGGACGGGGTGTTCCGGATCCTGTGTCTGTCACAGCGCGAGCTCAGGCAGGGCGGCCCCCACCGGCCTCAGCATCCCTGTCTGTAGAACGAGGCGCTCATGCTGGGACCCCGCAAAGGCCCCCGTGGTCACCCCCAAGGGGTCTGAGCCCCTAAGTGCTGCTCCGAGGCCAACATGTGGGAGAACGTGATGGTCGCTCAGCGCAGACAACCCGCCCCCATTAGGGCTCTGTGACTGGACGGTCCTGCAGTGAGGGTACCACACGTCGATGTATTTATACCCCTTTGTATCTGAGCAACAGAACGCAACCATCAATCAAAAAAGTAATCATCCATTTCTGTTTCTTTCCATTAAAAGGCGCATTTCTCATCTGCTTGACAAAATGAGTTACGAGCTCCATTTCCAAACTTCACCTTCTGTTACAAGTTCATCTGGGAGCATCCATGCTGCAAAGGGCGGCGGGGGAGGGGCGTGATGGCCACCCCAGCTCCACCCGACACACTGTTACTCATCTCCACAATCTGCTAAGATTAATACACGTGACTCCCCTGGGAGTGCTGGGCCTTTGGAGGACGACTTAATTGACTCCGGAGGAGAGTCTTTTCCTGTTGGTCTCGTCATACGACTAATGTTTTCTGTTGCTTTTACAGGACCAACTAGAAAAAAAAAGGTAAAAAATATGAGTCATATTATAGATTTGCAGGTTGTGAATATTTTACAGTTGAATTCATCAAAAATTCAGGTGGGAGGCTGCTGACTCTGCCATATGAAGTACTCACCTGTGGGGCTGACTCTTGATTCATGAGAAAAAGGAACAAGATTGTTTCTGGAGCTGGGTGATAGGAATCCGCTTTAACTATTATTTCCTCTCTCTCTTTCTGCATTATTTATAGGAAAACTAGGGCCAGCATGGAGCTCCAGGAAAGTCCATTTTGAACAAAGTTTGAGAATATTTATGACCATGGTAAACTTGGCTTTGAAGACATCTTGTTACCTGGGGAATAAAGTGTGTCTGTAGCACACAGCATGCAGTTGGCAGGGACGCGGCTGTATCGATGTCCGGGAGGCGGCCCTGCCCTTTCCTGCACATGCCCCTTAGAGGTGCCCTCAGCCCCAGAGCCCGAGAGGCCACACTCTCTCTGCTGTGGGCGCCAGCTCGGGGCCACCGCCCGTCTGCTGCAGGGGCCCCTAAGCATCAGTGGTTCCGCTTCTCCTGCTGGTCTGCGACCGCCCTGCAGTCACAACACGGTCCCCACTCCCCCTGAGTCTCTGTCCACTCCTCCCGCAGCCCCGCTCCTCCGACCACCTGGGACGTAGACACAGAGCCGCCTCCCCCCGCGAATCCTGTCTCCAGCGTGAACGTCAGCTCTCTCCTCTTTGTGCTTTGGTACCTTGTTGTTTGGGGCGTCCCTGGTGGCTCAGGGTAAAGACTCTGTCTGCAGTTCAGGTGACCTGGGTTTGATCCCTGGGTTGGAAAGATCCCCTGGAGGAGGGCATGGCTGCTGATCCCTGTATTCTTGCCGGGAGCATCCATGGACAGAGGAGCCTGGAGGGCTACAGTCCACGGGGTCGCAAAGAACGGGACATGACTGAGTGACTGAGCACAGCACCCTGCTTTCCGTTTTCCCTAAAGCAGCACCCCGGGGCCTCCCTGAGCGTGAGGGCTTGTGTGCACGTGTGCCCGTGTGTGCATGTGTGTGCCTGTATGTGTCTGTGTGTTCTCGTGGGTTTCCAGGGTTCATGGTCCACACCTTCTGCGTTGGCTGCTCTTCTTGACACCTTTGCAGCACAGGTGTGTGTTTTAAAGCGCATCCCGTGGACTCAGGGGTCCTTGACGTTTCTCACTCTTGTTCTCCCATGAGAAGCACCCGTGGTGTTCTCAGGAGCTCTGTGAGGTGTGATGTCACAGCAGAAGCTGTGAGTGGATGCAGAAGCAGCTGTGAGTGTCCTGAAATCCAGGAAGCTAGGTATCTGAGAGAGGGGCGAACATCGCCCGTGGTGCCTCTCTGACGGCTAAAGACTTGGGAGAAGATAGTCTTTGTCCATTAAGATGGGCTGTCTGTACCAAGCTTTAGAGCCTGTCGTGCTGCTACTTTAAAACAAAGTCATGTGAATGTGTTCAGCTTCCTGCTTTAATTTCTAATAAGCATTGATAGGGTCCGTGTCAAGAAGCTCTGTGCTGCTGGCCGTGATGTTCAAGTGTGTCAAGGTGTCCAAGACCGGAAACTTTCACAACCAGCACGCCACACAGCACGTCCCAGAGCCGAAGTCCTCCTGGACTTCACGTGGGCAGACTCACCCCGTGTTTCCTAACGTGACTGAGATGTCATCGACGGACACTCACGTCCCCTGTGCGCTGAGACACACTGGTCTTCAAGCACGTGCAGCACCTAATGGGCAAACAGAGCACCGTTCAAATGAGGGCGTGCGGTTCACCCAGGCCACGCACCCCTCCCCTGCTCCTGGCTCCCGCCTCGCACCCCAGGGCGTGTAGGGTGAGCTCTATGGTGGGCGGCTTTGCGCATGTGCTCCCCAGAGAAGGACTGCCTGCTGGTCTCCCACGGCACTTGTGCCCCTGTGTCCTGCCTGCTGAGGCTGGGCTGTGGAGGGGCACCCGTGTCACGCCCGGGGAGCTGGCCCCCGTCCTCACGGGGAGGCTCAGGGCTCGGCAGTGGCCAGCATGCCCGGGAGCGGACCTCGTCTGGGGCACCTGCTGGGGATGGGCTGCTGCTGGCGGTCCTGGCTTAAGCTTCATGTTCGGGGCCCGTGAGGAGGACGGCAGTCAGGCCAGTGGACGGGCGACGGTGGACACTTGGACACTGTCTCCTGCCCGTCCCGGGCTCTGAGGCCCTTCCTCTGCGCCTCATCCCCCTACTGCCCTTCCCGCACTGCTTCTGGCACCGGGACTTGGCTTCCTTTTTTGTGTGTGAGTTGATTCTGGATGTTTATTTTGAATGAACGAGAGTATTATACAAATATGTTTTAAATGCTGAGTAGACTTGTCCAATACTTTGGCCACCTGATGCGAAAAGCTGACTCATTTGAAAAGACCCTGATGCTGGGAAAGATTGAGGGCAGGAGGAGAAGGGCACGACAGGGGATGCGATGGTTGGATGGTGTCACCGACTCAATGGACATGAGTTTGGGTGGACTCTGGGAGTTGATGATGGGCAGGGAGACCTGGCGAGCTGCAGTCCATGGGGTCGCAGAGTCAGACACGACTGAGCAACTGATCTGAACTGAAGGCTTTGGTTGCTCAGTCGTGTCCGACTCTTTGTGACCCTATGGACTGTAGCCCACCAGGCTTCTCTGTCCATGGGACTCTCCAGGCAAGAATACTGGAGTGGGCTGCCATTCTCGTCCCCAGGGGATCTTCCCGACCCAGGGATGGAAACTGCATGTCTTACGTCTCCTGCTTTGGCAGGTGGGTTCTTCACCACTGAGCCACCTGGGAAGCCATGTAAGCATGCCATACGATATTTGTCTTTAGAATTAGCTTTCTTGATTTAGAGCTTAGCCATGGCTTTACCTGTTGTCTTGTATCTTCCACGATTGCTTTGCATCTGGAGCAGAGGGGAGAGTCATGCTCCCTGAAAATGTCCCTTTTCACCTCCGTCCTTGGGGCCACTTTGCCCACTCCCTGGGGGACTGGAGTTAAGTTTGCCTGGTGATGACCAAGAATTTGAGATCTTCACCTACTGCAAATTATTTTTTAGTTAGACAATAGGTTATTTAAAATATAAGGAAAACATGATGCTTTGGGAGATTTTCAAGGACCCTGTTTCCATTCCAACTGCAGAGGTTTTCACTTTGATATTGAATATTCCGGGTGAGTATTTCCTACGTTTTCTCAGCTATAAATGTGTCCATAAATCAGTCAAATGTTCAATTTTCCTGCTCTGCGCAAAGAATTTCAAAAAAGTTCTCTTTGAATTGGAGGGATAGCTGAGCTAATAAATGTTAAAATATATTTCTGAAATCACACAAAATGAAGAATCCCAATAGTCTCCGATTCAGACTGTAACGTCCAGCACTGAAGAACCAGGAGGACACGGATATTTGTTCATATGAGTGTGAGGATGCGGTGACCTTGAACCCTGTATGTGGCGCTCATGACTTGGATGGCTAAGTGTTTTATAGATACAATCACAAGTTCAATTAAAATAATGTGCCTGTTGCCAGACAAACCGCACACAGAACGCCCGGGCTTGGCATCTGGCCCCGGCTGCCGGACACAGAGGCTCCTTCAAGGCTCATGTCACAGCAGAGCAGCCCTGGAGGGTGATGGGCATGGTCGCTGGCTATCTGAGCAGACAGAGGCTCTCCTAGCATGTGGGTGTCAGTGCAGATAAACAGCTGACAGTGTAGTCAAATTCCCTGCTCTTAGAGAACCCTACAGAAAGATGGGCAGTCCACACCCCGAGAAGGAGACAGGCTCGTGGACAAGAGGCACAGGGGAGACGCTTGACCTCGTGAGTGGTCAGAGTCCAGTAACAGCCTTGGGGACATTCCCCTGGACCTCCCATCCCCGCTGACCACTGTGGGCTTCCGTAAAACTGATTAAAAGCTACGTAGATAATATTTTGTGATGAGAACACAAAATACCACATTGAAACCAGGTTTGTAATAGCTGTGTAATATTTTGTGATCAGATCAGATCAGTCGCTCAGTCGTGTCCTACTCTTTGCGACCCCATGAACTGCAGCACGCCAGGCCTCCCTGTCCATCACCAGTTCCCGGAGGTCACTCAGACTCACATCCATCGAGTCAGTGATGCCATCCAGCCATCTCATCCTCTGTCGTCCCCTTCTCCTCCTGCCCTCAACCCTTCCCAGCATCAGAGTCTTCTCCAATGAGTCAACTCTTCGCATGAGGTGGCCAAAATACTGGAGTTTCAGCTTTAGCATCATTCCTTTCAAAGAAATTCCAGGATTGATCTTCAGAATGGACTGGTTGGATCTTCTTGCAGTCCAAGGGACTCTCAAGAGTCTTCTCCAACACCACAGTTCAAAAGCATCAATTCTTCGGCGCTCAGCCTTCTTCACAGTCCAGCTCTCACATCCATACATGACCACAGGAAAGACCATAGCCTTGACTAGGCGAACCTTTGTTGGCAAAGTGATGTCTCTGCTTTTGAATATGCTATCTAGGTTGGTCATAACTTTCCTTCCAAGGAGTAAGTGTCTTTTAATTTCATGGCTGCAGCCACCATCTGCAGTGATTTGGAACCCAGCAAAATATCACATTGAAACCAGGTTTGTGAGAGCCGTGTTAACATTAAGTCATCCGTCGTTAGACGCTGGTGACCGTGTGATGAGCTCTTCCTTTGCACACCATCAGGATGAAGCCCGTCACCCATGTCCCCAAGGGGCCTCTGTGACAAGCTGCTCGGGTGAGCTCATAGGGGCTGAGATCCTGCTGGGCTCTGGTGAGGTCATGAAGTTGGGAACCCGTCCCCCCACGTCCTTCCAGCACTAAGGCACTTCATAGAATGGCCTGAGTCTCTGGTCATCACAGGCAGACTGTGGGCCTGGCTGCACAAGGCAGAGACCTTTCCTTCCCGTTTAGGCACTGATCCATATATTGTCTGGATTTTGCATGTCATAAAACAAAATCACCCTCTTGATGTGAGGTCAGTAGAATTCTACTTTGACCAATTCTTTCTTCCTCTGTCTCTCCCTCGCTTTCTTTTTTTCTCCCCCTTAGCTCAAAAGAGGAAAACCAGCCAGCGTTCCTGGGGGATGGGGACAGACGGGAGGTTGGAGAAATCACATGGCCATGCCGGGTCCCTGCGAGGCAGAGGAGTTCTGTCTGAACAGAGTCACACCCTGCAGTACTGTCCACACGGCCCCACTTTGCATCTCAGTGGCCTTGGATTCTCAGGAAGGTGGAGGTGTGCATTCCATGTGCAGTGTAGTCCCCGCACCTGCAGTGGTGACATAACGATGGGCTCTGGCATCAGGCCGTGTGCAATGTGGTCCCCACCATAACGATGGGCTCTGGCATCAGGCCGTGTGCAGTGTGGTCTCCACCATAACGATGGGCTCTGGCATTAAGCCGTGTGCAGTGTGGTCTCTGCCGAAATGGTGGGCTCTGGCCTCAGGCCGTGTACAGTGTGGTCAGGCCATGTGCAGTGTGGTCTCCACCGTAACGGTGGGCTCTGGCATCAGGCCGTGTGCAGTGTGGTCTCCACCATAACGATGGGCTCTGGCATTAAGCCGTGTGCAGTGTGGTCTCTGCCGAAATGGTGGGCTCTGGCATCAGGCCGTGTGCAGTGTGGTCAGGCCGTGTGCAGTGTGGTCTCCACCGTAGCGATGGGCTCTGGCATCAGGCCGTGTGCAGTGTGGTCTCCACCGTAGCGATGGGCTCTGGCATCAGGCCGTGTGCAGTGTGGTCTCCACCGTGACGATGGGCTCTGGCATCAGGCCGTGTGCAGTGTGGTCTCCACCGTGATGGTGGGCTCTGGCATCAGGCCGTGTGCAGTGTGGTCTCCACCGTGACGATGGGCTCTGGCATCCTGGGCCTGGACACCCTGCAGCTTTCTTCTTTAACTCTTTTAAATTAAAACAGGCTTCTTCCTGCTTTTTTTTTCTTTTTTTGTCTCCATGCTGTTTCATGGATTTTCCATCTTTTGCACTCTGTACTGTACTGTATGTGACTCAGAATTCCATTTATTTGAAAGTATCTTGTTCTTTACTTCTTCTTGTGTCCACCCTTAGTAAAACAAACATACCCCGGCACTAACGTTTCTGCGGTGGCTAAGTGGTGTAGTCGCTGTGTGGCACCGTCCACTGGACAATGCGGGACGTGCCTTAGTCTGACCTCCCCTGCCATGTGCTGGAATCAGAGACAAAATCTAGCCTTTTGTACTTGACTGCTCCACATCTGTGTAACTGGCTTTTGCTTTTGTTTCAGGAACGATTTCTGACAGTCGAGCCGGCTTTGCGTCTGTTACTGAAGCACGTGGACGCCCTCTGTGGCCGGATGCTGAGTGAGGGGGCAGGGCCTGTGGGCGCCCTCTGCCAGACCACTGCCCTCTTCTTGGCTTTGCCTGGAGCTGGTCACCAGGACGAGGTGGACTGCGGGAATAACTCTTGAGACATGTGTCTGTTAAGTGACACACTCACTGACGAGTGTGAGACATGGGGTGGAGGACCCACGTCCATCCTCACTGACCAGTGTGAGACACGGGGTGGGGGACTCACGTGCCCCCCTCACTGACGAGTGTGTGAGACACGGGGTGGAGGACCCACGTCCATCCTCACTGACCAGTGTGAGACATGGGGTGGAGGACCCACCTCCATCCTCACTTACGAGTGTGAGACACGGGGTGGAAGACCCACGTGCTGCCCTCACTGACCAGTGTGAGACACGGGTGGAGGACCCATGGGGGATGTCAAGGATGACAGTGGGCAAGCAGACCACAGGATAAACCTGAGGAGCACGACGCTATGCGGGAGGAGCCCGTCACCCAGGACACGGCCTGATATGCAGCCCACACGAGAATCGCAAACACACATCACGTACAACAAAGGAGCGGGAGAAAAATATTAACATACACACGCTCTGTTCCCACTGGGACAAATCCACACACAGGCAAATGAGTCGATGGTGACAGAAAACAGCTCCCACTGAGGGGTGGGAAAGAGGAAACACGGGAAGGGCCGAGGTGCTGTGTTGGGAGACGGCCACACCAGAGAATGCGGTGGCCAAAACTCGTCAAACGGAAGATTTAAGATTTTGCAAGTTTGTGTGTTGATTATACCTTAATCAGAAAAAAACAAAAATTAATATAATTCACCACATTACTAAAACAAGCTCAGAAAAAAAAGGTCACCTCAATATGTGCAAATGAGAGATTTGAACAACATCAATATATGTTCATTATAAAAACTCTTAGCAAAGTGGAAATGGATTGAACTTCTTTAATCTGCTAAAGAAACAACTTAATGCTGAAAAAGTGAGGTCTTTTACCTGAACTGGGGACGAAGAAGGCGTGCCTATGCCACTGTCTGTAAAACAGAACTGGAGGTTTTTTGGTGTTACATCTGGGCAAAGGGAAGAAATGAAAGTCTGACAATCTCAGTATAAGAAATCAAAGTTTCTTGAATACAACATAATTGATCATGCAAACTTTGGAAAGGTCAGAGAATTATTATCAGAATTAATAAGCTACATTTATCATGGTTGCTGAGACAAAGTAAATATCAAGTTTGTTTTTACATAAAAGCCAACAATTAGAGATGGAATTTTAAAAGAGGTTATATAAATATGATCAAAAATATTAAACACAGAGGAATAAAATTAATAAGGAGTATGCATGACCTCACAATAAAAAATCCCTCTGAGAGAAATTAGAGGTCATCTGAAGCAGGTGGGGGAAGCGCATGGCAGGGGTGCCAGCATGGCGCTCACTTGGGGGGCTTTGGGGCAGAGGCAGAAAGATCTTGGGCTGGAGGTAAGGAGACACCCCGGGGACTCTGACATCCAGGCACCAGGAGACGAGGAGGCCAACCCCACACCTGGCCTCCGCCTTCAGGAAGACGGCACGCCACCCTGCGGCTTCAGAGCTGCCTCTGAGCTGAGCGGCTCTGAATCCTGCTGAGAATCCCATCTGTGGAGTGGAACGCGGCCTTTCTCTTCTGCAGCAGCTCCACCACTAAGCTCACATGGAGGTTGGATGTCTTTGGTCTTGACCCAGGCCTTCCCCGGACCTGGAAAACAGTAGTTGTAACTTATATGCAGAGTACATCATGAGAAATGAGCTGGGCTGGAGGAAGCACAGGCTGGAATCAAGACTGTTGGGAGAAATATCAATAATCTCAGATATGCAGATGACACCACCCTTATGGCAGAAAGTGAAGAACTAAAGACCCTCTTGATGAAAGTGAAGGTAAGGTAAGGTAAGTCACTTCAGTCGTGTCCGACTCTGTCTGACCCCATAGACGGCAGCCCACCAGGCTCCCCTGTCCCTGGGATTCTCCAGGCAAGAACACTGGAGTGGGTTGCCATTTCCTTCTCCAATGCATGAAAATGAAAAGTGAAAGTGAAGTCGCTCAGTCGTGTCCGACTCTTCGCACCCCATGGACTACACAGCCTTCCAGGCTCCTCCGTCCATGGGAAAGTGAAAGAGGAGAGTAAAAATGTTGGCTTAAAGCTCAACATTCAGAAAAGTAAGATCATGGGATCACCGGTCCCACCACTTCATGGGAAATAGATGGGGGAACAGTGGAAACAGTGTCAGACTTTATTTTTGGGCTCCAAAATCATGGCAGATGGTGATTGCAGCCATGAAATTAAAAGACTCTTACTCCTTGGAAGGAAAGTTATGACCAATCTATACAGCATATTAAAAAGCAGGGACATTACTTTGTCAACAAAGGTCCATCTAGTCAAGGCTGTGGTTTTTCCAGTAGTTGTGTATAGAATGTGAGAGTTGGACTATAAAGAAAGCTGAGCGCTGAAGAGAATTGATGCTTTTGAACTGTGGTGTTGGAGAAGACTCTTGAGAGTCCCTTGGACTGCAAGGAGATCCAACCATTCCATCCTAAAGCAAATCAGTCCTGGGTGTTCACTGGAAGGACTGATGCTGAAACTGAAACTTCAATACTTTGGCCACCTGATGTGAAGAACTGACTCATTTGAAAAGACCCTGATGTTGGGAAAGATTGAGGGCAGGAGGAGAAGGAGACAACAGAGGATGAGATGGTTGGATTCCATCACCGATTTAATAGACATGAGTTTGGGTGGACTCGGCGAGTTGGTGATGGACAGATGGACAGAGAGGCCTGGTGTGCTGTGGTTCATGGGGTCACAAAGAGTCAGACACGACTGAGTGACTGCACTGAACTGAAGTGAATACGAGCATTCCTGGTGGTCTGGTGGGTCCCAGCCTGACTCCAGGCAGGAGGGAGTAGGGGTGAGGGGGGCTGACGGCAACTCACAGACTCCTCAACACGCAATGAGCTTTCACAGAGGTTGAGAAAATGAGCAGGCATATTTGAGAGGGATGAGAGCGGATTCCACCCTGTACCTGTGGAACCGGAGATTCGTGTGACACACCAGGTGGAGACGTGACCGGACACAGTCTGGGGCTCCTTACTCCATGCAGTGAGATGGGACCTGGATTTGGGTCCACCATGCGGACGGCAGAGCTGCTTGTCCCTGTCACTGGGTGGGAAACTCAGGAGGAGTATTGATGTACAGAGGACGGCAGCCACTTTGTGTTTGGAAGCACATCTGTCACACACCCCAAGTGGAGGTGACTCAAGAATGGTCCTTGGTCAGATCTCTCTGCTTTTATGTCTGTGATCTGAGATTGCATTCTGCTATTGTAACTGAGAATTTGGACTGTTGAAACTCCAAAGGTCCTGGTCTTGGAGGAGATCAAAGTTGTGCTTTAGAGAACCGTCCTGCCTTCCCAGCGCCTGACTCCTCCACTTTCAGTCTCCTTCTGTTCCTCAGAGTCTCAGAGAATCAGCCAAGAGCTCTGTCGGGGGCCACCTTGGCACTCTGTGTGGTACTTTGGTGGGGACACATGTCAGCCGGGAGCGTCTCTGCTCCCCAGGCTCGAGACTGGCTTTTAAGTGGTTGCTATTACACATGCTGGAGAAGGCAATGGCACCCCACTCCAGTACTCTTGCCTGGAAAATCCCATGGATGGAGGAGCCTGGTAGGCTACAGTCCATGGGGTCGCTAAGAGTCGGGCATGACTGAGCGACTTCACTTTCACTTTTTACTTTCATGCATTGGAGAAGGAAATGGCAACCCACTCCAGTGTTCTTGCCTGGAGAATCCCAGGGATGGGGGAGCCTGGTGGGCTTCTGTCTCTGGGGTCACACAGAGTCGGACACGACTGAAGCGACCTAGCAGCAGCATTACATGTGCTCAATTATTTAGCAGACTGTTTAGCTGCAAGTGTTGAAAGGATTTGCAGTCTGTTATATTGCAAATGCCCTCCTATGAAATTCTCCAGGTCCCCCGAGTCCTTTTGGCGGCTGACACAATGAGAGTGTGAAACAACTTTTTGTTCCCTGTTAATAACGTTGGGGGGGAAATAGAACCCATGCTTTTAAATATTTCAAGGCCTCATCCTCTGAGATGGGTAAGCAGAGCAGGAGCAAGTTGGGCTGGATCTTCCCCCGTGGAGGCCCCACCCCCGTGTACAGCTCAGACTAGGTTCTCTGAAGCTGTGGTGGACGCGTGATCTAATCACAGGAGAGAGGAGAGAAGGACCCAGGACCTGGGGTCATTCCCTGAGACCCCAGCCTGGAGTTGGAATCCTCTGCTGTGACCAGGGGAAGACCAGGGAGAGGCACACTTGGCAACACCCAGTTAGATGCCCAAACTACAGAATTCAGCCATCAGACACGCGTTTCCACTTTGTTTCTTGTAGGTGTTGAGGGAACCCATCCAGCACCTGGCATTTTTCTCTGATCAGATATAAAGTGGATAACACTTTTCAAGAATGTTATTCCCTGAAATTGTGCTCATCCAACTGGTCTACCAAACTGAAACTTTCAGGAGCTGCCGGGTCCCTCCTTTCTCAGCCAAACATCTGCTCCCATCCCGTCAATCTCACTTCAACCCCTCGGAAGCTGGATGGCGTCACTGGGTTTGCACTGGAGACACCAACCCCCTTGTTCTGTGGTCAAATTCCAGGCCTCCTCTGGCGAGCGCTCTGCTCCGCTTGATTCTGTGCAGTGATTCTGTGCTGGCCCTCCTCTGTCTCCCTCTTCCTGGTGCTTGTCCCTCTGCGTGTGTGTTCACTGCTTGGACCCTGTCCATCTCCCGAGCCCTCTGCTCCCGGAGTGTTCACCCTGTTCTCTCTGTCTCTGCTGCTCTCAGGAAAAGGCACATGGACATGGAAAGTCTGAGGAGAAACCGGGTCTGCACACACTGACTTCTGTAATTGAATTCCAGATCATTTGAAAGGAAGGCCGGTGGGTTTACGTTTCTGGGAGAAGGGTGTGACTGAAGGGTGGGGGGCACGGTGGTCCTCGCTCCTGGTGGTCTCACATTCACTGGCTTCAGTCTTGGTGTTGGTGAGTGAGAGGGCGGCATCCAGGCTGGAGCACTGTCTGGAACTCTGTCTGATGGCAGGTTTTACTCGTGCGCCTGGAGGTGGCACACGGGACTCAAGCGTGTCCTCATTTCATCCTCTGTCTTTTCCTGCATCCTGTGTATCAGCTGTCACCTCCCACCCCCACAGGGAAAACTTAGACTCCTTTAAATGTCCAGAATTTAAGCTACCGGTTCCCTCCTGGTTTTAGGGACATCTCTGTCACTCCCAGAGTGTCCCCTCCGATGGCCTCGGCACCGCCCCATCCGGGTGCTCTCCCTGTGGAGCGCACACCCACACCTGCACTGGTGTGCCTCCCCTGAGGTCGTGGGCTGTGACACGCTCCCCCGGCCGTGTCTTCACGCTGGGTGTTACTGGGCCACCTTCTGAAGCTGCTGAGGAAGCGACAATGTCATCCAGTGTGAAGGCTTCTCAGGTGGCTCAGCGGTGAGAATCCTCCTCCAAGCAGGGGACCCAGGTTCAATCTCCTCTGGAGAAGGAAATAATAACCCACTGTAGTATTCTTGCCTGGAAGTTCCATGGGCAGAGGAGCCTGGTGGGTGACTATGGGGTCGCAAAGAGTCGGACGCCACTGAGCGACTAAACACACACAAATCCAGTGTGCCGGCAGGACCCTGGTAAGCGGGCCTCCCCCAGCAGGGGCCGCTTAGTCAGCCTGCTCCCCCCTCCCATGATGGGATTCTGAGCCTGCGCCTCCGTCTCCGGTCCCTTCCCCACCATCTGCTGCCCTGGTGGGCACCCTCTGCGCTCCCGCGCTCCCAGTCCTGGGCCACTTCTACACGTCACCTCTGCCCTGTCCCCTCTGCGTCATCCGGGACACTCTCCATCACTCACTGGCATTTGTTACTATGCCTTTTCCCCAGCACTTTAAACACCCTTCACCTTTCACCACTAGTGAAAAACAGGTCAAGAGATAAAGGGTGAGGAAAGCTCCTCTGCTCGGGGGAACCTCCAGGCCTCTCTCCCTGGTGTCTGGGAGCTGTCCTTGCTCTTCTCATGCCTTGAGCCACCCCGTGTCTGCCTGACCGACCGCACTCTGTCCCCCTCACCGCCCCCCGGGAATTCCTGGTGCGGGGTGACCTCCAGGCTGCTGGGCCCCGCGGCTACTTCTGATGCTTCATCTTCTCGGGCTCTGCGTGGAGTCTGGGGCTGTTGCTCCCCCTCTTGTTTCTTCCGAAGGAGTAGAGGGGACGGGGAAGGGGAGAATTCTACGTGTTACAGTTTGAATTACGTAAACTTTACTTTGCATTTAAGAGATTTAAAAGTCATTCATTGTGTGCACATTTTGTAAAAACAATTCACAGGCACTAATTGTGGAATATGGGAATGTGGGAATATGGGACTGCTTTGTGGGGGAGGTCCCCGGTGAGGTCCCAAATGGAAGTAAAAGTCCAAAATAATTTCCTCTGTCAGAAAAGAATTGTTAAATAGCGTCACATTCCGGAAGCGAGTGCGCTCACGCGCGGAGCCGGACACCTTCCGTGCATACTGTTCTGTTCTGCTCTTTTCACCGATTGCACTTCTTTTACTGCTCTTGATGTCAATAACAATGAATTTGTAAGAAAATATATGTAATTTCATGACAATTATTGAATCAGAGTAATATGAAATCTCATTTTATATTCACCAAATTGAGAAAATGGAATGGAACATGCTTGATATATTAAGTTGCAATGAATTGTTTTTCTTAAATGGGGCATTGAGTTGTTGGTAATTACATCAGTTAGTACACTTACTGCACTTGTAGCAAGACCTGCCAAGCTCTAGGTAGCACAGATGTTAGCTTCTGTTGTTATTAGGAGGCTGATAATAGTTCTTCTTTATGCTGTTACTTGCTGAGTGGATCAAAATGAATGACAATGATCTACAGTTTAAAAATAAGTCAATAAAAGCAAAAGAGCGAATGAAATGTCAAATAAAGACTGAGTTGAAGGTGCCCTTGGATGACCCCTGAGTGTCCGGGGTGTCACAGACCCCGAGGCCCCTGCCTTTGACCCCTCTCAGCTGCTGGTGTCCCTGTGAAGGCTTAATGCTGCTCAGGCACACCCCTTGGTGCACGCCATTCGGTTGTCTTTCATGAAAAGACGCTGACTTGGTTGTAGAGAAGCGCTTGGGATTTCCCCCTTTTCCTTGCGTTTTCTCTTTCCGCTTGTCCGATCAGTGTGTGTTAAGCTATGGTAATGAACAGCTCCAGAAGGCCGGTGGGGTGGACCCACCCAGCTTCACTGACCTCCCAGGCTGCTCGGCCCCCGGCACCGGGAAGAGCCGATGGCATTCTACCCCCGAGTCTCTTGGCTCCCTGCTGCAGAGGAGGGTGAGTGCTCCTGCCAGGGTGCCCTCACCACCTTTACCCCTACCGCAGCAGCTGGTGACACAGGCCATGCCTGCCTCAAAGCTGAGGGGACGCTCTTAGCACATCCAGATCCAGAAGAAAACTGGAAATCAGCAGACAGGTTCACCCGGGGCCTCTGCGGCTGGCCCTTCCTAGGGCAGAGAAGATGGGGCTGTGGCGGCAGGGGCGGAGCCTCAGCTGGGCAGGTCCCATCCCCGTCCAGCCACCATCAGCTCCCCCAGGTGAATCCCTGAAGCAGCTGATCCGGCCCAGACCTACTGGTGCACCCGGAGAAACTCACCGAGCTGCCCTGAGCTTGTCTTCTGAGATGGGACAGGACCACCTCTGGACAGGTGGCGTCAACACCACCTCTGGACAGGTGGGGACAGGACTGCCTTTGGACAGATGGGGGACAGGACCGCCTCTGGACAGATTGGGGACAGGACCGCCTCTGGACAGGTGGGGACAGCACCGCCTCTGGACAGGTAGGGGACAGGACCGCCTCTGGACAGGTGGGGTCAGCATCGCCTCTGGACAGGTGGGGACAGCACTGCCTCTGGACAGGTGGGGACAGGACCGCCTCTGGACAGATGGGGTCAGCATCGCCTCTGGACAGATGGGGGACAGGACTGCCTCTGGACAGGTGGGGACAGCACCGCCTCTGGACAGGTGGGGGACAGGACTGCCTCTGGACAGGTGGGAACAAATCCGCTCAGAGGAGAGTCTCGCCCTCACCAGCCCCCCGCCCCGACTTCTCCAACTCCCGGCATCACCTTGAGGCTCTAGGGAGCAGGGTGCCTGGTCTCCAGATGTGGGTGTTGGAACTCGGCTGGCAAGGGGCCGAGAGCTTGGCTTCTGGGGTGGGGGTCCCCTCTGCCTTCTCTGATCATGTCCTGTGGGTCCTGGGTGGTCTCCTCAAGAAGCCAAGAGGGGAGCCACGTGCTGCCAGGTGGCTGGAAGTCACTGAGGCCCATCACTGGGGTCCAATGAGCATGAGGGTCTGAACCGCAGCCAGTGGGGACGGAGACTGTGGAGTGGGGACCTCCCCTCGTCTCAGCATCTCCCGTGATATGGCTGTGCCCGGGGCATCCAGGTGGGCTCCTGAGGTGGGTGACCAGGGCCGGCCTGTTCCCGCCGGTCCTGCTTTCTTCCTGTCATCCCTCGAGATTCTTGGTGCCCCTCTGTGCCGCGGGGCATCACACGGCTGCACCTGCCTCTGAGTCTCCCGGGTCCTTCCAGGCTTTCAGACGTGACTGGAGAAACCCACCAGAATGTCTTCCTGCTCATGAGCCTCCCAGCGCCATCGGCGGACTGGACAGAGCTCTCGCCCAGTGCTCCACGCGCCCCTGAGCCTTCCTGTCCCCAGAGAGAGACCCCAGGGACGTCAGGGCTGGTGCCACGGCGCGGGGCTGAGCCCCAGAGCAGGCGCCTTTGGGTCCAGCTCCAGGGGGGGACTTATGCCTAATTAGTGTGAAGACTCTTGAGAGTCCTTTGGACCGTATGGAGATCAAACCAGTCCATCCTAAAGGAGATCGACCCTGAATATTCATTGGAAGGACTGATGCTGAAGCTGAAGCTCCAATACTTTAGCCACCTGATGTGAAGAGCTGACTCATTTGAAAAGATCCTGATGCTGGGAAAGATTGAAGGCGAGGGGAGAAGGGGACGACAGAGGATGAGATGGCTGGATGGCATCACCGACTCAATGGACATAAACGTGGGTGAATTCTGGTGAAGGACAGGGAAGCCTGGCGTGCTGCAGTCCGTGGGGTTGCAAAGAGTCAGATGTGACTGAGCGACTGAACAACAAACGTGGAATCTGGTGGCGCCTTTGTTTCCATACAAAGTGGGTTCACACCTCTGCTCCCTCCTTGAGGGCCTTCCAACTCTCAGGCCCTGCTTGAGGGAGCCTCCCACTGGGACAGAGCGGGTGTGGCTGGGAGGGCCCTGGACCAAGTGAGGAGTTGCCCCAGAAGTGGATTCATTCTGTGTCAGGTGAACCCACCAGTCACGTGTGTGCCCAGCGCACAGGGTGTGCAGTGCCCCTGGGGCAGGTGTGCACGAAAGCGTCTCCATTTCCCTGAAAATCACCCTGGTGGCCAGGATTTAGCCCAGGGATCTTGTCACATGCAAAAGCCATTAGTGAATTAGGATGAATGGCCAGGCGCCCCTCGCCATCTCGGGGAGAGCGGCAGGGCCCAGCTTCATTTGTGAGCAGAGAAGGAGCTGCTCCGTGCGGAGGGGCAGCTGACTCGGTGCTGTCAGATCAGAGGGAGGCACCCGGGTCGCCCGCTGCTCTCCGGAAACAATACACTGAAACACAGCATCTGCTTCTCCTGCCACAATGTGAGGCTTGCATTATTGAACAGTCTGCTTAATTATTTAGGCTGAGATAAACTTGCCACAAAGAATAAAGGGCTCCATCCCCCAGCACGATAATGAAGTGCTATGAGCTTGAGTTTGGAGGGAGGTGGACGTCCAGTTGACCTGAATTATGAGGCCGTGTGGTCACTGGGAAGGAGATGGAGACAGATGCCGGAAGTGCGAGCCTGGACACTGCTTCCTTGGGGCCTCTGGAGCAGATGGCACCAGCCTGGCCCGGGGTCTCCCGCCCACGCCCACCCCCAGCCCAGGGCAGGGGTGGCTCTGGACAGGGCCTGTCTGCAGCCCCGGGTCACTGTGCCCCCGCCAGTGAGATCCCTGGGGTCCGTCATCTTCCTGCAGCCATGCTGGGGCCAGAGATGGGGGCAGGGGCCTGCGCTCTCTCCTTTCTGGAAGTGGGGCTCCCCCAGGGGCAGCTGCAGCCACACCCCCACCTGATGTGGGTTCCATGCCTGTCCTGCTCCCACCCTGCTGTTCCTGCCACTTGCTTGGCCCATGGACTTCCCTGAGTGTCCAGGAGACAACACCTGATCACCCCCAGCCCTGCTCTGACCCCTGCCCTGCTCTGACCCCTGCCCTGCTCTGACCCTGCCCTGCTCTGACCCCTGCCCTGCTCTGATCCTGCCCTGCTCTGACCCATATTATTGACCCACCACCTGTTGATGGACACCTGGGCTGTTTCCACCATTTGATTGTCATGGCTAATGCTGTTGTGTGCTCTTGGGATCAAGTCTTTGAACTCAGTGGAACACTGTTCAGCCAAAACCAGGAGGAAAGCCCCACCACGGGCTGGAACATGGCTGAGCCCAGGGAGCACCAAGCTCCACGCAGAGTCCCAGTGAACACGTGTTGTGCGAGTCCATGTGCGTGAACCATCCACGACAGGTCAGCTCCAAGGACAGAAGGCACCTTGGGAGCTTCATGGGGGGGCGGTGGGGGAGGGGCGTGACTGCCGGCTTGACTGGGGCTCCCTTTGCAGTGACATCGGATCCAGCTGTGGTTACACAACCCCGTGAGTGCATCAGGTGTCCTGATGCTCCGTTTATGCTCTGTGTATCTTATCACAACAACAAAAATACATGCTACAGAGCTTGAGTTCCCGTGTGTGGGTTCAGCCATGTTCAAGCTGTTATTGTGGTTCTTTTGCATTTGTATCCCTGACAGATGACTGGGAGCCCATCCAGTCTCCACTGCCCGTCTGTACCTGAGTGGATGCAGGGTGTGTCACACTCAATCACCCCCGAACGCCACCCTCCCTGCACGGGCAGGAGCGTGGGCTCCCAGGGCAGAGCCGCGTGCCTGGTGCCTGCAGGCCGGTGTCCAGCGATCTCGAGCTGAGCGGAGCTCCAGGGCTGCAGATGGCAGGTCCTCGCTGGAGCATATGGGCACCCTGGCTTGCTGGGTGGGTGTGATGCTTCTGTTGAAACCAATCCACCTGAAATATCCCTGAGTGTTTTGATTAAAGGCATGAAACCCCAGGGCTCATGAAGATGAAGTCAAATCACATTATTCAACCAGTTATCCATTGCTCCAGGGCAGGGGCGGGAGGGATGGGTGGCCTCCAGCGCGTTCAGAGATGAAGAGGCTGGAAAAGTGTGACAGCTGTCGCGGGTCGTCGTCCCGGGGACATGTGGCCGGCTGTGCGGCTCGACCCCCGAGCTTTCTCATGGAGCCCCCAGGGTTTGTGAGTTCCCCAACCTCTCCACCTGTATGGTCTTCTCCTCACCTGGCTTCCTCGGCTTCCTTCTGGGTCCTGGACACCCACCTTTGGTTCTCTTTCCAGAAGCTTTTCCTCTGATGTCCACTGGTCCTTCTTCTTCAGCCTGTGATCAAGCTCAGCTCAGACCTCCCTCAGGCCGGTGCCCCTCCCGCACCCCCTACTCCAACGCCCCCACACTTCCAGAAGGAAAAATGCAGACTGGCACCTCCTACCCCTCACTGCCCGAGGCCTCAGTCAGCTCCCATGGTGACCGCGGCTCTGAAGATGACCCAGGACATCCTATGACCGCGGCTCTGAAGATGGTGCAGGACATCCTGTGACCGCGGCTCTGAAGATGGTGCAGGACATCCCGTGACCATGGCCCTGATGATGACCCAGGACATCCTGTGACCATGGCTCTTAAGATGGTGCAGGACATCCTGTGACCGCAGCCCTGAAGGTGCCCAGGACAGGCCCCTGGTCTTATGGTCTGCTGGTGGCGTCAGCAGCCTCCTTCCCTCTGCCACGTGCCACTCAGGGCCCGGGGTGGCTGGGGAACGGCTCTGGGGCCGCTGGTCTGGCTGGAGGTGCCTACCTATCGTGCTCGTCCACATCTTCATCCAGCTTCGACCACGGACTCAGCGCTTGCTTGAAACGTGATTTTTTGAAAACATCATTGGGAGTTTCCCCAGTGCCATAGTTTCATGGGAAACAGTGCAAGAAAACCCGAGTTGTGTGTGAACGCTGGCCCACACCTGGGTTCGGCACAGCCGGGACTTTGTAGTGATGTGATGGTGTCCTCCGCAATTGTTTTGGCTTCCCTGGCGGCTCAGACAGTAAAGACTCTGTAATGCTGGAGACCTAGCTTTGATCCCTGGGTCAGCAAGATCCCCTGAGGAGGGCATGGCTGTCACTGCATAAAATTACAGGAATAATTTCATAGAAAAACAAAATCTCCTTCCACCACTGCCTTTGACATGCTGGTTCATCTCTTCCACTGAAATTCTGGTGCAGAGGCCAACGCTGTTTTCCACCGCAAGGCTGCTCCTGTGACCTGTGATCTGCAGAGTGGACAATGAGGGAAGCTCTTTCAGCCACTAAGTCAGGGGTGACTTGTTACAGCAGCTGCAGGTCTCTATCCCCACCATCCCCAGGCTTCAGACCAAGACACCTGCCCCAGCATGAACGGATGGAGAAGTGGTCCACGCTCCCCTGGGGCCCCTGCATGCCCCTCTCAGGGACCCGGGAGTCTGAGGGGTTGGCAGTCACCTCCCAGTGGGTGGCTTGCAATCCTGGCATTTTGTGAGGAGCTGCAGTGCCCCAGGGTGTGGAGAGACAAAGAGGGGCTGGACACGCAGGCTCCCTGGGAAGGGGGGACCAGGGACTGGGGAGAAAGGTCAGGATTTGTAGTGGAGGTTGAGGGGCTGGTTGGGAGGTAATCACAGTGGCCTTGACACTGCTCCTGTGTCCACAAGCTCATGGGGGACCTTAGGCTGACTATGTGCATGGAGTCTACCTCTGAAGCCTCAGTCCCAGCCTGGCGCTGTCCGGCACGGTGGGTGGGTGCTTAAGGCGGAACCTTCTCATGGGCCCCACAGATCCCCCCTTCCCGATCCACACACATGTGAACCCTGTTACGACTCCCCTGCCTTTATGGACAGTTTAATTATTTGCTCTGCGCATGAGCACTTGATTTACGGTGTGCCTGGTATTTCTTCAAGAAAATCAGAGATACCAAAGGAACACTTCATGCAAAGATGGGCTCGATAATGGACAGAAATGGTATGGACCTAACAGAAGCAGAAGATATTAAGAAGAGGTGGCAAGAATACACAGAAGAACTGTACAAAAAAGAGCTTCATGACCCAGATCATCACGATGGTGTGATCACTGACCTAGAGCCAGACACCCTGGAATGTGAAGTGAAGTGGGCCTTAGAAAGCATCACTATGAACAAAGCTAGTGGAGGTGTTGGAATTCCAGTGGAGCTATTCCAAATCCTGAAAGATGACGCTGTGAAAGTGCTGCACTCAATATGCCAGCAAATTTGGAAAACTCAGCAGTGGCCACAGGACTGGAAAAGGTCAGTTTTCATTCCAATCCCAAAGAAAGGCAATGCCAAAGAATGCTCAAACTACCACACAATTGCACTCATCTCACACGCTAGTAAAGTAATGCTCAAAATTCTCCAAGCCAGGCTTCAGCAATACGTGAACCGTGAACTTCTTGATGTTGAAGCTGGTTTTAGAAAAGGCAGAGGAACCAGAGATCAAATTGCCAACATCCGCTGGATCATGGAAAAAGCAAGAGAGTTCCAGAAAAACATCTATTTCTTCTTTATTGACTATGCCAAAGCCTTTGACTGTGTAGATCACAAGAAACTGTGGAAAATTCTGAAAGAGATGGGAATACCAGACCACCTGATCTGCCTCTTGAGAAATTTGTATGCAGGTCAGGAAGCAAAAACTGGACATGGAACAACAGACTGCTTCTGAGTAGGAAAAGGAGTTCATCAAGGCTGTATATTGTCACCCTGTTTATTTAACTTATATGCAGAGTACATCATGAGATATGCTGGACTGAAAGAAACATAAGCTGGAATCAAGATTGCCGGGAGAAATATCAACCTCAGATATGCAGATGACACCACCCTTAAGGCAGAAAGTGAAGAGGAACTCAAAAGCCTCTTGATGAAAGTGAAAATGGAGAGTCAAAAAGTTGCCTTAAAGCTCAACATTCAGAAAACGAAGATCATGGCATCCAGTCCCATCACTGCATGGGAAATACATGGGGAAACCGTGGAAACAGTGTCAGACTTTATTTTTCTGGGCTCCAAAATCACTACAGATGGTGACTGCAGCCATGAAATTAAAAGACGCTTACTCCTTGGAAGGAACATTATGACCAACCTAAATAGCATATTCCAAAGCAGAGACGTTACTTTGCCAACAAAGGTTCGTCTAGTCAAGGCTATGGTTTTTCCTGTGGTCATGTATGGATGTGAGAGTTGGACTGTGAAGAAGGCTGAGCGCCGAAGAATTGATGCTTTTGAACTGTGGTGTTGGAGAAGACTCTTGAGAGTCCCTTGGACTGCAAGGAGATCCAACCAGTCCATTCTGAAGGAGATCAACCCTGGGATTTCTTTGGAAGGAACGATGCTAAAGCTGAAACTCCAGTACTCTGGCCACCTCATGTGGAGAGTTGACCCATTGGAGAAGACTCTGATGCTGGGAGGGATTGGGGGCAGGAGGAGAAGGGGACGACAGAGGATGAGATGGCTGGATGGCATCACTGACTCGATGGACGTGAGTGTGGGTGAACTCCGGGAGTTGGTGATGGACAGGGAGGCCTGGCGTGCTGCAATTCATGGGGTCGCAGAGAGTCGGACACAACTGAGCGACTGATCTGATCTGGGTCATAGAGATGAGCAAGCTGATACATGCTGCACGCGATCCTCCTGGTGGAGGCCATCTTTCACTGGTTCCGCCCAATGACTGAAGATGAATTAACTATGACAGCTGCTAATGGGAGCTGCTTACCTGCAATTTTCCTCATTGAGTCAGAAAACGCCAAGCAGAGCCACGTGGGTGCCTTCCAGGGTCTAGATGAGGCCGCTCGCAAAGAAGGGTGTGTCTGTCTGTTCTGTGAGCCCCGGAAGGTTCACCTGGGGTATGATCTTAGGGGCCAGAGGCTGACCACTGTCCCCACGTGGCCACACGTCCTGAGTTAACCCTACAGTCATCACCTGAGCCGGGTCTTATTTTAAGGTTTCATCGAAAACCTCTGTGGTGGAAAGCCATGCACATATTTATGTAAACTAGCATACTCATCGTAGGCAACCTGGATGATGGAAAAGGGCGCATGGAAAGTTAGGATCACAGTCTTCCTTTGGGGAGAAAACCACTGAAAATCTTCGGCACGTGCCTTCTTTAAGACACTATCATCTATCTCTCTAGGAATTGTATGTGAACAAAGATGCAATGTAGCATACCACAGGATACCACGATGTAATACAGTGTAATACAGTGTAACACAGTGTAGAATAGCATAATGTAGCACGTGTGCTGCTGCTGCTGCTAAGTCGCTTCAGTCGTGTCCAACTCTTAGTGACCCCATGTACTGCAGCCTGCCAGACTCCTCCGTCCATGGGATTTTCCAGGCAAGAGTGCTGGAGTGGGTTGCCATTTCCTATTCCAATACTACAGCTATATCATAATATAGCATAATGCAACATAATATAATATAAAAGATAATGCAATGAGGACAGAATAAAACCCTCCCTAAAGACATCCACGTGATAACCCTCAGAGCCTGGGGATGTGTTGTCTAGCACAGCATGGGGTGCAGGGTGGGGTTAAGGCTGCACGGGGAATCAAGTCTGCTAACCAGCCAACCTTATATTCGGGAGACTGTCCAGGTTCTGTCTATCAGCAGGGACCCCAAAATTTAGAGAGGGGGCCCGGAGAGGAGGAGGTGGTGACGCAACGTGAGATCTGGATCTGTCGTCGCTGGCTTTGGGGAGACAAGGGCCCCCTCTAGAGGTGCCAAGGAAGGCGGCAGGAGAATGTGGAGCCCCCGAAGGACCAGCCTTGCCTAGGCTGTGCCTCCCGAGCTCTAGAAATGTCCACTGATACACCTGCGTGGTGGTTACTTGTTACAGCAGTCACAGGAAAGTAAGACAAGTGTAAATAGGATCAAAACACGGTTGGTTTGAGGCCTCCTGGACTGCGGTCTCCCTGGGTGGCAAGGCATGTGAGTCTGCATTGCATCTGTTCACGTCGTGGTTTCCTCTTCTGCAGCTGGGGCTGCTGCTGCACTTGTCAGGCGAGGGCGCTGCTTTGCTTTCCGACCGTTGTGGGCCCTCTGGCTGCCCTGCTGTCTCCCTTCATGAATCTCCCTGCAGGTGACACCCCATGCACGAAGCCGTCTCTGACTCCTGGGCCCCGTGGGCACCCGAGTGGTACATCATAACACACGCTTGCATTAAAAGTCAGTTTACTGGAACCACTTGAGAACATTCATTCATCCACAGAAAATCTTAAATAATTCTGGTTTTTATTGCCACAGCTCCAATTAGAAATGTAACTCAGATTGTATTGAATGTATAGATTAATTTGTAAACGATTGGCATCTTTAAAATAAACAAGTACCTTCTAAATGATGGCTCACCTCTTCATTTATTCAGATCGTCCTCTTTATCTGTTAATATAATTTTAAAATCTCTGGGAGGGCCCCTGCATATTTGGTTAAGTTTAGTCCCAGATGTAGTGAATGACCTTCTGTTTTTATCGATATTCTATTGATTATTGCAGGTCCAGGCAATGCAGTCAGTTGTATATGCGCTTAGTTGCTCAGTCATGTCTGACTCTTGCAACTCCATAGACTGTAGCCCGCCAGGCTCTTCCGTCCATGGGATTCTCCAGGCAAGAATACTGGAGTGGGTTGCCATTTCCTTCTCCAGGGAATCTTCCCGACCCAGGAGTCAAACTCGGGTCTCCTGCATTGCATGCAGACTCTGTGCCCACTGAGCTATGAGGGAAGCCCCGTTGGCTGTATATGCTGACATTGTTTCCAGAGACGTTGATGGGCTGAGCATGTCTGTGGGTTCCGCTGATTATGTTTTCCTGGGAAGATGATCATCGCGTCTGCAACTGATGATGGTGACCCCCCACCCTCTCCTGCACTTTCTTTTCCGGGGGGATGCCAAGCAGCGGTACTGAGCTGGTCTTAAAGGGAAAGCAATTCAGGTTCCTCTATGGAGCATCCTGTGTGTCTGTCATTTCAGGATCTTCCGCTTAAATATAGTATCATGTTCTGTGACCAATGGTATTTTGTTTGTAATTTTGGTATCTGTGCTCATCATTGAAGAAGACATGTTTTTATTTTCTTTATAACTCTTGTTGGTTTTGAAACCAATATTCCGTGCGTTTCATAAGGCTAGCTGGATATTTATACTATGCTATGCTATATTGCATGGTAATATATTAATATTCTGGATCAACTTGTTCTGGGAACTGTCTGTTCCTTGAAAGTGTGATAGACTTTCCCTCTCGGCAGGATTTTCCAGGATGTTTGGAGAGAGACGTCTTTGGCTATAATCTTCATTTCTTTACTAAGTAGCCATTCACTCAGCTCCCTGTTTGTTCCTCAGCCGGTTTCTGCGTCGGGCCCTTCCGCCCACCTCGTGCAGGCTCTCAGACACCCTGGCGCGCCCCGGGTGGGGTGCTGGGCGCGAGTCTGTCTCTGCCGCTCTTCTGAGCCCCTGGAACATCTCCGTCCCCACCCCTCTTAGGCACGAACGTCTCCTTTCTGCCCTCCCAGTTTATTCATCTGCAGATGTGTGGAAGGCTGGTTCACTACTCTCTTTAAAGAGCCTAATTCTGGTTGTATCTCTCTTCAAATCTTCTTTTCTGTTTCACTGGCTGTATTTACCCTTTTCTATCTGGTCTGCTTACTTCTTATCTCTTTGGCTCACCCCACTGTGGTTTTCAAAATTCTTGAGTTGAAACTTTAGATTGTTTTTACTATCCCTTGTTTCCTGGCTAATATATTTAAAGCCATAAATTCCCCAGTAAGTGCTGCGCTAGCCCAGTCTACAGATTTTGCATGTACTGTTTTATTCACAGTCACTTTTTAACTAGGTCTCTTCTCCCTTACAACTCAAACCTCATAAAATAAGGTGTCACTTCATTTCTAAACATGTTGGCAATTTGGATACTTTTCTGTAATTGTTTTCAAAATTGATTGTATTTTAGCTGGGATGGATTTTTTGTATAACATTAAAACTTTGGGAATTATTGAGACTTTATATGTCTAGGCTTATAACTATTCCACACGTCTTGAACTTGTTGATTCAAGCTTGACTTCTCTTTCCTCCTTTCTCTGTGAGTCTCTCTTTTCTTTGTGTGTTTGGCTGCTGGACCCAAAGGATTTTCAGAGGAGTTAAAATTGCCAGTCACAGTATCTGACTTATGTATCTCATCCAGCAGGTTTTTTTTTTTTTTTTCCAGTTTTTACTGGTAAATATTTAAGCTGTGGCATACATGTTAGGGATGGAATTGCCCTAGAACCCGCTTAGCTACTAGGGCATGTTGAGTCGCAGTTTCCTCTGTCTGGTGTTACGACGAGCAGCCGTTCTTCCCTGGGTCCCCGTTCAGGTCGTACGCCTTGTCCATCTTCTCAGCACCAACCGTCTTGCTCGCAAGTGTGAGTGTAGATGCTGTGTTGTTGCATCTTATTATTTTTCACTCACCTCCGTTGTTTTGTCTGTAACTAGCAAGTGCAAATTCTTTCACTTTATTTTAAAGGGTTTTTATGTTAGGACTTATGCCATTTGGCTTTCTGTTGTCCATTTATCATACTTATGTATTAAGCTTCCAGATGGTGTTAGTCGTAAACTGAGAAGATAGCGAAAGTGAAAGTCACTCTGTATTGTCTGACTCTTTGTGACCCCATGGACTATACAGTCCATGGAATTCTCCAGGCCAGAATACTGGAGTGGGGAGCCTTTCCCTTCTCCAGGGGATCTTCCCAACCCAGGGATCGAACCTAGGTCTCCTGCATTGCAGGCGGATTCTTTACCAGCTGAGCCACAAGGGAAGCCAAGAATACAGAAGTGGGTAGCCTGTCCCTTCTCCAGGGGATCTTCTTGACCCAAGAATCGAACCGGGGTCTCCTGCATTGCAGGCGGATTCTTTGTCAACTGAGCTATCAGGGAAGCCCAGTGGTGAAGAACCTGCCTGCCAGTGCAGGAGGCTTAAGGGACGCAGGTTCAATCCCTGGGTCAGGAAGATCCCTTGCAGGAAATGGCAGCCCACTGCAGGATTCTTGCCCGGAGAATCCCATGGACAGAGGAGGCTGGTGGGCCACAGTCCATGGGGTCTCAGAGTCGGACACGACTGAACGTCTGCTGTTTGGTTTTCTGTTTTCCATTGATCACATTTGTGTATTACCGACCCGTTTATTCGCGTTGTCTTTTTTCTGTGGTTATGTATTCTATCCTACCCCGCGCATGATTGCATTTGAGGTCACACTCTTGTTCCTCGCTGCTGTTGATGTCTGCCTTGTCATTTTCTAGCTCGTCCCTCTAAGAAGACACCAGATTGGACACATCGGGTTCCGTGCTGGGTTGTCATGCATATTCTTTCTCTTCTCCCTTTCTTTGGCTTAATTTATTTTTCATATGTTAAGACAAAAATAGCACCTAGATATTAGGTCAACCTATTCCTCATACAGCTTGTGAATTCCCTGCGCTTGCTGATCTTATTTGAGGAATTTAAGAGTTTAGTTCTTTGTACAAGGACGTACTGTATAGCAAAAGAACTATATTCAATATTTTATAACAATCTATAAGGAAAAATAATTGTTAAAAGAACATACATATGTATATATGTATTCATATTTGAATCACTCTTCTGTATACCTCTGAGAAGGCAATGGCACCCCAGTCCAGTCTCTTGCCTGGAAAATCCCATGGACGGAGGAGCCTGGTGGGCTGCAGTCCATGAGGTCGCTAGGAGTTGGACACGACTGAACGACTTCACTTTCGTTTTTCACTATCGCGCACTGGAGGAGGAAATGGCAACCCACTCCAGTGTTCTTGCCTGCAGAATCCCAGGGACGGGGGAGCCTGGTGGGCTTCTGTCTTTGGGGTCGCGCAGAGTTGGACACGACTGAAGCGACTTGGCAGCAGCAGCTGTATACCTGGAACTACTACAACATGGTAAGTCAACTGCACTTCAAGAAAAAACCAGAGTTTATTTATTTATCTCTTTTTGCTCACATGTCAGTAACATGACTGGGTGACAAGTGTGTGAGCTGAAGCCTCTTTTCTCGGGCACTCGCTGCGCTGCAGGCAGAGACCTCTGCCGGGTGGCGTGCGGCCGTGTGAGCAGCTCCTCACTCAGGCAGCCCTGCAGCCTCTCTCTGCCCGTGGTGCCCGCACAGTCCCTGGTGCGGTCTGATTCTGGTACTGTCCTCCCTGCGGTCTTCGGCTCATGGTCCCAGCTGTGCCCACCGGACCCCTTCTCCTCGCCTGTGTCAAGTCTTGAGTTGACCTTTTGTGGCAGCGTCTCTGCTGGCTGCTCTCCAGTGAGCTCCCGTCTCTTCCCGTCTCATCTTACATGCCCTTGGCCTTCCTGTTGGCAGGGGTCAGAGCCTCATTTTTCTGGGAGTTCTCCCTGAAGGGCATGAGTTTCTCGTGGGCACCACTGCCTTCATGCTCAAGGAAGGCCGGGGGTGCCTCCCCGCATCAGTATCTGAGGCTGAGAAAGACGAGGGAGGTGACCCCAACAAGGACCTCCCGTGGTCACCCTCGCTTGCCGCCTGGTCAGCCTGCACCTGCTCCCTCCTCCTTCTGCAGCCTCCCCAGTGTCCCTCCCCCCAAAGCAGAGGGGTCCCGGGACGGGGGAGCAGCCCAGAGCCCTAACTACTGCCCTGCAGGGGTGATGGGTCCTTGGCAGGATCAGCTACTGTTAAATAGAACCGAACTGTTAGACCCTTAAGGCTTCCCTGGGTTAACAGCCCCCTTTCTCTCTGTCTCACATATACACACTTCAAATCTAAAGTAACACAATGCAACTAACAAAGAGTGGGAAAAAATTTGTCGTTCAGTTGCGCGGTCGTGTCCGACTCTTTGCGACCCCACGGACTGCAGCACACCAGGCTTCCCTGTCCTTCACTATCTCCCAGAGTTTGCTCAGATTCACATCCACTGAGTCAGTGATGCCATCTTACCATCTCATCCTCTGTCACCAGGCAATTCAAATAAGCTTGCATGAATGACAAATATGTATAAAATACCCTTAAGCTCACAGGTCTTAACCTTAATAAAAACATTAAGATCACTGTTGAAGAGAAGAGGCATCTATTGTTTCTTCAGTTGCAGCATATATGTTGTTTTTAGTTAAGCTTTTGTTTGCAAATGTCCCCTTTTATTATTTTGACATCATCAGAGAACACTCTCCATGTAATTTCTGATTTTTCATGTTCTTGAACTGTGTTTTATTTGTATATATAGCATATTATATTATTTATTTTTTGAAATCTCTTCAGTACAGTTAAAATGAATTGTTTCTTATTTATATTGTTAGAACTGCTACAATCTGACATCTATTTGTTGTACTAAATACAGAAATATGTGGGTTAGTGTCTCCCATAATACTGTGTTTGTGTGTATCCTCTTTAATCTTCTTCTATTTATTTGCCTATTAATCTTGGTAATTAAAAATGCTTATATTTTGTTTTAGGCATTTCCCTTATAAGTAGCAAATAAATAAGCTTTGTTTTCTTACACTATGAACAAAGTTTCACTTTAATGAGAACAGTTCTTTAAATTTTAAAACAATGTTGTAAATCGTAAAACATAGGGTGTGTTTTATGTTACTGCTTAGTTGCTAAGTTGCATCTGACTCTTAGTGACCCCATGGACTACAAGCCCTCCAGGCTCTTCTGTCTTTGGGATTTCTCAGGCAAGAGTACTGGAGTGGGCTGTCATTTCCTTCTCCAGGGGATTTTCCCAATGCAGGGATCAAGCCCATGTCTCCTGTCCTGGCAGGCAAATTCTTTACCGCTGAGCCACCTGGGAAGCCTGTGTTCATATATGTCCACAATAGAAACAGATTTTATGTAGACAGTAAGACCTTAAGGCTATGGTTTTTCCAGCAGTCATGTATGGATGTGAGGGTTGAACCATAAAGAAAGCTGAGTGTTGAAGAATTGAGGCTTTTGAACTGTGGTGTTGGAGAAGACTCTTGAGAATCCCTTGGACTGCAAGGAGATCCAACCAGTCCATCCTAAAGGAGATCAGTCCTGAATATTCACTGGAAGGACCGATGCTGAAGCTGAACTTCTAATACTTTGGCCACCTGATGGGAAGAACTGACTCATTGGAAAAGTCCTTGATGCTGGGAAAGATCAAAGGTGAGAGGAGAAGGGGGCGACAGAGGATGAGATGGCTGGAGGGCCACACCGACTCAATGGACATGAGTCTGAGCAAGCTCTGGGAGATGGTGAAGGACAGGGAGGCCCGGTGTGCTGCAGCCCATGGGGTCGCAAAGAGTCGGATATGACTAAGAGATTGAACAATAAAAGGCCGTAGTTGTAGAGTTACTACCAAGGCGGTGCGTCACCCAGCTTGGCCGATGCTGGGTTCCCTGGACCACATTTGCCTCCTCTGTGTCCCTCTTACTCCAACACCCGCTCCCGCCTGGAGGAGACGCCCTCCCGAGCTGCGCGTCCACCGTTTTCCTTTTTCTTTATGGGGCCCCTGTCAGCGAACGCCTAACAGGACATTTCTTTGTTCTGTACACTCTGAGCATTAAATGGAGCAGCTCTGTGTTCATCACTCTTGGATCGGTCCTTTGTGCAATACTGTCTTGTGAGATTCATTCACACTGAAGCACACAAGTCATTTCCACCTCTTCATGGTAGTGGTTGCTGCACGTTTCTGCACTAAGTCCCTTCAGTTGTGCCTGACTCTCTGCCGACTCTGTGGACTGCAGCCTGCCAGACTCCTCTGCCCGTGGGATTCTCCAGGTAAGAATGCTGGAGTGGGTCACCATGCCCTTTTCTACGGGACCTTCCCGACCCAGGGTCGAGCCTGTGTCTCTGAGTCTCCAGCGCCCTGTGGGAGGCCCCGTGGTTGTTACAGGCGCTGTGCTTTCTGCTGCTGATGGGCATTTAGGATGTTTTCAACCTTTTGCATATGAAAACCTGTACTCAACCAAGATAGAAGAGACACCAGATTTACTTTCACGCTTAAAAATAATCAGAGAACACAGAGCAGAAGCATCTATGAAACGACGCTTTTCAAGAAGCTGGGCCCCAGGCAACAAAGTGTGGTTTCTGCTCTGAGCTGAGCTGGACTCCAAGACAGCCCCAGATATGCGCCTGGGGGACTGCAGCCTGGGGAGATGGATTGAGGGGCAGGAGGTCACGTGGAAGCTGGCAGCCCCCCGAGTTGAGGAAGTGGAGCGAAGGTCTGAAGAGACCACTGCGTCTGAACCTCACCAGACACGATGGCCTAGAGATGAGAGGAGAGAGACGGGCAGAGAGAAGCCTGGGGATTTACAGGGGTCCCTCAGGCACTTATCAGAGGCAGACACTGAGCGAAGAACTTCCTGGAAGGGCTGGAGGGAACCACGACCGATGCTCAGGCAGGGTCAGCGAGCTCATGTCGTTCGTTAGCTGCCAGACCGGACAGTCTCACAAATCACGGTGTTGGACTCAGAGGTCTTGCCTCCTTAAGAAGAGGGCTGAGCAATCCAAGACCATCTGTGACTGTCCTGTAAACAAACCCTGAAGCAAAATGCAAGGGGCAGACTGTTCCCAAGTGTCTTGTCTGCAGCTCAGAACAAAACTCCAGGACTGGGAACACACAAGCCCCTGGCACCCAGCAAGGTAACACGCAGCGTGTAGTTAAAAAAAGTAAGTGTGTGCAGTGAAATTGAAAAATACGACACACGGGAATAAACATCAGTCAATAAGCAGACAGTTTTAAAAAGAACAAAACTAGAAGCTAAAATTACCTGATTTTGAAACACTATAATGTCACAGTAACTGAGGCCATGCGATCCCAGTATAAATGTATATAAATGGGTCAATGGAACAGAATAAAGCCCTGGCATAAAGTGAGACAGACGGACCAGATGGGGCAGGGAATGACCCTGCAGAGATAGTAACTGGTTTGTCCTCGAGGTGCAAAGATAATTCAGTAGACTGAAAACAGTCTTCTCCACAAACGTTGAATACACAACTGAGGACACATCGGTGGTGCCCAGATGAGCGTCTACCTGTAACTCACACCTGATAGAAACGTCACCTCGAAATGGGTCCCAGACCTAAGTGGAAGGTCTGAATGGAACCATCAAACTTGTATATGGAGGAGAACATATTCACGCCTGCGTTTGGCAAACATTTCTTAGACCTAAAACCACAGGCATGAGCTACAAAAGAAAATGTCATAAAAATTCATCAAAAACAAACCTTCCAGCCTTTGAAATGTACTATTAGCAGTACGAGCATGTGAGCCACAGACTGGGAGGAAAAACTTACAAATGAGCCATCTCATACAAAACCTGAAATCCTAATGTATGACGAACCGGCTTGAGTCAATAATAAAAAACCCAGAATCTCACAGAAATGGACGGTGGATTTAATCAGACATCACGAAGACCATATACACATGGCAAATACCTACCTGAAAACGTGCCCAAGGACATCAGTCACCGGGGAGCACAAATTAGAGCCACAGTGTACACCACGACCCAATATTGGAAGCAGCCATCAGGGCGTCGCTGGCAGCTCAGGCGTGAAGAGCCATCTGCCAGCGCAGCAGACTTGGTCTGGGGAGATGCCACGTGCCATGGAGCAGCTAAGCCCGCGTGCCACAGCTGCTGAGCCTGTGCTCTGGAGCCCCGAGCCACAACTGCTGAATCCACGAGCCCAGAGCCTGCGCGTCACAACGACGGGAGCCACTGCACCGAGAAGGCGGTGCGTCACAGCCTGAGAGTGCCCCCGCTCACCACCACGAGAGAGAGGCCCCAGCAGCAGCAAAGACAAGCGCAGCCAATAAGTAAATTATATGAGAAAAGGGGCTTCCCTATAGCTCAGATGGTAAAGAATCTGCCTGCAATGCAGGACACCTGGGTTCCATCTCTGCGTCGGGAAAATCCTCTGGAGAAGGACATGGCAACCCTGTCCAGTGTTCTCGTCTGGAGAATCCCATGGACCGAGGAGCCTGGTGCACTATAGTCCATGGGGTCTCAAGGAGTCAGACACAACTAAGCAACTAACATACACATAAGAAAAAAACAGTGATCCTAGTGCATGGTCCGAAACAGGACACCACACAGCAGGAGCCTGGTCAGCGTCAAAAAGGAATGGACCACAGATGCGGGAAGCCACAGGGATGGGCTCAGAGTAACGGAACTGAAGGAGGGAAGCCAGAGGAAAACGAGCGCGCAGCTTGTGATTCCACTCACGTGAAACTCTGGGAAATGCGGCCTCACTCACAGTGCAGGCAGACGGACCAGAGTGTGCTCGGGAGGGGAGGGAACAGGGCTGAGCAGGGGTGGGGGGACCCTGGGGCTCTGCGTTTGAACGCCTTCCCGATGGTGCCTGACGCGTCAGTGGGCAAGCACTGCTTACATTTGTGCTCTTACTGCGTTTTAGTTAGACCCCGTGGAAGCTGTCCGCAGCCCGCACTCCTGGCTGGACTGTCACGTCTGCAGGGACTTTTCAGAGTCATTTTTCTGAGAGTGGGTTGCTCGTTTCGCACGATCCCCTTTAACTTCGGGTGTTTGAGTCCTGTTGCTTTGACAGCTCACCACAAACTCAGTGGCTTAAAATGCCACGTGTTTATTTTGTCACAGCCCTGGAGGTCAGGAGTTTGAGATGCACCCTACGGGCTGAGGTCAAGGTGCGGGCAGGAACGCGCTGCTCCCGGACGTTCTTGTGGAGAACACGTTTTCTTGCCCTTTTCAGCTTCTGGAAGCGCCTGCATCCCCGGATGGGTGAACCTTTTCTCCATCTTCAAACTGGAGATGGCCAGGGCTGGGTTCCCCATCACTGCGCGCTGACTTCCTCCCCATGCTTCAGGACCCCCTGGGGAATCCAGGGTTGGCCGTGTCCCCACTTTAATGTCAGCTGACTCTCAGCCTACACTCCAGTGTCTGTGCGAATCCCCTCTGTCGTGACGTAAGCCACCGGCAGCTTTTGGGGGTCTATCCGTGGACACACTGAGGGGCCGTCACCCCGTTCCACATGTCAGGGGACAGCACCAATTTCCATTCACTGGCTCAGTGAGTGCAGGTTCCCAGTACTTTTGGACAGTCTTTTTTTTGTCAGTCGACTGAGTGTGAAATGATGTCTCATTCTGAGTTTCATTTGTCTTTCTTCAACTAATTAGGAAGAAAACAGATTTTTAAGAATTTATGAGCCCATCTCATTTTCTCTTTGAATATGTGCATTGCAAATGTTTCTATTGACTGTGTCATATTTTCAGAACATTTATACTTTTTCTTTGATGCAGGAAATTTTAATTTTATTATTGCCAACTTTATTCATCTTTGGAGTTTTCTGTCTTAAGAAATGCTATCATAATCCTAAATCATAAGATATTCTCCAGTCTTATTTCTGCATTTTGCCTTTTACATTTAAGATTTTATGTATCAGAAATGGATTTTTATGGATAGTATAGAGTGGGAGCTTAATGTTAGTTAAATTTTACCAGTTGATGTTTGACTGCAGTTGCATGAAATCCTCAAAAACTGTTTCGGATGAGTGCCTCTTCATGTGTTTGGATCCTCCTGTGAAATAGCGCACACGTGGTATCTGGCGAGGGGGCTTCATCTCACGGTCCATAAAAAGAGGCCCAGTGCTGCCCCTGTGCTCAGCTTCTCCTGCGCTCCCACGTGCCCTCACAGGCGCGTGTTCATACATGCACACACAGGTGCACACAGACACACACCAGTCACGCACACACGTCTCTCCCCAACGCACATACTTCTTGTCCATTGCTTTTTCTTTCCCATGGTCAAAGTGTAACACACACCCACGTGCATGCACACACAGACACACACAGACACACGATCCCCATGGTTTCTCTCTCCCAGGGTCTGGTGAAGGCACGTGGTCATGGGCGTCCAGAACTCTGGTAGCAACTGGGCTGGAACACAGGCCGCTCAAGGATGCACAGGTCCTGTAAGGCTCTTTAACTCACGTTCTTCGAGGGTCTGGGTTCCCTCGAGACAAATGCGACGTCCTGACTCCTTGAGCCTGATCACTGCTTGATGATCAATCGTGAGCTTCCTCAGTGCATTAAAGTCTTGCCTCTGAATTGGAAAAATATGAGTTTTTCTTACAGACAAAATCCAAAGGAGTCTGGCTGTTCCTAAAATTATCTGGAGCTGAGCCCCCGTGCCCAGGTGCTGCGGCTGAGGACTGAGCTGGTCGTGGTCCGGATAAAAGGAACTGTGCATCATCCTGTCACCTACCCGCTGATGCCACCATCACCCACCAGCTCCAGCCGGGGCCCCTGGCCCTCCACTAAGCCGATGGCACCACTCCAACGTGGTCAAACATTCATAAACATTTACAGAACATGGTACGCTTGCCTGATTGGGCGCAAGTGTCCAGGTTTCTGTAAATAAGCATCTGGCCTGTCACAGCACGGCCCAGGCCTGAAGCAGCAGCCACACCCATCTGCACTTGTGATGCAGGTAGTAACACCGTCAGCTCAGAGACGTGACCAAGCTGGGGGCCCCCAGGAGGGCGTTGCCGTTTCCACACTTCGGGGGTCTGCTCGGCTCAGTACTCTGGCAGCAACACCTTTACCGCCTCTGATTGCCTTTCTTATGTTCATGATCTTCCCACACTGCTTGCAGGTGAGAGAAACACGCTGAAAGAGAGAGGACGAGAGGGGAGGGAGACCGCCTAACGGATCTCTGCTTCCCTGGGGTCTCCTCCCTTAGAGCCTGTGAGGGATTTCCTCCCAGCAGATATCACCTTAGAAGGTGTCTCAGGTCCTGTGCGAATCTTCAGACTCCAAGACTCACCCGGATGCACCATGTAACCATGGCGATGCGTGGCTCTGAGCCGCGCCATGTGGAGATGAGAGCTCTGTGACCCCCAGTGTAGACACCCTCATGATTCCCTGAAATGATCCTTTGAGGCTTAATCTCACTCTGTGAAGAGGGCGAGTGAGGAACAGCCTCGTGACTTGCCACTTGATGGCCTTGCTGGGGGCGGCGGCCCTAGCTCTGCCGTGGTGTCAGCCCAGGCCCCGATGCTTTGACCTCTCCCAGGAACGGGTCTGTCTGTGGATCCTGCCAAGGTCCTGCCTCCTGCACGTGGAGCCCCAGGGAGGCACGCGTGTCAGCCAAGGTCTGACCCTTGCAGGCGCGTCGGGGCTCCATGACTGGGGCTGGCTTTGCACTCACGTCCCCAGCGTGGACCTGCTGCATGGCCCCCGCCGCCCCTTAATGACAAGCCTCTGAAGGTGCTGCCTGGCGAGTCAGCACGCAGCTCTTGTCTTCCTGGCTGAGCTTCGGTCCCTTCAGGAGCGCGGGGCACAGGAGCGGAGCTCGTCACGACTTCCCTGCTGTGTCCTCCCGGGCCAGTGGCTCTGTGAGCTCGACTGCCATGTGTGTGGGCCACCCTGGCCCCACGGGCACTTAGGAACAGACTGGGCTGAATGACGTCTCAGAGGGATGGCAGGGGCTGGATACAGACCCTCCCCTTCAATGCCAGGGGAGGACATCCCGACCCGACAACATCCCCTGGAAGCTGAAGGCACCATGGGCTGGAAATGTGCCTGATACCCCCGAGCTGCCCAGCGCCACAGCCTCGCCACGGCCGGGGCCGCCTCCCACAGGCCCGGACACTCACGCCCCCCGCAGGAGGGTGAAGCCGTGGCCACAAAGCCTGTCTTATGATAACACGCTGAGTAGCTCACGTAGTGAATTTAATTCTCACTGTAAGTGGAATATAGATGGTTGTCTGGGTCCAGAGTGGTTCTGAGTGTCGGTTGTTGACGGGCCGTGGCCCTGTGGGCCCTCAGAGAGAGAGGACTGGGCCGTGGATGGCTAGCCCCGAAAAGATCCAGGTTCCAAAGGTGAGTATGGTTTCTACTCGATCCCTATCACACCACCACAAAGAACCGTAAGTTCAACCATCTTAAGTCTGCACCGTCAGTATTAACGACCGGCTAGGAATTTCACATAAGAAGACTGCGATCACTACAAATGCTGCCTTCAAAGCCGGACATGTCATTGGCCGTGGCCGTGGCACCTGGGTGCTGGCTGCAAGGCCCCAGGAGGACGAGGCGAGGTCCCTGTAGGGAAGTGGCCGAGTGGTTGCTCCATTACAGACGTGCACACCACCAAATGCAATCTCAGAACAAACCTGCTGGGTTTGGACCTGGGAAAAAATTCCAGTTTGTGGTAGAATCAGCTGGTTCTCAGGGGTTTCCTGAGACCAGATGACAATCCAAAGGGGGCTAGAATTATTTGTGGGTGCTGTTTCAATTCCTTCCAGTCTGGCTGGAGATCTCCCATTGATGATAAACAACCATACGGGATTGTGGCGTGGCAGCTCGTTTCCCCAACAAAAGCTGAACCGCTGCCCCTGCCCCCATCCTCCTCACAGCTCCACTCCAGGTCCCCCCAGGCTGCCTCCTGCGGGTGTTGAGGGTGGTCCCCTGCACAGCCAGGGCAGACACCCACCTGATTCTGCTCACGCAGCCCAGACGCTCTACCCCCTAGAGTCAAAGTTCTTAATAACGTTTTCCAGAGAACTGCTGCTTTTATGAATGTATGGAGAAAATAGAGTGTGGGTTTCATATTGCATTATGATCCTCTAAGGATTTTAAAATATGTTTATGCATGAATCTATAAAATGGGCAGACGCTGCAGTAAAGTTGCACTGTTGGACGTAAAGTCTGTTATAATAAGAGCTGTAAAGTTAGCCCTTAGAGGAGGGTTGGAAAATGGAGACGAGGAAATGCTCCTGGCCAGAGGGAGAGAAAGTGCCCAGCATGGTCTCCCCTCCGCCCTGGAAGGACACCGGCTCCAGCTCCAGTCTTTGCAGGGGAGTCAGGAAGACCGTGGAGTAACGGGCCGGCTGGTGCATGGGGAAGGGAGATGCTCGGAGCAGCTCAAGCCCGAGCCAATGGCAGCTGCAAATTTGCCCCAGAAACCCATTTGGAACAAAATCCTAGACCCGTGAGTCCCGGTGCTCCCGAAATGCTTCCAGGGGAAAAACACGAGAGGTTTCAAAGCGTGGACACTGGGGCTTTTCCAGGGGGATCAGCTGAGGAGTGCACGCTGGAGTCAGTCCCCACGGACCCTGTGAGCCCAGGGGGATGGGCTGGGGGTGCCCACGGGCGGGGCTTCTCCTGTTTGGAGCCCACCCACCCAGCCAGGTCACATACTGCCGGGTCTTAGAGTCACACAGGAGACAGCAGCAAGCACCTAGGTGAGTGATGGAGTTTATTCTTGTGAAACTCATTGGATTAAGTGGGAGATGAAGTTCTGTGCCCTGTGGTCCTCAGGCTGGTGGGCAGGAGAGGGCAGCATGGGGGGACACGGGTTCTGGAGAAGCATGGCAGCAGAGGCAGGGCCTGACCTGGCCCCGGGTGGGAGGTTCAGACGGGACGGTCTGGGGGGACGCGGAGCAGAGGAGGACGTCTCGTGGTGCAGGTGGGGTCAGGGGTGCTCGGGCCGAGTCACTGGATAACACACGTCCCGCTCAGACGATCAGAACCTGACAAGTCGTTAAGTCTGAAGACTCAGAGGAAGGAGCCAAAGGGAAAGGAGATCACGATGGAGGAGAAAGAGAGGGGGGTCGGGGTAGGAGAAAGAGCAGACCTGATAAGCAAGGGAGAGTCTTTACTAGTTTTGGGGTGAGGACTTCTGTTCCACAAAAGTGGGGTACACCGGACGATGGACCCCTACATAAAGCAGCATAGAAGTGAAACGGTGGTTTTCAAGACCGTGTGGGTGAGACACAGTCATGGTCATGAAGGACGTGGGTTGCTGAGAGATGGAGCCAGACCAGGGGAGCCAGAAGTGCACCACCAGAGGGGACCCCAGGCTGCATCTGGGCTGAGGGGATGCTGCTGGAGCTTAGGGAGGCCAGGGAGGGCTCCTGGGCGGGGACGTTTTCAGAGGGGGGTTCACACGGATCTGCACCTGAGTCCTGGCTGCCGCCTGCATGGGGACAAAGTGCTGGAGGGCAGGGGGGACCCCCGCGCCCGACCACAGGCCTGTGTTCACCCGGGGCTGGGACTTGCGTTCCCCACAGACCAGAGCCAGGGGGACAGACTGTGGACCAGCAGGCGCCAGGCGGGGCGCTCCCGGGGCCGCAGGTCAGACACTGCTCAGTCCTGCTCAGCAAACCCTGAAGGCAAGGCCTGAAGGGTGAAAGACTCAACCACACTTTGGAGCAAAGCTCGGCAATGAGTTGAGGAGTAAAGAACATTCATTGCTCTATGAGAAACACTTTGCAGTGTCTGGCATCCAGAGAAGATCCTGAGATACGAGAAAACAGGACCCACGATGACAAAAGCAAATGGAAACTGCCCCCAAAATACACACTGTTAGAGTCAGGAGAAAAGGACACTCGAAGGTTGCCTCGTGATGGGAAAGGGGTTAATGCACCTGAGAACACGAGGCCTGGAAACACACGCGCCCAGAAACGCAGCCCAGCCTGGCCTCAGAGTTCCGTCAGCACGCAGAAATCCACGGCTACCACCAGCCGTCTAAACAGGCCTCTTGCAATAATTTACAGAACAAGTGGATAGAAAATCGTCAAAGGTACAGAAAACTTAGACAACGCTACCCGCTAAGTTGACCTAATTGACATTTTTAGAACATGCCAAATTAAAAGCAAAACACACATTCTTTTCAAGCCTGAATAGACTATTTCCCCAAGTGGACCATATTCTGGGTTGTACAAGACGTCTCAATAAGTTTTAAAGGATTCAAGTTGTACAAAATATGCATATACATTCTTACCCCACCGGGATTAAGTTAAAAATTAATAATATATATCTTTAGAAAATTTCTAAATATTTGGAAACTAAATAACACTTCTAAATAACCCATGGATCAAAGAATGAATCAGAAGGGAATTTAGAAAGTCTTTTGAACTGAACAAAAATGGGAAAAAAAATCAAAATGCATGGGCCATTGCCAAAGCAGTACTTAGGAGAAACTTTTATAGACTTAAACGCCTATATTAGGAAAAGGGAAAAGTCGTAAATCAGTGATCACCCTCTCCACATTAAGAAAAAATGAAAAGCAGAAAGAAAATAATAATCAGAGTAGAAATTAGTGAAACAGAAAAATAACAGAAAGCAACTGGAATGAAGAGCTGGCCGTTTGAAAAACATCAAAGCAATTGGTGAGCTTCTAGCCCCAGCGACCAGGATAAAAAGAGAGAAGACACAAAGGACCAGCATCAGAAATTAAAGAGGGGTCATTACAGAGACTACAAATAGGAAAGTATTATCAGCAACCTTATGCCAATAAATTAAACCCCTCAGACAAAATGGGCAAATTCCTTAAAAGAGAACATGCCAAAGAGCGCTTTAGAAGGACAGGTAATAGCCACATCCCTACAGCTATTTCAGAAACTGAATCTGAGTTTAGAAACTTTCCCACAAAGGGAACCTCAGCCCCAAATGACACCAATAGTGAAATCTCCCAAACACATAAGGAAGAATTTGTCATGTTTCCATAGAAATTCTTTCAAATAATTAAAAAGGAGGCAATACTTCCCAGTTAATTCCACGAGGCCAGTGTTGCCCTGGGACAAAAAAACAACCGTGTCACAGTAAAACTGAAAGCTAGCATCCCTCGTGACCACAGAGGCAAGAATTCTAAAAACAAACGGAGCCAGTTAATCCCAACAGTGTATGAAGAGGGTGCCACGTGCTTTTAAAAGTGAAAACTTTAACCTTCTGATCGTTTGCGGGCACTCCTCCAGCCTGGCTCTTGTCTGGAGCTGTGACCAGCGTGCTCTCTGTATTTACGAGCTTTTTATGTTTAACTTTTTCAGATTCCACATAAGAGAAATCGCACAGTATTTTGTCTTTCTCTGTTTGACTTATTTTGCCTTGCATCATACTTTCAGGGTCCATCCATGCTGTCCCAAGTGGCATCACTCCTTCTGTTTCACGGCTGAGTGGTATTCCACTCTGCACGCGTGCCCCACGTCTCCCATCCGCTCACCCGTCGGCAGACACTGCTGGCTGCTGTGCTTTGGCTGCTGTGAGCGGCTGTGAACGCTGGGGCTCAGGTGCCTCCTTGAGCTAGCTTTCCCACTGTCTTCAGATAAACCCCCACAAGCTTCCGCATCTAAACGAGACCACTTCTGGGATTAAGACAACAGCTGTCACCCAGGGTTGTCCTGGCAGTCTGGACGGGTGGGAGCCCTGGTCATGGCCCAGTCTCAGCTTCATCAGATTCCCTGGCACATCTGAGACTCCATTCCCACAGGTCACCCTTGTGACCTGCCTTCTGACCCCACTCAACCTCATGGGGCCCATGGCCCCCCACCTTCCAGGCTCCACCAAGACCCCAGAAAGGTGCCGGGGCTTCCCCGAGTCTGTGCGGCCCCTGGCAGGTTACAGCAGGTCCACAGGAAGTGTTGGGGAACAAACGTGTGGACCCACAGTGTCCCTGCTGGATGTGCTCGGGGGCTCCTGCGGGCTCTCATACGTGGGCGTGGAGTCACGAGAGTCCTCCTCCACCCTCACCCTCCTCCACCCTCACGTCCCCCGTCCCCTGTCCCCTGTGGCTGGTGTGGCTACCAACAGGGGATTCCCATCACGGGGGACTCCCAACACGGGGGGTCCTGACACGGGGTGCTCCTGACACAGGGGGCTCCCAACACAGGGGGGCTATCAATACAGGGGGATCCCAACAGAGGGGTGCTCCCAACATGGGGGGGCTCCTGATATGGGCGGATCCTGACAGGGGGTGCTCCCGACACAGGGGGATCCTGACACGGGGTGGGGGGGAGCTCCTGACAAAGTGCCATCCCACCCCTCCACTCCCTGACGCTGCATGTGGATGGGGCAGCTTGTCCCAGGATCAGTGACCCTGGCTGAGGTCACAGGTCTGTGTGCCTCTGTCCTCCTCCCCACCCCGGCATCAGCAGTCTTCAAAGAATATTTCCCAGATTTGCAAATGGAAGCAAAGCTCTTTCCAAACAGAAGGTGATTTCGCTTGAGTATTTACTGGTGATTCCCAGCTTAAAATTAGACAGCAGGGGAATTCTCTGCGGAGCCTGCAGGGTTTCCATGGCAACCCTGGCCTGAGAAAGGACTGGCCGCCCCGCGTCCCTCGGTGCTCCTGTCTGGGGACCTCAGAGCTCTGCCGGCAGCGGAAAAGGGGTGTGGGGCTCCAACATCAGTGTTTTACTTGGGTTCCTGACCCAAGGTCCTGCTTCCTACGAGAGTTACGAAAGGGCTTCGTGGCCCCTAGCTGTGGTCGGGAGCACATGTGCACAGCCTTGCTGGTCTGCAGGGCTCATGCACCTGCTTCTGTTAGGAGCACCGTCACCCTGAGCAGTAGCCTGGTCACCCTCCCCGAGGGCCTTTGGCATGTCGGGCACCACATGCAGGCCAGGTGCCCTGACCCTTGTCTCAGATCCGTGTGCCAGGGTCCTGGGTGGGCGAGGGGCCCCAGGTCAGGAGCTGCTTCTGCTCTCTTGCCCTGCTTAACTTTTCTCTAAGATAATTAGAGGAAAAAAATAAACTGTGTTGCCCTTGAAAGGATTCAGATTCCAGCTCATGTTTCAGAAGTTAAATAGAAATGTCAGGGAATGGGAGAGGTTGGGAGCCCTTCTCAGCCCCTGGGACTCAGACCCTGGATATGTTTGACAGGTTGTGCAAGGCTTGGGGAGCTGAGAGGTTTTGACAAGTCTGAGCTGAACAGAGAGAGGTCAGGAAGGGGCTCAGGGTAGTGGGCTGCACTCCAGGGGATGCTCCGGTGGTGGGGGGCCACAGGGGATGCCTGCGGGGCGGGAGGGATGCAGGCAGCCCTGCCCAGAGGGAGCCCCAGGCCAGACCAGAGAGAAGCGCGGGCTCCCTGTGAATCGGCATCAAAGTGCCCATGAGTGCGTGGAGAGGTCCCCTTCCAGCGGGCCTGCACCTCAGATGCTATTCCTGGGCCGCGTGGGCTGGCGCTGGGCGGTGCTGGATCCGCAGGAGCAGAGCCACGCCGGACTCGGCACCCACCAGTCTGACCCTTCCCCACGGAGCCAGACCAAGGCCCTGCTTTGACAACGCGAGCAGGAGTGGCGGTCTTCGTACAAGACGTCAGATGGGGAGACCCTGCATTCTTTTCTCAGCTCAGCTGAGTCATTTCAAAATTTGAAATACTTGAGTTCTCCCCCCATTGAGAGCTTACTGTTTGTACTTCTGCCTGAATCAGCCAAGAATGTTACAAGTTTTCTGAGATGTGGGGCCTTCTGGTCAAACATCCTGTATCTAAATCCTACCCCACCTCCCCGTCCCACGCCCAGGTTGCAGGGGAAATTCCCTGCTGGGAACAACTCACTGATGAAGCGACCTGGTGAGGAGACGCACTTGGGCCTGAGAAATGGCAACCGTGAAACGCAAGGAGGGCTCCCTGAAGTGGAGGGAAGGGAAGCTGGCTGGGACAGACAGCCTTGGGAGGGAGGTCAGCAGCCCCATGGGGCTCGGGGCTGGACAGAGGGGCTCCAGCCAGAGTCAGTGAGGCTGCCTGGGAACATCTGCACGGACGGTCTTCCTGACCGTGTCGCAAACACCAGGTGTGACATCAGGGGAGTCTTTTCGTCCTTTCACCCACTTGGTTAAAAGCAAAACCTGCATCTGGTTCCTGTTTGTCTAGGCTGATCATCGGTCATCTTATGGCTCCAGTTACAACCTACCATGGTCTACAGAGAAAATAAAATGAATGTACCTTCAAAGCTGTTTATTTTAAAGATCAGATGGAAATCGGAGGTCTGTACCCTCCAGCCCCGGCCCGCAGCCTGCTTTTGAAAATGCATGTTGGTTGGGCTGCGTCGTGTTGTCTGTGCCTCCCTGGTGGCTCGGTGGTAAAGAGTCTGCAGTGCAGGAGAGCCGGCTTTGATCCCTGGTTGGGAAGATCCCCTGGAGGAGGAAGTGGCAACCTACTCCAGTGTTCTTGCCCGGAATATCCCATGGACGGAGGAGCCTGATGGGCTGCAGTCCACTATAGATGTGCAGTGTGTGTGGGGGCTTCCCAGGTGGCACCAGTGGTAAAGAGCCTGCCTGCGTGCTGGAGACGTAAGAGCCCTGGGTTCAACCCCCGGGTGGGGAAGATCCCTTGGAGGAGGAAATAGCTACCCACTCCAGTATTCTGGCCTGGAGAATCCCACGGACAGAGGAGCCTGGTGGGCCATGGTCCAGAGAGTTGCAAAGAGTTGGCAGGACTGAAGAGACCGACTTAGCACGCACGTGCTGTGTGTGGACAGACATCACGGTCTCCAGCTACGGCGCCTTCACACCTTCTCCCCCGGGTCGGGTGGGGACAGCGATTGGCCGGTTGTGGACAGACCGAGAGGAGGGGAAGCTGTCCCCGCTGGGGCTGGGTGACAGTGTCCCAGGCTCGGCTGTGGACAGACCGTGAGGAGGGGAAGCTGTCCCCGCTGGGGCTGGGTGTCAGTGTCCGGGCTCTGAGAAGGTCACAGCCAAGGGGCCGCAGCCACGTGGCTGGAAGCGGGGGAGGCCTTGAGGAGCTGAGGGTGACCAGCAGGGAGCGGGGGCCTCAGTCCTAAGTCCGGAGGAAACAGATGATTCCCGAAACCCAGGGGAGCCTGGGGTCAGGTCCTCGTTCGGTAGAGGCTGGATAGGCCCTGGCTAAAGTGGGCCTGGACTCCAACCCGCGGAACCGTGAGGCCCTGACTGGGGGCTGAGTGAAGCCTCCGACTCTGAGGTGAGGCTGAGCGCAACAGAAAGCAAATGTCCCCTCCAACCACAGAGATTTGTCATTGCAACGGAGACCACGTGGCTGGCAAAGTGAAACGGTAAATACTTGTTATCCATACTTTTGCAGGAAGTTTGCAAACGCCTAGACTCAGGTGCTTTTCTCTAAGCCCCTCTCGTGGGTCTCCCCGGCTCTGGGGACGTGTGACTTGGGTCGGGTCCTGGGATGGCCGGGCCTCCCCGTGGTCACTGGAGGGTTGGCAGTCAGAGCAGCGGCCCTGGGGGCACAGCCTGGCTGCTTTTGGGGCAAATCCCCAGAGAATCAGGGCGTTTCTTTCGGCTGCCTAGTGTCCTCGGAACTGACTACGCGCTGATGAGACTGGTGTGTCAGTGAGCCGGCAGTGACCTGCTGAAGGCTGGGCCCCGCTCTGCCTGAGTCCCCAGCTGTTCACAGTGGGGGCTGCACAGAGTGATTAGGACGAGCCGGGTGGAGGCCTGAGCGCTGACGGCTGTTAGGTGGGCAGTGAGGTGTGAAGGGTGACTTCAAAGTTGGCAGCTCTGATCAGACCTTTCGTCTCCGTGGCGGAGGGAAGTGGCTTTGTTTTATGTCTTGACTGCTTGGCAGTCACTTTGGGAGGCATATTTCATCCTCTGGAACTGCCCGCTGTGACCCAGGGGCACTCACGCCTGCCCTCGAGGCCACTGTCCCCGCCAGCCCCCCAGCAGCTCCACGGGGACTCGCTTTGACACACAGCGTTCATCAGCGAGACTGCGGCTCCTGGCTCTCTTACTTCTGAATGTCGTAAGTGTTGGTCACTCAGTGGTGTCCGACTCTTTGCGACCCCTCTGTCCATGGAGTTTTCCAGGCAAGAATACTGGCGCAGGTTGCCATTTCCTCCTCCAGGGGACCTTCCTGACCCGGGGACTGAGCCCGCGTCTCCTGTGTCTCCTGCGTTGGCGGGTCCTCAAGGGGACCTTCCTGACCCGGGAACTGAGCCCGCGTCTCCTGTGTCTCCTGCGTTGGCGGGTCCTCCAGGGGACCTTCCTGACCTGGGGACTGAGCCCACGTCTCTTGTGTCTCCTGCGTTGGCGGGGGGATTCTTTACTCTCTGAGCCACGAGGGCAGCCCATACATCCATACGTGGAAGCCGAGGATGTGAATCTGTCCAGCATCCATGGCCTGGCAGTCAGCCTATCTGGAGTCCCAGCTTGAGGCCCCGCCCCACGAGCCTGGCCAGGCCCCGTCTCCCTTCCCGGGTCACTGCTGTCCTCGGACGGCCTTGGTCCTGCAGCAGGAGAGGGTCCTGCCAGCCCGGCTGCTCCTGACACTGGTGTCAGAGCAGGACTTGAATGCAGGACTCCTTCCTGGTGGGGAGAGCTCGGTGTGGCAGGGGCTTCACTCCCTCCAGAGGCTCCAAGGAGAGTCCTTCCTGCCTGGCGGTGGCCACGCACACCCCTCCAGCCTCTGGTGAGTGGGCTTCGCCAGGTCCTGCCCTGGAAGCCTTTCCCCCGACAGGGATGCTCCACCTCCAGCGGCACACTGGGCCTCGGCACATACGGCCGGGACTTTAATGTTCTAGTTGAAAAGGGACTTGAATTTCAAGTCAACCCCTCCCAGTGTTCCGGTGTCACAGTGAGGCTTGGGTGGTTTTGTGGTCGTTCCATTCACCCCCGCTTGGCCCACGAGCTCCCTGGGATCCCAGCATGCAGGGGCCGCCTCGCTCCCGGGAGCCTCTTTCTCTTTGTCTCACTGCGTGGACTCGTCCTGCCCCTGTGGGGCGTGCGGAGCACATGGGACCACATGGGGGGCGCAGACTTTCCCCGCAGCTCTCCCACAAAGAGAGACCCCTGGGGTCTCCTCCTCTGATGAGGACACCAACCCAACAGGGCCAGACCCCACCCTCAGGAGCACATTAACCTCGTCACCTCCTCAGGGGCCCCACCTTGACATACGGTCACTGCAGGGCTCAGCGCGAGAACCTCAGGGACACAGCTCCAGTCCTGAGAATGACCTCTGCTCTGTTCCAATCAAGTCTTTCTAGAACTTCTCCTCACCTCTGGTCTTCCTCCCAAAACAGTCACACTTTTTTCACCCAGGTGAGGAGAGCCGATGGGCTTCCCGGCGGGCCGTCTGGGAGCCAGCTGTGAGTCGAGATGGAGCGCAAGGCCATCCCGCTTCGGGACACGTGCTATTAACTCGGCAATTAATTTTCTCTTCCCACTAAATTCTTGTCCCCATCACCTTAATAGGACTGATTATTCATCAATATTAAAGTGGCAAATTCATTATATTCTAATAATCTGACATCAAATATTAAATCTCATTATGCGATTGGCCAGGGATTTATGGCCGCCATTTGTTAGCTCAGGTAAGCAGCTCGTGTCCCGTGGAGACGGAACGGGGCAGGCGGGGGTCTCGCCTCCCGTAAACCGGCCAACTGGGGTCATGAGGACCCTGCATGGTCTGCAGGCTGGAGGAAGGGGACCAGGGGGAACCGTCAGCTCCCGGCCCGCAACCCAGCAGCAGCGGCAGGGAGGGAGAGGGGCGAGCAGGGAACGCGGTCTGCAGTAGGGGCCCGGCAGGCAGCCACGCCCAGCCCCACACGCCTCTTGCCCCGACCCCACCATGTCCACCGTGCCTGTCCAGCATCTCCCCTTTCCCACTGAGCCGCCTCAGGACTAAGATGTCCTGGCTCCGGTCTAGACAGGGGCGTGCATCCTGGGTGTAGGTGACTTCACCGCATTGCTCAGCCTGAGAAGACGGCGGTCCAGGCATCCAGGTGAGGCTCCTGAGGCCCAGGCGGCCCTGTCCGAGGCTCACCAATGTGATCCAGGGCCACCCTCGCAGGCCGTGTGGAGACGGTCCAGGCCATGGTGCTGGACCCCCAGAGAATCCTGCGGCCACGTGGGTTGAGGGACATAGAACAATGTCGTCTTTTGGGACAAAGCTGATGTGACCCTGATGCTTGTGAGGGGTGGCAAGGGGCAGGTCTGCCCTGCTCTGGGAGGAGAGGGATTACAGCCTTTCTGCAAATCGTCTGCTTCCCCAGGTGGACAGGGCCCAGGGGTGAGGAAGATCTGAGCTGGGGAAATGCTCGCCTTCCCCGCAGGCGGGCAGCCGGGAGGGAAAGTGCCCTGTGACCCAGGTCCCTGTCTCAGCGTCTGCATCCCACATGGCGAGGCGGGACCCCCAACATCCACGGCCCAGTTACACAGCCAGGGCTGAGAAGCCTGCATGCATGCATGCTAATTCTGTCACCAGTGTTGTGCTCAGACCAGGGAGGAGGAGCGGTAGGGGGAGGCGTGGGGGAAGGAGGAGGGGGAGGGGGGAGGGAGGGGCAGGGGGAGAAAGAGGAGACAGAGCCCCTGAGCATCACGACTTCGTGACTGGGATTTTTAAGATCTTCCACAAGTATCTGAAAAGCTCAGGGTTAGAAGAGTCTTCTTAATTTGAGCCCCAGTGCTCCTGAATTTCTTCATTATTGGACACACACTGTGAGTGATTCTCCAGGGATGACCTTTGCACCAGAACCACAGTCACACACACCTCTGCCCTGAGGCCCCACTGAAGGCCCTCAGTGAACTTGGAGTGGAATCCAGCCCTGGGGGCTGTGGTCCGGGGCTAGGACTCCCCTGTCCAGCCTCCTGTCTGATCACCCCTGTGGGGCTGGGACCCTCTCCTGGGTCCAGACGCTCCGTCTCTAATTCCCGACCTCTGTCCACCAGGTCAGGCTTGTCCCGTGGCCTTGGCTGAAGGTGCTGCGCCTCCAGGCCCATCTGTGGCTTCATGTGCTCTTGGGGAAAGCACACTGGCAGTGTTCATTCATTTACTTATTCGTAGGAAGACTCCCAAGGGCCTACATGTGCCAGACATCGTGTCGCGCTCTGGGGAGGGGCAGACAAGACTCAGACTCTGCTAGTGATTTCTGGTGTGTGCTGTGTCACCCACCACATTCAGAGACTCCAGACTTTCCCTACTGTACACTTCTGGAAACAAAAGTGCTAAAACTAAGCCCATGCCCCTTAAATTCAGGTTTACTGGGCATGTTTCTTGTTTTCAAGGAGGACCTGAGAATAGCCGTGTTTGAAGAGGAGACATCTTCTGAGCAGCCAGGCTCACCCCTGTGGATGACTTTTCTGGGGGATCCCTGGGGAATATGCGCAGTATCCCCCAGACTTTCCATCATCCCTGCACATCCTGAGGAGGGGAGGGAGCACAGACCCCTCTGAGTAGACACACCCCAGGGTTCAGAACCTGTAGACCAGTCCCCCAGGCAGGAGCTGTTGTTACTCAGTTGCAAAGTCATGTCTGACTCTTTGCTGTCCCCTGGACTGCAGACCGCCAGGCCTCCCTGTCCTCCACCAGCTCCCGGAGTTTGGTCAAACTCATGACCTTTGGGTCAGTGATGCCATCCAACCATCTCATCCTCTGTCACCCCCTTCCCCTCCTGCCTTCAAACTTTCCCAGCATCAGGGACTTTTCCAATAAGTCAGCTCTTTGCATCAGTTGGTCAAAGTATTGGAGTTTCAGCTTCAGCATCAGTCCTTCCGATGAATATTCAGGGTCCCAGGCAAGGAGCCTCCATGTTAAATGGGATGCTGAAGCAGTGACTGGTCCCCATGGTCCTCCAGGGCAGGCTGAATAGTAACTTATTATTATTGTAATTATTACTATTATCAGGAAAGCTGATAATAACTCAGGCTTTGCCATGGGGAGCACAGCTTCTTGGAGAAGATCCACCCTGAACCCCCAGCTAGCACATTGGAAGTGAGGAAATAGGTTTTGTCGCGGAATTACCAGCATGAAGCGGCGGTGAGGCTGCATCGTCTGCCAGCCCTGCTGCTGGGAGCCGCGAGGGGCCTCCGTGTCAATCAGCTCCGAGAACAGAGACAGAGGTGGGGGCGGCTGCTGAGGGCCTGGGGCGGCTGAGCTGGCCTTGCTGCTGGGCGCTGCCCGGAGGCTACACCCTGCAATGAGCCCCGCCCTGCAGTCCCCTTCAGATGAAGCGCTGTGAAAGGCAGCGCTCAGCGATCATGAAAAGAATGCGTAGAGAGAGAGGAAACACAGAAGCCAGCAGAGATGGAGTGTCTCTAGACCTTAATGGATGGTTTGAAGGAACTGGCTTTATTCCCCACGGGGACTGAGTGTTGTGGTCCTGGTGGGTGAGAGACACCGTCGTGAGCCCGACGCAGCTGGCTGGCAGTTGGAAAGAAAGAGGCCTGAACAAAGGCGGATGTGGCCTCGCCCCAGCCCTGCACCACTCGCAGTTCAGAGCGAGTGAACTTGAGGAAAAGCGCCTCCAGCCCCGAGGGAGCTGGGGAGGCCGTGGCCCAGACGTCAGGTGAGGGGTGGCCTGGCTGCCCCTCTGCTTGCAGGGTCCCGCGTCGCCTGACCCCACAGCCTCTCCCTCCAGGGAGGCTGGTCCAAACTGAGAAGAAGGTGTATTTTCCTGCAGCAGCTCTCGGGGCCCCAGGCTTGCCTGCCCAGGATGGGAATCTGGTCTCCCCTGAGGCTCTCGTTGGGACCTCTGCTCCACTGCAGCTTGAGGCTCTGGAACGTCTGACCCAAGGTTCTGGCTCAGTGTGAGGTGGAGATAATTCCTTCAGCAAGCCTGCATTCTGGCAGCACCCCACGGATACCGCCTGTGGTCCAGCATGGACGCCTCTCTGCTCCCTCTCGCCTGTGGTCCAGCATGGACGCCTCTCTGCTCCCTCCCTCTCGCCTATGGTCCAGCATGGACGCCTCTCTGCTCCCTCTCTCGCCTGTGGTCCAGCATGGACGCCTCTCTGCTCCCTCTCTCGCCTGTGGTCCAGCATGGATGCCTCTCTGCTCCCTCTCACCTGTGGTCCAGCATGGACACCTCTCTGCTCCCTCTCGCAGACCTCCATGTGCTTGCAGCATGTCCAGCCACCAACACTCATGGCCTTTTTCCAAGCCAGTGAAGATCTAGTATCTGCACTTGGCCCTCAACGACCACAACAAAATGCCTCCTAACGCTGGGTCCCCTTCCTACGCAGAGCCCTGAAGATTCAAGCTTGGAGTCAGGCTCCCTAGGAAGCTCTGGAATGGGGTTGAAGCCCCTGGGCAGACCACCCCCTGGGAATGTGCATTTTTACAGCACCATTGGGAAGAAATGGGCGTGTCCTCTCTAGGGAGGACTGAATACTGCCTGGTTCATACCAGGAAGGTCCCCAGGCTCTCAGAAGCCAAGTCCCTCAAACGTTCACTAAAAATTAGCTTGTTGTGCAAGAAACTTTAGTCTGTGCCAGGAATGAACAGAATGCATTGCACTCGGGGGTGTGTGTGTGTCCGTGTGTGTGTGTGCAGTGTGTGTGTAGTGTGTGTCCATGTGTGTGTGTGTGTGTGTGTGCGCACATATGTGTTTATGCTTGGGTCAGCGTGTTTATCTTCAGAAGACAGCTGCTTCAGCAATGGTTATGAATATGCCTATTTTAAAAATCAGGTTACTCAAAATAACAGACAACAAACTCTATTAAGCAGCATATACTGTCAACATATTACTTTAAAAAATCTGAGTTTTTCCCATCTTTGGCAATCATTTTCTACTTTTTCATTTTCTACTTTTTTATCTTTCAAGATCACAAAGTATTGAGGAGAACATTTTAGTCCCATAGCTAGCCGTGGTCATGATGACCTTAGTGTACCATCAGTCACTAAAGCAGACACAATCTTGGGAGGATTACTGAAAAACATATGGTTTTTATGTTGGATTTAGGAGATGTGATTTTTTTTTGTTTCAGTTATTATATTTCAATTCCAGAATTTTTATTTGACTATTTTCACTTTTCTTTCTCCTACTGATATTTTTTATTTGGTGAGACATAATTCTCATCGACAAGTTTTCCATTATTGCTCTGAACAAGATAATAGGAGATCTAAAGTCTTTTTCCAGTAAGTCCAGTGTCTGAGTTTCCTCAAGGGCAGTTTCTATTAACTACTTTTCCTTCTGTTTCTTTGTGCGCCTCATACTTTGTTGACAATTGAATATTTTAGATGATGCGATGTAACAAGTCTAGAATCAGATGTCTCTCTCCCCCTCCCTCTCACTAGGTGTTAGTTTGGGGATTTTCTGCACTAATCCTGTGATGTTTGCGTTCTTGATTTTATGCGGACACTGGATTAGCTTAGAGAGCTGCTAATGACTGGATGGAGAGTCACTGATGTCCCTGAACAAGCGTCTTCCAGTGGTTGCTGAGGGCTCCTCAGTGTTGGGGCTCCCCTCCTCCGTCTAGGCGGGCAGATGACAGCTTTGCCTCAGCCTTCTCCTGTGCAAAGCCTCCAGGTGAGCAGAGGCAGAGGTCAGGGCGTTATCAAGCCCTGTACATGCGTGTGGTCTTCTGGATTCCCAGGACTATGTTGGAGCTTTTCAGATCTCCCTACAGGCATCTTCTCCCCCAGCTTTTCCCTTTTCCCTTGAAGGCAGCTTTAATGTTAAATAATTGCTGTTGCTTGTTTTCAACAAATGTGCTAGACATAGGATTGTTTGAGCAGATTGAGCTCTAAGTCAAGTCACACACAGACACATCTTCAGGGTGCAGCTTTTCAGAAAGTGACAGGTGGATCAAACAGTGACATTTCTTGGCGGATGGAGTTTTTGGTGTTTTAGGCCAATTTTGCCCCTAGTGGCTGCTAGGTTGCTGGTGTCCACCACTTCCACAGTTGTGAGGCTGTTGGTTTTTAACACTACCTAGGAGTTGGGCAGAGGAGGATGGGAATAAATTAAAATTCCATGAAGTTTACTGTTTTTGCAAGATTTAGCCAATTTTCTTGTATCAATACTCCTCAGTAGCAATGTGGGTATTGCCTCCAACATCAGCAGCAAAGCCAGAATGGCCATCAGGATCACTGCTGGGGCCACAAACGAGGCATGGTCTTCCTGGGCGTAAGAGAGCTGCATGCTTGTGTGTTGCTCAGCACATGGAACAGATAGGAATTGAAATCTCACAGTAGCTCCACAGTGGAAAGTCACAACCCCTCCCCAGGAACACATGCCTTAGTCAGTTCCCAAGTCCAGGGCCAGCTGCCTAGAGAGGCCTTCTCCTTGAGCCAGGATTCCAGGGCCCATTTTGAGCTACCTTGGGAGCAAATTCCCAAGAGTCCTTCCAAAGGTCCTGTAGGTACGTCTCAGGCTGTTTCTACAATAAGGAGAAAAACACCTGTTCTTCTCAAAGGCGGCTGGTGAGGGGCTGCGTTTGGGCTGCATTAGTGCTCAGTCGTACCCAACTCTTTGCGATCGCACAGACTGGGAGCCTGCCAGACTTCTCTGTCCATGGGATTCTCCAGGAAGGAATACTCATTCCCTTCTCCAGAGGCACTTCCCAACCCAGGGATCGAACCCTGGTCTCCTGCCTCGCAGGCAGATTCTTTACCATTTGAGCTACAGAAAAGTCTCTCTAGTGAGGGGAATCTGAGTTTAAATAGATGTAAATGGATTTGCAATGGCACTGTGGTCTTCCAGCTGTGGAGGTGGGGCGCTGCGCTGGCTCATGGATGAAATGGAGTTGGTGCAGTTCCAGCTGGAGACGCTCAGAGGGCCCTTGACCTTATTTCCTGCTCTGTGCCCGTGTGTGGCTGGTGGGAGAAGCCTTGGTTCCAGGAATCCAGTTACCTTGGTTCTCCTTTCTTGAAGAAAGGAAGGACCTCGTGGGGCACCTGTAACTGCGGCCCCCTCAGCCAAGATACAGAACTGCCAGGACGACTGCTACCACAGCAGTAACCCTGGTCCTAGGAAGACTGCAGAGATTAGGGCCACCACGCAGGCTCCCCACTGGCCCGCTCTCTGTCCTCAGCTGAAGCTGCGGGTCATGGCAGAACCACGCACTTTACTCAACAGCAGCCTCAGATGCTGAGGTTCCCACCGTTGTGTTTATTGGCGTAGATCCACCGTCTCTGGCACCAGCCTCAGCGTCTTCTCCAGCGACAGCTCTGCCTGCTGACAAGGGCATTTGCTTGTGTTGGGCTATAGATTTGGCAAACACATCTTCTCTCCAATCTTCATCAATAGAGAGGCTCAAGACAGTCTGTCTTTACAAGACAAGCCTTTATTCTGTACTGTTTGGGGTCTTACATCTACTGTCAAAATAGATTCCGTAGGTAGTTTGGAGTCTCTGTAGAACATCTACTTATATCAGGTGGACCTGGAGAATAGGGTGTGCGTTTGGTCATAACATGTTCCTCTTCTTATTGGTCCCCTGATGGATGCATGCATCTCTGCTCAGTTGTTCAGTCATGTCTGACTCTCTGCAGTCCTGTGGACTGTAGCCCACCAGGCTCCTCTGTCTGTGGGATTTTCCAGGCAAGAATACTGGAGTGGGTTGCCATTTCCTCCTTCAGGAGATCTTCCCGACTCAGGGATTGAACCCATGTCTCCTGAATTGGCAGGCAGCTTCTTTACCACTGTACCACCTAGGAAGCCTCTGTTGATGGATACTGATTTTAAATAAAATTTGTATCTATGTTCATAAATGGTATTGGTAGTTTCAATGATTTTGCTATATCTTTATGCAATTTTGTTTTTGGAATTTTACTAATTACGTGAAATTCAGAGATGAGTTACTCTTTTAAAATATTTTCTATGTTCCAGAATGCTTTAAGTGACATAGATGAGTCTTTTTCTGCTCTAGTAGATTGGTTGAAATGCAGTTTGAACGCATCTAATCTTGGTGATTTTCTCTCACTGGTAGCTGTTTAATCAGTTTGCCATTTTTTTTTTTTATAGTAATTGGCCTATTCAAGTTTTTCTACTTCTTCTTGGATACATTTAGTTAATTTTTTACATTTCTAAGAAATGATCTCTTTCCCCCCGTAAATTTGTAAATATGCTTCTACCGAGTAAGATGTGTTATTACCTCATAATCCTAATTCTCCCGATTTTCCACTCACGTGTGTGAGGCTTCACTCTCCACCCTCCATCCCCCTCCGCCTTTAGCTCTTTCTCTTCCCTCTTTCTCTATCTTCCTTCCCCATAATGAACTTCTAAAGGTTTAACTTCAAAGAGTTGTATTTGGACTAAGCCATACTTTCCACCTATGTGTTTACTTATTATTTTAACTTTCATGCTTATTAACTTCATTCCTCCTGATTTCTTGCAGTTCGTTAGTTTCCTAACATGTTTAGCGGAGTACCTAATGCCTTCATCTTTATTTTTCCTTGAAAATAATGAAATTCTTTAGATGTGGTTTTTCTCTTAACAGACCATTTCCTGTGTCCAGCTGGTTTTGGCACAGAGCATTCCCGTTTTCAAAGCTTCTGAGGCACTCCATCATCCGTTTCCTAACTCTTGGATCCAAGGACTGTCTTAAGTAAATTTCTTATTGTTCAAGCCCTGAAGATATTGTTGATCATCTCTGCATTATCGTTTCAAATGTTACTGTTTCCTAATCAAATTATATCACATTATATCAGACCAGCCAAGCTTTGACTTTTCAGTTTGTGTCGAAAGGCTTTATGTGAGGCCAAGCACGTCACTGACCTTTGTCACCAGTTTCGGCAAGCAGCTCTCTGTCCGTGAGGGAGGCTGGTGTGTGAACCGCTCGCCGAGCCGGTGTGAACGCTGCTCGTGCCTCGTGAGTCTGTTTGATCACGTCTGGTGGGCGTTGGGTGCGCGTCCCCTGGTCTCTGTTTCCTGTTGCTTTCACTCCAGCCACACCGGCACGGAGCGGGTGTGGGGGTGGCTCGCTGTGGGGCCGGTTTTACCAAGTCCCCTGGGTTTCTAGCAGCTCTTGCAAGAATCACTCACATCCGTCTTGTGCTAGGGGCTTTCCAGAGGGTCTGCTGTGGTCCTCACAGGAGCCCCCTGCGGCGGGGACCTTGTTACAGGGAGGAGGACCGGGATTCCCGCCCAGCCCTCCCTGGGCCCCAGCTTCACGGCAGGATTCCTGGTGGATCCTGGCTGTAAGCGCAGCAAGCATGGCCACCCTTCTGAGGCGCAGACTGAAAAGCCTGACTTCCTCACAAAGCTTGCTCTCCTCATGAGAGTCCATCCCTCTTCATGCCCCTGAAAGGTTCAGCTTTCCCTGCTGAACGCCTCTGTCGGGTAACTCTTGCATATTACACATCTTCCTGCTGTTCCTGGTTTACCAGTGTTCTCATTGCTGTGTTTTCTTGAGGCCCGTGCTCCCTTTTCTGTGGCCTCGAGGCCCTGTTTCTCTGTTTCCAGCTCTAGCTTACCGGTTTGCTTGTTCCTCCCGTGTCCACAGAACTTAGTTGATCAAAGCGGAAAGTCGTAGGTCCTTAGCGGGGAAGGTGGTCCAGTCACGTTAATGGGGTGGCTTACACGATGGAGTGTATTGTTTGCCGCATGTGTGACACTTTCTATGCATTTTACTTAATTTTTTTGCAGGTTTGATAAAATTATTGTTTACGACATTTTTTTCCCCCAGTAGTTACATTTTTTTTTGTCTGAAAGCTCTACTGAATATTACATTTTCGTCTAGGGGATTTATTTTCCTGAAGTGGGAATCCACGATGCAAACGATTAACTCCGTGGTGCTCCTCTCCTGCCCAGGGAGCTGACACGGTGCAGACCTGTGTTTCCCTCCTAGACTTTTCTCCCACAAATGAGACGTTTCAGTTTTCCTTTTTCTTCCACTCCTCCTCAGCCTTCTTGGTTATGCTGAGATGTGGAAAATCTTTTCATTTCTAGACTTTATTAGAATGTCCATTTTAGTTAGCAGTTGCTTTTTCTTTTCAGCCCGCAGATACACTCACGTATAAGCAGTGATACAGGAACGACGGTGCTCACCGCAGCGTGGTTAGCAAAAGTTAATTACAAGAGACAGCCTAGTATCCGCCAGTAGGAGACTGATGATGTCAGTCAAGGGCCGCTCGTGACATTGAACTCTAAACACAACTAGGAGGCTTTTATGTCCTGCTATAGAAAGATCTTCAGTGAAAAAAGCCAAGTGCCGCACGATGCATGTAATGCGCAGCAATTTTAGTTCTTGTGTGAGGGCTGCACGTGCTGCCCCGCTCACGGATTGTGAACTTGCTTCTGGAAGGACACGCAGGCGGTGAGCTGTCTCCAGCCTCCCTGCAGAGGAGCTGGTGTTAGTTCTCGTCTTACTGTGTCAGATCCGTTCATCTGAGCCCGACTTCGGTGTCCCTGAGTTTTCTGCAGAGGCGGCGAGCAGGTGGTGCGTGCTGTGTGACCCACGCGTCCAGAGCCTGCCTCGTTCTGTGCTGATGCAACGTTCTCTGCGCGGCCTTGGGTCCTGGTCTCGTGCAGCTGGTGTCTGGAGACGCTCTGGTGTGGCCCGTGGGAAGCATGATCAAAGCGTGCACTCTCAGGGCTTGTCATAATTTTGTTCTTTCCACCCCAAAGTACACCGCTTTCCCGTCCCTATTGTTTGGGGATTCTGTGGGGACAGCCTCAGCTGGCCCCTGTGACCTTCTTGGGTCCTGAGCTCTCAAGGTCGGCCGTCTCTTTCCACAGCGTCGGTCCCCTATCATTTATTCCCCAGGGGCTTCTCTCCTGCTTTCTCCCGTGGAATTTGAATGGCTTGGGCCCTGGGTTTCCCTCCTCCCCTCCCAATCCTCAGCCTTACTCACCTGGTCTCCTGCTTTCCTGGCTTCGCGGCTCCTGCCCTGAGGTTCGTACCTCGTGGCACGGCTGTGGCCTCCACACCATTCAGCACCACTTTATTTCCTTTTGCTTTTATTTTGAAGCTCGTTCTTTCCTCTGGAAGCCTTTTGCAGGTTTGGCCCCACCAGTCCTTGTCTGGGCGGGAGGCGTGTCCCTTCAGGTTCCCCTCCCCCGGGGGTGGCCCTTTGCCCGGGTCCTCTCACCCTTGCAGTCTGCCCAGCTCCCTTAGAAGGGCGACGTGGGGATCGCGCAGAGGTGGGGTGGAGGGCGGTGGAGCGCCGGCAGCTCGGGTGGGCAGGGCCCCCCGTTCACACCCCGCCCTCTCCCCGCGGCTGGGTGGGGGCCAGGACGTCAGGACAGTTCCGGGTCTGATGCTCCCGGCGCTGGGAGTCTTGGCTCTGGCCGGTGCCCTCTGCTGCCTCAGTGGCCTCTCACAGCCGTCTCCAGACCCCAGCTCAGCCCACCACCCCGGACCCCCGCCTCCCAGGGCCGAGCTCCCTCTGGGTCCTGAGGGCTCACGGTGCCGAGCTGACCCCACCCAGTTCATTAGAGGAGGGCAGAGGAGACACTGCCCGAGGAGCACACAGCGCCTCCACGGCCCTCCTGGGGTGCCCTCCCCGGGGCCCTCGCTGAGCGCTGCAGACCAGGGGCCTGGCTGAGCCCTTCCGGCCTCATCACAGGGTCGTCGGGACATGCCTGTCAACCACCTACCAGCTCCTGGCAGCCCCAAGCGGTGGAGGGGGACCCTGCACCCGCCTGAGTGGGCCAGGGGCGGCTTTCACAACGTGGTCCCCACCATGCCCCACACTCAGAGCTTTCCAGGGGGAGCAGACAGGCACTTGCTGGCTCCCGTCAGGCCTCTGCTGGCCGCGGCCCTGAGTAAGACCACTGGGGCCGCCAAATGCATCTCGGTCGCCCTGCCAAGATGCATTTTATTACTGACCCAGAGCACAGCCCGGGTCCCTGAACAGAAGTCTTCAGCCATGCCGAGCTGATCCTTTATTGTTGCCATTAAACATTTATTAAATGCTCTGCGTCCAGCCAAACCAGGGAGATGGTAACACGGGGGTGAGTGAGTGCTTTTGGCAAGTCACTCCATGAATCACCTTCTCTCTGCAGCCTGGGGTCTAGGGCGCGGGCCCCGGGGCCCTGGGATGGGTTTTCAGGCTGTAGACAGTGTTTGAAGGAGCTTGAGTCTGGAGGGGCCCAGTGTGGCCGGGAGAGGGGGGCTTCGGGGACTCTGAGTGGAGGGAGAGAAGAGTAGGGACAGGAGTCGGGAGGCAGTGTGGTAGATGGAGGGCGTGCACTCAGGAGGAAGAAAGAAAGCAAAAAAGTGCCTTCATGGGCCCCTGGCAGCGGGCTGGGGGGGCGCTGGGATGGAGCCAGAGGCAGCAGGGGGTGGGGGGTGGGGTGGGGAGGGAAAAGGGCTGGAGGACGGGCAGGCGGCTATGCCAGTCACCCCGCCCCCACAGCCTGCCCCGCTGCACCCAGCTCTCCCTTCTCTGCAGTCCTGCCCCAACCTTCTGAGAGGCCACGAACAGGCAGGCTTCCAGGCCATGGACCGTACAGATCAGCCCTGTTAGGAAAGGGACCCCGTGTGCACCCTGGACCCCTTACAGCAGAGGGCACCCAGGCCAGGCCTTCTGTCTGGGGCAGAGCCCAGCGTCCCCAGCCTCCCCCAGCAGCTGCTGGCGTTCACGGGGCAGCCACCTTGGCATCAGGGCCGGGACACCTGGGCTGGAACGTATGACCCGCGTGACCCCAGGGAACGTCACCTCTGCAGTCCTGTCTCCTTCCACAGAGAGGAAAGACACTGGGAACCCACCACAGGATGCTCTCCTGTGTCCCTGCAGACTGGGGGCCCCGACATGGTGACCAGGTCACTTCCTGTCTCTCCTGTGTCCCTCTAGGGAGAGGGCCCCTGACATGGTGACCAGGCCACTTCCTATCTCTCCTGTGTCCCTCAGGCTGAAGGCCCCGACATGGTGACCAGGCCACTTCCTGTCTCTCCTGTGTCCCTCAGACTGAGGGCCCCAACATGGTGACCAGGCCACTTCCTGTCCAGAGAGCTCCAAGCTGGCCTGGGTGGCTGACTGGACGGTGCCCAGGGATGGCCTGGCTGAGGCAAGGACAGGGACCCATCCCGGCCGTGCTGTGCCGTCGTCCGTGTGTATCAGGCGGGCCGCCCCGACCTCTGTGGGAGCCGGGGTCACAGTGCTGGCCCTACCACCTCTGAATACCTCAGCACCGTCTCCGTGGACGAAGCAGTGGACGTGCCTGGGCTCAAACAGAGTCCAGGGAACTTCAGGCCTTCCAGGGGAGCCGCTGCTGGACCATCGTGGGGACTCAGCTCACAGCTCTGCCCTCTCACCTGGGTGGCTGGTGTGTTGTTCATGCCGTCAATACCACAGCTGAGTGGGGCAGCTCCAGGCCTGGGGCTGACCCTCCAAGGCCACTCAGAGTCAGGTGAATTTAGCTTGATTTGTGCCCATGAGTCACCAATGAACTATCCAACTTCTGCTGACATTAAAGTGAGTTGATGGCTCACATTTTCCTGTCTAAATTCCAGCAAGATTGAGTAGGTTCCGTGTGGCCAGTTGCTTCATTTGGAATTTGTTCTGAATGTTTTCTTTCTATGCAGAGGTCACAGCATCATTGAACATACTGATGCCTGGACGAACTCCCGGGGGGATCACAGGCATCTCTCTGGTGACCGGCGGCTCCTGTCATTCTACAGAAAGACCTGGAGTCGGGCACATCCCCCCGAGTCACCCATGGGAGCTGCCTGGGGCTCAGGGCACCTCCTTGCGGGGGAATCAGAGTGACCCCTCATCCTAGATGCAACAGCAGTAAAGCCGTCATTTTGCTGGGGACGGAGTGAGAGGGTAGGTAGATTTAAAAAGTTAACACTTCTTACTTTGGAATGATTTTAGATTTAAAGAAAAGTACAGAAAGGGCTCAGAAAGTCCCTGCCCCTCTCTGCAGGACCCTCTTTGCCACGCCTCATGCCCACTGTGCACCTTGGATGGGGAGACATGGACAGACAGGGAGACATGGATGCAGGTGCTCCACCGTGAACCCAGCTCCAGGCCGTATCACTTGCTTTCCATTAACGCTCCACAGAGAGGCTTCTTCCCACCTCAATCGGGACACAATTAACCAGCGACCTTGTGTGAGTTCAAGGTGTGGGGCGTGGTGGGCGGGTCCACTTGTGACCCACAAGGTCACGAGAACGCAGCCTGAGCCGGCCCCTCACTCCCGCCCTCTATGGCCTCCTCACCCCCTCCTCCAGAGGCCCGTCCTGCCCACGCTGCCCCTTCTCAGGCCCAGCCTTGCCACCCCTTCCCCCACTGACTCCCCTCGAGTTAGGGACCCGGAAGCCCCCAGCTCATTCTTAGCAGAGCGGTGCCACCTCCTCTAGGAAGCCCTCCCTGAACTCATCCATCAGGCCAGGCTAGATGCCCCTCGGGGGTGCCCCCAGGATGGCAGGGTGTCCCCAGAGCTGCTGTGGCCAGGCAGGGGGACAGACAATGGACACATGGACACTCAGCTAAACAACCAGCCTTCAAGTAGGCCTGCCTGGGACAGAGGGTGTCCACTGCCCAGTGTCCACTCTGAAGCTGGACCTGGGAGGGCAGCCTGCCGCGGCAGAGGCGACAGTGGCCACCGGGGGGCACTGTTGGCCAGCGCTCCCCGAGCTTGCGAGGCTGCCGCTGCGGCTCTGAGGCTCCGACTGTCTGCGAGCTGCTGGAGACGCATGACCAGGGCTCCGTGGGAGTCAAGGGCCAGGGAGCTGGAAGCTTCCAGAAATGCAGCTGGGGCCCCTCTGGGCTGCAAGCTGACTCACTGGGGCCGGTCGGCTAGGAGGCCGTGAGGGGGCTTCTCGTTCCTTCCAGCTGCACCTGCCAGCCCAGACATGCCCCTGCGTCCCTCTGAGCCCCCCAGGCCACCTACAGTCCTGAGACGCTGCCCCTGGGGCCCCTGCTCTCGAGGGGAGGGGCAGAGAGACGCCCACCCCTCTTGCCTTCCCCGGTGCAGAGTACAAGTCGCAGGGGTCTGTCCCTGGAGCAGGGTGGCCAGCCGGGTCCCCACAGCACCTCCTTGGAGGTGGAGCTGGGTCAGAGCCCCGGTCTCCCCACTCCCCAGCTTGTCTGGGCCATCTTCTCCAGGGGGCCGTGCCCTTGACCGTGCCGCTCAGCCCCTCCCGTGGACCCCAGTCCTGCTTCACTCTGCGGCTTCTTCCCCTTTTCTCCAAGTAAAATCATGATGTCCTTTCTCTCTGGGATGCCGACTTTAATTCTCCCAAACCTGGGACTCTGTCTGGCTGGCTCCTTCCTAATTGTCAGCGGGGAAGTCAGCTTCCCCCCCAGGGACCCTGTGCCTCTCGGGACCCCTCAGCGTGGGATCAAGGAGCCCGCAGCATCGCCCTTCATGTCCAGACGCCTTGTGCCTGATGCAGCCACCGCAGGGCCTGGGCAGGCGAAGCCCCTTCTGGCCACTCTGCAGCCCTAGCAGAGACAACGCCCAATCTGCAGAGAGTCAGTCCTAATGCCCCACGCTCCTCGCTGACATGGACCTCTTGGAGGAAGGGAGTCGTCACCCCAGCACGTCCGTGTGCCAAGCCGGCTCCCTCGCCAGGATGCTGCGTCCACAGGTCTCCCGTGAGCCGTTCTCTGGCCTCTTCTCTGCTGGGGCAAAGAGCTCTCAGCTCGCGGCTCCTAAAATAACCCTGCGTGGGCCGCTCATGCTGGGCGGCTTCCTCCCAGCAGCCTTGCCTCGCTCTCCAAAGGACAAACCAGGCGCGGTCCTCACTCGCTGGTGACAAAGCAGGACCCAGAGAAGGCGGGTCGTCTGCCAGGGAGGAGGAGGAAGACCCGACGTGAGGCTGGGCAGGGCTCCCCATTTCGGGTGGACGGTGAGGGGCTCCCGGCCCCCAGCTACTGCCTGGAGATGCCCCTGCGCAGCGCCAGCCCCTGACCTGCCCCCTGCCCCCTTCTCCATCTGCAGGCTGGGCCCCGAGGGCCTCGTTCCCGCTGCACGCCTCCTGAGACCCCGTCCCAGCCCACCCCGGGGAGGGTGCCATGTCACAGGACACGGTGTGGGAGACGCAGGGACCTCAGGCGTGACCAGGCTCGTCCCCGGGGGCCCTGCAGCATGGCAGGCCTGCTGTCCTTCTCGTGACCCCTCCTGCCTCCGGGCCCACGCCGCGCCCCCCACCAGGCCCCGCGGGACCACCTTCCAAGAGTGACGATGTTTGGACAACAGAGCATTAGACAAACAGGTTTATTATTAACATTTAATACTAGCGAACTCGCTTTTTAAAAAGGTGACCCAGGATTTATTCTTATTGAGATCATTGTACTTTAAACGCTCTGGTTGTCGTGAGAATTAAATAAACAGTGACTGAAGTGTAATAAGAACTCAGCAAAAATTGTTGGTGAAAATTCAGACTTTATGGTGGTGTGTTTTGTGTTCTTTGAGTCACCTGAGATTTTCTTTGGGACAAATAACAGGACTTTTATTGTGCTAGTGTTTTTCCATGGCATTCATTATTATAATTTACATTTTGCCTTCTACCTTTAATAGATAATCCTTAATAGTTTGAAATAAAATAACTATTTTGGGAAAAATATAAAAAATATTTTAATCTCTTAAGCTTTCACTTGCGTTTTTATGAAAATGTGTCTATCATGTGTATAATTTCAAAACACATTTTGTTATTTAAACCTTAAATTTATTATTTTTAGTTTAGCATAAATTAGATGAATCTTGATTAAAATCTAGCAATTTTGATGAAATGTAAAGAGAAATACATGTGTGAATTGTGACTGTGGTTTTTTAGAAAAAAACCTATATATTTGTTTATCTGTGCTGGGTCTTGGTTGAGGCATGAGGGGCCTCCGGTCTTTGCTGCAGCCTGAGGAGTTCCCGTCTCCGTGTGAGGGCTCCGGTGCTCTGATCAGGGATGGAGCCCAGGCCCTGCGCTGGGAACGCGGAGTCTCGGCCCCTGGACACCAGGGAGGGTCCTGTTCTATTAGTTACTTGGCTCCACGTCACCTGCTAGGACAGGTGACGCTTCGTTATCTTTGTTATTTTAGAGACTTTTCCTCCTTTAAAACCCAAGTTTTCCGCGTGTTTGAATGGCTCTGCTCCTCAAAGCCGGGTCATGGGATGTTTCTGTGTTTGCCGTGTGACCTGCAGCTTCAGGGGTTCGTGAGAAGGGGGCGCCGGCTCCCGCCTCCTTGCCGGCTCTCCCAGTCCCGACCCTGCTCTGGGTGGTTATCCCGGCCTGTTCCCCCAGAGCTTCCCCTTGTTTGTCACTGAAGGAATCCGCAACTGCAGGCGCCTGCGTCTTGCCCTCCCGCCCTGGGAGCCCTGTGGGCCTGGAGCAGCCCCTGGAGACGCCAGAGTCCAGTGGCCCAGATGTGAGGGAAAAACCGAGTGGGAGGAACGCAGAGACCACGGGGAGCATGAGGGGGCCCAATGGGGCTGGCCCAGTGGGCTGGCTGGCTGGGGCTGATGGGGCTGACGCGATGGGGCTGGTCCAGTGGGCTGACGTGATGGGGCTGGCCCAGTGGGGCAGATGCGATGGGGCTGGCCCAGTGGGCTGACGTGATGGGGCTGGCCAGATGGGGCTGTTCCAGTGGGCTGGCTAGCTGGGGCTGACTCGATGGGGCTGGCCCAGTGGGCTCACCCGATGGGGCTGGCCCAGTGGGCTGGCTGGCTGGGGCTGACCTGATGGGGCTGGCTGGCTGGGGCTGACCCAATGGGGTGGGCCCGCAGCCTGGTCTAGCTGCCCCGCCCTGTCCCTGAGGTGGGGGACGGGGCCTCTCCTGAGTCTGTGTTGGTGGGGGGCAGTGGGAAGGGGCTTGGCGGCTCTCTGGGAGGAGGTGAGCTCCTCTGGGCGCCCTGCCTGGGGGGTGGGTCTTGCTTCAAGTCAGGTGTCTCCAAAAGCCCCGTTCTTTCTTGTGAGAAGTTTCCAGTTTTTCTTCAGGGGCCGTTACTTGTTTACGTGAAAAGGAAGCAAAAGTAGATAATTTAAAGGATCCGCTTCCCGCTGGTTTCTTTGGAGATCTCAAAGCACGCACCCCGAGGGGACCCCCCTTCTCAGGTCTTCCCACCCTTCTCAGAGGCTCGCTCGACCCCTGCCTCCCTGGGGCCTCCCTGGGCCCCAGGCTTGGAGGCTGGGGCAGCTGAGGCTGTGCCGGCTGGGGGAAGCCACCCGCCCGAATCAGGTCTTGGGTCAGTGACTCTCCTTCCTGAGAGGGCCCTGGGGGCCCAGGCGGTGTTGGCTTGGTTATGTGGGTCTGCTTCAGGTTCCAGCCTCCCAGGACACGGGGGCTCAGCTAGGAGTCCCTGCCCACCCTCAGGAAGCCTCCCCCGAGGTTTGAGGGGGACAGCCCCCCATCAGATGCTCCAGGAAGGCCCCAGGGGGCAGTCTTTGTGCTCGAGCAACTGGACACCATGTTCAGGGTGCTGGACACCTCCTCTGCCTGGGTTCCCAGCTGGGACAGAGCTGGGAGGGGCTGCCTTGTCCCCACACAGGCCTGGATTGGCGTTTTCTTCCTGCGGGTCTTGTTCAGTCTTTAACCCCTGACAGGAAATGGATGGGGAGCCCATCTGGGCAAAATTCGTCCCGAGATCATCCCTCCTCCCTGACACACAGAGCCATGTAATTTGGAAGTTCATTTAGTTTGACCAATTCTCGTCCACTCTCCATCGCTGTGAAATTAACAGGAAAAAGTTACAAATTGCTAGAAGACAGGGCCTGTGGGCCGTGGGCGCGTCTCCTTATGCAGGTTTGATAAGCGGAAGGCATATTAAAAATGGAAGAGGCGGCTCTAGGTAGACCAGTCGGCCTGAAATTTTAATGAGCTGCAGCTCTGGGGCAGAAGCAGTGTCTGGAGGGAGGGGAGAGCTGGGCCAGACAGCTGAAGGCTAGAGCCCCGAACGAGGGGGTGCAGCACCAGGCCTGCCCAGAGCCCTCCACCAGCTGCCTGGGGCCGCCGGGGGCCGCCACTCCCCGGGTTCCCTCCTCCCCGGGGGCTCTGCCAGTGGGGGGTTTGCCCAGGTCCTCTCATGCCCTGGCACACGAGAGGGAGGTGAAGTGTTCCCTTTGTAAGCAGTCAAATTCATGGACATAACAGGAAAAGTCTGCAGCACTACATTTCTTGCAAGTGCCCTTGCGGCCCTTGTGAGAGCATGTCTGGGGGGTCCTGGGTCCCCACAGGGTGGAGGCCGGCCTCTGGGTCTGACTCAGCATGGCCGGTCCCTCGGGGAAGGCGCTGAGGGGCCAGCAGTGCCCGCTGCACGTCCCCTCTTGTGGGGACCCTGGCACACAGCTGTGGCTGCCTGAGCCCCTGGAGGACAGGGGCCCTGCTCACAGCCGCTGCTCTGCCCTCAGGGGGCGGACACCCTAGGACAGTCCAGCCAGGAAGTGGTGGCGCCCCTCCACGCTCCTGCCCCGGGTGTTGCCTGGTGCTGCTCTGCGTTCTTACCTGCACGTGACGCTGCCTGGGGGGAGGCAGACATGCAGAGTGAGGTGGGGGCAGGACCCGTTAGGTGGCTGAAAGGCGGCCACCCGGCCGTGCTGAGTGAGCTGCCTGACTGTGCCCCGGCATCAGAGACCGGGCCTGCGGTCGCGGTGGAGGCCGTCCCTCCCTGGGTCCTGCAGCCCCGCAGCTGTGCAGCCCCTGTGGTCCTGTCGCCGTGGGTCCTTCTGCCTCTCAGTCCACCTGGCGGAGCTCCTGCATCTCCTTCTTGGGGTGGGGGGTCTCCACCACCTGCCTGGAGGGAGTGAGCCCTGCCCAGCCCATCTGACTCCTGAGCACCTACCTGCAACACCTCCTCACCGGAGTGACCGCCTCTGTTTCTTCATCAGCGTGAGTCCCTCAGGGGGAGGACACCGTCCACCCCTTGGGTGGGGAAGCACGGCGTCCATCCCTCGGGTGGGGAAGGGCGCTGTCCACCTCTTGATCCCCGGGGCCCCTCTGGTCCCTAACCCTGCCCTGTTGGGGGCACCAGGGGCTGATGTCGGCACTCTGGGGAGATGGGGGACGGTGGAGAGGGGGTAGCCCAGCCCACGCCGGGAGGGGCTCGCCTGCTGTAGGGTCAGCAGGGCGCAGGTGTGCAGTGGGAAGGTGGGGAGGTGGTCAGAGGAAGTGGAGGCTGTGTGGATGGGGGACGCAGGGAGCATCCATTTCCTGGATGCTCAGAAGGTGTGGGAAGTCAGACTTGCCAAGATAGATGTTCGTGTGGGGACCAAGGGGACCCCAGGATTCTGTGGTTAGTACCCAGGGGCTGGTAGCTGTCTACTGACCTGGGGAGGTCTGGGCGGGGCAGTGGGGCTGGACTGTGGAAACTAAGGGTTCTGCTGAAACATCGTGTGTGATGGCTAGCTCACGTACCGTTTTGCCGGGGCCCCGCGGTGCCCAGGTATTTGGTTGAACCTGATCCTGAGTGTGTCTGAGGGTGTGCTGGGAAGAGATTAGCATCTGAACCAGAGGATGGAGTGAAGCGGATGCCTGGCCACTGTGGGGGCCTCGTCCTGCCTGCGAAGTCTGAGCAGAACAGCTGGGTGGCAAGAGGGTTTGGCCTGTCTGCCTGGCTGGTCCGGAGCAGGGTGGGCTTCTTCCTTCCCGTGGCTTGGAGCCTAGGCCTCCTGTATGCTGAGAACCCGCTCACAGAGGGCCGCGGGCTGGGCTTCTCCATCCCACAGTCAGTGAGCCCAGTCCTTGTAGCAGTTCACAGACCCGCGTTTATGTACGTGTGCCCTGCTTGTCTGCAGAGCCCTGACTGGTCTAACGTGTGTGTATTGGGTGCACATGGGCATCGACTGGGCCTCCCCCAGAGACAGCCAGAGGCTTAGGGACACCTGAGCATCTCTGGAGATGCCTGGGGTGGGCAGCATCAGGTGACGGGGCCAGGCTGACGGGACTCACTGATCATTTGGGAGGTAGGGTGGGTGCAGGGAGGCTCGGTCTCTGTCCATAGCCCTGGGTTTCGTGGTCTGGACTAGGAGGGAACTGGGAGGAGGTGGACAGGGTGAGGGAGCTCTCCCACCTGGCACCTTCCCAGGAGCTGCAGCAGGAGCCCTGGGCACGGCCCTGCATGCCCGCTGACGCTCAGGTCCACAGAAGCTGTGCCCCCAAGCTGGCGTTTGGCTCCGAGGAGCTGGCACCCAGAAGGCACTGGCCTTGTCTGTTCTGAAATCCATGGCCGAGCAGGTGCACATCGGGTGCGACCCCAAGAGCCTCACAGCCCTTCCTCCTGGGCCGTCCATGCCCGCGGGGCTGAGATCCCCCGGTCTCAGACCCGATTCTGGGGGCCCTCCGTCTGCTCTGGCTCCCTGTCCTTCCAGTCCACTTCCAAGTCCTCCGGATCCGCCCCTGGCTGCTGGTGGGGCTGCGTCCTTGCCCACCTTCCTCCTGTGGACACTCGGGGTCCATGTTCCAGGTGTCCCTTCGGGAGCACTGCAGGGGGTCACCTGAGCCAGGAACCAGACTTCTGTCTGTGTTCCAGGCTCCTCTCGGCATCTCTGCATCCCCACAGAGGCAGGCATGCTCATGGTGAATGGGCCCCTGACCAGATGGATGTGAAGGCCGGACGGCTCTCCCCTCCCCTGCTCCTCGCTGCTCACGACACCCGAGAGGTCCAGGCACATCCTGTGGAAAACACACCCACCAACTTGGTCTAACCACACGCTTGCTAAACACACTGACTCCACGTTCTCTTCTCTGGGAAAACTCGCTCATGGCCAGGAACAGGGCAGGGACCTGCGGCCCTGACTGTAGGCTTCTCTTTGGAGCCTGTTTCTTGCCCGCAGGGACCAGGCACGCAGATGTCCGGGGACCTCATGGCCTGGGATTCTGATCAAAGAGCTCAGTGGACCTAAAACCATGGAGTAACCAGACATGGTCCTCAAACCACCCCTCCCTGCCTGGCCCCTGCCCCGGTGGGGTTTCAGGCTGGGACCCTCCTCCATGGGGGGCCCTCAAGCCCCAGCAGACCCTTACCTGCCCCCAGCATTGGAGCTGATCAAAAGCAAGGCAGAGCGAGGCATCCTGCAATTACAAGGTTGAAGAGCACAGCGGCAGGCGCCTACAGACAAGGGCCGCGCTTTGATGAATGATTCACGAGGTCTGTGTGGAAGGAGAGGTAACAAGTTCCCCTCCCCGCGAGGGTCTTGCTTGATGCGGTGGTGGCTGGAGGAGACGGGGGCCGGCGGGTCGGCTCCTGGCGCCTCTGTGTGGGGAGGGGGTCTTCTGGGCTTGTGGGGCAGCCGGGCCTGCCCCAGGTTCCTCCCAGGCAGGGAGGCCCACGTGTGGTGAGCCCTGGAGTCAGGACGCGGTGCCACCAGACGCGGTGCCCGAGGCGCCCAGCATGACACCTAAGGTTGCCAGCGCCTGGGAACCCCCCTCCTGCTGCTGGTCCCCGACGTCCAGATGCCGGGGCCCCAGTGGCCACGCCCTCAGGTGAGCAAGAGGAATCTCTGACTCTGCGAGAATGCAGTGAAGATCTGCACTTAAGGATGTTTCTCTGTTTAATCACGTTTATCCGTATTAAACGTTTAGTCTAAGTGTGGCAAGTTATGAAAGGAAGTGAGGCTATTGTGCAGGTGGGCCCTTGGGCATCTTTGGCTCTGGGCAGGTGAGGACAGACTCTTGAGTTGCGCCAACCACACACGTTCTAGTGGCTTCTGCAGACGTTTTGATCAGAAAGAAGCGGCCTTTGTCTCCCTTGTCCAAGAAGCAGGAGGGCGTCTTGCCTTCTGGACGAGGATGGGGCTTGTTCCTACCCTGGTCCGTGTGTCCGGGACCTCTGAGGAAATCCCCCTGAGCACTGAAGGTCAGGCCCCGATGGTTTGTCTTTCACAGGCACGGCCCGACACGCAGTCCAGCCCTCCCGTCCTAGAAGCCTGGAGCCGCCCCAGGCAGGGGGGACTTACACAGTCGGATCTGAGCCTCAGAGGCACTGCCGTCGTGCGAGAATGAAGGCTACGCAGGCCGTGTCCCTCCCTGCTGACCCTTGAAACCAGAACCTGGGACGGGGCAGAGGTGGGAGACGGGCAGAAAGAAGCTCCCGGTGGGAGAGTTTCCAGCCTGCGTGGACGACCCCTTCCAGGAGACGGAGCTCCATTCCCAGCGCCTGGACCCCGTGCACTCTGTGTGGGTCTTGGTGACTGCTTCAGAAGGAGACAGGGAGGAGAGGAGAGGAGCCTGCAGGGCTCCAGGGTGGTGGGGTGCATCCTGATTCCCGGCACTGCCCAGACCCGGGGGGCTGGCTGAGCCCCGGGGGAGGGGACCGGGGTGCAGACTGAAGCGGACGTCCCCGTCACCCTGCCGGGCTCTGCAGTCAGGAGAGGCCCCAGGGTGCAGCTGGAGGGCAGGAAGCACGTCGTCCCGGTCTCTGCTTTATTCCCTCCGTCATTCTAGGGGCTACAGAGCGCGAAGGTCAGTCCCTAGTGATTCGTGGGGGACACTGCGTGCTTCCCCTAAACCTCTTCTTTGCTTCCACGTGTGCTCAGTGAAATGGAAGACAGTCCCTTCTCAGCCGGAACTGCCCACCCTGGAGCCACGTGGACCAGCTGGGGTCGCTGGTCCTTCATGCCAAAGTCACCTGGAGACTGGTCAGGAACACGGGCTCTCTCTGCCAACCAGCCAGAGCTGGTTTGCCTCCCTGGCCCTGGAGAGCCTCCGGGCTGGCTGGAACCACTAACACCCACATGGGTTATGCTTCCGTCGCCCACCAAGTTGGGCCGTCTGATGGGCAGCAGGGAGGGCGGCGTGCTCTTGGCTTTCAAGCCTTGGATGCCTCAGTGGCCCCTCGTGGAAGGCCCTGTCCGCCCGACAGTCCCTCAGCCTCCGTACTGGACATCAACCTTCTTTCCTCTGAGCACCGCTGCTGTCTCCAGCTGTAATTACTCCCTCACCTTCCTCCCCACAGTTATTCCAAAACCTGTTTCCTCTTATTTCCCAAAGGCCCCCTTGAAATCAACTTTCTCCACTTTCCAAATCGGCAGAGACAGAGAGAAAATGCATGTTTTTCTTTCTCGATTGAGACTGAATTACTGCTTCTGCAGACGCCGTCCCTGGACGCCTGGTCCCTTGCGTCCTCAGGATTCCAGAGGAGCCGACTGCGGGGCGGGGGAGGGGGGAGGAGCCTGGAGGAGGGGGGAAGGTCCTGAGTCATCCGCACCTGCCTCCCTGGGCGTCAGAGGAAGGGGGCAGGAATCCAGATCTGAGTGAGGCGATTAGCGGTGAGACGTGTGTGAGCTTCTGACAGAGTGTTCCAGAATTACATGGCGTGTCAGAGCTCACAGGGCAGATTCTCCTGCCCCAGCACTGGGAGAACGGGCTGAAACCCAGTCAGACGGAAGATGGCTGAGGGGACGTGGGGACCCACGTGCCTGTTGCCTCGGCACAGTTTGCAGTTAAAATAAACCACCACAAAATGGCAAACTGCGCACCTACAGGAACCGGGTAAATAAACGGAGGTGACACTGTGCAGCTGTGACAAAGACCGAGAGGGAACACACTGCCAAGTGGAAGCATTAACCTGCAGAAAGGCAGCCGGGGGCAGCGCGAGTGTGAAGCAGGCTTGAGATTGGGGTCGGGGGAGGGTGGAGGGGGGCTGCCCGATCTGGGCACTTCAAACGGCACGTGTTTGGTAGTTTATCATCTCATAGTTCTGTAGCTGGAGCGCCACCGGTCTCCCTGGGCTGAAACCAAGACATCGGCTGGTTTCCTCTCCTGATCCTGATGCCCTGGAGGTGAATCCAGATCTGTTCCATCGCCTCCTCCAGCATGCCTGGGCTCCGGGAAGCTTCCTCATCTTTAGAGCCAGTACCGAAGCCTATCCCTAACTCTGAAGATTTTCTATTGTAATTTTGGTTCCCAATGAATTTTTCTACAAAAACACACGCTTCTGGAAGAACATTTGGCTTGATGGCTCCTGGCCCAGTGAACAGTTACTGAATATAGTTCAAGTCTCTGACATTTCATCTCTAATTTCTACAAGTAGCACCTCCCCCAACCCCCAACTCTCTAAGGCCAGCAACTTCTGGCAGGATGTGGTTCTATTTGGTCAGATTGAGTTATTAAGAAGCTGAGACGGAAGTTCCTGTTTCATTGAGGGCGCAGGCTGGTTCATCATCAGACAGGCCTGACGCACGTCCCCCGCCAAGGTCACATGGGGAAGGCAGGCAAGAAGCCCTCATGTAACCAAGGAGAGCTTGGTCCTTCCTGGGTGTGGCCACAAGTAGTGGACTTGAAGACTCATCCCCCATTTGATGCCAACAATAGCTAAAACCATTGTGAAAACTAGAGAAAAAGGCGGAAGACAGTCCCCATTATATGAAGCAGATCTCCCCGAACTCTTGTGTTGTTCCTTGAGATTTGCAAAGGCTTTCTCCTCCATTTCTTCACTGACTCCAACCACAGTCCTGAGAAATGAAGCCATGATGGGATTCATTATACCCAATGTATGACCGTCCTCCAGAGCAGCAGAACCGGTGAGATATTTATATACAACCAATTTATTTCAAGGAACTGGCTTAGGCAGTCATGAGACGTGGCAAGCCCAGAATCTAGGGGGCCGCTGCATTTTCCCCTCCTTGCACTCATCTACCTGGACTCCTGTAACAAAATACCATGGAATGGTTTTCACGCAACGAAATTTACTTCTCATAGTGTTCTAGAGGGTGGAAGTCCAAGACGAGGGTGCTGGAATGGCGGGGTTCTGGTGAGAGCCGTCTCCTGGGAGCCAGTCTCTCAGGCTGGCACACATTAGTTACTGGTGATGAGAGAGAAGGACTGTGGAGCCACGTCAATGGGGGAGACCTTCACGATTGGCCCTGTAGGCTGTGCAGAAGGTGATGACCCCCAGGGCTCACCCGAGCTGGGGGCTCTGTCCATTCAGACTTGCTGTGGGTCTCCCTTTGAGATGGAGTGCAAGACAATAGAAGTCAAGCTGAATGAGGTCAGTGAAGATAGCAGAATATACAGCTCCCCAAATTCTCTCTTCCACAGAGCAATGAGAAAGTTGCAAGAGTTATCAGAATCAATTTTTTTCAGAAACTTGAATCAAATCTTTTCAGCAATCTGGAGAACATTTATTCAATAAAACAACTGAATCTCAATCAGAACAGTAAGCTTTGGAGCATTTTATTTTGTCCTGTTCTCATACTCTCCTTTTGTGGCTCCGCAGTAGCCTTAAAAGCCAACAGCTTCCATTACAGTGAAGCCCAGCAGGTCAGCACTCACCAGAAAGGGTAGGACAGGGTTGGAGCTCCTCCCAAGCCTTGTCTGCAGAGGGTTGCCATGGCTGGGCTTGTCTGGGGGTCCCCGGAGGGCTCCACATGCAACGTTGTCTTATCTAACCTAACTCAGAGCTTGCACAGTGCAAAACGCCTCTTCCTGGAAAGTGTTTGTCAAAAATAATTAGAGGAAATAGATGACTTTGCAGCTACCTGGTGGTGGATAATAGTGGAGACAAACATTAGACAAACTAAAAAACTTTAAATCTGGGGAATGAGATGTCTCTCAGGGTTATTCCTGAAATCACGGAAGTACCTGCATGTATAGGACAGAGGGACACTTAGGAAGACCTGAGAAGACCCTGAACTCTCACCTCTGGCTGACCGTAAGGCTTTGCACAGCAGGACGTGGAGGCTGAGAGCTGTCAGCTGTCTGGCCAAGTGTTGAAGCTGTGTCCCGACATGCTCATGGAACCCGTTGACCAAGACTGGGAGAGTTACGGATTCCAGTTGTTTTAGAAATCTCTGCCAAGTTATTAGCTAATTGCTCAGCTAACCAAGCAGAAACTTTAGTGTTCAAACATGACAAAAAATACTAAATCTAGAGGATTAATTAGGAAAATGCTAAATAAACAACAATGACAGCAGCAACAAGCAAAACAACAACATCAAACCCAGGGGAGAGTGGGGGAGAGTCTACTCCCAGAATCACTGGGTTATAGTGCTTAACATTTCCAGGTTCAACAAAGATGGTGAGACAAGCAAAACAAGAAAAAAATAGGAACCAGGGAAACAGACAATCAATAGAAACGGTCCCCGACGAAGCCCGGACTGTGGCCTCAATAAACAGAGATTTAAAATCAGCTATTTTAAATAAGCTTAAGCAGAGATAAGTGAAAGGAGATCCAACCGGTCCATCCTAAAGGAGATCAGCCCTGGGATTTCTTTGGAAGGAATGATGCTAAAGCTGAAACTCCAGTATTTTGGCCACCTCATGCGAAGAGTTGACTCATTGGAGAAGACTTTGATGCTGGGAGGGATTGGGGGCAGGAGGAGAAGGGGACGACAGAGGATGAGATGGCTGGATGGCATCACCGACTCGATGGACATGGGTTTGGGTGGACTCCGGGAGTTGGTGATGGACAGGGAGGCCTGGTGTGCTGCGGTTCATGGGGTCACAAAGAGTCGGACACGACTGAGAGACTGAACTGAACTGAGAAAGAGAAATCAAGTCTTAAAACCAGAGGAAAGTATGAGAATCCTGTCTCACCAAATATATAGCAACACTACAGATATAGGAGCTATATAAAAAAAGAGAATGAAATGCAATTTCTGGAGTTGAAAAGTGCAACAGCTGAAGCAAAAATTTCACCAGAGTCGTTCAACAGCATATTTGAACAGGCAGAAGAAAGAATGAGGAAACTTAAGAGTAGGTTGATTGAGATTACCCAATCTGAGCTAAAGAAAGAAAAAGAAGACTCAAAGACTTGTGGCCCACCATGAAATATATCAAAATACTCATAATGGAAGTCCCAGAAGGAGAGAAAAGAGGTAAAGGGTCAGAGAGAATATTTGATAAAATCATGGCTAAATCAGATCAGATCAGTCGCTCAATCGTGTCCAACTCTTTGCGACCCCATGAGTCGCAGCACACCAGGCCTCCTGGTCCATCACCAACTCCCGGAGTTCACTCAGACTCACATCTATCGAGTCAGTGATGCCATCCAGCCATCTCATCCTCTGTCGTCCCCTTCTCCTCCTGCCCCCAATCTGTCCCAGCAGCAGAGTCTTTTCCAATGAGTCAACTCTTCGCATGAGGTGGCCAAAGTACTGGAGTTTCAGCTTCAACATCATTCTGTCCAAAGAAATCCCAGGGCTGATCTCCTTCAGAGTGGACTGGTTGGATTTCCTTGCAGTCCAAGGGACTCTCAAGAGTCTTCTACAACGCCACAGTTCAAATTCTTCAGCTCAGTTTTCTTCACAGTCCAGCTCTCACATCCATACATGACCACAGGAAAAACCATAGCCTTGACTAGATGGACTTTTGTTGGCAAAGTAATGTCTCTGCTTTTCAATATGCTATCTAGGTTGGTCATAACTTTCCTTCCAAGGAGTAAGCGTCTTTTAATTTCATGGCTGCAGTCACCATCTGCAGTGATTTGGAGCCCCAAAAAATAAAGTCTGACACTGTTTCCACTGTTTCCCCATCTATTTCCCATGTAGTGATGGGACCGGATGTCATGATCTTCATTTTCTGAATGTTGAGCTTTAAGCCAACCTTTTCACTCTCCACTTTCACTTTCATCAAGAGGCTTTCTAGTTCCTCTTCACTTTCTGCCATAAGGGTGGTGTCATCTGCATATCTGAGGTTATTGATATTTCTCCCGGCAATCTTGATTCCAGCTTGTGTTTCTTCCAGTCCAGCATTTCTCATGATGTACTCTGCATATAAGTTAAATAAACAGGGTGACAATATACAGCCTTGTCGTACTCCTTTTCCTATTTGGAGCCAGTCTGTTGTTCCATGTCCAGTTCTAACTGTTGCTTACTGACCTGTATACAAATTTCCGAAGAGGCAGATGGTATTCCCATTTCTTTCAGAATTTTCCACAGTTTATTGTGATCCACATAGTCAAAGGCTTTGGCATAGTCAATAAAGCAGAAATAGATGTTTTTCTGGAACTCTCTTGCTTTTTCCATGATCCAGCGGATGTTGGCAATTTGATCTACTACTGAAATTGAACTGGTATCCACCCGAACCAAGGTCGAGGAAGTTGAGATTACTAATTGTAATCTTCAGGAAAAGAAGTAAGAACACAATTCAAAACAACAGAACGAGAAAAATGACATGGAATTTCACTCAACAATGGCAGAATGTACATCAGATGCTCTCTCTGTGTGTGGAACACTCTCCGGCACAGACCGCCTCTTGGACCATAAAGCAATCTCAGCGTATTGATAAGTCTGGGGTTGTGTAAAGTGTGTTCTCAAGCCACAGCAGAATAAAGTTAGAAGTCAGTAACAGGGAAAGTTGTAAAATTCACAATTACCTGGAAATTAAATAGCACATCTTTAAATATCCAACAGTTCAATGAAGGAATAGTCAGTGAAATCAGAAAAAGCTTTGAGGCGAATCAAAGCAAAAACTCAAATACTGAAACTTAAGGGATACATCTTGTCTGCTTCTTTAAAGATGTCTTCTAAGCATTGGCAGCTAAAGCATCATTTAGAGGAAAATTTATAGCTGTAAGTGCCTATATTGCAAGAAGAAAGATCTCAGGTCAATAATGTAATCTTCCACTTTAAGATTAGGTTATAGCCAAAATAAGCAAAGGGAAGGAAATTGAGAGAAATATGTGAAAATGTAGGAAAATAATGGAGAAAATCAATTAAGAATTATCTCCAAAATCTCCCCAACTGATTGATAGATTCAACACAATTCCTGTCCGGTCTCAGCTGATTTCTTTGAAGGAATAGACACCTGATTCTAAAATTCTTGTAAAAAGTCAAGTTATCAGAGAATCCCAGTCAGTCCCGACAGAGATGAACAAATCTGGGAGACTAAATCTTCCCCATTTCTAAGCTCACTATGAAGCTGCCGTGATCCAGACTAAGCTCTATGATGTGTGACTTATATTTTGGAGAAAAAAACCATTTCAAGTTAATTGATGTCTTTGACATCTGATCATTTCAGTGATATCATGTCTGCATGTGTGAGGATTAATCCTTCTCATAATTGGTCACTCTATCGTGTGTGGCTTCCCAGGTGGCTCCGTGGTAAAGAATCCGCCTGCCAATGCAGGAGACATGAATTGGATCCTTGGGTCGGGAAGGTCCCCTGGAGAAGGAAATGGCAACCCACTCCAGTGTTCTTGCCTGGAGAATTCCACGGACAGGTGGGTCTGGAGGGCTACAGTCCCCGGGGTCACAGAGAGTCAGACACGAACTAGTGATTAAATAACACCAATAGCAAAGCTGCTGCTGCTGCTGCTGCTGTGTCGCGGCAGTCGTGTCCGACTCTGTGCAGCCCCACAGCCGGCAGCTGGCCAGGCTCCTCTGTCCACAGGATTCTCCAGGCAAGAACACTGGAGTGGGTTGCCATTTCCTTCTCTGACAACAGCGAAGGGTCTCTGGCAAACGAGCGTCTTGATTTGGGAAAGAAGTGCAGCCCCTGGTGCTCCGCGGGGAGGTCTACCAACCCATGTGCGCCTGGTCCCTTTTCAAACACGGATGATTTCAGTAGGGTTCCTTGCAAACGTTTCTGAATTCTAAACAAATTTAGAAAGCGTGGTTATAAAAATAGTTGCTGCCTGGTAGTGGATGGAAAGCATTTCTCTTTCAGGAAAACTCAGTCTTCCTCCTGAGCGTCCTTTATTCTCATACCTGGGGCTCCCGCCCACTTCTGACCCTGGACGTGCGCGAGCGTTCCCCAGCAGGCAGCTCTGTGACGTCAGCTGGGCTTCCTGAAGGGGACCTCTTTCTGACCTCGTCTCCCTGGAGTTAGTGTCTGATCCCGCGGGCTGAGGACTCAGACCCACCTGAACTTCAGACGCCAGTCCTCAGGTTACTCAGAACCTCTGGTTCTAAGTCAGAGCTTCCCACGCCCCGTCCTCGGGTTCCATAATTTGCTAGGGTGGCACCCACAGCTCAAGGCACACTCACATTTACTGGTTTATTACGTGCAGACGACGTGATCAGGGACCCAGAGGAAGAGCCAGATCACGGGGTCTGGGAGGGTCCTGAGTGCAGGGGTGTCTGTCTTTGTGGAGTTGGCGTGTGTTCACCAGTCTAGCAGTTCCCTGAACTCCAAACCATTGGGATTCTGTGGAGGTTTCACCACCTGGGCGTGATCAATATTAACTCAGTCTCCAGCCCGTCCTGGGGGTGAGGGAGGGCTGAAAGGTCAAGTTTCTGATCATGGCTTGGTCTTTCTGTTGATGAGCCCACGTCAGAAGCCCACCTGGAGTTGCCTCACTAGAACAGTTCAGTTGTTCAGTTGTGTCTGACTCCGTGACCCCATGAATTGCAGCACGCAATTCCTAGAGGATTCGGAGCCCTTTGCCAGCAAGCAGGGGCAGAGATGACAGGTATGTTTCCATAATGTTCTATTATTTTACAGTATATATTTTTTGTTTTCCTAATGAAGGGTTCAAGCATGTGGGTAATAGATCTGCTGTTCAGGGCTTGGCAGCTGCATTTAAGCACTGGGCACTCTGTTTATATGAGCTGCCCAAGGGGGACGCTGGGGCCCAGGCACCTGTGTGCACAATAGAGGCCCACCCTCATCCAGCCTTGAGGACCTGGGTCTCTGGCCTGCCAACAGCCTCAGGAACGGTGAGGGATGATCGTGGCATGGCATGTACCCTTGTGAGGGCCTGGAGGCCCTGGTGGAAGGGAGAGGGGCCACAGCAATTCTCTGGCTCCCCCGACCCCGCAGCCTGCAGTCCCTGTCTTGTTAATGGACAGTGATGCGTCCTTGATCCTAGTCTCTCATTTATGGCTTGAAAAGATGCCGCTCTCTTTTCCTATTGGACTTGCCTGAGGCCTGTAATCATTATGGGATGTTTTTCCAGAAAGTTTTTAGGGGGAAAAAAAAAAAACCCTTTCACTAAAATGAATTACCCAATTTTCCATTCTCATGGTGAATATTTAATAAATGAAGCAATTTAGAAGCCATTTAAAGTGTTATTGATGAGGCAGGGCCACAGAAATCAGTCTGGGGACGTGACGGACTCCACAGGCCAGCGTCGGGTCGGGGTCTAGCCTGGCACCACTGCAGAGCCAGAAATAAACCCGTGCAGGATGCCTGGTGCAAGGAGATGCTTGGAACTTTAAAGAGAATGTGAGGTTGCGGGCAGTGCTTTGGTCCCCGTGTCCTCCCCTTCCACCACACAGCTGTCTCTCCACGTCTCCTCTCCCCAGGCCTGCAGGGAGCATGCCTCTCACATTTAATCTGCTTTTGTCACCCACACCCAGAGCAGATGTGGGTATAATTTTAGTAAGTGAATGCATGGGTGTCTGACCACTGCCACGAGCCACCACCTCTGGTCTCTCCTTTCAACTCGCGCACACGCTGCTAGTACCACCCAGGCTCCGTCACACCAGCTGCACCGGAAACGCTGCCTCCACATGCTGGGGTTGGGCCAGGTCAGTGCCGAGCCATCGCGCTAGAGTGTCTGCTCATGAAGTCAAGTTGGTGGGTCTGAATGGAGACCGTCTAGTCCCTCATGCTGGAATCTCTGCAGGTGTCTTGAGTAACTGACCATTTTTGTCTGCTGGTTGGAGCTGCCTTGCAATGCCTTGTCCTTAGCATGACCTTGGGCTTGCTGGCGAGAGCCTGCCTGTCAGGGCCAAGAACCTCTGGGACAACTCAAACCCCTGGAAGACCCTGAAAGTGAAAGTGGTACTGCATCAGTCATGTCCACCTCTCTGTGACCCCGAGGACCACAGCCTGATAGGCTCCTCTGTCCATGGGATTCTCCAGGCGAGAATTCTGGAGTGGGTAGCCATTCCCTTCTCCAAAGGAGGTTCCCAACATAGAGACTAAACCCAGGTCTCCCATACTGCAGGCAGATCCGTTACTGTCTGAGCCACCAGGAAAGTCTTGCAAGAAAGACTCCTATGTCCCTTAAAACTCTTGAAAGTTTTAGGGAGATGCAACAAGCTTGAGAGTGCTCACCATGGAGGCAACTCTGGGTTGGTGATGAATTCCTGTCCTGCATCTGTCATATCATTCCTGGGTGATGTCCTGGAGAAGGGATAGGATGCCCACTCCGGTATTCCTGCATGTATATGTCATTCCTGGGTGATGTCCTGGAGAAGGGATAGGATGCCCACTCCGGTATTCCTGCATGTATATGTCATTCCAGGGTGATGTCCTGGAGAAGGGATAGGATACCCACTGCAGTATTCCTGCATGTATATGTCATTCCTGGATGATGTCCTGGAGAAGGGATAGGATACCCACTCTGGTATTCCTGCATGTATATGTCATTCCTGGATGATGTCCTGGAGAAGGGATAGGACACCCACTCCGGTATTCCTGCATGTATACGTCATTCCTGGATGATGTCCTGGAGAAGGGATAGGACACCCACTCCGGTATTCCTGCATGTATATGTCATTCCTGGATGATGTCCTGGAGAAGGGATAGGATGCCCAGTCCGGTATTCCTGCATGTATATGTCATTCCTGGATGATGTCCTGGAGAAGGGATAGGATGCCCAGTCCGGTATTCCTGCATGTATATGTCATTCCTGGATGATCTCCTAGAGAAGGGATAGGATGCCCACTCCAGTATTCCTGTATGTATATGTCATTCCTGGGTGATGTCCTGGAGAAGGGATAGGATGCCCAGTCCGGTATTCCTGCATGTATATGTCATTCCTGGGTGATGTCCTGGAGAACGGATAGGATACCCACTCCGGTATTCCTGCATGTATATGTCATTCCTGGGTGATGTCCTGGAGAACGGATAGGATACCCACTCTGGTATTCCTGCATGTATATGTCATTCCTGGGTGATGTCCTGGAGAAGGGATAGGATACCCATTCCTGTATTCCTGCATGTATATGTCATTCCTGGGTGATGTCCTGGAGAACGGATAGGATACCCACTCTGGTATTCCTGCATGTATATGTCATTCCTGGATGATGTCCTGGAGAAGGGATAGGACACCCATTCCTGTATTCCTGCATGTATATGCCATTCCTGGATGACGTCCTGGAGAAGGGATAGGATACCCACTCCAGTATTCCTGCATGTATATGTCATTCCTGTATGATGTCCTGGAGAAGGGATAGGATACCCACTCTGGTATTCCTGCATGTATATGTCATTCCTGTATGATGTCCTGGAGTAGGGATAGGATACCCACTCTAGTATTCCTGCATGTATACGTCATTCCTGGATGATGTCCTGGAGAAGGGATAGGACACCCACTCCGGTATTCCTGCATGTATATGTCATTCCTGGATGATCTCCTGGAGAAGGGATCGGATACCCACTCCTGTATTCCTGCATGTATATGTCATTCCTGGATGATGTCCTGGAGAAGGGATAGGATACCCACTCCAGTATTCCTGCATGTATATATCATTCCTGGGTGATGTCCTGGAGAAGGGATAGGATACCCACTCTAGTATTCCTGCATGTATATGTCATTCCTGGATGATGTCTGGGAGAAGGGATAGGATGCCCACTGCGGTATTCCTGCATGTATATGTCATTCCTGGATGATGTCCTGGAGTAGGGATAGGATACCCACTCCCATATTCCTGCATGTATACGACATTCATGGGTGATGTCCTGGAGAAGGGATAGGATGCCCACTCCAGTATTCCTGCATGTATATGTCATTCCTGGATGATGTCCTGGAGTAGGGATAGGATACCCACTCCCATATTCCTGCATGTATACGACATTCCTGGGTGATGTCCTGGAGAAGGGATAGGATGCCCACTCCTGTATTCCTGCATGTATACGACATTCATGGGTGATGTCCTGGAGAAGGGATAGGATGCCCACTCCAGTATTCCTGCATGTATATGTCATTCCTGGATGATGTCTGGGAGAAGGGATAGGATGCCCACTGCGGTATTCCTGCATGTATATGTCATTCCTGGATGATGTCCTGGAGTAGGGATAGGATACCCACTCCCATATTCCTGCATGTATACGACATTCCTGGGTGATGTCCTGGAGAAGGGATAGGATGCCCACTCCTGTATTCCTGCATGTATATGTCATTCCTGGGTGATGTCCTGGAGAAGGAATAGGATGCCCACTCCAGTATTCCTCCATGTATATGTCATTCCTGGGTGATGTCCTGCAGAAGGAATAGGATGCCCACTCCAGTATTCCTCCATGTATATGTCATTCCTGGGTGATGTCCTGGAGAAGGGATAGGATGCCCACTCCAGTATTCCTCCATGTATATGTCATTCCTGGATGATGTCCTGGAGAAGGGATAGGATGCCCACTCCAGTATTCCTCCATGTATATGTCATTCCTGGGTGATGATCTGGAGAAGGGATAGGATGCCCACTCCTGTATTCCTGCATGTATATGTCATTCCTGGGTGATGTCCTGGAGAAGGGATAGGATGCCCACTCCAGTATTCCTCCATGTATATGTCATTCCTGGATGATGTCCTGGAGAAGGGATAGGATGCCCACTCCAGTATTCCTCCATGTATATGTCATTCCTGGGTGATGTCCTGGAGAAGGGATAGGAGGCCCACTCCTGTATTCCTGCATGTATATGTCATTCCTGGGTGATGTCCTGGAGAAGGGATAGGATGCCCACTCCTGTATTCCTGCATGTATATGTCATTCCTGGATGATGTCCTGGAGAAGGGATAGGATGCCCACTCTGGTATTCCTGCATGTATATGTCATTCCTGGATGATGTCCTGGAGAAGGGATAGGATACCCACTCCTGTATTCCTGCATGTATATGTCATTCCTGGGTGATGTCCTGGAGAAGGGATAGGATGCCCACTCCGGTATTCCTGCATGTATATGTCATTCCTGGGTGATGTCCTGGAGAAGGGATAGGATACCCACTCCTGTATTCCTGCATGTATATGTCATTTCTGGGTGATGTCCTGGAGAAGGGATAGGATGCCCACTCCTGTATTCCTGCATGTATATGTCATTCCTGGGTGATGTCCTGGAGTAGGGATAGGATACCCACTCCGGTATTCCTGCATGTATATGTCATTCCTGGGTGATGTCCTGGAGAAGGGATAGGATGCCCACTCCGGTATTCCTGCATGTATATGTCATTTCTGGGTGATGTCCTGGAGAAGGGATAGGATGCCCACTCCGGTATTCCTGCATGTATATGTCATTCCTGGGTGATGTCCTGGAGTAGGGATAGGATGCCCACTCCGGTATTCCTGCATGTATATGTCATTCCTGGGTGATGTCCTGGAGAAGGGATAGGATACCCACTCCTGTATTCCTGCATGTATATGTCATTCCTGGGTGATGTCCTGGAGAAGGGATAGGATGCCCACTCCGGTATTCCTGCATGTATATGTCATTCCTGGGTGATGTCCTGGAGAAGGGATAGGATGCCCACTCCGATATTCCTGCATGTATATGTCATTCCTGGGTGATGTCCTGGAGTAGGGATAGGATACCCACTCCTGTATTCCTGCATGTATATGTCATTCCTGGGTGATGTCCTGGAGAAGGGATAGGATACCCACTCCGATATTCCTGCATGTATATGTCATTCCTGGATGACGTCCTGGAGAAGGGATAGGATGCCTACTCCGGTATTCCTGCATGTATATGTCATTCCTGGATGATGTCCTGGAGTAGGGATAGGATACCCACTCCTGTATTCCTGCATGTATATGTCATTCCTGGGTGATGTCCTGGAGAAGGGATAGGATGCCCACTCCGGTATTCCTGCATGTATATGTCATTCCTGGATGATGTCCTGGAGAAGGGATAGGATGCCCACTCCGGTATTCCTGCATGTATATGTCATTCCTGGATGATGTCCTGGAGAAGGGATAGGATGCCCACTCCGGTATTCCTGCATGTATATGTCATTCCTGGGTGATGTCCTGGAGAAGGGATAGGATGCCCACTCCGATATTCCTGCATGTATATGTCATTCCTGGGTGATGTCCTGGAGAAGGGATAGGATGCCCACTCCGGTATTCCTGTATGTATATGTCATTCCTGGGTGATGTCCTGGAGAAGGGATAGGATGCCCACTCCGGTATTCCTGCATGTATATGTCATTCCTGGATGATGTCCTGGAGAAGGGATAGGATACCCACTCCGGTATTCCTGCGTGATGTCCTGGAGAAGGGATAGGATGCCCACTCCTGTATTCCTGCATGTATATGTCATTCCTGGGTGATGTCCTGGAGAAGGGATAGGATGCCCACTCCGGTATTCTTTAGCTTCCCTTGTGACTCAGATGGTAAAGAATCTGCTGGCAATGTGGGAAACCTGGGTTCAGTCCCTGAGTTTGGAAGATCCCCTGGAGGAGGGCATGGCAACGCACTCCAGTATTCTTGCCTGGTGAATCCCCATGGACAGAGGAGCCTGGAGGGCTACAGTCCACGGGGTCACAAAGAGTGGGTTACGACTGACCTACTGAGCACAGCACAGCACACGTGTTAGTTCGTCGACACTGGGAGCTGCCCTTGAATCAGGGCAGGGTTGGTGTCTGTACTTTGCCTTCAGGAAGGTGGGTGGCCGGGTGGTGGGATTGCACCGGCCCTGCCAAGTGTGGGGCTGGACTGGTCCTCACATAACGTGCTGAGCCCATGCCATGCCCTGGACGGGGCTCAGGGCCAAGGCCACGAAATGGCTTGCTTTGAAAGGAAACAACCAGAAAGTGATGAAAGGAAAAGGAAAACCACGGGTGAGCTTTTGGGAGGAGAAACCCAAGTGCAGAGGGTCAAACAGAATTGAGTCTCCCCCAGGAATTAGAAACCAGGAAACCCCCCTTTTATGTGGCAGGTAGTGTTGATGAGGTGGAGAAATCACTTGGGGAAACCAGAAGTGACACAGTGTGTGAGGCAGGTGATAATCAGCCCGGATCGCTCTCGCCAACAGTGGTCATGCTGTTGGTTTCTGTTCCGTTTTTGTACTTTATCATTTATGCGTTTGTGTGTTTGCTCGTTTGTTCGTGTTTTCCTAGAGATTGACCCGGTTTCCAGAGATCTCTGTTGTATAAAATGTGAATGTACAAACCCTGGATTAGAATGAAGAGGGTCCATAGACAGGGAGGTGATGGTGGGCTTTAAGTCTCCCAGAGAGAAGCAAATAAACTGCTGATCACAACAGGCAATGAACCTGAAGAGCAAGCTCATCCAGTCCTGCTCCTTCACAAACATCAGGTGGCAACGGCGTGGCGTCCCCAGAGCAGGCAGGTGGGGCGGTGGCGGCAGCTACCCCGGTGGTCAGCTGCAGACCAGGTCCACCCTCCCCTGCAGGCAGCACCCCTGGCCTTGAGTCCTGTGGGGCCTCCACACCAACTCAAAAGGCAATTGTCTGAGATTAAAGCTTTGCCACATTGGTGAGAGGCCACCTCTGGTTTGGTGGCTCTCATCCTTGAAGCCAGAAGCTGTCAAACCCAGAAGCCTGTCATCCTTGAGACAGACATGGGCGGGGCGGTCTGTTTAAGGCAGGACTTCTGTTCCCTGAGGTGAGTGGAGGATCAGTCCACCAAATGGGAGGCTCTTGGAGGCACATGGGACAGTTTTGGCAGCATGGGAGAATCATTTTTAGATTTTGATAATTTTATTTTCAGAAGTCTATAAAATATATAACGAGGTCACCCAATCTATAACTTCACAGTGTACAAGCTTCCCTTAGAAATAGAAGTATCCAAGGAAAACATTGAATGATTTGAAGGAGAAAATGTAAGTGTGAAGATGCTAGTGTGTGTGAGGCTCCTGGCTCCAAAGTGGGCTGCCTGGGACAAGTGTTCCTGGTGACTCACTGAGCTGACCCACCAGTTAGGGCTGCCAGAGAGAGTGCAGTTTAATGCTGAGGGACTCACACCCCAAATGCCTGTTTTAGAGTAATTGAACTCAGACTCTCACTTCTGACTGCAATCAGCAGGTGAGCTGACTTCTGAGATGGTTCCGTTAGTGACGATAGAACCAGGCTGTCGGGCTGCAGGAGGATGAAGCCCTCGGGTAGTGACGGATCCAGCCACTGTGAACTGCAGGACGGTTTCCAAAGACTCAGGAGCAAGGATCTGCTGGCCTGCGCGTGGCCCTGGCATTTCCTGAAAATTATGAGGGCTTCATATGTGATTTTGCCAGAATGTTTTCATATAGGACTGTTGGCTTTGGAACAAAGTTTGTGCCAAAGTTTTTGGAAATCCTCTGGTTTTTGACAAGAAGAATTAAGAGCTTTTTGATGAAAGTGAAAGAGGAGAGTGAAAATGCTGGCTTAAAATTCAACATTCAAAAAACTAAGATCATGGCGTCCGGTCCTATTCAGTTCATTTCAGTTCTGTTCAGTCGCTCAGTCATGTCCAACTCTCTGCAACCCCATGGACTGTAGCATGCCAGGCCTCCTTGTCCATCACCAACTTCCAGAGCTTACCCAGATTCATGTCCATTGAGTCAGTGATGCCATCCAACCACCTCATCCTCTGTCGTCCCCTTCTTCCTGCCTTCAATCTTGCCCGGCATCAGGGTCTTTTCCAATGAATCAGTTCTTTGCATCAGGTGGCCAAAGTATTGGAGTTTTGGCTTCAGCAACAGTCATTCCAATGAACATTCAGAACTGATTTCCTTTAGAATGGACTCGTTGGATCTCCTTGCAGTCCAAGAGACTCTCAAGAGTCTTCTCTAGCACCACAGTTCAAAAGCATCAATTCTTTAGCGCTCAGCTTTCTTTATGGTCCAGCTGTCACATCCATACATGACTACTGGAAAAACCAAAGCTTTGACTAGACGAACCTTTGTTGGCAAAATAATGTCTCTGCTTTTTAATATGTTGTCTAAGTTGGTCATAGCTTTTCTCCCAAGAAGTAAGGGTCTTTTAATTTCATGGCTGTAGTCACCATCTGCAGTGATTTTGGAGACCAAGAAAATAAAGTCCCTTACTGTTTCCTTTGTTTCCTCATCTATTTGCCATGAAGTGATGGGACCGATGTCATAATCTTAGTTTTTTGAATGCCGAGTGTTAAGCCAACTTTTTCACACTCCCCTTTCACTTTCATCAAGAGGTTCTTCTTCAGTTTCTGCCATAAGGGTGTTGTCATCTGTGTATCTGAGGTTATTGATATTTCTCCTGTCAATCTTGATCCCAGCTTGTGCTTCATCCAGCCTGGCATTTCACACGATGTACTCTGCATATAAGTTAAATAAGTAGGGTGACAATATACAGCCTTGATGTACTCCTTTCCCAATTTGGAACCAGTCTGTTGTTCCATGTCTATTTGCCATTACTTCATGGCAAATAGATGTGGAAACAATGGAAACAGTGACAGACTTTATTTTCTTGGGTTCCAAAATCACTGCAGATGGTGACTGCAGCCATGAAATTAAAAGAGGCTTGCTCCTATGATGAAAAGCTATGACCAACCTAGCATATTAAAAAGCAGAGACATTATTTTGCCAACAAAGGTCCATCTAGTCAAAGCTATGGTTTTTTCAGTGGTCATGTATGGGTGTGAGAGTTGGACTATAAAGCAAGCTGAGCACCAAAGAATTGATGCTTTTGAACTATGGTGCTAGAGAAGACTCTTGAGAGTCCCTTAGACTGCAAGGAGATCCAACCAGTCCATCCTAAAGGCGATCAGTCCTGAATGTTCATTCAAAGGACTGATGCTGAAGCCGAAACTCCAATTCTTTGGCCACCTGATGCAAAGAGCTGACTCATTGAAAAAGACCCTGATTCTGGGCAAGATTGAAGGCAGGAGGAGAAGGGGACGACAGAGGATGAGATCATTGGATGGCATCACTGGCTCAGTGGACATGAGTTTGAGTAAACTCTGGGAGTTGGTGATGGACAGGGAGGCCTAGCGTGCTGCGGTCCATGGGGTCGCAGAGAGTCAGAAAGGACTGGGCAACTGAAGTGAACTCAACTGTTGACTTTGGGCTAATTTTTTCCCCAACATGTGAGCTGTAATCATATTTATAGTTCAACCCTCAAATGTAATTGACAAATGAAGAGAGCTGCCGACAGAACTTGAGTGGTTATTAATAATAATCTCAGAATGACTATGTACATGGGAAAATGGATCTGTCTGATTAACGCCGACTATAATCACTGTATCACAATTGTTGAAGATTTCCAGTTTTCACGGAGGCTTTCTTTTGTCTGAGGAGAGATACCTCAGACCTGGATGGCGCAGGACACAGTAACTCGAGTATGTTCTGAAAACTGACAAGTTGGCACAAGTTGATGCTCTCTCCTCCACGAGGCGCCAAGTCAGAGTTTGTAATTTCGGGGTTTGCGGTCGATTTCAGCCCATGGTTGCTTCTCAATTTTAGGCTTGTTTACAGATGCTTCTGAATCTGCTTCTGACGTGTGGGTGGGTTATACACACGGACATTAAGTTATCATTCAGCAAGTATTTAATGCCTCATCCGACCTCTTTGTTTGAAATGCATCTTTCTGTCTCAGCACATCTGGCCTTGGCCACGTGTCTGCTGTGGCCAGTTGAGTGTCAGAGGTGAGCAGACGTGTGTCCTGGCTCTGGACCCTCTGGGGTCCCTGGGTCCAGCTCCTGGTAGCTCTATCCCTCTTCTCTGGGCCCAGGGTCATCCCTCATGGAGCAGACATGAGCGCTGGACAAGCCCATCAATCAGTCTGCAGTCATCCTGTAGACTGGTCAGTGTAGAATAATCACATCTTACAGGAACCTCCAGGTTTGAAGGGTGACTTGTTACTCAGCATTACTGTGGTAATACTGACAGGTACCTTCACATCAGCCTCCTTAGAACTGAGACTAGATTTAGAGGACAATTAAAGAGTTTGTTCATGATTCAAAATTATTACATTTAAAATAAATATTCTAAGACTGAAATTTCTTGTGTTCTCTGTAAATAATACAAGTACTAAAATATATTCAATTGGGACCACAGAAAAATCTAGAAGAAAATAAGAAAGATAAAAGTAAAAACCAAGAAAGGAGTGAGTTTTCTCTGTAAATACAGAATTTTAGAGCAGACAGAGGAGCTTAGATTTCATCTTGCCTAATGGGACTGCAGAGGATGACGTGATTGGATGGCATCGCTGACTCGATGGACATGAGTTGAAGCAAACTCCAAGAGATGGTGAAGGGCAGGGCAGCCTGGCGTGCTGCAGTCCACAGGGCTGCAAGGAATCAGACGCGGCTTAGTGCCCGAACAAGAGCAAAAGTGTACGTTACATCCACCATTGTCCTTGCAAAGCTGGTAATTGGGGTCCTTGATCTATTTTCAATAGTCCATGGGCCTGAAGTAACTCTCATGCTCGCCTGTATCAAAGTACAGGAATGGGACTTTTCAAGGTCCCCTGGCTGGTCCCTCAGTACAGGGGTGACAACCCTGCTGCTGGTGTGACGAGCTTGCATCTCCCCTGGGAGGGGAGCAGACGGAGAGGAACATGTGACTCACACTCTCCGGGGTCACTGGCTCTGTGGCAGCTTTGCGGGTGCTGTGCACACGGCCGCCCGGCATTTATCAGCCGCGCCGCACAGGAGCCCTCGGCAGGGACTTCCCACTCCCCAGACACCCAGCCCCTGTGGTCAGCCAAGAGTGCGCCGGCACATCTGCCGGGGCAGCAGGCTTCGCGGCTAACGGGCTCTGGGAGGGCAGCCCGCCCCATCAGGCACAGGCCCCTCATTCCTGCTGGGCCTCCGTCTGCTCATCTTCCACGGTCCAGAGCAGGGGCAACGTCCACACCCGAGAAGTGCCCCTCTCCCCCGACGAGCAACTCCACCATCACAGGAGAACCAGGGGCAGGGGGTGCAGGCAGATGGGAGAGTGATGTCCAAGCCACGATCCTGTGAAGCTCAGCCTCATGGAAACTCAAGGTGCCAGAGGAGGCCTGTGCCCTGGGTGTCAGCGCACACAGCATGGAGGGGCCACGTGTGTCCTGTGCCCTGAGGGTGCCTGGGTGGCCTGGCCTCCAGAGCACGGTTCTGGGGTGGACCTGCTCTTGGCTGTCTGGGAGGGACTAGGGGTCCCTGGCTTACGTAAGTGCAGATGATGCTGGAGATGCTGGGATGCTGGAGACGGTGTGATTAGGGACCACTCGCACATGCGGGGCACCACGGGACGCTCCTGAGGGGCTGTGGGCAGGAAGCCCCCAGCAGGCACCTGAGGGCCCTGCCCTGCTGCTCTGGGAGCTCAGCGAGGAGGAGGCGTCCTCACTGCCCAGGCAGGCGGCTCCGACGCTTGGACCCTTCTGTCGGTGCTTCTGTTGACAAGTCACCGCTCGTTCAGCTTCTCTGTGATTGATGAGGCTGTTTGGGGTATTTGTGCAACCCTAGGACAGCAGCTGGATGATGCATATTTTGGGGGAATATTTCTGACTTAGAATGTCCCCATAATTTTATTGTTAGATGCACACAGAGCAGCTCAAATACAAACAATCCATTCATTCATTTGTAAGACAGCTCTGTGAACACGTTGCCGAGTGTGCCTTCTCAGAGATGCCTCGTGTTCTCTCTGAGTTCCAGTTCCTGGGAAGGGTCATGCAGGTGTGCGAGGCCTCCCTCTGTCCTTCCCCAGGTGGCCCCGGCCAGCACGTCCATGAGCCCTCACGTGGCAGCTCAGACACAGGCCCAGGGCAGCCCCGGGCTGGCATGTGAGGGCCAAGAGCCCCGTGGGGCTCGCCCACTCTCAACGTTCCCCCAGGTCCTCTTGGTCTGGTCTGACACCGCCGATCCCCATCACCTGCTGGCCCTGGGCCTCCGGGCCCCTGACCCTGGGCACGTGCGCGCCCTTACCCTGCACAAAGGCAAACAGACATCTCCGGTGGGGGCTTCTGGCAGCTTGTTACATGCTGGGGTCTTCCAGTAGCTTTCCCAGAAAAGGGGTATGAATACTCCATGGGAGCTACCACATAGCTTGTTTTAAATGATAAAGGTTAATTTCCAAATATTTAATTCAACCTGGCCGGGTACCTAGACCATCTTTGAGAGGGATGAAGACCCATCACAAAAGGGAGAAACACACCAGAGCCTGGAAAACAAGTTGCCAAGTCTGTTTCACCGAGCGTTTCGTCCGATGTGCCAGAGCAGGAAAGTGGGGTCTCCCCCCTGACAGCCTGCTTCTCAGGGAAGCCCCTCCCCGGCCCAGCGACCCCCTCAGCCTCCAGGGGAGGCTCCTTGCTGGTCTCAGGGTCTCCGTGAGAGAAGACAGGCTCTCTGAGGGCAGGTTGGCTGCTGCGCTTTCAGCTGCCCGCGTGCTCTGTAGTTTGAGATGAAGGGGCCACACAAGGGCCGCAGAGGGCATTGGCTTGGCGACCAGGTTCATGGGGCAGCTGGGAGACTCGCTGACCACTGTGCTCTGATGGGTGGGGTTGGGGGCACCACCTGCAGACACACGGGGTCTCAGAGGAGCAGAGACCTGGAGCCTGGCCGTGGGCAGGGGTGGACGCGGGGAGTCTGACCGGTTAGGAAGGGGTTGCGCCCGGGACTCCCTCTCTGGACCTGCTCTGCCGGGGTGTGTGTGGAGGAGCTGCAGGGACACCCGGGCGGAGCGAACGGATCCAATTAAACCCAGGAAGGAGCAGTCACCCCTGCTCTGGATCCTGAGCAAATCCCAACAGGATTAACGATTTTGCTGTAAACAGAGAAACCAGGGAAAAAGACAGGGCTGTCGGTACAGCCTTTGTGGTGGGAACTCGGTGTTAAGAACGGAGCCAGAGGCAGAAAACAGTAAATCTTTCTTCCTGTTGACTGAAAACAGTAAATATGACTCTGGCTTACAAATAAGTAAAGTTTAAAGACCTCTAAAATAATCTGACTGCAGACAACGAGGAAGAAATGGCTTTGCCACAGCTGGGAAAGGGTTAACTCGGAGAAGACAAGGCCTGGTACACCTCAAAAGAAGGGGAGACATTTCAGTGCTCTAATGGAATAGTGGAAAGGCTGGCAAAGGCCGCTTGGCCCACTCACGCCCTCACCCAGGCACCTGGCGTGTAGCTGGCACGTTGCACCCCCTCACTGGAGTCTGTCCTCCAGAGCGGGGTGGGGAGGAGGTCCCACAGTGGACTTTCTGAATATGGTTTGACTGTGCTGGGGGTTGAGGGCCCAACAAACTCCTGGCATGCAGACCCCACCTCTGAGCGGATGGGTGGAGAGAGGGCTGGGGCGGGGGGTAGTGGGTGGGGAGGCGAGAATTCCCAGTGCTAAGAGACCTGAGCGGAGACCCTGGGGCTGAGCTGGGGACGCCGGTGAGCCTGGAGCAGAAGCCGGGAGAGCCCAGGGAGGGGGGCCCAGTCGGGAAGGCAGGTCGGGTCTGTCCCGGCTGGGAGGAGTCTCCTCTGACTGCTGCAGGAAGGCGGGAAGTATTAACCACTCAGTCATGTCTGACTCTCTGTGACCCCATGGACTGTAGCCCATCAGGCTCCTCTGTCTGTAGAATTCTCCAGGCAAAAATACTGGAGTGGGTAGCAGTTCCCTCCTCCAGGCGATCTTCCAGACCTGGGGATCAAACCCAAGTCTCCTGCCTCACAGGCAGATTCTCCACCATCTGAGTAGCAGGGAAGCCCTGAAGGGCTGGGAGCACCACAAAGACCGTGACTGTGCCAGCCCTGGGGAGCGGTCACTGTCATTCCGGCCAGTCTCCTCCTATTTTCTTTCAAACTCAGGAATGGCGTGGCTTTCAGAAAAGTGCAGACTCACTCGGTGCTGTTTAAATTCACATTATTTTCAAGGAGGAGATCTGAAAATTTGCAAGGAAAGTCTTAAAAGTCTCAGGCCATTAGCGGGTCTCCTTATGTGATGCTCGAGACAGTCTATCCTGAGAAAGTACTGATGGCGTCTTCTAAGGGTTCCGCAAAGCTGAGGCTGTAAGGATGTTCATCACAGTGTTGTTTATAATCATGGAAATTAAAAACCACCTGAGGACTCTTAGACTCACTCATGAGCCCACATTCATACAGTGGAATAGAGGCCCCTGTGAACATGACGTGGGGGACTGTGTCTCACAAGATGGAAGGTGGGCCTGCTTGTGAAGAAGGAAAACGGCTTATGAAACGATGTGTAGTAGAAAGAGCTAGTGAGCGTGCGATCATCTCCGCTTGGAGGCACAGCCTCGTCTCACGTTGCCGCAGGAGGGGAAGCAGGGAGAGGACGGTGGAGGCTGGACACAGTTACCGATGGAGGCGCCCGGCCAGCCGGCGGGAGGGCCCGTCACGCTGCAGTCCCTGGGACTCTGCGTTCATCAGCCCAGACCTGTCCCAGCTTCTGCCCTAAGTTTCGTTTTGGCTTCCCAGTCAGGACCCCTAAGAGGAAAGCAAATCTCCCCGCTGCCCAGTCCCCTTGGATGCCCTGCTTCTGATGAGTATTCAGGAGTAGAAGAGGGGGCTGAAGGGATGTGCCCGTCTTCTTGTCTGTTGATGAAATCAAACCTGGAATCTGAGCCTTAATTCAAACACAGAAATCAGGAGGAGAAACAGACTCTGCCTAAAGGCAATGTTTGGCAGGAGAGTTTTGAAAGCACTGTAGGGAAAAGAGAGGAAGAGGTCAGGAACCCAAATAAACCCACAGTCATGCAGACCAAGCAGCTGAAGTCTCACTTCCGGACACGCACGTACTGACAGGCACACGTGTGGACGTCGCAGACAGAAGGGGCGCTATAGAAAGGGAACATCGTGTCAGGTCCACGGCGCCGTCAGCTCTAAAGATGGATGGTGAGTGTCATCAGTTCCTGCTAGCTCTGGAGCTGGTAGACTAAATCCCCTGACTCGTTCAACCACTGCCCCAGATTAAGCGTGCCGTTCAAGTGGGAAGCGTTCCAGATAGCCTGTAGGCTTCTTCTGTCTCCCAGACCTTGGCTGTGATCCTGGGAGCCTTGGTATAAGGCCCTGGGTAACTATGCCCAGGGGTCTGTCTGAACACTGTCCTGTCTCCCCGGGTCCTAGATGGAGACAAAGACGACCAAATACAGCGGAGACCAGATTGTTGGGTTTAGGAAGAGGGTGGGTAGGCTGGAGGTGAACGCGTGTGCGAAACGGCAAAGAAAGGGCCTGGCGGGGGAGTATTCTGTTTCCTGACCAGGCTGATGCTAGCATGCCGACTCCGATACACTCAGCTCCTCAAGGTGCGCCCACCGTGTGGGAAGGGAGCCCCAGGAGAGGCTGTGAGCATAGCCCTGGGTTATGTCTTACAGCTCCAGCTGAACCTACAATTACCTTCCAGCAAAAACAGTAAAGAATGAGCAGTCACATTGACCACGAAGGTCCACCTTTGGACTTTATTAACATAGAACGATTTTATTTTTAAATTGTTAAACATTTTGTTTATTTTTGGCTGGGCTGGGCCTTCATTGCTTGGAGCGGGCTTCTCTCCAGCTGCGGCGAGTGGGGCTGCTCTTCAGCTGCAGTGCCGGGGAGTCTCGTTGCGGCGACTCCTTGTGGAGTGCAGGCTTGGTTGCCCCACGGCATGTGGAATCTTCCCAGCCCAGGGACTGAACCCACGTCTCCTGCACTGGCAGGCGGATTCATTACCACTGAGCCTCCAGGGAAGCCTCCGTCTTTGGATTTAGAAGGCATTTACTCATTTAGTTCAAGTATAGATAATTTCCAGCTGTGCTAATTTCTGCTGTGCAGCCCAGGGACTCAGCTACACACGTGTGTGCTTAGCTGCTCAGTCATGTCTGACTCTTTGTGACCTTGTGGACTATAGCCTGCCAGACTCCTCTGTCCACAGGATTCTCCAGACAAGAACACGAGTGGGTAGCGCTTCCCTTCTCCAGGGGATCTTCCTGACCCAGGGATCGAACCTGGGCCTCCTGTACTGCCGGCGGGCCCTTTATCCTCTGAGCTGCCAGGACTGCCAGACATATTCTCCTTCATATTCTCTCCCACAGTGCTTTATCCCAGGAGACTGGACATACTTCCCTGTGCTGGACAGGACGACCATGTCATAGTTTGCCTCTACCACCCCCAGAGCCCCAGTCTGCCCCTCCCCAGCCCCATGTCTGGATTCCTGAAGCCTCTCTGCTCCAAGCCGGGGCGCCCTTTCAGGGCCTCGCTGGGTGAGACAGCGCCTGAGGAGGTGCGGGGGCCTGGGAGAGCTCCGTGAGGAACGGGCAAAGGCCTCGCTCTGGGGCGACCTGGGGGAGCTGGACTTATTCCTATTCTGGCCCCCCCTCGTTTATTCCCCTAAATCAGCAGCATCAGAAGTCTGGACCGCAGTCTTCTCCCCTATGATGCAGAGAGGACTCTGGGAAGGGGCGGGGGGTGACTGAAGCAGACGAGGAGTGTCCCAGCAGGTTGGATGCAAAGTGCCCTGAAGTGAGGGCGTTGTGGGCAGAGTCTAGTACGCTCCGCCTGGGGTGCCAGGAAGAAATGGGAGAGTGTCCCCCCGAGGTGGCCTGACGCACCCCCCAGCGGTAGCCCAGTGCACACCCTGGGGGTGGCCCACTGCACAGGGGAGTAAGTCCACTCCTGGCTCCAGAGACCAGAACAGGAGGCGGGGGTGGTCCTGGAGCACTGCTCCTGTGGGGGCCAAGGTCACCTGCAGCTTTGTGTGGGGAGGGCCACCGGCTCCAGAGAAAAGACGAAATGAATGAAAGTGACCCCAAGCAGAGGGCCACGCAGTGGCCAGGAGCTTAAGCTTCTCTTAAGCTTTTCTGTGTCTTCAGGATCAAGCTTAGTATACAGTGAGGACAAGCGTACCGCCTGCTGTATCGCTGAACAGAGTCCCCAGTCTCGACGGCTGCCTGGGATGGTGAGCCCTGGGGGGACTCAGGGTGGGAAGACCCAGGGCGCCGGATCGAAGGAGTGATTAATTCACTGGTCTTATCACGAGCTCACTGAGGTTACATCTCCACACTGCCTAGTAAACAGGGGGGATAAGGGTGTAGAAGTCCACCTTTAAAATAATAAAAATAAATTTATTTTCCTGCTATTAAGCCCAAATTGGTTTATAATCGGTGCATTATGAGTTACTTTCTAAAATAAGCCAAGGTTGATTCGAGCGCGCGCTGTTTTGCTGAGTTCATTCCACCAGACGAACTGAAGCCTGGTAGCTCTACTCACGTTTACCTTCTCGGCAGTCACAGGGTGGCTCTCTGATGAAACCATGAGGTGCCTGTCTGTGTCCTGCACCTTCCGGGCCCTCTTCCGTCTCCTCGGGCTCTTGCCCGCCCCTCTCGGTGCTGGGGATCAGGGTCCCTCCAGGACCGAGCGTGTCTTCCCGGTTTCAGACAGGAACGCAGGCTTCGGGGGCTCTGATCTCTGCCCAGCGTCTCTGCCTGACTCCAGACCTCTATCCGCCCCACAGCCCCCCGGGTGCCCAGGAGGCACTCGGGATCACCGTGTCCAGCTCTGAGCTCCGTTCTATGTTTCAAGCCACCTGCCCGTCCTTTTCCATCTGCACAGAGGACGTTTCCCAGCCGTTCCTGTACCTTTCAGGTCCTCTCATCGCAGGCCCGACCCTGCCCACCCCTCAGGAGCGCCTGCCGCTTGTCTGCAAAGCTGTGGGGGCTTCTCGATTCCTCTCCGTCATCACCCGAGTCAGGAACCCAGGCACGGCGACCCTGAGTATGCCTGGGCTCCAAGGCCGTCTCACGAAATCCACCGTCCACTCAGCTCACGGCTCCCGCCTTTGCCGCATGCACAGCCCCCAGGGGTCCCCTACACCATCCGCACCTCTGTACCTGCTCCCAGCATGGCCACCATGGGGGGCTCATAGCACAGAGCCTGGGACCCCCCTTCACCCCAGGCTGAGACTGAGCCCGGGACCCCCCTTCACCCCAGGCTGAGAGCAGAGCCTGGGACCCCCCTTCACCCCAGGCTGAGAACAGACGGGCCTCCATGCTCTGGGGCAACCCCCTCCCTGAGCTGGGCATCCCCCCGCAGCCCTCTGCTCCCTCTCCTCGGGGCACCAAGGCTTCCTGCGTGTTCTCACTTCCTCGCTGCCTCCACCACCAGGTGTGAACCACCCTCCCTCTGCTGCGCTCTCCCTGCCTTCTTCCCACATTAACTACCGTGTGTGACAGCCAGCGAGCAGGAGCTGCTGCACAGGGACCTCCGCTCGGGGCTCTGCGATGACCCAGAGGCATGGGATGGGGAGAGAGGCAGGCTCAAGACGGCGATACGTGGATCCGCACAGCGGGCTCACGCTGCTGCGCAGCAGAGACCAGCACAGCACTGTGGAGCAACTATACCTTAATAAGTGGGAGAAAGTGCGCCTTGCGTCTGCGTCTCCCCCGCAGGACTGCAGACTCTGCCGGTAGGAACACGGCTCCACCAGGTATGCACAGGGCTCTGAAACAGACGGGCGTCCGGGAGGCGTCACAGTCCTGTGAGGATTGAAGGAACGAGTGAACGGGAGGAGAAATGAACGGAGGCCCCGGCATGCACGTCAGGAAGCCTCCCGAGGCCGACACGCAGCCAGACAGACAGTGTTGACACCCGAGCAGCCTGTCTGGCCCCTGCAACGTCCCAGCCAGGGCTGACGGCGGGGGCTGAAGGGGGCCGGCCAGGCCCCAGAGACCCGCTGGCCGGCAGGTGTAACTGGCGGCGGGTAATTGGGCTCCGTGCTCAGGGCTGTGTCATCAATTCTTGTAAATGTCACTTTGCGCTTTGCTTTTTCCTGGACCCAATGTTGTTTTTCCCCCAAGCAGCATTTGGGAATTCAGAGATTTCCTATGCATTTGATTTAACATCCCACACCTTCAGGTCCTGATTAAGCCTGACATTGTCTTTATAGAGTGAGTTGTTAATAGAGGTGAAACTGTTTTCACAATGATTCCTTCTCGCGTCCCACGAGGTGCCTGGGAAGAAGTGCCCTTGTTAAGATGGGGACTTTGCTTCAGTCTTCTGCAGGGTGACACGGTGCGAGGTCCGGGAGGCTGCCGTGGTAATTACGGATGCTTAGATCACATCACAGAGATGTGGGATTGTGCCTGATTAACTGTGGAATCTACTTAAGAACGTTATAGATTTTTAAGTGACATTTAAGATACTCCTTGGATGCTGGCGCTGAGTGAGAGAACAGAATCATGCTGTCTTGACTCATATGTAACTATTTCCTGAATGTATGAAAAAAAAAAATCCTTCCGTGTAAACTAGAGAGCTGAGCCCACAGGTCGGCACTGCCTTGAGAGTCGGGACTAGAAACGATCCCCCAGCTTTCTCAGGGTCACAGGCGACTTCAGTGCTGGGGGTGTCTCCCCAGGCATGAGGACTGTAGCACAAGCAGGCTCTGTGGCCCTAAACCTTTCAGGGGGCAGGCGGGCTTGCCCCCCAACCCTCGGTGCAGAGTAAGACGCGGCTCAGAGCCTCGTGCCCAAAACGGAGGCAAAATCGCTCTCCGCTCTGTGATGAGAGTCGAGGCTAATTTTATCCCCCCTGTGTGCCAGGGCACTCGGAATTTTTCATGAGAAAGTAATGACTTCCAGGAATGAAATAAACTCTATACACATTTTCATGGGAGATGGATCATTTCTAAAAAATAATTAAAATGAATCAGATGAAGTCTTTTTGCCCATGAGATAGAAATGGGTCATCTGTAACCACGGGAGGGGACTTCGGGGGCCGCCCGATGACTGGGCTTGGGCTACTAATAAACTCCCTTAACAGTGCCAGAAATGGGGGGTTTCCTTGTTGTCTTAGCGCCCTGAGCCCTGCTCGTCTCGAAGCCACGGGGATGACGACGCTGGCGGGGAAAACGCTTGAGCAGCGTGCGACAGAGGGTGGCTAACCAGAAGACAAGTCTTTGCTGGAAATTTGGGTATCTCGACAACGTGTGATTCCTAGCAACGAAACCATGCCGAGGCTTCCCCTTCAGAGCCGTCGGCAGTGGGGCTGTGTTTGGGCGCGTCTGGCGCCTCCGGGGGCGGGTGGGCTGTTGGCAGAGGGTGAGGCTGGGCTGGGGCTCCCGTCTGAGACAGTGTCTGCCTGCCCGCTCCCCAGGCAGCTGCTCCACGTTTCTCACTGGGGTTCCCGGACACCGCCAACACTGACATGTAGAGTGCAGGGTCACATGGCAGGAGACGGACGCCCTCTGAGCACAGGGGCGGCCCCATGGGGCCAGGACTGCACACGGAGGGTGTGGATAGAAGGGCTTCCTGGGGGGCACCCCCAGCCTGAGGGTGGGTGGCCATTCTGACGCCTATGTGTTTCTTCACATCTTAAAAACCCCCACGAGTTCCTCTAGCTTTTGTTGCAATCCACTGATATGACTTTTATTTGACTTTTCCCCCCAAATCACCGGTGGCTCAGCGTGGTGCCCTACAGTCCAGGCTCACAGACCCTCAGCCTGTGCGTCTGCTGCAAAGTCTGAAGTCTCATTGTCTGAAGCTAATCTATACACTTGAGAGGTTTGCGGCTTTTTTCTGATATTTTAGGGTAACATTCTCCTTTATTGCTATTCTTTTTTGCTTCTGGGTGAAATTTCAAATTGGTGCATTAAGCTCCAGGAAGGTTCCTGCTGGGAGCTTGTCTGGGTCCTCCCCGCTTCCTTCATGCACCCCCACTGGGCTCCGGCTTTACTCTGAGTCCCTGGCCTCCCCAGCTTCCAGAACTCCGGTGGAAATCTGGAGACAATGAACTTCCTCGGAACTATGACCAAGCTCACATCCATCCCCCCTGCCGCCACAGCTCAGGTGACTGAACCCCCCTGACTGGGTGGTATAGACTGGGTGGTGTAGACAGCAGATGCTCATTTCTCAGTTCCAGGGGCTGGGAGCCCAAGATCAGGATGCCGGCAGATCCAGTGTCTGGAGGACCCATCTTCTTGGCTGGACGGCGGCCACCATCTCCACGTGTCCCCACAGGTGGACAGAGATGGGTCTTGGCTCTCCTCCTCCTGATAGAAGGGCTCTAATCCCACCAGGGGCCACACCTGGTGATGTCACGGAACCCCCTAACTCCAGCCCATCAGAGGACGGGGCTGCAACAGATGGATTCGGGGAGGCAGACGGTCCACGCACGCCCCGTCCTCCCCCTTTGGCTTCATCTTCTGCAGGATGCTGCCTTTCTTCACAGAACTCTTGCTACTTCTTGTTAAAAACATTTTATTTTTAATTGGAGAGTAATTACTTTACAAGGCTGTGCTGCTTTACGTAGGACGACGTGAGTCGGCTGTGGGCGTGCACATGCCCCTCCCTCTTGGGTCTCACTCTCCCCGCGTCCTGCTGCTCCAGGTCATCACAGAGCACAGAGTGCCCTGTGCTAGCCAGCGGCCTCCCGCTCGCGTCCACTTTACCCACGGCAGCATGCGTACGTCAGTGCTCCTCTCTCAACTCGTCCCTCCCTTTCCTCCCCCCGCTGTGTCCACATGTTCATTCTCCACGTCGGGGTCTCTGTTTTGTCTACTGATGCATGCTTAGTTTTGAGACTGTTGTCAATGTAAACAGCGACGACAGCTATTTATGTCTAAGAGGCTCTGCCTATGTTTTCCTCTAAGAGTTTTAGAGTGTCTGGCCTTACCTTTAGGTCTGTAATCCACACGAACCCATTTGCAAAGCAGAAATGAGAGATGTACATGCAGAGAACAAACCTATGGCCATTGAGGGGGTAAGGGGTGGGTGGGATGAGCTGGGAGCTGGGTTGGCGTATATGCACCCTCACGTATAAAACAGAACTGATGAGAACTTCCCTGGTGGCTCAGATGATAAAGCGTCTGCCTGCAGTGCGGGAGACCCGGGTTCAATCCCTGGGTTGGGAAGATCCCCTGGAGAAGGAAATGGCAACCCACTCCAGTATTTTTACCTGGAAAATCCCATGGATGGAGGAATCTGGTAGGCTATAGTCCATGGGATCGCAAAGAGTCAGACACAACTGAGCGACCTCACTTCACTTCAATGAGAACCTACTGTGTACAGCACTGCAAACTCTTCTCAGTGAACTGTGGGGACTTAAATGGGAAGGAAATCCAAAACAGAGGGGATCTGTACATATGTATGGCTGATTCATTTTGCTGTACAGCAGAAACTGACGCAGCTGTGTAAAGCAACTATACTCCAATAAAAATTTGTTTAAAAACAAGATTACATTTCCTAACGCGTTTTTGCTTGATTAGAGAGCTATTGATTATGTGGGCTGATACAGAGGGCCGGGCTTTCTCATTACTTCTGGTCATTTCTTCAATTTTCCTATTAAATTTCCAGGTGATGAAACGTCTTGTTTCCAAACAAGGATCCTTTTTTCTGATGCTCATTTCTTTCTGCGTCTTCTCACCAACAGGGCAGCACAGAGAGAGTGTGTCTGCGTTCTGGACGCTGATCCAGCTCCTGGGTCTGTGTTCACCTGCCAGTCCCTGGGCCTAAGCCCCGGATTCTCATCTCGGGGGGCGGGGTCCTAACTGTCCTCGTGTCAGAGGTCATTAGCTCCCTGCCTGGGGGCCCCAGGAGAGGCGCGGGGACACGTGGTGAAAAAGACCAGCCACATGTGACCCTCCGCTTTCTTGTGTGAGTAAGGCCGGAAGACGATGAAGGGCACAGGGAGCTGGGTGGCCTGCTTGAGGCTGAGAACAGCTCTGAAGCGCTGCTCCAGCGGGGGTGTCTCCGAGCCCTCTGAGAACACAGCCTGTCAGACTGAGGAACCCTCCCTCTCCAGTTCCCCTTTGCTCTGTTTTTTAAGCAGGGATTGGTGTGGAATTTTGTCAACTGCTTCTTCCCTGTGGCTCTTGTCTGATGACGGGGAGAATTCCATTAACGGGTTTTATTAATGGGACTCATCTGTGAATCCACCCAGAGGGTGCTGGCAAAGAGGTTTCCAGTGAGAGTGTGGAGGAGGGACCCATTGAAGGGAGCTGCCTGCAGGGACCCACTGAGACAGAGGGAAGGAAAAGGACACCCCTTCTTCTACCCCCGAGGGTGACCAGGGTGCAGAAGAGCTGGCCTGTGAGGCTTTACAGGTGAGCTCTGAGCAGAAGGGCGTGGTCAGGGTCCCCAGGAAGCTTGTGATTGGGCAGAGCTTCACAAATACCTGCCTCTCGGGAAGCTGGCAGAGTCTGGGGACCTGAAGACCCCTGGCATGCTGAAGACCCACCGAGTGGCCAGAGGCCTGAGTGTTAGCTGCACTCTGCTGGCCCAGAGCAGGGTCTTTAGAGGGGCAGGGCTGTCAATCCAGGACCACGGGGGGCCCAGGCCTCCCCCCTCAACTTCCTGCCCTGTCCTCACTGGACTGAGCTCTGCCAGCTGTGAAAGGACAGCGGCTGAGATGGGTGACTGCACAGAGGACCCCCAGGTAGGAGAGGCTGAGGGGTGTATCTGGAGAGGCTGGAGGAAGATGCCCAGCCCGCCCGAGGCATGGCTGTGTTTTCAAAGGAGAAGGGGATGTTTCCATAAAATCCAGAAGAGACGTGTGGCTTTAATTCAACTTTCAATGGTCAATGTGCTTGTGGAAGAAAAGCAGATATGAGTGAGGTTCCTTATTTGTTCACATCATAAGACTCTGCCTTACGGATGCAGCCACAAAGTACCAAATGCAGGGTCTGATTTAGACGAGTCCATCTGTACACAGCACTTCAGGACAGGAGGGTGTGAACAGCTGTTCCTTCTGCCCAGAAGGTGGTTGTTGTTCCGTCAGTCAGTTGTGCCCATCTCTTTGGTAACAGTTTGCTCACTGCCTTGGGTGGGGGACACACTGACCCGGGGCAGCAGGAGGCACTTCCAGACTGGGCCCACAGGCTGTCTGCTCTCCAGCAGTGATGTGCGTTGCAGGCGCCGTTTCTGTTTCCGCTGAGCCGCCGGGTGGCCGACACCTCGCTCTGAGTGCAGCTGCCCTCGCACTGTCTGCGCCCGAGGCCGTGGCCACTGGAGAGCAGGGTGTGCTCTGCGCCTGCAAGACGAACCCGATAAAGGCGGTTTCCTTCCAGCGGCGCTGGCTCTAACTCTTCATCTAACTCAGCCTCTGACCTCGGAGAAGGCCCTTTATCTCTTCGGGTCTCAGTCAGCTCCTCTCTGGGCTGACGTTGCAGAGCACTGGTTCCAGGCTCCTCACCAGGTCGCCACGCCAGGAGGATGCACAGCTCTCCCCGTGGGGCCTGTGGCCTCATAAGCGGTGACGTCCATCCTGGAGTGGGAGCCCTGGATCAGAGAGCCCCGAGCCCCTTCCTGCTCCAGCTTTGCCTGTCCCTAATTGATTACTGTAGATACGTGGATGGGGTAGCTTGTATTAACTTGTGGATAAGAGATGCCTTCCTGGTGGGTACTTGATGCGGGAGAGGCAGGGGCAGCGGGATGGCCACAGTCTCATGTGTTTGGGCAGGATCAGGCTGTTCTGGTCACTGGGAGTGTGGGCAAGTACTCTGTTCTCCTGCTCTCTGTCCTGAGGTGGGGCGAGGCAGCCAGAGGCTGACGTCCTGGCAGGAGCCGTGCTGTTTCCCTGGGCTCACCGTCTTCTTTCCCCCTTCCTCTCCTTTCTGTCTGCCTCTCTACTCCTCCCCTCCCTCCCTCCTCTCTGCCCGCTTCATTATCTCACACACGTGCAAGAGGGCCCAGCTGCACAGCTCACCAACACGCTGATTTCCCTCCACCATCAACAGGGGATCAGAGGTTACGTGTATCGTAGGATCAACGTGTAGGCTGGCTCCTAAGCAGCTGTCACAGTCTACTTGAATTCACTCGCACTCCCATCTTGACTGGCTTGTTTGACAGAAATAATACATTTGCACAACAGTATTTATTTTGACATGTGATTATGCCTCAACAATACACACCTTATATTAAGTCTTTATGTTAACAAGCAGTATGAGAACTACAACATTTCTTTTTTCCTTACTTTTATGGCAACATATGTTGGATAAGTCTGGATACTTGAGTAATATGTACAGACTAAAAATTGCAAAGATAGTATAGAGAAGAGGACAGTATTATAAGAACAGAGAAATAGAGAAGCATTTTGAAATATGCTGACACCCAGATTGATGGCTTCTTGTTCCTGCTAATTCAATGCAATTCATATTTATGACAGGGCGAAGAGCAGCCCATGATGTAATTGAACACTATGGTATTTATATATATATTTGTTTCCCTCTTACTCCTTCATAAACCTGCAGCATTCTAATCGTTCTCCAGCCATGGATGAAGCTGACGAGCCCAGACTTTCCTGCTCAGTGCAAGGTAGTAGAGGTTGGTATAGTCACTTTCAGTTGAAAACATAATTTTTTGGTCAAAAAATGAGATGACCATTTCCTGAATTTGATTTTATATCAAATTTTTCTCCTACAAAAATAAGTCAGAAAAATACTAAAAAGGGAACAAAAATCACACAGGATACATAGACAGCAATCTGCAAGATGATAGACATAAAGAATAGCAGCATTCACATTAAATATAAATGATACAAGTGTTCTAATTAAAATGTGGAAGTAGGTTAAGGTAAAAAGACTCAAATACATGCTATTCATAAGAAATTTAAATAAAAAGACATATAAGTTCAAATTAAAATAGTTAACAAGTATATTCCATGCTCACCTTCGCATATAATTGACTATATTTTAATAAATATCAGATCAGCATGTTCTAGAGCTACAAATATTACCAGGGATAAAGACTGTCACTTCATAATGATGGTAAAAGGGTGAGCTCACCAAGGTCACGCAGCGCCCTAAACTCCTACACACCTATAAGCTTGAAAATATGTAAAGCAAAAAATGATATAATAAAATTAAAGATTAATTATAGTCTGAGATTTAAAAATTGCTCTCTCGATAACTGACAGTATAAGTACATAGAAAATAATTATATATAAGACCAAAATTCTATCCATAAACTGGAAATAATTGACATTTGTAAAATCCTCTACCTAACAATAACAAAATACAGTTTCTTTAAAAATGCACATGGAACATTTCCCAAGACAGGCCATTATGAGCCATAAAAAGTCACAATATACTGAAAAGTATTTAAGTCATAGAAAGTCATTTCTGAATACGATAGAATTAAATTAGAAATCAGTAAAAGAAAAGTCTTTGAAAAGTCCCCCAATATTTAAAAACTAACATATTCCTAAATAACTAGTAATTCAAAAAATTAAGAAATATGCAAAATATTTAGAGTTGACAGAAACTGAAATATAATAGATCGAAATTTGTGTGACGCTACTAAAGTGGTTGTTGGTGGCTCAGATGGTAAAGAATCTGCCCGCAGTGTGGGATACCTGGGTTAGATCGCTGGGTCAGGAAGATCCCCTCATGAAGGCAGTGGCTGCCCACTCCAGTACTCTCGGCTGGAGAATTCCGTGCACAGAGGAGCCTGGCGGGCTACAGGCCACGGGGTCACAAAGACTCGGACACGACTGAGCTATGAACACTTTCACTCTCACTTGCTATAGCAGTGAATGGTTATATAAGGGGAAAAAAATGTCTTAATCAAGATCTATTGGAGACTAAGATAAAATCAAATTAAGCCAAAATTAAGTAGGAGAAGTAAATCATAAACTAGGAGCAGAAACCAGTGAAAGATGAAATGGACAAACAATAAAGGAAATCCACAAAACCAGAATCTGCTTGTTTGGAAAGATTTAAATATTGATAAATCTCTCGTAAGGAAGACTCCAAGCTCAGAGGACTTCACCAGTGAGTCTACCAAACATTTAAGGAAGCAACAGGGCCAGTTCTATAGGCACTCGCCCTTGCAGTTGGAGAGAAGGGCGTGCTTCTCATGTCATTTTATGGGGCCAGTGGTACTATGCTGCAAAACAGAACCAAAAACACACAGAGCCATCACAAGGATTCTTAAGAACACAAGTATAAAAACTCTCAACAAATTTTAGCAGGGTGACTCCAACAAAGCATGAAAAAACAAATAAATCATTGCCAAGTGGGATTTATCTCAGGAAGGCCAAGTTTCTTTCAACATCTGAAAATCCATGAAGGCAACCAAACATATTAGAAATGCAGAAGAGGAAAAACATACAGTCTTCTCCATAGATACAAACAAATGAGCAGAGCCCTTGATGAAGTCAATATGGCTCCATGATAAGAACTCTCAGTACAGTGGGGTTAGAAGGGCCTTCTTCAACCTGAGTAAGGGCACCCACAGCACGTTAGCATCTAACTGACGGTGAGAGACTGGGTGGTCCCCGCTAAGGACGAGACAGGATGCCTGTTCTCACATCGCCGTTCACATGGTGTTGGAGTTTCTGACCAGTATTATGTTTGTACGTAAAATCAGGCAGGAATGCATCCAGAAGTACACAGAATCTAGATGAAGATACTGGGTACATTGTGTCTAGAAGAAAGGAAATAAAGCTATCCCTGTTCAGAGACAGCATGATAACCTATTCAGAAAAGCCAGGGACTTGCCTGGTGATGCAGTGGTTAGGAGGCCGTACTCCCAATGCAGGGGCCCTGGATTTACTCCCTGGTAGAGAACTAGACTCCACCCACCACGATTCAGAGTTCGCACCCTGCAAGGAGGGGCAAAGGTCTCGAGCGCCACAGTTAGACCCAGCGTGTGTGTGTGAGCTCAACTGCTTCAGTCGTGTCGGACTCTACGGCGCTATGGACCGTAGCCTGCCTGGCTGCTCTGTTCGTGGGATTCTTCAGGCAAGAATAGTGCATGAGTCGCCCTGCCCTCTTCCAGGGGATCTTCCTGACCTAGGACTGAACCTGCGTCTCTCACGTCTCCTGCATCGGCAGGCATGTTCTTTAGCACTCGCACCACGTGGGAAGCCCAAGACCCAGAACAGCCAAGTAAATAAATAAACAAGTCAAACAAACAAAAAAGAAAATCCTGTGAAATATACTTAACAGCTAGTAGAAATCATAAGAGTTTGGCATTATTTCAGGATAATGTATATACTTGTAACTAGCAATCAGAAAATACAAAAAATCAATATTCTTTACAATAATATAAGGAAGTGAAATGCTTATCGACAACTTTGATGACAGATGTAGCAGACCTAGACACGGACACCCATAGATCATCACTCGGAGAAGCCACGGAAGAACTGAATGAATAGAGACTTCATGCGTCCAAAGACTCCGTACTATTGGGATGTAATTCTCCCCAGATGATATGTAGATTCAACACAATTCCAATCAAAATTTCATCCAGAGCTTGTATATAAGTTAACAAACTGATTCAAAAATTCACATGAAATTTCAAACAGCCTAGACTAACTGGAAAACTTTGAGCCAAAGAATAAAGTTGGAAGACTTATGCTACCTGATCTTATGACTAAAAAGCCACAGCAGTCAAGACACGGTGGTTTAGAAGCAGAAAAACAGGCGAATGAAATGGAGTAAAAGTTCAGAGATAGATCTATACGTGCATGGACAGCTGATCTGGAGAGCTGCATAAGCAACTCAGTAAAGAAAAGATGGTCTTTACTCACATTGTGCTGGGACATTCAGATATCAATAGGAACAAACCCCAAACCTTAACCATACCTCTCACCATATGCAGAAGTTAATTCAGAGTGGGTCATGATCCTCAACACAGAATCTAGACTCTAGCACTGCAAGCGATCTACAGAGGAAAGATCGTTGAGACCTCGGTTTTGGCAAATAATTCATAGATGTGCCACCAAAATTAATGTCTATAAAACAAAAAATTGATAAGTTAGACTTCTTCTAATGTAAAAACCCCTGGTCTTCGAAAGACTATTAATAGTATTAAAGGCCAAGTGACAGCCTGGGAGAAAGAAGTCTTTATAAAGCACAAATTTAATAAAGGACACGTGCCCAGAATTCATAAGGAGCTCTCAAAGCTCATTAAGAAAATAACATGTAAAAAATGGACAAGATATACAGTCCATTCAGCAAAGATGTATGGGTACCAGAGTGCGTGAAAAAATGGTCATCAGGGAAATGCAAATAAAAGAGTGACGAGACATGACCACGCGTCTTCAGAATTAAGGCCTGATCCTGCTCGTGGGGGTGGGGTGGGGGAACTAGAGGGATTGTGTGCTGCCGGTGGGGACAGGACCTCTTGAAACACGAGCCATTTCTTAAAGCAGATTAATAGACTCTTCAGTCCCTTGTCCACTTCAGGCCTTTTGTACTGGGAGGACAGCTCTCCTCCCCGGGTCTCCATGGGGGTGAAGGCTGTCCATAGGGCATGATCCCATTGCGGGCATCGTGGAAAGACAGTTGAAAAAATGCCGTGAAAGCCAGGGGTACAGGAGGGGGCTGTGCCTCCCCACTGGGGCCCTTGTGGTTGACCTGGAGGCCCATGTTTTCTTCTGACTGCAGGGCCTGGCCTTAGTGCCAGTCCTGTGGACTTCCACAGCACACTGACCCTTCTTAGAGACTCCGTTAATCATATGAGCAAAAAGCTCTAGGAAGACCCTGCAGGACGTTAAGCCGTGTTGCTGAGTCCCAAATCAGGCTGAGGGTGACTGCCTCTGAGCTCCATCACTTATTCCCTGGGCATCCTTCCTTTCCGAGGAGCAGTTAACTTGGGGCTGCTTAAAATATTTCTCTTTTTAACCTCCTGAACCTTGGCCACGGAGCCCCGGCGGGCGTCTGTGCTTCTGGAGGAGGGTCTTGTGGGCATTTCTCCATCCGAGCAAGGACGCGGGTGCACCTGCCTCTAACACGCTTCCTGAAAGCCTTTTCCTTTTGTGGGGGCAGAGCCGACTAACAGTGTCATGGCCGCTCCAGGTGAGCAGGCACTCAGCCACACACGTCCACGGATCCATCCTCCCCCAGGATCCCCTCCCGTCCAGGCTGGCACGTGACGTTGAGCAGAGCGCCCTGTGCTCCACAGCAGGCCCTTGTTGGTTCTCCACTCTAAAGACTGCAGTGTGTACGCGTCCCTCGCACTCTTCCTACCTACCCCTTCCCTCGCGCCCCTGCCCCCCGCCGGCAGCCACAGGCTCATTTTCTGAGATTGTAAGTCCCTTTCTGTTCGGTCAGTTCATTTGTGTCTTTTTTTCTCTGTTGAGTTGAGCTGCTCACACCTTTGTGCCCAAGTCTCCTCCTGCCTGAAACACTCATCATCACGAAATGCAGACTTAGTACAAACTCTGCTCACCCCCTTTTCTTTCACGGGGTGCTTTATCCTTCTCAAGGGTGATAAAATGGTGGATTACTCAGATGTTTTGACTCAGAGAATAGTCGTGCTGCTGAGTGTCTATTTCCTGAATCCAAGTTCCTAATTAGCATGAAAGTTTTTTTGCAGTCCAATAAAGATAATCAAAACGATGTCTGTTTAAACTGAGAATGCTTTCTCAGTCAACCGTAATTTGATCAGATTTCAGAGAGGATTTTTTTGTCCATACTTGCGGAAACGTGAAATAACCAAGCAGTTAAAATTCATGATCTACACTTTTGTGTCATTATTATTGCATTAGCATGAAATTATACTTCTAGTTAGTCATAATTATACTCATAATTATTCAATTTATCACTATAGGTCCTCCTGGAAGTTTTATTGGAGGATTTATTAGCATTAATAAATTGTTTTTCTTCATCTCCATATTATGAATTCTTCTCATGTGTGATATGATCTATTATCCATAAAATTATAACAGACCCCAACTATTGCTGGCTTCTCAGCATGCAAGGGGAGTCTTTGTCACTCGGTCCAGTATGTGACCCAACCGTCAGTGTCCTGGGGGACTAGCTTAAAGGCACCAAAGCTGCTGCAATCGGAAGGCGGTCCAGCCACACAGAAGCTGGAAGTGGGTGGGACTGGATGTTTTCTCCCAGGCCACTGGCATCTGGGGCCACCGTCTGTCGCTCACAGGAAGTCGGGGCAGCGAACACGCAGCCAGCTGGTCCTTCTGCCGTCAGACAGGCCCTGCCAGACACACTGCCGCTTCCACATCTTGCCAGATCAGCTTTCCCCCTTCAACTCTCCTCCTCGGTCCCTTTTCACGAGGCTGTCGCTGACCACTGCCCATCCGCTGTCCCCTCTCTCTCTGAATTCTTGGGGCACCTTCCTATTTATCTTTCTTTTTTCCTGAAGACTTACTTTTGGGACGTGGACCATATTTAAAGTCTGTGTTGAATTTGTTACGATACTGCTTCTGCTTTACATTTTGGGTTTTCGGCCACGAGGCATGTGGGATCTTAGCCGTCCCCCACCAATCAGGGCTGGAGCCCACACCCTTTTCACCGGAAGGTGAAGTCTTAGCCCCTAGACCACAAGGGAAGTCATGCTTCCTGCCTTTTAATCAGCAGAACTTGATCACAAAGCTTTAGAATGTTTGTAACCTCTGGTGAGTGTTATGGACTGAATATTCATGTCCTTCCAAATCCACACTTGGCAGCTCTAACCCTCACTGTGGCTGTAATTGGAGATGGCAGGTCAGGAAGTAATTAAGGTTTAGTGAGGCCATAAGGGTGGGGCCCTGATCCAATAGGGTTAGTGTCTTTAGCAGAAGACACCAGAGGGTCCATGCACGTGACCACAGAGCAAGAGATCCCATCCACCACCAGAGGGGAGAGCATGCATCAGAAACAGACCCTTGACCTTGGACAGCCAACCTCTGATACCGTGAGAGAGTGAACTCCTGTCATTTAAGGGACCCGGTCTGTGGTGTTCTGGCTGGAGCTGACGGATACAGTGAGGAACTGGGTAGGAGTCACTAGGATTTAGGCTTCCCAGGTGGCTCAGTGGGTGAAGAATCTGTCTGCAGTGCAGGAGACTTGAGTTTGATCCCTGGGTCAGGAAGATCCCCTGGAGAAGGGAATGGCAACCCACTCCAGTATTCTTGGCTGGAGAATCCCGTGGACAGCGGAGCGTGGAGTGCTACAGTCCACGGGGTCGCAGAGTCAGGCGCGACTGACTGAGCACGCATGCACTCTAGTATCTATTGGACTCTTGTGCCACGTGCTATGCTGTGATGTGCACAGACTGCTTTACACTACGGTTGTGCGAAGCGTTTCATTCAATCCTCGTAGTACGTCTATGCAGTAAGCCCCATCACTGTCCCCCTTCACAGGTAAGACCCCTGAGATGGGGTCTAGTGGCCCAGGCAGCAGCTGGCGGAGCAGGCGAGGACCTGTGCAGGCCCCTCCCCAGCTTCCACACGTGGGTTTTGCCTGCACATCCTCACAACAGGCTGTGCTCCCCGCGATCTGGGCTGGCTTACCCCTTGTGTCTGGTTGACTCTGCACCAAGGCAGACACTGAGGCACAGAGGCCTGGGGCCTTGCTGTTGACCACGCCCCACCCCCCACTTCCACTGCACTGTCATCCGAGGGCCGCCCCTCCTTGGTCTGGGGTTGAAGGGACCTTGAGCAGTCTCCCTCCACGTGACAGGGGTCAACGTGCCGCAGCCCTGCAGCTGGTGTCCCCGTTATGTGCTTGGTTCAGAGACTGGAGTTGGGATTGGCTGGGCGCCTGTCAGGGGCCCTGGCCAGTGCCGATGCTGAAGCTGTGTGGTCCAGCAGGGCCCTTGGTCTTGGGACATAACAGCCTGCAGGGGCACAGCTGGTGCGAGTCCATCACAGAGCAAAGACGGCAGGTGGGGTGAGGGGGCGCCCATGCCAGGATGCTGCGGGTGTCTTAAGAGGCCTCGAATCTCTCAAGGGTCAGGGCTTCTGTCTTCATTGCCCACCAGCAAGGGCTCAGGCAGGGTGCACCCCACTGAGGGGTCAGTAAGTGCATGGGGGAGGGGACCAGGGGATGCGGGGTTGACGAGATGTCCTTCCCTTGTGTTCTGATCAACAGAGCATTCTGGGCCTGGTGGCTGTGGGACAGGGTGAGCTTCCAGCTCCATCCACTCTTGACCCGCCCCACCCTCCTCCCCCTCCCCAAGGGAGGACAAGGGGCCGGAAGCTCTGGCCTGGTCTAGAGAGCCCTCCTGTTGGGGCTAGCTCAGGATCTCTCATCTGTCCCTCGGGAAATTATTCCATAACTCATTTTGCTGCAGGAATAGTATCACTCCGCATTTATTTACATAGCTGCGGGTAAGGAGGTAAATAAAAATAATGAATATCCATTAAACAAAAATACATAACAAACAATCCCTCTGCTGGCTGTTCCTCGGGGCTCCGCTCCTGTGTGGGGGAGGGGCCCGTTTCCCACCCGTGTGGCTTGAGCATCCTGGCGGTCTCCGAGGAGGCACCCACCTCAGGGCGAGCTGAGCTGCCTGCTGGGGCCTGCTCGGGGGGCCTCGGGGCGCAGGTCAGCTCTGCTGATGGGGTTGAAAGCTCCTCGTCCATCCAGCCCAGCCCAAGGGGCTTGTCCAGCATGGCCCAGGACACCCGCCCCTGTGAATGGTTCTGGAGAGCAAGCTTCTCACAGCTCCAAGCAAAGAACAGGGCAGAGACTGGGGTTGAGGAGCCGGGCTGGCTGCGGCAATATGATCAGCGGAGCCCTCAACCCGCCGATCCCTGCTTTCCCTTGCCCACACAGGTGAGTCTGCAGGATCCGAGCCTGGCGGCAGCCGGAGCACAAAGAACCAGGAGCCCTGTGTCCACCTCTGGTCTGAGCACAGGCACTCACGGCAGGGCGGGTCCTGGGAAGGGAGAAGGTGGGCTTGCCGCCCACAGCCGCTGTGCTCCGTGCATGTGCCCCACACGGCCAGCGGCTGCTGAGCCCCTGGTCCTGGGGACACAGGGCTGGATCCAGGGGCCTCTGCCCCCAGCCTCCCACCCCCAGTCAGCGCGGAAGACCCCTTGTTTCGTATATACTGTCCACTCAGCTGGCACTGCAACTCACGCCGGACCCAAGGGCCACGCAGTCCAGCGCCTCGTGCAGTCGGCCACACTGCCCACCAGGGCCTTCCCCTGCCCCCAGCATCACTCGCTACTTCCCCAGGTGGACGAGCTGGCCAAGGTGCCCCATCTTGCCTCCCTTCACTCTGGCACAGGGGCCTTGGGGCTTCGCCTGCCAAAGCCTCGCTCTGGAGTCGTGCCTGCCCCGTGACTGATGGAGACCTAGTCCAGAGCAGAGATGGGGCTGGGTGCCTAACCCCAGTTTATCCCCTCAGCCCCACGCTGGGGAAAAGACGCCTTGGACATCTTGGAATCGCAAATGGACAGGCCAGCGGAGTCTGACTGGAGTCGTCGTGGTTTAAATACAAAGCTTTTAATTCATTTCAGACGTGCAGGGTCCGAGAATCACATGAAGACAGAGGCAAATAAACTCAGCCCTGTTGCCAAAAATGGCCCCACCATATTCATTACATGATTAATTTAATACTCTGATTTACAGTTGTCCACCAATTGTGAGTTGCTTTAAAACACATCCCAAATTGAAAATGCATTTCAAATATTGATGCATTATCGCAGATCAGGGCAAAGTAATCCCAGCTGCACTTAACAAGCAGAGCGAGCCTCTTAATGGTGGATTTCGCCAGATAATGTGCGCAAAGCCCTGTTGATGGCGAGGTACCCGGCCTCCTCCACGGGGCCTCATCTCCCAGCCTTCAATAAAGAGTTTAAACGGCCAAGAGCTTTACGGGTAGTTGTGGAGAGATGGGTGGCATTCATTACTTCTTACTTAATTTTTCTCCTAAATGTGGAATGTGAGGTGCAGACCACTTTTAAATTACATTCTTACATGATAAACCAGCAGCCCAGAAATACGCGCTCTGTAATTGAATTGAGATGAAAACGTTAATGCAGAAGCGATGACCAGCAGGCAGCTATTTCGGGACATCGCAGAAGAGGACGGGGAGGGAGCCTCGGGCCCCATTTTCATCCCAGTAACAAATGGGCTAATTTGGGGATGGCGCCCATGACCATTCCTATCCTGGCGTGATGCAGCTGTCAACGCCCCGGCCAGCAGGCTGTTCTGTTTTATCTGCACCTCCAGCAGGACAGCGATTCTCCAGCACCTGGGGACCCCTGGGCACTGGGAAGGGCCTTGGCCCCCCAACCCTGAACAAGGCATGTCTGAATTCACACCAGGTCCTGTGAGGCTCCGTGACCACCCCTAGAAGGGCTGGCGGGCCACCTGGGCTCCTGGGGTGAAACCAGGAGAAAAGCTACATCCTTCTCGTAAGACCGGCTCCTGGCGTGCCGGGTAGGAAGATACATGTGTGCGTGCTCAGTCGCTCAGTCGTGTCCGACTCTGTGCAATCCTGTAGACCATAGCCCGCCAGGCTCCTCTGTCCACAGGATTCTCCAGCAAGAACACCGGAGTGGGTTGCCATGCCCCGCTTCAGGGGATCTTCCCGACCTAGGGATTGAATCCGGGTCTCTTATGTCTCCTGCGTTGGCAGGTGAGTTCCTGACCACTGGCAGCACCTGGGAAGCCTGCAGAGAGATATACATGTATTTACACTTATATATAAAATACACATATTGGCTATAATTATCTGGATTTCTACTGTAAATTTTACTGAGGTTTCTTGTACTAGATGGGAGACCTCTGAGGTAAAACGGTAATATTTCTCAACTCATAGAATACAGATGGTTCAAGGTGGAAAGACTGTTTTATGAAACTGAAGACCAAGGAGTCAGACACAGGTGATTAAACTTCCCTCTGGGGTTCAGAGCATCCTACGTCCTATCGGCTGGTCTTTACAAAGCTGAGCACAGCCGTGGAACGGAAGTCCTAAGACCCCTGGCCGAGCCCGGGAGCCTGCGGATGTGCTGGGGTCTCTGCTGCACCCCCAAGGCTGTGATGAGATGCTGGCAGCGGAGGCCTGTCTGCCCTGGGTCTGGGCTGCTGGGCTGGTGGGCTGTTCCCGTCCCAGCCACGGCCCTGCCCCTCTCTGGGTGCTCAGACCCCCGCACAGCGTGCCCACAGAGGGTCCCAGAGATTCAGTAAATGACCCATGGACATTCCAGAGGGCAGGTCCTGGGCGGTGAGCCCTGGACCCTGAGGCCTCACAGACGCACCCAGATGTCCCGGCTCTCCCCAGAGCCATCAAGCTGACGCGTGAAATTAACCATCACCGCCCCCACCCCCCACACACACCACGAGGGCACAGGAAGGCAGGGCCAGAGCCGGGGCCCCTTCCTCTGAGTGTATTTGGGATAGCTGTGTGGCCTTCATAGGGTCGCCCCTTGCCAAGTGTCAGCGTCCCTGGAGCAGAGGGTTTTCCAGACTTGGAGCAGGAGGATGAAGTTCCAGAGGCTCAGAGAGGGAGGCCGAGAGGTCATCGGTCGATCACGGGCTGGAGGGTGGACCGGGCACCCCCGGGGCCTACCTGCGGCTGCAGGAGCTAGATTTGGCCAATAGCCTATGAGTGTGGAGGAGGATTCCTTCCAGACAAGGACCGGCCTCGATACCCGCATTTCCACCCTGTGAGACCACGTGGAGAAGGCACCTCGGCTGCCAGACCCTGACCTGGTAACTGATGATTTTCAGGGGCTTGTTTGCAGCGGTGGAAGTCAATGCTCTCTGCCTCCCCTTGGTGCTGGAGAGGGAGCCGGGCATGGGCACAGTGAGCAGGAAGGCTCCGGAAGGCTCCAGCAGGATCCCCAGAGACTCTGCCTGGAGAGTGCAGCTGGGAGGGGCCTCCAGGGTCTGCAGCCTGTCCTCGCCTCCTGGGTCCCTTTTCCCAGAGCCCGGGTGTGGCCGGGCTGCCCCCGGACCTCACACCATGAGGTGGCCACCTCGGGGGTGGCAGAAAGGGCGTCCGGGTCCCGGAGGGGGCCTCCAAGAGGCTGGCCCAGGCACACTGACCGCTGCTCCAAAGGGGGAGGATGGTGATGTTCATCATGTGTTGGGGACCCCCAGAGCCCCCAGCTGTGTGGCAGGCCAGCTGTGGGGGTGGGGCCAGGCCGCCCCCGGGTTCTCGTCATCCGCAGGCCTGTCCTAGCCTACGTCGAGGGCTCTCCCCATCGGGCTGGCGGGTCCAGGGTGGAGGGCCCACCCTGCCTGGGGAGCATGCGGGGAGCCTGCCTGCCAACCGGCCAGGTTGAGCAGGAGGAGCTCACCACTCGGGCCCCAACAGCTCCCAGTAGGGCTGGGCCGCAAGGGCCCGGCTACCCGGGCACCCTGACAGGACCCGGCTGGGGGCCGGCACCTCTGAGAGGCCTTGCCAGCGTTCAAGTGTGATGGAGAGAGGCTGGGAGAGAAGGTGCCCCGAGGGGAAGGTGCAGGGGGCAGAGCACACTCTGTGGAGACCCCGCAGGCCCATCTGTGCAGAAGTCTGTGAGCAGCCCCGCATCTCCTTCTCATTCCTGCCTGACTCAATGTTCATGAGTTAGAGTCCTAAGCCCCCATCTCAGGAGGTGACTGTGTTTAAACACAGGGGCTGTAAAGAGGTGCTGAGGTAGAATGAGGTCACTAGAATTAGAACTGCAAAAGGATAAATTTCTTTGCTCAACCTGCCCAGTTTGTGGGACTTTGTTAAGACAAGTCCAGAAAACTGGTACAGAAGCGTCTGGCTCAGATGATAAAGAATCTGCCTGCAACGCAGGAGACCCAGGTTCCCGGGTCAGGAGGGTCTTCTGGAGAAGGAAATGGTAACCCACTCCAGTATTCTTGCCTGAAGAATCCCAAGGGCAGAGAAGCCTGGCGGGCTACAGTCCACAGGGTCACAAAGAGTCAGCCATGACTGAGCATCTGAGCACCTAAAAGAAAACCAAAAGCAGTCAAATGAGCAAGGACGCAAAATGCCTGGATTTATAAATCACTGAATTCCACTTTGTGGACAGAATGTGGTCCACTGAGGAAGGGAATGGCAAACCACTTCAGTATTCTTGTCTTGAGAACCCCATGAACAGTATGAAAAGGCAAAATGATAGGATACTGAAAGAGAAACTCCCCAGGTCAGTAGGGGCCCAATATGCTACTGGAGATCAGTGGAGAAATAACTCCAGAAAGAATGAAGGGATGGAGCCAAAGCAAAAAGAATACCCAGCTGTGGATGTGTCTGGTGATAGAAGCAAAGTCCGATGCTGTAAAGAGCAATATTGCATAGGAACCTGGAATGTCAGGTCCATGAATCAAGGCAAATTGGAAGTGGTCAAACAAGAGATGGCCAGAGTGAATGTCGACATTCTAGGAATCAGCGAATTCAAATGGACTGGAATGGGTGAATTTAACTCAGAGGACCATTATATCTACTACTGTGGGCAGGAATCCCTCACAAGAAATGGAGTAGCCATCATGGTCAACAAAAGAGTCCGAAATGCAGTACTTGGATGCAATCTCAAAAACGACAGAATGATCTCTGTTCATTTCCAAGGCAAACCATTCAATATCACAGTAATCCAAGTCTATGCCCCAACCAGCAACGCTGAAGAAGCTGAAGTTGAACGGTTCTATGAAGACCTCCAAGACCTTTTAGAACTAACCCAAAAAAGATGTCCTTTTCATTATAGGGGACTGGAATGCAAAAGTAGGAAGTCAAGAAACACCTGGGGTAACAGGCAAATTTGGCCTTGGAATACGGAATGAAGCAGGGCAAGGACTAATAGAGTTTTGCCAAGAAAATGCACTGGTCATAACAAACACCGTCTTCCAACAACACAAGAGAAGACTCTACACATGGACATCACCAGATAGTCAACACTGAAATCAGATCGATTATACTCTTTGCAGCCAAAGATGGAGAAGCTCTATACAGTCAGCAAAAACAAGACCAGAAGCTGACTGTGGCTTAGATCATGAACTCCTTATTGCCAAATTCAGACTTAAATTGAAGAAAGTAGGGAAAACCACTAGACCATTCAGGTATGACCTAACTCAAATCCCTTATGATTATACAGTGGAAGTGAGAAATAGATTTAAGGGCCTAGATCTGATAGATAGAGTACCTGATGAACTATGGAATGAGGTTCGTGACACTGTACAGGAGACAGGAATCAAGACCATCCCCATGGAAAAGAAATGCAAAAAAGCAAAATGGCTGTCTGGGGAGGCCTTACAAATAGCTGTGAAAAGAAGAGAAGCGAAAAGCAAAGGAGAAAAGGAAAGATATAAGCATCTGAATGCAGAGTTCCAAAGAATAGCAAGAAGAGATAAGAAAGCCTTCTTCAGCGATCAATGCAAAGAAATAGAGGAAAACAACAGAATGGGAAAGACTAGAGATCTCTTCAAGAAAATCAGAGATACCAAAGGAACATTTCATGCAAAGATGGGCTTGATAAAGGATAGAAATGGTATGGATCTAACAGAAACAGGAGATATTAAGAAGAGATGGCAAGAATACACAGAAGAACTGTACAAAAAAGAGCTTCATGACCCAGATAATCACAATGGTGTGATCACTGACCTAGAGCCAGACATCCTGGAATGTGAAGTCAAGTGGGCCTTAGAAAGCATCACTACGAACAAAGCTAGTGGAGGTGATAGAATTCCAGTTGAGCTATTCCAAATCCTGAAAGATGATGCTGTGAAAGTGCTGCACTCAATATGCCAGCAAATTTGGAAAACTCAGCAGTGGCCACAGGACTGGAAAAGGCCAGTTTTCATTCCAATCCCAAAGAAAGGCAATGCCAAAGAATGCTCAAACTACTGAACAATTGCACTCATCTCACACGCTAGTAAAGTAATGCTCAAAATTCTCCAAGCCAGGCTTCAGCAATATGTGAACCGTGAACTTCCTGATGTTCAAGCTGGTTTTAGAAAAGGCAGAAGAACCAGAGATCAAATTGCCAACATCTGCTGGATCATGGAAAAAGCAAGAGAGTTCCAGAAAAACATCTATTTCTGCTTGATTGACTATGCCAAAGCCTTTGACTGTGTGGATCACAAGAAACTGTGGAAAATTCTGAGAGAGATGGGAATACCAGACCACCTGATCTGCCTCTTGAGAAATTTGTATGCAGGTCAGGAAGCAGCAGTTAGAACTGGACATGGAACAACAGACTGGTTCCAAATAGGAAAAGGAGTACGTCAAGGCTATATATTGTCACCCTCCTTATTTAACTTATATGCAGAGTACAGCATGAGAAACGCTGGACTGGAAGAAACACAAGCTGGAATCAAGATTGCCGGGAGAAATATCAATAACCTCAGATATGCAGATGATACCACCCTTATGGCAGAAAGTGAAGAGGGGCTAAAAAGCTTCTTAATGAAAGTGAAAGTGGAGAGTGAAAAAGTTGGCTTAAAGCTCAACATTCAGAAAATGAAGATCATGGCATCTGGTCCCATCACTTCATGGGAAATAGATGGGAAAAGAGTGGAAACAGTGTCAGGCTTTATTTTTTTGGGCTCCAAAATCACTGCAGATGGTAACTGCAGTCATGAGATTAAAAGACACTTACTCCTTGGAAGGAAAGTTATGACCAACCTAGATAGCATATTGAAAAGCAGAGACATTACTTTGCCAACAAAGGTCCGTCTAGTCAAGGCTATGGTTTTTCCAGTGGTCATGTATGGATGTGAGTGTTGGACTGTGAAGAAAGCTGAGCCGCAAAGAATTGATGCTTTTGAACTGTGATGTTGGAGAAGACTCTAGAGAGTCCCTTGGACTGCAAGGAGATCCAACCAGTCCATCCTAAAGGAGATCAGTCCTGGGTGTTCTTTGGAAGGACTAATGCTGAAGCTGAAACTCCAATACTTTGGCCACCTCATGCGAAGAGTTGACTCATTGGAAAAGACTCTGTTGCTGGGAGGGATTAGGGGCAGGAAGAGAAGGGGACGACAGAGGATGAGACGGCTGGATGGCATCACTGACTCGATGGACATGAGTCTGAGTGAACTCCGGGAGTTGGTGATGGACAGGGAGGCCTGGCGTGCTGCGATTCATGGGGTCGCAAAGAGTCAGACACGACTGAGCACTTGATCTGATCTCATCTGAATTCCACTTAAAGTGTCCCTGCACGCCGGGGGAACTGGGCAGGGGACATCTAAGCATCGCTGTGGAGCAGAGAGGTGTCATGGTGATTTGGTGCTGTTTGCCCTTTAGGCGTGTGATTTCCCTCCCTTTCATCAAGGTTCTCACGTTTTCACAGATGCCTCTCACTTCGCTCCTCATTTAAGTCAAAGTTTAGTCTCATCTGCAGATAAGCCCTGATAAAGGCAATTAGCATAGCAACTCATTACAGATGCAGATATGGATATGGATACATTACACATATAGATACAGCTGTAGATACTTATATAGACATAGCACAGATCATCCAGACATAGATACTGCACATACGGACACATCACAGCTGCAACAGATCAGACCCCAGCGTCTGGAGAGTCCCTGACATGCCCTGTCTTCTCTGGGGTGCGCACATATGTTTAATCAGAGAAGCTAAGAGTGGCTTCACTTGTCACACAGTCATTAGAATATTAAGAACTGAATCCTTTGCAGGTTTTAAAATTCATGAATCCTCTGCATTTGCAGTCCCTGAGGAGGAGTTGGCGAGGGAGTGGAGGAGTCCAGAAGAGCGGGCAGAAAGCGCTGGACTTCCTAGCGCCTGCCACTGGGCCTTGGTCCCCACTCACCCGGACTGTGAAGAGCCTCTCCTGGGCTGGACAGCCTCAGCTTCAGCTGGACGAGCAGGGCTGGCACGTGGGTGACCCTTGCTGTGAGACGCGGCTCTGGATGGAGGGCTCTCACAAGGCCCCAGGCCTGGGGCAACCCAGGATGTCATCGGCCTCAGTCAGCTTCCCCGAGACACAGGGCCAGTGGGATGTGGATGCAGAGGCAGATGTGGTTACAGATAGAGACCCAGATGCAGTCAGAGCTATATAGATGTAGACACAGTTTGAGATACAGGTATGCATACAGATGTAGAGACAGAGACAGATAGAGACACACACACACAGAGTCAGACGGGCGTCCCTGGTGGCTCAGCGGTGAAGAGCCGCCCACAGTGCAGGAGATGCGAGACTCAAGTTCGATCCCAGGGTGAGGAAGGTCCCCTGGGGGAGGCCATGGGTAACACACTGCAGTATTCTTGCCTGGAGAGTCCCCATGGACAGAAGAGCCTGATGGGCTACAGTCCATGGGGTCGCAGAGTCAGACATGACTTGATAACACAGCACAGCAGGACACACACATAGCTGCAGATACAGACACAGCACAGATCCAGATAAAGACACAAATACAGATATGGGTGCATCGCAGATGCAGATATGGATATGAACACATTACAGATATAGACATAGCTGTAGATACTTATATAGACATAGCACAGATCCAGACATAGATACTGCAGATACGGATGCATCACAGATGCAGATAAGGATATGGATACATTACAGATAGAGACATAGCTGTAGATACTTATATAGACATAGCACAGATACAGGTAAAGACACATGTACAGATACGGGCACATTACCGATATAGATACAGAGGCAGTTACAGTTATAGATGTAGCTGTGGCTACACATATAGACATAGACACAGATGAAGTTATAAATGCAGTTATATATACACTTACATATACATGTATATTTATTATGGAATTGCCTCAAACCATCACGGAGGCTGAGAAGCCCCGGCACCTGCCTTCTTTCGGTGGAGACCAGACACAGCCAGAGGTGTGGCCCCAGGCCCGCGGCAGGCGAGGACCCCTGTCCCAGCTCTGACAGTCAGGCCGAGAGCGCCCACTCCCTTCCTCCACGCGTGTTCTGTTCTTTCAGTGATTTGGAGGAACTCCTCCCAGCACACACGCACGCACACACACACTGACTCACGCACACACAGGTACACACCGAGGACACAAATGCACACACACACACGCACACTCAGGGCTGAGGCTTAACTACACATCTGGGCACCTCGTGACCCACACAAATCCACACACAAGATGAACCGACACAGGCCCCAGGAGGAGGGCCTGAAGAGCCGGCTCAGTGCCAGCCTCACCCGCCGACCTCCCTTGCTTGCCCCCTCCTCCTGGAGCTGCCCCCTGCCCAGGCCTGGGGGCGAGAGATAGGCTGAAGGGGCGCTGAGGGTGCTCTGAGACCTCTCCCCCTCCCTCCCACACAGGTGCACGAATAAGGCCAGCCCAGCAGTGCTCCCCAAAGCAGAGGGGAGCCCAAGGAGCTTTCCCCGCACATCCACAGGAAGTTGCCCTTCACCACACACACTGTCCTCAGCCTCGCTTGTCCAAACCCTGCCTTCGGGGTCGTGGAGCCAGAGTGCCCACTGTGTGGCATGGTGGGGGCAGAGGTCAGAGTGGGAGCTGGGTCTCAGGGAGGACCTGGTGGGCTGGACAGGTTGGTGGGAAAGAGGCAGGCCAGGCACCCCTGGGTGGGCTGGGGTCGGAGGAGACCAGGCGTCCGGGGCATTGACGGCCAGGCTGACCAGGTCAGGAACAGGGGACACTTACTTCATTTAAGCCTATTCCTTTTTCATTGATTAAAGTGTTCTGTCTGCTCACTCTGATCTTGGTTTTGCTGTTGAAATGGATGCTGCTTCTGGTAATTCAGGTGTGGGATCCTGGTTTCACATTTCCCAGTGTTCACAACCTCTGACAGCTTCCCTCCCGCAGAGCGTTTGGGGGAGTGAAGCCCCGCAGTGAGTAAGGAAACCCGGAGCTCGCCGTCCTGGCTGGGGCAGCGGCACAGGGTCGCGGGTCCAGGGTGCCCTCTGAAGGATGCGCTCTGCTTCCAGACTCATTCCTGGGACCACCCGCAGGGCTGCGTACAGTGCACATTTTGTTCACAAATGTACTCGTGTGTCTTTTTTTCGAGGGTGACGCTGTTAGCAGAAGACGGCTGTGAACAGGCAGTGTCAGGACTGTCTGGATGGCTCTCCCAGAACCTCCGATCCAGACCCGGAGACTGTGCCCGGACCTCTGACCCAGAGGCCCTCCTGTCCGCCTCTGGCTCCTCCCTTGCTGGGCTCCTCCCCTCTTGTCTGGTCCCCTGTGAGGCCCTCTCGCAGGGGAATTACAGGACATCCCCCTCCATCTCCCAGGTCTCAACTCACTTGTTTTGGGATCTGAAGTATGGAGAACTACAAACTTCCCATGGAATGCCGAGAGGCAGCGCCATTCCTAGGTCTCCAGGCACCTCTGGGCCTCTTGGCTCTGAAGGGGAAGTCTCTACGCGGGTGGAGATGTCCTGGCACCCACTTACCACCCTCATGGGATGCTGCCCCCTGTGGGGCCGGCTCCCACCCCACCCCCACAGGGCTGGCTCCCCTCCCCGAGCCACACTCACGCTGTCTCCAGTTGAGAATCTTGCTGCTTGGCGGCCATGTCATTGCCACCCTTGGACCCCCAGCTTTCCTGAGGTGCTCCGTGTTCCCCCACATTCCCCATCGACCCTGCCAACCGTTCAACATCCAACCTTTACAAAGCATTGCGTTTCTCAGAGCAAAGGCAGATGCCTGGATGCAGGAACTTGTCCTGCTCCCTGGTGCAGGCAGGGGGTGGGGGCAAGGAGATCCCAATGCTTGGACTCGTCCTGATGACTCTCCTTGGACCCTTGCCTGTCTCTGCTCAGGGGAACCCGAGAAGTCCCCTCCTCCCCACCAGGAAGCCTGAGGAGGTCCTGAGGGCTTGCTGTTCAGTTATGTCTGACTCTGTGACCCCGTGGACTGTAGCCCGCCAGGCTCCTCTGTCCATGGGATTTCCCAGGTGACAAGACTGGAGTGGGTTGCCCATGCCCTTCTCCAGGGGAACTTCCTGACCCAGGGATCAAACCCGCGTCTCTTACGTCTCCTGCGTTGGCAGGTGGGTTCTGTACCACTAGCACGCCTGGGAAGCCCTAAGGGCTAAGTTTCTGTTAATGACTCAGCAGACCCACTGGCCTGGCCTGCCAGGGGCCCCGGAGACCCCGGTAAGTGTGAAGCCTGGTGTGTGAGCCCCACTGTTGAGAGACACGCTGTTTACAGACAGTGCCTGATGGAGGAGAGGACCCTGGGGTGGTCCTGCTGGACTGTCATTACTCCACCTGGTCCACGGGAATGAATGCTGAGCAGAGAGAGACTGGAGGGGACGGCGATCTCAGGGTCTGAGAGGAGGCGACCCCAGCACACCACCTGCGTCGCACACCACGTGTAGTCTGCACTGACTGTGCCTTTCATACAGGGGGTGAGACGGGAGTGGTGAGTCAGCCCACACCGGCCCCACCCCCCGCCCTGGCTCTTATTTGTAAAATGATTAAGACGGAAGATCCTGACCTTCCTGGTCTCAGGAGGTGGTGGGCAGGCCTGGGTGAGCCATGCGGGTTCATCCCCTGCAGGACGCCTGATTCTCCTCTCACTCTGCTCACGCAGGGTCCTGGAGGACGACGCCTTCAGACACTCTGATGCCAGCCAGTGAGAGTGATGGAAAGGCTTCTGTGTTCTCGGCACAGCAGCCGACTTCCGGGGCCCTGGGTGCAGACCCGGGGGAGACCAGCCTCTGTGTCCACATCATCGGCTCCGAAGTTGCTGACACAGCTGACCATGTGGAGACGCAGCGGCTCTGACTTTGTCCACAGGGATCCTTGGACCCCCCTGCCCTGCCCTCCCAGGGCTCCTCCAGCTTCTGGTGGCTTCTCCCCGCTTCCTCCCACTGACACGCTTTCTGGGGTCACCTCCTGCAGCCAGGGTCCCTCGGAGCAGCCTTTGGAAAACACAGCCAGGCCCTGAACCTGCCTGCACACGGTGCCGCACTGAAAGCCTGTGGGCACTTTCCGTGTCCAGCAAAAGCGCAGGACGGCGGGGAGAGGGCGGTGTTGGGGCTCCCGCCCCCTGGATCCAAGTCACGACTCCTGGTGCCTGGCCTGTCTCTCTCTTTTTTAAAATTTATTTACTTTTGGCTGTGTTGGGTCTTGGTTGCCATGCACGGGCCTTTTTCTAGCTGTAGAGAGCGGGAGCTCTTTCTAGCTGCAGTCGAGTCCCCTTTGCGATGGCGTCTCTTGTCTCGGAGCGGGGGCTCCAGGGTGTGTGGGCTTCGGCAGCTGTGGCTGTTGGGCTGTGGAGAGCTGGCTCAGTACTTGTGGCCCACGGGCTCTGCAGCCCCTAGGCAAGTGAGATCCTCCCAAATCAGGGATTTAGCCCGTCTGTCCTGCACTGGCCGGCGGATTCTTCGCCACTGAGCCATCAGGGAAGCACCCTCTCTATCTTGGTCTCTCCTGTGTTGCCAGGAGGGAGTGGGTCTGCTGCTCTGCCTGCGTGAGCACCGGCTGACCGTCACCTGCCTGGAGCCTGGGCGTCACCTGTGAGCAGCTGGGCACGGCAGACAAGCCCATGAGGGCTGTGTTCCAGCTTCTGTGGGTCACAAAGGGTGACGTTTTAAGGACAGCTACGACAGGCATGTCCTCCACTGAGGAACCCTGGCCTTGGAGCCTTGCCCGGCGCTGACCGTGGTCCTGGCCAGCTGCTCCCCTGAGCTCACTGAGGAGGGTGGATGGTGAAGTTCTGCATGTTCGGATAGCATCTGGCCTCTCGTAAATGCCCCTCAGAGCTGCTGGAACTGACTGGGAGCTGACAATTTTCTGGCAAAAAGTTCCAGCCACTCTAGAGGTTTTTCTCAACTGGGGCACCCAGTCAATGCCACAGACAGTTGTTTATTTGTCCCAGTTCACCTCCCTCAAGTTGTCCCACCTCTAGTCCAGCCTGTGCCCCAAATCTAGCTTCTCGGCCACCAGGAGTTGGGGTGACTTCCCCAGAGGACGAGGGAGAGGTGGGTTCCTCCAAGCTGGGCACTTGGCCCCGACATTTCCCCACAACCCTGCCTGGCACCAAACAGTGGCTGGTAGGGGGCTCCCAGGTGGCTGAGCACTGGAGGTCAGTTGACCAATCTCCAACTGAGACATCGTCTCACCTTCTATACGAATGATTTTGAAGGAATGACTTTCATTCACATTAGGAAACTGCGTGCTTTTCTGAGAAGGTGTTAGGTGCTGAGGCTTTTCCGGAATAAGCCAAATGGGAGGCACAGCCCGGCGTTTCTGGGTGGTTCTGGAGCTGAGCATCCCTCCTGGACTGCTGGTCGGTGGTGAGGCGGGAGGATGCGGGGGCCTCGGTGGACAAGGGCTTGCCCTGATGTCCGCGTCGTCACACGAGACTTGGGAAGTGGGAGGGTGAACCCTGCCGGGTTTTCTGAGTAGAGAGAGAATGGAAACACCCTTGGGCCGCGGTGTTGCTCTGTCCCAACCACCCACCCGTGGACAGCCTGATCCCAAGGAAGATGCACTCAAGCTGGTTTTCCCAAGGCCCGGGCCGTCCTCCTTCCACCATCGCTGGCACCATGTGGACTCACAGAAGAGTGGACGCTGCAAGGGGACTGGAAGTGGGAGGGCAGGGCTGGACTGACTGGTCTGGGTCCATGGAAGTCCCGAAGCTGAGCTGGGGGCCAGCTGCTCTCTCCCCCACTGCACGTTGTTCAGATCCTGGCTCTGTTGACCCAGTCCCTCTCCAGATGGAAGCACCCCGACCTCTGATTGGGAGTCCCTCCCTCTCCCAGCTGGACCCCAAGCTGGGCTTGGGGGCTAGGATCCCACCTCCCTGACCCTCCATCAGAGAAATCTTGCCCGCCGTGTTCAGCTGGGGTCTAACATTTTGATGATGGATTTGCAAGGTTTGCAGTAAACAAATGATAAGACTGTGTATTTGAATTAAAATAAAGTCATGAAATCTTGGTTCTTCATAAATAAAGTCAGTATTCACATACTTGAATTTGTCCTTTTAACATCTCAGGGTGAAGGACCTGTGGGGTCCCTGTGGCCTGTGCTCCAAGAGGGAGGCAAGTGGACAGAACTCATCACAACTCCTGGTGACAAATGCAGGACAGAAGGACACGATGTCCCAGAAGACAGCATTGTCTGCCCCGACGGCCCTCATTGCCTCTGTGGAGCAACAAGCTGCGGAGAGCCCTGGGGTTCTGGGTGGCCCAGCCCTGCAGGAGACATTGTCCAGCTGTGTGTGGACACAGGGGTCAGCTGGACATTGCTGGGCTCCTGGTTACCACCCTAACCCAGGTGCCTTACAGTCCTTGACAAAGAGGCTGGGAAGGGTGAGTTTCCACCTCATAGTTGACAAAGGAGAGCGTGGGAGAGAAGGTGGCCTGATGTGGGGCTGGGACAGTGGAGGGGGCCGGTGAGGAAAATTCACACAACTCAGCTGGAGACCACAGCATCCCCACTCCATGCACATTGCTTTTCATGTATAAAATACAATGGCACGTGTTTAAATTTTATACAGTTCATTAAAGCAAAGGTGGGAAGGCTTTCTGATAATTAAAATTCAGACAAGCCCATTCTCAGATTTGAGGCCATGAATAAAAGTGACACTTTGCCGATTGCACCTTGCTAGGTCACCGTTTACCCTCAGCCAACAACACCTCTCAGGTAATTGATTGCTCCTTGCCGGGGGAAAACAAATCCAGGATGAGCCGGTTTTATTGCTACTTATTACGCTTCACTTTAACATGGAAATTGGGGCTCCAAATGAGACAACAAGTTAACTCAGAGCTGGCGGAAATAAACAGAATCGTTTTAGAAGACAGGGTCCAGGTTTGCTGAGACCCACTCTGGGCAGGGGCGGTCCTTGTAGCTCAGCCCCTTGTGCTCACAACAGAGGCGGGGAGCTGTCCATCCCTGCCGTGCTGAAGGGCTGGGCAGCTCTACCTCTGCCTGGGCCCCACCCCCTCCAGGGGACCTCGCTTCTTTGCCTTGGCTGACCCCCACCCCGACCTCACCTGATGTGGTCAGAAGGGTCAGACCTTGGCTCTCCTTAGGCTGCTGACCCTGAGGAGATCTGAGTGGGCAGCTGGATACACCGGGTACTCGGAAGGGTGAGCCCAATCTCCATCCATTTTTCCGCCCATGGCATCTAGCTGCCACCCTGGCTCCACCTGCTCTCATCTCTGGGCTTGTAAGAGCAGAGACTTGGTGGTGGGCTTTGAGGAAAGTCCTTGGCCTGCCCCTCACCTGGCCTGAGCCCCTCTGGGATGAGGGGCTCATCTCAGGGTGCAGGTGGGAGGGTCCTGGCACCCAGAGCTGCTCACTCAGGAAGAGGGCAGGGCTCCCACTCCAAGATGCTGCTGTCCCACCTGGGGCGGAACAAACTGCCTCTTACAAAGCAACCGAGCCCAAAGACATCGGGCCACAGAGCCAGTGTGGAGGCCGGAGGTGACCAGTGCGGCTGAGGGAACAGAGTGGGTGCTCCTTCTGAGCCAGGGGCAGAGGAAGGACTCAGCTGCAGGTAAAGGACAGCTGAGCGGAGGCTAGGAGGATGGTGGGGGGCACTCCAGGCAGAGAAAAGAGTGAAGGCAGAGCCTGCCTGGAGCATTTGGGGAACAGTAATGAGGTCCCCGCACCCTGGGGTTCAGTTGCATTCACTGAGAGAACGCTGTACCAAACAGTTATTTCACACAGCTGGTAAGAAACATCTCTATATATCTAGTATGGGAACAAGTCCTTACCTGCAGACAGAAAGGCTTGCAATCCATTTGCTGTTAGAACACTAACAGCCCAGGGAAGCTGCTAAGTAACCCTGGAAACACCAGAGTTACCGGTCTTTTAAACGATTCCCTACATTCACCGTATACCGGGCATAAGTTCCATTCCGTGAAAAAACATTGCCATGGATTCGCCTTGCAAGTAGCTTGTTTAAAACCTCTCATTGTTTGTATGGAAACCATTTCAGTGTAAGCATTTCTAAAAGGTTTTGTCTTCCGTTCACAGACACAACAGTGAACTGAGAGCAGCTTCAAAGCAGCTTCTAGAAACTTGAGTGCGGGAGGTCTGTGTGCACTGTATGTGTCACGCACTGAATCGAGGGGTGAGTGGGGCTTCAGAGGACAGTAAGCGCGATGCAGACCTGAGCCAGAGAGACCAGAGAGAGCTGAGTGAGAAGTCCAGGCCGGCCATCAGGGTCCTGGGCGGAAGCACAGACTGTGTCTTTCATGTCAAGTGAGATGAGAGCCTCTGGAGGGTTCTGAGCTAAGAACTGGACTTAAACGTTGTGTTCAAGACAGGCTTCAGGTGTGGGGGGTAGAGTTAGGAATCCAGGAGGGGAGCAAGTCCATTGGTTCAGGAAGAGGTGATGGTTTGACCAGGTGATCCTCAGAGGGGGTTGAGATGTGCTTGGAGTCCAGATGTACATCTATGGCAGAGCCAGGCAGAGCTGGCTGATGGATCAGATGTGGAGGGTGTGTGTGTGTGTGTGTGTGTGTGAGAGAGAGAGAGAGAGAGAGACAGAGGGAGGAAGAGAGAGGCGCCAAGAATGCTCCAAGCCTTTTCCCCTGAGAACCTGGAAGGGCTGTAGCTGAGAGAGTGATGAATTAGGTGACGAATTAGACACTGTAGGAGCAGTTTGGCAGTGGAGAGTGGGCAGTGGGCCTTGAGACTCTGAAATTTAGTTTTCAACAGTTTTTAAGGAGAGAACCCAGCAGAGGTGCTTACACATCATTTAGAGAACCACCCAGATTTGAGGGGAGCAGCTGGGCTGGACACATGCATGGAGGGTTATGGGCCCAGCAGGTACGATACATAAAGCTGCGAGATGGGTCGGGTCCCTAGGGAGTGGCTGGGTGGGCAGAGAGGAGGCCCGTCCCATGCCTGGTCCCCACCGTCAGCAGGCTGAAGTCCAGGCCTGAGGGTGACGGTGCCTGACTCCCATCACCATTCCTTCCCAGATCGCCTGCTGCAGAGACATCTAGGACCAATTAACAGGTAGGTGCCTGAGCAGACTGAACCAGGACTTTACAGATGTGGCCTGGGAATCCGAATTCTTTTTTAAAAAGCCCCCATTCCCATCCCCTTGTCCCTGTTGAATGCTGTGCAGACTACAGTTTGAGAAGCACCCCTCTCGAGGCAGGGCAGACTATCAAGGCTGGCAGCTCCTTGGAGCACCCCCTCCCTACTCGGGACATCTGGACAACCACCCCTTTTGCACTGAAGTGACAGCCCCTGAGATCAGAAAGACGCTTTCCCACCACTTTACCCAGCTTCTCAGAACCCCCCAGGGGGGTTGGAGGAAGTACCCAGGTTCCATCACAGGAGTAGACAGGTGGGATCTGCTAACCTGGACGGGAGGAGCAAGCGGGCTGAGGAGCAAGGACGGGAGAGCTGCTCTCAGGCGTCAGCTGGCTCCCCGTGGAGGAGGCAGAGGGAGCATCTCGTCTGAGATGACGAATGTGTTTTGGTGGGGAGGGTGAATTTGAGCCCAAAGCACATTCCCTCGCCTGTAGCATCAACCCTGAAGTTCCAGCCTGAGATTCACGCCTTTGATGATGGCTTTTCTTCTGTGGTGGGAAGGAAAGCTCTCCAGAAGAATGAAACAATCATCTTCATAGTTTTTTTTAAGTAACGCCTTTATAGACATAAAATTCACATAGCATACAATTCACCCATTTAAAGTATGAAGTTCAAAGTTTTTGGCACGTTCACAGTTATACAACCATCACTACAATCAATTTTGAACGTTCCAATCATCCTAAAAAGAAATCTCACAGCCATTAGCAACCACTCTCCGTTCTACCAACCTTCCTCCCAGATCGAGATCGCTAATCTACGTTCTGCCCATCTAGACTTTTCACATAAATGCACTTATGTTATGTGGCCTTTCGTGATTGGCTTCTTTCACAAAGGATGAGGTTTGAAGGTTCCTGGATGCTGTAGTGTGCGTAAGCATATCATTTCTGTTTATATAGCTAGAATAATAGCCTGTTGTATGGATATACTACATCTTATTTATTTGTTCAATAATTGACGGACATTTTCCCTCTCTGGGACTATTGTAAATAATGTTGCTATAAACATTTGTCCGCAAGTTTTCATTTCTCTTGAGTAGGGACCCAGGAGTGGTGATGTGATCAGATGGTATTATGATGCTTAACGTTTAGAGGAAATTCTAGAGGAGCTACATTTTACATTTTCATCCCTGTTTATTTTCATCAACAAGGCCTGAGGGTTGCGATTGCCCCACAACCTCACCGACACTTGCTATTATCTCTCTTTTTATTGCAGTCATTCTGGTGGGTGTGAAGTTCTATCTCACTGTGTTTTGATCGCAGTTCCCTGATAACTAACGGTGCCCAGCACATTTTCCTGTGCTTATTGGCCACTTAGATGCCTTTTATGGGGAAGTGTCTATTCAAATACTTGGCCTATTTTAATTTGTGTTGTCTTTTTGTCCTGGAGTTTTAAGAGTCTTTTTTATATTCTAGCAAAAATCTCTTACTCTATATGTAACCTGGAAAAAATTCTCCCAGTCTGAGGATTGGCTTTTTACTTTTTTGACGGTGTTTTTGAAGCCCAAAAGTTTTAAATTTTGATTATCTTTTTTTTCTTTTGATTTGTTTTGTTTCTTAAGCTTTGCGTGTATTATCAAAGAAACTGTTGCTTGACCTAACTGAGGTCACAAAAGTTTATGCTTATAGTCTTTTCTACGAGCTTCGTAGTTTTGACACTAAATTTAACTATTAGCTCCATTTTGAGTTAATTTTTTAATATCATGTAAGGCAGGCTGCAGATTACTTCATTTGGGCCATTTATTGAAAAGATTATTTCTCCCACTGAATTGTCTTGGCACCCATGTCAAAATTCAACTGATCAGAAAAGCTTATTTTCTGGGTTATATTTTATGTTATTCAACTCTGTTCTATTCCATCCCAACTGGCTCCACTGAACTGCCTATCCTTATGTAAACACTACACCACACTGTCTTAATTGCAGTGGCCGAGTAGTAAGTTTTAAAAATCAGGAAGTATAAGTTGTCCAGTTCTGTTCTTTTTCATGATTATTTGACTGTTCTTGAATTTCTATATGAATTTTACAATCAGCATATGGGCTTCCCTGGTGGCTCAGCTGGTAAAGAATTCACCTGCAATGTGGGAGACCTGGGTTCCATCCCTGGGTTGGGAAGATCCCCTGGAGAAGGGAAAGGCTACCCAACCCAGTACTCTGACCTGGAGAACTCCATGGACTACAGTCCATGGGGTCACAAAGAGTCAGACACGACTGAGCGACTTTCACAAATTCCTACAAAGATGTCAGCTGAAAGTTTTGTTAGAAATTGCATTAAATCTGTATACCAGTTTGGAAAGTATTGCCATCTTAACTCTTGTAAATCTTCTGATCCATGATCATGGGGCATCTTTCTGTTTATTTGGCTGTTTGATTTTTTTTAACACTATTTTTTAGTTTTAAATATATGTTTTGAATTTCTCTTGCTAGCTTTATTCTTATATATTTTATTATTTTCATAATACTGTATAGAGCTGTTTTTTAATTTCAACTTTAGATTGTTCACAAGTGTATAGAAATATAATTTATTGTCTATATTGATCTTGTGTCCTAGAACTTGCTGAATTTGCTTTGTTAGTTCTAATAACTATAATAACTTCCCGGGTTCCTTAGAATTTTTTATACACAGTGTCATGATATCTGCAAATAGAGATAGATTATTCTTCCCTTCCCGTCTTCAGACCTTGTATTTATTTTTCTAGCCTAATTTCCCTGGGTAGAACCTCCAGCACATAACTAAACAGTAGGCTGGCAATGGACATTCTTATCTTATTTCTGAACCTAAGGGGAAAACATCCAGTCTTTCACCATTAAGTGCGATGTTAGCTGTGAGTTTTCCTGTAACTTCCCTTCATCAGGCTGAGGAAGTGCCTTTATTCCTAGTGTGTTGTAATCTTCTTTTCTTTTACCATGAAGTGTTGTTGAGCTTCTTATACACATTTTTTTGTACAAATTAAAGGCATCAAAAGGTTTCTGTTTTACATCTTATTGATCAGTTCAGTTCAGTCGCTCAGTTGTGTCCGACTTTGCGGCCCCATGGACTGCAGCACGCCAGGCCTCCCTGATCATCACCAACTCCTGGAGTTTACTCAGACTCATGTCCATTGAATCGGTGATGCCATCCAACCATCTCAACCTCTGTCGTCCCCTTCTCCTCCCACCTTCAACCTTTCCCAGCATCAGGGTCTTTTCAAATGAGTCAGCTCTTTGCATCAGGTGGCCAAAGTATTGGAGTTTCAGCTTCAACATCAGTCCTTCCAATGAACACCCAGGACTGATCTCCTTTAGGATGAACTGGTTTGATCTCCTCGCTATCCAAGGGACTCTCAAGAGTCTTCTCCAACACCACAGTTCAAAAGCATCAATTCTCTGGTGCTCAGCTTTCTTCATGGTCCAACTCTCACAACCATACATGACCACTGGAAAAACCAAAGCTTTACTAGATGGACCTTTGCTGGAAAAGTAATGTCTCTGCTTTTTAATATGCTGTCTAGGTTGGCCGTAACTTTTCTTCCAAGGAGTAAGCATCTTTTAATTTCATGGCTGCAGCCACCATCTGCAGTGATTTTGGAGCCCCCCAAAACAGTCTGTCACTGTTTCCACTGTTTCCCCATCTATTTGCCATGAAGTGATGGGACCAGATGCCGTGATCTTTGTTTTCTGAATGTTGAGCTTTAAGCCAACTTTTTCACTCTCCTCTTTCACTTTCATCAAGAGGCCCTTTAGTTCCTCTTCACTTTCTGCCATAAGGGTGGTGTCATCTGCATATCTGAGGTTATTGATATTTCTCCTGGCAATCTTGATTCCAGCTTGTGCTTCTTCCAGCCCAGCATTTCTCATGATGATCTTATTGATATAGTACCTTATACTAACTTATATTTGGGTGCTCGAACAACCTTGCATTTTCAGGAACCCTTTTTGTATGCTGCTGTATTCAGTTTGCTGTTATTTTGTTGAGGATTTTTACATGTATGTTCAAAAGGAATGTCTGTAGTTTCTGGTGATGTCTTTGGTACCAAAGTGATACAGACCTCCTGGGAAGACTTGGGATGTCCACTCTTGTACCTTTTAAAAGAATCTGTGAAGAACCTGTTAATTATTCTCAAAATACTTGATAGAACTGACCAGTGAAGACATCTGGTCTACCAAGTTTCTTTCTTGGAAGTTTTTTTCCTCCTAGAAAAGACCTTTTAGTTTGGGTAAAATACACATAACAAGTAATGCTCAAAATTCTCCAAGCCAGGCTTCAGCAATACATGAACGATGAACTTTGACATGTTCAAGCTGGTTTTAGAAAAGGCAGAGGAACCAGAGATCAAATTGCCAACATCCGCTGGATCATGGAAAAAGCAAGAGAGTTCCAAAATAACATCTTTTTCTGCCTTATTGACTATGCCAAAGCCTTTGACTATGTGGATCACAATAAACTGTGGAAAATTCTGAAAGAGATGGGAGTACCAGACCACCTGACCTGCCTCTGGAGAAATCTGTATGCAGGTCAGGAAGCAACAGTTCGAACTGGACATGGAACAACAGACTGGTTCCAAATAGGAAAAGGAGTTCGTCAAGGCTGTATATTGTCATCCTGCTTATTTAACTTATATGCAGAGTACATCATGAGAAACACTGGTCCGGATAAAGCACAAGCTGGAATCAAATTTTCCAGGAGAAATATCAATAACCTCAGATATACAGATGACACCACCCTTATGACAGAACGTGAAGAAGAACTAAAGAACTTCTTGAAGAAAGTGAAAGAGGAGAGTGGAAAAGTTTGCTTAAAGCTCAACATTCAGAAAACTAAGATCATAGCATCTGGTCCCATTACTTCATGGCAAATAGATGGGGAAACAGTGGAAACAGTGGCTGACTTTATTTTGGAGGGCTCCAAAATCACTGCAGATGGTGGCTGCAGCCATGAAATTAAAAGATGCTTACTCCTTGGAAGGAAAGTTATGACCAATCTAGATAGCATATTAAAAAGCAGAGACGTTAATTTGTCAACAAAGGCCCATCTCGTCAAGGCTATGGTTTTTCCAGTAGTCACATATGGATGTGAGAGTTGGATTATAAGGAAAACTGAGTTCCGAAGAATTGATGCTTTTGAACTGTGGTGTTGGAGAAGACTCTTGAGAGTCCCTTGGACTGCAAGGAGATCCAACCAGTCCATCCTGAAGAAAATCAGTCTTGAATATTCATTGGAAGGACTGATGTTGAAGTTGAAACTCCAATACTTTGGCCACCTGATGCGAAGAGCTGACTCACTGGAAAAGACCCTGATGCTAGGAAAGATTGAGGGCAGGAGAAGGGGATGACAGAGGATGAGATGGTTGGATGGCATCACCGGCTCAATAGACATAAGTTTGGGTAAAGTCTGGGAGTTGGTGATGGACAGGGAGGCCTGGCGTGCTGCGGTTCATGGGGTCGCAAAGACTCAGACATGACTGAGCGACTGAACTAAACTGAACTGAACACATAACAAAAGTTCCCATCTTAACCATTTTAAAATGCACAGTTCAGTAGTGTGAAGCAGCAGTGAGCCTCACCATGGCCCATGGAGGGAGGCTGGGGTGCACGGTGGATACGTCTGGATGGACAGAGAGGTTGACACACCAGTAGCACCAACATGGGGCAGGTCCACTTCCTTGTGAGCAGGCCTGGATGGGTGGAGAAGTGGGTGGTAACAAGGTCCTGCTGTCTAGCACAGGGAACTCTGTTCAATGCTATGTGACAACCTGGATGGGTTGGGGGTTTGTGGGAGAATGGAGACACATTTGTGTATGGCTGAGTCCCTTTGCTGTTCACTTGAAACTATCACAGCATTGCAAATTGGCTATACCCCAATACAAAATGAAAATTAAAAAAAGAAAAAAGCCAGAGAGAAGCAGGTGGTGCTGCTGACCAGGTGATCCTGGGCCCTGCTTGGGCACAGCGGCTAGGCTGGCTCAGTCCCTGTGGTTGGAGGGGCCGTCCCATCCCTCCCAGGCCCCTCCCGCACCGGTGATGATGAGAATGGCTCTGGATGTTGGCAAGTGGCCTCTTTCCAGAGGCGGCGCAGCTTCCCCTCCTGAGAACCCCAGTGATTAGAGCTGCGCTGGACACAGGCCAGGTTTGCCCACTCTCCTGACACCTGGCTCAGCGTCCAGAACACACAGTTAGTGGCTGAGAGTAAATACACTTGCGGGTGGATGAACACGAGTGAGGCAGCTGGGACCAGTTGAAGAGCCTCATCTGGCCCCAGGTTCAGCATAAACCCTGGGCCTGGAATAGCAACAGTCACGTGCAGGGTGTGGAAGCGGGATGAGTGCATCCCAGGTAGAGCGAAGAACCAGTTTGCTCTCACTGGCTCGTGGTCTTGCCAGATCCCTTCACCTTGCACCTCTATTTCCTTGTTTATGAAATGGGGTCCATTGTCCCCTCTTTTCTGGGTTCTTGCAGGAGTGGAGGTGTGTGAAGCCTCACGGAGGTGTCACACTGAACAGAGGTGTGTGAAGCCTCACGGAGGTGTCACACTCCGGTCCACATTTGCCTGGTTACTGACAGTTACCGTGATTACACGGGGGCACCCTTGTGTCAGTGCAAGAATCACAAATTTCACTTGTTTCATTCCTTTCCAGAGTTTTGAGGGAAGGAAAATTCCTTGGTGTGTTTAGATGTATTATCATTTCTTCCCAAGGTTACGTTAAGCTAAAAATTAAACCTGGTATTGACTGGTATGGGTTAAAGGCCCTGCCAAATGTGATACACAGGCTTTGTTCTTGTTCCTCACTACATGCATTCAAGCACTGGGCCAACAAAGCCCCGGGCACTGTGCAGGGCTTGAGGATGACAACGGTGAAGACCCAGCACCCCCACCCTCTGACCCCCCGTTCACAGATCCTCAGGGAAGCAGGAGTCTCACTCCACTGACAAATGACTGTGAGGAAGGCAGGAACAGAAACACTGAGGAGCATCCCCTGAGTCTTCTCAGAAGTCACAAGTTGTCTGAGGTTAAGAAAATGTAGACAATATCCACCGCATTAAAATATACATCATGTATGGCATTGAGACATAGAGATTGAATTGTCTTTCAGAAAAGTGTCTTGACTGTTCCTGCTTCTCTGTTCATTCTAGGAAAGTATGAGTGCAAATACATCAGATTTGGGAGGAGAGTCATGGTGCAGAAGGCAGCATGTTGCCTTCCCAATGAGGGGGCAAGGACCCCCAGTTAGCAGGGACGCATCTCCCTTACACATGTGCTCCAGGGGCTGCCAAACGGTCACTGGCGTCCAGCCCAGAAAAGCTCAGCTTCTTTCAAATGGCTTTACCAGATGAACATTTAAGATGCTGCAATATTCTATTTTATTAATGATATCGCATAGCAGATGTTGGCAGCATTTCTGTGGGGGTTTTTTTTTTTTTTTTTTTTTAACAAGAGTAGAGCTTGTTTCCTTCCAAAGTTGATAAGCTTAAAATAAAAATGGGAGAGGAAATGATTCCAGGGAAGAAGCAAACCTGCCTTCCCAAGTAAGGGGATTTTCTAGAGGCAAAAGTAGAATGGGTGAGAATGGGAGAGAAGGGACTCTTCTCTCTCCAGAAAGTCAGCTGGGGACAGGATGAGTCTGTGCAAAAGTGAGGGGGCAGTGCTTGTCAGGCAGAGCCTAGGATGCATTTTACAGCTGCATGCTGAGTGCCTCTGTGTGTGGGGTGCTGTTCTGGGGCCCCATGGTAAAATGGACAAAGTCGCTGGCGAGGTAGGTGTTTCATTTTCGTGGGGGAGTTGATGAGTCATTTTCAAGTCATGCATTGAGCTAAGCATTCTGGATGCAGGGCGGAAATTACAGGGGGCCCCCACGGCCACGCTCAGTGCTGGTAGGCACAGGTATATCCTCATCCACTGGGGCTGCACTTAGCACGTGGCGAGCACAGTGCTCCAGCTGCTTGCGAGTATTAGTTTTCTTGTCTTCATAAGCATCTTGTGCAATCATACCTCGTTACCATGGATCATGGGCATCACATAACTGCCACAGGGTTTCACTGCTGGAAGTGGTGGACCTCAGATTGGAACCCAGATGCCAGGTGCCAGGGCTAATACTCTGTCTATGGAGAAACTCAGAGAGGGGCACAGAGGTGGTCACTGCTGGTGGTGGTGCCCTGTGGTGGGCTGCCCTGGCAACTGGGGAGGCGAGGTCACAGCAAGGCCTGGAAGGATGGGGGCCCTGGAGTCTGAGCCAGAGGCATCTGGGAGGGTGACTGATGGACATACGGTGAATAGTGGATCAGAAATCCATGAGAGAGTCCCTAGTGGACAGACAAGGGTGTTCTGCCCAAACGCCTGCACCATGGGCTCTATCTGGGATTCTGTTCAGCACCTGCCCTGCTCAGGGTGCCTTCAGCACCTGGGACAGCTCCCAACCCATGGCGGCACAGGGCAGCTTACCATCTCCAGAAGGCAGAAGCGCTCAGGATTCTGTCTGCAATGATCTCCCCCACAACCCTGACCTTTAGTCCACTCAATTCTCACAACAGTCCTGGAAAGCAAAGGATGTTCCCCATTCGACATATAATTACACTCATTATTTTATTAACACAGTTTTACTTTGTAAACCTCTTTAGATAATCCATCTTTTAGAAAGATTGAAGCTAAGATTGAAGTCATGTACAGATGTGAGAGTTGGACCATAAAGAAGGCTGAGTGCTGAAGAATTGATACTTTGAAACTATGGTGCTAGAGAAGACTGTTGAGAGTCCTTTGGACTGCAAGGAGATAAAACTGCAAGGAAATCAACCCTGAAAATTCTTTGGAAGGATTGATGCTGAAGCTGAAGCTCTAATACTTTGGCTAACTGTTGTGAAGAGCCAAATCATTAGAAAATACCCTGATGCTGGGAATTACTGCAGACAAAGGGAGTAGAGGGTAGCAGGGGATGAGACGGCTAGAGAGCAGCGTAGACCCAACGGACATGAATTTGAGCAAACTCTGGAAGATGGTGGAGAAGGAAACAGCAACCCACTCCAATATTCTTACCTGGGAAATCCCACAGACAGAAGAGCCTGGCAGGCTATAGCCCACAGGATTGTAAAGAGCTGGACAAGACTGAGTGGCTGAACAACACCAAAATTAAGAACAATGGAAAAGAACACACGTGGTAAACATTTAAGAGACAAAGTTTGGAGAATGCACATTGTTTTTTGTTCCAATTTTGGAAAAGTTAAAACAGTCTAACGTGAAATCTGCACCCACAGTTCTTGCTGACTTGGATGGGACTCCCAGGGCACTGAGTGGGAGCTCCCTGCCTGTACTGTGTCCCTCTTGCCAGATAGAATCTTCCATCAGGATGCAGAAAAAAGGAGGAAGAAGAACTTTGAGACTGGAGGTGGACACAGGGCAAAGGGGTGGAAGGTGGGGAGACAGGACTGATTAAGGGGCAGAGAGCATTGCAGGGTCAGGGTTTGGGTGCTCGGTTTCAGGGTTTTTAATGTCCTTTCCTTAATCACAATTCCAGAACTGGGATGCATCCCATGGGGCAGGCCCTTTGGAGAGGCTGATGGGCCGCTAAAGGGGCCAGTCCACTGAGAAACATTCACACAGAGGGAGGCTGGAAAGCAGAGACCTCAGTGTTGAGGCCACTGGTTCCAGGATCTAGACCCATACCAGAGCCCAGAGTGGAACTCTGGGAGTTACTATGGGAAAGCAAGGGACCCAGGCGTCCAGAAGGGATGCAGACCTCGCTGTGCCTTGGAAGGTGGCTGTCACCTGAGTGTGCCTGATCTTCCCCTCGTGGGGTCACTCGTGCAGAGATCAGCCTGGAACAGCTCTGTCTTCTCCCTCCAAGCTGACTGTGGCCACAAACCACAGCCACATTGCTTACCTGAGGCTTTTCCTAAGTGGGGTGGCTTTGAACAAGGGCCCCTAAGTCCCTGATATCCCCAGGTTTGCTCAACATTTTCTAGAATCTTCAGTTACGGCCCAGAGAAGCCAGCAGGCCTGGCTCTGCAGCCTTGGGGTTTGGGAGCTGACAGACAATTTTTGGTTACCAGGCAACCGCTGATTTTTCATAACCAAGAAGTACAATGCCACACATGATACATTCATCAGATAATAATGCAGCTCTCCCACATCACCACACACTGATCAAACCCCAGAGAGCTGCTTGGCACAGACTTGAGAGTATGGGAGCTTGAGGAAAGCAAAACCCGAGAGAGACACGGCTCAGGAGGAAGAGTGTCCCAGGCGGGGAAGGGGGTTGTCCTGCCACCGGCTAGGTCCAGGGGCTGAGCCTCCGTGTGGTGGGACTCTGTGCAGGGTCAGCGTTAGCTGACCAGAGGCCTGAGAGCACTGGAATCATAACATCCCCGGGTCAGCCTCAGATGGTGGCGCTGCTTCTGTAAGATCCTGTCTGTCTGGAGAACCTCTTGTCTCTCTGCCTGCTTTTGGGAGAAGAAAATCACATAACCTTTGGGGTACAGAGTCTCCTCCAGGCAAGGAAAACCAGTCCGTGATGCCGATGCTTGGGTACTTGGAGGATGAGTGAGCTCCCCTTGAGCACCGGCAGCTCACTGGTAGCGGCTCAGCTGGGGGCTGAGGAATTTGGCCTGTTTTACATCTGGACACAATTGGGTTGTCAGAGTGGCCGCTAAGCCAGGAGCAGGGGAGAGCACGGTGGATGGCATCCTGACTGCAGCCTGCTGACCTCACAGCCAGCCGCTGTCCGGAGCGCCCATCTCTGCGCGGGTGTCCAGGGCCTGCCCTGCTGTGCATCGAGTTTCCTCCCGATCCTTGACATGCTGTGGGCAAGAAAGAGTGGGGCCTCCCCAGGAGGGGGCCCTGCTGCCCGCCCAGCATCCGTGGCTCCTCTCTAAGGGTAGTGGCCATTCTTAGGCTGCTCCAGGCATTGCTGCTCCTAATCACCTGCGTGCCCAGGTTGTTCCCATACAGCCGGACGGCGCTGGGGATGCCTTGCTATTTATAACCCCTGCTGACATTTACACGGGCTGCCCCTGGGGATTCCATGGCTGCTTTTGGCAAATTCCTTCTGGAGAGACGACAGGGCAGTGGAGGGAAGTGAAAACACCAGGCTGTCATAAACACTCAAGTGTCACCCACACCAAAACCCTTTGTGAGTGTTGCCTGTGTCTCTTAAAGTCCTTCAGCATCAGCTCTGAGCCGGTGGCACATGCCCGTCTCCGAGGGGGAGCTGTTGTTGAACTGCTTGGTTAATACGAGTCGGGCATTTCCATGCAGAGAAATGGACATCGGTGGACGGTGAGGGTTAACGGAGGTGGTGCCTGCCCAGGGATGGGGTCACTGCCTGCTGCACAGCCCCAGACACTCCATACTCTGTGCTGGAGGTGACGGGCTTACTGAGGACACGGGGCTGAGGACCTTCGCTGAAGCTTGGCAGCCACCTTTGTGACATGTGACATCACAAGGGGATAAGTGGGTTTTGCTCAGCAGGCATTTATGGAGCCCTGCTCTCAGGTGATGGGGGAATCAAAGGTAACTCAGAACTTGGTCCTCCCTGGCTGTCTCAGCTCAGGCTGTCTAACAAGCGGCATGGGCACTTATTGTCTCACATTCTGGAGGTCGGAGATGGAGAAACTGCAGAGCTGGTTCCTCCTGAGGCCTCTCCCCTGGGGAAGAGGATGCTGCCTTCTCCTCGGGTCCCCACACAGTCCTCCCCGTGTGTCTGTGTCCTGATCTCTTCCTGTAAGGACCCCATTTGTGCTGGACTGGGGCCCACCCTGGTGACCTTATTTAACTGGGTCACCTCTGTGAAGACCCCTCCCCAAACAGAGCCTTGGATCAGGGCTTTGACGTGGGTTTGAGGGCACGGTCCCAGCACTGGGCGGCAGTTACCCCCCTTCCCCGGGTTGCCATCCTCAGGGGTGACTCTGTGGCCACAGCGTGGCCCTTCTCATCTGCTCAGCTCTGGACGCCTCCCCTTCCCTCTCATCCTATCAGATCAGATCAGATCAGATCAGATCAGTCGCTCAGTCGTGTCCAACTCTTTGCAACCCCATGAACTGTAGCACGCCAGGCCTCCCTGTCCATCACCAACTCCCGGAGTTCACTCAGACTCACGTCCATCGAGTCAGTGATGCCATCCAGCCATCTCATCCTCTGTCATCCCCTTCTCCTCCTGCCCCCAATCCCTCCCAGCATCAGAGTCTCATCCTATGGCTCCTGTGTACTCTCCCTCGGCCTCCAACTCCAAGGACGGTGACAGGAGCCCTTCAGCCCAGAAGTAGCCTCGATTCCTTCCAACTTGGAGCCCAGCTGCACAGGGAGCCCTGCTCCTCCCTTCCCATCCTTGGCCTTCCCTGCTCTCTAGACTGAGGGGTGTCCCCAGAGGCAGGTTTAGAGGCCCCACCTCTGTGACCATATCTGGAGGAGGGCCTTTATAAGCTTTCCTTCCTGAGAACATTTGAGAAAAATACCCGGGAAGTGCCTACTGTTCAGTTATGAATGACCGCAGGACCCCCACCGCTCACCTGGCTCTGACCTTCAGGATGTGTCCAGAGGGAAACCAGAGAGGAGGGAAGGGGGCCGGGCACGGCCCCTCCTCACCCCTCCACGGCCTTTCCAGACCTGTAAAGCTGCCACATTGTTGTGAGGTTAAACTAATCTCCAGCAACACCGTGTGGCTTGTCTTATTCCAAACGAAAGTCACTTTGGGAAGTTCGCTTTGACAGCTGTGGAAGAAGGGCCGGGATCAATACGCAAAGCCGGCTCTGGCCAGTGCCGTGGTGACCGGACCGCCAGCGGTCAATAGCACACAATTAAGATAAGAAAAACTGAGCGCCAGCGGAGACCTCCGGGTCCCGCGGCCCAGCCCCAGCATCAAGCAGACAGGGAGATGAGCCCCCACCAGGGCAGTGGCCTGGCAGAAGTCGCCGTCGCAGCGCTCAGAGGCGCACCCCTTCCTGGGGAGCCAGCTCACTGCCCTGAGTCCACCAGGTTCCGTCCGCCCGGGGAGCCCTAGCGGCCCTGCCGTTACCGTGCACTCCTGCTGAGGGACTGATTCACGAAGAAGGTGGCTACGGCGGCGCTAGATCTATAGCCGCAGATAGATGTGTGCAGAGTGGCCCTTCTCTTCCTCGGGAGGGGCCCGAGGGCCTGGGCGCTGATCTTGGGGACTCGCAGAGCACACAGACCCCCGTGCGGGGAGCTCTGCCGGACACGCTGGGGCGATGGGGTGGGTGTCTCCCCCATTTGCAAGGCCTCTGGTTTATCGCCGACCTGCCCCGGGACGCAAGCGGAAGAATCATTCTGGTGCCTGAGGACTTGCGGCTCATCAACTGTGCTTGGAGCAGAGCTGGGTGTGTCTGATGCCAGCTGTACCACGGGCGTGTGTGTTTCATCCGTCATAAACGAGGACCCCAGAGCTTAATCACCTGCGCTTCCCTCTGACACCGGAGCAGGGTGAATTGAATATTGTTGCTTTTGTTCGGGGAGATAACAGAGGCTGAAGGGCTGTCAGCAGCTGATAATGACTCAAATCGTGCTCCTGTGAAATGGAAATGGCTGGAGAGACAGAGGAGGCTGCGGGAGATGCAGGCCGAGCAGGAGGCGGAGGGCCGGTGTAAGCAGAGGGCCAGGGAGGGGCTCCCCTCTGGAGTTGGAAGCGAGCTGACTTCCAGAGGCGGGCTCTACCCCGGGGATCACCGGCTCCTTTCCCCACGGGATGACACCGTTTGATCACATTTTATCTCAGTGACAACCAACAGAAGCTTGTAAAACCCGCAGCACAAAATGATTTATTATCTCAGAGTAACTCACCCCCTCCCTGCATTTTGAGAGGCCTCGTGGCTGGAGACTTCAGCTACCCTGCAGCAGAGACTCATCTGGGCGGTCAGGGCCCGGGGCGGGGGCGAGGCTCCAGGCTGGGCGTGCCTGCTCCCTGCTGTCAGCACCGGAGCTCAGCACGCACTCCCACCCACAGAGAGTGGACCTGCCCTTTGGGGATAAGGCTTGGGTATGTTTGCTTTCTCAGGGGCTCATCGCCATGGAGCTCATGCAGACCACGTGAACGGCAAGTTACATAAACAGGAAAACAGCAGAACCGAGACAGCGGCAGCAGAGGGGGACTGCCCGGCATCACTTCTGAGGGGGAGGTGGGGTCTGCGGATCTGCTTCATCCTCCCTCTGAGGATGGGGCACAGCGTGTCTCTGAGCCCCGCCCAGCACCCCCTGCCTGGCCACTAGGAGGCAGAGGGTTCAGAAAGGGTCAGCCAGAGATGTGTGCTTGGTGGGTGTGTCCTGCAGGGATCTGGGAAACTCTGGGGCTCCCCTCACAGAGCGAGGGCAAGGGGGAGGGCCCTGTGAGCTGCAGGGATGCAGCGTCAAGAGGGCGCCCAGGGCCGGTGAGGCCTGACCTTCCAGGCACAGTCTTGTGCCCCTTCTGTTTGTCCCATCCTGCTGTGGATCTCTGGGGGGCCAGGCTACGTGCTCGACTGTCTCAGAGTCTAGAGCTCAGACAGAGGGGAGGCACTGCAGACAAGAGGCCCCGTGAAGCCCCCTCAGGGTCTCTCCTGCCCCACTGGGGGCCCCAGGACCGGGGCTGGCGACGCCTGTGTGGACCTGCCTTTGCAGTGTCAGGCATCAGTCTAGGTGGCCCCCATCTGCTCTTACATAAACACACATCTGTTTCTGCTTTGGGAAATTACACGGAGAGAAGGTCTCTGGAGCTGGTGAAGCTTGGAGGGAGGTGGGGTGACCTGCAGTGACCTTCTGAAAACGATCAGCCCCGACTCTGGGGACACACGTCATGCACGGACAGAGTGGGGAAGTGGGGCCTGAGGACAAGTCGCTGCAGGATGGACGCTCGGAAACCACAGAGGCTAACTTCTGCAGTTTTGGGGGCTGGGCGTCCGGGACCAGGTGCCGGCAGGTCGGGTTCCGGTGAGCGCCTGTCCAGGCTGCAGGGGGCTCTCGGCCCGGGTCCTCACACAGGTCAGCCTTCGGGCCTTTTACAAGGACGCGGGTCAGCGAGTCATTTATATTCTGAAGGTTGTTTGTGATCGACTGTGTGATCCTATTGGTACGGACCAAGTAGACCTCAAGCAAACAAAAAGGAAAACAATGATTATTTCACGCTGATAGGAGACAGAATCTGTAAAAGTTAAAAAAAGAAAAATCACACACAGATGATCAAATATCAAAACACACAGGACAACTGGAGAAGCCGCTTGGAAAAGCGAACGTCAGTGAAACTGTAGCAACGCCCTTGGCGTCTGAGCATGCCTGTGCAGTGTAAGTAAATGTTTAGGTCACGTCACGGGGTGATTCTCTGACATGCGCCCCTGAATGTGTGAGGATCCGTGTTTACACGGGGACACATGAAGATACAGGCTTCCACCCGCAGTCACAGCAGGCGCCGTCAGATGCTGACGGAACACTCAGAGAAGTGAGCCGGCCACAGCAATCACAGGTGGCACCCAGACAGACTCACCGTCGTGTCTGACACTCGGTGAAACAAACCAAAGTCAGATATGAGCCCAGAGATGGCAGATGCACTGAACTCTGGTCTCTGGGGTGGGGGGTGTCAGTGACGTTTGCTTACAGCGCTGGCCGAGGAGATTTTGCCGGAGATTTTGCCAAGGAGATTTTGTCACATTTGTGTCCAGACTCCGGCCCTTCTGAATAGTTATCCCGACGACACTCCCAATGCTTCCTGAGCATCCACAGCCTTAAAGCAGCATGAATGTTCCTTTAACCAAGGAAGTTAAGAAAATAATGGAGTATCCTGAATAACGCATGAGCGATCACTATTAAGGAAAAATAATAAGAAGAAATATATGAATTGGAAAAAAGTAGACTTTATATAAACATTCCTCGTGCTGTATACTTCAGAAATTAGAATTTCTAAATTCTTAAGGTTTCTAACCAGAAAGGGGACTAAAGCATAATTACGGCGTGGATGAGGGTTGCATTTGTACACGTAAGCTGGATATGGCGGTAAATTTAAACTGATAAACTGGAGGACAAACCTCTGGTTACGATGCAATTTCAGAAAAACGTGCGCTCAGGTTGATGCTAAGAGGGGAACCCCAGGTTTCTTGGCACCCACCTCCCCAGGCTCAGGAGAAGAGGGCTGGCTGAGGGTCTTGTCAGAGGAGGGAATTCTAGAGAGGAGGGAGACACCTCGTTAAAACTGCCAGTCGGATGTCGGGAAAGCCAGTGCCCAGTGAGTGGACAGTCTGATGGGCTTGTTGGACTGAATGAATAGGTGGTGTATGGCTTCCGAAACGTCCAGAGCTCTACTGATGTGTGGCTCTCAATCCCAATAAGGTCTTCTGTGCTTCTGGAAGACTCAGCCGCCATGGAAGGAGTCTTTTTTCCCCCTGAAAGACTGTTATCTGGCGGGTATTGAGCAAATCTTTGCTCTCAGGAGAGCCCTCTTGGAGGAGCCCACCTGCTCAGGTGTGAGCCCCTGACAGCCGGGGGCACCTGGTGAGCCCTCAGGTGGGCAGCGGCAGCAAGGCCCGCCACGCCATCTCATCAGCCTCTGCCCAGGCTCTCCGAGTTGCGGCCCATGACCGGCTGGTCCCCCGCTGCCCTTGGATGACGAGCGAGCCTGCCTTCCTGAGCGCTGGAGCTTGAGCTCGCTCTTCTCCTGCTCTGGCCGCTCAGACGACGGCCCAGCTACATCCACCCGGCCACCCAGGAGAGCCGTGGGCACCACTTGGCTTGCTCCATCCGCACACGTGGGCCACGCGTCTGCCTGGGGCTGCCCCCCACCCTCCAGCCAGGAGCGTGCTTCCCAGGGGCGTCCACCAGCCCAGGCCTGCCTGCCCTCGACACGCCCATGCCTCTGTGTCGGCTCCTCAGGGACCACCCTCTCCGGCCGAGGGCTGAGCGAGGGGCCGAGTCAGGGAGAAAAGGACAGACCACCCTCCCTCCTCTGTCTTCATCTGTGCTCTCATTTAGTGATAAAGGAAACGGTCTCCACCAGGACTCCAGAGGGAACAGCCAACAAAGCCCAGCCTGGGTCAGCAGCTCAGACAGGAAGCGCTCCTAGGGAGGACGCGCAGCTGGGCAGCCTGACGCAGGCTGTGCCGGGGGGCCGACGGGCACGGCTGCAGGAGAGAGGCCTGGGGTGAACGGGGGTGTCCCCAGTGACCCCCAGCTCCCATCTGAGAGAGGACGGTCCTGCTGCTCTGCAGTGCCCAGACACCCTTGTCATGTCCTGGGGTCTGTGCCAGCGCTGTGACTGACCATGTGGGGTCCTGGCAGTGCAGGGCTTTCTAGGTCAGGATGAGGAGGCTCCTGGAAGAATCATGGGGGCTGCGGGCAGTATCCCAGGTACAACCAGGGATGCTCTGGACGCCCCATTCCTGGAGACAGTGATGGGGCAGGGTCTGCAGATCCCGACCCTGGCTCAGGGTGATGGGCTCGCAGCTCATCACCCCCAAATTTCCAGGGTGGACCAGATGCCCCTTTACTGTTGCTCCTCTGGCAGAGTGAAAGCTGGTGCTGAGTCTGAGGTTCACGGCCCCCTCACCTGGAGGTAACTGCTGTCCCCGCCTCCTCCTCACCCCCTCCTCCCATCCCGGCCACAGTGCCTCCTGGATCTGAACACGGATGTCTCCGGAGCCCCCGTGTCCCTCCCCACTCCCCTACCCTCCAGAGGAGCTGGAAAGCAGAGTGATCCTCCACAAAGTGCAGGGCCAGCTGTACTCCTCTCTCCTCATGGTGCTCCAGCAGTCTCTGTCTGGTCCGGAACCGCAATCTCCCCTCCTGGACAGCATCCACCTCTCCGGCCTCAGCGCTGGCCACTCACCTCCTCTGCTCCAGGCATCTGTGCTCCACGTATCTGCCCACACGTGCTGTTTCCTGCCTCCGGAAGCCTGCGGTGATAGAGGAGACTAGATTCCTGTGAACTGAGCTGGGGCAGCCCCAGGCTCTGTCGAAGGAGCCCATCTGCCCCTGGCGGGCCCCAGAGGATAGCCCCAGGCATCCCCTGGATGCGAGCAGCGGCGGAGGAGGTGGATGTGGATGAGGCCAGGCTGCTGCCCCAGAGGCTGCTCAACAGGCTTGGATAAAGGAGGGGGTGGGGATGGAGTCGTCCCCGGTCAAGGAGCTAGGTGAGGCCGGAGCCAAACTGGCTCAGACAAGCTGCGTGGGTCAGAGGCTCCCCAGTGTGGGTGCCTCCTGTGGGCACAGGAAGCACCCCCTCCCAGCTCTCCTAGAGTGTCGAGCACACGGAGCTGAAGCGGCAGTCTGGGTCCAGGCTTCTTCCTGGGGCTGATGTGAAGGACAGCGCCGGTCAGGGTTGGCACCCGGCTCAGGGGTACCCAAGCCCTCACACTGGGAGATGGCGCTGCGGGTGGGGCCCCAGGACGTGGGGACACCGCCCTGTGAGCAGGAGGAGGGCCGGGGCAGCGGGGGGCTCTGGGCCGGATGGTCCACCATCCTAGGAAACTGGGCTCCCGGTGCTGGGCCCCAGGACGTGGGGACACCGCCCTGTGAGCCGGAGGAGGGCCGGGGCCGCGGGGGGCTCTGGGCCGGATGGTCCACCATCCTAGGAAACTGGGCTCCCGGTGCTGGGCCCCCTGAGCCCCGGGGAATGTCCAGACGGGCACGCGGCGGGAGGCTGCGTCTCTGGAGGAGATGGGACAGCGAGGCCCTGGCTGGCCCTGTGACTCGGCTGACCCAGGCCATAGGGCCCGGGGGGCCAGACGTGTTAGCAAGGCAGGGAGGCCGCCACCAGTTCCTGGAGGGCCAGGGGAGGGAGGCCGTCAGCAAGGAGCCGGCTCAGGCACCTGTGACCCGCCAGCTGGCCGGACCCTGCACCTCACCGCTCTGTGTCTGCAGCTGCAGGACAGCGGCCTCTGGCTAACGAGCTGCTGCTTCTTGTAATGTTGCCACCAGTGGACGCACAGACCAAATGCAGGGGCTGAGCCGGGCCGTGGCCAGGAGAGAGTGTGCATGGCTGCCTTCCAGCCCGTCAGCAAGTCAGACCCGGGAGTCACACCACCAGGGACATACTCCAGGCCTGCCCTCCCAGCCCTGATGGTTTGGTTTGACCTTGATGCAAAGAGCTGACTCATCTGAAAAGACCCTGATGCTGGGAAAGATTGAGGGCGGGAGGAGAAGGGGACGACAGAGGATGAGATGGTTGGATGGCATCACCGACTCAATGGACATGGGTTTGGGTGGACTCCGGGAGTTGGTGATGGGCAGGAAGGCCTGGCGTGCTGCAGTCCATGGGGTCCTGAAGAGCTGGACGTGACTTAGTGACTGAACAACAACAACAAACTCCTTTTCAAGCAAAAGAAGGGAACGCACCACCTTCTGGATGGAAGGTCTTCACAGGCGGATCTGGAGGCGGCGGGTGTGACCCCTGACCTCACGGCCCAGCTGCCCTCCTCTGCTCAGCGCGTGAAGGGGCCACCCTGGCTGCGTTTGTCTTAGTGGCTCCCTGTTCCCACCGGGTCGTGTGTTGAAACCTTGACCCCAAGGTGATGGTGTCGGGAGGCGGGGCCTCTGGAGGTGATCAGGGTCAATGAGAGGGTCCCGTGATGGGACCAGGGCTTCCGAGGAAGCGGAGGAACCAGAGCCCCCACCCCCAGGTGAGGACATCAAAGAAGGCAGCGTCTACACTCAGCAGAGACTCTCTCAGGGGCACCCTGATCGCAGGCTCCCTGCGGCCTGAGCAGCCTGAGATGGCACTTCTCCTCCATCCTGTCTGGTCGTCCAGCTGCCACCCGAACCCATGCTTGCAGGGCAGCTGGGACCCCTGGCGTGGCTCACCCGGAACACAGCTCCCTGCACGGCAGAGCAAGAAAGAACGCAAACATCCCGTGGGCCGCGCTGCCTCACCCAGAGCGTGGCTCCCTGCTCAGGAGAGCAGGGAAGAACGCAAACATCCCGTGGGCCGCGCTGCCTCACTCAGAGCGTGGCTCCCTGCTCAGGAGAGCAGGGAAGAACGCAAACATCCCGTGGGCCGCACCGCCCCCGGGAAGAGAGGCTGGAAGTGCTGCTGTGCAGGAGGGCACGCCCCAGAGAACCCTTCCCGCTGAAACCACCCACCCACTGCCGGGGGCTCCAGGGTGCTTTTAAGTCAGTTCTGTCCCTTTGCTTGAAGCAGGTCTGAGAGTAGTTAGCATCTGTGATGCTGCTGCCTGCTGCTGAGAGCAAACGCCAACCGATGCAACATTCTGCCTTCAAAGGCCTGCGGAGGCGGCTGTGGCCCCAGGCTCCTTCTGGGCCTGTGGCTTTTCTCCTCTGATCTGTCCCTTGGCTGGTGAAGGCCATGCCCGGGAGAGCGGGTTCCTGGGCTGACTCAGTGCTGAGAGGACAGGGAGTTGCCAGGCTGGCCCGACCGTCGGGGATGGCTCATCGGGTGTCGGGGTGGGGGTGGGGTGCGTCCACTCAGCCAGCACATGGCTCGATCGCCCCAGCCATGTGGGGTGTGGATGTCTGGCTGTGCCCCCCAGTAGGAGGCCCATCTGCTCGGGACAGCAGGAGCCTGCCTGGGGCTCCGGGGCTGCTCCCCTGAATTCCCGGCCGGGCAACATCCCCAGGAGCAAGATTGAAAAGGGGTTGGGGGAGGTTTTGAAGGAAAGGCTGGCAGGAGGTCCACATCCAGGGCAGGGCGGCTTCAGGGGGGCCTGCCCCCACACAGGCTCCTGACCCGGCTCCTCCCACCCCCCCGCCTCCCCTGTCTGAACGGGACGAAAGTCTGCCTGGGAGACCCACGCGGAAGCCTGGGCCATGGTCGTGGGGTCTCCCCCATCCCCTCCCCAGCTCTCCCGACACCCGCAGTGCGGAGCTGCACCTTCTCTGAGGGCTGGGGTCCTGCACACCCTTTGCCTTCGCAGGGCCAGGACTCTCTCCTCCCTGGACCCCCTGAGACCCCCAGCAAGCCCCTCTGAGTCCCTCACGGCTGCCCCCGAGCTGCCTCCTCCCAGAAGCCCACCTGTCCGGTCAGGGCAGCCCTGAGCGCCCATAGGGGTGGGGGCAGCCCCGTCTCACTGCTGTGTCCCCAGGGTGCCCACAGCACCTGGCACTCAGGCGCTCGGTCAGGGTCCCTGGGCAGCACCTCTTTCGTGGCCATGGGCTCACTGAACTTCCAGCGGTGGGACCGGACTTCTCTGGGAGGACGATGGGCCTGCTGGCCCCATGGAGATCTCTGAAGGCCTGGGGAGGCCGGTGACGCAGCCTCTGAGCTTCCTGGGGGCCTGGGCCGAGCCCCTGCTGTGTGCTGACCTGGCCAGTGGGCCCAGGACAGCTGCTGCCTCAGGGTCCCCCCTGCATAGGTCGGCACGGAGCTGGTTCCCATCCAGCTGGCCACCCCTGGAAGGGTCTGCCACCCTCGCCATGAAGGAGAGAGGGGCAAGCCGAGGCCAGGGCTGCCTATATGATAACCCAGAGGCCCAGGAGGCCGGTCTGCCCTGCACAGGGTTGGCTGTGCCTGATCCCCAGCCGTGGCTTAAACAGCAGACGTTCACTGCTTCAGGGCTCTGGGGCCCAAGGCTTTTGTGCTGAGTGATTTGGGCCAGCCCCCAGCCTGTGAATGGCTGGGACGTGTAGACCACCATGAGAAGCTGCGTGGTCCATGTCCTGGGTCTTTCAGGGGATAGCCAGGCAGGGAGGCTGAGAGAGGAGAGGGAGGTGGGCAGAGCTCCTCACCTGCCTGGTCCTGGGGATGGGAGGCCCTGGCCTCACGTAGGGCCAGACATGGGGGCTCCCGGCCTGCACATGCTTGCCCCCTAGAGCCCCCAGCACCTTCCAGTGCCCCTGCAAAGCGAGAGAACCACAAGGTCCCGGGTGCTCTGAGCTTCACCCAATAGTGAAGGCGGCCAGGACGTCCCAGGACGCTGGGCCATCGAATGTGGGGTCCTGACAGGTGCCTGAGCAGAGGGGGACATTGGGAGCCAAACCCCCGCTGGAGTGCAAGCTGGAAGCAAGGCCAGGAGTCCTCTCTGTGAGTGCTGAGGTCTCCGGTGGGCAGACAGGAGAGGCAGCGGCTGCTGGGAGGGGAGGGCGGAGGTAATGGGCCATGGTGGCCCCTGGAAGTGGCCGAATTAATGGCTGGAAATGCTCAGACAGTGGGCATTAAACAAACTCATAAAATCTCAAACCAAAAACCATGCTGAGCTTCCAAAGTGACTCAAACGCGTAGCAAATAAAAGTCTAAAATTATCGAAAACCTTTTAAGAAGATTACTCTGGAGACCCGGTCAGACCACTTCAGCTCTTCGTAAAGATATTACAGCATTTTTTTTTTTTTAAACATCAGAGTTTTTAACAAGAAAACATTTGGCAGCATTTCCCCCCACTGAGCTCATCATTCTAGATCACTTTTGAAATGGAAGGCTGATTTTTTAGTAATTTTCCAAGCAGCTGAAGAATAGACGTGTCCCTTTCATAATGTGGCATATTCGGCACTGTGCGGGAGGCTCGTCCGTGGGGCCGGCCCCTCGGGAGTCCACCTGCTCGTCAGCACTGAGTGGGGTTCGCCCAGCCCACACCCGCCGCAGGAGATTTCCGCAGAAACACCTGGCCCCTGGGAATAGGAGCTGCTCTAGGCGGGAAGGTGCAGCCTCACCCATGCTCTCCTGACAGGTGACAGGCGGGGAGCTGCTCCTTGACCTTGGTGGGCTCACGGGGAAAGGGCTTGGGGAAGGCCGGCCAGGGTGGGCTCCCGAGCTCCTGGCTCAGAGGGCGCTGAGTCCCGGTGTGTGCTCCCCGAGGCTGTGGCACCTTCGGGGCCAGTGAATCTGGGGGAAGACAGAATGTGCCATCTAAATGTGACTGTTCTCCATCCCCCCACGGGATTCGATCCCCCACAAAGCTGGGGAATGCGCTGGGTTTCTCTCTCTACTTTATAGTGAATGATTCTGTCTGTATTTTCCTTTATCAGAAAACTAAGTGTGCTAGTTGCTCGTCATGTCTGACTCTTTGGACCCCGTGGACTGTAGCCCCAGGCGCCTTTGTCCATGGGATTCTCCAGGCAAGAATATGGGAGGGGGTGGAGGGGGTAGCCATGCCCTTCTCCAGGGGATTTTTGGACCCAGGAATTGAACCTGGGTCTTCTTCCCTGTGGGTGGATTCTTTACCATCTGAGCCATCAGGGAAGCCCAAAGGAGCATTGTTGAAAAGAAAAAGAGAATCAGTACCGAGGACTATTTATTTGAGGGCAGCGGCCGCCTGTGGGTCCCTGGGGATGAGCTGGATGGATCAGATGTCCCCTGTCAGTCACCTCCCCTCCATGGGACACGGCCTGCATGGCCGGGCCCGTGCAAGCCTCACAAGAGAAAAGTCAAAGTGAATGCTGGGTTGGAAAGAAAGAAAAAGAGACAGTTTCTGATGACATGAGTGCAGATCTAGAAAATCCAGAAAGATCTACAAACTATTCAGTTTAGTGGTTTCACTGAAGTCACTAGACTTGAGGCCATTTCTTTAGAAGGGCAGCAGACAGACAGGACGACACTTTAGGGTGCTGCCAGCCCTGACGATCAGAGGCCCAGGACCAAGTCTGACAGTGTGGGCTGTGCAGATGGCAGGGCAGCAGGCACATGCGAGGGGCGGTCAGACGGAAGGGTGGGCCCAGGGGAGACTCGCCCCAGCGACTCAGGCCAGTTCACCCTCGTGCAACACACACATCCCAGTCCAGCCTCCACGGTATGCTGGGCCGTTTCCTCCCCCAGATGTCGACAATCTGATTCTGAAGCACCTGACAATCTCCCGACTGGAAGGGCAGAGCTGAGGGTGACCCTGTAGACACTGGGGCCGCACGCCTGCGTTATTACATCATCATCACCGCGAACCTAAAGGAAAGAGACGCCACGACCTCGGGGCAAAGACGCACGCCTCAACCAGTGGATCGTGAACGAGCCCGGAAGCAGACATGTTTAGGGCAAAAGTGAAAGTGAAGTTGTGTCCAACTCTCTGCGACCTCATGGACGGCAGCCCACCAGGCTCCTCTGTCCATGGGATTCTCCAGGCAAGAGTACTAGAGTCGGGGGCCATTTCCTTCTCCAGGGGATCTTCCCAAGCAGGGATCAAACCCAGGTCTCGTGCACTGCAGACAGAAGCTTACCGTCTGAGCCACCAGGGATGCCCACTGCTTTGTTTATGGTGAAGCAATCACCCCACAGGAGACGGGGCGTCTTTAGTAAAAAGGTCATGCACTGCAGACAAAGTTTCACATCACCCTGCCCCAGGTGGTTTACTGGGAACGAAAGCAGGGCGAGCAGCTTCGAGGATCCCAGAGGGGTGTGACTCGGTCGCCTGGGAACCCCTGCAGGTGGAGTCCCCCTCCCTGGACGGGGACAGTCACGCTCACGCCAGTCTCTCCCGGTTTACAAGCCTGGGGTCCCCGGGGAGGCGCTTGTCGTGATGTTTGACACCGACTCTCGCCCCGGGTCCTGAGTCTGGGCAGAGACACGGGCCTCCAAGGAGAACTGGGGTGACCAGCCTCTTCCTCCCGATTTGAAGACTCATGTGAGAACCCAGGGCCTGTACCATTCAGGGCTGTGCTCCTCAGGGAGGTGATCCAGGAAGAGCCAGTTAAGTGCGGGGACCTCCAACCCCTTCTTTCTCTAACAAGTCATCTCCCTGCTTCCTTATTTATGTATGCACCCGTGAACTGATCTGCATTTCTTTTCTAAGATTTCTTCCGCCGCGCGCGCTGCTGCATCCTCTGAAGGGCATTCTGCTGTGGGGGAGGGAGCGATGCTGACCCTGCGCCTTCCTTCTCTCCTCTCGCCTTCCTTCTCTCCTCTTTCTGTCCCCAAAGTCCAACTGCACCCGCCTCCTCCAGTATGCCCTCAGATGACCCAGACCACAGACGCCGCTGCGCTCAGCAGAGTGCCCATGCTGCTGGCTGGGCAAGGTGTGGACGCTGCCCGGGGCCTCTGACCATGCCCACTGGGCTGTCTCCTCAAGCAGGGAGGCGTCCTCGACCTGGGACCAGGCAGCCATAGTCCTGCCCAAGGCCTGGCTGTGGAGTCAGCCGTCACAGAGGGGCTGGGCCAGCTTCAATGTGGACGGTGCATGGGAACCAGGTCCCCGCAGGAAGGTGGGGACGTCCGAGTCTGAGCTTTCAGATGGCTGTTTGTCAGACGCCCACATCTTTTGGTGCTGGTGATGCCAGAGAGTGTCACACCCGGTGACCTGGCCGCCCCCTTCCTGACCCACCTCGAGCTAGCGGGCTCCGTGTCCCCTGCACCCCACCCCTCCCAATGCTGCTGCCTGCACAAGGTATTGCCAGGCTTGGTTTGCCCTCACTCCAGCATGGCTGTGACCATCTGTGTTCAGCTGCGCTCTGGCTGCTGGTCAACAAAAGGTGCCAAAGTGGGGGGTTCAGGCAGCCAGTGCTGGAGGGTGCAGAGGTAAGAAGGGGGCTGGTTTGGGGACACAGGGACCCATGGGGTCTGGCTTAGTGCTTGGCTGGGATGTGAGTGCCCTGCTTCCTGCTTCCAGCTCCCTTCCTGCCTGGGCAGTGGCACCTCCAGGCTTGGCCTCGGTGGACAGGCAGGATGCCCCACAAGGGAGGAAGCAGCCCTGGTCTGCTCGGGGGTCAGGAGCCTTGCTGGGTGAGGGTGCAAGCTGAGATTTGTCTAAGCCTGAGTTTGCACATTGGGTGTTCATTCCACCACCTGAGCATTGTCTGGGCCTGGCCTCACTGGGAAACCTGTTATGATCCCTGAAGTTTGCAGGCGAATAGCCTGGCCTGTTGGTTACACCCTGATGCATGGGGCGTCCTTGAACACACACAGGAAAGGACACAGGTGGTGCCATGAATGTGGGTTCTTTTGTCCAAAGCTCTGGTCCTAACTCATGGCCATATGAGAAAGGGTTGGCTTCCAGCCTGTCAGGTCCAAAGGGTGAGTCGTTCAAGGCCACAGCTGCTGGGGAGACCACAGCTGGGTGAGGCCATCGGTCACTCACAAGGCAGAACCCAGCCTGAGCCCTGCCGGCTGTGAGGGACACAGGCAGCCTGCTTCCATCCCTGCCTTGGGGTGTCTCCATGCCGACACCCCAGCCAGAGGGAGCAGGAAAAAGGAGCTTTGTGGGCCTGCAGCCTCAGGCAGGGCCCTCTCTACAGGACGGGGTGCTGTCTGTGGGGGCCAGGGCTCTCTCTGGGTGGGGGGGGATTGCATAAGAAGGAGGGGTCTGCTCCACCACGAGGCTCCAGGGGCGCCTTCCCTGAGGCCCCACGTTTTCTCACAAGACACAGCACGACACAGGAGACATGTGGCCCCCGTTCCAGACAAGCCTGCCTGCTCCCGGAAGGTTCCAAGAAGACAAATGCATGGTCTTACATAGAGAGTGCTGCGGGTCACACCAGGGGCTGTGGGATCCGCTCTCGGATCCCAGAGAGGCCCCCACAGCGGGTCCGAGGACTGTTCCCTGAGGGATGGAAGCCAGGTTCTGGAAGAAGCTTCCTGGTGAACTTGGAGAGGCAGTGGAAGCCCTGGATCAAGTCCCCGGACACTGCGTTATGTCTGGATACTTGGAGCTGAGGCTGTTCCATCTTTACCTGGGAATGTGTGAGGGCCTCACCTTGGAAGGCTCCAGTGTGCCTTTCGGTTTTGTAGGTCTGGAGCGTGTCCTGTGCCCTGGGCCCTCTGGCCTACGCATTTGCACCTGATCAATATGAGGCTGTGCTCTGTCTACTTGTCCTAAATAACATTTTCTGTTTTTAGTCCAAAGCAAATTTTGAAAGTCTTAGCAAAGAGAAGTACAAATATTCACTCATAGTCCTGGAACACTGAAAGATACGTGATACATACATGCATACATACAGACATATACACAAGAATGCATCTATATCTGCACACGTAGAGAGATGCATCTGTCTACATCTAGTTAACCTGTCATCAGTATCTGCTAATCTATCGTCTCTCTCTTCTCTTAGCAGTCTCCCCCTCTCTCTGTGTCTACCCAACTGCTCACACATTCTTTCCTGGGGAGGAGCGGGGTCGATAGAGGGGAGGGGGTGGGTGTTAGGCCTTGGGAAGGGGCGGGGTCCTGGGAGGGGCGGGGTCTGAGAGGGGCGGGGTCTGTGAAAGGGGCGGGGCCTTGGCAGGTTGCCTGGTGGAATCTGGAACCAGCACCTGCGGGATGCAGGCAGACAGATGAACAGATCAGTGGGAGAAGGTGAGGGAGGCATAGTTGAGAGAATAGCACTAAAACATGTGTACTACCATATGTAACGCAGATGAGCAGCGCCAGTTTGATGCCTGAAGCAGGGCACCCAAAGCTGGTGCTCTGGGACAACTGCGTGGGATGGGGTGCAAAGGGAGGGGGGGTTCAGAATGGGCGGATATATGTGTGTCCTCTTCATGTTGATGTATGGCAAAAACCATTATAATATTGTAATTATCCTCCAATTAAAATAAATAAATTTTAAAAAAGAACGTACAGGAAATGGAGCCTCACTAGGCGGAGCCAGGATCCCCAGCCTGCGCCTTGCTCCCCGGGGCTCTTGGTGGCCACAGAATGGGCCATCAGACCCCATTCTGGCCCCGACTCTATTCCCTCCCCCCACCCTCCCCCCACCCTCCCTGGCGTCCCCTTCTGGAAGCTTCAGGCTTGATCCTGGTCCCCTGCCCTGCCCATCTTCCCTGTGCAGGGGTGGGGGCCCCTCCCTGTCCACCTTGCCTCGGTCCTTGGTGTCCAAACAAGGGGGAACTTGTCTGTTCTCACAGCTATGGAGAGGCTGCTGCGGCCTGAGGGATCCAGTGCTGGCCCCAAACCTGGACACACACCTGCCTTCCATCTTGTGACCTGAAAACTTGCTGGTTGTGCCCAAGGGGGTGCCCTTCCTGGCCCCTGAACTCTCTTCATGTTGGGGAAACCTGGACTCGAATACCCTCTAGCAACAGCAGTGTTCAAAATCCACATGTGCTCACACTGGGGGCCACTGCCAGCCCGCTGTGCGTCCCTCGGAGCCCCATGTGAGGCTTCCAGGACAGGGCTGACCCTCTGCGGACCTTTAAATGCTGTCCTGATGGTGACCTGGAGGGTGAACCCGCCTCCTGCCACGACACTCAGATGTGAGGAGACCCCTGCCCAAAGCCAGGCGGGGGCCAGGGATGACCCCACTGGGCAGGAGAGGGGCCTGCCACAGGCCCGGCCTCATGAAGGGGTGACGGAGGGGCCAGGAGGGTGAGTCCCTCTTGTCCGTGGGTGTCCTGGTTGGCTCCCCCACCCGCCCAGCAGCTCACCATCTGGAGGCAGCACTCTGGGAGCAAGCGTCTGGGAGGACGGCTCAGCAATTACGGCAACCGCTGCAGTGTGCTATCCTGTTACAACCCAGCACAAAAGTTTCTGAGCTTTGGCTTCCAGAGTGTCATGTCAGACAAGACCTGGATTCACTCCCGAAATTTTTAATCTTCCGGGCAGAGCAGCCGCGCCTCCTAATACTACACGCAGCTCATTGTTGGCTGTGGCGGCTTCGCTGCCCTCGCCCGGCAGAGAGACAAAGCCGGGCGGCATCTGGACAGTGTCCAGTCCAAATCCCATTCTCGGGGCCTGGGCGGTCACACTCTGCTCTGACACTTGCAGTTCGAGAGGCCGCGTGTTTAGCAAAATGAGGCCAGAGGATTTACAGCTTTGGTGGCAAGGGCAATAAATACAGAAGCGGCTGTAGCTCAGTTCCTAGTATCATGCCTGCTGTGCTCCTGAAATAATAAGTCCCATCCAGGAATTGCCGTGCACTCTGCCCAAGCTGGCCTGCCATGCCCACTTCTCCACGAAGCAACTCCTGGTCCCTGGAGAGCCAATGGCCCCGCCTCCAGGAAAGGGCTCTGGACACTTGTTGCGACTCCTCTTCCAACTACTTTCCTTGTCGTATTTTTGTAGAGTTGTGATCCTGTCTTTATGGAATTTAGTTCTCCTCTTTTCCAGCTAACGTTAAAGTCTGACCTTTTTTGGTTCTAGCTGAGCTCCCAGCTGTCCTCTTCCAGGACTGTGTAGTATTTCATTGCATGGACGTCTCATCCTTTACAGAGCCATCCCTTTGTTGTGAGTGACATTTCAGTAGCCATATCTGTGCATGGGCCTTTTAAAATTAACATTCTGTCTTAAAACAGTTCTAGACTTATAGGAAAAATTGTGAGTACAGAGTCCCTGTGTAACCACACCTAGAGTCCCCTGTTATTAACATGTTGCACTAATATAGTACATTTGTTACAGTTAATAAACAATATTTATACACTGTGGTTAACTAAAGAAGCCTGTGTTACTTTTGTTACCAAACCAAGCCTGGGTTCCCGCCATAGCAAAGCCCCTCCATGGACACCAGGGGTGGTGAAGGTTGAGTACAGCGTTTATTACTGGAACAAGGACGGAGAAGGGGCAGCTCATGTTCAGAAGAGCCAGGCTCCCCGGGGCTTTCAGGGAAGGTCTTTAAAAGACCGGGTGAGGGAGAGGGTCAGCTCCTGGACAGTCCTCTGATTGGGTGGTGGGGAGGTAACTGGTGATGTCTCAGGAATCTCGGGCATCAGCCTGCTGGTTCCACCAGGTCTGGGGTCTATGTGCTGGTGGGCAGCATGCAGTTAACTTCTCCACTTGAACTATCTGCATGACAGCTGAAGGACACGACTCACAATACTCTCCAGAGGCCTTTTGTGTGCACGCTAAGTTGCTTCAGTCGTGCCTGACTCTTGGTGGCCCCGTGGACTGTAGCCCACCAGGCTCCTCTGTCCAAGGGATTCTCCAGACGAGAATACTGGAGTGGGCTGCCATTTCCTCCTCCAGGGGACCTTCCCGACGCAGGGATCCAACCCATGTCTCTTGTGTCATCTGCATTGGCAGGCGGGTTCTTTACCACTAGCGCCACCTGCGAAGGAGGAAAATTAAAGGCCTGTGACTTCGCTTTTATGGATAGACTACTGTAATTTTGTCTTGTTTGGCTGTTTTCCTTTGTTTCTGCATTTTCCTTCCTCCTTTGATTAAATTTGCTCTTTGGAACTCAGGGAAGGCCTGGGAGGCTGAAGTTCTTCTACAACAAGAGGTGAGGGAGACGCGGGGTGGGGGCAGTTCCTGCCCCTGGGACGGCCCTGAAGGTCCTGCTCATTTCATCTAGTGCCTCCCTGATGTCTTTTTCTGACCCCACCCGGGACCTGTGTTATATAAAGCAGACACGTCCCCTTAGGCTCCTCTGAGCAGTGACTCTTCCCCTGATGTCTCTTGTTGATTTTGATGACCTCAGCAGTGCTGGGGAGCCCCGGGCATGCATTTTATAGACTCTCCATAGATGGTGATCTGTCTGGTGTTTCTCTCACGATGAGACGGGTTGTGGGGTGTGGGGACCAGATGCAAACTGCCCTTCTTATGACAGCTTATCAAGGACATGGTGTCACCATAACTGATCCGTGTGATGACGACCTTGGTCACCTGCCAAGGAGCAGCGGAGCTCCTGGACCGAGGAGTGGGGTGGGGCAGTGGGGACACACACCTGGCACCTGAGAGGCCCTCGCGGCACAATGACCTCCAGCCATGAAGGTGGTGGGAGCCGTGTGTCTCAGTTAAAATAAATCCAGTGGGGAAAGAAAGAGCACCTTTCTTTTAAGCAAAAGGTCAGGGAATATAGGTGACGTGATTAGTCGAGGCTGCAGCTCTACCAACACAGAGAGACTCCTCAGGAGACACACCTGATGAGAACTGAGCTTGGCGGTTTGGATTTGGCCCCCGCGTGCAGGACCCGGGCAGCCCTGCCCCGTGAGCGCTCTCCCCCAACGTGGCCAGTGAGTTACACATGGAATGTGAGGCTGTTCCATTATTCAGGAGCCCTTCCTATTTTTCCTGCTGAAATGCAGCCTGGGGCCTCTGACCTCTGGCCAACCACTACCCTCGCCTCTCCCTGGCTCAGGTCACGGGTCACATTTGAAATTCCAGCCCAAGTCCAGAGGTCTTTGTGTTTCATCTGCTGGAGCCCACCTGGAAGGCGGTCCCTGATTCGGGATCAGGGGCTTGAGTGCTGGCCCCTCTCCCACCTGAGCGTCTGCCAGACGACACCCAGGCGTGCAGCTGAGTGGCGAGGGCTTGGCAGTCACAATGGGTGGGGATTCCTACCGGACCTTCAAGGGACACTGTGGGGCCCCACCTGCCCAGGGTAGCCAGACATCCTTGACCTCCTGAAGACCACCTGGGCTCTGGGGTTAGGAAGCCCTGGCCTTGGCTCTCCCTGGGTCCCTCGAGGGACAGATGGACGGGAAGGCTGTCCAAACTCTGTGACCCCAGGTCCCTTGTTTGCGTGGACAGCAGCCTCTCTTGTCTGGTTACTGTGATGTCTGATTGACACTGTGGCCAAACAGGACCATGCAGGACCCATGGGTTTGCTCCTCTCCCATTAACCACCAGCCCCCACTTCCTGCTCTGGTCTTATGCCCCCAAGCCTCTGCATCCCTCAACTTGGTCCATCTGCCAGGTTAACCTGGGAGGCTCTGTGGCGGGTGGGAGACCCATGGGCCCACCCAGTGATGTTCTGTCTGTCTGGGACAAAAGCATGTGGAGATTCACAATGACCAAGCCAGGAAGTAGGTACCTCCTGGTCAATGAGCTGGTTCCCATGGCAGCTCCCTCAGGGCACTCTCGGCAGAAGACACTGTTCCGGGGGTAGGGAGGAGGCAGGCTGAGGTCTCAGTTGCCATGGTGACACATAGATGTCCTGGGTGCTCAGTTCCCAAAGACAGTAACAGCACAGGCATTTTTAGGCCCTGCTCAGCCATGTGTGGTCCAGGCACGTAACACATATTGCATCATTCCGTCTAATCCTCATGGCTACCTTGTGAGGCAGTTAGGACCCTTCCCAAATTTCAGCTCCAGAAACTGAGGCTCGGAGTCCAAAGCAGTGGAACCAGGATTCCAGGGCAGGAGTGCTACTGCAAGTAGAGCCTGTGTGTCTGCATGGTGGGTGTGACCCACTCTCCCTTGGGGTGGAGAACGTTCTACAGGAAAGGGACCCTCCTTTCACCAGGAAGCTGCCGGGGACTGTCCTCAGATTTGGAGAGGGAGCACACAGGCCGTGTCCCACACTGGAGATGTGGCTGGACATCTGATGTTGCTGCCGGCGGAGCAGCCTTCTCTGTGAGCCCAGGTGGGTGCTCTTATCGGCCACACGGCTGCTCGGTTGGGAGGCTCATGGGCCCCCAGGTTCAGTACAAACCCGACTGCATTTCTTCATCTCAAAGATTGCTTCTTGTCATGTAGAACCAGCATCAGAGTACACTGGAGACAAGGCAGACACAGTCCCTGAGCTCGTGGACTTACAGCCCAAGGAGAAGCAGTCACCTTCCCATGAACTCAGCAGCTCTTTCTGTCCCCCATTCCCGCTGAGGGCCCACATCCTCCGTTCTTCCAAGTTCAGTGCCAGGGCCTTCCGGCATCCACTCACCTGGGCTCTGATGGGTCTCTGCACACCTCTCCCCTCTCCCCTCCCCCATGCTGCCACCTGGTGCCAGGCACCACCTCCTCTCCCAGACTTATTAACCCCTCGTCCCAGCAAACTCACTCCAGCACCTTGGAGAGCTCCGCAGCAGGGGCAGGAGTTGGGGAACCAGGCAGAGGCAGCAGAATGGCCTTTCTTGGTTCCCAAACCTTAGGTGGGCCCCCCTCCCAATGTGAGGTCTAGAGAAAATCAGGAGATCCAGAGCATCCCAAACCACAGGGCCCTTGGGTGGCTGGAGGCTGACAGTGAGCGCGCCTCAGGGCGGGGAGGGAGGGAGAATTGGGTGTGTGTGTGTATGTGTGCATGGGTAAATGGATGGATGGATGGATAGATAGATGGATGGGTGGGTGGATGGGTGGATGGATGGATGGGTGGATGGATGGGTGGGTGAATGGATGGATGGATGGGTGCGTGAATGGATGGATGGATGGGTGAGTGGGTGGATGGGTAGATGTATGGAGGGATGGATGGATGGGTGGATGGATGGGTTGGATGGATGGGTGGATGGATGGGTGGATGGAAGGATAGATAGATGGATGATGGATGGATGGGTGGGTGGATGGATGGGTGGATGGATGGGTGGGTGGATGGGTGGATGGATGGGTGGATGGGTGGATGGAAGGATAGATAGATGGATGATGGATGGATGGGTGGGTGGATGGATGGGTGGATGGGTTGATGAATGGATGGATGGGTAGGTGGGTGGGTGGATGGGTAGATGTATGGAGGGATGGATGGATGGGTGGGTGGGTGGATGGATGGCTAGATGGATGGAGGGATGGATGGACAGGTAGATGAACAGGTAGATGGATGGATGAGCTAACAATAAAATTGGGGGGATGAATGAAGATCATCCACACAGCCCACCTTTCCTATACTGACCTTCCATACCTTGGTATGTTTTGCCATGATCCAAATTAAATGGCTTTCAATCAATCTCTCCCACTCTTTTTAACTTGGAAACAATAGTTGATAAAAACCTCTCAGTAAACAGATTCTTTTTCTTGGCTTTTCCTGGAACTTTTGATTCTGTGAATGGGCAGAGGTCTTGGGCACCCGGCACTGGGCCTGCCTGCCTTCTGGATCCTGAGGGTGAGGACCCAAGCACACTTTGCTTTCTTCACTGCCTGCAAAGCACTTCATGTTGGGGCTCCTCTCCTGGTGCCATTGGGTGACGCTGAAGACCTGAGGGTGTGTCTCACTTGGGAAGAAGCAGCTTGTCCAGGCCATTGGCACAGTGGGGGCAGCTGGAGCCTCAGGCTTCATTGAGACCCAAATGATGAAGGGCTGGCTTCTCAGGGATGGGGTGGGGATGCTGGCCAGCCATGAGCCACCTCACCAGCCAGCCGCCTCCTCCTCAGCTTGCACTCATTTACTCAAAAACTACCCACAATGCAAACAGGAACTTTAAGTCAGAGCCGAAGCAGGTACCTGGGTTTGGACACAGGCCAGACTACTCTAAGCAGCAGCTGGGAACAAAGGGCTGGGTGTGAGGAGCCGCCACGGCTGCCCCTGTAGGGACGCAGTGGGAGCCGCGTGCTGGACGGCAGGGAAAATTAGTTGTTTACGGTCATTTAGGCTGGGAATGATTCTTTAAAAAATCTGCCCTTGTTTCGTTTGTCTGTGAATAGACATTGGTGAGACGGTGGACAACTTCCTCCAGGTGCACCAAACAAATCCTTTTATTGGAAAGGGCCCGCGGGAGATGGAGATGATTAATGGTTGGCAAACACAAACTTGGAAGGGTTAGGACTGGGACCTGCTTAGCATGGAGCTAACAGGATGGAGAAATAAATTAATGTCCTCAATTACAAAGGGGCTTGTGATATAGAAAACTTGTCAACAGACCTCCCTGGAGGAGGCGGAGGACGGAGCTTTACAAAGTCATCCGTCACTCCAAGGGCATCCTGGACATGGGGAAGGGCTGTGGGTGACTTCGGCCTCAGAGCTTAGTCTGCAGAGGGTGTGGAGACCCGCCTGGCCAAGTGGAAAGTGCAGCAGGGTGCCCCCCCTCAGAGTTGCTCTTGACCTCCTTGCAGGGCAACACGGCTGAGAACCTTGGAGGGAGGGGCCTCCCCGGAGGGGCCTGGACATCCCCACTGCCATGCTGGTTCTCCTCAATCACGGCCAGAGGGAGGGTGGCCGTGTGGACCCCACATCTGCCTGGCTCTACTCCTGTGGCATACCTTCCCCGGGACCCCCAGACTACCCTGCGCGCCCCTCGGGGCTGCAAGAACCTCAGTTGGTGGAGAGTGGGAGCCCTATTAGCCTGCGCCTCCCCCACCCACTCCCATTCCACTGGAATCAGAGATTGGATTTCTTAATGACAGAAGAATTAAGTAATAGGCCTGAGCAGGGCTGCGGGCAGCCGTGTGAAGCCATGTGCAAAATTGATATTTCAACAAGCCTGATAACGTATTAGGGCACTGGCTGGCCCGTGCCGCAGCGTCCCGCGGTAAATCTCCCGTCAAACGCCCGCGGTGCCCGTCAGCCACACTCACACGTGCACTGGCCTTTGGAGCAGGCTGTCAGTCTGTCCCCGACGTGTCCTGGGAGCTAGACATCGGTGTGCAGGGGGCTGTTGCCCCGAGGGCCCCGCTGCCCCGCCAGGCCGCACAGACCACGGTGGCGTCTCTGGACGCGGCTTCTCGAGGGGGCCCCGCTGACGACCTGGGGAGGGGCCGCCCCAGGCTCTGGACGCAAGGTCATCAGCAGCCCATCTCCCTCTTTGATTTGCAGCCTCCAGTGAAATGCGGGACCCAAGACAAGATGCTCGGCGACAATTTTATGAAGATCAATATTATTAGGGACTGAATTCTTGTCCGAAATAATTTGTATAAAATATAGTCACATTAGATGAGAATCTGAGCTGAATTATCGGCTAATGGGGGTGTTGAGTTGAGAGGCGCCTCTGGCCTCGTTTCACGGGATAATTGAGGATGACGTCTTCTGCCTTGGCCTGCGAGACTCCGAGTGCAGGGGTTGTCTCAGGCTCTGTCCAGGGTGTCTGAGAGGCAGGGTGCCCCACTCTGCCCCCCATGAGTGCTCAGGACCCCACCAAGGTCATGAGCCCCCCACCTCCATGGACCCTCCCCCTGCCAGAAAGCATCTGAGCCTCCTGCTTCCAGAGGCTGCCAAGACCCCCAGCAGTGACCCGGCCCCTCGCTGGAGCTTCCCACCAGCTAAACTGCAGCGACAAGTGTCCCTTTAGTCCTGAGCTGCTCCCCTCTCCACGGCAGACGCCTCCTGAGACGTGAGCCCCCTTGGGAGGTGCCCCCCTGGTGGCACTGCCCACTGGTTCTGCAAAGGGCAGAGAAGCGGGAGGGGCAGAAGGCCAAGGACGGTGAGCTTGTCGTGGCCCCTCCTGCTCCCCGGGGTCCTCCTGGGCCACAGGGTCCCCCAGGGGCAGTAAGCAGGCAGGGTCAGTGGGGATCGTGTCCACCTGAGTGCTCCCTGAGATCCCGACCCCAGTGCTGACCCTACCCCCTTCCTGGCATCCAGGGAAGGGGGTCCCTGGGATCCACCCAGCCAGCGGGGACGGGGCACCTGGAAACCCAGTGAGTGGACACGGACGGTCCTGGGGGCCAGGCCGTGCCTTGGCCATGTCCCTTTTGCAGGCAGACTCCTCCTGGATGCTGGGGGCCCCTCTCTGGGCCTGGCCCCCTGCTCGCAGCTGCTGTCCTGACACCCAGAATCTGAGGCTGGGGGTCAGGGTGGGGCCGAGGGCAGAGGACGGCCCCCGCCCTGCACCGTCTGGGCAGCCCCTGACCCCGGGCTCCTGGCTTGTGCCTGGGCTCACCCTGGGGCAGCTGAGCTGAGCTTGCTCAGGGCTAAAGTTTCAGGATGAGCAGCACCTCGCACCCCACAAATGCCCCCCATCCCCAGGAGCTCGGCCATCATCCTATCAAGGCCGAGGGCTGCACGTAGGTCTAGGGTTCAGGGGCGAGGCCCTGTAGGTGGAACTGAGGCCGTTGGCCGGCTGACTCGAGGCTCATGGGCAGTGGGTGACCCTTCCCCAGTGGAAGCCTTGAGGGCTGAGTCTCCTGGACGGAACCCAGGGAGAGAAATGGGCCAGGCCCTGGGATGTAAGGTCTCGGGGATGCAAAACACCCGCAGCTGGGGGCAGAGCTGCCCGGGGAGGGGGGATGGATGGGTGTGCAGACACAATCCCCTCCCCTGGAGCCCACAGCAGGGGCCAAGGGGCTCGGTGCCCGCTCCCTGGTCAGCACCTGTCAAGACCCCCTGCCCCCCAACAGGAGGGCCCAGACAGGAGGCTCCTGAGGCCAAAGGGCCCTGTGTCTGCACCCCAGACCCTTGACTTAACAGCAGTCATTCTGAAAGCAGTCAGCGGAGGAGAAACAAGGCTGCAAATAAAGCTTTATTGACAAAGAGCCCCGACAGAGGCGTGGGGCCCCTCATGAGATGTGAACCGTGAGCAGCACCTGCCCGGGGCGGGGGCGGCCGAGTTACACGGAGCCCTGTCTGCTGTTCGCTGCTTGGCCTCACGCTCACACGACTGTGATGCATCTCTTACTATGATACAGGATGCAGAACGCGGCGCTCACACTCTGCCCCGAGGTGCCCAGTTTGTGGGCACTGAGCCCCTACGGTGCTGTGCACCCTTTCCACTATGGTCTCCGGAGCTCCTTCCTCGAGTCACACAGAACCCCGGATCAATTTTAAAGGAGAAACGAGAGTTACCGTGAAAGAGAAGAGTGGCCCTTGGCTCCTGAAGCTGGCGGGTGTTGGCGCTCCCAGGAGACGCAGGGGCCCCGTGGACCAGAGGACTCCTGCGGGTCCGCATCACGCTCAGCCACGCGGCTTCGGTGGTGGGTATTTGCTTACACACAGGCTTGTGACCCGAGGCGGCTGGTGAGGCCGTGGTCCCGGCAGGTGGCCTTCCCGTCCCTACACGGGCTTGACTTTAGGGGGAGCACGCCTGTCTGGGCTCGGCGACTGAGTCTCAGGCTGGCCTGGCCTGTGTGGGGGGCTCTTCCGTAGGACAGTCAGCATGCAGACAGCAGACCTCAGGGGCCAGGGGTGAGCTTCCTGGGCTTGCCAGTAAATTACCGTGGGCTGTAAAGGAGATCAGTCTTGAGTGTTGGAAGGACAGATGCTGAAGCTGAAGCTCTAATACTTTGGCCACCTGATGCGAAGAACTGACTCATTGGAAAGACCCTGATGCTGAGAAAGATTGAAGGTGGGAGGAGAAGGGGACAACAGAGGATGAGACAGTTGGATGGCATCACTGACTCAATGGACATGGGTTTGGGTGAACTCCAGGAGTTGGTCATGGACAGGGAGGCCTGGCATGCTGCAGTCCATGGGGTCTCAAAGAGTTGGACACGACTGAGCGACTGAACTGAACTGAAATGGGGGCTTGGGATGGCAGACACTCATCCTCTCACCGCCAGGAGCCTGGAAGCCGGAAGCTGGGGGCAGAGGGGAAGGCACTCCCAGTGGGCCCTGGCTCCTGGGCTCCTGGTGCCCCCGGGCTCCTGGGCTCGAGGCCATGTCATCCGTCCCTAGCCCGGCCCCATGCGGCCTCCATCCAAAGCTCCATCCTGGCAGCAGCTGGGGGAGGAGATGACCGCTGAGCCTGAGACCCTGGCCCTCTGCCCATGGTCCAGGGCAGCCTCTCCTCTGCTGGGACCTGCCTGCACCTTCTAGGTGGAGCCTGGGTCCGGGGAACATCCAGGAGGCAGCGGTCCCTCGGTGCCCAGGGGCCGGGCAGTTGGATGCAGGTGAGGCGGGCGTTTCTGGGGGCAGAAGCCCACAGCTCTGAAGGTCCGGTGGTACCAGGCTCTGCAGAGGCCTGTGGCCGCCCCCTGCTATGACCTTTCTAGTCTTCCGGCCTCTGCTGCCACCACCCCTGATTAATGAAGCCATAGATCACCCTGCTCCCCACACAATGGGATGTGAGCACTGTCTAATTTCCAAATTAAAGCTCAGACGGATGGCTCTGCTCCTGACGGCATGGGTGGGTGGGGGTGTGCTGACCTGCGGAAGGCTCAGTTGAGGAGCTCAGCCTGATGTCGGCCTCACAGGGCCTATGACCTTCCTTCCTCCAGGCTTTGACCACAGTTTCCAGATATGTGAGAGCGGATGCCGAGGGCAGGAGGCGGAGGCTGCCCCCACGAGCCACGGACCCACTGCCTGTGTCCCTGGCCTGGTCTCCCCTCCATGCTCCAGAGTGTGCTGGGCTCTGCACTTGGGAACCAGTCCTCCTGGGGTCAGGGTCAGGGCCCAGCTGCCCACTCCCGAGCACCCTAAACTCCAATGGCCTCCCCCACTACCTGACCCTCCCTGAGAGAGGAGGCATCGGGGGTCTGGCAGCACATGGTCAGCTTCACCCGGACAGCAGTGCGCACATGAGCAGAGCCTTCGGGGGAGTGAGGCCACGGAACGCGGGTGCAGCCTCTGGGGCCGGCGGCCCCTGGGGTGACAAGCCGAAGCTGGACCGGGAGGAGGTGTGTGCCCAGAGTGGGAGTCCAGGGAGCCCGGCGGCCCCTGGGATGACGAGCCGGAGCTGGAGAGGGGAGGAGAGTCCAGGGAGCCTGCGTCCCGCCCAGCCCCCAGCTGCCCACGCTGGATGTGTGTGGAGGGCTGGGGAGGAAGCCGGCCGCGTCACGTTGCCCCGGTTACTCCCTGCTGCTCTCCGCCCCGTGTTCCCTCTGGCGTCCGACCATCAGGCAGCAGGGCTGAGCCGGGCAGATGGGCCCTCCATCCCCCAGGGTGCAGGGTCCAGGTCGTGCCGCACCAGCAGGCTTGGTGTCAGGCCCTAGAGGTCTGCAGGCCCCCAGGCTCCTCCTCTTCCAGGACGCCTTCCACCCTCTGCTTCCCGGACTCTCTCCCAGCCCCAGGGCCCTTCAGGCCTGCTCCCCGCACCCCCCGACTCCCCTAGTTCCACACCAAAGCCTCTTCTGCCAGAGGACGTGATGACACTCCCTGAGGCCCCCGTGGTCCCCTCTGACTGCAGATCTGGCCTGAGTCCCTGGTCCCCACCAAGATGGGCGCTGCTCGGCCAGGTCCCCACCTCCCACCTGTCCCCCTCAGTGCCCCATGCCAGGCTCCCAGGAGACCCACAGGAAGGGCTGGTCTCATGTTTCAGGGTTGACAGGGCACAGTCATTTCAGCCGTGTCTGAGTCTGTGACCCCATGGACTGCTGCCCGTCAGGCTCCTCCATCCACAGGAGAGGCTGCCATTTCCTCCTCCAGGGGATCCTCCTGACCGAGGCATCAGACCTGGATCTCTTATGTCTCCTGCCTTGGCGGGTGGATTCTTTAGGCCTAGTGCCACCTGGGAAGCCCAGGGTTAAAGGTCTCTGTGTATCGATCCTGGACTGTGACAAGCAGCTGCTGCTGACCCACTGTGTGCAGGCACGGGGCCAGCGGGAGGACAGGGCACCGGCGGCCCCCACCGTCGCCGTGGCTACATCCCAGTCGAGGCCTCTCTGCTCTGGGTTTCTCCCTCCAGCCTCACAATCCGGGAGGGTCAGAGAAGGACGGCCAGATGGAGGCGGCACAGGCTGTGTGTGCCCTGAGCCCCGGGCTGGGCCCGGCCGCTGACGGTACCGGGGAGCCAGGCCCCCGAGGGCCCAGGACTGCGGGCCGCTGCTCAGGACGCCCAGGCTCAGCAGGAGGACGTGTGAGGCCCCCCTGCAGCGTGGCGTCCCTGGCAGGGTCCTGCAGGCCCAATTCGTCATCTCCAGGCCGAGTTTGTAACAGGAAATAGAGCTGTAAATTGTGCTGAGCTGCCGCTGTCAGCAGGGGCCCGCGCCCGGAATGCTAACCCGTCCTGCAGGCTCTCACAGCCCCGCAGAGGGTGGGGGCCAGGGGAAGTGCTGGGCTCCGGGGCTCCGTGCCCAGGCCAGGGCCCTGCGCGGTGGGACGAGACCTCAGGGGCTGGAGGTGAGATTGTGGGTCCCTCGGGTGGCACAGGAGGACCGCCTGTGGGTGAAGCAGTGTCCGCACCCCGCAGGCCGTGGGCAGGGTTCTGTGTGCCCCCAGGGGAAGCGGGTCCGGAGGCTGGAAGTAGAGGGGGACACACGCAAGGCCCCCGAGACCAAGAGGTCACAGCGACAGCCTGGACATCCTCACCCGACACCAGGAGCCTGGGTGGGAGCCAGCGAGGGGGAGCCTGGGGGAAAAGGGCCTAATCGCAGCCCGCCCTGGGGAGTGCGGGGCTCCCTGTGGTACAGGTGTGGGTCCTGACTCCCCTCCTCGGGAGGTTCAGGGGACAGTTCTCTGTACACTTTCTCCCCGGCCAGCCAGGCAGCTCCTCAGCAGGAGGGGCCCTCTGGGATCCTCTCTCCACGTCCCAGCTGGAGGCTCAGCAGTGCCCGCGAGAGACTTTCACATCTGTGTCCAGCATCACATGGCTGGATGGAGAGCGGGGCTGGGCTGGAGAGGGTCTTCCTAGAGGCGTGTTCCTCTTCATTCAGCACTCAGAGCACTAACACAGCGAGGGGTCTCCATCCACGTCCTTAAAGGGGCTCGGCTTCTCCCCTGGACAGAGCTGGGCCCTGGGAGACTCCGGGGGGGCCTGGAAGCCGGTGGTTTCCTGTATACCGAGCGGCCTCCCTCAGCGCTGCACGGCTGTCCGAGGTTAAACAGGCTTCGTCACGGCCTCCTCCTTAAAACGGTCCCCACGGCCACACACACTGCGGGGGATGGATGCAATTATCCACCTGCCCTCTGTCTGCTCGCCCCGGGGTACCAGGCGGCGCAGAGGCAGGGAGGCAGGTGTGACTCTGCATGCCAAGCACGTCCCCCCCCGCCCCACACCCAAATCACTGTTGGTGTAAACAAAAAAATGTGGGGATTTATTAAATCCATCATTTCTCAATTTGCTCCTGCACATTGCCGGTAATTAGCCGCACGCCGCCTGACATCTGCATTTGCTGCTGTGAGCGTCCCCGCTGCCTGCTGCGGTCCCCGGCGAGTTGAGAGAGCGCTCAGGCGGAGCAGGACAGGGCTGCGGGCACCTTGCCATCTGGGCACCTCAGGGAGGTCGGTCCTGCCCCAGAAGCTAAAGGACAAGCCAGGAAGAGCTGGGCTGGAGGAGGATGGCCCACGGGCCGGACGTGGCTTTCTCCACCTGGGGTGGGAAAGTGATCCAGCCCCGCTGTGTCCCGGAACCCTGACGCCAGCCTGGGAGGCGACCCTGTCCCCCGTGTCGGCCGCCCAATCCTGCACAGATTGCTGTAAGAACTGCCCGGGAGCCTGGAGTTTTGAACTTTAATGATGGGGTGGCCAGGCCAGAGCCAGCCCAGCAGAGGCGGACCCGCCTCTCCGGCTGAAGTCGTTCTCAGGAGAGCTGGGGGAAGCGCTCTGCCCCCCCCACTCCTGACCTCCCTCCTCCCCGGGGGGACACTGCATCCTGTGATCATGTCACATGGTCATGTGCCCCCCCGGGACCAGGTGCCTCTGTCCTCCCGCGCCCAGGCCTCAGACTCCGCCCCTCCTGCTGGGACGTGGATCTGGCCCAGCCTGGGCTCTGGGTGCCTGTGGGTGTCACCCCAGCAGCCCTGCTCTACCCCCAGCCCCATGGCGGGGCTGGATCCACGAAGGGGGCTCAGCCTGTGCCTCCCTGGGGAGGGTTGTCCAGGGCTCGTGTAGGCACAGGGTCTCCCACTGCCTCCCCTGCTGCTGGCAGGGTGGGGGGCACGGGCCTGGCCTTGGGACAGTTTCCCATCTTCAGCTGCGAGCTGCTGGTAGAGACACAGTGTCTGTCACCAAGGCCTGGACGTCCAGGGGCTCAGTGCCAGGGTGCATCTCAGACGCTCTAACTCCCAGGAGGACCTGGGGACGCCCTGACTCCTGAGTCCTGCTTGAACCCCAAAGCTACCCGCTCTCCTCCGATTTCCTTTTCTTTTTTTTAAAATGCTTATTTTTTTTGCATACGTGTTGAAGGGCCCGTCTTTTGTACTATGCCTCTCCGGCCAGCACTTATTTGGGTGTGTTCGTAGGCCTCGAATCTGGGTCTCCTGCATTGCAGGCAGGCGCTTTATCATCTGAGCCACCAGGGCAGCTCCAGCTCTATAGCTTAGGCCTCTGCGTCTGGGCCGCAAAGTGTGTGTACGTGTCAGGGTAGCAGAGAAGCCTGAGAGTCACCCCAAGTGCTGGCTCTGGTTCCTGCCCACCCAGCAGAGTGGAGAGACCCTGCACCCCCACACCCTGCGCCCCTACAACCTGCACCCCCACCCCCCACGCCTGGACTCTGCTTCCTGGTGAGCACGTGTGGCCCCGGGCCTGGCCGATGAGCTCTCCCATGAGGTGCCAGCTCTGCCCACCCCGCGGTCTGGGTGCCGCATCTGCCTTGCACACCCTGGCTGACCCCACCTCACCTTCAGATGCCGCCCCTGACCCTTCCAGGGGGCCCCCGGCTCGACCCTGAGGTCACTGTTCACAGAGCTGACTGCCCCCCTGCCTGGAAGCCTATTTTTCCTCGGGGCGTGGGGCCCTGGGTGTCCGTGCTGTGGCTGGTGGATGACTGACTCTGGTTTTGCGACCTGCTCGGAGTGTGTGGATCTCCCTGTAAAAGGAGCTTCCCTCCGGTCCCCCAGGGGCTGCGGGACGCCCGTCCCCCGATGTGACCCTGGACACGAGCATCAGTACTGGGAGGGACATGGAGCAGTTCTCACAGTGGGGGTCCCCGGAGAGGAGGATCCCCAGCACTTGCCCCCAAGTCAGGGATGTGGATGGGGTTCACCTGTGGGGCCAAAGGGGTCGGCATGGCGGGGGCAGAGCTGGACGCCCACGCAGCCCAGGAGGGGCCTGGCGGAGGGACTCGGATGGGCTGGAGTGTCGCAGGCTGGCTTGGGGGGAGGTGCTCAGAGGATGCTCAGAGCCACCTGCCCCCTCTAGCCAGACAGGGGTGTGTGAAAACCCTCGGCAGAAGCTCTGGGGTCTTGGGAGATAAGACGCAGACTGCAGGTAATTGCCTCCAGCCTCGGACTCTCCTCCCGGCTCCCCTCCCTCCGCCCCCATCTTTGTTACTATGGCAGCAGGAAGGGGTCATTTTCTCCCGCTTCTTGAGGTCTGCTTTCCATTTCTAAATCAAGTCCCGGTCTCGCTGTGAGCTCCTGACCACGAGGACATGCTTCTGACCCGCTTGGGTTCCTGGACATCCAGGCACGGTCAGAATGACCCCCCACAGCCAGCCCCCCAGCCTTGTTCCTCCTGGAGCCCTCCCCTCCTCAGGCTTCAGCTTCTGGGGACTGAAGGGACAAGGTGGGTCAGGAATGGGGACTTCTCCAACTTCCCCTGGGCCAGAGACACCAAGCCCGCCCTGTGTCCCCAGCTCTGGAGTCCATCCGGGATCTTGTTTGTCGAGAACGCAGTGTCTGAGCTTCACGGTGCTGAGGGTACACCCGGCCCCTCACTCACCTTTCCCTGGACGGGGCTCAGAGTGTCCTGCTCAGACGCCCCTCGTCCCCCGGCCACGCTTGTGTCCCCAGAAGGCCGGCTCTATGGTTCCCCTCTGCCAGGGGCCACCTCTGCCCCCAGGCCCCCATCCCAGGGGATCTGCCCAAACCACAGACATCAGCCCCTGCCCTCCCCACCTCCCTCACCCTCTCTCCACCAGGACTCTTGGGAGCCCAGACCTGGGTCCAGCATCCTTCCTATGGGCGACCTCTCCCTGCTTGAGTGGGTGGCAGCTGCCCTCAGTCAACCAGTGTGGACCGGCCAGCTCCTTGGGGGCCTAGGATGATGATGGTTAAGTCAGCAGACGGACAAGGGCCCTGGAGTTCTGAGCCTGTTGTACGAGGATCACAGCAGACACTGTCAGCTGTGACTACCCGAGACCCTTGTTTCTGATGCAGGTATTTTGCAGAAGCTTTGATACTTTTAAGTGTGTAGGTGAGAAAGAGAAGACTTTAGCATAACGGCTACACCAGGCAAAGTCCCAGATGAGGTCCAAGGTCCCGTCCCTGCCAGTGTGCAGCGTTTGAATCAGCTCGTCCATGTGTGTGTGTGTGTGTGTGTGAGGGGTGGGCCAGAATACTGTGGGAGCGCCCCCGTGATTGGTTTCTGACAAGCTGACTTGAATTGATCAAAGGGAGGTGACCTGGGTTGGCCTGATCAGGTGGCCCCTTAAAAGAAGGTGATGCCGCAGATGCTCAGCAGGCCCATGGAGGGAGGGAGGCGTATGGCCAGGCCCTGAGCAAACCCTGGCCCACAGCCAGTGAGAGAGAAGGGACCGAGCTCTATATTCACAAGGAACGGAGCCCTGCAATCCCTGATGGGACCTGGAAGCAGATCCCAGGTTCCAGGTGGACCACAGTCTGCTGAAACGTCGCCTTCAGCCTCTTGAGACTCCAGCAGAGACCCCAGCCTTGAGACCTAGAAAGTTGTGGGTGGTAAGTGTGCTAATGAAGTCACTGTGTTTGTGGAGTTTGCAAAAACGGTGTAGCATCTGTTTAACAAGGCGACCTGCTTTGAAAGTACGTGTTTAGGAGACACGTGTGCACCTAAATCACACGTGTCTTAATTGAATTTGATTTTTCAAAACAAATATAAAAATAGTTCTTGATTACAAGATATCAACTCATATTAACATATGCACGTCTATATATATCCACTGGTATGCAGGTCAAGATGCAACAGTTAGAACTGGACATGGAGCAATAGACTGGTTCCAAATGGGGAAAGGAATACGTCAAGGCTGTATGTTGTCACCCTGTTTATTTAACTTATATGCAGAGTACATCATGAGAAACGCTGGGCTGGATGAAGCACAAGCTGGATCAAGATTGCCGGGAGAAATATTAATAACCTCACATATGCAGATGACCCATCCTTATGGCAGAAAGTGAAGAAGAACTAAAGAGCCTCTTGATGAAAGTGACAGAGGAGAGGGAAAAAGTTGGCTTAAACCTCAACATTCACAAAACTAAGATCATGACATCTGGTCCCATCACTTCATGGCAAATGGATGGGGGAATAATGGAAACAGTGACAGACTTTATTTTTGGGGCTCCAAAATCACTAAAGATGGTGGCTGCAGCCATGAAATTAAAAGGCACTTACTCCTTGGAAGAAAAGCTATGACCAACCCAGACAGCATATTAAAAAGCAGAGACATTACTTTGCCAACAAAGGTCCATCTAATCAAAGCTATGGTTTTTTTCCAGTAGTCATGTATGGATGTGAAAGTTGGACTATAAAGAAAGCTGAGCACCAAAGAACTGACATTTTTGAATTGTGGTGTTGGTAAAGACTCTTGAGAGTCCCTTGGATTGCAAGGAGATCCAACCAGTCCATTCTAAAGGAGATCAGTAATGAATGTTCATTGGAAGGACTGATGCTGAAGCTGAAACTCCAATACTTTGGCCACCTGATGCAAAGAGGTGACTCATTTGAAAAGACCCTGATGCTGGGAAAGATTGAAGGCAGGAAGAGAAGGGGACGATAGAGGATGAGATGGTTGGATGGCATCACCGACTGGATGGACATGAGTTTGAGTAAATTCTGGGAGTTGGTGATGGACAGGGAGGACTGGCGTGCTGCAGTCCATGGAGTTGCAAAGAGTCGGACATGACTGAGCGACTGAACTGAACTCTTTTTTCTTAATTTCAAAAGTTAAGGGGATTTTTTGAAAGGCAGGGGAGTTTTCACTGCAAACTGAAATCATGAAAGGAAAATTGGGAAAAAAAAAGAAAACTGGAAGATAGAGATAAATAGAAAGAAGACAACATTTCTCTAAATCAACTAATGTTACAATTAACGTGTGAGCCATGTTTGACATTTACCTTCTGCATAAAGAAATAACAATCAGATCAGATCAGATTAGTTGCTCAGTCGTGTCCGACTCTTTGCGACCCCATGAACTGCAGCACGCCAGGCCTCCCTGTCCATCACCAACTCCCGGAGGTCACTCAGACTCACATCCATCGAGTCAGTGATGCCATCCAACCATCTCATCCTCTGTCGTCCCCTTCTCCTCCTGTCCCCAATCCCTCCCAGCATCAGAGTCTTCTCCAATGAGTCAACTCTTCGCATCAGGTGGCCAAAGTACTGGAGTTTCAGCTTTAGCATCATTCCTTCCAAAGAAATCCCAGGGCTGATCTCCTTCAGAATGGACCGATTGGATCTCCTTGCAGTCCAAGGGACCCTCAAGAGTCTTCTCCAACACCACAGTTCAAAAGCATCAATTTTTCGGCGCTCAGCCTTCTTCACAGTCCAGCTCTCACGTTCATACATGACCATACAGGAAAGACCACAGCCTTGTTTGGTCCAATTACAGCCCTACTATCTCTTTTTAAAATAGAAGTATGTGTTTTCACCCTATGTTCTTCGCAGCACTATTTACAATATCCAAGACATGGAAGCAACACAAATGTGCATCGACAGAGGAGTGGATAGAGATGTGGTGCATGTGCACAATGGACTATTACTCAGCCATGAAAAGGAATGAAATAATGGCATTTGCAGCAATGTGGATGGATCTAAAGAGTGTCACACGGCACCTGATAGCAGCTGCACCCTGTTCGAGCAGGGAAGTAAGTCAAAGACGTACTACATGTGAAATATGAAAAACGAACTTGTTCACAAAGCAGAAACAGACCCACAGACATAGAAAACAAATGCACGATGACCCAAAGGGGACGGGGGGAGGGAGCCCAGCTCCTCCACAAGCTTGTGAGTGCTTGGAATTCCCTGTCCTTGTTGTCGAGCCATTCTCGTGAGTGACTCATGATTTTAAGCTTAATTTTTCTAATTGGTGTTAATTCTTTTTTTATTCTTTTTTATTTTTTTATTTTGCTTAACTTTACAATATTGTATTGCTTTTACTATACATCGAGATGGTTCCACCACAAGTATACACGTGTTCCCCATCCTGAACCCTCCTCCCTCCCCCCTCCCCACACCATCCCTCCAGGTCATCCCAGTACTCCAGCCCCAGGCATCTGTTATCAGGCATCGTACCTGGACTGACGACTCGTTTCAGATATGATATTATACATATTTCAATGCTATTCTCCCCAATCATCCCACCCTCTCGCGGTCCCAGAGTCAAAAAGTCTGTTCTATACATCAGTGTCTCTTTTGCTGTCTCGAAAATAGGGTTATTGTTACCATCTTTCTAAATTCTGAGCACCCGGCTGTATGCTCCTTGACTATGTGGGTCTCCTCCTTTGTGAGGAGTTTGTAGGGCCTTGTCTGTAATTTAAATGGGCTGTCTTTCCCCACAGATGTTCAGGCTCCCTTCGCACGGTGTGAGTGTGTTCCCTTCGTCCAGAGTAGACGGAAAATCTGCCCAGAGCTTGTGGGAGATGGCTCACCTTTGTAATGAGAGGAACAGAGTTCTTTTAAAAAAAAAATAAAGTCCAATATATCAACTACAAATAAACTTTGCATGATCACATTACCTACAAAGAAGGATATTTTCACTTCCTTAATTTCAATTTCTATGTATCTTTTTCTTTTCTTTCTCTATTAAGGATGTCCAGGACACAGAATTTTAGTGTTCTGTTTAAGAAACTGTTGCCTACCCAAGGTCATAACAATATCCTGTAAGTTTTCTTCAGAAAGATGGATAGATTTTGCTTTTACGTTTAGGAAATCAGTCCTTTACATTAACGGTGTGAGGTAGAAACAAGATTCGTTGTCTTCAAACGTATCAAATGCTATAAAACAAAGGCATTTGTGCCCCCCGTGGTGGCCTTGGGTCTGTCAGCATCGGGTGGCCCGCCTCAGGGCTCTCATTGGCCACATTGCCAGGAGCCCGCAACACAGCTGTTTTACGGAAAGTCCTGGAGTCTGGGGGGTCTGCCCCTCAGAGGTGGTCTTTGCCCCTCTGTATCCTTTGATCTTCTCTATCAATTTTAACATCAGTTTGTATATTTTGATAAGAAATGACAATAGAAGGTGAGATGGACTTGGAATGAGTCTACGGTTCAATGCGAGGGGACCTGGCAATACTGAGTCTTCACTTAGTGAGTGCAATTCATCCCCATGATTATTCAGACCCTCTTTAATTCTTCTCAGCCACGTGTCGTGGTTTTGAGTACAGATGTCATGTACATCTGTCATTAAGTATTCAATTTGCTGGTGCAGTTATAAATGGTTTGTTACTAGCATATGGAAATATTATATGCGCTTTGCTAAATTCACTAGTTAATTCTCAAGATTGGTTTGTGGATTCCTTTAGTTTCTTCTTGTTTGCAATCATAGTCTCAACAAAGATGTTTGCATTTTCTTACTTTCAATTTCTATTTGTTTTTTCTTTTACTTGCACTGTTGAGGATCTCCAGGACAATGTTTATTATTATTATTATTATGTTATTTTAGATTTATTTTATTGAAGTATAGTTGATTTAAAATGTTGTGCTAATCTCTACTATAAAGCGATGACTTGTAGAAACTTATGACTCAGTTATACATAAACACACATTCTTTTTCATATACTTTTCCATTATGCTTTATCACAGGATGTTGAATATATTAACAGTGATCTGTGCTCCGCAGTAGCACCTAATCCTTTATCTAGCCTATATACAACAGGACACCATCTACGTATAAGTGGTGATGGTGGAACATTGATTCTCATACCTGATTTTAGGGGGAAATCTTTCAGGTTTGACCAGTAAGTGGCCTTCCCTGGTGGCTCAGTTGGTAAAGAATCCTCCTGAAATGCAGGATACCTGGCTTTGATCTCTGGTTTGGGAAAATTCCCCTGGAGAAGGGAACGAGCTGCAGAGAGGAGCTATTGCACGCCTGAGGCCAGGGGTGGCGGCAGAGAGGAGCTACCAACACTTGAGGTCAGAGGCGGAGGCCGGGAGGAGCTACCCCACACCCGAGGCCAGGGGTGGTGGCTGGGAGGACCAACCCCACGTACAGGGAGTGGTGGCTGCGTGGGCGCAGGAGAGCCTACAGGAGCTATCCCATGTTGAAGGTCAGGAAGGCAGTGGTGAGGAGATACCCCTCGTCCAAGGTAAGGAGCAGCGGCTGCGCTTCACTGGAGCAGCCGTGAAGAGGTACCCCACGCCCAAGGTAAGAGAAACCCAAGTAAGACAGTAGGTGTTGCAAGAGAGCATCAGAGGACAGACACACTGAAACCATACTCACAGAAAACTACCCAATCTGATCACACGGACCACAGCTTGTCTAACTCAATGAAACTAAGCCATGCCATGGGCAACCCAAGATGGGCAGGTCATGGCGCAGAGATCTGACAGAATGTGGTCCACTGGAGAAGGGAATGGCAAACCACTTCAGTATTCTGGCCTTGAGAACCCCATGAACAGTATGAAAAGGCAAAATGATAGGATACTGAAAGAGGAACTCCTCAGGTTGGTAGGTGCCCAATATGCTACTGGAGATCAGTGGAGAAATAACTCCAGAAAGAATGAAGGGATGGGGCCAAAGCAAAAAGAATACCCAGCTGTGGATGTGACTGGTGATAGAAGCAAGGTCCGATGCTGTAAAGAGCAATATTGCATAGGAACCTGGTATGTCAGGTCTATGAATCAAGGTAAATTGGAAGTGGTCAAACAAGAGATGGCAAGAGTGAACGTTGACATTCTAGGAATCAGCAAACTAAAATGGACCGGAATGGGTGAATTTAACTCAGATGACCATTATATCTACTACTGTGGGCAAGATGGAGTAGCCATCAAGGTCAACAAAAGATTCTGAAATGTAGTACCCGGAAGCAATCTCAAAAATGACAGAATGATCTCTGTTCATTTCCAAGGGCAAACCATTCAATATCACAGTAATCCAAGTCTATACTCCAACCAGTAATGCTGAAGAAGCTGAAGTTGAATGGTTCTATGAAGACCTCCAAGACCTTTTAGAACTAACACCCAAAAAAGATGTCCTTTTCATTTTAGGGGACTGGAATGCAAAAGTAGGAAGTCAAGAAACACCTGGAGTAACAGGCAAATTTGGCCTTGGGAGTACAGAATGAATCAGAGCAAAGGCTAATAGAGTTTTGCCAAGAGAACACACTGGTCATAGCAAACACCGTCTTCCAACAACACAAGAGAAGACTCTACACATGGATATCACCAGATGGTCAACACCGAAATCAGATTGATTATATTCTTTGCAGCCAAAGGTGGAGAAGCTCTATATAGTCATCAAAAACAAGACTGCCACAGCTGACTGTGGCTCAGACCATGAACTCCTTATTGCCAAATTCAGACTTAAATTGAAGAAAGTAGGGAAAACCACTAGACCATTCAGGTATGACCTAAATCAAATCCCTTATGATTATACAGTGGAAGTGAGAAATAGATTTAAGGGCCTAGATCTGATAGAGTGCCTGATGAACTATGGATGGAGGTTCATGACATTGTACAGGAGACAGGAATCAAGACCATCCCCATGGAAAAGAAATGCAAAAAAGCAAAATGGCTGTCTGGGGAGGCCTTACAAATAGTTGTGAAAAGAAGAGAAGTGAAAAGCAAAGGAGAAAAGGAAAGATATAAGCATCTGAATGCAGAGTTCCAAAGAATAGCAAGAAGAGATAAGAAAGCCTTCTTCAGTGATCAGTGAAAAGAAATAGAGGAAAACACCAGAATGGGAAAGACTAGAGATATCTTCAAGAGAATCAGAGATACCAAAGGAACATTTCATGCAAAGATGGGCTCGGTGAAGGACAGAAATGGTATGGACCTAAAATAGAATCAGAAGATATTATGAAGAGGTTGCAAGAATACACAGAAGAACTGTACAAAAAAGATCTTCATGACCCAGATAATCAGGATGGTGTGATCACTCCTCTAGAGCCAGACATCCTGGAATGTGAAGTTAAGTGGGCCTTAGGAAGCATCACTATGAACAAAGCTAGTGGAGGTGATAGAATTCCAGTTGAGCTATTTCAAATCCTAAAAGATGATGCTGCAAAAGTGCTGCACTCACTATGCCAGCAAATTTGGAAAACTCAGCAGTGGCCACAGGACTGGAAAAGGTCAGTTTTCATTCCAATCCCAAAGAAAGGCAATGCCAAAGAATGCTCAAACTACTGCACAATTGCACTCATCTCACACGCCAATAAAGTAGTGCTCAAAATTCTCCAAGCCAGGCTTCAGCAATACGTGAACTGTGAACTTCCTGACGTTCCAGCTGGTTTTAGAAAAGGCAGAGGAACCAGAGACCAAATTGCCAACATTCGCTGGATAATGGAAAAAGCAAAAGAGTTCCAGAAAAACATTTATTTCTGCTTTATTGACTATGCCAAAGCCTTTGACTGTGTGGATCACAAGAAACTGTGGAAAATTCTGAAAGAGATGGGAATACCAGATCACCTGACGTGCCTCTTGAGAAACTTGTATGCAGGTCAGGAAACAACAGTTAGAACTGGACATGGAACAACAGACTGGTTCCAAATAGGAAAAGGAGTACGTTAAGGCTGTATACTGTCACCCTGCTTATTTAACTTATATGCAGAGTACATCATGAGAAACACTGGTCCAGATAAAGCACAAGCTGGAATCAAGATTGCCGGGAGAAGTATGACTAACCTCAGATATGCAGATGACACCACCCTTATGGCAGAAAGTGAAGAGGAACTAAAAAGTCTCTTGATGAAAGTGAAAGTAGAGAGTGAAAAAGTTGCCTTAAAGCTCAACATTCAGAAAACGAAGATCATGGCATCTGGTCCCATCACTTCATGGGAAATAGATGGAGAAACAGTGGAAACAATGTCAGACTTTATTTTTCTGGGCTCCAAAATCACTGCAGATGGTGACTGCAGCCATGAAATTAAAAATCGCTTACTCCTTGGAAGGAAAGTTCTGACCAACCTAGATAGCATATTCAAAAGCAGAGACATTACTTTGCCAACAAAGGTTCGCCTAGTCAAGGCTATGGTTTTTCCTGTGGTCATGTATGGATGTGAGAGCTGGACTGTGAAGAAGGCTGAGCACCGAAGAATTGATGCTTTTGAACTGTGGTGTTGGAGAAGACTCTTGAGAGTCCCTTGGACTGCAAGGAGATCCAATCGGTCCATTCTGAAGGAGATCAGCCCTAGGATTTCTTTGGAAGGAATGATGCTAAAGATGAAACTCCAGTACTTTGGCCACCTCATGTGAAGAGTTGACTCATTGGAGAAGACTCTGATGCTGGAAGAGATTGGGGGAAGGAGGAGAAGGGGGACGACAGAGGATGAGATGACTGGATGGCATCACTGACTTGATGGACATGAGTCTGAGTGACCTCCGGGAGTTGGTGATGGACAGGGAGGCCTGGTGTGCTGAGATTCATGGGGTTGCAAAGAGTCGGACACGACTGAGCGGCTGAACTGAACTGAACTGAACCACTCCAGTATTTTGGCCTGTAGGATTCCATGGACTGTATAATCCAGGAGGTCACAAAAGTCGGACATGACTGAGTGACTTTCACTTTCACTTTCATCATCTCTGCAATTGATTTTTAGTAGCTGCCATTTGTGATATTAAGGAGGTTCTATTTCTAGTTTGTTCCTACTTTTTGTCATGTATAGACTGAATTTCATTGAGCAAGTTTTTATGAAAAACTAGTACAATCATTGGTTTTCTTTTTTATTCTGTTAAGGTGGTGAATTACATGGGTCGATTTTTTGAAATATTAAACCAATCTTTCATTCCTGGGATAAACTTAACTTGGTCAAAATATACGATCCTTTCAACATGTCCCTGATATTGAGAACTTTGTCTCTCTCCGCACCGCTCTCCACAGGCATGAGCCACAGCCTTGTCCAGCTGCAAGGATGGGAAATGGGTTTCTCCCTTCTACACGATGGGGGGAAGAGGAGGACTTTGTCCCACGAAGACCCACAGGAAAGAATCCCATGAGAGTTACAGATATTGGAAGCAAAAGTCAAATAAAAGATAAGTGTCCTCTCCCTGATAAGCAGAGTCAAGTGTTTACACCAGTTCACCTTTCTATATTTTGTGGATATTTAGGTTATTTCAATTTTTATACTTTAATAGAGCTTTGAATAAAGATTAAGCTGGCCCTAGAGTTATAACCTCAGTATTTATTATTGGAGTAAAATGACTTAGGCAAAAGGTATGCATGTTCTAAAACCTTCCCCCAACGCCTCCCCACCAGGCATGATGTGAAAGTGGCCAGCTGACTATCATCAGACGTGCACGGAGTGTTCATGCACATGAACACCTGTACCCACAGGCCTCACACAAAGAAGGAGAGATCATTCTCTGCCCTGAGGCCATGTTTCCTATCCAAGTGACCACTACCACAAGCGGGTTGACGCGTTGCCTTTTTTCTGGATGATGCTCTTGTCCACATGTGATTATCAACCCCTGTCCAGATTCTTTACATTTTTGTGTCTTCTGACGATTTCTTCAGTTCTCATTTCCTGATCCCAACTCAGTGGAGGAAACAACGCGTGAGTGTTATGAATGTGGGATCGCCCGGCAGTGCCCTGGGAGCATGCATGGAGACGCCCAGGTCGGGGAGGTCTTCCTGTAGGAGTGGGTGGGGCTGAGGCTGGATGGCCGGGCACCTGGGTGTGAAGACAGGAGGAGCCAGGCCATCGGCAGGCGAGCAGCACCTGAGCAAAGGCGCAAAGGCCAGGACAGGGCGTTCTGGCGTCTCACACCCGCGGGCAGTGGCTGGAGGGGTCACGGCGGACTCCCCGGGGACAATGAATTACACGTTTCCACATTAGAAAGTTATTGAGGAGGCAAGACGCGAGGGAAGGAGACCAGTGGGGCGCTGGTGTGGGCAGTCACCATGGATCACGATTGCCACCAGGGAGGGATGACTAAGTAGAGGAGCAGTTGGGAGGCAAAATCAGCAGGACTGGGGGGAAGGGAACCTGTACGATTGGCTTCTGGTCTGAGCAGCAGGGAGGCGGTGGTTCCGTCCTCCAAGGCAGATTGACTGCAAAAGGTCAAATGGATGGAGCTTTCGCTCTGTCCCAGAGGAGAGAGGAAGTTGGCTTGCCAGCGCTAAGCGAGGAGATGGAAAGGAATCACTGCTATTGGGAGGCTTGAAGGAGGTGAAACAGAGACGACTCACTGATGGATGGGGATGGGGAGAGATGCAGGGTCAGGATGCTGACATGGTTGCCAGACTGAGGGATGGATGACAACACGGAAACCCCTGTGAGACAGAAGCACCCCCCAAGCTCCCTCACGTCTCAGATGATGGCTTTGGTTCTTGGCTCATGACCTACAGTGAGCGTCACGACAGGGACAGTCCCGCGGCCCACGAGCAGGTCCTGAGTGCCACCGAGACTTGGGGGCAGGGTCCACGTCCCCGAGGGGCCATCCCCGGGCTCAGATGCGCTGTGAGCATGCGCTGGCATGTTCCGGCATCAGAGCACAGGCAGCGGATTCTGCAAACATCTGCCCATTCTCTGCGTCTGCCGTTCATGATTCCAGAGGCCAGGCTGCTGGACCAGAGCAGCTGGAGAGGGTCTGTGCTGATGAGAAGACATGTGTGTCCATCAGCAAACAGCAAATTCAGATGGCTCTTCCCACCGTGTCCCTGCAAACAATTTTTTCAAGAGGACAGAAGCACCCAAGCCGGCACGGTAGGCTCTCCTCTTGCAGAGACAACTTGTGTCTGACAAACACTTGAGATGAGAAGTGTCTTCATCTCCATCTAAGAAGCACCAGCGCGGCTGGATGGGCTGCAGTGGGAGGTGGGGGCAGGCGCATCTGTGCCAAGAAAATGGTTCAGTGTAATCCGAGGCCTAACAGGGGTGTGGATGATACATCTTCTCTTGTCAAGACACGGTCTCGGTGCTATTTTTGAAGGAAGCTGAGGAATTAGAGAAAAACCTGGGAGGAAATTCTGAAAGATAACAAAATTGGACTCAAATCAAAGCCTCTCTGAGGTTGGGAAGTTAATTATATCATCTGAGTTGTGTAGTTGGCAGAGACTGAGAAGGTAAAGTCTGTTTTTCCTTCCAGAGCGGATCTCAGGCAGTCAACTCAGCCAGGACTACTGGTGTGGGATAATAGTTCTTTTTTTAATTGATAAAATTGGGCAAATTAAACAAAAAAATGTATTGAATCACATGACGCCTTGCAGACAGTGCTTGCTGCCAAGATGAGTCTAATCACGGCCCCCACCCTCAGGGATCACGCGTCCCTGAGATTGAGACATGAGGTCAAGGCCGTCCACTGTCGGGGGCTCTGAGACGTAGTGGCCCAGAATCAGAGATACCAAAAGGCAGGGGGTCAGGGGGGCTTCCTGGAGAAGGTATCCCCAGAGTCAGCATGGGGACAGAGGGCACAGGAGGGCCCAGAGGGAGGTGAGGCCGAGTGGAGATCACACAACACAATGAAGTGGCCCTTGCCTGCTCCCTGCAGGGCACTGCAGAGACAGGGGAAGTTGCTCTGGGTCCACGATGGGGAAGTGGGTCAGCATCCAGGCATGTGCGTCCAGGTTCTGGAAGCTGCGCCTCAGTGGTGTCTGTGGTCCACTGGTCAAGCCCCTGACTGCTCTTCCCCAGACGCAGTCCACTCATGCACTGAGAGGCTGGTCACTGCCTCCGGACCTGCGTCCCGGGGGCTGGACTAGACGGCGCCTCGGGGGACGGGGTGAGAGGCGGGGTCTGGGCCGAGGGCTCTGCAGGCCTCCCTGAAGCCCAGCCTGGGGCGCACCCCCACCGCGGGGAGTTCTGGGGGCCAGGAGCTGCCCGGGGCCTCAGCCAGCAAGGGTTTGTGGGCCATCTGCCTCCTGCTCATTTATACCTGTGTGCTAATGTGTGACACACATGTATACACACACACACCTAACACATATGTGTACACACACCCAATACACACATGTACACACAACACACATATACACTCACATACATAACACACATACACATATAACACATACAGATACACACAGAGATATGCACATAACACATAAACACAAACATGCATGAACACACACAAACACACACATAAACACACATGCAAACACACAATACACATACATACTCACATATAGATACATAGATTAACATCAATACACACATAGCTCATATATAAACGCATACGAATGCATAAACACACACATATGCACAAATATACACGTACATACCACACACATACACACATATAGATACACATGTACATACATGAACACAGATACTAAGATACACATACATAACACAGACACACACATAATACACACATATAGCACGTGCACACATACATAACATGCATAAATGCTACACAAACAGCACACACACACACACACACACACACCTACGCACACACGCTGAGCTTCCAGGGTGCGTGCAAGCTGTGAGCGTGAATGCTCGTACGCACGTCTCTCTCCTCTACGCACTCCTGCTCCCCACCCTCCTTTCTGCTTACCTCCCATCCACCCTCTGTCCTTGCGCCCGCCCGCCGTCCGCACCTCTGTCTACCTAGCTGTGGTCCTGCTGCAGTTGGGAAAGACAGCGGGAGATGCGCGGGACCTGGGGCCTCCCCCGAGCCCCCAGGCCTTGGGCCCTCGGTGCACGTCTCACCCGCTGGCTCTTCTCTCTCGCGCGCTCTCTCTGCCCTGTGGCCACAGGTCACACCCGCCTACTGGTCCACAGCTGACCCGAGAGGGCCTGGCCCCTGCGCTGATACAGCGCCGGACTCAAGGGGTGCGGGCGGGGGGTGGGCGCTCAGACAGGCCCGCTGGGTGCACAGACGGAGGACACACGGGCACGGGACACACGGACCGCGGAGGCCCCTCCTACCTCCTCCTTCCACCGCCCACTGAGAGCCGAGGCTCAGCATCCCAGCGGTGCCAGAGCTCTGGGCCAGCGCCCCCAGGCACGACCCCAGCCCCCTCGTCCTGGGGAGCCCGAGGAGCAGAGGCTGAGGACGGGTTTCTCTGTGTCCACTGGAGCCGTCTGGACAGGAGGGAGGAGTTTATAAGAAACAATGGGGCTGAAGGGCCCCCACTGTGAAAAGACTTGTCTTCATGGGTAAAACTTAGATTTGAAGGTTCTCAGAGCTAGAAGTGGCTTTGGACTTAATTTCCACACGGGCTTACTGTGCCCACGAAAGGCGGCAGTCCCTGGATCGGAGGGGAGAGCGGGGCCCATGAGGCGCTCCCGACACTGATGCTTTGGCCCACACCCCCCATGCTCCCTGCTGGCTCCTTGGCGACACTGTGGACACGCAGCCCTGAGGCACAGTCATCAGTGCCCCCTGAGGCCTGCAGAGATGGGGACAGGCCCAGGCGTCGTCCTGCCCTGTGCTTGGGAAGGGGCGCGTTCCACCTGCAATGACCCTCCCAGGGGAGCCGCGGGGGCTCACTCTGTGCCCCAGGAAGCGGGGAGATGGGGGGTAACTGGGGTCCAGCCTGCCTTCCTCATGTCCCTCTGGACTCCAGCTCCTGCCAGGCTCACCCAGAACCTCCTCCAGGACGTGTCCTTCCACCATGAGGGGCTGCAGGGCAAGGTCGTGGATCCCAGGTGAGTCCACCTCGGGCTGTGACTCAGGTCTCCAGGTTGCTGGGGAGAGGACAGCCGCAGGAGGGGTGGTGGTGGGGACACGGTGGAGACCAGATCACCTGTCCAGGTGGGCCTGAGTGCAGAGACATCACTCGCCCGGGAGGCTGCCCGCTCCCCCCACCCCACCCCAGACTGGGACCCCGCAGCAGGCAGAGCTCTGGAACCTTCTCTCCGTGGAAGGAGGGCGAGTCTGTACCCCTCTCCCCCAGATCACCAACACCTGCCTTGGGAGAGCTTGGGGGAATGGCTTCGATGGGTCATCCCCTGTGCCAGACCCGGCGTCACCCCACGGCCAGCTCACGCACTCACTGATTCATTCATTCCGCTGAATCTGCCTTCAGTCAACGCAGAAGGTATTGGTGGGGCTGGGGTGGGAGCAGAGCGTTAGGGCAAGAGCAAGGGTGGGCAGTCCTGGCAGGAAGGGGGTGAGGAGGGAGGGGCAACAGGACCGTTCGTGCAGGCTGGGCTCAGCCCGGGGGCTGCAGACCGGGAAGACGCTGGAGACGGGGAGCGGGGGTCTGGGACAGGGCACGCATGGCCGCCTGACAAGATGCTCATGGCCCCTTCCTCGCCCCTGCCTCCTGCCCATCTGCTCGCCCCCTCACTCAGGACAGCCCCTTCTGCTGCTCCAGGACGTCAGGGCTGAGCACCCCCTCCCAGACAGCTTCTGCAGGTGGGCAGCCAGACCCTCCATCGGCTTTGAGGGGATGGGAGAGCTGGGAAGATGGATGGAACTGGAACAAAAAGACAGTGAGAGCACTCAGCGGCCAAGTGCACTAGGAAAGCACCTTCCTAGAAATGCAGAGCAAGGTTTTCTCACTAACAGCCCTCAGACAGGCAGCAGGGCACTGCGGAGCCTTGGGGGTTGTCCTAGGAGACACCGTGAAGGAAACAGTGGAAAAGCTGGGAAGAAAGTCTCAGGTGAAAAATCTGACACCGATTTAGGAGACCGAACAGTCAGATGGTAAGAGGTTTCAGGAAAGGAGCAGAGTCAGTAATTAAATAAGAGGCAATACCTCCTCCGACGAGGACCTGGGCTGGCTGGCTCATTCTCACTGAGTCCCAGGTGAAACTCTGAAGAAAGGGTAAACACTTGTGAGTGTTCTGGAGCAGTTCCTGGAATCCAAGGATAAGTGGAGCATCTCGGAGGCTCAGAGAACCGGGGGTGGGTGGGGGTGGGGGGCTGCAGGGTCATAGCTGGGGAGAATGGCTGACTGGCAGGGAGTGATGCCTGCACCCAGAGCCCCAGGAACCCACACAGGCTCCACATGGAGGGGGTACGGAGGAGGGGAAATGGGAGAAAGGACTCCGGCCCGCAGCGCTGAGCTGGGATGAAGGCCCCCACGGAGATAATAATTACAAGTAAAATAATTACAAGATAATAACTACAAGCTCAGTTGTGTCCGACTCTTTGCGACCCCATGGACTGCAGCACACCAGGCCTCCCTGTCCATCACCAGCTCCCGCAGCTCGCTCAAACTCACATCCATTGAGTCGGTGATGCCATCCAACCATCTCGTCCTCTGTCACCCCTTCTCCTCCTGCCTTCAATCTTTCCCAGCATCAGGGTCTTTTCCAAGTTGGCTCTTGGCATCAGATGGGCAAAGTATTGGAGTTTCAGCTTCAGCATCAGTCTTTCTATTGAACATTCAGGACTCATTTCTTTTAGGATTGACTGGTTTGATCTCCTTGTAGACCAAGGGACTCTCAAGAGTCTTCTCCAAGACCACAGTTTGAAAGCATCAGTTACAAGCATAAAAAATTACAATTTTCATTTTATTCAATGATTGTATTACTTACAAATATCATTATTTAATTACAACAATTAGGGAAAGCACAGAAGAAATCTGGATTGTCAATACAGATGAAGAAAGGGGGAAAATCAAGTCTGTCCTGTGTTTACGTGAAATGTTAGCAGACTGAACTCTCCTCTGACACAAGTCAGGGGAAAACTGCAACTCAAATCGAAAACTAGTGACCTGCAGTTTGCGTGAAACATATTCAAGAAAAATCAATGCTGAACAGAAATTCCTGGTAAATACAAATTTTAAAAAATTAAAAAATCAGACATCCATGTTAATATCCATGTGTTGTGTGGAATTTTTAGAATTTGAGATAAAAAGTAGTAAACAGTTACAGACATATTATGTGATTTAATTATAAGAAGCCCAATTTCTGAATAAATTTTAAGTCTCAAACTTGTATGTATCAAAAACTCTATAGCGGCATAATAAACAAATACAGCAGAAAATGGTTACAGATAAGAGATCTGAATAAAAGAGCCTGTGAGAAATTCCATCTTTCCAAAACTGAGTATATATCTTGGATGAAAACTAAAACAGACCAGAAATTGAATTACACCATAAATTAGCTGAATTCAGCAAATATATACTGAAGCTTTATTAATAGCCTGCTTTTCATGTTTGGGGATTACCTCTAAAATCAATCATATATTTCACAACTGATGTGAGTAAGTGTACAAGTTGTGATATCACAGGCCTTTTGTCCAATCCTAGACCAACCTAGATAGCATATTCAAAAGCAGAGACATTACTTTGCCAACAAAGGCTCACTTAGTCAAAGCTATGGTCTTTCCTGTGGTCATGTATGGATGTGAGAGCTGGACTGTGAAGAAGGCTGAGTGCCAAAGAATTGATGCTTTTGAACTGTGGTGTTGGAGAAGACTCTTGAGAGTCCCTTGGACTGCAAAGAGATCCAACCAGTCCATTCTGAAGGAGCTCAGCCCTGGGATTTCTTTGGAAGGAATGATGCTAAAGCTGAAACTCCAGTACTTTGGCCACCTTATGCGAAGAGTTGACTCGTTGGAGAAGACTCTGATGCTGGGAGGGATTGGGGGCAGGAGGAGAAGGGGAGATAGAGGATGAGATGGCTGGATGGCATCACTGACTTGATGGATGTGAGTCTGAGTGACCTTCGGGAATTGGTGATGGACAGGGAGGCCTGGCGTGCTTCGATTCATGGGGTCGCAAAGAGTCGGACACAACTGAGCTACTCATCTGATCTGAAACCAAATAAGACAGTAGTGTTGCAAGAGGTCATCAGAGGGCAGACACACTGAAACCATACTCACAGAAAACTAGTCAATCTAATCACACTAGGACCACAGCCTTGTCTAACTCAATGAAACTAAGCCATGCCTGTGGGGCAACCCAATATGGGCGGGTCATGGTGGAGAGATCTGACAGAATGTGGTCCACTGGAGAAGGGAATGGCAAACCACTTCAGTATTCTGGCCTTGAGAACCCCATGAACAGTATGAAAAGGCAAAATGATAGGATACTGAAAGAGGAACTCCCCAGGTCAGTAGGGGCCCAATATGCTACTGGAGATCAGTGGAGAAATAACTCCAGAAAGAATGAAGGGATGGAGCCAAAACAAAAAGAATACCCAGCTGTGGATGTGTCTGGTGATAGAAGCAAGGTCCGATGCTGTAAAGAGCAATATTGCATAGGAACCTGGAATGTCAGGTCCGTGAAACAAGGCAAATTGGAAGTGGTCAAACAAGAGATGGCAAGAGTGAATGTCGACATTCTAGGAATCAGCGAACTCAAATGACTGGAATGGGTGAATTTAACTCAGATGACCATTATATCTACTACTGCAGGCAAGAATCCCTCAGAAGAAATGGAGTAGCTATCATGGTCAACAAAAAGAGTCCAAAATGCAGTACTTGGATGCAATCTCAAAAACGACAGAATGATCTCTGTTCGTTTCCAAGGCAAACCATTCAATATCACAGTAATCCAAGTCTATGCCCCAACCAGTAATGCTGAAGAAGCTGAAGTTGAACGGTTCTATGAAGACCTCCAAGACCTTTTAGAACTAACACCCAAAAAAGATGTCCTTTTCATTATAGGGGACTGGAATGCAAAAGTAGGAAGTCAAGAAACACCTGGGGTAACAGGCAAATTTGGCCTTGGAATACAGAATAAAGCAGGGCAAAGACTAATAGAGTTTTGCCAAGAAAATGCACTGGTCATAACAAACACCCTCTTCCAACAGCACAAGAGAAGACTCTATACATGGACATCACCAGATGGTCAACACCGAAATCAGATTGATTATATTCTTTGCAGCCAAAGATGGAGAAGCTCTATCAGATCAGATCAGATCAGTAGCTCAGTCGTGTCCGACTCTTTGCTATCCCATGAATTGCAGCACGCCAGGCCTCCCTGTCCACCACCAACTCCCCGAGGTCACTCAGACTCACATCCATCGAGTCAGTGATGCCATCCAGCCATCTCATCCTCTGTCGTCCCCTTCTCCTCTTGCCCTCAATCCCTCCCAGCATCAGAATCTTCTCCAATGAGTCAACTCTTTGCATAAGGTGGCCAAAGTACTGGAGTTTCAGCTTTAGCATCATTCCTTCCAAAGAAATCCTAGGGCTGAGCTCCTTCAGAATGGACTGGTTGGATCTCCTTGCAGTCCAAGGGACTCTCAAGAGTCTTCTCCAACACCACAGTTCAAAAGCATCAATTCTTCGGCACTCAGCTTTCACAGTCCAGCTCTCACATCCATACGTGACCACAGGAAAAACCATAGCCTTGACTAGACGAACCTTTGTTGGCAAAGTAACGTCTCTGCTTTTGAATATGTGATCTAGGTTGGTCATAACTTTCCTTCCAAGGAGTAAGCGTCTTTGAATTTCATGGCTGCAGTCACCATCTGCAGTGATTTTGGAGCCCAGAAAAATAAAGTCTGACACTGTTTCCACTGTTTCCCCATCTATTTCCCATGAAGTGATGGGACCGGAAGCCATGATCTTCGTTTTCTGAATGTTGAGCTTTAAGCCAACTTTTTCACTCTCCACTTTCACTTTCATCAAGAGAAGCTCTATACAGTAGGCAAAAACAAGACAAGGAGCTCACTGTGGCTCAGATCATGAACTTCTTATTGCCAAATTCAGACATAAATTGAAGAGTGTAGGGAAAACTGCTAGACCATTCAGGTATGACCTAAATCAAATCCCTTATGATTATACAGTGGAAGTGAGAAATAGATTTAAGGGCCTAGATCTGATAGATAGAGTGCCTGATGAACTATGGAATGAGATTCCTGACATTGTACAGGAGACAGGGATCAAGACCATCCCTATGGAAAAGAAATGCAAAAAAGCAAAATGGCTGTCTGGGGAGGTCTTACAAATAGTTGTGAAAAGAAGAGAAGTGAAAAGCAAAGGAGAAAAGGAAAGATATAAGCATCTGAATGCAGAGTTCCAAAGAATAGCAAGAAGAGATAAGAAAGCCTTCTTCAGCAATCAATGCAAACAAATAGAGGAAAACAACAGAATGGGAAAGACTAGAGATCTCTTCAAGAAAATTAGAGATACCAAAGGAACATTTCATGCAAAGATGGGCTCGGTGAAGGACAGAAATGATATGGACCTAAAAGAAGCAGAAGATATTAAGAAGAGATGGCAAGAATACACAGAACTGTACAAAAAAGATCTTCATGATCCAGATAATCAGGATGGTGTGATCACTCCTCTAGAGCCAGACATCCTGGAATGTGAAGTCAAGTGGGCCTTAGAAAGCATCACTATGAACAAAGCTAGTGGAGGTGATGGAATTCCAGTGGAGCTATTCCAAATCCTGAAAGATGATGCTGTGAAAGTGCTGCACTCACTATGCCAGCAAATTTGGAAAACTCAGCAGTGGCCACAGGACTGGAAAAGGTCAGTTTTCATTCCAATCCCAAAGAAAGGCAATGCCAAAAAATGCTCAAACTACCGCACAATTGCACTCATTTCACATGCTAGTAAAGTCATGCTCAAAATTCTCCAAGCCAGGCTTCAGCAATATGTGAACTCTGAACTTCTTGATGTTCAAGCTGGTTTTAGAAAAGGCAGAGGAACCAGAGACCAAATTGCCAACATCCACTGGATCATGGAAAAAGCAAGAGACTTCCAGAAAAACATCTATTTCTGCTTTATTGACTATGCCAAGGCCTTTGACTATGTGGATCATAAGACACTGTGGAAAATTCTGAAAGAGATGGGAATACCAGACCATCTGATCTGACTCTTGAGAAATTTGTATGCAGGTCAGGAAGCAACAGTTAGAACTGGTCATGGAACAACAGACTGGTTCCACATAGGAAAAGGAGTACGTCAAGGCTGTATATTGTCACCCTGCTTATTTAACCTATATGCAGAGTACATCATGAGAAACGCTGGGCTGGAAGAAGCACAAGCTGGAATCAAGATTACCAGGAGAAATATCAATAACCTCAGATATGCAGATCAGATCAGATCAGATCAGTCGCTCAGTCGTGTCTGACTCTTTGTGACCCCATGAATCGCAGCATGCCAGGCCTCCATGTCCATCACCAACTCCCGGAGGTCACTCAGACTCACATCCATTGAGTCAGTGATGCCATCCAGCCATCTCATCCTCTGTCGTCCCCTTCTCCTCCTGCCCCCAATCTCTACCAGCATCAGAGTCTTCTCCAATGAGTCAACTCTTCGCATGAGGTGGCCAAAATACTGGAGTTTCAGCTTTAGCATCATTCCTTCCAAAGAAATCCCGGGGCTGATCTCCTTCAGAATGGACTGGTTGGATCTCCTTGCAGTCCAAGGGACTCTCAAGAGTCTTCTCCAACACCACAGTTCAAAAGCATCAATTCTTCGGTGCTCAACCTTCTTCATGGTCCAACTCTCACATCCATACATGACCACAGGATAAACCATAGCCTTGACTAGACGAACCTCTGTTGGCAAAGTAATGTCTCTGCTTTTGAATATGCTATCTAGGTTGGTCATAACTTTCCTTCCAAGGAGTAAGCATCTTTTAATTTCATGGCTGCAGTCACCATCTACAGTGATTTTGGAGCCCATAAAAATAGTCTGACACTGTTTCCACTGTTTCCCCATCTATTTCCCATGAAGTGATGGGACCAGATGCCATGATCTTCGTTTTCTGATTGTTGAGCTTTAAGCCAACTTTTTCACTCTCCACTTTCACCTTCATCAAGAGGCTTTTTAGTTTCTCTTCACTTTCTGCTATCAGGGTGGTGTCATCTGCATATCTGAGGTTATTGATATTTCTCCCAGCAGTCTTGATTTCAGCTTGTGTTTCTTCCAGCCCAGCGTTTCTCATGATGTACTCTGCATATAAGTTAAACCAGCAGGTGAAAATATACAACCTTGATGTACTCCTTTTCCTATTTGGAACCAGTCTGTTGTTCCATATCCAGTTCTAACTGTTGCTTCCTGACCTGCATACAAATTTCTCAAGAGACAGATCAGGTGGTCTGGTATTCCCATCTCTGTAAGAATTTTCCACAGTTTCTTGTGATCCACACAGTCAAAGGCTTTGGCATAGTCAATAAAGCAGAAATAGATACATAGAGTTTCCCAGGTGGCGCTGGTGGTAAAGATCTCACCTGCCAATGCAGGAGACACATGAGGTATGGGTTCGATCCCTGAGTCAGGAAGATCCCCTGGGAGAGGCCATGGCAACCCACTCCAGTGTTCTTGCCTGGGAAATCCTATGGACAGAGGAGCCTGGCGGGCCACAGTCCATGGGGTCGCAAAGAGTCAGACACGACTGGGTGAGTAACACACACACACACATGCGCTCGTGCACGTAGTTCAATATTCTGAGGGAATAAACCAAGTCAACAGACCACAGAACACAGTCATATCCCCCCCAATGAGACCCCTTCCCACCGACCGGAGCAGGCTCAGGGCAGCTGCCCGAGAGCCCCCACTGCTGTCCCGTGCATGGCGGGGCGGCCAGTGGGCACCCAGCTCCAAGGGCTCTGCCCAGGCACTGCGGGGACTCCAGGGGCTGAGGCCCGGGTCTCTGCAGCCTTCAAGTGGCTGCCCTCTGACGATGCAACGGCTCGGGGTGGGGGTCTGTGTATCTTAGCCCATCCTCTGGAGAAGTCCACCAAAGACCACCAAGGCCCGGAAGTGGGACATTTGCTGGGGACCCTGGGGTCCTGGGCACCTGGAGAGGACCTCCCCACCTCCTCCATGCACACCAAGATTGAAGACAGAAGGAGGAAGGGAGGTGGGGCACACCACAGTCCTGGATGGACAGGTGCTGTGACCTGGGATCCCTGGGTGTGGGAGGAACCATAATGGGTGGGAGTGAGCGGGGGAGGAGGGTGCGGGGCTCAGGGTGGTGGGAGATAAACTGTGATGACCTAGGGTCCCTGGGCGTGGGAGGAGCCATAGTGGGCGAGGCTCAGGGCAGTGTGAGATAAAACGTGAGCCACCAAGAGCCTTTGAGAATCCTGAAATCCTGAAGTGGGTTTATTAACTCTGCCCGCAGTCTAATGACCGCTGTGTAATACAGGAATGCAAACAGACGTGAACTATCGACCTTAGCCCACAAAGCAAGCAGAGACCCTAGAAACTTGCTCAAAAACACCACTTTCAGTAAGGCCCTGGGGTCAAATGGCTTTGCAGCTGAAATCTACCGAATCACTGGTTATGAATCACCACCATGTCATGGAAAACAGTAAGAAATGCCAGATTACATGTTTAGAAACCAGTGTAATGCCCATGCCTTAAAAAATAGTACACTAATTGTGATATCGATGTCAAAAATTCTAAGCAATAGGTTAGCAAATAGAATATGAAACTGCATCGAAATACTACAACAGTGTAACAATGTAGGGTTTATTGTAGAAACTAAATATCATTTAATGTCAGACTACTCGTCACATTCACCCATTCTATAGAGAAATTAGATGAAAAATAAAATTTTATCCAAAAGGCTTGTAAAGAATTTTATTAGATCTGAAAGCATCCTTAATAATTGCTCTATAATATACAAATTCAAAGAAAATTTTGAATGCAATTGAAAGTACTTACCAAAAACAACAGCAAATATGATTTTAACAGAAAAAAAAAAACCTTAAAATCGCTCTGTGAGTGTGTTTATCATGAGTGAGCTTAGTATGAACACATCAGGAGAAGCACGTCTGTGTGTGTGCTCAGTTGCTAAGTCATGGTCGACTCTTTGCCACCCCGTGGACTATATCCCATGAGCTCCTCTGTCCGTGGGAGTCTCCAGGCGAGAATACTGGAGTGGGTGGCCATTCCCTTTTCCAGGGTATTTTCCCAACCCAGGGATCAAACCCACATCTCCTCAGTCTTCTGCTTTGGCAGGCAGATTCTTTACCACTGAGCCACCTGGGAAGTCCAGAAGTACATTTCAGGAGTACTTTAAACAATATGAAAGGAAAATTCTTAATAGCAACAGTAAAAATGCTTGCTTATTTTACAATTGCCTACTTAGAAAACCAAGAAAATGGAAAAATATCTTCTAGAATTAAGGTAAGCTAATGAATTGATTCTACACGCAGGCCCCTACAAATGGATAATGTATCTAATTCAGAATTTGATAGAAAATAAAAACTCCTCGGGAATCTATTCAGAAACAGTATCATGGGGCCAGCAGGAATGAAGTTTAAAATTTTGTGGAAAGACAGAGAAGATGTGGTGCTTCTGGTCCTGGGTCTGGGTGGAGTAATCATCTACACCCCATCTATCCCTCTAAGCACGATTCTGAAACCCTGACCCAGTGCCTGGGGCACCACCTGGAGACTCTGAAAGTCCGTGTCTGTAGGCAGATTGAGGAGGAAAATCAGAACTCAGAGGGTGGCCAAGACAGTGGTGAGTCCTCTCCCTGACTCTGCGTACCCTTCAGCGTCTCCAGGCCTGAAGCCAGTGCAGGTGGGAACCCAGATAAGGGTCGGGTGCTGACACAGGGCCCAGGAGAGCCTGTGATCCTTCTTCAAGGAGAGACAAGATGGGGACGAGGCTTCCTCCCACTTTGGTTCTGAAGGTTGTACAGCCGGGGGCGTGTGCAGCCTCAGGCCTCAGGGCTGAGTACACAAGGGAGCCTCCGGGAACCAGAAAGGGCTGGAGACCCTGCAGAAAGAGATGGAATTGAAAAGGTTCAAATAACTCCAAGGAAGGAGGAAAGGACAAACAGAGGAAAGAAAGATAGTTGGAACAAACAGAAAACCAATAATAAAACGGTAGCTATACACCTACAAACATATATACTGTTTTGAATGGCAAATTGTTTAAACAGCCTGACAGACGTTACTGAAATGGATGGGAAAATTTGACCCAACTGTACAGGATCCACAAGAAACTCATTTCAAACAAATGCCACATTCAGTTCTGAAGTGAAAGGACGGAGAACGTATAACATGAAAACAAATCAAAAGAAAGCTGAACGGAATGGTTCCATTAACGTCAAACCAGGTAAACCTCAAAGGAGGCAGGAGCAAGCGGGAGTGAAGGGTGCCTGTCGTGCAGACAGAGGGCAGGTCACCAAGCAGTGCCAGCAGCATGAACCGTGTGTGCGCCAAAAACACGCTGCAGGACAGACAGAACCCAGAGGTGCGTGGGCGCATTCACAGCTTTAACTGAAAGCCTCAGAGTCCTCTTCTCCGGAGGGTGTTGACAGGCCTTGTACTCAGAGCCGCAGAAAGACGGAAGGAGACCCGAGTCACAGCTCCAGCCAACCGGGCTCATCTGAGGCTGGAGAACAGACCCCCTCCCCCAGTGGAACACACTCCTTGCTGTGTACACGGAACGTTCACCACGTCCTGGCTTATGAAACAAGCCTTCAGTTCAGTTCAGTTCACTCGCTCAGTCGTGTCCAACTCTGCGACCCCATGAGTCGCAGCACGCCAGGCCTCCCTGTCCATCACCAACTCCCGGAGGTCACTCAGACTCATGTCCACGAGTGGGTGATGCCATCCAGCCATCTCATCCTCTGTCGTCCCCTTCTCCACCTGCCCCCAATCCCTCCCAGCATCAGAGTCTTTTCCAATGAGTCAACTCTTCGCATGAGGTGGCCAAAGTACTGCAGTTTCAGCTTTAGCTTAACACCATGTAAATAGAGACAAACATATCAAGTATGCCCTCTGACCATAAAGGAATTAAATTTTCAGTAGCAGAAAAGTAATAGGAATGTATCTAAATGTTTGGAAGCTAAATAACCCACTTCTAAATAATCTGTAGGTCAGCAGACAGCCCCAGTGGAAGTTTGAAAACATTTGAACTAAACAAACGTGAAAACGCACCGTATCACAATTTGTGGAATATGGCAAAAGGAGCTCTTATGAGGAGATTTATGGAATTAATCACTTACACCGAGAAGGTAGTGAGTCTAATGTTAATGTTTTTACTTTAAGAAATTAGAAAAAATGAGCAAGGGAATCAAAAGCAATAAAATGAAAGAACTAATAAGGATAAGTGATATTTAGGTATTCTGGCAATAAACAACCGATATCCAAAATTAATAAAACAATGCCATTACAATAGCTTAAAAATGGGATACTTAGGGAAAAAGCTAACAAAACATGTATAGAATCTTCGTGCAGAAATTTGCAAAATGCTGATGATAGTAATCAAAGAACATCTAGCAAATAGAGAGACATATCATGTCAACAGAGTGAAAGTTTCAGAAAAGTACCAGATTTCCCCAAATTTATTTACAAATTTAAGTCCAGTTAAAACTCCAGCACAGTGGTTTTGTAGACATAGAGAAGCTGATTTTAAAATTTACTTAGAAAGACAAAGAAACTTGAACTAGCCCAAACAAAAAAAATAAACTTGGCATTAAACTAACATATTGTTAAGACCAGCTTCAAGCCACAGTAATCAGGACCTTATATTCATGGAGAGATAAATACACAGATCAGTGGGCCACCTGGTATGAAGAGCCCACTCACTGGAAAAAGACTCGCATGCAGGAAGTGATGGAGGGCAAAAGGAGGAGAGGGTGGCAGAGGATGAAACGTTAGCTGGCATCACCAACTTAGGGGACATGAATTTGAACAGACTCTGAGAGACAGTGATAGACAGGAAAGCCCGGCACACTGGAGACCACAGGGTCACAGAGAGTGGGATGCAGCGTAGCCACTGAACAGCGAGACGGCGGCTCAGAACACAGAGCCCGGAAAGGCTCACCAGAGGGGCCAGGCGATTGTTAACACAGTCACCAAGGCAAGTCAGCGGAAGAGAACAGTCTTTCCACAAGATGTGGGAAAATTGGATCTCCATTTACCAAAAAAGTCAACTTTGGCTTAAATCTCACTTATGCAAAAGCTAACCCCAAATGAGCCTCAGTTCTAAATGTAACGTATAAGCTACACTTTTTGTAACGTATAACACACTTTTTGAAAGAAAGCATTGCAGAAAATCTTGTGACCTGGCTCCAAGAGCACAATACATAAATGGAAAAAAAAAAAAACACTAAAAATTGGAAATGATAAAGTTAATATTTGTACTTACAGGAAGGAAAGTTATGACCAACCTAGACAGCATATTGAAAAGCAGAGACATTACTTTGCCAACAAAGGTCCATCTAATCAAGGCTATGGTTTTTCCAGTGGTCATGTATGGATGTGAGAGTTGGACTATAAAGAAAGCTGAGTGGTGAAGAATTGATGCTTTTGAGTTGATGTGTTTGAGAAGACTCTTGAGAGCCCCTTGGACTGCAAGGAGATCCAACCTGTGCATCCTAAGGGAGATCAGTCCTGGGTGTTCATTGGAAGGACTAATGTTGAAGCTGAAACTCCAATACTTTAGCCACCTTATGCAAAGAGCTGACTCATTTGGAAAGACTCTGATGCTGGCAGGGATTGGGGGCAGGAGGAGAAGGGGACGACGGAGGATGAGATGGTTGGATGGTATCACCAACTCGATGGACATGGGTTTGGGTGGACTTCGGGAGGTGGTGATGGACAGGGAGGCCTGGCATGCTGCTGTTCATGGGGTTGCAAAGAGTGGGACATGACTGAGCGACTGAAATGAACTGAACAAGTATTCACCCGAGAGAGATGGAACTCACCGTCTGTGTAAAGAGTGTGCACCAATGTTAAGGGCGACTCTATTCATAGCCAATCCAAACGTCTTTTGGCAGGAGCACCAGGATCCACACTGGATACAGCTGAGTGATAGGATAGCAGAGTGGAATATGACAGAATCCAGGCCATGGAATTGCCCTGTGGGGGAGGACTCGGTGTGAACGAACAGAACTCAGACACACACAGCAGGAGGTGGAATCTCCGAGGGATCGTGTGGGTGAAAAGAACCAGCCTCGACAGGCCCCCTGTGTGGTGACTCTCTTCATGACATCCGGGAGGCAGACCCACGGGGCATGAGGAAAGAGCAGGGGCTGCCTGTTCAGGAGCCAGACAGGGTGTGACTGACCAGGGGGTCCCAGGAGGGACACAGTGGGACGGAATTCCCTCCCAGTAGATGATTGGATCCAGACATGTGCTGAAACTCGTGACTGTCCACACGTGCCCTCTAACGTCCATTGTACCATATGGAAACTTTAAAAAGAATAAAATAAAACAGAAGCACCAGCCCACAAAGTGTTTTTAAAAAGTCTAAACGAATCGAAAGAGACAGCAAGCTCTCCATAGAGTAGTTCAATATCATCTCCTTATATAAATTAATAACTTAATTAAAATGTCAGTAAATCAAAAAGTGGGGCTTCCCAGGTAACTCAGCAGTAAAGAACCTGCATGAGATTTGGATTTAGGTTCAATTCCTGAGTTGGGACGATATCCTGAAGGAGGGCATGGCAACCCACTGCAGTGTTCTTGCCTGGAGAATCCCATGGACAGAGGAGCCGGGTGGGCTACAGTCCATGGGGTCGCAGAGTCAGACATGACTGAAGGGACTCAGCACACACTCAAACCAAAAAGTCATGTCGAAACCGAGAAATTTAAAAATAGAATAATAACTGAAGGAGTTTGAAGGAAATAAGACACAGAAATTAATGAACTTGAAAATGAAAATCAACGGAACCAAATGGCAGTCCTTCGAGCAGCTCATTAGGACGGCAAATCTCATCAAGACGGATGAAGACGGAAGGGCCAAACCACAGGACACATTTAGGAGGGAAAAGCGGATCATAACTTCAGGAAGCAGCCAAGATTAAAAAGATAATAGTATGAATAATTTAGCACCAATAAATTTTAAAAATTAGGTGAAATAGACAAATTACAAGAAAGACAACAGATCTAATTGAAGCAGAGGAAAGAAAAAAAAACATCAATTCTCACGTTGCCATTTTGGGACACAGATGAAAAATTCTTCCATCAAAGAAAGCACGACACTCAACTTTTTAAAAGGCAAATTCTACCAAATTTTGTGGAACCAAACACACATTTTCCATCCCATACACAGTGGGCATTCACTAAATCATTTTAAGAGGCTTGTATGATCTTAATAGTAGAAAAACTCTGATCTGAAACAAGAACATCATGAGAAAAGTTGGTCAAAGTCACCCATAAATACAGACACAGCGATCTTAGTCAACAACAAGGAGAATGCGACAGCGCGTGAAAGAGGAAATGTTACTTATCAAACTGGGCTTGTCCAGGGATGAAAGAGAACTTTAGCTGTAGAAATCAGCCTCTGTATTTCTTCACATGAGCAAATTAAAGGAGCAAAATGGTACCTTTTCTCAATTGATTCAGTTAAACTGTCTGATAAAGTTAAATATTTAAATAATAAAAGCATCTAATATTAAAAATGATAGTACCAGCAATAACCTAAGAAAACACACAGAAGATATTCTTGGAGAAAATTATAAAATCTCCGAAAAAATTAATGAGATAAAAATCGGGAAAGATAAACCATATACATAGACTGTGGGATATTATTATAAAAATATTGATTTCCCTGGAATTAAATTACAAAATAGATTCAATTCCAGTGAAAATTCTGGCAAATTTTTCTATTCTTTCTTTTCTTTTCTTTCTAAGGAGAAGAGTCCTGACCAATTGCTTTTAAATAGAACCAAATAGAGTCAAGAAACAGAACCTGTGTGCGTCTCTTAATAAAAGGAAGAAATAGAAATGTCAGATATTTCAATAAATAATCCTGGTTATTCTCATCCCCCAAAAAGTGGAGTTTGATCCCAATTCAAACCGTGTACAAAAATGAGTTCTGTTTGAATTAAAGACCAAAATATCAAAAATAAACTAGTACATTTTAGGAGTCAATACAGAGGAATAACTTTATGCCCTTGGGGTAGGAAAGTATTTCTTAAACAAAACAGAAAAAGCAACAATGAAGAAGCAAGAGACTGATGATTTTAACACTGGTGAAACAACGCAGCCTCCAGCAGCGCACACCACAAAGTCAGGGGGGAAACAAGCGGCCAGGTGGCGGAAATCAGTGCAAAATGCGTGCCTGGCGGTGCATCCGGGAGTGGGACGTGAGATCCTCCCCACATCAGGAAGGAGAGAAGAAAGTGGGCCAAGCGGAGGGCAGGGAGAGCCAGGAAGATGCATGCACGCCCGAGACGACGCTCAGCATTCTACATAAGCGGGACAGTGCAGAGTGATGTGAGATCCCAACACACATGTGCACGCACTCACAGGTGCACACACGCGTACACACACCGGCACGTGGCCACGCACACCAGGAGGGCACCTGTGGGCATAGGTAAGAGGTGGCGCTCCCTTAGGCTGTTGGGAAGAGGGAGGCGTCAGCTCCCCGAGCCGGCCTGGCTTCACCTCGCGCCGGGATCACGCATCTGCAGGCCGGCAGGTCCACTTCTCAGACTGGAGCATCTAGACTGCGCGGTGTTCACACGTACAGCTAGAGACGCGTGTGAGCACGCACACAGCTGTGCTGTTCACAGCACCAAAATCCGAGAGGATTTCCCTGCTGCCGGCAGGAAGCGGATGTCTCACATGAAGCACACCCATAAACGTAACATCACGTTGTGCTGAAAATGAGTGAATTTCAGCTGCACACATTGAACATGGATGGTTCTCAGAAGCAAGCTCTTGGAACAACAAGAAAATAAGGCATAGAGTACATTCAGGATCATTCCTTTTATAGAGAGTTCAAAACAAGGTAAAGCCGAGTTATATGTTGTTTACAGACGTGAGTTACGTGTGTCAAACAATCTTATCTCAAGAGCGAGATTAAGGCAACACTGAGGACAGATTTTATTTTTGTAAAGAGGCAGCAGCAGCTGAGATCCCTGAGGGCTTCAGAAGGTGTAAAGTACTGGGAAGGTTCTCTTTTCTGGGCCTGGAGGTGGGTGCGGTGCAATCTGACATCATGATTGGTGCTTAGCTCCGAACGCCTCTGAGCAGAGGCGGAGTCTCAGAGGACAGGCTGTTCTGAGCCCCCAGGCTGGAGGAGGGGTGGGAGGGCGGTGAGGCTGCAGGGAGGGCGTGGGTCCGTGGGAGGAAGAGGGTCCAGGGCCTGGGCCACCCCCTGCGTTAACACCCCACCATGGTGGTCGTCCCAGCGCAAATGTAGCAAGACCCAGGGTTCCTGAGTTAAAACAGTGATGGTTTATTTAGACACGCGAGGTGGGGTCAGATCAAGCCCCGTGACCCGGCTGTCCTGGCGAGTGTGGAGCCTGGTCACTGCCTCGGCTGGACAGGCAGAGCCCTGGCCATCAGCGCTCCTGCAAGGGGCCCGGGGCAGGCGGGGTGCGGACGGCTGCGGGCCAGTGCCGAGTGCCGTGTCTGGAGCTGGGCGGGTACCCGCTGTCCTCACTGCAGGGGGAGAGGTGGGCGGCTTCTCCAGGTGGTGGGGGCAGCCCTCCACACCCAGTCTCCCTCTGCAGCCCCTCCTGGAATCACGTCTCAACGAGCGCGTGACTGCAGAGCTGTGCTGAGGGAGCCGCTCGTGGTCTCGCCAGGGGTGTGGGCTGCTCTCCCATTCCCCGAGGTGTCTGGAGGTGGCAGGGAGACGGTCAGGAGGGTCCCCAGGGTCACTTGGCTGGACCTAGCCGCAGAGGCAGAGCAGCGGGAGCAGGCCGGTCTAAGGACGGCCTGCTGGCTGCGCCTCTAGACGGAGGGGCCCAGGAGGCCCAGGGTGGGGGCCACAAGCCACCTGGGGGACGAGGGCTGCGGGTCTCGTCCATGTGCCCGCGTCCTGGTCACTGGGGACTCGCAGGAGGGGCTGCAGAGCAGGTGTGCGCACAGTCAGGAAGCCCAGGCGTGCGCGTGCACACCTGTGTGGGTCTGTGCCCTGCCTGGACACATGCCTACACATGTGGGCTGGAGAGGCAGATACACCTTAAAAGTGAGAGGTGCAATGCCCGCACCCCAAGTGCTCACAGCCCTGTGAGCCTCTCACCCCCCACAGCTCAGGACCTGGCCCCTGGCTCCGCAAAACGCAGCCTCCAGGGGCCCGGGCCCCACCCAGGTCCCCGTGGGGGCCCGTTTCGGCAGATGTCTCATTCCAGTTCACCAAGTTACCTCGAAGCTGAGGGGCCCACCTCACCCTGATCACTCAGGACTGACTGGGACGAGGGGACAGAGACCCTGTCACCTGCCGCTGGCTGTTTTCTGAGATGTGGATGGAGTGGGCATCTCTGGGTGGCTGAGGCAGGTCTCCCTGCAACAGGTGGCCTGAGACGCCTGGCAATCCTGGTTAGTGCTTATTCAATGGCAAACCTGCTTGCTTTCTCTAGAACCGATTTGGAGAGATTTTCTGGGTTGGGGGAAGATTTTGATTTTTTAAAAAATAATATTTCCCAAGAAGCCGGGTGCCTGTGTGTGCACCCACGTGTAAGTGAGCGTGCATGTGAGGGCAGGTTAGGGGCGCAGCAGCCACGCTGGCCCCACACACCGTCCCCAGCCTTGTGCCTTGGTTGCAGGAGGAGGGCGGCGGTTAAAGCCTCGGGGCCCACATGGGGAGCAGGTTTGCAGGGGAGGCTGGCAGGGGAGGCCCAGCGTGCCCAGAAGTGCCCGGAAGGCGAGCCAGGGAGAGACTCCAGCACCCCGACGTCTGTGCCAACCCTGGGCGTGCCCCAGTGCTCTCAGCAGTGAGTATTATTTAATGAACTCTTGAGAGCGTGCCCTCAAACACAGTGCGTTTTATTGGGAATATCTCAGTGTTTGCTTATATTCATTCAGCTTTGAGTATTCAGTGCTTCAAGAAAAGCAATTTCAAAATAGATTGAAAAAAAAAAAAAACGATAGCCCTGATCCTGGGCTTGAGAGGATAAAAGGGAAGAAGGCCAAGGAAAGCAAGAATAAAGACCTCAGAAGCAGCTCTGAATTCATGGCTCTGTTTGTAGCAGCAGTCAGGGTTTCGGGAGAAATTACCACCTATTTCAAGCACACAAGAAAGGATCGAGAAGACTGCAACAGGTGCGACGGTGCTCCCTGCCACGGGAAGACTTTGGTCCTGTTTGCTTCTGGTTCTCAGGAAGAGAGCTGTTTTTAGAGTAAATGAACTCCTGTGAAGCCGACTCGTGTTCTTTCGCTCTGAGCTTTATACTCTGCTCCTTCTCTACAAACAATGTTTATTACCTTTTAATGCTGCACTTTTTAAAATGACTTCTCTGGGACTTCCTCCTCTGTTAGACGCCGCATGTGGGTTCGGTTGCTTTACTGCCCGTGTGCTGCGGCTCGCACGCCAGTGGACAGCCCTTCGCTCACCCTTTCTTGCGCTTGTTCCCAGCTCTCTTTGTTGCCCTGGCTCAGTCTCTAAGTCACACCCGACTCTCTGCGACCCCAGGGACTGCAGCTCGCAGCCTCCCTGTCCTTCATTATCTCCCAGGGTTTGTGCAGACTCACGATCACTGAGCCGGTGATGCCATCCTACCATCTCATCCTCTGTCTCCCCTTCTCCTGCCCTCAATCCCTCCCAGCATCAGGGTCTTTCCAGTGAGTCAGCTCTTCCCATCAGATGGCCAACATGTTTGGGTTTCAGCTTCAGCATCAGTCCTTCCAGTGAATACTCAGGGTTGATTTCCTTTAGGGTGGACTGGTATTTTTGGCAGAAGCAATCCTGTTTGTGTTTCTGTGTGACAGTACTTATAGATCAGTGGTCTTTAAATTTTTAGTTCTTCTGCCTCTGGAACGACTTCAAAAATTTATGAAATGTTTCCAAAGTTTTCAAGTCGAAATCCAGATTTGTTACTGTATGTCTAATGACATAGAATGTAAGCTATGATGCTGGATTTTGTTCACAGGCAACCTCACAGACACTATGGTTTTGGTTCCAGACTGTAGCAATTAAGTGAATATTAAAGTGAAGGCAGTCACATGAATTCTTTTGCTTCCCAGTGTGTATAAAAGTTACATTTACATTGTACTGTAGCCTATCAGGAATTTTGTAATAGCATTAAGGCTAAAAAAAACCCCCTTTTTATTATTTAAATAAAAATACTTTGTTGCTGAAAAATGCTAAGCGTCATCTCACAGTGCAGGGTGGCCACAGGCCTTCAACTTATTAAAAAAGCAATGTCTGTGAAGCACAAGAAAGCAAAGCCCCGTATAAAGAGGCGTGCCTGTGCGTACTCCGCTTGTGCTTTCCCAGAGTCGTGTCTGTCCTTTGTAGGGTTTGAGGAAAACGTCACAGCTGGCGAGGGCAGCCATCATTCTCCAACTTACCAGGCAAATCAAACTAAGCTTATGTCAGAAAAATCTGACTTCAAGTCAGAATTTCAAGGCAAACTTCCTCCGTATGCATTCTAAGACGGGTCGTCTGAAGGAGAGAAAGAGACGGAGACAGAACTTGGGGATGAAGATGGACACGGAGACGGAGGGGAGGAGACTGGAGTCTGCCATCTTTGTCACCTGGGGGACGTGGGTGAGTAAAGTGTTGGCACTTTAAAGATTTCTTCCCGCCGCTCTCAGAGGCATCCACCACAGTGAGGCTGAGACTCACTCTGGATGGTGCTTCCGTTCTGCTTTGTGAGGAAGCAGCTGCGGCAGGAAAAGAGGAGAGGAGGAGGGCATCCTCACCAGGTGGCAGCTCGGCATCAGCAGGGACGGCGGATGCACGCACGGACGGCCAGGACCCCGGGACAGTGCTGAGGATCTGAGGCTGGAAGACGCATACAAAGGAAAAGTAAATAAGAAATGCAGAGGCCGGAAGGGAAGGGAGACCACTGTTCACATGACTGAGTATCTAACAACCTTTAATGAAAGTGTTATCAAAACCCCAGCAAGATTTTTAATAGATATAAAGAACGTTATTTGAAAATGGATAAGAAAAATCACAGGACAACTAAAATAGCTAAAGACAATTTTTAAAAAGAAGAGGGAAATGGAAAGAATGAGGTGATCCGACTTCAAGGCTTTAGTCAGAGTCATGAGACTGCGGTCCCCACAGACAGACAGACGCATAGTTAAGGGGACTGGACAGAAAACCTGGGAAGAGACCCACAAGAGCGCACCCAAGTGATTCTTGAACAAGGCACAAAAGCAGTTCAAGAGGAAGGTTTATCTTTTTAACAAGTGGTGCTGAAGCAGTGAATGACTGCTGCTGTTGCTGCTGCTGCTAAGTGGCTTCAATCGTGTCCGACTCTGTGTGACCCCATAGACGGCAGCCCACCAAGCTCCCCCGTCCCTGGGATTCTCCAGGCAAGAACACTGGAGTGGGTTGCCATTGCCTTCTCCAATGCATGAAAGTGAAAATTGAAAGAGAAGGCGTTCAGTCGTGTCCGACCCTCAGCGACCCCATGGACTGCAGCCTACCTGGCTCCTCCATCCATGGGATTTTCCAGGCAAGAGTACTAGAGTGGGGTGCCATTGCCTTCTCTGAGTGAATGACTACATACCCAAAATGAACTTGACCCAAACCACACATTTTGTACAAAATTAACCTCAAATGAATGGCAACCTATTCCAGTATTCTTGCCTGGAGAATCTCCATGAACAGAGGAGCCTGGCGGGCTACGGTCCATGGGGTCACAAAGAGTCGGACATAATTGAGAGTCTAAGCATGCAGCAACCCAAAATGCATTAGGATTTACCAGTAAAATGTAAAACCGTAAAACTTTTGGGAAAAAGAAGAGAAAGTATCTGGAACCTAGGACTAGCTTCCTAGGCAAACAAGTTCTTTGATTGACACCAAAAATACAATCTATTTAAAAAAATGACAAATAGGATGTCTTCAAGATTTACAATTTCACAACTTGACACACCCTGTTAAGAGGATGAAACCATTAGTTACAGACTGGGAGAAATCACACACCTAACGAAGTACGAGCATCTAGTATATAAACAAACTCTTAAAGCTCAACACTAAAACGCAAACAAACCAATCACGTTGGAACACTGGCAAAGACACGAAGAGAAGACCTTTCACCAGAAAAGACGTACAGATGCCAAGTAAGCGCATGAGAGGGTTTCAACATCATGAACCAGAAGGGAAACGCAAGTTAAAACCACAGTGAGATACCGGATTGGTCAGAATGGCCGAAGACTTCCAACGTGCTGTACGGAATCCCGAGCACACGGCTGGTGTTAATTTAGGACGGTGCGGCCACTCTGGGAAGCAGTGTGGCGGTCTCTGTTTCTTTCCTATTGAGGTTCAGTTGGTTTACAATATATTAGTTTCAGGCGTACAGCATCTCAATTCAAATATTTTATTGCTTATACTTTAGCCCCAGTGTCCATGCAGTTGAAGGAGCTCCCAAGCAGGGCTCCCACCAGTCTCCGTGTCCCCCAGGGGAGCTGTTGCTGGCCCTGCCCCAGCCATTCCGGGAGGCCCTGCAGGACCAGCAGGTGGGTCTGGCCCTGGCTCTCGTCAAATTATTGCTTCTGCCCTGGGTCCCGGAATGTGTAAGATTTGTGTGTATCCTTCAAGCATGGGGTTTCTATTCCTACGACCCCATGACTTTCTTGAAAGTAAACTCTGCTGGCTTCAGAGATAAACAGTCTGGAGGCTCAACTTCCCAGTGCAGGACCCCGGGGCCAAGGAGCCCAACGTGGAGCTCAGACCCCTTGGTCAGAGGGGAGAACCTCTGTAATCGTGATTATTCTCTGGATTTGGGGTTGCTCACCCAGGGCTCTGGGACTTGACTCTACCCCAACTCCACCCCTCCTACCCTCCTTGGTGTGGTTCCTTCTTTGTACCTTTAGTTGTAGAAGATCCGTCCTGGTAGGTTCCAGTCTTTTTCATCAACAGTTGTTCTATAAATATGTATTTGTGTGTGCCCATGCTGCTGCTGCTGCTGCTAAGTCGCTTCAGTCGTGTCTGACTCTGTGTGACCCCAGAGATGGCAGCCCACCAGGCTTCCCCATCCCTGGGATTCTCCAGGCAAGAACACTGGAGTGGGTTGCCATTTCCTTCTCCAATGCATGAAAGTGAAAAGTGAAACTGAAGTCGCTCAGTCATGTCCGACTCTAGCGATCCCATGGACTGCAGCCCACCAGGCTCCTCCATCCACGGGATTTTCCAGGCAAAAGTACTGGAGTGGGGTGCCATTGCCTTCTCCGTGAGAGGAGGTGAATTCAGCGTCTTTCTACTCCACCATCTTGGAAACTCAGCTTCATTAAAGAACTGAACGTACAATTATCCTGGGACCTTAAGATTGCATCCCTGGACATCTGTCCCAGAGAAATAAAGACTTCACACCCAAACCTATGCACAATTGGTCACAGAAGCTCTATTTACAATTGCCAAAAGCTGAAGGCCACACAAATGCCTCTCTATGCTTGTTGAGGTCAGGAGCAAAGCTGAAGGTCTTTTGGGATCAAGCCGGAAGAGCAATCCAGACTTCCCTCACTCAGCCACTTCCCTGAACTCATCAAGATGGAAGTGAGAACACTTGAGGTCCTATCTCACCTTGATAATACTGGCCACGAGCATTTGAGGGCATCATAACCCCTCTGGGATCAGCTTCCTTGTCTGTAAAACGGCGCTGTGTGTGTGCTCAGCTGCTCAGGCACGTGTGACTCTGTGCGACCCACGGACTGTAGCCCGCCAGGCTCTTCTGTCCATGGGATTTCCCAGGCAGGAATACTGGCATGGGTTGTCATTTCCTCCTCCAGGGGATCTTCCCAACCCAGGGATCAAACCCGCGTCTCACTCGCCTCCGGCTTTGGCAGGCAGCTTCTTTGCCACTGAGCCACAGGGAAGCCCCAGGTGGTGTTAATAGTGCCAAAGTCTCAGAAGCGAAGATAACAGGTAAGCAAGTCTCTCGTGGACTTAGAAGGGCCCCGTGTCTGTAGCTTCCTTCCTCACAGTGAGGACCCTTGCAGGCCAGGTCACTGGACACGAGATGTGTCACATGAGGCTTGCTTTGTCTTTTCAGAGCTTCTCTCCACTTGTGACTCCTGACCCATCCCCTGGACCGTAACTGTCACATCTCAGACCTGCCAGCCCCAGCTGCTAGCTTGACCTTTGTTAAAAATCTTCAGAGCCTACCTTGTCCTTCTCTCAGCTGCTGTCTGCCCATCTAATCTATCAGAAAATTCAGGTCAACTCTGCCTTCAGCATACATCAAGGTCCGGGCTGTTTCTCACTCTTTCTGTCACTGCACCCCACCCGGGGCCCCATCGTTCTTGTCTGGAGTGTCGCGGGCCTCCTGACTGCTGTCCACAGCCCCTCCCTGGAGACCGTGTGACCCTCAGCGTTTTGCTCCCTGCAACAGGAGAAACAGTCTCTCTTCAGGTCCCGAAGCTGCCCACCTGCCCACAGGAGGCACCCTGGCTCTGTTGAGTGGTGCCCTGGGAGTGCCAGCCGGCCTCTGTGAATAGAACATTCTGGGAGGACTGGCCTCTTTGCAGAACAAGCAACGTCCGTGTTCCTTGAGGCCAGATTGATGGTCTAACTTCATCCCGCCTCATTCCCATGTCCAGGCTGTTAGTCTGGATGTACAGAGTGGTGAGGAGGTGTCTGGGGATGTTTGCAGTGGCAGCCAGGAGGGTGGAGACATCCCACCCCATGTCTCACCCACAGTGTGGCAGGGCTGAGGGTGCCCTGGGGTGGACAGAGGATGGACCGGCATGGACGCCCGGGTGAGCGCAGACCCAAGGGGTGGGGGGGTCAGTTAGCTCATCTGCTCCATCGTGTCCGATTCTGCAACCCCAAACCTGAGGGGTGGGGGGTGGACCGGGATAACAGCTGTCTTCCTGCAGCTGCCTGCCTGGGGCCTGCCTGGGTGGGGAGCAGCCGGACTCCAGCAGGAAGCAGGGGCCAGGAAGGGTCACCGGAGTGACTGCGTGATTCAGCCGGAGCCTCACCGCGGGCGCTCCGACCTGGCCTGACCTGACTCCTCGTGGGACTGAGCAACGGGGCCCTCTGGACCCAGGTCAGGGGGCGGCTTCACCGTCTCCTGGGCAGGTCCTCAGCCTGGCCCTGCCCAGCAGCTGCCCCGTGTCCCTCCCTGGGCGGCTCTCTCTGCTGTCAGAGCCAGGCTTCCCACAGAGGAGTCACAATACGACAGGCTGTACCCGTCGTCCCCCTGAAGTCACAGCAGGGGCCAGGCCTTGGGGAGCGCTGGCTGAAGCACAGCTGGGCCCCCTGGTCCTGCGTTCCTGCAGCCAGAACGCGTGGTCCCAGGGCACCTGCCAAGTCTCAGCGGGGCCTCCCCCCAGCCCGGGCTTGCTCTTCGCAGGTGGCGCGTCTGCCTGGAGCTTCCGGGGCCGAGAGGACGGGCAGGTGCCACCTGCCATCTGCGTCTCACCTGAGATGTTGAGGCTCTAAAGCGCCCAGCTGATCACACCCCATTTCTGATGCTGATGCTGGGGTGGGGTGTGGAGGCAGGCAGGACAGACCCCCAAACTGCCTGAGGCAAATGGGGCTCAGCATGTGGCAGGTTGGAGAAGCTTGATCACCTGGCTCCCAGCCTGTCCATGTGTGTGCACGCACACACATGTCACACACACACATGTGAGCGCTCCCAAACATTCACACTATAGGCACTCAGCCGTGTGCAGGCAGACTCACACTCACAGGGCACAAAGCTTGCATTCCGAAGAAGAAGGCACCAGACGGGGGAGGGAGAGGAAAGGAGGTGGGTCCCCGAGAGGCCCCAGGACACCGGGCACTAGAGGACCGAGGGACCGAAGTCAAGGAAACTGCTTGGACCCAGACTCGCAGAAAACAGAACTGTGAGGCAGGTGCGTTCCTGCAGGGGCCGGAGCCCCAGGACATGGCAAGGAGGGGCCTAATCCCTCCACTCAGGGGGCACCTCCTAATGGTCACTGTCCCAAGTGGCCAGTGTCCTGCCACTGGACTCGGGGGTGCTGGGCATGGGGGCCCTGGACTCAGGGGAAGCGCGAGCTGGATGCTGGGGGCGGGCTGCAGTCTCTGCGTTTGGTCCAGATGGCAGGTGCCGGGGGTTACGGGGGTTCCAGCTCAAATCGCCCACCAGCAGTCTTGCAGCAGGCCAGGGGGAGGCGCGGCGCTCCCGGCCCCTGTGATTGTCCTTGTCCTGCGCTCATGCAGTATGCATGCGGCTCCAGCCCGCCACTTAGCAGGCATTTGAGAAGCCGATTGAAAAATCCACTTGTGCGGCTTCTCTGTGAATCTTCATTTTCCCCTTTGCTCGTGGGGGCCCCTGGGGGCAGAGAGTCTGCTTTGATTATGGGCGTCTGGGTGCGGGGGACGGTTTCAAGGTCAGGAGAGCCTGCCCGCCGCCCGTCTCTCCAGGATTGTCGCGAGAGTCAATCTCCGGCCTCAGATCCCCACTTGGGAGCTCTCTCAAGCATGAACTATCAAATTATTGTCAATTCCGGCTGATTTTCTAACAGACGATGGGAAAAATTTGCCATCGACTTCATATGTGACTTTTACCCACTTTCTTATTTATTCAGAAATAACAGGGAAAGGTCACGAGCCTGGCACACACAGTTAGCTCTTTACTGTTTATTGAGTTTTTATGCTTCGTTTAAAACTGAATTACTGGGGCATCCAGTGAAAATGCATTTATGCCCTTCAGAAAACTCTGTACACAAAAATTAAATCTTATTATGAGAAGCAGAGAGGGCTGTCTGGGAAGCTCAGAGCGGTAGATTAGGAGATCAGCGTCTGGGAGGGCACGTTCTAATTGTCCACCTGGTCGCCGTGCCTTGACAGTCATCGCCTCCTCTTTCTCCCCGTCCGGCGGCCTGTCCCCGAGGAGCCCCACTTAGAGGGGCTGGCAGGCTGAACACTAATTAAGGGTTAGGCGGGAAGGCCACGGCGGAGGCCCAGAGCAGTTCTCAGGTTCACTGAACGCTGGACCAACGTCAGCCCGGGCCTGCCCACGAGTCCCCTTCTGTGGGCTGGGAAGGGGGTGTCTCTGGGAGCAGGCACCCGAGAGGCGACCCTGGCAATGCCAGCTGAACCGGGAAACCTGGGGCGCAGATGGGCTCCCCGGGGAACCTGGCTCTGGGCAAGGGGTCAGCCAGGGCTGATTTGCAGGGAGGCCAAGTAAAGTGTGATTTCCCCTCAAGCTGGTCTTTGTGAGGAGAGGATCAACTTCTGATGGCCTCTGAAAGTGAGAGAGGAGACAGTCCCTCCCATCGAGGGGGTCGGGGTGTAGACGGTGTGTGTGCCCCTGCTCCGCCCCGGCCCCCAGCCCCGGGGCAGCCAGCTCCCTCTGGCCCTTTGGGGAGGTGCCAGCAGGGGCCCTGGGGTGTCCCGGCTGCCTCGGCCTGGCTGGAAGGACGCTAACTCAGGCTTGTCATCACATCGTCACCTCTGCCTCTGTTTCCACAGCCCTGGACGCGGACACTTGAGCTCCCAGACTCCAGAGCCCGTCTCCAGAGTGGACGAGCCCCTTCTGTGGGCGACCGGGCCCCACTGTCCTGGTGTGTGTTTGCAGCACTATCCCCAGTTCTTTGTACGAAACGTTAAGAAATGTGAGCAAAGTTAACGCCAAAACAGGTCCACCCCGTCTGCATGGTGCCTGCCTCGTCCTCCTTGGTCAGCTAGAAGGGACCTCAAAGACACACCTGGCCAGACAGTGCGACTTTAGTTTTCCTTCCAGGAAAGCTTACTCTCCCCCAATAATAGGGTGCCTCTGAAGCTGAAGCACTTTTCCAGCCAGGGCAAGGCTACAGCTCCAAGGCTCACTGTTGGGTGTAAGGGTGGGAAACGACCTGCTGCTAATGAACCGTCCTGGCTCTGAGAGGCTGGCTCCCTCCCGGGCTTCAGTCCATGCAACACGCTCCGTCCCTGGCTGGGGAATAACACGTCCCAGTCTGGCCTTTCCAAGGAGCTGTGACTCGAGGTGGTTGGGCCGTGTCTGCCCTGTGTTCAAGACCGGCTTGTGTGAGATGCTTGGTCCCCGGCTCCTCAGAGGCTGATGGGGTGATGAGTTTTCCCCCTTCACTGCTGGCAGAATCCCATTTAATCCTGGGATCATGATGACTAACTAGACACTCAAGACAGCCCCCTTTCAGACAGGGAAGCGGTTATTCACACACACATAACTCCGGTTCATGCTGTGCACAGAGCAAGTTCAGCAGGAAAACGTAGGACGATTGTGGATGTTGCTGCTGACGACAGGGGGACGAAGGTGACGATGACGAGGAGGAGGAAGAGGACTTCGTTTCTGCCATCTTGGATTCCACTGGTGGGAAGAGGAGTCCCTGAGTCCATCACTTCCTGCCCATTCAGATATTATTAAAACTGGCTTTGCTTCTCTTGGGCTTCCCTCGTGGCTCAGCTGATAAAGAATCCGGCTACAATGCAGGAGACCCCGGTTCAATTCCCGGGTCGGCAAGATCCCCTGGAGAAGGGACAGGCTTCCCACTCCAGTGTTCTTGGACTTCCCTGGTGGCTCAGCTGGTAAAGAATCCACCCGCAATGAGGGAGACCTGGGTTCTCTCCCTGGGTCAGGAAGATCCCCTGGAGAAGGGAACGGCTTCTCACTCCAGCATCCTGGCCTGGAGAATCCCATGGACTGTATAGTCCACGGGGTTGCACAGAGTCGGACACGACTGAGCAGTTTTCTCTTGCTTCCCCTGAGGAAATTCAGATACAGTAGACTGTGGCCTCGACACTCACCTAGTTTGTTTAAATTGAAAAATGAGTCCATATCATCTGATGTCAAACCAGACAAAGATAGTACAAAAAGAAAGAATACTAAAGACCAATGTGTCTCATGAACTTGGTTGTAAGTTTCCCACAAACACCAGCAAATTGAATCCAGTGGTGTATAAGGAGCACGATGAACTCTGACCAAGCAGGCTTTATTCCCGGGATGCAAGGCTGGTTCGATATTCAAAAATCAATCAGTGTAATCCCCACAAGGCCCACTGAAGAAGAAAAATCATAGGAGCACATCAATTGCTACATAATTGCATTTGACAAAATGTAATACCTGCTCAAATCATCCACCTTCCTCCCTTTCCCTCCCCTTCCCCTCCCTCCTCCCCTGTCCCCCCTACCTCGTCCCTGCCCCCCAGCCTCTGGCACCCTGACACCACCCCATCCTCCTGGGAGCCACAGGCTCCCTCCCCACCCTCTCCAAGTCCCATGGCTCTTCCCCTCTCCCGGGTGCAGGCTGTAAACCTCCCCTCTGCTCTGTCTCCCTGGAGGACTTCCTGCCATCCGGTAGTCAGGATAGCTTTCATCAGACATTTTCTGTCTTTCCTCTAGAATCTTACGTCCTCAAGAGCAGAGTCTGGGGGGTTTTGCTATGCATTCCCAGTGCTACGAAGGTGCTGCACAGAGTGAGCGCCTTCTGCATACTTGAGGCCCGCAGGGATGGTCGCTGGCTTGTTTCCTTGATTTAGTCCACCCCACACGCCCGAAGAGCTTTCTCTTCTCTTTAAAGGTGTCAGAGCTTCAAAGCAGAAATGCTCCACCCTGCCGAGGCTGTTGCTAGTGTCTATTAAGAACGTCCTCCCATCAGGAGATGGCTTCTCCTGGAGGAGCTGGGCGTTCACTCCCTCTCGCTGTGCTGTGGATTTTAATTATACGTCTTTAATTCCTGTGTCAGGGAGGAGAGGATGGGAGGGACTGGCAGGCACCGTCCTTCCATCCTTTCAAAGAGCAGGAAACCGCCGGCCGAAGCAGCTCAACAAGGGCAAAGCTGGCAGGTACAGAGTTGAAGCGGGAGGGGCTGCGGCTCCAGCCTGTTGACCCCCTTTGGTTCCTTGTCAGGCAGACGCGGCTGGAGCAGGATCAGGGCAGTGGTGGCAGGGGACTGGCCGCCGCTTCGGGGATGGGGGGCAGGCTGTGGACCCTGGGTGTCAGCGGGCCCTGCAGGCGGGATGCAGGCTGGCGGCCCCTCTTTGAACCCGCCCTCAGCAGACAGATGCCGGATTGGGGCGCCTGCATACCCCACCCTCCACCTTCTTGCCCTTCGTAGCCCACCCAGCACTGACCCTCCACACGCACCCAGGGTCCCATCGCCTTGCCGGGGTCCTCCCTGCAGTCATCCCCCTCACACAGGCCCGGGGATCTGCCCCGTATGTGTGGGGCCTGGGACTCCCCTCGGCAGGAATGGGGAGGAGCAGAGGTGGGGGGACTCCTGCCCGCAGAGGATGGAGAGCAGTGAGGAGCCGCTCACCCCACCTTGTGTGAAGTGCAGGGGGACTCATGAGCGGGTCTGAACTGGGCTCCCATCACGGACTGCGGTGGGCACGTGGTGGGCTCGGTATCAGGCCCCTCCCCACTTCCCACCAGCCCGTCTGTGGGAGGCCTCGCGGGGTGGGCCTCGCCTGTGTGACCTCCTCGCTGTGGCAGGTTTGGGGGTGACCTCCTCGCTGTGGCAGGTTTGGGGACCAGGTTCTTGCTCTCTCTCTGGGTTTATGTCAAGAACTGTTACTTCATCCTAGAGCTGACGCCAGAGAAAAAGAACCACATACAGTGTTTTATGAAACGACCGAGCTGCTGGATCAAACCAATCCTGAAGCTCTTCACTTGGAATGTTTTACTCTTCTGGGATAACACCTTCCTGATTGTTTCATTGGGATTTCAGTAACTTGGAAAGTCAAGTGCCCTTCTCATTAACACAGGTTCTGCCCAGGAACCTGTGTTCCCTCTGTGGCTGCCGTGGCCTCATCCTAGGATTGTACAACGATTGAGGAGAAGACCAATCTTCTACCAAGATTGAGGGTGTGAATTTCTCAGTCGGATCCCGGCTTGCTGCACTGGAACCGTGTTTATTGATTCAAGGGTCACTTTACTGCGGGGCTAGGCTTCTGAGACGTTTCTTGTATATCTTGGTTTGTTGTTATTGTTTTTATTGGGTGATTAGATTTTATTAGCACTGCCCAAAGGAAACTGCTCCTTTCTGTCTTGTGAAGCGAATGTCTCGTGAACACTGGGCTCTGGACGGGCCTCTCTTCTCGAATACTCCCTTGTGCAGGGTCAACTTTGACCCCCACCGCGTGCAGGGCAATCAAGCTGACGTTTTCACACATGTTTCAAGGGCTCCTGTTAAGGCAGGTTTTCTTCTTACACGTGTATTTTGCATTTGCTGTTTGAAGTCCATTCTTTCCATCTCTGTGAGCAGCGCTGACGTTTAGGTCTGCACCGGGCCCTCCTGTGACACAGTCTCGCCTTGGACACGGCTCTCTGTCTGGTTCCTGGCCTCCTGCCCCGTGCACAGAGTGGGCAGGGGTGCCGCAGCCCCCAGGCTTAGAGGCCACCCCCGTGTCCACAGTCCTGTCCCCGGCCTGCTCATCATCACACCACCGGGTGGGCTCCTGGGACACCATGGGCGGAAGGGAGCTGTCAGAGGCGGGCTCCGGCCTGGCCCAGGGACAGCGGCCACCGCCATCCTGTTTCAGCGCCGAGGTCCGGGCACTGCTCCCTGTGGGATGGGGCAGGCCCCAAGGGCCCCTGTAAACCAGCTGTGGGGATGGCTGGGGCGGGTCCTCAGGGCAGAGAAGGCTCACCTCTGCCCTGGAGGCTGGCCTCCACAGCATGGATGGGGAGGGGCCTCGGGGCAGAGAAGGCTCACCTCTGCCCTGGAGGCTGGCCTCCACAGCATGGCTGCGGAGGGGCCTCGGGCAGAGAAGGCTCAGGTCTGCCCTGGGGGCTGGCCTCCACAGCGTGGATGGGGTGGGGCCTCGGGGCAGAGAAGGCTCAGGTCTGCCCTGGGGGCTGGCCTCCACAGCATGGCGGGGGCGAGGCCTCTGGGCAGAGAAGGCTCGAGTCTGCCCTGGAGGCTGGCCTCCACAGCGGCACCTTGAGGACACAGTCCTGTGTTTCCTCAGCCTCCACTCTGTTCCCACACACCTCCCGGCCGAGGCCCTGCTGGACAGAGCTGGGCTCCAAGCAGGGAAGGACCAACCATGTGATCGCATGTCCGGTAGCGACGCTAGGTCTGGGGAGAAAAGTAAAGCAGGAGCAAAGAAGGGGCCCTCCATGAAGATCGGCCAGCGCTGCTCTGATGAGACGACTGGAGCGCAGCTGGGCCGGGTGGGGAGATGCTGCAGGGTGAGGGCACGCCGAGTCCAGGAGGACCTCATGTCACTCGGAAGCCCCGGAGGAGCCACGGGGGGTGCAGGGCTCAGGGAGGTGGGGCTCAGGGGAAAGCGGGAGACAGAGGGTTTGGGGGTCCTGGGGCTGGACTGGGGGCAGCGGCTGGACACGGGTCTGCATGTGGTAGGTAGAGCTGGGAGGAGCTGAGCTCCAGGGGAGTGGGTGCGGGGTGAGAAGAAAAAATGCTGTGTTTGCACCTGGATGATGGTCTCAGGGGACAGAAGGCAGCGAGGGGGTCCCTGGGGGTGAGTCATGGGGAGGCAGGGGCAGGGCAGGACATGGGGAGGAAGGGGCGAGTCGTGGGGAGGAAGGGGCAGGACGTGGGGACATGGGGGTGGGACGGGGGGACGGGACACAGGACGGAGGTCCCTTTAATGGCAGGAGGGACCCAGAGCCTGTGCACCGGGAGTCCCGCAGAGCTGCTGTGGGATCTGGAGTTTCTTTTTGTGTTTTCTGAGGATGCACATGAGTCTACATGGTTAAGATATTTCAAACCTGTTAAACGCAAAAGAATTAGAAGCAGAAAGAGCCTGTATGACCGTATTCTGAATGGAGGAAAGTAAGTCAGTGAAATACAGAAGCAGAGACAATTCATCCAGGACATTTTTCTGTCTAATTCCTGCACCTGGGATTCTCACTGACCCAGTTTCTTGGAAAGAGGGATACGTGTTTGCATCTTAAACTTGCAGCGGGCCTGCTGGAACGTCCCCAGTGTTCCCAGGACTGGGGCGGGGGGTCTCTCTCCCACCCCTGATTCTAGGAGAGGCCAGGTGAGAAAGAAGGTTTGGCCTCTGTTTCCAGCTGGACCCACCTTGCTCTCCTCTGGGGAGGACTGCCGTCCCCGCTCAGCTGCAGTACAGGCCTTGGCGAGGTTGGGGGCCGGGGGCCACAGGCAGGAGGCCCAAGCAGACACAGCAGCTGCCCTGGGCAACAAGGAGGTCTGCGGCCCTGGAAGTTTTGGGGCCCAGCTGTGGGCCTGCCCCGGTTGGAGACTTTGTCAAGAGATGACTTAGCACCAGCATTGCATGAAGACCCGGGAGGCCCAGCTGTGGCCACCCCGGCCCTGCCGCCTCCTCCAGGGACCCCCTCCTGGCCTCTCCGGATTCCTGCACCCACCAAGCGGGTCAGGCCGAGCCCTCAGCCCGGTGTGGCCTTGCAGTCAAGGCCAGGCTAGCGGCCAGCGCTCTCCCACTTGTGCCGAGCTCCAAGGGGCAGCGGGGAGGGGGCTGCAGCTCCCTGTTGCACCCTCCCGTCCACGGCCGGGGCCCCTCTGCTGTGCTCTGCCCTCAGCTGCCCGCACCGCCCTCGGGTCAGCCAGCTCCCCTCAGGGAGAAGGACTCCTGAGCACATGTGTGTGTCTTCTCTGCACCCGTATCCGCGGGCCCAGCATCCCGTGGAGCCCAGAGGATTCTGTCCTTCCACACCTGTCCAGGGAGGCCGCCCCTCAGAGTCCTGGGTTGGGCAGGGGCTTGTCATCCTGACCCACCTGCCCCTTTCCATAGCTGTCCCCAACACACAGTGGCCAGAACGTGGTCACCTCCCTGGAATGGACCCCAGTTTGTCAATCTTCAAGCACATGAATTTCTAGAAGCTACTATTTCCCCACTTGCCGGAAACAAAACAACAAAAAACAAACTAAATGACAGCGATCACACGGGCTTCAGCCAGGCCGAGTCTTCCAAGCCCGAAGCTCGGGGATGGTCTGGATGCTGGTCAGCGGCCGCCCAGGCACTGGCTCCTCCCCCCAGGGCACAGGTTCCTCCCCTCAGGGCACCAGCTTCTCCCCGAGGGGTGCGTCCTCGTCCATCTCACCTACAGGCCCTCCCCATTGGAGTCCCGGCCTTTCTCTAGGGGGGACAGTGCCAGGACCACGGAACCAGCTCCCGGATGGAGGAGGCAGATGTCCATCATGACTCAGGGTTGGGTCAGGGGGCTAGCAGTCCACCCGGCCTGCAGTGCCCACGTGTCTTTTGTACAAGGCCACCGACCGCCCTGGTCAGGACAGGGCTGCAAACTGGAGGTGTTAGCCTTGCAGGGCCCCCAAGCACCTCTGTACCTGGCCAGTTACAGACTTGGGCATGGTATGGGCTGACTCCTGGACCCCCAGGCTGTCTCCTCCAGGTGGGAGGGTGACTCCTGGACCCCCAAGGCCATGTCCTCCAGGTGGGAGTCCTGACTCCTGGACCCCCCAGGCTGTCTCCTTCAGGTGGGGGGGTGACTCTTGGACTCCCAGGTGGGGATCCTGACTCCTGAACCCCCAGGCCATCTCCTCTGGGTTGGGGGGCTGATTCCCTGGATCCCCCAGGCCATGTCCTCCAGGTGCGGGGAGGGGTGACTCCTGGACCCCCACCTGGGGGTCTTGACTCCTGGACCCCCACCTGAGGGTCCTGACTCCTGGACCCCCAGGCCGTCTCCTACAGGTTGGGGGAGGGGCTGTAGATGCAGGCAGATCCCACAGCTGCTCCCCTGAGTTCTGCCACCCCTCTCGAGAGTGCTGGATGACTGGAGGCTGCGAAGGCTGAGGCCAGACCAGGGGCAGGAGGGCCTCTGGGGCTGGACCGGGCACCTGTGGGCCCGGCGCTCTCCGCTCAGCAGTAGGATGCCCGGCCGGCCTCACAGACGCAGGCGGAGGTGGCGCCCACAAGTCTGATGTCAGCACTGCTGTGTGAGTGTGAGTGCCAGAGAGAAGTGGCGGAAGAAAGCTCTGTGGGCCCTGGCCATCAGCTTGTCTGTCAGAGGCTCAGGCCCCAGGCCCAAGGTCCCTTGGCGTCTGCGGAACAAGGAGCAGAGCCGCCCGTGAGTCTGCCAGGGACGGGGCAGGGCTGTGCGTCTGTGGAGTTCATTAGCACCGGGCCCTGTCTGCTCTGCCCAGCACGCCTCCTGCTCCACCAGGGTCGTGAAGGGGGGTCAGAGAGCAGAGATGATGACCACCCGGGGTCTCCGCCTCCCAGGCCCCTGCCAGCTCTCAGGCCATTAGCGAGACCTCCCTGGAGGTCAGGAGACAGGGGCGCCAGGTATGGCTGAGGGCCCCGGGGAGGGCGCAGGGTCTGCACAGAGGCCACGAGCAGCCCTGCTGAGGCTCGTCTCAGGACCGTGTGCAGAGCCCCAAGAGCCTGTGCGTGGGCTGGACGTGGTGCAGCACCATTTAACAAGTGCTAATTAAGTGTCTCTCTGCAGACACCCGACTAATCACGGGGTTAAGAGCATGGGAAGATGCTGCCACCGCGAGCGACCACAATCTGTCACTGGCCGTCTGCCACCGTGTGTGAATGGTCATCTGCAGGAGCTGTCCAAACCGGGAGACCCCCACGGCGGTTCCTGGGGGGAGGCAGCTGGGAAGGTTGGGGTGTCCCGTATAAGCCAGCGAGACCCCCCACGGCAATTCCTGGGGGAGGCAGCTGGTAAGGTTGGAGTGTCCCGTCCAAACCGGGAGACCCCCGAGGCGGTTCCTGGGGGAGGCGGCTGCGAAGGTTGGGGTGTCCCGTATAAATCAGCGAGACCCCCACGGCAATTCCTGGGGGAGGCAGCTGGTAGGGTTGGGGTGTCCCATCCAAATCGGGGAGACCCCCATGGCAGTTCCTGGGGGAGGCAGCTGGGAGTGTTGGGGTGTCCTGTCTAAATTGGTGAGATCCCCCACAGAGGTTCCTCGGGGAGGCAGCTGGGAGGGTTGGGTGTCCTGTCTAAATTGGTGAGACCCCCATGGCAGTTCCTGGGGGAGGCAGCTGGTAGGGTTGGGGTGTCCCATCCAAATCGGGAGACCCCCATGGCAGTTCCTGGGGGAGGCAGCTGGGAGTGTTGGGGTGTCCTGTCTAAATTGGTGAGATCCCCCACAGAGGTTCCTCGGGGAGGCAGCTGGGAGGGTTGGGTGTCCTGTCTAAATTGGTGAGACCCCCATGGCAGTTCCTGGGGGAGGCAGCTGGTAGGGTTGGGGTGTCCCATCCAAATCGGGAGACCCCCATGGCAGTTCCTGGGGGAGGCAGCTGGGAGTGTTGGGGTGTCCTGTCTAAATTGGTGAGATCCCCCACAGAGGTTCCTCGGGGAGGCAGCTGGGAGGGTTGGGTGTCCTGTCTAAATTGGTGAGACCCCCATGGCAGTTCCTGGGGGAGGCAGCTGGGAGGGTTGGGGTGTCCTGTCTAAACTGGCGAGACCCCCCCACAGCGGTTCCTAGGGGAGGCAGCTGGGAGGGTTGGGATGTCCTGTCTAAACTGACGAGACCCCCATGGCAGTTCTTGGGGGAGGTGACTGGGAGGGTTGAGGTGTCCCATCTAAACAGGAGAGACCCCCATGGTGGTTCCTGGGGGAGGCGGCTGGGAGGGTTGGGTGTCCCTGTGTCTTTGCATGTGGGGGGCTTGGCTCCTGTTTGTCCTGGTCAGGCCCCTTCGCCCTGGCCAGCCGCAGGGGAGGGGTGCCTCTGGTGCCCCTGCGCGTCCTGGTCCCCGTTGGTCGTGTTTGACCATCACCCGCCCCCACCCCGGCAGTCCATCCCAGGCAGCCTCCTGCAGACCCCTCCCGGGGGTGCAGCCTGTGGCCTGTGTGAAGGCTAAATGCTGAAACAAGAGGACACCACTCACGAGGGAGCGCACGCGGGCCCCCGAGAGGCTCGATATTACTTCTGAAAGATTTTTCTCACTTTGTGTTCCCTAAATACTGTTTCCTAAGCAATCTGCTAACTTTTCACTGGGGTCTTACACGTTCCCTGCCTCTCGCCATATTGACTCATCAGATTTTTCAACTGAGTAACTGATGAATTAATAATTCCAAATAATGGATGGTGTTACAGAATGTTAATGCATCTCTGCGGGGTACATGAAAGGCAGTGCGTTGTCGTTGGAGAAGAGCAGCGGCCTCCACGCTTATTAATTTAGCCATCTAAATGAGAGTCAGAATTTCAGCCTGAATAAATATCGGGAGTTTGTTTAGGTCCCAGAGGTCTTTCAAAAAGTCAGTTATTGAAAGGCTTGCTTGGAAAGCTTTTAACCTCGGTGTAATTACCATGGCGCTTGGCACCGTTTGACTTCCATTAATACAGAATGGGGGCTATTCTCCTGCTGTCGTTAGCCCAGGTTAAGTGAGTTTGTTTTTTTATAATTGTGTCCTGGTGCGGTGCACGCAGATAAAGGCAGTGCCATGTTGGCTGGGAGCCCTCCCGACACGGGCAGGCTTCCTCTGGGGCCTCATCCTTCTGGGTCCCTGGCCATCACCCCAGCATCTTCTCAGTGAAAAGCAAAGTGTTGACACAGAGCTGAACAAACACCCCCCCCCACACACACACACATACACACGCACAAGTGAATGTGGGGGCGTCTGAACGAAGTTGGTGAGTTGTATCAGTATTAACACCCTGGATGTGATATGAGATTACAGTTTTGGGGAAATGGGTAAAGTTACATGGGATTTCCCCACGGCATTGTTCCTTATAATTATGTGCCTATTCACAATGATCTCGATAGAAAATCTAATTATAAACATTGGTTCCTACCACCCTTACTGGGATTCTGATGGACCCACTGTATTACAGACTTCCCTCAAAATCCTTCCAAAAGTAACTTCAACGGGCCGTTGAAATACAAAGCATTTAACAGACATAAGTAAAACAAACAAAAGCCTTGCGTTGGGGTGTTTGCTCTCTTATTTCCACTTGACTTTGTGTAAAATTAACCAAACAGAAGTCTGTTTTTGAGACATTCCAGATGTTGCTAGGAAATGACGTTAAACTCTTGCCTCGTATGCACACAGTCTGTGTGCAAAGCTGTCTGTGTGGCATTCAGAGTCAGATGCGTGAGGGCAGGCCTTGGGAGACCACGTCTCTCAGCTGGAGTCAGACCCTGCCTGCTTTGTCAGTGAGATTCCCTGGAGTGTGGACATGCACACTCATGGGATCTAAGTAGTGGCTACAGAGACCCTCATGGACTACGAAGCAGAAAATATTTACTGTCTAGTCGTTTGCAGAAAAGGTTTGATGAACCTGCCTCGGGCCACCTGCTCTCACCAGCCCTCCCAGAATGAGATTGCCCAGCTGGCCCACTGTTCTGGGCAGATGAGACTTTAGCCCTGGCAGCACCCCAAGGAATGCGGGTGAGGGGCTGGGATCCCCTGCCCACGGGGAACTCGCCATCTGCTGCGAGCACTACCTGGGCCCGGCGTGGAGCCCAGCCACTGGCCATCTCAGCCGTTGGATCTCACCCCGCCTCCCAGGAAGGCCCTCCCAGGCAGGGCCACTGCTCTCCTTGGGAGACCTGGATCTGGGTCAGGGGCCCCGAGGGTGGGGGGTTGGGAGCAAGAAAGAAAGAAGAGGAAAGAGAGGGAAAGGAAACAAATCAATACCCTTCCCTCCAAATGTGGTTTCACCCTAAATTTCCAAAATACATAAAGAAAAACTAATATTGAGAAAGAGTCAACAAAACAAATCCATCACCAACACATTAAAAGACTTCGGCTGCAAGTGGTTTTCAGAACCACCTGTCAAACATTTAAAATAACTGTAGTCAGGATGCACAAAGAGGCTGATGAAGGCAAAACTTTTACTTAAAAGAATGAAAACCAACAAGGTAACTTATGAAAAAGTTGCAATTAGAAATATTAGGAAAATTAGAAATTCAGAGTATTAGGACTGGAATATAGACATTGATGCAGGCGAGATGTGGCCCGGGGAGTCAGACGGCGGAGGAGGGTGAAGTCCCGCTTTGCTCTGACACGGCGTCTGCACAGAATGGAGCCTGAAGGGCGAAGGAAAACAGAGTTAAGATGCACGAAGGGCAAGTTTGCAGAGCCCAGTGTTCTGATGAGACGTTTAGGAGAAGACGAAGGGGAGAGCGATGGGGAAGCAGCCTTTGCAGAGGGAACGGCTGAGCACGTCGTGAAATTGAAGATGAGCATGGCTCTTCAGAGATGGGCGTGGCTCTTCAGATGGGCGTGGCTCTTCAGATGGAGAGTGTGCCCCACGTGAGCGTGAGCGTGAGGACAAATAAAGCAGGTGCCCGACCCCCGGGGAAGGTGACTCTACAGAGCAGGAGGGAGGCGGACAATCTTAAACGCTGCTGGAGTGGAAAAGGCAGGTGCAGCCTGAGGGGACAGGAGGAGACTGATGGAGCCCCTTTGCACAAGTCGCAGAAGACGGGCTGGGGGGCAACGTCTTCTAAGAGGTGGAGGAAGTAACTGTTGCCCTAAGATTTAGACCCACTCAGGTTGTAATTTTTATTTGAGGCAAATCTAGGTCAGTGCTGGTCCTTCAGGACTAAAGAATTTACTGCCTTATAGCTTTATTAAATGGAGAAGGCAATGGCACCCCACTCCAGTACTCTTGCCTGGAAAATCCCATGGACGGAGGGCCTGGTGGGCTGCAGTCCATGGGGTCGCTAAGAGTCGGACACGACTGAGCGACTTCACTTTGACTTTTCATTTTCATGTGTTGGAGAAGGAAATGACAACCCACTCCACTATTCTTGCCTAGAGAATCCCAGGGACAGCGGAGCCTGGTAGGCTGCCGTCTATGGGGTTGCACAGAGTTGGACACAACCGAAATGGCTTAGCAGCAGCTTTATTAAAAGAACTATCAAAAATGTTCTTCAAAAGAAACATCAGAAAAGTGAATGCAGAAGGAACAGTGTAAATTTTTAAAAAATCAAGGACATATAAGGAATAGTAATCAGAAAATACAAAATAAACTCATCAGTATTCACCATGAATATAATCAAACTCTATGGTAAAGCGTCTGTCTACAACGCAGGAGACCCGGGTTCGATCCCTGGGTTGGGAAGATCCCCTGGAGAAGGAAATGGCAATCCACTCCAGTACTATTGCCTAGAAAATCCCATGTACAGAGGAGCCTGGTAGGCTACAGTCCACGGGGTCGCAAAGAGTCAGACACGACTGAGCGATTTCACTTTCACTGTAAATAGACAGAAGTTACATGATTGAATGTCTTCAAAACCTTATACAAAGCATGAGCAAAAAGCAAAACTGCAAACGGTTGAAAAACAAAGAGATTGAAAAGATGTGCCAGGTAAATATAAAAGTAGTAATATTATTAAACAAGCCCAAGTTTAAGATATATACTAGAGTTAAGAAGGTACATTCAGATCAGATCAGATCAGATCAGTCGCTCAGTCATGTCCGACTCTTTGCGACCCCATGAATTGCAGCACGTCAGGCCTCCCTGTCCATCACCAACTCCCGGAGGTCACTCAGACTCACATCCATCGAGTCAGTGATGCCATCCAGCCATCTCATCCTCTGTCGTCCCCTTCTCCTCCTGCCCCCAATCCCTCCCAGCATCAGAGTCTTCTCCAATGAGTCAACTCTTCGCATGAGGTGGCCAAAATACTGGAGTTTCAGCTTTAGCATCATTCCTTCTAAAGAAATCCCAGGGCTGATCTCCCTCACAATGGACTGGTTGGATCTCCTTGCAGTCCAAGGGACTCTCAAGAGTCTTCTCCAACACCACAGTTCAAAAGCATCAATTCTTCGGCGCTCAGCCTTCTTCACAGTCCAGCTCTCACATCCATACATGACCACAGGAAACACCATAGCCTTGACTAGGCGAACCTTTGTTGGCAAATTGATGTCTCTGCTTTTGAATATGCTATCTAGGTCGGTCATAACTTTCCTTCCAAGGAGTAAGCGTCTTTTAATTTCATGGCTGCAGTCACCATCTGCAGTGATTTTGGAGCCCAGAAAAATAAAGTTTGACACTGTTTCCCCATCTATTTCCCATATAGTAATGGGACCAGATGCCATGATCTTTGTTTTCTGAATGTTGAGCTTTAAGCCAACCTTTTCACTCTCCACTTTCACTTTCATCAAGAGGCTTTTTAGCCCCTCTTCACTTTCTGCCATAAGGGTGGTGTCATCCGCATATCTAAGGTTATTGATCTTTCTCCCGGCAATCTTGATTCCAGCTTGTGTTTCTTCCAGTCCAGCATTTCTCATGATGTACTCTGCATATAAGTTAAATAAACAGGGTGACAATATACAGCCTTGACGTACTCCTTTTCCTATTTGGAACCAGTCTGTAGACTTCAAGATGACCATTTGTCTTGTGACTTTGATAGACCTGCCCAAGACAAGTTGTTAATTTTAATGTTTTTCAGGTATTTTTTATGTTGTAAGGATAGAAATGACAGTTTCCAAGTTCTTCCCAAGCTTATATGTGAGCTCAATTCCATTTTTGTATCTCTGAAAGATTTCAGCAGTGTCTTATGTTAGTGTTTATTGAATGACTAAATTTATAGATAAAATAAACAAGGTTTAAGTATAGCTGAACAAGTTTCACATTTCTCAAAAATTGTTCGTTAGTATAAAGTTAAAAAACATGGGAGAAAAGAATGTGGAGTAACTATGGGTTCTTTTAAGTCTATATAATAGAATATAATGCAAAGAAAGCTAGTGGAGGTGATAGAATTCCAGTGGAGCTATTCCAAATCCTGAAAGACGATGCTGTGAAAGTGCTGCACTCAATATGCCAGCAAATCTGGAAAACTCAGCAGTGGCCACAGGACTGGAAAAGTTCAGTTTTCATTACAATCCCAAAGAAAGGCAAGGCCAAAGAATGCTCAAACTACTGCACAATTGCACTCATCTCACACACTAGTAAAGTAATGCTCAAAATTCTCCAAGCCAGGCTTTAGCAATATGTGAACCGTGAACTTCCTGCTGTTCAAGCTGGTTTTAGAAAAGGCAGAGGAACCAGAGATCAAATTGCCAACATCCGCTGGATCATGGAAAAAGCAAGAGAGTTCCAAAAAAACACCTATTTCTGCTTTCTTGACTATGCCAAAGCCTTTGACTGTGTGGATCACAATCAACTGTGGAAAATACTGTGTATACACATGTATAATTAATGCATAAAATGTATATGAAACATATATACAATTAGAACTGTAATAAATGTTAGTGAAATCTTAATATTTTAATTGACAAAATTTTTCTCTGTTTACTATAAATAAATAAAACTTAAGTCTCAGTTCAGTTCCGTTCAGTCACTCAGTCGTGTCCGACTCTTTGCGACCCCATGAATTGCAGCACGTCAGGCCTCCCTGTCCATCACCAACTCCCGGAGTTCACCCAGACACATCCATCGAGTCAGTGATGCCATCTAGCCATCTCATCCTCTGTCGTCCCCTTCTCCTCCTGCCCCCAATCCCTCCCAGCATCAGAGTCTTCTCCAATGAGTCAACTCTTCGCATCAGGTGGGCAAAATACTGGAGTTTCAGCTTTAGCATCATTCCTTCTAAAGAAATCCCAAGGCTGATCTCCTTCAGAATGGACTGGTTGGATCTCCTTGCAGGAGGAAAGCATATAAAACATGCTCCTAAAAGCTACAGATGTGACGGGAAAGCACTGTCACTGTCACTGAGAGAGCTGACTCACCACATCAACATGTATGTTCCAGCTGAACGATGCCTCAGGGGGAGCCACAGTCTTACCCGGATTTATTAATGAAAACAAACAAATGTTCAACTCTAGGATAGAGTAAAGTGAATATAAACCTAAAGGAAGTGAAAATAAAGAATAAAGACAAGAGAAAGAATCAGTACAACACCTTATAAAGGAAAAATCATGAGGTTCTACAAACGCATTTTTTAATCCAAGAAAACAAACCTTCTTAATAAGACAGATAAGAAAACACACACGCTAATAAGAAAAAGTGAATATGACTTAGAAAAAAAAACTAGAGACGTTTGAAACCCATAAAGAGTCCTGTGATAGACTTTAGATTGTGAGGTAAATATGCTTGTCTCAGAATCAGAAAATAAACTAAGATCAGAACAGAAAGGTCATTAGCTTCTCCGTACATGCAGGTTAGAAGAGTGTGACAAAAGTCCACACTCACAAGTGGTAACAAAGCTGGGAGCAACCAGACACACAAGACTTCACACTTAAAGAAGGGGCTGCAGAGGCGTCTCCGTTTATGTCAGGAACAACGTAAGGAAAACAACTTCACTGCTCGCTGTGAGTTCTTGAATTTCACGTGGCAGTGGAGGGCAGGGAGGTCCTGCTGCTGCTGCTGCTACTAAGTCGCTTCAGTCGTGTCCGACTCTGTGCGACCCCATAGATGGTAGCCCACCAGGCTCCCCCGTCCCTAGGATTCTCCAGGCAAGAACACTGGAGTGGGTTGCCATTTCCTTCTCCAATGCATGAAAGTGAAAAGTGAAAGTGAAGTCCCTCAGTCGTGTCCGACACTTAGCGACCCCATGGACTGCAGCCCACCAGGCTCCTCCGTCCATGGGATTTTCCAGGCAGGAGTACTGGAGTGGGGTGCCATCGCCTTCTCTGAGGGAGGTCCTAGCTGCAGTAACAAGACAAGAAACACTTTGACTTGAAGATAAAGCAGGTTATGAATGATAGAAAATCAGTATCAGTAAAGGACCCAGGCCCAGGAACAAACCTGCCCCCAAATGTGTGCAATTTCTATGGAAATAAAAGGAAAATTTATGACAGAAAAGAAGGTTTGAAAACATGCAGACAGAAGCCGTTGGCAGGTTAGAAATCTCGATATTTCGAAGCTGTAAAATCAAAACACAATCCCCACAGTGTCTTTCTTGGACTTGAGGCTCTTACTCTAAGGTCCCCGTGATAAGAGTGAAAGGCAGGAGTAGACAGAGTCACGCAGAAGGCGGGGCAGATGGCTTCTGGACCAGCGGCGTTGGGGCAGGGTGCAGACTCAGAAGCCCAGGCGCTGCAGGCTGTGGGCGGTCTGGGGGCTGAGGGAGGGGCCCGGGCTGCAGCGGGCAGGGGCCCGGCCCGCGGTGTTTTCTTTCTTCCAAGAGACGTGCCTGGAGCAAAAGTGGCAGAGAGTTCACGCGGATTAATCTCGCTGTGAGTCAGGAATGTCCTCTCGATCTCTGCAACGTGTCCTTCTCTCAACGATACTTCTAGAGACAGACTCTGCTCATCCAGGGCTGTGGACCTTTGCGTCCCTGCCTGTCAGCCTCCAGACTCTGGACGCCCCCAGCCCGTATCTGCCCCCTCCCCACCCCACATTCTCTGGTCTGCTTCACCTCCATCCCCCAGCCTTTCCGCTGTGGGAGCTGCCGTGGTTCCCCAGGGCCCCAGAGCTCGTGGGGCCACCCGCACACCTTGGGCTTGCAGCCCTCTGCTGTGCCTTAGAGGCACTGCACCCCCAGCCTCCCGGGGCAGCCTTGAACCCTTCTCCACGTCAGGGCTTTGCGGAGGAGGTCCGTTCAGGAGAGAACTGGTTGCCAGACAGCAAGCGGGCACATCGCTTCACTCACGGAGCAATCAGCATCCAACACTTGCTGCCCCTGGTTGAAGGCTTCTAAAATCTCCATGGCGACATGAATGGTGCAGTGCGCCTTCCAGAAGCTTGCCGTGGCCGTCAGGAAGATGCTCTCCTTTGCCCTTCCCTGGAGTCTGCAGACAGGAGAGGGTTTTGGGTGGTCACAGCACAGCACAAACAACACGGGCAACTTCTGAGACCCCGTGACCATTACTTAGGGTCCAGGGTCACATGGCGAAGACATCCAGCACCCCTCAAGACCTGAGTGAGCCAGGCTGTGGGGCCAGGTCCTGCCTCGTGAGTTACCTGGGCAGATGCCACCAAGAGTGGAGACAAGACGTCCCAGCTGGACCTCAAAACCCTGAGCAAGATGAACGTCACCCCTGCCCAGGTGTTAAGAGGCAGAGCTTTATCTTGGCCGTACAGATTCAGCTCCTGCGTTTTGGAAAGTCCGCTCCTGCAGAGTACAGGTGCGACACGTGGAGGGGTTGGGGGTCACCCCCGGGTCAGAGGGGCCACGCCTGAGAGACCGCCAGGGTGATAACAGCAGAAAGGGCCGAGGTGCTTGTCACTGGCACCCCTCAGCCCCGGGAGGCTGTCGGTGAGGTCCATGGCCATCCTTCAGCACAGCGGGACCAGGGGCTCACGGCGCCTGCGAGCAGGCTCAGAGGAGGTTAGTCTCTCGTGGCTGACTCAGCGGCCGTGCAGTCCCTGCTCTGATGGAGTGCTCGGGTCTTCTTCACGCCCAAGGTGCCCCTTTCTGCTCCCCCGGGTGTATCAGTAGGAACCCAAGCTTTGTCTAAACAACGTGGCCCCCAGACGCCCTTTCACGCCCACGTCGGGGCTGTAGCGCCCCACCCCCTCTTCCTATAAGGCGACCACATTTATGTTTACAGATGCTCCTTCTGAGCCAATTGCTTAGTAAACCAAGCCAGTCTCAGGAATAAAGTCATCATGAGAAGATTACATCTGGAAATTTCCCTGAAGACTTAGGGTTCCCTGACATGTGCGTCTGGCACCTCCCTGAGCTCTCCAGGGGCGGGAACTCTAACCCTGAGCTGGGAAAACCTACACGAATTAGCCAAATAAAGCCCACGCCCGGAGCCGAATCCAAACTCCGGGCGAGAAGTGGACGGCTGTCCGCGTGGAGGTGGCGTTTGAGCCAGGGTCCTGACTCAGAGCAGGTGGAGTGTCTGGCAATGCCCAACTTCTCACCACATGGCAGCCTTGTTGGGGGGGACTCTAGCCTCAAGTCTGGCTGATTTCGGGTGGAAACTGGCTGCCCTGATGTTGGCGGATGAGGCCACCGAGCGTCCCAGCCCCCCACCTTCATGGCCTGAGGACCCCTGTTCTGATCGTCTCCCTGGACCATGAAGGGGAGAGGGGGCAGGGACGGGACCCCGAGCAGATGAGGTCGACAGCCGATTATCACACACACTCACAGCCCACGAGAAGGACTCTGCCCAACGCACGGGGTCACTCGGAGCGGGACGAGGGGGGCTCACCGGATAATTCCAAGGCCAGGTGGGGAGCGGGAGCCTCCTGAGCAGGGACAGAGTCCCCGGGTCAGGGTGGCCTGGGTGGAGACCTGGTCCCAGGAGCAGAGAGGTGGGCCTGTGGTCCGTCATCCTTTCTGGTGTGAAATCTCCTCACTCTCCGCTCTTCCTGTCCCTGGGAAGCGGGAGCAGGTTCTGGAACGGCCTCGTCTGAGGGCCTTTTGTGCTCACAAGGGAATTCCCGCCCCGGCCCTCCCATCACGGGGACCGCTGGGTGTGTGTGGGTCCAGGGGTCCCCTCTGAGGTCTACAGGTGTGTGCCCAGACAGGACCTGAGCAGAGGCGGGCCATGTCCCGGAAGGGGAGGGATGGGAGTGTCTACCTGGGAATTCGCACGGCACCCCTGCCTGGCGCCTCTGTGCAGGGCCCTGGCAGTCTTCCTCTTACAAAGGAAGCCAGGTGCCGCGGACACTTCCAGACGGGGCTGCGAGGGGTCAGGCGCTCTGCTGCTCCTGGCTGGGGACGCTGGTCCTGGGGGAGGGGGCGCACCCAGCTTCAGTGACCACCCGGCCTCCCTTCCCTACCGCTGTTGGTGGGCAGTCTGGTCAGCCCACGGTCTTGCCAACACCTGGAACGGTCCTTTTTAAAATTTTGCTGTTGAACTTGGTGCCCGAAGTTCCTTCCTTGGGGTTTGATCTGCAAACCTCTGGGGTCGCACAGAGTCGGACACGATTGAAGTGACTTAGCAGCAGCAGCAGCAGTGACTGGAGGTGTGAGCGTCTTTTCACAGGCTTACCGGCTGGTTGTGTATCTTCTTCTGCCAAGTTCCTGTGCATTTTGGAACCTTTATATTTCAAGGAATTAAAAGGCAGCTTTGTTCGTTTCCTGCGTCTGCCGAGCACAGCCCAGGGGCCGGCAGCTTACAGAGCAGGCCTTCCCAGACCTTCTCTCTGGAGGCTGGAAGCCCAGACCCAGGTGTCACAGGGCGGGCTTCTGCTGCGGGCGTGGCCGCTCCAGGCTGTCTGCACACCAGCCCCCCTTGTTCTGTGTCCCCACCTCCTCTTCTTAGGTCGGACCAGGCCCACCTGTGTGACCTCCTTTGACCACCGTCGCCCCTCCCCAGGCCCTCCCCACCCGGGTCACACTCAGACGCTGGCCACGAGGACTCAGCATGTGAATCTGGGGGCACAGTTCAGCCCATAAATGAGGGGGCCCAGGTCCTGGGCAGGGGAGTCCAGGGTTGCAGACAGTCTCAGGCGTGCTGGTTCTCCCGATGTTCAGCGCCTGGGGCTCAGGGCACAGGCAAGGGCGTCCCTCCCCATGCCTGCCCGTGCAGACCGCACCCTTCCCATCACTTGCACCTTCAGGGGCAACAAGGAGCCTCCTGTGAAGGTGTCCACTCAGGACCGCAGAGTGAAAGCGCCATCTGGGAAACCGATTTGGGGCGGAATTGAGGGTTTTGGCTGCTGTAAACAGCTCATTTCTGCCCAGGCGATCAGATCAGCTCTCAGGATAATCTAATCAGGGAGGACATTTGTCAGCTGGCCGCTCTGATTCCTGCAGGCCTGGGGGTCCCCAAGGACCCCCAAGTGCGGGTCCCCTGATTGGAGTTGGACAGCAGTGGGGGGGGGACAGGCACCCTGACCCCCGAGAGGTGATGGTGCGGCCGCCCCACGTGGTGGGGCAGCACAGATCCAGCCCCCGAGGCCTCCAGACCCCACCGCTGACCTGTGGCGAAGATCTGGCTTTGATTTTAAATAATCCAATTAAAAATTCTACCTCTGAAACATGGTAATTGTAATCTGTCTCATCTCTAAGTGTAATTATATTAAACTCCAATTTTCCCTCAAATATGCATTCTAATTCAATTTTCCTTTTTTCCCCCTTCTTAACTAAATCTATTATCATTCCCTCAGTTAAATTATGCTTATTTAATCTTTGATGAGACCTTTGCCGGCAATCAGCTGTTTTAAATTAATGCCCCCAATCTTGGAGACAGTGGCACTCAGTTCTGGCCGACTCTGGGGAGGTACAAGGTGGGGGTGACTCCTGGGTCCCCAATGAGGGGCTCTGCTGAGCCTCGGTGCCCCAGACTCGCGAAGAGGGCAGTGCCCAGGCCTCCACTGTCCTGCTATTCCCGCAATGGGAGCGCCAGCGGACTTCAGCAGCACCCTCACCTCCAGGGAACACGGTCGGCCTGACGGGATCTCATAGGCAGACCTTCCTCAGAGGAGCAAATAATTACTGCCAAACACCAGTGTTGGCCTCAGTGATTCTCACTGTATGAGTTAAGCATAAATCCCACAGGTTTACAGCTTTGATGCAACCATTAAACCAAATTAACATACGAATTAAGTACAAAAAATAATCAACAAAACCCAGCAGTCCGTTGCCATCCCTCAGTTTGGATACAGGCAATGTTTGAACGACGGCGTCCTGCCGGCTCGGGGCTGGCTTCAGGTCCACCTGTCTGGGTAGATGCCCATGTCCCTGGGCTCCCCCCTCCTCCCTGAGTTCCTCCCTCCTCCCAGGGCTCCTTCTACCCAACACCCCGGACTCAAGTGACCCTGGCCTCGGTCATGGAGGTGCAGCAAGTCTGGGAGTGGCTGTCCCAAACACAGAGGGTGTTAGACCTGAACAGTCTCGGGGAGACCTCCTGATCGGGGAATGGCAGGGCCAGGCCCCCACTGGAGAAGGAAAGGAGTCAGCCTTACTGAGAACGGACTCCATCCACAGTCAGTGAAGACACAGCGGATGTGTCTGAGCCCGAGCAGCGCTTTTTTGCTGCCTTGGTGCTGTGTGTCCAAAACTCAAGGCGTGGAAAGTGCAAACCTTGTAATCAAGTTTTAACGTCCACATCATGGCAAAGCACACATATGGGTATTATTTTTGATTGCACAAACGTAGTCACTGGCAAGTAATTTTTTAAAATAATTAAAAACGCTTTGTAAACTGTGACATTTCACTGCCGCACTGAGAAGCTGACTATTTAACCCTTGAGTCTCATTGTCCTGTGCTTCACAGCCGAGAGATGGCCAGACGTTTTTCAAATGAGTGAAGATGTTCCATAAAGTTCCACTCATCACGTAAGACTGAGTGTCAGGAAGCTACTGTCACAATAGCATCACTCAGATGGAAGAAGCTGGGAGGAGACCCCCACGGCCTGATACCACCCGTCTCAGACGTGCACAGACTGGCTTTCCTCCGGGGCCGATGGGCTCCCTTCCCAGGAGCAGAGGACCCCTGGGTCTGCCAGCAGGAAGGCCCTGGACACTTCCCGCTTACCCTTCTGCAACAGCAGGCGAGACTGAGTAGTTGGTTGGGCCCTGGGAGAGCGGAACATGCGGGGCTCTTGTCCAAAAGCGAGGAAGCATCTGGGGTGCGCCAGTGCTCAGCCCCCGAGAGTACGGGCCCCCGAGCTGGGCTGTGAGCCTGTGTGCTGCAGCCCAGTCCTCCCCGGCGCCGGCCCGCAGGAGCCCGACCGCGTCGCCGTCAGCCAGCCTCACAGCTGCAGGGCTTCAACCCCGTGAGCCTGGAGCGGCCAGTGCAGTCCTCGGCGCCGGCCTGCGGGAGCCCGACAGCGTCGCCATCACCCCGTGTCTCAGCTGCAGGGCTTCACCCCCGTGAGCCTGGAGCGGCCAGTGCAGTCCTCGGCGCCGGCCTGCGGGAGCCCGACAGTGTCGCCATCACCCCGTGTCTCAGCTGCAGGGCTTCACCCCCGTGAGCCTGGAGCGGCCAGTGCAGTCCTCGGCGCCGGCCTGCGGGAGCCCGACAGCGTCGCCATCACCCCGTGTCTCAGCTGCAGGGCTTCACCCCCGTGAGCCTGGAGCGGTCAGTGCAGTCCTCGGCGCCGGCCTGCGGGAGCCCGACAGCGTCGCCATCACCCCGTGTCTCAGCTGCAGGGCTTCACCCCCGTGAGCCTGGAGCGGCCAGTGCAGTCCTCGGCGCCGGCCTGCGGGAGCCCGACAGCGTCGCCATCACCCCGTGTCTCAGCTGCAGGGCTTCACCCCCGTGAGCCCAGAGTGGCCAGTGCAGCTTGTTGCACAGAGTTCCTGTGAGTCCGTCCTTGTGTTTGTGTGCATGCCTGTGTACACATGTCAATGTGTGTGCACACATGTGGGTGCATGTGTGTGCCTGTGTTTGCACATCAATGTGAGCACAAGTGTGCAGGCACACAGTTCTGAGTGTGTATTGAGTGTGTGCGTGCTCTGAGTGTGACCACACACGCAGGCTCAAATTAGTGTGAGCTGAGTGTGTGCACGCCTGTTGAAGGAGCCACGTCACCCACACCCCAAGGTCACGGCGCATTGAGGATGTTTCCTTCCAGACAGTGTGCCAGGACCCTGCTGGTCCCATCGGGACCCCGACTCCCTGGATGCAGCCAGCTTTCAGGGGAGCTCCCCTCTCTTACTGGGCTTCTTGGCCCCCATTGATTCTTGGGGGCCCCTGGTGCCAGGACTTCACTCTTCACATGGCTTGTTTCTCAAGAAGGTCGGTGCCTCATTTGAAAAGCAGACCTTCGTGACTACTCCTCACCTGTCTACCTCCTGCAGACCCCGCCAGGGTGGAGTTCCCTCTCCAATTTCAGGGTCCGGGGAAGGGGCGGTGGATTCCACAGCCATCCCTGCCTGCTGGGAGGGGAAGGGGGCACCTCACCTGGATGAGGGGGGTCCTGTGCATCCCCACTGGCCACACCCCGACAGATGCTGCTGGAGCCTCATGTGCGCCCCAAGGGCGTCGGGAAGGTCAGGGCCAGGAGGGGAAGCAGGGACCGGGCCTGATGCTGATGCAGCCTGGGGACAAGGGCCCACCTTGGCATGGCTGAGCCTCAGCTTCCAGCCCGGGTGAGGGGTGGGGCTCGCAGTCCCCATGCACGGAGGCCCTCCGCCAAGGCCGTGGGCACGTGGGTTTCGTTCTCAGGACCCCAAGCCATAAGGGGATGCAGGGGGGCTCCCTGCCTCTCATCAGAGTCCCAGGACTCCAGATCCTTGCCAGGAGCCTCTGTCTGCCTCCAACAAGCCCTTTCAAAACAATTACCGTCACGTGAACGGGAGTGAAATATGCCATCTAATTTATTAAACTTCCACCCAAACTTAGACATCAAATGTTTTATTAATATTTTCTATCATCCTTACAAGTTAAACCAGCCATGAAAATTACCTTCAACAGAAAAAAAAAATGTTGAAAATGTATTCATTTATAGGAGACGCCGAGCCGCCCTTCTTGGGTAATTTAATCAGAAATAGCTGAGGTCTGCTCCAATACTCTCTCTGATACAAATATTGAAATATCTAATTAATGTCAATCAGGCCTGGAGGAGTGATTCATACGCATGGCAGCAAGGAAGCCAGAGCTGCCACCAGGAGAGAGTGAGGCCAAGGCCTCGCCCGAGTCCCAGCGGGGAGCCCGGCACAAGGGCCTCCCAACGCCATGCAAGCCGGGGAGAGGGCTCAGAGTCCCCTCAGCGCAGGGGGCCACTGAGGATGCGGCCTGGACCCCTGCTTGCGAGCCCCATCAATCCCTGCCTCTGCCTCACTCTCTCCTCCCTACGCTCCCCCTCCCCCTCACTCTCTCCCCCTCCCCACACTCTCTTCCCCCCACTCTCCCCCTCCCCCTCACTCTCTCCCCCTCCCCCTACTCTCTCCCCCTCACTCTCCCCCCTCCCCCACTCTCTTCCTCTCCCCCCTCCCCCTCCCCCTACTCTCTTCCCCTCACTCTCCCCCTCCCGTCACTCTCTCCCCCTCCCTCTCCCCCTCCCCCACCCCTCACTCTCCCCCTCCCCCTCACTGTCTGAGCATTGGCAGGGCAGCCCCTCCAGGCCTCTGCTCTTCATCCGGATAATGGAGCTATGCCCGCAGCTCCATCAGGGTCTATAAAGCTCCGAGGACTCCACTGGGTGGCAGCTGCCCCCACAGCCCCGTGCTGAGCTCAGGGTGCAGGAGCCTTGGGGGCCTCTGTGCTCCTGAGCTGCACCCCGGGGCGAGGCTCACCATGAGGGGCTTCAGGCCGAGGATTAGATCTGTCAGGATCGTCATGGTGGGCCTGGTGGGCAAAGGCCTGTGGGTGACTGGGGGTAACTGTTACACCCAAGATCTCAGGGCCGAGGAGGCCAGAGCTGCCCCACCTCCAAGCCCTGGGAACTTCCCCAAGGGATGTGGACCAGCAGATGGGAGGCGACCATGGACGTCGGGCAGAACTGTAAGGGATCCTGCTCCCTTGTCCCATGCGTGTCGCACACCTGTGAGGGCATGGGCGCCCTCGTCAGGGCGGACGTCCAGCCGGGGGGTGCCATCCTGGACAGGGCTCTGGAGGGCCTGGAGGGCTCGGCCAGGGTGGTGGTCAATGCCCAAAGGCTGCAGTGGGCAGTGCCAGGCCCGCCCTGCAGGCGGGGGTCCAAACGGGAGTCCGGGCCCCCTGGTCCTGGGGCGGGGGAAGACGAGAGTGACGATGATGACACCGAGGCCGCCAGGCAGAGGGACTCGGCCGGAACCAGGGGCCAGCTGGCTGCGGCCCCTCCTGCACACTGTCTTGCGCCTCCTTTCCAGGGTCCGAGGGCTCCTCTCAGCTTCTTGCCCTCCCCCACCACCCCCGCCTCTGAACGAATTCCTGCCTCTTGCAAGACAACAGAAGTCGCACCGCGAAGATGTTGCTTCATCCATAAACACGGTGATTTTAGGGCAGCGTACAGCCTTGTGACCATCAAAGCTGAAGCCAGCTCACACCCCAGACCTGGGGCTGCGGTTACGACAGGAGGGCCCACTGGCCCTGGGCAAGTGCGTCTCCAGGGCTCCGCCACCTGCCGGGCCCAGATGCTCCAGGGCTGAGTCTCCCTGTCTGCCCTGCAGCCATTGACCTCCCGCCTCAGACTCAAGGAGCCCCGTGCGGCCCTTCTGACTGGTGCATAACTTGCGAATGTGCGTCGGGGGCTGGAGCCCGTGGACAGCCGTCCAGCTCCCCCACGAGCCCGTCCAGACTGGAGCCCCCGGCAGCTGCCATCCATCATGCTTGGCCCGGGCCCCGCTCTCTGGTGACGGCCGTCCGGGCGCGGGGACCAGCAGGGCTGGAGCCCCAGCGAGGGCAGTGATGGATGAGTGAGCCCAGCCGGACTGCGTGCTGTAATGGTGATGAATACGGCTTGGACCTTTCTGGCAATAATGGTTGTTTATCCATTTTCAGACCCAGGAACAGCAATCAGGTTCCTTCAGCTGGCTATTAATTACCGCACCGGCCCTGCGGTGGGCCGTGCGGGCTTTCTTTCCAGGGGTCCCATCTGTCACGGGAAGGCAGTGGGGCAGGCCCGCTCTGCGTCTCTCCTGTGAAGAGAGCTCTTCCAACAAAAGCTTTCCTGCAGCAGATGGGCTGGCGTGTGGGCTCCGAGCTGGACCACACAGGCCCCTCTGGAGGAAACCAGCTGCGTCCTCCTGATGCTTCCCGCGTCAGGGGGCCTCAGCCCCTGGTTTTGAGAGGCAATGGCAAAGAGCCTTGAAACCATAGCAGCCCTTTCCCCTTTGGTAACTACGAGTTCACTTTCTATGTCTGTGGGTCTGCTTCTGTTTCATATACATAAGTTCATTTATATCTTTTTTTTTTTTTAGTAAATTAGGAGTTTGGGGTTAACACATACATACTACCATATATTAAATGGGCGTCCCTGGTGCTTCAGGCAGTAAAGAATCTCCCTGTAATACAGGAGATGCGGGCTTGATCCCTGGGTCAGGAAGATCCCCTGGAAAAGAGCACGGCTACCCGCTCCAGCGTTCTTGCCCGGAGGATCCCATGGACAGAGGAGCCTGGCGGGCTGCAGTCCACGGGGCCGCAGAGAGTCAGACATGATGGCGTGACTTTCACATACACACACACAAAACAGATAAACCAGGTCCTATTGAATAGCACAGGGGGCTCTGCTCCATATTTTGTGATAATCTATAAGGGAAATGAATCTGAAAAGAGTGTCTCTCTGTCTGTAAACCCGAATCGTTTTGCTATATACCTGAAACTAATACAACTCTCCAAATCAACTGTATTTTGATTTAAAAACCGCAGCGCATCAAGACTGGATGGGATCTTGGTGGTCTGGAATGTGGGGTGTGGGATCCGAGGTCCTGTGTGGGGCTGTTGGGGGACCTGCCCTGTCTCCCCAGACCTGAGCATCCTGGCCACTGTCCAGGCTCCGTGCAGAATTCTGCTTAGGGCCACGTTTACCAAAAGCCTGTTTTCAGCTCCTGCAGCTTCTGGAGAGACGAGCAGAGCCTAGTGAAGAGGTTTTCCACACGAGAGGTCTGTCCTAAGCCCCCTGAATTACTAGTCTCATTAAAACCTCTGTTTACAGGTGGGGAAACTAAGTTCCATGGGCTCCATCGCCCGCTCCCTGTCCGGACACCGCTCCTGACAGGACCTCTGCCTCCTGGGCAGCACGGATGTGGCTGTGGTTTGTCGCCAGCATGGGGTGGTTTGGGGAACTTTTAGGGCTTCCCTGGCTCCCTTTCACTAAATGACAGGTCTGAAGTCTCCAAGGTCTGCGTGGCAGGACTCAGGGGTCCCACGGCAGGACGGATTTAAAAGGTAGAGCGGGCGGAGACGATCAGTGTGCCGAGGAGTGCTGGTCCCTGCAGTGTTCCTGATACAGTCTTTGTTTGGGGGCCATGTCCGGGTCATATCAGGAGGAACACTAAAGGCGCTTGTGGTTGTAAATGGTTCTCCTTCAGAAGATGTATTTCCTTCTTAGAGCATCACCTTTGAGGAGGAGAGGAGGAATAAGGACCATCTACTTATCTCCAAGCCACAGTCCAGGAGCACGTGATGTGTGGAAACCTGGGTTTACAAAGGAGATGCATTTAGGGACATTATTTATCTGCAAAGGAGCAGGAAAGTCTATAAAATCTATGTTTGAAAGAGGACACGCAGAGGCTTTCTTCAAGTGGCAGCTGTTACATGCATGCAAGTATTTACTGACAGTTCACAGACGCCTGGGAGAAGCCGTGAGGGAGGGGCAGACGGGTTTTGTGGATCCATCGGGGAAGCGTCGATCCATCAGCAGGAGAGTGGAAACTGCAGAGAAATTGTTAACCACGCGTGGGGCGCAAACAGGAAGTCAAACCTGACGGGACCTCGCGGGGCTCAGAGAGCTGCGTGGGGGCCGGGGTGGTTCCTCAGGGAGGGGCCGGGGGTGCAGGAGGCGCCGCAGTCACCCAGGGTCCTGGAGGGCGGAATCAGACACATGGACCTGTCGCCCACTTGCCCTGGCCTGCGGTTTCCAGGAAGCGTGCCGCCCTGCAGACTGGCAGCCTCGTGGAGCAGGTGTTGCAACCCTCTCTGAGCGGCCTTGAACTGTGGACCGAAGGCTTGAGGCCCGGGAGGACCGGCGGGGCTGCTCTGCGACATCTCCAGCCGGTGAGGTAGGGGGCCTGGGGCTGGCAGCACAGGCCGGCGGTTACCCATGGCTGGGCCTGTGTGTCCACGAGGCGCCTTCAGTCCGTGTTTATGAAGCAAACCGCCAGGTAAGGCGGCTCATGCCGAGCACTGGGGCAGAGCAGGGGCAGAGTGAGGGGGTCTGTCCGTCCTCGCCCAGGGGGGCAGCAGACCCAGACACCTGCTCAGTGACCCCCGGTGACACCCGCGGGGCTCCAGGCTCGCCTGGGAGGAGTTCTGTCTGTGTGGTCAGGGCAGCCTCGCTCCGGTGCCCAGCAGAGCAGACCATGGGGGTGTGGTGACCACACAGGGGAGGCCTGGCACAGGACAAAGGGCCGTGGGGGCCTGTGCCGGGGGGCTCCCAGCAGGAGGGGGTGCCTGTGGTCTGAGGCCTTTAGGGGTCTCTGAGGCTGCAGTGGTGAGGACTGGCCCCAGCAGGTGGGGTCGGGGGCCACCAGAGGAAGGCTCCTTTGGCAGAGAGATTGGAGGGGCCTGTGGGCGGAGCTGGAAGAATCCAGGGCAGCCAGGGATGGGGGGTACTTGGAGATGGGTCTGGAAGGTGGGAGGTGGGTGTGACAGGCCTTGGACCCAAGGGAAGGAGCAGCTCTGTCCTGCCTTCCTGGAAACATGGGGCAGAGAGAAAGACCAAGAGGTCCAGTCTGGACAGCCCCTGGTCCGCCAAGTGACGGGCAGATGGGACAAGGATGTTGCCAGCCACGGACATTCGGTTCCTTGCTCTAGAGGACCTCGCGCTGCGAAGGGAAGCGTCACGGTTATGGAAGCCGAAGCCATGGGAACAGTTTATGGAGAACCGAGCGGGGGAGACGCCCAGCCTGCAGGGTCCCCATGAGGACACCAGGCTCCCCATGCAGAGGTCCCAGAGCTTCTGCTGGGATTGGAAGATCCTTGTCCCTGAAGAGAATGTCCCCCCACCCCCAGCACCCAGAGCCGTCTACGTGTCCCTCCAGAGGAAGCAACCCTGTCCAGCCCTGCGGGGAAGCCCGTGGCACCTGAACGGGGCGCCAGGGACGCGGGCAGGTCCTGGAGTAACTCCACTGAGCAAGGATGCTTGTGAGGGGCGGCGGGGAGGAGGGGACCCAGGACCCAGAGTCTCGCATGCGAGGACCCATCAGGGGTGCCTGGTGGGGCGGGGCTCGGGCTGTGCTCCCTGACCCCCGCGTTACAGAGACCGTGGTTTTCAGAGAACCGTAGTTATTGTTATTTGTGACATATTTTGTTTTTATCAAAATAATGCATATAATTATCTTAGATCTTTCAATAGGCCAGTGCATCCCAGACCTACCTCTCAAAGTAACCTCCCCCCGACTCAGCCGAAGGACCCCATTCATCCTGCTGACATCCTGCGACCACTTCCATCTGTTTAGGGAACAGGTCTGGGCTGATTTCTCATTTACCAGCGCTGACATGGAATATTGACTTTCTGCTACAAAGTAACTCTGCTCACTTATGTCCCCTCTCTATACAATTAGGTTGCAAGTCTAAACCCCCATAGCCATCTGCTTTGTGGACGGTGCACCCTTACTTCCTGGGTCATGGACGCAGATGGACAACCTAACAGCCGTCCTCCAACCCCCCCACCCCGACGCCGCTCCCTGGGGGCCCGGCTGGCCGTCAGCCTAGCGCGCCTCTGTTCTCTGTTATTAAGCTTTCAGGGGGGCTGAGTCAGAACTCAGGTGTTGTGCCAGCATCACGGACGAACCAGCATATTTCCAGACCTGGAGCCAAGGCACAAGTCAGACACGCAGTGCCTTCCTCACAAGGCTATTTTGGGTTTTCTCAGCCAGTCTTTCTCTTTTCTCGCTGTTTTTTCCTTTTGTAACACCGGTAAGTGCCTTGAACATCTTAAGTGCTCCTTGCTTCCTCTTGGCCAACAGACCATGTTCATCCTCCAGATGCCGGTCTCCCAGGACCCTCCTCCACTAGGACCCTCGTGATCCCTCAGGGGACCCTTGCATGTCCGTGGACTTAGGACTCTCCCTCGAGGATGGTCAGCGTGCATCTACCCCCACCCCACACACTCAGCACGCAGAAGTTCAGGGGCAGGGTGTGCATCTCAGGTTTGGCTCTGGGTGTAGGGACGTTGGGGAGGGCCAAGGAGCGGACGGGAAAGGAGATGAGGGAGGAAGCCCCAAACAGACGGGTGGGAAGCTCATGGGCAGGGGCCTCTGAGCCTGGACTTGCCCCTGTGGCTCCTGTGGGCCCCTGAGGGCAGGAGGCCAGGCCTCTGCTCCCGCCACCCGGGACTCAGCTGAGCAGGTGGAGCCAGGATGCGCCCGCAGGGGCCTCACCTGTCCCTGCCCCTGCTGGTGCCTCCAGCACCTCAGCCCTCTCCACACAGCCTCCCCTGGAGCCTCCAGGGTCGCCTTGGGGACCCCTGGTCCTCGAGCACTGCTCTTTGGGCCTTTCCCCGCCCCACCTCTGCTGGGCGTCTGGTGCCCACAGCCCTGGGCTTACCGCAGAGGCCTTTCTTGTCACTGTGGTCACTCACCTTGCCCGCAGTTTGGGAAATTGGACAAAGAAATTCATAAAACTTTTAAGCAAATTCTGAGCAGCTCCCCCTCCTTCATTGCCCTGACCCCTCGGGAGTCCACATCCCCATGGCAGTCTGCCCAAGGATACTCAGCCCCCTCAGCAGGATTCTCTGTGTGTGTACACAAAGGTGTGTATACATGCACACCACGCACACAGCACAAACACAGACACATGTGCACACACGCACGCACCCACAGGGTGCCCACCACGCCTCCTCTGCTCACCTGATGCTCAGCTGTGCGATGGGCCTTCTCTCTGGGGAGGTGTCTACGGGGCCTTTCAGGACAGATGTTCTTCTCTCTGTGTGTGTCTTATTTAAATAAGAGCCTAGCAACCCCTGGAAGGGACGTATCCTAGTTTAAGCTCGTTGGGCTGCATCTTCGCGGAGGGCCGCTGTCAGTTCCCATCAGCTCTCGTGCGCGTGGCCCGCAGATGTCCGGCTGAGTCCGCAGCTGCACCTCCTGCCTCCTAATTCGGTTCTGAGAGGAATTAGGCCTCGTGTTGTCACTTGCTACATCAACACTGACGGTTTCCAGGATGACTTTGCCAATCGCTGCTTATGCCAAATGTTGCTCGCTGCTCGGTTCCCCTGGAAGCTCCCCCGACTTAATTACCCAGAGTTGGAAAGCCCCGTGTACGTGCAGGCGCTCATGGCACTCTGCTTTGCTCAGGGCAGCCATGGAGCCCCGTGTCTGCGGCCGTGGAGCCCCGTCTTCTCTGCAGACACCTATGCATGTGGCCGGCCTTCCTTTCATTGATTTCCAGGAGGCTTTCAAAAAAATTTGTCCTGAATATTAACCTGGCTTCTGTTTTATATCTCAGATGTTTTTCCCTGCAGGTAACTGTCTTTTCCACTTCATTTATGGACACTCTGTTACGTAGCCGACATCGTTCTTGTGAATTCCGGGTTTCAGGTTTGTTTTGGTTCAGAAATCTTAGCTTGTTCCACGATTACAGCTCGCCTCTCAGCATCTCCCAACCTTCGTATGCAATGATTTGTTCCCCTTTGCGGGAACACCGCCGGCCAGAGTCGGTGTTGGGGTGTCATCTCCTGACAGTCTCATGTAGGGAGAGGGCGGGTCCCTTCTTCTCTGGATGTGGGGGCTGCAGCTCAGAGAACGTTTTCCCTTTTTCCCCACCAATGGCTTCAATTGAACAACCGGAAACAGCCGATGTGGACTCGTGATGGCGGAGGACTCCGCACCCGAGCTCCGTAGCCTGAGACGGGGTGGAGGGGTCACGCCGCCCCCGTGGCCCCTTGCGCACAGACGTGCCTTTGGGCCCCAGCTTAGGGGGAGAGAGGCCGGCCCACCAGCTGGCCCAGAGAAGCCCCCTCTGCGAGGCTGCGAGGGTGTCACCTGTGGGCGGGGCATCGCCGTCTGCAGGGCCATCTGCTGTGTTTGCAGCCTCTCGGCCCAGCGTGCCCACTGGTCCTGACTCTCCACGTCCGTCCGAGCACTGGCCTGGCGGTCAGCTGTGGCCTTGGACCCCCACGTCGTCTCAGAGGCCCTTTATGCCTCGTGGCCTCGAGGGCCCCGGAGCCAGCACAGGTGTCTGACGTGGGGTCGGGCAGGGAGGTCCGGCTGGTGTCTCGGGGGAGAGAGACCCTCCCTGCAATGCCCCCGCTCCGATGCGTTCATGCCTGCCCATGTCAACCCGCAGCGACGGCTCCGCAGCCACATCGGTCGCAGCACGGCACCCCACCCGCAGTGTCCTGCCCAGCAATGGCGGGCTTTGCTTTCCCCGCTTACACCATGTCTCTTCTGTCTTCCCATGTCAGACGCACAAATGGGCTGTTCTCTGGACTGTCGAGGGGTCCTTAGTACAAATGCTGAGTGATACGACATGAGGGGAGTGTGGTCCTTCTCAGAGAGGTGCTGGCATCCCAGACAGCCGGCCCCCTGCCCTGAGCGCCCCTGCAGATCCACACAGGTGACAGAGGACGGGCCCGCCCGCATGTGCCCTGCAGGGATGGGCGTGCTGAGCCCTGACCCAGGCTGAGTGAGGACCCGGGATGGATGGAACCGCGCCCTGCGCTTGCGGTCACAAGGCATCTCTGATCACTGCCCCGCCCCGCTGGTCTGGGGTGCATGTAAACACTTCCTTTTCCCGCTGACAGCTCAGGGTCCCCTCTGATGCCCAGGGGAGGCTCGCACTTCCAGCCTGCTGGGGCCTCCCCGACCCGACCTCCTGCCCCAGCGCTGCACAGAGAGCCTTCTGCACGCGCGCGTGTACATTTGGGTCTGCAAGACCCACGGCTCGGGAGACAGCGGCCATCAAGAAGATGGCTCAGTGTCCCCGGCTCCAGGGAAGGGGCCGCCTTGCCCTAGGGCCACGGGGACGCACAAGTCACCCCAGGCCGAGAGGGAGGCAGCTGCAGGATGTGTCCATCAAAGCAGCTGGTGGGGGCCGGGAGGGGTGGGCTGTGGGTTCGGGCCCCATCCTTGGGGCTCACGGGAGGGGGTTCGGCTGTTTCCAGGACCCGGGTGCTCTGAGAGGGGCCGTCCTCCCTGGTCAGCAAGGCCTGGATCACAGCCTCAGATGCAGAAATGGGCCCTGAGGCTAGCACGGTGGCGTGGTGGGCCCTCCACGTCTCCTGGTGCCCTCTGCGACTCCTCTGTCCTGCTTTGTGGCCACGGGAGCCTCCGCCCACGCACGTCCAGGGCGCGGCTCTGTCTGTCCCTGCGACTCTCCTCCTGCTGCCGGACGGGGCTCAGGAAGCCCACGCTGGTAGCCAGGCCTGTCCTCCCGTCCCTGTCACCCGCTTCCCTCTGCCGAAGCCCGTCCGCTCCGGGGACACAGACTGCAGATGGAGCCGGAGCCCCGCAGGCGCCCGGGGCCCAGACCATGGCCGAGCGGAGCCCCCAAGCCTCTGCCCTGACCTGCACGCTGGGGAGCCACTGGCCCTCCATGGAGTCAAACCCGAACGATTTTCATCAGCTCCAGCAGACTGCCTCTCATCTGGACTAATTAGCAAGACTTCCCTGTTTACAGAAGAAAAATTGTCTTCCCCGCCTGGCTGTTTCCTTGCCGTTAATTACGTCCAGCATGTCAGTTCCAGGGCCCCTGGGCACGCTGACTTGGAGGCGGGTGACAGGGACCACCTCTTCCCAGACTATACTCTGTGGCCTCTGAGTAAACACTCGTCCCCTGTGGGGAAGAAGAGCAGGAAGGACAGGGAGAAGGCCCTGGGGATGCGTCCGGCCCGTCAGATTCCTCAGGAAGACCTGGGGCCAAGGCCAGGCACCCGGCCACCAGGGCTTCCTGGGGATGCACGTTCTGCATGAGCGGGGAGTGGCCAGGGGCTGGGGGTCCCGGGCACGAGGGTCTAACGTCCTCAAAGCCATTCTGGTGTTTTCTGCGAACGAGGCTAGGATACAAGACAACTCAGGAGACACAGGGCCTTTGAATGACCCCGAGGTCCCACTGTCCAGCCATGTCCCTGCAGATGGGCCTCCTCCTTGGGGCAGGGCTCAGACAGGAGGAGCTGGGTCCCCAGCACCTTGAACCCCAGGGAGCCCCCACCTCTGCCGTGGGTCCTCCTCCTCAGGGACCCTCCAGCCAGTCTTGGAGAGGCTGTGGGTCAGTCTGGGGGACCACTTCCCAGCCTCAGGCAACCTGGGGGAGGGGCTGCTCATTTGAGGAACCTTCTCAGAGGAGTGTTGATTGAGTTAAAATTGGATTTCTGCTCAGATTGATTATCTAATGTGATAGAAAAATATACAGTTTGGGAGCAAATTTAGATTTCAGTGAAAAATTAAACTGTTATACCAAGCTGCCCACTGAAGCGTTAAGCGCATTCTCACTGTAATTATATCTGCAGATAGCCGGCGAGGACTGTCACTGCCGCTGCCGGGCCCTGAGGACCGCGTGCCTGCACACTCCACCTCCGAGGCGTCCGGAAGAGGCCCTAATTGATTTCCTGGGGTCTCTGCATTGGCAGGAGGCAGCATCCCCCACTCCCAGATGCTGGACTGTGGAGAATGAAGCCACTCAGGCATCACGGGGGCACCCAGAGAAGAGCTGAGGTGGCAGAGATTTGGCAGCCACGGGTGTCCGGGGGGAACTGCCAGGCATCATTAGTGACCTCAAAGCCCTGCTTGGGCACACCCCCGGCACCCACACGAAGGCTCATGAAAGTGAACTCATGGTCTGCAGCCCCACCCCGCCTCGACGTGTCCCTTCAGCCACCCACGGGGCAGGCGTGGGGGTTCTCACGTCCTGGGGCGTAGGCTCTCACAGCACAGAGAAGCCAGCATCGCTGGACTCTGGGGGGGTTTTCCCCCTCCCCCGATCAGCCCCCTCTGTCTTGGTCTGGTTGGCTCCCTGCCCCCACCCTGGCCTCCCCCTGACCCTCCCAGGGGCATCACACCCACTTCATAGATGGCACTGGGTCCCACATGGCCTTGACAAATGAACACACAGAGACAGGAACACACAGGACAGTCAGTGCGGCTCACAGCGACTCGGAACCCTGTGTAGAGACCCCGCGGTGGGGCAGCCGCACAGCCAGCCTCGGGCCCCACTGCGGTCTGCATGTGGACTGAGGGCCTCCAGGACGCCCCCTCTGCAGCTGGGACGCAGGGCCTGGCGGCTCCCATGAGGCCGCTTTCTAACCTGTGCAGGGCTCTGCTGCTTGTCACCCTCCAGATGATTGGATGGTAAAGAATCAGGGGTGTTCATGTTGTGGGACTCAGCGCTCATGTCTCCACGCACCTGCCACACTCATGCACGTGCGCCCACACCGTCCGGGAGCAGAGCTGTCCCCGCCGAGGACGCTCGCCCCCTCGCAGGTGCCTGCGGGTATCCCCTGGTTCAGTGTCGCCGGAGCTCCGGGCCTGGGGACGGAGGTGTGACAGGGGCTGTGCTGACCCTCCTGTGAAGGTCAGACACAGTTCCCCAGGCTCAGGGGCCCGTCCTCCTCGCCTTTGGTTACTCCTCTGCTGGTGTCTGCTGACAAACTGCTCTGCCGGGGGTCACAGGGGTTTGGAGTCTTTGAGCGGCTCTCAGAGTTGGGGCCCCAGTCTGAAGACTTTCCCAAGAGAACTGAGCTTGTGAGAACCCGGGGTCACAGGGAAGCCTCCGGGAGGAGTGAAATGTGAGGGCGGCAAAGGCTGCCCGGCTCTCAGCTCAGGGCCGGAGAAGGACGCAGGGGGACCAGCGCGGTGTGGGCCTGGCCTCCCCGGCCCAGGGAGCGTGGGGCTGGGTGCAGGCTCGTGGCTACGCCTGCTGTTGCCCACGACCACAGCCTGGATCCACTGTCTTATCCAGAGGAGGGTCAGTCATGGCGTTAGTCAGGGTTCTCCAGAGAAACGGAACCAGTGGGAGGTTGATAATAGATAATAGATAGATGATGATGACAGACAGATAGATAACAGACTGATGATTGATAGATATAGACACATCATAGATTAGGTAATTGATAGATAATAGATAGATGATAGATATATGATACATAACAGACAGATAGGTATTGGTAGGTAAATAATAAATAGCTGACAGATAGAGGATAGAAGTGGAGACAGAGACATAGATGCATCAGGAGATTTAAGCAACGGAAACACTCACTCAGAAGAACCAGAGATCAGATTGCCAACATCCACTGGATCACGGAAAAAACAAGAGAGTTCCAGAAAAGCATCTATTTCTGCTTTATTGACTATGCCAAAGACTTTGACTGTGTGGATCACAACAAACTGTGGAAAATTCTGAAAGAGATGGGAATACCAGACCACCTCACCTGCCTCCTGAGAAATCTGTATGCAGGTCAAGAAGCAACAGTTAGAGCCAGACATGGATCAAGGGACTTGTCCCAAATTGGGAAAGGAGTCCGTCAAGGCTGTATATTGTCATCCTGCTTATTTAACTTATATGCAGATCATGTGAAATGCCTGGCTGGATGAAGCACAAGCTAGAAACAAGACTGCAGGGAGAAATATCAATAACCTCAGATATGCAGATGACACCACCCTTGTGGCAGAGAGTGAAAATGAACTAAAGAACCTCTTGATGAAGGTGAAAGAGGAGAGTGAAAAAGCTGGCTTAAAACTCAACATTAAAAAAAAAAATGAATATCATGGCATCTGGTCCTACTACTTTATAGCAAATAGCTGGGGAAACAATGGAAACAGAGACTTTTTTTGGCTCCAAAATCACTGCAGATGGTGACTGCAGCCATGAAATTAAAAGACGCTTACTGCTTGGAAGAAAAGCTATGAAAAACCTAGACAGCATATTAAAGAGCAGAGACATTACTTTGCCAACAAAGGTCCATCTAGTAAAAGCTATGGCTTTTCCAGTGGTCACATATGGATGTGAGAGTTGGATTATAAAGAAAGCTGAGTGCTGAAGAACTGATGCTTTTGAACTAGAGTGTTAGAGAAGACTCTTGAGAGTCCCTTGGACTGCAAGGAGATCCAACCAGTCCATCCTAAAGGAGATCAGTCCTGAATATTCATTGGAAGGACTGATGCTGAGGCTGAAGCTCCAATACTTTGGCCACTTGATGTGAAGAACTGACTCATTTAAAAAGCCCCTGATGCTGGAGAAGATTGAGGGCAAGAAGAGAAGAGGATGACAGAGGATGAGATGGTTGGACAGCCTCACTGACTCCATGGACATGGGTTTCAGGAAGCTCCGGGAGTTGGTGATGGACAGGAAGGCCTGGTGTGCTGCGGTCCGTGTGGTCAGGGAGAGTTGGACACGACTGGGTGACTGAACAAGAACAAAGAGATTACTGTGGGGAACTTGCTCTCATCACTACGGAGTCTGAGGAGGTCCATGGTCTGTCATCCTCCAGCTGGAGCCCCGGGACAGCTAGGGGTGAAGCTCCAGCCTGCTTCCAAAGGCCCGAGACTCAGGGGATGCAGAGGTGAGCATCCCGGCCTGAGGGCAGCGGACTAACCTCCCAGCTCAGCAGGGAGGCAGAGAAAGTGACTTCTGTTCCTTTCTTAGTTCTGTTCGGACCCTCAGTGGATCAGATGAGGCTCCCCAGTATCCTTGCTCCATTTACCCTTTCAAATGCTCACCTCGTCCAGACCCCCCTGCTCCCCTAGCCACAGACACACCCGGAATCATGCTGAACCCACACAGCTTGACCCATGAAGTTACCATCGAGGCCCTGGGTTGAAGGATGAGGGTGGTGATGAAGATGGGCAGTGGTGCTGACACAGAGCCAGCCTGTGCCAGCTGGGGGACCACGGCCAGAAATCCTGCCCCCCGCCCCCGCGCCCCAGGGCCGGGCCCCCGCCCCCGACCTGAGCCCCACGGCTGCTCCCCCGCCCCCGCCCCGTGCCCCACGGCTGCCCCCCCATCCCCCGCCCCGCGCCCCATGGCTGCCCCCCCCCCCCCCCCCCCGCCTCCGACCCACGTGCCATGGCCGGGCCCCCGGCCTCCGACCCGCGTTCCACGGCCAGGCCCCCCGCCCCGGACCCGCGCCCCACGGCTGCCCCCCCCAGCCCCCGCCACGCGCCCCATGGCTGCCCCCCCCCCCCCCCCCCCCGCCTCCGACCCACGTGCCATGGCCGGGCCCCCGGCCTCCGACCCGCGTTCCACGGCCAGGCCCCCCGCCCCCGACCCGCGCCCCATGGCTGCCCCCCCGCCTCCGACCCACGTTCCACGGCCGGGCCCTCTGCCCCCGACCCGCGCCCCACGGCTGCCCCCCCAGCCCCTGACCCGCGCCCCACGGCCGGGCCCTCCCGCCCCCAACCCGCGCCCCACGGCCGGGCCCCCCTCATCCCATGGCACAGCCCTGGTGGCCAGCGTGCTCCCCATCAGGATCACGGGAGCAAACCAGGCCTTCTGCTCGGGCTCTTCTGAGGGTCACAGTAACGCTCTCACCCGAGACCGTCCTCCGGATGACTCCCCGCCTCTAGGCTGGCCCAGGCGGCACCGGTGGCTTCCTCCTTTCACCACGTCAGTTGCTCTTCTCAGAGAAAGCCCCACCCCGAGCTCCTGGTCACTCACTCACTCATTCATTCCATGAACACCTGGGGACCGAGGGGAGGGCACACTGCAGGTCTGGCCGAGGCGGGGCGGGGCCGGGAGAATGCGGTCTTTCCAGCCCAGGCGTGACGATTCCATCCTCAGCCAGGTCAGTGCATGATGACCACGTCACAGCGGGGGCTTCAGGCCAGCTCCCCCAGCCTCTCCAGAGCTGGCCGGCAGCAGAGCCTCAGTGTTCCCAATTTATGGTGAGACAGTGGCTTCTGGCCCTGGCATACCCCCCGTGGGATGGGCTTGCAGAGTCTGAAATCTCAATGCCCCCCTTTCTGAGCAGAAGGAGCAGACGCAGAGATGCACCACCAGCAAACACAAGCCTTCCAAAGCCTCAGGGCCCCTCCTGAGAACACCTTCCAGACCTGGCGGGCTGGTCTGATGCTCCCTCAACTCCAGGAACTGCTCCCCAGGCCAGCATGAAGTTCCCAGTCACCCGCCTGGCTTCACTGTAACACCCCCAGGCTCTCACCAAGCCTCCCCAGAAGCCCTGCCAGAGACTGCCTCTCAGGGACCACAGGACGGAACCAGCAGGAGCAGACAGACTCTGACTCTGCTTCCTGGGACAGACTGAACTACCGGAGACCGCTGGCATCAGCCCCGTACTGAGACGCCCACCATGACTCACGAATAAAGTATGTCCACACATATCTAATTGGTAATAAAATAAAATGGCTAGCAATAGTGATTGTTGGAGAGAAGGAGGGTTTCTAGGATCTCTCACTTTATCCTTAGAAGCACAAACGTGTGAGAAACGTTGGGGAATCTCTTAGGCATCCGTTTCCAGCATCGAGCATCGCCACATGTGACTCGCAGTCACATTTCTAGGTGTTTGTCTGAAGGAGCCTCTTGAACGTGGACCGGAAGACGCGTACCCAAGCACGTGCATGTAACCTGCAGTTACCTGCAAAATGTGCACAAAAGTAAAGAAACAAGCTGAAAATACTTCAGGATGTTACCAGCAAGATGGAGGAGTAGGAGTTTCCAGCCCTCCCTCCCCCAGAGACAGACGAATTTTCACAACCAGCCGTGAACAGGACCACCTTCATGGGAAATCAGCGGTACAGCTGAGAGCTTCCGCCAGCCCAGTGAGCAAAACAACCTCAGATACGCTGAAGATAAGAAATCTGATTCACGCCACCGCCTCCCCCGTGCCAGGTGGCAGCTCCCCCTGAGCGGCACCCTCAGCCCACAGTTTCTCCCGTAGAAGAAAGCGGGTGCACAGTGAGCTCCTGGCTTCCCCAGGCTTGTGGGGTCTGCCAGGCGCCCACTTCTGTCTCACCCGCAACCCCGGAGCGCTGAGATGACCAGCACAGGTGAACCATCTGGGGGCAGAGGAGGGGAGGGCTCAGCGGTTCACAGCCCCGGGGCGCGGATCTGAAGCCGCGGTGGGTCCTGTTAACGGGGATCAGATGCCACCAAGAACCGCGTAAGACTCTTGCCTGCTGATCCCCAAACCGGCTGCCATGTACCCCAGACCCCCGCGTTCCCACCCTGTGTCTGGTGCCCTGACCCCCCACCCCCGCCCCAAGTGGCACGCACAAGCTTTGCACGCGGCACAGAGGTGGCAGCCGCCGGCCTGGAGGTGATACACGGGGAGGAGGCGCAGAACCTGCACACTCGGGGCACGTCCCCTGGGAAAATCAATGAGAGGCTCTCAGCCTGCAGCCTGGCTTTTTGACATCCAGAGAAGGAAAACAATCGTAAGACTTCCCCTCAACAGAAAACAAGCAGAAAGCTGCGGCCGCACCCCCCGAAAAGCCCAGAGAGACCCGCAGGGTTTCCAGCCAGACTGACTGGGCTTTCTCTCCCAAAGCCAGTAAGTTAAGCACGGAGCGGATAATTGTTTCTTCAATGTGTTCGCAGCAGCATACGTCTTTGGGGAACACAAAAAAATTAAGAAAACAGGACACCAAAGAAGAAACAAATCAAGTTCCTGTATCTGATGTTTCAAAGAGAAGTCTGACAAAGATTTCAGCAGAATGACCCTACAGAAGGTCAGTGAGCTGTGAGAGAACACACGGAGACAAATAAAGCAAATTAGGAAAACAACCCAAGAACAAAAGGAGACATTCAATAAAGTAACCATAGAAAGGAACCAAACAAGTTTTGAAGCTGAAGACTATGACCGAACTAAAAAAAAAAACAAAACAAAAAAAACCCAAAAAAACCTCAACAGAGAGCTTCAACATCACGGGTGATCAAGCAGAAAAAAGAATCAGTGAACTTGAAATCAGATCATTTGAAGTTATCTAGTCAGGGGAACAAAGAGAAAAAGCAATGAAGGGGCGTGAAGAAAGCCTCCAGGACGTCCGGGCACCACCAAGGAGTCCCTTAAGGATGTGGGAGTCCAGAAGCGGCAGAGGAGGAGAAAGACCTGGAGAAGTTACTCAAACAAACAATGAGAAAAAGCTTTCCAAACCGAGGGCAGAAAATGAACAACAGGATCCACAAAGCCTAAATAACTCCAGATAGATTGAATGTGGAGAAGTCTTTACCGAGACATATTTTATTCATGTTGCCAAAAGTCAATAACAGAGACAATTTTGAAAGCATGAAGAGAAGAAGGGTTTGTCGCCTGCACAAGACTATCAGTGTATTTCTCAGCAGAAGCCTTGTGGGACATGAGAGAGTGCGATGATACGCTCAAAGAACTAAAGCAACAGCAGCAGCAAGATGAACAAATAACACAAAAGTAAGGCACCCAGGCCACCCAAGAACGCTCTGCTCAGCAAAGCTGCACTTCAGAAATGAAAAGGAGACAAAGGCTTTCAGAAAAACAAAAGCTATGGGAGTTTGTTGCCACTAGACCTGCCTCACAAGAAATTCTAAGGGAGTTCTTCAAATTGAAACAGAAGGATGTGTTTCAACAACACGAAAGCACGTGAAACTCCAGCTCCCACTGGTAAAGGGAGATATAAAGGGAATATTTCTCAAAAGAGGGCATGCAGGTGGCCGACACGTGCACGTTCAACACCGCTGATCCTCAGGGAAAGACAAATCAAACCCACAATGATAAATCACCCTACTTGCGGAAGGAAGTGGTGACCCACTCCAGCACTCTTGCCTGGAAAATCCCATGGATGGAGGAGCCTGGTGGGCTGCAGTCCACGGGGTCGTGAAGAGTCGGACACGACTGCGTGACTTCACTTTCACTTTTCTGTTAGGAGGCCTATTATTATTTTTAAAATAAGATAGCAAGTGTTGAGGAGAAGGCAATGGCACCCCACTCCAGTACTTTTGCCTGGAAAATCCCATGGATGGAGGAGCCTGGTGGGCTGCAGTCCATGCGGTCACTAGAGTCGGACACGACTGAGCAACTTCACTTTCACTTTTCACTTTCATGCCCTGGAGAAGGAAATGGCAACCCACTCCAGAGTTCTTGCCTGGAGAATCCCAGAGACAGGGGAGCCTGGTGGGCTGCCATCTATGGGGTCACACAGAGTCAGACACGACTGAAGCGACTTAGCAGCAGCAAGTGTTGATAAGGATGCAGAGAACAAGGAACTCTAGTGCACTATCGGTGAGAACGCAAGCCGGAGCAGCTACCTTGGAAAAGCGTATGGAGGCTCCTCAAAATGCAGTACTTGGATGCAATCTCAAAAACGACAGAAAGATCTCTGTTCGTTTCCAAGGCAAACCATTCAATGTCACAGTAATCCAAATCTATGCCCCAACCAGTAACGCTGAAGAAGCTGAAGTTGAACAGTTCTATGAAGACCTACAAGACCTTTTAGAACTAACACCCAAAAAAAGATGTCCTTTTCATTATAGGGGACTGGAATGCAAAAGTAGGAAGTCAAGAAACACCTGGAGTAACAGGCAAATTTGGCCTTGGAATACAGAATAAAGCAGGGCAAATAGAGTTTTGCCAAGAAAATGCACTGGTCACAGCAAATACCCTCTTCCAACAACACAAGAGAAGACTCTATACATGGACATCACCAGATGGTCAACACCGAAATCAGATCGATTATATTCTTTGCAGCCAAAGATGGAGAAGCTCTATACAATCAGCAAAAACAAGACCAGGAGCTGACTGTGGCTCAGACCATGAACTCCTTATTGCCAAATTCAGACTGAAATTGAAGAAAGTAGGGAAAACTACTAGACCATTCAGGTATGACCTAAATCAAATCCCTTATGATTATACAGTGGAAGTGAGAAATAGATTTAAGGGCCTAGATCTGATAGATAGAGTGCCTGATGAACTATGGAATGAGGTTCGTGACATGGTACAGGAGACAGGGATCAAGACCATCCCCATGGAAAAGAAATGCAAAAAAGCAAAATGGCTGTCTGGGGAGGCCTTGCAAATAGCTGTGAAAAGAAGAGAAGTGAAAAGCAAAGGAGAAAAGGAAAGATATAAACATCTAAATGCAGAGTTCCAAAGAATAGCAAGAAGAGATAAGAAAGCCTTCTTCAGTGATCAATGCAAAGAAATAGAGGAAAACAACAGAATGGGAAAGACTAGGGATCTCTTCAAGAAAATCAGAGATACCAAAGGAACATTTCATGCAAAGATGGGCTCGATAAAGGACAGAAATGGTATGGACCTAACAGAAGCAGAAGATATTAAGAAGAGGTGGCAGGAATACACAGAAGAACTGTACAAAAAAGAGTTTCAAGACCCAGATAATCATGATGGTGTGATCACTAACCTAGAGCCGGACATCCTGGAATGTGAAGTCAAGTGGGCCTTAGAAAGCATCACTACGAACAAAGCTAGTGGAGGTGATGGAATTCCAGTGGAGCTATTCCAAATCCTGAAAGATGATGCTGTGAAAGTGCTGCACTCAATATGCCAGCAAATTTGGAAAACTCAGCAGTGGCCACAAGATTGGAAAAGGTCAGTTTTCATCCCAATCCCAAAGAAAGGCAATGCCAAAGAATGCTCAAACTACCGAACAATTGCAGTCATCTCACATGCTAGTAAAGTAATGTTCAAAATTCTCCAAGCCAGGCTTCAGCAATATGTGAACTGTGAACTTCCTGATGTTCAAGCTGGTTTTAGAAAAGGCAGAGGAACCAGAGATCAAATTGCCAACATCCGCTGGATCATGGAAAAAGCAAGAGAGTTCCAGAAAAATATCTATTTCTGCTTTATTGACTATGTCAGAGCCTTTGACTGTGAAGATCACAATAAACTATGGAAAATTCTGAAAGAGATGGGAATACCAGACCACCTGATCTGACTCTTGAGAAATCTGTATGCAGGTCAGGAAGCAACAGTTAGAACTGGTCATGGAACAACAGACTGGTTCCAAATAGGAAAAGGAGTACGTCAGGCTGTATATTGTCACCATGTTTATTTAACTTCTATGCAGAGTACATCATGAGAAATGCTGGACTGGAAGAAACACAAGTTGGAATCAAGATTGCTAGGAGAAATATCAATAACCTCAGATATGCAGATGATACCACCCTTATGGCAGAAAGTGAAGAGGGGCTAAAAAGCCTCTTGATGAGAGTGAAAGTGGAGAGTGAAAAGGTTGGCTTAAAGCTCAACATTCAGAAAACGAAGATTATGGCATCTGGTCCCATCACTACATGGGAAATAGATGGAGACACAGTGGAAACAGTGTCAGACTTTATTTTTCTGGGCTCCAAAATCATTGCAGATGGTGACTGCAGCCATGAAATTAAAAGATGCTTACTCCTTGGAAGGAAAGTTATGACCAACTTAGATAGAATATTCAAAAGCAGAGACATTATTTTGCCAACAAAGGTTCGCCTAGTCAAGGCTATGGTCTTTCCTGTGGTCATGTATGGATGTGGGAGCTGGACTGTGAAGAAGGCTGAGCACCGAAGAATTGATGCTTTTGAACTGTGGTGTTGGAGAAGACTCTTGAGAGTCCCTTGGACTGCAAGAAGATCCAACCAGTCCATTCTGAAGGAAATCAATCCTGGAATTTCTTTGGAAGGAATGATGCTAAAGCTGAAACTCCAGTATTTTGGCCACCTCATGCGAAGAGTTGACTCATTGGAGAAGACTCTGATGCTGGGAGGGATTGAGGGCAGGAGGAGAAGGGGACGACAGAGGATGAGATGGCTGGATGGCATCACTGACTTGATGAATGTGAGTCTGAGTGACCTCCGGGAGCTGGTGATGGATAGGGAGGCCTGGCGTGCTGCGGTTCATGGGGTCGCAAAGAGCTGGACACGACTGAGCGACTGATCTGATCTGGACGGACTTGGGGGGCGTTATGCTAGAGAAATAAACCTGAAACAGAAAGACAAATAGTGTATAGATATTTTTACATACGTATTGTATATTATACATATTGTATACGTATGGTATAGACATATGCATATTGTAAACACAAATATTGTATAGATATTTGCATATACATATTGAATATTGTCGGAGAAGGCAATGGCACCCCACTCCAGTACTCTTGCTTGGAAAATCCCACGGATGAAGGAGCCTGGTAGGCTGCAGTCCATGGGGTCGCTAGGAGTTGGACATGACTGAGCGACTTTACTTTCTCTTTTCACTGTCATGCATTGGAGAAGGAAATGGCAACCCACTCCAGTGTTCTTGCCTGGAGAATCCCAAGGACGAGGAAGCTTGGTGGGCTGCCGTCTATGGGGTCGCACAGAGTCGGACACGACTGAAGTGACTTAGCATAGCATAGCATATTGAATATTGTACATATTGTATAGACATATGCATATTGTAAAGAGAAATAATGTATAATCTCACTTACATGTGGAATCTAAAATAGTCAAACTCATAGAAGCAGAGAGTAGAATGTTGTTTGCCATGGGGGGTGGGGGTATGTGTTGCTGAGGGTCAAAGGGTGCAAAGTTTCAGGTGTACAAGCTGAGTAAACCCTACCAGCGGCACGACGCCTCCAGCTCACAACATTGCCTTGTATACTTAGCATTTGTAACTTGTGTTAGGTGTTATTAGCCCGTGCACACATACAGATGATAATAATGTGGATATTAGTGCTGGGAGGAAACCTCCACAGATGGTGGAATGTCTACGCACTTGACGTTGGCGATGGTCTCATGGCTGTACACTTACCCCCAGACGTGTGGGATCCTCAACTTTAAATACGTGCAGTTTTTTACATGCCAATCCTATCTCAATAACATGGTTAAAAAAAGGAAATGCAGCTGTAAAAACTCTTTCAGGCTTTGCAGACCACGGGACTCTGCACGGACACTCTGGTCTGCCCCAATATCACCAAAGGGGCCACGGACCACACGTAAGGGAGCCGGTGTGGCCGTGTCCCAGTCAAACCACATCTCCAAACGCAGCAGGCCAGGGAACCAGCCCTGGGACAGGAGGACTCGGCTGTCAAGACAAAGAACTGATGGACGGGAGGCCTCTGAGTGAAGAAGTCAGACTCCCACCACGCGCTATTGTCCTGTAAAGCCGAGAGCAGCACACGCCCAGCAGCGTGGCACACGTAAGCGCACTTCACAGTACACTCAAATGTGGCACAACGCACGTGACGGAGAGGACGTGTGACAGGGCAGAGTGTACCTGACTCTGTCTCAGAGCTGATCCTCTTCCTGGGCTGAGCCCTGCAGGCTCCGCACCTTTTGTGCACCGCGCTGCGGGCAGCCTGAAGCGTGCAGGGGCGCCCCTTCTCAGGGCTCTGAGCCATGGGAGTCGTTCGTATGGAGGTTGAAGTTTGCGGAACAGAGTGGCTTGTGCCTTCTTGTTGGAGATTTGTAGGAACATTGTGACCTGACCTACACGGGCAGCTGCAAAAATAAAGGATTCTGACACCAAGGAGTTTGCAACACCCATCCACACTGCTCCCTAACCTGGCCTGTAAAAGTGCTTTGCTGAAACCCTTGGGGGAGTTTGGGGTGTTCTGGGCACCAGCCGTCCATCTCTTTGCACGGCCTGCAGTACGCCTTTCTCTGCTCCAAGCACTGACATTTGAGTTTCTTTGGCATCAGCGTGCATCAGCCACGGGAACTTGCATTAGGTAACAGAAAGAGTGGTGAACCCTGGATCCCACTCACCTCAGGTGCATGGAGGCACCCAGGGTGGGGTTGGATGGACCCTGTTTTCAGGCACAGGCTGTGATCGAGGACCTGAGAGCCACCTGGGGCGGTGGGACCACAACACCCTCCGGGACCACTGAAAAGTGATGGGTCGGTTCTTTGCTCCTGAGGGGCACTGAAAGGAATGGGAGGGAGAGGAATGAGGACTCAAGGAGACAGAAAGAGGAGAAAGGGAGGGAGGAAGAAAAGAGAGGAGGAGGAGGGACGGGGGAAGGGGACTCTTCAGGACCACAGGGAGCCCTGGCGCCCCAGCAGCAGAGGGCTGGGCACACCTTCCTCGTGCTAGGTTTGGAGTGGCCCCTCTGTGTTGCCTTGAGCTCCTGTCCATCCTGGCCTCTCCACGTGGAGCACAAAAGGAAGAGGGGAAGCGCAGAGAACTGCAGTCCCGCGAGGGGTGGCCTGGTGGGTGGAAGAGCTGAGCGCAGCGCTCCCGCAGCCCCAGGCGGACGGAGTCCTGCACGCTGAGTGGCAGGAGCTCTCGCCAGACACTGTCTAAATGGGATGTGCTCTTCAGAGAGCCTGGATTTTATTTATTAGAGAGGTTTCATCTCTTAAGTGCTTTTCAAGGGTTTGAAACACTCTGAGAGCCTTTAAAGGTGGTGGGAGGAACGCCCGCGTGCCTTCTCGTTGGTCAGCCGCCCAGGGCACCGGCGGAAGGGAGGGCATCCTCTCCCGGCGACCCCGGCCCATCGCTCTGCCCCGCTCCAGCCTCCTCCACCAGAAAGATGAATTAACACAAGTGCGTGACTTGGGCTTTTGTGTTGAGTTGTAGAAACAGCCATACATAGTAAGCATGGCTCCTCCTTTCGTTAGGAAAACGCTTTAGATTTTTTGAAAACTCCTGCATTAAACATTTTCTTCTTTCATCCTAACAAAATCCAGGGAGGCGAAACGGTGGGCTTCTGGACGTGGCTCCTGGGAATGCCTGAGCGCTGACCGTGGACCTCCCAGGAATTCTGTGAGCTCGGGGGAAAGCACATTTTAAGACTTCCATTGTATTAACTGATAATTAAAGACCTTATAGTAATAATAAAAGCAATGGGATATATAAAGAAGTCCTATAACTTGACAACAAAGAGCAGTGCAGTTCACAATGAGCAAAGGACTGGAATAGACATTTTCCGAAGAAGACACTCGGATGGCCAATGGCCATGTGAAAACATGTTCGGTGTCCTCAGCCATCGCGGAAGCGCAAACCAATCTTGGCGAAATAGCACCTCACATCCATGTGGCTGGCTGTGACCGAAAAGCGGACCAGCAAGCGCTGACAAGGACGCGGAGAAGTTCAAGCGTTCGCACGTCCTGGTGGGAACACAACGTGCAGGGAGCACTGTGAGGAACAGTCTGGGTTCTCGCGCTCAGCCGCTCCGTCGCGTCCGGCTTTCCGTGACCCCGTGGACTGCAGCCCACCAGGCTCCTCTGTCCATGGGATTCTCCAGGCAAGAACACTTGAGCAGGTTGCCATGCCCTCCTCCAGGGGATCTTCCCAATCCAGGGATAGAACCCCCGTCTCCTGTGTCTTCTGCATCGCAGGCGTTTTCTTTACTGCTCAGCCACCGGGGAAACCCTGGAGAATAGATTAGTGGCTCCTCAAAAAGGTAAACAAGTATCACACAATCCAGCAAGTCCACTCCCTGGCATGTACTCAGACAAAACAGGGACTCAAAGAGACTCTCGTGCACTCAACTCACAGCCCACCAACCAAAGCGGACATGACCCAGCTGCCCAGCAGCGGATGGATGGAGAATAAAATAGGATCCACCCATGCGAGGGAATATTCTCCAGCCTTCAAAAAGAAGGAAATTCTGACACAGTCAGTGAGATAAGAGAGTCGCAAGAGGGCAAGCACTGTGCGATCCCACTCATATGACGTCCCCAGAGACGTGAAGTTCAGAGACAGAAAGCAGAAGGGTGCTTGCCGGGGCAGGGGAGGAGAGGAGAGGGGAGGGCAGGGCAGGGGAAGGCAGGGCAGGGGAGGGCAGGGCAGGGGAGGGCTGGGGAGGGCAGGGGAAGGGAGGGCTGGGGAGGGCAGTGTTTAAGGGGGGCAGGGTCTCAGTTTGGGAAGATGAGAAAGCTCTGGAGATGGATTGTGGGTATGGTTGTACAATGATGTGAACGTGCTTAATGTCCCTAAATTATGCACGTAAATGACTAAACTCATATTGTATTTCATATCACAAATGTGTGTGTTACCCTGAAGCTGAAGCTCCAGTACTTTGGCCACCTCATGCAAAGAGTTGACTCTTTGGAAAAGACTCTGATGCTGGGAGGGATTGGGGGCAGGAGGAGAAGGGGACGACAGAGGATGAGATGGCTGGATGGCGTCACTGACTCGATGGACATGAGTCTGGGTGAACTCCGGGAGTTGGTGATGGACAGGGAGGCCTGGCGTGCAGCCGTCCATGGGGTCGCAAAGAGCCGGACGTGACTGAGCGACTGAATAACGACAACCAATGTTCCCCTAATACAGTAAATTTAAGATGAAGTAGGTCAAGCCTGTCACTTCCTAATTCCTCCAGTGCTTTTCCCTGTAATCTGTGTTCTTAGGTGATTTGCACTGGCCAGTCCTGCGGGTCATCCATGGTATCGCTACTGGGTCCTTGTGAAAAGAGTTGTCCTCACTAGCCCCACAGAGAAGCCACAGCTAAACTCAGGGACCCAGCCCTCTCAGAACCCTCCTTGCACAGGCCAGATGTGCTTTAAGGAACTGTTGCAAAGCCGGCAGGGGTCAGCTCAGAGCGGAGGGGAGGCCTGTGCAGATCTTTGTCTTCAGACCAGCTCCGTGGAGGACTCTCCACCCTGGGGGCTCTCACACAGCTTTGGAGCCATGGGAGGTTTCCTACGAAACTTCCCAACCCACTCCCACCCCACCACCCCGCCCGCACCCTGCTCACCTGTCCTCACCGTGGTCCCCCACTCACTTGCCCCTACCCTGGCCGCCGCCCACCCCCACCCACCCTCACCCAGCCCCCACCCCACTCACCTGTTCTCACTGTGGTCCCCTGGTCCCCCGCCCCCACCCCAGTCGGCCGGCCGCCCGCAGGGACGACAGGGTGGATCTGGGTGACGAGCGTGTCATCTCATGTGTCCACTTTGGGGCTGGACCACTTGCTAGTGTCCTCATCTGACCTTGACTGACCTTCCCAGATGGTATTTTCAGAGAGTGCATCCCCCACAGGGGTTTATGTGTGTAAGTCACTTCAGTCGTGTCCGACTCTTTGTGACCCCATGAACTGTAGCCTGCCAGGCTCCGCTGTCCATGGAATTCTCCAGGCAAGAACACTGGAGGCGGTTGCCCTGCCCTCCTTCAGGGGACCCTCCTGACCCAGGGATGGAACCCAAGTCTCCTCTGACTCATGCACTGGCAGGCGGGCTATTTACCGCTATCGGCACCTGGGAAGCCCACTGTAAAGAGGTAGATAGGGATAGGTTCCCAACTGGAGAAGAATCACATATTTATTCTAGAAAGGCTTTGAAATGCAGAACTGTACACGAAATGAACATAAACCAATTGTAACTCAGCAGTTTCTTAATATCTCGTACAATATTCTCTGAGGCTCTTCTATGACAATACACCATTTCCCCCGAAATTGGGATGACACTGTCTATGTTGTTTACAAACTGATTTTATTGAATTTAAAGAAATTAATAAATAATAAACAACCTGACTCTTTACAAAATGTGTCAGTCATTGTTCTCCAGACAAGTAGAACCAATAGCGTGTGTGTGTGTGTGTGTGTGTGTGTGTGCGTGTGCGCGTGCGTGCATGTGTTAGAAACTTACTGTCTGGAATTGGCTCATGTGATTACGAGGGGTGAGAGCTGGACAGCTGAGCTGATGCTGGGACTGTCCGTTCCCAGTCCCGAGGCTGGAGGAGACCTGGGTCCCCTTGGAGGACCGTCAGGCAGAGAGAGAACGCTCTTACTCACCTTGCATTCCGTGCAGGCTCTGGAGGGATTGGACGAGGCCCCCACCCGGCTGAGGGTATTTTCATCAGGAGCCCAACACTGCAAATACTAACCTCACCAGGAAACACCAGGATAAAATCAGACCTCAGCTATCTGGGCACATAGCCAGTCAGGTTGACGCATAAGTTAACCATCACACAGACTATGTATTTCTTAGGGAGAATATGGAAAAATTAAATGACCTAAAATATCATTCTCAAGGTTATTTGAAAGAATGTATGTGGAAGGAAATTTGGGGGGCAAAACAGTGAGTATTAGATCGTCCGAAGGTTAGATGTAAAAAATATAAATAGAAACACACAGAGGAACATAAATGTATACTCATGCAGCCTCAGGGGGGCATTTTATTCCAGGAGAAAAAGGAATTCCATGCCCTGTCCTGAAGTGAGGCCGCTGATTCCAGTCACTAACTCAGCTTACACCCATGTAAGTTTCATATAGATTCAATGTCTAAATATGAAAGGCAAATCCACGTGTTTCTGAAGGATGTGTAGGCAAGAATTCTTACAATCATGGGGAGCAGTGGAGAAGACGTACAAGAAGAAGTAATTGATAGAAATATTAGGAGACATACACATGTAAGAAAGTAGACACGTCTGGCCCCCAAGTGCTGCTGCAGCGCCCGTCGAGATGACCACTGATGTCAAAGCTCCCTTTGCTGGTGGTGGGGTATTCTGAATGTGCTCTGGAACTTCTACTATTATGTGCGAAGTATTCACATCTGCGTACGTAAATGAGATGTGCTGTCCCTTTCTGATCTTGGAATAACACCTGTCTATGCTTTATGCCTTAATCTACGCTTTCAAACAAGTGCACAAGACAATGCATTGCTTGAGAATGAAAACAGGTTTTTTCTGTAAGGTCCTAATGTTTTTAAGGTAGAAATGCCATGATTTCATCCCTCACTTCCTCCTTCCTATTTGCCTGGCCAGAGCATCCTGATTTGGGTTATTTTGTGTGTGTGTGTGTGTGTGTGTGTGTGTGTGTGTGTGTGCGTGTGTATGTGTGTGTTCAGAGAAAGAGAAGTGGAGAGAGCAGACAGACCAAGACGGAGACTGAGTGAGCCTGTGAGATCAATCAGTCCATGAGAGGCCCATTTTTCTTGGAACCTTAGAATATTGCTTTCTGTCTTTAAAATCTCTGTGCTGTTTTTCCTTAGCCCTTTCATTTTGCTTTGTATAGATTTGAATTTGCAAGAAATCTGTTTATTTTAATTTTATTTTTTTCTCAAAAAGAATTAATTTTTCTAATGTCCTTAAAAATTAATGGTGTTTTTATTCATTTTCCAATTTTCATGTGTTGAATATTTAGTTCACTTCTTTTCTTCCTGTCCTTTATGTGAAAAAAAGCAATTAACCTCTAGATACAACTTTGGCCACCTCAGCTGTAGCTTGAGTGTATACCATTCTTTTTTATTATTTTAAAAATGTGATTATTATTCTAATGCTTCCTTTATCTGCAGTGACTCTCACTTGTGATTCAAACTTTATTGTATCTTGGAAAATGAATGTTGTTTGTGTAATTTCTGTTTTTATAATTTACTGAGGTTTTCTTGAACTTTTTTTTAACACTGAAGAAGAATAGGCACTGATTCCTCCTATTATTTGACAAATATTAACCACGCACTTGCTGGGTGCTTGTGGGAAGCCCTCTCTTTAGAGCCCAAGCTGATCTCTCCACGGTGTCACAGCAGTGGTTCCCAACTGAGGCAATTTTGTCCCCAGGGCACAATGGGCAATGATGGGGACATTTCTTGCACAACAGATGCTGCTGGAATCAGTGGGTGGAGGCCAGAGGGGCCCCCACACACCCCTCTAGAGCTGGGCACATCCGCCCACCCCAGCCCTGTCACTGACTCTGCAATCAGGAAGGTTCCACACCAAGACCCAGTGTCCTTAACATCATTTTCGTTTTTGGTCTATATGATCCAACATCAATTATTATGATGACAATGTGTTAGCATCTTTCCTCACCGTTTCCACACATGTTTAAAATAGAACTTGACTTGGGGGAGGGGGACTGGACAATGTGTTAATTGCAGCAGAGGAAACTCTTACATAAAGCCCTGGATCTGGGAGCTTCTCATGAGCCCGCTCTGGTGCTTCTCTTTGAGTGAGTGCTCAGCCACTTCGGTCGTGTCTGACTCTTTGCGACCCCATGGACTGGAGCCCACCAGGCTCCTCTGTTCACGGGATTCTCCAGGCTAGAATACCGGTGTGGGTTGACGTGCCCTCCTCCAGGGCACTCTCCTGACCCAGGGACTGAACCCATGCCTCTTCCGTCTCCTGCACTGGCAGTTGGGTTCTTTACCACTGGTGCCGCCTGGGAAGCCTGGGTGGTTTTGTTTAACGCAAGATAATACTGACTTTCATGCCTGTCACGAGTGTGCACATTACAACTGTCCATCTTTCTTACTTCCCACCTGTGTCGTCTTGCCGAATTCTCTGTTTTCTAAACAATGATCCACTTGGAATGGGTGTGAGCCTGTATTTATCAGCTAGTGGGTGTGAAGAGCCTGTGTTCTGGGCACAGCTGCTGTGCGTCATTTCTACAACATCTGCTCTCACATCTTTGTTTCTCTAACCTTCATTTTGTTTTCCATACGTGATACACAGCAGTGCTTTGCTTTCAGACCTTTGCCTCCGGGCCCCTGTCCTGGGAACCCCTCCCGAGTCCCGTGTCCGTGGCCGCGCCCCCCTCCAGCTCCATCGCCCTCCCTCCTATGTTCATCCTGTTTCATCTGTGTTTTATGGCGATGCTCACAGTCATTTGCTGCACACGTGAGTGTACCTGTTTAGCGCTCGTTTCCATCACCTCCACAAGGGCAAGGTTTCAGACTTCAGCTGCAAAGCCTGCCTGTGCTCTGGGGCAGGCTCTGCATCAGGGGACTGACCTACATACTGCCACCACTTCAGGAACTCGGCGCCTTTACGATCCCCACTCTCTTCTGGGGAAACCGAAGCAAGGGCAGGTTCAAGAGCGGGCGGTGTGGTCAGGAAGTCTGGAATCCCGGCAGTTTGCCCCTTGGAGCCACAGCACAGCCCCTCCCCACTGTTCCATGTGCTGGGTTCTGTTCACTCCTGGGGAAAGGGCTGCTTTACACCTCCTCGCGTTTTTGTCTCTGTCCTTGGGGACCTCATGCTCATCTGTCCACCCAGGAGGCTCTGTGGGGTCTCCTGGAAGACTTATTTGTCTCTTGATCCAAGCCTGGGACTCACTGCCCTGACCCTCTGAGCTGGGGCCCTCGGAGCTGGTGGATCTGTGAGCCTCGTCTCCCGGGTGGAGTCCTCGGTCCCTGCACCGATGTGCAAAGTGGAGCCTGGACCAGAGGAGGAAGCAGCAGGTCCTCCCAGAGCCGAACTAAGCCCCCAGCACCAAGATTGGAGGCGAGGACAAGGCACTGGACGTTGACTCCAGCTCACCGTCGTTCCTCGTGCACATGATCCCCAGACACGAGACGCAGAGGAGCAGACAGCGTTCATGCGGCCCAGGCGACTCCTCCGCCAAGAGCCCCCCGACGGAGGACCTGTCCCACCCCCATGCTCCCCAACATTGCCTTCCTCGATGCTCCTTCCAGACTCCTTTAACCTCAAACTGTCAGGAAAAATGTCTAAGCTTCGGAAAAGGGCAACCTGGGGGCCCAGGCACCCTTTCATCGGGGTGTGGACCTTGTCCAGAGGGCCTTCTGGCAGCAACAGGTTTCAGTGGGTGCCTCCACTCACCCCGAGTCTAGGGGCCTTTCAGCACTTCTGCCTCAAGATAGTCTTAGGGCTTCACTCCTGGAGGCAGTGAACACGCTGATGATAAATTAAAGGAATTAATGATAAAAATCTCAGAAGGTTTTTTTTTTTTTTTTAACAGTAGTCTTTCATTCAACTTTCCTTTAAGACATAGGACGTGCCTGTGAAGCCCTGGAACCTAGTGTTGAGCATGTGTGCTCCATCCCCGGGCCGCATCTGACTCTCTCACAGCCCAGCGGATGGAAGACCACCACGCTCCTCTGCCCGCGGGGTTTCCCAGGCCAGTGTACCAGAGTGGGTGGCCATTTCCTCCTCCAGGGGATCTTGCCAACCCTGGACCAAGCCTGTGTCTCCAGCAGCATGTTCTTCACCACTAACCACCAGAATCTATTAATCATATTACCATGCTCTTAAATAAAATTTAAAATTAAATAAGACAAATCATGAAATTTGCCCTTTGTTTTTATTTTATGTTGCGTCTATCCATACATCTCCACTCAATCACTTAAGGAGGAAAAACCCTCCAAAATAAAATGTACTGAAGGTTTTCTTGGTACTGGAGTCGTGTATCCAAAACCATTAAGATCATTGAGTTCACAATCACTGCCTCCTAATGGTTATTGAACCTGATTCTGCCCTGGAGCGATTTAATGCACGGGGAACTCACTGTCCTCCTCCAGTCTCACTGAAGCCCAAGGCCAATGCTCATCGGCTTCCTCTTAGGACAGGAGCCATATGCAAACTGGCCTCGAGCTTAGACTCAGACAACAAATGGCCTAATTAATAGAAATCATTATTGAGACACGCAAGTAACACCTTAGAACAAAACGACCTTCTCGTGAAATTCCTGCCAAGCCATTGGGTAGACTTAGCAAGCGTTTGTTGAGTTTCCACTGTGCATTTCTCCTTCCATCCAGATAAGCACTCACTCCAAACTACCCTGGGCGTCCCTGGTGGCTCAAGTGATGAATCTGCCCGCAGTTCAGGAGACCCAGGTTCAGTCCCTGGGTCAGGACGAGCCCCTGGAGGAGGACAAGACAGCCTACTCCAGTATTCTTGCCTGGAGAACCCCATGGACAGAGGAGTCTGGCGGCCTACACTCCATAGGTCACGGAGAGTCGGACACGGCTGAGTGGCTAACACTTTCACACTTTCGTAAACCACCTTTGTCTCCAAAGGGGTAACTAAGAAGGTACTTAAGAAAAGGGATCAGTAATTCGCACGAGGAGAAATATAAGTGAAAACACGCACGTTAAGTATGTCCCTGTGTCAAAGCCACAAGCAAAAGCTACCATCTCCAACATAAGGTCATTGATGACGCCACGCGTGGTCCCCAAGCAGGGGACTGCCCCCCACGCTGCTCCTGGTGTCTCTGGGCCTGAGCTTGGCCAGCTCCCCTCAGCACCTCTGGAGACACAGTATCCGGTGCCCACTCAGTCACTTATCCCGGGGAAGCAATCAGATAAGGGTAAAGAGATGTGTTTACAAAGGTATGTTTCTTCAGTGAAGACTTAGAAAACAATGGAATAGCCAACAGTAGTGGAGAGGTTACATGAATGATGGAGCACCTGCAGAACCCAGTCCACGTGGGTATGAAAAACGAGGGGCAGGGGAGCCACTGATACCCACATGAGCTTCTGTAAGTGAAGTGAAAGTCGCTCAGTCGTGTCTGACTCTTTGTGGACTGTTTACAGTCCATGGAATTCTCCAGGCCAGCATACTGGAGTGGGTAGCCTATCCCTTCTCCAACAGAACTTCCCAGCCCAGGAATCGAACTGGGGCCTCCTGGATCGCACATGGATTCTTTACCAACTGAGCCACCAGGGAAGCCCATGTTTCTGAAACAGCCGATGAAAGTGAAAACGATCTTGAAGACTGAGCTCAGAATATACTCAATGTCTCCCGGAAACTCTCCCTGAGTGGACACAGGGGTACATGCACTAACCCTGTCTGAGGTTTATGTAGCAAAGGAATGACCTTCTTGGATCTATTTTAGAGCAGAGAGGCGGAGGTGAGTGGACAAAGAATAAATTCCACGAGGCAAGGGCTAGAGGGTGGAGGAGGGGAGGAATGGAGACCCCACAACCTGGACGCCCCCCACACAGGCGAGGGAGCAAGTCAAAGACGGAGGGAGCCCTTCTGAAACCATACACCTGGTCTCTGAGCTGCTTGGTTGTTGGGCCTGTCCCAGGAAAAGCAGGGGTGAGCGCTGTCCGTCTCCACGGTGCTGAACCCAACTCCGCTGTCCTGGTCCCCTTTCCACCCATTTCACGCCAAGAGCATCACCATCTCCATACAGCATTCAAGGCTAGAGGGCAAGAGGCACCCACGTACCTGGAGCCAAGTCCAGGGCGTCCTCCCCCGGGGTCTCCACCAGGTCCCTCATCCCTACTCTGAATAAAGCTGGTCTTGCCACTGCTTTACACCTGGTTGCATCTCTTGGAAATTCTCTTATTTATTTTTCTTTTGCTACACATATGATGGGGAAAGTTTGGGGGAAGATGGAATTAAACTTTACCCCCTGCCAAGAGGTCGTTGCTCAGTGTCCTCAGTCCGCAGAGGACTAAGCCCCCTCTCCACTGCAGAGACTTCTCACCCACGGCACTGCATGCAAGACTTCCTTAGGAAGGTCTGCCCTCCCTGAGCACGGCGAGAAGTGAGGGAGCAGTGCAATCAATTCCATTGTTTCTTCTGTCTGAAACAACTAAGTTTTCAACAATTTCAGCTGCTCCTTCTGTGACCATATCTGCACTATTGAAACACACGCGCCAGGCCAGCTGAGTTCTTTTATCCCAGCTGTAGGGTCAGCGGAAACAGGCCCTCCCAGGAGTGTGCTGTCTGCCCAGGAAGTGCCCGCAGCAGGTCTCTCTCTGTGGGCATCTTCGTTTTGTGGAAGACAGAGTCCTTTCCAGAACTCACAGGCAGACACCTCGGTTAGGACGCAGGCCTCCACTTGACGCTTGCGCCTTCCACACACTTGCCCTGTCACCACCGTCCTACATCCTGAAATTCTGCCCTTCAATCTGGCCGCAGGGAGTCCAGCAAATGCTGTTGGTGGTGGTCACATGATTCCCTGAATACAATCATGTCTAAAGTCTTTCCAGAAGTTTCTCAAGGTCACTCCCATCTATCACAGGGCTGTGGTTCACAGGCTCTCAGGAAACGTGTGGTGAACTGTGCGTGTAAATCACCCTGTGACGTGATCCCTGCCCCCCTGTTTCACGACGTCCCTGCTCAGCTCAGGGACCTGGTGCTGTTTCTCCTCTGGTCCTACCGTGTCCGACCTTCGGGAGAGATGGAAGGGTGATCAGTCACTGGCCCCTAAGCCTCTGGCCCTACCGTGTCTGGGCTTCCGGAGAGATGGGAGGGTGATCAGTCATTGGCCCCTGAGTATGAGTTTAGGAAAATGTCTCGGCCTTTTAATTTGCTGCTCAATGTGTATTTCAGCACAATGGAAACTTTGCCCCTCAGTTCTGAGAATCTCAGTATAAAAGCTTTGAAATCTAGCTGCGTTTTGGTGGATTGTGGCCACGGATGTTCCCTCCCTTCAGATGTTCTCACTGGTTTTAAAATCATGGCCTGATGCCAGAAAAGCTGAATTGTTTTTTAAAGCAGGATCTGAAATTGAGGATGCCGGGAAAGGAGAGGCATTTCCACGTACTTGGTAATTCCCGTGTGAAGCCTTGTGTTGAATCTCACAAACGCCGGCACTGAGTGACCACCCAGACCCCAGGGGTGGGTGCTGTTTTCTCTGAGGGGGGCTCAGAAGCCTCACTCCTCACCCTTCCTAATGTCTGATGCGATATAAGACAGTAAGAGGGACTGGAATCCCCCTCTGAAAGCCTGCCCAGATGGACATAAGCACTCACCCTTAGCCACGTCCTCACAGTGTGTGAGGGAGACGTCAGGTGGCCATCTGGCCCGACTTCTAAGCTGAGCATGGGCTCATGCCCGCAGCACTCACCCAGGGACCGTGTCTTGAGCATCTTACGCCTGCAGTGTCCTGGGCCAGACCCCGAGGAGCCCTGTCCTCGGGGCTCTAAAGGAGGACCACCCAGGGCCACGTGCTCAGGCTGCCGCCCTGCCACCGACCGCATCTGTGCTGAGTGTTGATCTCTTTCCTCTGCCAGGTTCCCAAGCCTTCTTCCCAAAGAGAATGAATCTCCTGAGAAGGTCTGGTGCTCAAGCCCCAGGCTGCCCAGCGGAAGGAGGCTCTGAAGACGGAGTAGATGAGACTCAGCTGGGAGAGGACAGTGCGCCCAGGCTGGCTTCTCCGAAATCCCAAGGAGGGATATGGGCCCAGGGCTCCTACTTAACCCTCAGGGTGAGTCAGGCCTGAGAGTCCTGTGTGCTCAGGAAATGCTCTTCCATGATGAGAAATTCCCCTTCCAAGAAGCAGGGAGGGGTTCAGAAGCCGCTTACTGCTCGGTGAGACTCAGGACCATGACAGGAAAAGTGTTTCCTCTGGAGGCTTCCTGGGTGCAGGGGAAGCCCCCATCCCACGCCCCCAAGGTGTCCGGCCGCCTCCCGCCAAAGAGACGCTGCGCCTGCTCCGCCGTTCCTGGGGAGTCTTCCCCAGACCCAGCAGCTCTGGGCTGGGCAGGGATGCTGCCTGACCCTGGTCACGACCCCACGTGTCCAACCCGGGGCCCTCACAGAGCTGCCTGATCAGGGTCCACAGCTTTCCCGCAAGGGAACTGAAGCTCACGGCCCAGAGACGCTTCTCTGAACAAGCAGAGTCATCGGAATGCACCACCATGAGGGGCGTTTCCCCAGGGAGGAGACCGGAGCCCTGCGCCTGCCCATCACAGACTAAACCCCTGGACCCTGCTCTCTCGCCAACTGGACAGGAGGCCCGGCTGTTCCAGGCAGGGAGGCGGGTTCCGTGAGCTGTCGATGGGAATTCATATCTCGGGGGATGAACTTCTGAGTTAGCAAATGCCTGTGTCTGCCGAGGCTCCACCCCTGGGGACCGCCAGGATCCTCAGGCTCCAGCACCCAACTGGGCGGCAGGTCTGGATGGGGCGGTCTTTCCTCTCTCACTGAATTCACATTCCCTCAGAAGATAGAAAAGGGATTTGCTGCTTGGGCGTTAGATTATCATCGCGTCTACAATAGAGCTGATTTTGGGAGAACCTGCTTTGAGGACACAGTCCCTTGGTCCATCTGTAGGTCAACTCCCTGCCTTCCGCCCCAACCGAGACCGTAGGGGACACTGCAGGCCTGCGTGTGTGGCTCCCACCCCAAAACTTACTCTTTCCCGAGGAGCGAAGCAGTGCACAAGCCAACTTGATGAGGAAAACCATAAATATTCTGTGGCAGGACAATCAAAAGAAGTCAGAAAGAGAAACGCAGAAGACAAACGACATGCCCCCTGGTGGCTGGCCCTGCCCACCTGCATCTAGATTTTGCAGACGCGGGAACACCACAGTGTCAACCTGGGAGGAGAGGTGGCCCCTCTTTGGATGCCAGCATTATAACATTATCCTTCCACGATCGACGCGTTTCTTTTTCATCTCATACAAGGATACAAGAGGTCACATCGACCAAAGGCTTGTCTGTACATGCCTAATTGAAAAGAAAGAAAAAAACAGAAAAGACTCTGCTGATAGAACTATGGACACGCTGCTAACCTGTCGATTTGGTACATAAACTCTTTGCCTCAAAAATGTATAAAACTACATCTCTAATTCCCGATCAATGGCTCAGTTCTCAGAGCTTCTGAGAAGTTTGGCTCAGATAAAATTCCCTTTTCTTTCTCCTTAGCTTGATGATTATTTGATTTGCGTTGACACACCAGTCACTAACGTGGAAGCAGAGCAGGAGGCTGGGCCGCATGAGCCGAGGGGCCTCTCCACGGAGAAGGAGCATCCGGAGCGATGAGGCCCCCACCCCGACCCAGGTCACGCCGGCCCTCCAGACGCCAGCTGGTTGGCCTGAATCAGGCAGGACGTGGCAGGACGTGGGGGCCGACAGAGGGTGAGACTTGGAGAGGAGTCTCCAGTCTCCCACTCTCCCTCCTTAGTCCTTATGTGAGACCCCAGGAGACCGTTCAGCCAGCCCCAGCCACTCCCTGTGCCCAGTGGGCAGGTCCCATGGCAGGCAGTGATAGAGGACAAGTCCCCATTACTTACAATGCACACCCCAGGTCCCCACCCCCAGGAAAGGGCCACAGTCATGGAGTCAAGGCAGCTGGCTTGCAGAACCATGGGTCTTAAGGGGCATCTCCAGTGCAGGAGATGCAGGTTTAATCCCTGGTTCAGGAAGACTCCCTGGAAGAGGAAATGGCAACCCACTCTAGTATTCTTGCCTGGAGAATCCCATGGACAGGGGAGCCTGGCGGGCTACAGTCCATGTGGTCTTCAAGAGTCAGACACAACTGAATGACTGAGCAGGCATGCTCTTATTTACAGGTGGCTTGTTTAAAGCTTCACAAAGGCTTCTGAGCCATTTAGAGAAATGCCCACTCTGTGCACTAAAGGCAGCTGGTGCCAACTCACCGTTTGGGGTCAGAGGACATAATCAGTCACTGGCCCCAGGCAGCTGCAGGGACAGCTGGACCCAGGCGCTGGCCAGCCTGGCCTCCCACCTGCCCTGTCCCTCCCTGGCTCCATGGCCAATGTCCTTCTGATTCAGACGAGGGTGACTGATATTTCCTAGGTTTATATCTTCAGTTTCAGCTTCTAGAACAGTAATGCTCATTCCAAGCCCCAAACAAGCAAGTTGGATGCTAGCGCTGGGCAAGCAATGGTTGGCGGGACAGGCATTCCTGGAGACTCTCAGCCGGCCTCCAGAGCAGGATCCAGTAGTGCAGAGCTCCCAGCGAGCCCCCAGACACTGCCTTCCAGCCTTTCACCCTGACCCCACGTGGTCCCAACAGGCTGCACTTTTGCTCCCAGGAGAAAACAGGGAGAGGAGGGCTGAGGCCAACTGCCGATTTTTAAAAATGATTGTAAAGGGTCATAAAAGAAAAGTGTGCTCAAGTTATGTGTCCTGGGAAGGGGCTCACACATGCCCTGTGGAGTCACCTCCTCAGCACGGGGCTGGCCACGTGGGATCCCCGAGGTCCTGGCTGAGCATGCAAAGTGGAAAGAGCTGCAACCCACAGTGTACAGACGGGAAGGCCGGAACCACCCAGCGTCACCCCGCCCCCCGATATTCTATCCAGATCTGGAGCTGGAGCTGCATCAGGCAAGGGCTGGGGAGGGCAAGGGGACCCTCCACAGCCACGCTTAGTGCCCGACGCAAACTGCCCAGCCTGGCCCATGTGTCTGAGCAGAGCTCGGCGACGAGGTAACTCTCTCCCTACCTTTGTTAAGGAGAGCTTCAGTTTACACATCGTCACCCTGATTGATGATGTCGACCTGCCATCCATGAAATCCAATCAGCGAAAATCTGCTTCCTGGACGTCCTGCATATGCTCCGTCTCTCAGTTGGGAGAGCTCATGCTGGCAGCAGCCCCGAGCACCCACGCCCTCTGCTCTGGTGATGAGACCGAGAAGCCCTAAATACTGCAGGCGCCACCGCTGCTCTGGGGGCAGGGGGTTCTGGGGACAGGCTCCCACAGGCTGAGGGGCCCAGCAACACTCGGGGCAGCCCCTGTTCGGATGCTTCTGTCTGGAGAGCTTCAGGGTCCATGGGAAGGTGGACACAGCATCCCTGTAACCAGGTTCCTGGGAGAGAGGATGGGGCCTCCTGCTTACCACCCTGTCCTGAGCACCCAGGGGACGCGCTGAGCAAAACAGACATTTACTAGAAGGAGAGGGAACTTGATAAAGAGAGCGGGGAGGGTCCTTTCCTTGAGCCCTTCTCAGTTCCTCCTCTGACACTCACCCACCCCTCACCTCAGTCCTTTAACCTTCGCCAAACCCACTGTAATCTCTCCAGGGAGGCCCCCAAGCCTTCTCTTAATAGACCTAATTTCATCTCACTTTGTGGTTGGTTCAGCTCTTGCTTGGGGTAGAGGGGGTTATTTACTGGGTCTCCGTGAGACCTCCACAAGCAGATCTTGTGAAATGGGGAGGAGACTGCAGGAGTTGACATCTTGTCCAGTTTTCCTTGTTTTAGAGCATGTTAAAGGTCCTCAGTACATTTATACAACGTTAGTGTTAGTGCAGAGGCGACTCAATTTAGATATAATTCTTTGAAGAAAAGAAATGATGCATTATATTTAAGCCAGTAAAAAGATGAAATCCATTGAATGAGAGAAGAGGGTGAGGGGTGAGAAAGTAATTAATGCAAAACCCTCAAACACGTGATCCAGCTGATAATTTACTGTATCATGGATTAAAATACAGGTAAGTAAATAGACTTGCTAGAGAAAATCTCAGAGAACACAATGGCACCCCACTCCAGTACTCTTGCCTGGAAATCCCATGGATGGAGGAGCCCAGTAGGCTGCAGTTCATGGGGTAGTGAAGATTCTGACAAAACTGAGCGACTTCACCTTCACTTTTCACTTTCATGCATTGGAGAAGGAAATGGCAACACACTCCAGTGTTCTTGCCTGGAGAATCCCAGGGATGGGGGAGCCTGGTGGGCTGCAGTCTATGGGGTCACACAGAGTCGGACACGACTGAAGCGACTTAGCAGCAGCAGCAGAGAAAATCTCCCTTGGTATATAGATGGATAGATAGATAGAATGACAGATAGTTGATAGATACATCGATTGACAATAGATGGGCAGATAATAGACAGGTACTGTAAGCAGTGACAGACTTTATTTTCTTGGGCTCCAAGATCACTGCAGGTGGTGACTGGAGCCATGAAATTAAAAGACACTTACTCCTTAGAATGATAGCTATGACAAACCTATGTAGCATGTTAGAAAGCAGAAACATCACTTGGCTGACAAAGGTCCAGATAGTCGAAGATATGGTTTTTCCAGAGGTTATGTGCAGATGTGAGAGTTGGACCATAAAGAAGGCTGAGCACTGAAGAATTGATGCCTTCGAATTGTATTGCTGGAGAAGACTCCTGAGAGGCCCTTGGATTGCAAGGAGATCAAACCTGTCAATCCTAAAGAAAATCAACCCTGAATATTCATTGGAAGGACTGATGCTGAGGTTGAAACTCCAATATTTTGACCACCTGATGCAAAGAACTGACTCATTGGAAAAGACCCTGATGCTGGGAAGGATTGAGGGCAGGAGAAGGGGACGACAGAGGATGAGATGGTTGCATGGCATCACCAACTCGGTGGACATGAGTTTGAACAAACTCCAGGAGACGTTGAAGAGCAGGGAAGCCTGGAGTGCTGCAGTCCATGAAGTCACAAAGAGTTGGACACGACTGAGCGACTGAACAATAACAACAGATGGAATGATAGATAGATGATAGATAATAGACAGGTAGATGATAGATAGATGGATGGATAGCTGGAGACACAAAACAAGCGCTGTTGACAAGAGACATTTCAAAGAGAGCATGACTTAGACAGAAGGCAAGATCCAGCAGGTACCAGAGACCAACTGGAGCATTATGACTGGCTTAGCCAATTATGTCAGACAAGTATCCATTAACCAAACACATTACGGAGAATGAAAAAGGTCACCGCATAAGCAAAGGAGTTGTTTTTGAGAAATCTTGAGGCGAAATCGAGAAATACACGAACACAGTGAGTAACTTCACACAACATTCAACAGTTGAGAGGCTTGAGAGACCAAAAACCAGCGGCGGAGGCTTTTGACAACACAATTAATAAGCTTGATATAATAACTACCCAGCAACTGCACACCTAAAATCTCAAGACTACATTAGGGTTCATGGGATATTAGATAAATTTCAACAATTACTAGTGAATCAGTATTTACAGAATACTTTCTCTAAAAGTCACACATCAAAATTAGACATAATTGAAGAAGAGCCCCATAAACATGGAACTATCAAAACTTTTTTCAAGATGAATTTTAAATAAGACGACAGCATAAACGCGCTACATCAAGACTGTGATGGAACAACAAGGCAATGAGCTCTCTGCAGGGGGTCAGATGGGACCTAGTCTCGCTGTTCTGGGCTGGCTTCTGCTGCTGTGCGAGCAAGGCACCCGTACCCGTGGGCCATACCTGAGTGGACAGGTCTGTCTGTGCACCAGTGAGACCTGGTCTGTGCAGCCAGGTGTGAGCTGGGGCTGGCCCATGGGCTGCCGTCTCCAGAAAGGCTTCACTTAGAGGAAAATCCTTGTATATATACAGCATATATATAAAGTAAAGCAAATAAGGATTTAACTAAAATGTTTGAGAATTACAAAGTAAACTCAGAGAAACTAGTAAAGTAACATATACACTTATGTGCTTAAACTAATAAAACAAGAAACAGAGGCACAGAGAGGGTCATGAATTCTGAAAGCTCCTTTATCAGGACAACAGAACAGATGCTGCTCTGGCAAGACTGATGAGGGGAGGTGGAGGGGGACAGACAGACATTATTAAGAGGGAAAATCAGTCCAACCATGAAACAAATAGAAGCTTAAAAAGAATGTAATACTACGAACAACTGTAAACTCAATAATTTAAAAAATATAATCTGAGTGGATAATACAGGATACGATGCTCCAAAACCATTTCAAACAGATATTAAGCGCATAGATTTATCATCATTAAACAGAGGTAAAAAGTGATGAAAATTAACCAACATTTGTGCCTCTCAATAAAAAAAAAAACCTCAAGTTCATTGTCAAGGATCAGAAAATTCCTTTCTTATATCAATTCCTATCTTATATCACTTTTCAAGAAAATAGGAAAAAAGGAAATACTATGAACTCTCTTTATGAGGCTACAGTATCCAGTCAAAATCAGATGTTAATTATATTTAATTTATATGCAGAGCACATCATGTAAAATCCTGGGCTGGATGGAACACAAGCTGGAATCGAGATTGCCAGGAGAAATATCAATAACCTCATATATGCAGATGACATCACCCTTATGGCAGAAAGCAAAGAGGAACTAAAGAGCCTCTTGATTCTGAAGGTGAAAGAGGAGGGTGAAAAAGCTGGCTTAAAACTCAACATTCAAAAAACTAAGATCATGGCATCCGGTCCCATTGCTTCATAGAAAAAATATGGGGAAACAATGGAAATAGTAACAGACTTTATTTTCTTGGGCTTCAAAATCACTGTGGAGAGTAGTTGCAGCCATGAAATAAAAAGACACGTGCTGCACTCAATTAGGCAGCAAATTTGGAAAACTCAGCAGTGGCCACAGGACTGGAAAAGGTCAGTTTTCATTCCAATCCCAAAGAAAGGCAATGCCAAAGAATGATCTAACTACTGCACAATTGCACTCATCTCACAGGCTAGTAAAGTAATGCTCAAAATTCTCCAAGCCAGGCTTCAGCAATACGTGAACCGTGAACTTCTAGATGTTCAAGCTGGTTTTAGAAAAGGCAGAGGAACCAGAGATCAAATTGCCAACATCCGCTGGATCATCAAAAAAGCAAGAGAGTTCCAGAAAAAGCCATCTACTTCTGCTTCCTTGACTATGCCAAAGCCTTTGACTGTGTGGATCACAACAAACTGTGGAAAATTCTTCAGGAGATGGGAATACCAGACCACCTGACGTGCCTCTTGAGAAACCTGTATGCAGGTAAGGAAGCAACAGTTAGAACTAGACATGGAACAACAGACTGGTTCCAAATTGGGAAAGGAGTACATCAAGGCTGTATATTGTCACCCTGCTTATTTAACTTATGTGCAGAGTACATCATGAGAAATGCTGGGCTAGAAAAAGCACAAGCTGGAATCAAGATTGCTGGGAGAAATATCAATAACCTCAGATATGCAGATGATACCACCCTTATGGCAGAAAGTGAAGAGGAACTAAAAAGCCTGTTGATGAAAGTGAAAGTGGAGAGTGAAAAAATTGGCTTAAAGCTCAACATTCAGAAAACGAAGATCATGGCATCCGGTCCCATCACTTCATGGGAAATAGATGGGAAACAGTGGAAACAGTGTCAGACTTTCTTTTTTTGGGCTCCAAAATCACTGCAGATGGTGACTGCAGCCATGAAATTAAAAGATGCTTAGTTCTTGGAAGGAAAATTCTGACCAACCTAGGTAGCATATTGAAAAGCAGAGACATTACTTTGCTAACACAGGTCCACCTAGTCAAGGCTACGGTTTTTCCAGTGGTCGTGTATGGATGTGAGAGTTGGACTGTGAAGAAAGCTGAGTGCTGAAAAATTTAAGCTTTTGAACTGTGGTGTTGGAGAAGACTCTTGAGAGTCCCTTGGACTGCAAGGAGATCCAACCAATCCATTCTGAAGGAGATCAGCCCTGGGTGTTCTTTGGAAGGAATGAGGCTAAAGCTGAAACTCCAGTACTTTGGCCACCTCATGCAAAGAGTTGACTCATTGGAAAAGACTCTGATGGTGGTAGGGATTGTGGGCAGGAGGAGAAGGGGGCGACAGAGGATGAGATGGCTGGATGGCATCACTGACTCAATGGACGTGAGTCTGAGTGAACTCCGGGAGTTGGTGATGGACAGGGAGGCCTGGCGTGCTGTGATTCATGGGGTTGCAAAGAGTCGGACACGACTGAGTGACTGAACTGAGGGATGGGAGAAAAGCTATGACCAACCTAGATAGTATATTAAAAAGCAGAGACATTACTTTGCCAAAAAAGGTCTGTATAGTCAAAGCTATGGTTTTTCCAGTAGTCATGTATGAATGTGAGAGTTGGACCATAAAGAAGGCTGAGCGCCAAAGAATTGATGCTTTTGAACTGTGCTGTTGGAGAAGACTCTTGAGAGTCCCTTGGACTGCAAGGAGATCAAGCCAGCCCATCCAAAAGGAAATCAACCCTGAATAGTCACTGGGAGGTCTGATGCTGAAGCTGAAACTCCAGTCCTTTGACCACCTGATGCTAAGAGCTGACTCACTGGAAAAGACCCTGATGCCGGGGCCGATTGAAGGAACGAGAAGAAGGGGACGACAGAGGATGAGATAGTTGGATGGCATCACCAACTTGATGAACATGAGTTTGAGCAAGCTTCAGGAGTTGGTAAAGGAAAGGGAAGCCTGGCATTCTGCAGTCCATGGGGTCACAAAGGGTCAAACATGACTGAGCAACTGAACTGCTATATGGCAAAGAAACAATTTAGTTTACTTATGAACACGAATTCAAAATTCATTAGTAAAATAGCAACAAAGCAAATATAGCATACTCAGGAAATCTTAATGCCAGGAATGCAGAGATGGTTTAATTTTACCTCTTTACCTTATTACTAACAGGAGTGAATATTTACATGGCATTTACCCTGGACTTGGGCTGGCTCCCTGCTTCACGGCTCAAAGCTTCTGATGCCCTCAGTCCCTGCACTGCTTCCTCTTTAAGGGATAAAATGAGTCGTCAGGTGATTGACCTTGTCCGTGCAGGGAACTACTGGAGTGAGTTTATCCTAACATCATGATAACAGGAAAGGAAAGAGGATCCTCAGTCAACTTGCTTGGAAAATCCTGCCTTGGCTGAAGGATGGGTGGCTACTCAGTTTTAGCTGATGTGCTGTTGTTCAGTTGCCCAGTTGTGTCCAACACTCTGCGACCCCACGGACTGCGGCACAGCATGCTTCCCTGTCCATCACCATCTCCCGGAGCTTGCTCAAACTCATGTCTGTTGAGTTGGTGATACCATCCAACCATATCACCCTCTGTCGACCCCTTCTTCTCCTGCCTTTGACCTTTCCCAGCATCAGGGTTTTTTCTAACGAGTTAACTCTTTCCATCAGGTAGCCAGAGTATTGGAGTTTCAGCTTTAGCATCAGTCCTTCCGATGAATATTCAGGGTTGATTTCCTTTAGGATTGATTTGTTTGCTCTCCTTGCAGTTGAACGGACTATTCGAGAGTCTTCTCCAACACCACAGTTCAAAAGCATCAATTCTTTGGTGCTCAGCCTTCTTTATGGTCCAACTCACATCCATACATGACTACTGGAAAAAGCATAGCTTTGGCTATTTGGACCTTTGTTGGCAAAATAATGTCTCTGCTTTTTAATATGCTGTCTAGGTTGGTCATAGCTTTTCTTCCAAGGAGCAAGCAGCATTTAATTTCATGGCTGTAGTCACCGTCTGCAGTGATTTTGGACCCCCCAAAAATAGTCTGTCACTGTTTTCATTATTTCCCCATATTTTTTTCCATGAAGTGATAGGAGTGGATGCCATGATCCTCATTTTTTGAATGTTGAAATGTTGAGCTTTAAGCCAGCTTTTTCACTCTCCTACTTCACCTTCAGGATCAAGAGGCTCTTTAGTTCCTCTTCGCTTTCTGCCATAAGGCTGGTGTCATCTGCATATCTGAGGTTATTGATATTTCTCCCGGCAATCTTGATTCCAGCTTGTGTTTCATACCCACCGCCCCACCCAGCGTTTCTCATGATGTACTCTGCACATAAGTTAAATAAGCAGGATGACAATATACAGCCTTGATGTACTCCTTTCCCGATTTGGAATGTTGTTCCATGTCTGCTTCTAACTGTTGCTTCTTGATCTGCATAAGGTTTCTCCTAAGGCAGGTAAGGTGGTCTGGTATTCCCATCTCCTGAAGAATTTCCCACAGTTTGTTGTGATCCACACAGTCAAAGGCTTTGGCATAGTCAATGAAGCAGAAGTAGATGGCTTTTTCTGGAACTCTTTTGCTTTTTTGATGATCCAGCAGATGTTGGCAATTTGATCTCTGGTTCTTCTGCCTTTTCTAAAACCAGCTTGAACATCAGGAAGTTCATGGTTCACATATTGCTGAAGCCTGGCTTGTAGAATTTTGAGCATTACTTTACTAGCGTGTGAGATGAGTGCAATCATGTGGTAGTTTGAACATATGTTGACGTTGCCTTTCTTTGGGATTAGAAAGAAAGTTCGCTTTTTCCAGTCCTGTGGCCACTGCTGAGTTTTCCAAATGTGCTGGCATATTGAGTGCAGCACTTTCACAGCGTCATCTTTCAGGATTTGAAATAGCTTAACTGGAATTCCATCACCTCCACTAGCTTTGTTCATAGTGATGCTTCCTAAGGCCCACTTGACTTTGCATTCCAGGATATCTGACTCTAGGTGAGTGATCACACCATCATGGCTATCTGGGTCATTAAGATCTCTTTTGTATAGTTCCTCTGTGTATTCTTGCCACCTCTTAATATCTTCTGCTTCTGTTAGATCCATACCATTTCTGTCCTTTACTGTGTCCATTCTTGCATGAAATATTCCCTTGGTATCTCTAATTTTCTTGAAGAAATCGCTAGTCTTTCCCATTCTATTGTTTTCCTCTATTTCTTCGCCTCGATCACTTAGAAAGTCTTTCTCGTCTCTCCTTGCTCTTCTTTGGAACTCTGCATTCACATGGGTGTATCTTTCCTTCTCTCCTATGCCTTTCTCTTCTCGTCTTTCCTCAGCTATTTTTAAGGCTTCCTCAAAGGTCCATTTTGCCTTTTTGCATTTCTTTTTCTTGGGAATGGTCTTGATCACTGCTTCCTGTACAATGTTATGAACCTCCGTCCATATCCTTTCAGGCTCTCTGTCTCAGATCTAACCTCTTAAATCTATTTGATGATGTATTAGAAATGTTTTAATTAAATACAAAAAACGGATATAGACAAAAGCCATTTTTGGTCTAAACTCTCCTAAAAATAGTAGCCAACACATTGAGACAAGTAAAATGAACAGTGTGCAGAGGTTCGTAAAATCACTGAAGGCAGCCTAGTGACCTGCTCAGAGGGTCCAAAAGCATCCATGGAAAAATAGTCAAAACGAATGTAGCAGGTTGACGCATTTACTAGTCTCTTCCAGAGTCCTTCCACTGGGAAGTGAGCAGCATGCACCTACTCCCTTTTGCTCACAGACGTCTCTCCAGAACCTTTGAGAATGCCTGACATGTGGTGGTACTCAGTGAGTGTTTGTTGAATAAATAATGAGCAAACTCTCAACTGTGCAAGATATAGATTAATAGACAGAAACCAATGATGTCTCTATAAACAAACCACAAAAATGGAACATGTAACTTTGGACGGGCATCATTTATCACAAGAGGAAAATCTCTAATTCATGACAGAGATTTATACCCAACAAAAGGAGCAGAGAAGTTTGCAAGAACTGTCAGAAAATGAACCAAAATAAATAGCCCATAGATTGGATGATTCAACACCAAAAGCTCTGCATTTCTCCCCCAAATGAATCTGTAAGCAGACAATGTTGAACATCCGAGTAGGGGTTTTCATGAAATTTGGGAAAGAGATATTACATTTAAGTTAGAACAACAAGGGAAAAGAACCGTGATGAAAAGACACAGCAGATGGTAGGACTGTTATAAGCTTTTTCCTGCTGAGTGGTGAGTGGTGGGTGATGGGGGCAGAAAAGAGGCCCCCCTGCGGCGGAGGGAGCTGGTACCTGGGAGCAGGCAGGTGCATGCCCGAGTCAGCTTTCCTGAGGAAAGTGGATTTTCCTTGAGTGCGTGTGTGCCTGTGTCTGTGAAGGACGGGTTGTGTGGTGTGTGGGGTGTGTTACATGTGGCCTGTGTGTAGTGCGTGCCTGTAAGTGTGGAAAGGATACTGTGAACATGTGGCCTCTCTCAGCATGCACAATGAGAAGAGAACAATGTTATTACCACGGTCGTTTCAAGCCTCCTAATGACACAGCGCACAGATGTACAATTTAGGTAGATTAGAATAAAGATCTAAGTGGGCAAGCGAACATAATTATAATCTTAGAGAAAATATCTAGGAGACTCTTTTTAAGATGGTGGGGAGGTAAGCGTTTTTTCGGCAAGGCACAGTAAGTAAGCATTAACCAAAAGGAAATATTTTGTGAATTTGGAATTTACACCTTTTGAAGGGCAAGACCCCACGAACAGGGCAGACACAGGGACGAACGGCATCAGACTGAGAAGTGAAGCCTCATAAGCTGTGGAAGAAACCAGAGACCATCTTCGTGACTGAGACTGTGGGGAAGTCTTCCTACAGAAAGTCTGAGAAATGAAAGTGACCGCCATATAAATAAAACTCCCCTGCTGCCTGCATGCCGAGTTCCTGCTCTCTTGCTCAGTCATCTGACTCTTGGCGACTCTGTGGACTATAGCCCGCCAGGCTCCTCGCTCCATGGGATTTCCCAGGCAAGAATCCTGGAGTGGGTGGCCATTTCATTCTCCATGGGATCTTCCAGACCCAGGGATCGGACACTCATCTCTTGCATCTCTTGCATTGCGGGCAGATTCTTAAGCACTGAGCCACTGGGGAAGCCCCCCTGAGCCAGACAATATGCAAATGAAAATATAGGCTGCAGATAGAGAGATGTTGGCAGCACATTTCATAACAATCAAACTTATTCTAAACATGCAGAGGACGCCTATAAATTATTAAGCAAAAGCCAGCCATCCCAACAGGTACCCGAGGAAAGGGTAAGTGTCGATCCTTATGAGAGCAGGAGCTTGCAGATCTAGGAAGGTGAAGCTGTGAGATGAGCCGCTTAGCTGGAATCAGCAGAGCGCGCGTCTCTGCGCCCAGTGCTGGCCGAGTCCAGGGACGCAGGCGGCTCCCAGCGGAGTGAGCCTCCTGGGAAGACGTGGGTGGCATCTCCTCAAGAGGGCGAAGTGACCGGCTGGTGGATGATCCTACAGGATCCGTTGTCATAAAGCAAACAGAGACCGATCAGAGTGCGGTTTATTCCTCAAATGGAAAGATACACAGAAGTTAAAATCAATGAACTGCAAATATGGATATAACAACTGTTATAAATCTCAAAGGCAGGGTGGTATTTTTTAAAAAAGCAAAGTATACAATAAATGTATAAAATGAAACCATTTATCTAGTTTGTAAAACACAAAAAGCCTATCTCCACCTGATATAGAGACACAAGAATATATCAGCACAACACAGGGACACGGAGAGATGAGGCCACGCTTACTTCAGGACAGTCTTGGTCCCTGGGGTCTCGGGGCTCCAGGCGGGGGTCACGGAGGCAGTCAGGGGCTCGGGACAAGTCCCCCTACACTGTGAGATTTTACTTCTTAGGAAAATATTTAAAGCAAATTTTTCAAAAATGACTAAATCGGAATGATAGGAAACGGCTGTTTGTTGCATTTTCTCCAGGCTTGAAGTACTTCATTTTTAAAAGAGTCAAATGAGAGAGAGTTTTTATACTGAGTGAAGACTGACCGCCTCCTCTTTCAGCGCAGAGAGGGGTCCTCACTTCCACCAGGCACAGCTGGGGCAACGGGGTGGGGTCCACATTCTTCCTCGGTTCTCACTTTATCTCATATGCGTGTGTATGGGTGAGTGTATGTGTGTGTGTGTGCACATCTGCCTGTGTGTGTGCATGCTCATGTATGTGTGTGTGCATGTGTGTGCACTTGCATGCATTTGTGTGTGCACATGCGTGCCTGTGTGTGCCGATGTGTGCGCATGTGTGGGTGCATGCCTGTGTGTGCACGTGTGTGTGTGTGTTCGCTTTATGTGTCCACCTGAAGGGGCACAGGTGGTTGTACAGCTTTGTCCCCAAGGCCCTCAGTATGGTCACGGGTCCCCGCCCACCTCCCCTCTGGCCTGAGATCCGTAGGAAGAGGGCTGTCTATGGCTGGTGCTCGCTGCTGACTCCCAGGGCCAGGAACATGCCTGACACCCGGGAGCCGAGAGACCTGTGTGAGAATCCGCACGTGTTCACCCTGCTCTGCTGGCCGGCTTGCTCGGGTCTCCAAGGCCAGGCTTTCCAGTCTGTCTCATGACCGGGTTTCCAGGAGACTTGCCCATGATCATGCGACCCTCCTGATGTGGTGTGCCTGGCCACCAGGCATGTCCCTACGGTGTGCTCTCTGCTGGCCTGGGGCTCCGGGGACACTCCAGGGTCCCCAACCACTTTCAAATGCCTGCTGCCCACCCGTGGGTCCTGTAACATGGCTCCAGGCTGCTGCTATGGCTGACGGGTCTGCCAAGGCTCTGCTCCAGACAGGGCAGCCACAGAGCAAAGCAGTGTCACCTAGGGAGGAGGCGGGGAGGGGTCTGCTGGAACAGGAAATGGGGCGACATGGCCAGCTCTCCTGCTTGAGCTTCTTAAACCCCAAATAAATCAGTGATGTTTATATTCTAGACTCTTAGGCTGAACCAGGTCTAAGGGCCAGGTGACTTCAGGATGAATTAGACACACAGTGAGATGCTGGCTAAGGCTCACTGGGCCTATGAGCCTGTGCAGAGGTGGGGAGACTGAGGCTGGAAACACCACCCAGAGGCCTGAGGCAGGGAGAGCAGGTCTGACAGGACACGGCTGCGGGTGCCAGTGTCCTGAGGGGAGGGGCGTGGGCACTGGGGAGCCCTCGGGGGTGGAGGAGGGGTCCCACCCTGAGACGGCACAAGAGAGCAGATCAGCAAGGCTGGGGAGGAGGAGTCACGGAAACCAGGAGCCCAGGAGACAGACGTGGGCTTCTAGAGACGCTTGACTGTCCTGAAAGGATGCTCCACACGGCGAGGCCATCACTGAGGAACGGGGAGCCGACTGAACGGGAATCTGACGGGGCTGAAGGGAACCTGTCCTCCCCCGCTCAACACTGCCCTCTTCTGCCCACGCTGCTCTTGGTTCACCAGGAGGCCCCAGGCAGGCGGCGGGGGGACCCTCAAACCTGGAGATGCAGCAACTAAGATGGTGATGAGGTTTTCAGGAGGCTGGTGCAAACCACAGAGACTAATAGCTTCAGGCAAAGGGCTGCAGACACAGCTAGCTGTGTTTCCACTGAAGCCACAGGAAATCTACCCAGGACGCCCAGGATGTCCCCTGTGGACTCCTGTCCACAGGATGGTAGCGGCAGCTCAGACGTGTTCCCCAGAATAGGCTCCCGCCGTGTACACTGGACACCGGGTGTCCACGTGTGTGCACCACGCCCCCAAAGCCACCCCACGAGGATGTCAGCTCCAGATGAGCTGGTTCCACCAGCACCAGGGGAGGCTTTGTGTTACTGAATTGAGGGTACTTCAATATTTAACTGGGTAAGTCTATGCATGGGTGCTCAGGATGAAATGACTTGAGTTTTGCCCATTCCGTTAAAAATGCATGTGCTGTCCATCACCGTGGGCCGTTGCCACAGATGGAATGTCCTTACTTCCCCCAGAATGAGTGCATTGGAACCCAATCCCCATGCTATGGTCTTAGGAAGGAGGGCTGAGGGGTCGTGAGGGTGGGCCCCCTTGGGTGGGATTCGTGGGAGGGCAGGCAGGAAGCCAGAGTGTGAACCACCAGCCACGACAGAAAGGACCTGGTGGCCGGGGGCAATGAGGGTGGACGCCAGCTGCTGTCTGAGGGGGTCCCGGGGGGGCAGCTCTGGTTTCTGCCTGGGCCCCTGTGGGGAGGGGGTGCATTTCTCTGAGGGAGAAGGCAGCACGTGGAAGGCAGCACACCCCAGAAGGGGTGAGAGCTTGACCTCTGAGCAGCCCGACTGAGGGGGGACCTCGTCTGCACCCCCACAGCCTCCTCATTGCCTTCTGGACACCCCAGCCTCATCCGAGAACCAGGGCAGCCCCCCGAGGGGTCTCCCTGGCAGTGTACACGCCCCTCACCTCAGGACATTGGCGCCGGCCGCTGTGTCCTCTGTCAGACCCTTGCAGACGTCTGCCCTCAGCTGAGAGGCACAGGGCCTGACAGGGCCCCGGATGGTGCTCTGCGTGCTGGGACGGTGCTCTGCGTGCCCGGGACGGTGCTCTGTGCGTCCCCCTCTTGGCTCTCCTGACTCGCAGGGCAACTGGCCGAGTGCCTGGCCTGCTGGTCTGCGGTGTCCCCATGGCTGGACCTGCTGGTGCCCGTCCTGCTGCAGGGCCAAGCAGCCCAGCTGCACACAGTCACATCTGCTTCTCTAAGTGGGGGGCAAGGCTTCCTGAGCCCCCAGCGGACGGCTGCCCACCTGGCCGCCCCACCTCTGGGCTGTCCGCCTCTCTAAGCTCATTCAAAGATCCACTGTGCAGGCACTCTGGCCAGGCTGGGCCCTGGGAAGCCCTGGGCACACCCTGTGTCACTGGACTCCATGGGACCTTCCTCTCCACCCTCAGGCCTGGGGGGGACAGGTACCAGGGGCCTGCAGTCAGCGTCCTGCTCCCAGATGGCAAGGCTTCTTCCTCCCTCCCAGTGTGTGTGGGCTTCCAGGAAACAGAAACTAGAGCAGGGAGTTTTTAGAGGATTTATTTTTATAGCTCTTTAATTTATTTATATTTATCAACTACGTCCCCATCACTAAAATCTCTTTGGAGGGTTTTCAAAAATTAAAGGATTGCATCTAAAAATACTGCCCCTGATATGCAGTGTGTATGGCCAAGTCCCAGCCCCAGAGACGCCAGGATGGAGCTGTGACGGTGTGCTGTGGGTGGGGACCACGGAAGAGGCCCCGCTGCCTCCCTCAGGGGAGAGCGGTCGGGGAGGCGAACGTGCCCGAGTCCGAGATCCATTCCTTCCCCTCCACGTTCTCATCTGTCTGTCCGTTCATTCAGCACACCCTGAATGAGCGTCCGCTGATTCACCCGCTTCTGCGGGGGCAGCCGCACACCCTGGCTCTGGCAGGCTCTGGGGCTGAACAGCAGCCCCCACCTGCATTCCGCCCTGGGCACATCGCCCTGTGTTCTCAGCAGATGACCGGGCTTCCTGGAGGCCGGCGCCCTTGTCCCCAGAAAGGCCAGGGGCCTTGTGCTCAGAAGCACCACCCCTGGGCAGAGAGTGGGGAAGCCGGATGATGGCCTGGATCCAGGAGTCCTCAGGGCTGGGGGTGGCCTGCTGGGGAGGCCAGCATCTCAGCCCATGGAGGCCACGGGGTCCCCATGGCCGAGCATGGCCCCTGAAGAGCTTCTGGGTCTCCATCAGCCCAGCTCACGGCCGGGTGTCCACAAGCCCAGGGTCGTGGCCGGGTCTCCATCAGCCCAGCTCACAGCCAGGTCTCCACCCGCCCAGGGTCGTGGCCGGGTCTCCGCCAGCCCAGCCCACGGCCAGGTCTCCACCGGCCCAGCCCACGGCCTGGGCGGGGGCCCTTGCAGGTGCTGAGGAGGCTCTGGAGGATTTGCGCCCCTGGGAGCCCACCTGAATGCAGCAACTGGCGCGGTAACCAAGGAGGCCTGTCCTTCCTGGCGGGGCTGCTGCAGATGAGGGGAATTGGTTCATCCCTCCTTCACCCCTTCCTCAAGGGTCCGGGAGCTCAGGCGGGTGGCTTCTCTGCTTTCCCAGTGGTGGGGGTCCTGGGGGCCCTGGAGGGGACTGTGCACCCCCTGGTCATCCAGTGCAGGACCAGGGACCAGCAAGGGGTGGAAAGCAGCTGAGCCCCTCAGGTCAACAGACGTTGCTCACAGGAGTTCCCCGGGGAAGTGATCCACCAGGGCAAACTCAGACAACAGAAAAAGGAGCTTGAGCGAGAGGAAGTCCTACGTCAGGCTTAGATTCGTCCCAGCTCAGACGAGCACGGCCGGCTGGCACGGGGCACGGGTCCTCCTGGGAGGTGCCTAGCGTCTGAAGGCAGGAGCCGGGCACTGACACAGGGCTGTCCCCGGGCCCTCCTCACAGACGTGTCCCCACGTGGGGCTGGCCCTGCATGCCTGTTCACACTTCCTGCCCAGCCCTAAGGGCCTCGAGGGCAGCTCTCCTGTGTCCCCCTGGTGCCCTTGCTGGAGCAAAAAGCAGACACCTGAGCCCAGGAAGCCCCAGGTGGGCAGAGGAGGCAGGCCTGCAGGGCCGCGGCCTGAGGTTCCCTGGCCCCGCAGAGCAGAGACCGGCCCTCAGGAGGGGTCTCAGGAGGCCTCTGGGCTCTCCCCGGCCCCCGCCTCCTTGGGCCCTTTCCCTGCGCATGCAAAGGGCAGAGGGTCCCCAAATCTGGGCACAGCCCTGGAATCTGGACGGAACCTCCGGGGAGGCAGGGGGCAGGCCAGGACCGTTTGGCTATCACAACGGTCCCGCCGGCCCTCCCAGCCCGTGGTGTTCCTGTCGCTCGGTCCTCGGGGAGCCCGATGGGATGAGCCCCTGAGCCAGCTGTGCAGGCGGGCGCGTGGATCCCGGTGCCCGCCTCAGCACCAGCAGCCGCACCTGCTCATCCGGGGATGCAGGGTGCCCTGTGCTGAGGGCTCCTGGGTGCTCTCTGGGACCGCTGGTTCTCCAGGCAGAGGGAGACAGAGGGCCTCTGCAGCTCTGCTCTACTTGCTCCTGAAATCCACAAGTCTCGGTGCGTGTGCCTGTGGTCCTCAGCACCCTCCGTCCTGCCCTCTCTCTCCCTGGGGGTCTCTCCCCCTAGGGGGATCTCTCTCTCCCCCTGGGGGTCTCTCTACCCCTGGGGGTCTCTCTCTACCCCTGGGGGTCTCTCCCCCCTGGGGGTCTCTCCCCCCTGGGGGTCTCTCTCTACCCCTGGGGGTCTCTCCCCCTGGGGGTCTCTCTCTACCCCTGGGGGTCTCTCCCCCTGGGGGTCTCTCCCCCTGGGGGTCTCTCTCTCCCCCTGAGGGGTCTCTCACTCCCTGGGCATCTCTGGAGGGTCTCTCTCTCCCCCTGGGTGTCTCTCTCTCCCCCTGGGGGTCTCTCTCCCCCTGGGGGTCTCTACTCCTGGGGTCTCTCTCCCCCTGGGGGTCTCTCTCTACCCCTGGGGGTCTCTCTCCCCCTGGGGGTCTCTCTCTACCCCTGGGGGTCTCTCCCCCTGGGGGTCTCTCTCTCCCCCTGAGGGGTCTCTCACTCCCTGGGCATCTCTGGAGGGTCTCTCTCTCTCCCCTGGGTGTCTCTCTCTCCCCCTGGGGGTCTCTACTCCTGGGGTCTCTCTCCCCCTGGGGGTCTCTCTCTACCCCTGGGGGTCTCTCCCCCTGGGGGTCTCTCCCCCGAGGGGTCTCTCTCTCCCCCTGAGGGGTCTCTCACTCCCTGGGCATCTCTAGGGGGTCTCTCTCTCCCCCCTGGGAGGTCTCTCTCCACCTGGGGGTATCTCCCCCTGGGGAGTCTCTCTCTCCCCCCTGGGGGGTCTCTCGCTCCCTGGGCATCTCTGGGGCATTCTCTCTCCCCCTGGGGGGTCTTTCTCTCCCCCTGGGGCTCTCTCTCTACCCCTGGGGGTCTCTCCCCTGAGGGGTCTCTCTCTCCCCCGACGGGTCTCTCACTCCCTGGGCATCTCTGGGGGGTCTCTCTCTCCCCCTGGGGGGTCTCTCTCTCCCCCTGGGGGTCTCTCTCCCCCTGGGGGTCTCTCTCTACTCCTGGGGGTCTCTCTCTACCCCTGGGGGTCTCTCTCCCCCTGGGGGGTCTCTCTCTACCCCTGGGGGTCTCTCTCCCCCTGGGGGTCTCTCTCTACCCCTGGGGGTCTCTCTCCCCCTTGGGGTCTCTCCCCCTGGGAGGTCTCTCTCCCCCTGGGGGTATCTCCCCCTGGGGGATCTCTCTCTCCCCCTGGGGGGTCTCTCGCTCCCTGGGCATCTCTGGGGCGTCTCTCTCTCTCCCCCTGGGGGTCTCTCTCTCCCCCTGGGGGTCTCTCTCCCCCTGGGGGGTCTCTCTCCCCCTGGGGGTGTCTCTCACTCCCTGGGCATCTCTGGGGGGTCTCTCTCCCTCCCCTCTAGGCTGTCACGCAGGCGTCTGCAGAGCCCCGTCCAGATGCTGTTCTCATCTCACCGTCATCTGCCTCCTCTCCTTTGCTCCAAGGCTTCGCACCAAGGCATCCCATGCCCCCATCCCCCAGACTCTCTTTACATCTTTCGCATCCAAGCTGCAGAATCAAGAGCTGCGTTTGCTTTTTAGGAGCATCTTCCATGACTTGGGCTCTAATCCCGCCTCCCTCACCAGGTCCCAGGGCCCCCTCCCCACCATTTCAGAGGCAGCACTCACCCCTGGCACCTCTGCGGTGAAGGGGGGTTTTGCCACGTCTCCTGCTTTTCTGCAGACAGAAGGCTCTGTAGATAATATTCTTAAATATTCAGTAATTATGTATTTAGTTGCTACCAACCACAGAGAAAAATACGCATATTAAGGCATCCATAATTACATAATAAGCACTTACTGTCAACTGCATTTTGCTGCCGCGTACCCTCTGTCCCCTTTATCTTAAAAAAATTTCAGAGACCATTACCATAAACGCTAAAATAAATCAGGCGACGGGCAGCAGGTTCATGTGAAATGAGGGGTTTGTCTGTGGGGAGGTGTCGACTCAAATAGTGCCGGTCTGGTCACGTGGGGCCCCCGGGCTCCACCACGGACGGGGACACTCCTGGGGGAAGGTCGGGCACAGAGGCTGCAGAGAGACGCATCTGGGAAGGCCCGCTGGCCAGGGCTGTCCCTCGCTCCTGGCCCTTCTGGGTCCGCAGGTCCCCTGACAGCCCCTCAGACTTAGTAGGACCTCAGTTCCCGATTCTCAATGGTCCCATCCCTAGGAAAGTGGTGCGGGTCCCCAGAGGCATTAGCGGTGCCAGCACCTCAGTTCATCTGCCCGCAGCCCCTCATTCAGCCCCTGACAGGGCTCCCATGAGCTGACCTCCGGCCGCAGCCAGCACCTAGCCAGGGTCCTTGTTGAGTGAACAGAGGAGTCAATAACCAATAAACGACAAATATTACAATCAAACTCAGGTTGCTTAAAATCCAAGCAGAGAACACAAGTGATTTCTTAAAAGACTCTGAGAGTCAAAGCCAGGACCAGCAAATCAATAAACAAACAAACAAATCAGCCTTTTGCTTTCTCTTCCCTGGAGGCAGCGAGCTGGGTCTTCTGATCATAGTGTTCCTGCGCTGCTGAGAGGCTCCGGCCACAGTGACGGGCCCAGGCCTGCATCCCTGACCCCCCTCCGACCCCGGCAGTGGGCATCCTGAGCGTGGCTGTGCCCTAAGCATCTGACATTTCCCCACGAACAGGCGCTTCTGTCCACGGTGCTCTCTGGACCGTGTTAGAATTTTACGTTCACGGTGCAGCGAGCGTGACTTTGCACCAAGCTCTTTTCCTCTGGACTTTTCTCTGCGTGTGGTCTGAGATTCGTTGGAATTGGTGCATGCAGCTTGCGTTCATTCTTTTCACCGACAAAGTTACTCTGCGTGCTAACGGGCTGCGGGGCAAGAGACATGTGTGCTGCACACTATGGGGTCTGGGCTCCAGCCTGGGGGCAGTCCCCACCTTGCAGGTGGACCTGGGGCTGCAGGGTGGGAGCCCTTGGTCCTGTGACACCTCATCATTCCCCTCCTGAGTTCCTATGGCAACTGGTGGAGCGGGGCATGGCTGCTCTTTTCCTGTGTCTCTCCGTCTCCCCTTTGCTTCTCTGAGCAGACGGCGTGCGGCCTTGTTGATTTCATGTTTCTCTGCAGGCATTCTCCTCATACGTTGGGTTTTCCTCTGTGTTTGTTCGCGTCTCTGAGCCTTGTGCCTGTCCTCGGTCCTGCACTATGTCATCACCCTTTTACTGCCTGAATCTCTCATCAGAGAAAAACAACCATTCATTGCCACTATGACAACTCAGCCATTTGCCTTGTTGCAGACGTTTGATTTCTTCACTTGAGTATTGCTTCTCGATTTCCTGTTATCTCTCGTTTTCTTCTGGACTCTCCCCCGTTCCCTTTGGTCCCTGCGATGATCTAACCATCGTCCATCCTCTCGAATCCACCACCGTGGCCTTCCCATGTGCAGAGACGCCCTCGCAGGCCCAGTTTCTCACTGTCGATGGAAGCGCGTCACAGCCTCTGTCTCGGGTCCCGGGGAGACGAGAGGTGGGAGCCTTTATCTCCCTCCTCCGCTTCATTTCTTGGTTTTGTCAAAATTGTTTGGGATTGTAGAGCTATTGTTTACTTTTCAAAAGGCCCATTCTCTCGAGTCTGGAAAATCAGTCCCTTCCAGCTGGGCTGATGGCTTTACACACAAACAAGCCAGGCTTGTCTGCAAGAAATCCGAGGGCATTTGTTTAGCGTGATTACATACAGGTGTCTGGCAAGAGGAAGATTTATTGAATTTTTAACTGTCAGTTAAAATAGAGAGTATTGAACTTTCTATTTTGGTACCTTTCTGAGCAAGGTCAATACTGAGACGTCTGTCACCTGTCACCCCCAAGCTGATATTCATAATCCAAACAATTCCCTGCCTGTCAGGGAGCCAGAGAAACAAGTGCGCTCTGCCTCCCTGTCAGCGAGGCTCGCGGGACACACGCCCAGACTTCTGGAGGAAGCAGAGGGTGGCCGTCCAGCCAGGCTTCCCTCCCTGTGCTGGAGCCGGGACCCCGGGCCAGCCTGCATGGCCAGCTGCACTCGGCACCCCATCCCTCCCCCGGCAGCATCCCCGTTTGGCCGACCCACCAGAGCCGGGTACTGAGCAAGCCTGCTAGCTGGACCGACCTGGTGTGGGGCCCCCTGCCTCCACCCCAACGGGTTCAGACAACCGCGTGACTCCCCGGCGTTGGCTGCCTCATTGGAGATGTAAGAGTGATAGTAATAAAGACAGCAGTGGACACGTGGTGCAGCGTGGGCTTTAAAAGCGCCGACCCTCCAAAACCTGTCACGCATCCCAGGCAGGCATGGCCCCCGGCTTCTGCATCCAGGAAGGCTCACAGGAGGAGGCGTCCGAACAGGACACCCACATGGAATTCCAGGAGGCCCGGGAGGAGGATGCCAGAAAGCCTATCCGCCCGGTCCCAGCTGCTCGGTGATTGGCCAGTGGGGTGGGTGCAAAGGATGCTCTCATTTAGGGGAACACGGAGGGTGGATCCGCATCTGGGGAGCAGGGGAGCGTGGCCTTGGGCATCAGACATGGCTGGACTTGAGTCCGGGAACAGGGCTGCCCTAGAGTGTCCTGCTTGGGAGGCCAGGTGGGGCAGGGAGGTCTGGCTGCCCGGAGGTTCTCTCCAGATCCCGGGGTTCCGTGGAGTCCGTGTAGGATGCACGCCCGCACGCCTGGCCCAGCCCCTGGAGCTCCAGGCTAGTCTCCGTTCTCCCTCTTGAGCAGCCATCCCCATGGCCAAGAAGTTTCCAGAGGAGCTGAGGGGGGCCCTGGGGGGCTGGCTGTGTAACCATCACGCTGGCCTCCTCAGCATCTGGAGCTGGGCTGCCATCTGTCCAGGACCACGGGCAGCGGGTGCTGTTGTTGCCCACAGGCTGAGGGAGGGTGGCTGTGGGCGCCCCCTCCCCAGCACCAGGCCCTCGGGACGGTGGTGTGCCCGGCTCTGGCTCTGCCGCGCCCCCACCTCCATGGAATCCAGGTTGGTCATAAGGGGAGCGGGGGCAGCCGGGAACCCTGACTTGTCTCCCTTCTGGTCTAAATTACACTTCGAGCTCTTAATCCCAGTGTTGAGTCACGGTGGTTCCCAGGCTGCCGCAGGGCCCTGGGCCGCTCTGCCCGCAAACCGCAGGGCCCCTCGCTGCCTGCAAACCACGGGGCCCTGGGCGGCTGCTCAGAGGGGCATGTGCAGAGGCTGAAAGCAGGCCACGGCAGAGGAGCTGCCCAGAACCTTCCGCTTTAATGTTTCATTAACTTTTGAGTCAAATTGAGCCGAAAGATGACACAGGCCAGAGCTCCCAGCGGGAGGCCGCCGACGGGGCCTTGCTGGGCCTGGACTCCGCCCTGAGGATGGCGCGGGCTCACCCCCAGAGACGAACAACGCTTCAGCGGTGGGCAGGACACGAGGACGCCTGCCTGGGCTCACCCACCCAGCACCCTCCCACGACGTAGGGACGCTGGAGACCAGGGCCGCGGACTCCCGGGGCGTGGGCTCCAGGCAGACAGCCCCTGGTGGCCCCTCCAGAGCCTCCTCAAGCAGCTCACCTCCCCAGCTCTGAGCCCCCAGCTCAGCCAGAGGGAGGAAGCCTCGGGGCCAAGAGCAGGAATCAGGTGGGCCCCAGGGGCCGGGTGAGGCGGCCTGGCCTTGCCCGACTCCGTGCAGAGCGCATCCATGCAGTCCTGGGCTGGCTCCCAGCCCTGGGCCCCAGGGAGGGGGTGGTCGGGCCGGGGGCACCCGGGAGCTGAGTCTGGGGGCAGCACCTGCCTGTTACCACCTGGATGTGGGAGAGTGGCGCACAGAGGACATCCTGGGGAGCCGGAGCAGGTGGGTGACCGTCATCGTCACGGGTGCCCCCGGCACCCCGAGGCACCTTCATGTAGGTGTCATGTCACAAAAGACAAAGCAAAGGACTGGGGAGGCCCACAGGAGCCCGAGACTGCCAAGGCGGGACTGAAGCCTCCTCAGGGGTCTCCCCGCCCCGACCCTCCAGCCCGCGCCTCCTTCCCCCAGGGCCGTCTCTTCTGCCGTAAGTTCTCCTCCTCCCGTCCCCAGACTGAACCTCTCTGGTGGTCCCTCCCCAGGGCCGCCCCCGGCTGCCCCCGCCGCCCCCGCGGCTGGCTCCGCCGCTCCTCACAAAGGCCCTCTCTTCCACCTCCGCAGGTGAGACTGGCCTTCAGCCCCTGTTTCTGGAGCCCCCAGGACAGCTTCTCAGATGCACCAGCATCCCAGGCCCATCCGGCAGGTCGACACCACAGTGACCAGCGTGTCAGGTCCCTGGAAGAGGATTTGGGAGGAGAGACCTTTGTTTGTGAAAGGTCACGAGTCTGCTGTGACCGGAGTCCGGTCTGTGCTCTGAGCCCTGTCCTCAGCCTCCTGTCTCTCCAGCCAGCAGCTGGCACGGAGCCTCGGAAGTGCAGACCCGCAGCTCCAGATTGCTTCTCAGAGTCACTCTTGAGGACAGTCTCAGGGCTTCCACTGAGGCCCTCCCCCGCAGCCCGACCAGGACGGGCAATGGGTCGAGGCACCATCTCCTGCGATGCTGGACTGCAGGGCACAGGGCAGCGCACCAGGGGGGTCGTGTAGGGGCGGCCCCCAAGCCATCCGTCCAGCCCAGGCCTGCAAGCGCTCGAGCTCCCGCTGCAGCCTCTCGGGCCCCTGCCTGGAGAGCCCCACTGCTTGGAGCCCCAGCCTCTGCCCTGCCCTCTGCTTGTGGCCCTATACCCTCATGGCACGGCCTGGGGTGGAGTCCCGGGGCAGTCCTCCTGACGCTGCTGCCCTCTCCTCCGTCTCTGCGGAGCCAGTCTGCCACCCGGGCCACGTGCATCTCCTCCCCTCCCCTCCAGGTCCTCGCCCGCCCCGGCTCCACCCAGGAGTCAGCACGAGACCCGAGAGCCTGGTCGGCAGATGGATGGACACAGGGCAGGGCCCCTGCGCTCGGCCCAGGGTGGCAGCCTCAGGGTTTCTCACTCAAGGGAAATGTGTCGTCACGATCCTAACAAACTGTCTGATTCTGATTGCTCCCCAAAATGTCATTGTGATTCTCATTATCACCATCAACGTTAGGAGCGCCTGGCACCTTGCATCCTCGCTGACAATTATTTTAAGTGTTGCTGTCAAATAGCTGCAAGAGAGTAAAACAATCAGTGATATAATTATGAGTAAAATACAGTGAATTTGAGCATGTGTTAGCGTTTCTTCTCCCTTAATTTCCCGTTTATTTACTCCCTGCATTAATGGCGTGTTTTGCCGTTTTTATGTGCCCTACTCACGTGATGTGTTGTGGATATTTGACTCCGGGGCTGCTGATCCCAGGCCCTTTCTGCAGCTGCACTTAGATGGACCATCACTGCAAACGGCTTCTGACGATACGGGGTATTTGGGACTGGATAATCTGTTTACCCCAGGGGTATCTGAGGGCTGGTTTTGTGCACGCGCACACACACACAGACACACACATGCACACACACATTCCTCACATACACACATTCCAGACCAGAGGCTCTGGAAAAAATTGACATCTTTGAAAACCACATGTAGAACCAGAGACACAGACCCATCACAAAAGTCTGTTTCAATTGGCTTGTTTTGGTAGGAAGTAAAGAAAGTGTTAGTGGCTCCTTCATGTCTGACTCTTTGAGACCCCACAGACTGTAGACTGCCAGGCTCCTCTGTCCATGGAGTTCTTCAGGCAATAGTACTGCAGTGGGTAGCCATTCCCTTCTCCAGAGGATCTTCCTGACCCAGGGATCAAACCCAGGTTTCTCACATTGGCAGGCAGGTTCTTTACCATCTAGCCACTTACTATTTTTTAAAACTCTGCTTTTCAAAAATACACCACCCCACACCAAACCATCGTAGTCAGGATTCAAAGATGAGGGCCCTCATCAACTCAGGAGAGTCTGAATTTTTTTCCTCCTTATCCCACTTGTAATTGTGCAGAATAAACATATTATTGTAAGAAAATGTGATGTTTCGCCTGGCTGGATACAAAATAAATAAACAAAAGTGAATAGCCCTTTTCTACCCCAGCAGCAAGCCCTTGGAGACAGAAATGGAAAACGACGTGCTTCAGAGTGCTCACATCAAGCCCATGGGGCTCACCACAGCTGGACAAGTGCTCGGACTAACGTGAGGAGAGACCAAGAGACAGACATGGGCAAAGAAAAAGGCGCTTTCACTCAACTAGGAAAACTGAAGAAGCAAAATAGGACTTCGTCCTTGGCGTTTTATCTTTCATTTAGAACACGAAAAGGAAGCCAGCCCAACAGAGCCAACCCAGAACTGTCTCTGACGCTGCACAAATAGTGTGAAATTCACACAGGAGACTCTCTGCATCTGAGGGTATTCTGAGAAAGACGAGCCGCGAGCACGCACACACCTCGCCCGACATCACGGCTCAGCACGGCTCAGCTGGAGTCACACCTCTATGGCTCTGGGCCAGCTCAAAAAACAGAAGACGGAATGAAACAGTGTCCAGACGCAGCCCATCCTGTCATGGGAACCTGGCCAATCGTGGGCTCACAATTTCATGGAGAAGGGATAGTTTATTTCACTGGCGCTAACACACGAGGCGGTCCATTGTCAGCAAGAGGCATTCCTGCCTCGTACCTAATTATGATAAACTCAAGATAGATCAGTTCTCTAAAAGGAAAATATAGAAAAAATTTAGAGCAAGATTTAGACTAACTCAGTTCAGATCAGTCGCTCAGTCGTGTCCAACTCTTTGCGACCCCATGAATCGCAGCACGCCAGGCCTCCCTGTCCATCACCAACTCCCGGAGGTCACTCAGACTCAAGTCCATCGTGTCGGTGATGCCATCCAGCCATCTCATCCTCTGTCGTCCCCTTCTCCTCCTGCCCCCAATCCTTCCCAGCATCAGAGTCTTTTCCAATGAGTCAACTCTTTGCATGAGGTGGCCAAAGTACTGGAGTTTCAGCTTTAGCATCATTCCTTCCAAAGAACACCCAGGGCTGATCTCCTTCACAGTGGACTGGTTGGAGGTCCTTGCCGTCCAAGGGACTTAAAAAGGCTGGTGTCAAACAACTCTTTGGACAACGTCAAGGGGCAGGAAGTCCGTTTGTAACACAGTCGACCATGAGGGGGCTTCCCTGGGGGCTCAGCTGGTAAAGAATCCGCCTGCCATGTGGGAGACTTGGGTTCAATCCCTGGGTTGGGAGGATCCCCTGGAGAAGGGAAAGGCTACGCACTCCGGTATTCTGGCCTGGAGAATTCCATGGACTGTATAGTCCACGGGGTCGCAAAGAGTTGGACACGACTGAGCGACTTTCACTTTCACTTTTTGTCACTGACCATAAAGAGTTAATATCCATACTGGACAAGGCAATCGAACACAGGAATTGGACATGTAATAGACAAATACAAAAGGAATAAAGGGTGTAAATAAATAAATAGGCAACTTAAAAAGAGGAAAAGTCAGCTGCTCAGACTCTACTTTATTCAAAATTATATTACTGAGGGCACCTATTGAATAGCGACACTTAAAATAATTGTCAGTGAAATTGTAGGGTGTCAGGCGCTCCTAATGTTGATGGTGAAAATTAGAACTGCAGCAACCTTCTATGGAAGTAATCTGCAGCCTGTTAACCTTAAGAAGACATGCCCGTCAAACTCCTTCACATGAGTCCCGAGGTCCCAGCCGTCATCTTCCAGTGGGGCGGCTCCTCCAGAAGGGGAGGCTTCTGGAACAGCCTCAGAGGCTGAGTGCGTAAAGGCAGCAGAGGAGACATGTGGGGACTGGAAGGGTCGGGGGGCAGACTGGGGGACCAGCATGAGGAGGGAGGCAGCGGGGGAGAGCAGGGCCTGTGGGGGGCTGACGCGCCCAGCAATGGACAAAGGAGTCGGGGACGGGGACGACGCCCTGGCTCTGCTCCTGGTCAGCCTCTCACGTGTCCGTCACAGGGCGGAAGGGTTTTCCTGGATGTTGGGGACAGCGGCCAGATGGTGGGGGGCCTGGGGTCCAGGGGAGATGAGACGGGGGGCTGGACTCCAGGAGCTGGGGAGGGAGGGGGCTGGGCATGAGAGTCAGCTCCCAGGCAGGCTGACAAGAAGTCTGGGCTTCCTGAGGAGGAGAGAGGGCTCTGGGGCTCTCGAGGAGGAAAGGACAGACACCTTTCTTTTTTTCTCTACATTCCTTAGTCTTAGTCCATAAACCCAGAAGTGATGATTACACAACAAACTGAGTTTAAACTCTGTGCTAAGGATTATATAACAACAATGTATCCTGCTTGGGGACAGTTTCTGCTTCCTGAAAACCCTTCTGACTAACCCTTATATCTTCAGTTCAGTTCAGTTCAGTCACTCAGTCGTGTCCTACTCTTTGCGAACCCATGAACCTCAGCACACCAGGCTTCCCTGTCCATCACCAACTCCCGGAACTTGCTCAAACTCATGTCCACTGAGTCAGCGATGCCATCCAACCATCTCATCCTCTGTCGTCCCCTTCTCCTCTCGCCTTCAATCTTTCCCAGCATAAGGGTCTTTTCCAGTGAGTCAGTTCTTCGCTTCTGGTGGCCCAAGTATTGGAGTTTCAGCTTCATCATCAGCCCTTCCAATGAGTATGCAGGACTGATTTCCTTTAGGATGGACTGGTTGGATCTCCTTGTAGTCCAAGGGACTCTCAAGGGTCTTCTCCAACACCACAGTTCAAAAGCATCAATTCAGTTCGGCCTGGAGCCCGCAAAACTGCGCCAACCTCTAGGGGGAGAAGCGCACCATCTCCCATGGCTCCTGCCTTCTGGGGCCCAGGTGAGCCCTGGAGATACTGTTTGGGCTTCCCTGGGTCAAGCAAGCCGATGGGCTCTGGGAAGAGGCCCTTGCGATGCCAGGAACATTGTGAGAGTGTTCTCAGCCATGAAGATGGGGCATCCTGAGTGCTCCCCGAACCCCTAGTGGTCATCTATCTTTGAGAGACCAGCCCCGTCATTCCTTGACGTCCTCCCACCCTTCTGGGCCTCATACTAAGGCTGATTCCGTCCATGGAGCCGGGACCGGCCGCCTGGACGCCCTCCAGCTGACCCCTCCAGCTGGGACAGCCGAGAAGTTCCATTAACAGAACGATGGGGATTTGTTTCCCCCAGACTGTTGAGCTTTCTGACGCCTGCAGACTGTGCCTGCTGTAAAGCAGCAGCCCGTGGGTGTTGGGATTTCTTAAAGACTAAATAAAATGTATATTTCTTACACTTGCTGAGGAAAAAAAATCAATAGCACATGTGTACAGGTGCCAGCCAGGCAAGGAAATGATTAAGAGCTACATGGATTTGCACGCCGGGCGAGGACCGTCTGAATACATTAGAGGAATAACTTACATTTTCTTTATGGTAATATTTTTATTTAAGACTTCCTTCTGTGAGAGAATAATACTGCTCTTAGCAACACAGATCAAGTCTCCATCCTTCACAAAATATGTAAATAGCAATGGAATCAATAATCAGGAGCTCATTAAAACACCAAGAGGAAGAGGCTGGGTGCTGGCTTCAAAGGCCAGCGTGATGGATGGTGGTGGGCAGATTTCTCCTCCCGGGGGCCTGCCTAGCGGGATCTCCCAGCCTCCGTCAGCAAGAGCAGGTCTCCTAGACTTCACGGCCAGAGAGCAGGGCAGCATCTGGCCCTGGCCCCAGGCTACGTCCCCATTCAGCATCCATCTGCCCCTGCAGACGGGACCCGGCCAAATAGGCAGTTTGTTTACTGTGAAACTTGTGGCCGTTTCACTCTTTGCCAGGCAATCAAGTCCGGCTTGCCATCCTTTCCCTTCTGTGGGAGCCCCGAGTCCTCACTCCCATCGTATAGGTGCCCTGTCCTGCTGCTGCTGCTAAGTCACTTCAGTCGTGTCCGACTCTGTGTGACCCCATAGACGGCAGCCCACCAGGCTCCGCCGTCCCTGGGATTCTCCAGGCAAGAACACTGGAGTGGGGTGCCATTGCCCCATCCTATATGATGCCAAACTCTGCTGGGTGCACCCCTTTCCCCTCTGTGGCTTCCTGGGGCTCTGCATCCACCCAGGGGCTTCCCTCCAGCTCCATATGGGGCCTCTGGGCTCTTGGATCAGTGACCCCAGGTGTGTGAAGGAGCCGACCGAGATCAGTAGAGGCGCCCAGAGGGCCACCCAGGGCTGGGCTGGAGCTGTGGGCAGGTCATGCCCCGAGCTCCTGGCAGCGTCTGGGATGGCGTCACTGCGATGGCAGAGACGGACACGCCTGCCCGCGTTCTCCTTGGCTGGGTTAGAATGGACTCATGCTCTGCACGAGGGGACAGGTCTCCACCAGGGAGGGAGGAGCCCTCTGGGCCCTGAACGGTCCCCAGGATGCGGGGAGTTCCCAGGAAACTGGACCAGTCAGCTACCTGAGCCAGCAAGCCCCGCTGGGCACCCCACCTCCACGCTGGGCAGGTTGGTCAGAAGCTAGCTCCCTGGGTGGTGAGTGGACACCCCAGGCCACCCTGCTGAGAACGAGGCAGGCAGGAGCCTCATCTGTCAGAGCACTTGTCCTCACGCAGCCTGGGATAGTCTTGTCCTCGGAAAGGACATCAGGGGGCCTGGCCAGTGGCCCAGGCGGCTACTCATGGGCGATATGCAGTCTATGCCTGGGGACGCCTGCCCCTGGAGGCAGGCTGTCTGCCAACTGCCGGCTCTGACTCTGCATGGGGCAAACAGTGTTTCTGGGCTCTTCATGAAAAGCAGCAGCCGCTTCCCCCCACCAACTCCTGCCCTTCCCACCCCTGCCTGCCCTTCCGAAGCAGATAATCTCAATCAAGTCGTTCCTTCTCTTTGTGTTTACCTCCGTCTCTTCCACAAAACACGCTTACGCTGCTTTTCCTTGATTTTTTTTCCTTCTTAGATTATATACGTATCGATTTCCTATTATGGAGAGTGATGGTTTCATTCTCCGCCGCTTCCCCTCCAAACCTGACAACCTTCTCATAAAGGAGTTTCAACCGCCTCACCCCCCGCGCCCCCGCGGAGACCGGGGCTCAGCCTCGCAGCCCTGTCAATATGCAAACAGTGCTCGTGGCTGTCACGTCAGCTTTATTTCCTGTAAAACGTTTTGTTGCCCTCGTGTTAATATTTCCTTTCTGTGTCTATCACCCGTTTATCAGGACGTTGGCATGAAACCTCTTTTCTGAGGAGTCAACGTGCCAGGAATCCTGGGACTTCCTCTGCCCTCCTGGACACTCTTTCCAGGGCCTTCTAATTGCTCAGTTGGCCACCGAGGCTCCTCGCCTGGGGGACCACCGCCCTCCCAGACACAAGCTGAGGTCAGTGCAGCACCTCTGGTTGTTTCCTGGGGACTGAAAATGATTACAACTCACATGCGTGCTAAGTCGCTTCAGTCGTGTCTCTTTGCAACCCCATGGACCGACAGGCTCCTCTGTCCACGGCATTCTCCAGGCAAGGATACTAGAGTGGGTTGCCATGCCCTTCTCCAGGGGATCCTCCCCATCCAGGGATCGAATCTGTGTCTCCTGTGCCTCCTGCATCTCGGGCACAGTGTCTACCGCTGAGCCACCAGGGAAGCTCATTATAGCTGGCATGTCTGCCCTCACGTGTAAGGGGTAGTTTGACCAGCAGCAGAATTCCAGGCTGGAAACTGCTGTCCCTCAGAGGCTGGAGGCACCACTTCTCCCTGAGCCCGGGGTTGCTGCTGAGAATGGTGATGGTACCCTGATTCGGGTCTTGTTAATGTCACATAACTTGCCTTCCTGTCTTTCTGAACTTAAAAAAAAAGCTATTTCTTTCCATCACTAATGTTCTGAAATTTCACAGCATTGCGCTCTTGGAGCTGGTCTTTTTTCAGGCATCTGAGAGCTGTCTCTGGACTTTCAGACTTAAAATGCAAGTCCTTCAAAATCCGGAGAAGTCCTTTCACTTGTCTGACAACGTCTTCCTTCCGGCATCCCTGCTCCTGCTCCTAGAACTTCTGCCTTCCTGATTCTGAACCTGCGGGCTGATCTCCTCACGGCCTTCATGCCCAGGCCCCTTCATGACATTTCGGTTTGCTGTTCTGAACGGGGCGTATCCTCAGGGTTGACTCCTTCCTTTTAAGTCCTGTCTGCATCTGCTCATGTATTTTCAGTTTCTTCCTTGTTCTCTGCGAGCCTTTATTTCTGCCCATCCTGACCTCAGGGTGAGGCTGTCGACTCTCTGGAGACGGGACATGTTTCTGTCTCGTCTGGCTACCTCTGCTTAGGGGCCCAGGTCAGAACAGGGGCTGGGACCCGTCTCCCTCTATTCCCCTGTGCCCACCCCCACGGCCCCCACCTCAGCTATTCTCAGGGAACCTGCGCTGTCCTTTTCAGAGGGTCGCCCTGCCGCCAGCTGCTCTGCAGGGAGGGGACGGGGTCTGAGTGTCCCTCACGGGGATTCTCCACGGTCCCGCACGCCGTGCTGTGAGCACATGGACCCCGCCTTCTGGGGGCCTCGTAGTGTCCTGTGACTCCCGGAGCCTCCGTTCTGCGAGGCACATCCACCTGCAGATATTTCCTTGGGTCCCCGTGGGCCTGTGTGGTGAGTCTGCTTCTCCCTTCCCCTAACCCCCTCCCACCCCGGTTCTCTTTTCTCTGTGGTCCTGGGTGTCACCTGTTGGCAGGGGGCGGGCTGAGACAGAAGCAGCCCCGTGTTGAAGCTGCAAGTACCAGGGGTCCTGCAGCTTCCTGGGCACATCCAACCCTCCACCCTTCCCCGAGGTCCTGCTGCCCCCACACCTCCCCCCACAGGGGATCAGCTGGGACCCCCCAGAGACCCCAGGACACTGGCCCAGGGGACCCCAGGTTTTCCTGAGCCAAGATGCCTGCAGACCACAGATGGGGAAGATTCCTGAAGCCCATGTGATGGACGTCTCCACACCCACTCAGCTTTCCGGTTCTCAGGAGTGAGACCTGACATAGCTCACCGAGAATGATAGGGATGATGATGGCGGTGGGTGGGGAGCAGCAGGCACGGCCCAGGCGCCAGTTCCTCAGGTGAGGACGCAGATGCCCATCTGCTCCGTCCTGGGGACATGAGGGTTCGCCTGAGACCCACAGGGAGGGGTGGGATCTCAGTCTGACCCGGCATCGCTGACCGAGGCAGCTCTGCCTCCAATAGCTGAGTCCAGACGCCAAGGCCGCCTGCGCTCTTTGCCAAGATTCTCCTGAGGCTTCCGGGCAAGTCTCCCCCAGGGGGCAGGGGTGTCAGCAGGAGTGATCAGGTTGCTGCCACTCACCTCCCGGGCTCCCTCCGCCCCCTTGCACGTCAGGCTCAGAGCACGAGCTGCGAGCTGCGTGGACATGGCCCGGCCAGGCCTGCAGGGGGCAAGTGTCCCAGGCAGAGAGGTGGAGTTTCTCCCAGAAATTCTGAGTGGGGATGGGCCCAGTGCTGGTCAGAGAGACGGTCCTCGGTCTGGGATCCTAAGGCACAAACGTGGGGTCTGCGATGGTCTCTCAGCTGGAGGCAAAGCTGCACAGAAAAGCAGGTGATTAACATCAAACCACGGGGAAGGCAATGGCACCCCCACCCCAGTACTTCTGCCTGGAAAATCCCATGGACAGCGGATCCTGGTAGGCTCCAGTCCATGGGATCGCTAAGAGTCGGACACGACTGAGCTACTTCACTTTCACTTTTCACTTTCATGCATTGGAGAGGGAAATGGCAACCCACTCCAGTATTCTTGCCTGGAGAATCCCAGGGACAGGGGAGCCTGGTGGGCTTCTGCCTGTGGGGTTGCACAGAGTCGGACACGACTGAAGCGACTTAGCAGCAGCAGCAGCAGCAACATCAAACCAAAGAGCCTCCCCAGGCAGAGCCAGGAACCCGGGTGCACCAGCTGGAATTAACTCAGTTCTGCTGTCTGCGCTTGGGGCCGGCGGGGCGGGGAGGGGGCAAGGGGGACGGGGGGGGGGGGTGGGAGGGGGTGAAGCGGCGGGGGCTGTGGGGGGAACGGGGCGGGGAGGGGGGCGAGGGGGGCAAAGGGGGAGGGGGCTGGGGGCGGGGAGGGCAAGGGGGACGGGGGAGGGGCAGGGGGGCAAGTGGAGAGGGGGGCTGGGGGGCGGGGAGGGCAAGGGGGTGGGGGCCAGCGGGGGCGGGGAGGGGGCATGGGGGACGGGGGAGGGGGCGAGGGGGGCGAAAGGGCGGGGGCTGGAGGGGGAACTGGGGGGGGGTGGGAGGGGCGAGGAGGGCAAACGGGGAGGGGGGCTTGGGGGCGGGCAGGGGCGACGGGGGCGGCAGGTGGGCCTGTGGGGCGGGGCGGCGGTGTTCGCAGATGATGTGATTATGTTTGTATCTTGTTTTCATCTGCCTCCTCTCACCCTCATACAGCTTGCAGAAACAACTAAATAAGCGCTACGGGCCAGTGGCTCGGCCTGGGGCCCCTCGGTCCCACTGGGAGCCATGCCAGCCCCCGGGGTGGTGAGCCGGCTGCCCATCAGTGGGGACGCCTCTGAGCGCAGCGAGGACCCTTCCTCGGGGAATACGCAGTGTGGGCAGCCTGCCCCCGCCCGGCCTCAGTCCCCAGGGGCGCCCCGGCCCCTCCACACGGCACCCGGAGCTCACCAGCCTGTGCCCCGGCCTGCGCCCTGTCTTCCTTCTGCCTTGACCACGTCGTCCAGGACAGCTTGCTGCCCCCTGTCCCGCCGTCCCTCAGACCGAAGCCCCTCTAAGGTTCTGGACGCTCTCTGCCCACCCCCGTGGACCCCTGGCACCTCACACACAGGGGCTTGTCCTCAACCTCCCAGCTCCCGCCAGGCTCTGCTCCTGTTTGCATCGTGCCGGCCCAGGGTGTGGGCTCAGCAGACCGCCGGGTGGGGCACAGGGAGGTGGCACTTGAGCACAGGGCAGAGTGGGCAGAGAGGACCAGCTAGCAGAGGACGTCAGGACAGCCTCCCTGCCGGAGCCTCTGGGGCTGGCTTGGGGAGGCGAGGGGCGGGTCTCTGGGCTCCGAGCTGTGAGAGGGTTCCTGTGCGGTCCCGCCCGCAGGGCCCTGCTCCGGCCACCTGGGACACTGGCACTGGTGGGTGAGGAGGGCGTGACCTTGGGCGGGGCTGCTGGACAGCCCTGGAGGGTGGTCCCCGCCGCTCCCCAGGGTGGGGGTCGGAGCCCATCCCCAGGAGGCGGCCCCCTCTGTCCACACCCACAGGGATGGGCCAGGACCCCTCCTGGACTAGGAAGGAGGTGGCCTCCCCTCCCAGGGGATGCCTGTATCCCCAGGACTTAGCTGGCCTGGTGCTGGGTCCACCCCCGTGTGCCCCTGTCTGTGCTTTCGGGGAGCCTGGTGAGAAATGGCCCTGCCGGCCTGGTGGCCGTGCGGCTCCATGCCGTCCCTGCGTCTCCCCTCCATCCTTCCCCCTCCTGGGATACAGCCTCGGAGCCGCCAAGCCCGCCGTGCATTGTGCCCTTGAGAAGCAGCAGAGGAGAAGCCGGCTGCCCTCATTAGAGGGCTGATTAATGGCCCCAAACACCCAGCCCCGTGAGCGGTCCCCGCCCGACGTGGCCAAGACAGGCAGCTCTTGGCATCCCATCCATCGCGGGCCTGATGGCGTGGGAGAGGTGACCGGGAGGCGAGGGCAGAGCCAGGCTGATGGACGAGGCATCCAGCGCCTGGGCCATATGGATGGCAGAGGGGCGCGGCCTGCAGGCTTTGACCTCAGCAGAGCAGGGAACTCAGCTGAGCTTCAGAGGAACACGGCTTCGGGGCAGAATCTCTGCGTGGACTACAGGGGCTGCCCAGCTGGCCCTGTGGTCCAGCGCCTATTGCCGTGCTGAGCGCATAGCCAGTCCACCCTGTGCCCGGCCAGGCGGTGGGGCCTAACCCTGACCCTGGAGAGGGGGCACAGGTGAGCATTGGAGGTGGCGAGAGGCTAGGCTGCGGGCAGGAGTCCCAGGGGAGGACAGGCAGCGCGGCCCTTGTGGGTGGGTGGGAGTGAGAGGCACTCACTGCCTCCTGGCCTTGAGGCGGTCCTGCTCTGCTCCCCAGCCTGGCATGGCCCCCGGGGGCGGAGGTCAGCGTGGGGTGGGGGGTGCACCTGGGGCTCCGCCAGCAGGACCCTGCAGACAGCCCTGCCCCTCTGGTCTGAGCCGGGGTGACGCGGCAACTTCTCGTCAGTCGTCACAGGACGACACGGGTCCCTCTGAGCATCTGGGAACAGGCCTGATCTCCAGAACTGTTAGCTGGGACCAAGGTCAGGAGTTTCAGGAAAACTGCAGCTGTGGTTAGAGACGGAGTCTCAGCCCAGACTCAAGAGCAAAATCATCACAGTAAACCCTGAGGATGCCCCACGCTGGCATGTTTGGGTGGAAATCAGCTCCCTCGGTTTTCAGGAGGGGACAGTGCCTTGTTTTCACCTTGTCGGACCAGAGCTTGGAGATTTTCTTAGAAGTGACAGAGCACCCAGGTGAGAGCCGTGCTCTCACGGAAAAATGCAGAGGGTGGAAGGAAAGGGCAGCAAAGCCACGCAGGGTGCCTTCCAGGACCCAGCACAGCTGGGCAGGAAAATGTAGAGGGCAGAAGGAAAGGGCAGCAAAGCCGCACAGGGCGCCTTCTCGGGACCCAGCACAGCTGGGTGGGAGCCGGGGTTCAGCCGAGGCTCGCCCACACGCAGGGCTGACGCACCTGCAGACCAGCCTGCACGGCGAGCGGGAGAATCAAGGACACTTCACGCTCAGGAAATGCTTTAAGTGAAAATAAAACAGTGATTTGTATGTTGTTAGCGGCTTAATCCTCCGACTGAAACCAAAGGAGCCCATTTTCCATAACCAGATGTCCATCAGCTTGGTGTTGTCCTTCACGCCGTGCATCAGACACTATTTCTTTCTTTTTTTGTTTAAGAAGATATAAGTTAGTTTCGATGCCTATGTGCTTCCCAAGCTGTATGTGAAACTACATAACTGCGTGAGTTGTGCCATTCACAGCAAGGTAGTCAGGAATCGCTCTCGGGAAGCCCGTAGGGACCGAACACCTCCACCCCGATTTAGACCTGCGGGTGCTGCCCCACGTCCATGTAAGGATCCAAGTCCTTAAAGACTGAAGAAATACTGGTTTCTCTGAAAAGACAATAAAATGAAAATTATACTTTAAAAAAAAAAAAAAAGAAGAAGATATAAGTTATTTACTGGCCGTACCACATGGCATGCAGGATTTTAGTTCCCCGAGTGGGGGTCGAACCCGGGCCCCTGCAGTGGAAGCGTTGCACTGAGCCCTGGGCCGCCAGGGAAGCCCTGGACACTGTTTCTTGGAGAGTTGGGTCCACGTGTGCTGCTCACAACAGGTGGCGCCTGCGCGCGATGCCTCTGGGTGGGGGGTTGAATAATCATGTGGGCATAGGAGGTGCTGACGGGCGCCCCGCCCCACCCCCTCATCCGTGTCTGCCTGGAAGGATGGACAGGGAGGAGGGCTGCACGCAGAGACCTGGGTTCCTCTGTCCCAATGCTGCTCAGCGGGTGGTTGTCCCGCTGGGCACCTTCCACAAAGTCGTGGTGGCCAGACAGCGTGCGGCTGCTGGAGGTAAGGTGAGCCGGGTGGGCAGCATTAATCTCATGATTGTGTATGCACACACACACACATACACACACGTGAAATCTACAGAAAGATGGGCCAGCGTCCCCAGACTCCCCCAGCCCCCCAGGAGCTCCTTGGTCACCGCATGGACCGACTGCCCGAGGTGCTGCAGAGGCTGGGTCCGCTTCCGTCCTCTCTCCTCGCGTCACAGCTGCGCCCTCCAGAAGCGGCACTTTCCTCCTCGACTCTCCTTGTGCAGGAAAATCGGGCTAAGTGCCCATCCTGCCCCTTCATCACCAATTTTTTGAGTAATAGGTCTATTCTCGGGTTTTCCCTTAAACCAACCAGCTTTTTCTTGGTGGCGGGTGGTGATTTGACATCCTGTATTTCACGTATTTAATCTGTTTTAACTGAGCATCACTATTCCCCCCGATACTCAAAGGGCCTCATCTTTTCACCTCTCGACACCAGGACGCCAGCGCAGAGGCTTTGCTGACGGTCTCTGTACTGAAAGCAGGGCTACCTCACTCTCAGGCCCAGTCTTGTTTCCACCAAGGACGACCCATCACTTACTGTCTAGAAGTCACGTAAGTGCTCCTTCCATACAGTTCGGCTTCTAGGTTAGCGCGCACTTCAGCGCGTTTTTTTCATCTTTTGCTTTTTAGAATCGTCTTTCACGTCAATTCACCTTGGGTTTGTAATCATGTAATGCACGTCAGGAAGATCCCTGGAGAAGGAAATAGCAACCCAGTCCAGTATTTGTGCCTGGAGAGCCCCATGGGCAGAGGGGCCAATACGCAGGGCTGCGGTCCATGGGGTCGCGGAGAGTCGGATACACTGAGCCACTCGGCGGCGGCAGCATGTGAAGCCCTCAGGTGTCTGGCGCTTTACTCTGATGTACGCTTGCCCGTGGCATCTTGCCCACACAGGGAGCCAGCTCTATCCTCTTTTACAAATGGGGAAACTGAGGCACGGGGCGGCCACATGTCCTGCTGGACGTCACATAGGAGGGGGAGGGGAGGCTGACTTGGGGCAGCCGAGGCCTTGTCGGGGCAGGGAGGGCGGCCCTGCTGGGCCTGGAGGTCCAAGGACTGAGGTTGGGGTGGGCACAGCTGCACCCCCACCTGTGCCCACCCAGGGCAGAAGGCCGGCCCAGAAGGGGACGCGCCCACCGAGGCAGGGTCTGGGCAGGGACACCTGGGGCTCCAGTGAGGAGAGCCAGCAGCAGACAGGTGACACCTCCCCTCCGCCACCTCCTGGGATACATGGGGCTGCCCAGCCCCGAGCACAGGAAGCTGGGGGCCCCCAGGGCAGGGCTCATGAGCTGTGCTCTGCTCAGCGGGCCACAGGCCATTCAGGGCCGAGCCCGCCCCGACCTCCCCACCCTGCCCCTCTCCTCCAAGGCCTAGGTGGAGTAAGCCAGCTGCTGTGGGCTCTCATCCCCATCACAGACCAGATGCCAAAGCACAAGCATCTCCCACGCAGCCAGGCAGAGAGACAGAGACCCTCCCTGGCGCCTGGGAGAGGAGAAGCAGACGCCAGCCCACTGCCATCTTCCTGCCTCCCCTCACCCTCCTCCCCGCAAGATACGCCCACCCTGAGGTGCGGCAGGTAAGCCAGACCCACTCAAGTTGGGTGCAGAGCCCCCGGGACCAGTCCACCCCTTACTTGTCCTGGCAGCAAATGCTCTGGCCCTTCTGGGGTCCTGACGAGACTCTCCCTGTGTCTCTGGTGCTTCTGGCCTCTGCTGGGGGCTGTCCAGCTTGATCTGCCCCTCCCCGCTCCCCTGCCTGGCTGCCTGGGACGCCAGGGACCCCTCCCTGCCTGGAGCCCCTCCCCATGTCCAGGCTGCTGTGTCTCTAAAGGCTGCCATCTGGCCCTTGATAATTCCTCCTTCCAAAGAGACCTCATCTCCTGATTGATTTTTCAGCAACTCTGGCTTTTCTCCCCCAAAATTGGAAAGGGTTTTACACAATTGGCAGATTATAAAAACAGGTCTATCAGAGTGATTTATCTTCTCAAGGGAACAGCTCCCCCTCAACATGCAAGCAGCCACTGTGCTCCGTTTGCCTGGGGCCAGGCTGGGGGCTGGGCTGGGGGTGGGGTGAGGGTGCGTCATTTCTCTTCTAGGAAAAAGAGAAACACCGCAGTCTCCAAATCCATGGACTCAGCTTGTTCTGAATCCTTGCAAGGCATTGGGGTGGGGGAGCGGGGGCACGGCTGCAGCCTGCTGGTCCTGGGATCTCACCTTCCAGACAAATAAGCCCCCTCCAGCCCCGGATGCTGGTGAAGACACAGGCAGCTGTGCACACACTCAGACACTCATGCACACTTGCAGACAATCGTGCACACTCTCGAGGGTGGGCTGGCCCCCAGCCCGTGCTTCCAGCAGGGGACAAGAAGGGGGTCCTGAGGGGCAGAGCACCCTACTTCCTCCCCAGGTTAGCTGGGTGGCCAGGATGGTGTCAGGCAGCCTGCAAAACACTTGAGACACGTTTTTCCACGAAGTCTCCACCACGTGTTTTAAAGCGGGCCTCCACGAGGCTGGGTCGTGAGTCCAAGGTCAGACCCCAGGACACGGCTGCTGTCCTCTCTGTGGTCAGTCCCATGGAGACACGACGTCCTCTCGGCTGCAGACAGTAGCCTTCTGGAGCCACCCACCAGGGAGCAGCCGACAGAGGCTCCCTTTCCTGGATCATCAGAGCACACTGCAGATAGAAATCGTTCCCAGTGCACACGGCAGGCCCGGGGCAAAGTTGACTTCACGATTAGATAAATTATAAACCATCCAATTTATCTGCCCATCTCTCTAATTAGCCTTCCCGCCCGTATCTGCCGCAGACACTGGGATCCACACGTTTAATAAACGGAAGGGAATGACGCTGCCCTAAGCTCCCGGCAGCTGGAGATAAAAGATTCACCCTGTTTACTTGGGATTAGAGGGGAGCTTTGACCTTGAGCAGGGAGTTATTGTTTTCTGAGTCACTTTCAATTGGAAACATTGTTGTCTTTCAAAGGAAACCCGTGACTGAAGATGCAACGAGGCTCATACAATGCGTGGTCTGCTAGGAGGGCCCAGATAAATCCGGAGCCACCTTATCAAAAGAATCGAAAGAAAATAACTCATTTCAAACTGTTATTGCATCCGGAGACCCAGCAACAATGTTTGCTCATCTGACGGAGGTGCAGCCGGCTGATCTGGGTAGTGCGTGCTTTAGCAGTAATTAGATGCTTAGTAGGCTAATTATTTTGTGAATAAAATCAAACACAATCAAGTAATTAAACAACAGGCAGAGACTGCCTAAAGCCCTGTCCTGACACTGGTGGAAACCCGATTCCCTGGGTGCTTTATGGACAGAGGGGGTCTCCATCACTTTAGCATGTCATGACCTTAAACTAAGAGGGGATCCCCGAAGAACAAGAGCGGGGACCCCCGTGTTCTGGGAAATTCTGGGTGAGCATCAGGTCACACGGGTCCCAGGAGGCCTGGTCGTGCTCTCCGTCACCTGAGCCCCATAGGTTTACCTGTTCAATGACACCTGTGCAGACGCTCTGCTCACAGATGCAGGCGTCTGGAGAGCGGCTACCTTCTCCCTGCCTCCCCGCAGCTCCCTGTCTGCAGCCCCTGGGCCGCTTCCTTCTCACTCTGCACTGGGAGCCCTGGAGGGACTGGGCAGAGTCAGGCCGTGCGGGATCAGGCCCTGCGGGACCGCTCAGGAGCCAGGCTGACCTTCAGTGGACCTGACCCAGGGGCGGAGGGGAGCTGCTCTCACCACCTGGGCAGGTGAGGGGCATCGCTGAGGCCAGGCTGGGCCTGCGACTGCTGCGTTCTGGTTTCTAACCCAGGAGAGACGAGCTGACCCTCCCTGGGAGGACCGTCTGCTCTTTAGTTTCCTGATTCAGGAGGTCAGCTTAGCCTTTACTCAATCACCGTTTACCTGGGGTGGGTCTGGGGTCCCGAGGCTGACATGTGTGGCTTTTTCTCTTAAGATGCTAAGCACCCAGTGGAGACAACGGGTTGACACACTTGTTTTGTAAAGTACATATTAAATGAGCGCTGTTTAGTCGCTAAGTCGTGTCTGACTCTTGGTGACCCCATGGACTGTAGCCCTCCTGGGCCCTCTGTCCATGGCATTTCCATGGGAGTGGGTAGCCATTTCCTTCTCCCGGGGATCTTCCCAACCCAGCGACTGAAACTGCACCTCCTGCATCGCAGGCAGACTCTATCGCTGAGCCACCACGGAAGCCCACATGCGCAAGGGTAGTAATGGTTAATTCTGCGTTGCTTGTCAGTAGCTAAGTCACGCCCAGCACTGCGACCCCACGGACCACGCTTCCCTGTCCTTCACCAGCTCCTGGCGTTTGCTCAAACTCATGTCCATTGAGTCGGTAATGCCATCCAGACTCAGCTGTTAATTCTATAAAGAGGCAGGATGTAAATACTTTAGGCTTCACGGGCCATATGACACTTACTCAGCTCTGCTGCTTCAGTGGGTAAGAAGCCATAGACGATGATTAAACAAACGGACAAAGTTGTTTGCCAATAAATCTTTATTAATAACAAGCAGAGGCCTGGATGTGGCCTTTGGATTATCCTTTGTTGCCCCAGATGGAGATGGTAACCAACTAGGGCCAACTGGTCAAATCCACCCTCCTCTTCAGGCGGAGGAGCTTCATATCCTCAGGTGTCATCTGCCCCCATCACTGCAGATCACTCGGCTCTGAGCCCTTTGCCCGGGACCCATAGACGTGTCAGCCTCCACACACGGGGCTCCCAGCCACAGGCAAGCCAGGCCAGCCCTCCTCAGTGCTGACGGCACAGAGCACTCTCCCTAGAAAGACTGTCACCATCCAACAGTGTATCGTGTGAGCAGCATCAGTGGATTTATTATCTTACCTAGAATTGAGGAAACAAGTCACTTCAAACCAAACACCTGTCACGGAGCTCCTGCCCTTTCTAGGAGGCAGTGGAGCAGATGGTTAAGGCAGTGAGATTAGAGCTCTAAGACCACACCAGTGGCCCGCGGGTTAAGAATCTGCTGTCTAATGCAGGGGACGCAGGTTCGATCCCTGGTCTGGGAACAAAGATCCCACGTGCAGGGGGCAAGTAAACCCACAAGCCACAACCAAAATCCCATGCAGACAAATAAATAAATAAAATTTTAAGAAATGTTAGAATCCCACAGAGCAGTTCCTTGCACTCAGCCATTTATCTCACTTCTCCAAAATCTCAGTCTTGACATCTGTTTGTAGAGGTGATGCTCACGAAAGATCGCTGCAGGTGTTCAATGAGACAGTGGCTGTGAAACGCTCTTCCTGGGGCCCCTGAAAGGAGAGCTCTTATCTACTCACCATTCCCAGCGACCAACCCCGCCCGGGAGGAACCCACGTGACGTGAGACGTACGGGCAGATTCACCACCCACGAAGGCAGCATCTTTAAGCCTCTCAGTTCTCTGCAAAAATCTAAGGCTTGAAATCACAGCCTCACAGGAGAACAACTGCTAACTCCAGCATCAGCTGCACGCGCAGACTTGGCACTCGGAATGCGCGGAGAGGAGTCTGGCCAGGCAGCCTAAAATAGGCGACTATGTTCAATCCTGGCCCCAAACACAGACGCCACGCTGGTGCAGGTACGGCTGTCTGTTTCCATACAGTCTGGCAAGTCTGGAAAATAAGCACGCCACCCCTCCTCCAGTCTGGGAGGGACTGAGGAATCCGATTAAGCCATTTCCTCGGAGTGGAGCTGTTCCAAGCAGGGTAAAGTGGATTTGGAAGGTACAGCATCCCGGCTGTTAAAATGCACGGTGGGGGAGGGCATTCATTCACTTCAAACCGACTTTAAACGTTGTCTGCTCTTTAATTAGATTCCACTTTATGAAGTTATCCTTTGCGCCCCGGGGAGCCTGCCCACCCCTCCCATCCCAGACAGTGGGCTGGCCGAGTGGCTGGTTCACCGAGGCTCTCGATCCTGGGCTGGGCTCCAGGTCGGGCAGGCAGGGACCAACCCACCGTAGGCACCAAGGCCTGGGCTGTGTCGGCTCCAAGACCCGCGCCTCTAACAGCAGTGTCTGAGCGGTGCCCTGGTCCTCAGGTGCCCACCAGCCTTAGCTTCTCTTGCCCTGCACCCTCCTTCTTCCCCATCTCAGCCCTGCTCGGGGTGGGGGCCCAGCAGAGAGCATAAAGGGCCAACCCCAGCGCTCAGGGAGGGTTCCCTTCCAGAGGAGGGGCAGGTCGTGGAAGAAGTAAAGCAGAGAGCCCACGGTTCTGTAGCCCGTGGTCAGTGGGGGCTACGAGAGAAACATGGTGAGGGGAGGCGAGATGGGAGGCGTGCAGCTAAATTCCAGGCGTAGACAGGTCAGGGGGCCTTCCCAGAGGGTGGATGTTGGTGGACGAAGGATGGCGTGGATGTGCAAAGGAGGGAGGAAACGGCCCTGGGGAGACGGCAAGAGAGCCGAAGCCCTAAGGCACCTCCAGGACCTGAGGTTTCCTGGGGGAGGGGTGGGGGGCCTGGAGCAGAGCAGGTGGGAGGGGGGAGGGGGTGTGTGTGGGGAAGTGGGGACTGACTTCTCCTGGAGCAACAGCGCCAGCCTAGGGGACAGGAACGTCCCTTGAGTCACAGTTCCAAGGGTTACTCTGTGGCTGGGGGTTGTCCAGGGGCGGTCTCTGGAAAACCACCAGTGGGCAGCACGCAGACTCACCCCTCCCCCACCCTTGACCTTCGACCCCCTCCCCGCCCCCGAGGCTCCCCTGGGTGCCAGCATCAGACCTCTGCTTTATGGCACCTGGGCTCACAGTGAATGGTGGCTGCCTGCTCGAACCCTGGACGCCGGGCTCCTGCAGCTGGCCTTCCTGACCCCTGTGTACACCTGTGCACACTTATGTGTGTGTGCATGTGTGTTTCCTCATATGTCCTTGTCTACGTGTGTGTTTCCGTGTGCATGCATGTGTACGCGTGTGTATGAGTGTGCATGTGTGTCTCTGTGCGTATGCATGTCTACGTGTGTGTTTCACTGTGTATGTGTGCGTACATGCGTGTGTGTGCATGTGTGTGCACATGTATATATGTGCCTACGTGTGAACTTGTGCATGCACACACCCACACAAGCCTGTCCGTGTGGTGTGTATGACCAACAGGCCATGGTTAGACAGCAGAGAGCTTTCGCGTGCCGTGCGGTCAGTGAGCGGCTCTTGGTCCCAGAGGGGACAGTGAGCCCTGGGCCGGGTAGAGATGACGGCCTCGCAGGGAAGGCCACCCCCAAGGCTTCCTGTCCCCCACATGCTGCTTATACTCGGGGAAGCCCCAAAAAGGGCAGAAGGTGAAGCGCCAGCACGAGGCAGAGAAAGAGGACCAGACCGGCCACCTCTGTGCTCAAGGAGGGGAAGGAGAGGTGTGTGTGGGCCCCGGAGCTGCAGCCCACCGCCCTGACCCAGACCAGCACCAGCTGAGTGACCAGCCCTGGGGACGGTCTGCATCTCAGAGAGAACCCCCAGCCCTGCAGTGACCATGGTGACAAATGCCTGCAGCAGCCCAGCCGCTAACCAGTAACCCCAGAGGGACGGATAAGGGCTGCCCCTGTCTGACCCACCGCCCCTAGGAGAGGCCTTCCCCTGCGGCCTGCATGCAGGGTCCGCCCTGGCTGTGCAGGAAGGTCCTAAGGGCTATTCCTAATGATCATGAAACCAGCTTTCAAACGTCTGCTGATGGGATGTCCTCCATCCAGGATAATCAAAGTAAGGGAGGAGCGGCCCAACTCCAGAGCCCCCGGCCTGAAATTTGCAGATCACCCCCACCACATCACCTGGAGAACGTTCCCCGTTCCCCATGGGCCATGGGGAGAGCCGCCCCCTCTCCCACCTGGAGAGCCCAGGGAGAGCTGCCTCTTCAGGCTCTAAGAGGAGATGGAAAGCAACCACTGTCCCCTCCGCTGAGGGCTAGCCCAGGTTTGGAGCTGCTGGTCTCTGTACTGTGGGGTGGGGGCACTTCCAAATCTACACCCCCCCAAGCAGGATCCCTGGAGATGCCCGGGGCCCTCACCCCTGGCCAGGAGCTCTCAAACTTCTAGCACAGAATGCACTGCTCAGAAAAGAACAATAAGATCAGGGTGCACTCTGGCAGGGGTAATGCAATTGTCAGAATCCCAGGACAAAGGGAGGCTGAGAAGCAATAAAAATGTTCTGGAGCCAGAGCCGTGGGGCCGTTGCGGGAGGATCCGGACGGGAAATCAGTGACTCCCCTCACTCCACTCTTTGAAAACAAGATGGTAAACACACAAAGCATCTGATGCTAATGTCGACGCTGAGGCTGAGGGTTTAAGGTCTTAACTCTCTCCTGTCAGACCTGCGGGGTGGCCTGCGGGTGACCCCATCCGAGGGCACTATACTACACAGGTGTGTCCTGAATGGGTCCAGCGCTGGGCGGGAGCCTGTCCTTAGCGTGTCAGGAGCTGTCGCGCACCATCTGGGGGACACACACCCCGGGAGCCCCTCCCCCAGATGCCAGGACCCCCGTACCCCTGGAGCCTCAGTGGGGAACCTCCCAGAGGACAAGAAGGCTCAGTGCAGCCCCAGGACCCCCTGGAATCCCACTGCCGATGACGGGACTTCCCAGAGCACCCAGACCCCTCTGGGAAGGCTCGGAGACAGAGAAGCTCAGTAGCCCCTTGCTGGGGACTGTCCCTGCCCCATGAGCTGGCCTGGAACACTGCTCTTGGCCCTTTCCAGGGCAGGGGGCAGACGGGACGCAGGACTGACCGGCTCTGTCAAGGTGCACAGCTGAGTTGTGGTCCCCAAAGACACGTCCCCCTGAAACCTGTGGAGGTGACTTTGTTTGAAAAATGGGGTTTGCAGATGTAATCCAGTGAAGGCTCTGGGGTGAGGCCATCTCGGTTCGGGAGGAGCCCTGAACCCAATGCGGGGTATCCTTGTCCGGACCGGGGCGGGGCTTGGGCGGAGGGAGGTGGAGACGGGAGGGTGTGGCCACAAGCCAAGGGAAGCCTGCAGGAAGGCTGGAAGAGCCGGGAAGGACCGCCCCCTGCGGGTGAAGCGAGCGGTGCTGCGCACACTTGGCCTCAGCCTGCGGGGAGGGAAGGGGCTTCAGCCCGCGGCTGTGGCGCCTCGTGACAGCGGCCCCAGGAAGTGCAGCAAGGAGCAGAGCCCGAGCCCTGCCAGGACGGCCCCTCCTCCAGCAGGCACGTCCCACCCCGAGGGCGACTCTCTGGGGCCCCTGCCTGCCCGGGGCAGGCCCCAGGGCGTCCTCGGGGGCAGGAGGAGGAGCCCCTCCGCGTGGGCTGAGCACCGTCTCCTCTCCTCCCTCTGAGAACCTCAGCTCCGGGGATGCGTGTAGACCACAGCAGCGTCGGTCGAAGCCAATGGGAGCAGACGGCCACGGCCGGCGTGTGTCCCACGCCCTGGGACGTCTCGCTTCCGGGACGGCTGAGGCTCTCCCGAATCTGGACCCAGCACAGCTGCCCGGGCCTTCGGAGGGACCAGAGAGGACCTCTGTCCTGCGGGCTGGGCCTCACCACGGGGCGGGGAGTCAGGGACACGCTGACTGGGGCCCCCAGTGGCTTTTCCTAAGAGAGGGGAAGGGCCCTGACTACCCTCTGTTCCTGAGGGCTCTGGGACAGGCGGGCCTTTCCACCCCGGCTCACGGGGTCCCGGGAGTGAGCAGGCAGGACTCACCCCTGGCTCCTTTCTCCTCTGCCCACTAACAGAGGGGGCTGGTCAAGGGCCTGCCCAGGACCCGGCGGAGCTGGACCCGACCTGGACTTCTGCGGCCCCTGAGCTCCCGGAAGTGCAGCTCTCGGGTTGTCCACTGCCGCGCCAACCACGCAGCTCGCCCTGGGAGCAGCCTGGCTCTCAGCCGGAGACCAGAGGTGTTGCAGAGAGGAAGCCAGTTCAGACTCCACATCGGAACTGTTTCTTTGACTTGCTTTGTGTTGCTCTTGTTATTATAATCACACAGAATGGGCTGCCTCAGACAGCCCTGCCCCTCTGCCTGACTGTACACTAAAGTGCCTTGTTCAGAACCCAGTCCACCCGTGGATGGCAGGAAGGAAGGAATTAACACACTCCCTGACTGAGACGGGCCATTCCGGGAGATGTTGGCGAGATTAATGTCTTTTTACTCTACTTCCTCACTTCCCCCATCCCTGGTCTGTAAAAGAACCTGGCGTCCAGACCCCGATGAGATGGCTATTTTGAGGTGCTAACTTGCTGTCTTCTCGGTCAGCTGGACCCCCGATTAAAGCAGTTTTCCCAGCTTCAACACCTCATCTCTGATTCATTGTCCTGTCCTGCAGCAACTCGGGACCCAGGGCCTGGAGAGAAGGCAGAGCTGCTGGCCACCTGCACGGAAACGGGTTCCTTCTGTCTCCTGCCCAGCCAGGTAGACAGCAGAGGCCAGTCAGCGTGGCCTGGAGGTCACTAGAGGCCTGAGAACTGTCACCCCCTCCTTCCCAGGAGAGGCCCTGAGGCTCCAGGGGGCAGGCAGGCATCCCAAGCCCCCCAGAGTTGGGCCCGGCCCTGAGGCAGATGGGGCAGGGATGGGGGCCTATCTGGCAGTGTGAACTTCAAATCCAGCTGGCGCAACTGGACTTACATGCCAGGATCTGAGCCTCTTAAGATGAGAAGACGACTCAGCAGGCCTCTGTCTCAGGCTCTCTCACAAACGCACACGTATACACATGCACACGCACAGGCTTGATGGATTCCAGGGTGGAAACAGAGATTTGATTTGCTGAAACTGCTGCCCTGGGGGCTGCTGCCCTCCCCCGTGTAACCCCCACCCCCCCGCACCTGTGCCCTGTGGTCAGGCTCTGCCCTGGGGGCTGCCCGCCCTCCCCCGTGTAACCCCCACCCCCCGCACCTGTGCCCTGTGGTCAGGCTCTGCCCTGGGGGCTGCCCGCCCTCCCCCGTGTAACCCCCACCCCCCCGCACCTGTGCCCTGTGGTCAGGCTCTGCCCTGGGGGCTGCCCGCCCTCCCCCGTGTAACCCCCCACCCCCCCGCACCTGTGCCCTGTGGTCAGGCTCTGCCCTGGGGGCTGCCCGCCCTCCCCCGTGTAACCCCCACCCCCCCGCACCTGTGCCCTGTGGTCAGGCTCTGCCCTGGGGGCTGCCGCCCTCCCCTGTCCCCATGCTCAGGCTCTTCCAGGAGCAGGTCTCGTCTGGCGTCAGCCGCTGGCCCGGGACACCCTGGGGCTAGGAGAATGAGCCGCAATGAGTGAATGGCCCTGTCTTCCCGTCTTCCCCAGTGAGCTCTAGACTCCATTGTGCCCACGAAGGATGTGCTGGGCTCACCCCCAGAGTGTTCCACAGGCCAGAGTTCCTTCCTATCTGATTTCCATTTTCTAACAAAGAGAAGTGACATTTCTGAGTTTTGCCAACAGGTGAAGTGCCTGTTAAGGGCCACGTCAGACACACGGCCGACCCACAGGGACCCTGAGCAGGACACAGACACCTCATCACCCCAGACTGGTGCTTCTAGGGTGGGGAGACCCCGGCCTCAAGTGTCTCGGCATCACCTGGTTTAAGTGCATCCATCCACAGGCGTGTTGCCATGGCAACACGCGCATCCTATGTGTACAAACACGCGCACACCCATACACACCAGCGTGCACACACTCACGCAGCAGGTCCATGTGCACAGCACAGCCTTCTTGACTCTGAAGCCTTGAACTTTCCTGAGGGGACCGCTCAGGACCAGCCCTGTGAGAGAGTCCTGTCCTAGGCAGGTTGATAAGGAGTCTAGGGGTCCCCAAGGAGAGAGGGGTCTGGAATTCTCAAGGAGGAAGAAAGGACAAACTTTTTTTCTTTCTCCACATTCCTTAGGATTGTACAACGATAATGTATCCTGCCTGAGGACAGTCTTTGGATTAAACCCTCTGGCTAATTCTGTTAAAATGCAAATTATGGGAGTAGGTCTGGTGAGGTCTTTAGAACCTCCAGACATTCTTTGGATTCATTGGAGAGTGTATAACTTTATTGCTAACACTAGCAAGTGGGTACTCTTTCTACCCCCTTCTGATGCCTATGTCAGAAGCTTTCTCTATCTCCTTTATACTTTAATAAAACTTTATTACACAAAAGCTCAGAGCGATTAAGCCTCGTCTCTGGCCCCGGATTGAATTCTTCTCCTCCAGGGGCCAAGAATCCCGGTGTCTTCGCGTGACAACAACAACGTTTCACCTGGTGGGGCAGACAGCTTTGCATAGCTAGAGTGGACGCTGCCATCTTTCAGGACCGGTAAGGCAGGCACTGGGCAGTCCTTGTATCTGACTAGTTAACTGGCATCACAGCCCAAGGGGCCATTTCCACGGCTGGAACACCAGGGCTATGGTCTGGCCGTGCCCAGGGAAGGGGCAGAGCTGGCCCCACCTGTGACCTCGGGACCCGAGGCCCCCGTCCCCCACCACGTAGCCTCCGCATTGGAGAGAAGCCAGGGAGGCGGGACGGAGGGTGCCCGCAGCTGCGCTTAGACGCCAGGAGGCAGCCTGGATGCACCTGTCAGCATTTGCGGTGAGCTTGGAGGAAGCGCCCCTATTTAAAGGTACTCACCGCACCTGCGATGTTTGCGCAACACAGAAGTATTTACACAAAGGTGCAGAAAGTTCGGGCCTCCCAGGTGGCATTAGCGGGAGAGAACCTGCCGCCAACGCAGGAGACGTTGGAGACTTGGTTTCGGTCCCTGGGTCGGGAACAGCCCCTGGAGAGGGCATATGGCAACTCAGTGCACGGTTTGGCCCGGAGAATCACACACACAGAGGACACTGGCCGGCCGCAGTCCGCCGGGTGGCACAGAGTCGAACATGACTGAGGCGACTTAGCAAGCGTGCACGCAAAAGCAGGTTGAAGACTTGGGGTCTATCTTGGCTGGTGGTCTGGCAGACAGCGAAGGTAGGGAGGGATAAAGCAGGGGCCGAGGTGACTGCCTGCCCCCCGCCCACCTGTCGGCCTGAGCATCCTGCTTCTGCTTGGCCCGGCAGCCTGGACACCCGATGGCACTGCCCCGGTCCCTCTGTGCACAACTCCACGAGGTGCTGGAATCCTGGCGCTTTTATCAGAAGCGCGTGGGCGAGGACAGGCTGGGCTCAGCACGTCCTGAACTCACACATGAGCAGGAGGGGCCTAGAGCCTCCCTGGATCAGCCTGGCCGGAGTCGCTTTGGTCTGAGCGGGGAGGCTTGAGTCTGCCTGATGAACTGGCTCTTCACCGCAACTTTCTCGCCCTTCCAGGTCTGGCCAGTGTCGCGGCCCACTCCCCACCTCCAGGGAGTCTGCCAGGTGGGCTTCCCTCTGGTCCAAGGAAGGGCCGAGCTGTGAGCTGCCCCTCTGCTCACAGGCCACCCTGCCTGGTTCTCCATCCGGCCCAACTTCTCCCCCGGGGCGCCTCCTCTTGAGCTTTCCTCACCCTTGTCCGGCCGAACTCTCAGTAAGACTGGCTCGTTTCTTACCTAAGGGGTTACTGTCAGCGTCCGCGCAGAGGCGGCTGTCCTGCCCAGGGCTGGTCCTGGAGGCCAGACCCAGGCCAGACGTCGTGCAGACAGAGCATGACAGATGAGGGATGGGGAGATAATGCCTGAGGCTGACGGACAGGCGGCGACCGGGCCACGGGGCTACGGAACTACTGTGCCTTTGCCACCGGGACTCCAGCGTCTAGAGGCCGAGTGTCTCATAGCTCAGCTGGTAAAGAATCCACCTGCAATGCAGAGACCCCAGTTTGGTTCCTGGGTCCAGAAGATCCACTGGAGAAGGGATGGGCTACCCACTCCAGTATTCTTGGGCTTCCCTGATGGCTCAGCTGGTAGAGAATCCGCCTGCAATGCAAGAGACCTGAGTTCAATCCCTGGGTTGGGAAGATCCCTGGAGAAGGAAATGGCTACACACTCCAGTATTCTGTCCTGGAGAATTCTAGGGACTGCACAGTCTGTGGGGTCGCAGAGTCGGACACATCTGAGTGACTTTCACATTCACTCACTTATGCCGTGTTAATGCCCCAGCCCCACATGCAGCCAGGGAAGAGGCGTGAGCTGGCTCTAGACAAGTGTTTGTTGGGTGAAATGTGAAAGGTTTTCCATTAAGTTACAGTTAATATAAGTATTTTCATGTTCTAAGTAATTCTAAATAAAACCTACCATTAATTTTTCATTTCCCCTCTCCTAAAGGCATGTAAGAACCCCATCTGGGAATAGCAGGAAGAAGAAGGGAGTGACAGGGGAAGACGTGTTGAAATATCTTTCTTGGCCTTATTTAGGGGGAGCCATTACCCGAAATACTAGAAAAAAGGAATGTGTTTATTAAGGGCAGGTAAACCTCCAAAGTTTGCGCAAAAGCTCCGTCTCCTTCAGATAAGAACCCAATTATGTAAATGCATGTCCCTGCTCCTGCAGAAATAAGGCTCAAAATAATAGAACATCAAATGCCAACATAAAATATCGTCTATTATTTTTAACTTTCAGTGTGGAGGTTGAATACATTTTATGCTGGAAAGGAAACGACCAAATTTTTGACTGTGTTCTTTGCAGAGTTTCTCCTTTGAAAACATGACTTTAAAAGGCTTGGGATGGGGATGTGAACTCGACAATGACTAGGAAGCAAATTAGATCCCGTTAATGACTCAGTGAGAAGAGACAGTGGGAAAACACAATGAGGAGGCATGATCCCAGCTCTAGAAGGGGGTCTGGAGGCACAGAGAGGCTGGATAACTCACCCACAGTGGAGCGGCTGGTGGGAGGCAAGCCGGAGCTTCAAAGGGAGCCCTACCTGATGAGAACGTCCTTGCTTCACACACCACCTCTCTGATGAGAGCAAGAAGCAGCCCGCCTGCATCCATGCTATCTGGTTTCTGCGGCTACTCGCTGACAACTAGACTAAATGAAGTCATTTAACATGACTTTTGCAAAAGAAGGTGTGAAACAATCCTACAGAAGTAACCCTTGAAAAATAGAAAAGCGATACTATTTTAGGACAGAAAATCTTAATTACTGATAATGTCAGTTTTTTCCTTAAGGTCACATAAAGTTCTGCTTCTGTTTGGAGTTTTTGTTTCTAGAAGTAGGCAAGTTGGTTACAAAGTTTATCAGGAGAAAAAAAAAAAAAAAAGCTGCCAAGGAAAACCTTATGTAAAGTCACCGTGGGTGGAGGGCTAGTCTGTCAGATATTAAACAGACACCGTGGGTCCTCTGTAATTATAAGAGCAAAGTGTCAGCGCAGGAACAGGCAGGCCAGTGCGGGAGGATAGAAAACCCAGAAATAGACACAACTGCGTGTGAAGGCTTAGTGCGCGGCAAGGACACCCGCCCCAGTACCGGAGGAGAGAGGGGCTCTGTGAGCAGCACTGAGTCACTGGGCGGGTGCTGTGCGCTTAGTCGCTCAGTCGTGTGACTCTTGTGGCCCTATGGACTGTAGCCTCCCAGGCTCCTCTGTCTGCGGGGTTCTCCCGGCAAAACTCCTGGAGTAGGTTGCCATCTCCTCTTCCAGGGGATCATCCTGACTCAGGTCCAACCCGTGTCTCCCGTGTCTCCTGCAATGGCTGAGTCATCAGGGAAGACGCACTGAGGAACTGGGTAACCACGAGGAAAGCTGGATCCATTTCTCACATTGTGAGGATAAACAAGAAAAATAGACAAACCAACAATACAAAAGAAATGCGATGAGTTTGGCTCTACTGTGGGGGATTGCCTTGAGCATATAAAAAGCAAAACTCCCTTTGCACGGCAAAAATGCCACAAGCAAAGTGCAGTGATGTAGGACAAACTGGGAAGATGTACCTGACTGATCTCAGACAGAAAATAAGGGTCCTTGATGCAAAGACAGATTTTTAAAGCAATGAAATAAAGAGACCGGCTCCAGTGAGGACGAGGAACTGGGGCCATGAACACAGAGCTTAAATGCAAACTGCCGTTCATCACAGGGAAAGAGGTTCAGCCACTCTCACAAGAACAAAAATAAAGATGAAAATTGCACCATACGGACAGGGTTCTGGGCAGGACAGGGTAAGTACTCAGCGCCCTGCTGTCCCGGGCTTAGATCCAAAGCAAAAGGCATCTCAAGTTTAGGGAACTGATTTACATGTATTAACTGATTACAGAGAAAACAAAATCCATTACCCTCTGGATAAACACAAAGTGTATTCCATAGATTGGATGCCCTGCTAATTTTTAAATGGTTTGACAGGTTAATAGTGCAAAGTATCTTCTTTAACTTGTTTATATAAATATGAATTGATCATAAGCCTGCAGAAAATACCCTTATTAAGACTGAAAATCAGTGGTGTTTCCACCTCTAACATAGAGACCGTCCTGTCACTGCTTCCTCATGCTGCCTTTAGACAGAGAGCAGTCATCCCCACACAGCACATGTCTTTAGGCTCTATCGCCCCGGAATCTAAGCACCAGGGCACTCGGTCTTCTCAGCGTCTCCAGGGCCTCGAACGTAGGCTGACGTAAAATAGCGCTCCTTAAACGTAGGAGCGTGTAGGGAGTGACCAAGAAACAAGACTCAGGCAACCACAGCTGCTCACACACATGCTGTAGGCATGAAAAAGAAAGGCGCTTTTAAAGATGTATAATTATTTGCAGATGGAGTGAAAGTAAATGGGAAATCCAACGGACTGAAATGACAATATCAGAATTACTCCAAGAATTGGAGAAGGTAGCCCGGTATCAGACCAAAAGACCTCAGCCAGGAGCTTTACTATACGCCTCCAATAATTAAAGAAAACACATTCATACTAAAAATGGAAAACCCAGACCATCCAGAAAAAAAGTATATTTATATGAAAAGTAATGCAGAGATTTAAGAAAGTTATAAACATTATTGAAAACACATAAAAGAGAGCCCATCTAACAGGAGAGATAAACTGTGCTTTTGCTGGGGAAAGTTAGTATTGTCAGGATACAATTTCTTCCCAAATGACTGTATAAAGTTAATGCAATTCCAGTCAAAATCCCAATGTCATGCCTTTTGAAATTTAATCTTAAAACGTATGTGAACTAGAGAGTTGGAGAGTCTTACCATGATAAGACTTCCCTGAAGGTTCAGTTGGAAAAGAATCCACCTGCAATGCAAGAGACGAGGGTTTAGTCCCTGAGTTGGGAGGATCCCCTGGAGAAGGCCATGGTAACCCACTCCAGTATTCTTTCCTGGAGAATCCCGTGGACAGAGGAGCTTGAAGAGCTGCAGTGCATGGGGTTGCAAACAGCTGGACACGACTTAGAGACTTTCCCTTCACTTTTACCATGATAATATGCGTAAAGGACAATGCGGCAAAGTTTCCAATCAGATCTCAAGCAAAACTGGGCAGCGGTGACTTCAAAAGATGGTGCGTTGGCATAGGGTAAAAATAGGAACACAACAGAAGAAAGAATAATAAGATCCAGAGAAAAACCAAAGCATATGTAAGAATTTAGTGTGTGATAAAGGTTGCATTGACAAATCGCCCTGAAATCACAGTGTTAATAAATTATATTGAGACCATTACATCAGGGGAAGAGATAACTACTCCAAGCAATAAATAACACAAAATCACATATAGAACTCAGATGTTGCTATCCAAGACAGATTTGTCAACATGAAAATTAAAATATCTGATAGAGATGGCATCTGAAGCGATGTGAAGAGAAATAATAGAGAAAATGTTTGCAATATATGCAAAACCTAAGATTAATATTCCCAATATATCAGGAGATACACAGAAGAGAACCGGGCGAGAAAGCGCATAAGCAATTCATGGGAGAAAGACAGACTCTGTGAAACAGGAGAAGTGGGCTGGGGATGGGAATTCAGGAGTGGGGAGAGCAAGGCCCTGGAGCCACACTTACGGTGGGAAAATTCACAGGTTCAGCCTTCCCAATGGCAACCTGACCACTCCTTCCAGTTGAAACACGCCTCCTCCTTGCTCCAGGACAGGCTCGCCCCTGGGAGCCCAGGCTCAGGTCAGAATGTCACTGTGGCAGCACGTTTACAAGGAAAACCAGAGACACACGTTTGCGCCTGTCAGCAAGGAAGCTGCTGCTTGTGGAGGCTGTGTGCTCATCACGACCTGAGGGGCAGAGCTCTGTGCACATGGAAGGATCCTAGGATGCAGCGTGAGAGTGTGCAATGGGACCGCCAGCGTGAGGAGAGCAGGGGCAAGTCACAGGTGTTCCAGGGGATGGGCCAGTCCATCCACGCATGTCCCTGCCTTCACCTGCACATTTCCGGGTCCCTGCCCACTGACCTCAGGGCGGGAGGGTGTCACTCTTTACCATTAGTCTCATCGGAGGTTTTCCTTGTGGCTTGAAAGACACAAAGTGGGTGGAGATGAATTCGGAACACCTTCAGACCTGGAGCAGTGGTAGGAATATTTTTAAGCAGAAGAAGGAGATGAAGGAGAAAACAGGAAAGGGGGGAGGAGGGGCAGAGGGAAGAAGGGGAGGGGCCGCACGTGGAGTGAAATAGAGAAAGGACCCCCGCTTCCCCAGGCGGAGATGCAGAGGAGGGCTGACCTTCACCACGCCAGCCTTCCCCTGCGGCTCTGCTGTGACGCCCGCCCCCAGGCCGGCCTCTGAGCCCCTGAAGGCAGATTGCCTGGTCAGGACAGGGTCTGTTGGCCTTCCTGGGGTCCCCTGCCCCATGCTCCCTGTTCCCACTCCTTGCCCAGGAATTAGTAGTGTTCAGAGCTGCCTCCTGGATGCCTGTGAGTACCTGCCAAGGAGGGCAGGTGTGTTTACATGTGGCCACCGTCAACTGAACCAAAAAAAAATACACAACCTAAAAGCTGAGAACCGTTTTATCCGGGGTATCACTGGGGACCATAGCCCAGGAGATGGCCTCTTCGGTAGCTCTCAGGGACTCTTCCAGAGAGTTAAGGGGGAGCCAGGATACATAGGAGCTTCTGTGGGGAAAAAAATGTGGAAAGACATCAAAAGATGACCGCTAACCCCCAAACCCAGACATCTCAAGTTAGTGAGTTTAGGGCTTTCCTGTGTGGGGAAAGGTGCAGGAGTCCAGGCTCGTGGGACTCACTCCTTTGATCTGCGTCCTGACCACCCAGGGCCAGTGGGTAGTCCTGCTCTTCTCCATCCTGAGCCCCTCGGGGAGCCCCCTGGGGGAGGGCGGCTGCAGTGGCTGAGGGCTGGATGGCCACAGCATCCTTCATTTACCAAAATGCAGGCGACCTCCCAGAGCTTAGCCGGGCAGACCCAGAGCCAGGCCCACTGAATGGAGTAACCTGCGGAGTGCACAAATGTGAGAGTGTGTATGAGTGTCTGCAAGTGTGCATGAGTGTCAGAGTGTGCACGAGTGTCTGAGTGTGTATGAGTATCAGAGTGTGCATGAGTGTCTGAGAGTGCATGAGTGTCTGAGTGTGCACGAGTGTCTGATAGTGCACGAGTGTCTGAATGTGTGCATGAGTATCTGTGCACGAGTGTCTGAGTGTGTATGAGTGTCAGAGTGTGCACGAGTGTCTGAGAGTGTGTATGAGTGTCTGCAAGTGTGCATGAGTGTCAGAGTGTGCATGAGTGCTGAGTGTGCACGAGTGTCTGAGTGTGTATGAGTATCAGAGTGTGCATGTGTGTCTGAGAGTGCATGAGTGTCTGAGTGTGCATGAGTGTCTGAATGTGTGCACGAGTATCTGAGTGTGCACAAGTGTGAGTGTGTGCATGAGTGTCAGTGTACGCAAGTGTCTGAGAGTGTGTACGAGTGTCTGAGTATGCATGAGTGTCTGAGAGTGTGCACGAGTGTCTGAGTGTGCATGAGTGAGAGTGTGCACGATTGTCTGCAAATGTGCATGAGTGTCTGAGTGTGTGCACAGCTGCCCGTGTGTTCACCAGCATCCGTGGCACTGCTGGTCGTCTTGCGTGTCCCTGGTGTGTGTCCAGGCTGGTCCTCAGGTGCCCTCTGTTCCAATGTGAGAAGCAGAGGGTCAAGGTCACAGCCCTGCTTTGGTTGCAGGTGGCTCGTTGCAGGCAGTGACTCCCTCAGAGGGGTCCCCCACACTTGCACTAGGAACGAGGGGCCCAGCAGGTGAGCCTTACACGCTCAGTGAGTGTCCAGAGAGCTGCTGGCTGGGCCCACACCGGTGAGGCTGTCAGAGAACCGGGAGCCCTCCAGCTCCGGGGGCCCACCACCCCCCGCCCAGCACCCCAGCTCCCTGGCCCCAGACCATGGCCAAAGAGGGCTTGGTTCCGGTATTGGCCATGGGTATTGACAAAGGCCTTCAAAGTCACAGGTTGACTTGCCCAATCAATAATGGCGCAGGGAAATAATTAAAACTGTCAGATTTAGAAAGTATTCGAAGTGCTTAGAGCTTTCTGCCAACTATGGAAAACAGGGATTAATGGGTGTTATCTGGACCACTTCTAAGTTACAGAGCAAGTTCTTAAAGTCTTTCTCTGACACTCATTTGCAGTGAAGGGTCAACACCAAGGGTTTCAGAGCAGATTTCTGGAGTCCATGAACCCTCAGCACGGCCGAGTCCCCACTTGGAGCCAGGGATGCCTTCCAGCAGAGCCTGCAAAGTGGAAAGTCCCTTAGGGCTGAGCACATTGTCCTGGGGCTCAGCTGCAAAAGGTGACCCCACCTGGGGAGAGCAGACCTCAGGGTCTCTGCAGCCTCACTCAGAGGCCCTGAGGGATTTACCTCTGGCTGCAGGTTGGGGTGTCTCACAGCTGGGACGGGGGCAGGGCTGACTGGGACTGTGGTACGCTGGGGAGAGACCCTGGCCCGCTGCTGGGCACAGGGGAGGAGCAGTGTCCAGGTTGGAGTGAGGGCTCCCTCCCCAGGACAGCTCCCTGCCCACCTGCCCGCCCTGCCAGGACTTGACCCCGCTCAGCCTGACCCTCTGCCTGTGACACCCCTCTCCCTCCACGCCTTTCTCTTTGCCTCAGCATTTCTGCCAGAAGGTCCCTGAGACCCAGAGGGGCAGAGGCAACCGAGAGACAGTGATCTCACTATATGGAAACTCATTGCCCAGGGAGACGGGCTCTCTGAAGCTCAAGACCCAAGCAGACGGGGTTCATGGACAGACGCTGAGGATCCTTGGGGTACAAAGTAGGGCGTGCCCCTGGGGTGTGGCCACGTGGTCCATCCACGAATCTGAAAGGCCCTGCTGAGGTGGGTGATGTGGGGTGGGCTTGGGGCCACAGAAGTACAATAGTAACCTCCTCAGCTTCAGAGAGTTTCTCCAGACCTGGCTGATCCCTAGTGGGGGAACCCTGGGGAACTTGCCATCCGCGAGACTAGACATCGATCCTGAGCTGCCAGGGGTGGAATCAGAGACACCGGCAGTTGGTGTGGGCATCTCCCCTGGGAGTGGCCAGCATAGCCACCCCATCTGACCCACACCGTCCCTGTCTCCCTGGCAGCCTGGGAGTGTCCCTTGCCCCGTCCCCCCACCCTTGCTTGTAGGAGCCTCTTTAAGCCCTGGATGAAGCTGATTTACTGGAGACATGACGGTCACTCCACAGGCAGCAGTGCTCCTGCAGGACCGTGGCGGCCTCTGATGCTCCCACAGCTTCACGTGTAGAATGCGGTGCAACCTGCAGCAGCTGCCCGCTCCTTACCTGCGGGGCAAACGTGTTCCTCTTATGACAAATGCTAGCGAGGTTATCTGTGGGCCTTGGGCTTACAGGAGATGCCATCTGTTTATTTATCTTGCTCACATTACTTCTACATATGGAAAATAAAATCTTTCACTAAGTTAGCAAATTTTCTACATTTGTAAGAGAGAAGTCTGAATATCCCAGGATGGCCACTCCTACAGCAAGTGTTGGAAAACCTTGAGATGCCATATGGAAGCCACTCACATATGCTTGTCTTTGGGATGACGCTAAGCTTGTCTGGATGCACTGTGAGAGTGGGTCCGTCCCTTGCGGCCTGAGATAACACACCACTAACTGGGACTCTGCATGAGTCTGGGCCTCAATAGCCTCAGAACGGAAGTCTTCAGAGGTGGTGGGAGTATGGAATGAGTCTGCCCACTGCAGGGGAAGGGCCTGGGAAAGTGGCAGGTCTGGGAAATCATCAGATGAGCGTCAGATGTGGGAGGCCTATGGCTGAGTCCTGATTGGGTGACTAACCCACGGTGACACCCCAGGCTGTGCACAGGCAAGCATTACCAGGAAATAATGGTAATAGTGATGACGGTAAGGATGGCAGAGGGGGTGACATTGATGGTGACAACGGTGACGGTGATGCTATTAGTGTGGACAGTCCAGCTCCTGGTGGTGACAAGGGGGTGGTCATGATGACAAGGACAATGATGACGGTGATGATGGTGGGGATGGTGGGGATGGGGATGGTGGGGATGGGAATGGTGGGGATGGGGACGTGATGGTGGAGAAGGTGATGGTGGTGATGGTGATGGTGGTGATGGTGATGGTGGGGATGGGGATGGTGGGGATGGGGATGGTGGGGATGGGGACGTGATGGTGGAAGTGATGGTGGTAATGGTGATGGTGGTGATGGTGATGGTGGGGATGGGGACGTGATGGTGGAGGTGATGGTGGTGATGGTGGAGAAGGTGATGGTGATGGTGATGGTGGTGGTGGGGATGGTGGGGATGGGGATGTGATGGTGGAGAAGGTGATGATGGTGATGGGGACATGATGGTGATGGTGGAGAAAGTGATGGTGGTGATGATGATGGTGGTGATGGGAACGTGATGATGGTGGTGGTAGAGAAGTTGATGGTGATGATAGTGGTGATGCCAGAGAAGATGATGAAGTTACATTTCCTGAGAAGTCATCCTGTGCTTTACCCCCACCACTTCCTCTAACTCTCACAACTCCTTTTTTTTTTTTTTTTTTTTTTTTGCTTGAATGATAGAAACTTATTTTCTCCCAGTTCTGGAGACTGAAATTCCAAGATCCCGGTATCAGCTCATGACTCCCTTTCTGACAACAGCTGATAGAACTATAAGAATACCACACACAGGGTCTGTGTGCTCTCTCCTGGGAACACTCACCCTGCCTCCTCAGGCATGTGGCTGAGCTGCTGCTCCCTGTCGGGGACCCTGGGTCTGTGTTTGCAGACTGAAAACCACCAAAGTGCAGGAGGTGCAGAAAGCCATGTGGATGGGAGGGGCCAACCCAGGGCTCCTGCACCCATGTGCATGCGGGCCCTGCCACTGCCGCCCGCTGCCCCAGGTCAGGTGAGGCCTGTGACCACCCAGGGCTCCAGGGAGCATTCTGTGGGGGGCACCCAGATCAGCGGGGGCCACAGCACTGACTTCAGGGGACGCTATGGGGGTCCAGGCTGTTCCCAGACCCTAACACTTGGTGCCTCCCTGACTCTGGAACAGACACAGCCTGTCTCGGGCCAGGGCACAGGGGAAGCTGCCTGGGCTCTGCCAGCCATTAATCAGGGACAAATGGTCAGGAGGCTCATCCAAGTCGTGCTGCACCTGCTCTCAGCCAGCTTCTGCTGCCTTCTGTGCTCCTGCTCTGCCCTGGCCTCGTCACCCCTGCCCTGGCCTGGTCGGCTACAGCCCAGGGTCCCAGCCCTGTCAGAGCCTGAGTCTCCTCGCTTTAGCTCCCCCGGCCCCTGCAGGGAGCTGGAGGCATCACTTGGGGCACAGCCTGGTAGCCCCTGGGGGGGTTGACAGTTAATGCCAGACCCCTGCCTGCTTAACCGAGACTCCTTTTCCTCATTTAAAAATAAGGTCCTCAAAGTACACCTGCACAGGTGTAGGGAAGGAGAAGGGATCCCATGGAAGGTGAAGAACAGGATATTGAAAGGCTGAGCCGTGAAAGGCGCTGGGATTCTTGGCCTCCGTGGGAGAGGAATTCAATCTGGGGCCAGTGATGAGGCTTGATCGCTCAGAGCTTTTGTGTAGTAAAGTTTTATTAAAGGATAAAAGAGAGAGAGAAAGCTTCTGACGTAGACATCAGAAGGGGATAGAAAGAGTTGCCCCCCTGCTAGCCTTTAAGAGAAGGTTATATACCTACGGCAGCTGCTGCTGCTGCTGCTAAGTCACTTCAGTCGTGTCCGACTCTGTGCGACCCCATAGACGGCAGCCCACCAGGCTCCCCTGTCCCTGGGATTCTCCAGGCAAGAATACCGGAGTGGGTTGCCATTTCCTTCTCCAATGCAGGAAAGTGAAAAGTGAAAGTAAAGTCGCTAAGTTGTGCCTGACTCTTAGTGACCCCATGGACTGCAGCCTACCAGGCCCCTCAGTCCGTGGGATTTTCCAGGCAACAGTACTGGAATGGGGTGCCATTGCCTTCTCCCTATATACCTACTAGCAGGCTGCTAATAGAGGGAAAGTCTTAAAACTCAGAGAGTGGCACCAGGCCCCTCACCCACAACATGCATTTTGAGATAACCTTGGCACAAAGGAGTCATCCCCGCCATAAAACTATTGACACGAATCTTGAAGAAAAGCAGGTTTCCAAGCAAATACATAGTCTCATTAACATAGATTAGGAGAGCAATCTTATGAGTGAAACACACTGGTTTGTTGAGCCATTATCAGTTCTGACTTGAAGACAGAGTCTAGGGTAAATACATAGTTCATTAACATAGCTTAGGAAAAACATTTCCAAAAGAAAAAGGCATTGGTTAGCTCAAGGTTTGAGAAAAGTTAAGTTCAGACGGAACCAGGTGTCGTCATGGCAACACATATTTTAAAAGAAACCTTTTAATTTTGTATAGAGAAGGAAATAGACACTTGTAGTTTCTTTCCTTTGCTGCTTAAGAGAGATTAAAAATGTCTGACACTTGCAGCCTACTCCCTCCCTTTGGAGACCCCTGGCCTTCCTGCCTGTCACCCTCTCAGAGTGCTGGCGTCTCCTGGGGCCTCGTTACTCCCGTGACCGCGTGCCTCCTGAGTCTGGTGGACACGGCCCTGAGGCTCCGGGAGGTTGGGGGCAGCAGGCCCGCAGCATGGCCCCTGCAGCGTGTGTCCTGGACTCTTCCAGTGCAGCCACAGTCCCTCTGGCTTCCGAACACCCTGGAGACTGAGACCCCGGTGTCCAGACAGACGGGGTGGGTGGTGCTGGGACATCCTGCCTGCCTGCCATCCTCCAGCTGGACTCCAGCGCCCACCCACCTGCCAGGGGCACTCGGCGGGCCGGGTGGAGACTCTTGGGAACAAGGTGAGGTCAGATCCTCCTCTCCCCTGTGGGTCTGGTCCCTGACCAGCCAGCCGGTTGGTCAGCTGCGCCCTGGGCGTGGTCCCTTGAGATGGCCCTGGACAGTGCCCTGGGCTTTGGGCACCTCTCTCAGCCCTAGGAGCCTGTCCTGACTTTGAAGAGCCCAGGCTGACCGCCCTCACCAGCGGGCGTGGCGCACTCTGGGCTGCAGGCGTCCGAGGTAGGGAGGGCGTTGGTGCTGAGCAAGTTCTCATCCTGGGTCCCTGAGCTCAGAGCAGGCAGAGCCGTGGGACCACCCTGCCCCCTCCCTTTTCCACCCAAACCAGGGCGCCCACCACTGTGGGCGAGGGGAATAGGCGTCCCTCTCAGGCCCCTCCACCCGGCCCCTGACCCCCGACCCTCTTCCTGCTCCTCCCAGATGCTGGCTCCTTCTGGGGCGGCTCTGAGGTGAGCTCAGCCTGGGGGCAAAGCCTGGAGAGGGGGCTCAGCCTGGGGGCAGAGCCGGGGGACGGGGCTCAGCCTGGGGGCTCCCTGCACAGGAAGGGGTGTGGAGTGTCACTGGGAATAATGCACCCCCCAGACGGCCTCTGGGGACCCTGGGGGGCTTTGGCAGATCTCATCATACACATACACACACACAAACCACACAGTACTCACACACTAACACACAGATCACACACACACACAGACACACAAACCACGCAAACCACACTAACACACAAACTATACCACACACACACACTAACACACAGACCACACACACACACTAACACACAGACCACATACATAATAACACACAGACCACACACACACACACAAACCACACTAACACACAGATCACACAAACAGACACACAAACCGCACAACATACACACTAATACACAGAACACACACACACTGACACACAAACCACACTAACACACAGACCAGACACACACACACAAATCACACTAACACACAAACTATACTACACACACACACACACAAACCGCACCACACACACACAAACACACACATCCACTTCATTTTAGGGATGAAATATTGCATTATGCATCCTAAGTTTTATTGATAGACTTTATTTTCTTGGGCTCCAAAATCACTGTGGGCGGTGACTGCAGCCATGAAATTAAAAGATGCTACCTTCTTGAAAGCAACGCTATGACAAAACTAGATGGTGTGTTAGAAAACAGAGACGTTACTTTGCAGACGAAGTTCATGTAGTCAAAGCTGTGATTTGTCCAGTGGTCATGTACGGATGTGAGAGCTGGACCATAAAGAAGGCTGAGCACTGAAGAATTGATGCTTTCAAACTATGGTGTTGGAGAAGACTCTTGAGAGTCTGGTTGGACTCTGGTTGGACTGCAAGGAGATCCAGTCAATCCTAGAGGAAATCATCCCTTAATGTTCACTGGAAGGACTGATGCTGAAACTGAAGCTCTTTGGCCATCTAATGTGAAGAGCTGACTCATTGGAAAAGACCATGGTGCTGGGAAAGATTGAGGGCAGGATGAGAAGGGGGCAGCAGAGGATGAGAGGGTTGGATGGCATCACCAATTCAATGGGCCTGAGTGTGCGCAAACTCCAGGAGATGGTGAAGAATAGGGAAGCCTAGCGTGCTGCAGTTCATGGGGCTGCAAAGAGTTGGATGTGACTTAGGGACGGAACAACAACAAAAAGCTTCATTGTGCATAACCTACTGTACTTTTGATATAATCACATTCCTCTGGTTTGGCTGTTGCTCTGTGTAGGGAATTTGAGTTTCAGGCATGGGTCTGTTCCCACTGTCCAACACACCCACTGTCCACATCACTCCCAGCACCACTCAGGGTTGCCCTTATTTCTTGGGGATGAATATTCAGGAAGGGAAGGCTGGGTCCATGGTTTTGTGTGTTTTTAATTTAAATATATATTTCCAGATGGCTTCCCAAAAGAGCAGTTAAAATTCACATCTCAAGTAATAACATGCAAATGCTCTTTTCTTCACATCCCCGCCAGAAGGTGTTACCTCTTTCTGAGACTATCTGAGAGGTGAAAATTGATATCTCCTTATTCACATAATTTGCATTTTCTGGCTACTTGGGACTTTGTGTAACTTTTCCTACTATTTTGGCCATTTGGGGACTTTCTAATAAGTGCTTATTCATATACTTTGCCTAATTGTCTCTTATTTGTCTTTTTAAATGCAGCTGCTCCTGCTAAGTCACTTCAGTCGTGTCCGACTCTGGACAACCCCGTAGATGGCAGCCCATGAGGCTCCCCTGTCCCTGGGATTCTCCAGGCAAGAACACTGGAGTGGGTTTCCATTTCCTTCTCCAAAGCATGAAAGGGAAAAGTGAAAGTGAAGTCCTTCAGTCATGTCCGACTCTTTGTGACCCCATGGACTGCAGCCCACCAGGCTCCTCCGTGTATGGGATTTTCCAGGTGAGAGTACTGGAGTGGGTCGCCATTGCCTTCTCCGGTCTTTTAAAATAATCATGTCTTATGTGGCTCAGCTGGTAAAGAATCCGCCTGCAATGTGGGAGACCTGGGTTCGATCTCTGGGTGGGGAAGATCCCCTGGAGAAGGGAAGGGCTGCCCACTGCAGTATTCTGGCCTGGAGAGTTCCATGGACTGTATAGTCCACGGGGTCGCAAAGAGCCAGACACGACTGAGCGGTGTTCACTTTTCATGTACTTTGGCTGTGAAGCCTCAGACTGCTGTCCTGTCATTTCTCTTTGGGACCACAGTCTCCTTACATACATATTGGTTAAAACGTAGTCACGTGTTTCTTTATCTCTTTTTCTTTAAGTTTCTTAGTTGGCAATATTCATTAAAAGCATTACCTAAACCACAGGTCACACACATGTTCACTTTCTTTTAAGACTTTATTCTCTTATATTTTAAAATTCGCTGCATGATAAACCGCTTCAGTCATGTCTGACTCTTTGAGACCCCATGGACTGTAGCCTTCCTCTGTCCGTGGGATTCTCCAGGCAAGAATACTGGAGTGGGTTGCCATGCCCTCCTCCAGGGGATCTTCCCGGCCCAGGGATCGGAGCCACCTTTCTTACGTCTCCTGCATTGGCAGGTGGGTTCTTTACCACTAATGTCACCGGGGAAGCTATTAGCTTCCCAGACGGTGCTAGATGTTTGCAGATATTTGCTGCATCTTCTATTTATTTCTGAACATGAGATGAGTGAGAAGCTCAGCTGATTTGCTTCAATATGAACACGTCCTTCCTGGCGTAGAAACACGGCCTTCCCCCCGGCCTCGTCTCCACCCCGAGCCATCCCGGCTACTCCTCTGCCACAGTTTTCATTCTAAAAGCTCGAATACTTCTCAGGCAAGAGCTCCTTCAATCTTCTTGTTTGCAGTTTTTCTAGGTTGTTGTTGTTCAGTCGCTGAGTTGTGTCCGACTCTGAAACCCCGTGGACTACATCATGCCAGGTTCCCCTGTCCTTCACTATCTCCCAGAGTTTGTGAGATCCATGTACATTGAGTCGGTGGTGCTATCTAACCAGCTCATCCTCTGTCGTCCCCTTCTCCTCCTGCCGTCAGTCCTTCCCAACATCAGGGTCTTTTCCGAGTCAGTTCTTCACAACATGTGGCCAGAGTATTGGAGCTTCAACTTTGGCATCAGTCTTTTCAATGAATATTCAGGGTTATCCTTTCTCCATTGTATATTCTTGCCTCCTTTTGCAAAATAAGGTACCCATAGATGTGTGGGTTTATCTCTGGGCTCTCTATCTGGTTCCACTGGTCTTTATTTCTGTTTTGTACCAGTACCATACTGTCTTGATGACTGTAGCTTTGTAGTATAACCTGAAGTCAGGAAGGTTGATTCCTCCAGCTCCATTCTTTCCCAAGACTGCTTTGGCTATTCAGGGTCTTTGTGTATCCATATGAATTGGAAATTTTTTGTTCTAGGTCTGTGAAAAGTGCAGTTGGTAATTTGATATGGATGTCATGAATCTGCAGACTGCATTTGGTAGTATAGTCATTTTCTCAAAATTGATCCTTCCTACCCAGGAACAGGGACTATCTTTCCGCCTGTTTATATCATCTTGGATTTTTTCCATCACTGTCTTATAATTTTCTGAGTACAGGTCTTTTGTCTCCTTAGGTAGGTTTATTCCTAGATATTTTATTATTTTTGTTGCAATGGTGAATGGGATTGATTCCTTAATTTTTCTTTCTGAATTTTCATTGTTACTATATAGGAATGCTAGGGATTTCTGTGTATTGACCTTGTATCCTGCAAAATAAGTGGTGATGGGAAAACTGGATAGCTATGTGCAAAAGAATGAAATTGGAACACTTTCTAATGCCATACACAAAGATAAACTCAAAATGGATTAAAGACCCAAGTGTAAGATCAGAAACAATAAAACCATTCGAGGAAAACATAGGCAGAACATTCGATGACATAAATCAAAGCAAGATCCTCTATGACTCTCCTCCTACAGTAATGGAGTAAAAACAAAAATAAGCAAGTGGGACCTAATTAAACTTAAAAGCTTTTCCACAGCAAAGGAAACTACAAGCAAGGTGAAAAGACAACCCTCAGAATGGGAGAAGATAATAGCAAAGGAAACAACTGAGAAAGAATTAATTTCAAAAATATACAAGCAGCGCATACAACCAAATACCAGAAAAGTAAACAACTCAATCAAAAAGTGGGGAAAAGACCTAAACAGACATTTCTCCAAAGAAAACATACAGATGACTAACAAACACATGAAAAGATGCGCAGCATTGCTCATTATTAGAGAAGTGCAAATCAAAACCACAATGAGATATCACCTCACACCAGTCAGAATGGCCATCATCAAAAGATCTACAAACAATAAATGCTGGAGAGGGCGTGGAGAAAAGGGAACCCTCTTGCATTGCTGGTGGGAATGTAAATTCATAAGACACTATGGAAGACGGTATGAACATTCCTTAAAAAACTAGGAATAAAACCACCATATGACCCAGCAATCCCAGCTCTAGGCATATAGCCTGAGGAAACCAAAATTGAAAAAGACGCATGTACCCCGGTGTTCACTGTAGCACTATTTACAACAGCTAGAGCGTGGAAGCGACCTAGACGTCCATTGACAGATGAGTGGACAGGGTACATATACACGGTAGACTATTACTCAGCCATAAAAAGGAACACAATTGGGTCAGTTCTAATGAGGTGGATGAACCTAGAGCCTACTATACAGAGTGAAGTCAGAAAGGGAAAGATAAATGTCAAATACTGACGCATATATATGGAATCTGAAGAGATGGCACCGATGAATTTACTTTCAGGGCAGCAGTGGAGAAACAGACCTAGAGAACAGACCTGTGGACACAGTGGGAGGGGAGGAGGGGGAAGGGGAGATGTACGGAGAGACCGACATGGGAGTTCACAACGCCATACGTGAGATAGATAGACAACAGGAATTCGCTGTTTGACTCAGGGAACTCAAACAGGGGCCCTGCCACAGGAGGGAGGGTGGGGTGCAGAGGGAGATGGGAGGCAGGGGACTTGGCTGTGCCCAAGGCTGATTCTTGTTCGTGTATGACAGAAAAGCACAAAATTCTGTAAAGAAATAATCCTTCAATTTTAAAAAATATAGTGGCAAAAAAAAAAAAAATTCAGGATTTATTTACTTAGGATTGACTGGTTTGACTTCCTTGCTGTCCAAGGAGCTCTCAAGAGTCTTCTCCAACACCACAGTTCCAAAGCTTCAATTCTTTGGGGCTCAGCTTTCTTTATGGTCCAACTCTCACATCCATACGTGAGCACTGGCAAAACCATAGCTTTGATATACAGAGTTTTAGACATGTATTCTGTTTTATGAATTTAATATTATTTGACCCAAATTACACACTCATACACAGAAACACACTGGGATTCAAGGTGGCATTGCCTTAGACTTTCACAGGAGCCTGTGGAGGTTGGTCCTTTTTCTGTTTTAGTCTGTCTTTCCAACCAGTAACCGGGCATTCCTGTGTGAACATTCAGATCTGATTTTCCTTCCTCCAGGAGTGTTTGCTGATTCTTCACTGGTGTCGCGGCCAGCGCTTGTAAGGCGAAACCCCCAGGAACCCTGCTGTCGAGGAGCTTAGAAGAAAAGAATGAAAGCAAGATGGGGTTGAGAGGATCGGACAACACTGGACCGATGTCAGTCTTTATTGATGTTCATATTTATACCATGTAGTACGTGACATTCGACATACAAGACTCTTGCTTATCTCTAGGCCTGGTTTTACATTAGCAATATAAAAGGTTTTTGCTCCTTGAAGTGTAGCCACAAGCCAGACTCGCTGGAGTCTTAAGGTTGTAAAAAACATTCTTGAGGAAGGCGGGACAGAGAGCTACAGGGAGGCCTCAAGCTGAAATCACATAGCGAGGCAAGAGGGCCTCAAGCTGAAATCACATAGCGAGGCAGCCCCCAGGACGTAGCCCTTATCAGGTCAGTCTCCCGCACACTGGGGTCCTGCGGACTCGGGCCCTTGAGTCCCGCTCCCCAGCCCTCCTGTGGGCTCTCATTCCTGGGATCAGGGAGGCGCCGTGATGCTCAGTGATGGTGGCAGGCACCCTGCTCCCCTTCCAGGCCGGGCAGTCTTCTCCTGGGGGACTTTCCCTCCCAGCAGAACCTGCAAGCTAGGGCCTCCTCACTGTCTCCTTCGAACGCCCACCGTGCTCAGAGCTGGGGACACACAGGCGTGCACACCGGTTTTCTTCTTGTGTGTGTGAGTGTGTTAGTTGCTTAGTCGTGTCCGGCTCTTTGCAACCCCATAGACTATAGCCCACCAGGCCCCTCCGTCCATGGGATTCTCCAGGCAAGAACACTGGAGTGGGTGCCATTTCCTCCTGCAAAAGGAGCTATAGAAAGAAAGGGAAGTCGCTCCGTCGTGTCCAACTTTTGCGACCCATGGACTGCAGTCCACCAGGCTCCTCCACCCATGGGATTTTCCAGGAAAGAGTCCTGGAGTGGGCTGCCAAGCCTTCTCCAGGTTTTTCTCCTTAGACAAAGGAGACGGACTCCTTTGTCAAAGGCAGGAGACAGACGACCCTGCTGCACGTAACCCATGTGTGGAAGTGACTTCCGCAGGCTGCTGTGCTGGAAGCTGGGGACACGGCCGGGGCACAGACACCCCTGCTGGGCAGGGCCGGCCGGCTGGGGAGGGGTCACGTGACCCTGTGACGGCCGCCCAGGAAGCAGGACCAGCCGGGGCCAGCGGGAGGGTGCAGAAGCTTAGCGGTGTGGCCGGAGGTGGGGCCCTGAATCCAGGCTCGGGCAGGCAGAACAGCCCACAGGGTGGCTGTGTCCATGGGAGGAGAGGAAACTAGCCTGGGAGGCCTCTTGGAAGGCGGTTCAGGCTGACAGCCGAGCCTGAGGGAGACCCAGGCGCGGGGGAGCCGCTCCGTCCCGGTGACACACGTGCCCTCCTGCTGGGGCTCCAGACACCGGCTCCCCCAGAGCTCTAGGAGGTCCACCTGGGTGTTTACCTCCGCAGGAACATCCAGCCTCATCTCCAGGAGGTGTGCCTGGCCCAGGGGAGGAGAGGCCGATTAGGAGGCGGCCCCCTTGCCTGCAGGTGGAGTGCAGCCCGGGGGGATGGGGGCCAGTCCCCTGGCTCTAGACTCCCCAGTTCCCCATGGGTGGAGCTGCTGTCAGCCTGGATTGATCAGAACGCTTGGGTCTGCCTCCTGAAAGATAAAGCCCCACATTCCTGAGGTTTTCCATTGCACGTAACTGAAGCCGGGAACTCAGGAGGAACAGTTAAATGCCACCCTAGGCAACCCGAATATGATCCATCAGGAGCCTCGTGTCCCATCCCGCCGGCTCATTCATCAAAATGTCAGTTACTCCAGATACGCTGCTATCTCATTAATGCTAATTTCTTCCACGGAAAGACTAGTGATTTTACCGTTCAGTGGTTATTGGGGAGCTGGAAGGAGTGCTGCGCATCTGAATTCAGCAGGCCGCCTTATTTACTGTCGGCATACTTACAGCCAGCTGCTGCTCTCTCCCTTCTTGGCTCTGGGCTCCCTCAGCCACGGAGGGGCTAGTCCCGGGAGGCGGAGGCCACAGCCAGTCAGCTCCAGGCTTTCTGCCCCTTCCCTTTCCAGTGTGCAATGTGGGAACCCTGGGAACAGTTGGTCTCTGCATGGCCATGGAGCCGCTGCTCAGACAGCCCAACAGGACCCGGCATGTCTGATAAACGTCACTCCACATCCCACATATGATGCCAACTATGCCACACCATTCCTGGTGACTGGACGAGCCCACGTGGACAGTGCTTCCCTCAAGATTCCTGGGCCTGAAAATGCCACCTCCCTTCCTTCATCAGGCTTGGCCCCCAGGACAGAAGAGGCGGCGGGTGCACTGTGGGGGTGCAGGCAGGTCAGAGGCTGCGTGGCCACCACCAGGCGGCCCTGAGTCCAGAGGATCAGGGCCCAGCCCTCCCCTCCCAGAAACAAAGCTCTCTCCCTGGCCACTCAGGATTCCAGCAGCTCGTCTTAAGTAACACGTTCGGAAATGATTTGAAGAGTCAGGAATCAAGAGCCTCTTTGGCAGAAATGCATAATGAATGGCCAGTCAGCAGATCTGTGGAATAAATGGTCGATAAAGAGACAAATAACGGACAAGCGACGAGAGGTGAACTAGATGCCGGAGCCGGCAGGTACCTCTGGACTTGGGGCAGAGGGGTACCTGTGCTTTGGTGCAACTAAATACTTTGAGCGACTTCAGGGAGGTAACGAAGGACAGGGAAGACTGGTGTGCTGCAGTCCACGGGGTCACAAGGAGTCGGACATGACTGAGCAACTGATCGACAAAATACTCAGTAAGCCATCCTTTACGTTCAAGTGCTCGGGAAACAAGAGTAAACGCAGCTGCTTTAATCGTCTCTTTCTCACTTGACAGGCTCCCACTCTGCTCGCGTCCCTTCTGCCCTTTATCCAGTGGTCAGGTGGGGAGGTGTATGCCAGGTATCAGTCCGGGTGCCAGCCAGACTCTGATGATCACCTGCTCTAGCATCGGACTGGGACAGACTCTGGGGAGAATGGGCCAAGCAGGTGACCAGAACTCGCGGGAACACTGACGTCACGCTGCCTGGCCCAAGTGCTCAGGGGACCGCCTGGGAGCAGGTGTGTCAAGGCCCGGTCATTCGCACCCGCGCTTGGCAGGCTCCAGGAAGCGAGAGCATCACAGATCCATGCAGCTGTCCAGAGGGGTGTGGACAGGCTGTAACAGGGGGCCACGTTCGGTCAGATGGGCTGGACAGGAGAACCTGCTCTCAGTGGGGGAAAGCACAGGAAAAGGCCTGTAAGAACGTGTGACGTGGCAGGCTGCAGAGGGGGCCACACGTGTCATCACACAAACCCCGGGGCTGGGCAGGCTCCCACTGGGGAGCTCACTCCCTTCCATGCAACCCTGACTGCCTCCCAGGAGGGAGCGGGAGCTCAGCGATCAGCTGCTCTTCATTATTGTTATAAATCAACGAATCAATTCATATCATTAATGGAAATCAATATATTAAATTCACTTCTTATTTTCTTCATGTTTCTTCCCGTGAACTATTCCAACCAAACATAAATAGAATCATAGAGAATAAACAGTGTAAAAACATGCTTCATTAATCATTGTCTTTAACAAATTTTTAAATCATCTGTATTTGTTTCTGATAATGGTTTTTGAAAACAAACTATTACAGCTGTAAGGAAACCCCTTCTGCCCCTCCACAATTCCAGTCCCTTCTCACCCCAGAGGTAAACTTGAGGCAGGGATTATATCCTTTCATCTTCCACTTCTTCTGGCCCTTGTCCTGGAGTAGAGATGGGATTGCTGGAGCACCCACAGCCATCTTGGAACATGAAGCAACCTTGAGAACAGAAGCTGCTCACAAAAGACAGTGGAGCAGAGAAATAACGGGAGCCTAGAGGAACTAAAAAGCCTCTTGATGAAAGTGAAAGTGGAGAGTGAAAAGGTTGGCTTAAAGCTCAACTTTCAGAAAACGAAGATCATGGCATCTGGTCCCATCACTACATGGGAAATAGATGGGGAAACAGTGGAAACAGTGTCAGACTTTATTTTTCTGGGCTCCAAAATCACTGCAGATGGTGACTGCAGCCATGAAATTAAAAGACGCTTACTCCTTGGAAGGAAAGTTATGACCAACCTATATAGTATATTCTGGAGAAGGAAATGGCAACCCACTTCAGTGTTTTTGCCTGGAGAATCCCAGGGGTGGGGGAGCCTGGTGGGCTGATGTCTATGGGGTCACACAGAGTCGGACACGACTGAAGTGACTTAGCAGCAGCAGCAGATAGTATATTCAAAAGCAGAGACATTAATTTGCCAACAAAGGTTCGCCTAGTCAAGGCTATGGTCTTTCCTGTGGTCATGTATGGATGTGAGAGCTGGACTGTGAAGAAGGCTGAGCGCCGAAGAATTGATGCTTTTGAACTGTGGTGTTGGAGAAGACTCTTGAGAGTCCCTTGGACTGCAAGGAGATCCAACCAGTCCATTCTGAAGGAGATCAGCCCTGGGATTTCTTTGGAAGGAATGATGCTGAAGCTGAAACTCCAGTATTTTGGCCACCTCATGCGAAGAGTTGACTCATTGGAGAAGACTCTGATGCTGGGAGGGATTGGGGGCAGGAGGAGAAGGGGACGCCAGAGGATGAGATGGCTGGATGGCATCACTGACTCGATGGATGTGAGTCTGAGTGACCTCTGGGAGTTGGTGATGGACAGGGAAGCCTGGCGTGCTGCGATTCATGGGGTCGCAAAGAGTCGGACACGACTGATCGACTGATCTGATCTGATAACTCTAACATCACCATGAAGCCACATACAAGCCCTGGCTATTCGGCCTTCCACTGTATACAAAAGAAAGTAGTTTCCTGTTTTGTTTAACCTGCTTTTACATGAGCAGGTTTCTGTGCTGTGCTGCTGAAGTTCTTTCCAACAGAAGCAGCCACTCTCCCAAGTCAGGTCTCCATCGGGGCTCCCAGACTCTCGTGTATCCCCACACATAACACCATCCTGCTCTCTTCTCACCTTACACAGTGGCAGTTTGTAGGGCAAGTCGTTCTGCATATTTTCACTCAACACGGTTTTGGAAACTTATTCATGTGGATAGACACATCTCTTGTTTGTTCACCTGAGTGCTGAATAGTATTCCCACTTCATACTCATGAATATTTAGGTTATTTCAAGAAAGGTTTTACCACTAAGAGCCCACTGCAGTGGCATTCTTGCTGGCTTTCCCCTTTTGCACGTAGTTACAACCCCCACCTGGACATCTGGAAGAGGGCTTCTGGGTCACTGGGCTGTGCATTTGATTGCAGGAGCTCCTGTGAATTTCCTGCCTGCCTGGGTGTCACCCACCCCTCCTCACAGCCCTGCCATTTACACTTTGGACAGCCCAAATTGTGTGATTTCATATTGGACTGCCTGGATTTTTATTTTTCTGATTACTGTCAAGTTCAGAATTTTTAAGTGTCATTGGCCTTTATTCTTTCTCTGGTGTCTGTTCACCCCCTTGGCTGGCGCTCCGTTCAGTTGTCTGTCTTCACCTCACTTCCGTGTGCGGTCTTCGGTGCTCTGAGCCTCACCCCGTACCAGCCGCAGGTGCCCCAGCATCTCCCGCAGGTCTGCTCAGCCTCTTGTTTCCCAGGGACGTCACTCAGTGCATTTGAACAATGCTGAGGCTCACGCTCCAATACTTTGGCATGCGCCTACTGATGGGAAGAGCCGACTCATTGGAAAAGACCCTGATGCTGGGAAAGACTGAGGACATGAGGAGAAGGGGACAACAGAGGATGAGATGGTTGGATGGCATCACCGACTCGATGGACATGAGTTTGAAGAGGCTCTGGGAGTTGGTGATAGACAGGGAGGCCTGGCGTGCTGCCATCTGTGGGGTCACAAAGAGTCGGACATGACTTAGCAACTGAACAACAAAAGATCAATTTTACTTTTTTCCGTTTGAGGCGCCCATTGTCCAGCACATTGTCACCTGCCCATCCCCCTGCCCACGCTCACACCACACGGGCTGCGTCCCTCTGTGTGCTCTCTTTTCTACCCTCAAGGGCTTTTATGTCCTTTGGTGATGTTTTACATATAAATATATTTCCCCCAAAGAGTCTCACAAACCTCTTTTACATCTTTGCACAAGGAACTAATTGATGGAGAAAACTGGAATTGGGACTTAAAAGCTGTCAACAGTTTGAGCCCAAAAAACAAAAAATAAACACGCCTAAGGAATGAGCTCCCTTCTGTCCCCTTGGGTGTGTCGGCCTGCGAGGAAAGCCTGGGATAAAGGGTCAAGCACTAAGGGATGCTGAAACCCTACTTGGGCTAATATGGTGCCATGGCCACTCCCGCTGGGAGACACCCCCCAGCTCTGGCTGCACAGGACCAGCTCCCTGGGACACCCCCCAAGACCAGCATCCCATGGTGTGAGGGTGATCCCGGGTGGGGTCTGACTTTTCTCATCACTCAGACAGTGGGAGCTTGACACTGTGACCTCTGGGTCCTATGACAGCCGATCTGAGTTTGGGTAGTGGAGACGGTCCTGAGCAGAGGGCTTAGAGTAAGAATCGGGAGACGCTGTGGACCGGCGGCTGGCTGACAGGACGCATCCACTGCAGGGACAGACGTGCACCGAGCGCCTCACCTGTACCTACTTCCTGGACCAGAGGTCACCCTGCCCGCTGGCCTGAAGTCCTGGAGCCCAGCGTACAGCCCCCCGGGGGTGCACGGCATCGCCGTCGGCAGACCAACGGGTGGTGCAGGGGCTGCGTCCCGGCCTCCCGCTCCCCTGTGTCAGGATGGCAGTCACACAGCCACAGGTGCCTTCTGGACCGTGGACAGAAGAGCGCAACCCTGCTCGTGCCCGGCCCCTGGGGGCTGCCCCGGTGTTCTCAAGTGTCCCTAACACACTCCTCCATGGGATTTATGCTATGCTAAGTCACTTCAGTCGTGTCCGACTCTGTGAGACCCCATAGACGGCAGCCCACCAGGCTCCCCCGTCCCTGGGATTCTCCAGGCAAGAACACTGGAGTGGGTTGCCATTTCCTTCTCCAATGCATGAAAGTGAAAAGAGAAAGTGAAGTCGCTCAGTCATGACTGACTCCTAGCAACCCCATGGACTGCAGCCTACCAGGCTCCTTCGTCCATGGGATTTTCCAGGCAAGAGTACTGGAGTGGGGTGCCATTGCCTTCACAAAGGAGGATTGGTGGAGCACAGGACCGGGGTGCAGTCGGGGATGAGAACCCATCGCAGATACAGGGGCAGGCCCATGCCCTGCTGAAACACGTGTGCAGCATCCTGGTTAGAGGGACCAGGGGTGTGCCAACCCTGCTGAGGGCAGAGGGCCTTTGCCACAGGCCAGAGCACTCACTCTGCATCCATGCCAGTGTGTTGCTGGCAAGGCCCCCCAGCCCTGAGGACCCAAGGCAGCATCTCCAAGACAGGATGGCAGAGCCCGTGCCCAGAGGGAGGCTGTCCTCAGGACACACCGGGACTGCCAGCCTGATCCATCAGAACCACCCAGCCCTTGGGCGCCACACCATCGGACCCAAGTCAGGGCCTCGGGATTCTCCCCAGAGCCTGAGGCTGCGCATTACCTTCTCAGAGGTTTCCTTGGGCTCAGAGTTCCACCCTCCTCTGGGTGCTGCTCCAATGCCCCTCCCTTCTCCCTGGTGCTACCCGTGGACACCCCTCCCTCCTGCCCACAGCAGGGCAGGGCTGATGCCCCGGGGCCTCCTGGAGCCCAGTCCAAGTATTGGCTCCAGAACTTCCAGCCAAACTTCTCCTTCTGCTTCCGGCCTAGAATGTTCCAGAGAAGCTGAGGGGTTTGGGGGCGGGCAAGGAGATGGAGACGGGAGCACATCTGCATTGTCTCTCCAGGGGTGCCCAGCTCCCACCACCATCAGCAAGCATGCCCAGCAGCCCTCCTGTCTCTAACCCATCACATTGTGGACTTCCCCCGACGACTGTCTTATTTTGCTAATTAGAAGAACCTGCTTTTGCTGGGTAGCCTTTGGTGCTCCCCGGGGGATCTCAGATGCGCTGGTCACCCCCAGCTGGGCACGTGGGATCCTCGGCTCCAGGGTAATTCTCATGGGATTAGGAACAAACCTGAAATCCTTGCTGAAATGGCAGGAAGCACGGTCTTCTCATATTTTCTTGTGCTGTCCCCTTTTTATGTTTAGGGAGAAAAAAAAAGCCTGCATGCTTTGAGCGAATGTTCTTTCTAATATTCCTGTGGAAAGACAGAAAAACACTTAAAATGATTGGCCTCGCTTCTCTCTAATCACAGAAAACTGACTTACTGAGGAAAATGAAATGTGAATTTTCTGAAGAAATATCCCCAGTGTTGACAGCCAGCCAGTTTTGTGAGCGTAGGTCACCTGGGGACGAGGAAGGCTTGGCTGAGCCCTCAGCATCGCGTCTCATGAAAGGCTCTGACTTGTTCCAATTAGTCAGCTCAATAAAGGAAGCGATTTTATGCTTTCACTCAAAAATTATTCCAGATATTTAGTCTGAAGACTGAGAAGAGGTGGGCGTGGTGGTCTCCGCACCCAGATGACCCCGGTAAAGATGCTGAGGAGGTTTCGCTTGTAGGATATTAGGGATAAATTATCTGCCTTTCAGCTGTCTGAGCGACCTGAGAGAAGACCAGTCCCGGCCCAGCGCCCTGCCGGCCCTGGCCCCGCCTCCCCTGGCCCCGGCCCCGCCTCCCCCGGGCACCGGTCCCGCCTCACCCCGCCCCGGCCTCGCCTCCCCAGGCCCCGGCCCCGCCTCCCCCCGCCCGGGCCCGCCTCTCCCCGCCCCGCCTTTCCCCGCCCCGGCCCCGCCTCCCCAGGGCCCAGGCTCCGCCTCTCCCCGCCCCGACCCCGCCTCCCCAGGGCCCCGGCCCCGCCTCTCCCCGCCCCCGGCCTCGCCTCCCCCGGGCCTCGGCCTCGCCTCCCCCGGGCCCCGACTCCGCCTCCCCCGGGCACCGGTCCCGCCTCACCCAGCCCCGGCCCCGCCTCCCCAGGGCCCCGGCCCCGCCTCCCCCGGCCCCGGCCCCGCCTCCCCCGGCCCCGGCCCCGCCTCCCCCGCCCCGGCCCCGCCTCCCCTCGCCCGGCCCCGCCTTTCCCCGCCCCGACCCCGCCTCCCCAGGGCCCCGGCCCCGCCTCTCCCCGCCCCGGCCTCGCCTCCCCCGGGCCCCGGCCCCGCCTCCCCCGGGCCCCGGCCCCGCCTCCCCCGGGCGTTGTGGGGGCGGCGGCGAGCCTGTGCCCTGAGCGGACTGGACCTGGGCTCCTGGCTGGGTCGCAGAGGCCTGGTTGTGGACCCAGGGCAGGTTCTAAAGTGGCTAAAGAGGAGGCGATCATCTGGGGGCCAGAGGGAGACCTGCCTGGACGACGGCCGGAGGGAGCGTTGCAGTACAGACCTCCGGGGGCTAGGGAGGAGCACACCCCCCGACCCAGGAGGGCAGTGGGGGGGCCTCATGGTGACCAGGACAACAGGGAGGGCCGGGAGTAAAGACACAGCATCCCCCTCCCCAGCGGCCCTCCGTCCCCTCCCCCCTCACTTGTCCTCCCCTCCCCTCCCCTCCCCTCTTGCCTGCCCTCCCTCCCCTCCCTCCCCTGTCCTCCCCTCCCTCCCCTGTCCTCTCCCTCCCCTTCCAGAACTGAGGTGTCTTCTCAGGTCTGGCCACATGCAGCTCACAGACAAGACCCTCTGATGCCTTTTCTTCAGATCAGAAATATTTGCTGTCAAGTCTTAATTTCCATTTTGTGGGGGAGAAGCCCGGCTGTTCAGGAGTCTGTAATGAGATAAGACTTCCCTGCAGTGCATTTGCATTTGCAAAAATCTTCTAATGTTCCAGGCCAAAAAGAGCATTTTGGTGTGGGAGTTGCCCGGCAGGGGGGTGGAGGGTGGAGAATGAATGGGGGGCCGGGTCGGGGGTGCGGCGCTGGAGCCCCAGGGGCTTTCTGTGGGGCTGGGGGTGGGATGAGCAGGAAAGCCCCCGACCCCAGGGGCTAGCAGGAGGGGCCCCGGGGTGGGCCCTGGGCCTGATTCCGGCCCTGGAGTCGGGTGGGGGTCTAGACCTGCCAGGCTCACCACTTGAGCTGCTGCTCTGGGTCTACATTCAGCACCGCTGGGGTCCTTCTGTGCGTCAGCCGCACATTTTAGTTTAGAATACACGGGGGGACGTTGGGGGATGCACTGGGCTGCATACTCACCCTCATGCAAATGCACATGCCCACACATGTACACACACGCACACACATGCACACACAAGAGCACACGTGTGTACATGCACACACAGCGCTGCATGGAGGGGCCGGTTTTCTGCTTTGCTCTGCGTTCCTAACTGTGCTCTTTCCTTCACCCTGAGTGCATCCTGCCCAGAGAAGAAGGTGTAGAGGAGCCGGGTCAGCCTGGGCTGCCATCCCCTCCTCACAGCCAGCAGGGCACCTCGGTTGGTTCTGGAAGGAGTCCACTGGGGCAAGGGGGCTACTGGGAATTTTGATGGAAGTGGCAGGACATGGGGCTTGCACACAGGAGACTCAGATTGTCACCCATCACAGGCACGTGTGGGCCCAGGAGGACTCAGTTCCCACCAGGCGTGCTGGGAGTCCCGAGCTGTGGGCTTTGGCTTCATCTTCGTAACAAGGCAGCTGTTCCTTCTTTCCCGAGGACGTGGGGACCAGCCTGTGACCTCCACAGTGACAGACGTCACTCTCCTACTTCAGGACAGCTGCTGACCAAGTGGGGCCAATGGGGAGAGTCCCATTTCAAATTTCCACTTGGACTCCCAGACCTTGACTCTGGTGGAGACCCTCCCCTGGCACCATCAGGACAAACTTGCCCCCAGGTAAAAGTCTCAGAGGGCGAAGGGTACACATCACCACTGATCAGGACCCTTGGACACACGATTTTGTTGCGCCTCATCCCCACCAACACCAGGTCTCCACGCCACAGCCCTGGCCCAGCACGACCCTCCCCTGCCTTTCACCATGGTCTGTGCTTAGCACGCTGAATCTGAGACCACTTGAGGTGGCGGCTGATTCTGATGATAACTGTAAACATTTACACACAAATTTTTTTATTAAGATAATGTAGATTTTCATGCAGTTTTAAGATAGAGAAGCCTTGTACCCTTTGCCCAGTCTCCCTCAATGGTAGCATTCTACAAAACCATAATGCAATATATTGATATCAATATAGATCACCAAAGCCCTCCGGTTTCCCCAGGCTGGCTTGTAGTTCTGCGTGTGTGTTTAGTTCTGTATGCGTTTATCACCGGGATAGGTATGTATTTTCATTACCACTGTGCAGACACTGAACACTTCTTCACAAAGGTCCCTTCCGCTGACTTTTTATAACTACTACATCTCCATCCATTCCGAACCCCCGGCAGGCACCAATCTGTCCTCCGTTTCAGAAGTTTTTCCATCTAATGACATTAATGGACTCACACCGCACGAATCCTCCTGGGAGAGAACGTTTTCACTCGGCATAATTCCCTAGAGATCCATCCATGTTGCTGGGTATCACTGGTTCTTTTTTATTTCTGAGTGCTTTTCCACAGTCTGGATGAACTGCAGATAGTCTAACCATTAGCTCATTGAAGGGTGTGTTTTGTTTTATTTTCTGGCTATTACAAATAAATCTGCTGTCACACTAATTTTTCTCTAGGATAAATGCTCATGAGTGTAATCGCTAGGTAGTTCGGTAATTGCATACTTAGTTTTTGAAGAAACTGTCAAATCGGGAGTGCTTTTATTTGTCTGCAGTCACATCAGCATTTGACTTTACCACTTGTTTATTTCCAGTAAGTGCATAGTGGTGTCTCATTGTGGTTTTATTTTGATTTCCCCGAAATCTAGTGCAATTGAGCATCGTTACATTCTGGTCAGGTTTAGGTGATCAGGTTTTCCTTTTTGGATAGTTCCTTTGGTGTCAAGTTTTAGAACTCTTTGCCTAACCATCAGATCAGATCAGTCGCTCAGTCGTGTCCGACTCTTTGCGACCCCATGAACTGCAGCACGCCAGGCCTCCCTGTCCATCACCAACTCCCGTAGGTCACTCAGACTCACATCCATCGAGTCAGTGATGCCATCCAGCCATCTCATCCTCTGTCGTCCCCTTCTCCTCCTGCCCCCAATCCCTCCCAGCATCAGAGTCTTCTCCAATGAGTCAACTCTTCGCATGAGGTGGCCAAAATACTGGAGTTTCAGCTTCAGCATCATTCCTTCCAAAGAAATCCCAGGGCTGATCTCCTTCAGAATGGACTGGTTGGATCTCCTTGCAGTCCAAGGGACTCTCAAGAGTCTTCTCCAACACCACAGTTCAAAAGCATCAATTCTTCGGTGCTCAGCCTTCTTCACAGTCCAGCTCTCACATCCATACATGACCACAGGAAAGACCATAGCCTTGACTAGGCGAACCTTTGTTGGCAAAGTGATGTCTCTGCTTTTGAATATGCTGTCTAGGTTGGTCATAACTTTCCTTCCAAGGAGTAAGCGTCTTTTAATTTCATGGCTGCGGTCACCATCTGCAGTGATTTTGGAGCCCAGAAAAATAGTCTGACACTGTTTCCACTGTTTCCCCATCTATTTCTCATGTAGTGAAGGGACCAGGTGCCATGATCTTCGTTTTCTGAATGTTGAGCTTTAAGCCAACCTTTTCACTCTCCACTTTCACTTTCATCAAGAGGCTTTTTAGCCCCTCTTCACTTTCTGCCATAAGGGTGGTGTCATCTGCATATCTGAGGTTACTGATATTTCTCCCAGCAATCTTGATTCCAACTTGTGTTTCTTCCAGTCCAGCATTTCTCATGATGTACTCTGCATATAAGTTAAATAAACATGGTGACAATATACAGCCTTGACGTACTCCTTTTCCTATTTGGAACCAGTCTGTTGTTCCATGACCAGTTCTAACTGTTGCTTCCTGACCTGCATACAGATTTCTCAAGAGGCAGATCAGGTGGTCTGGTATTCCCATCTCTTTCAGAATTCTCCACAGTTTATTGTGATCTACACAGTCAAAGGCTTTGGCATAGTCAATAAAACAGAAATAGATGTTTTTCTGGAACTCTCTTGCTTTTTCCATGATCCAGCGGATGTTGGCAATTTGATCTCTGGTTCCTCTGCCTTTTCTAAAACCAGCTTAAACATCAGGAAGTTCACAGTTCACAGTTCACATATTGCTGAAGCCTGGCTTGGAGAATTTTGAGCATTACTTTACTAGCGTGTGAGATGAGTGCAATTGTGCAGTAGTTTGAGCACTCTTTGGCATTGCCTTTCTTTGGGATTGGGATGAAAACTGACCTTTTCCAATCTTGTGGCCACTGCTGAGTTTTCAAAATTTGCTGGCATATTGAGTGCAGTACTTTCACAGCATCATCTTTCAGGATTTGGAATAGCTCCACTGGAATTCCATCACCTCCACTAGCTTTGTTCGTAGTGATGCTTTCTAAGGCCCACGTGACTTCACATTCCAGGATGTCTGGCTCTGGGTCAGTGATCACACCATCGTGATGATCTGGGTCGTGAAGCTCTTTTTTGTACAGTTCTTCTGTGTATTCTTGCCACCTCTTCTTAATATCTTCTGCTTCTGTTAGGTCCATACCATTTCTGTCCTTTATTGAGCCCATCTTTGCATGAAATGTTCCTTTGGTATCTCTGATTTTCTTGAAGAGATCGCTAGTCTTTCCCATTCTGTTGTTTTCCTCTATTTCTTTGCATTGATCACTGAAGAAGGCTTTCTTATCTCTTCTTGCTATTCTTTGGAACTCTGCATTCAGATGTTTATATCTTTCCTTTTCTCCTTTGCTTTTCGCTTCTCTTCTTTTCGCAGCTATTTGCAAGGCCTCCCCAGACAGCCATTTTGCTTTTTTGCATTTCTTTTCCATGGGGATGGTCTTGATCCCTGTCTCCTGTACAATGTCACGAACCTCATTCCATAGTTCATCCGGCACTCTATCTATCAGATCTAGGCCCTTAAATCTATTTCTCACTTCCACTGTATAATCATAAGGGATTTGATTTAGGTCATACCTGAATGGTCTAGTGGTTTTCCCTAGTTTCTTCAATTTCAGTCTGAATTTGGCAATAAGGAGTTCATGGTCTGAGCCACAGTCAGCTCCTGGTCTTGTTTTTGCTGACTGTATAGAGCTTCTCCATCTTTGGCTGCAAAGAATATAATTGATCTGATTTCTGTGTTGACCATCTGGTGATGTCCATGTATAGAGTCTTCTCTTGTGTTGTTGGAAGAGGGTATTTGCTATGACCAGTGCATTTTCTTGGCAAACTATGTTAGTCTTTGCCCTGCTTCATTCCGTATTCCAAGGCCAAATTTGCCTGTTACTCCAGGTGTTTCTTGACTTTCTACTTTTGCATTCCAGTCCCCTATAAGGTCAGGAAGGGCGGTGGTGAGGAGAGACCCCTCGTCCAAGGTAAGGTGCGATGGCTGTGCTTTGCTGGAGCAGCCGGGAAGAGATACCCCACGCCCGAGGTAAGAGAAACCCAAGTAAGACGGTAGGTCTTGCAAGAGGGCATCAGAGGGCAAATACACTGAAACCATACTCACAGAAAACTAGTCAATCTAATCACACCAGGACCACAGCCTTGTCTAATTCAATGAAATTAAGCCATGCCCGTGGGGCAACCCAGGATGGGCGGGTCATGGTGAAGAGATCTGACAGAGTGTGGTCTGCTGGAGAAGGGAATGGCAAACCACTTCAGTATTCTTGCCTTGAGAACCCCATGAACAGTATGAAAAGGCAAAATGATAGGATACTGAAAGAGAAACTCCCCAGGTCAGTAGGGGCCCAATATGCTACTGGAGATCAGTGGAGAAATAACTCCAGAAAGAATGAAGGGATGGAGCCAAAGCAAAAAGAATACCCAGCTGTGGATGTGTCTGGTGATAGAAGCAAAATCCGATGCTGTAAAGAGCAATATTGCATAGGAACCTGGAATGTCAGGTCCATGAATCAAGGCAAATTGGAAGTGGTCAAACAAGAGATGGCCAGAGTGAATGTCGACATTCTAGGAATTAGTGAACTAAAATGTACTGGAATGGGTGAATTTAACTCAGAGGACCATTATATCTACTACTGCGGGCAGGAATCCCTCAGAAGAAATGGAGTGGCCATCATGGTCAACAAAAGAGTCCGAAATGCAGTACTTGGATGCAATCTCAAAAACGACAGAATGATCTCTGTTCGTTTCCAAGGCAAACCATTCAGTGTCACAGTAATCCAAGTCTATGCCCCAACCAGTAACACCGAAGAAGCTGAAGTTGAACGGTTCTATGAAGACCTACAAGACCTTTTAGAACTTGCCTAACCATAGAGCCTGAAATTTTGTTCCCCATTATTTTGATGACAGAGTTATAATTTTACACTTTAGATACAAGTCTATGATCTATTTTGAGTTCACTTTTCCCAAGGTTTGAAGTTTAGATTCATTATTTTTGCCCACGGATGTCCGCTTGCTCCAGACCATTTGTTGAAAAGGTGGTCCTTTCTGTATTTAATTGCTTTTGTGTCTTTGCCGAAAATCATTTGAGCATGTTAGTGTGGGCCTGTTTCTGGATGCTCTGTCTGTTTTACTGATCTGTGTGTCTGTGCTTCTGCTAAGACCGGGTTCTTTTCTTTACTTTAGCTATACAATAAGTCGTAAGGGTGGGTGGAGAGATTTCCATCACTGTATTATTCTTTGCCAAGATGACTTTAACCATCCTAAGATTTGCTTGTTTCCATATAAAGAATTGCTATGACTCTATACAAGAAACCCTACTGGAATTTATTATGAATGGCATTAACCCTAAAGATCAATTAGTGGAGTGAGGGTAAGAGAAGGTGGCATCTTTATTATGTTTAGTCTGTAGTTTGTCTCTTCATTTACTTCGGTCTCCTTTGAATACCTGCATCTGCATTTAGAGCAGTTTTAGCATCCAGATCCTATACATGTTTTGTTCAATATCTGCTGAAATGCGATGTCTGATTATTTTCGGAGTGATTGTAAACGCTATTGTTTTTCATTTCAGTTTCCTCATACTCTGTTAGTATATAGATTTTCAAGTGATTTTTCTATGTTGATCTTGTATTTGAAAACTTTTTTGAACTCACTAGTTCTGGAGACATATTTGTAGATTTCTCGGGCTGTTCCATTTTTAAGTATTAGTGTCATCTGCAGAGATGCTTTTATTTCTCCCTTTCCAGCCTGTATGCAGGTCAGGAAGCAGCAGTTAGAACTGGACATGGAACAACAGACTGCTTCCAAAGTGGGCAAGGACCACGTTGAGGCTGTATACTGTCACCCTGCTTATTTAACTTATATGCAGAGTACATCGTGAGAAACGCTGGGTTGGAGGAAGCACAAGCTTGAATCAAGATTGCTAGAAGAAATATCAATAACCTGAGATATGCAGATGACACCACCCTTATGGCAGAAAGTGAAGAACTAAAGAGCCTCTTGATGAAAGTGAAAGAGGAGATTGAAAAAGCCGACTTAAACCTCAACATTCAGAAAACTAAGATCATGGCATCTGGTCCCATCACTTCATGGTGAATAGATTGGGAAACAGCAACAGACTTTATTTGGGGGGCTCCAAAATCACTGTGGATGGTGACTGCAGCCATGAAAATAAAAGATGGTTGCTCCTTGGAAGAAAAGCTATGACCAACCTAGCCAGTGTATTAAAAAGCAGAGACATTATTTTGCTGACAAATGTCCGTCTAGTCAAAGCTATGGTTTTTCCAGTAGTCATGTACCGTTGTGAGAGTTGGACTATAAGGAAAGCTGAGCACCGAAGAATTGATGCTTTTGAACTGTGGTGTTGGAGAACACTCTTGAGAGTCCCTTGGACAGCAAGAAGATCCAACCAGTCCATCCTAAAGGAAATCAGTCCTGAATAGTCATTGGAAGGACTGATGCCGAAGCTGAAACTCCAAACTTTGGCCACCTGATGTGAAGAACTGACTCATTTGAAAAGACCCTGATACTGGGAAAGATTGAAGGCGGGAGGAGAAGGGGACGACAGAGGATGAGATGGCTGGATGGCATCACCGACTCAATGCACATGAGTTTGGGTAAACTCTGGGAGTCAGTGATGGACAGGGAGGCCTGGCGTGCTGCAGTCCATGGGGTCACAAAGAGCCAGACACAACTGAGCGACTGAACTGAACTGAACTTCCAACCTTTAGGCTTTTTCCTCTTGCCTTATTTTAGTAGCTAACATTTCCAGTACTACGTTTATGTTGAATGAAAGTAACAAGAGAGGACATGATGGTCTTGTTCTCAACTTTCAGGGAAACACAGTCGGTATTTCACCATTAAATTTAACACCAGGGGTAGGCTGTTTGTACATGATCCTTATCAATAGGTGATCCCATTCGATTCCTGACTTGCTAAGGGTTTTTTTCATGAATGGGCGTTGTACATTGTCAGATGTTTTTTCTGGATCAGCTGATGTGATCATGTGCTTTTTTTTTCTTTGGCTTCTTTACATGGCAAATAACATTGATTTCCAGATGTTTCATACATAGAAGAAATCCCATTTGATTGTGGCTTATACATGTTTTTATACTTTATTGAGTTCAGCTTGCTAATATTTTGTTGAGTATTCTGCACTTACGTTCATGAGAGATGTTGGCCCATGTTTGTTTGCTGCTGTTGTTGCTCTGCCCATGTCTGGTTTTGGTATTATGGTCTTACTGGCCTCGTAAGACGTGTGCCACATGTTCCTTCTATTTTTTCCAAAATTGTTACATAAAACTGGTATTAATGCTTCTTTAAGTATTTTGTAGAGTTCTCTAGTGAAACTGTTAGAGCCTGGAGATGTCTTTCTCAAGAGCTTTTCAATTACAAATGTAATAATCTTTACATTATTTAGGACTGTTTAGACTATCTATTTCATCTTGGCTGAATTTAATACTTTGCAGCTTCAAGGAGTTAATCTTTTAAGTTGTTGCATATATGAGAGTAAAGTTTGTAGTTTGCCTTTGTTATATATTTAAAGGCTATAGAATAGTGAGATCCTCTACTGCACTTGTAATATTGATTATTTGTTCTTTACACTTGTACTCCTGTATTTTTTTTTCAATCTTGATAAAAATTGATCAATTTCATTGATATCTTTAGGGAACAAGATTTTTGTGTAATTGGTTTTCTCTATTGTTTTCCTATTTTAATTTCATTGGTTTCTCCTCTTATTATTTCCTTATTCTTCTTTTGGGTTTACTTTGCTTCTTTTTCTAGATCCTTAAGGTAGTTTCAGTCATTGACTTGAGACTGTCAATTCTTAAGTAAGCATTCGATATTATGAGTTTCATTCTCAGCACTGATTTAATGGCATCACAGATTTTGTTATGTTGTGTTTCTGTCTCCTTTGGATCTATGTCTTTTAAAATTTATTTTGAGACTTCCTCTTTAACTTATAGATTATTTAGGATTGTGATTTCTAACCATTAAAAATTCTGTGTTATTGATTTTTAGTTTGACCCCTTTAAGGCCAAAGAGCACATTCTTATGACTTCAGTTCTTTAGACTTTGTTTTATGGGCCGTGGTCATTCCTGCCTCCTGTATCTTGAGGCTTTTCTGCTTGGTGTGCACACGTCTAGGGTTGTCCGGTCTTTCTGGTGGACTGATCCTTGTATTGTTCAGTGCCAGTCATGATTGCTGGTGGTTTTCCTAGCTGTGCCGTCACCGTTTCCCCCAGCTGCTGCTCACACGGTGTGCTGTGTGCGCTTCTCCATCCTCCTACTCAGGCTTCTCTACACCATCGAATATAGAATTTCTGGAGTCAGTGTACAGTCGAACCGTGTTTTCTTTTTACTCACGCTGAAAATCTCCATCTCTTTATGTGTATATCTAACCCATTTGCGTTTATGTGATTATGGATCAGTTGGCATTTACGCGCCATTTTGATATTTTCTATTTGTCCCTCTATATCTCATTCTCTCTTAAAGCTTTCCTCTAAGTCATTTGATCATATTCAGAACTTCCAGATTAATTCCAGAATTCCAGATTAATTTATGGTGGTGTTAGGGTATCTTTTTGTATAGTTTTATGGTAGTTTCTCTCGGAGAAGGCGATGGCACCCTACTCCAGGACTCTTGCCTGGAAAATCCCATGGGCGGAGGAGCCTGGTGGGCTGCAGTCCATGGGGTCGCGAAGAGTCGGACACGACTGAGCGACTTCTCTTTCCCTTTTCACTTTCATGCATTGGAGAAGGAAATGGCACCCGACTCCAGTGTTCTTGCCTGGAGAATCCCAGGGATGGGCGTGGGCTTCGTGGGCTGCCGCCTCTGGAGCCGCACAGAGTCGGACACGACTGAAGCAACTGAGCGGCAGCAGCGGGGTAGTCTCTGGGTATTTCAGTGCACGTGTGTGACTCCACCTGTATCAGCTTGAAGCAAACGTGGAATCCTCACTGTTACAGGTCCTTTTATCTTCGTCACTTTTAATGTCATAGGTTTGACTATTGACAGATTTATCATTTTTGTTTAATCAACTCATATTCATAAAGTTCTGTGTGCCCATATTTCTACTCTTCTTAATGCTCCAAGTTTCCTTCACTTGTCATTTCCTTTCTGTTTGAAGAGCTCATTTCACCAAATTCAAAGGGTAGATCTAGTAGTATAAATATGCCAAGGGAACATTTCATGCAAAGATGGGCTCAATAAAGGGCAGAAATGGCATGGCTCTAACAGAAGCAGAAAATATCAAGAAGAGGTGGCAAGAATACACAGAAGAACTGTACAAAAAAGATCTTCATGACCCAGATAACCACAGTGGTGTGATCACTCACCTAGAGCCAGACATCCTGGAATGTGAAGTCAAGGGGGCCTTAGAAAGCATCACTACGAACAAAGCTAGTGCAGGTGATGGAATTCCAGTGGAGCTATTCCAAATCCTGAAAGAGGATGCTGTGAAAGTGCTGCACTCAATACGCCAGCAAATTTGGAAAACTCAGCAGTGGCCACAGGACTGGAAAAGGTCAGTTTTCATTCCAATCCCAAAGAAAGGCAATGCCAAAGAATATTCAAATTACTGCAGAATTGCACTCATCTCACACAGTAGCAAAATAATGCACAAAATTCTCCAAGCCAGGCTTCAAATCTACATGAACCAAGAACTTCAAGCTGGATTTAGAAAAGGCAGAGGAACCAGAGCTCAAATTGCCAACACCCTTTGGATCATTGAAAAAGCAAGAGAGATCTGGAAAAACATCTACTTTGCTTATTGACTATGCCAAAGCCTTTGGCTGCGTGGATCACAAACTGTGGAAAATTCTTAAAGAGATGGGAATACCAGACCACCTGACCTGCCTCCTGAGACACCTATATGCATGTCAAGAAGCAGCAGTTAGAACTGGACATGGAATGGACTGCTTCCAAATTGGGAAAGGAGTACGTCAAGGCTGTATATTATCACCCTGCTTATTTAACTTATATGCAGAGTACACCATGAGAAACGCTGGGCTGGATGAAGCACAAGCTGGAGTCAAGATTACTGGGAGAAATATCAATAACCTCACATATGCAGATGACACCACCCTTATGGCAGAAAGTGAAGAGGAACTAAAGAGCCTCTTGATGAAAGTGAAAGAGGAGAGTGAAAAAGTTGGCTTAAAACTCAACATTCAGGAAACTAAGATCATGGCATCTGGTCCCATCACTTCCTGGCAAGTAGATGGGAAACAATGGAAAAAGTGAGAGACTTTATTTTCTTGGGCTCCAAAATCACTGCAGATGGTGACTGCAGCCATGAAATTAAAAGATAATTGCCCCTTGGAAGCAAAGCTATGACCAACCTAGACAGCATATCAAAAAACAGAGACATCACTTTGCCAACAAAGTTCTGTACAGTCAAAGCTATGGTTTTTCCATTAGTTGTGTATGCTTGTGAGAGTTGGACCATAGACAAGGCTGAGCACCGAAGAATTGATGCTTTCAAGCTGTGGTGCTGGAGAAGACTCTTGAGAGTCCCTTGGACTGCAAGGAGAGCCAACCAGTCCATCCTAAAGGAAATCAGTCCTGAATATTCATTCAAGGGACTGATCCTGAAGTTGAAGCTCCAATACTTTGGCCACCTGATGCAGAGAAATGACTCATTTGAAAAGACCCTGATGCTGGAAAAGACTTAGGGCAGGAGGAGACGGGGAGGACAGAGGATGAGATGTTTGGATGGCATCACCAATCCGACGGACATGAGTTTGAGCAAGCTCCGGGAGTTGGTGAAGGACAGGGAGGCCTGGTGTGCTGCCGTCCACGGGGTCACAAAGAGTTGGACACAACTGAATGAATGAATTGAACTGATGTTAACATTCACCAAAGCATACAGTTCAGCGGTTTTAGCACATTCACAGAGGTGGGCTATCTTGTTGTTGTTCAGTCACTAAGTTGTGTCCATTCTTCGTGACCCCATGGACTGTAGTATGCCAGGCTTCCCTGTTGGGCTATCATTACTACTATCTAATTCCAGAATATTTTCACCCTGGAGAAGAATCCCCACGCTCGTTAGCAGTCACCCCACCTCTTAGCTGTGCCCTGAGTTGGATGCTGGCACTGCAATTCAGGAGAGATCTGTGCCCGCTCCCAGGAACCCACACTTAAGTCAGAGACCAGGACACAAGAAGCAAACAGATCAGCACCAAAGCCTCCATAATTACGATTGTCATAGGTGAGGTCAAAGAAAGCAAGATGCCAGCAGTTGCTGAGGAGGACACGCCAACAGGGCTGGGCCAGGGGCAGGCCACCTGGGGTGGGGAGGTGCAGCCTGGGTTAAACTGTGCTGTGGGCACGCACACACCAGCCCAGGGGCGGTGGAGACATTTCTGTGTCCTCTGGGGGAGGTCCTTCCAGGGAGGATCAGGTGAAAACTGACATCACCAGGTGGGCTTGTGTATCAAGGGTGCTGGGCATCCTAGCAGCCTCTGAAGGCCTCCCTGGGCCGGCCCTGGAGGAGGGAGCGGAGGCTGCCAGCATGGGAAAGGAGTGCGCGTCCCAGCCAGCTGGCCTCGGAAGGATGAGCATCAGCTGCAATTCTGCACCCGGGCCAGGAAGAGGCGAGGCAGAGGCGCCTGTGTGCCCTCACCTTCCTCTCATCTTAGGACCACCTGCGGTCTGGATAAAGTGAGCTGCTCTCCTCGTCCTGGAGTTTCGCCTTTTCTAGTGGACTTTCAGACACCGGTCATCACAGACAATGTCACCTTTGTGGCCTGGTGACAGCAATTAGGAAAACTGCGTGTCCTCCAGTAGGAGAACCCGAGGAAGGGGACCTCAGCCTTTCCTTCCGAGGAAGGGCACCCACTGCAGCCGGAGCAGAGAACAGAATGCACACCAAGCAGGTGTGAAGGCCGAGCACCCAGGCCCCGAGGGGACTCACGGAGGCGCAGGTGAGCGGATGAAGACTCCCAGGCACGGACGGTGGAAAGCTGCCGATGGGAACCCTCCCTCGCACCATCAGCCTCCACCCCCTGCTCATCTCCTGTGGTGGGGAAGGCGGGCAGGAGGGTGGGGCCCATGGCTCCATACCTGGCACTGCCTCTGTGCCCACGGCGCTGCAGATTCCAAACGGTAAATGGTAGTAAGTCATTAAAGTAAATGCTCAAGAGCCGAACAAGAAAGCCGTTCTCCATTTCAAACACTTCCCTGGGGGTCTATAGGCATCCGACAGCGCTCATCTTCAGTCTTCTGCACTGTAGCCGCCAATCAGAGAGTCAGATAATCTTCCTGACGACAAAACCATTGACTAAAACATTTTTATACAATGCAAATTTCCAAGATTTATCATCTCCGGTACCCATGACTTAGAATGCATTAGGCTGCTGTTATCAATTTTAATAATAGGCTTCCTAGCCAAAATTTGGATCACCCTCACTGGGTTTTTAAAAATTTCATTACTAGACTCACTGAACACACAACATCCCTTGAAGAAAGCGTGTTCCTTTCGTCGGAATCAGGGATGGCGGTGCCGGCGGCCAGCTGGGAGTTCTGTTCTCCGTCTTACTGTTTCTGTGTCCCCTCGGTCCTGGTGACGCGGCTGCCCCTCATCTCCCACACCGACATCTACAGTTTCAACATCTTTTCTGTGCTTTGATACAGCAAATGAATCCGCCAAAGTGGCTCAGACACTAAAGAATCTGGCTGCAATGTCGGAGACCCAGGTTTGATCCCTGGGTCGGGAAGATGCCCTGGAAAAGGAAATGGCAACCCACTCCAGTATTCTTGCCTGGGTCATCCCATGGAGAGAGGAGCCTGGCGGGCTACAGTCCATGAGGTCACAAAGAGTCGGACGCTCCTGAAGCGACCCAGCACGCACGTGTGTTGGATGGCCTGTAAGGAGCGCGACCAAGGGCGGATCACTGCCTCGTCATGGGGACGGGGGCTCGTTCACGCAGCCTCCTGCTGGCAAAGCCTGTGTGCTGGGTTTTCACTGCAAAAACCAGAAACCAGCTGAGAACCCTAATCTGTTTCAAGTGTTGGGAGAATCAGCCAGGATCAGTCGTCCTGCCTGGCAGCTAAGAGGAGAGGCCCGTTCTGGATGCCCTGGGCCCTGGGATCCTTCCCTGGAAATAAAACCCGACACTCAGATCCCTGCCTCCAGCAGCAGCAGAGGCCGGAGGAGCCTCTTTCTCTTTGGATGTCAAACATCGCCAATAACTCAGCGGGTGGAAAATGTCTGGGTCACGCGGATGCTGTCCGTGGCTGGCGGCACACGTCAACTTTGGAGCAGTGATGTTTTCAGCACCAAGTGGTGAAAACCCATACGTGTTGTGTGCTTGCCCCTTGGGATCCGAAGTGGCTTTGACCAGCTCCCCAGACAGCTTTTCTGTGCAGGAGACAAAGCCGTGAAAAGGCACAGAATGGAGAGAATCAATCTGTCACCTTACAGCAAGTGTCGTAAAAAATAACAGAACTGTGAGGTCTGACGTGGGGGTGATGGTGGGAAGCCCTGCGGACTGGCAGGGGTGGGCCAGGATGCAGGCTCCATCCAAGGAAGAGCGAAGGGCCACTGGCCCGGCCCACGGAGACCGTGTCTCCCAGCTCTCAGGCTGGCCTCTGAGTAGGGGACTAGTTTGCCCCTGACGTCTCGTTCTCTCTGGCAGAGGATCTGAGGTGTGGTCCAGGCATTATCCTACCAGACAGATGTCCCTGATGCGGAAGCAAATCCAGCGGATGCTCCCCAAGTGCCTCAGCTGTGTCTGCTCTGCTGGGCTGCAGGTTCTCTGAGGGCCCCGCGGGACCCGAAGGACGGAGACGGGGCTGTGTGCCGGGACTTGGGAAGAAAACAAGCACATTCACTGGGGAAGATCTGACATCACCAGCGACAGCATGACCGCTGAGCGGGGTGCAGGGTGTCTGGGTCCAGGCTGGTTGCAGGTCCATGGATGGCGAGGTCCACTCGGAATGAGAGGACGAAGGAACGAACCTGGCTGAGGATTCGGGACGATGCTGGGCTGGTCCCCAGGGCGTGGCTCCCATTCCTGGGCATTTGCGATGGGGCTCAGGTGTGGCACCAACCGCCTCGAAAGGAGACCCAGCAATGTCTGACGGAGACACAACCTTGACCAGGGCCCAGCAGGAAAGGTGGGTCCCCAACCGTCTAAGCCTCAGGACCCCCCTGATGAAGTCAGACAGCAAATCTTTCCAGATGGACACAATACAAACTGTTAGGGAAACAATAAAAAAACAAGACGAAACCAAAACCACACTGGTCTCAGTGGGAGGGCTTTCCACCCAAAGACCCGCTGTGGGCAAGATGCGAGTGGCCAGCTGCAGACCCGCTTTCCCACCCGCCCCTCACAGTGGTCCCACCTGTAGGAGGGGCGTCACTGGGATCTGGATCTGTGTGCCCAGGTATCTGGTGATGTGCAGACGACACTTGGAGGAGTGTGTGTGTGTGTAATATGTATGTATGTGTGTATGTACACACGTGCATGTGTGTGCGTGCGTGCATACGTGCGCATGTGTGTATGTGCATATATGCATGTGCATATATGATCCTATGTATGTGTATATGTGCATATGTGTGTATCCGTGTATGTATGTGTATGTATGAGTATATGTGTGTGTGAATGTGTATGTTGTATGCATGTGTATATACGAGTGTATGTATATGTGTGTGTACATACGTATGTGTATATTGTGCAGTGTGTGTAAGTGTATGTATGTGTGTATATGTATGTGTATATAAGTGTATGTGTGTAAGTGTATGTGTATGTGTATATGTGTGTGTATGCATGTATGTGTATGTGTGTATAACTGTGTATGTGTGTAAGTGTGTGTGTAAGTGTGTATATGTGTGTAAGTGTGTGTGTGAATGTGTATGTGTAAATGTGTGTAAGTGTGCATGTGTTTAAGTGTGAGTGTGTAAATGTGTATATGTGTAAATATGTGTGTGCGCCTGCATGTGTGTGCATTGTGTATGTGTGTAAATGTGTGTGTGTGTGTCTGTTGGGGGGGTCCTTCAGATGTCTGGGCCTCATGGCACTGGTTCAGGAACCATCAGCCCTGCTCATCTGCAGAGCCGAGCAGAGTTACATGAGTCAGACCCATCCCCCATCCTGGGGGATGTCTTGTCCCCTTTCCACCCTGCGTCCAGAGCCCACAGGCACAGGAGGTGAGGGGGAGGGCCCGTGTGCAGGGGGCATGCCAGGCCGGGAGGGCGCCGTGAGGGAGTGAGGACTTGGGCAGTGGGAGCCCCCGTGGCTGGGGCCGTGCAGCCGGCCCGCCGAGGTCTGCAGGGAGACCAGGAGCCTCATCCGTGGTTTCCTTCTGCAGTGCCCATGAGCGGCTCAGCATCTCTGCAGTGTCAGCTAGGGTGAGACCCAGCCACGTGACCACGGACTGACCAGCACAGCCCTGCGCCTGCCTAGCATGAACGCCCCCACACATCCTGCCGGTGGACGCTGTCAGAGGGCACGGCCGGGCAGACTGCCACGCTGGCCCTGCCCTCCCTGTCTGAGAGCCCCAGGGCTGGCAATGGAACCTCTGCCTGGAAAGGTCCACCCAGATGTTTGCACGCGCTGCCCTCACACACGTCTAAGGATGCTTTCCCAGCCACGGACAGAGGGGAAGCCTGCCTGGCTTGGTTCGTTATGTAAATGTTAGCATCACACGAGCCGTGGACTTTGTTCAAAACTTTAACGGCTGAGCAGAAGAAAGTCCCGGAAATGTGGGCATCCTTCACAGACCTGTGAGCTCACGAGGGCGGCTTCTTTTCTAAGCGGGTAATGTTCCTCCTACAGAGACCGAGTGTTTTCATGAGCAGTGTTTATAGGGTTTGTTCTCAGTGCTTTCCCCACACAAAATTGTTGCAAATGGTCTCGGGGGACCCACCTCGTGCTTGGAGCCCTCCCAAGGCTGCAAGATTAATTGGGAACATCACTGACACTCCATCCCCAGTGTTGTGATTGTCAGAAACCTCAGCCCAAGAAAAGAAAGACAGACATTGGGCTGCAGAGGTGGTGAGGAAGTCCTGGGGTTTGCGGATTGTGACCTGAGAGATGCCAGCCCCCACCTGGCCAGCCTGAAGTCAGACGGGTGGGGGCGAAGGATGCCAAAATTCACTCTCGTTATCGGTAGGGAGACCCCCGGCCAGGTCTCGGGTCATTGAGATCGTCAGGGAGACAGAACCTCAGCTGCCCCGAGGCACTTTGTTGTTGATTTGCGTGTAGATCTTATTTTCCCATCTTTCCAAGAAGGAGAGAACAGACTCCGTGAGTCCAAATGTTCTTTCTCCTGGAAGCCTGGGCTAGGTTTCAATCTGAGGAGATGGGGACAGAGCCTCAGCACAAAGTCCAGGGCTGTGTCCACCCAGGCCGGCTGGGGAGGGGCGGGGACTGGGCCTCGCAGGATTTGATGGAGGGAAGGACACTCCTGTTGCATGTTCTGGGGTCAACCATCTGAGTCATGTCTGCATGGACAGAAAGAGATCTACCCCGCATGGACCCCAAAGGAGCTCCTGGCTGCCATGTCACTTCTGCATAGCTCCAGGACAGGCCAGAGGTGACCTGTTTCGGAAGCTGCGGTCTTACTGAAGTCCCCGTAGAAGACGAGGTGGCAGAGGGGGTTGGAACCGTGTTTTCTTAGCACACAGCCTGGGCACTCTGCTCTGGCCAGCAGCTGCCTAGTTTTAGTTGGGGAAGGCTAATCTGGGCCTCCCTGGAGGTGCCCTGGGCATCAGGGTTGCCCCTCTGGTTAGATAATCACTTAGATGCAGACAAGGGAAAATCCAGAAGGTCCTAAAGTGGTGCCTTTTAACCGAGACAGGTTCACCAGCACCCCAGGAAATCCTGGTTTCTCCTCGCTCTGGGAATCCTTGCAGCCCCAGGGAACCCCTCCCTTCTTCAAGAACTTCTTATTTGCAAAGGTTCGGGCCCAATCGGAAATATCTAATTCAAATTGCAGCTTCCCATCTGACACAGTTGGTTTTATCCAAAATGATCTCTGATCATAGTCAGCCAACACCCTTCTTGGCAACTCATGGGCTTCAGGAATCTTGTGGGCGCTGGGAGATTCTGAAAATGAGCCGAGGGAAGCAGAGAAGGTAGGGATTTTGATCGGCTTTGTCGCCTGGGTGCTGCTCTTGGGGGGTTGGGAGTCAGGCTGTTCCACCACGGCCCCCACCTCCGAGTCTGGAGGACGGGCTTTCCCCCTGGGCTTCAGGTTCTCATCTGTGAAATGTGGGCATCATGTACTTTCCTTCTGGGGTTCTCGTGTGATTACACAAGGCTGTGAACATGGAGAGCCTGACCTCCTGTGAGCTCCACCGTGCTAACGCAGCTGTGTCTTCACACACTCACACACACTCCCCCCATTAAGCTGTTCTGGGCTGGAAATGCTGCTCTGAGGGGTGGGCCGGGTGGGGGAAGAGAAGGAAGGAGTCTGGGCTGTGGTTTGTCCACAAGTAGAGTCTACAAGGGCTTCCCTGGGGGCACAGCTGGTAAAGAATCGCTTGCAATGCAGGAGACCCCGGTTCAATCCCTGGGTTGGGGAGATCTGCAGAAGGGATAGGCTGCTCCCTCCAGGGTTTTTGGGTTTCCCTGGTGGCGCAGATGGTAAAGAATCCACCTGCATTGCGGGAGACCTGGGTTCGATCCCTGGGTTGGGTATACCCAGTCCAGGATTCTTCTCTGGAGAATTCCATGGACAGAGAAGCCTGCCAGGCTACAGTCCGCGGGGTCACAAAGAATTGGACACGACTGAGTGACTCGCTTTCAGAGTCTAAGCTCCCTGCGCCTGTCACCAAACACACTGAAGGGGCCCACGTGTCTGCGTCCTCCCGGAAGCCATTGTCGAAAGGCTCGCTCCCAGTGTGATGGCCTTGGGGGGCATGGGAGGTGACTGGGTCATGAGGCTGGGGTCGCATGAAGGGGGCAGGGTCCTTCCAAGGAGCTCCATGGAGCTCATCTGCTCTCCTGCCCCTTGAAGATGGAAGAAGGCAGGTCTGCACCTGGAAGAGGGTCCTCACCAAAACCAGCCACACTGGACCCTCATCTCAGCCTCCCAGCCTCCAGACACTCTGAGCCCCCTGCCCTACCCCGGCCAGCAGTGTTTGGTTCCAGCACCCAGGCTGGGACAGCTGGGGGTGGATGCACCATCATCGGTTACGCTGCCTCATGGATGACCTCGTCCATCCACGGGGGGAGGCAGGGGCAGAGTCAGTGCCCACCCTTTGCTGCCAGGGCTGTGAGTGTCCTGCCATGTGGGCACTGACTCCACTTCCCACGCTGGGCAGCCCGGCTCCACAGACCCCTCTCCCGAGGCTCCTCAGTGGTCAGGGGCAGGATGCGGGGAGGGCAAAGCCTGGGCAGAAGGAACCAGGCCAGAGACTCTGTCCCTGAGGCTGGCCCTGGGAGCAGCTGTTGGCTGGGAGCACGGTGTGGCGGGTCCCCCAGGAGCCAGGACTGGGAAGCTTCGCAGCACCTGCAGCGTTTGGAGCTTTGCTGTTCCTGCGCTCCTAGGCATGTGTGGAACCCAGCAGTTTCTGGATGTGGTGCCTGATGTTTTATCCAATTAGCTGCTCAAAGTTTTCCTCTCTGGGTCTAGGTTCTGGCTGCACCCCTGGAGACGCTTCTGACCCACAGCAGGGGTGGGGTCGTGGTGTGAGGCAGGGCGTCAGGAGGAGGAGGCTGTCACACGCTGTTTGTCAGCAGCCTCAATCAAAGCGGCTCTTGTCTCCAGGGGTGGCTCCTCTCTGCCTCCTCCTGCATCCGGGCCTCCAGGGTCCCCTGGCTGGTGGCCACGTCCCTCAGTCTCTGCCTCTGTCCTCACACGGCCACCCACCCCCAGGTCTCTCCTGTCGCATCAGGAGGTGCGTTGGATTTCCAGCTCACCTGGATCGCCCAGTGTGGTCTCATTTCAAGCCCCTTAAGGGGTTGCATCTGCAAACGCCCCCATCGGACTCCATCCCCTCACGGCTTCCGGCGCCTGTGCGCTCTCAGGGGGTGCTCTCCTCCCGCCACAGGGCCTCCTTCTATTTTCCCACAAACATCCAGGTGACAGGTGCTGGCGTGGGCAGCCAGCTCCGAACACTGAAGTTAGCAACGTGGCCAGGAGGAGCTCCAGGAGGCTCACGGGAAGGCTCGTGGCAGGATGCGCCTGCGAAGCGCGCTCCAAGGAAAGGTCAGGCTTTGCACACGAATGCTCTGAATCTGTGTTTCAAATTCATGCGCTGTATTCCCTGCAGCAGAGCTCTCAGCTGAGCAGAAAATATTTTGCCAATGAGCCATTTCCTAGAACAAACCCATTGAGCAGCTCCGGTGCCTTGGCAACGAGCACTGTGACAAGTGGCTATGATTTAACTTTCAGATTTGAAATTGCGGGCTGATGGCCACCAAGACAAGCGGCCAGGGAGGTTCTCTACGTGGAGAACAAACTTGCCGTGACTGTTCACGCCTGGTGGCGAGCGGATGCTGCCTGCAGGGGCAAGAAGCGGCCTCAAGGCCCTCCCTCTGCTCTTCCCCGCTGCATCCTCACAGGCTTGGGAGAAGGGGATGGGGTTGGCCATCGCCCCTCCTTGGCAAAGAGCTGCAGCCCCAGAATCTGTCTGGGGTCTTGGTTGAGACTCCTTTGCAGACTGCTTTTCTCCCCACCCTCAGTCTCTGCTCTCTCAGCATCTCTCAGGATCACCCAAACTCCTGCAAACCACCTGAGCTGCTTCCACTCCCCTGGAGGATTCCCAGCTGGGAGTCTGTGTGGGGGCCGTGCTCCCGCAGCTCCAGCTCATCGGAAGAGGAGCAAAGCCGGGGGTTGGGGGTGGTGATCCTACAAACGGTGATGGAGCCTCGTGAGGGCAGGCAGGGGGCCAACACGGGTTCTAAGCAGCAGCCTGGTCTCTCTGGTCTTTAGCTGGAGAAACCGGGGCTCCTGGGGCCTCGGCGTAACAGAGGAAGCTGTGGTCCCACGAGGGATGTTCCCGAGACCCCAGGTGGGACCTGTTTCATCCCCAGGTATGCGCGTAGGTCCCAGACGGGTGATGGAAACGAGAGAGCTCAGACTCCCACCATCCTGCATGCCCTGTGGGCGGGGCCTCTGTAGGCCTGTCCACATCTTACTAGCTGCTGGCAGTGGGATCTGGGTCCCATACCCTTTCGTATCTGCACTCTGTGAGATGTATGCACTTTCTATGTTTTTCTCATCTGTAATTTGTAAGCACTGGATATTAAGACTAAAACATATAAACTAAGTCAGTACATTGAAATCTAGAGGTGCCTTTTCAGGGCTGAAAAAAGGCTTTTAAATGCAAGAAGGTAAAGCCCATGAGAGGAAGACCCCCAAAGACACACAGGTGTCCTTTGCTGTGGTTTAATCATGCCCCCCAGCTCCCCTGAGAAGATGCTACAGTCCTAACCCCCCCATTGTGGAAGACCTCCAAAGACACAGCTCCCCCGAGAAGATGCTGCAGTCCTAACCCCCCACACCTTGAACATGACTCATTTGGGAGGAAGGTCTTTGCAGAAGGTCAAATTTAGATGAAGTTGTTGGGATGGGCCTCAATCCAGTAGGACTGAGGTCTGGATGAAAAGGGAAAATTTGACCAGGAGACAGGTGCTTACAGAGGGAAGAGGAGGGGCCAGGGCCCAGGAGCTGGCCAGAAGCTGGAGCAGACCCTTCTGGGAACCTCAGGAGGCGCAGCCCCACCCACGCCTGGAGCCTGGACTCCAGCCTCCAGGCCGGGAGCATCCCGGTTCGTGCTCAAGGCTGGTCTGTGCTCTGGGCCAGCAGCCCCCGGAACCTGACATGGCCGAGGTGGCTCCTGCAGCCGTCCCTGCCCACGAGGAGAGGGAGGTGTTGTGCTGAGGGTGAGTGGGGGGTGCACAGGGGCCCTGGGGGAGGGGTGTGGCTGGGGCCCTGGCCCTGCTCCCCTCGCTATCCCTCCATCCCACTCTCCATGAATCCCCCAGGTGCACCAAGATTTTCTTTCTCTCAAGATCCTGGAGGCTGCAGGGAAATCTCTGCGCTGGTAACAAGGGCTTTGTTCATGAAAAGTTAGCGAAGGCAGGACAGCGAGCAAGGCCAGGCCACCGGGTGAGTCAGCCGTGGGTCCGGAGTGCTCCTGAGGCTCCCACCTGCTCCCCCGCTGCCTGTGAGGCCAGCGAGGGCACCAGCCGTCCTTGCCCTTGAGTTAATTCAGCCCATCCTTCACACACTCCCTCCTTCACTCACACCGGGACTCACACTCCACAGTTCAGTCCAGTCGCTCAGTCATGTCCAACTCTTTGCGACCCCATGGACTGCAGCACGCCAGGCCTCCCTGTCCATCACCAACTCCCGGAGTTTACCCAAACTCGTGTCCATTGAGTCGGTGATGCCATCCAACCACCTCATCCTCTGTCATCCCTTTCTCCTCCCGCCTTCAATCTTTCCAAGCATCAGGGGCTTTTCCAATGAGTCAGTTCTTTGCATCAGGTGGCCAGAGTATCAGGTGGCCACGCTCCATAGGTGGGAGGATAAATCACAGAAACACCTGCTGCGAGGAAGCAAGTGTCCAGCCCAGCTGGTGGCTCAGGACCAGGGGAGGTGAGCGGGCAGTGGGGCAGCCCGCCAGCTGAGAGGTGGTGTCGGGTGTGGGTGTGTGCCCTCCAGCAGGTCTAGGATCCCCTGCTGGCATGTCCTGCAGGCTCAGGGTCCTGGGCTCCAACACACCAGTTCTGGGGCCCCTCCTTACACCCCGAGGCTCCAGGCGCTGAGCACATCCACACTGAAATGGCGGCCCTCCTCTGACTCTGAGCGTGATGATGAACGGTCCCCTCGTTGCAGCCCCTGAAGTCATTAAAGGTGAGAAAGCCGATTAAGCATGCTCTCTGCATCCCCATCAAAGTTGTCTTAATTTCACCGAGACATGGACGTTCCTCTTGAGGGAAACATCCTCTTAGGGTTTGAGAGCGATTCCTCATTAACAAAATGGCAAGTGGAGGGCGAGGTGTCAGAACCCTGACGGATGGGCTGTAAATTGGCTCTTCCACCCCAGCTGGAGACTCCGATTCCTGCCTTCAGAGGGTGGGGCCCCTCCAGGGCGATGAGCCTGTCAGCTGTCACTCAGCATTATTTAATTTCCTGCTGAGGGGGGCATCCAGGGGCACGCTGGATTGATGCTCCACGCGCCGAAGTGCCCGCCAGAGACGTCTGATCATGCGCCTCATCTTGGCCCATTATCCTGTCTGCGGTTTGAGGAGTGGGGGCGCTGGATTGCAGGGATGTCCACATCTTTCTGCTTCCTCTGCTGCTGGAAACCTGGCATTTCTCTCCCTTTTTTTTTTTATACAACAAGGAAAATAAATTCTTCAGCAGTGGAGTGTTAACATAACCTGGTGACTGCTCTCTGGACGCAGGGGCTCAGGGTCCGCTTCTAACAGCACTCAGGACAGCATGTGTCTGAGCTCATCTCCATCCTCAGGACCACAACCTCTGTCTGGAGATCTCTGCCCAGGACATCTGCACACTTGTCCAACTGGTCTACCCGCCTCCATCCATGCCCCCGCAGTGGGGAGCCCTGGCTGGAACCACAGGGAGCAGGGTGACCAACTCAGACCCTTTCCTTAGAACAGGAGGTTCTGGAGGGGTCAGAACCCCTTGCAGTTGTCACCCAGCTCTTCTTCCCAAGACATGCTCCCCTCTCGTCTCTCCTTCTTCACCGGCTAAAATTCCCTTTGAAAAGTGTTGGTGTAGGTCACCTCACACACGCTAAATAGTTCGCCCCATCCTTAGGTCAGCCCCAGGCTACTAGCCAGGGGTGGAAAGCGTGGCCGTGAGGCACCCCAAGGGTGCGTGTGCCTGTAGTGCAGAAGGCCACGCTCTGACAGCAGGCGTTTGCAGCAAAGTCAGCATATGTTTGGACTTTCCAGGTGGTGCAGTGATAAAGAATCTGCCTGCCAGCGTGGGAGAGGCAAGAGATGCGAGTTCGATCCCTGGGTTGGGAAGATCCCCTGGAGAAGGAAGTGGCAACCCTCTCCAGTGTTCTTGCCTGGGAAATCCCCTGGACAGAGGAGCCTGGCAGGCGACAGTCCACGGGGTCACAGAGAGTCAGACACGACCGAGTGCGCATGCACGTGCGCAGGGGTGTGTTTGCAGGTGTTGAGCAAGGAGCAGCGGCAGCTCCATGTTGGACGGGCCTGAGGTTCTGGATGCTTCCAGGCAGGGGTTGTCAGAGACAGTGTTAGGGAAGAAGGTCAGAGGGTGCTTGTGGACCTTCTTCTGACCAGCTGGTGGTGAGGTAACAGGTGACGTTTCTGGAACCTCAATCATCAACCTTCTGGTCCCAACCAGTCTGGGGTCTAGTTCTTGTGGTCAGCAGGTGGCCACCATCCTCCACTGAGTGGGGGGGTCTTAATTTCTATAAAACAACTGAACGATAAGCAACACATTTTCACCAGGGTCCTTCAAGAGGAATGACGTGGCCTCAAACGCTTTCTGGAGAGAAGAGCTGACTCATTGGAAAAGACCCTGATGCTGGGAAAGATTGAGGGCAGGAGGAGAAGAGGGCAACAGAGGATGAGAGGGTTGGATGGCGTCACCGGCTCGATGGACATGAGTTTGGGCAAAGTCTGGGAGATAGCGAAGGACAGGGAGGCCTGATGTGCCGCAGTCCATGGGGTCACAAAGAGCTGGACACGACTGAGCGACTGAACAACAGCTGCCCTCTGGGACTCGGGGAGGGCCCGGGAGGCTAGAGCCTTATTTTCTACAAATAAGACCCGGGGGACTCAGAGGGGCTTGTGTACCTGGGAAGGCCCTGCGGCGTCTTGTTTGGTTTCAGTCCCCCTTTCTTGATCCTCCTCCATCCTGCGGGGAAGAGGAACAGGACAAGAAAAAGAATAAAGTTGTAGGTAGGGAGATTAATCATAAACTCGGCAGGGGAGCTCAGTTTAGGGGACTCGGTTTCAATGGAAGGGAGAATTTGCAGAGCCCCCCGTGTGAGCTGAGAATGCAGGAATCTTGTTCAAAAGCACAAAGGAAAAAAAAAGTCCCTCTAAAGATACAGAGAGGGAAAGCTTTTCATTTTTTTCATGGCCTCTCTCCCCACTTGCTTGCTGTCTCTACTTGCATTTAATGGCATTCTAGGTAAGAAGGGCTGAAATCTTACATTACTAGCCTGAGTTTCACTGGCCTGCACTGCCTTGCAGTCTCTGTGGTTACGCAGTCTGATTTCCCGGTTTGTGTGCACACGGGGCCTTGTTCCATCAGGTGGGGTGATGAGGCACGAAGCACCTCAGCCTTCTTCAGCTGGCTTCCTGATCTGCACACAACACAGGCGCCAGAAAGGATGCGACGGGGCCCCTGATGGTCGCTGTTTATCAGGACTCTGCCTTCCTCCACTGTTTGACGCAGGCTCTGGTTTCAGAAAGTGTGGCCTATGGGGCCTCTTGGTGCCCCTCCCCTCCCTCTCCTGCCACCCAGGTGCAGCCCTAGTGTGCCCCCAGCACACACACTGACTCCTGCTGAGACCCGACACACGGTGCCTGGAGCCTTGAGCATTGCTCACCTGCTCTGGGAACACCGGTGGGGCGGTGGGCGCACTCCCTGCGCTGGTCTCCGCGGCTCACATGCGTGCCCAACTGCTCTTGCTTTCAAGTTCAAAGGTAAAATGGTGAAGAATTCCTGGCCGACAGCAGAGCTCTGAACCAATGGGGGCCCTCTCGAGCGTGGCTCAAGCCCCCCTTTTGAAGATGGGCTGCAGGTTTGTGGTGCTGGGGACACTCTGCGGGGCCTCTCCTCCTGAGCCCAGTGGACGCCCAGGGAGGAGGGGTCAAGAGCCCCACTTCCGACCGTTGTCTCTGTTCAGTCTCCCCACCCACCAGGCGCCAGGTCTCGTGTGAGGCAGCAGCCTGGTGCACAGAGACGGGCTCCACCCTGGGCCGGGATGCAGAGTGCAGCACTGTCTCCTTCAGAAGCTTAGAGCCAAACCCAGCTCTGGCTGGAGGTGGAGGTCAGGGCTGGGGGGCTCTGCGCGTGGGGCAAGCTTCCCAGGGCAGGAAGGCTCAGCGTTGGGGAGCACGGGCTTTGGGGTCAGCCTGCCTGGGCGGAGACCTCGGTCCAGCCCCTCTGGCTGGGGTGTCTTAGCCACCTGCCTCAGTGTCCCCAGCAGTGCCTGCCTCCTGGATGGGGGCGTTCAGGACAGGACCAGGCATGCCAGGCTGGTGCAGGCCACGTGGGCAGCCACCATGATCCTGCTGACCATCCCACTTAAAGGGCCGCTGACCTGCCAACAGGCTCGGCACTTCTGGCCACAAAGCTGGTCATCAGTTAAAGAGGTGTGATCTCCAGGCTCATCCTCCCAGACCCACAGAATCAGCAGAACCAGTGGAGACCCCACCCTCGAGCCGGGGAATCCGAGGCTGCCCTCGCGTCCCAGCCCCTCCACTTCAGTGGGGACGACTGGCCTCCTGGACAGGCAGGTTACCAGCTGGTCCCACCTTCTCCCAGACCTGTGCCTCCTGGAGACCAGATGCGACCTCCCTCCTGGGGGCTTGCAGGCATCAATCCGGCCCCACCGATGGAGCTGCCCAAGAAGCAGAAATGGGCGAAACCCATCTTCCAGCCATGCAGCGCTTCTTCAGCCCAATTTCTCCGCTCTGGGGACACCAGCGCCCATTACAAAGAGGCTAGAGCGGGATGCGGGGCTGCTGGGCGGCGGGGCAGCCTCTCCGCTCCCCGGTGGGAGGCAGGCTCCATCGGCGACAACCCCCTCCACAGAGCTACACTTCCCAAGTTGGGCTGATGGCCTCACGCTCTGATTATCTAGGATTCCATTTAAAACGAGACTGGAGGAGGGAAAGGGGGAATCAGAGGGAGGCTTCCCAGGAGGGAGCCCCGTCTGAAAGTGAGGAGGGCATTTCCACGGGCCTGGCATCCTCACTGACCTCCGGCGAGGGCACGGTAGTGTCCCCAGGGCCCTGGCAGCGCCCAGGCCCCGAGCAGCCTGGGGGTGGGGGTGGGCCCTTTGGGGTGAGCTTGGACAGTGCTGGGAGAGCTGCCCACGGCCACCCTCAAACGATCCAACAAATGCAGCGGCTCCCACAGTGTACCTCCATCCTCTCCAGCCTGGAGGCTGGAAACCCGAGAAGGACGGGCAGGCGGGGCCGGTCCCCGGGGGCGGGGAGGGGACTCTGCCCCAGGCCAGCCTCCCTGCCTGTCGGCCGCCCATGGCACCCCGGCCAGCACAAGGACCCCTCCAAGCCCTGCCTCCGTTGACACCTGTCTTCCTTCCCCAAGCTCGTGTCCTGTCCCCTGTCTTGTGAGGACCCCCACCACACCCGCCTGCCCCTTGGAAACCATCTAAATGGTACATCTGCCACGACCCCATTTCAAATGGGCTCCCAGATGGAGTTCTGGGAGGTGGGACCTCAGCACAGACTTCGCATGATTCGTCCCACACAGGGACCTCCCCCGGGGCCACAAGTGTGGGGCAAGCTGGAGCCCAGGGGTCGCGCTGACCGCTGGGCAGCTCTGGGAAGGGGGGCTGGGGACACCTCCCTCCGCCCGGGGAATCAGGACCTGAGAGCTTGGATGCCCAGGCCCTTGGCACTGGGCGGCCTGTTCACCCCACCGGTGCTGCCTCACCTTCTCCAGGGCTGGACGCACCGAGGGCCTTGTCCAGCCAGACCCAGATGTCTTCCCCCTCACTCACCAGCTTGGTCGCCAGGAGGCTGCACCTTGTTCTGGAGCTCGCCCTGCTCTCAGCGCCTGATAACGTTGGTCCCACATACGGCTGTGTTTTTAGGGCAAATTTTCCCAGTCATCGTGGTTTCAGACGCGTGACCACAGAGGAGGGACACATTCTGGAGCGTGTGGCCTTACTGAAATTACATCTCGTCTGACCGGTGAGAAAGAGCAGAGGTCAGATGCCCAGGTCTGGTTTGGCGAGATTAGAGCCTCTGACTGTTGCCAGGGCTTTCCTGGTGGCTCAGTGGGTAAAGCGTCTGCCTGCCATGCGGGAGACCTGGGTTCGATCCCTGGGTTGGGAAGATTCCCTGGAGAAGGAATTGACAACTTACTCCAGTATTCTTGCCTGGAGAATCTGATGGACAGAGGAGCCGGGCGGGCCACAGCTCATGGGGTTGCAGAGTCAGACACGACTGAGTGACTGAGACTTTCCCTTTCACCTGTTGATCGGGACTGTTACTGGGCACAGCCTCGCCAACCCCTGGTTGAGTTACTCACCTATCCATCCATCTGCACTCTGCATTTTGTTCAAGCAGAAGTACTGACCACAGCTGACCGCACGCTGGCCCCCGGCTAGGCACAGTGACTCCTCCGTGCCTAAGCCACAGAGCTCCAACCCCAGGTGTTATGGCCTCCGGGATGATGGGCTCTGGACGCGGTTCATGTCCCAGGACCACCAAAGGGCCAGGAAGAGTGGGCTGCTCCAGGAGGAAGGAGCCCATGGGAAGTTCGAAGGCGGCAGGAAGTGCCATCACGGTGCAGCACCCACAGCACTGGATCCACGTGGAAACTTCCAGAACACGCTGCCTGGGCCCCTGGACCTATCTCAGAGCCTCAAGCTCCGCCCTGGAAGGAGAATGACATCCTTCAAACCCTGGCCATGATGGGTGTCTTCCTGCCCAGAGGTCAGTGCCAGGCGACCGGCAAGGGCTCTCCTGAGCCCCTGGCTCCTCCTGGATCCATGGAGACACAGGGCTGGAGCAGGGCTGTCCTGGGTGTTTATCTTCACATCTCTCATCAGCATGTATCACCAAGCAGCTTGAGTGTCCTGAAAAGCATGAGAAAAGCAATTAATTAATTAACCAGAGAGGACAGAGGAGACAAGAGATGGCATCAGGAGGGCTGAAGACAGTCCCTGCGATGGAGGTGGGGGTGGAAAGGAGCAGGGGAGAGAGGCGGTGGGGGTGGTGGGGGGAGGGCAGGGCCCACGCGACAGGACTGAACCCCGGCCACTACGGGCACCGGCTCGCTCATTCGTCCCAAACCTGGGTGACCATTCCACCCACACAGGCTTCAGGGAGGCCGAGGGGGCGCCTGAGGGAACCCCTCGCAGGTGGGGGGACTGCTACGTCCAGGAAGCGGAGCCACAGAGAGAGGAGGGAGGGGCAGGAGAACCCTGCTCGGATTCTGCATGTCCAGAATTTCTGGGGCCCAGACCTCCGGTCTGCGGCCAGGCCTGGCTTGTCCCCAAACCTCAGGGAGGAAGGGAAGCTAAGCAGGGGCAGATGCTCAACCTACCTGTAATCCGGGATCAGAGAGGCCTGGGGAGCTGGGGGAGGGGTCTGGGAGATGTGGGAGGGGTCTGGGAAATGTGGGAGGGGCCTGGGAGATGTGGGCAGGGTCTCTGGAGTTGGGGGATGGGCCTGGGGAGTTGGGGGAGGAGCCCGGGAGATGTGGGAGGGGCCTGGGGGGTGTGGGCAGAGTCTCTGGAGTTGGGGGATGGGCCTGGGGAGTTGGGGGCGGGAGACCCGGCCAGTGGTGTCCTCAGGGCAGGGCTCTGAGTCCTCCAACCCTGGAGAGGCCCGACTGAGTCTCGCTAAATGACTCCCTGGCTTCCCTGGACGACTGGAGGGCTGTCTCTCTCGCCTCTTAGGCGTAAACCAGAATCCCCGCCTGCAGGGCCCCGGGGTTGCTGCTGCCCCCGTCGGTTACCTGGGTGCCCTAGGGCTCTGAGTCCTTCCTGCTGAGAGCTGCTGTGTGACCTTGGACAAGCTCCTCAGCCGCTCTGAGCCTCGGTTTCCCCACCAGTAAAAAGGGTAGCCTGACATCCTCCTGTCAGGCTCCGCCCAGGGGTCACAGTGGCAGCATCTGATGGTGAGCTGCGGTGGGGACACCCCAGGGTGGGTGGGCATCCCCGCCTGGTCCGCGACCCTGGGTGTGGGCCTGCTCCACAGCACGGGGGCAGGCCCAGGGTACAGGGGCCTGGCATCTGAAGGAGGGCAGGCTACTCCCCAGCCAGGACTCCCGGGGTGTGTGTGTGTGTGCTTGTGTGTGGGTGGGTGGGTGTGTGCACATATGTATGCATGTGTGTGTGTGTGTGTGGCCAGGGCTGGCCAGCTGGGAGCCTCCTGCCCTAGGACTCTCTGGATGCTGGGGGCTGGAGGAGCTGGTCCGTCCCAAGCAGGTGTGGGATAAGACCCAGAGAGCACAGCCCTGCCCAGGGCAGCCCTCACCCCTCCAGGCTGGGATCAGACTCGAAGGCACTGCAGGGGCCACCGAGACCCCCTCGCAGGGCCCCCAGTGCAGGGACTCCGGTGCTCCAGGACCCCAGGGCAGCCTCGGCCCAGCCAGGGGGGAGCGCCTCACCCTAAGAGGCTCCTTCTCGTTCAGCTTTGTGTCCTGGCTTCCAGCGGAGGGGTGGAGGTGGGGATGGGGGGTGTGTTGATTGGACTAACAGGTCCTGCAGTTTGAAGAAAGCATCCGAATTTACCCGCCTGATGGCCCCTCTGATCAGTGGCCAGGCCGTGTCCACCCTCTGACCTCTACAGGCCTGGCTGCTGCCTCCATGCTCTCCACAGCTCATCCCTGGAGCGCCTCGTCCCCAGCTAAGCTGCCACCTCCTCCAGGCAGGCTTCCCTGACCTCCCTCCCACAGGCTGGGTTTCTTTCACTGGATCAGGGCCGCACTGATCAGGTTTTCCTGATCAGTGTGGGCCCAGCAGTGAAGCAGGGTGCTGTGTCTGTAGGAAGCACTGGAGAATTGGGGACGGGATGAATGAATGAATGAATGAACAGCTGCCAGGAGGGACAGCACAGCATTGGAGGGGAGATCTAGATTCAGGTGGTGTCCGGGGAGGCCCTCGGACCCTGGGGTGGGAGCGAGAGCCCCTTCCTCGGGACAGGCAGTGCATCTACCTGGGCCGAGGGCCAGAGTTGGGGCAGGGTGGGCCCTGGGCCCTCCCCAAGCTGGACACTCTCTTCCTCTCTCTGTCCAACAAGCAAGATATTTGCTTTGCACCTGCAATGCTGGTGCATCATCCCGGCATGATTCATGGCCTTATTACAGAGCCCTCCCAGAGGGATGGATATTTTTAATACAATTTGCATTTGGGAAAAATTTATGACTGTCTGCCCTGAATCTGAATCAGAGCTGCCTGCTGGTTGCTAGGGTCTTCAAGTCACCCCCAGCACTGGTCAGTTCTAGTCGGGCACCTGGGCTAACAGGGCAGGTGGCCTGTTGGCTGGACACCAGGGCCATCGTGGCTACCCAACTTCTGCCCTGTGGACAAAGCTAGTCCCAGCTCCCCTGGCCACTGGCCCCTGACCTGACCTGGGCTGGACTTCCTCCCTCAGGAGGGACGGGAACCAGGAGCCGCCTGGGGCCTGATTTCCTCGCAGGAGTCCCATCAGTCCTGGGCCATGAACCTCATCACCGCCCAAGAGATGCTGGGCAGGTACTGATCCTGGCTGGCTGATAGAAGATGCCGCTCAGAGGTGCCGGGTGATTCAGCAGGGCCCCAGGCTCCTAAGGCGCAGCATCACCAGGGCCCAGAGAAAGAGGCTGGCACGAGGTCCCAGGGCGAAGTGGCCACATAACTAAAGTCCCTCACCGGTACTTGCTTTTTGTTATTTGTATGAATATACAAGACCCTGACATAAGACCTTTGTAAATGAAGTGCTTAATTTCAGGGTTACCTATAAACATCCCTCGGGGAAGGCAATGGCACCCCACCCCAGTACTTTTGCCTGGAAAATCCCATGGACGGAGGAGCCTGGTAGGCTCCAGTCCATGGGGTCGCTAAGAGTCGGACACGACTGAGCGACTTCACTTTCCCTTTTCACTTTCATGCATTGGAGAAGGAAATGGCAACCCACTCCAGTGTTCTTGCCTGGAGAATCCCAGGGACGGGGGAGCCTGGTGAGCTTCCGTCTATGGGGTCGCACAGAGTTGGACACGACTGAAGCGACTTAGCAGCAGCAGCAGCATAAACATCCCTGATAATAACCAGAACCCCGCGGGGCTGTAACACAGCAACTCTGGGGGCAGGCCTTGGTCACTAGGGCTCGAGTCCCTCCAGGACCCAGTCCCCAGCTCCTGTCCTGGCCCTGGGCCCTGGCTGGGCTGCATGCTCCAGCTCCCCTTCAGTTCTTGGCCGGTGAGTGCGGACAAAGAGGGACACTGCCAGACCAGGCCCTGAGCTCCCCGAGTGGGCAGCTCTGGCTTCTCCCTCCCCGAGCTGAGTGCAGGGAGCCCCCAGATCCGGGAGGGCAGGCGGTACTGCGCACGTGCGAGGAGGGACCACCTGTCCATGTCAGCATCTCCACCGGCACTTTGTCCCGGTTTTTAACAAAGCCCAGGTTTCCTTTCTGTGCAGGGCCCAGCTGGGGAGGTGTCTGGTGAGGGCATTACCAGGAGTTCTCAGAGGGTCACTAACCCCAAATCAGGGGGAGCTGGAGAGGCCAGGAGGGGTCGTGGACATCAGGGGTGCTGGCCGGCCTTGCGAGTCACACATCGTGAAGGAGGGAAGGAAGGGAGGGCCGGTCGGCCCAGAAAGGAAAGAAAGTGAGGTCACCAAGGCTGGGGGAGCAGACTGGCTCTGGACTCAGAGGAAGCCGAGAAGGGAACGCCTGGAGGGAGAAGACCTGGGAAACGTTCTGTGGATGGAACGATTCAGGTGCAGCGAGGAGGCTTTCCCAGGTTCCCAGAGGAGGCAACGGAGACAGGAGGGCAAGGATGGGGACGAGGGTGAGGGAGACCGGGGCGGAGGCAGAGCCTCGAGAGCCAGTCTGGGTAGGATCTCAGGTGGCCCTGGGTCCCTGGGACTGATGTGAAGTAGGTGAGTGGGTGCTTGCTGGTTTCTAAAGGGCGTCGGTGGCTGAAGCCCACACAGGGCTGATCAAAAGCCTCCTGCTTGATAGGATTGAAAGTACCCGGGGCTCCCAAACTTGCACAGAGAGGGGGGTGAATGTGTCGCCACTCAGCCCGAGCGAGCAAGCGGCGGGGTTAAGGGGGGACCTGCCGGGGGTGAGTCTGGACCCAGAAGATGTCCAGCAGGCGACTCCCTCCGGAGAGTCGGCAGGGCTGATCTCGTTACCCAGTCCAAGCTCGCCCCGCTCGCCCCACGATAGACCAATGAATCCAAGAGACAGTTGTTGAGGCAAGGAAGAGACTTTAATCGGGGAGCTGGGAGGGCTTCCCAGATGATGCTAAAGAATCTGCCTGCTAATGCTGCAGATGTAAGAAACATAGGTTCTGTCCCTGGGTCAGGAAGATCCTGGGGAGGAGGGCACAGCAACCCACTCCAGTATCCGTGCCTGGAGAATCCCATGGACGGGGAGCTTGGTGGGCTACAGCCCATAGGGCCACTAAGAGTCGAACACAGCTGGAGCGATTGTGCATGCGTGGCAGACGGAGGAGATGGCAGGTAACCATCTTACTGGGGCCTGGATCCAGGTTCTTTTATGGATCAGAGGGAAAGAAGCCGTGAGGAACTAAAGTCCCAGGCAGAGCAGAGAGGGAGGGGCAGTGCGGAAGCAAAGCGAAAGGGCCTTCAGTCTTGCAAAGCATCTCCAAGGGGATGGCCAGCCTTCGGAAGGGGTGTGTTAATCTCTCCTATTCATGGGTGGGCAGGGACAAACTACCTCTCCAGGAGCTGAACAAAGGCACTTTTGTTTACAGTGAAGCAGGGGGCAGGATCCTCCAGGCAAGCCATTGAGGATGGTTCTAACAACGAAAGCAAGTCAAAGAAACAGTTTCCAGCATGGAGTCAAAATTGGCTTCCTCCCTGCAACAATCCCAGAACTCCCTACCCCCCATCCCCTGGACCCTCTGGATTCGTCTGGCAGATTCTGGAGCCACTCTGGGCCACTGTCCACTCTGTGCCCCTCCCCGAGTCACCGGTGCCCGTTCCTGTGTGTTTTGATCTGTCATACCTGGGTATTTCTATTGCTGCCAAAAGTGACCCATTCACAGCATGCTACTGGGGGCTCAATTTTGTTTTCTCACTTAAAATAGAGACTTCTTAATCCTTACTGTCTTGGACTGGAAAACCAAGAGTGAAAAACGCCCAGTGAAAAGGTCCCCAAGAGCCAGGGGAGAAGGCAGGTGCTCAGCCTCCCCCGTTTCAGACCCATGCCTGTCTCCTCTGCCCTGCCCCCTCCCCGCCTCACACCAGAACACTATTTCCTTGAAAAATTCCTCTTCATCTTTTTAAAGACAGATGAGAGTGTACTTGAGCTGTAACACAATGGAACAGAGAGTTTCTATTCAACTGCTAATGAAAGCCAGCTACAAAGAGCAAAAGGAAAGAAACAAAAAGGGAAAAAAGAACCATCTTTAGTGAAACCAGAAAAAAAACACAGCCATCAGCCTTGGGTTTTGTGGGAAGATGTGGGCAAGCCCTGGACACAGCCAGAGAAAGGTGTAGGTCTCAGCAAAGCCCAACTTCTCCAGACAGACAGCCGAGTGCGAACAGCTGGTCCTGAGAGGCGGGTTTCTGATGCACACAGGTGACGGAGGGTCGGCATGGGGCAGACACACGGTCTCCAGGGAGGAGAGGACGGAGTGGGTGTGCAGGGGCTGGACTGGCTCTGCCCCAGTGGAGGAGGCGAAGGACACAGGAGCCAGACCTACAGAGGTGTCATCCCCACCACTCCTGCGCTCACCTGGCTGCACCCCTGGGGGTTGTGTCTGAGATGAGGCCCTTCCTCCAGCCACCTGCACACCTGCACATCTGCACACCTGCCCACCTCCACACCTGCACATCTGCCCACCTGCACAGCAGTGTCTTCTCCCAGGAGGATGGATGCCATGAGAAACTCAATCCATCAGGGCTTCACTGAAGCTGAAGGTGGGATCAGATTCTTATCAAGAACAAGGGAGCTTGGGTGGGTAGATTCCCCCCCACACACACACACACACACACACACACACACACACACACACTCACAGATCAGTGAATTGGGGTGGAGTGGCTGGAATGGCAGAGAATCCTGAAACATGTGCCTCCATCACTGTGATGAGGGCACGCAGCACTTGTCATTATCAACAGAAATCTATGTATTAGTGAGCGCTACCCACTCAGTCCTGGCTGACTCTGTGAGCCCATGTATTGCAGCCTGCCAGACTCCTCTATTCATGGAATTCCTGGGACAAGAATGTGGGAGTGGGTGGCCACTCCCTTCTCCAAGGGATCTGCCCGACCCAGGGATTGACCCTGATTCCCCTGCATTGTTCCCGCCTTAAAAGATGCTTGCTCCTGGGAAGAAAAGCTATGAAAAACCTAGATAGTGTACTAAAAAGCAGAGACATTACTCTGTCAACAAAGGTCCATATAGTCAAAGCTATGGTTTTTCCAGTAGTCGTGTATGGATGTGAGATTTGGACCATAAAGAAGGCTGAGTGCTGAAGAATTATGCTTTTGAACTGTGTTGGAGAAGGCTCTTGAGAGTCCCTTGGACTGCAAGGAGATCCAACCAGTCCATCCTAAAGGAGATCAGTCTTGGGTGTCCATTGAAAGGACTGATGTTGAAGCTGAAACTCCAATACGTTGGCCACCTGATGCGAAGAGCTGACTCACTGGAAAAGATCCTGAACCTGGGAAAGGTTGAAGGCAGGAGGAGAAGGGGACGACAGAGGATGAGATGGTTGGATGGCATCACCGACTCGATGGACATGGGTTTGAGCAAATTCCAGGAGGTGGTGAAGGACAAGGAAGCCTACAGTCCATGGGGTCGCAAAGAGTCGGACACAACTGAGCAAATGAACAACAACTCCTGCATTGCAGGCAGATTCTCCACTGTGTGAGCCACCAGGGAATCCCATATGTTAGTGAAGAGCTTGCGATAACCAACAAGAGTTGACTCACGATAAAATGACGAAGCTGTGCGTGTGCCCCCACCTCCCCCCCACAGCCCTGCAGCCGCCTTGAGCACCAGCAGCCGGGCAGCACTGGAGAGGGCGGGGCAGGCTGGTAGCTCCTGAGAAGCCCAGTCCTCGAAGGCCTCACTAGCTATCTTGTCTCCAGCTCCCAGTGCGCCCCCTTCTCATGACTTGACCTGACTCAAGGCCCTTGGTGAAGACCGTCTGTGAAAGTTGTTTAGCATCTGTTGGAGAATGGAGGGAACAAGACAAATGCACTGGGCTGAGACGTACTCTTGCCTGGAAAATCCCATGGACAGAGGAGCCTGGTAGGCTGCAGTCCATGGGGTCGCTAAGAGTCAGACGCGACTGAGCTACTTCACTTTCACTTTTAACTTTCATGCATTGGAGAAGGAAATTGCAACCCACTCCAGTATTCTTGCCTGGAGGACCCCAAGGACGGGGGAGCCTGGTGGGCTGCCGTCTATGAGGTCGCGCGGAGTCGGACACGACTGAAGCAACTTAGCAGCAGCAGAGACGTATCTTGAGAGTGCAGAGCTAAGCACTAGCTCTGTCTGATCAGCGGATCTGTTTGTTATCAGGTAACTTCCTCTCAAGGTGGGATGGGGGTCAGGCAGAGAGGGAACTGGGAGGATTCCCCGCTGCTCTGTGCACCCCTGAGGGGCCATGGAAACGGGCTTGTAGTGAACCCGGGGCAACTTGACCTCCATGTGGGTTATCTTTGTCAAAGACAGCACATGTATACAGATAAAATAGAGGGCAAGCGGGTAGGAAGAAGTGTCTTTGCCCTGATTTATTTCATTTATGTTGTGGTCCGGGTGTGGGTTGGAAAAGAATTTCCAGACATGAGACAGAAAGAGAGGGAAATAAAGTTTATTAGAGTGGGATACTCTGTTAAAAGAAATAAAGTTTATTAGAGTGGGAGATGCTGTTATAAGAGTGGGCCCCCTCAAGGGAGAACCGACGTTGAACAGGGGTCCTTAGTCCGCTTTGACACCCAGGGTGCAAGGAGTGGGACGGGGTCCTGCGGGTCACGTGCTGAGTGGATGAGGCACGTAGACTGGGTGGGGTGAGAGGAGGGCAGACGTCTCCTCCCTGGGGGGTAGGAGGGGAGACAGCTTATACTGCTCCGATTGATAATAGTTGCAGCGTGGGGAGGGGAGGGCGATCAGGGTCTGGTTTTTCTGTTCCTGCATTCCAAGACCCTGCTTGGTTTTATCTGCTCTTTAGTCCTTGAGTCGCCACAATTTACAAGCATTTTTAAGTAGTCCTTAAAGGCAACAGACCAGATTTTAGATTTTTACAGTTTCATAAATAAATAGAAAATAATGCAAATAAATAAGTAGAGAAATTGGAAAACGGTGACAGTATCTGGGATATATGTCTGAGAATTAACTTTCTCTATTTACATAGAAGGGGGCTAGTAGACTATCAAAAGTAAATGAGTCTATAAATAAGAGTTTTAAATGCTATTAAAAGTTACAAAGACAACAACAAAAAAGCAGATGGATTAGCTTTCCAAATTATCAGAAGGGAAACACACACAGAGAAACTGCAATCCGAGCAGTGAACGATGGAAAACAATGGAAGCGTGAAAGTAGAAATACAATAGAAGAAGTCAGTAATCAAGCATGTATCACAGCAGAAAATACATTTTCTGCATAAGATACATTTGCTAACTAAGAGAAGGTGCTCAGATCAAAGATTGAAACCCAGTATGTGCGTCGCTTACAAGGTATATCCAGCATAAGGCAAGCGAGAACATCGTGGGCAAAGGTGCACAGACAAAGGCAAATGGAAAGAGGGAGCTGGGACGGCCGTGTGAACACCGACAGGCTCGTGATCAGCACAGAGGTGCTCCAGGAGGCCATGGGAGCCGCATGGCAGAGATGGTGAACACAGGGCAATGGTCTGGCACTTGTGTGTCTGTAACCAAGACAGAGTAAAACCCACAGCAGGTGGAAAGAAGGGCCGGGTGCACAGAACTAAAAGTAGCTTCATTTGGGTCCTCGGACTGCAGGGCCCAGAGCAAGGCTTTGCACGAGGAGAGTCTGAGGGTGAGCCCAGGAGGTGGGGAGCCCAGTGCGGGGGCCAGCTACAGGAGCATCTCAGCATCAGCCACCTGTGGGCCTTGGACCTGCCCTCCAGCAGCCCCAGGGACCCCTGCTGGCTGTCCCCTCTAGGCTGGAGGCTGAGGCAGTATCCGTCAGCATCTCCCCACCACAATTGGAGGTTTGCTAACCCCCACAAACACTCCAGGCCTCCCCACAATGCTGAGGAACCCCAGGGTCAGACAGGGGTGGGGTGCGGGGCCGTCTCAGTACAGCAGCCTTGGTGACCACACCTGGAGGGAAGATGTCCCAGGACCACAGAAGGCCTCGGCCTCGAAGAGGACAGTAACCTCACTTGGCTCATCCCCGAGGTCAAGCAGGGGCTGCCCAGGTGGTGCTGGTGGTAAAGAACCCACCTGCCAATGCAGGAAACATAAGGTTCGATCTCTGGGTCAGGAAGATCCCCTGGAGGAGGGCATGGCACCCACTCCAGTATTCCTGCCTGGAGAATCCCATGGACAGAGGAGCCTGGGGGGCTGCAGTCTGTGGGCCACAAAGATTCGGACACAACTGAAGCGACTTAGCACACTCGCAAGGTCAAGTAGACAAAATGCTCGTGAGACTTGTGCATGAGACAAGGAGCCCATACAATTACATATCCCAACTCCACGCTGAGGACCAGGGGCGCAGCTCCTTAGCAGGTCCTGTGAATTATGCATAGAAAATGCCCATGTGCGTGGACACAAAAATGCTTGCTGCTTCCTCAGGAAGCACCCGGAACCACTGAGCGCCTGAGGAAACCAAAATGAGACCTGATGCAGTTCAAGCCACATGCACCATTAGCATCGTTCCCAGGACCGAGTGGCTCGTCAGGAATACTTTAAATTCTGAATTAAAGAGATGATTAGATAAATTAGCCACTCAAGTAAAAATAGGAAAATAATGAAAGGGAAAGCAGAGGATTTTATAAGAGAAAAGAAGTGAACGATGCATCAGAGAGAAAAGAGTATAATTAGTAAATAATTTCAAAGGTAGCTTCTCTATTAAAAAAAACCTACAAAATTTAAAATATTAAACCTAATTGCAAAAGGGAGATGAAGAAGAAGAGACACAAAATAAGAAATTAGGGTAGGAAATAGCCAAAAATGAAGGCAGGTTATATTTAACATATAATTTGAAAAGGCTACATATAATTTGAAAAGGTTAGAATAAATAAGTGGTTATGCAAGAATAAACAGATCTAGAAATACAGTATCTACCTATCTATCCATCCATCCATTTATCCATCAGTTTATCTATATATAGAGTCAGAGTCCAAAATTTACCTGCAGATGCGTCTATCTACATTGATCAATTATCATATAGAACATTGGGGACATTGTCCACCAGCTGTTTCCCCTTAGATCACCCACCCAAGACAGTTCTTTATTGAATTCTATCAAAATGTCAGAGAACAAATAATGGAGAAGTTATTTAAATTTTTGGAGACCTTTCTCTTCTAGCTGTTTAGTAGAACCCAAAACATTATTCGCACGTGTGCCAACACACACACACACACACACACGCACAGCTAGAAATGTATCTGGTCTGTAGACATAGGTGCAAAAACGCTACAAACTGTATTAACAAGTAGAATCAAGCGCGTCTCAAAAAGAAAAATACGCTATGATTGATGTAGTTCTTTCCAGGAACCAGAAATGATTCAGTATTTGGAACTGAATTACAGATTAGATTTAAAACATGTACAATAGAAATGGTTAATGATTTAAAAAGCATTCTTGAAAAAACTGTTTAAAATATTTAAAGGATCAGAATTCGTTTCCTCCATCTATGTGGAAGAACATAGATGGGAATGTTCTTTAAACATTTTCAGTAAAAGAAACACAAGTAGCCAATCCACATAATACAAAATTTCCAGATCACATGAAGTTTAAAAAAAAAGCCAATGAATAGGCCAGTGATCCAGTGTTCTCTTGGTAGGGTCCGCCCCGTCAAGGTGTGAGGGGCCCTGGATTGACAGGGATGCGCAGGACAAGCCCTCATCCGCTTGGTGGCCAGGTGGCCTCTGCACTCCGAGCATCTTGAAAGTGGCAAAATGCACTTTCCGGCTGTCCCAGCGCCTCTGCGTTTAGAATGCAACTCTGCCCAAGTGCTTGCACGTAAAAGCAAAGATGTATTACAAAGATTTCCATTTTTTTAATAATTATAAGTGCCTGGAACCAATATAAGTGCCTCTCATTATGGGAATGAGGAAATAATTTATGGAATATCATGGAGCTATTTTAAAAATGGATTAGAATATCTCCAAACTACATTGCTAAATGAGAAAAAGCAAAATGCAAAACAGGGTGTACATAATGCTCCTATTAGTGTTTTAAGGAAGGTGATTTATGGACAAACACACTCACAGTAGCACGGAACATCCTGCAGCCCAGGGCAGGTGAGGGGTTGCCTGGGAGAATCCGCAGGACTGTGAGCAGGCATGGCCTCTGGGAAGCAGAAGGACACCTCAGGCGCAAAACCGGGGGCTTCTATTTGCACGGCCTTTGAACTGGCTTGATGTATTAACCACGATGCAGTATTGCTTTTCCAGTGAAACGTACATGCAGGCAAGCATGCTCAGTCCTTACTGTCATGCCCAGCTCTTTGCGACCCTGTGGACTGTAATCGGCCAGGCTCCTCTGTCCGTGGGATTCTCCAGGCAAGAATACTGGAACGGGTTGCCATGCCCTCTTCCAGGGGATCTTCCTGACCCAGGGATCGAACCCATATCTTCTGGGTCTCCTGCCCTGCAGGCAGATTCTTTACCTACTGAGCCACCTGGGAAGCCCTAAGACATATGCACGTATGCATAAAGCATACGTGCATATGCATATATATTCATATATATACACGGGCTTCCCTGGTAGCTCAGCAGTTAAAGCATCTGCCTGCAGGGCAGGAGACCCAGGTTTGATCCCTGGGTTGGGAAGATCCCCTGGAGAAGGAAATGGCAATCCACTCCAGTATTCTTGCCTGGAGAATCCCGTGGATGGAGGAGCCTGGTGGGCTACAGTCCACGAGGTCGCAAAGAGTCAGAAACGACTGAGTGACTTCACTTTCTTTCATATATTCATATGCATACATGAGTGTATACTCACACATATACATACAGGTATGCGTCTCCGGGAGTGACATTTAAGAGCCAGGAGCAGGGAGTCCAGCCCAGATGTGGTCCCCGTGGGCTCACCTTTGGGCCCTGTGTCTGAGTTTCTCATCGTGAGAGTGAGAATGATACACAGCCCTGCCTCAGAGGCTCTGGTGAGGACGGGTTGATACATGCCAGGCGATGCCCACAGTGGCTTCTACGAGGGTGTCAGAGCTGCCATTCTGGGCCCATTTCTCCTTCTTAGCATCGTCTGCCATGTCCTGCTCTTGGGCACTGCATCCCAAGTCCCGAGTGTGTGGCCGGAGATGGACACGTGCCATGTCCAGTAAGTGCTGCCGTGGTGGGGCTGTGGGGCTCGAGACCCAGGCTGGAGGAGGTTGGAAAGCCTGATGAAAGAGGTGTTCACCTCTCGAGATGTAGGAAATCATTCTGGCTTATACACGACTTAACTTGAATTTGATGCTGACTAAAATAGTCTGTTTATGGCCCAGCAGACATGTATTGTCCATCTGTTGTCATTATTAGAGAAAAGGCCACATTTGCTGAAAGTCAAGAATGTCCAAGTTACAAATAAAGATTCAAGCCTCCCTCCCTGGGACACCAATGCTGGTCTTCCCTCAGAGATAAGACTCACGTCCCGGGTGCCGTCCATGGGGTCGCAGAGTCAGACTCGACTGCGCGACTGAACTGAGCTGCTCAAGAAGAGAAGACTCAGCGTTACCGCTCAGTCAGGTCAGCTCTTTGCGACCCCATGGACTGCAGCCCGCCAGGCTCTTCTGTCCTGGGATTCTCCAGGCAAGAATGCTAAGTCGCTTCAGTTGTGTCCGACTCTGTGCGACCCCATAGACAGAAGCTCACCAGGCTCCCCCATCCCTGGGATTCTCCAGGCAAGAACACTGGAGTGGGTTGCCATTCCCTTCTCCAGGGGATCTTCCTGACCCAGGGATCAAGCCCAGGTCTCCTGCATTGCAGGCAGATTCTTTACCATCTGAGTCAACATTTGTTGATTATTTTTGTTGACGAGCCTTACAGTACTAGAAAGAGAGAAAGGATAGAAGAAATCAAACAAATAAAACAAAGACGTGTTCCTGGCCAGGTTAGGTCTGCCCGCTTCAGGGATATAAAAATGATCGAAAGCACTGAACAGCCTTGTGCCTCGGGGCAAGTTTACTCATAATAAATACACGGGTGAGACAGGGAGGGGGTCCGTAAACATTTCCACGCTTACATGCACCCTCAAATTATGACTAAGATGCCCCTACAAATAGGTGAGGAGCGGGTGGGCAACTCAGTCAGCCAGGCAGGGACAACCGGGCAGCCATATGGGAAGATAAAATTTTATCTCTCTCCCAAGCCACACACAAAAATGAATTCCAGATGGCATAAAGACCTAAACTTTAAAATCCTAGAAGAAAATGTGTTTTCTTATTCTTATTCAGATTCTTATTTCTTAAATAAGACACAAAAGCGCAAAGCCTAGAAAAAAATGAATAATGTATTTCATGACATCAAAATTTAAAACTTTATACAGCAAAATTGTGATAAATAATAAAGTAGGAGGGGTTTTTATCCAATAAAATCAATAACAGTTTTTATCGGGAATACACAAACAACTCATACAAAGCATCAGGGGGGAAAAGTAATAAAAAATAAAAAGGAAGATATAAATATGCAGTTCAGAGAGGGCAGACTCTAATGCCCAACAAACATGTGAGGAGGATTTAATGTCATTCATATTTAAAATGGCTAGATAACCTTGGAGACTTCAGATTTATAACCAGTCGCAGGTACGAGCGAGGACATGCTCCCGGTGGAGGCTCATGGGCCAGCCGAGGGCCACCTCCACCCGCCACCTGTAAGGCAGCTCACCCACGTGCTGGGGAGACAGGGGCATTCCGGCAGCATCATTAATTACAGCAAATCTGCAGAAACAATCAACGTGCCTGTCGACAGGAGAGTGGACAAATAAGCTGGAACGTAATAAAATGGAAAAGTTTACAGCTGTTTACATGAATAAACAGTGCGTGGGTACCTCGAGGAGAAAAGGTCTCACAATACCGTGAGAACTGAAGACGCAAACTGCAAAACCCTACGTGTATAGTGTGTGGCGGGCGTGCATGCTAAGCCGCTTCCGTCATGTCTGACTCTATGTGATCCTACGGACTGTAGTCTGCCCAGCTCCTCTGTCCATGGGATTCTCCAAGCAAGAACACTGGAGTGGGTTACCACACCCTCCTCCAGGGCATCCTCCCTACACAGGGATCGACCCCACGTCCCGTACGTCTCCTGCACTGACAGGCGAGTTCTTTACCACTACCACCTCCCGGGAAGCCCATAGAGTGTGTTACATTTTGCATAAATGGTAAAAAAAAAAAGCTGTGTGTGTGCCTTTGTTTACAGCCACAGTTGTGTGTAGAAAAACTGTAGAGGAAAAAAAAAGAGGAAAAACACAAGGTTGTGAACCTTGTAGGGAAAAGTCCTGGAGGCGTCCAAAGACGAGACCGGGACAGTCCGAATCCCGCTGGGCTCACTTAGGACAGCTCACTTACTACTTTTATATGGATTGTCTGTGTTTAGGGCATTTTAGATTTGCAGAAAGACTGAGCACATACTACCGCGGGTTCCGCACACCCACCCCTCTCCCACTGTCAGGGGACAGTGCCCATAGTATTAGCTGTATCTGTGCAGCGCATTTGCTAAGTTAACGAGCCAGGACGGACACCCCATTGTTAGCACAAGTCCACAGTTGACGTGCAGGGGATCACCCTCGCTGTATCTTCTGTGGGTTTGGACAAGTGGACAATGCTGTGTACCCAACATGAACAGTATCCTACAGAGAAGCTGTACTGCCCCAGATCAGATCAGATCAGATCAGTCGCTCAGTCGTGTCCGACTCTTTGCGACCCCATGAACCGCAGCACGCCAGGCCTCCCTGTCCATCACCAGCTCCCAGAGTTCACTCAATCTCATTTGCATCGAGTCGGTGATGCCGTCCAGCCATCTCAGCCTGTCTCACTCTTTCACTTACTGATATGCATTTAAGGCTCCTCCGTATCTTTTCATGGCTTAGTAGCTCATTTCTTTCCAGGGCTTCATATATTCTATTGTCTGGCTAAACCCCCACTTTTTACCCATCACCCACTGCAGGACACCTCGGTTGCTCCCAGATCCGGGTCATGATGAACAGGCTGCTGTCCATGGTCGCCTCCAAGAACTTGTCCAAGCGACCATGGATGGGTTCTGCCAGTGTGTGGCCCTGGCAGCTGCCGTCCAGGCAAGCAGAGCTCTGGATTCACCCACGTGTCTGATGTCAGCTGTGAGCTCCCTGCCACCTCAATTCTCAGATGGCCCAAGAAGTCATTTTCAGTTTGCCCAGCACTTCTCTTGCAGGGATGGAAGTGAGGGCTTCCAAGTTATTTACAGGGTCCAGCTCTGTTCCAAGGTCCTTGTCTGTTCCCCCCTGATTTCAGTGCTCAGTCTTGGCTCCAGGACGAGACCTGCTGACCTGAGATGCTTCCTGCTCAAAGGTCCTCCAGTGAGTCCAGCGTGTGGCAGACTTCCCGCATGCCTGCCTGACACCCCCACGAGTGAAACGCATCAGCTCAAAGTCTCCTCTTCCCCAGCATCTCAGAGCTCCTCCCGGCCCGGCCACTGAGCTTTCGGCTCAGGAGGGCCGGCTCTGCCTGGGGCACCCAGCGTCCTCTGGGTTACTTCCGCAGACTCCTGGGGGGTGCTGGGGCTGCGCACAAGCGTGCCCTGTATTTGAACCTCACTTTCTTTGTCTCTCCTCTTCACATGAATATTTATCGCGAGGAAGGCCCAGCCAGCACGCCAGCGGCCCCATTCACGGAATCCATCAACAACTCCTTTGTGAAACCTGACCTGGGGACGGAGGACGGAGGGGGGAATGAATGTGTTTCATTTTCTGAATCACAAGGACTGTGGTCAACAATATTCAATGGGCTTTTGTTCTTCTATTTCTGTAGGACCCAGAACTTTGGGAGGGCAAAGTGATGGTGAATTGGTTGCAAGATTAAATGCGGTCGTTAGGAAGGGGGCTCGGGGGCTTCTGAGCTCTGCTCCTGGGACTCAGGCCCTGCAGCCCTGCAGGAGAAGCCTACCTGTGCAAAGCTGGGGCTCCGTGGTCCCCCTTCCATAGCACAGCCTTAGGGGTCAGCGCACCTGCCCCTGACCCCGGGGCCTTAGGGGAGGGCCCAAGTGCCAGAGACCCTTCCAGCCTGGATTCAGGACTCGTGCCCAAGCCTCCATCTGTTCACTGTCCAAACAAGTGCTCATCCAGCCAGTCTGGGGGGAGAGGCATTTCAGACAGTCGGCAGAAGTCCTGCACAGCAGCAGGGGAGCTGTGAACCCCACCTTTCAGCTGGGCCCCCAATATCACACATGGCTCCCTGACCTCTGCGGTCCCAGCATCCACACCCCGCAGGGTCCAGGCATTTCCCCTCCAGCCTCTTCATCCAGCCAGCAGGAGGGAGGCCCCCACCCGCTCATGGCTCAGGGCTATGCCTTCTTTCCCAGGAAGCCCACCTCCTTGGAAGCTTCTTCCCCAGCTCCACTGTATTTCCTCTTCCACAGCCTTTCAGAGAGATTTCTAGCAGGGACCCTCTGTGTGTGTTGTGTGTGTGTGTGTGTGAGTGCGTCTGTCTGTCACACATACACACACACAAACACACAAATAACCCACTCCTTCTGTAACACATACCAGCCTCAAAGCCTCTTTCCCAGAAGGGTCCCAGGTGCCCTGGGCAGGGTCTTTCTCCCCAGGAGGTGAGAGCGCCTCCCCAGGGACCGAAACCCTGGGCCGTGAGGCTGCACGCAGGGCTGGTAGGCTGGGCTCCGGCTGGAACATGGGGTGGCCACCGCGGCACCTGTGGGGTCCTGGGGCACAGCTGGGCGTGGACGTCCAGCCGGCTCCGGGAGCCCCGGCACCCCGAGGAAGCAGACGCATGTGTGATGAGCCGTGTCTCTGCGAGAGCGGAGCTACCGTGGCCTGGAGAGCTGTGGGCAGAAGCCTCCACCCCCAGTCCTCCCTGAACCTTCCAAGATGGCCATCAGGGCTGGCTCCATATCCACCTTGAGGAAGAGTTTACGGGGACTTAAATCCTGTGGGGTGAAGAAGTGGATTTTTGTCATCAACTGCACAGGAAGTTAGATCACAGCTCAAACATCCCGCAGGGCTCGGGAGTCGGTCTCCGGGCAGACGGCAGGTGGGCTTCCCCAGTATGACCGCAGCTGTGGTCCACGCGGCTCGGGGAAACGGCTTTAGGGCAAAATGGACGCTTTGACAGGACAGGTCCTGATGGCCACCTTGCCGTCAACAGCTCCTCTCAGGACACCCGTGACCCCTCCACATCCAGTTCTGACGGCTTCTGCACCAACACCCTCTGATGTCACCTGTGACCAGAGCTGGCCCCCTCCCAGCCGCCACAGGCAGAGGGCCCTTCCCTGGTGGGAGACCGGAGAGGCCTGGGGGCATTGCCCACATCCACCTCCAGGACCATCCACACCAAGGGCTTTGGGGCACGATCCAGGTCATCCCCCAGCCATATCCGGACACATGTGAGGGGCCCGGCCAGCATCCTCATGGGAATATCCAGACCCTCCGAGTCCGCCCATCCAAGCTGAAGTCTTATCTCACCTCACACCGGAGCGTCTCTGATGCTTCCCATCTGAGAAACCGCACCCTTCACTCGGGCGCCCTGACTCGGCGCAATCACTGCTCCCAGCTCACACTGTGGTTTCGTCAGTAAGTGCGCACCCCTAGACATGGAAGGCCTGCCTTTGCTTTTCCTTGGCATCCTTCACGCCTCTTTCAATCCACAGCCGACCCCGCCTCTTCCTTCTCCTTACCACGGTTGGCTGGAGAAGCCACAACCCCATTGGCGGGCTTTCTGTCCTCCACGCTTTGCTGGTAGGCCCTCGGGTGCAGGGCTGCGTGTGCCTCTGTCCTCCAGGCCTCCGGGGAGTCTCACAGTCGGAGGCATCCCTGGGCTCAGGGGCCACCGCCTGGGCAGGACCACAGGAGTCTCTCCCGTAGGGAGGCACCTGCTATCCCGTCTTTCGTTCTTTCTTTGACGTCAGCGTTACTGATGCTCAGCACTGAGAGTCACTGGTCCCCTGGGGGACGACAGTGGCACCTGTTCTTCTCTGTCAGCTGGACACACTTTGTGAGGAGGGCTGTCCTCACGTTCACACGTGTGACGCCGGCTCGGGTAAGGGTTTACTCTCAAGGGATCCAGGCTGGACTCTTCCACAGGATGTGCCTAATCTTCAAGAAAATGGCTTTCTCTCTGCTGTCCACTGAGTGTTCTTTCCACACCATCACCGGATGTGTGGGAAGGGCCTCAATCGATTGCAGGTCTTAGCACCTGGAGACATAGGCTGTGTCATCTGGGGTCAGCAGTGGCCTCACCCAGCCCCAGCGGCTCCTGAGTCCTGGAGATGTGGACTCCTTCTGTCTGAGTGTCCAAAGGCCCTGGGTCAGCCGCAGCCTGGGGAACCAGGCTCACCTTTCCCCCGAAGGGTCTGGGTCCTCCCGGCAGGGCCTCGGGTCCCAGCTGCCGGGAGCACCTTCTGTCTGTACACTCCTCCGATGTCCTTTACGTGAACTGGGGGAAATGCAGAATCTCTGCTGCTACGTTGCCTCCAGCCCCCGGCGTGCAGCTTCACTTTTTTCCATCACTCGACATCAACGGTAAAAGCCACTGCCTGTGTCCTGAGCATTCCCTCCTCAGGAGAAAAGTGTCCTGTGAGTGAGGACTCGGCCCTGTTCAGTGTGACCTCCTGATCTGGGCGTGGAGCACGTCCAGTGCCATTTACTAACTGAGCGAGAGAGCATTTACTGGGTATTTACTCTGTCTAAGCTAGGCACGCGTGCACACACACACTCACATTTACAATTTCCAGCAATATTATAAGTTAAGTTTTGTTATTTAACCCCATTTTAGAAAGGAGAACACTACTGCTTAAAGAGATAACAATTTGGCCAAGATCAAATATCCAGCTGTGCCACCAGTCGCTGGCTCCAGGCTGCATCCCTGGACGTACTGATCCACAGGGGCACCCAGGGTCGTCCTCACGGTGGCACTTCAAGAGGGAGGCGGGATGGATGTCGCAGGCAGGGCGCCAGCCCGCTTCTGTGGACGCATCTATGGCACACCAAGGGAAGGTGGGAGGGGCCGCAGGGAAACTCGTGGAAATGAACAGGTGATTCTTGTCTGGGGTGACCGACGACGTGTGAGTTTTATCATCACTGGTTTGTTTAAATGGAAACATCAAATAAAAATAATTTTAGGCAGATACCTCAGCATCAAAAGCCATCCGCCCTGTGTCTCCACACTGGCGGGGCAGGGGGGTTAGCGTCCATGGACCCCTGTTGTAGCTCAAGGGCAGGAAGGAGGCCCTTCTGCCCATTTCTAGAATAGCCTTGACTCACGCTGTCATTTCCCGTGGGTTCGACGTGGTTCACAACAGGTACTGGGCACCTGTTGTGAGCACAAAGCCCGCCGGTGAGGAAGCCCAGCCTCTTTTGTCAGACACGGGCCTCGGAACCTCATTGACTGTTGTCAGGCACCATGAGAAATGCAAGCTAGAAAGACAGAACTCCAATCTCAGCTGTTTGAGCTGAAACAAGAGATGGGAGCACGCTGGGGATGCACCTCACTGCTCCACTGCATTTCGTACCCAGGAGCCCAGCAACAAGCCCACCATGAGGGTGGTGACCAGGATGAGGAAGAGCTCAGGACTCCAACGTGAGGAGCTGGACGCGGCTGCTGAGTCTGGTGGCGCCTGGTCGACCGGCAGTTCTCAGGGAATGTTGACTCTGTTGTGTGCACATCTCTGTGACCCACAGATGCCCAGGCCAGCAGGTCAGAGGGGCGAGTCCAGCAGCCCCTTAGCAAAGGACACCCCCGGGTTGACTGCTGCCTCTGCATGCCCAGCGACAGGGAAGAGAAGAGGTAGCAGAGGAGCCATAACTGTTGGTGGGGGCAGTGAAATGTACTGGCCCAGAAGCTGAAAATCTGAATTCCAGAGAAAAACCTGTCTCCATGGATGAAAGTATCTATGTCAGCCTCTGTGCAGGGAAGAGGAACCCGGTCCGCGTTTACAAAAGAACTATAGGAGTTAAAAATCACTCTGAAAAAGAGGAGCAGGTTTTCAGGATGTATACCACCTGTTCTCAAGACTTGCCGCAACGCAGCAAACAGCCAACATGCTGAACGCAGACACATAGATCAAGGGAGCGGAAGGGACTGTCCAGAAGCTGACCCACAGAAATACGGCAGATCGAGTTTTTGACAAGGATGCTAAGGAAATTCGTTGGGAAAGGACATTATTTTCAACAAAGGGTCACCAAGAATATATTGTTCTGTTGTCCAGTCACTAAGTCATGTCCGACTCCTTGTGACCCATGGATGGTGGCACACTAGGCTTCCCTGTCCTTCACCGTCTCATGGAATTTGCTCAAGATCATGTCCACTAAGTCAGTGATGCCATCCAACCGTCTGTCGTCCCCATCTCCTCCTACCTTTAATCTTTCCAAGCATCAGGGTCTTTTCCAACGAGTGGGCTCTTCACATCAGGTGGTCAAAGTATTGGAGTTTCAGCTTCAGCATCAGTCCTTCCAATGAATAGTGAGGACTGATTTCCTTTAGGATGGACGGGTTGGATCTCCTTGCAGTCCAGGGGACTCTCAAGAGTCCTCTCCAGGACCATAATTCCACAGTTCGAAAGCATCAATACATATCATATCCGTATGGATAAGTGATGATGCTGCATCTCTCACATCATATAGAGAAAGTAACTTGAAATAGATAGGACTAGGCTGAACTGATAAAACTGTGGACTATTTGAAAAAACAAAGATAAAAGCATGTACTGACCTTGTGTTAAGTAAAGATTTCTTAATAAGGTAGTAAACATGTGAATTATAAAAATTTCTTTAATTGTAAATGAGGCTTTGTCAAAATTAAAAGAAGACCATGAAAAGGCAAACCATGAACCGGAAGAAAAGAAAAAGAGGCAAAACAAAGATAAACGGCTTCTGCCGTGAATACATGCAGAACTCTCGCAACTCAATATGATGATAAACAAAAGAGTGAAGAAATGGGCAAATATGTGAACAGATGCTTTCCCAGAGAGGATAAACATGTGGTTAATAAGCACATGAAGAAATGCTCAACATCATTAGCCTTCAGAAAAATGCATTTAAAACCACGGTGAGACACCACTTCATGCCCGCCGGGAGGGTGAGAACGTAAACGCCTGGGAACACCCAGCGTTGCTGAGGCTGCGGGGCGGGTGGGAGCTTCAGTGTTGCTGGCGCGGACGTGCAGCAGGCCGGGTGTTTGGAAGACGGTCCAGCAGGGTGTGTGAGACTCGATGTGCAGTTACTGCCGGACCCGAGAATTCCAATCCCAGGTATTTTTTGAAGCAAAGTGAAAATATATGCCTACTCAGAGACTTGTGCATGAATATTCACGCAGCTCAGCTTTATCTGACTAGCTCGGAACCGCAAAGAACCCAAGCGCCCATCGAGCGCTGCCTGAATGAACACATCCTGGTGTGTCTGTATCATGGGAGAACAGTCAGCGCTAAAACAGAGTGAAATAATGATATTTACTGATGCCTGGTGTGTCTATATCACAGGAGAACCGTCCGCGGTAAAACAGAATGAAATAATATTTACTGATGCCGCAGAGCAATGTGACTGGGTCTCAACAGCATTATGCTAAATGAAGGAAGCCAGACATGAAACACCAGTGCTGTATGCGTCAAATCATATAAAAGTCTAGACACACTGAACTGTGTTGGTAGAAAGCAGATCAGTGCTCGTGGGGGGCTGGGGTGAAAGGTTGACTTGACGGCCAAGGGCACGGCAGAACTTGGGGTGGATAGAAATGTTATGTATCTTGATTATGCTGGTTGTGGTAGTGGCAAAACCCACAAGACTTTGTAGTTTAAATTGGTACATCTTATCATATGTAAAACATAATGAAGTAAAACAAAAATAAGCAAATAGAAGAGGAAAGCAAAGGGTAACTGGGACAAATTGAAAGCAAATAGGAAGATTTCTTGCTGCTGTTCAGTTTCGGTCGGGCCTGGCTCTTTGTGACTCCGTGGGCCGCAGCACGCCAGGCTCCTCTGTCCTCCACTGTCTCCTGGAGTTTGCTCAGATTCATGTCCACCGAGCCTATCAATGGTGGTTCCATCTAACCATCTCATCCTCAGCCCCTCCTTCTCCTTTTGCGGTCAACTCGAAACAAATCAGATGGAATATCCCTTCACGTATAAGTGATCCGAAGGCTCCAAATAAAACGTCAGAGAGGGTTGGAGTGGACGAAAGCGCAACTCAGTTATGTGCTGTTTATAAAAGATGCAATTTAAATGCAAATAAGCAGGGGAGTTACAAGGAGAGGCAAGTGAATAAGCTGCAAAGATCTACTCTGACACACAGGGAAATGTGGCCATTGTTTTGCAACAAGTTTAAATGGAGTCTAATCAATAAAAATATTGAATCACTAGGTTGTACACCTGAAACTAATTTTACATTGTAAATCAATTGTATTTCAATTAAAATAAACCTAAAATAAACCTTTCTGGGACAAGAAAGGGGAACGGGTAAAGGGAGGGCATGATGCAATTCGAGGAAGAAGAATTCATTAAAAAAAATAAATAACAATCTTTGACGTGCGGGTTCACACGCGAAAATGCACTTCAAGTACCTGAAGCACAAACACCCACAGAACTGAAAGAGGAAACAGATGCGCAATGGAGGGGGAGCTATAACTGGTGCCGTCTCAGTAGTCAACAGATCAGGCCGGGTGAGCGCAGCAGCAGTACAGTTAGTGAGGTAGAGAGGGGGCGGCCACAGTTCCACCCAGCCAGACTGAGGGCATGGTCAGAAAACTACCAACAAGCGAGTCCACGTTCTCCTCTAGCGTTTGTAGAGTTGTCACGGAAGCAGGCCCTAAGTTGAGCCTTACGGTAAATCTCAGTTAAGTACAAAGGACTGAAATCATACAAATTATGCACTTTTTAACTTTTTGATCATTTTCTGATGCTTATTTATGTTGCCGTGCTGACCCTTCCTCGCTGTGCGGCCCTCTCTCACTGCAGGACTCGGGCTTACTGGCCTCACGCCATGTGGGATCTCAGTTTTGCGATAAGGGATCAAACCCGCATCCCCTGTGTTGGCAGGTCCATTCTTAACCACTGGACCACCAGGGAAGTCCCCCAGTTATATTGGCTAAGTACAGAAGAATTAAAATTAGTTATAAGATTGTTCTATATAAATAGCCATATGCATGGAAGTCAAATAACTCATCTAGACATAATTCATGAGTCAGAGAGGAAAACCCCAAGGAATACTAAAGGAAATTAAGCCCAGTAGTAATGAACCCACTCCAGTGTCCTTCCCTGGAGAATCCCAGGGACGGGGGAGCCTGGTGGGCTGCCGTCTATGGGGTCACACAGAGTCGAACACGACTGAAGCGACTTAGCAGCAGTAGCAGCAGCAATAATGAACACAAAGCATAAACAAATCAGGGAGAAGGGATGTTAACTCTGTGAAAGTGTCACTCAGCTGTGTCTGACTCTCTGCGACCGCATGGACTGTAGCCCGCCAGACTCCTCCATTGTCCATGGAGTTCTCCAGCCAAGAATCCTGGGGTGGGTTGCCCTTCCCTTCTCCAGATCTTTCAGACCAAGAGATTGAAGCTGGGTCTCGCGCATTGCAGGCAGATTCTTTACTGTCTGTACTTAGAGGGAATTCTACAGATTTAAAGTTCAACTTCTAAAAATCGCATTAAAAAATAAAAGGTGTGTAGTGAAACAAGACAGAATAACAAGAAAAAAAATTTTCAATTTAAAAAAAAGAAATGCTGAATTCAATTATATGTAATTTTATTTTAAGGAATTACAGAATAAAGCTGGAGAAGGAAATGGCAACCCAGTCCGGTATTCTTGCCTGGAGAATCCCATGGACAAAGGAGCCTGGTGGGCTACAGTCCATGGGGTCGCAAACGGTCGGACATGACTGAGCGACTCACACACAACACACACAGAGTGAAGCAAATTAAACCAAAAGAACAGCAGAAAGAAAATACTCAAGATCTCAGTAGCAATGGATGAAACAGACAATAGAGAAAATGAACAGAGTCTGAAGGTTATTTGAAAAGATTAGTATAATTGATAACCCCCTAGCTAAATTAATGAATTAAAATGTTACAAAACACAAATTACCCATCAAGAATGAAAGGACCTAGCTAAGCAATAAAAGGAGAATAGAAAGATATCATGAACAACTTTTGCCAATACATTGGACAGCTTAGCTAAGGTGGAAAAAATATGTGAAAAGCACAATTTATCAAAGTTAACAAATGAAATAAAAACGTGAATAAAAAACACTTCCAACAACAAAAAGTGTCTAGAAACTCACGCTGTATTAGAGCCTTCTAACATCCATTTAAGAAATAAATGGATGCACCAATTGTGCAGAAACTCTTTAAAAGAATAAAGAAGGAAACTCTCCCCAACTCAATCTACAAGTCTAGTGTTGACAGAGATATTTCAAGGAAATAGAATTAGAGACCTCTATTCCTACAAGGCTATGGTCTTTCCTGTGGTCATGTATGGATGTGAGAGCTGGACTGTGAAGAAGGCTGAGCGCCGAAGAATTGATGCTTTTGAACTGTGGTGTTGGAGAAGACTCTTGAGAGTCTCTTGGACTGCAAGAAGATCCAACCAGTCCATTCTGAAGGAGATCAATCCTGGAATTTCTTTAGAAGGAATGATGCTAAAGCTGAAACTCCAGTATTTTGGCCACCTCATGCGAAGAGTTGACTCATTGGAGAAGACTCTGATGCTGGGAGGGATTGAGGGCAGGAGGAGAAGGGGACGACAGAGGATGAGATGGCTGGATGGCATCACTGAGTCGATGGATGCGAGTCTGAGTGACCTCCGGGAGCTGGTGATGGACAGGGAGGCCTGGCGTGCTGCGGTTCATGGGGTCGCAAAGAGTCGGACACGACTGAGCGACTGATCTGATCTGATCTGATCTGATTCCTACTGGAAGCGGAGCAGAAAATTCCAAACAAAATACTAGCAAGTAAAATGCTCCAGTACATCTGGCAATAATACATCATCACCAAGAATTTAAAAATCCATCACAATACTCACAGCTTTAAGAAGAAAAATAAAGGAGCTCAACTTTGTAAGATATATTAGTTACAAATTTCAATTACAGTTCTATACGTTAGAAAGGAAGAAAGGAAAAGGAAAGTTTTTAAATACTATTTCTAGTTGATGATGATGATGATGATGATGATGTCTCACTCAGCCATGTCCGACTCTGTGTGACCCCACAGACAGTAGCCCACCAGGCTCCCCTGTCTCTGGGATTCTCCAGGCAAGAACACTGGAGTGGGTTGCCATTTCCTTCTCCAATGCATGAAAGTGAAAAGTCAAAGTGAAGTCGCTCAGTCATATCCAACTCTTAGCGACTCCATGGACCGCAGCCTACCAGGCTCATCCATCCATGGGATTTTCCAGGCAAGAGTACTGGAGTGGGGTGCCATTGCCTTCTCCAATTTCTAGTTGAAATTTCATTAAATATGTAGCATGAAAAAGTGAAAACGTGTTAGTCAGTTGTGTCCATCTCTTTGTGACCTGTGGACTGTAGCCCACCAGACTCCTCTGTCCATGGGACTCTCCAGGCAAAACACCGGCATGGGTAGCCATTCCTTTCTCCAGGGGAATCTTCGTGATCCAGGAATGGAACCCGGGTCTCCGGCACTGCAGGCAGAGTCTTTACCGTGTGAACCACACTTGCATTAAATGCGTAGCATGGTGAGGAATAAATCTGAGGAGAGACGTGCAGGTCTCTATGATAAAAACCATAAAAGGTGATTGACAATGAGGAAGACATAAACGCAGACAGATTTATCTTGTTCAGACTGGAAGATGACATTTATAAGATGCGAATTTCCTCCCCAATTTATCTGTGTGCGCGTCTTAGGGCTGTCATAATGAAGGACCGAAGACAGAGGGGCTTTAACAGCAGAATCGAGTTCCCCCGCCATGTGGAGGCTGGCTGTCCAGAACCCGGTATGGGCAGGGTGGGTCCCTCGGGCGGGAGGTCCGGCCATTTCCCGCTCCTGCTTCTGCACCAGGCATTTCCTGACACGTGGATGGTCTTCCTCCCAGTTCCACACAGTCCTGCCTTTGCGTGTGTCTGTCTCTGGGTCTAAACGTCCCCTTTGTACAAGGACATCAGCCATACTGGGCTAGCAGAACCCTGGCTTCCCCTTAGCGGATTTTTCTGCCAAGACGCTCTTTCCAAATGAGTTTGCCTCCGCAGGGCAGGACGGGAAGATCCTGGCAGAGGGCGGGCGGGAGGGATCAGCCCATGGGGCCACTGCAGCGGAGCAGGTCGGCCTGGCTGGAATCCACCGTCCTCCCTGTATTCCGTGGGCTGCAGCTCATGCAGGGACCACAGACGGAGGTGCTGCCCCGGCCCCGCGGACTGACGGTCCAGGGAGGGAGCCAGGCCAGGGGACCCAGCCCGGCCCAGGGTGAGGGCCTCAGTGCCCGCACACAGGACCCTCGACAGCTGCCTGCTCTGATTCCCTTTCTTGGGAAGCGTGGCCCCACCTGCGTCCAGCCTTTTCTGCCCCAGGACCCTCGTTACAGAAGCCGCCCACCTTCGCGCCTCTCCTGCCCACTTACCTCGCCTGGGAACAGCCCCACTGCTGACATAGAGCCTCTGTTCTTAGACTCTAGCCCTGGTACCCCAAGGATAGGACTTACAGCAGCCTCCTGGGCTCTCAGCCCAGCCCCAGGCCTGTGCTTCCACCAGCACCTCAGTCTGCACTGCCCTTGGAGTTCTGGCCCCAGCTCTGCAATGCCCCCCACCCCCGGGGGCCCCCCCCCGCTCCCGGCCACCCAGCCCAGGCGTTAGGAGGGTAGACGGGCTCCTTCAGATTCTCTGGGGGGCCAGTTCCTGAAGGAAGAATGCAAACGGTCCCTGGTCGGTCCAGACCCAGGGCCCCATAGGTCCCAGTAACACTGTGCCATCACCACGGAGTCCTAACCAGTCTGTGCAGGACACAGGCTGCCGTGGGCTCTGGACAAGTGGACGAGAGGAGGGCAGGGAGGACCCTGGGCTTAGAGTCCACCTGGGTATGGGCATGGACTGGCCTGTGTCCGGCCTAGCAGCGTCATCCTGGCCCAGCAGCATCCTCACCATGGCAACCGTACCTCACACCGAGGCACTGGGCCAGCACAGGGGTCACTGTGGCCACCGCAGGTCCTCAGAGGTTCTGCCTGCACGTGGCGGGTGCTCGGTGAGCTCAGCAGGGCGGGGAGCCTGGGGTCAGGTGCAGGGCTGGCCTCCCAGGCCCTCCCCCGAGAGGCCTGTCCGCCTCCAGACCGTGGTGAGGAAGTGAGGCTGTGCCTTGACTGCGTCTCCCTCGGTGCGTTTGGGCCCCAGTCTTGGTGGAGGACCGCAGTCCCACCCTTGGGGAGGCGACATGACTTCACAAAGAGTTGGCCCGTGTTCCCTGGAGCCCAAGGCCTGTTCCCAAAAGGGAGCTGGACTGCAGCCAGCCGCCCCACCCCAGGGTCCCCAGTCTCAGGCTGTCTGCCTAAAACACGTGTCATCTTACCCACATCTCTGAGCTGCTGAGAGCATCAGAAACACACAGTGTGGTGGGCTTCCTGGGCTCAGCCTCCCCGAGGCCTGGGCGCCCTGGACACTGCCGTGTGTCCTGAGACACCCGGGCACGGGATCCGGGGTCTGATGCTGAGTTCTGCTCAGTCACCATGAAGAGGGCCCTGTCTTCCTCTCACACGGAGGACGAGGGGTCTCCCGGGCGGGCAGGCGCATCTGCAACAGTTGTGCCCCAGCTGCCCTCTGCCTCCAGACAGGCTCCATTCCAGAGCATAATGGGCAGAAGGCGTTTCATTTTCCAACAAGCAATTTAAAAAATGGAACATTGAAGCTGCTCTGGAACAGGGTTAAGCAAGAGAGCCCGGGTCACCAAGGAAGTCTGGGCTTTATTTTATTTCCATGTAAGCGTCCCAGTCGTCTGCCGACAGGATCTGCCTGTTCATTGGAGGAGTGGGAGGGACGGTGCGCTCTCCCCTGAGTCTCATGGTTCTCCTTAACGGCTTAAACTCTCCCATCGGCCAGAGCCATGTGGCTCTGGTCAGGGCAGTAGGGGGGCGGCGGGAAGGGCAGAGTGGGGGCCTTTCCTCCTGTGGAGACGAGCCCCACACACCCATCGTCTGCCTCCCCCCGACGCCGTCACCCAATCCGTCTCTTCTCCTATCACCACCAAGACGGCCAGTCTCAGGAGGGGGCGCCCGCGACCTGCCTCCTCTGTGCTGTGCAGACAAAGGGCGTCTCTGACCTCTCAGGGCCCGATTTGAAGAAGCTGGAGCGTCTCCCTGTCGGGGACTTCACAGGCTCCCGCCAAGTCCCCACCTGTGTCTAGACGTGCGCTGGGCCTCGGGTGTACTATCAGCTGTGTGGAGACCCAGGCAGAAAGTAGAGCAAAATCCAGGGGGTGGGGTGTGCACGTGTGCTAGTCGTGAACAACTCTTTGCAACTCTGAGGACTGCAGCCCGCCAGGCTCCTCCGTCCTAGGGATTTCCCAGGTGAGGACACTGGAGTGGGCTGCCATTTCCTCCTCCAGGGGATATTCCTGACTCAAGGACCGAGCCTGAGTCTCCTGCTTGGCGGACGGGTTCTTTACCTTTGAGCCGCTCCCCAGGGAAGCCAAGACTACCTGGGAAGGGAGGATTAGCAGTGAGCAGGTGGCCCGGGGTGGCCAGTGGGGGTGTCCTCACCTGGGGCTGAGAGCCGGGCAGAGCCAGGCAGAGCCTTCTCCCCACCCGCACCCTGCTGCCGGGTGGGCTGGCGGCAGCGGTTCCTGTCCAAAGAGTGCAGTCAGGAAAGGGGAGGAGCAGGCGGCCTGGCACTCAGAGACATGCCCCAGGGCCTGGGTCCCAGGCGGCTCGCCCCGAGGCCAGTCGCCCCAAGGGTAGTCCCCGTGGCGGAGCTCATCGGTGGCCCCTGTCCCCAGAGCTGGGTCCACAAGTCTGTGTGGTACTGTCCTTGGCCCATCTGGTGAGATGGGGGCCAGCCCAGTGCCACCAAGAGTCCCTGGCCCCCCAATGAGGAGCCCTTTGTCACCTGTGGATGGAGCTGCCTCAGAAAACTCCGAGTTCTCTGGAACAGAGACTGAGCTGCCAAGGGCGAACTCAGGGTGTGTTTCTTATCATCATGTTTCTCAGAATATGAAGGATTAGAATTTTAAAACTGCCTGGGGGAAGGAGCGCACATCTCCAGTGAGAAAACAGCATCTCCACGTGCAGACACCTACCCAGCGGAAGCCCAGGACTGCAGATATCCCCACCCCGCCCACGCCCCTCCCTGCCACGCCCACGATCGCCCACGCCCCACCCCCGCCCCGCCCAGCCGAGATGCTGCGACATTAACAGGAAAGGATGCAAACTGAATTCACGGTCGTCCTCTCTCTCAGGGTGGGCTGCAAGTCACGATTTTGGAAGCCGCTGCGCCCCCTCTCCCGGGAAGTGGGGCAGACAGGACGATGGGGGTCACAGATGGTCAAGTTTGGTCCTGGAGGGAGCAGAGGCCAACACTTTGCTAACAGAAGGAGGGGAAAAGACAGACAGGGAGTCAGAGAGACAGACAGATGGCCTCCCCCACCCCCAGGGCCTGGCAGAAGCAGCGGGCTTGGGGCACCGGGGAGATGGAAGGGGTGCAGGGAGGCCCAGCCTGCTCTCTGAGCGGGGTCCCGGGGGCCCTGCCCCACCACGTGTCTGCTTCAGGAGAGGCTTCCGGGAGGCGCATCCCAGGCTGGATTCACACAGGAGGCCCGAAGCCCGTCTTCTGGCCGTGTGTATGGAGAGAAGAGGGCTCGAGGTCCTGTCAGGCCCCAGATACTCGCTCCCCACACCTCTGGCCGCTGCCCGGCCTCTGTTGGCCCACCTGCTGGAGTCCCTTCGGCGGCCACGTGCCTGCCTTCCCATTACCCTAGCCCGGCTCCTCCAGGAGGACCCTTGAGGAGGGACGACCCCTGGGTTTGCAGGGCTGGTGGAGAGAGAAAAGGGCTTCAAACAAAACCATCACAGCAAGAAGGCTTACGGCCCCCTGTTACCCTGGTCCCAGATCTGGGTACAAAACCCTACAAAACCATTCTGCAAGAATGCTGCACCCTCCCTGGGGGTCAGCACCTCCTGGGCACAGAGTCAGGTGGGGGACTCAGTCTCCTTTGAACCAGGCACCACATGAAGGGTCCTGGGAAAGCTAGGCCAGTTCCCAGGCAGCCGCCTCCAGGAACTGCATCCAGACCTGCTCCAGAAGGACCCCCAGGACCCCGCAGGAGCCGCGGCGTTGCCAGCCACAGAGCAGAACGCCCCAGAACCTTCTAGACGCCACTCAGCCCCGCTGCCCGCCTAGGGCCTGGTGGGAAAGGCCATGCGTGTGTCTCCCTCCCAGCTCCATCCTGGATAAGCCCAGTTGTCCACGTTTAAATCCACGCAAAGGCGGCCGTCAGCCTCAGGGGCCCGGGAGGCTGGGCTGCAGGCCTACTGCAGCCATGATGAATATTATCCGCCCCCCACCCCCACCCCCCCCACTCCCCCCCACCCCCCGGCCTTTCAAGCTGCGGAAGACTCCACCCATTTGTTCTGCCTGAGGTGCATCCGCAGGTCTCCGAATATAATAACTTGAGAGGAAATTGAAGTAGTTAGTGTGAAGTGATGGGCATTTGAAGGAGACTCTCACTTGACCTGTGGGACTAATTTTTCAAACGCCATTTATTGTCTGACTCAAGCAAGTCAGACTCCCTCTGCGTGGGGCCGCCTCGCAGGCTCCATCAGGAGACAGCCAAGGATTTGGGGGTTTGCAACCTCCCATTCAGCTGGGGACCCCCTCCGCACTGTGTGACGCCTGCAGCCGGAGCCTCTCTTTTCCTCCCGGCAACAGTGGCCCCAGGCTCCGCGGGGGCGGGGGCGGGGGGAATCGGGGACCGGCTGTCAGCTTGCGGTCTGGGTGCTGCTTTCCGGGGTGGAGGACCACGCATGCGGCGGGTTGGACATCTCTGTTACGAAGACCTTTCAAGATGGCATTGCTTGTTAGGCAGGCAGGCGCTGAAGCCCCAAGCAGTCTCAGGTGGGGACATTCATCTTAGAAAGCGTGGAAAACTGACGCTTTCCCATTTCACTGCCAAGGAGAAAAGTGAGCTTGTCCGTCCGCCCCCGGACGGAAACCTCTGCCCTCGCCAGCATCCGCATCTTCATTAAACGGAGCGGGTGCTGGGGGCTCCTGGACACCGGGCAGTCGGGGTGTGGGTGAAGTCAGCGCCTCATTTAGGGCCTGGAGCACGTATTTTACCCGCAGCTGTTCGGAGGTCTCGCAGAGCCCATCCTCGCCATTCTGACTCCTGGCTCTTAATCCTTCCTATCTCTTGTCATAACCCGTCATTTCAGGGTCTGCCCGACGTCCCTCCCACCAGGCCAGCCGCTTGCGCCTTGAGGGCCGTCTCTCCCAGGATCACGTCCACCCCCTACCCCGCCCTCGTCTGTCCTGGGGGCGGGGCCCCGCTTCTCCCGCCCCGCACCCCCATCTCTCTGTCCCTCTCTCCTGCGTCCGCGTCTCAGCGCCTGGACCGCCCCACCCCCACGCCCCCTAACCCACCTTGGGCCGCCTGTCCTGTGCTCATCCTCAGCCTGTCCCTCCCGAGCCCCTTCTCCAAGGGGCTGTCCTGAGTGCACAGGTGAGTCCACCGCGGGCCGGGGCTGCACGCACCCTTCTGAATCGGTGGAATTTACTGGAGCCAACCAGCTGCACTGATCTGGATTGTGGCTTCCAAGGGCTGCGCGCCCTCCTGCGTGGTCTAAGGTTGAAACTGTGTATCTGCATGCATTCCTGACTATGAGTCCACCCACGTGGTGCTTACCGGTTAGGTTCTAAAGCTCTTTCTAGTAGGAGGCTCCTACCAGTGATGTCCAGGAGAGCCCAGTGGGGCTCACAGGAGGCGCCCACAGATCTCTGAGCTCCTGAGGATCCCTGCACACCCGGCATCTGACACTGCCCTCCAGCCCCCTACTGACCTCAGTGCCTCCCACGTCCTATCCCATCGGCCCCCTCCCAGGTCCTAAAAATGCCCAGAAGCCCCTGCTGTCCTCCCGCCCCACCCAGAGCCCTGCCCCTCTCTGCCCTTCCTAGACCCGTGTGGGTGCAGCCGGGAGGGGTCTCCTCATCCACCCGGACCCCCAGGCTGACAGCGGGCATTTCCTACATCACTAACAGATGGGTCTACGCGGTCCAGGACAAAGCCACCGAGTTGTGGTCCAAACCAAATGGCTCAGAATCAGGCCTTCCTGATTAGCTGTGAGACCGAGCATCATCTCTCTAGCTTCCCACCCCCTTTCTGTGAAGACTGGGGTGTGGGGATGAGGTAAGGAGATGGCTGGACTCCAGGTTGGTCGTTTACAACTAGTCCCCTGTTTGCATTCCCTGAGGCAAGAGAGAGGTGGGCTCCAGTCAGGAATTGACAGCCAGCCTCCTCTGTGCCCTCCAGAGTGGAAGCAGCAGCAGAAACGGTAAATACTCAGTCTTCACCTCTTGCAAACGTCTCAAAGTAACAATCATGGCAAGGGCAAAGAGAGGCAAAACCCCGTCGGAGTAAAGGATTAAGAGATCTCCACTCCCCGGTTTTCTTTCAGGGCAAGAGAGACAGCACACATGTGCAGAAAGCCTCCTTGGAGTCAAAAGTCAGAGGATAATTCCAGGCCATAATGACTCTTGCTTCTCCCAGAAGCCTTTACTTTGAGATCCATCTTGGCTGAGGGATGGGTGTGCACCCCTGGGGTGGGTCCTGAGACAAAGTAACCAACAAGGGGGCAAGGCAAGATGATTGGCTTGAGGGAAGACAATGACCCAGAAAGCTGCTCTCTTATAAAGGATTTAAACTTCCCAAAGGTGCGACTCTCTCTGAGCTTGCCACTGTGCCTTTCCACGTGTAATTTTATTTTCAGTAAACTTCTTACTTTACTCCGTACCTTCTGCTTCCCTGCCTGAATTTGTTCTTGAACAGGCAAGTGAGGACTCAGGACCTCAGCCCTAACTGCTGGTCCCTGCAGTCTAGTGTTTAGGACTCCCAGTCCTGGAGACGAAGACCTTGCTTCCAGCTCCTGCTCACTGCTGCTTGCTGCAAGCTGCCGTTACTGCTGTGTGCATCTGAAATCAGGGAGATCCATCTTAGTAATTCAGAGAAGCCACTTAGGGTCAGTGGAGCTAGGAGGTGTGAAGGTCTTTCTGGACAGCAGAAGTATGGCACTGCTCCAGGATGAAGCAGAGCTGACAGACCACAGATGGTGGTGAGTTTGTCTAGATGGATGAGTGGGTGGGTGGATGGATGGGTGGGTGGGTGGATGGGTGGATGGATGGATGGAAGGATAGATAGATGGATGATGGATGGATGGGTGGGTGGATGGATGGATGGATGGATGGGTGGCTGGATGGATGAGTGGATGGATGAATGGATTGATGTGTGGCTGGATGGATGGGTGGATGGATGGGTGGATGGATGAGTGGATGGATGGATGGATGGATGGATGGGTGGGTGGCTGGATGGATGGGTGGATGGATGAATGGATTGATGTGTGGATGGATAGTGGGTAGATAGAATGATGGATGAATGATGGATGGATGGATGAACAGAATGAATGATGGATGGACAGATAGACATGTTTTGTGGGCATCCCCACCCAGAACTGGGTCTGGCCCCTCAGTGACCACAGGTGACACAGTCAGACAATTGACAGTTACACAGAAGCTGCCCCTGGAGGAAGCGCTCGGGGACCACCGAGGGTGACCCTCTCCCACCCTGTCCTGCCGCCTAAGGTCCAGTTCCCGGAGGTTAGTTCTGGGACAGCTTGGGGAGTGTCTCCTCTCCCAGAGGCCCAGGCCAGGTGTCCAAAAACCCGCTCACCTTGTCTCTATCCAGGGAGTGGACCGCTTGCTGCAGGGTGGGCATGCCACACCTCCAGGGGCACCTGCAGGTCCCTCGTCACTTGGAGCAGAAGGAATCTCAGAACTGGATGGGAACTCGGCCTCGGAGACGCCCATTTCTGTCCCTGGGTAATGCGGGCCTGCTGCGCTGTCCTGGGGGATCTTCGTTAGCAAAAGCAGTGCGACAAGATCAGCTCCAGGCAGCTGTGACCCCTCAAGACAGGATCTCAGTGGTGTTTGGAGCACAAGGAGGCTGGGTCCTCCACCGGCCTACTTCCCACAGGAGACGCAGCCCCCAAGGCTCCGGTTCCCTTGCACGTGGCCGCCAGGTACCCAGGGTGCGTGTGGTCACCGCATCTGGGCGGCCACGTCCGTGTCCCTCTCCTGATGTCACCGAGGAAGCAGGGGCTGCAGGCTTTCCTCTCGACGCTGCCCCCCTCAATGCCCCTCGTGATGAAAGAGAGCACGACCCCCAGAGAATCAGACGCAGCGGTAGGACAGGAGCCCACGTGAGGCAGCGTGGACAGTGAAGGAGACGCACCGGCCAGGCCAGGCCTCTTTGCAGGGATGGCTGCGGGCAAGCCGGGGCCCAGGCAGGGAGCTGGTGAAGGGCGTGCACTGACCTCCAGTGACGGGGACCCAACGCCAGAAGCTGTGGCCACACGAAGGCAGGAGCAGATCTCAGCGCCCTGTCTCTCCAGCATGCCCGCCTGGGTCTCACTGGGAGGTCTTGGTTCCCTTCTGTGCCTTTGACCCTGTGAGCGGTCTGTGCGCTTGACCTTGTGTGAGGGCCGATGGGAAGGTGCCCAATCAACCAAGCACACGTGGGTGATGCAACACTCTTACAGCAAAGACATAAAACAAGTGGTTCCAAGTCAGAACAGCGCCAGGGTGACTCCCGTGCAGTTGTTGGTGTTTTGTCCATAAATAAATATAAGCACACGTGAGGCTTCCCATGTGGCACTGGTGAACCTGCCCGCCAATGCAGGAGACAGAAGAGACCTGGGCTCGATCCTGGGCCAGAAAGATCCCCTGGAGGAGGGCATGGCAACCCACTCCAGTGTTCTTACCTGGAGAATCCCATGGAAAGAGGAGCCTGGCAGACTAAGGCCCATAGGATCCCAAAGAGTCAGACACGGCTGAAGTGACTTAGCATCCACGCCCGTGAACACAGATACCTTTGTGCATCCTTAACGGGAAACAATTATAATTAGCACTGAGGGTTCATTGTTAATATGACCCAGGGACTTTATGTGACTTATCTTATACCCCAAACTCTAAAATGTTTATTTTAGCTGAGATAAGGAGAAACTTTCAGATTTTCATCTTTTTGGATTTCTTTTTTTGTTGTTTTGGTTTGAAACAGAAGTGAGATCTCCCAGTGGTGTCTCCCCAGGGGATGGGAGAGACGCCATCTGCTCTCCAAAGCCCCACCCCCACCCCAGCGTCTAGGAAGTCCCCCCAGTGGCATCCTGGGTGCTGGGCAGGGAGGGGTCAGTGTCCAGTGTCCTGGGTCGAGGGCAGTGTCTTCAGCCGGTGATGAAACAGAGGGGCCGGTGGGGTGACTGCCTGAGGAGAGGGGCTCCAAACGTTGCCCCTGCCCAGATGTCTCCGAGTTGCTCCTGATTGGGCCCCTGGGGAGGGGCACTCTCCACTAATCTGCGTTAATCTACAGCATGTGAGGTCAAGGGGTTTTTTGTTTTTTAACAACATCAGCTGTTTTAGGATACAGTCACCAGGATACCTGCCTCCAGCTCTGCTGGGAGGAGAGACAGACTCTGCAAAACAAAGCAGGAGGCTGACGGTGGGAAGAGGGGAGACGGGCCCAGCGTCTCTCAGCAAACAGGGGGCTGACTGGGAGCCACCCCTCCTCCCGGGGCCCCTGCATCTGGAGCCCCTGAGGCTAGCTCTGTAGCACAGCGGAGCGGACCTGGTGAGGGTGACCACATGCTTTGTAGTGCAAACCCAGACTCTTGGCCCAGGGTAGATGCAGCCTGGGTGAGACACAGGGGCAGCAGGAGGAGACCGACCAAGGCCACTCTGTGTCCCCCCCACTTACAGGCTGGCCCCTGGAGATAATGCCCACGCTGAGAAGTACAAACAAGTTCACCCCAGTGCTCACCTTGCCCTCCCGCTCTCTGGGACAGACCTCACCCGTGCTCGTGGAGGGGGAGCACAGCAGTGGCTGCTGGCTCACCGCCAACCTCCAGCCTCCTGCTTCCCCTTCATCTGGCGGATGCTTCCAAGTTTACCGGACACACGGGTGCCCAGCAAGGGATGACCCCGGTGTGGCTGTGTGACTGTCTGGGCCCCCGTGAGCAGAAGGGATGCACACCCTGTGGGGCGATGATCTTCAAAACAGTGGGCATGTAGTCCCTTTGCCCTGTTCTTCCTTCCACTCAAATGAATTACAGATACGATGGCAGGAGCTGGAGTAGCCTCTCTGGGCCCAGAGTGAGAATCTACCTGTTGAGATGGTAGTCACCCCACCAGCCCATCACTTCCTACCTTCTAACTGCTTAGAGAGGGCTATTTGTTACCCCTATTTAGATGGTATAAGTCATATAGGTTGAAGGAACATGGATCCCTAACAAGTTGGCAGGAACTCAGGTTTCCACTCTGACATGTACTAGGGCCAGGGTGCAGACAGCACCCTCATTTCCACCAGTCCCTGCTCTTTCCTCTCAAGACGTTTGGCGACCCCAGCCCTTCGGCCCTGAGGAAAGCCAGCTGACTCTCCTGGGCAGGTTTCCTCCTGGTGGTGGCTCAGGAACCAGCTGCTCCTTCTTCACAGCCCCAGGGTCTCAGAGTCCTTCCTTCCAGCCCAGCTCAGGGCACAGCTGGGGAGAGACTGTAGGAACCAGAGCAAACTAGCTTGGACCAGAGTGCCCTGTCCTTCTGATGCCCTTCATTTGATAAGAACTGGCCCCATGCCCCAGTGCCCTGGGGGTGTGGGAGCCCGTGGGCTCTTGGGGAGCCTTCTAGTCATCATGGTTTTATCAGGAGAAAGAGGCTCCTCTGCACCCATGTCAGAATCATCGCTATACCTCCTAAGACACCACTTGAGAGAAAGTGAGCAGAGCAAATGACGGGTCACGTGTGCTTAGCCCCTCAGTCGTGTCCTGACTCTCGGTGACCCCACGGACAGCACCCACCTGGTTCTTCTGTCCACGGGATTTGTGACCCCATGAACTGCAGCCCACAAGGCCCCTCTGTCCATGGGATTCTCCAGGGAAGAATAGTGGAGTGTGTTGCCATTTCCTCCTCTAGGGGGTCTTCTCGACTCAGAGATCAGACCCACGTCCCCTGGGTCTCCTGCATTGGCAGGCAGGTTCTTTACTTGCTGAACCGCCAGGGAAGCTGAAGAATCATAAACTTTTCCTAAAATGACAAAAAACAAAACAAAACAAAACCTTGCAGATACAAGAACTGGACAAGAGGAGAGAACTTTCAGATACAAATGAGACAGTTCCCAGGGCGTACATGAGTCCGTGAGCCTGTGAGGGGTGGTGACCACCCACGTGGAGTCATGGGAACAGTGGAAGCAAAGAGAGCCACGAAATGGGAAAATATTGGCACTTCTGGTCATGTGAAATCTAAAAAAAAAAAAATTCTTGACTTTGAACAAAAGAGAAAATTACATAATGGTTATTATTAGATTAATGGCTGTTCCCACACCCAATTAGTAAATGTTGAACACATAGTTAAAAAGCAATTAGAAGGATCCCCATGATACTGTGTCTGGCTCTGCCCACGTAACAGACTTGAACCTGGGGGCCCGCAGCCCGCACCCTCCCCCATCCTGACCCACTGCTCTGCGGGGACAGCCTTCAGAGCCCCCACAGCAGAGCGGAGGGCTGCCCCACCCGGCTGCCTCGTCTGCCCTCCGCCACTCGTCCCCAACCCAGCTCAGCCCCTGCACTCCCCAAGGGTCTTCAGCGTCCTGCGTCCTCACCGCCTCCTGGGGCTCCAACCACACTCAGCTCCGCCCCCGACTGCTGGCTCCGCCCCTGCCTGTGACCTTGGGTAGCGCATCTCAGGGACAACACGGGACCCACTCAGCGCTCCAGCTTGGTAAGTGAACACTCCGTCAACGGGAGGCTAAGGGCCGCACATCCTTCCTCTCGACCTGGCCTTGGGCCTTGGCGATTCTAAGTCTCAGCGTAGCTCTGGGACGGGGGGACAACTCAGGCTGACCCGAGGTGACGCCTGTGGGGCGGGGAGCCACGCCTGGTGATGACTGAGCTTCCGTGTCGGAGCTCCTCCGGCTGGCACAAATGTCCGTGAACTGGAGCCTTTCAGGGGTCCATCCTCTCACGGTCAGGGGTCCGGAGTCTGGAAGCAACGTGCCCACAGGGCCGTTCTCCCTCCTGGCTCTGGGTCAAGACCCTTCCTTGTGTTGATTTAAAAAACAGTCACAACTTGAAAGTTGCTGCTAAGCTGCTAAGTCACTTCAGTCGTGTCCGACTCTGTGCGACCCCACAGACAGAAGCCCACCAGGCTCCCCCGTCCCTGGGATTCTCCAGGCAAGAATACTGGAGTGGGTTGCCATTTCCTTCTCCAACGTATGAAAGTGAAAAGCGAAAGTGAAGTCGCTCAGTCGTGTCCGACTCTTAGCAACCCCATGGACTGGAGCCTACCAGGCTCCTCCGTCCATGGGATTTTCCAGGCAAAAGTACTGGGGTGGGGTGCCATTGCCTTCCCTGCTTGAAAGTTGAGAGTTGTGTTTTATTTGGTGGGAATTGTTGGACGTCAAGCCCGGGAGACAGCATCTCAAAGTAACCTTGAGAAACTGCTCTTAGGGAGGGGGAAAGAGTGGGTTACACAGAAGTTTTACAACAAAGGGCAGGTGGTCTGAACATGGAGAGATTATTGTTAGTTACAGGAAACCACATACTTCAAGTTAAGGACTTTAGCCTTTCTCTATGAATGGGGCCACAGGGGTCTGGGCTCCCTGAAATCAGTGCTTTCATATGCACCTCGCTCCCGGGGCCAGCGTCCTGGGTTTTGTTCACATCCGGGGTGCCTTGGGCTCACCGTTAGGAGTGGGTGCCATCCCGTGTCTGTTGAGCACAGGTAATTTTCTCCTTCCTGAGCTCCCTGAAGGGCTGGAGTCACTGATGACTGTGACATCCTTATTTACTGATATGATGGAAATGCTCCGTTTCTCACCGGGTTCTCTCGAGGCTGCTGGTGGCTCCAGGGGCCCTGACTGGAGGCCGCCTCCCCTGCCTCTTCCTCTATCTTCATGTGGCCCCTCCTTGCTGCGTGTCTGTCTCAAAATCTCCCTTTTTTTCCTTATAAAGATGCCTCTCATTGGATTTAGGGCCTACCCTAAATCCCAGGTGATCTCAGCCTGATGCTTAATTACACCTGTGAAGATCCTTTATCCAAATCACATCGCATTCAATGTTCTCAAGGGTTAGGACCTGGGCATATCTTCTGGGGCCACCACTGAGCCCACCTTACCTGCAGGTGCGGGCCCCACAAGCAGGTCGCACCCAGTCTCTGCTTTTGAGAGTAGAAGGTGCCCCTTCCTTTCTCCCCTTCCTGCTGTGTCCCAACAGTGGAGACCACCCCTCACCCCCAGGAACCTGCCCGAGCCCCCAGATCTTTTCTGTCATCTCAGAGCTCCCCACGGCCATGCCTGCCGCTGCACCAGCTGCCCCATGCCTCCTCTCTGGCAGGTCTGCACTCCTCAACCTGGATCAGACCCCCCACCACACAGGACATCTAGCCTCAAGGCTCAGAAGTACAAGCAGCGTCAAAACCAGACCTGCAAAGGAGCGGGGTGTAAAGATAGCGGTGCAGAGTCTGCAACGGGAAGGGGAGGCACGGGCAGTCTGTGGCCTCCACAGGGCGCACACCGCAGCCGGGGGCATCGGGGGAGAGACTGACCAGGGCCCATTAGCCCGCTCTGCTCCGAGAGCTTGATTGAATGAGGGTTTTGGTTTGGCTTCGCTGGTTATTGTGCTTTTTTCCATTATTTCATTGTGCAAATTCCTCGTAGAGTCAGCAGAATCTGGAGGCAAACTGAGCAGCTACTGTGAAGTGTGAAAAATTACCCTCAATGAACGCAAGCAAACTATTTGCTTATGGGATCAGCGCGTGGAAATGAGGCCTTGGGGCTGGCAGGCCAGCCGGGAGCGGTCACCTTCCCGGAGTCGGGTTGCGGCTCCCTGACTCCAGGGGCGGGCGGGATGTCCTGGTTCCCACAGGGCCAACGCCATATCATTTACTCGGTACTGCCAGCACCATTCACCGTGCCACCGACAACAGCTCCCCGGGGAGGGCAGGGCAAGAAGCGGTGGAAAACACATCCGTCATATGTATTCATTCATCAGGCAATTGTTGACTCCCACCGCCCTCACTGGGCTGCCCCCACGTGGGACCTTAAATCCGGGCAGGCTGAGAACAGAAGCAGGCCTCTGGGGGCCACGTTTGCTGTGCTGAGTGGACGCTCAGGCGCCCGCCGGACCTGCTCTGGATGAGCTCAGCGCAGAGTCCCCAGTCCTCCCTGGGTCAGTGGTCCTCCCCCTGGCTATGTGGCAGGATCCCCCGAGGGCTGTGACTGACATCACCACTGACTGATGTCAGGACCGACTGAATCAGGACGTGCAGGTGGAGCCTGGGTGTCCACCTCCTTCCCACACTCATGGGGCTTCAGGAGCAGCTGCAGCTGAGAACCGTCCTGCTGGGCAGAGTGCTAGTTCAGCCTTAGAGGAGGCCGGAGGGGCCTTCATCATTAGAGCACGTGCCTGGATGGGGAGAGGAAGGCCTTACACACACAGAGGCTTCCTCTGACTGGCATGGGGGCTGTGCGGACGTGCAGATGTCCCTTCAGTATGTCAGTGCTGGAAGAGGGAGGGGTGAGTTGGTAGAAGGAAGGATGGACAGATGACAGATGAGTGGATGGACAGGTGAGTGGACAGAAGATGGATGAGTGGATGGATGGATGAGTGGGTGGATGGGAGGATGGATGGGTGGCTGGGTGAATTGGTGGATGGATGGATAGATGATGGATGATGGATGGATGGAGAGATGATGGATGAGTGGATGGGTGGGTGGATCATTGGGTGGATGGATAGATGGATGATGGATGAGTGGATGTGTGGGTGGACTGATGCGTGGATGAGTGGGAGGATGGGTGGACAGGTGGACGGTTGGGAGAATGGCTGGCTGGCTGGATGCATGATGGATGGATGGATGGATGGGTGAATGGATAGGCAGATGGACGGATGGATGGAAGAGGGAGGATGGGAAATAAATGATCGTCACCCTTTGCTAGAAGACTGTTGAGAAGCGTAAGACAGAATCCCTTACCTTACAATACATTATAAAACCCTAACTTTTACGGGTCTGTGAAATCTATGGCTGACAGAGGCAGCAGGGGACACTGCGGTCGGTTTGGGGAGCGGGAAAGCCGGTGACCCCCACTGAGCAGGCATGTGCTGCTGGCCCGGGACCTGGACCGACCCATAGAAGCCCCCTCCCATCTCCCTCATCCTGACCACTGTCCTCATCCTGCTCCCACTGTCCTGAGGAAGAGCCCGCACTCACAGATGCTGGACTGCTGGCTCGAGCTTGTGCAGTCAGAAGAGGGAGGGGCTGGACCCGAGCTCATCCGTGTCTGGATGCAGGACCAGTGTTCCGAACACGGGACAAGGGCCCAGGGCTTGGCGGGCGTGTGGAGGCTGAGAAAAGGTGAGACCTTTCTGGGCCCCGCAAGCACTAGGGGAGGTGGCATCTGAGCAGGATAAGCAAGCCTCTGCCCGGTGGAAATGAGGACACATCCTGAGGAACAAGGCAGAGGCAGGCAGGCGCCCCCACCCCGCCCCCGAGTCCTGGCCACCGCACCTCGGGGCCTTCTGGTGGATGGAGCTGGAGCGCTTGGGGCTTCTTAAATAAATGTGGTTGTGTTATACATCATTTGAATACACATTTTTGCCTTATGCTTTTTTGCTAGTGACTTATTACTTACTGTGTGTATTTATTTTAGACCACGGAAAAGATGTTAGACCAAAAGCAAATTTGAGCAATTTTCTTATTCAGGTTCAAAATGGGTTGTAGAGTAGCAGAGACAACTCGCAACATCAGCAACACGCTTGGCCCAGGAATCGCTAGTGCAGGGGCGGGTCAGGAAGGAGTTGGTGGTTTGGCGAAGGAGATGAGAGTCTTGATGAGGAGTGCGGTGGCCGGCTGTGGGAAGCGGCCAATGGCCAACTGAGAGCCAACGTCGAGGCCGATTCTCCTACAACTGCACGAGAAGCTGGCCACTCTGTGGTCCCTGGGCATTTGAAACACGTTGAAAAGGTGAAAAAGCAAAGTGGGTGCCTTGTGAGCTGACTGAAAACCAAAACATCATCCTTTTGAAGTATCGTGTTCTCTTCCTCTACAAAACACCAAAAAAAAAATTTCTCGATTGGATCCTGATGTACAACAAAATGTGGATTTTATAGCAACTGGTGGCAACCAGCTTAGCGGTTGGTTGGAGAAGAAGCTCCAAAGTGCTTCCCAAAGCCAAACTTGCACCAGAAAAGGTCATGGTCACCGGTGGTCTGCTGCCCATTTGATCCCCTACAGCTCTCTGAATCCCAGGGAAACTGTTACATCTGAGAAGTACGCTCAGTAAACCCATGAATGCACTCAAACCTGCAATGCCTGCAGCAGGCGTTGGTCAGCAGCAGGGGCGCAGTCCTTTCCCACGATGGTGCCTGACCCACATCACACAACCAATGCTTCAGAAGTTGAACGAGTTGGGCTATGAAGTTTTGCGTCATCCACCATATTCACCTGACCTCCCGCCAACCAATGACCACTTCTCCAAGCATCTGGACAACTTTTTGCAGGGAAAACACTTCCGCGACCAGCAGGAGGCAGACAGAGCTTTCCTTGAGTTCATCAGGTCTCAAGACCCGGATTTGTACACTACAGGAATAAACAGACTTATTTCTCGTTGGCAAGAGTGTGTTGTTATAACGGTTCCTATTTTGATTAATAAAGGTATGTTTGGGCCTAGTTACAGGGATTTAAAATTCATGATCTGAAACCACCGGTAGGCTTGCACCAACCTGGGCAGAAGAGCTGGCAGACTGAGCCCAGGCCCCACTCTGACCCTCCGTCTCCTTGTCTGCAAGGCAGAGAAGACACTGACCCTCTGTGCAGCAGTCCCCTCGGAAAGCAGATCCCTTCCTGGAAGGGGTCGGGACACACACTCCCTCTCCTCCCAGGACCCCCGGCTCACTCCTGGACCAGCATTAGAGAGGAAGGGAGGGTTCAGAGCCAGGAGACTGCCCTGTAGGTTACAGTTCTGCATAATGTCGGTATGCATTCGTCCAAATCCACAGGACGTCCGACACCAGGAGTGAACTGAGATGTAAGCCATGGGCTTTGTGATGATGACGTGTCAATGGAGGCTCACCAGTTGTAAGAAATATCCCATCTGGAGGCGGATGTTAATAGTGGGGGAGGCTGGGCATGCAGGTGGAGGTGTACGTGGGAACTGTGTGTACCTTCCACTCGATTTTGTCTTAACCCTAAAACTGCTCTAAAAAGTAGTCTTAATTACAAAAAAGAGGATGAAGGGGAGGAGGAGGAGGGAGACTGGCGGGGCAGGTGGGTGCACCATCCCCAGCCTCCCCCCACCCCATCAGGAGGCAGTGAGGCGAGTTGCCAGCAGGGGCAAAGCCGCAGCAGGGACCCAGCCCAGGGAGCCAGGAGGGGACACACACTGGGCTCCTGTCCCCTCAGCCAGCCGCGCCAGCTGTCCCTGAGACCACCAGCTACATTTCCAGGCTGAGCTGATTAAATAAGCTCCTGGTGTTTGTCCATACATCTCCAGGCTGAGAATGCCAACGTGGGTTTGATGCTGAGTGTGGTTTCTGCAGCAATGACAATGACTCCGTAAATCTGCAAAGTACGTATCTTTAATCTGGCACAATGAAATGCTGAGGTATTTGCAAATGAAATGTTTAAAACCAGCAAAGCTGCTGCAGTGTCCCAAGGCTGAATCTCTGGAAGCAGGTCTTGGCTGAGCATCTTCTCCACCTGCCCCTCCTCCGTGACGGCTGGTGGAGGAACAAGAGCATGGATGGGAGCCCCGAGGCCCTGCTCTGGGGGTGTGTCACCCCCAACTTTGGCAAGGGAGCTTGCTCTGGTGGGGGCGGCAGCAGGCGGCTCAGCTGGCTCCCCAGCAATGCTCCAGGCAGGCAGGTGCTCAGGGGATGGGAGCTGAAGTGTCCCGTAGGTTGATGCTTGGAGCACCCTTGCTGGGATGAAGGGCTGTAACGGCAGAGGATAAGTAAGTGATGGGCTCCTTACAATCCTTCCTTCTCCTGTCCCTTCCCCAGAGGCGGGCCGGGAGCAGGCAGAGCCCAAAAGAAGCGCAAGGCAGAGCCGGCGTCGGCGGGGGACATGCTGGGTCGGGGTCCAGGTCCATCCACATGTCTCCCTGGACAGTGTTTACGGATGGAGGGCACGTACGTGTGTGTGTGTGTGAGAGACATGCTGTTGGTGCAGGTTTTGTGTGAATCTGTGCAGATGTGTGTACCTGTGTGCAGGTGTGTGTCACCGTGTACAGATGTGTGCAGGTGGGTGTGTGTCTGTCAGCAGCTGAGTGTGTGTTCAGGGAACTGGCCCGAGGAAGCCTGATCGCACCTGTCCAGGTGACACATTATTAGCTCCATCGTCCAGCAGGCACTCAGCTGAACATGAGCTCCCAGGCAGACTGTCAGGCAGAGCCCACAGGTGCCAATAGTCAGTGGAGGCTGACGGTGGGCTGTCTGTGGTGTGATAGGGCTGTGTCAGTGACAAAGGTCCTCCTCCAGCGACATCACTGGAGCATTTAAGGTGAAATACTAAGGTCCTGTTCTGGCCTTAAAAGCCATATTAATAATAAAAACAGCAACTGCAGCAGAGTGCACTACGACAGAGATGATAGTGGTGCAGCCCCCGGCAAACGCAGGTGAATGGTGTGTGTGCACCGACTGTACTCTGCTTGCAACTTTTCACTAAGTGTGATGCATTTTCAATATTAATATATTAAGTGGTGAAAATGATTTCACAGAAAAACAAAACAGGTGAAAGCTGGACATGATCTTCATGGCAGGACATGTTTGTGACCATACAGAACAGAATAATAGACTCAGAATCCATAAACGGCAAATGACTGGCCCGGTAATCGATAGAACCAGTCAAAAAACATTAGTGAGCACACAGAGGATTTAAAGAATCCAATTACAGGGCTCACAGTGGAAGACACATGTGCTATTCTACACCGACGCGCAGACTACAGATCCCTTTGGACACACCAGAAATAGCACGTGTGCAAGCATTAGCAGCCAAGCAGACTACAGAAGAACCGCCCAGATACTGAGGAATCCGTACTGTGCAGATTATCCTTTTGGTCAAAGAATAATAAAATCAGAAACTATTGATTTTGAAGTATTATTGAAACCTAAACAACATGGAACTCGGTGTGTGAGTGTGAGTCTGTGAGTGTGAGTGTGTGTGACTGTGTGAGTATGTGTGGGTGAGTGTGACTGTGTGAGAGTGTGTGAGTGTGTGTGTGAGTGTGGCTGTGAATGTGAGTGTGTGTGTGAGAGTGTGAGTGTGAGAGTGTGTGAGTGTGAGAGTGTGTGAGTGTGTGTGGTGTGTGTGAGTGTGAGTGTGTGAGAGTGTGTGAGTGTGAATGTGTGTGAGTGTGAATGTGTGTGAGTGAGTGTGTGTGAGTGAGTGAGTGTGAGTGTGAGTGTGTGTGAGGTGTGTGTGTGTGTCAGTCATTCAGTTGTGTCTGACTCTCTGTGACCCCACAGACTGTAGCCCACCAGGCTCCTCTGTCCATGGGATTCGCCAGCCGAGAAGCCTGGAGTGGGTTGCCATTTCTTTCTCCATGGAACTCAGTCAGATCAGATCAGATCAGTCGCTCAGTCGTGTCCGACTCTTTGGAACTCAATAAATGTGGGTAAAAACACAATCAGGTTGAAATTACAAAGAATTTCGAATGAAAGTTTGCGTTCCCTTCTGGGGCATGGCTAAAGCACGATTAGGAATTTGATTTTAAATATAGTCCTCATGGGGCTTCCTGGCGGCTCCGTGGTGGAGCACCTGCCGTGCAGGAGACACAGGCTCAGTCCCTGATTCAGGAGGATCCCACGCGCCGTGGGGCAGCTAAGCCCGTGGACACAACCACGGAGCCTGCGTTCGGGGGACCCCACGCGCCGTGGGGCAGCTAAGCCCGTGGACACAACCACGGAGCCTGCGTTCGGGGGACCCCACACGCCGTGGGGCAGCTAAGCCCGTGGACACAACCACGGAGCCTGCGTTCGGGGGACCCCACGCGCCGTGGGGCAGCTAAGCCCGTGGACACAACCACGGAGCCTGCGTTCGGGGGACCCCACACGCCGTGGGGCAGCTAAGCCCGTGGACACAACCACGGAGCCTGCGTTCGGGGGACCCCACGCGCCGTGGGGCAGCTAAGCCCGTGGACACAACCACGGAGCCTGCGTTCAGGGGATCCCACGCACTGTGGGGCAGCTAAGCCCGTGGACACAACCACGGAGCCTGCGTTCAGGGGATCCCACACGCCGTGGGGCAGCTAAGCCCGTGGACACAACCACGGAGCCTGCGTTCGGGAGCCTGGGGGCTGAAATGGCCGGAGCTCGCGAGCCCTAGAGCCGCGCTCCTCACAAGAGAAGCCCCCGCAGTGAGACGCCCACTCGCTGCAGCTCGCGAGTGGCCCCTGCTCACAGTAACTAGAGAAAGGAGAAAGACGCAGCACAACCAAAAACAAACAAATAAAATTAAAACAAATTAATATATGGACTAGGGGAACGGAAGCTAAGTCTTCAAGTCAGGAGGATAGGAAAAAACGAAGCAAGTATCCCTCCCTTCCTTTGCCTTAAAGGGAAGAAGGGAATAATAAGACAAGGCCCAGGCAGCAGTAGCGCTGAGCCCAGGAAGAGGAAACAGCAGAGGCTGGATGTCTGCAGGTACTTATAAAGCAGGAAACTTTGGTCAAGACTAAACATGAGAAAAAGGATAGAAGCAACAAAATTCAGAAGAAGAGAGGGTGACGAAAAACATCACAAGTAGCTTTTCCATTCTCCTAGCTTCTCGCTGCTTGAAGTTCCTGCTCACCGCATCTTGTCACCACACCACAAAAAACTGAGGAAATCAAGAGCCTCCTGTTCACAGCCGGGCGAAAGGATGCCAGATCTGTCAAGATCAAGAAAAGTAAGGATGATGTGAAGTTTAAAGCTCAATGCAGCAGATGCCCTTACACCTTGGTCATCACAGACAAGAGAAGGCGGAGAGGCTGACGTGGTCCCTGCCTCCCGCTTTGGCAGAGAAGGAGCTGAAATGAACCATGCACACTGATTTGAACTGTATTAAAATGTTTTAAATTATAAAAAAAAAAAAAAAAAAAAACAAACAAAACCCAAGCACAAAGAAGGTAACATGCTATTTCTCCAAAAAGCTCCATGTTAATGAGTTGGAAAACATAGATGAAATATATATATTTTTGGAAAATCTGAAAATGCCAAACTTGAACCAAGGAGAAAGGAAGATTTAACTAGGAGAGGGGTCACTAAAGTCACCCCAAGGGGAGGCTCCAAGCCTGCATGGCAGTCCGTGTTAACAGTGCAGTGAAGGGCATCATCACCCTTCCCAGGAAAATAAGCTAATAACCAACTTTGGAGCTTCACTTGCTTTCCAGACTGGACAATTGCATTGTGAGGTAATACAATTTTAAGCCTGTTTTATTTATAACCACAGATGCAAAAGTCATAAACAAGTTGTTGCTGAAATTCATGTCCTTGTTGGAAAAAACTATCCAATATGATTATGATTTTCCCTTGAGTGTGAGCATGTCTCAAGACTAGAAAATCTAACCATGAGATTCCACCAATTCAATGGATTAAAAGATAAGATTTATGTGACTACAAAGAGAGATGTAGGAAAATGTTTAGGGTCAAAAACCCAAAAACCCAACACTGCTCAGATTTTTTAAAAAAGTCTATCAGAAGATTAGCAACTGAACGGAATTCTCTTGGTTAAGACCGTATAATAAAAATGTATGGTAAATACTATGTTTAAAAGAAATTGAAAATGGATTTCCAGTTAAATCAGACTAAAGAGAAATTTTGCTCATTAGCATATGGCACCCCACCCCAGTACTTTTGCCTGGAAAATCCCATGGACGGAAGATCCTGGTAGGCTCCAGTCCATGGGGTCGCTAAGAGTCGGACATGACTGAGCAACTTCACTTTGACTCTTCATTTTCATGCATTGGAGAAGGAAATGGCAACCCACTCCAGTGTTCTTGCCTGGAGAATCCCAGGGACGGGGGACCCTGGTGGGCTACCGTCTATGGGGTCGCAAGGAGTCGGACATGACTGAAGCGACTTAGCAGCAGCAGCAGCAGCAGCAGAACCACTGCTTGTGGCATCAGAGAACTTGGCCGTGGACGGGTGGGTGTGAAATAAAGTGGTTCTTATAAAGAGATGATCATATACACAGAAACCCAAAGAGAAACAGAGGTGAAAGCCTGGCACTAATCAAAGGACTTGGAAGGCTTCTCAGATGCAAGGTCAACTTAGCATCACTTAGCTGTGGACCTCAGTGGGAGCAACACCCAACTACAACGTTGATCCTAAAAAGAAGTATAATTTACCAAAATGACAACCCATTTTAGATAAACTAGTCCAACAAAGAACACACAAGATCTTTTTGAAGGTTTTTTAAAGATTTCATTTAAGTGTTTAAAATACATCCAACATGGTCTCATTCAGAATTTCATGTGCCTTATTTGGAGATGAGATTCTACAAAATAGTTCAAAACCATTCCAAAATGTACATGAAATCTGCACAACTCTTATAAATGCTAGTCAACTCTAGTAAAAGAACTGCCAGCACAGGCAGCTTGCCTCAGGGGTGTTATGACTTATGAAAAAGTTACACACATAATTTAATGGACAAAAGCCGAGTGGCTGGACAGAGGAATGGGCAGCTGAGGCAGGAAGAGAGGACAGATCAGTCAGGTCTGGATGTGGATGAGCCCCTGGCATAAGGTAGAACTGGGGGCTGATGGCTGATGACCACTCGAAAAGTTCTCAGCCCCAGGAAATGTCCAGCAGGTGCTGAAATGAGAAAGACAGGAAATGCTGAGTAAGGCTAAGCAGCAAAGAGACTTTTCCTACAGGATGGATGAGATTGCAAATTGGGACAGAGACTTTAAAAATAAAGCCTACAAAGGCTACAGTTAGGGCCAGCCCATGACTCAGCAACTGTAGACCTAGAGATACAGTCGGCAGAAATGCATGCATTGGAAGCAGGAAAAGATCTTGAGCCACATATCTGCCTCAGGGTACAACATAGCTGCTGCTGCTCCACCCATCACATTAACTTTCCTAGAAGAAAGGGACTTTCCATAATCCTACACTGTACTCCTGTTACCACTTTATTGGCCGGAACCCAGTCACCTGGCCTTGACTATCTTCAAAGTAGGCTGGGAGTGTAGCCCCATAAAGGAGTGCAGGGCAATCCTACATAAAACCACAAATCTATGGAAGGTTGTCCAGTTGCTCAGTCATGTCAGTCTCTCTGTGACCCCATGGACTGCAGCACGCCAGTTTTTCCTGTTCTTCACCATCTCCCAGAGTTTGTTCAGCTTCAGCATCGGTCCTTCCAATGAATATTCAGGACTGATTTCCTTTAGGATGGCCTGGTTGGATCTACTTGCAGTCCAAGGGACTCTCAAGAGTCTTCTCCAACACCACAGTTTTCAGGCATTAATTCTTAGGCGCTTTCTCCCTCCAGCCCTTCCTTCCTGCCTCCCAGGAACGTTTATGTCCACTTGTCCAAAATGCTCTGTCCTTTCAATGCCCTTGAAGTTGCAAGTTGATCCTGCTTCCTGAAAAGACTTATCACCCAACATTCCTTCTGTGAACTCCTACTTTACCCTCAACACCCACCTCACAGAGTCCTTAATTATTCCTCTGCATACACAGCTGTCCCCCAACTAGAATGGGATCTTCTCAAGGGCAGGTACCAGTCTCATTGGGTCTGAATCTCTCCTGTGGGGCACACGTGGATAGTCTGATAGTGGTTGAATTAATAAATGTTTACTTTCTAAAGTTTAAGCCTTCCCTTTTTGCCAGGGAAGTTCTGGCTTTGACGTCAGTGGGATGAAATGCAGTTGCCGTTTCCTGTGAGTTGGTTCCTGTGGTCTCAGCAAGTCCCCCCTCCTTTCCAGGACACCCCTGTCCACTCTGCTTTCTGTGTCCTGGTGGGGCTGGTCTCCTGGGAGTGAGGACAAACCTGCCTGCTTCCTAATGGGGCACGCATGCCTCTCAAGCATCTTCCAGGGAAATCACCCCTCGTCTCAGAAACAAAGTCCAGTGCTGCTGACTGGGGGGGGGGGGGGAGGGGTTGGCTGCCAGGGGCTGCTGGGCAGCTCTCTCTCTCCCGAGACCCTGGAAACACCCCGGCCAGGCTGCCTCTGTAGGGGGTGCAGCTTGTGCACCTGAACCCAGGAGAGTCTAGATTGAGGCATGTGCTCCAAATGGGAAACGCACCCCGAGTTCAGAGACACTGCAAAAAGGCTAGACTGGATCATGCATCAGTTTTTTAATTGGGTACATATTGAAATGATAATATTGGATAGTTGGAGTTGAAATGATAATAATTGGATAATTAGATTGAATGAAAGAGATGATTAAAATATAAATATTTCACCTGTTTTCCCTCGCTGAGTGTGACCAGTAGAAAATTTTAAATTATACAGTTGGCTGGTAGCCCGGTCCCCTCGGATGGCGTGGATCTCCTGGGCGGGGCAGGGCCCGTGGTATCAGATTCACAGGGGCTCTCAGCTCTCACACTCAGACGCCACAGCTTCTGATGCACCCAGGTGACAGAGAGACCAGTGACCTGTCCCAGTTATCTCCCATCTCCGGGGAAAGATGCGGAGGGAGCTTCCTTAAAGTCCTTGGACACAGAGGAGGAGGCACCCCAGAGAGTCTGCAAGCCGACCCTGCAGGTGCTGTCTGAGCCCCAGGAATGTCAGAGAGGGGAGCTCTGGAGGAAGGGGCCCACATGACTGCAAATCCAGCTTGGGCTGCCTCCACGATGGAAGCTTTGTGCCCCAACCTTGTGGGACCAGCATCGAAGCTCATGGTCAGCTGGATGGAAGGAATAGGAGGATGCGGGCCTCACAGAACCTGGTGCCCGCCGTAGCTGCCCGCCGCGGCCTGGCCCTGCGGAGCCAGGTCAGGGGTGCCCGCTGTGACTGCCCGCCATGGCCTGGCCCTGCGGAGCCAGGTCAGGGGTGCCCGCCGTGACTGCCCGCCACGGCCTGGCCCTGCGGAGCCAGGTCAGGGGTGCCCGCCGTGACTGCCCGCCACGACCTGGCCCTGAAGAGCCACAGTTTTGGGGGTGCACATGCTGCCCCTGCACATACTCAGCCTTGGTCTTCCCAGGGTCTTGTCTGCACACCTGGGCCCCACTTTCCTGGCCTCAGATAAAGTCTCCCCATCGCTGCTCTGTACACCAGCTCTTACACGCTCAAGTCCAGAAAGAACCCCATGCTCTGCCCGTCTCAGCCCATGGAAGGAAGTAGAAGTCACAGCCCGTGGAAGAGGGGAAGGAACTCCTCTTCCTTAGGGCTGGCCGAGTGGTCTGGGGTGAGTGGAGAACCATCAGGGGCTCAGGGAGCAGGATGTGTCCCTTCACAGTCTCGCAGGTCCTCCAGCCAGGGAGGCAGCAGGGCTGGGCCACGCCTGGCTGGCAGTTTGGGTTTAATTCAACTGTGGTGAGAGCCCAGGTCAGACTCTGATGACTTTTACCTACCAGCGATTTCTCCAGCGGCTTCTATAAAATAGCCATGGTGGTTGTCTGAGTTTCTGCATCCATCTCTGCAGAGTGGACTCTTGGTGCCTGGAGGCTTAGATGGTTCTGACTTTGACAATGGACCTCCTGGGTTTGGAGCCGGCATCCGTAACTACGGGCTCCCTGATGGCTCAGATGGTGAGGGATCCACCTGCAACACAGGAGACCTGGGTTCGATCCCTGGGTCAGGAAGATCCCCTGGAGGAGGAAATGGCAACCCACTCCAGTATTCTTGCCTGGAAAATTCCACGGACAGAGGAGCCTGGTGGGCTATAGTCCATGGGGTCCCAAAGAGTCAGACACAACTGAGTGATGAAACTTTCACTTTTCAGTAACCATGGAGACTTTTGTCTTGGGACCCCACTTCCTATCTGTAGAATGGACTTCTAGCAGCATCTCCTAGCAGGGCTTGGAGGACTCAGCCACGTGGTGCCCACAAGCCCCTGGGAACAGAGACAGACAGACAGAGATCGGTTCTTCTTTCCACAGATGCTTTAGAAACAGACCCACATGGCCAGGCCTCCCACTCCTGATGTCAGGAATGACTGTGGGAAAGGCAGGCTGGCCATCTGCAGATCCTTCTAGAGAGAGGATGGCATCTGAGCCCATGAAAGAAAATGAAGACTCCAAATCACCTCTGAAGTTAGGCGAACAGTAACAGAGAAAGCAAATTAATGGTTTAAGGAAATGTTTAAAAGTAGAAAACTAATAACTATTAATATTAAAATAAATTAATTACGCAAGCTTGAAAGAACGCCATTTTTTTCCTGAGCTGTCAGTGATGAGGAACTAAGAGTGCCTCACAGATGACACTACAAATTTCGCTTATATTCTAGTGATTAAGCCAAAGTGATTTATTGGAGTTTTATGAGGGCATTTTCCCTCTGTAACTTAAAACACAGACTGTATCAAAAGCGCCCACTTACTGCCATTATTCCAACACTGGTTATATTCTGTTCTCTTATTTTGTGATTTATAACTTTGTTTTTCTCAAGATTCTAATCTTAACACTGTTGCTGCGCTGCCTGTGTTAAGCCGCCTCAGTTGTATCTAATTCTTCACAACCCCGTGGACCATAGCCCTCCAGGCTCCTCTGTCTATGGGATTCTCCAGGCAAGAATTTAGGAGCAGGTTGCCATGCCCTCTTCCAGGATACACACAAAGATCTTTTTTAAGAAAAAAATATTAATATGAGAAACAGTGACAGGTTGGAGAGGTGTTCTATTTGAGTGTGCCCGAGTGTGTGGGTACGCACCTGGGTTAGATGCTTTCTGCTGGCCGGATCTGCCCTGGATGATGAGGAACTTAGCCCCTCCCGTCCGTCGCCCCCAGCAGCTCCCAGGCTCGTATAGTCACGCCGCTGACACCGATGCTACTGTCGTACGGTCCGTCACTGCCAAGTTCGTTTCATCGTCACTCTACACTGAAGCACACTTTAATCCCTACACCACTGGCATTTTTACCAAGTATTCTTTCTCCATCGACTTGTTTGCTGTGGCCCAGCCATCATTAGGAGAAGGCAATGGCACCCCACTCCAGTACTTTCACCTAGAAAATGCCATGGATGGAGGAGGAGCCTGGTGGACTGCAGTCCATGGGGTCGCTAACAGTCAGACACGGCTGAGCAACTTCACTTTCACTTTCCCTTTCATGCACTGGAGAAGGAAATGGCACCCATCCAGTGTTCTTGCCTGGAGAATCCCAGGGACGGGGGAGCCTGGTGGGCTGCCATCTATGGGGTCACACAGAGTCGAACACGACTGTAGCGACTTAGCAGCAGCAGCCATCATTTGGACCAAATGCCTCCCTGAGACATCTCATATCTCCCAAGCTTTTGTTTAGGTGGGACTTCATTCACTTTGAGCACACAGAATCCTATCTCACATGTTCGTCTTCGAATATAAAGAAACTCGGTTTTAGATAGACGGCACCCCATTCCCCACTGACCCTCAGCAGGCTCACTCCTGTGCCTACATGGGAGGGCACGGGGCGGGGGATGTGCCCAGCCCAGCAGACCCAGAGTCTGAGCCACAATCTCTCAGCTCATCCATCCCTTGCAGTCGAAGCCCATCTCTCGCCTGGTGAGATTTCATCCCAAAGTAGGTGTTTCCAGTAGAAAGCAGAATCCATTGTGTATTTCAGAATGACTGCGGTTGCCTTTACAGTTCAGGGAAGTCTTACTTTTTCTGCCAAGAACCGCACTGCCTTTTTCCTGGAAGGTGCCCCAAGCAGACAGAGAAACCACACCCTGTCCTTGGAGCTAGCGTGCTCCCCCCAGGAACTGGAATGTCCTCTCTCGCCCCGAGGGCAACGAGGTCACCAGGATGCACCCTGTTCTTCGTGGTTCTGGGTCAGCACACTGCAGTGCACGTCCCCTTCTGATGGATGAGCCGGTTCTGTGCTTCAGGGGAAAATTTTTCTTCTATTGTATCTTCAAGGGCATTTTTTTCACGTGGGTATTGCAGATGGCCTATGTGTGTTTCTGGACAGCTAGCCTCTCCAGGCGCTCAGCCCCACCTAACTGCCCTTTTGGCACAGATCAGATTAGATCAGTTGCTCAGTCGTGTCTGACTCTTTGCGACCCCATTCATCACAGCACGCCAGGCCTCCCTGTCCATCACCAACTCCCGGAGTTCACACAGACTCACATCCATCGAGTCAATGATGCCATCCAGCCATCTCATCCTCTGTCGTCCCCTTCTCCTCTTGCCCCCAATCCCTTCCAGCATCAGAGTCTTTTCCAGTGAGTCAACTCTTTGCATGAGGTGGCCAAAGTACTGGAGTTTCAGCTTTAGCATCATTCCTTCCAAAGAAATTCCAGGGCTGATCTCCTTCAGAAGGACTGGTTGGATCTTCTTGCAGTCCAAGGACTCTCAAGAGTCTTCTCCAACACCACAGTTCAAAAGCATCAATTCTTTGGTGCTCAGCTTTCTTCACAGTCCAACTCTCACACCCATACATGACCACAGGAAAAACCATAGCCTTGACTAGGCGAACCTTTGTTGGCAAAGTAATATCTCTGCTTTTGAATATGCTATCTAGGTTGGTCATAACTTTCCTTCCAAGGAGTAAGCATCTTTCAATTTCATGGTTGCAGTCGCCATCTGCAATGATTTTGGAGCCCAGAAAAATAAAGTCTGACACTGTTTCCACTGTTTCCCCATCTATTTCCCATGAAGTGATGGGACCAGATGCCATGATCTTCATTTTCTGAATGCTGAGCTTTAAGCCAACTTTTTCACTCTCCTCTTTCACTTTCATCAAGAGGCTCTTTAGTTCCTCTTCACTTTCTGCCATAAGGATGGTGTCATCTGCATATCTGAGGTTATTGATATTTCTCCCGGCAATCTTGATTCCAGCTTGTGCTTCATCCAGCCCAGCGTTTCTCATGATGTACTCTGTATAGAAGTTAAATAAACATGGTGACAATATACAGCTTTGACGAACTCCTTTTCCTATTTGGAACCAGTCTGTTGTTCCATGTCCAGTTCTAACTGTTGCTTCCTGACCTGCATACAAATTTTTCAAGAGGCAGATCAGGTGGTCTGGTATTCCCATCTCTTTCAGAATTTTCCACAGTTTATTGTGATCCACACAGTCAAAGGCTTTGGCATAGTCAATAAAGCAGAAATAGATGCTTTTCTGGAACTCTCTTGCTTTTTCCCTGATCCAGCAGATGTTGGCAATTTGATCTCTGGTTCCTCTGCCTTTTCTAAAACCAGCTTGAACATCAGGAAGTTCATGGTTCACGTATTGCTGAAGCCTGGCTTGGAGAATTTTGAGCATTACTTTACTAGTGTGTGAGATGAGTGCAATTGTGCAGTAGTTTGAACATTCTTTGGCATTGTCTTTCTTTGGGATTGAAATGAAAATTGACCTTTTCCAGTCCTGTGGCCACTGCTGAGTTTTCCAAATTTGCTGGCATAGTGAGTGCAACACTTTCACAGCATCATCTTTCAGGATTTGGAATAACTCAACTGGAATTCCATCACCTCCACTAGCTTTGTTCATAGTGATGCTTTCTAAGGCCCACTTGACTTCACATTCCAGGATGTCTGGCTCTAGATCAGTGATCACACCATCGTGATTATCTGGGTCGTGAAGATCTTTTTTGTACTGTTCTTCTGTGTATTCTTGCTGTCTCTTCTTAATATCTTCTGCTTCCGTTAGGTCCATACCATTTCTGTCCTTTATCAAGCCCATCTTTGCATGAAATATTCCTTTGATATCTCTGATTTTCTTGAAGAGGTCCCTAGTCTTTCCCATTCTGTTGTTTTCCTCTATTTCTTTGCATTGATTGCTGAAGAAGGCTTTCTTATCTCTTCTTGCTATTCTTTGAAACTCTGTATTCAGATGTTTCTATCTTTCCTTTATTCCTTTGCTTTTCGCTTCTCTTCCTTTCACAGCTATTTGTAAGGCCTCCCCAGAATGTGGTCCACTAGAGAAGGGAATGGCAAACCACTTCAGTATTCTTGCCTTGAAAACACTATGAAAAGGCAAAATGATAGGATAATGAAAGAGGAACTTCCCAGGTCAGTAGGTGCCCAATATGCTACTGGAGATCAGTGGAGAAATAACTCCAGAAAGAATGAAGGGATGGAGCCAAAGCAAAAAGAATACCCAGCTGTGGATGTGACTAGTAATAGAAGCAAGGTCTGATGCTGTAAAGAGCAATATTGCATAGGAACCTGGAATGTCAGGTCCATGAATCAAGGCAAATTGGAAGTGGTCAAATGAGATGGCAAGAGTGAATGTCGACATTCTAGGAATCAGCGAACTGAAATGGACTGGAATGGGTGAATTTAACTCAGAGGACCTACTACTGCGGGCAGGAATCCCTCAGAAGAAATGGAGTGGCCATCATGGTCAACAAAAGAGTCCGAAATGCAGTACTTGGATGCAATCTCAAAAACGACAGAATGATCTCTGTTCGTTTCCAAGGCAAACCATTCAATGTCACAGTAATCCAAGTCTATGCCCCAATCAGTAACGCCGAAGAAGCTGAAGTTGAACAGTTCTATGAAGACCTACAAGACCTTTTGGAACTAACACCCCCCAAAAATGTCCTTTTCATGATAGGGGACTGGAATGCAAAAGTAGGAAGTCAAGAAACACCTGGAGTAACAGGCAAATTTGGCCTTGGAATACAGAATGAAGTAGGGCAAAGACTAATAGAGTTTTGCCAAGAAAATGCACTGGTCATAGCAAATACCCTCTTCCAACAACACAAGAGAAGACTCTACACATGGACATCACCAGATGGTCAACACTGAAATCAGATTGATTATATTCTTTGCAGCCAAAGATGGAGAAGCTCCATACAGTCAGCAAAAACAAGACCAGGAGCTGACTGTGGCTCAGACCATGAACTCCTTATTGCCAAATTCAGACTGAAATTGAAGAAAGTAGGGAAAACCACTAGACCATTCAGGTATGACCTAAATCAAATCCCTTATGATTATACAGTGGAAGTGAGAAATAGATTTAAGGACCTAGATCTGACAGATGGAGTGCCTGATGAACTACGGAATGAAGCTTGTGACATTGTACAGGAGACAGGGACCAAGACCATCCCTTCGGCACAGTTCTCTCCAAACAGATCTCAGCCATGCCCTGTGTCAACAGCTTAATTTTCTCACATCTCTTCTATTCATCGCGGTTCTAATGAATATTCTGGTTTGCAAATTGTGGCACTTCTGCTTCGGTTCTTCTTCCGAGCTCAGAAATCTTCATCATTTTCCTATAATTTTCTAATCATCTCATCTAGAGCTCATGTCCTGTGGAAACAGTGTTCTAATTAAGCCTTTAACTAATTCACAGAAAGCTTCCTTGTGTGGGCTCTTCTTTGCTCCAGTTCGCTTTTATAAGTGTTTCTATTGTATTTCTTTTCTCATGTTGCCAATTTCTTTCTCTTTCTCCTCCTTCTTCCTCTTTTGCCAGTAAGTCCAAGCAGTTGCCAGAGTGTTTTTTTCTCCTCTGATCCTTCCTGAAAATCAGGCCTCCCTGGACGATTTGTTCTCAGACAGTGTAGCGGGACTTTCCTTGACCCCAGCTCACCGGAAGCCCATTTGCTTTCCCTTCTGGGAGATGGTTGCGCAGTTGCGTCCCTGCGGATTTGTGCTGATATTAGAGAGAACGGGGTTGGGGGGAGGTGAAGGGTGACCCTCACACAAGCGCCTGCACTCAGGTGGGGGTCCACGATGCAGCCTTCCTCCTGTGAGATTTCTAACTAAACTTCAGCCGAGAAAGTGAGAGTGCTAGCCCCTCAGTCGTGTCCGACTCTCTGTGACCCTGTGGACTGTAGCCAGCAGGCTCCTTTGTCCACAGGATTCTCCAGGCGGGAATACGGGAGTGAGTAGCCATACCGTTCTCCAGGGACGCTCCTGAGCCAGGGATGAAACCTGGGTCTCCTGCATCGCAGGCGAATTCTTTACTGTCTGAGCCCCAGGGAAGCCCCACTCCTCCAGCTGCCTGGTATCTATTCTGTCTCTGTGAAGAAACCCCTCCCCTGTTCAGCAGCAACACTTGGAAAACGGTGAGTCCTCGGTGGCCCCTCTGCCTCCACTGGTGTCCTCCACGGAAGGGGCAGCATTTCTGTTCTCAATAGTTTTTTAAAATTTCCTTTTGATTGGAGGGTAGTTACTTCACAATGCTGTGTTGGTTTTTGCCGTGCACCAGCACGAATCAGCTGTGAGTGTACGTGCACCCCTGCCTCCCAGCTCCCGCCCGCCAGGTTGTCACAGAGCTCTGGGTTTGAGCTCCTTGCCTCACAGCAGGTTCCCTCTGGCTGTCTGTTTTTCATGTCATAATCTACCTTTCCATGCTGCTCTCTCGATTCAGTCCCACCTCCTCCCCCCGCCGTGTCCACAGCTCTGTTCTCTGCATCTCCATCTGTCGTTGTTCAGTTGCTCAGTCGTGTCCGACTATTTGCGACCCCATGGACTGCAGCACACCAGGCCTCTCTGTCCATCACCAACTCTCAAAGCTTGCTCAGACTCGTGTCCATTGAGTCTGTGATGCCATCTCATCCTCTGTCGTCCCCCACTCCTCCTGTCCTCAGTCTGTCCCAGCATCAAGGTCTTTTCCAACCAGTCAGTTCTTTGCATCAGGTGGCCAAAGTATTGGAGCTTCAGCGTCAGTGCTTCCAGTAAATATTCAGGGTTGATCTCCTTTAGGATTGATTGGTTTGATCTCCTTGCAGTTCAAGGGACTCCCAAGAGTCTTCTCCAGCACCACAGTTCAAAAGCATCAATTCTTCTGGACTCAGCCTTCTTTATGATCCAACTCTCACATCCATACATGACCACAGGAAAAACCATAGGTTTGACTACATGGACCTTTGTTGGCAAAGTAATGTCTCTGCTTTTTAATATGCTGTCTAGGTTGGCTCAGACAGTAAAGCGTCTGTCTACAGCAGGAGACCCGGGTTCGATCCCTGGGTTGGGAAAATCCCCTGAAGAAGGAAATGGCAATCCACTCCAGGACTATGCCTGGAAAATCCCATGGACAGAGGAGCCTGGTAGGCTACAGTCCATGGGGTCGCAAAGAGTCAGACACGACTGAGCGACTTCACTTTCTTTCTTTATAGGTTGGTCATAGCTTTTCTTCTAAGGAGCAAGTGTTTTTTTAATTTATGGTGTCACCATCTGCAGTGACCATCTGCAGTAATTTTGGAGCCCAAGAAAATAAAGTTTCTCACTGTTTCCACTGTTTATCCATCTATTTGCCATAAAGTGATGGGACCGGATGCCATGATCTTAGTTTTTTGAATGCTGAGTTTAAAATCAGCTTTTTCACTCCTCTTTCACTTTCATCAAGAGGCTCTTTTAGTTCTTCACTTTCAGCCATGAGGGTGGTGTCATCTGCATATCTGAGATTATTGATATTTCTCCCGGCAGTCCTGATTCTAGCTTGTGCTTCACCCAGCCCAGCATTTCTCATGATGTACTCTGCATATAAGTTAAATAAGCAGGGTGACAATATACAGCCTTGACGTACTCCTTTCTCTATTTGGAACTAGTCTGTTGTTCCATGTCCAGTTCTAACTGTTGCTTCCTGACCTGCATACAGGTTTCTCAAGAGGCAGGTCAGGTGGTCTGGTATTCCCATCTATTTAAGAATTTTCCACAGTTTATTGTGATCCACACAGTCAAAGGCTTTAGCATAGTCAATGAAGCAGAAGTAGATGTTTTTTCCTGGAATTCTCTTGCTTTTTCAATGATCCAATAGATGTTGGCAATTTTTCCTCTGGTTCCTCTGCCTTTTCTAAATCCAGCTTGGACATCTGGAAGCTCTCAGTTCATGTACTGTTGAAGCCTGATTTGGAGGATTTGGGGCCTGACCTTGCCAGCATGTGAAATGAGTGCAATAACACTTCCATTGCTGCCCTGAAATCAAGTTCAGCAGACCCATCTTTACAGATCCCACACGTTGATAAACGGTATTTGTCTTTCTCTTTCTGACTTACTTGACTCTGTACAGCAGGCTCCAGGTTGTTGGGGGCGCACGTGACTTTTTGTCTAGTAGTTCCTGCCTTCACTTTTCCTCGGGCTGTCTCCACACTTCTGTCCACCTCTGTCCACATTTGGGGATGTTCTGGGGTTGTGGACACTCTTTTCCCAGGACCGAGTCTGCTCAATGGGGCAGGGTGGGAAAGTGTCAGGAGATACATCAGAATCTGTTACTTTGGGGGAGCCACGGATTTTCAAAAGTCATACAGTGCCTTGCGGGCCCCTCTTTCCCCTAATGCAACGGCTACAGTTTTGTAATAATTATATCGTGCCAGCCCTTCATTGCTTGGCTTTGCACCCCTGGTAACAGGCGCACCCCTGGCCCCATGACCATGTGGTCCTCCTGGCTCAGCCCTCCCCTCCAGGCACCCTAGTAGAACGACGTGTGCCGCCCACCCCTTCCTGACATTTGCCTCCGCCCCCGACGCCCCCAGCTGCCGTCCACATTCCTGAGCCAAACCTCCAGGTCCTTTAATGGGCCGCAGCCGATGCTCTGTCCACAACCTCAGATTCACTGCAACGCGGGTACTATCAGGACCACATGTTGAAACTTCCCACCTCTGTTCCCAGGGCCTGTTTTCACCCCGTGAGATGGTGCCTTGGGAGGCAGGGGAGAGGCTGCGGAACCGGGCTCCGACGCCAGCCGCTGCTGGGGGCGCCTCCTTGGTCCGCCGGTGCGTTTGTGAAACATCTCCAGGCAGAACTGGGGAGGATTAAATGAGACAGTAGGTTTCAAACACCCGGCACAAAGCCAGTGATGAAAGAACACGTGTTCCTTACCTCTTTGGGCCCACAACCCAGGAAGGCACCGCGCCTCTTCCAGCTCAGGAACAAGCGTTCCCCGTGTTTGGAGCTGGTGCGGTCTCTGCTCCACAGCCCCCACCCTGCATTCTAGCCCTGCTCTGTCCGATTCTCCCAGAGTCTCTTGTCCACTCCCCAGTAGATTGATCTCCCTGGAGGAGAGGCCCGTGTTATACCTCCAAACACCTCTCCTGACATGTGATGGGCCCCAGGAGACAAACAGGACATGAGAGTCCACTCTGGTCACCTGACTCCCCTCCATACATGCCCCACATGCAAGTCCCACCGGTGGGGCTCAGAAAGGCTGAGAGATGCACATGCTTGCAGAGGACAGACAGCAGGTCAGGGCGCCCTGCCATCCCCAGCCACAGCTGCTCGGCGACCATGTGGCCAGGTGTCCCACCAGGTCTGAGACAGGAGCAGAGTCAGGACCCCACGGGGCAGCCGCTGCAGTTCTTGTCAGGACAGATGCTGGGGACACGGCCCTCGGGGGAGAGAAGTCAGGATGCTTGGATGCGGGCTACCAGTTCAGAGAGGGCTTCCTGGGGAGGGAGGGGCTTTGGAGGTGACTTGGCTAAGCTGGTAAAGAATCTGCCTGCAATGTGGAGACCAGGGTTCCATCCCTGGGTTGGGAAGATTCCTGGAGAAGGGAAAGGGTATCCACTCCAGTATTCTGGCCTGGAGATTGAAGGCAATGGCACCCCACTCCAGTATTCTTGCCTGGAAAATCCCATGGACGAAGGAGCCTGGTGGGCTGCAGTCCATGGGATCGCTAGGAGTCAGACATGACTGAGCGACTTCACTTTCACTTTTCACTTTCATGCATTGGAGAAGGAAATGGCAACCCACTCCAATATTCTTGCCTGGAGAGTCCCGGGGACGGGGGAGCCTGGTGGGCTGCCATCTGTGGGGTCACACGGAGTCGGACACGACTGAAGTGACTTAGCATAGCATAGTTCATGGGGTGGCAAACAGTCAGACATGACTGAGCGCCTTTCACTTTCATGCAGATCTGGGGCTCCAGCGCATCTTGGTGGACCAGGTTCTCAGATTCCCCTGCTCAGTGCGTTCTCCTGTGACAGGTTGGTAACAACCGGCATTGCTCCCCTCGAAGGTAGTTGGGAGCGCCAATGAGGTAATCTAGGTAAAGCACCTGGGACTGGGGCACAGAACTCAATACCTGCATCATCTGGATGGGTGACGGGTGGTGCAGGAGAGAGAAATGATACCGGGGGAGAGCCGGACGAGAGGATGGCTGGATGGGTGGATTTCCAGTTTAGGCAGGTTCCATACCGGGCAGTAAGGAAGCAATAAGGTGTAAAAACGGATCAACCTCTGTTCTCATGGAGTTTGCAGTATAGCAGGGTGAGCAGACACTATTCAAATAACCACACAAGCAAATGTGGACATGAGGCTGTCCTGTCCTCAGGAGAGCTTCACAGCTTTGTTAGGCTCCATAGCGGGGGACCTAACCTGGTCTGTGAGACCAGGAAGTGCCCCCAGACGGGGTGATTTGAGCCCAAAGGCGTGTGGGCAGAGAGGAGAAGGGACAGCATTTCCAGCTTATGTGGGGCATCCCTGGGGTGGGTGCAGCGGACAGAGCGAGGAGCAGGCTGAAGACGACTCCAGAGCTGCAGAGACGGGCGGACGCGGAACTGGCCAACCTGGTGCTCCTCGGATGCAGAGCGGGTGAGGGTCTGGGAGGAGTCGGGCCCAGCGCCCAGGTTGGTGCTCCAGGGACGCGGAGTGGGTGAGGGTCTGGCAGGAGTCGGGCCCGGCGCCCAGGTTGGTGTTCCAGGGACGCGGAGTGGGTGAGGGTCTGGGAGGAGTCGGGCCCGGCGCCCAGGTTGGTGTTCCAGGGACGCGGAGTGGGTGAGGGTCTGGGAGGAGTCGGGCCCGGCGCCCAGGTTGGTGTTCCAGGGATGCGGAGTGGGTGAGGATCTGGGAGGAGTTGGGCCCGGCACCCAGGTTGGTGCTCCAGGGACGCAGAGTGGGTGAGGGTCTGGGAGGAGTTGGGCCCGGCACCCAGGTTGGTGCTCCAGGGACGCAGAGTGGGTGAGGGTCTGGGAGGAGTCGGGCCCGGCGCCCAGGTTGGTGTTCCAGGGATGCAGAGTGGGTGAGGATCTGGGAGGAGTCGGGCCCGGCACCCAGGTTGGTGTTTTAGGGACGCGCAGTGGGTGAGGGTCTGGGAGGAGTCGGGCCCGGCGCCCAGGTTGGTGTTCCAGGGACGCAGAGTGGGTGAGGATCTGGGAGGAGTCGGGCCCGGCGCCCAGGTTGGTGTTCTAGGGACGCGGAGTGGGTGAGGGTCTGGCAGGAGTCGGGCCCGGCGCCCAGGTTGGTGCTCCGGGGACACGGAGTGGGTGAGGGTCTAGCAGGAGTCAGGCCCAGCGCCCAGGTTGGTGCTCCAGGGACACGGAGTGGGTGAGGGTCTGGCAGGAGTCAGGCCCAGCGCCCAGGTTGGTGCTCCAGGGACGCGGTGTGGGTGAGGGTCTGGCAGGAGTCAGGCCCGGCGCCTGGGTTTCGGGCCTGGTCTATGGAGTGACCTCGGTGCTGTTCCCTGGGAGAGGGGAGACTCAGGGGCCAGGTTTGGGTATGAGAGGGCTGGGCACCGTAAGTCAGCCCCGAGGGGCTCCCGGGAAGGCGTGTTGCTCAGGGCACGTGGGAAGGTCTGCATGTGGTCCACGCCCAAGGCTGCAGGGCCCGGTGAGGTCACTCAGAGAGGGTGTGGGAGACGGGAAGGAGGAGGTGGTCTCGTTACCCTGGAGGGCCTCCGTCACCCAGGGGCTGGCGGGAGAGGCGGTGCAGCCAGGGGCAGAAGGAGCCCAAGGAACCATTGGGAGGGATGAAGAAAGTTGTGGGGGGAGGGAGCTGAGGTCGGGTGGGCAGGTAGGGCTGGGGTCGTGACTGCGGACGGGGGAGCAGGCAGAGAGGGTCCTGTGTCCACTGCTCACGGACACAGACATGCGTCCGAGCGGAGGCTCCTCCCCAGACGTGTGCGCTGGAACCTTCAAGAAGCTCCCCAGCCACCCCGCTCTGCTCACTGTCAGGAGCACTCAGAGGGGGCTTTTGCCCTGTGTAAAAACACTCTTTTCTTTGTGGTCCTTGAACCCTTCAGTCCTTGGGACACTTTGGGGATGCGACTTCAATATCTTAGTGGGTCTGGAACCAGTAAATGGAGAATTCTGTGTCGTCTGTTGCTCACCGGCTCTTGGTCAAGGCTTTAAACGGGGGCTTTTGTTCATACATGTACAGGCATGCGTGTGTGTTATTTCTCCTCTCAGCCAAATCACTCACTTAAAATCTGTATTTCAGAGACTTCCTGCTGGTCCAGTGGCCAAGATGTTGTGCTCCCAATGCAGGGGGCCCAGGTTTGACCCCTGGTCAGGGAACTACATCCCCCGTGTGAGACTAAGACCCAGTGCAGCAAAATAAAACAAAAAAAATCTGTATTTCATTTCTTTTCCAACTAATGAATCACACACACACAAATCCCCTAACGCACTATTACAGAATGCTAGTTATAATCTCCGTAAGTCCTGATCTTACAGCGATCGTGGCAACCACAGCTGTAACTGCTGTCCTGTGGGGACGGAGGGCCCCGGTCCCTGCAGACAACTCGCTTGGGGACTTGGGTCTGCCTGGAGCCCACAGGCCGTCCTCCAACCCCGGGGCCACCAGGGGGAGACCGGCCTCACCCAGGGCTCAGCCTGGGCCTCCAGCCCCCTCCCGCCGACCCCGCTCAGCCCACCCGGCCACGCGGGGCCCTCGTCCCACCTGGTCCAGGAGCGTCAGAAGTGCGCGCTCTGTAAGCAGGGCAGGGGGCTGAGCAAGCCGCCTGTTTCTGCACCCCCTCACCCTTTTCTCACTCACGGCTCTGCCTCTGAGGGCCTCTGTGTCTGGCCCGTCTTTACAGCAAGCGGGGTCCAAGGAGGGGCGTTTCACCCCATTCAGCCAGAAGACCCTCTTCCTCTGAGTCTGAGCTGGAGGCCCAGCCCTCCTTCCATCTGGGAAGCTGCGGTGGGGTCCGTGTGGGGTCGGGACCAGCCCTGGGGCTGGGGAGAGGGAAAACTCCAGCCCACCCACAAGGCTGCAGGGAGGTCATGGCCGGATGGCTCTTGGCCTTCTGTGGACTCCCTCGCGGGAGTGAATACACTTAATAGTCACCAAACCTCTAATTTCATTGTTCTATGATATTGAAACCTGTAATTTCATAGAACTTAGCCCAGGGAGACGTGCCCACCTAACACCCACTGCGATTCTCGGTCACTTGCCGAGGCTGATGGGGCTGGGGTCACCGCCTTGAGACTATGCAGCCCCCTCCTCCTGCTGAGGGGGTCCAGCCAGGAGCAGGGGATGTGCAGAGGGGGAGGGGGCAGAAATGGGGGCTACAGGGAAGTGAGGAGAGCTCTGTGGGGCCCTCAGGACCAGGCTGGTGGGTCCTGCGGTGCCCACGTGGAGTTGCATCTCCCAGGAGCTGCTGAAGGCCCGCCGGATGCTGTGAGGGTCTCGGCACAAACCAGGCCTGTCCCTGGGGGTCGACACAGGCCCCCTGGGGGAGAAAGCAGGGCAGGACGTGGAGCCTCCAGGCTGAGCCGTGGCTCGAGGGGCCACCTCGCCTGCCTCCCTCCCCAGGGTCACCGGGAACCTCCTTCCCACGCACACCCTCTGCGCTTGCGGCCCCCCTGTCTCCCTGGTGCCCTGAGGAGCCATGTGCCCTCGGGGATGACCACTGGGCCATCGGCGAGAGCAGGCAGCTGCCGAGTGCTGAACCCCTTTTTCTGGCCGTGAAGAGCAGGTCCTCTGAAGAACTTGAGTACTGTTCTCTCTGGGCTGACCCAAGTCCTGGTCCAGGGGCCCGGGTTCCACTGGGTGCCTCAGAGCACCCCGTCCCACAGTCGTGATGGGAAGATGGGTGCTTGGTGAGACCCCCATGGCCCCACCTGCCCCACAGGCTCTAGTTCCCACTGGACAAACCTCTGGTGCGACACAGATGCCCTCAGGCTTCAGGGGCAGCCCTGGGGGAGGGCTGCTGCTGCAGTGAACGCCTGACAGGAAGCTTCCCGGTCATGCCTTCTGGACCCTGTCTGGGGCAGGAGCAGGAAGGGAGGTGATCTCTGGTGTCAGGGCACTCTGGGGCAGGAGCCCAGGCACCCAGCCACACAGGGCTTTCATTGTGTGGGCCTGGGGTCAGTGTGCCCTCCATCCACAGAAGGGACCCAGCTCCACCAAATCCCCTTCCTCCCCTCTGCCTTCCCCAGGCCCCTGGGGCCACGAGGGCGGCGGGCTCCGTGGCTCACCAGGAGGTCATGAGCGGTGGTCCCACGTGGTCCAGGCCACACTCCCAGGGCCAGGACCGGCCGTGGGGCACGTGGAGCTGGGCTCTGCAGGCCCAGTGGGTACGCGTCTCAGAGGCAACTTCCTGCCCAGGCTCCTCTCCTCTGCATTTCAGAGAAGCCACAGGACACCTGCCCAGCTGGCAGCAGGGTGCTGCCTAGGGTGGGTGACCCGGGGTGGGTGATGAGGTGGGTTACAGGGTGGGTGATGGGGTGGGTGATGTGGCTGACCCGGGGTGGGTGACGGGGGGGGGGGAGTGACAGGGTGGCTGACCCAGGGTGGGTGACCCAGGGTGGGTGACGGGGTGGGTGACTCGGGGTGGGGTCTCTCCTGGTGCCATCCCCTGGGAGGAGGGAGGAGAGGGCCTAGGGGGCCATGAGGGTCCACGGTGAAGGGTCTCTGGGCATCTTTTTGGGCATCTCGGTCAGGAGGCCCATGATGCCCACTCATGCAGGCCATCCACACCCTGTCCCTCCAGGCGTCCAGGCGCTGTTACCAGGACAAAGGTATCGATCTCGGCTGAGAGAACGCTGAGATCTATTGACAGAGAGGTTTGCATCGATCCAGCAGGAAGCAAGGTCGGGGGGGCCTCCCAGGCAGGTGCTCAAACCAACCCCTCGCCTGAGGTGGGGTCAGGATCCACTCCTCCCAGCCTCAGTCAGTGGCCTGGCCCCCATTGTCCATGCTCGAGGTTAGTCTAGCCAGCAAGGCAGGGAGGCCAGTGAGCCAGTGAAAAAGCCCTGGTCTTGGGGGCCCAGGATCCCAGGTCACAGGAGCCCAGGACACGGGAACCCAGGATGCGGTGGCCCAGCACGAGGGGGCCCAGGAGCCTAGGTCGTGGGGGGCCCAGCACGTGGGGGCCCAGGACACAGGCCTCGTGGGCCCGGGGACCAGCAGTCAGTCCAAGGCCGAGGACACAGCAGCTCTGGGCCCAGCCGACGCTTCCTCTCCAACTCAAAGCCCCTTTGTGAGCAGACAGCCTGCCCACTGCCCCATACTCACTGCCCACGAGCAGAGCAGGCCGATGGACCACAGGGCCGGGTGGCCCAGCCCCAGAGCACGGCCCGGTCTGAGGGTGACCCCTCCCATACGCCTCCCTTTAGGCCAGCTCCCTCCTGGAAAGTGGACATGGGGCTGCAGCTGGAAAGACCGCCCCTAGGGCCTCCACCTCCTCCTCTCGTCTCAGACTGTCCTGGGGCAGGGTGCCCGGGGAAGGACTGGGGCAGGGAGCCCCACTGCACCCCCTGTGGTCCCCCATCACCCCTCTAGACAGACAGTGCTTGGCCGGATGGAAGCAGAGGTCAGTTCTGAACACTCTGCCACGTCCTGGGGTCTTAGATGGGTGCACTGGGGTCCAGGGGCCCCACACAGCCTTGGGGGTGCATTAATGTGCCCGGAGACCATGTTTCCCAGACAAGCTGAGTCTTACCGCGGTATTCCCCGCAGAACCATCTAAACGACAGGTGACGGGGGGCTGGAGGGGCACGTGTACGCAGCAGGGGAATCACCACGCTCTCCCCTGGCCTGGCGATGCTCAGAGCTCTCTGCAGGCCTTAGGCCCACGAGGGCAGGCAGGTGAGGCTGCAGGGGGCGGGGGACGCCTGGCCCCTGGACCCCTGGGACAGGACCCCGCTGTCCCCCTGCGGGGGCCCCATTTGCTCAGGAGCTGCGTGAATGTGGACGAGGGCATGTCAGCAGACCCTCGCAAGGATGGGCTCACGGTGGGACAGAGCAGAGGTTCGGAGATTCACGGGCCGGTCCACGCTCGGACTCAGCAGGCGGAGTGTTTTCCCCACCCACCCGCCTCTGCTTGGCAGTTTCTGACCCACACACTCGCTGTGTGCCCGCCTCCCCCAGGGCACCCTCCCGGCTGGGGGCTTTGAGGAGGGGCTGCCTGGCTGGCAGGTACAAGGAGACGGGGAGAAAGCCAGAATCTAGGGGGCTGGAGGTAAGCGCCATGGGAGTGAGCGCTTACAATGAACAACGTCTGATTTGTGATCTCCAAAGAAGATTTAGCTTCGGGACCAGAGACCAGACTTGATCACTCAAGAGCCTTTGTGCAGCAGAGTTTTATCAAAGTAAGACAAGGGACAGAGGAAGCTTCTGACACACACCAAAAGGGCGTGGAGTGTGCCCCATCCCTCGTCTTAGCAAGGGAGCGATGTACTTTTAAATTGGTTATTGCAACAAATCAAAAGAATGTCTCAAGGTTGTAAAGATCTTACTAGACCCACTCCCATAGTACACATTTTAAGATAACAGGATTAGTCAGAAAGTTTTCAGGAAGGAGAAACATGTCCTCAAACGCATTGTTGTTATATAATCCTTACTAAGGAATGTAGAAAAAGACGTTTGTCCTTTCCTCCTCCTTGAGAGCCCCAGACCCCTCTCTCCTCCTCGGGGACCCCAGACTTCTTACCAACCTGCCTTGGACTTGACTCTCCCAGGAGGTGGTGGCCCCACAGGTCCAGGGTGCCGGGGCTGGGCGGGAGCAGGGCTTGACCCTGAGGAAAGAGGGAGCAGCTGGGGTGTGGGCCAGACACACGGAGCAAGGGGCGCCTCTGCTGGCTTCAGTGTTCTTTTTAGTAAAGTTTTATTGGCACATAGCTGACTTACAGAGTGTGTTAGTTTCAGGGTTCCAGCGGATGTCCACTCTTTTCCAGCTTCTTTTCCCATGTGGGCTATTACAGAGTCTGAGACGCGCTCCCTGTGCGGTGTGGCAGGTCCTATTAGTTCCGTGCCTTACATCTAGGGGTGTGTGGTGTCAGTTCCAGCCTCCGCAGCTGGAAGAGACGCTTGTCTGCTCAGCAGTGCCGGAAGTGCTGATGTGACATGGGGAGGAAGCTGAGATGACCCCAGGGAGACAGGACAAGGAGGACAAGTATGGAGCCTGGAATCCCAGACTCCTCCCTCCCAGAGAGCAGCCCAGGGGCAGGACTCTGATCCCCTACCTCCTACATGGGGTGGGGCCCGAGGCCCAGAAAGCAGGTGATCCAGCCGTGATGGGGGGCACCAGGCAGGAGGCCCACAGACCTGGGGCAGCAGGGCCCACAAATAGTGGAGACAGAGGGGGTCGGAGGGGAGAGGGCGGGGAGAGACGCAGAAGGGAGGGAGTAGGGAGACCCTTGGGAGACTGAGCTCTGTTCAGGGTGCCCTGGCCTTCTGTTTCAGCCGTGTGTGGTCACCTGCCCGGGAATAAGACCCACTCCATATGAGACGAGGGGGCTATAGACGACGGGGAGGGTCAGGGCTCCGAGGCTGCAGGACCCCTGGCCTGGGGTCACCGACACAGCCTCCTTCTCCAGGATGGGCAGAGGGGCTGCAGAGTGGTGGGGAGAGGCCGCCCACGTAGGGGTGGACGTGGACACAGCGTGGCCTGCCTGGCCCACCCACAGGGAGACACTCAAAGGAGCCCCCGGGGGTCTCCCAGGACCAGCTCCTCCCACCCTGACCTCGGGGGAAGAGCTGTGGTCATGGAAACCACTCCATCGTCTGAACTTCAGAGCTGGGAATATTTGAGTCAATCAAGAAATTCAATTAGCGGAGTGACATGTTGTCACGCGCGGCTCTGCCGCCCCGATTCCCGTTTTCCGGGAGATAATTGGTGTATTTGAGACAAAACTGCAATTCAATGTTTATCAGCTGCTGCTTTTCAATAAAGGAATACTCGGTTAAACCCCCTGCTTAGGATGTCATTTTTACTCAAACCTGCTGACACTTGTGTCCTGGTTCTGACCCCTGGCAGTGACTCAGAGACGGTGCGGGGTGAGGCCAGGGGCACAGAGGCTCAGGCGTGGGAGTCTGTGTCCACAAGGAGGGGGCAGGCAGTATCCCCAGAAAGGCCAGTATCCAGTGGGGGGCCAGGGCCCCCGGCCCAGGTCCCACCTCGTCACCCGCATCCCGGTTGCACAGAGGAGAAGCTACCTGCTGACCCAGAGGGGCAGAGGAGCCGTGGCCAGCAGAGGCGGGGGGCTCCGAAGGGGTCAGGGCCCAGCTCCCGGGTATGAGCAAGATCTGGGCCTGGGGGGGCCTCAGGACCACAGGCGACAGTCCTGATCACAGACACGGAGGAGGTGGGTTTCACATGCTGTTCCTGCTCGGGTGCAGCCACGGGAGGGTCTGGAGCGTGACCCCCTGGATCATTTCATGACCACACGCAGGTGCCCCAGGCACCGTCCTGCGTGCGAGCTGTCACGGCTGTGGTCATCAGTTCTTTCACTGTAAAGTTTGATCAAATAATAATAAACGTATAGACCGCCTGCAGGCCGGAACTCTGTGAGGTTGCCTGGCTGCTCACAAGGTCCCCAGGACTTCCTCCTCTCTCCTGTCCCCCTCCCCTGGGGCACCCCACCCCACCCACCGCTCCCTCAGGCCCTGCTGTTCCCCGCTGCGGGTGGAGACAGTGTGTCAGATGAGAGCAAATCCAGACTTGAAGGAGGAGAGATGTGATGTCAAAGTCTGTCATTGGGGGGTGGGGGGACGCCCCCATCTCAGGCTTCGTGAGGTCCCAGCACCAACAGGAAGAGGCTTGCCCTAGCTGGGGAGGGGGGCAGGCAGGGGAGTGGCTGACAGCAGGTGGGGATCCCAACCCTGATGGGCTCTCCCCACTTCAGTAGCTGTGCGGGACCAGAGGGTCAGCCCCACGAGGCTGGGGTGGCTGGCTGGTTCTGCTGCACTGTTCCAGCCCTGCCTTCTCAGGCCCAGGGGCCCCGCCGTTCTGCGGGGACCTTGGGTTTAGGAGGAGGAGGCAGAGTCCATGCTCCACCAGCCCCGGGGCCCAGACCTCCCCTGGGCAGCAGCCAGTCTCCTGGGGCCTCTGGGAGTCCCTCCCAAGTCGGCATCCAGCAGGCTGGCCCAGTGGGCAGAGGCCATGGCTGCTGCCGTGACGTGAGGGAAGGAGTGAGCAGTGAGGAGGCCAGGCAGTGAGCCCCCCACCTCCCGTGTTAAGTCCCCAGGGCTGAGACCAGGACCACTTTCACGCCGGCAAAGCAGCTTTCATGCTCCGCCAACTCCCAGCTCCTTCCACCCGGGTGGGGCCCGCCGTGGAAGCCCCATTGTGGATATGGGCACGCGGCTTGGAGTGTCGCTGTGGCCAGTGGGGCTGTGCTGGGGGGCTTCATGGGGGCCCTGGGATGGCTCTGCGGAGGTATGGGGCCGTCTTCCCCGGAGACATGGAGAAAGCTGGGGCAGTGATCAGGACGCTTTCTTTTATAGCCTTTTCTGCACAAGCAGGATGCAGAAAGTGGAGAACAAATGGGTTCAGAGATTATCTACTTTTATTTAAGGGAGAAAAAAACAACCTTAATTTTGCAAAATCCACTGGTGTGCTGAAGCTGGCAGGGATCCTGGGCTCCGTTCAGGAAAAGAAAGGCCTGGCGGCTGGGAACAATGTCCGTGGGCAGGCGTCACCTGCAGGGCTAAGTGCCCAGAGGGCGCGTGGCTCACGGGAGGGCAAGGGCTCTCCAAACGTCAAGTCAAACCGCTGCTGTCTAATCCTGCAGGGCGAGAGCTGGCTCAGCGCCACCAGAACCCAGAGGTGAGCCTGTGTGCCTTGTGGGCGAGGGTGACTCTGCAGGAATGCTCCGTGCGAGGACCACACCCTCGCAGTCTCCAGGGAGGGACAGAGGTCCCCTCTCTACAGGGTTTGAATTTGTCCTTTCAGAACTCCCTCCCTTTCCACCCCTGCCCTTGTTCATTCATTCGAATCCTGTAGGCTCCACTGCCTGAGTCTGAACGTTCGAGTCCCTCATGAATGTGTATTTTGAAATCGTCACCCCACGGTTATGGTATTGGGAAGTGATGACATCATGAGGGTGGGACCCTGGGAATGAAATTAGTATCCTCAAGGAGGCCCCAGAGAGCCCCTCACCCCCACCACCTGCGGACCTGGCAGGGAGATGCCAGCCGGGGACCAGGAGGAGGGCTCTCCCCGAACCCACCCCTCCGGCACCTCGAGCTCCCGGCCTCCAGAGCTGTGGGAAGTCAGGTCCTGAGCGCAGGCCGTCTCGTCCCTGGGAGAGCGCAGAGGGCACGAACCGTACACAGGCCAGGATCCAGGGCTGGGGCTGGGGGCAGAGAGGGCAGAGACACGGGTGATGGGGAGTGTCCGTCAACGCCAGCAACCACTGGGCGGGCAGCAGAACACGTCACCCCAGAGGCAGTGCCAGGCCCGTCCTTGGGAGCACGACTGCCCAGCCCTTTGGGGGGGGGGATCCCCATTATCCCCCGTCACCTCGTGAGCAAAGCAGCAGGAAACACATCTCCAAGCCCAAGGGTTTGCCCCAGAGGTTGCATTGCCCAGACCAGCAGCTCCAGATGAGACTGCGAAGGGGACAGCCCCCAGGGAGGCCTTGCTGGTGACAGAGGAGGAAGGGGCCATCCCAGCTTTGGGGTCCCGCCACCTGCCCCAGCCTGTCCGCCCTCCCCCACCCTGCAGGGAGCAGACCGTCCAGCCTTGGGGACCTGAGTGACGTGCCCCCAGGGCGTAGATGGAGGCTCCCTTCAGACACAGGACTTGAGGGGCTGGGGAGGGGCGGCAGCTCAGAGCAGGACCCAGTGGAAAGGGGGCCAGAGGGACGGACAGGGCAGTTGCCGCCAGCAGGGGCGAGGACGGGGGTGACGGGGGTGGGACCCCTGCACCAGTAGCCTCCCCAGAAGGCGGGGCTGCGAAGGGAGCAGCGGAGCTGGCCTCTCCGTTTGTGCTGACTCTGGGGGCTCGCTGCTGAGACAGCGGGAGGTGCTGGGAGGAGGCAGGGGCCTGGGGGGGTCTCCCGTGGCCCTGACTCCATCATTGGGGCATCAGAACAGGGCCGCCAACCCCCATGGCACAGCCCTCTCCACCCAGGGGGCTGGGCAGCGGGCTCCCTTCCAGTCCCCACCAGGGGCTCAGCCCCTGGGAGCTGAGCCCAGGCTCCAGGCGCCCCTTCTGGTCGGTCACTGGGCTCCTGCAGCAGAGGCTGTGAGACTCTGGTGACCGCTCACCTCCCTGGGAAAACCAGGCAGGAATCAGGGGCTGCTGGGGTCCAGGCCAAGGCGGGGTGTGGACAGGGGAGTCAGGGGCAGAGGCCCTGGGTCTATAACCACTTCTGTGACCTTCATCATCAGAGGGTGAAGATGGAGGCCATAGTCCCCACTCCACCCCGCATCTGGAGATGCGAGTTTGCTGGAGAAGTTTCCCACAGTTGCGGGGACCCCAAGATATCACAGCGAGGATCCCCACCGCTCCTTCGGGCCCTCAGGGCACCAGCCCCCAGCTGCCTCCCCTTCTGGTGGTGGGTGATGCTGGCACTGACACTGCCCACTGGAGCCAGCCTCCCGCCGCAGCGCGGCAACCGTGCCTCTGGGCTGGCCCCCTGAGCTGGGCCCCAGGCCCTGCCTCCAGCCTGACACCCCACGAGCCCCAGGTGGGGACCAGACCTCGGCTCACAGAGCATGAAGCCGGGACCCGGGAGGGGCAAGCCAGCTGGGCCTGAGTCTTGGGCCACGACCAGGAACAACCCACCCGGGAACGGCCAGACCGCAGCCCAACACCAGGACCCCAGACTCCAGGAGGATGTGAGAGGAGGCGGTGTCCTGAAGAACTCTGGTCTCGAAGCCATGAGGTGGACTGAGTCAGTGACAAAGTCCGCCTACCAGCTCGGGGGACAGGGTGGCCCGGGCTCTTTTTGTTATTGCTGCGTCTCTAAGTCGTGTCCAACTCTGTGACCCCATGGCCTGCAGCACACCAGGCCTCCCAGTCCATCACCAGTCCATCACCAGCTCCCATTGCTTGCTCAGACTCCCGTCCATCGAGTCGGTGATGCCATCCAACCATCTCATCCTCTGTCGTCCCCTTCTCCTCCTACCTTCAATCTTTCCCAGAATCAGGGTCTTTTCCAATGAGTTGGCTCTTGGCATCAGGTGGCCAAAGTATTGGAGCTTCAGCTTCAGCATCAGTCTCTTCAATGAATATTCATTTACAAGGAGGCAAAAGAGATGAGAGCCGATGATTAAATGTAACAGGAAATGTGCCAGGCCGATGTGAGAGCAACTTTAAGACATTTGTGAATTAAAAAAAAGTAAATTTACTCAAATGCAAATAAACTTAGCCTCACAAAGATGCTGATTCTGTTCATTTATAAATTTAGCACAATCTCACACACACACACACACACAATACTAATGGGTTGCTTTCCCTGGGATTAGCTGGGGAATATTTAAATGTCATATGGGGAAAATATCAGATCAGATCAGATCAGTCGCTCAGTCGTGTCCGACTCTTTGCGACCCCATGAACCGCAGCACGCCAGGCCTCCCTGTCCATCACCAGCTCCCGGAGGTCACTCAGACTCGCATCCATCGAGTCAGTGATGCCATCCAGCCATCTCATCCTCTGTCGTCCCCTTCTCCTCCTGCCCTCAATCCCTCCCAGCATCAGAGTCTTCTCCAATGAGTCAACTCTTCGCATGAGGTGGCCAAAAGACTGGAGTTTCAGCTTTAGCATCATTCCTTCCAAAGAAATTCCAGGATTGATCTCCTTCAGAATGGACTGGTTGGATCTTCTTGCAGTCCAAGGGACTCTCAAGAGTCTTCTCCAACACCACAGTTCAAAAGCATCAATTCTTCGGTGCTCAGCCTTCTTCACAGTCCAGCTCTCACATCCATACATGACCACAGGAAAGACCATAGCCTTGACTAGGCGAACCTTTGTTGGTAAAGTAATATCTCTGCTTTTGAATATGCTATCTAGGTTGGTCATAACTTTCCTTTCAAGGAGCAAGCGTCTTTTAATTTCATGGCTGCAGTCACCATCTGCAGTGATTTTGGAGCCCAGAAAAACAAAGTCTGACACTCTTTCCACTGTTTCCCCATCTATTTCCCATGCAGTGATGGGACCAGATGCCATGATCTTCGTTTTCTGAATGTTGAGCTTTAAGCCAACCTTTTCACTCTCCACTTTCACTTTCATCAAGAGGCTTTTTAGCCCCTCTTCACTTTCTGCCATAAGAGTGGTGTCATCTGCATATCTGAGGTTATTGATATTTCTCCCGGCAATCTTGATTCCAACTTGTGTTTCTTCCAGTCCAGCATTTCTCATGATGTACTCTGCATATAAGTTAAATAAACATGGTGACAATATGCAGCCTTGACGTACTCCTTTTCCTATTTGGAACCAGTCTGTTGTTCCATGACCAGTTCTAACTGTTGCTTCCTGACCTGCATACAGATTTCTTAAGAGGCAGATTAGGTGGTCTGGTATTCCCATTTTCTTTCAGAATTTTCCATAGTTTATTGTGATCCACACAGTCAAAGGCTTTGGCATAGTCAATAAAGCAGAAATAGATGTTTTTCTGGAACTCTCTTGCTTTTTCCATGATCCAGCGGATGTTGGCAATTTGATCTCTGGTTCCTCTGCCTTTTCTAAAACCAGCTTGAACATCAGGAAGTTCACGGTTCACATATTGCTGAAGCCTGGCTTGGAGAATTTTGAGCATTACTTTACTAGCGTGTGAGATGAGTGCAATTGTGTGGTAGTTTGAGCACTCCTTGGCATTGCCTTTCTTTGGGATTGGGATGAAAACTGACCTTTTCCAATCTTGTGGCCACTGCTGAGTTTTCCAAATTTGCTGGCATATTGAGTGTAGCACTTTCACAGCATCATCATTCAGGACTTGGAATAGCTCCACTGGAATTCCATCACCTCCACTAGCTTTGTTCGTAGTTATGCTTTCTAAGGCCCGTTTGACTTCACATTCCAAGATGTCTGGCTCTAGGTCAGTGATCACATCATCATGATTATCTGGGTCTTGAAGCTCTTTTTTGTACAGTTCTTCTGTGTATTCTTGCCACCTCTTCTTAATATCTTCTGCTTCTGTTAGGTCCACACCATCTCTGTCCTTTATTGTGCCCATCTTTGCATGAAATGTTCCTTTGGTATCTCTGATTTTCTTGAAGAGATCCCTAGTCTTTCCCATTCTGTTGTTTTCCTCTATTTCTTTGCATTGATTGCTGAAGAAGGCTTTCTTATCTCTTCTTGCTATTCTTTGGAACTCTGCATTTAAATGTTTATATCTTTCCTTTTCTCCTTTGCTTTTCGCTTCTCTTCTTTTCACAGCTATTTGTAAGGCCTCCCCAGACAGCCATTTTGCTTTTTTGCATTTCTTTTCCATGGGGATGGTCTTGATCCCTGTCTCCTGTACAATGTCACGAACCTCATTCCATAGTTCATCAGGCACTCTATCTATCAGATCTAGGCCCTTAAATCTATTTCTCACTTCCACTGTATACTCATAAGGGATTTGATTTAGGTCATACCTGAATGGTCCAGTAGTTTTCCCTACTTTCTTCAATTTCAGTCTGAATTTGGCAATAAGGAGTTGATGGTCCGAGCCACAGTCAGCTCCTGGTCTTGTTTTTGCTGATTGTATAGAGCTTCTCCATCTTTGGCTGCAAAGAATATAATCGATCTGATTTCGGTGTTGACCATCTGGTGATGTCCATGTATAGAGTCTTCTCTTGTGTTGTTGGAAGAGGGTATTTGCTATGACCAGTGCATTTTCTTGGCAAAACTCTATTAGTCTTTGCCCTGCTTCATTCCGTATTCCAAGGCCAAATTTGCCTGTTACTCCAGGTGTTTCTTGACTTCCTACTTTTGCATTCCAGTCCCCTATCATGAAAAGGACATCTTTTTTGGGTGTTAGTTCTAAAAGGTCTTGTAGGTCTTCATAGAACTGTTCAACTTCAGCTTCTTCGGCGTTACTGGTTGGGGCATAGACTTGGATTACTGTGACATTGAATGGTTTGCCTTGGAAACGAACAGAGATCATTCTATCGTTTTTGAGATTGCATCCAAGTACTGCATTTCGGACTCTTTTGTTGACCATGATGGCCACTCCATTTCTTCTGAGGGATTCCTGCCCACAGTAGTATATATAATGGTCATCCGAGTTAAATTCACCCATTCCAGTCCATTTTAGTTCGCTAATTCCTAGAATGTCAACATTCACTCTTGCCATCTCTTGTTTGACCACTTCCAATTTGCCTTGATTCATGGACCTGACATTCCAGGTTCCTATGCAATATTGCTCTTTACAGCATCGGACTTTGCTTCTATCACCAGACACATCCACAGCTGGGTATTCTTTTTGTTTTGGCTCCATCCTTTCATTCTTTCTGGAGTTATTTCTCCACTGATCTCCAGTAGCATATTGGGCCCCTACTGACCTGGGGAGTTTCTCTTTCAGTATCCTATCATTTTGTCTTTTCATACTGTTCATGGGGTTCTCAAGGCAAGAATACTGAAGTGGTTTGCCATTCCCTTCTCCAGCGGACCACACCCTGTCATATCTCTCCACCATGACCCGCCTATCCCAGGTTGCCCCTCGGGCATGGCTGAATCTCATTGAGTTAGACAAGGGTGTGGTCCTTGTGTGGTTAGATTGACTAGTTATCTGTGAGAATGGTTTTAGTGTATTTGCCCTCTGATGCCCTCTTTCAAGACCTACTGTCTTACTTGGGTTTCTCTTACCTTGGGCGTGGGGTATCTCATCCCGGCTGCTCCCGGCTGTTCCCGGCCAGCGAAGCACAGCCATCGCACCTTACCTTGGACGAGGGGTCTCTCCTCACCGCCGCCCTTCCTGACCCCGCGACCGGCGCGCCATTTAAGAGCGACCTCGCCTGCCCGCGACCGGCACGCCATTTAAGAGCGCCCCGCCGGCTGGGTCGCGCACTAAGATGGGGAAAATATAAGCAGAAGCAACCGGGAAAGATGTGTGGGTGGGGGGTGGCTAGCTCTCGACATCAAAGTGCCCCTGAAGCCTCCACTTTGATCCGTGCGACCCTTGACTGAGGGGACAGACAGACGGACAGACAGACAGATAGAGGAGCAGAATGGGAACTGCAGAAAGAGACGGACAGAGCTGGGTGGGACAGGCATGGCCCATGACGGGTGGGACAAGGGGAGACCAGGAGAGACCCCTGAACCAAAAGTGCTGCCCCAGGAGGTGGGGGCAGGCAAGGCATCGCCCCCCACCCTTCACAGGCTCACCCCCAAACCAAGCAAGTTTCGGATCACTGAGAGCAGGAGACAAGGAAAGAAAAAGCAAGGAGAACTCAGAAGAGCGGAGCAGAGCAGGGCAGCCATTCCAAGGCCTGGTTCCCTGGAGGCACCGGATGGATCCCACGTCCCAGGCTCCCCCTGCCCTCGGTGGTGCCTGTAAACACAGCCAGGAGACAGGAGATGGGGCCGCAGCCAGGGGACTCGGCTCCTGCCTCGTGCTGAATAACCCCAAGGAAAAGTTCTCGGAATGGATGTGCAGGTTCTGATAATCAGCCAATATGCTTGTCCTTCCACAAAGGCATGGGGGTGGGGGAGGGCTCCGAGAAAGACAAAAATCTCCTCTTTTAAAGTACTATCCTTGTTTGTGGAGTGGAATTAATATCTCATTCATAGCATTTGCTATTGTGTATCTGTCTCTCTCAATCTGGCTGCAGGAGGTGACCTCCAAATACAGCTAATTTAATCTGCAGAAATCACCCTGCAATTGACTTTCCCGAAACTGATATTAGATGAAATCTCTATTCCAATGAGCCTGGCTGTCATTAACCATTCCCCATGAAAGGTCTAATGTACAACGTTTAAAAATCTTCCCTAATGTTGTCAGATTTCATAAACACGCTCTTTTATTAAGGAATTAGCAGCTAGGGCTGAGGGACTCACTGATGAACAGGCAGGTCCTGGGATCTTTCCCTGGACAGACAGGCTCCCGGGGACAGAGGCTGAGAGCAGTGGGCAGCAGAGATGCTGACGCCAGCTGCCCAGGGATCAAAAAAGGTGTGGGGACCCCAAGAGGGCAGAGGGAAGGGGCTGGATCCTTGCTGAGCTGGCTTGGGGTCCCCATGGGGCAGGGACACCTGCCTGCCCCAGGGACACAGGAAGGACATATGGCCAGGTTCAGCCTGTCCACCTGCCCCCAGTTCTGGGCCGGAGCTGCACCATGTGGACAACGCGACCACAGACACATCCACGTGTCAGGAGTGCTTCTGCTTCCTAACTGGGAGTGCCTGGCGCCCTGCTCATCCTCCAGGTGGTTTGACCCCAGCACACAAACCCGCGCAGCACTCTCTGGGTTGGGACTGGGGAGTCAAAGTCAGCCCTCTGCCCTCCCCCTCCCCGTCTTTGAGCTTGGTGCCCACGTCTGCAAACGGGCGCCACGCTGGCCCGCCTCCTGGGCATGCTGGAATTCCCAGAGGCCACCCTGTGGGGATCAGCCCACCCCAGGCGCAGATGAAGGACTTCCCGCCCGTGACCTGGGATTAATACTTGGACTGGCGCTCTCACCTCCTGTGTCCGTAAGATGAGTCGTGGAGGGTGGGCTTGTCCAGAGTCCTGTAGCTCATGAGAGCCTGCTGGGGGCTGGGGGTGCCCATGCCACCCACTTGTTCCCAGTTCAGCCAAGAATTACATCTGCTTTCTCCTTGGAAAACATGCAGGCAAGAGAGGAATGGGGTGAAACATTCAAAGTGTTGAGAGAAAAGGCAGCAACCTAAAATTCTGAAACCCGAGCATCTATCCCTCCTTCAAAAGTGGGGAAACAGCGCCTTTCTCGGATGAGTGAAGTCTGAAGGCAATTGTGTCGGCACACATGCCTTGTGAGAAGTGTTAGGGAGATCTTTAGAGAGAAAGAAAATGCTGCATTTCAGAGACGCAGACCTACTTAAAGAAAGGTAGAGTAGAGAAGGACTAACTGGTGGGAAAATGAGAATTTATTTTCTTATTCTTCACTGAACTGATTGCAATTTGTTACAAAAAATGCTGGCAGTGTGTTTGATCATATATTCTTATGCATATGTCTTATGTACATATCCTTGGAGAAGGGAATGTTTACTTATTCCAGTATTCTTGCCTGGAGAATTCCATGGACAGCGGAGCCTGGGGTTGCAAAGACTCAGACACAACAGAGCAACTGCACACACACTTACATACATATATCTATGTTTACACAAAAAAATGAATGTCAGAGTAATACAAGTGACAAGAGAGAGGAATTAGAATTATGTGACTATTATTTGGCACTTGAACCACCCTTTGGTGGTATAGTACATACTGAACATGTTCTTGGATCTGTTGTAAATGTGTGCTGCAGACTCTAGACAATCAGTTAAAAAAAAGTTACAAAAGAAATACAACTGATATGCTAAGAAAGAAAACTATATAAAAAAGCTCAATTAAAACCACAAAAGGCAGATTAAAGAGTGGAAGATAAAAATAGGAAAGTGAAAGTAAAGTCGCTCAGTCGTGTCCAACTCTTTGCAACCCCACGGACTGTAGCCTACCAGGCTCCTCGGTCCATGGGATTTTCCAGTCATGAATACTGGAGTGGGTTGCCATTTCCTTCTCCAGGGGATCTTCTCGGCCCAGGGATCGAACCCAGGTGTCCCGCACTGGAGGCAGACTCTACCGTCTGAGCTACCAGCTGAGGCAGCAGATAGAAAACAGGTTTGGTTTTGTAGAAGCTGAAAGATCATTCTAAAATGTATACAAAAATTCAGAGTCAAAACTAGATAATACAATCTTGAAAAGGAGCAAGCTGGCCAGACTTCTCCATTGCATTCTAGAGTGCTAGCATTCAGGGCCGATGTTGTGGGAGTAAATGGCTCAGTGTGAAGTAATTCAAGAGTGTGGTTGCTTTCAGGACGAGGGTGGAATCGGTGAATGGGTCTGCAGGGTCTCAGAGCAGGAACCGGTCCTGTGCAATCTGCTCTTTATTCCCTGCTCCTCATCTGATGAAACTGAACTAAGACGCATTTTTGCTTGTATGCTTAGTTGTTCATTCACATCCGACTGTTTGTGACACTGGACGATAGCCCACCAGGCTTCTCTGTCCATGGGATTTTTTCAAGTGAAAATATTGGAGTGGGTGGCCATTTCCTCCTCCAGGGCATCTTCCCGAGCCAGGGATCAAGCCCTCATCCCTGCGTCTCCTGCATTGCAGGCAGATTCTTTACTCACGGAGCCATGTGGAAGCCCGGGATGCACCTTATGCATTAGGTATTATTCTTTGTGTTAGAAGGTTTACAAATGGTGATCGCTCAAGCTTGTCACCACAGCTGTAAAGAGTGGCAAAAATGTGATTTTCATGATATTTCAGATACTGAAACAAAACCACTACCAATATCATTTCTGTTTTTTGCAACAGAATCTAAACATATAGCAATGGACGGACACTAGGCATCTACTTTTTAAAAACTTCAGTAAATGCTGGGTTTAAGTTGAAATAGAAACACTTAATTTTTACCTTCCTCTCATATTTATGTTCTCAGATCAGATCAGATCAGTAGCTCAGTCGTGTCCGACTCTTTGCGACCCCATGTTTCACAGCACGCCAGGCCTCCCTGTCCATCACCAACTCCCGGAGTTCACCCAGACTCATATCCATTGAGTCGGTGATGCCATCCAGCCATCTCATCCTCTGTCAACCCCTTCTCCTCCTGCCCCCAATCCCTCCCAGCATCAGAGTCCTTTCCAATGAGTCAACTCTTCACATGAGGTGACCAAAGTACTGGAGTTTCAGCTTTAGCATCATTCCTTCCAAAGAAATCCCAGGGCTGATCTCCTTCAGAATGGACTGGTTGGATCTCCTTGCAGTCCAAGGGACTCTCAAGAGTCTTCTCCAGCACCACAGTTCAAAAGCATCAATTCTTTGGTGCTCAGCCTTCTTCACAGTCCAACTCTCACATCCATACATGACCACTGGGAAAAAAATAGCCTTGACTAGATGAACCTTTGTTGGCAAAGTAATATCTCTGCTTTTTAATATGCTGTCTAGGTTGGTTCATAACTTTCCTTCCAAGGAGTAAGCGTCTTTTAATTTCATGGCTACAGTCACCATCTGTATTGATTTTGGAGCCCAGAAAAATAAAGTCTGACACTGTTTCCCCCTCTATTTCCCATGAAGTGATGGGACCGGATGCCATGATCTTTGTTTTCTGAATGTTGAGCTTTAAGCCAACTTTTTCACTCTCCACTTTCACTTTCATCAAGAGGCTTTTTAGTTCCTCTTCCCTTTCTGCCCTAAGGGTGGTGTCATCTGCATATCTGAGGTTATTGATATTTCTCCCGGCAATCTTGACTCCAGCTTGTGTTTCCTCCAGTCCAGCATTTCTCATGATGTACTCTGCATATAAGTTAAATAGACAGGGTGACAATATACAGCCTTGACGTACTCCTTTTCCTATTTGGAACCAGTCTGTTGTTCCACGTCCAGTTCTAACTGTTGCTTCCTGACCTGCATACAAATTTCTCAAGAGGCAGATCAGGTGGTCTGGTACTCCTATCTCTTTCAGAATTTTCCAGTTTATTGTGATCTACACAGTCAAAGGCTTTGGCATAGTCAATAAAGCAGAAATAAATGTTTTTCTGGAACTCTCTTGCTTTTTCCATCATCCAGTGGATGTTGGCAATTTGATCTCTGGTTCCTCTGCCTTTTCTAAAACCAGCTTGAACATCAGGAAGTTCATGGTTCACGTATTGCTGAAGCCTGGCTTGGAGAATTTTGAGCATTACTTTACTAGCGTGTGAGATGAGTGCAATTGTGTGGTCGTTTGAGCATTCTTTGGCATTGCATTTCTGTTCTAGTCCTCCATGAAATCGTAAACTAATATATTTTTTCATCCAGGGTTTTCAGTCACCCTATCATAATTCCATATCATAACATGAATAAATATGTATATAAATTGATATTTTAAATATCCAGATGTCATTGGCTCTAAATGCTAAATTGTCTTCTAGGTTGAGTTATTATTACAATTATTTTCACAACACTAGATTAAAAGCACATGAAGCAGTATGCATTTTGACAAACAATTAGCAAACATGAAAAGGTTTTTAAATGCATCTCATCCCCACATTTAAATCACACCCTCTTAGATGACTAATTGCTGGAATGAAGCAGCATTCACTTTTTCCCCCCTATTTTTAATTTTTAAAATTTAACCTAAAGCACTGAGAACATGCTTATATAAATAAGATGAGGATGAAGGGAACTTTTTCATTCAATGAACATCATTTGGTTGAAGTTGGACGTTGAGCTCTGTGCCAGCGAGCACGCTGTATGTGGTACCCACACGTCCCCCACCAGGACGCACACCCACTGTGTGATGTCGACAAGGGGTCCATGCTCCCTGCCCTGCAAAAGCTGCCGGCCTGGGGCTCTGGGACTCTGAGGCTGGGGCACACAGGGGATACGTACTGTCTCCCACCGCAAGGATGACTGACATCCCAAATCCAGAACACGACAGGTGTCGAGGAGTGCGTGGAGGCTTCAGGCTGCAACGGGACAGGACCCTGTGTCGTCCTTGTCCCTCAAGTCCGCGGCCTGCCGTGTGTCTGGAAAACAAGTAACCGAGAGTAAATTCTTGGTCTTTTTAATGGTTTCCTGGTCTATGCTGAGGTTTCTGATCTCCCCTTTTATTGGTTAAACATTCAAAACCAAACGGTGAGGGGGCTTCCATGGTGGCTCAGTGATAAAGAACTCGCCAGCCAGTGCAAGAAACGTGGGTTTCAATCTGTGGCCCAGGAAGATCCCACACGCCACGGAGCAGCTAAGCCCGTGTTCCAGAAGGAGAGGAGCCCAGGCCCTGCAACGAGAGAGCAGGCACCACTTGCCGCAACGAGAGAAAGCCCAAAAGGCAATGGAGATCCAGCACAGCGCTAAACCAACCAATAAATAAAATTCAAACAAACCCAAACGGGCTCTGGGGTCAGCATGGTGCCCCCGAGTTGCCCATGAGCGGGGTCCGCGTCTCCTGCCCTGTTCCATTCCCAGGGCTGCCACCCTCAGCGTTCTGTGCTTTCGTCAGCACAGCTTTACCTGGGACTCTGCGCAGCTGGGAGAAGCACGGGGCCTCTTTTCTCTCCATGTCAAGTTTGCAAACTGTGCAGGTTGGGCGAGTGCAGATCCAGCTGAGAACAGAGCACGGCGCCTCCCCTGAGCCCTCAGGCTACCCCTGCTCCACCCCTTTCACTGCCTCCACAGCTGGGGATGGACATTCGTGACATTGTACAGGAGGCAGGGATCAAGACCATCCCCCAAAAGTGAAGTGAAGTCGCTCAGTCGTGTCCGACTCTCTGCGACTTCGAGGACTGTAACCTACTAGGGTTTTCCATCCATGGGATTCTCCAGGCAAGAATACTGGAGTGGGTTGCCATTGCCTTCTCCAGGGGATCTTCCTGACCCAGGGATTGAACCCGGGTCTCCCGCATTGGAGGCAGACGCTTTAACCTCTGAGCCACCAAGCTACTTGGCTGTCTGGGGAGGCCTTACAAACAGCTGAGAAAAGAAGAGAAGTGCAAGGCAAAGGAGAAAAGGAAAGATACACCCATCTGAATGCAGAGTTTCAAAGAAGAGCAAGGATAGATAAGAAAACCTTCCTCAGAAATTAATGCAAAGAAATAGAGGAAAACAATAGAATGTGAAAGACTAGAGATCTCTTCAAGAAAATTAGAGATACCAAAGGATGGTTTCATGCAAAGATGGGCTCGATAAAGGACAGAAATGGTATGGACCTGACCGAAGCAGAAGGTATTAAGAAGAGGTGGCAAGAATACACAGGAGAACTGTACAAAAAAGATCTTCATGACCCAGATAACCATGATGGTGTGATCACTCACCTAGAGCCAGACATCCTGGAATGTGAAGTCAAGTGGGCCTTAGGAAGCATGACTACGAACAAAGCTAGTGGGGGTGATTGAGTTCCAGCTGAGCTATTTCAAATCCTAAAAGATGATGCTGTGAAAGTGCTGCACTCAATATGCCAGCAAATTTGGAAAACTCAGCAGTGACCACAGGACTGGAAAAGGTCAGTTTTCATTCTAATCCCAAAGAAAGGCAATGCCAAAGAATGCACAAACTACCACACAATTGCACTCATCTTCAGTTCATTTCAGTAACTAGTCGTGTCCAACTCTTTGCAACCCCATGAATAGCAGCACGCCAGGCCTCCCTGTCCATCACCAACTCCCAGAGTTCACCCAAACCCATGTCCATCAAGTCAGTGATACCATCCAGCCATCTCATCCTCTGTCGTCCCCTTCTCCTCCTGCTCCCAATCCCTCCCAGCATCAGAGTCTTTTCCAATGAGCCAACTCTTTGCATGAGGTGGCCAAAGTATTGGAGTTTCAGCTTCAGCATCAGTCCTTCCAATGAACACCCAGGACTGATCTCCTTTAGGATGGACTGGTTGGGTCTCCTTGCAGTCCAAGGGACTCTCAAGTCTCCAGCACCACAGTTCAAAAGCATCAATTCTTCTGTGCTCAGTTTTCTTCACAGTCCAACTCTCACATCCATACATGACCACTGGGAAAAAAATAGCCTTGACTAGACGGACCTTTGTTGGCAAAGTAATATCTCTGCTTTTTAATATGCTGTCTAGGTTGGTCATAACTTTCCTTCCAAGAAGTAAGCGTCTTTTAATTTCATGGCTGCAATCACCATCTGCAGTGGTTTTGGAGCCCCAAAAATAAAGTCTGTCACTGTTTCCCCACCTACTTCCCATGAAGTGATGGGACCAGATGCCATGATCTTCGTTTTCTGAATGTTGAGCTTTAAGCCAACCTTTTCACTCTCCTCTTTCACTTTCATCAAGAGGCTCTTTAGCCCCTCTTCACTTTCTGCCATAAGGGTGGTGTCATCTGCATATCTGTTAATGATATTTCTCCCGGCAATCTTGATTCCAGCTTGTGTTTCTTCCAGCCCAGCGTTTCTCATGATGCACTCTCCATAGAAGTTAAATAAGGGTGACAATATACAGCCTTGACGTACTCCTTTTCCTATTTGGAACCAATCTGTTGTTCCATGTCAAGTTCTAACTGTTGCTTCCTGACCTACATACAGGTTTCTCAAGAGGCAGCACTCATCTCGCACGCTAGTAAAGTAATGCTCAAAATTCTCCAAGCCAGGCTTCAGCAATACGTGAACCGTGAACTTCCTGATGTTCAAGCTGGTTTTAGAAAAGGCAGAGGAACCAGAGATCAAATTGCCAACATCCGCTGGGTCACTGAAAAAGCAAGAGAGTTCCAGAAAAGCATCAACTTCTGCTTTACTGACTACGTCAAAGTCTTAGACTATGTGGATCACAAGAAACTGTGGGAAAATTCTGAAAGAGATGGGAATACCAGACCACCTGATCTGCCTCTTGAGAAACCTGTATGCAGGTCTAGAAGCAACAGTTAGAACTGGACATGGAACAACAGGCTGGTTCCAAATTGGGAAAGGAGTACATCAAGGCTGTATATTGTCACTGCTTATTTAATTTCTATGCAGAGTACATCAAGAGAAACGCTGGACTGGAGGAAGCACAAGCTGGAATCAAGATTGCCGGGAGAAATATCAATAACCTCAGATATGCGGATGACATCACCCTTAGGGCAGCAAGGGAAGAGGAACTAAAGAGCCTCTTGATGAAAGTGAAAGGAGTGAAAAAGCTGGCATCCGGTCCCATCACTTCATGGCAAATAGATAGAGAAACAATGGAAACAGTAGAAACTTTTTTTTCTTGGGCTCCAAAATCACTGCCGATGGTGATTGCAGCCTTGAAATGAAAAAAACTCTTGCTCCTTTGAAGAAAAGCTGTGACCAATCTAGACATCATATTAAAAAGCAGAGACATTACTTTGCCAACAGAGGTTTGTCTAGTCAAAGCTATGGTTTTTCCAGTAGTCATACATGGATGTGAGAGTTGGACCATAAATAAAGCTGAGCACCAAAGAATTGATGCTTTTGAACTGTGATATTGGAGAAGACTCTTGAGAGTCCCTTGGATTGCAAGGAGATCCAACCAGTCCATCCTAAAGGAAATCAGTCCTGAATAGTCATTGGAAAGACTGATGTTGAAGTTGAAACTCCAATACTTTGGCCACCTGATGTGAAGAACGGACTCATTTGAAAAGACCCTGATGCTGGGAAAGATTGAAGGTGGGAGGGGAAGGGGGCGATAGGGGTTGAGAGGGTTGGATGGCATCACCGACTCAATGGACATGAGTTTATACAAGTTCTGGGAGGTGGTGATGGACAGGCAAGCCTGGCGGGGCGCAGTCCACGGGGCCACCAAGAGTCGACACGACTGAGCACGCAGCACACGCACACTGGACTGCTGCACAGGAAGCCGGCCTGAAATCACCGCTGGAGGAGCCGCTCAGCTCAGCGAGGCAGGCAGCGGGTTCAGTCAGGGAGGTCTCAGGGCTAGCGTGCCTCCAGCCCCGTCGTCCCAGCCAGCCGACAGCCACTACGTGCTCGCGTCCAGCTTCCATGCGGGGGCGACGAGGCAGCCTCCCCATCACCACACCCTGGGCAGGGCTCACGCGCCCTGAGGACCCCCGAGGGGGAGCAGGTCAGGCGCTGCCTGAGCTCAGCTGAGCCCTGGGGGCCGGGGCTCCTTGGGAAGCAGGGCAGGAAGGGCAGCCTCCCACGGCCGGTCCCCAGGCCTGGCTGGCTATGGGGGTCTCTGCGGGAGGCGCTCTGGCCCCTCTCCGTCCTCCCGCGGCAGCGCCATCACCTCAGGAGGCTCAGAAGGACCCGTACCTGTCACGTGGAAGCAGGTGTCGGCTACACGCTGGGCTCCAGTAGGGTAACTTCTCCCAGTGACATTCATCTGAGCCGGTACCATCAGCATCGGGCAGGCACTGGCCTGGGGTTCTGTGTCACTAGCTGGGTTCACATCCTTTGACCTCTGGGTGTTAGGGGGCAATGCCAGGATGCCTGCACCCCTGAGCACCCCGGGACTTGCTCCAGAGAAGCGCGCTGGGACTGTGGGACCTGACCCTTCACCCCGAACTCTAACCAGGTGCCCCTTTGACAGAGCAGCCCGAGCCTGAGAGGTTGCCTGCGTCTCACCTGGACGAGGTGCCAGGCGTGTTGGGGTGCAGCCGTGGCTGGGGCAGGGGCAGGGAGAGGCAGGTGGGGGACAGACGGGTCCCCTGCTGGGCCCTCCTCCCTGCCCTGAGCTCTGCAGGGACGTCCAGGGCAGGGAGGGCCCAGGAGGCGTGGGTGTCAGGTGGGATGAGGACTGGGCGTCTGAGGACAGGCAGGGCTGGGGGTGCAGCAGGGGCCGTGTGACAGACGAGGGGGCCCGGCTGGGGAGGAGCGGACAAGGGGCGGCCCTGGAGCAGAGAGCCAGCTCTTCCCGGACTCCTCCAGGAAAAGCAGAGACAGACATTAAGGAAAACAAATGTACCCTCCAATCACACTGTGTTCTTAAAGTCACTCAGGGGGCAGGATTTCATCCCATTAAATAATTCACTCCAACACCAAAAACAACAGTGGATGTTCTTCAAACGGCCGAGGAGAAACCCGTGAGATCCCAGGGGCTGAACCTGGGGGGCCGGGGGAATGTGTTCTTCCCCCGGGTCCTGGCCTCCAGCCAAGCACAGTCCGGGCCAGTGAGCCTGGCTGGGGGAAAGTCATCAAGGGCTGGGTTGATAAACTGCTAATCCTCCTCCAGTGACCCAGGCCCGCCCCGTTCTTTGATGCAGAGAATCAAATCCAGTGAACACGCCCGTTTTCTCCATCAGTCTTGGAGAATACGGATCAGGAGCTGGCCTGGTGCTCACTGGGGAAACCACTGCTGCAGGCGGTATGGAAACCAGGCGTCCTCCTGCAGCTCTGTAAAAATAACCCCGGGTTCCCCCGACTCGCCCGCTGGCTCCTGGGGGCTCCCAATGTCTGCACACCTCCTCCGGGTGGCGTGTCCAGCCGTGAGGTCAGGGCTCAGCCCTGAGCCGACCTAGCCTCTGTGTCCCCAGCATCTTCCTGAACACTGGCTGTGCGGGGCTGGGCACCCGGTGGGCAGGGCTGACAGCCTGCAGGACATGAGACAGGCCACCCAGAGCCAGGCATGCACCGGGAGGGGCAGCTGGTCCTGGAGAAAGTGCCCCCATTGGAGAGAGGGCGGCAGAGGGCGGGGCTGGGAGAGGAAGCGGCTTCAGGACAACTGCCCAACCACTTGGCCAGGACGCTGGACGGGGTGAGCTGGACGTGGACCCAGGAGGACCACCCAAGGGACCAGGCCACAGAGGGAGTGTCCAGGGAGGAGTGCCCTCCTCATGAGCCTCGGGGAAGCCTGGAAGGTGTCGAAGCTTCAGAGCAGACGGTGCACAGCCAGGCGGGCACAAAGTTCTCTCCAAGGGACAGAGAACCACCGTGTGGGCAGCAAGAACCACGGTGGATGGAACCACCGTGTGGGCAGCAAGCAAGCAGGGCCCGATGTCCATCCTACCCCATGCACTGCTGCAGCCCAGGGACAGACTCTAATCTTCCCCTGTCTACACCCTAGTCTCCCTGGTCTGCACCCTGGTCCTTGCCCTGTCCCACAACCTGGTTCTTACCCTGGCCTTCACCCTGGCCTCAGCCGTTCCACAGCTCAGCCTGCCTGGAGCCTAGGCATCTGCCCATGTGTCTTGGCCCCCACCCTGAGCAGCCCTCGCCCGCCTCAGTCCCCCTCAGCCCTGCATCTCAGCTGCTGGACCCAAGTCCTGACATGGTTCGGTTTCTGCTTTCTCCAGCAGCCTGTCTCGGGTCTTGGCTCCTGCCCATTGAGTGACCTCCAGGCAGGTCTGAATCCAGCCCCACCTGAAGCTGCCACATCTCCCACCTGATTTCTGCAGTACCCACCCCCGTCTACTCTTGGCACAAAGGCCAGTCAGACCACAGTCTGACCTGTGTGGGCAGCCCCCACCCACAAATGCTCCAGGGAGTGGGGGCCAGGGTGGGGCAGACACACCCTTGGGCCCCTGCAGCTTGTAGAGTAGAGGAGGAAGCACGGGGACCAGCAAGGCACAGACAAGCAGAACCAGGAGGACCTGGGATGTCCTCGGTGTGGGCTCAGGTCCTGCCTGCACCTGTCCCCACCTGTCCCTTACCTGTCCAGCCACACTGGCCTTCTCGTCGCCCGTGGGACACTCCCCACAGCCTCAGCACCCTGCATCCTGTGCCCTTGGTCTTGGGTCTTTCCTCCCACCTTGATACAAGACTTGTTCTTGCTTTTCCTTTGGGACTTTCCTCAAAAGTCACCTCCTCAGAGAGTCCCCCCAGGACTGCAGTTTCTTAGCCCATCCCTCTGTCTCCTCACCCCTTCTCTGACTTCTATTTCTTTCCAGTGCCTGGCCTCCTAGTCCTTGCTTGTCTGTCCCTTGCTGGTCCCCCGTGCTTCCTTCTCTACCCTGCAATCTGCAGGAGAGCAAGGGTGTGCGCATCTGCCCTACCCTGGCCCCTACTCCCTGGAGCCTTTGTGGGTGGGGGCTGCCCACACAGGTCAGAGTGGGTGAACCGAGTCCCTTCACACCTTGGGCCGCACCAGGCACCCTTGCTCTTCAAATCACACGGGGGAAAGCTGAGTCAGGCACTGCCTTGACTCCACAGGGAATCCTTTGAGGCTCTGGATGCCTCAGCCGCCTGTAACCTGGCCCAGGAGGCCAAGAGGACCCAGGTGAGGCAGGTGCCCCGGCCCCAAAGACACATCTGTCTTCTTGTTGCTCCGGCGATGGCAGCTCCAAAGCCGCAGAGCACGCACGCCGTCAGGGACGCAGCACCACGCCTCGCTGCAACTGCTCTCTGCCTCTGTCCCCTCTGGCTGACATGCCTTCCGCCCGCTCATCTCATCATTAACTGATAGTTTGCTGCTCGGAGATAATATTTCTAATGTGTAAGGCAATTTACAGAGTGTAGAAAGTGCTTACCGTACAAAGCTGTGACTCAGGGTCGCAGACCTGTATGGAAATTGCTGTGGGAGCCGGCTGGGGAGACTGAGGGAGCAGACAGTCCCGGGGAGACGGGAGGACCGTCCCGATGGCCGCTTGTCTATGCAGGAGGTGTGTTTGTAAGTCAGGGGGAAGAGGAGATGAATGCGGTGGCATGTTTCCTCTCTCAGAAGCCCGTTAGACAGGCTTTGTCCAATGCAAGCTATGCTTGTCCCCCATCGTCAGGGTGAGGCATATGGGTCGGGACCTACCAGTAATTTTAATCTCCTGAAAGCACATTTCTATGCTAATTTTTAATTACAATTAGTGCCAGTGTCAGCGGTTAGCTTGGCTGACTGACTTCATGATTTGCCGGTGTTGAACCTCCTCTTGGAGACTCACCGTGAGGGGTGGGGTCCCTGGGAAAGGATGGTGTGGATCCTAAGCCAGGGGGCCTGGCGGGGGTGGGAGGTCTGGGTGTGCGGGTCATCTCACGCTGTCTCCACGGGCTCCTCCGGTCACCCCCAGGGTCCCGGCCAGTGCACATGGCAGGACCTCTGGACTTTTCCGAACAACCCAGCTGCAGGGGAGGCATCCCAGGAGTGAGTGAGCCCCACAGGGTCTGACCAGCAGGGGGAGAGGCACGGCCGGCCGGCAGTGTGGGGAGAAATGCAAGCTCCCCTTTGCGGGGCCAGAGTGTGCGGGCGTTTGTCTCCTGGCCTCAGAAGAGCCTGAGAGTGACGGGCCAGCCTGGGGGCTCTGCCCTTCTCCCCATCCCCCACAAGGCCCCAGTGGGCAGGGAGCTCTTCCCTGGGGGGCCTGGCCTCCAGGGGAGCAAGGAGGGGCAGGGAGGCTGCAGCCGCTCTGCACAGAGCCTTGTGGGGAGGGGGAGAGGGTGGAGGGGCTCTGAGAGGGGGAAGGAGAGCAACCCGGAGGTGGCGGGGACCCCCCAGGACGCCCCCAACCCCCAGGGTGCAGCACCCCCAGGCCAGAGGGCCTCAGCCCCTCCTGTATCCCCTCCGGAGTCTGTGGGGCCCCTTTGTAATAGAAGCTGACAGAATGCAAATGAGTTTCTAAAGGAACCAGCAAAAGTGGCAATTTTTCTCATTTAATCTTCAGATGAGCTGTCTGTCTCCAGGAGCAGTCTCATTAGAATTCGGAGACTAATTTTGTCCATCAACATGAGATTATTGGTTGTGAGGGAGGTTTGGGGGGTGTCCTCCCAGTGGGGCCCGGACACAGAGCTCGGAGCTGCCCCCGCGGGCCTGCCTCGCCTCTCCAGGCGGTGCTGTCCACACTGGGAGGGGACCCCCAGGCCTGCAGGACAGACAGTGGAGAGGAGGAGTCTGGAGTCCTGGCTCCCAGCTGGACATTCCTTGCACGCAGAGACACTTCCGTCCTGCCGGTCCCTGAGTAGCTCGCACACCCAGAACCTGCTGCCTCCCAGGGTCCCCACCCCCAGCAAGACTTTCGGGGCAAGGGAAGCCTGGTGCGGGGGCTCTACCTCCTGGGCCCCGGGTCCCTCCCAGGAGAGGTCCCCACCCAGAAGGAGGGTTGTCCACGGAGCACAGCGCTTCCCTGCCCCCATCCCACCCCTGAAGGTCCTGAAAGATGGCACCAGCCCATTTCACAGGAGGAAACCCTGACGAGACAGGAGAGCGGCATCGGGCTCTCAGCCGTGTGACCCAGCCAGGATTCGAGGCCAGGTCTACTTGCTTCCAAACTCCACACACGGGTCTCCCTCTTGGCAGGAATGGCCAGGAGGTGGCCTAGCAAAGCCAGCAGCTCCCCTTAGACCCGTAGGTGTGGGCAGGCAGAGTCCGGAGCAGAGCCCACGCAGACTTCAGGAGTCCCCCTGAGCTGACGAGAGCTGGGCTGTCTCCATGCAGAGTCACAGGGGCCCACACCCCACCACCCGGCTAGAGGAGGCCACCCCTCACCAGCCGATCTGAGCGGGTCTCCACCTGCACTCAGACGCCCGCTCACAAGCGGGTCTGTGGGCAGAGGGACACGGTCCCCAGGGACTCACATAGAAATGCACGGATGCGAGCGGTGAGGACCCACTGAGACTTGGGAACACTATGTCCCTGAGGCTCTAGGGTTAAAGGTCAGGGTTAAAGGTCAGGAAGCAGGGACCCAGGAGGGATATCAGTGCTAACCCCTGGCCACCTAGCACCTGAGACAGACTCTGGCTCTGGGAATCAAGCCCCTCTGTCTCCACACTCCTTTCAGGGAGGGCACCTCTATCAGCTCAACTCAACACCAGGGAAGCCGTGCCTCGGAGCGTGTGCGGAGCTGCCCAGGGAGAGGACTGCAGCGCCAGGGAGGGCTGGGCCAGGGCCAAGAACCCACCCTTCAGTGGTGTTCTCATCTGCTTCCTCAGTGAGATGCTCTTCCCCATGAAACCAGGGCAGAGCACAGGAGGTGGGGCTGGGGTCACCACTTTGCACCCCCCTATACTGGGACACCTCCTAAAACACAGGGCCTTGAGCTCATCTCAAATGAGCGAGAGAGAAGGATTGTGGAAAATCCACAGACACCTTCGTGAGGGTAAAGGGTAAAGGTGAGCTGAGGGAGGGACCGGGAAGGACCCCCCACTGGAAACTGGCCTCTGGACCCATGCAGGCTGGAGCCTAATGCAACAGACGAGCCGACCAAAATGAAGACAATGATGGATCTGTGAAGGCACACAGCAGTGCAAAATAGAAAAGCTCAGGAATGAGCTTGCTAAGCAGGAAGCCGGGAGAAAGGGCGGAAGAGCTAAGAACAACTTTTTAAAGAAAAAGCAGCATCATTTCAGAAATGAGAATCCAGCCGGTTTGTACATACGGGTGAGCAGACAGTACGGATGCTGCAGTCAGGCCAGCGAGAGAGAAGATGGAGAGAAAACGGGAAAATGAACTAAACAGTAAGGGCTCTACAGAAAGTTATAGTCACAGAACAGACGCAAAGAAGGCCCAAGATGCAGGGGGACGGAACCCCCAAATTGGGTGGGGCGGTGATGGAGCAGTGTTCACCCTCCCCCGAGAGGAATCTTTGCTGAAATAAAGGAGTCTGTGCAAAGGGCCAGTCTGTCAAAACGGCCCACCCTGAGCATGTTCTAGTAGATCCTGGTCTTTAAGGATTTAAACATCTGCTGGGGCTTGGTGGGATAAAGGGAAAGCTGTTGGTGAGTAGGATGGCAATGTCATTAGCAGCCAACCAGGGCAGCTTCCAGGCAGAAGCGGGGATGTGGTGTAGAGTGCTGGGGGAACAGTGCACACAGCTGGGACACGCAGTCAGCAAACAGCTAAGATCAGGCGGGCTTGTCGCCAGGATCCCGGACTGCGAACTTTGGGCCGGAAGGAAACCAAAAGGCAGACCTGAGGTACTCAGAGAAAGAAAATGCAGGGGGATCGTAGGTGCCAACTGGCCTTCAGCTATCAAGATCACCCAAGGGGCAGCCCGTCTCCCCCGCCCCCTCCCAGGAGGGCCTTCAGACGCCCAGGACCTCACAGAAGCACCAGCTCAAGAGCCAGGGCTGAGCGCGTCACTGCAGAGCCAGCAGGGGTCCACAAGGTAACAACGTTATTTCAAAGGGACAAAGTCCCCAGGTTTGGAAACAAATCAGGAGAAGCTGTTGTTCAGTCGCTCAGTCGTGTCCGACTCTTCGCGACCCTACAGAGTGTAGCCCCCAGGCTCCTCTGTCTATGGGACACTCCAGGCAGGAATACTGGGCTGGGTTGCCGTTCCCTTCTCCAGGGCATCTTCCCGACCCAGGGGTCGAACCCACGTCTTCTGCACTGGCAGGTGGGTTCTTCACCACTGAGCCACCTGGGAAGCCCAGAAAGAGGAGACCCTGACTGTAAATCAAGTTAATGATGCAGCCGTGCCAAGAAAGTCGTGGAAAGTGTGGTGGGTTTGTGATGTTGAGCTGATCTGGGTGTCGTGGGGGAAAATCCACACAGTCAGCATATGTGGAAAGAAGACCTAAGCCTGACCACACGTGCAAACGGAGACTCTCTGAGTGAGCGGGTGGCATTGCCTTAGGACAAGAAGCGGCAGTGGACGCTGGCGTGGAGGGCGCCCGGCTGCCCCGACGTGGCGCGGTCTCCTCCTGCCTGCAGTCATGTGGCTGGTCCCCGTGGGGCTGGCAGAAGGCCCTCCAGGATCTGCTCTCGGCCACTGTTTGAGTCCCTGCTCGCACACCGTGCGTCCGCCCCGCCCGCAACCCTCCCAGGGTTGCACATGTCCCAGCAGCTTCAGACTCCTGGCTCCCAGGATCAAAGTCAGGACAGCGGGTGGAAGTAGGAATCCCCAGAAAATGTTACCACTTTTACACGCTTGTGCTCTTACATCACCCCAGAATAGGCCAGGCAGAGCTTGGCAGAAACAGGAAGGACAGACTGATCAACCAGGGGAGATGGAGATTTAGGTGAGTGTGAGGACCTCGCAGGCCCAAAGGCCCAAAGGGAGAAGGCTCCTTGAGGGTGCCGTCGCGGCTCGCTTGTCCTGATGAACAGAAGTCGGATGGAGTGCTAACCCTCGGACTGCAGAGCATGCTTGAAAAGCGACAGAGGAAACTTCGCCCCCTGGAGTGAATTATAGCTGCTGCACCCTCCAAACGCAACACCGAGGGAAGGAGGCCAACCCCTTAGAGACCAACGGTGTGGCTCCAGGTCACCAAGCTCAAATCAGAGCGAGGCCTGCGTCCCCCCCGTAGGACCATATCTGTGGGTGTCACAGCTGTGCAGGCACGAAGTGGGCATGGCTGACGTCAGCAGACCTCTGGGTGAGGGGACTGGAACCTGGACGGGTCATTGCGGGGGGCAGAGTGCCCAGCCTTCACCTGGGTGCGGGCACACAGGTCAGCCTGACCCTGATGCTTACATGTATGGGTGTGTGCCGTCCCCCTCACACGCGTGCACAAGAAACACACGTTTACAAGTTGGCACTGGAGCCGTAAAGAGCGAGAGTGGAATCAATGAAAGCTGGACTTGAGAAGCTTTGTCAAAAGGCAGAGGCGAGCTGACAGCAGTGGCAGAGAAAAGAGACGGAGACGCCCGAGGAAGTGGCCCCGGGCGGGGCCGGGGGGAGAGCCGACCGTCCACACCCGGCCGGGGGAAGGTCACCACCGCCACGTCTGGGTCCTAAGGGCACGGGGCTGCGGGTTCCGGCCCTGGGCTTTGCCGCAGGGTGTCTGGGACCTCCGGCCCCTCGGGGCCCCAAACCCCGGGGGAGAGGCCCGAGGCAGAGGAGAACCCGCATCCTCCTGTGCTCCAGCCGACACAGGAGGCTCAGCCGCTTCCCACCCGTCTCATTTCCAGGCGGAGCAGGAGAGCGCGGGCAGGGCCTAAGCCCAGCCAAGTCCACACCCCTGTGAGCCCAGAGCCGGCGCGACTCCACCATCCGGGGACACCCTCAGCCGCCTGGCCCGGGTCCCCTGCCCCGGAGGGGAGGGAATGGAACGAGGCCCCCTGAGCCTTCCTGCCACCCACCCAGGCTCCAGATTCCAGGGGGGCCTGTGTTACCGAAGCCACCCCTGTGCTCCCCGGCGGCTCACGTGTGGTCCAGGCCCCTGATGAAGCAAGGCCAGAGGATGTCCACAGGGCCCGCCCGGGGCACCTTTCCTGAACCCTCCCGGCGGTAGGCCCCAGCCCCTTCCATGTGAGTCCGGCACCTGGAGGGTCCTTTCCCCCAGTCAGAACACCCTGGGACACAGAGGGGCTCGGCAGTGAACCCAGTCTTCCGAGTCCAGGCCTGCTTCCCGACATCGCTAAGAGAAACACGGCCCGTCTGCCGACACCTCGCACCTCGGCCTGCTCGGCCACCCTGGTCCAGGGCCTCCCTGGCCTGGAGGGGCCTCTGCACTCACCTGGGGTGGACACAGGTGGGCTGGCCGGCGGGACACCCTGGGCTATGGTGAAGGTCAGTCTCACCCAGCTTTCTCAAGGTCACTGAGACACAAAAGACAGAAATTTGAGCAGAACAGGTGCAAACGCAGCAGGAAGGCCCTGGAACGGGCAGGCTGGCTGGTCTGCCGCTGCCGGGGCCTGCAGAACCCTGCTCCTGACGCCAGTCACGGAGCTCGCGGGCCCGTCCGAGGGCTCGTTCTCCTGCTCTGACTCAACAAGGCACGTCTCCCCGTCTTCAGGCTGTGGTCGAGAGCCTGGAGGGATGCTAATGGAGCTCTCAAGGAGAAGATAATCTTTTAATGGTCTCCAAGAGGCCGCTTTGAAAACCGTACTTAATACACACACCTGAGGAGTTAAAGCCCTGCTTATCCTCGGTTGAGAAAGTTTGATTAGAAGGTTTTGTGATGGGTTCTGGAGGGAGGCCCAGCAGGCCTGATCCGGCCTTTTGTGAAGGAGGATGAGGCTGTTGGCTTGGGGGTTGGGGGCAGCTCTTGGGGTCTGGGCCCTCCAGGAGTGGAGGGAGGGAGCTGGGGTCCCAGCAAGGGCTCCTTGGGGAAGGACAAGATGTCTGGAGGGCCCTGCAGTGGATGTGCCCTGAGGCGGGCCCTCTCCCTCCTCTAAATGGCTCCCACTCAGGCCCATCTCACCAGGGCCCTGCCGGTCACCCCCACCCGCCCCAGCCAGGCGGCGTTCCGAACCTGGCCCTGCGCTCAGGGGTTGCAGGCTGCTGAGCTCTAAGACTCGGGCTCAGGGGGCAGATGGCCCTCACTGGGCACTGGGACCCTCAGAATCTCAGGCATGGTCTGGGCATCCCACCGACACCCACCCTGTGCCTCTACCTCCTGAGAAGTTGCTTTTCTGACCCAAGGTGGGGGCAGCACCCTGTGAGTGAACCAGCCACAGAGCTGAGAATCGGGCGAGGGCAGCTTCCAGGAGGAGGGGCGCAGAGGAAGCCATGGGACTGGAGGGGGCATCACGTTTCCTTCCCACCTGCATGCTCTCTGGGTGTGGAGGCCCCTGGGCGCAGGGGTCCAGATGGGATGACCCAGCGTCCACCAGGGGCTCCCAGATTGGTCTCAGGGAGGAATTTAGGGACAACCTGCCAGGGAGCCAGCAGAGGGAGGTGGCGAGGGCCGCTCTGGGGCCGGAGGAAATGGGGAGCAGACGGGAGCTGAGGGTTCTGGCCAAGCTGGATTTTAATCAGAGATGCTGGCTCATGGGGCACTTGCAGGGCTTCTCTTTGTCCCTAGGCCTCCAGCGTCCCCTGCCAACCCGCCGCCCTGAGCACACTCACCACATTGCTGAGTCTCTGGGCACCCCCCCACCCAGAGACCCAGCCTGCTCCTCCTCTCAAGAGCCCCTGCCGCAGCTTCCTGGAGGCCGGTCTGCAGCTGGTCTGAATGCACTTGGCCCCTGCCCGGGCGGACGCAGCACACGGCTGAGGACCACGGTCATCCATCTCCTTAATGAGCCCATTTGTCACGCGAGGACTGGTGTTGTCCACCCTCTTGGCAAACGGTCTGTTCTTGCTGGACGAGCCCCAGCCAGGCCCCGGGGTCCAGGGCCCTTTGCAGGCCTGTGGAGGGGAGCTCAGTCACAGCTGTTATCGTGGGGAATGCGGTCTGTCTGGGCCCCTCAGCTTGCAGCAGACCATGGGGCTTCTGGAGGAGCTCAGGGAGGGTCTGCTGGGTCGTTTGTCCAGAAACAAGGGGGTCTGGTGGGTGGTCACACCCTCCAGACACCCAGGAGGGAGCAGCCATCTCCTCGTAGCGCTGGCCTGGACCTCAGCTGACCTGTCTGGGGCAGATGGGGACGGTTGCCAGGTTACCAGCTGTGGATGGGGTCTGGTCCTACTCTCGGAAGGGAACAGAGCAAGTGAGGTCCCTTGGTCCCACGGGGCTGCCCCACGACCGAGCGCGCTGGAGACACCGTCCAGCCTCCTGGTTCCTCCAGAACCTTCCAAAGGGCACAGTAGAATGCCTGCCACCCCCTCTGGGTTACCCCGAGTTTCCGCTCCTGGGGAGCTGAGACTCTGGACTGTTGGTCCACATGAAAGGCTGTGTCCCTTGCTGAGCAGTGAGCAGTTCCAGGCCAGGGGCTGTACGTGGAGGCCCAGGGACACATTTGGATGGGCTTCTGTCCCCAGGGCGCTCTTGCAGGGCCCCCAGGTACCTGCCAGGCAGTTCTGCAGGGAGCCCTCACCTGGTCCTGGGCTGGTAGACTCGGAGGGAGAAGGAAGGCATGACCTGGGCAGGACTGAGTGGTGTGGTTACAGCCGAAGGAGATCTCCTGGAGTGGGGGGGGGGGGGCAGCAGGGGTGGGCAGACAAGGAAGACCCCGCCCTGTATCACCAGCCCCCACGCCCCATGCAGGAGCCATCCCCCGCGTCCCCTCCTGAGGACAGCCTGGCCATCCCCGGGCGGGCGCAGACAGGAAGGCGCACACAGGCAGAGCTCTTAATAAAAAGAGGGGATTCAGGACTCAAAGACACAGGTGTGTGCAGAGTCCTATGTGGAGGCACTGATCACCTGGAGGGGCCCAGACCTGGCTGAGAGTCCCTTGGACAGAAAGGGGACCAAGCCAGTTCATCCTAAAGGAAATCAACCCTGAATATTCATTGGAAGGACTGATGCTGAAGCCAAAGCTTCAATATTTTGGCCACCTGATGTGAAGAGCTGACACATTGGAAAAGACTCTGATGCTGGGATAAGATTGAAGGCAGGAGAAGGGGACAGAGGATGAGATAGTTGGATGGCATCACCAACTCAACGGACATGAGTTTGAGCAAGCTCCAGGAGATAGTGAAGGACAGGGGAGCCTGGCGTGCTGCAGTCCACAGGGTGCAAAGAGTTGGACACGACTGAGTGACTGAAGAACAACAACCCAGTGGCACGCGTGCTGCCCACAGCTGAGCTCGCACAGCTTCTCCGTCTAGCAGATTCCGGGGAGTGGGGTACGCAGACCCACAGTTCTCCGGCTGCGCCTGTGTTCTGGCAGGGGCAGCCTGCTCCGGCTGGGGCTGGGGGTTGGCACCTCTGCCCCACCCGCTCTCCCCACCAGGCGCCCGGGGCATCAGCCTGCCCTCTCTGTCCCCAGAGCCTGCTCCTCGAGGGGCCGGCCTGTCTCAGTGTCCCTGTACCTCTGAAGCCTGGAACCCTGTCTGGGGCACCCACAGGTGACGCCCAGCGCTGAGGGGGAGCCCTGCCTCTGGCCCCCAAAGACCTCCTGGGTTCTGCCCTTGCTTGGCTGCAGGCATTGATCCATGCCCAGTCCACCTGCCCGCAGTCCCTTCCCACGGTTCCCTGACCTCCGGAGGCAGACTGAGGCTGCTGCTTTCTCTGCCGGCAGCCTGAACCCAGGGCCCAAATCCGCCCAGCTCTCTCCCCTGAATCCCAAGTAGAGCTGCACCAGACATAACACAGCCATCTGCGCACGGCTGGCAGCTGTGGAGAACCGATTACCAGGGACTGGCGGGAGAGAAAAGAGCCCTGTGCGCTCCCTAATGGTATTAGGGACGCTGGGAAGAGGTGTTTCCTGCCCCACTGGCGGCGCGAGCTCCGTGGTCACACTCACCGCCTCTGCCCTGCTCGGGGTCCCCTGGGACCTGCAGGGCCAGGCTGTCAGCCCCAGCCTCATCCCCTGAATCGCATCTCCAGGTTCAGGTCCAGAGGCCTGCAGACCAGGGCGCACAGACTCCCGGTTCCCCCGGCCCCCAGAGGCACCCTCCCAGCTCAGCCTGCCTGGGGTTGTCCTTGGTCCCCCAGTCCCCTGACCCCGTCCTGTCCTCCCAGAAGCCCTGGGCACGCTTCCTCCAAAACCAGTCAGGGCCCCTCTCCTCCCTTCATCCCCGCCTCCACCTTCCTCCTGAAGCCCCTACTTGCTGATTCTTGGGAGCTGCCCTGACCCCCTGCTCACGCCCGGCAGCCTCTCTGGGTCCTGCAATCCGGCCTCTTGCAAGAACAACCCCTTTCAAACTCCACACTGTCATCTGATAAATGCAACTCCCAGCTAAGCCCGTCCACATTCTGCCTTCCAGCCTCACTGGGAAGCTTGCCCAAGAGCGTCTCATGCCCCACCCCACCCATGGCACCCTGGGGCCATTGGCACGCTGGTGCCCACCCAGACCCGAAGCCAGGGGGACATGCCCTCCCGTGGCTCCTGGATTTCAGTCCCTGGGATTTCAGCACCTATGTTGCTGTGGTAGAGGCTTCCTGACACTCTGTCACTCTGCCAGTGCTGGTTCCTTGTCCACGAAGCCAGGCAGTCCATCCCCGGGTCCCCCACTGACTGCCCGTCCCGCCCTCCTAGTGGACACAATGGCCTCCGTGTTCACTGGGTTCTCAGCACCGTGGACAGCACCTCCCCCCTGAGCTGGGAAGGGGCTCACCTGACCGCGACGGGTGTGTGGCGGGAGGACCGGCCCCCTGGTGGTCTCACCCGGGGCTCAGGGTTCCCAGCGACTGGTGTGGGGGCGGGGAGGACCGGCCCCCTGGTGGCCTCACCTGGGCTCACGGTTCCTGCAGGGCAGCCCCTCTGGGGCGAGGGGACGAAGCATCTCACTTTTAAGTGCCAGTATTTCTCCATGTTGTTTCACGTGGCCCTCGGGCAGCACTTCCTCAGAGCAAAGCAGTCCAGACGCCAGTGTGCAGAAGCAGGTGTCCAGCCCAAGCTTTGCAGGCCAGCGGGTCCCTGCGAGCCCTGCCCCTCTCTCTGGCCCACCCCCCTCAGGTGACAGACACGCAAAGTGAGCCTCTGTGTTCCTGAACGCAGTGTGAGTGAGCAGTCCTGCCCACAGGGAGGGGCGAGCCCACGCTTACAATTCAGCGACAATGTGCAGCAAGCGCTGGGGGTCGCGGACGGATGGACGGGGGACGCAAGCTGTGGTGGCGAAGACCCCTTGGAAAGTTCTCGGGTGGAAGCCCCAGGGCAGGGCTCAAAGCCCTGAGTCACAGATGCGGCTTCTTCCTGAGAAGGGCGGAGACCACACCCACTGTGGAATTAACACAGCAGTCAAGGTAGCAGACAGGAGCGCCCACAGAACCCAGCTCCCACGAGGCCCACGTGACGTTCAGCTCAGCTCCCACAGCCCTGGCCCCTTCCCTGTGGCCAGATTCAGACCTCAGGGCCAGGAATCTGGTGGGTCAGGGGTCTTTCCTGACAGGGCGGTCGTCTGGGCAGCTCTGGGTGAAACAGGGGGATGTGGGCCCAGGGCTGATGGAGGTGGAGGCGTGACCGGTCCCGCCCCCTCCCCATCTTCCCCCCTCCCCACCCCGGCAGCCAGGATCTCAGAGCCTCTGCACTCGCACCCACCCCACCCGGCTCCACTGCTGTGCAGGGTGGCATGGATTCAACTGCCGGTCATGTGTCTCCCCCTCAGCCCCCTGGGCAGGTGGTGGGCGTGGCCTGCACGAAGCCCCTCCCACCGGCCCTGGGAAAGCATCCTTTGTCCCTGGTCATCCCTGAGCAACAACCAAGCTGCCCTCATGAAGGTCTGGGCTTCACCGGGACACCACGCTGGGCGGTACTGGCCCCACGGCCTGGGCTGAGATCAGCCAGCTGGGCGGTCCTGGGGCCCTGCTCTGCACACCCACTGCGGAGGAAGGCGCTGGCTAGGGTGTCAGTCCTGGGACCCCACTGAGGGTCAGCTCACCAGGAGCTGAAGGAAATGGCATGGCAGCCTGGATGGATGGCCTTCAATTTCGTCTTCAAAGCGTAAGGGGACGGGTCCCTGGGAGCAGCAAGTCGGGGACCCAGAAGCCCAAATAGGGGCCCCAGGGACCTCCCCCTCAGGCTGGGCGGCCCTCTCCAGGGACCGTGGGCATTCCTTCCCCTCGGACACAGCAACTCTGCCTGCGAGACGAACAGATACACAGACTGAAATGTAGACAGCAGACGGGGGCCCAGCTGCGGACAAGAGCCCGCAGGCGTGGGTGAGGTGGGCGCAGGGATGGAGGCTGGGTCTGCACGAGGCATGGGAGGGAGGCGTCTCCATCACGCCTAGTTACTTGTCCTCAGCAGCCCCTGAATGTCAGCGTGTTTCCTGAAGAGAAGAACCACTTGCCGACTTCCTGGAGCTCCTCTAAGGCGACAGTCAGATGCTCCTCACAGGCTTGGACTTCAGGGGTCTTGCCCAGTAATACACGGCGGTGTGGGCTGCCAATTGTGGGCACAGGGACCAGACTGAGCGCCCCTCCCAGCCTTGCCCTGTGGACACTGACCAGCCCAGGACAAGGACAGGAGACTGCAGTCCTCCTCTCGCCTCGTGAAGTCAGGCTCCAGCTCCTGGGCATCAGAGACAGGGAAGGGGGCGCCTTCTCTCCACCAGAGATGAAGGCTCAAAACATTCCAGAAGCGAGAGCCGAGGGAAGTGAGCCCAAAACTCTACAGCAAAGTCCCCTCAAAGCACCGACTGATTCCCCAGCTACGTGCGCCCCGGTGGGAGGCTAAGCACACAAACAGAATCCAGTAGTTGAGACAGCGAGGAAGGCAGGTGTCAGCAGCCCCACTGCCAGGGAGGGAACCACCAAGGGTGCCTGGGGAGCATCAGAAGAGGGGCCCCAGGACAGCATCTGGCTGGCCGTCAGGACATGCCGGAAGGCTGTCCCCTGGGCATTGAGGGCGAAGAAGAAAAAAGGGGGGCAGTCCCTAAAGAGGGAGAGAAAGGAAGGGAGGAAGAGAGGAAGGAGGGAGACAGGGAGGGACCACATGGTGTCTGAAGGTCAAAGGCAGGTCAAGGGACACAGGGCATCTGAAAGCGGCCCCGGTCGTCAAAGCCGGAACCGTTTTTGCATCAAGATGCGTGGTCTAGGAGACACCCAAACGCCTGAGATAAGCCCGAGTTCAGACTGATGCAAACGATTGAGCAGATATGTAAACAAGGGAGGAGAGGCCGCTGTGGGTGCGACCGTCACGGCGTCTGCAAAGCCCTGGCCCTTGAGGAGCTGGGACGTGGCCCCCACCCTGGGAGTGTGGGCTGCGTCCTGTGGCTTCCGCCCAAGGAGGGCAGGGGGCCTGGGGGCGCAGCCCTTGTCAGGAACCAGACCTCCTCTCAGGAACGTGAGCCCCTCCCACCGCATCAGTTACAGACTCAGTTGTGGTCCCAGCCTCTCCCGGTCAGTTCTGAGCTCCTGACCACCGGGTCCAGCTTCTACGGTGCTCTGTCCTTGGCCCCCACTCTCTCCCCTGGGGGCCCATCCCGTGGTCTCCAGGCTTCAGTGACTTTACTCAGGTGGTCCCGTGCACCTGGAACCCCCATCCCCTTACTGCCATGGGCGAACCCCTCTTCACACTCCAGGTGCCTCCCCCAACCCCACTGGAAAACCTGCCTGAGCTCCCAGGCCAGAGGCGGCTGGGATGAGCTCCCAGGGGCTCTGATAGCTGTGGGGGTCACAGCCTCCATCCTCCTGCCCACAGGCGTCCCGCTCAGAGAGAACTCAGGGAGGGGCTGGAAACAGGACACCCCAGGGTGAGGCTGCTGCCCAGCAAGGGTAGGGCTGGGAACTGAGCCCCCGCGGGAGCTGGAGGCCTCCCGGGGCATCCCTGCTGGAAGTGGGGGCCGGGATGCCCACCCACAAGGAGTCAGGGAAAGTCATCAGAGCAGCCCACCTTCAGAGACCCTACGGATGGTGCCCAGCTCCGGACAGACCCTCCCCACCGTCTCTGTCTGGAATGAGGCTGCCACCACGTAGGTCCCATTCATAGAGACGGTGTAAGTTCCATCCTGTCTGCGAGGCCCTGGGAGAGGCCGCTCCCTGCCCCTCGCCTGGCCATGACCCCACCCCCCGACCCCGGGCTCCAAGGCCTTGACTGCAGCCCTGGCCTCCCGCTGGAAGCCTGGCCCGGCTCTGGACACACCAGGGCCCCCTCAAGACCCTCCACCCCACCCACCAGGACAGTGCCACTTCTCTTCAAAGCTCCCTGCTCCCTCTCCAGGTCTCCTCCCACACCCATCACAGCCCCCTCCCAGGTTGATGGCGGGAGCCCCTACCTGCTCCCCGACATCATGGGGGAGGGTCCTTTGGGCACCTCCCAGCACTTCCTGCCCAGGGACACCTGACCCCCGCTCCCTCTGTTCCCGGGTGACCAGTCCCGACCTCGGGGCCTTTGGGCAGCTGCTGCCTTGCCTGACCCCTTAGCTCAGGTGCCCGTGAGTCCAGGACAGGCGGTGATCATGGGTGCTGGTAGGATGCTCCCCCTTCTGTCCTAAGAAGGATGCTCAGAGGCAGCGGCCCCTGCAGGAAGCACCTCCCTGGTGCCGGCCGGGGAGGGGACCGGCACCCCCACCCCTGAGATGGGCTCTGCCCTCTGAGGATGGGATACTAGGGGTCCGTCCACCTCAGTAGCCCCATCAGTGCCCCCCAACCTATGTCAGATCCAGGAGGCCCCTGGCCACCCCAGGTCCCGGCTCCAGGGGCCGGCCTTGGGCCTGGACGGTCCTCACAGGAGGGAGCATCATCAGGAGGTCCCCACCCTAAGACGGGGGAGAAGGCTAGAGCATCTTGCCCCTGGGCCTCGCTGTGCCCAGGGGAGACCGTCTGTGGCTTCCCGAGCCCTGGGCTCACCGGCCCCCAGGCCTGCTGGCAGCCTCCCCCTCCCCACTCCATTCTCCAACCCTGCCCCTTCCATCCTGGGAGTCAGGCCCCTGCTGGAGCTGGGATGCTATTAAGCACCACTAAGTTTACACTCTAGAGAGTCTCTTGGACTGCAAGGAGATCCAACCAGCCCATCCTAAAGGAGATCAGTCCTGAGTGTTCATTGGAGAGACTGATGTTGAAGCTGAAACTCCAACATTTTGGCCACCTGATGCGGAGAGCTGACTCATTTGAAAAGACTCTGATGCTGGGAAAGATTGAGGGCAGGAGGAGAAGGGGATAACAGAGGATGAGATGGTTGGATGGCATCACCAACTCAATGGACATGGGTTTGGATAAATTCTGGGAGTTGGTGATGGACAGGGAGGCCTGGCGTGCTGCAGTCCATGGGGTGGCAACGAATTGGACATGACTGAGCGACTGAACTGAACTGAACTGTACACTGGCCACGTAGGTGTACTGGGCATCGTAGGTGGGTGCCAGAGAGGGGTCCCCCTCCTGGAGGGCGCCTGGGGACTGTCCACTCTCCCGCGCCTACCCGGAGAGCTTTCTATACTCAGCTCACCTTCAGCTTGCAAGGGAGGCCAGGCCCGACACGAGGTCACGGAAAATCCCCATGCGGCCCTTCTCCCCCTGAGGACGCGTCTCCTGCACTCGTGAATAATCACCAGAGCCGCTCCCACCACAATGAACCAAGCTGGACGGCCGGGCGCTGCCACACGGGTCACCTGCTCCCTGCCAGCCCTGAGGTCAAACAGAAGCCCCAGGCCTGGCAGAGCCCCTTGGGCACCAGCGGGCAGGCTCTTCACGAGTCCAGCCGCCTGGCTCTGCCCCCCGGGAGTGGATGCCTCCTGAGCACCCAGCTTCCCCAGGGCACAGCTGGGCAGGTAGTCGGGGGGACGAAGGCAGGACCTGGCCTGAGAGCCTCTGGTGGGAAGGGATGCTGGCTGGGTGCTGACAAGGCAGGGGTCCTCAATCCCAGGGGCAGGGGTCGTCAATCTGATGGCCTTCCCGCTCAGCTGCCTGCTCAGAACTAAGTGTTGGACGGCGTGACTGGCCGACCACAGGAACGAACCCTAGTGGGTAAGTGCCCGTGGAGGGGGGCCCCAGGGCTCAACAGAGGCCTCGACACCCCAGGCTGTGCGTCTGATGATGGGGGACCCCAAGCCCTGACTTCGCGGCACCTGCAGCGGCCGCCGGGCAGGCTTCTCCATGAGCGGGCCCTGCAGAATGGCTGAGCGAGCAGGGGATGGGCCGGGTCAGCGCCAGAGCCGGGCCCTGCCCTCTACCCCTGCGGCCGTAAACCCGCTGTCTTCAGACGCTACATGAGTTTTATGGACAGACAATGCCTCTCATCGCCTGATGATTATTTTTTTTAATTTTTGGCATTAATCATCCAAGGTCCCCCTACATATTTTATGAAATGTTCTCTCTCCCATTTAATGAGCTCCATGCAACTAATCAGAAAATAAAACGTAAAATGCAGAATGATTTAGCTGGTGTCATGGAGATGAAAGGGTAGCCAACTAAGTCGAGGAGGGCTACTCGGGGCAGAGTTGACCTCGGGATGGTTGAGGAGGGCGGGGGCCATTCCGAGGGGGTTTGGAGAGGCCAGAGGCGGGGCAGGGGTCCTGATGGTCAGATGCCGGCCTGGGCCCAGTCTCCACACGGCTCACCTCTAGGACTGGGGGTGGGGGTCCCCCAGGTCAAGGCAGGGCCCCAGGGCAGGGCACGTCTGTGACTTTTGCTTGGCAATCATTCCCTCGCTGACCCACTCCCAGAGGAGGAGGCCAGGCGGTTGGGAAGCACCAGCCGCTATGTGTCGTTTACAGTTGATTCAGCTTTTAAAGGCTCGGAGCTGAGCCCCCAGAGCTCAGGTTGGGTTTTCAAATCATTAGCCTGAAGCAGAGTTCCCTGTTAACATGCAAATCTCTCTGAGCTGAGGCCTTGCCAAGCTGCTGTCATCCACCCTCGGACCGCGACCGTGGAGCCTAGGGGGTTGGGGGGGACAGGGGAGGCTTGGGGGGGAGGCTGGGGGTGCACGGAGAGGGCAGAGCTGGCAGGGGGTGTCCTTGACGGGCGGCTGGATGCCCTCTGAAGCTGGAGGAGTGGACCCCTCTGAAGCTGGAGCACTGGACCCCTCTAAAGCTGGAGGACGAGCCCTGCCTGCGGTGGTGCCTCCCCTGTCCTCCCCCTGCCCAGGGCTCAGGTCTTTGAGCCCCTGATGGAGGAGGCCGGCTGGCATTTTTTAAAGGCTCCATAAATGTTAAGGACTTATTTACATAAATGGCCAATAAACATATGAAAAGATGTTCAAACTCTATAGTCATCAAAGGTATGCAAATGCAAGCAACAAAGCCATTGATAGCGTTTTTGTTTAGCAAATTGGCCGAGATTAGAGAGAAGGTCACCCCTGGTGTGGGCGGCCTGTGGGAAAGGGGTCTGTTCCGGGTTGGTGGGCTTCTGAAGGGGTCCCAGTTTCCCAAGACGGATCCGGCCGTGGGCAGCAAGTGTGAAAGTGCACAGGGCGTTTACACGGTCACCTAACAAAGTCCTGCCCGGGGTTTCGGTAATGGATTTCGAGATGAGTTTGAGGGTCGTACACGGGTATATTCAAGGCAGCGTTAATCGTCACAACGGGAAGGGGCCAGGTCAGCGAGACTGAGGAGGGACTGCTGTCTCTGAAGGGATTCCCAGGCCATGTTTAAAGAGCAGACATGCATGCTCTTTAAAACTCGCTTCCTGGTAGCTTCCCTGGTGGCTCAGTTGGTAAAGAATCCGCCTGCAACGCTGGAGACCCCAGTTCGATCCCTGGGGCAGGAAGATCCTCTGGCGAAGGGATAGGCTATCCACTCCAGTGTTCTTGGGCTTCCTTTGTGGCTCAGCTATTGAAGAATCCGCCCGCAATGCGGGAGACCTGGATTTGATCCCTGGGTTGGGAAGATCCTCTGGAGAAGGGAAAGGCTACCCACTCCAGTGTTCTGGCCTGGAGAATTCCATGGATTGTATAGGCCACGGGATTGCAAAGAGTCGGACACGACTGAGCGACTTTGACTTTCAGAGTGGTGACTATAACCCTGGAGACAGCACCTCATAGCTCTGAGAAACTGCTCCAAAGAGGCAGGGGGGAGGTCAGTAGAGGTGCGATTTTGGTGAAAAGGGAATGCGTGCAATGTGCAATTCAGCACTTTTTTTTTTTTTTTTTTTGCAGTGTTTCTGCTAGTCACCAGGCCTTCCCTGGGGGCTCAGATGGTAAAGCATCTGTCTGCAAAGCAGGAGACCCCGGTGTGATCCCTGGGTCGGCAAGATCCCCTGGAGAAGGAAATGGCAACCCATTCCAGTATTCCTGCCTGGGAAATCCCATGGATGGAGGAGCCTGGTGGTCAAACGTGACTGAGCGACTTCACTTTTCTGCTGATCACGAGGAGCAGACGTCTCCATGAAGGATTTTAGTGCTTTTCTAGGTATGAGGAGATGCCAGGGTCAGGCTCATAAAACCTCCTGAAAATGTCTGATCCGAAGACATGTTCTGAGGGCCTCTTTCCTGATCTCCAGTCTGAGCTCCTTTCTGGGGCTGCTGAAGGTCAGCAGCTGCAGCAGCTCACGTTTCAATCCTTGCCAGGGTAGACGGTGAGTGCCAACCTGGACGAAGCTGCGGCTGAACTCACAGTGACAGCAAGACTGAGCCGCGTCCACAGGAGCGAAAAGTGAGGCAGGGTCAGTCTGCGAGGGCTGCTGAGCAGCCATCACAACCTGGGCGGCTCAAGACTGCGGGAGTGTTCATTCAGGCTCTGCAGGGCGGGGCCTCAAGGTGGGGACAGGGCAGCTGGAGGCTCGGGGAGGGTCCTTCCTGCCTCCTCCAGCTCCGGGAGGCTGCAGGTGCCCCTCAGCCCGCGGCGCATCACCATCCCTGCCCCGTCTGCACACGGCCTCGCCCTGTGTCTGCTTCTCTGCGTCTCCCACGGGGACCCTGGTCACTGTGGGCAGCACCCACCCTTCTCAGCATGGCCAGCTCTTAACTTGACCCCAGCCTTGAAGACCAAACAAGGCCGAGTTCCCAGGGTGGGTGGGTGTCAGGACTGCAGTGTGCTTTCTGGGGGACACGGTTCAGTCGACACCAGACGCAGCCGCCCATCTCAGAGTCCCGCGTCTCCTCGGTTGCCACGACAAACCTCAACAGGGCTGATGGACGAGGACGCTCTGCCGGGGGATCTGGAGCTCGTCCAGGGCCACAGAGCCGACTCGGAGGGCGGGTCAGGCTCCTGGCTCCCAACTCTGCCTCCATCCCCGGGGGCCCAGGGCAGGGCTGTGACCTCCTGGGGGGCCCTCATCACACGCCCACCCTTCCATCCCCAGGCCGGCCTCCTTCTTGCCCTTGGGTGAAGCAAACTCCTTAATGTCGTGGATGTAACTTCCTTGTTTTCCTTTATGGTTTCAATTCCCATGTCTACATCCCTGAAACGCAAGCGTGATTATGCCTTTCGGGGGGACTTTGTAAAAACAGAAGCGCATGCACGTACTTGTTCAGCACCCTGCGTTTTCCGCTCAGCGTGACGGTTTTGAGATTAATCCCTGCTTTTCCCAGATTTGTGGCTAATTCCTTTTCACCGTGAGTGATGTTTCACTTTGCTGTTAAGCCTCTGGCTCGTCCCTCAAGGCTGTAAGGAACAATGAGACCCAGTGCTGCCCCCGTGGCTAGGGTCCCCGCGTGGGCACGGCAGCCAGGGGTCTCCAGGCTCACACGCTAGACACGGCCCCTACAGCCCTTGGAAAGGCCAGCCCAGCTCCCAGTGGGGCTGGACGAGGTCGGTCTTTATTTCCTCCTCTGTGGTTTAGAGATTGCTTAGAGGTTCCCAAACATTGCTTGAATAGTTACATTATTTTGGAATCATGTTAAGAGAGAGGAGGCTGTACAGTCTCGTGCAGAAAGCTTGAACTCTGCAGTCAGAGGGACAGCGACTTACCCCACGGCCCACGTGATGCCGGACCAACAGCGCCTCCTCTCTGGGCCCGGGGTCTACACTGTGCTGCCTCATGGGCTGCTGCTGCTACTGCTAAGTCGCTTCAGTCGTGTCGGACTCTGTGCGACCCCATAGACAGAAGCTCACCAGGCTCCCCCGTCCCTGGGATTCTCCAGGCAAGAATACTGGAGTGGGTTGCCATTTCCTTCTCCAATGAATGAAAGTGAAAAGTGAAAGTGAAGTCGCTCAGTCGTGTCCAACTCTTAGCGACCCCATGGACTGGAGCCTACCAGGCTCCTCCATCCATGGGATTTTCCAGGCAAAAGTACTGGGGTGGGGTGCCATTTAGAGAAATGCAAATCAAAACCACAATGAGATATCACCTCACACCAGTCAAAATGGCCATCATCAAAAAGTCTACAAACAATAAATGCTGGGTAGGGTGTGCTCTTACACTGTTGGTGGGAATGCAAACCACTGTGGAAGATGGTATGGAGATTCCTTAAAAACTAGGAATAAAACCACCATATGACCCAGCAACCCCACTCCTAGGCATATATCCTGCTGCTGCTGCTGCCTCGTGGGCAGAGGGGATTAAAGAAGTCAAGTCCAGATAGGTTTGCTAGGACTGCTATTCTCAGAGAGACAGAAGCATTCTTGTTTTGGAAAATAATAAAGCCGCACAAAAAGCAGATGCACAGGTGGCCCGTCGCATGGAGCTGATGTTCCTCGAAAGGCCCACCCCTAGCTCTGTGGTCCCCAGAAGTCTTCTCCCTGAGCCCCAGAGTGTCTTCCTCCCACTCTGTCCCAGCCCCACTGAGGGGTGACTCTGCTCTTAGGGGGCTTCAGGGTCTCAACCATGGGTCAGCATCACAGGCCTGTGTCTGAAGATTTGGAGCCAGAATTTAGCTCAGGGTCTAGCGAGTGGACTTGACTCCTGGGCCCCCCAGACACCCCAAGGCAGCAGCATCCACACACAGGTTAGCTCTTCACGCTGACTGTCTGTGTCCCCCCGAAAATTCAAGTGCTGAACCCTCCACCGCGAGGACCTCAGCATGTGAGTGTATGTGGAGATGGGTCTTTAAAGAGGTGATGATGGTCCCAGGAGGTCACGGCAGTGGGCCCCAGTCCAACATGACCAGGTCCTTGTAAGAAGACACTCAGGGGGACGGCCACACGAGGACATGGGGAGGAATCCGCGTCTACCGAGGCGAGAGGCGTCGGCAGGAGCCAGCCCCATGAGCACCCTGACCTCGGACTTCCACCTTCCAGTGTGTGAGGAGGTAAACATCTGCTGTTGGAACCGCCCAGGCTCTACGAAAGGAAAGCAGCCTCATCGTCACCCCCTCTCAAGCTCAGCCTGATTCTCGTCTCCAAGCTGGCTCCGAAAATGGTCCATCCTTTCCACCTTCCGTGTCTCTCTCCTCCCCCTCAAGTGTGTCCCTGGACACTTTGTCACAGTGAGGGTTAGCTTTATGTGTCAGCTCGACTGGCCGTGGAGGCCCCCACAGCTGGTTGGACGCGGACCTGGGTATGTCTTAGAGGGTTCTGTGGACAGAGTAAGTCGGGCCCCCAAGGGTGTGTGTGCTGCGTAAGGAGTCATCCAATCCCTTGACCCCAGGATGGCGCAGAAGGTACAGGAGGAGCAAACCTCTCTCTCTGCAAACCCGATGTCCGTCTGTTCCTGCCCGGAGACGTCGGGGACATTGCTGCTCTGGGCTCTAGTGCTTTGAGCCTCAGACTCGGCTGGGAGCTGCTCACTGGCTGTCCTGGGGTCCCAGGCTGCAGGCAGCTTGTGGGGCTTCTCGGTCTCCATCACCACGGACACGGATTCCTATAATAAATCTCTTCGGTTTAGAGGCGTCCCAGGTGCCTCAGTAGTTAAAGGATCCCCTTGCCAATGCAGGAGACCCAAGTTTGATCCCTGGGTGGGGAAGACTCCCTGGAGGAGGAGATGGCCACCCGCTCCGATACGCTTGCCTGGAGAATCCCATGGACAGAGGAGCCCGGTGGGCTGCAGTCCTTGGGGTCGCAAACAGTCGGCCACGACTGAGCTCAGGCACATTCCACTGGTTCTGCTTCTCTGGTGACCCCTGACTTCTCAGCGAGGAGGCCTGGGGGAGTTTTGCTGGAGTACAGTGTGGGGAAGCTGTGGGCTCCAGCCTCTGTTGGAAACTCCCCTGAGTCCCCAGACCGGGTGACACCATGACACCCAACCGGTTGTGTGGACCTCATGAGGCATCAGCCCTCCTGTGTCTCCTCTGAAAACAAGCAGCTGCCTGGGAGGCAGTTACACAGATTAAACAGGAGGCCCATACCATGGGCCATTCCATGCACAGCAGCCAGTGTTCCCTCTCCCCTGGTGAGGCCAGCCACTTCTGATTCTTCTGAGTAAAGAGGGGTGCCGGGGTGCCCTGCACCAGCCCAGGTTGGGGCATGCACCCCACCCCACCGACGGCAGAGCCTCCAGAGGTGAGAGGAGGGATGCCTGACAGGCCAGGAGCAAAGCTGAGATGGATGTTTGGCTGATGTTCAGTTACATCTCAAGGAAGTTCCCTCAGAGAAGTTTTGCAAAGTCCATTTATAGAACAATAAAGGCCCAAGGCCCAGTTTATGATGCTACGTCAGCCACCGTTGCACGGAGAGTGGGCACCTCGCTGCGGAGATGATGGGCGATCCCCTTGTCCACACTGTCCCAGCCAGGGAGCAGCTCCCCGAGCCTCAGCGTCCTGAGCCTTTCATCACTGGTGTGGGCTGGGGGCAGGCACTGGTCAGTGGGAGCAGGGCCCGGCTGCGGGAGAGTCCTCAGGGAGACCCCCTGATGTGTGCATCCTGCGGTGTGGCCCAGCTGGACCTCCACCCTGCCCTCTGGCCCCTGGGATGCAGCTCTGTGGGAACCTGGCCTCAGCTCTGACCCCGTCCCAGGACCCCCGTCACTGCACGCTGCCCCCACTGTCCCCGGGCACAGGGCCCCCTGTGGAGACCTCCCGTCTGTGCTCTTTGCCTGTGCCCCCAGGACTCCTTCCCAAGGCCCTGGGGCCCTTTCCAGGGACTCCCCAGCTCCCCGGGAAGCCTCTTCCACCCCTCCTCTGCGGTGCTCCCCACAGCCTTGGCCACTGAACAGAACCTTAGCTTCAGCGGGTGGAGGAGGGGGACTCTGGTCCCTGCTGTCGGGCTGCCTCCTCAGCACCAGGACATGGTGGACGGAGCAGCCCTGGACCCTCTCTCTTCGAGGTAGAGTTCTGGGAGGTTCTGCTCAGGGCCCGTGAGCTGAGACACAAAGCAGCCTGGATGGGAGTCCCCACACCGATGGGCTGACCCCCATCACGAGGCAGAGGGGGACAGGGAGGAGGGGACACGGCCTCCCACGTTGGCCTCTGGGCTGCAGGGAGGGCTCACGAGCTGATCGCCAGGAGCCTCTGGGCTTCAGGGAGTGCGCACGAGCTGATCGCCAGGAGCCGTAGCGAGGCAGGCCAGGCCCTCCTGCCCCTGCAGACCACGGGGTCCACACAGCGACGCCTACTCTGAAGCAGCCGGCACTCCGACGGGCACCTGCCCTGGGACACGGGCAAAGAGGTGCTGTAAGGAAGCACGGGCTTCCTCACAACTCCCCACACTGCAAGGGGTCATACAACTGCGGTCAACAAGGAAAAGCACTGCCATCTTTGCAGGAGGCAGTTAGTCCAACACATGCTGGAAGAAGGGCATCCCACCCTGAGAAGTGACTCTGAAAGCTGTGATGTCTGGGATGGAAGCTCAGTGTAGACCAACATCAGAAAATACACTACAAGTGTGCCCATGCACACGTGCACACACACAGGCACATACTCACATACAAACACATGTGTGCACACACGCAGCACACAAACACACACCCCCCTACAGATTCATGCACACACTCACAAACACGTGTGCACACACGCAACACACACAAACATATACCTACAGATGCATGCACACACAAGCACTTATGAAAACATGCATGCACACATCTGTGCAAACACACATGTACACACATACAAATACACACATACATGTATGCATGTGTACACAAGCACACATACATGTGCACATGCATATACATGCACATGACTTTTATCTGTTCATGAGGATGGACCGCCATAGCTGGGGGTAGGTGGGAGTGAGGGTGGAAACTATGAGCAAAATGAAATAATTTGGTTAAGTTTTCAAATACAAGGGAGAATAGGATGGCCATTAAAGAAATGTAGATTGCTACCTGTGAGTAATTATTTGCCTTAAAGAAGAGGAGGTGAAATTCCTGGATTGCTACCTGTAAGTAATTATTTGCCTTAAAGAAGAGGAGGTGAAATTCCTGGATTGCTACCTGTAAGTAATTATTTGCCTTAAAGAAGAGGAGGTGAAATTCCTGGACTTGAAAGATATAGAAACAATATGTGAAAGCCCACATCTTCCTCTAAAATTTAATCAAATATTAGGGGAGATGTTTGTCCATCTCAGGACTTTTCCATGGGAACTTTCAATATCGGAAGAGTACAGATTGAAGCTTATAGATTTATGAAAAGAAAATGCCACTTGATAATTTTATGCCCAGCTCAACTATTATTTGAGTGCAAAATAAAGAGAGACCTTTTGTTGTGTAGAGAAATCCCATTGTCTTCTTGAAGAATTCACTAGAGGGCGAAAGCTGTCCGCTCTGAGCCATCCTGTTCAAAAGCTGTAATGAGTGAACTGGTGTGGAGCTTATTATGAAACCTTATAAATGTAATAAGCAGTCTAAAGCAAAGGTAGAAATGATGGCTATCGAGTGAAGATTAAATATTATAGGCTATAACACTGCGAAAATAATATGAACTGAAGAGCAGGTGGTGGGGAAAGCCTGCTGGGCGTTGGATCAGCAGTGACCTTACCATCCTTCTCAGCACAGGTCAATGGTTTAAAGCTCATTAATGAAGCAATCCAAGTATCATTATCACATCTAAGTGAATGAAGTTGTGAGTGTGTGCTCCGTTGTGTCCGATTCTTTGTGACCTCATGGACTGTAGCCCATCAGGCTCCTCTGTCCACGGAACTTTCCAGGCAAGGATATTGGAGCAGGTTGCCTTTTCCTCTTCCAGTAGATGTTGCCACCCAGGCGCTGAGCTGTGTCCCCTGTGTTCACTGCACAGGGGGATTATTGACCCCTGCATGCCTGGGAAGCCTTGTAAGTGTGAACTGGACAACTAGAACTAATAAGAGTGATGGTGAAGCCAGAAGTGTTGCCACCTTATCTTGACCCTCCAGCTCCCAAGCCCGCTGGCTTGCAGGTGAATTTGGTCAGTAAGGAGATGACACGAGAGACCACGGGGAATAGGCACGCAGCCTCTTCCCAGAAGCCCCCTGGGGCTGCCACGTCCCATGACAGCAGGTCGCTGCTCCTGTCCACATGGACTGCTTCACCACCGCTGGCCTCTTCCACACTTCAGCAACTCTCCTTCTCCTGGTCCCTTGTTCTACAAGCTGGCTCTTCCTACATGAAATGTACACATACAGCCTGCTTTCAGGAGAAAGAAAGAAGGGAGAGGGAAAAGGTAAAGAAATTCAGAGAAGGCAGAAAAACAACACAGCACTAGTTGAACTGGAGTAGGGAGCCTTTCCCTTCTCCAGGGGATCTTCCCAGCCCAGGGACTGAACCCAGGCCTCCTGCATTGCAGGCAGATTCTGTACTAGCTGAGCCACAACAGAAACCCACACACGTAAAGGTGTTCCAATATAATTAATTATAGCAAATTTAAGAAAAGCAGTCATATGGCAAACACAACAGACGTGCCCACAACACAGGGACACATTGTAGAAGCACAAGAGGGGACAGAGCCTTGGAGGCAGGTGAAACGAGTGTCTGGGAGCAGCTCACGTTGAACATGGAACAGGAGCGACTGCAGACAAGGAGGGCCACTCAGCAATGAAAAGCCCAATTCATCAGGGGCACGTGCAAAAGTCCAAATGCACACGCACAAAACCAAACTCCAGATTTCAGCATGCCCCCGTTAACAGAACTGCAAGCACAGGTGGACACATCCACCACCACTCTGCAAGACGGTAACAGAGCTTTCACAATAATCAAGAGGCAGAAATATGAGTATATGAGAGGTCAAAGCAACACAGTTACCAGTAACTAGCGAAGAGAACGCATGAAAATACAGACTGCAGGAGAAGGCACCTCAGACTTGCAGGCTGATTGTCTTTTACGTACACACAGGATGCTCACGGAAACTGACCTGGATTAGACTATAAATCAGTGCATTTCAAAACCAAACCGATTTTACCATGAGACAGAACACACTTTGTGAACGTAATTATATTGCAAGTCACTGACGAAAAACAACTCAAAATATCCGTATGTTTAGAATGGTTAAGCAGACTGCCTCCCCCCACAATGGAACACTAGTCAGCAATGAAGTTAACCAACTACCTGTACCCCAGCATGGAGCTGCAGGGAGTTACGAGGAGCAAAGAGAAAATGCCCGAGGCTACAGGGGATATGGTTCTCCTTATATGACATTTTAAATGATGAAATTTTAAGACTGGAAGATGGATTAATGTTTGCCATAAGGTGGGGTGTGGGGAGGTGAGGGGAGGTGAGGGGGAGGGTGTGGTTAGAAGGGTGCTGAGTGTGAGAACTGCTGAGTGCCCTGACTGCTGCTGGATCCATGAAGACAACACTGTGCAGGACGGAATCCACTCACGGCACACGTGTACCTGCCACTCCACCACACACACACACACACACATACACGCACACCACACACACGCACACCACACACACGCACACCACACACACACACACCACACATACACACACACACACACACGCACACTACACACACACACACACACACACACACACACACACACACACACACATACACACACACGTACAAGTAAAAGTGGGGAAATCTGAGCAAGATCAGTGAATTGTGCCACTCCAGTGAAACGTCACACTAAAATTTTACATGATGCTTGGATTGGTGAAAACAGGGCAAAATTACATGAGATTCTCTCCATATTATTTCTTCTACCTGCATGCAAATCTCTAGCTCAATGAAAATTTTAATTAAAGACCCTGTGTATAATAAAAAAGTTAAATACTTGTGGTTTAAAGGATAAATAACAATGTAAAGTATACAATAGACATTTCTAAATAATAAAAGAGTCTATGATCAAAAATGTTCGCCACAGCTGATGCAAAACTGGAGAAAATTTGCAATCTTAAACTCTTAGTTTTGGAAAGAAGAATGACCAAAAATAACACAAGAAGTTAGGAAAAATAACAAAAACAAAACCAACAATGTAAATATCAAAAAATATAGAATGAAGGTAATAAAAAACAGTAGAAATTGATAGAATTGAAACCAGACTAAAGGTATTCAATATCTTCAACATTAAAGTTAGGCTTTTAAAGAAAAATTTATCAACATTGACAACTTGCAAGAAATTTATGTAGAAAACATTTCCAATAACGAAAAGTCCATTGCATTTTGAGGACAAATAAACCAATACTAGGGATGTAAAAGATGACAACTGTAATTCTAGCATGACCATATTATCTCTTCAAAGATAATGTCATTTAGAGATTAAGATGGTAGAGTGCACATTCCATGTATTTTTACAACTTCCCTAAAACATTAATAAAATGACTTTTTAACTTGAAAATCTTTTCTGAAGTTCTAAAAAGATGGGGGTGCAAGGAATAAAAATTTTTAATCCAAGAAATAAACCAGTGAAAAATAGCTAATTGAGTGAGTCTGAGAAATCTGTGTTCCAAGGAGTGCACGGGAGTGTGGGGAACCAAAAGGACGCATCCCAGAGAATTCACAAGGGAGGGAGAAGAAAGGGAGGGAAGATGCCTGGGGCCTGTGGCCTCCGTGTGGAGAGCAAGTCGGGACATAGCTTTCCTCCCCACCCACGGCCCCTCCTCTACCTCTACTGGAGTCTGGAGATGTAGTTTGCACACTTGGCAAAACTGAGATGTGGGGACCGTATGCAGAAGGCCTAGACATAACCTGGCAGGAAACCCTCACCTTTCAGGCAAGAGATGAGAAGATAGTCTTCTGGGGAGTCAGCCAACCAAAGAGAAAACATAGAAATGCATCTCGCGTCTCCAAGGTGATGAGTTCCCACAGAACGGGGCCATCCACGTGTCCTTGGAGCAAAATCCAGATTCCATGCGTTGACCCTGTAAATCTTCCAAACACGCTGCACTGTGAGCCATCAGCCCAGGAGTGTCCAGTGGGGGAAAAGTTTCCAACGTGGGAGACAGTGGCCAGAGCTACAGAGCAGCGCCACTTGGAGGAAACGAGGACTTTCTGGAGAGCAGAAACTTTCCCCAAAGTCATTGTATACCCCAGAGAAATAAGAAAAATATTGCAATAATAAAGCAAGAACAACATGCTATCTGTAACACACGAGGAAATTCAGAGAACAGTAACAACATAGTGATTGGAAATGAAAAACACGGCCATCAAAATGAAAAACCCCAGAGAAAGTCTACAAGAGAAAATCGAAACAATCTCACGGTGAGGTGAACCCACAAAAAGTACGCAGGGATAAAGGGGAAGCAATGAAAAATAAAGAAATCAAATTAGAAGATCAGTTCAGAAGGTCCAACACCCCAATAACGGACATTATAGATGAGAAGAGTCAAAATACATTAAACAAATAGAAGAGATTAAATCAACAACAACAACAATAATCAAGAAAATTTCTCAGAAATAAAGAGCGGGGGTTGATGGATTAACAAGACCCTGTGGATATCTAGCACAGGAATGAAAAGAAGCCCACACCAGGGCTTCTCACATAGAGCTGGGCAACAGGGTAGAGACCATGCTGCGATCTTACTTGTACGAAAGTTGGCTCAAGGGTGGAAGCAACAAGGCTTTTCTCAACGATGCAAAAGACAGCGATATGCCTCTTCTGAGTCAGGAGGGAAAGAGTTTCCAACCAGAATTCTTTACCCAGCCAAACCCTTCAGTATGTTCTGATAGTCAACAATAAAATGAACTTGTACAAAAAGATAAAAACCACTTTGGACAGGCAGACTCTGAAACCATCGCTTCCCTGGAGTGCTTCCTGGGAGGCTCGGGAGGTCGTGACCACCCGGCCCAGAGCAGGAGCCCAGCGAGGGCTCAGGGCACTGGACGTGCAGTGCAGAGCGTGGCCGCCACCCTCAGGAGGCAGGTGAAGGCCTCTGTGTGGACAGCCGTCCACCAGACGCAGAGGTCACCATGCCCGGATTGGAGGGCATCCCTGTCGACGGGCACATGGAGGTTCACGGCCTCACCCCGACCATGTCAGAGTCTGACCCAAGCTCTGTGCAGCTGAACTGCTGACTGGGGCCCTCCTCTGTGCATTCCTTGGCTGTGTGCCTGGCTCATCTCCTGGGATTCTGGGCCATCTGAGGGCGTGCACCTCACTGCACAGACGGGGCTGCTCAGGGTGCATCCCGGGGGCTGGAGGAGGATTGAGCAGTCAGCACAGCTGTGGCTCTGACTGTGGCCGTGCTCCTCCCAGACACCAGCTCCTGGTCCACACCACAGCCCCTGCAAGGGCCCGGCCTCATGCACGACCTGCTCAGGGCACTCTGCAGAGGGCCGCACCAACTCTCCAGGGGGCCAGGCTTCCCCACACTCTGCTGAGCTTGTGTTCCCTGGGTGCCTTTCCTGTGTGGTGGCCACGGTGCTCTGACCTTTAAATTAGCTCCCTGACTGTTATTCTCACTATAAACCCAGTGACAGAGCTTACAAACTCTTAAAAATGTAAGAATGTGATTTCCACAAAGTCAGGGAGGTGATGGCTCTGGGGAGAGGGCGGGAGAAGAAAAGACTTGGGTGAGGTCGTGGCGGCTTCGTCAGGCTGGGGAGGCTCCGACTCCACGGAAATGCTGGAAGGATGTGTGTCTCCCGTGTGACTGCTGCTCACCTGCGTCGCTGGATGAGTGATGCATCTCGCAGTAGAGACGTTAAAGGTGAGAGAACTCTGTGAGCACGTCTGTCCTGATAAATGTGCAAGCTTAAGCCAACTTGAAAAGTGTCAGATAAAGTATAACTTCCCAAAAATGACCCCCAAAGAAACAGCAGGCCCAAAAAGACCTTTACGAGTTAAAGAAACTGCACTGGTCTTTTAAACGCCATCTAGCTCATATTTTCAATTTAAAAACAGGCACAGATAGTTTTATGGGTGAATTCAACCAAATAGTCAGTGAACAGAAATCATTCCAATTTCATAAAGAATCACCCAGACAATAAAAAATGAAAGAACCCTTTTTATGAGGTGTCTTCTTGATCCCGAGTCAGCGAAGGACGGTATGAGAGAAGCGTAGGTCAATATAATTTATGAGCATCGATTTAAAAATCAAAGTGCTAACAATTCAAATGCGGTAATCCATTAAAAATTACTCATGATCAAACCGAGTTTTCTTAGGAATAAAAAGATGCATTAATACCACATGTATAATTCACCACTTAAAAACATACAGTTATGAGAATAGAGGCAAGAAACTGCATTTAAAAAATTTAACCTCATTTTTTGATAAAAGCTCTGAAAAAGCTATGAATGGAAGAGTGCTTCCTAAAGTTGATATAGGTTATCTATAAAAACGGACCACAGACATCATACTTCAGTATAGAACTTCTAGACACACTCTCTTTAAAATCTGTGACAAGTTAAGAGTATTTCAATTTGGTGGAGTAAAACAAGATAAATAGTAAAAGATTTAAAAGGAAAAATGTGACACTCTTGCCAGACAATTTTGTGGCATCAACAGAGATATTATTCAAAATGAGCTTCTCAAAGTTGCTTTCTGTAAAACCCAAAGGAATGAACACTTAGTGCATGAAAACCTGTTGAGGAGAAAATAACACAACAATGAAAGACAATCAGAAGATCTGAATAAATATTTAAATGAACGCTGTGCTCATTAATGTAAAGTCTCACACCTGTACCATGCCACATTCATTAACTTCAATGCACGTCTCATTAAAATTCTAATATTTTTGGTAGAACTAGACAAAGAGCATTTTAAAAGTTTATATTTGGATATGCGGTACTGATAACCATTGATATTTACAGGGCACAAATGCGTCACTTACAAAATACACATTTATTTCAAATCAATACAGCACAGTCACCACGATAGATCATGCAATAGGCCATCAAACAGGCTCAATTTCAAAGGGCTGAAGTCATGCAGAATACTTTCTTTGGCCACAATGCAACTAATTTAGACCTCAGTAACCCTAAAATATCTAGAAAATCCCCAAATATTTAGAAGTCAACCCATTTCTGAACAATCCATGGGTCAAAAATAAATAACCAAGCAAATTACAGAAATACTCTGAACAGGATGATAATGAAAACACAACAGACCCACACATGTGCAATACGCAGAACCAACTCTGGGAGGGAGATTTACAACTTTACATGTTTACATTAGAAAAGAAGGAAATCCACCATGAGACGTGCCGACGTTCATGTCAATAAGGCAGAAAGCAGGAGTAGAGTAAACCCAGAGTGGGAGGAAGAAAATGAGAGACAGGGGCCCAGATCAGTGAAGCAGAAAATAGAGGGCTTGTGAGGCAGGGGCTGAGGAAGGACCAGAGGCAGCTTTGGGTCTGGCAGGCACGTCCTTCCTTGATTGTGGATGTTGGGAGTTGAATTGTGCCCCTCAGAACTGCTGTGTTGAATCCCCAACCCCCAACGTGGTGGTCCTTGGAGGTGGAGCCTTTGGGAGGTATTTAGGGTTGGATGAAGTCAGGAGGGTGGGGCCCTGGTCCTATGGGATTGGTGACCCTCTAGGAAGAGGCACCCTATCTCCCTGTCTCTCTCCATCTCTCTCTCTCTTTGCCTCCCTCCCCTCTTCCCACCCACCCTGTGAGTTCACAGAGGCAGCCCCCTGTAACCCAGGGGGAATGTCCTCCCCAGGAGCCCAGCCAAGCAGCACCTCCGTCTTGGACTTTCCAGGCTCCAGGATGGTGAGAGATTAACCTCCTCCCCCATTATTTAAGCCACTCTGCCTGTGGTTTGTTGTTACCACAGCCAGAGCAGACTGGGATGGGGCGATGGTTTCAATGGTGTGCATTTCAAAACGCTGACATGTTCCACAGTGGTACGCTTGAAATATGTGCAGTTAATTGCACGTCCATCATAACTCTGTGTGGGCTTCCCTGGTAGCTCAGCTGGTAAAGAATCCGCCTGGAATGCAGGAGACCTAGGTTTCATCCCTGGGTTGGGAAGGTCCCCTGGAGAAGGGAAAGGCTACCCACTCCAGTATTCTGGCCTGGAAAGTTTCAAGGAGTGTATAGTCCATGGCGTTGCAAAGAGCCGGACACGACTGAGTGACTTGCACGTTCACAGCTCTGTGAGCCTGCTTTTTAAGATTCCACCACTTGGTTTCACTGCTTTTCTCTGTTACTTATTCGCTGTCTGTTTCACTGGTCTCTGCCTTCACTGTATCGTCTTCTTCCCGTGTACATGGAGTTTGCTCACGTGCGTGCAGGCTAAGTTGCTTCCGTTGTGTCTGACTGTTTGCAGCCCCAGAGACTGTACCATGCCAGGCTCCTCTGTCCATGGCATTTCCCAGGCAAGAGTACTGGAGTGGGTTGCCATGCCCTCCTCCAGGGCATCTTCCAGACCCAGGGATTCAACCTGCATCTCTTAGGTCTCCTGCATTGGCAGGCGGGTTCTTTACCACAAGGGCCACCTGGGGAGCCCCTCACGGACTTTCTCTGGTTTCTTAAGGAAGAAGCTGATGTCAGTCACTTCATACCTTTCCCCCTTCCTAATATAATCTTTTAAAGCACTGCACTGGCTACATTGAAGAGATTTTCATTGTAGTGTGTTTTTATTTTCATCCAAGTCAAAATATTTAAATTAATTTAATTAAACATGTTAAGTTCACAGTTTTTAATATCTCCTGGATTGTGTAGAAGGTATTTCCAAGTATTGGGGGATTTTCCAGATACTGTTTTCTGATTGATTTCTAACTTGTGGTCAGACTCAGTTGTGGTCAGAGAGCATGAATTATATGATTTTCATTTCTTGAAATTTTGTGAGATTTGCTTTTTCTCCAACATTTGGTCTATCTTGGATCATCTTCCATGTGTCCTGAAGAGAGTGTGAGTAAAGTTAGTTCATTAGAATGTCTAAAGTTAACAAAGACTGATCAGACATGTACAGCTATTTTTGAACAGAGTTTAGTAATTTGAGGAAATATAGTCACACAGCCCTACCATGGGTCTTGGCACTTGTAGGGGCCATTCTGTCGGTGGAATGTTCTAGAAGTGTAATTAGGTACTGGCTGCTCTTATCTGAGTCATCCATGGCCTTACTGATTTTGTGTTTCTTTCATCAGTTACTGATGGCGGAATAATGATATGTCCATTTCTAATGGTTACTGTCTCTGAATGTCCTTTCAGTTCTGACCATTTTGTTCCATGTCCTGTGTATTCATTTTCAGGTACTTATACATTTAGAATTACTTTATTTTTCCGATATACTGACGCTTTGTCATTATTGAGTGGTCCTTTTCATAGTATTGTTCCCTGCCAGAGACTCCATCTCATCCGTTATTACTCATAAATCCCCTCCCGATTTCCCACGCCTGCTCCCTGGACGGTACAAGCTGTCCGTTCTTTCACTGAGTGTGTTTTCGTGTCAGGGTTTGTCTGCGTAAAGCACGCGTTTGGTTCTTGTTGTTTTGTCCAGTTGTCCTCCCTGGACTTGTCATCGGGTGCATTCTGCTCACACGCGGCTGCCGCTGTGCTGGGTTTGGGGCCGGCTCGCTGTCTTTTCCGTGTTCTCCGCTCAGCTTTCTCTCTACAGCCTCCCCTTCCCGCCTTCCTGGGCTGACCGCATGTCGTTGGCACACCGCTTCCCTTCCTCCTTCAGCTTTCTAGGTAACACTCTGCTTTTAGCATTGCACAGTGGCTTATACGACGTTATCACACCTAATTTAAGATTAATATTAAGTGACTTCTGAAAAAAAAGGAACTTTGTAACAGAATATATTCTATCTGCAACCATCATCTTTTGGGCTATATGCCTTTATACAAGACAAGTAAGACCTCTGTACATTTGAAACCCAACCAAATGAATTTTAAAGAAACTACGAAATTGTGTACACACCACTGTCGTTTGTATTTATATGATACTGGACCATTTCTTGCACTGCAAGGCTACTGGCAGGGAATTTTCTTGGCTTTATTTTTACTGGAAATGTCTTTATTTCCCCTTCTATTTTGAGGGATAGTTTTTCTGGAAGTAGATTGTTTGGTAGACTTTTTTTCTCCTAGATCCGTCCTGCAGTGCCTGACCTCCACGTTGGTTTTCCGTTTGCTTTTTTTAAAAAAAATAGAATTATAGTTGATTTTCAGAGTTGTTAGTTTGAGGTGTACACCAAAGTTATTCTGTTATACATAAATACACACGTTTATAAGTCTGTTCTATTTCAGATTCTTTTCCCTTATAGGTTCTTACAGAATCCTGAGCATAGCTCCCTGTGCTGCTCAGCAGGTCCTTGTTGGTTACCGGTTTTGCACTTAGTGATGTGTACATGACAACCCAGCCTCCTAACCCGCCTCTGCCCTCACCCCCTTGCCCCTCTGGTAACCATAGCTTTGCTTTTTGTGTCTGCGGGTCTGGTTTTGTTTTGCAAATTAGTTCACTTCCGTCATGTTCTAGATCCCACATGTAAGTGACATCATATGACATCTTTCTCTGACTTACTTCACTTATTATGATAATCCTGAGGCCATCCATGTTGCTGCAAATGGAATCATTTCATTCTTTTTCACGGCCGAGTAATATTCCCTTGTACGCACATGTGAGCAGAGCCTCTTCTCACCCATCCCTCTGTCCGTGGCCCCCCTGGTCTCTGGCAGGGTGTCAGCTGTGAGTCCAAGCACCGCCACCTCTGTGGGACGGGCTGCTTTCTCTTGCTGTTTTCAAGGACGCCTCTTGGTGCTTGTCTCTCAGAGGTTTCACTAACACATTCTTTGTCATGGTTTCTTGTGTTTGTTCCACTTTGGGTTGTTGGCCCAAACAGTCTGTATATTCACGTCTTCTCCAGGTGTGGGAGGCCTTGGCCAGCATTCCTACAAATGCTGCTTCTACACCACGTTTCCTCCTGTCATTCCAGGGGCCTAACTCTGCCTCTGCTGGACAGTTTCATATCCTCCCCAGAGGTCTCTGAGGCCTTCCCACTTTCCGTCCATAGTTTCTGTCCATTTTTCAGATTGACTCGCTTTTACTGGCCCTGCTCCAGGCTTACCACTTGCTCCTCTGATGGCTGCTGGCTGCTATTGAGCCCATCTGGTCAATTTTTCCATTTATTTCCTAATGTTGTACTTTTCAGCCCCAGAACGGCCATTCTTAGATGTCGTTGTAGCTCTCTTTCTTGACCTGCTCTGCCTCTCTACTCATTGCTACCACACGACATGGCATGGCGTGCACACTCAGTCATGTCCAACTCTTTGACACCCCAGGCTCCTTTGTCCATGAGATTTTTCCAGGCAAGAATACCAGAGTGGGTTGTCATTTACTCCTCCAGGGGATCTTCCCCACCAGGGGTCGAACCCTTGTCTCTTGCCTCTGCTGCATTGGCAGGCGGGTTCTTCACCAGCTGAGCCACAGGGAAAGCGCCCTGCTACCACATTATCCTGTAATTATTTGAACATCTTCACGAGAGCTCTTGGAAGTCTCTGATGAATCCAGCAGTGGGCTGGATCTGAGATGATGTCAATGTGTAAACTTTTTTCCTGAGTCCAAATCACACATTCCTGCTTCTTTGCACATCTGATAAATTTTGGTGGAAAGCTCAGAGTAGTATGTTGTGGGCACCCTGAAACGTCTGTTATATTTTGAGGGTTGTTGCTTTGTGTTACACTTGGCAGTTCTTTTGCCTGCACTCAGACTGTGAAATCTGTCTTCCCTGAAGTGAGGAGCAGCTGACGCTCCTGCTTCGAGCTCCTGTTTTCTGGGTTTGTTTTGTGTTCTTTGCTTTCAGCTCGGCTCACTTTAAATCCTGACTCCTCGCGTGTGTCTCACACCTGTGTGGTCTAGTGCTCAGCGGAGGATTTGGGCGGGGTCCACCAAGGTTTGGGGGCGCGCCCATTTTCTGGGTCTTCGGCTTCTGTCTTGCTTGGTCTCCCTGTGTTCCTCCTTCTGATGCCTCAAGCTGGAGCATCTCCTCTCACAGTGGCCTGGACTGTGCAGGTTGGAGAGTGTCCTTTACCAAAGGCACGGCCTTCGCATCTGTCATCACAAGCCTTTGTCCCCAGCTTCTGCCCCACGGTCCCCTGCTGCTTAGTGACCAGCCAGGAACTCAGGCAAAGCGGATCCTCAGTCCTGGATCTGGCCCCATCTGTGTCCCTGCTCACAAACCTGCTCTTTCTTCACTCTTCCTGCCGCCTGCTGCTCCGCTCTGTCACCTGCCGCGGTACCCTCCGAGGCTGTGCGTTTTCACCGCCGCGGCTGGGCTTGGGAGTAGCCCCAGGAAGAGAGTCGTGAAGTTGCAGTTTTTACCTAATCAGCAGCTATCTTCCAAAAGTAAACTCTTCCCCATTTCTTCTTGCCTCTAGTCACTGCCTTCAGAGTGTCGTGTTGGAGAACTGAGTTCAGGTTTTGTAGTTGTTTCTTGGAAAGAGTTGCCCACCTTACCATTCTCCAGTAAGCAGCATCCCACCTCCCTGATCCTTGTTCCTTCCTGAACCTCCAAGATTCCGGCCAGCGATCTGTTGGGGCCCTTCTCTCGAGGCCTGGGAGGGTGATCTCCTCTTCAAATTCCTTGTGCAGGCAGGTTGGCATTCCCTTTATGGAACAGGAAATACTTGAACAGGGCCCAGGAGATGATGCTTTGAACAGGCGTCTTTTTTTCTGCTGGGCTTCTGCAGTGCATGGTGGTGACCCTGTGGGTGTGGCTGTGGACTGTCCAGCACATGTCCTGCCTGTGCCCTGCAGGGGCGGGGCGCCAACCAGGGCTGGTGCCAGGAGAGGCCACGTCATGTCACACCTGGGATGCCGCCATAGGGCAGGGAATCACCCAGGGCCAGGTCTGCAGGTGTGTGCAGTGGGTAGAGATGATGCTGGCCATGATGCCTTGCCAGGAGCCAGCGTGACGAACTCCGCCCGTGGCAAAGGTCATGAGGAAGAAGGCTCAGCACACGCAAATGCGAGATGTAGCCTCAGGAGTCCCCCTGGAAATTCTCGAGCATCTACCCCCAAAACCAGAGCCTGCCTACTTTCTGCTTTGTGCTCTCACCTACACCTCTGACTTTACTGGGGGCTGTCCCCCACTACCTCTCTCTGAAAAAAGAGTTAACTTACAGCTCCAGTTAATCAAGTGCCTGGATGTGATAGTGTTTCAACCTACAAACACCTTTGGAAGTCCTCTAGCCTGCCTGAATAGGTTTTTCCGGCCACATGTGATTGTTCAGAGCCTTCCAACTGTGAGAGGCATGAGATGTTCTAAACTGTCTAAATACAGATTTCCCTTTGAGCAGTTAAAAGATTGATTAGAAATTGTATTGGTGAAGAGTTTTTCACTTGTTGGGCCAATGTTTGCTGCTAAGTCTCCATATCCCTTACCTGCTGTGTCCCTGGCAGTGTATTGATTAATATAATTGGTGTAAGTAGTAGCTTTAATGTTTGTAACCTTGGACCCTTGAGTTAATTCTTTTTCTTGTTATAGCCCACCACACCTTTGCCCTGTAGGAATGCAACTTTACCTAATGCTTTTGGAGGGTGGCGCCTGACTAGTCACCTTTAGAGAAAAATAAGTTTTCTGAAGAAAGGGTCTTAAAATGTTAACAGGCCTCTGGCCAGAAGATGATGCAAATCACCTAAACTTTGCATATGATAAGTTTGCAGGAAGAAAGCCTGGCTTACTGCATGACTCTACCCCCTTCCCCCATTATCCTCTATGCATAACTTAAGGTATAAAAACTACTTTGGAAAATAAAGTGCGGGCCTTGTTCACCGAAACTTGGTCTCCCCACGTCATTCTTTCTCTCACCTTCTGGCTGAATTATTCAGCCTCTTTTCTCCACTGAATTTCCTCACTGAGCTTTCCTTATTTAACCACTCTTTATATCGTTAATTAACATTTAAATAAGCTGTTGTTTCCTGATCGCCGATGCCTTGTCCCCTTCGAGACCCCTGACTTCACCGGGGCTGGACCCCGGCAGTGCCTGCATAAGCCTCATGGAGAAGAGAGCAGGTCTAGACCCGACTCTCGAAGCACCTGAGTTTAGGAAAGGAGGGCAGAGCTGAGCTCCAAACCTCCAGTTCCCCCCATCCTAACAGAAGGCTATTCTTGTTCAAGCCTTCATCCCAACCAGGTCAGGACAACTTAGGCTGTGATGGGCCCTGACCCCCACATCCAGCAGTGTGCTCCCCACATTCCCGTGGCCCAATGGAGACGACATTTACTCGTCTGCTTGCAGGGGTCGTCTTTCCTCCCCTCCCCTCACCCTGCAGCAGAGCCTGGACCCAGCACTGCATCTGCTCTGTTCCCCGCTGCCCCCCTCCCCCCGGCTCGTCCCGCGCTGGGTGGGCTGTGGTGAAAGCACAGGTGAGTGAGTGCGGGAGGGGTTCTCGGCCCGGGAGCCAGGAGCTGGGAGGGCTGGACTTGCCCAGGCGGTGCTGCCTAGGCCACAGCCCTTGGTTCCCGTACTCGTGTTCCCTACAGCATCTTCCCCTTCAACACATTTTTTTCTCCTTTTTTTTGGAAAATCACAGTTCATTTGGAGCCCATACCTGACGCTGCGTCTGCGCTCCGGGGTGGACGCTGCTGTCAGACGTTTCTGGGCCCCCGGGCGCCCTCCGCCGTGCCTGCTGGACTGTGGGGCTCGTGTCTGGGGGACCTTTCTGATGGGCTGCGTGGCCGAGTAGAGGGGAGTCCCTGCAGAAGGACACTGGGCTTGGCCCTGCCTCACACTGTGCCAGGCCCGGAGCACCCTCTTGTCACTGAGGAAACTGCTTCCCCGAGCCAGGACCCTCCTCCTGCGGATCTCAGCTGGGGCAGGACACAGACACCTGGGCTCTGACACACACCGTGGACACTCCCACGAGCATACGTGTGTGTGCACACACAGAGACATTCACACACACATGCACACACACAGAGACACACACACAGACATTCACACACACACACACATTCACACACACGGACACACACAGACATTCACACACACACAGACACACACACACAAACACATTCACACACATGTGCACACACACATAGACATTCACACACAGACACAGACACACACACAGACACATCCTGGGATCAAACAGCGTCTGGAAAGCTAACTAGGAAAACAGAAATTTCTTTGACCATCTGGCAAAGCAGGATCCCATTAACAGATAGCTCAATTTAGCATCTGAGCACAACTCTCACCCACTGCTGTGGAATATTCGCATTTGTATTGCCCTCCCCTGGGCGGGTGTGTCCCTGGAGCCTCACCAGAAGGGCCTTGGGCACAGCACTGACCAGCATGGGGAGGCGTGGTCTTGCTGCCCCCTAGGGAGCTCCGCTCAGCCCCTCGCTGCACGCCCCCACCCACCTCAGCTCTGCCCTGCAGGAGACTGTGGCCCCTCCTGGATGCAGCGTATGGGGTGCCTCCCCTGAGCCTGTGCTTCTGGGGTTGCTGAGCCTGAGGGCTGCACCCTGGGGGCTGGAGAGAGGGCGACCACCCAGGGGCCTGAACACCCTCTCCAAGCCTTGACCTTGACTTCACCTTGACTATGGAACACAGAAGCCAAGTCACCTGATCACAGCAAAGGTGATCTTTTTTGGATGGAGACTGTTCAGAAATTCCTTGGACGAGAACACAGTCCAGCAGCATGGATCCCAGTGGCCACGTGGTCTCTGGGGGGCAGTCAGGGTGCCTGCTGTCATTCCTGTGGCGAATGTTTCTTGTCTTCCTGTGAAAGAGTGTCTGCACGTAAGGGGATGAAGCAGGGCTGAGAGGGTCTGGGGGAGCCCACACGGAGGAGCCCGAGTGTCTACCTGGCTGACTCCCGCCAAGACGCACCCCCGTGCCCGCGACACAGACTACTTCCCCAAGGGGATGGGCCTCCTCAGGCTGCGGCTCACCCCCGGATGATTGAGGGGCTCTCGCAGTCGTAATTAAGGGAAAGTTTATGAACCCCAAGCAGAAAAGTAAGTTTAATTATTTGCAAGTCAGAAGCTCATTCTCTCTGGGTGACTTATGACAGCCAGCCTCCAGCCTTGGGGATGAGATCGGTTCCGTTTTAGGCATTAAATTGATAACTTGACCAAATCGATTTCATTAGCGGCTCTGTCATATCCACAGTTACTGATGGGTGCTCGGCCCCAGAAGTTGACCACAGCCCTGCGAAAGCAGGAGGAGGCGGCGGCTCCACAGAGCTGGCGGCCTGCGTGGAGACACTCCTTCTGCTGGGACCGCGCTCATCGCCGGATCTGACCTCTGCCCCCGGGTCACCTGGGACTGCTCTTGTCTTCGGGGTTCCTGGGGCTGAGACAGTGGGGGCATCCGGTGGGTCCCCAGCACCTGCTCAGGGTGGGGTGAGGACCTGGGCCCCTGAGCAACATGGACGCTCCTGTAGGGACAGTGGCCTCCCTGGGTGCACAGCGGATCCGAGCTGCTCCTGGACTGTGTGGATTCCGGGACTCGGTGCTGTGTTCACGCTCCTGAGCACTCAGCCTGAGGTCCTCCAGCCTCCTCCCTCCACCTGCCAGGCTGCACAGGGGGCAGGGCCCGCTTCCATGTCCATGTTCCGGGAGTCCCGGGGTTTTCCGCCCCGCCTGGTGTGGCCCCACCCCTCTGAGCCAGTCAGATGGTCCCACGGTGGTCTGTGGGTCCCAGTGCGTTAGCTGACCCACGCACAACATGGCGTTTCTGGGACGAGATGGGGCTGGCGCACAGGGCCACAGCCCCCACGTGGACTGGGCTGGTCCGCGTCACTCAGAAGGGAGCCTAGGCCATCTGTCTATCTGGCTCCGTGAGGCCTGGTCCCTCAGAAAGGCCCCGGGAGCCCTCACCGATGGGGCCCGGGGTGGGAGGGGCAGCCGGGCGGTCCTTGGCATTTGGGACTGGGCCTGGACATTCCCACCGGGTCACCTGTCATCGGGGGTGGGCTTTGCTCTGGGGTTTGCAGCCAACCTCTGCCTGAGGGCTGGCCTTGCCAGGGCCCAGCCAGTGTCAGACTGAGCATCACCTGGAAAGTGCCTCGGGGCAACCCTCCTCCCTCCTCTCCCAGGAGTGTTGGGGGCCCAGTGGTGACCACGGGCTTAGCAGGCATCTCGGCGTCTCCTTGGCAACAGGAGCGTTTCCTTCCTCGTCTGTCTTCCTGCAAGTGAGGCCAGGCTCAGATGGGAGGGCCCTGCTGTGGCGGCTTGTGTGGGAGGTACCATCTCCACGCTCAGAGAGGCTCATGACCAAACGCTGCCCTTGACCAGATCTGGTGCTCTGCCAGCCTGGCGTCGGGATCCCATGTGTGACCTCAGCAGGCCGGTTTTAGCTAGAGTCCTGCTGCGTCAGTCTCAGGGCACCCACCTTCGCCGACAGGAAGCCCAGCCCCACCGTGTCCAGTGCCGGCCTCCTTCCACTCTGCTCCTTGGCTGTAAATCCCCAGCCGTCCGTCAAGCCGAACTTGACCTCCCCTGTTGCAGAGGTCCTTAGTGGAATCTTCCTGACCATTTCCACACGCCTCAGAGTGAGAGTTCATTGCTCACTTGTGTCCGACTCTTTGCAGCCCCATGGACTGTAGCCCACCAGGCTCCTCTGTCCATGGGATTTCCCAGATAAGAATCCTGGAATGGGTTGCTATTCCCTTCTCCTGGGGATCTTCCCGACCCAGGGATCGAACCTCCGTCTCCTGTATTTCAGGTGGATACTTTACCATCTGAGCCACGAGGGGAGAGTGACTTTTCCTTAGTGCTTGCCCTCTGCGGAGCTGAGGTGCTGTGAGGTGCGGACACCTCCGCGTTTAGGTTCCTTTCTCACCTCCCAGGCTCACTCCCCATCTTTACCACGGGACCGGACGGTGCAGCAGGCCTGGATGGCCAACTTCTGGGCTCCTCTTGCCCTGGAAGAAAGCCTTCTCCTGGCGAGGGGCCCCCAGGGATGAAAAGCCAGCGACATCACAGGCAGGTCCACTGGGCACTGCCCCAGCAGCAGGGGCCCCTGCACCCCCACCAGGAAGGAGAGGGGTTTCCTCCCTGCGGTGCTGGCGGAAGGAATAAATGAGGTGACATCTATAAAAGCAAAAAATAAATGTGGTTATTATTTTAAAGCAATTCCATGACCCTGGGTGCAGGAGAAGAAATAAAAGATAATTTAAGATTCAGTGTGTCCCCTAAGGAAGCCAATGACTAAATGGAGAAGATACACGACCGGGAGACCAGCTGGCCAGCCAGAAGGGTGCATGCGGGTCCTCCAGGGCGGTGAGAGCAGGGAGGGATGCCCGATGCCCAGGCCGGGAAGAGTGGAGGGGTGACGGCCTGTGCTTTGGGTGATCAGGCCCTGCCTTGGCGGGTGGCTGAGAGACAGAAGGACAGAGGGACGTCTGAATCAGGCCAGAGCTGTGAGCTTTGACCCGACCAGTGGAGCTGGGGACGCAGGGCAGCGCCTGTGAAGGTCCGCACACAGTTCCTGGTCTGGGAGCTGCCGGGTCCCCTGTCCGCGTGACAGGGCCCCAGCAGCAGGACACAGGGTGTGAGCAACCCCCATGGGATGGGGGCACCTTAGTGGGGGCAGCCAGCAAGTCCCGGTGCGGGGTAAAGAGTGGCGGTGGGCAAACACAGGGACGTGTCCTGAGGTCCTAGAGCTGCGCTGAGAGGCCCGGGCACCCGTTCCAGCCCCTCTCCTCGTCCCCCCTTCCCGGAGCCCCTGAGCCCACTTTCTCCTACTCCTGTCTGCCTTCTCTAGCCCCTCCCCGAGCACCCACTGCCCCCATCTCCGCCAGGAGCCCTTTCCACACTCTGGTGTTGCCTCTCCCTGGGCTGGGCTGGGCTGACCCAGCCACTCAGGGAGCCTCCTGAGACCTGAAGTGGGTCCTCTCGGTGGCACTCGGGTGCTGTCACAGGTTCTGCTGGGGACACCGGGCCCACTCAGACCAGCAGGATGAGAGGTGGCTTCCACTCTTCTTGCTGAGCCCAGCGCCCTGGGAACCTCTGGGAACCTCCTGAGCCTCACCTCCACAGGGGGTTTCAACTGAAGCACACTCGGGTGGGCGACAGCCTCCCTGGGTGATGGTGTGTGACTTGGACCCCTGACCTAGGAAGTGCTCAGCACACAAGGGTGACCATGAAAACAGGCACGTGTACACACACACGCACACACATGTGCACACACTCCCTACACAGGCATGTACAGTGGTCCTGGTTGGCTGGTCCAGGAACCAACTATGGAGGGCGTGCCTGATCTCTGTAGAGACAGTCACAGTGGGATCGGCTTTAGAAGCCCTGCCCTGCCCCTGACCCGGAACCTCATCTGCCCCTGCAGGCAGGAGCCCCCAGGACCCCCATCACCCGCAGCCTGCTTCACTCCTTCCAGGAGGCGGAGCTGGCTCCGAGAGACGGGGCAGTGTTGGTGGCCCTGACTCAGAGTCACCCCTAAATCAGCACCCACCCTCCTGTTCTCTCAGGCTGCAGGATGCCGGGTGATTCACATGCTCCTTCTCCTTGCTCTCCAGGAACCCGGTGAGCTCCGCCCAACTCCCTTTACTCCACCAACGGGAAAGCCGAGGCCCAGAGCGCAGGCGCATCCAAGCTGTGCGGGCAGCCGGGACAGGGCCCACTCCGACTCCTGCCCCTCCTGACACACAGCGGGGCGGCCTCTGCAGCCCAGGGTCGTGTCCCTGGGGAGCACGGCCCTCCAGCCAGGCTGTCCTGCAGGGGCTGGAGAGCAGTCCTTCCCCTCCTGGGGACAGCGTCCACCCCTGCCCAGTGGAGGGAGTGCGTGACCGTCCCTCACATGGGGAGGTGGACCGCACGTCCTTTCCGCACCCTGCAGGTGGGCAGCAGAAAGGCCTATCGAATTTGGTGGATCAGGAAACTGAGGCAAGGAGCTCAAGTTAGAAGAGCCAGATTTGGCCCAGCCTGGAGTGGACAGGGCAGAGGGGGCGTGGCCAGGCCAAGGGAGGCGTGCGGGGCAGAGGGGCATGTCCAGGGCAGAGGGCGTGGCCGGAAGGAGGGGCGTGGCCGGGTCAGAGGGGGCGTGGCCGGGTCAGGGGAGGTGAGGTGGCGCCAAGGAGATGGGCAGACGTTGCTTCCACGCGGAGGGCTTGGCGGTGGGTTCTGGATGCCTGAGTGTCCCCACATCATGGAGACGCCCTCGCCGGGCACCCTGGATTGTGGCGGGAGGGGAGAGCCCTGCTGATGGGAAGGTCAGCCTCAGAGAGTTCGGCTGTCACTGCAGCGCACTCGGCCCATCCAGACAGGTACACCGGGCTCCCTGGCGGTTACGAAGCTCTTTCTCTTTCCTCTGGCCTCACGATTCTATTTTCCCCTGCTATGTATGCCCAGAAGGCTCTGGAGTAGCGGCCGTGCACATGGCTCTGGGTAGGGGAGGTTATTTTCCTCTGGCAGGCACACCCCCTGTCCCCTTCCAGCGCATTTCTCCCTGTGCACAGAGGGAGGAGCCGAGGGCTGGTCGCTCTCCTGGCCACACTGCCTCTGATGGCCAAGTCCCCAGCTGCTTCCCGTGGTGTCGGCCCTGGAAGGTCCTGTCTGTCACGGACGCCCAGGCCGCTGACGGTGCAGGGCACACCTGGGAGCCCCGTGGTGGCAGCTGGGCCTGTGTTCTGTCCTTCCTCCCTCCTGGGATGAGCCCGGCTCTGTGCGGGAGGGCGGGGTCGCCTTCACTCCCTGGAGCAGCTCCAAAGGCCAGTGCTGCTGCTGCTGCTGCTGCTAAGTCGCTTCAGTCGTGTCCGACTCTATGCGACCCCATAGATGGAAGGTCATCAGGCTCCCCCGTCCCTGGGATTCTCCAGGCAAGAACACTGGAGTGGGTTGCCATTTCCTTCTCCAATGCATGAAAGTGAAAAGTGAAAGTGAAGTTGCTCAGTCGTGTCCGACTCTTAGCGACCCCATGGACTGGAGCCTACCTGGATCCTTCGTCCATGGGATTTTCCAGGCAAAAGTACTGGGGTGGGGTGCCACTGCCTTCCCCGAAAGGCCAGTGAAGCCTCCGCAAATCTAGCACAGACCTCGAGATGCCCACGGCCTGCCCGCCAGGCTGCAGGTCCCAGAGTTGAAATTTTATCAATAGCAGTTGCAAGCTGACGGTCACAGCCTGTCTGATTCAGAACACGCCGACATCGGCTGCTTGGAGATCTGAGCGGATTTCCCTAGAAAGGGGGGCCTTAGACAAGGGTCTCCTTCCGGAGCCCCGAGCATGGTTCTGCAGCTGGGCTTGGGGGCATGAGCAGGGCCTGGCTCACAGACCCCAGTGGGGGTGAAGGCAGGTGGCCGTCAGACTTCCCATGGGCTTGGCCGGGGATGAAGCAGTAGCTACCGGTCAGGCGCTGCTCGCCTGCCCGGGGCCGGGCGTCAGGGAGCCTCCGTGGGGTCCAGAAACGCCTGGAGGGCTCTCGCCTGCACATGGTCATGGGGCCCGCCTCCCGGGAAGGAGGCCCTGTCACGACCTGTGCCCTGAGCTCTGTCTCTGCCAGCCACGCCAGCGAAAGCCCCGCCCAGGACACCACGGCCAGCGAACAAAAGCCATACTTATCAAAGGAGTTTCTCTTTATTTTCATAATTTAGCTGAATCAACACAAAATTGAATACTGTAAAACAAGGGGAAAATGCTGCAACATATCAAACTCCCAGTCTCTGCCCTCAGAAGGTGTCTACACCCACTGTCGAAAGAAACAGGCCAGGGGGGAGGTGGTGGGGACGCTGGCAGGCAGGGCAGAGGTGCGCTGGGCCGGGGACCCTCCCAAGGCCTCCCTCCCCACTCCAGGAGCGACCCCAGGCCGAGGAGCCTGGGGCCAGCCTGGGGCGGGGCAGCACCCCGCGGCCGCCTCCTCTGTGATGAGAAACGCAACCCCCAGCCATCTCTTTCACCCCAGGATACACGTGCCCGTGAATCTGTGGTGACCGAAGGTAACTAAATACTCATGGACGTTGGAATGGGTCTTAAATAAATGGAGTTTCTCTCCTATCTTTAGTCTATGGGTGGCTGGAACAACTTCTATATAGATTTTTTTATAACTTTTTTTTTTTTAGTAGCGTAGACCTAGCATAACACTCCTGTTAATTGGACTTGTAGGTAGTATACTTCAGCTGAAACTCAGGAAGATAAAGGGGCCTGGCACAGGGCGGCCAGGGGAAGGTAAATGTAACTGTCCCTTATCCGTGGGGCCTGGCAACCCCACCTCGCAGGAGGGACGCGGGAGATGCGGGCTTGGCCCGTCCCCTACCATCTCTGCCTTCTGGCATGAAAACTGGGATCACAGGGGGCATCCGACTGGGAAGATGAGGTCGGCTGCCAGCTGCCCTCCAGGTCTGCGAACGTGAGAGGCGTAAGAAAACAGGAAGCAAAACTGGTTGGAACAGGCGTGATCCAGGGACTGGACACTCCCAGGACAGAGGCCCAGGAGGCAGGACGATCCAACCCAGACCACGGGAAAGGCCACTGGCCCTTCTGTGTCGCCGACCAGCGTGCCTGTGCCACCCGGACCTGGCCCTCAGCCCGCTGCCCCCGAGTCCTGCCCCCTCCGCACACTGCGCGCCCCTATGTCTGGGGGTGCAGGTCCCCAACACGCACCCCAGACCCTTTGGGAGGCCCCTGTCCCGGCCTGCCTCTCAGGGACTCCCTGGGGCTGCCACATGAATTGTTAAATAGGATTTTCTACAAATATACAACATATAAAAACTGTTAAATATATAACTTTCGGCTTTGCAAAATACATTTAATGATCTCTTTCAAACAAGTGTTACTTTCGCTTTCTTTAATTTGCTTTCTGGAGCTAAAGGGCGGTCAGATGAGACAGCAGTCATGGGAGACCCAACATGCTCTTGCGGATCCTGGATTGTCCCGCTATCTGAATGGGGCGGCGAGAGGCGCGTCGAACTGGTTAAAACAGAAAGTGATTTTAGTAGGAGAAGGTCCACCTAAGTACAGAGGAGCAGGTGTGCGCGGCGGGCTGCGGTCCCCGGCAAGTGCGCCCGCGGGGTCCGGGTGGGGACATCATGGGCCACGTGTCCTCCGGTCACGTCCTCCGGCCGCGCGGGGCGGGGCGGGGCCTGCAGTGTTCGTGGGGCGGGGGCCGCCCGGGCACGTCTCTGCCCCCGTGTACCCCCCGTCGAACCCAGGGACTCGGATGGTGAGGGCGAGTCCACTTGAAAATAGATTTTGCTCTTTGGTCTATTGAATATACTGAAAGGATAAGAAAATAAAAGCGATTCGGACAGTCTGGGGCTCGAGGAGAGGCCACGTCTGCGTCCGAGACTCAGTCCTCCCGGGACCCGGCGCTGTCCTCCACTCTCGGGCTGGCGGGGCTGCAGCCTCCTCCTCCTTCTCCGAGTCCACGCCGGGAGGGCGGCCAGGCCAGGCTCCAGCAGTGCCCGGCGACGCGGCCCTGTGGTGCGTCCCCGGCCCGAGTCCTGGGGGAGGCCGGACAGACTCAGTGCCGGCGGCCGAGGAAGCAGGCTGTCCTTGACGGGCTAGAGAAATGGAGCGTGGGCGGATGGCAGCGGGTGGGTGGCGTCCACGACGGACCGAGGACCGCGGCCAAGCTGTGGACTCTCCAGGGAGCCAGGGCCACTCCTGGGGCCCCTCTGGGGCTGTGTTTGTCAGGAGACCTGAGAAGCAGAGAGAGGAGAGCCGTCAGCCTCCACACACACCAAAGGTCCCCGTCGGGACTGGCAGGAGCCCAGGGACCCCGGGAGGCTGGCCTCACCTGGACAATGTGCTCGAAAGACACCAACAGACCTTCTTGAGGACAAAAACTAGTTTTCAGAGCCAAACTGGAGGAGAAAGCTATGCTTGTCACAAGAAGTCCCTGGGAACACCCTCTTCCTCCGGGTGGGGCCCTGCCTCCCACCCTTGGCTGTGACAAGGGAACATGCTGGAACTCTCAGATGCTGGTGTGAACTGCCTGTCCTCCACCCAGTGCTGGCCAGGTCCTTGGGTCTGGGAGGCATCGACCTATTTCTTTAACTGTGTACACAGCAGGTGCTGCATAATTGCACAGAGGAGAGCACTGGAAACAAGGGCGCCTCACCCCCACAGAGCCCCCGGCAGGACACAGAGCTGGGGTGTGCATGCTGGTTGATGGGTGCACAGCCCCCCAGGCAGCAGTGGGGAGTCTCGGGGACACGACACAGCACGCCAGGTGAGCGCCGTGAGGGGACGGGGTCCCCAGCCTCTGCTCTGCAGGGGGAGCGTCATGGGTGAGACAGTGGACACAGGATGGGGGCAGAGGCTTCCCGGGGGCACCCCCTGCAGCCTCCCGCCCAGAGTCCACGTCTGCGCCGGGCCCACCCACTTGGCAGGACGGGGCCTCCCAGGGGCCGCAGGAGCAGGACTGGTGTGGGACCCCAGGGCTGTGGGCGCGTGTCCCAAGTGACAGGCGCCCCAAGGGGCGCTCCACGCGCCACTGGAGAGGGGGATGAGCACGAGGGCGGGACGCGAGGGAGAGGCTCGGAGCCCCTCTGTCTCCGCCGACTGAGGCCCAGCCCAGGAGCAGGCGGGGAGCAGGACCAGGGTGGGACACATCCTGGGCTCACTGTCTAGACCATTGCAGGGTCCTGGGCTCACTGTCCAGACCGGTGCAGGGTCCTGGGGTGGTCACTGTCCAGACCATTGCAGGGTCCTCGGGGGTCACTGTCCAGACCATTGCAGGGTCCTGGGTGGGGGGTCACTGTCCAGACCGGCGCAGGGTCCTGGGGGAGTCACTGTCCAGACCAGGAGGGGTCCTGGTTGCATGTTTCTCCCCATCTGACCAGCTGCCTATCGGCCCCAGGACCCTGACTGTATCTGCAGCGAGCACCCCCTCCCCCAGCTCTCCCGAGTTGGACAGAGGCCCCTGTGCATGTCGTGGTGAGCCTCGCCTGCCCAGGACCCCACAGGCAGCGTCCAGGCCCACCCTCTGCTATGCTGCCCACAGCCCAGGGCAGCTGCCCCTTCCTGACCTGTCCAGTCACGTCCATGACTGAGACCATCCAGCTCGGTCACTCACGGGTTAGCTCGAGGGGCTCACCAAGAAAGGAAGCACTGAAGCCACTTTTTCTACGTAGAAAGTTGTATAAATTCTTATTCGTGGATAGATGGGAAAACACTGGAGCATACAAAGAAACTAAAACCCACCCTCGTTTCCATACCCAAAGGGAAATATTTTGATAACATCACTGCATTTCCTCTGCGCTCTGTAACAGCTCACACGCTCTGTGTTACAGCTACGATGAGGCCGGGGCTTGGCGTGAACGCTCGCGTCGTCCGACGCGGACCGGCAGCCTGTCTGGGAGGTCGGCGACCCCTGGCTACGTCCATGCTCATGCGCCAACCCCAGGACAGACGGGCAGGGGCCGGGCCGTCTCAGCGTGCCCACCGAGCCCCGCCTGGGGGGCTGCTGCTCACGTCTGTGAGCTCAGACAGCAGAGGCTCCCATGCCCCGTGATTCCACAGCAAAGAGGCAGGGTTTGGTTGAGAACTCGTGTTCATGCCTCGTGCCGGCCAGAGGAGTGGAACCCGCTCACCAGCGGGGTCCTGGCCACGGGCCTGTCTGTGCCAGTTCATCTGGCCGGGCTCTGCGTTTCTTCCCGATCTGAACAAGGACGCGTGTTTCATCACGGCTCGCGAGAGGCCCTGGCACGTGCCCCGTGGGCCTGCCGCCCAGCTCGGTCCACCCGCAGCTCTCATCTGGGCTGTCACAGACACCCAGGTTTTCTTTTCTGGGAGGGAAGCGGGGCTGGGAGTCCATTCAGGACGCCCTCATGGCTTAAAGTGACTCAGTCTACACACCGTCCTAGGGCTTGTCCCAGGGGCTCCCCCATCCTCAGGAGGCCCCTGCTTTCCCCCACATCCCCGGCCTCTGGCTTCTCCTGACCTTGGGCGGGCAGGTGGGTGGGGCAGGAAGGACATCAGGCCCCTATCTGCTCCAGCCAGTCCCCCGACACAGGCCCAGCCTGGAGACAGAAGCCAGGACAGGGGGACACGGGGGCCCATCCAGCTTCCTCCCAAGCCCAGAGAGTCCCCTTCCCTCTGTGGCAGGGCCCAGGCTGAGTCGGGGAGGGAGGCAGACCCAGAACCCCCGGAGAGGGGGCTGCAGCTGCACCGGCCTGGCGGGGGCTCACAGCTCTGCAGCCTTTGTGGTCAGACCTTGGGCTCAGCAGTCCTGGCCTTGGCCTGGCCGTCAGGAATGGACGGCGGCCCAACGTCCTTAGAGGCTGTGTCTGTCTGGGACAAAAGGCCCGGCCCACCCAGCAGCACCCACAGGTGGGGACTGCGGGCTGGTCCCGAGGCCCAGTGACTGGGAGAGGGGCCGGGGAGTCGGCTCTGCAGCCCTGGAAGGCGGTCAGGAGCCCGGGGACCGGCTGTGGCGGGGCCGACAGGACTCATCTGGCTGCAGAGATGCATTTCCAGGACAGGGATTTCACGGCTGAGGCCCATCTCGGGGTCCCCGCTCAGGACCCCGCGCTGGTCCTCACAGTGCCTGGCTGGCCTCTGCAGGTGGCGGGAGGCTGCTCTGCTGGAAAGCGGGTCCTCTGGTTTCTAGCATCCTTCCCTGGGGACAGGCCCCTCGAGACAGTAGGCCAGACCCCGGGACCCCCGGGATCTCCTGGTGGGCTGCCCCTACACCTGGGGACCACATGCCTGAGCTCTGGGGGTGACAAACGAGAAGGGAGGCAGACCTGAGCTGGGGGTCTCAGCCCCAGGGCCCCTGCCTCCACCTGCTCAGGGACAAGCAGAGTCAGCGACCGAGACCCCAGGCTTGGCGGGACCGTGGGCTCCATTCCGCCAGGAGCTCAGGCAGCTGTCTGTCTGTCTCTGGACGGGGGCATCCAGCCTGGGGCCCCCTCCGCCTCTATGCACCTGGGGGTTGGTCTGAGCTGGCACTGTGGACCCACTCGCGTTCCCGTCCAGGTGAGTCTCTCCCACCAGCCGGGGAAGCATGTGTTCCGAGGTGATGAGTTGGTTTTTCTCGGTGTTTGGAGCCTATAAAGCTTTGTTCACAAAGCACAGGGACGCTCTCCAGCTCCGGGAGTCCATGGAGCTGCGTTATTGGTTCCTCTGAAAGTTCCCACTGCCTTCCAGGTCTGCATGAGTCTTCTGTTCCGGAAGCTCGAGGTTCTGGTTTGAACGCCCTGAGCAAGAAGTCTTGATGAACATCAGAGACACGGAAACCATGGGGCCACGAGATGACGGTGGCCTGCATGAGAGGTCTTGACCACGAAGGCTGTTACCGCGGAGAAAGTAAAGCCTGGGGAGAAGTTTCTGGAAAGGCTGAGCATCGTCCCATTCACACTGCCAGCCGTGTGACTGTGCTCTGGGACCGTTTCTTGACCTCACACCTGAGGAGTGTTGTTAACTGAGCCCTGAACCCAGGAGGTCCCAGACGCCCGAGGAGGGAGGGACACGCTCATTCCCAGAGTGGTGCAGAGGCTCAGACGTGGCCCCCTCTGCCCAGGCATGAGGGAGGCGGCCACCTGGAGACCCAAGTCCCAGTGAAAACTCACAGTGGCGGCTGGTGCCTGGGGCAGACAGGGCAGAGATGGGACACCGCAAACGGTGGGGCTGCAGACAGAGGCCAGGGCAGCACGCAGCCCGGATGCCTGACATGAGATGGCAGGGCCCCCTCCTCGCCCGCCCCTTGGGGACCAGTCTGGCTGCCCCGATCGCACCTACTCGTCACCGCAGCTGCCCCCACGGCTGTCTGTCCCCGCCCCACCTGCACCCCCCTCTGCCTCCCTCAGGGCTGCTGGACACCAGGAAGGTGACAGCCGTGCCGCCTCCTGATATTTAGGGTCTGAGGAGGCAGGAAGTGAAGGGCTTTGTCCCCTGGAGCCCACAGCCCCCAAAGGTCACACAAAATGCCCCAGACCAGCAGAGACACCTGTGATGACACGCAGCAGGCACGGCCCGTGCCTGGGAATCCGTCCTGGAGGCTGCAGGCTGCGGTGGTCTTGTGGGACCTCGCCAAGCTGGTTCTGAAGGGCAAGGTCTCCACAGTGCCCCTGACGAGAGAAGCCAGGGAGGGGAGGTGGCCGGGCAGGGGCAGGGGACGCCTGGGTGGGCAGCTCTGTCCCTGCCCTGCAGCCTCAGCACACTGCCCCTCATGCCTATGAAGTGGTGTGGGGTGGCCACCCCCCACTGTGGCAGGGGACGCAGATGGCCGCTCTGCACATCACGTCCCCAGGGCACCCCAAGGCCTGGGTCTGGGGCCCCAGTCGAAAAGGAGAAGCTGGGTCTGACCTCAGGGCCCCTCCTCCGGCTACCTTCACACCTTGGCCCCTGGTGAGGACTCAGGTGACCACGCCTGCCCTCCCGGGCTCAGCCCCGGCCGTGGGTCTCCCCTCCTGGGGTCTCTGGCTAACAAAGCCGCTGTGTGGCCTCAATCATCCCGAGCCGCTGGCCTTCCAGGGCCAGGGGAGGCAGGCCCCACCTCTGGCCGGGCTGGTCAAGAACTGGCAAAGGACAGGAGGGCGGCCGGCATCCAGCCCGAGGCGGGAATGTGAATGAACTGGACAGTCAGCTTGTCTGGGTCTCAGCGGCCTTCCCCCGGCAAAGCAGACTCTGCGCGTTGGAGGAGAGGAGCTGATTCAGCACTCGCTCACCAGGGCGTGGTCGCTACACTGGTCACAGTGGAACCGGCCCTCGGGGGACAAGCGACGGTGTGTGTGTGTGTGTGTGTGTGTGTGTGTGTGTGTGTGTGTGTGAGTGAAACGCCGCGAGGGGCTGGGTCCTGGCGTGGGCATCCCAGTGGAACAACGAGACGGAGAAGATGCGAGAGCCAGCGCTTGTAACACACCAGGGGCTCCTGGGGCCTCCGCAGACCTCTCTCCCCACACCAGGGCCCCTGGGGCCTCCACAGACCTCTCTCCCTGCACTGGTCCTGCAGGCCCATCTCCCCAGCAGGCGGTGAGTGCTTGGCCTCAGGCAGAGGGAGGCGGCAGAGAAAGACCTCCATTCCGCTGGGGGGGTGGGCAGGGAGGCGGGGACCCGGGCCACATCCTGCTCAGCTACTGCCCAGCTCCTGCAGGGATGCCTCCCCTGGATGGGGCCCCCAGGCTGAGTTGGCGGGCGGATCCCCGCCCCAGCCCCCTCCAGCTCTGCACCGGGCAGTCCTTGACCTCCCCACCCGCTCAGCTGCCCCCGGAAGGACCGGCTCGGCTTTTCAGAAGGGGGTCTGACAGCACTGGCCTCTGGTCTGTCTGCTCTGTCCCTAGGCAGAGGCAGACTCTGAAATCCCTTCTGCCCCGCTCCCTGCCGGCTCTGCCAATGCCAGCAAATGAGAGCCCAGACAATTTGGCCAACCATCGCTCGCAGCCACCCCGCCGTCCTGAGGTCCCAGCAATGTGGGAGACGACAGGGCGTGGCAGGGGGGTCCTCCGAGGGGTGCCAGGCAGTTTCCCTGACGCCTGACCATCCACAGCGTTCGGGGCCCCGTGTGCCCGGGGAGCTCAGAGGGGAACCCTGACCCCACTCTGCCTGCCGCATCCACTTTCAGCGGGTGGGGAGTCACTGCTGGACCCAGGCCGCGTCCTCAGGGGGACACATGTCAGCAGAGGGTGCGGCGGCCCCGCCAGGCGGCTGTCACTCAGAGGAGCCTGGGGAGCAGGCCAAGGATCCGGCAAAACCCCTTCTGGCTCAAATATCCATCCACATCCATCTGTTAAAAGGAGCTTCACTGAGGGACGGCTCACAGCCCAGGTGCCCTTTGACGGGGTCAAGTCTGTGGTTTGGTCCGTTCAGAGCCGGGCAGCCATCACCATGGTCAACTTGCAACAGTTGCCAACATTCCCCGGAGTACACCCGTCAGGAGTGACCCCCACCGCCATCCCATCCTGGGGAGCACCCAGGAGAGGGGTTCTGCGTCATGGGGTAGATGTGTCTAATTTTGAGCAACCACCAGCCGGTTGTCCAAAGGCTCTGACACGTGCATCTCTGACTCTCTTGATGACGCATTGCCCAGCACTTTCCAGAAAGACTGGCAAATGCACACGCCTCCCAGCATCCTTTGTGAGGCTTCAGAGTGAAGCTAAAGGAGATGGGCCCCAGCCCGGGAGCCCCGGGAGCCGTGCCGTCTGCACTGTGACCTCTGATGGAGAACCTCTCGTCACACGTTCCGTCCACATTTCACGCTTTAGGAAGTTTCCGCCCCAAGCTGCGATCCTCCCCGTCTGCCTGCTGCCCACTCCTGGGCTGGGAACCAGCTCCTGCTTGGCAGGCCCCCACGCCCACCTTCCATGGGCCTCAGTTCTCGTGGAGGGGAGCTTGACTTTCAGAAGCTCGGGGTATCAGGGCTGCCCCTGAGGATGGCCCAGTGTCGGCCTCCCGGTCACCGGGTGACCTGCAGAGGCCTCAGCTGTAAAACGGGGTGACGACAGTCCACAGTGACCATCGGCCTGGACGGGGCCCCTGGACACGTGCTCAGAACAGTGCCGGGGGGCGTCTGCCATCATCACTGCTGGTCACTGATCGTGTTCAGGCTGCTGGACCTTCAGCGTCCTTCTTCCTCCTGAACTCAAATGCCCACCTGGACTTGTCTCCAGCTGTCTCCTGGTTTCCGGTGTCTTATTTTAGTCTGTAATCCACAGGAAATTTAATTTGGGATGAGGGGTGAGGTAAGGATCCCACTTGAATCTCCCCCAAATATAAAGCGGGTGTTCTTAGCATCTGCTGTTGTGGGCCGCCCCTCCCCCAGCGCCCCTGTCCGTGGCACAAACACCTGGATTCGTGTCGGCCACGTGGTCTGGTCCTCGGATGAGAAACAGCATCGGAAGCGTGAACATCTTTGTGGGTGGGAACTGGATCCTGGGAACTTCATGAAGCAGGGTCCGCTATGGACTCACAAGGTGGGTGAGTGGCAGAACCAAGTTGCAGCCACAGTGCCCAGCGCCGATCTACTCACAAAGCTTCTTTACCCCCGGGTCCCTCCTCAGTGGGGGGTGGACACTGGGGCATGTCCCAGAGCCCTGTTCCACACCGTGGCTGAGTCCCACCCGACACGAGACGTGAAATCACTCTGGAACGTTCCAGAAAAGTCTCATCGGAGATTTGATTGAAATTGTATTAAATCCAAACATCAAGTTTGAAAGGACAACGCCATAATATTTAGACAATCCCTACCTTATCAAAGCGTGTGACACCTTCTATTCATCTCTGCAAGTCTGTGTAAGTTTCCCATGGGGAGGCTTTGTCATGATCTTTATAGGTGCTTTTTCTTACTAGAGTTATTCCCAGCTATTTTATGTTTGTTCCTGCCATGAATGGAGCGCTCCTCTCTTTCACTTTCATTTATTAACTGTAATGAAACCATTACGCTTTCTACACATAGCTGCTTGGAGGTAAGAACACAAAGGCTTTTTTCCATGAGCCAGTGGGCATGTTCCTTCCTTAAAGCTGCCTACACACCTCACCTCCTGTTTTCACCTCCTAAATGACCCATGTTTAAGCGACTGCTGACTCTGAGCCCCAGGCCCCAGGACCGATGAGCCTTTATTAGTCTGGTCTAGGGCTGGCAAACTAATGCTGCCAGGGGCCAGTTAGTGTACATTTTCAACTTTGCAGGTTGTAAGGTGTCTCTGCAAAGACTCAGCTTTGCCACTGCCGTGCGAACACATCCCTAGACAATATATAGGTGAATAGGCCAGGCTGTGTGCCAATAAAACTTTATTTACAAAAGCAGGTAGGGGGCCGGATTTGACCAGCAGGTGGCAGTCAGTTGACCTCTGATCTAGACCAGAGCTTGTTTCTTTCCATGACAGTTCACAGTTGAACACAAATGGAGGAACTTCTATGTTCCTCATTGGTCTAATTTAACAAATTCTTTAATTCGTTTTCAAGGCATTCAGGTGATCCTCCAGAATTTAGGAAGTACCTGTTTACTTTCTGTAGGAAATAGTGATTGCATTTTCTCATATCAAATAGTTTTGTGAGTGCCTTTGCCAGAACTTCCAAAAAGTAATCAGTCCTGGGGCACGACAGCCGCTGGCCCTCGGCCCAGGAGGGCCAGGGTGGGGTCCATGTGTAGTACGTCAGCCCTGGCTCCAGGGGGACACCGGGTTCTGGGAGGGCCCACCTTCTCCTCCAGGTTAGCCTGGAGGGCTGCAAACGTCACTCCTGTGATATTTTTTCTGAGGAATAAATATAGGGTTTGACTGCTGTCTTTTTCCGCATCTTTTGAATTAGAACACGTGTTATATTTGATCTCCTGACAGATCTTGTCCTACCTGATTCTGAAATATTAAAGTGTATTTGCATCTCATATAAATCTACTGTGTGGAGGACTGTCCTGGGTTCTCTTGAAGGCCTGCAGAAATCAGCCGGCTGACATTTTATGTCAGTGTCAGCATAAAATCACCCAATCACCACTCACACCAGGGGCAGGGATCCCCCGAAAACAGTGTTAACTCCCAGAGGGCCCCCAGGCATTGGCTAGAGGAGCTCAGAGCTTGGCAGGGCACCCAGCCCACATCACAGACCCAAAACTCTCTACCAAACAAAAGGACTCTCTGCGAACTTTAAATGTGGGGACCTTTCTGCCATCAGGGTTTCACCAGCCCCTAAAATGAACAGGGTCATTTACTGCATTTTCCAATTTGGGGAAGAGACACCTGTGTGCAGAACGCTTTCAAGAACATGCCAGTTAAAACATTTGGAACTTTTACTGGAAAACATGAACATTTCCCACTCCTTTGGTTATAATTCCCCCTGCCCCCAGAATATGACATATGTAATCAGATTGCCATGTGTCGTGATCAGTGGCCCAGCCATGCACACCCTCCCGAATAATTTGAGGCCCCATTACAGGCTGATTTTTCTTTCTCCCTTTCAGGTTATGTTCTAACTTTTAAAAGACCTACATGTGACAGAAGTAAAAATGCATTTTGATAGTTTTGCCAGAGATGCAACGATCAAGTCCCTGTCTTAAAAAAAAATCATTAATATTTCTTTTTCATCTTCACAGGTTTTCTCCTCTCGTTTTGAAGGTGGCTGCTTCTATACCTTGGGTTCTTCATTTTTTGTTCTGAGTTAAAAATAAAGTTATTTAAGCCACAGTGTGTTGACGAGTCCATCTTTCCCTATGCCCACAGGTGCACTTTGCTGTTCTCATCACACCCTAAACGAGATTTAACAACACCTCAGATGTGTACACTGTATCGTCCAGTAAGTGCCAGCCCCACAAAATGCTGCTCGTGTTCTGTCTCAACCCTTACAGCAGCCCTGGTGGGGCTTCCCTGGTGGCTCAGACGCTAAAGAATCTGCCTGCCAATGCAGAAGACCCTGGTGCAATCCCTGGGTCAGGAAGATTCCTTGCAGGAGGGCATGGCCGCCCACTCCAGTGTTCCTGCCTGGAGAATCCCATGGACAGAGGAGCCTGGTGGGCTGCAGTCGCATCAGGAGTCCCCAAAGAACTGGACACAACTGAGTGACTAACACCATCACACTTTTAGAGCAGCCCTAGGAATCAGGGAATAGCATTGTGCCCGTTTTTATAGATGCAGAAATGGAAACACAGAGAGCAAGGCCAGGCACTCTGAGCTAAGCAGACCAGGCTGCTCTGCCAGGGAATCAAGCAGGAGGACTGACCTCACACGCACACGACTCATGGGCGGGGCTTCGTGTTTTATTTCATCCTTGACCAACAAATTATAGGAAGGCCCTGGTTGCTCAGGTTATGATTATTTTGGGGGGGTATGGTTTCAAATATATGGTATCATGATTGGAAAAGAAAGCTGGCACATTTCTCCTTTTCAGTTCAGTTCAGTCGCTCAGTCGTGTCCGACTCTCTGTGATCCCATGAACCGCAGCACACCAGGCCTCCCTGTCCATCACCAACTCTGGAGCTTGCTCAAACTCATGTCCATTGAGTCATTGATGCCATCCAACCATCTCATCTTCTGTCGTCCCCTTCTCCTCCAGCCTTCAATCCTTCCGAAGATCAGGATCTTTTCAAATGAGTCAGCTCTTCGCATCAGGTGGCCAAAGTACTAGAGTTTCAGCTTTAGCATCAGTCCTTCCAAAGAACACCCAGGACTGATTTCCTTCAGAATGAACTGGTTGGATCTCCTTGCAGTCCAAGGGACTCTCAAGAGTCTTTTCCAACACCACAGTTCAAAAGCATCAATTCTTCGGCACTCAGCTTTCTTCACAGTCCAACTCTCACATCCATACATGACCACTGGAAAAATCATAGCCTTGACTAGATGGACCTTTGTTGGCAAAGTAATGTCTCTGCTTTTGAATATGCTCTCTAGGTTAGTCATAAATTTTCTTCCAAGGAGCTAGTGTCTTTTAATTTCATGGCTGCAGTCACCATCTGCAGTGATTTTGGAGCCCCCCAAAATAAAGTCTGACACTGTTTCCACTGTTTCCCCATCTATTTGCCATGAAGTGATGGGACCAGATGCCATGATCTTCGTTTTCTGAATGTTGAGCTTTAAGCCAACTTGTTCATTCTCCTCTTTCACTTTCATCAAGAGGCTCTTTAGTTCTTCTTCACTTTCTGCCATAAGGGTGGTGTCATCTGCATATCTGAGGTTATTGATATTTCTCCTGGAAATCTTGATTCCAGCTTGTGCTTCATCCAGCCCAGTGTTTCTCATGATTTTGCCTTCTATCAGATCAGATCAGATCAGATCAGTCGCTCAGTCGTGTACGACTCTTTGCGACCCCATGAACTGCAGCACGCCAGGCCTCCCTGTCCATCACCAGCTCCCGGAGGTCACTCAGACTCGCATCCATCGAGTCAGTAATGCCATCCAGCCATCTCATCCTCTGTCGTCCCCTTCTCCTCCTGCCCTCAATCCCTCCCAGCATCAGAGTCTTCTCCAATGAGTCAACTCTTCGCATGAGGTGGCCAAAATACTGGAGTTTCAGCTTTAGCATCATTCCTTCTAAAGAAATTCCAGGATTGATCTCCTTCAGAATGGACTGGTTGGATCTTCTTGCAGTCCAAGGGACTCTCAAGAGTCTTCTCCAACACCACAGTTCAAAAGCATCAATTCTTCGGCGCTCAGCCTTCTTCACAGTCCAACTCTCACATCCATACATGACCACAGGAAAGACCATAGCCTTGACTAGGCGAACCTTTGTTGGTAAAGTAATGTCTCTGCTTTTGAATATGCTATCTAGGTTGGTCATAACTTTCCTTCCAAGGAGCAAGCGTCTTTTAATTTCATGGCTGCAGTCACCATCTGCAGTGATTTTGGAGCCCAGAAAAACAAAGTCTGACACTGTTTCCACTGTTTCCCCATCTATTTCCCATGCAGTGATGGGACCAGATGCCATGATCTTCGTTTTCTGAATGTTGAGCTTTAAGCCAACCTTTTCACTCTCCACTTTCACTTTCATCAAGAGGCTTTTTAGCCCCTCTTCACTTTCTGCCATAAGAGTGGTGTCATCTGCATATCTGAGGTTATTGATATTTCTCCCGGCAATCTTGATTCCAACTTCTGTTTCTTCCAGTCCAGCATTTCTCATGATGTACTCTGCATATAAGTTAAATAAACATGGTGACAATATGCAGCCTTGACGTACTCCTTTTCCTATTTGGAACCAGTCTGTTGTTCCATGACCAGTTCTAACTGTTGCTTCCTGACCTGCATACAGATTTCTTAAGAGGCAGATTAGGTGGTCTGGTATTCCCATCTCTTTCAGAATTTTCCATAGTTTATTGTGATCCACACAGTCAAAGGCTTTGGCATAGTCAATAAAGCAGAAATAGATGTTTTTCTGGAACTCTCTTGCCTTCTATAAACTTATGTTAATCAGTACAGAAAGGCTTCTGTGACACTTCCACTAGTTTGAACTGTGGTGAATCATTTTGTGTCAATAGTCCTATGCACATATGTATCAATATATGGCACCATATTGTTCCTCTTTAATCCTTTTTCCTGGACTTACCAGATGGCTTAGTAAAGACTCTGCCTGCAATGCAGGAGACCAAGGTTCAACCCCCGGATGGGGAAGATTCCTGGAGAAGAGAATGGCTACCCACTCCAGTATTCTTGCTTAGAGAATTCCATGGACAGAGGAGCCTGGCGGGCTACAGTCCATGAAGTCACAAGAGTCAGACACGACTGAGTGACTAACACACTTTCACCTACTGATTTCTCTTCCTCTTCATTTGCCTTGTATCTTTATATGCTTTTATCTTTTATATGCTTGTATCTTTATGCTTTTAAACTTTCGTTTGTAGGAGTGCCCTTAGAACGCAACACATGTTTGGCTCTTTAAAAACACCCTGGTTAGTCTCTGCCTTTTAGCAGCAGAGACTAACCCGTTCACACTTATTGTCGCCGCCGATGCTGCCGTTCTGTCCTGAGCAGTGTGTCCCACACAGTCTCTCTGCTCCGTTCAAGGTTCTTGTCCTTACACACAGTCTTACTTGCTTTTCCTTCCACGCTGGTTTAGAAGAAACCATGTTCTTGCTTCTACTAGTGGTGGCCTTTATGTTAATCACGTGCACTTTTAATGATTAAGCCATTTCCTTAGTGATGGATGCCCCTTCTTCCCACAAAGAGACGCTCAGTGACTTTGCCTCTGCAGCTGTCCTCCTGCAGCTGTTGTCAAATTAATCAGAAGTTACAAATCAGTTTATTATTACACAAAAATATTCTTCATCATATATGGAGTACATTAAATATAGTGTTGTCAAGTTTGTGTTCAATTGTGTGACCCCCATCATAGGAATAATTTATATCTATGCTCTGTGTAGTTAATTGGCATCCAGTCACCACTGACCTTCTTACCTATGACCTTTACAGTCATCAGCCACTCATTCATATTTCTTTGATGGGCTCCAGCGCATCTTTCATTGACTCTTTCAGGAAAGGTATGTGAGTGGCACATGTTCTAAATTCTTGCAAATTTAAAACTGTCCTTTTTACTTCCTTTGTCCAAAACCACAATCAGAGATAGAACTGAACTCACAAGTAAAGGGGGCCACAGAGGATGAGACGGTTGGATGGCGTCACCGACTCCATGGACGTGTTTGAGCGAGCTCTGGGAGACAGTGAAGGACAGTGAGCCTGGCACACTGCAGTCCATGGGGCCGCAGAGAGTCGGACAGGACTCAGCCACTGGACAACAACACAGACAAAACCCTGGAGATGGTGCTGCTTTCTCTCTGGTTCTGGGTCTCATAGTTCAGAGGCAGCTTCTCTATGCCTTTGGAGGGAGGTCCGTGGACTTTTCCTACTGCTTTTGTTTTTTTCTCCAATACAACCTGGGAGATTAGAGAGTTTCCCTTCACTCTGCCAAGTCCAGATACTGCTGTGGATGGCCGAGTTCCAGATGCTTTTGCTCTGCTTCTGGGGGAAGCAGAACTAGGGGCTCCCCTAGCTCCGCAAAGCTTCTTGACAACCCTCTCTTCTCACCTCCAGCTGGCCTTCTTCTCGCCATGTGGCCTCCCCCAAGGGCATCCACTTCCACAGGTTGGATTTCTGTCCTCTGTCCTCATAAATTCTATCTCTTTGGCTTAATTTCCTGCATCTCCTATGAAGCGTCTCTTGGTTTAAGATTGGTCCATGCCCCTGTGTTGATCCTCTGCAGCAACACCTGTCATCTGCAGATTCTGTACACGTCTCAGTCCACTCTGATGTCTTGGGTCCCTTTGTGGTCAGCCGCTACTTAGTCCTGCAAACTTTTGGGTGCTTGCCTGCATTTCATCCCAGGCTGCCACTTCCTCCAGGCTCTTTGCTTCTGGGTCACAGAGGTCACAGCCTCTTGTATCTGTTTTATGCCAACAAGCAGATGGTTCCCAGAAGCCTCACATTTACTGCAGAGCCTATTTCCAGAGCTAATCTGCCTTTAAGTCTCCAGAAAGCATTCCCTTCCACAGAGAGCTGGCATTCTTTTACAGCCTTCTGTTTATATTTTAGATGTGATGCTTTTAAGATTCCTTTTTAAACAGGCAGAGGCTGATCCCACCTGGGAATGTGTCAGCAGGCTTGGGATGAGCAAGTTTGATTCTCTCAATTCTTGGGGCTGTAGGAGGCCCTGCCTGCCCCAGGCTGGCCTGGAAGGTTGGGGTGATGTGCAGAGACCCCGAATCGTCATTGGACCCCCAAAGGCAGCTCCCGCGGCGGTGGGGGGGGGCGGGGCTGTTCCCACTTGGGAGGTCAGATTTTCTGTCTAAATGGCAGACTTTTGAGAAGGAAGGACGAAGGGAACATCACAGCCTTGGTGTGTTGGGTGGGCTTCTCTTGCCCCAGGCGACAGGCTCTTCTGGCTAACTGTGCCCCTTCCAGGGGGCTCGCCTGCACGCTGGCATCTTATGGTCCTGCTGCTGGAGCCGTGTACTCACAGAGTGAAGCTTCCCCCATCCCCGCCCCCGGTGGGCAGGCTCCACCTCTGCCCGCTTGTTTTGTGACCACGGCAGGGTCTCGAGGTCCCAGGTGAGGTCCAAGCATGAGGAAGAGACCCCAGGCTCCATACCTGGGGGTGGCCTTCTCCTCCGTTATCTCCCTTTCCCCACACCCCAGGACCTGTGAGGTGGAATGGGGGCGTGCTCTCCTCCCACAGCTGAGAAAGCTGCTGAGGCTCACGGAGGGGAAAGTGGCTCCTGCAAGGCTGCCTGTGCATCACACCTGTCATGCCTGCAGGCAGAGGGTGGGGGGACGGACCTGTCTGGGCACGGCCCCGGAACAGGAATGGACAGAACAAGGGGGCTCGAGAGGTGTGACCCCAAACGGGTCCAGGTGAGCCTGAGCTCACGCTCTGGTTCAGGGGATGACGGGGGGCGAGAAGACCTGGGGACAGGACCTCAGGGATGACAATGGCAGCTGTGGTACCAGCCCAGCAGCTACGTCACCCAGTGGATCTGTTCAATGCGGAGCTGACATTTAAAGTGATCTAGATTGAGACACAAATCCTTCTATTTCATTTTTCAAGACTGATCTTTAACAAACGTCTGTGCCAAATGTTGTATTTCACGCCCACTGCGGCACCCAGAAGCCATCAGAGCTGCCATGTGGGTGGCAGGGCCGGGCGGGGGACGGGGGTCACACCCGGCCGCAGCGAGAGGGCAGGGCAGGAAGACACGACCACAGGGAGAGGTTTGGGGCGACTAGACGCCGGGCACGAGGGTCAGGCTGGGGCGGGCAGAGTGGATGCCAGGGGTCTGGCATTCTGCATCGGAACCAGAGCCGCACTGGGTTAGAAAGAAGGTCAGCACCCTGACGACTTCTGCTGTGCTCACGCTGACTTAACTTCTGTCTTGAATGTATGATCTGACTTTTCACAGAGCGGTAAAGAAGGATCAGGCTTACCTTTGTCTTTTATGAAAAAACAAATCACCAGGCGATGAAACGCCATGTGTAAGATTACAAGGACATCGTAAACCAGCAGGAAAAAGCCGTGTTTTCAATGACTTTGCCAGGATTTCTGCCCAATTAGTTCATGAAACGTGGAACCAACAAACAGTATTAACTCAAGCAGCTCTTCTGGGAACTGGGGATGACTCTGAACTTCGTCCATCCTTATCGAAAGCTCACGTGGACAAGATGAAAACTTACGTGCTTGCAGGACCTCAGGGGCACTGCTGACCAGGGTAGGGGGCCAGGGGGAGGTGGAAGGCCTTGGGCAGCTGTGGCCAGCGTGCAGGCTGGCTGAAATGGGCAGTGTGCTGGGAGCGATGCCTGCTCACTCTAGAACCACTGTCCCGATCGAGAGGTCTCTCTGCAGATTCCTCTGTGGGGACACACGCCTCAGGCTTCCCTAAGGCTCCTAGAGATCTGCGACTCTTGGAATTCTCAGATCCCCGCCCCCACATCCATCTGAGCGGCGGGACTCGGGTACCTGGCCAGTGCCCGCTGCCCCCTACGCCCGCCCCACGTTCTATAGACAGTATGCTCATCCGTTTGGTCAGCAGCCACTTGACCTCACGTTCCAAGCACTGGCCATCCCCACAGCCCCTGAAGCGGCCCCTCCAGGGATTCCTGAGGGGTGCCTGCTGACGCCCTGAGATCCAGGGGCCATGAGTGCTGTGCCCCAGCATCCAACACAGAGCTGACAGGGATGGAGGGCAGGGGAATGGGGAGGGGAGGAGGCGCTGGCGAGACTGCGAACTGATCATGTGACCCAGAGGCCTGTGCAGTGCGAGGGGAGGGCCCTCCCTGGGCCGGCTGGGCAGGCAGAGCTCAGCTGACCCCGACCCTGGCCCACTGCTCTCTCACAGGCCGCCTGTCAGCTCCGCGGGGTCAGGAGCACCCAGCCCCACACGGTGGCCCATCTAGCGCCCACTGGTTCTTTCCACTGGACATGCTTCCTCCCGTTTCAGCCCTTACCACTGAAGTTTTTAAAATCGAAGAACAACTGTTCTGAAGAATATTGAGGCTCACAGCACAATTACGGTAAAGAGTCCCCCGCAGGAAACGCCCCCTATCTCAGAGCCGGCCAGGAGCGCCCAGGAAACACTGTGGGCTTCGTCAGACCTGCTTTCCAGCTCGGGGTGCATTTCCGCAGAGGACGTCAAGAGTGTCAGTGCTCACGGTGCGATGGTGCCCGGCCGCCATCTACGTTTGTGTTTACACACGGAATCTATTAAAATGTCCCGCTATTATCGCTGTGATGAATAGCAGTGATTCGAATGAACACAAAATGGATTGCAGAAAGGAAACGGAGTCACGACGGGGCATTTTTCATTGTTTGGCAGAAGGAAGAATCGGTGAGGGGCAGGTACCAAGTTGCTTCTGCGGGGGACACACCATCTGCTTGCCTTTTGACGGGTTAACCCCAGACCTCCTGCACAAAGGCCTCTCGCTCTTGGGCGGGTGTCTCGTGCACAGTGAGGAGGGCTGCAGCCCGACCTCCCTGCTGGGCAGCTGGGTCTGCACGGACCCCAACCTCCCCCTCCTCCCCCGTCTCTCTGCTCCAGCACCTCCCAGGACGCAGCGAGGCATCTGGACCCAGGACCAGGTCAGAGGATGCCCAGCACGTGCTTCTCGGAAACAGAAGACGCAAGGAGCAGGCCCAGGTGAAGCAGAGTCCTCAGCAGGAATCCTGCCTGCCAGAGGGCACCCTGGGGCCGGTGAGCCCTCCCACCAAGTAACCTGCCTGCTGGGGCTGCACTGGGCAGGGGGGCAGACGAGAAGACCCCAGGGCTGGGAAGTCCAAGAAGAGCCCTTGGCACACAGGGCAGGTGGGGCCTCTCGAGGTCCCAGGACACACACCTGGCAGACTGATAGGAATTCAGGATGGCCCACCCCTTCCCCAAGGAAACAGGACAGATGGCCCAAAGCCAGCTCACGGTGGCCTCTGCTCAGCACGGCCACACAGCACCTTGCTCCCAGCTCAGAATCAGTTTCGTTTCATTCATTCTCGGGAGAGCAGTGGGAAGGTGGTGATAGAGGATGAGATGGCTGGATGGCATCACTGACTCCATGGACATGACTTTGAGCAAGCTTCGGGAGTTGGTAAAGGATGGGGAAGCCTGGTGTGCTGCAGTCCATGGGATGGCAGAGAGTCAGACACGACTGAACGGCAGCAAACGGGAAGGCTCAGCGACGAACGCTTCTGACCGCTGGCTGGCCCGCTGGGGAGCAGAGAGGAACGTGACATCACCAAACGTCTGTGGCAGCCCTGGCTGTGCCGGGACAGTCCCGTCCGTGGAAACCCACACCCAGCAGGGCGGCTGGGGCCCGGAAGCCCTGGGTCGTGAGACAGGCCAAGCGTCTGTTCCTCCGTGAAGAGGGCGGAGTCCACTGCTCCCGGGGCCCCGGGGTGGGCTGACCTGGGCCGACAGTGGACGGATGGCCAGACGGTGGGGAAGGCCTTCAGCTGTGATGGGAGCGTGGCCTGCAGGATGCTGGTTGGGGGAGTGACGCAGCGCACACAACACCCCCCAAAGTCCTGGCGCAGGGGGCAAGGTCCTGCCACCTTGACCGGGGAAGGAGCCCCCTTACCAGGGAAGGAGGGAAGGACTCACACAGGAGACAGCAAAGCGGGGCTATGCCCACAGACACTGCAGCGCATCAGAAAGGCGGCAGGAGTTCCTGGGCACCCAGGGGCCTGGGGGGAGCCTGAGAGGGTCAGGGGTACCCTGGGGATGAGATGGAAACCCAGAGCCCTGCTGGACTGCACTGTGAGGAGAACGAGAAGGCACGGCCCCCCGGGGAGGCTGGGGATGGGGCAAAAGGCGCAGTGCAGGGCCCCAGACTCTGAACCACATCCTTCACCCAATGCGGGGTCAGCCACCCAGAGCCGGATGTCACCTGCCAGGACCTCTGGGCTCCCCTCCAGGACCACAGCCTCCACCTTCCCTGCTCGGGGCCTCCACGCTGCCCCCACAGGGGTGCTGCCCTCTTTGTCCTCAGTGAGTCCTGATCCTTCTGATCTGGGTGCGGCCAGGAGGGGTCAGGATGGGGTCACCCGTCCTCCTCGACGCTCACCTCTCCTCCCACCCCTTGGCACCCGGCGTGTGCCTCTGGGCCTCCTCCTGGGTACCACAGAAGTCTCTGTGCTGCATCCTGTGATGGTTTCCCTTCAGGTTTTCCTGGGGAATCTAAAAGGCGCTCCACTGCCTGAGCCCCGTGCCTGCAGGGTCAACGCACAACTTTCTGGAAGCATCTTCACGGCCCACACTGCCCTCCATGGGCCCATCTGGCCGCCGTGGGCTGTGCTGGGGGCGCATGGTGTCCCGGGTTCCCTTCATCCTTCACCCTCATCCCCGTGGACCACTTCATCTACAGCCTCTGGAGGACGGGGCTGCCGGAGTGGGGAGCGAGCTCACAGCTCCTGAACCTGGGAGGACCGTCCCAGTTACGGACTCCTCAACCCCATGAACTCTGGGCTGGCGTGGAAATTCACTGGGTCCCCGCTCTGGAAGGCCTGGGCTGCTGTTTTCCAGCTCCGAGCACTTAGCTGAGAAGCCAGATCCACTCTGATGTCTGCATCTTTGTAAGTGACCTATTTCTTTCCCTGTGAGCTTTCAGGATGCGGTTTTCATCTCCACGGGCCCGAGATGTCACGCTGACACGCCTTGGGACGACGCTTTCTTCACTCATTTCCCGCCGGCGGTGAGTCCCTGCACACAGGAAACCCAGGCTTTGAGTCCTGGGAATTTCTTTAGAAAACACTTCTTTGATAATTCCTTCTTCATTTGTCTCTATTTTTGGATCATATAATCTCTAGACCCCCTGAATCGATCTTCTAATGTTTTTTTTCTTTCGTACTTCCTACTTCTTCTTCTTTTTTTTTAAGTTTTCCTCCTGGCTTTATGAGACCTCTTCAATTTTATGTCCCACACATTTGCCAGAGTTTTAACAAATTCTGTTACACAGACACACTCACACAGGTAGGTGCTGTCTGCAAAGACAGATACACACTTGATGTGGTGTGTGCAGGTATGTGACCCCCGCGTCTCACAGCTCTTTAAATACATCGTGCTTCCAGGAAGCTCCAGCCTCATACAGACAGCAGCTGCCACAGGCGTGGTGGGGGGTGAGCGCCCTCGGCCGCGAGCCTGGCGGGCTCACCGGGTGCCTCCCGTCTGAGCTGCTCCCTCTCCGCAGCCTGGGCGCTGGTCTCCTCTGAGCCCCTTGCCCTCGCCCTCAGCTTCTGCGTGTCTGACCTCTCTCTCCTACCACTGGTGACGATCCTGCCGTTTGAACCTGGACAGGTGGATGGGGGCATCACAGGGGGCCTTGGGCCCCAGCTCACAGCACCCAAGCTTCTGCCCTGGGCTTGGCAGGCTGGTGGGTGGCATAGAGCATCCCCCACAAAGTTCTTGTCTATCCGGAATGTCAGAATACGACCTTCTTTGGAACTGGGTCTTTAAGATGGAGCGAGTTAAGGACTTCGGGATGAAATCACCCGTCAGGGAGGCTGAGCCCCACATGTGATGCTGGCGTCTCTACGGGAGGAAAGAGGGGAGCTCAGACGCCCAGAGAGGATCCAGCACCTTCGTGGGGGATGTGGCCTCAGCCCAGGAGCCCCCAGGGCCACAGGCAAACCTCACGGTTGGCAGGACCCTTGACCCTGAACCTGTGGCCTCCATGCTGTGAGGGAAGCTCTCTGTGGCTGTGGGTCTCCCAGCGTGGTCACGGGTCACAGCAGCCTGGGAAGCTGGGACCCTGGGTTTGCAGGAGAGAGGCCCCATGCCCTGCCCACACCCCTGGGAGTGGGCGGGTCTCACATCTCGGGATGTTCCTCCACACTCGGCGCTGGCCTCCCAGGGCCCAGAGGCATGCAGCTGTAAGTCCTATGGGCGTGAGCCTCTGGGGGTCCAGGCTCCCGTGGGGTGCACAGCCCCTGGGCCAGGTGCCTCCACTCCACAGGCGGGGGGCCCTGCGTCCTGGCCCCTGAGGTGGAAGTCCGAGGGCAGGCCCGGCCAGTGGTTTCTCTGGAGTTAAGCCCCCCTGGGCCCCCGAGATCATGGGCCTGCCCCACTTGGCTCTGTGGCTGCGGGGAGCTGGGGAGCCTTGCCTGCCCCCGCCCCGAGCTAGGGAACCGCGCCCCTGCCCGGAACTGGGAGCCACGGCCCCGGCTCTGAGCTGGGGAGCCACGCCCCCGCCCGGTGGACTGTGTCCCTGCTCCGCTTCCCTGTCCACCCAGGCGTCTCCAGGGCGAGCAAGTGTGAAGCAGGCCTTCTGCTCTCTATCATGGTGGGGGGAGCCTGGCGCGGGCAGCTGCAAAGTGCCCCCTGAATGCCCTTTGAGAGCCTGAGCCCTTGTGTGCGGGCTGCCCGGCCCAGCGACGGCCGGTTCACGACAAGATGGGGTTGCGGGGCGATGACCCACAGGCCACTGGGCACCTGTCAATACCTCACCACCATGCACTTCGGGGTCTGGGACGCCTGGGCTCAGGCAGAATTCGGACGTCCAAGGTGGATCCTGGGAAAGTGCTCTTGGTGTCATGAGTTTCCATGAAATCCAAGGTCCTGAGCAGACTGTACAGACCTCCCCGCCCCCGCCAAGAATGCCCCTCACCCTCCAGAGCATGGCGTCCATGCAGCACAGGATTAAAATGCGGAGCTTAATCGCTGATTTAAGAGACGAGTTCAACCAGCTGGCCTGTCCTGGTCTAGGAGGCGCTCGTTCAGCAGCTACCAAGGCGCATCTTCAATACGGAGACACCACCCGTGGTGGGCGGAGCGTGGGTCACATCGCCCTGGGTACCACCAACACCCGGGCGCTGCCTCAGCCACTCACGTCCACACAGAAGCCACGAGTGGGCGGGGCGCTCATGCCCACCGCCCCAGCCTCTGCCTGCCCCTTCCGCCTGCCCAGTCAGCTGCTGTCAGAGTCTGTTTGGTTGCCCAGGAGAGGATGCTGCTGTCACCTTGGGGAGGGCACGCGATGTTCACCTTGCCCCGTGTGGACCAACGTCACAGAGCAGAGACAGATCGCTAAGGGAGCCCCAGAAACAGGGATCACGGAGGCCCCAGAAGCCAGGTTCCCCCCACCCCATGTACCCCCAGTATGCCGGGTCCCCAAGTCATCATGGCAACTGGCCCTGGTACCCGCATAGCCTCACCCAGGGGCCTGTGTGCGTGTCATCAAGCAGCTCTCACCCTCAAGACGGGGATGCACCCGAACATTTTTATTCTATTTCTTCCTCCTTCTTTTAATGCTGATCGTGAGCCACTAAATTAATTTCACGACCCACTAATGGGGTGATGACCAGCACTTTGCAAAGCGGTGATCCAGGAAATGCAGGCATCGGCATGCACCCAGGGCCTGGGCTCTGCTGATCACTTAATCGGTTGATCACAAGCATCTACGTAAGACCTAAATAGGGGATGGGGATGGTGAGACCCCCAAGGCTCGTGCCTGCCCTCGGCTCGCTCATGGTTTGCTGGGGACACAGAGAAAGGAGCAGCCACGGCCATGTGGAGAAGGAGCTGGGGCATGACCAGGTGGGGGCGGGGGGTGGCCACCTGTGGACACAGCCCAGCTGAAGGGCGCTGGGCTGAGGACCTGGCCGCTGGGGTAGAATTAGCCATCTTGTGGCCAAGCAATCCCGAGGTCTCCTAGATTCCCACCCCCAGCCCCTGCCACGGAAAACCAATTTATGGTAACATGTGAAACTCCACAGCACTAATTTGCCAGCTGTAAGAGGCCTGGAATTCAATCCTAGAAGAGGATTACATGCTCCAATTATAAGATGTTTGGGTCAAAAGCTTGCAGCTTCCCTTATAGCTCAGCTGGTAAAGAATCTGCCTGCAATGTGGGAGACCCCAGTTCAATTCCTGGGTTGGGAAGATCCGCTCGAGTATGAATAAGCTACCCACTCCAGTATCCTGGGGCTTCCCTTGTGGCTCAGCTGGTAAAGAATCTGCCCGCAATGCAGGAGACCTGGGTTAGATCCCTGGGTTGGGAAGATCCCCTGGAAAAGGGAAAGGCTACCCACTCCAGTATTCTGGCCTGGAGAATTCCATGGACTGTATAGTCCACGGGGTCGCAAAGAGTCACACGTGACTGAGTGACTTTCACTTTTCACTTTGGGTCCAGAGCTCAGGTAAGCATGTAAGCAAGCTTGGAAAACAGGTCTCCGCAGGCCAGGGTCACCTCTGCAGACACTTGGGAAGACGACGGAGCCCATCGGTCCCCTAGGGTCACTGCCCAGTCGCTCAGTGCGACCTGCCAGTGTGAGGACCCGGAGCCCACTTCCTGGGTGTGGCTGTGAGCTCAGGGCCAGCACGTGGGCGGGAGGTCAGTGTCACCGCACACACCTGCCCCTCGGCTGTGCCTGAGTGGAGGGCCGCCCCCAGGAAGTCGAGGGCGTGCACGCCTCCCCCGACCTGCCCCTTGCATGCCGGGTCCTTCCACCTGGGCCGCGGGCTCCACAGGCTCTAGCACCAGATACCCCCCAGGGAGGGGGGCTACACACGCGGGGCTCCTGCCAAGCCAGGGCCGCGTCTGAATTCCGCAGACCCGACAGATTCAAGCCTGAGCGCCACGGCCTGCCGACCCCTAGCCGTCGGCATCTCTGTCTCTCCCAGTTGCAGTTTTCACGGCTGTAAAACCAAGATGATGGTTCTGAGCCCGGAGGTCTGGGGGATGGAAAGGAACGTGCATCTGCGCCTTCTCAGCAGAGGTCTTGGAGTAAATCAAGGACTCGGGCTCTGCCCGCGGGGAGGGGCCAGCCTCAGAACCCCCGTGTGGCAGGGAGTTGGGAGGGGCTGGGGACTTGATGAGAGGGGCACCCCGATTCACCATGATGACACAAACATGTGCTGTCCACACCACATGGCCTGGAGGGCAGGACTGACCCTGCGGCAGTGCCCCACCCCCATGCCCGCCAAGGCACCCAGGGCCTCTGGAACCCTGCCCGAGCCTCCCCTCCTCTGGGGGTTCATTCAAAACCCCCAACACAGCGTCACCTGCACCAGGGCTGGCCCAGGGCCCAGGGAGCCCACACAGGGACCCCCAGGCCTCGTGGATCTGGGGATGGTGACCCCGGGGGTGCCAGTCTGCTTGTCCCCAAGGCTCCGTCCCAAAAAAGGGGCACAGCACGCAGATGGGGACCTTGGAAAGGTCACCCGCCTCCGGGACTCTGGGGGAGGCGGCAGCCCCAGCTCAGAGCCCCTTCCACTGCCAGAGTGGCGAGGCAGGTTCAGGGAAGGGGCTGGAGAGCCTGGCACACCTCACGGGTGTGGAGACAGGTCCCCGCCTCCATGCTAGATACAGAGAAACAAGCGCGGGTTGATGATCAGACAAGCGCACAGCTGCGGCTCCAACTGGAGACCTGGGAATGCTCGCTGCAGCCCGGCTCTGACACCCTGGAGGGGCCTCCCTGCTCAAGACCCCCGCTACCCAGGCCTGCAGGGGGAGGCTGCTGGCAGGGCCCCCAGGCCCGAACTCCCACAATCACAAGAGGCTGCCAAGGCATCCATGGGGCAGCGGGGGGCCTGCATCAGCTTTACAGCCCCGACCTTGGAAGGTGCCCCACTCAAGCTCAGAGCTGACCTCTGGAGGGCCACGGGGCAGGGACCCACGGCTCCCCACAGAGCAGCTCGGCCAGACTGGCCTCTTGACGGTGCTGCTGCGAGAGCCCACCTGCGCTCTCACGTGGAGGCTGCGAGAGTGGGAGGTGTGGGTTTTCCTCTGGCCTAACTCCTGAGGGGCCGCGGCCCCGCCTCTCTGCCGGGGTGCCAGCAGAGAGCTCCCAGGCGCCTCCACGGGTTCCCGCTCCCCGACCTAACGCTCCCCGCCATTGAGGTGGGTGTCGTAGCCTGCAGCCCACGCCAGCCCTCAGCTTTCTATGGAAACCTCAGGAGGGTGAGCCTGGATGAGGGGTGATAATTGGCCTGTGGAGCCCGCGCTGAGCGTGCCGGGCCTGCGGAGCCCCAGAGCGGTCCCTGGGGGTCACGGCCGGGCGTCCCCAGCTCCCCTGGCCCTCACTGTCCCCCTGTGCCGGGGAAACGTTCCTTTGGAAAAGGAATCTCAGAGAAAACATCCCTGGGGCTGCTCTGCCGTTCTCGCCTCCCAGCCCATGGAGGTAAGCAGGGGACCCAGCGCTCCTCTTGGCGGATCCAGGAGGGACCCGGGGCCCCCCGGGGTTCTCAGAGCCTCTGCTCTAGAGGCCCACCTGGGGCTCCTGCATCAGACCACGCCCCCAGTCTTTCCTCTTAAAGGGCCTCTGCCCAGAGGTGGGGTCTGAAGCCCCTCTGTGAGTTGGAACCTTTCGTGCAGCCTGGGGCTGGGAGGACATCACCCAGAAATGAGACACCGCCCCCCCCACCCACAACGAGCTCGTGTGGGCCGAGGGGCCTGGAGGTGCTCTGTGTGGCCCCTTGGGCCAACGGGCACTCAGTGACCCCGTGATGCTCTGAGCAGCCGGGAACAGACCCGTCTGGCCACAGAGCTGGCAGCCTCCCTGCATCAGGAAGCCAGGGACCAGCTTCTCACCATCGCCGGTGTGGGGTCCACCCCCGGCCCCGCCTGCTCGGGCCCCCGCACCCCAGGACAGCCGGGGGGCTGCGTACATACCGTGGTGGTCTTTATCCGCCCGCCGGGCTGTGTGCACGTCCAGCCTGACCGGTTGATCAGCAAGTCGCAGCCCTCCCCCTCCAGACACGGGAGCATGTCACACCACTGCTTCGTCCTGATGATCCGCGCTGTGGACAGAGCACAGAGGTCAGCGCCGGCCGGGGGCAGAGCGGTCCCCATGCTTCCCAGAGCCCAGCCCTGGCCTCAGGGACGGGAAGGCTGGGTGGGCAGCCCCTGGGGCCAGCAGGGGGCCCAAGCCGGGCACCGCCCCTGCCCTGGGCTCCCAGCCACCTGCTTGCTGTCTGTGGGCAGCTCTGTCATTGGTCACTCGGTCAGCAGGGACCGAGGGCCTTGGGGACAGTGTCAAGGAGCAGCCAAGAGGAGCGCTGGGTCCCCTGCTCACCTCCCAGCCAGGCCCTGGAAGGGACATCGTTCTCTCCTGTGTCTGGAACCCATGTGAGAGCAGGAAAGCCTGCCCGGTCAGAACCCCCTCAGATGTCTTGGGAGCCACTCATCCGCAGATCAGAATCCAGAGGCTGGGTCAAGCTGGAAGGAGGTGGGCGGGGGGTGGGCGGGGACGTCTGGCAGATCTCACAGTGACCACAGCACTCCCAGAGCCTCATCCACAAAGGGGACCCCCAGAGACCGTCCCGGGGCGGTGGGGCCCCGGGGCGGTGGTGACATCAGGACTTGAGTCCTTGCCATTGTCAGATGGGGAGGGGGCAGGTAGACCCCTGGGGCCGCCAAGCCCCTGATGACTCCAAACCTACGCTTCCGGGCAGAAAGGGGTCGTGTTTCTCTCTTCCTGGAAACCCACCACCGCCCTGTGGCTGAAGTGGGGGCTGGGGACCCCTCACTGATGGAAACCCTGGAAGGAGGGGCTGTGTGATGGAAAGAACACGGATCATATTCATGGACATGTCGTTAAAGGAACCTGAGAACCCCGGGTCGTTTCTGAATGAATTAGGACAAAGTGACCCATGTCTTTCCAGAGGCGATCGCTGTGGTGGCTGCAGGCACCAGCAGAGTGCAGCCCACGGGGCCCCACGCTGCTCTTCCTATGCCTCGAAATTCTCAGGAACTTTTACAGCATCCTGGCACTTCTCTTTGCAGAGGACACCAAGCACAGCACCAGCCCTGCAGGCAGTGACTGTCCCTGCAAAGCGACAGGGGACCTGGGGGGCCTCGCCCCGTGGGGGCCTGGGCCTCGGGGCCCCTGCAGGGGAGCAGGACTTGCTGAGTCTTAACAACAGTTGCCCTGGGAGGTGGCCTGGAAGACAGACAAGGACGGCATCCCAGGTGACCCTTGGTGCCAGCTCTGACAGATGAGCAGGAGCGTCCTGAGCACAGGGGAGAGCTCCTGGGACTGATTGGTGATGCCCGCCGCGGGCACAGTGGACGGCCCTGTGGTGTGTGCTGCCCCACGGCCCCGCCCCAGGCATCTCACTATCCACGGTCACCGGTCAGTCATCCTGAGACCAGCTCCGTTCTAGGCCGAGCTACGGACAGAACTGCGACCCACCAAGGTCACAGGATGACCCCAGGGTGGCTCGGCTTGGAGACGGGATCTTTAGAGATCCCGTTTAACTGAGGTTATATGAGGTCACAAGGGTGGGGCCTCTCCTTACGGAATCGGTGCCCTAAAGAGAAGCGACCTCAGCAAGACCAGCCTCCCCTGTGTGGACACAGTGAGGAGGGGGTCCCGCCAGGAGCCCACCAACAGCACCTGCACCACAGCCTCCTGCCTCCGGAGCTGCAAGAAGCGTTTCTGCTGCTCAAGCCCCACGGCCTCCAGTTGTTGCTGCAGCCTGAGCCTGAGCAGACAGCCCGGGAGACCCCACGGCTCAGAAAAGCCGCTCATCCAGCTGAAGTCAGGGTGGAAAACCAGTCCAGCTGAGTGGCAGCTCCCACAGAGGAGGAGACGGGCTCTGCTCCCCCGATGGGTGTGGGGGATGCCCCAGAAACAGCTCCAAGATGAACGACAAAGGCCACCCACTGCCTCCTGTCTCTCGGAGCCCCCAGGGCCGGCGGGGACAGACGGCTGTGCCCCCCAGCACGCCCCTCTAAGGCCTCCTCTCCTCATCTGCACTTCATTCTGGTGGAAGTCCCCAGTGCACCATTTTGGTGGCAGTAAAAGATATACAAAAGCCTTGTCACTGCAACAAGCGCAAACCTTAAACCCATGAAGAAGCAGCGAGATTGAAACACACACCCTGCCAATCCCTGGGAATCCTGCGTGCACAGCATAGAGAAGATCAAGATGAATTACAGAAAGAAGGGAGGGTTTCTCTGGGATCAACCAGGACACACGGGGTGAGAAGAGGCGCACGTGTGATTACAAAAATCTTAATCTGTGCTCCCCTCTGTGTCCCGGGGCTACGCCCGGGGAGATGCTACAGGCCACGCCCAGCTCAGAGACCTCCATCGGGGGGTGGGGACCCAGCCCCTGGTGTGCCCAGGGACCAGAGCAGGAAGTTGGCCTTCTCAGGCAACAGGCCTGCTCTTCGGTTGCAAGGGGGACATGCAGACCTGGAGGCAAGGAGGCTGGGGTGAGGCCCTGCTTGGAGAGGCCACAGCCATCCAGAAAGTGGTCATCCCAGACCAGGAGGCAACGTCAGAGTCCTCCTTCTGACGTTGACGCTGCCCTGGCTGGTCTGCAGGACCAGATGACAGAGTGGGGATGGATTAAGTCTGCCCTGCTGTGCCAGCCAGGACCTTGAGCCCAGGGTGCCCCCTCAACCCATCATAGGCTCTGTCCTCCCCGGGAAGCTCAGCGACTGTGGGGACAGAGGAGAAGCTGTAGGTGGAGTGCCCGGCCCAGGGTAGGGCCAGTCCACACCCCAAACACACGTCCTTCACAGCCGAGTGAGGACAGAAGCCACTCTCGGCCACTGACCATGGTGCCGGAGATGGTGGACAGATGCTGGGGGGGACGGAGCCAGCCTCCCCGCGGCCAAGGTCTGGGATGCCCACTGGTCCCCTGGAGGCTGCCCCAGGCTGCAGTGGGCACAACTCCAGGCCTCTGGTCAAGGCCACGAGCCCCGTTCATCTTCCCTGCAGCTTCACGTGACGGCTGCTTACTCCAAGCCTCCATCCCCTCCGGGAGATGGGGGCACACAGCCCCCATGGTCATGGGGGAGGCCCCAACACGGGACATGTGAAGGTCAGGGAGAGGGAGGAAAGCTTGAGGGGTGAGGGATAAGGCAGGGGGAGGGACACAGGTCCGGCCCATGCTGCAGGCACAGAGCCTGGACACACGTGTTCACACATGCACACGCACATGTGGAGACATGCACAAGGATGCAGAGACCCTAGATGGAGCACACGTGGAAACACCCAAAGCACACGCACACACCTATATATGGGAAACGGCTCGTGTACGCACAGCTGCATACACAGACATGCACATACATGTACATGAGTGCGGGGCTTCCCAGGTGCCGCTAGTGGTAAAGAACCCGCCTGCCAAGGCAGGAGACGCAAGAGATGCGGGTTCAATCCCCGTGGGGAAGATCCCCTCAGGGAGGGCTTGGCAACCCACTCCAGTCTTCTTGTTTGGAGAGTCCCACGGACAGAGGAGCCTGGAGGGCTACAGTCCATAGGAGTGCAGAGAGTTGGACACGACTGAAGCAACCTAGCCTGCACTCACACACACGAATGCTTGAGCACACACTCATCACCACACACGTGGGACCACTGTGAGGGCTGCCCTGCAGGCAGCAGGCATGTGGGCGTGTCTGCAGGACAAACAGACACACCGACTCCCTGACCACTGCCCTGCTCCCACCCAGCGAGGTGGCTGGTATGTGGGTGCCGGCCCTGCTGAGGGCGCTAGCCGGCCAGTACCAACCACACAAGGCCTTCTGTTGGCCTTGGGAGCTTGGCTCAGCCAGTCCCAGCCCATTTCCTGTGGGGGCAGTTGGAGGCGCAGGGCTGGGCCACCGTGTTCCAGGGACAAAGGGGCCTTTCATGCCCACACGTCACCACCTCATCTCTGGTCCTGACGTCATGGCAGCTCTCAGCTGGGGAGGGCGTTCCCTGGGGCGGAGGGGGTCCAGCGAGCATAGTGACGTGGACGACAGCTGGGGACCGAAGTCCAGCCTGTTCTGGTGTCACTACCAGGAGTCCTTGGCCTCTGCAGGCGCAGGGCATGGGTCTCCTGTGGCCGCATACCCAGTGCCTGTCTGAAGCAAGGGGAAGGCAGGTCCGTCCACGCTGGGCCTCGCGGCCCAAAATGGACCAGCTCTGCCAAGTGGAGCCTATAATGGGTGCTGCACCCGGGGACCCAGCCTGGTCACACTCCTCTCCTTCTGCCTCACACACACACACACATTTTTGCACATATGCACACGCACACGTTTGCACACAACACATGCTACTGCACCTATATTTGCACTCACACACATCTGCATGCACACACACACTTGCACACACATGTGCACACATGCTTGCACACATCACACACAAATGCTTGCACGTGAGTACACACATCTGCAAACACACGTCTGTATGCGCAACACTTGCACATGCAGCCTGCACATGCTTGTACACACATGTCTCACAGGCTTGTGCAGCACAGTCTGCACAAGCACATCTGCACACACACACATTTGCACACACAAGCACTTCTGCACAGGCACGCACACCTGCACAGGTACTCATGTCCGCAGGGTGGCCTGCAGAGTCACTCTTCCCTCCTGCAGCAATGGTGGGGCAGGCAGAGGCTGGTTCCTCCTCTCCGAGAGCCCCTCTGTGAGAACACCCGGGTAATTCCAGGCCCAGAGCCTCATTCCCGGCTGCCATCTCCCCAGAAGGAAGCCAGCCCTGCAGCCCAGGTGTTCATGAAGTACAGAATACACCTCGTGGGACACAGAGGACCAGCGTCTCAGGCAGGGAGGGACCTGGAGTCTGGGAAGGGAGCAGGGCAGGGCTCGGGGTGTCCAAGGGGCTGAGAAGCAGGGGGCCGGCTGGGTGCAGGTCGTGAACACATCAGTGACTGGCTTACGCTGGTTCTGGTCGATTGGCTGAAGGGCCGATTGCCAAAACTGTAGGGGCAAACTGTGCCTGGAGTCAAAGACAGGCCCCAGGAGCCGCAGGGTGACAGGGGCCACAGAGGGGCCTGTGGGACACCTCCCGGAGAAGACGGAGTGCCGCAGATTCAAGGGACAGGGCAGCACAGGCCCATGCAGAACCCAAGCGGGGACCCTCAGGACAGGTGCCACAGGGACACGGCGTACCTGCCTCGGGGCCTGCTGGGGGCACCAGCTCCTTCCTCCTTAAGAGACAGACGCACCCTCCCACCCCTGGAGCCCTGACTCTGAAGATCAACCACCTGGGGTCAGAGGAATTTGGGGCCAAATTCACTCGGATCCACGGCCAGCCAGTAAGAGATGAGGCATTGCCTGAGTGCACTACACCCTAAAAAGCTAGCGGGGGTTGGCACGTGCCATTTCTCAGGAACCTGCAGAAGACCCATAGTTGGGCGCAAACAGCAGAGACCAGCGGCGTCTCTCCTGGGAAGGCCCAGGAGACTGAGGTTTTGTCTTATCTGCAGACAGTTCCTGAGTGCTTGCCCTCACTGGGCCTGAGAGGGGCCCCAGCTGGCTGGCCAGCCCTGGAGTGGCAGTGTCCACCCTCCAGGGCCACCACTCTGGAATTTTCCATCTCAGCAAAAAAGACAGCCTGCAGAAGGCAGGAAAAAGGCAGGAGGGGCCGGAACTGAGGTAGAAGCTGCAAGACCTGAGCCCGGACTCACTCTGCTCAAAGAGGACCCTGAGCTTTCCCCAGCGCACTCCTCGACTGGGCCAAACACACCTTTGATTCCTCTAGCCCTCCAGACCCGGGTCCCGAGGACATGTGGAGGGTCTGAGTGGACCTCAGACCAAGCAGCTCACCAGCCATGAGAACCTCCTACAAAGGCTGTGTGTCCAACTGTTGACCCCGTGGGTGTGTTTGTGTATATGCGTGTGTGCACATGTGGTGTGCGCAGATGTGCCACTGTGTGACACCTGAAGCTCTCTCGCAGGGACGAGCTGTGTGGATGTGGGGCCCCTGCCCCTCCCCACCAGGACATGTGCGATTCTGGGACCCCTTTCTGCTCTGAGCACACACAAGCTCCAAAGACGGGGAAGCTCAGAAACACACCCATTTCAGACGCCTTTGCTGGTCCCCCCGCCTGCTCCCGCAAAACCGAGGACTTGGACACGCAGGACGACCTTGAAGACACCTGGGGCTGGTGGCTGGCATGTGTGTTGGACAGCAACTGTGGCAACGAGCGTGCCGCCCTCCGGAGTCTGGACAGATGGACGGGGACGTGTGGCGCTAATTGGCCCGGGATCACAGAGACCGTGCTGCTCTGCTCAACGCCCGTGCCCTTTGCTGCTCGTAAATTGCATGGTTCCCTTTGGAATAAACTGTTTCTTCATTTCCATTAACACATGAATCTGCTTACTTTACTCAACAGCTCGGAAAAATGAATCATCCAGAACAAAACCAGTGGGATTCCAGAAATCTCTGGCCACACTCTCAGATGCAGTTATAAACGGACTGCGTCCGTCCAAGGTGGGGAGGCTGCATCTGGCAGCGACGTCCCTGGCCCCAAGGTCCCCCGGCCTCACTGGTGATGGAGGCTCAGGCCACATCCACAAGTGGGGGAAGCGGCGGCTGGCATTTAACACGAGCTGAGAGACACTAACTACACACACACACACACACACACAACTGAGATGTGCACAGGTTTCCACAAGAGTCCACCACACGAGGGGCTCACACAGGCCCTCAGGGTGGGATCGAGACGCTTATGCTGCAGGAATGTCTGGAGGGGACCCAGAAGGCCCCGTCTTTCTGCTCCTCAGGGTAGCACGTGGGGACCCCTCCTGGGAGTGGTCACCAGCTGGGGCAGGAAGGCCTGGGGGGCTGGAGGTCAGAGGGCACCTGGGGTTGGGGGGCGTTGTTCGAGAGTGTTCCCTGCCAGGCCACTCTCAGGCCGGTCCTCCCAGGCAGGAGCACTCCGAGGAGGGGGCTGGGGGCCCACCCAGGGAGGCCCTGCCTGGCCTGGGGAGATGATCCTGCCCAGCTGGGCCTCCCAGCGGGCTCTGGTCTCCCTGCACCCCCCGAGACAGGCAGCCCTGGGCTCAGGAAAACTCCAGCAACCGTAACACCTGCTGGGACCTGCACGCCTCTGGGAGAGATCCATTGTGCCCTCACACACTCAGAAGCAGCTTCTGCGTTCCAGAAAGTCCCATTTGAAACGCCAAAGCCCAGGTACATCCGGTGAGCCCGTCTGGCAGGGGGCTCCTGGGGGCTCCAGGTGGAGCTGCGGGGCTCTCAGGCTCCGCTGACCATGGGGCCGGCTTGCCACTCCTCCTGGGGACGCACAGGCTTCCTTGCGGGTAGACGGACAGCTGACCGTCACTCACGAGGAGGCAATGTGATCGATCCTCTCATCACTCACGGGCGCGCAGAAGCTCAGAGAGGTCCAGAACTGTGCCAAGGTCACAGCTGCCAGAGGGGCGAGGCGGGGACTGGAGTCTGCTCGGCTTGACTGTGGCCCCTACTCTCTGACTCCATGTGGCTGAGGCCAGGACCCAGCTCCCCCGGCCGGCCGGCAGGAGGAACGTGACGCGCCCAGAGGGTTCAGGGCCTCTGTTTCCTCACTGTCCATGGGATGAAGGCGCCCACAGGGTGGGGGTTAGGGGGCTGCTGCAAGGATGGAGCTGACGTAAGAGTCAATTGGAATGAGCTGGCCAAGGTACCCCCCCTGCCCCCCGCCCCATCGCGGTCCATGCTCTTAGGGTTATCACGGGCTAGGACAGCAAAGATAGCGGCCAGCTGAGTGCTCGGGTGGGCAGCCGGCTCTGCAGCTGGCGGGAGAGTGGGGACACAGCCCTGTGCCAGTGTCCTGTGCTCTCAGGGGCAGCCCAGCCACAGCGAGGACCCCCAGCCCCCACTGGGCACACCCGCCCCCAGGCACGATTAAGGGCCCCCACGCAGCTGCCTGCCCCAGCCTCCCCCCCGCCGCCTGGCTCTGCCGGCCCACGGTCCTGCTCCTCGGAGGCACTGGCCAAGACCAGCTCAGGCCCCCGCCGTCCGCCATGCCATTCCCGAGAGCAGCTCAGTTCGGCCCTTGGCACAACGTCCACCTTGTTTGGAATTGTTTTCTCAGGACGCACTCCTGAGAGGGGAATGACAGGATCTAGGGTCTGAGCGTCTCCATGGCGCTGGACATGTGCGGCCAGGCTGCCCGGCAGGTGGATGAGACCCTGACCGTGCCTTGGATGACCCAAGTACAGCCAGTCAGGCTGCAGGCCTCTCTGTGTCCTCTGTCCCCTGTCCCCCGGGGGAGCTGGCACTGAGTCGCGTCCAGCAGGCGGGTCTGCGGCCGTCGCAGCAGGGGTTTGGGGGCAGCTTTACGACGGCCTTGGGCCTGAGTCAGTCTTCCCACAGAGGTGCACCCTCTCAGCGCCTGCCTGACCGCAGAGCTGTGGGCGGAAACAGGGGCCCCTGCTCTTCGCTAGGTCAGCCCGGGCCTGGGCTCCGGGGCTCTGCAGGGTGGGGGGGGGTCACGGGCTATCTGGGAGGCCCGTGTGTGAGCACCCTACCCCGCAGCACCCGGGGCTGCAGGGCTGGGGTGCTGGCTTGTTCCCTGCTCTCAGTCCCCAGAAGCATCCGGAGGGCAGGGGACGGATGGGGTCCCACTGCACTGGACGCACAAGAAAACCCAGCGGCATCCCACCCCTGGGGGCCTCCAGGTGGGCTCTCCAGAGACCCGGGTGCCGGCTCGGGTGTGCTCTAGCCTGGGGCTGGCTGGGCCTGGGTCAGTGGCCTGAGGACAGGGAGCCGCTTCCCAGACTGACCACCGGGGTCTGCGGCTGCCTGCCACTCCCACGAAGGTTTCCGGCATCCACGCAGACGCACGTCCACGCTCGCATTCAGGAGCCTCTGAGCACTCCGGGGTTCCGCTGGGTCCCTGACAATCAGAGCACGCAGCAGGCGTCTGCCGGGTCTGTGATTGCGGGCGGGCTGAGCTCACAGCCACCGCAGTTTAGAGGGCTGATTTCACCCCTTCCGCCACCCCCAGCGTCGGGATGCGCCGACTTCTCTTGTGAGAAACGGGTATGTGAGATTGCCTCCAACCATCCCAAAATAGGCTCTGAGCCTTTGCCACGTTGATTACGGCTGACACCCGGGAAGGGGGGGTCCGTGAAGGCACCACCGCCACCTGGCTCCAGCGGGTTCTGTGGGCCCAGACGTCCCCGCTGGGAGCGTGGCGGGCATTCTGATGCAGGCGGGGGAGGGCCGGGTCTGGGGGGCTGGGCCATGTGAGGGGGTGGGAGAAGGGGCACAGAACGCAAAGGGACCCGAGACCCTGCAGTCCTGGCCCAGGGCCCCCTGGGTGGACCCAAGGGACGGAGCTCCGGGCAGAGAACCCTTCCCCTGCAGGGCCAGCCCCGTAGACTTCTGCTCCAGCCCCCAGCTCAGGGCCAGCCCCGTAGACTTCTGCTCCAGCCCCCAGCTCTGGGGCCCAGCTGGTGGCTGCTGGACCTTGGCCCCAGGATGGAGGGACACGGGGTGGACCGTCTGTGGACCCCGCAGGGGAAGTGTTGTGGGTTCTGTTGGAAACGTTGCGAGGATACAGGACGAATAGAGAGCACCCTGGCAGAGACGTGGAAGGAGCTGACGCAGCCACATATGGCCACTGACCGCACGTCTTTACTGGACGGCACGGGTCCCCGTGGTGGTTTAAAGACCCCTGTGCTGCGGGGCACAGAGGGGTCCCTGAGGGCTCCAGGGGATGGAGGCAGCCGTCCTGAGTCCACAGGAGAAGGTTGCCGGGACAAACAGCCCTCCCTGTCCCAGCCTTCCGGAACCTTCTCTGACCCTGCCCGACTTCTGTGAGCCAGCTGGGGGCCTCTCTGCGGTCCAGGGTGGCCTCTGTGCCTGTCCTGTCCAGGGAGGCCAGGACTCAGGGACTTCTCAGGAGCAGCCTACCTCCTCCTTGAAAGGCTGCCCCGGGGTCTGGCTCTGGGCTCCCTGACCTGCTCTGGTCCCCTCGGTCACGTGGGACACACAGATGTCCGTGAGCCAGCCCAGAGCACGAACCGTCTGTGATTCCTCTTCCTTCGCGGTAAAGGCTGGCGGCAGCTTCCTGGAGCCTTCTCAGATGTCCCGAGTACTGCCGGGCCAGAGTGGAGGCCCTGTCTTCCCCGGATACCGAGACTAGCCCATCAGAGATGCAAGAGGGGTGGGAGTGGGCACAGCTCAGCTGCTGGGACCCCTGAGCTCAGGTGGCCTGTCAGCCTCTACCCCCCAGGCCGAGGGGGCCACGGTCGCTGGCTCAGGCTGTGCTCAGCCCACCTGCAAGGCACACCCCACTCGAGCACGCGGGCCTGCACTCGGATCAGACAGACAGGCAGGGAGACCCACCGTCCCCGGATACGCCTGGGGTCCAGAGGCCCCAAGGCCACGCTCCGCCCTCCCGGTGGGGTCTGCGACTGAGGCCGAGGTTGTAGGCTGCACCAGGCTGGCACACGCCACACCCAGGACCTGGGGATCCAAGGAGAGGCGAGTCCTCCTCCCGGTCACTCAGGCTGAATCTTTCAATCACTCGGCAAAGAAAAATCTGCAAAACCCAGATTATGTTTTAAAATTAGACAAAAATTTTCTTTCGACAACTTCTAGACAGCGTAATTTAGCAAGCATATTCTCGATAATTATTTTTTCTTTAAATAGTTACAGTAGAATGGATTAATTTTCAAGACGAGTCTCTGATTAGCGTGATTCATTAGCTGCCTGGGCGCTGTCTGCACTGGAGTGCAAGGTCAGAGAAGTCCCCTGGAAGACTGGACACCAGCCCACGCCTGTGGCAAACTCTCCAGATTCGGGTAATCACATTAGATTGAGAGAGAAAAAACACAGTTGTTGCGAGCTACCTGCTTCATTATCTCATTAGGATCAAGAAATGTACGTGGAGGGGGAAGAAAAAAAATCTTTCTTGGGCAAATTCCCATAAACTGACAGAAGCTCCTTGGGAGAGCAGACAGGAGAAGCAGCCAGGTTTCCAGTTTAACTCGTGACCGGGAGAGAGTCCCCCCGGATCTGGGAGGCCGCGGGGCTCCTGGGGGGCAGCGGGGGGATGTCGGGCCCTGGCTGTGTGGGGACATCACATGTCCATGTGCGTAGAGCTGGACACGCCCTCATTTAGGGCGGCCACCTGGGGCAGCTGGGCGCCCACAGGGCTGGGGGCTGTGCTGGGGGCCCATCTCCAGAAATTGATGAGGCCGCAGTCCAGGGGAGAGGTCTGGCCTCTGCAGGAGACATGCTGGACATGGCGGGAGATGCCAAGGCTGAGAATGCCGGCTGCTTTCAGGGAATCCAGGCCCTCACTAGGACTCAGACCCATCACCTTTCATGGACGACAAGGCCTATGGAATATCTAGACAACCACTCTGCCCATTCCTCTCTCCTTTCATCCATCCACCCTCCAGCATCTAGCTATCCATCTTTCCATCCATTTATCGCCCCACCCACCCTCCTATCCATCCGTCCATCCACTCATCCATCCATCTGTCCATCCACCCATCCATCCATCTGTCCATCCACCCATCCATCCATCCACCCTCCACCCATCTACCTATCCATCTATCCTCCATTTATCGCCCCACCCACCCTCCTATCCATCCATCTGTCCATCCACCCATCCATCCATCTATCAATCCACCCATCCTCCATCTGTCCATCCACCCATCCATCCATCCACCCTCCACCCATCTACCTATCCATCTATCCTCCATTTATTGACCCACCCACCCTCCCATCTGTCCATCCGTCCATCCATCCACCCTCCACCCATCTATCCATCCACTTATCGACCCACCCACCTCCCATCTGTCCATCCATTCATCCATCAATCCACCCATTCACCTATCCACTCATTTATTGACCCATCCACCCTCCCATCCATCCATCCACCCTCCACCCATCTACCTATCCATCTATCCTCCATTTATTGATCCACCCATCCATCCATCCATCCAGCCATCCACCCATCCATTCATTTATTGACCCACCCACTTTCCCATCCGTCCATCCAATCTTTAGTGTGTGCAGCATCACGAAACTCTTGAACTTGCCTTCCTTTGCCCAGTGGTGAGATGCCTGGCCATGCCTACTGAGAAAGGCCAAATAACCCAGTGCTCAGGGACCCCCTGTCCTCCTGCCCCCCGGGAGCAAACTTCAGAGGGAAGTGGGGGAGGGAGTGACATCGCTAGCTGAATCGACCCCACCCCGCCTGCCTCGGACTCCTGCCCAGCGGACGTGTAGCCCCCACACGGCGTCCCAGACTTCCGGCCCCTCCCTCCTCTACTGCGGTCCGCTTGGCAGTGACAGAAGGAGCCAGGGACGGCCCATGGGCACCTAAGACTCTGCCCAGGCTCTTTGCGCCCTGATGTGAAGACTGACTCACTGGAAGAGACCCTGACGCTGGGAAAGACAGAGGATGAGGTGGTTGGACGGCATCATCAACTCCATGGACGTGAGTCTGAGAAAACTCCAGGAGATGGTGAAGGACAGGGAGGCCTGGCGTTCTCGCACAGAGTCAGACACGACTGAGCGATTGAACAACAACTGCAGACAGGGAACCAGCGAGTTTCCCCCCATGAACTGGAGGTTCCAGCGGCTCTTGAAGGGTTTCCTCCAGACGGTGCTCCCCGTCCTCCAGCAGCTCAGGCCTCTCCCTCCTGATGGGCTCAGAGCCCCTCTCCCTGTCCCCACAGGAAGGGAGGCTGTGAGGCCTGGGGAAAGCAGGGCTGGGGAGACGGAGGCCCGGAGGCAGCTTGCAGGCCTGCAGTCCCTGCCTCCATCAGCACGTGGCCTGGCCCTGGGGCTTCTGTCTTCACGCGGCTTCTCCTCTTCCCATCAGGACCCAGGCACGGGAGCAGAGCCCCCCTTGATGATCCCATCTTAACTGGTCACCTCTGATTACACGGCCACCCAAGGCCACAGTCACAGGCCCATGGATTAGAACTTCAGTGCATCTCTGTGTTGAACCCAACCCACTACAGATGCCCTTCCTGGGGTGCAGAGCAAGGCAGCCAGGTCAGGCCATTTCTCACGTTCATGTTTCACATCCCACACTTGGGAGCGACCAGCACAAGGCCCCCCCGCCCCGGCCCCAGGAAATGGACTGAGCTGTGAGCAGGCTGCCGGAATCCAGGGTCACGTGAACTCAGCACGGAGCCCCAGAACCAGAGGGTGTGGGTGTTGGATCGCTGGGGAGATGCTGTGTTCAGACACCATGCCAGGATCGATCGAGTTGGCAAAAAGGATAGACTGCTTCCAACGAAATCCAATAGGTCCACACAAGCGTTTTATCTTAGAATCTGGGAAAGGTGTCTCTACCGGAAGCATCTCACCTGTGTTAAGATTTACAAACTTCGATTTAAGGAACGGGAAGGAAGCCTCTCCTGACGTCTGTTTATCTGCTCTATGGTTTGAGCCCCTCGCGGTTGGAGAGGCTCTGAAACGGGGCAGACTCAGCCTGGACGTTTGGATGTGGTTTCCTTGGTTATCACTTTGATCTGCGTGCCCAAGACTCCCCATAACTTTGAGCTCAGTTTCGGTCCAAGCACAGGGCCCTGCCTGGCATTCCTAATCTTGCTGAAATCCCCCAAGCCGGAGGCTGCGCCGTGGTAACGGTGAGGCCCTGCCAGCCACCTGGTGCGGGGGGTGGGGGGGTGAAGCTGCTGAATTAGAAAAGGCCCAGGGAGTGAAACGCCCACAGGAGATGCTGGAATCAAAGGCTCTGGGTTCACTGGGTTGGAGCCTTCTAGCAGCCCCGGGGGGCTCACTGAAATGCGCCTGGTGCCCCGCCCTGGGCTCCCCAGCACTGCTCGCCCTGGCAGGTGGGGCTGGCGCAGGCCAGGGGTCTGGGGGTCCCCATGCATCGCGCTCCTGGGGCTGTGGCAGGGTGAGGCCCGTGGTCTTGCGGCAGTTTGGGAAAGCCCCCGGCCCGCAGCCACTGTGTCCCCCTCCGGCCTGGGGTCCCTGTCCCGGGCTCTCCTGCACTGTCCAGGGCCGCCCCGCCTCACTCAGCACAGGGCCATTCTGGCTGCCTCAGCGAGCCCACGGCTGAAAGGGGTGAAGCGCCCAGGGCCGCGGGAAGGCGGCGTTGGCAGCGGGGGGCTGGAAGCGAAGCCCTGTCCCTGTCTTTCTTCCTTTATCTGAGCCAAGAATCCGGCAACCAGTGACGGCCACCTGGGCAGCAGTATGAATGGCTCCCGGCCCGGCCACCGAGCTGCAAATTGGGCGTTATTTATAGCTTGCCTCCGCCAGGGTCAGGGTCTGGGGAACGGAGCGGGTGGGACTGAAGCCTCGGAAACGGACTCCCATTCCCTGCCTGGGGCCGGACTGCAGCTCCCTCTGGGGCAAACACCGTCAGATCCCGCTGCAGAGGCGAGGCTGGCTCGAGGCCGGCCCAGGCCAGCGGGCTCTGTCCGGCCTTCCTGCAGCCCCTGCGGCTTCTGTGGACAGAGCCACCCTCCCTGCTGACAAGGGGGCACCGAGGTCCCAGGCAGTCAGCCCCAGGCCCTGGGGGCGGGCAGCACAGAGCTGGGGCCAGACCCAGCGGCTCGAGCCGACCTCTGCCCCTCCCAGCGCCCCGCCCTGGGACGTCCGACTGATGAGCCACACCTGCTTTTTGTCCTGTGTCTTCCTTCCTTTATTTCTCTGTCAGGACACTCGTCTCCAGCATCTCTCAGTGCATCGGCTCTCATCCCGTGGGCCAGGCTGGAGACCCCCTCTGACTGTGGGACCGAGACCCCCGGGCCACATGCCCTGGCTGCCCGCCTGCAGCCTGTCCCCCACCCCCACCATGCGTGGGTGGCCCCCGCCAGGCCTCTCAGGCCGGACCTTCCCCCGACGGAGGCCTCTCCTGCCCCCTCCACTGACCACAGGCCCCAGGGCCTTCCTCGGGAACCCTGACCCTGCAGAGGCCAGTGACACACAAATCCGAGTGTGGATTTGGGGAGTCTGCGCCCCACGAGGGGCTCCATGAGGGTGGGCTGGCCTGCTCTGGCCCCTGCTGCAGGCCCTGCACAGCTCCTGGTGCAGAGAAGTTTCTGGAAAGAATCTGTAGAGGGTAGGGGAGGAGGAGCTGCTCTGGGAGCACTGCTGTTTCCAGAACATTCCACATCCTTCCATCACTGAGTGTGGGCCTGGCCGCTGCGGCTCTGGGAGCGGAGGCTCCAGGGCTGACCTGTGTCTCATATCCAAGCTTCCAGGAACGTGCCCGGCTTCTGCTGGGCTCCTCCATCACTGCCCTGTCCAGCAGCTGCCCTTGGTGTTCAGAGGCAGGACCAGTTGCTGGTGGTGGCCACAGTGTGGGCACAAGGTCAGCCTTCTACGCCTGGGGTCCCCGCTGCCAGGAGAGTCAGCAAGAGGCACCGGAAGTTTCTGGGTTCGGATGGGACTCCAGGCAGGGGCAACCTCCCCTCCTCAGCAGGTGGACGACGCCTTTCCTGTCCCCAGGGCACCAGGCACCGGTCGGCCCATCTGAAGACACCACAGACAGGGCACCTGCACATACCCGAGCTGGTGCTGGTGGGTGCAGGGCGGGCGGGCGCCGGGCCTTGGGGCAGGGCCCCCAGGATGGCGGCTCAGGGCCCGAGAGGCTGGCCCAGCCCTGTGGCCCCAGCAGCGCCGCAGCAAAGGGGCCAGGTTTTCCCCCAAGGGGGCCCCATCGCCCCCACACTCTTCTTGGGCTTCCCAAGGCTCAGAGCTCACCCACCCGCACCCACTCTGAGGGCATCACTCTGAGATGCTTGGCTGCAAGGTCAACTTGCTTGGGATGAAGGTCCCCAAACCCATTTCCTCCTTTCCCTGCATAGATGGCAAGAACGCACTTCCCAGGCTCCTGCACGGAGGCAGTGGCCCGGCCAGAGGACCTCACTCAGGAAGCCGAGAGGCTCTTTCCAGGCTCAGCCCAGAACCTGCCTGCCCTACCCGGCCACACATGGCTCCTTCAAGACGGGGGACCCCAAGGTGTGGGGGATCCAGGGCCAGCTAGACAGGGGCAACACCACTACGATCTTGTGGTTATTGTCTGGCCACTCAGTCGTGTCCGGCTCTGTGACCAGAACGGCATGAACTGCAGCACGCCAGGCTTCCATGTCCTTCAGTACCTTCTGGAATTTGCTCAAACTCATGTCCATTGAGTCGGTGACGCCATCCAACCATCTCATCCTCTGTCACCCCCTTATCCTGCCTTCAATCTTCCTTAGCATCAGGGTCTTTTCCAATGAGTCAGCTCTTCGCATCAGGTGGCCAAAGTATTGGAGCTTCAGCTTCAGCGTCGTTCTTCCAGTGAATATTCAGGGATGATGGAATAAAACAAACTTGTGTTACAGGCTTGATCATCAGCAAACTTTTCTTAAGCCAGAAAGCGTCTCTGGAGGCTCAGTGGTAAAGAATCTGCCGGCAATGCAGGAGACCAGGGTTTGAACTCTGGGTTGGGAGGTCCCTTGGAGTAGGAAACGGCAACCCACTCCAGTATTCTTGCCTGGAAAATCCCATGGACAGGGGAGCCTGGTGGGCTATAGTCCACGGGGTCCCGAAAGTCGGACACGACTGAGTGAGCACAGATGCACAGGACGTCTCACAGCTGCAGCCCAAAAGTGGCCCTGATGCCCCTGGAGGCTGAGTGCGGAGGGGACCCCGTGGAACTCCGCCAAGCCGGGCGGGCCCTGAGAGGACACCTCAGCTGAGCCCAGCTCCCCACGGGCTCGAGGCCACGGCCAGCAGGCAGGAAGAGGGGGTGTGGAGGCCTCCCTCCACAGCCTCTCTCTACACAGGGTCTCCGCGGGGCAGCCGGCTGGCCGGGGACCCCCACCCTGTCCCTGATCTAGGAGTCAGGGTGGGCCGCAGGCAGAGACGCCCAGGAGGCCAAGATGCAGGGTCCGGCTCTGGTGTTGACACGGGGACCTCAGGTCCTGGCTCTGCCCCCTAAGGCTGTGCCCTAGTCTTGTCAGAAGCCTCCACCCCACAAAAGCCCCGTGATGGGGGGTAGGTTTCCAGTGTCAGGCGGTTGGTCAGGTGCCCACCTGGGCTTCCACAGAAGCTGGGTAGGTCTGAGACTGTCCAGGGCCCCAGGGTCAGAGCACCGAGGCCCCTGCTCCACTCGTGATCCTGGTTCCCCCCGCCGCTCTGCTGGGCCATGTCTCAGGCAGATGGTGATTAAGGCCTGGGACGCGGCGCCTAACTGCACTGACCTGGATCAGCCCCCGCGCTGATGCTGACGGTGCAGTGTACAAGCCACACCCTTCAGTCCGTGAAGCCACAGCGGCCTTTGTGAGAGCCAGAAGGATGCACAAGAAGGTCACTCCCATAAAGGCCGGGAAGGAGCCTTGCAGTCGGGGAGCACGAAGGCCTGAAAACTGCCTGCCTGCACCTTGGGCTTGGGGAGGGAGGTGGGCGGGGGGCAGCAGACGCAGATGCAAACACGACGAGAGGCACAGCTGCACTTACCCCCCAGCACCCACAGCAGCTGGGTCGGCGTCCTAGGAGGTGGGAACAGTGGGAGCTGTGGCCACAAGTCTATAGTAAGAGGCCGGGGCTGGGTCCCCACAATGTCCCAGCGCATCGCGATGGGAGGCCAGCCTGCCAGGGAGGGGCTAATCCTCCCATCCCCCCACCTGGTACCCATGAAGCAGCTACAACAACATCCAGCCCCACATCAAGCCCCTAAATGAACCGTGGGCTGGCCAGATGGGTCTGGGGGCAGTGGGCACATCCACGGAGAATTGTAAACAGTGGCCCTCAGAGCCTGAAACAGCGCTGGCCCTCCGTCACCCCATCTTTCTGAGTCCCTCCCCCTACTGCCTCACACACGCGCACAGACCTTTGGAGGCTCAGGGGCTTTGGCGAGGAGGAGACAGCCCACCTCCAGGACGTTTAAAGCTGTCCTGGTGGGGCAGGGACAGGGCATCATCCATCCTCCACCCAACGCCTGGTACCTGAGAGCTGTCCCGTCCTCCAACTTAGAGAACAGGCTGCTGCAGACGCAGGGGACCCTGGGCTGTCCCCCTGCGCAGTGACCTGGTGCTCTCAGTTCAGAAAGAGGGGGACGTCCAGGGGTGGCCACAGGCTGGGGGCAGGGCAGAGAGGAGCCGGTGGGAAACCCGCCCAGGAGACCGCACAGGGCAGAGACCACGGTCAGCCCGTCTCGAAGAACCCCTCAGAGAGTCACATGGATGGACGTGGCTCATGTGAGAGAAGAGTGGATTTTGGCGACGAGGAAGCAAGGTCACAACAGCGGTACCCTCAGCAGTTAGGAGCGGCATCGTGAGAGCAGAAGGCAGGAAGGACAGAGGGCATGTGGGAGCAAGAGCTGCAAGTGCCCTGGTCTCTACGGCCATCACAAACACCCCTGTGCCCAGGAGCTGAGCTTCTCAACACCAAGAGCAACCAACAGGAAAGAACCAGGCGGAGGCGGGGCTGGGGGTGATCAGAGATCACACAAATATATCCTCAGCAAATCTGGTGTCTACAAAGGCCCACCGAGTGTCAGCACGACTGGCTGTAACCCAGGGACGCCTCTGAACGCAGGAATTCCAAGGAAAGTTTCAGAAGGCTCTGGGGGGCCGGGAGGAAGATGCCCCGGGCGTGAGCAGGCACTGACAAAGGAGGCACAGCCATGGAAGGTGCGAGAGGCCCCGTGGACGTGAGCAAAGCCTTGGGGGCCCCGCAGGGAAGCGAACCTGAACTGCGATTCTATACCCAGCCCAGATAGCACCCCGCACAAACCACGTTTGCAGGAAACACGAACCTGAATTTCAGCTGTGTCTTCCACACATGGGTTTTTGTTCTCTGATACACATGATGAAAACAGGCATTTTCAAAAGAGCTAACAGTGGGTTTTTTTTTGGGGGGGGGGATATGAAAGAAGCATCTCCATCTTCTTCTGCCTGAATGATCTACCACAAATAATTAACACTCAGCACTAGTTTTAAAGATGAGTGCTCAAGGGGATGGTCAGATCACAGGCCAGTACAAGCAACACAGGTCCACAGACCAACCCTCCCACGGTCCATCGGTCACGGCCTGATAACCGAGTGCTGAAACACAAGCGAACAACAGGCGTGTTTGCAGTCAAGGTCTGGGGAGGGAAATTCATGGGCGAGTTTCCAGGTGAGCCCAGACCGACGAACACAGCGTGACAATCACCACCCCTCACTCATGATACTTCTGGTCCTTGAAGCGAGCCCTTTACCCACGTGACGGAGGAGAGCAGACTCAGGAGGCCTAGGAGTCTCTTCAAAGACACACGGTTACTCAGTGCAAGAATCATGACTGAACCCAAGGGACCACGTTCACACTCTGGGCTCACCCCCTGGTCACTGGAGACCGTGTGAGTCTTGGAAACAGGCAGCTTCTTTCTTTCTTCCTGCGAGCCTGGCCAGGGCTGCAGGAGCCAAGGGTGAGTTGCAGGTGGGGCTGGCTCCAGGACACAGCAATTCTCGGGGAGGGGCCCCCGTCCTAAGTCCTATGACATGTCCAGGGAACTTATGGGTCTCACGGGGCTTGGGAGCCTGGGTGATGCCTTGACAAACACGCCTGCTCGTGTGGGGTGTGCTGCAGGGTCATCCCACGGACGGCAGGTCCTCCTGCTGCCCCGACAGCAGAGTCATCAGAGACCCCGGAGGCCTCGTGCCCCTGGTTCGGGTGGGCTGGGCATTCTGAGCCTCCTTTAGGAGTGGAGCTCCCTGCCCGCTGTAGTCCCAAGCCCGACAACCCCCACCCCTTCCAGCTGCAGATTTCTGTGCTTCTCAGCAGAGCACCTCAGGTCCGGGAGAAGAGAAAGGTGACTTTGCCAGAGGTGCCCTGGGTGCTCTGGTCTCCAGTTTGGGACAAGACGGTAGTCTTGCAGCGGTGGTGGCAGGGAGGAGCTTGAGGTCAGGGCCCGCCTCCCTGCTGAGTCTCCTCCCACTCGGCTCATTGCTCGGGGAGCTCAGCTGGGGAGGGCTTGGTCGTGGTCACCGTCACCAAGGCTGTGGCTCCCCCAGCTTCTGCATCACAGGCATATCAACCTCTGGGTTTAAGCAGTGTGACCGGATAGCAGGCTCTGGTCCTCCCAGGCTCACTGTGTTCCTGGAACACGGAAGCTCTCTGGCGTGTCCTACTGGACACCTGCAGGCGATGTTCCCCAGGCCCCTAATTTACGGGTAATGTGTGATGACAGTCTGACTCCCTGGGGTTTAGGGTTTTCATCGGCACAGATAAGTGAGGACCGGCTGTCCCAGTCTCTGGAAATGGTGTTTTCTTGTTGTATTTATGACCCAGGACAGTCACCAGAGGCCCGTAAAGCCCGCTGAGGAGAAGCTGCTGTTAATCACCGTCTGCATCACGAAAAACCTCCCTCACTCAATACGGGAGGTGCCTCCTTGCCGTCAGGACCGTGACAAAATGTCCTGACCCCACAGTCTCTACTCCTGATGAGCTGGCAAGTCTGCACGGTCGTCACCCAGTGGCTCCAAAGCGGCTCTGTCCTGCCGGGAGCTTTGACCACGGCGCTGCTCTTCCCTGGCCGCCCCCAGCAGACTCCCCTCCCTTCTCACCCCTCAAGCTTCCTCTGTGGGGCTAGACTGGGATGGGGGCTGCCCTCAGCCAGCACTCTCCTGGATCTGAGCTGACAGTGGCCACAGGTTTGGCCACAGAAGGTGGACAGAGCTCACTCGGGTGCATTTGTCACGGGCACACTGGATGGGTCTCCCAGCAGCTTCTAAGTGGCCTGTCCACAGAGCCCTCCTCCAGCAAGACCCTCCATTAAAGATAGTTTCAGACGTCTCCGTGTGCCAAATCATGATGCCCCGTGCAAGGCAACACTGCCCTTCTTAACGGACTACAATCAATACTGCATTTATTTATCAAAAAAGCCACAATCAAGGAAGACCACCCTGAGAAGTGCACAGCGATTAGCAACCAATTATGGGATTGGGGGTGGCATGTGTTGGCCCGAGGGCACATTCAGAGCCTGGAGCCGCCCCCTCCAAGAGGAATGAATGAACCGTCCAAGGCCAGAGGCAGGGCGTCCAGCCTGTGATTCCCACAGGCTTGGACCACTGACCAGGGCAGTTTGCCAGACAGAGCAGGGGCCAGAGGTCAGGATTTTCCATTCCCAACAAACTGAATGGAGAGGCCAGCTAGGCAGGATGCAGCTTGCCTGGGGGATCTGCGAGATCTGGCTGAAAACCTGAGCTCTGTGAGGTCCTACTATTTGGTCACCAATGGGCAGGGACCCCCTTGTGCAAAGTCCAGGAGAAACAGGGCTGGGATGGGGCTGAGTGGGGGGCAGGACCAGGGGAGGGGGCTGGAGGGGGGACAGGACCAGGGGAGGGGGCTGAGGGGGGAACAGGACCAGGGGAGGGGGATGGAGGGGGGACAGGACCAGGGGAGGGGGCTGGGGGGGGGGGGGACAGGACCGGGGGAGGGGGCTGAGGGGGGAACAGGACCAGGGGAGGGGGCTGGAGGTGGGACAGGACCAGGGGAGGGGGCTGAGGGGGGAACAGGACCAGGGGAGGGGGCTGGAGGGGGGACAGGACCAGGGGAGGGGGCTGAGGGGGGGACAGGATCGGGGGAGGGGGCTGGGGGGGGACAGGACTGGGGAGGGGGCTGGGGGGGGACAGGACCAGGGAGGGGGTGGCCGAGGCAAGTAATTCATTGACACCCAGCAGGTGCTTCAAGATGGTGCCACAGTTCTGCACCACTTAAACCACGCCTGTTCAGAGAGGCCGCAGTGCCAGCTTACCCCTGGGAGGGGATCCATAAGGACACCTCATGGGTTCGTTTCCACGGAACCTGCCAGGTGGAGCTTTGGGGACCCCGCCGGCCTGGGGCAGGTCACAGACGCTCCCTCCAGAGGTGACCCGAGGCTCGTGGGCGGTGGCTGTGACCCAGGTCAGCCTGAGGGCACGCTGCCTCCTCTGCTCAGGGTGGCACCGGGCGAAGGTCACCAGGAGGGAGAAAGAGGCACACCACCCTTCCAGAAATGACTAGTTCTCCTGGAGGAACACTGACTGGACTTCAGTCAGGGACCCCAAGTGCCTGCAACCTAGACGGGTCTCTGGGTTCCGGCCAGGTGAGGTCCCGGGCGCTGAGCAGCGGGTCCCACTCTCCTTTCTCAAGGGTTTTGGAGATGAACCTATGCCCAATTAGAACTGCATCTCTGTTCATCCATTAAGGTTAAAGTCAGGACTTCCTCTGTCTCCTGAGGCTGGGAGTCAGGGTGCTGTGGGATCGGCTGATCCCAAGGACAAGGTCAAGGAGTACGGTGGTGCAGCACCCCCCAGGCCAGGACCTCAGGGCACCTGGAGACCCAGCTCTCAGGGGAGACTGTGCGGCCCTGGCAGCCAGAAGCCGATTACTTTTGTCAGTGGAGTCAGAACAGAAGGGAAATTGAATTAAGTTATAATGCAGTGCTGGCGAGCCGACGAGTGTCGCCCTCCCAGCAGAGCCGGCGAGGTAAGTCAGCGTCAATAGGGGAGAGCGGCCGGGCCGGGCGGGGGTCAGCGGGACGACGCTGCGCACGTGCGGCCCCCGTGTCAGAACCAATACGGCGACAGGCGCATCACCAGCATGGGCACCGCTATTTCAGGAAACGCAATTCTATTAGAAGTTTTCCAATCTCTTCTCCTGCCTTCTGACTCTCGGGGGCCGTGGGCCCTCCTCCTGCAGTATGGGCGCATCTCCAGTGGGCAGCGGTAACTGGGCCAGGAAGGGGTGGGTTCTTGCTCCCGAGTCAGCCCTCTCGGGCCCTGGAGCACTAGAACCCACTGCACACACAGGATGCTGGCCCGGGGAGCCCTCCCCCGAGCTCCCCGCGGGGCAACCAGCTTCTGCCCCACACACCTGCTTTCCGGATGCCCCCGCCCTTCTGGGCAGGAATAGTGGCCCTGCCCTGGTGCCCTCTAGCCTCCCGCGCTCGGGGCCCTGCTGGGCGTTCCCAGATAGACAGGCTGCCAGTGTGGATAGAAGCCTCTCCGGGACCAGCCGGCCCAGGGGTCTTTGCAGCCTGGAGACCTTTCCCCAAACCGGCCGGGCGGCACCTGGGCACGGGCCACAGTGGGTGCTCTGTGTGAGGGACAGCAGGCCCAGGCCCCACTGCCCACCCGGGGGAGCTGGCAGACGCTCAGCAGGGTCTCTGGATGCACCGGGTTCCCCTGTTGTGGCGTCCGGCCCCAGCCCTGGCCTGGTGATAGCTGCCCCAGAATCAGCAGCTCCTGCAAGGCTGGCTCCTCTGTGGGCCCCGGGAGCTGGACGGGTGGGCTGCCCTCGGGAACACAGATGAGGTCAGCTCTTTGCCTCCCCCATCACTGTCGCCCCGGCTTCCTGCTGTGAAAGGGAAGAAGTGGCCTCTTATCTGCCTTCCTGAGGACCTCCAGGGGACGACGCCCATCTCAGTAGGCGCAGGCATACCCGGGGTACCAGTTCCCTTCCACCCACCACAGGGACCCCCGTCTTGGGGAACAGACCCCAGAGTGTGGAGGGGCCGCAGCTTGCTCCGGCATCAGGCTCCAGGGCAGAGTGACCACTGTGGCTGATGCCGTCCCCACGGGTCACTGACCCGAAGTGTTTGGCCAAACCCACCTGATACCAACATGAACTTGGGTTGATGACAGTCTCTCCCCACCAGCTCCTCAGCTGGAGCAAAGTCACTAGCAATACTGTTCTTAACGCCAATGAGGGGGGGTTTGAGGGGAGCTGGGAACCCTCGGTACTTGTTGCTCTATTATTTTGTAAACTGAAAACTTCTCTAAAAATTAAGCATATTAATTAAAAACAAACAGATGAAGGAAAAACACAGGCTCCAGCCCAGACGATGTGGAACAAGACACGTGGCCCGATCCTCGGTGGGAGGAGAGACCTGTCCCCACAGAGCTCACAGCCCGGACAGCCCAGCCCCGGTCCTCTGCCGGCTGCCCGACCACACGGACAGAAGACAGCCTCCCCCGTCTGTGGGTACAGTGCGGCCCAGGCCGACAGCCCAGGATGGAGGAACAAGCCAGACCCCTCTCTCTGCCTGTCTGTCTGTCTGTCCTGCCTTTGGGCCAAGAGTGCAAGACTGCCAGGCCAGGGTCCCCCTCAGTGACCAGCACCCTCACCCTGTAGAGCCTGGCACTGCACCCCCGTGGGAGGACCCACAGGCCAGGACTGTCTGGGGGTCGAGGGGTGGGCCCGTCACTTCCTCCCGTGGATTTCACACTGAGATGCTCATCAAGGTGGGTAAGGACGCAGAGGCGCCACGGGTTTGTTAGAGCTCTGGGTGGGCGGAGGGGGGAGGACATACAGTGACACCCGTGTGGCCTGGGCCCCCGCTCCCAGCTGATCAGACGGCGAGAGACGATTAGCTGATGAGGTGCATGCAGTATAATCAGAGGAGTAATCCAGCTCTTTCACTCTGCTTCAGAACCGTGTTTTAGAACTTCACATAGTACTGTCATGAGTTCCAAAGACTAGAACTTCTCAGTACTGACCCTGGCACTGCAATCCGAGCGCCACCTGAGACCACAGGAAACATCAGTGAGAAGTGTTCACAGACCCACAGGTGTGATGTGGGCAGCAGAGCTCGTGGAAAGACACAAGGCAGCAGCCCCTGACCTGCAAAGCACATGAGGAGAGCCCGGCAAAACAGACTGCTTAAAACAGGAATTTCTGTTCATCCAGAAATTGCCGGGGAGCCCTCGTGCTCTGATCGCTGGACACCTGTGACATCATGCAGGGAACAGTCCTGGGTGGGGGTCTGTGCCGATCACCAGATCTGCAGGCCGCCTCCATCCTGCCGCCCTCCTGCAGCTCAGGGACATCACAGATCCCGGTCCTCGTGGTGGGGGGACACACGGGAAGCCGGCTGACCACGCCAGGCTGGGAGAAGATGTTAGCAGGACAAGCCCCCAAGGCAGGAGTCGGATGCAGACTAAAGAAAGAGCTGCTGAGAATCACCCAACAAATAAGAGATGCTCTCCAGCTGCTCAGCAAGCCTGAGGACTCAGGTTCACCGTCACTGCTCAGCAGAGGGATGCATGTGAACTCCAAAGCGAGACACTGCTTACAGCCCGGAGGACGGATAAAGTAAAAAGACCCACAGTAACAAGTGCTGACGGGGCACCGGGCAAAGGCGGCTTGACTACGTGGCTGGAGGCGGGTCCAGCGGTACAAGCACTCAGAGAAACACTTCGGCTGTCCCTCCCATAACTGACCGGCACCCCTGCCACGCCTGCGTACACACACTGGGTGTGTATGCCCACGGTGTATGAGTGTGCACATGTACCAAGACACACACACGTGTTCACAGCTGCTATACTAACAATGATGAAAACTTCAAAATAACCCAAACACCCGTCTTCTCTGAAACAGACAAATTATGGGACAAGGATGCAATGGAATTCCACACAGCTGTAAAATAACAAAATATCACTCCACACGACACGGGCGATCTCACAGACACGGTGAGTGAACGGAGCCGCACACAGAGGTCTACTTTCGGTCTGGTTCTTCTTATGGGAGGCTCCAGAGGACGGGATGCTAGGGACGGGAGGTGGAGGGAAAGACCACGGTCGGGGGAGCAGCACTCAGTCCCGGCCCGCCAGTTGTGTGCAAGCCTGTGTGTGTTCGTCTCAAAGTGTTTTTATTTAAAAGAATGAACACTGGTTTGGGACTTCCAAATCCTACGCAAGGTCATGGAATCTTTTCTGAACGTGTTACCTGGGCATATTTATGGGTCTGTAACTGTACAGACACAGATCCCTAGGTCGCCCGGTGCTGGAGAGGAGGCCTCGCAGGAGAAGGGGCCCAGTTCACTTCCCCTGGCCCTGGGACACCCTGTCCACTATTCAGGCTCTGCAGGGGCACTCACGGTTAAAGGAGAAGCATCTCTGCACACACATGCCTGCATCTCTGGTTTGGTGCCCCCTGGGGAACTCTGACTGCCAGGCCAGCTGTTGCCACAGGTCCACATGGGAGGGACCCCGGAGCTCAGGGTGGAGGTGAGGGTCACGGTCAAATGGGCAGCTGGGCTCAGGACCTGTCACGAGCTGGGTACTTAAGCCCCTGGGGGGCCAGTGGCTCTGACTCTCAGGGGCGGCATCGTGCCCCCCAGGCTGTGGACCCAGCATGTGAGCATTGTGTCCTCCCGGGTTCCAGATGAAATCTGAGTCAGCGCAGCTGAAGACACTCAAGGTGACCGTAGGGCCAAACAAAGTGCAGCCAAAGCGCAGGGGAGGACCCCTCTGGCCGATCCAGAGAACTGCTCGCTGGCGCCTGGCCCCGAGGGCCCACGTCCCTCCCGAAGCCCCTCTGACCCCCAGGCGCCCGGCCCCGTCTCGCCCGTCAGACAGGCCGGCTCTGCCTGGTCCTGCCTGGCGACTGAACAGTGAAAGGGTGAACTTTACTCGCCTCTGTGGCTCCCTTACTAGGGGCCTCCTTCCTGCGCCCCCAGCCGCAGAGGGCAGGACGGGGACGCTGACGCCCCACCCTTCGTGCCGGGGCTCTGAGTGGCAGTCACCACCTGGAGTCAGGCCACAGGGCCTGCGGCCGGATGCCCGTCCTGAGCCGCCTCCCTGCTGACCTCGCGCCCCTTCCCACCAGCCAAGGGAGCCCCTTGAGCCTGCCTCCAGCCCCTGTGGCCCACCCGCTCCCCGCCCGCAGTTGGGCCAAGGGGAGGAAGACGGTGCTCAGGCCAAGCCCAGGTCCTCCTCGGTCAGCACGGACGCCTCTCTGCACCGAGATCCCTGTGACACCTGCCCAGGTCCCCAGGGAGTCCCCAGGCTCTGCCCAGGCCCACCTCCTTCCCAGAGGGGGCCCCCCCATACCCGCACCTCTTGGCCAGGCCCTGCCCTGGAACTGGAACGGCGCCTGGGTCTACTGCTCTATGGAAGCTGGGCTCCCAGAGAAAGGGCTGGCCTCCCTGGGAGGGGTGGGTCCCTTGGTGTCCAGTTCCCACGACCCACCCTCGGACTCGGCCTGGATGCGATCAGAATGGCAGGCTGGGCTGTGTCCACTCTGCGCCTCCTTAAGGTCGACCCCAGGCAGGGCCTCACAGTGGCTGGGGTACCTCCACACAGGGGCCCAGGGCTGGGTGATGGACCGAGGCTGAGGACAGCCCCGGTCACCAGGCTGAGCACTGGTGTGATCCTTTGCTGGGCACATGGGCAAGGCACGGACAGAGGGCAGGGGCCACCACCTTGCTCCTCTGCAGCCACCACACCAGGAAGGAAGGGGGACCCTCAATCACAGGTTCTGCAGGGCATGGCTCCCTGAGACTTTGTTCACGACAGTAATCACGGCCTAGTGGCCGGCGAGCACCCTGGATGTGCTGCCCACTGACGCCCACCTGCTCCTGACACCTGTGGCCCCGTGATGAGCACTGGTGTCACCTCTTCCAGGAAGCCTTCCCTGCTCGCTGCAGCCTGAGTCCCTGGTTCCCTCCCCTGGGGTCTCGAGCCTCCTCCAGGCGTTTCAGGGTAGGTCAGGACCCTTTGTTCCATCTCCCTGGGTCCTCGATGAGGCTGCCAGCCTGGGCCATTCTTATTCTGCACCCAGGTCTGGACCAGCTCAGCCCTGCTGGGGTGTTTCCCAGAGGGAACTGTGATTTCCCTGGTGGCTCTGAAACCCCGGTGCCCCCGCGATGTGGCTGACCACGCAGGGCAAACTCCACCCCCAGACGGCCCAGTCTGTGGTCTTTAAAGGTGGGTGGAGGACACTGCTTCTCTCCACGGGTGTTTGTGGAAATAAAACCAGCGATTCATTTAAAGCTTTCAGCAAGGACCTGATGCCCTTGGGAGGCCCAGGCACGCTGGACTGAGGAACTGCTTACAAAGCTCTGTGACCCCTACGTCAACTGTAGCTTTGCTTTGGGGGTGCTGAAAACATCTAGACCTAAAGTCCACCCAGAGTCGGGGCCTCCAGAGCTGAGGTCCCACGTCACCCTCCTTCCCTGGGGGAGACAGACACTCAGCCATCTCACGGCAGTGGGCCTGCCCCCGGGATCCTGGGCAGGGCCGAGGGGCTCCCTGGGGACCTGGGCAGGGCCGAGGGGCTCCCTGGGGACCTGGGCGAGCCCAGGGTACCGGGCTCTCCTGCCCCGTCTCCCTCTGCGAGGACAAGGGTCTGTGATGACCCTGAGCCGCAGGAGCTGGGCAGGATGGAGGCAGCCTGCAGATCTGTCTGTTGCCTGGCGCAGACCCCACCCTGGAGCCGTTCCCTGAATCACGTGGCAAGTGTGCCAGCAATAAGAGACCAAGGTCTCCTACCGGTCCCCGGGGCACGGCGTGGCCTGCTCCCGGAGAGAATTTCCTCCAAGATGTTGCAAAGATCTTTCTTCTCTACGTGCTGATTATCCTCAAACACTGATGAAAATGTCTAAGAGGAGGAAGGCGGCCTTATTAGCTTTCTGTTTTATAGCTTTTGGTGCAAGAGCCTGGTACTTCCGTTGAATTTATTTTTGAGTGTTTCACTCTTTCTGAAGCTCCCGTAAATGGAACTGTTTCCCTGAGATCGTTTTCAGAGTGTCCACTACCATTGCAGACGCATTCCATGGTTTTGGGTCCTGACCTTGTACCCTGCAACCACGCCAAACTCTTTTATTACTTTTAAGTGTGTGTGTGTGGATTCCTTCAGATTTTCTTTGTAAACGATCACGTGGCCTGTGCATAGACAGCTTCACTTCTTCCTTCTCAATCAGAGCAATTTTACTTACGTTTCTTGTCCATCCACCCCTGTGAAGCTTGCAGGACAAAGCTGGGTAAAATGGGCAGAGCAGACATCCCAGTCCTGCTCCCGATTCGAGGGCAAACGCACCCGTCTTACCACTGAATGTGAAGCCACCTGAAGGCTTTTCACAGTTCCCTTTGTCAGGGGAGACGTTCCCTTTTGTTTCCAGCCTTCTCAGTGTTTTTATATTGAAAGGATGTTGGATGTTGTGAAGTGCTTTTTCTGCAACTATTGGCACGACGTGGGACTTTTGATCTTTACTCTTTCAATACCAAAGATCGCAATTTTCATTTTTTGAATATGAAATAATGTTACACCAAAAAACCCCCACAAACATCACAGCTACTGGTTTTCTTATGTTGAGCCATGCTCGCATCCTTGAGGTAAATCACACTTAGCCATGACGTGTAATCCTTTTCCTATGCTTTTGGAAGCAGTTTCTTAGTCTTCTGGGGAGGATTTCTGCATTTACATTTATAAGGTCTGTTTTTCAGTCACTCAGTTGTGTCCAACTCTTTGTGACCCCGTGGACTATAGCCAGCCAGGCTCCTCTGTCTGTGGAATTTCCTAGGCAAGAATATTGGAGTGGGTTGTCATTTCCTTCTCCAGGTGATCTTCCTGACCCAGGGCCTGAATCCGAGGCTCCTGTATGAACAAGCAGATTCTTTACCACCAAGTCGCCTGAGAAGCCCTCTGCAGTTGTCTTGTCACCGCTTTCCCTCACACTTCTGCTCCCAGGATAAACCTAGCTTCATGGAGCAAGTCAAGATATGTTTCCTCTTATATTTTTGTTGGAAGAGTTTGAGAGGAATTGACATTAATTCTTGTCTGAATTAGGTAGAATTCAGCAGGGGAACCATCTGATCCTGGGCTTTTCTTGCTGAGATACTATTAGATGATTACCTCATTATCTCGACTTCTCATGGGTCTACACAGACTTTCCATTTCCTCTTGGGTCAGCTTTTGTCTTTCCAGGAAGGCGTCCATTTCATCCGAGCTTCCTAATGTGTCGGCAGCCAGCTGTTAAGTTGTTTCTCATTTTGTAATTTAAGCCTTTTTCTCTCTCTGATCAGACTAGTTAAAAATAAAATTTTGATATTTTTATCTTTCAAATAATTAACTTTGGTTTAGCTGATGTCCACTGGTTTTTTCCTATTCTGTTTCATTTGTTTCCATTCTAATTTTTATTATTTTCTTCCTTCTACTTGATTAGGGTTTAGATTGTTCTTTTTATAGAGGCTTAGGATGAATATCTTTCTTTGGTATCTCTCTTTTTAGTATCATTTATATACAGGTAAATTTAAGTAGCGGGCAGCTGCGACGGCGCACAGAGCACAGCCGAGAGGAGCCACCCCACGTCCGAGGTTGGGGCAGAAGCCTGGAGGACCCCATGCCTGAGGAGTGGCAGCCGAGAGGAGCCACCCCACGTCCAAGGTCGGGGCAGAAGCCAGGAGGACCCCATGCCTGAGGAGTGGTGGCCGAGAGGAGCCACCCCACATCTGAGGTCGGGGCAGAAGCCGGGAGGACCCCATGCCTGAGGAGTGGCGGCCAAGAGGAGCCACCCCACGTCCGAGGTCAGGGGCAGAAGCCGGGAGGACCCCATGCCTGAGGAGTGGCGGCCAACAGGAGTTACCCCACATTTGAGGTCAGGTGAAGTGGCCGAGAGTGCTAGGCTGTGACAGTGCAGGAATGGACGGGAGAGCTACCCCACATCTGAGGTCAGGGGCGGTGGCTGGGAGGAGCTACCCCATGCCTGAGGCCAGGGGTGGTGGCCGGGAAGAACAACTCCACATCCAAGGAGCGGTGGCTGCGTGGGCGCAGGAGGGCCTAGAGGAGCTATCCCACATTGAAGGTCAGGAGGGGCGGCAGTGAGGAGATATCCCTCATCCAAGGTAAGGAGCAGTGGCTGCACTTATCCCTCATCCAAGGTAAGGAGCAGTGGCTGCACTTTGCTGGAGCAGCCATGAAGAGATTCCCCAGGCCCAAGGTAAGAGAAACCCAAGTAAAACGGTAGGTGTTGCAAGAGGGCATCAGAGGGCAGATACACTGAAACCATACTCACAGAAAACTAGTCAATCTAATCACACTAGGACCACAGCCTTGTCTAACTCAATGAAACTAAGCCATGCCCATGGGGCCACCCAAGACGGGCGGGTCATGGTGGAGAGATCTAACGGAATGTGGTCCGCTGGAGAAGGGAATGGCAAACCACTTCAGTATTCTTGCCTTGAGAACCCCATGAACAGTATGAAAAGGCAAAATGATAGGATACTGAAAGAGAAACTCCCCAGGTCAGTAGGTGCCCAATATGCTACTGGAGATGAGTGGAGAAATAACTCCAGAAAGAATGAAGGGATGGAGCCAAAGCAAAAACAGTACCCAGCTGTGGATGTGACTGGTGATAGAAGCAAGGTCTGATGCTGTAAAGAGCAATATTGCATCAGTCAGTCAGTTCAGTTGCTCAGTTGTATCCGACTCTTTGTGACCCCATGAACTGCAGCATGCCAGGCCTCCCTGTCCATCACCAACTCCCAGAGTTCATGCAGATTCACGTCCATCGAGTCAATGATGCCATCCAGCCATCTCATCCTCTGTCGTCCCCTTCTCCTCCTGCACCCAATCCCTCCCAGCATCAGAGTCTTTTCCAATGAGTCAACTTTTCGCGTGAGGTGGCCAAAGTACTGGAGTTTCAGCTTCAAAATCATTCCTTCCAAAGAAATCCCAGGGCTGATCTCCTTCACAATGGACTGGTTGCATCTCCTTGCAGTCCAAGGGACTCTCAAGAGTCTTTTCCAACACCACGGTTCAAAAGTATCAGTTCTTCGGCATTCAGCTTTCTTCATAGTCCAACTCTCACATCCATACATGACCACTGAAAAAACCATACCCTTGACTAGACAGACCTTTGTTGGTAAAGTAATGTCTCTGTTTTTCAATACGCTATCTAGGTTGGTCATAACTTTCCTTCCAAGGAGTAAGCATCTTCTAATTTCATGGCTGCAGTCACGATCTGGAACCTGGAATGTCAGGTCCATGAATCAAGGCAAATTGGAAGTGGTCAAACAAGAGATGGCAAGAGTGAATGTCGACATTCTAGGAATCAGCGAACTCAAATGGACTGGAATAGGTGAATTTAACTCAGATGACCATTATATCTACACTGCGGGCAGGAATCCCTTAGAAGAAATGGAGTATCCATCATGGTCAACAAAAGAGTCCGAAATGCAGTACTTGGATGCAATCTCAAAAGGACATAATGATCTCTGTTCGTTTCCAAGGCAAACCATTCAATATCACAGTAATCCAAGTCTATGCCCCAACCAGTAACGCTGAAGAAGCTGAAGTTGAACGGTTCTATGAAGACCTACAAGACCTTTTAGAATTAACACCCCAAAAAGATGTTCTTTTCATTATAGGGGACTGGAATGCAAAAGTAGGAAGTCAAGAAACACCTGGAGTAACAGGCAAATTTGGCATTGGAATATGGAATGCAGCAAGGCAAAGGCTAATAGAGTTTTGCCAAAAAAATGCACTGGTCATAGCAAACACCCTCTTCCAAGAACACAAGAGAAGACTCTACACATGGACATCACCAGATGGTCAATACCAAAATCAGATTGATTATATTCTTTGCAGTCAAAGATGGAGAAGCTCTATACAGTCAACAAAAACAAGACCAGGAGCTGACTGTGGCTCAGATCATGAACTTCTTATTGCCAAATTCAGACTGAAATTGAAGAAAGTAGGGAAAACCACTAGACCATTCAGGTATGACCTAAATCAAATCCCTTATGATTATACAGTGGAAGTCAGAAATAGATTTAAGGGACTAGATCTGATAGATAGAGTGCCTGATGAACTATGGAATGAGGTTCGTGACACTGTACAGGAGACAGGGATCAAGACCATCCCCATGGAAAAGAAATGCAAAAAAGCAAAATGGTTGTCTGGGGAGGCCTTACAAATAGCTGTGAAAAGAAGAGAAGTGAAAAGCAAAGGAGAAAAGGAAAGATATAAGCATCTGAATGCAGAGTTCCAAAGAATAGCAAGAAGAGATAAGAAAGCCTTCCTTGGCAATCAATGCAAAGAAATAGAGGAAAACAACAGAATGGGAAAGACTAGAGATCTCTTCAAGAAAATTAGAGATACCAAGGGAACATTTCATGCAAAGATGGGCTTGATAAAGGACAGAAATAGTATGAACCTAACAGAAGCAGAAGATATTAAGAAGAGGTGGCAGGAATACACAGAAAAACTGTACAAAAAAGATCTTCACGACCAAGATAATCACGATGGTGTGACCACTGACCTAGAGCCAGACATCCTGGAATGTGAAGTCAAGTGGGCCTTATAAAGCATCACTATGAACAAAGCTAGTGGAGGTGATGGAATTCCAGTGGAGCTATTTCAAATTCTGAAAGATGAGGCTGTGAAAGTGCTGCATTCACTATGCCAGCAAATTTGGAAAACTCAGCAGTGGCCACAGGACTGGAAAAGGTCAGTTTTCATTCCAATCCCAAAGAAAGGCAATGCCAAAGAATGCTCGAACTACCGCACAATTGCACTCATCTCACATGCTAGTAAAGTAATGCTCAAAATTATTCCAGCCAGGCTTCAACAATACATGAACCGTGAACTTCCAGATGTTCAAGCTGGTTTTAGAAAAGGCAGAGGAACAAGAGATCAAATTGCCAACATCTGCTAGATCATCGAAAAAGCAAGAGAGTTCCAATAAAACATCTATTTTTGTTTTATTGACTATGCCAAAGCCTTTGACTGTGTGGATCACAAGAAACTGTGGGAAATCCTGAAAGAGATGGGAATACCAGACCACCTGACCTGCCTCTTGAGAAATCTGTATGCAAGTCAGGAAGCAACAGTTAGAACTGGACATGGAACAACAGACTGGTTCCAGATAGGAAAAGGAGTACATCAAGGCTGTATATTGTCACCCTGCTTATTTAATTTATATGCAGAGTACATCATGAGAAACGCTGGGCTGGAAGAAGCACAAGCTGGAATCAAGATTGCTGGGAGAAATATCAATAATCTCAGATATGCAGATATACCACCCTTATGGCAGAAAGTGAAGGAGAACTAAAAAGCCTCTTGATGAAAGTGAAAGTGGAGAGTGAAAAAGTTGGCTTAAAGCTCCACATTCAGAAAACTGAGATCATGGTATCTGGTCCCATCACTTCATGGGAAATAGATGGGGAAACAGTGGAAACAGTGTCAGACTTTATTTTGGGGGCTCCAAAATCACTGCAGATGGTGACTGCAGCCATGAAATTAAAAGGTGAATGCAGCCATGAAATTAAAAGACGCTTACTCCTTGGAAGGAAAGTTATGACCAACCTAGATAGCATATTCAAAAGCAGAGACATTACTTTGCTAACAAAGGTCCATCTAGTCAAGGCTATGGTTTTTTCAGTGGTCATGTATGGGTGTGAGAGGTGGACTGTGAAGAAAGCTGAATGCTGAAGAACTGATGCTTTTGAACCGTGGTGTTGGAAAAGACTCTTGAGAGTCCCTTGAACTGCAAGGAGATACAACCAGTCCATTGTGAAGGAGATCAGCCCTGGGATTTCTTTGGAAGGAATGATTTTGAAGCTGAAACTCCAGTACTTTGGCCACCTCATGCAAAGAGTTGACTCATTGGAAAAGACTCTGATGCTGGGAGGGATTGGGTGCAGGAGAAGGGGATGACAGAAGATGAGATGGCTGGATGGCATCACCTACTTGATGGACGTGAGTCTGAGTGAACTCCAGGAGTTGGTGATGGACAGGGAGGCCTGGCGTGCTGCGATTCACAGGGTCACAAAGAGTCGGATACAACTGAACGACTGATCTGAACTGAAATTTAAGTAACTAACTTTGCGATAATGGCTGCGCAGGGCAGTCAGCTCACAACACTTCTGAACATGTAGCACACAGCCCTCGCAGGTCGCTGCCAGCCTGCCGGGTGCTGTGTGGGGTGGGGCCCGCAGGCGCCAGAGGGCAGGTGACCCAGGTGAGGAAGTGCAGGGCTGGGCCTTCGCTCACCTCTGTTGTCCATCTGCCCACAGCTCAGAGAGATGAGCCAGCCAGCTGGAGGACACACAGAGGCACAGAACACACATGCAGGGTTTTCAACGCACACCAGAACTCACTTATCTCAGTATTAAAAGACATAACAGCTTTTCGCCCAAAACTGGGGCCTGCTGTCCACTCTGCATGTCCCCTTCAGAGAGAGCGGGTCGGGGGTCTGCATAGGGATGGACATGGATGTGGGGTGGCCACTCATGGACGCTTCCTGTTACAGGACCTCCGGGAGTGTAGCACAGCCAGGGCCATGGAGCGTGGCTGCCTTCCTGGATCACAGGAACCAGCTCCTCCAGGAAGCCTTCCTGGATTTCCCCTGCCACATCTGCCCGGTTCAGCCTCCGTCAGGTTTGTGCTGCCCCTGCTGCCCCCTCCTCTCATCTCACACCTCTGATCTGGGCCCCACCCGAGCACTGCTGCACTGACGCCGGGGAGCAGCGAGGTGATCCAGCGGGTCGGGTGCTGAAACGCCAAGGCTCTGGCCTCCCGGGTACGGGCCTCCCGCTGGGCCTCTGGCTCCTGCCCGAGGCGGCCCTGGCCCACTCCCAGCCCTCTCCTGGGGATTCCCAGCCACTCCCAGATTCTCTGTCCTTCTCAGCTCCCCATCTTCTTCACCAGCATCCAAGTGACCTCACATTTGCTTCCCTTTTGCTCTGAGCATCTCAGCCCCGTCCCGGCCCCCTGCCCCTTCATGGGTTGCGATCCAGGCCGCTGACCACACTGCTCTTGACACAGTGGGCCGGTGTGACAGGGAGGGGCCCCCAGGCTCTGCTGGACGTAGCAGAGCACGCCTGGACTCTGCAAGTCTGTTTCCTAGCTACGTGCTCTTTACCACATCCTGCAAGACGGATGCTGGGCCCTGCCTTCAGTCTAAGGAACGGTGGTCTACGCTCGCCTCCCCGTTAGACCTTCTCCGACCTGAGCTCCAACCCAGCCGGGCTGCAGCACAGCCCTCGTCCTCACCCCTGACCCTCACCTCTCGGGGGTTGGTGGGGCCAGTTCCGCACTGTGGCACGAGTCTGCCAGGCAGCCCCCTCCCACCTCACCCTCCTTATCTCCTCTGTTCACGTGTGGTGGAGGATGCACACACCTCAGTTCATGACTCAGAAGCGCACACCGTCCGTGGTTTCAGTATGTGCTGAGCCGTGTGTCCATGTCAGTTTTAACCTTAGTGGTTCAGACAGGAAAGAATCTGTCTGCAATCCAGGTTCGATCCCTGGGTTGAAGATCCCCTGCAGACGGGAACGGCAACCCACTCCAGTATTCTTGCCTGGAGAATTCCACGGGACAGAGGACGTCATGGACTCCATAGGGAGCAAAGAGTCGGACGCGACTGAGCGACCAACACTTTCACCCCCCCCCCAAACGCCCCAAAGAAGCCCCATCCCCTCACCCATCACTCCCCAGCCCTCCGCAGCCACGGACCAGCCCCTTGTCTCTCCGAATCTGCCTGTTCTGGAAACTGCGCGTACGCGGAATCACACACCACGTGCCCCTGGGGTCTGGCTTCCTCGCGGAGCAGCACGCTTTCCAGGTTGGTCCAGGCCGAAGTGGTGTCACATCTCGTTCTTTTCTCTGGCTCAGTAACGTCCACTTACGGACACACTGTTCAGATGACCTGTTTTTCCACTAAAGGGCTGCTTCCGCCTTTTGTCTGCTACGGTGCAGGCTGCTGTGAATGAGTGTGGACAAGTTTTTGAGTCGCCAGCCACAAACAAGCACTTGCCATCTACCTCTACAGGGATTAAATCGTGAGCTGCTGCAGCTGCTGACCTTCAACACCCCCCAAAAGGAGCTCAGGGTGGAGGTCAGGAAGGGGGTGCCCTGTCCTGGCAAAAAACTGGCAGAACAGGTCTTCAGACAGGTATTTTCAGGAGGTTTTATGAGCCCGGTTCTTGCATCTCCTTGTATCTAGAAAAGCACTATAATCCTTCCAGGTGGTGCCTGCACTTCGTGACCAGCAGAAACCTTCTGTAAAAGACACGTGCTTGATCGCATCTATTCCGCTTTGACCAAAATTGCACAAATACTGACCTTCCCCTCTACCTCTTGGAGTGAACGGTCTCTAGAAGCTGACTGAGGGGCTGTCTCCCAGGCTGCGGCCCTCATTTTGCCCCAAATAAAACTCAACTCACACCCATCACGGTGTGTACCTTCTGCAGCCGACACAGTGGATATGAGGTTTCATTCCTCCTGGAGAAAGAGCAGGGATTCCCCTGAGAGGTGGGCTGTCAGCTTATAGGACAGCTCTTGTATAATCAAGACCATTCTTCCAAAGCAGCTGCTTCCCGTCACCTCCTGGCACTGGTGTATGAGGCTCTGATTGCCCATATCCTTGGCAACACTTGCGATCATCTGAGGCCTGACTGCAGCCACGCTGTGGGGTGTGTGGGGTGTCTTATTGTGCATTTGACGCACAGGTTCCTGCTGACTCACGGTGGCTGGCGTCTTTTCAGAGGCTTATTAGCTATTCACGTCCATCTTCTTTGAAGAAATGTCTACTTGGATCCTTTGACAATTTTCAAAAAATTGTGTTAACTGTCTTCTCATTTTTGAGTGGTAGGAGTTCTTTGTATGTTCTGAATAAATGTCCCTTATCAGATTCACAATTTGCAAATGTTCCCTCTGTTCTGCGGGCTGTCTTCACATCCTCAGTGGTGTCCTCTGAAGCCCCAGAGCTTCTCCTCTGGACGAGGTCCCCTCTAACCGCTCTTCCTCCTGCTGCTTGTGCTCCTGGTGTCGCACGTAAGGACCTTTTGCGAAACCCAAGGTCACAAAGAGTCCGCTCAGTGTCCCGCTACAAGTTCTGCTGTCTTAGCCCTTGAACACCGAGCACTTTGATCCACTTTGAGGCCGTCTGCACGCGTGTCGTGGGGCGGGCATCTGACTTCACTCTTCGGCACGTGGAGATCCAGATGTCCCAGTGCCGCCCATTGAAAAGACTTCTCCTTCCCCACTGAGTGGTCTTGGCGCCCGTGTTGACCATCAGCTGGAGTGCCGGGAGGGTTCATTTCTGGACCCTTGGGTCCTTGCGTGTGCCCGTGAGGAGCCTCTGGGGCTCCACCCTGGAGCCTCTTCTGGGTCTTCACTCGATCCCGAACCGCAGCAGCCGTCTGTGCCCAGGCCCCTCCCAAGCCCACCTCCCCGCCCCACGCTTCCTGTGCAGAGCCCCTCAAGGCCATGTCCAGGACCCTTGTGCCTTTAAACTGCTGGGAAGGGTTCCAATGGGCACAGGTGGTTGCCGAGGCTGGTACAGCCATCAAGTGCGGGCCTTGGAGCCCCACCCGCCTTCCCACTCTGAGGAGGTGTGATGCTCTACCCCAACCCGTGGCGGCAGAGGCAGGCACGGCAGGTGAGCGTGCACGAGGCCTGGGGCCCCCGCTCTCGGGCCCCCTGGAAAGGAAAGGCGCATGATGTGGCCTGGCCCTAAGGTTGAGGCACGTGACCTGGAGGCATCCATCCCCTTCTCAGGGTGTGGTGCCTGGCGGACAGGCGGGCTCCCGGCAGGGGTGGTGGGCAGCAGCATCAGCCAAAGGGCCTTGCAGGGCCTTTAGAGAGCCTGGCTGGGGACCCTCTCCAGGCCGCGCCAGCCCTGGCTGCGACCTCCTGACCAGGGCCACGGTGGCCCTCACAACAGGCCTGCCCGCTGCCGCCCACAAGGCTCTGGGGTCCCCGCTGGGCCTGGCTGAGACTCTTAGCCTCACCTCCCCGACGGCTGAGGCAGTGCTACTTCTGAAAGCACCTCCGCTCTCCCCACTGCATGCGCCCGGCCCGGGCACCACACTGCTTCCTCTGCTTTGATTCCTTTCAGAAGAGTTTCAGGAGAATTCAGCTGGTGGGGGAGGACCTCTCTTCATGAGGAAAGAGGCCAGTTCAGGGAGGCGGGCTGCTCGTGGATGGACGGCCTGCTGTGTGCTGGGCGGGGTGCGGCTTGGGGACCTGGCCTCTGTCCTCCCAGGGGTGCTTCGGGGCATCAGGACCACGGGGGAACCTGCCGGGGCGGGGTCTCCGGAGCCTCAGAGCCTCTGGGAGCAGCAGTGCTGTGGGATGCGGAGCCCACCAGAGGGGGGTTGCCGCTCTGTATCCAGGCAGGGACAGTGGGTTTGTTTGCGTGAGAACCTCTTTCCCTGACTGTCCCGTGAATGGGAGCAAGCCCGGCCAGGTGCCCTGGGTCACCTGCATTCAGGGTGGCGGGGGAGGGTGTGGTGGTTTTAGTTTGTCGGGAAACACTTCAGGCTCTGAGACATGGCCAGGAGCTGCCGTCTGACCATCAGCCCCCCACCACCTCCTTTCACAAAGAGATGCTCTCCTGGTGAGCTCCTATCCATCCTTCAGTACCCTCTCAAATGGCCCCTTAGAGACGCAGCTTTGCCAAGGTCACGCTCAGGAACAGATGGCTGTACTCTGGGGTCCCACAGCCTGGACCCCAGCCCCACAGCACCGCAGGTACTAGGTCCTGGACACCCTAAGAGTCAATCTCCCTTCCAGCTCGCCTTCCCTCCAGGAGCAGGCACCTTCTCTGATTCAATGAGTGCGTGAATGAATAAATGGTGCTAATAAATAAGTGAACGGAGGCAGCTGGGCTCTGGTACTTTAAGGCCCCATGTTTACTGAACATGGCGGGTGGGGTCAGCACGAGCCCCTCCCTCCCAGTTTAAGCCCCGCTCACACCAGACTCCAATCCCAGCCCCCAACACACATGCAGAGCAAGTTTCCTCTTCACCGACACAACCCACAGGTGAGGAAACTTATTATGCACACAGAGCAAGCAAACAGAGAAGCAAAAATTAAATTAGATGGCAGCCTGGAAATGCCCACTGTGCAAAAAAATGCCAACTAACTGATTTGCGTGGCCTTCCCTGCAAACGGCTGGGTTTAATTTGGGTCTCTGGGACCTGGCTCCTGAGGCGCGGGGAGCTCGCCGGAGAGGGGTGAGGACGCGGTTTCGGATGAGCAGACCCGGATTCAATTAGTAATCAGTTCTGACCCGACTCCCTGGTAGGCGCGAAGAGCTAACGAGCAGAGGGGAGGCAAGCAGGGCCGTGAGCTCCTGCCAGGCCTGCGCTACTCCGTCCCTCCCTTTCAGCCAGGAAGAATCCATCAAAGCCAGCCAGAAGGCACTAGAAGGCGCTCTGGCCGGCTGGAGTTACAGGAGCTGCAGACACACGGGATGCGGGGACTCAGCCCAGCTCGCTGGGGTCACGAAGGTCCACCCGGGACCCGAGGGGCTGACCAGGTCCAGGATCAGGGCAGCGGCCTTGTGGAAGCCAGGCCTGTCCTCCTGGAGGAGCCCTGGTGATTGTTTCTGAGAAGGGTCCCAAAGGCAAGGATGAGAACACCACGCACGAACACCAGCTGCTCAGTCACAGCCTGTACACGGGACACTGATGGGTAGACGCTCAACAAAGACCAGGCTTCTTAGAGACAAAACCAGCTCCGGACCCTCAAAGGGTGCCAGCAGCCCCGGCAGCACCCTTCCACTCGCTCCAGCCCCGGATGGCAGGTCCTGACCTTCCAGGCGCCCCCGACATGCCCAGGGAGCCCTTCTGGACCAGCGGCCACGGCCACAGGCCTGAGGGAAGCAGGGTGGGTCCTGGGGCTGGGGGGTGGTCCCAGAGCCCTGCGTGCCCCCAGGGAGCTTCTGGACACCCCAGGCTCTGTGGGTGAGGCCCCTGCAGCCAAAGGTGCCCAGGGCACTGGGGCCTGGACCGGTGAGCCCTCACCCAGGGCTTCCCTGTCCTGCTGGAGGACCGATGGGGCCACAGCTCCAGACGCCAGGCCCCGAGCAGAGTCACCGCCCGGCCAGGTCCCCGATAGTCCTTGGAGAGGCTGCTGCTGACCTGGCGCATTCCTGAGTCGACCTGTCTCTGGCGTGGGGCTCATGGCCCTGCTGATCCCTTCCTTGGGGGCCTTCCTTGCTGTGGGGGCCACCCTGGGACCCGCCAGCTCCTCAGAGAGTCCCCACACACTGGGATGATGCGTCCCCACTCCCGATGCAGGCTTGCACCCACTGCTGGTGAATCTCTAGCCTCGGTGCCCAGAGCTCGCCCATGTCTGCATGCCCGTCACCTCTCTGTCACCTTCACCATCATCCCCTGCAGGCACGGTGGGCCTCCCCATGCCCCAGGTCAGAGCAGAGGAGGGCTCCGGGCAGAGGCAGGAGACTGAAGCAGGGGGCCTCCCTGTGCCCGGGGTCAGAGCAGGAGATGCGGGGGGCACCACTCCGGGCAGGGGCAGCAGACTGAATCAGGGGGCCAGGACCCCAGAGCCCACGCAGAGGCCCTAGGGGAGCAAGGGCTCAGTGGGAAGAGCCTGGGTCCCAGTCCAGCTCAGGGTGACCCCACATGACCCCGCCGCCCCACGGGATGGACCGGCTGATACCTTGGAGCCGGCCTCACGGACTGCTGTGACCGCGTCTCCCCCAGTCCCCTGCAGAACCAAGGCCCCCACACTCTGTGTGGGGCCACCCACCCCAAGAAACCTGGACCAACGCAGCAGGCCCCAGGAGCCCCCAGCCCACCCGGAAAAGGGGGTCTGCCCTGCCAGAGGCACGGGGAGGGCACAGCACCCGGCTCCCATGCCCACTGTGGCCTGTACCCTCCCAGCTCACCAACCGCCCCACTCCTGGCTGGCATCTCCACCAGGTCGGCCTTGGAATGCCCAGGCCTCCTGCTGGGCACCACAGATGGTGCCCTCGGCATCCCCGGCACCAGGGGGTGCACCCACGTCGGTGCCTGATGGAAGGTGAGGGGCTCTTCTCTCTGTGAAGACCGAGGATGGTCCCCAAGGCAAGGATGCTAACAGGACACATCTCGTCCCCAGATGGCTCAGCCTCTGGGGAACTGCCAGCCCACCTCCGGAGTGCGTCGGCTGTCCCGGGAGCCTGGGAACCTGCCACCTGCCAGGCCCCAGGGCAACAGCAGCCTCACGGGCATTCGGGCCCCTCACCCCGCGGCAGCACCTCGGACTGCTCCATCCACAGCAAACCTGACCGGCCAAGGAATGCCCTCAGGCCACGTGGGGACCATGGTGCCCCAGGCCCCACGCCCACAGGCAGCCCAAGGCACCTGCTGGGGGCCCCGTCCAGCGAGCAGAGGGCCTGGGAGGAACGTCCTGGAAGGCCGGGGGGCAGACACTGAGGGGCTCTGGGCTCTTACCGTCCACGCAGGCGGGCCGGGCTCGGGTGGTGCCCGCGATCTGCCCCTTTCTGCAGGCACAGCGGGCCGTCTGCCGGGCGATCGTCCTCCGCGGCTGGCTGCTGTCGCGGTCCAGCGTCACAATCTCACAGGTGCCGGCGGCCAGCTGACCTGCAAGAGACGCACAGGCGAGCTGAGCGGACGTGTCCCAGGGACCAGCGCACGCGGTGCCCACGCGGCGCCCGCCCCATGGAGCCCGCCTCACAGAGAGGACCCAGTGTGGCGTGGGGACGGAGGCCGCTTCCCGAGGGACGTCCAAACTGCTGCCAGCGATGCCGTGAGCCCAGCCCTGTGAACGCCGACATGCGTGCAGGTGACCCCGGTGTCCTAACCGTTCACGCGGCGGGGTGCTGGAAGCCCTGCCCTTGTGACAGGACATTACCTGTGGCCAGTCGCGGTCCTGGCCAGAAAGGAAGGAGGGAAGGGACTGAGCCCCAGTCCCGAGTTAGGAGCGGGGTTGCGTGGAGCTCAGCGATGGGGGCCCAGGCTGACCTGGAGCGGGGGTTCCAGCCCAGACCCTGTCCAGGACCTCTGGGGGCTGTGCCAGCCGCCACTCCACCAGGGAGAGCGGGCCGCACGTGCTGACCTCCAGGCCAGGCCGCCCAGGGTCTCCTCTCCGTCCCTGCTGGGCACACACCTATTCACAAGTGTGCATGTGAACTGCACACACACACACAGTTACACATAAGGTGCAAACACACGCACTCAACACGCCTGGCGCGTGCACACAGAGGATAGCTTACATGGATACAGGACTGAGGTGTGAACATGCCAGGGCCGAGAGGTACACAGACCCTGAGCCCCAGACGCGTGTGCACACACACACCCGCCAGGGAGAGCAGGCATCGCTCTGAGAAGCCGGCGTGGCCAGTGTCCCAGCCGCAGGGCCTGCCCTCGTAAACCATGACGCTCTGGGGGTCACACTGGACGTGGGGCCCAGCTGCTCGCCCCACGGAGGCTGCACCCCAGGCACTGCAGAACTCCTGGCGGCCCCTCCCAACCGTGGGCCAGATCCTGACCCGCCACGTGGCCACGGCCTCCACCAGGGTGTCCACTCACTCTCTGCCTCACTCATTCCCTCAGCAAATAATAAGCACCTTGTGTATGCTGCCTCCTGTGTGGCCCTGGGACCACCGTGGGAGAAAGCGGGTGGGACACGGTCCCGAGGGGCCCTCCCAGCTCAGGAACATGGGCTCCTACAGATCCCAGTCCGCCCCACGAGCTTGGCAGAGAGATGGGTTGGGGTGCACGCTGCAGCTCACGACAAGGGAACCACGGGGAGGGGACACCCAGGAGAGGGTCCCCACCTGCAGGGGCAGGGGGGTGGCAGAGTCCACCCTGTGGGGGACCAGCTGGCGGCCTCCAGCCCTGGGGACCCTTCTGATGCATTGCATCACCTCTGGTCCCCTCCTCCAGGCAGCCCACTGCACTGACCCATCCTGCCTTTTTGTCCCTGAGGTCACCTCCAGGTCCCCAGCCCAGCCTGGGGCCGGATCCTGGGCAGCACCACACGAGCTGGTAGGACAGAATGCCCGGAGCAGCCACCAGCTCCATCAGCCCAGAGCTGCCAGGGCTGCCCTGACCGGGGGAAACTGCACCTGGGGGTGACCTCACCCAGGAGGCCCAGGGGTGTCTTCATTGCCCGGCCTTGGGCTTGAAGAGGGCTTTGTGCAGTGACCCCAAGCCAGCCACCTGGGGCCCGTGGTGGGCAGGCACAGGAGGAGGCACGCGGGGACCTGGGCACCTCTTCCCCAACTGTTGGGACCCCCCCTTCCTGAGCAGAGCCCCTTCTCAGGCCGACACCGCACAGCCCCCTAGGCTGAGGCTGCGGCGGCAGGTTCAATGTGCTCAAGCCAGTTACCTGCAAATACAGACAACACCAGGACTGGAGTGAAACTAGACAGACAGACGTGTGCGTCACGGGAGGATGAGGAGGGCGCGTCTGGAGACAGGCGGGGCACAGCCTGCGGGGCATGGTCACGGGGGCTCACACGAGGACGCAGGTTCGCGGGCCGGCCCCGCACCGCCCTGTGCAGCGGGCCGCATCACGGGCTCTGTCCAGCTGTTATTTAAGCTTTGTGGGGCTGCTCTGCTGTCCCCAGTCCTCACTGAGGCCCACCCGGGCCCCAGCCACCTCTGGCTGACCTCAGCAGCCGGCAGAGCCCCGCGTCTCCTGGGGTCCCGAGCCCTGGTCGCTAACTAATGGAGCAACCACCCAACCAGCCACGCACTTGCCACCCACGCCGTGACCTGATGCCACCCACGCCGTGACCTGATGCCACCCACGCCGTGACCTGACCAGGGTCTGGCCTCAGCAGCTCAGTGCGGGAAACCCTGCCCTGGGCACCTCACGCCTCTGGGGCTTGGACCCTCACTGCCAGGGGGAGGCCGGGCAAGACCACCGGCGGGGTATGGAGAGGGTTTCCACGTCCACGTGCCCTGCCCCAGGTGGCCATCAAGCTGACCATCACCCCACCGCCTGGTGCCACGACCCTGGACCACGGCCCACGGGGCTGGGGGGAGGGGAGGCCAAGGCCGCCAGCGGCCCCACCCCAACTTCTCCACACAGGCACCCACGCAGAGATGAGGCTGAGAGCAGGGCCACGGGCAGCAGTCCATGTCTGGGGCCTTAAAGAGCCGTCACAGACTGGGGGCCGACCCCCCGGAGTTTTCACCCGCATCCTGGGGCTGCACGTCTGAAATCGTGGCATCGGCCTTGGCAGGCCCTGGAGGGGGACCGTGCTGCTCCCCGGGGCCTGGCGCCATCCTCGCCTCGCAGCCACGTAGGCCCCACGTCTGCCCCCAGTGCCACGAGGCCTCCCCGCATCCTGCTCTACTCACGAGGTCACTGGGCACTTGATGAGGGTTCACCTCACAAGGTCAGGACTTCCCTGGTGGCTCTGACGGTAAAGCGTCTGCCTGCGATGTGGGAGACCTAGGTTCAGTCTCAGGGTCGGGAGGATCCCCTGGAGAAGGAAACGGCAACTCACTTCAGTACTCTTGCCTGGGAAATCCCATGGATGGAGGAGTCTGGTAGGTTACAATCCATGGGGTCACAAAGAATGGGACACGACTGAGCGACTTCACGAATAGCCTCATCTTAGCTTGACCACAGATGCAAAGACCCTATTCCTAAATGCGGCCACCTTCGCAGGGATCAGGGCCACCTGAATGTATTTTCAGAAACGCCATCAACCTATAAAACCAAGGGAACTCGCCTCTGAGTGTAGAAAAGCCTGAGGGGAATGGGCCGGCCCGGGATCCGTGAGCACACACTCCTCTGTGCGCCTTCGGGAGAACACAGGGCTGGTTTATTGCTTTATTCCCAGTGCGCCCTGGGCACACACCCTCCGGCCGTCTGTACCAGCTCTCTCTGCTGCCCTGCCAGCTGCCCCAGGGTCTCCAGCCCTTATTTTTCACCACAGGAGTTCATGTTTGGACTTGGCTGTCTGCAGACTCAGATTCCGTCCACTGGCCTTCACCCCAGGGCTTTCGTGTGGGCCTCACCCTGCACTGAGACCATCTTCCCTGCTGGGCTGGGTCTCAGATCTTGTCCCTGACTGACCCCTGGAGAACCTCATGGAAAGATACTCCACCCCTGCTGCCTCGCCCCTGGCTCCACTGCCCCCCGATGACACTGGCAGGAAGCACGCACTGAGAGGCCAGGACTCCAGGAAGCAAGCGGCCCACGTGAAGGGTGAGGGGGCAGGGACATGGTGGGCCAGGACCAGCACGTGGGCCCAGCACAGGGGCTCCGAGAGACCCGAGGTGCTTGGGGGTGCTTGCAAGAGGTGGCTCCGAGACCCCCGGCCGCTGTTCCTGCACCTCCCACCCCCAGCCCAGCGAGGACCCGAGGCCCTCTGGGGCTCAGGGAGGAGAGTGCCTGTGTGTACACACGCGTGTGCCCGGGGGTGCAAGGGGTTACAGGCTGCTTCCGTGGAGACAGAAAGAAACAAGAGGCTTTGCTGGGAGCCAGGCAGCAACATAGTCTTTAACAAAGACCAGATGCCAGAGGGAAACGCAAGGAAAGGCTGCTCATCCCCCAGGGACGGGCTGCCCTCCCACAGTGCCTCCCTGGGCCCCTGGATGGCGGCCGCAGTCAGGATGCGCGTGGGGGGTTGTGCAAACCCGGCCTTTTCATCGGCAGGACAGTAGGTGCAGGAGGCACCTGTAATACGAAGGGAAGAAGGCCGGCTGCGACCCCAGCAGTGAAGCGGGTTCCTCCCAGCGGTGCCACGGCGGCCCCCGCGGTCAGCCAGTGTCCCGCCCCCGGCCAAGCCTCCTGCCCCCAGCATGCAGGCTCACCCAGGCTCACAGAGGAGCCTCAGGGGCGCTGCGTGATCCGAGCTCGCAGAAACCATCGCGGGCTGTCGGGGACCGCCCCTGCTGTCTCCACCGTGGCCGGCTGGCCACCTGCAGAGGATAGGGCAGCGCCCGGAGGCGGGACGTGCGTCCTCGGGATGTGAGATCGCAGGGCTGCGGGACGGAAACGCAGGAGCCGATGGAGGCCCTCGAGATGCCCCTGCAGCTGCCACGTGGGGTGACGGATGCCTCCCCCAGGAGCAGCTGTGGGTTCCCGGTTCTGGGCCCTCAGTCGGGCAGGGGAGGGTCATCAGAGGCGGCCCAGGCTGGGCCTGCAGAGGGCAGATGGCTCTAAGGCTGGCTGTGGGCATGTGGGCCCATGCTCTGCCCTGGAGAATGCTGGGTGGGGACCAGGCGCCCCAGGACTCACAGGACCAGCACTGGCTCCTCCCCGCCTGCACCACCGGCCTTCCCAGGCCCCTGGCCTGCCCGCCCTGCTGTCAGAGCCCTGTTCCCCTCAGCTAGGCCCCTACCCCCCAGGTCCAAGTGGGGCCCGGCCCACTCACAACCACAGGTCCCCATGGAAAGGACACTTGTGGGCATGCACCTGGTCACCCCACCTTCCAGCCCTCCCCCTCTAGCTGGGGAAGGGGCACGAGGCGGTCAGGGAGAATACTGGTGGCCACGTAGCCCGCTCCCCGTATCAGGACAGACTCCAAAGGGGGGTGGGCGAGGCCTACAGGTCAGAGCCGGACACGCCCCCAGGCGCCCTGTGACGTCTCCATGGGAGGGGCCATCTGAGCCCGGACTCCAGCGGCCTGGCCTCGCCCCGGGAGCTCAGGGCATGTCTGGCGGGTACTTTCCTCTCTCCTGGCCTGCACGCTGAGGGCAGACCCCACCTCTCCACCCCACACTCCCTGGTGAGCCTGCAGGGCCCACGTGGGGTCATAGCCTTGTCGGTCGCAGCAGACTCCTTGGGGAAAAGCAATGGATCCCTAGTGGTTAGGGTGATGAGGGTGGGCACAGGCCGTCCGCTGCTGTGGGCCTCCTTGCTAAGGTCACAGCCGCCTGTTGGGCTCCAGGGCCACAGACAGCAAGACCCAGAGTTACAAACGACCCCATGTAGCTGGGAGAAACACGGCCCCAGAGAGGCCCACGCCCTAAACCCTGGAGCTTCACACAGGCGAGCATCGCCTTAACTGGTGGAGATGTGAGTGAAGGTGCTGAGTGTGGCCATAATGCTGGGACCCGTGGCATCACAGCGTCCCTCTAAGGGGGCAGAGGGAGCCTGACCGCAGAGAGGGGAGGTCAGGTGATGCTGGGCTCGGGGGCTGGAGGAAGGAAGAGGCCGTGAGCCACAGAATTAGGGAAACACGAGGGAAGATGCCCTCCTGGAGCCTCTGGGGGGACCCAGCCCTGCCTGAACCTTGACTTCGGCTCAGTGAGACCCGTGTCCATCTGCGACCTGCAGGAGTGCAGAAGAGTGTGGTGTGTTCCAGCAGCAGCCCCGGCAAATAGGCCCTGGGACTGAAGACCAGGGACCACTGAGGCTGGGCCCGGTGGGCAAGGCTGGCCGGCAGTGGGGGAAGGGCCTCCAGATGTTGGTTCTGGGAGACAGTGCCCATGGTGAGTGGGCCAGTCAGTGTAGCCCACATAGCTCCCACTCCGGGTTTTGCTGGGTGTGTCAGAGGCAGAAAAGCCCCACATCTGGGTCCTGGAAAGCTCCCTCCCCAGCTCAGAGACGGTTCCGGGCCAGCTCCTTCCTGGAAACGCGGGGAGGGGGTGTGATCAGCTTCACCCACAAGGCCGGGTGTTGAGACAGAGCTGGTCAGCTGGGGCCACACACATGCCCTGGGCGAGGTCCCAGGTGGGAGCCCAGGTGGCCTGGCAGAAGGGCCAGCACCCCAGAAGTCTCCCTGGCAGGTCTCGGCCACAGCAATGGGGCTCAGTGGACCTTCAGAAGTGGCTGAGGCTCCGAGTAGCCGGTGAGGGAGCAGAGCGGGGTGGCCAGGGGCTGACCCTCCCGGATGTCCCCTAAGGCAGGCACGAGACCCCTTTGTATTCCGAGTATGGCCCTGGCTGGAGGCTCTGCAGGGCTCCTGTCTGCCCCGCCCTCCCGCATCTTGCAGGATCTACCTCACTTCTCTGGGTGTAACCTTCTCCCTGGCAGGAAGGGACGGTCCAGGGTCCAGTCCATGGCTCCCTGGGCTGGTCCTCGGCCTGGCTGCCTGGTTTCAGGCGGAGAAGCAGGGAGCGAGAGCCTGCTCCCTGGCAGACTGCACTTTCTGCCGCCCCACCCCCCCACCTCCAAGCACCGCCTGCTTTCACGGACAGCGAAGGCGACCGCGCGCTGCCCCGAAACGCCCGTTACAAAGCGCCGGGCCAGTCCAGTTGGCTCCCAGTCAATTATCCCCGCGAACGTGTCTGTTAATGAGGCGAGCGCGGCTGGCGGGTCCCTGCAGCCCTGGGGGCCCAGTCCGAGCTGGACCGGAACGCTGTTGGCACAGCATCGTAAACATGGGATAATTACGCCGCAGTTTACGACTTTGCAAAGGTCGATAAAAGGCACGCAGCATCACTCTGCATCAGAGCAGCCCAAGCCAGAGATGCCAGAGAACAGGGCAGACTCCTGCCTCGGGGCCCCACCCACCCAGGTCTTGCCCACACGCCCTCCACGGTGCCCTGCATCGGTCAGAGCCAAGCCTGGAGTCGCCATGAACCGCGGCCTTCCCTGCAGCCAGGAGCCCAGCACCGTCTTGCCAGCAGGGCCCCGGAGAAGCAAAGGGGCCCTGCGAGAGCTCCCCCTGTCCCAAACGTCCAAGACCCTGCCACCCCCCCGCCTTGCTCCTGGGACGCAGCGTTGCTGTCTGCAGTGACCGCCTCCGCCGTGACCAGGGGTGCTTCCGGCAGGGGATGGGAGGAGTGGCTACTTGGGCCATGAGGTCCCTGTAGGGCGGTCTGCCCCTCCCATCCTGATGCAGAGCCTCTCCCCTGGGTCCTGGCCTCCAAGCAGACTGGCTCAGCCCGCAGGCCAGGCAGAGCCAAACTCCTTTTCCAAGAAGAGGAAACGGAAACAGGGGCCCAGCCGCCCCCAGAAGCTGGCCTCAGCGCCTACAGACGTGCCCCTGCTGTGGGGTGAGGCCCCTTCAGAGTCTCCGCTACTGGAGGAGAGCCCACAGGGTTCTGATGGATCCGGATGCTCAGCCACCCCCAGCCACCTCCAGAATCAGGGTCTCCAGGGTGGCCCCGACCACATCCGTGTTTCAGGTCAGAGGTTGGAGCCTCTGCAGCTCCTGCCCGGCAGGCCCCACCAAGACGGGAGAATCTGAGGCCCTGGATTCTTGCTGCGGCCTGGGGCGCTCCGCAGCTGTCACAGCGCAGCCTCCAGCCCGGCAGCCCAGGGACAGGCCCCAGGGAGCCCGTCCTCCCCGCCTGTGCACTGGGGTCCGGTGGCCTTCGACCTGTGCCTGCTCGCAGGTCCCCATCTGCCACACAGGCCTCGCCACGGGGTGCTGCTGTGCCCGCCTGCCAGGCCAGGGCTGCTCACTGCCGTCGGCACAGAGCAGGCACTGTCCACGGGCACAGACGGGGTGGGTGAGTGGTCGGAGGGGTGGATGATGGATTGATGGACAGATGGGTGGATGGGTGGACGGACGGATGGGTGGATGGATGCATGGGTGGACAGATGGATGGGTGGATGGATGGATAGGTGAATGGATGATGAATTGATGGACAGATGGATGGACAGATTGATGAAAGGGTAGATGGATGGTTGAGTGGATGGATGATGGATGGACAGATGGATCGGTGGATGGATGGATGTCTGGATGGACAGATGGATGGACAGGTGCATGGCTGATGGACAGATGGGTTGATGGGTGGATGGATAGACAGAAGGAGGGCGGAAGAGGAAGGGGAAGCAGCTGACCATGAGTGTGGGGAACAGTGTGGGGCTCCCAAGAACTGATGCTGCCAAACCCCATGGGCTGGCTGTCTGGAGTCCCTGGCTCCCCTTAAGGACACCAACATGCAGGGCTGAGAATGCCAGCAGACCAACACGGGCAGCCATGGCCTTTGTGACTCGCACTTGGGGACTGGATTCAACTGTCCTCTGCAAGAAGAACAGAGCCAAGTTAGGAGCCGAGGAGGTGGCCACAGTGGGTCCATTGTGGAGAGACGTCAGAGGCGCCACCAAGCTACGCACACTGCCAGTGCAGTGGCGAGGGTGGTGCTTCTGGGCAGCAGGGGGGGTGAGGGGCCCTGCAGCAGGGCAGCACTTCAGAAAGGCAAGGGTGGGAGTCTGCGGCAGGGCCTGGAAGGCTGGTCCGGACCCATCAGACAGATCCGTCTGCAACCTGGGCTTCAGACTCAGCCGCGGCGTCTGCTCTTGGGGGGGCCTGAGCCATCAGTCACAGGAGAGAATCTAGCCTTTGGCACTGGCGCAGGCAGAGAGCAAGAGGACGAATCGTCCCGGGGCGGCTGCGCTGGGGTCAGAGACGAGGAGGGGGCCTGTCTCCGCCCGTCCTCCAGCCTGGCTGCCCCCAACCCAGGCTCACTTTGCTTCCTTTTCTTCCTTCCTTTCCTGTTGGCTTTGACATGGGGGTTTCAATAAAAGCCTGCAGCGCTGAGCCCCACAAACACCCAGGCTGCAGCGCCCAGGGCCTGGGGCTTGGACATGGACAGCTCAGAGACATGGGAAGTGGGATCTGACTTCAAGGAAGAGGGCTCTGCTGGACAGTGTGCGGCTGGGCCGGCGCTAAGGCTGTGTCTCCGTCCTGATACTGCCCCTCAAGTGGACGCTGGGGCTGCCCATCCCTGTGTGAGCGCCTGCCTAGGTGACCAGTGTCCCCCAACCAGGCCTGGGACTCAGGGCTCCGGCTGTGTCCTGCATCCCCGGGTGCACCTGACCAGCAGCCGTGGGAGAGACGGCACCTCCAACACGGAACCTAGGTTTCCCAGGGCATGTGCCAGGGCTGGCTCGAGAGGGGCTGTGGACCTGAGTCCCGGCTCTGACCAAGGCTGGCTCGAGAGGGGCCATGGACCTGAGTCCCGGCTCTGACCAGGGCTGGCTCGAGAGGAGCTGTGGACCCGAGTCCCGGCTCTGACCAGGGCTGGCTCGAGAGGGGCCATGGACCTGAGTCCCGGCTCTGACCAGGGCTGGCTCGAGAGGAGCTGTGGACCCGAGTCCCAGCTCTGATCAGGGCTGGCTCGAGAGGGGCCATGAACCTGAGTCCCGGCTCTGACCAAGGCTGGCTCGAGAGGGGCCATGGACCCAAGAGTCCCGGCTCCGACCAAGGCTGGCTCGAGAGGCGCCATGGACCCGAGTCCCAGCTCTGACCAGGGCTGGCTCGAGAGGGGGCTGTGGACCCGAGTCCCGGCTCTGACCAGGGCTGGCTCGAGAGGGGCCATGGACTCCCCCTGGCCAGGCGTGAAGGCCCTGACGCTGGAGGCAGATCGCTGCCTTGGGAAGTCCCAGCTCACTTGCTCATCCTTCATCCATCTCTGCTTTGTTCTGCAAAGATCAGCAGAGCAGCTCAACTGCACAACTCCAAGCCCACCACCCTTGTGGGCAGGGGCAGGACAGGGGGCAGAATGGATGTGAAGGAGCCTCCCAAGCAAAGAGGCTGGAGCACCCTCCTCACCAACAAGGATCTCCCGATGGCTGCAGAGACCCCGCAGCCCAGCTCTGCACACTGCCATGCACCCGAGTGGCTGGATTGCGAACGACGAACATTAAGCTGGCCGATCAATTACTCATCACGGCGCAGAGCCGTCCAGGGTATCTTTATGAGTAGGTAAATCCTGAGCTTGTTCCAATAAAGTATTTAAGAGGCCTCTTGCTTCGAAAGTGCATGACGGCCTTTTCTAATTCAATTGACGCGGCAAGAGTAAATAAGACGTGAGTTCAGGAACGCCAACACGGAGCGCCCCGGGTGGACACGGTACCCACCGCAGCGCTCACCACAGGCCTGGGCAGTGGGCACCTGGGAAGGCCGCTGTGCCCACATGGAGAGGGCAGCCCTGAGGCCAGCAGACAAGCCCGCTCCCCTCTGAGCCCCTCGTCAGAAATGCCGGGGCTCCCTCTGCCGCAGACACTTTCACACAGCCTGGACATTAAGCGTGAGACCAGACTCCTTGAGTTTGAAACCTGGTGCTGCCTCAGTTTCCCTACCTGAGAAATGGGCACAAACAGCACCCCCAGGAGGAGGTGCTCACTCACCAGGGCCCCCCTCCCCACCAGAGGCAGGGCTGGGACGTGGCCTCCCCCACTAGGCCCATGTGTCCCCAGGTGCGGGGTTGATCAAGTCTCAGCACTCACGGCTCACCAGCCAGCCAGACACAGCACACACGCCCAGCAGGGAAGGGGGCCCAGGCTGACGATGCCTCCCGCCTTGGGGGGGGCCTGAGTGCTAGTCTCCCCTCTGAGGAGGTGACGGTCTACAGGGGCCATCGTGTTCCAAGCTGTTGCCCCCAGCGGCTCTCACGGTCGCTCGGCCTAAGGGGCAATGGCCGGGGCTGGGGCTGAGGGTGGGGGCGTGCAGGGACCCAGATCAGCTGTATGAACCTCCTGTGGCTCCTGCAACAGACGGCGCCACCGCCAGGGAGGCCTCCAGCAACACAGAGGAGGCTCCTGGGCCCCTCCCCACGGAGCTTGGACCCCTGCCCCCATCATCCCAGTCACATGTCCTGCTCCGTGACCTTCCTGCCTCCCTGTTATAAGGAACCGCGGGGAGGACCTGGGGTGGAGCAGTCGGCCAACGGCCCGGGGCGGGCACCGGTCAGGGCAGGCCCGAGCGGTCCTGGTTCCGGTCCCCCCACCAGCCCCCACGGCTACAGTCGGCCATGACCTTGGACGTCAGACAGAGGAAGCACGTGCCTGCCTTACAGAGTGACACTGCTCTGCCTGCCCTGGACGCCCCGAATCCAGCCTCCAAGGCAGGCGAGGGCACCAGGGCCATCCTTCCGGCAGCAAACGGCTCTTCCCACACCCAGGGCATCGAAGCCTTGGCTCTGGGGTCCGAAGGGCTTTTCTGTAACGAGGAGACGGTGCATGTCCTGACTCTGCAGCCGCGGACGCCCGGGGGCTGCTCAGTGCAGACTGAAGGCCTGAGGTGGCCCCAGAAAAATCACAGGTGGGCCTGGGGTGCCCGCCCCACCCATCCCCAGAGCTTTATTTACGGCCGCTGCAACTTGAATCTCATCAAAGTGTTAGCTGCTCAGTCGTGTCTGACTCTTTGTGAGCCCGTGGACAGCAGCTCGCCAGGCTCTTCTACCCAAGGGATTCTCCAGGCAAGAACACTGGAGTGGGTTGCCTTGTGCTTCTCCCGGGGATCTTCCTGATCCAGGGATCCGACCTGGGTCTCCTGCACTGCAGGCAGATCCTTTACCGTCTGAGCCTCGTTCATTAGATGTTCTTGTTAAGTTCTTCAAACATTTCAAGGTGTGAACAACAGTCCTCATCTCAGGAGCCTTGCAGGCAGGGTCTGCCCTCGTGGCCTCGCCCACATTTCTCGGGGGGCGGGTGGGGGCTGTGGCCTCAGCTCCCCTTCCACGATGCTGTTGTCCCCACCACCTGTCAAACTGACACCCCTCAGTGGAGCAGGCTTTATGAAGGCGCTTCTGCGCTCCTGTTGGTGGGCTTATTTTTCCAGTGACTGCATCTGAAGTCTCCTCCATGCGGGGCTCACACGTGTCCTCCTTCCTGGACCCCTTCGTGGCCTTTTCTGCAGGATGGCGGGGTGGGGGTCCCTCAGGTTCGGTGGGGCTACCCGCCCCCAGCAGATTCCCAGGGCCCACCTGTTTGGAAGTGACGCCGTACTGATTGATGTCAACCAGACCGTCTGCCTCAGCGCCTCACTGTGCTGGCCTACCGGGATCTATGCCCCTTCTCCTGAGTCAGCCCACACATCACCTCCACCAGGAACCCCCGACTCCAGCTCCAAACCCGGATCAGCTCTGTGCTGCTAGCGCCTGAGTTCCTGCATCAAAGACCTGTGAAACTGGACATGCCAACCCCTGCCTCCTGCCAGAGAGGGTCTCGGGGGAGGAGGCACCCACCACTAGGTCTACAACAGTCCCACCCAGAGCCTGAGAAGAGGCCTCAGGCTTTCGTGGGAGAGACTGTGCTCTGACGAGACAGAGAAGTGACCAGTGCAGCGGCCTCCGAAGTCCAGGAAGGCAGGGGGCACCTGGGCGTTGGGCCACGGTGGCGGGGCTGCCAGGCTGTGGGCACCCAGTCCTGCTCCTGTGGGCACGGCAGCCACCCAAGGATGGGTATGGGGTGGAGTGGGGTGAGGTGGGGGGCCAGCTCTTGTGCTCAGACAGCCGAGAGAGGACGTAGATCCATGTTCCCTGGACTCAGGGGGACCTCCACGTCCAGCCCGGAAACGCCCTGGCCTGGGCCACCCTTCCTGGAACCTCTGGGCACACAGGGATGTGTGGGAGGGGTGACGCGTCCACGTCCAAGCCACAGCCTCTGCTCAGGACGGCACCCTGCCCAGGGTGCACAAGCTGCCTGCAGCCCTGCGCCCTCCGCTGCTCCTCGCTCCGTAAATGCTGCTTCCAGAGGGGCCCGGCCCCAGCAAGCAGGGGCCGACCAGCACTCTCCGGCATCCGCAGGGATCCGAGTCCACTCTCCCCTTGAAGACCAGTGTTGGCCAGCCCCGTGTCAAGAAGCCTCAGAAATCAGGTCCAGGCTCAGAGGCTGCGATGCCCACGCAGCTGTGGGTCAGGGCCCCTGTGCCTGGACCATGGAAGCTTTGCCATCCTGCCTGGGGCCCCGGGGTTGGGGGGAGCCTTCCCTGTGCTGGAAGGGGGCCCCGTCTGGAGTCACAGGAGTGGGGAAGGGCCAGAGGGCTTTTGGGAAGCCCTGCTCTGAGCTTTGTCAGCTCATGGCGGTGCCATCGCCCCCCAACACACACACACACAGAGACACACACATGCTGACCCCCTACCTGAGAACCCTGCTATAAAAGCATCCGCCGTATCCTCTGCACCACGTGGGTGGGTCAGGATCAGGATGGGCTGCGAAGCTCATGATTTTCCTGCCCAGCCATCTGGTCCGGGCAAAGAACACAACAACCAATATCCCTGGGCCCTGAGACTCAGCGCCCTCCCCGGGGCTGGAACCAGCTGGGGCTCTCCGCCCCCATGCCCAGCCCCAGGGGTACCCTAGACTCAGGCCGGTGGGCCTCACAGTGGTGCCCACGAGGGGCAGGGACAGAGAGGTCAGGGGGCACCTGCCCTAAAGGGTGATACAGACCCCACGGGGGGCCTCCGGGGTGAAGGGCAGGGAGCAGACACCTCACCCCACAGCCACCCGCGCCCTGCAGGGCTGAGAAGGGCCTTGCATCCCACTGGCAGGAGGAAGGCTGCGCTGGGGCAGCGCACACACGGGCCTGCAGGCTGGGAGCTGTGACTCTCGGGGAGGGGGCTGTCCTCTCCTTACTCAGCTCTGATCCCGGGGAAACGTGCGGGACAAAACTCACTTTCGGAACTGTTCTTAAGTGCACGGCTCAGCGGCAGTAAGCGCAGTCACGCTGCTGTGCGACCATCACCACCACCCTCTCCAGAACTTTCTCATCTTCTGGAAAGGAAACTGCCCACACTGGACACCGCCCCTCCCCCACTCTCCCCTCCCCCACCCTCCACTTTCTGCATCTGCGGCTTTGACGGCCCTAGAAAGAATCGTGCCGCCCCTCATGTCTGCGTCTGCTCGGGCGCACAGGTAAGATGCAGGGTGAGGGGTGACGTACCCCTTGGGAACACGATGGCCAACCCCGAGAGCAGAGGCAGCAGCTAAGGCACTTTTTAATGGTGTGTTTTTGTGATTACAAGTAAACACGATGTTTACTTAAAAAGAAGAAAGTCAGAGAAGAGAGAAGTTTCACGGATAATCACGCCACCTGAGGAAGCCGCCACAGTGGGCGCTTCAGCACACATTCATCCCGTGTTCCTGCTCTGTGTGTTTCACACACACATCCGTGTTTATAAACACAGGTCTCCGGGGTAACCCTGGGAGTGTCGCACTTACAGCATAAACCCACTTTCCTTCAGCTTTGAGAGTATCACCTTGTGTTCCTGACCCCGTGGTGGGGTGGGGGCGGGGGGATCTCTTGGTTAGAGATGCCGGGGGACCCTCCCCCTCTGCCCCCAGACGGGTTCCCACTCCCACACGACCCTGTCGGGTCCCAGGGGAGCTGTCCGCACGTCCCAGGACCAGCTCCCTGAGGCAGGATTTCTGGGGCAGCTACCCTGGACACAAGGCACACACGTCCCAGAGGCTGAGCCCGGGACTCTGCGGCTGAGTCTGCAGAGGGTGATCAGGGGCCTCCCCAGCCGTCCCCCCGCAGGACCAGAGCGCTGAGGCCTCCTGAGGTCTAACCTGTGCTGGCTCGCAGGCCACAAGGCTGAGCCTCCCCTAATCACCGCCCCGCTCCATCTCCTGTATACATAGCCAGTATCCTACTTGGGAGGGAGGCTGCCAAGTCCACTGCCCAGGACTGTGAACCCAGAACCCGAGTCTGTGGGTCTAGCAGCTCCCCAGGCCTGACCTTGTGGGAACCTCAGCTGGGGTTAGCAATGCTCACCCCAGCGGTGGAGGGGGGGGGGCCCAGGACAGTCACATCCAGATTTTGACCCCTCAGGGCTCCAGACACCAGCAGCCTCTCCTGCCACTCAGGTCAACTAAACAGATTATAATTATTTCCAATGTGTGCCTTGGAGTGAGAAAGGGTCTAATTTGGAATCAGTCAGTCTCAAGTTGACATTTGAGGCTTGCCAAGTTATTTATGTTGAACCTTGGGAAAGGTACTTCACCTCTAAACCCTCAAATACCTCACCTGTAAAACAGATGTAATACCTGCCTTCAATCGACCAGGGCTCTTAGGATTAGAGGAGGTGGTGGATGAAAGGCACCTAGACAGATTGGTTCCCACCCCATCAGCATCACCATCAACCCCCATCACCACCATCAGCCCCACCACCATCACCCCCATTGCTATCATCACCACCATCACCATCATCACCATCATCACCCCCACCACCATCACCCCCACCACCATCATCACCACCATCACCATCATCACCCCCATTACCATCACCATCACCATCATCACCATCATCACCCCCACCACCATCACCCCCACCACCATCATCACCACCATCACCATCATCACCCCCATTACCATCACCACCATCAGCATCACCATCACCACCATCACCCCCACCACCATCATCACCATCACCCCCATCACCATCATCACATCACCCCCATCACCATCACCACCATCAGCCTCACCACCATCACCATCACCATCACCACCATCACCCCCATCACCATCATCACCATCATCATCCCCATCACCATCATCAACCCCACCACCATCACCCCCATCACCATCACCACCACCATCACCACTCCCATCACCACCATCATCACCCCCATCACCATCATCAACCCCACCACCATCACCACCATCACCCCCATCACCATCATCACCACCATCACCATCATCACCCCCACCACCATCATCACCACCATCACCATCATCACCTCCATCACCATCATCACCCCCATCACAATCAACCCCATCACCATCACCCCCATCACCATCATCACCACCATCACCATCATCACCCCCATCACCATCATCACCCCCATCACCATCACCACCATCACCATCATCACCTCCATCACCATCATCACCACCATCACCATCATCACCCCCACCACCATCACCCCCATCACCCCCATCACCATCATCACCCCCATCACCACCACCACCCCCATCACCATCACCACAATCACCACCATCACCCCCACCACCCCCATCACCATCATCACCACCATCACCATCATCACCCCCACCCCCATCACCCCCATCACCATCATCACCCCCACCAGCATCACCAGCATCACCATCATCACCCCCATCACCATCACCACCATCACCATAATCACTCCCATTACCATCATCACCACCATCACCATCATCACCCCCATCACCACCATCATCACCCCCAACACCATCATCACCACCATCACCATCATCACCCCCATCACCACCACCATCACCATCATCACCCCCATCACCATCACCATCACCACCATCACCATCATCACCTCCATCACCATCATCACCACCATCACCATCATCACCCCCACCATCATCACCATCATCACCCCCATCACCATCATCACCACCATCACCATCATCACCCCCATCACCACCACCACCCCCATCACCATCACCACAATCACCACCACCACCATCACCCCCATCACCATCATCACCACCATCACCATCATCACCCCCACCACCATCACCCCCATCACCCCCACCACCATCACCACCATCACCCCCATCACCATCACCACCATCACCATAATCACCCCCATTACCATCATCACCACCATCACCATCATCACCCCCATCACCACCATCATCACCCCCATCACCATCATCACCCCCATCACCATCATCACCTCCATCACCATCATCACCCCCATCACCACCATCACCATCATCACCCCCATCACCACCATCATCACCCCCATCACCATCACCACCATCAGCATCACCACGACCATCACCCCATCACCATCACCCCCATCACCATCATCACCACCATCACCCCCACCATCATCACCCCCATTACCATCATCACCCCCATCACCATCATCATCCCCATCACCACCACCATCACCATCACCCCCATCACCATCATCAGCCCCACCACCATCACCCCCATCACCATCATCACCCCCATCACCATCATCATCCCCATCATCACCACCATCACCATCACCCCATCACCATCATCAGCCCCACCACCATCACCCCCATCAGCATCACCGCCATCCCCACCATCACCACCATCAGCATCACCACCATCATAACCCCCACCACCATCACCCCCATCACCATCATCACCACCATCACCATCATCCCCATCACCCCCACCACCATCACCACCACCATTAGCATCACCACCATCAGCATCACCACCATCATCACCCCCACCACCATCACCCCCATCACCATCATCACCACCATCACCATCATCACCATCATCCCCATCACCCCCACCACCATCACCACCCCCATCACCATCACCACCATCAGCATCACCACCACCATTACCATCACCATCATCACCACCATCAGCATCCCCATCACCATCACCCCCATCCCCCATCCCCATCACCACCACCATCAGCATCACAGACATGCGCTTGCTGGGTTGGCCAGGTGCGACTGAGCGTCTCCCACCTCAGGCTCTGCTCCTTGCCCCTCTCTTCCCAGATGGCCTCCACCACTCGTGAAGCCCTGCCTGTTTCCTCACAGGTCCACTGGTTTCCCCCTCCCCGCCCCGGCCTTCTCTCCACCCCTCACTCCGGTGCCACCTTAGGGCCAGGGCTCGAGATGAGCCCACTGGAGAGGCCCCAGCTCACAGTGCTGGCATACTGTCGGCACAGAGGGGAGCAGGAGGGAGAAGAAGGAAGCGTCTGCCAAGGGGTCACCCATCCCAGGCCCAAAGAGTCCACAGCCAAACCCTCCTTCAGCCCTGGATGTGGTCTCCATGACAACCTTGAGCAGCTTGCCACCGAGGAGCACCCAGTGGGCACTACGTGGGCGTGGAAGGGCTGTGCTTGCCCAATAGGGACCAACTTCAACCCATGGGACCAGGTGCCCCAGTGAGCCCACATCCCAGCACTGTCCGTGGAGGTCAGATGGAAGGAGCCGGGACCTTCCTGTGTGCCCCAGGGATGCCCCAGGCATGTCCACAGTGTCACGACCCTGCCTGGCTGCAGACCTCCTACTCAGCCAAGGACCCCGAAGCTGGGTGACCTCTGGGCTTCTGTGACCCCGGTAGCCAAAGAGCAGAGGGGCCCAGCCCCTCAGGACACCCTGCCCCCAAATGCATTCTCCCGAAGTGACATTTGGAGGCTGTCCATCACTAAGGCCGAGGGCCCGCTTCCCCACGGGGTGCATGTTGCTGACCACATGGGGAGCTGAGGCGTTACGGTGAAAATCGCTTGTTGGAAGAGGGACCAACCTGACAGACTGCAGCCATCTGCCTGGAAGCCCCACACCTAGGATGTCCTCAGACACAGGACCTAGAGCCAGGGTCCTCTGCGCCCCCAGCCCCTTGGGGCTCCCCCTGCTGCTGCTCAGATGGCAGCCCGGCCACAGGAAGACATGCAAGAGAGGACCCGGAGCCTAGAGTGAAAGCACGGAGGATAAAAGCTATGTTCTAGGAAACAAAGCCTTCCACCCAGGTACACAGACAGGCTGGCAGGTCTGTGAGCTGCTTTGGGTCAGCTCAGGACCTCTGCCCAGGTATGCCCTATGCCCAGGGCAGGTGCCCATGAGGGCACAGTCTTGCAGTCTTTCTTCCAAACTTTACACGAAGTTAAACGTGCTACCTATGCCAATACAACACAACCTGCTCAAACACACACACGCACACACCCCACAGTAAAGATATGTGAACCCATGCACACGTGTATATGTACACATGCTATGCTATGGTAAGTCACTTCGGTCGTGTCTGACTCTGTGTGACCCCATAGATGGCAGCCCACCAGGGTCCCCTGTCCCTGGGATTCTCCAGGCAAGAACACTGGAGTGGGGTGCCATTTCCTTCTCCAATGCATGAAAGTGAAAAGTGAAAGTGAAGTCGCTCAGTCGTGTCCGACTCTTAGCGACTCCATGGATTGCAGCCTAACAGGCTCCTCCGTCCATGGGATTTTCCAAGCAAGGATACTGGGGTGGGGTGCCATAAAGGGTGAAACCCAAGGGTGAACATGCTTCACTGGACAGGACAGATGTGGCTGCAGAGGCCACCGACAGCCTCTTCATTTGCAAAGGCCTTCAAGCAGCCTCTGCTCTGCAGCATGTGGCAGGCACGGCCCACCTGTCGGGACCCTCTCTGGGATGCCGCCCCTGGGGACCCTGTGTCCCTGCATACACACCCCTCCCCCCAGGTCTGGGCCATCCCCACCCCCTCCAGGCCCCCTGCCCGCCCTCCTGCTCACTGCTGTTTCATTTTCACCGGAGTCTGGTAGAGACAGGGCACTGCAAGGCCAACCCAAGTGAGGAGAAGCACGTGACGGGGGAGAGCCTCAGCTGCTGCTGCGGAAGGGCGAGGCCGGGATGACCGGCACAGGGCGCCCCACCTGCGCGCTGAGCTGTGGGTGCCCCCGCCCCCAGGCAGGGCTTCTGAACCCAGCGAGGTGAGCAGGGCACCTTGGGCAACACCTGGGGACTTGGGGCAGACTGCCACTGGCCGCGAGAGGGTGGGCGCCAGGGCTGCGAGCCTCGATGACAGGACGGCCCCCCAAAAGAACGGCAGCCCCAACGGGCAGGGCGCCCAGCTGAAGCAGACCTGCCAGGGGAGGAGACGGCACAGCGCTTTCACACCGGGAGGCCACTGAGGCTCCCTCCCCTGGACCGCGGACGCCTTGGGGGCTGCTCGCTGAGCATGCCGTCCTGGCAGGTGTGGGGCTGAGAGCCGCCCGCAGGGCACTCCACTGCCCTGGACTTTCGACGGGCACCCAGCCCCCAAGCTCCCAGTCCATGGGCTGCGTCATCAGCAGAGCCGAGCTTCCCCGCCCCGATCCCTGCTAACCTCTATCCCTGCTGACCTCTGACCCCTCTAACCCCACCCCTGCTGACCTTGGACCCCTGCTGGTCCCAACACCTGCTGACTCCTGATGACCTCTGACCCCTGCTGGCCTGCCCTGAGGACACTTGTCTGGGGATGAGCCCATCACCTGGCCCCCAGATGACCCCTGTCCCAGGTGCTGACTGAACCCTCCATCACCAGGAGGAGATGCTCCTTCAGGCACGCCCACCGTCAGTCCCGAGCTATTTCCATAATTGGTGCCTCCCCATCCAGGCCCTCCCCACAGCCACCCTGAACACACCTCCCCACAGTGGCCGACTTCAGGGTCCACCTGGCTGGGCCACTGCGCCCCGACATGTGACCAAACATGAATCTCAGTGGTTCCGTGAGAGTGTTTGGGGACGAGATCAACACTCCCATCAGTGGACCAGCGACGGGAGGACGCACTAGCGGCTGGGTGGGCCTCGCCCAATCAGAGCGCAGCGTGGCCCCACCCCGGCCTGCGGGCTCACTCCATCAGATCTGGGTTTACCACGACTTCGCCATTGTGTGACCCCTCTCTCTGCACACCCTTGGCTGGCTCCGCTCCTGGAGACCCACACACACACACACACACACACACACATACACACGTACGGGCGGTGGGGAGAGGGGTTTGCAAGCAGAGACACTGGAAGTCCAGGGGCCCAACGAGCCGCCTGCGGGGTTTATTCCCATGCGGATCACAGAGAAGCGGGCGAAACCTCCACCAGCCCGGGGAGTGCGAGCACAATGCGGGGAGGTGGTGGGGGGCAGGCAGAGGGAGGGGGAGGGCTGGGTGGAGCAGCAGAGGGGAGGGGCATCCTCTCCTGAGAGGCGGGTCTATTACTGGCGCTTCACAGGGAACAGAGTTATGTCAGCACCGCTTTCTGGTGTTAAAGAAAAAAAAGAGGTTGTAAAATAAAATGCTGGCATCTCAGCTGTATCGTGTCCTGTCATAAATGCCACCCTGCAAAGCACGGCAACAGAGACACAGGCTGGTTCCCGAGGAGGGGTGGCCCGAGTCCCCGCCCATCCCCGCCCCAGGGTACCCCCGGGAGTGCTCGTGGGCAGGCGTGGGCCCGGGAGCTGCAGCCCGACGGCTGGTGGTCAGTGCCCAGCGGGCGGAGTGAGAAGATGACCGATGACGGAGCAGGGACGACGCGCAGCAGTGGACACAGGCCGTCCACCTGCCAGGCCAAGGACTGCACGCCAGCGAGACGACAGAGTCCCGGGGAGAACTGCTGACCGGGCTTAAGAATAGCTCAGGGATCTCAGCTCATCACTCGTGACACACACCTCCCTCCAGGTGAGGCGAGGGGCAGGCACCCTGAGGCGGGCAAGCGTGTGGGGTCCCTTTCTATCTGCTCAAATCTCCTCCAACCCTAAACCTGCCCTTGTAAAAAGGGGACATCACAGTTTTTTTAAGTGATACTATAACTACGTGGTTCTTGCCCTTTGACCCAGGTGAGAACGTGCGTTAATTCTTTTTTACTGTGGTAAAATGCACTCATGGAAAATTTACCATTTTAACCATTTTAAGCACACAGTTCACCAGCATTAAGAACCTCACACCGTTGTACGACCATCTCCACCATCATCTCTAGAACTTTCTCATCGTCCCCGACTGAGACTCTGTCCTCGTTAAACATCCCTCCCCCTCCCTGCCCCCAGCCTGGGGCCCCCACTGTCTACTTTCTGTCTCCAGGGATGTGACTGCTCAGGGACCTCACGTTGGTGCAGTCGGACATGATTAGTCCTTCTGGGTCCGGCTTGGGCCACTGAGTCACACAGTGCTCTCAAGGTTCAGCTGTGTTGTACCAGGCGTTGGGATTCCGTCTTCTTGAAGACTGTGTAATAGTCCCTCATACGCCAAGACCTCGTTTATCCATTCATCTGTGGATGCACGTCCAGAACGTGCCTTTGGACGGAGCCAGCGAGGCCAGTTCCCCACCCCAGCCCAGAGCCAGGCCCCACCCTCGGCAATCAGACAGGAAGGCCAGCCCGGGTTCTCAGAGGCCATATCACCCCTCATCCCCTGGCCCTCCCTGGAACAACTTTATCTCAGTAACTTTCAGAAAAACACCTTTTTTTTTTTTTTTTTTTTAATTAGATGAAAAAAAAATCTGCTGGCACGCGACCAAAATATCTACAGATTAGTGGGCTTTGAAATCTCCTGTGCTCGCTCCCTTGTTAAACCAGGGAAACCAGGCACTGCTTTCAAGATACATTTCAAAAGCTAGGCAATGTGCTTTCTTAACACAAAAGTTAAGATTTAAACAGTAATACCACTAATTCCCCCGCAATCGAGCTTAAATAGAGCCGAATGGGAGATAATGAATGTCCTGTAGGAATCACATGGAAAGTTGCATTATCACACGTAACGATTTTTTTTCCACATAATCTCGCCACTTAATAAGGCCACACGATTCCGTGCAGGAGGGGTTTTAATGGATGCCGCTCGGAACTCAGCTGCTGTTGAAGACTGTCTCTGTTCTTAAAGGATTAGCGCCTGGCAACGTTGGGGGCCTTGTAGACACTAATTAACCAGCGCGAGGAGTGGGGTGGGTCCCGCTGGGCTCCCAGGGGCACAAGATTCGCTGGTGCTCACTGATGCTGAGACCCCACGCCCCTGCCTAGAGAACCCCACCATGGTCTCTGCGGCCCCCGCGGACTTGGACATGACCCAGAGAGTGGCTCCGGGCTCCACCCGTGGAGGACCTCATTCCTGCTGGCAGCGACGTGCTGATCCTCAGGACAGAACGCACCCACCTCCCCAGCTTTTCTGTGCAGCTGGACCACCCTCATGCCATCAGCCGCCTTCACTCCTGGGACACGCCAGCTGAGGCTGACGGCACGACTGTGACCACTGCCACCCCGGGGGCCACGGGGACTGAGGCGTCCGGGGAGGGGACAATGACTGGGGGACAGGGGGTCCCCCAGAGCTGGAGCTGTTCTCCTCCCAAGACCCCTGCTGCCCCAGAAAGGCAGAAGGAGGACCCCCTGCGGTTGGGGCAGTGAAGGCTGGCGAGGCGGGTGCACGGGTGGAAACATGCTCAGGGTCCTGGGGTAGAGTGCGACCCGGCATCCCAAGGGCCCGGCATGGGGCTCGGGAAACCCTGAATTCCAGACTCGATGACCTGGGGCTTGTGTACTCAGGGCCAACGGGGACGGCCGCTCTGGACAGAGCTCCAGCCGAGCTGCCTGTGGCTGAGGGAGCGCTCACACGCTGGGATCCAAAGGGCTCCTCTGGGGTTGGGGGGGCACTCAGCCCACCTCCAGCCCCACCCCGAGTCTGGATGCCCAGCTAGAGCGTGTTTCCACGGTCTCAGTGGCCGGAGCCCCACGCCCAGGGGTCCATCCTTCACCTAGAGCCCTGCCTACCTGCTGGGCCCAGGTAGGCGGCAGGGACCATGAGGGTTCTCTGGACACCCACAGAGGCGGCAGGATGTCCGAAGAAGCTGCTGACGGGAATGGGGGACCCCCCACAGTAGCCCCCCAACTATTGGCAGGAGCCCTGGGTCCCCAGGCGCCAGCCTGTATTCAGATAGACACGCACTGCCTGCAAGGCCCCCCGACCCTGTGTGCTCCCGGCTCATCTCATGGGCCCTCTCGAGGGGTGAGACACAGAGGCCTGCCATCTCCTGGGCAACCCACAGGGCCAAGCCTGGCTGGGTCCCAGCCACCCCCGAGGCCGCAGGGACCCCTGGGGGTCATCCCAGTGAGTCCCCAGGGCCCCAGGGACACGGGCATCCCTCCATGGGGGGAGGAGGACCGCTTCCAAGGCCTGGGGAGAGTCTGCAGGCCCCCCACACAGCGGCTGGCAAGATGCTCCTGTTTTCTGGCATTTATCATCATCAGCAGCCTCCTAGGAAACCAGGCCTCTTTGAAACAGGACTTGGGTAGACAAGAAAAATAACAAAAATAGCTAAAAAGAAGAGCAGCGTGGATCGAAGGCGTGTGTGATGCGGGCATGGTGGTGAGTGCCGCCCCTCCCCGCTCCCAACTTCACACCACAGCTGGGGGGCAGCCGGGAGCATCGCCCCTTACAGACTGGGCAGGGGGTCCCAGGGAGTGAGGCCATGGCTGCAGCTGGACAGTGCCCAGGCTGGCTGGTGGAGAGGACCCCACAAGGCCCTGTGGTCGGGCTCCCAGCTCCCTGGGCACCTGCCCTGGGGGCGGCAGCATGGGGGTGGGGTGGGAGCAAACAGCACGCGGGGCCCCCTTGGTCCCTGGGGACGCTGACCAGGGGGTCCGATGGAGCGTCTCAGCCTGGTAACTAGCCAGTCTCAGCCCTGCCAACCCAGGCTGCAGTCTCGCCCCATCCCTCAGCCCACCTGCACAGGCCCCCAGGCTGCTGAGCCAGTCTGGGGTCCCCGCCGGTCATGTGGGGGGACAGCCCCCCATAAGCCTTCAGCCACACCCGTCTCCCCACGAGAAATCCACTCCCGACACCTGCCAACGTCATTCGTTGCGCGCCACATGCCCTAGGCGAGCCCCTCTCTGGCCCAGCCCTCAGTTTTCCCATCTGTACAATGTGGCACTCGGCCCAGCAGGCGCCCTCCAGCACCTCCACCTCCAGCGTCTGGGGTGACCAGTCCTGAGGCTCCTTTTACAAACAAGCCCTGAGTCTGCCGAGGACATGGGTGTGGGCCTAGGCCGGCCCGTCCACACAGAGTTCCCCAGGAGAATTCCACAGGACACGCCGTGCACGCGGGTGACTCTGCGGGCCGGCCGCCTGGTCCACTCCGGATCCTACCTGGGTCCGTGTGGACACACCCAACCATGGCTGCAGGCAATGCAGTTGTCCTGTCTCCCCGGCCTCGCCCAGCAAGCTCCCAGGATGCCCCTGTGTCCAGGATGCCGAGGGCTGGCTCTCCACACATGGACCAGATTTCACACGCAATCGCCCCAAGGGCTCTGCCCTGCGAGCCCCAAGACAGCAACCCCCCACAATCGGCCCCGGGAAACACAGGCAGCCTCAGGCTGGGAGAAAGAGCATGGAGAATGCTCCCTCTGCTGCATGTCCTGGTAAGTTCTCCAGGGAATTCTGCTGGCCCTGAGGCTCCTGCGCCCCAAAGCCCAAGGGCCAGGTCCAGCCTCTCAGCCCTTAGAATGCAGCCATGCGAGGGCTGGGGCAGGACGATGCAAGGAAGGCCCCGGCGACTCCCTGCCCACCAGCCAGGGGCCATGTCGAGAAGCTTCAGCCCAAGGTGGGGGAGGGGGTGCAGGCGGCAGGGACCCCGGGCGGGGTGGGGCTGGAGCAAGGGCAGCCCCTCCACACACACACCATCCCGGAGCCACGGGATGCTCAGGGGCACCTGCTGTCCTGAGCCTGCCCCCACCCCAGGTCCAGGCACAGAGAGCACTCGTGCTCACGGGCACAGACCTGGAAGAGGAGGGCCCTGACTGGACTGAGGAGCCACGGGCTCCCACTCAGGACTTGGGGGTGTGGAAGTCAGAGATGGATGGGACTGGACAAGCTGGTCCCTGGAAGGATGTTGGCTCAGGACCCAGAGAGCTCAGCCCAGGGCCCCCGTGGGAGCACTGCCACCCCCCAGGGGGCCCACCACGTGTGCAGGCAGGAGGACCTGGCTATTCCTGGACCACAGGCAGCGCCACGTCCCCGGTCACTCCTCCAGCAGCTGAAGGGCGCTCCGGACTACTAGTCTCACCTGAGCGTCCCCGTGGCCACCTCCTGGGTCCCTGTCCCCACCCCAAGCTGGCAGGAGACCTCTGTCCACAGTGTGGGCACCGTCAGGACCTCCCACACCTCTGCGCCCTCCCCGTCTGCACGGTCAGAGCTTGGGGCATCTCTGGCCGCCCTCTGGCTGGATGGCTGCGTCAGAGGCCGTCTGATGAGGGGCTGGGGGAGCAGGACCCCGGAGGGCAGCCTGTGATGGGGCCTGGGCATCCCTCTCCTGCCCCCCAGTCTCTACTTTTAATGGTGCTTCCCACCCAAGAGGAACCACTTTCCCTTCTAGAAGGTTCCTTAGGCAGAGTACCCGCCCCCTCTCATGCACAGCTTCCCAGCCTCAGTGGGAAGAAAACTACACCCAGAAGTTTGCTCTCAATGCCAAGACACACACTTAATGAAAAAAAAAAAAAAAAAAGAAATACGCGAGGTTCAACGGTGAGTCAGCTCGTTAGGACTTGGGAGTGAAGAGAACGAACATCACAGACACATTTTGAATAACGTGCCGGGAAACTGCTAAGCTGGCAACCGACTGTTCCAAGTGGAATCCAACGTGCCTTGGGGGAGGCCGGCACCAATGCCAAAGTGGCTTTCACAATTTTCTTTAAAAAATGAAAGAAACGAAAAAACAACTTTCACAAAGACACGTGCGGTTCACGAACAGAAGCAGAGTCGGGCCCCACGCGGTCAGCTCAGTCTGCAGACAGCCGGCCCCAGCAAGAGCGGGACACCAGGGCCTCCGAGGGCAGGACGCAGGGGTCTCCGGGCGCTGCCCCATCCATCAAGGAGTGAGGGGTTCAGCAGGAGCAAGCCCCCAGCCCCCAGGAGAACCCCAAACACAGGGAAGGCCCAGGCTGGAGGGGGCTGGTGCTTGCTACATTAAGGTCTGAGAGACCTCTGGTCCTGGGTGACGGCGTCAGTGCCCGTTCACGGGCGCATCATCTTCTAGCCCCATGCGGTGAGCAGAACAGTGGACCCCAAAGGTAGGTCTACCCAGAGCCCCGGAAGATCTACCCTACCCCAAAGGTAGGTCTACCCAGAACCCCAGAAGGTCTATCCTACCCCAAAAGTAGGTCTACCCAGAACCATGGAAGGTCTACCCAGAACCCCGGAAGGTCTACCCAGAACCCCGGACGGTCTGCTGCTGCTGCTAAGTCACTTCAGTCGTGTCCAACTCTGTGCGACCCCATAGATGGCAGCCCACCGGGCTCCCCCGTCCCTGGGAATATCCAGGAAAGAATACTGGAGTGGGGTGCCATCTCCTTCTCCACCCAGAAGGTCTACCCTACCCCAAAGGTAGGTCTACCCAGAACCTCAGAAGGTCTACCCAGAACCCTGGAAGGTCTACCAAGAATCATGGAAAGTCTACCCAGAACCCCGGAAGGTCTACCCAGAACCCTGGAAGGTGGTCTGCTCTCGGGTAGATGTCCTTGCAGATACAGTGAAGCTCTCAGGATGAGGTCATTTGGATGTGGGTGGGCCCAAAATGCAAGGGCGCGCATCCTGATAAGAGAGGAGCAGGAGGAGGCCACGTGACACGGGAGAGCCAGGGCTGCCGGGAGCCACCAGAAGCACAAAGTGGTCTGGAAGGAACGCCCCCATCCCCGCAACGTCTTGGCCTGGACTTCCGGCCTCCAAAAGGAGGGGACGGTAAATGTCCATTCTTCAAGCCCCCGTCGTGGGCCTGTGTCCTGCAGCCCCTGGAAGCTGACCGCCCACCTCTCTCCAGCATCCTCCATGGAGTTCATGTCCCACATTACAGGGAGGCCCCTTCATTCTCAGTTGGCCTGGACACCAAGGAAGTGACCACGGCTATTGGAGCGCGGCCTGCGATGACCCTCACCCACCTGCACGACCCTCTGGGGCCCCTGCTGCCCAGAGCCTCAGCCCTGTGCCCATCAGCTTCCTGCTGCCTGGCTTAGCCTGTTCGCCGGGCCCGGCGCGCAGTAGATGCTCCATGAACATGCGCCCCCGTGGCTCACTGCCTCCACCACGACCCCCCACGAGCGTCCCTGTCTGGCCGGGAAGGACCTCTTCATCTTCTGTGAGCAGGAAGCCAGCCCCGTGGCCGTAAATAGAAGGTAACCATAAAAATAAACACACGACCGTTAAAATGAAAAATGCCCACCCAAGCCCACATAAAGTCATCTCGTATGCACAGCCTACGTGCCCTGGCTTTGGGCAACACTGATTTACAGATGGAGGCGTGCTGAGGACTTCCGGGCCGCCCCCAGCCCCCACCGCCAGGAGACGCAGCTTCTGCCTCAAGCTGGGACTCAATGGCCATTGCCTGTGTGGGCCCAGACGCCAGACAGGAGACCACATCTTTGCCTGAACACTGGTGGGGCGTCTGCCCGTCCGGGCCTCCCTGGGACAGAGGGTGAGACCCCTGCACGCACGGCACACCTGGCTGGGCTCCTCCCGGCACGTGCCCCTCCATCATCCGCGTGCGGCCTGCTGGCTTCCTGTGGCCACAGCAACCATGAGAGCAAACCCTGGAAACTCATCCCGCCGGGTCCTGGGAGCCACAGGTCCAAGGTCACGGTGTGGGCAGGGCCGCACACTCTCTGGAGCCTCTAGGGGAGGGTCCTCTGCCTCTTCCAGCCTCTGGAGGCCATGGGCATCTCTTGGTTGGTGGCCACGTCATCCGTTTCTGCCTCCGTGTTCACGTGGCCTCTCTTGGGTCTCTTTTCTAAGGACGCTTCTCTCTGGATGCAGGGTGGACCCCATCTAGGATGATGGCGCCCAGAGAGTCTTACCTTAACCTCACCTGCAAATCACACTTCCTCCCCAACCAGGCCCACCCACAGGTTCTGGGTGCACCATCCCTGGGGGGCCATGGCTCAGCCCTCAGCTGTGTGCTTCTTCAGGAGCCCGGCTCGTCACGTACAGGGTCCCACGGGCACCAGCACACAGCTCGTGCCCGGCAATGTGTGCACCACACTGGGCCCCTATGTCTAGCAAGGCTGTTGCCCAGGCAACTGGCCTCAGGGGCTGTGGCCGTGCAGGGGCTCCCGGGGAAGCAGGGCTCAGGACGATGGCAGTGGGTGGGGGTCCTGCAAAGCATAGTTAAGCATCAGCGAGACCAGGGCTCCAGTCTCAGTAAAGCGTGCGGAGCCTGCTCAGCTGCTCCTGCAGTTGGAGGAGAAGAGAAGGAACTGGCTGATACAACCCACCTTCTCCAGGAAAAGGCTGACTTTGAAAAGACTGTGCGTTTGAAAGGCTGCACACCCTCCTCCAGGCTCTTGGGAAGAACAAAGGGCTGAGGGTGGGCATGTGTGGTGCCGTTTGGGACTTCCCGCAAGGTCCTCAGGGACCTTCCAGAACCAGCCTCCTGCCCAAACCGGGGGCCCTGGGGACAGGGGGCAGCAGCAGAGGGGGCTGCTCAAAGGTCCAGCCTCGGCCCCTTGCCGGACCCACTGTCACACCAGGAGACCAGGGCCCAGACCAGCTGCTGGCACCCCGGGGTCACAGCTCCATCGCTGAGGTCTCACCCCAAGTCCTGCAGGGTGGGGAAGGTGGGCACCACCATGCCGTCCACCCAGCCTGAGACCTTGGATCGCTCCCCCAAGCCAGGGAGCCGGTGCCCATGGGACCCACCAGGGCCACAGCTGGTGGACTGAGGCCTCCGGGGTGACTGCTCCAGGCCCAGTAAGGACCAAGTCATTATTGACCAGGACACCAGGGAGCTCAGTGGACTGAAGGTGGGCCTCTCAGGGCTGGCCAGGATCCCCCAAAGCCTGCCCGAGGTGCCCCTGACTGTCCCTGGGTCACACTGTCCTAGAGGTGGCCACGTGGCTGGAGAGGCACCACCCTGGCCGCCCCATCCCGCCCTAGGAAGGCCCGAGATGGTCCAGGGTCTCCTGGCCCCGACCTCAGCCACCAGGAGCATCCTGGCCTGGATGCCAGAGGAGGCATCATACCTGCAGGATTTTCATCGGACGGGACAGGCTCCATCTCCTAAGGAGGATTAGATGCAAAGAATAAAAAGGACTCCCGTGCACCCTGGGAGAGCAGCAGACAAATATGGGCCCGTGGGCGGGAAAGGCTGGACCTGGGGTCACCCGCCCCACGGGTGGGCTGTGAAGACCACTGGACACACCCATAGCCCTTGGCTTGGTTTGGTCAGATATGCAACTCCATCCATGGGGCTGGGGGTCAGCCACAGTGCCTCACGTGGGTCCCCGGAGCACGGTCTGAGTCTGTGACCCACTTTCTCCAGTCACGTGTGGGATCTTCCTACTGAAAGTGGGGTGGTCTGGGTGGTACCCCCCGAGCTTCCTGGGGGCCAGAGGGGCTAGGGCACAGGGCAGGCCTCCCTCCCACTCCTGCAAAGTCGTGTTTGGACAAAGGCCCACGTGATCCACAGGGGACCATCTGTAAATCACCACGGACACCATCAAGGTCACTCAGCCGAGGGCGGCAGGGTGCGTGCTGGCGCCCTCAGAGGCAGCATGGGACAGAGCAGCCAAGCACACAGCCCAGCTCCTGCCCCGGGCCGCCAGGGTACTGGCGACAATCGGTGGCAGAGGCCGTGTGGATGGCAGGGGGCGGATGGCCCTGCTCAGCCAGGCGATCGGGGCAACGCCCACCCGATTCCCTACCTGTGAGCGTCTGCCCTTCCCCTGCTAAAAAGGTGACCCTGCTTCTCCTCCCCCACCACCCCCTGCAGCTCTACAAACACACACTGGTGCCTGGAAGGAGGGGGCTGGCCCTTCTCGCTCCTCAGGTCACTGCCAGGGGACTGGGTGGGCCAAGAACAGCCTCTGTCCACTGCCACCCCCCGTGCAGCCAGCTCAGTGGGTGACACTCCCGGCCTGCAGCCTGGGCCAGCTCGTGGACAGCATCTCAGCCCCAGGAAGGCAGCAAAGGCTTTCCGCCCTTGGGACTACGGAACGGCTAGGAAGCAAGCGGGCCCTGGCCTTTTTGCACCAGACTCTCTGGGGCCACATGGGGATGGGCCCTCCCCACTGGGGTTGGGGTCGGGGCGGGGCTTCATTCAAGCCTGGTCAGCGGCCTCCAAATCCCTGGAGGCTCGGGGCCACCCCAACCCACCAGGATCTCAGAGCCCAGGCCTGCTTCTGCCTCCTTCCTGGACCGCCTCTGCCAGGAACACGGCTGAGACCCTCGGTCTGATGGGTCCTAGGGTGGCCTGTGGGGCTGGGCCTGTCCCCCGCCCTTTCAGCTGCCCTGGGCTCCCATCTCCCTTGGGAAGCCCCTTGCCTCAGAGATGGTTCTGGAGGGCACAGGTTGGGTCGGTGGTCAGAGCCCTTGTAAGGGAGAGATGGAGGGCCCTGTCCCTTCCTGGGAACTCCCTGAAGCAAGACCCAGCATCCCAGAACGTGCTGGCGGCCGCAGCTGAGGCCTCCCAGATGGGGTGACCTGGGGAAGGAATCTCAGGGGGGCAGGGAGTGGATGTGGACCTAGGCTGCAGCTTGAGTCCCTGGAGGGGCTCTGTCCAAGATCAGCATCGTCTTTAGCTCAGCAAATACGGGCTGGACCGACCTAGGTCTCAGGTCTGCGACCCTGTCCATTCTGCCGAGGAGGAGACTGAGGGTCCCAGTGGTCCAGTGACTTGCCTGGTATCACATGTCCACCCAGCTTCCCAGTTCCAAAGGCCATCTGCACAAGCACGTGTAGGCCACGAGCCAGGCGCTGGGTCAGCGAGGCACGGGATGTGTGAGGGGGGTAGGTATGAGACTCCAGGGACCGCCAGGCTCCGGGTCAAAGCGGAGAAGAGACAGTGAGCGCGCACGCTGGCCCACGTCCCCTTGGCCTCTGTGACCTCTGTGACCTGTCCGTGGACATCGCTGGGCCTCGCTGGATGTGGCCGCTCCAGGCAAGGCGGCCCCAGGGTGCTGGGGGCAGAGACAGGACCCCGGCGCCTCTCCCCTGCTTCCTGCCTCCAGGCTGGGCGCTGCTCCCCACGTGTGCCTGCCTGTGTGTGTCCATGCACGCGTGTTCTCCCATGTTTGTGACCCTGGTGCGCACAGAGGAACAGACTCAGAAGGGAAGATGAAAGGGAGCGGTCACGGCGGGCCAGCTGGTCACCAGCACAGCAGGACGAGGACTCCAGGCCTCGCTGCGTGCCTCTCCAGGGGGCTCGGGGTCCATTCACCGAATGCATGTGAACAGCAGCACACGTTACACACAGACACACAGTGACAGCCTCGGTGCTTTCTGTCATGCAGCTCGTACTGCATTCTGCATCTCCCATAACCATCTGCTGCTGCTGCTAAGTCGCTTCAGTTGTGTCCGACTCTGTGCAACCCCATAGATGGCAGCCCACCAAGCTCCCCTGTCCCTGGGATTCTCCAGGCAATAACACTGGAGTGGGTTGCCATTTCCTTCTCCAACGCATTAAAGTGAAAAGCGAAAATGAAGTCGCTCAGTCATGTCCGACTCTTAGTGACCCCATGGACTGCAGCCCACGAGGCTCCTTCGTCCATGGGATTTTTCAGGCAAGAGTACTGGAGTAGGGTGCCATCGCCTTTTCCCATCTCCCGCAAATACAGAGATTAAGGGAGGCTTCCTGATCCAAGAGCAGGTTCTCCGTGTAGCTCACCCACTCCACGTGCCTACAGACATAAAACCTGTGGAGAGTTTAGTGAACGCATCCATGTCATCCAACCAGTCCATCCTAAAGGAGACCAACCCCGAATATTCAACGGAAGGACTGGTGCTGAAGCTTCAATACTCTGGCCACCTGACGCTCAGAGCCGACTCATTGGAAAAGACCCGATGCTGGGAGGGATTGGGGACAGGAGGAGGGGACGATGGAGGATGAGATGGCTGGATGGCATCACTGACTCGATGGACGTGAGTTTGAGCAAACTTCGGGAGACAATGGAGGACAGAGGAGTGCTGCAGCCCACGGGGTCGTAGTCGGACGTGACTTCACGACTGAACGACAAACCACCACACACACACACACACACACAGACACAGACACAGACACACACAGACAGACACACACACAGACACACACAGACAGACACACACACAGACACACAGACACACACACAGACACACACAGACAGACACACAGACACACACAGACACACAGACACACACACCGACACACAGACACACAGACACACACACCGACACACAGACACAGACACACACACAGACACAGACAGACACACAGACACACAGACACACACAGACACACAGACACACACACCGACACACAGACACACAGACACACACACCGACACACAGACACAGACACACACACAGACACACACAGACACACACAGACACACACACAGACACACACAGACACAGACACACACACAGACACACACACACAGACACACACATAGACACACACAGACACACACACACAGACACACACACAGACACACACACATAGACACACACAGACACACACAGACACACACAGACACAGGCACAGACACACAGACACACACACACAGACACACAGACACACACACAGAGACACACACACACAGACACACAGACACACATAGAGACACACAGACACAGACACACACACAGACACAGACAGACATACACAGACACACACACAGACACAGACACACACACAGACACACACACAGACACAGACATAACACACACACACCAGACACACACACACAGACACACACACACACATAGACACACACAGACACAGACACACACTCAGACACAGACACAGACACACAGACACACACACAGACACACAGACACATACACGGACACAGACACACACAGACACACACACAGACACAGACACACACACACAGACACACACACATAGACACACACAGACACACACAGACACAGACACACACACACAGACACCCACAGACACCCACACAGATACCCACACAGACACAGACACACACATAGACACACACACAGACACACACACACAGACACAGACACACACAGACACACACACATAGACACAGACACACACACAGACACACAGACACACACAGAGACACACAGACACACACTGACACAGACACAGACACACACAGACACACACACACACACAGACACACACATAGACACACACACACAGACACACACAGACACAGACACACACACACAGACACCCACAGACACCCACACACAGACACACACACAGACACACACATAGACACACACACAGACACACACACACAGACACACACATAGACACAGACACACACACAGACACACAGATACACACAGACACAGACACACACACTGACAGACACACAGACACACAGACAGACACACACAGACACACACACACACAGACACACACACACAGACACACATACAGACACACACACACAGACACACACAGACACACACACAGACACACACACACAGATACACACAGACACACAGACACACACACCGACACACAGACACAGACACACACACAGACACAGACACAGACACAGACACACACACACAGACACACACATAGACACACACAGACACACACACACAGACACACACACACACAGACACACACAGAGACACACAGAGACACACACACAGATATACACACACAGACACACACAGACACACACACACACACACGACGAGTCAGCGGTGCTCCACCGGCAGGGACCAGCACCCCTGCCTCCTGCAGGCCTCAGTGGCCCTCCACAGGGAGGGGACCTGGCCACCCCACACTGCCCCCTCGCCGCTGGCGCCCTGCACGGGGCTGCATCCCCAGGACAGGCAGAGACGCTGGTGTAAGAGCCTGGTACGTACAGGTCTGTAAAGCGGACTCTGGAGCTGGAGCTCACATGGTCTGCTGCAGGGCCCCTGATTGCTGCTCAGGTGGAGGCCAAGACAGGGCCTGAAGAGCTTCCAGAGATGAGGGCGCAGAGTCCGGCCAAGGGCAGCCCTGCCCAGGCTGCACGCCTGTGCCCAGCCCTGGGGGTGTACAGCAGCCGGCCAGGCCCCGGCGCCCCGTCACGTCGGCAGTCACCCCCTGACCAGCCCCTCTCCGCTCTCACTGTGTCCAGCTGTCAGACGCTCCGCAACGAGGCTCCCGTTACACTCAGTACGGGCTTTAGACTCTTGGCCATGCAGAAATGATACATGGCAATGAGGAGCCAGGCTATGTCAATGCGGCCCCCAAGGGCCCCCCAGCCGGCCCCACTGCCCTGGCCTCACAAAGGGGCTCTGCTGAGGGGAGAAAAGGCAGCGTGGCCGGGCCCCTCGGTGCGCAGCCGGAGCCTCTGGGAGAAACAGGCAGGCAGGGTGAGCTGGGCGCCCCCGGCCTCCCGGGAGGTCCGGGCAGGTGGTTGGAAGCGTCTGGAACACAGGGCGTCTCAGTCTTCTGCCGACTTGAACACCAGCCCCAGGCCTCTGTCCTGACCCTCCTCGTTATCACAGCCTCTGAGAACCATCTGGGCACAGCCTGGGCCCCAGAACTCTCCCGTGCTCGGAAGCTCGACGCGGGATCCACAATCCTTCCCGGCCCACGGGGGGCTGCCTGCATGTGTCAGTGCCCGGGAGACCCCGTGCGCCTTGTAACCGGGGTGATTCTCTGCTCCCACAGATACATTTCTGATGGACCCCTGGGTGCCAGGAACTGTGCTTTCAGGCCTCTGTCCACTTTTTAAAATAAATTCACAGACGTAAGAGACACAGTTAACTCTGGGCTCACTCCTGAGCTTGTGACGACGACAGTGATGACCGCCCGGCGCACAGTCAGGGCCATTCACAAGACACCGCGGAGGGGCTGCTCGGGGGTACGCATGCTCCCCCCAGCCCTGGGCGCCCAGAATTCCGCTTCTCTTCCAGAATGAGGCGCTAACTAAATAAACCAAAGTGGAATCCTGTTTACTCAACAGTCGGCCCTCAGCGCAGCTGTCCGATTCAGAAAGGACCTTCGGAATCAAGGCCGGGTCCACGGCAAGCGTGTCTGGACGTACACACTCATCTCCCGAAACACGCTCTCCCACAGAGGCTGTGAATCACACGCCCACCCACCTCCCAGCTCTGCGGCCCCCAAGGAGAGGGAGACACAGGCAGACCTCAGACCCACAGCTGCAGGAAAGAGCGGACTGTACTGCTCCGGTTACATCAGCAGTGACCCGAGGGCCTCAATCTGCACGGTGATTGAAAAGCTGGGAGAAAAATACCTTCAAGTCTTTGGTAGAGGGAGACGGAAAATTTTTTATTTTCCCTAATTCCTGCCGTTTCCTTAAGGCCGTGTTCTGAGACCTAGCATCATTAGGGAGATAAAAGGAAGTCTCCCCTCTGCCCCTCTTGGGGCACAGCACCACGCGGGCCTTCTGTCCCCCGATTAAGAGGCTGCATTTGAAATCGGCTCCCCAGACCGCACCCCCTCACCCCGCCCCGGACTAGTTCACAAACATGGGACACTTGAGTGCTGTGTCCAGAGGCCAAGGGAGCCCGAGCTCCCCGGAGGAGGGGCAGGGCGTCCCGAGGGGCGAGCAGGAGGAGGCAGGGGTGTCCAGTGCCCCGTGGCCCCCGCCCCAGGCCGCAGCCCTCTCTCCCCCGTCCTCTGGGTGCCCAGCCTGGCTGGATGCAGCGGGCAGGAGGCTCTCACAAAGACCGGCCCGGCCAAGACTGCGATCACGGACCACAATACGTCTCTCTCTCGTGCACAGCCCTATTCATCTTCGCCAACACTGGGAGACAGACTGGCCAGAGGGGGACGGATTAGCCACGGGGTGACCCGCATCTGCATACAAAAGGTGGAGTGTGGAAAAGCCGCTCCCCAGGCCCCCCATTCTTCATCGCTGAAAAAGCCAGATTCAGGGAAATGGCCATTTAAACAGCTCTCTCCCACCCGTCCGCAGACAAGTCACGATTGTCTGTCTGCCCGGCGCACTCCCCCCTCCTGAGGCCAGAGCGCCTGGAAGGAAGTGGCCCGGGGCCTGCAGCCAGAGAGCCCGGGGGTTCCGTGCATCCAGGGCGGGCCACCCCCCAGCCCCCCAGCACCTGTCTGGGGCTCCCGACCCCACAGGGGACAGTCAGGGAGGGCAGGGTGCTTGCTCCCAGTCTGATCTTTCAGAGAGATGGGCCGCAGGGCGCTACACCCTGGGAAGCAGGACTGTGACATTCCTTGGATGGACAGACGGCGCTTCCAAGGATTGTGGAGGGCTGTGCACATAAACTCCCCCGAGCGCCTGCAGAGCGCGGCCCTGCTCCGGGCCCCACACCCCACCTCCCTGTTCCTACGCTGGCTTCCAGAGCACTGAGTGCCTCGCGGAGGTTGCTGCCCAGAGCAGGGTAAGCGCGGAGGTTTCTGTGCCAATTCTGTGCTCTCCGATAACCCAGCCTTAGAAAACAGCACCCTCTCCGAGCAAGATGAGGCCCCGAACCCCTGCCCTGCCCTGCACCCAGACTCTGACTCCAAGAGACAGAAACTCTTCTGTCGATCAAAACATGCGTCTTGACCTTAAGATGCGGGGCCTCAGGAGGACGGCAGGGCCTCTGAAGACAGCAGGATCGGTCAGCTCCCAGCGGGCGAGTGGAAGGCCGGGGCTCGGCCAGAGGCGATCAGAGCTCCCTCTCTCACCACGACGGCTCTAAGATCACGGAGAATCTGTCTCTACACACAACAACCCCCTCCCGGGGGAGCACACACACAGCCCGGCCCTTTCCACCTTAGAAGCAGTGAACTTCACAGCAGTCCCTTTCAAGAGATCCCCCTGAAAGCACAGCCCGGTGGAAAGGAAGGGTGAGGAACTGTTGTCCACTTGGTGGGCCCCAGAGTCCCCTGGCAGAGGGTGCAGCTGGCATCAGCCCCTGGGTGGCTTGCTAGCCCCCAGGGACCACCCATCCCCAGCCACTGCTGAAGCAAGCCGGTGGTGGAGGGCGGGCCTCCAGTTCATCGGAAACTCAGCGGGCCCTCTGGGGGCAGCCTGGGCCTGCAGCAGCACCAGGGGTGCTGGTTCCCTCTCCCTTCAGGGCCTGGACCCCAAACCAAGGGCACGAAAGGGACACCAGGCCAAGGGAGCAGGTGATGGGCAGCCTGGCCCCCACACCTGCCTGCTTCCGGAGAGCCAGAGGCAGCTCGTTAGTTAGGCTGGAAAGCAGCTGAACGCTGCACACCCGTCCTTTGTGAGGGCCAGGCGCTAGCGAGGATCCGCCTGAGCTCCGGGCCATGGAGGATTGGAGGTGGGCTAGCGTGCCCTGTTGGCCTGGGTTGGGGGGGCACCGCGCAGTCCTGAGGGCAAGGGGCCTGGGGGCGAGTGCACGGCCACCAAGGCAGTGGGCCCACCCGGCTCTGAGTTCCCGGGCCGGCTGTTCCACAAGGGCAGCCGGGCTGAGCCCAGTGCACCCGGGCTGCCCTCCAGAATCCAGGCCTCCGAGCCAGCAAGTTCCCAGGAATGCCCCCGGTACTCGGGTCCGCACCCGCCCTGCGAGCCCTGGAGCTCCTTCCCTGGACAGCAGGTGCAGGGCCGCCCCTCCCACAAATGCTTCCATCAACTTGCTCGACTCAACCAAGTCCCAAGAAAGAGAGCCACTGCAGCGCGAGCTCTGCTCTCAAGAAGGCAAGGAGGACGGGGGGCCGGACTTGGTGCGGGGCCAGGCGCTCTGGCGGGCGAGCCCCTGCTCCTAGAGCAGGCGGGCCCCCGGGCTCGCCCGGAAGGCGGCGCGGAGAGCGGGGTGCGGGCGCGCAGGCCTCGTCCGGGGCTCTCTCCGCCCGGGCCCGCGCCTGGCCCGCCAGCGTGGAGCGCGGGTGCCATCTACCGAGAGCCGGCGGACAGAGGCCGGGCGCCGCTGCCCACGAGCCGTGCGGGGAAGGGGACAGCACGGCAGCCCCGGAGCGGGCCGGGGCCCGGCGGCGCCAGAGGCACAGAGGCCGCCGCGTCCGCGCCGCCCGCCACCTCAGACCCGGGGCTAAGCGCAGCTGCGGGATCCGCGCGGGGCTGGGCAGGGTGCGCGCCCGGCGCCGGGGCCCCGCAGTGCTGCCGGGCTGGCCGGGCCGAGCGCAGCGGCGGCGGCCGAACGTGCTGGAAGCCTGGCGCGCGGGGGGGACAATTACCTTCTTTCAGGAACTGCGCGTGGATCACCAGGACGAGGAAGCAGCAGAGCGCGGCCCCCGCGAGTGCCCAGAGCGCCTTCAGGAGCTGCATCGCGGAGTGCCCACTCGGCCGACGCCCCCCAAGTCGAGCAGCAAAGGTCCAGGCGCCGCATCAGCGCCCCGCCGGGTGCATCCGCCGCGGCCGCCCGCTCGCGCCCTCCATCCGCGCCAAAGCCGCGCTCCGCCGCGACTGGAGGTGCCGCTCCGGGAGCCGGGCTGTGTCTTTTTGGGCAGGGGGAGGGGAGCGGGCGGGGGCGCGGGGAGGGGGGCGGGCGGGGCGGGGAGGTTAGCACCGAGGCTCGGGCCGCGGCGGCCGCCGCTCCGGCCGCTCGGCCACCAGCGCGGGCTGCGGGGCGCCGGGGGCCCGGGCGCAGGGGGGTGGCCGCCGCGGCCCCATGAATCAGCCCCGCCGCCGCCCCCGGAGCCGCGCCGCCGGCAGGGCTCGGACGGCGGGCCGTGGATTGCGCAACGGCCCGACCGCCGGTCGCCTGTCGCCTCCCGCCGCTGCCTTCCTCTCGCCGCCGCCGCCGCGCTCGCTCCGGCCCGGGGCTCAGGGGGCCGCGCTGCCGCCGCCGCCGCCGCCGCCGCGGAGAACCGAGCGCGGGGCCGGGGCTGCGCGCCGGGCTCGGGGCCGCCGCACCATCGCCGCCGCCGGGGCCCGCGCGGCCGGGCCCAGCCCGCAGGCAGAGAACTTGCGTGGCCCGATGGCCCTCGAACGGTGCCGGCCTCCGCGCTCCCGGTCCCCGCGCCTCTGCCGCGGCGGCCGGTCGAGGCCCGGCCCGGGCTCCCGCGAGCCGCCTGCCCGGCTGGGCCGGTAGCGGAGCGGTGGCGGCCGAGCCGACAGGTGGGGCCGGCGACAATGCACGCCTCGCCCGCGGGACGCCGCCGCTCCGGCCCGTGGCTCGCGCCCGCCGCCCGATCGGCTCGGTCCTTCTGGGGAGGCGGCGGGAGGGGCCGCGCGGCGCTCGGACTCCTGCCCGCGCCCGCCGCCGTCTGCGCTCCTGCCGGCCCGCCGAGCCGCCGATGCGCACTGGGCCGCGGAGGGGACCCAGGGGACCCCTGCCGCCCTGCAGCGCCCCCGCCTGGCGCGCCGGCGGGTCAGGCGAGGCCGGTCCGGCCGAAAACCGCGGGTCGGGCTCCACCTAGGCGCGCAGGGGCCTCACTGCAGAGGCGGCCGAGGCGGGGGCCGACCGTGCAGGGATAGAGCCCCTGGTGCGCCCAACCCCCCAGCGCTCCGCGGCTCCCGGGGAGGACGGGGGGAGGGGGAGGGGACCCCGGCCCAGGCGTCGCCACTGTCCAGGACTGAGCCGCGGCGGCTTCTGAAAATCGCACCTCGTCCTGGAAACACACTCGCTGCACATTCCGGCCCCAGTAGGTGCCATCCTTCCGGCCAGCGGGCTCGGCGCGTAGGCGCTCAGTCAATGCCAGGAGCTGCGCTAGATGCGGGAGCGGGCCGTTCCCGGCCCGGCATCCTCCCGCCTCTGGGAAGCGCTGGCATTCGCTACCAGCCCGTTTTCCTCACCAACTCTGAGTCCCGGAGCCGGGGTATCTGTGCCCAGTTCAGCGTCCCGGAGGCCAGGATCTAGGCCTCAAGGCAGTTGTTTGCCTGAATTGAATTTCAAATTCAATCCCAAATTCCCAGCAAAGAGTTTTGGCTGGGGATCAGAGAGGGAGCCTCTGCCTCATCCTAACCCCTACCTTGTGGGGTGGGTGGGGCACAGGAAAGGGTCCCACCCCCAGAGGGCCTGGGGAGCCTTAGGCCTGGAGAGCAGGCCCCAGAAAGCTGCTTTCTGCCTGCAGGGACACTGATGTGCAGGAAGGGAAAGGGGCCACTCCTGGGAGTGCCCCTGGAGGTCAGGCGAGTCAAGGCCCTCCACCCACACTTGGGGACACAGACAGCAGGTCACTCTGGACCGGCACGAAGGTCGCTGCCGCCTACCTGGCCCGAAGTGCTGTGCTAGCCCCGCTGGGCGGGGAGGCCGCCCCGAAGCAATCCCCAACGCGGGCTGTGTCGCTAGCCAGGACCCTTCCCTGCGGATGGTCCACGAGACAGGAACACCAGCTCTGAGCCCCTACCTGGAGAACTGGCTGCAGCCTCAGACAGGCTAAGCAACTCAGACCGTGCCTTGCCAGTGGCGGGGTGGGTGGGCGTGGTCCTCTCTCCCCTTGCGTGGACCCTCAGATCCCATTTCCTTTAACAGCCTCTTCCTTGGCCTTCACCCCCAGGCACTTTGCAGGAAACCGCCCGCTGCAGCAGCCTCTGGGGAGCCGCCCTTCCTAACAGAATAGAGCCTGACCTCCACCAAGGTCACTGGCGTTCAGTCCTCACCTGGTACTGCACTGTCCCCCTCAGAAGGCTTGAGGATCACCGGGTGCTCACTACACCCACACCCCCAGGACCCCAAAGGGACCTCAAGCAGAAAGCAAGGCCAGCCTCTGACATCCTCTGTGCCCAGTCAGGTGGCTACTACTGGAAATTTTGAAAATTGCAACTATTGTCCATTCCCCAGGAGAACTTTTACAAACTAACCATTTCGAAGCTCCTTCTATAAAGAGAACTAAGAGAAGAGAGTTTGTAAAGAGAACCGTGGTGTAAATTTATTTTCAACAAGTGCAGCAGGAAGGGCTGTGCCGTGGGGACCAGATTATCCTCCGGCTCCTGGGCCTTCCCCAGGGCCACACGTGTGGCGTTGCTTGTGCCCTTAGAGGAGTGACAGTGATGACCGGGGGCCCCGTGACAGGTCCATAGACGGGATTAGCCGTGCCACTGGGAAGTGAGTTCAAGGTGTCCGAATGACTACCACACACACCGCAGGAGGGGACACCCAGGGTCTGATCAAAGAGACGCATCAGAACAAATGACAAAGCCATACTGGTGTGTGTGCGCGTGCTCAGCCACTTCAGTTGTGTCCAATTCTTTGTGACTGAATGAACTGTAGCCTGCTAGGCTCCTCTGTCCGTGGGATTCTCCAGGCAAGAACACTGGAGCGGGTTGCCATGCCCTCCCCCAGGGGGTCTTCCCGACCCAGGGACTGAACCCACACCTCTATCGTCTCCTGCACCAGCAGATGGCTTCTCTATCACTAGCACCACCTGTGAATCGCCCCCCCTGCACCCCGACAGCTGGGACTCAAATGGAGGACAGTCTTCAGGCCAGGACGGGTGGGGAGTCCTGGAGCCACGTGCTGGAAAGAAGGGAAGAGGCTGTAGCCAGAGGTGTTGGAAGGATGTCCAGGGCTCCAGAGCCAGCACATGTGACCCCAGAGGAGGAAGCATGCCTCCGAGGAGCAGAGGCCAGGCGCTCGCAGGGGAGAGTTGTGGAGCGAGCTGCTGTCAGGCAAGGGTCGCTCAGCCCAGAGCTGTAAGAGTGCTGTCCGAAGAGAGAGGAGTCTTCTGCCTGGGGAGGGGCCCAGAGGGCTGGAGGTAAGGACTGGTTGCGGAAGACGAGCCTTTTGTTTGATGTGTCTCTAAGTGAAACATGACGTTCCCTTCAGTTGGCCACGTGGGCGGTAAACACAAGAGTTTGGGTGTACCTGTGACTTTTGTCACTACCAGAAATTGCAGGAGTCTTCATATCACATTACAGCTCATGTAGATGGCTTGAAATATCACCCTGACTTCCAATTATGGTTGTCCCACTGCCAGACATTTTTATGTAATGTTTTAATAAGGAAGCAAACATATTACTGTATCAAAATAGGTTTCCCAACATTTGATAAAACTGCATTTCGATATAATTGGTTTTCTTAGTAATCTTGTATGTTTTTATGTTGTTCTGAGAAGGGTTTCGTAAGCATCACCAGATTGCCAAAAAGGGCCATGGGACAAAGAAAGCCTGGGGTCTTCTCATCTCCTGAGAAAGGGAGAGTGTGACAGAGAGACAGAAAGGGCAGAGTGGACATCTCTGGTCATCCTCAGCAGGTGGGGCCAGGGGTCAGAGGCAGGACCATCCCCTGGGAGGCAGATGCACAAACATCCCCAGGCTGCAGCCGGCCATCATCAGGCCAGTCTGGGACTTTGCTTGCCCACCAGCTCCACTGCTCCTTCCAAGGGTGCCAAAGTGTCCATATGCCCTGCCTGTTCCCAGGGAACCTACAGTCAGCTCTCCTGGTCAAGCAAGAAGCCTGCTGGGTCAACAGAACGAGAGTGACATCGGTGACCAGTGACTGTACTCACTTCCACACTTATTCCTGTAGAGAGAGGACCTGGCCAGGAGGGCAATCAGGTGTTTGCAGAAAGAGACGGAAAACCCAGGACACGAAGGCTCTTAACACATGACCCTGAGCGGGGGTGGGGGGTGGAAATCACGAATGACTCAGAGAAAAGTAAAGTAATAATAATTCAAATAGCATCATTCTAGAAGAAACTTGAGAGAATGTGCACTAGTGAAAGAGAATAAATTACCGTGAAACAAAGGGAAAGAAAACAAGAAGGAAAACTTGAGAATCAGCAAGACTAACCAGCCTGGGGCTCCAGGGGACGCCCTGAGAAGTCAAACGGGCATGAGTGGACACAGGCATGGAAATTAAGGGATGCCTTGCAGAACAGAGAGTAGATAGAAATAGACGGGTCGGTAAAGGCTGAAACACGCAAGGTGTCAAACGCCTATCTACAGAAAGTTTAAAGGATACTAGGAAATTCAGACAACTAAACACACATCCTTGAATGGCAGCCCCCAGACTCAGAATAAGTCTGACTCAGACCAGGACCCAAGAAAGGCAAGGGACTCGGAGAAGCTGCCAGAAGGAAGAGAAGAAGAAAGGTATGTTCTGGGAAGTCAGACACAGATGGACACTGGGGTTTCCATTAGCAACACGGCTTCTAGAAAACCCCGGAGCAGGTCATTTGGCGCTAAAGAGAAAAGTTTTGGCACCTAGAATTTTATATCCAGCTAGACTGTCAATGCAGATCCCCATTTGAGGGCGCACAAGACTCTGGTTGACTGGCCACATGTCCACAGTAGCAAAATGACCCAGGGTGACATTCCAGCAGAAAAAGGAGTCAAGGAGTTGGATGTGGGAATAGGGACTGAAGAATATCCAGGATATTTGATTCTTTAGATGTGAAATAAGCTGTAAAGAATGTGCTTAAAAGCACATTAGGCCCTCACACTTGGGAGAATCTCCTTTAACTGGTAACACCTTCACTATAAAACGTTACATCTCTTTCTTCGCAGGGCTGGTCACAAATTTGCTATCTTTGCTGAACAATATTTATAAAGTAGTATTGTAAATGGCACTGATCTCTTGGTTTGTTTTAAAATCCACAAGTAGACAAAACTCAGAAAAAAAATGTTTATGGTAGAAAGGTAAATACACATCTTAAACCTTGATTTAAAAAAAAAAAAATATGAAAAAGGGAAGGTACGGTGGTATTGAAGTGGGCCTTCTGATTTCTCCTGGCTTAGAGTGAGAGATGCTCAGGCCTGCCCTGGAACTCGCTCTAAACCATAACGCGTGTCTGACCATTTCCTAACAAGGCTGATCAGAAGCAGTGAGTCAAGGGGTAAACATTTAAGTCAGCACTTACAGCCACAACATTGGGTAAAAATAAATAAATAAAAATCACAGCAGGAAGGCCCAGATGATGAACAGTTTTGTCCCTGGGGAAAAGGTCAGGGTGTGAGAGAGACCGAGGCAGAACCTTGCTTTCCATTTGTTATTTGATTTTTTTTTTTTTTTTTTCTAACATGTGAGACATTTAAGCTCTGTGATTTGAGAAGACCTAGTATTATAACAATACTGTAAATGCATCGCATTCTGTCCATATAATGTAATAGTCTGCACTTGTTGAAGAGAACGAAGTGGTATTTATAGAGGGAGATAACAGATATAAACAAAACAGAGATGGTCACAGCTATGTTTTTAAATAAGTGTGAACACACTCTAACAAGTAAAGACCACGAGAGCAGGAGGGGCTGGAGGGCTGGCCTTGGCTGGTGGAGAGAAGTCCCCCGCGTGGAGGGGGTCACGTGGCTTTCTAGGAGTGGGAGGACCAGGAAGACGGAGCAGGTGGGGGCCCAGCCGGCAGGCTCAGGGCCAGGAGCCCGGAGTCCAGAGTTCTCAGAGGGGACCAAGTTGCCAGCGAGCAAGGACACGGGAGGCGACAGGCAGAGGGAGCCACGAAGGGGGAGCGTTGGAGGGCAGGACTGGGGTGAATCCAGTGCAGCCTGGGGCCCGCTGACGCTGTGGGAAGGAGCAGGGCTCTGGGCTGAAGCTCCACCTCTTCCAGGTCCAGGGGGCAGAACAGGCCTGGAGGGCAGAGAATCCAGTGCAGCCTGGGCCCGCCAACGCTGTGGGAAGGAGCAGGACCCTGGGCTGAAGCCCCGCCTCTTCTGGGTCCAGGGGGCAGAACAGGCCTGGAGGGCAGACTGGGCCCAGAGTCAGGGCCTCGTCCTCACCTGGGACCAAAGCCAGGGTTAGGGGGACAGCTGGAAAGTGACCACCACTGTGTGCATGGGTAAGCCTGGGGCTCACTTTAAGGGACCCAGCCCCAGTGAGCAAGAATAGTTAGTTAGCAACAAGTGGGCCTGGAAACAAAGAGCAGGGCTTCCCTGGACGCACCTGTGGCCTGAGGGCGGGCTTGTCTCCCGAGGAGGGGCTGTCCTGCTCACAACGGGACCCTGAGCTTGACCATCCCCCCGCCCCCACCCCAGAGCCCCGGTGTCCTTGGGAGACCCCAGCTTTACCACCAGACATCCATCCCAGCCGTCCCAGAACAGGGGGGTGCCTGGACCCAACTGATGGCCAGAGCACACGGCCCCTGAGTGGCTGAGGGCACGGAGAAGCAGAGAGGGGAGACACGGGGCCGTTCAGCAAGGGTGGGGCCGTGGCCAGGAATCCCAGCTCAGTCCCCATGCAGCCGAAGCCTAGGACTCTGTACTCATGGCTGAGCCACAGCAAGGCTGGAACAAGACCACAAGTGGCGGTCCTAGGGAGAAGACGGCCATCTGGAAGCCAGGCCTGTGTGTGTCCAAAGTGGGGTCCTGCTTGCCTCAGCCTTGTCTGCACCTTGGTGCCTGCAGCCCCCCGCCGCCCGCAGGCACCCCTCAGTCATCAGGCCAGGCCAGACCCTGTGGTCACCAGGCACTCCTAGGGCTGTGGGTCCCCATGATCCTCCAAGCAGAGGTCTGTGTGTCCACCAAGCAAAGACACACGTCCACTGGTCTCCTGAGTACCTGTGCCCTGACCACGCCCCAGGACTGTGACAAGTGTGGTGCGAGGCTCCCCGTCCTGCAGACGGGAAGGCTGAGCACTGGGGGTGGGGTTGCCCGTTTCCACGCCTGCTTATGCACTCCGGGGTCAGGCAGGGATGGACCCCACGCCCAGCTGCCCCTCTCAGATCACGTTCAACCATGTGACCCTGCTGGGGACACACTCCTGCTCTGTGGAGGGCCATGGTGCTGGGGGAGGGGTCAGGCCAGCAGCCAGGGGTGGCCTTAGCTTAGGAAAAGGGCTAGGGGCCTGAGCGGGGGCCCCGGGCTCAGGTCAGCAGCTGTGGAACCACTGGTCAGCTGTCAGGCCCTCTGCCCCTCGATCCCTCACGAGTGCTCACGACTCGGACTAGAGCTAATTGGGCAGGTGGCACCTCCTGGACTTGGCAACCTTCCGCAACATGGAAGGGGCAACATCCGACCCTCAGGGAGGCTGGGGGCGTGGGCATCGCTGTGGGAGCCCCAGCAAGATAGACCAGGCCACGCTGGTCCGGAGTCACCTTGGAACGCAAGCGTGAGCTCAAGCTCTGATCCCGTGTGCAGGGCAGATCCCCCGGCAGGGCCGCATCCTCAGTCCTTTATACCCAGTGTTGAGGGGTGGGCAGGGGCGTCCAGAATGTATCTCTAGAGCAGGAGTGAGCAGAGCCAATGCAGGCTGGAGAGGGGGACGTGGCGGATGTGAAGGCCGTTAGCGGAGCGAGGGCAGCAGGGACGCTGGGGTGAGGGCTGGCATGGGCGTCCATTCTCCATGGGACTTCAGGACACCGGGGCCAGGGGCCAGGCTCAGTCTCCACCACACTCAGACCTGTGTGGTTGGGAGTGCTTCGTCTCTCGCTCTTGTTTCTTCTGTGGGCACCCAGCACCCCCAGAAGCGGGTGATCTCGGTGAAACCCCCCTTCCCGTCACCCACAGGCCGGCACCAAGCCCCCACACCCACGGCCGCTCACAGTAAGCCCCCAGGCCCTCATCTCCCTGCTCGGGGACCGCCTTGCTGAGGCCCTGGTGTCTGAGCTCGCCATTGGCCAGGCTCAGGCAGGAACCGCGGGCTGATCCCTCCTCCTGCGTCCTCCCCCAGTCCCCCGAGCTGTGGCCAGGCCCCTTAGGGAGCAGGGTTGAGTCCTGGAGCTTTGCACCCCGTGGACCTCCCCACTGGTGCCAGGTGCCGAGGAGGAACTCAGAGGATGCAACACACTGGTGAGGGCCGGGGAGGGGCAGGAAGGCGGGTGGGAGTCTGGGGCTTCACGGAGGAGCAGACGTGCCCCCTGTCCCTCTGGGGCTCAGCAGCTCCCCTTCTCCGGCCTTGCAGCAATGCCTGTGTGGCTCCGGTCCCCGCCCCAACCGCTGCGGCCCTGTCCTCTCCTGTGAAGCCCCACCTGGTCTCCGCACGTGGCAGCCCTCACTCTCACACCTAGGTGAACTTGATACCTCCCCTTCGCTCAACGTGTCTCCTGATGAGCTGGAAGGGAACTGCTGCCCACAGGGGAAGCCTGGCACTCTGGGTCCCTGGAACAGCTATGCACGTGCTGCCCTCTCAGGGCCTCGGGCTGGAGGAGGCCGGAGTGCGGCCGGCTCACAGCATCCAAGTGAGCGGCCACTCTAGGAGGCAAATAGGGAGGTTCTGGTTTCGTTTAAAAACAGTCAGCTCCTGTTGAAGAGTCCTGGAGGCAATATAGTCAAATTCAAGATGTCCCAACCCTAAATCTGAAAGTCACATCCTCAGAACACCTGGAGAAGATTGCGGGTGTCCAACGAGGCGCACAGGATTCAGGGGAGCCTCTCTTTACTAATAACAAAACCTCTGAAATCAGACAACAGGAGTGCCTTCCTCCAGGGAGGGGTGATGGTTGCAGCAGAACCATGGGACTGGACACCACACACAGCAGGTAGGAAGGAGGCAACGGGATCTACCATGCCAACAAGCGTGAGTCTCCAAGTCACCGAGGTGGGCAAAGAGCGGACAGAACAGCCCCCAGCGCAAGCAGCAGGGCCGCAGCCACAGCCGGAGCCCTGCCCTGGGCCCCTCATCACAAGTGGTCCTCACAGTGACCTCCTGAAGCAGAGGTTCCCCACTTACTGCTGAGGACACAGGCTAGGGAGCTCAGAACCTGCCTCGAGCCAGGCAAGCAGGGGCTGGGCTAGGCCTGGGCCACCTGGCAGCCCTCACCACCCAAGGAGGCTGTAACATCCTCAGAGCTGCTTCATCTCTTCACCCATCCATCACACCCACCTGTACATCCATCAGTCCACCCGTCATCATCCAGCTCTTCATCCTTCCATCCATCATCCCTCCACCTGTCCACCCACCCACCCATCCGTCATTCATTCCATCATCCGTCCATCCATCCATCCATCATCTATCCATCCGTCCATCCATCCACCCACCCACACATCTATCCACCTAATCCATCTTTTGTTCTCTCTACCCACCTGTACATCCTATACATCTGTCCACACATGTGTTCATCCATCTGTCCATCCACCCACCAATCCTTCCATCCATCTAGGCACCCATCGCTCATCTATTTGTCCATCCATCCTTCTATCCACCCATCTGTACATCCATCAGCCCACCATCCATCAGCCATCTATTCACTCATCCATCATGTCATCCTGTCCTCCATCCATCCATCCATCCATCCATCTACCTATCCACATTTCCTTCTAGCCACCCAACTATCCATCCACCCATCCATCTATTCATCTATCTGAACATTCATTATAATATATCTATCTATCACACATCTGTCCATCCACCCATCCATCTACCTGTCCGCCAATCCATCCATCTATGTTTCCTCCAGCCTTCTATCCACCCATCTGTACATCCACCCATCCCCTACCTGTGTCTGACTCTGGTCCAAGCAAGGAGCATCCAGGCGGGAATGGGACCAGACCCTTTCTCCTAAAACTTCTCCTGGAGGAAATGGACATTGGTCCTGGGCAGTCCCAGTCCCGGGAGGCACATGCTGTGATTAGGGCCAAGAGGGGCTTCCTGGAGGCTGAGCACAGGGCTGGGTGGGCGGCAAGACCAAAGTCTAACAGGGCTGAGGACTTCCAGAAACTGAGACCCCAGAATAACGAGGCTTCTACGTAGACCGAAAGGCCTCCATCTGAGGGAGGAAAAATGCCGGATTCGGCTCAAAGCCGGCAGAGCCAGCAGCGGTGCAGGGCTGGCCTGGCCTTCTGAGCGTTCCGGTAGCTGCTGCTGGGACTGAGCATCTTCTGCTGCTCAGGCCAGAAGCAGAGGCTTCCCGGCCGCCGCTGTGGTGACAGGAGCCGGGTCTGGGATTGTCTCTTCTGTGCATACCTGGGAGCCCGTCCCCACAGCTGGCACCGAGGCGGGCCCCCTGCACCTGGCCTCCAGAGTGGGTCCTCACATGTTCCCGAGTCCGCCCTAAGTCTGAGTCCACGGGCCCATCCGGGGGCTCCAGCCAGTCTCCTACCTGCTCCTGACCGTGCCCAGCGTCCCCCAGAGACGTTCCAGCCTGGCAGGGGCTGGTTCCTGCTCCACCCCCATCCCACCACCCCAGGCTCCAACCCCCGACGTGCACCCCAGCCCGGCCACTAGGAGGCAGGTGGCATCATACGGACACTGGCCAGATCATCCCCAACAGTGGCGCTCCGACTCCCAGCCCGCCCCATGGCCGTCAGTGACCCTCAGCTTCCCTTGTTTCTTTCCCCAGTTCCAAGTCAGGACCAACCTGAGGAGCCAAACATGTCCCTAAACACTCACACGGACGCCTCGCTCTGATCCCCTGCCACCCCGGACCCGGCCTCTGACCAGCCCCTGGACACCGGCCTTCGTTCTTCAGGATAGCCGCCCCTGCCCGCAACGTGCCCAGGCCCTGGACCACAGTCTCCGCTCCTTCCCCCCCCGGGGCAGCCTTCCTCTCCGCCCCCAGGTGGAGCTCAGCCGCCCTGGGCGGGGACTGGGGGCCTCCCCCTGACTTGCCGCCCTCTCTCCTGATGCCTGTCTCCCGACCTCCAGCTACTCTCTCCAGTCATGCCCATGTGCAGGCCCATCCTTGTCTTGGGCAGCTTTGGGGAGCCCAGGCCAAGACCACGTCGCCCAGCAGAGCACCCTTTCCGAGCAGCACAGCCGGGGAGCCCTCTGTACAGCCCTCCCAGAACTGCCGGGCTCAGGAGCCCGCAGGAAGGAGCCCAATGTGGTCCTGGCCGGGGCTGCCAGTGACCGCTGGGTGGGAGAGCTGCCTCCACACTCAGCAGGACACCACCCAGCCGCTGCCCCACCCTGTGGGGCTCCTTGCCCTTGACCTCTGGGGCCCGCAAAAGCTGTCCATCCAGGAGCCGACATTCCTGCGACCCTGCTCAGTGAGCTGGAAGCAAGACCAGATGTCCTGGGACCACTGCTGCCCAGAGGGTGCGTGGGGATTACTCCAGGTGTGAAGGCAAGAGGCAGCGAGAGCCAGGCCTCACCTACTCCCAGGAGAAGCCCATTCTGAGCACACAGCGACCCCCGGGCCTGTCAAGAATTGGTCACCTGAAGCTGCCTCCAGGGTTATCAGGCCCTCGCCACAGGAAGACACTGGGAGCATCACTGCCCAGCGTCCTGCATCCAGGGACTCAGGGGTCCGGGCCGGCTTCCCTCATGCCTTCAAGAGTTCAGTGCTCATCCCCCGAGCTGCTGGTGGGGCCAGACAGACCATTCAAGGCTCAGGACAGTGCCCCTCTGTCCTTCCAACCTAAACACCCACCACCATTCCCTCTGGAGAAATGTGCAAATGACCCCCAGGGTGAGGATCGGCCCCTTGTCTGCCGGCATCCTCACGGAGCCTGCACAAAAGCCCGGCTGAGACTCCGAGGAGGAGGTGGCAGCCGACAGTTTGCTAAATGTCAGAGAATTGGCTGAAGGTCAGGGGCCATGGCCTGGCTGGGGGAGGGGAGGCCAGATCCAGCCCAGCATCCAGTCTGGAGAGGGTTCTGCCCCTGGAACACACAGCTGGCCCAGGTGCCAGCCTGCAGTCCACCCAGGGCCCCTAGCACCACGCCCTGCAGAGAGGCCGGGTCAGGAGAGGGGCAGAAGGCTGCATCCGCCCGAGGGCAGGGCCCCAGTGGCCCAGGGAATTCCGCAGAGTTTGGGAGGGACCCCCTCTTCCTGTGGAGAAGCAGTCGGCCCCGTGCTGACCCCTGATGACCAGACCCACGCCTGCAGGAAAGGGCCCAGAAATGGGGTTCCGTGGCCCTCGAGGCTGTGACCTGGCCCCGGGGGTCCCTGTCCCGCATCCAGGCTCCACCTCCTTGGGTGTGATGCCCACTCTGCGGGGGAGGCTAGGATTCCTGCTGAGCTGCAGCCGCCGCCCACCCCCCAGAGTCACAGGCCACCCTGTGGGGTCCGCAATGCTGCTTGGGAATGTTCCTACATCCCACGCACTTCACTTTTCAGAAGGGGACTCCAGGGTGAGGCTTTGGGGGTGTTAACAGCAGCGGCAGCAGGAGCAATGTGCTGACCTTCACTTGGCGTGTCCTTTGTGCCCCGAGTCTGGTCCAGTTTCTGCCTCGGCCCCAGGTGAAGTCAAGTCGCTCAGTCGTGTCCGACTCTTCGCGACCCCCTGGACTATAGCCTACCAGGCTTCTCCATCCATGGAATTTTCCAGGCAAGAGTACTGGAGTGGGCTGCCATTTCCTTCTCCAAGAGGTAGTTACTATTACTAATTCCTGATGAAAAGAAATGAGGGCTGTGCCAGGCGGGACCCCTGAGGCCATCCACTGAAGCCCACCCCTGGCCTCTCTCAGGTCCCCCGGCAAAGGGACAGACATTACAAGGACTGCATGCAGCAAGCGCGAGGCCGGGGACCTGACCCTGAGCAGCAACGCCAGGAACCAGCACATCAGCGGCTAAATAAGGTCAGAGCCCGCGTCAGAGCATCAGAAATGGCTTATTGATTTTAAAAACGTGGGGGCGCCTTGTTGGCCAAAGTGCTTTATTACACCTGCTGCGTCTGGAACTTTCCAGCGGGACCATCTCCACCTCGGTAATAACAAAAGTCCATCATCCCAGCTTGGGTCAGCCTGCTGACTCTCAGAGGAGCGCGAGAGGGAGTGGGTGGCAACGCTCTATAAACTCTCAGGTTTACAGACTGACGAGGCTCCTGATTCTCATCCACCGTCCGCCCCCATCCTCCGAGGCCACGGCCAGGTGCCCAGGAGCCCAGAGGGGCAGGCGCCTCTGCAGAGCAGGGCAGGGCCAGTGTGGGCACCAGGCCCTCGTCGCACAGCCCAAAGCACCCCTGGGGCCCGAGGTGGCGCCTGAAAGCTGTGGTCATGAACCCGAGCAAGGCCACGAGTGGGGACACGCATGCCCGCGAGGCCTCGTGGGCCTGGTGCACTTTCAGCTCGGTGTGGGAGAAACGCGCCCAGGGCTGCCTGCCTGCTGGGGGCTGACACCGGCAGCCCCCGCTCACTTCTGGGTCGGCCTCACTCTCCGCGGGGCAGACGGAAGGTTCCAGCATCCTGTCTTGGGACCACGGGGACCCAGCAGGGGGCCCAGCAGAGGCCTGTGTGCCGTAGGGACCCCCCGGCGAGGAAGCTCCCGCAGCCTGCAGAAAGAAGGGCCCCGCTCTCCGTGTGTTGCATCCACCGTGGGCTCTGTGTTTCCACCTCTGAGGTGGAGGATGCTCTGAGCGCTCCACCTGGACAGGCCCGGAGCGGCATTAACGTCTGCAGAACCACTGAGGAGCACACGGACCCCGGGACAGGGCAGGCCACATGGGCTGGACAGCGCCCTGATGAAGGGCGGGCAGGCGTCCTCTGCGTGTGTGACATGCACCTCCCTGTCCACGCCTCCCTCCCAGGGCCCACGTCTGATGCCGTTCTGAGTCCTGCGACGGCCACGCCCACAGGAGCCCGGTATTTCCCACCCACAGCCCGTCCCCCGGGATGCAGGGGTGGGCTCGGGACGGAACCTGTGTGTCCAGGAACCACCGAGAATGCAGGTGCCAGGACGGCTGCCACGGCCCCCTCGGGTCTCGGGCACACCCTCTACTAAGTGCTGGGGGCCCCAAGTCCGCGCTGGGTGGCGCTCCCCTGGGGCTGCCCCCACTGTGCTCACGTGCCCGCCCTTCTGGCTCCCGGGCACCTGGCCGTGGCCTCTGTGATGGGGTGGGGCTGAGGATGAGAGCTTTGTCAGGGTCCTGACGGATCAGGTGCTGAGAAGGGCGCTGGGGGGCCAGCCTGGGACCGGCCTGGAGGGCCGCGGGGACCAGGCCCCAGGAAGTGGCGGGCTGGGAGTTAGAGTCATGGCCACTCCTTGGGGCCTTGCTCTGGTCACCCCAGCGCTCCCATCACCCCCAGGGCAGTCCTGCCCCCGCCCGCCTTCCTGTTCATGCCATGGCCTTGCCTGGCCCCACTCCGTGTCCCTTACTCTTCCCGAAGGCTCAGCTCAGATCGGCCCTGGTTCTCAGGACAGTGCAGCCCTCGGTCCCAGAAGACCCATCTGTGATCTGCAGGGGCCGCAGCACGAGTCCCTGAGAACCTGGTTGTCATAGAGGCCAGTCACCTGCTTGCCTCGAGGCGGGGGAGAGGTCTCTGCTCCCTGCGGAATCGGGCCCGCCCTCCCAAGAGCAGCCATCATCACTGGCTTTGGAGCGGATCCGCTGCTGGGGGCCCACGTCGGGTGGCAGAGCGCCCACCGCCCTGGGCAGCTGGCCACATGGCAGACAGCAGACGGGGGCTCAGACGGCCAGCCTGCCCCTCTCACCCGTCTAGAGGCCCGAGGCTCAGGCACTGCTGGCCCAGTTCTGGGAGATGGCTCTGCTGCTGCGCCCCTGCTGGCTGCACACAGCTGTCTGTCCCCCTCACCCCCCGGCGGGGTCCCCACTGCAGGGCCTCGTCACCTCCCAGTCCATCACACTGGGGTCAGGACTGCAGCCTGTGACTCTGGGGACACGACCTGGTCCATACATGACACGTGCCCACTGTATCCTCGGCCCCGAGCAGCCACTCGCAGGCCCTCCCTCGGAGCCGGTGGCCGAGTGGACGCCTCAGGTGGACTGAGCCTCTCCGGTCTGTCTGGCCCACGTGGCTGGCAGGCAGGGTCTCTCTGGACCTCAAGAGTGACCAGCCTGGCCCGGCACCTGCTTGCCGCGTGGTCCTTACCACCCAGTCCACATGCCCCGCCGGGCCTTGCCTGCCCTCCGCTCCCAGAACCCACCTCCATATCGTGGTCAGGAAGCGAGCACTGCTTGGCCAGATGGATAAACACACAGGACAGACTCCTCTGCAGCCGCCCTCAAGCCCTCAAGCCGGCCCCAGAGGGAACGTGGAGAGGACCCACATGGGCCCCGACTCCGACTAATAACTTCATTATGGGCTTGGAGGCCACGTCCCTGTAAGTAATGGGCTGCTTGGAACTGCAGACGATTCTGGCTCCAACACCCTGAGAGGTGCGAGGGTGATTAGCGCCCATGATGTCAGCTCCGGAGAGGGCCGCCTTCATGTCGAAATTTAATTTGCCTGGTGGAAAACGCGCGACTTTCAGAAACACCCAGGGCCAGGAGCAAATGAGTGTGTGTCACCGAGGAGCTGGCGACGATTTGCCAGCTCCCGGCAAATTGAACATAAGCGCACATTACAATGCAGCTGCAGAGAGCAGGAACGCAATAATGACCGCCGGGAGGTGCAGGGCTGGGAGGGAGCAGGAACCGGCCAGCCTCCATCCGTCCATCCAGGAGTTACTGTCCCCCACCCTCGCCGAGCCTCCCCAGGACCCTGTGCTGACCCTTCAGGTGGGCGGGCACCCTCTGCCCGGGGCGGGTTAGAGGTGGACGCTTCTGCTGGCGGAATGGGGGGCGTACTCTTCCCTCCAGGAGTCATAGACCAGGTGGGGAGGTTTGAACCGCACACACTCACCGACCCCAGTGGAGGAGGCTGGGATCTGAGGTCCAGGTGCCCCAGGCTGGTCCCTCCGGAGGCCTCTACAGGGCTGGGCGTGCGTGTGTCCTGATTCTCTCCTAATAAGGACACTGGTCCTGTGGGATTGGGGCCCCACCCCGTGGCCTCACTAACCCCCTGTAAAGACCCACCTCGGTCTGAGTCTGGGGACGCAGTCAGCCCGTGACTCCTGCCCCCCTGCCCCCACCGTGCCGGTTCTCGTGTTATCACCCGGCCATGACCCCTCAGCACTCACCTCTGGTCCCCTGACCATGGACACAGGTGCCCGGCTGGCCCCTCGTGTGCTTTCTTCCTCGGGGACCCACTTACTGTGCGGGCCTCTGCTCTCCCCACAGGACCGAGCTGGGAGGGGGTGCACAACCCCCAGAGCCGATCAGGGGTGCCAGGGGGTCCGCAGTGTCTCCCTCACCCGCTCCCCCAGGACCAGCGGGGCTCCCGGTCTCTGCCCAATTCCTGGTCCTGACGGCCTTGCTTACTCTGTGAGGATGCTCGCTGCACGCTGGCCATGCTCAGCTCTCCCCCAGTGCCATGAGGAGGCAAGGTCACCCTGCGAGGTTGCGGCAGGACTCAGAGGCTGAGGGCGGCCCAAGAGGCCAGCCACGAGGGCCCCTCCCCTCCTGCCTCCCGCCGCGCACGCGCAACTCCCCACGCCACCTCTGGGGAGGCATGTTGGTTGTTTTCTGAGATTTTAAGGCCAAACTAGAGCCTGGGATCCCAGGCTTCCCCTGAGGCATCAGGGGTCTCTCTCACACCATCTCCCCAGGTAGAGACCCTCAGAAAGACTACACTATAGCAAACACATACCAGCTTTTCTGCCAGAGGACTTGGCTCTCAGAGAAACCCCAGCCCCAGACACGAGGGCTCCTCCCCACCCCCGTGGCCTCCTACACCACAGGCTGGCCTGGGGGCTCCCGATTCTCTGAACTGCTCACCTCCCCCGTATCTGCAGAGCACCTGCAGGGCTGGGTGGGGGACCCAGCTGATCCGGCCCTCAAGGAGAGAACGCGTGATCTCATAGAGAGCACAGCAGGGCCCAAGGCACCCTCCAGAGCAAGGCCATGGGGTGAGAGGGCGTGGGCCGTACAGCTGGCGGAGGTGAGCAGAGGCTGGGGCGGGAGGTTTGGATGCTTCTGGGTGGGTGTGGCTGGCCCTGCGTCCTTTCAGCAGTTCTAGGGAACAGGCAGGCCCAACAGGAGCGTGGGGGCTGCCCGTGAACCACCGGGCGTGGTGCCAGAGGGGCCACGAGAGCCCCGCCCCACGCAGCCCTCTCCCCCAGCCCCATCAATGGAAAGAGCTGACCACAGCCTTCGCAGGAAAGACTCCCCCCTTCAAATCTGGGCAGGACCCTCAGACTCAGATGCCGTCAGTCTGGGCGTCCGGATACAGTTCTGTGCCAGCCGTGAGGTCCAGTAGGGGCCCTGGGCCTGCACCCCCATGTGCATCACGGGCCTGGGCTGACCATTCAGAGGGGAACCCATGTGCAAGGTGCCTCCATGTCCTGGGACCTAACTGGTGTCCGGGTTGCAGGAAGCTAAGAGAGTCATTTTAGGACCTGTGGCTACTTCCCAGCAGTGGCCAGCACCCAGAGCTGGGAGGAGGGTGACAACCAGCTGCCTGGCCGAGACGCTTCTTGTCAGGTGCTAACGGGAGGCCCCCAGCGGGCAGCACACAGAGCTGGGACCAGTAGGCAAGGAGACGTAGAGGGAGGGAGCCCCCGCGTCCCTGTGGCTGATCCCACCATGGATCTGTCCCCCTGAGCACCGCTGAGGGACCGCATCCCGGTCCACCCCTGACTGCACCCCACCTGGCCGTCCATGGGCGCAGCGTCTGCGGTGCAGGCTCACGGCCCATCCGCCCCGGGAGCTCAGACCTGTGGACCCCGGCCTCCTGCCAGCCCTCCTCCCCTCTCCCGGGATTCCCAGCTTTCCCTTCACAAACCAGGGCCTGCCTGGGACGCATCCCTCCCTGGATGAATACAGATGGCAGAGGCTGATTTAAATAAATCTATTAATTATCCACAGCTTAGCATGTGTGTGTGTGTGTGCAAGCTACGGCTTCTAAATAATGTAATTCCGGAAGCCCCGGCATCTATTACATTTAATTACCTCTCCCTGCGGTGCTCGGGATCGAGACACACAGACAGCATGCCGCCCCCCGGGGAGCCTGCAGACCCCTGGGGCCTCTCTGCGGGAGGTGCCGGCCCCCTCACCCCACCTCCATGCGGCCCCAGGCCTGGGGCTGAGGGCAGAGGCTGGGAGCATGCCCCTGATAGCCCCTGCCTCTTCCCCCAGGCCCCAGGGAGCTCCCCAGTGGCCAAGACAGACTCATCTCCTCTGCCCCAGACCACCTTCTGTGCCCCTCCCAGGCTCACAGTGACAGACCTTCCACGGGTGGTCCCCGAGGTCACGCTATCAAAGCTCCCAACACACCTGACTGCCCTGAGGAGCCTCCGAATCAGGTTTCAGCCAGGACATGAGGTCCGAGCACCTGGACCCTTAGCGGTCTCTTGGGCAAGGAGAGTGCAGGTCTGGTCTGGGGTGGGCCTCACAAGCAAGGGACCTCAGATCAGCCCCCCCGGACGCCTAACCTCAGACCAGCCCCCCCAGATGCCTGACCTCAGACCAGCCCCCCCGGACGCCTGACCTCAGACCAGCCCCCCCCCCGGACGCCTGACCTCAGACCAGCCCCCCCGGACGCCTGACCTCAGACCAGCCCCCCCCGGACGCCTGACCTCAGACCAGCCCCCCCGGACGCCTGACCTCAGACCAGCCCCCCTGGACATCTGACCTCTGACCAGCCCCCATGGGCGTCCAGGGGCCTCTGTCTGGGAGGACACGCTCCTGCTTCTGGAGAGATGGACATGACCCCAGTCCACCGGCCCTGGCAGGTCTCCTGTGGCTCCCTTCCCAGCTTCCTGGGCTCAGGGGTGGGGCCGGGCTCTGAGTCCTTTAGTGAGGGACCATCTGGCTGCAGAAGCGCTCAGACCACTGGGAGCTGAGGACCTGGGGTGCCCCGCCGCCCGGGAGCATGTCTGGGGTGAACTGTCTCCTGCTTGTCTCTGTCTCTGCCTCCAGTAAAGATGGATCCTGCTGAAGACACAGACAGCCTGGAACTCACGCTGTGTGCAGGGAAGAATGTCAGACAAGCCCACCGGGATGAGCTAGAGCTCATGCCCACCCCCGGAGCAACACCCAAGGCCCCAGAAGGCCAAGGTCTGGACCTCTGGCACTGCTGGAGAGGAGGGGGCTGCTCTGACCTGGCAGGAGGGTGACCTGCACGTGCAGGGGGAGAACCAGCCACACTGCAGGGCCACGAAGAGCCCTGAGCCCGCAGTTACCCAAGCCAGCAGCCTGCATGCCGCCTTCAGACGCTCATAGAGCCCCACCCGCCCGCCTGCACCAGGCCCTGGGCAGTGCCTTGGAGTCAGCAGTGAGTGGACGGTGGCAGGCTGCCCAAGGGCTTGGGTCTGGCGATGGGGAGCTCCCAGCCCCTCCTTTGATGCTGGCGGCTACTTGAGCGTCCCCTGCCTCCGTCTCCGCTGACCGGATGGGACATCTGCCCACAGCCTCTCCGCAGAGCCCAGCCCAGAAACTCGGACGTCTGGGGACAAGTGTGCCCACACGGTTGTGAGCACGAACAGATGGGGGAGGCGTTCTAGGCATGAAGGGGTCCCCAGCATTTGATAATTCTCAAATTACACCCCAAACACCTGGGAAGTTTGAAATAACAATCATTTGGTGGTCTGATCTGTTAAAACAATAGGTTTTAATATTCATTTGTTACCGGCAATAAATGGCCCTAATAATTTGATGATTAAGCTGCTTTGACCTTCACTGAACCTCAGCAGTTCTCATTTGCATTCTCATTAGAATGGCAGTTTCCCTCTCATTCTTTGAAATCTGTAATACTCTCCTTCCCAGAATTTGCAAAGCCTCCCTAAAGAGTAATTAACTCATGTGATTAAAAATGTAATATGTTGGGAACATTTTTTACTTTAGGAAGGTACCAGGTTAAAAGTTTTAATATGCACTGTATTCATCATAAATCATTTTGATTAAAAAAAAAAAACCCTCCCAGAACGAGAAGTAAGTGGGAAAGCTGCATTGTCAATGTTGGGTTATGATAATTTCTTTCTTATCCTCATTTTTATTAATGGGAAAAAATGATGAACTAAACTAACCCGTCAAACTTCTGTACGTTCAAAGCCGCAGCCCAGGCTCGCAGGCGCCTTCCCCCAGACCCCGCCTGGCCATGGGGCCTTTCAGAACGTCCAGAAGTCACTTGTCTCCCCAGTTTTTCAAAGGCCCCTGCAGGCTCCCGGGAACCTCTGAGTAGCCCCCAAGGATGTGGACAGCTAAGGGGGCAAGGGCTCCAGACAGAGGGGGCTCACTGCCTGCCGCCAGGGGCACGTCCTTGTTGCCCGGACGCTCACAATCCGAGGACGGAGGCCTGGGCAACACGGCTGTCCCCCCAGACCCCGGCGGCTCAGTGCGTCCTCCCTGGACCCCGGCAGGCTCACTGAGTCCCCCCTCCCCCGGACCCTGGCGGGCTCAGTGCATCCCCTACAGGCCCTGACACCAGCTGACTGCCAACTTCTCGGCTGGTTTCCGGGACCCCAAGAAGCCCTCTGAGTGGGACACCTGTCAGAGGAAGACACACTGCAGTCCAGGCCCGTCCCACGGGGTCTCCTCTCCCCGTCTGCCTGACTGCGGTCTCTCCCTGACGCCCCCATGCCAGGCGGCCTCTGCCCAGGGTGGCACCTCTGTCTTTCCTGTCCCCACAGGGCCTGTGGGGAGGTTCTCGAGATGCCGGGAGAACGCACATATGAGCCAAGGAGCTGTGAAGGGCGGCCCCCGGCGGGTGAGCAGAACTGGGCAGTGACCCCCTCCAGGCCGGGGGTGTGAGCCGACCTCCCGGGACCCCAGTTCTCAGCCTCTTCCCTCAAGGCCAAACCCAGGGGAGGGAGTGGGTGCCGTGTGGCTGGGCAGACCCCAGTGTGCACGATAAACATTTACTTAAGGTTTTTCCAGTTGTCAGTGTGATAAACGGACCCTTGACAAAATCAATGGATCAAGTAAGCCGAGTTAATCTGCAGGAGACCCTCCTGAGGACATGTCCCACTCCGCCTGTCACTCAGAGCGCTGCAGGGGTGAAGGTGAGCACCCGTGGGCTCTGGGGGCTGGGCTGAGAGGTGGTTTCCCTTCCTCTGGGGCCAGGATGGGGCAGAGGGATGGAGCTGGAACGGGGCTGATGTGAACACGTGTCTCGGGAATGCAGAGATCCTGATCACAGGTGAGGTCTAGCAGAGGGCCAGCTGCTGGTAGGAGGGGGTCCCTGTCCCAGGATGGCTGGGCCAGGCCAGAGGCCCCAGGGCATCGAGATGCAGAATCAGGGAGACCCTGGGGATCCTGGTCCACAAGGATCCCTCCCTGGGCAGGGGCTGAGCCTGGGCCCAGACCTCACCCATGCCCCGTTGCCTCTGTAGGAAGCCAAGCCGAGTCCAGTTAATTTCAGACCAACTCAATTACAGCAACACAGTTCAGTGGAAACCACGTGATCTGACTTACAAATAAAAAAAAAAAAAAAAGCCAAAAACCTCTTCAGCACACTCTGTCCTCCAGACTCAGCACCACCGACCCATCCGTGGGGACCCCGCGGGCCCTGAAATGAGCCGACTGCACCCTCCACCTCCACGGACACAGCAGTCCCCTGGGTGCGTCTGTCCCGGAATGGAATGACGCCACCTCCTGCCACCTGCACGAGACCATGGCCTGTCCTTGTAAGTAAAGTTTAACGGGTACAGGTGTGCACCTATTCTTTCTGGCAGAGGGGAGCCGGTGGATGGGGCGACGGGGCTCAGGCCAGAACCGCTCCCATCAGGCGGTCCGCTGACTCATGGCTGCAGCCTGGGCCCTTCATCCCCAGAGGGAAGGGCCCTCGCCTGGGTCACCAGCTCCCTGGCCAGCAGGTCGCTGTGCCCACCCCCCAGCCCAGCTTTGTCCAGAGCCCGGGACCCCGAGCTCTCTGGGAGCCTGGCCTAAGGGGCCACCTCTGGGGTAGGGGCTGTAACCAACCGCTCCCCCCACAGTGATGCATGAGCCCCACATGGCCTTCCCGGGGCAGAGGCCAGGCCCTGTGCCTTCCTGCAGAGTCTCTGGCCAGCAGCCTGGCAGGGCCTGGGAGCCCTTGGCAGGGCCACCGCTTGTGTCCAACCCATCCCAGGAGCTAAGGGGCTGCCAAGGCCCTGCCCTGACCTGGGACAAGAGGGGGCACCGAGACCCAGAACAGAGGTCCCCCAGAACAGGGAGGCCTCCCGACGCCAGACATGTGGCTGAGGGCCCAGGAAGTCCAGCCTTGGTGTGGGCTGCTGGGCACGGAGGGCTCAGGCCTCTGAGGTCATAGGACCCTGAGCCGGGTCAGCCACTTTCCAGACAGTTCTGTCCCAGAAGGAGGGCCCTGGGGCCTCCCAGCCTGCAGGGAGAGCCCCCTCGAGACAAGGGGGACCGCGTGTTAGCTCCCAGCCCCCAGGCGGTGTCTCCCAGCTCCCAGCCCCGCCCAAGGCTGACTCAGGAGACTTGCTCAGCCAGCCGCCCCACTCTTATGGCCGTGGAGACCTCACACGTTAAGACATCTGGTTCCCAAGCAGGGTACAGCCAGGCCCCCTTCCCAAGACCAGGCCCCCAGCAACCCACCCCTGCCCCCCACCAGCAGGACCTAATTCACACCCCAGCCCCTACTGAGCGGGCAGAGTCTCTCAGTGTCCCCAGGTGGATCATCTGGGCACAACGATGGTTGGGGGAACAGAGGCTGGCCTGGCCGTGCCTCAGTGGTCAGAGCAGCTGGCCTCCCCAAGGGTCAGCCCAGCCCCGCAAGGATGCCCCTCCCTCCTGCAGGAGGCTGCGCTGGCCTGGGCAGACAGACTGGCTTCTGGGTCCCCGACCTGGTGGACCCCCCCATGGCTCTGTTGGGCCCTGGAGGCGGCGAGAAGAGTCCACAAGAGCCAGCAAGTCCCCAGGGTGCCAGCCCCCAGCTGTTGGGACTGGGAGAGCAGTCCCCAGGGGTCCGCCCCACCACATGGCCGAGAAGGCTCTCAGATGGGCAGAGACACAGATGGAGTGCCCTGGGCACTGCGGGTCCCTGGCTGTGACCCAGGGGCTCCTCTGATGGAGGGGGAGGAGGCTGGAGCTCTCGGGACCCCGCCCCCAAGAATGGGACAGAGACGCCCGGGACAGCTGCGGGCGCCTGGCCCCGGGCACAGGGCCTGTGAGTGCATCAGCCACAGGGACCCCACAGCATCGCTGACCCTTTGCAGCGCCAGCTAGGGACTCAGAGGGCCCAGTTTCCTCCGAAGGCCCCCAGGCGGTGCCACCTTCCCATCGGGGCTCACGCTGTTCATCACGCTGTCTGCCATCCCCTCCACCGTCCTCAGCTGGCCCCGAGGCCCCCATCCTGCAGCTCTGCCCCCCACGGCCTCCACGTGAGCAGAAGCAGAGGGCAGGCTGGGGCGGGGGTCGCCCTGGCCTGGGGGGTGGTCCAGCTGGCGGCCTGGCTCCGCTGGAGCAGCATCCTCAGCAATGTCCTGCCCCCGGGGTCTCCGGCAGGTGTGTCTCCTTACGAGATGCTGCAGGGTGGATGTGCGGACAGGCAAGTCCTGCCCGCCTGCTACTACACCCGCATGTGAGCACACACACACCTCCCAGACGACACGGTGTGACGTTGCCCAGCAGGCTATATTTAGAGCTGAACTTTAAGTCAAATATCAAGGAGTTCTGAGCGGAATTCTCGATGGGCTTAGGGCACCAGCCAGGCTGCTGTCCCCCGACTCACCTTGGAGGGGGGTGGGGAGCCCTGCCCCGGACTGTCGGAGAGGGCACAGGCTGTCCTTTCCCTGGGAGGCCCTCAGGCCAGGGGGGCACCTCCTGGTCACCGAGACCCCTGTCCCCCAGAGCATGGAGGGTTCAGAATGACACTGGATATGGACTCGGAGCAACAGCAGTGGCGACAGGGACTGTGGGTCAGCGGTGTGCGTGGACCCTCCTCACGATGGCCCAAGGACCCAGCCCCGGCTGAGACTGGAGGGAGCACATTCGACAGCGGCTGTTTTCTGCATAAACAAGTGAGTCCTCTGGTTCCTGACACACTTTGGTCTGAAGTTCCTGCTTCAGGCCCAAGAAGGAGACGGTCAGAGGAGATGTTCCCTAAAGCTGAGAGCCTTGGACCAAAACGCATTTATCCAGGCTCCAGGCCCAGCAAGGCCTCCAGCCTGGAACTGTGGGGGACGACTGGGTGGGCCTCCTTGGGAGAAGACCCTCCTCTCAAACCGAGTGTTTGAGTCAGAACCAGGAGTCTCCACACTGAGTCCCTCCATCAGACGCATTTCTCTTCCCACTAGAAAGGAGGACAGGGAGCCCGGGCCTCAGCCGTCCCACCCGCAGCTCGCTGGAAGGCGGGAAGGGACTCAGCAGGGGCCCTGCACCGTCTCCAAGGCAGCCCCGCTGAGACCCCATCTCACAGCAGGGCAGACGGGCTGGCGCTGCACAGAGTTGTCCCCTCAGCCCAGGAAGAGCAAGCAGGGGGAAACTGTCCGATGCCCAGTGTCTGCGGGCCTCGGCTCTGCGGACGGCGGGGGAAGCTCCAGGGTGACACCCAACCTCCCAGTGACTTACACCCTGGACTCGGGAGGCAGCAGGGTAAGCAGGATCAACCCCTCCACCTGCCAGGGCCGCTGGGCAGCTCCCAGCTCTTGGAGATCAAAGCCGGTGGCCAAACTCCACCTTGGCCGCCTCAGCCCGGCACCAGGGCTGCCACATCTGCCTGCCTACTGCCCTGAAATAGCAAAGGCTGCAGGGTGGTTCCCCCACCTGACCGGCAGCAGACATCGCTAATCCATCCGCCTCAGGCCCCAGAAGATGCCAGAACCCCTCCTGCAGGGCATCTGAAGCCAGACCGGTGACCGCAGGGGACAAATGCAGGCTATGCTGGACACTCACCACCCACCGCAGCCTCCCGTCCAGCCCCTCTCCCTCGCCCTGTGCCCTGTGGCGTGTGTGGGTGAGTAGTGCTACAAAAGAAGCCAAAGTCAGCTGTGCCCTTCCCTGGCATGGCCCTGCGTCCCCCCAGCCAACATGGGCAGGCTGGCCATCGGTCAATCCAGCAACAACAGTTGGGGCTGCGTTGGCCCCACGGTCACTGCCTGCGGTTGGAACAGCCCATAGAGGCGTCCGCTACGGTCACTGCCTGCGGTTGGAACAGCCCATAGAGGCGTCCGCTTCTGTCCACTCACGCACACGCAGGCCACAGGGGTTCTGACGACCTGGACTGGAAAGCCTGGAGTCCTGATTCCAGGCCTCCCGGGCCAGTCGGAGACGGCATGAGTCTCCTGAGGGGCTTGTCCCTGTAGCCCACCCGGAGGGGGAATGGACACTTGGGGAGGTCTCCTTAGGCTGAGATCACTGTCCTTCCAAAGGCCATTTAGGACCTTCCTTCCAGCAGTTCCGGGAGGGTTCCTGCCGCTGCATGTGGTGACCTGGTGGAGGGAGGTCTGTGGGAGGCCCTGCCCAGCAGTAGCGGGCCCCGTGGGCATCCTCACAGCACTGGCACCCATGTCAGCTTCTGAGACCAGCGGGCCACGTGTTCGGGGTACGTACATCCTGTGGCTCCATCCCTCCTCAGGAGAAAGGGGCCATGAGAGCGCCTCGTGGTGGGGGCAGCAGCTGTGAATGAGTCACTCGAGAAAACCGCCTGGACTCACGCCAGGTGCACAGTGAGCTGCCGGGACTGCCCGAGCGCGGAGGGCGTGCGGCCAGCGGCGGTCTCGGGCCTGCGGCCCCTGGTGATGTCCGGTCTTCACACCTGGGTGGGGGCCTGAGGCTCCCTCACCATTCGAGGCCGCGCGGACAGTGAGGGCCACAGACTGATCCCAGTGCCACGCAGTGGTCCCCAAGCTGCCTGCGTCTTGGCCCTGCTCTGGCCACGTCCCTCTCCTAGAATGCCGGGTCAGGGGGTGTTGCCTCCAGGAGAGTGGACAGACTAGATGGATGAGAGCAAGCTCAAGCCCTTGGGAGCGCCAGGGCACTGAGTTCCTGTAGCTTGCTTGGCATGGCAGTGGTGGGTCCCTGTCTCCAAATGCCTCTGTGTGAATACGAGGAACACGATTTGAATTCAGAAGAGGGCCCCTTTCTGAAAGGCACACGGAAGCGCCGAGGCATCAGAGTTCAGGACGAGCACAGTCTGGAGCCACGAGTGCACCTCTGGCTCTGGGGCGAGAGGGACGCGCCACGGACCGCAAACACACAGGGGTGGCCACTGGATCGGGCCGGCTGCACAGGCGCGACCTTCACATCCCAGACCCCTCGGCCAAGAGTCTCTCTGAACCTCTGGAGACAACAGAAGACGCACTCTGCTTGGGTGCGGGGGTGGGCGGTGAGCCCTGCATTTGGCAGAAAGAGTGAGATCCGCTCCGGCCAGCAACAGACTGTGTGTGTTTTCCACTTCGGAGACAATTTAAGATGGGATGGGCACTGCCGTTTCATGCCAATGAATTTACATTTGAAAACTCTTCTTGGGGTCAATTTGATTTCTATAACGGAGGTCGCTTTGGCCAGAAGCCTCCGCGCGGCAGTGACGGCGCTGTGTCATCTCATTCCCAGAAAGACAATGAATTCGGAGAAAACGACCGGCTCCCGGCTGGACCTCAGGCCTGCATTAAGCACCTGCCGTCTGACAGGCCTCCCAGGGGAGTGGATGGAGGGGCAAGAGCTGGGAGCAGTGGTGGACACTGGGGGAAAGGCCCCGCCCTGCCTGGCGCTGTGCCTCTGGGTAGCCTGCGTTAGCCAGGGGCTGTAGTGCCTAGGGGCCTGGAGTGGGCCCCTGGCACTTCACGCACAGAGCAGCCCAGAGGCTGGGGCCTGGCCTGCTGAGCCCAGCAGGACCCCAGGGGGTCCACAGCTCTCTCCTGAAGTCCTGGTCTGGGTCCAGGCTAGCCCTGCAGCAGTTGACCCCAGACTCACAGCTGAAACCACCCAGCTGACCCACAGACGCCTGCCTGCCGTGTTGAGCCACTGAGCTGCCGGCCTGGCACCCAGCGCTGCAAGGCAGCAGCCAGCTGAAGCAGACCCTTAGTTTTGAAAGCAAGCTGGCTGAGACGCCCAGCCAAGCTCACCTGAAGAAGGGGCGGGTCACCGTCAAGTTACTGTCTGTGATGGGAGGTGGGGGCGGGGGGCCAGGGAGAGTGGGGAGACGCGTATCTCAGATGGTCTCTGGAGACACGGCTGAAATCCCCAGCGTCTTCCTCGTTACTTTCACTTGTGAGCAAGGAAGTGAGCGTCCACACCAGGGATCTCCACCCCAGGAGCGCTGACCTGGCGCATCTGGGGAACCCACCAGGGGCTGCTCTTGGTGCCTCCTCAGCTTGGAAGTGGCCCCAGCGGGTGGCAGCACCGGGGGACATGTCGTCCCCGGGGACAGAGACTTCAGGCCCCCCGCCGTCGGAGGACGTCAGAGGATCCAGCAGGGAGCACACACACGGCGTGGACACAGCAGGACGCGGGGGTGCCTGCTTCAGCCCTGGACGAGCAGAGAGCCTTGTCCTGCTCCCGTTTCTGTCGTGGACAAGACGTCAGATACCAGGCAAGTTCGTTCATATCGATTTTCTCAACTGTCCCCACCCAGAAGACGGGGAATGGGGGACACGTTATCCACTTCAGGGCAGTGACTTTCAACCTTGCATGTGCATCAGACCCCCTGGGGAAAGATGAGGGAACCGGGTCCTATTGGGAGTCTCCAATTCAGGGGGTCTGGGTGGCCCAGAGCCTGCATTTCCGACTGGCTCCTGGGCGAAGTGCAGACCCCACTCTGAGGACCACCGCCTAGAGTGGGTCCTGAAGGTTCAAGGAGCTGATACCCGTGAAGTGGCAGACGGGGCTGGCGGGTGACACAGAGCTTCCAAAGGACCGTCGCTGCCACCTCCACTGTGACCACTTAGACAAAGTCTCCAGGCCACCCAGGTGCAGCTCAGTGACGGGTGTCAAGTTCGAGGTCCCCTCTGCCCCTCTCATCACACAGCTCCCGTCCAGACATCTCAGTGTCTGGAATGTCACAGGTGCGTCTTGGAAGGAAAGGCCTGGGACGGGGGGTGTCCCCACGCCCAAGAGCTCCCTGGACAGGTCCAAACCGTGGGGCCAGCATCTCCGAGGGGACAGCTCAGGGATCCCTCCTTTTGGAATGCTGAGGGGTCTCCAGTGGGGCACCCCCCACGTGGCCGAGAAAGGGAGGCCCGGCCCGAAGCGCATGAAGCGCGGGGGCGAGGTGGCTCCCAGGCTGGAGGACTTGCTGCCTTTCCATTTGAAACAGAGACACCATCAGGCGTTTCGATCATTTCTATTTTTGTTTCTACGCCTCAATTTTGGCAGTTCTCTCCCGGGAGCTGGGGTGGGGGAGGGGGGAGAAACACACTTTTCTCTACCATTTTTAATCTTCTTTTATTTATCAAACTTAGCTCCTCTTTCGGTGGATTAAAACAGACTTGGACAGAGTCTGGAAAAACAAACTCTTCGGAGAAAAGACGAAGATTGAGTTTGGCCAACTGGCTGCTTGCAGCCCTCCGGGAGCTTCATGTGCTTCGTGTGCATGGGGGTGGACCCCCTTCCTCTGCCATGGGGGGCGTGGGGGGTGCCCCGCTGGAGACCCCTCGGCATTCTGGATGGAGGGATCCCAGAGTTGTCCCCTCGGAGACGCTGGCGCCACGGTTTGGGCCCATCTGGGGAGCTCTTGGGTGTGGGGTTCCCCCGTCCCAGGCCTTTCCTGGAGCTGTGGTGGGAACAGCTGATTCAGTTGCCTGCTTCCTGGGCCACGGCTCCTGGAACCAACCAGCCTGACACCAGCAATGCAGGGGGTTGGGGGGCTCTCTCCAGAACCACAGAAACGCTTCTGCGTGGAGGACGGGCGTGTTGTTTGCTGGGCACCAGGGGACGCACGTGGCCCGAGTGGCCCTCTGACCCCCCGGCTCCTTAAAGAACCAGAACCAGAGTGCGAGGCTCCCCTCCCTGATCCGGGCTTACAGGGTGCCCTGATGGGAGGCGTCATGGAGATGGAGGACCCCACCACAGGCGCCCCTTCCTCTGAGAGCTCGAGGGCGGGCGGTGGGCTCTCAAGGGTCTCCAGGGACCGTCTGCATGCAAGACAAAGGTTTCTGGGTAAACCCCGGACTCTGCTGGCACACTGGGCTCGAGTCCCCACGGCCCGGGACAGGCAAGCCCAGAAGGAGGAACGAAAACCCACAGAGCGGCCCTGGGACACTCAGGGCCAGGGTGCAGCCCCCGAGAGGGGCTTCAGAGAAGGGGGCAGGGGTGCAGCTGCGGGAACACGGGAGGGGCTGGCGCGCTTACACGGTTAACACGCCCTCCCCACTCGCCGGCACGGCTGCTCGTTGAACAAGGCCCACACTAGCGTCCAGCACAGAGCTTCCACAAGCACCGCCTCCTAGACGTCACCTTGACAGAGGTCTATGGCGTCCTTGGGAAGTCCTCCAGGCCAACAGGCAGGGGGTCCACAGCCCTGACAGGACCTCCATCTGCAGGGTAGGGGCTCCCACTGGCCCCCCAGGGTGACGGCCTTGGAGAAGGCCATCAGGCCCAGACCAGGAGTTCCAGGCTGGGGGCCTAGAGGCACTAGGGAATCCTGGAACCCACTGGAAGCTCTTCCTGTGGGGGCCGCTGACCCCTGCCCCCGGATCCTGGCCTGGCAGGTGAGACCACTGCACGCCAGGTCGGCCTGTCTGGTGCACAGGAGTTTGGGGCTGAGTGGTCTCAGCACCCTCTGGGCCAACGTCTCAGGCCGCCCGGCGGCTGAGTGCAGGCCAGACCATTACTGTTAGAGTCCCCCTCACGTGGGCCACCTGGGCAGGGCCAGTCCAGCCCCCTTTAAGTGCCAGGGGCTGAGACGAGCCTGGCCTGGCTGCTAAGGGACCAGCCCCCAGTGTGATACATGGCCCAGTTTCTCTGCAGTTCGGGGTCTGCTGGAGTTCCAGGAACAATTCCAACCTCTCCTGAGGGGCGTGTCTCGTGGGCCCGCAGATACTAGCTGGAAAGGAGCCGCCCTTTTGGCCAGAGCCCACCTAACAGACACCCGAGGGCCATGTCGAGTAAACTTAGCCCGCCCAATACCCCACAGTCAGGACCCTGTCAGGACAGGGCAGGGTCACCACAGGAAGGGACGGATGGGGCCCGCTGGTGAGGAGAGGGGTGGGGAGGCTGCAGGCTGCATCCCAGAGCCACTCCTGATTCACAGCAAAGCTTCTGCCCCCGTCCAGACAGCTCCTGGCCACAGGGCAGGGTCGGGCAGGGTGGCCTTGGGTCAGGGAGCGGCAGGCAGGCAGGCTCTCCTTGGACCTATCCCTCCACCCACTCTCCTGGGTGATGTTTCCTCCAGAGGAGCTGGAAAGGTCACCTCCTGTCTACTCAGGCCGGCTTCACGGGCACTATTACATTTTATGATCCGTTTATGAACATTTTGTCTTTACGTTCCACAAACGTTATTGCACAGAGTGACTGGGGCCCGACCTCCCGCCCTGGGGAGGCTGAGTGCCTTGACTGATGGGTGTTGGGTAATGAGCGTTCACACCACTCAGTCCTCCAGCTTCAGAGCCAGAGGAGGAACTAAGGACAGGGAGCCGCAGCCCTGATGCTTCCCTGGAAAGAGGTGCAGGTGCCTGGCCTGGTCCTGGAGGCAGAGCTGTCCCCCCGAAGCTCGCGAGGTTGGGGGTGGGTGTTGGTGCTATGATGGGCCGGGACGCTGCCTTCTGCTTGCCCCCCAGGCAGGAAGGTGCGATGGAGGAGATGGGGGGACTCCCAGGCGCCCCTCAAAGCAGGACAGAGATGTGCTGGCCACACAGGGCTCCCAGCACCTAGGAGGCTGGGCTGCAGCTGGTCCCGTCCCCCTCCTAGGGGTGGGCTGCAGGCGCCTGGGCCTCCTGGAGGCTGGGTGGCCACCCCTGGCCCAGTGCCCACCTGGGGCTCCGCCCTGCATCCGGCCTTTGCACACGGCTTCATGTGATGGTGGGGTGGGGAGGGACTAGGGGAAGGGCACGACCACCTTCCCGAGAGCAAGACTGAGCATCACCCCTGTGTCCTTCGAGATCCTTCCCCTCCCGAGGCCGTCCTGACCCACCGGGGACCACCCTCATTCACCTCCACGCCCTGAGGCTGGGGTCCCGCTGAGGGCCTGGCAGTGACCCTCACACCCTGGGGAATGGGAAGCAGGGCCCCACCACCGACCCCTGTCACAGGGGGCTGAGGGTAACAGGTGGGTCAGTTTTGTTTGAAAGTTACAGATGTCACCTTCCAGCCAAAACACACCTCCATCACCTCCCAACAGCCAGAGAGGGTGGTGCTGTGCGAGGAAGCGGCACAGAGACGTCAGCTGCCTTGATGGGCTGAGCTACATTCCCTAAGAAATATCTTCGAATCCTCGGAAGCCCTCGGAAAACCCTGGCATCCAAATGTCTTCATTTGCAAACAGGGCAGCTGCAGACCTGCCTGGTGAAGATGAAGCCCTCCTAGAGTGGGGAGGGGCCCGAGCCAATGAGACGGTCCTCATAAGAGGAGAGACAAGAGACAGAGATCTCCCTGCGAGTTCGGAGGCAGAGACCGGAGCGACGCAATACAGGCCAAGGCGCCCCATAAGCTGGCAGAGAACAGACCCACCTCTCAGGCCGCCAGCCTCTTCTCTGAGCCTGAGGCCAGAGCCCACTGTCTGAAGCCACCAGTGAGCAGTGTTTTGTCACAGGGGCCCTGGGAAGCTCACACAGGGCCCAGGGCCCAGGAAACGGCTGGAGACAGTGGAGCCAGGCAGGACGCCCGCACAGCATGAACAAGTGGGCTAAGCCAGAGGCGCTCAAGGGCCAGTGGACACACGCCTCCTGGGGCCATGAGCCCCGCCAGGTCACTCGAGTTGCAGGGAGTGGCTCCCAACCGCAAAGGCAGCTGCTGGTCTGACTGCCCACCAGTCCCCAGGCTGGGAGCAGAGCCCCACCTTGAAGGGCTGTGAGTCTGGGGCTAAGACGAGGCGGGGGGAGCCGAACCCCAACACAGGCTGCCTGCAGGGACCCCCAGCACCTCGATCCTCACGCCGGCTGACAGGTTAAGTGTGACCTCGTGCGCCAGACAGTCTGCCTGAGACTTTGCACCTGGGCCAGAGGCCGGGCCCGGATCAAACAGGGGGTGTCATCACTAAGAGCAGCAGCCCCCGAGCCCCCCGATTCTGCATCTTTCGGTCAGAAATGCACCAAGAGCTCCTCATCATTCTGGGCTCCCACACACACGCCCACAGATCTCAGGGTGACGGATCTGTGGGTCCCTGCAGGAGCAGGGGCAGGGGGTCCCCAGCCCTGTAAACTTGCTCCAGGAGGCTCCGGCGGGGAGCACCTGCGGGGGTGCCCCACACACAGGGGCCTGACCGCGGCCTCTGCGTCTCCCCGCACGAGGGTCCGAGGACCCACCCCTCAGCGCCGGGTCCCACCTCCCTATGGGAGACGATTTCAGCACCAGAGCATCACACCCACATGTAAACCACCGTCAGGCCCGGCACTGCCTGCCGGATTATAACAAATGGCTGCTTCTATCATTGGCGGCAAAAAACAGGCTGACAAGCAAACACAGAACCAACCCGGACGCCGGGAGCCACCAATCTCCATCCAGACATTGGAGAAGGGCCGGGGCCGCACGTTCGCACAAGTTACTGACTAAATTCTGAACCGCACCGTCTTGTAGAGAAGGGATGACTGGCGAACCACAAGCTCCTTACAGCCCAGGAACTCGAGGAAGAGCTGGAAGCAAGCACATGGAGCCTTAGATTCATGGGAAGAGCAAAGGGCATGTTTGAGGCCTTAGTGGGGGCCGCAGGCCAGCGCTCCGCTGGAGGTCAGACAACATCCGCCTCCCCGGCCCCTCCTGAGGCCCCTGGGTTTCCGCTGTGAGCAGCCGTGTTCCGGGGCACCGGGTCCATCCCCGGGGGCGGCCCCACCCGCTTCAGCGCGTCTGCCCCCTCCACGTCCCGCTTGCAGTCCTCGGCTCCAGAACAGGCTTGCGCCCTGTGCTGGTCCAGCCAGGACACCTGCAGTCTCCCAGGCCCGGGCCCAGTGCGGGTGGGGGAGACCCTGGCCTGGGTTTTGCTAGGGGGCTTACTGGGGCCCCAGTGGAGCCGCCCAAGGGGCGGGACACCAGCAGCCCACCTGCCTCTGGACCCAGACACCCCTCCCCAGGCTGGGTGCCAACGGCCCTCTGCTGTTTAAGCCGGGGTGTCAAGCTCTTGTTACCTCTGACCGGGAGCGTCTCAGCTACTACGACCCCTTGAGCAGCCCTGAGCGGAGCTGGGATGAGATGGCATGGACTCCCCCTGAGGGCCCCCTTCTCCCCTCGCCAAGCACCGCCAGCTGCCCTGACTGTCCCATCTGCCTCCCCACGGGCCCCGCTCCACGTCCCACCCCCACGCCCTGATCGCCATTAGCCCTGGGAGCCTTCAGAGGCTGAATCTGACAGCCTTCCTCCAGAGGCTCCACTGCACGTGTAAGCAAACCAAGGCCATGTCCGCCCCCAGGACTGACTGCCAGATCCTCGGTGGCACAAGACAGGGGCTCCCTGCCCACCCGCCGGGGATGCCTGCACGGGGACGGAGGGCCCCGCCCCGTGCTGTGCGGGCGTGTGTGCGGGCACCTGGGGCTTGGCTTCAGGCCTTTGCGTTTTTCTGTCCTGAAGATGCAGGGCCCATGGCCTTGGAGGCCACCTCTCCCAGCAACCTCACTCCTGGACGGGCTAAGTGTCCCCATGGAAGACCTGCTTCCTGCCATCCAGCCTTCAGCAAAGTGCCACCTCCCGGGGCACAGCCCCCTCCCCGAGCATCTGCCCCCTGCAGCTTCCATGCCACCATCAAGCTCCTGTCGTGATTCTCTGACGGGACCGTCCAGGGTGGGATGGACCTGCTGCATGCTTGTTTATCTGCTTCTGGCTTCTTCTCCAGGGGCCGGGGCCCTGGTTGGCGAGGCTATGGGTGAAGGAGCCTGGGCTTTGCAGAAGCGCAGGCACCACCGGGGGTCTCGGGAAGCCCTGCCCGTGTCACGGAGGCAGAGACGGCGAGACCAGGCCCCGCCGGCCCGGCAGTTGGCAGGGACCCACGCGCTGTGCCCCGAACGGCCGTTAACCTCCGTTCCTTATCGCTTCCTAATGCGCTCACACCCTTCCTAAACGCCTCCCTGGCTCGGAACAGAGAGGCGGAAGGCAGGGAGGAAAAGCTGCAGACGACACCCTCTTGACGCAGCTCCGTCTTTAGGAAAAGTCCACACGATGATTCTGTTTCAGACCAGGCGCCCAAAGGGAGCTCACACTGCTTTTCTTTTCGGGAGCACGGTAACCACCATTCAGAGGAGGCCGCCTGCCAGGCTCATCCCGCGGGGCTCGACCGCGCACAGGCTGCCCCAGAGCCCGTGTCCTATTACGGCGCCTTCTGTGCCTCTGATTACCTGGCAAATAAACCAATTTGGGGGCCCACCGGGGTCTTTGTGGCCGTCTCTCCAGGGCCCTGCCTTCATTACCACAGAGCCAGCATCTGCCGTGAGACACAGAAATGTCATTATGCGGCAAGAAAGCAGGGCCTGAACGCAGCAATTACCCGGCAGGTCACGGAGGGCCCCGGGGACTCCGCTCAGTGGAATCCAGCCCGGCCTGATCAGAACCTGGGCCCAGGACGCCCCACGCCCCAGGCACCGTGTCTCACTCACTACCCAGAGTGAATGTCCGCCCTCCCACCCAAATGTGTATTTATTCGTGCCTGAGCACAGACTCCTACTGCACACGTTACAGAACACACACTAAGAAGAGAGAAAGAGGGAGATAAACATGAGGGCTTCCTCTGCGGGCCCCAGCGGCTCATCTCCGCGGCACTGGAGACCACCCCAGAGCCTGAAGTAAGGCTTGTGCAGGCCACACACCTCGCCGGTGCTTCACACAACCTGTTCCCTTCGTCGCGGTGATAACCCTTCAATAATCAAAATCCATTCCTGGTGTGTGCTCAGTCCCTCAGTCGTGTGACCCCATGGATTGCAGCCCGCCAGGCTCCTCTGTCCATGGGATTCTCCAGGCAAGGATACTGGCGTGGGTTGCCATTTCCTCCTCCAGGGGATCTTTCTGACCCAGGGATGGAACTCGGGTCTCCTGCACTGCAGACAGATTCTTCACTGAGGAGCCACCGCGGAAGCCTAGCTCCCTGGAAATACAAAAGCAGGCCTTGGGCAGGAGTGCCAAGCAGTGGGTGACAGTGACATCTGTGCGCCACCCGGAAACCGCAGGGCATCCACAGAGACCCCCCGCCACGCCCGTCCTGACCCCCCAGCCCCACTCCTGGCCTGAGGAACTTCTCGGAACCAGCAAGTCCCGGGGTCTGCTCCCCGATCCCCTGGCCCCGTTCACCCAGGCAGGCAGCAGTCACTGAGGACAGGATGCTGTTGACAAGGAAACCCCAAGTTAACAACTCCTCGGGCAGTGTTTGAAATGTCACATGTTGAGAACCAGGCTGGAGTCCGTGTTCCCCCTGTCAAGTGAAGTGCCGGGCACAGCGTGCCAGGCCACGGACCCCTGAGGACGCACCAGGTCGGTGCCCGGGGGCCCCGTGTCTGCTCGTCAGGGGGGCTCTCTCGGCTCACACACCGTGAGCATCACAAGGGCAGCTGCTGGGGGCTCCCCATCCTGACCTGGGCTTGCAGGCGAGCAAAGGAGACCCCTCGCTTCCTGGCTCGAGGGAGTGGAAGCCCTAGGAAGGACACGCCTCCTCCGTGCGTCCCTGAAGAGCCTGGGCTGCCTGCTGGCCCTGAGCCGGGTGGGGTGGGGGATGGGAGTCCAGGCCCTGGGTGTGTGTGCACGTGTGTGCATGTGTGGGCATAGAGGGGCTGCAGGCAATGCACAGACCCAGTCCCTCACCCACACACAGACGCTGTCTCTCCCAAGTTCCCCCGAAGAAAACCACCAGACGCTGCAAAACGCTGCTGGCCCGTCATCAGCCTCACAGGTGGATCACAGAGCAGGGGGCCTCCCTCCCCACAGGGGCTGTGCACATGTGTGCGTGTGGCCACTGCTGTGAGTGTGCACAGGGGTCAGCACACACTCATACACGGTTCTGTCTGAGTAGCCTTCACACACGTGTGTCTCTGCTATGCATGTGTGATGTACACACACCCATGCAGCTCTCAGTTCAGATGGTTCACCCCCACACAAAGGTGGGGCTTCCCTGATAGCTCAGTTGTGAAAGATTCCACCTGCAATGCAGGAGACCCCGGTTCAATTCCTGAGTCGGGCAGATCCGCTGGAAAAGGGGTAGGCTACACACTCCAGGACTCTCCGATTTCCCTGGTGGAGTTGGTAAAGAATTTGCCGGCAGTGCGGGAGACCTGGGTTCGATACCTGGCTTGGGAAGACCCCCTGGAGAAGGGAAAGGCTACCACAGTATTCTGGCCTGGAGAATTCCAGGGACTATGTAGTCCATGGGGTCTCAAAGAGTCAGACACAACTGAGCCACTTTCACATCCACACAAAGGCGGCCCAGGCTCTTTGCTCCCTCTCTGCGTGCACAGGGCTCGTGAATGTGTATCTACACACACACGTGTGCATGGGTTCAATAATTTAAACCACCTGTGTGTGTAGGAGACATGCTCTTCTGAGTCACGGCACGTCCAGGGGGATGGTCACCATCACATGACCCTGTAGAAACGTCCCTTCTTCTCAGGAGCCGCATCTGTGCACACTCACACACACAACCAGGACCAGAACGTCCCATGGCAGAGACTCGATTCCTGCCCTTGCGTCTGCTCCGCCGGGCCGGGAGCCTGGCCAGGGTGTCCTCGGGGGGCGCCCTGCTGGGAACACTGGCCCAGGGCTGGGAGCCCCACATCCAGCAGACAGGGCCAGGGAGGGGCCCCCTGGGTGGGACACACGTGGATGGCAGGGCCTCAGCAGCGTCTACGCCTGCCCCCACCTCCCCGGCAGGTGGACAAACACCACCAGCTTCTCCACGGTCCGAGAGCTTCCTCTAGGTCGGTGGCCCTCAGCGTTTTCGGCCGCAGGGACTGTCTCACGGAAGACGGCTTCTCCGGGGACGGTCGGGGACAGCTCGGGCAGGACTAGAGCATGGGGAGCAGGGGATGAAGCTTGGCTCACTCGCCAGCCACTCGGCAGCCTGGCTGCTAACGGTCCATGGCCCGGGGGTGGGGGCCCGCTCGAGACACACGGGGCGACCACGCTTCCTTCCCAGAGGCCTGTGTGGAGCTGTGCCCCTGGGGTCATGCTGGAGACAGAAGTGTGAGTGGGGCACCGCGCACCTCTGCTCGCCTGCCCCACTCTGCTTCCCGACAGGAGGGGGCCCTGTGACCCTCTCTGGGTGGGGCTGGTGGCCGAGACCCACTCAGGCCAGGTTAAGCCCGAGAAGGGGCTCCTGTGACCCCAGCCTGTGGACGCGCGTGTGGACTTCACGCTCTGCGGCCCAGGCTCCTTGCGGGCAGAGGGCAGTCCCCAGCCCTCCCTGAACCGTGGGTGATCTGATGCGTAATTGGTGACTCAGCCCCAGAGTCAGTGTTTAAACCTTCTCCCCTACGGCCTCCTCCTGGAGGCTCCTTACGTCAGGGGCAGCAGCCAGGCCAACAGCTGAAGCCTCCGGGCTGAAAAGCACGGCCTGGAAGGGGTGGGTGGAGGGGCGGGGGCTCTTTGGAGCCGTGGGGTGGGCCGGCGCCCCTGAGCCGTGGGCCGCGTCCATGCACACTCTCATATATGCATGTACTGCACACACGCGCCCTACATCTGTACACACTCCACACACAAACATGCACATTCATGCACACACAAATGCTCTCAAATGCACACTCACACGTGCACACACACTGGGACGTCAGCTTTCTCCCACCACGGAGTCTCCGGGGCCTCCAGGGAAATAACAGCCACGTGCCTACGAGGGAGAAAGACACTTTGCCCACTGGGGCCCCTGACAGCCCCCTAAGCCCCAGTCCCCCAGGGAGACCAGGCGCATGGCTTCTCCCAGGAGCCCAGGAGGGCTGCCAATGAGCTGCTTTCAGTCTGGAGGAACCAGCACCCCCAGGTGGCTTCCACACCCCCAGCACCAGCCACCACACGCACGGCCGGCCCGGGGCCCTCGGGGAGGCCCACCTCTGTCCAATACCCCACAGCAAAGGCAGCCAAGGCAGGATGCCTCACCCCCGTCAGATGCACGGCAGGAGGGCGGAGCCCACCATGCACATGTAGGTTCTGGCAGTGGTCCTGGCATCCACCCTCCCTGCAGGGCTCTGGCACATGGTCAGCCCCACCGGGGTGGACGCCAGAACCACTGCCAGACCCGACGTGGTGGGGTGGGGCCTTCTGGACAGAGCCCAGAGGGACCCGAGCGTGCTTCTGCAGGGATCTGAGTTTCCTGACTGTGTGCAATGACCTATACCTCTCTCTCACTCCAGATAAGGAATGACTGAAATCTAATCATGCACAAAGCCCCATCCTCCCTGTCCCCTCCTCTGAGTTGCTGTGGCCTCTGAGCCGTGACCCCTCCTGGGTTCCCCTTGGGCCCAGGGGGGTAGGTGGCCAGGGTGATGCCGGGGTGGGGTCTGCCTGCTGCCCATTGCAGCATCCGGATCAGGGCGCACTGGGGATGTGAGCAGGGTAGAGGGGTCCCGGCCCAGCCCGCACCCTCCTGGCCCGCACACTCTGCTGCCCCTCTGCCCTGAGCCACGCCCTGGTCTGCCTTCTGGAAGGTTCTGGGTTCCAAGGCCAGGATGACCCATCCTGCAGGCAAGAGAAAGGACAGGAGGGGCGGCCCAGGGGCAGCTGGGAGTGGCACCTGCCGCTGCTCCGAGCCCTGGGGCACTGACCCCTGTTCTGGGTCCTGCGTGGCCTCTGGGATCCCGGGGTCTTCCCAGGAGAAGCTTCTGGGTGAGAGTGGCCCCGAAGGGATGGGGCGGGGAGCCCTGGTCTCTGCTCTGGGGCCCAACACTACAAGAGCATGTCCTCCATGGAGCTTTCCGGGGAAGAAGGCTCATGGGGATTCCAGGGCAGGAGACCACAGCTCCCTGGCCACCCTGCATTCATTAATTTGCTCACTCATTCATCCATCCATTCAGTCGTCACCCACTGATGCAGACAGACATCTCTGTCCACGTAACACAAATGCATTCGCTCATCTGCTCTTGTGTCAGAGGAGGAACTCCGCTGGAGGCTCTGAAACACCGCCCTCTGGGAGGAGAGCTAAGAGGGCAGGTGGCCCGCACAGCCCAGCCTGAGGCCCAAGATCCCCAAGGCTGGACCCGGTCCCACAGTGTGGAGTGGAGACCCTGGGAGGGGCCCTCTGAGGCCTGAGCTCTCCAAACGCACACATCTGACTTCTACAAAATGAATAAATACCAAAGTTACGAAGAGGCCTTCCTCACGAGGGAGGCAATATGCAAAGGCAAAGAAACTGTCCCACAAAGTCACAAGGACAGCGTCTCCCTTTCAGAGGCGCGTAGCCCATCTCCCAGTTGATGTCACTGTTAATTTTTTCTAATGACACATTCAAGAAACAAAGCAAAACAAAAGAACCATCAGCTCAGCATTTAGAACAACATATTTTGACAGCGTATTTTTAAACGAATTCCCCTCTTCCAATGAAAGTGCCATCTTGCAATCTTTGAAAGTCTATTCAGTATCTACCAACATGATTATCTCATTCTTCCCACGATAAAAACTCCCAGATACATAATGACAGCGTGATCATCATGCAGATGCATTCCCGGGACATTGTCTCTTCCTGCCGGGACCAGGAAGGAGGAACAATACGCGATGCCCCCGGGAGCGCCTGCGGGCCGCTGCGCAGAGCCGGCTGGCACAGGGCTAAGGGGAGTGAGAGGCACGCCGATGCCTGGCCCGGTCCTCAGGGCCCAGGGCCGGGGGCTCAGAGCTCAGGGCTCAGCACGCCACCCTGAGATGGGGCCAAGCGCACTGGATCCCGGAAGGCTGGGCCACCACACCTGCTCCCGCTCTCCCACGGAGAGCTCTGGTGTCAGGCATTGCTCCACGTGAGGGCCCTGCAGCGGGAGCTGCCCCAGAGTCCTGAGAGGCTGCAGGGACGCCCCCACAGGTGCATGCACGGCCGGAGTCTCTATCACCTGGGAACGCCTGGGTGAGGCCCTCACAAGTGTGTCCTGCTGCCCACCTGTCCCAGGAAGCCGGTGGCATGGAGCCCTCCCACCCAGCAGCCCCTGGAAGGCGGGTGCAGGGGTCCCTGAAGACCTCCGAGGCCGGCAGCCAGGCCTGCGCTCCCCAGGGCTCCCTTGGGGCCACCGAGTACTCTTATCCGAAGGGAGCCGAGCTCAGCCAGACCGAGCCCCTCGGGGGCCCCCAGGTGACGGCATGGGCCCAGGGGGCAGGAAAGGCTCAAGGGACCCCACACCTCTACCCAAGGATGGGGGACCCAACAAGCACCATGAAGGAGAAAGGGCTGTGATTCTCAGAGTTGGCATCCACCCCTAGGAGGGAAGCCCTGCTTCTGAGGCTGGGTCGCCGCTGAGACCCTGGGGGGAGGAGCCCTCAGCAGACAGCACCCTGTACCCCAAGGAGTGGTGTGGGGCCCCAGCCACTGAAAGGCGATTTTCCATCCGCCGGAAGGCCCCAGGGTGCTCACAGGTTATGGGACAAGCCTGCAGGCGGCAGCGGGTGGCCGTACCTCTGAGCGAGGAAGCTGGCCGCCAGGTCTCAGCCACGGGGTCCCTCATGTGTGCGTGTGTGTCGAGGGCAAACATCAGGCTGGCACCTGCTTGGCGTGTGTACGTGGGTCGTATTGGTGCCCACACGGCTGTGCACAGTGTGTCCGTGTTGCCGGCATGAACATCCCTCCTCTCTAAGGGGCGGCTGTGGCTGCGGCTGAATCCCGGCCAGTTGGGGAAGGGGTCTTGCCGCCTCCTGCCTTCCGCTCTGCGCCCCCCTGGCCCGCCTTCTTTTCTGAGCCCTTTGCTGTCCCAGGCCCTGCCCTGTGGCTCTTGGGGTGCTCTGCCAGTCCCAGCCTGTGTCTCAAGCCCCACCCCACACGCCCCTGCAGGGTGGCACCTGCAGAAGCCAGCTGCCCAGGGGGCTCCTCAAGGGGTCAGGGTCAGCCCCTCCCCACGGCGGGGCAGACGGGCCGGGGTGGGAGAGGCGGAGGTGTCAGGGCTCTGGAGAGTGGGCTGGACAGACAGATGGACCAGTAGATGGAGGCCAACAGAAGGCAGCCTGTCCAGGGCCACACGCGAGAGGATGGATGCCCTGCTCTTCGGTCACAGGACAGCCTGTGACAGCTGACCCCAGACCCGGGAGGGACCTGCGTGTCCGGCACTGCCCTAGCCCAGCCCAAAGGCCAGACGGCTTGAACAGCAGACCCGCCCTGGCTCAGGCTGGAAGCCTGAGAGCAGCGTGTCCTCCGGCCGACTCCTTCCAAGGTCGTGAGGGAGCATCTTTTCCAGGCTTTCCTCCGGCGCCGGGGCTCGCTGGCCATCTGCGTGTCCCTGCCAGCCAGCACCTTCACACCCCTGGGCACAGGCCCATGGGGGCTCTGGGTGTCCCCGCCAGCCTGCACCTTCACACCCCTGGGCACAGGCCCATGGGGGCTCTGGATGTCCCCGCCAGCCTGCACCTTCACACCCCTGGGCGCAGGCCCATGGGGGCTCTGGGTGTCCCCGCCAGCCTGCATCTTCACACCCCCGGGTGCAGGCCCATGGGGGCTCTGGGGACATGACTCCAGCGCCTAAGGACAGTCAGCCATCTGCCCAGTGAGTTCTCAGTTACACAGCCAGGCGGAGACGCTGCGGTCTACACCGTGGGGCCCGCAGAGCTTGTGCGAGTTTCTGATCTTTAGAGCCTGATTCCGGATGTGAGATTCTGGGGAGGAGAAGTGGTATCACACGTGAGCCAGACCTCACAGAGCTGCCGGCCACAGAGCAGGTGGCGGTCTGAGTAAATATGCCTGCCTCATTAAAGATGATCCTGACCCACCAGATTGATGTACATCGAGGCAGGGTCACGAGATACAGTTTTGAGAAGTGCTGGGCTTAGCGGATCCTGGAGACGAGGGACTCCTGGGACGGGGGAGGAGAGCCTGAATTTGGGGGGTTCTCCTAAAGTCTATGCACCCAGATCCTGGGGTGGGAAGACTGGGTGCTGTGGGGAATGCTGACGGTGGTGATGACGCAGGGACAGACAGACAGAGAGACGGGGGAGGCGGACAGAGAGACAGAGGCGAGGCCAGGGAGGCAGGCACAGACAGGGAGAGGCAGAGGGGGCGAGGGAGACGGTGCAAAGACCATGCCCCGCGTCTCCCCAGAGTGGGCCAGGGGCTGCACTCCTGAGCCCCCCGGGGTGGCTGAGGGCTGCGCTACGGGCCACACGTGGGTATCACGGCCCCGCCAGGGTGAGTGAGTCCCCACCAGCATCCACCATGCAGGCCGGCCTGGGCCCGTGCACCCTATCACCCTGTCGATCAGACCCGCTGCCAGTGGGGGCCACTGAACTCACTGGTCACACCCCTCATTAGTCCCGCCGCGGCGCTGACGGGCTGTCGGGTCTGACATGGACCGGACCCACCATGCGACCACCTTCCAGACACGGCTGCCCGGGCACAGGGTAAGAGATGGACCTGAACATGGTCGTTCCCCCGATGGAGGCACAGAGACCCCACTCCCCGAGCCACGTGCTCTGAGCCTCACCCTGAAGGAGCCCACCCAACGCTCTTGGCCACAGACATGCTCCCGCCGCGCTGACAGCTTTGAAGACACACGGCCACCGCCGCTGCTGCGCCAGGACAGCTGGGCCCCCGGCCGGGGAGTTCCTGAGCAGGAGTGTCAGAAGACCGACCCTCTAGCCGGGTAGTCTCAGCTCTGGGGCGGCCTGCGGCCCGGGGGCTGAAGCCGCCCCCCAGGCTGTCCGGTGCAGCCTCGGTCACCCTCTGGGAAGACGTGCTGGCCCTAGGTCCCCTGCTGGCAAGGAAGCGACATGTGTCCCCAGCCCCTTCTGGTGCCCTGCCCTCTGAGCACCTCGGACTGCTCCTGGTTTCCCGAGGCAGGCCGGTTTTCCACCCCCAGGACAGGCTGGATGTGAGCTGGCCCCGGGGTTCGCTGAAGGCCACTTCTGGCCACAAGGGGTCCCCTGTTTGCTCTGCTCTCACTGCCATGAACTCACTTGGGGTGGCAGGCAGATGCCCCTGGACTCTGCCAGGTCCCCACAGTGAGTGGACACCCAGCGGACACACTTGGTTTCCCCGGCCTTCCTGCGTTTTGTCCATCTCTGAGTCTCCGAGTGTCTCACCTTCACTGGAACTTGAAGGGGTGACGCTCCCAGGAAGATACGAGCCCGCCTGCCAGGCAGGGCTGGGCCCTCCTCTCCTCCAGGGTTCCCACTCACGCTATAGCATCGTATCAGCAAATGGAAGCAAGTGTGGAGTTTCATCAGCCAGAGCCCGTGCTAGAGAGGGAAGCAGAAACAGGACGGTGCGGGAACAGAGAGGCCCCCAGGCCTGGGGCTGGACGGAGTGGGGGCGGGGGCCTCCTGAACCCTGAGAGGGGCGGGAGGGATGGACAGGCCTTGCATTCAGAGCCCCGGTCAGCCCCACGTCGGCTCTGGGCTGCTCACCCTGCTCTTTCACGGAGAACAAGGTCTGCCTGCTGACACCACTGCTGGTCAGATGCCATCACTCTCCAGGGGAGGTGGCAGGAAGTGACCGGGGCCTGGGAGCACCTGGAGCGGCCCCTGCTTCCCCTGTTTGTGGTTGGTTTCCCTGCGGCCGCCAGGCGCTGCCCCAAAGCCTGGGCTGCATTTCTGGGACAGAGCTTCCCTCCAGATTGCCCGGGATTCCCTTGTGGCTCAGAAGGCTAAGAGTCTGCCCACAGTGCAGGAGACTTGAGTTTGATCCCTGGGTCGGGAAGATCCCCTGGAGAAGGAAATGGCAACCCACCCCAGTGTTCTTGCCTGGAAAATCCCATGGACAAGAAGAGCCTGGCGGGCCACAGCCCACAGGGTCACAAAGAGTCGGGAACGACTGAGTGACTTAACTTTCTTTTCCCTCTGGATGGTTCCAGTGCCCTCATCAGCCAAGCCCACGGCCCCACTCTGCTCCAAGGAGAAACAGAGACGGCGCGATGAGCAGCCACAGCCACAGACCCTCTCCCAGTGGTGGGAGAGGAGGGTCTCAGACACCATCCCGAGCTCACAGACACAGTCCAAGGCCACCAGGGACGAGCGTGATGCTTCATGACAAACCAGTACATCCTCGCAGCCCACTGCCCAGGCCTCACGGTCAGGAGGTGTCTGCAGCCGCGCTGCCACAGGGCTGCTCCGGATCCCCAGAACCCCACATCTGTAAAACACCACTCATCAAAGACACCCTGGAAACACAGCTGTGGAGTATCTTTGCTTTTATCCTCAGCTTAACGACGACGCACACCCGGCTGGCTTCCTCCTGCTCCTTCCTCGTGGCTCCGGGAACAAAAGGCGCCACCGGCACCTGGGATGGGACAGGGAGTGGGCGATGCGCTCAGCGGGGACCAGCCCGGGGGTGTCTGCACGCTGAACCCTGAGCGCCTGAAGGCCGTGATCTGGAACCTTCCATCCCTCGCCGTTTGATGCTGCAAATAAAACAAACCCAAATCGGGGAAAAGAGTTCCCGAGATGCACTCACATTATTTTGTAAAAGTGCCCAGATGTGCATTTAAGAGCAGCGTCCTGCTGGGTAAACAAAGCAGCGGACTGCATGCCAGCGAGAGGCAGTAATTGCTGAAACGGGCCGGAGGAAACGCACTCACAGCCCTGCTTCCTTGCCCTGGATTCTGCTTTGCTACAGCCCAGATGGGAAGAATTCACCGGACAATTAATTTCCAGGGAAAATTCCATCCACGCTCACGTTCCCCCCACAAATAGACTTCTCTGTGAGTACAGGCCACAACCCCCATCCCCCTCACTGGGCTCTTCCAGGAGCTGGGGTGGGAGTCGGACACAGAGTGTAGACGGGGTCGTGACCCCTGGACACCCACGCTCTTTGCACTCCTCTGCACCCAGCCCAGCCCGGCCCAGCCCGGCCCTTGAGATCCAGTGGAGCTGAGGCAGGCGAGTCCTGACGGAAACTTCCAGACCCCGGGGTGTCTGCATGTTCCTTCGAGCTGTGTCCTGCCCACCTGTCCCTGGCCATCCAGTGAGCTCCGGGCAGCCCTGCAGCTGCACCTCCCCCGGCACTCCGCAGCCCTGGGCAATCCGAAGTGACCGTTTCTGTTGCTCCTTCCCCAGAGCTCGGGGTGGGGCCCCACGGGGTGAGGCCAGCACGGTCAGCCGGGTGCGTTCCAGGAACGCCAGGGAGACTGGCCACACCGCAGCCTCCAGGCTGTCTCATCTCAGTGCTCAGCCCCAAAGCCTCTCCCGCCATCCACCCTGCGGTGAAGCCCCCACCTCAATTCAGGACCACTCATGGGATCACCCTCAAACCACACTTCCACCTCCAGGGATAAGCCACATGCCCAGAGGTGGTCCCTCCAGCTCTGACTCCCAGGGATGCTGTCCAACTGTGGTCCCACCCAGGACACGTCCTCAAGCTGCATCGTCTTACCCAGCAGTGGTGGTCACTCCATCCCCCCAGAACACGAGCTGTGGTTGCTGGCACGACCCTCCCCCTTCCCCTGCTCCATGGTGTTCAGGGGTGGACCAGGGGCTCAGAGCAGAGCTGTGACTGGCCACGGGCCCCCAGGAGGGATGGAAACGATGAGTCAAGAAAAGGAGGCGTGGATGCAGAGAACAATTTCCACGGTGCTGCCTGGAGCCGGGGCGTCTGCTAGTGGTTCCCACACTAGCACGCAATCAGGGCACCCTCGGGCTTCCCTGGGAGCTCAATGGTAAAGAATCAAAGCAGGAGACAAGCCTTCGATCCCTGGGTCGGGAAGATCTCCTGGAAAAAGGCGTGGCAACCCACTTCAGTATCCTTGCCTGGGAAATTCAACGGACACAGGAGCCTGGTGGGCTACCGTCCACGGGGTAGCAAAGAACTGGACACAGCTGAGTGAATGAGCAACAACAGGGCACCCTCTCGCCAGCCCTGGGCCTCTGCGTCCTGGGGCGGCCGCTGTGCTGGCCCCAGATGGCACCGCGGGAGCTCCCCGCTCCACAGCAGCCCAGGGCTGCTCCGTCCTGGGCCTCTCCCCGGCTCTGGCACTCGCCGGGGTGGGGGGGCTTGTACGCACACCGTTCTCATCTCTGCCACGGCCGTCACGTGGCTTCCCCCGGGGTCTCTGTCCTCTCCTCCCTCTTCAAGGACCCTAGTCACCGAGTTCAGGGCCGCCCTTCTCCTGTATGACTTCCTCTTAACAACTGACACCCACAAGGACCCTATTTCCAAAGACAGGCACACCCGGAGGTCCCGGCTGAGTACGAACTGAAGGCAGGGCACGACTCAGCCTACCAAGAGGTCGTCCTGTAGTGGAAGGGAGCCCGCGCCCAGAGAGGCTGAGCCCTCGTCCAGGGTGGCACAGCTGCTGCGTGGTCAAGGCAAGACCAGACCCCGGCCCTTGTCCTCAGGAGTTCAGCCACGTGGCGCAGACGGGGAGACAGAGCTGAGAAGGGCGCTGCTTGTGGACAGTCTCACGGGTGTTTGGTCCGAGCGGCTCCTGGGATAGGGGTCTCCAGTCTGCCCCCCTCCCTGGCCCCCAGCACAGCCACAGACGCGGGACGGTTCCACGGGCGCTCGAGGGGCTTCTGGGAGCATGAATGCTTCGCCCCTGCCACACGACCACATAATCAATAGATTAGGGCATTAGGCGCCCGAGTTATTAAAAGTGAAAGATCCTCCATGAGAAGGCGAAGGACGCTTGGAGCCTCTGTCTCCTACAAATATGTAATGAAATTTAAATTGAATCTGGTTTAAAATCATTTACCTTTTGACATCATGTATCAGCACACTAAGCATCGGCTGAGAAGCAAATAACCTTTCAAGCAGAATGAAAAATTACTCTGTCTCCTTTGATTTCATGTTAATTTTCAAATTTAAACTACCCCAGGGCTCTTGGCTTGGGGTCAGCCCCTAAGAGCCTGTGGCTTGCACGAGGTCTGGGCCATTGCACGTGACCCCTGGCCTGCCCTGCAGACCTGGGTGCGGACTGCCCTGGGGAAGGAGGTGAGGGCCCTGGTCCGTTTCAAGAGACTGTCCGCAGAGCAATGGGGGTCACTGGCCAGAACGCCCCTGACTGTTACAGTGCCCGCAGAGCACTAGGGGGTGGGTGTCACTGGGCGGGACGCCCCCGACTGTGACAGTGCCCGCAGAGCACTGGGGGATCCCTGGGCAGGGCGCCCCCGACTGTAACAGTGCCCGGGGAACCATTTTTTCCTGGGGACCTCCGTTTCCTCATCTGCACACAGGCCATCGCTACCTAGCCAGCCCACCCGACCTCCAGAAGACCCTGGAAGCTTTAGGAATCCCTGGACAGGACCATGTGGGGCCAAGCAGGAGGCTGGTCCAGCAGGAGGGGTCCCGGGGTCATCCCATCCACAGCCAGGCATTCTTGCTGGGACCCCATGTCTGGTAAGGTCACGGCGGTGATGGAGCTAGTGGGGATACGGCTGGGCTGCCATTCAGGTGATGCGGGGCGTGGTGAGCCCAGCACTCACTTCTGTTAACCTGCTGAGGCCAGGAGGAGAGCCTTGGGGAAAAGTGCTCCTGGACTCCTGCTCACATTACACAGAACAGTACACCGAGGTCCCAGAGGCTGAGCAGCTCACCCAGTCCCGTCACTGTGTCTCCAAGCTGAGGGCTGGACCAGCTTCCAGGAGCCTGTGGGTCACGGGGCCCAAATGCCAGAGCCCGCGCGTGTCCGTTGGATTCCGCGAGGTCAGAGGCCTTTCATCTCCAAGCAGATCAGAGCCTGTCAGCTCATCCTTAGCTTTGGCCACTACTGAAGCCGAGGTGGGGGGACGGCTGGCCTCCCTGGGCAGGCACTCTGAGCGGGGCACGGCCCCGCCGCTCCCGAAGGCCACGGCGGGAGGTGGGACCCCCAGCAACCGCTATGGATGCCATGCGAGCCTCGCGGGAGTCCCTGGTCCCCGCCCCTGCATGCACATGCTGAGCAGACAAGAGCAGGGAGGGACGCCCGGGGGCAGGGGGCTGGCACACCAGGCCCCACGTCAGGCGGAGTCAGTGCAAAGATGGCGGCCCTGCTGGGGGTCCACGCCTCGAGGGTCATGGCGAGGGCCTGGGAGCAGCCTTGGGCACTGCGGCCTCCGCCCTGCATCCTCTGAGGCGAGCCCGCCCCGTTTCCCAGAGAAGATCATGGGGCCTCCAGTGTGCACGCAGCAGCGGTCTTAGACGCTGGGCCCTCTCCCAGGACCGCGTCGGCGTCCAGGCTTGGAGGAGAGGAAGCGGCTCCACACTGACCGGGGCTGGGAGGCCCCCGGAGGTGGCAGGATGCTTGGGCGGGCCTGGAAGGTCCTCCAGGAATCCCGCTCAAGCCCTGGCCGCGCCTGTCCAGCCCTCCGGGACCCTGGCCCACGTCCAGAGAGGACCTGGGGCTGGGCCCCCTCCGAGGCCTGCTGCTACTTCTTAATTAGCCCGGCCGGACAAAGGGGCTTTTCATGGGCACTGTCCCCCGCACGGTCACATGTGGCCACCACTGGGCTGGAAGACAGAGTGAGCTTTGCCAGGACTTCACCCCCACCGAGCCTGCCCGGGAGAAGACGGACCAGGAGAGGCGGGGCTGAGGAGAGGGCCGCTTGGGTCCCCAGCCCCGCCCCAGGCCGGCCAGGGCAGAGGGCCCAGGCCCTGGCGGTGACACGGCAGGCTTCACTGCTGCCACTCGGGCGGGGCATCCGGGTGCCCGGGTGGCAGGGCCCTGGGGTCCGCCGCTCCCCCGCGACCGGCTGCTTTCCACCAGGACATGGTTCAGGGCCCCCAGGCGGCCCAGAGCCAAGCTGCTGGGCAGAAGCCCTGGACGTCTGCGTGCTGGGCTCCCTGGAGGCAGTCACGGCGCCGGCCCGGGCCCGGGGCCGGGTCAGAGTTTGCTGCTGTGCCAGCGTGGGGAGCCCGGCCCACAGCCGACATCTGGGCAGGGAGGCGGGGGAAGCAGGGCCGGCCGTGCACCCCAGGGGTGGGGGTGGGTCACGGGGGTGCCTGCAGGTGGGCCTGGGTCCCCATTTGGGCAGTGGCTGATGGAATGTGATACAGCCTGTTGGACGCCCCCAGTACAACCGTGCCCCATTTTCCTTCCACGGTCTGCGTGTCTGGGCAGCCGGGTTAACGCCAAGGTCTTGGTTTCCCTGCTTGTGAGCCTCCAACTGTGAGCAACCGAGGATCTCTCGGGCTTTGTGTCACCAAGGTGTGAGTCTGGGGGTTCCCGGGGTGGGCAGAGGGGAGACAGGAATGCCTGCTTAGTGTGCCCGGGGTTTCTTCCCAGGGCGATGAAAAGAAAACGTCATGGTGACGGCGGTGGCAGGACACATTGAATCCAAAGAAGCATGCACGTAAAGCGGTTAGTTCTGTTATGTGAGTTTCACCTCAATAAATAGCAAAACAAGGAAACATTTTAAAAGCCCGTCAGAGCAGCCAGACTCTCCCTGAGAGCAGGAGTGAGGCCCGCTTGCGGCGGAGCAGGCCTGGATGAGGAGCACATACTTGCCGGGGCCCCCACGGGCCCCCCACCAGGGGCTGACACACGCCTGTGCACCAGCACACCATCCCCGGGGCCATGCACGCTGCTGGGACATGGAGGGTGGGGGACCTGCGGGGACCTGGCTTGGCTGCAGCCACCAACCCTCAGATAAAGCACTGGCCTCTGGTGGAGGGGCCTCCACTCCCTTTGATTGAGCGTCAGCACTCCCGGAGCTCAAAGCCCTCTGGCCAGGGACATGGCCCTGGAACAGGACGACACCCATGCACAGACAGGCCAGACAGGCCGTCGGCACGTTGCCACGGAGATGGCCATCCCCGGGATACCCGGGCCCAGCGCGAAAGGCCCGCCAGCTCCGCAAGGGACCTGGGGGTCCGTGCGGGTCCCTCCATCCTGAAGGCCTCCCACGCCGGTGACACCCGCAGTGGGTGCTCTGCCGGCTTAGACGACATGCAAACCAGGCAGCCCCGAGGCCTTGGGACAGGGGCACGAGGTGGCGCGAGAGACGTGAGCGGATCACCAGGAAGGGGTTCAGAAGGGCCACTCAGACACGCATAAAACGTTCTTAACCTCCACCGGCATGCGCCTTGCCACCCAGTTCTGATCAACTTAAATGCAGAGCCATCTCCGCACCTCCACCCAGGGCCCAGCGCCACCGGGCCTCATCAGTCCTCGGGCGGCACACGCAGCGCTGACGGTGGGGCACACAGCACTGACGGCAGGGCACGCGGGCTGACGGTGGGGCACCTCGCCCACTTCACCTGGGGGATCAGGGCCGAGGTTGCCTGGGACATGGCGGGGGATTGGGGCCGAGGTCGCTGGGCATGTGGGCCAACGGTGTGGGGTGTTGGGGCCGAGGTTGCTGGGGATGTGGCGGGGGGGGATGGGGGGGTTGGGGCCGAGGTCGCTGGGCACATGGGCTGATGGGTGTGGGGTGTCGGGGCCAAGGTCACTGGGGACGCAGTGGGGGGTGCGGGGGGTCGGCCTGGAGGTGGGCCTGGGGCGTGAGGCTGGACGTGGGAGGTCAGCCACCTCGCTGCCCCGGGCAGGGAGGGGTCTCTGCTCTCAGCCCCTAGAGGACACGCGCCTGTCCACAGGCTGCCGGAGCCCTCGGGCCGCCCCGGACCCACTTCACCCACCAGGCTGGAGGCTGGGGCTTGGCAGGGGTGGGCAGTGCTCCCGAGATGGACGACAGAGAGGCCAGCCCAGAAGAACGAGGCTGGCTGCACACAGGCCGGGAGTGGGGAGGGGTTGGGGAGGGGCTGGATGAGCTAAGCCCTGGTGCCACGGCCTCGGAAGACCTCTCGACTGGCAACTGCAGTGGCGACCTTGACAAGTTCGACCCTTGGAAGAAGGAGCCCAAAGTCCCAGAGAACGGGTGATGGGCCCGTGGCTGTGGGGAAGCCAAGGGCAGCCAGTCTGAGGCCAAGGTGCCAGAGTGTGGGGTGGAGCGGCCCTGGTAGGTCGTCAGGCAGGGCCCCAGCAGGACCGGAAGCTGCAGTGTCGGGGGCCAATCCCCGTGTGGCCCCCATGCTGGAGTCTCACTATCCTGGGGCAGCTCTGGACCGTGGATCCCGAGCTGGGAGGGCCCGACCCCTCTCTCAGGGTCACGTCCTCCCTGCCCCGGGAGAGGCCCCCTCTTTGGGCCTCTCTGGTTTCAGCCTAAGACTGGGAGCAACAGTGCCCACCTCACCCGGCTCTGGAGGCTGAAGGGTGAGTCACGGGATGCTGGAACAGCCAGTGTGATGGCCGGCAGTTGGCAGCCCTGTTGGTGTCATTTTAACCTTCTGAGCTGAGTCCCTAATGGACACTCAGAGCCTTAAACCCAGTGGATTTCCCCCTTTTGTCTTGTCTGCCAGAGAGATCAGGGCCAAGTTCTGGGCTCCATGTCAGGGGCTCCCCTTGCCTGGGCCAGTAAGTCTCAGCTGGGAGAAGTCACCTGGCCCTGCAGGCTCCAGCTCTGCCCAGCCTGGAAGTCGCCCAGAAGATCCAAAAAGCCCTTGAGACCTGGGCCATGTCCATGGAGACAAGGCTGACGGAATGGTCCCCTCGACTCCTGAGTGCTCCTGCAGGATGACAGATGCTGCCAGGCAGGCTCACATTCCCACTGTCGACGCCCGGAGAGCCCACACTCAGAGGTCACAGGAAAGTTATCCCCCACAACCCGAATTAAATTTATTAAGAGGTAACGGGTTTTCAGCGAATTTATTAATCAATTTGACAATGCCTGGGGATGGTAATATAAAAATAATCAGTTGGCCTTCTCAGCAACGTGAGACGCCAAGAAGGTGCCATTTAATTTTCTAATGCCGACTGCCACCTTTCCAAGCTCATTGTTGCGTTAATTGAGATGAAAACTTTGGAATTTGGAATTCCAGAGGAGCATATGTTCACTCCATCTGGATCCTGTGCACACAGATGCCCCTGACTCGGCGGTTCGCGTGCAGTTCCTTGCCCGGGGCACAGGAAAGACCCTGAGGTCAGCTGTAAGCTCCGGTCAACAAGGTGCACCCAAGAAGCGGGCAAGCCCTCTGGAGCCGCGCGCCTCACGAGAGGGAAGAGGGGCCAGGTCTCCCTCCGTCCTGCCCCACGCACGGCAAGCAGCTGAGAGCCCTTGTCCACACCAAGCCCAGCCGGACCAAACATCCCTCCCGACGACCCCCAGCGTCCCCAGGCCAGAGGCTGGCAGACAGACGAGCTTGCCCACACAGCGAGCCCCGACAAGACCAAAGAGCGCCACGCCGGGACACGTGTGGGCCCCGGGGAGAGGCAGCGCCGGAGACCACAGAGGCCGACACGGCCGGGGCCCGGGGTCAGCCGCAGCACGGACTCCGCTCCGAGTCAGAGTCTCAGCCTCCCTCTGCTGAGTCCCCAGGCTGACCTCTGGGCTGGGGAAGGCTCCGGTCCCAGGTCGGGAGAGGAAGGTGAGCAGGTGCTGGGGAACAGGGACCCACTGGAGGGAAGGAGAGCACGTGGAGAGGAGTTGTGTTAGGACCCACGCTTGTGCACACAGACACACTGACACAGACAGACAGGCACACACACTCACACACACACACACAGACACTCTACAAACCATCTACGTTTTGCAACTGTCCTCATCTCAGACTGTGTTATTTCCCTGCAGGTTTCTGTTAAGGTCTCCTCCTCCGAAATGACCACCTGTCTCTGGGAGCAGAGCAGGGGCTACTTCCCGCTGGAGCGGCTGTGACAGGGAGACGGGGCAGAGGGAAGGAGGCGCGGGCCACCTTGCAGCCTAGACCACACGGATGTGGCGCATGCATGGGCGGGCCCCGGCCACCTTCCCCACGTCCACGCCTGCACCGCAGCCACCACCCTGGGTCAGCTCCTTGCAGCCTGCCAGCCACGCTGGGCCCTGGGGACCCACGCCTTCCACCACCAGCTGCGGCCGGGGAACGCCCAGCAGACACACCTCTCCCTTCGCAGAGCCATGCAGCATCTGAGGACGTAGGGGAGCCCCCAGCTGAGGGAGACCCGATGGCGGCCACCATGGCAGGTGGGGAAGGAGGCACTCAGAGGCAGCTTCCCCTCCCGCACCCCCAGCAAACTGGCTCCTGGCACCCACACAGGCAGGGGCCGTCCCGAGACCCCATGACACCCACTCAGGGTCTGCACGAGCCTGCCTCACGGTCGGCCCTCAGAGCTCCAGGGGTCCAACGGGCCTGGCAAGCGAGCTGGAAGGGCAGAGTCCTTGCCATTCCAGGGGGTAGCACTGAGCGTGACTCGGCCTCAGGAAGCGCATGCTGTGAAATTCACAGTGATGAGCAGTTTCTCTGCAGACCTGGGTGCGGCAGGATCGAGCTGTCTTCCAGCAGGACTGCCCTCAGGGCTTTGTCAACTGTCCCTCCAGGAACGACAGGTCCCTCGGGATTAAAGGCACCCGGAAGGGCTGGACCCTGGACAGCACTGCCTCCTGGAAGCCCGAGCCCCCCGGCCGGTTAACAAACGCTCCTGGGGTGATGGGGCCCTGGGGAGTGCCAAGCACAGCTTGCACCCCGAGGCTGCGTGCTGACCAGCTTGCTCCCTCCGGCTCCTCCCAGTTCCCAAGACTCTGCAACCCCCGGCTCCCAGTGAATGCGGGGTCCTGGCCACCCCAGGAAGCACTGAGTGTCACCCCACAACAGACGACAGCCGTGCCCGTGCTGGCCAGCGCACTCCTCTGCTCAGGTCAGGGGAGGATGGCCCCTGAGGACCGAGGTTTTATTTCTCTGGTCCGTGTTGTGCGACACACCCTCCAGCCTCTCGCACACCCGGCAGTTTGGAGTCCCTCTTCCCTCCTGCTCCTTCCCTCTCCTCACTGGCAACCACTGGCTTCTTCTCTATCTCTGAGGCTGCTCCTTTTTTGCTACATTCACTGGATTTCAGACCATACAGTGATCGTCTTTCTCAGTCTGACATCTCACTCAGCACAGCGCCCTCCAAACCCATCCATGCTGCGGCAAATGGCGTTACTTCACTCCTTTATGGCTGAGCACTATCCCATCGTGTGTGTGTGTGTGTGTGTGTGTGTGTGTAAATAAATACCACATCTTTATTCAGTCAACTGTTAACTGCTTCCGTATCTTGACAATTGTAAACAATGCTGCTATGAACCCTGGGGTGAACGTGTCCTTTTAAATTAGTGTTGTTTGCTTTTTTTTTTTCGGATATATATCCAGGAGTGGGCTTTTTGACATGTATGGTAGTCCCACTTTGAGTCTTCTGAGGAAACTCCATACTCTTTTCCACAGTGGCTGTACCAAATTACATCCCCACCAATGGTGTAGAAGGCTTCCCTTTCTCCACGTCCTCACTAACACTTGTTATTTGTGCTCTGTTTGATGACACTCTGACAAGCGAGGAGGGTATCTCTGATTTTGATTTGCATTTCCTTGATGATTAGAGATCTCTGTTCATTTCCAAGGCAAACCATTCAATATCATGGTAATCCAAGTCTATATCCCAACCACTAATGCTGAAGAAACTGGAGTAAAACGGTTCAGTGAAGACCTATAAGACTTTCTAGAACTAACACCCAAAAAAGATGTCCTTTTCATCATAGGGGACTGGAATGCAAAAGTAGGAAGTCAAGAAACACCTGGAGTAACAGGCAAATTTGGCCTTGGAGTACAGAATGAATCAGAGCAAATGCTAATAGAGTTTTGCCAAGAGAACACACTGGTCATAGTAAACACCCTCTTCCAACAACACAAGAGAAGACTCTACACATGGACATCACCAGCTGGTCAACACTGAAATCAGACTGATTATATTCTTTGCAGCCAAAGATGGAGAAGCTCTATACAATCAGCAAAAACAAGACTGGGAGCTGACTGTGGCTCAGATCATGAACTCCTTATTGCCAAATTCAGACTTAAATAGAAGAAAGTAGGGAGAAGCACTTTTCCTTTCCACCTGAATGGAAAAGCATTCAGGAATGACCTAAATCAAATCCCTTACGAATATACAGTGGAAGTGAGAAATAGATTTAAGGGACTAGATCTGATAGAGCGCCTGATGAACTATGGATGGAGGTTCATGACATGTACAGGACGCAATGATCAAGACCATTCCAAGAAAAAGAAATGCAAAAAGGCAAAATAGCTCTCTGAGGAAGCCTTACAAATAGCCTAGAAAAGAAGAGAAGCTAAAGGCAAGGGAGAAAAGGAAAGATATACCCATTTGAATGCAGAGTTCCAAAGAATAACAAGGATAGATAAGAAAGCCTTCCTCAGTGATCAGTGCAAAGAAATATAGGAAAACAATACAATGGGAAAGACTAGAGACCTCTTCAAGAAAATTAGGGAAGTTTTCATGAAAAGATGGGCACCATTAAGGACAGAAATGGTATGGACCTAAAAGGAGCAAAAGATATTAAGAAGAGGTGGCAAGAATACACAGAACTGTACAAAAAAGATCTTCATGACCCAGATAACCACGATGGTGTGATCACCACCTAGAGCCAGACACCCTGGAAGGCAAAGTCAAGTGGGCCTTAGGAAACATCACTACAAACAAAGCTAGTGGAGGTGATGGAATTCCAGTTGAGCTATTTCAAATCCTAAAAGATGATGCTGTGAAAGTGCTGCACTCAATATGCCAGCATATTTGGAAAACTCAGTAGTGGTCACAGGACTGGAAAAGGTCAGTTTTCATTTCAATCCCAAGGAAGGGCAATGCCAAAGAATGTTCAAACTACTGCACAATTGCACTCATCTCACATGCTAGCAAAGTAATGCTCAAAATTCTCCAAGACAGGTTTCAAAGGTATGTGAACCATGAGGTTCAGGATGTTCAAGCTGGATTTAGAAAAGGCAGAGGAACCAGAGATCAAATTGCCAACATCGGTTGGATCATTGAAAAAGCAAGAGAGAGTTCCAGAAAAACATTTACTTCTGCTTTATTGACTATGCCAAAGCCTTTGACTGTGTAGATTACAACTGGAAAATTATTCAAGAGTTGGGAATACCAGACCACCTTACCTGCCTTCTGAGAAATATGTATGCAGGTCAAGAAGTAACAGTTAGAATTGGACATGGAAGAACAGACTGGTTCCAAATTGGGAAGGGAGTACCTCAAGGCTGTATATTGTCACCCTGCTACTTAACTTATATGCAGACCACATCATGAGAAATGGTGGGCTGGAGAAAGCACAAGCTGGAATCAAGATTGCCAGGAAAAATATCAATAACCTCAGATATGCAGATGACACCACCTTTATGGCAGAAAGTGAAGAAGAACTAAAGGGCCTCTTGATGAAATTGAAAGAGGAGAGTGAAAAAGTTGGTTTAAAAGTCAACATTCAGAAAACTATGATCATGGTATTTGGTCCCATCACTTCATGGCAAATAAATGGGGAAACAATGGAAACAGTGAGAGACTATTTTTCTGGGCTCCAGTATCACTACAGATGGTGACTACAGCCATGGAATTAAAAGACGCTTGCTCCTTGGAAGAAAAGCTATGACGAAACTAGACAGCATATTAAAAAGCACAGACATTACTTTGTCAACAAAGGTCTGTCTAGTCAAGGCTATGGTTTTTCCAGTAGTCATGTATCAATGTGAGAGTTGGACCATAAAGAAATCTGAGCGCTGAAGAATTGATGCTTTTGAACTGTGGTGTTGGAGAAGACTCTTGAGAGTCCCTTGGACTGCAAGGAGATCCAACCAGTCCATTCTGAAGGAGATCAGTCCTGCATATTCATTGGAAGGACTGATGCTGAAGCTGAAGCTCCAATACTTTGGCCACCTGATGTGAAGAACTGACTCATCAGAATAGTCCCTGATGCTGGGAAAGATTGAAGGCAGGAGGAGAAGGGGACGACAGAGGATGTGGTGGTTGGATGGCATCACCGACTTGATGGCCATGAGTTTGAGCGAGCTCCGGGAGTTGGTGATGGCAGGGAGGCCTGGCGTGCTGCAGTCCATGGGCTCACAAAGAGTAAGACGTGACTGAGCGACTGAACTGAACTGACGATTAGTAACGTTGAGCATCTTTTCATGTGCCCTGTTGGTCGTCTGCATTACCTCTTTGGAAACATTTTTATTAGGTTCTTTTGCCCATTTTTTAATCATGATTTTTTTTTTTTATGTTGAGTTGTTGGAGGTGTTTATATGTTGGATATTAATCCCTTATTGATCATACTATTTGCAAATATTTTCTCCCATTCACTATGCTGTCTTTTCAGTTTGTCACTGATTTCCTTTGCTTTTAAGTATAATGAGGTCCCATTGTTTATTTTTGCTTTTGTTTCCTTTACTTTTGGAAGTAGCTCCAAAAAGACATTGCTAGTGATTTATGTCAAGGAGGGCTCCACCTATGTTTTCCTCTAGGAGTTTTATAGTATCCAGTCTTACATTTAGATCTAATGCCTTTTTAGTTTATTTTTGTAAATGATAGATTCACTTTTTTACATGAACTGTCCAGTTTTTCCAGCATCACTTATTGAACAGACTGTCTTTTCTCCACCGTATCTTCTTGCCTCTTTTATCATATATTAATTGACCATCAGCGTGTGGGTTTATTTCTGTGCTTTCTATCTTGTTCCCTTGACCTGTGCATCTTTTTTTGTGCTAAAGCCATGCTGCTTTGATAACTGTAGCTTTACAGTATAGTCTGAAGTCAGGACCGGTTATGTTCTTTTTCCTCAGCTCGGTTCTTTCTCAAGATTGTTTTGGCTATTCAGGGGCTTTTGAATTTTCATACAAACCTTAAAATTGCTTGTTCTAGTTCTGTGAAAACCCCCATTGTATTTTGATAGGGATTGCACCGAATCTGCTGGAGAAGGTAATGACACCCCACTCCAGTACTCTTGCCTGGAAAATCCCATGGACGGAGGAGCCTGGTGGGCTGCAGTCCATGGGGTCGCTAGGAGTCTGACACGACTGAGCGACTTCACTTTCACTTTTCACTTTCATGCATTGGAGAGGGAAATGGCAACCCACTCCAGTGTTCTTGCCTGGAGAATCCCAGGGACGGGGGAGCCTGGTGGGCTGCCGTCTATGGGGTCGCACAGAGTTGGACAGGACTGAAGCGACTTAGCAGCAGCAGCACCGAACCTGCAGACTGCCTTGAGTAGCACGGTCAGCTTATCAATACTGGTTCCTCCAGTCCCGGAACCTGGTGCATCGGTGCATCCGCTTGTCTTCCTGTGTCTTGGTGTCACCTTCGGTTTCCTTCATGAGCATCTTCTAGTTTTCTGAGCACAAGTCTTTTGTCTCCTCAGGTAGGTGTAGCCCTAGATATTTTATTCTTTTTGATACAATGACAAATAGGATCGCTTCCTTAACTTTTTCCAGCATTTCATTGTTAGTGTATGGAACTGCAACAGGTTTCTGTCTATTAATTTTGTATCCTGCAACTTTAACAAATTCATTGATAAGTTCCGGTAGTTTTCTGGTGGCATCATTAGAATATTCTGTGTACAGTATTATGTTATCTGCAAACCACGAGAGTTTAACCTCTTTTCCAATGTGGATTCCTTTTATTTCTTTTTCTTCTCTGATTTGCCATGGCTAGAACCTCTAAAACTATGTTGAATAAAAGTGCCAAGAGTGGTCACCCTTGTCTTGTTCCTGATTTTAGAGGAAATGCTTTCAGCTTTTCACTGTTGAGTATGATGTGAGTATAGGTCTGTCATATATGGCCTTTATTATGTTGAAGTAGGCTCCCTTTATGCTCTCTTTCTGGGGAGTTTTTTTCTTTATTATAAAGGAGATGTTTAATTTTACTAAAAGTTTTATCTGCGTCTATTGAGATGACCATATGGTTTTTATTGTTCAGTTTGCTAATGTGGTGTATCTGCATTGATTTGCAGATATTGAAAAATAAGGAATCAGTTATATTGCTTTGTGAATTTTTTTGTGTGATATCTTTGTCTAGTTTTGATATCAGGGTGATGCTAGCTTCATAGAATGAGTTTGTTAAATATTCCTTCCTGTGCAAATTTTTGGAATAACTTGAGAGGGATAGGTATTAACTCTTCTCCAAACATTTGGTAGAGTTTACCTGTGAAGCCATCTGGTCTGGACTTTTGTTTGTTGGAATTTTTAAAATTAATGATTCAATTTTGTTACTGGCAATTGGTCAGTTCATATTTTTTTAATTAATTTTAATTGGAGGATAATTACAATATTGTGATGGTTTCTGCCATACATCAACATGAATCGGCCACAGGCATACATGTTCCCCTCCCTCCTGACCCCCCCACCTCCCCACCCCACCCTTCAGGTTGTCACAGGGCACGGGCTTTACATTCTCTGTGTCATCCATCAGCTCCCACTTCCTATCTGTTACATATGGTAACGTATATGTTTCAATGCTATTTTCTCAAATCATCGTACTCTCTCCTTCTCCCACCAAGTCCAAAAGGCTGTTCTTATGTCTGCATCTCCTTTTATTCCCTGCACAGAGCATCACTGGTAGCATCTTTCTAGAATCCACAGATATGCAATAATATATGGTATCCATCTTTCTCTTTCTGACTTACTTCATTCTGTGTAATAGGCTCTAGGTTCTTCCACCGCATGCAGTTCATTTCAGTTGCTCAGTCATGTCCGACTCTTTGTGACCCCATGAATCGCAGCACACCAGACCTCCCTGTCCATCACCAACTCCCGGAGTTCACCCAGACCCGCGTCCATCGAGTCAGTGATGCCATCCAGCCATCTCATACTCTACCGTCCCCTTCTCCTCTTGCCCCCAATTCGATCCAGCATCAGAGTCTTCTCCAATGAGTCAACTCTTCCCATGAGGTGGCCAAAGTACTGGAGTTTCAGCTTTAGCATCATTCCTTCCAAAGAAATCCCAGGGCTGATCTCCTTCAGAATGGACTGGTTGGATCTCCTTGCAGTCCAAGGGACTCTCAAGAGTCTTCTCCAACACCACAGTTTAAAAGCATCAATTCTTCGGTGCTCAGCCTTCTTCACAGTCCAGCTCTCACATCCATACATGACCACAGGAAAGACCATAGCCTTGACTAGACGAACCTTTGTTGGCAAAGTAATGTCTCTGCTTTTGAATATGCTATGTAGGTTGGTCATAACGTTCCTTCCAAGGAGCAAGCGTCTTTTAATTTCATGGCTGCAGTCACCATCTGCAGTGATTTTGGAGCCCCTAAAATAAAGTCTGACACTGTTTCCACTGTTTCCCCATCTATTTCCCATGAAGTGATGGGACTGGATGCCATGATCTTCGTTTTCTGAATGTTGAGCTTTAAGCCAACTTTTTCACTCTCCACTTTCACTTTCATCAAGAGGCTTTTAGTTCCTCTTCCCTTTCTGCCATCAGGGTGGTGTCATCTGCATAGAACTGAGTCAAATGTGTTCCTTTTTATGGCTGAGTAACGCGCCATTGGGCATATGTACCGTGACTTCCTTATCCATTCATCTGCTGATGGACATCTAGGTTGCTTCCACGTCCTGGCTGTTGCAACTAGTGCTGCAATGAGCGCTGGGGCACAGGTGTCTTTTTCAGTCCTGGCTCCCTCAGGGTACATGCCCAGTAGTGGGATTACTGGGTCAAATAGTCGTTTTATTCTTAGTTTTTCACGGAATCTCCATAGTGTTCTCCACAGTGGTTGCATCAGCTTGCATTCCCACCAACAGTGTGAGAGGGTTCCTTTTTCTCCATACCCTCTCAAGTCGTATTTTCTCTTTCTTCCTGGTTAGGATCTAGCGGACTGGAGCCTGCCCATCAAGTGGTCCCCAGTCACCACTCGGGCCCCAGGGCCCAGGTGAGTCCCCTGTCTGGTGATACCCAGGCTGTCACACGTCCTCACTGGGGGACTGAGTGCCGTGCGTGCCACCTCGGGGCCTGGTCTCTCCTAGGGACCCTGTCTCTGTGGACCTGTCCCTCCCGCCAATTTAATCTGGGTCCTTTCACTCTAACAAGCCGTCTCCACGACCATCACAGCTTTTCTGAGCCTGACGATGGTCTCAGGGACCCTGACGCACCGGGAGAGGCGACGGTCTGCACCAGGTGCACTCAGGCTGACAGTTCTGCAGACGCGGAGCGAGACGCCAAGGCTGCTGGAATGCCTCTGGGTAAAGGCTGGCCCTCAGTGCCCAGGCAGCACCGCAGGCTGGTGGCAGTGCGGGGTGGCCCTGGTCAGTCAGCCGGTGACCACCCGACCCCATGCCTTGTGAGGAGTAGGTGTCTCAGAGGTTACCGGCGAGACCCAGAGCTGGGGAGTCCCGCGCGTGTGTGTGCTGAGTCGCTCAGTCCTGTCAGACTCTGTGACCCCGTGGACTGCAGCCCCCCAGGCTCCTCTGTCCATGGGATTCTCCAGGCAAGAGTACTGGAGTGGGTTGAAATTTCCTTCTCCAGTAGCTCTTCCCGACCCAGGGATCAAAGCCACGTCTCATGTGTCTCCTGCATTGGCAGGCGGGTCCTTTACCACCAGAGACACCTGGGAAGCCCGAGGAGGCCCGGAGCCAGGCTTACCTCCCAGCCTCTGCCCACAGGGGGAGACTGGGAGCCACTGTGGGCCTCTGAGAGCCCTGGTTTCTCCTTCTATAAAAAGAAAACCATTGCCCATCTCCCACTTTGAACATCACAAAGCACAAGAAATCACTTCACCTGTCTGACACCCAGCAGCGGCTCAAGAAAGGTCCTTCCTGGGAGGGCTGTGAGCTTTTGTGTGGGTTCCTGAGCACTGGGGCTTCGAGATGCGACTGGTTGGACTCCAAAGGCAGATGTGTGTCCCAGCTGCAAGCAGGCATGCGCACAGTGCAGGATGGCACCCATAGATGCCCTGGTCAGCGAGCTCACAGGAGGCTTGGGGCAGGAAGTCTGCAAGGCACCCAAGCACCCAAAGTCTCCCAGTGCACACCCTTGGCCCCAGCCTGCCAGCTGGAGGGAGCCCTGCAGTGGCCTCCGAGATCCCATTTGGGAGCCCCTGCTGTGACCATGCTCTCCTCCGCCGATCCCCCGCCCCCACCCCTTGCATCACGAATCTCCTCTCCAAGCCTCCCAGGCCCCTTGGGAGCAGGCTGGGGACCGCAGAAGAAGGTCCTGCTCTGTAGCCACCTACCCCCTCTGGGGCCCTGGGTGCGCCCCTGACTTCCCTGAGTCCCGCTGTTCTCTAAGATAAAGAGAAGTATCAAGCTGGGAAGGTTGCCAGTCGACCCAGGGGCAAGTGGACACTGTCTGCTGGGTGCCTGGCGGTCCATCCGTCCACTAGGACTGAAGCTGAGTGGCACAGGAGGGCCAGTGCCCACCTCTCCCAGGATGGCCCATGAGAACCGGGCAGCCTCACTGCGTGGACAGCCCTGGGGTGACAGCACGCGTCCCTCTGGGCAGCAGATCCGGCCTCGGTCACCAAAGCCCTGGGAGGTGGAGTCTGCCAGGCTTGGGGAAGGCTGTGGGTTTCCTGTGGGCCCCTGGGTGGACCCTGGAGGCAGGCTTCCACGAGAGGGTCTGGACGGGGCAGGGGTGAGAGGCGCCACAGAGGGGAGAGTCCAGGGACAAACGGGGCCTCCATCAGGCTTACAGGCGGGTAGAAACACGAGGTGCCAGCCACGAGGACCCTGGGGCCTGGACGACCTGTCTCCTCTCAGAACTTCGTTGGATTAAAAGGTTGGTAAAGGCTCTTTTCCCACGCAGGTAAGGACAGCTGCTGGAGCCAGTCTTCCAAGTCAGGGTCAAAGCGGGTGGGTCACCCCAGGTCCACCCCACCCCCGTCAGCCACATTTGCATCGGAGCCTTTTTCATATACACATGTGAATGGCTGACAGCAGCAGTCAGCCCAGATAACTCATCTGCAGCACCTGCTCTTTGCAGGCCCTGGCCCAGCGACAAGGACAATATGGCCACCAGGAAGCCCAGGTCCTGCCCAGAGCGGGTCCCAGCCCAGGGTAATCGCAGAGCCCAAGTGGCGAGAGGCCAGCGGGCCCAGAGCCCCTGCCCCTGGGGGAGCTGTCTGCTGCTGTGACTGGAGACACCCCCACCTTCCAGACGAGCCCAAGTCACAGGAACAAGGCCTGGGCCTGCTCACACGTGGCCACACTCAGCAAACACGGGCCCCGAGGACCCTGAGTCCAAGCCCACGAGGCCCTGCAGGTCCTGACCCTCCCACGTGGCATCTGCCTGATCCCAGGAGAGGACGTGTGGAAGCTTCAGCCACTCCGATGAAAATCTGACTGGCGAAGGGCAGGTCACCCAAAGCCAGAGCTGTGTCCTGCCCAGGGCTGGCAGAGGACGAGGCTGCACCGAGTGTCCACCGTCACAGGTGGCCTGGCCCACCCTGGGGAACTTTCTAGGCCCCAGAGAGTCCCACCCAGGACACTCCCGTCTGTCGCGTCTGCTTGGCGGTGCTGAATCAGGCTCCTCTGTTTCTCAGAAGCGCCTGCCCCTTCACTGGCCCCAAGAAATCAGGAGGAGCACACAGCATATCAGGTCTGAGGGGCCAAACTGGGGCCGTGATCACGAGGGAGGTGCCTGTGGTGTGCACACTGTTCTCCGAGGGTCCCAGCCCCGCGGGCAGGCTCATGGCCAGGGGACGGGGCTGACATGCTGAGGGGACAGAGGTTTCTGGTGTCCTGCCCACTTTCCAGGGTGCGACAGAGAGAAACCTTCTGACCACCTGAGACGGTGATGGCGACGGCAGCGTCTTGCAGATCTCCATGACGACCGCATCCGATGAAGCTGCGTGCATCCCCCCCACACACTGCAGGCTTTAGAGCTGGAGGCGGCCAGCTGCCACCCTGCCGCCCCGCGTAGGCTCCTGCTGCCCCTGCCTCTAGAAGCTGCCCCCTTTGCATCCCAGAACCTTATGAAAAACACTGAGCTAAGACAGACTGAACACCGACCCCCGCCAGCAGGTGCATCTCTGTTGACCACGGAACGCTAATCTCGATTCAGTCAGAGTCTTTGTAAAGAGGCACGGGGGTTGCCACGTCGCTTGCCACGTTGCTGGGACCTTGCTGTCAGGAGGCCTAAGCCTGAGAGAGGGTTTCAGAGGCACTGGGTGCCCAGGCCAGCCTCCGCCTCCCTGCATGGTGCCCTGTCAGGGCCACAGAACCCCCCATGTGTGCAGGACAAGGAAAGAGACGCACTGGACTGCAGGGAAACTCGGGGCAGACCCGGTGTGGCTCCAAGCCGGCCTGCTCCAGCCACCAGTGCGGCCGCGAGAACCATAAATTAGCATCAATTAATTAACACGAGCCCTATCAACCCATTAATGGCATTTAGTATATCCGGGGAAGTGCTACCAGGTAATGGAGCTGCTGCAGAGAAACATAATTTAGAAGCAGAGCCAGGAGGGGCCACTCACCTGCGGCCAGCGGCAGCCAGGGCAGCGCAGAGGCACCAGGGCTTCAGCTCTGCAGCATCCTCACAGGAAAGGCCTCTGCAGAACGGCCCAGAGACCCAACCCTCCCAGACCCAAGGCTTCAGGCCGTGGGTGTGCTCTGAAACCCCCTTTCTCAACGCTCAGTAAAGTCAGATGTGAGTCAGGTCCTGGAGAACCGGCATCGCCCTTCCCCTCCGCGTCACCCAGGTACCTTGCAGCAGGAGACCCTGGACCTGGCCCAGTTCCAGCCGACCTGCTCATGGGCAGGTGTGCCAGGCCGGGATGACTCCTCCGTCACCGTGTCACCAGCGGATTTTAGTAAGGGAGCTCAGAGATGCTTGTAATGCTGGCACTGACTTTCCTCAACAGCAGATGAACTCTCCCAAGCGAGCTCAGGAGAAAGCCGCCGGTCACAGGCCATCAGCCAGGACCCCGGAGGCACCTGTCCCACCGCGTGAACCAGCCTCTCTTGCTGGATCCGAGATGCCAAGATGGGCAGACGGGACCCACCCGGGTGACGAGATGTCCTGAAAAGCTCAGGGCCCTGGCTCCCCACACTGTCTCTGCAGGCACTCCATTCTGTCTGTCCTCTTGGAAAATCATTCTGCAGCTGTAGGTAAACCAGAGGCACATGCTGAGCACCCTGCCCTGGAGAGGCTGGCCATGACCATGACCTGGGGTCGGGGTAGGGGTGGAGCCTCGACAACTGGATGAACATGGAGCACATGGAGAGGCAGAGGAGGAGGCGTACTCAGGGGAGGCTTCCTGGAAGAGGAGGTCTCCAATCCTGGGGGCTGGGGGTGTTCCGGGGACCAGACTGACTCCGTGTTCCCGCCTTGCACTCACGACAGCACAGTGGGCAGTTACCGCGGGAGGGGCCCCGTGGGCAGCAGAACATTCCAGTGAGACCAGGTGTGCAGGAGAGAACCAGCACACACACACACACGTTCCCACGGAGGGAGCCTGGGGTGCAGGCCCCAGAAGGACTCCGCCAGGGGCGGAGGGGACCTCCTGGGCAGGAAACGTCAGCGGCGATGGTCAGGCCCTGAGTGATGTTCGTAGGGAGGACTGGCGGGTGCCAACGCCATTCTAAGGGGAGCTGGGCAGGGAGCTCCTGGCAGCCAGCCTGGAGGCAGTGGCCCTCTGAGAATGACGCGGATATGTGCATGGGGAACTCCACTGATGGCGCTGTGGACAGCCCTGGAGGATGGCAAGGGGTGTTTTGGAGAAGGACGTCCAGGAGGCTGGGCACAGGGTCAGAGCCAGAGGCCGTCCTCAACTCAGAGGCCCTGGTGGAGGCGAGCAGGGCAAGGGAAGGTCCAGGGATGAAAGGGGGTTCGGGGCCAGAGCCTGGGGCTGAGCGGCTGGGGTGGGCTGTGGCCAGAGAGAGGCCGGGCAAGGACCCAGAAGAACGGGGTGCCCGGCCCACTGAGAGCCCCCTCCTCTGCTGCCTTGACTTGGTGTGGACTGTCCGGCGCCCCCAGGATGCGAGCCCGGGAGGCCACTGTTTCACCTGTTTCTGTGTCCACACACTCCCCAACTCCCTGTCCCACGGACGTGCGGAGGCGGAGATGCGGGGACTGGATCTCCCCACCTGCCTCCTTCAACACGCTTGGAAAGACAGCCGGGTCCCCGGGTGGAGTCCCTCCGAGGCCAGCCCTCCGGGGGGGAGGCTGACCCCACAGCAGGTGGCACAGCAGGACCCGGGATCAACCGGGAGGCAGGAACAATGCAAGAGGAGTATTGTGTCCCCCGGGCCATCTCACCTCTGAGCCACCAACCCATCAGACCCAGGCCCTTGTGCCCAAGGACGCAGCGAGGCCCCAGGGGAGCCGGAGGAGTCCCGCCGGCCTCCGTGGAGACAAAAGCGATTCCACGCCCGACTCCCGCCAGCCGCTGGCACAGATAAGGAAACGCTCCAAAGCCTGCGGGCGCCCTCCACCACGTCCACAGGGTGAAGGAGGGATGGGGCTGGCTGCCCAGATCCACTGCCAGCGGCCAGGACGTTTGCAGGAAGCTGGGCCACGGAGACGGCGTGTGCGGCCTGCTGGAAGCTTCCGTCAGCGCCCCTCCAGGGTGGAACTCGCGCCCAGGGGCACCTGGAGGGAGGAGCAGGCGGCCGCTGGAGGCCTCCCAGGTGCTGCAGGCACCCTGGGGCAGGCCGTGCAGTGCTGGCCCAGCTCTGGGGCCTACGGATGGCGTGCCAGGCTGCAGGGACAGACGGACCCCCCCCTGCCCCAGGCACTCTCGGCGCCGGGAGCCAGCCCAGGTCACGGTCCTTCAAACACACACAGCCCGCAGGCCCCGCAGCCGCCCCCCACCCCCACCCCCCCCCGGACGCACGGGAACCTGCCCCACGGCCCCCTCGTCAGCCGCTCTCCTCCCTGCCACTGGGCCGGCACCCAGGGCTCTGGGTGACAGGTGGCGTGCGGTGGAGGTCATTAACTCCAGAGCACCACCGCTTTAATTCAAAAATGAGCCCTTCTCAATCAGCGCAGCTGCGGAGCTATATAAAGAAATGGGGATTTTAATGTTTTGCTTTTCTTCCCTTTTCTAGTGCCACATTATCATAACATTTTCCCATAATTACGCCCATAAAAGTCACCTGAAAATACTTCATGCCACAGAGACTGATCTCCATATATCACTCTGGCAACGTCGAGGGGCAGGTCCGGAGCAAGGAATTCCAGGGCAGGGGTCGGCCCGAACGCCTGATGCCCAAGGCTCGGCCGGCTGAGCGGAGGCACGCGGCCTCCTTCCTGGCTGTGCTGTTCCCGGGCTCGCTGCGAGGGGTGAGAGGCCCCCCCGGGGGAGCCCTGCAGAGTGCAGCCCCTCCTGGCCACGTCTGGGGGACTAGGCGAGGGAGGGAAAGGGTGGGGGAGCACCGAACTGCCTGGCTGGCTTCGGGGGGCAACCCCTCCCCACCTCACGCCCACCCCCGGGCATGGAGTTCCGCTAACACTCACCCACCCACCGGTACCCTGTCTCTCCGTGGCTGAAAGAAACACACGGGGCACATCTTCTCCCGCCAGAAATTCATCAAATAAAAAACTCAGTAGGAGGGAAAAAAAGACAAATAAACTTCTGAATGGCATCACTTCATTAAGTTTCCAGTACTTTCAATTTTACCTCTTGGAAAACCCCAGAAATAAAATGTGAACAGCAGGAAAGTGGCCTAATCTCTCCTAAATATGCAATAAATTGTATTTGTAAAGAAAACGCAGCACCAGATAGCCTACGCTTGGTTAGTATTCTAATGGATCAACAACAATTCAGAAGTTGTAGTTTCTTCTCGTGGTTGTGTGCGATCCATGACGCAAGATTTAACTTGAAGCTGCCATTCAATCCTGAATTTATTCAGAAAAAAATCAAAAGTCAAAAACAAGAGCCACACGGCCTCTCCCACCCTGCTCCTTTGTGCTTTAAAATACAGACTTTCCTCCCGACGTTCACATGCGAGGAATGGCTGTCCATCAAGCCTGTCCAAATAGGGGACTCGCAGGCTCCGTGAGAGCCAGCCTTCTCCACCTTCGGATTAAATACTGGGCATGAATATCAAGTCAAGGCTTAGGGTCCTCAGGCAGCCTCTAGGTCACCATTCTCTCCACCTCTCTCATTGTTATTACAGCCTGATGCGACGAGCTGACTCATTGAAAAAGACTCTGATGATGGGAAAGATCAAAGGCAAAAGGAGAAGGGGGAAGCAGAGGATGAGATGGTTAGATGGCATTACCAACTCAACGGACACAAATTTGAGCAAACTCCGGGAGACAGTGGAGGACAGAGGAGCCTGGTGTGTTATAGTCGGTGGGGTCGCAGAGTCGGACACGACTTAGTGACTGACCAACAAATGCTGCAAGCTAGCACGAGAGATGGCATCTTCGAGGTCTCAGGACGAGCACAGCATACAAGCAAACCGCCCTGGTTTGGCCAGAGCTGTCCCACTCTAGCCAAGAACCGAGTCCAGACAGACCTCTCGGCTCTGGATATGCTAAGGGGACGAGGACCTAGGCCAACACTTTCCAAGCTGCAAGGACAGAGATGTCCCCCCCACCAGGGAGAAGGAGTTTCAGGGTCTCATCCGAGCTCCTCACCTCCCCAGGACGCCTCTTTGCCGAGCGCCCAGACCTGCTGCAGTGGGAATGTACACAGACGTGGAGTACGCATCTTGAAAGAAAGCCATTGAGGGCCCCATTCCCCTTCCTGCTTCTCCTGGCAATTCTTCCCCAACAGGAGAAAATGACAGGGCTGTGTCACTATAGCAACTAACCTAATTGGTGGCCTGCAGGTCTTTCTCCAGCCAGAGGGTGGAGCCCATGTCCTTAAACATGAAGCTCAGCAGGCTGCAAAAAAGCCAGGCTTTCAGGGGCCAAGAGCAGCCGAGCACCCCTAACTGAAAACCAGGCCAGGAAATATTCCAGTTTTCTTTCAGCCGTGCCAGGAAGTGAACACCTTTTGTGTTGCAGCAAAATGCACAGATTGAACAGGCAGGAAAACTGAACCCTGAATGGTGAGTTATCAGTCTCCCTAATTAACGATACAGATAGATCTTCTCCAAAACACAAAAACATTTCGGGTAATAGAAATCCTGACAGATAACAAAAACAATTTACAAACACGGACGCTAACTATTCTTCTTCATCCCAGATATACTGGAAAAGAGAATGAAATCCCAGGGACTGTTCCATTTGCTTTTTATTTGCTTTATCAATTTTAAAAAAAGAAGGGGGGGTTCTTTTTTCTCCAAGACTGCTGTTCCAAGCTATCAATTATCATCATGTCTATTTCGTATTTTAGTGCCATGCGTTAATTTCTCCAAGTGCATATGTCTACTTTGTATTCTACGGAAAGGTTTTAATTTCTCCAAGTGCCTTTCTGGTGTAATGGGGTGTGTCCACAAACGTTATCTTATTGTCAATTATCGCATTCCATGGAGACAACCATAAAAATGTGGTGAACCCAAGCTTCTGCTATTAATGATTTCTGCCATTCTGGATAAGAAGATGTTTTTTACCACACGTTCTAGTCCTGGTGGAAGAGCTGTTTCTAGAATGCCCGGGAGGCTTCTGAAAGGCAGCCTGAGTGTCCCACGGGACCTCGGGTTCCACCAAGTGTCCGAGCAGCGCAGCGGGCACAGTGCACTCTGACCCCCGCAGGGAGCAGGCGGCTGTCTGGCAGAGGTGTGAGTGTCAAGACCGGCGGAGAGAGGGTTCCCTTTCAGGTTCAAGCAGGGCTGGCGCGGGGGTGGAGCGAGCAGCCGCTGCACACAGAGCGGAAGGCGAGAAAGGAAGGCCCTGGCGGGTGTACCTGGGGCGGGAAGTGTTGAAGCCACGGGCGGAGGTGTCACACACTTCACAACAATCAGCGGCTGTTCTTTTCCCCACCCGGAGGGCTGCCTCCCCCAGCCAGCCTGTGGTTGCCGGGTTCTCACTGCGATGTTGTCCCCAGAGCCAGCAAGGGCCAGCGGCCGGCGGACGCGGACAGGGACACAAATCGCCTCCAAACACGGCCGGTTGTGGTTGGGACCCCTCCCTTGCCGCCACCAGGAAGTGCATCCACAGGGCACCTCCTCGCGAGCCCCGAGTTTACCTGCCCCGGGGACCTGCCCCAGGGTCCCGAGATGGCCGCAGGGAGCTGGGGAGAGGACACAGGCCTCCTCCCTCAAGCCCCAGACTCCCTCCCCCTCCAGGCAGCCTGCCCCGGAACACACTGGGAAAAGCCCCTGGGGCGCATCCCCAGGGATGCGGGGCAGCTGGGCTTGCGACCCCGCAGGGAACCTTCCGGCTCCGAGACCCCCTCCCCACGGCTGCCACAGCGCGGCCGGCAACTGTAGGGAAATGCACGGCCCGGCTCAGACCAGCCGCACCATTCCCGCTCTGAGCACGGATTCCCCTGGGTTCCGGGTTGCGGGGCGCCGTCCCAGGACTAGGCACCCGCGCGCCCAGGGTCTCTAGGGCCCGCTGCGGTCCCATTTTGGAGAGCGCGAAGGCTCGGGCTGGAGGCTAGGAGGCCGAGGGAGGGCTGCGAGGTGGCGGCGGGGAGCGTGGTACGCCGCCGGCCTCTCTCTCTTTTTTTTGTAAAGAATCCATATTTTTCCATCGCCTCCCGCGCCCATGGCAATTCTCCATGACAGGTGTTCCTCAGCGCCCGTCCCTTCCTCCTGCTGGGGTGGGAAGGGACCCGGACCCTGTGCCAGGCGGCCGGCGAGGGAAACCCTACCCCACCCCCAGCCCTCAGCATTCCGGCTGAGAACCCATGCCCGGACGCTGACCACTCCCCACCCACCCCAACCAGCCGCGAACCCGTGTCTGAAGCACTGACCACTCACCCCCACCCCAGTCTTTAGACTCAATGTCCGACCACCTCCCATTCACGCAGTGCCCAGCCTGTGCCCCTGACACAGCGCACCCCGACGCACCCAGGCAGACCCCAGCCTGTTCCTGGCACCCCAGCCCCCAGCCTGTGCCCCGGGCGCCCACCAACCTGTGCCACCACGGCCCGAGCCCGAGGCCCCGCGCCAGACCCACGGGGGTCACCCGGTTCGGGTCCCCGGGCGCTACCCGCGAAATGCCGGCGGCAGCAGCACCCCACCCCTCACTTCTCTGTTTTTAGGAGAGCGCCGGCGAGCCTGCTTCCCTGCAAGCCAGCAGCTCCAGCCGCGCGTCCTAGCCCGAACCCCGCTTCTGCCCCGGGCGCCCCGCTCCGGAATCAGCCGCCGCGTCCCTCCACGTTCCCCGAGCGAGTGTCGCCCGCGGAAAGCCCCAGGCAGGGCGCTCCGCCGCCACCCCCGGCAGCGCAACCCGCCCGCCCCAGACCCTCAGCCGCCTCCGGAGCGCGCGGCTCGGCCAAGAAGCCGCCGGCTCAGCTCGGATCGTGGGCCTGGGCCGGGAGCGGCGGCGGTACGCCGGGCAGCCGCGGGCATCGCCGTGTAGGGACGCGCCGCGCCACCCGGGGCCTGGCGCCCGGGCCCTGCCCCGGAGTCGGGGGAGGGAGGCTCAGAGGTGGCGCCGGCCTCGGAAGTGCCGGACCCCCGTCCTCCTGGCCCAGCGGAGGGCCGGTGGGGACCCGGGGGACCACGCGCCCCGAGCTCGCAACTCCGCACGGACTCCGGGCGGCCCGAGGGGCGCCCGGCCGGAGCCACGGCCCGGGATCGGGGGCTGGGGCCGGGACCCGAGGGCCGGGCGGGGGCCCGGGCCGCGCGGTACTCACTGCAGTAGGCGATGAGCAGGCTGGCCAGGATCATGAACGCCCAAAAAGTTGAGGACATGCTGGGCAGGGCGGTCGCATCTTGCCGGCTGCCGGTCCTGGGCGATGGCGCCATTGAAGCCGCGGCGCCCGCGCGGGGGGCAGCAGCGCGTCTCAGCAGCCGGCCCTGCCCGCGCCCCCCGCGCCGGCCTCCACGTGCGGGCCCCGCGCGCGCCATCCTCCGCCGCCGCCGCCGCCGCCGCCGCGCCCGGGCTCCGGCCCACTGCGCCCCGCGCCGGCCCGCCCCGCGCCGAGCTCGCGCCCGCGCCCGCGCCCGCCAAGCCCGGGGACGCCGGCCCTGCCGCTCTGGGCGTCGCTGCGCGCCCGAGCCAGGCGCGGGCCACCGACGCGAGGGGCGCTCCCGAGGCGCGTGCCCGGCGCCGCGGGGGCCCAACGCGGGCCCTGGTACAGGCGGGGGAGGCAGGCGGCGGAGGGGACGAAGCGCCCGAGCCGCGCCTCTGGATGGCGACAAAGACGGCTCGCCGCGCCCGCGTCCGGGGCCCCTCTCGGGAAGACGGGCGGCCAGCGTAAAGTTTGCGGACCGGACTGAGTGGCCCGCCAGCCCTCGGGGCCCATATCCTCCCCTGCGTGCGGTGCTCGGTCCCCAACCTTGCCGGGGGTGGGGGGACCAGAGTTTGTTCCAAGCACAGGAGTCTTTGGACCCTTGCCCCAGATGGGCCTTGTCTTCTCTGCTCGGAGTTGAATGTTGGCGTCCTGAACCCCTGGACAGCACAGCCTTGGCCCCGTGCAGAGTCAGCTGAGTTCCGGCACCGGGAAGGCCGGGCACACTTCCCAGGAGCCCTGTCTTGGCCCCTCTGAAGCACCCCCTTCTGCCCACCGCCCTGGCCCTGGTGAGTCGTCTTGGTGCCGCGGTTCACAAGAGCCCAGTCCTGGGTCTCCAGCTCCTCCTCTGGAGACTGACCGCGGATGTTAACCCAGAGGATGGACCAAGCACGTCCTCTGAGTTCAGTGTGGCCATCCCCACCCCTCCCTCTCCTGTCCCCTCAGCGGGACACGCTGGCAAGTCCAGGTGCCCTCAGGGTCGTCCTTCCGCCCTGGGAGGCTCCGGCCCTGCAGCGCCCAGACTCACTGTCTACCCCAGCGCTGACTGCCCACCCCTTTGTGGACCTGCTGCAGGAATCGTCCTTCCTAATTCCGGGGCTCTTCTGGATTCTGCATGAGGAAGGGGAGCTTGGCACCCATGAGGTCCCAATGAAGCCAGCAACCCTTTCTCAGGAGCCACTGGAGGGCCTGGGCACTGACCCAACAGCTGGGAGGAGCCGAGGTGGAAGGTCACTGGTCCCTCCTTCCACCTGAGTCCTGGCTGGGGAGGCCCTAGAGGAACCACAGAGCCTGGAGTGAGGGCGTGAGGATATAGCTCTCCCAGGACCATGCACACGTGCACACAGCATACACACACATTCATACCACATGCACACACGTGTACATGTAGCACACACACATGCACACCACACACTTGTACACACAACATATACACACATGCACACCACACACACGTGTGTACATACAGCATATACACACATGCATGCCACACATGCCCTGTGGGGGAACCAAACAGGCAGAGAGGAGAAGGTTCAGGCCAGGTGGTCTGTCTGGTCTCAGGGGTCGGCTCCACGGGTGCCTGGGCCAGGAGCTTGGACAAGGCTGGTGCTGTAATATGGTTGCGTCCAGGCTGAGTTTCTTCATGAGTTTTCTGGTCCTGGTTAATCACATCCTCTGACTTCCCATTTCAGTGTCTTCCCAGCTGCAGCTGCCTGTCTCTCTTGGCTGGCAGGGAGGTGCTGCAGAACCCGGGCCCCTGAGAACTGGAGGGCAGGAGGGCAGCGCCTCGTGTGTCCTCTGCCCCCAGCCCAGGGAGGGTGTCCCTCAACTGGAATGCAGGGGGCCACCACGGATGCCTGCATCTCCACCTTCACAATTCATTCCTTTGATTTCAGCCTTTCATCCTGTTAAAAGGGTACACAGGATAAAAACCTTGTACCTTGCATTTCATCGTGTTCTCTCTGAACATCCTGGACGGTTCTTTCTTCAAAGTCTGTTTGCTGAGCACCTGTGAGATGCCAGGTGCCGGAGGAGTGGGGGAGGAAAGTGGGGCAGGCGTGCCCTCGGCCCCTGAAGATGTGTGCTGGTTTGGGAAAGCAGCCATCACGGTCCTGTGTGCAGTGATGGAGCGCTGAGAGAGCCGCCTGGCGCAGAGGAGGGACGCCCCAACGCAGGCTCTGGGCTACAGTAAGGGCATCCCAGGAAAGCTTCCAGAAGAGCAGTCTTCAAAAGTGCTGTCCTTAAGACACACACACTCACACAGACACACAAAGACTTGAAATGAAAGTTTCACAGAACAATACTTATACCCTCAGCACTCTCTGACATGTTCAATTCTATCCTAATTCATTTCTTAAAATGCTGGTTGCCCACCCCATAATTTTGCTGACTGTAATTTTCTTTGCTTGACAAACACAGTTCCAAAGAGAGATGTGGTCTGTGTTGAACCTGGGCGGATAAATCAGGGCTGTCCTGCCAAAGGATGTAGGGGACGCAGGATGGTTGGGGAGGGGCCCCCAAGCAGAGGGAGGGGGCGCACAGAGATAAACAGCCTCCTCCATTCTGAAACTCAGGCCTCGAGACTTTTGTGGCTGCAATGTTAGGAGTCTGACATGTTAAAGAAAAAAAAAATTCAAGGACTCTTGTCAAAGATGGTAAGGCAGACTTTATTCAGGACCATCACAGCGTGGATGGGGACCACGGGGACAGGATTCTGCTATTGAGGAAGCAGACTGGGCTCCTTGCTATATGCAGCATGGCGAGTGGGCATGTATAGCCCAGAGCAGGGGGAGTCAGGAGATGGGAAATTACTGAGAGGAACAGCAGGGCTTGGGGGGTTTCTGGCTAAACTGACCTGGCAGGATTCTTGCCCCAGGCAGGTCAGGTGGTCAGAATAACCTGGTGATCGGGGAAGGGAAAGGAGCCTGATCAGATTCGGAGGGGCTGGTTCTGAATAAACAGACTTGGTAGGGCTTCCCTGGTGGCTCGGTGGGAAAGGTGGTAAAGAATCCGCCTGCAGCACAGCAGACGTGGGTTTGATCCCTGGGTTGGGAAGATCCCATGCAGAAGGGAATGGCTACCCACTCCATTTTTCTTGCCTGGAGCATTCCAAGGGCGGAGGAGCCTGGCGGGCTACCGTCCACGAGGCTGCAAAGACTCGGACAGGACTTAGTAACTAAATGGCAATACAAGGGTTCTTGCTGAAACTGGATCCTACAAGGGCCTAGAGAAGGTTCTGGAGGCTGACTAAAGATTGGTGGAGCAAAGAAGCTTTATCAGGGGGAAAACTTTAGGAAGTCAGAGTGCATGGATGAGTTCATGCCCATGCACTGAAAACTCTTACCAGGAAGAGGCAGGAGAACGGAGTTATTGGTGCTTATGACTCGAATCCAGGGTGATGGAGAGGCTGGAACCCAGTGAGGCTGGAAGGGGAAAGGAGGTGAGGAGAGAGACAAGGCCAGGGCCTCCTGATCTGGGCCGACAGCCCCGAGGGGGTCACAGCAGCACAGCCGGGGTGCAGCCCCAGTCCAGCGGCAGAAGCTGGAGGCTCCCGGAGGCCTGGTGAGAGACCAGCATGGAACTTGAGGATGGGGATGAGCAGGGCGCTGAATCCTGTTGCTAGGAAACAGAAAGCTCAGTCCTGGAGCCAAGCATGCTACCCAGCGACAGTTTGTGGCTCTAGATTGGCTGCTTTTGATTACTGGCCAGAACTGATGGAACGTGAAATTTTGAAACACGGATAAGTTTATTAGAGAATCACACCACCTCCTTCACATCAAGCCGAGGAAGCAAGGGATACACGTCTGCACCCCTGAGGATATCCCTGGGTTTTACCCCACATCAAGCTAAGAGTCACGGGGCTGTGGAGACGTGGCCCCGGGGCAGGGTTTGTCCTGCCAGTGGACAGCTCAGGTGGCCGCGGAGGCACCGGGAGTGGACAGAGCCCCCTGAGGAGGCTCGCTGAGGCGCTCCTCCCAGGTCTGGGCGGTACCCTGGCTTCTCCTCTCCGGGCTGGGTGTGCCTCATGGCCCGTGCTCTGCTTTCAAATCCAGGGACACCAGCTGTGATTTTCCTGTTGGTGCTTTGGGGGCTACGCTGGACCTTCGTTGCTGTCTGTGGACCTTCTCTAGTTGCAGCGAGCGGGAGCTGCGCTCTAGTTGTGATGAGCGGGCTTCTCACTGGTTGAGGTACGTGGGCTCAGTTGCCCCGCAGCAGGTGGAATCGTCCTGGACCAGGGACTGGACCTGTGTCCTTGGCATTAGTGGGTTCCCAACCACTGGACCACCAGGGGCATCCCTCCCACTCGCTTTTTACTCCTCCATTTTGGGTGTCATATTTGTCACCCTGGCCATGGGCTGCCAGGCTGCCCAGGAGGTCCCAGAGCGCCTGAACCGAGTGGGATGTAGGTGAGATGCGGGGAATGTCTCCAGGAGACATCGGGGAGGGACTCTGTTATGGAAAGGCAGCCCTCTTTCACGGAGAAGGCACCTGGGTCTGGGTCAGATCAGATCAGATCAGATCAGTCGCTCAGTCGTGTCTGACTCTTTGCGACCCCATGAACCGCAGCACGCCAGGCCTCCCTGTCCATCACCAACTCCCGGAGGTCACTCAGACTCACATCTATCCAGTTAGTGATGCCATCCAGCCATCTCATCCTCTGTCATCCCCTTCTCCTCCTGCCCCCAATCCCTCCCAGCATCAGAGTCTTCTCCAATGGGTCTGGGTAGCAGGCAGCTAAAGGGCTAGACTGTGGTGGACCTGGCTCTTCCTCTTCTGGGAACATAGCAGGTTTCCCTCTGAGGGGCTGGAAGGGGCCACGCGGTCTCCCCTGTACGTTTGAAAAGACATAGCTTCCGAAGTGAGTGCGGGGGGCGGGGGCGGAGCTAGGGGCGGGGCGATGGGCGGGGCAGGGGCGGGGCGCAGACAGCAGTTGCAGCAGGTGCACAAGTCCACGTGAGAGGCAGGCTGTCCAGGAGACAGGGGATGGAGGCAAGGGTGCATTCAGCAGCTCTTTAGGGGATGGGCTGGACCCGCCATGGGAACCGGGAGCTGGGGTGGGGGCACCATGATGGACGTGTCCCAGGTGACTCCAAGTTTCTGTCCAGAAACCCAGGGAGAGGGTAGCCGTGTCTCCATGTCTCCTGGGTCAGGCACCGGCCAGGCGCTGGGGACAGATGTCAGCGAGGTCAGCTGCTTCCTGTGGGAGGCTGCAGCCCAGTAGAAGCATGAGGGCAGAAGATGGAGAAGCAGGAGCAGGCGCTTCTGCCTGTGCAGACCGTCCGCCCTGCGGGACCAGAGGCCACCCGGCAGAACTCTCGGCTCCTGGAGCAGCACCATCCAGGGACTTGGTCGAGGGGGTCTCCACGTTGGCAAGTGGTGTTTCTTTTGTGCCATGCGCCAGGCACTGCTCCATTCCGGGCAGGCACGTGTGGTTACCTCGGCCGGCGGGACCACCCCCTGAAGCACTCATCCCGAGATGTACAGGTGGGACAGATGGGCAGGAGGGAGCTGGGCCGTCCCTCCAGGCTGTGTACTGTGAGGGCTGGCGGAGGCTGCACCCAGGCCATCTGGCTTGGGACAGGGCACCTTAAGCACTGTTGCTCCCCTGCTTCTCGTGGCTCAGTTAAGTTTGTTTATAAAAAGTTTTCTAAGACAGACGGATAAGCGAAAAGAAAATCAGATGTTCCTTCGGCCACTCAGAGTTAGCCACACTTGGTATTTTGTTGGTAACTTGTGTCTCTTTTTGCGCGTCCAGTCCATTGATCTTTCCTCTTTCTTACTTTTGTCACAGCTTTATATGAAGATAATTCACAAACCATATGACTCACCCATTTAGCCAGTGTGTAATTCAATAATTTTAAGCATTTGTGCAATCAGTCACCATCAATTTTAGAACCCTTGTATCACCCCAAAGAAGCCCCAGACCCCCTGTCACCCCAGAGCCCTTCATACCATTGCAGCAAGCCCTAGATAACCGCTAATCTACTTTCTGATTTGTAGATTTCCTTATAGAGCTGCCTAATCCAGATGTTTTATATAAGCGGAACCGTGCAATGTGTGGCCTTTTGTGGCTGGCTTCTCTCCTTAGCAGAATGTCCTCAAGGCTCGTCCATGTGGCAGCCTCTCCTTTCCATGTCTGAGTACTAGTCCACTGTACAGCTTGACACCTTTTGTTTATTCACTCACTGATTCATAAATATTGGGTTCTTTCTTCCATTGGGCTATCTTTATGAACATTTCCACGCAGCCTTGTTCTCATTGCTCGTAGATGCATCGCCAGCAGTGAGACTGCTGGGTCTGTAGCTCTTTAGTGAACAGCCTTCTTTTATGTAGCAGGTGTTATTTCATGGCACCATGCACTCTTCCAGAACATTCTTTCCATGCAGTTGGAATACAGGAATGCATAAATATCACCATTTATTTAATTAGCAATTCTACTTTGGGGCATTGAGGCCACTTCTAGTGTTTTCCTGCTTTAAGCATTTCAACAATGAGCACATTTGTACTTATATCATTTCCTATGGTTGTGGTTATTTGTAGAAAAATACCGTAGAGCCAGAATTGTTAGGTCAAAGTAAGGACAACAGTTTAAGGACTTGAGATGTATATAGCCCCATGATTTCCAAATAATGTTATATTAATTTACATTCCTCTGGACAGTACCTGACAGGAGCCATTTCAGTCAACTCATTTCAGCCTGGTTATTATTATTGACTCAGGTTTGTTGGACAATTACTTAATTGATAAAAAAAATTCTTATTTTTTAACTTTGCTTTTATTTTCTCTAACAAGGGTAGACAATATGTATATGTCATTTTAACATCTTTTGTGAATCAACTGCTTATATTGTTTGCTAAGTTTCCTCTTAGAGTTCTTATCTTATTGTTACTTAATAACACTTTTTGGAATTAATTTCTTTCAATTTTTTGAAATGTAGAGTATACGGAAAGGTATAAATAAGACAACAATGTGTACTACCGATCTTACACGTATATTATAAATTATTTTTTCAACTGTTGAATGAATCATGGGCCATTCATTTTTCGATCTGTAGATTTAAATACGCTGTCAATGGGAGTATGGGTTTTCATCTTTTGTACCTTTTGATATTTTTAACAGCTTTACAGATGTGGATTCGTCCACATTCTCCGGAGAAACAGAATTATAAGGGAGAGGCAGACAGAGCGAGAGGTTGAAATGTAAGGAATGCGTCGTGCAGGTATGGAGGCTGGCAAGCCCGGAATTTGCAGAACAAGGCAGGCTGGGCACTCAGGGAAACACTGGCATCACAGCTAGGACCCAGAGGCCGTCCAGAAGCAGAATTCCGTCTTCTTGGGGGCCTCACACTGCTTTCTCTTAAGACCTTCAGTTGACTGGATGAGACCCCTGCACATGATGGAGCATCATTTATTTTCTCAAAGTCTGCTGATTTAAATGTTAATCATATCTTAAAAAAAAACACCTTCACAGAAACAACCAGATTGGTGTTTGGTCAAAGAATTGGCCATCATAGTCCAACCAAGTGGTCATGAAATTAATCATCACAGGAGATGTAATTGGCATACAGTAAACAACACGCATTTGCAGTAGACATTTTTATAAATTTTGGTGTTTGTGTGCCTATGAAAAGGCTTCCCTGGTGGCTCAGTAGTAAAGAATTTGCCTGCAGTGCAAGAAACACATTCTCCCTGGGTCAGGAAGATCCCCTGAAAGAGGAAATGGCAACCCACTCCAGAATTCTGGCTGGAAAATTTCATGGACAGAGGAGCCTGGTGGGCTACAGTCCATGGAGTAACAGAGTCTGACATGACTGAACACCTGCGAACGTGCCTATGAAAAATCATCACAGTCGAGAGAATCAACGCATCCTCATCCATCTCCCCAAGCGGTTCCCACTGGCCCTTTGCAGTCCCTCCACCCTGGCATCTCCCCATCCACTTCCGCCTATGCTGGACTCATGATGCATCAGTCTTCATATCCTGGATACATATTAAAAATGGGCTCACCCAGTGTATCCTCCTTTTTTTCTGGCTTGTTTCACTCAGTAAAATTATTTTGAGATTCAGCCATGTTACTAAAGCTCCCAGTAGACAGTTAATTCCTTTTCACTGCCAAGTAATGTTCCCTTACGTGGATACAACAGTTTTCATGAACTCACCTGTTGAGGGGCATTTGGGTTGCCTACATGGGCTATCCGAAATCAAGCTGCTGCCAGCGTTCATGTGTAGTTTTTGTCTAAGCATATGTTTTCATTTCTTGTGGGTAAATATTTTGGAGTAGAATGGCTGGATTGTATCTCAGCTGCACACTTAACTTTGCATGAAACAGTGAACTCTTTTCCAGCACCACCGTGCCACTCAGCATCTGCTCCAGCAGCAAGAGTTCTGGGTGCTCTGTTTTCTCCTGTCTTGGTATCTTTTTTGGTATTATCCTATTGGGTATAAATCAGTATCTCATATGGTTTTATTCTGCATTTCCCTAATTACTAATAATGTTAAGAATCTTTTCATAGGCTTGTTTGCATATGTGCAAATAAATACTTCTGTGGAGAGGTACCCACCATCTTTACTGAGTTGTTTGTTTTCTTGATTTTTGATAGTTCTTTATTTAATACTACATAAAGCTCAGTTGGCAAAGAATCCACTTGCAATACAGGAGACCCCAGTTCGATTCCAGGGGTGGAGAAGATACCTTGGAGAAGGGATAGGCTACCCACTCCAGTATTCTTGGGCTTCCCTTGTGGCTCAGCTGGTAAAGAATCCGCCTTCTATGCGGGAGACCTGGGTTCTCTCCTTGGGTTGGGAAGATCCCATGGAGAAGGGAAAGGCTACCTACTCCAGTATTCTGGCCTGGAGAATTCCACGGAATGGGGTCGCAACGAGTCAGACACGACTGAGTGACTTTTACTATATATTAAGATACAAGTCTTTTCTCATACATGTAGTTTGCAAATATTTTCTCCCAATCTACAATTTGCCTTTTCATTCTCCAAACTGTGTAAACTGCAGAACAGAAGTTTTTAATTCTGATGAAGTCTTGTTCATCAGTTTGCTCTATAAAGCACATATTTTGGTGTCCTATTTAAGAAGTTTTTGCCTAACTTCAAGCCAAAAATGTTTCAGGTACATTTTTTTTTCTAGAAGTTTTATAGTTTGGGGTTTGCATTTAGATCTATAATTTATTTTGAGATGGTTTTGTACTTGGTGTGAGTTACACATACAGATTTATTTCTGAAAATGAATATTTCAATTGTTCTGGCACCATTTGTTTGAAAGACTGTCCTTTCTCCACTGAATTTTCTCTGTAACTGTGAAAACTTGGCTGGCAACATTTGCACGGGTCTATTTCTAAACTCTCTTCTCTGCACCACTGATCTATTTATCTATGTTTATGCACAAACTTGATTACTGTAGCTTTACAGAGTCTTGAAATGAGATAGCATTGGTTCTCTACTTTTTTCTTTTAACTTTTTAAGATCATTTGCATTTCCATGTGCGTTTTGGCAATAGCTTAGGATGTGATCGTCAGCTTAATAATTTTGACTTTTGACCCACAGACACTGTGTATCTTTCCATTCAGATTTTACTCCACTTCTCTCAGCAATATTTTGTAGTTTCCAGCATATAGGTCTTTTAACCTTGTGCCAGATCTGTCATACTTTTTGTACAAAATCATACTTTGTTAATTTTTAAGTAATTTTTATTTCAATTTTTGACTGTTCCTATTTTATAGAAATTCTTTTTTTTTTTACATTGATCTTTGATATTGAAAACTTGATAAACTCAGATATTAGGTCTAGCATCTTTTTGTTGATTCCATCAAATTCCTACAGAATCCTAATTTCTGTGAACAAAGACGGTTTTAGCCCTTCCCTTCTAGTCTGGGTGGATTTCATTTCTTTTTCTTGCCTTATCACATTGGGCAGAAACGCCAGCACAGAGTTGACTGTAAGCAGCTGGGGCAGACATCATCGTCTCATTTCCGGTCTTAGAAGTAACCTTTATGTCTTTTCCATCATGCATTATGTTCCCTGAAGATTTTGAACAGATGCTCTTTCAGGTTGAAGAAGTTTCCTTCCATGCCCAGCTTTTGGAGTGTTTTATCCGAAATGGATCTTACATCTTCTAAATATTGTTTCTGTTTCCTGAGACAATCACAGCATTACTTCCCTCAATTACTATTTCGGTTGTGTTTTCATTTCCATTCAATCCACAACACTCTCTCATTTCCCTTTTAATTTCTTTTTTGAACCATGAGTTATTTTGAAGTAGGTCATTTAGTCTAAACGTTCAGAAGATTTTCTGGAGATTTTCTTTTATTGATTTCTAGTTTAGTTCTATTGACAAAGAGCATATCTGACTGACTTGAGTCCTTTAAAATAATCTGAGATATGTTTTATGCCTACAATAGGGTCTGTGATTGTAAACACTTTCCTGCATCCTTGACAGGAAGGGAATACCACTCTTGTCAGGTGGGATGCTAAACACAATTCCGTCACTCAGTCAGTTTTCGGTGTTACTCACATCATCTGTGTCTGTAACGATCTATCTCCTGGATCTATTGGTGGTGGTTGTGCAGTCGCTCAGTCGTGTCTGAGTGTTTGAGACCCCACGGACGGCAGCACGCCAGGCTTCTCTGTCCTTTACCATCTCCCAGAGTTTGCTCAAATGCATGTCATTGAGTCAGTGATGCAGTCCAGCCATGTCATCCTCTGTCGTCCCCTTCTCCTCCCGCCTCAATCTTTCCCAGCATCAGGGTCTTTTCCAATGAATTGACTCTTTGCATCAGGTGGCCACAGTGTTGGAGCTTCAGCTTCAGCATTGTTGACTGAGAGTCATTGCAATCTTTGCTGATAGTTGTGGATTTGTCTATTTAAGCTTGAATTTCTATCAGTTTTTGCCTCAAGTATCATATTGTGAAATTCTGTAATTAAGTACATAACCACTTAGGATTGTTGTGTCCTCTTAATAGATTGATCCTTCTCTCATGATAAAATGGCCACATTGATTCCTAATAATAGTTTGCTGTGAAATCTACTCTTCCAGATGAACATTTCCACTCTATTAATGTAGCATATCTCTATATGAATGTAGTGTGTCAGCATGCTGTAGGGTCTCACTTTTTCTATCCAGTCTGGCAATATCTGCTTTTTAGTGGGGCATTTAGACAATTTACATTTAATGTGAATATTTATTAGTTAAATTTAAATCTAAATATTTTGTGTTTTTCTCAGCTCTTCTTTTCCCCCCATTCCCTCTTTTTCTGCCTTCCTATGGAAATTGAATATTTTTATGATTCAATTCTGTATTTTTTAGTTCGGTTGTTTTTGCTTTATTGTATTAGTGTCTGCTTCTCACAGCGTAGCTACATCGCACCACGCTGAAGGTGTATTATGACACCACCTCAGTTACGGTGTCAGTAGCACTCACACTTGCTGATGTGCGTACTTGAGTAGGCCTGTTGTTTCCTTTGGTGTTATTTCTTCCTGCTTGAAGCACCGCTTGTGCCGTGTCTTACAGAGCGGACGCTGGTAACGCACGCTGGGTTCACTGGTGCCTGCTCCTCGGGTTTGTTTTCTTCCAGGGGCTCTGTCCGTGTCTCCCCTCGGCGCCGCTTTTGACAGGAAGTCTGCCGTCTCTCTTCTGCGCCTTCTGTATGTAGCGTATCATCTGCTTCTGGCTGCTCCGCAGGTTTTCCCTTTATCTGTGGTTAGCAAACTGACTATTCTAATATGTCTGATATAATATTTCCTTGTGCTTGGAGTTCTCTGAGTTTCCTGGCTCTGTGCGTTCAAAGTTTTCCTCCAATTTGGAAATCACTTAGCCATTATTTCTTTAAATATTTGTTCTATTTATATTCCTGGAGGATTACCATTACACACTGTGTAAAGCTAGCCCACTGCCTGATAATTCTCTAATTTAAAATTATTTTCTCTTTGTTTCCTTTCAAATGGTTTCTACTGTTATTCCTTCCAATTCATTAATCTTTTCCCCCTTAATTTCTAATCTATCATTAATCCCAAAAGTGTAGTTTTCATTTGAGACATTATAGTTTTATGTCTGGAATTTCATTTTGGGTCTTTTAAAAATATCTTCCATGTCTCCACTTAGCTTCATGACCATATGGATGACTGTTTTAACATCTTTTAAAATGCTTTGTGTGCTAATTCTAACATCTGTGTCAGTTCTGGGGTGGTTTCAATTGATTGGTATGTCTCCCCCTTATATGTTGAAATGTCCTCTATGTAGCAGTCCTGGTGGTTTTGAATTGGACAGCAGACAGGAGGAATTTTCCTTGTGGAAAGGCAAATGAAGTGAAAGTGTCATCACTCAGTCATGTCTGACTCTGTAGTCCCATAGACTGTAGCCTGCCAGGCTCCCCTGTCCATGGGATTTCCCAGGCAAGAACACTGGGGTGGCTGCCATTCCCTGCACCAGGGGATCTTCCTGAGCCAGGGGCCGAACCCCGTCTACTGCACTGCAGGCGACTCTGCTGTCTGAGCCACAGTGGGTGTTTTGGAATTTCTGTGAGTGTCTTGAGATTTGTTGTAGGTTGCAGTTCACTTGGAAGCAGTTCGATCCTTTTGAGTCTTGCTTTTGGAGATTATTTTAGGTGGGGCAGGAGCAGTAGATGGTCTGGGATTAATTATTTCCCATGAGCTGTGCTTTGCTTTTCTGCACGGCGCAGGAGGGCCTAGAGGAGCTATCCCACGTTGAAGGTCAGGAAGGGCGGTGGTGAGGAGAGACCCCTCTTCCAAGGTAAGGTGCAATGGCTGTGCTTTGCTGGAGCAGCTGTGAAGAGATATCCCACGCCCAAGGTAAGAGAAACCCAAGTAAGATGGTAGGTGTTGCAAGAGGGCATCAGAGGGCAAACACACTGAAACCATACTCACAGAAAACTAGTCAATCTAATCACACCAGGACCACAGCCTTGTCTAACTCAATGAAATTAAGCCATGCCCGTGGGGCAACCCAAGATGGGCGGGTCATGGTGGAGAGATCTGACAGGATGTGGTCCACTGGAGAAGGGAATGCAAATCACTTCAGTATTCTTGCCTTGAGAACCCCATGAACAGTATGAAAAGGCAAAATGATAGGATACTGAAAGAGAAACTCCCCAGGTCAGTAGGGGCCCAATATGCTACTGGAGATCAGTGGAGAAATAACTCCAGAAAGAAGGAAGGGATGGAGCCAAAGCAAAAAGAATACCCAGCTGTGGATGTGACTGGTGATAGAAGCAAGGTCTGATGCTGTGAAGAGCAATATTGCATAGGAACCTGGAATGTCAGGTCCATGAATCAAGGCAAATTGGAAGTGGTCAAACAAGAGATGGCCAGAGTGAATGTCGACATTCTAGGAATCAGCAAACTCAAATGGACTGGAATGGGTGAATTTAACTCAGATGACCATTATATCTACTACTGAGGGCAGGAATCCCTCAGAAGAAATGGAGTGGCCATCATGGTCAACAAAAGAGTCCAAAATGCAGTACTTGGATGCAATCTCAAAAACGACAGAATGATCTCTGTTCGTTTCCAAGGCAAACCATTCAATGTCACAGTAATCCAAGTCTATGCCCCAACCAGTAATGCTGAAGAAGCTGAAGTTGAATGGTTCTATGAAGACCTACAAGACCTTTTAGAACTAACACCCAAAAAAGATGTCCTTTTCATGATAGGGGACTGGAATGCAAAAGTAGGAAGTCAAGAAACACCTGGAGTAACAGGCAAATTTGTCCTTGGAATACGGAATGAAGCAGGGCAAAGACTAATAAAGTTTTGCCAAAAAAATGCACTAGTCATAACAAACACCCTCTTCCAACAACACAAGAGAAGACTCTATACATGGACATCACCAGATGGTCAACACTGAAATCAGATCAATTATATTCTTTGCAGCCAAAGATGGAGAAGCTCTATACAGTCAGCAAAAACAAGACCAGGAGCTGACTGTGGCTCAGACCATGAACTCCTTATTGCCAAATTCAGACTTAAATTGGAGAAAGTAGGGAAAACCACTAGACCATTCAGGTATGACCTAAATCAAATCCCTTATGATTATACAGTGGAAGTGAGAAATAGATTTAAGGGCCTAGATCTGATAGATAGAGTGCCTGATGAACTATGGAATGAGGTTCATGACATTGTACAAGAGACAGGGGCCAAGACCATCCCCATGGAAAAGAAATGCAAAAAAGCAAAATGGTTGTCTGGGGAGGCCTTACAAATAGCTGTGAAAAGAAGAGAAGTGAGAAACAAAGAAGAAAAGGAAAGATATAAACATCTGAATGCAGAGTTCCAAAGAATAGCAAGAAGAGATAAGAAAGCCTTCTTCAGCGATCAATGCAAAGAAATAGAGGAAAACAACAGAATGGGAAAGACTAGGGATCTCTTCAAGAAAATCAGAGATACCAAAGGAACATTTCATGCAAAGATGGGCTCGATAAAGGACAGAAATGGTATGGACCTAACAGAAGCAGAAGATATTAAGAAGAGGTGGCAAGAATACACAGAAGAACTGTACAAAAAAGAGCTTCACGACCCAGATAATCATGATGGTGTAATCACTGACCTAGAGCCAGACGTCCTGGAATGTGAAGTCAAGTGGGCCTTAGAAAGCATCACTACGAACAAAGCTAGTGGAGGTGATGAAATTCCAGTGGAGCTATTCCAAATCCTGAAAGATGATGCTGTGAAAGTGCTGCACTCAATACGCCAGCAAATTTGGAAAACTCAGCAGTGGCCACAGGACTGGAAAAGGTCAGTTTTCATCCCAATCCCAAAGAAAGGCAATGCCAAAGAATGCTCAAACTACCGCACAATTGCACTCATCTCACACGCTAGTAAAGTAATGCTCAAAATTCTCCAAGCCAGGCTTCAGCAATATGTGAACCGTGAACTTCCTGATGTTCAAGCTGGTTTTAGAAAAGGCAAAGGAACCAGAGATCAAATTGCCAACATCCTCTGGATCATCAAAAAAGCAAGAGAGTTCCAGAAAAACATCTATTTCTGCTTTATTGACTAAGCGAAAGCCTTTGACTGTGTGGATCACAATAAACTGTGGAAAATTCTGAAAGAGATGGGAATACCAGACCACCTGATCTGCCTCTTGAGAAATTTGTATGCAGGTCAGGAAGCAGCAGTTAGAACTGGACTTGGAATAACAGACTGGTTCCAAATAGGAAAAGGAGTACATCAAGGCTGTATATTGTCACTCTGCTTATTTAACTTATATGCAGAGTAGATCATGAGAAACACTGGACTGGAAGAAACACAAGTTGGAATCAAGATTGCTGGGAGAAATATCAATAACCTCAGATATGCAGATGACACCACCTTTATAGCAGAAAGTGAAGAAGAACTAAAAAGCCTCTTGATGAAAGTGAAAGTGGAGAGTGAAAAAGTTGGCTTAAAGCTCAACATTCAGAAAACGGAGATCATGGCATCTGGTCCCATCACTACATGCGAAATAGATGGGGAAACAACAGAAACAGTAAGGGACTTTATTTTCTTGGGCTTCAAAATCAGTACAGATGGTGACTGCAGCCATGAAATTAAAAGACACTTACTCCTTGGAAGGAAAGTTATGACCAACCTAGATAGCATATTCAAAAGCAGAGACATTACTTTGCCAACAAAGGTTCGTGCAGTCAAGGCTATGGTCTTTCTTGTGGTCACGTATGGATGTGAAAGTCGGACTGTGAAGAAGGCTGAGCGCCGAAGACTTGATGCTTTTGAACTGTGGTGTTGGAGAAGACTCTTGAGAGTCCCTTGGCCTGCAAGGAGATCCAACCAGTCCATTCTGAAGGAGATCAGCCCTGGGATTTTTTTTGGAAGGAATGATTTTGAAGCTGAAACTCCAATCCTTTGGCCACCTCATGGGAAGAGTTGACTCACTGGAGAAGACTCTGATGCTGGGAGGGATTGAGGGCAAGAGGAGAAGGGGACGACAGAGGATGAGGTGGCTGGATGGCATCACTGACTCGATGGATATGAGTCCCAGTGAACTCTGGGAGTTAGTGATGGATAGAGTCCTGGCGTGCTGCGATTCATGGGGTTGCGAAGATTTGGACACGACTGAGCGACTGATCTGATCTGTGCTTTGCTGTGCTTAGTCGTTCAGTCATGTCTGATTCTTTGCAACCCCATGGGCTGCAGCATACCAGGCTTCTCTGTCCATGGGGGTTCGCCAGGCAAGAATACTGGAATGGCTCGCCATGCCCTCCTCCAGGGGATCTTCCCAACCTTAAGGTCAAACCCAGCTGTCTGGCATTGCAGGTGGATTCTTTAGCAGCTGAGCCACCGGGGAAGCCCAGGAATACTGGAGTGGGTAGCCTACCCCTTCTCCGGGGGATCGTCCTGACCCAGGGATTGAACCTGCATCTCCTGCGTTGGCAGGCGCATTCTTTAGCAGCTGAGCCCCCAGGGAAGCCAAGTTACTTCCCACAGTTAAGGCAAATCACAGATTCTGAGCATGCTAGCCATGGCTCCCTGAACTTGAGGTTCTGTCGTCTGAGACAAAGCAACCAGAGCAAGCACTAATAACCGGCCCTGTGTGGACAGTGGAGCCAGTAGACGGCCACCTTGAATCCTCTTGTGGTTCCTTCCCTGGCTTGGGCAGTTTTCAGCTGCCTGCATTGGCTAGTTCTCAGGTGAGCACTAGAGGGGAGAGGCTGTGTCACTCTTGGGGTTCTCTCTGGGTGGATCTCTCCTCCCGGGCATCCTATGAGTGACCTCCGGTCATCGTGTGCCCTCTGTACTCTGGACCCGTCTCCTCCATTCAGATCCGTGGGCTCCACCAGGTCCTATTGCCTGCAGCCCAGCCTGGGGCCTCTTTCCAGGCAGCAAGGTGGGGCGACCCCAGGGCTCCCCTCATTGGTTTTCCACCTTTCAGGGGTCACTGTCATTCGTTACCTGATGACCAGTATCTTACAGACCCTTATTTCATGTACTTTGGCCATTTCCCAGGGGATTCAGCTGGAAGGGTCTATTCTATCACTGTTAGCCCATCATTTTTGAAAGCAAAAGTCTCCTTTTTGTAATTTGAATAATGAAAATGCACTACCCTGTAAAATATATGATGAAATAGTCATCCTTCCAGTTACTCGCTGCTCAGTGCTGTTTTGAGCCCCAGAGAGGGACCGTCACCAGCCCAGCCCCTGCCCCAGGGGAGCAGTCACAGCGAGTGCGACAGATGCTTCAGCAGCCCACAGGTAAGCACGTGGGGGTGTTGCCACAGCAGCTCAGAGCAGGCTTCCAAGCAGGAGACACCAGCTTTCCAGAATGGATGAGAAAGCTCTGCTGGGCAAAGGGCATTGAAGACAGAAGCAGCCGCTATGCAAAGGCCCAGGGACAGAGGGATGGACGTCCAGGCAAAGGTAAAGCATTTGGCAAGAGTGGAACTCAGTGTGTGTGGGAGGGAGCAGCGGGATTTGAAAGCATCTGTCCATTTGTCATTGACCAGAGTAGTCCTGGAGGTCCTGTGGCCTTGGTCAGGCATCCTGCCTGCGGTCAGACAGGGGTGCCCACAGGCGTGCTTGGTGGCTCAAGGTATGAAGGAAGTCCCAGCAGGCAGGATGAGAGGCGCTGGGAACAGCCTTCACCCTGGAGATGCCCCAAGGTGTCAGAAGAGAGTCCTCAGGCACGTCATCACAGCTAGACATTCAATAGTATTCGGCTATTATTTTATTAGTTGTGATATGGTTACTGAATTTGTAATAAATATGTCATTATTTTAGAGGCATCTACTGAATTGATCAGAGGTAAATTAACAGGATATTGGAGACTTAATGGAAAATGTTACAGGGGGAAAAAAAGAATGAATGCTTACATAAATAAATGAGTGAGGAACAGTAGGTTGGCTGGTGAGTGTTGAAGCTGGATCCAGCCCCTCTTGGCCAAACAAGCCAGCCCTGCCGCCCTGCCCGCTCACCACTGTCCACCCCTGGGTCACACTGTGCTGCATAAATCCCAGAGCTGAGCATCTCAGAGGATGCCTGTCCAGTCCTGGACCTGAGGACCAGGGGCCCTCAGAGTCTCCCCGCTGCTCCACAGTCCTTGTCTGTGGCCAGGACCCTACAGCACCACCTTCGCACCTGGGAGGCCTCCACCCAGACCCACTAAAATAACCCTCGCAGGCCCTGCATGGGGCTCCTTGGTGTGGCCCACACAGCCTCGTTGGTGGATCATCTTGCCTCGAGTGGGTGGTCAGCACTTCTTGACTGTTCTTCTGGTCTACTTGGAGTTCCATTTTGAACATTTCCAAGAATATGAGCCCCTCCCCAAAGGGCTCCCGCCCACTTTGGCCCATCCAGTCTGTCCAAAGTGCCCTTCCTGCGCTTTCCAGAAATGGCCCCAGCACTGAAGCAGTGGACCAGCTTGGGTTCAGAAGCTCCACAAAGCTGAGGACTTGTCTGCTGGGGGCTCTGGGCCCCATCCAAGGCGGGGGTGTGAGGACAGAGCTGGAAAGCTGCCTGGCCCGTGGGCCCCATCTGAAGAGTGGACAGCCCTGCAAGGTCTCCCTCAAATGGCTTTTACTGAGGACTTTTAAAAGTCAACTTTTACATTTTAAAACACTTTCAGATTCACAGAAAAAGGTGATAATATTACAGAATTCCGGGGCTTCCCTACTGGTCCAGGGGTTAAGAATCCGCTTGCTAGTTCAGGAGGCACGGGTTCCATCCCTAGGCTGGGGAGATCCCACCTGCTGCTGGGCCGCTAAGCCCGGGAGCCGCAACCACGGAGCCCACGGGCCACGGCTGCTGAAGCCACGCGCCCTGGAGCCCGAGCCCTGCAACAAGAGAAGCCTCTGCAGTGAGAAGCCGGTGCTCGCGACTACAGCGCGGCCCCACTCGCTGCAGCTAGAGATAGCCCACACAGCAGTGAGGACCCAGCACAGCTCCAAATAAGTGAAAACAGGTAAATAATAGAAATGAGCACAGACCCCCGTACACCCAGCATCTTGCGTTGGTGCCGTGTGTTCGTTTCCATGTGGATACCTTAAATGAAAACCCACGTTTTCTTCCAATCTGCTTCATTTTCCCCCACGGCCTTGTTTTTCCCTCATTGTTTGGTCCTGGGACCCCCACCGAGGTTCCGCGTCACAGTTGGTCACTACGTCTCCTCAGGTCACAGGGTCGTGACTCTTTCTCAAACCCCCTGCGTGTGTGACCTCAGGAGCTTTGAGACATGCTGGGCAGCGGTTCTGTAGGCGCCTCTTCCAATGGGGTTTGTCTGGTGTGTTCCTCGGGGTCAGGCTGGGGTCCTGGGTTCTGGGGGAAGGCCCCCCGAGATGAAGTGCCCTGGCCACATCGCATCAGGGCAGGAGCCGCCCACATGGCTGGCGGCGGTGGTGTGGCCCGGTCCCCGGGCTCAAGTGTGGTTGTCAGGCTGCTGCTCTTCAGAGGCTGTCCCTGGAAAAGGCCCGCACTCACGGGCTGGAGGTTCTGTCCCGGCTCCTAGACCGTGAAGTGTCTGCAAACGGTTTAGTGTGTTTCTGCCTGAGAGACGTGTCCCTTGTTCTCTTTATGTCTTCACTTGTGTATTTACATTAGCACAGACTCTGGGCTGTTTATTTACATAGGGTGTGATTTAATGGTCCATGATTTATTTCATTCCTCGACCAACAGGCACCCTCTCAGCAGCTCCTGAGTCCTTTTGACAAACCCTCATCACAGCGGGTGTCTTGTCTTTAATGGCTTATTCAGTATTCTCAAGTTCTGCTTTTGTCTGTCTACCTGTCTGTACAACAAAGCATCTGTGACAAGTGCCAGACAACCTGGGTGGGGCCCCTGCATCAGTGCGGCCCCAGGAAAATCACCGCTGGTTTAGTGTGGATGGAGTTATGCTTCCTGCTGGGCTTTTTCCAGCTCGTGAGACAGAACTGGCATATGAAACTGTGTAAGTGCAAGGGATAGAGCGTGGTGATTTTACACGTGTACATATTGCAAAATGACGATAACAATGAGGTTGGTTAATATAGAGGCTCCTCAAAAGTTAGAAATAGAACTACCCTACAATCCAGCAATCCTATGTCAGAGTATGTATGCAAGAAGCTGAAATCAGCATCTTAGAGATACCTGCATCTTCGCTCTCATTGCAGAATTATTCATAATCAAGACATGGGAAAAACCTCAGTGTCCCCTGGTAGATGGATGGACAGAGAGGATGTGGAACATATGGTGCTGCTGCTTAGCCGTGTCTGCTGCTCTGCAACCCCACGGACTGTGGCCACCAGGCTCCTCTGTCCATAGGATTCTCCAGGCTAAAATACTGGAGTGCGTGGTCTTTCCCATCTCCAGGGGATCTTCCTGACCTAGAGATCGAAACCAGGTCTCCTACATTGCAGGTAGATTCTTTACTCTCTGGGTCACTAGGGAAGCCTGGATATGTTTGCATGTACAACTAAATCACTTTGCTGTGTACCTGAAATGAACGCAACGTTGTAAATCAAATATGTTTTGTTGTTTTTGCCGTTTCAGTTGTGTATGGCTCTTTGCAACCCCATGGACTACAGCATGCCAGGCTCCTCTGTCCCTGGGATTCTCTAAGCTAGAATACTGGAGTGGGTTGCCATGCCCTTCTCCAGGGATCTTCTGGACCCAGGGATCAAACCTGCATCTCCTGCATTATGAGCAGATTCTTTACCTCTGTGCCATCTGGGAATCCTCGTTCAGTTCAGTTCAGTTCAGTCACTCAGTCGTGTCCAGCTCTTTGCAAGCCCATGGACTGCAGCACGCCAGGCTTCCCTGTCCTTGACCATCTCCCAGAGCTTACTCAAACTCATACCCATTGAGTCGGTGGTGCCATCCAACCAGCTCATCCTCTATCGCCCCCTTCTCCTCCTGCCTTCAATCTTTCCCAGCATCAGGGTCTTTTCCAGTGAGTCGGCTCTTCGCATCAGGTGGCCAAAGTATTGGAGCTTCAGCTTTAGCATCAGTCCTTCCAGTGAATATCAGGATTGATTTCCTTTAGGATGGACTGATTTGATCTCCTTGCAGTCCAACAGACTCTCAAGATTCTTCTCCAACACCCAGTTCAGAATCATCAATTCTTCGGTGCTCAGCCTTCTTTATGGTCCAACTCTCACATCTGTACATGACTATTGGAAAAACCAAACCTTTGACTAGGCTATGCTTAGTCACTCATTTGTGTTCGACTCTTTGCAACCCCACGGACTATAGCCTGCCAGTCTCCTCTATCCATGGGACTAGACAAACCTTTGTTGGCAAAGTAATGTCTCTGCGTTTTAATATGCTATTTAGGTTGGTCATAGATTTTCTTCCAAGGAGCAAGCGTCTTTTAATTTCATGGCTGCACTCACCATCTGCAGTAATATTGGAGCCCAAGAAAATAAAGTCCCTTACTGTTTCTGTTGTTTCCCCATCTATTTGCCATGAAGTGATGGGACCGGATGCCATGATCTTTGTTTTTTGAATGTTGAATTTTAAGCTAGCTTTTTCACTCTTCGTTTTCACTTTTATCAAGAGGCTCTTTAGTTCTTCTTCACTTTCTGCTATAAGGGTGGTGTCATCTGCATATCTGAGGTTATTGATATTTCTCCCAGCAATCCTGATTCCCAGCTTGTGCTTTATCCAGCCTGGCATTTCACATGATGTACTCTGCATGTAAGTTAAATAAGCAGGATGACAATATACAGCCTTGATGTACTCCTTTCCTGATTTGGAACCAGTCCATTGTTCCATGTCTGGTTCTAATTATTGCTTCTTGACCTGCATACAGATATCTCAGGAGGCAGGTCAGGTGATCTGGTATTCCCATCTCTTAAAGAATTTTCCACAGTTTGTTGTGATCTGCACAGCCAAAGGCTTTGGCATAGTCAGTAAAGCAGAAGTAGATGTTTTTCTGGAACTCTCTTGCTTTTTCTATGATCCAACGGATTTTGGAAATTTGACCTCTGGTTTCTCTGCCTTTTCTAAATCCAGCTTGAACATCTGGAGGTTCTTGGTTCACGTACTGTTGAAGCCTGGCTTGGAGAATTTTGAGCATTACTTTGCTAGCCTGTGAGATGAGGGAAATTGTGTGGTATTTGACACTTTGACACTTCCTTTCTTTGGGATTGGAATGAAAACTGACCTTTCCCAGTCCTGTGGCCACTGCTGAGTTTTCCAAATTTGCTGGCATATTGAGTGCAGAACTTTCACAGCATCATCTTTTAGAGCGTGAAATAGCGCAGTTGGAATTCCATCACCTCCACTAGCTTTGTTCGTAGTGATGCTTCCTAAGGCCCCCTTGACTTTGCCTTCTAAAATGTCTGGCTCTAAGATGAATGATCACACCGTTGTGGTTATCTGGGTCATGAAGAGTTTTTTTTTTTTTACAGTTCTGCTGTGTATTCTAAACATTTCCTCTCAACATTTTCTGTTTCTGTTAGGTCCATACCATTTTTGTCCTTTATTGTGCCCATCTTTGCCTGAAGTGTTCCCTTGGTATCTCTAATTTTCTTGAAGAGATCTCTAGTCGTTCCTGTTCTGTTGTTTTCCTCTATTTCTTTGTATTGTTCACTTAGGAAGGCTTTCTTATCTCTCCTTGCTGTTCTTTGGAACTCTGCATTCAAATGGATATTCTTTTCCTTTCTCCTTTGCTTTTAGCTTCTCTTTTTTCTCAGCTATTTGCAAGTCCTCCTTAGACAGCCATTTTGCCTTTCTTTTCTGGGGGATGGTCTTGATCACCACCTCCTGTATAATGTTATGAACATGATATTCGTCTTTCTCTTTCTGACGTACTTCACTCTGTGTAATGGTCTCTAAGTTTTTCACCTTATTCAAACTGAGTCAAATGCGTTCCTGTTTATAGCTGGGCAGTATTCAGTTGTGTACATGTATCACAGCTTTCTTATCCATTCATCTGGTGAGGGACATCTAGGATCCTTCCATGTCCTAGCTATTGTGAATAGCCCTGTGATGAACACTGGGGTGAGTGTGTCTTTTTCAATTATGGTTTCCTAAGGGTCTGCCCTCTACTTCTGAAGTGTCTACTTCTGCAGTGACACACTGCATTCTTCCAAGGGGACTACCCCCTTATCTTTGCCCATGGATTTGGGAGGGCCTGGTCTGTGCCCTTAACCCAAAGCTGGCAGAACTCCCCACAAACCAGTGATTGGTTCGTATACCAGTCAGTTCTATGGTTTTTGCAGAAATTATTGGTAAAGAATTTGTTCACAGGCACTTCCATTCATGTGAGACACACACACACACCCAGGCCTGTGGAGAGGACTTCCCCCGGGACCATGTCACCAAAGCCCACGTTGGGGGCCTGGAGGGATCACAGGAGATGGTGATCAGCCCTGTCTTCAAAGCCAGACTCAGCCTGGAAGGAGAGAGAGCCTTCTCTCTCTCTCTCTCTTTTTTTTTCAATTGTGCAAATACATTTCCCTTTAGGAAGGAGTGGGTTTGAATGAGGTTGCCCACTTCCAATGAAAGCTTCCTTCCCTGAGGGGTTGGGCCCAGAGACCCAAGCTTGGGGAATCCAGGCTGCCTCTCGTCGCGCCCACCTCCCTCTGGGAGGACGCACCCTGGGCACCACCCCTATCCCATGCTGTGAAGACCCCCTTTGCTCCCACCCAGCCTGGAACATGTTTTCAGGAGGCTGTTTCACTTCTTGGACTTTGAGACCAAGAGATTTATGGGCTGAAGTTTTTTTTTCTTTTCCAGGGGAACTGTCTTTTGAATGATCGTGTAATTAAGATGCTAATGGCTGTTTATAGAACCTTCTCCTTCTGAGTCCAACTGCTTTCTGAATAATAAGGACGGTCCTCTTTGTTATGGTGGAGAGTAGCATTGAGAGCAGAATCCTTCATTAAATCATGGTTTGCATCTTTTTTCCTCCTTACACTAAAAGGAATTTACTAATGCTCATTAATTTTTTGTGGTGTGAATAAATTGCAGGGAATACTTCTGCTCACAGCCCATTTCCTTCGTGAGTGAGAATAAACACCTTCCTGCCCTCCTTGCTGGGCCCTTGGAAGGTGCCCGAAGAGAATAGCTTCTTAATCAAAGTCTTAAAAGAAGATGCTTTGCCGACCTCCTTCAGAAAAACGTGTCATGAGTCGGCGGGGTTGGAGCAAGGTCAGCCTCTAGCTGGGCTCCGGGGTTGGAAGCAAAGCTTGCCCACTGCCCGGCCCTCCCAGGACTGGCTGACCCCCCAGAGGCAGGCCCCTCCTCGCCTGCGGGGACCGGGCCCGCATCCCGCTCTTTCTGGAAGTGGGTCTGAGGCCAGGCCGCCTGCGAAGGTGACCGAGAGCCCCTGGCATGCCTGGGCACAGTGCCAGGCTCCTGCTCCACCCCTCCATCCTGAAGAGTCTGCCATGTTTCCTTAGAGTTAAAACAGCCACATTCCTTCTCTAGTCCTTTTCCCTGGCTGCTTCCAGCCCAAGCCCCACCACAGGGGAGGCAGCTCACGGTCACTAGTAGGGCTGCTGGGTGATTATATCTGAACAACAGAGGCCCGTTGAGCAGGGACACAGAGCCGGACCAAACCTCCCGGGGGCTCCTGTATGTGCGAGGGGCCCCGCCTACTCCCAGAGGGGCTCCTGTATGTGCAAGGGGCCCCACCTACTCCCAGAAATGTGTTTATCCCTGGCTCTGGAGCCAGAAGTCCTAAAGCAAGGTGTCAGCAGGGCCGTGCTCCTATGGAGGCTCGAGGGTGGGTCCTTCACCCCCTCCAGCCTCCTGAGGCGGCCGGGGCTCCTTGGCTTGTGGCCACAACACAGGGGCGCAGGGTGTGCCCAGTGCTGAGGCTTAACCAGGATTCTGTGACCTCACCTCCCGCTTGGTTCAGAAAGCTTCTGCTCTTTCAAAGGCTAATGTTTTTATTTACCCCTTCTTTCATTGTAAATACAAGGATTTTTCTAATTGGTATCCCATTTAGCCTGTAGACTTTGACCTATGTCTTGCAGTTAGAAAAAAAAAAAAATCACCTAGACATTAAAAAAAATTCTTACTTCACTCTTCAATCTACCCAGCTATCCCACACTCTGGAATTACTGTCATTTTAGACACACTAAAAATCAAAGAGAAATTTACCCAGAATCCTATAACACCTACGAATTTTTCTTCACTTTGCTAAGTTCTCTCTCAGGTTCCATCCATACACAAGTGTAATTCTTATTATTATACATTCATTTTGCCCTAATTCTATACTTTTCAGGGCTTCCCTGGGGGCTCAGTGGTAAAGAATCCCCCTGCCAAGGCAGGGGATGTGAGCTCAGTCCCTGGGTCAGGAAGATCCTCTGGAGAAGGAAATGGCCACCCACTGCAGCGTGGCCTGAGGATTCCACGGACAGAGGAGCTTGGCGAGCCCCAGTCCACGGGGTCGCAAAGAGTCAAACATGACTCAGCAGCTGAATAATCACAAACAAAAACTTAATTCTACAAAAATAGCCATTTGTTATTTTTGCTTTATAGTCTTCACAATCCGTTTTCGCTTGAAAAGTTCCGAATAAAAGACAAAAATATAAATCAATTAAAATCCTATGGTTTAAAAGCAATCCCAGGGATTTCCTGCCAGGATAGGACCAGGTGTTTCTGTTTCAACAGCTCCCTTTGCTCTGCACACACAGAAGTAGCGGACAAGGTGTGAACAGAGAAAATGTAAAGACATCGTCTCTGAAACCAGGGGACACACCTGTGTGGCTTCATTTCAGCAGCGGGCGGGGGACGTGTGGCTGTTGAGGGGAGTGATCGTGGGCCGCTGGTCTCCAGGTCCACACAGGCGGACGAGGCTTGACACCCACCGAGTAACGAGGCCAGAATATCAGACCAGAGAGAGAGCCAGGCTGTAGCCAAGGCGTGGGGAGGGACCCGATGAAACAGAACTGGAGGCGACCTGCTCTAAGATCCAGCAACCTCGTCAGAGTGGAGCGGCAGGCCTGGGGACATGACAGACAGAACCACGCAGCTGGGATCTGAGCCTGGTACCCGCCAGCATCTCGGAGGAGACTGTCCTTTCTCCAGCATCCTTGCCAGCCAAGCACATGAGCCTGCGTAAGACCAGGAACTGGATGCACTGCAGGTGGAGTGGAGGCCCGTCCTCAGATGGGAGAGTTGAGCGCAGGAAAAAGGCAGGAGGGGAGCAGGGAGGAGAGAGACACAGCAACAAAGGGAAGTGGCCCCAGACTCCTCCACTCGGATCTGAGGCCAAAGCTGAGAAGAGCCTACAGAAGTGTGGTTCTGAGAGACGTAGCCAAGAAAACGCAAAGGAAATCAACCCTGAATGTTCTTTGGAAGGACTGATGCTGAAGCTGAAACACCAATACTTTGGCCACCTGATGCGAAGAGCCCACTCACTGTAAAAGACCCTGATGCTGAGAAAGATTGAGTGCAGGAGGAGAAGAGGACGACAGAGGACGAGATGGCTGGCTGGCATTAACAACTCGTTGGACATGAGTCTGAGCAAACTCCGGGAGACAGTGGAGGACAGAAATGGTGTGCTGTATTCCATGGAGTCACAGAGAGTTGGACATGAAGAAACAGATGCTTGTCATATCAACTGTGGTTCTGGGGAGAGGGAACATATACATCCCTCTGAAAATCCATATTTAAAACTTCTTGTAGAAGGTTTATGGCATGAACGTGCATTTTCTGTAGAGTCCTACAGCGCTATTGGAGGAGGAAATGGCAACCTACTCCCATACTCTTGCCTGGAGAATCCCATGAACAGAGAAGCCTGGAGGGCTACAGGTCATGGAGTCGCAAAGAGTCGGACACGATTGAGGGACTATCGCAACACACAGCCCTGCACCTGACTATTTTTAGACACGGCCCCAGGTTCACGGGGCTGGAAGGTCCTGGCTGAAAAAAATGCAATATTCTCCATATTGCACATCCACAAAGCCAACCTCAGGATCTTCCCAGTGAGTGACCCATAACACACACAGACACAGAATACCACTGGGTAGAGATGTACATACACACACACAGTAGCAGCAGCACCTTCCTACAGACTTCAGATTTGGGGCACTGGCAGGCAGGAATTGTAAATACACATGTGTTGTGTGTTCAGTGTAAGAGGCAATTTAATTTAAAACACAAAATTGATTTGCAATGTGTGTGTGCTCAGTCTTGTCCAGCTCTTTGCAACCCCATGGACTGTAGCCCACGAAGATCCTCCGTCTGTGGGATTTTCCAGGCAAGAATACGGGCGTGGGTTGCCATTTCTTTCTCCAGGGGATCTTCTGCACTCAGGGACTGAACCCACGCGTCTTGCGTCACCTGCGTGGCGGGTGGATTCCTTACCACGGAGCCACCTGGGCACGTGGGCAGGGAAGTAAACACTGTTGAAGATAGGAGCTTGGTAATCAAGCAAACAAAAACTCCTAGAAATGAAAACCGCTGCAACTCTCAGGAAAGGCTGAATGCAGGGACGAGATATCGGAGAGCTTGAGAAGGAGACAGATGTGGAAAGAGAGGAGAGAGCAGGTCAAGTGGGAAGAGACATCGGGAAGGTGGATCCACTGACAGATGAGAACTGGTTTCTGGATTGTGGGGGAGGGACCCATCCACACACTTGGAGACGTGGCGAGAGCGGGTGGAGAGGCCCTGGGGAAGTGACCGAGCCTTTCAAGGCACGCCAACCTTCAGCTACATTCCTGCTCTGGAAAAAGGGAAAGGCTTCTCGCTGTACCCTTATAATATTTGTTTAGAAGAATCCTGCTTGAAAACCCCCTCTGGAAAATGAGGACATAGTTTCCTCATAAACTTTATTTTGTAAAATATGATAAATTTGCATTTATAGTTTATATATATATATTCTTGAACCCGAATTCAACTTTGAAACACTCTGCCATGATGTTTCAGGTTACGTCCAGATTTTCTCAGGACTGGTGTTCCTTGGACACGTGGACTATCTGCCCTGACCGACACCCTCCCCAAGGCGGCACGGATTTTCTTCCTATGCCACCCGCAGCATACAACGCTTCCTATGACTTGCAATCAGAGGGCTGAAAAGTGGTGGATTTTTCTTATTTTTGCTTGAATTCCATTACTTTTGCATACTTGTGAGCATCCTTTCATGTATTCAATGAAAAAAAGAAAAGTCACTTCAGTCGTGTCCGACTCTTTGTGACCCCATGGCATGCAGCCCGCCAGTCTCCTCTGTTTATGGGATTCTCCAGGCAAGAATACTGGAGTGGCTAGCCATTCCCTTCTCCAGGAGATTTTCCCCGACCCAGGGATTGAACCTGGGTCTCCTGAATTGCAAGCAGATGTTTTACTGTCTGAGCCACCAGGGAAACGCCATTAATTTTGAATAAGGCTGAGCATCCTTTCATGCATTCAATAAACTTTTGTATTTCTTTGATCTGAAAATTGCCTGTTTTGGTTCTTGACCTGAATTTCTTTTGGGTTGTTCACCTTTTACTTTGGGCTTGTACACACGTAAATTGTAACACCACGAGATGTTGGTCATGTATATTGAAAAACATTTCCTTCTCTGTTATTTGTATTCTCTATTTGCTTCTGGCAGTTCTAATCTTAAAAATATTGTGTTTCTCTATAGTAAAGGTGCACCTTCCTTGCACCTTTGTCAAAACAAAAAACAGTGGTTCATCCATGTAAGGGTTTGATCCTAGACTCTATTCTGCTCCATGGATCTATTTGAATATCTTAATATCAATAGGAGAAGGAAATGGCAACCCACTCCAGTATTCTTGCCTGGAGAATCTCATGGACAGAAGAGCCTGGCGGGCTACAGTCCGTGGGGTCACAAGAGTCGGACACGACTTAGTGACTAAACCAGCCGTGTCAATAGGATACCAGCTTCGTTACTACAGCTCTAGAGTCAGTCCTTAGGTATTAAAGTCAGGGTCACACAGAGTCAGACACTACTGAAGTGACGTAGCATAGCATAGCATAGTGTACTTCCTCTGATTATGTTCTCCTCTTTGAGAATCGGAGAAGGCAATGGCACCCCACTCCAGTCCTCTTGCCTGGAAAATCCCATGGACGGAGGAGCCTGGTGGGCTGCCGTCGATGGGGTCGCACAGAGTCAGACACGACTGAGCGACTTCACTTTCACTTTTCACTTTCATGCCCTGGAGAAGGAAACGGCAACCCACTCCAGTGTTCTTGCCTGGAGAATCCCAGGGACGGGGGAGCCTGGTGGGCTGCCGTCTATGGGGTCGCACAGAGTTGGACACGACTGAGCGACTTCACTTTCACTTTCTTTAAAAATGTTTTTAGCTATTCTTGTCCCTTTGCTTTCTTAAATAAATGTTAAAACAGGCCACAAAAATTTCTGCTGGCATTTTGATAGCAATCATATATAAACCTATTGATCATTTTGGGGAGATTAAAATCTTTAGTATGTTCGTCTTTCGATCTATTACCAGTGTATCTTCCCATTTCATTAGGCCTTTTTTGATTTCTCTAATCAGAATTTTATAGTTTTCAGAGCAGAGTATCTCACCTATATTGTTATTCCTGTGTATCTTATATCTTTGCTGCTTTTGTAAAAGGTGTTTTTAAATTTCAACTCCAGAGGTCATTGCTAGTATATAGTAATGACATGCATCTCATCTCATTGCAGTCTTGCTAAACTTACTTATTAGTGAATAAGTTTCCTATAAATTCATTTCATGGTGGTGAATTCTTTCAGCTTTCAAATGTCAGAAAAAAATTTTTTCTTGTCTTTATTTGCAAAAGCTGTCTTCACTTGATGTAAAAATCAAGGATTATACTTTTCCTTTCATTATTTTAAAAATGCTGTCCTCCTGACTTCCAGCTTGGCTGTTTGCTCTCGTGATGAACCTGCTCTCACCTTCATCTTTGTTTTTCTGTATGTGTATGACTTTATCTGGCTTCTCTTCAGAGTTTCTCTTTATTGATGGTTGTGAACAATTTCACGAGTATGGGCCTTAGAGTTGTCTTATTTCTTTAACTTGGGGTTCATTGAACTTCTTGGATCTGTGGGTTTTTGGTTTCCATGGAATCTGCGAAAAGTTCAGCCATTGTGTTTTCAAATGCGCTTCCCTGTCTCCGCTCTGTGGGGATCCCAGGAACGTCTGTCTCAGGCTTCTGAAAGTCTCCTTACCGCCCGCTGATGCTCTGTCCATGTTTCATGTCTTTTCCTCTATACATTTCAATTCGGTTTCTATCGCCACATTCTCACAATCGCTAATATTTTCTTCTACAAGTTCTAACCTACCATTAATCCCGTTTAGTACATTTTTTTATCTCCTGCATTGTAGATTTCATCTCTACACATTCAACTTGGGTCTTTTTAGTATCTTCCGTGTGCCTGCCTAACACGGTCAGTCTTTAGTGCTTTGAACCATGATATGCAGTCATGACGATGACTTTCAAGTCCTTTTCCACTCACCCTAATATCAGCGTTACTTATGAGCTGGTTTCCACTGACTGGTTTCCCTCTTCATCTGGGGCTGAAATTTCTGCTTCTTTGTATGCCTGGTCATTTTTGATTAGATGCCAGACATTATTAATCTTACCTTGCTGAGTGTCAAGTATTTTTATATTCTTACCATGGTCTTGAGCTTGGTTCTGACGTATAGTTATGATACTTGGAAGCAATTTTATTTTTTCAGGAATTATTTCACATTTATTAGGCAGGACTAGAGCATTGCTGAGTTAGGGAAGATTTCCCCTATTACTGGGGCATGACCTTTCAGAGCAATCATCTAATGCCCCATAAATCAGGAGGATTCTAGCCGACTGCTGGGAACAGGTAATGTCCCTGGCCCCATGTGAGTGTTGGATGTTCTCCTCGTTGCTCTCTTTGGATCCTTCTTCCCTGAAGTTGGGTAGTCTCCTCACTCTCACGCACTGATCAGGATTCTGCCCTTTCTTTCTGCGTCGCTCTGTTAAACACTGTCCTCCAAACTCCAGCTGCTACAGTCAGCTTGGATTCTAGGTTCTGTCTGCTCACCTCGGGGCATGTGCCCGACTCCCAGTGGCTCCTCCTTCTCTGCACTCCCCTTGGCAGGAAGCTCTCCAGGCTGGAGCACTTTAGGGGACACCTCACTGGTCTCCTGTCTCTCAGGAATGCCTGCCCTTCATTGCCTGATGTCCAGAGTCTTGGAAACCATGCTTGACTCTTTTTTTTTTTTTTTAAATTTCTATTGCAATATAGTTGCTTTGGGCTTCCCAGGCGGTGCTAGTGGTAAAGACCTTGCCTGCCAATGCAGGAGACATAAGAGATGCAGGTTCGATCTCTGGGTGGGGAAGATCCTTGGAAGAGGGCACGGCTACCCACTCTAGTATTCTTGCCTGAAGAATCCCGAGGACAGGGGAGCTTGGCAGGCTACAGTCAGTCCATAGTGTTGCAAAGAGTCAGATGAAACAAGCAGCTCAGCACACACGCATAGTCGCTTTACAATGTGCCTTAGTGTCTGCTATACGCAAATTGAATCAGCTGTACGTACATAGACATATATCCCCTCCTTTATAGGTTTCCTTCCCATTTAGTCACCGCAGGGCACTGAGGAGAGTTCCCTGAGCTATACAGTGGGTTCTCATTCATTATCTATCTGACGCATAGTAATGTATATAAGTCAATCCACCACGTTTGATTTTAACTGTTCACGTATTATCTGCTTTTATTGTTAACTCAAGCGAGAATCTGATCCCTTATACTCCGTCTCTGTCTTAATTGAACACCGACTCTGGCTCTCTTGCTGAATTTATTTTTAGGATGTGATGATGTAGAAAATAAACATGCCTGAGTCTTTATGGATGTGCATGAATGAATGAATAAACAAATAGGAAAGAAGAGACAAGTCTTCACTGGACAAGAATTTCAAGCACAGTATGTAGGTGATCTTCCCTGTGGAAGGTAAAGATTCATCCTCAAGGGGGGGGCATTAGGCTCAGGGACTGGTTCCCAAAGACTCGGCCAGGAAAGGAAGAGCAGTGACTATACGGTGAGAAACTTGGCAGATTCCGCCACGGCCAAGGGATGAAGGTCAACATCACCAATGATCAGTCGTGTGATACCACGTGCCCTCAGCGTGATGTGATGGGCGGGACACTTCTCTGCACTATGATCTCCAGAAATCCATAGCCCTGTCTAAGTACGAGAGAAACCACAGAAAAACCCAGGTTCAAGGACACTCTACAGGGTACATAACCTGTACTGTTGGATACTTTCTAGGTCATAAACAACAAGCAGAGACAGAGAACCTGTCGCATACAGAGGGCTGGGGAGATGTGACACGAAGCATCACGTGGGATCCTGGGTTATATCCTAGAGGAGAAAGAGGACATTAGTGGAAAAATTGGTGAATAAGCTGGAGTTTCATTTTAAAAAATGATTTGAAACACAGCCCAAACTGCAGCACAGAGAGGAAAGGACAAACTCGCCAATAAACGGAGTGAGATCAATTGGATATCTGTATGGATTCCTACTCTTTACCTTACATAAAAATCAATTTCAGATGGATTACAGGTCTAAATGTGAGAACAAGGAAGCTTTTAGAAGAAAGCAGAGGAGCATGTCTTTACAATCTTAGTGTGGGCAGATTTCTTAACCAAGACCTAAACTGGGAAAGTGGAGGAAGTGCATTATAGTGCAAATAAGAACCTCTGTTTATCAGAAGAACTCATGAGGGGAGTGAGAAGGCAGCTGGGGGACCGGGAGGAGATATTCACAACGCACATGTCCAACACAGGACTCATATCTGCACTGCGGAAGAACTTCAAATGGATAGGGAAGAAGAGACAACCCAATAGAAAATGGCAAATTCGTCCACAAAAATGGGCTTCCAAGAGGCCTCTGCAGCTTTGGTGAGTTCTCACGGTCTGTGCACCAGAATGGGGAAGAATCCGAGCAGTGGTGAGGAAATGGGGTGACGCCATCTCTTACTTGCTGCTGTGGAGGTGTGTCCCCAGTTGCTCTGGGGAACCACTTTGGCAGTGCCTGCTGAAGCCCCAGCTAAGAACACTCTGGGGGAGCTGCTTTATTCCCAGGTGTGGGCCCAGTAGACACACGGACGTGTGTTCACCAAGAACCACATACGGGAGTGTTCAGAGCAGGGCTTCTGGTGTCCCCCAGTTGGTGGCTACCTACCTGCTCATCAATAGAATCTATTCCCACGATGGATCCTTGACAGCAGTAGAGTGGATGAGGCACACCCTCGCCTGACAACATGGAGGAGTCACAACAGTAGTCCTCTGACGACAAGAAGCTGGACGTACACGACACGTGTGCTGGAGCCCATTTACCCAGAGTGTGAGCCACGAGAGAGCAGTCGGTGCTATAAAGGGCAGAGTCGGGTGCCCTTTAAGCGTGGGTGGGTGGTGAGTGACCAGAGAACCGGGGTCCCCTAGCGGAGCGGCGGGGTGACCATGTCCTGCTTCTTGATCTGAGTCTTGGTTCCAAGGGGGGATACTCTCTGTGAAAATTCAGCAAACCAGACCATTTGATAGCTTTACTTTTGTGTAGCAAAACATTGTTAGAAGAGATTTTTTTAATGTCACATTTTGATTTGCCAAAACTTGGTTGAAAGTCCGAGGATGTTTATTATTTTCCTTTGTATTTTTGTCCTACATTTGAGATAACTTTAATAAAATAAATACACAGAGAAAATGAGCAGTGAAAATTTCCTATCTTCTTATCTGCCTAACTTTCTCTCCCAATCTCTCTGGAAGGAAACTTCAGACATTAATTTTGTGTCCAGAATTCTGTCTTTTTCTCTGGAAATTTTGGTCATATTAACATAGACTATTCAAGTTTGGGGACATTTTAAGTATTGCTTAATAAAAATTACTACTCTGGTCCACGATTTCCAAACTGTATTCTCACTCTTCTTTACTTTCTATGATTTTTTTAAACAACTGCAGATCACACTAAAAGATGGAAAACTTAATGTCCAAACCAGATAATAATAGTAAAGGAAGAAACAAATTATATAATTATATGTTAATTTCATTTCTACATCTAGATGCGAAAGTCTCCAATAAAATGTAGAGATGAAATCAAGCCCAATAGTGCGTCTAAAAGGGTAACCACTCATGGACAAGCACAGTTTGTTCCAGGAGCCGAGAAGCTGGCTGGGGGATGCCACTCATCCTCACGGCTGCTGCTCTGAAGAGCTCAACCCCGTCTTCCTCTGAACCCCGCCTTCCTTCCTGGATGAGATGTGGTCTCTGTTCTGAGATCTGGTCTCTGCTCTGGTTGCATTCAGACCTTCAGCAGCCATGAGGTCTGGCTCAAGCCCTCATCTGAAGTAGCCCTTCTCCCTGGTGGCATCTCTGGTGGGGCTGTCAGGACGTTCATGGTGGGACAGGTGCCCTTGGCTTCTCTTGATTTTCTGTCCTCTTCTCGTAACCGCTCTTCTACGTCTTGCCAGGTCTGCCCAGAGCGCCTGTGGGTCAGAGAGCAAGGGCAGAGGCTTGGGGTGCAGGATCTCTGATGGGGTGTTGATGACTTGCCTTCAGACGCCTTGGGCATCTTCCTGTGAGACCTTGAGTCCAGCCTCTGGGGCGGGTGACAGCCCCCCACCCTGGCGGCCGTCCACAGCCCTTCACCACCCAGCTCTGTGTCACGTTCCCCCGGGCAGGGCTTCCCCACAGGGCTCAGGCCTGGCTCTCAGCCACGAGCCGGGGAATCATGGCCCCACGCCCCCAGGTGGTGGCGGGCCCTCTGCTTCCTCAGAGCCCCACTTTCTCTTTGCCTGACCAGACAGCAGAAGTGAGTCACGGTCAACGTCAGACCAGCTGGCCTTCAGTCCTGGCATCTCCTCTTCCCACCTACAAGACGAGGGGCCGGGCCCTAACCCTTCAGTGGCTTGTCTTCCTCGTCGGCCGATGGAGATGGACAACAGCACCCCCTCCCCCGGGGTTTCTTGGGAGAATGGAGGTGTGCATGGTCCTCAGACCATTGCTGGCAGGTGGCACAGACCCCAGACCTCAGGGTCAGCCAGCATCACGGTGTCCTCTGCTGCCCCCAGCCCTCAAATCCCATTCCTCCCCGTTAGATTTTTGCAGGTCCAAACTGCACCCGGGCTCTGTGTTCCAGTTGAAGGGGCCAGCAGCCAGGCCCACAGCTGTATCTCTCCAGCACGTTTCCTGTCGCTTGGGCCCCGAACCCTAACCCCACCCTGGAATCCCCTCTGCGGTTCTCACCCACAGATCAGGGCGACAACAGAGGGCTTCGCAAGCCTGGGGCTCCGGCGCACACTCACTGCTCAGAGCGGGGGAGCCGTGTGTCCTCTGGACCCTCCCGGGTGAGTGAGCAGCATCACCAGGCGGATCGACTCTCACATCTCACCAAGCCTTGCAGCCCTTCCTCTGCTGCATCCCAAGGTGGTCCCGGCACTTCATCCATACTGAGTGCTGGACCCCCAACCAAGTCAACTGGGGAGCTGGGTCCTGCATCCAGACTCTCTGCTAGTGGGCCCACATCAGAGAAGTCAGCCTGGTACAGCTTTCTGCTCCTTCCCCTACTCTCCACCCTCTTAACTTCCATTTCCACACATACCCCACCGCTTCTGGCTATAGAAGTTGGGAAGATGCAGTGCGTTTGGTGTGCAGTAAGCCCCCTTCCTTTGCTTTATTCTCTGAACCTTACTTTTCAGGGTCTGCTAGGCCTTGAGTCCAGTCCTGGGTCTGGAAGCCATGAGAAGCTGTCGGCGGGGGGAGGGGGGTCCCGAGAATCAGTAGCTTCTTGCAAAGGGATCACCTCCTTCCCAATCAAGGTTCTCACTTCAACAGCAGACCCCCTGTGGCATGGAGAATTCAGCTTTTGTTGTAATGTGGCCACTGGCAGTGTGAGCCTCTGGGTTTGGTTTTAGGAATCTCAGCTCTGCAGCATCGGGAGTGGGGGTCCCCTTCTAGGGCAGATGTGGGGTCTTCTGGTTGTGTGTGGTGTGTGAACCAGGAGGTCTCTCTCCCCACCTTGCTGAACACAATTAGGAACAACCAACCAATCTCGTTACACCATTAGTTCCACAAAACATCCTGAATTCCGAAGTCACAAGGCACCCAGAGCCTGGCCCCTTGTCCATGTTGGATCAGGAGCTTCCAATCCTGGTGCTTCTGATGCCTCTGCTGCCACATTGCACCACAGAGACAGAGCCAGTAATGCCTGTAAATCAAATCAGATTCAAGAAGCAGTTCCAGAAGGCCTGGAACCTGTTCAGAAAACTTGTCCTTAAGATTTCATCCCTCTAGAAGCACTCTTGATTATCAAAGCTTGTGTCGGTCAGCGTTCTCCCAAAACACAACAGGTAGGGCAGGAAGTAATCCTTCGCATTTATAGGAAGGTCTGAAATCCGTGGGGAGTCTAGTAGGTGAGGGGCCCAGGCAGGACTTAATGCTGAACTCCTGAGGCAGAATTTGTTCTTCTGCAGAAAATCTCAGTTAGGCTCTAAAATCCTCCAACTGATTGGATGAGGGCCATCCACACGGACAAAGGTCATCCTCCTCAGAGTCAACCAACTGTAGATGTCAACCACACCCACAGAATATTTGCACAGAGGAGCCCAAACTCATGTTTGATAAGATAACTGGGGACTGGAACCCAGCTAAGCTGACACAGAAGACTCCCCTTCACAGGGACTAATTTTGAACATTTTTATTGTGTTCCATTGATCTGTTTGTCTCTCTGTGAAGATGTCAGACTGCTGTGATTGAAGGAGTTATTTATATTTCACGTTAAAAACAGCTATTCTAGGATAGTCTATCTTCTGTGTGCAACTTTAAATCACTTGGTCCTGTTCCCAAAAATACCCATTAAGGATCTGATTGCAATACTAGTTAATGTACAACTTACATAGAAAGGGACCCATACTCTTTATAGACCCATACTCTAGCAATTGCATTGCTAGAAAACCAGAGACTGCACTGAAAACACCATTAAAATCGCACAGGATGTGGTAAAACGGCTAGAGGACAAAATAAGTGAACAGAAAATGCTGTTTATCAGAAACTTCCAATTGCAAATGGAGGCAGACAGAAAATTCCATCCATAATAATGAAATAACTGTACAATTTCTAAGAATACATTCAAGCATAAGGTACAGCAGTGACGTGGAGAATTGCATGCTGTTGTTGTTTGCTCACTTTTGTGACCCTATAGATGGCAGCCCAACAGACTCCTCTGTCCACGGCATTTCCCAGGCAAGAGCATCAGAGTGGGTTGCCATTTCCTTCTCCAGGGGGTTCTATAACATCTGACTAAATGGTGGGAGATGTGTCTTTTCTAGATGGTGGCCGTTGGGTACCCGGCAGACAGACACTCAGGCCAGGGATAACTCTGGAAACTCACTCTCAGGGGGATGGCTTCACTGGCAGGGATACTGAAGACCAAACAGGACAGTGTGCCTGTGGGCCCACGAGGGTCCCTCCAGCCTCTGTGTTTTGGACCTACTTCTTTAAACTCCATGGATCTCAGTGCTCTTCCTTGAAAAATGGTCCTCATAACACTTGCTTCTTTACCTATATGATTTTTCAGGGATTGAGTGGGATATTCAATGGAAACCATTGTGTAATCTGCAAAGTCAGTGTCCATGGGTGGAGAGTGAACGTCATGATGAGCATCAAACAGGGGTCCTGTCGCTTGGTGTCTGCCTGTGTGCATGTGCCCATGGGTGAGCATTCTTCACTTAAAGAATTTCTCAGTTAATAATCCCTCCTTATGATTTCTCAGGAGAAAACCTGGTGCTTTCTAAAACCATGCTGTGGAGACAAGTCTCTGGACATTTTTTTTTTTTTTTAACCAGCGAGCATCTTTTCATGGCTCTAAACCTGCTCTACCAAGGGAGCATTTCATGCAAAGATCGGCACAATAAAGGACAGAGACAGTATGGATCTAACAGAAGCAGAAGATGTTATTAGAAGAAGTGACAAGAATTCACAGAAGAACTCCACAAAAAAGATCATAATGACCCAGATAACCACGATGGTGTGATCACTCACTTAGAGCCAGACATCCTAGAATGCAAAGTCAAGTGGCCCTTAGGAAGCATCACTACGAACAAAGCTAGTCGAGGTGATGGCATTCCAGTTGAGCTCTTTCAAATCCTAAATGATGATGCTGTGAAAGTTCTGCACTCAATCTGCCAGCAAATTTGGAAAACTCAGCAGTGGCCACAGGACTGAAAAAGGATTTCATTCAAATCCCAAAGAAAGGCAATGCCCCAAATGCTCAAACTACAGCACAGTTGCACTCAACTCACACGTTAGCAAAGTAACACACAAAATTCTCCAAGCCAGTCTTCAACAGTATGTGAACCGAGCACTTCCAGATGTTCAAGCTGGATTTAGAAAAGGCAGAGGAACCAGAGATCAAATTGCCAATATCTATTGGATCATAGAAATATCAAGAGAATTTCAGAAAAACATCTACTTCTGCTTCACTGACAGTGCTAAAACTTTTGACTGTGTGGATCACAGCAAATTCTTCAAGAGATGGAAATACCAGACCACCTGACCTGCCTCCTGAGAAACCTGTATGCAGGTTAAGAAGCAACAGTTAGAACCAGACATGGAGGAACAGACTGGTTACAAATTGGTAAAGAAGTAAGTCAAGGCTGTATATTGTCACCCTGCTTATTTAACTTATATGCAGAGTATATCATGTTAAATGCCAGGCTGGATGAAGCACAAGCTGGACTCAAGATTGCCATAAGAAATATAAATAACCTCAGATATACAGTTGACACCACCCTTATGGCAGAAATTGAAGAGAAATTGAAGAGCGTCTTGATGAAAGTGAAAGAAGAGAGGGAAAAAGTTGCCTTAAAACTAAGCATTCAAAAAACTAACATCGTGGCATCTGGTCCCATCACTTCATGGCAAATAGATGGGGAAACAATGGAAACAGTGTCAGACTTTATTTTCTTGGGCTCCAAAATCACTGCAGACAGTGATAGCAGTGATGAAATTAAAAGATGCTTGCTCTTTGGGAAAAAAGCTGTGACCAACCTAGGTGGCATATTAAAAAGCAGAGATATTACTTTGTCCACAAAGGTCCGTCTAGTCAAGGCTATGGTTTTTCCAGTAGTCATGTATGGATGTGAGAGTTGGAGTATAAAGAAAGGTGAGCGCCGAACAATTGATGCTTTTGAACCGTGGTGTTGGACAAGACTCTTGAGAGTCCCTTGGACTGCAAGGAGATCCAGCCAGTCCATCCTAAAGGAGATCAGTCCTGGGTGTTCACTGGAAGGACTGATGCTGAAGCTGAAGCTCCAAATCTTTGGCCACCTGATGCAAAGAACTGACTCCTTAGAAAAGATCCTGATGGTGGGAAAGATTGAAGGCAGAAGGAGGAGGGGATGGAAAAGAATGAGAGGGTTGGATGGCATCACCGACTCGATGGACATGAGTTTGAGAGAGCTCTGAAAGTTGGTGATGAACAGGGAAGCCTGGTGTGCTGCAATCCATGGAGTCGCAAAGAGTCAGAAAAGACTGAGCGACTGAACTGAATCTGCTCATTGTTTCCCTGGTGGCTCAGCGCTACAGAATCCACCTGCCAGTGCAGGAGACGTGGCTTTGATCCCTGAATTGGGAAAATCCCCTGGATATGAAAATGGCAACCCACTCCAGTATGGCCTGGGAAATGCCACGAGCAGACAAGCCTGGCTGGCTGTAGTCCATGGGGTTGCAAAAGAGTCAGGCACAACTCAGTGACTGAACAACAATAAACCTGCCCGTCAGCTTTCCCTGCTTCCCTGATTCAGTTGAACTGACCAGTTAAATACACTTGGGAGGTAGCTGTTTGAAATGCAGACTTAATTCGTGTTCCCAAAGGCTCTTAAATTATTCAGGTAACCTTGGATGAGTCAATTAACCTCTCTAGGCTCACTGTCTTTATCTGGAAGACAAAGGGGCTGCAGGAGACGGGCTGTGTGATGGTCCGTGAGCTCTCGCCTGGCTTCTGTGCTCCAAAGTGGGGTTCAGGTCCCCGGGGTGTGTGGATTCCTGGTGCTGATGGCACAGGGGAGAACCATAAATGAACTGCATCCAATGAGAAGATGTTGTGAGACGAACACTCATCTTCAGGGAGAGAATAATCATCATCTTCAGTGGGCAGGAAAGCTACCTGAAATGAAAACAAATTCAAGAAAATCCTGCTCTGATTACGAAGCAGGGGATATAATTCAGCTCCGCTTTCTTGGGCTGCAACATGATACGTTATTAGGGCCTCGGACTAACAGCAGAGAGTTTGCAACTTGGGCTGCACGCCTTTCGGAGCGGAGCTTTGTGCCACGGACATCTCTTTGCCAGCAGGCGTGAGGAACCGCGCTGGAAGATATTTAATACTGAGCGATAATAGGATTCAATGCTCATTATTCAAGAGCAGGCACGGGTTCTGGCCCACGGTAATTATTAAAATCATGTTTATGCCGAGTAATGCAATGAACATCACCTATTTTTGACCCGACTGAGCACAGGAGGTGGGGGAGGAGATGTTTTACATCTTATCAATTGGATTTAAGAGTGTGCCTGTGCTGCGGGCGGGGAGCGGGTGTCTGTCCCGGGTCATCAGCACGTGGCTGGTGGATGGCTGGACGGCTGTCAGGCTGCCCACCGTGTTCAGGTCTCAGGGGACCCCACCTTCTGCCAGGGAGACTGGGGACCCTGAGCCGGAGCTCACTTTAGCTACAGGATTAGATCCCAGTCTCCTCGCCAGGTCACAGTCCTTCCCTGCCAGCTGCCGTCTTCACTGGGTCCATAGCACCTAATGTTGGTGCGTCAATTTGCAGCATAAAGGTCTCCAGCCCCCGGGGTGGGAGACCAAGGTGAGCTCCTCTCCAAGGGCTAAGGAGACATTCACTAGACCCCTGGAGAAGCAAAGCTGACCCCGCTCCTGCACGCAAAACTTCTCACTTTCTCCAGCCGGAGATACAGGATCGGGGCCCTGGTGGGGAAGACCCCAAAGTCCCTGGCCCTTCCCCCACTTGCTCGCCAGGCCCCTGGGGCACCGTTCGGAGCTGTTTCCAGGCATCCTCACGGCCTAGAGGGTCAGATTCTGCTTCCCTGCACAGCTATCCGTGTCCACACGAAACACCGATGATTGGTTGTGCCGGGGGCTCCATTTCTGTCCCTGGCTGGTGCAGCTGCAGCTGCAATATTCTGGACTCGGCCGTCTGCCTCAAAGATGCACAAGGGGCCCTTTCCCCCACCTCCTGGCACTCAGCCCTCTGACCTCAATGCGGAGCTCCTGGGGCACCAGAATTTCAGGCTCCCATGAACCCTCAGGAGTCCCGTGCATCCTGGGACTCTGGAGGGGCTGGGAGCTGGAGGCGGCCTCCTCCGGCTCGCTTCATCCCTGCTCATCGGCCCATGCCCTGGGTGGGGGTCTGCTCCCTGGGCGGGCCACAGAAGACCAGGCTGGACCATAGAGGAACAGGAGACATCGGGCAAGAGGACAGATGGACACCCAGGTCGCACATCTGCAGAGCAGCTGCCCCTGCTCCTTCTCCAGGTCCATTTCCGTGCATTGGGAATGCCTGGGACTCGGCTAATCGTCGGAGCCTTCCCCGGAATAGACAGCCTCCTCCCAGGTTCGTGAGGCACCTCTCGAGGCCTGAGTGTATGTCCTCATTACTTGCAGGAACAGCCTATCTGGGTGACTGCAAATAGATTTTGGTTTTCAGCTGCAAATCTGAGATTCCAAGTTTCTTCAACCTCATCCACTGTTCCGTTTCAATTCTTCTGTCAAAGGCCTTTGCGGAAGGAGTTTGACGGCTGAGGGCTGATGGACCGGCAGATTGAGTGCTAGGCTGTAGAAAATTTCAAATGTGTGCGGCCGACTCGTTAGGGAGCAAAAGAGACTCGAAGGCATAATGAAAAGTTAGATAGGAAAACGTGCTTAATTTATAATGCAAAGTAGATTTAGAATAGATGGTGGCCGGGAAGCGCACCGTGTTTCAAGTGCGCGCGCGTGCGTGTGCACGGACCTGCGTGTTTTTCTGCTTTTGGACGACTGCTTTGTGTTGCTTGCTCATTACTCTTCCAGGACCATCTGGCGGTCCTGAACAGAGCTCCGTGAAGATGGAGTTTGGCAGTTCGGGGGGGCTGGGTGAGTGGAGGTGGGGCTAGATGCCTGGGGAACGTGTGCCCTGGGGCCGATGTCACCAACACAGGGACCTGGGTGCCCCTGCAGGCACTGGACACAGAAGTCCGGGGTCCAGCTCCTCCAGGCACCCTGGCCTGGAGCTTCTCCGCCAGCCCCCAGCCCCCACAACCTCTGCAGGGGGCCAAGATGGCAGATCCTGCAGCCCCCATCCCTGACGAGGTCAGAGGCTTGGGTGGTGGTGGGAGCAAGGGCCCTGGACGGCTGAGGCTGGCCAGGTTGGGGTGCAGGGACCCGTGAGGGCCTGAAGTGAGATGTGCACATTCTGACCCAGAGACAGGCCCTCCCAGTGCACAGAGGATGCGCTGTCTCCCCAAACCCCCTGGTGGGTGGGGGGCCCTGGTGGGTAGACTCCGCTGTCACCTCCACCCCCAGCCAGCAGGCACCTGTGGTTTATCATCTGTGGGGGGAAGTAACAGGAGGGCCCCCAGGACCGCCAGGTGTGAGCTGCAGCAGGGAGTCCGCAGGCTGGCCCCGCTCCTCTCTCCCCAGCCTGGCAAGAGCCAGGCAGTGGCTTTTCCATCCTTCTTCCAGTGCTGCTTGGAGCGTCATGACTGTGACGAAGGAAACTCATGGAAGCCGAGCGATTCAGCTTTGAGCTGCCAGAGAGCTGGCCTCAGAGTCGGTCCTTCGGGCCTCCCTCCCTGGCTGCCATGCAGCAGGGCTGAGGCAGAGCTGCTGGGTTCCCACCAGCTTCTCAGGGGGTATGAGCATCTCATACCCTGCCCTCTGTTATGGGCTGAGCAGGGTCCCCCCAGGTTGACGTGTTGAACTTCTAACCCCCGTGACCTCGGAATGTGACTGCATTTTACAGACAGAGTCTTTAAAAGGTACTTAAAGTAAAGTGAGGTCACATAGCTGGGCCCTCAACATGACTGGGGTTGTTACAAAGAGAGGTGATCAGGACCCAGAAGCTTCCCAAGTGGCTCAGTGCTAAAGAATCTACCTGCAATGCAGAAGACATAAGAGATGTGAGTTCCATCCCTGGGTTGGGAAGATACCCTGGAGTAGGAAATGGCAACCCACTCCCAATATTCTTGCCTGGAAAAGGTTGTGAACAGAGAAGCCTGGTGGGCTACAGTCCGTGGAGAGGCAAAGAGTCGGACACGATTGAACAAACACCTACGATCAAGACCCAGAATCACACAGAGGGATGGCCACGTGAGAATACAGGAAGGAGACACGCCCAGGAGAGGCCTCGGGAGCGACCAGCCCTGCTCCCTACCAGAATCTCAGATTCCAGACTCCAGGACTTGGAGAGACTCAGCTTGTGTTGTCTAAACCTCCATCTGTGGCTTTTGCAGCCACCAAGCTGCCTGGCAGCACATCAGATGTGGTTTTGCCGCCTGCACGGTGACCGACCTGTGGTGACAGACAGGCTTGTAAGGGCTGGCGCCGGTGGAAGGCAGGTGTTAATCTGGGGCAGCCTGAATCTGGATGTGTGAACGTCTGCCTCGCTTGGGCTTCCCGGACACAGGGTCTGGGGGAGCCCCAGGCTGCTCTCCCATCTCCAGCCTCCCCCTCCTCACCTCCCACTCCAGTGAAGCCCCCAACCCCGGAGAATAACGTGTGCCCAGTTCGCAGTCCCCCCGATCAGATGCCGAAGCTATCCTTGACCCTGCCGTTCATTCTCAAGCAACTCCCTCCTTCCCGATGGAAACTTTAATGAAAAAATAATAAAGATGCTAACTATAGAAATCAGATAAAAAGAGGAAATAAGACACCAGAGCTTGTTGCTGATCAGGAAAAAGTTCAAAAATAGATAAATATTATACATTCCATCAAAAATTTACAATTAATTACCATTTTCATACCACTGAAGCTGTCAGCGAGTTTGATTACTATTCTCAATTATAGACTTTGCAAATGCCCCCCCTTCCCAAAGTACAAGTGACATTTCTAATTGCTGATCTAAGACTCCGCTTCCCAAAATAGATGAAGAAGACAAAAATAAGTGTGGGGATGATGGTGTTTCATCAGTCGGTGTTGGGCAAGCTGTCACGGGCGTGGCAGCGGGAGGGGAAGCTGGCCGGTCCGGTGGCCTCGGGGAAGACCCACAAGGCCCGGCCTGTCCGGCCTGGGAAGACCCGCCCCTGCCCGCCTCCTTCGTTTCATTTCCAGCCCCAGATGAGGCCCCTGGAGGGCAGGCGCCTCTCCACAGTGGAGGGCGGGTGGTCCTCAGGCAGGGAGGGTGGTGGTGGGCAGGGAGGTGGCCCCTCTGCTCAGGACCCTTGGATCTCTGGCCACGGCAGCACCTCTGAGCCGCAAACGCGCCCACATCCCCCCATCGGGTGATCAGTCTTTCCCTGATGGCCTCGCACGCTGTGTGCACAGTCGTGCCCCCTTCTCCCTCCCCACACACTTGGCCAGGCTCCTGGTCTGTGTCCCATCTCCCCGTTCCACATGCCCGGCTTGGTGGACAGCCCCATCCACCCCCCGGTTTCAGGACTCTGCTGGGCTAGGCCTCTGTCATGGGTCTGGACTCCCCTCTTCCCCAACTCAGGGCCTTCTGAGGTCAGAGCCATTGGCTCGTCTCCAGAGAAGCACCCCAGACTCAGGAAGCTAGAGGCCAGGATGAGGGACACAGCCAGAGATGGGCAGAGCGGGGACAGAGTGCCCGCCCAGCCGCCGCGTCTGCAGCCATCTGTCCTCACAGCTAGGGCGGGCAAAGACCTGCTTCTGTACATGTGGGTCTCCCTGGGCTAGGCAGAGGAGGGCATCCATGGCAGGCAAAGACCTGCTTCTGTACATGTGGGTCTCCCTGGGCTAGGCAGAGGAGGGCATCCACCCTGCGAAGGATGGGTGCTGGTCCAGGCTGGGGGCACAAAGCCCCCAGCGGGAGGACTGGTCCAGGATCACAGGAGCCGGGGGGAGGAGGATTCTCGGCCACGGAGAGCTGGTTGTTGATCTCGGAGTTCAGATTTGGAAAGGATGCAGATGATTTCTGCTGCGTTGCCTGGATTTAACAGCCCTTCAAATGTGCTCTGACCTCTAGAATTCAGGCTGCCTCAGGTGAGCTTTTGGAGAAGGACGCAACAGCCCACTTCAGTACTCTTACCTGGGGAATCCCATGGACAGAGGAGCCAGGCGGGCTACAGTTCATGGGTTCGCAGAATTGGACACGACTTAGGGACTAAATGACACGGGGGTCTGGAGTGGCCTTGGCTGGGCCAGCCCCGGCTCTGACTCAGCCCCCAGGCGTCTCTGACAAACCACCGGATCGCCCTGGCGGTCAGCCTTTAACACCTGGGAAAGCGGGTGGTGATGCAGACCCGGGCCAGCTCCACGATCCTCCCATGAATCTGCGGATTCACCCTCTTCTCTTCATTGAGTGGCCGCACGCACTTCCCCAGCACCGGCCGGGGGCTTTCTCAGTCCCGTGCAGAGTGACTCTGCTCCTGGGTTATTCAGACAGAACATCTCCAGCAACATCTGAAACAGAGCTGGCCAATGTGCCTGTGCCACCTGTGTTCACACACGCGTGGGTTAGCGCAACAGGAGGATGCAGACCCGGACTCGACCCGACGCCCACTGGCCCCTGAGACAATCACTTGCTAATCCCACGGGCCATCCCTTGTCGCCATGTCATCTTTGTTTCTCAGGGGAAGCCATACGGCTTCCGAGTGTCCGTGAACTCTCAGGGGGAGAGGGTCCTCCCATCACACCGTCTCGGGTGGCATGCACGGCACACGCTGCGTCTGGTGTGGAGCTTGTGGGACAGGAGCCCAGGGCAGAGACCTCGGGCCACGAGGACCCTGCTGTCTCCAAGGCCAGTCTGAGCTGAGTGTGGTGAGGATCCCTGGCTGGAGGCATCCCTTAGGAGCCATGCTCCACATTCTGCACCTTCCCGGTCTTCCCAGGGTGCTCTGTGTAATGGTTAATTTTACGTATCACATTGACGCGTGTGGCCAGGTATCTGGTTGAACATCAATCTAGGCATGTCTGTCTGCAGTGCAGATGGTCCTCCCCAGTGTGGGGCCCTCATCCAATCCATCGAGGGTGACCCAAAGTGGGAGGAGGGAGTGCCCACTGTCTCCTGAGCTGGGACATCCATCCTCTCGTGCCTCCCGCTCAGATTTGCCCCTGGGCTCCTGGTTCTCAGCCTCTAGCTTGGACCTGAACTACTCCCCTGGCTCCCCTGGCATCCAGCTCACAGACTACATGTCTTGGGACGTCTCAGCCAGTTCCTGTAATTAACCTCTTTCTGTGTATATATCCTGCTGGTGTGCTTTCCAGGAGACCCCTGACTGATAGACTAAGCCCCCATATACTGGGGGAGGATGTGGGTGGGGGTCAAGGTTCTGATTCGAGGTCACAGCCCCTCTGCCTTGAAGGACATGATTGACCCTCGGGCCCCTTCTCTGCCCCTCGAGAAGCCTCAGCTGACTGGGGTGAGGGCTTATGGGGGCCTCTGGGCTGTCCACAGTGGTCACAGAATGGAGGCCGCTCATGAGAATCAGAGGAGGCAGGCTCCTCATGAGATGTGTAGCTAGGACAGCATCTGGTTTTTACTTCTCAGCTGGGGTCAGCCATTTCATTAAACATTAGAATTCCTACTTCATCGTTTCTGTGGCTTTGACTCATATCTGATGGAAGAGTTTCATGATCACCCATAAATTTGAGTGCTTATTTAAGAAAAAAAAAATCAGTGGTGGAAATTTATGATTAATCGTGCAAATTTTTAGAACCCAGCATTGAGCTTCCTTGGGGAGAGAGGTCTCGGGTCTGGGAAGGGGCTCAGAGAAGCGGAGGCCCCTGGGACCCACCCCAGCACCTGCAGCTCACACTCATCTCGGGAGCCCCGAGGTGCTGGGGGAGGACCAGCCCCCACTCAGCACGTGGCGTAGGACACGTCCCTTCATTGGCCCCGAGATCTGAGTTGGGAGGCAGTGGGCGCTGGAGTCCCTGGTCCACCCCTCGTCCCGGGCGTCCCTGGAGCACTGATGATGCCGCTGGTCCTGGCAGTGTGCTGGCCACAGGAGCAGGGTCCCGGCCATCTTTCATTAACTAGCCTAATTGTTCGCGCTGGTGGGTGAGGACGCACAGCTCTGCCTGGCCGCAGCCCTGGGAAAAAGCCTCGCAGTGTCGGTCTTCTTGGGCTGGAGCCGTGAGCATTCCTCACTCTGACTTAAACACATCTCCTGCCCACTCAGAGCAAATGCAATTTTCCTTTTTATGATTATTGCTTATTTACATGAAAAAAGTGTACACCAGCCCCAAAGTACCCACAGCCAACGCTCCCAACAACCTGGCACCAGACACGGAGACCCCCGAGGCCCCCAGAGACATGGAGACATGGAGAGGGCGGATGACGGCTTGGGTGGGAGGATCCTGGAGGGCAGCGCTGGCCCCGTCCTGCCCTGGCCTCAGCCCTCTCCCCTCCTCCCCTGCAGCCACCTGGCCCCACCTGGAGCGGCTGGCTGGTCGGTCACATCCCTCCTCTGGGGGAGCTGGTGGGAGCAGGACAGTCACTGCACCCCAATGTCACACGTGCCTCTGTTCTGTGGGAGGGGTCTCCGCGCTGTTTGCAGAGCAGAGCCCAGCTCATGAGGCTGTGGGGACAGAGCCTGGAGCTGTCTTGAGGAGTGAAGGACTGGCTGCCCACCACGTACCCAGCGGAGAGCATCTGGCATGGGGTGGCCCTGAACTTGTGGCTCGGGGCTTGAGGCTTGCGCCCAGTGGCCGGGGCGGAGGAAGGAAGGGACGAAGAAACCCCCCTGAGCCTGGCTACTCCCTTTCTCGGCTGTGGGACGTGCTGGGCTGCCCCTTCTTCACCTTTAAGAGGGATGGGGTCATCGAACCTGCAGGTGCACTGTGGTGATAACTCAGGAGCAGGGAGGAGTGATTAACGGGTAAAGGCCCAATAATGTGAGGTGAAATTGTTAGTTGCTCAGTCGTGTCCAACTCTTTTGCAACCCCATGGACTGTAGCCCACCAGGCCCCTCTGTCCATGGGATTCTCCAGGCAGGAGTACTGGAGTGGGTATCCATTTCCTTCTCCAAGGGATCTTCCTGACCCAGGGATCGAACCCACGTCTCCTCGCTTGCACACAGATTCTTTACCATCTAAGCCACCAGGGAAGCCCCCAGTAGTGTGAAGCCTCCAGGGAACTCCCCCCACAGGCCCTCACTGACTGTGTCCACAGGAAGTACAGGCTGGGGACTCAGGCCCCTCCCCTCACAGCACCCCCCTGTCTGGCCCAGACGTCTTGCTGGGGTCTCTCCCTGAGACTGTCCAGGGTTGGGGGGCGGGTAGAGACAGGTGAAGGGAGCTGGGGGCTGCAGTGGGTGCCTGTGAGATGCTGAGAGCAGCCTGAGCAGTTCCGGGTGTGGGTGGAGCTACATGGAGGCAAGGGGTGGGAAGGCCATGCATGAAGGGGAGGGACGCGCTGGTCAGGCACTCCTGGCGCAGGCCTTGTGCTGGGACCTGGACGGCTTTGGCCCAGCTGTGCCAGGACACAGGCGTGGGGTGAACAGCCAGGAGTCGGGGCAGAACAAGCTGTACCCCCACTTGGAGGAGGTGATGCCCCGGGAAACGGCTCTCAGCTGGGACCAGTCTGCTCCCTCCTGGAGGAAGTGGCAATGTCTGCAGACATCTTGGGTCATCAAGACTTGGAGAGTGGGCTTTCCCGGTGGTCCGGGGGTTAGGAATCTGCCTGCCAATGCAGGGGACACAGATTCGATCCCTGATCCAAGAAGATTCCACATGTGGTGGAGCATCTGGTCATGAGAGCCACAACTGCTGAGCCGGCCTGTCTCAGAACCTGTGTTTCCTGACGAGAGACGCCCCATAACGAGAAGGCCCTGCTGCAACCAAGAAAAGGACAAACGGCAGTGAAGACCCAGCACAGCCAAAAATACATAAATACAATAAAAGAAACAAACAAACAAACAAACACTTGGAGGGTGCCACTGGCTCTCAGCGGACAGAGACCAAGGGAACCACTGGCCTGCAGCGCTCCGGACGGCCCACCATGGAGAGCAGCCCGCCCGACCCCATGCCTCAAGGCTGAGGTGGAGAAACCTCATGGAGACCACGGACCAGTCTTGGATCGGCACTTTGGAAACCGGAGCTGGTGGATTCCACAGCATGTGGCAGAACGCAAGCCCACACCCAGGGGCTGCGAGCGCGGACTGCATCGTCCCAGGATTTGCCAACAGATTTGGGGCATAAGGCTGTTCTTTTAACCTTCAAGTCAACCCAGCTGAATTACTGGAAGCCAAGTTCACACTCATTTTTGAGAGGGCAGAAAGGGTTCTTAACTAGTAACCATGCCTGGACGCCCACGTTCCCTGCCTCTCTGCCAATTAGCGTTTCTTTTCAGGGGTCCAGAAGGGCTAGGGAAGGGGCTCCCATGGGTGGACTTTCCCCACGGGGCCACAGTGAGCAGGTCGGGGCAGCAGGTGGGACTCTTCACTGATGCCCCTAACGGAGTGGCCAATGAGCAACCAGCTCCCCATGCCACGTGGATTGCTTTGTGCCCAGACGGGAGGGGAGGTTTGTGCAGGCGGAGAGGGAGGCGGGCGAGCAGGAAGGGGGTGGGCTGGGCGTGCGGCTGCCCGGGACCCGATGAGGTGTGGGTCCAGCAGCGTCCTCCCGAAACCGACCGCATCCTCGGAGGAGACAGCGGCCGCGACGGGGCCCGAGCGGCAGTTTCATCACAGGCTCATCTGTCTGTTCTCCGGAGACTCCGATGACGACGAGCCTTGGGACGCTTTAAGACGTCGCGACAGAGACGGCACCATACTTGTGAACATCAAACAGCAGGGACAGGCGGATGTAAATTATGTTTTACTTTAAAAAGTCACTTCAGGGAGAACGCCTGGCACACGCACGTGCTTCCTCGATGATGCCGATGAAGTCGGGGAGGGGTCTGTGATCTGCTTGTCTGCACATGTGTCCGTCAGCAGCACTTAAAGGCTGTGAGATCGGGCGATCGTACGTGAACACAAAGTAGAAAAGGCAGGGAGGGGCTATTTTACTGCGTAAGGAACATGGGCGACGCAGAAAGGTGTCCATCCGCTCCTGAAAGGTGGATGCGTGATCCTTGTCGGCGTCCTCTCCTGCAGAAATCAAGGGGCCTGGGGGATGGGGTTGGGAGAACAGGGAAGGTGGATTGGGCTTCCTTCTGGGGGGTCCTACCCTGCCCCCACCCCTACCCCATGGGGAACTGTGAATCTGTGAGAGGAAAGCAGTGTAATCTTGCAGCAGAGACTAGATGGGCAACTGGGGTAAACGTGCACCCCCAGGCCCAGGTGAAAACAGCAGAGAGGGGTCTCAGCGTGGAGCTGCTGACCTGGAGAGGCCCCTGGAGAGTGGAAAGCTGCTGGATTTGCCCGATCAGTGTGTGTTGAGCCATAAGCACTCACACTTCTCTGCCAGTAATGTCTTGTCTGGGAATTTATCTTCAGGACATGATCTGAGATGAACTAGAGATGTTCACACAAAGGTATTAATTCCATCGACACTTCGCAGGAAAAATGGCCCGTGGCCCCAGTGTTCTCTGCTTTACGTCTGTCTTATGATTCTGTCTTATCCTCCCTGTCCATCTGTCATCCGTCCCCCATCCCTGGACGTGCATCCGGGACGGTGGGGTCTGGACTGGCCACTTTCTCTTTCGCAAGAACAGCGCTGGGAAACATGATTTTTGTTAGAAGAATGAATGGCCAGCAACAGCCATCAGTTACACTCTGAAGATCCTTCAGCAGCTGTTAAAGTTGTGTCTTTAAAAGAGTTCAAAAGATGAATGCAAATGTTTGGGTTGTTCAGTTGCTCAGTCCTGTTCAACTCCTTGCAACCCTGTGGACTGCAGCACACCAGGTCTCCCTGTCCATCACCAGCTTCCAGAGCTCGCTCAAACTCATGTCCATCGAGTCAGTGATGCCATCCAACCATCTCATCCTCTGTTGTCCCCTTCTCCCCCTGCCTTCAATCTTTCCCAGCATCAGGCTGTTTCCCAGTGAGTCAGCCCTAAAGTGCTGGAGCTTCAGCATCAGTCTTTCCAATGACTATTCAGGGTTGATTTCCTTTAGGACTCTCCAGAGTCTTCTCCAACACCACAGTTTAAAAGTGTCAATTCTTTGGTGCTCAGCCTTCTTTATGGTCCAGCTCTCTCATCCATACATGACTACCGGAAAACTGGAGCTTTGACTAGACGGTCCTTTGTTGGTAAAGTAATGTCTCTGCTCTTTAATATGCTGTCTCACGTTTGTCACAGCTTTTCTTACAAGAGGTAAGCATCTTTTCTTTTCATGGCTGCAGTCACCATCCACAGTGATTTTGGAGCCCAAGAAAAAGTCTGTCACTGTTTCTAGGCAATGTTAAAGAAAACCTCAGACTACAGATCTGCACAAAGTCCTGGGATCACAGACGTGAGACACGTGTCAGCCGACGGCCCGGGGGTTGGACCGCCCTGGGATCACAGACGTGAGACACGTGTCAGCCGACGGCCCCGGGGTTGGACCGCCCTGGGATCACAGATGTGAGACACGTGTCAGCCGATGGCCCCGGAGTTGGACCAGCCCCTGGGCACACAGGAGGACCCATCTAGGTGAGCCTCACCACCTGCCATCATTCACCGCAAGCGGCCGGCCTGGGACTGCATCCTCTAGGGACTCTTGGCATTTTTCTCTGAGACCCTGAAGCACGTGTTCGGGTCCCGAGGACCACCCCTAAGCACCATGACTTCCTGGAAGGACCTGTGAGACTCAGTCTTCAGTCCTCACAGCTAAGACGTGTCAGGGCAACCAGACAGAGCAAGTCAGCAAAGGGCAGGTGCAAAGGTGGGGCCTGCAGACCAGGGCAGGCACCCGGGGTCCGGCCGGGAGAGCCACCCAGGACATGTTCAGCACCCAGTGCTGAGCTGTGACCTCACGAGTGAGGTGTAGTCTGCCAGGGGAGCCCGTCAGAAGCTCCTGCCCAGGGGTGTGGCCCAGAGCTGGTCTCACCTGGCCGGCACCCAAACTCCAGACTCCAGGAGAGCCGGCACTTGGCACAAACCCCGGCTGTCACCTGGAGCCTGTTAGGTCCTAGCCTGTCTGCTAGATCTCGCTGCACGCGGCAGGCTGCTGGGGCTTTGGGGTGGGTTCTGCGGTAGCCTCCTTCCCTCTCGAGAATGGAGAGGGCGTCCAGAGCCCCCTTTCCTTTACACGGGCTCACACCTGGCAGGCAGGTGGTCCCCAGGGTATGTGGGATCCCCAAGAGCACCCACCATCGCTGGCCCCCCCACCCCGACTCTGGGTCTTCACCCTACTTCTGGGCCCCCCTCGCCATCCCTGAGTCCCCACTCCATCTCTGGGCCTGCTCCTCCGTCCCTGAATCTCCCTCCTTCTCTGGGACCCCTCCCCATCCTTTGTCCTTCATCTCGCTCCTCCCCCGCCCCCTGCTCCTGAACAGAAGGCCTGGACCACTCCTGTCTCTCCCCAGGTATCGGGTGATGGGGTTGAGGCAGTTCTAATATTCTTTGAGTCTTTTATTTTATTTGGGGGTAAAATTAGACGAGAAGAAAGGCTCCTCTGTGTAGCAGTCACTCCTGAAAGAAAAGGCAAATTAAATTATCCTTGGGGGGCTGTGATCCTTTCATGGAAGAAGAAATAGAATCTGTACCGAGTGCTTCCTCCTAGGACCAGGCCTGCATGTGAAGGAGGCTCCGTTCACTCACCACCGGCAGGACGCCGTGGAGGCTGGGGTGAACTAGCGTGTGTGTGCGTGTGCACATAAGTGACCGTGTTTCTGCGTGCAGGGGGTGTGTGTGGGGTGTCCGGGCGCCCCTCTCTGTGTCCCTTGTCTCCCAGGACTGCGAGGCTAGCTGCCCGTGGTCTGGGGCATCTTGAATTGGGGGACGGCGTGCCGTGGGGCTGTGTGGCACAGGGGACGTGTCCTACCTCCTCAGGGACACTTTCAGGCTCTTGTCCCTGCTGGCATTCCTGGGGTCAGAGTGCTGCTGACCCGAGTTCCCCAGATGCCCTGACACCTGACTTTGGCATCATCTCCGGGGTCTTCCGTCTCCCCCTCTCCCCCACCCCCGGGGCTCCAGGGGACCTCGCGGCCTCTGGTCCAGCCGCAGCCCTGAGGCCGTGGCTGCTGCCCTCCTGTCCCACCAGGCCTCAGCTTCTGTGCCCGCTTGGACACCCTTTCATGTGCCCACAGCAGGCTTGGCCACCGGCTCCAGCCTCGGCCGGTCCTTGCCCCTCCTCTTGTCTCAGGGTCCTCCCATCAAAGCCAGGAAGGGCGTCCAGCGGTGCTCAGGGCCCCGCCAGGGTCCTCCCATCAAAGCCGGGAAGGGCATCCAGTGGTGCTCAGGGCCCCGCACTGCTCAGCCGCACCCCCTCAGCCTCCCGTCGCTCCTACTCATCAGGAGGAGGTTATTTTTGTGAAGTGCATCTGCAAAACACATCTGCTAATTTTCTGTATTTGTTTATCCACAGCGGAAATCTGAACTGTAACTGTTTCACACGGCAGCTCACGAATAAACAGGAGAAAACAACAGAAGAGAAGGATGCGGCAGGATGTGCGTTAATGTCCTCACGCAGGTGGGCAGGAGCTGGGAGGCGGGGGTGGGGCAGGCGAGTCCCCAGACTCGGGTGAGGGGGGCCTGGGGACGCGGGGAAGGCTGGACAGACAGAGCCCTGGGCGGATCCGGGCCGCCTGGCTTTGCAGAGCCTGAGGCTCCGAGAGGAGAGGGGCGTGAGTCCACCTCCCCCCAGGCTTAGCCTGGGTGGAGCCAGAGACCATCAGATGGCCCTGCCAGCCATCTTCCCCTCCCAGCCCCAGGGAGACAAGGCCTTGGTGATCAGGGGGACCGGCTTGTGGCCTGAAGGTTCCCGAGCGTGGAGACAGCCCTCGGACCCGAGTGTGCACCCCGTCGGCGAGGAGAGAGGCACCAAAACACAGCTCCCTCCCACTGCTGCTCGGGCAGTGGTGGCAAGTGCGGGGACGGGGCTGACCCCGAGCAGACGCAGTGCTGGGAAAGGACGCTGTCCTCTCGTGCAGAGGGAGAGGGGGACGTGGCGTCTTCCCACGGGACACAGGACACTAATCTCCCTGTGGGGGCCCACCCTCATGACCTGGTCACTGCCCCAAGACACTCCCTCTCCTCACACCTTCCTGATGGAGATTAGGGATTGTGCACCATTGTCACATGGGCACCTCATGCACGTCTGCGTCCTGACGCCCCCTCCTCATGTGGGTGCCCCGTGCGCGTCTGCGTCCTGATGCCCACTCTTCCTGTGGATGCCCCGTGCCCATCTGTGTCCTGACACCCCGTCCTCCCGTGGGCGCCCCATGCCCATTTGCGTCCTGACGCCCACTTCTCACGTGGGTGCCCCGTGCCCGTCTGCGTCCTGATGCCCCATCCTCACATGGGTGCCCCGTGGACGTCTGCATCCTGATGCCCCATCCTCCTGTGGGCGTCCCATGCCCATCTGCGTCCTGACGCCCACTCTTCCCATGGATGCCCCGCGCATGTCTGTGTCCTGATACCCAGTCCTGACATGGATGCCCCGTGCCATCTGTGTCCTGGTGTCCCGTCCTCCTGTGGGTGCCCTGTGCACGTCTGCATCCTGATGCCCTGTCCTGACATGGGTGCCCCGTGCACGTCTGTGTCCTGACGCCCCCTCCTCACATGGGCGCCCCGTGCACATCTGCTTCCTGACGCCCTGTCCTGACATGGACGCCCCCTGCACGTCTGTGTCCTAACCTCGTTTGTAGAAGGACAGCCCCACTAGAGCATCAAGACCCACATGACCTCACTGTAACCTATTTATGTGTTCAAAGCCCATCTCCAAACACAGCCACATTCCGGAGTTCCTGGGTTTTTGGTGGGGGGCTGGGGTCACCCTTCAGCAGCCCAGAGTTTGGGGCCAGTGCTCTGACAGGGAGGACGTGAGTGCTGGTTGAGCTCCACTCTCTGCAGGGAGACGAGTACAGTCCAGGGCTGGGACACATGCGAGGCCCAGCCAGCTGAGGACAGGGTTGGGGGCCGTGCGGAGGCCTGGGAGCTTCCTGGGAGGAGGGAAGAAGTGTCCAGCGTCCCCTCCCCTGGGGCCTGCAGGGCGGCCTCAACCCTGACTCTTCCCAGAGCCCTGGAAGGAAGTGTGAGCTGTGCCCACTCTGTTCGTGCTCAGGACTAGCTCCAGAGCACGCTGGGAGTGTGTGTGTGTGTGTGTCTGTGACAACAGTCATCAAATCACCAGATTGTATGTAATATCATATTTGGCCCCTGTAGAGATTCCATTATCCATTTACATAAACAAATAGCACAGACTCATTAAGTTATTAATATCTTACGGAGGCACAATCACCCTGTTTACATCTTTGCGGAGATTTAGGAATAATACAACCATAAATCACCCTGCGACCGAGCGTGCTCAGCAATGGGGAGGTGGCTTCCCTGGGCTCCTTTCTGGGAAGAAGCTCATGCCCTTGACCAGGGGTTTCCTGCCATCCTGCGAACGGCTCCTCCACTGTGAGGGTCTGGGGGGCCTCGGTCCGGGCGGTGACGGAGTCGGCCCTGTCTGCTCCAGCGGAGGGAGCTTGTGACCAATGGGCCCTTCTGTCAGGTTTGAGTTTGTGGTCAAAGTGCGGACCCGTCCAACATGACTCCCACCAAAACAAGGGAAAGGGTCTGCTTCTAAGAGGGGCTGAGGGATCCTGCCCGGACAGGAAGGCTGAGCAGGGTGAGAGAGAGAGGGAGGGAGGGAGGGAAGGTCTGCCCAGAGGTTAGAAGAGGGCACCTCGGGGTGAATCGAGTATGGAAACGCGGGCTCAGGGCTTCTGTTCATCACCTCTGTGGTTTAAGCGCTGTTCCAGAGTGCGAGTCTAACCCACGGGGTGGAGCAATCCCTCAGGCTCTGGGAACGCCCATTGTTCTGTAAAGGCCAGGGTGATTGTGGAGGCTCCATGCCAGATGCTTTCTCAGGACTCTAGGATTACGGGGCCACGCGACCTTAAAAGGCTGAGTACGGGTGCGTGTTCCAAAGGATGGGGTTCCACCTCCTGCTGGGGTCAGGGAATCACTGCAGCAAAGGACCCCTTTGTTGGTTTTTAATTGCATATAGGTCTTTAATTTGCAGACTCTAACAGACTGTTTCTAAAAGCCATCTGTCCGAGTCCTTTCACACTTCTCAGACCAGCCTTGGTTTACCTGGAGGCAGACGCGGGTGACTCTGAAGCTCACTGGGCCAGAGGGGTTTGGACGGGCTCCCTGCTGGCCTTTCTCGGCTCACCTCTCCCTGTCCTGTGAACTTGCTGGGAGAGTGTCTCTCTCCTCACATCCTTTCTCGCTGCTCCCGTGAAGCTGATCACAGCTGCTCTCTGCTCCTGAGATGTGCCTGCACAAGCCCCGAGCCGCGGGGAGGGCTCTGAACCCCAGCACAAGCTTCCTCTGGGCTCTGTGGCTTCTCAGGGGCCTTGCGCCCATGGATTCCCAGTGGACAGGAAGCCTCTGCTGTCCTGAGGCCGGTCCATCTCGGCCCTCCTGCCGGTGACTCTGCCCAGTCCCTCTTCTTCTCACCAACGTGTGTTCTTTCTTTTTTTAAAAAAAGACCAGATGCCATCTTCCCGTTTCCTTCAAAACTCCCCCTCACCAGGGTCCTTCGCTCATCTTTTCCATTTCCTTAAGTAAATTACGGTAGAAACAATACGTTCCCACCTAACTGGATCTCTCCTGCTAAGTGTCCATTACCTGCTGATGGAGGGTCCTCCAGGCACGTGGCCCATCTCCGCAGCCTGCCTGGAGTCCCCCTGGGGAACTCTTGACCCGCCAGGCTGCCTCCCGCCAGAACAAGAGTGCTCTTCAGGACAGACCCGAGTGTGGAGAGGACTGAGAGCACGTGAGGTGGTCAGGAAAAACGGTCCACCTTCTCCCCGCCCTCTGTCCCTCTGTAGGTTGCTTGCACCCAGTGGACATTCTTCAGAGACTAAAAAGCAACCCCAAACAAAGCGGCAGGAGTGTTGGGAGCGTTCTCACACCTGAGACGCAGAATCCAGGCGGCGGGGGCTGCTGGGGACACGGCTTACCTCCCTGGTGTCAGCGATGATGCCCTGCCCATCCATCACCACGCTTACTCACAGCCTGAATCCAATTACGCAAACCTGATCTTGGGTCTTAATTAAATTTTTCAAAATGTGGCCTGCTTTCTCTGGGAACCAAGCAGTGATGTTCCCACCCTGCTTCCTTTGTGAGCCGCTCCTCTGGGGAGCGGGCTCAGGGAGGTGTTCGCAAGCAGAGGCCTCCAGGATGGCCCTCCTCGTCCCGCTGGGTCAGCCTCGTTCTCTGATCGGCGCGGCCATGCACACACCTTTCGACAGGAGCTGGCAAATCAGAGACGGGAGCCCGCGAACGCTTGCTGTTTGTCAATTTAATATCCTAGAACAAACAGCCCAGATCTGTGTCAACAGCCATTACGGGGATTGTATTCTGTTTCCTTTTCTATAAATCCAGCTCATTACTCCGCGTGATGGATGTGGGCTGCTGCTCCTGTTTGCTGTGCTGCTCATGGTTCCACCGATGCCCCCGTCCCCGAAAGCCTGCTGTTGGGGGGCAGGTGGCCCCGGGTCGCAGTCCTGGGCATTGCCTCCCAGACCCCAGACCCTCACAGGGCCCGGGCGGGATGCTGAGGCCGCGGAGCAGCTGATGCAAAGCTCTGGGCTGCACCCCTGCCTGCCTGGCCCTCCTGATACCTGGCCGGGTAGCTCCAGGGCCCAGGCTGCCCTGGTGGCAGCCTCGCCGTGGTCCCGTGAGGCCTTCCCATGTCCCTCCTGCTTTGGGAGCCCCTGGAACACGTGCGGGGATCTGCCAAGCTGTGGATGCTGCAGTGTGTCCCCCTAGCTGTCTGATTGCTCCCCTTCCTTGGCCTACATTTCCATTATCTCCTCAGGCTCCGTTCCGTGGCGGCCTTGCCTCCGCTCGGGAGGGATGGGTTCTGTGGGAGAGGAAGCCTGTGGGCCCCGTGCAGACACAGTGCAGGCCAAACCCACCCGGGGCCCCCAACTCCCAGCCCCATGCACTCACCACCAAGGGCTGCGGGCCACTGTCCATCTCCTGGAGCCAGGCTGCCACCGAGGCACCATTCCTAACCACTGCTTGGGCACTGCTGGGGGGTAGGTGATGGGTGGGAAAACCCAGGGTGGCAGCAGAGGACAGACAGGGAACGGGAAATGCTTGGGGTTTCATGCATTGAAGTTGCACGCCGCTTGACTCTCCCTCCACCCTCCATGCTCCTAGTCCTCCCCTTTTCTCCTTTCCCGAGCCCAGGGAAGAACCCGCTCAGTGTCAGAGGCCCCAGGTTCTGGAGGGCCCCCAAGACCCAGGCTCCAGGACGTGGCCGCCTCCCGCCAGCTCCTTGCCTGCTACCTGGGGTCCTGTTCATGGAGCAGGGTGTGGTCCTCCCTGACACCATCCTTACGCTCCAGGGGAGGGGGCAGCCGGGAGCTTACCCTCTGCATCTGGCTGCTGTGGGGCAAAGGCTGCCCCCTCCCAGGCGGGACCCACCGACTGGACCTCCTGTGATGCCGGCTCTCCAGACATGAGGCCGAGTCCAGGGGAGTGTCCCAGAACATCCACATATGAATCAGCCTCAGGCCCCGGTGAAACGTCACAGCCAAGACATACTGCAGACCTGCTGTGGGCCCGGTAATCTCTGAGAACCTCCAGATCCCCACCAAGATCCCCTGAGATCGAGGTCCCTCTGCACTCAGGGACTCTCCCCACCGCTCCCCCTGGTTCGTGCACACCCTGCCTCACCTGCTCCCCTGCTGCCTGGGCGTCACCTGTCTGCACCCTCAGTGCTCCTGACTTGGGTTCAAGGGCCGCCTCCGGGAAGACCTTGGTTATCCGTGCAGCCCTGTACTCCCATCCCCTTCCCTGCACAACCTTCCCGCCGGACCAGCCACTGTCCGGGCACTGCTGGCTCCTCCCGCTGGGTCAGCTGCAGGGCCGGGTCAGGCTGGTGGAGGTGGGCGCGCTCCTCAGCCCGGGGATCCCGGGAACAGCTGTGTGTGCCAGAAAGGGTGCTGCGGAAAGAAACGGATGAAGCAGTGGAGTAATGAAGTGCACATCTGGCCCCCAAAGGGAGGACCCCGAGAGTGGTTCGTGATCGGTCTGGAGTTTTGGGACCCTGACACCAGCCTCGTGGTGTATCCGGAGAGGCTTCGGCCAAGCGAAACGTCAGAGGGGATCGTGCTCGGCTAGGCCACAGGAGAAAGCGGTGGGTCCGGTGTCCCTGCTCCGGCTCCCAGGGGCTTCTCTCTGCTCCATAAATCTAGCCCACAGCAGCGTTTCCGAAAATGTGTAAAGGAGAAATAAGGCTCCCTGAAGACGGAAAAGCCGCGGTAAAAATGAAACACTCTTCGTCTTGGGCCTTTGATGGGGAGGGAGATGGAGGCCTGCCGCCATCTCTCCCCAGTTGGAGCCTCAGTCCTAAATCACCATCTCGGGCCAGACTGACTTGAGCGGTATTATTCCAACGCACTTCTCAGTGAAATGCAAAGTATGCCATCATCATTATTCTAATGTCACTGGGGGCCTCTTGGTCAAGTGAAGATATTTCAAACGCTGCATTTACAAGTCAAAACCAGCTACACAATATTTAGGGAACTCCACAGAAGAGTCACCCAGCCATGAATCAGAGGCTCCGCACCCGAGCGCCTTTTACACCCAGACAGGCCTGAGAAAGAGGGGGAGATAAATTTTCATTCTTTGCACTCACTCCGTCATCCTCTTCATCCCGAGTGCTGCTCTGGGCTGTCCCCCGCGCTGTCCCCAGGCCAGGTTTCTGCTGCCGGGCTCATCCCTGTGATTGATAACCACCAAGGTCGTCGCACGGCAAGGGCACCCTCGATGCGGCCCGGAGCTCCCTGGGGGCCCACATCCCAGCGACTCTTTGTTTCCTCTTCTGAGAGCTGGAGGGACACTTGACCTCTTTCCACTGCTCCCTGGATGAGCCCCAAGGTCACCAGGGCAGACCTGTGCAGACCCTGGCCTGCCGCTGCCTGTGTGTGAATAAAGCTTTATTGGCTCAGGCTGCCCCGTCTACCCCCTCTTTGCCTGTGGCTGCTGAGCTGGTTGCAAAGGAGGCCTGTGGCCCTCAGAGCTGGCGATGCTTGCTCTCTGGTCGCTAAGGAAACGTGTGCAGGCCCTGCTAAGCCTCTGCAGTGACGCAGCGTAGACCTGGGGGAGCTCACTAACTCCTGGCTCCTTGTTCTGCACGTCCAAGCTCTCTGTGCATGAAGGCCCCTGCCTAGGAGGCTCTTCCAGTGAAACTGTTCATCTGCAGGCCCAGGGCACGCGTCCTCCAGACGTGAAGGGTTTTCTGACTCTGTCCTTGGGAGCCACTTCCTTTGCATCCACCCTCCGTGGCTCCCCTCCACCACCCCCTGTGCCACCAGCATCAGGGCTGGAGCCCACCTTGCCTGACCTCTGTGGGGGTGCCCCACTCTTGAGGATGAAGTTGGAAGGGTACCCAGTGCCCCTGGGGAGGTCATGCCCTCTGCTTCCTTCCCTCCTACCCAGCCCCGCACCCCACCCTCTCCAGCTTCTCCCAGGATCACATCCCATGCGCATGTTCAGGGTCTGTCCCAGAAGAGCCCAGGGCCCAGAAAGCAGCAGCCTGGGTTGATCTAGAGAGGTCGCCAAGCTTGCCCAAAGCCACTGTGGTTGGAAACGCTGCTGCAGGCTTTGTTGTGTAATGTCTCAGTCCCCGCAGACCCCAAGAGTGACTTTGAGATTCCCCTGGAAAGTGGGGACCCAGAGAAACCCATGTGGGAGAGGACAGGGTCCCACAGGCAGAAGGCTCTCTGGACTGGCACCCGGGGCTGCAGGAGCGGGAGCAGGGAGCAGGGCAGAAGGAAGCGGAGAGTCTGGAGTGGGAGGTGGGACTGGGGAGTGGGCCCCCTCGGGGACGCCCGCCCCCCACCAGCTGCTTTTGGTCACCACTGCTCCCAGCAAGGTGCAGTCCAGTTCTCCAGTCCCCCTTCCAATGTGAGTGTAATGTCTCAGTCCCTGCAGACCCCAAGAGTGACTTCGAGATTCCCCTGGAAAGTGGGGACCCAGAGAAACCCATGTGGGAGGGGACAGGGTCCCACAGGCAGAAGGCTCTCTGGACTGGCACCTGGGGCTGCAGGAGCGGGAGCAGGGAGCAGGGCAGAAGGAAGCGGAGAGTCTGGAGTGGGAGGTGGGACTGGGGAGTGGGCCCCCTCGGGGACGCCCCCTCCCCCCCCTCCACGCTGCTTTTGGTCACCACTGCTCCCAGCAAGGTGCAGTCCAGTTCTCCAGTCCCCCTTCCAATGTGAGTGTGGAGTGGTGTGATGGTTGGTCAGTCCTCGGGGAAAAGTCCAGATCAGGAAAAACCAGTGTCTAAGACTGACAGAGGCCTGCCAAATTTGAGGCAGAGATAAGGAGGAGCTCTGAGTCTGGGGAGGGGGCCCAAGAGAGGCCCCAGGACAGGGAAAGGGCTTCAGGGTAACACGCAGAGAGAAGTGGGGGGTGTTGGGGGGAGAGGTCAATAGTTCCTGCCTCTGGGAGTCACCCTTCCCAGACCCACCCTGGTGGGGTGGCCTGGCTGTGTTCACACTGAACAAGGACTGAACAGGCACCCCTTCTTCCCTGGGGCTCAGCCCCCCAGATTCAGCTCCCAGCAAGTCCCATGGGACCCCTCAACCTGTTCTTTGACCTTAATGCGCCGACCCCTGCTTTAACCTCTCGATTTACTTTTAGGTCAAACAAACAACCCCTTCCCCCTACTTCCCCCAAAAGAAAACCACCAGAAAATCTGGCATCAGTGTAAACAAATCCTGAACCACAAGTAACTCTAGACTACGTGAGAGGAATTTCTCACGATTTTCTTTTAAAACAAGAGAGACATATGGCCTGCCCATTTTATTTATTTCATACTGAAAATTGCTGGTAGAAATAACACAAAATAAATGTGGCAAAGAATAAGACTTCACACAGGGAGGGGAATTGTGATCATTTTCATGAAATTTAACTAGGAAAACTTGGTCTGTGTAGAAATACTGCATTTACAAAGCAAAGCCAGTGCTTATTTTTGGTATAATTGGGAGAATCTTGTATGGTCAAGCTGATTGTTGAACTAGATATTTGTTGTAAACTTAGTACCCAAACACCCAATTCCCACAAAATTAATTTCAGTAAAATAAAAATGAAGATAAAGCTATCTGAGTTACACAAAAAATAATCAACAAATTATAACAGTTGGAAACATTCTGTTTTGACGAGCTTTAGATCAATAGTTGTAATTCTGTTTTTGATATTAATATTTATTAAAATTTATTAAAATATCCATATGGGTTTAAAATATCCTGTTCTTGTAAGATAGCCACTCTTCCGTTTGTCCAACCCATATATCCAACCACCCATCCATTCACCCACCGATCCATCCACACAGCCATCCACCCATCCATCCACCCATCCATCCACCTACCCATCCATCCACCCATCCATCCACCTACCCATCCATCCACCCATCCTTCATCCATCCACCATCCACCCATCAAGCTGTCCATCCACCCACCAAATCATTCATCCACACAAACACCCATCCAGTTATTTATCCATATAATAATCTCTCTGTTCATCATGCAACCAGCCAGCCAGCCATTCATTCAGTCCCTAATTCACTCTACAAAGTCTGAAGTAGTTTACAAGAAAATATATTAATCAATAAAACCATCAGTTAGAATCATGGAAAAAGCCGTTGATCAGAACTCAGACTGGTGAGAAGAGAGGAAACAAGCTCTTTAGGCCTTGAGTCCTGAAAGAAAGAAAGAAAGTGAAAGGTGCTCAGTCGTGTCTGACTCTTTGCAACGCTATGGACTGTAGCCTGCAAGGCTCCTCCGTCCCTGGGATTCTCCAGGCAAGAGTACTGGAGTGGGTTGCCATTTCCTTCTCCAGGGGATCTTCCTGACCCAGGGATCGAGCCCAGGTCTCCCACATTGCAGGCAGACACTTTACCATCTGAGCCACATATTCAGCTCTGAACCTCTTGGTAGAAAAAGCAAAGACAGCCAGTTCCATTTCCTTACTGTCCCTTAAGGGAAAACACATCTGTGTATCACGGCAAAAAGACCCCTGCTTGGCATTCAGATCTGTGATGGCATTTCCATCAGCGATGCCTCCCAGGGGCAATCATCCAGCAGGTGAACCTTCTGAGTGTTACCCTGGGCCAGGCAAGGGCGGTCCATCTGCGGTGGTGGACGGCACCCCCTCAGCGTGGAAAGACACGAGGACAGGTCACAGCAGGAAAATGACCTCTGGGCTCATTAGATCTACAGATCTAATCTGTTCTTCATAAAAATGATGAAGTTACATGTCTTTGTAAAATGCAGTCATTCAAACTCTTCTGTCCCTGCGAGCAATCACTTCAACAGTGACTGAATTCGTGAGACGAGGTCAGATTACTAAAATCTTTCCTGGTCCCTGCACCTTAGTGTCAGTCGCTCAGTCATGTCCCAGTCTTTGTGGCCCCGTGGACTGTACCCCACCAGGCTCCTCTGTCCTTGGGATTCTCCAGGCATGAATACTGGAGTGGGTTGCTCTTCCCTTCTTCAGGGGATCTTCCCAACCCAGGGATCGAACCTGGGTCTCCTGTAATGCAGGCACATTCTTTAGCAACTGAGCCACCAGGAACACGTTTTCTTAGTAAGTAATGGTTTAATTGACGAGTGAGTGATACAGCCAAGTGTAGAGCCTAAGATGGTGCCCATGCTCCCAAGATACATGGACTTGGAACCCTGGAATGTGACCTTGTTTGGGAAAAGAGCCTGTCAGACATCATGAGCTGAAAGACCTCAAGATGGAATCACTCTGTCTCCAGGTGTGAGCAGAGGGGACACAGGAGGAGAAGGTCACACGAGGTCGGAGGAGGGGACTGAGGGATGTCCTGTGAGGACCCGAGTCACCAGGGTTTCCTGCAGCACCAGGGCCTGGAGGCACAGCTGAGGCTCCGTCAGGTCTCCAGAGGGGACAGCCATGCCGACCCCTTGACCAGGGCCTTCTGGCCTCCAGGACTGCAGGCTGTGGTCACTGGTTATGGAAACCCCAGGAAATGATTTCAGCATATGTCAAGGATCAATGCCTTCAGATTTGGAATGTTGAAGAAATCTACAAGATAATTATCTACAGATAATTTATCTATGGACTCAGAATCTCTGTAGGGAGATTTTCTTCTTCCCTCAAGTTCACTTACTCTAAAGTAAGAACAGAAGACCTCAGCAGAGAAAGATAAACGGTCCCTTCCAATTTTGTTGTTGTTCAGTCACTCAATCATGTCTGACCCTGTGACCCCATGGACTGTAGCGCGCCAGGCTTCCCTGTCCTTCACTCTGGGAGTTTGCTCACACTCATGTCCATCGAGGTGGTGATGCCACCCAACCATCCCATCCTCTGTCGTCCCCTTCTTCTGCCCTCAATCTTTCCAGCACTGAGGTCTTTTCAAATGAGTCAGGTCTTTGCATCAGTGGCCAAAGTATGGGAGCTTCAGCTTCAGTCCTTCCAATGCCTTGGACCAAAAACTGATGACAGAAACCTTCTCATGATGAGAACTAAGCGATGCTGCAGGCTTGCTGTGTGCCCGGCCCTCGGGTGATTAGGGCAGGGATGAGGCTGTGAGTGAGGTGGGGCTTGCTCAGCTCAGAGGGGGTCATGACCTCAGGCTGGGCCTGGGTCAGGATGGGTGCAGGGGCATCAGGGGGAGCCTTGAAGGTGGACACAGGGTGGCAGTTAAAGGGATCACGCTTCCCCAAGTGACTTTTGGTGTGTCTCGAGGCTCCTGAGATTTCAGATGAAACCTGTCTGAGCCTCAGGGCTTCAGAATGCACCCCCACTTCCCCGTCCCCCCCAGGAAGGCCTTCTTTCCTCCATCCGGAGACGTTTTCTCCCTGGCACCCAGAGGGCTGCCTGCTCGGCCCTCATCCAATTACCTCGCCTCCATTAATGGACCTCCCTGAGTTTCCTTTTCTGGAGCCATCAAGTTTTGTTGCTAAAATTACACTTAGCTCTCCTGAAGTTGGCTCAATTATAATCCTCACTTCTGAAGATTTATTTCCTATGAAAAAGCTGCTCTGAAGCCCCGTAGAAAGAGTCCCACTCCCCCTTCTTGCTGCCCACTAGCGAGGCTGCGTCCCCTCTCGAGATGGGAACCCGGCCTCCTCGAGGTCCAGCCAGGACCCCCTTGTTTTCTGGGGGCTTCCGGCAGGCACACGGGGACATCTCTCAGACCCTTTCAAACGGAGTGTATAAAATAATAGACACTGTCTCCATTTGCTTCCTGTTTTACTCCCAATACTTTTAAGATAAAAACAGAGGCCCGGTGGACTGGATTCACGAGCGTTTCCAGAACGCTGGAGACAGTGGCGTTTCGTGCAGACAAGCAAGGGCATCGCACTGTCTCCCTCGACCACCCTGTGACGACGGCTGCACCCCGGAGCCCTTCTTGTGTTGTGTGCACAGCACCTTCAGGACCGCATGCAGCTTGCACACAGATGGTGCTGTTTTCCCCAGAGGACGCTCTGATGAATCAGAGCTCAAGGCCAAGTTCACTGGAGGCAGGGAGGTAACAGGGCCTGTCCAGCCAGGAATCTGGCCCAACCAGCACCACGAGGTTCTACAGTGGAAAGTCCCACTTGGATATTTTGCAGAGCCACCCCCGAAGAGACACCACGGAGCAGGCCGATTGCCCTAATGGGTGTGGGACCCTCAGCACACAGACCACCTTGTGAGAGACTGTCTCACACAGGAGTGTTTTAAAACTCCAAGTGATATCATATGATATTTGATGATATCAATTATATATGGAATCTAAAAACTAATGATGTAGTTTCACTCTTGAACAAAACAGAAATAGACCCACAGATTATGGTTGCCAAAGGGGAAAGGGGAGGGATGAGCTAGGGGTTTGTGATTAAACAGACACATGCTACTCTATATAAAATAGATAATCAATAAGGACCTACTCTGGCACACAGAAAACTCTGCTCAATATTTTGTAATGACCTATAAGGAAAAAGAATCTGAAAAAATTATATGCATGTATATGTATAATTGAACCGTATGCCTAAAACTGACACAACTTTGTAAATCAACTATAGTCCATGGAGTCCAAGCTACGGTTTTTCCAGCAGTCCTGCTTGCGTGGATGTGGGTGTTGGACTATAAAGAAGGCTGAGTGCCGAAGAACTGATGCTTTCCAATTGTGGTGCTGGAGAAGACTCTTGAGAGTCCCTTGAACAGCAAGGAGAGCAAACCGGCAGATCCTAAGGGGAATCAACCTGAATATTCATTGGAAGCACTGTTGCTGAAGCTCCAATATTTTGGCCATCTGATGTGAAGAGCCAACTCATCAGAGAAAGTCTTGATTCTGGGAAAGATTGAGACCAGGAGGAGAAGCGGGTGGCAGAGGAGGAGATGGTCGGATGGTATCGCTGACTCAGTGGACATGGATTTGAGCAAACTCTGGAAGACAGTGAAGGACAGGGAGGCCTGGAACGCTGCAGTCCATGGGGTCGCAAATAGTCAGATCTGACTTAATGACTGAACAACATGCTTCCATAAAAAAAGTAAATAAAAAAGTCCAAGACATCCTACAATGAAAAGAATCAATTGAATTCATCACTTCCTTATTCAAAAAAATAAATAACCTGTCTCAACATTTCCAGACTCATATCCTAGGGTTGAGCTTGGAAACGTGATGTCACAGAGAAAACGATTCTCCCTCTGCACTCTGAGTTCTTGACTGAGACCCCCGTGTGGTCAAAAGCAGATCAGTGAGAGAAAATCAGAAATGCACTCAAAGGTGCCTCACACCCGTGTGAGAGCGCCCAGGAAAACGGGGAGCCCTGAGATGGAGACGGCGCTCCTCACACCCGTGTGAGAGCGCCCAGGAAAACGGGGAGCCCTGAGACGGAGACGGCGCTCCTCACACCCATGTGAGAGCACCCAGGAAAACGGGGAGCCCTGAGATGGAGACGGCGCTCCTCACACCCGTGTGACAGCGCCCAGGAAAACAGGGAGCCCTGAGATGGAGACGGCGCTCCTCACACCCGTGTGACAGCGCCCAGGAAAACGGGGAGCCCTGAGACGGAGACGGCGCTCCTCACACCTGTGTGAGAGTGCCCAGGAAAACGGGGAGCCCTGAGAAGGAGAGGGCGCCCAACTGTCATCTTAAGCTGCAGACAGAAGAGCTGCTGTGGGGGATGGGCAGTGGCCGAGGCTCCAGTGAAGCGCGGCCAACCAGGGTGAGCTCCACGTGCAGGTTTAGATCGGGTCCTCTTGGAGAAGAGCCTCCTGCGGTTTTGAGTCACCGTCCTCTTCCCCGTGCCGTTCAGGGCTGGGGGCGGCGCTTACCCAGGGAGGTCCTCTTACCCCTGGACATCTCAGACCTTCTCCTGCCCACGTCTGCTGCAGCTCAAAATCAGCAGCTCACAATAGTCCTTATGCCAGAGACTAGCATGCTCCGTCCCCTTCAGCATGTTGGGCGAGTCGGTTCTGCAGGACAGAGCTGGGAGCAGACCCTGTGCCCCAGAGGCTCTCGGGCCGGGAATCCGCCTGCACTGCACCTGGGTCCCGTCCTCTCCAGCTGGAGTTGAACACCGGCCGGAAACCACCATCTTAATTTGGCCATCTTGCTTGATCGTCGCTCTTTTCTTTTCTCCTCCTAATTCACCAGCCCAGGGTTGGGACACTCCCCTCCTGAGCCCCACACCTCTATCTCTGAGCTCTGTCACCAAGAAAAATATTTGCACAAGACTGCTGATGAGCTAGGGGCCACAGATCAGCCACCATCGACGGGGGCATGCGGCCGAACAGGGGAGCGGCACCCGGAGGACCTGGCCGGCCTGAGGGCCTCCGCGGCTCCTGGGCCCAGTCCTGCCTTCCCAAGGCCTTCTGGGGCTCATGTAACTCACTGCAGGAGAAGCCCTGCCCTGTGCTCCGAGATGGAGGCTCCAAGCAGCCTGGGAGATTTCTTCTTGGGGAGATGACGAAGCAGAGAGCAGAGGAAGGCCTTCTAATCAGAACACCCCGCTCTGCATTTAAGAAGAAAAGGAGCTTTCTGTTCTGTTTTGACAATAGGAAATGCATTTACTATTTTCTAATTCATTAATCTTAGTCTAGGATTTTGCTAAAGTTCTCTTTTTTTTTTTTCCCCTACAACACTTCCTTATGTCTATTCCTTCTAAACATTGCCATAATTGTACTTAGGCTTGAATGTTTACTCATGAAAATGATGTAGCATTTGAGAATATTTGAAGTTTCTAGTATATCTAGTATATCGGGGAAGGCAATGGCACCCCACCCCAGTACTTTTGCTTGGAAAATCCCATGGACGGAGGATCCTGGTAGGCTCCAGTCCATGGGGTTGCTGGGAGTCGGACACGACTGAGCGACTTCACTTTCACTTTTCACTTTCATGCATTGGAGAAGGAAATGGCAACCCACTCCAGTATTCTTGCCTGGAGAATCCCAGGGACGGGGGAGCCTGGTGAGCTTCCGTCTATGGGGTCGCACAGAGTTGGACGCGACTGGAGCGACTTAGCAGCAGCAGCAGTATATCAGTGATCCCAAACTATTTGACTATGAAAATATCTGTTTAATTTCAAAACTACTGCAGATCTGTTACAAGGATGTAATTACAACACAGAGAATGTGGTCAGTATTTTACAATACATTTGTATAGAGGGTGTAATCTATAAAAATATCAAATTACTATGTTGTACACCTTAAAGTAACAATGTTAGAAATCAACTAAGCTTCAGCAAGAAAGAACAAAGGGAAGAGGGAAAAAGAGAGGAGGAAAGAGAGAAAAAAGGAAAAAAGAGAAAGGAAGGAAGAAGCAGAGGAAGAAAGAAGGCCCAGGTCAAGTTCAGCCTCTCCATCAAGCTGCGTGCCCTCAGCAGACACTTGTCCTTAATCCTAACACTGCTCATCTCCCATGGCGGGTGACAGCTGGGCCCTCCTCATGGGCTGATGCTCACGGGCACCAAGCATCATGGAGTCTGGCCTGCGGACAGGGCTCGGGAAGTGCCAGGGCCTCTGCTGCTGACCTGGGCTGCTCTCTGCCCTCTCGTCCTTGGTGGCCGCCCCTGAGAGGCTGTTCACGAACTTGCTGGAGCAGGTGCCTCCCCTCCATGTCCCTCCCCTGCAGGTTCCGCCAAAAGCCTGGCCTAGAGTCCGAGCCTTGCTGGCTGAGCCCCCGCCCTCTCCCTGCCCCATCCTGAGTGCAAGGCTCCACAGTGGGCTTTCAGAGCCAGCCCCGATAAGAGAGCTACCTTCCCGGGCTTTATCTCTGTCTCTGTCCACTGAGGGCCCCGGAGTCCAGGGTGCCTTGGTGAGCTCCCCTGTGGACGGTCCACTGTCCACCCAGGCCACATCAGAGGGAAGGAGAGCCATCTCCCCTTCCTCCAAGGGGGCGAGAGGCTTCCCTGTGATATGAGCGCTGTGGTCCACACTCCACTCCCCTCCGATGGACGCCCTGACCGCAGGCTGGATCACAGGACCACTTGCTCACAGATCAAAGCCTGGAGAAGGGCTTGCCTTCTGCTTGTTCCAGAGCTGTTGTTTTCAACACGGATCCTCAGATGGTACAGAATGCCTGTTGGGGACACTGGTGCGAGATTTATCTGAGGTGTTGACTGAAAAAAAAAAAAAAAAAACAACACACAGCCTCAAAGTTGAGGGTTATGTTTTATTCGGTGTGCAGAATTGAGGACTGAAGGCCAGGACATAGCATCTCGATCACTCTGAGAGATGGCTCAGAGAAGGCAAGGGTGGGAAGCCAGGGTGTATAGGGGGATTTACAACTAAGACTAGGCAGTGGGAACATCAGAAGATCACTGTTAAAGCCGACGCCGGGAGCTAGTGGAGGTCAGGGAAGCCTGGCGTGCTGCAGTCCATGGGGTCACAGAGAGTCAGACACGTCTGAGCGGTGAGCAAAGACAACCACAAACCGGATCTCTCAAGTGGAGGAATTCAGCTTTTTTCTACATCTGGGAAGATGCAAGAGCCAGGGCCCACTGAAATCACTCCTTTGACGCCCCTCCACTGTCCTGGCCTTCGCTGTCCTGGCCTCCGCTGTGTGTCCTCCCATTCCGAGGTCCCTCGGGGCTCACCGTCATGGCAGCTGCAGAGGCTGAGGCTGCGACCTCCTTTGTCTGCTGATGTGGCAGGCAGCACTCTTAGCCCACAGGGGAATGGGGGATTTGTGCTGGGCGTGGATGCCGGAATCTTTGTGAAATTGGAGTTTTATTCCAGGTGAGCAATGAGCGGAGACAAGTCCTGTTGGTGAAAAGAGAAAGCAACCGCACGTGGACCCTCTCTCCTTTTTCTGGATAAAATCCTAATTTCAACATTGCAGGGCTTCCCGGGTGGCACAGTAGTAAAGAATCTGCCTGCCAATGCCAGAGTCACAAGAGACACAGGTTTGATCCCTGTGTGGGAAAAATCCCCTGGAAAAGGAAATAGCAACCTGCTCCACTATTCTTGCCTGGGGAATCCCATGGACAGAGGAGCCTGGTGGGCTGCAGTCCATGCAGTTACAAAAGAGTTGGACATGACTGAGCACACATACACCCAGTGCTTATGACCCAATGTGCGTGTGGGTGTGTGTGAAGAGTGTATCAGGCTCTGGTCAGTTCTCCGAGCCATGGCAAGCGACACAGAGTTCCAAGTTAAGAGGCAGCTCTGGAGGATGAAGGTGGAGGATGGAGCTTTGGAGAAAAGGGCAATTTTTACATCAACGGTTGCATTTGTGAATCTTAAGGAAAATTGCTGCAGGAACAAATGAACTCATTTGAAAGTCGCCTGTCTTCTTGGTCTTCATAAGAATAAAACTCATCAGCTTGTGCCCCAGCCATCTAGACTTTGTAAAGTTGACATTGAATATGCAGAAAGCGAAACAATCAGCTCTGACTCCCTAGTGGCTTAGACAGGTGTGCAGAGCTGTGGGTCTGTAATTCACAGCTATTAAATCCTTTAGAGAGGTGATAAGAACTTTCTCTTGGGGCAAGAAAGTATGACAAGAAATGAGGAGACGTGTGAAAACACTCGTGTGTGGGGGCTTTGATACAGTTCCATGATGCTAAGTGACGCATAACTGTCAGCCTGGAATTCACACCTAATCAACTCAGTGACTAACTGGATGCACCATGCTTTCCGTGAAAACCGGAGTGGGAAGATTAAGGGGGAGCCAGCCCGGAATCTCTCTGGACTTTAGTCTCAATGTTCAGGGGAAGAAGGAACGTATTTTTCAAATATGCTCTTTATTTTTGGCCATTAAACCACTTCATGCAAAAACTTTGTGAATTTATATGTTGAATTGCACTAAAACACAAAACCAACAACACCTTGCCCTGTGCTGGAGACAATGACCCAAATCCTTGGATACACAGTGCGTGACAAGAGCTCAAGCTGCCACTCAAGGCTGGGGATCCCTTCTCCCAACACCACCCCGGCCCTGGCCCCACCGTCTGTCTCTCTCTGCAGTCTGGATGCAAGGGGATGCGATCAAAGGCTTTGCACCCAGAAGTGAACCTTCCTGCTTGAGTCTGTGCTGGTACCATCCCCGGGCAGTTACTAACTACAGAGAGAAATGATGTCTTTCTCGATTTATCTGCTCAATAATCATGCTCTGACTTGAGATATATTTTGAATTTCATGTTTCACTTCTCAGGAAAAATCTCAACCCAATATGTTAACTGTGGGAGAATGGCACCAGGATGCATAACTTAAATGTTTCAATTTTTAACCTGAAGTTTCTGGATAAACAGAAGGATTTTGAGTGTGCCATCATTCTTTGTTTAAACAGAGCTTGCTGGCTAAAATATGGACTAGGAGAGGCAATATATTTCTCAGGCAATTTGGAAAGTGGTTATAACAGAGACAGAGAAGAGGATCTTTAATTTTTATATCAGTTTATCTCAGAAGATATCATGAGAAATACTTGAGTTCCTGCTAGCTGCCCATATTTCAGATCTGAGGGGGAGCTGGGGCAGGCCTGGTACTGGCATTCTGGGGCCCTGGGGCAAGAACACAGAAAGAGGCACCCACACTGTGCCTCTGAACATCTGAGTTAAGAATCTGTTAAGGGAGCATTCTGCTGTAAACCCCAACTTAGAGGAACGTGCCGTGGTAATGACCTGGAGGTGAAGGGGTGAATTTGGAATTCTCAGATTCGCAGGAGTCTCGTAGCCCTGGGTAGAGAAGCAGTCCCTGGCCTGGGTGCTGGCAGTCGTCTTTCTGTCCACTCCACTGGGCAGAATTCTGGGCCCTGGGAGGCTGAACATGGGCTGAGAAGAGTGATACACAGGCTCTGGTAGAGAAGCCCGTAAGAGGGATGTAGCCAAGCAGGGCAGGGGTAGGGGTGGGTGGGGGGTAGGGGTTGTCCTCTTAACTTCCTGGTCTAGTGGGAGAGCAGGATGGACCCTGCCTCTAGTTGCCCCAAAAGAAAAAGAAATAAATGGTTATTGAAAGGGCTGAGCATTTCATCCAGGTCGTGACTAGGTTGCATCCATGACTCTTGATCTGAAAGAAACCCCTTTATTACCAACATTCTCAAGAGAAGGAGGGGTGTGCTGAGACCCGCCTCTCTGTGTGACCTTTGCAACTCACTTATCTATGAACGAGACCAGTGGGGGTAATATCTAATTATTACTGAATACGATTTTGAATAGGAAACAGAGTTACAGCCACTTATAGAAAGTGGTTATGACAGAGACAGGGAAGAGGATCTTTAATTTTTTATAAGTGGGCTTCCCTGATAGCTCAGTTGGCAAAGAATCCACCTGTGATGCAGGAGGCCCCAGTTCGACTCCTGAGGTGGGGAGGAGGGAGAGGCTACCCACTCCAGTATTCTTGGGCTGTGGCTCAGCTGGTAAAGAATTTGCCTGCAATATGGGAGACCTGGGTTCGAACCCTGGGTTGGGAAGATCCCCTGGAGGAGGGAAAGGCTACCCACTCCAGTATTCTGGCCTGGAGAATTCCATAGACAGAGAAGCCTGGTGGGCTACAATCCATGGGGTCGCAAAGAGTTGGACATGACTGAGTGACTTTCACTTTCATCACAGAAGACACCATGATAAATGAGTTCCTGCTAGCTGCCCATATCTCAGATCTGAGGAGAGCTGGGGCAGGCCTGGTACTGGCATTCTGGGGCCCTGGAGCAAGAACACAGAAAGAGGCACCCTCACTGGGCATCTGAACATCTGAGTTAAGAATCTTTTCTTAAATAAGAATTCTTTCTTATCTGAGATGTCTTTTGAATAAATTTTATTAGAATTTCAAGTCATATACTCAAACTTTTAAGGAGAAACTTTCTATAAACTGGTGTCCGTGTTGATGAAGGGGTTCCCTGATATTTAGCCAGAAATCCCCCTCCAAGATTGGGTTGGGGTGGATTTGTGAGACTTCCAGCCTGACTCTTCCGGGTGGTTGGGAGTCCCTGCCCCCAGCTCTGTGTAGCTCTGAGGATGGATTTTTGCAAGTATGATTATGGCAGTAAAGGGTACAAACTCTTTTAACTCTCTTCCCATATATTACCAAATTGCTTTGCAGAGAGGCAATTCTAGTTGATATTTCCACCAGTGGGGAAGATTATAGCTATTTCACTCTAACCTCCTTATCATCAAATATTATGTTTCTAAATTGCCAGTTTGAAACATGGAGAAAAGTCCCATAATTGTTCCCATTTGCATTTTAAAATTACTTGTGAGGCTGAGCACTTTTCATATGCTGGGTGCTTCTATGACTTCTATTCATTTGTCTCCTTAGTGGCAGATTAGCATCTCCCCCCACCCCCGGAAATGCTAAGGGTATTAAGCCTTTGCAACTTTTGATGTTAATATTTTTCTTAATAAGCTCTGCGTTTCAGTGGCAGAAAGAAGACAAAACATTATTTTATGACAATAAATATTAATGAGTTAAGTTCTCCTATTAAATGGCAAAGACTAGCAGATTAGAGGGAAATGTAAAACACAGAGAACATGCATAAAACAATGGTAATTTAAAGCTAGTTATTTTAAAGAAAAGGTTTCCATGTATTGGTTTTTAATTACTGGGTGAGTCATGGGATACTTCCTTGGGGAAGCCTTTTTGGTTGGACTTCCTCCTTATATCTGCTCTTACCACACACAGGAGGTAAGTGTTTGTATTGATGGTGCCTTTATGAAGTATTTACCCTCAGGTACTTGAGGCCTATTTTCCATCCTCTTGAAAGTCCCTGCAAGCAGCACATGTGTTGTTTGCTCCTGGATTCCTACGACTGTGATGGGGGCTGGCACTCAAGTCCTCAGTCGGAAATCACTCCCTGATGGACTGTAAATGCAGGATCTCAGTGAGCTTTACAAATAGCAGCTCTGCAAACAGCTATTATTGCTCCCAGTACACAACTGAAGGAAAGTGACTTTCCTAAGGTCATGAATCTCTTCAGTGGTGTAGCCAGAATGGAAGCCCTGGGTTGAAATACTGTCAGTGCAGCGGGAAGGTTAGAGATAAAACAGCAGGAAAGATTTATCTGGCAGAAGCAAAGGGAAGGACAGGCAGGCTGGCTCTGTTAATTTAAAGTAAAGGCCAGAAAAGCAAAACTACAATGAAGTATCACCTCACGTCAGTCAGAGTGGCCATCATCAAGCCCACAAACAATAAATGCTGGAGGCATGTGGGGAAAGGGGCCTCCTGCCCTCTTGTTGGGATGCAAATTGGCGCCACCATGATGGGAAGCAGTACAGGGTTCCTCACAAAGCTAACAGTGGAGCTACCACACGACCCAGCAATCCCACCCCTGGGCGTGTGTCCCAAGAAAACTCCAATTGGAAAAGATACACACACGCCTGTGTTCACTGCAGCACTATTTACAAAAGCCAAGACAAGGACGTGACCCAAATCTCCATCGACAGGGGAGTGAATAGAGATGCGGTACCTTTACACAGCAGAATGTGACTCAGTCGTCAAGACCATGGAATAATACCACTTGCAGTGACATGGGCGAGCCTAGAGATGATCACACCACGTAAAGGAAGTCAGACCCGTCCTGAGTGAGAAAGACAAATCCACGATATCACCTCTAGGTGGAATCTGAACTGTGAAAAATATGAACTGTATACAACGGGATAGACTCACAGACAGAAAGCAGACTTAAGGTTACCAAAAGGGGAAGGGCAGAGGAGGGACAAATTAGGAGCTTGGGGTTAGCAGATACAGAATACTACATATAAAATAGACGGACAGCAAGGACTGAACTGTAGAGCACAGGGAAATACATTCAATATCCTGTAATAAACTAAAAAATAAAGGTCACATTCAAGGACAGTCCATAAGTGGACAAGGAGGGCCGCTGTGTGCTGATGGGAGGACATTGTATGACTCAGGATGGGTGGATAGAATATTCTATACTAAATACCAGTCTCACAATATACAGCCAGACACTTTGAGAATTACAGATTTAGGTCAGCAGAAACCTATGTATAGGAGATCTTGTGTCAAATAAACAAAGCACAAATGAGAGATTTGTTGAGTCTGAATAGCCTTCCTGAAATGCTGAATTAATGCATTTTTGTCATAGTGTCATCAGATCAGACCAGATCAGATCAGTTGCTCAGTCATGTCCTACTCTTTGCGACCCCATGAACCACAGCACGCCAGGCCTCCCTGTCCATCACCAACTCCCGGAGGTCACTCAGACTCACATCCATCGAGTCAGTGATGCCATCCAGCCATCTTATCCTCTGTTGTCCCCTTCTCCTCCTGCCCCCAATCCCTCCCAGCATCAGAGTCTTCTCCAGTGAGTCAACTCTTCGCATGAGGTGGCCAAAATACTGGAGTTTCAGCTTTAGCATCATTCCTTCCAAAGAAATCCCAGGGCTGATCTCCTTCAGAATGGACTGGTTGGATCTCCTTGCAGTCCAAGGGACTCTCAAGAGTCTTCTCCAACACCACAGTTCAAAAGCATCAATTCTTCGGCACTCAGCCTTCTTCACAGTCTAACTCTCACATCCATGCATGACCACAGGAAAGACCATAGCCTTGACTAGGTGAACCTTTGTTGGCAAAGTGATATCTCTGCTTTTGAATATGCTATCTAGGTTGGTCATAACTTTGCTTCCAAGGAGTAAGCGTCTTTTAATTTCATGGCTGCAGTCACCATCTGCAGTGATTTTGGAGCCCAGAAAAATAAAGTCTGACACTGTTTCCACTGTTTCTCCACCTATTTCCCATGTAGTGATGGGACCAGATGCCATGATCTTCGTTTTCTGAATGTTGAGCTTTAAGCCAACTTTTTCACTCTCCACTTTCACTTTCATCAAGAGGCTTTTTAGCCCCTCTTCACTTTCTGCCATAAGGGTGGTGTCATCCACATATCTGAGGTTATTGATATTTCTCCCAGCAATCTTGATTCCAGCTTGTGTTTCTTCCAGTCCAGCATTTCTCATGATGTACTCTTCATATAAGTTAAATAAACATGGTGACAATATACAGCCTTGACGTACTCCTTTTCCTATTTGGAACCAGTCTGTTGTTCCATGACCAGTTCTAACTGTTGCTTCCTGACCTGCATACAGATTTCTTAAGAGGCAGATCAGGTGGTCTGGTATTCCCATCTCTTTCAGAATTTTCCACAGTTTATTGTGATCTACACAGTCAAAGGCTTTGGCATAGTCAATAAAGCAGAAATAGATGTTTTTCTGGAACTCTCTTGCTTTTTCGATGATCCAGCGGATGTTGGCAATTTGATCTCTGGTTCCTCTGCCTTTTCTAAAACCAGCTTGAACATCAGGAAGTTCACGGTCCACATATTGCTGAAGCCTGGCTGGGAGAATTTTGAGCATTACTTTACTAGCGTGTGAGATGAGTGCAATTGTGTGGTAGTTTTGGCACTCTTTGGCATTGCCTTTCTTTGGGATTGGGATGAAAACTGACCTTTTCCAATCTTGTGGCCACTGCTGAGTTTTCCAAATTTGCTGGCATATTGAGTGCAGCACTTTCACAGAATCATCTTTCAGGACTTGGAATAGCTCCACTGGAATTCCATTACCTCCACTAGCTTTGTTCGTAGTGATGCTTTCTAAGGCCCACTTGACTTCACATTCCAGGATGTCTGGCTCTAGGCCACTTGACTTCACATTCCAGGATGTCTGGCTCTAGGTCAGTGATCACACCATCATGATTATCTGGGTTGTGGAGATCTTTTTTGTACAGTTCTTCTGTGTATTCTTGCCACCTCTTCTTAATATCTTCTGCTTCTGTTAGGTCCATACCATTTCTGTCCCTTATTGAGCCCATCTTTGCATGAAATGTTCTTTTGGTATCTCTGATTTTCTTGAATAGATCCCTAGTCTTTCCCATTCTGTTGTTTTCCTCTATTTCTTTGCATTGATTGTTGAAGAAGGCTTTCTTATCTCTTCTTGCTATTCTTTGGAACTCTGCATTCAGATGTTTATAACTTTCCTTTTCTCCTTTGCTTTTCGCTTCTCTTCTTTTCGCAGCTATTTGCAAGGCCTCCCCAGACAGCCATTTTGCTTTTTTGCATTTCTTTTCCATGGGGATGGTCTTGATCCCTGTCTCCTGTACAATGTCACGAACCTCATTCCATAGTTCATCAGGCCTCTATCTATCAGATCTAGGCCCTTAAATCTATTTCTCACTCCCACTGTATAATCATAAGGGATTTGATTTAGGTCATATCTGAGTGGTCTAGTGGTTTCCCCTACTTTCTTCAATTTCAGTCTGAATTTGGCAATAAGGAGTTCATGGTCTGAGCCAGTCAGCTCCTGGTCTTGTTTTTGCTGATTGTATAGAGCTTCTCCATCTTTGGCTGCAAAGAATATAATCGATCTGATTTCAGTGTTGACCATCTGGTGATGTCCATGTATAGAGACTTCTCTTGTGTTGTTGGAAGAGGGTATTTGCTATGACCAATGCATTTTCTTGGCAAAACTCTGTTAGTCTTTGCCCAGCTTCATTCCATATTCCAAGGCCAAATTTGCTGTTACTCCAGGTGTTTCTTGACTTCCTACTTTTGCATTCCAGTCCCCTATAATGTAAAGGATATCTTTTCTGAGTGTTAGTTCTAAAAGGTCTTGTAGGTCTTCATAGAACCGTTCAACTTCAGCTTCTTCAGCGTTACTGGTTGGGGCATAGACTTGGATTACTGTGACATTGAATGGTTTGCCTTGGAAATGAACAGAGATCATTCTATTGTTTTTGAGATTGCATCCAAGTACTGCATTTCGGACTCTTTTGTTGACCATGATGGCCACTCCGTTTCTTCTGAGGGATTCCTGTCCGCAGTAGTAGATATAATGGTCATCTGAGTTAAATTCACCCATTCCAGTCCATTTGAGTTCGCCGATTCCTAGAATGTCGACATTCACTCTGGCCATCTCTTGTTTGACCACTTCCAATTTGCCTTGATTCATGGACCTGACATTCCAGGTTCCTATGCAATATTGCTGTTTACAGCATTGGACTTTACTTCTATCACCAGACACATCCACAGCTGGGTATTCTTTTTGCTTTAGTTCCATCCCTTCATTCTTTCTGGAGTTATTTCTCCACTGATCTCCAGTAGCATATTGTGCCCCTACTGACCTGGGGAGTTTCTCTTTCAGTATCCTATCATTTTGCCTTTTCTTATTGTTCATGGGGTTCTCAAGGCAAGAATACTGAAGTGGCTTGCCATTCCCTTCTCCAGTGGATCACACCCTGTCAGATCTTTCCACCATGACCCGCCCATCCTGGGTTGCCCCAGGGGCATGGCTTAATTTCATTGAGTTAGACAAGGCTGTGGTCCTGGTGTGATACCAAATTATTATTTCATCCTTTTAAGCTTCTATGAGACATTTGCAAAATAGTGATTATATGTTAGACCAAAGCAATAATATCAGTTGATTCTAGTGCATTAAACTAGAAATTAATTTTAAAAATTGCTCACAGAAAGTATGTTGCTCCTAAAGTTTCTTAAAAAAAAAAAAACAAAACAAAAAACCTCCTGTAAAAATGACTGGATTCAAAAGATACCAGAAACTAAGCCCTGAAGGCCAACAGGACTGAGCTCTTAGTACCACTGGTGAGCCGGCAGCACAAAGCCGCTGGCTGGAGGAGCCCATGGCAGCCGCTCAGAGCAAAGCTGGAAGAATCCAGCGGTTGGCTGGCCTTCGCTCTTTGAAAACCCTGCCCTCCTCTAATCAGGCTCTGTGTGCACTTCCAGCATTGCACACAGGGAGATCAGGCTCTGTGTGCACTCCCAGCATCGCACACAGGGAGAACCACACCTCAAATACCATCTCTCTGCTTCAGGTTTCCTTCTCATCCTCTGGTGGCAGGTGGGGGCTTGGCCCCTTGGGCCTCGGTCCTCAGCTGGAGCTGAAGCCCGTCCAGGAAGCTGCCTGCCCCGGAGTCAGCCTGGAGAAGGTGCATCGCATCCCTGCTCGGGTGGAAACACTGTGGACTCTCAGAGCTACGAACCTCACAGCAAGCCGCCCTTTGTTGACTTTACCCCTCCTGAAGGACGCTCTTGAGAGCACAGACCTTGACCTTTCTGATCTCTGAAGCCTGGCAGAGGAGGGCCACGAAAGGACTGAATGGATGAATTGACCAACTTATCAATTGTCATTGAGTGAGATTTAATAGTTACAGAAAAAAAGTCATAACATATACGAATAGCAAAGACTTTTGAGGATGCTCAGTTTCAACTCCAACATGTAAAGATCTTGGATATCATTATTCTCATCCTTACAAGAAAATCTGGAAAATAGGAAAATTAGTAATTTTGGGGGACCCATTGGAGAATGCTGGTTAAAGGGCAAACCCTCAAAACACATTTCAAGAGAAAGGCATATCTGAGAAATGCAGCTGCGGCCTGTATACCTGCAAGGAGATCAAACTAGTCAATTCTAAAGGAAATCAACCCTGAATATTCATTGGAAGGACTGATGCTGAAGTTGAAACTCCAATACTTCGGCCACCTGATGCAAAGAGCTGACTCCCTGGAAAAGACCCTGATGCTGGGAAAGATTGAGAGTAGGCGAAGGGGGCAACAGAGGATGAGATGGTTGGATGGCATCGCCAACTCAATGGACATGAGTTTGAACAAGGTCCGGGAGATGGCGAAGTATGCAGCCAAGGTCCACTCTGCCAGCTTCTTGGGGCCGCCATAACAAGGTGCCACAAATGTGTTTCACTCAGTTGTGCCCGACTCTTTGTGACCCCATGGACGAGAGCCTGCCAGGCTCCTCTGTCCATGGAATTTTCCAAAGGGATACTGGAGTGGGTTGCCATTTCCTTCTCCAGGGGATCTTCCTGACCCAGGGATTGAACCCAGATCTCCTGAATTGCAGACAGATGCTTTACCGTCTGAGCTACAAGTGTGGTGCATTCCAAAATCAGTTATCTGTTCCCTCTCTGAAGTCAAGGTGACAGGGCCGTGTTGCCCAAGAGGCTCTGGGGAGGCCCCTTCCTTGTCCTTCCAGCTTCTGGCAGCTCCAAGTCATCCTTGGGGTCTAGGCTGTGCCTGCATCACAGAGCCTTCTTCTCTGTGGGTCTGTGTCCTCTCCTCTTGGAGGGACACATCGCTGGATTCAGGATCCGTCTGATAATCCCAGACACCCCGTCTGGAGATCTGTGACTTCATCACATCAGAATGAGGCCATGCGCATAAAGGGGTAGGGTGGGGATATATCGTTGGGGCCACCATTCAACCACATACGCTCACTGAAGGCTGAGACTTGATTGGAAGATGGCAGAACATTCTCTGTACCCAAACCCTACCTACCATTGTGCCCATCAGGGCCACGATTCAGTATGATCACAGCTGAAGGTGCAGCAGGGCACAGGCCCGTCTGAGGAATGGCACCAGGCATGAGGGCAAAGGACATGGAGACAAAGCCCAGGACCCTGGACGAGCCCCAGACCTTCTCCCCACAGCCTCTTGGCGGTTAAGCTCAGATGAGCACAAATCCTCAGCACCTATGATGCACACGGCCCGCTCAGCTTTCAACGAATTACAGGTTCAGAGAGGAGACGGCGTGGGGCCCAGGGAGTAGACGGCCATCTGCCAGGGAGAAGGGCCTCCATGGTCTCAGACACCCAGGCTCCAGGACTGGGAGGGGATACACCACTGCTGCTTAAGCCGCAGGGGCTGGGGTCCTTTGCGCACAGCCCGAGCCCCCCGGAGGCACGCTCTCCCGGGCCTTGCCTGGGTGCTCAGGGTGAGGGCCTGACTACCCAGGGGCTTTTCTGAAGCCATTTGGGAAAAAAGAAGCTCCTGCCCCTGAAGATTCTGGAGCAGGCAGCGTGTGGGCTGGGCAGCGGTGGGCAGTGGCCTCGCTGCTGGAGGACAGGGTCAGCACAGAGCAGCCTGGGGACAGGGCGGAGTCCCCTCCGAGGCAGGTGTGTCCAACTGCAGCCGTGGGGGCCGCGGGTGGTCCCCAGGGTCTGTTAGGCAGGGGTCACTCTGTCGTCCGGCTGAAGCCTGGCCCGGTGTGTGTGTGTGTGTGTGTGTGTGTGTGTGTGCGGCACCTCCCTCCCAGGCCTAGGGCCCAGCATGGGGGTGGCACTCCCCGGGGACCCGGGTCAGGTTCATATTCCCATGCCCTCCTCGCCGGGGAGCGTGGGCAGCTGACAGGAACGCGGGCCGACAGCGTGATGTGCTTCAGCTGCACTGACTTCTCCTAAGCAAGTGGCCTGGTTTTCGTGGAACGCAGCTTTTCCCTGAAGGGTGGAGCGAGCCGATTTCTGGAGCTTGAAATGGCAACCGTCATTAAACGAACCTGTTTCCTCTCCGAATACCTCCTCGGCTGGTTCCAAACGAGAGAAGAATGGCCTGGCCGCATGAAGGTCCTGGCTGCAGAAGGGCACCATGTCTGGGACCCGTCAGGTTCTCCACGATCGCTCCAAAGCCAGTATCTGTCCTCCGGCCATATTTTTCTCATTGAGACAAACTGTTCAATTTTCCCATCATTTCAACGGGCTGTTGTGGCAGGACAGGCTTGCCAGAGAAAATTAAATCCCAGGTGGCATATTTTGTGGGGAGGTGAGAGAGGTAAGGCTGATAAATGTGCATGAGAGGAGACTCTGCTGACGTAATGAAACACTCATTTCATTAAGAATTGCTAATCACGGGAGGTTAAAAAAATCACCTGGAACTGTAAAGGTTTCAAGTCAGGGGAGAAATTTATTGGAGGGAAAAATGGTCTTCAGTTCAGTTCAGTGGCTCAGTCGTGTCCGACTCTTTGCGACCCCATGAATCGCAGCACGCCAGGCCTCCCTGTCCATCACCAGCTCCCGGAGGTCACTCAGACTCACGTCCGTCGAGTCCGTGATGCCATCCTGCCATCTCATCCTCTGTCGTCCCCTTCTCCTCCTGCCCCCAATCCCTCCCAGCATCAGAGTCTTCTCCAATGAGTCAACTCTTCACATGAGGTGGCTAAAGTACTGGAGTTTCAGCTTTAGCATCATTCCTTCCAAAGAAATCCCAGGGCTGATCTCCTTCAGAATGGACTGGTTGGATCTCCTTGCAGTCCAAGGGACTCTCAAGAGTCTTCTCCAACACCATAGTTCAAAAGCATCGATTCTCCGGCGCTCAGCCTTCTTCACAGTCCAATTCTCACATCCATACCTGACCACAGGAAAAACCATAGCCTTGACTAGACAAACCTTTGTTGGCAAAGTAATGTCTCTGCTTCTCAATATGCTTTCTAGGTTGGTCATAACTTTCCTTCCAAGGAGTAAGCGTCTTTTAATTTCATGGCTGCAGTCACCATCTGCAGTGATTTTGGAGCCCAGAAAAATAAAATCTGCCACTGTTTCCACTGTTTCCCCATCTATTTCCCATGAAGTGATGGGACCGGATGCCATGATCTTCGTTTTCTGAATGTTGAGCTTTAAGCCTACTTTTTCACTCTCCTCTTTCACTTTCAAAATGGTCTTAGAAATTTATAAAAATGTGCGATCAGATGCTGCTGGTGGTCCAATGAGGCCTACCACAGCGGGTGGGCTGGGGCGGGTCGGGGGTGTTCTGTGTGATCGCTGGGCTGCTGGGGAAGTGGAGAGAGACCCCCACCCGCCCCCAGGACTCAGGCTGCAGCCTGTGGAGGCTGCACTGTCTATACCTTTGAGCCCGGGGCCGTCCATCTGGAGCTCACTTAGTGCCCCAGAGGAGGTCTGTGCAAGCCTCCCCTTAATCTACTCTCTGGGCTCCTGAAGACCTGCAGCCTCAGAGGCCTCCACCTCTCGGGGTCACTCAGAGAGGCCCCAGCCACGCCCTGACCCCCTGCACAGCACTGCCCTCCCCGCCCACAGCCCCTCCAGGCCCTGGGGCCTTTGAGGGACACCGCACGGCCGTCTTCGCCTGGACGTGGAGGAGACTTTCTGCGACTCAGGTGTCGCTCTTGTCTAGTTGCTAGTCGTGCCCGACTCTTTGTGACCCTGTGGACTGTAGCCCACCAGTCTCCTCCATCCATGGGATTCTCCAGAGAAGAATACTGGAGTGGGTTGCCATTTCCCCCTCTGGGGGAACTTCCCAATCCACAGATTGATCTCGTGTCTCCTACATACTCATTTAGCAGCATTTTAATAGCTGTGAATAGAAGAAAAGCAACAAGAGTCGGGTTTTCGGTAACTGGGATGTAGAGAGGTTTTGTTCTCACGTAGTTTTCTTTTCTTCAAACTTAAACTCCTTACAAGATGCCCTCATTCCTTCTTTAGACGATGTTCACGGAGTGCTGACCAGACGCTGAGCGTGTGGGGAGACGGAGGATGAAATTCAGGGAAAAAGCAAAACCAAACCGCAGTTCCCCGAGGGTCATGACTCACAGCCCAGTGAGACACAGAGGCGTTTGGTCTTCCTGTATGCCAGCAGGCCCCTTGCCCTTCAGATCCACACTCTTCCTGCCTGTGGCTGCCCTCTGCTGCCCTGCGGGGATGGTCCCTGGGCACCAGGCGCTGCACCACCTGTAAAAGGACCAGACGTGCCCGCATGATGCCAACCTGGCCCCGTCCCCCAACCCCACTGCATGTCCTCAGCCCGGCTGCCGAGGGTGGGTGGGAGGGCGCCTCCCGGTCCTGGGTCGGGCTTACACTGCCGAGAACACCCAAGCCTGGGGTGGGGGCGAGGGTGGGGGTGCCTTCAGGGCCTTGTGCCTGAAATCACACCTTGGCCTGGCTTCCCCCTCACCCCATCCTGCACCCTCCTCCACCCCCAGCCTCTCCCAGTGGCTCTTCCTTGTCACAGCCCTGACTCAGGCGCCCCAGGGGCAGGGTCTGCCTGGGGGGAGCCGACCCAAGAGAGCCGCCAAGACAGCTGCCTTTGCTCTGGGCAGACCTTTTGCACACACGGGCTCCACCACAGCTTCCTGGGGGCTCCTGCTTCTGGTCCATTCTCCCCAATCCCCTCACCCCTCCGCTGCCAGCTCTGATGACCCATCCATCCCAGAAGGTCCTTCCTGGATCCCAGTGATGCTGCCCCGAGACACGAAAATGGGCAAAGCTGACAAGAGAGATCCCTGTGGCTTGGAGTGTGAAGTGAAATGAAGTGGAAGTCGCTCAATTGTGTCCGACTCTCGGTGACCCTGTGGACTACAGTCCATGGGATTCTCCAGGCCAGAACACTGGAGTGGGTAGCCTTTCCCTTCTCCAGGGGATCTTCCCAACCCAGGGATCGAACCCAGGTCTCCCGCATTGCAGGAGGATTCTTCACCAGCTGAGCTGCCAGCGAAGCCCGACTTGGAGCTCATTTTAGGTCATCCATGTTATTATCACTCCTTCACCCATAAATCCCCATTTGACTTGTTACCAACTGAATTGAGACCGGATTCTGCGTTTGGCTCACCAAGGCCTCCATTTCTGTTGGTGAATGACACATTGAGACCTCAGTGTAGATTCGTGAAAGAGCAGATGGGTGGAGTTGGAGTCAGAAGTCACTCTCAGTACATTCCTCCCCCTTCATTCACTTCCTTACCCTGGACACCAGTAGGTCTTTGTAAAAGCAAATTAGTTGCCATTGATTTACAGTGCTGTGTTCATCTCTGCGGTACGGCAGAGTGACTGAGTTATACGTATATACACTCTCTTCCGTGTCCTTTTCCATCACGTTTTAGTCAGGATGTGGAATCTAGCTCCTTGCGTTACCCAGCAGGCCTTTGCAGCACCTCCCCTCCTGCCTCCAGCTCCTCCTGCACCCCGGTGATACCCTGATTGGTCTGCCCTGCTGGTCCCAGCCTCCTCACCTCTGGCTGCAGGCTCTGCTAAGGACGCTCTCCTCCCCTCCCCTTCTCCACCTGCTCCTCCCATCTCCTCCCTGGTCCCAGGTGTTGAGCCCATGAGCTTCTCTCGGGCTTTCTGGTAAACACAGCCCGGTGTCTGCGCATCCCTGCCTACACCCCACCCTCCTGCTCACGGCCGGGATCTGGCGCAGTGTCTCTTGTCCCTCTAATCCCCTTCCAGTCATCCCATCTGCATGACCTCCGCACAGACTCGAACTTGCTGGCCCCTTCTTCCCCGTGTTCCTCCAGCATCTCAGCTCGGGATCGTGACTTGGGGAGCCCCCTGCGCCGTGGGCTGGGCCAGAGCTCCTGCCACACCTGCTGGTAGCAAAGACCACACATCTCAGGTGTGCGTGTAATCAGTGTGCAAGCCCTGAGCACAGCACCAGGGTGTGGAGAGACCAAGGGCGCGGTGCCGACTGAATGGACGACTGAAGTCACGTGGGATCTCTCAGCCCCGCATGGCGGCTCCATCCTCACGGCCGAGTGTGTGCTCGAGAGCCCTGCACGCCCTCCCCTGCGTGTAAGTGGCTGGCCCTGCACAAGTGCAGCTGCCTCACTGACACTTACACATCATATATAATCTGGAAACAAATATATAGAAATGGATATAAATGCATGTATATATGCATACATATACATATATAAAATATGTGTAAATGTAAATTATATAATAAAATATGAATTATATAATACATAAATATATACAATTTACATATATACACAATGTATTTATATGTTTTAGATATGTGTATGTGTAAATATATGCATTATATATTTACGTGTTTATATGTGTATTATATGTATATGTGTAAACATATGCACATATAAATTATATATGTTTATATTTATTTCTATGTATGTACATAGCAGTGGTTTAGTTGCTAAGTTGTGTCCGACTCTTTCTGACCCCACAGACTGTAGCCCACTGGGCTCCTCTGTCCATGGGATTCTCCAGGCAAGAATACTGGAGTGGGTTGTCATTTCTCTCTCCAGGGGATCTTCCCAACCCAGGAATTGAACCTGGGTCTCCTGCACTGCAGGCAGACTCTTAACAGACTGAGCTATGAGGGAAGCCCTGTGTATGGATGTGGATCCATACTCTATATGCACATAGAATACCAACAGCGGTAAGAGAGATGTAGGTGTGCGCATGTACACGTGTATGTATTCCTTTAGCAGGGGAGGGAGCCTACATGCATACACACACCTATTTGAGAAAATATGTATTTTTCCTTCCACCTGCTAAAGGAATGCATATATACATTTGCAGGCTTGTATAATATGTATCCAGGTATCAGAGCCAAATGAAGGCAGTGGCCCTGTGAGGCCTTTCATAGACGGAGCAGCTTACAGCAGAGGCGCACTCGGCTGAGGACACGTCCTGCTTGCGGACGCACGAGATAAACCAGAAGGCGCAGGTGCTGGGGCTGCGGCGCGCAGCTCTGGGCGGTGCTCCTGGGAGGACCTAGGGGTGCTTCCCCTGAGGGCGGCCCTGCCCCCGCGGTGCTGCAAACACTGACGCAGGGGTCACCTTTTGCTTTTCTCCTAAAAGTGAACATCTTTGGCTTTCTTTTGGTCAGTGGAATTGGTCCTAATGTAGGTCTTCATGAAAGCGAAGTAGCATAAAGTCAACTTTTGAGAAGTGGGGGATTCCCGTGTCTGTGTATAAATACACACACACACACACACACACACACACAGAAAGATCAGTTTCCCAAGTGCTGCTAATGGTAAAGAACCTGCCTGGTGATACAGGAGACATAAAGGATGTGGGTTTGATCCCTGGGTCGGGAAGATTCCCCTGGAGAAGGGCATGGCAACCCGCTCCAGTATTCTTGCCTGGAGAATCCCATGGACAGGGGAGCCTGGTGGGTTACTGTCCATGGGGTCTCAAAGACTTGGACACAACTGAAGCAGCTTAGCAAGCATGCACTCACATACATAAAGACAATAAATATACTGTGTTTGTGTGTGTGTATATATGAACAAATGTATTCTCTCTCCACTCCTAAAGAATCTCTGACGATCCCTTACATTTACTAGTTCAAATTACAGTATCTTCCCCCACCTCGTTAAGTGGACTGTGCCTTGTGACTTCTTCTAAAGAGGACAGTGTGGAAAGCTGGGAAGGGTAACTGCTGTGGGGAAACCTGAGCGCACAGGACAACCAGGGGGTCAGGGTCAGCGTTCCGGAGGTCGGCCGTGCTGACAGCGTGTGCCCTGATGTGACGGGATGATCAAGGCTCTGAGCTCTATGGTCTTCAAACTCCAAAGTCATAACTGCAGCTTAACTGTGGGGAAAAGGTCAGACGAATCCAAACTGAGGGATAGTCTGCAAACGTCTGACTAGAGCTCCTCAAGCTGTCAGGGTCATCAACAACAAGAAAACTCCACAAAGCTGTCCCTGTATAGAGCAATCTGAGCAGAGTAAATGTCACGCCACATCCTGGATGGGATCTTGGGACAGAAAACAGACATCAGGATAAAGCTGCACGCGCGCCAAGTCGCCTCAGTCATTTCTGGCTCTTTGTGACCCCATGGACTGTAGCCCGCCAGGCTCCTCTATCCATGGGATTCTCCAGGCAAGAATACTGGAGGGAGTTGCCAGCCCCTTCTCCAGGGGATCTTCCTGACCCAGGGATCACACTCATGTCTCTCATGTCTCTGCATTGGCAGCTGGTTTTTTTTTAACCACTAGTGCCACCTGGGATGCCCAGGATAAAACTAACAACATCTGAATAAAGTTTGGACTTTAGTTAACAGTATTCTATCAGTACAGGCTGATCAGTTGTGACGAAAGTGCCACAGTCATGTAAGATATGAACAATAGAAGAAATTGAGTGTGGGTGTGTCTGGGAACTCAATGGGCTATTTTTGCAACTTTTCTCTAAATTCTAAAATAAAAAACCTATTTAGGAACATCCGGTTTCAACCATGGTGAGGAAAGCTTGGAAGTTGGCACTCTCCCCCTTATATAAAGAAAAAAAGCTGAACAAAATGAGAACCAATAACTGTTCCTGAACCATCAGAGAGCAGAGGTGGCACGACAAACTACCGCCCAAAACCTGCAGAAAAAGAGAAAAAGAAACGTGGCTGAGGTCAGTTTATTCTGAGCAGGAGCCCCTGGAGCTGCAGGTTGATGGCAAGCCTTCAAGACCAGTTTTGACAGATGTTAGAGGCTGAGTGTGGATAAGTCCTGGGGCTTCAGCCCCGGGGGCCCCCACATTTCTCGGGCTTTAGGGATCCCTGTTGGTCTTCACAGTGAGGGGCCAGGAAAAGTCTCCTAGTGGCTCCTGCAGGCTTCGCGGGTGGCACTTGTGGTAAAGAATCCACCTGCCAACACACAAGATGCGAGAGATGCGGGTTCGATTCCTGCATCAGGAAGATCCCCTGGAGAAGGAAATGGCAGCTCACTCCAGTGCTCTTGCCTGGGAAATCCCATGGACAGAGGAGCCTGGCGGGCTGCTGTCCATGGGGTCACAGAGAGTCAGACGCAACTGGGTGACTGAACCCAAATTCACAGGCCCTGCAGGGGAAGGGGAAAGTAACCCTGTTGAAATGAGTCAGAGCATTTTCCATAACACCTCTGACCCTGGAAAGAAGTAGATTTAGCAGAGACTTATCTCACTTGGGCTGAAGCGGGAATTGTGATTATCCAGCTCCATCACCCTGTAGCCCTCCTCCACCACCCAAGTGGAGAAAGGACGCTGAGAAACACTTGTGGGGGCCACACTCAGGACACAGCCTCACTACAAGACTGGGATTTTGAATTAAGACCAGACTCTTCCCCTTTCCTGTGCCTTACACTCCATTGGCAGGACCCTATCATAATAACAGAGGATCACTGTAAAGAGTGGAAGTGTGGAGGCTAGTGGGGAAATCCAGAGACATCAGGGAGATGGGAGCAAGGACATTTCAGGAACTCAAAGCCACAGGTACCTAGAGCTGCAGTGAATGTTAAATACAGCCCAGCTCTTAGCCAGATTAACATCAGTTCAGTTCAGTTCAATTCAGTCGCTCAGTCGTGTCCGACTCTTGGCGACCCCATGAATCGCAGCACGCCAGGCCTCCCTGTCCATCACCAGCTCCCGGAGTTCACTCAGACTCACATCCATCGAGTCCGTGATGCCATCCAGCCATCTCATCCTCCGTCATCCCCTTCTCCTCCTGCCCCCAATCCCTCCCAGCATCAGAGTCTTTTCCAATGAGTCAACTCTTCACATGAGGTGGCCAAAGTACTGGAGTTTCAGCTTTAGCATCATTCCTTCCAAAGAAATCCCAGGGCTGATCTCCTTCAGAATGGACTGGTTGGATCTCCTTGCAGTCCAAGGGACTCTCAAGAGTCTTCAACACCACAGTCCAAAAGTATCAATTCTTCGGCCTTCAGCCTTCTTCACAGTCCAGCTCTCACATCCATACATGACCACAGGAAAAACCATAGCAGATTAACATAGCACCCACTAAAGACCTTTCATCCCAGTTTCTACCCGAAATACTATGTCCGGATCATCGCAAAAATTTGTAAGGAATGCTAAAGGCAAGGGCAAACAATTGTCTTAAGCTGCAGAACACAACACAGATTTCAGGTATGGGATTTAAAATCACTGTGATTAACATGTTAAGGGATTTAATGGGGGAAAAAGGCTATCACATGTAAGAACAGATGAGTAACATAAGCAAAAAGGTGGAAACTGCAAGACAGAATCACAAGGCAATACTGGGCGGTCATTCATTTTCTTTAAGGTATAATTGACCCACAATATTATTTTAGTTTCAGGTTATGATATAATGATTCAACATTTGTATATATTGCAAAGTGATTTCTACAGTGTCTAGTTAACATCCATCACCTCATATAGCTACAGAATTATTTTTCTTATGATGAAGATTTACTATCTTGGGAGCATTCAAATATGTAATACAGTATTATTAACTACAGTTGCCAAGGAAGGCTATTTTTTTCATCCTGTAACAGAAATTACTCTGATGGACTCAGAAGTAGACTGCTTCTGAGTCTGAGGAAAAAAGTAGACCGCTTCTGAGTCTGAGTCTGCTTCAGCAGACTGAGGAAAAAAGATCAGTGAGTTTGAAGCTATGTCAGTAGAAACTTTCAAATCTGAAATGCAAACAGAAAAAATAATGAATTAAAAATGGGGGGGGGCAAGGAAGAATATCTAAAACTGTGAGATAATAAAACTATTATAACATATGCTTAATGGAAATCCCAGAAAAAGAGGAAAGAAAGGAATATTTAAAGTTCTAATGGTTGAGAATTTCCCCAAATTAAGAACAGACACAAAACCATAGATCTGAAAAAAGCAAGATAAACACTAAAAAATCTGCATTTAGGCATCACATTTGAACTGCAGAAGTTCAAAGACAAAGGAGAACATCTTGAAAGGAGCCAAAAGAAAAAAATAGCAACTATAGAGAAACCAGGATAAGACTTTCACGGTCTTCAGAAACCATGAGAGTAAGGAGATATGGAGCGAAGCATTTGAATTGCTGAAAGGAAAAAATACCAACCTAAAACTCCATATCCAATGAGTTACCTTTCAAAAGTGAAGTGGAAATAAGGACTTGCTCAGACAAAAACAAACAAAAACAAAATAAAACCCTGGATGAATTCACAGCTAACAGACCTTCCCTGTAAGAAGCCTTGGGACTCTTCAGGAAGAAAGAGACTGATGCAGGCCATAAACTCAGAGTCCCGTAAAGAGAGGAAGTACACCAGACAAGGGATAACTAAAGGCAAAATACCTTAAATGTCTTTCTTTTTTAAAATTGATCTGGAGGAGGAGCTAAGATGGCAGACGAGTAGGACAGGGAGAATACTTTCTCCTCCACAAATCCATTAAAAGAACATTGGAATGCTGAATAAATTCTACAAAACAACTTCTGAATGCTGGCACAGGATATCAGGCACTTAGAAAGACAATTCATTGTCTTCAAAAGGAGAAAACAAGCCCTGCGGTAACTCCTTTTGTGGAGAAGCGGCGTGGACACCAGCATTTGCTATTGGCAAGCGGGGGCTGGGCTAGGAGGAGCGGCACGGCCTGCATCGCTTTGAGAAAGGATTTGGCCTGGCTATCTCAAGCGCTATCTGAGCGAAATAACCAGACTGTTGGTTATCTACTACATCAAAGCCAGCTCTAACTTAAGACACCACCAGGACTACTTATGGAACAAAGGACTGCACAGAGATGGCTGGCTGCAGGCCATCCCACTCCGGTGACAGGCAGCCAGGGCCAGAGGTGGGCAATCACAGCCCTAGAGAGACATTATCTACAAAACTGTAAGTAGGTTTCTGTGCTGACTCAAGCTTCTTGGGGCTCTGGATGGTCAACATCTGCCTGAGAAAGTGCACCGGTTGTATACCCAGAAAACTGAGCGGCAGGGAGGCGATAAGTCGCAGCAGCTGCACTCGCTAAATACTTCATCACCTGCGCTACTCGGACCTGGGAAGGGCATAAAACGCAGACTCAACCGAGTCTGTGCTTCTGAGGATTATCCGAGTGCCTGAACCTGGTCGGCTTAGATTTGGGTGTTCATCTCCTCCCCCTCTGTAACAGGGCAGAGATCAGATATTGAAAAGACCAGTAAACTGCCTCAATAAAGGGAATTCAACAAACTACCAGAACATAGTAAGGACACTCTAAACTTGGCAATTTTAACAAGATGAATAGACAAAAGAATACCCAGCAGCTAAAGGAACAGGATAAAGGCCCACCAAACCAAACCAAAGAGGAAGAGATAGGGAATCTACCTGATAAAGAATTCCGAATAATGATAGTGAAATTAATCCAAAATCTTGAAATCAAAATGGAATCACAGTTGAAGAGTCTGGAGACAAGGATTGAGAAGATGCAAGAAAGGTTTAACAAGGACCTAGAAGAAATAAAAAAGAGTCAACACATAATGAATAATGCAATAAATGAGATCCAAAACACCCTGGAAGCAACAAATAGTAGAATAACAGAGGCAGAAGATAGGATTAGTGAATTAGAAGATAGAATGGTAGAAATAAATGAATCAGAGGAGAAAAAAGAAAAATGAATCAAAAGAAAGGAGGACAATTTCAGAGACCTCTCAGGATAACATTAAATGCTACAACATTCAAATCATAGGAGTTCCAGAAGAAGAAGATAAAAAGAAAGACCATGAGGAAATACTTGAGGAGATAATAGTAGAAAACTTCCCTAAAATGGAGAAGGAAATTACCACTCAAGTTCAAGAAATCCAGAGAGTCCCTAACAGGATAAACCCAAGGCAAAACACCCCAAGACACATATTAATCAAATTAACAAAGATTAAATATAAAGAACAAATATTAAAAGCGGCAAGGGAAAAACATCAAATAACTCACAAGGGAATTCCCATAGGGATAACAGCTGATCTTTCAATAGAAACTCTCCAAGCCAGGACGGAATGGCAAGACATAATTAAAGTGATGAAAGAAAATAACTTACAGCCTAGATTATTGTATCCAGCAAGGATCTCATTCAAATATGAAGGAGAAATCAAAAGCTTCACTGATAAGCAAAAGTTGAGAGAATTTAGCACCACTAAACCATTTCTCCAACAAAAACTAAAGGACATTCTCTAGATAGGAATCACTAAAAGGGTGTATAAATTCTAACCCAAAACTAAACTAAATCCTATTTATCAATAATTGCTTTAAACGTTAATGGGCTGAATGCCCTAATCAACAGACAAAGACTGGCTGAATCAATACAAAACCAAGACCCCTACATTCCTTGTCTATAAGAGACAACCAAAAGACTAAAATGCGTCAAATGGATACAAAAACTAGACCCCTATATATGTTGTCTATAAGAGAACCACTTTAAAATAGGGGATATATACTGGCTGAAAATGAAGGGCTGGAAAAAGATTTTCTATGCAAATATGGACCAAAAGAAAACAGGAGTAGCAATACTCATATCAGATGAAATTGACTTTAAAGATCCTGAAAAGGAGACAATCAAGGTTATACATAACGACTTAAAGGAACAATCCAAAAAGAAGTTATAACCATTATAAATATATATGCACCCAACATTGGAGCATTGATATATCTAAGACAAACATTAATTAGTATGATAGAAGAAATATGCAACAATACAATAACAGTGGGAGACTTTAATACCCCACTCATACTTATACAATCTGGCTGTAATAGACAAAGTAAAGAGGAAAACATATTCACTTATGAGCCTCAAAAAATTCAGTTCACTCAGGAGAGTTAAAAAAAAAAAATAGACTTATTTGTTCACTCTGTAAATGTTTATTGACTATTTTATGGGTCTGGTACCACTTTGGGTAGTAGGGAGGAAGAAGTGACAAATGTGATCCTGTCCTAAATAATATATTGTGGTAAAGATAGACCTACCAATACAAAATACCAAGATATGCCTAAGATGAGGACACCCAAACTGGACTTTTAGTTTCCTGAACTTTTCACTTCCAGATCAAACCTCCTAATATAGGATGAATTCAACATGATTTTTTAAAATTGTTCTTTGTGATTAAAAACAGAAAGCCATTAGTTAAGAAATTACATATACTCCTCCCCACCATCACTCCCCTTCTTCCTTCCCATTTCCCTCCCACCCTCATTGATCCTTTCCTTTGTCCATTTTCCCCTGCAAAAAAATAAATAAATAAATGAAATTGATCTGAAAGATAACCACTGAAAGCAGGGCCAGTAATGACGTGTTGAGTAACCACAGCGTGTGGGTAAGTGGCATGAAGGCCAGCAGTGTTACAAGGGGCAGGGGGAAGAATCAGGAGAGATCTGTTATAAGGCACATGCGTTACATTTGAAGCAGTACAGTGTTATTTGAAAGTAGACTTAGACTCATTGTAAATGCATCTTGAAAACACTAGGAAAAGCGCTATAGAATTAAAAAAAGGATTATGATTCATACGCTAAGAAAGGGGGGAAAATTGAGTCATATGAAATGCTCAAGTGAAACCAAAGAGGGTATGAAAACGAGGAGAAAAATACTAAGTACATCAAATAGAAAAGAGCTATAAACATGGTCGATAGTGAATCAACTACATTAATAATCTCTGTAAATGTGAATGGTCTAAATACATCAGTTCAAAGACAGAGATGGTCAGAGTGGATCAAAAACACAAGGTCCAGCCCTATGTCGTCTACGAGGAACACGAAGTCACGGTAGATGAAATGGATGGAGAAAGAGGCACCGACCAGCACTCGTCCACAGAAAGTCAGAGTAGCTGTGTTAATTTAGACAGGACAGACTTTAGACAGGAAAGCTCTCAGGGGTGAAGAGGAGCATTAGGTAATGATAAATAACTCAGTTCTCCAAGAAGATAAAACAACCCCTGTTGTGGACACACCTGAAACAGAAGGTCTGGACAGCTGAGGCTACAGCTGCCTGAGCTTCAGGGAGAAGCAGACAAACCCGCCGTGACAGTGGGAGCCTCTCTCAGCTGCTCCAGGAACTGGGAGACCCAGCAGGCAAGACATCAGTAAAGAGAGCCGACGCGAACGTCTTTACCAACCCACTTGATAAAACTGACATCTATAAGACAGTCTATCCAGAAACAGTATAATTACACATCTTTCTTAAGAGGGCATGGAACATTCAGCAAGAAAGACCATATTCTGGGTCATAAAAGACGCCTTCACAAATGGAAAGGAACAGAGATAATGCGAAGTAGGCTCTCAGACCATAGCGGCATGAAGATAGAAATCAAAACCAGGAATTAGAAGCTGCCATATCTCACACATTTGGAGATTGAACACCACCCTCCTAAAGTGACACATAGATCAAAGAGCTGTCGATGGAAATTAAAATGAAAGACTTGAACTAAGTGAAAATTCAACTTATCAACACTTGAGGGACACAGCAAAAGCAGTGCTTAGAGGGAAATTTTTAGCATTGAACACAAGCATGAATAAAGAAGAAAGATCTAAAATCAATTATTTAAGTTTCCACCTTAGACTAAAGAAAGGAAGAGCAAATAATGCCTAAAGGAAGCAGATGAGAAGAAATAATAAAAACTATACTAGAAAGCAGTGAAATTGAAAGCAGTGAAACACCAGACCACTGAAACCAAAAACCAGTTCCCGGAGAAGATCAAGGAAATCGATACAACTCTAGCAAGGCTCATTAAAGGGAAGGAGAGAGGGAGAAGACACGGAGTTTTACAATCACAAATGTAAGAGAGGCGATCGTTACTGATCTCGTGGACAATAAAAGGGTACAAGAGCATATTATGAGCAACATTCATGTCCCCAAATAAAATACTTTAGCCCTGCGCTGTGCTTAGCTGCTCAGTCATGTCTGACTCTTTGAGACCCCGTGGGGAAATGGAAAGATGTCTTAATGGGAAAAATTTACCCAAACTCATAGGTGTGTTGAAAGTTTAGGAAAAAAGAAAACAGAAGTAAAACCAATGGATCCTTGAAGTAGTAATTAGTAAAAGTGCATTATGCACACACCAACAAGATAGCTAGTAAACACAGAGGACTCAAAACAAGGAGTGAGGCTCACTGGAATATTATTATAAAACAACTTATATAGTCTGAGTCGCTAAGTGCTCATTCGTACAGGATTGGTACCAGTATGCGAACTTCCTTAAGTGAGGAGGCAGTGGTTACCTCGTGTAAATTCTGGAAACCTTTTTAAGTTTTACTTATGATTTTCAGAGACATCAGCAAGAAGTGACCCAGGTCAAGTTAACCTCACTACTCTTGCACAATAAGCTAAATTAAGCTTTGCTTGTATAACTAAGCTGATTTTGTCTGCTCAGGGAATTCTCAAGTCTGATCTCCTTTTGTGTTTGAAATTAACAGAAGGAAAAATAGATGATTGGAATGGTCTATATTAAAAATTTGAATCAATAATTAATAACCTTCTATTAAAGAAAATGCCAGGCTCAGATGGATTCCCTGGTGAATCCTACCAAACATTTAGATAATAAATTACACCAATTGTCTAACATCTTGTCTAGAAATTAGGAGCAGAGGGAATCCTTCTAAAGTTGTTCTCTAAGGGCCACATTACCCTAACTCCAAAGCCAGATAAGATTACGAGAAAGGAAAACTTGAGAACAGTATCATGCATGAAGCTTGATGCAAAGGTCCTCACAATATGCTAGCAGGTTGTACCCAACTATGTATAACATAGATCACACTGCATGTCCTACTGGGCCATCTCTCAGGGAAGCAAAGTTGGTTCAGCCTTTGAAAAAGTCAGTCAATGTAATCTATCACATCTATAGGGGTAAAAAAGAAAAGCCATGTTTCATGTCAATTATGCAGAAAAAGCATTTGACAAAGTCCACTTGTGATAAAAACTCTCAGGACCTAGGAGCAGACAGGAACTTGCTCCACTTTATAAAGACTACGAAGAATCTGCAGCTAACACCACACTGAATGATGAGAAACGTGATGCTTTCCCCCAAGACAGGAACAAAGTAAAGATGTCTCCTGTCAGTGCTCTTATCAAGCATCTGAACTAGTGCAAGACGGCAAGGTGGGGGGTGAGGAACACATATACTGGGAAGAAACGAAGTTTTGTTCACAACTGATGTGATTATCTATGTAAATTCTAAAGGGTAAACGTGCTGACTTCTAGAACGCGTGTATGATTATAGCAGGCTGCAGTACACTCGGTTAATTTATAAAAGCCAATTGATTTTTCATGTACCTTCTATGAACAACTGAAATTTGAAATTAATAAAACAAATATCATGTAATGGCATCAGTTCAGATCAGTCGCTCAGTCGTGTTCGACTCTTTGCGACCCCATGAACTGCAGCACGCCAGGCCTCCCTGTCCATCACCAACTCCTGGACTTCACCCAGACTCACATCCATCGAGTCAGTGATGCCATCCAGCCATCTCATCCTCTGTCGTCCCCTTCTCCTCCTGCTCCCAATCCCTCCCAGCATCAGAGTTTCACTCCTTCCAAAGAAATCCCAGGGCTGATCTCCTTCGGAATGGACTGGTTGGATCTCCTTGCAGGCCAAGGGACTCTCAAGAGTCTTCTCCTCCCGAAAGGACTGCAAATGATACAGTTAGGTACAAACTTAACAGAATATGTACAGGGTCTGTATGTAATAAACTAAAAACTGAAGAGAGAAGGCAACATTCTAAATAAATGGACAGATATTCTCTGTTCATGAGTTGGAAGACTCAGTATTTTTAAACTGTCAGCTCTTTCCGATTTGATCTGTTGATTCAATGCTACCCCCATAAAAATCCTAGGAAGCTGTTTTGTAGACATTGAGAAAGTGATCCTAAAGTTTGTATAGAAAGGCAAAAGATTGAGAATGGCCAACACAGTCACATTGAAAACAGACTTAAGGACACGCACCACCTGATTTCAAGACTTTCTATAATCAGGATGGCATGACCTTGGTGAGAGGGTAGACACACAGATCGATGAGCAAACTGTAGAGAGCCCAGAACAGACCCACAAACTGTGGCGTGCTGAGCCTTGACAAAAGGGCGGAGGTAAGTCACTGCAGAGGGGTAGTCTTTGCAACAAATGACGCTGCAGAAAGTGCAAAACCAAACTCAACACATACCTGATACCTTCCACAAAAATTAACTGGATATAAATCATGGGTCTAGAGATACAATTCAAGACTGCCAAACCTCTAGAAGGAAACATAAGACTCAAGATGACCTTGCGCTTTGTGATGAGATTTAAGCTGCAGCAACAAAATATGATCCATGAAGGAAAAAAAATAGGCTGAACTTCACTCACATGACAAACTTCTCTGCATAGGACTAAGAAGACGAAAGGACAAGTCATGGACTGGGAGAAAGTGTTTGTAAAAACATCTCTCATAAAGGAACTGCATGCAAAAGGGGCAAAGAACTCTTAGAACGTTAGTGATGAGAGAAAAACCCAACTGAAACATGGGAAAGTGGTTTGAACAGATGCAGCCCCTCAGAAAGCTACATGGGGAGTTTGCTGCTGGTCTACTGTGTACGATCCTCGGCTTTCACTGCTGTGACCCAGGTTCAATCCCCGGTCGGGGAACTGGGATCCCGAAAGCTGCATGACATTGCCAAAATAAATCAAAGTTTCAAAAAAAGCTATAGAGATAGCAAATAAGCACATGAAAAAATGCTCGCCATGATTAGTCACCACAAAGTTAAAAATTAAAACAATAATGAGATATAAATACATCCCATTAGAATGGTTAAACAAACACACACACAACACGCACACACACAATACACACGTGCACACAACACCACACACATTCAAAACATGCACACACATAACACCTGCACACACAACACACACACATAAAACATACATGCACACACAGCACACACACAACACACACACAACACACACATGCACACAACAGATGCATGCACAGAACACACACAACACACATACACGCACACACACAACACATACATGCACACAACACCTGCACACACAAAACACACAGCACACACATATAAAACATACACGCACACACAGCACACACATGCATACAACACATGCACGCTCAGAACACACACACACATGCACACACACAGCACACGCACATACACCACGGGGGTCCCAAGTGCTGGTGCGGATGCTGACCAGCAGCAAAGCTCCTCCATGGCCGGTGGGATGCAGAGTAGGACAGCAAGCTGGGAAACCGGTTAAGAAGCCTCTCACAAAGCTAATGGAGTCTCACCAGACACCCCAGTCATCATACTTAGTGGTATTTACTCAACCGATCTGGAGACTTGCGTCTGCACAGAAATCTGCACGTGAATGTTTATAGCAGCTTTACTCATAATCACCCCAAACAGTAAGCAACTGAGCCGTCCTTCAGTAGGTGGATGGATAAACAACCCGTGGTGCGTCCAGACAATGGAGTATCATTCAGTGATAAAACCAATGCACTAGGAAGCCAAGAAAGATATAGGTCAACCTCCAACGCATGTTACTTAGGGCAGGAAGTCAGTCTGAAAAACCAGGACACTGTGTAACACCAGTTACATGACATTCTGAGATAGGCAAAATCATAGAGGCCGTACAAAGATCAGTGGTGGCCAGGATTTCGGGAGGAGTGGGGAGAGACTTGAATAGATGAAGCACAGGGCTGTTTAGGGTTGTGAAACTCCTCTGTAGGACAGCTGTGTGCATGATAAATTATGTGTGTAATATGTATAAATGTATGATGGATGAGAGATTCTGTGAATAGATGAATTTCTGCATCTGTCAAAACTCATAGAACTTTACAACACAAAGAGTGAAACGTAATGTATGCAAATTTGAAAAATCGTTTAGGACGTTATGGGATCCCAGGAAGAAATGGAGTGGGAGAAGATTATTGCGAATGTGTGCAAAGACCTCACGGCTGTGGCTGGGGGAGGTGCTGACCAAAGTGGCCTCGGACGTGAGCAGTGCCTGTAAGTGTGAGAGGGACCTCCCAGGACCCGCGCCCCAGCTGATGGGGTCGCCCGGGGAGGATGGCTGGCACTCTGAGCCTCCCAGGACCCGTGTCCCTGCTGATGGGGTCGCCCGGGAGGATGGCTGGCACTCTGAGCCTCCCAGGACCCGCGTCCCAGCTGATGGGGTCGCCCGGGGAGGATGGCTGGCACTCTGAGCCTCCCAGGACCCGTGTCCCAGCTGATGGGGTCGCCCGGGGAGGATGGCTGGCACTCTGAGCCTCCCAGGACCCGCGTCCCAGCTGATGGGGTCGCCCGGGAGGATGGCTGGCACTCAGCCTCCCAGGACCCACGTCCCAGCTGATGGGGTCACCCGGGGAGGATGGCTGGCACTCTGAGCCTCCTGTATGTGCAGTTCTGCTCTTGGGCAAGCTAGTAAGTGGATGGCAGATGGAGGGAGCCAGGTTTGTAACTGTCGGAGTGAGAATCCACAGATAAACAAGGAAAGAGGCTGGAAATATTCTGAGGGTGACGGAATGGAGTTGGGGAATCGATACAAAGTCACATTTAACTCAATATAAATACAGATGGTCACGGACAGAAATATTTGTAGCTATGTGTGTACATAGGTACATAGGTTGGTGCACAAACATATATTCCCTTGCTCCGTCAGCTCTTGAAAGGCTTAAAGGAATAGCAGCCAGCAGCAGTGAGTGCTCTTCGGGCCCAGATCTTGGTTTCTGACACTGTTTCCCAACAAAAGGACCAAGGCGCCTTGGAGAGATGCCTGCTCCAAGTAAAGAGCAGGAGAAGGAAGTATGTGACTACCCTGCCCGCAGCAGAAGTGAGGAAGTGCCAACAGACTAGACCGATGCCAAATCAAAAGCGCATTTATGCAAAAATGCACCCACAAAAGGGCATTTCAGAGGGACATGAACGTAACAGAAATTGTTATCCAAAGGTGGGAAAATTTGAGCACTTGACAATGATCGACTTTTACTTCTCCATGGAACCAGTGTTTGCCCCCATGTATCAAATGTGGAAACTGAGACACAGAAAGGGTAAGTAACTTGTTCAAGGGCACACAGCTAACCAGGAGCGGAACTGGAATGCCAACCCAGGAGGATTGGCTCCAGGTCTGGCTCTCTCACCCACGGATGCCACTGGCTTGGCTGACTTGGGGCCAAACGGCATATTTCTGTCTCAATGGATCGTGTGACGACGTCCTGCAGGAGAGGGGGGACTGTTAGAGCAAGGCAGGGCACAGAGCGAGTTGTGTGAGTGTGTTCTCATGTTCAGGAAGCGGTGACACTGGGAGGACCCCAGTCTTCTCGTCGCCATTCCATCTTTTGTTAGTTGGTTTGATTTTCCTTCTAATATTAAGCGAGTGTGGGCAAGTTAAAGGCCATTGCCTCTTCAAGGCTGAGCATTTCTATAAAAATGAAAGAAAAGTCTCTAAAGGTTGCATTATTTAATGAATCAGTGTATTTGAGAGTACTTTTTAAACTGTCAAGAGTTACAAAAATGATGGTGATGATGATGGCACTTTTATTGTTTTTATTGTTGAAACGGAGCGAGTACGCTGGGTGAAAATCAGGGGACGCTGGAGGCAGGGATGGGATGGTGCGGTCAGTGCCCACCAGGTGCGCCCACAGGGATGGGACGGTGCGGTCAGTGCCCACCAGGTGCGCCCGCAGGGATGGGATGGTGCGGTCAGTGTCCACCAGGTGCGCCCGCAGGGATGGGACGGTGTGGTCAGTGCCCACCAGGTGCACCTGCAGGGATCTGTCACCTGAGCCTCTCCTGGCAAGCTCCCGCTTCTCACTGCAGCCCCAGGAATGAGGTAGAGGGGAGGGAGGGCAGTTCAGGAGACCTCGGGGTGGTGCTCTGGTTAGCTACTGCTGCGCAACAAACCACCAGCGTTTGGCCGTGTTTGCTCATGGCTTCTGCAGGTCAGCCATTTGCACAGGCTCAGCAGGGACTGCTACTCTCTGCTTTGGGTCCCAGCTGAGAAGATGGCAAGGGCTGGGGTGTTTTCAAGGCTGGGCTCAGCTGGGACAGGAGCTCCAGGGGCAAGAGCTCCTTTGTGCGGCCTTCCCCAGTGTGGTGGCCAGGTCCCATGGGGGAGCAGAAGAGCAGATGTGGAGGTCATGTACAAGATAACACTTCCCAGATCATAAATCAACTATAGTATGGCCTCCTAGTAGCCTGTCTGTGGCCCCTGAGGGTGACCAGGTTCTCTGCCTGCTGCCAAACATCCTCCTTCTCATCAACCCCAGAGGTCCTCCCCATCATCAACCCCAGAGTTCCTTGCAGAAGCTGAGCTGCTTTTAGGAAACGGGGGGCCAATTCAAGAGCTGCCGCCTCCCTTCCCCCTGACCCCCACACCTCTCCTTCTCCCTCCTTCCGGCTGCCTGGAGAACCACGGGCAGAATTTCAAGGCTTCATGAGGACACGTTGCCCTTCCTTGGTGATGGCGCCTCCCAAACTCTTCTTTGGCGATGCCAAGTGCACCCCCAAGATAAAGATGCTTTTCGTTGCATTTGATTTTTATTTTATATGAGAGTATAGTTGATTTGCAACCTGTTCCAGTATTCTTGCCTGGAGAATCCCATGGACAGAGGAGCCTGGCGGGCTGCAGTCCATGGGCCGCAAATACTGAGTGGGGTTCCCTGTGCTGTAGAGTAGAGCCTTAGGGATTATCTATTCTATGTATAGCAATGTGTATCTGTTAAACCCAAACTCCTAGTTCATCCCTCCCACCTTTCCGCTTTGTTAACCGTTTGTTTTTGAAGTCTGTGAGTGAAAGAGGCTTTTTGTTTCACAGAACAGATACAGACAACGCTAACTTCATAGTGACATCAGTCTGAACGATTGCTTTGAAAACCTCTGGCGCTGAAATGCGTTGTTTCTGAGCTATTGACATGGACGCCTAGAAGCTGACAACATGAGTTCGCAGAATCTGAACACTCCCGATCTTCCCGTGGGGACCAGTGTGGGTGACCCACTTCCCTTAAGGTTTCCAGGAAGCAAAAGGGCCGTGTCCAGGGTGGCCGTGGGCTCTGCTCTGCCCTGTCCCTCTGCAGAGCGGTGACAGGAAGGCCAGTGCGGTTGAACCTCTGCCCTGCAGAGGGGCCTGCGTGTCGCTGCTTCTGGCCCCTGGGTGCCTTCTGCCTTGGGCCTGGTGGGTTCCAGTCTTGCTCTCTGGCTCCCAGGAATATCTCCACTAGGTATCTTGTGGTCAGAGGCCCTCAGGGAACAAGCCTCCTTGAGCTCTTCCTGCAAGATGACAGGTACACAGAGAACAAAGATCCACTAAGAGACTGGGGTGCTGGGAAAGATTGAAGGCAGGAGAAGGGGCGACAGGACGAGATGGTCGGATGGCAGGAGAAGGGGCGACAGAGGATGAGGTTGTCGGACAGCATCACCGACTCAATGGACGCGAATGTGAGCGAACTCCAGGAGATGGTGAAGGACAGGGAAACCTGGCGTGCTGCAGTTTATGGGGTCGCAAAGAGTCGGACACATCTGAGCCACTGAACAAAAGCAACACAAAGACCCTCTGGAGGGTCCCCGGAGCTCCCAGCCCCTGGTTCTCTTGAACTTGTGGTGCTGATGGCCTTAAATAGATATGGGGGCACCGAGGACCCCACGGGGACCCTGGTCACACCCACACTCCCCTCCCAGGTCCAGGCCTCAGAGAATGCTCTCTCCAACAGCACTCAGCTGTGTCACCTTCAGGTCACAGAGCCCGGGGCACCGCCTTCTGGGACCCACACGGCTGTCCTGTTACCCCCTGAAGTCAGGAAGCTGACGGCAGCCTGGGACCCCGAGGTGGGTGGGCGGCCACCTCCTGTATCCACAGCCCTCCAGACATGAGGTGACCCTCTTCTTCTGTTCTAGTGGCTGCATCTGTAGAGCACAGACCCAGCATCCTGACCTCCTGTGAGGTCTGAACCCGAATCCTGTCTGTTCATCAGCAGTCATGTTTTGGAGAAATTCCAGATGAGCTAATTCGTGCTTCGTCTCCTCACCCGTTTCCTCTGCTGGAGAAACAAGAAGCTTGAAAAGCATATTTAACCAAATTTTTTTTTTTTTTTTTCCCTCTTGGAGCTGTTGACGCTCTAGTCCTGCTGCAGGCACAGAACTTCCTATTTATATGACAAATAGGCCTGCTTCCAGCCTCGGAAAAATCTTGCTGATTGACTCTCTCATCATGTGGAAACAAATCACATCTGAGCTGTGCTCAGGGCAGCGGGGAAGCTTTGGGTGATGCCTAAGGCGCTCTGACACCAGAGGAGGGGCCTCCACCTGGACCCACCCCCCACCCCTCAGCCCCCATCCTCCGGGACCCCTCCAGGACCTGCCACTTTGTGACTTATGCAAGTCACCTGTGGGCCTAACCCTGGAGAGCAGAGGTCAAGGCCAGTGAGACCAGCATGTCAGAGCCTTGTCCTGGGATGCCCTGGGTACCCACATGTGGAGGAGATGCCTAATCTCACTGAGATCAGTTTCTGACCAAGCAGAGCCCTGTGGGAATCCTGGGTGTAGAAGTCTTTCTGTGTCCTATTTCTTGTTTGTAGGAAATCAGCTTCAGCCTCCAGGATATTCCCTGAGCTCCAAAGAGCAGATTCCCAAAAGACACTAATCAGGGAGTGGGGTGGATACAGAGACAAGGGCGGAGCAGCTGAGAAGCAAGAGTTTGGGACAGGTCCTGGCTCCTCATCAAGGGATCAGTCAGTTCAGTTCAGTCACTCAGTCGTGTCTGTCTCTTTGTGACCCCATGAACCGCAGCACGCCAGGCCTCCCTGTCTATCACCAACTCCCAGAGTTTACTCAGACTCATGTCTATTGAGTCAGTGATGCCATCCAACCACCTCATCCTCTGTCGTTCCCTTCTCCTCCTGCCTTCAATCTTTCCCAACATCAGGGTCTTTTCAAATGAGTCATCTCTTTGCATCAGGTGGCCAGAGTACCAGAGCTTCAGCTTCATCATCAGTCCTTCCAATGAATATTTAGGGTTGATTTCCTTTAGGATGAACTGGTTAGATCTCCTTGCAATCCAAGGAACTCTTAAGAGTCTTCTCCAACACCACATTCAACACCTTCAAGGGATACACACAACAATAACTTTGAGCTCTGCTGCAGAAGTAAAACCACCCCAAAACAGAAGATGTTAGCATCCCTCATCCCAGAGATCACAGTTTGGTGACCTGAAGAAGCTCAGCAGGAGGCCAGGTGAGGCCAGATGAAAGGAGGGCAGGTCCTGCCCACACCCGGATGCTTCTCAGCAAGCCCACCCTCAACCCATGCTACAAAGCTCCTCACCAAACCCTCCCAGTTCGGGACATGTGGTTTTTAGGGCATGAGCCCACTGTGGCCCCCTTTGCTTGGAAATCAATGAAGCTATTTCCTTTCTCTTTCACCCAGAACTCATGTCTGAGATCCCATTTGGCGCCAATGCAGAGAGCCCATGTTTGGGGCACCATTTCCTCATGTGTAACGTGGGAAATTCTTTCTCATCCTGGAGCCAGGAGGAAGTGAGAGAGAACCAAGCATGCGACTCCTGAGCGGGACGATCACTCGAAAACGGTGGCAGGACAAGCTCAGGTGCCCTCAGAAGGCTGGGTACAGGCATTCATTTGACTTGCCCCTGTTCCAGGAATGCCTGAGGCCTTTGAGGGACACGGGGAAGCTCTAGGGCTGGGAGTCTGTGGACACTGTCTCCCTGGAAGACGTGTCCTTGTGGGGCTCAGGTCCCGAAGGCCACTGCTGTTCGTTTTTCCATTTGTGAAATGAGGCTGATGACCCTGGTTTCCGAGAAGTCTGGAGATGAGGGATGGGTCTGCAGAGGCTCCGGGCTTCCCAGGTGGCACAGGGGTAAAGAACCCGCCTGCCAATGCAGGAGACACAGGGTCGATCTCTGGGTCAAGAAGATCCCCTGGAGGAGGAAATGGTTACCCACTCCAGTATTCTCGCCTGGGATAGCTCATGGACAGAAGAGCCTGGTAGGCTGCAGTCCATGGGGTCACAGAGAGTTGGACAGGACTTAGTGACGAAACAGCAACTGCAGAGCCTCCGGGCCAGGCAGCTCTGACTATGGTTACCTTGTCATACTCATGGGGGTACCAGGATGCAAACAGTGGAAACTGCAGAGCTCAGGTCAGCCCAAACCCCACTGCCTTCCCAGCTCTCTGCCTGATCATCGCCACCCGGGTACCAGGACCACTCCAGGCAGTCCCAGCCATCCTGGTCTCGCCCACTGGGACCCTGGGCTACCAGCGAGGTTTCCAGGGGCTTCCAGCTCTGGGGAGACCAGTTGTGTCCAAGGAACCATTCCTTTCCAGGACCACACAGAGCAGGGAGCCAACACCAGGGTCCCCCGAGTTCCTGGGAAAAGATAACCTTTCCTGAGAGGGATAGCAGTTGGCTGATGGTGGGTGATGGGGAGCTGTCTGTCTCTGAGATAAACTGGTCCCCCTGCAGGCGATGGCCTGACCCTCTCACCGCCCCCAACCCATACACACATCTGTGCTTTCAAGCAGCGGGCTGGGGCAAGCCCGCCTGCAGTGTCCACCAACCTCCTCCCGCTCAGCATCCCAGGGAGCCCTCTGGGGCCTTGAACTCCAAGTCCTCTGGGGTCCCAGGAAGCCCCAAGCAGACAGGATCCTGGGGTCAGGGACTGTGAAGACCTTAATTTAAATGTAGATTTTGACTTTCTGCTCTTGCCTAGTTTGGAATACTAATTAGAGCAAGTGCTCGGATAATTTAAAACGCTGCACAATTGCAGATTTGACATTTTCTCTCTCCCCACCGCCCGCCTCCCCCCCACCAACCCCCCCTTTCTGTTTTGGGTTGAAAGGATTTTTTCTCCTTCCATCCTGTTGAGAGGCTAAAGTAAAACTCAATCGCTCCTTTCAAAAACTCTAAAATCCAACACCATAGGACTCTCTGGAAAGGTTCAGTGTCCTCAAGGTCTCTGTTCCCAGATTTCACAGAGCCTGGGTGAGCCCACCACCCTTCCTGGCAACTTGAAAGCGTGCAGCACCGGCGCTCGGAGGACCCCAGGATGCTCAGAAACAGCTGCCAGTAGATACAAAGAGGTGACGAGAGGTGTCTGTTTACTGAAGACAGAGTAAGGGAAAGGAGGATGTCGGCCCACAGCTGGGCCAGCATGGACCCCTCCGCCCACCTCTCCCTATTCAGTCCTACTCGAGAAGAAGACCCCTTGCTTTCCTACCCCACGCCCTCCACGTCTCAGGTAGCTAAGTGCGCCCCTGTCAGTGAGCTATTTTTAAGCCTGTAACTCTTCACTGATTTTGAAGGCATCTTGGCCACCCCACCCCAGTACTTTTGCCTAGAAAATCCCATGGACGAAGGAGCCTGGTAGGCTCCAGTCCATGGGGTCGCTAACAGTCGGACACGACTGAGCGACTTCACTTTCACTTTTCACTTTCATGCATTGGAGAAGGAAATGGCAACCCACTCCAGTGTTCTTGCCTGGAGAATCCCAGGGGCGGGGGAGCCTGGTGAGCTTCCGTCTATGGGGTCACACAGAGTCGGACACGACTGAAGTGACTTAGCGGTAGCAGTGGCCACCACATTGGCTGTGAAGTCAGGATTCCCTGAATTTTGCTCTAAAGACCGATCATCCATCTCCCTTTGTGAAGCAGCCATCGTCCCCGTGTGGCTTTACGTCCTTTCCTCCTCCCGTGTCAAGCAGGTGGCTCTGAGAGTGGTGGGTGCTCTCCCGTGAATGTTGCCCGTTCTCCGAGGTTCACGCTTTATCTATTGCCCGTCCGAGGTGAATGCAGGTTGGTATCCGGTAGACAAGCTCCCTCTTGCTGGTCTCTGTTTATACACTTTAAATATTAGAGTGTTCTTTTTTATCCCCAATTAATGTAGGAAAAATCTTATCACATTCACATGATAATCTCTATGGAGGTTTTTGTTGGAATTATATAAAATATGCAAATTAATGTAGAACTAATAATAGCCACTGTTTTCTTCTGATTCCACGGCTCTGTTTCTTCACCTTTATTCCTTTCAGCGCAGGCATGTTCCTTCCTTCACCCAAGAACTGCCGACTTCCAATCACTATGCTCCTCTCTGCTCTTAGGAATATCTTGTTTTCTCTGGCCTTTATCTAACTTCATTAGGGGATTTGCCATAACAAGGGATCAAAAAGATGCCTCAGTGTTCATCGCAGCACTGCTTACAATAGATGGAACATGGAAGCAACCTAGATGTCCATCAACAGATGAGTGGATAAGGAAGCTCTGGTACATACAATGGACTTCAGTTCAGTTCAGTTCAGTCACTCAGTCGTCTCTGACTCTTTGTGACCCCATGAATCGCAGCACGCCAGGCCTCCCTGTCCTATCACCAACTCCCGGAGTTCACCCAAACCCATGTCCATTGAGTTGGTGATGCCTTCCAGCCATTTCATCCTCTGTTGTCCCCTTCGCTTCCTGCCCCTAATCCTCCCAGCATCAGAGTCTTCTCCAATGAGTCAACTCTTCACTTGAGGTGGCCAAAGTACTGGAGTTTCAGCTTTAGCATCATTCCTTCCAAAGAAATCCCAGGGCTGATCTCCTTCACAATGGACTGGTTGGATCTCCTTGCAGTCCAAGGGACTCTCAAGAGTCTTCTCCAACACCACAGTCCAAAAGCATCAATTCTTCAGCCCTCAGCCTTCTTCACAGTCCAACTCTCACAGCCATACATGACCACAGGAAAGACCATAGCCTTGACTAGATGAAACTTTGTTGGCAAAGTAATGTCTCTGCTTTTGAATATGCTATCTAGGTTGGTCATAACTTTCCTTCCAAGGAGTAAGCATCTTTTAATTTCATGGCTGCAGTCACCATCTGCAGTGGTTTTGGAGCCCAGAAAAATAAAGTCTGACACTGTTTCCACTGTTTCCCCATCTATTTCCCATGAAGTGATGGGACCGGATGTCATGATCTTCGTTTTCTGAATGTTGAGCTTTAAGCCAACATTTTCACTCTCCACTTTCACTTTCATCAAGAAGCTTCTTAGTTCCTCTTCACTTTTTGCCATAAGTGTGGTATCATCTGCATATCTGAGGTTATTGATATTTCTCCCAGCAATCTTGATTCCAGCTTGTGTTTCTTCCAGTCCAGCGTTTCTCATGATGTACTCTGCATATAGGTTAAATAAACATGGTGACAATATACAGCCTTGATGAACTCTTTTTCCTATTTGGAACAGGTCTGTTGTTCCATGTCCAGTTCTAACTGTTGCTTCCTGACCTGCATACAAATTTCTCAAGAGGCAGATCAGGTGGTCTGGTATTCCCATCTCTTTCAGAATTTTCCACAGTTTATTGTGATCCACACAGTCAAAGGCTTTGGAATAGTCAATAAAGCAGAAATAGATGTTTTTCTGGAACTCTCTTGCTTTTTCCATGATCCAGCAGATGTTTGCAATTTGATCTCTGGTTCCTCTGCCTTTTCTAAAACCAGCTTGAACATCTGGAAGTTATCTCTTCAAGAAAATTAGAGATACCAAGGGAACATTTCGTGTAAAGATGGACTCGATAAAGGACTGAAATGGTATGTACCTAACAGAAGCAGAAGACATTAAGAAGAGGTGGCAAGAATACACAGAAGAACTGTACAAAAAAGAGCTTCAAGACCCAGATCATCACGATGGTGTGATCACTGACCTAGAGCCAGACATCCTGGAATATGAAGTCAAGTGGGCCTTAGAAAGCATCACTACGAACAAAGCTAGTGGAGGTGATGGAATTCCAGTTCAGCTATTTCAGATCCTGAAAGATGATTCTGTGAAAGTGCTGCACCCAATATGCCAGCAAATTTGGAAAACTCAGCAGCTGCCACAGGACTGGAAAATGTCATTTTTTCATTCTAATCCCAAAGAAAGGCAATGGACTATTACTCAGCCATAAAAAGGAGCACATTTGACTCAGTTAACCTAGAGCATATGGTACAGAGTGAAGTCAGAAAGAGAAAGACAGTATCACATCTTAACACATTTATATGGAACCTAGAAAGATGGTACAGATGATCCTGTGTGCAGGGAAGCAAAGGAGACACAGACATAAAGAACGGACTTGTGGGCACAGTGGGGCAAGGAGAGGGTGGGAGGATCTGGGAGAATAGCTTTGAAGCATACCCATTACCATAGGCAAAATAGACCGCCAGTGCGAGTTCAGTGTATGATGTGGGAACCCAAAGCTGGTGCTCTGTGGCAACCTGGAGAATGGAGTGGGCACAGAATGGCGGGGGGAGATTCAAGAGGGAGGGGACACAGGGATGCCAGTGGCCAATTCATGTTAACGTGTGGCAAAAACCATCACAATATTGAAAAGCAATCATCCTCTACTTAAAAAAAAAAAAAAAAGAACAACTAAGAGAGGCCAAGCTGTGCTCAACTGGTGGCTGAGACCTGGGCTTCGTCGGGGAGGGGGCTTCCAGGTGGGGCGCAGCCTTCTGGATCCTCTGTCTCTGCTGCTTCTGACTCTGTCCACTTTGCCTCCCCAGGGGGTCAGCACCAGCTGCGGGCTGCTCCCCACATGCAGGAGGATGCACTGAGTGGGGTTTGCAGGTGAGTTCCCATGGAAGATGTCCGCCTGGGACCATGTCCCGATCATGGACCCCGAAGCCCATGGGAAGGGCTTTTACCCCACCTGGAATGTGGGTCCGGGTGGCCCCTCTAGACATGCAATGGCTTCACAGTGGGGAGTGTGCCTTTGGAGAAGGCAGTGGCACCCCACTCCAGTACTCTCACCTAGAAAATCCCATGGAGGGAGGAGCCTGGTGGGCTACAGTCCATGGGGTCGCTAAGAGTCAGACACGACTGCATGAATTCATTTTCACTTTTCACTTTCATGCATTGGAGAAGGAAATGGCAACCCACTCCAGTGTTCTTGCCTGGAGAATCCCAAGGACGGGGGAGCCTGGTAGGCTGCCATCTTTGGGGTCGCACAGAGTTGGACACGACTGAAGTGACTTAGCAGCAGCAGCAGCAGCAGTATGCCTGCAAGGGAAATCTGTGCTGGGGTGGGGTGGGTGTGAAGAAATGGACAGATGTCCACAGGGTCTGAAAAAACGGAAACAAGTAAAAGAGGTGAACCATGGCATGAGAGGAGGGGACAACAGGAGTGCGCTGCTCCTGGGGGGCCATCCTGACACCCCGGGGGTCAGCGAGCGGGGCTGGGCTTATGATGGGGGAGGGCACACAGGCGCTCACTTCTCGCCTGGCTCCTGCCCCTGCGCGGCTGCAGGGGTGGGGTGCAGGAGGGGCAGGCCCCCGGCTGGGCTCCCCTGCTGGTGGAAATGAAGGGCCCACGTGCAGACACACATGCCCTCGCATCAGCAGCGGGGGAGGAGCTGTGAGCCATGAAAGTGGGGGCATGTGGCCCCCCAGATGGCAACACCCTCTCCCCACCCAGCTACTCAGGGTCAGAGCATCACCTCCTAACCAGAGGGACGCCTAGGGGCCCGGGATCCCAGTCAGGGGGCTTGACCCACCAGACAGGAGGTGAGTCAGGCTGGGAGTACCACACAGCCACCCCCCAACAGCCCCCACTCCAGCACACAGTTTGCACCCCGCCTGCTCCAGAGGGTTTATACATTAATCCATTTAATCCTTGCAATAACCCTGAAGAGCAGGAACCATCAGCTGCCCCAACTGTACAGATGAGAAAGCTGAGGCCAAGCACAGTCAAGCCACTTACCCAAGTCCACTGGCGGAAGAGCAGGCAGGCCACTGTCTCCAACCCAGACATCTTTTTTAAATGTCATAAGAGATGTTTAAAAAAGTTCTAGAAAAACATCTATTTCTGCTTTACTGAGTATGCCAAAGCCTTTGACTGTGTGGATCACAACAAATTGGAAAATTCCACAAGAGATGGGAATACCAGACTACCAGACCTGCCTCTTGAGAAACCTTTATGCAGGTCAAGAAGCAGCAGTTAGAACTGGACATGAAATGACAGACTGGTTCCAAATAGGGAAAGGAGTACGTCAAGGCTGTATATTGTCACCCTGCTTATTTAACTTCTATGCAGAGTACATCGTGAGAAATGCTGGGCTGGATGAAGCACAAGCTAGAATCAAGATTGCTGGGAGAAATATCAATAACCTCAGATATGCAGATGACACCACCCTTATGGCAGAAAGTGAAGAGGAACTAAAGAGCCTCTTGAAAGTGAAAGAGGAGAGTGAAAAAGTTGGCTTAAAGCTCAACATTCAGAAAACTAAGATCATGGCATCCGGTCCCATCACTTCATGGCAAATAGATGGGAAAACAGTGGAAACAGTGGCTGACTTTATTTTGGGGAGGTCTCCAAAATCACTGTGGATGGTAACTGCAGCCATGAAATTGAAAGATATTTACTCTTTGGAAGGAAAGGTATGACCAACCTAGACAGCATGTTAAAAAACAGACACTACTTTGCCAACAAAGGCCTGTCTAGTCAAGGCTATGGTTTTTCCAGTAATCTTGTATGGATGTGAGTGTTGGACCATAAAGAAAGCTGAGTGTAGAAGAATGATGCTTTTGAATTGCTGTGTTGGAGAAGACTCTTGAGAGTCTTTGGACTGCAAGGAGATCCAACCAGTCCATACTAAAGGAGATCAGTCCTGGCTATTCATTGGAAGTAATGATGCTGAAACTGAGGCTCCAATACTTTGGCCACCTGATGTGAAGAGCTGACTCATTTGAAAAGACCCTGATGCTGGGAAAGATTGAGGGCAGGAGGAGAAGGGGATGACAGATGATGAGATGGTTGGATGGCATTACCAACTCAATGGATGTGAGTTTGGGTGAACTCCGGGAGGTTGGTGATGGACGGGGAGGCCTGGCGTGCTGCAGTCCATGGGGTCGCAAAGAGTCGGACATGACTAAGCAACTGAATTGAACTGAAATGTCCTAAGAAACAGGTCCTTCACAGACATCTTGAGTCTTTTATTTTTCATGCTTCTAAGGAAATGATCTGCATTTCTGGGTGTTAATGTATTCAAAAGTGTTCTGTGCAGGCCTCCTGCGTACAAGGGGCTTCGTTCCTCGGGGGTCCACAGCTGTGAATATGGTGGGGTTTTATCCCAAGGATCCTTCTGTCTTATGGGAAGGACAGAGGCATGTCCAGGGCCTGCAGTGCAGCCTAGGAAAAGGTGTGACCTCAGCACACCGCAGGAATCCTTGGAGGACCTGCCCCAGCTTTGGGGACAGAGAAAGTGCCCTGGGAGATGGACTTCAGGGGAGTGCATCCCTGCAGAGGGGCCTGGCCAGCACAGGGACGAGAGGGGTGCCAGGAGGACTCGGAAGGTGAAGCAGGTGTGCAAGGGGGCGGGCAGTGAGGGCAGGGACGGGGCAGGCACCCTTCCCGGGGGCCACTCTTTACCCCTGCTGCCGAGGACGGCGTGGTCTCTCTCCCACCCCCGGCCTTTTACACAAGGAGACCGAGCTTCACCTCGGAAGGCCGTGCTGGCCTCACCCTAGGCGCTTGTCACAGACACTGTGTGTGTCTGTCTTCTGTGTTTGCTTTTAGGGTAAATTCTAAATCCAATGAGCCAGAGTGCCCCGTGCAACTCTTGCTTTTGAAAATTTGTTGGCATTTTTGTAGTATCAATGAAGATATGTTTTGTAGCGCCCATGAATTATTGGAAATAATACAAACCCTATCTCTTTCTGGTATTATTTTCCTTATAATTTCATTATTCCAATTATTCTCAGCTACCACAACTTTCTCCATTCTGTATCCTAAAGAGTGAGGGATTCAAGAAATTCAGCAGGTCTTTACTAAACGCTCGGTGTTTCTCTCATTTCCTTCAGATCTTTCCAGGAGTTGCAGACTTTCATTTTCATCTATTTCACTCAGCCTGTGTGGGATTACAATACAGCCAGGGCATAGAATTAAGATATTAACAAGGTGCATTGACACCTTATTCCACTTAAATCTATTTAAATTGAAATATGCAGCATTAAAAATCAACATGGCCAAATCCGTGTTTTATTTGCTTTCGTCCAATAACTCCTGCAGGATAATGAATGATGACACCCCGATGCTGCTGTGGGTCATGTGCGCATGGGGTGACTCCTGACGCGAGATGCCCAGGCGCAGGCGCTGTCCTGTCCAAGATGCCCTCGCCTCAGACGGCAGCTGCTTGGTGCCTAGGCCTCAATTCTGCAATCTGGCGGTGCGGGGGGGGTGGTCTCCATGGACTTCCTCGGGTTTGGTAATTCTTAGAACTCAAGAAAGTGCTAACACCTGTGGTTTTCATTTTATTATATCATCAGGAGATCAAACCAGTCAGTCCTAAAGGAAATCAACTCTGAATATGCAACGGAAGAACTGATACTGAAGCTCCAGTACTTTGGCCTCCTGATGCAAAGAATCAACTCATTGGAAGAGCCCCTGATGCTGGGAAAGATTGAGGGCAGGAGAAGAAGGGGACGGCAAAGGATGAGATAGCTGGATGGCATCACTGACTCGATGGACATGAGTCTGAGCAAGCTCCGGGGGTTGGTGATGGACAGGGAGGTCTGGCGTGCGGCTGTCCACGGGGTCGCAAGGAGTCGGATACAGCTGAGCAACTGCAGCAACAACATAGTTTTATTACAGCAAAGGGACCCCAGTGAGAACCAGTCAAAGCAGTGATGCTCAGCAGTCTGGGAGGGTCCCATGAATGAAGCTTCTGTGGTTCCCAGAGTCACATCCCCCTCCAGGTACATCCTGGGTGACAGCGCATGGAACTTCGCCAACCAGGGAAGCTCATCGGAGCTGCAGTGTCCAGAGTTTTGATGGGGATTTCATCATGTAGGTCAGGTTGACTGAATCATCAGCCGGGCATCAATCTCTAGCCCCATCTCGTCCCTGCGGTGGGGCATGGGGAGTGGGTTGAGACCTGTGGCTCAAAGCCCCAGCCCTTTGACCCTGTGTCGAGTGTTTCTGGAAGGCCAGCCCCATCCTACATCACCTCTGTCACACAGACCATCTTTGGGCCCAGAGGCATCAACTCATGAGGGCAAGTTCAGATGCGATCCACAGTCCCCCACGAGTAACACAGATGCTCTACCATTCTGGAAATCCCAAAGATTTAGATTCCCTCCAGGAAGAGGGGATGAAGTCCAGCTGCAATCTTTATCATACAGAATGTTGCCAATTTCTTCCTTCTGTTTGATCCTGAGTTTGGAGGTTGGGTCTGTCTCTTATAAGAGAGGGGCTTAACAGTAAAGAATTTACCTATAATGCAGGAGACCCAGGTTTGATCCCTGGGTTGGGAAAATCCCCTGGAGGAGAGCATGGCTACCCACTCCAGTATTCTTGCCTGGAGAATCCCAAGGAAAGAGGAGCCTGGCAGTCCAGAGTCCAGAGGGTCACAAAGAGCTGGACACAACCGAAGCTACTGAGCACTTGGAGGAGGTGAAATCTTTTGCCCTCTCGCTGCCCCTGAGGCCTCCAGTTTCCACTCAGCATCTGTCTTGTGCTGCACTGGGTGGGAGGGGCCCCGTGTGGTGTGGAAGGTGGGTGTGGAGTCTTGGTCCGCTTGCCGACCACAGGTGAGAGGCAGAATCTCCCTCTCAGATCCTCAGTGTTCTGAGTCTTCCTCTCTCTACTCTGCTCCTCTCATTTTGTTGTTATTCTGGAAATTTCCACCCTGAATATCATAGGCGGTTGTGGTCTGTGGTGGGAGAAGGGAGGATGGTGGGGAGTGTGAGTTTTGGCTCTATCACTAACTAGCAATGTGTGTGTGTGCACATGTGTGCGTGTGTGAGATGTGAGCCAAAGCGTGTGCCCATGTGTGGGAGGTGAGCCAGGACATGTGTGCACATGTATGCATGTGTGCAAGATGAGCCAGGGTGTGTGCACACGTGTGCACATACGGGATGTAGCCTCTCTGCCCCTGCAGGTCCTTAGCTTCCTTCCTGGACGACATCCTGGCGGTCCTTCCATGAAAGCCCGCTGTGCGCTGGGTTTCACTGTGGCATCTGGTCCCCCAGCCTGCGTCCTCTGCCACAGATGGGGCTATGGCTCAGGAGGTTGGAAATTGCGCAGGGTGACTCGGGGGGAGGCCCGGCCTACACCCCACTTGTCCAGAGCATCCCACCTCTCCAGGGCATCCCAGATGTCCAGGGAAGCCCCACCAGTCCAGGGCATGCCACCTGTCCAGAGTATCCTACCTGTCCAGGGCGTCCCACCTGTCCAGGGAAACCCCACCAGTCCAGGGTGTCCCACCTGTCCAGAATATCCCACCAGTCTAGGGTGTCCCACCTGTCCAGGGAAGCCCCACCAGTCCAGGGTGTCCCAGCTGCCCAGAGTATATCACCTGTCCAGGGTGTCCCACCTGTCCAGGGAAAATCCACCAGTCCAGGGTGTTCCTACCTCTCCAAAGTATCCCACCAGTCCAGGGCATCCCATCTGTCCAGGGAAGCCCCACCAGTCCAGGGCGCCCCACCTGTCCAGAGTATCTCACCTGTCCAGGGTGTCCCACTTGTCCAGGGAAGATCCACAAGTCCAGGGTGTTCCTACCTCTCCAAAGTATCCCACCTGTCCAGGGTGTCCCACCTGTCCAGAGTATCCCACCCGTTCAGGGCATCTCACATGTTCAGGGTGTCCCACCTGTCCAGAGTGTCCCACCTGTCCAGAATATCCCACCTATCCAGAGTATCCCACCTGTCCAGAGTATCCCACCCATCCAGGGCATCTCACATGTTCAGGGTGTCCCACCTGTCCAGAGTACCCACCTGTCCAGAGTATCCCACCTGTCCAGGGTGTCCCACCTGTCCAGGGAAGATCCACCAGTCCAGGGTATTCCTACCTCTCCAAAGTATCCCACCTGTTCGGGGCGTCCCACATGTCCAGAGTATCCCACCTGTCCAGGGCATCCCACCTGTCCAGAGTATCCCACCTGTCCAGGGCATCCCACCTGTCCAGAGTATCCCACCTGTCCAGGGCGTCCCACCTGTCCAGGGGAGCCCCATGAGTCTTGGGCATCCCAGATGTCCAGGGAAGCCCTACCTGTCCAGGGCGCTCCACCTGTCCAGAGCGTCCCACCTGTCCAGAGTGTCCCAGCTGTCCAGGGCATCCCACCTGTCCAGGGCAGCTCCCCCTAGCCTGTAAGAGGAAGCCTTCCCTGGCACACACAATTCAGCGTTCCCCAAGGCCCCAGAGCTCCTGAGGTCTAAGCTGAAGGCTCTCTGGGGGCAGCCGGGAAGATCCGTCTTATGTGCCCCCACTCCCACGCAGGCACCTCCCCTCTGCTCACCCCCGCCCCTTCAGCCTGGGACACGCAGGGCCCTGGTCACAGGTGCCCTCAGACACGGCCTGTCAAACGTCCCCTGTTCTCAGCACAGCTGAGCCAGCCTGGAATTTTCCAAAAGGACTTTGCTGAGATCTGAGGGAAAACAAGAAAAAACCATGCTCAGCGCGGGCTGCCCATAAATAGACCTGCTCCCAGCTCTGCGCGGCCAGGCTTCCAGGCCTTGGAGCCCCCGGGGCTGAGACCTGGGTGCCCACCTGGCACGGGCATCCCACTTGTTTCCGGGGTTTGGGGCAGGCACACATACCCACCCTCAGAAGGGGAAGGCTCTGCCACCTTGGCCCTCTCTGTGAGCCAGGGGAGGCCTGGAGGCTTGTGCTAGCTGTTTGGAGGATGGTGGGGGTCTGGGGGCTGACTGTCCCTTCTGCCCTTCTCAGGGACCACCTGCTACATCAAGAGCTGCCCTTTCCCTGGGGAGGGGCCTGCCAGGGCCCTGCAGTGCCAGCTGGGGTCGGGGGTGTGGGTCACTCCCTCCCCCTACCCCTGGGCAGCCGGGCAGCCGGAGGAAGGGGTTCCCGGTGCAAGAGCCTGGGGCCCTACCATGTCCCCCTTTGCTCTGACTCTTCCCAACACCCGCAGCTGCCTCTGAGCAGGACACCGGCCCCTTCCCAGCTCCTCTGATGGAGACTAACGGGCCCAGCTTGGGTGGAGCCCCTCCTCGGGGGTCACAGGGAGAACAGCAGTCCCTGCTGGACCTGCACCCCACTCCCAGGCCGACCTGGGGGCTCTGAGCCCCCTGCCTACTGTCCCTGAGGGGACAAGGAGCCTGTCACAGGTGGACCAGCCTCATCGCTGGCAGCCTCATGCGAAGGCAGCGCCGGGGAGGAACAGGCCGCTCCCGAGAGGGCTGCAGTCCACCCCCTGCGTCAGCCTGCCAGGGGTCAGGGCAGCCAGCCCTCGCCCCCGCTGGGAGCTGCGTGGGGCTCCCGGCTCAGACAGCCCATCCCGAGGAATCTAAGACAGCGAGCACTCAGCAGCCCCCCGGGGGTTTCCAGTCGAAGCCAGGTCCTCGAGAGCTGAGATGAGCAGAACAAGCCTTTTCTAAAAGAAGCCCGGTGAAGCAGCTCACCTTCGTCCATGCGCCCGCCCACCCATCCATCTGTCCATCTATCCGGTCATATTTCCATCCTTACACAAACCCACCATGCGCAATCCTTCCCTCCCTTCTTTTCCCCTCTCCTCCAATCCAGCCACCTTTCCCTCCGTCCACTCAGCCATCCACCACCCTTCCTTCTCCCTTCCACTCGCCCGCCCCCCACGCGCCATCCATGCTTTCCTGCGTCCACCGTCCACTCACTCTCTCAAGACTCCAAGCCCCACCCACGCCCAGCACTCGGCCACGCCCCGCTCTCTCCATCCGCACCTCCTTCCCTCCTCTACCTGCTCGCCTCTCTTCCTCACCCATTCCTTGTCTTTCCTTCCCTCCACCGTCCATATTTACCTTGATGACCTCTCTCTGCCAACCCTACTATGGACACTAAGGCCGACTGGTAGGAGGTGCCTGAGATTCCAGTATTAGATTGCTGTGACTCTTGCTAAAATTTCTTTTTTTCCTTAAAAAAAAATTCAGTTTATTAATGCTTTCAAGTTGATAAAGCTACGTGCAAAACGATCCACATTGTCAGAAACCTATTAAATACTATTTTTTGAAAAAGAAAGACATTTCTCGGTTTAATTGCACTGTTTAGTATGGTTTCCAGTGCAAATTGCTAAAATTTCTGATCTTCTCTTAAAAGGAAATGCTTCCAACAGAGGCTTTCAGGATGATTACATTTTAGAGGGTAAAACTGACACCCCGCATGGCCTCTTTAATGGTTACCCAGAGCTCCTGGTCTCCAGGGAGCCCCCAGGGATGCGGGGTGCAGGCAGGACAGTGTCCAGCCTGCCCTTGGAAAGAGCGTGATTGATCTAAACCAGTCCTGCTCATTTCAGCTCTCCCGGCCACGGGTTGATCTTTGCAGGGCGTAATGCCTTGTTCTGGCTGAGACGTGGGAGGAAGTGTGTGTGGGGGTTCTTCCCTTCTGGAATAAGACAGAGCAGCCTGAGAAGAAAGGCTTTGTCTGTCCTTCTCCCTGAAGGATGTCACGCCTGGAGCCGCAGAGCCTCTTGCAAACACCTGCTGCAGACAAGACGCTAACAAGGGATGAGCTTGGGGGGCACTGTCACCTCTGAGCTGCTGTGCCAGCCTGGACTGCCCACTGCAGGGTCTCAAACTGCCCTATTTGTTTAAGACAGTTTAACAGGCTTTCTGTTATTTGACCTGAATGCCTTCCTAAAAGATATGGAGGAGGAAAGGAGGGCCAGGGGGCATCTTTGCCACTGAAGTGCGGCGTTTTGCTAACTTCTGCAGAAGAAGGCTAACAGTGGGGTGAGGGACTGAGGCCTTTGCCCCGTGAAGGGGAGCGTTGGTGAGACTGGGGGTGTTCAGCCCCTGAAAGAAACCATCACCGCACTGTGTAGAGACTACAGGCTTCAGAGTCAAACAGACTGAGTCTGCATCAGCGTCTCCTCCCTGTGGGATCCTGGGCGAGTTGATTGTTGTTATTGTTCAGTCGCTCGGTCATGTCCAACTCTTTGCCACCCCACGAACTGCAGCACACCAGACTTCCTTGTCCTTCACCATCTCCCAGAGTTTGCTTAACCTCATGTCCATTAAGTTGGTGATCCCATCCAACCATCTCATCCTCTGTTGTCCCCTTCTCCTCCATCTCATCCTCTGTTGTCCCCTTCTACTCCTGTCTTCAATCTTTCCCAGCATCAGGGTCTTTTCTAATAATTTGGTTCTTTGCATCAGGTGGCCAAAGTACTGGAGTTTCAGCTTCAGCATCCATCCTTCCAGTGAACATTCAGGATTGATTTCCTTTAGGATTGACTGTTTTGATCTCCTTGCTGGGTGAGCTGATTATTTCTCCAAATCCAGCTTCTTCATCTCTAAATGGGAGTGACCGTGCTTTGACCCAAATAAAACACTTGACAAGCAGTGGGTGCCTCTGAGGAGGCAGTTTTCCTCTCCTAAGGCTGTGGAGGCGGCCGGGGGCACCGGGGAGGGGATGACCACTTTCAGACATGCAGGACCTGTCCCCTTGGTGAGGACGTGGGAGCAAGTCTGTTCTGTGCGGCTGACTGTGGGGAAGAGACACGGCTCTGACAGATGGCTGCATCCAGACAGCAGGTTCTGATTAATATAAAAGAATGTTGTGACTTTCGGAACAGTTCAGATGTGCTGGGCTGCCAACAGATTCCCAGTCCACGGGCAACTTGGAGCAGAAGGAGGCTGTCCACTTGTATGGGCTCATCTGGAGGCTTCCTGGATGGGGGGTGAGAGGGGAAGTTTGGCTTTAGTGACGGTCGAGGGTCCACGCAGCCCCAGGAGGCCAGGATGCTGAGGTGGAGGGCAGATGGCAGATGGTCCTAGATGCCCCCCGCTGCAGACTGTGGTCCACACCCTGGGACAGAGTCTGGAGAGGAAGTTCTCACTGCTCAAGGGGCCCAAGCCCCCTGCTGAGATGTGAGCTTATCTTCCCTCTGGATCCCCACCCCCCACCCCCATCCCCCTGCCCAGCTCCACTGCCAACCTCCATGCCCCAGACAAAAAAAACACGAGGATCCCCGACAGCCCAGCAGACCAGGAACCCCTTAGAGTTCTCCACGGAACTCACCACAAGCACTTCTGCACAGGAAAGAAGGGGTGTTTCCAGGGCTCTGTGCCACCCCATCAGGGCAGGACCAACGGCCACCCTATCAGGATAAGACCTAAGACCATCCCATCAGGGCGGGACCACAACCACCCCACCAGGGCAGGACCCATGGCCACCCCATCAGGATGAGACCTAAGACCATTGCATCAGGACAAGACCTAAGACCATCCCATCAAGACAGGACCCACAACCACGCCATTGGGACGAGACCTACGGCCACCCCACCACAGCAGGACCCGTGGCCTCTTTGTCCTGTGGGTGGATACACACGGCAGGCAACAGCGTCTGCTTTGGCAAACGGATCTAGGCTCTGGTGAAGAAGCTCTCTCAAAGCCTAGAAATACAATTCCAGTTTCTGTTTTCATCCCCCAAAGCCTTATTATTTTAAGTAAACCATCTAATTGGATTAAACCCATAGCAAATAGTCATCAGCACCTTTTTATTTTTGACAAGCTCATTTGGGCTTCACAGATGTTCAAGTGGTTAGCAACATTCTCCCCTTCTTAATGGCTCTGAGGGTCCCGGTATGGAAGGGCCTTGAATCGGAGCCTGTGTTTGGGGCTTGTGGTCAGGACACCACTCAGGCTGTTGCAGGGTTTATGTTTCCTTTCCCATCAGAGGGAAGACAGACTGAAACCACAATCACAGAAAACTAACCAGTCTGATCACATGGACCACAGCCTCTCCTAACTCAACGAAACTATGAGTCATGTCGTTTAGGGCCACGGTGGAGAGTTCTGACAGAATGTGGTCCACTGGAGAAGGGAATGGTAAACCACTTCACTATTCTTGCCTTGAGAACCCCATGAACAGTATGAAAAGGCCAAAAGATAAGACACAAAAAGATGAACTCCCCAGGTCTGTTGGTGCCCAATAAGTTACTGGAAAAGAGTGGAGAAATAACTCCAGAAAGTGCCGGGGTCCAGCCCCAGTGGATCCAAGGATTTCGAAGGGGAGACGGCATAGGCGATCAGGAAACAATGGCTTATTAAAATATTAATTAAAGATATAAAGAGTGATAAAATGAAGATAGCTCAGTGAGGAGGAAATGCACTGAAGAAAAGTGGATGAAATAACGATAGTTCAGTGAGAACATTGTGTGGAGAGAGGAGGCTGAATAATTCAGCCAGAAGGTAAGAGAAAGAACGACATGGGGAGACCAAGCTTCGGTGAACAAGGCCCCGAACTTTATTTTCCAAAGTAGTTTTTATGCCTTAAGTTTTGCATAGAGGATGATGGGGGAAGGGGTGGAGTCATGCAGGGACAGCAGTCCCTGAGCCAGGCTTTCAAACTTACCACATGCAAAAGTTTAGGTGAATTACATCATCTTCTGGCCCAGAGGCCTGTCAACATTTTAAGGAACTTATTTTCTCTAAAGGTGATTATTCTAGAGTCAGGCACCACCCTCCAAAAGCATTAGATAAGGTTGCATTCCTATAGGGCAAAAGGTGAGGTGGGTTATAACAAGAGAAAGAATTAGCTCAAGGGTCCAAGGTTACAAACATTAAAGCTACCACTTAGATTTCTATAAACCAATTATATTAATCAATACACTGCCAAGGACACAATAGGTAAGGGATATGGAGACTTAGCAGCAAACATTGGCCCAACAAGTGAAAAACCCTTCACCAATACAATTTCTAATCAGCCCACTAATAGTTTTCTAACTTCTCTAAAGAACCTGTTTGTAGAAGCACATGTGGCCGGACAAGCCTGTCAGGTGGGCTAGAGGACTTCCAAAGGAGTTTGTAGGTAGAAACACTGTCACACCCAGGAATTATTAACTGGAGCTGTAAGTTAACTCTTTTTACAGAGAGAGGTAGTGAGGGACAGCCCCCTGTAAAGTCAGAGGTGTAGGCGAGAGCACAAAACAGAAAGTAGGCAGACTCTGGTTTTGCGGGGTAGATGCTCGAGAATTTCCAGGGGGCTCCTGAGGCTCGATCTTGCCTTCACGTATTGCCAAGCCTCCTTCCTCATGACCTTTGTCATGGGCGGAGCGCTGATCCAAGCCGGCTCCTGACAAGAAAGAATGAAGAGTCTGAGCAAAAATGAAAACATCACCCAGTCGTGGATGTGGCTGGTGATAGAAGCAAGGTCCAATGCTGTAAAGAGTGATATTGCATAGGAACCTGGAATGTTAGGTCCATAGTGAAAGTAAAGTCGCTCAGTCGTGTCCGACTCTTTGTGACCCCGTGGACTGTAGCCCACCAGGCTCCTCAGTCCATGGGATTCTCCAGGCAAGAATACTGGAGTGGGTTGTCATTTTCTTCTCCAGGGGATCTTTCCAACTCAGGGATCGAACCCAGGTCTCCCGCATTACAGGCAGACACTTTAACATCTGAGCCACCAGGGAAGCCCTAAATCAAGGTAAATTGGAAGTGGTCAAACAGGAGATGGCAAGAGTGAACATCGACATTTTAGGAATCAGTAAACTAAAATGGACTGAAATGGGTGAATTTAACTCAGATCAGATCAGTCGCTCAGTTGTGTCCGACACTTTGCGACTCCATGAATCGCTGCATGCCAGGCCTCCCTGTCCATCAGATGACCATTATATCTACTACTGCGGGCAGGAATCCCTTAGAAGAAATGGAGTAGCCCTAAGAATCCAAATGCTGTACTTGAATGCAATCTCAAAAATGACAGAATGATCTGTTTGCTTCCAAGGCAAACCATTCATTTTCACAGTAATTCAATATGCCCCAACCACCAATACTTAAGAAGCTGAAGTTGAACAGCTCTATGAAAACCTACAAGACCTTCGAGAACTAACACCAAAAAAAGATGTCCATTTCATCTTAGGGTACTGGAATGCAAAAGTAGGAAGTCAAGAAACACCTGGAGTAACAGGAAAGTTTGGTCTTGGAGTACAGAATGAAGCAGGGCAAAGGCTAATAGAGTTTTGCCAAGAGAACGCACTGGTCATAGCGAACACCCTCTTCCAACAACACAAGAGAAGACTCTACACATGGACATCACTGGATGGTCAACACCGAAATCATATTGATATATTCTTTGCAGCCAAAGATGGAGGAGCTCTAGACAGTCAGCACACACACACACACACACACACACACACACACACACACACAAAGACCAGGAGCTAATGGTGACTCAGATCATAAATTTCTTATTGCAAAATTCAGACTTAAATTGAAAAAAATAGAGAAAACCATTAGACTATTCAGGTATGACCTAAATCAAATCCCTTATGGCTATACAGAGGAAGTGACAAATAGATTCAAGGGATGTTATCTGATAGACAGAGTGCCTGAAGAACTATAGATGGAGATTTGTAACACTGTACAGGAGGTGGTGATCAAAAACATCCCCAAGAAGAAGAAATGCCAAACAGCAAAATGGCTGTCTGAGGAGGCCTTACAAATAGCTGTGAAAAGAAGAGAAGCAAAAAGCAAAGGAGAAAAAGAAAGATGTAAACATCTGAATGCAGAGTTCCAAAGAAGAGCAAGGAGAGATAAAAAAGCCTTCCTCAGCAATCAATGCAAAGAAATAGAGGAAAACAACAGAATGGGAAAGACTAGAGATCTCTTCAAGAAAATTAGAGATACCAAGGGAACATTTCATGTAAAGATGGGCTCGATAAAGGACAGAAATGGTAGGGACCTAACAGAAGCAGAAGATATTAATATGAGGTGGCAAGAATACACAGAAAAACTGTACAAAAAAGAGTTTCACAACCCAGATAATCACGATGGTGTGATCACTCACCTAGAGCCAGACATCCTGGAATATGAAGTCAAGTGGGCCTTAGAAAGCATCACTACAAACAAAGCTAGTGGAGGTGATAAAATTCCAGTTGAGCTATTCCAAATCCTGAAAGATGATGCTGTGAAAGTGCTGCACTCAATATGCCAGCAAATTTGGAAAACTCAGCAGTGGCCACAGGACTGGAAAAGGTCAGTTTTCATTCCAATCCCAAAGAAAGGCAACACCAAAGAATGTTCAAACTACCTCACAATTGCACTCATCTCACACGCTAGTAAAGTAATGCTCAAAATTCTCTAAGCCAGGCTTCAACAGTACATGAATTAAGAACTTCCTGATGTTCAAGATGGATTTAGAAAAGGCAGAAGAACCAGAGATCAAGTTGCCAACATCTGTTGAATCATAGGAAAAACAAGAGAGCTCCAGAAAAACATCTACTTCTGCTCCATTGACTATGCCAAAGCCTTTGACTGTGTGGATCACAACAAACTGTGTAAAGTTCTTAAAGAGATGGGAATACCAGACCTCCTGACCTGCCTCCTGAGAAATCTGTATGCACATCAAGAAGGAACAGCTAGAACCAGACATGGAACAATGGACTGTTCCAAATTGGGAAAGGAATATATCAAGGCTGTATATTTTCACCCTGCGTAATTAATTTATATGCAGAGCACATTATACAAAATTCCAGGCTGAATGAAGCACAAGCTGGAATCAAGACTGCCAGGAAAAATATCAATAACCTCAGATATGCAGATGACACCATCCTTATGACAGAAAGTGAAGAACTAAAAAGCCTCTTAATGAAAGTGAAAGAGGAGAGTGAAAAAGTTGGCTTAAAACTCAACATTCAGAAAACTAAGATCATGGCCTCTGGCCCTGTCACTTGGTGTCACATAGATGGGGAAACAGTGGAAACAGTGACAGACTTTATTTTGGGGGCTCCAAAATCATTGCAGATGGTGACTGCAGCCATGAAATTAAAAGACGTTTTGCTCTTTGGAAGAAAAGGTATGACAAACCTGCTGCTGCTGCTGCTGCTAAGTCACCTCAGTCGTGTCCGACTCCGCGTGACCCCATAGACGTCAGCCCACCAGGCTCTCCTGCCCCTGGGATTCTCCAGGCAAGAAAACTGGAGTGGGTTGCCATTTCCATCTCCAATGCATGAAAGTGAAAAAGTTAAAGTGAAGTCGCTCAACAGCATATTAAAAACCAGAGATCTTACTTTGCCAACAAAGGTCCATCTAGTCAAAGCTATGGTTTTGCCAGTAGTCGTGTATGGATGTGAGAGTTGGACTATAAAGAAAGCTGAGTGCTGAAGAATTGATGCTTTTGAACTGTGGTGTTGGAGAAGACTCTTGAGAGTCCCTTGGACTGCAAGGAGATCCAACTAGTCCATTCTAAAGGAAATCAGTCCTGAATATTCATTAGAAGGACTGATGTTGAAGCTAAAACACCAATACTTTGGCCACCTGATGCAAAGAGCTGACTCATTGGGAAAGACCCTGATGCTGGAAGGGATTGTAGGCGGGAGGAGAAGGGGAGACAGAGGATGAGATGGTTGGATGGCATCACTGACTCAAAGGACATGAATTTGAGCAAGCTCTGGGAGTTGGGCGGCGGTGAGGACATACCCCTCGTCCAATGTAAGGAGCAATGGCTGCGCTTTGCTGGAGCAGCTGTGAAGAGATACCCCACCCCCAAGGTAAGAGAAACCCAAGTAAGACGGTAGGTGTTGCAAGAGGGCATCAGAGGCCAAACACACTGAAACCATACTCACAGAAAACTAGTCAATCTAATCACACTAGGACCACAGCCTTGTCAAACTCAATGAAACTAAGCCATGCCCGTGGGGCAATCCAAGATGGGCAGGTCATGGTGGAGACATTTGACAGAATATGGTCCACTGGAGAAGGGAATGGCAAACCACTTCAGTATTCTTGCTTGAGAACCCCATGAACACTATGAAAAGGCAAAATGATAGGATACTGAAAGAGAAACTCCCCAGGTCAGTAGGTGCTACTGGAGATCAGTGGAGAAGTAACTCCAGAAAGAAGGAAGGGATGGAGCCAAAACAAAAAGAATACCCAGCTGTGGATGTGACTGGTGATACAAGCAAGGTCTGATGCTATAAAGAGCAATATTGCATAGGAACCTGGAATGTCAGGTCCATGAATCAAGGCAAATTGGAAGTGGTCAAACAAGAGATGGCCAGAGTGAATGTCGACATTCTAGGAATCAGCGAACTCAAATGGACTGGAATGGGTGAATTTAACTCAGATGACCATTATATCTACTACTGTGGGCAGGAATCCCTCAGAAGAAATGGAGTGGCCATCATGGTCAACAAAAGAGTCCAAAATGCAGTACTTGGATGCAATTTCAAAAACAACAGAGTGATCTCTGTTCATTTCCAAGGCAAACCATTCAATATCACAGTAATCCAAGTCTATGCCCCAACCAGTAACGCTGAAGAAGCTGAAGTTGAAAGGTTCTATGAAGACCTACAAGACCTTTTGGAACTAACACGCAAAAAAGATGTCCTTTTCATGATAGGGGACTGGAATGCAAAAGTAGGAAGTCAAGAAACACCTGGAGTAACAGGCAAATTTGGCCTTGGAATACGGAATGAAGCAGGGCAAAGACTAATAGAGTTTTGCCAAGAAAATGCACTGGTCATAACAAACACCCTCTTCCAACAACACGAGAAGACTCTACACATGGACATCACCAGAAGGTCAACACCGAAATCAGATCAATTATATTCTTTGCAGCCAAAGATAGAGAAGCTCTATACAGTCAGCAAAACAAGACCAGGAGCTGACTGTGGCTCAGACCATGAACTCCTTATTGCCAAATTCAGACTGAAATTGAAGAAAGTAGGGAAAACCACTAGACCATTCAGGTATGACCTAAATCAAATCCCTTATGATTATACAGTGGAAGTGAGAAATAGATTTAAGGGCCTAGATCTGATAGATAGAGTGCCTGATGAACTACGGAATGAGGTTCGTGACATTGTACAAGAGACAGGGATCAAGACCATCCCCATGGAAAAGAAATGCAAAAAAGCAAAATGGCTGTCTGGGGAGGCCTTACAAATAGCTGTGAAAAGAAGAGAAGCGAAAAGCAAAGGAGAAAAATAAAGATGTAAACATCTGAATGCAGAGTTCCAAAGAATAGCAAGAAGAGATAAGAAAGCCTTCTTCAGTGATCAATGCAAAGAAATAGAGGAAAACAACAGAATGGGAAAGACTAGGGATCTCTTCAAGAAAATCAGAGATACCAAAGGAACATTTCATGCAAAGATGGGCTCGATAAAGGACAGAAATGGTATGGACCTAACAGAAACAGAAGATATTAAGAGGTGGCAAGAATACACAGAAGAACTGTACAAAAAAGATCTTCTAGACCCAGATAATCACGATGCTGTGATCACTGACCTAGAGCCAGGCATCCTGGCATGTGAAGTCAAGTGGGCCTTAGAAAGCATCACTACAAACAAAGTTAGTGCAGGTGATGGAATTCCAGTGGAGCTATTCCAAATCCTGAAAGATGATGCTGTGAAAGTGCTGCACTCAACATGCCAGCAAATTTGGAAAACTCAGCAGTGGCCACAGGACTAGAAAAGGTCAGTTTTCATTCCAATCCCAAAGAAAGGCAATGCCAAAGACTGCTCAAACTACCGCACAATTGCACTCATCTCACATGCTAGTAAAGTAATGCTCAAAATTCTCCAAGCCAGGCTTCAGCAATATGTGGACCGTGAACTTCCTGATGTTCAAGCTGGTTTTAGAAAAGGCAGAGGAACCAGAGATCAAATTGCCAACATCCGCTGGATCATGGAAAAGCAAGAGAGTTCCAGAAAAACATCTATTTCTGCTTTATTGACTATGCCAAAGCCTTTGACTGTGTGGATCACAATAAACTGTGGAAAATTCTGAAAGAGATGGGAATACCAGACCACCTGATCTGCCTCTTGAGAAATTTGTATGCGGGTCAGGAAGCAGCAGTTAGAACTGGACTTGGAACAACAGACTGGATCCAAATAGGAAAAGGAGTTCGTCAAGGCTGTATATTGTCACCCTGCTTATTTAACCTATATGCAGAGTACATCATGAGAAACGCTGGACTGGAAGAAACACAAGCTGGAATCAAGATTGCTGGGAGAAATATCAATAACCTCAGATATGCAGATGACACCACCCTTATGGCAGAAAGTGAAGAGGAACTAAAAAGCCTCTTGATGAAAGTGAAAGAGGAGAGTAAAAAAGTTGGCTTAAAGCTCAATATTCAGAAAACGAAGATCATGACATCCGGTCCCATTATTTCATGGGAAATAGATGGGGAAACAGTGGAAACAGTGTCAGACTTTATTTTTTTGGGCTCCAAAATCACTGCAGATGGTGACTGCAGCCATGAAATTAAAAGACGCTTACTCCTTGGAAGGAAAGTTATGACCAACCTAGAAAGCATATTGAGAAGCAGAGACATTACTTTGCCAACAAAGGTTCATCTAGTCAAGGCTATGGTCTTTCCTGTGGTCATGTATGGATGTGAGAGTTGGACTGTGAAGAAGGCTGAGTGCTGAAGAATTGATGCTTTTGAACTGTGGTGTTGGAGAAGACTCTTGAGAGTCCCTTGGACTGCAAGGAGATCCAACCCGTCCATTGTGAAGGAGATCAGCCCTGTGATTTCTTTGGAAGGAATGATGCTAAAGCTGAAACTCCAGTATTTTGGCCACCTCATGCGAAGAGCTGACTCATTGGAAAAGACTCTGATTCTGGGAGGGATTGGGGGCAAGAGGAGAAGGGGACGACAGAGGTTGAGATGGCTGGATGGCATCACTGACTCGATGGATGTGAGTCTCAGTGACCTCCAGGAGTTGGTGATGGACAGGGAGGCCTGGCGTGCTGCGGTTCATGGGGTTGCAAAGAGTCGGACACAACTGAGCGACTGATCTGATCTGATCTGGGAGTTGGTGATGGACAGGGAGGCCTGGCATGCTGTAGTCCACGGGGCTGCAAAGAGTTGAATATGACTGAGCGACTGAACTGAACTGAACTTATGTTTGGATCTGGGGGCAAATGGCTGACTCCCTGAGGAGTAACAAGCATTGAGGTCTTGCCAGCAGCATGGGTTGTCTCTCAGGTTCTATCTGGTCTTGGTAGCCAGACTTGGGGAGATGCAGGGCCCGAGTCCCGGGAACTGCCCCACCTTGAGTCATTTAGGCCGGCGGGACCTTCACAAGCAAAGTCCTCTTCTCTCAGCCCACTCGCAGCACTTTGCCCGCGACTGAAGAAGAACAACATCTGCCTCTGCGGAGACTGAACCCTGAGATGAGGCAGCTGCCGACCTCCCCCACTTCTGAGGGGAATTCAGAGGAGCGTGAGGTACTCTGTGCTCCAGGAAACTGGGGGACAGGTCTTTAGATAGATAGTTTCAGGAACTGATTTCATAATCCAATCCACGCATCTCCTCATATCTGTAAAAGCACTCAATGCCCTCATGATGACGGCAGCCCCCTGTGACTTGCAGAAAACCTTTGGTAAAGTATCAGCTTGATTGCATTGAACTCCCCCTCTAGCAAATCTTATATATTGACTTTCCCCCACTACTGTCTCCCGAGCTGTGGTCATTTTGCTCCAAATAAAACTTAACTCGTAGCTCTCACACTGGGCATCTTTTTTAAGTTGACACAACCTATGTTCTACGGATTACTGTGACATTGAATGGTTTGCCTTGGAAACGAACAGAGATCATTCTATCGTTTTTGAGATTGCATCCAAGTACTGCATTTCAGACTCTTTTGTTGACCATGATGGCCACTCCATTTCTTCTGAGGGATTCCTGCCCACAGTAGTAGATATAATGGTCAAGTCTATGCCCCAACCAGTAACGCCGAAGAAGCTGAAGTTGAAAGGTTCTATGAAGACCTACAAGACCTTTTAGAAATAACACCCAAAAAAGATGTCCTTTTCATTATAGGGGACTGGAATGCAAAAGTAGGAAGTCAAGAAACACCTGGAGTAACAGGCAAATTTGGCCTTGGAATACAGAATGAAGCAGGGCAAAGACTAACAGAGTTTTGCCAAGAAAATGCACTGGTCATAGCAAATACCCTCTTCCAACAACACAAGAGAAGACTCTATACATGGACATCACCAGATGGTCAACATTGAAATCAGATCAATTATATTCTTTGCAGCCAAAGATGGAGAAGCTCTATACAATCAGCAAAAACAAGACCAGGAGCTGACTGTGGCTCAGACCATGAACTCCTTATTGCCAAATTCAGACTGAAATTGAAGAAAGTAGAGAAAACTACTAGACCATTCAGGTATGACCTAAATCAAATCCCTTATGATTATACAGTGGAAGTGAGAAATAGATTTAAGGGCCTAGATCTGATAGATAGAGTGCCTGATGAACTACGGAATGAGGTTCGTGACATTGTACAAGAGACAGGGATCAAGACCATCCCCATGGAAAAGAAATGCAAAAAAGCAAAATGGCTGTCTGGGGAGGCCTTACAAATAGCTGTGAAAAGAAGAGAAGCGAAAAGCAAAGGAGAAAAGGAAAAATATAAACATCTAAATGCAGAGTTCCAAAGAATAGCAAGAAGAGATAAGAAAGCCTTCTTCAGTGATCAATGCAAAGAAATAGAGGAAAACAACAGAATGGGAAAGACTAGGGATCTCTTCAAGAAAATCAGAGATACCAAAGGAACATTTCATGCAAAGATGGGCACAATAAAGGACAGAAATGGTGTGGACCTAACAGAAACAGAAGATATTAAGAAGAGGTGGCAAGAATACACAGAAGAACTGTACAAAAAAGAGCTTCAAGACCCAGATAATCATGATGATGTTGATGTGATCACTGACCTAGAGCCAGACATCTTGGAATGTGAAGTCAAGTGGGCCTTAGAAAGCATCACTACGAACAAAGCTAGTGGAGGTGATGGAATTCCAGTGGAGCTATTCCAAGTCCTGAATGATGATGCTGTGAAAGTGCTACACTCAATATGCCAGCAAATTTGGAAAACTCAGCAGTGGCCACAAGATTGGAAAAGGTCAGTTTTCATCCCAATCCCAACGAAAAGCAATGCCAAGGAGTGCTCAAACTACCGAACAATTGCACTCATCTCACACACTAGTAAAGTAATGCTCAAAATTCTCCAAGCCAGGCTTCAGCAATATGTGAACCATGAACTTCCTGATGTTCAAGCTGGTTTTAGAAAAGGCAGAGGAACCAGAGATCAAATTGCCAACATCCTCTGGATCATGGAAAAAGCAAGAGAGTTCCAGAAAAACATCTATTTCTGCTTTATTGACTATGCCAAAGCCTTTGACTGTGTGGTTCACAATAAACTGTGGAAAATTCTGAAAGAGATGGGAATACCAGACCACCTGATCTGCCTCTTGAAAAATCTGTATGCAGGTCAGGAAGCAACAGTTAGAACTGGTCATGGAACAACAGACTGGTTCCAAATAGGAAAAGGAGTACGTCAAGGCTGCATATTGTCACCATGTTTATTTAACTTATATGCAGAATACATCATGAGAAATGCTGGACTGGAAGAAATACAAGTTGGAATCAAGATTGCCGGGAGAAATATCAATAACCTCAGATATGCAGATGACACCACTCTTATGGCAGAAAGTGAAGAGGGGCTAAAAAGCCTCTTGATGAAAGTGAAAGTGGAGAGTGAAAAGGTTGGCTTAAAGCTCAACATTCAGAAAACGAAGATCATGGCATCTGGTCCCATCACTGCATGGGAAATAGATGGGGAAACAGTGGAAACAGTGTCAGACTTTGTTTTTCTGGGCTCCAAAATCACTGCAGATGGTGACTGCAGCCATGAAATTAAAAGACGCTTGCTCCTTGGAAGGAAAGTTATGACCAACCTAGATAGCATATTCAAAAGCAGAGACATTACTTTACCAACAAAGGTTCGCCTAGTCAAGGCTATGGTCTTTCCTGTGGTCATGTATGGATGTGAGAGCTGGACTGTGAAGAAGGCTGAGCGCCGAAGAATTGATGCTTTTGAACTGTGGTGTTGGAGAAGACTCTTGAGAGTCCCTTGGACTGCAAGAAGATCCAACCAGTCCATTCTGAAGGAGATCAATCCTGGAATTTCTTTAGAAGGAATGATGCTAAAGCTGAAACTCCAGTATTTTGGCCACCTCATGCGAAGAGTTGACTCATTGGAGAAGACTCTGATGCTGGGAGGGATTGAGGGCAGGAGGAGAAGGGGACGACAGAGGATGAGATGGCTGGATGGCATCACTGACTCGATGGATGCGAGTCTGAGTGACCTCCGGGAGCTGGTGATGGACAGGGAGGCCTGGCGTGCTGCGGTTCATGGGGTCGCAAAGAGTCGGACACGACTGAGCGACTGATCTGATCTGATGTTCTGCGGGACCAGGGTTTTCAGGTGGGGGATCAGGGCCAAAGCCTTGGATGGATAAACAGCACTGGGCTCTCGCTCATCTTGTCTGTCTACACCTTTGAAATCCACCTGAGCTTGCATCCCAGGGACCTAGTTCCAGCCCCGTTTCTGTCACTAATACCATGACCGGGGAGGATGCACAGACCTCAGAGTCTGCAGGAGAGTCTTCTCTGCAAGCAGAGGCATCTGGTTCTCAATCCTTCCCTTCCCATCGCTTTGTTTGGACCTCCCCTCATCTCAGTGGCTTGAAGCTTCCCAGGTGGTACAATGGTCAAGAGTCCACCTGACAATGCAGGAGATGCAAGGGATGTGCGTTCAATTCCTGGATCAGGAAGTAGGAAATGGCAACCCCTTCCAGTATTCCTGACCGGAAAATTCCATGGACAGAGGAGCCTGGCGGGCAACAGCCCATGGAGTTGCCAAGAGTCGGACACGATTGAGTGACTGAGCACACACACTCAGACACCTCAGTGGCTTAGATCTCCGCCCTCCCCCAGGCTCCGTCCCCTCCCCCAGGCTCCGTCCCCGCCCCCAGGCTCCGTCCCCGCCCCCAGGCTCCGCCCCCGCCCCAGGCTCCGCCCCCGCACCCAGGCTCCGCCCCCGCCCCCAGGCTCCGTCCCCGCCTCCAGGCTCCGTCCCCTCCCACAGGCCTTGGGCGAGGGTGGAGGGGAGATGGGGTATCCTCTTGGCAGCATCAGCTTTTCCAGGCTCCCCTGCAGACCGCTGCTCCCCCGCCCCCATCACCTCTCCTCTCTGTCATTTTCTATTCCCTCTTACTGCTGCTGCTGCTAAGTCGCGTCAGTCGTGTCCGACCCTGTTCGACCCCATAGACGGCAGCCCAGCAGGCTCCTCTGTCCCTGGGATTCTCCAGGCAAGAACACTGGAGTGGGTTGCCATTTCCTTCTCCAATCATGAAAGTGAAAAGTGAAAGTGAAGTTGCTCAGTCGTGTCTGATCCTTAGCAACCCCATGGACTGCAGCCCACCAGGATCATCCATGGGAGTTTCCAGGTGAGAGTACTGGAGTGGGCTGTCACCGCCTTCTCCGATCCTCTCTTACTAATTCAGATGTAACTTCTACATCTGAACCCACTGCAGAGCGGAGGGTGTGCCTGCTGCCTTCCACTTAACATTATATCGTGATGTTTCCCAGCCTCTTTGTAGACCTCATAATTAATATTTAATGGTACAAAAATAATCACAAGGAGACACACATGCAAAAAAATGAATCTAGACACTGACCTTACACCTTTCACAAAAATTAACTCAAAAATAGATCATAGAGCCCAGTGTAAAATGCAAATTATTAAGTTCCCAGATAATAACATGGGAAAACATCTAAGTGACCTTGGCTTTAGTAATGGGTTTTTAGATATAACACCAAAAGCATGATTCATTAAAAAAAAAAAAAAAAAAAGATGAGTTGGGCTTCATTAAAATTAAAAACTTTTGCTCTTCATAAGGCACTGCTAAGAGAAGCGAAAGACAAGCCAGCAACTGGGAGGCAATATTTGCAAAGCTCGTATCTGATGAAGGACCCCCAAGTCCAAAATCTACAAAGAACTATTAAAACTCAATAATAAGCAAGGAATCCAATTAAAATGTGGGTAAAAGGTTTGAAGAGAAATCTCACAAGAGAAGGTATTCAGATGCAAATAAGCACATTGCTCTGAGGAACTACGAATTAAAACAAGGAAATGCCATTGCACACCTTTTGGAACAGGTGGAATCTGGAGCTCTGATGGCGCTCAGGACCAGCACAAACGTGGAACAGCCGGAACTCAGGCATCGCCTACAGGAATGCAAAGTGGCACAGCCACCTTGGAAAGCAGGCTGAAGGGTCTTGGGAGGCAAAACGAGCTCTCACCACAGGATCCAATGGTCAGCAAATGTTGCAGTTGCTCAGTTGTATCCAACTCTTTGCGACTCCATGAACTACTACATGCAGCGCGCCAGGCCTCCCGGTCCATCACCAACTCCCGGAGTTCACTCAAACTCATGTCCATCAAGTCGGTGATGCCATCCAGCCATCTCATCCTCTGTCATCCCCTTCTCCTGCCTTCAATCTTTCCCAGCATCAGGGTCTTTTCCAGTGAGTTGGCTCTTTGCCAAAGGATTGGAGCTTCAGCCTCAGCATCAGTCCCTTCTAGTGAACATTCAGGGTTGATTTCCTTTTGGACTGGCCTGTTTTGATCTTCTTGCTGTTCAAGGGACTCTCAAGAGTCTTCTCCAGCGCTTTTACGTGTACACAAAAACTGCAGGCTGATGTCTTCAGTCGCTTTGCCCATGACTGTCTAAATTTGGAAGCAACCAAGGTGTCCCTCAGTAGGTGAACAGATAAGTAAATTGCCGTCCATCCAGACAATGGAATAGTATTCAGCACTAAAGGAAATGAACTATGAAGTCATGAAAAGACATAGAAGAAACGTAGATGCATATTATTAAGTGAAAGAAGCCCATCTGAAAAGTCTACATACTCTGATTCCAACTGTATGACATTCTGGGACAGGCACCATTATGGGGACGGTAAAAAGATAAGTGATTATGGGGGGGGTGGTGGTGAGTAGATGGAACGTCGATTGGTGGGGCTGTGAAACTTCTCTGTATGACTGTAATGGTGGGTAAACATCATCATATATTTGTCCAGACTCACAGAATTTATAACACAAAGAGTGACCCCTCATGTAACTGTGGATTTCAGATAACAGTACTGTATCAATATTGGTTCATCAACTGTAAGAAATTCATCACACTAAAGCAATATGTTAATAATAAGGAAAATTGTGTGCATGCCTCTCTGTGTGTGTGTGTATGTAATATATAGGAACTCTCTGTTCAGTTGTTCTGTAAACTTAAAACTGCTCTCAGGAATGCAACGTATTTATTGTAAAGAGTATATACACAAAGTAAGAAACATAATTAACTGAGTGCATTCAGGTTTAGTAGATTTATGACATTAATACATATTATTGGTTGTGAAAGAGGCTGCTGGCTTGCCCCAGCACTCGTTTTCTCTCTTCTCTCATAGCAGTACTCCCAGTTTAGCTGGGACTTCCCGGGTGGCTCTAGCGGTAAAGAAGCTCTCTGCCAATGAAGGAGACATGAGAGACACGGGTTCCTGTGTCATCCCTGGGTCAGGAAGGTCCTCTGGAAGAAGGCATGGCCACCCACTCCTCTTGCCTGGAGAAGCCCGTGGCCAGAGGAGCTTGGAGGGCTCCAGTCCAGGGGGCCACACAGAGTTGGATAGCACCGAGTGACTTACACTGTCACTTTTCACATTCCTATTTTAACTGGGTACAAGGCTGCTCAAAGTAAAACCTCTTTCTTCCTCTTCTTCTATAGCTAGATGTGGCTGGGAGATGAGGTTTTGGCAAAGAGAGTGGCTGGGGTGTTGTATGCAACCCTTTACAGGGAAGAGTACCTAATCTTTCCTTTCCTTTCCTTCCGGCCAGCTGGTGTGAATGCAGGCGTGATGGCTGAAGCAGCGGCAGCAGTTTTACACCACGATGTGAACCAGGGAATGGACGCCACGTGTCCTGGAATAAGGAGTGGCCTGTGCCGTGGACCACCTGCACCACACCCTCCCTTATGTGAGGGAGTAAGAAACCCCCACCTGTGTAGGACACTTCACCCTGCTGAGTGCCTTGTGGCTGTGCGTGGACGCTCATGAGAGATCAAGTGAGTATTTTTCACGTCAAGCTTCCCTTTGTCAGCTGCAGCCATTAAGAATGAGACTGGTCAGAAAAAAATGTACTGTAAATTGAAGGAACATTGACTGACATCACAAAAGAGCTGAAGTGACCATGAAAAAGGCTATATATTGTCACCCTGCTTATTTAACTTATATGCAGAGTTCAGTTCAGTTCAGTCGCTCAGTCGTGTCTGACTCTTTGTGACCCCATGGACTACAGCACTCCAGGCCTCCCTGTCCATCACCAACTCCTGGAGTTCGCTCAGACTCACGTCCATCAAGTCGGGGATGCGATCCAACTGTCTCATCCTCTGTCGTCCCCTTCTCCTCCACCTTCAATCTTTCCCAGCATCCGAGTCTTTTCCAGTGAGTCAGCTCTTTGCATCAGGTGGCCAAGTATTGGTGTTTTAGCTTCAACATCAGTCCTTCCAATGAATATTCAGGACTGATTTCCTTTAGGATGGACTAGTTGGATCTCCTTGCAGTCCAAGGGACTCTCAAGAGTCTTCTCCAACACCACAGTTCAAAAGCATCAATTCTTCAGCACTCAGCTTTCTTTATAGTCCAACTCTCACATCCATACACGACTGCTGGAAAAACCATAGCTTTGATTAGATGGACCTTTGTTGGCAAAATAATGTCTCTGCTTTTTAATATGCTTTCTAGGTTGGTCATAATTTTTCTTCTAAGGAGTGAGCGTCTTTTAATTTCATGGCTGCAGTCACCATCTGAAGTGATTTTTGAGCCCAAGAAAATAAAATCTGCCACTGTTTCCACTGTTTCTCCTCTATTTCCCATGAAGTGATGGGACCAGATGCCATGATCTTAGTTTTCTGAATGTTGAGTTTTAAGTCAACTTTTTCACTCTCCTCTTTAACTTTCATCAAGAGGCTCTTTAGTTCCTTTTCACTTTCTGCCACAAGGGTGGTGTCATCTGCATATCTGAGGTTATTGATATTTCCCCCAGCAATCTTGATTCTATTTTGTGCTTCCTCCAGTCCAGCATTTCTCATGATGTACTCTGCATATAAGTTAAATGAACAGGGTGAGAATATACAGCCTTGACGTACTCCTTTTCCTATTTGGAACCAGTCTGTTGTTCCATGTTGCTTCCTGACCTGCGTACAGATTATGCAGAGTACATCATGAAAGCACTGGGCTGGATGAAGCATAGACATTACTTTGCCAACAAAGGTCCATCTAGTCAAGGCTATGGTTTTTCCAGTAGTTATGTATGGATGTGAGAGTTGGACTATAAGGAAAGCTGAGCACCAAAGAATTGATGCTTTTGAACTGTGGTGCTGGAGAAGACTCTTGCAAGTCCCTTGGACAGCAGGGAAATCCAACCAGTCCATCCTAAAGGAGATCAGTCCTGGGTGTTCATTGGAAGGACTGATGCTGAAGCTGAAGGTCTAATATATGGCTACCTGATGTGAAGAGCTGACTCATTGGAAAAGACCCTGATGCTGGGAAAGATTGAAGCTAGGAGAAGGGGATGACAGAGGATGAGATGGTTGGATGGCATCACCTACTCAATGAGTTTGAATAAACTCCGGGAGCTGGTGATGGACAGGGAGGCCTGGTTGTGCTGCTGTCTATGGAGTTGCAAAGAGTCAGACATGACTAAGCCTGAAAAATATTCTACAGTGGAGAGGTTTGGGGTGGGGGGCAACCCTGCGGAGCAAGCCCCATGTGTCCTGCCTGGGGGGCTGTGTGGTGACTGCAGGCTGGTGAGACTCGGGGATCATGGCTGGGTCTCTGTGGTTATAGACACTCTCAGCACACACATTGCACACATTTGTGCACGGACATCACACTTCACAAACTGACAGCGACACGTACGAGTTTCAGAAACACAAATGAAGCTCGTAGGCCTTTCTTTCATGGGGAGCATTTTTCATGCTTCCTAAAAGAGCAGTTTCGTGGCACAGCATTTGTGAAATGTGGGCATAACCCAGTTTCCTGAATTGTCTTGCTGTTAATTATGACGTGATCCCCACCTTACCTCCATCCCTAGGGAACAGAGTTCACTTCATCTGTTGGTTGGAATAGTCTCAATTCCATACATGCTGAAGTACAGAGATGATTGGGTTAAAAGCTGGAACAGAGCTCAGTCTGGAAGGCCCATGGGGTGTCCTCCCTCCCCAGGGGTTGGACCACTTTCTGCCAAGGTGGTGATCAGGCCAGAAGGGCTCTGGGGTGTCTCCAGGCCTGGCCTCGGAGCTCCCCGCCTTCCCCACCGTGGGTGGTATGATCCGATTGACGGGTCACAGGTGGCCCACAGTCAGGTGGAAATCCGACCCCGCTGGTGATGCTGTCTTCCTGTACCCTCTCGCCCCTGGGTGGGTGACAAGCTTTCCTCTCCATTTCAGGGCAGAGCCCGAGGGGTGCGTGGCTGTGGCTGCCTGAGGCCATGTGGCTCAGCAGTGCCTGCCCCGCCCGGCTGGACCCTCTGCAGTTGGGTCCTCAGGCTGTGTGGCTCCCGCTGCGGGGCTGGCACGGGCCTCGGATGATGCCTTGTGCACAGGAGGTTTTAAAGGCTCTGGTGCGGGCAGCCGGGAGCAGGAGGCCGTCCCTGTGTGGCCTCCCAGGGCAGTGACCTGCTTTACCTGCGGCTGCTTTATCCGCGGGGCTGAGGGTCCCTTCGGGGTCCAGGGAGCAGCTGGTGCGGGCGACACTGGAGGTCCCGGGTCCAGGCCGCTGTGAGCCCGCGTCCCTGCCCCAGGGCTGCAGCTGACCTCCACGGGGACCGATGGACACCTGCAGACGCTCTCGTCCCTGGGGTCCTATCCCCAGCATCAGGAAGCGCCTTTCCATCCCTGCTGGCAGCAGGTCAGGGAAAGCTCTTCCATCACATGTCAGAGTGCCTGGGGTGGGGCAGGGGTGCTCCCACGAGGGGAGGGTGCGTGGGGCCAGGCTGACCCTCTTTCTCCCCACCTTGGCCTGTCTCCCACGCATCCCCCAACCACACCTCATGTTCCCTACTATGGGACTCAGGCCCCACGGTGCCCCCTTGGCACAGACCCTTCCAGGCTGCACATGTCCTGGTGATGCTTCACAGGTGCCCTGGAGGTGGCCTAGGCTCACCGGTCCTGCGTGCAGGGAATGCAGTACCTCTCCAGGGATGCTAACCTCGGTGGTCCCTGAGCTGACTCAGCCTTAGGAAGCTGTCCCGGTCACCCTGTCCTCACTCCTAAAACCCTGGGAGGCAGCCTGGAGTAGGAGAGAGGAGGAGCTGGAGCTGGCTGGGCTCAGGGGGTGTTTTCTGGTGGCATGGCCTTGGGGTTGATGGAACCTCCCTGACGTGCCCCTTCCTTCTGTGTAAGCAGCACCCAGGACGAGGTGAGGATAGGGTTAGAGATGGAGAGATTCAGGCAGGACCTGGGACGAGGGGAGGATGGGGTTAGCAGTGGGAGTGATGCGGGCAGTGCCCGGGATGAGGCGAGGATGGGGTTAGCAGTGGGACAGATGTGGGCAGTGCCCGGGATGAGGCAAGGACGGGGTTAGCAGTGGGAGTGATGTGGACAGTGCCCGGGATGAGGTGAGGATGGGGTTAGCAGTCAAGCAATGTGGGCAGTGCCCGGGACGAGGCAAGGATGGGGTTAGCAGTCAAGCGATGCGGGCAGTGCCCAGGACGAGGCCAGGATGGGGTTAGCAGTGGGAGCGATGCGGGCGGTGCCCGGGACGAGGCGAGGATGGGGTTAGCAGTGGGAGCGATGCGGGCGGTGCCCGGGGACGAGGCCAGGATGGGGTTAGCAGTGGGAGCGATGCGGGCGGTGCCCGGGACGAGGCGAGGATGGGGTTAGCAGTGGGAGCGATGCGGGCGGTGCCCGGGACGAGGCGAGGATGGGGTTAGCAGTGGGAGCGATGCGGGCGGTGCCCGGGACGAGGCGAGGATGGGGTTAGCAGTGGGAGCGATGCGGGCGGTGCCCGGGACGAGGCGAGGATGGGGTTAGCAGTGGGAGCGATGCGGGTGGTGCCCGGGACGAGGCGAGGATGGGGTTAGCAGTGGGAGCGATGCGGGCGGTGCCCGGGACGAGGCGAGGATGGGGTTAGCAGTGGGAGCGATGCGGGCGGTGCCCGGGACGAGGCGAGGATGGGGTTAGCAGTGGGAGCGATGCGGGCGGTGCCCGGGACGAGGCGAGGATGGGGTTAGCAGTGGGAGCGATGCGGGCGGTGCCCGGGACGAGGCCAGGATGGGGTTAGCAGTGGGAGCGATGCGGGCGGTGCCCGGGACGAGGCGAGGATGGGGTTAGCAGTGGGAGCGATGCGGGCGGTGCCCGGGACGAGGCGAGGATGGGGTTAGCAGTGGGAGCGATGCGGGCGGTGCCCGGGACGAGGCGAGGATGGGGTTAGCAGTGGGAGCGATGCGGGCGGTGCCCGGGACGAGGCGAGGATGGGGTTAGCAGTGGGAGCGATGCGGGCGGTGCCCGGGACGAGGCGAGGATGGGGTTAGCAGTGGGAGCGATGCGGGCGGTGCCCGGGACGAGGCGAGGATGGGGTTAGCAGTGGGAGCGATGCGGGCGGTGCCCGGGGACGAGGCCAGGATGGGGTTAGCAGTGGGAGCGATGCGGGCGGTGCCCGGGACGAGGCGAGGATGGGGTTAGCAGTGGGAGCGATGCGGGCGGTGCCCGGGACGAGGCCAGGATGGGGTTAGCAGTGGGAGCGATGCGGGCGGTGCCCGGGACGAGGCCAGGATGGGGTTAGCAGTGGGAGCGATGCGGGCAGTGCCCGGGACGAGGCGAGGATGGGGTTAGCAGTGGGAGCGATGCGGGCAGTGCCCGGGACGAGGCGAGGATGGGGTTAGCAGTGGGAGCGATGCGGGCGGTGCCCGGGACGAGGCGAGGATGGGGTTAGCAGTGGGAGCGATGCGGGCGGTGCCCGGGACGAGGCGAGGATGGGGTTAGCAGTGGGAGCGATGCGGGCGGTGCCCGGGACGAGGCGAGGATGGGGTTAGCAGTGGGAGCCATGCGGGCAGAACCCAGCACACAGGAGGTGCTCAGCGAGTGTCTGCTCATTCCCGTCCCTTCTTGGGCCAGTCTCATTCCTGGACCTTGAGCTGTATCTTCACGGTCTTGTGTTTCATGCAAGAGGCAGGAGGAGCCGAGAAGACAGAGTCCGTTTAGGTTCCTTGATGCGTTTTCCCTGTGCCGCCATCTCCTTTGTACAAGGAAACAGTGGACCCGTTCTCTTCTCTCGGCCTTTCTTCTGCGTCTCTTGGTCTTTTTAAACCCACCTGGGCCCCCTCGATCCTGGAGGACCTAGGATGGTTGCTCAGAGGCAGAGCTCGGACAACAGCACCACCCGCGACAGGCACGAGCCAGCCGGGACGCCTCCACCCTGGCCCTCCCGACCCCGGTGTCTCCGAGCCGGCTCGCCAGGCTACCAGGGCCAGACGCTGTTGGTCCTGCCAGCCGCCTTGCGGAGGTGTGAGAGGCAGCATGTGTACCGGTGTATTTTTAGTAAGTAGGGCTGATTCGTTCCAGTCTCAGTCTTAGGGAGCCGTAACGCCAGACTGTCTAAGAACACTGCCTGAGACGTGATCTCTGTGAACAGAATAGGTAACTTAGCCCATGAGCTACTTACTCTGCCCTGGTGACTGGTTTCTCGAGTGTTTATCAGACAAGTAGTCAGACCCTTAGGCTCTGAGAGCAGGGGGTCTGAGAGCTGGGGTGGTGGGGGCACAACGTCTGGGCTTGATTCCTGGGCTTGACTCTTAAGCTGTGTGACCTTGGAAAAGTAACGAAACCTCTCTGAGCCCCAGTCTTCTCATTTGCAGCCAGGGGATGATTTGGGAGCCACTTTGCAGCCTGGAATGAGCTACTATTTGTGCTCTGCCTAAAACAGCCTCACGCAGTAGAGCTTCAGTGATGTTCGCACATAAATGTCACCAGCTCGCGAAGCATCAGCTGTGCGGATAGAGAACGTCAGGTCCGTGCAGGACTCTGTTAGCCACTTGCAGGAAACCTGGTTCCCATGGACAGGGCCAAGATGAACGGGAGGGGTCAAGCTGTCACTTTTTGCAGCTATGGAGGACAGACACAGTCCTGGGCGGGCTGGTGCAGTGACTTCCTTTTTTTATTCCCTAATATTTTTTTGATGTGAACCATTTTTAAAGTCTTTGTTGAGTTTATTACAATATTGCTCCTGTTTTACGTTTTCGCTTTTTTGGCCCCCTGGCATGTGGGTCTGGGATCTTAGTTCCTTGACTAGGGGTTGACCGTGTGTCCCCTGCATTGGACGGTGAAGCCTTAACAACTGAACCTCCAGGGAAGTCCCCACGATTTCCTCTTGAAGATGAAGGACTTCCCTCAGGAGATAAGGGTCTTGCCGATGCCACGTCACTGATGTGAAAACCTCGAACGCGTGTTCTTTCTGGTCCCAGGCTTTAGTGTGGGGCACAGGAAACCTGCTTGTTAGAGGCACATAGAGCTCTGGAATGCTCACTATTGATTCAGAAGAGTATGTGTTTGCCGTTGCAGCAAAGATGGAGCTGGAGTTGCAGCCACACACAGAAGAAGCCCTCGCGCGCCCGTCACGTCTCCCAGGAGGAGACTGTGAGCGCAGATTCCAGGGCGAGAAGGTGGTGATGCGCAGAGCAGACAGCGCGGATACCCTGTGAGGGGCGGAGACGTGAGGAGAGGCGGGTCAGCCCCCAGGGTAGCCAGAGGACCTGGGGTGTGATGGAAACTGCCCCCAGAGGCTGACAGAAGGGGCCTTTGGGGCCCAGCCTCAGAAGGGCACAGTGCGGAGATGCTTGTAGTTCCCAGAGTTGAGTTTCATCAATGCCTTGGGTTTTATTCATCAGCAGTACGATCCTGAAGACCCTCATCTGATCTGACTCTGCCATCGTACAGCTGTGTCTTGGGGCTTCCAGACCGCAGGCCCTGCTTCTGAAACACTGTCCACCGCAGAGAGTCAACCCAGGGCCCGATGTGAAGTGCGGAGCAAGTTGGCTCCATCCCTGGGACTTGGGGGGCTGCATCACGAAGGGGGCCGTCCAATTCAGTCCAGATCTGGAGTCCCAGCCTCACAGGAGTGTTGCCTCCTGTCCCCTCTCCCCTCCCTTTTCTCCATGGGCCCCCATGGAAGATGGTACCTCTCTGGCTGATTGCCCCGGCCACATGGCATTGTCACTGCCTGACCAGCTCCTCAGGGTTCATCTCTGTGTCCTCGGTCCCAGGAGTGACCCCCAGAATACAGTAGATGCTCTCTAGATGCTTAGTGAACAAATGCCACAAGTATCTTAGACACCCAGAGCTCTAACGTGCTTCTTCAGTGACTGCCTGCCTCCCATCGTCCCCTACTCTCTGCTTCTTGAAGACAGCATGATCAGGGACCCCTAAACAGACGGCGGGACCTCCCTGCAATGAAACACCGCTCTGCGTTGAAAAGCACAAACTACTGATTCACACAACAAATGGATGAACCTCACACACATATTTCCAAGGATAAGATACCAGAACTAAAAGGTTAGACGCTGTATGGTTACACTCATAAGCTATTCTAGAAAAGCAAAGCCAACCTGGGGAAAAACAGATCGCTGATGCACGAATGGGTGGGCTCTTCCCTCCCCCTTCCGCCCCCAGGCGGCCCTTGATGGTCTGCTGCCACAAGCCTTCCTTTTTGGAGCTCTCAGGATCTGGTCTTGGGAGGTTCCAGGATCTGAGGGTGCACGCCCTCGCCCTGTGCCTCTCAGTTAAACCCCACCTTCCGCACTTCTGACTTGCCTCACTGGGCCTTTCTGACAATCTAAGAACTGCGAGGTGTATTCACAATTTCTCGGAGCGCTTCCTTGCTTCCTGCTGCCGCGCAGGAGCTGTCCACACCCAATCTACATTCGTGGGGGCTCTGCCCGATGAAACTGCTGACCCAGGACATAGGGGCGGGCAGGGCCTTCAGGACACCGGGTCTGTGGTAATCCTCACCTCCACATCCCCACTCAGCTGCACTGGGCTCCTTCTGGTTCTGGGGCTTCCACCGCCGCCAGTCTGCCCTGCTTCACTTTACCCTGTATCACCCATCCCTCCTGGCCAGGGGTCAAAGGTGAACACAAGAGCCATGTTGGAAACAGCGATTTCCTCCCAATAAGTATTGGGGAGTTTCACAGGATCCTAGCCCTTCCAGTAGCATTTTGCATCTCCTAAGCTCTGGCGTAATATGGATCATATGAAAGACGGTCTCAGAGGACATTTCCCTCATTCCATCAGGTGATGCGTGGACCTAACCCAGGCGGATCAGGCGAGTTTCTTTGTGCTCTGAAGGGTGTGGGTGGGCAGGAGGTTCTGCCTTAGATGAATCTGGGTGGAAAGGAGCTGATCATGGGCTGCAGAAACCATTGCTCACTGGTGGCCTCAGCAGGGACCCTGTCCAAGTGTTCCCAAGTTCCATCCTCGTCCCCGAGACTAAGCTTTGCTCCCCCTTCCTGTTAAACCCCAAACTCTGATTTTCAGAAGGAGAACTTGGCCTTGGGCATAATCCTGTTGGCAGGCTTGCTATTTTTACAAGGTTCACCCTATTCTTAGTTACTTTTAAAAATAAAATTGTCAACAGCTTTTCCTTCCCCGGTAACATTTCCGCCACTACCAAAGATCTTAATGAACTGTGCGTTCAGTTACAGGAAGCAGGGGACCGGGTGAGTGGGTGGGCCCAGCAAGACGTGGAGAGAAAGCTCCCGAGGAGAGAGGAGAGCCTTTATGGGAGATGCTGTCAGCACGGAGAAGTCTGTGCCTCGGGAAAGCATCTGAACGCAGCCGGCTTGTTGTCAGCCTTGACGGGTTTGGGGGAAACGATTCCAAAAGAGAACAGAACTATTTCTGGGGAAAAAAACACCTATTCTTACCCCAGTCCCATAGAGGCAACTCTCAAGCTGAGCATGAGGGAATAAAGGTATCTTGAGTCTTCAGTGGGTCTGGATGAACCGGGGAAGGGCAGCAGGGGCTGATGCACAGAGCTGTCCTGCGAACAAGGCTGGTCTCGCCGTCCGGCGGTATCACCCCGCAGTTAGGAGTGCAGCTCCCGACAGTTTCCCTCAATCGTTACGAGGACTCCTTGACATTTTGGGGACGTCTTTAGTCAGTGACGGCGACTTCCTGGGGAAGAAGTGGGCCTGCCTTCAAGGGTCTGGAGGGAGAGGCAGCCTGGGCCACAGGGCCAAGCACGGGTCGAGCAGGAGGCCACTCTGTCCGGCTCTGCCAGTGCTCCCCGGTGGCCCCGTGCGAGGGCATTGCACAGTCCAGCCGCTCAGCTGTGTCTGACTCTTTGAGACCCCATGGACTACAGCACACCAGGCCTCTCTGTCCATCACCAACTCCAGGACTTTACTCAAACTCATGTCCATCAAGTCGATGATGCCATCCAGCCATCTCATCCTCTGTCATCCCCTTCTCCTTCCACCTTCAATCTTTCCCAGCATTAGGGTCTTTTCCAGTGAGTTAGCTCTTCACATCAGGTGGCCAAAGTATTGGAGCTTCAGCATCAGTCCTTCCAAGGCTGGACGCAGTTCTGCATCAGGCTTGGCCCCCTTCAGCTGTCTCCTCTGGGCCATGGGTGCCTCTGTCGTGCCTGTGAGTGGACCCCTTTCCCCTGGAAGCCTCGCAGATTCCATCTCCTGACCACTCGGCAGGGTGTGGCCCAGGGCCGGGAAGTCACCCCTCTGGACTTCATTTTCACTGTGTGTCCCCTGAGCCAGGAGTCAGGCACCCAGATACCCACTGGCCATTTCCTTCCACCTCCCAGGGCCGGGAGAAGGGGACAGATTGAGCCCCGAAGGCCTGCAGCCCAGCCCCTCAGGGCGAGTGAGGAGACAAGCAGAGTATGCGGTGTGGGCCCCCCAGGTGGGCGACAGGGCCCCCGACGCCGCTGGCAGACACAGGAGTGGCCAAGGCCACATCTGCCTGGACTGGGCTCTGGCTTCCTGGGTGTGGAAGGCCTTGGAGGGTATCTGGTGGGGAGACCAGCCGGGGGATATCCAGAGCCTTGAATGTGCCCGCGTGCAGAGGGCACCCGTTTGTGCCTCTCAGATGTGTCCCAGCCCTGCCACGGGGCCCTGGACACTGAGCTATCACTGTCCTAGACCCCCAAGGCCTGGCTGTCCAGACTGTCCCAGAAGGGCCAGACCCCTGGCACAGCCGCCTCTGGGAAGGTGCCGCCAGCCCCGGGGGCCATGGAGACAATGTCAGAAGGAGGGCCCCACCTCCGCAACCTGGAGGGCAGGGTCCGGTCACGGGGCACGCAGGATGCAGCCTCCACAGAGGCTCCCAGAGGTGGACTCAGCCTGGCTCGACCCTGGCCATGGAAGCGGTGGCTGGGCTCCTCTGTCCCCCTCAAGGCGCCGGCCGCTGGGTGGGTCCTCCAGCCGCCCTGAGAGCTCATGTGGCCAGCGGCAGGGCCAGGTTTCATGCAAAGTGGCCCAGAACCCTGCAGGCATGTCTTCCCCTCCACCCTCCCAGCCCACATCCCTCCTCTGCTCTCCCTGCTCTGGGCTCCACCACCTGCCAGACAGGGAGCTCCCCGCCTGGGGCTGCTGGCTCAGGAGCCTGGGGTGGGGCGGGCAGGGGGTGGACCGGGCCGGGCTTGGGGTCAGAGGAGCAGAGCCGAGGGCTCCCTGAGCACCACCAGCAACCAGTCTCCCAGGAGAAGGGCCCCAGGTGGGAGGCTCTGTGAGGGAGCGCAGCTCCACACCCCAATACCTCCGACTGTCTGGAGCATCTCTACCTGCGTGTCTTGTAAGCACGTGGGACTCCTCAACCTCAGCCCCAGCCGGTCACGTCCTTTTCTGCCCAGTTCCTGGGCGTGCATCAGCCCCTGGACGGCCAAGAGAGACCTCTGGGGTCACCACTGACCTCCCTTCTCCCTGCCCCTCCGTCCACACTGCCGAGACCACCTGCCCCCCCTCTCAGAGCCCCGGGGCCTGTTCAGATGTCTCCGCTTCCTCCTCTGCTGCCATCAGGACACGGTCATCCCCGCAAGAAGCGCAGCAGTGGCCTGTGTGCAGCTGTGGCTCTAACACCGCCTCCCACGGGGCTTCTGAGCCACGTGTCTGCTCCAGTTCTGGCCGACCCCTCAGTTCCTGGGATGCAGCTGCTGCCCTGAGGGTTCCTCCTTGCTCCTCAGGACCTGACCCAACGAGGCCACATCTCCAGGAAGTGCCCCTCGCACTGGTCCGCGTTGCCCTCCTTGTGCACCTTCAGGCTTGCGCTCTGTCTCCCAGCGCCCGCAGTGTGGGTGGGCGGAGCAGCGCCAGTGCCCCTCCGCTGGACGGCCACGGAAGCAGGAGAGCCCCAGAAGTGTGCGAGCCGTGATGCGGCAGCCGGTGATGGAGGCAAGGAGGCTCTGAGCCGCGGGAGTCAGGATGTGTGTGCCTGCCGGGAGACACCTCATCCATCACACTCATCACCTGTCATCCCTGGGAGGCCCGGGTGTCACCAGGAAGGCTGGGGGCGGGAAGGCGGCTAAAAGGGGAAACGGGGTGACTGCAGCAGGGCTGGGGAGGTGGGGGATTCGAAGGAGAAAATTCATCCGAAGGCAGAGGGTTCAGCTAAGGTAGGGGCGCAGGCGTGCACCCTCCGTGCGGTGGGCGGGCTGTGAACCAGGACACCCCAGGTTCTCCTCCAACGCTTCTGGGATTTACCTGGTGTCTGTTATCAAGCCTGTCCCTTCCACGACTGGGAATCAAGTGCTGGGCCAAGGAGATGCTTCCCAGAGCTCACTGCACTCCTGAGTGAGCTGCGCGGTGAAGCCCCAGCCCTGCCCCACGTTGAGAAGCAGCGGAGGAGAATGAGCAGGGACTTGGGACATGGTGGTGACTCTCCGGATGCTTAGTAACATGGGCAAGGGGACTGTGATCCCTTCGGGCTTTTGAACTCTCACTTGCAAGGAGGTTTGATCTTTAGAACTTAATTCTTCCCCCATCTCTACATTTTTGGCATTTTCTGATAGAGTTTCTGTGTCTCTATTTCACATTTTACTGTGGAAATATCTTTAATTCCACTGCAGAACCTCTGATGGGTTGCATTGGACAGCATCGTGGTAAACAGTTGGGGAGGGTGTATCTTCTACCTACTGCCGGATAACAAACAATCTTGCAGTCTAAAGCTTAAAGCAAAATGCCTGCATCACGGCACATGTTCCATGAGCTGAGAACCCAGATGTGCTTGGCTGGATCTGCAGGCTCAGGACTCTGGTGAAGTTTCTTAAGCTATTGACCATGACTGTGGTCTCACAGGAAGGCTACCCTGGGCCAGGGTCTGCTTCCCGGCTCTGTCCCTGAGGACGTGAGCTGGGGAGACAGGAGGCTGTGGGGATGGGGGCCTGCTTGAGCCAGGGTTGAGATCTGCAGCGTCTAGTGCTGCCAAGTCTGAGGACATGTCCAGCGGCATGTGGAGGGTGCGGGGAGGAGAAGGACATAGTGGGGGCAAGCCAGGCACGGGGCTGGGCAGCTGCAGGTGGGCCCGAGGTTGCACGATCGAGGGTAGGTTTGGTTCAGAGGGGGCTATCCACGCAGCTGAAGGGTCTTCCAAACAAGAGGGAGGAGGGTGGGCAGCTCCAGCAGACCTGGATGGCTGTGTAGATGGTTACTTCCAAGGTTGGCTTTTGACTCAGTAGACAATGGCCTTGCCTGAGGCAAGTGTGAAAAACAGACTTTTGCTCACCGGGGCTGAGAAGAGAGAAGACGGGCTGGGGGTCAGGGTCCTCCCTGCACCGTTACTGCGAGTGTAGATGGACAGTGGCAGGTTCGTCACTGCACACTCCCCGAGCAGTACTTCATTTGGAGTTAGGTATTCTCCATTTAAATCAAAGTCCAAATAGGAAAACTGACCTTTTGAGCATGGATGTTAGTGGCCATTATCTGCTCTGCAAATGGTTTCACAGCTTAGGTTCCAAAATAGAGACTGTTTTACAGCATGTACTGTTTTGGTTATTCTGAGATTCAAATGCACAAATGCTCCAGGCCTTGGGCACCCCTTCCTGAGCACCTCTGCCCTTGGAGGAGCCAGAGGCAGAGTCCATTTAAGGACCCCCCCGCCCAACCCCTGCTGGGACTGGTCACTAGTCGTGATGGATACCTACAATCCCTGTCAGCTTGCACTTCTACCCAAGGAGAAACCTGTTTCCAAAGTCCTGGCAGATTCAGTGACGACGCCAAATAAGATCTCTTTTCAAAGGCAGCGCTCCGTTCTGCTAAGTCTGACCATGATCACCCTGCAGAGGCAGGGCAAAAAGGTTTCTGCAGAATTACATAATGGCAGCTAAATACGAAATCCTGAATAGGAAGCCCAGCCATTTCATCTCTAGGAAGAAAAGAGATGAGTTGCAGTGAGGAAGAAATAGACAAGATTCCCAAAAGGGAGCTAAAGAGCTCGCTGAGCGTGCAGGAGAGGAGCTGGCGGTTAACTCTCTCTGCAGAGCGTCGGGGGCGGGGGGAGCCCTGAGCCAGGCTGTCTAAGGAGAGGCCACAGCAAGATGACACTGGGCCCTGGGCAGACGCCGTGCCTTCTTTCAAATGGGCCTCTCTTCAACATTAGCCCCTCCCGAGGGCCTCGCTCCCCTCCAGAGCCAGACACTGTGGGTCAGAGAAGGCGCTGTGTCGTCCTGGGGCCACTGTAGTGAAAGGCCACAAACCAGGTGCTTGGAAGAGCAGGTACGCACTGCCGCAGGCTCCTGGGGGCCAAAACCAAGCTATCAGCAGGGCTGCGTGCCCACTGCGGGCTCCAGAGGAAGCCTTCCTCGTCTATTCTGGGGGGCCCTGGCATTCCTGGGCTCTGGTGGGCCACCACCCCACCCCCAGCCTCCTCTGTGTGTGGGTGTCTCTTCTATATCTGCACACCCATTCAATTTAAGGTACCCAATCCACAACCATCTCAGTTTGAGATTATTAACCCAATCACATTGCAAATATCCATTTTCCAAACCAGGTCATGTTCACAGTTTCCAGAGATTAGTAGTACATGACATACCTCCTGCGGGATCTCCGTCCTATCTACGACAGAGACTGAATGTTATGAAGTGTGCTCCCCTAACTCCCTGGGTCGAAATCCCCAGCCTCTGTACCTCAGAATATAACTATATTTGGAGATAAGGCCTTTAAAAAGGCCATCAGGTTGAAGTGAGGCCAGTGGGGTGGGTCATTGCTCCAAGATCGGTCATGACCTGGGGAGGAAGGGCAGAGACACCAGACGGGGACGAGAGAGAAAGGGCCACGTGAGGACACGGAGAGACAGCATGAGGAGAGAGGCCTCAGGAGCCCCTGATTCTGCCCACCCCTTGACCTTAGACGTCCTGCTTCCAGAACCCTGAGACAATAAGCTAACGCTACACCACGCACTATGGCGAGCTGCAGTCCACAGGGCTGCAGAGTCGGGTGCAGCCTACGACTGAACAAAGTGGTGTTCTGTGTGGTTGTCCCAGCAAGTGAATACCCTGAGTTAGCGCTTTCAAGGGATCCATTATATGCCAGCCATCCTACTCCCTGCATTGAAAATCCCCCGGCCGGGGGATGGGACACCGCCTCCAGTGGGTGGGTTCCAGATTGGCCATGTGATTCTGGGCAAGTTGCTTTGCTGATTTGTGTCAATGATCTCGTCTGTGTGAAGGAGACACTAGCACCCATCCTACAGCCTTACTGGGAAGAGTCGACACAAAAACCTCCCTATGCCTGACACCTGGTACAAACTCAGCCACAAGTAACTGCTGTGACAGCTGTTTCCAGAGCATGCTTACAGTCACTCCTCGTGATTCTGGGAGGCAGCCCTTGCCTAGGCGAGGAGGTGGCAGCCCACTCGTGTGAGGTCACTTGTTCAAGGTCACGCGCTCTGGAAGCATCTCCATCTGGTCCCTAGAATCTGACTGTTAAATTTAATTTTTCCCCCTGATGTTGGCTTCAGTGAGCCAGTGCCCATCACTGCTTTTGCTTCCTCTGCATGAGGGCAGTAATATGTGGATGTGGAATAAAGTGGAAGTGAAGATTCTTTATGGAATGAGTTTTGAGTATTTTGGAAAAGAGATGGATTTTTTCAAGGAAGAGGATGATAGTTTTGCTTGTTGCTAAGAACAAATGATGTCCTTTCAAAGGGTTCCCATCTTCTCATGTGGAGAGATGTTTCACAGATGAAATGTGGGGACTATTTTATCCTGAGTTTCAAGTGAAACATGAATGTGAAAGGCTCTTTGTGACCCCATGGCCTATACAGTCCATGGATTCTCCAGGCCAGAATACTGGAGTGGGGAGCCATTCCCTTCTCCAGGGGATTTTCCCAACCCAGGGATCGAACCCAGGTCTCCCACACTGCAGGCGGATTCTTCACCAGCTGAGTCACCAGGGAAGCCCATTTCAAGTGACTGGCAGCAAATAACCACTGATTTGACGGAAAAGAATACTATTTTCATAGGGAGGTTCAGATGAGCCAATTACTAGTAAGAAAGACAATTTTTAAATTAAAATTTTCCTTCTCATTGAAGATAGGGCATTAGAATACAGAAACAGGGATTTGAATTACATACGAATCAAGAATCCACTTTTTATTCCTTGTATAATGCTATAAATGACAAGAAATATCAGATGAAATACTAAATTGCCATTATATAAACTTGCACTTGAAACTAATTTCAGAACTACACAAAATTGATTTGTATAAAGTTAAATTGTTTTAGAAAAATTTCTCTGTAAGAATGGCCAACTGTAGATGTTCTAAAATTTCTCAATTCAGTTCAGTTCAGTTGCTCAGTCATGTCCAACTTTTTGTGACCCCATGAATCACAGCATGCCAGGCCTCCCTGTCCATCACCAACTCTTGGAGTTCACCCAAACTCATGTGCATTGAATCGGTGATGCCATCCAGCCATCTCATCCTCTGTCGTCTCCTTCTCCTGCCCCCAATCCCTCCCAGCATCAGAGTCTTTTCCAATGAGTCAACTCTTCACATGAGGTGGCCAAAGTATTGGAGTTTCAGCTTTAGTATCAGTCCTTCCAATGAACACCCAGGACTGATCTCCTTTAGGATGGACTGGTTGGATCTCCTGAAGCTAATTTATCAGAGATTTATCTCAATGTTGTCATAGCCTATAAATACTTGTAACAGCTCCAGTAACTATTACAGTAACAGAGAGATCCTTCACAAAAGTAAAAATTATCAAAAATTATTTGTAATCTTCCACTTGCCAAGAACAGTTGACATCATTTTCAATTACCCTGGTGAAAAATGAAGTTGCTGAAAGAATTGGTTTTGGTAACCTAATAAATACAGTTGCAGTCAGAAAAGTAATTTTATGATTAATCAAGACATTATATTAATAAAGTGTCATTATTTATTACCCTACATAAACTTATGAATCCAAAATTCTATTTTACAATTTGTAAGTTTTTCTTGTTAATTGTATATCATTTTTATCCCTATTACACCTTGAAAAGTGAAAGTGTTAGTCACTCAGTCATGTCTGACTCTTTGTGACCCCATGGACTGTAGCTTGCCAGGATCCTCTGTCCATGGGATTCTCCAGGCAAGAATACTAGAGTGGGTTGCCATTTTCTTCTCCAGGGGGCTCTTCCAGACCCAGGAATTGAGCCTGGATCTCCTGCATTGCAGGCAGATTCTTTACTATCTGAGCCACAAGAAGTTACTTAGAGGTAATAAAATATTTTAAAGAAAAAAAAGCTTTATATTTTAAGATTGTTATTAGCACTTGTTTGCTACCTTTTGAAGGAGAGACACCAAATTTTGCATTTTTCACTGGCCTAGCAGATTACGTAGCTGACCTTGATCATAAGGTCACCCTGGAGATGAGAGTCTCCTCCATCACTGCGTGTCCCTCTGCACGTCTCCCTCCCTGACCCCTGCACCCCCCGTCTGACCCTGGAGCCCCCTGTCTTCCCCAGCCAACGCTGCCCACAGAGCTTCCCCACCTGCCCGGCCTCCCTAGACCCTGTGCTGGAGGTCCCCGTGGGCAGTGCGCCGAGATGCTGCACAGGGCCTCGGCGACTTGCCCAGGGTCTCCGTGGGGCTTGGCCTGGTTCTGCCGGTACCTCCCGTCCCCCCACCCGCCTTCAGATCCAAGTCCCGTCCCCGGGGAGTTACGTGGCCCCGAGCAGGGTGGGATGTGGTCCCTGCACAGCTGCCAATCCCAGCGGGAGCGGCAGAGGCTCTGCACTGTCTCAGCCGCCCTCTGACCCGGGCAATCCGCTGTCATCGTTCACAGCCACCGAGGGGCTATTGCCATCAGCTGATCTTCACAGTTGCGCAGTGATTCAACGTGAATTCAAGTATGAACAGGCTTGGGAGCTGATTTCACAGAAGAGGGGTTTCCTCAAGGCCTCACCCCAGGTGGCAAGAATCTCAAAGACCATCCTCAGTATCTCAGCAAAGAAGGAAAAAAGCCGGAACTCGGAGGAGCCCATCTAAGAGTCTGTTCAGCTTCAACGACTGCAAAGAACTGTGTGTATCTGCAGTGCTGATGAATGCTGTCTATTTCTACTCCTTATGTAAGTGCTGAAAGGATGGGGCAGAATCTGCTGAGTATATCAAAGACCCATTTTTAATTCATGGTGGGCTGGAGAAATAAAACTTACTTTTGGAGGAAGAAATCTACAAGGAGTTTTTGGAAGCCAACCAGTTTAATAAACACAGGCTCTAAGTAAATAGCATAAAGAATTTATGAAAATCATAAATGCTCTCTGCATTTATGTACAGCCAGTTGCGTGGGGTCCAGCGTATCACCGCTTCCTGTTCTTTCCAGGACGCGCAGTCTGTTTCTCACCGGTGTGGCCCGAAGTGGCCCAGCTGTGAGAAGCCGTTGTGAGGGATGGTGTTTGTTTAGGAGGGAGTGTGCCGCTTCGCCCTGTCTGAACCCCTGTGGGAGGAGCAGAGAGGAGCTGCTGATGACTCAGCCTAGGGCTTTAGAACCAGTTCTGGGTGGCAGCAGGTTCGCGGGGCTCCGGGCGTGTGGGAGCCGTGGGCCTGCTTGGGACTCAGCAATTCTCCCACGGCTGGATTCACCCTCTGCCGCCCCACTGCCCTCAGCTGGTTCACAGTCTCGCCTGCTGCTGAGATGCTGGTGTCCCCACTGAATACCCCGCCCCCCAGATCTGCCAGGTTTCGGGAGCAGGAGCTCCATGTTCTGGGGTATTGGGGATAGACCCAGGCACTGCTAGGCTGCCCCCGCCCTGCTAGACCCAGGTAGGGACAGGGTACCAGAGCAGTTGGGGTCCCTGTGGTCACTGTCGGGGCCTATGGTCACTCGTGGTCACTTGTGGTCTGGATGGTCTCCCTCGTCCTGCCTGGAAGTGGGGGGTTGCTGGGTGGAGGCGGAGACACTGGAGGGGCCTTGGGAGGACTTGGGGGGTGCTATGTACAAAGAAAAGGGTCCTCCCCCTGCTGGACTGGCCAGTGCTGCACCTTGGACTTCCTCAGGGGCTGGAGAGAACTTGCGGGGCAGGATGGCTGGAGCCCCAGGATGTCACCTGTGTGTCTTTATAAAAGATTACTGTCTTGTCGCAAAACACACAGACGGTACAGCTCACCATCTCACCAATGCCAAGTGCCCAGCTTAGCAGCGTCAAGCACGTCCACAGCCACCCACCTTCAGGGCACTCTCATCAGCCCTGATGGAAACTGTCCCCATGAAATGCTGACACCCCATCTCTCTGTGCAGCAGCCGGGCTGAAGGGGCCGAGCAGGCCTGGGGTCCCGGGCAGGGAGGTGGAGTGGGCGGGGCCTCTGGGAGGCTTCCCTGTCCCCAACCCTGGTGCCCAGCCGCCAGCACTGTGGATGGTGCTGGGAACCAAAAAGGAAAGTAAATAAGGAGCCTGTGTTCATTTCAAGCCCCATTACAAGCACATTAAGAACGAATCGATAGTGGCCTTGTCACTTGGAGAGGAGCGAGCTGGGCCCAGGAGTCAGCTCATTTTGGCGCTTCCGTGTCCAATAAACACGGCGAACGAGACGCCGGGGCCAGGGCTCGGCCCTCCGCTTCCTGTGCCTCTGGGTGCCCGCTGTCAACTGCGCTTCCTCCAGCCTCCCCCAGACCCTGGGCCATGGGCGCAGGCCAGGGATGCCCCAGGGGCACAAGGCCGCCTCCCGGTTGTGTCCACCACGACCCTCACACAAAGGTTGGGGGAGGGCGTGCGAGGCCTGCGTCTCATCCTGCCAGCCCCCCAAGGCTGGCTCTGGAGGGTGCCCCAGGGAGGGTGGCCACGGGGGGCCCCAGGGGCAGGTGCACCTGCCCTCCCGGGGCCAGGGCAAGGCTCCCCCCGGGCCTCGGGTGCTGGAGCTGGGGGCTGGCCGTGGGCTCCCCTGTGTGGGCCCCTGTGGGCCACACACCCGCACCCCAGACGGGTGGGTGAGCTGGCTCTGCCCCAGGGGATTTGTGGTCCCGCAGCAGCCCCCACAGTCCTGGGGGAAGAGGCAGGCGAGGCCCCATCTCAGCTGCAGCTACTGAGCAGACTGCTGGCTGGCCAGGCCTGGGGGCAGGAGAGGGGCCAAGGCTCCCAGATGATGGGGTGACAGAAGCCAAGTGGGAACACCCCACAATGACCCCAGAGGGCCCCAAAGAGACACAGTCCAGCGGGGCCAGGGGGGAGAGAAGCCCCTGATGTCGGGGTGGGAGGGCACACACAGGCCTCCCGGAGCCCTGGAGCTCCCCTCCCTGGGGGGCCACAGGCGCAGGGCACAGATGGCAGCAGAGCAGCTGCGGGGGCCAGAGAACCCCGCCCGGGGGGGTGACCGTGGCGGGGCGGGGCACCCACCTGGACCTCGGGGGCCCAGCTAACCCTGAGCTCCGGCTGGAGCCCCGAGGGGCCAGGCGTGCTCAGACCCAGGCCTCTAGTGGGAAGGGTGGACACACCAGGGGCCGGGCCCGGCCAGGAGGCTGCGGCTGGAGGTGTGGACAGGACTGGAAGGCCACACTCTGGGCAGCGAGGGCCAGTCCCGGGGGAGGACGCGGGCCCCTTCCTGTGGGCAGGAGGCCTGGGTCTGGAGGTGGCTGGGGCCGAGGCTGAGGGCCTGTCAGCACCCAGGGAGCCGGGCTGGCTGGCTTTCCTCTGCATCCGCGGGTATGTCTGTGTGTGTGTGACCGGCCACACCTCCTCAGCCTGTCTGAGTTGGACTCCACCCCAGAGGCTTCTTCCTGCCGTCACGATGGGGCTGGTCTCACCAGCTGTCCCCACGCCAGGCTGGACTCAGCTGGCTTGTGCTCTGGTCACAGCCTCCAGGACTGTGGAGTGACTGTCACCTGGGCTCTTACTCTGAGGTGGGCAGTGCCCTCAGAATAACCTCAAAAAGCCAATACTATTGACCCCCCACATTTTATAGATCAAGAGACCCAACACAAGAGACCCTGTAAGGTGGTATGCCTGGAGCGTACAGACCCGAATCCAGGGTTACTCAGAGTCTGGGAGGTGGCCTGGGGGCACCGCCTAGTATCCCTAAATGGGAGGCCCCAGGGCCACTGCAAACCAAGTGGTCACGGCAGGAGGGCCTTCACGTGGAACCAGACCGGGCAGGGGGCACCCAGCAATGCCAAGTGCGGGGTGCGGTCTGCACGGGCACAGGGGCCCATCCAGGGGTGTGGAGAAGGCTTGGAGGACAGCTGGGGTGGCGGCCCAGCTCTGCCCCCTTCAGTGATGCGGGCTGACTCCAGCCCAGCCCCAGCCCCAGGGCCAGAGTGAGGCCTGGGCTGCTGGACAGCTGAGGTGGGCACAGAGCCAGGGGCTCTGAGCCGGACACCTGCCCTGGACGGGGGCTGGCTTAGGTGACCTTCTGGCCCCTTCCAGCCTGGAGTGTTCTAGGATGACACAGAGCTTCTCGGAGAGGGCTGAGGGGCCCTGGGCAGGCAGCCCTGTTCAGGAGCGTGGGGACCAGACCAGTCAGTGATGGACATGGCGGAACACAGAGTAGGGGGGCCTGGATCTGGACACAGAAAGGCCATGGCATCCAGCACCTCCTGCTCTCGACCATCCGCCTGTTATCACTCCTCCGCCTGGTAGGGCTCCAGGCTTGGACCCCTAGCGGTGGCCCCGCAAGTGAACCACAACCGCTCAGCAACATCAAGGCGGGGAGGCATCTGGTTAAACCAAAGGGAGAAAGAAAAAAATCAATTTTCCAATACTGCCTCTTGAAGTGGTCTCTTGAAGCTGATTCAAAAATAATATTGTCTGACATTCCGAGGGGCAGTTCACATTTCCTGAGCACGTCTCCTTATCGCTCTCAAGCCCCAGGACAATCTCGCTACGAAGTAGCCGCACTTGACAGAGGAAGAAATGAAAACACGAGAGGTTAAGGAGCTCATCGGGCACAGCCAGCCCTCCAGGCCGAGGAGGGCCAGGGCTCAGGCTGGACTCACCATGGCTCCGGTCCCCACATGGCGGACACCCCCGCCCCATGCCCCTGCCCCCAGTGGGGGACACACAGGGTCTGCTGGACGGCGGTCCTGCACCTGCCACGGATGCTGCCAGCAGAGTGCTCGGCCAGGCTGAGGACGCCTTCCCCTCTGGGGACGGCGGGCCTTGCTCCATTCAGCCCTTCACCTGGCTGGATGAGGCCCACCCACATAGGAGGCAGGGGGTGATGGGGGTGAGGGAAGGGGCTTCTGCTTCATGAAAATCCAAACGAAATGTCAATCTTCTCTGAAAAAACATCCTCCCAGAAACATCCAGGAATGTCTGACCAAACGTCTGGGCCCTGGAACGGCGGTGGGGAAGCACAGAGGTTTCTCCCGGATGCCCCCACCCCCGGACTTGTGCCAGGCCAGCTTGCGTGCTGGGTCCTCGCACGGAGGCTGGGCTGGGAGGGGGGCCGTCCCCCCTACTTGCCACCCATGGCCCTTTGTCACCCCATGCTGTGTGCTGTGACCCCCACCCCCCCCACAAGGGGAGCCAGGGTCGCGGCTGCTCCACCCACCACGGCCGCCCACCCCCTCAGTCCATCCAGCCACTCCCAGCTTCTCCCACACCGAGATCACCGTTCCATCTCCCACTTGTCACTGGACAAGGTCCGACGTGGAGTGGAGAGGCCACAGCGCCTCCCAAAGCCCTTCTGAGTGGCCTTGAACCAGGAGCACCCGTGTCCCCCCTGTGCCTGCAGCGGGATAAGGTCGCGGGTGAATGGCTGGCCCTCACTGGCCATGTCCACTCTCAGGAGATGGAGAGCTTTTGCCTCGCTGTCCTGAGTCCTCCTGGTCCTGCCTGACTGGTCACAGAAGCCCACTTTGGAGTATCAGTGATGAAAGTTGGGTCCAGGCTTCTGGCCCAGGGGGCCGGTCTGCTGTGCTGGATGCCTACCCCTCCCAAAGCCCAGTTCTGTAAGACCGAGCGTGGCTAGTTCATGGCCTCCTGTGATGTCTGAAGTGGGGGCGGGGACACAGGCCTGCTGAGGCCATCCCAGGACCACCTCTGGGTCCCCCAAGCAGCCCATCCCCAATGCTGGGGACCACCTGCATCCCTCCCCTTCCAGGGCCCCCAGGATGCTTCACTGCATTTGCTCTGGCTCAGCCACGTGGACCAGGAGCACAGACAGTGCAGGCGCTGCCAGAACACAGGGCTCCAGAGCTTGGCAAAGGCAGCAGAAGGTGGTGGTACCCGAGGCTGCACCAGACTGGTTCCAGCAGCCCCACTCCCGGCCCGTCTGTTCCTGCCAATTAGTCAATGAACTACAAGCTGCGGAACGCTGGGCACCGCCGGCCGCCGGCACCAGGGATAGATGTACCGGAAAAGAGAACATGTTCTGAGCGGCCCGGCGGGCATCGCGTCCGCTCAGATAAGCGGACCCTGCAGATGCATGTGCAGACACTTCCCGTGCTGAGCATCATGCTGGCAGCTCCGAGGAGGGCCGTGGGCAGCCAGAAGGCCAGTGGGGCTGTGTCCATGCTGCTGGCTGTGCTGGGTGACCCTGCGGGCGCTGCTGAGGAAGTCCCCTGACCCCAAAACTTCTCCAGCCAGACTCCAGGGAAGGACTGTGGACTCAGCAAAGAGCTTGGGGTGGAGCAAGGAAATGCTGGTGGGGAGGGCATGGGTGGGGTGGGGGTGGGGGCGTCGGGGGAGGAGGTGCGGACACACCAGGTGGCCCGTGGGGCGAGTGGGCTGGAGCGTTCCCTCTGTGAAGCAGGGGCTCAGCCCGGCCACCAGCGGGCCGGCTTTCAGCTCTCCTCCCTGTGACCCAGCTCTAGGAGCTCCACTGGCTTTGCAGAGCGGCCTGGGCCCAGTGCCTCTGGTGCTGTGTCCATCGCAGGTTCTGCTCTGCTTCCGGCTTTCGCTCAGCTGAGTCATAAGATTGCCTGGGAGACTGGAACCCTGGCGCACCGCTGGCAGGATTACAGGATGCTGCAGCCACTCTGGAAAAGGGTGCAGTGTTTCCCCCCAAAATGTAAACATGGAATTACCATGTTTGATCTGCAGTCTCATTTCTGCGGAGACACCCTGAAGCACTGAGAGCAGAAAGGCGAGCTGATCTCTGTGCACGGGTGTTCAGTATTCACGGTCACCGAAGATGACAAACCACCCAGTGTCCACTGATGGACGGTCGGATAAACCAAGTGTGGCCACCCCTACAAGCAGATACTCTTCAGCTTCAAAAGGAAGGAAATCCTGACGCCTGCTACATCGCGGGTGGGCCTTGAGGATGTGCTCAGCGACACAAACGAAGTAAAATACAAATATTGAGCGACTACACTGGTACGAGGCCCCTGGAGGAGTCAGATTCACGGAAGCAGAAAGTGGATGGTGGGGCTGTGGGCTGCTGGAGGGGATGGGAGGGGTGCTTGATGGGGACGGAGGCTCGTTTTGGGGAGAGGAGAAAGTTCTGGAGATGATGGCGGGATGGGTGCACAGTGTGAATGAACTCAGTGCTGATGAACGCCCCACTTAAAATGGTTCAAACGGTAAGTTTTTATGGGGTTTCCGAGGTGGTGTAAAGAACTCGTCTGTCAAACCAGGAGACAGAAGAGACGCGGGTTTGATCCCTGGGTCAGGAAGATCCTCTGGAGGAGGGCACGGCAACCCACTCCAGTATTCTTGCCGGGGAAATCCCATGGACTGAGGAGCCTGGCAGACTACACAGACCATAGGGTGGCAAAGAGTGGGACGCAGCTGAAGTAACTTAGCACAACCCACACACACACACACACACATCTTACTGCAACAAAAGGTGATGAAACAGCCAAGTATTCCGGGATGCCCAGCCCCAAGTTCAGCTGGGTTACTTCTTTCGGTTGCTTCATTCATCAGAGCTGGTGCCGGTCTGGAGCTGACCCTGAAGAAGACTTTCCATCTCTTTCAATCCAAGTAATCTGCTCAGGTCTGAAACACCTGATGCATTAGAGAAACGACCCAGCAATGCAGCTCAACAGCATGTGTGTGCTGAGTTACTTCAGTCATGTCTGACTCTGCAATGCTATGGGCTGTAGCCCACTGGGCTCCTCTGTCCATGGGATTCTCCAGGCAAGAATACTGGAGTGGGTTGCCATTTCCTCTTCCAGGGGATCCTCTAACCCGGGGTCGGCACTCACGTGTCCTGCATTGGCTGGTGGGTTCTTTACCTCTGACGCCACCCGGGAAGCCCCAGACAGCACATCTCTGACTAAAATGGTGCATCTGAGAGATTGTTTATGTGTAATCCTCACTGTCTAAAATTATGTTTTCATCTCCAATCAGGGACAAAAAATTATATATTTTTCCCCTTAAATAATTTTCTTAACCATCACACATTTCCTGTCTTTTCTCATGTGAGCCCAGTGTTTTTGCCTGTGAACAGATGGCTTGGAGAATTTCATGAATGCCTTCTCCCCCTTTTTGACACATGCTCTTCTGTTTTTGGAAGCCCCCAGTGAAAATGGCCAACTGAAATAAGGACACAATTTGTGTTGTTGCCGACAGAGGTCTGAGCCAGAAAGCCAAATATCTGTAAACGAAGAGACACTTTCCCCACCCGATAAAATTTAAAGTAAGAAAGACAGGGATTAATTGGGCAGAAGCACTGTGAAGTGTAGCATGAACATTGGAATCTTTGGGAAGTTTTCAGAGTTAAAAATGACGAGCGAGGACCAATGGTGAAAGATGGGCCTGAGCCATAAGCAAGGCTGCAGAGCCAGCTCAGGAAGGCAGAGCCTAATTAATCAGCCTCCTGAATGGAGGCCAGAGACCCTAAGAATGGAGCCGAGGAGCTCAGAGGCTGCTGAAAGCCGGGTCCCTGGAGAGAAAAGCCCCAGAGTCTCCCAAGGTCTCGCGTCAAGCCCAGAAATGGCGCATGGAGATAAACAACACCTCCTTAATGATGCTAAAAAACCACAATAATAACCTGCCTTCAGATGGGCCATCAATTGTGTCCAGATGGTGGTTGGAACTCACAAATATTTCACGCCTCCATCTGTTCCCTTCACAGCTTCCGCTTCGACGGGTACCAGGAAGGTGAGTTTGCTTCCAGATTTTGTCATTAGCCTCACATCGAGTTGCTTGGTTTGATTCACGGGCCATTACCAGGCATCCGGCTGTGGATGGTGGCGGTTCCTGGCAGGGACGGCTGGAGGGGCCCCTTGGGCCAAGCTGTGTGTTCTCTGTCCCACTCAGACTGCACCCCCCTGCACCCGCTTCCGGAGAGTCCTGCCTGTCTTACGCCCTTTGCCTTCCTCCGGACACAACAGAGGGACCAACTGCACTTGCCCGAGTCTGAGAGCTCAGAGCTCCACCCTGGCTGCTGAAGGACCTGATTTTCTCTTGTCTTATCTGCAGAGAAAGTGGGCCTCGTCCTTCATTCCCTCACTCACTCATCTGTGTGCTCACCAGCTCATTCACTGCCCGTCAGTGGCCCCTGAGCCCCCAGCCGACTCGGAGCCCGACGCTGCTGATGAAGCTGAGAGCTCTGCACGATCCTCCTCACGCTGAGCCTACAAACTGCCGCGTCATGTTTGTCTAATAACCTCATTGAAGACACCCGGCACCTGCTGCGTCCAAGCTCCTGTGTCAGGGATGGTGAGGACGTCAGGCGGATGAGCTGCCGAGGGCATCCATTCCAAGGCGGGTGCAGGCTTGGAGAAGGGCTCATGGAGACTGTGCACCACGCTTCACGGAGTGGGCAGGAAGTTCCAGGCTCACCACTGCATTCAGAGCCTGGGCCCCGGGGGAGGTGAGGGACGAGCTCAAGATCTCTCGGCTTGGAGCAGTGGGGCCAGGGTGTGGACTCAGGGACTCTGCACGTCCAAGGCTCCTGAGATTCATCCCCACCCCGCCCCAGCCCTGCACAGCCCTGCACGTGGAACCACCCCTGCAGAAGCAGAACCTGTAGGAGCAGGAGCCAGGTGGAGGGGTCTCTGGGTGGGAGGCCTGGGCAGGGCGAGTGTAGGTGATGGAGGGGGAGGGTGGTGGGGGTGGAGGTCACTGTCCTGCAGGCAATATTCTTCTGTGACCACCCCCCACCCCACACACACACTGACTTTCCAGAGACTTTGGAGCAAAGCCGTCAGTGTCCAGGCCCCCAGCCGCTCCCACACAGAGCTCTGGCCCCCCCTGTGTGCTTGTCTCTCTTTCTTCTCTGGGTAATCATCGGGGGCTGCGGGACACTGCTGGGGAGAGGGGCTGGCATGCTCTCGCGTCACCCTTTCGACAGCTTCCTGGCCCCATCGGGGAAGCAGGAGGCCCGGGCGGGGGCTCTGAGGTGTCCCAGTGCAGTTGCTGAGCCGGCCCTCCTCACCACCCACGCTGAGGACCAGCTCAGCTCCCTCCTACCTGCTCCAAGCCGCCTGTCCATCAAGTCCACCTGCGCTTCCCTGCAGCTGCCACTGGAGGGAAAAGTCTGGAAGACGCATTAATGAGCCTGGCTCTCCTGCCCTGGCCCCGCGGGGGCACCCCCGCCCTGAACACCCTGCATTCTGGCCACTGGCTGACCTGGGATGGTCCCTCTGGGGGTTTGGGAGGAGAGTGGCCTGGATTTCTCCCGGCTGATCTATGAGTTCTGGGATTCTGGCACAATATGCTAATGTTTTATTTAAATTGGGAGGAGCTGATTTGCATGTGGCAGTGTTTCCATATTCCACGGAGATCTCCTGTGCCTTCCGGTCTCTCTTCCCCTCTCTGCTCCTCTCCAATTTCAAGGCTGCAGCTCCTTCTGCAGAATTTATTAGCTGCCTTTGGGGATGATAGAGAAATCAGTTTATTACACCATCTTATCTAAGACAAACTTAACCTTGGCGGGCGTGGGGGCAGACGAGGTGGGCCTGCCTCTGTCTCACAGGACTGCCGGCCCCCTCCAGGAAGGCAGCTCTCAGGCCCCTCCCAGGGACCCTGGGGTGGAACAGGGGAATGTGCAGAACAACCCCCTGGCTGGCTGGAAGGGGCAGGGCTGCAGGCCCTGGGCCTGTGAGATCACCCCTTTGTCATCTACAGAGGCCCTCCCAAATGTCAGAGTGGGGACTCTAGCTCTAAATGGCTCACAGTTAAAGGTCTTAACCCAGGTGGAGCCTCCAGGGCTTTCAGATGCCTCGTTGGCACCCTGAATCAGTAAGGGGGCCCGAGGGAGACCTCGAAGAATACCAGGCAGCCTGCCTAGGGCGGGGCTACACTGGGATCCAAGGTCACCAGAGGCCGGATGCCGATTTCAGCTCAAAGTCACTCAGCTCCACACTCAACACCCAGTGTTACTCAAGAGCTGGTTTCCGGGTTGGCTGGAACATGTGGGCCAGTTTGCAGCTTGGGGCTGGTATTCTGGGCTTACCCAGGGGAGGTGGAGGTGCCTACGTCCTTGAAGTGGTTCTGTTCCCAGCCTTGTCCGGAGGCCAGTTGGGGAGGTGCCTGGGCATGCCTGGGCAGGCAGAGACGAAGCAGCTGAGGACCAGCAGGGCGCACTGTCCCTCGGGAAGGACTTGCCCGCAGCCTCCGGAGTGTGGTCAGTGATGGCCTGGCCTCCCGCTTCAGCACCTGCAGGATCCCACTCGAGCCAGAGCTGAAGCTGCGGGCAGCCAGCACTGAGTGGTGCTGGGCTCCGTGGAGCCCAGAGCCAGGCCTCTGCCCAGTGGTGGCCGTACCCAGGGTGTCCCAGGGGTCTTTGCTTAGCAGCCCCCTGGTGAGCTGGGACCCCCATGTCTGCATCCCAGCGCCAAGGTGTTCCTGGTCAGTTCCCACCAGCATTGCCCCCTCCCTCCCAGCCCTTGTACTCCCAAGTCTGCATCTCCTTTCCAGGGGCCCCCACCTCACCCAGCGCTGGAAGCAGCACTTGAGAGAAGACCTCGGGGACGCTCCAGTGTTTGTCAGGTATCTGCTCCCTCCAGGCACTGGGTCGGAGCAGCACACCTTCCCGGCTGAGTCTGCACCCAAATGGGAGAGGACCCAGAGGACCTCATCACAGTGCAGGGGGTAGGGGTGTGGGAAAGACCTGTTGAGGGGAGCTGCACCCCCAGGAGGACAGAGCGATGAGACAGACAGCATTTCTGTGTCGTACGTGGTGGTGGGGAAGGATTCTCTGATAAAATGGGTTGTGGAAGTAGCTTTACTTTAATGTTGGATTTATAAGGTGACAGTGGTGCCTGGGGGAGAGTAGTCAGGGAGGAAGGGAGTGTGGGCCTCTGTGCTCTGAATGCAGACCGTGAGCTAGACCTGGGGACGTCCAGGCACGGGAGGCTATGCAGAGCCCCTGTGGTGACAGTGCCGTGGAGAGCCCTGGACCAGCTCAGAAAACCAGGATGAATCAGTTCTTCCCAAAAGATGAATTGGCTTTAGATGAACTGGTCTATGACCCACATGCCCATCCCCACCCAAGAACCATAGGCTAGAGAGGGAACTAAAGGAAAGACAGACTATGTCTTTTAAAAGGTGGGCAGGGAAGAACGCAGTCCCTCCCTGGGCAAGAAGAAGGAGGAGGAGAAGGCGTGGGAAGTGAGCAAATTCATGGAACAGACTCCAATCTGCAGCTCAGCTAACCCCATGAGCCAGACAATTCTCCGGAGGTCTCCTGCTCTGTGAAGACCTTATTAAGAGACATATTTAATGGTAATTAAAAAAACATAACCAAGAGCTAAAAGACCAAATGGGGAAGCAAATGTGAAGGATGGAAGGAAGAAGGCACAGCTGAGGAAAAAAACACAGAGGCACAATCAGCACCCACAGAGAGCCGATAGTAAATTAGAAGTGACAGGAACAGGATGAACTTGGCTTCGCTGGAATTACTGACATTAGGGAAAGTGTGAGATAATCACAGCAACGTGGAAGAAAAATGCAGAGAGGACAAGTGAGCAGGCGATGATGCAAGTGGGAGACAAGTGAGTAATTGTGGCCCCTGTAACAGAGACCCACTGATGGGAAGGGGCTAGTTAAAGAGAATAAACGGCAGGGGAAACAAAGAAACTTCCCCGGAATGAATAAACAGAAGATCTTATCAGAAAATCTGATACAGAAACAGCTCAAGATGTATCTTGGTTGGGTTATTGGACCTTCAGATCAGATCAGATCAGTCGCTCAGTCGTGTCCGACTCTTTGCAACCCCATGAATCGCAGCACGCCAGGCCTCCCTGTCCATCACCAACTCCTGGAGGTCACTGAGACTCACATCCATTGAGTCAGTGATGCCATCCAGCCATCTCATCCTCTGTCGTCCCCTTCTCCTCTTGCCTCCAATCCCTCCCAGCATGAGAGTCTTTTCCAATGGGTCAACTCTTCCCATGAGGTGGCCAAAATACTGGAGTTTCAGCTTTAGCATCATTCCTTCCAAAGAAATCCCAGGGCTGATCTCCTTCAGAATGGACTGGTTGGATCTCCTTGCGGTCCAAGGGACTCTCAAGAGTCTTCTCCAACACCACATTTCAAAAGCATCAATTCTTCGGCACTCAGCCTTCTTCACAGTCCAGCTCTCACATCCATACATGACCACAGGAAAGACCATAGCCTCGACTAGACAGACCTTTGTTGGTAAAGTAATGTCTCTGCTTTTGAATATGCTATCTAGGTTGGTTATAACTTTGCTTCCAAGGAGTAAGCGTCTTTTAATTTCATGGCTGCAGTCACCATCTGTAGTGATTTTGGAGCCCAGAAAAATAAAGTCTGACGAGGCTGTATATTGTCACCCTGTTTAAATTATTGGACCTTAGAGATAATAAAATAATCCTTTGGATGTGTAAGCTGAAAAAAAACACACCCAGGCTGACATCAAACTTCTCTTCCACAGTAGACTCAGGTGTGGTGGGGGAAGCATTCAGACTCAGAACTCATGGAGGCAAATTTGGGGTCTCTGTGCTTCTCAGGGCTTACCTATTCTCACCATGGGCTCAAATCAGAGAACAGCATCTGCAGCATTTTAAAGGGAAAACATTTTGACCTAAAAGTTTTGTCATTTAAGTACAGAGCTCTATATTTAACTTTTGTAATTTAATTATAAATGAAGAGTCATACATTCTCAAGTAAGAAAGATCACCAACGATCACTTCTCAAAACAATGCATAAATACATAATCTGGGCAAATTAAGGGATAAAAACCAGAGAAAACAAATTCAACTTTAAATATGGACTCAGAAGAACAAAAGTCACTTATATTCCTGGGGGTAAAATGCATTGACTAAAAATTTTATACCCAGCTAAATCACCTTTAAGTATCCAGTCAACTTTCAGACCTTCTCCAGCCTGAAGGAGCTTAGGAGATAGGCTTTTTGAGTTTTTCTAAAAAATGAAACAGACTCAAAAAATACTTCTTTAGAGAATCAAAATATATTACTAGGCTGTGAAGGCACAGGATTCTAGGGCCCAGCAATGAGCACTGAATCCTTGAAAAATCAGAACAAAATGAAAAATATTGTGTGAGCTATGGTATCAGAACAAAATGTGCCTTTATAAGCCTTGACAATGTAAAACGCGAAACTAACGGAGTTGGGAAACATCTGGAAACCCAGAGGTGAGGTGGGCTGGGCAGCAGGAATGTTTGAGTCCTCATCTTCCTCGAGAGGAATCACAAAATAAAATGAAAACATGTTGCAGAAAAAACAATACAAACCTAAAGTTTTCATGTCACCATTTTCCTTTATCCCAGGAAAAATCTAGAAAAATGATGCTGGAGGTCAAGAAACACACACTGTATTTGCAACATCTGTGATGTCACTCTATATAGAAACACACGAAGACTGGTTTTGCTGCTCAAGGCCACTCACCTGGGCAGGGGGCTGGAGGCTGGATCACACAGCACCTTCAGCCCATCAGTCTGGGTCTGTCCACACATGGTAACTGCCTTCTGAGCCGTTACCCATCTTATTCAGGGTGTTTTGGAAGTGGGATGAAGGAGGGCTACAGCTGAGTGCATTAACCATCTTCAGCTCAGCAAAACAGAAGAATAGGGGGACTTTGGTCCAGCCAGGTCCCCTGCCCTCCACCTGCTTGTCCATACCTGGGATGCACAGCACCTAGGCCTCCAGGTGAGCAAAAGAGGGACGGAGAGCCGGGGGCGTGGATGAAGAGGACAGGCAGACCCCCTTAACCGCAGGGTTTGTCTCTTACTATCATCTCCCTGCGGAGACTGCCAGCTCCCTGAGGCCAGGAGCTCCACCCTCTTCCGACAGCTTCACACCCCCACATCCTGCCCAAGGCCAAGCGCAGAGCATATGCTCAGCGCCTGGTCCTGGCAGGAATGGATGGATTTAATTTGGTTATGCCTGCCAGGTACAGAGCACCGCCCCTCCTCCAATTCCCCTCTCTAAGATGCAAGCCTCTGAGGTCCTGAGCGCCTGTTGGAAAACTCAGTCCCTCACAATTAAACTGCTTTCATTTCCTTTATGAACTGAAGCCTGTTTAAATGACCTGGATTTCCATGCATTCCAGAGGCAGTTTGCTGGGGGGCTCTCTTCCCTCACATTTTCCTCCATCGCCCCTCCTGGTTAAAGAAAACATCAGGAAAATGAGAGCAACTGCTACTTGCCGCTCAGAGCAGCTCAGGTTGCTTTGCAGATGGGGAGGGGGGCAGTGGGGGGAGATGGGAGCTTCCAGAGCGTTTGCTTCCAATAAAACTGCTGAAGCAAGGTCAAACATCTCCACCAGGAGATAAAATGTTAATAAATGGCGGCCGTTGTCCCACATTTCTGAATTTATGCAGTACATCTATATGGCATCGTTCTCTCCTTGGTTAAATCCAGTGAGTAATTTCTGACTGTATTCATTGCCGGAGGATATATTTCTTTAGAGTTAAATATCACTAGCTGTGCATTTTGATATGAGAAATGCAGTCTGCAATTTATAACCAACAAGATCGTCAGTGAATCTCAGGCTGTGCCGAGAAGCGGGGCACAGCGAGTGTACGCAGGCTCCAGCGTGTTTATTTTAGAATTCATTTGCGAGGAAACATCATTTCAAATTCCGCTGTCAGATCCTCACTCGGGAGGGCGTTTTCCACCTGCGGACGTCCAGGCTCTTCCAACGCGTGGCCTGGGGCTTCAGACGGGCCCCTGCTTCCTTGCAGTTGCCCAGCTGCTGTGGGTTTTGATTGGTGGGGACCAGCGTCCTGAGCAGGTGAGGCGTGATGACGCAAAGCCCCGGAAGTGGAGAGGTGAGGGGAGGCCGTGGTGAGCTGGGGGCAGGGCGGCCCTGAAGCTGGGCCCTGCACTCAAGAGGGAACTAAGCGCTTGTCCAGGCCTCTCTCGGGAGGACCTGAGACTCTGGCGGAAAGAGGTGACGTCCTGGGCTGTGCTTAGTGCTGCGGGTGCTGAAGACCCAGCTCCGGAGGGGCACAGGGAGCCAGAGCGGCAAGAACTGGTCCTCTGAGCGGAGGAACCCCCTTCTCTCCCCTCCCTTCTCCCCTACCCCCTCCCTTTTCTCTCCCCCTCCCGCTACCTTCCGTCCAGGCCAGTCCGGGGCAGGGGTGGGGCACACAGCAGTCCTTGCTGACCTGCCACAGACTTGGGGAATCCGACGTACCAGCAACCTCTGTCCATCCCTTCTTTGTTCCTTTGCTGTGAGTGTTTTCACCAGCTGGAATGCTCCATAGAGGTCTAAGCTGGCCCATCAACTGTGAACCTGCCCTGCAAGCAGGGGAGACGGAAAGCAAGTGGACGGTGCAGCTGCCTGGGGCCACCTGGCTGGCCTGGAAGTGCTGCAGCGCTGGAGCCTCCATGCCACCACGGATGCCCCACAAGACCCCGGGCAGGCGTCCTAACCTCTCTAAGACCCAGAACCCCACAGTTGCACTGTGGAGATGATACCCCCAACCCAGGAGGCTTGCTGTGGGAGTCCAGCCAATTGTCTGGGACCCAGCAGGGGCTGAGTGGTGGCCCTGGGAAGCTGTCTGGGCACCGGGGACCCCTGGCAGTGACCCAGTCTGTGTGTCTGTCCCCAAACATAAGGAGACACACCCAGCTGCTGCCCCTGGTAGGTCTGGGCTGCCCACCAGAGGGGTCAGAACATCCTCAGTGCCCACGCCGCGGTGCTGGTGTGGTAACTTCACTCATTCTGCACTCCTGGTGTGACCTCTGGTTACTCTTTTAACACCTGTGAGGGGCAGGTCTCAGCCCCAGGGACACCAGGCTGGGTAGTCACAGTCGACTGTGAGTCCCTCGGGGGTCAGCATCCTTGTGGCCGGGGGAAAGGCCAGCAGGCTGCCCACCTTCGTGGTATGGTATGAGGTACCGTCTGCCTCCAAGCTCACCCCAACGCTCACTGTTTGAAAATGACCCAATTCCGAAGCCTCCTAACACATTTTATGGGTTTTCCTCTCTTGTTAATTTATGGAAAAATAGCTCTTAGCCATTTATCCATGAAAGGGCGGCGTGAGCCACGGCTGTAAAAATCCACTGGCAGGACAGCTTCTCCCCTGTCCGTAAATGACTGTCTATTAAATGCAGACACCCTGGCAAGAGGGCTTTTCCTTATTAAAATGCACTGGGGAGGTCCCCTCCTTTTCGAGGGAGCCAGGAACGTCCCAGAACCTGTAGGCAGAGACACGCGGAGCTGGTCACGGCTCCCTGGTCTGGCTCCCTGTGGGCCCGGCATGCAGAGCCCCCAGTGGGGATGGCACTGCCACAGCTCACCTGTGTGGACACTGCCTCCATGCGTCCCCATCCACCTGAGAGATGGCTCCTGCCTGGAGCTGGGAGACACAGGAGGACAGGCAGGCACCTCCCCAACACTCGCTGAGCAGTGGAAGATGCTCTCTGTGGCTCTCTGACACCTCACGTCCCTTCCATAAAGTGGGGGTGAAACGGGCAGACAGTACGGGCTCTACTTTGCTGCCGTCTGGAGCAGGGGTGCGGGGACCTTGCTAGGTAAACCACAAGGGTCAAGATGGATCTGGCTCCCGTCCCCCCCCCCCACCACCCCTCCCCTTTTCCCGCTCATCACCTGTGTTACAAGCCTGAGTGATAATTCAGAGGCTGCTCAGAGACAGTGAAGATAGAAACCCCTGAGAGTAGGGCACGTAGATGGGACACTGGCTTGAGAACCCCTCAGAGAAGGCAGAGGGGGCTGCTGTCCTCAGTGGGGGATGCACCTGAGACCTGAATGCTGACTGTCTTCCGGAGACCTTCCCAAGGTCACCCAGAGAGCAGACGGCAGAGCTGAGCTGGGGCCTCTGGCCCTCAGGCCTCCTTGGCAGAGGGTTGGAGACAGGATGAGGGACATGGCAGGGACGGGGAGGGAGCTGGCTCCGCAGGTACAGCCTCTCTCTCCCGTGATGCTCTGTCCAGTCTCTGCAGGGCCCTTGGCTAGAGGGACGGTGGCCGCCTGGACTGGGGTGAGGGATCGCCCTTGAAGGTGCTAGTCGCTCAGTCATGTCCAACTCTTTGCGACCCTGTGAAGCCCTCCAGTCTCCTCTGCCTGTGGGATTCTCCAGGCAAGAACACTGGAGTGGGCTGCCACTTCCTCCTCCAGAGATCCCCCTTAGGGTGGCCAGATCAGGGTTCCGAGATATTCCCAAGGTCAGAGTGTGCTTGCTGTGTGTGGGCCCTGTGTTTTTGTGGGACACAAAGCCCCGAGGTCACTCCTGTGAACTTCTCTTCTCATGATGGAATCCAGAGCCCAGGGTGGCCAGGACACCTGTCCACAGTGACCCAGCTGCGGGGCAGGGCAGGGGTCCACCCTGACACCCCTCTCATCTCCTGCACTGGCCCCTCTTCCTTTTACCTGAGCCAAACAGACTGAGCATCAGGGCCCAGGGAGAAAGAGCCAGACACCCCCTGAGCCCGACAGGGTCTCAGCTTCCCCAGCTGTCCATGATCACAGAGTGCCCTGTCTGGGAAGGACTGGTTACACCGTACGCGATCAGCCTGCTTCCCCAGTGTTACTGAGAACCACATCCTCTCTGCAGGTCTGCCCAAAGCCGGCAGCGCCAGCAGGGTGACAGTGCTGAATGGCTAAGGTCATCCCTGCGGGTGTCGGGGAGGGCGGCCAGGAAAGAAATCCTGCCAAGTGATGCAGAGAACCCTGACCCCAGGTGCCTCAGATCCTGCAACAGCTGGAGCCCAGTTCCCTGAGTGGACAGAGGCTGTGTGCGGCCTGCTCTTCAGCCACAAGGGGCCCTGGTTGTGGGCGAGGGGACAGAGGAGTTTGTGAACTGGTCCCACCTGGACCCAAGTCCCAGCCTGTCCAGCTCTTTCCCCACAAAGAGCATGGAGATAGACTGTGATGAAGCTGGGCGACTTTACAAAGATGACATTCTGCTTTAATTTTTGGTTCCTCATCAAAATGTCTTCCTGTCAAAATATCTGTATCAAGAGACACCCAGAAATTCCAGGAATACCTCGCTGGGGTCGGGAGCAGCAGGTAGACAGAGAGCCCCCAGGAGCTTCCCCGGCTCCCCTCGGGTGTGGGCCGGGAGGAGGGTGCCCCGTCCACCCTGCGTCCTCCAGGGCTGACCGTCGCTGAACCTCGGAAGCCTGGATCGGGCCTCAGATGTCCTCTCCTCCTTGCCATCCAATGTGAGGGGCTGCCAGGGTCCTTCAATATTTCTGTGAGGTTGCAGAATGTGGAGAGGAAGATGAGAACCTCAGGCGACCCCCAAAAGAGATTGTTTGCCCTACACCTGGAGAGACACAGAACCCCACGGAGCAGTGATGAGCACCATGTCTGGGGAAGGCCAACATTTTAGGTTTAAACAAACATAGAAACAGGAACTCAGGGACACGAGGAGCCAGCCAGAGGCCTGCTGTCGGCCCCAGGCTGCTGAGCTGGGCGGGCGGAGCGTTCCGGAGTGGTGTGGGGGCCCTGAGGCCTCGGGCCTGGGTCCCTCCTGCCAGCTGCTCCGGGATGAAGAGGCTCGAGGTGGGTTTGTCTGAAGGGGACGAGGCTCACCCTCCCTCTTCCCCCTGCTTTCCTCCCCAGCGCCTGGCCCTGAGGTGCTCCCATCACTTCTTAGCGGTGTTTCACCATCCAATAGCAAAAGTATTTCACTCACATTGTAGAAAAGCAAAGAGTTAAAGAAAATAGTACTAATCGAGTCACTTCAGAAAACCCACCACCTCGCCTGTGTGTTTCCTTCTAGACTTTTCCATTGTACCTAAGAGTGTGATGACGGAGGGGCTGCTCTGAGCACTTTCTGAGCAGCTCCCCTGCTCACCGCAGCCCCAGGGGCAGGTGCTGCTGTTCTGCCCATGGGTGAGCGCAGCTGAGGCTGTTACCTGCAGCCAGGGCTGCGGAGGAGGGCTGAGGGGGCCTACAGCCTTGCACTGCTGATCACGGAGCCTGGAGTCAGACCTAGGCACATGGGGCTGCAAACCCACGTCCCTCCCGCTGGAGAGTGGTGCCTTCCAGTCACCCACCCATTCATTCTCTCGTTAGCCCACTCACCCGTACCTTGCTGACACCCACTTTGTCCAGGGGCTGGACTTGGCATGAAGTGAACACCAGTGCATGAGATGAGCATTGCTGCCCACACTCACCAAGCCTTCCTGCCTGTGTGTGTGTATGTGTGTGTGTGTGAGTATATATGGTGTGTGCATGGTGTGTGTGGTGTATGCACTGTGTGTGTGTGGTGTGTGTGTGGTGTATGCACTGTGTGTATGTGTGGTGTGTGTGTGAGTGTATATGGTGTATGTGTGGTGTGTGTGTGGTGTATGCACTGTGTGTGTGTGGTGTGTGTGTGAGTGTATATGGTGTGTGTGTGTAGTGTGTGTGGTGTATATAGTGTGTATACCGTATGTGTATGGTGTGTGTGTGTGGTGTATGCACTGTGTGTGTGTGGTGTGTGTGTGAGTGTATATGGTGTGTATACCGTATGTGTATGGTGTGTGTGTGTGGTGTATGCACTGTGTGTGTGTGGTGTGTGTGTGAGTGTATATGGTGTGTGTGTGGTGTATATAGTGTGTATACCATATGTGTATGGTGTGTGTGTGTGGTGTATGCACTGTGTGTGTGAGTGTATATGGTGTGTATACCATATGTGTATGGTGTGTGTGTGTGGTGTATGCACTGTGTGTGTGTGGTGTGTGTGTGAGTGTATATGGTGTGTGTGTGTAGTGTGTGTGGTGTATATAGTGTGTATACCGTATGTGTATGGTGTGTGTGTGTGGTGTATGCACTGTGTGTGTGTGGTGTGTGTGTGAGTGTATATGGTGTGTATACCGTATGTGTATGGTGTGTGTGTGTGGTGTATGCACTGTGTGTGTGTGGTGTGTGTGTGAGTGTATATGGTGTGTGTGTGGTGTATATAGTGTGTATACCATATGTGTATGGTGTGTGTGTGTGGTGTATGCACTGTGTGTGTGAGTGTATATGGTGTGTATACCATATGTGTATGGTGTGTGTGTGTGGTGTATGCACTGTGTGTGTGTGGTGTGTGTGTGAGTGTATATGGTGTGTGTGTGGTGTATATGGTGTGTATACCATATGTGTATGGTGTGTGTGTGTGGTGTATGCACTGTGTGTGTGTGGTGTGTGTGAGTGTATATGGTGTGTGTGTGGTGTATATGGTGTGTATACCATATGTGTATGGTGTGTGTGTGTGGTGTATGCACTGTGTGTGTGTGGTGTGTGTGTGAGTGTATATGGTGTGTGTGTGGTGTATATAGTGTGTATACCATATGTGTATGGTGTGTGTGTGTGGTGTATGCACTGTGTGTGTGTGGTGTGTGTGTGAGTGTATATGGTGTGTATACCGTATGTGTATGATGTGTGTGTGTGGTGTATGCACTGTGTGTGTGTGTGGTGTGTGAGTGTATATGGTGTGTGTGTGAGTGTATATGGTGTGTATACCGTATGTGTATGGTGTGTGTGTGTGGTGTATGCACTGTGTGTGTGTGGTGTGTGTGTGAGTGTATATGGTGTGTGTGTGGTATGTGTGGTGTATATAGTGTGTATACCATATGTGTATGGTGTGTGTGTGTGGTGTGTGCACTGTGTGTGTGGCGGGTGTGTGAGTTTATATGGTGTATGTGTGGTGTATATAGTGTGTATACCATATGTGTATGGTGTGTGTGTGGTGTGTGCACTGTGTGAGTGTGTACATGGTGTGATATGTGACCACAGACAATAAGCTAGTAAGTGTATAAACAAGATCAACTCTGAGTGCGGTAGGAGCACAGAAGTGAGGCTCTCTGGGGAGCACCTGGGAGGCATTTTGGTCCAGGAAGATGCCTCCTTGGAGTCATTTAAGAGAGGGACTTGTCATTCCAGGAAACATGGTCAAAGGGTATAGACACTTTGATGGCTGGTGGCTCCACCCAGGATTGGGTGCTGGGACCGGGGCTCCTCCCTGGTGCCCAGTGTTGCTGGGCAGACGTGCATCGGTGCAGGTGGACGGGAGAGTGATGTCCACAGCAGACCCCTCAGGCTCTGCTGAGCACAGAGGCCCACGAGCCCCAGCACACCACTGGGCACTTCTGGGGAGCCTCGGGTGAAGGCAGGAGAGAGGGCCCAGCAGGGGTGCAGAGACTTCAGCAATCCTGAGTCAGGTACACCTTCAGCCGGGTGTCCGGGGCCAGGCCTGCCTCCTGCCACTCAGGCCCTGGCAGTCTGCGGGAGGCCCCCTGAGCTGGGGTGCAGCGGGCTCAGGCTAGTCATCTCCTCCAAGCCCCCACCCCACTGCCGCCTCCTGAAGGTCAGGCCCTCTGGCTGCAAATGTTGGCATTTTTCTTGGTGTGTTCCTCTCTCTCCCTGCTCCTCGATGTCCAGTTAACCAGCCCAGCTTGCTGATTTCCTGCTTGTGTCTAAACCCCTCAGTTCTTCCCCAGACTACCCCCACTGATCAGGGCCACCACCGTGTCTGCCTGGCCCTGTGTCTGCGGGGAACCCCTGGCCACGCTGGTCACGGCTTGCCTTTCTCCCGTGGCCTCTCCTTTGTGGCCGGCGCGGGCACCACAGAGCAGGCAGAGTGAACAATGCCGGCTGCTTCTCACAGGCCTGAGGGCCAAGATCCCCCCTCCTCCCTGCAGCCTCTCTGGCTGGCTCTCACTTCCTGAGCAGGGTGCTCTGTCCTGCCCCCAGGGCCTGGCACCAGCTGTTTCACCCGCAGCACCTTATGCACCTCCACTGTCCAACCTGCAGGGCTCACAGGGCTCTGTGCCTGACCTCCTGTGTGTGCTAGTCACTCAGTCCCGGCCGGCTCTCTGTGATCCCATGGATGGCAGCCCGCCAGGCTCCTCTGTCCTGGGATTCTCTAGGCAGAAGCACTGGAGGGGATTGCCATTCCCTTCTCCAGGGATTGTCCTGACCCAGGGATTGAACCCGTGACTCTTACATCTCCTGCATTGGCAAGCAGGTTCTTTATTGGCAGGCAGGTTCTTTACCACTAGCCCAGCCTGGGAAATCTGACCTCCTCACTTCCCCTAAATTCAGTTCAGTTCAGATCAGTTGCTCAGTCGTGTCCAACTTGTTGCGACCCCATGAACTGCAGCATGCCAGGCCTCCCTGTCCATCACCAACTCCCCGAGTTCACTCAAACTCATGTCCATCGAGTCGGTGATGCCATCCAGCCATCTTATCCTCTGCCTTCCCCTTCTCCTCTTGCCCCCAATCCCTCCCAGCATCAGAGTCTTTTCCAATGAGTCAACTCTTCGCATGAGGTGGCCCAAGTACTGGAGTTTCAGCTTTAGCATCAGTCCTTCCAAAGAAATCCCAGGACTGATCTCCTTTAGAATGGACTGGTTGGATCTCCTGGCAGACCAAGGGACTCTCAAGAGTCTTCTCCAATACCACAGTTCAAAAGCATCAATTCTTCGGCACTCAGCTTTCCTCACAGTCCAACTCTCACATCCATACATGACCCCTTAAATTAAATACAGTCAACTCAGCTCACATTGACTCCCTAGACTTGGTGTGTAACGTGTGTAAAGAGGAGACAAACCTTCCTCAACCAGGCTCTCTGCCAGGAGCTCCATTCCCATCATTTGGACTCAGGACAGATGTGTGGCTTAGCATCCCCCGACGGGGATGGGAGGAAACGGTCCCTGTGTCAGCACAAAGCAGGAAAACTTTTATTATGCATCACCTCACTACAAAAAAGGAGAGCCATATTCCTTCATTGCCTGTTTACTAAGTAAGTCACTCATCAGATGTTTAAGGAGCACCCGCTAAGCACATAACCCTTTGCTATGTGCTGGAAACTCGACACGGCCTGAAGACAGGCCTTGGGGCTTCCCTTCTGGAGACGGTGGGCTGGGCAGCGCGGTGCTGCAACCTCCTTGACACCACAAAGCAGCTTTTATTTATTTATCATTGCAAAACAGCTTTTTAGAATAGAAACCACAGCCCATGCAGAGCTGCAAAGGTCAACAAGATACTGAGGCGTTTCAAGACAGAAGCAGAGTTCATACCTGGAACAAGTCCCTCTTGGTCATGCCATATAGTTCTTTTTACTCGTTGCTGGATTCCATTCTCTTGTACTTTGTTGATGATATTGGCGCCTATGCTCATGAGAGACACTGGTCTGGAGTTTTTTTTTTTTCTTTTTTTAATAATGACTTCAACTAGCGTTGGTGTTAAGGAATTGCCAATCTCACACACAGAATGAGACAGGAAGTGCTTCTGGCTTCTGGTGTCTGGAAGGGATGTAAAGAATTGGTGTTGTTTCCTTTTTAAATGTTCAGTAGAATTTGCTCGTGAGCCACCTGAACCTGGTGTTTTTTTTGGGAACATTATCAATTATTTGATTCAGTTTCCTCAGTAAGTATGAGCCACTCGTGATGTTTGAAGGAATTGGTTTATTTCATTTATCAAATTTGGGGTAGAGAGTGGTTTATAGGATTCCTTTATCTTCCTTAGAATATCTGTGAGATCAGACATGATGGCGCCTCTTCATTTCTGACATCAGTAATTTCTGTCTTCTCCTTTATGTTCTTGATTTAGACTAGCTTGTTGTTCAGTCGCTCAGTCGTGTCCGACTCTTTGTGACCCCGTGGACCACAGCACGCCAGGCCTCCCTGTCCATCACCAACTCCCGGAGCTTGCTCAAACTCATGTCCATCGAGTTGGTGATGCCATCCAACCATCTCATCCTCTGTCGTCCCCTTCTCCTCCTGCCCTCAACCTTTCCCAGCATCAGGGTCATTTCCAAAGAGTCGGCTCTTTACATCAGGTGCCCCAAGTACTGGAGTTTCAGCTTCAGCATCAGTCTTTGCAGTGAATATTCAGGATTGATTTCCTCTAGAATTGACTGGTTTGACCTCCTTGGTGGCCAAGGGATTCTCAAGAGTCTTCTCCAGCACCACAGTTGGAAAGCATCAGTTCTTCAGTGCTCAGCCTTAGTTTTGACTCTACAGACCTTTGTCAAAGTGATGTCTCTGCTTTTTAATACACTGTCTAGGTTTGTCATAGGTTTTCTTCCAGCTTAGATGTTTTCAATTTTATTAATCTTTTTCAGGAACTATTTTTGCTTTCATTGGTTTTTCTTTGCCTTCCAGTTTTCAGCTTCCATTGATTTCTGCTCTAATTTTCATTTATTTTTCTGCTTGCTTTAGGGTTCAATTGATCTTTATTTCTTCTGGTTTTCTAAGTTTGAAGCACAGATTACTAGATCTAGGTTTTTCTTCTTTTTTAATGTGTTCATTAAAGCTATAAATTTCCCTTTAAGCATTGTTTTCACTGCATTCCACAAATTTTGATGTTTTGTTTTTATTAAATAAACTTAAAAAAATCTTAGAACAGTTTTAGGTTTGCAGGAATATTGCAAAGATACAGAGAGTTCCCCTATATCCCGTTTCCTTTATATTTGCATCTCACACTGACGTGGTGCGTTTACACCACAAATAAAGCAGTATTGATGGAGTGTTATTATCTAAAATCCATACTGTTTCCACGTTTTCTTAGTTGTTAAGCAATGTCCTTTTTCTGTTCTTGGAACAGCAAAGTTGGTTGTCAGGTCCTCCTAGACTCCTCCCGGGTGTGGCAGTTATTCACTCTTTCTTTGTTTTCCATGATCTGGACAGTTCTGAGGAACACCACAGGCTTTTATGGAATGGCCTTTGATTTGTTATATTTTCGTTTTCATCTAGTTCACTTTAGCTTCTCTTGAGATTTCTATTTTTGTCTCATGAGTTATTTAGACACTGTGTTGTTTAATATGAAAATGATATGGGATTTCCAGCTACCTTTCTGCTACTTATTTCTGGTGTAATTTTATTGTGATCTGAGGACCTACTCAGTCTCATTTCTGTTTTTAAAAGTGTATCAGGTTGTGTTTTGTGGCCCAGAACGTGGTCTGTTTTGGTGAATGTTTGATGAAAACCTGGGAAGAAGTATGTGTGGGGCTCTTGTTGTGCAAAATAGTCTATAAACGTCCATCAGATCAAAGCGGATGGATAGACTGCTCAGTTCAGCTACATTCTCACACTGACTGTGTCCACCTGTTACTAGCAGAAGAGTGTCGAAGTCTCCAGCTGCCATAGCTAATTCACCCAGCTCTCCCTGAAGTTCTACCGGTTTTTGCCTCGTGTGCCATGATGCTCTAGGATTGTTGTGTGTCTGTGGAAATTGAACCCTTTATGGGTATATCCTCCCCCTTCTCATCCCTGATAATTTTCCTTGTTTTGACGTTACTTCTGTCTGAAAACGCATGCTTGTTTCAGCTTTCTTTTGATTAGTATTGACATATTTTTACTCAACACTTGACTTTTCTTCTGGTTAAGGCAATGTTTTTCTGTATTATCATTATTATTTTATTTTTTACAGTATCCCTGTTGGTTACCTATCTTAGACATAGAAGTGTACACATGTCAACCCAGTCCTTCACTGCTGACCTGTCTGTGCCTTTATATTTAAAATGACTTTCTCATAAACAATGTATAGCTGGATCTTTTTTTAAAACCCACTGTGTCTCTGTCTTTAAGTTGGGGTGTTTGGCCCATTCCAATTCAGAGGGATGACTGATGTCGTTAGACTCCTCTCTGCCGTGTTTGTAACTATTTCCTACCTGTTGCGTTTGTCTTTGGTTTCCTTTTTCACTCTACTTTTCCTGCCTTTTCAGGTTTTACTGATTATTTTATGAGACTAAACTTTATGTCCTCTCTTAGCATACCAATAGTCCTCTTTTTAGTAGCTGTCCTAGATTTCTCGATATAGAGTTAAACATTTGAAGTCTACCTTCATTAATATGACACTGCTTCACACACAATGTGATTACATTCCTAATTCCTCCTTTCCATCACTTATGATATTGCTCTCATTTATATTAATTATCTATATGCGGTATTAGCCAGTGGGCTTCCCTGGTGGCCCAGCGGTGAAGAATCTGCCTGCCAGTGCAGGAGACGTAGGTTCAGTTCCTGGATTGGGAAGACCCCCTGGAGGAGGAAATGGCAACCCACTCCAGTATTCTTGCCCGGAGAATTCCATGGACAGAGGATCCTGGCTGGCTGCCATCCACGGGGTCTCAAAGGAGTCCAAGCAACACGACTTAGTGCCCAAGCAACAATATATTACCTGATACATCGTTATTATTTCAAGCAAATCATCTTTTAGACATATGAAGAATAAAACATAGAAGACCTTTCCTTCTTTCCTTCACTCCTTCTTTCTCTGACACTCTTCTTGATGTAAATTAAGTTTGTGACCTATGTCACATTCCTGCCTGCAGAGCAGGTTCGCTGGCTATGAATTCCTGCCTGTTTTTATCTGAGAAAGAAGAGGAAGTTCCTTAAGAACAATAACAATCAACACAGTAATAACTGGTGTGTATTTTTATGACAATTTCTGGTTTATAGGAGTCTTTGTCTGACCTCCTTTCCCCCAGGGAGCTAATTGTTTTATCCCTGCCCCCCACCATCTCCTGCATTTTCTGTTTTGCGTCCGCGGAGACTCTCTGTAATTGCTGACTTATTCTGCTGTCTCTTCTACCAGACAGTGAGTCATTAAAGGCAGAGACTGTGTCTGTTTAATTGTTTCATCTTCATAAACCTGACACAAGTTTCTCAGTATATGTATTTTTAATTAATAGACAATTTTTAGAGCAGTTTCAGAGTTACAGAAAGATGGAGCAGAGAGCACACAGAGTGCCCATTTACCCCCATCCCCACATACTTCTCACTCTTACTAACATCTCGCGTGAGGGTGGGGCGCTCGTTATACCTAATGAACCAATATTAATACCCTATTACTAAATAAAGTTCAGAGTTTATCGTTCACTCTTTATGTTGTACATCTCTCTGGGTTTTAACAAATGCACAATATCATGCACCTACTATTGCTGTATCATTCAGAGTAAGACTGTTTCACCATCGTCCAAATCCCCCCTGCTTCACCTGTTCATCACGCCCCTGACCTTACAACTTCCCAGCACTAAACTTTTACTGTTTCCATGGTTTTCTCAGAATGCCATACAACTGGAATTATACAAGAGGTAGCCTTTTCAGAGTGGCTTCTTTTACTTAAAAATGCACCTTTAGGGTTCGTCGATGTCTTCTCATGGCTTGGTAGCTCATTAGTTTCTCATTGCAGAATAGCAGTGTAATATCTGACTATGTTACAGTTTGTTTACCCGTTCACCCACTGAAGAAGTTCTTAGCTGCTTCTGGGTTTTGGTGACTGGCAGCTGTGAATAAAGCCACTGAAAACGTTGTCTGGGGATTTTTGTTGCTGTAGACATGTTTTTAACTATTTTGCGTAAATATCAAAGAGCATTATTACTAATCATATGGTAAGATTACGCTTATCTTTTTAAGAAACCGCCAACTGTCTTCCAGAGTGGCTGCGCCATTTGCATTCCAACCAGCAATGAATGGCAGTTTCTATTGTTTCACATCCTTGTTAGCACTTAATGCTGTTGATGGTCTGCGTTTTGGTCATTTTAATAGGTATGTAGTGGGAGTATCACATTGTTTCAATCTGAATTTCTCTAATGACAAGTGATGCTAAAAATCTTATTTACAAGCTTATTTTGCCATCTGTATATCTTTTAAGGTAATATTTATGTTCAAATATTTAGTTCATTTTTTAAAACTTGGGTTGTTTTCTTATTGTTGAGTTTTAATAATTTCAGGAAATGGAGTGAAACAATTTCTTTGTATGTTTTACATCCAAAGATACATGTCTTTTTATCAGGTACGCGTTTTGAAACAACTGTCTCCCAGTGTGAGGTCTGTCTTTTCATGGTATTTTTGCAAAGTTGAATTTTTTCCGTTTCAATGAAATTCAGCATACCAGTTCTTTCATGGATCATGCTTCTATCTGAAGAGTCACCCACAAACCCAAGGTCAAATAGAGCTCCTTTTGTGCAATCATCTAGAAGTTTTACAGTTTTGATTTTCACTTGGGTCTATGATGCGTTTTGAATTAGTTCCTTTGTTAGTGAATTCATCTAGTTTTTTGCATGTGAGTGTCTACTTGGTCAACACTGTTTGTTAAAAAGACAATTTGTCACTGAATTGTCTTTGTTCATTTTCAAAGATCAGCCGCCTGCGTTTGCGCTGGTCTGTTTCTGGGTCTCTGCTGTATTCTGTTGGCTTCTTTATCTATTCTTCCATTAAAATCATGCCCTCCTGATTACTGCAGCTTCAGAGCGTGTCTTGAGTCAGGTGGTATCAGTCATTCAACTTTGTTCTTTTTCGGCATTGTGTTGACTATCCTGGGTCTTTGCTTTCCGATATAAAACTTAAAACCAGTTTGTATCACCAAATAACACTATAAAATTTTGATTGGGGTTGTATGCTGCTGCTGCTGCTAAGTCGCTTCAGTCGTGTCCGACTCTGTGCGACCCCACAGACGGCAGCTCACCAGGCTCCCCTGTCCCTGGGATTCTCCAGGCAAGAACACTGGAGTGGGTTGCCATTTCCCTAGGTCAAGTTAAAAATAATTGACATCTTAATCCTATCCATGAAGATGAAATATGGCTCCACGTATGTTTACATTCTCTGATTTCTTTCATCAGTTTTGTTGTTCTCCTCTCATCATACAAACCCTGTATAAAGTTTGTTAGTCTTATATGTGATATTTCATTTTATGGTGAAAATGTAAACGATACTGTATTTTTAATTTTAGAATCAACTGTCCCCGGCTCTTATACAGGAAAGCAACTGACTTTTGCATAATGACTTTGTACTGTGCAACCTCTCTTTATTGCTTTATTGTTGACTAATTCCAAAATGTGTGCCTGTGTGTGTCTCTTTAAGATTTTCTCCACAGGCCATCGTTTCATCTGTAAGCCAGGGCCACTTATTTCTTCTTCCCCAGTCTGTAAACCTTTCATTTGTTTCTCCTGTCTTATTGCATTAGCCAGGGCTCTGAGTATAACACTGAGTAAAAGTGGTGAGAAACAGGATTTGACAACTAATAATAGTCATGGAGTTGTTCATAACATTCCTTTATCAACGTTTTGCATCTGCGGGATCTTTAGTGGTTATTCTTCTTTCATTTCAGGTATGAGAATTTGTGTCTGTCTTTATTTCTTGCTTAGCCTGACTAGAGGCTTATCACTTTTATTCATCTTTTCCAAGAACCATCTTTTTGTTTCACTGATTTTCTCTAGTTCCTCTTTTCAATTTTATTGATTTCTGCTCAAATTTTTATTTCTTTTCTTTTTTTAAAAAATTTCTTTTCTTATGCTTATGTTAGATTAGATTCTCTCTTCTTTTAAGAGTTTCCTAAGGCAGTAGCTTAGAAGATTGATTTTCCATCTTTTTAAAATTTTCTAATGTATGCATTCAATATCGTAAATTTTCCTCTAAGCGTTTAGAAATATTTAAAATTTTTTTCATCAGACTTGCTTGATCGATTTACTATTTAGCAGTGTCTTGTTTACTCCAAGTACTTTGAGATTTTCCAGCTAGCGTTCGATTAATGATTTCAAGCTTGATTTTATTGTGGTGTGTGAGAATGCTTCCTATGATTTATATTCCTTTAAATTTGGTAAGGTATGTTTTATGGTCCAGAATGTCTATCTTGGTTAATGTCCCATGTGTGCTTGAGGAGAATATGTATTCTGCTGTTGTTGGGTGAAGTATTCTATAAACGTCAATTAGGTCCAGTTGATAGATGATGCTGTTCAGATCAACCATGTCCTTTCTGATTTTGCACCTGTGAGGCCTATCAATTATAATGGAGGGGTGTTGGAGTCTAACTCTAGTGGAGTTGTCCATTTCTCCTTGTAGTTTTATCAGTTTTTGCCTCGGTTTTGACATATTTTGACACGGTTGTTGTACATTTGACATATACACATTAACGACGCAAGTGTTTGTAATTGAACCTTTTTATTATTATGTAAACCTCTCTTTTTTTCCTGACACTTTTTCCTTTGCTGAAGTCTGTTTTGTCTAAAATTAATATAGCTACCTAAACTTTCTTTTGATTAGTATTATCCTGGGGTATCTTTCTCCGTTCCTTGACTTTTATCTGTCTTTATATTTAAAATGGATTTCTTGTATATAGTATGCAGTTGAGTATTTTTCTAAAATCCGCTGTGATAGTATCTGCCTTTTAATTTGTTTACTCACATTTACAGTGATTATTGATCTGGTTGGATTAATATCTACTGTGTTTAAAATTTTCTGTTCATCACATTTGTCAGCTGTTTCCAGTTTATTAAATTTTCTCCTCTTCTTCTGCCTTCTCTGGTTTCAACTGAGTATTTGATTATTGCATTTTCTGTGCTCTGTTAGCATATCAATTACATCACTTAAAGAAAATGAGTGGTTTTCCTAGAGCTTGCAGTATACGTTTATAGCTAATCTAAGGCCACCTCTAGACTACATCACATTTACGTTTCAGAGATCGTGTAGGTTTCTTCTAACAGAGGGTTCTGAATTCTTCCTGTTTCTCATGACACTGCGGTCATCCACCTCACTTATTCATGTGCTATAATCATTCAATGTGTGTGTGTGTGTGTTAGTTGCTAAGTCATGTCCAACCTCTTGTGACCCCGTGGATTGTAGCCCGACAGGCTGCGCTGCTCATGGAGTCCTTCAGACAAGAACACAGGAGTGGGTGGTCACCCCCTTCTCCAGGGCATCTTTGCAGCTCAGGGACTGAGCCTGCATCTCCTGCAGCAGACTCCCTAGTGGCCGAGTCGCCAGAGAAGCCCAGTCACTTAATGCATCGTCGCTACTGTGACTTTGAACAGTTATTTCTTAAACAAATTAAGAGTAAGAAAATAAAATATTTTATTTTACCTTCGTTCTTTCTCTAACACTCTTCATTTACGTAGGTCTGAGTTTCTCACTTATGTCACTCTTTTCTTCGGAAAATGTCTTTTGTGCTTCTTGAAGGGCAGATCTTCTGTTGAAAAATTCCCTTTCTTCTTTTCTTTTATGTTGTCTAAGGAAGTATTTATCCTTCACATTTGAAAGCTAATTGAGCTGAACGCCAAAATTTACGTTGGTGGGTTCTACTTTCAACACCTTAAATATTTGACTTTAATCTCTTCTTTCCATGCATGGCTCCTGATGAGAAATTTTATGTTAAGTATTATCCTTGTTCCTCAAAAGGTTAAGTTTTTCCCTCTCGTTTCTTTCAAGATTGTGCCTTTAGTGTCCTGCAATTTAATATGCTTACGTGTAGATTTTTGGTATTTATCCTACTTGGTGCACTCAAAGCTTCCTTGATCTGTGGTTTGATGTCTGTCATTAGTTTTGGAAAATGCTTAGCCATCTTTACTTCAAATATTTTATATTCTCTATCTTCTCTCTTTCTTGTCTTTCTGCTATTCCCATTATACATATCCGACTCCTTTTGTAATTATTTCACGTTTCTTGGATGTTCTGTTCCCTATTTTTCCGTACATTTTTCTCTTCCTAGTTCAGTTTTCAAGTTTTTATTGACACATTTTTCAAGAACATCTATTCTTTCTTTGGCTGAGTCTGCTCTACTGTGATAGCCCACCGAACGCATTTCTTTCTTACAGTTAAAATATATCTGATTCATATCACTTCTCTGGATTCCTTCTCAGGCTCTCCGTCCCTTCCATTAAATTGGCCCATCTGTTCTCGAATGTTGTCTCCTTTTTCCATTAGAGTCTTTAACATATTAATCACAGATATTTTAAATTCTGAGTCTCGTAATCCCAACATACGTGTTGTGTCTAAGCCTAGTTTTTATGCTTAACTTCGTTTCTTCAGACTGTGTTTTTCCTTGGCTTTTAGCGAGATTTTCTTTTCTTTTCTTCTTGCAAGCTGGAAATGATGTATCTGGTAATAGCCACGGAGGACGTTAGGGCTTGGTTTGTGCGGTTCTGCCTGGTTGAGCTGGGCTGTGTGCAGCGCCTTCTGATTCACCAGATCTTCCTGTTTCCCTTTTTGTTGGTTGTTTGCTCTCCTGTTGTCTTGGGTTTACCCGAGAACTCCTTGTTAAACAGAGTCTGTATTCTGCAGCCCTTCTTATTGTGAAAGAAGGTGAAAGTGTTACTCGCTCAGCCATGCCCAGCCCTTTGCAACTCCATGGACTGCAGCCCACCAGGCTCCTCATCCTTGGGATTCCCCAGGCAGGAATACCAGAGTGCATCGGCATTTTCTTCTCCAGGGGATCTTCCCAACCCAAGGATGGAGCCTGGGTCCCCACGTCGCAAGCAGGTTCTTTATCTTTTGAGCCACTAGGGAAGCCCCATGTGCTGTATACGGGAGCCCTGTCGGTGGTCAGGGCTCAGGTAGGGGAAGTGTTCTATGGTCTTATGAGTACATTTCAGGTTTTATTATTGGGCCTGAGTTCTTGCGCTTTGACCCTCAGAAGTGTTTTTAGTCTTTTTTTATTTTCACTTGAGTGAGACAAGAGGGTTGGAGGTCAGAATAAGGCTCTGACAAAGCTGTTTCCCTCGGGAACAGGGTTTATTACAGCAACAGAACCTACTGGGTATATTCAGTTGCTTTCCCCCCATTCCTCCCTGATGCAGAGTGTTTCTTTGATCTTCAGATCTTCACTCTGAGACCCAGCTGGAGTTCCTAGAGGTAAAGTCTACAAAAGACCAGTTCCCCCCAGCGAGTCCACACTCCGCCTCCAGAGATTCATCAATCACTGTTTAAGTGTCCTGCCAGTTCCTAGCTCAGCTGGCTTCTGCTCCCAAGCAAGCTGATCTCAGCTCTGATTCTTTGCATCTGTCTCTCCAGTTTGCCCTGGGACCTTAATTCTCTGACAGAGCTAAGTTGTTGATTTTCAGCTTGCTCTGTTTTTTTTTTTTTTTTTTCATGTTATGAAGACAGGAGGGATGACCTCCAAGGTCTTTTCATGCTGAAGATGAAGCTGGAAGTCTCTCTGTGTGTTTACAAAGGCACAACGTGTAACCACACCGGCCCAGCTGGTGCTTCCCTACGGTCCCCTGGAGGGAAGAGAGAGATGCTCATGACTGGTCCCAGGTTCCTTGCTGGTGCAATGCCCTCCTCCCTCCTTCCTTCCTGGCCTGGCAGAGGAATGAGGACAGAATGCCATGAACATTGCAGCAAATGGTATGGCTCACAGGCCAATCACAGGACCGCTGCTGTTGATAAATCTTCCTCTGGGTGTGATTCTATCCCACTGAGGTCCCTCAGCTAAGCAAGTGTCAGGCCTGATTAAGAGGCTGCGGGATCTGTCAGGACTGTGTCCACACGTGAACCAAGTGTGATGGGGAGTGGAAGGGGTCAGAACCCCTCCCGAAGGTCAGCCAGACCCATTCAGCAGGAAGATCACACACAGGCTAGAGGGGAGGAAGCCAACGTGGCTGGATGCTGTGACTTCTGTCTGAGTGGCCAGCCTGAGGTTGGGGCTACCCTTTGCGAGCTTCTTCTGTGGGGCCCACCCCCCAGCCCCTCTCCTCCTCCCTGCTTTCAAGGAGGAGTCACAGCCCCCAACCAGTAGCATAGCATCCCTCTGTACGGGATGCCTGCCCTCCACCCTAATGCTTGCACCCCAACCAGGGCAATCTTTAAGGGGGAAGAAGGGCTGCTGCTACTCATCCGACTGAAAGCTGCAACGGCAGCCACATTCCTGAACCGCATCCCGGCTCCTCCCCAGGGCTGAGGCCTTGCCCATTTTGCCTGTCCTGTGTTCTGACCACACAGCCTCCCTGCCTCTGCTCAAACCCTCCAAGCTGTCTGCCCTGACCTTTCCCTGGCCCGGCTCTCTGCCCTGCAGACCCCCTCACCCCAGTCTCTGGGTTCCCGGCCCTGGTCTGTGCTGCTCTCTGCTCCCACGTCCCTCCCCAGAGTTGCACTCCTGGCCCACCCCACATCGGCGCCCCATCTTTGTGGACTTGAATGCTCCCCAGCCTTCCCCCTGCCCAGCGTTGCGCAGAAGGAAAGCATTCCCACTTCTTACACATCTCAAGTCACAGAGCAGCAGAGCCAGCCCGGGCTTTGGGTCAGGGCTCGAGCCACACCTGTGCCTGTGTGAGCGCTTTCTTGTTCTCTTTATTTTCTTTCTCTTTTCCTTCAGCAAATAAGGGTCTGTCTCACTCGCCTCTGTGTTCTCAGCACCTAAAGCGTCTCTGACCCACTGCGGACCTTCAGAACCGACTCACTGACGGAAAGAAGGAAGCTGAGTGATGCTGGTGTCCTTTAACAAGGGCCAAGACCCGACAGGCCGGGCTGGATCTGGGGACTGCGGCATCCACGCTCCCCGGGGGCTACCATCTGCCCCTCTGGAGGGCATGGTGGATGCTGTCTCTAGACCCCCACGTGGAGGAGGCAGGAGAAAAAGGCTAAATTCTGGGAGAGGGCTCAAGAGTGGGGGAGAATGTGAAGCCAATCAAAACCCCTTTTACAGTTGCGGCTGTAAAACTTTATAGAGATTTCTCAACACACGACATGAATAATAACCACGCTTTCTTTTCAGTAATTGCCAAGCCCACAGCGCCCGTGAGGCCCTTTGCGGGCAGGATAATCGCCGGGTGCCGGCCGTGGGCAGGAGGCCCCTGCAGAAGGTGGCTTGGTGCCCAGGCAGGCCTGGGAATCGGGCAGCCGCTTTCAGAGGGAGCCAGCTGGCATCTGCCCGCCGCCCCCCTCGGTAAGGCTCAGGCTGCGGGGCCGGGTCCACAGCAACCTCCAGTGGCCGGGATGGGACTGCTCTGGCCTGTTCCAGAACTTTCTCTTCCCCAGACCTAGTGGGGGTGAATCCGAGATGACCTCACACCCCTTGGGGGCTCAGTTCTCCCACAGTTGATGGGCAGGGAGTGTGGCTCTCCCCTCCCAGCTCTGGGTCTTCCTCTCTCAGCTGTTATGGGGGGAGAGGACCCAGCAGCTCACTCAGGGAACTCAGTCCACACCCAGAGCCGGAGCCTGGGGTGGGTGAGGCACGCTGACCAGGAAGCTGGGGTCCCGGCCTGGGTGGTCAGGGGCTAGGAGCAGAGCCAGGAGACAACACCCCCTGTGTCCCTGCTCTGTCCCCTCACCTCCCCTGCGCGGCCCCTCCCCATCCCCTACAATAAGGCCGCTTCCTTAGGACGTCTCCAGATCGGGCTCACTGCCCCGAGAGCAAGTTAAAGGGTCTTTCCCCCGCATCCTATTTCCGTTTCCAGATTTTGTGATGTCACAGGTTGTCCCCCCAGTGCCGTGCTCCATGGCAGCTGATCATGATCACGCCGGTGGTAGTGTGCTGCGACACTGCGGAGTGGGCTCCCGGGTTTTGATGCCCGGACCGCGGGGTGGGCAGCACGTCTGCGCCTGCACGGCTGCTCCCACCCGCGTGCGGGCACAGCTCCCTGGCAGCTGGCAAGCCAGCGTTGGCGGGGAGACAGACTGTTCAGGTTCCTGGGCGTCCCGTCTGCGGCCAGCAGGGCTTCCACATGGATGGGCAGGGCGAGTGTCCTCCCCAATCAGCCTGAAGCTCAGCTGGTGTGTATGTGTGTGTGGAGGGGTTTGTGCATGCATGCATGTGAGAGTATATGTGTGTGTCTGTGTGTAAGTAGATGTGTATATAGATCATTGAATGTGTATGGGTGGGTGTATATTTGCATGTGCACATGAAGGTGAGTGTATTTATCTGTGTGTGTGCAGGTGTAAATGTGTGCATGTTCGTGTACATGTACACATATGTGAGCCTGTGCACCACACATGTTTGTGTGCATGTGCCTAGACTCAAGTGTGCATGATTGCACATGTGTAGTGTGTGTGCATTTGACATATGTTTATATACACGTACGTGTGTGTATAAACACGTGTCTGTGTGTTCACACATGTACATGCATGGGTGTACACATCTGCTGTACACATGTGTGCATGTGTATATGAGAGCACATAGGCATGTATTTGTGTGCATGTACATATATGAGTGTTTGCACATATAGTGCATTGTGTTTGTGTACATGTATGTGAGCGTTTGTACATATGCGTGTGTTTGCATGCATGTACATATGTGAGTGCTTGCACATATAGTGATTTGTGTATGTGTGCATGTGTGTGACTATGTGTGTGCTCATCTCAGAGAACAAAGGAAGGGCTGCCTCACCTGGGAGGCACATCCCTATAGTTACCTTGCAGGTGAGCCCCCACCGAGCACCTACCCTAACAAAGCCTCACCCTGGCACTGTCCCCAGGGCCTCTCTGCTGGCACTGTCCCTGCCCGGTGCCGACCCTCCCTGCCCAAGGTGGGTCCTTGGAGAGGCCCGCCTGCCTTCTGAGCTGGCTCCTGCAGCCATGCTCTTGCCTCTCTCCTCTCTGCTGCCCTAGATCTCTGGGGCCTGGAGCGCCTGGCGCCCCCACTCCTGGAGCCCGGACCTCCTTGGGTCACCGTTGCAGAGACACTTGCTGGCAGCGGTCATCTCACCATCCTGGCCAGGCTGTGAGCTCTCTGGTGACAGAGGCGGCATCATGCTTCTTGTCCCGCTCCCCTCCCCACTTCATCCGTAGGGAAAACCCTTCGGAAACAGAGACTCACCCACCTGGCTGCAGACTCAGGCAAAGCTGGATGCAGGGCCTTTCTCCAGGCACTGCCCCGTTTGTGTTCCATGTGGCTCCAAATGGAGCAGATCTTTTGGTCAGAGGAGAGTCATCCATGCCTCCTCACCCCCCCCCCGCAACGAGGGAGTGGCCGAATGCACTCCCCATCTAGCCCTGCCAGGATGCGAGTCCTGCCTTCCTGGATGGGACCCCAAGTGGGACCCCAGCTACCCAGGCCAAGCCTCAGACCTGAATCCACAGGGAGGCCCAGCCCAGACCCAGCAATATCCTGGGGAACCAAACCCCAGCTCTGGAGCATGTCTGTGGTGGGCTCGTTTCACTGCCTGGGGCATTTTCACGGCCCTCCGCACATCCTGTGTGGGTCCTTCCTCCCTTCATGTGGCTCAGTATGCCCCCGTCATCTGGATCCACCACATTTCCCAACCCCTGGACGGACTCGTGGGCTGTTTCACCTTCTGGCGGCAGTGAACCTGTGTGTGCAGTTCAGTTCAGTCGCTCAGTGGTGTTCGACTTTGCAAACCCATGGACTGCAGCACACCAGGCTTCCCTGTCCACCACCAACTCCCGGAGCTTACTCAAACTCATGTCCATGGCATCAGTGATGCCATCCAACCATCTCATCCTCTGTTGTCCCCTTCTCCTCCTGCCTTCAATCTTTCCCACCATCAGGGTCTTTTCCAATGAGTTGGCTCTCTGAATCAGGTGGCCAAAGTATTTGAGTTTCAGCTTCAGCATCAGTCCTTCCAATGAATATTCAGGACTGATTTCCTTTAGGATGGACTGGTTGAATCTTCTTGCAGTCCAAGGGACTCTCAAGGGTCTTCTCTAACACCACAGTTCAAAAGCATCAATTCTTTGGCACTCAGCTCTCTTTTATAGTACAACTCACATCCATACGTGACTACTGGAAAAACCATAGCTCTGACTAGACAGACCTTTGTTGGCAAAGTGAGGTCTCTGCTTTTTAATATGCTGTCTAGGTTGATCATAACTTTCCTTCCAAGGAGCAAACGTCTTTTAATTTCATGGCTGCAGTCACCATCTGCAGTGATTTTGGAGCCCAAGAAAATAACGTTTCTCACTATTTCCATTGTTTCCCCATCTATTTTCCATGAAGTGATGGGACCATATGCCATGATCTTAGTTTTCTGAATGTTGAGTTTTAAGGCAATTTTTTCCCTCTCCTCTTTCACTTTCATCAAGAGGCTCTTTAGTTCTTTTTCACTTTCTGCCACCAGGGTGGTGTCATCTGCATATCTGAGGTTATTGATATTTCTCCTGGCAATCTTGATTCCAGCTTGTGCTTCATCCAGCCCAGCATTTCTCATGATGTACTCTGCATATAAGTTAAATAAGCAGGGTGACAATATACAGCCTTGATGTACTCCTTTCCCGATTTGGAACCAGTCTGCTGTTTCATGTCCAGTTCTAACTGTTGCTTCTTGACTTGCATACAGATTTCTAAGGAGGCAGGTCAGGTGGTCTGGTATTCCCATGTCTTGAAGAATTTTCCGCATTTTGTTGTGATCCACACAGTCAAAGTCTTTGGCGTAGCCAATAAAGCAGAAATAGATGTTTTTCTGGAACTCTTGCTTTTTTGATGCAGGTTTGTGTTTTGCTATTGACACAAGTCACAAGAAACACGCGTATCCAGGGGCCTCGGGAACAACACCAACCTCTCAGAGACCCACTCACTGTCCGCATCAGCTTCAAAGCTGCTAAACACGGTGCTGGATCTGCAGTTTCCTGCCCACCACGTCTCCAAAGAGCCCACACCAGCGAGCGCCCCAGGGAGGCAGCGGGGTCGTGCTCCGTCTCTGTGCTATCCGACCTGCAGGTGAAGCAGATGAATTTACCGCCCGACCTCCCTTCTCCTTTCTGTGCTCTGGCCGCAGGCTTGCGGGGGAATGCGGTTAAGGCAGGCTCATTGCAGAGCACCACTCATTCCAGGGCATTGCACAGGAGGCTGGGGGAGGCCCTCCATCATCGCAGTGACAGATGGAGAGGACCTAATTTCCTTCCCTGTGTTCTAACAAAGCGCCAGGCTCCACGACATCTCTCTTATTTGTCAAGGGGAAGAACAATGGGGCCACGAGTCGCCCATCTCGTGTGGGATCCGGTCCACTTTGTCAGCTTCTGCACCAGCCTTGTTTTTGTTACCCACGCACGCTCCCCAATAAAATATTCATGCGGTGTCACCTCCCTGGCTCGCAGCAGACTCCAGCGGCGCTGCACGGAGCAGAAAGGGGGGCCTGCCAGATACATAAACACCGCATGGGCACGACATAAATAAGACACCACCGAGACACAGGCAACCAAGACCAGAATTTGGTCTTCATGCCGCTTAAAGGCACAAGCCGCAAAGAGCATCGCCTTTCATCGCCACGGGTGGGGGCCTGTTCTAGACATTACGGTTTGCAATTACCATGATGTTTGGACCCAGTCTGCTCAAGGACTGGGGTCATGGGAAAGGCAGGCTATAGTCATCTGTGTTACCGAATAAGACGTTGATCGGCTACAGGAGGCTGGAGGAGGGGCCACACCTCCCTGTTTCAGGTCTGTGCTGTGCACCCGGGACCCCGACCTCCAGCGCCAGGCACACCGATCTGCTTCCTCCTGCATGACCTAGAGTGGCTACAAGGCCGCTGGCTGGCAGCTCTGGGGGGCTCTCTCCCTGGGGCCCTCCCCTTGACTCCTTGCTCTCTGTACCCTCCACACTGGCCACCCGCTCCCCAAAGTCCAAGGCTAGCCCAGGCCTGGATGGAGCATCTGCACTGAGGCTTCTATGCCTCCATCCTTCTCTTGTGGGTAGACCTCACAAACCCATCTCTGCTGTCATCACCTCTGAGCCTGGACTCCTCCCCAGCAAGCTTTGCAAGCAGGACTTTTTTAACTAAACAAAGCTGGCATGTGAGAGCTGTCCACTTGGTGCTCGTGGCTCAGAGTATACTCTCTACACAGGCACCTGGGTGAGCAGAGCACCACACGGTCATTCACCAAGGAGCTCCTGAGCACTTGGCTCTGGGAAGGCGCTGAGCCTACCAACCCAGGTACCTAAAAACAAATTATACACCATCCCAGTCACAGAGGGGCTTGTGGTCCAATGGGAGGGGATTCACTGTGGCTGGGACATAATGGAAAAGGCAAAAACATGAAGGAAAGAGGCATAAACTCCAAAGAAAGGAGAAAGAAAGCAGCTGTGTTGGGGATATTTCAGCTGGGTTTTGAGGGATGAATAGGAGTTTGTCAGGTAAAGACTAAAGCATCTTCAAAGGCTCAGAGGCACAGAGCAGGACAGGAAGTTCAGTGCTTTGAAGTGGTGGCTGGGAAGCTGCAGGCAGATGTGTCTGGAGGGGAGCTGCATGAGAGATAAGGTTTGAGAGATGGACAGAGAGTATGGATAATTAAGTGGTTTTCAAATGATGGAAAATCAGTTAACTTGTCTAAACAGGATGTGACATAGTCATGTTAATGTTTTAGAAAAGTCAATTTGGTTGGGCACTTGGGCTTCTCCAGGGCAGTGCACTAATAGACCACTGGTGACCTCAGAGGGGGTCTCCCTGATCAGTTTTCTCGGGTCCTGTCGAAGACTCATCACCTCTGGGAACATGTAAATCCTCAATGGCCTTTTGTCCAACATGCTCCTCCAGGCTCCATGCTGGGCAGGGGTTCTGGACTGTGTGGAGACCCTGCAGGCAGCCCCACCCCCCAACGAATCCCTCAGCCCCCTGTGCTGTGATCAGAGAGCAGTGGCTCTGGGTGACTCCTACCTGGCTGAGGGCGCCCAGGGGTGACCGCTGATGCCCTTTCCCCCTCCTTGCGTCCTCTCTTCTAGCTCTCCTGCCTGTGTCTGGATGCACATAGGAGAAAAGTGACTTGTGTCAGGTTAAACCAGACCTTCAGGTCTCAAGGTGAACGATCCAGGTGCGTAAAGCCGCTCCCTCTCTCTGCCCGCCTAGCTCCCGTCTCCTCCTCTTTGCACACGCCCGTGCTTCTCCCAGGAGAGAGCTGGGCTCCTCCAAGCTGGACGGCAGGGCAGCAGGCACATCTGGGCTTTCACTTCATCTTCTTGCAGCCAGAGCGGACAGACACCCTCTCTGAGGTCCAGTTTGGAAAACCTTAGAGAGGATCTCAGGTTTGTCTGATCTGCGTCATGGGCCTCCCAACTGGGCTCGGGGTTTTGGGACTGAGGTGCTGGAAAGTCCTGTCTGGACAGTTGACAGAGAACAGAGTCAGAGTCTGAGGGCATTTGTGTGTATGCGTGTCTGTGTATAAATACACACGCTTGTGTGTATGTGCAAACATGCACATGCATGTACCTGCATGTGTATATATGTGTGTGCAAATATGTGTGCATGTGTCTCTGTGTATATATGTGTATATGTGTGTCTGTGTCTCTATATGTGTATGCCTGTTTATATGTATGGATGCTTGTGTATATGTATGTATGTGTTTATATGTGTATGTGTGTGTCTATGTGTCTGTGTGTATTTATGCATGTGTGTGTGCCTGTGTTTGTATATGTGTGTATGTGTCTCTGTGTGTATATATCTGTATGCATGTGTATATGTATATGTGTATGTATATGTGCTGTGTGTGTGTGTGAAGGGGACAAAGACCTGGTCATCCTCAAGGGGAACCAGGCACCCAAATGTCTGTACCTCATGTTAATTTCACTCATCTACCTTTGAGTGTGATTGCTGTTGCTGCTGCTGCTGCTGTTGCTAAGTCTCTTCAGTCGTGTCCAACTCTGTGCGACCCCGTAGATGACAGCCCACCAGGCTCCCCCGTCCCTGGGATTCTCCAGGCAAGAACACTGGAGTGGGTTGCCATTTCTTTCTCCAATGCATGAAAGTGAAAAGTGAAAGTGAAGTCATTCAGTTGTGTCTGACTCTTAGCAACCCCATGGACTGCAGCCTACCAGGCTCTTCCATTCCTGGAATCTTCCAGGCAAGAGTACTGGAGTCGGGTGACATTGCCTTCTTCGTCGAGTGTGATTACATGCAGTTAAAACAGGGCACTGGGACCTTTGGCAAAAGAGCTGGACTCCAGGCAGCAGGTCAGGAGAGCTGGATCCTGCCAGACCGTGGATCAGAACCTGGATTCTTACTTGAGAAGCACGCAGACTCCCGGGGCCCTGGAGTGCCCTGCACCTCTGGGGTCTTACAGGAAGTTCACGTACTTTCTCCATCACACTCTGGTCCTACTGATCTTGTCATAAAGTTAATGAGAATGGGGAGAGGATGAAAAGACCTTTGATTTATTTTATTTATTTTTTTCCAGTTTGTAAAATCATGCCCTTTGAGAGCACATAGCCTCCAAGCTTGAGCACAAAATTTAAAAACATTCAATTAAAAAAATCTCAGCGGGCTTTCCTGGGGCTGGGTGAGCAAAGCTGCCCCAGAGGCAGCCCCATCAGGGCCGAGGGAAACCAGGGCTGGTGAGGCTGCGGGCCTGCTCCTCTGCAGGGGGGCCATGAGGCCGGAGGCATGAGCACTCAGGTGCCAGAGCTGCGATGCTCAGCCGGGCAAGGCGGCTGGCTGCCTTGGGTCAGAGCTGATTGGAGGCACGTAGATGGTCAGGGTCCACAGTCAGAGATTTGTAAGCAGATGGGCAGACGAGGTTTGCTGCGAGTCGTGTGAAGGTCTGGGCATGCCTCCTCCTTCAGGAAGGCCTCCTGGCGACTTCCTCTGTCTTGTCCACTCACCTGGCACTGGGCTGGGTCAGGAACAGCACCCAGGTGGCCATGGTTTCAGTCCCGGTGGGCAGGTCTCCCCAGAGACGAAGCTCTGCTGCTCCGCAGTGGAGTTCTTGCTTCTTGATCCTCATCTGAGTTCTCTTTGACAGCTGGTCCCTTCATTCTGGTGATATCCTTGCTGTGGTTGAAATAGGACCCTACTCCAAATTCAAACATCCAGTCCTGAACTCCAGAACCTCCAAATGTAGCCTTATTATGGTACAGGGTCCTTGTGGATGTCAGTGGAGGTGAAGTCAACAGGCTGGGCCCCAAACCAGTGTGACCAGTGTCCTGAAAAGAGGAAATTCAGACGTGGAGACAAGCATCCGGGCAGAAGACCACGGGCAGAGGCTACGACGCCAGCGGAGATTAGAGAGGTGCTTCTACCGGCCAAGGACCACCAGAGACGGCCAGCCACCCACCCGAAGCTTGGGTTGGGGCCCGGAGCTGGTTCTCCTCCTGGGCTCAGAAGGGACCAGTCCTGACAGCACCTTGGTCTCAGGCCTCCAGTGCAGTGAGAGTCAATTCAGGTGGTTGAAGCCATCCAGTCTAGTGCTTTGTTAGGCTAGACCCAGGAAACTAACACGGGCCTGTCGTCATCCAAAGAGCAGACTACTCCCATGCACCAGGAGATTTCCAGCAGAAAAGAAATTAATCACTTTCTGCAGAGAACACGGAGGCTCACAGGTGCCGAGAGCCCCAGGCTCCTCTGTCCTTCGCTATCTCCTGGAATTTGCTTGGATTCATTTTCATTGAGTTGATGACTCTATCTAACCATCTTACCCTCTGTCTCCCTCTTCTCCTTTTGCCTTCAGTCTTTTCCAGAAACAGGGTCTTTTCCAATGAGTTGGCTCCTTGCACCAGGTGGCCAGAGAATTGGAGCTCCAGCATTAGTCCTTCCAGTGAGTATTCAAGGTTGATCTCCTTTAGAATTGACTGGTTTGATCCCTTGCAGTCCAAGGGACTCTCAAGAGTCTTCTCCAACACCACAGTTCAAAAACATCCATTCTTTGGCACTCAGCCTTCTTTATGGTCCAACTCTCACATCCATGCATGACCACTGGCAAAACCATAGCTTTGACTAGACGGACCTTTGTTGGCAAAGTGATGTCTCTGCTTTTTAATACGCTGTCTAGTCCTTGAAAGTTCCTGGTTCCAGAAAGTTGACTCCACAGTCCTTCTCGTGGACACCAGGATGACCTTCCCACCTGGACATGACTCTCATGCTGCACACCCTTTGGAAGCTCTCAGGACAATCTGGTGGCATGCCAGCTCCTGGGCCTGGAATTCATACTCTCCAGGATCCAGCTCCTGCTTTCTCCTCCACCTCCTTCTGTGTTCCACGTCTGGCCCTGTTGGAGTGCAAGAAAGCCTTCTCCTAAACTCACGACAAATCCTGCAGGAGAGAGGGAGTTGGTGGTCAGCCCGGCAGCTTTATTTTGGCTACAGCAGCTGGAGGGTGTGCTTGGGTTTTAGTCAGAACCAAGATCCCTCTTCCTTTGCCCTTGACTTGATTCACCCTCTCAGAGCCGGAGGCCTGATGCTGATGCCATCACAAGGAAAGAGAAGAGGGAGAGGACCCAGGTCTGTCACACCTGAGCCTCACCCAGAGGTGGGAGGGGGGCCACTGGAAAAGTTGCTCCAGCAGCTCCTGGACACATAAGGATGAGAAAGAAGGTCCCCTGATGTTGACTCAGCGTCTTATTTTCTTGGGCCTCTGGGCTAACTGTGGTCAACCCGGGAGCGCGTGTCCTTTCATCTGGGGAGACCCACAGTCTCCCCAGGGGTTTTGCTCATGTTCTCAGGGGTCTCTCCCCTAACATCTCACTCTGTCAAGAACCCTCTCAAAGTCCCTGGAAGGACGTGTGACTTCTGCATTCAGAAGGCTTGGATGGACCAGAATCCCATTTTGATTGAAGTGTGTCTCTTCCTCTGAGGTTTGCAGCCCATTCTGTTTGCCTTCATTCTGTTGATGAGTTACAAGCTTTAGTTCATTAGTGTACGTTAGCAGCAGTTATGCCGTGGCTCAGACTGCCTTAGTGACTCAGAAGTAAAGAATTCGCCTGCCACACAGGAGACACGAGTTCTGTCCCTGGGTAGAGAAGATCCCCTGGAGAAGGAAGTGGCAACCCACTCCAGTATTCTTGCCTGGGAAATCCCATGGACTGAGAAGCCTGGTGGGCTATAGTCCATGGGGTCACAAAAAAGTGGGATAAGACTTAGTGACCAAACAGCAGTGGCTCAAATGTTATAAACAATAGAGCATCAATGACTTAAAAATGTGCCCAAGTAGAACACTATCTCCCACTGCTCAAGACTGAGGAGAAAATTTAAGCACAAATATTAAATAGCTTTTTAATGTTAAGCCCAGATTTTGCATGTTCAAATACACACAGGAAATGAATGACTGAACCCCTTCACCTTCTAGCTCTCATCTTGCTGAGAGCACTCTCATGCCGTGTTCCAGCAGTTTGCCTTCCTCATCCTCTAAGCCTGCCCTGACTCTCCCTGCAAACACAGGCTCTCCAGGACCATTTGATCAGAGCTAATCCCAGCCAGATGACACCACCCTTATGGCAGAAAGTGAAGAGGAACTAAAGCGTCTCTTGATGAAGGTGAAAGAAGTGAGTGAAAAAGCTCAACATTCAAAAAACTAAGATCATGGCATCCAGTCTCATCACTTTGTGGCAAACAGATGGGGGAAAATGGAAACAGTGACAGACTTTATTTTCTTGGGCTCCAAAATCACTGTGGACGGTGACTACAGCCATGAAAAGAAGCTCGCTCCTTGGAAGAAAAGCTATGGCAAACCTAGACAGCATATTAAAAAGCAGAGACATTATTTTGCAAACAAAGGTCCATATAGTCAAAGCTACAGTTTTTCCAGGAGTCGTGTAAGGATGTGAGAGTTGGACCATAAAGAGGGCTAAGTGCAGAAGAATTGATGCTTTTGAATTGTGGTGTTGGAGAAGGTTCTTGAGAGTTTCTTCGACACCAAGGAGATCCAACCTGTCCATCCTAAAGGTAATCAACCTTGAATATTCATTGGAAGGACTGATGCTGAAGCTGAAGCTCCAACACTTTGGCTGCCTGATGTGAAGAGCCGACTCATTAGAAAGGACCCTGATGCTGGGAAAGACTGAAGGCAGGAGGAGAAGGGGAGACAGAGGATTAGATGTTTGGATGGCATCACCGACTTCATGGACATGAGTTTGAGCAAGCTCCAGGAGTTGGTGATGGACAGGGAGCCCTGGCCTGCTGCAGTCCATGGGGTCACCAAGAGTCGGACACGACTGAGAGATTGAACAACAACCCCAGACACCAGTCCCAGGCCTTCATTTTCAAGCATGCACTCATAGAGTTGATAAACCTCTACACAGGTCACCAGTCTCTAGGGAAGTTTTCCCAGGAAAGTGGTGATCTTAGAACCTGGTGTTTGGGACAGCTGAGGGCCAGGCTGTTGCGGCTAAGTGGTCAGTGTCACATGAGAGCTGGGGGTACACAGGGGACATGGAGAGAGAGTGATTCTGCCCTCATCCTGGTCAGACACCCCCTCAGTGGGTCCTGTTATCTGGGGCCCATGACCCTGGAATAATCTTCCTGCAGGAAGGTGATGTGGACTAAAAAAACAAAAACGCACGACCTACAAGGGGGAAGTTATTATCCCGCAGAATTTCTGAGGACGTAAGCTTGGGACACAGCCTCTCAGACCACTCTGAGGATCTGCTGTGAACAGTGAGGGAGGGGCTGGGATATATAGGGGGATTTTACAGCAAAAACCAGGTAGTTGAAAGTCAAAAGATTACTGCTGGGGACTGCCCTGGTGGTCCAGCGGTTAAGACTCTGTGCCCTCAAAGCAGAGGGCACAGGTTCTATTCCTGGTCAGGGAAGTAAGATCTCACATGCCACAATGCACAGCCTTAAAAAGGTTACCATTAATTAAAAAACACAGACATTGCAAGTTAAGGAATTTAGTGCTTTTCTACATATGGAAAGATGTGAGAGTCTGGGCTCCTTGAAGTCACTCCTTTGACGGGGTCAGCATCGTTCACTTTCCCATCAGGGCAGAGGGCAACGGAAGCCCCCTCAGGGTTCCCCGTCGAGGCCTCCATAGTGGCTGGGTGGCTGCAGGGTCTTTTGTTTACTGATATGACAGGTGACATTTTTCACGCATATGGGATTCTCCAGGCAGGTACACTGGGGTGGGTAGCTTTTCCCTTCTCCAGGGGATCTTCCCAAACCAAGGGTCAAACCTCGGTCTCCTGCTTTGCAGGTGGGTTCTGAGCCACCAGGATTCCTTGCCCTCGGAGCCACCAGGGAAGCCCAGTTACGGCCGTGAGTCACTAGCTCGCAGGGGAGGGGGCAGAACTCACTCGGGGAAAACCCTGCATCACGCCCTCCTGAATCACCACTTGTGTCCCGAGTTGTCTCTTCTTGTTCCGCTCGGTTAAAACACACACTTGCCATTCCTGTTGAGCCCATGTCCCAGGCACCTGCTCTCCCCACTCTTCCTAGGAACAGGCTTGGCTGCTGGGACCCACACGGCCTTGGCAGCTGTCTCTTGCTTGGGAATCGCCAGGGCCTCTGACACTGTCCACCCCGTGTGGATCTCCACCCGCGAGTCCCCATCATCAGATTTCTGAGGGGACCCGGCCTCAGATGCCACTGAAGCCAAGGCGCCATGGAGCCTGCAGACTGATGCAGGGCCACGAGCTCTTCCAGACGCTGTCTGTCCTCTGATTTGAGCAGCCGGGGCCTCGAGCAAACGAGCCTCTCAGACGACAGCAGAACGCTTTCTGGTTGTCACATCTTGCTGCTGCGCTGAGAGATGCTTCCACTGGCCCCGCTCAGGTCCTGGAGTCCCGAGCCGCCATGCGTCTAAGTTCAGGCAGTGTTCCTTTGTCCTTCTCTTGCAGGAGCCACAGTGGAGGGGTCAGGAACCTTTCCTGCTCTGCACTTGCTTTTGATCTGAGGGCTCAGAATTCATTCTCTTTGCCTCCTCAAGATTCCACTGTTCGTGTCTCCAATGACAGATGTGCATTCAGGAGCCGTGAGTCTGGGCCGAGCATCCAGGGTTGCTATAAGCCTTGCTCTCCTTCCCCTGGCTGGGCTGGGAGCCACGTGTACCCCAAGACTGGTCTTTGCCCTTTTGGGAGGGGACTTCTGGGGTTCTGCCTACCCCCGTGCTCCCTGATCCTGTGTACCGGGATCACGCCACACCTGCAGCCTGTGAATGGAGCAACTGTGTCACCCGAATGCCCTCCAGCGCCCTCCCCCTGCCAGTGTGAGGTAACACATTGCTTGTCACAGTTGTCCCCACATCTGAAAGTGGTTCTCCCGAGCCCTGGATTAAGAGGCTTAGTTTCATGGCTGTTCTCTGGATGGTGTGTGTGTGGGGGGTGTCATTCCTCAGGTCTGCCCTCCAAGCTTCCTCCTTGATTCCTTGATTCCTCCTTAATTCCTCCAAGCTTCTCTCTTGGTTTCTTGCATCAGAGAAAGCATTTTAAGTCCTACTTGCACCAAAATGCTCCCTCTTTTCTGTTTCATCTCTATGAGACATGAATGTGATGTATCTGCTCCATACTGTCAGGCTTTCCTTTTAGGTGGGCTCCCTCTCTTTCTTTAGAACCTGACACTGACTCCACTCTGAGTGCAAAATTCCCTCTGCTCACCTGGACACCCTGGCAGTCCCTTGATTTGGTTCTGAGCCTCTTCCTGGTTCCAAGGCAGCTAATCTGCAAGTCTAAGGCTTCCTGTTGGGGAGTTTGGACCAGTGTTAAGTTACATCCCTAACACAACAGCCCCCTGGCGCACAGTTCCTCTTAATCCCACTCATGGATGCACCTGCCAGGCTTTCACAATCACAGTCCAGAGCCTCCCCGACACAGGGCTCTGTGGGTGTGCTGAGAAGCCATCCAGCCTCTCTTTGGCTGTAGATGTTTTCCAAAACAAGATGAAGAGGGGTGGGATTTGGGTCCCTTCACTCCTGTTCTTCCAGCCTGAACTCCGGCCTCACTTATGCTTTTGAACTGTGGTGCTGGAGAAGACTCTTGAGAGTCCCTTGGACTGCAAGGAGATCCAACCAGTCCATCCTAAAGGAAATCAGTCCTGAATATTCACTGGAAGGACTGCTGCTGAAGCTGAAGCTGCAATACTTTGGCCACCTGATGCAAAGAACTGACTCATTGGAAAAGTCCCTGATGCTGGGAAAGATTGAGGGCAGGAGGAGAAGGGGATGACAGAGGATGAGATGGTTGGATGGCATCACCAACTCAATGGACATGAGTTTGAGTAAACTCCGGGATTGGTGATGGACAGGGAGGCCTGGCGTGCTGCAGTCCATGGGGTCGCAAAGGGTTAGACATGACTGGGCGACTGAACTAACTGACCCCAACACTGCACACCACCATTGTGTATCCAGGTCTAGAAGGGCAGGTCCATCTAAGATGCGTCTCTGAGGACCTCACTCTGCCGTTCTAACTCATCTAATCTAACGCAGAAGATCCGGCCACACAGGCTGTGTAGATGCCATGTCTGTGCAGGTGAGGGTGAGTCCTCGAGCTGGGAGATGGGGGTACACCCCGGCCAGTGTGGTGGAGAGGCCCCAGTCAGTGTCCAGTCCCCTCCGTCCTCCCCAGCACACTAGCCTCATGGCCGACCCCTAGCTCCTTTGGTTTCTCAATGCCAGTCTAGTTATCAAGGTCATGACCAAGGTTTCCTGGAAAATGTACAGAGTGTATGAGTTTTGGGGGTATATGTAACTGAGCATCTTTCTACTGATAAAACCTAAGCCAACTGAGGGATAACCCAGGGGTGCTTTTTCTAGAGTATTATGAGTGAGGGGAGGGTCTTCCATGGTGAGCAGAGCTCAGGCCAGAGAGGAGGACAGAGGCCTGTCACCAGGAGGATCTAGAGAACGAGAGGGCTGGCCCCACGGAGCACCGCCTTGCACCTGGACCCTGCCCTTGGGAGCATGTCTGACAGGTCATCCAGACACCTGCACCCCACCCACTGGACAGATCCTCATCCCAGCAGAGAGGTCTGGGAGGCAGGCTCCTGAGGGATGCTGGTGGAAGCTTCCTATGGAAATGGAAATATTCCCCACAAGCAGATTCCACCCTGGGGTCCAAGGAATCCTCAAGTGTGTCCAAAGCTCTGAGACACCCTTCTTCCTACCAAGATCCCCTGGTTCCAGAACAGGGCACAGTCATCACTCTCTTGGACGCCTTCTAATTTTATCTCCTCCATCCCTCACCATCATCTCTGGTCAACAATCCCTCCTGCCAGGGCCTTCTTCCAATGAAGAGCCAGAGAGAGAAGACGTCTGCATCATTTGGTGAATGTGTTTGGGTGAGACAATGGTTTGGGTCCAGTTTCGAGGAGCTGTGGAGAATTAGGGCCGTTCTGTCCAGGGCTCCCTTATGAAGAGGGGAAGTAGGTAGGGCAGCCTGGTGGGAGGCTGGGAGGGGCTTTTGCCGAATCTGCTCCCCTTCAGCATCAGGTTAAGAGAAAACCAAAGTGTGTGTTCTGCCTTCCTCAGTGGGCTGATGCACCCTTGAGGTACCAAATGCCAAAGTATTTTCAACAGGGAGTCTGTGTTGTCTCTGCGATACCAATGGGATGGCCATCCATTCTTGAAGTAAAATTAATTGAAGGAATAACAAAAACAGCGAGATCCACAAAGATGATGATGGTGGTGATGACAATGATGGGGTGATGATACTGGTGACTGTGGTGGTGATGGTGATGATTATTGGTGATGTTGATGGTGATGGAGGTGACAGAGTTGATAGTGATGGTGGTGATGATGGTGAAGATGGTGGTGATGGTGGTGATTTCAATGATGGTGATGACGGTGATGGTGGTGATCGTGGTGGTGATTATGGTGATGGAGATGGTGGTGATGATGGTGATGATGGTGATGGTGGTGATCGTGGTGATTGTGGTGGTGATGGTGGCAGTGGTGATGGTGGTGATGGTGGTGGTTGTGATGGTGATGGTGGTGGTGGTGGTGATGTTTTGATGGTGGTGATGATGATAGTGGTGATGGTGATGGTGGTGATCGTGGTGATCATGGTGGTGATGGTGGCAGTGGAGATGTGGTGATGGTGATGATGGTGGTGGTGGTGATGGTGGTGATTGTGATGGTGGTGGTTGTGATGGTGGTGGTAGTGGTGGTGGTGATGTTGGTAATGTTGATGGTGGTGGTGATGTTTTGATGGTGGTGATGGTGGAGATGGTGGTGATGGTGATCGTGGTGGTGATGGTGATGGTGATGGTGATGCTGGTGACAGTGATGACAATGGTGGTGGTGGTGATGGTAGTGGTGATGCTTTGATAGTGGTGATGGTGGTGGTGGTGATGGTGATGCTGGTGATGGTGATGACAATGGTGGTGGTGGTGATGATGACTGCATTGCACGCTCACCACACACCAGGCACTAGGCTCACTCAACTCCATTGTCCTGAAGACTCAGGGCTCACACAGAAAGGGGCACCAGGCAGTGGTCAGGGATAAGCAGCAGCAGGGTTAGCACTGGAGTCTTGTCCATGCAGCCCTAATGCAGGACTCTTCACATTGCAACCCCAAGTATGAGGATTTTTGAGGCAGACTCTCAGGATTCCTCCCCAGTTTGCATCCAGGAGTTCCCTGCTTGCCTTTTTGTGAATCACTTATGAATAACCAGCGGGGTGCCTCGCTACAAACTCTCTGCCACTCTGGGCTCTTCCCAGGGCTGTAGGTGCTGCCTCCCAAGGTGCTACAAACAAACAGTTATCACAGCCTTAGCACATACTGCACTCAAAATTGCTTGTCAGACTTGGGAATTTCACTTCTCTCCTTTGCAAGATCATTTCCGTATGCACCGCAATTGGGCTCTGCTCTGGTTTGTAGCATCACTGAGATGTAATAAGGTTAGCAATGATTGCTGAAAACACTTGTCATTGAGACTTTTGAAAGAAGCACTACATTTAGGGGAAATAAAAAGGTTGAAATGCGTATCATAGATTGGCAGTCAGAGCTGGCCAACGGCTGAGTGTTGAGTTGCAGGCTTGGAGGGCAGACATTCTCCATGTCCAGACTCTCCAGGACCCATCACTTGGGGAGAGTGCTCAGCTTCTTCTTGGGGACAGGTCTTGAGTTCATTAGGGAGCCTGACCTGGAGATGCAGGGCTGAATGGAGGGTGTGGACTGGAAGAAAGGATGTTGGCTTTTAGGGCACAAATCTCACCTCTCTTGCTGGCTAAATGTGTGATTTTTGAACTTGGCTTCATCTCATAAAATGGGGAAGTGGAACACAACCCCTGGGTTATGGTGAGCACTTGAAGAGACGGGGATCTCAGAGTTTTGGCTGTTCTGAGAGAGGATCCCCTTGTTGAGGTAAGCTCAGACCCTCTCCAGGTCAGGACCTCCCCAGAGCCTTGGTCCTCACTCAGATCATGCTCAGGTTAACCCCACACCTGGCCCCCCAAAGAGGGGTTAGTGAGGTTCCGGCAACCCAATGTCTCTGAAAGATGCTAGGGGGCTGATGCAAGAAGAGAAAAGTCACCATTTCCCCCTAAAGATTCACTTACTCATTAATAGCTACATTTTATATTCAGAAAACCTAAGCTTGCATCTTGGCTCATTACTTTCTTATTGGTTTGAACTCTATGAAATTTTTATTTGTATAGGTCCAAAAATAGATGAATATTGGCAGTTTCAGACACTTCAAGTTAATAGCTATCTGGTTTTAGCCAAATCAGCCAGCTTTTCAATGGTCCAATGTCTGTTCAGCAGACATTCCCAAGGACCACAGCAGATGGTTGTGCAAACCAGCCCCAAGGGTGGGCTCCATGCCTGCCTTGTGCACACTTGTTGAATCTGAGCCCCTGTGATCACATGTGAGGCCATGTGCTGAGTGGACCATAGTGGAAGGAGTTTCCTTCCGTGGGAAAGAATAGCTAAAAAATTGTTGACAAGCCAACATCACCCTTTTGACTGAAAATTGAAAAAAAGAAAAAAGGCAAAGGACGTGGTTTTCCAGCTTGGCAGATGGTTTTCCTTCTCTCACGGGACAGTGCATCTGAACAGGTGTGAGACCACGGCCTGCAGTGGAGAAGAGGCTGGCTCTTACTGGTCTCGGGGTCCGGATGGTGCAGGGTGAAACTGCTTCCGTTTTGAAAGACAAAGAGAGATACCTCGTGGGAGTGGGTTTTCCCCTGGCTGGACCCCACCTGCAGGTAAGGAAATCTCCTTGCGTCCATGACCCCTGCCAGAGCAGACCAGTGTGGATGCTTGCCTCAGGTTCCCCTAGCATGGGTGGTCAGATCGTGGGCTCCTGTTGAACTGGACATCAGTGAAATCTCCTGGGCCACCAGCACCAGAGCTTCTGAAAAGAGATAAGGCCCCACAACACGTGGGAGGTAAGCTTTAGTTGCTGTTTCCAGACTTAAGCTTAATACTTTACATCCATTGCTGTTTAGAGTCAGCTTTTCCAAACTGGCCCTTTGTTCCAGCTGTTTGAGATCACGTTTGATCTCATCTGTCACCTGACCATGCACCTTCACCCTTTCCCTGGCATGTTGGATCAGAATGCAATATGTGAGCCATGGACTCTTCATCTGTTTAATTCTCTGTTCATGTAAAATATTTACTAAGCACAATTTCAGACATTATTAAGAACCTGCCACCGCAGATTTGGGCTCTGTTTATGTCTCTGTGCCTTTGGATGAGATTGCGTTATTGGGTTGAATTCGCCCAGTTGCCTACTTTCCACATCTGTACAGAGGAAATGTCAGTGGTTCTGGTGGTTGATATTACCCGTCCCAGAGTTAGAACATTCCAGGATTTAATGAAGAATCAAGTGTCACTTTATTTCCCCCCGTTTTATGACAATATTCAAACATGCTTCAGTGTTCCATAAACATAAAGGTCTGTTATTATTAAAAGCACTTTAATTATAGCAACAATTGCCTTTTTATTACACTGTGATTGCATAGAAGCCACCATCACACCTCCCTGTGGTGTGTCTCAGAATCCGCTATCTGACTGCATGGCCGTTGGGTTCTATTTGAATTCAGCTTTCCAAGGAAGCCAGTCTTCCTATGTCTCATTTTCCCTCTGGGTGAAGACTGACTGTTTCACAAACCATCAGGAGACCAGGCACCTGTGAGCATCCTCGAATGAGGGGATGCCTTCAAGCTGTGGCCTGGACCACTTCTGTCCACAGATGTGACTTCCATGCCTCCCCTATGAAGCACATGGGCTTCCTGCCACTCCTGGCTGCCGCTGCCGCTGAGAAACCTGCCCCTCCAGCGTCTGAGCAGAAAATGACGTGACGTCCAGCACAGAGGCGCTCCCTTCAGATGAAATAATGCCAAAGCCGGGTTTCCGAGCCCGGCTCTAAAGGATGCAGCATCATCTGCACCTGCCCTCAGCACTGAGTCTGGCTCGAGCGTCACGTGTTGTCATGTCTGTGGAAGCCGAGGTTGGCGGGGCCGGATACGCACGCCCTACTGGAGGGCGCACAGCACGCAGGACCTACCGTTTTCCACGTGCAGGAAGGCGGGAGGGCTGTTCCCAGAAAGAGGGGGCAGAGCCAGGAGCCGGGGCTGGAGCACGGTGGAGCCCACGCCAGTGAGAGGGCATCCAGGTGTCTGAGCCAGACTGCAGGGGAAGGTGCTGAGGATTCCATGCTGGCACAGAGTGGGTGCTGGACCTGGAGTCCAAACGTGTCTCCCCGTCCATCCCCAAGTGTGGGGTCTTCACCTGAAGGCGGCACCTGTCATTCCAGAAGCTCCAAGGTTCCTTTAACTTCTCAGCTCTTTTGACCCACCCACAGGAGAACACCCCCTCCTCAGCCTCCCAGGTGGGAATCCAGAGTGTTGTCAGCGGCCCTGTGACTGACTGATCTGGGCAGGGCTGTGGACGTTTGAGCTGAGCAGGGCGTCTTCCTGCAACTCCAAGCAGAGCGGCCCCTGGTCTGGAGCAGGGCCCGTGGGACCAGGGACTCGGACCAAACCGCAGCTCTCCGGCGGGTCCCCGTTCTGTCTTTCCTGTGCCCTCCACCACAGCCTCTCTCTCACCATCCTTGGTTGTGAGCTCAGACGCTGCACGCTCCTGGCGGCCTGTCCTGGACTCTGCTGGCCCCTCCTCCCAGTTTCACGGCCCTGCAGCCCTGGTCCCAACCCTTCTGAGTGGCTGTGATCACACTTCCTGGCCCATAACCCCCTCAAACTGCCTGCAGAAATGAGGGACAGAAACGGGGCTGCATCTTTACTGAACTAATCATTCCATCTCACTCCTGCCATTGGAAGGGCAAAGGGCAGGCTGTCAGAAAGCCTGGACTGAGTCCTGGCTGGAACCTCAGCAAGACCCAGCATCTGTGGACGTGAGCGTCCTCCCCTGTCACCCGTGATGACTAGCAACACCTTCGATGTTAGCTGGCACAGCTGCGGGCGTCAATGAGCCAGTGTGTGAAAGCTCCTTGCATGAAGAGCTGACAGCATCTGATTTTCCATCCCTACTTGAGACCGTAAGCTGCCGCCTCCCGTGTGAGATGTCTCGTCCTGGCCCCGCGGTCCTGGAGTCCAGCCCAGGCCTGCAGGCCCCGCCTCCACGTGGAGAGCGTTGCTCTCACTGGCAATGCTGTCGCTGTGCCCTGAGGGTGGGTGTGCCCTGGTCTTTGTGGAGCTGCCCCTCACATGGGCCTGTGGGGTGTCCCCATAGCCCCCAGGAGCAGCACTGCCTGGGACAGCCTAGTGTGGATGGAGAGAGTGCAGGCCCTCAGGCTACATGCAGGGGTCGAATCCAGCGAGCCCAGGGTGAGCCATGGGGCTCTGAGGTCACTGAGCCTCAACGCCCCTCAGCAGGAAGCAGACAAACCTGGAGGACGGCTGCCCCTGCAGCCTGGTGGGATTCTGGGTGCGTCCGTGTAGACCCTGCACATTCCAGGCGTCACTGTGTGAGAACATCCGTCCCCACCTGGGGAATCCACGTCCTGGGTAGGACACCCACCTGCATTCACCCAGCATGGGCAGGCCAGGTGCTCTGGGCTGTGACCTCCCGACACCCTCTCCCAGCCCCAGGCAGGAATGACCCCACCCTCCACCTGCCCTCCCAGAACCCTGGGTGTGTCTGTGCTCACCCCGACGTGCTTGCCTGGAATGTCAGAACCAGAGCTGGAGCTGTGTTTATGGGACGCTGCTGTCGACACACGTGACTCCTGGGACCCCTAAGTCAGTGGCTTCAGCCTGAGCCCAAGGCTGTGTTGTAAGTGGGAACCGAAGCCTGGGGGGTGCGGGCTGAAGTGGCACAGCCAGGGGCTGACGGGAATGGCCCTGGACTCAGGGACTGCGTGAGTTCAGACCCAACAGTCTCAGCTCCCGGACCCACCCAAGCACGGTGTGTCCCAGAACAGCCACCCGCCGGTGGCCCTCATCAGCTCCTGGACCCCTCGCTCCACAACCAAACACCCCAGAACCCCCCTCTGCCCACAGTAAGCCAACGTTAGCCTCAGGGACCCCTGGTAAACTGCAGCCAGTGACCCTGTGACGTAGTCATACTCATCAGCAGCCAGGCGCCTCTGCACAAGGCAGGGCTTGGCGACCAACTGGACTGGGGGTCAGCTGCACCTATCTGGGGGCCCCACAGTAGTCAGCCCACCGTGACAGAGGACCCACACAGTCCACCTACAGGGTACCCCCAAGGCCCTCTAGTGACCACAGGCGAGTGTGTCTCCTATGTAAAGCCACTTCTCTGAGACTGAGAGATCTAACCAGCTGACCAAGTTCAGAGAAATGAATATGGTGAACTAGGCAAAATGCGACAACAGAGGCGCAAACGAAGGAACAAGATAAAACTCGAGAAGGAGAACTGAGTGGAGAGAAGCAATCTACCCGATCGAGTGTTCAAGGCAGTGATCGTAAAGATGCTTACAGAGCTCAAAGAACGGAGAATGCAGCAAAAAGGCTAAAAAAGAGTTAGAATAGATAGAGAAGAATCCAACAGAGCTGAAGAATCCTACATAAAATAAATGAAATAAAAAATACCCTAGAGGGAGTCAGCAGTAGGTCAGATGATACAGAGAAATGAGTTGGTGACCTGAGAGACAGAGTTGTGGAGACAACTCAAGAAGAACAGAAACAAAAATTTAAAAATTGGGGACCCTTTAAGCAACTTCTGAAATGACACCAAATTGCACAGACATTCACAAAACAGGAGTCCCGGAAGGAGAAGAGAGAGAGAGACGGGGCAGAGAACACATGTGAAGAGGTCAAGGTGAAAACTCCCCTGCCCTGGGAAAGGAAACAGACATCCAGGTCTAGGAAGGGCGGAGCCCGAACCAGATGAGCCCAAAGAGGCCAATCTCAGGACACAGTATAATTAAAATGGCAAAAATCAAAGCCAAAGAGGAAATATGAAAAGCAAGCAGTCACATACAGGGCTATTCCCATAAAGCCACGGACTGACTTCTCAGCAGAAACTCTGCAAGCCATCAGGGAGTGGCGCACTCTATCTGAAGTGGTGAAAGGAGAATCCTTACCACCAAGAACACTCTATCCAGCAAGGCTCACGTTCATATTCGAAGGAGAAATCAAAAGTTTTGCAGAGAAGCAAAGGCTAAGAGTTGAGCTCCAGTTTTACAGGAAATGTTAAAAAAACTTCTCTTAGTAAAAAAGAAGAGGCCACAGTTAGAGAAATGAAATGTACTAAAGGAAAAAATTCTCATTGGTAAAGGTGAGTATTATAGTAGAGGTAGCAGATGAGTTACTTATGAAGCTAGTAGAAAGGCTAGAAGAGAAAGTACTTCATTGGCTACATCAGCAACAAGTAGTTAGGGATACAGAAAATAGCAAAGTGTAAAACAGGCTGTCAGCAAGAGCACAGGTGAGCAGGGGTTTAATCTGGAAGGTTGTTAAAATGCCTACTTTTCAATAATGTTTCTTTAATGACCCACTGAATTCGTAATAATTAATGATAATGATAACAGTGATATTAACACCTACCCTCTAAGAGGTACTTTAACCATATTCCAAGCACATAGGTGAAGAGAGTATATTCAATACTCACAATAATCTTGTAAGATAGGTATCTATAACCGTTTCAGAGAGGAACTAAACTAAGAATGGCAAGCAATTTGCCCAAGACCATGTTGGTAGTACCGGGTACAGCTAGGAGTTAAACTCAGGCCTTTTAATTGTCTTTTCAATACATTCCATCACCTGCCATGCAAAGTAATTTGATTCTCAGCCTGAATCTGGCATTTCTAGGAAAAATAAATGCTCTGCAAAGAAAGTTGTTCATTCTAAGGCCAAAATATTTATTTAAATCATTTTGTTTATGTGAAGCTATCTTTCCTTAGCTCCAGATAGATAATCACAGTTGTAAAAGTTCAAAATGCATTTGAACGTAAGAGATCAACAACTTAAAATAATCAAGGACTTTGGCCAGTATGCTGTGCCTCCTGAGATGGACTCAGTCAGCATCCCCAGCCCTGCGGCAGGCCTCCACAGACCCAGGCCTCGCCCGAGCCTCCCGGACACTCCCATGAAGTCTGGCTCAGTCTCTTGTGGGGTCACTGCTTCTCTCTCCAGGTCCTGGTGTGCACAGCGTTTTTTGTTCGTGCCCTCCAAGAATCCCTGCTTCCCCAGTCCTGTGCAAGTTCTGTAATCAAATCCCACCGGCCTTCAGGGTCAGATTTGCTGGGGACGCTCAGTCCCTCGGCTGGATCCCCCAGGTTGGAAAGTCTGTTGAGGGGCCTAGAACTTTTGCAGCGGTGTGAGAACGTCTTTGGTATAATTGTTCTCGAGATAAGGGAAACGAAAGCAAAAATAAACAAATGGTGTTCTGTCAAACTAACAGCTTTTGATCAGCTAAGGAAGCTATCAAGAAAACAGAAGGGCTGCTGATTGGGAGAATGTCTTCTCAAATGAAGCCTCCATCAGGGGGTTAATATCTAAAACGAACAAGGAACTCAAGCAACATCGAAAACACCAATCCAATTAGAGAGTGGGCAGAGGGTCTGAATAGACATTTCTCCAAGAAGACACACAGAGGGCCAACGAGCACATCTGAGGCTCGACACTGCTAATCATCAGAGAAACGCAAGTCAAAAGCACAGTGAGATCTCACCTCACACCCGTCAGCACGACTATCGTCAAAAGGACTGTAAATAGCAAGTGTGGTGAGGACTGGAGAGAAGGGAGCCCTTGCGTCCTGCAAACTGATGCAGACACTATGGAAAACATATGGGGGTATCTCAAAGAATTAAAAACAGAACTACCAAGTGGACCCGGCAATTCCACTTCTGGTTATTTATCCAAAGAAAATAGAAGTGCTAAGTTGGAAAGATGCACGCAGCTCTGTGGGCGTTGCGGCGTTATCTACAACAGCCGAGATGTGGAAGCGCTGTGCGTGCCCGTGGATAGGTGAGCAGATAGGGAAGGTGTGGTCTATGTGTATATATACACAGCACAATTTTACTCAGCCTTAAGCCCTGCCATTTGTGACACCATGGATGGACCTACAGGGTATTGTGCTCAGTGAGATAAATCAGACACACACAAATACTGTAGGATTTCACTCATGTGTGGATCTAAAACCCCAAACCAACCAAGGAAACGGAACAAAAATGGAGCCAGATAGAGCGGAAAAGCAGACAGGTGGTTGCCAGTGGGAAGGGGTAAGTGGGGAGAGAAAAAGTTGAGGGACATCATGAAGCACAAGCTTTCAGTTACAAAACAAATGAGTCACAGACATGAAATGTACAGTGTGGGGAATATAGCCAATAATTATGTAAAATCTTTTTATGGTGACAGATGACAGCTAGACGTATGGTGATAATTTTGAAATGTATAGAAATATGAAACCACTATGTTGTGTCCCAGGAATTCACGTAGTGCTGTAGGTCAATTACACCTTATAAAGGGGCAAACTCATAGCAAAAAAGGAACCAGGTTTGTGGCTCCTATAGGCACAGAGCGGGGCTAAGGGACTTTAGATGAAGAGGGTCCAAAGGTACAGACTTCTAGTTTTAAGATAAGTGTTCGGGTGTGATGAACAGCATGACAAATGTAACTGATACTGTTGTACGTTAGCTAGGAAAGTTGGGAGTAAATCCTTTGAGTTCTCTTTGCAAGGAAGAACATTTTCTTCTATTGCTTTAATGTCGTATCTATATATGGGATGATGGGTGTTCACTCAACCTATTGTGGTGATTATTTCACAATATACTTACGTCAAATCATTGTACTGTTTACTGTTAAGTTTATACGGTGCTGTATGTCAGTGATATTTCTTTTTCTTATTTTTAATTAAAATGTAGTTGATTTCCAATGTTGTGTTGGTTTCCGTTGTACAGCAGAGTGATTTAGTTATCTATATCTAAATGATCTTTCCATAGAACTGAAAGGCAGACAGCTGGTCCCACAGTGCAGAGTGGGCTTTGTGGGCATAGATCTTCGCAGGGGCCACCGATGGGCAGATCCTTGTGAGTCATGGCGCCTGGTTCCTGGAGGCAGTGTCTCAAGAAACCAAGGCACAAGCTGCATGGCATTGCTGGAACAGAGTGGGATCCCCAAAACATCACTTCCTCTGATTCCAGGGGTCTGGTCCCAGCCTCCCATGGAGGCTAGCCCAGTTTCAAGGAGACAGGGTCAGTCTCCCTTGCTGATTGACCAGCAGCATGTCAGCCGGGGAGGAACCAAGGACAGCCAGCTCTGGAGACCACCTATGGTGCCTGGTGGTGACGAGGATGCTGCTGAGGCAGGTGAGGGGCCGCTGTTCTCAGTGCATCCCTTGTGTTGACTTACTTCATCCTCAGAACACCACCCTTAAGACCAAGCAGATGGTCCTTTCCTCAGTGATGACTCACCATGAAATCTGAAATCACACTGTGCTAAATTCTCACTTGAGGACGGCCTCAGCCTCCTTCGGGTTGCCTTCGTGTCTCTGCATCACTGGGTAGGATGGTATTCCCCAGGATCCTGGCAGATGCAAGGATATGGGCTTTGTAAGCATCTCTACAAACTGGCTAGAGGCTTGGATCAGTCGCTTAGTTGTGTCCAACTCTTTCCAGCCCCATGGACTGTAGCCCACAAGGCTCCTCTGCCCATGAAGTTTCCCAGGCAGGAATACTGAAGTAGGATGCCATTTCCTACTCCAGGGAATCTTCCCGACCCAGGGATCGAACCCGCACCTCCTGTGTCTCTTGCACTGGCAGGCAGAATCTTTACCATCAGCGCCACCTGGGAAGCCCAAGGCTGCAGGCACTTGAGGTCCAACAGTGGTAACATCTCCTGTCGCAGACACACAGTAGGTTCACAGCCACTAAGCTAACTGGACGGGAGGGCGTCCCACCTCTTTCTGGAGCCAGTCTACTGCCAGAGCAGGTGCAATGGGATGCTTCTTGGAATTAAACATAGAATTAGCAGGATGTTACTCCTGCCCCAGTGACAAAGGCAGGCAACTCGACCGAGTGGTAATTAGCGCTGACTGTTCTACCACTTGGTAATAATATCTTAGACTTATAAAAATAACAGAAATGGGGGAGTCGCCCTCGTGAATTAAACATGCTCTGGCGTGCTCCCTGGAAGCTGGTGAGAAACACACTCCAGCGTTCCGGTGGCCAGTGCAGAAATGCACAGTGTAGGGGTGACTCCGTGGGACTCCGCTGGGAGGTTTTCCTGCCACAGAACTGGTGGTCACATGGGGGGTGCGTGCTGGCACCATTCCCTTGTGGCAGATGGTCAATAGCTGCCCATGAACACACGCCAGTGCGCTCATCCTGATGAAGCTTTCTGGAGGTTCACGAACGCGCTTTACCAAATCATTTCGAGATGCCTGTTTGGATCCTGCATACTTTGTGCAACCCCAAATGGTTGTTTTTCAAGAAACATGCAAATGGGCTGTGTTTGCTCTCCGCTGGAGTCATCTGGGTAAGTTGGGAAAGGTGCCAAGGGATAGGCTCCTGGGAACAGGATCCACTCGACAGCAAGCCAGCGTCAGCCTGGGCACCGACATCGCCTTTTCCTCTGCACCTCCATCCTCGCCTTTGACCTTGGCAAGGACGTGTCCTCTCTGAGCCCCTGCATCTGACTCTGAAACAGGATCATGCCATCTGCCTTGAAGGGATGTTGGAGAGATGAGAGTGGCCTGATGCTTTCAATATTTGAAAACGGTAAAAAATTCATTAAAACAGGAGCCAAATTGTCCATCCAAGACTCTGAGCATTTCTCAGAGACAAGAACACACAGGAGCAGACTCCGGCTCTTTGCTTTTTCCCGCATTTCCAAGGGAAAGAGAAAATGTGACAAGTGATGTGGAGTGAGATGAGGGAGGGCTTTGTGAAATTCAAGTGAGCAAAGACCACCCTGTGGGAATGTTTATGAGCCCTGGGCTCATTCCAGTCCTGAATCTGAAAGTTATCAAAGTGGTAACAACTCTCTTCACCATTTAACAACATTGTCTGTGCATCCAGTGACATTCATTAAGTCCTTACAATGACTCCACAGACGAGGCACTGCAGGACCACCATCCCGCTTCACATGTGCTCGGAAACTCAAGCCCAGACCACCTCTCAGGGGTCATCATCAGCAGACCTCCACTCGAGGCTTTAGGACCCCGGGCTGTGCTCCCCCTGCTCGAGTTCCACACGACACCAGAGCTGAGGCACCACCATTTCCTCACCCAACAGACAGAAGCTCTTACCACATCTGCAAGCACGGGCAGATGTCCGTTTAGCTGCCATCCTGTGGTCCGCTCAGCACTGTTTGGATGGTCAAGTTCATGATCACAACAGCCTGGACCAAAAGATCCATATTGTCCTATGAGGATCATTCCAAAACCTCACATTGAGTCCATTTCCACTCAACGTCCTGATCAGCAGGGGGACTGGGCAGCAGCTTGGAGCCCCTTGAACTTGGCCACCACGTGGCTTGGCTTAGAGGAACAACCTGTCCACTTGTGTGGAGACAGAGAGGGGAGCAGGCCAGGACGCAGATTATATGATCCCAATTTCATGGGATTTCCATGAAGCTAAGCTCTTGTACCCGAGAAGGCAATGGCACCCCACTCCAGTACTCTTGCCTGGAACCTCCCATGGATGGAGGAGCCTGGTAGGCTGCAGTCCATGGGGTCACTGAGAGTCGGACACAACTGAGCAACTTCACTTTCAGTTTTCACTTTCATGCATTGGAGAAGGAAATGACAATCCACTCCAGTGTTCTTGCCTGGAGAATCCCAGGGACAGGGGAGTCTGGTGGGCTGCCGTCTGTAAGGTTGCACAGAGTCAGACATGACTGAAGCGACTTAGCAGCAGCAGCAGCAGCAAGCTCTTGTTCACCAATCATTCAATGCCACCCACTATGGAGGGAAGTTGTTGGAAGTAGCAGGTTTTTTTTTTTTTTCCCCCTACTTCCTTTAACAAAGGTAACCTAACAATTTATTGTTGGACCTTGTTGCAGTTAGCTTTATTTTTTTTTTTTTTTTTGCATAACAAAGCACCTGAAAACTCAACATCTTAAGACAAGAATCATGTATATACTCCTAGGTCTGAGGTGTCACCATCTGGATTGGATTTAGCAGACAGGGAGCGTCCCCGGTGGCTCACTAGTAAAGAGTCTGCCTGCAGTGCAGGAGGTGGAGGTTCCCTCCCTGGGTTGGGGAGCTGCCCTGGAGAAGGAAATGGAAACCCACCCCAGTATTCTTGCCTGGGAAATCCCATGGACGGAGGAGCCTGGCGGGCTACAGTCCATGGGGTCGCAGAGTCAGACACGACTTAGCCACTAAACAACAGCAACAGTGGGCAGGTCTTCTGGCCCTGGCTGGTGCACGATGTGTCTGTGGTCAGCTGGTGGCCAGCAGCCTCACTCACAGGGCTGTGGGCCCGAGAACGGGATGACTGGGCTGCATGCCGCTGTCCCCCGGCAGGCCAGCTGGGGCTTTCTCATGTGGCGGCCGCAGGTTTCCAGTGTGCGTGGCTTCAGAAGACCAAGGTCAGGATCTGCACGTCCCTTCCTGTCCCAAGGCCAACTCCATTTCAGGGCCAAGAGGAAGGGAAAAAGTCGCAGCCTCTGGGAACTCTGCTGCAAACTGACCCAGAAAATGAGTTATGCAAGCAGAGTTCAGCGTCTCTGCCTCAAAACAAAAACAAAAGCACCGATTTCCCCCTTAGAGGCGTCTTAGCGCACATGTTTATGAAACACCCAACGCCAAGGCTAAATCGAGCATTATCTGACACTGAGGCGCGCGTCTGGTGTGGCCCAAGCTCGCCGTCTCACTTTTCTCCCACCTTCCAGAACATTATCAGATTTTATTCGTTTCTTGCACTATGAATTCAAACACAGCTTCAACACCAACTTAATCCAATCTCTATATTTAAATCTGAAAGCTCCTGCCAGCTGAATTGCATGTTTTTACAGAATTAAGCTTAAAACAGGAGAGCGGTGGTGGGGGGCGGGTGGGGGAGAATGTTTCCATGGAAACAGCACACAACACCCCTCACAGGAGTCAGATTTGCACAGTGTTGCCTTTGGAGCAAGTGGATGTAAATGTTTCGGGGAGAACCCTAACCAAGACTGGCAGCACCCTTCCAGTTGCTCTGAGATTTGAGAGAGCAACAGGCTGCAGGGTCCCCGCGGGCTGTAAGGGGAGAGAAGCTGGGTGCTGAGTGCCCTGGGTGATTATTCTCTGGGTCAGCTCTGTAGAGGAGCAGTGGGTTCTGAAAGGCAGTCCTTGGAGGCCTGGAGGAGCCGGGGCTAAGCTGTCTTTGCCCCCGAAACAGGAGACTCGCAGAGGGGGCTGGTGGACCCACGCCCTGCAGGAATGCAGACTCAGCCCTGGCAGGAGTGTTTGGGGACATGTGTCTTGCCTCTCACTGGCCCCCAGGACCCCAGTCCACCTGGGAGACACTTTGAAAGTTGCTGACTCAGCACTACAGATTTGCTCTGTTACAGCAACACCTTCTCCAATAGGCATCTCACCACTGGCTCAGATTCCAGCATCTGTTTTCTTAGAAGCTCCCACAGTCCTTGGTTCACTCACTCGGGAACTTTCCCCCTGGCCTGTCAGAGGGTGCTGAGGGGCTGAGGGAGGTGGAGGCAGGTGCGAACTTGCCCTTGCCCTCGGGTTCCCTCGGCCCGGCCCCCTGGGGACTGAGTCCCCTGGCCTCCCCTCCCTGTGGACTCGTCACTGCTGTGTCCTGTCCCTCTGCGGCTCTCCCTGGTTCCTCGGGGACGCCTTTTGCTACACGTGGTCCTCAGGCCTGTCCCTGGACCCTGCCCTCAGGAAATGTGGCCTGGACATTTCCTGAAGGAGTAAAGGGCCTCTTTCTTAGTGGCAGTGAGCATCTATCCCAAGGGGCCAGAAGCTGTCATGTGACCCGTTTGTCGGGCCGGGTGCCAGGGTGACTTCACTCTGCAGCCCACAATCCCTAACTCCATGTTCAGCGTCTTTCCCAGCTTCTAAGTCAATGTCTGTCGTGTTTCAGCCTGTTAGGGAAAGTCCTAGAATTTGGATGAAACGTCTGCCTTTCCTCCTGCCTCCAATTTCTGCAGGGGTCCGGCAACGCCTTGGCTCCCCCTCGAGTACATTCGTGGTCCTCTGGTGGGCAGTCCACCGGGAAGGACAAAGCTGTGCCAGGCAAAGGCCCTGCCTGGGCACGGTGAAGTGGGAGCTGGCGAGAGAAGCTGGGCGGCACACACAGCTGCCGTGACAAAGCGTGGTGTCACTTGGCACCCCCTTGGACATCTGTCTCCGGGTTTCCCCAATCCGCTGCTGTCAGAAAGCAGAGTGGAGAAACCCAGAGAAAATGGGCTTCTGTTTACCCAGGCAGGTGAGGGGCCAGGGTCAAAGACAGACCTGATGCCCGCCCCACCCCCCAGCCTCCGTGGGGATGTCGTGGGTCCTCGTGCCCAGGAGAAATAGCGAAGGTTTGCCACCTGTGAGAAAAGTCAGCAGATCCGGGGGTTAAGTTGGTGGTAAAGCTTCTTTGTAAATTCAGCTTGTTTGTTGAAGAGGCTTTGCCTTCAGCAGAGCAACTGCTGCGGAGTGGGTGATGAGGAGGTTGGTGTGGGATGCACCTCGGAGCTGAGTGGAGCGTGCGTTCCCAGCGCTCCCCCGCCCCACCCCACCCTGTCCCCACGGCCCAGGCAAGCACCAGGCTGGCTGGCCCCGCAGCGTGGTGTCCACCACCAGGAAGGCAGCGGGCACCCACCCGTGAGGTCGCCAGGGTCCTCCTTGGTCTCTGTGGGTGACTGGGGTGGGAGCGTGTCTACCTTTGACCTTCGTGGGTGTCCTGCGTCCTCTGAAACAGACAGCCTGTCACCTGCACAGGACAAGCCCCATGCGATTCCAGACCAGCCTCTGCTGTCTCCTGGGAGAAGCTTTTACTTCCACAAGAACACTCGCGTCCCTTGGGCAACATCAGGAAGTGAAAAAGTGAAAGTGAAGTCGCTTAGTCGTGTCCGACTCTCTGTGACCCCATAGACTGTAGCCCACCAGGCTCCTCTGTCCATGGGATTCTCTAGGCAATACTGGAGTGGGTTGCCATTCCCTTCTCCAGGGGGTCTTCCCGACCCAGGGATCGAACCCAGGTCTCCCTCACTGCAGGCAGACACTTTACCGTCTGAGCCAGCAGGGAAGCCCACGTCAGGAGGCAGGACGTACTTTCTGGATGATTCAATGAGCCAAGTGAGACGTGTGCCTGCGAGCCTGACTCGTAGCCACCCCGTGGACTGCGTGCGGCCCTCCAGGCTCCCCTGCTGGTGGGGCTTCCCAGGCAAGCATCCTGGAGTGGGCAGCCAACCCCTTCTCCAGGGGATCTTCCCGACCTGGGGATCGAACCTGCATCTCCTGCGTTGGCAGACAGATTTCTGAACACTGCACCACCTGGGAAGCCCCCGTGAGGCTGGAGGGCGGTGCGAGGAGGCCAGTCTGTCCTGCGTTCAGCACATTAGAGCCAGGGTTTCTCTGCAGCTGTGAGAGACAGGGACGGTGTTTATTGGCTTTATTTCCATGATGTGTGTATTCTAATTTATAAAACTATTCATTGTGTACTTATTTTCATGTTCGGTTCAGTTCAGTCGCTCAGTTGTGTCCAGCTCTTTGCTACCCCATGGACTGCAGCACGCCAGGCCTGCCTGTCCATCACCAACTCCCAGAGTCTATTCAAACTCATGTCCATCGAGTCAGTGATGCCATCCAACAATCTCATTCTATTTTCATGCAGACTTACTTACAAATAGATGCTTATTTTCTGAACCCACATTAAAACGGACTCACTGGTGACACAGGAGTGTGTCTCATGCCCTCAACCCTGCTTGCTCACTGGGGTCTAGGGCCAGGCCCCCTCCCCTGGCTGACCCAGAGGCTTCTGCTGAGCAAGATCTTTTATTCCTAAGTGGCCACCCTGAAGACTGCTTCTCACAGCAGGCTCCCAGACTCGCATCCTTTATTATGAGAGGAGCAGGGGATGCTGAGCCCTCCCAGGGCTCACAGGTGACAGCAGTTTCATGAGCTCACAGCACAGCCAGTGTGTAAATGGGGCTACTCTGGGCTACTCACACCGCCCCCGGCTGAGAGCGACAGCCGTGATCCCCCCAGGGGAGAGGAGCTCACAGAAGGGAGACTATGGCCCTCGGGTTAGAGGCCCGCGGTCCCAGGAGACGGCGAGGCTGGACGCGAACAGATGGTGCACAGAGGGGTCCAGACGGAGGCAGGATCCGGTGATGACCGAGGAACGGCTCCCTCCCTCCCTCTTCCCTACTCCTTTCCCCTCTCCCCTCCTACCCCCTCCCTCCTCCCACGTCTATCTAGCGGTCCTCCTGCTGCTGAGGCGAACCACTTCAGGAAGGACTCACACCCCTGCTCTCACAAAGTCAACAGGCAGGTGGGATGGAGGGAGGGAGGGAGGAGTTTGCTGAATGTGGTGTGGGGTCTGGACGCGGCGTGGGGTCTGGATGCGGCGTGGGCCATGGACGCGACGTGGGGTCTGGACGCTGCATGGGCCTTGGACACGGCGTGGGGTCTGGACGCTGCATGGGCCCTGGACGCACCGTGGGGTCTGGACACGGCGTGGGGTCTGGACGCGGCGTGGGGTCTGGACGCGGCGTGGGGTCTGGATGCAGCGTGGGCCATGGACGCGGCGTGGGGTCTGGACGCTGCATGGGCCCTGGACGCGGCGTGGGGTCTGGACGCGGCGTGGGGTCTGGATGCAGCGTGGGCCATGGACGTGGCACGGGGTCTGGACGCGGCGTGGGCCCTGGACGCGGCGTGGGGTCTGGACGCTGCATGGGCCCTGGACGCGGCGTGGGGTCTGGACGCTGCATGGGCCCTGGACGCGGCGTGGGGTTTGGACGCTGCATGGGCCCTGGACGCGGCGTGGGGTCTGGACGCGGCGTGGGCCATGGACGCGGCACGGGGTCTGGACGCGTTGTGGGCCCTGGACGTGGCGTGGGGTCTGGACGCTGCGTGGGCCCTGGATGCGAAGTGGGGTCTGGACGCGGCATGGGGTCAGAGATGAGGTATGAGAGGCAGAGGGGAGTTGAGGCCCTCCCAGGACTCGGGCCTGAGAACGGAAGAACCTTTTCCTGATATCAGGGGCCGGGCGGGTGGGGGAAGTGGGTTCGGGGAGAAACCCAGAGCGTGGGGTCCCAGGTGTCCCAGCTCAGCGCTCACTGAACGTCCACATCCGAGGGGGCAGGTTGGCTGTGAGCTTGAAGCCGGAGGGAGGAGGGGAAGGACAGGGGAGGGTGAGGGCCTGAAGAAGCAGAGGCGTCTCTGCAGACAGATGGCCCCAGGGACCCCGCGAGCGGGCGAGGCGGCCCAGGCGCGACCACGGAAGCGGGAGGCGAGCGCTGAACGGACGCGCACATTTCCGGGCAAGGCTGAGGCCGAGGGTGGAAGGAGAGGGCCGAGGTCGAGGCCGCGAGGAGGAAGCCGGAAGAGCACGCTGAGGCGGAGCCAGGGCTGGAGGGGTTTCTGCTGAGAGGCGGAGATGGAGGCCGGGCACATGGATGGCAGCGCAGCCATGCCAGGGGCAGGCGGGGGCCCCTCTCTGGTAGTGAGGCCGATGTAGTGCCTTTGCACTGCTGGAGGGGCAAGCTGTGCCCTATGGGCACTTAACAAGGTTATCTCACAAAATGAAGGAGAACGCACTTGGCCAAGGGGGGAGGGAAGCCGGGCCATGTCCTGCAGAGCAGGGTTGCCCTGTGGTGTGGGGGGCCTTCCTGTCCCTGGAGCTCCCAGAGAGCAGCAGGTGGAAGGGGTGGAGGCGGGGCTTGGGCCGAGGCTAGAGAGCCGGGCTGGGGTGGGGGCTGCAGCTGCTGGGAAGGGGCGATTAGCCCTCCAAGGAGATGGGGGTCCCCTCATCCCACAGACCCTCACAGGGTCAGGACCTCCCCCAGAGGAGCCCAGCGGGGGCCTTGCTCACCCTGCAGGTGGTAGTGACCGCGTGGGGGCTCACAGCCAGATCTCTGTGACCCCAGACCCCTGCCAGCAGCTGTTGTTAAAATTTGCATTTAAAGCAATGAGCCAATTTCCCCAGCCTGTGTGCGTCAGTGATGGGAAGACCAGTGGACAAAGGGTGGTTTTACACACTCTTGAAAGCCCCTGGCCCAACAGGTGTGCTGACAGGTCCAGGCAGCCACATGCAGCCTGGGAGGAGCCAGGGACACCCCCAGCCCTTCCTCCCTGCCCTGCAGGAATGCAGAGCCTCTCACGTCCCCTCAGGGGCCCTGAGTGTCAGTCACATTGAGGGGGGCATTGAGCAGGGTCCCTTCCGACCTCAGGACCCTAGCTGAGGGTTAGCGAGAGAGTCGGCTGAACTGAGAATTTTTGCTTTAGGCGTTTTCTCTCTTTGAAAACTATTCCAAGAGCAAGACTGTGCAAAGTGACTCCAAAATATAACTCCAGGGAAGAATTTTTAAACTGCAGACTGAAATCCATTTGCTTAAGTCAGAAGCAAGCTTTTGAGTCACTCTCCTTCAGGTAGTTTTATTCTATGTGATACATTTTTTGAATATAAGCACGATTCCTGGAAAAGTTTATGCTGCTGAAAGGCACAACCTCATGGAACTTGGTGGTCTCTCTGTCCTACAGGAAGACTTAGGCCTGGTCCTGATGGCCAGCCCCCCACCTGCCAAAGTCACAGGGACCCTCCTTCCTGGGTATGGGACTTTGTAGCCAGGTGCCCCTTCCTGTGTCATGTGGGAAGCAGTGAAGTGACTGTCCTGGGACTCTGTTACCTGTGCTGGGAGCTTCCTGGGTGCTCCCATCACCGCCACCAGCTGTGCGGCCACGTGTCATCAGCTCCCTCCTCCCACCCAGGAGGAGACAGGTTCAGAGAAGGGCATCCGTAAAGGCCGTGCACTGGGTGGCCCGAAGCCAGCGTCAGCCTGTGCTGTCTGTCCAAACCCAACTCCTCCGTTTCTTATTTGGTGGTTGTCGTTCAGTCGCTCAGTCGTGTCCGACTCTTTGTGACCTCATGGACTGCAGCACACTAGGCTTCCCAGTCCATCGCCATCTCCCAGAGTTTGCCCAAACTCATGTCCACTGAGTTGATGATGCTGTCCAACCACCTCATCCTCTAAAGAAAAGGGAAATGTGCAGTCGCTTTGGTTTTGGCTTTCCTCCTGATTATCTTGATATTTTTACTTGCATGTGAAGGGCATGTAAAAATTCCATCCAGCTTCACCCAGGTCCCACAAATGTCTCCCCGGAGGGGCTGAGGGGCAGAGGCCAAGCTGGGAGGGAGCCCACAGAATCCGTGTCAACCTGACCCGTTTCCATAGCGTCTTGGCCCCTGGGAGTGGTGCAGGGTCGACTTCCTGACCTCCCAGCCTCCCCACGACCCGCCTTCAGGGATGTTCCCTCCAGGGCAGGGAGAGTGTTCCAGTGGGACGAGCCCATCAGCCAGGGTGGAGGGGGGAGATGAGCTCTGGTTTTCAGTCTCTCTCTCTTTAAATGACTTGTTTTGAAATAATTTCAAACTTAGAAAAATTGAAAACTTAGTTTTAAAAAAAGGCCCTTTTATGCGGTTTCCCTGATACGCAATATCATGTCTTATCGCTTTATCTCTGGCACTCGGTCTTCATTATTACTGTTGCTGTGTGAACTTCTGAGGGTGAGTCACGTTTCCACTTAATAATTCGGTGTGGATTTCCAAAAAATTAGGATATGCTCTTAAATAATCACAGTATGGGTGTCACATTGAAAAATGGATCAGTGGTTAAGTAATCTAAAGTGTAGCCTGCATTCTGATTTCACATCTTGTCCCAGCAGTGTGTTCTGTAGCATTTCTTTCTGGTTCTGAATCCAGCTGAGGCCCCACAGTGCATTTAGCTGTCGCATCTCTTTAATCTCCCTTCATTCAGAACATTTGTCAACTGAAAAAAAAATGCACAATGTAAGAGTTGTGAGCTAAGTTCTATTTGGGGCAAAATGAGAACTCTAGCCTAGGAGTGTGTGTGTGTGTGTGTGTGTGTGTGTTAGTCGCTCGGTCATGTCTGACTCTTTGTGACCCCATGGACTGTAGCCTGCCAGGCTCCTCTGTCCATGGAATTTCTCCAGGCAAGAATACTGGCGTGGGTTGCCATGCCCTCCTCCAGGGGCATGATTCAGAGATTGAACTCGGGTCTTCTGCATTGCAGGTGGATCCTTTACCATCTGAGCCACCCAGGAAAGCCCCTAGCCCAGGAGACGGCACCTCAGATGGCTCTGAAGGGCTGCTCCAAAGAGGCAGAGTGGAAGCTCAGTACACGTGAGACTTTGGTGAAAGAGGAGCAGTCAACATGCAGTCAAACATATTTTCTACAAAAGGTCACTGCTGGCCATGAGGAACAGACTTCAGCTTGAAGGATCTTAGTGTTTTTCTAGATATGAAGAAATACAAGAATTGGGGTCATAAAATCTCCTGAAATTATCCAACGATCCTGAAGACCTGTTCTGCCTGTTTTCCCCAGAGCACAGAGTACGCCATTACTAACCTCCACCCTGAGCTCCCTTCAGGGGGTGTTGAAGGTCGCCAGCTGCAGCAGCTCGTGATTTAATCTCTGTAGAGGTAGATGGCACATTCCTCAGCTTTTGTCTTCTCCCTAAAAGGAGCTGAGGCTCCCTGGAGAAAGCAGACTCAGGAGCTGAGGCTGGAAGGTGCCTATTGGGCTGTAAACATCTTGTGCCAGAAACTACAGATGCATTCACAGGCATGACAGGCGTGGGAGAAACGATAGATGTGCCTGCTCGGAGGAGCATCCACTGGCCAAATCGGGAACAATCTGGACACCAAGACAGTGGAAGAGTCATGGATTAATGCCCATTAAATAAAGCAAGAGCAGTGAGTCCATACTTACTCCAGATAAGTTAATGTGTGTGTGTAATGGCAATCCACTCCAGTACTCTTGCCTGGAGAATCCCATGGACGGAGGAGCCTGGTGGGCTACAGTCCACGGGGTCACAAAGAGTCGGACACGATTAAGCGACTTCACTTTCACTTTCTCAAGTGGAAGTCATGTCCGACTCTGTGTGACCCGGTGGACTGTAGCCCACCGGGCTCCTCTGTCCATGGGATTCTCCAGGCAAGAGTACTGGAGTGGGTTACCCTTTTTCTCTCCAGGGGATCTTCCTGACGAAAGGATTAAACCTATGTCTCTATGTCTCCTGCGGTGTCAGGTGAATCCTTTATTACTAGTACCACCCAGGAAGCCATAGGTATATAAATACATACAAGCAGTCCAGAGATAAATTAATAGTTGACTAGATAGAGGAGAACAGGGCTTTCCTAAATGGAATGCCCACTAGTAAACACCCAGGAAGGAGGAAACTAGAAAATGTCATTTGTAATCACGTTAGGGTTCCCAGATGCTAGTGGTAAAGAACCCATCTGCCAATGCAGGAGATGTGAGGAAACACAGGTTCTATCCCTGGGTTGGGAAGATCCCCTGGAGAAGGGCATGGCAACCCACTCCAGTATTCTTGCCTGGAGAATCCCATGGACAGAGGAGCCTGGCGGGCTACAGTCCGTGGGCTGCATAGAGTTAGAGAGGACTGAAGTGGCTTGGCGTGCATGCATGCAATCATCTTAGTAACAATTTGTTCAGCAAACTCTCGGTGGTTCTGATGTCTGGGAGACAGGGTGATGTGTGTTGAGGAATAGAGTATTTGTATCATCTCAAAATTAACAATCTCCCCATAGAGTAATTGCTATTTATTTCAAAATAAAAACTAGTAACTATACAGTGGAGAAACCAGGTCACACTTTAACCAAGTGTTCAAAATTAGTTTTGAGATTAGGGGCAAACACACAAATGAGTCCTTTGTGGCTCCCGAGAAAGACCAACATCACTTCTGTGGTATTTCAGCCAAGATGTGTAAACCAAATCTAATCACTGGGAAATATAAGACAAGCCAAAATTCAGGGACATTTTATAAAGTAACTGATGTGCACTCTTAAAAAATAGGTGTAAAATCACCTCTGAGGCATTTGGTTCAAAAAGCAACATGTCCATAGAAGCAACATGAATGTCCATCAACACATGAATGGATAAATAAGAAATGCAATGGAATACTTTGCTGTTTAATAGCTAAGACGTGTCCGACTCTGAAACCCCATGGACTGCAGCATGCCAGGCTCCTCTGTCCTCCACTGTCTCCCAGAGTTTGCTCAAATTCATGTCAGTTGAGCCAGTGATGCTATCGAACCACCCCATCCTCTGGTGCCCCTTTCTCCTTTTGCCTTTAATCTTTCCCAGCATCAGGGTTTTTTTTTTTCCAATGAGTCCACTCTTTGCATCAGGTGGCCAAGGTATTGAAGCTTCAGCTTCAGCATCAGTCCTTCCAATGAATATTCAGAGTTGACTTCCTTTAGGATGGACTTGTTTTATCTCCCTGCTATCCAAGGGACTCTCAAGAATCTCTAGCACCACAGTCCAAAAGCATCAATTCACTGGTGCTCAGCCTTCTTTATAGTCCAGCTCTCACATTCGTACATGACTACTGGAAAAACCATGGTTTAGTGGCCAAGTTTGTCTGACTCTTGTGACCCCATGGACTGTAGCCTGCCAGGCTCCTCTGTCTGTGGGATTCTCCAGGCAAGAATACTGGAGTGGGTTGCCATTTCTTTCTCCAGGGGAATCTTCCTGACCCAGGGAAAAACCATAGTTTTGACTATATGGACCTTAGTTGGCAAATGATGTCTCTGCTTTTGAAAATGCTGTCTGGGTTTGTCATAACTTTTCTACAAGGAGAAGGTGTCTTTGAATTTCCTGACTGTAGTCACTATCAGCAGTGATTTTGGAGCCAAAGAAGATAAAATCTGTCACTGCTTCTACTTTTTCCTCTTCTATTTGCCATAAGTAGTGGGACCAGATAGTTTTAAGCCAGATTTTTCACTTTCCTCTTTCACCTTCTTTAAGAGGCTCTTTAGTTCTTCTTTGCTTTCTGCCATTAGAGTGGTATCATCTGCATATCTGAGGTTGTTGATATTTCTCCCTTAATTCTGAATACCAGGCCACCTGACCTGCCTCCTGAGAAATCTGTATGCATGTCAAGAAGCAAGTTAGAACTGGATATGGAACAACAGACTGGTTCCAAATTGGGAAAGGAGTACATCAAGGCTGTATATTGTCACAACTTATATGCAGAGTACATCACGAGAAACTCTGGGCTAGATGAAGCACAAGCTGGAATCAAGATTGCCGGGAGAAATATCAATAACCTCAGATATCCAGATGACATCACCCTTATGACAGAAAGTGAAGAAGAACTAAAGAGCCTCTTGATGAAAGAGGAGAGTGAAAATGTTGGCTTAAAACTCAGCATTTAGAAAACTAAGATGGCATCCCATCCCATCACTTCATAGAAAATAGATGGGGAAATAGTGGAAACAATGTCTGACTGTATTTTTCTGGGCTCCAAAATCACTGCAAACAGTGATGGCAGCCATGAAATTAAAAGACACTTGCTCCTTGGAAGAAAAGTTATGAGCAACCTAGAGAGCATATTAAAAAGCAGAGACCAACAAAGGTCAGTCTAGTCAGACCTATGGTTTTTCCAGTACTCATGTATGGATGTGAGAGTTGGACTATAAAGAAAGCTGAGCACTGAAGAATTGATGCTTTTGAACTGTGGTGTTGGAGAGGACTCTTGAGAGTCCCTTGGGCTGCAGAGAGATCCAACCAGTCAATCCTAAAGGAAATCAGTCCTGAGTATTCATTGGAAGGAATGATGCTGAAGCTGAAATTCCAGTTCTTTGGCCACCTGATGTGAAGAATGGATTCATTGAAAAAGACCCTGATGCTGGGAAAGGTTGAAGGTGTGAGGAGAAGGGGATGACAGAAGATGAGATGATTGGATGTCATCACCGGTGTAATGGACATGCATTTGAGTAGGCTCTGGGGGTTGGTGATGGATAGGGAAGCCTGGCGTGCTGCAGTCCGTGGGGTCGCAAAGAATCGGACACAACTGAGTGACTGAACTGAACTATGCTTCAGCCAGCCCAGTATTTCACATGATGTATTCTGTGTATAAGTTAAATAAGCAGGGTAACAATACACAGCCTTGACCTACTCCTTTCCCAATTTTGAACCAATCTGTTGTCCCATGTCTGGTTCTAACTGTTGCTTCTTGACCAGCATGCAGGTTTCTCCGGAGACAGGTAAGGTGGTCTGGTACTCCCATCTCTTTAAGAATTTTCCATGGTTTGTTGTGATTCACACAAAGCCTTTAGCGTAATCAGTGAAACAGGAGTAGATGTTTATCGGAATTCCTTTGCTTTCTTCATGATCCTACAGATGCTGTCAATTTGATCTCTGATTCCTCTGCCTTTTCCAAATCCAGCTTGAAAGATTTTGAGCATTACCTTGGTAGCATGTGAGATGAGTGCAATTGTACGGTAGTTTGAGCTTTGTTTGGCATTGCTCTTCTTTGGGATTGGGATGAAAACTGACCGTTTCCAGTCCTGTGACCACTCCTACATTTTCCAAATTTGCTGACATACTGAGTGTGGCACTTTAACAGCTTCTTCTTTTAGGATTTGAAATAGCTCAGGTGGAATTCCATCACCTCTACTAGCTTTGTTCATAGTAATGCTTTCTAAGGTTCACACTCCAAGATATTTGGCTCTAGGTAAGTGACCACACCATCGTGGTTATCCAAGTCATTAAGCCTTTTATTACATAGTTCTTCTACTCAACCGTACTGCTACTGCTGCTGCTAAGTCACTTCAGTCATGTCCAACTCTGTGTGGCAGCCCACCAGGCTCCCCCGTCCCTGGGATTCTCCAGGCAAGAACACGGGAGTGGGCTGCCATTTCCTTCTCCAATGCAGGAAAGTGAAAAGTGAAAGTGAAGTTGCTCAGTCATGTCCGACCCTCAGCGACCCCATGGACTGCAGCCTACCAGGCTCCTCCGTCCATGGTATTTTCCAGGCGAGAGTACTGGAGTGGGGTGCGATCGCCTTCTCCGACTCAACCGTAAGAGGGAATTAAATAATGCCATTTGCAGGGACATGGATGGACCTACAGATCATCACAGTAAATGAAGTCAGTCAGACACAGAAAGACAAATATTCCATGACACCACCTGTCTGTGAGTCTAAAACATGGCACAGATGGACGTGTCTATGATACAGACTCACAGACACAGAAAACAGAGGCCTGGCCACCAAAGGGGAGGTGGGGGAGGGTAAATTAGAACTTGGGATTAAGATGTGCTCACAACTGTGTGTAATATGGGCTTCTCAGGTGGTACTAGTGGTGAAGAACCCACCTGCCAGTACAGGTAGATGTAAGAGATGTGGGTTTGCTCTCTTGGTTGGGAAGATCCCCTGGAGAAGGGCATGGCAACGCACTCCAGTATTCCTGCCTGCAGAATCCCATGAACAGAGGAGCCTGATGAGCTACAGCCCGGAGAGTCACAAAGAGTCAGACATGTTCTACGTATATAAAATCAACTTACAGCAAGGACCTACTGTTTAGCACAGGGAACTATTTTCAATATGCTATAATAAACTGATTCAATATGTATATATGTATAACTGAGTCATTTTGCTGTACACCAGAAACTAATACAACACTTAAAATCAACTATATTTCCATAAAGAAACAAACAAAGCAGCATGTCCAGCTCATATAGTGTAAGATAGGTGCTTCATGCACTCTCCAGACAGCATTCATTTGTCTTTTTTCAAGAATATTCTACAATTGGATTAACCAAGTTCCACATCTTTCTATGGAAATGTCATATATAATCATCACAAGCTCAGTTGTGTCTGACTCTTTGCGACCCCATGGACTGAAGCCCACCAGGCTCCTCTGTCCACGGGACTCTCCAGGCAAGAATACTGGAGTGGGTTGCCATTTCCTTCTCCAGGGAATCTTCCCAATCTAGGGATGGAAACCCAGGTCTCCTGCACTGGCAGGTGGATTCTTTACCAGTAAGCCATCAGGGGCGCCACGGACAATGTCTTAGACACTCAATTAAAGCAAATGCAAACTCCAAGCTCACCCACAGGTTCCTCTGTGTCTATGCGTTAGAGCTCCCTGAGGCAGCAAGAGCTGGAGAATGGATTTCCAGGGACAGATAAGCTGGGATGAGTTAAACTGCCTCAGTGACAAGTAACGGTGGAATCTGAGGACTGCTCACTTCTGCACGGTTTGGCAGGAACTCTCCTCCATACTGTCTCTCAGGGCCCCAGGAGGACAGAGGCTCCGCTCTCTCGAGTCTGACTCGTGTGGAGTTCAGCCTCTTCTCCTGCCCCCATGCTGGGTGGTGAGGAGAATTTAGAGAGCAGACCATCCATAGCAAGTGCACCTGTCACCTCCAGGCAGAGCCTGTTGGTCCCATTCGGACCCCCGTGGCACTTCACTGGGGGGGTAGAGGGCACAATCTGTCCTGGGTCTGGGCAGGGAAGGAAGCCTGGACACGGGTGAGCAGAGTCAGGCCCTCCCCAGGGCTAATTAAAGGAGGGGAGGACACTCCACAGAGTCAGGGGCCCCAGGACCTCCTCCTCCAGGGACCCTCGGGGTCAAGGCACAGGTCAGCAGCACGGACCCCTCATAGAAAGTAATCGCCTTCTGCAGAATTAGCCACAGACACTAGTGACCGAGAGAGAAGGCACGGCTCCCACCCTTCCCGAGAAGGACTTCGACTGGAACATGCATTGCGAGTGTCTGTCCTGGGCCTGCTGTTGCCCTCAAGCCCACCCTCTGCACGCTTCCTGGTTGCTATCTATAAAAAAAAAATACCTTTCTCAGAGTTGATTGGACCCATAGTAGATACATGATAAATTTGTGTTAAATTGCAATATTTAAGCTTTGCCACTTACAGCGTGAGACTTAACAACGTTTTAGAGAAAACCGTAGGTGATATTTCATTGTGTTTGCCTGTGATTGCAGTTTAGAAACAGTAAACACACTGTCGGGGGAGTTATTTTCATTTTTTAATAGGAAAAACAATTATCTTCTTATCATTCACCTGAACCATCTTTCTAAACTTCTGAGAAGGCTGCAGGCCTCATACCTCATGCAGGGAAGTCGTGGGCCCAGCTAAGCACTCGGGATGAGTCTTGTTTACTATGGCTTCCCTCATAGCTCCGTTGGTAAAGAATCCACCTGCCAAGCAGGAGACTCAGGCTCAATCCCTGGGTCAGGAAGATCCCCTGGAGAAGGAAATGGCAACCCACTCCAGTATTCTTGGCTGGAGAATCCCAAGGACAGAGGAGTCAGGTGGGCCACAGTCCGTGGAGTCTCAAGAGTCAGTCACGACTTAGTGACTAAACCATCGCCCCCACCACCCGGTTGACTTAGAATTGTTGAGCATTTTGATAAACCAGAGTCACACTTGGGGAATCGTTCAGCCACAAACAACGGGAGAATGTAAGAGGCACGTGGGACCCTGGTATGCGGCCGTCTTCCCTCCTGCCTCTGGTGGGTCAAGGTCACTGCTGAGGTCCTGTGAAAACGGAAGTGCCCAGTTAGCAGGAGGGGATGGTGGGGACAGGCAGAGGTTCCCAGGCTCCAGCTCTGAGTCCGTGAACACGCTTCCTCCTGATTAAGTGTGGGAACAACCAGTTCTCACCAGGGACCTGGGGACTCTGCAGAGTTTGGGGTCTGACCACATGGGGTCCTGGATCCGAGGTGCCCACTGAGGGGCCAGCACAGAGGGGCTTGGGGACAGTGAGGTGTCCTGCCAACTGAGGTTGCCCTCCCAAAATTGCCACTGGCCATGTCGCTCGTGGGCAGAGATACCAGTGAGGTGGGGACATGGTCCCCCTCCTCGTGGCCACTTCTGCATTTGAGAAGATTTAGATTAAGGCCAAGTAGACAAGAGCACAGGGAGATGCCCGAGGAGCCGTCCAGTGAGAGACGCGGTCTGGGCCAGGCTGCGTGGAGGGTGGACAGAGGCAGGGACGCCGAGCCTCGGTTCATTCACTAAGTAAGTACTCACTCAGCACCTGCCGTGGGCGCCCCCCTCGTCCTGTTCTCTGATACCAACGTGAAGATAAATTAAGCAGAAAGACAGAGCCTTGAGGATGCGTGGGGTGGGGGTGGTGGGTCTCTGCAAGTGACATTCAGGAGGTGGTCCAGGAAGAGGGCGGGGAGGTGGTGGCATGGTGGCCTGGACACTGACCACAGCCAGGAGGAGGTCCAGGAACAGGGGTTGGGCCACCTGTCCCTGCGGCAGGTGGGGATGCTGTCTGTCCTGGGGCTCCAGGTGGCAGCAAGTTGGAGGGCATGACCTGAGCAGGCAGCCGCCTGGAGCGACCAGAGCCCACCCAAGCCCTCCTGCAGGACGTCACCCTGAAACGGGAGCCGGGCAGGCACGGTGAGGCCACCATGTCCCCTGATGGGCATGAGCCAGCCTCCCCAGAGACCAGCAGAGATGAGGTCCCTCTGTGACATAGTCATGACAAAAAGGAGACCACACCCAGGTGAAATCTAAGTGCAGACGTGAGGCCACCAGCGGAGCACGGACATGACACCCCTCCTCCCAGCTGGGCTGGGACCTGCTTCAGCCTGTACCAGGCAGCCCTCCTCCTCATCCTGGATGACACGTGTTAAGAGACTCGGTCACAGGCCCAGACCCGCAGTGTGACCCAGCAGTGCTGCCCCTGGCTGAACAGAAATGGAAACAGGTCCACACACAGACGTCCACGAGTTCATGCTATGCTATGCTAAGTCACTTCAGTCGTGTCCGACTCTGTGTGACCCCATAGATGGCAGCCTACCAGGCTTCCCCGACCCTGGGATTCTCCAGGCAAGAACATTGGAGTGGGTTGCCATTTCCTTCTCCAAAGCATGAAAGTGAAAAGAGAAAGTGAAGTCGCTCAGTCGTGTCCGACTCTTCTCGACCCCATAGACTGCAGCCTACCAGGCTCCTCCGTCCATGGGATTTTCCAGGCAAGAGTACTGGAGTGGGGTGCCATTGCCTTCTCCGCCACAAGTTCCTAGCACTGTTATTATTCATAACAGCCCCAAAGGTGGAAAGAACCGAAACACCCATCAGCTGGATAAACAAAATGTGGTCCATCCATGCACTAGAATATTATTCAGACAGAAACGAGCAAAGCACCAATGCAGCTATGGCCGCGATGGACGTTGAAAACGTGCTGCTCAGTGAGGGAAGCCAGTCCCCAAAACCAGCTAGCATGAGCATCTGGCCATACACGGGAAACGTCCAGAACGGGCGAGAGACAGCGACACAAAACGGGGGGGGGGCATGCGTGGTTGCCAGGGGCAGAGCGGGGTTGAGAAGGGGCTGCCCATGAGTGGTTGCCAGGGGCGGAGCAGGGGTTGAGAAGGGGCTGCCCATGCATGGTTGCCAGGGGCGGAGTGGGGTTCAGAAGGGGCTGCCCATGCTGTGGCTTCTTTTAAGCAGATAATGAAAGTTTTCTGCGATTAGATGGGGTAATGTTTGCACAACCATATGAAGATACTAGAAAATCGAGAATTGTATTTTAAAAAGGGCCATTTTTATAGTATGGGATTTACATCCCCTTTAAAAACAAAGACACTGAACATAGAATTACCCTTCCTTCCAGAAAGAGTCCTGCCCAGAGCACAGAAGGAACGCAGCCTTGACCCCTCCCCCAGAAGGGTCCCCAGAAGCCCAAACCCCATTGGACCACGTGGACACCCTCTGAGGCCCGGCGGTCCCCACGCCTCCACCCACAACCAGTGAGGGACCTGCCTGCTCCCCTGGCGGGTGGGCTGTGGCTGGGGAGGGGGCAGCATAGACAACTGAACGTCCGTCTTGAGCATGTCCTCATCCACGAGGGCTGGGACAACCCTAAAGGAACTGAATCATTTCCGAGAGTACAGACGCAGAGCATCCCCTCTGCTCTGAACCCCAGCCTTCCAAGGTGGCGGCTGGCTCGCTAAAAACGCCTACCAGGCTGGGCAGTCAGAGCACACGGCCTCTCCTGCCAGGCCTCCTCCTTCCCTTGGCCCTGCAGTGGGAGCGGGCTCTGCAGGCCTCTCCCCCAACTCGGCTCCTACCTGTGCCTCACAAAGGCCGCTTGCTCTCCCGCGTCCAGGCTGGAGCAGGTGCCGTGACGTCGACGTGTCTGAGCCACCCTCTCTGAGTGGCAAATGGCCCTGCCTGGTGACGGTAGGTCTGCCTGATGTACTTGGCTATGGGCAAGTGTCCTTATGCACAGACCCCAGAGGAGCTAGCTCCTTCTCTCAGAACACTCCCGTCTCCGGAGAGGGGAAGGTTTCGACCAGCAGGCCGTAACAGACACACCGCAGGGTGCCATCCTCCCTGCCAAGGTGTGTCTGTGGTTCTCAGGGTGACGGTCCGGGGCTGAATCTGATTTTGTATCACCTTGAGGTTCACGCCCGGCTTCTCCTCCCAGAATCAGGCCTTTACTGACTCAGAGGGGTCAGTAAGGGACTGCTGTGCTAAAATTAGAGACTCGGCTACAATCAGTTGCGGGTCTTTGCTCAGCCACTAAAAAACGTATCGCAGCTCGCCCCTTCCGGCCCAGCAGGCACGGGGCACGGACCTTGAGGATAACAGGGACCCAGTCTTGAGGAGCCCGGACTCCTCAGCCTGCGTGGGGCCGGGAGTGGCCGTCCACACGCCTCTGCCAGATCACCTGTCGGGAGGTGGGGAGCCCTGCCCCCCAGTGCCTGTGACCGGCCGTCAGTTGACACTGACGTACATCAGTCCACACTCGGGACACTGCCGAGATGCTTGGTCCTCAGCCTCCATCTCATCATCTTTCAGGTAAAGAGGCTGAAAAGCTAACGTCGACACTTGGAGTGGAAGGAATGGGGGTCGTTGTTCTGTTTCGCTGCTGACCTGGGAGGGCCCATGATGGAAGGGTCGGGGAGGCCTCACGGTCAGACTCGGCCTTCCTGAGTGCCGCCCAGCCTCCCGGGTGCGGGGCAGCCTGGGGTTGGCCGGTGGTGCGTGCTCCCGCCTACTCGTCCAGCCTGCCTTCTGGCACCACGTTAGCCCATGGGGTGGGCACTGTCCCCTCTGCCCACACTGCAGCTTGGAGCCCACAGTCGCCACCCCGCATGATCTCCCTACAGACGGAACGGAGCGCACTGCCCCTCCATGCGCACCCTCTGAAAACCAGTTCACTGAGACACCTGGGAAGAGGGTGCCTGGGTTTTCAGCCCGGGGCCCTCAGGGTGGCTGCCCAGGGCAGACCACAGCCTGGAACACTCAGAGCACAGTCTCCATTGTCCAGGACCACAGAAGCGGATGATCCGCCTCCAAGCGAGGTCTCGATTACTGACGGTTGTCCCAGAAACGAAGCCCCGCTCCCCTGGCATGCGCTCCACAATGAGTGGAAAGCCCGCACATTCAGGCGCAGGCCCCACAGGGCTGCTGCAGTGATTAGATAAGGATCTGTTATAATCGGCCCTGTCACTCCTGGTTCTCGAGAATGATTTTAAAGCCTTGCTTCTCAGTCTGTGAGCTCTTCTCCCCTCATCCCTCTGCCCACAGTGAACCCGTCCACTGCCTGAAAGCTTTCCTTTGCCAGCGGTACAGGGACCCCAGGCCACGTCTCCCAGTTGAGAAGATGGGGAACTTCCCAGCCCAGAGCTCTGGAGGTACAGGGAGCACAGCTCAGAAGCCTGGCTCCCAAATCTTCATCTAGATCACAGTTGTGTGTACACACAGCCCTGGGTATCACTGAACTCTAAACACTGCCTAAGGGCTGCTAAAATATTCTGGCCAAAGAACTGATGTGCTTGGCCCATGCAATTCAGTGAGGGCATCCATGATTTTGTACCAAGGCTGAGAGATTAGAGGGGCAAAGACCAGCAGGGGGGCTCCCCCAGAGTGGGGACAGCAGAGGGGGATACTTGTATTTCCCTCAAGTATCCGGCAGGTGCAGGGGGCTTGGACGGCCCTGGTGGGGTCCTCGCACTCTGAGTTCAGCCCCGTGAACTGCCCGCACGCCGGGTGCTGCCTCCCAGATGACCAGGGTGTGCCAAGCTCCTCCGGACCGGGGTGTGAGCATACTCTGTGCCCCTCCTGCTGACCAGCTGTCCCTGCTGCGAGAGGAGCCCTGTTCCTGACGGAGGAGACCCCATCCTGCACAGGAGGTCTGCTGAGCTTTCAGAGACATCAGGACTCTACAGCTGTGATGGCATCCCAGGAGGAAAGCAAGCAACCAGAAGTGGGGCAGAGACCCCACGTGGAGACGGAGGCCACCAGGATGCTCCTGCTTGTGGCCCCTCGCCCTCTGCGCCCTGGAGGCCAGGCTGCGGGGCTGTGCCTTCCCACACAGACACCAGCAACCGGAAGGCCCCCTGGGACCCCTCTGGAGAGAAATAGAACCGTGGAGAAGGGAGGCGAGGAGGGTACTTAGCACCCTCAGGGGCTGAGAGAGTGACAGTGTGTCAAGGCCGTGGAAGGGGCTGCAAGCCAGGGCCTTGGAGACAAGCCTCCCACGCCAGCGGCCCCTCCACCCACACACTCCACCCCCAGGCAGTGGGCTCAGCTTAGCGGCAGAGCCCAGGGGTCCTCAAACCTGGCTGTGCCTCTGAATCCCTGGGGACACTTTGTAAAAACCCAGGTTCCTAGGTCCCACTATGAGTTGAACATCCTAGAATTCATGTATCAAAGGCCTACCTCCCAGCACCCCAGAATGTGGCCTTATTTGGAAACAGGTCACTGCAGACATAATACGTTAAGATGAGGTCATCCCGGCAGAGGGCGGGCCCTTTGTCCAACTAGACCGATGTCTTTCTAAACAGGGAGTTTTTGGACACAGGGAGGCACAGAAGGAAGTCCACGTGGGCACACACAGTCAGAAGACAGCTTTCTACAAGCTCCAGGGAGGGGCTCAGAAGGAATCAGCTCTGCCAGAGCCTTCAGCCTGGACTCCTGGCCTCCAGAACGGTGAGAGAATAAACTAGTTTATTTAAGCCCCCACGTCTGTGGAACTTTGTTAAGGCAGCCTTAGTGAATCAGGATCAGATAGTAGGAGACCTGGACTTACCTATTCAACAGCCATGGGTTGATTCTTACAGGAATTTTGGCAAGTCCCACAGATAGGATGGGGCTTTGCCGGTGTCTCAGTGATAGAGAATCTGCCCGCGATGCAGGAGGTGCAGGTTTGATCCCTGGGTTGGGAAGATTCCCTGGAGGAGGTCATGGCAACACACTCCAGTGCTCTTGCCTGGAGAATCCCATGGACAGAGGAGCCTGGCGGGCTACAGTCCACGGGGTCACAAAGAATCGGACACGGCTGAGTGACTGAGCTGACAGCATGCACATGGACAGGACGCAGGGCTCTGGGAACTTGACTGTGGGTGTGGATGACGTGGGGATGCTGGTCACACGCGGGTGGGGCCCAGCAGGTCTGGGGCCTGAGACTGTGTTTGTCTACAAGCTCTCACACGTCACTGATGCTGCTGGTCCATGCGTCTCACTTTGGATAGCAAGGAGCAGGTGTTTAAATGTGGTTGGTCCCTCCAGGCGCCTGGTCCATCTAGGGTGGTGGTCCGTCCAGGGTGTGGCCCATCCAGGGTGTGGTCCGTCCATGTCTGCGGCCTGTCCAGGGTGTGGTCTGTCCAGGGTGTGGTCCGTCCAGGGTGTGGCCCGTCCAGGGTGTGGCCCGTCCAGGGTGTGGCCCGTCCAGGCGCCTGGTCTGTCCATGTCTGTGGTCCGGGTGTGGGTGGGGGGGTCCATGTCTGTGGCGTCCAGGGTGTGGCCCGTCCAGGGTGTGGTCCGTCCAGGGTGTGGTCCATCCAGGGTTTGGCCCATCCATGTCTGTGGCGTCCAGGGTGTGGTCCGTCCATGTCTGTGGCCCATCCAGGCGCCTAGTCTGTCCATGTCTGTGGCCTGTCCAGGGTGTGGTCCGTCCAGGGTGTGGCCCGTCCAGGGTGTGGTCCGTCCATGTCTGTGGCCTGTCCAGGGTGTGGCCCGTCCAGGGTGTGGCCCGTCCATGTCTGTGGCCTGTCCAGGGTGTCCAGGGTGTGGTCCGTCCAGGGTGTGGTCCGTCCATGTCTGTGGCCTGTCCAGGGTGTGGTCCGTCCAGGGTGTGGCCCGTCCAGGGTGTGGTCCGTCCATGTCTGTGGCCTGTCCAGGGTGTGGTCCGTCCAGGGTGTGGCCCGTCCAGGGTGTGGTCCGTCCATGTCTGTGGCCTGTCCAGGGTGTGGTCCGTCCAGGGTGTGGCCCGTCCAGGATGTGGTCCGTCCATGTCTGTGGCCCATCCAGGCGCCTGGTCTGTCCATGACTGTGGCCCGTCCATGTCTGTGACCCGTCCAGGGTGTGGCCCGTCCCAGTGTGTGTGCTCAGTAGTTCAGTCATGTCTGACTCTTTGTGACCCCATGGGCTGTAGCCCAGCAGGCACTTCTGTCTGTTGCACTTTCCAGGCAAGAATACTGGATCGGGTTGCCATCTCCTCCTCCAGGGGCTCTTACTGACCCAGGGATTGAACTTGCGTCTCTTGCAGCTCCTGCACTGGCAGGTAGATTCTTTGGCAGGTGCCACCTGGGAAGCTTCCATCCAAATGCGTGGGACTACCCCACTCACACATGCTAAAGCTGAGTGGGTCCTCCAGGGGTGCATGCCCACGGCCCTCACTCTGCAGACTCGGAATGAGGCGCAGAAAGTCAGGGGCTGTCTACACTCACGCCTCCAGCTCCTAGTGGCCTGGGACCTGCAAACCTTTCTCTCCATCCCTGGCTCGCGTCCTCAGGGCGCCCTGTGTTCGGACCTTGGCTGAATGGTGTGTGGATTAAGAAGAGGAAGCACTGCTCTCTCCTCGAGAGTTCACAAGCCAACTGGAAGCCTCAACGCTGGTTAAAGAGAAGGGGCTGATAGAGGCAATTAAGCTCTAAACTGATCTCAGTTATCATGAAGGTCATTCATTGACCCAGCCTTTCCGGGGCTGGCCCAGACCCCCCGGCCTCCCTCATCAGTGGACCTCTCATGTAGCAGAACTGAACTGTCTCGCTCCTGTCCCCTTCCCGGGGCCGCCTCTGGCTTCCTCCAGAGGGGGCTGTCACACTTTCTGTGGCCCCCCAGGGCTGCCACAGGACTGGCTAGTTTCCCCACTTCCAGGAACTCGCATATCTTCTCAGGGGGCTTTGGCACCATCCCCTTTAATAATCTTGTTTAAAATTAATTTTTATAGAAGTATAGTTGCATGACACTGCTGGGCAGTCTCTGCTGTACAGCAAAGGGAATCAGCCTTACGTATACATATGGCCCCTCTCCTTTTGTATTCCTTTTCCATTTAGGTCACCTGAGAGCCTTGAGCAAAGTCCCCCGTGGTGTACAGTAGGTTCCCATTCGCCATCCACTTTATATAAGGGGGGGGGTGTGTGTATGTCAATCCAATCACCAGTTCATCCCACCCACATTTCCCCCTTGGTGTCCATACTTTTGTTCTCTACATCTGTGTCTCTAGTTTCTGCTTTGCAAATAAGATCGTCTATACCATTTTTCTAGAGTCCACACATACGCCTGAATAAACATATTTGCTTTCTCTTTCTGACTTACCTTACTCTGTAAGACACCCTCGAGGTTCATCCATGTCTCCACAAATGGCCCATTTGGTTCTAGACAGACACAGTAGAGAGTCGTGGTCAAGGGCAGGGCTCTGTAGCAAACCTGTAGCCTCCACGTTCAAGCTGGAGCCTCAGTTTTCTTACTGAAAATAGAAGCATCAGTGCTGCTTCCCTCCTGGGGCTCGAAGAGGGAAGCAAAGGTCAGAAGCAAAGTGAAAGTCGCTCAGTCATGTCTGACTCTTTGCGATCCCATGGACCATACAGTTCGTGGAACCCTCCAGGCAAGAATGCTAGAGGGGGAGCCTTTCCCTTCTCCAGGGGATCTTCCCAACATTGAACCGGGGTCTCCTGCATTGCAGGCAGATTCTTTACCAACTGAGCCATCAGGGAAGCTCACACGGGAAGGTGACCACAAATATTAGCTCTGGTCAAGTATCTGCTTCATTTGTTACCAGCTTGTTTTTATTACAAAATGCTACATCCATCATATTTAAAAATCCATGCATGTACACTCACAGTATATCTGGTAAAATTATAATAAACACCAATGTTTCTAGTAGTCATATAGGGATATGAGAGTTGGACCATAAAGAAAGCTGAGTGCTGAAGAATTAATGCTTTTGAACTGTGGTATTGGAGAAGAGATTCTTGACAGTACCTTGGACTGTAAGGAGATCAACCCAGTCCATCCTAAAGGAAATCAGTCCTGAATATTCACTGAAGGACTGATGCTGAAGCTGAAGCTCCAATACTTTGACCACCTGATGTGAAGAGCTGACTCATTTGAAAAGCCCCTGATGCTGGGAAAGATTGAGGGCAGGAGGAGAAGGGGACGACAGAGGATGACGTGGTTGGATGGCATCACTGACTCAATGGACATGAGTCTGAGCAAGCTCCGGGAGTTGGTGATGGACAGGGAGCCCTGGTGTGCTGCAGACCACGGGGTCGCAGAGTCGGACACCGAGTGACTGAACTGAGCTGAAACACCAAGGCGCCTGCTATGCAGGCAGAGACGCCAAGCACCGCCAGGGAGCCTCCTCAGGACATCCGTCAAAGGCGGTCCCCGCTGTGGCGCTCCCATATACAAGGTCTGCTTTTCCAGTGGCATTTCTCTCTGTTTGGGGTTATCCCTAAAATACATTGTGAAGTTCTCAATCTGGGGACTTCATTTGCATGGTATCATTTCTCGCTGTCTTCTCATCCTGTCCTCTGTATTTGAGAGGTTCCTATTTCTTTCACTGAAGGAAGCATCCTGCTGATCACACTGCTGTCTAGTCCCTACTCGCTGGACTGTAGCCCCTCCTGTCACTGGACACAGTGCAACTATGAACGGTCATGCTCACGCTTTCCCTGCCCTACACCTGGCATTTGCACACAAACAGTCCTCTGGGGACTGTGCCCGGGAGTGCAATTACCGATCTCAGGAAAGGCACAGGTGCAGCACGCTTTTGTATCATAAGCTCTGTTTTCCAGTATCATTTTCCCGGTTCACATGACCTGCCTTCAGCTGGCGGATATTCTCATTCTCACCAACACTTGCGAGTGGCTGCCTTTTTTAATCTTGTCTGCTCCTTAAACTTTAACCACTCTGAGGGGTGAAACCAATCTGAATACGATTTTAATTTGCATTCTTTTATTAGTGATGAGTTTGACCATCATTTAAAACATTTATTAGCTGTCATTGTCTTCTATTTTGTGAAAAATGTTTTTATATATTGTCTTCCCTTTCCACTGTTTGACATGTCTTTATCTTAAAGGTTTATAAGAGACTGTAATTCTGGGTGTACTAGTTCATCCTGGATTAAATGCATTATAAATACCTTATTGCATTCTGTGTGGCTATTTCCTTACTTTTTAATGATGCCATTTCATAAACAAAGGCTTCTGCTTCTAAGATGCTTTATGGTTAGTGCTTTTGTGTCTTGTTTAAGCAACCCAAGGATTCCTATAATGCCATCTTTAAAAATATTTATAGCTATGCTTCTTGCTTTTAATTCTTTAAACAATCTATAATTGATGCTTTTAACATGGTAATGTAGGATGTGATTTTTTTTGTCCGTGTGGATAAGTAGCTGTCCTGAATCACACACTGAATGGTTCTTCTCTTTCCTGCTGGTCTGCAGCACCGTCCTGCACTTTATCCCTTCTTTGGATTTTGTATTCCATCCCATAAGTCTCTCTCTCCTGTCCTTGCACCAACACCCTGCTCTGATCATGAATGTGGATTTATGACTCACGGAGTAGGCCTCAGGAGCATGTTGGCTCGCCGTGGTCCTTTGCTCCTCCATATAAATGTTAGAATTATCTTGTCAGATTCTACAGAGACCAGCGCTGGAATTTTCCCTGAATCTCTGACTCAGTGTAGGCAGGTTTGACATCTTTGAATATCGAATCTTCCTCACCATAAATATGAAATATATTTCAGTGTGTTTATGCTTCTCAGTAAAGATGTGCGGTTTTCCTCGTGTGAGCTTTGGCACGTGTTCCGGTAATTGCTCCCTGTGTGCCTTACATTGTTGTTGCTGTAAAATCTGTAAAAGTGACATTTCAAATATTGATGATTTATAACACAGTAGCTGTGCTTTTGTGTTTATTGATCTTATATCTAGTGCTTTACTAAATGCATACTAATTTTAATCACTTTTTTGGAGAATGTTTCAAGGAGTCTGTCTATTTAATATATACAATAATATTAATACCCCCGAATAATGATAATATTTCCCTTTCCATTTTCTGATTTTTTTTTACTTTATTTTATGAAGCTATCTAGAACATCTCACAAATAATGATATAAAATTATTCCTTCTTATTCATGATGTTATTCTTTTAAAAATTTTAATTGGAGTGCACTTGATTTATAGCATTGTGTTAGTTTATGCTGTACATCAAAGTGAATCGCATATACATATACCCACTCATTTTTAGATTCTTTTCCCTTATAGATCATTACAGAGTATTGAGTAGGGTTCCCTGTGCTGTACAGCAGGTCCTTATTAGTTATCCATTTTATACATAGTGGTTGGAGAAGGAAATGGCAACCCGCTCCAGTATTCTTGCCTGGGAAATCCCACGGACCGGGGAGCCTGGCGGGTTGCAGCCTGTGGGGTCACAGAGTCGGACACAACGGGGCTGACTGAGCGCACACAGTAGTGTGTATGCGTCCATCCCAGCCTCCCCGTTATCCCTCCCTCTTGCTCATGCTTTTAATGTTTCCGCATGTGTTATGAGGCAGGAGCCATCCTGGAAGCCGTGGTTTCATGTCCTGTGCCGAGGATCTGCCTGTTACCACTTGGCTGAGAGCCTGCCCTTGCTCCCTGGCAGGGATGCAGGGCCAGGAATCTGTGAATCCAACCTCCCAGACTCCCTTGCCAGCCGGCATCTCAGCAGGCCCTGCTCTTGGGAAGGTCTGATGGGAGATTGAAGCAGAAGGAGGCGAGAGGAGACTTTTTGTCCTGTTTCCAGCCCCTGTCAGCATGGCAGCTGGAGCAGAAATCCAGATCCTACAGCTTGACAGCCATCTCCCTGGGTGACCCCAGCCACAGCTCCTCCAGGACCCCCTGAGATGAGCCATGCCCATTTAGCCATTCCCTGAGCACCAGCTGCGGAACTCCCATGTGATGGCCAAGCCCCAGCCCAACGGTGTGTGTGCGTGTGTGTGTGTGCGCGTGTGTGTGCAGGGGGATGACCTTTTGAGCCACTACATTCAGGCTTGGCTGTGATGTTAGTTCTCAAGATTGTTATATTTGAGCTGGCTCAGCCCGCTGGTGATAACTGTTCTTAGAATGTATTGCCTTGTGGATACCTCATTAAACAAATACAAGCCTTCAGCAAATCAACACCCCCTGTGTTAAATCCCCTAATTTACTATCTCTAGCAAAGTTTCCATGTTCTGACTGAAGTGGGAGTGAAAGTGTTGGTCGCTCAGTCGTGTCTGACTCTTTGCGACCCCGTGGACTGTAGCCCTCTAGGCTCCTCTGTCCACGGGATTCTCTGGGCAAGAATGCTGGAGTGGGTTGCCCTGCCCTTCTTGTGGGGATCTTCCAGACCCAGAGACTGAACCTGGGCCTCCTGCATTGCAGGCAGATTCCTTGCCAGCTGAGCCACCAGGGAAGTCTGTAGATCTTAATTTATTGAATCACCTTTATTCCATAAAAAAATGTTGTTTGATTTTAGTTTTCATCAGGATTGGTGTCAAATTTCATTCCTTCATTAATATGAATCAATTTTAATAACACCATACTCTCCTCCTTAACTGTGTTAATGTCCTGTTTGAGTATCCAGATCGTGCTAATCTGGCAGAATGTGTGTTCCTAATCTCTGACAGATTTCTACGCTTGGAGGCATCGTTTCATTGGAAGGTTGTCAGTGTCCCCCTCTTAAAGGAGCAATGTTTTGTTTTGATAAATCACTCTGAAACTGTTATTCATGTATTTACCTAGGTGCAGTGCGCGTGCTCCGTGCTGTGGTGGCTTCTCTTTCTGTGGAGCATGGGCTCTAGAGGGCATGGGCTTGGTAGCTGTGGCTCATGGGCTTAGTAGTATGCTACGTCTTCCTGAACTGGGGATCGAACCTGTCTCCTCTGGCAGGCACATTTTTAATCACTAGACCATCAGGGAAGTTCTGATAAGCTATTTTGTATTTATCAAGTTAATTGCATTAATGTATCAGAGATCTGAAATGAGAGATTGAGCAATGAAATCTATTTTAAGAGACCAGGAGAGTAAGTGGATGAGAGAATTAGACGAAAATGCCAGGGGGAGTCCACGTGAAATTAGTGCCCAGTAGGACTGTGAAGCAACAGTTAGAACTGGACATGGAGCAACAGACTGGTTCCAAATAGGAAAAGGAGTACGTCAAGGCTGTATATTGTCACCCTGCTTATTTAACTTCTATGCAGAGTACATCATGAGAAACGCTGGACTGGAAGAAACACAAGCTGGAATCAAGATTGCCGGGAGAAATATCAATAATCTCAGATATGCAGATGACACCACCCTTATGGCAGAAAGTGAAAAGCAACTAAAAAGCCTCTTGATGAAAGTGAAAGTGGAGAGTGAAAAAGTTGGCTTACAGCTCAACATTCAGAAAATGAAGATCATGGCATCCAGTCCCATCACTTCATGGGAAGTAGATGGGAAACAGCGGAAACAGCATCAGACTTTATTTTTGGGCTCCAAATCACTGCAGATGGTGACTGCAGCCATGAAATTGAAAGACACTTACTCCTTGGAAGGAAAGTTATGACCAACCTAGATAGCATATTGAAAAGCAGAGACATTACTTTGCCAACAAAGGTCCGTCTAGTCAAGGCTATGGTTTTTCCTGTGGTCATGTATGTATGCAAGAGTTGGACTGTGAAGAAAGCTGAGCGTTGAAGAACTGATGCTTTTGAACTGTGGTGTTGGAGAAGACTCTTGAGAGTCCCTTGGACTGCAAGGAGATCCAACCAGTCCATTCTGAAGGAAATCAGCCCTGGGCTTTCTTTGGAAGGAATGATGCTAAAGCTGAAACTCCAGTACTTTGGCCACCTCATGCAAAGAGTTGACTCATTGGAAAAGACTCTGATGCTGGGAGGGATTGGGGGCAGGAGGAGAAGGGGACGACAGAGGATGAGATGGCTGGATGGCATCACTGACTCGATGGACGTGAGTCTGGGTGAACTCCGGGAGTTGGTGATGGACAGGGAGGCCTGGCGTGCTGCGATTCATGGGGTCGCAAAGAGTCGGACAGGACTGAGTGACTGAACGGAAGGCTGTGTGTTTTCTCCAGGCCCATTCACTTCTGCATTATACTCACCTCACCTCAACCCCATCTGAAAGGTACTTTTAGTGCTTTTGATAGACCAACTGTTGTTATTTTTAAATCTAATAGCATATACATATTATTGCTAACCTCACAAGTTCTGCGTTCTCCTTTGTTCACAGTTACCCACATGTCATGTGTGGTCAGCATCTATTCCTGCACCTTGCCCTTCTTTCATCCTTCATTACTGTTTTTGCCAAAATTTCTTCTTACATCTCATTTTTTATTCTGGGGTCATTTTCTTTCTTTCTGAAGTACATCTTTTAGAAGATTTTTTTTTTGCTGAGGATCTGTTAATGTTTTCCTTTTGAGAATTTTTTTTATCCCCCTCTTGTATTGTTACTGGCTACAGACTGCTGCACTAACCGTGACTTTTCCTTAGCATCTTGAAAGTGCTACCACACAGCTTTACTCTGGTTGCTGTTAGGGTCTGCTGTCAACGTAATTGTTCATCTCTCCCAGGGAAACTGCCTTTTCTCCATAGAGGCTTGAAAGAACTTTATGCTTCAGGCAGTTCCGTGACAATGAATCCAGGTGTAACTTCCTTTCCGTGTGTCCTTCTGGTTGTGTGTTTTGCTTTTTAAATCTGTGGATTCATGCCTTTCCTCGGTCCTGAAAAAATAACCAGCCATTAACATTCATTTTCTTTTTTCCTGCCCCAGCCTCTTTGGCTGGGGTTCTGGTTGCATTCATATGAAATTTTCTTGCCTTTTTTTTTTTTTTTTTTCTATATTTCTTCACTTCAGTCATATGTTTCATCTCATCTTTCTGTCTGCCACATTCTGGTAATTTTATCTGATTTGTCTTCCAGTTCTTGGATTTATTTCTTAACTGTCTCATCTGCTGTGTAACTCAGCTATTGTGCTGTTCATTTTAGCCATTGCGCTTTAATTTCCAGAAGCTTTATTACTTCTTTATGAAGTCTGTCTGGTCATTTTTGTCGTTTACCACTTCTTACTCATTTTCTTATGTCATATTTCAATTTTTAAAATTTCCAAATAGAATTATTTCACACTCTTCTAACAGTTAAATGTCAAATCTCTCTTTTTATGCTGCCTCTTAATTTTGGTGGTTTCTTCTGTGTGTTTGGGTGCATTTTATTTTATATTATTTTTAGTTAAATTTTGTTCCACCTTCAGGCTTGGCTGAATTTAACCTGTGGTCATACTGAGAGATCTGAATTGAGGATTTACTTACCCAGAAAAAAATTGTACTGTTACTACCAGGTACCAGAAGGAACCAGCAACCTGAAATCTCTGTAATTCTTAAGCCAGAGTCTGACAGTGGAGACAAAGGAGAACTTCAGAGTGCTGTGAGAACAGGGTGGTAACCACAGGTAATCGATGGAGACAATTGTTATGGGCACTATTTTTTCCCACCTGAGACTGCGGCAGAGAAGACAGAGTCCACGGCACTTCCCTTGGTTTTCAGGTGGGTCCCACCCCACCTTTTTCAGGAGACATTAGACCCCCAAGAACCTGGCTTCATGCGGAAATCTCAGCTTAGCTCCAACACTAAACAGGGACCACATCTTATTCCTGACACCCCAAGCTGAGAGACACCCCAAACTGATATTGACCCCCAGCTTCTGGCTTCTTGATCAATATCAGCTGTTCCTCCAGAGCAGCCCCACCGTTGTGGTCGCACCATGTTCTTCTACCAACTTTTATGGTTTTGATATGTTCTTATTTATTTCTTCTTCATAGGTAATTTCAATTTCAATGTTTAAAGCCATTTTTTTCTTTTTGGTATATATACTGTAATTTACCCAGAGTCTGGGAGATTTTTGTGTCTGAGGGCAACTCAGAAGACCCATTCTATCAGGCTACTCTAAACATGGCTTTATATTTCAGACGCAATGGAGTCAACGTGGATGGTGAGGAGCCTTGTGATCAAGGGTGGGATGAGACATCTTCACGATGTCATTTGGTAAAGATGGGAACCTGGGCCTGATGGTGGACTGCCTCAGCTCTTCATCTCCGTGGGTCTGATAATGACGTCTTTGGGAACTTGTCACAGGGGCTGAACAAGGGCAGGGCCAGCGTCTTGCACACATCTTGCCCCAGAGTTTGCTGGGAGGATATGTGGTGATGTCACTAACTGCGCTGTCCCCTCCAGAAGCTCATCCACAGTCTCTGTCCTTCTCGGCTGACCCAGGGCCTCCACCGTTGCCTTCTGCACGCGGTCCTTTCCAAAACTGCAGGAATTGTGCATCCCTCACACGGTCACAGGGCAGTGACTGCAGGCATTTTGGTCCCCAGTGTCCAGCCCTGGACCTGGGAATGAGTGAGGGACAGTGAGAGCTCCCGGAGTTCTAACAATCACACTCATGTTTACACAGTGCAAGGTGGTTGCTGCACTGAGTGAATCATAGACACTCAGGGTAGTCTGTTGAAACCTCAAAGTTGGTTCCCAGACAGTGGCAGTTCTTGTGCTTTGCTGAACACACAGACTTCAGGCTGGTGGCAGGGAATGCTCACCACTCAGGTGCATGCCCCTTGCTCACAAAAGCCCTGTGTTTCAGCCCCTGGGGGTGGCCAGGACCTTCTTCCCAAGAGCCGGTACCTCTCTGGACTTTGGTCCAAGGTAAGCCGTATCCTCACCTATTCACCAGTGCGAGTTCTCAAAATAAGTTGGAATCTGGCTGCCTGGTCCTTCAGGGAGATTTGAACTCTGATGTTGGGTTACATGCATCAAATATACCCTCAGTTAAGAAAAAAAGAAAGCGTGATCTGTTGTGACTTTTGAAATGTCTTTAGTACAGGTTGTACTAATATGGGATTTAAAGAAGATGGGTGGATATTGAGGAGCAAACCTGAAGTAATAATTGCCTCAATTTATTTCTCAGGAACCAAAATTAGAGACAAATGTGTCCCCAGTCTCCTTTCTGGAAGCACAGCCTCCTCAAAGCAGCTATGCTTAATTCAGATAAAAAGCCATTATCCATCCTGAGTCCACAGGGCTTCCTGCACCTGCAGCCCCGTTGCTTTCATCATTTCTCCCTGGAATTCATTCGGATCATACGTCGTTTTCAAGGTTTGTTTGTGTAATTTCAACAAACACTTGCAGGGCCCTGGGGAGGGGAGGCGTGGCATTGTGGCCTCAGGTACAGGAAGGCACGGGGCCAGGCATCCAAGATCAGGTCCGGGGAGGAGGGCACAGCAGGGGCCGCTGACCTGACTCTCAGGCACATGGCTGGTGAATTTCGGGCACTATGGGAATACAGAAGAAGTATAGTTGAGGCTGTCTAGATGGATCCCACAGAGGAAATACGACCAAAACTGGAGGATGAGTGGAGCATGAGCAAGAGTGAGGGAGGCAAACCCAGAAGGGAGGGGATGCCAAGGGGAGGAATGTCAGGGAAGGGTCGGTCGCTGGCAAGGCGTGAGCAGAGAACAAAGGGTTGATCTTTCAAACCAGAGTGCGTGGAGACCAAAAGAGACACTCTAAGTCCCTGGCTGGGACCGCGGGCATGAGTCAGCGTGGACCAGGCCAGCTGGGCATCCGGCCCCCGCGTGTGGAGGCGCCCACGCCATCTGGCCTGACGCACACGCACAGGGCGCTGTTGGTGCTGGGTTTGGTCCCTGGCCGTTCGTGCAGGTCAGGCCGGGTCTGGGCGTCCTGAGGGAGGGCCGTGCCCCTGCTTGGGGCTCAGCTCCCCTGTGTCTGCCCGCAAGCTGGATCGGGCCTCCCACCCCCTGCCCCAGGACTCTCCCGCATGAAGGAGGACAAAAGCGACTCCTCACTCTTAACTCCTCACCCTCTTCTACGTCCATCTGGTGCCCGTTGCTCTTTGCTCTGTGCCAGTTCTCATGAGGTTTCAATAAAAATGCTTGAGCATCCATTTGCTCACAGTCCTTCTGATGCAGAGACTCATCTACTATCTGGAGGGACAGCGAGCATGTGAGTCAGGGGGAGGTGGTCAGGATGAAGGAGGTGATCTGGCAGAAGGAGCTTGGGTGCTGAGACCCCTGGAATCCAGTCCCACGTGCCGTTTGGAGTGAGCAGCGCTCTGATGCTTTCCGAGACCCTTCTGCTTGCTGTCCAATTTATCCCTCACTCTGTGGTGAGGACAGCGTCGCTAGGCCATCACGGGGGCTTAGTGGGGACGCCAGGTGGGATGGAGTGATAAAGCACTCCTGTAAATCAATCTCTTGAAGTTTTAAGATTGCTTTTTCTACTTAATCCCAAGAAATTTCAAGTCAAAGCTCCCTTTAATGTGAGCTAGAGCTGGAGCCCGGGGAAGGCAATGGCACCCCACCCCAGTACTCTTGCCTGGAAAATCCCATGGACGGAGGATCCTGGTAGGCTCCAGTCCATGTGGTCGCTAAGAGTCGGACACGACTGAGCGACTTCACTTTGACTTTTCACTTTCATGCATTGGAGAAGGAAATGGCAACCCACTCCAGTATTCTTGCCTGGAGAATCCCAGGGACGGGGGAGCCTGGTGAGCTTCTGTCTATGGGGTCGCACAGAGTCGGACACGACTGAAGCGACTTAGCAGCAGCAGCAGCAGAGCTGGAGCCAGGTACTTTGGGTCCAAGGCATACGTTTCTTGTCAGTTTTTACTTATAGAGAAGATGGTGGCCCAGAAGGAGCTAATAATAATAAACCACAGTTTCCTTTATTATAAATTCTACAGGGACAGTTGATTCTCATGGAAGGCTTTCACCGACTCTTGCTGGTCTTGTATAAGGAGCCAACTAGAACTGCAGCAGATGAATGAGAGTAGGCCGGGGAGGAAAGCTGGCTGATATTTCCGTTTGCATTGTGAGTAATGCATAAGATAAAAGCGCGGCAACCAAGACCACGGGCCAGTGACTGGAGGGCCGCGTTTATCAAGCTGGAGGGTCGTGCTCAGGTACTGGAGGGGTCTTTCTTCGTCTTCCACGCGATGCCCTGCACAGCAGCTACAATCACACACAGTTTTTCTCACTCCTCTGAACCCTTGGCGTTCTCTCCATGGTTCTTCCAAACAGACCACAAAATGGCAAACCGCCTGGATCCGTGGCATTTGTCACTTTCCATGGTGTGAATATTCGCACTACAGCAGATTTCAAAATACAAACCTGACTCCCTTCTATGACTGTCAGTACGTAAGGATGGGGGGAAGGGATAGTCAGGGAATTCGGTGTGGACACGTGCACACGGCTATATTTAGGATGGATTACCAGCAAGGATCTACCGTACAGCATAGAGAACTCTGCTCAATTGTATGTGACAGTCTGGATGGAAGTGGGACTTAGGGGAGAATGGGTACGTGTGTCTGTGTGCCTGGGTCCCTTTGCTGTCCACCCGAAACTGCCACAACATTGTTGATCGCCTATACTCTAATACAAAATAAAAAGTAAAAAAAAAAAAAAAGTGATTTCCTTGAACGGGAAGGGGAGCAGTGTTTGGAAGTGATGCTGCGTCCATATGGTTATACTGCGATCTACCGCACAGGAAAACCAGATGTAAACAAGAGTTCAGGAGTGAAGATCCCACTGAGATGCAGCAAAGCTGTTAGGGGGTGCTGGGTATGCTGAGTAAGCTATTAGGCGGAGCTATTAAGTGTGCACTGTCCTTATCTGATGTACTTGACAGTAGGTTTGCACATAGGCACACTAAGCGGCTTCAATAGTGTCCGACTCTGCCGCCAGGTGGACTGTGGCCCGCCAGGCTCCTCTGTCCGTGATTCTCCAGGCAAGAACACCAGAGCAGGGTGCTATGTCCTCCTCCAGGGCATCTTTGCCACCCAGGGATTGAACTCACGTCTCCTGCGACTCCTGCATTGAAGGCAGATTCTTTACCACTGAGCCACCGGGAAAGCAATGCCTATTGTCTTAGCTTCCTGCTGCTGCTAAGTTGCTCCAGTCGTGTCCGACTCTGTGCGACCCCATAGACGGCAGTCCACCAGGCTCCACTGTCCCTGGGATTCTCCAGGCAAGATCACTGGAGTGAGTTGCCATTTCCTTCTCCAATACGTGAAAGTGAAAAGTGAAAGTGAAGTCGCTCAGTCGTGTCCGACTCTTTGGGACCCCATGGACCACAGCCCACCAGGCTCCTCCGTTCATGGGATTTTCCAGGCGAAAGCACTGGAGTGGGGTGCCACTGCCTTCTCCCTTAGCTTCCTAGGGCTGCCTTAACAAATGACAACAAGCAGGGTGGCTTAAAGCAGCAGTCTTTGATTCGCTCACAGTTCTGGAGGCCGTAAGTCTGAAATCGGGGTGTCCGCAGGGCCCCGCCCCGTCCCCATCCTCCCTGCCCTGGGTCAATTCTGCCTACCCCTTGGGCTTCTGGGGCTGCAGCTGTGTTTGTCTGTGGCTGCATCGCTCCATCTTTGCCTCCATCTTCACATGGCCTCCTCCCCTGAGCATCTTAATCTCAAGTCTCCTTCTGCCTTTATTTTATGAGCCCAACACCCGCCCAAATCTAGCATGACCTCTCTCAGGAGCCTTAACTTAATAGACCTCCAAGACCCTTGTTCTAAACAAGCAAACTCGTGTGGACAGGCTCTGAGGGTCCACAGTTCAACCCGCTGCACCTACATCTAAGCAACCAGCTCATAACACACCTGAAAAATTAACAGCCTTCTCTCATAAGCCTGTGTGAGCCAGCCCCGGAGCACCCCTGGAAAGGTGTCCGTTTCCATCACACTTCCAGTGAAATAAAGCAAAGCCCATTTGTCCTCTTACTCCATCACGTGTTAATAGTTACCAGATCCCCACCAGGCAGGGGAGCCGGCTGGAGGCGCCTCACCCCGAGTGCCTGCTCCCCGATGGCCCCGCCGGATCGGGCAGGAGCAGGTGGTGGGTGTTGTCCTCTACGGAGGAGATGGACAGCGTGAGTGGGCTGGAGGGACCTCCCCAGCAGCAGCAGTTGGGTCAGAGCCCAGAACAGGCAGGGGCCCTGGTGGGAGGCTCAGTGCCCCTGACCACTGCATCTCTGGAGCATCGCTGCTTACTCACCTTGAAGATGGCCAAGCTGGTGACAGTTCCAAAGGGCAACACGGGGTGGAAGGGCAGTTGAACCACGTCCCCCAGACCTCCCTGCAGCCGGCCTGCAGAGCGGATGTCGCTGAACGGGGCACCATCCTAGCTGCAGCTGGCAGCCTGGCTCCCTGGACGCCCACTGAGCTGATGGTGGTGGGCTCCATGCCTGAGTCATCGCTGGTGAGAAACTGGGGGGAAAGAAGGGAAATTGTCCAACCCGGCGACATTTTCCTTGACGGGGGAATCAGTGCCTACAGGCTTCTGCCAGTGTCTGAAAAGGAAAGCAGGTGGGAGCTGGAGGGGAGTCGGGCCTGTGTGGTGGGCGAACGGGTCCTGCTGCAGGACAGGCTGGGACCTGCCCGAGGGCTCGTCCTGAACCTCGCCTTCCTCTTCCCCCAGGTTCTGCTGCGCTCGCTCCTTCCAGGCAGCGCCAGAGGACTGGAAGGGGAAAGGCACAAGAATAACCCCCCAAGGTCAGGGTGATCGGATTTGCTGGGCGCCAGCACTGAGAGGATGGGGTCAGGCAGAGCCAGCCCGTCGCTGGGTCAGAAGCTTCACAGTCTAGTCCCTGGCTGGGGGCTCCAGGAAAGCTGTGTTCCCCGTGTCACTCATCCTGGAAGGTGGCCTGGCCCTCCCCACGGCCCCAACAGGAGCCGGTAGGGGAGCGGAAACCCAGGTGTCCTGAGCAGCCTCCACTGTACCAGGTGAGGGATATCTGCTGGATGTGGGCTTCGCATGGGGGTTTCAGAGTCAGGACAGGGATGCCACGGAAGTCACCCCACAGGGTGCCATCAGCAGCCTCCTCCCCACATCGGAGGGGTGACAGTACCACCCGTCCACAAGGTTGCTGTTGAAGATGAAATATGTCAAAGCACGTCCAAGCAAGCACCACTCACTTCAAATGCAAGCACAGGGGCTGGAGCCAAGGTCTCCCATTTCCGATGTCTCTGTTCTCTCCACCAAGAAAAATAGTTTCTGATAAAAAAAAAAAAAGACATCATTTGATCCTAAACCCCCAAGACCACTTTGCCCGAGCCCACTGCTCCCTACACCTGGTCCCTGCCAATCCCAACGGGGGTGGCCCAGCTAAGCTCTGGTTGAGTCCAACACTTGGAACTAATGAAACAGCAGTTCCTCAACACAAACATGCATTTCCTTCTCACGGCTGCTTTTGGTTGGAGAACCATTGAGTCTTAACCTGTTGTCTCTCATCGCTTGATGGGCTGAATCACCCTTGGTTGGAGGCACTCAGGACGTGCTTGCCCAGTTCCCAGATAAGTGGTTATCATCGATCAAACAACGTCAGGGCGGTTTTCCAATGCAGTGCCTTGACGTTTTGAGTTTGTCTGATTGCTGTGTGTGCGGTATTTCTGAGGGAACGGACTGTTTTTCACTAGGTTTGGCGCCTCCCTAAAAGCCATCATCTGATAAGCACCCCTCAAGGACCTGCGATGTGCAAGCTGGTGTGTGAGGGGCACCTGGGGCCTGTGCCCCACCCTCTCGACCTCACAGAGGGCGCGTGCCACACGGGAAAAGCGTGCCCGTGATTGCCACTTTGCCCTGGAATTGCAGCCCAGTCAGGTGGGCTTTGCCCTGAACTGAGGGCCAAGCTTTTCAAACATCTCTCTCCGCTCCCAAGAGCTGTCTTGCTGGGGTTGCATAGTGAGAGACAGATTGGACGAGCCAACAGGTCCGTTTGCAGAGGGATTTCTGTTTTCTGCCCCTGAGCGTGGACCGTGTGTCATGGGGGATGGAGCCTTGTCGTTTGGGGGAAGGGTGTCGAGTTGCCCTTGCCCTCAGTAATTCGTTTGGAAGTCTGGAGGCAGGGGGATGTCCACAGTGACCCATCAAAGGCATATCTGACCTGAGACGCAGGCACAAGTCAGCTGCTCTGGGCTTCACTGTTAGTGGCTCTTATCTTGGGCTGACAGCGCTGCCTGAGGAATTGGCCTGGATCCCACCAAGGCCAGTCCTGGCCCGAGTCGTGTGTCTCCTGCTAGAGTCCAGGGATTGGTCTTCACTGGGCACAGAGTTTCCCTGGTGTGTCTGTCCCCACCTGAGATGCTTTGTGAACAAGGCAAAGTGTCAATACATAGATGATAAATGTAAAGCGAGTCCCAGAGCCTGCACTCCGTAATCTAACAAAGTTTTAATCTCACGTCTGTCTTAAGAGCTGCGAGGTATTTTGGCCATGATTTATCTTTTGATTTTCTTAAAGAAATTGCTCTCAAATGTGTTCGTGCTTCAGAAGAGCCACAGACATAAAAAAAAATGCAATCTTTATTATAACACATCATTTTATTTCCTGCCGCATGAGAAAGATTCAAGACAGAAATTGTGATTGTCCGGTTATTTTTACATTCAAATAAATGGCAAATCAGCCTGTCAGGACAGCGTGTCCTGTCTTAAGCATTTAGCTCATTCTTACAGGAATCAGGGAGCCAGATGTCTCGGGAGCATTTGGACACACGCCTCTCACATGGCCCCAGGACAACAGCTGGTAGTTTTCCATTTCGCCTTCTTCCTGGACCAGGTCAGCATCAGGACCAGGAAGCTGGCGGCCAAGGCTGGATGCAAAGGCGGTGAGTCAGGGATGCTGAGACGGGACCCAACCAGAGAGCTGCCCTCAGCACTCCCCATGTCCTCTACTTCTAGGTCAAGCTTCTGCCCGTGACGGACGCAGACGCTCAAGGTCAGGGAGGCCTGGGAGCTCCCAGGATGGGCCTGGGGGAGGCAGCAGTTGGGATGCCCTGAAGATCCTGGAAACTTGCAGTGTCTTGAAGATGCTTAGAAATGCCTTAGAAGCAGGAGGGTGGGCGAGGGCAGGGGGCACCCTGAGGAAGGGGTCCTGGGGGAGTAAAGACTTGGAGGTCTGCATGGAAGGAAAGCTGGCACCAAAGTCAGATGGCACCAGGGAGCAGACGGAGGCCATGCCGTGGTAACAAGAGCATCTACCCTGGGCCTGTGCTGCCATGGTTCGAGCCCCTCTGTCCGAGTCGCTGACCCTGGCACCGTGATGTAGGGAGGCCACTGCCCCGATTACTGAGGCCCAGAGTCACCCTGCAGCATGCCGAACTCAGTGCAGGCACCAGCAGAGCCAGGGTTGGAGCTGAGGGCTTCCTACCCTCCAGAATGTAGGGAACTTTTGTGCAGGAAGGAGGAGGGGGATGCAGCTGGGATAGGAATGGGACATTTCACAACTCTCGGCCCAGTTCCCCCGAGTCTGTCTTCCCGTGTGGCCCCATCTCACTGATGGGACCACCGACCTCAGCCTGGAAACCACTCTGGGATCTTCTCCCCCATACCAGCCCCTCCTTCCCAGCCCAGTGACCACCAGGCTCTGCTTCGCGTCTCCGAGCCCTTCCAGCTACCACCTGATCCTGGCTCTGTTGCTTCAGTCTGCGTTCCCGTGAAAGCCCGACGGCGCTGGCTCCATCCCAGGGGGCTCCTGTGAGGGTGACACAAATCAGTCTGTGCGTGGAGCCTGGCACAGGGCACCCTCTCACACGGGGTCCCGTGCCAGGATGGACTTTCACGTGTCCCCTCTGCCCATGCATCTCCTTCTGTCCCTCACGAACTTGTGTTCCCAGCCGCTCTTGTGATCAGTGGGCTGTGCGATTGAGTGCTGGCCCTTCCCTGACACTCTGCCATCTGCCCTCTATCCTTTTTTGCCATTTTGACAGCCAGCTGAAGAGAACGCAACGGAGAACAGTGAGACCCTAGGATGCTGGTGTCTCAAGAAAACAGGGGGCTGCACCCATGGGTGTCTGCATGGAGACCTGCCAGCCATCCCCGCTGGCCCACTATGGACCGAGGCAGGATGGACCAGCTGTATTATGAGACAGCGTCAGTAGTAGCATCATTATCATCACCCTTTTACGTTTAATGTAAGCATTTATTTCTTTCATTAGAAAAAAAGCAATACATTAAAATGAAATACATATTTATTTGCAAGAGGTTTGGATTTTGCATTGAGGTGCTCAAAGATAATGGAAAAAAAAGATAATTGAGAAAAAATAGAGCAATGATCTTACTTTTCTATAAATACATTAATTCCAGTTATGTTAGAATTAATGATCGATATGAAAGTCTTCAGTAGCAACTTTGCCAAAAACCAGCCGACAGAATGCGTGTGGGTCTATGCCTGCTCTCTGTTCTCTTTTATTCACCTATTGGTCTCTGCCTGAACCTGAATCACATTGTCCTGCTGACTGTAGCTTTATACTAAATTTTGAAATAAGATAGTATAAAAATCCTCCAAATGTGTTATTTTTTTTTTTTTTTTTAATTTCACCAGCTACATAGACCTTTCTATTTCTACATACAGTTTGGCTTCAGCCTGTCAATTTCTATTTAAACTATTGATTGTAATTACTTTATTTTTTATTTGGCTGCACAACACAGCCTGTGGGATCTTTGTTCCCTGGCCGGGGATTGAGCTCAGGGTATCAGCAATGAAAGCCCGAAACCACTGGCCCTCCAGGGAATTCCCCGCTGGGATTACTTTATATTTATAGATCAACAAGAGAAAGTTCTCGTTTTAACAATGTTTGCTGATTTTTCTAGATATGGTATCACTAGGGATTTTAATTCGATTTAGTTTTCATCAGATAAACTGCAGGATTTGATTCAGTTGACATTTGTTGTGTTGAGTTTGTGGGTCTGCATCAGGTCCATGTTGGTGAGTGTATTCTGCACACTTGAGAGAGAGGGGAGTGTGCTTTGCTGTTGCTGGGTGCAGACCCCACACATGTCAAGTGGGTTTGGGGTGATCATCCTGCTCAGGCCCTCTCTGTCTTCACCATCTGTTGTTTTTACTCTATCAGCTGCTGAGACAAGGTGTTAGTCCCCAACCACTGCTATGGAGCTGTCTTTTTCTCTCTTGCATTCTGTCCATTTTTGCGTCACTTATTTTGAAGATCTGGCGTTAGAGGCATGCACATCAGATTTTGGTTTCCGTTTTTGAAAGTCTTAATGAATGTTTCCTGTTTCCACTATGAAACAAGCCTCTTCATTCCTATAATATCCCCTCTTTTGAAGTCTGCCCTGCCTGATACGAATGTCGTTGCACAAAGATCTCTTGCTCATAGCTTGCGTGTCAGGCCTTTTGCCATCCTTCTTCACCCTACCTGTGTCTTTTCATTTGGAACATCCTTCTTGTAGACTGCCTGTGCGTGCCTTGCCTGTTTATCTGGTCTGGCAGACTGTGATTTGTTGTTTGGTCCATTTACATTTAATGTAGCTGTACACGTGCTTGGCTGTGTGCACCATCCTGCTATTGCTCTCTGTCTCCCCCTGCTCTCTGCTTCTTGTTCCCTTCTTTCCTGTTTTCTTTGGTTTAGTCAAATATACATTTATTTTTGTATTCTCTTCTATGCCCTCAACTGGCTTTCTGTCATACCTGTTTTTTTCTCACTTACTGCTTGCTCTAGAGATTGCAATACTCATTTTTAATTTATCATAATTTATCTGAATTAAAGTATGCAAGAGCCTTGTATTCAGCCTTCCTGCCTATTGTTGATATATTATTTGCGTATATGGTATAAATATCAAAATAGATCATTGTATGTCCCTTGGACTACAAGGAGATCAAACCAGTCAGTCCTAAAGGAAATCAACCCTGAATATTCATTGGAAAGACTGATGCTGAGGCTGAAGCTCCAATCCTTTGGCCGCCTGATGTGAAGAGCTGACTCATTGGAAAAGACCCTGATGCTGGGAAAGATTGAGAGCAGGAGGAGAAGGGGACAGCAGAGGATGAGATGGTTGGATGGCATCACCGACTCAGTGGACATGAGTTTGAGTAGGCTCCAGGAGTTGGTGAGGGACAGGGGAGCCTGGCGTGTTGCAGTCCTTGAAGTCACAAAGACTCAAACACGACTGAGCGGCTGAACTGAACTGTTGTTAAAATGGTTGTCTTTATAATTATCTAGATACTTATCTTTACAATTGGTCTGAAGTTTACAACAGATTTATAGATGGGAAGATTAGTCCAGCATCATGTCCTTCCTTATTACCAGAAGCCAGAAGTCATAGAATCTGCTCTAGTATGAGTCACCTTACAGCATCGATATACTTTTCTGTGAGTCACTGAATTTCCCCAATAGTCACATTTCTGCTTCTGAAGGGCACCTACACCAGCTTGAACAATGTAGTCACAGCCTTTTTTTTATAACGACTTTGTTGAGATATGACAAAAAGATCACTCCTTTAAAGTCTACAGTTGAGTGGATTTTAGTAAATGTTCAGAGTATGTAACCAGCACCACTGTCTCCTTTAGAGCATTTTCCTCACCTCCAGAGGGAACTCTGTGCCCATGCGTCATCCTTCTGCCTTCTCACCCAACCCCAACCCATGGCAACCACTGTGTCTACTCTCTGTGCGTATCTGTGTCTTCTGGACATTTTGTATAATTAGAGTTACATGCTTGCGACCTTCAGTGACTGTCTTCTTTTCTTAGCATAATGTGTTCAAGATTCATCCATGTTGCATTCATAACAAGCATCACTGCTTCACTCCTCTTCATGGCCAAGTGCTAGTCCGTTGCATGGACTTCAGCTGATCCAGGGAGCATCAGCAAACCCACATGTATGGCCACCTGCTCTGGTAGCTCTTCCAACCCAGCTTTTAGGTGTAATAAAGCGGCCGCTTCTGTTCCAGCCGTCTGACTTCCAAACCTCTCCCTAACTTGAATCACAACGAGGGTGAGGATAATAGAGTGTGTTTGATAAGACTCGTCTCTGTGACATGAAGGGAAGATGGCGTCGTGATAGCATCAATCACATCTGAAGGATGGGCTCTTGGGCTCACGTTACAGTCTCCACAGTAATTTTATATATGGTGGAAATAATTTTTACTGAAATTGCTTTAGTGGACTTGACTCTGAAAAGGAGAGATTACAGGCACATTAAGAAACACCCCATTTAATTGTGTTAATGCAATTTTAAAATTCAGCTCATGGATTTATAGCTCCCTGAAGGGTGAGGAAGGTAAAGGAATACATGAGCCTAGACATGGCAAATTTATTCTGCAGAATAATGCTGGTCTCCTTCCACTGGAAAATCAAAGCTAAGGTCACATCGATGTGCTTGGAGCCGGCGTGGCAAGTGTCGATTATCAAAGTGTGTCACAAAACTGAGATAATTTGGTGCCGATCCGCACAACCTAGAAAGGAAAAGATATTGATTTGTAGAACAGTCAATATTTTCTCCCTATAAAGGAAGAGGAATTGAGCCAATTGTAAATAAATTCTCACACCTCTCAAAGAAGCCACTGGAAGATGGGTCATCTGACTGTGATGTGTTAGTCAGGGGAGGGGGGTGCGGAGCGTGGCAGCTGTGTTTCTGCCGGACACAGCAAAGGCTTGGGACCTGGCTGAGGACATCACTGTGTTGGGACCAGGTGACCCTGCAGGTGACCGGTTGGAGGTCAGAACTTGTCCCGTGGCCAAGAGCAAATGGATGCAAAAATCTCAGAAGGGCAGAGGCAAGACTGGCCTGGGTGGGCTCGTTCCTGCCTGCTCTGACCACTAGCACTCAGCACCTGTGGACAGCAACCTACGGAGAGGCTACAACCTGAGTCCTCACGTGTGATGGACCAAAGTCCTTATGTTCCTGAGGACATTCTATTTTGGGGCCAAGAGTGGAAGAACTGGAGTGCGGGACACCAGTGCCCTTCTCTCATTAAACCTCCCAACACAACAAATTAACAGGTCTCTTTTCTCTCTTTTTTGTTCCACAGTGGAATTCACTTTGTTCTTATTGCTAGATTTAATTTTTTAGGAGAAAGACTTTATTGATGCCCTAACACTGAAGATGTATAAATGTAGTTTCCAAAATGTTATCCTGAGGGTTTCTTTTTTCACTTTAATTTATTTTTCTGTATGGTGTGGAGGGAGAACTCAGTTCTATTTCCTTCTATTTGGGTGATAAACCATCATTTTTATACCGATTTAAAGGATTTTCTTGGTTTCATCTTAAATTCCTCAAAATATTGTGTTCTATTTCTGAATATCCTTCTAGCCCACTCACCTCTCTCTGGGTCTATTTTTAGGCCATTCTGGAATTTTGGTAATAACAATGGCTTTCTAGCAAACATCTGGTGTGTGGAGGACTTTCTCATTATTTTTTTTGTCATTTGTCTCTTAGCTAACTTTGAATGTTTATTGTGCTGTGTGATCTTTGTAATTATTGTATTCTATTTTTTTTTTTTTTTAAGAGAGCTTGAAATACATTCACATTCATTCTTGTTATCATTCTTTCTCCACCATTTATGGGTTCTCACCAGGTTCCAGGCCTGCTTCAGACACGGGTTCAGGTCGAGAGGGGACAGATGGCCCTGGTAGAGCTCACATCACAGCTGGAAAGAAAAATGACCAGGGAGACGAGTAGAAGGTGCATTGAGTTAAAATTCTGAGAGCAGTAAAGCAGGGGCGAGGGGGTGAGGGGGAGGGGGTGAGGGGGAGTGGGGTGAGGGGGCGAGGGGCTGAGGTCATCCTTTGTCCTCAGCCCTAAAGATGGTCCTAAACTCCAGAAAGGAGGGGCCTCATCAAGGGCCACAGAGCACACTCTGCCCCCTGGTTTGACGCCCACAAATTAGGGTGAGCTGGTGTGTTATTCACCAGGGCTGCTGAAACAAAGCACCATGAGCGGGCGGCTTACAACAACAAAACGTCTTATCCCACGGTTCCGGGGGCTAGAAATCCAAACTCCAGGTGTCGGGAGGACCCCATGCCCTCCAAAACCCTAGCGGGTAGGGTCCTTCCTGCCTCCTCCCAGCCTCCACGCTGCCAACAATCGTGGGTGCGTTTCAGCTCATAGACGCATCCCTGCCGCTCTCCATCCTCACCTTCTTCCCTGTTGGTGTCCAAATTCCCTTTTCTCAGGACACAGTCCTAGGGGATTAGGGTTCGCCCTCATGATCCCAGTGTAGCTTGGTTTCCCTTGTAAAGTTTTGGTTTCCAAATGAGGCACATTCAGCAGTGCCTGGGGTCAGAGCTCCAGCATACCTTTTGGGGATACAAAATTTAATCCCTAACAGCAAGGTTTTGTTGGGCATGCAGAATTCATGTGCTTTTTAAATATAGAATCTGTGTCAAATGTGTAAAATGACAAGACGGTCCCTACTCACCTGCCGGAGGTCTGTGCATCCCAGGGTACCTTGTTCCGTCTCAAGGTCAGTGCCGCGGTCTGCAGAGGCCAAGCCTGAAAACTCCAGGCGCCTCCCACCACGTCCCCGTAAAGACACCCCAGGCCTGCTGTCCACGCACGTCTACATATTCAGGAAAGTTATTTTCCCTTTCTACCTTCTTTGGATTTATCATGTTCTTTCTCTCATTTTTCAGGAGGACATAGCAGTCATTAGTTTTAACATTTTTCCTTTGTCGAACTTGTTCACGTGAAGGTATAAATTTCCTCCCAAGTCCTGCCGCAGCAGCGCCACGCAGGTTGTGATAAGTGGGACTTTCATTACTCTTTTAGCTTCGAGTATGTTCTCCTTTCCACTCACATATTTCCCTTCACCCACAAATCATTTGGCAGTGCATTTTTATCGAGCTGCCGTCGGTGACGATGGTCTGCCTGATACTGATCTTCTAGTAGCGTTGAGACTTCGCAGGGATGGGGACATGGGCGAGGTTTGTGAGTTCCATGGCTCCTGGAGGACAGGGCGTTTCACTGGGCTGTGGAAGCTGTGGCTCAGTCGTGTTTTCCAACAGCATCCTTATTACGATGACCTTCCAGGCTTCTGTGTCAGGGGCTTGGCAGACTCTTCTGGAAAGGGCAGACAGTGGTGTTTCCAGTTTCCTGTCCCTGTGGTCCAGTTACCCCTTTCTTTCATTGTAGCTTGAAAGCAGTCATGGGCAACACCGCCTAAATGAGGGTATTGTGCGCCAATAAAACTTTATTAACCACAGCAGACTTGCTCTGCGTCCTTAAGGATGTTCCGTCTGCTTGATCTGTTACCTGGTTAGTGGTTCATTCAAATCAACCATGGTGGGTTGTGCGTGTTTTAAAATTTCCTGTAACTCCACGTGGCTCTGCTGTGTCTGTTTCAAGGCTATATTATTATTATTTTTTTTTATCAAGAATCTCTTTTATTGATTATCAGAAACATTACAAACATCTAGTATGAACAAATTGTAACATGATAGTGTTTAGTTTGAACAATTAATACATTTCAGATATAATATTATACATATTTCAATGCTATTCTCCCCAATCATCTCACCCTCTCCCGGTCCCAGAGTCCAAAAGTCTGGTCTATACATCAGTGTCTCTTTTGTTGTCTCGTAAATAGGGTTATTTTTTACCATCTTTCTAAATTCCATATATATCGTTAGTATACTGTATTTGTGTTTTTGTTTCTGGCTTACTTCACTCTGTATAATAGGCTCCAGTTCCATCCACCTCCTTAGAACTGATTCAAATTATTCTTTTTATGGCTGAGAATACTCCATTGTGTATATGTACCACAGCTTGCTTATCCATTCATCTGTGGATGGACATCTAGGTTGCTTCCACGTTCTGGCTATTGCAAACAGTGCTGCTATGAACATTGGGGTACACGTGTCTCTTTCAATTCTGGTTTTCTCAGTGTATATGCCCAGCAGTGGGATTGCTGGATCATAAGGCAGTTCTATTCGCTGTTTCAAGGCTATATTATTAAGTGCACAGTGATTTGGTTTATTGTCTTATTCTCCTGAATCAATCCTTCAGTCATTGTCAGGCAGCCCTCTTTATTCACAATGATAGTTTTAGCCCTAAGGTTTGTTCTATGTTGTATCAATATACTTACTCTAGTTATTCTAGGCTTTATTCCTAATTTTTATTTGTGGTCTGGTGTGGATTATTTCTGTTCCCACGCTGTCAGTTATTCATTGTCTCAAGAACCTTTCAGACACTTGTGAACAGCATATGTGGACCCTGGCTTTGCTTTTCCCCTAGGACTTTGTATTAGGAGAGGCTTCCCTCATAGCTCCGTTGGTAAAGAATCCCCTGCAATGCAGGAGACCCTGGCTTGATTCCTGGGTCGGGAAGATCCACTGGAGAAGGGATAGGCTCCCCACTCAGGTATTCTTGGGCTTTCCTTGTGGCTCAGCTGGTGAAGACTCTGCCTGCAGTGCAGAAGACTTGGGTTTGATCCCTGGGTTGGGAAGATCCCCTGCAGAAGGGAAAGGCTCAACTCCGGTATTCTGGCCTGGAGAATTCCATGGGGTCGCAAGGAGTCAGACACGATGGAGCGACTTTGACTTATATTGGGAGCTAACCCTTGTGCATGAATATAAGTGGCTGACATATCGGGGTTCATACTTACCTCTCTAGTCTCTGCCTCCTGTTTGCCATGGTTTTCTTTAGTTTCTTAATTTTATCTCTCTTTTCCGTGTGTTGGTTTTATTGAGTTGCCTCGTTTCCTTCCTTTTTGTTTGTGATTTAAACGTTATATGTTTTATTTTATTTTTAATTGATAGTTATCCTTAACACTTCACCACTTCCAGGCTTAGTAAAGTCAAAGTTGAGCAGCGTCCCTTCCCTTCTCCAAAAGTACAGGGGTGTTAGACGGCCTTGACGGTGACGCAGTGCCCCATCTCTCACCGCCGGTGCTAATTACCTTTGTCACCTGGTGTGATTGTGTGTTTCTGTTTTGTTTTAGAAGGTCCCTGAGCTGAGGCCGCCATGCCCAATGCCTTTTAACCTGGTTTCCCGTAGGTGGTTAGAGGTCCTCTTAGGAATGGGTGCTAATGCCTCCCTCACGTCTGTGCTCACAGAGGCCAGTGCCCAGCCCCAGTTAGATTCAGTTCAGTTCAGTCACTCAGTCATGTCTGAATCTTTGTGACCCCATGGACTGCAGCACCCCAGGCCTGCCTGTCCATCACCAATGCCTGGAGCTTGCTCAAACCCATGGCCATGAATGGAGAAGGGAATGGCAAACCACTTCAGTATTCTTGCCTTGAGAACCCCATGAAGGGTATGACAAGACGCTCAGCCTGCGTGCCTGTAAATGGAGCTTCGAGGGGAGGAGGGCGGAACTCGAGGGGAGGGGTGTTGGGTCTAGAAGCCTCCTCCCTCCCATGTCCACTGCCTGCCCCATCTCATGCGCATCCTCAGGGCCCTTTATTTTTTATTCCTGGCTACTTGCCCTGGAAATACTACAAAACATTTTCATGTTTTCCTTCTTAGTGGATTAGCCTCAAAAATATAATCCTGTTCCTAGGGAGCCTCTTTTTTCCTCTGCGTTGCAGACACTGTAGATTCCTACACGGGGTGTTTCGCTCTCCTCTGTTCCCTCTCGGAAACTGCTGTCTGCTCGCAGGGCTGGTGTGCGACTCGACTCCCGGGACGACGCCTGGGGCTGACACGCGCGGCCTGGTGACGCTGCGCTGCACTGCCGTGTCCAGCCTGTCTCCCATCTTCCTCCCACGTGCAGCTGCTCCCATACCAGTGGAATCACCGAGGAACTTTAGTAAACGCCTCTCCATCCCCTCCACGTGATGGCCCCGAGTCCCCATCCACCAACTCCAATTCCCTTTTCTTTTTGGGGTCAACCCTGCTCCCCTAGCTCCCACTGCTGAGTGTCCCATGACAGCCAGATCTCCCCTCCCTGCAAGACAGCCCAGGCGGTTGCCCTAGTCCCCTGGGTGGAGCTGGATGAGCCATCTGCCGGGCTGAGGCCACACCCCTGCTCTGGTGCATGTCCCTTGCTTCAGGTGGTTCACCCTCTCAGGCTGCCGCTGACTCATCTTTGCAAGGGGACAGATCGAGCCAGACCAAAGTGGTTTTGCTTTTACAGGAAGGTTACAGGCTCCAGTAGAAGCAGGCAGCAGGAGCTTCCAAGTCAGTGCAGTCCTTTCGTCTGCTTCCTTCTGGGAGCGAGGCCTGGCAGATGAAGATGGGTCCAGCCCCACCCCAGTGTTGGCAGAGCCCTGCCATCCCCATGCCAGAGCCCCACTGCCCACAGGCCCGCGGCCTGGTGACACAGCTCCACAAGTCATCCCTCCGTCCCAGGAAGCTTGTGGGAAGTGGCCCATCTCCCCAGCTTGCCTTCTGAAGTCCCGGCGAGCGGATGCAGGTTGCGCATGGGCTCCTCTTGCTCTGTCCACATTTGCGGAGATCTTTCTGATTTTTGAGTTTGCCTGTGGGTACCCACAGACGGACACCCTCGGGAGGCAGCAGGCAGAGGGGAGGCCTGTTTGCTCTCAGGCTCGTCAACCTCTCCACTCCGCTGCTGTAATTAGATGTGAAAGAAAACGATGATGTGACATTTTCCATTTGAGCCCCATTGGAAAGATGGCGAGCCAAGCACTTTGATGTCAGGGATGAAACGCAGCGTGGAAATGCAAATTTCAGGAAGGTGTGTGATTCCTAGTGGGGGATGCATCTCCCCCCACGTCTTGACCCTGTGTGTCTCAGAAGGATGTCTGTGGGGAGGGGAGCCATGGACCATGCTGCCTCCTCCACAGGGGAGCCCTGGGCCCCCCGCCCGACTTGCATCTCTCTGCCTGGTGGGGCTTCTCTTGCCCCAGCCCAGAGATCCCTGCTACCCTCCTGGATGCTCACCTCACCCCCTTATAACAATCGCCCTGCTTTTTGCTCCACTCTGTGGTCAACAAAGTGCCCTTCCAGCCACAGCTCCATCAGGAGACAAGGAAGGATGCTTGCCTGCCTCCCTCCTACTTGAGGGTTTGTGGCACCTTCAGAAATTGACCCAATCCAGCCCCCTGGCTGCCCTGTGCCCATGCCATCTGCCAGTCACACTCCACGTTTCCCCCGGGGGCAGACTGAGCGGGTAGACGGCTGCGGCCAATGGGACTATCTCAGTCGGGTCTTGCAGACCCCAAAGGGTGATTCCGTCTGGACCTGCCTGTCCTTGGTCCTCTGCTCCGACATAAGAGCATCCTGGGCTGAGGGCTACCCTGCAGGATGAGGGGCTGGGGTCAGAGTCCCCTGAAAGGCCAGGCCAGACCTGGGTGACTCATCCTGGTGAGAAATTGCCAGGGTGTGCTGTTCTCCGGGAAGTGGAGAGTTTATTGTTCCCCAGGCAAGTCTCAGAATGGGCGTGGTGTTTGTCTGGTCCCTGTCCTTTCTACTCTGTTCTGGGAATGCAACCTGATTTAAATGTCAGTCATACATAGAGAGGAAAGAGACCGAGGGCGGACCAGTGGCATCTGTCAAGCTCCAGCTTTCTCAGAGTCTACCTTGTGTTTCCTTTTTGTTCGGGGACATGTTCAAATTCAGGAGGCAGGAGACCGAGCTGGGGGAGGGTGAGTGCTGAAGCTCCTGGCTGGGCGTGAAGGTCGCAGTGCCATCAGGGGTGAGGGCATGTGTATCATCAGGAAACAACCTTGGGGAGTCTCGGGCAGTCATCCACAGCTGCATACGTGCCAGCGACCCAGTGTTCTCTCTGCCCCATGCACACTCACGGGAAAGGCATACATGCATTCACGCCTCCACCATGAAGCATGGACCCACGTGTCTTAGCAGTGCTCTTGACAATTACAAAACCAGGAAACCACGCACTCTCATACTCCGTAGACATGATGGGGTCGTACCACGGCGTGCAGCAGAGCCGTGAGAATTCAACCACATCTGTGTGTGAAGTCACTTCAGTCGTGTCCGACTCTGCAACCCCATGGACTGTAGCCCACCAGGCTCCTCTGTCCGTGGGATTTTGCAGGCAAGGATGCTGGAGTGGGGTGCCATGCCCTTCTATCCTCAGCCCCTAGATGCAACAAAACAGAAGACTCTGCACAGGAGCCCTGAGTGAAGTCAGCCAGACTAATAGATCTGTCCTGCCGCCTCACGCTATGTGGCGCCCAGACCCCGGGCATGTGCCAGGCTGTGAATCATTACAGTGGGTGCCTTGTTGGGGGGGTGCCTGGTGGGACAGAGGGCCGCTTCTCAGACGCCATCGGTTTTCTGGTTTTTTGATCTGGCTGTGGTTGACATGGGTGACCTGCTTATGAAAATTCCTAGAGGGGGTCCCTGATGCTCTGCTCTTTCGTGTCTATGCTGTACAGCAACTTGACGTTAAAAAAAAAAGGGCCAAGTTTGGAATCAGAGAGCTGAGGTTCTAAGGCGGCCGCCACCTTCTTTCCTGGCAAGACCAAGGAAGTCGGTTTCACAGGAATCCCTAGACCAGCAGCCCACATGCTGTGTCGGGGAGTCTGGGGGGCAGAGAACAGAGCCGCTCTCGGGAGGTGTGTGGCACCTGCAGACGACCGCAGGCTGTGTTCATGTGACTTATGATTATTACTCGTCTTTGTTACGTACAAGAATCACATCTGGAAAGGCCACCATCCACATAGGCTTGAAGTGCGGACACAAATCAGTAATTTAGCACAAGCTCCCAAGAGTTCAGAGATCCTTATATCATGCAAGACGTAAGAAGGGATTGATCTGGGGGCATCGGCCACTCCTGGGAGGAGCCCTGAGTCCCCGCAGCCTTCGGGGGGTGCGGGGACCACACACGCTTCTTTTGTGACCCCAAGGCCTCTGGATCTTGGGGTCCTGACCTTGGCTGTGAATGGGGCAGGCTTAAAAAGAACTGCGACAACGCAGTTTCTAAGTCACAGGCTGTCTCTCTCCAGTAGTTGCTTCGTCTAAGAAGAGGCTGGACTTAGACCCGGCGGGAGGCATGTTCACGGCCGAGCTCGTGGCACCGCTGTGCGTGGGGCCTGAGCCGTGGTCCTGTCAGCGAAGCCAAGCGGGAGCGGGCGCTTTCGGAGGACGGCGTCCGTCACCGCCCACATGCTGTAAAGGGCTGGGGAGGCTGGGCACATCAATTAGCTGTAAAGACCAAACCCAGCGCTCAACTTTTAATTTCATCTCGTCTTTATCTGGCTTTATGGCAGAGCACAGTGCTTGTTTACGAGTACGTTTATTTCTGCCATAGCATTGCACCCACCTGGATGAAATGTGGGCGCTGGAGCCACGACGCGGGCAGTGATGACGGAAGGCTGAGGTTGGAGGCGGCGGGGCCAGTGGGCACCCTGAAAGATGAGCACTTTGTGGGAAGCCAGCTCGCTGACCCTGCTGGGAGGAAGCCGGTGATTACTGAGCATGCGCCTGGTGTGGCCCACTTTGGGTATCATTTCACTTGATTTATCTTTTCTTTAATTTTTTTTTTTATTGGAGTATAGCTGATTTACAATGTCGGGTTAGTTTCTGCTGTACAGGAAAGCAAATCAACTATGCACATACGCACATCCACTCCTGGTTAGATTGTTTTCCCTACAGGCCGTCACAGAGTATTGAGTAAATGGACTAAGGACTTCAATTCACACATATACACTACTATCTACATATGAGTGAAAGTCCCTCAGTTGCGTCCGACTCTTTGCGACCCCATAGACTATACAGTCCATGGAATTCTCCAGGCCAGAATACTGGAGTGGGGAGCCTTTCCCTTCTCCAGGGGATCTTCCTGACCCAGGAATCAAACGGGGGGTCTCATGTATTGCAGGCAGATTCTTCACCAGCTGAGCCACAAGGGAAGCCCAAGAATACTGGAGTGAGTAGCCTATCCCTTCTCCAGCGGATCTTTCCAACCCCAGGAAACAAACTGGCGTCTCCTGCATTGCAGGCAGATTCTTTACCAACTGAGCTACCAGGGAAATGGGCTTATATATAAGAAATAACTAATAAGGACCTATTGTCTAGCACAGGGAACTTAATTGATTTTTGAACAGCAATATTATCAGCGCAAAGGTGTGGATTTCAGGGTTTTAGGCTCTAGTGCTTTTTCCTTTTGTAAGAAAAGAGTTAATTAAAAACAACAACAACAACAACAAAAACAGAGTCTCAAATCCAGGAAAATATCCCTTAAACACAATATTGCTAAAAGTTAGGACCAGAGCTCTTCTTGATGCTAGAGGCGCCGTCAGAGCCGCTGCTCGGCTTCAATGTGCTGTGACATTATCTAAGGTCTTCAAGGCATCGGGTTGGCCAGAAAGTTCATTCTGGTTTTTGTAACATCTTATGGGAAAAAATGAGTTTTTGGCCAACCCAGTGCAAGGGGGGGGGAGGGTCCCTCCCACCCCTGCTGCTCTGCTGACCCTCACCTGATGTCAATGTCTTCCTCCTTTGCACCCCTAGCAATTCATCATCACTTTCTTGATCTTTCACTCACCTTGAGGTCTGTGGAGGCTCATTCCTGGAATGCCATCACCTTATCCCCCGACTACCCACCTCCTCCTTCTCCGGATTCAGACTGTGGGGTCACCATGGCCCTGTGCTCACAGATGGGGATCCTGAAACCCTGAGGCTGCTTTCTGGTCTGCTGCCTTGTCCCGCACACCCTCCCTGCCGAATCCTGGGCCATGTCCGTCTCTCCTCCCTACTCCCAGGGCCCAGGCATCTGTCATCTCTGTCACCAGGAGTATTGCCAACATTCGCCATCTGGTGTCCCTGCCTGACGTGCCCCCAGGAGGACAAAGACTCCTGACCTCAGGGGTGCCCTGTGTGAGGTCAATCTGGACCATCCCCGCTTCCCCCCAGCCCCAGGGCCCTCCTCCCTATGCTCTGCTGACCCGTGTGGAACCCCAGCTGCCCTACCGTCCCAGAACCCTAGCTTCCACATCTTTTGTTTCTGGTCCATGAAGTATCCTTTTCCCGATGACTCCTTGACCTCCTGGTGATCTGTCTCTCTGGATGGAGACAATCCCTCCTGCCCCTCCTGTTTATGTGACTGCCATCAGGTCAGGCTTCTGAGGTGGCCCTGAGCTCTCCAAGGGCGGGGATGTGCGTGCCTGGCTCTGTCTTCCGGACACTGAGCTCAGCTCTGCTTGCCAGCCGAGGGGTGAATGAAGAATGTGTGAAAGTGACTTTGTTTTCTTTTGACACTTGTTGACTTCACCTCCATCATCAACTGGAATCCGAGGTCCCTGGAAAACATTGCAGTTTCCATGGTCAAGCTTGCTGCTGCTGCTTTTAAGTTGCTTCAGTCGTGTCTGACTGTGCGATCCCTGAGACGGCAGCCCACCAGGCTCCCCCGTCCCTGGGATTCTCCAGGCAAGAATACTGGAGTGGGTTGCCATTTCCTTCATGGTCAAGCTTAGCCTATGAAATAGATGGGAGCATGCACTGAGGATCCCAGGTTATTTTGCCACAGCTAAGACCCTGATTTACAGCCTCTTGTCCTCAGGCATACAACCAGGAATTGGGCTCTGATGGGCACTTCAGTCCCCAGACTCTAGCATCGCAGCTGGTAGTGCTGTACCTGGAATTAATCAAAGATGGATAAATGAATGGATAAGTAAGTACACCCATGAAAAAATTCTTGGGAAGGTTGGGGTTCTTGGAGAAAGGGTGTGAATCTGTAAAGTAAAGCAAACAGAGCTAGACTTGTAAAACTACGTTTCTCCAACAATTAGTGATGTTGAGCATCTTTTCCTGTGCCTCTTGTCCATTTGTGTGTCTTCTTTGGAGAAATGTCTATTTAGATCTTCTGCCTATTTTTTGATTGGTTTGTTTGCTTTTCTGATATTGAGTTGCATTAAATATCACCTCACACCACTCAGAATGGCCGTCATCGAAAAGTCTACAGAGAATAAATGCTAGAGAGGATGTGGAGAAAAGAGCTGCCATATGATCTAGTGATCCCACTCCTGGGAAAACCATGGTTCAAAAAGATTCCTGCACCTCAGTGTTCACTGCGGTGCTGTTTACAATAACCACGACACAGAAACAGCCTGAATATCCACGGACAGAAGAATGGATAAGAAGGTGTGTTGTATTTACATATGATGGAAAATTACGCAGCCTTTTAAAGGAATGAAATCATACCATGTGCAGCAACAGGGACGCAGCTGGAGATCATCATACGAGGTGAAGCAAGTTAACGAACATATGATCTTACTTCAGTGTGGAATCGAAAGAAAATGATATGACTGCACTTATTTACAAAACAGAAGCAGACTCACAGGCTTAGAGCACAAACCTGCAGTTACCAGTGGGGGGTTTGGGGGGGTTCAGTTGGGAGATTGGGATCGACATATACACGCTACTCTATTTAAAATAGAAAACCCACAAAGGGCCTATTATATAGCACAGGGAACTCTGCTCAATATTCTATAATAACAGTGGGGAAAGAATTGGAAAAAGAATAGATGTAAGTATACGTAAAACTGAATCACTTTGCTGTACACAGGGAACTAATACCATGTTGTCAATCAACTATAGCCCAGGATAAAATAAAAATATAACCTTACGCAGTCACAGAAGGAAACACTTTCATGAAATGTCAAGAGAAATGATGGGGAAAGAGAATATGGAGAAAAGCAATGGAGCCACAGAAATGAAGTGTATGGGGTGGTTCCGAAATAAAGCAGAAATGAAGAAGCCATTGAAAACAAAGCTAGATAGGAAAACAGAAATTGAGAATTTAGAATGGCTGACCCCTACGATCTATCTGTGTGTAAATGAATCAGTTGATCACTGTCCCTATCACCGACACTGACTGTCACACGGCCCCTGGAAGCAGGAAAGACTCGTAAATTGACAAGAAGCCAAAAGCGCGACACTAAGCGGCTCATAAAGTCCCGGAACTGAAGCCCACTGAGTGTCCCATCCTGACAGGACAGTAGGTGTGGGCTGAAAATGGGTACCCCGCTCTCGGGACCCCAGCCCCCAGTGTGAGCCGATGCATCAGTCACTCCTGAATGGTGATCAGCAGACCCGTGGGGCTGGACCCACTCAGGAGGGCTCTCAGCCCAGGTTCTGAGTCCAGAAATCTGTGGTTGGGCCAGCGTCCATCAGCCCCTAACAGTGTCTCACTTCCTTCCTTCCTCCCTATCTATTCACCTATCTATGGTGCACTTATCTATTATGTATCCATTTATTTATTATCTCTGTTATTATTTAGCCACTAAGCCCTGCCCTACTCTTCTGAGACCCTGTGGACTGTAGCCCGCAGGCTCCTCTGTCCACAGGAATTTTCAGGCAAGAATATTGGAGCAGGTTGCCATTTCCCTTTCCAGGGGACCTCCCTGACTCAAGGACGGAACCCGCGTCTCCTGCATCAGCAGATGGGTTCTTTACCACTGAGCCACCTCGGAAGCCCCAGAACTGGCTTGCTGCTCAGTTGCTAAGTCGTGTCCGACTCTTTGTGATCTGCGGGAGTGCAGCCCACCAGGTTCTCTGTCCATGGGATTTCTTAGGCAAGAATATCAGAGTGGGCTGCCATTGCCTTCTCCATTTTATATTTATCCATCTATTTTTCTATTACATGTCTAATAACTACCTGTGTATATGTGTTGTATGTAGTATATATCTATTACCTATGTATGTATGTATCTGTCATCTGTTCTGTGTATCTGTATATATTAAGGGCTTCCTTGGTGGCTCAGACAGTAAAGCATCTGCCTGTAACACAGGAGACCTGGGTTCAATCCCTGCGTCAGGAAGATCCCCTGGAGAAGGCAATGGCAGCCCACTCCAGTGCTCTTGCCTGGGAAATCCCACGGATGGAGGAGCCTGGTAGGCTACAGTCCATGGGGTCGCAAAGAGTCGGACACGACTGAGCGACTTCACTGGTATACATTATGTGTGTATCATACATATCTACTATCCTCGAATGTATGTATTGATATATACGCACACACACATATATAGATATATATCTACTATATCATCTATCTATTATCTACGTAGTATCTGTCTTTGTACCTATGTGTGTATGTATCTATCTATCTAATACCAGCATATTATCTATCTATATATAAATAAATCAATTGATCTCTATCTCTTTAGCTATCTAATCCTTCTATTTATGTCTATCCATCTATCTCTAAATCTAATGCCTACTTATCTGCCGACTTACATCCATCTTCTATATCTAATGTCCTCCATCCATTTACCTGATTTTATATTTGCCCATCTTTCATTGGTCTCTCCATCTTAAAAGAACAATAATTTTAAAAAGATGTTTGTAAAAATGACACAAGCTTACTATAAAGTCATCAAGTGACTCAGAGCCGACAGAAGAAAAAGTAAAGATTCCGCGATTCTCAGGACCCAGAAATAAACACAGATAACATTTGGAGAAAGTTACTCTGGACTCATCTCTGTGAATAAATAGAGATGGAAGGGTGCACCGACAGACTGGCAGGTAAATGCATAAACCAGACGAAACGGGCTCATAAAATGAAAATGGCTCCGACCCATCTAGCTTTTAATAAAAGACATATTTTACCTGGAGAAGCAGTGTGGAGTCAAGTTTAAGAGCTCAGGCTTGGAATAAGACAGCCTGTGCTCAGATCCTGCTGTTACCACTTACTTCCAGAAGAACAAGTGCCTCTCCTCGAGTCTCCTCCTCTGCAAAATGGAGATAATTATAATAGCATATTCTTCACACTTGTGGGAAGTACAAGAATTGATGTTAATACACGGAGATGCTTCAAACTGTGCTGAGTGTACAGTAAGCAGTGTACATATTAGATGTGAATTAATGAAAAGAAAGTTCTGGTAATGAAAATTTAAAGTTTCAGAAAGGATTTATTCATGAGAGTTATTAGTTTCAAAAATGTGTACACAGTTTAGTATAAAATGACTACTAAATGTGTTAGGACATTAGAGTTCTTGTATATTTTATCACAGCTTAAGCTGAAACATGACGAACATAACATAAAATCACTAATTAAGAGTGTACAGATCAATGGTTTCAGTACATCCACAAAGCGGTGAAGACATCACCTAACCTACCTTGAGGATACTCCCGCTACCTCAAAGGGAAACCCCGCACTCACCAACTGTCTGTTCATCCCTCCCTTTCTGCTAAGCCCTAGCTCCTGATGACCACAAATGTATTTTTTCTGTCTACTGATTTGCTTACTCTGAACATCTCAAGTAAATGAAATCATAAAAATATGTGATCTTTTGTGACTAGATTCTTTTACTTAGCATAATACTTTCAAGTTTCAACCAAGTTGTATCAGTACAGCATTATTTTTATGGCCAAATTATATCCATTGTACAACTAAACCATAACTTGTTTAACTACTCATCAGTTGCCATGAATCAAGGCAAATTGAAAGTGGTCAAACAGGAGATGCCAAGAGTGAACGTCGACATTCTAGGAATCAGTGAACTAAAGTGGACTGGAATGGGTGAATTTAACTCAGATGACCATTATATCTACTACTGCGGGCAGGAATCCCTCAGAAGAAAGGGAGTAGCCATCATGATCAACAAAGGTGTCTGAAATGCAGTACTTGGATGCAATCTCAAAAACGACAGAATGATCTCTGTTCGTTTCCAAGGCAAACCATTCAATGTCACAGTAATCCAAGTCTATGTCCCAGCCAGTAACACTGAAGCTAAAGTTGAACGATTCTATGAAGACCTACAAGACCTTCTAGAACTAACACCCCAAAAAGATGTCCTTTTCATTATAGGGGACTGGAATGCAAAAGTAGGAAATCAAGAAACACCTGGAGTAACAGGCAAATTTGGCCTTGGAATATGAAATGAAGCAGGGCAAAGGCTAATAGAGCTTTGCCAAGAGAATGCACTGATCATAGCAAATATCCTCTTCCAACAACACAAGAGAAGACTCTATACATGGACATCACCAGATGGTCAACACTGAAATCAGATTGGTTACATTCTTTGCAGCCAAAGATGGAGAAGCTCTATACAGTCAGCAAAAACAAGACCAGGAGCTGACTGTGGCTCAGATTATGAACTCCTTATTGCCAAATTCAGATTTCAATTGAAGAAAGTAGGGAAAACCACTAGAACATTCAGGCATAACCTAAATCAAATCCCTTATGATTATACAGTGGAAGTAAGAAATAGATTTAAGGGACTAGATCTGATAGAGTGTCTGATGAACTATGGACAGAGGTTTGTGACATTGTACAGGAGACAGGGATCAAGACCATCCCCATGGAGAAGAAATGCAAAAAAGCAAAATGGCTGTCTGGGGAGGCCTTACAAATAGCTGTGAAGAGAAGAGAAGCAAAAAGCAAAGGAGAAAAGGAAAGATACAAGCATCTGAATGCAGAGTTCCAAAGGATACCAAGGACAGATAAGAAAGCCTTCCTCAGCAATCAGTGCAAAGAAATAGAGGGAAACAACAGAATGGGAAAGACTAGGGATCTCTTCAAGAAAATCAGAGATACCAAGGGAACATTTCATGCAAAGATGGGCTCAATAAAGGACAGAAATGGTATGGACCTAACAGAAGCAGAAGATATTAATAAGAGGTGGCAAGAATACACAGAAGAATTGTACAAAAAAGAGCTTCACGACCCAGATCATCATGATGGTGTGATCACTGACCTAGAGCCAGACATCCTGGAATGTGAAGTCAAGTGGGCCTTAGAAAGCATCACTACGAACAAAGCTAGTGGAGGTGATGGAATTCCAGTGGAGCTATTCCAAATCCTGAAAGATGATGCTGTGAAAGTGCTGCACTCAATATGTCACCAAATTTGGAAAACTCAGCAGTGGCCACAGGACTGGAAAAGGTCAGTTTTCATCCCGATCCCAAAGAAAGGCAATGCCAAAGAATGCTCAAACTACCACACAATTGCACTCATCTCACACGCTAGTAAAGTAATGCTCAAAATTCTCCAAGCCAGGCTTCAGCAATACGTGAACCGTGAACTTCCAGATATTCAAGCTGGTTTTAGAAAAGGCAGAGGAACCAGAGATCAAATTACCAACATCTGCTGGATCATTGAAAAGCAAGAGAGTTCCAAAAAAACATCTACTTCTGCTTTACTGGCTATGCCTAAGCCTTTAACTGTGTGGATCACAACAAACTGTGGAAAATTCTGAGAGAGATGGGAATACCAGACCACCTGATCTGCCTTTTGAGAAACCTATATGCAGGTCAGGAGCAACAGTTAAAACTGGACATGGAACAACAGACTGGTTCCAAATAGGAAAAGGAGTACGTCAAGGCTGTATATTGTCACCATGTTTATTTAACTTATATGCAGAGTACATCATGAGAAATGCTGGGCTGGAAGAAGCACAAGCTGGAATCAAGATTGCTGGGAGAAATATCAGTAACCTCAGATATGCAGATGACACCACCCTTATGGCACAAAGTGAAGAGGAACTAAAAAGCTTCTTGATGAAAGTGAAAGTGGAGAGTGAAAAGGTTGGCTTAAAGCTGAACATTCAGAAAACAAAGATCATGGCATCTGGTCCCATCACTTCATGGGAAATAGATGGGGAAACAGTGGAAACAGTGTCAGACTTTCTTTTTCTGGGCTCAAAAATCACTGCAGATGGTGACTGCAGCCATGAAATTAAAAGGCATTTACTCCTCACAAGGAAAGTTATGACCTAGACAGCATATTCAAAGCAGAGACATTACTTTGCCAACAAAGGTCTGTCTTGTCAAGGCTATGGTTTTTGCGGTGGTCATGTATGGATGTAAGAGTTGGACTTCACAGAAGCTAAGCCCTGAAGAATTGATGCTTTTGAATTGTTGTGTTGGAGAAGACTCTTGAGAGTCCCTTGGACTGCACGGGGGTCCAACCAGTCCTTTCTAAAGGAGATCAGTCCTGGGTGCTCTTTGGAAGGAATGATGCTAAAGCTGAAACTCCAGTACTTTGGCCACCTCATGCAAAGAGTTGACTCATTGGAAAAAACTCTGATGCTGGGAGGGATTGCAGGCAGGAGGAGAAGGGGATGACAGAGGATGAGATGGCTGGATGGCATCACTGACTCGATGGACGTGAGTTTGAGTGAACTCTGGGAGATGGTGATGGACAGGGAGGCCTGGCGTGCTGCAATTCATGGGGTCGCAGAGTTGGACACGACTGAGTGACTGAACTGAACTGACTCATCAGTTGATGGACACTTGGAATATTTCCACCTTTTGGTTATTATGAATAAATCTGCTGTGAACATTTGTGTACAGGTTTTTATGTGGACATGTATTTTCATTTCATATCTATATATATCTATCTGGAGGGGAAAGGCTGGATCATGTAGTAATTTCAAAGTTTACTGTTTTGAGAAACTGCCTAACTGTTTTTCACTATCTACCATTTTACACTCTCGCCCAAAATACAGGAGGATTCCTATTTATCTAGGTCTTTGCCAACACTTGTTAACATTTGTCCTTTTAATAATAGCCTTCTGCGTGGGTATGCAGTGACATCTCACTGTGGTTTTGATTTTCATTTTTGTAATATGTAATGATATGCATTATCTTTTCATGTGCTCATTGGCTATTTGTATATCTTCTTTTGACTATTTTTAAATTGGATTAATAGGAGCTGCAAGAGTTCTTTATCTATTGTTGAAGCAAGTCTGTTATCAGATATAGGATTTGCAAATATTTTCTCCCAGTCTAAGGACCTTTTTGCTTTCTTGATGGTGTTGTTTCAAGTATAAACATCTTTAATTTCGATAAGGTTCAATTTATATATTTGTTTCATTGCTTATGCTTTTGGTGTTATATCTAAGAAATCATTCCTTAAGCAAAGATCACAAAGATTTATATTTATATTTTCCCTAATTTTATAATTTAAGTGCTTACATTTAGATCTTGATTCTAGTTTAGTTAATGCTTGTGTATGCTGTGAATCAGAGCTTCAGTTTTATTCTTGCCTGTGACTGGTTATCCCAGCACCATTCATTGAAAAGACTCTTCTTTCCTCATTGAATTCTCTGACATCCTTGTTGAAAAACAAACATTGTGTATTTTTAAGTATGTGTTTGACACTTATATGGTAGCAATTACTCTCTCCCGTCAGAGTAAATAATGACCACAGTTCGCTTCAGCCCTGCTTCTGTTCTGCAGTTAGCTTGCTTTGCTTGTACCAATGGCCGTACCTCCTGGTTGGAGCCCAGTCCACAGCTCCCACAGTTGTTCTGATGCAGTTTAATGTTTAATATCCACGGTTCATGTTCAGTATGACTCTGGTCGCTCCATTTGTGTTTATTTGCACTCATCTCTTAGTGAGATCAGTCCACGCTCACCACCAGGAAGTTTCGGGTTTTGCTTTTTTTCTGGAGTTTTGCATATGGAACATCTGTGTCTTATTTATTTATTTTTTATTAGAAAGAATGCTTGCCTTCTTTCCTTCAGAATTTTGTAGGTGTTGACCTTCTGCTTCTTGGTTTTCTCCCTTGACTGCTGCTGTGAGGACGTCTGCAGCCAGCGTGACCCCTCGTCATCTCAGAGAGTTTGATGCGATGCCGTGGACACCCCCATCTCCCTCTGAGCGTGTCCAGCACCGATCTTCTGCTGTGACCCCCCTTCGGGCTGTGACTTCCTGTTTCGATCTGCTTGCTGGAGTGCTCCATTCCTCCTGGGTAGTGTCTTTTTGCTACCTCTTTGCATACTTTTTCTGTTTCCGTCTTATAAATTAGAGTTATGTGCTGTTTCATCTTTGTCTGTGTGACATCTCTCTCATCTGAGTGCAGTCAGCTCCCCAAATGTTACTGCCCCTGATAGAGCTGTTATTTCCAAAGGCTTTGCATTTTTTCCATTGTTTTGTCTTGTTGTCTCATAATCTCTCTTCTAAATGGTTCTATTCCATTTCTGAATTGTTTCTAAAGCTAGATGGGGCGATCCCTGATGTCCTCAGGATGTGGAAAGATTTTCAGCGAATTTCAGGCTCACGTAATTCCCTGGGAGGCATTACCTGGGGAAGGATGAGGCCATGTGTGTCTGTGCCTTCTACTTGTTCTTCTTTTTCTTTTAATTCCAGAATTTTACTGATAGATGAAGGCCTGTAGGAAGACCTTCAGTGGGGAGCAGCGCTGTGATGCTCTGAAGCTCTGACCCCTGCAGGACCCCAGGAGAGGTCTCGAGGTCCGCCTGGGATGGGGTCAAGGGGCCAGCCTACCTCAGAAAGGCAGGTGGCCAGGAAGGGCCATGGAAGGCCTGTCTGGTCAGCTGAACACCCGTCTTCATACAGCACGTTTCCCACCTCGTCTCACGGGTCACTACGGGTTTAATTAAGTCAGCTCTGTTTTTGTTTTTCCAAAATCATGTTAAAAATCGATTTCTTGAGAAAATAACATTGAAGCATGCACATTACTGTATGTAAAATAGATGGCCAGTGCAAGTTACATGCGTGGAGCAGGGCACCCAAAGCCAGCGCCTGGGACAGCCTGGGGGGATGGGGTAGGGAGGGAGCAGGGAGGGGACACGTGTGCGTACCTCTGGCTGATTCATGTTGACGTGTGGCGAAAACCATCACTATATTGTAAAGTAAGTATCTCCAATTAAACAAATACATAAATTTAAAAAGATAAAATGAGTAAAGCCTAAAATCAAACCCACAAAAAGCCCATTTCTTTGCTGCTTCTACTCTTGGGTCCCTCTTGGCTGAACCCAGCCATCTGAAGGGATCAGGGAGCCAAGATCCCATCTCCAGCGGGAGCATCCAGGCCAACCCTTTAACAGGACGATACTGAGTCCTTCACAGAAGAGAGCTGGGCCAAAGACCCGCATATCATCCGCCTCTCATCCTAACTCAACCGTGTTATCCCAAATGCTAGTTGCTGGGGTCTGGGCTATGAGGAGTGTATCATCCTCCTCTCGTCCTAGCCCGACCATGTTATCCCAAATGCTAGTTGCTGGGGGCTGGGTTATGAGGAGCAAGGTGTAATTTTGATGGTGTTTCTTTTCAGACTGTCTGTTTGATTGACTACAGTCCTGGAAATCTACAGTAGCCCTTCCCCAAATACCCCTGACCTTCCCCACCATCCTCCATGCACATTCCGAATCCCAGCCCTTCCCACCTCTTTGCACCTTTCCCATCCACCATCTCCCAAGCCTCCCTTTAACCCATGTGTTCCCTCCACCCCACATCCCTTCCCCACCCACCTCCACCCAACATCCCGCCCATCGCCCAAGTAGCAACCCAGACCTCACTTTCCACCCCAAGTTTCCAGGACATTCTGGTCCTGCTGGGCTCCGCTTTCTGAGCACACACGCCTTCGGTGCAGCAGGACTTTCTCACTGTTTCCATAGCAGCCTCTCTGAGGCACAAGCTGTAAACTGTTGGGAAAATCCATTCTTGTGTTTTCCTGGGCGCACACTGAATTATACCTCTCAGGATCCCTTCTGGCAGGCATGGCCATGCATGATCTTGTGATTTTTGGAAAGAAATATAAATTTGGTCTTTGACCCCATTTCTGGCACAGAGCTCTCCAAACCCTTGGGATTTCCCAAGTGATGAGAACAGCTGAAGTGTCATTTGCTAACTTCACAAGGTGACTTTTGGACCTTACTTAAGGATGGGGGCCGGTTGCCAGGGGAGCCAAGTTTGTGACAGAGGGCAGGGACTTTCAGATCCCTGCATCATAATCCCTGACTCCAGGGCGGAGAGAGGGGCTGGAGATAGAGCTGAATCTCCAATGGCTAATGATTTAATCAGTTGCACTTGTGTAATAAATTCTCTGTATATCCCAAAGTGGTGAGGTTCCAAGGGCTTTCAGGCTGGTGACCACCAGGAGGTATGCGAGGGTTGTGCCCTTGGAAGGCATGGAAGCACCTTCCCACATCTTGTCCTGCATACCTCTCCCATCTGGCTGTTCCCAAGATGCATCATTTTATAATAAACCAGCAATCTAATGAACAAGTAGGTTTTCTGAGTTCTGTGAGCAGATCTAACAAAGTAACCCAACCCAAGAGGGGCATCTTGGTAATGTCTAATTGACAACCAGATGGTCAGAAGTGCAGGTATCAACCTGGACAATCTTGGAGGATTGAGCTCTTAACCTGTGGGTCCCCAGGTAGATGGTGGCAGAATTGAGTGGATGGTAGGACACCCAGTTGGACAAGACAATGGCACCCCACTCCAGTACTCTTGCATGGAAAATCCCATGGATAGAGGAGCCTGGTAGGCTGTAGTCCATGGGGTCGCTAAGAGTAAGACACGACTGAGCGACTTCCTTTCACTTTTCACTTTCATGCATTGGAGAAGGAAATGGCAACCCACTCCAGTGTTCTTGCCTGGAGAATCCCAGGGACAGAGGAGCCTGGTGGGCTGCCGTCTATTGGGTCGCACAGAGTCAGACACGACTGAAGTGACTTAGCAGCAGGATACCCAGTTGGTGTCCAGATATTGGCATGGCAGTGAAAACACATGCCTCCATCCCCGACCCACTCCTGCATGACCAGGAATTAGGATCTGGACCTTCCATCGAGTGACTTTGTCCAACCCAGTGGATGACCAGTGGAAGTGGCATGTGTCACTGTCCAGGCTGACCCATTAAAAACACCTCCTCACACCCCGTCTTGACCTTCTACTCCCCTAGCAAAGGCAGGGCAATCCTGAAAGCCATTGTCAGCCTGGATCCCTGAAGGTCCTTATGCAGGAAGGTGGAGTCACCACTCTGGGGACCAGTCCATACGTTAATGTGTGTGTGTGTATACTCAGTCATGTCCGACTCTTTTCAACCCTTTGGACTGTAGCCCTGCCAGGCTCTTCTGCCCATGGAATTTTCCAGGCAAGAATACTGGAGTATGTTGCCATTTTCTCCTCCAGAGGATCCTCCTGATTCAGAGATGAAACCTGTGTCTCCTGTGTCTCTCCTGCATTACAGGCAGATTCTTTAGCATGGGTCCATCTAATGGAGAATGAAATCATTTTCTTACTTTTTAAATGCATTAAATTGTGGGAGTCTATTTCTGATTTCTTCCTAACATACCCTAGTTATTACAGAATGGCTTTGTGGAGGTAGGGTGCTGCAGGCTTGGCTTTTATGAGGTTAGCCAGCAGTGAGAAAATAAAGACTTCCACCTGCATCTGTATGAAGGGCTGACACAGGGAAGCATGTTGGTAGCTCCTCGTCCCTTACAGCCAAGATTTATAAGAAAGAGATAAACTCAGGCAGCACTTGCTTGGTCTGCAAATAAAAGTTAGAGAAAATAGAGAGAATCTATAAGTTGGGTTTGGAAGAGCACTTCTGGATTCCAAACAGTAGGAAATAAGATTGAAAAGGCATTGAGCTTCAAAATCCCATTAAGACTTCTCAATTAAACAGAGGAATTTAAGCAGGCAGCTACGAACAGATTAAGGGTACTGTCTGTTTACCAAACCTTCTCTTCCCCCACAGTAGCCTCAAGGAAGCTGCCATTGAATTGACAGAGGGAGAAAGATCTAGGGACAGAGAAACTAGGAAATAATGAAGATTTGTGGATGGTATCTGGGAAAAACAGAACTTTCGGTAGGGTTATTGGCATATGGAAATGATGTTTCTCAATTCCGCTAACCCCACTGAGTGTTATTGGTAAAGAAACCACATGCTGGGCTTACAGAAGGGTTTTACTGCACAGTCACATGGACTTGGAGCTGCTGAACTTGGACCCATAGGAATTTGGCTAGAAAAGGTACACAAGCCCCCAGAAGACATGCTTGGACTTGGCCATGGACCGTGGCCAATAGAGAGCTGTCTAGAGGGTGAGAACTGGGGCCATGGAAACGATGGACAAAGGAGCCCCCCTGCCCCCCAGAGAGCAGACCCAGCCTCCAGTCGGTCATGGCCCACCTTGGACGGGGGACCTCTCCTCCTCCTGGGCAGTGTCATGCTGTAGGCCAAAGCCAACTGTGCATGGGTCTCCTCGCCCTGTTCCATCACCCTAGGCTGAGTGTGTGTGTCCAGAGGGACGGAAGAGAGGTCTCTTTTCTTTGTGTTTTCTAGGAGGTGGGACTAAGAGGAGCCACATCTGGACTTAAAGGAGGGGCCGGAGCACCCTCCAGCCATCAGGGCTTTGAGCTGGATGAAGGAGTCAAATGGAACATTCCATGTCTCCATGGGGGAAAGAGTGTGTCTGTACGTGATGACAGGGACAGCTGGTGACCATACCACCCCAGGAGTGGTGTTGTCAGGAAAACTTTGGAAGCCCTGTGCCCAGACTATGGAGGAGCCACGAGCCAGGACCCCTGAGGAGAGCTGCCCTTGGGTATGAATATGAGCTTAGGACTGTTCAGTTCAGTTCAGTTCAGTAGCTCAGTTGTGTCTGACTCTTTGCGACCTCATGAATTGCAGCACGCCAGGCCTCCCTGTCCATCACCAACTCCGGGAGTTCACCCAGACTCACGTCCATCGAGTCAGTGATGCCATCCAGCCATCTCATCCTCTGTCGTCCCCTTCTCGTCCTGCCCCCAATCCCTCCCAGCATCAGAGTCTTTCCCAATCAGTCAACTCTTCACAATATGGCAGAAAGTGAAGAGGAACTAAAGAGCCTCTTGATGAAAGTAAAAGAGGAGAGTAAAAAAGTTGGCTTAAAGCTCAACATTCAGAAAACTAAGATCATGGCATCTGGTCCCATCACTTCATGGCAAATAGATGGGGAAACAGTGGAAACAGTGTCAGACTTTATTTTGGGGGGCTCCAAAATCACTGCAGATGGTGATTGCAGCCATGAAATTAAAAGACGCTTACTTCTTGGAAGGAAAGTTATGACCAACCTAGACAGCATATTCAAAAGCAGAGACATTATTTTGCCAACAAAGGTCTGTCTAGCCAAGGCTATGGTTTTTCCAGTGGTCATGTATGGATGTGAGAGTTGACCTGTGAAGAAAGCTGAGTGCCGAAGAATGGATGCTTTTGAACTGTGGTGTTGGAGAAGACTCTTGAGAGTCCCTTGGACTGTAAGGAGATCCAGCCAGTCCATTCTAAAGGAGATCAGCCCTGGGTGTTCTTTGTTTGTTTGTTTGTTTGTTTTTTGCTTTGGGTCTGTCTCTTCATTCTTTTTTTTTAATTTTATTTTATTTAACTTTACAGTATTGTATTGGTTTTGCCATATATCAAAATGAATCATGGGTGTTCTTTGGAAGGAATGATGTTAAAGCTGAAACTCCAGTACTTTGGCCACCCCATGCAAAGAGTTGACTCGTTGGAAAATACTCTGATGCTGGGAGGGATTGGGGGCAGGACGAGAAGGGGATGACAGAGGATGAGATGGCTGGATGGCATCACTAACTCGATGGGCATGAGTCTGGGTGAACTCCGGGGGTTGGTGATGGACAGGGAGGCCTGGCGTGCTGCGATTCATGGAGTCGCAAAGAGTTGGACACAACTGAGAGACTGAACTGAATTGAACTCAAGCTACTGATATCTGGAGGTCTATTGTTGCTACTGCTCAACAAGCCCTAATTAATATGCATCTTCAGTGGGCCAGGATATTCTTGAAGGATTCATCTTCATCTTCTTAAAATATCTGTCAGTGGCTTTTCATTCTTCTGGTTTCTATCTGAAGAAATAGAAAGTGACCTCTGCTACTAAAACTGCTGCTTCAGAAGCTGATCATATATAGAAACAGAGTCTGGTATTGGAGTTTTTTCCCTCACAGTAAGTTTTGGAACTATGTATCAGATATATCAGTCTTTTTCTCTTTAAAACCACTTTATTGAGATATGATTGATGTACAAAAAGCTGTACATATTTGATGTAGAACTTTAGGAGTTTGGAGATAGGTCTCCAGCCATTAACCTATCACCATAGTCAAGGCCATTAACTTATCCATCACCTCTGGAAGTTCCCTTCTGCCCCTTTACTTAAAAAAAAATAATTGTGTCAATCAAAGAGTACAAGTTATGCGGGATAAATTATTTCTGGAGAGCTGCTGTAGATCTTAAAGAACATGCTCCTCTGACATGTAACATACATATATGACATACATACAAAAGAGATGCGTGTCCTGACAGTGAGGACCACAAACAACAAGAAGCTTGTTTTAAAGTCAAGGAAAGGTGTTCAAGGTCCCCCGAAGCTAAGAGCTGGCAAGAGCAGAAAGCGCAAGCAGCAAGCGAGAGTTCTAAACAGTAGCCTGCAAGCTGTTCCAAAGGTTGGCCGTTCTCGAAGCGGAACCATCAGGCAGCGACATCAGTCACAGGCGTGGGTCTCTGAGGAGCCAGGAGAGGCAGGTAAGGCTGGAAACCCCGAGAGAGTTGTGGAAGGGGGAGGGCCTTCCTGCGTCCGTGGAGACCTGAGCAGGGACTGTGCCTTCCGCAGGAGTGGTAGGTGCAGAGGCTGCTGCAGGGGTGCGTGGTGGCTGGCGGGGGTGGGTTCAGGCAGAGAGGACTGGTCTTCTGCACACCCAGCTGGAATGGAGTGATGTTCAACGTTCGCTTGAGATAAACAGTGGGGAGAATGGAAGCGGCTCCCTGGTCGTGGCTGAGGATGCTGCTGGCTGATGCACCGCAGCGTCCGTCATGGGTTCTGTGAGCCATCGGCCGCAAGGTCTGTTGTCACCCTCTGACCAAGAGGAGCGGGGGAAGGCTTCACATCTGCGACCTAACATGCTGGCCCTGCATGCTTGCCCCGGGGATGGCAACTGAAGGAGACTACACAAAGCTGGAGATTTGTGATAACAATAAGAACTGAGTAATTTTCCTGGACTGAGACATCACCAAGGAGTGGGCTGCTGTTCTGAATGAGGTCTGTTTCCAACGGAATCCCTCACGAGGAGTCCCACTGTGACTGTGTGCCTTCAGTCGTCCACATCCAACTTTCTTGCTTTCCTTGTATTTTTTAATTTTAAGATTTTATTGAGCTATAATTGCTGGGTAATGTCTCTCTCTCATATCTATCTATATTACTTTTCACATTCTCTTCCATTATAGGTCATTACGAGGTGCTGAGTAGAGTTCCCTGTGCTGTGTGGCAGGACTGTGTTGGATATCTATTTCATAGAGATACAGAGTAGTGTGTATCTGGAGAAGGCAATGGCACCCTACTCCAGTACTGTTGCCCGGAGAATCCCATGGATGGAGGAGCCTGGTAGGCTGCAGTCCATGGGGTCGTTAAGAGTCGGACATGACTGAGCGACTTCACTTTCACTTTCCACTTTCAGGCATTGGAGAAGGAAATGGCAACCCACTCCAGTGTTCTTGCCTGGAGAATCCCAGGGACGGGGGAGCCTGGTAGGCTGCAGTCCATGGGGTTGCACAGAGTCAGACACGACTGAAGCGACTTAGCAGCAGCAGCAACAGCAGTGTGTATCTATTAATCCCCAACTCCTAATTTGATGTTCAGACTAAGATTTGCCTGTCAGTGTGGTGGAGTGGGATCTTCACATAGCAGTCAAGGTAACTTGAGTAAAGATGAAAGAAGCTGCGTTTATGTCCCTCTACACTGTGGTCTATGAAGATACTACCTATTACGTGTGGACCCAGTGCCCAGGGGAGCCGAGGGCCAATTACAAGTGGGCTTTCCTGGTGGCTCAGTGGTAAAGAATCTGCCTGCCAATGCAGGAGACCTAGGTTCAATTCCTGGGTTGGAAAGATCCCCTAGAGAAGGAACTGGTAACCCACCCCAGTATTCTTGCCTGGAAAATCCCATGGACAGAGGAGCCTGGCGGGCTACAGTCCACGGGGCTGCAAAGAGTTGCAAGTGAGCAACTGAGCACGTCCACACATAATGTTTGACAAGCAAATGAGTGAAAAAACTCACACACCAGTCTGCTTCCTCCCATTTAGCCTAGACCGACAAATGAGAACACTAGAGGATTTCCTTTGTAAACAGCACCCTTTTCACCCAAAGAGGTGTTAGCATTAAAGCCGCATTGCTCCTGTGTGTGTGAAAACACGTCTGCGGAAAGTGTTTAAGGCACACCTGACCTGCTAGGAGTCATGGAGATTTAATTATAAAACTTGTCATGGAAGCTGAACATGATGTAAACTGACTTGAAAAAAAAAAAAATCCCAGATTTCCTTTGACAGGCCTTTTAACTCACTACGTTGCCCCAAAGTTGAGTCCGTGTGCTGGAAATGAAAGGCTGTGCCCAAGAGGGGCAGAGGAGGCTTTGCCGGGAGCAGCTTCAAAGGGCTCTCTGCACCTGCGACGCCCTCTTCTCCTTCCTTCCCTCTGTCCTCGCTGACTGATTCCAATGCTGACTGCTTGGGCGGCGCCTCTCACCCAGGACCTGCGCTGACACGCGGGAAGTCGGGACTTCAAAGTCAGCTGGTCGGGAATATCCAATTCAAGGCATGTCTGGCACTGTGCTTTCGTTCCATAAGGTTGCTGAGTCGGATCCACAAAAACGAGATAAGGCTCATGGATTTGGATCTAATCAGCTCTGCGCTGCAGCTCAAGCGCTTTTCAGCTAATTTGCTAACGACTTGCTCGGTCCCCTGTGCTCAGACCTGGCCATAGACTTCACAACTAGGGACTTTCAGGTTTATGCTTAAGTCTGGCAGTGAAATGGCTTAGTCGTGGGGAACATCTCAATGTTTTACACAAGCTACTTAATGGAGTAATTCTTGACTTAAAGATTATTCCTACCAGATGTTAGCAGTATAGTGGACTTTAATGAAACCTCAAAGTACACACACACGCACACACACACACACACACACACACACACACACACACACACACACACACCCCATCATAGAGAAACAACAGAAAACAAAGCAAGTGGTGGCAACACTGGTTCCAGGTAAGATGGAGTGAGCGCACGCCCCTGCGTCTCGTCCACCGAAGGTTCTAAAACTCCTGGACAGATGCCTGGACCAGCCATCTGAGAATTCAGGAAAGTAAAGAGCAGCAGGAAGACTGAGGAGAAAAAGTGCAGAGCTCAAGTTCCACCTTCCGGGAGTGAGCCCTCTGCCTCGCTCTGGATTCCTGCCGCCTGGATTTGGTAAGCCCATTACCCTGAGACTTGCGTGCAGATGGAGAGCCCCAGGAACCTCTGCCACCTTAGCTTGAGAAAGAAGCCAGGTAGTAGCTTAGGCTCAGAGAGGGTAGTGAAAACTGCTTGCCTAGCTTTTTTCTCTCAGGCCCCAGCCCCTGGCAATCCTGCAGGGTCAGCAGAGCAGCGATGGGAGCTCCCACAGCAGAGGGAATGGAACTTCCCCTCTTGCCAAAGATGCTGTGGTCTCAAGGCTGGGGGGGAAACTCATTCACTCCTCCTCTGTGTTCCCCTGTTTGCCTCAGTATGGGGGCAGGGTTGCAGAAATGTGTGGCAGAGTGGGGTGACTGGCTAGAAGAATGAGACAGGGATTGGAAACACCAAGGAGATTATGAGGGAGGAGGAGCTGGGGGAAGTAATCTGTGTGTGAACTCCTGGCTCATCGGCAGGGTGTGTGAGCATGTATCTGATTACAGACATACACACAGATGCTGAGAACTGAACTACAGGACGGACCACCCTCCACATGCCAGACTGGCCACTGGCACCACACACACAGGGCCGATTAAAACTCTCTGCAAATGTTTTGAAAACTATATTGATGCTCCAGGCATAACCCACCAAAAGCTTATTGGGATTGGAGGCTTGAACTTCAATTGGGCCAACTGCTCAATAAAACAAAATAACTTTCCTTACAAGATTTAAATATGGCCCTAAGTATCATAATAAAGTAACTAATTGCACATAATAAAATATGTACAACAACCAGGATAAAATCCAAAGCTACCTGAGAGTAAATAGCAGATGATGACTCTAACACAAAGAAGATGTTGGAAATATCGAACAAAGAGATAAAGCAGCTGTTACAAATGTGCTCCAACAAATAAGAGCAAACGTTTATGAAACAAATGGAAAGAGAAACAAAGATAGACAATTTCAGCAAAGATTTAGGAGATATAAAGAAGAATGAGAAGCGTTAGACACGACAGCGACTAAAAAACAGCGGATCTCAGTTGCAGACTGCAGATGACTGAGAAAAGAGATAATAAAATTATACAATGTGAAAAAGAGAGAGGAAAAGAGATTCAAAAATGTAACCTGCAACCAAACACATCATAATGAAACTATTGAAATGTTAAGATAAGAACAAATATTGATAGCATCTAAAGAAAATTCATCTATTACTTAGAGGGTAACAGCAGTTTTTCCTCACTGCAGATTTCTCATTAAAAATTATGGAAGCCAGAAGGAAATGAAAACACTTTTAAAGTGCTGAGAGTATTTTAAAGAGCTGTCAATCCAAACTTTTAAATACACCGAAAATATCCTTCAAGAATAAGGTCATATAAAACCATTCTCAGATAAAGGAAAACTGAAAATTCATTTCCAGCAGAACCTGCTTTAAAAGAACTACAGAGGAATTTCTTCAGATGGAAGGGGAATGATACAAGAAGGAAACTCAGAAAATCGGGAATGAATAAATAGCAACAGAAATGCTAAATAATTGGGAAGATATAACAGACAGACAGACAGACACACACACACACACACACACACTGCAGTTTCTGTGGTGCTGAAGGAGAGGAGAGCTTATCTCTCATCCCATCCATCCCCAAACCACCCAGTGGAGCCAGCTGGTGTCCTGACTCCCCACCTCACCTAGAAGTTGTGAGTGTGTGTGGGCGCTGGGGAGTCCTCTCCTCCTCACCCCAGGTGCCAGCAGGGCCCAGTCCTGACACAGTGGTGTGTGTGCCAGCCCTCAGCTCCCTCTGTCATGGCGATGGTGCCCACTTTGTGTCCATTCGAAGTGAAAGTCACTCAGCCGTGTCTGACTCTTTGTGACCCCGTGGACTATTCAGTCCATGGGATTCTCCAGGCCAGAATACTGGAGTGGGGAGCCTTTCCCTTCTCCAGGGGGTCTTCCCAACCCAGGGATCAAACCCGGGTCTCCCGCATTGCAGGTAGATTCTTTACCAGCTGAGCCACCAAGGAAGCCCACTTGGTGTCCATGGAGATGAGATAATGAGAGGAGGGATCTGGTGTCACTGGGATATCAGCAGAATCAAAAGGGAATGAGCCCCATCCCATCCTTGGGCAAGGAGGCAGTGGATCAGAACCCCTCACTTGCTGAGGTGGTGTGTCGGGAGTTGAACACTCACCAGGCTCTGGCACCAGGGCTCGGCAGGATCACTTCCTGCTAAATGCCTTCTAGATACTCACCATCTGTTGGGTGTGTGGTTTGCAGATACTTTCCCCTCGGGCTTCGCTTTACCTTTCCATTCTCACAACAGGTTTGTGCTATTGTCCAGAACAAAAGTTTTTAAGCTGGATATGGTCCAAGTTATTACTTTTCCTATTATGACCTGTGCTCTTGGTGTCAAGTTTCTGCCGAGCGCAAGCTCCCCAAGATCTCCTTTTGAAGTGAAGTTTGCTCAGTTGTGTCCGACTCTTTGTGACCTCAAGGACTGTAGCCCACCAGGCTCCTCTGTCCATGGGAATTCTCCAGGCAAGAATACTGGAGTGGGTTGTCATTTCCTTCTCCAGGGGCTCTTCTAGACCTAGAGATTGAACCCAGGTCTCCTGCATTGCAGGCAGCTTCTTTACTGTCTGAGCCACCAGAGAAGCCCCATGATTTTCTTTTATGTATTTTTAAAGTTTTATGATTATCCTGCCGATCTTTAAGCAGAGGAAGGAGGTGAAGGCTCTGCGGAGCCCTCCACGCAGGAAGGGGGTGTCCTCAGGCCTGGCGGCTGCAGTGCCAGCTTCTGAAAGGGAGCCTCTCACGTGCTGTGGACCAAGCCGGAGGTTACCACCCAGGTCCTGTTCGTCCTGTTTGAAGCCCTGCTGGGGCCAGAGCCCAGCCAAGTCCTAACACCCGGGGCAGCTCTCCAGGGTGCTGAACCAGCAGCCGGTCAAGGAGCGGAGATTTCAGTCATGGATCAGGATGGCAGGCAGAGCAGCAGCAGCTCTGACAAGCAGGGCGAGTGGAGGGAGCCTGCAGGAGGGTTCGTGTGGGGCCAAGGGCAGCCCTCTGAGGGCTTCTGTACCATCTGTGGGTGCATTGCAGGGACACAAATAGCTCTGGCAGGGAGACAGACATCTGCCTGCAAACGGGGCACAGAGCCTGAGCTGAGAGCACGTGGTCCTGATGGGAGAGCAAGCAGGGCACCACAGCCAGGCCTTTCTGTCTCCAAACGCTCATCTCCACCCTTTCTGCCTCTTTCCAGCTGGAGGTGGACACAGAGCAAAGCCCGCACGCAGCACAATGTCTGTGCCCACGGCCATCATGACACATAGGAAGGGATGATCTGAGTCAGTGTTATTTAAAAGGGCCTATGTTTGTGGGGTGCATCAGGTTTGCCTATGAAGTTTCTCTGGTCCCCACTCAATGCCCTACCCATCAGAAAATTCTAGCAGGGGTGGGAGTTGTGGGGTGGGGCAGAATTTTAGTTGCTGATAAAATTTTAGCAGCATTTTTGTGGTTCTTATGGGCTTCCCTGATGGTGCAGTGGTAAAGAATCTGCCTGCAATGCAGAAGACACAAGTTTGATCCCTGGGTTGAGAAGATCCCCTGGAGAAGGGAATGGCAAACCACTCCAGTACTCTTGCCCAGAAAATTCCATGGATAGAGAAGCCTGGTGGGCTACAGTCTATGGAGTCACAAAGAATCGGACACGACTGAGCTGCTGAAACTTTCACTTTCACTTCAGTGTGGTTCATGCCCATAGTAGAGCTTGTGAGGATCCGTCTTCCTCAAATTCCAGGGAGAAGGAGGCCTCACAGGTGAAGGAAGGGGTTTCTGTGTGGGAGCTGTTGTAGCTTAAATACTGGAGATGATGCTTGATCAGGTTACAAGGGCCATATGGCAGAATTCCAACACAAGAGCTCTTGCTGGTTTGGTGGAAATTTAGAAGTTTAGTTTTGGAAGCTTCCTGGATAGTTCTCCTCTTAAGAGGAAACTTTGAAGTCCAAATGTGCCTGTCTGTTCTACTCTCTTTGAAATGGCAACTCCGATCTCTTCATTTTAATTCAACCTTATAATTAGTGATGCTACACAACATCTCCCAAATAATTAGGGAGCAGTCTGGGAATCACCAGTTATGAGGTGGAACCGGAGTTCCATGAGGCTTTTAGTTCATGGAGTTATAAATAATGTTAAATGCCCAGGAGTTTCAATTAAAGGATGTTTACTTGCGTAAAATGAAAAAAACGTGATGGGGAAGCAAGAACTTGAAAGAGGGGAGACGAGGTGGGGCTTTGACTGCCAAGCACCCTGTGTGGGAGGTGTGTGCTGTCCCTCCTGGAAATCTTCAAAGTCAGGGAGGAGGGTTCATATACGTTTCTGAGTCCGAAACTGGGACAGACACTCCAGTAACTGAATCAACCTTCAGCTGCTTCCTCACCAGCCTTTGGGAACTTGTCAGTATGGCAGCCTGTTCTCCAGGCCAAACCTGGTGCTCTGTGTTGGCAGAGATGGGTCTGCTGAAGTCTGGGTGACTATTCTCCCTGCTTTGAAGACCTGTCCCAGTCAAACCTGCCTTCCTGCCCTGAGCCCTGCGCCTCACCCCTGGGCTCTATCACTCCACAGCTGGATTCTGTTGTAAGCTCAGCAACCTCACTACCCACCTCCGCCACTATCCAGGCATTTCCTGAAGTTGTGGAAAGCTGCCTCCTTCAAGGATAATGGAGGAAGAAAGTTATACTTGTCAACTGTGGTCACATAACCTGGTGAAGAAAGAAGGATGGCAGAATTCTGTGATATTTGGGAGGAAAGAATGCTTAAGCCATATGATGCATAGATCATGTTGCTTTGCCCCTTTCTCCCTTCTCTTAGTGCCTATTAGGTGGAGCAGCAGAACCAACCCTGTGTTTCAGGGATGAAGCTACAAAATATCAAAGGGGAGCTCTGTCTGAGCAAGAAGATCAACCTCAGAGACACATGATGTGGATTTGGGGGCTCCCATTCTAAAGACACTTGCTCCTTGGAAAGAAAGCTATGACAAACCTAGACAGTGTATTAAAAAGCAGAGATATCACTTTGCCAGCAAAGGTCCAAATAGTCAAAGCTACAGTTTTTCCAGTAGTCATGTATGGATGTGAGAGCTTGACCATAAAAAAGGCTGAGTGCTGAAGAATTGATGCTTTCAAACTGTGGTGCTGGAGAAGACTCTTGAGAGTCCCTTGGACTGCAAGATCAAACCAGTCAACCCCAAAGGAAATAAACTCTGAATATTCATTGAAAGGACTAGTGCTGAAGCTGGAGCCCCGGTACTTTGGCCACCTGATGTGAAGAGCTGACTCATTGGAAAAACCCCTGATGCTGAGAAAGATTAAAGGCAGGAGGAGAAGCAGTTGATAGAGGATGAGGTGGTAAGGACAGCATCTCCAACTCACTGGACATGAGTTTGAGCAAACTTGAGGAGATAGTCGAGCACAGAGAACCCTGGTGTGCCACAGTCCATGGGATCGCAAAGAGTCAGACACGACTGAGAGACTGAACAACGTTCTAGAGAGAGAGGACGCATCTCCAGATCTATGAGGCGGGTGGCTTGTCAGGCCTGACACTGCTTGGGTCCTCACCTGGGGGACAAGCTCGCAGTGAGCCAGTGGGGACCAGAACTGCAGAAACACACTGCTGTTTTCCTGGAGCTGGAGACATAAGGAATCGTCCCCTCACTAAGGGGAGAGAGAACAGGGGAAGGAGGGAGGGAGGAGAAGAAGGATACACAAGTCCCTGGGGCTTGACCTGGACCGGGGGACTAGCAGGGCCACCAGCCAAAGAAGCAGGGGAATGACCTCCAGTATTGAGAATTCTGACGTCGGGGCCATGCCCAGGGCCAGCAGAGGCAGATCCTCGGATGGGATCAGGAGACCCAGTGGACATGGGTTTTTGATTCCCACAGATCCTGATATGGGGACCAGCCTCGAGAAGCCCTGGCCCACAGTGAGAGCTGAAGGCTTTCCAGGGATTCTGCACCTATGCAGCCTGGGGACCTCCAAGGGAGGCAGAGATGTGATGGACCACAGATGAGGGGCAGAGATGTAGTTTTCAGGGGTCCTGCTGAGGGTCTTGAGGGAAGCCACGAGGCATTTGGGGGAGGGGATGAAGGCTATGATGTGTTAGTCTTCCAGAAATGCCTCTGGGGACTGGGCAAACAGGCTGGAAGGGAAGATGCTGGAGGCAGAGGTATGCTTGTGAGGCCATGATGGAGAAGGACACGTGAAGCCAGCTGCTTCCGCCCCTCCTCCTGGCCCTCCTGGTGTTTTGGTCCCTTTCATCTCTCTGTAAGCTCATCACATGAGAGGGGTCTCTTCACTTCTCCGTGAGGCTCCTTTCTTCTCTTGAGGCAGCGCGGCCTCACTCAGGGTAGAAACGATGACGGATAATAGACTCCAAGAGTGGCTTGGGTTCTGGGGAGCGAAGCAGTGGATCCCCCACTCAGTGGCATGTGGCAATTCAGACAAAACACTCCACCTGAGATCGCACGGGGAGATCCTTCAGACTGACTTATTGCATCAACACATCTCTGCACGAGCCTGTAACGGCGTCACCACTTCCCAGGACAGATCGGGCCACCCTGTGACTGGCAGCCAGGCTGTCCCTGGCCTGCGGGGTGAGGGAGGGGGATACCATTGGCCCGGGAACCAGAAAGCTGAGCTCTCCCAGGCCCACTTCCATGCTGGCTGTTTCCTTCCCTAGCCACGAGTGCAAGAGTTGCAAGGGGCCTCACACTGCAGGGCAGGGGCTTTTAAACCATGGAGAAGCTCTAAGGCAAACAAGTAAATCATGAATTACGTAGTCCGAGCTGTTTACTGTGCAGAGAGGAAAACTGAGGCTCAAAGGTGGAAATAGTCTGCCCCAAACCACAAGTTCTTTCTCCAGGTCCCCTGATGTTCTGATTAGCCAAGTCGTGCAGGAAGTTTAAAATACCCTGATGCTCAGGCCACAGCACAGATCCACAGATGCAGAAGCTCTGGGGGTGGGACCCAAGCTTCTAGACGTTGTCAGTACCCGCCCCCTCCACCATGATACCCAGGGATGAGCCGGGCACCTGCCTGGATGAGCTCAGTGCTGGCTCCCGCACCTGGTCCCAGGTGCCTGGGGCCATCTGGGCTCCAGAGTGGGGGCACCAGCTGGCTTCCCATCCAGGGAGAGACCTCGTGGCCCCTGGTGCCCATGCAGGTGGTTCCTCCCCTGGAAGGATGCGTCCCCCGCAACCAGGCTGCCCAAACCACTTGCCGAATGGCTCTGCTTGGTTTCTCCTGTTTCTGGGTGATGGGAGGCGCGCAGCTATAAATAGGCATGGAGCCGGATGTTTGCTGCGCTCTGGGGCTGTCAGAACTGGTCTTGTCAAAGCCCTTATGTTGACAGCTGGGAGCTGGCTCCCCACTCCGCAACCCCACTCACCACAGCCCGGGGAAGGAGGGGCTGCAGGCAGGGATGGGACCCCCGCACCCTTCTGCCTCAGCTGGGCTGTTTCAGGCCCTCTTCCTCGATCTCTCACGCTGGTGTCTGCGAGGCTGCCCCTGCCCTTTCTGCTTGGCTGACTCCCAGTCTGTCCCCAGGACCCCGCGGGCTGCACGGATGATGAGTGTTTCCTGAGCGAGAATGAAGACCGCTTCTCTGTGTCTGTGGTCAGCTGTCTCCATCCACATGTGAAGTGCTGAAGCTGGTGGAAAGTGGCCAGGACTGGGAGCTCCGAGGCTCGCGGCTCAGGAGGAAGTGGGTTCAAGGTGACATGTGGTCGACTGTCATCGTCATCCGTAGTCCTGATGCACGAGCTTAGTAGGAAGCCTCAAGGCAGCACTGCTGCACAGGCTTCTGGGGAGGAGAGCAGGACCCCTGCTTGTGTGTCTGACCCTCCCCGTGGACTAGAACCTTCCAGTAGCTCAGCTCATCTGCAAAGGCATAAGGAGAGCCCTCTCATCACCCAAAGGGATCATACGCTAGTTTGTAAAGTGTTTATCGCGGTATTTGGAAGAGAGTGCTGTGTGTGCGTGCTGAGAAAAAGAAGAAAAAAAAAAAAAAAACAGTCCACCCAGGGACTTAGCAAGCAGTGCCCACCCACGACGTCAGTTTCTGCCTCTGACTCTCCCCCTGTTATTACCCCAATGGAGACACAGTGCCTGCCCGAGACAGGGGTCCCTTTCCCAGCTCTGCCCCACACAGTACCTGATGGCCAGGACTTGCTCAGAAGTGTGTGTGTTCGTGGGCTGATAAGGGGACCTCTGCTTCCAACTCATAGTGATGGTGGTTTGCTGAAAGGGATCTGATCTGATCCGCGAGCCAGAGCCTCCGGGTTAGAATTCTCTGTGCACCGCTGTCTGTGATTAGGAAATTATGCCCTAACACCTGCAAATCTGTTTTTATGACATCTACAGTGGGGGAGGAAGAGGTTGGTTGGTTCTGAATACAGGTGAGCCCTAGTGCCTAGAATCAGTGTGGACAGATCCTGTGAGAATCTAGACCAGCAGAGTCGCTTTTGAATCTTGCCACAGACTCGATGTATGATCTTAGGCAAGTCTTCAAATTCCCCAAGTCTCAGAATTCTCATCTGAAAAGAACCGTCTGTGTCTCCTAGGGCCATGGGGCAGAACTCACACGTGGGCAAGTCCCCCGCGCTTGGTGGGAACGGCTTCACACGAGACCACGTGTGTGTTGAGGTTTGCACGAGGGTGACGCTATCAGTAGGCAGAGGAGAGGTGCGTGTTTGTGTGGATCTCATCCTCAGATCCTCCTGGACAGTAAAGTCCTCCCTCGGGATGGTCTGCTCTGTGGAAGCAGGAGGTGGAGGGGAGGGGAGCCCCAGGACCTGGGAAGGCAAGGAGGGGCTGTGGGTGCAGCAGAGAGGAGGCAGGAGTGGGACCACGATGGAGGCTGGGAGAGCTTGCCCAGCACCGACAGTCGGATGGAGCGGAATCCCTCGTGCTGTGCAGACTGAGCGACTCTGTGTGTGGCTGTCAGAGCCCCTGATGACCCCAGGGCCACTCAGGAGGTGGCGGAACCATCCCTAGAGGGCTCAGCACATACAGAGCGGCTGCTACGGTGACTCTCACACTGAGAAACTCGGGGAGACCTTGCGCGTCTTGGGTCCACTTCCAATAAACTGAAGCCACCGCCATCCTCCCTCGAAGCCTTCGGTGTGTGTCTGACAAGGATGCTGTTTTCAGCGTCTGCTGATGGGAGAGACGGCCCCCAGGAGAAATTTGTGCCCAAGTATTGGCGTCTCCCACAGCCCAGCTTTGGTGTCTCACTGAAAGGATCTATTTCTGATTTATTGACTAAAAAATGTTGTTCCCCTCAAAAAAAGGTTTTGGTATTATGCAGCTCACTAGGAACTCTGAGGCTCACAACAAATTAGAAAAAAATAATAAGATTACCTTTTAGGGGTGCAAAGACATTTCTCAGGGGAAATGACGTCTTTCCAGGGAGCTGGAAGCCGAGTGCTGACTCCAAGTCAGCCTGGACGGTGATAACAAGGGTCCAGCCTCGTCGGCAGCCACGTAACAGCACCAGGCCTTCGACAGAGACCCCAGCAGGGATGCAGCTGACGGGGGATCAGGTCCCTGCAGGGAGGCCAGCGAAGATCTGGAGGAAGACGAAGCCAGTCTCACAGCATCGCTGATGGGCTGTCATGTGAGGGGGAAAGCAGGCCTCCTGAGCGGCCGCGGGGACTGAAACAAGACAGATGGAAGGAAGCTGCAGGGGAGCAGATGTAGATGCAGAAAGAGGAAAAATTGTCAGAGCTGCCCAACCATGGTGAGGAACTGCATTGAACATTTGTTAAGCAGGCGCGCTGCGTGCCAGGCACAGGGCTGCGAGTGTGGCAGGCGCCGTCTCCCTGATCTCCCGCCCACCTTCTCCGGAGCTGCTATGGAGGCTACAGAGGCTCAGTCCCCTCCGCAGCTTGTCTAAGTCCACCCGACGTGTCCACGGAGAATCCAGGATCTGAGCGCTGGCCAATTCCCCCACCCCTGGTGGGTTCCTGATCACCCTGCAGTTCACTGCCCCTTGGGGGATGCCTCAGAGGGCTTGGGCTGAGCCAGAATGAAACCCTGGCTGTTCTCGCCCAGATGGTACATACGTTTAAATGACACCTCTGAGTTCATACTCTACAATGAGGTTACAAAAAATCGACCCTGAATACTCATCAGAAGGACTGATGGTAATGCTGAAGCTCCAATACTTTGGCCACCTGATGCAAAGATCCAACTCATTGGATAAGACCCTGATGCTTAGAAAGATTGAAGGCAGGAGGAGAAGGGGGAAGCAGAGGATGGAATGGTTGTGGAGCATCATCTACTCAATGGCCATGGATCTGAGCAAACTCCGGGGGACCGTGAAGGACAGGGAAGCCAGGCACGCTGCAGTCCATGGTGTCGAAAAGAGTTGGACATGACTGGGAGACAGAACAACAGCAATAAAATTAGGTTACAAGTCAGTTCAGTTCAGTTGCTCAGTCATGTCCGACTCTTTGTGACCCCATGGACTGCAGCACACCAGGCCTCCCTCTCCATCATCAAACTCATGTCCATTGAGTCGGTGATACCATCTAACCATCTCATCCTCTGTCGCCGCTTTCTCTTCCTGCCTTCAATCTTTCCCAGCATCAGGATCTTTCCCAAGGGGTCAGTTCTTCCCATCAGGTGGCCAAAGTATTGGAGTTTCAGCTTCAGCATCAGTCCCTCCAATGAACACCCAAGACTGATCTCCTTTAGGATGGACTGGTTGGATCTCCTTGCAGTCCAAGAGACTCTCAAGAGTCTTCTCCAACACCACAGTTCAAAAGCATCAATTCTTTGGTGCTCAGCTTTCTTCACAATCCAACTCTCACATCCATACATGACCACTGGAAAAACCATAGCCTTGACTAGAAGGACCTTTGTTGGCAAAGTAATGTCTCTGCTTTTGCATATGCTATCTAGGTTGGTCATAACTTTCCTTCCAAGCAGTAAGCATCTTTTAATTTCATGGCTGCAGTCACCATTTGCAGTGATTTTGGAGCCCAGAAAAATAAAGTCTGTCACTGTTTCCATTCTTTCCCCATCTATTTGCCATGAAATGATAGGACCAGATGCCATGATCTTAGTTTTCTGAATGCTGAGTTTTAAGCCAACTTTTTCACTCTTCTCTTTCACTTCCATCAACAGGCTCTTTAGTTTTTCACTTTCTGCCATAAGGATGGTGTCATCTGCATATCTGAAGTTATTGATATTTCTCCCAACAATCTTGATTCCAACTTGTGCTTCATCCAGCCCAGCATTTTGCATGATGTCCTCTGCATATAAGTTAAATAAGCAGGCTGACAATATACAGGCTTGATGTACTCCTTTCCTGATTTGGAACCAATCTGTTGTTCCATGTCCAGTTCTAACTGTTGCTTCCTGACCTGCATACAGATTTCTCAAGAGGCAGATCAGATGGTCTGGTATTCCCATAACTTTAAGAATTTTCCACAGTTTGTTGTGATCCACACAGTTAAAGGCTTAGGCATAGCCAGTAAAGCAGAAGTAGATGTTTTTCTGGAGGTCTCTCGCTTTTTCGATGATCCAGCGGGTGTTGGCAATTTGATCTCTGTTTCCTCTGTCTTATCTAAATCCAGCTTGAACATCTGGAAGTTCATGGTTTGTGTACTGTTGAAGCCTGGCTTGGAGAATTTTGAGCATTACTTTACTAGCGTGTGAGATGAATGCATTTGTGCAGTAGTTTGAGCATTCTTTAGCATTGCCTTTCTTTGGGATTGGCGTTCCCAAAGGGTTTAGAAGGGTTTAAAATTCATGGTGAGAAGAGCAGACAGATTAACTACCAAGCTGTGAGCTGGATTTGGGAGACTGGATGGCATTTGGGAGGAGAGCTGGTCGTTTGGTGAAAGGCACATAGACTAAGTCTCATCACTGAGCAGCAACCAGGGTGGCTTCGGGGAGGGTGAGGCCAGCGCGGCTGTGACTCCAGGCAAACAGGCCTCAGCAGGTGCTCTACCTCAGTCGCAAACTACAAAGGGTCAGGGTTATTCCTCCCCACACTGAAACTTCCTCAGGCTGTGTGGTCTATCTCCAACCTGCAGCTGTGCTAAGTCCACTTCCAGGGAGAGAGGAAGGGTCCTTCCCTGCCCTCTGCCAGAGCAGCCCACACCACATGTGATGTCATAGCACAAGACCTCTGTGCCTTATGGGGGAAGCGAGCTTCCTTGGGTATTGATCAAGTGTCACAGCCATCCCAGGAAAGAGACCACAGGGGCCAAGGATGATGGGGCTGGAGTCCAGACACTCTTAGAAAGGAGATGATAGGATGCGAGGGGTAAGGGACAGAAGTGCCTGGAGCTTTAAGATTGGGGGTGGGGCAGACGATGGTGATGCTCCTAAGCCAATATGGGGCCACAGGTAGGGGCAAGGATCGGGGCCGTGGGCACTACAGAAGGACTCCTGGGTAAGCTCCACGTCTCTTTGCAACATCTCAAGGGAAAGGTCCACTTGTGCTTGGTAGAATTCCCCGGTGAAACCCTCTGGTCCCGAACTTTTCTTTGTAGGAAGATCTGTTTTTGCCTTTTTAAAATTACAGATTTTACCTGATTTCTAGTGATCGGCCTGTTCAAGTTACCCGTTTCTCCTCGGTGCTCAGTTTTAGTGGGCCGTATGCCTCTAGAAAGTTGACAGTCTCTTCTAGGTCGTCGAAATTACTGAAAGATAATTGTTCATAGTACCCTCTTATATTTTTGTTTCCGTGGTATCACTCGTGGTTGTTTTTTATTTTTTTTCATGTCTTATTGTGTTTATTTGGGTCTCCTCTCTGGCAAACTATTATTAATAAATGGATGAAGGAAAAGGTCCTACTGTACGGTGCAGGGAACTGTATTCAGTATCATGTGACAAACCATAGTGGGAGAGAACATGAAAATGTGTGTGTGTGTGTGTGTGGGGGGGGACTTCCCCAGTGGCTCAGGGGATAAAGAATCCACCTGCAATGCAGGAGACACAGGAGACCCAGTTCCATCCCTGGGTCTGGAAGATCCCTTGGAGGAGGAAATGGCAACCCAGTCCAGTATTCATGCCTGAAAAAATCCCATGGACAGAGAAGCCTGGTGGGCTACATTCCAAAGGGTTGCATAGAGTCTGACACGACTGAATGACTCAGCGTGCACACAAATTCATCAGATCAGATCAGTCACTCAGTCGTGTCTGACTCTTTGTGACCCCATGAACTGCAGCACGCCAGGCCTCCCTATCCATCACCAGCTCTCGGAGGTCACTCAGACTCACATCCATCGAGTCAGTGATGCCATCCAGCCATCTCATCCTCTGTTGTCCCCAATCCCTCCCACCATCAGAGTCTTCTCCAATGAGTCAACTCTTCGCATGAGGTGGCCAAAGTACTGGAGTTTCAGCTTTAGCATCATTCCTTCCAAAGAAATCCCAGGGCTGATCTCCTTCAGAATGGACCGGTTGGATCTCCTTGCAGTCCAAGGGACTCTCAAGAGTATTCTCCAACACCACAGTTCAAAAGCATCAATTCTTCGGCGCTCAGCCTTCTTCACAGTCCAGCTCTCACATCCATACATGACCACAGGAAAAACCATAGCCTTGACTATGAACACAAATTCATACATACATATATATATATATATATATATATGTAACTGAGTCATTTCTGTACAGCAGAAACTAGCAACATTGTAAATCAACTACATTTCAGTAAAATCCAACATAAAAAAAGAACACGTCCAGTGGGCTTACAGATTTGGAGTTCAGAGGGCTGGTCTTGAGAGGTCGTTATCTGCACACGCGGGTTCCTCCACGCTACCCAGATCTTCCGGCCTCACCTTTCAGCTTCAGTGAAAGCGTGTTTTCTGTGAACCTGCTCATTACTCTGAGGTCACGGCACCTCTTGTGTGTTCCTTGGTTCCTCTTCGCCAATCTCGTCAGCTTTCCTGAGCTCCAGCTTCAGTTGTTACCATCTCCAGGTGGATGACTTTGCGAGCAGTTCCTGGAAATGTGTATCTGTGCTTTCATCATTTTGCCTGGTTTCTTTAAGGTCTTTCCTACTTTCTTTCTGTGGTTTGGGGGCCCCATAGAACTCATTATGGGAGAAGTGCAGGAGAAGACTCTTGAGAATCCCTCAGACAGCAAAGAGATCAAACCAGTCAGGCCTAAAGGAAATCAACCCAGAATACTCGCTGAAAGGACTGATACTGAAGCTGAAGCTTCAATACACTGCCCACCTGATGCGGAGAGCCAGCTCACTGGAAAAGACTGTGATTCTGGGAAAGACTGAAGGCAGAAGGGTGAGGGAGTGACAGAGAATGAGATGATTAGATGCCATCCCCGACTCAAAGGACCTGAGCCAACTCCAGGAGATAACAAAGGACAGAGGAGCCTGGCACGCTGCAGTTCACGGGGTAGAAAGAGTCAGACATGACTTAGCGACTCTGTGACAGCAGCTCTCAGAGGGCTTTGTCGCCAGTGTGCAGCGATTTCCTCCGGCGTGAGGGGACCTGGGCTGCCAGGGACGGCAGGAAGAGGCGGGGGGTGGAGACAGTCCGCAGGGCCCCCCCCACCTCCTGCCCACAGGACTCAAGGTGCCACGGCCCCCCGCAAGTGCGGGTCCAGTGTCTCCTGCCAGGCTTTCTGGAGCTGGTTCCAAGGGGAGGCAGCCCCTCATCAGAGGGCTAGCCATGCTCATATGGCTTAACTCTTTCAGCCCGCCTATTGTTGCTGATGCGCTCCGTCTTAGGGGTTCAGGAGCTGGCATGCCATGCTTAGAGAAGGCACACTGCCATTGTCCCCGATCCCACCATCTCAGGCACTCATCTCCCTCTGCCTTCCAGAAACGCTGATGGAGCAGGGGCCCCGGGGGCTGTGCTCTCCCAGGACACGGCTCTTCTGCTGTGAGGCACGAGGCAGCCTGGCTCCACCGCGGGGACTCTGCCTGCCCTCCAGCCTCAGACAGCAGCCCAGAAACGGGCTTCTCCTGGCCTTTCCCCTGAAGGGCACATGGGGACCCCAGGGACAGAAGTCCTCCTCTGAAGCAAAAACAGGACCGAAATTGAACATGCTTTCTCAGGGGTCCTTGCCGCTTTTCAGGGGCAGTGGCCATTCCTGGTATAGTCCGTGAATTAGTTTGTGGTGAGCATGCTGGTTGCACATGAGGGTCTCAGAGACCTCTGAGCATGGCTGGGAAGGGGTTCTCTCTCTGTTACTTCTGTTGTTATTGTTCGTGTTCAGCCATGTCTGACTCTTTATGACCTAATGGACTGCAGCACCCAGGCTTCCCTGTCCTTCACCATTTTCCTGGATTTCACTCAAACTCGTGTCCATCGAGTCGGTGATGCCATCCAACCATGTCATCCTCTGTTGTCCCCTTCTCCTCCTGCCTTCAATCTTTCCCAGCATCAAGATCTTTTCCAATGAGTGGTCTCTGCATCAAATGACCAAAGCATTAGAGTTTCAACTTCAGCATCAGTCCTTCCAATGAATGTTCAAGGTCGATTTCCTTTAGGACTATTGGATCTCCTTGCAGTCCACGGGACTCTCAAGAGTCTTTTCCAGCACCACAATTCAGAGGCATTAATTTTTCAGCCTTCAGTCTTCACTATGGCCATTACTTTTAATCCATGTCCTGCTCAGCGCCTGGCTCTCAGGGGCCTCACCCCGAGCTCCCCGTGGCAGCAAGGAGCTGATTCCTGCCATCCTACCTGTGCTGTTGGTAGGCACCAAATAAGTGCCTATTGAGTGACTGAGTGAGTGAATTAATGATGCCCTTCACAGCTGACCCTTATCCATCTGCACAGGCTGCCCTGCCGAGCTGACCACCACCTCCAGAGAAGCAAGGCTTGCAGACCAGAAAACTCCTGGAGGAGCCGGGAGCAGCTCACTGGCCCAGAATCCACCCCCAACAAGATCCTAGCTCATACCTCAAACAGTCCAATGGCAGGAGACCAGGCCGCTTTCCTCCTGGGTCCCTTGGGAGACCAACAGGGCCCTGAGCTGCAGGAGGGGGCCCAGCCTCTGGGGCCCAGCGAGGAAACGCAGTCGTGGAAATGGCCCACTTGCTCCCCTGGACCCATGCGTCCATGTGGCCTCGCTGAGCACCCTTCCTGCTTCTGTCTCCGCTTACCTCCCGTCTGCTGTGTCTCCACTCCGGAGAGAGCGTGTTTCCACAGCACCCCAGGGACCGATGCTGCAGCAAAGCAAACAGGCCTTCGGCACAGATCCTGTGCATTGTAAACATGACTGTAAACAATACAAATCATTTGACCCAGAGCTTCTGCTTCGGGTGAATGTGAGTGTGCCGGGGAATAGGCATGTGGGGTCTCAGGCATGCAGACACGTAAGCACAGGTATGCGTGCCCTCACACATACACAGTGTTACTCTCAATTGCTACACACATATCAATGCAAACGTCGTATCAGGGCTGTTTCTGAACAAAGGTTTGCAAAGGACACACCTTCACACCCCAGGCTGAGAGCAAGCCCCTCGTCTCTCTCTCTGCCCCGTCTCTCACTCCGCCCCGCCTCTCACTCGGCCCCGTCCCTCACTCCGCCCCGTCTCTCACCCCCTCGTGTCCTCTTTGGCAGCCTTGACAGCTTGTCAGTGCATCCATCCTGTGGGGCCGCCGTCAGTTCAGCTTCATCCCCAGGACAAGTGTCTGTCCCAGAGTCCTCCAGCTCCCGAAGGTCTCTGCTGCAGGCTCAAGTGGTCTTTCCTGAATTCCAAGAAAAGGCACCTTCTGCAGCCCCCAGTGCATCCTGCTTGGGAGTTGCTCTCTAAGGGTTTCCAGCAACATTCTTACAAGGAATAAAACATCACACCGTAATACTTGAGGTAAGGCAAGAAGCAAGAGATGGCGTGTTTAGGGTAAGGTAGAAAACCATACCGAACAACCTTCCTGGTTGCATTTAGACAATCCCATCTGTCCAACCAAAGGACGGCTGAACCCATCCATGTTTTCCACTGATGTTTGTGGATGACATTCTAGGCCTCCTCATCCACCCCTACCCCAGCTTGGGGTGAGCTCTCCTGGGCTGGACATCTTCCCCGAATACCCCTGGCTCAGCTGGAAACCATCACCCTGGCCTCACCTCCTCACCTTCTCTCCCGTGCCTTCTTCCTCACACACAAGACCCAAAGAGCGAGGCTCACTCTCTGTAGACTTGAAGTGTGGTTGTTTTATCCTAAGAGTGAAGGGCTGAGAGGACAGGGAGACTTGATGAAAGAGACTGCAGAGAGGCAGCGGTTCCTCTAAAGGCCTCGACCTCGACCCCAGAAGTATGTTCCCCAAACTGGGTTTTGCCCAGCACGTCGAAGAGCAGAAGCAGTAAGGATCTCGGGGACTGTAGGGCGTGGAATAGCAACCACCGTCGTCCTCAAGAAACAGTGGGGTCCTGGAACCATGCCTTTGACGTGGTTTACTGCAGCTGGAGGTTGAGACTCAAGACAGACACCCTGGTTATCTTCCAGGCTGGTGAAGTTCTACTGTGTGCTGGATGTCAGCTCGATCGCGATTTCTCTCGTTTTAAATTGAAGTATGTTTCATCTACAATGTTGTGTGAATTTCTGCCGTCCAGCAAAGTGATTCAAATATGTATATATACACATATTCTTTTACGTTTTTTCCGTATTTCCCCCACTGTAGGCTGTTCTTAGAGGGTACTGAGCTGGGCCCCTGTGCTGTGCAGTAGGTCTTTGTTGCCTATTTTATGTACAGTACTGCACAGCTTTTCATCCCAAACTCCTAACTTAGCCCTCCGCACCACTGTCCCTTTTGTAACCACAAATGTGTTTTCTACATCCGCAAGTCTATTCCTATTTTGTAAGTAAGTTCATTTGCACTATTTTCTTAGATTCCACCTACGAGTGATAACGTATGATATTTGTCTCGGCCTGGCTTACTTCACTTAGTATGATCATATCTAAGTCCATCCACATTGCTACCAATGACAATATTTCATTCATTTTTATGGTTGAGTAACATTTCGTTATATACATACACCACTTCTTCCTGTATTCGTTTCATAGCTGTGTCTGAGCACAAGGCGCAGCCAGGCACTAGAAAGTGTTGGGAATGCCAGGATGAAACCAAGCTCACGGAGTGTTTGTGGGTCAGATTTCACTGAAAGTCTAAACGCAGAGGAAAGGAGCCCACAGGAGACTGGAGGCAGGAAAGCAGCACACAGAAGACTGGAGGCAGGGGGCCCAGCCTGGAGGTTCACAGCCCCAACCAAGAACACACAGCAACTTGTAAAACAGCACTCAGTAGTCTGATCCTGTCAGAACCCACTTTATTTGAAAGCCTGAGTTACCAGGAAGGAAGAGATGAACACCATCTTCAATGTGAAATTGTTGAAAACCACTGGTTGGAGTGTTCCCAGCCTCACCAGATGCTCCAGCACAGCGCTGAGAGCAGCAGAAACCACCTACTTGCTTCACAGATTTCCCCCCAAATATACAATCCTGCTCTGAGTCTCCGTTCCAGGACTCAGCTACATAAATAAAAGTTCCAGGAAGAATAAATCTTTAGAGGCAACAGGGAGATGAACATTTTCAGACAGTTTCCTAAACCTGTGAATGGTATTTAAATATTGAGAACGCGAGCCCAGCTGGGCATGCTGTGAACTCCTCCGTCCTGACAGCCTTGTCATAAATGCTGAAATTCATAAAACAATGGTCTCCTTCCTGGATCACAACCCATTAATCTGGCTGACCCGCTGTCGTTAACTGCACGCTCCAAACCCAAGCCCAGTGGAGTGTGTGTGGGTGTGTACGTGCATTTGTAAGAGTGTGTGTATGGGTGTGCATGCGTCTGTGCAGCTCTTCCCTGTTTATGATATTTATTTTTATGTTTTTCCTGAAGCATGTTGACCTCCAGTGTTGTGTTAACGTCGTCCATCCAGCGGAGTGATCCAGTTGTACATGTATATGCACCCTTTTCCGTATTCTTTCCCATTATGGTTCATCACAGGGTGTTGAATGGAGCTCCCTGTGCTCACAGCAGGCCCTTGTTCACCCATCCCATGCACGACAGTTTGCGTCTGCTAACCCCCAACGCCTGCTCCACCCGCCCCTGCTCCCTTCCCACTTGTCAACCACAAATCTGTTCTCTAGGCCCGTGAGTCTGCTTCTGTTTCATAAACAAAGTTCATGTGCGCCATGATTTAGATTCCATACGTAGGCAGCCTCACATGGTGCTTGTCCGTCTCTCTCTGACTCACTTCACTCAGTGAGATAAGCTCTAGGTCCGTCCGTGTTGCTGCAAAAGGCATTATTTTCTCCTTTCTTATGGTGCAGCTCATTTTTAGACGTGTCATTTCTTGGCTCCTTCTCCAGCTGGGAATTTTAAATGCCTTGTGTTTTGAGAAAACCTATAAGGATGAACATGTGGATTTTGGAGGGTGAGAACAAATAAGGAATACGGATACATTCTGGTTGATTATTTTGACAGTTTTGAATCCCCATGGTACTTTTAAAAGCAAATCTTGTGAAAGTTTTTGTTCTGTTCAGTTGGCCAGAACAGAAAACAAACTTGAGAGCCGTCTTCGTGTCCGGCGTGTGTGCTGTTGAGTCTGGGCTCTTGGGCTATGAAAACCCGGCCACATCCGTGGGGCATCAGCACCTGCCTGGCATTAGTAACCAGGCTTGATTTGGGGAACATTGGGCTGAAACTCTGGACATCAGAGAGGGTTCTGACAGACAAAAGGGTTCTCCTCCAACATTTAGAAGTTTCCCAGGTGGTGCCAGTGGTTTTAAAAAAAAAAAAGCAACAACAACAAAAAACCTGCCTGCCAATGTAGGAGATGTGAGTTCAATTCCTGGGTCAAAAGATCCCCTGGAGAAGGAAATGGTGACCCACTCTTGCCTGGAAAATCCCATGGGCAGAGGAGCCTGGTGGGCTACAGTCCACAGGATCACAAAGAGTCGGACACCACTGAAGCGACTTAACACACAGGTTTTTCACCCTTTGGATGGACCTCTTCATGTTTTTGTGGAGCTCAAACTAGATAGCCAATGTCTTTCCAGCACCAAGTGACTGACCATGAGACATGATGTTGCTATTTTTAACCACATCATGTTGTGTAAACAGTCTAGAGCCCTTATAGGTGGCTTCATATAAACACTGTGTGTGATACTGAGGGGTATAAATTGTGGACATAAGTGACTGGGAGTAAGAATGAGACCACAAGCAAATATCGGAGAGAATGGGTAAAAATACACTCAGGATTTGATAACACGTCAGCAGTCTGGAAGCCTCCAGCACCACTCAGGACGACTCTGATCTGGAAATCACCTGAGAGGTTGCTGTTGAGGACATTAAGGTAAGGAAAGACTGGAATATCGCCCAAAGCCACCCGGTGACTACCTGGGTTTTCTGTCCTTGGGGAGCAGGGGAAGTCTGGGACCTGCCAATGGCGGCTGTGAAGTTTGGCCACCATCTCGGTCATGAGTCTGGGCAGAGGCTGGTCCAAGCATGCTTGCCCTCCCATCAGTCACGTCTCTCTTGCTAATCTCAGAAGGTGGGCACCAGCCTCAGTCCACAGAACAGAAAGGGTGAGTCACACGGTTTAAGTCATACTGCTATCACTCTTTTATTAAATTATTTATTAAGCATTCTTCATGGATAGAGGAGCTGGTGGGCTGCAGTCCTTGGGGTCGCAAAGAGTCAGACACCACTGGGCGACTAAGCACAGCAAAGCACATGCATTGATGTTGGCGCTGGAAGCACATGAATGAAGCTTGCCACTCTCATCTCTGCTGTTGTGGGGGAGACAGACAAAATATACAGACGATGTGAGAAGTGTAGATTAAAACAAAGCATGGTAACTAGTGTGGGGAGCCCCCGGGTGGAGGTTGGATTGCTGTTTTAAATGGACCGTCAGGGAAGGTCTGATGGGAAGAGTAAAACTGAGCAGAGATCTGGAGGAAATGGGGGAGAGGCAATTGCTGATCCTCTGGTTGAAGCCACTGAATACGATGGGCTATTTTAAATCCCCTGCACCACTCATCAAATTTTATCTCTCAGTCAAAGCTTGCAAAAACTTTCCAGGAAGTTTCAAAGAACTTTCCCTCTGAAGAAAAATGCAGTAGCAGTTCAGGTCTAAAAGCACTGAGGAATGAACAGACCCTCTGGCTGTAAACCTAATGTCTGCAATTTATTGTGTACCCATCTCAGGTGGGGAAATAAATCCACCACACTGCATGGACAAAGAGGCAGCTTCGTCATGAAGGCAGAGCATGCAGACAGCGATCAGGGTCTCATGAAAAAAATGCAAGGTGTCAGCAAGCCAGTTATGAGCTGTGTGATCACAAGCAAGTCACTTAAAAATCTCTGAGTCTCAGGTTATCCACATGATAAAGTAAGACTGCATCTGCTATGCCTGGAGTGTAGAGTAGCTGGAGCTGCAAGGACATGATGGATGAGAAGATGCTCATAGTACGAAATCATTCCCCCGAGAGGGTCCTGCACTTGGTGCACGAGCCTCAGAGCTGGGAGAGCCTCAGTACTTGAGTTGCTAACAACATAGAGAGTAAACAGAGGCAGGGAGAGCCGTGACTGAGGCGTGTCTGAAATGCACAGGAGGGGCTTCCGAGTCTACACGTGCAGGGCACGTGCTGGGTTTCCCACCCTGGAAAACCTCCTGTGACCCAAGGATAAACATGCTGAACTACATGTTAAAACAGCATTTTAGGGGTGTAGTCAAGCTTGCATAATATCTCAGGGAGTCCTCATGGCACAAATCCACGCTGTGCTGATGGCTGTAACTGCCTCAGAGGGACTCTATGACACTGGACCCTGGAGACTTGAGTCGTGAGGGAGGCATGGGGATGGCCCCAGGGGAGGGGCTGGAATCAAGACCCTTAAAAAATGCCACCTCCTGGTAGAGGGAGTGGATGAGCAAAGAAAGTATTGCCTCCCAGTGGAGACCGTGGATCAAATAGGAGCTGCCCCCGAGAAAGGGAGGCTGGTCTCAAGTGGCTGCATTTGTTAGCACCACACTCAGCCGCTTTCACTCCCGGGCATGTGGGTGAGGAAGACACACACCCACCCTGGTGGTACTGTCCCCAACACACACAAAGACAAAACTACAATCCAGGACTTCCCAGGATTTCAAAGGGCACAAAATAACTAAAATCAGGTAAAACACACCAACGGTGAAGCATGTGGTTTGCAGGGGGAGGGGTGGAAAACATACACCAGGTTTAACATTCCATATTAAACAGATAGGTATAGTATGTTTAAGGAAAATAAATTTTTGAGTAAAAACATATTAAAAGAATGAGACAATCAAAAAGATCAGGCATATTTGAAAAGCAAATAGAATTTTCACAGTGAAGCATCTCATCAATTGAATTTAAATTCTCAAAGAGTGGGTTATATTGAAGGTTCAAAATATTCGACTGAGCAGAAGACAGGCGAATACAAGAGAGGCCTCAATAGACCACCAAAAATTCAACACAGAGCGATTCAGATACAGGAAATATGAGACAGTTTAAATGGAATGGAGGACAGAGTGAGCAAACCAGCTACATTTAAACATGACTTCTTGAAAAATATATAGTAAAAAATATAGTTGGGCCTATTTTTTTTCCCAGTGATCACATACAGATGGGAGAGGAGACCACGGATAGGGCTAAGAGCTGAAGAATTGATGCTTTGGAACGGTGGTGCTGGAGGGGACTCTCGGGAGTCCCTTGGATGTTGGGGAGATCGGACCGGTCAGCCCTGAGTGTTCACTGGAAGGACTGATGCTGGGGCTCAAGTTCCAGTTCTTCGGTCCACGGTGTGAGGAGCCTACTCACTGGAAAAGACTGGTGATGGGAAAGGTTGAAGGCAGGAGAAGGGGAAGACAGAGAGGGTGAGATGGTGGGATGGCATCACAGGCTCAAAGGACATGAGTCTGAGCAAACTCCGCGAGATAGTGAAAGACAAGGAAGCCTGGCTTGCTGCAGTCCATGAAGTCTCAAAGAGCTGGACATGACTTGGTGACTGAACAACAAGAACAGAAAAGAGGAAGGAAGGAAAGGAAGGAAGCGAGAAAAGAAAAGCAGAAAAAGGCACAACTGAACACAATGGCTAAGACTTTTTCAGAATTAGTGCAATTAACATGCTGATAGCTTAATAAATCCTACTCCAGATAATTGAAATGAATTAATACCAAGATACATCAATGGAGAACCCTAACTCAAAGGAAAATAAGACTGTAGAAGCATCCAGATTACCTGCAAGGAGGTGGCTTGAAATACAGCTTATATTTCAGCAGTAACAATGGGAACCAAAGGGAAGTAGAATTCTGTCTCTACAGAGTTACACTCACATTTTCAGCTGCTAAGTCACTTCAGTCGTGTCTGATTCTGTGCAACCCCAGAGATGGCAACCTACCAGGCTCCCCCGTCCCTGGGATTCTCCAGGCAAGAACACTGGAGTGGGTTGCCATTTCCTTCTCCAACACTTTCAGCTGGGAAACCATTATTCAACAACGAAGGTAAAAGACATTCTTAGATAATTAACACTGGGATAGTTTATCTCCCTAAAGAAATGTCTGGTATATTTATTTCAGAGGGAAGGAAAAAGGTGGATAAAGGATTACTGACCAAAAAAAGGAAAAGAAAAAAGTAAACACAATAGTAAACCTAAATAAATGCTGACGATAGAGGGTAATCATGGCAATTTCTGTAGCTACAGTGCTGTTAATTAATCATCAAAATAGACTTTGAAAACATCCCCTAGCCACACAGGTGTGATTCACCACAAAGGAGGAACAATTGTAAAACTGGGGGGAGGTGGGTACCTGCCTTGCAGCAGGTACAGGGGGTTCAGAGACGGCAGGTGCCTTGGCCCTTCCCTTGAAGAACCCAAAGCCCACGGAAGTGCAGAACTTGCAGACTGGTGACTGGCGACGCTTGCTCACGTCACTGGATATTCAGTGCCTCTTCCTTCATGCGGCTGACCGCACGGCCTCTCACAGGGGCTCCTGAGAACTTCCTGTGAATGTCAAGGGATTGGTCCTCCCGTCTTTCGGCCTTGCCCACTTCCTCAAAGTTTTCCATCGTGCAGTCTCTTCCTCACACTCGTATTCCTTTGAGTAGCTTCTCTCAGCACATTGCCTTGAGAGAGCATCACTATCCTTAAGGTCAAGTCTAGGCTCCTTGGCGTTCGTGCCTCTTCACTTGTCCTCCCGTCTCCCCAAGTTCAATTCCCAAATGTGGGATTGGTCGCCAAGCCCAGCTCTCTTCCAACACACAAGTATGTGTGCACACAGGCACCCACACACGGGTGCTTGCTTGCACGATCATATGTACACACACAGGCAAGGACTCACACATACACACACGTGTGATGACACTGCCTAGTTTCCTCCATCATCCGTGCTCTTTCTACCACCCAGGCCCTAGAGACCCTCATGTCCTCTGCAACTGCTACCCCCGCATATGCTTTGCCCCTCCTTGTCTGAGTATCATTACAGAACAATGTTTGTGTCCCCAAAATTCACGTGTTAAAGCCCTAAGCCCCTATATGGCCATATTTGGTGACAAGATCTTCACAAAGTAATTAATGCTCATTGAGATCGTGAGGGTTTGGTCCTAAATCCCTTATAAGAAAAGATGTCATAAAACTCCTCTCTCCTCTCCCTCTCTCTCTGTGGGCACAGGTACCAGGGAAAGAGCACGTGAGATGCAGTGAGAAGGTGGCTGCCTGCTACCCTAAGGGATTCAGTGGAAGTCAGTGCTTCTGGTACCTGCTTCTCAACCTTCCGGCCTCCAGAACTATGAGCAATACATGTCTGGTGCTTTTTCTCAGCAGCTCGAGCCGACGAGCACAGTTGTGAGCACCCATTTGGGTGCTCAAGGTGTTCCGTGTTCACTGCTCTCTCCACACCAACTGTTCTGCACGTCACTTGTCTAGTTACTTATCTGTCCCCTGTGTCCTACAAATGACTTTAAGGGCCAGCCTTATGCTTTATTGACTGTATCTCCTTCACAAGGCAGAATTCCAAGAACAGAATAACCCAAGTGCTGAGAAAACATTTGATGAGAGAACAAAAGGTTTCCAATGTCAGGACAGCGGTCTGGCTAAGGCAGTCGGGCACAGGAACGGGGGTGTCCATTAAAACATGTGACCATGTATGTGCTTCTGATTCGGCACAAAACAAAAGGCGTGTTCAAAATGATCTCTCTTCTCTTGATATTCCATGTGCTCCTTGGCTTCTTTGTCATCAAGATTAATACTTATCAGAATAATTATTTTCAAACAAGATAATAACCAATATTTCAAGCACAAGTTTTCTGACACATGCAGGGGATTCTTCACAGTTTCAAAACCATTCATCAAATCCACTCCGGCTTGAGACAGGTGGGACTAAAGCGCCTGAGTTAGAATAGTTTGGTTGTGTGTTCATTGGCTTACAGACCATGCACGGTGCACGGGATGCAGCAGGGCTCAGTCTCTGGGCCCTGAGTGGACATGAAGATCTTTGGCACATCTTGGAGACTGAGTCGTGTCCTCAGATACACCGATCCTCAGGCATGTCCAGCTTTTGTCATCTTAGTCTAGAAAATTCTCCCTAACACCTTCTTTGAAAACATTCTGTTCCACATGGATGCAACTAGAGATTATCGCACTAAGGGAAGTCAGAAAAAAGCAAACAGCGTATGATATCACATGTGTGTGGAATCTAAAATCTGACACACTTGAACCTGTCTATGAGCCAGAAGCAGACTCATGGGCATAGAGGGCAGACTGTGGTTGCCGGGGGAAGGGGCTGGGCAGAGTGGGAGTTTGGGATTAGCAGATGCAAACTACTTTATATATACATCAGATCAGATCAGATCAGTCGCTCAGTCATGTCTAACTCTTTGCGACCCCATGAACTGCAGCACACCAGGCCTCCCTGTCCATCACCAGCTCTCGGAGGTCACTCAGACTCACATCCATCAAGTCCGTGATGCCATCCAGCCATGTCATCCTCTGTCGTCCCCTTCTCTTCCTGCCCTCAATCCCTCCCAGCATCAGAGTCTTCTCCAATGAGTCAACTCTTCGCATGAGGTGGCCAAAATACTGGAGTTTCAGCTTTAGCATCATTCCTTCCAAAGAAATCCCAGGGCTAATCTCCTTCAGAATGGACCGGTTGGATCTCCTTGCAGTCCAAGGGACTCTCAAGAGTCTTCTCCAACACCACAGTTCAAAAGCATCAATTCTTCGGTGCTCATCCTTCTTCACAGTCCAGCTCTCACATCCATACATGACCACTGGAAAAACCGTAGCCTTGACTAGGCGAACCTTTGTTGGCAAAGTAATGTCTCTGCTTTTGAATATGCTATCTAGGTTGGTCATAACTTTCCTTCCAAGGAGTAAGCGTCTTTTAATTTCATGGCTGCAGTCACCATCTGCTGTGATTTTGGAGCCCAGAAAAATAAAGTCTGACACTGTTTCCACTGTTTCTCCATCTATTTCCCATGTAGTGATGGGACCAGATGCCATGATCTTCGTTTTATATATATTATATACAGGATGGATTAACAACAAGGTCCTCCTGTAGAGCACAAGGAGCTATATTCAGTATCTGTAATAATAAGCTGTACTGGGAAAGAATATGAAAAAGAATATATATGTGAATCACTTTGATGTACAGCAGAAATTAACATAACACTGCAAATCAACTCTAATTCAAGAAAAAAGAAGACCCTAGTCTGCACACCTCCGAGGAAGTTTTTGCTCCCCTCTTGGACCACATTCAAAGCAGTGACTCTTCATTTGGTTTTTAATTCCTCTAAATGGGTTTGTTCATCGGGCCTGGGCTGGTTGAACTTTTTGCTGCTGACCTTTGCCAGTTTGGCACCCAACCTGTGTCGAGCCTTCCTGTAAAGGTCATTAAGCACCTGTCCCTCTGTTGACTGCTCAGCGGATGGCACAGAACTGCACAATTAACAAAAACTGAAAAATAGGTTTTTTTTTCATCTAGCAGAGGGGTTGAAGAATGCACATGGTTTTCAGACTTTTAAAGATTTTTTAAGATATAAAAACTTCATTGGAAGAATGTTCCTTATTAGAAGGATAGCAAAGAAAAACCTCAGGTCTCAGGGGAAGTATTTGAAGCCCAAGTTCCGTAATGATTTTCAAGTTCAAAGTTGGGCTGCTCCACTCTTGTTAATGAAGCACTCCAGCCCCAGGCTCTGCAGGGGGCTGTGACAGCCCCATTAAGATGGAAGTACCTGTTTCCTTATTAGAGTGTCACCTGCCCGCCCCTCTGCATTGGGGGTGAGTCAATTAGTGTGGGCAGCTGTGAGGAAGACCACAGCGATTCCATCTTCATCACTCCTTCTCCAGCATCGAAGGGGCTCGGGGGTTAGGGGCAGAGAGGCAGCGGGTTGATGCGAAGAAACATGTGCTTCCTTATCCATGAGAAATACAGCTCCCTTTTAGGGAAGACCTTTAAGGAAATTCATGTGGTTTTAACAATCAAGCCCATGAGCACACAACTGCACATCGTTTATCACAATTTGTCTCTTTTCAAACAGGCCTCAGTCTGGGACGGAAATAGCATAGTGTTCAAATGATTCCTCCTTCACACAGGGGCTGCTGCGGTCATCATCAGAGATCCTGGATTTGGGGCTCGGAAATAGCCATCTCCTGCCATCCTGCACCCAAGCCCTTGGCAGAAGAGGTTCTCTTCCTAGAGAGGCTCAGAGACAAGGCATTGGTACCCTCCCCAATGCTTGTTCCCCCCAGACTTGGCCCTCCAAGGAGCACCTGGCCCAGACCCCCTCCTCTCTGTCCTCCAGGCTCCAGACTGAACCCGGTGATTTCGGCACCAGCTTTGTGGCCGTGGGTGAGCCTGGCACAGAGGGGCATGCAGAGGAAGCAGGACCTCTGGTGAGCTCTCTCCTCTGTTTAAAGATTCCAGCAAGCCCCTCTTTGCCTCCCTCAGTAAATCCTGAAGGTCTGCTGATGGTGTTGAGAGCCAGCCCTTGAGATTTCAGATCCTCTCCCAGCCCATCTTGCAGGTCTCAGCGGGCCTCACCTTCTCCCTCCTACATAAGCCAGTCTCTGCATGCCCATGATTTTCAGGTCCTACCTTCTCTTCCTCAAATGCCCCCTTCTGTTATTTAATCCATCCAGCTTCTTCTATTGACCCCCAAGTCTGACTTTTTGTGACCCTCCCTGGACCTTCAGGAAAAGCCCATGTCTCTTCCTTATGGACCCTTTATCAGCTTCAGGGAGGGGGAGACCCCTGGGAAACCACCCCCTGGTACTGTGAGCCTCTGCTTTAAATGGTGGCTCTGCCCCTGGAGACCCTCTCCATCCTTCCAGACTCAGCTCAGGCCTGCTCTTCTAAAAATGTGCTCAAGACCCCCGGGTTCCCAGTCTGCTCAGGCTGCTTGTTATAGGTCAGGAGGGGCCCTGGGCTGTGTTTACTTCCCTTGGTCCCAGAAGCAGAAAGACCAAGATCAAGGCCCCAGCAGCTTTGGTGCCTGGCGAGGCGCTCTTCCTGGTTTGCAGATGGCTGCCTTCTCATGTGTCCTCAGCTGGCAAAGACAGAGCCTCTCTCCTGCCCCTTCTTAGAAGGGCACAGATCCCATGTCTGGGGCTGCACCTGCATGAACTACTCCCCTCTTGCAAGCCCGCCCCAACACCGTCGTGTCGGGCATGAGGCCCTAACGTGCGAGCGTCCGAGGTGATGAGCACCGCTCCTCCTGTGACTTCCTGGTCCCTCTCCTTCCTGTCGTGGTTCTTCACAGGCTCCCCGTCCTCACACCCAGGCCTGTGGCCTGGCGTCCAGGAAGCCCCCACACCTCTCTTTCTCTGGCCCTTGTTTCCTACTTTAATCAGAAGCACACCTTAGGGCCACTGAGTGTCCACTGCCTTAGTTTTGCGTGACCAGCCGTATCCAGAGCTGTGGGGGAGAAAGAACCATCACTCTGTTCCAGTCCCCGACTAGACACGTGGCCGAAGCCCCAGCAAACAGGCCCTGGACTCACGGTGGGGCAGGGCAGGCCAGCTGCAGACTGGCCCAGCCCCGGGTCGGCCTGTGCTTGGGAAGCGCCCTCTGCGAGCCCATCATCGGCACTCAGGAGCAGGAGAGAGGGCACACAGTCACTGGCACATCGTGGTGCCAGCCAGAGTGCCGCCCAAGACATCCAGCTCTGGCGCCAGCCCTCGGCCCCCAGGGACACCCGGGTTGTCTCGACAAGTTTCTGTGAGTGAAAGAGAGCAGGTTGAGATGGGGGAGGAGGGACTGGCGTTCGTAGGGCGTCCCCCAGGCTCCGTGCTTCTCTGGGTGTCCCCCTCTATCCTCGCCATGACTCCCCGAAAGCACATGAATACCCATTTCACAGGTGTGGAACCCAGGGCTTAGGTTCAGTGGCTGGTGGCAAGGCTGAGGCGGAGCCCAAGTCCTCTGGTTCCCGGGCTTCAGACCCTCTGCCCTGGGGCAGGGCCCTGGAGCTCGGCGGAGCGTGCAGACATCAGGGCTGCTGTGATGCGGATGTCCTGGTACCAGCCCCTGACCCTGAAGGCCCCTTTCCAGCTCCCTGCTCCCTGCTGCTGTGTGCCCTGTGTCCACACTCGGACACCATCCTCCATCCAAGACCCCCGCCTCCACCCCACACCAGTCAGTGAGGCCGGTTCTGCTCAGATCAATTTCAGTTCATGTAAAATTTAGGAAGTCTTGGCGGGGAGCAAGCATTGGCCTTTCAACGTGTGTGAGCTGGGGCACCAACTTGAAATCAGGTTAGCTCTCTCTGGGGCAGGACACTGGTTCCACGGCCAGAGCCCTGGGGCTGAGCCGGTGTCCACGTCGCCCAGGGTGGCTCTGCTTCACGCTGGTTTGCTCTCCCTGTTCTGCTGGGCGACACTGTGGGGCGTGACGTATCCCCTCCAAGTGTCCCTGGCAGCCTGACCCCAGCTTCGTTAAGGATCAGTAAGGGCCAGGGCAGGAGCGTCAATGGGTGAAGCCGCGGGAGGACCCAGGCCCCTCCAGCCTCGGCTTCAGATGGCAGGCGGAGGTCTCGGCTGGGGAGGAGGGGAAGGGGTCAGCAGCTTGGCAGGCTTCAGCATCTGGGCCTGGGCTGAAGGTGGAGAAATTACCACTCAGCAAATGACTTCTTATCGCCCTTTCAGAGAACAACACGGCTATTGTTCTGGGCCAAGGCTTTGGGTTTTGTTTTTGTTTTTTTTTTTTAGTTTTTTTCAACTTAAGTTTGAAGAAGTAAGAGTTTGATATATATATATTTTTGCGCTTACTTTTTTATTTAATTTTTTCTCTCGGGATCATAAAGTGAAAGTATTTAAATTCATATTTCAGGAGATAAAAGAAGCCTAACATCTTTCATCCACTTTTATGCATTCTTACTAATTTTTTTTTTTTTTAACATTTTGTACTGGCATCCTGAAGGGTGCAATTTCATGAGTCAGGAGAATAAATAACAGATAAAAATAAATGTCGTTCTCAGCAAAGGTGTGAGCTTTCCTTAGGGGTGAAAAAAATAATGAATGCATGGAAGAGGCGAGAGAGCCTCTAGACAGAACCTAGCAGCAAGTGGGGTGAGGGGCGTGGACAGAGCGTGGAGTCAGCACCCTCAGGGAAAGCCTGCCCAGGGAAACCCATCTCCCCACCCCGCCCCCGCCACCCAGGACACGCTTCCCTCCGGAGGAGGCGGGTGGTGTCGGGAACGCCCTCACATTTCATAGAGTCTTGCTTGGCAGGTTCATTGGATACCCAGAGAGGCAGGGCTGCAGGGGATGGAGACGATCAAGCGGCTGATTTTGCTAACGCAGACTTTTCAGAGCTTGCGACGTGCAGGGAGCATTGCAGGAATCTCATGCGCCACGTCTGGCTCCTGAGATTTAGCCATTGACGACTGAGTGGAAACAAGTATCCTTCCTTATAGCGTCGCGGGATCCAAGGGCACGCACGCTCAGAGCACCCGGACAGGTGAACCTGCCGCACACGACGGCCACAGCCCCCCTGAGACATCCCTGCATCCCAGCTCTGCCCAAAGCCCATCCTCAAGCCCTGAGCTCGGCCGGACGAGAACTCTGGGGCTCCTTGATTATGAGAGTCAGATCTTCACGTGATGTTGGCACCCCAGGCCCTGCAGGGAATGGCTCCTCGGCCACCAGAAACATCCCTCTTCCACCCCCACCCCCATCAGCATCATGCCTCAAAGACCTCACACAGCTTTCCAGACCTTTCCTTAAGGGGCAGAGCTCCTCCAGACACAGGTGTTGAAAACCAAGGAAGCAGCACCAGTGTCTGGATTCATGAAGCGTGGCTGAGCTGGGCCGGGTCTGTCCACCCTCCTCCCTGCGCCTCCAGGCTGGATCCTCAGTGTTCACAGCACAATCCTGAAATCACTTTAGGGCTGATGGTTTCAAGGTGAAACTCCACACGGGGCTTGTAGGTTCTGAACTAGGGGGCCAGATCTGGGCGGCTGGCTCTCCCTGGGAATCTCCTGGAAAGTGTCGTCCAGATCAACCTTGAAGCTAGTCCTTCAGGGGCTTCAGAATCAGATTTCTGTCCCCAGGGCTTCCTGCTGGACCAGCCCTGGGGTTCAGACATGCCCGCAGGACTCAGAGGACCCACCAGGGTTCTGGGCCGCGGGGTGGCGGGGAGGGGACAGGCAGCAGGTTGCCTCTGGAGTGATGCGAAGGCTGGTGTGGGCGCCAGGGTTGAGGGTGGCTCACGGTCCCCACGGGCTCCCCATCAGGGGCAGCCCACGCCTGACAGCTCCACGGTGCCTTCCTGAGTGCTCGCCGAGAATAGAAGCAGCCTAATAAGGCAAAAGCACTTTGCCGTCTTGTCGTTGCCGAGAGATCAGTTACAGAGGGAAGCCTGCCACAGACTTCAGTGACACTGTTGGGGAGAGAATGGCTCCTCCAGGAACCCTGAGCTGGTGGCGCTGGGACTGTGTTCCCCACCATCCGGCCTCTTCCCAAGGCTGGCAGAGGTCCTGGGGGCTCGGGGAGCATAGCTGGGCGTCCCGGGTGTGCTGGCTATTAAACAAGGTGTCCATCTGCCAGGGGCCAGGGAGGGCCACACTGCTGACACGGGGACGGAGGAGCGTAGGTGGGGAGACAGGAAGCCCTGGGCGAAGCTGGGAAGGAGGCTGAGTGTCTCCAGGGTTCCATGGACGGCAGAGGTTTGCATCAGCCACTGTGCCCCAAGAGTGGCAAGTGAAGACAATTAGCCAGCCGTGGTGGACAAGTTCCAGGAGCCGGAGGGACGGGCTGACCCTAAGATGCAGTAGCTATCATCACCCACCACGTACCGTCCCCATGCAGCCAAGCATGCCTGGAGCCCTTCCAGGGGCCGTGCTGTTGACCCTGGAAAGGCAGGAAGGCTGTACGCATCTCCCTTGAGAAGCAAGGTCCTAAGTCTGCCCCCGAGGCGGGTGGAGGACCCTGCTGTGCCCCTGCCCCCAGCCTTCGGCCTTCCTGCTCCCCACGCTCCAGTCCCTGCGGCAGAGTCCAGCTGAGGCCGTGCTCAGCACCTGGTCTGAGGCAAAGTAGAGCCTTGGGGTCCAGGAGACAGGGAGACGCCCCGCAGTCTGACGGGGGACTGAGACCCCAGGGCGAGGAGCCACAGGCCAGAGGACGAGGGGAGGCTCCATGCGGACCACTGCTCTTTGCCCACTTCTCCAGCCTGAGACTTGGGTATTATCTCAAAGCCCCTTTTACCCGGGAGGGCGGAACCTTGTCCACCTGATGACGGCTTGACGCCCCGACTCCGGGCCAGGCACTGGGCACACAAGAGCAGGCTTGACCCTGGCCCCTGGTACTGCAGTCTAAGGGTCTCAGGTCGGGATTGCCCAGAGGGCTGCGCCCAGGACCGGGGTGCACCCTAGGGGATGCCATCCCTGCTGCTCCAGGTGGGAGCCATGGACCTTCATGAGGGCCAGATTGCCCCGGCCCTCCCAACCCTGCCCTGCCTTCCAGGCCATGATGCCCTCCTGACGATGCCCTGCATTCCTCTGGATGGGGTCAAACAGCCGCCCTTTGGTTTTGCTTTTGCTCTTGGGCTGAATCATGGATGTCTATTACAGGTGCCCTGGGCTCGTGGCGTGCTCCACCCAGAAGGACTTCAGCTGACCCGGGAAGGAGCGGGCGCTCGGAAGCGGGAAGGTCTCCCTGCTGACACGCGTCCACACAGTGTTCTATGTGGGTCTCCCAGCTGAAGAGCACACAGAGCGGGACGAGAGTTAGAAGTGGCCGCTGGCAGTGCCGGGGAGGCTGTCGGGGAGCCGGGACTCGCAGCTCCTCCAGGTCTCCTGAGGCGCACGTGGGGCAAGGCCGCCAGTCTCCTTCATGGGTTGGAGGCCTCTGTGACCACGCATGGCCGCTGCGGGCTTGCCAGGGCAGACCCGCGCCCTCTCTCTGCAGCCGCGGCTGGAGGCAGTTCAGGCGCGCAGTCTCCTGTGGCGCAGCCCGCGCAAGGAGTCCAGGTGGACTTGCTCCCATGCAGGGCCCCACCGGCATCGGCCACAACCATCCCAAAGAGCTCCAGCCTCCGGAGGAAGACTGTGCGGGACTGGAGAGGGCAGCACCCAGGGGTGGCGGAGATAGAGGCCGGTGCGTGTGGCCCGAGGCTCAGAGCAGCAGAGAGACAGCCACAGGAGGCTCGTGGGCCCAACACGGCCCCAGAGCCTCCCTCTGGGCCCTTCCAGCAGCAGCCAGGACCCTGCCCTGTGTGGAAATGCACCCGAAAACAGATCGGCTTGGCTCAGCACAGCGGTGGGTCAGAGGAAAGATGCTTTGTCAGAAGTCCAGCTGCGGCTTTGCAGATGGTGCTGCTGTCCAGAGTGGGGAGGGAGGCTGGCCCGCACCAGAGCCTCCCGAGAGGGCAGCAGGCAGTGGCCTGGGGGCTGACCTCCAAGCCAGGCCCTTCGTCCCCTGGCCAGCCTCTCTGGGGAGCCAGCTGGGTGAGAGCCTTGGCAGAGCACCCTGCTCCCAGCCTGCGTAGGCCGCTGTCTTCTGGGTGGGCAGGTGACCTGAGCCTGTCAAGGTCACACAGACCCGCACCCTCAGAGCCAGCCTCTTCCCTCTGCATGCCGGCTCTGGCCTCTGGGGTGGGATCGCCCCGGGGCACATGGCTGACACTGGCACTCCCCAGAGATGTCCTGGGGAGATGCAAATGCGGGTCTCATTCTCCGTCCCTGCTCAGGGTCCCCGGTCCTGGGGTGGGCCTCCCCACCCACAATCAGGATGGAGCGTGTGCATACTTGTGTCAGAGTGGGCCCTGGGCTCTTGGGGGCTGTGGATCTACAGGTGAGGCACCCCCAGCTTCACCCTAATGTCTTTCCTGCCTCGGTCGCTCTGCACCACAGCCACACTGGCCTTAAATCATCATGAAAATGATCACAGCACAGGCCAGGTCTGGGAGGGTGTCACACGCTGTCCAGCCACCCGCTCTAGCTCCCTCTGGCCTCCTGGGCCCGAGTAAGCTGGGGGGCGTGAAGTTGGCCACTTGAACTCAGCTTAATGCTTCCCTGGCTGCCCAGAGCCCTGGGGATGGAGGTCCCAGTGGGCTCCAGGACCCAACTCTAAGCTTCCCCGCCCTCTCCAGCTCTCAGGATGAACCAGCATAATGCCGGTCTCTGTGCTCTGGCCTTTACTAGTCTCTGAGCCGTTGGCTCCCACTCATGGAGCTGGAGGGACCCTCCCCAGGCCTGGGGCTTGCCCGCTGTGACAGGGACCCAACTGCAGATGTAGAAATGGCTGCAGGCAGCTCCCATTAGGCTGGTCAGCTAAAAGCCAGGCCACCGCCCCGAGGGTGGAGGACCGCCTCCCGCATCCCCCTGACCCTGGCGGCCAGGACGACCGGGAGGAGCTCGATGCGGGCCACGTGCTCTCCTGGGACTTTGCGTTGCTCTGTTCGTCTCTCTGAGCCGGATTCACCCATCTCCACAAACAGGCTGCTGCTGAAGGCCTAAATGGAGACAGTGATGATGATGGTAAAGCTAAGCTGCCAGGCCTGGCATGCCAAGTGGGCACTGAACGTGAGCTGTCACCGTCATGAGTCAGCAGAGGACAGCTGGACTCCAGGAACCACAGCCCATGAGGGTGGAGACGGCTGAGCAGGAGGGAGCCGGGGCTGACCAGCGGGGGCTCACATCTCTGGGGAGTGCCAGTGTCAGCCATGTGCCCCGGGGCGATCCCACCCCAGAGGCCTGAGCCGGCATGCAGAGGGAAGAGGCTGGCTCTGAGGGTGCGGGTCTGTGTGATCTTGACAGGCTCAGGTCACCTGCCCACCCAGAAGCCTGGGAGGGGCATTCCCTCACCCTCCAGGATAAAGAGCCCCGGTCCTTCGATCAGAGGAGTCCACTCGGGTCAGATGCAGATCCCCCCCTCCCCCAGCACTGCTCCAGCCTCCAAACCCAGCCCTGGGGAGATGGTTGGGACCAGCTCAGCGGGCATCCGTCCTGCGACCCCCGCATGCTGTCACGGAATTGCGGGCATACTCTCGGCTTCAGCACTGATGCCTCGCCGAGCGCTGCCCTGCACCCTCTCTGCCCCCGGAACTTACTGGAGAGAGTTTCCTCTTCAGTAAATACGGTACTCTGCTTTTGCTTTATTTTTATTTATTTTTTTATTTTTACAGATTAAAGACTGGAGAGCATCTCCTTGTGGGACTCCAGCCGCCTCTGTTCACAGACATTCCCTTTGATTCCTGGCCTTTTGCTACTGTGAGTCCTGCCGCCATGAATACCCTGGTCATATATTATTTGGCACATGTGTAAGAATGTTTGTACAATAAATTCCCAGAAGCAGAACTGCTGAGTCAAAGGGAGAAACCTCAGTAATTTCACAAATGTTGCCAGACTGTTGAAGTGGTTGGAAAATTTTACACGCTCCTTGGTGATTTATAAGTGTGACTGTCTACCAGTGCCCTGCCAACTTACGGAGACATCAGTGGGGTTTTTGGTTTATTTTTTTTTTTTTGCTTTTCCAACCTGCTGAGTCGAAAACAATATCTTACTGTAGTTTCACTTTCTCTAGTCTTTTGTGATGAACTGAGAATCCCTTCTTTTGCTTAAGCAACGTTGCGTCTTCTTTTCCGGCCAGGTCTTCACTCATATCTTTTCACTGTTTATTGAGTTAGTATTTTTCTTAATGATTTGATAACTGTCTTTACATTTTAAGAACATTATCCCATTGTAATGAATCTAGACATAATTCTTTATCTATAAAGAAACATATGTCTACACTTTTTTGTTTTATTTCTATTTTCTTTCTTTATATCGTTTGCCATACTGTTTAGAACATTAATAATGGTGGTGGGATTCATCGTGTTTTCTTCTGGCTTTTAGTGTCAGTGGTGGTCTCTCAGAGAGGGCTCCCTGACTCTAAAATCAGTTCCTAACGTGCCCGCGCTTTTCAGAGACCTGTGTTCACTCGGGTAACCAGGAGCAGCCCTGCATCTGGCAATGACTGGTGAGTGACGTGCGGAGGGCGCGCGTCCTTTGGGACTTGCCTGCGAGTGTGGGCAGGGCAGTGCAGGAGAGGCCCGTGGAGTCCTGCTTTCAGGGCATCTCCGCCAGGCCCCACAGGCAGCTCTGGAACACAGCTGGCAGCATGCGCCTCTCCGCCTCTCCCCCACTCCAGGGCAAAGAGAGTGCACTGCCCGTCCCCAAAGGGCGTTGGCTGCCGGTGGCTCCCAGGCACCCTGGGTCCCCACAGACAGGGGGAGCCTCTAGGGAAGTCAGTGGGAACCCTTGGCACCCAGGTCGGCAGCAGCCGGGTAGGTGTGCACAGCCTGGCATGGGGGCCTGGGGAGGCCTCTGTCAGCCACACTCCCCTGCTCCTTCCTCCCCTGCTCTTTCCCTCCTCCCCCTTCCCTCCCTCCTCCTTTCCTTCCTTCCTTCTTCCCTTCCCTTCTAGCTTTCTTTCTTTTATATCTTTAAGCAATCCACTGAGAATTTATTTGATGTGAGTCATAAGGTAAAGTCTCATCTGATTACTTTTTCTTTACAAGTAGCCATGCTTACCTCCAGGATTTATGGAATTGTCCGTTTTCCCCCACTACTTTGAAAGGATGCTTTTATCGTGTGTTAATCTCCTATGTGCACTTGGGTGAACTTCTGTAGTACATTTCACTGCACTGATTGACCTATTTATATTCCAGTATCACATTGCTTTAATTAGTATAGCTTTATGTTATGATAAGTGGTAAATAGTGCAAATTCTGACTTTTTAAAAACATGTCTCTCATACATATTCTTGATAGTTTATGCAAATAGTTCAATTTGAGATTACATATTTATTATATCTATTATGTATGTATGCGTGTGTGTAGTCTCTCAGCAGTGACTGACTCTTTGCGACCACAGGGACTGTAGCCCACCAGGCTCCTCTGTCCGTGGAACTCTCCAGGCAAGAAGACTGGAGTGGGCTGCCATTTCCTTTTCCAGGGGATCTTCCCAACTCAGGGACTGAACCCAGCTCTCTGGCATTGCAGTGGATCCTTTACCATCTGAACCACCAGGGACAAGCTTGTGTGTGTGTGTGTTACACACACTCCACACTCACAGCACGGGAGATATATAAATGAGTATTCAACCATGACTGTAATAGTACACATTGGTGAGATCACTTTAAACTCACATATTTCTCAGGAAAATCCTGTATTTCCCAGACATCTAGGTGCGTCTAGGCTGCTTCTCCAAGATCATTCAGTGACTTTCCATTTGTTCAGATAGTCTCTGGGTGAATCCTTCAGCATTGTTTAACACTCTTCTTTGCATAATTTTGCACATCTCTATTTGGGTTTATCCCTACACACTTTTATAATTTTATGCTCCTAATATAAATAGAATACTTTCTTTAATTTTATCTGTCTGTACTTTTATAAATATGAATTTTTGACACATCAAAATGATGTAACACACCCACATACATATATGAAAGACAGAATATCATGAGAAATATTACATAAATGAGAGAATAGAGATATTAAATTATGGAAATATGAAAATAGAAGATGGGCTGGTGAAAATTTTAGCATCACTCCGACAGGAAAAGAGATATCAGCATTCTTGGAGGTGCAAATAAATCTGTGAGCAAAGAAATTTGACATGGGAGCTTTGGGAATTTGTGTCTGGAAACAGTGAATCTGAGCAGGCAGTTTCTGGTGGTAATTTCCTGGGTATGAGTTATATGTGGTTTTTATCAGCAGACTTTGTCTCATTCTCTCCACAGGACCTCTGGATGGCCCCGAGGAACTCTGGGCTCATTTATAAGTGAGTGTGTGGCCAGTTCCTGAATCAAGGGGTGGAGACGCCCTGTCAGTGATGAGTCTGGACTTTATCTTTAAGCAGACTGAACAATTTGAAAGTGAACTCTAAAATTCACCTGCTCATACTGGAAAATGAAAGGTGGGAATCAGATCAGATCAGATCAGTCGCTCAATCACGTCCAACTCTTTGCGACCCCATGAATCGCAGCACACCAGGCCTCCCTGTCCATCACCAATTCCCGGAGTTCACTCAGACTCAAGTCCATCGAGTCAGTGATGCCATCCAACCATCTCATCCTTTGTCGTCCCTTTCTCCTCCTGCCCCCAATCCCTCCCAGCATCAGAGTCTTTTCCAATGAGTCAACTCTTTGCATGAGGTGGGAATAGAATGTTCCATAAGAAAAGATTTTTGGATTCAGAATAGGACATGATAGATAAAAGATTGTTTTTAAAAAGCCGTATGCAAAGTTAACGTTTTCATATCTATATTGATAAGTGAGATTGGTGTGTATTTTTCGTCTGTGCTCCTGGACTGTTTAAGTAGCAAGAGAGACTGAGTCCGAGGAAAGGAACCCTTTTGTGCCCTAAACAAGGCTTTTGGAGCCAATTAGGGTTACAAGGAACAGTGGTCAAGCTGGGAAAAGCACACAGCATTTTATTAGCATGGAGGGAGACAATAGAACAAGCCAGCATGGTTTTAGGAAGAAAGTTTCTGGGAGAAAAATGCCTAGACTCATTACTGTTCAAGAGTCAGAAGCAACGTTTGGAAGAAAATGGAAGATAAACTCAAGAGAAGTAATATAAATAGCAAAGCTTTGTGTTCCTGTATTCACATCTAGAACTTGTTCTGAGGATTGTGTGATAATTTTCTTTTGATTTTGGGAGAAATCCAAATATGGGCAGCATGAAAATAACTTAAAAAGCAGCATTTGAGGATAAAATGACATGATGTTGGGAAGGATTTTGTAAGTCATAAAGTGCTATTAAAATGTTAGGAGACTCCTTTGTCGTTAGGTAGCCAGGTTGTACCAAGGTCTGAGCACTTTTTCTTTAAAGGGTCACCATTAATTTTGTAATAAATTCAGGTATAATCCCATCCTTACAGAGTGAAGTATGTTATAGCCTGCCAGATAGTTTGCAAAAGGATAAGACTGCCACAGCAATACACTACTTTTCTGGTTGATGAAGTATATGTATATATGTATGCTGCTGCTGCTGCTGTTAAGTCACTTCAGTCGTGTCCGACTCTGTGCGACCCCATAGACGGCAGCCCACCAGGCTCCCCCGTCCCTGGGATTCTCCAGGCAAGAACACTGGAGTGGGTTGTCATTTCCTTCTCCAGTGCATGCAAGTGAAAAGTGAAAGTGAAGTTGCTCAGTCGTGTCCGACTCTTCGAGACCCCATGGACTGCAGCCCACCAGGCTCCTCCATCCATGGGATTTTCCAGGCAAGAGTACTGGAGTGGGGTGCCATTGCCTTCTTCGATATATGTGTGTGTGTGTGTGTGTGTGTATTTTCCTCTGGCGATATTTTGGGATTTTTTTTCCCTTTTGCTTTTGTTTTGCTGAGTTATATAGCTGAAAGTTTTAAGTTTTAAAAGAAAGAAATGAGTGTATGGTCAATGAGATGCTGTTATAAAAACACTCACTACCCAAACCACCAAGCCTGCTCTAACCTTCCCCCTTGCCTTTTCTCTTTCTCAAGCCTGATGCACTGGTTTAGTTGCTAAGTCGTGTCTGACTGCGACCCCGTGGACTGTAGCCCACCAGGCTGCTCTGTCCATGGGATTCTCCAGGCAAGAATACTGGAGTGGGTTGCTGTTTCCTCCTCCAGGAGAGCTTCCCGACCCAGGAATAGAACTTGGGTCTCTTATATCTCTTGCATTGGCAGGTGGGTTCTTTACCGACTGAGCTATGAGGGAAGCCCTCAAGTCTGATGTAGCAAAAGTTGGAAGATGAGACTCTGCCAGCCTCCTATTCCCTGTCTTCCTCCCCGCTCTAGACACGTGCTCCCAGCCTCCTGTCTGGTCAGCACCGTTGGTGGTGCCACCAGGGGGGTCCAGTCACCCTTCAGTACCTGGGCCATAATGATCATGTCAGTATACCACGGGCCATGACTGGTTTTTCTGTGGTAGCAACTGTTATTTTCCTTGTTGTTTCCCTCGCGGTACTAAATATGACCAGGAATCCTTCCAGAGATTCCCCTCAGAGAGCTGTAAGCCCAGCACCGTGACGGCAAAGGCAGATACCAATTTTCATGTGTGTATTTCATGTCTGGCCCCACACATCACCCTTTCTGAAGATGGGCCTCCCGGGGTCCTCCGAGATGTCTTCAGCTTGCTCTCATGATGGGTCCCCAGTTTCCTGGATCACAGGCCTCCCGTGGCCTACCCCCTGGATTTCTGGAGGTCATCCTGAGAAAATGTGTAATCATTCATAACATTCATTCACCCAACACGCATTCATGAGTACAGGTTGTGAAACAAGCAGTGTTCTAGAAGGAGTTTGTATATAACTCGTGTTCAGCTCTTTGTGAACCCACAGACTGCAACATGCCAGGCTTGACTGTCCTTCACTGTCTCCCAGAGTTTGCTCCAATTCATGTCCACATATAGGCTTCCCAGTTGTCCGAGTGGTAAAGAATCCACCTGACAATGCAGGAGATATGGGTTTGATCCCTGGGTCAGGAAGGTCCCCTGGAGAAAGAAATGGCAACCCACCCCAGTATTCTTGCCTAGGTAATCTCACGGACAAAGGAGCCTGGTGGGCTGTGGTCCATAGGATGGCAGAGTCAGACACAGCTGAGTGACTCAACAACGGACACACACACGTGAATCTTTATGCAAAATAAGCTCTGTTGTAAATGTTAATAATCAAAGCAGCTCCTGTGCCCTCGCTTCCCTTCTTGGAAACAGGATATGACAGACCTCATACCCCCCGTTGTACTTCCTCCTCAGCCAGCTCCACCCACCAAGGGATCAAAGAACCTGGACTTGGCTTCACTAGCCTTTCAACGTCTCTAATCATTTCCCCCAGTGAGCGTGTATCCCTAAGCTACAGATTGTTTACTTTTTCTTGTGTGCTTCACGGGACGGTGCCAGTGTTTCTGCAGTCTTTGGTCGCTCAGTGGTGTGAAGGTCTAAGATTCATGCACGTAGATGGACATGACTGTGCTTTATTCGCTGTTCTGGTTCTGTAGTGCAGACTCTTTATCACAGTTCATTCTTTCATTGCCCTATTGACATTTGCATTGTTTTCAAGCTTTATGCTGTTGCGGGTCATGCTACGGCGCATACATGTTTCCTGCTGTGCTCATACACATTTTTGTGTTCTGATTATTTCTTTTTTGGTTCAGGGGTATGTGATTACAATGGCTTTGTTGAGTCATAGGTTATGAATATGTTTACTTTTTGTAAGATAAAATCTAATTTTTTTCATTACTAAAGTGTTTGTAACAAACAGGGTTTAAGCAATTCTATTATTTCATACATTTGTCTACAAATGTCAAAATTATATCAATCTTTTTGTCTTAAAACATGCATAATTTTAAATTCTCATTTCTCGGATTATTAATCAGGCATGTTGTTGATTAATGTGTCAGCTATCCTTTTCATTTCTTCTTCTATAAAATGCTTATTCATATATTTTTCCAACCGGTTTTTTTTAAACTATTGATTGTTTAAAAGACTTTCACTTTATATTTTGGGTTTTGTTTCTGTATCAATCACATGAATTGCTGATAAGTTTTGTGGATTGGATTTTCCCTCCTTTTATGGTGACTTTTCAAAAAAGTTATCTTCGTTTATGATTTGCACTGTTATTATCTTTAATTTTTAATTGAGGTGTTATTAACTTACAATGTGCTAATTTTAAGTGTTTGTTTACTTGTTAGTATTCTTTAAAACCTCTCCTGGAAATTCTCTTATATTTTCTCACAGATGTTTAAAGCTTGTCCTTTACATTTGAGTGTGTAAATCCCCTGTGTCCTCATATCATAGCAGAGATCTGGTGATTTTATTATTTCCCCGCAGTTACCGGTGACCTAGCATGATTCACTGACGAGCTGTTCTTTATCCACAATCTGAAAAACTTATTCTGTGTATGTCACGTGGCCGTGGGTCCTGGGGGCTGAGACTGGGTGTCCGTTGTTCCTGTTTTCATAAAGGCGGTAGGTTCTTGGTCTCTTTTTCTTTTTTGAGGAATATATTGGGTTGAATATTATAGTTGAGAAGTCTTAAATATCTCTCCCCCTTTAGATGAATCAATCTTTCAGCATGCATGTTCCAAAATTATTTATTTTAAATTCAGTAAATTTTATTATGAAAGGATTCCATGATGATTTGTTCAACATCACTTTTTCTCAGATTTTGAGGGGTCCTTTTAATGGATGGATTAAAGATTCCTATAATATCTGAAATAACATTTGGAATTATTTCTTTACCTTTTCAAATGCATTATTGGGATTCCTTGTTAAGGGACACCACTTATCGTACGTTGGAATTCACTTTTTTTTCTTGCCCTTCACATCTCTGATTTTCTCTCCATTCCTGAGTTCTGGTTTTTCCATTTCATAGTGCCTCCTCCCCATGCCCCTAAACTGGGCGATCCTTGTTCATTTATTTAACGAATGCATATTGAATTTCACTCCTTGCCAGGTACTGCTCTATCACAACCCTGACAACTTACCTGCATTTATGGTGATTAATTTTAACAATGGAGGCAGATCATGAGCAGCAAATACGTTATTTAAAGTCAGGTCACTTCATTCCGTTGAGACTAGGGAACCAGGGTACCGGCGAGGGAGGGTGACAAGGAGCTTCTCCAGGAAGGATTGTCAGGAAAGCTCCTCTGAGATGATTAGATGCAGTAAGACCTGACCTGAGAAGACACCCGAATACCCCAGGAACTGGGGTAGGTGCCACACAGAGCAAGCGCCAGCGGCCAAGAAAGTGACCGCTGGGCACAGTGAGGTGCAGACAGTGACCGGCGGGGCTGGGGGAGTCCAGCGAGGGGTGGTGATGAGGCCGAGGTCGCGGTGAAGGAGCAGCGCTGTCCTTAGAGTATTTCACGCAGTCAAAGGTCAAAGAGCAGGTAGTTGGGCTTCCCTGGGGGCTCAGATGGTAAAGCGCCTGTCTGCAATGCGGGAGACCCAGGTTCGATCTCTGGGTTGGGAAGATCCCCTGGGGAAGGAAATGGCAACCCACTCCAGTATTCTTGCCTGGAGAATCCCATGGATGGAGGAGCCTGGTAGGCTATAGTCCACAGGGTCTCAAAGAGTCAGACACAATTAAGTGACTTCACTTTCACTAAAGTGCAGATACTCGTAAGTGTTCAAAATTCACCAAAGGAAAAAAAAAAAAGATGAAGCTAAATGATCAGAGATCAGATCAGTCGCTCAGTTGTGTCCGACTCTTTGCAACCCCACGAATCGCAGCACGCCAGGCCTCCCTGTCCATCACCAACTCCCGGAGGTCACTGAGACTCACACCCATCGAGTCAGTGATGCCATCCAGCCATCTCATCCTCTGTCGTCCCCTTCTCCTCCTGCCCTCAATCCCTCCCAGCATCAGAGTCTTCTCCAATGAGTCAACTCTTCGCATGAGGTGGCCAAAATACTGGAGTTTCAGCTTGGGCATCGTTCCTTCCAAAGAAATTCCAGGGCCGATCTCCTTCAGAATGGACTGGTTGGATCTCCTTGCAGTCCAAGGGACTCTCAAGAGTCTTCTCTAACACCACAGTTCAAAAGCATCAATTCGGCGCTCAGCCTTCTTCACAGTCCAGCTCTCACATCCATACATGACCACTGCAAAAACCATAGCCTTGAGTAGGCGAACCTTTGTTGGCAAAGTAATGTCTCTGCTTTTGAATATGCTATCTAGGTTGGTCATAACTTTCCTTCTGAGGAGTAAGTCCCTTTTAATTTCATGGCTGCAGTCACCATCTGCAGTGATTTTGGAGCCCAGAAAAATAAAGTCTGACACTGTTTCCACTGTTTCTCCATCTATTTCCCATGTAGTGATGGGACCAGATGCCATGATCTTCGTTTTCTGAATGTTGAGCTTTAAGCCAACCTTTTCACTCTCCACTTTCACTTTCCTCAAGAGGCTTTTTAGTTCCTCTTCACTTTCTGCCATAAGTGTGGTGTCATCTGCATATCTGAGGTTATTGATATTTCTCCCAGCAATCTTGATTCCAACTTGTTTTTCTTCTGGTCCAGCGTTCCTCATGATGTACTCTGCATATAAGTTAAATAAACAGGGTGACAGTATACAGCCTTGACGTACTCCTTTTCCTATTTGGAACCAGTCTGTTGTTCCATGTCCAGTTCTAACTGTTGCTTCCTGATCTGCATACAAATTTCTCAAGAGGCAGATCAGGTGGTCTGGTATTCCCATCTCTTTCAGAATTTTCCACAGTTTATTGTGATCTACACAGTCAAAGGCTTTGGCATAGTCAATAAAGCAGAAATAGATGTTTTTCTGGAACTCTCTTGCTTTTTCCATGATCCAGTGGATGTTGGCAATTTGATCTCTGGTTCCTCTGCCTTTTCTAAAACCAGCTTGAACATCAGGAAGTTCACAGTTCACATATTGCTGAAGCCTGGCTTGGAGAATTTTGAGCATTACTTTACTAGCGTGTGAGATGAGTGCAATTGTGCCATAGTTTGAGCATTCTTTGGCATTGCCTTTCTTTGGGATTGGGATGAAAACTGACCTTTTCCAATCTTGTGGCCACTGCTGAGTTTTCCAAATTTGCTGGCATATTGAGTGCAGCACTTTCACAGCATCAACTTTCAGGATTTGGAATAGCTCGACTGGAATTCCATCAATATACCCAAAATGTTAAAGCATATTTTAAAAAATAAACGGAAATATAAAATATTTTTTAAAATGTAGTTAAGTACACATTGTTGTTCTATAAATGATTGGGAGAAAAATTAATAAGATTAAAGTATTAGAAGTAAAATAAACACTGCGTAGGATAAAAATAATCACAAATCTAAAAATCTATTTCTTTAAAACACAATCATATGAAACGCTATTTACCATTGATTTCATGATGGCTGAATATTGAGTTGCTTTACACATTTTTGGTGAAAATATTTTCATCTGTTGAAAACCTCTTTCTGACTCAAGAGTGAGGAGATAGTTATAAGGTAACTTGGGTTATACTTTTTTTTTTTTTTTGAACTTTCTAATCTGTAAGTAACTCATTTGTCATTTAATAATCTTGAGCTTATTTTGACGAGGTATTTTTTTCAAAGACTGGAATCTTGTTATTGCTGCTATGATATCTTTATCTTTTTATTGATGGCATGATACTTCCCGTTCATCTATATCTTCTCCATTTCTCTCCTGTATAGATGGACATTCTCCACGGTCCCATTTCAATCTGTCTTGTTTGTATTCCAATTCTTCAGAAAGCTTTTGGCCTTTGGAAAGAGCCTTTATGGAAATAGAAACATTATGGTGCTGCTTGCAATGTATGTACCCCTGCTTCTCCGCCCCCACCCCCAGACTTGTAGACTACGCTTTGTTCAGTGTTTTTGCTTACACTGTGATTAAGTCATTGATCTTCATCTCAAGATATAAATTGTTCACCTTCAGTGGTATTTTTGTTAAGATTGAAATACTGATATCCCAGCCTATCCGAGACAAATGCCCGTGTTTTCGTCTTGAAAACCAGCATGCTTCCTGAAGTTCTGGACCCCAGGGGAGACTGTGTGGGCTCTTAGGCCAGGAGAGGGCTAAGGACTCTGTTCTAAGTACAAGGAAACCCTAACTAGGCTTCAGGTAGGAGGGGGATATGATATATTTACACTGGGTAGAGAACAGACCAAAATGGAGGTACAGCCCCTGCAGTAAGAGGTGATGAGAACAGCCCAGAGTCAGGGGCAGCTGGGGTTTCCGTCTAGAAGATGATGGGTTATGGGGTTAGAAAGGGGAGGGGAGTCGTGGGTGACTTTAAAGCTTTGCCTCCGCAGTTTGGTGAATTTTGGATGCTCACTGAGTGAGAAAGAACAAGAGAGATCGTAAAGGAGGAGAGACAAGAATTTTACCCTTGGGTGTGCTGAATTTTAGAAACTCGTAGACAACAAGCGGGGATGTGGGGTGGACATTTGTGTGCACAGTTCCTGAGCTTAAAGATGAAGGGGGAATGGATGACAGAAACCCAGGACTGGATCTCAGAGGTCTCCTGGGATGGCAGGAACAGAGGAGAAAGGGGGCCTGGGGAGGGGACCCCAGAGAAGCCAGAGTGAAGGGCTATGATGAGGAGAAGGGTCCATGAGGGGTGGGAAGGGCTGGCCGAGGAGGTGGGGGGTGTCCAGCTGGCCAGGTGCCTTGGACCCAAGAGCAGGAACCGTGTTAGGGAGGGTGCAGTGGGTGCCATCAGGCTCTGCCAGGTCGAGGGCAATCACTGTTGGATGCAGCAACACAGATGCTGTTTCTGTTTTAAAATGCAATTGAGCAGAGAGTTCAAAAGAGACTGAGGAGAGAAGGCAGAGAGAAGACTCTTGTAAAGAATTTTGCCATGAAGAGGAGCAAAGAAATGAGTCAGTACCTACGAAGAAATGTGACGTGAAATGATTTTTTTCAGTCATTTAGAGAACATTTGCTCGGATGAGGGAATATCCGGAAGAGAAGGGAACACTAGCAATGCTGGAGGTGACGATGCGAAGTCCTAGGAAGGGGACAGGGCAGGGGCACAGGTGGCGGGGGCGTTGCCTGGAGACATGCAGATGCGGGGCTGGGGCAGGTCTCTGGCCCAGGGCCGCTGGGGAGGGACGCTTAGCTTCTCGGTAGTGGGGAGAGGACCTTAGGATCGTTTCTGTGTTTTGCTTGTGAAATAAATGAGGTCATAAGATAGGGTGAGGCACTTTGGATAATATTAAATGTTTAAGGAGAAGGAGGTGATGGAAATTCACCCTATGGGAGGGTGAATTGATTGAGATGAAAGCAGAGCTGAGCACCCAGTTTGGGATGAAGAGGGCTGGGGGAGGGTGGGCGTCAGCCCGAAGTTCATGACCGTGGATGTGGGTGCCAGTTTGCACCCAGATGTCCGTCTCTCTGCAGCTGGTTCCTGTGCCCTGAGCACATCAGGGGGGCAGACCACAGGGATAAAGGGGAGGAAGGGGTTCTAGCCTCTGGGCAGAGAGCTAAGCCAGGCGTGATCGGAGATTAGCAGCGAGACACGGCCTGTCTGCTCTCCTCTGCGTGGCATTTAGCCCACTCTTCTTTCTGTCGTGCGTTCACTTTTGTCTCCACTGTCTGTTCTGAGCTCTGCCCCGCCGTCTTCTGTGGCAGCATCTCTGGTTACAATAGCTTCCCCCCACCTGTTTCTTTAGAAAAATCACTTCATTTTGTTCACTGTTGTTTCTCTTCTCTGTGATGATGTGCTTGGTGAAAATGTTTAGCCTCTTTACGCAATTTTTTTTTTTTTTTTGGTGAATATTTTTAGTCTGCCTCTTCTTGTCTACAGTCTTATTTTTCAGTCTTTGCTCACGTGTGATGTTGGTTCTCTGTTGATTGTCTCTACTTGTTAATGAGAGAGGTTTTCTCAGACAACTTAAAGAGGGGAGGGTCACTCTGGGAACATCCCAGCTGCGAGAATCTCCCTGGAGATGGGTCTTGGGAGCAGGGCCGTGCCTGTCAGCAGTTTGTTCCAGCCTTCTCATCCCTCCCCTCTTTTCTACAACCTCGGCTCCTCTTTCCCCTCCCCCAGCCTCACAGGGTGACTGCTGGTCATCACTATCATCCTGAGTCCTTAGGGCCAAACTGGGGCCACGGACACCCCGCCCATCGGTCCACACAGGCTGCCCTGGGGGTGGTTGATTTACCCCTAAGCTGCGTGGCCCTGTTTTTTATAAACTTTTAATTTTGGAGCACTTAAACTTACAGAAAAGTTGCATCCATCCCTTTACTTTTAAGGTTCCCAATAGGAGCATGTGCTCAATTTTCATTGCTTTCTCCATCTTCATTTTAAAGCACGTACGTCATCATCATAATCTCAACACCTTGCTCATCTTATTTCCAGTGTTTGTCAGTGTCTCTCACGTGACCATGATTCGTGCATTCTGATAGTCACAGACGATCTCCCTGTCCACCCACCTAGTAACACTCATCGATCCGTGTCCAGCACGGCTGTCGTGAGATTGCAGGGATGTTTTTGAGCGCCTTTGGTGCAGGTATGTGAAAGTGTCACTTGGATAAACACCCCAAAGTAGAATATAGGGCGGCCGAGACTATATTAGCCTTCAGCTTTAAAATACAATCCCACGCTCTTTGCACAAGGACTTGCAACAATTACAAGCAGATCAGAAGTCGTTATGTGCATCCGTGTCTTCCAATTACGTCATTTCAGTCTGTAAAAATTATCGCCAACCAGACACTGTGTAGAATGCAGTCTTCAGTTGTATTTCTCTGCTCATGATGGCAAAGTGTTCATATATTTATTGGTTCTATGTGTTTGCTCTTGAATAAAACATTCATTCTTTAATGTTGACCCACTGCTGCATTGGGATGTTTTGTTTCTGCCATTGAAACAAAAAAAGACTGCTTTGTGCATTTCTGTTATCAACTGGTTATTTCTATGTTTTCTGAACTTCTTCTCCCAAATTGTAGCTCACTTTCTTATTTTCCTTAAGTTTACATTGATAAACAAAATTTTTGAATTGAAGTATACCCAAATGTCTTCGTTTAAAGTTTCAATTAATGAATTTGACGTGTCTTATTTAATAAATCGGTCCTTATTCCACTTTTCCTTACTCCTGTTTCCCGGGAGAAGTTTTAAAGTTTTGTCTTTTGAAATTATTAAATGCACTAGCATGAAACAGTTTTATATTTAATAAACTGATATTGTTACTGTGTGCTCAGTGGTTCGGTCATCTCTGACTCTTAGCAACCACATAAACTGTAACCCTCCAGTCCCCTCTGTCCATGGGATTCTCCAGGCAAGAGTACTGGAGTGTTGGCCATTTCCTCCTCCAGGGGATCTTCCCGACTCAGAGATCGAATTTACATCTCCTGCACTGGCAGGCAGATTCTTTAGTGTTGAACCACCAAAGGCTGCCCCCCACCATTGATACATTATTATTAACCAAATACAGTAGATTCATATTTCCTTAGTTTTTGCTTAATGTTCTTTGCAAATCTTTTCTATAATCTCTAAAAATCCTCCTGTAGAGTAAATAGATTTCTGTGCTAACAATTGTTTACTCTGAAATTAATAATGATTTTAGTATTTTATTTTATTTGTTATGTTCTTATTTTTTTTAATTTCTTTTGTTGTTGTTTATTGGTATTTGGGCTGAGTAGAAACTTCAGTACAGAGTTAACAAAGTTCTGATCCTATGTATAAAGTAGGTAACTAATGAGAACGTCCTGTATAGCACAGGGAACTCTATTCAGTGTTCTGTGGTGACCTGAATGGGAAGGGAATCCAAAAGGGAGGGGATACGTGTACATGCATGGCTGATTCATTTTGCTCTACAGCAGAAACTAACAGAGCCCTGTGACGTAACTATACTCCAAGAAAAATTAATTTTAAAATAGTCCTGACAGCTGACTTTTATGCTTCATTCTTGATTTTGAAAGAACCATTTCTAAGATGCCCCTCTGTAGGATAATTTCTTTCTACATATTTCTGTTTTTCGATTGGTTTATTGTAATGCACATTATTTTCCAGATAAGATTCTCTTGTCATTTTCTTATTTAGAAAAAGACTTTCTAAACCATAAGTGAGGGTTCATATTTTTAAGTAAACTGCTCTCTGAAGTATGGCTTCCCTTGTGGCTCAGATATAGCAATTCTTATCAAGCTACCAATGGCATTTTTCACAGAACTAGAACAAATAATTTCACAATTTGTATGGGAATACATAAAACCTCAAATAGCCGAAACAATTTTGGGAAAGAAGAATGGAACTGGAGGAATCAACCTGCCTGATTTCAGACTATACTACAAAGCTACAGTCATCAAGACAGTATGGTGCTGGCACAAAGACAGAAATATAGATCAATGGAACCAAATAGAAAGCCCAGAGGTAAATCCATGCACCTATGGACACCTTATCTTTGACAAAGGAAGCAAGAATATACAATGGAGAAAAGACAATCTCTTTAGCAAGCGGTGCTGGGAAAACTGGTCAACCTCTTATAAAAGCATGAAACTAGAGCACTTTCTAACACCATACACAAAAATAAACTCAAAATGGATTAAAGGTCTAAATGTAAGACCAGAAACTATAAAACTCCTAGAGGAAAACAAGGGCAAAACACTCTCTGACATAAATCATGGCAGGATCCTCTATGACCCACCTCCTAGAGTAATGGAAATAAAAGCAAAAATAAACAAATGGGACCTAATTAAACTTAAAAAGCTTTTGCACAATAAAGGAAACTATAAGCAAGGTGAAAAGACAGCCTTCAGAATGGGAGAAAATAATAGCAAATGAAGCAACTGACAAACAACTAATCTCAAAAATATACAAGCAGCTCATGCAGCTCAATACTAGGAAAATAAACGAGCAAATCAAAAAATGGGCCAAAGAGCTAAACAGACATTTCTCCAAGGAAGACATACAGATGGCTGACAAACACATGAAAAGATGCTCAACATCACTCATTATCAGAGAAATGCAAATCAAAACCACAATGAGGTACCATTCACACCAGTCAGAATGGCTGCCATCCAAAAGTCTATAAACAATAAATGCTGGAGAGGCTGTGGAGAAAAGGGAACCCTCTTACAGTATTGGCGGGAATGCAAACTAGTACACCCACTATGGAGAACAGTGTGGAGATTCCTTAAAAAACTGAACTAGAACTGTCATATGACCCAGCAATCCCACTGCTGGGCATACACACCGAGGAAACCAGAATTGAAAGAGATATGTGTACCCCAATGTTCATCGCAGCACTGTTTATAATAACCAGGACATGGAAGCAACCTAGATGTCTATCAGCAGACTAATAGATAAGAAAGCTGTGGTACATATACACAATGGAATGTTACTCAGCTATTAAAAATAACACATCTGAATCAGTTCTAATGAGGTAGATGAAACTGGAGCCTATTATACAGAGTGAAGTAAGTCAGAAAGGAAAACACCAATACAGTATATTAATGCATATATATGCAACTTAGAAAGATGGTAATGATGATCCTATATGTAAGACAGCAAAAGAGACACAAATATAAAGAACAGATTTTTGGATTCTGTGGGAGAAGGTGAGGGTGGGAAGATCTGAGAGAATAACATTGAAACATGTATATTACCATATGTGAAACAGATCACCAGTCCAGGTTCGATGCATGAGACAGGGTGCTCAGGGCTGGTGCACTGTGATGACCCTGAGGGGTGAGATGGGGAGGCAGGTGGGAGGGGGGTTCAGGATGGGGGACACATGTATACCCATGGAAGATTCATGTCAATGTATGGCAAAAACCACTACAATACTGTAAAGTATTTAGCCTCCAATTTAAAGAAATAAAACAAAACAAAGATAAACGAGGGTTCATGTTTTAAGTAAACTCCTCTCTGAAGTATGGCTTCCCTGATGTTTTAGATAGTAAAGAAACTGTCTGCAATGTGGAAGACCCGGGTTTGATCCCTGGGTCAGGAAGATTCCCTGGAGAAGGGAATGGCAACCCACTCCAGGATTCTTGCCTGGAGAACTCCATGGACAGAGAAGCCTGGTGGGCTACAGTCCATGGGATGGCAAGGAGTCGGACACGACTGAGCAACGAGCACTTCACTGAAGTATAACATTCCTACAGGAGGGGCATGTCTCCTAAATGCAGAATAGCTGATGGATTTTCACACGTGTGTGGATGAGCACACACGTGTAACCAGTACCAAAGACCAGGAAGCAGAATGCTGCTCGTCCCACAACCTGCCTTGCTCCCCTGACAAGTGACTATGCCTCCCTTGGGGAGAGCTGGTCCTAACCGCATCAGATCAGATCAGTCGCTCAGTCATGTCCGACTCTTTGGACCCCATGAATCACAGCACGCCAGGCCTCCCTGTCCATCACCAACTCCTGGAGGTCACTCAGACTCACATCCATCGAGTCAGTGATGCCATCCAGCCATCTCATCCTCTGTCGTCCCCTTCTCCTCCTGCCCCCAATCCCTCCCAGCATCAGAGTCTTTTCCAATGAGTCAACTCTTCGCATGAGGTGGCCAAAGTACTGGAGTTTCAGCTTTAGCATCATTCCTTCCAAAGAAATCCCAGGGCTGATCTCCTTCAGAATGGACTGGTTGGATCTCCTTGCAGTCCAAGGGACTCTCAAGAGTCTTCTCTAACACCACAGTTCAAAAGCATCAATTCTTAGGTGCTCAGCTTTCTTCACAATCCACCTCTCACATCCATACATGACCACTGGAAAAACCATAGCCTTGACTAGATGGACCTTTGTTGGCAAAGTAATGTCTCTGCTTTTCAATATGCTATCTAGGTTGGTCATACATAACTTTTCTTTCAAGGAGTAAGCGTCTTTTAATTTCATGGCTGCAATCACCATCTGCAGTGATTTTGGAGCCCAAAAAAATAAATTCTGACACTGCTTCCACTGTTTCCCCATCTATTTCCCATGAAGTGATGGGACTGGATGCCATGATCTTCGTTTTCTGAATGTTGAGCCTTAAGCCAACTTTTTTACTCTCCTCTTTCACTTTCCTCAAGAGGCTTCTTAGTTCCTCTTCACTTTCTGCCATAAGGGTGGTGTCATCTGCATATCTGAGGTTATGCTCAGTAAATCTTTAATTCAATTTTCTGTTGATGGGTGGCGCTCTGTTACCTCCCTGCTATTTACCTGGGGCCAAACTATAGTGGGGGCAATGAAGTAAAGGTAGGCAAATATCTTAGAAAACTTGGATGGTCTTATCAAAATAAGAGAGAACTCAGATCAGATCAGTCGCTCAGTCGTGTCTGACTCTTTGCGACCCCATGAACTGCAGCACGCCAGGCCTCCCTGTCCATCACCAACTCCCGGAGTTCACTCAGACTCACATTCATCAAGTCAGTGATGCCATCCAGCCATCTCATCCTCTGTTGTCCCCTTCTCCTCCTGCCCCCAATCCCTCCCAGCATCAGAGTCTTCTCCAATGAATCAACTCTTCGCATGAGGTGGCCAAAATACTGGAGTTTCAGCTTCAGCATCATTCCCTCCAAAGAAATCCCAAGGCTGATCTCCTTCAGAATGGACTGGTTGGATCTCCTTGCAGTCCAAGGGACTCTCAAGAGTCTTCTCCAACACCACAGTTCAAAAGCATCAATTCTTCAGTGCTCAGCTTTCTTCACAATCCAACTCTCACATCCATACATGACCACAGGAAAGACCATAGCCTTGACTAGGCGAACCTTTGTTGGCAAAGTGATGTCTCTGCTTTTGAATATGCTATCTAGGTTGGTCATAACTTTCCTTCCAAGGAGTAAGCGTCTTTTAATTTCATGGCTGCAGTCACCATCTGCAGTGATTTTGGAGCCCAGAAAAATAAATTCTGACACTGTTTCCACTGTTTCTCCATCTATTTCCCATGTAGTGATGGGACCAGATGCCATGATCTTCGTTTTCTGAATGTTGAGCTTTAAGCCAACCTTTTCACTCTCCACTTTCACTTTCCTCAAGAGGCTTTTGAGTTCCTCTTCACTTTCTGCCAAACTAAGACCAATGAAAAAGAGAAACTATATCTAAAATAACCTGGACTTAGGCATAGATGCATCAGCATGATAGGGGCTTTGACATCTGACTGAGCCTTCAGACATAAGGACTTGCTGAAGCCTGTGTTTGTGATAAAATAAAAAATAAGAAATGTTGGTCTCCCATCCCCCACCAAGCTCTTTGAAATCCTTGGCCCGTTTATCGGCTCAGGATGGAAGTTTATGCCCAAAAAGATCAATAGATGATTAGAGTATTGCAATTTTCAGCCCAAACCTTAACCCAGAGTGGGAAGCAGAGCTGGAGACAGAATTCAATCACCAAACCCCAGTGATTGAGTCACTCTTGGACACACTGAAATCTCCATAAGAGCCCTAATGACAGGGCTCAGGTCCTGGGCAGGTGGTTTGCAGAGGTGCTGGGAGGGTGCTGTCCAGAGCAGGAGTGGGGCTACATACACCCTCCCCCTCCCCCCCGCCGGGGTCCTCCCCATGTGGCTGTTGCTGAGCCCTTTATAATAGCCCAGAAAATGAAGCGACTTAGCAGCAGCAGCAGCAGCGGTAAAAGTAAATGAAGGGCTTTCCTGAGTTCTGTGGGATGGGAACCATAAATCTGTAGCTGACTGAGTGAAACTGGGGGTATCCTGGGCATTTTCAGCTGGCACTTGAAATGGGGTAGTCTCTTGGGTCTGAGCCCTTCCCCTCTGGGGTCTGCAATGACTCTGGGTGGTTAGTGTCAGAAATGCATTGTAAGGCGCGCAGCTGGTGATGAGAGTTGGAGCGGTGTTGAAACAGACACCCTGTATTTGGTATCAGGAGGAAAAACATTTCAGTGTTTGATTAGAAAATGCTAAATATGTTAATTTTGTAAAGAAGAACAAAGGGAAATGTATAAATAATGGACAGATTTTGATTAATTATGATCAATGGAAATGATCAAATATGTCAACAAGCATAATAAATGAAAGTAAACTCATTACACCAATTGTGAAATGACAAGTATCTTAAAAACAGAAATCCATATGATGTTATTAATATTAATAGACCTTAAATATGACTGAGGTCTGACAAGGAAAAGAAATTTTTCTGGCAAATATTTACCCAATAAATTTGGCATGGCAATATTAATATATGATAAAGTAAACCTTGATTGAAAAAATGTGTCACTGGAAATGGTATTTCCTACACAGCCTTGGACAGCCTTACTTCACCAAGAAAACTCACATTTTTATTTTACTAGATGTAGGAGGACCTTCAATATCTATTCATATTAAAGAAAAAAATACAAGAAAGAAAAAAACACTCAGCAGACTAGGTATAGAAGAGAACTTCTCTAATCAAATAAGGCATATCTGCAAATATTATTTAAATACTGTACTTAAGGCTTCCCACTGAAATACAAATTGAGAATGGGCCAATTTTTGCATTAAATAGTGGCCACAGCTAGAGCAATATGGCAAGAAAAATAAAATTCACATGAACTGAAAAGGGAGAAAGAACTGTTGTTTTAGATGAAATGATTAAGTATTTGGAACAAACTCTGAGCTATTTGAACTAAGAAGTAAATTTTACAAAAATGCTGGAAAAGAATTAATGTATCCAATTCAATATATTTTGTATATCAGGAATAAATAAATAAATGTTTAATGATATTTTTGAAAAGACAAAACAGAAAACTAGTTCTTCATGACCAAGAGTTTGAGAAGCACTGTTGCATACTAAAACCTCTAATTTTTTGAGACTATTTAAAGTCTGCATAAAGAGGTACTCCATGCGGGTTAATGAGAAGACTTGATCACGTGAGCATGACCATCCTCCTAAGTCAATCAATGTGCTCAACTGTTTAGTCACATCCCACTCTCTGTGACCCTATGGACTGTAGCCCACCAGGTTCCTCTGTCCATGGAATTTTCCAGACAAGAATATTGGAGTAGGTTAACATTTCCTACTCCAGGGGATCTTTCCAACCCACGGATTTAACCCATGTCTCTGGTGTTTCATGCATTGGCAGGTGTATTCTTTAACACTGTGCCACCTGGGAAGCCCAAATCAATCAATATGCTTAATGCAACTTCAATAACAAATTCCACAATAATTTTGGGTATGCATAGAAATTAATAACATTGAATCTGAAGTTTATATGGAAATACAAAAGATCAAGAATAACTGTGGCTACTTACTGGAAGGAATAGGACAAAACTGGATCCCTTGAAATTCTACATGAGAAATTTTATTATAAAACTATATTAATTGAGACAGCGTGGTATCAGTGCAAAGGTGGATAAACACACCAATGGAACCAAACACAGCCCATAAAGAAATGCACACAGTTACAGCCCCCTGATCAAAGTCCTACTGCAGTGAAGGAGAAAAAGCATAGGAGTTTTGATAAAGAATGCTTGGCAAACTGGATGTCCATGAGGAAGTAAACGTCACATCATATGCAAATATCAATTAGAAAAGATTTTTAATGCTAAATATAAAGGTTAAAACAACAAGGCTTTTGGGAAAAAAGCATAGGAGGACATCTATATGATCTTAGAGCAGGTAAAGACCTTAAATTTGACATAAATATTGTTAAACCTAGAGGAAAAAGAATGGCTATATTTGAGCATCCGCAACAAGGAGCATCTGCACACTAGCTGCTGCTGCTGCTGCTAAGTCGTTTCAGTCGTGTCCGACTCTGTGCGACCCCATAGACAGCAGCCCACCAGACTCCCCCGTCCCTGGGATTCTCCAGGCAAGAACACTGGAGTGGGTTGCCATTTCCTTCTCCAATGCATGAAAGTGAAAAGTGAAAGTGAAGTCGCTCAGTCGTGTCCGACTCTCAGCGACCCCATGGACTGGAGCCTACCAGGCTCCTCTGTCCATGGGATTTTCCAGGCAAAAGTAGTGGGGTGGGGTGCCATTGCCTTTTCCGCTGCACACTAGAGGAACCAGGAAAAGTGAAAGTCAAGAAACAGATGGGAGAAAATTCTTGTAAAACATATAACACATTCACTTGTGTCTGGAACATAATGAAAAATACATCCAAATTAACAATATAAAGGCAGGCAACTCGAAAGCAAATTAGACCAAAGACTGAAGAGACACTTCATAAAAAGCAGCATTCCAATAGTCAATAAAGCATACAAAAATCCACCGCTCTTCATTAGTCATCCTGAAGGTGCAAATTAAAGCACAATCCATCGCCAGTATCTACCAAAATGCTCAGAATACGGGCTATGGCAGGCTTTGACAAAGATGTGGATTAAATGAAACTCATGTGCTGTTAGTAGACTATATAATTGGTCCGATTGCTGTGTGAAGTCATTTGGAAGAATTCTCTACAGCTCAATAAATCTGTACCTTTTGCAGAGCAATTCCACTCCTAGGCCTGTGCTGAACGGCATGTGTGCACAGACTCTTCATGAGACATAGAATTTATAGGGCACACTCACTGTGGTCTACAGTACAAGTTTCTCAAGCAGGTTACATGCAGTGAACTGAGGACACTCATCTTTGCAGCAGGAAACTCACCAACCCACAGTGATGCTCAGAAATACAGATGTGCCTTTTATTGAGCAAAACTAAGGCACAAGGGTGTGTGCAGCACGATTCCACCAACAGGAAGACACAAAAAGCAAAACTATGCGGTTCAAAAGCAGAGACATCACTTTGCCAACAAAGGTTCGCCTGGTCAAGGCTATGGTCTTTCCTGTGGCCACGTGTGGATATGAGAGCTGGACTGTGAAGAAGGCTGAGCGCTGAAGAATTGATGCTTTTGAACTGTGGTGTTGGAGAAGACTCTTGAGAGTCCCTTGGACTGCAAGGAGATCCAACCAGTCCATTCTGAAGGAGATTAGCCCTGGGATTTCTTTGGAAGGAATGATGCTAAAGCTGAAACTCCAGTACTTTGGCCACCTCATGCAAAGAGTTGACTCATTGGAAAAGACTCTGATGCTGGGAGGGATTGGGGGCAGGAGGAGAAGGGGACAACAGAGGATGAGATGATTGGACAGCATCACTGACTCGATGGATGTGAGTCTGAGTGAACTCCGGGAGTTGGTGATGGACAGGGAGGCCTGGCGTGCTGCGATTCATGGGGTCGCAAAGAGTCAGACACTACTGAGCAACTGAACTGAACTGAACTGAGCATGGCCCAAATAAGAGAAATGTCAATAACCTCAGATATGCAGATGACACCACCCTTACAGCAGAAAGTGAAGAACTAAAGAGCCTTTTGATGAAAGTGAAAGAGAAGAGGGGAAAATTTGGCTTAAGACTCAACATTCAGAAAACTAAGGTCATGGCATCCGGTTCCATCACTTCATCTCAAACAGATGGGGAAACGGTGGAGACAGTGACAGATTTCATTTTGAGGGGCTCCAGAATCACTGTAGATGGTGATTGCAGCTATGAAATTAAAACACACTTGCTCCTTGGAAGAAAAGCTATGACCAACCTAGACAACATATTAAAAACAACAGACATTACTTTGCCAACAAACGTCGGTCTAGTCAAGGCTATGGTTTTTCCAGTGGTCATGTATGGATGTGAGAATTGGACTGTGAAGAAGGCTGAGTGCTGAAGAATTAATGCTTTTGAACTGTGGTGTTGGAGAAGACTCTTGAGAGTCCCTTGGACTGACTGCAAGGAGATCCAACCAGTCCATCCTAAAGGAGATCAGTCCTGGGTGTTCATTGCAAGGACTGATGCTGAAGCTGAAACTCCAATACTTTGGCCACCTGATGTGAAGAGCTGACTCATTGGAAGAGACCCTGATGCTAGGAGGGATTGAAGGTGGGAGGAGAAGGGGACGACAGAGGATGAGATGATTGGATGGCATCACCAACTCAATGGACCTGAGTTTGAGTAAGCTCCAGGAGTTGGTGATGGACAGGGAGGCCTGGCGTGCTGCAGCCCATGGGGTTGCAAAGAGTCAGACACGAGTGAGTGACTGAACTGAATGCTTACTTCAGATAGCTCCTTTAACATCTCCTTATTTATTAAAAAAAAAAACCAAACTATTTTCATTGTGGTTCTTTGTGTGGCAAAGCCTCTGAGTGCTTGAATTCTTGAGAATATCTTATCATGCCCTCATAGTTGAATGACAACCTGTTTGGAGAAAACTACTATTTTCCAAATTTGAAGTACTTTCCTCTAATGCTTTCAGCACACTGCCCTGTCATCATCTTATACATTCATGTATTATAGTCACATTAATGCATAAAAAGGGTAAAGAGGAAATTTTAAAAGCTTACAAAAGTAAAGAAGTGATCACTTACAAAGAAACAAGAATAAGATTAATAGATTTTTCAACAGTAACCCTGGGTGCAGAAAATACATTTATTAGATGAATTTTAAATTTGTGATCAGTTCACATATTTTTATTTCTAATGTCATCTGAAATCCATTTTCTATATTTTCTTTTTTCTTGAAATAGTTGTACTCAGATGCCTTGTTATTTCAGCTCATTTCCCCCAGAGGAAAGGTCAGGCCCCGTCCTTATTAGCTCAGGAAGCTCAGAGGATGGGATGGTGAGTGAACCCCGGGGTGGGAAGCCCCAGACACAGGTGACCTGTCAGTGAAGGCCGGCTGCCTCCTTGGGGCCCCCGGGAGGAGGGGCCGTAGGAGGCCGCTGTCCACATCATTACTCTGCTCTCTGAAGTTAGTCAGCCTCTAGGAGCTTTTTGTCAGCGTCTTAAGGGAGCAAGCGTGTTTCCATGGTTTCCTTCTGGGTTCTTTACCTGAGGTGGAGCGAGAGTGGAAGCCATCCCTCTTCGCCCCAAGCCCCCATGGTGGGGGAGCAGATGCAGGGCTGCACCAGCTCCCCTAGCCGGATCTGGCCCCACCAGTGGCCACTCGGGGAGACCCTCTGTTTTCTCCAGTAAGGAGCTCCCGTGAGTCTGCTCGGAACCAGAAGAGAAGCCAGTGGGATTGCTGGTGGCTGATGCTGCATCCTGGGTGGGCTGACTCAGACCTGGTCCCTCTCTGCACCTGCCCCTTTGGAGCTGCCTGTCCCTGTGGGGTCACCTGAATTCTGGGGTCATGGGCATCGTCTCGTGGTGCCCCCTAACCTCCTCTGACTTCCACTGTGCTTAGGTACCCCGCCTTAGTCTTGATCTGGGACTATGTATGATTCCATGTTTGGGCTTTTGGTTTTTCCTTCTCACTATTCTAGAAAAAGATTACTCTCTCTAAAATAGGTCTTTTAAAACTAGAAGTGGAAAGTGACCTCTGAGTTGAGAACTGGAGCCTCATCTAGTCTGGGACTGATTCAGGCAGATCAGGTAGGAGAGGGTGGGTGGCAGGGCTCAGAGAAGGCGTGCAAAGGCCCGGGGGCCCTGGGCAGGGAGCCTCGCACCGGTGAGGCGTGGAGCCGCTGGCGTCAGGCCCCGGCTCAGCTCTCGTCCTCACCAGCTCTGCGGTTGTGGACAAATTCTCAGTGCCCTGGAACTGAGTGTCTCCACATGAGGAGTGGAGTCTGGGGGCAGAAAATGTTAAATTTAGTACTGTGCAATGCTCCGTCCTATCAATGCCCTTCCACAATCACCCAGGTGGTGGGAAGAAGCCTCTGGTTTCTAGAACGTGTCTTTCTGGGACGTCAGACACCAAGGATCACCGCTGGGGTGAGTCAAGAAGAAGGTGTCAGAGAGTGTAGGTCCAGCGGCTCAGGGCCCAGGCTGGGGTGGATGCCCCTCGGGGGAAGTTCTCGGCCCCTGCACCTCCCTCTCCTCCTCGGTGAAGTGCGGTGGCAGCCCCCCCATCGGTGGGGCCACGTGGGACACAGCCCTGCAGGTCCTGAGCACTTGATGGTCGCCTCATGGCTCTCAATCAACGAGTAACTACAGACATTGGGTTTTACATCCCTTTGGAGACCAGTCAGGAAACGTGTCACCTCACAACTGTCAACTTTTACGATGAACCAACTGGACAAATATTGATTCTCTGTAATAAAGGACCAGGTCTTCCGGAATGCTGTGTAGGCGAGGGGATCAGCGACCCCCTCAGCCCTCACTCCTGACCCCTCAGGGCTACAGTGAGGCTTCCTGGGGTGGGGGAGATGGTCACAAACGGTTCACACGGGTGCCTGCCAGGTGCCACACTTAGACGCACAGGTACACAAGTGTGTATACAGTTAGTGTGTATGGTTAAGAACATATATATGTGCACATGTGTGAACATAATTCAGTTCAGCTCAGTCGCTCAGTCGTGTCCGACTCTTTGTGACCCCATGAATCGCAGAATGCCGAGCCTCCCTGTCCATCACCAACTCCCCGAGTTTACCCAAACCCATGTCCATCGAGTCGGTGATGCCATCCAACCATCTCATCCTCTGTTGTTCCCTTCTCCTCCTGCCCCCAATCCCTCCCAACATCAGGTTCTTTTCAGATCAGTCAGCTCTTCACATCAGGTGGCTAAAGTATTGGAGTTTCAGCTTCAGCATCAGTCTTTCTAATGAACACCCAGGACTGATCACACAATTAGTGTGTATTATTAAGAACATATAGTGTGGGGGGAACCTTCAAACACCATCCAAAGGACAACCTTATTAAGCTTGTCACTGCTGGTGGGGGCCAGATCCTCATTAGAAAGCCGAAGCCAGACAGTGACATGACTCAAACTATCAATACAGTCGCGTACCATGCCAAACCTGATTCTGATCAGCGCTTCTGCACACAGTATATCATCTATGAGGACTTGTCTAATCATCTCCCAGAAAGGGTTCGGCAGGGGAAAGTCTGGATGGCTCCTTCCAGCTGGTTTATAGATTGTGTGATGTCCTTTGAGTTGCTCCCTCTTGACAACTGAACTCGCGCAGTGTGATAACCTAGTGATTGCACTGTTTTCATCAGTCACATTTTTGCAAATAGGTAGACTCATTCATCAGAGAAGGTGATGGCACCCCACTCCAGTACTCTTGCCTGGAAAATCCCATGGACAGAGGAGACTGGTGGGCTGCAGTCCATGGGGTAATGAAGAGTCGGACATGACTGAGCAACTTCCCTTTCACTTTTCACTTTCATGCATTGGAGAAGGAAATGGCAACCCACTCCAGTGTTCTTGCCTGGAGAATCCCAGGGACGGGGAAGCCTGGTGGGCGGCCGTCTATGGGGTCACACAGAATCGGACACGACTGAAGTGACTTATCAACAACAGTGTGTACACAACTATTCTATATGATTAAGAACAAATAATTACTTTTACATAGTTGATAGCACATGCTTCTCACCAATGACTGTTCTGTGGAGTTGGGGTCCTTGGCTCCTCACGGCTCCAGGAAAGGCTGTCCGGTTTTGGCTACTGGAAGAGGTGCCCCGCAAGTCCCCTTCCTCTCCTCCCCCTCTACCTGCCCCCACCTTCCTCCTCCCCTCCGCTCCCCTTCCTTCCATAAACAAAATTCCCTGGTGAAGGGGTGATGAGACACCCTGCAAAGGCCTTGGGATGCTGAAATGGATCCCCGAGACTGTCCAGAGCTCCCAGCCAGGGAGTGATGGATTCCCAGGGCATTTTTGTTTATTCATGAATTATGCTGGCACCAAATGTCTGTGCCATTAATTGTCACAATTAGCGGACCTAGAGTGTGCAGGGGGAGTTGGAGGCTGTGCCTCCAGGCCCCGCTGGGAGCTTTGAGAGCGCAGCAAGTGGGGGTGTCCCCAGGAGGGGGACTGGAACAGGTGTCTGGGCAATAGGGATGTAAATGTAATGAGAAAGACATTACTCATGTAAATGACTGAGAAAGACAGAGTTATTGTTACGGATAGGGTGTCTGTTGCATCTGGCTACTCACCACTCAAAAGCCAATAAGCAAGCCAGGTTGGTGGAAAGGAGAGTTTGCTTGATGCCAGCAACCGGCCGGGGTGGGGGCGGAGATCTGTCCAAAGGCTGACTCCTCCCCGTCTCACAAGTAGGGGGTGAGAGCTCTTATAGACAGAGTTGGCGGCTGTGGGGGTGGTTACATGCAAAACCGGCACAGTCAGCTCTGACAGTCATCTTCAAACTGGCCTTCAGTGGGCTGGCCAGCGTCGTCTTGGTTGTTTTGGGCACAGTGAATCTTCAGTTGCAGGGTCCATTTGTCCCCACTTCTTTGTGGTCAGACCTCAGAATTGTGGCGGCTCGTGTCCTGGGTACAGTCTAGTCCTCGTGCAGTTAACTTCTCCACCAGGTGTTTTAATATCTGTAACACACTCACAGGATGTGACTCAGAATACCGTCTACAGCTCTCAAGAAAGAGCTAAGAGTCCTTGACTATGCTCAATGACTACATCATTACTATTTAGTCTCCTTTTGTCTGTTTTCCTTTGCTTCCCCATTTCTCAGGTCTCTGATCAAACTCATTCTTTGCCTAGTTTTCCACAGACAGAAGGCAGGCAGAGATCATGGTGGGGGCGAGGGGGCATGGACCACAGCGTCCTGCTCAGTGTCCTTAAGATTTAGGGGAGAAAACGGCCAACCTCACGTTGTCCTGTATTTGGACGCAGACCTGAATCACAGGCTCAACCCTCCCTTGAAGCTTCCAGACAGCATGTAGGCAGTGACATGTGTGTTTCCCAATCATGTGGAAAAACAACCTCAGCCAACAGCAGCCCCTCTGAAGGGTCCGAGGACCACCTTTAAGAAGAGAGACCAGACATCTCTGAGGAGGCAGAGCCCACGTCCAAATTCTGAAACTCAGCTTGTGTGAAAAGAGCAGCTTCCTGGCCGTGCTGTGCGGAGGCAGGGAAGAAAGACGAAGACGTCAAGGGATTCACGGCCCACCCTCCCCCCGGCAGGATAAAGGCACCAAGGAGAAGCCCATCTCTAATCCATGTGACCAGGCTTCCCCAGCTGCCAGCTGAAGCTTCGCGGCTCAATGCCATCCGGCTAACTAGGCTGACCTTTGATTTTATGTCCCCCTTGTTGAGAATCAGGTCAAGAGAGAAACTTCAAGATGAACTCGGAGCTATTTGCGTTATTAGTATGTAATTCTTATGGGCAATTATTCTCTATCTTTGACCATCAATTATCTAATCCTTTTTATCAGAGAGCATCTATTAAGCACCTATGTGGTTCCTAGAAGTGTGCTGAGAGGCAGGGGACGAGGAAGAACAGGTGGAATCTGATGAAGTTGAGGACGTGAGCACGCCAAAGTGGGATGGAGGCCCCCAAGGGACCGGGGAGGTCCGGATTAGGGCCTCAGAGGCTTTGGGAGGAGGTGGGCTGCAGGCTGGCGTTCTCAGGAGTTGCAGCATCTGGCTTTGCCCGTCAGTCCACAGGAGGAAGGAAGGGCTTATGGGACAGTCATGCTGGCACCCTGGTGAGCCCCTCCTGGGGGAGTCTTGGCCCCACTGCCCTGAGCCTCCCACACGCGCGTGTGTGCTGGGCCTGGACCAGGCAGGTCGGGAGGCCTGAGAGCAGGACAGCCCAGAAAAAAAAAAAAAAAAACAGACTCCAGGGACAAGGGCAAGGCCACTATGCCAGACATAAATTGCAAAGTGCAGACAGATTCCTTCCAGGAGGAGGACAGACAGATGCTTGTAGAAGCTCTGATCAAGTTTCAGTTTGGTCTTAAAATGGTTTATTTTTGGAATGTGGAGAAGTGTGAGAGGAGCCTTCCAGGCAAGAGACCACTTGCAGACGTGAGCGCACCTCAGTGGAAGGGAGGGTGCATCATCGCAGAGGTGTCCTGGCGCGAGGGCACCAGACTTCGGTGGACACTCCTGGATTCGGGCCACAGGGCTCAGCAGAGATGAACGGCGCAGGCAGAGGGCTTGGGGCCGTGGGGCAGGGTGGGCTTGGAGGCTGCCTCGAGGGAAAAGGGATCCATCACAGGTTTTGAAGAAAGACGAGACCCCCACTGTGATGGGCACGTGTGTTGTCAAGTCCGAGCTCTCTCTGCTTGCTGCATGACGGGCCAATAAATCCAGGAGACAACGAGTTGAGGACACAACTTTATTCAGGAGCCTGCTGACGGAGAAGATGGCAGACGAGGGTCTCACAATAATCGTCCTACGGGGTCTGGATGTCAGGTTCTTTCATAGAACAGAGATGGGAGGATGAGGTGAGGAGGTAAAGTAAAAAAAGCCATAAATCTTGCAAATATTTCCTGGAATGGCCAGGCTCAGGGAGGGGACATGTTAATTTCTTCCTTCCCATTGCCACCCACAGGTGGACAGGGTCCTGAAAAAAGACATTTCGGATTAACATTCAGGCAGAGGGCCACAGGCCCCCAAGACAGGCCATTCTGTGTGGACAGTATCCTTCTAGTGAACAAAAGCAACAAGAAGCAAAGGTTAAAGTAACAGATCCAACATGGAGTCAGAATTGGCTTTTCTCGGCAAGAGGTGAATGAAGACCCTGGAAGCAGGGAGGCTCCAGCCCAAGGGGGCATCACGTGGTCTCACATGAGAGAGCCAGAATGGAGACTGTGCAGCGTGGTCCATAGGGAGGAGCAAGGGATGGTGGAAATGCTGAACCTGGACTGGCTAAGAAAATGATGACTTTGCGAAGGAGCCAGTGTCCTGCGGAAAACGCCTGCTGGAAGGAAAAGTCACACAGGGGGCGGTGAGTGCTGTCAGGCGAGGCTTTGGGTGGGGTCCAGCTGCCTCCTTCCCATCCCCCCATCACTTACTAAACCTGGGCAAATTACTCAAATCATAGAGAGCTTTGGGGAGATTAAAAAAAAAAAAAAATTAGTGCTGATTTTTCCCTAAACAGAAAGTAACATGCACCCATTGTGAATAAACTGGGAAATACAGAAATGGACCAAATATGCAGTGACAGGAAAAAAATAGGCATGCCGAGTCTAAGCGTCTCCCACGGAGAGCGGGTCCTGTTACATAAAGGTTCTTTCTCTGCTGAGACCAGGCTGGGCTGCAGTGGGGCTTGTAGGTGGGAGAGCCATGCTGTTCTGGGCAGAAGGAGAAGGATCGGAATGTTCTAGGAGCTCGTGTAGGAGTGGAGAGCTGGACAGGAGGCAGAGGGAAGGGTGAGCCAGTGGGGACCGATGGCCCCTGTTCTGTGCATCCCCTGGCCCCCAGGCACTTTCAGCTGCCAGCAGCGTCTTGACACACGGGGGCAGAGAGGGCTCAGTGAGTTGGAGGTGGGCAGGCCAGAGCCTAGGGCAGAGAAGGGGCCCTGGTGGTGACAGCCGCTGGAGGGGAGGCTGAGTGTCTCAGAGGCGATGGAGTTGGGCTTTGATGCCTGTTAGCAGGAAGAGCAGGGCACACACTGGTCACAACGGAAAACCAAAATTCAACCACAGATCACTGACTTACTATATTTTTAGTTGTTATCCATATGCAGTCTGACTTATTATTTCTATTTAATCAAAATATTGTTAAACATTAGCTTATCCCATGCCCTACTCCAAGCAGAAAGAACAATTCAATTCAGTTCAGTCGCTCAGTCATGTCCGACTCTTTGTGACCCCATGGACTGCAGCACGCCAGGCCTCCCTGTCCATCACCAACTCCCGGAGTTCACTCAAACTCACATCCATTGAGTTGGTGATGCCATCCACCCGTCTCATCCTCTGTCATCCCCTTCTCCTCCCGCCCTCAATCTTTCCCAGCATCAAGGTCTTTTCCAATGAGTCATCTCTTCACATCTGGTGGCCAAAGCACTGGAGTTTCAGCTTAAACATCAGTCCTTCCAATGACTATTCAGGACAGATCTCCTTTAGGATGGACTGGTTGCATCTCCTTGCAGACCAAGGGACTCTCAAGAGTCTTCTCCAACACCACAGTTCAAAAGTATCAATTCTTTGGCGCTCAGCTTTCTTTAGAATCCAACTCACACATCCATGCATGACCACTGGAAAAACCATACCTTGACTAGATGGACCTTTGTTGGCAAATAGAGTAAAATAAGTTAAGTAGAGTAAAATAAGTTAAGTAAAGTAAAATAAGTTTAAAAAAAAAAAAGGAAAGAGAAAGAGAAGGGATGTAAGTCTTCTCTCAGAACTTAGACGCTGGGAAAAAAGTGATAAAAACCAACTGTAGGCAAATATGTACAGCTCCTCGCTCATAGGTGCAGTCACGCAAATAGTCGCTCCTATTAAAAAAGTAATAGGAGTAGAAACCGGTTCCACCTCCAGCCAGCTTCTGTTCCCAAGTGGAAAGGAGCTGACATTCTTAGCTTCCATAGGCAGGGAGACACGGGCCAGCAGGTGGGGAGTGGATGGCCACCCACCCAGGGGGGTCAGAGCAGTCTCCTCTGGGTCTCAGCTCCCTGTCTGAGCAGCTGGGACCTTTGCCAAGTAACAGGGACACTCCCGGGACGGCTGCCAGTGGGCAGGAAGGCCGACGATCGTGCGCGACGGTCCGTTGTGTGTGCAGCTTGTCTGGGTCACAGGGTGCCCAGCTATCAGGTTAGCTATGATTCTGGGTGTTTCTGTGAGGGTAGTTTGGGTTGGGATTAACATTTGAGTCAGTAGGCTTTCCCAGATGTGGGTGGGCTTCATCCAGTCCTTTGAAGGCCTGAAGAGAACAAAAAAGGCTAACCTTCCCCCAAGGAAGATGGAATCCTTTCTGCCCATGGCCTTTGAACTTGGACATGGGTTTGCCCACCTTCAGCCTGGAACTACACTATTGCCTGTCCTGATTCTCAGGCCTGTCCTGGACTCAGACTGGAATCACACACCCTCCACCCTGGCTGTCTGCCTTTCTGCACTCTCTGAAGGTCGTGGGCACCACCGCTTCCTGTAACGCTGTGTGCCACTTTCTTATAGTAACTCATATTTTCACATCCTTTTGGCTCTGTCTCCCTGGAGAGCCCTGAGAACACACTGCAGGGGCCAGGATCTTCTCCACAGATACTGACGCCACCAGGCAGGCTTCCCTGCTGGTTCAGCAGTAAGGAATCCATCTGCAAGGCAGCGGGTGTGGGTTTGATCCCTGGGACCGGAAGATCTCCTGGAGAAAGAAATGGCAACCCACTCCGGCGTTCCTGCCTGAGAAGCCCCATGGACAGAGGAGCCTGGTGAGCTACAGTCCATGGGGCCACAAAGAGTTGGACACAGCTGACTGGCTAAGCACACAGACACACCAGGTGCCACGAAACTTGGGTGGGGTCCGGAAGGATGTGAGTCGCGCAGTTGGACCTCCAGAGGCCAAGGTGGCTGTCTGAACAGACCCACCAGTTATCTAGTAATGCCAGGCCACCACAGCACACACCTGTAGCTGCTGGTTTTCACCCGTGATGGATTTTCCTATACCTGGACATCAGAGGATGACAGACGTTATAGAGAAAAAGAAAGTGGATGACGTTCCACAGCCTCAGTGATAAAGTAACAGCTTCCTTCAGCTTTCCCCTCACCCACACATGCAAACTTTATTTGTGTAGTTTACAGCATGTTGAAGATTTAATTTCATTTTGTAATGTAATTTATGTAAGGTAACATAGTGTAACGAAGAAGGCAATGGCACCCCACTCCAGTGCTCTCGCCTGGAAAATCCCATGGACGGAGGAGCCTGGTGGGCTGCAGTCCATGGGGTCACACAGTCGGACATGACTGAGTGACTTCGCTTTCAATTTTCACTTTCATGCATTGGAGAAGGAAATGGCAACCCACTCCAGTGTTCTTGTCTGGAGAATCCCAGGGACGAGGAACCTGGTGGGCTTCCTTCTATGGGGTCGCACAGAGTCGGACACGACTGAAGCGACTTAGCAGCAGCAGCAGCAGCATAGCATAATCCAGTTATAATCCACAAACCATAAACATCACTCTTTCGATGTGTAAGTTCAGTGGGTTTCAGTGTTTGCACAGAGCTGTATGTGACCGCCACTGGTCATGAGAGGACATCATCATAGCCCTGAAAAGGAAATCTGTGTCCTGCACCCTCTGGCGGTCATCTGCTCCCTCCGGAGCCCCTGGAAATCCTTAATCCACACTCTGTCTCTATGGAGTTACCTACTCTAGACATCGTATGCAAGCCGAACCTTTGGTGATCGGCTTCTCTCAATGAACATGACATGCTTGTGGTTCTTACATGTTGAAGCACGTATCAGTACTTCTTTTCTTGTGGCTGAACAATGTGTTCTATGCATATGTTCTTTTTTACTTGCTATTTATCTGATTGATGTATATTTGGTTGTTTTGCAAACTTTGGTTGTTAGGAATAATGCTGCTATGACCACTCGTACATAAGCTTCTGTACAAACATATGTTTTTAATTTGGGACAGTATTTACCAAATAGAGGCACTGCAGAGTCATATGGTAACCCTATGCTACCAAATATTTTGAAACAGGCCAACTCTTTACTAAAGATTTATCATTTTAAATGATAAAATGACTTACCATTTTAAAATCTTGCCAGCAATGTATAAGTAGTACAATTTCTTCACATCCTTGCCAACATTTGCTATTGCCTGTCATTTTTTTTTTTTTAATTTTAGCCAACCTAGTGGGTGTGAAGTGGTCTCTCATTGTGGTTTGGAATTGCACTTCTCTCATGGCTCATGAAGTGTAGCATCTTTTCACATGCTCACCCACCATTCATATATCTTCTGTGGAGAAATATCTATTCAAATTATGTTTCTATCTTTAAATCAATTTAATTATATCTTTATTGTTTAGTTGTAATAGTTGTTAACTTGCTTTGAATAGAATTATTTTACCTGATATGTAATTTGTAGATATTTTCTCCTATTCCGTACGTTTTCATTTCACTTACTTTTGAACCACAAAAGTTTTAGATTTTGATGCAACCAAATTTGGTGTTTTATATAAGAAAAAATTGCCTAAAACAAAACCCCAATATTTTATAATGATGTTTTCTTCTACGGCTTCCCTGATTGCTCAGGTGGTAAAGAATCTGCCTGCAATGCAGGAGGCCCGGTTTGATTCCTGGGTCAGGAAGATCCACTGGAGAAGGGATAGGCTATACTCCAGAATTCTTGGGCTTCCCTTGTGACTCAGCTAGTAAAGAATCTGCCCGCAATGCGGGAGACCTGGGTTCAATCCCTGGGTTGGGAAGATCCCCTGGAGAAGGGAAAGGCTCCCCACTCCAGTATGCTGGCCTGGAGAATTCCATGGACTGTACGTGGGTTGCAAAGAGTCGGACACGCCCGAGTGGCTTTCACTTTTTTCTTCTAAGATTGTTAGCTTTATCTCCAGGAAAAACTGATACTCTTACTTAGAAGAGTCATAATCTAGGGTTAATAATGAGTTAATTTTTGTATACAGTGTGAGGTAAGGAGTCTCATGTTATTCCTCAACACATGAGCACATTCGTTCCATCACTGCTTATTGAAATGACTATTTCTTCCCTAGTGGGCGACCTTGGCACCTTTGTCAAGAATCAACGGACCATAATTACAAAGGGTTGGTTTTGAACTCTCAAGTCTATTCAATTTATCTGTTTCTGTCCTTACACGAATATCATAGCACATTGATTACTGTAGATTTGAAGCACGTTTTGAATTTTAAAAAATGTAAGTCTTGGGGGTAAGCTTTCCTATAGCAAGCATTGATTTTTAGCCAAGCAGCCCACAGGTATTTTCTAGGACAGTGAGTTAAAACCAGGCTCTGGTTGAGTATTTGGGGTAGGGTTATGAGAAAGTGAAATGAAGGCAAGCCAGCAGCTCTTGCCATCTAGAAGCTCACATTCTAGTGTAAGAGGCTGGCATATGAAAGATCATTACAAAATGGGATGCATATAATAATACAGACTAATCTTCATTGATTATGTGCTGAAGGCTTTGTCTGAATGATCTCATTTAATTTCCATAAAGCCCTGTGATACGGGTATTATTAGGCTGATTGAGGAAACTGAAGGCCAGACAAGTAAAGTGGATTTGAACTCGGTCCTTTCTGACTCCAAACCCATGTCTTTACCATTCTGCTATCAAATGGTACATGGAGAAGGTAGCCACTGGGGATGGGATGTGGGAAGTGGGATTTGAGAAGATGAGCTGATAAGCGAAGGAAGTATATTCCATGGATATGGAGACGTAGAGAGGACTCGTGGACACGGTTGGGGAAGGAGAGGGAGGGATGACCCGAGAGCTGCATTGGCTGACACACGCTATGCGTGAACAGCTAATGGGACGTTGCCGTTCAGCACGGGGAGCTCAGCTTGGTGCTCTGTGATGAGCACCAAGAGGTGGAATGAGGAGAGGTGGGAGGGAGGTTCGAGAGGGAGAGGCTACACATACGGCTGATTCACCACGCTGTATGGCAGAAACTAACACAACATTGTAAAGCAATTGTACTCCAGTTTAAAAGAACAAAAAATCAAAATAAATGTTTAAAAAAGAAGGAACTATGTTCCTGAAAAATGAAAAAAAAAATGTAAGTCTTTTAACTTTGCTCTTTTTTTCAAGATTGTTTTGACTATTTTGGGTCTATCACATATTCATGTGAATTTAATGGTCAATTTTTAAGTTTCTCCAAAAAAAAAAAAAAGAATTTGGGATTTTGATAGAAAGTGAAAGTCAGTCAGTCGTGTCCAGTTCTTTGCAACTCCATGGACTGTAGCCTGCCAGGCTCCTCTGTCCATGGAATTCTCCAGGCAAGAATACTGGAGTGGGTAGTCATTCCCTTCTCCAAGGGATCTTCCTGACCCAGGGATTGAACCCGGGTCTCCTACTTTGCAGGCAGATTCCTTACCATCTGAGCCACCAGGGAAGCCTGGGATTTTGATAGTGATCGTATTAAATCTATATATCCACTCTGGAAATGTTATCATCTTAGCAATATTAAGTGTTTTGATCCATAAATAGAGGATGTTCTTCCATTTATTTGGATCTTTCCTAATTTTTTCAGCAATATTTTGTGGTTCTCAGAGAACATTTTACACTTCCCTTATTAAATACAATCCTAAGTATTTCACTCTTTTTAAATGCTGCTGTAAATGGACTTGTTTTTAATTGGAGGGTATTGTTTACACTCGGTGTATAGAAATACAACTTTTACAGCGTCCCACAGGTTTTGGGTTGTTGTGTTTTCATTTTCATTCGTTTCTATGCAGAATTTGATTTCTTTTTTGATTTCTTCTGTGATTTGTTGGTTATTCAGGAGTGTGTTGTTCAGCCTCCATATGTTGGAATTTTTAATAGTTTTTCTCCTGTTATTGAGATTTACTCTTACTGCATTGTGGTCAGAAAAAATGCTTGGAATGATTTCAATTTTTCTGAACTTACCAAGGCTAGATTTATGGCCTAGGATGTGGTCTATCCTGGAGAAGGTTCGGTGTGTGCTTGAGAAAAAGGTGAAATTCATTGTTTTGGGATGAAATGTCCTATAGATATCAATTAGTTCTAACTGGTCTGCTGCTACTGCTAAGTCGCTTCAGTCGTGTCTGACTCTGTGCAACCCCACAGACAGACGGAAGCCCACCAGGCTCCCCTGTCCCTGGGATTCTCCAGGCAAGAATACTGGAGTGGGTTGCCATTTCCTTCTCCAATGCATGAAAGGGAAAAATGAAAGTGAAGTCGCTCAGTCGTGTCCAACTCCCAGCGACCCCATGGACTGGAGCCTACCAGGATCCTCCGTCCGTAGGATTATCCAGGCAAAAGTACTGGGGTGGGGTGCCACTGCCTTCCCCATCTAACTGGTCTATTGTATCATTTAAAGCTTGTGTTTCCTTGTTAATTTTCTGTTTAGTTGATCTATCCATTGGTGTGAGTGGGGTATTAAAGTCTCCCACTATTATTGTGTTATTGTTGATTTCTCCTTTCATACTTGTTAGTATTTGTCTTACATATTGCGGTGCTCCTATGTTGGGTGCATATATATTTATAATTGTTATATCTTCTTCTTGGATTGATCCTTTGATCATTATGAAGTGACCTTCTTTGTCTCTTTTCACAGCCTTTGTTTTAAAGTCTATTTTATCTGATATGAGTATTGCTACTCCTGCTTTCTTTTGGTCCCTATTTGCATGGAAAATCTTTTTCCAGCCCTTCACTTTCAGTCTGTATGTGTCCCCTGTTTTGAGGTGGGTCTCTTGTTGACAACATATGTAGGGGTCTTGTTTTTGTATCCATTCGGCCAGTCTCTGTCTTTTGGTTGGGGCATTCAACCCATTTACATTTAAGGTAATTATTGATAAATATGAACCTGTTGCCATTTACTTTGTTGTTTTGGGTTTGAATTTATATATCCTTTTTGTGTTTCCTGTCTAGAGAATGTCCTTTAGTATTTGTTGGAGAGCTGGTTTGTTGTTGCTGAATTCTCTCAGCTTTTGCTTGTCTGTAAAGGTTTTGATTTCTCCTTCATATTTGAATGAGATCCTTGCTGGGTACAATAATCTGGGCTGTAGGTTCTTTTCTTTCATCACTTTAAGTATGTCTTGCCACTCCCTCCTGGCTTGGAGAGTTTCTATTGGAAGATCAGCTGTTATCCTTATGGGAATTCCCTTGTGTGTTATCTGTTGTTTTTCCCTTGCTGCTTTTAATATTTGTTCTTTGTGTTTGATCTTTGTTAATTTGATTAATATGTGTCTTGAGGTATTTTGCCTTGAGTTTATCCTATTTGGGACTCTCTGGGTTTCTTGGACTTGAGTGATTATTTCCTTCCCCATTTTAGGGAAGTTTTCAACTATTATCTCCTCTAGTATCCTCTCATGGTCTTTCTTTTTGTCTTCTTCTTCTGGGACTCCTATGATTTATAGATTCAATGCAATCCCCATCAAGCTACCAATGGTATTCTTCACAGAGCTAGAACAAATAATTTCTCAATTTGTATGGAAATACAAAAAACCTCGAATAGCCAAAGCTATCTTGAGAAAGAAGAATGGAACTGGAGGAATCAACCTGCCTGACTTCAGGCTCTACTACAAAGCCACAGTCATCAAGACAGTATGGTACTGACACAAAGATAGAAATATAGGTCAATGGAACAAAATAGAAAGCCCAGAGATAAATCCACGCACATATGGTCACCTTATCTTTGACAAAGGAGGCAAGAATATACAATGGATTAAAGACAATCTTTTTAACAAGTGGTGCTGGGAAAACTGGTCGAACACTTGTAAAAGAATGAAACTAGAACACTTTCTAACACCATACACAAAAATAAACTCAAAATGGATTAAAGAGCTAAATGTAAGACCAGAAACCATAAAACTCCTAGAGGAAAACATAGGCAAAACACTCTCTGACTTACATCGCAGCAGGATCCTCCATGACCCACCTCCCAGAATATTGGAAATAAAATAAAAAATGAACAAATGGGACCTAATCAAACTTAAAAGCTTCTGCACAACAAAGGAAACTATAAGCAAGGTGAAAAGACAGCCTTCAGAATGGGAGAAAATAATAGCAAATGAAGCAACAGACAAACAACTAATCTCAAAAATATACAAGCAACTTCTACAGCTCAATTCCAGAAAAATAAATGACCCAATCAAAAAATGGGCCAAAGAACTAAATAGACATTTCTCCAAAGAAGACATACAGATGGCTAACAAACACATGAAAAGATGCTCAACATCACTCATTATCAGAGAAATGCAAATCAAAACCACTATGAGGTACCATTTCACACCAGTCAGAACGGCTGTGATCCAAAAGTCCACAAGCAATAAATGCTGGAGAGGGTGCGGAGAGAAGGGAACCCTCTTACACTGTTGGTGGGAATGCAAACTAGTACAGCCACTATGGAGAACAGTATGGAGATTCCTCAAAAAACTGGGAGAGGGTGGGATGATTGGGGAGAATAGCATTGAAATATGTATAATATTATATCTGAAATGTATTAATTGTTCAAACTAAACACTATCATGTTACAATTTGTTCATATTAGATGTTTGTAATGTTTCTGATAATCAATAAAAGAGATTCTTGATCAAAAAAAAAAAAAACAAAACTGGGAATAGAACTGCCTTATGATCCAGCAATCCCACTGCTGGGCATACACACTGAGAAAACCAGAATTGAAAGAGACAAGTGTACCCCAATGTTCATAGCAGCACTGTTTACAATAACCAGAACGTGGAAGCAACCTAGATGTCCATCCACAGATGAATGGATAAGAAAGCAGTGGTACATATACACAATGGAGTATTACTCAGCCATTAAAAAGAATACATTTGAATCATTTCTAAGGAGGTGGATGGAACTGGAGCCTATTATACAGAGTGAAGTAAGCCAGAAACAAAAACACTAATACAGTATACTAACACATATATATGGAATTTAGAAAGATGGTAAAAATAACCCTATTTATGAGACAGCAAAAGAGACACTGATGTATAGAACAGACTTTTCAACTCTGGGACCGGGAGAGGGAGGGATGATTGGGGAGAATAGCATTGAAATATGTATAATATCATATCTGAAACGAGTCGTCAGTCCAGGTACGATGCCCGATAACAAATGCCTGGGGCTGGAGCACTGGGACGACCTGGAGGGATGTTGTGGGGAGGGGAGAGGGAGGAGGGTTCAGGATGGGAAACACGTGTATACTGGTGGCGGATCCATCTTGATGTATAGTAAAAGCAATACAATATTGTAAAGTTAAGCAAAATTAAAAAAAAATAAAAAAAAAAAAAAATAAAATGATGAAGTAAAAAAAAAAAAAAGAAAAGAAATACAACTGATTTTGTCTATTGATCATGTATCCTGCAGCCTTGCTGAACTCCTTTATTAGTTTTAATGGTTTCTGTGTGTGTGTGAGGGTTCCTTAGGATTTTCAATATGCGTGATTATGTTATCTGTGAAGAGAGACAGTTTTAATTCTTCTATTCCAATTTGAATGCTTTTTATTGCTTTTTCTTGACTAATTGCCCTGACCAGGCCTCCAGTAAAATGTTTAATAGAACTAGTGGGAAAAGAATCACCGCCTGATTCCTGATCTCAAGCAGTATTTCACCATTAAGGATGATGTCAGCTGTGAGATTTATATATATATATATCTTTCATCAAGATGAAGAAATTCCTTCTGTTCCTAGATTCTTGAGTGTGTCTTTCTCATGAAAGTGTGCTAGAATTTATCAAATGTTTTCTCTTCATGTGTTGAAATGTCACGTCTTGTCTTTTATTCCACGGATGTGATGTATTATATAGATTGGTTTTGGGACGTTTAACTAAATATTGAAATCCCATTTGGTAGTGGTATAAAATCCTTTTTGTATGTTACTGGATCAGGTTTGCTAGTATTTCACTGAGAGGACTTGCCCCTGTAGTCATAAGGAATACTGATATGCATTTTCTTTTCTTGTGATAGCCAATTTGAAATCTGTCTAAAAAGCCTCAAGACTGGGCTCCTTGGAGAGAGCTTCTATTAACTGCACCCTCATCCCACTTTCATACCTATATTCCTGTTTCTTTGTGTGTCTCAAAGTTGTTTTTTTTTTTTTTTTTTTTCATTTTTCTTGAGAAATAGTTGACATTGATCATTGCATAGGTTTAAGCATGATGACTTGATTTCCATATATTGTGATGTGATTACCACAATGGGTTTACCTAACATCCATATTATCACATAAATACAATAAAAAGATAAGAAAGAAACAAGAAATACTCTTTTTATGATGAGAGTTTATAGACTTCACTCTCTCAGCGCCCTGTGTCTTGCACAGCAGGCTTAGCTCTGGTCTCCATGTTCTACATTTCATCTTGTTCATCTTATTTGTGCCTTTTGACCCCCTTCCTTCAGTTTTCCCTCCCCCACCTTCCACGTCTGGCAACTACCGGGTCTGATCTCTTTCTCTGACTTTGCTGGTATTTTTTTTTTTTTTTTTTTAAAGCATACCTACATGTGAGATCATATAGTACTTGTCTTTTTCCCTCTGACTTATTTTACTTAGCATAATGAAAAATGCCTTCGGGTTCTACCACGTTGTTGCAAATGGTAGGCTTTTCTAATTTTCAATGATATTATATATAATTTAATTGCATATATGCATTGCGGGAGACCTGGGTTCAATCCCGAGGTTGGGAAGATCCCCTGGAGGAGGGCGTGGCAACCCACTCCAGTGTTCTTGCCTGTAGAATCCCCATGGACAGAGGAGCCTGGTGGGCTGCAGTCCATGAGGTCACAAAGAGTCAGACATGATTGAGCAAGTAAGCACAGCACAGCACAAGATACATAAGCACATATACTGCATGTGATATATACAAGAATACGTTTAGCTGGTAAAGAATCCTCCCGCAATGCGGGAGACCCAGGCTCGATCCTGGGTTGGGAAGGTGCCCTGGAGAAGGGAACGGTTACCCAGTTCAGAATTCTGGCCTGGAGAATTCCATGGATTCTATAGTCCTTGGGGTTGCAGAGAGTCCGACACAACTGAGCAACTTTCACTTTCACTTTTGTATACACACCCACAATCATACACAGATTTTGTATGTGTGTATCTCATAGTTTTTTCTTCTGAAGACTGTACAGCACAAATAATATAACGTAACACTTCTGGGAACCAGGCGGCCCCTCAACCTCCTCACGCCTGTTGCTGTTTCTGCTCTTTGTCAAGTCACTTTCTCAAAGTCTTCTGTGAAGTTTGCACTCTTCACTGTGTGGGGCCAAGAGTCTCCCCTTGGTCTCCTGCTGACAGCTGCCAGGCTGCTGGAGCTTCTGTTCACCATGCTTATGAGGTGTTGGTTACGCTGTGTACCTGGCCAACACAGCCTTCACTATGGGCCTCCCAAGGGGCTCAGTCAGTGAAGAATCTGCCTGCAAGGGGGTGGAGCGGGGAGAGAGATCCAGGCTCCATCCCTTGTGGGTGTGGATGTGGAATGTGGAGCTGTGCCCAGACCTTAGAGGTGACTGCGAGGACACTGCCCCCTCCACTGAGGGTCCACAGGGCAGGGAGTCCTGGGACTGGACAGGATTCTGTGTTACCAGATTAGCTGACACCAACCATCCCAGCTTGACAAGCAAAGACATTGTGATGGGAATGGTGATCCCTTGGTCTGGAAGTTCCCCTGGAGGAGAAAATGGCACCCCACTCTAGTATTCGTGCCTGGGAATTCCCAGAGACAGAGGGGTTTGTCAGAGGGGGTAGAGACAGACTGTACAGACAAGCGTACAGACAGACAGAGGGGGGTACACACAGACTGTACCCCAGAGGCTACAGTCCATGGGGCTGCAAAAGAGCCGGACATGACTTAGTGACTAAGTACAAAAGCAAGACAGGAAAAAAAAAGGCTGAGTAAGAGGGAACTGCTCCTGCCTGCCTGGTTGAGCTGGGACATCCGCCTTTCCCTGCTTTAGGAGTTGAACCGCTGGTTCTCAGACCATCATGGATACCGTAGGCTCTCCGGTTCGCAGGGCTCTGGACTTGGACTGGACCTGGAGCTCCACCATCGCCTCTCCTAGGTCTTCACCTCGCCAGCTGCAGCTCTTGGGGTTTCTCAGCCTCCATAATCAAGTGAGCCAATTTGTGATCACAAATACCTGTTTTCTACATTTATATACAGAAAATACGATCCAGGACACATGTACCTGCGTGTGAGCGTGTCCTCAGGACACTGTTGGCACTGTTTCTCTGGAGAACTCCGCCTAAGGCACCATGATTGCAGTCGTTCCAGGACACATGTACCTGCGTGTGAGCGTGTCCTCGGGGCACCGGTGGCACTGTTTCTCTGGAGAACTCCGCCTAAGGCACCATGATTGCAGTCGTTCCAGGACACATGTACCTGCGTGTGAGCGTGTCCTCGGGGCACCGATGGCACCGTTCTCTGGAGAACTCTGCCTAAGGCACCATGATTGTGGTGCTGTTGGCTTTTCAAGCTACTGCAGAGTAAGGGAGGGGGTGGGGACGGTACAGGTCAGAGGCCATGAAGTTTGCTACTTTTACTGAGATACAGCCATTTTCCCTGAAAAGACATTTCTTGAGCTGTCACTAGACTAACGTACAGCGTTCTGAAAAGGTTGGCTTTGACAAACTTCCACTGTTCTCATTGCTTTAACGAAGAGAGGACTTTCAGACGTCCTTGCCCCAACACCCAGAGTGCCTCTCTGCACACCCTGTGTCCCATCCCGTGTTTCCCTGTTATCCATCTGGTTCTCCCAAGAGGATGAACAGTGGAGGCTTTGCCTTGGGTGGATTGATTCAGAAGCGAGTGCAGGATCCATAGGAGCAGAGAGAAGTGGGAAGTGGGCTGACCCAAAAGGGATTTGGGTGATCCAGAAATGTGGTGCCTATGCCTCAGCCTGAGTTGCTTTAAGGGAAAATGCAGAAAGAGCCATCATTAATGGCCCAGACATTGAGCAGAAGAAGACAAGGCATGCCTGCAGTTTGGAAAGCTCCTTGTCAGTTGAAAAGGGAAGCTCTACAGACCCTGAGTACTGAATCAGCCTGCCGTGCCTTGGACCAGTCAAGAGATGACCAGCTGGACGTGTGGGCCCTGTGCTTGGGGAGGGCAGGGCAGGTAACTGGGCAGAACTGGGGGCTGTGCCAAGACCTTAGAGGTGACCGCAAGGACACTGCCCCCTCCACTGAGGGTCTGCAAGGCAGGGAGTCCTAGGACCGCCCAGGAATCTGTGTTACTGGTGATCAGCTGACACCAACCGAGCCAGCCTGACAAGCAAAGGCACGGTGTTGGGAGAGTCACAGAGGACACCGGCTGGGGACATCGGGGGCCGACGACGTGGTTTGGAAGCAGAATGCATCGTGAGTCCCCTGAAGTCCGTCAGACTCCGAATGGACCAGGGCACTTGCCCTGTAAGTGGACGAAGCAGGCGTGACTCTGAGCTTCCTCCATCATGCCTGCCATTGAGGGTGAGGTCAGCGTACGCATCCCCTCATCCTTCCAGAGGTCCTGCTCCATGTTCTGGGCTCGAGGGAGGGAGGGGCCATAAAGGAAAGAGAATCCCCCCTCACCCTCCTGTGGGGCAAGGCCCCAGGCGTCTGGCTGGCCTGTGCCTGGAGCTGTTGCCACCGCTGCCCCAGGAGGAGCTTGCTGCGGGACCCCTGGTATTCTGCCTTCAGATCACATCCTCAGAGACCCCGGCACCCCAACCGTGTGTGCATTTTGGCTGCCCTACTCGGGGCCTATTTCCCCTCAAGAGACATTGGCAAGTGTTCGCTGTGAAGGGCAGTGAGCATGTATTTCTGGCCCCGAGGCAGCCCCCACAGCCCACCCTGCAGCAGAAGGAAGGCACCCACAGTGGGCCTCTACTTGTGGACCCCGCAATCTGCACTTCATATCATTGTCATGCATGATGAAAAATTATCATTCGTAACTTCCTCCAGTCTTTTAAAGACGTTAAAAAGATCATTAACCCACAGACCACACGAACGGGCAGCAGCCTGCATTTGGCCACCCAAGCCTTCATGTGTCCATCCCTGCCTGACCAGGTCACAAGAGAATGCAAACACGTGGGCACTCGGCCCACTGAGACCCTTGAGGATGACGATGGGCCCCACCCCGCACAGGACGTGGAAGGAGGGGTCAGAGATGAGTTAGTGGTGGGAGACCAGCCCGGTGCGGTGAGCATGGCCCAGCGGGCATTCCAGCCTTGAGCCAGAGGCCACTGGAAGCCCATTCAAGCCAAGGTCAGCCCAGAGAAGTCCCTCCAGATCTGCCAGTCATCAGGGGTCACTCCTCAGAAGGGTAGCATGTGAACTGGAGCTTTAAGGACTCCAGGATGGACCTGGAGACGACCAAGTCAGAGAGAGACACACCCCACAGGACATCACTGATGTGAGAAACCTGCAAAAACACAGAGGTGAGCCTATTAACGTGACAAGCAGATCCACAGACACGGACGACACACGTATGGCCGCCAAGAGGGAAAGACGGAGGGCTGAATGGGGAGCATGATGATGGGGAGTAACAGATGCCAAGACATCATATACGAGACAGAAAAATAACAAGGATTTACTGTCCAGCACAGAAAATTATATTCAATATCTTGTCATAAACTATATGGAAAAGAATAAAAGAACACACACACATATACATGCATGGATCTCCCAGGTGGCTTAGCAGTGAAGAATCTACCTGCAATGCAGAAGCTGCAGAAGACGTGAGTTCGATCCCTGGGTCGGGAAGTTCCCCTGTAGGAGAGCATGGCAGCCCACCCCGGTATTTCTGCCTGGAGAGTCTGACGGACAGAGGAGCCTGGCGGGCTACAGAGTATGAGGTCACAAAGAGCTGAACACAACTGAAGTGACTTAGCATGCATGCTCGAGTGTACACACACACACACACACACACACACACATATCATGGACTTCTCTGATGGCTTAGATAGTAAAGAATCTGCCTGCAATGCAGGAGACCTGGGTTTGATCCCTGGGTCGGGAAGATCCCCTGGGGAAGGGCATGGCAACCCACTCCAGTATTCTTGCCTGGAGAATTCCAAGGACAGAGGAGCCTGGAGGGCTGTAGTCCATGGGGTCAGGAAGAGTCAGACACTCCTGAGTGACTAACACTTTCATATCTGTATGTACAACTGAATCGCTTTGCTCTACATCTGAAACTAACACAATAGTATAAATCAATGCACTTCAATTAAAAAGGAAAGACCTCCTGGAGGACCCAGAGCATTTCCGGCTGGGGGAGCGAGCAGGGCAGGGCTTTGTGGGAGGCCAGGGAAGCTGTAGCCGCCCTGCAGTCTGTGAAGCCGCAGCCAGCAGCCTCCGGGACTTGGGTGGGTGCCAGCCGCTGGGCCAGGCAGGCTGCAGGCGAGACTCCGTGAGGTGCCTGCTCCACCAGGAGAGCCGGGCGACAGGCCTCTGCCATCAGGTAGCAGCAGAGCGGCCAGCACGCGGTGCCTGATATTGATTAACGGATCAATGTCACGGTGGAGGAGGCCTCCAGGGGCGCGCCCGGTCCTGCCCCGGCCCGTCGGGCATTTCTATCACTGACGGGGATAAAGGCGTAACAGGCCTGCTTGTCAAATTTGCAGATCAAAGCTCAGAGGGACAGCTAATGTGGTGGAAGAAATACTCTGGGTACAAAAAGCCTCTTGACAAGCTGAAACAATGGACTGAAGTGAACAAGATGGAATTTAGCAAGGTTAAGTGTGAAGTCTTACTCCCTGGTTTAAGAAAAAAAAACACACATCAACCGCTAGTGTGGGAGCCGCATGGGAAGGGGAGAGGGCGGGAGGGCCTGGCTGCTGGAAGCCTCCTGCAGGGCCAGCTCAGGAGGAGTTCGGCGACCCCAGCCCAGCAGCCGGGCCCCCCCAGGGAGGAGCGGGCTGTGTCCCTAGGAGCTCAGTCACGGCAGTGCCGGGGGGCCCTGTCTCCTCCCGGGGACTGGCTAGAGGAGGGCGCCCAGGGCAGAGGACGAAGGCCAGGGGCCCTGCAGGGGGCATCGGCCCTCCGGACCTTCTAGGCCCTCTCTGGGAGAGGAGACTTGCCTCTCTAGCCCGGAGGCAGCAGGGGAACCTCTTGGAGGGCGACGGGGGCAGACTTTGGGCTGGATCTGCGGACAGACATGCTGACCGAAGCTGGTGACCACGCAGCGAGCTGCCCCCAGCACCGGAGTGGAGCTGCCAGCCTCGATGGGGCCCCTGGGGCGACCGTGAGCCTGGCCCAGACCCCTGGCCCACAGACTGGACGGCCGAGGCTGGAGGGCTGCGGGGCACCTGGGAAGCCCCTTGACAGCGGCTGGGCCGGGTGTCCAGCAGCTTTGGAATCCTCTGCTCCAGGCCCAAACAAGGCCCGTGTAAGATGCAGGAGAGGGAAACTGCTTGAGTGTCGGGGTTTGAGGTGTGAGACGTGGGAAGTGGGAACAGTGTGACTCGGGACACAGGCTGGGACTCGGGACTGACCTCAGCTTTCCCCAGTCCAGAGGATCGTTGCAAAGTGGGTCAGGGCCATCTGGTCAGGGGAGGCCCGCCCGAGAGCCCAAGGCTGGGCCAAACGAACATGTTCTAACTCGTCGCTCCTTCTGGAGATGATGGGAAGAGGTGGGTTTCCAACACCTTCAGGCCAAGAAAGTTCCTGTTTACCCGGGGAGATGGACCGAGCTCTCCTTCCGGTCCCAGTTTAGAGGTGGGGATGGGGAGGGGTCCTAGAAACACCAGGATCAGAGCAGGAGGAGGGGGAGGGGCAGGGTGGGCAGGAGGCCATGGGATTTGCACTTAGCGTCACCAGATAGCAGGAAGACTGGCGGAGGAGACCTAAGGAGGAGTCAGGAGTCAGACCAGGAGAAGCCAGGTCTGTGGTCTCAGAGAGGACTGAAGAGGGGAAGGGGGGAGGCCTGAGGGATGCGCTACTATTGGTGTGGGGGGAGGGTGGAAGGCAAGTAGCGTCCTTACTTGAGCCCAGGCCGGCCACAAGCCTGGGGGCCACGGGGCCTCGCAGAGAGCCACAGGCAGCGCCTCCCTGGGCCCCTGGGGGCGGAGGCTCTGCTCGGGTTCACCTGTCCCGAACCCCACAAAGTCCTGGCCCCCCAGCAGCAGGGGCTCGGGGCAGGGTGGTCCCATAGCTAGAGAGGATGGCCTGCAGCTTGGAGCAGCGGGGGCTCATAGAAAAACCCCTGGGGGGTAAGAGTTCAGAGCTTGGGGTTCAAATCCCAGTCGTGCTGCTCAGCAGCCCTGGGGACCTGGGAAGTTCTCTGTCTCTGCACCTCGGTCTTCCACCTTGAGAGTGGGGGAATTTCCCTAGTGACTCAGGGGGGAAGAATCTGCCTTCCAATGCGGGAGACACAGGCTTGATCCCTGGTCTGAGAACTCAGATCCCATGTGCCTCCAGGCTACAGAGCCCTTGAGCCGTGACTCCTGAGCCGGGGTACAGCAAGTGTTGGGTCTGTGCTCTACAATGGAAGACCCCAAATATTGCAATCAAGACCCAGTACTTCCAAATAAATAAATAAGCAAATAAATATTTTAAAAAAGAAAAGAAAATGGGAATGCTGACAGCACAGGCCTGGCATCGATGCAGGGAGGACTGCGAAAGCTAATCTGAGAAAAGAGCCGTCCGTGGTCCCCTGCACCCAGAACCTGCCAGCCCAGAGGCGGCATTTCTCGAGTCGTTCACGTTTTTAGCAAATGAGATAAAGACAAATTACACATTTACTTGATTATCTGAACCAGCAGACAGTGTTTACCTTCACAAGGAAGATTTTTTTTCCAGTTTTTTTTTTTTAAATTGTAAGAGTAGTAACAGTTGATTATAAAACATCCAGAAAATAAATTCACAGCCCTCCTTACACACTTTCCTGAAAGCCATCACCGTTCACAGGTCAATGTGCGTGCCTTCCTCTGCTCACATACTAACCCTCACAGGCATCGCTTTTTTTGAAGTGGCTTCACAGCAAAGCCCTTTGTCCTCCCAGCTGCGGGAGACCTGGCAAGATGGTGAGACCCTAGCGCCATCTCCCCCATGGCCTGTCTCCAGCTGCAGCTGCCTCTCTGCCCCAGGTGACCCGGTGGCTGGAGGTCCCTAGATAAGAGCCTTGCAAGCAGTTCAGAGAGCCTGCCTTCACGTCAGGGGAGTCCTCACCGCATCTTCCATCCCCACTGGGCAGAGGCTGGGGCTGTGCTTTTCCGTCCTGGTAAAGAGGGAGTGTTTGCCTCCAGGGAAAAAACATCCCTTTTGGCTAAAGCCTGCTGGTTTTCTCCTGCTCCTGGAATCACTGAACTCAGAGCTTTTGGTGTTTTCTCCTGGAAGAGTTACGTCCCACATCACCGCAGAAGCGCTGTGTATTCACAGAGAAGTGACCCTGTTCCCCCAGCCCATCTATTCTCTTCTCCGGGTACCCACTCCCCCACATTCCGTGCCCAGCATGGGATCTTGAACGTCGACTTGGAGCAGAATGAGTGGCTTCACGAGTAGCCAGGCGATGCCCCTGGTCACTGAGATCTCTGCTTTCTAATTAACCATGGAAATGAAGTCTGTGCTTCCATTCTCATTAAGAGGATTATTTTGTTTCCAGAAGAAAAGAGAGCTCAGCGTGGCTTCAGGAAATGGGAGTGATGCCCCCAGTGTCACTCTGAGTCTGTCTCCGCTTCAAATGAGATGGACCCATTGGAGCGGGTCTTGTGAGAACGGGCATCAGCTGGAAGGCTGCGAGCTCTACCTGCCAAAAGGCTCAGCCTCCTTGGCTTGGCCGTTCATTCTTTGATTCAGCCGGTCGGTCACTGATTCCCTCACCAAACCCTGTGTCAATTGCTAAGACGCCAGCTTCTTGGGCAGAGTTTTCATATTACATCCATATGATACTCAAGGAGGACCCATGGGGTTGTGCAAACTGTTAGGATGTCCGTGTCCCAGATTTGAGTCCCAACTCAGCCGTTTGCTTAGAGAGTGACCTCAGGCAGCTGATTAAGTTCACTTGACCATATCCAAATGTCCTCGGTGTCTCAAAGTGTCTTTTTATGTGTGTTTTGCTTGAGTCCAGATCGGCCGAGGCCTGCATCTGGTTATTACGTCTCTTGGGTCTCATTTCGTCTCTCGCAGTTCCTTCCCTATTTTGGGGAGGGGTTGGAGGGGTGTTAAAATTTGGTGTGGACGCATCAGGCCTTTTGTCCTGAAGAATATTTTAATATGGCATATCAATCCTTTTTCTTTGGGTGAACGTTTTTAGGATTTTTGAATTTCCAATAAAGGATAGATCCAGAGCCTCAGTTAGATTTTGGCTTGTGTGGGTACCTGCACGTTCTCCTGTCAAGATCATGGGTGGGTCAGGTGCGGTCAGCCTGATCCTCCCTTCTCACCGCCCCGTCCATCGCCGGCTGCAGCGGTAGCATCCGTCAGTGATTGTAGCTAGAGCCACTCATTCTTGTTGGTTGCAAAATGATGGCTTTGTAATTCTATGATTCTTTCTGAATTTATCACCTGACGTATTTCTATGGAAAAATTCTCCATCAACGTTTTTGTTTACCCTGGAACACACTTTATGCAAGAAGAGAAAGATAATTGTGATTCTTCCCTCCTCCTTTTCTTCAATTTTCAGAGGAATAAGTGGTTACCTTAGCAACCAACAGTGATGGCTTTTATTTTGTTTTTGAGTGTCTGTGTCAATTACAAACACTTTCCATCAATGCTGGCTGTACTCTTTTGATCCAAATCCCCTCTGTCAGCCCCAAGTCCCACAACCACCATCAGGATCGTCAGCCTCTTCAGGTTCCGGTTCAGAATATTCCCCAGGCTCACTCTGTGAACTTCGTGCCTGAGAACTGGACTTGCCCATTTTTAAGAAGAGTCTTGATTCTTTCCAGTTTGGAAGCTGTGTTTAGAGAACATAATCCAGGTCAGAGAGTGCTCATTGCTCTGGGCTGTCAACGTTTCTGGGTATTTTCACTAGACTAAGCTGAAAATACAGATCAAATACGTGTTTAAAGAGGAAAAAAGCGCTAGTTTATCCAATTTCCAATTCAGATTTTAGTCTGCTGGGTTTTTCCTGAACTTATTTTGTGTTATATTTGCATCTGCTCACTATTCTGCTGGAAATACTGGCTTTAAGGACCTCAGTGTAATTACTACTTGTTTCTATCATAAAAATATACAAGAGATAGTTTCAAAGTAGCAATGCATCTTCTACCAACAAGACTTCTGAATGTGTTACTTTGTATTAGGATATATTCCTTTAGGGAGGCACAGTCAAAATATCAAATTTAAAGTCAATGATAATACTTTTTTTTTTCCTGTGTGTGTATACCACTGACTTGAAAGACAGTTTATTTCAGGTTATTTTCAGATTTTTGATGGCTTTATTTTCTTTTTGATTTAATCTTTTAGGACTATTTAAAGATTTACATGGTTTCAAAATCAAATCTATAATAAAACCTATTTCTCCCTCCTTATCCTCTGTTCCCCATAGGTAACCATTTAAACTTATTTTAATGCACTGTTTCATCATTTCATTCTACATTTTTCCATTTCTAAAGAAAAGAATAACATATTTAGATCATTGCTCTTCTTTGTGTGTGTGTTTAAGTTTACTAATATATTGGATTGATCAAAAAAGTTTGTTTGGGTTGGGAAAACCCAAATAAACATTTTGACCAACCCAATACCTTGGCAATAATTCCCTAATAGTATAGAGAGATCTTTCTTGATTCCTCGACCCCTGCCTTGCTCACCATTGCGTGCACAGGCCAATTCTGATTCAACAAGTTCCTATTGATGAGCATTTAGACTACTCTCAGATGTTCAATGTTACTAATAATAACTCCATGAATGATTAGAAGATATTTGTAAGAGAACGCCATGGCCTGACTTTTCTCTTAAACTATCTTTCTGCTTGCTGTGGGGTGTCTACCTTGGGGTGAGTCAGCAACAGGGAGAGCACTGGAGGCGGCTGCCTGAGTCCAGGCAGAACGGGGGCTGGGGCCAGGCTGGTGGCGGTGGAGACGGAGTATCGTGCCCTGGTCGCTGTGGCATTTGGGGGGAGTGTCAGCCGGCTTGGCCGGTGGGTGGGAGGATTTCTGTAGCCGGGGAGGCCCTGCCTTTGTGTCTTGCCGCTCCACTGCCTCACAGGTGTCCAAGACCAGTGTTCTGGGCCTCTCGTCCCGGCCTCCAGCCAGCGTCAGTGGACGGCGCCCAGCCGCGGGACAGAGACCACCCCCTCGCTTCTGCGCTTCCTGAGCCCTGACCTTGTACCTTCCAGTTTGTTGGTTGGACCTGAGAAGACGCAGACTGGTTAAGGAGGGGGTGCTCTTTGTTACTGGACATAACATTTATTTTATTACATTAAACAAAAGGCTTCACATTTCAGTTTGAAGGAGCTGCATGTGGACTCATGCCCTGCTAGAGAGGGTTTCCAAGCACTCTGGGTGGGCACTTGCCTTGACTCTCCTGATGACAGTGTTTTCCCCAGAGCAAAGGGAGGCCCAGGCTGAGGACCACGGTCACATCTGCTGCGGTGGACACAGCTAGCTGGGCTGCACTCCGGTATGCCCTCTGAGTCTAGTTCAGTCCATGTGACTAGTTCTCACCAGTGTACTGACACTCCCAGCTGACAGAGTGAAGAAGCATTTCTCTTTCTCTCTCTCTTTCTTTTTACTATGACTAAAAGACCCTGATGCTGGGAAAGATTGAGGGCTGGAGGAGAAGGGGACAACAGAGGATGAGATGGTTGGATGGCATCACCGACTCAATGGACATGAATTTGAGCTAGCTCTGGGAGATGCTGAAGGACAGCGAAGCCTGGTGTGCTGCAGTCCAGGGGTCACAAAGAGTCGGACACGACTGAGCGACTGAGCAACAGTGACGGAAAGCAGAGGTGACTGAGGCCCTAGGGGAACACATGGCCTCAGATGCAGGGAGCTTGGTCCCCAGATCTCTGCATGGAAGGTCACCATGTGAGAAAGAAGTCGCTATTGCAGCAAGCCACTGACGTTTGGGTTTTATTTTGTAAACTGTGTGTTACCCTTACTAATGCAGGACACGCCTATCAGCTTCACAATGAAGGTGAAATTCCTGACACTCTTGAAGCCACTTTTTACACATGAACAAATTCCAGCACATCACCAGGCCAGCTGTATTTCCACAGTCTGCTGAATGGGCTCCATCCCCCACCAGATGTCACACCTCAGGGGCAGGGCTGGGTGCCTCCAGCTCCCACACAGCCAATGCACATAGTTGCTACAGAAAAAAAAAAAAAAAATACATATATATATATATATGTAAGGGATGATGCATTGGAATAAAATAAATTTTATAAATTATTTTAAAAATAAACTTTTTATTTACTTTGTAAATAAAAATGAACAAAAACAGGCCACTGTGACATAAAGGAAAAATTTTTTTAAAAAAGCATGGTTCGAAAACAAATCTAATCCCCTGGTAGACAAGATTGGTCACTACCCCCAGAAGGAAGCCTGCAGCCCGTGCCTTGGAAGGAACTGGGGAAGCAAACCTAACCCGGGTTCAGCAGGGGCAGAGAATCTGCTGCAGGGGACCAGGTGGTGTGTGTGGGCGGCCACGCGGGAGGCAGTCCCGGTCCTGCAGGGCAAACCGGGCATCATCAAAAAAAGACGGCCGTGGGAGTGCCAGGCTGCCGGCCCAGGGCAGCCAGGCACTGCAGACCTGCTCTCTCTCCAGCCCTCCCGCCGTGAGCAAGGCTGTGCGGGTCACGGGGCCGAAAGCTGTCCACCCACATCCTGTCACCTCTTCTCGCTGCTGAGCCCATAGAAGGTCCGGGCTGGCATCTGGCCCAGTTCTTTCACCAGTGCCCTGTGTGCGTGGGCCTGGGCATGGTGCTCACAAGATCTCCTGTCCCTACCGGTGCAGAACGGGGGTGCCTGGGAAGGAAGGACCCACACTTTGCCGATGAGAAGACTGAGCCCAGGGAGGTCACAGGACTCCCAGGTCTCAGCAGGGCTCCACCTCTGGTGGTCAAAAACTCAGGCACACAGACTGAGAACACGCTGCTCCGTGGACTGGCGAGGGTGACCGGGAGATTGCCGCGTGCACACTCAGCAGCCCCGAGCAGCAGGGCCTGTTTAGACGCCCCTTTCACAGAAGACGGGACGGAGGCAGGAGTGGTACCAAGGCCTGGGCATCTGGCTGGCATCCCGCTGCTGCAGCCGCTGGTCGGGGAAGGACTCTGAGTCATCGTGGGCACGTCTGAGTGGGAAGACTCCCCTGCCCACTGCTCCAGACATGTGACGTGTGAGTCAACAAAACAAAACAAACCAGAGCCCCTAGATTATCTGATTTGGAGTTTAATTATGTGCCTTTGGAGATGATTTAGGGGCTTAAGAACGAAGTGGCGAGGCAGGCTTCTCCGTCCGCAGCCTTAGGGATGCCGCAGGCATGCCCATCCGCCCCTTCAGAGGAATGCCAGCCTCCCTCCCAGGAGGGTGACTGTGCAAGAGGCAGGTCCCCAGTATCGATCCCACAGGAGTCCCTCGACACAGCCTTGCAGCAGCTGTGGCCAAGCCCAGGGTGAGGGACACGTCACCTGCTGCCTTGGCTGTGTCGGCCCACACTTAGTCAAAGTTCTTATGTGGGAAAACACAGGCTCGGCAGCTGGAATGGCGGCTGTGGGTGGTGGGAAAGATGGGGAAAAGCAGGCTGGTGCTCTGGGGTCAGAGGAAGTAAACTTAAGGGAGGGGTTTCTGGGGTCTCATCACTTACCTGGGTCCAGCCAATCCCTCACTCTAAACATCTTTGCCTTTAGGATGGAGAACTTAACCCTCCCAGGATGGGACCGTTTTAATAACTGAATGAATAATGAGACTTCTAGTGAGCTTCCCATTATTGGCTGGAAGAACTGTCCCCAGGCATCTCAGGCTGTCCGGGCCCTGGACATTCATGTGCTGCCCACCTGCCTGAGGTCCTGTCCATGTCTCAGCCCCTCCTGGCAGGGGGTGCCCTAGAAACAGCTCAGGCATCTTTCTTGAGGAAGCGTCTCAGGCCCACCGTCCTGAATCTGATTGGCTGCAGAGCCGACGCCCAGGCCACGCCCCTTCACACATCACCTCCCTGACTGCACACTCACCCCTTCTCGTCCGCCAGCCTGTGTGTGATCACCCAGAGGCTGAGGCCTGAGCCAGGCTGCGGACAGCACCCAGCTGGGGGTGGACTCTGGAACCATACAGAAGCCCCTGGGGGATTGCTAGTCTGGGTCTAAGAGACCTCCTAGTTTGGAGATGGCCAGGGGAGGGCAGACCTAGGGGTGGAGGTGCAGCTTGAGGCCACGGCCAGCTAGAAGGCTGCTTCAGAGACCCTGGACCTCTCTCGATGTTGAGGGGTCTTCAAAGTGCAGACGCCTGGTCTCCAGCTGTGGATGGGGGCTCCCAAATGTCGAGCTGTAGGAAGAACTCCTCGTGTGGCCTTTCCCATGGCCTGTCTGGCATTTCTGTCTGGCTCTGACCCACTTTGAGTCAAATGCAGTGAACCTGAGCTCTGCCTCAAGGTCAGCCCTGCAGAATCAGAACTTTCCTCCAGTTCAACCGCAGCTTGCTCTACGCTTGACTTCGGGCAGAGGTTTTCAGCAAGTTACGTGTTAGTAAAATTGAAATGTGAGACTTGGGTGTCTCAGTAAACAGCCAGATCTGCCAAGACCTGGGGCGGGGTGTCTGGATAAGGTCATGAAGAGGACACAGGTTTTGGAGATGGACCTGGGTCCCCAGCACCATCTCCTGCATCAGTGCTGACCTGGGCCTGTCCTGCTGCGGTTCTGTACCCGAGTCCCTGTCTTCTACGCACAGATGCTAACATATGTCTCGGAGGGCAGTTGTGAGACCAGTGTAATTCACATCACGTGTTGCAGGATGCTCAGCCTATGATAGACACCCATCTAATGGTTGTGAAGCATTTGTATTTTCAGGCATGCCTTTCAATGCTTCCTAAGCTGTGTAGGAAAGATGTATAATATCTAACTCCAGGCTCATCTTCACTGTCCATTTCAGCCAAAAAGAGTCGGCCCGACGTAGATGCTTTGCTTACTGTTTTTCCCACACGGTTTGTTTGATGCCTTCTTGTTGCACAATCAAGACCCATTTGGTTTAGGGCCAAGTAATAACTTAGCTCAGGCAGAGCGTGCTTCTAACATCCCTCCATGTCCAGTGACACAACTTGAACTCAATTAAGCTGGTCTAGGACAACTGTCGTGTGTGTTTCATAATGGAAAGTGGAGTCAATGAAAAAGCAATCAGTGTAAATATGTAAAACAGCCATCCTCATAACCACTGGGTCATTGAGGGAAATTAAAAAAAAAGCACAGAGGTCTGGCTGCCTCATGACGCACTGCGGGGGCAGCCTGGACTTGAGTCAGGGGCTAATTACAGGTGGGATCAATAGCTGTTGATTACCTTGAGAATCTGAAACTGTGAGGGCACTGCCCTCCTGACAAGGGCTAATTTTCTTTGTGGAGTTCAAAGGTAGAGAGACCAGGGCTTTTACTGATAAATTATCAGACGCCTAGGGGCACATTAATTTCCACTGGCCGTCTTGGGCGAGGTGGAATGGATTCACAGCCATGGGAGAGTTAAATGCAGTTTTCATCATCTGTGAACCTTGGAGAAGAAGAAGGCTTCAGTGACCTTAATAAGGAGGAGAGGATGTTCCCGGCAACCCCGTGAGTCTTGGTCAGCACGGCATAGAGACGGGGTCTTCTCTGGCCCAGCCTTCCTCTGTCCTTGGGGGAGGGAAGTGGCAAGATGGCAAGGCACTCCCTGGGCAGAGGACCCAGGGTGGGCGTGCTGTGGGTATTGTCAGCAGAGCAACGGCCGTATGTGTGGGGCAGAGCACAGGCTGTGTCCCTTCCTCACCATCCAGCTGGGACAAGTCTGAAGTGGTTGCCCCGGGTTGGGGCCGTCTGTGGACCCTGAGCCATCGCGCCATGTCCAAGGAGGTCAGGCACCTCCCATGCCCCATCCCCAGAGGCTGCCAGATGCCACAGCCCCACAGGAGACCTCTGCCTCCCTCTAAACTTTATCCTCAAATGATTTTACAGATATTTGATGGCAAAAGCAAAGCAGGCAGTCCCATGAATGCCCCTAACTGCTTCCCCTGGTCCTCTGCTGTTGACACCTGGTTGCATTCTCTGCATCTCTGCTTCTCCTTTGTTTGCTGAGACCTTTGAAATCAGGCTGCAGACACCACGTCCCTTCATGGGGCAGGCATCACCAAGCAAGGGGGGTCCCTGCCAGAGCCACACGCTGTCACCCCCCTCCCTCCAGGATCTGAAAGTGGGCACAACCCTCCGACATGCAGCCCTGGCTCAAGGGCTCCCGATTCTCCGTCAGGATGGCACCGACGGCTGTCTGCTCCTCAGGCCTTTTGCTCTTATAAAAATCCAGGGTTCCACTGAGCCTCTTGCACGTGGCGGCCTTTTCTCCTGGTCAGCGTGGCTTCCTGCAGATCCTAAAATGACCGTAAACTTGGCAGCTCAGAGCAACGGAAACGGACTCCCAGAATCCGGACAACTGAATCAGGTGTGTGTGGGGGGTGGGTGGTGCGGGTGGGTTCCTTCTGGAGTCCCGAGAGGATCCAACCCAGGCCTCTCTACAGCCACGGTGGTGCCCGCTTCCTGGTGCCCTTGGCTTGGAGACGCATCACTCCAGTCTCTGCCTCTTTATCACAGGTCGCATGTCATGCGGCGCCTCCTTGTGTGTCTGTTTCTGTGGCATTTCCGCTCATAAGGACCCAGTGACTGGATCCGGGTCCTTGCTCGTAGCCTGATTTTAGCTTGGTTACTCTGTTAAGGAGCCTATTTCTAGGTCAGGTCATGTTTGCAGGAGCCGGGTGTTAGGACTTTGGCAGGTTTTTGCTGGGGGAGAGTGGTGCACAATTCAGCCACACCAGAGCCTTCACTCAGGTGCGTCCGCCTGCCTTTTATGTTTTTGTGACATTGACATTTTCAAAAAGTTTGGGCCAGTCCAGACTTACATGGTCTGTGGTTCTCCAGCAATGTCCTCTCAATGTTAGACACAGGGTCACTTTCTTTTGAAGGTCAGGGAGTCCCAAATTAGGTCCAAGTGAACCCCTGTCTCCAGGACCCGATGTCCTTCACACGTGTCTCCATCTGTCTTTGAATCCCTCCTGGATTTCCGGCACTGCTGGTTTCCAGGCTCACCTTGAACTTCCCATCCTGTGTCTGGGGTCGGCTACATCTCTACGCATTCTGCCTCTTGCTTGTGAGGAATTTGGAAACCAACACCCGGCTGTTCTCCTTGCTTCTAGCCCCTTTCAAAAGGCAGAACCAAACAATTTTTTTAGATTTTTTCTTTTGCCCGTGCAGCACAGCATGTGGGATCTTAGTTCCCCAAGCGAGGATGGAGCCTGTGCTCCCTGCACGGGAAGGGCAGCCTCAACAAATGGGCCCCGAGGAAGGCCCTCGGTTCAGTTCAGTGCAGTCGCTCGGTCGTGTCTGACTCTTCGCGACCCCATAGCCTGCAGCACGCCAGGCCTCCCTGTCCATCACCAGCTCCCGGAGTTTACTCAAACTCATGTCCATTGAGTCGGTGATGCCATCCAACCATCTCATCCTCTGTCGTCCCCTTCTCTTCCTGCCTTCAATCTTTCCCAGCATCAGGGTCTTTTCCAACGAGTCAGCTCTTTGCATCAGGTGGCCAAAGTATTGGAGTTCCAGCTTCAACATCCCTGATTGTTTTTAAAAACGAGAGTTCATATGAACACCTCCAGTGGATCTTCAAATTCTCAGGACCTCCCTAGTCTTCCCCCATTCCAAATCTGTATGTTCATTTTCCCGCTCAGAGATTCCAGCTCCATCAAACACCAGTGCAGGGCTCGCTGTTGTCCACCCTCCCAGGCGCAAGACGGAGGCCTGGAGTTACCACCCCAGCTCTCCTGGCCACGATGAGCCAGCGACTCAACTTCAAGCCTGCTTAGCTGTTCTTTCTGCACATGGAAAAGCCATTTTAGAGTGTGCTTTATGAGTTCCTTCTAAATGAATTTACTTTGGCGGGCTGTAAAATGCCGGGTACCTGATGTTAAATGTCACAGTCAAATCCGAATGCAAGTCCGTCCCCTGGGGCATCTTTCTCCCACCCCAGCCCTCCCCTCTGTCCCTCCCAGCCCATCAGGTGCCATGGTCATCCGCTTCTATTTTATTACTTAAGCAAACACACAGATGTTGTCATTCCTTACCCAGAAGGGGGAGGATCCACAATAGATACGTTATCTGTACTGCGTACACTCAGCAGGTTATGTCTATTCTCTGCATCCTTCTGTTTCCACAAACCACAACCATCCCGGCTGTGATACCACGCTGGCCCAGGGAGTTCCTTGCTCTGTCCTGCTCCCGTGGACCAGTCTCCTATGTGCACACAGCGTAGATGACTCACCTACCGTCAGGTAGGCATCTTGCATTGCTTCCTGTTGTTCTGTTATAGACAGCAGAGCAGCCTGGTGCTCCTGTGGGTTTGTACTGACGGAGGGGCATCGTTAGGGTGCCCTGGGAGGCGGGGGCTCACTGGGCCAAGAGTTCCTCCCACCCAGGTCTTTTTTTTTCGTGTTTCATTTTGTTTTATTAATTTATTGAAGCACGGCTGGTTCACAATATTATATTAGTTTCAGATATATAGCATAGTATTTTTACAGATTATACTCCATTAAAACTGTTATGTTATAACGTCTATAATTCCCTGTGCTACAAAACTTGTCTTTGTTGCTTCTCTATTTTATACATAGTAGCTTTCATGTCTTCCATGCCTAGTCACTCAGTCCTGTCCAACTCTCTGGGACCCCATGGACAGTAGCCCGCCAGGCTCTTCTGTCCATGGGGTTTTTCAGACAAGAATACTAGAGTGGGTTGTCACTTCCTCCTCCAGGGGATCTTCCCTCCCCAGGGATGGAATCCGTGACTCCTGTATCTCTTAAACTGGCAGTCAGATCTTTACCCAATGAGCCACTGGGGACGCCCTTTTCATGACTTAATATCCCTAATTTGTGCCTGGGAGCTACAGCATGCTCCTCTGGTAGACAGACATTTCAAACTCCCCTCTGCTTTGCAAATAATGAAAAAGAAAAAAGTGCCCCTTAAGCAATGAATAGACTCTGGATAGAAGAGCAGAGCACCCCAGCAGAGGGGCAAGGGTGTGTATGTGGGCCTCACCCCTTCTCCAGGTGCGGGGTCCAGGCTGTGGTCCCTCCTTGGAAAGACTGTACAGTGTCGTCCTCAGTGGACTGCTGTCCACAGCTGAAGGCTTCTCCTGTATCTTCCCGGATGGAGGGGAATCCGAAATCCTGGTCCTCAGCGTGCCCTCCCAGTCATTTATCTCAGGGAAGGAAGATGTCAGGGGCACCAAAGGTGGGGGCCTCTTTCTCTGCAGAGCACTCCCAGCACACACCCAGTTCACACTCGCTCCCCTTCATGCGGAATGAAGGCTGTCCTAGGCTGGTTGGTCTGCCGTCTGCCAAGATTCCAGGATGCACACTGGGCTGTGTACGGATCAGGCCAGTCTCTCCCTAGAAGTCCCCCCAGCGTCCTCAGACCAGCGCAAGTCTATCTGCTCCAGTTTCCAGGTGAAGTTCAAAGTGGCTCCCAGCCAGCGAATCCCGAGAGCCAGGAGGCCTGTGTCAAGGGCGGTGGCGGGGCCTGGAGCCGTGTGATCCAGGACAGACTCGGAGCCGGATGCTGAAGGCTCTGGGAGCTAGCCTGGGCCCTCTCCCCAGCCCAGCGGCACAGGGCTGGTACCTGCCCCGGCCACCGCTGTCTGGCCAAGCTGCTTCAGAACAGGACAGCAGATTGCCACCCACCTGATCCAAGAGGCAGCCAGGCCCCTCTGACGAGTCTGGGCCCCCAGGCTGACCTGACTGGGCTGGATGGACGGCCCTCAGGGTGCTGCGTGCAGGCCTGGCCCTCTGCTGACCGCCACCCCAGCAGCACGGGCACTGCCATCCCTGCGCCAGGGTCAGGGTGATGGGGAGACACGCGCCGGCAGGAGTGGCCGCGGAGAGGCAGCCCCGCATCTCCTTCCCCTCCCCTGAGATCAGAGAAGGTGTAAACTTTGCAGAGAAATCAGCAAGTGTCTGGGTCAGCCCTCAGAGTGGGGCCCACGGGGCGCTGAGCAGACCAGAGCTGAGGGCAGACCTGACAGCCGCTCAGCATTAGAAACACGTGCCAGAAAGGGTGCTGAGCCTCCTTCAGCGGGCAGGCCGCACTAGTGAGCCAGCTAAGCGGACTGGTCAGTGAGGAGGAGGGACACCCAGCAGACTAACGGGGCCCTGTGTGTGTTGTTGGGGTAGATCCCAGGGCCGTGCTCTCCATGGCAGAAAGCCACGTGCCACTGCCCTTAACATCTTTGACCCTCCCTGTCTGACCCTACAGATCCAGACTTGCCCATGGCTGGCAATAAAGGGGCATTGCTCAAGGTGGGGCAGTTGGGTCCAGGGCAGGCAGTAAGTGGGAGCGTGTCTGCAGAAAATTTAAAAATAAGAATAAAACAGAGGAAAAGTCAGGCGGCTCTTTATGGTCACTTTTCACCTCTAATTTTGAACAGGATAAAATATCCTTCACCCTCCCCCCAAAGAATGCCCTCTTGTTCTGGATGCTAAAATATTGATCTATTTACTGTGGAGTTTAACTGCACACACATCACACACACATACTACACACATGCACACCCACATGTGCAAACATACTCACACATACATGTATGTATACACTCACACACACATCACAACACACACACACACACAAGCGCACTCATGCTCATACTACACACACACACACACTCACACATTCACATACACAACACACAAATACGCTCACATACATACACACCCATACTCTCACACATACGTACACTCACACACACACGCATGCACACATCATGCATGTACACACACAGCACACATGCTTTCACACACAACACAAGCATACACATATGATATACACCATATGCATACATACAAACACACATGTATATACTCACACTCCTGTGTATACACATACACACAAGTATACGAACACGGTAATTAGTAATTAGCATCCAAATTAATTTACTTAATTAATTTTTTTAAAAAATTAGTTGATGTTTGTTATTCAACCATTCACAAGTGCCCCCACATTCTACACGGACGTTGATTTTTAAAATCCCAGCTACAGGGCTGGCCCCAGCGCATTTTGATTCGTGCATGTGGGTTGAGTGTGAGCGAGTGTTCTCCGCAGTGTGGAATTGTTCCTTGGAGCACAGTCTGTGCCCTGCCGCCCACGCCATGGCGAAGGCTCCCATCTGAGCGGTGGATCTGGAATAATCAGGGGTACTCGGTGTGAGAGAAAGGCCCGGAGCTCAAGACCCGGATCGTGTAGCTCCCGGCTCCGAGTTCTGTAGGACCACCTGAAGTTCCCAGAGAAGCGATATGCAGACAACACGCATGATATTTTTGGTGAGCACAGCACGTTTTATCTCACACATGAACAGCTCACAGAAATGCGTTCTTTTTAAATTATTGTTTCAGACCTGAAGAAAGGATCAAGACTACGACATGATTAAGACTGAACATATTTTTGGAACTTAGAAGCAGCAGTTAACAGGGTCCACTCTGCTGCCCGTCTGTCAGCTGCTCTGAGCCCTTGGCTTCATTCTAGGGTCAGGGTCCGGGCAGGTTGCGGGGCCGCTCTGTCTCCTGTGATGGGAGACCAGCTGTGTGTTTCACGATTTGTGCCTGATCCCCACAGCTCTCATCAGACCTGCAAACGTTTGTTGTTTCAGAGCAGGTGCAGGAAACACGAAGTTCACAGTTGAGCTGGGCTTGTCCTGGGGCCACCCTGAGCTCGGATGTTCCCGTGCAGGCCCTGGGGCCGGCTGGACCCACGTGAGCGCCGGGCGCTCAGAGGCTGTGTCTTGTGTTCTGGGGCAGCTGAGTGAGCAGGTCTGAGTCAGAGGTCCGAGTCTCTGGCGTAGAGCACATGCCCGAGGAAGTGGGATTTAAGCCAGGGTTGCCAGATAACATACAGGAAAGCCAGTTGCCTTTGAATTCCAGCTAAACAGTGCACATTTGCAGTGCAATTCTGTCCCATGGAGTATTTGGGAATCTCACTGTGGACTGAAGGATGTCACATAGAGTTTAAAGAAGCGGGACCTCCCTGGTGGCCCGGTGGTTAAGATTGCCTTCCAATGCGGCGGACACAGGTTTGATCCCCGGTCAGAGAACTAAGATCCCACGTGGTGCAAAACAGCTAAGACTGCACCCAGTGACCACTGAGCCCACGCACCTCAACAAAGGCCCAGCACAGCCAAAAACACTTTCTGAAAAATTAAAGAAGTGGTGAAGGTTAAGTGAGGACGAGGCCAGGTCCTGGTCTGGCAGCATCCACGTCCTTGTAAGAAGCGCAAAGGCCGCCTGCCCTGTGCCTGCATCCGTGCAAAGGTGACTTTGTAGGGGTGGGGCACAGGAAGCTGGCAGCTGGCTGCCAGCCAAGCAAAGACACCTTGGAATTAAACCTGCCTCCCAGCACCTTGACCTTGAATGTCCAGCCTCCAGCCTGCGAGACGATAAATGTCTATTATTTGAGCCACTCCACCCGTGGTACTTGTTACTCCCGTAGATTAACACAGACTTATTTCTACTAAAAGATTAATGATGCTTTTATCCGAACTTGAACTTGAAGCAGGCATCCTAGCTCGTTTTGTTTTTCTGAACGTGAGTGTCCTCGTTCAGGTTGCTCTTTAGATTGAGATGAGGCTGGGGCCGTGGCAGAGCAGACATCTGCGAGCTTTATTCCTCTCCGGCAGCATGCTTGTCAGAGCCTGGCTTGTCCCATCTGTTAGTGACACCACCACGTATGTCGCTGCTTCTTAGGCGTCTAACGACCACACCTGGACCTCAGGAAGGCCCCCTCCCCCTCGACGCTCCCTGGATCCTCCTCACGCCTGCTGTGGAAAGGGCATGGGCTTCACATCCTAGATTCAAGCCCTGGGGCGCTCCGTCAACCCCACCAGCAAGGCCAAGCTCTTCCCTCTGTCCCTTCATCCCTGGGCCGAACTGCAGGCCCACAGCACCGCCTTGACATGACCAGAGTCAAGGGCAGGGCTTGCAAAGGTGCAGGACTGTTTTAGAGGCTGTTCAGCATTGACTTGCTCCTCCTACAAAATTTGCATGTTTCGGCCCTAACCCGGAAGGTACTGGAGACAAGGCCGTGGAAGAGGTGACGAAGGTAAAGTGAGGTCATGCGGTGGGAGGACCCTAATCCAGTGATCCTTCTAAGAAGAGATTAGAACACCAGCGTGCACCGAGAGAGGACCGTGAGGACACAAGGAGAGCACGGCTGTGCACAGGCCCAGGAGAGAGGCCTCGGGAGGAGCTCGCCCTGCAGACGCCTGGCGGGCCCTCTGATATGGCCTCGAGCTGGCTGAGCAGAGTGGTGATGGCCAGCCTCAGGAGGACCAGAGTGACCGCCTGTGGGGGAGCCAGGCGACCCCTCCTGTCTGAGAGTCTCCATGCTCCACGATAGTGGTCCCCCCCAAAAGTGAATCCATACAACCCAGCCAAAACAAGGAGAAAATCCTGGGGGATTGGGTGCTGATGGTGACCCCTCAAAAGGTCTTCCACATCCTGACCCCTGAATGAGTTGGTGATCTTGTTTGGAAAAGGATCTTTGCTCACAGAGTGAAGGGTCTGAAGATGAGACCATCCTGGATCGGAGAGGATCTGAAACGCAGTAAGTGTCCCAAGACAGGAGAGGGAATTAGGCTCCGAGAAAGCAGAACAGAGACTGGAGGGATGCTGCCACAAAGCAGAACGGAGACTGGAGGGATGCTGCCACAAGCCAGCAGCCACTGGATCCAGAGGGTGTAGAAGGACCCACCTGGAGCCTCCGGAGGGAGCATGGCCCCACAGACCCCTTGATGATTGGACTTCTCACCTCTAGGACTGCTAGAGAATCGGTTTCTGTTGTTTCCAGCCACCAAGCTCAAGGCAATTGTTTGCAGCAGTCGAAGGACACCCATACTGGCAGCAAACGCAGACCTGGGGGGCCTGCGTGGCCCCTTTAAGAAACGGAGACTCTGAACGCTGCAGAGGCATTGAGGGTGGTTCACAACAAGAAGAAACAGGATGGACAGCAGGGCTTAATGGGCAGCCCTGGGGAGAGCTGCCAGCCAAGGGTAATCGCTTCCCGTTCCCGCTCAGCCAGACCTGTCAGGCCCTGAAAGAGCGCTTTCTTGCTATTCCAGAAAATATTCAAACATGGACAGAAATAATCACATTTTCAATGAGCTGGAGGTTGAGGCTTCTGTTCCAGATGATTAATCAGACCTTATTTGCCTCCCAGAGTTGGAGTGTCTGTAGTTTTGGAAGTGGCTTCATATTTTATGTACCATCTGCTGCATTTTTAATAGTGGACAGATCGAGTTGGCAGCTACAATGGGGAGGTCAGGGACCCAGAAGGGGAACCCGGGCACTCTGATGTCTGATTCTAGGGGACAGTCGTGTGTAGGCCTCGTCACCACTCCCCTCATCAGGGAGGGAAGATCCCCCCCTACCTCCCAGGGCTCCTCTGCCCTCCCTGGAGCCGGGCAGCTCTCCCTGGTGGGGTAGCTGCTCAGACACACAGACCGATAATCAAACTTGACATTCACAGTTAGATCATTGCAGATGGATATTAGGATGAGCAGCGATTTTCAAAGACACCCTTTCCTTCTTAAAGTGGTAAATATGGCTTCACTGGAGCCTAAGGGCTTCCCAGGTGGCGCTGGTGATAAACCTGCCTGCCGACGCAAAACATGAGGCATGGGTTTGATCCCAGGCCGGGAAGGTCCCCCCGGAGGAGGGCATGGCAACTCACTCCAGGGCTCTTGCCTGGAGAATCCCGTGGACAGAGGAGCCTGGTGGGCTACAGTCCATGGGGTCACAAAGAGTCAGACACGCACGCACACATGAACCCAAAGAAATGGTCTGTTTTCTCAAAGAACAAATTCAAAGACATAAAGGTCTGGGCACATTTTGATGTGTGTCTAACCACCTATCTGCCTTTGTGATGACACCAGAGAAGAATATTCTCGTGAATAGAAAATTTGATGGTGAGGCTAATTACTGAGACAGAACAGGAGCGCTCCGTGGCCTTTCTGTAAGGAAACCCGGAGCTTTGTTGTGCGCGGTGGTGGTGTTGAGAGGTCGGCCTCCAGCCAAGGTGGAAGGAGTGGGCGCAGGACTGGCCAGTGGACGCGGAGGACCCGCCTCCTGGGCCACTCGGGGAGCAGGAGGGGAGACGTCAGCACGTCACTCGTAAAATCGTTCGAGTTACATTTTCTTATCCAGTTAAGCAGTTGACTTTCGGCGAGACCTCAGAGAAAATTAATTAACCTCTTTGTTCCTCGATCTCCTCTTTGGTGATGGGGGTAATGCCCTCATTTGCAAATGCCCTCTTTTTCTTCAGAAATCCCTCAAGACGGGGTCACCCAGCAGGTCTTTAAATCACTTGGTGGCTATGAGAATTCCAGGACACCCTGTTCAGGGCCCGAGATTTCCAAATGTCAAGGAGATTCCAGAAGAGTCCCCGGGAGCTGGGGGCAGGGACGGGCTCCCCTGGGGATTCCCCTGTTTCCTTGGTGATGCTGAGCCCCCTCGCTCTGTCCGGCTGCAGCTGAAAGCCTAGTCAAGCTCAGCCCTCTGTGGTGGCAGCCTGGCGCCCTGCCCACGGCGTTCCCTCTGCCTTTTCAAACCCAGGACACGAGTGCCTTCCCATACGGCTTACCCAGGTCTCCCGAGGCCCACCTTCCATCTGGTCTACCTTTCTCGAGCCTCTGCTGCGCACCCTGAGCTGTTTTGCAGGCAGAGGTTGGCGGCTCAGTCTCAGTCTCTGGAGGGGGGTGGGCTCCGTGACCTTGGGCAGCTCACGCCCACCCCACTGTCTCCATCTCTCTCTCCCGCAGAAACGGATAAGAACAGCACTCACCCCCATAAAGCTGTTTTGACACCAGTGGTAAAGATCCCACCTGCCAATGCAGAAGATGTAAGAGATACAGTTTCGATCCCTGGGTCAGGAAGATGCCCTGGAGGAGGGCATGGCAATCCACTCCAGTATTCCTGCTCAGAGAATTTCATGGACAGAGGAGCATGGCAGGCTATAGTCCATGGGGTCTCACAGAGTCGGGCATGACTGAAATGATGCAAAGGGCTGTTTTAAAAATTAGATGCTGACCACGTGAATCACTTGCTTACTTGACATGTGCATTTCAGCTCTTATCTCTTCTCAGCAACCTTCTGCTTCCTCCCTTCCCAACCCTGGCTGCTTCACAATTCAGCTATTGTTCATTCTGCTCAAAGTTCAAAACTTTCTGAGTCATGTCCTTCCAGAAAGCTGGTTCCTGAGTCCAACTCACCGGGCTCCTGGGCTGAATGCCGCAAGGCTGTCTTTCGTTGTGGTTTCCGGGTGACACACCGCTGGCCTTTCTGTAACTCGTCCCTGAACCCCATACCATCCCGAGGCTCCGCAGTGGTTTACCCCCGCATGTGAGTCTGGGGTCCACCCAGTGTAGGTAGGGGGTCTGCAGCCATGGGCAGGGCTCAGCCAGCTTCCGCCGAGCTCACCCACACACCTGGGAGGTCGTTGGTCTCAGCAGTGGATCCATGGGCCCCACAGGAGCGTTCTCCGTGATGGAGGCTGAGCTGGGGCATCCAGACCCTGCCAGCCAGGCTGCCCGGCCTGCTCCCCGCGTGGAGTCAGCATTTCAGAACAGAGAATGAGGGCCTGGGTGGGGAGGCTCTTCAGAGCCAGGGCGCAGAACTGGCTGTAAGAGTTTCCGTGCTCTTCCAAGAACGTCCCTCGACATCCTGGACGTGGAGGGTGGGACAGTGCCTGACGGAGGAGCTGCAGTCACAGCAGACAAGGCAGGATCTGGGATAGGAGCTGGGCCTGCTACCATCAGAGGTGACTCTAATTCTGTACATGCAGTCATGTGTATATATGCATGTGTGTGTATGTATGTGTGTGTACCCACTCCAGTAGTCTTGCCTGGAGATTCCCATGGACAGTGAAGCCTGGAAGGGCAGCTATAGTTCATGGGGTCTCACAGAGTTGGACACAACTGAAGCAACTTAGCATACATGTGTACATGTGTGTATGTACATGTGTGTTTTGTATGAATGTATGTTTATTGTCTTTTCCAGCGTGGGCACCCAGCTGACACCAGGCTCCTCTAATGATCTACGAGGCTCTCTTTCTATTTCTGAGGGGTCTGAAGTGTTGCAGTTGGGGTTCTTGGCTACTAAGAGAGGCCGAGTCAAAGGACCCTCACACCCCACTGATCTAAGTGAGCACAGGTCCCCTGGCCCCTGCACAACAGGTCAGTGTGGGTCCAGCTGCTCTGCGGGCAGTTTTCCTGCGAGATGGGAGGTGAGCTTTGAGACAAGACATGCAGGTGCTGAGGAAGAAAGGACATCCCCGAAGCCTGAGAGTGCATGTGTCTGTGCGTGTGCAGGAGTATCTGTGCAGCCCCCCACCAGCTTTCTGGTCTCCAGGGTGGGCCTGGCTGCGGCCACAGCATCCAGCTTGGTTTCTGAGAAGCCCCTTGACCCCTGCCTGCAGCTTCTCCCTTCCACACCTGGAATGGCATGTCCCCAAACAACAGGAATTGTCTCAGTCCACACACGTCCTCCATGAATTTGCCGAAACCTCTCTGCTCAGCACTGCCGGCCTCTGTTAGAATCTAGGATAAGGAAGCATGATGTTCACACAAGTTAATAATTTCAGTTTCTCAGGCTTTAATATATCACAATGTCTTAGTGGTCTCTTGAGCACATTAAAATTTTCAAACTCCATATTCATTAAAGTTCCTCTCTGTGCCCGATTTCTGGGATTCCAGAGACATATGGATTTTTCTTTTCGTGTCCTTCACTGTAATTCATAAAAGCCCGTGGAGAATGAGTGCCATGTTATCCATTGTCTTAGAGAAATAGAAACTTTCCAACAAGGAGTGTTGCCCATTAGCGCGGAATGGGAACAGGCAGGTTTGTGTTTTATGCCATTTTGTAAAGAAACCATTTCCTCTCCTGGGTTCTGCGTGTGCACTGCATGGTGAGAGAGCTCCAGTGATGTAGAACATAAGCAGAAGGCAGAGGCCCCTGCCCACTGTCCCTGCAGGCGTGGCAGGAGACCTCAGGACAGCCCGCATCCTGCCATCGGGACTGTTGTTGGCAGAGACACAGCCAAGTTTTCAGGCAAAGCATGAAAATTCCATATTCTAACGGCAAAGAGGGAGGCTTCCCACCAAGGAAACAGGTGCGCCTCTGAGTGCCTGGTTTTGCAAGGAGCTGACAGCTTTTTCTGGCCTCCATACATCCCTCTAGTGGTGTGTGCAGTGGTCCTCTCTACCCTTGGCAGATATGCTCCCAGACCCCTGGTGGATGCTAAAAACCATGGGTGGTACCCAATCCTACTTATACCATCTCTCCATACATGTGTATGCCAATTGATTAATTAGGCACAGTGAGAGGTTAATGACAACAATAATAAGATAGAACAGTTGTAACAATATACTATAAGAAAAGTTTTGCTGGTATGGTCTTTCTCTCAAAATATCTTACCATGCTGTGCCTCCCCTTCTTGTGATGCTGAGCGAAGATAATGCCAGGTGATGGGGCCTCCGGAGGTAGGGTCAGGCTACCTCCCGCCGAACTCTGGGTGCGTCCCTGGGAGGGCCTGCTGTTTCGGGTGACCCTGTGTCTCCTGCCAGGACCACGCTGCTGCGGGTTGGGGATCTCTGGGGGGGACAAAGCAGGACGGTGCGAGAGTCCATCACCCTATTCAGAACTTAAAATTTAACTCACAATTCAACACTCATGAATTATTCATTCTGAAATTTTTCATTCAGTGTTTACTGAGCTTGGATTACTGCAGGTCACTGAAACCTCGGAAAGCAGAACCGTGGATAAGGGGGCTGACGGGCCAGTAAACCATTTCTGAGGCATTGGGGCACCAGGAGGAACAGAGGAGACCACTCCTTCCAGAACTCAGGGAGAAGTCACGGGGGTGTGGGGGCTGACCCCTGGACACTCAGAGGCCCCGCAGCCCCTCCTTCCCATCCGGGACAGTGCCTGGAACGGTGGGGGGCGAGGGTGCCGGTGGAGACGGGGCCTGCTTGGACTTGTCGATGGAGATTCAGACTCATGGTGGCCGGCCACCAGGCTGCTGTGTTTGCAGAGGTCTCACTTAACCCATGAGTCATCAGTCCAGGAGGGGGTCGTGATCACCCCAACCTCGGGGACTGGCTGTTTCGAGGTCCTCCAGGCTCACACAGCCTGTAAAGCAGAGTGGCTGTCCATTCATGGCCAGTGGCCCCCCGCCCTCCTGCAACGGCGGGGAGTGGATCCTTCTCTCCAGCCACCACCTCTCTCCCCGTCAGCGAGGAATCCCAGGCTGGAGTGGACCTCTCGGGGGAAGGGAAGGTCTTGATCCACATGCTCCTTGGGGAGGCCAGGCTCCTGGTCCACGGCCCACATTTGAGAAGCAGGTGAGGCTTTAGGTCATCCAGAATACCTCTCAGCTCTGCCGGCCAAGAGCCAGCCCTTGGGGTCTCCTGGGCCCAAAACTCAGAGGCCCCTCCTCCTGAACAGAGCCCGGGCCAAGCTCATGGTCAGCCCCGTCTGCCTCTGGGTTCCTTCCCTGGCGGTTGTCCTGTAGGTCGGGGGCCATCTGCTTTCCTCTCTGTCCCGACACTTCCCATGCCAGAGGTCCTTCCACACAGGAGCTTTCTTCTGGGGCAGCTGGGAAGGGGAGATGGTGGAGTCCAGGGGGCCTCTCGCTGACCCCTGACCAGCCCCCTGCCCCGCTCCTGTCCCCTCCTGTTCTTTGTTGGTTTCTTCTGCCCTGGCAGTTCCTCTGGAACTCTCTTCAGAGGAGAGAAAATGGCTTCTTTTTACCTATTTCGGGTTTGACCTCACTGAATTTCTGCAGCCCTCCAGCTCCGTTTGCGTCATTCTTCCAGAAACATTCAAGCGTGGTGTCTGCTCCGGGGTTTTCCTCCCTTGATTATCCAGGAGCATCACGGGCTTCCTCTGTCTCCTTCAGGACACTGCTCCTCCCGTTTCAGAGGCTGGGCGGAAGGTCAGCGCCACGGGCTGCTCCTTCTCTCGTCCTGCTCTGTCTGTGGCACCAGGGAGATGGTTTGCTGCCTCCTGCCCTGCTTCCTCCTCCTGACTTGGTTTGCCATCTGGGGGCAGTTTCTCAGCCAGTGGCGATGCTTCCAGAACCTTCTTCAAATCCCTGGGGCTCTCCCCGCGGGGCGCCTCCCCAAGCCCTGACGTAGCTGAGCTCCACGCAGACGGACACCCCTCTCAACAAGCGCCCACCCTGCCCTGCCTCAGTCAGCCCTGAGCCCTCGTGGGCTCCCGCGGGAGGTGAGGCTATCCCCAGGGGCCCAGGGGAGCCCCGGGCACCCCACCACCTTCATCTTGCCGCCTACGGGCTGTGACTCAGGGGCTCTGTCCCTGTGAGCCAAACGCCCTGCCTGCCGCCCGCAGCACGGGGCCTCTCGCTGACCAGGACAGCAGCCCTGACCTCCCCCCGGGGACTCAGCTGCCGGTGGTCCCAGATGTGTGGTTTTTCCCGTGCCTCTGCCGGGCGACTCCTGTTTTCCAGAAGGTGGTCCTTCTTGTCTTTCCCTGCTTCCCTTCTCCCCTGGGGCTCACGGCAGCAGTGCCCCCCAGCCCAGTAGGACCCCCCAGGCACAGCTTCCCACAGCTGCCCTCCCCAGCCCGAGGGTCCCCGAGCTCTGCCTGCGTGTTGTCGCCAGAGGCTGGGAGGTGAGGTGGGTGTGAGGGCTCAGTGAGCACTGGTCCATGGAAGGAGGCCCCAGACCCTCTCCTGCGCCTCCCGCAGGAGCGTCTGTGCCCCCAGTAAACTCCCTGCAGCATCTCTGCGTGTTGGTGCCAGCCCCAGGGGGCTCACAAGCAAGGCCCTTCGCCCAGACCCGAGCGCCCCTCCTCACCTCTGGGCGGCCCCCTCGCTGTCTGCCGTACTCCCCTCCCTCTCTCTTTGTCTCATCCCAATTTTCCTGCCTCCGGTTGCAGCCGAAAGAGTGTCTTATCACCTGTGATAACTTCCTCGTGACTGTCAGATTTGAATGCCTCTGTCCTTGGGGTTTGCAGAGCTCATAATTCTAGTAATATTTGATGTTCCCTTTAAGGTCACGATGGAGGCGCTGGACTTCATCTGAGCCCTGCCGGACGGGGCTCCCTTGAGGCAGGGCTGACTCATGGGGATCCTCCCAGCTGCACACATCTGCCCACTCCCCACGGGCCTCTCTGGAAGGTTCTCCGTGATGGAGGGTGGCACGAAGCCCTCGCTCTCCCCAAGGGCTGTGCATCTGTAAGGAGATGTGACACTTCTTTAGGAAGGGCCCAACTTGGAGTCCAAGGCCTTGAGCTCCAATCCTGGCGTGCGATCCTGGGGAAGATGCGCTCGGGTACAAGTCCTCCAGAAGTGACACAGGGTCTGAACATGCCCTCCTGATAAAAGTGGGAGACATAAGGGAGCTCTTGATGGAACAGCCTGAGCCGTGGTTTAGCAGCCTTCAGGCTCTCAGTGCAGGAAAGGGAAGAACCCGGCGGCAGAGCGCCTGCCTGCCCTGCTCACATCAGTTGACAAGCGAGGGCAGAGGAGGGGTCCTGCCCAGGGGTCGCCATCTGGGTGGGAGCAGAGAGGCCTTTGGCATGAGTAGTTTTCTACATCCCAAAGCCATTGTATGTTTAGGACAAAACTCCAAGGGCTGTGTTACATAGATGGAAAATTTATTTCTGGGGCAAAATTGGAAAATAATTTCACAATTTGGTCAGAGAATATTTTACTCATTCATTAAATCCCCAGGTCATTGTTAAATGGCCAAGATCTGTCTTGCCCTTCATACAAAGTCATTTTCGGTGTTTATTTTAAGAAGCAATGTTGAATTTGAAAGGACCGTGACTCAGGTGAGGCTGGGAATCAGATGGCCTCATCCAGGACTCTGAACAATCACTCTTATGACATCATGATTAGACCTCATGTTTGCCCCATCGGAGCAAGAAAAGAAATAATCGTGGTGTCTGGCTGCTTTCCCACGCAGTCTGTCTGCTGCGCCAAGAAGCCTCCTTACATGTTTGCCAAAGGACTGGATGGCTCAGCTGCAGCCCGTGCCCCTGAGCAAGGGAACGCGTTCGTCCTGCTAAAAACAGAGGCTGCCCATCGAGTGGAGTGCCTTCTGCAGGCAGCGTCCTTCTGTGTCAGGTAGAAAATGATGTCAGAGCAGCTTCAGGTGAGAACTGATGAGCCGGGTAGCCCACCATCCTGCAATGGGGCTTATGGGCAGAGAAATAAAACGGGAGAAATAGGAATACAAATGAAAACGGAGGGTTTAGTTTCAATCCGTGCTCTTCCCCTCTTCTGCTCCAGAGGCTCCTTACAGTTCAGCGCGATTGGAAGCTGAGCTGTTTTTAATGACAAGTGAGTTTCCAGCCCCCATCTCCCCCACCCCCAGCACCCTGGAGATGGCTACTGAGCTATGCATGGCTCCGGATACTAGCTCTGTTTAACAGTCTGCCCCTCAGGAGCTTTGCTGGCCTGGGCATCCCGAGGAAACCCCAGGTCACAGAGACCAAGGGACTCCCTTGTCTTTCTTCCCTGGAGCTTGGAGCAGCACGGCCCTGGAGCTCAGTCTGGAGAGATATCTCTGCCGTGTCTGAAAGCATCCACAGCGTGAGTACCTTCCCCGTTTCTGAGATTGTTTCACACTCTCTTTCAGGAGAATGAACTCGGGTTTCTGTAAAGGCACCCTTTCTTCAATGCTGTACAAGGCTTGCTTGCTCCCGGTCCCCCCTCCCCGGTTATTTCATGCCGAGTGGTTTTTCTGCCTTGGTGTTGCCTGGATCTCTTGCGCGCCTCCCGAGTCAGGCCCTGCATGCTAACATACCTCGTGGTCCAGACCCACGGGCCTCCGCTCCATCCTCCACCGCTGTACCCTCCGTTCCGCCGCCCCCAGCTGGGGCTCCCACTGCTCATTGATTCACCCACTGTACAATATTCATGAAGGAGCCCCTCAGTGCAGGCCTGAGCTGGGCCCAGGGGACACGGCTGTGAACTAACTTGGCGTGGACCTCACTCCCCTCGGGCAGATCCCCGAGCAGACCCCACAGAGCCAGGATGGCAGCCGGGGCCCGGCATCCCCGTGAACCCTGAGGGTAGGTTGTGCACGTAACACCCGGCTTTGCCTTGGCGATAGCGCTTACCAGCTGTCTGACCTGAGGAAGGTCACTGAGACTCAGGACACTCATTTCCTCAGCTGGAGACTCGGAGCTGAAATACGCCCCCTGCCAGCTGGTCGAACTACGAGAACCCGTGTCTGTGAAGCCACTGGGCTCCTGATCATGCTTGTTACTTATTAATAGTTTTTATTAGCCAGCTGTCCTGGGAGCTTCAGGGTTGCTAGGTTCTATGACCTGAGCCTGTCCCTGCAGGGACAGCTGCCCATCTGTCCTGGCCAGCGCTTGGCAGCTTTGGGCTGAAGGTAAGAGTAGATGAGTGTGGTGTGGACCAGGCGCGGCACGTGGCTTCCTGAGAACGGTCTCAGAGGTGTCCCCGGCCACAGTCTCTGCAATGAGGAGCCTGGGCTTTGGAGACCAGCTCCATTGCCCAGGGTCTCATGGGGGAGCAGAATTGCCATTCTCCACGTGCAGTGAACTGGCGGTGGGTCTCGGGGGGTCTGTTCCTGACAGGGCAGAGAGGACATCTAAGTTCTTTCTCAGTAAGATGCTTCCCTGAGCATTTGACCTGGGGCCGCAGATTTGCTCCTTAGGGCCCCACGAGACACCTGGAAATGTCCTGCCTTCTTGGGACACAGCGATGCTGTCCCCAGCCTTTCTTTTGAGCTCTGCGCCCTCCGTGCCTGACTTGAGCTCTCTCCCTGCAGTGGGCCCCCTCTGAGTCCGGTGGCACTGTCCTTCCACGTGAGTCCCGGAGCAGCCCTCCAGGTGACAGGAAGCTGGGCTGTCCCTCCACTTGCAGGACCTCAGGGTCTCCTGATTGGATGCAGCCACACCTCAACCCCAGCCCAGGAGGACCCTGGGTTTCTCCTGCCACGTGGCTTTTCCAGCCATGTCCCTCCAAACACACTGGACCGCCCCTGGGTCCCAGTGCAGGACTGACGTAGCACAGCTTGGTGTTTCAAGCTCTTCCCATGTAAAGGGTCCCATCCAGGCACTTTAGATGGATCAGTCATTCATTTTTCTTCACCTTCCTGGGCAGGAAGTGCTAATAACATCGCCACTGGCTGCTGTGAAAACTAGGAAGCAAGAGGCCCCTGGGTGCCTGGGTGTTTGCCACTGGGTCACACGGTCATGCCCCATCTTTTCAGATTGCCCTTTTATTTCTTTAAAAATATGTTTGATTGAAGTATGGTTCAGTAGCTAAGTCATGTCCAACTCTAGCAACCACATGGACTGCAGCCTGCCAGGCTCTTCTCCATGAGATTCTCCAAACAAGAATACTGGAGTGGGTTACCATTCCCTTCTCCACAGAGTCTTTCCCCACCAGGGGTCAAACTTGGGTCTCCTGCACTGCAGGCCGATTCTTTACCGACTGAGCTATGATGGAATCACTTATTGAAGTATATTTGGCTTAAATGTTGTCTTAACTTCTACTGTATGACACAGAGATTCAGTTATACACACACACACACACACACACACACACACACACACATATATATATAGTTTTTTGGTATTCTTTTCCATTACAGTTTATTCCAGGATGTTGAACATAGATCTCTGTGCTAAACACGAAGACTTTGATATTCATGCATCTTGTACGTAAAACTTTGCATCCACTCACCCCGAGCTTCCACTCCGTCGCTCCCCCACCGCCTCTACCCCTTGGCAGCTGCAAGTCTGATCTCTACCTCTGTGATTCTCTTTCTGTTTCATAAAGTCCATTTGAGTCATTTTCTTTAGATTTCACATATGCTGCTAAGTCACTTCAGTCGTGTCCGACTCTGCATGACCCCATAGACGTCAGCCCACCAGGCTCTCCCGCCCCTGGGATTCTCCAGGCAAGAAAACTGGAGTGGGTTGCCATTTCCTTCTCCAATGCATGAAAGCGAAAAAGTGAAAGTGAAGTCGCTCAGTCGTGTCCGACTCTTAGCGACCCCATGGACTGCAGCCCACCAGGCTCCTCCATCCATGGGATTTTCCAGGCAAGAGTACTGGAGTGGGGTGCCATTGCCTTCTCCGTTTCACATATAAGTGATGTCATATGGTCATTGTCTTTCTCTGTCTCATGTCTGTATGTCCCTTAGTATGGGAATCTCTAGGTCCATCCATGTTGCTGAAAATGGCATGACTCCATTCTTTTACTGGCTCAGTAGTATTCCCTTGTATGTTTATATCACATCTTCTTTATCTATTCATCTGTTGATGAACACTTAAGTTGCTTCCATGTCTTTGCTATTGTGAATATTGCTGGTGTGAAGATAAGAGTACATGTATCTTTTGAATTGGGCACCTACCAACCTGGGGAGTTCATCTTCCAGTGTCCTATATTCTTGTCTTTTCATACTGTTGATGGGGTTCTCTAGATAAGAATACTGAAGTGGCTTGCCATTCCCTTCTCCAGTGGACCACGTTTTGTCAAAACTCTCCACCATGACCTGTCCATCTTGGGTGGCCCTACATGGCATGGCTCATAGTTTTAATGAGTTAGTCAAGGCTGTGGTCCATGTGATCAGTTTGGTTAGTTTTCTGTGATTGCTGTTTTCATTCTGTCTGCCCTCTGATGGATGAGGATAAGAGGCTTATGGAAGCTTCCTGATGGGAGAGACTGAACGAGGGGGAAACTGGGTCTTGTTCTGATGGATGGGGCCATGCTCAGGAAGTCTTACATCCAATTTTCTGTTGATGGACAGGATTGTGTTCCCTCTCTGTTGTTTGACCTGAACCCAAACTATGATGGAGGTAATGAAGATAATGGTGACCTTTCTTAACTTAAAGATCCTCTTGATGAAAGTGAAACAGGAGAGTGAAAAAGTTGGTTTAAAACTCAAAATTCAGAAAACTAAGATCATGGCATCTGGTCCTCACTTCATGGCAAATAGATGGGGAAACAATGGAAACTGAGAGACTTTATTCTCCTGGGCTCCAAAATCACTGCAGATGGTGACTGCAGCCATGAAATTAAAAGATGCTTGCTCCTTGAAGCTGAACAGGTCTACGAAGACCTACAAGACCTTCTAGAACTAATACCCATGAAAGATGTCCTTTTCATTATAGGAGACTGGAATGCAAAAGTAAGGAGTCAAAAAATACCTGGAATAAAAGGCAAATTTGGCCTTGGAGTACAGAATGAAGCAGAGCAAAGGCTAATAGAGTTTGCCAAAGAATGCACTGGTCATAGAAAACACCCTCTTCCAACAACATGAGAGAAGACTCTACACATGGACATCACCAGATGGTCAACACCAAAATCAGACTGATTATATTCTTTGCAGCCAAAGATGGAGAAGCTCTTTACAGCCAGCAAAAACAGTACTGGGAGCTGACTGTGGCTCAGATCATGAACTCCTTACAGCCAAATTCAGACTGAAATTGAAGAAATTAGGGAAAACCACTAGACCATTCAGGTATGACCTAAATCAAATTCCTTAAAATTATACAGTGAAAGTGAGAAATAGATTCAAGGGACTAGATCTGATAGACAGAGTGCCTGAAGAACTACGGATGGAGGTCCATGACATTGTATAGGAGGCAGCGAAAAAGACCATCCCCAAGAAAAAGAAATGCAAAAAGGCAAATGGTTGCCTGAGGAGGCCTTAGAAATAGCTATGAAGAGAAGCTAAAGGCAAAGGAGAAAAGGAAAGATAAACTTATTTGAATTCAAAGCTCCAAAGATAGCAAGGAGAGATAAGAAAGCCTTCCTCAGTGATCAGTGCAAAGAAATAGAGGAAAGCGATAGAATGGGAAAGACTAAGGACCTCTGCAAGAAAATTAGAGATATCAAGGGAACATTTAATGCAAAATGGGAACAATAAAGGACAGAAATGGTATAACCTAAAGAAGCAGAAGATATTAAGAAGAGGTGGCAAGAATATACAGAAGAACTGTACAAAAAAGATCTTCACAACCCAGACAATCACGATGGTGTGATCACTCACCTAGAGCCAGACATCCTGGAATACAAAGTCAAGTGGGCCTTAGAAAGCATCAATACAAACAAAGCTAGTGGAGGTGATGGAATTCCAGTTGAGCTATTTCAAATCCTAAAAGATGATGCTGTGAAAGTGCTGTACTCAATATGACAGCAAATTTGGAAAACTCAGCAGTGGTCACAGGACTGGAAAAGGTCAATTTTCATTCCAATCCCAAAAAATGCTCAAACCAGTGCACAATTGCCCTCATCTCACAAGCTAGCAAAGTGAAGCTCAAAATTCTCCAAGCCAAGCTTCAACAGGACATGAACCATGAACTTCCACATGTTCAAGCTGAATTGAAAAGGCAGAGGAATCAGAGATCAAATTGCCAGCATCTGCTGGATCATGGAAAAAGCAAGAGAGTTTCAGAGAAACATCTACTTCTGCTTTGTTGACTGTGCCAAAGCCTTTGACTGTGTGGATCACAACAAACTGTGGAAAATTCTGAAAGAGATGGGAATACCAGACCACCTGACCTGCCTCTTGAGAAATCTGTATGCAGGTCAGGAAGCAACAGTTAGAATTGGTCATAGAAAAACAAACTGGTTCCAAATCGGGAAAGGAACACGTCAAGGTTATATATTGTCACCCTGCTTATTTAAATTATATGCAGAGTACATCATGAGAAACGCTGGCTGGAAGAAACACAATGGAATCAAGATTGCTGGGAGAAATATCAATAACCTCAGATATGCAGATGACACCACCCTTATGGCAGAAAGTAAAGAGGAACTAAAGACCCTCTTGATGAAAGTGAAAGAGAAGAGTGAAAAAATTGACTTAAAACTCAACATTCATAAAACTAAGATCATGGCATCTGGTCCCATCACTTCATGACAAATAGATGGAGAAACAGTGGAAACAGTGACAGACTTTATTTTGAGGGGCTCCAAAATCACTGCAGATGGTGATTGCAGCCATGAAATTAAAAGACACTTGCTCCTTGGAAGGAAAGTTATGATCAACCTAGCAGAGACATTAGTCAAAGCAATGGCAACCCACTCCAGTACTCTTGCCTGGCAAATCCCATGGACAGAGGGGCCTGGTGGGCTGCAGTCTGTGGGGTCTCTAGGAGTCGGACATGACTGAGCGACTTCACTTTTCCAGTAGTCAGGTATGTGAGAGTTGGACTATAAAGAAAGCTGAGTGCTGAAGAACTGATGCTTTTGAACTGTGGTGTTAGAGAAGACTCTTGAGAGTCCCTTGGACTGCAAGGAGATCCAACCAGTCCATCCTAAAGGAGATCAGTCCTGGGTTTTCATTGGAAGGACTGATGTTGAAGCTGAAACTCCAATACTTTGGCCACCTGATGCGAAGAACGGACTCAATGGAAAAGACCCTGATGCTGGGAAAGATTGAAGGCAAGAGGAGAAGGGATGAGATGGTTGGATGGCATCACCTACTCAATGGGCATGGGTTTGAGTAAACTCTGGGAGTTGGTGATGGACAGGGAGGCCTGGTGTGCTGCAATCCATGGGTCACAAAGAGTCAGACAGGACTGAGTGACTGAACTGACTTATCTTTTTGAATTAGAGTCTTATATGTATATACGCCCAGGAGTTGAATTGCTGTATCATATGGTAGCTCTATTCTTTAGGTTTTTTAGGTTTTTTTTTTTTTAGTAATCTCCATACTACTTTCCTTAGTGGCTGTACCAATTTACATTTCCACCAGCAGTGTAGGAAGGTTCCCTTTACTCCACATCCTCTCCAGCATTTGTCTTTGTAGTTTTTTTGATGATGACCATTCTGACCAATGTGTGTTGATACCTCATTGTGTTTTGATTTGAGTTTCTCAGTTCAGTTCAGTAGCTCAGTTGTGTCCAACTCTTTGCTACCCCATGAACTGCAGCATGCCAGCCTCCCTGTCCATCACCAACTCCTGGAGTTTACCCAAACTCATGTCCATCGAGTCGGTGATGCCATCCAACCATCTCATCCTCTGTTGTCCCCTTCTCCTCCTGCCCTCAATCTTTCCCAGCATCAGGGTCTTTTCCAATGTGTCAGTTCTTCGCATCAGGTGGCCAAAGTATTGGAGTTTCAGCTTCAGCATCAGTCCTTCCAATGAATATTCAGGACTGATTTCCTTTAGGATGGACTGGTTGGATCTCCTTGCAGTCCAAGGGACTCTCAAGAGTCTTCTCCAACATCACAATTCAAAAGCATCAGTTCTTCAGCACTCAGCTTTCTTTATAGTCCAACTCTCACATACCTGACTACTGGAAAATCCATAGCCTTGAGTAGATAGACCTTTGTTGACAAAGTAATGTCTTTGCTTTTTAATATGCTGTCTGCTGCTGCTGATGCTAAGTCACTTCAGTCGTGTCCGACTCTGTGTGACCCCATAGACGGCAGCCCACAGGCTCCCCCGTCCCTGGGCTTCTCCAGGCAAGAACACTGGAGTGGATTGCCATTTCCTTCTGCAATGCATGAAAGTGAAAAGTGAAAGTGAAGTCATTCAGTCATGTCTGACTCTTAGTGACCCCATGGACTGCATCCTACCAGGCTCCTCTATCCATGGGATTTTCCAGGCAAGAGTACTGGAGTGGGCTTGCCATTGTCTTCTCCAAATACGCTGTCTAGGTTGGTCATAACTTTCCTTCCAAGGAGTAAGCGTCTTTTAATTTCATGGGTCACCTTTTTGATATCTGATCCTGTCTGATCACTCAGTGTCTCCCACATTCTCTGCAGCCTTGTCCAGCCTGATGTTTTACAAAGTCCTTTTTCTGAGTCTGATCGAGCTCTCCATGAAGATGCTGACTGGAAACCAGCAGCTTCTTCCTCCCACGTTTCCAGGTGTTGGCATCACCAATTCCTTCCCAGTTCTGTGCTCCCAGCCCAGCTCAGCCTGGAATGTCCCTGCACCCTCACTCTGGTCCCCAGGATGGCAGGGTGCATCTCCTGTGTGTGTGAATCTGGCACTAAGCAAATATTTGTGGACAGGTGTCCCCAGTGCAAAATGCTGTCAGACCAGGCATTTTTTCCCCCCAAGCTGACAATACGTGCAGACGCCTTTGGCTGAGGACTCAGCAGGCTCTGTGTCCCCCTGCGTGAGACAATGGCACAGGGTGCTCCTCCGCAATCACAGGCTGCTGGCAGGTGACGACCACGTGCCATCCAGTCCTGAGGGTCACGTAGGCTGGGAGGGTGGAGGAGGGGGCTGTGAGTGAGAGAGGCTAAGCAGGGCCCAAGGTCAGGCGGATCCACTCCCAGACCCGAAGCCTCTTCAAAGACACACCCTCACCCTCGAGCACGGCTGGCTCCTGGCCCTCTGGAGGACCCTGGGGCACGGTTCTTCCTCTCCTTCGCAGGAATCGGGAGAGAAGCCTTGAAAAGTCTCTCAGGTCCAAACCTGCAGAGTCTGTGGGCGGGTGGTCTCAGGCCATCAGAAGAGGCAGGACAGCCCCTGCAGTCTCACTGCACCAGGACTTGTCCCTGGGACCACCAGAGATGCTAAAATTAGGAGCAAAACCAGAGCAAACAGAAAACTCAGCAAAGAGCAATCACAAACCCGACCATGACTCCAGGAAGCCGCCCTGCTCCTGGCGAGCTAGGGAACATTCCCAACCATGGGTCTCCAAGTCACAAAGACCCTGCCATATGTCATTTCAGGCAAATGGCCCATCCAGGACCTGTGACAGCCAACTCAGCTCTGCATCTGCTTGGATCTCTGAAGGTGACCCTCGTGAGGGTCCCTGTGTGGGGACGTCTCCCTTCCCCTCGCTCTCTGTAGCTGGGGCAGTTTGGCGGGTGGAATGCCAGGCACTTGGGCTTGATCCAGAGTTCAGATCGCCAGCCTCACAGCTGCCCCCAGGCCTGGTGGGTTGGATCCTTTCTCTGGTGACCCCGTGTTGCTAGGCCCTAGGGTGTGAGCCGGGGTCTGCAGACAGGATGTGGGCCCGGCTCCAAGCTCTGCGTAGTTCTGACCCCAGGCTGCTTGTGTAGAGGCGGGACTCTCTGCACCAGCCCCAGACGCATCACCCCACCTCCAACACAGACCTACCATCTGCCTGGTGAACCCTGGCCTGGCCTCCTTAGGAGGCCCTCCTGCTTCCTGGGCCCGCTGCTATCTCTGTCATAGCAAGTCCACCATCCTACCTGCCCACCCAGGGGCACAGGTCCCAGGGGAAGGGGTCTGTACCCCACAGCCCTGGCAGAGATGAGTGGAATCACTCTAGCACAGCTGCTGCTCGGGTCCAACCGTCCTCCTGCCCTTCCCAGCTGGGGGTCCTCGCCGTGAAGTGAGCCCCCTTCCATCCCTCTAGCCTTCCCCCAGACATCTCAGTTATCCCTGTCTGCTCACCCTGCAGCTGCAGAGGGAGGTCAGGGAGAGACAGAGAGTGCAGCCACTGACCCCAGTACCCCCTTCCCTGGCCAGTGGGGCAGTGCACTGCCCACCAGGTCTGACTGGGCCTCCTGGGTCTCTGAGCATAACGAGCCCATCTAGATCAAAACTTTGAAACCTACAGCATTGTTTCTATGAGGCCCCCCTTCTCCTTGACCCTGGAGACCCAGCGTCTGCAGGTGCAGGCCAGGGAGGGCAAGGGGACTCGGGGGTGGGACCAGCTAGACCCCACCATCTTGCCCTCTCTCCCGATGCTCTCGTGTCTCAGGGGACAGAATCTTACTTTTTCTCTCGCAAAGTCAACTTCTCAGAGAGATAAAATGAAAGTGTTACTTTCTCTAGGCAAAGCTCTCCTCATGTTATACATGTTCTTCATAGGCTACAATAGATCTTTATTTTCTTTTAGAAAAATTGAAGGTGGCTTTCAAATGTCAGATTTTCAGACTGAGGACACACCACATTAAAATACCACTTTTTCTCCAGTGGACCCTTTTTGTCTTGTCTCCGTCATCTGCCTCTGATCACACACAGCTCAAGTCACAGCAAGGAGGAGCGTCTGAGGAGGTGTGTTTTCCACACACATGTGCGATGACAAGTTGTCAGAGGAAGGTATTTGGGATTAAATAAAGGGAAACATTCCTGCGGTTGGTGGCAATGCTGTAACGGACCCTCACTCCTGGGGGAAGAGTCAGAAAGTTCCTGCTCTTCCCAGCTGAGCTTGGCACACCCTCTGGGCCCAGCGGGTCACGTGAGCACAGCTCTGAGCTCCCAGGTGACAGGCTGTGACTGTCCAGGGTGCAGGTGTCAGTGGACACGGGTGACTGTGCAGTCTGCTCCTTCCCAGGGAGTGGCCTCAGACAAGCGGTTTCACTTCTTCCTGCCTCGAGATCTCTGCTTATGTTGAGTGGAGACCTGGCAACATCCCTGACTGCTGGGCCACCGAGAAGATGAGCCCAGCAGGGTGTACAGGCTCTCTGTAAGGGGGCCCCGGCGACCCAACAGAATCCACCCTCTTTCCCAGGAGGCAGTCAGCCAGTGGGTGGTGGAGGAGCCGGGTGTGATCCTAAACTCAGCTGTCTCCACGTTCATGTCTAATGTGTCTGGCCCTGAACAAGGGGCTTTAAAGGTTTCATTTCATTGAATGTCAGAATTCTCTAAACGTTTAGGTGGTCCAGACCCAATGTGGACCCCAACTAAGTCTTGGCCTCCTGCACCCCATCTTTTTCACGAGAAGCAAAAGGAGTTCTGTGATAGTTTCATCACATTTTGCTTTCAATTAACAGAAAACTTGATTTCTCTCTCCATGTGTAATGGTCTAAATACCTGGAAAGAAAGCCTCGCAGAAAGCTCATTAAAAGACCCACTTTACAGGTCAGGAACCTGTCACACCAATGGCGCTTGGTGTATTTATTCACCACTTTCATTTATCAGATCCTTCAGCCTGCGACGTCTACAGATAATGAAGACAACAGGGGTCTGTGTGTTTCGATTTATTCAGTCTCTTACATGAGAATATCATGTCCAGGAGAGGTTGTCCTAAGCACGGCGTGCAGCCCTTTCATTTCCTAGGAGGTAGCACTGAGGTTCTGAGAAGACCAACGCCTCCCCGAGGCCACAGGGGTGAACGGGAGCCGAGTCCCCATCCCGTCTCGCTTTCCTGCCAGGCTCTCGAGTGAGCGCCGCCCGTGCCTTCTCCCACCCACTGCTCTGCAAGCTGCACAGATGAATAAACTGTTTGTAAAGTTCTGGGAGTTCTTATACGCTCCATGTCACACAAACACAGGACTGGGGATTGTCACCACTATCAGTTAATTACAATAAAGGGAAACAGCATTTCACTGTCACACCAGTGATGCTGTAATTACTAATGTCTCCAGCAAACACTCACGGATCAGTGATGCCCCACTATCCCTGCTTTGTGTATTATATGTGCGTATTAACGATCAGGCTCCCCGAACACAGGTGGCCTCTGTCAGCTGGTGATGGTCTGCCCCTTGACCCTAGGACATCAAGGTTACCGGTGGGATCAGGGGACTGGAAGTTGAGGTGGGAGTGTTTTAGGAGTTCTGACTTCAGATTCTTCACTGGTGCTACTGAAAACTAGGCACTTGGATGCATTTTATCTATGAGCAGCGAAGAACTGATTCTTTCAAACTGTGGTGCTGGAGAACAGTCTTGAGAGTCCCTTGGACTGCAAGAAGATCAAACCAGATAATCCTAAGGGAACTCAACCCTGAATATTCATTGGAAGGACTGATGCTGAAGCTGAAGCTCCAATACCTTGGGCACATGATGCTAAGAGCCGACTCACTGGAAAAGACCCTGATGCTGGGAAAGAATGAGGGGAGGAAGAGAGGGGGCAGCAGAGGGTGAGATGGTTGGATGGCATCACCGACTCGACGGACACAACTTTGAGCAAACTCTGGGAGATAGTGAATATAGTGAACAGTAGTTTATATAAGGGCTTCCCTGGTGGCTTAGATGGTGAAGAATCTGCCTGCAATACTGGAGACCTGGGTTCAATCCCTGCATTAGAAAGATCCCCTGGAGGAGGGAATGCCAAACGTCCAGTATTCTTGCCTGGAGAATCCCAGAGACAGAGGAACACGCATGGACATGAACTTGGGCAAACTTGGGAAGATAGTGAAGGACAGGGAGGCTTGGCATGCTACAGCCCATGGGGTCACAACGAGTTGGAGATGACTTCGTGACTGAACAATAAGAAACAATAGTGTCTATCTGTTAATCCCAGACGCCTAACTTATGCCTTCCCCCAACTTTTCCCCTTTGCTAAACATCTTTGTCTTCTACGTCTGAGTCCGATTTCATTTTGGAAATAAGTTCATTTATATCATTCTTTGTTTAAATCCCACATTTAAGTGATGTCACATGAAGGTCACATTTCTGTGTCTGACTTACTTCCTCAAGCATGACAATCTCCAGGTCCATGCACGTTCCTGAAAATGGCATCATTTCATTCTTTCTATGCCTGAGCAGTAGTCCATTGCATGTATGCCCCATATCTCCTTTATGTCGTTTCCTCTTAACTGGAGCATCGAGGGGGCTGGGCCAAGATCCACGGGAAACACAGGGTCGGGGCTGCTCCCCTGGGAGCAGGACTAGCCCCTCAGACGGACACACGGCCTACAGCGCAAGCCTGGAAGACCTTGGAACCACCCCAGATGGTGGTTGTGGCCTGCTGTCCTCCTCTCTGGGAATGGAGGGGTCTGTCGTGATGACACTCCCGCCCATCCTACGTGTCTCAGCACTGCCTGTGGCAGGGGCCTGGCAGGGGCCCGGCAGGGGGCTGGCCTTTCAGCTTGAGGGTGACCGGAGGAAGAGGCCCACCCACAGCCACTGCCCTGGAGGACACGTCTCTGTGGACGGAGCCATGTGATTTTGCTGGGAAGAAAAGAACGTGGCAGAAAGGATGTGACTGGAGCTCACAGGACTGGCCTCAGCTTTATGGTTCTCTCTTTCTCTCCGAACCCTCTGCCAACCTGGTACGTGTTTGATCTCCCTCTCCTAGAGGGTGAGAGGCCATGTGGAGAGAGAAGGGTAGACCAGTATCCCCACGGAACCCAGCCCTCAGTGACTCACCTGCAGTGGTTCCAGGTGAGATGCACAGTAGGGAGCTACCCCAAGCTGGGAATCAAGCATCCTGAGTTGTTCTAGCCGCTGAGATCCAGGTGTGAGTGTTGTAAGCCACTGATGGCTGATACAGGCTGAACGGTGATGTGCTCCAGATGCTGAGCAAGCCTGGGATGGGAGGGGGCCATCACCCACTCTCTGCAGGGTCCAAGGCCCCATCTGATGGCTGTAAATCCAGGCAGGGCCATGCGTGTTTCAACAGCCTGCAGAGAGGCATCGGTCTGTCAATGAGCAGGACCCGGGCTTCCTTTTCAATCTCATCTATTTACAAATGTGCCTCCAGGTTCTGGGAAATTTGCCTGAGAATTTATGGCCTCAGCAGATGGACCATCCCTTGAATCATTCATTTCCCTAAAGCTCACCTCACAACAGGAAGGGAACCCAAACAACTTTCTCCCGAGTGATCCATCAACCTTGCGGGCTCCACCGTGGACTGACAGACACCCAAAGGCCTTGTATTTGCAGTTTCGTGAGTTATGCCTGTGATACTCATAAAAGGTGGAGAGAATGCCGAGTATTATTCAGCTGTGAGTCACAGACAGGAAATATCTCACACACAACAACCTCGGCTTGCGTTTGTTTAGAACTCCATAAATTTCAAACAGCTTTCATATCCAAGAAGATCTTTGCTCTTTTGGGGGCACCTCCCTGAATAAGGAAGGGCTTCCCTGGGGGCTCAGATGGTAAAGAATCTGCGTGCAATGCAGGAGACCTGGGTTCGATCCTTGGGTCCAGAAGATCCCATGGAGAAGGAAATGGCAACCCACTCCAGTACTCTTGCCTGGAGAATTCCACGGACTGAGGGGCCTGGCGGGCTATGGTCCATGGAGTCTCAAAGAGTCGGACACGGCAGAGTGACTAACACTTTCACTTTCACTGAATAGGGAGGACAGGTCCTCATGTCCACTTCTTAGACAAGGAAACTGAGGCACAACCCTCGCATGTGAAGGCAAAACTGAGCAAGTTGACCATTTGCAAAATGTAAGATTCTGCGTGCTTCTGGCTGAGTTCACTTCCTATCTGTCGATTCAGGCACATCCGAGATTTTCAGTGCACATTTGATAAACGTGTTTTGTCATAACCCCAAATAGACAGGCTAGTGCATAACAGGCACTCAGGTGATGTTCTTTGAGCGGAACTGAGTTAACATCAGTGTAAATCATCTCATAGCTGTTTACTTTATTGAAATGTTTTTTTTTTTTTTTTAATTGTGTGCTAATTTGGTTCAGCTCATCTACTAGATACCCAGGTCCTGGGAAATGTGAACATAAATGGCCTCCCAACCCCAGAAAGGTGTAGGCAGACAGTAGCACCCAAACTTAATACTAGAATTCACCAGCCCCTTTGGCAGTTTCGAACACATCCCCACCTGAGCTTCATGCCTCTGATGACCACAAACACCCTCAGGACCTCAGCTTTCCACCCAAGAGCCGGTCGTCCTGGGGACAAGGGTGCAGGAGGCAGATGTTCTCAGCAAGCGTCCATCACAGGACAGAGGCCCTTCCTGTTGACAGATGTCCACAGCCCTGCCATTGCAAGCACAAAGACTCCACCTAACAAACACTCTAATCAGAGACAAAGGCGCCATGCTACTCCATGGATGCAACTCAGATCTGCCTCCTAGTTTGTCAAGATGTATTGTAAAAGCAATACAATATTGTAAAGTTAAGCAAAAAAAAAAAAAAAAAAAGATTCAGCTTAAGACCACCTGCCCACAGACATCTCTTTCCTTCTGCAGAGGTAGGATCCTGGACCCTCACCGTGATTCCACTCAGCCCTCCTCACGCTCCCCTCCCTGAGGCCACGTAGACCTTCCCAGTGTGGCTGCACCTTTCCGCCTCCGTGACTGGGTCTTGGGGGCCATGGACTCAACCCTTCACTTCTCTGAATCCTCAGGCCTGGAGCTCCTGGAAAGCTTCTGAAGCTGAGAATCACACTGGGAATTCCTACCTCCCACATCCAGGCATTGACCCCTGCCCCTTCCCTGTCGCCCGCTCTGCCTGGTCTGAGTCCCTTTCCATCTCCTAATTTCTGAGCCTGTGGTTGGATGTTGGAGGTGGGAGGGTTCATCATTTGGGACTCTGAGCTTGAGTCCTTTCTTCACACACCTCCAAATGGGTCTCCCCGCTCCAACTCAGGATGAGCTCTCACCTTGTCTTCTTGCCTTAAATCCATGGGCCCTCTTACATGAGCCAGGGAGGGGTGGGTGGTCCTCTCATAGAATGGGAAGAGTCACAGTCAGAACCACATCCGGGTCTGGTTCAGGGGCAGAGGGGGTGGAGGTAGGTCTGGGGAACGGGATGAGGTTTTCAATCTCCAACAAGTTTCTTGGTGATGCTTTTGGGGAACCCCTAGCATCAGTGGTTCCTGGTGTGAACTCCTGGAATCAGGAATAACAGCTGCATGGCTCTGGGAACATGGCTTCTCTACTCAAATCTGTGACAGCACGACAGGGGTGCCCCTCTCCTTGGGTTATGAGCGAATGAAAAGCTCTTCCTGACTGAGCAGTTGTCAAAGTGGTGATGGTGTCAAGCAAATCACACAGCTCCTTCACACAGGAAAAGATGCAAGAACCTCAACAACAGAAAGAGGAGAGCTCTCGAGGCACAGGCGGCATCAAAGACCTTAAAAGCGTGTTGCTAAGTGAAAGAAACCAACCTGAGCATGCTGCTTACTGTATGATTGAACGTCTACGACATTCTGGGAAAGGCGGAACATGGAGACGGTACAAAACACCAGCAGTTGAAAGGAGAGAGGGAGGGAAGGACCGTGAGAACACAGCAGGCTTTTAGGGAACAAAAGCAATCAGTGTGATAGTTCGTGGAGGGCTCATGTCTCTATGAGCAAGTCCAAATGCACAGCAAAGTGTTAGCCGCTCAGTCATGTCCAACACTTTGTGAGCTCATGGACTGTAGCCCACCAGGCTCCTCTGTCCCTGGGATTCTCCAGGCAAGAATAATACTGGAGTGGGCTGCCATTTCTTTCTCTAGGGGAATCTTCCTGACCCAGGAGTTGAACCCAGGTCTCTTGCATTGCAGGCGAATTCTTTACCCTCTGAACCACCCAAAACGTGAACCTTGCTGTCAGCTGTGGACTTCAGTTACTAACAGTACATAAATACTTGTTTGGCTGTTGTCACAAACACACAACATTTGTGCAAGATGTTAATGACCGAAAAACTGTGTGAGCAAGTTTATAGGAACTCTGTACTTTCTGCCTCATTTTTATGCAAACTGAAACTGTTGAAAATGAAGTCTTTTCATTAAAAAAAACAACAACATTAACTGATACTTTAAATTAAAAGAGAGACATAGAACTTAGGGCTTCCCAGGTGGCTCAGTGGGTAAAGAATCCACCTGCGATGCAGGAGACACAGGAGACTCGTGTTCGAACCCAGGGTCCAGAAGATTCCCTGGAGGAGGAAATGGCAACCCACTCCAGTATTCTTCCAGGAGAATCCCGTGGAGAGAGGAGCCTGGCAGACTACAGTCCATGGGGTAACAGACTCAGACATGACTGAAATGACAGAGTGTAGAGTATGTGCACACAAAACAAATTAGCCGCTGATAAGCGGTGACAAGCAGGCTGCAAAGAGCTGGGATCTGCTTCCCTGACCTTCAGCCTCTTCCTGCCCTCTCCACGCCCCACAACAAAAAGAAAAAAGAGAAGCCAGTCACAAAGCTACCAGCAGCGCAGCAGCCCAGGCTACTGGGTCCACGCAGAGGTTTCCTTTGCAATCCTGTGGAGGGTTTTACAAGCTTTGCGGCCTCCCCCTTCCCTGGAGCTTAGGACATGGCAGGTGCAAGTAACACATGACAGCTCTTCCTGAAGGGCTTCTCCAGGGCTGGGCCAGAAGAGTGTCATCCCAGCAAAGGCGTCCTTAGAGAGTTTATCCTGCGGAGCTGCACCCGCCTGAGACCTGCACCCAGGACCACATCCTGCAAGTGCGGCCCTGGTCTTGGGGGTCCTGGGGCCCCCATGGGTCAGGACAGCCCACCCAGCCTTGCTCTGCTCTGCTCAGCCCTGGCCCAGAACCTTGGCCTAAGCAGTAGAATTCCTTTTTTCTGCTGGAATAGAGAGCACTTGTGCATGGGAGCAATTGTGAAAAATCTCCTTCCTGTGGTTCCTGGCAATTTAAAGGTAAAGTTATCGTATCATTCGTCAGTAAAACTGGGACACATTTGAGGATAAGTGGTAGGGAACAAGACAGACAATTTAAAATCATGTACATGACATTTGTTGTGATTGCTGCTCAGCTGCCCAGTCATGTTGTACTCTTTGCGACCCATGGGCTGCTCTTACAAAGAAAATATTTATGTATATGTGTATATACAGGTGTATGCAAATACGCATATACTCAATATAAATATGCATATATGGACACAGGTATATATCCATATATACACATACATGCTGCTGCAAGTCGCTTCAGTCGTGTCCAACTCTGTTCGACCCCATAGACGGCATGCCACCAGGCTCCCCCGTCCCTGGGATTCTCCAGGCAAGAACGCTGGAGTGGGTTGCCATTTCCTTCTCCAATGCATGAAAGTGAAAAGTGAAAGTGAAGTCGCTCAGTCGTGTCTGACTCTAGCGACCCCATGGACTGCAGCCTAGCAGGCTCCTCTGTCCTTGGGATTTTCCAGCTTTGTTTATGTTGATTATCTTAATTTTAAAATCAAATAGTTGCTTAAGTTTAAGTTTGATATGTATGCACGTGCACTGATCTATTTCTTAGCTGTGCCCGTGTCTAATATATGCTACTCGCATTTTTCTGAAGAATGTGCTTTTGATGTGGTTTAGATTCCAATATTTTTGAAACAGTGTCTATAATATTTTTTTCACAGATGAATTTTATGAATAATACACTTGAAAGTGAGAAAAATTTAAATGACCCTTCTTTTCTATACCATAATATTTTATACTGAGAAAATATTTCCTCTATGAGCACTGAGGTATTCACTAAGCTTGTATCATTTTTGTTCAAATGTGGATACTCTCATGTCTACCTTTTAATTGAAATATATAAATATACCAGTCTATGTATTTTCACATGTGTACTCTATACTGAATTCTTTAGGCTAAACAGGAATACTACAGAATAGAAACTTGACTCTTTAGGAAAGACTAAGGAGAAAATATGTGGATAAACATATTATTTTCATCTTTATTTCTTTAACACACATGATGGTTTACAGCAAATGTTACACTATTGTATTCTGGTCTTTAACACATATGTACAAAAACGTATGATCGCTGTAGCATGTTAGATTGCTCATGTTAGATTGTTTCAGCCATGTCTCATTCTCTGCGGCCCCGTGAACTGTTGCCCACCTGGCTCCTCTGTCCATGGGCTTTTCCAGGCAAGAACATTGCAGTGGGCTGCCATTTCCTTCTCCAGGGGATTGTCCCGACCCGGGGATGGAGCCCACAGCCCCCGCAGCTCCCGCACTGGCAGGAGCGCTCTTCACCACCGACCCGGGGATGGAGCCCACAGCCCCCGCAGCTCCCGCGCTGACAGGAGCGCTCTTCACCACTGTGCTCCTGGGAAGCCCCAGAGCAGCCGCAGCGCTGCGGTTGCTGCTCTCGTTCAGTCTCTCAGTCATGTCCAACTCTGTGATCCCGTGGACGGCAGTACTCCAGGCTTCCTTGGACTTCACCATCTCCTGGGGTTTGCTCAAACTCATGTACATTGAAAGTGGTACCATCCAACTATCTCATCCTCTGTTGCCCTCTTCTCCTCCTGCCCTCAGCATCAAGGTATTTTCCATTGAGTCAACTGGCCAAATTATTGGAGCTTCAGCTTCAGCATTAGTCCTTCCAATGAATATTCAGAGTTGGTTTCCTTTAGGATGGACAGGTTTGAGCTTGTTGTCCAAGGGACTCCCAAGAGTCTTCTCCAACACCACAGTTCAAAAGGATCGACTCTTCTGTGCTCAGTCTTCTTTATGGTCCAACTCTCATATCCATACGTGACCACTGGGAAAACCATAGCATTGACTAGAGGGACCTTCGTCGGCAAAGTGACGTCTCTGCTTTTTAATGCACTGTCTCGGTTTGTCATAGCTTTTCTTCCAAGGAGCGAGCGGCTTTTAACTTCATGGCTGCTGTCACTCCCGTATCTATATACTTTTAACTCAAAATAAGACAAGAAAAGTAAAATAGAGGGGGAAAACCAAGTGGCGTAAACAGCAAATTGATGGACAAAATCAAACTCTTCAGTAAATGCAGTCATGTAAATTGACTAAAAACCCAACAAAGTTCAGGGATTTTTCAGAATAAATAAAAATGTAAGAGCTAACTATACACTTTCTTATAAGAAGTGTTCTTGAAATACAATAATGTAGATGGGCAAATGGATATACAGGGATAGGAACATACCTGTCTTGCAAACAGCATAAATGGATAGGAATGGCTCTTACTGTCAAATAAAGTAAACTTCAAGATGAAGAGGATTAGCAGAGATAAAGAGGATTTCATAATAATAAAACCACAAACTCTTCAGGAAGACATAGCAATCATAGAAGTAAATATGGCTAAGAAGAGCTTAAAACTACAAATTAAAAAACTCACAAATTTAAAGGGAAAGTAGACCTTCATACTTGATGACACAATGCCTCTCTTTTAGCAATTAACAGGCCAGGTGAGCCAGCCACGAAGATTGACGTGGAGGGCCTGCACTAGAGTGCCAGTCGCCTTCACCAAATTGATGCCATAGAACATTACACACAAGCACTTCAAGACTCCTTTTCCAGTACACATGGCGAGGCCACCAAGACAGACCGTACGCTGGACCATGAAACAGGTCTCACTGCGGGTCAACTTTTTAATGCTATGGAATATGTTCTCTAACTAAAGTGGAATTAACTTAGAAATCAACAACAAGAGAATACCTGGAAAAACCCATATATATATATATATATATATATAGAGAGAGAGAGAGAGAGAGAGAGAAATTAAATACCACATCCCTAAATAATCACAGGTCAAAAAGGAAATGAAAAAGAGAAACAAATAAAATAGGAAATCATTTTTACCAGAATGTTAATGAAATATTGCAGAATAAAACTCTCCAGGATGTATTACGGCAGGACTTTAGGGCAAAGTGCTTATAGCATTAAAATCTAATATTAGGAAATAACAGTGCAAATTCAATAATATAAAGGTCTATATTAGTAGCTAAAAATAGAAAGTTAATTCAAAGTAGCAAGGGGAAAAATAGATAAGAACACAAATCAATACAGAGAAAAGAAAAATGACAAAGAAGTGAAAGAATCCACTCATTTTTGGATTAAAAAATCAATAAGCTTCTAAATGATTCCTGAAAAAAAAAAGAGAATATAAATTAGGGATAATGTGAATAACAGAGGAGACGTAACTGTAGATCCTGAGGATTCTTAGTGGAAATAAGGGATTAATGTGAAGACACTTTTGCTAATATATTTGATACATTAGGTGAATTTATTGAAACAAAGTGTATCAGAATTGACTCAAGATAAAATAGAAAACCTGAAAAGCCCCAAATCTGTAATAAATGGGAGAATGTACTTTTTCCATGGAGGGAGGACCCAATCCATGTGTTCGATACCACTTGTCCCCAAAATGATTTTGGGGACCCTGTGCAATCCCTGAGACAATTCTACAAGGCATTTTTGTAGTATCTGCCGACTTGGTTTGATACTTTATAAAGAAATATGCAGGTGGCCACTCCCAGCCACAGAGGCTGGTTGGACTGCAAGAGGCTCCCTGTAGCCAGACAAAAGCTCTCTGCTCTTTGGGCTAAGGCCCCAAAACACACTAAAGGAGCTGGACTTTCCTATCTTGCATGGGTATTGGGTGCTCAGGTTACCACTGAAAAAGCATTAAAAAAAAAAAAAGAAATATGCAATATCTAGGATATCAAAAGAAACCATTTTTTAAAAGTACTTAGTAAACTTAAACGCCTGACTTCAAAACCTACTATAAAGCTGCAGTAATTAAAGACAATGGCACTGGGATGATAACAGAAGGGTTGGCTGCTGAGCTATAACCAAAAAAACCCCAAACATAGTACATACATTTTTGAAGAATAGCATCCAGGCAAGACAATGTGGAAAGGAAAGTCATGTCAACAAATAGAGCCAGAGCAGGACCTCGTCAGGGAAAAGGAAACCTCAAATCTGGACCCTCACAACATATTAACCAAAAAAAAAAAAAGAGAGAGAGAGAGAGAATTGTAACAGTTCTAGAGGAGAAGACAAAAGAGTAACTTTGACTTGAAGATGCATAAAGGTTTTTTTTTTTTTAATATACAGGAGGCAATGCACACAAAAGAATAAAGAATAATTAATTTGACTCCATCAACTCACATCTTCTCATGAAAAGACAGTCTTAAGAAAACTAATGAATAAGCCACAGATTGGAAGTAAGTATTTTTATTGAGACTAAATAAATCCTAGAACTCAATGAGGAAAAGACTAAATATGAGCCAAAGATTTTAAGGAAGATACATGAATGGTCAGTAAACACATGAAAAAGTGTTGAACATCATTAGCTATCAGGAAATGTAAGCATAAACCAAAATTAGGTGTATCATTTATCCATAATTAACAAAATAGCTGAAGCAAAAACCGCTGGCAACACCAACTGCTGGTGAGGATGTAGATCTGTCAGAACTCTCCTATATTTTTGGTGACATTTTAGAAAGCCACCACCACTCTGCAAAATATTGGGCAGTTTCTTCCAAAACAAACATATGCCCATGAAGTGAAATCATGTGTCTATAAAAAGATTACTCAAGAATGTTCCTCGCAGTTTTATCCATAATAGCCACAAACTGGAGACAACCCATGTATCCTTCAACAGTGAAATTGATACACAAACCGTGGTATGCTCACAACATAAGCTGTTGTGCATTGAGCAATGGGAAAAAAAGCTGAGTGAAAGAAATCTTTCCCCTAAAGATCTGTGCCATAGGATTCCATTTATATGAAGCTCCAGAACAGATGGAACTAATCTCTGGTGAAATGAATAAAAGCATCAATTGCTTCTTGGGATGGAGGTAGGGTGGAAAGGAAAAAGTGGGGAATGAATATATTCTGTATCTTTTCTGTTTAGCCAGTGTATTTACCAAAATTTGTCAAATGGTACCCTAAAAATTGTGCACTTCACAGCTCACAAATTCTAACTGAAAAGAATCATTAACACGTGTAAAACTGAGTTAGTACTCTGCATGCAGAAAAATTTAAGAATGAAATGTGCTAATGTCTACAACTCACATTAAAATGAATCAGAAAGATACAATGGGTTGATGAATGAATAGAAAGATGGATAGACGTGTGAAAAACAAGTAAAATAAACTGTTAATGGTACAACAAATGTGGTGGGTGTATGGATGTTCTCTGTAAAATTCTTACAACTTTTCTATATGTTTGAAATTTCATAATCAAACATTGAGGAAACGAGAGTTTCACCAACCAGAACTTCTCCTCACATGATAGATTCCAAAATGTAATTGCAGAATGTCAGAATTAAATCAATTCAGTTCAGTCGCTGAGCCATGTCTGACTCTTTGCAACCCCCTGGACTGCAGCACGCCAGGCCTCCCTGTCCATCACCAACTCCTGGAGCTTGCTCAGACTCATGTCCATTGAGTCAACGTTGCCATGCAACCATCTTATCCTCTGTCGTCCCCTTCTCCTGTTTTCAATCTTTCCCAGCATCAGGGTCTTTTCAAATGAGTCACTTCTTCGCACCAAGTGGCCAAAGTACTGGAGTTTCAGCTTCAGCATCAGTCCTTCCAGTGCATATTCAGGACTGATTTCCTTTAGGATGGACTGGTTAGATCTCCTTGCAGTCCAAGGGACTCTCAAGAGTCTTCTCCAACACCACAGTTCAAAGGCATCAATTCTTCAGTGCTCAGTTTCCTTTATAGGCCAACTTTCACATCCATACATGACTGTGGGAAAAACCATAGCTTTGATTAGATGGACCTTTGCTGGCAAAATAATATCTCTGCTTTTTAATATGCTGTCTAGGTTAGTCATAGTTTTTCTTCCAAGGAGCAAGCGTCTTTTAATCTCATGGCTGCAGTCATCATCTGCAGTGATTTTGGAGCCCAAGAAAATAAAATCTGTCACTATTTCCATTGTTTCTCCATCTATTTGCCATGAAGTGATGGGACCGGATGCCGTGATCTTAGTTTTCTGAATGTTGAGCTTTAAGCCAACTTTTTCATTCTCCTCTTTCACTTCCATCAAGAGGCTCTTCAGTTCTAGGGATAGAAAATGAGTGACATTAAGTTAGGAAAGAAGTCAGCTGATCAGATTGAACAGCAATGTCTCCCGGAGTGAACTGGAGCTCTGCTTTTGTAGCTGCCCAGGATCTCTCTGAGGGCACGCATCTTGAGATGATGAGGGACCTCTGAAGAAGATGCAGACACTCCCTCCCACACCTGTGTCTTCTGGTTCTCACTTGGCGAACAATACCAAACATCTCACTGAAGACGCATGCACATCATGTGAATTCCTGAAGAAGGAGAAGCTCATTTCTTCATGTCTATGCTATGGGTACTTTATTTTTGAATGCCTCAGTGGTGAAAGTTATTGCAAAATAAATGCATTCCCGAAAACCATATATAGACTCATACCATATGGCAAAAAAATAGAACTATAGCAGGATTGTTCAGATCCCGTCTACACGCTTCGTGGCACGACTATCCCACCCCAGCCCCCAGTCCCATTGCACAAACATTTCACACTCCTCTTGCTTATGAAGTCCCAGGAGGAAGGTTTTCATATTTAATCTCTGTTGCAGCTCAGGCGCTAGACAGGAACACAGCAGAAGCCAGAAATGTGGGCGGAAGGCTACCAGCCCACCTGGCTCATTTTAAGACAGTTGTTAATGATGCTTCCTCTAAGGATAAAACCCCTGGCAGAATGCTGAGCTGAACAAGAGCATGAGACGGCCTTCAGCAGACTGGAGCGTGTGGCTGTCCTATTAGAGGGGTTCCAGATGGCCCCACGGAACAGGCTGACCTGCTGAGCTCAGTCTGCCCACAGACCTCTCCCAGGAGCCCTGCCACAGCCAGTGTGAGCAAGGCTCGTCCAGACAGACTCTGCTCCTGCCTCCCTGGACGATGGAGGTGAGCCCAGCTGTGCTCAGGTAAGTGACTGACAGATTTTCCAGGTATGTGTAATTAAATAGCTTCCATGTATAATGAAGACATAAAGCCTCATTTATTTCAGAGCAATCTCCATGGGCTTCATAGAAAGAAGGCATTATCTTGCATTTAGTTTCTGAAATGTTGGAATATTAGAGATTTCGGATTCTGCTCGTCTGTGAATAATTCCCTGGATCCCTCAGGGGCGGGATGGCTGGTGCTCAGAAGCTGTGGGGGCAGATGTAGAGCACGGGATGGGTCTGCCTTCCGCAGAGCTTCCCCTAAGCGCCGTGGAGAATATGTTTGCGGGGATTTGGGGACCAACTGTACAAGGATCAAATTCAGCAGATATTAGCAGATCTTCTCTCTCTCTCTCTCTTTTTTTTTTTGGTCTGGCATCATTTTCAAAACCATGATGTTGAGCTTAAAATTAAGTCTTAGACATCATGGATTTTAAGACACATCAACTATTAATTATGGATTTTCTGGTTGTAAAGGGAAAATGACACTTGATGTAAGCCTTGCTTGTACAATGTATCCCATATTAGAAATGATTAAGAAACAAAGAAAGTGAAGGCGCTCAGGCGTGTCCAACTCTCTGCGACCCCATGGACTGTAGCTTACCAGGCTCCTCGGTCCATGGGATTTTCCAGGCAAGCGTGCTGGAGTGGGGTGCCATTGCCTTCTCCAGATCTTCCCCATCCAGGGATTGAACCCGAGTCTCCTGCATTGTAGGCAGACGCTTTACTGTGTGAGCCACCAGGGAAGTGATAAGCTGTGGAGAAAACAAACAAGCAACAGCGACTATCAGAATACGAAACACGCCCCACGGGAAGTTCTCCTTTCAGCACAGCCAGCCCTCGGCCACTCTGGGGTCACTAGTCGGCACGCGGCTTCCCAGTTGGTGCGCACTAGCTACACAGGGAGCCTGCACACACCCGGGCGGGAACTGCCAGGTTCAGCCATCGGAAAGGCCGTTTTTGAATGCCCCCAATACTAGGATGTCCAGAACATCATGTGCTTCAGCCCGATACAATAAAGGAACAGTGGCTTCTGATTAAGGGGTCGACGTTCATGTGCAGTTTACATAAATTTTGCTAAATCGTCACAAACAAAAACATAAGTGAGCCATGACTGTCCCGCTCGGCTGGTGAGGAGACTCAGACGCAGAGGGCGTGCGTCTTCGCTGGTCATCACTCCCCCCGGGGGCCCCTCCCGGGATGCAAGAGCTGGCCCTCAGCCTCTCACTCCTTCGTCCCCGCTGGGTCCTCTCCTCGGGCTCCAAGCTGGACAAAGGTCCCCGAGGTTAGAATGGAGCCAGCCCGTCACCTGGGCTGCTGCCCCCTCGGTTCTTCTCTGAAGCTGGGCTCCTTCAGCTCCTCGTTTTCTCCCTTCCAGCTTCGAAGACAAGACTAAATATTGGACCGTCCTATATCCTATATGTAGAGGTTTTTTTTTTTTTTTTCTCCAATGTATATTATGTACCTGGTTAAGACATTTCCCTTTTAATCTCAGTTTGCAAAGAGCTTCCTTGTTATCAAAAAGAATATTGATTTTGTAAAATCATTTTACTGTACCCATCTTATGACTAGACAGATTTTCAGTGTTCATCTGTTGATAGGATAAATTAGTTTACCTTGAGTGATACACCAAACTCGTGTTCTAGGAAGAACGTCCATTTTGTCACAACAGACTGCGTGTTTTCATATATTTCCGGCAAGTCCAGAAACACTGTATGTTTGGTTTCAGACCACTGCAATAAAACAAGTATTTTATCTTGGTTTCCTAGAGTATGTAAAAGTTACTTTTACACTATGTTGTCATCTGTTAAATGGCAATGGCATCACATCTAAACAAAGTACACGCCTTAATTTGAAAATACCTTGCTACTAAAAAATGTTATAATCTGAGCTTTCAGTAGGTCATAGTGGTAGTATCGAAGATCACTGATCACAGATCACATTAACAAATATAATAATAAGGAAAAAGCTTGAAATATTGCTAGAATTATCAAAATGTGACGTGAGAGTCACAAAGTGAGCAAATGCTGTTGAAAGAAAAATGATGTCTTGTTCAACACATGGCCACCCATAAATTTGTAAAAAAACACAGTATCTATGAAGTGCAATAAAGTGAAGGGCAAAAAAATGAGGTGAGTTTGTACTGGATTGAGTTTATTAATATTTTTTAAATTTTAGTATGTTTACGTTTTATTTAGCATTAGCATTAGCCTGCAATTTAATTTCCCCTACTGTCTGGGAACTTAGCAACAATCCTTACAATCTCATAAAAGGAAAGATCAAGGGTTTTTCTTGTTTTATAATATGAAAAAGGTTGGAAAAAAAATAGATTTTTCTCTACTTAAAATGGCTGAATGTTAGTCACTCAGTCATGTCCAACTCTTTGTAACCCCATGGACTGTAGTCTGCCAGGCTCTTCTGCCCATAGGAATCTCCAGGAATGAATGCCAGACTGAGTTGCCGTTTCCTTCTCCAGGGGATCCTCCCAACCCAGGGACAGAACCCCGGTCTCCTGCACTGCAGGAGGATCCTTTACTCTCTGAGCTGCCATAGGTTGAAGTTACTTCTCTAAAACTCACTGGACCTTGAGGAATCTTTATATGGATATTTTAAATTACTGTTTCAAGTTCTGTGATGGTTTTTTCTTGTGTTGATTTGTAATTCATATTTTCTGACATAGCTTATTAATTTTCATTTTTAAGTAAAATATGATTAGTCGTATCCTCTTTTTAACCTTTTAATCTCTGGCAACAGTGTTCTTCTTATGCTTCATCTTTCGTCCTCTTCGTGCTTCAGTCTGGATATTCTCTACTGAGTTATATTCCAGTTCACTAATCCCTTCTTTGATGAAGGATTGTCTGTTAAGCTCATTTATTAAGTTCTTAGTTTCAGCTGTTAATTTCTAAATTTCTACTTCATTAATTTCTGGTTTCTGCTATAATAAATACAACAAATTCAATGGCTTCAAACATCGCACATTTATTATCTACAATATTTCAATGTACCACAACATACTTAAGGACTTAAAGGATAGGGATGTGAACATCTTTGGGAAGAGGTATAACAGGAAGTCCTCTACATACGAACCTTCAAGCTTCAGCTTTCAAAGATGAGAACGTGGGCTTGTGTGTCTAATCACATAGGTTAGTTCATGTATCTGGCATACTTTTTAAGGTACTGTATTGTAAGATTGAAAATGTTTCCTTTATTTTTTCTATTAATTTTTTGCATATTTGTGTCTGAAAAATATCATAAACCTATTACAGTACAGTACTATAGAGCTGATTGCGTTAGTAGGGTACCTACGGCTAACTCTGCTGGACCTATGAACAAATCGGATTGACGAACGTGCTCTCAGAACAGAACTTGCTCATATGTAGGGGACGTGTCTGTCTCCATCTGCCTTTTGGCCTCCAACAGCTTATGTTTGTCCCACATGCAAAATGCATTCATACCATTCCAGTGTCCCCAGGAGTCCGGCAATTCATGGCAGCATGAATGCAGAGCCCCAGGTCTTCTAAGTCTTACCACTTCAACAGTTCTAAACCTTATCATTTAAACCATCTAAGATTCCGGATGAAAACCTGCATATAATCCATCCTCAGGCAACATTCTTCTCCATCTGTAAACCTGTGAAACTCAAGAAATAAGTGATCCACTCCAAAATAAAATAATGGGACAGAAAGGGGATACGAGTTTTAGACATTTTCATTCAAGAGAAAATGGAAGGTGATGGGGGTCCTTGGTCCCTTCTAGGGATTCAACTGAATATCCCAGCAGTTCAGTAAAGACTGTACTCTTGGGCTGGTCAGGGTGTGAATAACCCTGGAAATTGTTTCCCTAGTTCGAGTGTGGAGAATGTGTTTATGAAAAAATATACTGTCTTCCGGGTCTTAGAAGCTCTGTTCTTCAGAGCACAGTATTAAGTGGATGCTAATTTTTGCTTAGCACAAGAAAAATACTTCCCACTCCCTTCTGGTATCCAGTGTTTCTTAAGATAATTCAATTGCCATTCATCACTTTTTTTTGTAGATAATGTTTCTTTCGTTTCTAATTGCTTTTGAGATCTTTCCTTTGTCCTTGTTTTGCTGAAGTATTACTTCACTTAATCTAATCACAGACTTATTTTCATTTAATTTGTGTGTGCTCAGTCCCTCAGTTGCGTACAGCCCTTTGAGACTTCATGGACTGTAGTCCACCAGGATCCTCTGTCCCTGGAATTCCCAGGCAAGAATACTGGAGTGGATTGCCATGGCCTCCTCCAAGGGATCTTTCTGACCCAGGAATTGAGCCCACATCTCTTACATCTCTTGCATTGGCAAGTAAATTCTTTACCACTACCTCCACCTGGAAAACTCTTATTTAGTGTGTTCTAAGTCACTTGAGTCGTGTCTGACTCTTTTGACCCCATGGACTGGAGCCCACCAGGCTCCTCTGGCCAAGGAATTCTCCAGGCAAGAATACAGGAGTCAGTTGCCATTTCTTTCTCTGGGGATCTTCTCCACGCAGGGACCTAACCTGCATCTCTTGAGCCTCCTGCATTGACCAGTAGGTTCTTCACCACTAGTGCCACGTGAGGCTAGCTATTTTAAATTGCATATGCAAAAAGAACCGATTTTGCAATTTCAAAGGGGAAAAAAAAATCGTTTCAGCCAGGTTTCTCCAGAGTCTGAAGAATATTATGGCCATCCTATCTCCAAAAAGTCATCTTTCCTTCCTGTAGTCATAGTTTTATAACTAAAATATAGACCAAACAGTGCTCAAATTGACTGTGATAAGAGGAGCAAAGGGGCAGAAAGAAACATGCTGGACAGGGGGAAGCTAGGTTCCATCTCTCCCCCGGGAGACAGGGCACGTTAGAAAGGGCTTAGCTTGTGGAGAGGGAGACAGGGGCAGATGGGGTCGGGGTGGGGCGTGTAAGGCCACAGCAGGACAAAGAAAGAGGGGAAGGGGTGTGGGGCCACTCCTAGAGCTGTGGGCTGCTTCAAGAGAGAGCTGACTGAGAAAGTGAAGATTTGATCAACTAAACTATAATTTTGGCGCTGTAATGTGGACAATTGTTCTCACAAACCGCATCATTCTTTTTCCAATTGTAACTTCTCTTCAGACAGTTTTAAGTTCACTTCGTGTGCCTTACAGTAGGCAGAGAGGAGGATCCAGGCTCAGACTGGCTGCGATTTGTGGGGAACTTTATCATTCCTTGTTGCCCTGGTTTAGTCGCTCCAGTCACACCCGACTCTGAGACCCCACCAACTGCAGCACGCCAGGCTTCCTGTCCTTCACCATCTCCAGGAGTTTGTTCAAACTCATATCCATTCAACTGGTGATGCCATCCAACCATTATCTCACCCTGTCATCCCTTTCTCTTCCTGCCTTCAATCTTTCCCAGCATCAGAGTGTTTTCTAATGAGTTGACTCTTTGCATCAGGTGACCAAAGTATTGGAGCTTCAGCCTCAGCATCAGTCCTTCCAATGAATATTCAGGACTGATTTCCTCTAGGATGGACTGGTTAGATCTCCTTGCAGTCCAAGGGACTCTCAAGAGTCTTCTCCAACACCACAGTTCAACACTTATGATTCATAAGTTCTGGGAAACTCTTGGCCAGTCTCTCTTTGGAATATCACTTCTTGTTTTCTTTTCTGGATATAAAAGAATATCCACTTTCCTTTCTCTCGCTTTCTGGAACTCCAATTAGAGGGATTAGAATTTCTCATTCTATTTTCCAGGTCTCCTAATCTCTCTTTCACACTTGGCTGTCTAAGTTACACTCTTGTAATTTCTTGACGTTTATGTTCCAGTTCACTGATGTTAAATTCAAGTCATCATAAAATGTTGCTTAATTCCCCCACCTGCACTTTTAAATTCAAATTATTTTTCATTTCCAAATATCCTATTTGCTATATTTTGTTTTAACCTGCCTGCTCAGTTTTGATAGTTTCTCATTCCTTCTTTATGCTGTCACTGTCTTACTTCTTTAAATGTTCAGTTCAGTCTCTCAGCCGTGTCTGATTCTTTGTGACCCCAGGGACTGCAGCACACCAGGCCTCCTTGTCCATTACTAACTCTTGCAGCTTGCTCAAACTCATGTCCATCAAGTCAGTGATGCCATCCAACCATCTCATCCTCTGTCATCTCCTTCTTCTCCTGCCCTCAATCTTTCCCAGCATCAGGGTCCTTTCAAATGAGTCAACTCTTCTCATCAGGTGGCCAAAGTATTGGACTTTCAGCTTCAGCATCAGTCTTTCCAATAAATATTCAGGACTGATTTCCTTTAGGATGGACTGGTTATATCTCCTTGCAGTCCAAGGGACTCTCAAGAGTCTTCTCCAACACCACAGTTCAAAAGCATCCATTCTTCGGCACTCAGCTTTCTTTTGGTCCAACTCTCACATTCATACATGACTACTGGAAAAACCATAGCCTTGACTAAATGGACCTCTATTGGCAAAGTAATATCTCTGCTTTTTATATGCTGTCTAGGTTGGTCATAGTTTTACTTCCAAGGAACAAGAGTCTTAATTTCATGGCTGCAGTCACCATCTTAATTGATTTTGGAGCCCCCCAAAATGGAGCTTGTCACTGTTTCCGTTGTCTTTCCATCTATTTGCCATGAAGTAATGGGACCAGATGCCATGATCTTCATTTTCTGAATGTTGAGCTTTAAGCCAACTTTTTCACTCTCCTCTTTCACTTTCATCAAGAGGTTCTTTAGTTCCTTTTCACTTCCTGCCATAAGGGTGGTGTCATCTGCATATCTGAGGTTATTGATATTTCTCCCAGCAATCTTGATTCCAGCTTGTGCTTCATCCAGTCCAGCATTTCTCATGATGTGCTCTGCATATAAGTTAAATAAGCAGGGTGACAATATACAGCCTTGAGGTACTCCTTTCCCAGTTTGGATCCAGTCTGTCATTCCATGTCTGGTTCTAACTGTTGCTTCTTGACCTGCATGCAGATTTCTCAGGAGGCAGAGACATGCTTTAAATGTAGTTAATATTTATTTAACACTCAGTGAAAATTCTGTTCTGCCTACAATGTTGGAGACTTATGTTCAATCCCTGGGTTGCGAAGATCTCCTGGAAGAAGTCATGGCAACCCACTCCAGTGTTCTTGGCTTGAGAATCCCATGGACAGAGGAGACTGGCAGGCTACAGTCCATGGGGTCACAAAGAGTCAGGCATGACTGAGTGACTGACACACATGAGCACATGAAAATTCTGTTTCTCAGAATTTCTTGTTCTAATTTTGTGCAGATTTCATTCAATGACTGTTGTTCCTACTCACTTGATTCATGATAGCTAACTTCTTAAAATGCTTTGCGATTGTATGTGTGAAAGAGAGATTATATTTTGACATTGTCCATGAGAATTCTCCTAGGACTGAATTGAAAGACTGTTCTTCCTGTGAGATTTGTTTTTGTTTCTGGCAGGAGCATTGGGTTATTACAAACTCAAGTTCCTTAAAGTAAATCTTTAATGTAGAATTTTGCAACTCACATAGTTAGTATAATCTCTCACCCCAAATCTTGCCAGTAAGACTTATGCTAAGAACTCTGGGGTCTACCAGAGCTCAGGCAGATACTATTTCTCTCTTGAATTTTGTCTGATACTCCCACTGAAAATACCACTAGGTCCGCTATGAAGGATCTCTGTGATGGTTAATTCTGATGGCCTTGATGAGGCCAAGGGCTACCTTGATAGCTGGTCAAACTTTATTCTGTAGCGTATCTGAGGGAGTTTCCAGGAGACATGAGCCTTTGAATCGGCTGACTGAGCACCTCACTCTTGCTTGTGTGGGTCTTTGTCATCTAGTGCACTGAGGAGCAGATGAGAGGAGAAGAGCACAGAAGGGCCAGTTCTCTCTCTGCTTAAGCTGGCGTTTCTGCCCTTGGGCACTGCAGCTCTAGCTCTGGGTTCTGCAGCTTTCGGACTCAGGACTTGATTACGACTTACACCACTGGTCCCAAGTCTGATGCTGCGTGAGATAGTTAAATAGCATCACCAACTCAGTGCACATGAATCTGAGCAAAATCCAGGAGATAGTTAAGGACAGAGGATCCTGGCGTGCTACAGTCCATGGGGTCGCAAAGAGCTGAATACCACTTAGCGACTGAACAACAGCAATAACAAAAGTGAAATTAAATGATGGAAATTCACTGAATGTCTAGATCAGTAGACAGATCTAACTGCTAAACAAGTCTGAATTTGCCATTTGTCCCCCCCCCGCCCCCCAAAAAACCACTAAAGATATTTGGGTCTATTAGACACATGTTTTGTGCCACATTAAAAAAAATAGTATAAGCAACAATTCACAATTAATTATTTTTTACTTCTCACTAGAAATAAATAAATAAATACGAGAAGTAGAAATGTATTTTGCTAAGGGAAAAGAAATGCTGGTTACTTCTAAATGGGAAAGCATCAAGGAGCAAATAAAATGAACATGCTGCTGCTGCTAAGTCGCTTCAGTCGTGTCCGACTCTGTGCGACCCCATAGACGGAAGCCCACCAGGCTCCCTCATCCCTGGGATTCTCCAGGCAAGAATACTGGAGTGGGTTGCCATTTCCTTCCCCAATGCATGAAAATGAAAAGTGAAAGTGAAGTCGCTCAGTCGTGTCCGACTCTTAGCGACCCCATGGACTGGAGCCTACCAGGATCCTCCGTCCATGGGATTTTGCAGGCAAAAGTACTGGGGTGGGGTGCCATTGCCTTCCCCGAAAATGAACATAGAAACTTGTAAAAGTTTTGTGGGCAAATAAAAGGAGTTTTTATCAAGGATTTTTCTGTGTGATCAGGGCTGGCTAAAATTGGAACAAATTTAATTAAGTGAATGAGTTTTAATATCAAAAGAAAGCTGATACAAGACTAAAATTTGGTTTTTCTCTTTATTAAAAGGACACAGACTTTCCCTACTGTTCTACTCTTTATAATAAAAGATTATAAAAGACAGATCTTATGTTTTGTCAAAATACCCACTTATTGCTATGTTGTCTTTATCAGGCCTTTAATTACTGAAGTAATCCTAGTCTTTTTGATATTAAAAGAGCTACATTTTGATCAGGACTATATAACCTTCCATATTTGCCTAGGGAGTCTTTTGTTATTTTGGTAAATGGATAACTAAGCACTTTTTCACAGAGACCCATGATCCTATTTGACCAAGTGTTTTCAAACCTTTTGATAGTTTGGTCAAATTTCCCAAAATGAAACTCTAAATGAAGCCTTTTTGACCTAAAACTAACTTTGAGATATGAAATATTTAAGAGGGCCCCTGAAAATACATCAAAGATTTGTTCTCTCTTGTAAAAACATAGATGTTAAACTAATGAGGCCTATTTGATATGTTAAATTACAAGGAAATACTGTGAATAAAGAAGTACTACTAAGTCTTCTTTATGCTGTTTCTGTATAGCTACATATAATGTGCTTCAAAACGTAAGTGAAATTCCTGGAAATTTGGTATGTTCTGGTATAAGGTTACTAGTCATAATTCTAGTTATCTTAAAATGTTTCACATAACAGAAATAGCCTAATTCTCTTGTCTATTGCATTGTAATTGGATTTTTAATTATGCCATGTTAAAGTTTTTCTCATTTACAGGGTTATTGTTTTACTCTGATGCTTTTACAAAAGGTTCATCTTCAGAGATATTCATGACACTCTAGAATATAAGTTTCTGATAAACTGTCGGATTATACCACTGAACTGGATAAGAATTTGCAGATCTCTAATGAAGAAACTTGAGTCCCTTGGACAGCCAGGAGATCAAAGCAGACAAGCCTAAAAGAAATCAACCCTGAATATTCATGGAAAGGACTGATTCTCAAGCTGAAGCTCCAGTACTTTGGGCATCTGACGTGAACAGCCAACTCATTGGAAAAGACCCCGGTGCTGGGAAATAAAGAAAGCCAGAGGAGAAGGGGCGGCAGAGGACGAGATGGCCAGACAGCATCACGGACTCAGTGGGCGTGAATCTGAGCAAACTCAGACAGTGGAGGATGGGGGAGTCTGGGCTGCTGTAGTCCACGGGGTCAGAGTCGGGCACAAAGCAGCAACTGAATAACAGTGAGGAAGCTGATGGTTCCATAAAAGTAACAAAATTCAAAGATCGAGAATTGTTCCCATGGGACTGAATGAAGTGATGATTATATTCTGATGATTTTTTATTTTAAACATTGCAGGTTCTTTTATGTTTTACTCTTATAGATTTAAGGAAACACGTTCTCTCAAGTTATCTATGACTTGTGACAACTTGATGAAGTGTGATTTTGTAAACAAAAATGAAACATCTAAGTTTTTCTTCCTACCTGATCCCTCATGACTTTGGAAAATCTTAGTGAGTTTTCTTATATTCATAGCAATATACTTGCATACTTTCACTAAGAATCTGTTCTCGTAACAGGCCACATTGGAAACATTGGTTATATTACCAAGGCTGACCCTAAAACAACTCGTGACAGGCATCCCCTGAGGATAAACACTTCCTCTCTTGCGTCAGAGCCCAGCCTCCTGGCTTGTGCCTTTATAGGCTCTTGATTCTTTCTCTTCCCTGAAACACTCTTTCCGTTTTATCCAAATGTGTCCCTTGCAATTCTAAAGACACCAAATAAAACCTTTTCTTGTTTGTGGCCTTCCGTTTTTATTTTAAATTGGCACTCATTCCCCAATTTCACAATTCAGAAAGTTCTAGAAGAATGACGATCATGTATACTAATGAGATTGTGTCAGCCCCAGCCCCAATGCTTTATTAATTGAATTTTAGCAATTGTAGGAGCAACCAGAGGGTCATTTAAAATAATGTGGGCTAGGAGCTTCCCTGGAGGAGGAAGTGGCAACCCACTCCAGTGTTCTTGCCTGGAAAATCCCATGGACAGAAGAGCCTGGCGGGCCACAGTCCACGGGGTCACAGAGAGTCAGACACGACGACTGAAGCACCACCACCTGGCGCTTCCCAGGTGGCTCAGTGGTAAAGAATCCAGCTGCCTGTGCAGGAGACACAAGTTCAGTCCCTGATCGGGGAAGATCCCACAGGCTGTGAAGCAACTAAACACCACAACTGTTGATCCTGTGCCAGCAGCCCCTGCTCAGCAGTGAGAAGCCGCCACGGTGAGAGGCCCGTGCGCCTCAGCTAGAGAGCAGCCCACATTCACTGCGATCAGAGGAAAGCCCAAGCAGCAATGAAGACCCAGCCCAGCCAAAAATAAATAAATGATAAATGTAAAAGAATTTAAGACTAATCACGTGGGCTAATTTGCACGTTTCTTTAGGAAGAGGAACATTGAGACCCATGAGAGATATTCTCACAGGCCTTCTGCTGTCTTTCTCTAGCCTGGTGTTTATCACATGTTGGGTGTATTTTCTCTGTGGCTGGGCAGCTGATAAGAAGACTTGTAGATTGGGATGGGAGGGAGCATGACAGAAAATTATTTATGCAGAACAGCATGTTCAGGCAACAAGATCTGGATTCAGGCCAAGGACCCAACCTTTCTCCTGCCATTGGACTTTGACAGTTCACATCACCTCCTTGACCTTGGTGTCTCTGTAAAGTCTCCAGAGAGATGCTGCATGTAGAAATGCTTTGTAAATACAGGGGCGATGGAGAAGGGCCGGAATGGTCTGACTGGGAGATGGGAACTGAGCACTGTCCTGCTGGTCAGGTGGGCATCAGGCCCTGGACTTGCAGTTGCTGACAAAGGGGAAGAGGCTGCCTGGCCACGTGGCTTTTCTCTGCACTCTTGCAAGACAGGAAGCTGTAGAGGGACAGCTAAAGGACTTTGAAACATATTTGGATTCAATTATACTGTAGCTGCTCAGTTGGCATCTGCAAATGGAGTCAAGAAAAAAAGAAGTCTCAGATATGCAAAGGCTTTGAATATAGAAACCAAAAACCCTGTTTGGACAAATCACCTTATAATGCATTCTGGTCAATTGCGAAATGAGTTTAAAAAAAAAAATGTAACCGAGAGTAGAGGCTTTATAGTGTAAAAGAGACAACCGTGAACCCTGAAACCATTTAAGCATATGATTCATATATTTTGTAGATACAGCTCCAAGTTATGTATCATTAATAATTCTTAAAATAGAATCTACATAGAGAAAATGATTAAAAATCAATGAGCTTTGTTTAATTATAGAACTGAGCAGTGAAACCTGAAAGTTTGGAAACTAAACTCTGGACAAAATTAAGAGTGAAGGTTTCTGAATCACACAGAGGTGGAAGGGCCACTACAAACTCTGTGTGTGCGTGTGTGCATGTGTGTGCATATGTGTGCATGTGTGTGTGTGTGTGTGTGTGTGTGTGTGTGTGTGTGTGTGTGCGCGCGCGTGTGTGTGTCCGACTCTTCTCGACGCCATGGACTGTAGCCCCGCAGGCTCCTCTGTCCATGGGACTCTCCACGCAAGAGCACTGGAGTGGGTTGCCATTTTCTTCTCTAACAAAACTCGGTAGATCCTGACAATTAGAGAAATCTGTAAGAGTTAGAAACAGCATTAAAGGTGACCAGGTAAAGAATCAACATTTAAGATGCCCTTCAGATCACTGTTCTCAAAGAGGAAGAATATATGAGAAAGATGAAATAAAGACAACAGTGAGAAAATAAGAGATTAGAAGCACACACACAAGCAAAACATGGAATAAAAATCAGACAAAACAAAATCAGCAGAAACTTTAAAGGGATTGCATTTATTACTAAAGGGAGACACTGGAACGAGCACAAAGCTGAAGTCTGTCCATACGTTATCTGACAAGAGTCCCATCTGGAGCAGAGAGATTTGGAAAGATTAAAAGTGAAGGAATAGACAGATATGTACCAAAGCAAGCACGGGAGACAATAATAATCTGAGATAGAGCATGAGTCAAAGGAAAAATAAAAGATTAAACACGACAAAGTGGGCGATCTTTTGCTGAGCTTATTTTGACACGGTGAGATGACAGTTACGAACTTTATGTACCAGATCAGACTGAAATATGAAGGGGATGTGTCTGACACCCAATAGCAGCTGAATAACACTCTGGAGAAGGAAATGGCAACCCACTCCAGTACTCTTGCCTGGAAAATCCCATGGACGGTGGAGCCTGGTAGGCTGCGGTCCATGGAGTCGCTAAGGGTCGGACACGACTGAAGCAACTTCACTTCAACACTCTTTTATTCTTTGACAGATCAAGTAGACAAAAAGTAAATGGGGTATAAAGTTCTATTTATTATAAATAGCATAATGTATATCATAGTTATGAAATCCATACATTGTCACTGTACAATGACATCTATTTCAACACTTATGCGATGTAAGATTACCCCACACTTAAAATTCACAGTAAACCTCTCTGACTTACAGAAAGCAGAAATTGCATAAGGCGTCTATTTTCTTTTAAATCATAAACAGCAACATTCATAATCCAACATTTATTAAACAAATATTTATAGAGAGCCTTTGGTGTTCAAGGCCTTGTTCAAAATACTAGAATAAAATTGTGACGTGTGCTTAGTCACTCAGATGCGTCTGACTCTTTGTGACCCCATGGGCCATAGCCTGCCAGGCAAGAATACTGGAGTGGGTTGCCATGCCAAGCTCAGGAGGATCTTTCCAACCCAGGGATTGAACCCAGGTCTCCTGCTTTGCTCAGACCTTTACTGTCTGAGCCACCAGATCAGATCAGATCAGATCAGTCGCTCAGTCGTGTCCAACTCTTTGCGACCCCATGAACCGCAGCATGCCAGGCCTCCCTGTCCATCACCAACTCCCGGAGGTCACTCAGACTCACGTCCATCGAGTCAGTGATGCCATCCAGCCATCTCATCCTCTGTCGTCCCCTTCTCCTCCTGCCTCCAGTCCCTCCCAGCATCAGAGTCTTCTCCAATGAGTCAACTCTTCGCATGAGGTGGCCAAAGTACTGGAGTTTCAGCTTTAGCATCATTCCTTCCAAAGAAATCCCAGGGCTGATGTCCTTCAGAATGGACTGGTTGGATCTCCTTGCACTCCAAGGAACTCTCAAGAGTCTTCAAGGAAGCCCCAAATTGTGAGAAAAACAGGCAAAATTCCTGTCTGAATGTTTGTACTTCAATAGAGACAGACACAAGATAACTCTATTCCTTGGTTATCCTCATTCTTCTGGCTTGAGACTCAGCTGTTCCTTGAAAGAACCACCATCCCTGTCTCTGTCACTTTGAGACCACTCAACCCACACACCTGGACCTCAGCCCTGGGATCTGGGCACATCGCCTTTTACACTGCGTACAAACTCATTTCTATCTTCTTCCTCAAGCAAAATCCTAGCTTCTCTGAACTGCGTGTCATCCTGTGAGCTGTCCAGCCTGTGAGGGCATCATCTGAGGCCCAGATCCTCTCGGTGTTTGTTACTGATGCTGCGCCCTGCCTGTCCTCTGTGGTCCCATGTCCAGCATCCTCCGTGACATCAGCGTGCCCAAGGAGCATCTCTGGTCTCTCAGGGACTCGGTCTCCTAATTCCTGGGGCTCTCTTCCGTCACCCCATCCTCTCCCGCCTCGGAGCCCAGGCAGCCTTGACTCTAGACCTGCAAGAGGCAGTCACCACGTCTCTCCCCAGCAGCCTTTGCCTGCTGCTCCTCTTCACCAGTCCTCGTTGTCCAACTGAAGCTCATGTCATCGTGAAGCTGAGTTAATCGCACCACCAACCACCATTTGAAGCCCCGCCCTCCTCTTTGAGTCTTGGCTTCACCCCAGCGCAGATTCGGTCCATCATTCTAAATCCTCTTCTTAATTTCAGCTGTCTTGTCGCTCACTTCCTCTGACACCCTGACCCCATTCTCCACCTACTCTGTACCTCACCCGGGATGCTGAAGGTCATGGCAGCAACACTCTCAATGTGGTTGCAGGACTTCAGTTCTTAAATTCTCCGTCACACTGGTTGACAAAATTGCCCAGTGCTCCTGACACGTTTTGCAAAGCATTCATTTCTCCTTTGGGCAAGTGAACTGTCCTGCGCCTTCCCCCAGCTCTCCAGTCCAGCACCGTCTCACCGCTCACTGAGAGGACGGGAGCTGTCTCCCCCTGTTACCCCAAATCTGCCTGACCCAACCCCGTGCCCACCCGTCCACCCTCCCTTCCATCCTGAAGAGCCTTCCCACACTTGTCAGGCACACTCCCTCTGCTGCCTGCCCCACCGTCTCAGGACATGCTTGTGCATTTGGAAAGTGCCCCGGGCCTTTGAAATCACTGACATTTCCCCAGATTGTGGGCTCTGGTGGGTGTGTTAAAAATGTTAGTTGCTCACTTGTGTCTGACTCTTTGCCACTGCAGAGACCAGGCTCCTCTGTCCATGGGATTTCCGATGGAAAGCAATCCCATTGCTGGAGTGGCTGGAGTGGCTTGTTATTCCCATCTCCAGGAGATATTCCTGGCTCAGGGATTGAACCCAGGTTTCTTGCATTACAGACAAATTCTTTACCATCTGAATCACCATCTTACACAAATAAAAAATAAATGCAGATTCTCTTGGCTTCATGTATCTGTCTAGCTACTGTCTCATTGTTCATCTTTTCTTCCCAGCAGAACGCACTCAGATGTCACAGGTACCATCAGCTTTACTTCTCCACTTCAGGTCCTCTTCTTTTATATACGTAAGTCATGTCATACACACACACACACACACACACACACACACATGTATGTAGATGTTCACATATATCCCTGGAGAAGGAAATGGCAACCCACTCCAGCATTCTTGGCTGGAGAATCCCTGGACAGAGGAGCCTGGTGGGCTACAGTCCAGAGTCGTACAGAGTTGGACACGACTGAAGCGACTTAACATGCATGTATACGTAAATACATATATACTTGGCTATGCTGCATCTTAGTTGAGGCCCTCGGGACCTCTGATCTTCATCGCAGTGTGTGAGGTGTAGTGCGTTCCTTGACCACGGGTCAGAGGGGTGCAGAGTCTCTGCTGCTGGAGCGCCGGGAAATCCCCCATGTGATCTGCTCACCTCACCTCCCTCTGGCTCCTGCCCTCCACACTCCTGTCTCATGGTCACTAGTGACTTCCCTGTTTGACACAGGAATCTATTGGGCTGACTCCTCCACCGTCTTGGCTTCTGAAACACCAGCTACTCCTGGCAGCATCTCTTCGAATGATAGCTCCCTCTTAGCTAGGGCTCCAAGCTCTGGAGAGATTTAGGACCCAACCCTGGGCCTCTTCCTAGAAGACCCCTTTCAGTGCCCTGACTGTGAACGCCTCCACCATCTCCTATCGACCCACTATGACTCCCTAAATTCTATCCTTGGCCAGTGAGCTCAGGATTAGTGAATCTAACTGCCTTCTCTCATGTCTAATGTGGCTTCAGATCTGTTATGTCCACATCTGAACTCTTCCCTTCCCTCCATAGGACCCCAGTGCCTCTGTAGTCACCCCACCTCTGTAAGTGGCATGGCCATCCAGTTGCTCCTGCAAAAACATCCTGGACCCCTCATGTTCTGTCTTCTCCATTCCCGCCTCTCACCACCACATCCAATATCAGCAGATCCTGGTGCCTTTCCTTCCAGAAGCATATGAAGCCAGCTCCCTGCTTTCCATGCCAGCAGCCATCATCTGGCCTGAGGTACTTCCGTTCTCGCCCAGCTGGACGAGTGCTACAGCTTTCCAAGTCGCGTCTCTCCTTCCACTCCTGGAAACAGACCTGGGTGAAGAAGCGCAGTGGGAGACACGCGGCCTGCTGCCTTGCAGGGCGTCTCAAAATGAGGCGTTGAGGCCACCAGGTCCACGTCCTTAGTGTGGCTTATGGCTTCCCAGCTGGCTCTAGCGGTAAAGAATCCGCCTGCCGATGCAGGAGAAGAGATGTGGGTTCGAACCCTGGGTCGAGAAGATCCTCTGGAGGAGGGCATGGCTACCCACTCCAGTGTTCTTGCCTGGGAAATCCCAAGAACAGAAAAGCCTGTCTGGCTATAGTCCATAGAGTTGCAAAGAGTTGCACACGACTGAAGAGACTTCTCAGATATGCAGTGTGGCTTACAAGAGCAAGAAGAAGCCTGATTGCCCAGCAATGTTAATCCAAGACGAGGCGGACTTGCAGCAAATTGGGCCAATCCAGATCATGAGCGGCAAGTGAGAAAAGCTTCACTGGAATTAAATACTATTTAGATTGTCACCAGTGCCAGAAAAGTGCTGGCTTCAAGATGGAGCAGAGAGCAATTTTTACCAAATAAATGACTGGAATGTCATCCCAGAAACATTTAAAAAATCTCCTTGGCATCTGGTTTTAATTGTGCTATCTGTTCACCAGCGTCGCCAAGATGGCATTTCTCAAGATTCCAGGATATAATTCCTATTCTATCATTTAACAACATTTGCTAAATGCTGATACTGTAACACGTACTTTCCAAGGTTCTTGGCAAAACAAAGATGAGTTGGAGACATGCTGATAAGTGTATACAGTTAGTAGACTCTGCGCCCATGGATTTTACTCTAAAAAAAGCAAACTGAGTCTTAATGAAGTCATAATAGAATTTAAAATATCCTGAGGATCCTGCCTTCCCCAGATTCCCCTCCTAGCACTTCCAGCAGAGGGAGCCCTCCACGGGGACACCTGCTCCCTGAACAGCCACCAATCTCTGATGTTCCCATCAGGCTGGAGATTGACCAGGCTGGGGGTGGGGGCTTGTTAGACAGATAATCCGGGAGTTGGTTGGAATGAGCAGGCATCAGGCACCAGTTATGAGTCTGTGGGCTGCAGAGCCACAGAAACCCTGGTTGGGAAATGCTGTAGGTATAATGAATGTCGTGTCTGCCTCTTTGAACCCCATGGGCTGTAGCCGGCCAGGGTCCTCTCTCCATGGAATTGTCCAGGCAAGGATACTGGAGTGGTTGTCATTTCCTTCTCCAAGAGACCTTCCTGACCCAGAGATTGTATTGCAGTCAAATTCTTTACCACCAAGCCGCCAGGGAGGCCTGTATGTGTACTACCACAAGGGAAATGTACCTCTTGCCAAGGTCTCCCTGCTGCAATTACAGCTGGAGTCATCAAAGAGGATTCCACAGGGGACATTATTCCCACAGGATGACCGTATGGCAAAAAGAAAAATGTCTGAGAGAGCTCAGAGGGGAGGAGAAAGCTTTGTGTTTGGGCAATTTGATCCACAGGACTCAGTCATGAAAATAAGGGTTCTGAGACTTGCAGCAATTGGAAAGAATTGTTTAGCTTTACTTATCATTTTCCAAACTTATTTGACTGTAGATTTTCTCCCCATGGATCCTCCTTGACCCTCTCTCTTGTGATTCCCACCTGATGTGCTTGTAAGAAAGCCCTGAAATTTACTTGCATAAGAACCAAAGGGAGAAAGCAATCATGGACATAAAGTAAAAAGGGAAATTTGAGGAGGGCATTCGTAATTGAGACAGAAGAGGTTTGCAGCTATTTCATCATCTTGGTTGAACTCAGGGGGAGGTTTGACTGTGGAATAGGTCTTATGTCCAAGTGAGGGGACTTGACAAGAAGGGAAGGAGAGCTTTCGGAAGCCACTTAGAATTCATACTCAGCATGCAGAGAACTTAACGTGCAGGTCATTGCTGGGACAGATCCAGTCCACAGGAGAAGAGAGGGCAGGAGAGACACTTTGGTGATGAGCTGTGTACTGAGCCAGAGGCAGGAGAGGCAGCTTGTGTGAGCCACACTTACTGAAGCCTGCATGGAACACACAGCAGACTTCACGCCTGCATGCAGCCTGTGCTCGTGGCAGCCTTGCAAATCCAGATGTTATCTTTAACTTCGAGACCAGGAGTTCAGGGCTCACACAGCTCTAGCAGCAGCTCCAACTCACACAGGAAGGCAAGATCTGCCTGACTCCTAGCCAAGCCTCTCTTCTGCCTCATACCGCATTCAGTCTGTGGCCAAGACGGGAGAGGATGGAAGGGCAGCAGGACAAGGCAAGGCCCTGGGAAAAGGCAGGGACGGAATGTGCCACGTGTCTGCAGGAAGGATGCGGCAGCTCCAGCAGGGTGCCAAGCCCGGTGCCTCTCAGGGTCGAGGCAGCGGCTGAAGAGAGACAGGCTCACGGGTAGGTGGGCTGGGAAAACCAGAGGTGGGCGCCGTGGCCATTTCCGGAACATCCAAGGACTTGCGGCAGCTTAAAGGTATAACGCACATGTGCAATTGGAAGACTAAAAGGAGAAAGAGGCATGGAAGAGGAAAGTATATACATGTAATGCATGTATATACAGCTTACATATGTACAGGTTATATAATATATATATACACAACTTATATAATATGTGCATGTATTTATATAATACACGTATATAGAGAGCTTATATGTATAAGCTATATATGCTTATGTGCTATATATATATATATATATATATACACTAACTATTTATTGGATGGTTACAGTGTGTAGAAAGTGAATGACAAAAAGGAACAGGAAGAACTGAGGAAAACGCAACTATAAGGTAACTGCTAGACACATGTGACCACATAGTATTATTTCAAACAGAAAATAGTTTAAAATGTCTATTGAAGACTCTAAGTGATCCATTAATTTTTAAAATATCAGCCCTGTGATGTCTTTGGAAGGAATGATGCTAAAGCTGAATCTCCAGTACTTGGGCCACCTCATGCGAAGAGCTGACTCATTGGAAAAGACTCTGATGCTGGGAGGGATTGGGGGCAGGAGGAGAAGGGGACGACAGAGGATGAGATGGCTGGATGGCATCACTGACTCAATGGACGTGAGTCTGAGTGACCTCCGGGAGTTGGTGATGGACAGGGAGGCCTGGCGTGCTGTGATTCATGGGGTCGCAAAGAGTCAGACACGACTGAGCGACTGAACTGAACTGAACTGAAGTATAATATACACAGTAAGGGAATATAATCTTGTAAGTCGCTCTGTTGACATCAGAGAAGAGAAAGAAAACTAAAACAGTGACAAAGAACGGGTGCAACCAACAGAAAACTTTTACAAGCAGGATAGATACTAGTATATTTTCAATGTAATAATGTGAATGGTCTTTAAACCATTAAAATGTTTACATATGAATGGTCTAAATATAGAAATTAAAATATATAGATAGTTAGAGTAGATTTTTTTTTAAAAGACCCAAGTATATGTTATCAACAAGACACCCTTTTTACATAGAATGAGTCTGCTAGGTTAAAAGTACTCAGAAGAAATATAGTATAGCTGAATTTATTTCAGGTAGCTGACTTCTGGAAATATGAGGAAAATTATCAGGGATATAATGATAAAGAAGTCAAATCTTCAAGAAGACATAACAATCCTAAGTATATGTACCAGAGTGTCAGAATTCATCAGGTGGAAAGTTAAAAGAAGAAAGAGACAAATCCGCTATTACATGGGAAGACTTCAACACCCCTCTGTCAGTACAGGATAGCTCAAGAAGGCAGAAAATCATTAACGGTATGGTTGACCTGAAAGACACCATCAGTCACCTGGACCTAATTGACACGTACAGAATACTTCACGAAACAACAATGAAACACACATTCTTTCCAAGTTCACATTAGACACTCACCACCATGGACCATATTCAGAAGCATAAGAACATCTTAAAGATTTGAAGTATTTCGAATCACATAAAATCTGTCCTCAGATTTGGAATTAAACTAGAAATTACTGATAGAAAGATAGGTGGAAGACACTGAAACATCCAGAGATTAAATAATATACATCTAAGGGTAAAGGAAGAAATCTTGAGATATTTTTTAGAAACTAAACTAAATAAAAATAAGATACAACTCATCAAAATTTCAAAAATAGTATTAAATGCATATCATAGACTATACAAAAGACCTAAAGTCAATCTGCTATTATCTCACATTAAGAAACTAGAGAGAGAAAAGGCAATTTAATCTTAAAACAGAAACAAAACAAATCATAAAGAAATAGAGCAGAAATCAATAAAATTAAGATCAAGAAAACAATAGAAAAATAACAAAATTAAAGATTAGTTCTTTAGGAAAAAAGATCAATAAAATTGATACATCTCTATGTAACCAAGAAAGAGATAACAAAATTATGAGTGAGTTCAGTTCAGTCACTCAGTCATGTCTGACTCTTTGCAACCCCATGCACTGGGGCACGCCAGGCTTCCCTGTCCAACACCAACTCCCACATCTTGCTCAAACTCATGTCCATTGAGTCGGTGATGCCATCCAACCATCTCGTCCTCTGTCGTCCCCTTCTCCTCCTGCCCTCGGTCTTTCCCAGCATCAGGGTCTTTTCCAATGAGTCAGCTCTTTGCATCAGGTGGCCAAAATATTGGAGCTTCAGCTTCAGCATCAGTCCTTCCAGTGAATATTAAGGACTGAATTTCTTTTAGGATTGACTGGTTTGATCTATCATCAGTAATATTAATTATTGGTCAGAACTTAAAGTGGTATGGCCACTTTGGAAGACAGTTTACATGTTAAGACAAAGGTAAACAGCATTGTCTTATCAGATGATTCAGTAAATGTAAATGTATTTGTAGGTGTTTTCTCAACTGATATGAAAATTTATGTCTGTGAAGAAAGCATTCATGCAAAAGTTTATAGAAGTTTTATTACCCAAAACTGGAATCAAACAAGATAGTCTTCAATAGATGATTAGGCAAACAAAATGTGATTGATCTATTTAATTAACACTGTTATTCAGCAACGAAGATAAATTATCTATCAAGTTGCAAATAGATGTGGATAAATTGTAAACATATACTTCTAAATGAAGGAAGTCAGTCTGAAAAGGCTCCATACGGTATGATTCCAATTATGTGTTATTTTGGTAAAGGTAAAACTATAGAGAGAGGCAGCGTATCCATGTTTGCCATGTGTCAGGGAGTAAAGGTGAGGATTGAACAGGTTCAGTATTGGGTATTCTTTTGGGACAATGAAACTATTTTGTATTACATGGTGATGGTGGAGACACACGTTTCTCATGGAGGCTGGAATTATCCATGCGGAAATGTACTAGGTAGGGCTGGAAGGACCAGGATGAAATTTTGTTTAGCTTAACAGATACAAATTGTTACATGTAGAATTATGTAGAAGTGTGTATATATATGGATTCAGATCAGATCAGTCACTCAGTTGTGTCCGACTCTTTGCAATCCCATGAATCGCAGCACGCCAGGCCTCCCTGTCCATCACCAACTCCCGAAGTTCATTCAGACTCACGTCCATCGAGTCAGTGATGCCATCCAGCCATCTCATCCTCTGTCGTCCCCTTCTCCTCCTGCCCCCAATCCCTCCCAGCATCAGAGTCTTTTCCAATGAGTCAACTCTTCACATGAGGTGGCTGAAGTACTGGAGTTTCAGCTTTAGCATCATTCCTTCCAAAGAAATCCCAGGGCTGATCTCCTTCAGAATGGACTGGTTGGATCTCCTTGCAGTCCAAGGGACTCTCAAGAGTCTTCTCCAACACCACACTTCAAAAGCATCAATTCTTCGGCGCTCAGCCTTCTTCACAGTACAACTCTCACATCCATACATGACCACAGGAAAAACCATAGCCTTGACTAGATGGACCTTTGTTGGCAAAGTAATGTCTCTGCTTTTGAATATGCTATCTAGGTTGGTCATATCTTTCCTTCCAAGGAATAAGCGTCTTTTAATTTCATGGCCGCAGTCACCATCTGCAGTGATTTTGGAGCCCAGAAAAATAAAGTCTGACACTGTTTCCACTGGTTCCCCATCTATTTCTCATGAAGTGATGGGACCAGATGCCATGATCTTCATTTTCTGAATGTTGAGCTTTAAGCCAACTTTTTCACTCTCCACTTTCACTTTCATCAAGAGGCTTTTGAGTTCCTCTTCACTTTCTGCCATAAGGGTGGTGTCATCTGCATATCTGAGATTATTGATATTTCTCCCGGCAATCTTGATTTCAGCTCGTGTTTCTTCCAGTCCCGCGTTTCTCATGATGTACTCTGCATAGAAGTTAAATAAACATGGTGACAATATACAGCCTTGATGTCCTCCTTTTCCCATTTGGAACCAGTCTGTTGTTCCATGTCCAGTTCAAACTGTTGCTTCCTGACCTGCATATAGGTTTCTCAAAAGGCAGATCAGGTGATCTGGTATTCCCATCTCTTTCAGAATTTTCCACAGTTTATTGTGATCCACACAGTCAAAGGCTTTGGCATAGTCAATAAAGCAGAAATAGATGTTTTTCTGGAACTCTCTTGCTTTTTCCATGATCCAGAGGATGTTGGCAATTTGATCTCTGGTTCCTCTGCCTTTTCTAAAACCAGCTTGAACATCAGGAAGTTCAGGGTTCACATATTGCTGAAGCCTGGCTTGGAGAATTTTGAGCATTACTTTACTAGAGTGTGAGATGAGTGCAATTGTGTGGTAGTTTGAGCATTCTTTGGTATTGCCTTTCTTTGGGATTGGAATGAAAACTGACCTTTTCCAATCTTGTGGCCACTGCTGAGTTTTCCAAATTTGCTGGCATATTGAGTGCAGCACTTTCACAGCATCATCTTTCAGGATTTGGAATAGCTCAACTGGAATTCCACCACCTCCACTAGCTTTGTTCGTAGTGATGCTTTCTAAGGCCCACTTGACTTCACATTCCAGGATGTCTGGCTCTAGGTCAGTGATCACACCATCGTGATGATCTGGGTCGAGAAGATCTTTTTTGTACAGTTCTTCTGTGTATTCTTGCCACCTCTTCTTAATATCTTCTGCTTCTATTAGGTCCATACCATTTCTGTCCTTTATTGAGTCCATCTTTGCATGAAATGTTCCTTTGGTATCTCTGATTTTCTTGAAGAGATCCCTAGTCTTTCCCATTCTGTTGTTTTCCTCTATTTCTTTGCATTGATCGCTGAAGAAGGCTTTCTTATCTGTCCTTGGTATCCTTTGGAACTCTGCATTCAGATGTTTATATCTTTCCTTTTCTCCTTTACTTTTTGCTTCTCTTCCTTTCACAGCTATTTGTAAGGCCTCCCCAGACAGCCATTTTGCTTTTTTGCATTTCTTTTCCATGGGGATGGTCTCGATCCCTGTCTCCTGTACAATGTCACGAACCTCATTCCATAGTTCATCAGGCACTCTATCTATCAGATCTAGGCCATTAAATCTATTTCTCACTTCCACTGTATAATCATAAGGGATTTGATTTAGGGCATACCTGAATGTTCTAGTGGTTTTCCCTACTTTCTTCAATTTCAGTCTGAATTTGGCAATAGGGAGTTCATGCTCTGAGCCACAGTCAGCTCCTGGTCTTGCTTTTGCTGACTGTATAGAGCTTCTCCATCTTTGGCTGCAAAGAATATAATCAATCTGATTTCAGTGTTGACCGTCTGGTGATGTCCATGTGTAGAGTCTTCTCTTGTGTTGTTGGAAGGTGTTTGTTATGACCAGTGCATTTTCTTGGCAAAACTGTATTAGTCTTTACCCTGCTTCATTCCATATTCCAAGGCCAAATTTGCCTGTTACTCCAGGTGTTTCTTGACTTCCTACTTTTGCATTCCAGTCCCCTATCATGAAAAGGACATCTTTTTTGGGTGTTAGTTCCAAAAAGTCTTGTAGGTCTTCATAGAACCATTCAACTTCAGCTTCTTCAGTGTTACTGGTTGGGGCATAGGCTTGGATTACTATGATATTGGATGGTTTGCCTTGGAAACGAACAGAGATCATTCTGTCATTTTGAGATTGCATCCAAGTACTGCATTTCAGACTCTTTTGTTGACCATGATGGCAACTCCATTTCTTCTGAGGGATTCCTGCCCGCAGTAGTAGATATAATGGTCATCTGAGTTAAATTCACCGATTCCAGTCCATTTCAGTTTGCTGATTCCTAGGATGTCGACATTCACTCTTGCCATCTCCTGTTTGACCACTTCCAATTTGCCTTGATTCATGGACCTGACATTCCAGGTTCCTATGCAATATTGCTCTTTATAGCATTGGACCTTGCTTCTATCATCAGTCACATCCAGAGCTGGCTATTCTTTTTGCTTTGGCTCCATCCCTTCATTCTTTCTGAAGTTATTTCTCCACTGATCTCCAGTAGCATATTGGGCACCTACCGACCTGGGGAGTTTCTCTTTCAGTATCCTATCATTTTGCCTTTTCATACTGTTCATGGGGTTCTCAAGGCAAGAATACTGAAGTGGTTTGCCATTCCCTTCTCCAGTGGACCACATTCTTTTCCAATGGACCACAATCCATTCATACATGGATTAGTATACACACATCTATTTCCTTGAGCTATCAGAATCAACAACACCTCAGTAGAAACCAGGGTACCTAGCATCCAGATCTTGTTTTCTAAATGCTGTTCTCCATGAAAGGAACCAGTGCTTCTTGGAGAAATGGCCTATGTGAGTATTGAGGCAGGAAATTTAGACAATGTTCGTGAAGCTTCTTGCAATGCCAGAGAGTGAGTAAGTGCTGAACATGGACAAATCTTGAACCTGCAGGACATAACAGTAAGTGAAATAAGCCATAGAAAGACAAATGTCGCATGACCTCACTTACAAGGGGAACCCGAAAACGTTGAACTCATAGGAACTGAGAGAAGAATTGTGGTATCCAGAGGCTAGGGTCCATGTAGTCAAAACTATGGTTTCCCCAGTAGTCATGTACAGATGTTAAGAGTTGGACCACAAAGAAGGCTGAGCACTGAAGAATTGATGCTGTCTAATGGTGGTGCTGGAAAAGATTTTTGAGGGTCATTTCAGCTGAAAGGAGATCTAAACAGTGAATCCTAAAGGAAATCAACCTTGAATGTCCCATGCTGAAGCTGAAGCTCCAGTACTTTGGCCACCTGATGTGAGCAGCCACCTCATTGGAAAGACCCTGATGCTGGGAAAGACTGAGGACAGAAGAAGAGGGTGACAGAGGATGAGATGGTTGGATGGTATCACCGATTCAATGGACAAACTTGGGCAAACTCTGGGAGATGGTGAGGGACTGGGAAGCTTGGCAGGCTGCAGTCCACGAGGTCTGGAAGAATCAGGAAAGAGTGATGGAAGAGATTCTGAAATAGCCAGCATCTGTCAAGACTACATAGCAAGAGTTGGTGTAAGACTTAACTTGATAATTACACAGATATTTTGAAACCTTATTCAGAATCATTTATTCCCCAGATAAACAAGTTATATTAGTCTATTTTATTGTTATACTAGAAAATCTATTACATTATAGTATGCTGTTATACGAAAATGACTAAAGATGTTTATAAAATTGTAGTCTCTAGCTCCAGGAGTATAATTGGTAAAATATTCTTCATCACAATTATGAAGATTGTTTTTAAAACTTGCACAGTCCAAAAATTATAGGACTAGGTACTTGGAAATTAACTTGAAATTTGATTTGAAGATCGAAAGGTCTAGAGCAAGAAGGTGTGTCAGTAAAGCAAAGAAATAAGCTGATGGAAGATGACACACAACTCCTGATACTAGATGGCTGTGCCCACTGCAGATGGCACAGAGTGTGCCGAAGCCCAGTAGCTGCTCAGCTCCGACAGCTCAAGTGCCAGGGCTTCTGCCCTAGGCAGGGTCAAGGTGGTGAGTCAGGGAGGCAAGGTGAGGAGCAAGGCTGACCATCCCCAGTGAAGGAAGTGGACAGGAACAGAGGCCTGGGCCATTCAGGGCAAGGCTCGATTGACGATTGGCTGCAGAAACTAGCGTGGTTACTCCTGAGTTTTTGCAGGACAGCATTCAAGTCACACTGCGCAGCTCTCAGGGTGAGTACAGCCGACCAGGTCAGCCCGCCTGTGCCGTCTGGCCAGGCCTGGTCACCCTTCCCAGGCCCTCGGAGTCCTTGTAAACAGTGGGGCGTCAGCGCCTCCCTGCCACCACCTGCTGAGAGTCAGCAGTAACGAGGTTCCCGCTAGGGCCCAGGTACAGCAGGAGTCCTGGGTGAGCGCAGGGCCCCTGAGGCCAGACGGGAACTCCACACAGGGCATGGGGACCAGAGAGGACTCACAGGATCAGGGAATGTTCTTGCCCTTGTTATCGAAGTTCGTCCGGGTGGAAGTCACCTGTGGGCAGGTTGATGGTCCACCTTCTCTGTGCTGGAACTCAGGGGATGGTGTCTCCTTGGTAGACCTTTTGTAACTTTTATGCTTGTGCATATTCAGTCACGCCCTACTCTTTGCAAACCCATGGAGTATAACTCCAGGCGCCTCTGTCCATGGAATTCTCCAGGCAAGAATACGGAGTGGGTTGCCCGACCCAGGGATTGAACCTCGTCTCTTGTGTCTCCTGCACTGCAGGCAGCTCCTTTACCGCAGTGCCACCTGGGAAGCCCGTATTGAAGGGCAGTTGATTTAAAGCTGTTTGTTAGTTTCAGACGTCCAGCAGAGTGGTTCGGATGCAGTTATGCAGCTGTTAGCACAGCAGGCTGGCCTCACTCCTGGTGCTGGTGGCCACCCAGTCACACGTATGCATGTAGAGCACGTGTGCTTCCCCTGATAGCCTGTCGCCAGACACTGAGTACAGTTCCCTGTGCTTCATGGCGGGCCCTTGTCGTTGGTCTGTTCTGTGTACAGAAGCGTGTATCTGCTCACCACAAGCTCTGACTGACCCTCCTCCTCTTTCGCCTCTGGTAACCATGTTTGATTTCTGTGTCTGCGAGTCTGTTTCTGTTTTGTAAGTAAGTTCACTTGTATCGGTTTTTTTTTAGATTCCACATGTGAGTGACATCATACAAGCAAATCACACAGTATTTGCTTTCCTCTGTCTGACTTACTTTACCTGGTATGATAATCTCTAGGCCCATCTACGTTACTGCAAATGGCATTATTTAGATCTTTTTTATGGCTGAGTAATATTCTCTTGTGTGTATATATATCATATGTATACATGCTATATATGTACATATGCTATATATAATATATCTTCTTCACACATTCCTCTGCTGATGGACACTTAGATTGCTTCCATGTCTTGGCTATTGTGGAGGCTGCTGCTATGAACGTAGGGATACTTGTGTCTTCGAGTTGGAGTCTTGTCAGGACGTGTGCCCGGGTGTGGGATGGCTAAACTATATGGTAGCTCTATTTTCAGTTTTTTGAGGAGCCCCTGCCCTGCTCTCCATGGTGGCTGCACCATTTACAGTCCTGCCAACAGTAGAGGGGGTTCCCTTTTCTCCACACTCTCCCTGGCACTTACTGTTGCGGATGCTTTGACAGTGGCTGTTCTGACTGGAGTGAGCTGGTTTTCTCCACACCCTCCCTGGCATTTACTGTTGCAGATGCTTTGACGGTGGCCGTTCTGACTGGTGTGAGCTGGTGCCCCTGTAGTTCTGATGCACGTTTCTCAGCTGTCTTCTCTGAGGGACCCGCTGGCAGCTCTGGAATCCCAGTCAGCCTGGGGTGCCCAAGGAACCCACAGAGGCCCTTTGCCAGGCTGAGGTCAGCCTACACCAGGCCAGCCAGGCCTCGAGCTGCCAGCCCCAGGCAGTGAGGCCAGCCTGTTGTGAAACCTTCACAGGTGAGGAGTTATTTAAAAGTGCGCTGAAGGCCATAAAGTATTAAAGAAACATGAGGCATTATGAGGTCTGGCATTTAATACAACATCATTAAAGCCGTTACAGTTTATTTTTAATTTTATAAGCTAAGCTAATGCCTGTCTAATTTTGAAATGTTTCCCAAACCACTGTAGTGAGTATATAAAAGGCTAAAATGATGGAATGTCTGCGCCTTTGAGCTCTGTGGAGGAAGGCCTGTATAAATCCTGGGAATGGCTTCCCTCCACCAGTGCATGCTGGGAAAATCCCACCTGCAGCAGGAGCCCTATCAGCTGACAGGTTTTCTTTTTCCCAAGGTATAGGACAGGTAACCGCACAGCTTGGGAGATAAAGGGGTTTCTTCTGAGCGGCTGGGTAGGGGTCCTGAGTTCTCATCGCTCCAAGAAAAGAGGTCTTGGCCCCTCCCTCTGGGTGGTTAATCCAGTTTTGCATGCAATTTGGTTCTGCAGTTTTTGGTTCCCAGACAAGCCAGAAGAAGGGGCTCCAAGGCGAGGTGTGCTGTGAAGACACGCAGGAGCTGGAGGAGAAACTCAGGATGTGACGGGAACAGACTGGAGAACTAGCAGCGCCCACGGGCGCAGCCCCTCCGACCAGTGCAGCTTTCAGGATGCTGAGAGCATGAGACTAAAGCTGGCTCTTGGCTCCAACGAATCCTGGACCCTCCAAAGGGTGAATGCACGGCATAAGCTAGGCTTCTGCAGCCTTTAATCCTTGGAAATGCTCTTCTCACCAGCGTTTGTGGCTGGAAATGTCTCGAGTGTGCTGCCTGCATCTTGGTCTTCCCAGAGGCCATGCCCATCTCTAGATGAGCTAGGGTCCTGTGTGGCTCCGGGAGGCCCAGCCAGAGGGGGAGGACCTGGGGGGCTCTGGCACATCCAGGAGCAGATGGATGACCTGTACCAGGTGGCAGGAGGAGTGACCGAGTGGGAGCCCAGCCCCAGACACTGTCCTGGGTCCTTGTCCCACTTCTGGGGCGAATAGGGGCTGGCACTCAGCAACGAGTCTTTTGCAAGGTTCACCATAGGAACCAGCTCCTCCAGGAAGCCCCCCAGGGATAGAAGCATGTGGATGATCACATTGCCTCAGACTGCAAGGGTGCCCTCCAGTTTTCCAAGGAGACGGGGAGGTACTCTGAGTCCCCGGCTCTGAGTCTCTCTGCGGACACACAGGAGGCGGTGTTGCACGCAGCCCTGTTGGAGTGATCCAGAAGCAGGGGGAGGGGAGGGTCACACAGCACCGTGTCCCCGCTACAGTGACATCAGCTATCACTCACTCAATTGGTGGCGCTGCTGACAGCCGGGACACACAGTGGTGAGCCACCCAGAGCCCTGGCCCCTTGGGCAGAGGACCCCCCGAGGCAGCCAGCCCCACCCCACTCCCAGTCAAGTCCTGGAGCGTCCACACGCCAGCAGGTGGCCAGCCCCAGGCTTGGCAAGCTCCATGTGTCTCGTCTTCATTACGGAGAAAAAAATAAGACTTCCTGGAGATTTGCTGTGAGAAAGAAATGAGCTAATCCCCGTCAGCCCCTTCGCCCGAGTCTGGCACGGAGCGCTAAATAAATATTAACTAGTACTAATGTGGTTCTTGCTGAGTTTATGGAGGAGACAAGCACTGAATAAATAAGGAAAGATACACAGAGCCACAGGTCCGCAGAGACGGGGCAGGGCGAAGCCGAGGAAGGCCCCCAGGGCGAGGCCTCCGCAGCTTCCCCTGCCCCTCCCTCTTTCGTGATCACTGTGTCTGTTTGCCCATGTCCGGCTTCCCAACAGCGCACCCTGGAGCCCAGCAGAGCCCCAAGGGCAGTGGCCACTCGGCCAGGATTTATGAATGAGCCTGACAGAGAAGTGACTGGGGGCAGAGGGGCCCTGGGCGAGCAGATGCCAGGTCGAGGTGTCCCATGGGGACTCAGACCACGGCGCGCAGGTCCCTGGGTGGGTGTGAAGCACCTTGTGTCAGGGCCAAAGTGGCATCGCCATCTGGAGAAGCGGAAGGGGCTGTGGGCCCGCCGTCTCTGGGGGGCCTAGCAGCAGCGTCTGCCATTGAGCAGGAGGGCTGGGCCACTGTGGAGGCCTGGTTGGGAAGAGCGAGGCCCCTGCGTCTCCGCCCAGAGGGGAGGTCGGCCTGGGCCTCTGCGAGGGCCCCGGAACCAAGTGGCCTCGGCAGGACTGCGCCTGAACGTCTACCCTGGACAGCGGGAAAGGGTCTCCCCTCGCAGGACAGTGGCCCATAAGCTTCCAGTGGGAAAGGGGACTGGGAGTGAGGCTAGGCTGCAGGAACACGGGGCACGGCTGACCCGACAAGGGAGACGTGGGGGTCTCGGCATCAGTGGGTGGCGGGTGTCCCGCACCAGCGGGCACTCGGTTTAGCTTCCATGTATCTCCGTGTCATGGCCCCACTGGCGGGGCCCGGGGACCCCAGGGCACACATGTACAGCACCCCTGGGTGTCTGCACACAGTAGGCGCTCAGCCAGTGTTCCTGGAGACTTGACAGGAGGCCCACCCTGTACTGCAGTGCCAAGCCTGTGGAGGGGCGTCATTGTCCCCAGAAATTTGTACAGATGTTCTGGTTGGCCCCATCCGAGGGTCCAGGGCAGCCCCCCATCTTCAGCACAGAAAGAGGGGAGGGTGGGCCACACCCTGCCCATGCCCCTGGCTGCAGAGCAGCCCCTGATGGCTGTTATCTGGCCACCCAGGACACCGAGACGGCAAGAAGGAGTTTAGAAGGGATGCCGTGAGGTGGCCCCGGGCAGGACAGGCTTGGAGACAAGGCGCGCGCTCCCCTGAGGGCTGCTGTGCCCGCCCCTGCGAGTGACCACTGCCTACACCAGCCGCACTGTAGCCCCTGGCCTGCACCTTGGTGTCAGAAGAACGTGCTGCAGTGACAGGTGTCTCGCTGACTCGCACGCCCTCCTCGCCGAGCCACCTGCCCTGGATCGCACACCTGCCTCTCAAGGGTCTGCTGAGAGCTCTGTCACACCTCCCTCCCTCCGTCTGCCATTGACTCCTGCTTCCTGAGCCCTTCCTCCTCTTGTAAAAAACCAAGAGAGGTCCTCTCTGGTCCTGCTGGGCAACATCCAGGGATGCTCCCTGTGACCAAGTGCCCAGACTGCAGTGTGGTTTGACAAACTCTTAATGAGCACCTGCTGTGTGCCAGCCTTAGGGCCAGGGCCCACAGATCCAGACTGAGTGGATGGATGCTCCTCAGGGGCACGCTCGGTCTCCCAGGGAAGCAGATGCCCCCGGGCAGAAAGAGACACAGAGGACGCACGAGTGTGTTTCTGGGGGTTGCTGCCCCAACGGACCATAGACTTGGACGTCTGTTCACTTATGGTCTGTCTCCTCTCCTGTGTCCTAGTAAAGACTCAGGTGCTTGGATTTAAATCAAATCCAGGATGATCTTAGTACAAGACCCCTCCCTGAATTGCATTTGCAAAGACCGTGGTTCCAAATAAGATCGCACTCCAGATAGTGGTACATACCTTTTGGGGCCACAACTGAGCCCACTACAGGTGTGAGACCGGGAGGAGGTGTGCTGGGCACAGAGTTAATGGGAGAGGGGCAGCCTCCCGTGTCCCAGGCAAGGAGGAGCCAGGGGTAGACTCTGGTCAAGCTGAGATCAACGCCCTGCCGCCTTCACTTCTGGGCCAGCATCCAGTGTGGCCTGGGCTTGGAGCTGGACTGTGCAGGGGTTTGCTCTGGTCCTCGTATCTCCCAGGATGAGGACGTGTCCCTTAAACGCAGCCCTACACTGCTGGATGGTAAAGTCCCCATTTCCCATGGCGCCATTGGCTTAGAAGAGAAACAAAATCCTACCAGCCTAATAGGACCTTACGGTGCGATGGGTCCCCAGGATGGGCCTGAGGGGAATATAAATCGGGTGAGAGGCAGTGCGCCTCAGCTCCTGATCTGTGATCAAGCAGAGCTGTTGGAAGCTTAAGGGGGCCTACTCTTCTTGAGATTCTTAGAGTAGAGGTGGCAAATAGACTCAAGGGATTAGATCTGGTAGACAGAGTACCTGAAGAACTGTAGACAGAGTTTCATAATGTTATACAGGAGGCAGTGACCAAAACCATCCCCGAGAAAAAGAAATACAAGAAAGCAAAGTGCTTGTCTGAGGAGGCTTTACAAGTAGCAGACAAAAGAAGAGAAGTGAAAGGCAAGGGAGAAAAGGAAACATATACCCAACTGAATGCAGGGTTCCAGAGAAGAGGACGGAGAGATAAGAAAGCCTTCCTCAGTGAACAATGTACAGAAATAGAAAAAAAAAAAAAAACAGAATGGGGAAAGACTAGAGATCTCTTCAATAAAATTAGAGTTACTAAGGGAACATATCATACAAGAATGGGCACTTTAGGAGGGAAATCATAAGGACCTAACAGAAGCAGAAGATATTAAGAAGGGGTGGCAAGAATGTGGATGTGAGAGTTGGACTATAAAGAAAGCTGAGAGCCGAAGAATTGATGCTTTTGAAGTGTGGTGCTGGAGAAGACTCTTGAGAGTCCCTTGGACTGCAAAGAGATCCAACCAGTCCATTCTAAAGGAAATCAGTCCTGGGTGTTCATTGGAAGGACTGATGTTGAAGCTGAAACTCCAATACTTTGGCCACCTGATGCGAAGAACTGACTCATTGGAAAAGACCCTGATGCTGGGAAAGGTTGAAGGCAGGAGGAGAAGGGGACGACTGGATGAAATGGTTGGATGGCATCACCGACTTGATGGACATGGGTTTGAGTGAACTCTCGGAGCTGGTGATGGACAGGGAGGCCTGGCGTGCTGCAGTCCATGGGGTTGCAAAGAGTCGGACACGACCGAGCGACTAAACAATGACAGGGTGGAGACGTGCTCTCCAGGACTCTGCATTGCCAGGACGGTCACCTCGGGCCATGGAAGGACGTGTGGAGAAATGCTGGTCATGGGAAGTGAAGCTGAATCCGCTCTCTGTGCTCCATTAACATGCGAGGTGCTCAGTTGTGTCCGACTCTTTGCGACCCCGTGGACTCGCCAGGCTCCTCTGTCCCTGGGCTTCTTCAGCAAGAAGACTGGAGTAGGTTGCCGTTCTCTTCTCCAGGGGATCTTCCCGACCCAGGAACTGAACACACATCTCCTGTGTCCCCTGCGTTGGTCAGCAGGTTCTTTACCACTGGGTCACGGGGGAAGCTTCTGCACCCAGGACTGAATGAAATCTTGGAAACAGAGTTTGCGCTGAGTTAGAAAAGGACAACTCTACTTCTTTGCCAGGCAGAGGGGGCCAAAGCTGGCTGGTGCCCTCAAACCTGTGTGTCCGGACCTAGAAAGGGGAGTGAGGAAGCCAAGGTTCAAAGAGGGCGTGGTCAGCTCAGGGACCTTCTTCTGATTGGTTGGTGGTGAGGTCAGCAGGAGTCAGCATCACTAGCCTCCTGGTTCCCCCAGGTCTGGAGTCCACGTGCTGGTGGGCAGCAGACCGTCCACTTCTCCGCCTGGTAGCGGTTTCAGTATCTGCAGAAAAGCTCAAAGGTATTGTTCCATGTGTCCCTTAAGGAGGAACCAGGTCTGTCCCCAGGCTGCACCACTGTTGCCTGACTGCCCCTGCCTCGTTTCTTCAGCCCCTCCCTTCCGTGATCAGCTCCTGTTTGAACCTGCCGCTGGAACTCAGGGCAGGTCAAGGGGGCTGAATGAACCTATTTCCTGTAATGGAGAAACAGGTGACACAGAAAGGCTTTTGTGCCCAGGACTCCCACAGGGTTGTGCTCGGTTTCAAAAGTGCTGTTTAAATGCCAAGAAGTGATGCAAACACACAGCTCAAAAGGAAGGAGCTCAGAACAGGGTCGCGCCACGGGGGCTGTGGGTCCCAGGCCTGGAGCAGGGGTGGGAGGAGGGCTGTCCCTGAGGATGGTGGAGGCCACCTGCCCGGACGGAACACAGGGGCTCGGGCGCCCCTGCCCTGCACCCCGACCCTGGCCGCATGCTCTGACCCTCGCATGGCCTTGCTCGTCGCCTCACTCTCTCTCCCGGGGACCCCCTTCTCCTCCCCCGGCTCAGGGAGTGGTTCAGGTGGCCTGTCTCTGCCTCCTCGGCCCAGAGAGCTGGTTTCTCGGATCTTTTCCTGTTGATTCCCATCCTGGACGTGGGGCCTGTCTCCCCGCAAAGGTCCTGGCACAGCAGACCCTCAACAAATATTTGCAGGGTGAAGGGCACAGGTCCCTTGTCTTGGCACCATTGAGCCACCTTTCATAAGACAAGCTTGAGTTTTCCAAGGCTGCGTGTGGAGGGCTGGGCAGGGTGATGGCCATTCAGGGTCTTGAGTGTCCCCTCCTGTGGTCCAAGAGGGAAGGACGCCAACCCCAGGGCCCTGGCTCCCTGAGCTCTCAGCAAAGAGGGTGACTGCATCACTGATGTCCCCAGGACGGCCCCTGGCACTCTGCCTGTGTGACCCCCTCAGGTCCTGAGAGCCCTTGGGCAGGAGGCATCCACAGGGGGCCCGGCTAGGCCTTTGGAGACCTGAGAATGGGCAGAGGTGACGTAACCGAGCAGGGCACTGCTGTACCTTCCCAGGACAGACCTTCTGCCTCATCCTCTGCTTTAACTCCTCGATGAAGCCCCTGACCAGGAGTAGTTGATGCAGTCACCTTGCTTTGCAGGTGTGAGATGCTCCCCTCCCCCAGTGGAAAACATTAACTTCTTGAGGACCATAAACACATAGCCCCAGGCCTCCGGGAGCCCAGAGGCTGATAAAGTTAACCCAACATGTGTGACGTGATCACAGACCCTGCGATGCCCTCTCCATCATCTGCCTTTTAAAAATATTTTATCAAAACCCTTCTGAGAGCTAGAGGCTTTTTAGCACATAAGCCACCCCGTGCCCCTGCAGGGCTCTGCAATAAACCTTTCTCTACTCCAGATTCCCACGTTTCAGTTTGTTTGGCCTCACTGTGCCACGGGCACACGAACTTGATGTTAACAGTAAGCAGTGTCCTCCCGGCTCTCGTGGGTGGAACAAGTAGCCCTTGGTGATCGGGAGAGTTTAGCTGGAGCCATGAGCAAAGTGACAGTCCTGTGCTCAGGAGCACCTTGGCCCCCCATGGCCAGGGAAGCCTGAAGACAGATCAGGGCATCTGGCCACCCTGCCTCGGAGGAGGTGAGGACAGTGAGGTCTGTGTTGCCCAAACTGTCCACTTCCAGTTTCCATCCTTTCCAACCTGGGCTGAAAGTGGGATGGATTCTAACACAGGAGAGGAGCCACCCCCAGCGCACTGAGTCCTGAGCATTTTCTTTTGCATTTGGTCTGGTTCACTCATGGGAATGGTCATTGGTGTCCTTCAGTTGAGACAGGAGCAGACCAGAATTTAGAGGAGTGGAAGTCAGTGGTTTGTCCAGGGTCTGCCCGGTCCTGCCACCCCTCCAGAGCTAGCTCCGCCGTCCCCGCACCTGGCTTCCACGGCCCGCCTTCTTCTCTCTGATCCCCTAGGCAGGTGACCTTGTCGGTCCTTCAGGTGGGGTGTGAGGGCCTGGATGGGGACCCGTGTCCCCAGCACGTTCCCCGAGAGGGCTGGTGCTCTGGGTGGCAGGGGGGCTTGCTCACCCCCACCCCTCCAGGTTCACAGCTGAGCGGAGAGCCTGCCGTGGCTGCGAATTTGGGTTTTGTCTATGCTGCCTTTTTATATTAGAGAAAACTTGTCACATCTCTCACACGTTGTCACCGAAGCCTCATTACTCTGAAATGTCACTTCACTTAGGAGCATCATTATGCAGGAACATATGTTGCCCATGACAGGGAATGCAGGAAATTTGAAAAGATGTGATTTTTTTTTTTTTTTTTTTCGAAAGCCGCATTTTAGCAGGGACCGAGTCAACATTTTGACATCTAGGAGAGACTCACAAGTGGATGGGTGTCTTGCTAATCTCCTCGCAGGTTTCAAGAGTGCATTTTAGGCCTAGAGAAAGCATTGCTCTCCAGAAAGATGGGGCTGGGTCGGTGGATCACCAGGCAGGAGAAGGGGGCTGGGCCAGCCAAGAGGGTCCCTTCCTGCCCAGCAGGGCCCTCAGCCCAGCCTGGTTCTCGGGATCTATGGAAGAAACATGTCTTCCTGCAGTGGCATTTGGGTGCCTTGTTTTCTTGGGCAGGCAAGCTTCTGGAATTGTGCTTTTCACTTCAGGAGCAGAGCTGAGGGGCAGGGGAAGGGCATAGAGGGGGTCTTTAATCACTTTGGTTTGTAAAAGAGCTGAGAGAGCTCTCTCATCCCTAATTCATTCCGTGGACCACTGTGTCCATCGTGCGGGAAGCGTGGTTGGCAAGTAACTGAAAGGTGCCATGGTTCAGGCCTGCCCGTGGCAATGGGGTCACAGGGCCCAGGGGCACCAGGGAGACCGGAGCAGGTCACCCTGCAGGAGCCCCAGGAGGCAACGTCCCCACCCCGACCTGGGAAGCGGGATGTAGACCACGTGGTCCCCAGCAAGGGTGCCCAGAGTCCACGTGAGTGAGGCTGGTGTGAAGGGACGAGCCGTCCTTGTAGGGCTGCTCTGGGTCAGCGGGAGGCAGAGGCCGGTGCTGCCCTGGGACACCTAGGGTCTCGCGCCTGCCCCCTGCGGCCCGCTCTCTCTAACGGCCCCGTCACAACGCTCGGCCCTCCTCGTCACCCCCTGCTCACACCCCTCCTCCACCGCCGAGCATGCCCAGCCCCCGGGGACCTTGTCTATCACTGCAGCTCGCAGCGCAGCGCCCAGGACACAAGGTTACTTCACATTTGTTAGATATGTGGTGACGGAGCTTAAGCACTAGAAAAAACCCATTCAACATGTGTAAATGAACAAAGAATAAAAATGACAAAAAAATAAATGACTCTGTGTAAAAGGAAAAGCTAGAGGCAAGGAAAGAGACCTGAGGAAGCCTGTGGGTAGATGGGTGCGGCCAGGGCCCCCACGTGCCTGGCTGGGCCTGACTGCTGAGGGGACTCTGGGCCGACGGGTGCTTCTTCTGCAAGGCTCCCAGCCACCCTTCACCAGCTTCATGCGATCCAGCATTAAGACAATCTTTTTTTTTTTAATTTTCTAAACCAATATTAAAATACAGATAAATTGCAAACTTGCACTCAAGAAGAAAATGTCTCTTTTCATATATAAAATTTATAGAGTCAATTAACAGCTACTTCCTTTGTGATCTTAATCATCCAAAATAGCCGTGGAATGCAGACCAGCATCTCCAGCGCATCTCTGAACCATGGCGGTCACTGTCCTCTGCTCTCCAGGCCTCTGAGCCGGCCACAACTCCCCCTGCTTTGTGGGGAGAGGCGAGAAATCCCTGTGCTCATATATATGTGGAATAGTCACTTTTTCGTACTTTATGTAAGGAGTTCATGTGTATTTACATTCTGGCTGCTCCAAAACTTAAAAAAAAATTTTTTTTAATTAAATTAAGCTTGTTTGTAGGACATCCCAGATCAGAGAAATATGTTTTACTTTCTGGAATTGACTTTGCTTCAGGGATCATAAGAGGAAGAGGATGAAACCTTCTTTAAAAAAAATAATAATAATAATTTATTTATTTATTTTACTTTACAATATTGTATTGGTTTTGCCATACATTGACTTGAATCTGCCATGACTGTACATGTGTTCCCCATCCTGAACCACCCCCCCCCACCTCCCTCCCCATCCCATCCCTCTGGGTCATCCCAGTGCACCAGCCCCGAGCACCCTATCATGCATCAAACCTGGACTGGTGATTCATTTCACATGTGGTAATATACATGTTTCAATGCCATTCTCCCAAATCATCCCACCCTCGCCCTCTCCCATACAGTCCAAAAGACTGTCTATACATCAGTGTCTCTTTTGCTGTCTCACATACAGGGTCATCGTTACCATCTTTCTAAATTCCATATATATGCGTTAGTATACTGTATTGGTATTTTTCTTTCTGGCTTACTTCACTCTGTAAACTGGAGTCTATTGTACAGAGTGAAGTAAGCCAGAAAGAAAAATACCAATACATATACTAATGCATATATATGAAATTTAGAAAGAAGGTAACGAAACCTTCTTTTCAGAGATGTCATTAATTAATCCAGGGCTCCCCCTGCCAACCCGATGGTAAAGAATCTGCCTGCAAAGTAGGACACCCGGCTTCAATCCCTGGGTTGGAAAGATCCTCTGGCAAAGGGAACAGCTACTTACCCCAGTATTCTTGCTTGGAGAATTCCATGACCAGAGGAGCCTGCTGGGCTACAGTCCGTGGGGTCGTGTGGAATTGGGCATGACTGAACGATTCACACTTTTCCTTCTCCACTTTCATTAATCTGGAGAGCGTTTGCAGTGGACAGTCTGTGTTCAGCCTGGGGAGTGTGAGGAAGGGGGGAAGAAGGGTCTCCTTGTGGCAGGAAGGGCGGGTGGGGTCTGGGAGGTAGGGGGCTCGGGGGGCTCCCAGTGAGGGCCCTGGAAGCTGACAGCACCTCTTCCTCAGTGTTACATGGACCAGATGCCATCTAAGGCCTTCATGGGCATTTTCTCACAGAAGCCTCATCATAGCACTCTGGGTTGTTTCTAACTTCTGTGTCCATTTTGAAAATGAGAAAACCAAGGCCCAGAGATGTTCAGAACTCCCCAGTGGGAGCCACGTAGCTGGGGACGGGTGGGCTCTGGATTAGAAGCAGGGCAGGTTGTTTGAGGGTGATGGCTCACTCTACCTGCCAACCCGACGGGCCATGGGGTGCCCAGATGTTGCACTAATTCAAGATGAGATTAGCATTCGAACCCTAGACTGAGTAAAGCAGATTATCCTCCCCAGAGGGAAAGAGAGGGCACTAATCCAGTCTATAAGATGCCTGAATAAAGCAAAAAGCATATGAAGTGCTTAATATCAATAGACAGATGAAAACCAAACCCAGTGAGCGCCGCCCGCCTGGTTCAAGCACCTAGGGGACGGCTGACTTGCAGCCCACAGCTGCTATTCCACCTGGACGAAGTAAGTCATGCGCCTCCCTTTCACAGACCTCTCCACTGACTTTCTCTCCTAAGCGGTCTGTACACTTATTTATCCAAAGAAGCCAAGGAAAGCATTCAGTGTCTCATTTTTAGTTCACAAGCTGTCTTCTGCTGTATTTGGGGTCAAACAACACATTTTCTTTCTCCGTGTCAGGTGAAAATAAGATAATTTTTTATGTCCCAGCTGTTCTCCATTCCACCCCGAGATTCAGGTATCTCAGTGAGGATGGCAACAGGACAGCCGAACCGTGAGCTTATCTTCATTTTAGGACGATGTGAAGATGTCGGGAAGACGTGGGGGGCGGGGGAGCACCCAGAGGAGACTGTCTTCTTCCCCTGTCATGAAATGAAGGGATGGACATGCCCAACAGAGAGACGCAGGTAGGCTATATTATATACAATAAAAACAGTGCTAATCCAGTCTCATGGAGGCCTGAATAAAACAAAAAGCATATGAAATGTTTAATATCAATAAACAGATGAAAAAGAGTAACTTTTAATCCTTGTAGGCTATTCAGAGACTCTATAGTCATTTGTACAAACCTATGAATTTTATGTTTTTTCAGAATAATATACATCTGATTCTTTGACAAAGCATGGCAACCATCTAAGCCAAAATCTCCCTTTGGAGTTTAGCTTTCTGCAGGTGGAAGTCTCCGCGTGCAGCTTTCTCCCCATGGTTGGCAAATGTTTATGCGTTTGTTCTGGATGGGGTGCTGTTCTTATGTGGTCTTTCTATGAACATCAAATTACCCAACATTGTGCAATTCATATACCAGACAAGGGTTCATTTCTTAATATATCAAGAGTTCCCTACAAATAAATGAGCAAAGAGTCAGACACGACTGAGCAACTGAACTGAAATGAACCCATAAGAGAAGAAAAAATGGCCAGAAAAGTATGCATATTTCCCAGAAAATTTAATCTAAATAGACCTTATACAAGTTAAAAGATGACTGCATCCTTGATACTTTAACATTTAGTACTTTCTCCTCTCCTAGCCGTCGCTCTCTCTGCTACACACAGTGTCAGGGGTAGTTCAATGGAGCAAGGAAAACAAAACAGGAAGTTTGGGCTGTCAGTGAAGGTCAGCATGGAGACAGGGCCCAGGAGTCGTGACAGAGGTCTTCAAGTGCTTCCCAGGAGCAGAGTCCTTAAGTGTGGCTTCAATGTGGATGGACCTCACACAACCAGAGGCAGCTTGGATCCTCACAACAGCCTAAACCACAAGGAGGACTGGCCAGTCCTCTCCCTGTTGCTGTTGCCAGTCCCTTAGCCTTGTGCAACTCTTTGCAGCCCCACTGATTGCAGCACGGCAGGCTTCCCTGTCCATCACCATCTCCCAGAGCTTGCTCAAACTCATGTCTGTTGAGTTAGCGATGCCATCCAACCATTTCATCCTCTATCATCCCTTCTTCTCCTGCCTTCAATCTTTCCCAGCATGGGGGTCTTTTCCAATGAGTCAGTTCTTCACATCAGGTGGCCAAAGTATTGGAACTTCAGCATCAGTCCTTTTAATGAATATTCAGGACTGATTTTCTTTAGGATGGACTGGTTGGGTCTCCTTGCAGTCCAAGGGACTCTCAAGAGTCTTCTGCAACACCCCAGTTCAAAAGCATCCACTCCCTTGTACCTCCTGCTCCAAAGAGGAATGTTTTCACTAAGACCCACGCAGTCACTGGAAGTCTCTTCCTTTCTATGTCCTGCCCCTTCCTTCTGTAATGTGTATCTCAGGACTTGGTGGGGTGGGCAGCATCCCCAGACCCTGCCCCCTGGCCCTCAACCTGGGACGCTCAGGTCACAGTACTTAGGGACATTCCTCTTGGCCTTGGGGAGGCACCTGCCCTCCCAGCCACGCTGGAGTGCTGCTGAATCAGGGCTCACCTGTAGCCCCAAGTGCCTCAGCACTTAACCCAGGGGGACCCAGAAAGCAACCGAATTCCACCTACGGCCGCTGCACAGGTCTGCTCCCCGCGAACGAGATGCGCAGAGACGCTGACTGGAACAGATGTTCCCCTGTCATCTGACAAGAGCTGCCAGCGGCCTCCTGGCGTAATTCTTCATAAACAAAAGCCTTGCCCTCAGATGAAAGCACAGAGCAGCTTGCAACTCTGCTTTCCTCTGTGAAAGTTCACGGTTAAAGTGTGTACAAGGATTAGAGTGTGGGAGCCCAGATATCCAGTAGACAAGCCCTGAATTCTGGGGAGTGTGTGGTTCCACGTGCTGAATGTGAAAATGGCAGAAACTGCCAATACTGTGAAGCCAAGTTCGGGGACAGAGGCCTTGTTTAAATTCCCATCAGTGGACACCCAAAAGCCAGCTCGTATTGAGATGCCATATGGCGAAATGAAAAGAGCACGGATTCTATTCCCCACCATCCTACTAAATGCCTTGTCATCTCAGGCCAGTTAACCTCAGTGAGGTCTAATTGCTCCACATACAAAGTGGTCAAAAAAATCTTGTGCCAAAGACAGCATCTACCTTAGGTGACAAGGTCAGTCAATTGCGTGAGACTCAAAACAAAGCAATGTTTGTCAAAGTATTTTGAATACCATGAAATACCACACAGCTCTCAGATGCTGTCACGGTTACACATCACCATAGGAGCGCAGGTGAGGCCCATCACAAGCGCAAGGCATCGCAGTGAGGATCTGAAGGCAACAAGTCGCCAACTTGCCTATTCCAAGGGCAGGACCACGAGGGCAGCTCAGACAAGCAGCTGGTGGGCACAGTGTGAGGGCTGCCCAGACAGATTTGAGCACGAAGGTTGTGAGGGGTTAGGGAGTGGAGGATGGGTTAAGGGATTCACACGAGCTTTCTTGGAACTGAATCTTGAAACGTGTTTAGGAGTTCATCAGTCAGAAAATGGTTGCGATGGTGGAAACCTGCTTCTGGCTGTACCAGCCAATGATCTCAGGGCAACAGCCTCATCTGAGAGGTGCGTGCAAATCCAGGGATGCAAAGACAACAGGGTCTCTTTATGGAGAAAAGCACTGTCCCAGGCAGGAAATCCCACATCCTGCATAGCGCAGCACCCAGAAGTTGTTTGATTTTTACTCAAAGGTTGGCAGCTTAAGGGTGTGTTGGTGGAGAGCAGTTTGGCTGATCGGGGCTGGCCTCGGCTGCTCCTGGCTTTGCCTGGGTGTTGGATTTTTAAATGGAAGCTGGGACTGAGAAGTTGAACAGAGCTTTGGGAACTTTTCTGTGGCCAGGAGATGTAAATATTTTTTAAAAACCCTTCAAGAGAAAAGCCCTAGAAAATAATCCAAATTTTAATTTAGGATTTCTGGAGGGGCTACAGAGGAGTGAGAGCAAGCCAAAACTAGACCAGAATTTGCAAACACTGAAACTCAGCTCCAAATGAATGAATTCATAGCTTGGAACTAGACCCAGCATCAAAGCCTGCCAGAAGCAATACTAAATGCCTTTTTAAGGGAAAATGGTAGCATCAAATCATCTATACAATTTTCTTTACAATTACTGACACTAAATTTAAAAAAAAAAATTATCAGGCATTTCAACCTGGGAAAAAAGCAGAGGTAATAGAAAAATGAGAAAAAACAAACATTAGAAAAAGAGCCACAAGATTTCTATATATAGAAGCTATTTTATATAAACTTGAAAATTTTAAAATATAGATGATAATACAAAAAAATTCAGAAGACAACTTAAATAGATTTTTCTAAACAAAACAATTTAACTATAGTAATAGTAGAAATCAAGATCTCAATAGTTAGCATTTTAAGGAAAAGAAAGTTTGAGAGAGGATTAATAGAATGATCAAGTAGGCAGCAATGGCAAACACCCACAGAGTTAGATAAAGGAAAAGAAAAACGTGAAAAATTGAAAAAAGAAATAGACAATTCAATAGCAATAGCTGGAGATGTCAATGCCCCCTTTTCAATATTGAACAGAATAACTAGAGAGAGGATTAGCAAGGAAGTAGGATAAACCAACTCGATGTAAATATGTCTGTACTGCACTCCACCCCGCAGCAGCAGACGCATGATTCCATTTGCAGGAGCATCCAGTGTGTACACAAAACGTTCTCCAAGATAGGCCGCATGATAAGCCATAAAACAAGTCTCAATAAATTTAAAAGGACTGACATCAGACAAAGCATGTTCTTTGACCGCCATGAAATTAGAAGTCAGTAAAATGAAGAAATTTGAAAAATTGATACATATGTGAAAATCAAACAATATACTCCTAATTAACCAATGGGTCAAAGAATAAATAACAAGAAAACTTAGAAGAAAAGCTTTGCCATGGATCGGAACACAACCCCCGACAGGTACGGAGGCAGTGAAAGCGGTGCTCAGAGTCCATTTCCAGCTGCGATGCTCACAGTGGCGAGACCTCAGATCACTTGCCTAAACTGCCACCTTGAGAGACTAGAGACAAAAGAGCAAATAAACTCAAAACAGATGAAATGAGGAAATAACAAAGATGAAATTATAAATAAACCAAATAAAGACTAGAGAAACAGTAGAGAAAATTATTAAATTAAAAAAATTAATCATAAAATTTGCAAAGCTTCGCTTGGACTGACCAATTAAAAGAAAGAAGACTCAAATTACTAAAATCAGGGATAAAAGTTTTAGAGATTGTAAAAGAAGGAAAACTGTCTCTAGATGCACACTGCATAATCTTATTTATGAAAAACATCCTAAGAATCTACCCTCCAAAAAAGCAATTAGAACTAATATACGAGTTCATAAAGTTTCAGGATATAAAATCAATAAACAAAAATCAGTTCTTCTCCTACATACTGCAAAAATAGGCATCCAAAAATACAATTAAGGGAACAATTCTGTTTATAATGCTATTAAAAAGAATAAAATACTTAAGGATATATTTAATAAAATAAGTGCAAGACTTGTACACTGTAAACTACAAACAATTGTTGAAAAAAATTAAAGAACTGCTGCTGCTGCTAAGTCACTTCAGTCGTGTCCAACTCTGTGTGACCCCATAGACGGCAGCCCACCAGGCTCCCTCGTCCCTGGGATTCTCCAGGCAAGAACACTGGAGTGGGCTGCCATTTCCTTCTCCAATGCATGAAAGTGAAAAGAGAAAGTGAAGTCGTTCAGTCATGCCCGACTCTTAGCGGCCCCACGGACTGCAGCCCACCAGGCTCTGCTGTCCACGGGATTTTCCAGGCAAGAGTACTGGAGTGGGGTGCCATTGTCTTCTCCAAAAGAAAAACTAAACAAATGGAAAAATATCCTATGTTAATGAATTAGAAGATCTAATATTAATAAGAAGATAACATTCTCCAAAATGATTAAGAGATTCAACATAATTCCTATAAAAATTTGAACTTACTTCAAAAAAATAAACAGATGAGATGAGTATGGCAAAAGCAATACAATATTGTAAAGTTAAGCAAATAAAATTAAAAAATACAAAATAAATAAAATTCACATGAAATTGCAAGGGAACCAGAACAGCCAAAACAGTCTTGAAAAAGCAGAACAAAATTGGAAGATTTGCACTCCCAATTTCAAAACCGGCTACAAAGTCATAGTGATGAAGGCAGTGTGATGCTGGTATAGGATAGACGTGGACATGTGGAGTGAACTTGAGAGTCAACTGGTTTTCTGTGAGGGATTCTCTAAAACCATTTAGTAAGGAAAGAACAGGCTTTTCAGTGAATGGCCCCATGACAGTTGAGTATCCATATGCAAAAAATGAATTTGAGCCCCTCCACAAACAATTTATCACAATTAACTCAAAATGAACCGAAGATAAAAATGCAAAACCTAAAAGTAAATTTCTTAAAAGAAAACAGAGGTGTAAACCTTGCTGATGTTGGATTAGGTATTTCCTAAATATGTCATTAAAAAAATAATTAGACAAAATGGGCTTCACCGAAATTTAAGAATTTTTGTGCATCAAAGGACATTGCCAAGAGAGTCAAAAGACCAGCCCTAGAATAGGAAGAAATATTCACAGATCATAGATCTTATGAGGCTTTAGCATTGAGAATATATAAAGAACTACAACAACTCAATGACAAAAAGTAAATAACTCAGTTCAAAGATGGACAAGGACTTGCATAGACCTTTCTCCAAAGAAACTACGTAAGTGGTCAAGAGCACATGAGAAGATGCACATCATTAGACATTGCTGCTGCTAGTTCACTTCAGTCGTGTTCGACTCTGTGCGACCCCATAGACGGCAGCCACCAGGCTCCCCCATCCCTGGGATTCTCCAGGCAAGAACACTGGAGTGGGTTGCCATTTCCTTCTCCAATGCAGGAAAGTGAAAAGTAAAAGTGAAATTGCTCACTTGTGTCTGACTCTTAGCGACCCCATGGACTCCAGCCTACCAGGCTCCTCTGTCCATGGGATTTTCCAGGCAAGAGTACTGGAGTGGGGTGCCATTGCCTTTAGACATTAGGGAAATGCAAATCAAAACCACGGTGACCATTTCATCACACTCCCCAGGATAGCTGCGATCAAATAATGGGAAAAAAGTACTGCCAAGAATGTGGAGAAATTGGAACATGGGTCCAATGTTCCGACGTGAAATGGTAGGAATGTAAAATGGTGCCGCGGCAGCTGCAGTTTCTCAGAGTTAAACACAGAGCTGTCACGCGACCCAGCAATTCCGTTCCTACGTGTGTACCCAAGAGGACTTATGCTGCTGCTGCTGCTAAGTCGCTTCAGTCGTGTCCGACTCTGTGCGACCCCATAGACGGCAGCCCACCAGGTTCCCCCGTCCCTGGGATTCTCCAGGCAAGAACACTGGAGTGGGTTGCCATTTCCTTCTCCAATTCAAGAACTGTTTTACTAATGTTCCTACTGGCACTGTTTTCGATTACCAAAAGTGAAAACAACCCAAATGCCCATCAGCAGGTGAATGGATAAAGAAAATGCCGCATGTCCATAGAATATGGGATATGTGTGATACTCAGCCATGACGAGTAATGAAATACTGACGTGTATGTGGTACAGCATGGATGGATATTGAAAACATGTATGAAAGAACCCAGTCATAAAAGACCACATATCATATATATTGTTTATATGAAATGTCCAGGATAGAGACAAAGCAGAAGAGTGCTTGTTGGAGGCTGGAAGTGAAGGGTGGGTTGTGATGACTGACGGTTCACGTGTATGAAGGCTCGTCAGGGGTGACGGAAAGCATTTTGGAATTCGAAAACGGGACAGAGGAGCCTGGTGGGCTGCAGTCCATGCGGTCACAAAGAGCTGGACACAAATGAGCGACTAAGCACACACACACACACACACACATACAACGGTTACACAACTTGGATCAGATCAGATCAGATCAGTCGCTCAGTCGTGTCCGACTCTTTGTGACCCCATGAACTGCAGCACGCCAGGCCTCCCTGTCCATCACCAACTCCCGGAGGTCACTCAGACTCACGTCCATCGAGTCAGTGATGCCATCCAGCCATCTCATCCTCTGTCGTCCCCTTCTCCTCCTGCCCCCAATCCCTCCCAGCATCAGAGTCTTCTCCAATGAGTCAACTCTTCGCATGAGGTGGCCAAAGTATTGGAGTTTCAGCTTTAGCATCATTCCTTCCAAAGAAATCCCAGGGCTGATCTCCTTCAGAATGGACTGGTTGGATCTTCTTGCAGTCCAAGGGACTCTCAAGAGTCTTCTCCAACACCACAGTTCAAAAGCATCGATTCTTCGGCACTCAGCCTTCTTCACAGTCCAGCTCTCACATCCATACATGACCACAGGAAAGACCATAGCCTTGACTAGGCGAACCTTTGTTGGCAAAGTAATGTCTCTGCTTTTGAATATGCTATCTAGGTTGGTCATAACTTTCCTTCCAAGGAGTAAGCGTCTTTTAATTTCGTGGCTGCAGTCACCATCTGCAGTGATTTTGGAGCCCCCAAAAATAAAGTCTGACACTGTGTCCACTGTTTCCCCATCTATTTCCCATGCAGTGATGGGACCAGATGCCATGATCTTCGTTTTCTGAATGTTGAGCTTTAAGCCAACCTTTTCACTCTCCACTTTCACTTTCATCAAGAGGCTTTTGAGTTCCTCTTCACTTTCTGCCATAGGAGGATAGACTAAAGCCACTGAAATATGTGTTTTAAAATAGTGAATTTTAGTATGTAAATTGTATCTTAGTTATAAAAAGGAAAAACATTAACAAAAAGCAATGATCATGCAGTTGTTTTGTAGCAATCACAAATATACATCTAGGTGTTTAATAAGCAAGTCTACTGAACGTTAGTAAATTTAATAAATATAATACTAAATAAATATTAGAAGGAGGAGGAGAAGGGGGCAAGAGAGGATGAGATGGTTGGATGGCATCACTGACTTGATGGACATGAGTTTGAGCAAGCTCCAGGAGCTGGTGATGGACAGGGGAACCTGGCATGCTGCAGTCCATGGGGTCGCCAAGAGTCAGACACGGCTGAGAACTGAACTGAACAGAACACTATGCAAGTGGCTATATGAGGTTTAGACTAAATCATTCTGATAGTATATTAAACAATTCACGGAAGATCTGAAACCAATTTATTTGGAAGTAAAGGCAAAGTCCTTTGAAAGACACTCTTCCGTGATTCAAATGTCACTTGAGTTGTGACACAGACAGTGATGCTGGGGGAACATGAGTTTAAATAAAATTGTTTTGTGAGGTGGAGAATGCTTAAAAGCGGTGTTTGTAAGTTACTAGATATTTTATATGTGCTTACAAATGTGTCTGGATAACCACATTCATTAATATTATAATTAGAGAGGATGACTACATGAAAGGGTAGTTTAGAAGAAAATGTCTGAACTTAAGCAACAGACAAAAAAGGATGGAAAGAATCTTAGAAGGGCATAGGAGACATCCAAGTCACGATGAAAATCCAGCGTGTGAGTGACCGGAGAACCAGCCAAAGAAAAAAGAAAGTAATGAGGCAGAGTAATATTCGTCTAATATTTCACCCAAATTGATCCCCAAAAATCAAACTCAAGCAGACACTTAGTTGAGGGTCTGCTTTCATTGTTCAAGTAAAAAAGGCAAGGAGAAAAATCTTAAAAGTAATCAGAGAAAATAAAACACACTACTTTAAAAAGACCAATGATAAGAAAGAGGGTTCAACAAAAATATCAGAATCCTAAAGACCACGGTATCTCATGGCACAGGGCTGCAAGAAAGCGGCTGCCAACTTGGAATTCTAAATGCTGAAAAAATATTCTTCAAAACTGAAGGCAAAGACATAATTAGACAATTACTGAAATAATTATACACTAGCCTAACTTTCACTACTGAAAGTACAGAAGTTATTCAGGCAACAAGAAGCAATTCCCAGTGTGTGTGTGTAAGTCACTCAGTTTGTCCGACTCTACTACTGCAGGCAGGAATCCCTCAGAAGAAATGGAGTGGCCCTCGTAGTCAACAAAAGAGTCCGAAATGCAGTACTTGGATGCAATCTCAAAAACGACAGAATGATCTCTGTTCGTTTTCAAGGCTAACCATTCAGTATCACAGTAATCCAAGTCTATGTCCCAAACAGTAATGCTGACTAAACTAAACAGTTCTATGAAGACCTTCTAGAACTAACACCCAAAAAAGATGTCCTTTTCATTATAGGGGACTGGAATGCAGAAGTAGGAAGTCAAGAAACACCTGGAGTAACTGGCAAATTTGGCCTTGAAATACGGAATGAAGCAGGGCAAAGGCTAATAGAGTTCTGCCAAGAGAACGCACTGGTCATAGCAAACACCCTCTTCCAACAACACAAGAGAAGACTCTACACATGGACATCACCAGATGGTCAACACCGAAATCAGATTGATTATATTCTTTGCAACCAAAGATGGAGAAGCTCTATACAGTCAGCAAAAGCAAGAACAGGAGCTGACTGTGGCTTGCATCATAAACTCCTTATTGCCAGATTCAGACTGAAATTGAAGAAAGTGGGAAAAACCACTAGACCATTCAGGTATGACCTAAATCAAATCCCTTATGACTATACAGTGAAAGTGAGAAATAGATTTAAGGGACTAGATCTGATAGACAGAGTGCCCGAAGAACTATGGATGGAGGTTCGTGACATTATACAGGAGATAGGAATCAAGACCATCCCCAAGAAAAAGAAATGCAAAAAAGCAAAGTAGATGTCTGACGAGGCCTTACAGATATCTGTGAAAAGAAGGGAAGCAAAAAGCAAAGGAGAAAAGAAAAGATATACCCATTTGAATGCAGAGTTCCAAAGAATAGCAAGGAGAAATAAGAAAACTTTCCTCAGCGATCAATGCAAAGAAATAGATGAAAATAATAGAATGGGAAAGACTAGAGATCTGTTCAAGAAAATTAGAGATACCAAGAGAACATTTCATACAAAGATGGGCTCAATAAAGGACAGAAATGGTATGGACCTAACAGAAGCAGAAGATAGTAAGAAGAGATGGCAAGAATACACAGAAGAACTGAACAAAAAAAGATCTTCAGAACCCAGATCATCACGATGGTGTGATCACTCACCTAGAGCCAGACATGCGGGAATGTGAAGTCAGGATCTTTAGTAAGCATCACTACGAACAAAGCTAATGGAAGTGATGGAATTCCACTTGAGCTATTTCAAATCCTGAAAGATGACTGTAAAAGTGCTTCACTCAATATGCCAGCAAATTTGGAAAACTCAGCAGTGGCCACAGGACTGGAAAAGTTCAGTTTTCATTTCAATCCCAAAGAAAGGCAATGTAAAAGAATGCTCAAACTACCACAAATTACACTCATCTCACACGCTAGTAAGATCAGATCAGATCAGTCGCTCAGTCGTGTCCGACTCTTTGCGACCCCATGAATCACAGCATGCCAGGCCTCCCTGTCCATCACCAACTCCCGGAGTTCACTCAGACTCACATCCATCGAGTCAGTGATGCCATCCAGCCATCTCATCCTCTGTCGTCCCCTTCTCCCCCTGCCACCAATCCCCCCAGCATCAGAGTCTTCTCCAATGAGTCAACTCTTTGCATGAAGTGGCCAAAATATTGGAGTTTCAGCTTTAGCATCATTCCTTCCAAAGAAATCCCAGGGCTGATCTCCTTCAGAATGGACTGGTTGGATCTCCTTGCAGTCCAAGGGACTCTCAAGAGTCTTCTCCAACACCACAGTTCAAAAGCAACAATTCTTCGGCACTCAGCCTTCTTCACAGTCCAGCTCTCACATTCATACATGACCACAGGAAAGACCATAGCCTTGACTAGGCGAACCTTTGTTGGCAGAGTAATGTCTCTGCTTTTGAATATGCTATCTAGGTTGGTCATAACTTTCCTTCCAAGGAGTAAGCGTCTTTTAATTTCGTGGCTGCAGTCACCATCTGCAGTGATTTTGGAGCCCAGAAAAAGAAAGTCTGACACTGTTTCCCCTGTTTCCCCCATCTATTTCCCATGCAGTGATGGAACCAGATGCCATGATCTTCGTTTTCTGAATGTTGAGCTTTAAGCCAACCTTTTCACTCTCCACTTTCACTTTCATCAAGAGGCTTTTGAGTTCCTCTTCACTTTCTGCCATAAGGGTGGTGTCATCTGCATATCTGAGGTTATTGATATTCCTCCCAGCAATCTTGATTCCAACTTGTGTTTCTTCCAGTCCAGTGTTTCTCATGATGTACTCTGCATATAAGTTAAATAAACATGGTGACAATATACAGCCTTGACGTACTCCTTTTCCTATTTGGAACCAGTCTGTTGTTCCATGTCCAGTTCTAACTGTTGCTTCCTGACCTGCATACAAATATCTCAAGAGGCAGATCAGGTGGTCTGGTAATGCTTAAAATTCTCCAAGCCAGGCTTCAGCAATATGTGAACCGTGAACTTCCTGATGTTCAAGCTGGTTTCAGAAAAGGCAGAGGAACCAGAGATCAAATTGCCAACATCCTCTGGGTCATCGAAAAAGCAAGAGAGTTCCAGAAAAACATCTATTTCTGCTTTATTGACTATGCCAAAGCCTTTGACTGTGTGGATCACAATAAACTGGGAAATTCTGAAAGAGATGGGAATACCAGACCACCTGACCTGCCTCTTGAGAAATCTGTATGCAGGTCAGGAAGCAACCATTAGAATTGGACATAAAACAAGACTGGTTCCAAATAGGAAAAGGAGTACATCAAAGCTGTATATTGTCACCCTGCTTATTTAAGTTATATGCAGAGTACACTATGAGAAATGCTGGGCTGGAAGAAGCACAAGCTGGAATCAAGATTGCCAGGAGAAATATCAATAACCTCAGATATGCAGATGACACAACCCTTATGATAGAAAGTAAAGAAGAACTAAAGAGCCTCTTGATGAAAGTGAAAAAGGAGAGTGAAAAAGTTGGCTTAAAACTCAACATTCATAAAACGAAGATCATGGCATCCGGTCCCATCACTTCATGGCAAATAGATGTGGAAACAGTGAAAACAGTGGCTGACTTTATTTTTCTGGGCTCCCAAATCACTGCAGATGGTGAGTGCAGCCATGAAATTGACAGATGCTTACCCCTTGGAAGGAAACTTATGACCAACCTAGATAGCATATTCAAAAGCAGACGTTACTTTGCCAACAAAGGTCCATCTAGTCAAGGCTATGGTTTTTCTTGTGGTCATGTATGGATGTGTGAGTTGGGCTATAAAGAAAGTTGAGTGCTGAAGAATTGATGCTTTTGAACTGTGGTGTTGGAGAAGACTCTTGAGAGTCCCTTGGGCTGCAAGGAGATCCAAGCAATCTATCCTAAAGGAGGTCAGTCCTGAGTGTTCATGTTGAAGCTAAAACTCCAATACTTTGGCCAACTGATGCGAAGAGCTGACTCTTTTGAAAAGACCCTGATGCTGAGAAAGATTGAAGGCAGGAGGAGAAAGGGACAACAGAGGATGAGATGGTTGGATGGCATCACCGACTCGGTGGACATGGGTTTGAGTGGACTCCAGGAGTTGGTGATGGACAGGGAGGCCTGTCATGCTGTCATTCATGGGATCGCAAGAGTCAGACACGACTGAGCAACTGAATGAACTGTGTCCCTCTTCCTCCGACCCCATAGACTGCAGCCCTTCAGGTTCCTCCATCCTTGGGATTCTCCAGGCAAGAACTTTGGAGTGGATTGCCACTTCCTTCTCCTGATTCCCAGTAGAAACCTATAAATTCAGGAAGGAAATACATATGTACATATTATATGTAATTATTGTCATATGTAAATTTGTATAATCACATGCTGCTGCTGCTGCTAGGTCATTTCAGTCGTGTCGGACTCTGTGTGATCCCATAGACGGCAGCCCACCAGGCTCCACCATCTCTGGGATTCTCCAGGCAAGAACACTGGAGTGGGTTGCCATTTCCCTCTACAATGCATGAAAGTGAAAGTGAAAGTGAAGTTTCTCAGTCATGTCCGACCCTCAGCGACCCCATAGACTGCAGCCCACCAGGCTCCTCCATCCATGGGATTATCCAGGCAAGAGTACTGGAGTGGGGTGCCATTGCCTTCTCCGATATAATCACATATATACTAATAATTATAATTACGTATTTTAATAATTATGAGAGTTTTAAATATATGCAACCAAAATATAAGGCAATAATGGTGAAAAAGTGAGGAAGGTGACAAAGTATTGCATAGCTTTTATGTTCAAGTGATGATAAACTATTCTAGACCTTGACAAGTTAAGGATGGAAGAACTCCATACCTGTGGCAGATTAATTTTGATATATGGCAAAACCAATACAATATTGTAAAGTTAAATAAAACTAAATTAAAAAAAGAAGAAGTTAAATATATAGTAAAAGGAGGCAGAAATAATGAGATAGGAAAGCAGGAAAAAGAACAATAAAAATATTGGAATCAACCAAAAAGGCAAGAAAAAAAGAATAGAAATAGATCAGATATGATATGTCAAAATATTAAGGCAGGAAATTTCAATGCAAAAATATCAGTGATTACATATAAGCAGAATAAGTACACTGATCAATTTACAAATTACTAATTTCATAGTAAAGGAAAAAATACACTATATACTGTTTGCAAAAGTTATACAAGTAAAGATACACAAAAGTTGGCATTAAAAGATGGAGATATAAATAACAAGCAAAACTTAGCTAATCACAACAGTTACATCACTTGTCATGCTAATGACAAAGTGATACTGCTATGAAATATCAGACAAGGTGGATGTTAAAGCAGAAAAGATCTGTAGTGAAAAAAGAAACATTTCATAGCAATTAAAGGCTCACTCTTCTGGGGATAATAAAACACTCCCAGAAATACTGTAACATATGAACACAGTCTGCAAGTACACATAACCAAAGCTGATAGAACGTAGAGTGTAAATGGACAAAGAAGCAATCATAATGAGAGAGTCCAGCATATCATATTTTATAACTAAAGCCAAAAGCAGCCAAAAAGATCGTTCATCATACAGAAAATCTTTCCCACGTGATTAACAAATTTAACATAATTAAAAATGTGGACCACTGCATCCATCAAATGTAGGTTACTCATTTTTTATGTGTATATGGATCATTTACCAAAATTACCCTTACACTGAACCATAAAGCAAGTCTCAAGAAATGGTTGAAGTTATGCATGGCATATATTCTGAACATAGTACAGCTGATATTTTCAAATAACTGGAAAAGAAGCAACGTATTTCTAAATACATCGTGGATCAAACAAAACAAATCATAAATGGAATTGGGAACTGTTTTGCCACATATGGTTATAAAACTACAATAAAAATGTGTGAGATACAGCTGTGTTTATAAGGAAATGTATGGACTTATTAATCAAAGAGATTAAAGGCTCAAAATCAGTCTAAATATACTTTCCAGATAGTTGGGTAAAAGAATAGTAAGTTAAATTTAAAATCATAGTTAAGTATAAAATCAAGCTAAAACTAGAAATTAAAAAGGGCAGCAGACTATTATAATGAAATAAATTAACAACAGCAAATGTTGGTTTCATCAGAAAAAAAAATACATTAGACAGACACTTGATAGTACTGAATAAGTACTCTCAAAAAAGAGAGAAGGAGAGAGAGAGAAAGGCAAAACTTAACATACATCAAAATCACGATTGACTAAAACTCATTCAAGAGGACATAGAAAATTCTAAAAAGCTGCCTATTTATTAAAGTAATAATAAAATCTATAATTAAAATTTCTCCATTACCATCCTCACCCCCACATATCTGTTGAGCCTATATGCCTTTACATTCTTCTAAAATGGGGAAACAGTGGAAATAGTGTCAGACTTTATTTTTCTGAGCTCCAAAATCACTGCAGATGGTGACTGCAGCCATGAAATTAAAAAACGCTTACTCCTTGGAAGAAAAGTTATGACCAACCTAGATAGCATATTCAAAAGCAGAGACATTACTTTGCCAACAAAGGTTCGCCTAGTCAAGGCTATGGTCTTTCCTGTGGTCATGTATGGATGTGAGAGCTGGACTGTGAAGAAGGCTGAGCGCCAAAGAATTGATGCTTTTGAACTGTGGTGTTGGAGAAGACTCTTGAGAGTCCCTTGGACTGCAAGGAGATCCAACCAGTCCATTCTTAAGGAGATCAGCCCTGGGATTTCTTTGGAAGGAATGATGCCCAAGCTGAAACTCCAGTACTTGGGCCACCTCATGCGAAGTGTTGACTCATTGTTAAAGACTCTGATGCTGGGAGGGATTGGTGGCAGGAGGAGAAGGGGACGACAGAGGATGAGATGGCTGGATGGCATCACTGACTCGATGGACATGAGCCTGAGTCACCTCCGGGAGTTGGTGATGGACAGGGAGGCCTGGCGTGCTGCGATTCATGGGGTCGCAAAGAGTCGGACACGACTGAGCGACTGAACTGAACTGAACTGAAACATTTACATATGACAAAATATACACAACTCTTATGTACGGAATATTCTTCCAGAGAACAGAGAGAGAGCAAGCCCTTCCCGGTTGTCTTGATGTGGTCAGAACAATCCTGATAAAGAGACCTGCTGCGTACTTTACAAATAAATACCGTTTAGGGATTGTGCTGGACCGGATCATATCCCACTCCACAACCAAGAATATCCACATCCTAATCCCTGGACCTGTGAATATCATATGGTAAAAAGGATGTAGCAGAGGTGATTAGGTTAAGCAACTGAGCAAAATTATCCTGCACTATCCCGGGGAGTTTAATGTAATTACAGGTGCCCTTATTAGGGAAGAGAAGAAGGTCAGAGTTCATAGCAGGAGTTGTGGCGACTGAAACAAGAAACTGGAATGGCGAGAGGAAGGGACTGTGAGCCAGAGAGCAGGTGGTCTCTAGAAGCTGAAAAAAGAAAGCAGGTTCTCTTCTGAAGAGTCAGAAAAGACCCAGCTCTGCTGACGTCTTGAGTTTAAAATTCTGATCTTCAGAACTAAAAGACAATAAATTCGTGTTTTTTAAAGCAATGAGTTTGTGGAAATTTGTTATAGTAGCAATAGGAAGCCAGTACAAAGGCTAATATCTCTAATAAATGTGGACACAAAATTCCCAAAGTAAGTATTAGAAAATCAAATCCTTGATGTCTAGAAATAGACAATAGGTTATAGTCAAGTTAAGTTTATGGTAGGAGTGCCAGTGTGCAGGAATACAAAGGGAACACTTGAACTTCAGTCATTCTATATCACCATTACAACCAACTAAAGTAGAGAAATTGTGTTATCATCTAAATAGATATACACACACAAAATCGATGAAATTCAACACTGATTCATGGTTAAAAAAATTAACAAACAAAAGTCTTGCTTGGCAAAGTTGTCCTAGACGAGAGTCTAATGGAAATCATCTAAGAAATAAATCCAAGTATAAGATTAATAGATAATGAGAAAGCATTAGTGGTATTCTACCTGATACATATTGAGAAAAAGACAAGCTACCCTCACTTCTATTCAGAAATGTACCGGAGGATCTAGCCAGTGAAATAAGGCAGCAAAAAGAAATCACAGTTTTAACACTACTAAAAATCATAAAACTGTTATTGTTATAAGATGATAAGATTTTTAAGTTGAAATTTCTAAGACATTTACAGATAAACCAGGATAATTAATCAGTACATTTAACAAGACCTCTGGGACAGGGTCATTATACACAGCTCAATTTTAATTCTGTTTATGAAAACAAATAAAAAATAAAATACAGTTTAAAAGAATACCATTAACCATGACTTGAAAAATCTAAATTCCTAAGAATAAATATACGCAAAGAGCTCTACACAGAAAACTATAAAAAATTCTTTGGAGAAATTAGCAAAAATAATGGATTGAAATATATGAGAGTTAAATATCAGTCATCCAGGTGGTGCTAGCGGTAAGAAACTGCCTGCCAGTGCAGGAGATGCAGGAGACATGGGTTCTATCCCTGGGTCGGGAAGGTCCCCTAGAGAAGGAGATGGCAACGCACTCCAGTACTCTTGCCTGGGAATCCCATGGACAGAGGAGCCTGGTGGGCTATAGTCCATGGGGTCGCAAAGTCAGACATGAGTGACTGACTGAGCATGCACGCACAGGCTTAATGTAAACCTAGATGACATCTTGGCTGTTTTTTTTTTTTTTTAATTCAAAATGGTGATTCTAAAAACCATTCTAAGCTGATTCTAAAATTTATATGACAGTGCAAAAGACCAATAATAGTTAAGACAATCTTAAAGGAGAAGGCAGTTGGAGGAATTACCCTGGCAAAAATAAAGACTTATTTTAAAGCTGCAGTGATTAAGACAATATTGTAATGCAAGGGTAGACAAAGAGACCAGTGGAGGAGAATAGAATCCGGAGGCAGACATACACTTTACAGACAAATGATTTATTATAACGGTGCTTCAGAGCAGTGGGGAAATGTCTTTTCAGTAAATGATGCTGAGTCAATGGCAATGCAGATGGAAAAAATAAATCTTGTCCTATTCGCATCACACTCAAAATGTGTTTCCAGAGATGCTGTAAATCTGAATGTGAGAAAAGGAGAATACCCACAGACTTCTTAAGCAGGACACACGCTGTGTGCACCGAGATAAAGGATGATAAATGTCTACACTAAAGTCAGGAAACCGCGTCCACCCCAAGACACCAAAGAGAGGAAGGTCACACACCACTGAGTGAGAGGAGATATGCACGATACCTATGACAAAGGTCTCCAAACTCAGCAAGGAAAAAGCAAACAGGAATAGTCAAATATGGGCAAGAGGTCTGAACAGTCAGTTCTCAAAAGAAGACGTCCCATGGGCCAAAAGTGTGGGAAACAGTTTCTACCTTCATTACTAGTCCAAAAAATGTAAATAAAAAGTCACAGTGAGATATCATGGCTCACGTTCTGAAAGAGTGAAATGGAAGCAATCAGACAGCACCCCAGCTGTTGCCAGAGGTGTGCAACGACCGAAACACTCCAGCTCTGCTGGGAGAGCGGCACACTTCACAGTCAGCTTTGCAGAAAAGCAGGACAGCGTTATGAAAGGTGAATATGCACGAAAAGGGAGGGGAGGGGAGGTTCAAGAGGGAGGTACACACGTACACCTCTGGCGAATTCTTGTTGATACATGGCAGAAACCAGCATGATCGTGTAAAGCAGTCATCCTCCAATTAAAAATAAATAACTTTTTTTAAAAAGGTGGACTTCAGCAATTTCACTGTTAGAAATACAACCTGCAGAGCTCCATGTATACAGGCACCAAATTCATGTGTAGAATAACCACATGGCATCACACAAGATAGCCTGTCCCTCCCTGGAGAAGGAGCCCATGTCCATCAGCAGCAGAACGTTTAATTGTGGTACGATTGCACACTGGTGGACTCTACACTAAAAGGAGGAACTCATTGTTAATCAACAGGGAAGAATCCCACAAACATAGTACTGAGTAAAAGAAACAGACAGAGAAGAATATACACTCTACAATTCCATCTCTGTAAATTAAAACTAGCATGTGAGTAGTCAGAATGAGGTTAAGTTAAAGACCGAGGTGCTCGCGGCTAGAAAAGGGCGCAGGGGTGTCTGGGATACTGGTGACGTGGAAGTCTTGACCTGGGCGGTGGGTTCATGAGTGTGTTTACTTGGTCAAAATTCATTAAGCTCTACACACAGTAAGCTTATGACTTAGGCACTTTCCTGGTTGTCTATTTGACATTATAATTAAAGATGAGTCAAGTAATGTAGCAAAGGAATATGGGAGAAACTTTGAGGGCACGTGAGCTTGTCTCATGATGAACACGATGAGGCTGAGATGGCCGGGACCCTCCAAGCTGCCACGGCCAGCTGGCTGTTGGGTCTTTTGAGGGTGCAGTCAGGAGAGAGAGTCAGGGTGTGGGTAGAAGTCTGGATGTTTTCAGCACATCTAAGTAGCTGAAGCTGCGTGTAAGTGAGCCCCACCGACACTGTGCCCAGGGTAAACTGAGGCAGACGCCCAGTTTCAGACCTTGTGCCAGCATGAAGCATGGTTCAACAGAAAAATAGAGCAAGTAAGATATTTTGTGTGGGTTTATTATACAATACCATAAAAATAAACAGATTTAATAGAAATAGAAGTTAAAAGAAATGAAAGAGATGTATTGCAAGATAACGGCTCACAAGGTGGTGGGAGCCAGCAAGTTCAACACCCACTGAGAGCTCTCAGACGAAGCTGAGGCTGCATTCTTGAGGCAGTTCAGGAAGCCGCAGTTTATGTGCTGAAAGCCTCCAACAGATTGGATGACCCCTCCCACACACAGCGTCAAGGGTCATCTGCTTTACTTAGAATGAACTGAGATGGCAGTCGTCGGCCACATCTACACAGTGCCTTCCAACTAGATTAGGATTATACTGAAAACTGCGTACAGTAGCCCAGCCAAGTGGACGCACGCAAGAACCACTGCAGCCCCGCTGGCGATCAGCGCTAAGGTCGTCTTCCCAGAGAGGACTTCTCTGAATGATGGCCATCTCTCCTTAACCCCGCCTGTCACTCCATCAGAACCCTATTTACTTTCTTTAATTAGAGAGCAGTGAAATCGCATTTGTTTGTCTGTTTTATTATCTACCTGGCCTGCTGATATCTCCTCCCCACCAGGGGCATGAACTGCAGCAGGTCCCCCTGGCAAGCCCACTGGCATGTGAGACCACCCTGGCCAATGTTTCCTTCTACCCAGCGCCCTCCACTTCCCACCACCAGAGCAGCACGAGCCCCTGACTGTCCTGAGTGCCGTCTCTGGTAAAACTGCAGGGCAGCGAAAGGTGGAACCAGCTTATCCAAACTGGCCACACACGGCTCCTTCTCCAGTTGTTGGGTTTTCCGACTCCTCTGCCTTCTGCTCTGCAAAAGTCACCCTGCCAATCAGAGATCTGAAGCAAGAGCCTCCTGACTACAGTTCTTAGATTAATTGCAAATTTGGAAATTAAATAAAAAACATCCACCACATTTTTCTTAGCAATCATGACTGTTTCAAGAACTAGCTATAAATGAGTCTCTGCTCTGCGTCTTTCTCCCCATCAGTCATTTTCTGAGATGAAACTAGAGAAACAAGGAAAAGATCACAACTCCCTGACATCTGCCTCCAACGCTGCGTTAGGAAGCACTCAAGAGCGGAGGCAGGTGCACCAGGATACCAACGCATAAGCAGAAGAGGCTTATGTGATAACACTCAGGCTCCAGCTTCCCCAGGGGGATGATGCTGTCCCGCAAGGAGCCTTGTTGGTTGGCAGTTAGGTCCCTGAGGCCACTCTGGGGTAGGAACTCCAGTGTGCATTTTCCCTGGTGGGAGCAGGGAAGACAGCATCCAAGACAGCTGTGTCTCTCTGGGAGCATCGCCCTTGCACTTGTCTCAGGAGATAGTACCACCCACCTCTAGCTAACTCTCCAACCAACTAACAAATTATACAGCACAAGACAGGCTGTTGCTTTGCAAACTCTGCATCCCTAAGAGCAGACCCTGCCCGTGCCCCACAGGTGGCCCCTCACCCTGCAAGCACCAGGAGCCAGGGCAGAACGAGTCTGTGTATATGGCATCCATGGTGGAGCAGTGTCCTCACGGCCCCTGGGCTAAAAACTTTCAAAGCTGTTTCTGGAGCCACAGCACATGCCATCCCTGGGTTGGAGCCTGGGATGCAGGGCTGAGCAGCAGAGCAGCAGCCACCTTCCTGCCGGTGGTGCTCCAGCATCGTGGTGCCATGGCAACCAGGGGTGCGGGTCCTGCAGGAGGTCCAGGTAGGTCTGGGGAGGCTTGTGCAGGGACTGATGTTTGAGCTGGCAAAGTAAAGCAGCACTGGACACTTGTGAAAGGATGCAGGACAGAGCAAGTGAGACCACCAACACTCGCTCCTTGGAAGAAAAGCGACGACAAACCTAGACAGCGTATTAAAAAGCAGAGACATTGCTTTGCAGACAAAGGTCCATCTAGTCAAAGCTATGGTTTTTCCAGTAGTCATGTATGGATGTGAGAGTTGGACTATAAAGAAGGCTGAGTGCCAAAGAATTAATACTTTTGAACTGTGGTGTTGGAGAAGACTCCTGAGAATCCCTTGGACTGCAAGATCCAATCAGTCCATCCTAAAGGGAATCAGTCCTGAATATTCATTGGAGAGACTGATACTGAAGCTGTAGCTCCAATACTTTGGCCACCTGAGGCAAAGGGTGGACTCATTGGAAAAGACCCTGATGCTGAGAAAGATTGAGGGCAGGAGGAGAAGGGGCTGCAGAGGATGAGAGGGTAGGATGGCATCACCGACTGGATGGACTTGAGTTTGAGTAAACTCCGGGAGTTGGTGATGGACAGGGAGGCCTGGCGTGCTGTGGTTCATGGGGTCGCAGAGAGTCGGACACGACTTGGTGACTGAACAACAGCCGCAGTAGCAGAGAGACTCTAGTTGAAAAACTGCACTGGATTCCAACTAACACAGAGATGACTGAGGTTTGTACAGGGAGAAAAGAGAGGGAAGAAAGTGGGGTCATGAGAACGTGAAAAGTGGGAACAAGAAAGGATGGGGAGCTGTGTGGGAAGTCACAGAGAGGGGCGAGGGGAGAGTTACGGAGGCTGGCTTGGCAGCGGAGTGGCGCAATCTGTCTGTGGTTTGGCCACGCTGTGTTTTCTTGAGCAAAGACTCAGCACAGGGACCGGGGCACCTCTGGGTACAGCCTAGTGCAGGTCTGGTCGAGGGGCTGAGCATGGGGTCCAGGAAAGTCCGTCCTTTGGCCTGGGGTGGAGCTCAGTCCTGAATGGTGATTGAGATTTGCATGGAGCACAGACCTGCAGAGACTGGGAGGGGAGGCGGTGGTCTCAGACTGACCACCTGGGAGCCAAAGGATCCATGTGGGACGCCTGCAGGTTTAGGGACCCTGGTCTCTCCCAGAAAGTGACAAGGGAGGAGGGCTCACCTGGGGGCTGCTGGGCGGTAGAGTCTGGCACCACGGCAGGGTCTCAGGAAAAACCTGGTGTTACTGAAAGGGCCAGGCTGTCCTCTGTGGTTGCTGAGACAGGAAGTAGAATCCCCCGACCGGTGGGTATCTGCTCTGAGCCAGGAAGCCCTCTGGGGTCCCATCTCACAGCTAACCTGAACAGGGACATGCTCTTCGCATTTAAGGGACAGCTCCACTCAGAGCAACGGGCACAGACTCCAGTCCCCCCATCCAACCTGGAGGACGTCATCAGAGACGCTGAGCTTCTCCGGAGCCGTGTGCTCCTAGGAAACAGAGAAGGTTAAGAAATGCCCCCGACTCTCGTGTTCTGGGAAACAGCTTCCTGTACAACCCCCTTTCCTCATACGACTCAGACAAGATTTGCAGATGCCCCACAGTTCCCCCGGGACACAGCCAGACACGGCCCTCCAAGGCCCATTCTGTGACTGGTAAACGACCAGCTGAGGGCCTGGTCCCCACTGATCCATCAGAGCAAGAGGCTTTTCACCAGACTTTTGTTTAAGACTGTCCCCTCCGGGGCTCTGACCTCTGGCCCACCCCCAGCCCAGCCTCCTTTAAACCTGCTTTAAACTCCTGACACAATCTCTGCTCTGTGACCCGATCATGCCACCCTTTCACCCCACTTCCTACACCAGCTCTTTGGAGAAGGAAATGGCAACCCACTCCAGTACTCTTGCCTAGAGAATCCTGTGGACAGAGGAACCTGGCTGGCTGCTGTCCATAGGGTCGCACAGAGTCGGACATGACTGAAGCAACTTGGCATGTATGTATTATGCCCTTTAATAAAAGTCATTGGAGAAGGAAATGGCAACCCACTCCAGTATTCTTGCTTGGAGAATCCCAGGGACCGGGGAGCCTGGTAGGCTTCCGTCTATGGGGTCACATAGAGTCGGACACGGCTGAAGTGACTTAGGAGCAGACCCTCCAGCAGAGTACCCAGGCATTGCTCCTTCTGTGAGAGAGGCCCCCCCACCCCTACCCTTGGTGATGTCCCACCCCACGCCAACAGCAATCCTCGGGAGTGAAGTGCCTCCTTATTAGACCTGGATTCATTTCTCACTCGATGTTGGCCACATTTGGCCATTGAGCTCTTGAAGTGTGACTAGAGATGCTATGGTTTTATTTTAAAACAATTAATAGAAATTTAAGTAGCCATATGTGGGAAGCAAACAGAGGAGAAAACAAGATGAGTTGGGAGTGGGGGGCGCAAAATGCTCCTGACCCAGGCCCCGGCTGAGCACTGACCCCCCCCACCCCAGACCCCCTGCTTAGCACTGACCCCCAGACTCCTGCTGAGCACTGACCCCCCCAGACCCCCTGCTGAGCACTGACCCCCAGACTCCTGCTGAGCACTGACCCCCCCAGACCCCCTGCTGAGCACTGACGACCCCCCCCCAGACCCCTTGCTGAGCACTGACCCAGACTCCTGCTGAGCACTGACCCAGACCCCTGCTGAGTACTGACCCAGACTCCTGCTGAGCACTGACCCCCCCAGACCCCCTGCTGAGCACTGACCCCCCCCCCAGAACCCCTGCTGAGCATTAACTACCCCCCTCCCACACCCCCAGCAGAGCACTGACCTGGACCCCCTGCCAAGCCCTGCCCGGGGCCCCCAGCTGAGCTGTGACTCTGCTGCAGCACCCCATCCCACGCCTGCCCCAGGGGAGGCCTTCAGCAGCTGGCCTCTGGGCCCGAGCAGTGAGCCCCCAGCCCCGCAGACGGAGTGGGGAAGGGGCTGCAGGTGCTCTCCTGCAGAGCTTGCAGGCTGGCTGACCATCTGCCTCCCTCCACACCCAGCTCGTGCCCTTTGGGCCTGAGAGAAGCTTCTGCTATCACACTGCCCTCAGTTGAGAATTTTTCACCGGGTTGGGCTGCAGGGGAAATATCGTCCTGGAGCCAGAGGCTCAGACTGTGGGTCTGACTTTTGCTGACCTGTGGTGGCTCTTGTACAAACTCTTAACTTGAGTTCAGGTTTCTTATTCGTATAATTGGAGCATAATGGATCTCTCTAGCTTAATGCTTGAATGTAAACAGGATAAACAAAATCAGGATACTTTGAAAATCTAGAATGTGAAAAGTGGACTTGATGCTCTTCCCCAGAAGCAGACCATGGGGCTTCTCCTCCAAGAGTCTGTTGAGGGCCTAGGGTTGGGGTTGGGGGACAGGATGCAGCTTAGAGAAAGCAGAGATGGGCTAGGGGGCAGGACAGGCCTGGGGGAGGGCCCAGGCTAAGTCAGGCAGAGAGCTGACCAAGAATACATCCTCCAGGGTCAGCTCTAGAGAACAGCTCAACCTCAGAATCCCCTCCTGGAGGTCAGGGTACCCTGTGCCCACTAGGCTTCGCAAGAGGCTTGCGTGAAGGGATGATGGAGGTAAAGACAAGGGTAACCCTGCTCTCTTGTTGGGAAGGGAACCTCCTAGAGAAGGAACACCTGGGAGTGTCATCACCCAGGAAAGAGACCGGGCGGGCGACCCGCCGTGTGACAGTGTTCCCAGTGAACTGGACTATTAAAGGTATTCGCTGAGAAACAAAATGAGAGGTAAGAAGTGGATTTATTTAGAGAGAATCCCCAAAATGTGGGCATCTCAGAAGGCCAGAGCCTTGAAATACGGTATGGCTAGTTATAGGCTAGGTAATTCCATAGGCTAATGAGCGGGTGGATTGCTCCAATTATGTGCGGGAAGGGGCAGGGATTCCCTGGACTAGACCACTGGTTACTTTTTGATCTTTTATGGTTGGCCTCAGAACTGTCTTGGAACTGGTGGATGTGACATCTGTGTGTGTGTTAGTCACTCAGTCGTGTCCGACTCTTTGTGAGCCCAGGGACTGTAGCCTGCCAGGCTCCTCTGTCCACGGGACCCTCCAGGCGAGAACGCTGGAGTGGGTTGCCATTCCTTTCTCCAGGGGATTTTTCCAAGGATTGAACCTGGGTCTCCTGTATTGCCGGCAGTTTCCTCATCATCTGAGCCTCCAGGGATGTGACATTTAGCATATGCGCATTATTACAGAGAATGAATGATGAGGCTGAAGAGCCTCTGGAAGTTGAATCTTCTGCCATCTTGGACCCGGCTGGTTCTAAGCACTTTGGTTCATGTCCTATGGCCATGGTTTTTTGTAAAGGTTGTGCCCTATCCCCTTCCTTCCTGCTTCAATACTTACTTTTCGTTATCTGTGCTGTGTCAGTACAGAGTGAGCACAGCTGTTTGCCACAACAAGGACGTGAACCTATCCAGCATCTGCAACAGTGCTATCCCTCGGTTGGTAGGCAAGAGTGAATAAAAGATGGAAAACTGGATGGAGAGAAGGGAGAAGAGAGAAAGAAAAGAGAGGGAGGGAGGGAAGGAGGGGGAGGGAGGGCAGTGAAGGATGTGTGGATGCAGGGAACATTCATAAACCAGCAAGTCATGTAGGCAATTTTAACCTCCTCCTACTGCTACCAGAGCTGTTGGTCGCTTAGAGATATTCTGTCCGTTTTGCAAGTTTAAAGGCCTGGTGGAGACAAGCCCGTCCAGTGCATAGAAAAGTGAAAAGTGAAGTCACTCAGTCATGTCTGACTCTTTGCGACCCCATGGACTGTAGCCTACCAGGCTCCTCCATCCATGGGATTTTCCAGGCAAGAGTACTGGAGTGGGGTGCCATTGCCTTCTCCAGGGGATCAAACCCAGGTCTCCCGCACTGCAAGCAGACGCTTTACCCTGTGAGCCACTGGGGAAGCCTGTCTCATCATTTGCCCAAAGCAAATTGGCCAAATCAGTGCTATAATCAAGAGAGTACATTAGGACTATTAACGTTTTCAAAATTAGCAAAATACAAAGACAATGTTTGGGCTATACTTACAGCAGACAAGTATCTCTTGCTTTCCCCAAATTCAAATTTAACCAGGACACCCTGCTCTTACAGACACACAGAAGATGTCCAGTCAGTGGGAGTCTATGTGGACCCACAAGTTGCCTCACTGCTATGGCTGTTGTGTTGTTCAGGCGCTCAGTCTTATCTGACTCTGCGACCCCATGGACTGCAGCCCATAAGGCTTCCTTGTCCTTTGCTATCTCCCTGAGTTTTCACAGATGTGTCCATTGAGTCAGTGATGCTATCTAACCATCTCACTGTACTATATACTTCTGAGACCATCACCTGTAAGACGGATGCTCATACCAAGGCTGGGGAGGGATGAGCTTGACAGACACACTTGCTTCGCTCCCGTGCAAGGAGCCCCATCCAGAAAGAGCTCTCTCCCACGTAGGAGGCACTTTCAAAGAAACAGAAGCCAAAGTCTTGACGCTGACATTCATTTAAGCTTGGAGCCTGTGCTGGTTGGGGGCATCACTGTCCTTAATCTTGGTGCCATCTGGCTTCTCCAAGAAGAGCAGAGGGACCACTGTGATCTCGCCACCGATCAGAGGCCTCTCAGGGAGTACATTTTGGAAGTGACTGAAGACACAGCCGATTTCATTTCCATATTAAGCAGGATCCTTTTCCAAGGTGCTGTTCTGATGAAAACATCCTCATCGCTTCTCAGGGAAGTGCTCAGTCGCTCAGTCATGTCTGACTCTTTGCGACTCCATGGACCATAGTCCGCCGGGCTCCTCTATCCATGGGATTTCCCAGGCATGAATATTGGAGGGAGTAGCCTTTCCCTTCTCCATCTCGGGGAAGACTTTTCCCCTATTTGGCTTGCTTTGTTAACACCCAAGTCTGTCCTTGGCCACCAACTCCGAGAGATGGATGCAGTGTTATCACTGGACACGGTCAGGATGTATTGGGGATTTCATAGAGGAAATGTGCAGCTCTTCAGAAATTCAATTCCATTAAACGTAGCAAGTATCCATCAGGTGCCCATAACTACCGATCATTTTGATGAGCAGCAGCTCTTCAGGATTATGTTTCAAAGCAAAATGTTCGTTAATCAAGATGTGAGAGGTCCAGCAGAAATTTTAGTCCAGAGACTGGACACTTTTGAACATTTTCTCTACGGCAATACCCCAGCAGGGACAGTGGAGGGGGCAGAGGTCTGAGTGACACAGAGGCTGCCATACCGAGACTGGTGGTCCAGTGGGAGAGAGGACCGTGGACTGGACTCCAGCAAATCCCAGTAAGAGCGGGGAGGGAGCCCCCTGGGCACTAGGAGCGGGGACAGGAGAGACGTGCTCCATGGGGATCCGAGTCCAGCTCGACTGGCTCTGTACTGACTCCCTGGCCCTCCGTCCTGGGCTGAGCATGAGGTGGGCAGACCATAAACAGGCGCTAACTGGACACAAGCCAGGAATGAGGTGGAGGGAATCTGCAGGTGCAGACACAGGGGGTTCCTCCTGAGCAGACAGGGACTCGCTGCCCTCGGAAAGGCAGCACGGGAGAGTGACAAGGCGGAAACCAACATTCAGCTCCATTGTCAGCTTCAGGTGCCAACAGAACCAGAATGACCATATGTGTGTGAGAGTGTGTGAGAGTGTGTGCGTGTAGGTGTATATGCCTGTGTGATACCGGTGTGTGTGTGTGTGAATGTGAGCATGTTAGGGTTAGGCTGTATGTGTGTGAGTGTGTGAATGTGGTGTTAAAGTTAAGGTTTGTGTGTGCATGTAAGTGTATATGCATGTGCGAGAGTAGGTGTGCGTGTGTGTTTGTGTGTTAGGGTGTTTATGTATATGTTTGTGTCTAAGGGTGTATGTGTGTGTGTATATGTATGAGTGTGTGATAAAGTGTGTGTTAGGATTAGGGTGTGCGTGTGTGTGTGTGAATGTGTGTGTTAGGGTTAAGGTGTCTGTGTGAGTGTAAGTGTATATGCACGTGTGAGAGTAGGTGTACATGTGTGTTTATTTGTTACAGTGTTTATGTATATGTTTGTGTCTTAGGGTGTGTGTGTGTATGTATGTATGAATAAGTGTGTGTGAATGTGTGTGTTAGGGTTAGGGTGTGTATGTGTGTATGTGAATGTGTTTGTGTTAGGGTTAGGGTGATAAGTGTGTGTGTGTGTGAATGTATTTGTGTTAGGGTTAGGGTGTGTATGTGTGTGGGAGGGTGTTAATGTATATGCATGTGTGAGAGTAGGTGTGCATGTGTGTGTATGTATGTTAGGGTGTGTATGTGTATATATGTGTGAGCGTGTGAGTATGTATATATATGTGTGTGAATGTGTGTTAGGGTTAGGGTTTGTGTGGGTGTGTGTGGGTGTGCATGTATATGCATGTGTGAGAGTAGGTGTGTATGTATGAGCGTGTGAGTATGTATATGTGTGTTTGTGAATGTGTGTTAGGGTTAGGGGCTGTGTGTGGGGGTGTGGGGGTGTAAGTGTATATGCATGTGTGAGAGTAGGTGTGTATATATGTGTATGTATGTTAGGGTGTGTATGTGTATATATGTGTGAACATGTGAGTATGTATATGTGTGTTTGTGAATGTGTGTTAGGGTTAGGGGGTGTGTGTGTGTTAGGGTTAGGGTGTGTATGTGTGTGTGTGTGAATGTGTTTGTGTTAGGGTTAGAGTGTGTGTGTGTGGGTGTGTGGGGGTGTAAGTGTATGTGCATGTGTGAGAGTAGGTGTGTATGTGTGTGTATGTATGTTAACGTGTGTATTTGTATATATGTGTGAACATATGAGTATGTATATGTGTGTTTGTGAATATGTGTTAGGGTTAGGGTGTATATGAGTGTGTGAATGTGTTTGTGTTAGGGTTAGAATGTGTGGGTGTGGGTGTGTGGGGGCATAAGTGTATATGCATGTGTGAGAGTAGATGTGTATGTGTGTGTATGTGAGTATGTATATGTGTGTGTGTGAGAATGTGTGTTAGGGTTAGAGTGTGTGTGTGTTAGGATTAGGGTGTGTTTGGGTGTGGGAGGGTGTAAGTGTATATGCATGTGTGAGAATAGGTGTGTATGTGTGTTTATATGTTAGGGGGTGTGTGTGTGTGCTAAGGTTAGGGTGTATGTGCATATGTGTGTGTGATTTTGCCAAGGCTGCCATAGCAAAGTGCAGTGGACTGAGGCTCTTAAACAAGAGAAACGGGCCCTTTTAGGGTCTGGAGGCTGGGCGTCTGCAGGGCTCGCTCCACCTAAGCCTGTGTGGGAGAGACTTGATCCGTGCCCATCTCCTGCCTCAGGTGGTTTTCTGACAAATGTTGGCCCCCTTGACTCTGTGGCCTCCCCTGCCCTCTGCCTGCGTTTCACAGGGCATCTCCCTGGGCATGAATCTCTGGGGCCACCTTCCCCTTCACCAGCGGTATGGACTAGGGCCCTGCCTACCCCAGGATGGCCTCATCTTAAGAAATTTTGTCTCCAGCAACCTGTTTACAACGAAAGCTACACCTTGAGGAGGTGGAATTAGGATGTCAAAATATGGATGCGGGGGGGAGGGCAGCACAGTCAACTCCTAATTCCACATGCGAGTGTGGTCATCTGCTTCCTCCTCTTCCCCCAGGGTGGGCGGGGCGGGGGGGGCTCTGCCTCCTGTCGACTGTGAGTTACAGCAGGAGGGAAGCCGTAACACGAACCAGTCCTGACCAAGCACTTACTCCGTGTCTGGTGCTGCTGCTCTCAGCATTTTCTAGGCACCAGTTCACTTCATCGTCAGCTCTGCCTGCAAGACAGATGATCGCACTGTCCTGACTGGGGAGCTGAGGGAACCAGGATGTAGGCAGGTAAGTAACTTACCCGGTGTCACAGGTAGTAAACGACGGGACTGGGGGAGGACGGGCGACCAGCAGAGGCGAGGGGCACCGTGGCCCCACAGGCTGCAGAGTGGATGCCCGCATTGGAGTTTCCCGTGGGTCATGGCCTGACTTCGGTGGGTCTGGGCATGGTGAAGTCAAGCCAGAATTTCTCCCCTGAATTGTCCTTGCCAGAACCACAGGTCAAGGTGGGAACAGCTATGGGTGCTCTAGCAGGCAGGGTGACAAGAACCAAGGTCCACACTGGGGGAAAATGTGGTGAGAAATCTCAGCCCAAGGTTGCTGTCAGAACAGTGAACGACGTCCCTTGATCCACGAGGAGACAACATCCGCCTCACCAGCATCTCCTGGACCACCTGCCTCCATCCTCCCCCTTTTTGGTGCCAGGGGCTGGTTTTACAGAAGACAATATTTCCACAGACGGGTGGGGCGGATGGTTTCAGGATGATTCAGGCACATTACTTTTATTGTGCAATTTATTTTTATTATTATTGCATCAGCTCCAATTCAGATCATTAGGCGTTAGATCCCCGAGGTTGGGGCCCCTGCTCCAGGGCATCTTTATCACCACATCCTCTAGAGCCATCTCTATGTCCTGCGTCACCTATACCATCCAGAACCCCTGCAGACCTGCCACACGCACACCACCTGCCCCTTCCTCCCCAAGCGAAGACAGTAAGACAGCCTTAATAAGAGATTCGGGTTTTGAAATTAGAATTAACACCCAGGAAACTGAGGTAACCCAAAGACATGTCGTTACACCAAGAGGGATGTCTATTGCTTCTTGCCAAGCTCCTCCCCTCCTCGTTGACCTTGGTCTCATTTCCTCTCTGCTGGAAAATGGGAGCAGGAGCCAGGTGAGGTTGGCCCTGAGGAATGGAGAGAGCTGTATGCTTGCCTGTTCATCTGAGTTGGAAAGCAGGTTTGGACCCCACTACACCGGCCCCCTGGAGAAGGCAATGGCACCCCACTCCAGTACTCTTGCCTGGAAAATCCCATGGAAGGAGGAGCCTGTTAAGCTGCAGTCCATGGGGTCACTGAGAGTCGGACACAACTGAGCAACTTTACTTTCAATTTTCACTTTGATACATTGGAGAAGGAAATGGCAACCCACTCCAGTGTTCTTGCCTGGAGAATCCCAGGGATGGTGGAGCCTGGTGGGCTGCCCTCTGTGGGGTTGCATAGAGTCTGACATGACTGAAGTGCCTTAGCAAACAGACTAAACATTGCCTGGCAGTGTTTTTCCCCAGCATTTCATTCCCTAATAATTCCACCGAGTAACTGTTCAAGTCTATTCCTTTAATCTCCTTTGGATCTGGATTTCTATAGCCCAGGGTTTTTTTTCAGTCCATAGGTATCAGATCAGATCAGATCAGATCAGATCAGTCGCTCAGTCGTGTCCGACTCTTTGCGACCCCATGAACTGCAGCACGCCAGGCCTCCCTATCCATCACCAGCTCTCGGAGGTCACTCAGACTCACATTCATCGAGTCAGTGATGCCATCCAGCCGTCTCATCCTCTGTCATCCCCTTCTCCTCCTGCCCCCAATCCCTCCCAGCATCAGAGTCTTCTCCAATGAGTCAACTCTTCGCATGAGGTGGCCAAAATACTGGAGTTTCAGCTTTAGCATCATTCCTTCCAAAGAAATCCCAGGGCTGATCTCCTTCAGAATGGACTGGTTGGATCTCCTTGCAGTCCAAGGGACTCTCAAGTCTTCTCCAATACCACAGTTCAAAAGCATCAATTCTTCGGTGCTCAGCCTTCTTCACAGTCCAGCTCTCACATCCATACATGACCACAGGAAAGACCAGAGCCTTGACTAGGCGAACCTTTGTTGGCAAAGTGATGTCTCTGCTTTTGAATATGCTATCTAGGTTGGTCATAACTTTCCTTCCAAGGAGTAAGCGTCTTTTAATTTCATGGCTGCAGTCACCATCTGCAGTGATTTTGGAGCCCAGAAAAAGAAAGTCTGACACTGTTTCCACTGTTTCTCCATCTATTTCCCATGTAGTGATGGGACCAGATGCCATGATCTTTGTTTTCTGAATGTTGAGCTTTAAGCCAACCTTTTCACTCTCCACTTTCACTTTCATCAAGAGGCTTTTTAGTTCCTCTTCACTTTCTGCCATAGGTATACTTTACCCAAAATGATCTAGGGGAGGGATCAGGATCTGTATTTCCACATTACCAAGGGTTTGCTCATAGGAGCTTTTCATAAGTGCCTAAGAAGTCTTCTCTTGAGGGCCTTATTGTGGATATATAGTATCTTCGTTGGAAAAGGCAATGGCAACCCACTCCAGTACTCTTGCCTGGAAAATCCCATGGATGGAGGAGCCTGGTAGGCTACAATCCATGGGGTCGTGAAGAGTTGGACATGACTGAGCGACTTTACTTTCACACCAGCCCTCAGCTGGAGTGGGGGGCGGGTGGGCAGAGGGAGGAAGCATACTTGGGAGTCTGTGGGGGCAGGCACTAAGGCTGAAAAGGTCACGTATGTAAACCCAGGAGCAGATATCAAGCCATCAGACCCTCACATCCTGTGCCAAGGGCCCCAGACACGCTGTATCAGATTCAGTTGCTCCTTCACGCTGTCAGAAGCAGCTTTCAGACTTTTTCGAAACACTTGGGGGTAAAACGACATGGCAAGATGCCACTGGTGCACTTGAATTCATGCAAGGGTCTCTTCCCAAAGGGTCCTCAAAGCGCAGAGGGGTCCACGCCTCCTGCTCTGAGATGAGGAAGGGTGAGTGCATCTGGGGACCCGGGACAGGGGTGGGAGCGTGTGTGGCTCATGAGAGAGAGACCATCAGTGGGGAGGACCCAGGAATTGTGGAGGGCAGCAGCCAGGAGAGCTCGCAGGCTGCCTTGCAAAGGAGCTCACGCTCTGTCCTTTGGAAAATGCAGATCTGTTCATACGAGTGATCAGTACACCTCGAGCACCAACCAGGAAACAGGCCAGGGTTAGAAGTGAAGGGTCCTGAAAGGGATGTGGGCAGAGGTGAAGGGTCAGGCTTCTGTGACAGAAGGCTTTCTGTCACTGGTGTCGGGGAGGCTGAGAGGGGCAGCCCCCCAGGCAAGAAGGTGAACTGGGCACCAGGGCAGGAGGTGAAGTCAGAACAGAGGGACGTGCCCTTGGGACAGGACACGAGAGGGGCGAACGAAGCCCTCCATCAGGCTAGCCTCCTCCGTGGGGAGGCTTCTGATGCTCCAATGTCTCCCAGCTTCCTCCGGGTCTCTTCATCGCTGCCAGATCCTTGGACAGAAAAGCATTTCCCAGATGACCTCAGTAGGCTGCCTTTCATTGCGTAAAACAAATTTCTGATGTTGCACTGACTCTTAATAAAAGCGAAATTCGAAGTCAGGGAAAGTGGACTGTGGCTTTTGTGTTCAGGAATTGTACGGTAAATAATTTGCTTTGGGTCACTTCGAGTGTTCCCATGTGATCCATTAGAGGGGGTGTGACTGTGTGCCCCCATCCATTAATCCAGACTTCCAGATCTGAGTCATCATTCAAAACTTGGGGTAAGAGTTGACATCATTGATCCAACTGTCCGGAAAATTATATTATGGCAGTGCTTTTCCTAATAATCCATCAGGAAAAAAACTGCTTGGTTCGTCTTGAGTTCTGACGCTCACTAAGTTCAACATCCCCCATAACCCTGCCGTTGATCAATACAAAGCTAGATTCTTAAGTGGGTTTTTAATGACTTTTTGCCATTGTTGGGAACAATTGGATGGAACAAATGGAGGCTGTCCTCGCCTGCACTGGCCATCTGTTTCCATCTCAGGCTCCCGAAGGCTTTTCTTCAGCGGCTTTGTGTTAGGCAATTGTTGGAGTCCGTGGAAATGAACTCAAATTGAGGTGTAGATAAATCGAAAGTTTAGAACACAAATCATTGAAGTTGTCTTGGAACTTAATTGCCTGTTTTCCATCTGACATTTCTCCTTCTCTGCCAGGCTCCAAGGATAGCACTCAAAAAGTTCCAACTGACTCTGGACATCTGCAAATGAGTGATGGAGGGGATTCTAAAGACCCAAAGATGAGCCGACAAGGCAAGGAAAGAGATGAGTGTCAGGCTGTCTGAGGCTTCATCTGGGGGCAAAAGCAATGTAGAGTGGAAGGGACAAGGCGGGGATCACACAGGCAGAGGACCAAGGCTCCCTGACTCCCATTCTGTGTCCCCTCCAACCCCGATGCCATTGGCCGGCCAGCCTCCCAGGAGTATCCCCATGTCTGCAGGAACACGTCCAGGGAAGAGCGTCTGTACCAGCAGCAGATGGGCCATTCGCGACTCCAAGGAGAACGGCAGAGTTGCTCCCCTTTCGAGTTACCCTCTGAAATCTACGAGGGAGAACTAAGCTTCTAGACAGAAGGCGGTGGACTAGGAAGAGTGCAGTGAAGCTGACCTCCCCCAGGTCCTGGTATGGACGACGACCCACTCTTACACAGTGTGAAAGCTCAAAAAGTCTCCCCACTTCAGTATACGGGCAGCAACACTGGCCTGGGGCAGGACCCCTGGGTTAAAACGCGAGCCCTGCAGCCATTTACCATGGACATGGGGCAAACTCCCCAAAACACCAAACTTCAGTTTCCCCTCCTGTAACATGGCAGCAAGACCAGTGAAGGAGCTTTCCAGCTCCATCACCCTGTGATCCTGCTTCTGTCGTGTGTTACTCGCTCAGTCATGTCCGACTCCCTTCAACCCCGTGGGGTGTTGCCCGCCGGGCTCCTCCGTCCATGTGATTTTCCCAGCAAGAATACTGGGGCGGATTGCCATTTCCTTTTCCAGGACTCCCCTTGTTTTCTTTTATTTTTCGACACAAGTTCTTCTTAGGAGAAAAACAACTGGCCTCCTCACTCCTGTCCCCCACCTCCATGGCTGTCAGCTCCCAGATGCGGTCCTCCTGGAGCGGATGACTCACCCCGGCCACTGCCCCCGTCTGTCACAATCCCACTTAAACACGACCCCTCGCCTCTCTGAGGAAGCAATCTGCCCCTGAACATACAGACCTGCCTCATGCCAGTTTCTCCAGGCAGCCTCCCGTGACTGCCCACAACCACACTGGGTTTTCCTCACTGAGCACTTTTAAGCAGCGGTGTCTCTGTCTTGGTGAGTATGAGCCAACACTGATTGGTCCTGTAGCTCATCTTTTCCTACATTTTTGCATTCCATTATAGAAAAAACTATTGTCTTCTGAGTTCCCTTCCATGGTGACTCATTTGTTCAGTGATCCTGGCACGTTTTGCATAAAAGTGGAAGACATAGTTAAACAGTAAAATCTCGATCACAGGGGAGATGACTTTTGCTGAAGTTATTTTAGGAACGTGTTCCAGAGTCCAGGCTGGTGCAAATGTTGGGAGCATGGCTGTATCAGATTGGATTTGACTGTAATACAGTTATTTCAGTAAAGCTCTGGAGAGATGAAAATCCTGATATTATCTCAGCAGTAGATGGTGAAGGCAGAGAGAATAAATCAGAGAGACAGAAAGCCACAGTTTTGAGCAACAAAGTCGAGTCATCTATCCACCATCCATCCATCTACCCACCCATCTATCCCTTATTTAGTGAACGTTTGTTAAGCACTTTGTTTTTGCCATCCCTAGGCTTGGTTCTGGTTATGCATGGAACCAGTCAGCCCCTCACAGACTCCCCATGCGTGATTCCGGTCAGCCGTGGTAACCACGACCCTGACTTCAAACAGGGAACTGTTTTGTCCTGACCTGTACTTTCTCTCTCTCCCTCTCTCTCTCTCTCTATGGGCTTCCTTGGTGGCCCAGCAGTAAATATTCCACCTGCCAATACAGGAGACTCAGATTCGATCCCTGGGTATGGAAGATCCCCTGGCAAAGGAAATGGCAACCTACTCCTGTATTCTTGCCTGGAAAATTCCACGGATGGAGGAGCCTGGTGGGTTACAGTCCACAAGGTCACAGAAGAGTTTGACATGCCTGAGCGACGAAACAACAGCCATGACCCGTCCACAAGGCGTGTCCTCGTGTCTGGACTCTCACGTCTGCGTGTTTGTGGGCTTCACCTCCACTGTTCCGTGTGTGTCTGTCACGTGGATGCGATGACCCATCCACAAGGTGTGTGCTCATGTCTGGACTCTCACGTCTGGGTGTCTGTGGGCTTCACCTCCACTATTCCGTGTGTGTCTGCCGCGTGGATGCAATGACCCTTCCACAAGGTGTGTGCTCGTGTCTGAACTCTCATGTCTGCGTGTTTGTGGGCTTCACCTCCACTGTTCCGTGTGTGTCTGTCGCGTGGATGCACCATAAGTTTTCGGTCCACACTCCTCCTCATGGGGCTTGGGGTGGCTAGCTTTGGGGGATATCATGAAGACACAGTTTCGTGTCTCTTTGCTTTTGAATGTTTTCCTAGAAATATACTTTCTGGCTCACAGAGTATATGTGTGGTTTAGTGCATAGCTCTAAATGGCTCAAAAATATTTGTGCCAACTTATACTCCCGTCAGTACTACATGAGAGTTCTGTTTGTCCCACACCCTTGACAACACTTGGTGTTGCCTGTCATTTTAATTTTAGTCATCAGAGAGCATCCAAGCATTTTTTAAATTATTAATAGTATCAATCCTTTTCCTGAAACATAATATCCATGCACTGAAGAAAAATGTAAAAACTGAAAACATTTAAAAATAGGTTTAATAACTAAAAGTCTGTACTTTCCTAAACTTTATTGTGTGTAACCAGACATGAAATAATGGACTGGCTCAAAATTGGGAAAGGAATACATCAAGGCTGTATATTGTCACCCTGCTTATTTAACTTATATGCAGAGTATATCATGAGAGATGCCGGGCTGGAGGAAGCACAAGCTGGAATCAAGATTTCCAGGAGAAATATCAATAACCTCAGATAAACAGATGATACCACTCTAATGACAGAAAATGAAGAAAAACTAAAGAAAGTCTTGATGAAGGTGAAAGAGGAGAGGGGGAAAAGCTGGCCTAAAACTCAGCATTCAAGAAACAAAGATCATGGCGTCCGGTCCCATGACTGCATAGCAAACAGATGGGGAAACAGTGGAAACAATGGCAGATTTTAATTTCTTGGGCCTCAAAATCACTGCAGATGGTGACTGCAGCTTGAAATTAGACGATATTTGCTCCTTGGAAGAACAGCTATGACAAACCTAGATAGCATGTTAAAAAGAAAAGATATCACTTTGCCAACAAAGGTCTGTATAGTCAAAGCTACGGTATTTCCAGAAGTCATGCACAGATGTGAGAGTTGGACCATAAAGAAGGCTGAGCACAGAAGAACTGATGCTTTTGAATTGTGGTCGTAGAGAACACTCTTGAGAGTCCCTGGGACTGCAAAGAGATCCAACCAGTCCATCCTAAAGGAAATCAGTCCTGAATATTCATTGGAAGGACTGATGCTGAAGCTGGAACTCCAATACTTTGGCCACTTGATGCGAAGAACTGACTCATTGGAAAAGACCCTGATGCTGGGAAAGATTGAAGGCAGGAGGAGAAGAGGACGACAGAGGATGAGATGGTTGGATGGCATCACTGACTCAGTGGACATGAATTTGAGCAACCTCTGGGAGATAGTGAAGGTCACGGAAGCCTGGTGCGCTGCAGTTGCAAAGAGTGGGACAAAACTTAGCAACTGAATAACAAACAAGATATTTAATTTAAAGTCAAGAGTATTGGGATCTCCTGATACACAGTTCTGTACCCTTCACATTCTGATTTTACACAACATCATGCAATGATCATGTCCCCAACCCATCACAAAGTCCTCAAGGTTCTGACTTCCAAGGCAGAACATACAGCTCACGGTGTGATGTTGTGTGAAAGATAGACACCAACAGCATGGTGCCCACGGTACGAACATGGCAATGGGTGAAGAGGACCATGGAGTGCAAAAGCACAGCGTGGGCATGGGCGTGATACGGGGATGCAATAAAGCTGTAAACTCTGCCACTTTACGTGCCTGGGGGCTCTTCCACAGCAATGACACAGTCCTCACAAACGCATGCATGTGTCCACGATCACATCACCCATGAGGAAAGGATGGGTCGTCTTACAGATTACATTTGAAAAGGAATAGAATGGAGCAAAGCACAGCTGTACAGAACAATATTGTACAGGAACCTGGAATGTTAGGACCATGAATCAAGGTAAATTGGAACTGGTCAAACAGGAGGTGGTAAGAGTAAACGTCGACATTTTAGGAATCAATGCACTAAAATGGACCAGAATGGGCGAATTTAACTCAGATGACCATATTATCTACTACTGTGGGCAACAATCCTGTAGAATAAATGGAGCAGCCCTCATAGTTAGCAAAAGATTCCAAAATGCAGTACTTGAGTGCAGTCTCTAATGACAGAATGATCTCTTCATCACTAAGGCAAACTATTCAATATCACAGTAATCCAAGTCTATATCCCAACAATTAATGCTGAAGAAGCTGAAGTTGAATGGTTCTAGGAAGACCTACAAGACTTTCTAGAACTGACACACACACACACACAAAGATGCCCTTTTTATTATAGGGGACTGAAATGCAAAAGTAGGAAGTCAAGAAACACCTGGAGTAACAGGCAAGTTTGGCCTTGGAGTACAAAATGAAACAGGGCAAAGGCTAACAGAATTTTGCCAAGAGAACACACTGGATAGCAAACATCCTCTCCCAACAACACAAGAGAAGACTCTACACATGGACATCACCAGATGGTCAACACTGAAATCAGATTGATTATATTCTTTGCAGCCAAAATTGGAGAAGCTCTATACAGTCAGCAAAACCAAGCCCAGGAGCTGACTGTGGCTCATAAACTCCTTATTGCAAAATTCAGACTTTAACTGAAGAAAGTAGGGAAAACCACTAGACCATTCAGATACGACCTAAATCAAATCCCTTACAATTACACAGTGGAAATGACAAATAGATTCAAAGGATTAGATCTAATAGATAGAGTGCCTGATGAACTATGGACAGCAGTTCGTGATATTGTACAGGAGACAGTGATCAAGACCATCCCCAGGAAGAAGAAATGCAAAAAGGCAAAATAGTTGTCTGAGGAGGGCTTACAAATAGCTGAGAAAAGAAGAGAAGTGAAAGGCAAAGGAAACGTATATCCATCTGAATTCAGAGCTCCAAAGAACAGCAAAGAGAGATAAGAAAGCCTTTCTCAGTGATCAGTGCAGAGAAATAGAGGGAAACAAAAGAATGGGAAAGACTAGAAATCTCCTCGAGAAAATTAGAGATACCAAGGGAACATTTCATGCAAAGATGGGCACAATAAAGGACAGAAAAGGTGTGGACCTAACAGAAGCAGAAGATATCAATAAGAGGTGGCAAGAATACACAGAAACACTGTACGAAAAAGATCTTCATGACCCAGATAACCATGATGGTATGATTATTCACCTAGAGCCAGACATCCTGGAATGTGAAGCCAATTGGGCCTTAGGAAGCACCACTATGAACAAAGCTAATGGAGGTGATGGAATTCCAGTTGAAAGAAAGAAAGAAAGTGAAGTCGCTCAGTCGTGTCCAACTCTTTGCAAACCCATGGACTGTAGCCTACCAGGCTCCTCCGTCCACAGGATCTTCCAGGCAAAATACTGGAGTGAGTTGCCATTTCCTTCTCCAGGAGATCTTCCTGACCCAGGGATTGAACCCGGGTCTTCCGCATTGTAGGCAGACACTTTACTGTCTGAGCCACCGGAGAAGTCCATGAGGTGATGGAATTCCAGTTGAGCTATTTCAAATCCTAAAAGATAATGCCATGGAAGTGATGTGCTCAATATACCAGCAAGCTTGGAAAGCTCAGCAGCGGCCACAGGACTGGGAAAGGTCAATTTTCATTCCATTCCCAAAGAAAGACAATGTCAAAGAATGTTCAAACTACCACATAATTGCACTCGTCTCACAAGCTAGCAAAGTAATGCTCAAAATTCTCCAAGCGAGGCTTCAACAGTACATGAACCAAGGACTTCCAGATGTTTATGCTGGATTTATAAAAGGCAGAAGTACCAGAAATCCAATTGCCAGCATTCACTGGATCATAGAAAAAGCAAGAGAATTCCATAAAATCATCTACTTCTGCTTCACTGACTACACTAAACCCTTTGACTGTGTGGACCACAATAATCTGTGGAAAATTCTGAAAGAGGTGGGAATACCAGACCACCTGACCTGCCTCTTGAGAAACCTACATGCAGGTCAAGAAGCAACAGTTAGAACTGTACATAGAACAACAGACTATTTCCCAATTGAGAAAGGAGTACGTCAAGGCTCCTATAATGTCCCCCTGCTTATTTAACTTCTATGCAGAGTTCCTCATGAGAAACGCTGGGCTGGGTAAAGCAGAAGCTGGAATCAAGACTGCCGGGAGAATACCAATAACCTCAGATATGCGGATGGCACCACCCTTAAAGTGAAGAGGAACTAAAAAGCCTCTTGATGAAAGTGAAAGAGGAGAGTGAAAAAGTTGGCTTAAAACCCAACATTCAAAAAATGAAGATCATGGCATCCAGTCCCATCACTTCATGGCAAATAGATGGGGAAACAGTGGAAACAGTGACAAACTTTATTTTGAGGGCTCCTAAATCACTGCAGATGGTGACTGCAGCCAAGAAACTAAAAAGACACTTCCTCCTTGGAAGGAAAGCTATGACCAACCTAGAAAGGATATTAAAAAGCAGAGACATCACTTGGCTGACAAAGTTTCATCTAGTCAAAGCTATTGCTTTTCCAGTAGTTATGTATGGATGTGAGAGTTGGACCATAAAGAAAGCTGAGCGCCAAAGAATTATTGCTATTGAACTGTGGTGTTGGAGAAGACTCCTAAGAGTCCCTTGGGCTGCAAGGAGATCCAACCAGTCAATCCCAAAGGAAATCAGTCCTGCATAGTCATTGGAAGGACTGATACAGAAGCTGAAGTGCCAATACTTTGGCCACCTGATGCAAAGAACTGACTCACTGGAAAAGACCCTGATGCTGGGAAAGATTGAGGGCAGGAGGAGAAGAGGATGACAGAGGATGAGATGGTTGGATGGCATCACTGACTCAATGGACATGAGTTTGAGCAAGCTCTGGGGGTTGGTGATGGACAGGGAGGCCTGGCGTGCTGCAGTGCATGGGGTTGCAGAGAGTTAGACACGACTGAACTGAAAGCACAGCTTGATATCTACTTTGTGTCATGTTCACAAGTAGATACAACAGAGATTAAAAAAAAAAACACTAAATATAAAATGCATAACTAGGGGAAATGATGGAACTACCTTTGTTATCTTTTTAAATAGATGGAGCCTTATTGAACATCTGAAAGGCTGAAATCTCCAGACAAAAAGTGACAGATTGAGAGGACACCAACGTTATATTTTCATGAGAAATGATGCCTGAGATGAGGAACGAGGACAATTAGAACACTGAGAATAGTTATTGATAGTATCTAGAACTGACACTGGCATTACAAGTTGAGTACAAGGTTCCTCTATAAGTGAGAATGTGAGTCGCTCAGTCATGCCCGAGTCTTTGTGACCCCATGGACTGTAGCCTTCCAGGCTCCTCTGTCCATGGACTTCTCCAGGCAAGAATGCTAGAGTGGATAGCCATTCCCTTCTCCAGGGGATCTTCCTGACTTGAGGATTGAACCTGGGCCTCCTGCATTGCAGGCAGATTCTTTACCATCTGAGCTTCCAGGCTCCTCTGAATATCCACAATGAAAAAGCCAAGGAAACTAAAAGAACTAATAGAAATATTGGCAGAGAATGTGGCAGACAATTCCTACAGAGGCAAAAGTGAGTGGCCAGGAAATAGGTGAAGAGCTATTGAAATCACCTGAAAGCAAGACCTCAGAAAAAGGAAGATGATTCCAGCTGAAAGCGAGGATAGGGGGAAACAGGACTTTCTGGGGAGACCCAGGCATTGTAACAAGCGTTTGGCAGTTATCAGGGAAATGTGATTATAAATGCCCCATGATCCAGAAAGCTCTTCATGTTCATCTCTGATGACTCTACCATTCATGAGGCCAGAAATAGGATGTTTATTGATAATGGCTGTGGCGGCATGGACAAATAAAATTCACGAAGACATTGAATGAACCACTTGGCAGAGTCAGGAGCAATGAACTGAATATACAAGAGCAAAAGACAGGCGATACTTGATGTGCTTTGTGTACATGGATTAAATACTCTCAAACAGATCTATGATATTCATCACCACAGTCCCCTTCAGAGATGAAGAAACTGGGGTTTGAGAATTTAAGTGCCATATCACACGCTGAGGAAAAAGCTGCTCTGCATGGAGATCGGGATTTTCTCCAGCAGTTGTACTCATTCCAGATCATTACTCATGTTTAATTTTATTGCAGAAATGTCACATATCCACAAAGAGAGAACAGCGTAATGAACGCACTCTGTGAACCCCCAGTTGATAGCAAGTTCACAGCCGACTACGTCTCTTCTCCCCTCTGTGGCCTCACCCCTATCCTGTTTCATATTATTTTATAAGCAAATTACTTCATTTCATCTTTAAGTATTATGGTGTACAATTTAGAAATATGTTTTCCCTTCTTGAAAATATCACAATATTACAATCCTACTCTACAATTTCAGCAATCAATTTTTACTATCATCAAATATGCTGCTGGTGTTCACATTTCCCTGGTTGTTCTAGAAAAGATTTTCAGCCATTTGTGTGGTTGTAAGAGTTGTGTGTGTATGTATGTACTCACAGGCTTCCCAGGTGGCGCTAGATACAAAGAACTGCGTGTCGATACAGGAGAGTTAAGACACGTGCTGTTTGATCTCTGGGTCAGGAAGACTCCCTGGAGGACAGCACAGCAACCCACTCCAGTGTTCTTGCCTGGAGAATCCCATGAACAGAGGAGCCTGGTGGGCTACAGTCTCTCAAAGAGTCAGACACAACAGAAGCAACGTAGCATGCATGCACGCACGCTTGCACACACGTATATACAGCCTTATATTGTAACGGCTTCCCTATTAACCTCTAAATTCTGGGATGGGTTCTCCCTCACAACTCTTTGACCTCTGTGTATGACCTGTTGAAGAAACCAGGATGTGTGTTCTGTAGCATTCCCCATAATCGGGGTTTTGCTGCTCTCATCCTGATGAAACATCTAGGATGTTCGGATGGCCCCTGGATTTTCTGGAAACTGATGGATCTAGAAGCTTGATCAGATTTAGGTTTTTTTTTTTTTTTATGGGAGTGTTTCATAGATGATATTTTGTATTTAATTTGAGCAAACTCTGGGAGATAGGGCAGGACACAGGAGCCTGGCACGTGGCAGTCCTGAGGTCACGAAGATCGGACACAACTGAGCAACCGAACAACAGCAGCAGCAAAGTGTCTGGTTGCCTCTTTGCCGCGATATCAGCAGCGATTGATGATCATCGCTTACATCCAATGAACTGTTGATTTTTAAAATGTGATATTCAGATTCCATCAGTTCAGTTCAGTTGCTCAGTCGTGTCCGACTCTTTGTGACCCCATGAATCGCAGCATGCCAGGCCTCCCTGTCCATCACCAACTCCTGGAGTTCACTCAAACTCATGTCCATCGAGTCAGTGATGCCATCCAGCCATCTCATCCTCTGTCGTCCCCTTCTCCTCCTGCCCCCAATCCCTCCCAGCATCAGAGTCTTTTCCAATGAGTCAGCTCTTCACATCAGGTGGCCAAAGTACTGGAGTTTCAGCTTCAGCATCAGTCCTTCCAATGAACATCCAGGACTTATCTCCTTTAGAATGGACCAGTTGGATCTCCTTGCAGTCCAAGGGACTCTCAAGAGTCTTCTCCAACACCACAGTTCAAAAGCATCAATTCTTCAGCACTCAGCTTTCTTCACAGTCCAACTCTAACATCCACACATGACCACTGGAAAAACCATAGCTTTGACTAGACAGCAAAGTAATCCCTCTGCTTTTTAATATGCTATCTAGGTTGGTCATAACTTTCCTTCCAAGGAGTAAGCATCTTTTCATTTCATGGCTGCAATCACCATCTGCAGTGATTTTGGAGCCCCCCCCCCAAAAAAAAATAAAGTCTCACACTGTTTCCACTGTTTCCCCATCTATTTCCCATGAAGTGATGGGACCAGATGCCATGATCTTAGTTTTCTGATTGTTGAGCTTTAAGCCAACTTTTTTGCTCTCCTCTTTCACTTTCATCAAGAGGCTTTTTAGTTCCTCTTCACTTTCTGCCATAAGGGTGGTGTCATCTGCATATCTGAGATTATTGATATTTCTCCCCACAATCTCCAGCTTGTGCTTCTTCCAGTCCAGCGTTTCTCATGATGTACTCTGCACATGAGTTAAATAAGCAGGGTGACAGTATACAGCCTTGACGTACCCCTTATCCTATTTGGAACCAGTCTGTTGTACCATGTCTAGTGCTAACTGTTGCTTCCTGACCTGCATATAGGTTTCTCAGGAGGCAGGTCAGGTAGTCTGGTATTCCCATCTCTTTCAGAATTTTCCAGTTTCTTGTGATCCACACAGTCAAAGGCTTTGGCATAGTCAATAAAGCAGAAATAGATGTTTTGGGGGAACTCTCTTGCTTTTTCCATGATCCAGAGGATGTTGGCAATTTGATCTCTGGTTCCTCTGCCTTTTCTAAAACCAGCTTGAACATCTGGAAGTTCACAGTTCACATATTGCTGAAGCCTGGCTTGGAGAATTTTGAGCATTACTTTACTAGCGTGTGAGATGAATGCAATTGTGTGGTAGTTTGAGCATTCTTTGGCATTGTCTTTCTTTGGGATTGGAATGAAACTGACCTTTTCCAGTCCTGTGGCCACTGCTGAATTTTTCAAATTTGCTGGCGTATTGAGTGCAGCACTTTCACAGCATCATCTTTCAGAATTTGAAATAGCTCAACTGGAGTTCCATCATCTCCACTAGCTTTGTTTGTAGTGATGCTTTCTAAGGCCCACTGGACTTCACATTCCAGGATGTCTATAATTACTCAGTTATTTATTAAAGTGGAACCATTTTATGGGCTTCCCTGGTGGCTCAGCTGGTAAAGAATCTGCCTGCATTGCGGGAGACCTGGGTTCGATCCCTGGGTTGGAAAGACCCGCTGGAGAAGGGAAAGGCTACCCACTCCAGTGTTCTGGCCTGGAGACATCCATGAATTGTATGGTCCATGGGGTCACAAAGAGTTGGACACTACTGAGTGCCTTTCATTTTCGCTTTCAACCATTTTATAGAGACTGCCCTTCATAAACCACCTGGTGACCTTGAGGTAAAGTCTAACAAGTCAGGCAAAGCAAACATGGGCACTTTATCAATACTTTCCACTTGTCAAGTTAAATGCATTTATTTATTTATTATGAACTCACAAAATTAAGCCTGTGTCATGTTTTCCAATGCATGGCAGTTAATATCTTCTCTGACCTCAAACATGTTTTCTAAGTAGGTCTCCTGTGACCCTGGTTGCCTTTGATAGCTTACCTGCCATCAGGTGTGAAGAGATAACATTGTTAGCATTTTCTGCCCCAGACCAGAAAATCAGCAGTTTCCTTAGAGGGCTCTGGTTCCTCTCCAAGGGGAAGGAGACTTAGACAGAGCTCGTCTAATCCACTGCCCTACACCATCTCTCCGATTCCCAAACAGTAGAGCTGAACAAGAACTTCAGAAACAATAGAGCAACACCACCGTGTACATTCAAAACTGTGCAAAAGATAATATTCTGTATTTCTTACGTATGATCATGTATCATAGTTAATATCAAACCTAGGTAACATGAAACATCTGAGTGAGTGTCAACTGAAGGGAAAGAAGGGGTAGGATCTGAGAGGAAATGGATTATTTAAGGGGAAAAAAAGGAAGAGAGAAAGAAAAGAATAGTTTCATGTTTTATGAACTGAGATATTGATTAATTTAACTTCTGTCACCTCAAAGTCAATAAGTTAATAGAAAAAATTTTCAAAAGGAAAGAAATACAGGCCAATCCAATCAGAAAGCAGGTGTGTGGCTGGTGGGGGGAGACGGGAAATGACTGCTGATGGGCACGGGGGTCCCTTTATGGGGTAATAAAGATGCCCTGGAATTAGACTGTAAGGATGTGCACGTACTAGTGAACATACTAAAAACCACTGAACTGTGCATTTTATAAGGGTAGACTTTATGGCATGTAAATTATATCTCAGTTTAAGAAAAAGAGATCATGTATATGTTCTATTACCCTCCTGTATACAAATCCTAGAGAAAGTCACACAGAGATTTGGGTCCTTGGAAGTCTCAGGGGTTTCTAGGAAGCCTGCATGTCTATTTCTGGGGCTTTACTAACTAACATTGCAAGAAATGTATCAACATTCTATTCAGCAGCCTGAGCCCATGATTATGAGCTACAGAGCAGCAAAGAAAAAGCCTAAATACATAGTGCTTTGTGTAAGATGTACAAGACCAAATGAGGTTTACAGCACACTATTTTACATAAATTTTAGCATATTTTTGTATGTGCATACATATACACACTATTTTTCAAAGTTGCACAGCCATATAACTGCATATATTAAACACATTATGCGGATGCCTGGACAAGAGGCAAGGACGGTGATGAGACTTGGCCATGGAGGTAAAAGCACTGAATAAAAATGAAGAGGGGAGTCCTGCTTGAACCCAGGATGGTAACAAGACACTCTGAACCAAAGCCCCGAGGAACCGTCTGCACTGGAGGTCCAAAAGAAAAGAATGAACAACAATCTCAATTTTATTCAAACCCTGGGAGTTATTTCTCTCAAAGAAAATCAGAGAGATGGAAACATATTCTTCAGTTCAGTTCAGTAGCTCAGTCGTGTCCGACTCTTTGTGACCCCACGAATCGCAGCACACCAGGCCTCCCTGTCCATCACCAGCTCCTGGAGTTCACTCGGACTCACGTCCATCAAGTCAGTGATGCCATCCAGCCATCTCATCCTCTGTTGTCCCCTTCTCCTCCTGCCCCCAATCCCTCCCAACATCAGGGTCTTCTCCAATGAGTCAACTCTTCACATGAGGTGGCCAAAGTATTGGAGTTTCAGCTTTAGCATCATTCCTTCCAAAGAATACCCAGGATTGATCTCGTTCAGAATGAACTGCTTGAATCTCCTTGGAGTTCAAGGGACTCTCAAGAGTTTTCTCCAACACCACAGTTCAAAAGCATCAATTCTTTGGTGCTCAGCTTTCTTCACAGTCCAACTCTCACACCCATACATGACCACAGGAAAAACCATAGCCTTGACTAGACAGATCTTTGTTGGCAAAATAATGTTTCTGCTTTTGAATATGCTATCTAGGTTGGTCATAACTTTCCTTCCAAAGAGTAAGCGTCTTTTAATTTCATGGCTGCAATCTCCATCTGCAGTGATTTTGGAGCCCAGAAAAATAAAGTCTGACACTGTTTCCACTGTTTGCCCATCTATTTCCCATGTAGTGATGGGACCAGATGCCATGATCTTCGTTTTCTGAATGTTGAGCTTTAAGCCAACTTTTTCACTCTCCTCTTTCACTTTCATCAAGAGGTTTTTTAGTTCCTCTTCACTTTCTGCAAAATGCCTTCAGAATGTCCTCTTCCCTTTTGCCCTCAATATTCTTGCCATAATAGGCTATTAATTTCAACAACCTTCTTCTTCCTTCATCCTCACCTTCCAATTCCAAACTTACTCAGATTCTCTGAGCTCTTGTTTTTCTTCTCTTTGGAGAGCAGATTTCATTCACCTCCTTGGCCAATCACCAATTCTTGCTTCTCCAGTTCTGTCCTCTCTAGTACAAGTGAAAGCAAGAGTCACTCAGTCATGTCTGACTCTTTGAATGTAGCCCACCAGGCTCCTCTGTCCATGAAATTCTCCAGGGAAGAATACTGGGGTGAGTAGCCATTCCCTTCTCCAGGGGATCTTCCCAACCCAGGGATCAAACCCAGGTCTCCCACACTGCAGGTGGATTCTTTGCCATCTAAGTTACCAGATGCCACACACACGGGTCTAGTGACTGCTGCCTTATGCTCCGGGGGCAGGGGCACAGCCAGAGAGGAGTTTGGGCTTTAGAGGAGCAGCAGCTGCTGGAGAGCACCTGATCCTCCAAGTTTGACCCCAGCTCCACGGGTTCCTCGGTGCTTTTGTTGTCCAGTCGCTAAGTCATGTCCGTCAGCACATAGACTGCACTTCCCCAGGCTCCTCCGTCCTCCACCATCTCCCGGAGCTTGCTCAAACTCATGTCCATTGAGTCGGTGATGTATCCAACTATCTCATCCTGTCATCCCCTTCTCCCACTGCCCTCACTCTTTTTCAGCATCAGGATCTTTTCCAATGAGTCAGTTCTTCGCATCAGGTGACCAGAGTATTAAAGCTTTAGCTTCAGCATCAGTCCTTCCAATGAATATGGTTGATTTTCTTTAGGGTTGACTGGTTTGATCTCCTTGCAGTCCAAGGGACCCTCAAGAGTCTTCTCTAGCACCACAGTTCAAAAGTTATCAATTCTTCAATTCTCAGTGCTCTGAGGGTCTGATAACCCAGCCTCTGCCTTGCTGGTCCCCCTGTTCTAGGAGATACGTTGTACTTTTTTTAAAAAAACCTTGATTATTATTTAGAGTTTTCAACAGTGTTTCTCTTTGCTATTTCAAGCCCTCTAAAACCCGTGTAACCAGTTCCTTGTATTAAATCCCACGTGTGAAACGTCTGTGCAGTCTGTATCACCCTGATTGAATGCTGGCTGTTTCAACATTTAGTACCAGAAATAGTGCCAGCTCAAGAAATAGACCCTCAGAGATGGGATTCTGGAATTGGCTTGGCCATACCCTTGGTCTTGAATGAAAGTCTGAGCTGATTAGCACTGGGCCGTTGGGTACGATCAAGTCCATGGTGAGCTGTGGCATCACAAGGAGAGCCTCCTGTTGGTCACGGCATGGTGCCTGTAAAACCCAGGGCCGTGGGCACGTGGCGGCTTCACCTGGCCATCCTCACAGTAAAGATGACACAGGATTACTGGGTGAGAACTTTCCTTTGATTGCAGAACTTTTAGGGAAAAATGACAAACTTGGGGTTATAAAGGCTCAATTTAAGCCATGGTCAGAGAACCAGAGACATTCCAGGACAACCCTAAAATGATTTCTTGCTTATTGTAGCTGCAGTGAGGAGCTGGTTAAAAACCAGGAGCAAAATATAATCACACAAGTTGCAGAGTTTATGTTAAATTCTGTTGTTGCTATTTAGTCACCAAGTCATGTCTGACTCCTTGCAACCCCATGGACTGTAGCCCGCCAGTCTCCTCTGTCCATGGGATTTCCCGGGTGAGAATACTGGAGTGGGCTGCCATTTCCTTCCTACTAACTCTTTTGGGTAAGTTAAAGAAGTGACTGGGGAGAAATGGGGCTTTGAGCATTGCAGTGAGTGCATCTGGAGGGACTTGCACAGAGCTGAGAGGCTGGGCATCTCTGAGGGCGCCTTTCCAGCAGAAGCGGTCCCTCCTCCTGACTCCGAGGAGTGCAGCTAACTCAGCTCTGAGTCCAGACCTTGCATGTGTCCGGCTGAGGGAGCTGACTCGTAAGGAGATGCCTGTCCTCCCCACCCTCCTCACCCCTTCCGTCTGCAACTAGGGTTGATCTCTCCAGGTTTCAGCCGGAGGCTAGTATAAGTCTGACTTGGAGGAGGGAGTTTACAGTCTGAAAGAATGACAAGAGCTTGCTAATTTTCACCAGCAAATATATGAGGGAGTGTGTGGAAATGAATTTGAAGGATGTCAGACCAAAGAGGAAGGAAGATAAATTGGGGTGAGACCAAATTTACCAGCAGCAGGTGTGCTTACCAGAGATTCTAGATCAAATACATGAGCTCCAGAAGCTGAAGGAGTTTCTACCAATTCTCTTGATTGATTGCTCGATTAAAACTCAGTCCACTGATGACCTCATTGGAGATGCCAAATCTTCCCTGGCATAAAGTAGAGAGAAGAAATCGATGGCTGAGAGCACCAAGGATGCTGGAGAGGATTTGTTATGTGTGTGTGTGCATTTCTCCACAGCCCTCCCTGAGCGGGCTCGGAAGACACGCACCAAGAGATGCATGTGTTGGAAGGGCAGTGGTGCTCTTGAAAAGCTGTTGGTCAGCTTGAGGGGCCAGTGGGAGCCAAGGGGAGTTAGAGTAGGGCTGATGGGCTCCTGAGAAGGAGACACCAGAAGGTAACAACCTAGGGGCAGAGACACTGTCGCCACAGGCGGGAGGGACAACTTGCAGACTGCTCTTTATCATAGGCATCTCTAGGGGTGACTATTCGTCATGATGTCTCCAGGACTCAACACATGGAAAGCTCACTAAATACTATTTGACACAAAAAACATAGACAAACCCCACATTCTGGTGGGCAGAAAGCTGACGTTAGAGACCACAATGGCAAGGCAAGCTTTCTCATCCGGTTTCCACGCTGGACCCTGTGCCCAGACTCGGAACTCCGTAGTCGAGGAACCTGGAACGGCTTCCAGTTTTGACGGGACCAGGATGAGCGCTTCCTGGCCAAACGGCCCAACCACTAGCCACCTTAGCATGGGAGGTGCAGGGACTGGGGGAATGTAGGTTGGAATAAAGTGTTAAGCAGTGTGCAGAACAGGCCTGTGATTTTCTAAATCAAGACCGTGTTTTGTGACTTAGAGGATACAGCCATTTCTACTGAGCGGAGAAGTCAAAGGACCTGAGTTGTGTTGGGGGAGGGAGAGACAGCAACATTTGTCCCCCCGCCGATAATCAAAGGGACAGTGAGGACACAAGGTAAGTTGTGAATTGACCCCTGCACCGAGTCCTGCTGCTAGGGAGCTGTCTCCCCCGGCACTCACGGCCAATAACATGATCATCTGATTCTTTGCCGCAGCTACATTCTCCTCCTTGAAACAGGGACGCCCGGAGCAACGTTCACGTCTCTGTTCCCAGTAGCTCGCAGAGTCCGTGGCGAGTGCTCACTGCTACCTGTGGAAATGAGAGAATGGATAAATGAATTTCACAGGAGAGGAAATGAGTGTCCGAGCAGGGAAGTGCTGACTCAGACCGGCAGACGCAGCGGCCTCAGCGCTCGGGCCACCTTCACAGACTCTCTACTCTGTTCTTCAGACAGCTCAGGTGGCGCCTCTGCCGCCCGTCTTTTCTAATATAAAAAACAGTCAGGACATCGCTTCCCACTGAGAAAACTTCCATGCTGATCACCAAACCCCAGATGTAGTGAGAAAGCGGTGCTGTCCCTTGGTATAGGTTTCCCTGGTGGTTCAAATGGTAAAGAATCCCCCTGCGATGCAGGAGGCCCAGGCCCCTCCCTGGGTGGGGAGGATCCCTTGGAGGAGGAAGTCGGCGCACAGTCAGAGCAGGCTGGCTCCTTGCTGGCTGCCAGTGAAGATGGGCGCCAGAGGAGCAACATGCAGCTCTAGGGAGAACATAAACGCTGCCAGGAAGGGAAGGGCTCCGACTTCCTCCTGGATGCAGCGCTTCTCCAAGCGGGGTCTGGAGCCAGCGGCCTCAGAGTCCGCCTGCGCTTGCTGGATGTGTGGTGAATCTCCAGGACTGCAGACCTTTCCCTGGGATGTAAACAAGCTCACCGCTGCGTTCATGTTCCCAACGTACAATCAGAGACCTAGTAAACCCCTTAAAAAGCAAACAAATACACCTGACGTTGTGAAAATGATTAAAAAGTGTCTACAAGTAGTGCCAACTAAAGTCCCTTATCCACGCGTGGTTTTCTTCCATTTGTAAAGGAAGGCAAACAAGTTTCCCATAAACAGTCCTTCTCCTTACTGACTTTACAATACAATTTGATTTATAAAAATTCAATTTACACAGGACTTTCAAGAGAGACATTTATTGTAGAAAGTGGGGTATTTGACATTTGGTTCTAAGATCGATAAGGCTGGGGCTGCTCTGAGTTAAGGCCTCTATCTAGCAGCTAGGCTGCAAGCATGGGGCCCTTTGCTCTGAGTCAGCTGAATTGCAGGCATGATTTCCCACCAGGCAGGACATATTCAGTGGTAAGCGATAAATCTACCAGGGGTCAAGCAGTTTCAGGAAGTCTATGAAGTGTGTATTTACAGATTTGTGCCAAATTGTTGGAGGGATTAAAAAAAATCAATCCTCTGATCTGTCTATCCTCAGAGAGTCCATCGTAGAGGAAATGATCAATAAACGCTGTATAAAATCACAATTATGATAATTGTTACTATCATCATCTTCATAGCTGTCTTCCCAACAAGAATATGCAAATAAAGATAAAATCAATAATAGAAGGCTTGGTTTCGCCCACTCTGGGTGGTTGTCTTCAGGGCCTGACTCTTTAGGTATTTAATTTCAGATTTATCTCTCTGTTTCAGACGGGACACTGTATAGATTTTCTAAAGTTCTGGGAAAATGCTTATAGACACATATTTGATCCTTTTCTCCTCCATCCAATTGTGGGTGTGGGGAATGTAACCCAGAACACGTAGACATGTGAAAACCTGCATAATCTCAATGGCTGAAACACTGAGGCAGTTTTTTGCCGAGCACAGGCCAGATGGTCAGGTGGTCTTTTCAGGCGTGAATGTGCAGAGGAGAGCCTGATCCCCAGACACCCCAGGCCCACGGGGGCAAGGGGCTCGCAGGAGGGTGCTTTAGAGGAAGCTCCTCTCTGGGTCCTGGGGCTGGATAGGAGGCGGGGACAGCCCTGGGCTCTGCATGGATACTGTGGCCCAGGGCACAGTCCAGCTGTTCCTTCCTCACCTGGCTGCGAGGTGGTCTCCGGCAGAGATGAGACCCCATCTGAGGCTCAGCTGTGGGTGGCTCTGCTCCCAGACTCACCTGCCTGTGGGCAGCTTTGCACCCCTTCCAGGCCGTCCCCCTGGCCTGGGTCTCCCATCATCCATCACCCAGAGGCCGTCATCCCCAGTCCTGCCACATGGCCCTCCCCTCAGAACGACTCACACGCAGCTGCTTCCAGGCTGGTGAAGAGGGCCCCCACGATCTTCAACAGCATCATCACAGGGGTGGCGGCCAGCACCTCTTCTGTTCCTACGGCTTAAGAGCCAGTCAGAGGCTGGCCCACACTCGGGGGCAGGGGTGCCATAGTGGGAAGGGAAATCACAGGGGCCCCTGGAGAGCACGCCCACCTCAGACACCAAGCCTGCAATCGTCTGAGCATCCCTGAGGGCCTGAGACTGCATCCCGGCAGGAGGTGAGGTGTCGAGGGTGCTCTTCCCTATTAATAGCTAATTTTTTGTAATAGCTAATTTATAACCCCTGCTTCCATCTCTCTCCTCCACCCCAACTTTCCCTATCCCCCTCCAGCTTCCAGGAGAGGCTGCCTGGAATGACCACTCTGGCTACTTGAGAAGGACAGTCCCTTGCCCATGTTGGGGACAAAGGTCCCAGGACCTCAGGGAAACCTCCTGGACGTCTGGGCAGGTGCTACCCATGGTCCACGCACTCACTCACGTATGCACTGACTCATTCAGCAAACACTGTGTGCCCACCAGACTCCTGAACGGAGGCAGCCATAGGAGAGAGCTGGGGCGGTCGGGGTCAGGGAACTGATACATCAGGAGACACATGGACAGTTTAATGTCAGCGGGGATGAGTCCTCTGAAGGAGACCTCATATGAGCAGCAACGGGTCCTTAAGTTGGCGAAGCTGGAAACCCACCAATGACCCCATACAGCGGCCCTGACAGCAGCGTCTCCTGAGGCAGGTGGCAAAGCCAGGCTTTGTTAGCAGAATGACCGCTGGAAGCAGGACGGCCGCTGCCTGCCGTTGTGCCCTTGTTGATTCAGAATAGGTGCGGAGGCAGGAAAACGTGCGGGAACCCCAGAAAGGACGGAGCTGCATTGCAAAACCAACCCAGGGCTGTCGGGATTGGAAGAGGCCGCGGACAGCCATCGCTGTTGTTCGGTTGCTCAGTCATTTCCAACTCTTTGCAACCCCATGAATTGCAAACCTTCAGAAGAGCCCAGTGAGCATATATACAGTTGCATGCTTCAGAAGAATCCAGAATTACACAGTGTGCAAATGAGGGCTTGGGAGGCCCCCAGAGGCACCACCTCACCGGGGAAAGCTGCAGTCCTGTCTGCAGCCCAGCTCAGGTAAAGCAGCCCCTGCAGGTCACAGGGAGGCTGGCCACCCGCCAGGTCTCAGCTCCACCGAGTCCTGGGTCAAGGGAGACAGAGCCTCGTGCCCAAGATGGGGGGTCAGGAAGACGGGGGGAGGGGACGATGCCAAAATCTGAGGAACAAAGGACAAGATCACATCGGCTACTGGACTGACCCAGGCTGGGAAGATAAGGGGAAGTAGGGCGGTTGGAGCTGGGGATGAAGTGAGCACCCCTTCGGCTGGGACACTCCAGAAGTTCCAGGGAAGCTTGGAAGTGGGAGAGCTCCGCTGGCTCAGAAAAGCCAGGGGCCTTGGCCTCCTGGAGGGACGGGCCGGCCTGGAGGTCTCTGGGCAGAGGTGAGGGGTCCCAGGGCTGGAGCAGGGAAGCCCAGTCCTGGAGGGCAGGAGGGTCCAGTCTGAGCACCTGGCCAGGTTCAGTGAAGGCCCTGGAGGAGGTGATGGATTTCATTCTGGTGGCACATGGGGCCACTGGTTTCAGTGGGACATAAACCACCTTCAAAGACACAAATAGAACACTCTCCAGAGCTTGAGAAATGTCTGAATCTGCATATCAAAAGAGCTTATTAACTATCAGGAGTGTGATGAAAGAACAGCAGCAGCCAGGTAGACACCACGTGTTGAGAAGCTGAATCTCAGAGTTTGACAGAAAATGAGCAGGAGGAGACAGATGACACGTCAGCCTGGCTTCTGACTCCAGCTGCTCAGAGGAGAAGGCGGAGGAGAAACTTACCCATGGGGAGGAGACAGGTGCTTTAAGACATCCCAGCGAGGCTGCTGGTCCTTTGAGGAAGCTTCGGGAGAGATGGAGAGAGAATGAACTATCTGAGAGCCACCCCAAAGGCCCCCACTAAGCGAGCCGAGCGGTGGGCTGAGATGGGGGGAGATCAGCTGGGGGCACCACGGGGAGAAGCTGAGAGACGTCAGGCACCTGCAGAGTCGGGGGAGGTGCAAAGGTCCCCCAGCGTCACAGTGAGTCTAAACTCACCAAGGTCAGACCAAGGGCAATGACCTTGGACTCAGGTCAAGACCCTGGGAGCCTTGCTGAGCAGCGGCCAGGTGGGCAGAGGGAGGAATTTCTCCCCAGCCACTCACCCTGCCCTCCTGACTGCAGGTCCACGTAGGAGCCCCACTCTGCACCGCCTTCAGGCTTAGACCCACGGTGACCATGGGATGCTTCTGCAGCCAATCAACAAACTCCTTTCTCCCCGAGGGTGTGGCCAGTCTGGGTTGGGTTCCTGCCTCTTCAAAGACAAGGGTCCCGGGCCACAGAGGCCCTCGCGCCAGACGAGCCCACGTGCAGGCAGGTGGATTGAAGAGGCTCCAGATGCGTCTGTATGAAGAACTACCTCCAAGGGTGGACTCAGCACAGACCTGGGGCCCCGAAGTAAGTCCGGTCCCAAAAGGGAGAACTTTCCTCAATTTTGTGACAGCTGGACAGCAGGTGGGTGGTGCTAAGATGCCAGGAAGGAAGCGCATGACTGCACAGCACCCCACGGGCACCCACCGGGTCCCACCACTTCTCTGGACCCGGGGCCCAGGGCCTCCAGTCCGCCCAGGGCAGGACAGCCAGTGGCTTCCTGGTCTCCAGCCTCGCCATCCATTCTTCTGCAGACAAAAGGAGGAAAGATGCCCAGAGTGACTGTGGACTTGACAGGTGGCCTCAGGAGTGACAACCTGAGTTGGTTTTGCGTCATGGATGTGGGGCGGGGCCTTCCCCCAGGCTGGATGCTTCCCAGGAGGGGAAGCCCCCTCAGGAGGCTGCGCTCCCACTTCGCGGGCGACCACCCAGGCGTCCAGCTGTGCCTGGTGGGCGAGGGCAGGTTAGAGCAGGAGGTGGCATCAGCGTGTGCTTGGGTCAGCTGCATCCAGAGAAGCCTGAATACAGATGGTATTTCATGCCGTGGAGGCTACTGTTTCTTTCTTTCTTTCCATAATTTACTAGAAAAAACGAAATAGTTTTGATCGGTTCCTCTAACTTTCAATAAGGAGTCAGAAAAGATAAATATGAAAGGCCTCAAATTAATTCCAAAGAGCTTAATTATTTTTTTTTCCTGGGATGCAGTCTTCCTGAAATGAGTTTTCCTATCTTCTGTGTGTTAGAGCAGCCCCCTGGCATGGCGAAAGTTTATTTTGGGCTTGGAGAATGAATTTGCAATGAAAAACTCACTGTCATAATCACCCATATTTGCATAATATGGGCTCTTCATTAGAGCGCAGAGAATAACATCAGCCTGATCATCGAATCGGATCCGCTGCTACTGGTTTCGAGGTGGTGAGACCCCGAGCATCCGGGCTGATGGGCAGCAAGCAGAGGCAGTGTGGTGGAGGTAACTGCGAGCCCGGGGCTGGGCTGTCCATGGAGATGCTCAGAGACAGAAATCTTGTCTTCTTGACCACGCAGGGGGCTCCCTCCAGCTCACAGGAAGAGGTGCTGGCTCTGACATCCTCCGGGTTTTCATGGAGAAGCATAAATTCTGGAAAATAAAATAGCTCTCCTGAAGTCAAAATTTCCCAGGGTGGACTTTCTTAGCAACCTGCGCCACGACCCCTGGGAGCAAAACTATGCAGCCACGTCCAATTCCCTGGACACACATGACATATACACACTCAGCACACACATTTACCATGTACATGCACACACCACACACACTCCTGTCTGCAGGCACTGCACACACACACACATCTGCAGGCATTGCACACATGTGCACACACACACATTCTTGTCTGTAGGCATTGTACACACACACACTTGTCTGCAGGCACACATACACACACACACACTCACACTGGTCGTCCTCACCCTTGATTAGTTTCATTTAGTGCCAAACGGAAATTCAGGCCCAGCGTGGGCTGGATTCAGAGCCAAGTGCAAAGCACAGAAGCTATACATTGATTTCCAGATAGGGAACTGCAATTAGAAACAACTAGAAATAGAAATAATTGCTCTAAATTCAATTTCTTATAAGAAAGAAATGGATAATCACTAAGGAAGAAAGAGTTTCTGAACCAGACCTCCTGTGTGTGAGGAGCAGCGCTGGGCATAGGGGAAATTTCCCCCGGGGGGCTCATCCTGGTCTGGGGGTAGAAGAAGACCCCCTTCCAGCTAAGAGGGGGCTGCAGAGTCCAGCATGGACCCAGTCCCTCTAATCCTCTTCCCTCCCCTCTCTGACCTCCGGCTTCCTCTGAGCCAGCGATGCCCTCCGCTCAGAGGTGTGGCTGGACCCTCTGCAGAAAAGCCTCTCCTGATGTCCCCCGCCACCCTCACTCCCCCAGGACTCTGCTCCAAGGCCAGCCATCGGGAGGGCTCCTCCGCCTCTGAGGCCAGGATCCAGGCTTTGTCCTGTTCCTGATGCCTGGAGGCTATAGCCATGCTCCGCTAGTATTTCTCTCAGGGCGGAACCAGCAGAGAAAGCACTGTTTCTGACATGTTTAAAGATGAGATGCTGAGGAATCTGATTCCTACAGTGGCTGCCTGACACCCTGGAGGCACAGGGCAGTAAACGCAGAACCCAAGCCTGTTGTTCTGTTCGCGGCAGCAAAGCCTTTTGAACCCCTCTGCCCTGGGGATCTGAGTACTAGGGGAGGGTGGGAAGGATGTGCAGGAGAACAGGGGAGGCTCAGCAAAATAAAGTTATGATTCTCTGTTTCATCTGTTCTGCTCAGTGAAAAAGTGAAAGTGAAAGTGCTGGTCGCTCAGTCCTGTGCAGCTCCTTGCAACCCGATGGGCTCTGACCCTCCAGCCTCCTCTGTCCGTGGGATTCTTCAGGCAAGAATACTGGAGTGGGTTGCCATCTTTTCTCCAGAGGATCTTTCTGACCCAGGGATCGAAAGTAGGTCTCCTGCATTACAAGCAGATCCTTTACAGTCTGGACCACCAGGGAAGCCTTTTAATTGGGTGTTTAGGTCATTTGCATTTAGTGAAATTGTGATATGGTTTGGATTTGACTACCATTGGGCTATCTGTTTTCTATTTGCTTTATTTGCAGATTCCTTTCCTTCCTGTTTTACTACCTTTATCTGGATTAATTGATTATTTTTAGGAGTTCATTTATTTCTTCTGTTGACTTCTTACCTATATTTTACAGTCATGTTGCTTTAGTACTTATCTTAACGTTATACTGCAGATCTTTGTATTCTACCATCAACTTTGCATAGTCTACCTCAGCTGAAGACAAAAGGAGAAGCGGGTGGCAGAGGATGAGATAGTTAGCATAGACAGTATGTATCTATGGTATACAATTATAGGTGTAATGATATATTATAATTATAATCATATGCTATATAATTATATTTTTATAATTATTATAATGTGACATATAATTATAGGTTATGATGGATAGTATCACTGACTCAAATGGACCTGAACTTGAGCAAACTCTGGGAGGCAGTGGAGGTCAGGGGACCCTGGCATGCAGCAGTCCATGGGGTCACAAAGAGCTGGACACAATTTAGTGACCGGACGACAACAACAGTCTTCCAGTATTCCCCTAAGAACCTTACAACAACGTACAGCTGACTCTTGAACAACAGAGATCTGGCTGGAACTCTGCAGGTCCACTTGTACACAGACTTTTTTCAGTAAATGCCTCCTACGTTGCTCCACGACGCGCAGTTGGCTGCATCCAAGGATGCAGATCCACAGACACAGAGGGTCAGCCGTGAAGTTACAGGTGGATTTTCAGCTTCACAGAGGACCAGTTTCCATAACCCCTGAGTAGGTCAAGAGTCAAACGTGTTTTTGTCTTGTCCTTTCCAGACCTGCCCTTTCATTGTCCTTTACTTCGCTTCTACAGATGTTATACGGCTCTACTACCATGTACTGCTTTTGCTTCCAACAGTAAAGATTTCTTAAAGATATTCAAATAATAAGAAAAACCTTTCTTTACTATTTCCGTGCAGTTTCCGTTTCCAGCACCATGGAATCCTTTATGTAGAGACAGCTTTCCATCCGTATTGCTTCCCATCTGCCAAAGAACTTCCTTTAACATTTCTTGTAGGATGGATTTGTTGGTGCTGAATCCGTTCAGTTCTGCATGCCTAAAAAGTCTGCTTTCTTGAAGATATTTAGTTGGCTAAAAATTGACAGATTTTTTTTTCTTTCTTTTAGTGCATTGAAGATGATACTTAACTATTGTCTGATGTGTGTTGTTCCTGAACTGAAGTCTTCTGTTATTCCTTGTCTTTCTATATGCACTGCGTTACTTTAATCTGGCTATTGCTTTCAAACTTTTTATTTTGAAATAATTATAGCTTCACAAAAAGTTTTGAAAATATTACAGAGGCGACACGTACTCAGAATCCCCCAGGGGTTACATCTTACCTAATTTTAGTACAATGTGAAAGTTTGGATTGAACTCTGTACAATGTGTGTGCATAGTTTTAACTCACTTTATCACAGGTCTGGATTATTGCAACCATCACCAAATCGAGACACAGAACTATTCCATCACCGTGAAGACGCCACTCAGGCTTCACATTTGTTATCACACCCACCTTCTTGTCTCACCCCCTCCCCAGTCCCTGACAATCACTCATCTCTTTTTTTTTTTAATCTATATGGGATCACACAGCATGTTCCTTTTTGACCCGCTTTTTCATTCATCACACTGTCCTTGAGTTCAGATTCATACAAGATTTGTATCTTTAAAAGTCTCATCCTTGTTTTTTATTGAGTAGCATTCCATGGTATGAATGGATCACAGTGTTTTTAAACATTAACCTGCCGAGAAACATTTGGTTGTTTCTAGGTTTTAGATGCAGATGACACCACCCTTATCACAGAAAGTGAAGAGGAACTAAAAAGCCTCTTGATGAAAGTGAAAGTGGAGAGTGAAAAAGTTGGCTTAAAGCTCAACATTCAGAAAACGAAGATCATGGCATCTGGTCCCATCACTTCATGGGAAATAGATGGGGAACCAGTGGAAACAGTGGCAGATTTTATTTTTCTGGGCTCCAAAATCACTGCAGATGGAGATTGCAGCCATGAAATTAAAAGATGCTTGCTCCTTGGAAGGAAAGTTATGACCAACCTAGATAGCATATTCAAAAGCAGAGACATTACTTTGCCAACAAAAGTCTGTCTAGTCAAGGCTGTGGTTTTTCCTGTGGTCATGTATGGATGTGAGAGTTGGACTTTGAAGAAAGCTGAGTGCTGAAGAATTGATGCTTTTTAAGTGTGGTGTTGGAGAAGACTCTTGAGAGTCCCTTGGACTGCAAGCAGATCCAACCAGTCCATTCTGAAGGAGATCAGCCCTGAGATTTCTTTGGAAGGAATGATGCTAAAGCTGAAACTCCAGTACTTTGGCCACCTCATGTGAAGAGCTGACTCATTGGAAAAGACTCTGATGCTGGGAGGGATTGAGGGCAGGAGGAGAAGGGGACGACAGAGGATGAGATGGGATGGACGTGAGTCTGAGTGAACTCCAGGAGTTGGTGATGAACAGGGAGGCCTGGCGTTCTGAGATTCATGGGGTCGCAAAGAGCAGGGCACGACTGAGCAACTGAACTGAACTGAACTGAACTGAGGTTTTGGATATCATCAATGCAATTGTTATGAACAATTGTTTACAGGTTTGTTTGTTTTTTGTTTTGCAGATTTAAGGTTTTATTTTTCTGGAATAAATACATAGGAGTGTAATTTCTGGATCAAATTGTATGTTTAATGCATAAAGCACTGACATATTTTCCGTAACAGCTATACCATTTTACATCCCACCAGCAATGGATGAGTGATGGAGTTTATCTCATCCTTGCCAGTTTATGATATTATAGTTATTTTTTGCTTTAACTGTTTTCGCTTTACCTGTTCTAATGAGTGTGGGTGAAATCTTGTCATGGTTTTAATTTGTTATTTCCCTAATGGTAGTGATGTTAAGTATCTTTTGTGTGTTTACTTGCCATTTGCGCATCCTATTCAGCAAAATGCGTTCATGCTTTTTGCCCATTTTCTATTGGATTTTTACGTCAAGGATAGTAATTTTTATTCATTTAACTTATTAGTGTTGTGTTTTGAGAGTTCTTTATAGTTTCCAGAAACCTGTTTTTTGAATCAGGTCTGCAGTTTGCAAATACTTTCCCCCATCTGCTTCTCGCACTTTCATCCTCGTCACATAGTCTTTTGCAGAGCAAATGTTTTCCTTTTGATGAAAATCAATTGACCATATTTTTCCTTTTTGAATCATGTGTTTGATGTCATTGCTAAGAACTACTTACCATGCCTTAGGTTTTGTATATTTTCTCCCATATAGTCTTCTAAACGTCTAATGTTCTGCATCTCACATGTAAATGAGGATACATTTTGAATTAATTTTTGTGTAAGCTGTGAGGTTTAGGCTGAGGCTGTTTTCCTCCTTTCCCTTTTGCGTGCGGATCTCCAGCTGCTCCGGCGCCACGGCCCTGTCCTGTGTCTGCCGACTGTGCTTGTGAGCAGCTGCTTCCAGGTCGCATCCCTTTCGTCTGCGTGTCTGCCCTTCCGCCAATGCCATGCAGTCTTGGCTACTGGTGTTATGTGACAACTCTCGAAATCAAGGAGAGCGATTCACACATTTTATTTTTCTTTTCCAAGGTTGTTTTGTTTTCTGGTTTCTTTGCATCTTCATATAAATTTTTGAAGAAACCTGCGTATATCTACAAACCTATCTTGCTGGAATTCTTATGGAATTAAATTAAACTAGCGTATCAGTTGAAGGGAGAGTTGCCGCCTTCACAATGTTGGATCTTCAATCCATGCTAATGCATGTCTTTCTCTTTTAGATTTTTTATTTCCTTCACCAGCACTTGATCATTTCAACATTCAAGTCCCTCACATATTTTGTTACATTTATGAATGCTTAGATGTACAAATATGCCTAAGTACTTATTTTTGATCAATTAGAAATGGCGTTGTATATTTTTAAGCATCAGTTTCATGGACATTGCTAGTGTATGGTAATGCAATTAACATTTGCATGTTGACTTTGTATTCTGTGACACTGATAGATTCAGTTATTAGAAGTGGGTGATTATTTTTTGTATATACATTCCTATGGAGTTTCTAGGTAGACAATCTCGTCATCTGCAAATAGCAGCTATTCTGTTTATTTCTTTCCAACTTGTACAGTCCTTATTTCCTTTTATGGGCTTATTTTTCACTGGCTAGCACTTCCAGCTCTGTGTTGAATAGGAGTGAGGAGAAAAAGTACCCTGGCCTTGATGCCACTCGGGAGAAGCTCACTCAGTCCCTTGCCATTAGGTGGGACCTTATTTAAAGAGGAGTTTTGTAGTGTTCTTTATCAAGCTAAGGAAGTTCTCTATTCCTAGTTTTCCAAGAGTGGTTTTTCTTTAATACATCTACATTGAATGGATGAAGAATTTTGTCAGATGCTTTTTGTACAACTGTAAATTAATTTCTTTAGCCTATCACTACGATGTTTCGCAGGGGCTTCCCAGGTGACTCAGTGGTAAAGAATCTGTCCGCCAATGCAGGAGACATAAAAGACGTGAGTTTGATCCATGGTTTAGGAAGATCCCCTGGAGGAGGGCATGGCAACCCACTCCAGCATTCTCGCCTGGAGAATCCCAGGGACAGAGGAGCCTGGCAGGCTATAATCCATAGAGTCACAAAGAGCTGGGCACGACTGAAGCAATTTAGCACACACGTGCACTTGATGTGCCTCACTTATGGATATTTAAATATTGATCTGGTCTTGATCCCTGAACTAAATCTCACTTGGTCACAGTATATAATTCACCAGTACATCAATGTGTTTTGTTAAGAATTCTTGATGGTATTTTGGTAACAATTTTTGCATCCATAGTCATATTTGAAATATTAATCTGAAATATTTCCAAAGTTTTCTGAATTTGGCTCTGGTATCAATAACACTGGCTTCTGATATTGAGTTGAAAAATATTCTATACTTTTCCATTTTCTGGAAGTGATTATCAAAAACTGATACCAATTCTTTAAACACTTGGGAAATTCTCTAGTAAAAAAACAGACCTAGAGGTATCATTTTTGGTCTATCTTTCTGTGCTTTGTTCAACTCAACTGAAATCGAGTGTTTACATGTTTCATCAAATCTGGAAGTTGTTTAACCATTATTCTTTTTTTAATACTTTTCAGTCCCACCCTTTTTCTCCTCTCTCCTGGGACTTCGCTGACACAAGTGTTAAATTCTCTGCTATGCTCCATCATACCTCTTCGATGTAGCTGATTTTTAGTTAGTTAATCAGTTCGTTATCTTCTCTGCTGCCCCCACTGGGTGATGCCTGTTGTTCTATGTCCAGCTCACTGATCCTTTCCTCTTTTTCACTCACCGCCGAGCTCATTGAGGATTTTTATTTCCATCATTTATTTTTTAGTTCTGTAACTTCCATTTTCTGTTCTAAAATGTTCAGTTCTGAACTTTTTTATTTCTTTGTGGAGACTTTATATTTTTTTCGTTTGTCTTAAATGATTGAAATTGCTCTTCAAAGTATTTTTGAGATGACTTTTTGAATATCTTTTTCAGACAATTCTAACATCTGTGTCTTCTTAATGTTGGCCATGATTGTCTTTTCTCATTCAAGTTGAGATCTTAATGGTTCTCGGTAAGATGTGTGAAGCTCAGTTGAAAACTGGGCACTTTGGATGTTATTTTATGAGATTCTGGTTCTTGTTTAAACCTTGTGTTGTATTAGTCCTCTCTGTGGGAGCAGACGCACCACCCCGCCACCACTGGACAGAAGTCCAGGAACTAACTGGGCCTCCGTTCCAGGAGGGAGCTTCTGAACTGCTGGGGTGGGAGGCGGCCTCCACTTCACTGGGGATGGTGAAGGTCCTGACCGCTCACCAGGCCTTCCATGAAACCACCTCTTTGGGGTGGGGGAGAGCTGTCTCACTACCAGTGGGTGGGTGTGGGACTCCCCACTGACACTGACATCCCTACTCAGCCTCTTGGGTGTGACCCTGGGGGGTCAGGAAGTGTTGGAATGCTTTCTTATAACCTGGCCAGAGGAAGTCTCCAATCTGCATTTGTCCTTTGCTGGCACGGGTGAGGCTGGGACCACAGCTTTTTCTATGGCATTGGCTGGAACAGAGGCTATTCCCTCCTAGTTCTTGGGGCTTTATGTCCAAGCCTGTTGGTGCTTCTGGTTTTCCAGCTTCGCCAGAATGGGACATATAAACCAAGACAAAACCCAGGGAGACACGGTGGTTCTGTTTTCTCAGTCCCAAGACCCCTAGCCAGCCTGTCTTCTCTCCACATTTGGGAATTGCATCATGTTTGTTTTATATATAATCACTATGATATGTACGTGTTCTCAGCAGGAGGAATACAAACAGTTATGTCTATTCCCAGTTTGAAGCTGAAGCTCCAGTACTTTGGCCACCTTATGTGAAGAGCTGACTCATTGGGAAAGACCCTGATGCTGGGAAAGATTGAAGGCAGGAGGAGGAGGGGACGACAGAGGATGAGATGGCATCACTGACTCAGTGGTTGGATGGACATGAGCTCGAGCAAGCTCTGGGAGATAGTGAAGGACAGGGAAGCCTGGTGTGTTGCCTTGCATGGGGTCGCAAAGAGTCAGGCACGACTTAGGGACTGAACAACGAAACAAGGAGCAATCATGCTAACGCCGGGCTCATTTTGCCAGGGACACACCAACAGCTTCAAGACAGACCTTCTTGGGGGAAATCCTGTTCCCAAACGATGAGAACACTGCATGCAACAGACATCCTGTGTTGGGTTGATTAAGACCTGATGTCTCCTTGTCTTCTGCAGCTTTGACGCTTCCAAGCCAACTCCTCCATGGCTGTGAGAGTAGATCTTTGCTCACTCCCTGCTCTAAAATATTTGGTGGCTCTTCTTGTCCCCAAACATAAATCCAATCTTAATTTTGTCCTTTAATGGCTTTCTCAGTCTGCCTTTGCTTCATCACCTCCTAATGCTTTCCTCAGCTCTCTTGCAACTTCTTTAATATCGTCCTCAGGGAAAACATGGATAATTTTCTCATCCATCTTCCTTGCCAGTTAGGATGGCTCCACGGAATGCTGCATCCTTACCACACAGTGACTCCCAGGGCTCCTCCAGCTCTCCACACACTCGATGTGCATGTGTGTGTGCTCGTCGCTTCAGTCATGTCCAGCTATTTGCAACTATATGGACTGTAGCCTGCCAGGCTCCTCAGTCCATGATATTCTCCAGGCAAGACTGGAGTGGGTTGCCATGCCCTGTCCAGAGGGTCTTCCAGATCCAGGGATCGAATCTGCAGCTCTTATGTCTCCTGCATAACCACTATCACCACCTGGGAAGTCCTACATACTTGACAACTGAGGGTAAATACCTAGCTGGTTGGGGTGCGGGGTGGCGCACAGACTTACATCCAGTTGATGATGGACATGCTGCTGGCTTGAGTGAGGGTGCAGTTGGTGCCTGGGAGCTCAGGGTAAGATGAAGAGCTATCTCCATGGCCAGTCCCTGGGGCATCTTGCCCACAGCTCACCAATGGCCAGCAGCCCTGCAGGTGAGAGCCAGCTTTCCTTTGAGACAGGGAGCTCTGAGGCTTTGGTCACAGCTGGGGGTCAATGGCCAACCCAGGGTCATTCTAGAAGAGGTTTTCGGGGAGAAGGAGATGGTGGACTGTACGCTGAGTGGGTACTTTGTTGGGGTGGGGACACCGCAGAACACAGATGGCAGAATGCATGCCTGGGGTCAAAGCCCCAGGGAGAACACACTCCTGAACCCTGGCCAGGCTCAGAAGCCACATCCAGCTAGAATCAGTGCACAGAGACACTCAGGGTGATGTTTGTTGAGAGAGGAACAGGGGCCAGGACAGCCTACACCCTGGCTCACCTCAGTTTCAAGCAATAGCAACAGTAATAGTAATAGCAACTTTCACAGCAGTTGTAATAATTTCAGCCAAACTTCACTTCCCACTCAGGAGGCACTTTCTTAGATACTATTTCATTTCATTTCATCCTCTGAGGGTTACCCAGCCCTCACTTTCTTTTTATTCTAAATTTGATTTATTATATACATATCCATGGCTTCCGACATGGCACTAGTGGTAAAGAACCCGCCTACCAATGCAGGAGACATAAGAGATGTGAGTTTGACCCCTCAATCAGGAAGACCCCCTGGAGGAGGGCATGACAACCCACTCCAATATTCTTGCCTGGAGAATCCCATGAACAGAGGAGCCTGGTGGGCTACTGTCCACAGGGTCACAAAGTCAGACACAGCTGAAGCAACTTAGCATGCATGGATACGTAGTCAAGTCCATGCTTTACAAAAATGCATAAAAGCACATCAGTTATTTATCTACATGCTTAATTTTTTATTTCTTTTTATATTAGCCTTCCCTTTCACTCTCCTCCTCAAACCCACAATATCCACTGTCTCCCTGAACTTCAGCACTGGGAAACTCATACCATCTAAACTTTTGAATTCAGATGTATATATATATATATACACACACATATATATACATATACATACAGACATGCATGCATGCACCTCACATGTCTGTCACATGCAAAAACGCACAGTGCATGTATATGCGAATACACGTCTTCCTGAGGACACTATACTTAATGGACAGACTTTGTATTGTGTTGGCGTTTTGCAGTGATGAATTTTACTAAACACCCCTTTCAGCACCTTGCCTTCAAGCTGGGTCATGTCTTGTCCCATCTTGTCCCATCTTGTCCCATCCCCACATCACCTGGCAGAGCTCAGCTTTGCTTTTCTGAGTGGCTGCTTCCCCTCCACACTGTGAATCTCCACAAAGCTATTTACTTTCAAGTTCATGTTTCAGCTCTTCCATGTGAACATGACTATTGTCGAATGTGAACTTTGTAGCAGCTGCATGTGCTTTTCTATTAAAAAAAGTCACACTTAGGTTTTGTTTTTGCTTTTTAAGGACAAAACTTCAAAGAGCCCTGCTGTAAAAATACAAAATTCATAAAATTCATGATGAGCTCAGAAATCAAGTGGAGTTTGCAAAGGAGCAGCTCAATGAATTGGGAAGAAGTTCCAAATCCCTTTGAAATGCAAGTTTAAAAATTTCAGACTGTGCAGGGTCTAGGAAAGTTAGCGCTGCTTCCTTTTTTTTTTTTTTTTTTTGTCTCTTTCTGTTTCTGAACTTCAAACCATTTTAAGAAGCTGCCCCTGTATGTCCGTAGTACTGCAGGCTGGAAGGAGGGAGACGGTCCTGGACCAGCATGGATGCACGCTGTGCCTCAGACCCTGGTGGGGCTGCAGGACACGCCTCATGGAGTTTCGCAGGGCCCTGATGGGGAGTCAGTGCAGGGGGGAGAAACGGCCAGGGGTTTCGTGGGTTAATCACCACCGAGGAGCTGCAGCTTCCTTGAGTCCTGGGGATTCAAGCTTCCAAGAACAAATGACAACCCTGCCCTCAAGGAGCATGCTCCCTCCTGAGAAACTGATGCTCTCCAAGCCTGGGTTGGTGCATGCAGTTCCAGAAACATAAAGGTGGATGAAGCAAGGGCATCAGTCTCCATTTGGTGGGGACAACATTCACACCTCGGTGGACACCACTGCAGGCCCAGCAGGATGGAGTAGCACCACTGTTACCACACCCAGATGCTTCCCAGGGCACTGAGCATAAAGCCCAGAGTAACCAGGACGTGAGTAGGAAGGCAGAGGATAATGTGAACACCGCCCGGGCCTCCCTCCTCCCTTGTTCCCTGGCCTCTTACTCAGTCATTCGGCCTCCTCTCTGTTGCCCTAAACTGCCAGCCCCTTCATCTCCACTGCTCTTTGCTGCCCTTCATGTTTGCAGTCAAGTGATGGGGACACGGGAACCCTCCCTGCATTGCCCCCACCCCACTGTGCTTATAATTCTGGAGGTGTGATGTCTGCAAAAGCAAAATGCTGAACTGACAACTGGCTTCACAGTTGAGCTGCATGATCAGGAGCATCAGGGACAGACAGGGACTCTGACACAACATCAAGAAGAGATGAGATGGAAATCCAGAGCAGGTGGGAAACTCCTCCGTGGCATTGTTCACTTTCAGAAAAGCATCCAGAAACACTGGAGTCACTGGGTTCTCCTCTGACACAGCTGAGCATCAGTGCATCAGGTCAATACCCTGCCCAGAGGTCAGTGAGGAGCCTGAAGATGGTGATGATGGAGATGATGGTGGTGATGGTGGTGTTGATGGTGATGGTGGTGGTAATGATGGTGATGATGATAGTGATAATGATGGTGGTGATGGTGGTGATGCTGGTGATGCTGGTGATGATGATGATGATGGTGATGATGATGTTAATGATGTTGGTGGTGATGATGTTGATGGTGATGATGGTGGTGATGGTGATAATGATGGTGATGATGGCGGTGGTGTTTATGGTGGTGATGGTGATGGTAATGATTGTGGTGTTGATGGTGATGGTGGTGGTAATGATGGTGGTGATGTTGGTGATGATGATGGTGATAATGATGGTAGGTGATGGTGATGGTGGTGATGCTGGTGATGGTGATGGTGGTGGTGATGTTGGTGTTGATGATGATGGTGATGATGGTAATGATGGTGGTGATGGTGATGATGGTGGTGCTGATGGTGGTGATGGTGATGGTAATGATTGTGGTGTTGATGGTGGTGATGGTGATGGTGGTGGTGATGGTGATGGTGGTGTTGATGGTGGTGATGGTAGTGATGGTGATGATAGTGGTGTTGATGGTGGTGATGGTGATGGTGGTGTTGATGATGGTTGTGTTGATGGTGGTGATGTGATGATGGTGTTGATAGTGGTGATGGTGATGATGGTGGTGTTGATGGTGGTGATGGTGGTGTTTGATGGTGGTGATGGTGGTGTTGATGGTGGTGATGGTGATGATAGTGGCGTTGATGGTGGTGATGGTGGTGTTGATGGTGTTGATGGTGGTGATGGTGATGATAGTGGTGTTGATGGTAGTGATGGTGGTGTTTGATGGTGGTGATGGTGGTGTTGATGGTGGCGATGGTGATGATAGTGGTGTTGATGGTGGTGATGGTGATGATAGTGGCATTGATGGTGGTGATTGTGATGGGTGGTGTTGGTGGTGGTGGTGATGGTGGTGTTGGTGGTGGTGATGGTGATGATGGTAGTGTTGATGGTGGTGATGGTGGTGTTTGATGATGGTGATGGTGGTGTTGATGATGATAGTGATAATGATGGTGGCGATGGTGATGATAGTGGCGTTGATGGTGGTGATGGTGGTAGTGATGGTGTCGGTGGTATTGATGGTGATGGTGATGATAGTGGTGTTGATGGTGGTGATGGTGGTGATGGTGATGATAGTGGCATTGATGGTGGTGATTGTGATGGGTGGTGTTGGTTGTGGTGGTGATGGTGGTGATGGGTGGTGTTGGTGGTGGTTGTGATGGTGATGATGGTGGTGCTGGTGGTGGTGATTGTGATGGGTGGTGTTTGTGGTGGTGATGGTGATGATGATGGTGGTGATGATGATGGTGATGATAGTGGTGTTGATGGTGGTGATGGTGATGATAGTGGCGTTGATGGTGGTGATTGTGATGGGTGGTGTTGGTGGTGGTGGTGATGGTGGTGTTGGTGGTGTTTGATGATGGTGATGGTGGTGTTGATGATGATAGTGATAATGATGGTGGTGATGGTGGTGGTGATGATGGTGGTGCTGATGATAGTGGTGTTGATGGTGGTGATGGTGCTGATGGTGCTGATGGTAGTGTTGATGATGGTGGTGATGGTGGTGATGGTGGTGTTTGATGGTGGTGATGGTGATGATGATGGTGGTGATGGTGATGATGGTGGTGGTATTGATGGTGGTGGTGATGGTGGTGATGATGGTGGTGTTGATGGTGGTGATGGTGATGATGGTGGTGTTGATGGTAGTGATGATGATTGTGATCATGATATGGTGGTGATGATTATAATGAAAGTAATAATTGTTGTGCTCACAGTGGGAGTCATATAGTGATTATCGGTGCTTGGTGACTGGGAGCAAGCAATGTGCTGGGTATCGTATGCTCTTTCCAGGTTGCTGTTTGTTGATGCTCAGTCGCTGTCACATCTGACTCTTTGTGACCCCTTGGACTGCAGCATGCTAGGCTTCCTTGTCTTTCCAGGGGTCTACGTTTTGCCCTCTTGCCAACCCTATGAGGCAGGGACCAGTTTCATAGATAAAGAAACTGAGGCTTATACAGATTACATGTCCAAGCCCAGGTCTGTCTGAACCCCAAGCCCATGCCCTCACCACAGTGCTCTGCTCCCAGCAGTGCAGTGAGAGTATGGGACCCATAAAACAGAAGCCTGAAGAATTACAGGCATGATCCAGGTGGAGAGGTTTAGAGAAGGCTTTGAAGGGCAGGTGGAGGATTTGGGCTTAATTAAAGTGGGTGATGGGAAACCAATTTAATATTTCTTTTCCCTGATAGCTCAGTTGGTAAAGAATCCACCTACAATGCAGGAGACCCCAGTTCGATTCCTGTGTCGGGAAGATCCACTGGAGAAGGGATAGGCAACCCACTTCCCTGGTGGCTCAGCTGGTAAAGAATCTGCCTGCAATGCGGGAGACCTGGGTTCCATCCTTGGGTTGGAAAGATCTCCTGAAGAAGGGAAAGGCTCCCCACTCCAGTATTCTGGTCCAGAGAATTCCATGGAATGTATAGTCCATGGAGTCACAAAGAGTTGGACATGACTGAGCAAAAAAAAAAAAACAAAAAAAAACAAACCCTGGTGGAATAGGATCGGAGTTCCTAGGATGACAGGCAGAGGGCTGGGGGCCTGTAGGTGTGTGCTCAGGTAGAAAGCCCCAGACAGATTTTCAACCTCAGAGACTTCATTGTGTGGGTACATTTTTCACGAAATATGCTCAGTGTGGACTGAACTCTTAGCTGGGGTGGGTGATTTGTACAGTGGGACCCTGTATCCTTAGGTTCTGCCTCTGCAGATTCAACCAACCATGGATGGAAGGATGAAAAGACTTTCACCCCTCAAATCCAGAAAGTTTCAAAAAGTAAAGCTTGAATTTGCTGCATGAAGGCAACTATTTACATAACATTTACATTGATTTTACAACTATTTACATAGCATTTACATTGTATTAAGTATTATAAGTAATCTAGAGATGATTTAAAGTATAGAAGAGAAGGTGCTTAGGTTATAAGCCCTTTAATATGAGAGCTTGAGCATGTCTGGGTTTTGGTATCTGTGGGGGTCCTAGAACCAAACCCCATGGATACCAAGGGCTGAATGTGTTCAGCTATCCACTCTGAGCTCCATGGCCATATTCCTGAGGGTCACAGAGCATCCACCCAGGCGGAAACCACACACAGAGGTGTCTTCTACACAGAATGTAAGGAAGACTTCAGGACCACTGGTGCAGACAGTCCACAGCAGAGAACGCTGTATCTCCTTGCAGGAACCAGGGACAAAGCAGGGACTCTGATGGCCAAGGCTTCCAGCAACATGTGAGTTGAAAACTCTGTGATGGCAGGCAAAGGAAAACAGGGCCAAAACCGAGTGGGCTACGTTTCCTCTCTGCTGGTGGCATGAGCCGTGTTCACAGTCCGTCTCTGGAGCTCATGCTTCTCTGGGCCAGGCTGGGCTCTGATCCCCCACTCTCAGCCCTGGGAATACATCTCTTTCTCTGTTCTTCTAAAGCGCATCCATTGACCCAGGTCCATGGGGCTTGCTTCTGTCTACAGCTTCCTGTGGTGCTGGTCAACCTGGAGAGAGCTACCAGCAGCAGGCCAGCTCCACAGCCCTGCACTGAGGGCTTCCTGATCAGAGGCTGGGGGCAGGGGCTACCCTTCACCCACCTGAGTCCAAGCCCGGCTCAGACACAGCAGGCATGAGGGACCTCCTGGCACAAACTCAGGAGTCTTTCTCGATAAAGAGGAGCAAACAGCCAGCCTCCGAGTCTCTAGGAGCCTAATCTGGATTCCCAGGTGGCTGGGGCCCAGATGGGGCTTTGTACGGAGGTACTCAAGCAGAAAGGCTGCTCAGCCCATTGTGACCCTATTAGGAGACGAGAAGTTAATGAACAGTGTGTTCTCTCTTGCCTTCCCTGTCTGCCTGCGGCACGTCGTGTTTATCTACTTACTTATGGAAATCCAGGCCTCCTTAGCAGGCAGAGCGGAGAAGCAACGTCTTGTCTTCCCGAGACGCTGGCTCGCATCATTCCGGTTGGGCACAGGCCTTGATTGGGCTCTTTAAGACTCAATCAGACATCCTTAACCCTTCCTCCACCCAGACCCTTGTTGCTTTACGTGGGCTCTTTAAGGATGTGAGAAACAAAGAGCTGCTGGAAGAACAAAGGAATTCCCAAGGAAGGACTTGTATTAAATTTTATTATAAGCTTCATGATGCACCAAGCAGGAAGAACAGCTGCAGTGTGAGGAGCTCGTGAAGGGCATTCAATGTCAAAGCCGCTGTAGCTGAGCTACCTGGCTGGGTCCTCCAAAGGTACAAAGGCCGGCTCCTGACTGTGAGTGTCCTGAGCGCCCCCCTTACCCCAAGGACTCAAGCACAGTGGTTCAGAGCAAGGGTCCGATGGTGTGGACCCATCATCTGGAAGTCTTCTGTTGGGAAGAGCCTCCCTGGAGGGTGCTGCGGACATGGATTGAGCCCAAGGGAAGATGCGTCCTGGATAATCTAGGACAACTGACGGCGTACGGAGCTGTCTTTGTGTGACGACGGCAGCCACTCCTTTCTGAGCATTAACCTCACCCCAACACTGTGCTGAGTGCCTGCTGCAAACACCCAGAGCTGTGACAGGTGGTTCGGTGCTGGGTGACACAGACCCACTGTGAATGGTGCTCACCGGTTCTGGAGCTGCTGGGCAGTTCTGGCTCGAGGTTTCCCATGTGGCTGCAGCCAGGCCATGGTCATCTGACAGTCTGCCGGTGGCCAAAGGATCCACACGGGTGGGCTTTGGTGCTGGCTCTTGGCTCTGCTCCCTTCAGTTGAATGACTGCAGAGGCTGCTTGAGCAACATCCTGAGGCACTGGCTGCCTGCCCTCACATCGAGCTGTCCCAGCTTGAGGGCCAGGTGGGAGCTGAAGTGGCTTTCACAGCCTTGACATTCTGAATTCTGGGGGTCAGGCAACCCTGATTCCACAAAAAAGGGCATCCTCTGAGGATGTGAGCCCTGGGAGGCATGGCTATCTGGGGGGCCCTGGGGGTGGGTACCACAATCTTCCCTCTGGCTCCAGTGATTCCATCTCTCATAGGCAGTCCTGGAACTCCTTATCACTACATAACAGGGACCCCCACTTCCAGTAGAATGCTCCCTTCCCTCTGAGCCCTCACCTTAGCCTCCCAGGCACACCACCTACTGGGGGTGGAGAGCGGTTGTAACAATTATTATACAGTATGGAACTTTGGGCTCCCAGATGGTACAGTGGTAACCTGCCTGTCAACACAGATAGACCTAGAGAAGGCTTCAGTCCCTGGGTTGGGAAGATCTCTGAAAGAGAATGTGGCAGCCCACTCCAGTGGGCTTGCCTGGAGAATCCCATGGACAGAGGAGCCTGGTGAGCTGCAGTCCATTGGGTCACAAAGAGTCAGACATGACTGAGTGCACATGAGCAAGAGAGCATGGAATTTAGAAGGAAAAGTATTAATAATACGGTGCTACTACTGCAGTTGCATGCGTGGCGCTGTTGAGAAAACAGCACACACATTCTTGTTTTCTTCATAAGACTCCCAAAGAGGGATTTCTCGCGGGCCACAGCTCGGGGGAACTCAGACAAGCTCCTGACCAGTTGTGTTCTTATTCTGATAAATGCTGCATTGCACAACAATTTCTACCTGCTCTGGCAGTCAGGCAACTTATGCCGAATCCCCAGCCCCTCGTGAGGGCCGCGGGAGTGGGCAGGTGAGAAGTGCCCAGGGTTGGCCCTGACCCCGACCACTCAGTCCTTACACGCTCTGCATCAGGTAGCACTGATGTCAAACCCACCACATGTTCTGCAATGGTCTCTGGGCAGTGGAAAGGTGCGGAGTCCAGGGGAAGCCCTGCATGCTGTGTCCCACCACCCTAGTGACCTCGGGTCATAACCAACCTCAGTGCTTGTCCCTGTATCCATCACATGCATCCTGCTGGCGTGGTCTGGCTCAAGAAGAGTCTCCTCCCAGAAGGCCTTCCTCTCCCCTCTCCCACTCTGCCTGGGCTGAGTGTGAGTGACCCCTCCCTCCAGGGGACCCTAGAGACATCCATGTGGAGAGGACCTGAGGCCTCTGGCCCACAGCCAACAGCTAGCTCTGCGTGTGGACCTGGATTCGCCTCCTAATGGAAACACTAACAGAAATGTACCCAGGAGTCAGGTGGCATGGTGCTCGCCTCACATCCATTGCTTCATTCACTCTAGGATCACTCATTCATTCATTGTCTGCCGTGAACGTCTGTGCATGTACCCAGCTCCGTGTCTGCTCTGAAGGCCCAAGGATCAGGAACTTGGATTCTAGGAAGAGAGGACAGCAGACACTAAGGCTGGACAGAAATGAATGAAAATCAGGCGTGCTCACAGGTGACATGGCTGCTCGGTAAAGATGCATCTGCGTGGTTTGTGGGGTGACCAGGTGCCACCCGAGCTCACCCTTCCGGAAAGCCTTCCCGAGTCCGTGACGGGCGGGCTGGGACAGGAGTGAAGCACACGGCCGCTTCGGGAGTGTCGGGAAGACACTGACCTGTGGGGGGCCGGAAGAGCCAAGGCTGGGCCTGGGCGGCCAAGGGAAGGAGGAAAGCCAGGGAGGCCACCGGAGACCCGCACCCGGACAGCATCCTACTGGTGACGCAGACAAGGAATAAGGGGTGAGTTCATCCGCCACAGAGCCCCCCGGGAAACCCTCCCCCTGCAGGGCAGAGGCCCCCGCAGCCACCCTGGCCCCAGTCCCCTCTTCCAGGGCCCCGTCCTCCCGATGGGCTGCTCGTGGCCTGCCTGTCCTGCCTCTTCCCTGATGTCTGTCTGCACTTGCACATCATTTCTTTCTTCAGAAAACTCTCCACATGTATGTGAATCTTTCTGCAACCTGCTCGCTTTCCCAACACCTCTTTGTGACTGTAGACCATCAAACTCCCCGTCCACAGAATTCTCCAGGCAAGAACAGTGGAGTGGGTGGCCATTCCCTTTTCCAGGGAATCGTCCTGACCCAGGGATTGAACCCAGGTCTCCTGCATTATAGGCGGCAGATTCTTTACCATCTGAGCCACCAGAGAAGTCCATATTTGTGAGGACTGTATACGTTGTTACACATAATCCCAGGTCATTTATTTTCTCTGTAAAGTGTTTCTTTGTATGAATAAACCACAGTTTATTCATCCATTTTCCTCTTGATGGATTTCTGCTGTTTCTGATTTTATATATATCGCAGACTAATTTGAACAGCAGTAACCAACCCTGTAAGGGGCTCCTTGTCACTCACGTAAAGGCTGAACACGAGACCTCGAGTGAAACTGCTGGCTGGGCGATGGGAGCTGCACATCTCAAGTCTACCGGTGATTGATAAACGTCCCTGCAGAGCAGTGATACAAGCACAGCCTCCTGCCCGGCTCAGGTGTGTCTCCTCCTCGTGTCTTCCCGCCCCCAGGAGTGTGTGCCATTCTCACATCTTGGTAGGTGTTGTCTTGATCTGCTCAGGGGGCTGTAAGAATGTGCTAGAAGAAAGCCACAGTCTGTGTGGCTTATAAACATCGAATATTAACTTCTCACAGCTGTGGAGGCTGGAAGTCCAGCCCCATGGGTGGGTCTGACAACCCTCCTCCAGGCTGCAGAGGCTGAGTCCTTGCTGTGTCCCTGCACAGTGAAAGGGATGACAGAGATCTGGAGTCTCTTTATTCATTCACTTCTGGCTGCCTTGGGTCGTAGCTGCACCATGCAGGACCTTTGCTGTGGCAGAGAGGCTCAGTAGTTATGGCACCCGGACTTAGCTGCTCTGAGGCATGTGGAAAAGTAGTTCCCCAACCAGAGACTGAACCCATGTCCCCTGCTTGGACGGCGGATTTTTAGCCACTGGACCACCTGGGCAGTTCCTCTGGATCTCCTTTATAAGGACACTAATTTCATCCAAGGGGGCTCCATCCACATAACCTCATCCCCTCTCAAAGGCCCCATCTTCTAACACCATCACACTGGGGGTTAGGAAGGATCTCAAGATATATATTTGGGGGGGACACATTCAAACAGTAGATAGCAGGTATGAAAATGTAACTCACTGAGACTGCAAATTGTGCTTCCTGAATTATTAGTGAGTTTGGATTTTTTTTTATATGTTCATTCAAGATTCTAGTTTCTTTTTCTAGGATACATGTCTCACAGTCTTTGACTTTTCTGCGGTGGTCCTCAGTTCTTGTTGATCGGTGCACGTTCTCTCTGTGGTCCAGGGCCTGACCTTTCATCACTGAATATCTTCTTGCAGATGTGGCCTCTATTTACAGAGTCTTTTTACTAAACAAAGGTTTTGATTTTTAATGCTGTTGAATTTATTCAGGTTTTCCATTGTGACTTGTGTTAAGACTCATGTAAAAATAAATGATGTGAGAATTGGATCATAAAAGAAGGCTGAGCACCAAAGAACTGATGCTTTCAAACTGTGGTGCTGGAGAAGACTCTTGAGAGTCCCTTGGATAGAAAAGAGATCAAACCAGTCAATCCTAAAGGAAATCAACCCTGAATATTCATTGGAAGGACTGATGCTGAAGCTAAAGCTCCAATACTTTGGCCACCTGATGTGAATAACCAACTCACTGGAAAAGACCCTGGGATGCTGGGAAAGATTGAGGACAGGAGGAGAAGGGGATGAAAGAGGATGAGATGGTCAGAGGGCATCACTGACTCAATGGATGTGAGTCTGAGCAAGCTCTGGGAGATGGTGAAGGGCAGGGAAGCCTGGTGTGCTGCAGTGCATGGGGTTGCAAGGAATTGGACATGACTGAACGACCGAACAATAATAACAAAAATTCATTATTCACCCTGAAGTCATAAAGGTAGTCTCCTCTATTGTCTTCTACTATGTGAAGCTCTGCCTCTGTCCTTAGCCAGCCTCACACGGTCTTGCTTGGGTCACTGTTATAGTCAATCATTTTATCTGCTGTGGCAAAAGGCTTCCGGATGTTCTGAACCCCTCTTCTTCCCTGTGAAGACAGAATCAGCTTGCCTTAGTCTGACCAGCCCTCACAGCCTTTGACTGGGCTTCCTTCTACTCTGGGGGTGAGTCTGTAAAAAGGGACATATGTTCCACACCAGCCTGCTATGTGTGCACGTGTGCCAAGTCACTCGGTCGTGTCTGACTCTTTGTGACTCCATGGACTATAGCCCACTGGGCTCCTCTGTCCATGGAGTTTCCCAGCCAGGAATACTGGAGTGGGTTACCATATCCTCCTTCAGGGGATTTTCTTGACCCAGGGATAGAACCCCCATCTCATGCGTCTTGTGCATTAGCAGACAGGTTCTCTACTATTGAGCCACCTGGGAAGCCCTCTGTGTATATGTATCCCTCTCCACGTGTTTAGTTTTTTTAAAATGTTCTTAATCTAGACTCATTTTTACCCCAATAAAGTCTTATACTTCTTTTGCTAAATTTATTCCTCAGTATCTTATAATTTACATCATTTTTGTAATCACCCATTTTGGTGTTGTTTTCTGTATACAAAGATGTAATTTTTTTCTTGCTCTTGTACTTAAAATTTCTCATTCATTTTAATAGTTTATCTGTGGATTCCTTTGATTACCTACCTGACTCAAAATATTTTCTAGGTATCATAAGAGTTCTGGTCCTTTCTTTTTTTTTTTTTAAATTCTTGTAACATTTATTTCCCTTTGTCTTACGACTTCTTCCCCAGCATTTCTTTTGGGATCTGCCTCCTGGAGACTTACCTGCAGAGTCGTATTCAGCCAGTATCTCCAGGGAACGAACGCGCCACTGTGGCCTCGATGACGTGCTTCCTCTTCTCCCGGCTGTGCTGCTTCCGGCGTGAAGTCTCTCTCATACTTGTTCTGTCTCTGTGATGTGGCGGCCGCCCCCACCACCCCCCGCGCTGCTAGGTTTATGACTTTCTCTTTGTCTTGGGTTTTCAGCAGTTTGACTCGGAGTCAATCCCTTAGGTGTCGCTGAACTTCTCTGAATGTGGGTTGGTTTTCCTTTTTTATCAAATTGGAAAAAAATCAGCCAGCATTACTTGGAATATTTTGCTGCCTCGTTCTTCTTTCTGGTCCTTCTTACACTTCAGCCTCATGTATGTTAGACATGTGTTACTGATGCTTTGCTCCATTTCCTATTGATTGTTTTTCCCTCTCCGCTTAATTTTGAAAACTTATATTGACTTATCGTCAACTTTGCTGATGGTTTCTTTTTCAGTCTCCAATGTGCTTTAAACATATATTTAAAAAAAAAAAATTCAGATGTGTACTTTTTTTTCCAGAATTCTATTTGGTCTTTTTCAGAATTTTTACTTTCTCTCTGAAATACTCTATCCCTTTGTTCTTTATATATATACATAAAGGATAAATAAATATATATATATATATATATATATATATATCTTCCTTGGTGGCTCAAACTATAAAGAATCCACCTGCAATTCAGGAAACCTGGATTCCATCCCTGCGTTGGGAAGACCCCCTGGAGGAGGTCATGGCAACCCACTCCAGTATTCTTGCCTGGAGAATCCCCGTGGTGGGCTACAGTCCATGGGGTCACAAAGAATTGGACACGACTGAGCCACTAAGCACATATATATACACACAATATATATACTTGTATATATAGTCCTATCTATCTATATATATGGGTAAATTCAAAGACTATGTTTTGTTCTTTTGTCTGAAATACTTCAAAGAAAATTGACCGCTAGAAGCAAAAAATAACAGGAAGCACATATGGTGGAATGCATAGCCTATAGTAAAACATATGAAAATAAAACACTATATGTCATATCTATGTAACAATATCTGTGTACGGGTATCTATCTACAGTAACAAGCATACAATGTATACAGTATTATTTTTCCTCTCAGCTATTACAGAAAGTGAAGAGGAACTAAAAAGCCTCTTGATGAAAGTGAAAGTGGAGAACAAAAAAGTTGGCTTAAAGCTCAACATTCAGAAAACGAAGATCATGGCATCCGGTTCTATCACTTCATGGGAAAGAGATGGAGAAAGAGTGGAAACAGTGTCAGACTTTATTTTTCTGGGCTCCAAAATCACTGCAGATGGTGACTGCAGCCATGAAATTAAAAGACGCTTGCTCCTTGGAAGGAAAGTTATGACCAACCTAGATCACATATTCAAAAGCAGAGACATTACTTTTCCAACAAAGGTCCGTCTAGTCAAGGCTATGGTTTTTCCTGTGGTCATGTATGGATGTGAGAGCTGGACTGTGAAGAAGGCTGAGCGCCGAAGAATTGATGCTTTTGAACTGTGGTGTTGGAGAAGACTCTTGAGAGTCCCTTGGACTGCAAGGAGATCCAACCGGTCCATTCTGAAGGAGATCAGCCCTGGGATTTCTTTGGAAGGAATGATGCTAAAGCTGAAACTCCAGTACTTTGGCCACCTCATGTGAAGAGTTGACTCATTGGAGAAGACTCTGATGCTGGGAGGGATTGAGGGCAAGAGGAGAAGGGGACAACAGAGGATGAGATGGCTGGATGGCATCACTGACTCGATGGACATGAGTCTGAGTGAACTCCGGGAGTTGGTGATGGACAGGGAGGCCTGGCGTGCTGCAGTCCATGGGGTTGCAAAGAGTTGGACACGACTGAGCGACTGATCTGATCTGAAGAGTCACTTGAAAGTCCTTGCTTATTGGTTTCAATCCATCAGGCATCTTTCCCCCGACTTCTCCACTTAGCTCTCTCACTGTGTTTGAAAATACTGTGAGACTTTACTTCAGACACCGGACACTAGACAGCCTAGAGAGGGAGGTATTCTGCCCCATCTTGTTCTCCAGGGTCTTTCTTTCTGGTTTCTTCCCAGAGAGGCGGTGCTTGGAGTGGGGCTGGTAATGGGACGTCAGGTGGGGCTGGCTCTGGCTTGCACTGAATCAGGGTGACTTCCCCTGCGGCTTAGCCAGCCCCCGATTTGCATGGTCACAGCGTGTTTTCTCTCATCAGTATCCAGTCTGGAAGAGGTGGCCCACACAGCCCCGGCTGCCAGCCCCCCAGTCCAGCTGATTTCCCAGCAGAATGCTGTGAGGGGAGAAGCCGGGCAGTGGGTGATTGCTGGGTCGGGGATCTCATCTTGGACCTGAGCTCTTCCAGATTCCCTCCATTCTACCCACCCACGGGGACACCCAAACCTGGATCACCTGTCTCTCATTCTTTCAAGATCTCTGGGACCCCATCCATACTCAGAACGTGCACCTGCCCCAGGTAGGCAGGTATGGAAGCTGGTGTGTGCCCACGAAGGACTTAATCTCTCTCCGGAAATCATGTCACCAAGACTTCATCCACTGTTCTTGGTTCAGGCTTTTCTTGGTGTCTTTCTGAGAGTTCAGGTTCCTCATGACCTTCTACACCCTGACCGGGGCAGAAATCACTGGCACACCTGATGTCTGGCTAATTGGCATAGACAAGCTTCCCTTTTCCTTTTGGATCTGTGTAATAAACTGTACATTGGGGGGAATCATTCATTTTTGTCTACACTTAAAATTTTATTGACATAAAGTTGATTTTTAAAACTGTCATCTTATTAACGCTTTTTTCTCTATTGGATAATTACTTTTGTCTTCTTTTTAAGGTCAAGTTATTAAAATTGTCCTTTCTTCTTTTCTATAATACATATTCAAGGCTTAAATTTCCCTCTGAGCTTGACTTTAGCTGCATTCCACAAAGTTTGACATGCTAGATCTTAATGCTCAATTTTTTTCAAATGTGTCCCTTGATTCTACTTTGATTTTTTGACTCATAGATTATTTAGATAGGTAATATTCAAATTCTCACAATTTAGAGGTTTACTAGTTACTCTTTAGCCGATTCCAAGGACCTTTAAACTGAAGCTTAGAGAGTTTAAGGAATTCTTCCAAGGCCATAATTTGCGAAAATGGAGACTAGGATTTGAACATATTTTTTGTCAGTTCTAAAGTAAGTGCAATTGCCACCTTCCCAAGGTTACTGTGAGGACTCGTGACACTATGTGTGAAGGACAGAGTATAGCCCTGGACACCTGGCAGATGCTCAGAGTGCACCTACTGTGCTCAGAGTGCACCTACTATGCTCAGAGCGTACCTACTGCGCATCTGGTTCCGCTCCATGGAGGTACACAGCCTCCACTTTTCCATGTCATGTTCATGCACATATGACACGTATGAAAGATCTGCCCTTGGCAGAGGCCATTAGAGCACATGGAAACCAGGAAATTTTCAGAGTGAGATTGTAGGTGTTCACCATCCGGCAGCCAAGGGTCAGTGAGAGGTCCTAGAGCAACATGGAGGCAAGCGTCAGTAATGCTGGGGGCAGGCCGGCCTTGGTCCTGAGATAGCCTCTGGGGGTGACAGGTCAACAGGACGGGGGTCACGCGGTGTTCCTTTGATGGGTCAGGCTCTAAGCCTTTACCACCCCCTCCCAGCAGCAGCTGGTGGGCAGGAGCTACATGGATGCAAGAGTCCTTCCCATGCTATCCACCACTGATGAGAGCCCTGGACCTGGGGAAGGGGTGTGGAGCAAGGTTGTTATAGGAAATGCTATCCAGACAAGGAATTTTCTTATAAGAGAGAAAAGAGAGGAGAAATAAAGTAGGAAAGTCATATACTTAATTCCTTTGTCTTCTATTATTTTTTAAATATATTTAACATGATGCATTTTCATTTTTAAAACATTCTAGAAATATACAGGGACGGGAGGAAAGGAGTAAAATGTCTCTTTCAGCTCATGTCCTCCTTCTTACGCACACATGTGGCCAGATGCCATCAAACTAAGCCGTGGTGTCACCTGCATGCCTCCCTTCCTCCCCTACCCCCGTCCCCTGGATGTGGGTGTGTGTGTGTTCTAACATTAGTGGAATCAGGTTATACCCTTTCTACAACTTGGCTTTTTCCACTTAACAATGCATCTTATTAATTTTGCAGGTCAGCCTTGAAGAAGATCTACTTCCATTTTTAACTACTTTTTAAGACTGTTGATTGTCCATTGGCAGACGAATGGATAAGAAAGCTGTGGCACGTATGCACAGTGGAATATTATTGCTATTAAAAAGAATGCATTTGAATCAGTTCTAATGAGGTGGATGAGACTGGAGCCTATTATATAGAACGAAGTAAGTCAGAAAGAAAAAACATCAATACAATACACAAACACATATATATATATATGGAATTTAGAAAGATGGTAACCATGACCCTATATATGAGATAGCAAAAGAGACAGAGATATAAAGAACAGACTTTTGGACTCTGTGGGAGAAGGTGAGGGTGGGATGATTTGAGAGAATAGCATTGAAACATGTATATTATCGTATGTGAAGTAGATCGCCAGTCCAGGTTCCATGCATGAGACAGGGTGCTCGGGGCTGGTGCACTGGGATGACCCAGAGGAATGGGATGGGGAGGGAGGTGGGAGGGGGGTTCAGGATGGGGAACACATGTACACCCATGGCTGATTCATGTCAACGTACAGCAAAAACCACCACAATATTGTGAAGTAATTAACCTCTAATTAAAATAACAATAAATAAATAATAAAATGATCCTGGGGGTGGGGGAAGACTCTGTTGATTGGATCTGAAGCAATTAATTATTTTCCTCTTAATAAGTCTTAAATTTATTTTCATGCTTTTGCCATTACAAATAATGTTATGAATCAATTTCTTTTACATGAATGCATACATGTCCCATGCACATGAATTGGTTCTTTATTTACATAGATTCCTAAAATGTAGGTACTGGATCAGAGCCGATGCCTTTTAAATTCTGCTTGACCAATAAGCTGCCCTGTAAAAAAGCCTTTATCGATACATGCTCCTTTCAAATTCAAGGATGTTAGGATTTTTTAATGCTTTTTGTCTATTATAAGAAGTGAAAGTTGCTCAGTTGTGTCTGACTCTTTGCAACTCCATGGACTATACAGTCCATGGAATTCTCCAGGCCAGGAGTGGGTAGCCTTCCCCTTCTCCAAAGGATCTTCCCAACTCTGGGATCAAACCCAGATCTGCCTCATTGCAGGTGGATTCTTTACCAGCTGAGCCACAAGGGAAGCCCCAAAATACTGAGTGGGTAGCCTATCCCTTCTCCAGGAGATCTTCCTGACCCAGGAATTGAACTGGGGTCTTCTGCATTGCAGGTGGAGTCTTTACTGACTGAGCTACCAGGGAAGCCCTAAGAAGTGAAAGCAATCTTTAGTTTGTATTTGAAAATGTATTTTAATGTTTGTTGGTTATTTTGCTTCATGTTCTTTGAACCTACACTTTTTAATAAAATTGCCTATTTTCCACTGGCTTGTCTTTTTCTCATTGAATCTTTTTTAAATTCTGAGTATTGATCTTTTGCTATTGAAAATATTTTTGTCAGCTGCCAATTAACTGTATATTTTGTCATTTATCACTCTTTTCCCATTCTTCTTCTAATTAGAAGAATTAGAATTCTTCTAATTCTTTCTTATCACTAAGCTTTCCCCTGCCACAGGTCCTACAGATATGCTAAGAGATTTTTAATCAAATTGGAATGTATTTACAAATGCCATAAGTTATGATCCATCTATACTTTTCTTAGCAAGTGGACCGTGAACCATCCAACTTCATTTATGAAATAGACCAGAGAGCATAGATTGGAAATGCCGGCTTTAATTATCTATTAATTTAACCTTAGGCACAAATTCCCTGGTGTGCCCACTTGCTCCAAGCTCGCCTCCTTGTGAGTCTGTTCTATCGTGTATTTGCATTACTGTCACGATGCTCTTATTCCTCTACCTTTGACCTCTCTCACGCCTCTGTTATATCTGGCTCTGTGCTATCCTATGGACTGTAGCCCACCAGGCTCCTCTGTCCGTGGGATTCTCCAAGCAAGAACACTGGAGTGGGTGGCTGTGCCCTCCTTCAGGGCATCTTCCCGACCTGGGGATGGAAAGCGCCTCTCTCACAGGCACCTGCATTGGCAGGCAGGTTCTGCACCACGTGCGCCGCCGGGGAAGCCCCACTGTTAGTCTGCGTGCTGTGGGTGCTGAGCGCTCAGTCCTGTCTGACTCTGTGAGACCCCGTGAACTGGAGCCCACCAGGCTCCTCTCTCTGTGGGGACTTTCCAGGCAACAATCCTGGAGTGGGTTGCTATGCCCTCCTCCAGGGGATCTCCCCAACCCAGGGAACCCAGGGCTCCACATTGCAGGGGGATTCTTTACCAAACCACTTTTCTCTTCCTCCTGGACTCAGGTGTTAGATGGTTCACGGCCTACTTGCTAAGAAAGTACAGATGGATAATAACTTGTAGTATTTGTAAATACTTTCCAATTTGATTAAAAATCTCTTACCATATCTATAGGACCTATGGCAGGGGAGACCTTAGTGATAAGAAAGAATTAGAAGCCACGTGGGAAAAGAGTGACAAATCCCCCGTGGTAAATGACAAAATATACAAACTTAATTGGCAGCTGACAGAACGACAAAGATATTTTCAATAGAAACAGTAAAATGATCATTTGAGCAAGAAGAAAACGTGTATTATGTGAAGCCACTGAGACGTTTGGATTGTTGCTTATGATGTTGCTCTATTCTGATGTATCATATATGTCCCTTCTCTTCAGGTCAATTTTCACTTTTTCAGCAGGTTAGGATAGTCTGGAGTTTTTGTAATATTATTTTGGCTGTGAATAGAATGTTTTTATTTCTATTACATTTTCTATTTGGCTGCTGCTCGTTCTAGAAAAACTATTGATTTTCGTAGGTTCATACATTCAGTCCCAGGTTCCTGAACTCTCATGACCGGCTGGGGCCATTTATCAATTTATGCTTCTGCATTCTTGCAGAGAAGAACATTCACATATACATACTGTCATATTTCTTATTTTTCCATTTTTCCATCGGTTAGAACCTTCACCACAATATTAAATAGTGATGTATAGTGGGCATCCTTGCTGAACTGATTTTTAGAAAATATCACTAATGTCTCACTGTTAAGTATGATGCTGGTTTCAGTTCTCTGGTAAATACATTTCATCAAGATAAGAGTGTTCCATCACCGCCTTTGTTTTATAAGTGCTTTTTATAAGGAATGAGCGTTGACTTTTATCAAATGCTTCTCCAGTATCTAATAAAATCATTAAAGTTTTTCCTTTATTATCTGAGTCTAAGAACCGCTTTGGTAGTTTTTTCTAACCACTGTTAAATTCCTGTGATGAACTTTGTGTGCTTGTATTTTAATACCTTGTTATCTTGATATTAGATTTATTTATCTGTTTAAAGTGGTCAAGAATATAGATTTTTCTTCCTGTGCCTACTTGTCTGATTGTGGTGTCTTACTTACTGCAGCTATTTTAATGGAATAAGCATCTATCCCTCTTTTCCTCTTCTCTGAAAGTTTATGTCTTATGATTTAATAAATGTGTAAGGGCAGTTGATGGAAATATATATATATATGTATATAGACTTTTCCTTTTAGCTACTACTGTTATATATATGCATATGTGTGTGTTTGATATAGCTATAGAATTCGTTTCTTAAACATTTATTTTTCATCAAAATTATGTACTATGTGATTTTAAAAACTGTAAAATTCTTAAGTCTTTTACACTATCAAAGCACCCCACTACGTCCCTACTTTCTCTGCTTATTTCCCCCATAATAACTTTATCAGTCTTAGCTGTTTCTTTTAAGCATTCATATGTTTAAGTTCTGGAGAAGGAAATGGCAACCCATTCCAGTACCCTTGCCTGGAAAATCCCATGGACAGAGGAACCTGGTGGGCTACAGTCCATGGGGTCGCAAGAGTTGGACATGACTGAGCGACTCCACTCACTCACTCATGTTTAAGTTATGCGTTGTACTGCCATTTTTGATTCTTCATCATTGGATAGTAACTACTCTCTTCCTATCAACGAAGTTGGATGGGAGAGTTATGCTCTCCCTAAAACTGGCATACACTCTTTCCTTCCATCCAAGCTCTTTATCACCTGCATATAATAACTTCAGAATAGGTTTATTCAGTTCAGTTCAGTCACCCAGTCATGTCCAGCTCTTTGCGGCCCCATGAACCACAGCACACCAGGCCTCCCTGTCTATCACCAACTCCCAGAGTTCACCCAAACTTATGTCCATCGAGTTGGTGATGCCATCCAACCATCTCATCCTCTGTCATCCCCTTCTCCTCCTGCCCTCAATCTTTCCCAGCATCAGGGTCTTTTCAAATGAATCAGCTCTTCTCATCAGGTGGCCAAAGTACTGGAGTTTCAGCTTCAACATCAGTTCTTCCAATGAACACTCAGGACTGATCTCCTTCAGAATGGACTGGTTGGATCTCCTTGCAGTCCAAGGGACTCTCAAGAGTCTTCTCCAACACCACAGTTCAAAAGCATCAATTCTTCAGCACTCAACTTTCTTTATAGTCCAACTCTCACATCCATACATGACCACTGGAAAAACCACAGCCTTGACTAGATGGACTTTTGTTGGCAAAGTAATGTCTCTGCTTTTTAATAAGCTGTCTAGGTTGGTCGTAACTTTCCTTCCAAGGAGTAAGTGTCTTTTAATTTCATGGCTGCAGTCACCATCCAGAGTGATTTTGGAGCCCAGAAAAATAAAGTCAGCCATTGTTCCACTGTTTCCCCACCTATTTGCCAGGAAGTGATGGGACCAGATGCCATGATCTTAGTTTTCTGTATGTTGAGTTTTAAGCCAACTTTTTCACTCTCCTCTTTCACTTTCATCAAGAGGCTCTTTAGTTCTTCTTCACTTTCTGCCATAAAGGTGGTGTCATCTGCATATCTGAGGTTATTGATATTTCTCCTGGCAGTCTTGATTCCAGCTTGTGCTTCTTCCAGCCCAGTGTATCTCATGATATACTCTGCATATAAGTTAAATAAGCAGGGTGACAATATACAGCCTTGATGTACTCCTTTCCTGACTTGGAACCAGTCTGTTGTTCCATGTCCAGTTCTAACTGTTGCTTCCTGATCTGCACACAGGTTTCTCAAGAGGCAGGTCAGGTGGTCTGGTATTCCCATCTCTTTCAGAATATTCCACAGTTTATTGTGATCCACACAGTCAAAGGCTTTGGCATAGTCAATAAAGCAGAAATAGATGTTTTTCTGGAACTCTCTTGCTTTTTCCATGATCCAGCGGATGTTGGCAATTTGATCTCTGGTTCCTCTGCCTTTTCTGAAACCAGCTTGAACATCTGAAAGTTCATGGTTCACATATTGCTGAAGCCTGGCTTGGAGAATTTTAAGCATTACTTTACTAGAGTGTGAGATGAGTGCAATTGTGTGGTAGTTTGAGCATTCTTTGGCATTGCCTTTCTTTGGGATTGGAATGAAAACTGACCTTTTCCAGTCCTGTGGCCACGGCTGAGTTTTCCAAATTTGCTGGCATATTGAGTGCAGCACTTTCCGGATTTGAAATAGCTCAACTGGAATTCCATCACCTCCACTAGCTTTGTTCATAGTGATGCTTCCTAAGGCCCATCTGACTTCATATTCCAGGATGTCTGGCTCTAGGTGAGTGATCATCACATCATAATGATTATCTGGGTCATAAGATCTTTTTTATACAGTTCTTCTGTGTATTCTTTCCACCTTTTCTTAATATCTTCTGCTTCTGTTAGGTCCATACCATTTCTGTCCTTTATTGAGCCCATCTTTGCATGAAATGTTCCCTTGGTATCTCTAATTTTCTTGAAGAGATCCCTAGTCTTTCCCATTCTGTTGTTTTCCTCTATTTCTTTGCACTGATCACTGAGGAAGTTTTTCTTATCCCTCCCTGCTATTCTTTGTAACTCTGCATTCAAATGGGTATATCTTTCCTTTTCTCCTTTGCTTTTTGCTTCCCTTCTTTTCACAGCTATTTGTAAGGCCTCCTCGGACAGCCATTTTGCTTTTTTGCATTTCTTTTCCATGGGGATGGTCTTGATCCCTGTCTCCTGTACAATGTCATGAACCTCCATCCATAGTTCATCAGGCACTCTGTCTATCAGATCTAGTCCCTTAAATCTATTTCTCACTTCCACTGTATAATCATAAGGGATTTTATTTATGTCATACCTGAATGGTCTAGTAGTTTTCTCCACTTCAATTTCAGTCTGAATCTGGCAATAAGGAGTTCATAATCTGAGCCACAGTCAGCTCCTGGTCTTGTTTTTGCTGACTTTTATAGAGCTTCTCCATCTTTGGCTGCAAAGAATATAATCAATCTGATTTGGATGTTGACCATCTGGTGATATCCATGTGTAGAGTCTTCTCTTGTGTTGTTGGAAGAGGCTGTTTGCTGTGACCAGTACATTCTCTTGGCAAAACTATTAGCCTTTTTCCTGCTTCATTTTGTACTCCCAGGCCAAACTTGCCTATTACTTGAGGTATCTCTTTACTTCCTACACACCTCAGGGCAAACAATAGAACATTATCATTATTCAAAAAAAATCTCCCGTGATTTCTTCCCATGAGTATCCCTCCCTTTTGAATGTAACTATTAGCTTGAATTCTGACACTGTAGATAGTTTTGCCATCTCTAACACACAAACATGCAATGTATGCCTGTGTCTGTATTCTTTCACTCAAAATAATGTTGGTGAGAGCCATCCATGTCGTTGTTCCACAGATCCACAGTTTGTTATTTCATAATTGCTCTCATAGACCGTATAAGTTTGCCATGATGTATTAATCCATTTAGCTATAATGAACACTCAAGGTGTTTCCAGTTATTGATTTACAAAAACAGTGGGATGTAGTAGGCATGCTCACTTGTAGTTCGATATGGGCACATTTCTTTGAGGATGTGTGCTTTGAGTTTAAGGTGTTTGAACTGTCATCATTATTGTGATAGAGTTCCAGTTTCTCCATATACTCACTAACAGTATTTTCTAGCTTTTAAAATTTTAGCTGTTCTGCGGGGTGTATAGTACTTTGCCTTACGGACTTAGTTTATATCTCTCTGATGACTAATGAGTTGAGTACTTTTTATGATGTTCATTGGCCCTTTCAAAATCCTCATTTGTGAAGAGTCAGAGGGTTGTGTCATCTTTCATTAATACAATTTTTATGAATTTACTTTCTTAATTTTAATTTTAATTGAGCATAATTTACTGATTTATCATTATTTTGTGTTAATGATCTTCATCTCTTTTTTAAAGAAATCTCTGCCTCCTCCAAGGTCTGGATTGTTGTTGTTCAGTCACTAAGTCATATCTGACTCTGAGACCCCATGGACTGCAGCACACCAGGCTTCCCTGTCCTTCACCATCTCCCAGAGTTTGCTCAAACTCATGTCTATTGAGTTGGTGATGCCATCCAACCATGTCATTCTCTGTTGTCCCCTTCTCCTCTTTCCCTCAATCTTTCCCAGCATCAGGGTCTTTTCCAATAAATCGGCCCTTCACATCAGGTGGCCAAAGTATTGGAGCTTCAGCTTCAGCATCAGTTCTTCCAAAGACAAAGGGTTAATTTCCCTTAGGGTTGACTGGTTTGAACTCCTTACAGTCCAAGGAACTCTCAAGAGTCTTCTCCAGTATCACAGTTTAAAAGCATCAATTCTTCAGTACTCAGCCTTCTTTATGGTCCTATTCTCACATCCCTACATGACTACTGGGAAAAGCTTAGCTTTGGCTATGCAGATCTTCATCTGCAAATTGATGTCTCTGCTTTTTAATGCTCTGTCTAGGTTTGTCGTGGTTTTCCTTCCAAGGAGCAAGTGTCTTTTGATTTTCTGGCTGCAGTCATCGTCTGCAGTGACTTAGCATCATGCATTTCACTCCCAGTTGTAAGTGGGCTTTGGACCCTGATATCTGCATCCTGTCCTCTTGTTTCAGCTGTCAGTTTAAAGCTCTCATCTGCCATCCAGCCTCTCACTTGCTTTTCCCAAATTTAGCAAATGCCTCTAGAGCCGTGCTGACCAGTACAGTAGCCACTGGTCACATCTAAGTATTTAACTTTAAATTAAACATTTAAATATTTAATTAAATAGTTAAATATTAAAGTTAAAACATTAATATTCAGTTTCCCAGCCATAATAGTCACTCTTCAAGGGTTCAATGGCCACAAATGGCTTGTAGCTACCATTTTAGAGGACACGTAGAACTTCTTCACCATCAGGAAAGTTCTGCTGGACAGAGCTGGTCTAGAGAAAACACTGGCCTCATGTGGCTGGGCCACCTCTGTGAGTGTCTCCTTCTTCCACACCTTGGTTGCTTCATTCTCTTCCTTGGTATCACTCTGATACCTTCAAACTGATTTTAATTTGTTTTTCTGCTTTCCTAGTTGTTTTCAGTAAGAGCGCTGGTCCTTGTTATTTGGTCCATCATAACCAGGACAAAGGCACTGTATTACTCTCTACATTTCATTTCTGATGTAGTCTGCTCTTTGCATTACCCATGTAAGCATTTCGTACTTTTATTCTAAATTTTATTTGTAGTCACCCTGTTTGTTTATTTTCTTGAGCAGATTTCTGAACTGATATTTATTTCTCCTCCTCAGTGATAGTTATATATTATCCAAGGCTTCACATTCACTTGTCTTATTTGTCTTTGTTGTTGCTGTTGTTTGGTCCCTAAGTTGTGTCTGACTCTTTTGCAACCCCATGGACTGTAGCCAACCAGGCTCCTCTGTCCATGGGATATCCCAGGCAAGAATACTGGAGTGGGTTGTAATTTCCTATTCCAGGAGTCTTTCCTGACCCAGGGATCAAACCTGTGTCTCCTGCGTTGGCAGACAGATTCTTTACCTGTGAGCCTTTGTTTGTCATGGATCCCTGTTAGTTTCACTGTCCTGGGATAAGTGTGTGTGTGTGTGTGTTCTGTGTGTGTGTACACGAACATACTCAGGGTTTCTTCATCACCCTTAGCAGAGAATCGATGTCCTGTGCCCACTAACATTACAAGTTTAAGTTTTGTTTCATCAGAGATGTTTTGCTTCAGTTGATGGCCCAGGGAAGCTGGCTCACTGCTAAGTTGAAAGACTTGGGCCACCAAATATAAATTGTACAGTCCCCCTTTAACAAAGGATGTAGTTCTTTATATAGGAACCTAATCTTCACTTGGGATCTTCACCTTCACACTGATGTCAGTAACAAGTGGTTGACCAAGAATCATTTTAATTTTGGGCCAGAAGGTATATCTGTATTTCAAGCATGCAGTGGATTCTCCTTCTCATGTTCAGTCTGACCTATAATTTTTATATTCAATATATGTTTAATCCAAGATTTCTGTGTTTGAAGTAGAATCAGAGGATTCTCTACATCTGTTCAGTCTTCTATCTTGGGCGGAAATCCCACATATTTATTTTTCAAACGTTATCACCTTCCATTCTCACATTGGCCTTAAAGTAGGTATCACAATCATTATTTTCAGGGAAAGGAAAGAGACTTGGAGCAGTTATTAGCTGTGTGACTTTGAAAAGCTATCTGATAGAGGATTCTATTTCCAAAGCCTATCATCTTTCCTGACATGCCATTCTAGAACCATGAAAGCTCCCTGCTTCTAATCCCTGGGAGGCTGGGCACTCACCACCAGTGACAACAGTCCCACCAGGAGCTATGGGAAGCCACAGGTTCAGGAAGAGTAGCTTTGACAGGGAGCCTTTATCTGGCCAGGCACGTGAAATGAAGTCGGTAAATATTTGGAGAACAAGCGCTCAGTTTCCACTGAGAAGGCGCTGGACAGTGGAGGCGAGAGGATGTGGAGTTGTCAGCACAGATTCTACTAGTTATCCCTGCTTCTTCTAAAGACCTAATAATGCTGCTGCGTGCTCTCCTGTGAGTGATTTGGGGAGATGAACTCAGAGCAGGGCTCCGGGCTTCTTGAGCAGTGGAAAGACTAGCAGTTGGCAGTGAAGAGTGTTTGTTTTTGAAGAGCAGCTAGCATGATTTGAGCACAGTGTCTGGAACAAGCTGAGCATCTGATAAATAGTCATTGAATGGATGGATGAACAGATAGATGGATAGATGGGTGGATGGATGAACAGGTGGATGGATGGATGGATGGATGAAAGATTAGAATACAAAGTCAATTACATGAAGCTAAAATGGGGGACACCTGCTACAATAGCATTTTATGTAAGAATAAGTAAATCTGCTATTTATTGGGCATACCTACTAATAGATACTTTTAAATTTTCTGTTAGCTCTGATCTCAATCAGAAATCTGTAAGAGACTATTTCCCAACTTCCAATTGAGGAAACTGAGATGAATAATCTCACACACAACCAGTCCTGAAGTTTGGATCTTTCCAATTTGAATATCTGCACAGAACATGAGGTTTCAGCCTGATCATAAGCTCTCTGCTTTACTTTTGAGCCTGCGCCTAGGAGTGGAGTGAGGAATGGTGTACAGACCCTGAGGTGGGCTGGGATGTGGAGAGGGCATCAGACCACAGGAGGAGCATGTCCTCTCAGTGGTGGGCTGGCTGGACCTCTGCAAAGTCATGATGTTTATTCAAGGCACAGTGCAACATAAAAGTCATGGGATGGTGACTGGGCAGAGGGCGGGGCTCACTGTCTGAAAACCGGGCTCATGAGACAGAGGGACAGAGGGAGGTTTCAGCCAAAAGATGAGGCATTTTCTTCCCATGTCAGAGGGCTATTACAGGGCAAAGGGAACAACCTTCCACAGGGTGAAATATGACTTCAGAAGTCCAGACTTTCGACCTTTCCGTCTGCTTCCCCCATGGTAACCAACAGTGTTGACTGCTGTGTTTGTATCACCGTCTGCTCTCATCTGGGAGACGGCAAGGTGGAGAGATGCTTTCCAAGGGCCTTTGAAAAGCCATTATCTAGGATCAGAAACAAGGGCTGGTTTGTTCTGTTCTCTTTCCTTTCTTCCTGAGACATCAGCAGTCACAGCTCATCTGGCTGGATCTCTTCTGGGCCGGGCCAGTAGGGAGCCCGTAGGCTTGGCAGGAATCAGCAATAATTGCCCTGCTTGAGCAGATAAGAGTGACATGCAAATTACTCAGTGCAACCCAGAATAACAGAAGACAAGAAAGCTCTTCACAGCAGCATTTCCTGGGAAGGTTGGAATATTCATCAGACTCTTCAATGGCCTGAGTGGGCTCCACACAGCAGCAGGCCTTGGTCTGGGGTCTCGGGAGCTGATTCCAGCGTCGACTCCTGTCAGCTCATTCATGGGAGCTCATCAGATGTCAGTTCAGGGAAGTCAGCTCTGCTGGATAGAAATTCATGTCCCTCCAAACCTGACCACCACAGAAAACCTGTGACCACGTCCATCTCCGAAATGGGAACAGTGGCCCATACAGCTCCCACTGTTGGACGCTGCAAAGTGGAGGTGTGTCTATGCCTGGCCTGGGGCCTGGGCAGATGCTGGCTGGTTAATGACAGATGAGCCTGAATCTGATACAGAAGACCTCACAACAGAAATCTGGACGTGGAGAGGAAAGTCCTGCTGCTGCTGCTAAGTCACTTCAGTCGTGTCCGACTCTGTGCAACCCCATAGATGGAAGCCCACCAGGCTCCCCCATCCCTGGGATTCTCCAGGCAAGAGTACTGGGGTGGGTTGCCATTTCCTTCTCCAGTGTGCGAAAGTAAAAAGTGAAAGGGAAGTCGCTCAGTTGTGTCCAACTCTTAGCGACCCCATGGACTGCAGCCTACCCGGCTCCACCATTCATGGGATTTTCCAGGCAAGAGTACTGGAGTGGGGTGCCACTGCCTTCTCCGAAGGAAAGTCTTAGATTCCCAGATTGAGCAGACCTAGGCTCACCTGGGGCTTTATGGCCTCACTGCCTGGCGGACAAAGACGAGCCAATCTAGTCAAGCCAGAAGGGCCTCTTTTGGACAGTTTAATAAACTCTGATGCAGGGACACATCAGTCAAAAGTGTGATGAAGGGTTGATGGGCATGATATTGTTCATAGGGAGCCTGGTATAGACAAAGCTGTAACCAGCGTACCCACATGACCCCTCTCCACGCCTAGTCATGGCGGCCTGGATGTGAAATTCTTACATAGGACCCGCATGGGCCAAGCAGTGGGCTATTGGTCTGCAAGAAAAACTGGACTCTCGGTGTCCTGAGTTGTCCTCCTCTGGGCCTCTGCTGCCCTCTCTGCTCCTGACTATTCTGTTCCATGTCATTTTGACTTGAGAAAGTTCCAGTGTTCCGGGCCCCCAATCCTGCCTGACCCACCCACAGCAGCTGCATATCATCTGAGTTCAGCCCCGAGGCTATCACTCAACCTCCTTAGAGATCTTTGCTTGGTTCACTGCTCCTGGTTCACTTCTGGGCATGAAGAGCGAACTCAGTAAATATTTGCTGAATGTAATTCAACTGAAGGGGAAAGCCAAGAGAAAAGTGTTTCTGATGTTTGTTTGTTTGTGACCCAGCTTCTCTGTAAGTGGCACGTTTAACCTGATATTAGCACATGTGTTCAGAAGTAGGAGGGGCCCTTTTTGATGACAGAACAACCGTCAAGGAGGCAGAAGGTGACTACGTGTGGTTTCATGTGTGCTGAGGGGAAGGTGAGCAGGTGAGAAGAGACCCCATAGTGCAGACACACAGGCCTGGGCCCCTTCTCTCCACCTCAGCTCTAAGTGTCGAGTTGGCAATTTCAGTCCTGGGATGATTACAGACAGAGAGTCCTGGGAGAATCCACAGAGTGTTCTGACCGGCTGCAGGTCTGGATGCATCCGGCACACCTGCAGGGGTAAGTGAAGATATTATTCAGCTCACAACAGACAAGTGGAAGCTATCTTTATTCTACAACTATTTCAGTTCAGTTCAGTTCAGTTGCTCAGTCGTGTCCAACTCCTTGCAACCCCATGGACTGCAGCACACCAGGCCTCCCTGTTCATCACCATCTTCTGGAGTTTACCCAAACTCATATCCATCAAGTCAGTGACGCCATCCAATAATCTCATCCTCTGTCGTCCCCTTCTTCCTCTGCCTTCGATCTTTCCTAACATCAGGGTCTTTGCAAATGAGTCAGTTCTTCATATCAGGTGGCCAAAGTACTGGAGTTTCAGCTTCAGCTACAACTATTTACCCCTCAAATAAGCCAAACTGCTGAACCACTTCTTCTGGATGGACCTCAAGAATAGGCTTGTCTTGCTGGCTCCTTCCTGTGCAAAGCATAGTAGGGGTTTTTCTATTTCCCCCACTCCTCTCCACCTTCCACTGTTCCTGCTCGGGTAGGGAATTTTATATTCATGGGTTAAATTAATACTCTTTTCATTTTGCTCTGAGCTTATTTCCACTTCTCAGATTTTCACACCAGCAGGGCTCTCCTGTGAGGCCCAGAAATGGGCTATGCCTTTGCTGGCTCCTCCTGGCTGGGTGATGCAGAGATAGATGTCCTGCAGGATTCTGACTCAGCTTACATGCCCTCTAAAATGCCATCTGCCTGACCCTGCAAGGAAGGCAGTGCCCCCGTCACGTCACGGGGACTCCCTCCCTGGACTGCACTTTCCTCCTGGCACTGTGTCCCTTCCACAAGGATCTTAACACAGTCTCATGAAGACCAACTTGGCGCTCTCAGGACAGGAACCCGGAAAGGCAGGGACCTGCTCCTCTTCCCGCTGTGTCCCCACGCCTGGAGGAGACCCCGGGCGGATCACTGCCGGTGGAGAGCAGCTACGGGTGGGTCGGGGAGCCAGCACCGAGGTGTAAACAGCCACTGCCCTCGCCCTCCCAGGACAGAGAAGAAAGCTCCCTTCCATCCAACAAGATAAAGTGCCCACAGTCAGAGGCTGCTCTGAGAGGAGTTGAGAAAATCCCCTGCGGAAGGACATGGTAGCCCATTCCTAGAGAGTCCCGTGGACAGAGGAGCCCGGCAGACTACAGCCCACGGGGTCGCAAAGAGTCGGACAAGACTGAAGCGACTTAGCACGCACCCCAGTTCACAGACCGCATATTGATCAGGGCTTAATGGGAACAGGAAGGGAAGATAAGGAAGGAAGTTTGGGGAGCACCTCCCAGAATGGAGAGTAAAAGGAAGATGTGGGAAAGCTCAGAAAACTTGAATGACGTCGAGGACAGATCTTGTGACTCCAGGACCAGGAAACGGAGGCACTGAGGAGCAGCCCGATCAGACGCCACGGAAGCCAGGCCTGAGCACGTCACAGAAGGAAACGCCCTGAACTCCGCAAGTCAGGCGGTGTCTCTCCAAGCAGACAATGCAAACACGGGGATACATCTCTGAGAAAGGATTCCATTTCAGGAACCAGTGAAAAACAACCCTACTGTGCGCCCGACTAGACATGTTAATAAAAGAGAAGTAGAAACGTGAGTATAGACAAAGACACGCCCAGGTCAAAGCAGCACTAAGTAGCTAACAGCTAATGATGGCCTCGAAGTGAAATAAATCCACAGGCTGGTTTTCCCTATTAAACACTCAGCGCTGCAGCCTAATCCAGAAAAAGAAGAATCAAAAGTCAAAGAAAGAGGTGGAGGCAATAAATAAAGGGAAAATGAAAGGGACGGTGAGATGCATTTGTGTAGAATCTGGGCAATGCAGTTTTAAAATGAGAGTTTATTAGGGCATCATAAGCAAACAGACTGAACCAGAAAGGGGTAAAGCGCCCAGGTCCATCATCTCACAGGTTCATCTTCCCAAACCTTCACTCCCAGCCAGGGTGACCTGCCAGCCCTCCCCCGCAAGGTAGCCAGCGCCGTCCTTCCAGCTTGGGCCATGCTGGCCCATGGCTGGGCCCCTCAGCAGCTCCTGCATCACTCAGAACTGAGTCTACCATCTTCACTGAGGCCGGGAGCCCCCAGAGCCCCCCCACTGCCCTCTCCCTCACCCCATCCCCTTCCATCTCCCCCGGCTCAGTCATCAGCAGTCACCTGGGCCTCCTTGCTGTGTTCCCACCTCATCCACCACCTGCCTGCCCCAGGGCCTTTGCACAGGCAGGGCCCAACCAAGAAAATACGCTGGGCTTTCTCTCCCGTTTGTTAGGACTGTGATAAACCGTCACCGTCCGAGTGAACCCAGTCCAGTACCCCCATCACTGACCCTGTGTCTGCACTAATCCCCTTTCATCATCTGATAGAGACTAAGATTGGGCTTCCCGGTGGCTCAGTGGGTAAGGAATCTGTCTGCATTCCAGGAGCTGCAGGAGAAGAGGGTTCAATCCCCGAGTCGGGAAGATCCCCTAGAGGAGGAAATGGCAACCCATTCCCATATTCTTGCCTGGGAAATGCCATGGACAGAGGAGCCAGGTGGGCTATAATCTTTGGGATCACAAAGAGTCAGACATGACTGAAGCGGTTTAGCATGCACACACACACACACAGACTGATTCATTTTTCACCTTTAAATCAGTATCCCCTTCCCGCCCCCTTCTCTCTCTCTGTCTCTGTCTGTCTCTCTCTCTCACACACACACACACAGTTGGCACAGGTATTTCCACACATATAGGAAGAAATTCCATCTGGCCAGGACCCCACCTGCTGGGTTCTACTTCAGCATCAGAACAGGCGGCATGACCACTCTCATTCTGGACCAGAGTGGGAGGGCACCCCAGGCACCCACCTCCAACAGGCTCCCCTGTTTCCGAGACAATGGCCACGTGCGCACGCATTGCATTTCATTATGAGGTGCGTCCACTTGACTTCTCTGTGGGCCCTGGGACAGAGCGGGAAGGGAGGGCAGCCACAGGCTCACGTTCGTCCTTCCGACCGTTCATTTAGGTTCCTTTAGTTTGTGGTTTCTGAGCACCTAGACCCCTCTGGACAGTCTCCTGGGACCTGGGGCTCAGCAGGGAGGGAGGGGTCAAGACAGATCAGGTTCCTGAGAGTTTTCAGCAGAATCGACATTCGAGGGGCCAATAGCTCATGAAAGAGGGACTCTGGATGACGATGATGTTGAGAGATGCTTTGAGGTGAGGAGCCAGGAGGATGCTTTAGGCACCCAGAGCAAGGGAGGGCCAGGAGGGAGGTCGGGGGAGGGGTGGAGATGGGAGCTCAGAGCCAAGGAGAGGACCCAGCCTCAGGAGACGGTCAGAGGGCACTCAGCGGGCAGGGAGTGGACAAAGCACTGCAGACAGAGGGGCCAACAACAAGAGCAAAGGTCCAGAGATGGGGAGCAGCTGAGTAGAGGCACAGCTGGACTCCAAGTCCGCAGGGGTGGGGGAGAGGGCTGCCCTCCGGCCTCTGGGCCCAGGGCAGCGGCCTCCCCGTTTCAGCTCCACCATGCTGCTGCTCTGCGGCTGGTGCAGAGCCACGTGTGCACACAGAGCAGAGCCAGGCTGGAAACTCAGAATCAAAAAGACCCAACCACTCAGAACCACGCGCATGGGCACTAGTGTTCAGTGAGACAGATGGTAAACACAGAACCCAGGCTTGGGAGGCAGGCCGGGGCAAGCTCCTGACTCTCTCCCAGCCAGACCCGGCTGTCCTCTCACTGGACGAGCAGCTGCCCTGTCCCCTCCACAGGCAAGGGCCAGGGGCATGCGGGCGCCCTGGCCTCCCCAGGGAACCTGCTTGTGAGACGCCGACGCGAGCAAAGACAGTCCACAGGCGGAAAACGCTCACCCTCCTCCCCCACAACTTGTACCCAAGCTGACTGAAGGAAGCTTCTAGAGGGTCCCCCCACCCTGTTGAGATCTGGCCTCCAGCCCAAGTGCCAGGCCCTGCCATTAACCTTCAAGGCCCCTCAATTAGCAGCAGCGAGGGGTCCCTGGCAGGTGTCAGGATTTAGAGGAACAGTACCCAGGGCTGCTTTAAAGGGTCTAAGTGTTCTGCTGGAGGGAAGCCCAGGAGGCATCGATCTGCTGCGGGTGGGGGCCCCCGCGAGAGGCTCCGTCCCCAGACCCCACCCTCCCTTGGGAGAAGGTCTGCAGGGGGCCACGGGGATGCTGAGACCCTGTCTCTCTCTCACCTCTTCTGCGCACTGCTCCTTACAGGTGGACGGAGCCCCTGCAGCTGAGTGAAGCGCGACTCTGGGCCTGAAGGGAAGAGCTCTGTGGACTCCTGCCCACCACAGCTTTCTGCAAGCAGTGAACCCGAGTCAGGTGGTTCCTGGCAAAGGAGAGCAGCCCGTCAGCATCTGCTGCGTGAAGGTGGACCAGAGCCTCCCCGTGTGGACCCAAAGTGGGACCCCCCCAGGTCCCAGATCTGCCCCTGAAGAGTCATGTGGGCTGTGACCCACCTGCCGGCCTCCCCGAGACTCAGCATCCCCATTTCACAGTGCAGATAACACAGCGACTTGAGAACAGCTTGTTGAGGCCCCAGTAGAATGATCTGAGCACTGCAGTCTGTAAGGCCTGGGTCAATGTCCCCCGACCCCAGGCAGTGAATCTAGGAAGAGCTTGGAGGGCAATAGCGGGTTTGCCGTCAGACGGGAAAGGCCTTGAGTGGACGCCTGGCTGGATTCTCCCTGATATGCTTCAGGTCGTGACCCCTCGGACCTCAGCTCCTGCTACACGTACAATCTTCCCTGAAGAGGGATCCTCTTGGCACTGGCCCCAGGGGTTGGGAAGACCCCGGTGCAGGAGGACACGGGACCCCAGGTCTATGGAGGTGAACTCCCTTCGGGCTCCTGTTGCTGGGACTTCATGACTTTGCAGGCTCCAAGCCCAGGATGGTGGGTTCCACCCCCATGCCCCTGCTGCTATGCCCTTCTCCACAGTGCCAGAAGTTCCCTTCATTAGAAGCCTATCTCGATTTCTAAAAGCCAGTCTCCAGTCAAAGGAACAGGCTCCTTGGAGGTGGTTGATTTGCGGGCTTGCGGTGGGGAGAATGTGATTGGAGAATGGCTTGAAGTGGGGAGAATGTGATTGGAGAATGGCTTGCGGTGGGGAGAATGTGATTGGAGAATGGCTTGCGGTGGGGAGGGAATACATACGGTGAGTGTGAAGCGCCTGTGACACCCCCAAAGTAAGACGTGCTCACGTCACCCCCGCGATGGGCTCCGTGTCAGCTGAAAAAGATCCTGAAGGTTGAAGCTGAGACAGTGACCAACGAAATAAAGTGGAATTGTGCTATAATCCAGAGGGTGAAATAAACACCATGAGTGTGGATGATGTAGCTAAACGGCTGACTACGTAAGTCGATGGGGGTGAAGAGACAAGTCTCTCTTGCAGAAGAATTCCAAATTGTTTACAAAGACACAGAAAGGGTGAGGGAGAGGGACTTCACAGACGGGAAGTAAGGAAGGGACGCCCCCACTGGCCACAGCTAGAAAAGCCCATGTGCGGCTACGAAGACCCAGACCAGTCAAGAACAAAAAATAAATACATAAAAAACAAAAGCTTTTTTTTAAACAAACCACTCTATTGTTAGAAGTGCCCTTTCACTAAAAAATGTAGAAACAGTAAAAATTTGTAAAAAGTAAAATGCAAAAAATGTAGAAAAAAGCCGGATCTTCCTGCTACGAAAACCTGACTGCGCTGTCCCCCTCTGCCAAGGGTCCCCTCCCTGCCAGGGACCCAGAGGGAAGGCCCCGTGGCCAGCACCCCGTCAAGTGTACGTTCCAGAAAGCCCTGCCTCGCTGCCCTTGACAGATGCATCGGCCCGGGAGATGATGGCCGCGGATGGACTAGTTTTATTGCCCTTAAGTCCCAGGCGCCACTAGGGGACTACGGTGAGCTCCTTCCGCCCAGGCAAGGAAAGCCGCAAACAAGCCGTGTGCTTGGCGCCCGCTGCCCACTCGCCCGCCCACACGCGTCTCAGACCTTCCCTGCAGGCCCCATAGTCTGGGTCACGGTGACGTGGGCAAGCTGCTCCAGACAGAAAGCCCAACTGTGTCACCAAGGAGATGCTAAAGGTCCCAGATTCTGGGCCACCTTTGCCTGCGCAGATATTCGAGGTATGAAGGGGACCCAGAAGGGTTTTCTGTGCACAGATGTGAGCAGAGGGGAGAGAAGCAGAGACGCCACCTTAGACCCCGCCCTCCGGAAGGTCCGAGTCGCCTTTGCAGGAAGAGCCTGGCGGCTGCAGGGCTTGAAGCTGAGGACAAAGAGACGGGCAGCTGGACTGGAGGCCCCCCGGGCCCCCTCCCCAGAGCTGAACTCGAGGGCCCAGCCGCGACGGGAAGTGGACACCACCGCAGGGCCCACCCCAGGGACGGATGGCCTTCGAAGCGCCCCCGGCACGTCACAATCCCGCTCAGGCAACACACCCTCAGCAAGAGAGGAGGGGCCAGAGCGGGTCTGCGAGGCAGAGGGGCGGGGAGAGCTTCACCCAGGGCAGCCCCACCAAGAGGCGGCGGACACCCCGTTTTCAATCACGTTTCAAATCTGATTATTACACGGGACCGAGCATACTAATAATTGACTTCCACAGCTTTTATTCCCTGGAGAAGGAAATGGCAACCCACTCCAGTACTCTCGCCTGGAGAATCCCATGGACAGAGGAGCCTCACAGGCTACAGTCCATGGGGTCGCAAGAGCCAGACACGACTGAGCGACTAAACCACCATCACCACCATAGCTTTTATTCCCTGGGATGACAAGGAACTCCGCGGTCCTTCTGGCATTTTCATCCGGGGCTGGGGACCCCACAGGGTGAACTTAGAGGTCAGAGAGAAAAGAAAGGACTCCTGCTGCATCGCGGCATCCTTTGGCACGTGTGCACAGACCGTACGTGTACGTGCAGGTATGTTCCCAAGAAACCTTGAAACCGAAGTGTACACAGCTTTGGGACATGATCCTACGGTGGAAGGTTTTTAACCTAACTCCTGATCATGGACCTCGCAGCTGCTTCCCTGTTTGTACTAAACAGGTAAGTTTCTGGGGTGAGCTTTCCCAGCCTCCTCTCCAGCTGCCGCCAGGAGAGGAAACGCTCCTGAAACGGGCGTCCCGCCCTCCACGAGCAGGTGTTCGGCTGGGGGCTGACGACCCTCCCCTCCAGCTTGCGCCCGATCTTTCCTGGCCGGACCAGGTCCCGGTGGTGCCTCGTCCTCCAGCCTGCCTCCTCCACGGCCCACGGTCTTCCTGGCTCTGACAGCAATAGCCTACAAGCCCTCGGCTCCCAGCCTTCTGGGCTTCAGCACACAGCTTGTGTGCTCCCGGGGGAAATAAGGCCGAGATGGAGCCGGTTCTCTCCCGGACTCTTAAGTGACATTGTTCCACGAGGAAATAACGCTCTGCATTCTGATGTCCCCAGGAAACGCCTCCCCCGAGAGCTCGGCAGTGTCTGCACGGCCCCTGGAGGGCCAGCAAATGAACAGGCGGTGGTAATGACCCTCCCTGGGCCCTGGGCAATTACACACAGTATTGGCCTCTCCATTACCTCTGCACTCATCACATCGTGACTGGCGTTATAAACCAATGCTTAAACTCTCAGAGAACGAACCTCAGCAAACTCGTTAGGGAAGCCTATTTGGCCCCAAACACCGAGTGCATTATACGCCTTAGACATCATCCCAGGCCCTGGGGAAACGGTGGTGATAGAAGACCGTGGGATACAAGTCGGTGATCAACAAGTCAGACAGAACGCTGTAAGCCAGGAGAAGCAAAGCGAGTGTGTTTGGAGAATCAGGACCAGTGGGGGGACAGTTCAGAGGGGAGCAGGGCGTCACGGGGGCTTCCCAGGGGGCTCAGTGGTGGAGAACCTGTCTGTTGATACAGGAGACACAGGACACACGGGTTCAGTCCCTGAATCAGGAAGATGCCCCGGAGGGGGAAATGGCAACCCACTCCAGTATTCTTGCCTGGAACATGCCATGGACAGAGGAGCCTGGCAGGCTACAGTCCACGGGGTCGCAAAGAGTCAGACACGACTGAGCGCACAGACGCGCCTGGTGTCAAGGGCTCTATCTGCGGTAGAACACCCTTCAGGCTGAGTCCTGGATGGTGAATACAGTTTAGTCAGGGCGCTCAGTGGGTGGGGTGAACCCCAGGCACTGGGGAAAAGGCCAGGGAAAGAAAGTGCTGATGGTTTGTAGGAACAAAGGACCGAAGGACAGGATGGTGCAAGGAGAAGCAGAGGCTGAGGGGCAGGTGTGGTGGATTGAATCACGTCCCCTAAAGATGCTGAGGTGTGACGCCCATACCAGTGAGTATGACCTCTTTGAGAAACAGGGTCTTTGCAGATGGTCAGGTCAAGGTGAGGTCTTTAGGGGAGACCCCAATCCAGTAGGACTGGTGTTCTTAAAGTAGAGGGAAACTTGGACCCTGAGACAGACTTGCGCTGAGGGAAGATGGCGTGAAGACAGGGGAGAGGACGGCCCCCTACACACCAAAGGCAGGCCTGGAACAGACCCTCCCCTGGAGCCCTCAGGAGGGACCAAGCTCTACCTTCAGACTGCCATCCTCAGAGGGTGACGCAGTGAATGCCTGCTCTCTAAGCCAGGCCTTAACACCGAGCAGGACCCTGAGGGGCCCTTCCTTACAGCAGACTCCTCCCTCCATGCCCCCCACCTCTTGTTTGTAGGGAAATTTTAGCCTGCAAGGCCTTCCCCAAGTTCCAAAGAGCAGATTTAATCAAAGGAGTGAGAAAATGCTGAAACAAAGGAAAACAGTCAAGCGAGACAAAATATTAGCAGTTTCGCCACAAAACCAAGTCAAGGACCTTTAGTTCCTCCTCAAGGGCTGCCCAAAATATCCTGAGCCATGTCCTTGAGTGCTTTTGCAGATACTGAAACCCCCTTCAGGTGGAGAAGTTAACTGCATGCTGCCCACCAGCACATAGACCCCAGACCTGCTGGAACCAGGAAGCTGATGCCCGAGATTCCTGAGACATCACCAGTTACCTCCCCAGCACCCAATCAGAACACTGTCCAGGAGCTGACCCTCTCCCTCACCCGGTCTTGAAAAGCCCTTCCCTGAAAACCATGCGGGATCTGCGTCTTCTGAGCGTGAGCTGCCCGTCTACTCTCCTTCACCACCACTCGGTGTCAGCAGACTGGCTCTGCTATATGTTGGGCAAGTGAACATGAGTTTGGCTCAGTAACAGTCTGTAGTATTTTCAGGGCAGCTGAAACAGTTGACTACATCAGGTGAAACCTAGTCAAGTGGGGCCTATCTGCCAATGTCAGAGTTTTACATTGAACCCCCAGGGTAGGAAGGCTACCAAGGAGAGGGAAGCAGGGGGTGAGGTGAGATGATCAGGTTCAGGTTTAAGAAGATGCCCTGGTGGAGGTACCACCCAGACCACAGGGTCAGGGTCCATGATGGGACACGCAAGGTCATCTTCTAGAGCAAGTATCCGCCACTGTCCCTAAAATGCACTGCCCCATCCAGAGCAGAATATAAAAACAGGCAGTCATGAGAAGAAACAGAGAGATGTCACTCTTAGAGAACAGAAACGCCATCAAGAGAAAGTAGTGCAGGGGAATCCAGAGGTAGGGACAGCAAACAGGGCTTTTCAATAAGCCAGAAGATGAACTGGGCTACGCTTAAAACTTCTTTTCTTCAAAATGGATCCATTGGAGAGTGAAGTCAAGGCACAGGTCTTGGCTTCTGGTCATCATATCATTGTGGAGTCACTGGTAAAGAACTTGGTCTTTCCCCTTAAAGAACCACAGAGCAGGTTACAGACTCTGGGCAGAGGCAGAGCAGAGCTGTGTCCTGGGAACAGACACCTGAGGTGGCCCCTGGCTTTCTGCGTGTGGCCAGCTTTTGGGCAGTAGCAGCAAGCCCCTGTCTCAGCACAGCAGGAGATGGGACAAAGGCCAGAAGGATCTGAGAAGGGGATCCTCAGACAACAGCGGGGCTGCAAAAGCCAGGGTGAACATCAGGCTTGACAGAGAGTGCTGGTGGGGACCAAGAGGTGACCAGAGACTCTGGGAATGGCCGAGCAGGAATAACCTGGTATTCTCCAGTGCCCAGTGGAGGCCCAGATGCCTCCTTAAGTGTCCTGGGTATCTGGTTGAGAACTCAGACAGATCTGAGCCAGGAGTCAGAATAATAATACAGGAAGGAACCACACACTCAGACTCAAACCAAAGTTCCCTTGTCATAACAACATAAAAGAAATCCTGACAAAAGAAAGTAAATCTGCCTTTTAGGAAAACAAACAAAAACGCAAAAACCTTTTAAGGAAGGGAATATAATCTACCCTCCCTAAAATGTATCACCACAATGTCCAGAGAATACTGAAAATATTATCAGCCATCAGAAGAGATGGAAAAGAATGCCCCTCAGGTAATAATAGAAAAAGCATCAGGAGAAACTGATGTGGAGTGAGTTAGATGTTGAGACAGTAAACAGGGCTTTTAAACAGCTATTTTCAATATGTACAGTGATTTAAAGTGAAAGATGGCCATAGTGAGTGAACGAATAGTGATCTCAACAGAGAAATAGATACCATAAAAATAACCATATAGAAATTCCATAACCGAAAAGAACGATATATGAATTTTTAAAATTCACTTTAGAGGGATTAAGAGAGATTGCATATTGCAGAAGGAAGTGTGAACCTGAAGACAGAGAAATGAAAATTGCCTAATTTGAAGAACAAAAAAAGTGTGTTAGCTACATACATACAAAGGACCTACTATTCGACTTCCCGTCAGAAACCCTGGAGACCAGGAAAAAGCTAGAGCAGTGTCTTTTAAGTATGAAAAAAGACAACCTCTTAAACCAGAATTACAGAACCTGTGCAATATAATTCAAAACAAATGTGAAAGAAATAAAGACAATTTCTCATAGAAGAGAAGTGAGCAAATTAGTCACCGATGAACCAAAAGTAAAAGAAATGCCAACAGAAGTTCTTCAGGCAGAAGATAATGATATAGAATGAAAACTCAGATTAGCAGAGAAGATTGAAATGCATTGGGTGAGTGACTATTAAGGTAAGTCATATTGTGATAATGCTGTACTGTGGGAATGACAATGTATAAAGGTATAAAATATATAAGAACAATAGTGCAAAGTACAGGAGGAGACTAAGAATGATGCTGCTGGAGATTCTTAAATTTTTGATGAAATCACTTAATATTAACCCCAAGAGACTGATAAGATAAGGATTATATTGTAATACCCAAGCACTTAAAACCCACCACATATGCAAATGCGCACACGCGTGGAAAACGAAAATACTGGTAAAGGACATAAATAACATTCTAAATTATAGTTGATTAAGAAAGGCAGAAGAGAAATAAGGAGCAAAAATCAGAACAAATAACAGAAAGGGTATATTAAACCTAACTATATCAATAATTCCCTGGTGGCTCAGAGGATAAAGCGTCTACCTGCAATGCAGGAGACCCGGGTTCAGTCCCTGGGTTCGGAAGATCCTCTGGAGAAGGAAATGGCAACCCACTCCAGCATTCTTGCCTGAGAATCCCATGGACAGAGGAGCCTGGCAGGCTACAGTCCACAGGGTCGCAAAGAGTCAGACACAACTGAGCAACTTCACACATACACACACACATATCAATAATTACATGAAATGTAAATGGGAAATAATACTCCAAGTAAAAGACAGAGATTATTGGCATACATCCCAAAGAAAGACTCAAGCACATTCTATTTACAACAGAAAACATTTAAACATTAAAGATACAATTTGAAAGTGAAAAATTGGAGAAAGATATGCCATGCAAGGACTTCCCAGGGGGCTCAGTGGTAAAGGACCTGCCTGCCAATGCAGGGGATACGGGTTCAGTCCCTGGGTTGGGAAAATCCCCGGAGGAGGGCACGGCAACCCACTCTAGTATTCTTGCCTGGAGAATCGCACAGACATAGAAGCCTGGTGGGCTACAGTCCATAGCGTCGCAAAAAGTCGCACATGACCGAAGCAAGTTAGCATGCACACACACGTGCCGTGCAAACAGTAAACATGAGAATTCTGATGTGTCCAAAATTATATAAGACAGTAGAGCATCCAAGACATGGATGATAGCTAGAGGAAGAAAAAGGGAAATTTCATCATGATAGGAGATGCATTGTACCACAGAGACATAGAGTACATACAATATATGTGAGTACAGCTAATAACTGCTGCAGAACAAGACAAAAACTGCAGAAATAGGTAAATACACAATTACAGTTGGAAATCTTAAAAGTTTTGTCTCTCAGTAATTGATAGAACAGATAAGAGAAAAACTAATTTAAGAAAAACAGACTATGAAAAGATACAGAAGATCTGAAGAGCACTGTCAACCTAATTGGCTAAATTGTCCTTCCTAGAAAACCATGTCAGATGGCCATGTGACACACAGTCTTCTCCCGAGCACAGGCAGCGGCCACCAGTGCAGATGACTGATCAGCTTAAAAACGTGTCCATAAGTCTTGTAAGATAAAAGTCGCACATTGCATGTTACCTGAATACGAGAAAACTAAATTAGACTGTAATAACAAACAGCCGGAAATGAAACAATACACTTCTTTTTGTTCTTTTCTCCTGCATTTATGCAGCTGTGTGAATACGACTATAATTCAGTTTTAAAGTACAACACTGTGAAGCCTCGACACACTTGATTGCTGTCAATCCCCCTCCCACCAACGCAGGCAGCCCTGGGTGAACCCTAATCTGCTTTCTATCCCTATAAAGTATCTTTTCTGGACATCTTGTGTAAAAGAAGTTATGCCACGTGTAGTGATTTGCATCTGTTTCCTTTCATGTACAGTGATATTTTTGTGATTCATCTATTTTACAGCATATACTGTACAGCAGCTTGTTCCTTTACTCACAGAATAATAGTCCATTGAATGGATATACCATATTTTGTTTATCCATTTACCAGTTGACAGACATCTGAATCATTTCCACTAAAAAACCTTTTATAAATAATACTGCTGTGGTCACTCACACACATATCTTTGTGTGAACATATATTTTTCATTGTCTTGGGTAGATTTTGAGGAAGTTGGATCATATATTGAACGTTTTAAGAAACCACCAATGTGTTTTTCAAAGTGACTGCACCACGTTGCATTTCTGAGTAGCCTAGGATGGATCCGAGTTCTACACACCCTCAAACACCCTCAGTCTAGCTGATCTATGCTCCTGCTGTGAACGAGTGACTGTGAAGTAGCATCTCACTGTGGTTTTAACTTGCAGACCCCTGATGCCTACAGAGCATTCCCTGGTGGCTCAGTGGGAAAGAATCCGCCTGCAATGCAGGAGATGCAAGAGACCAGGTTTGATCCCTGAATCGGAAGATCCCCTGGAGGAGGAAATGGCAATCCACTCTAGTATTCTTGCCTGGAGATTCCCATGGACAAAGGAGCCTGGTGGGCTACAGTCCATAGGGTTACAAGAGAATCAGACACGAAACAGCAACACAGCTACAGGTAGGGAACATGTTTCATGTGGTTTTGGCAAGTATATATCTTCCTAGCTGAAATTTCTCTTCAAAGCTTTTGTTTAATTGGATTAAGCAATTCTTACTGTTTCTTCTTCTTATTGAGGTTTGGGGGTCCTTTACATATCCCAGATAAAACTCCTTTGTTAGATATATGATTTGCAAACATTTCTGACTGATGGCTTTATTTCCTTAACAAGGTCTTTTGAAGTGCTAAAGTTTTGAATTTGCTAAAGTCCAATTTACCATTTTTTTTTCTCTCTTTTATTTCTCATTTGTAAGAACTGTTGCCCAATCTAAGATTACAAGGGGCTTTCATCATGTTTCCTTCTAGAGGATGCTTAGCTTTGGATTTTATAGTTAATTCTATAATGCATTGTGAGTTAATTTTTGTGTGTGGTGTAAGGTAAGGATCCTAGTTTATTTTATTCTGTGTATACGGATGTCCTGTCATCCCAGAACCATTTGCTGAAAAGACTGTTCTTTTCTTCATTGAAGTATCTAGGCAGCTTTATCAAAAGTCAAGAGATTAATAAACATAGGGATATACTGCTCGACTTTCAAATTTGTCCCATTAACCATATACCTTTCCTTGGATCAACACTACTGATTTCTGAGCATTTATACCAAGTTTCAAAATAGACTTGTGCGCTTCCCCCAACATCACTTTTCTTTTTCCATTTTTGTTCTATTTCCATATACATTAGGATCTGCTTGTCCATTTCTGCACACAAATTCACTGGAATTTGAAAGAGATTGTGTTGAATTTATAGGTGACTTTTTCATCTGAAAAATATTGAATCACTAGATCTATGGCCATGAAATATCCCTCAATTAATTCTTTTTTCATTTCTCCCAGCAATGATTATGAATATCATTGTACAAGTCATGCTTTGCTGTTGAAATTTATTTCTAAGTATTTATTCTTTTTGATACTATTGTAAATAAAATTATTTGATTAATTTTATTTTTGGATGTTTTGTTGCTGGTTAATAAAAATGCACTTTATTTTTGCACACTGATTGTGTATCCTGTGACCACCTAAATGAGTAAAGAAGAAATTATAAGGGAAATTAGAAAATGTTTTTCAAACTTAAAATGAAAATGCAACAGAGCAAAAGTTTGTGAAATGCAACTAAAGCTGTGATTAATTGGAAATTTACAATTTTAAACATATATTAAAAACAAAAGATTTAATTTTGATTATCTAAATTTCTCCTAAGAAGCTATAAAGAGAAAATTGAATCAAAGTAAATAGAATACAGTAGCTAAAGAAGAAAGGAGCAGAGTTAATGAAATAAAAAATAATTAAAATTCAATTGTTTTTTTGAAAAGATTAATAAAATTTTAAAACACCTAGCAAGATTGATTAAGAATAAAGAAAACATAAATTAACAATACAAAAATGGAAAGAATAGATATTACTGCAGATCCTATAGGCATTAAGAAGATAGAAAACTTTATGTCAATGACAGTTTAAGGAAAACAGACAAATCCTTTGGAAAGTACAACTTAACAAAATTAACAAAATACACTATGAAAATTTTAAAAAAATTATAGGTAATGTTCATCACAGATGTAGATAAAATAACCCTTTAAAAACTGGTAGTAAATTGAACCCAGCAATACCTGAATACAAAATATGCTAGAAGTAAGTAGCCATCACAGAAACGCAAAGTTGGTTTAATATTCAGACATCAGTCAAGTAACATTCACAGAATAAAAGAGAAAATTTTTTCATAATCTCATTAGATACAAAAAAATAATATTTGACCAACATTCAGCAGCTTTTCATAATGAAAAAGCTTAGCAAACTAATAACTGAAGACAAGTTACTCTGTTAAAAAAAAAAATCTATAAAAACAAGCCACAGCTAACATTACTTAACAGTGAAATGTTGAGTGATTTCTTCCTAGAATTTGGGAACAAGACAAAGATGTCTGCTCTACTTATATTGAATAATATGTGAAAGATTATATCCAATGTAATAAGGCAAGGATAAGGAATAAATGCATAGCATTTGAAAGGAAAACCTGCACTTATTTCAAGAAACAAGTATCATGTGAGAAAACCAGGAAGCTATCAAAAAAAAAACAACTTCTCACACTGATCAGTGATTTTAGCAAAAGGGTGAAGAATATAAGGACAGCGAGCGAAACTCAGCTGTGTATCTTTAACGCAGCATCAAGAAGATGAAACTTTTCTATAGCAATAGCATAAAAACAAAAAATATTCAAAAATAAATAAAAGAAAATATCTGCAAAATCACTATACCAAAAACTATAAAACTCTGTTGAGGTTAATTTAAGAATATATACTGAATGGATATGTGTGTGTGTGTGTGTGTGTGTGTATGTGTGTGTTTCATGGGTTGGAAAGTTTAAATTTCATATCAGGTTCAGGTCTCCCTAATTTAATTATTAACAATAGATTCAAGCAATTCCAATCAAAATTGTAAAAGTGTTTTTGGTAAAAATCAAGAAAAACTGTATCCTAAAGATTCTAGATCTTGAATGGACAATGATTTCTTAGAGAAGAGCAATGAACTTCTAAATTTATTAAACTTTTACCAAGATGAAAGCTCTGTTTGCTAAAATAAACATTAAAATTTTAGAAACAAGCCACAGATCATATATACATATGTATTATATATATACAAATTCTATCTCTCTGTATAAATTATACATGCAACTTAAAACCGACCCAGAACCACTTCATCATACCCATAAATATGACCAGGATTAGAAATACTGACAACAAATATTTTCAAAGATTTAAAACAACTTTATCTTTCACATATTTCTAGTGGAAATGCAAAATGAAACCAGTACTTAGTAAAATGTTTTGCTAATTTCTTGAAGAGTTAAACATATATTTACTGTATTACTGTCCAGTTCCACTCAGAGGGATAATGGAAATATGTGTCCACAAAACAAATTTTATAAGATTGTTTTCAGCAGTCTTAAACATCATAGTCCATAACAGGAAACCATACAAATATCCATCAACAATAGCATGGATAAGCAGATGGTGGTTTATCCATGCAATGAAAAGCTACCCAGTAACCACATGCGTCAGGCTCCTAAAGCACATGCCAACGTGGATGGAAGTCAGAACCCACCGAGCGAAAGAAGCCAGACACGCCTGCTCAGAGACTCTGTGCTCTTGTTGCTCTAGTTGCTCAGTCGTGTCCAGCTCTTTGCAACCCCGTGGACTGTAGCCTGCCAGGCTTCTCTGTCCATGGAGTTTCCCAGGCAAGAACACTGGAGTGGCTGTAAGACTCTATCCAAATGAATTTCCAGAATAGGAAAAAATAATCTAGGTGGTGATAGAAATCAGAAGAGTTATTTCCTCATTAGAGAGGGTACTGGGAACAGCTGGGCAGGTCTGGGAGACAGCCTTCAGCCTAAAGGAAATATTTCACACCTTGATGGGGATACGGGCCGCATGGACACATGTGCCCATCAAAGCAGCAGGAACTGTGTGCTTAGTATCCGTGCACTGCATGGTCTGAAGCATACTCCCTAAGGGAATTAACACCAACGATCCCTGCCATACCATGGGAGGATATATTTGAATACAGACATCTAGAATGTAGCAGAGTTTGTACAAAGTAATTTTAAAAAAGAGATAGAGGCTCCCAGAGAACCATGGGGGAGAAAAGACATGAGCAGGCCCTCCTCGAAAGATGTTCTCCAAATGGCTAAGAGAAAAAAGCATAGTCATCAGGAAAATAAAAACTAAATCAAAACGAGAGAGCCCTCGACTCCCAACAAAATGGCTTAAGTAGAAGCAAAAGATGCTGCAAAGTGATTGGAATTCTGATGGAAGTTGAAATTCCATCAACCCCTTAGCAAGATTGGGAGGTAGTGAGCACCTGGCAAATTTACCATGTCATCAGCTTCAAACCTAGCAACTCTGCTCCTAAGTAAATACCCACATGTTTTTATATATGCTCCACCAGACACACTCTCGAAGCTCTTTAAGCAGCCATCTAGAAGCGGACACAACTGAAAAGCTGTGACCACTGCGCCGGCCTCCGATCGCGCTACAGTCACGCGGCACTTTGACTGCAGCACTGAACTCTCCCCCGGCATCGCCAGGTGCAGCTCTCACAGGTGTCCTCTTGATGGTGGAAATCAGTGCCTCCCAAAAACTTCATAAGTACAGGACTGCATTATGTGGCATTCAAAGTCCACATAGCCACGTCTAGGAAAGCAAAGGACTTGAACTAGTTAGTATTTTAGGGAAGTGTGGGGTTTAGAGATGGGTGGACTTATGCAGGGCTTCCCTGGAGCCTCAGTGGTAAAGAATCAGCCTGCAGAGCAGGAGACACAGGACATGTGGGTTTGATCCCTGGGTCGAGAAGCTCCTCTAGGAGGGGGTATAGCAACCCACCCCTGTGTTCCTGCTGGGAAAATCTCATGGACACAGGAGCCGGGAGGGTTATCTATGGTCCGTGGGGTCAAAAAGAGTCAGACACGATGAAACAACAAGCAGCCGCAGCAGGACTTTGCTACCGTGGTATCTCTGCTTCACGGGGGCCCCTTTATGCCAGTTCTTCAGTTCGTGGCTTAAGCCTGGGGACCGGGGACAAAGCATAGTCAGTCTTCCTCATCCTGCTGTGAATTTGAGGCATGCCGAGTATGTCTTCTCAGGGGTTATTGGCTGGGAGGACAATCAGGAGGCAAGAGGAGCTGGGAGTATCCCGCATCTTGATCTGGACTGAAGCTACGTGCATGTTTGTAAGAGATCTCTGGGCATTAGATGTGTGCAATTTACTTAAGTTTGCAAAAATATATATATATATATTCAAACACTTAGAAAACGTCTTCATAAATGAAAAAGATGGTTTTAAATAAAAAGTTAATGTGTGTTTAAAAGCAAATTAGAAATAACTTTAAAAAAGAAGAGAAAATAACTATGAATCTAGAATATGAACCTAAAGGATGTATATGATGAAATAACCCAAATGCAGCTCGGAGAGATAAGAACACGGGAGGTTTAATAGGCAAGTTAAGAGACGGCATTAATATTAGCAACAATAACAACAGCTGTAGGCGGGATTTATATAGTTTTTAAATATGTTAGTGTCATCCATTTAATCCTCACATCAAAGCTGCAAACTGCTGATTTGTTGTTGTTCAGTCACTAAGTCACGCCCGATTCTCTGCGGCCCCATGGACTGCAGCTCACAGGCTTCCCTGTCCTCCACCTTCTCCCAGAACTTGCTCAGACTCATGTCCATTGAGTCGATGATGCCATCCAACCATCTCTTCCTCTGTCGTCCCCTTCTCCTCCTGTCTTCAATCTTTCCCAGCATCAGGGTCTTTTCCAATGAGTCAGCTCTTCACATCAGGTGGCCAAAGTATTGGAGCTTCAGCATCAGTCCTTCCAGTGAATATTCGGGACTGATTTCCTTTAGAATTGTCCAGTTTGATCACCTTGTAGTTCAAGGGACTCTCAAGCATCTTCTTCAACACCACAGTTCAAAAGCATCCGTTCTCTGGCGCTCAGGCTTCTTTTTAATGAGATTCCAGAAGGACAGAGAGTTTAAGCAGCTTGCCCAAAGTCACACAGTAAGGAATTCTGGGAAACAGGATTCAAATCCTTCTTCAGACATCACACAATTCACCGCCACTCAAGATTCCCTCCAGATGAGAGAATAAGAAAGTCTGAGGTTTTTTCTTCCCACAAAGAAAGAGAAAGAGAAACAGACTAAGGATGAAGACATATCAGCAGAGATAAATTTCCATAACATTCAAAGAAATGAACCCACCAATTAAAGAAGTGCTGCATGTCAAAGCCAGATAAAACAAGCTCCACGCCTGGGCACAACATTAGCAGAAGTGCAGCTCAGTGTGACAAAGACAGCCTCTGAACAGCTGCTAGGAAGAAAAAGAGATAAAGCCAGTGGTTATTTCTACTCCAGGCTTCCCAGTGGCTCAGTGGTAAAGAATCAGCCTGCAGAGCAGGAGACCTGAGTTCAATCCCTGGATCCGGAAGATGCCCTAGCGAAGGGAATGGCTACCCATTCCAGTGTTCTTGCCTGGAGAATTCCGTGGACAGAGGAGCTTGATGGGCTACAGTCGATGGGGTCACGAAGAGTCGGACACGACTGAGCGCCTGAACACCAAGTTTCCACTCAGTGTTGCTCCCTCCTACTTACCTCCCTGGTGTGACATCAGCAGACTGTGTTCGGCTCCCCTGCTGCTGGCTTCTGTGGGTTTGGCCGATGAAGGGCACCACAGGGGACTGGAGGGGAGGAGGGGACATCGCCTCCCGTATCCATCCACTCTCCAGCAAGAGAGTGGAAGCCCACTCTCGGGAAGCCCACACCTTGGGGCTCTCCCTCCTAAGCTGCAGCTCTCAAGAGCGTCGGATCCCACAAGGCCCTGGGAACGCAGCATCCGCCCTTGTCTGCTTGGTTCTTGAGCCAGAGTCTTCCGGTTGTTGACAATCCTTGGCTGCCTGGTGGCCCCCGTTTCCTTCCTTCAGGCCCCCTATACTCTTATGAGCTATCATTTCATTCAGATCTCTCCCCTCAGCTGTTCATGCGCATTTTGTTTTCTGCTAAGACCCCGGTTGTTGCTACCAGGAAGGGGTCAGGAGCTAGAACCTTGAAATGGGGTTTAGAGCCTGGGTCTCTCACCTTGTGGATGGAAGCATGGGCGGCCTCCTTGCCCGGGGAGAGCCCTGGATGGTCGTACTCCATGAGCGGTGACACCGTGCACGCTGATGGCCGCAGGGGTGAGAGTGCTCGTACACGGCAAGGCTCTGAGTAGTGGAGTGGCTGTTCCCCTTGGGCACGTGGCAGCAGGGGCAGTGGCTGAGGTTGTGGCATTTGTGGCATGTGCTGGCTTCCGATCACATCCCCGGAGAGATAACAAGAGCAGGTTAAAATAAGGGTCTTGCACCTATGAGAGAAGCCTGGTTGGAGAATCCGAAGGTTTCTATGACAGCTGTGAAAGCATCCATTATCTCGTGTGGCCGGAATGACTGAGGATCAAACCCATCACAGAAGAGGGTAGTTTGCAGGAATTCAAAGTTGACATTCTCTGTAACTCACACATTTTCCTGGTCTCCATGCTGAGCTTAAGAACTGCCTGAAAAGAAAGGAGACTTGAGGAGATGGTTGGAAACGGACAAGGGAACTGGGAACCCTGAACTTCCAAATGCTGGCACAGGTTTCATGCTGGTGGAGGTTGCCCGACTCTTGCTTCGGATGAATTAATCTCCTGCGGCATAAAGACCTCACGTTGACCCCACCTGCAGTCCCTGCTGCATAAAGGGATGTCAATTCGTTCCTGACTTCTCATTTCTTCCAAGCCTGCAGTGTGGTTAAATCTCAGCTTAGCCCAGAGAGAAAGTCGCCAGGTCCACCCGGGGAGAAGATGGAATGTATACCAAGGCAACGGGAAGATCTTAGCAGTTTGTATCAGTGATGGGATCTGAGAAACCTGCTTTGGGATGGATTCTGAGCAGGCTAGACCAAAAAAAGACAGACTCTAAGTTTGAGTCAGGGGACATTTATTGATAAGGATGCATTCCTCTGGGATGTAAAAGACTCCACTTGAACAGGTGAGGAACTCTGAGTATTTGCTTTGCTTGCATTCAGGCTAGTCCTACACTCAGTACACATGAGATCAAGAACTCTTTTCCACCATGCTCTTCAGTGAGGAGTCTGAAGTAAAAGGAAACCTTCATGCCAGTTGGCCTGAGATGCTCTTGGTTTTAAAACTTGAAGAGCTGAATCCTGAGAAACTCCTCAACAGGTACAGCAGGACAGTGGTCCCCTTCATATAAAAGAGGGCTGGTTCTTTTATGTGCAACCAGCTCAGCTACACTGAAACTACATCTCTGAGGTGGTACAGAGGACACGTCCTTCACCAAAGCATTAAGAAGTTCCTGGAAGTGCAGAGTCCACCCTCTGAAGACCGGAGCTAATGGTGACAGATTCTGTCACTGGGTTCCAATTGGTCATTAATAATAAGGATGACAGGAAGAGTCAGATCTGTAGGGAACTGTGCTGATGGCCATTTGATCATAACTTCCCTGTAAGGGAAATAGATGGGCAGTCTGCCTTCTAAGATAGCATGTACAACTATTCTGTTCTGGAAACAGCATCTCATTCTGGTGGTTAAAAAAAAAAAAAAAAAAAAAAAAACCTGGCTGTTTCACTGTAAGAACTCATGACCTCCCACCTGTCCCTAGACTTCACTCAGCTAACAGACCTGAGACAATTTGTGGAGGAGGTGCAGTCCCTTTGGAGATGACCTTGTGACGTAGTTGTAGGTATGCATCATCACTGAATCAAACTCAAGTCCATTCACCAACGCACAGCAGAGCCAGTCTACCGACACCACAATGTGGTGAAAGAAATACAGCATTTACTGCAGGGCACCCAGCAAGGAGGAGGGCCAGCTCACGCTCAGATGATTCCCATCTCCGGGATGACTTTCAGGGAAGGGTTTTTTAAAGACAGAGTGAGAGAGAGGGTCACGGGTGTGTGATCAGCTCATGCACATTTCTCTGATTGGTTGATGGTGACATAACAGAGTGATGTTTCAAGGATCTCTGTCTTCTGGTTCCAACAGGTCTGGGGTCTACGTGCTGGTGGTCACCATGCATAAATTCTTGTACCTGGTAGGGGTTTCAATACTTGCAAGACAGCTCAGGAACACGGCTCAGGTTATTATCTGTAGCTCCAGGGTAGGAGCTAAATGTCCTTGACTTGGTTTAATGGCTAAATTAGTATTATTTTGTCTTGCTTGGCTTTTTTCCTTTGTTTCTGCATTTTCTCATTTCTCTGATTGAATCTGCTCTTTGGAACTTAGGGAAGGCCTAGAAGGCTGAAGCTTTTCTATAAACAAGATGCAGGGGCCTCGGGGGCCTGTCTCCAGGAAGGCCGTGTAGGCTACAGCCCAGTTTCAATACTGAGTGTTCCTAAGCCCTCCCCAGAGGGAAATGCGGTCCTTTGCCAGGGTAGCTGTCAAGAAAGGGAAGGCCTCCCATCTTCCTGGTTCCACTCAAAAGTCTTTAGACTTAATGCTAGTCCTGGAAAGCCAGAAGCCCACGGTGGCCAAGCAGGTGGTGGCAGGGCTCCCAGGGGTCAGATGACACAGGAAGTTGGGCTTACATTGCTCTCACTCTGGCACCTACGGGCCAGCATGACCATCCTGTGCGTCTGTATCCAGCTGTTGAATGTAGAGTTGAGACAGATATTCAAAGCAAGTGGCCTAATCCCACAGTGTTTCTCAGATTCACGGGTGAGGTCTTCATGTCAGGTCAGGCCAAGTATAAGTCCTGCTCTATTCTCTCCCATGACTGAAAGGAAAAAAGCTGCACCATGGTCCTGGGGACTGCAGAGATCCTTACCATCGATTTAGACTGGGGAAGTGCTTCGGCTCACTCATTTAACCCACCAATTTGGCCAGAAGATAGAGACGGACAGGGAAGGCCGGAATGCTTCAGTCCATGGAGTTGCAAAAAGTTGGACACAACTGAGCAACAAGAACATAAGCTTAAGGACTAAGGATGATTCTAAACCGAAACACAGATGGTTGCTAGTCTTGGCTGCTGTTCTAGACGCAGTAACACAACTGAGCAAGCTGGCCGACATGCTGACTGCTAGTTGCTGCTCCTCTTCACCTGGGTGAGGAAAAACGTCCGTGTGGACCCTCCTGGCCTTGGCTGTTGGAACATTCTTGAATTACTAGTTCCCTCCCTCCCATGTGATGTCTCTCCTTCTGAAATTCATCACTAGGATATCTGACATCCTGCAGAGATCTAACTCGCTTTCTGTTTTTCTAAGGTCTCTCCTAGTCGCCTTTCTGCATTTATAGTCCTGATTCCATGGAATTCTCTTCCAGCTTCTAATGGAGGTAATGTCCTACTCATCCAGAGTGGGAGCTGTCTCCACAAAAAGCCATTATTGGCACCTTCCTTTGCCCGTCTCACTTCCCCCATTCCTTTCTAGGTGGTCCCTGATGCTGTTAAGTAGGTCAGTCATGGCGAAATATTCATCTCTCCTGGAAGGCAAACAAGACACGCTGGTCTGCTAAGTTGCCTTCTCGAATCCTCTTTTCCCGCTTCCAAAATGATGTTGCTGTTATTTGCTCTCTTTGTCAATGTGGCCTTTGGCAAAGTCCCTTAATTGTCCCTTGGATGAGTCTGTGAGAGGGAGCAGAGCTAACTGAGGGTGTTAACATTTGCCATGTTTACCCAGCAGACATTTCCTACTCATCACAGTATCAGCAGCATCCTTGCTCAGTTGTCTGCCCATTCATGAAGATGTGAACAAATGCAATAACACAGACTGAAAATCTTTCCCCTCAAGGGAAAAGCTGCAATTCTGACCTGTCGTCTATGATTCTTCAAAATTTACTGGAGTCCAAAAGGAGGTCTCCATGCCAAGAGACGGTTAGCTTTGCCCAGGTATGGCTGTATTTCATTGCCGCACAGTAAATAAGCTGTGAGCCCATCACTTCGCTGTGGGAAGCCAATGCATGCTCACAGCTGCTGTACCCAGCCCCAGCCCTACCCCCACCAGCCCTTTCATCCTGGGACCGCGGAGCCATCCTCATTAGCGCTAAGCGCGAGGCTGCCACCAGCAAGGTCACTCAGAGAGACGGACGCTGCTTGATCGCCACACAACACCAAGAATAACGAGAACAGCAGCTCCCAGATCAGGTTCTGGGAGGCTCGTGGTGCCCTGCTGATGACATTAGGACAGGCTAAATTGTTTTCATCCAAACGCAGCCCGTTAGCGTGGATGAGAACACAGCTCCTTGCAAGGGGGATTTCAGACGTATGCCTTGTTTCACTGAATTATGGAAAATTAAGGTGCTTATGTCTTTGCTTCCTAAAGGTAATCGCACTCTCTCAGTTGGAGGACAGAGCCCGCGTGACGAGGGAGCCGGGAGGAGCAGGGCATCTGTCTAATTCTGCTTTCAACAACAACAAAAATAATATCCGTTCATTAAAAGCGGAGAAGGAGAGATATTTATATATGAAGCGGGTGCTTTTGATTTGATCCCCGGAGTGAAATGTCATAAATAGCTGTTAATTTGGGTCTGTTTACTAAAAATTTAATGCCTGCAGAAAATCTACTTGACTCATCAGAAATGTAATAACGTCTACCAGGAAGAAGGCTGGGAGAGAGGAGCCATCTGGGAGGAAAGTCTTGTGTTTGGGAGCTGGTGTCGGCCTGGGTGCAGGGTAATTAATGTTCCCTGGCTCCCCACAGAGCGGATTCAAACCCAGCAGAGCATCAATTAGAGAGACCAACCCCAACCTCAGGCCTGGTTGCTGCAATAAACGCCTTTTTTTTTTTCCAGTACTAAATATTAGTGCTATTAATACATGGCCCTTAGATGTTTTCTTAACTCTCCTGATAAAACAGGTTAATTATCAGGATGATTATTTCATCATATGATTTTGTTCCTCTGCCTGGAAAAACAAAAGACATTTCCTGGGACAGGAGGAAGGATCTCCAATAAAGTGCTGTGTGTAGACCCCGGCACTGCCTCTGACACCCGTGTGGGCCCCCAGTAGGGGAGTCTCCAGTGAATGGCTCTGGGCGTGGATCGGGACCTTTGATCCAGGCTCCCGGGCCGGGCCAAGAGGGACCGGGGCCTTCTGTGTGCTCAGATCATCCAAAGGCAGCCCCTCTCCCCATTCCTCTAGGTACAGTGTTTCCTCTGAGCGTTTCAGAAATCACAGGGTCTGGGTCAAGAGACCAGAGAAAATGACCTTGCTTCTGGGTTTCTTTCAGCCGTGCTAGCCTGAAAGCACCGTGGGGGTTGAAAGCCTGAAAGCCGCCCCCCACCCCCGAGGGGGCTCCTACCCCCCACCTGTAGGAAGGACCTGGCCTCGCTGTGTGACACAGGAGGGGCCGTGGTCAGTGAGCTGTCGAGGGTCTCCAAGGGGACAATGCCCCCTCCACCTCGCTTCGAAATCTGTCTGCTTCCAACTGTCCTGAGGGGCTGCCTCTGTCTCTCTGAACACCCACCAGTGTCCACAGGCCTAGGGGCCACAACCCCAGCTGTGGGGTCCTGTCTGGGGAGCCCATCTCATGGCCTGGAGACCAAGGAGCTGCCCCAGCCCGTGGCCCTAGGCTGGCTCAGTCGGACACAAACAAGGAACTGGAGGAATGGTTTCTTGGTTCTATAGCTCATGGGCCAGAGGCCTGAGCATGAAATCAGTCTTGGATTTCAAATCATCCTCCTTACATTCAGCCTCATTCTGAGTGAACTTCTCAGCATCTAGTTTTTCCTGCTTCCTGGGGTCCTTGGGGGGCTCTGTGCTGCACCCAGAGTGAGCAGCTGGCTGTGGCTCTCCCCACAAACAGGACCTTGTTCTGGCCCCCCTGTTGGATGATTCTCCTGTACCCCATCCCATCCCATCTTCTTGGACTGGATTCTGCTGCAAAACTACCTCTCTCCCTGTTTCCTTTCTACTGCGGTGGTGCACACAGAACCTCTCCTCTCCTGGGCTACAGCTGGTGGGCACAGAGGCTGGCTTGTACCAGCCTAGGAGAGCCAGAGGCAGTGTCTGGTGATGCCACAAGGGACACGCACTCAGCCACTGTGGAGCACTCACACCATGGACATGGGACCACGCTACAGATCAGGCTGTGTCTGGAGAGTGGGCAAGCCTGCACAGCTGGGCAGTCCACACTCTTCTCTCCCCGTGTGCCATGTTCTCGGCCGATCTGCAATCTTGACCAGACACACTTTCTGCAGTGTGCCCAGCACCAGCCCATGTGTGGCCACGATTTCCATCACATGTATTGGTCTCACTGCAGGGAAAGAGTGAAGGCTGAAATAGTAGCCATTGGTCATCACACAATAATCTGCCTTCTGTTTGGGGATGAGGCTCTTGGGCTCAGCCCAGGACTGGTGGGGGTACTCTGGTTTTTAATGAAAAGAGTTCATCAGGAGAGAACATCAGTGGATTCCAGCAAATGTGCTAATTTCTCTCTGGACAGCAGGGCCCGGTGAGTCACTCTGTGCTTGGCAGGACAACAAAGCCCCATCCTGTCGGGTGCAGGGGCCACGTGGTTGAGATGTGGGGACAAGCACACAGGGGTCCATGGCTGTGGGCTCAGCTCTGGACCTCCTCATCATCACAGCAGCTGCCTGGCCCCTGTGCACCTCAGCTTGCTCCCCTTCACTGCGGAGGTTCAGCAGAACCTAAGAGATGAGAACATACCCCTCGAGGACTCGGCATGGAGCCTGGACACCTCGTGTGTTCCTGATTATTGTGTCATTCTGTTGTGTTAGACCAGTCCTGCGGGTGCTGAAGCGAGCGCCCTGAGTCACACAAACAACAACAAAACCAGCGAAATAGCGTGCTGCCTCTGCATCTGCGTGGGGACCTCACGGCACACATGAGCATCTGAAAGGCTCAGAGAAGCCCTTCAGGGGCGGCAACTGTTGGGCTCAGAATTTGCTGAACATATTTCAACAGAGGGGACTCACTCCTGGAGGAGGTGCTACTCTGTTTGGCTCTCGGTAACCCTGATGGAGCTGGAGAGCTGGGAATTCCAGATGCTTCTGTACGAGTTAGGATGAAATTCCCTGGGCTTTGGGGGAGCATCTGATGCCCCAGATATGTGATCTGATGTCCTAGATTCCATCAGGAAACAGGGGTGATATGGGGTCTCATCAATACTCAAGAGGGGCAGAATAAATAAACAGATGGGTCCATCTAGTCAAAGCTATGGTTTTTCCAGTGGTCATGTATGGATGCGAGAGTCGGACTATAAAGAAAGCTGAGTGCCAAAGAATTGATGCTTTAGAACTGTGGTGTTGAAGAAGACTCTTGAGAGTCCCTTGGATGGCAAGAGGAGCCAACCAGTCCATCCTAAAGGAAATCAGTCCTGAGTATTCATTGGAAGGACTGATGCTGAAGCTGAAGCTCCAGTACTTTGGCCACCTGATGCGAAGAGCTGACTCATTGGAAAAGCCCCTGATGTTGGGAAAGATTGAAGGCAGGAGGAGAAGGGGACGACAGAGGATGAGATGGTTGGATGGCATCACCGATTTGGTAGACATGAGTTTAAGTAAACTCCCGGAGCTGGTGATGGACAGGGAGGCCTGGCATGCTACAGTCCATGGGGTTGCAAAGAGTCAGACACGACTGAGTGACTGGACTGAACTGAGGCCCTCCAGGGCATCCTCCATCCCAGCCCTCGCCCACAGTGTGGTGACAGCATCCAGCACCCTGCTTAGCACTTGAAGCTGTGCCATTGTTGCCAAAGGAGTGAACAGACAGGTGGGTAAAGGATGCCAGTGTCCCCGGGGAGGGGGCTCAGAGGGGGCTGAGTGCAGGCTGGTCCAGCCACATCCTAGTGGGGAAGCAGAGACTTCAGGGAGAGGCAAGGAGGAGGCCAGAGAGCGAGGCCGTGGAAGGGAGGGTCCTCACAGCGGCACTCTTCCAAAGAGTGCAGGGCCAAACTGTAGCCTGAGCTCGAGGACAGGGCGGGAGTGGGAGGCAGGAACGGGGTGGAGGCAGCTGACGTAAGAGACGTGCAGAAGCAGGCCCGGGCCTCAACTTTAGGAACCCGTCTACAGCCGGGAGGGGCAGAGTGTGGGAGGGCGAGAGGGCCTCGCCGCGATGACCAGGATTCCAGCTGATTCCATCTGTGTGCAGGAGCGTGGGAGAGCGGGAGGCCCTGGTCAGGCTGTCCCTCTGAGTATATATACATCCGCACACAAGGAGAGGCTGCCGAGAAGGCCTGCTTTACAACGTGAACCAGGTTGCTGAAATGCCTTGTGCGATGAGCATCTGCTAAGGGATCCCGGGCCCGGAGGGCAGGCGGTGCAGGAGGTGAAGGGACTCTCGCCCAGGCTCTCCTGTCAGATGAGCAGGGAGCTCTTCTGCCGTGTGTCACAGGCAGGGCGCTCCAGGTCCAGGCGAGGACACGGCCGTGGGTGAATGAGCCACGAAGAACATTCACGCTTCCTGAGAGAGGCTGGTCACGGCTCACAGGTAACAGAGGAGGGAACGGTGCTTTGGCCCAGAGCAATCAGGGTGGGCTACGCTCAGTGGAGGAGGCATCCGAAGAGGGTCCTGAGGTTCTGAGCCAGGCAAGGCCACCAGGGAGGACGCGTCCCTCGTCCCGTCCTCGTCCCGCCCAGGACCCTCGGCCCATGCCCGCCACTGCTGCACATCCATCTTATTTCCCACGAACCCAAAAGGAGAGATAGCGGCAATTAATATTTTTATGCAAATGCCCTGTGCCTCAAGGCACATCTCGGCTGTGATTTATGAACAATGATTAAAAATAACTCATTTAATGTAATCTAACATGAACAAATACAAGAAGACAGGATTAAATTAAATTTCTTCCCCCTGGAAAAAGAGCTTTGAAGGTCACCACCCTCTTGGAAATGCAAGTGGTTCCCTTCATTGGCGTTCAAAGTTTCAGGCCCCAGAATGAAGTTCTAAAAATAAAAGGAGCTGCATTTAATATGTTGTCCTGCAATTAAGTCTGAGCTTCCTGTTTATCTTCAGTCGCCTTTCAACAGCTCTGAGGTCTTTTTCTGCCCACAGAGCAAAGTTTTGAATTGGGATGTGCTGGAAAGTTTTCCCAGCACAACCATCTCTCCTGGACCCCAGGGGTCCCTTTCCACTAAGAGCCGTGTCTGAAGGAACAGACCCAGTCATAGACCAGCAGCAGGGCTTCCATCCTTCTTCCTGTGAGAAAATGCCTGAAGTTTCCTGATGCAAATCCCACATAAGACTTCCCAGAAATGCAGCTTTAGCGAGGATGCAGACCCAGGACGTGGAATAAGGTGTCCACCTTTCCAGGCTGGGGCCTCCAAGTGCACCACCATTTTACACTTGGTTATTAGACACTATTACATGATGGAGGGGGCTTTAAGCAGAGAAAGCACAGGGAGAGGAACTCAGGAAGTCATTCTTAGCCTGAGAGCTGAGAGCTGATAGGAAGGAAACCTAGCGTGATGTTATTTAAGCGTTTATCTGCCATCCAGAGCTCTGCAAGTTCCACTGGCATCTTTTTGTTTTTAACTGATGTATGGTTTATTTACAATGTTGTGGTTTCAGATACATAAATCTGAAAAAAGAATATCTTTTTCAAATTCTTTTTAATTGTAGGTTATTACAGAATATTGTGCATAGTTCCCTGTGCAGTATTCACGTCAATTCAGTCGCTCAGTCATGTCCAATTCTTTGGGACCCCATGGACCGCAGCACGCCAGGCCTCCCTGTCCATCACCAACTCCCAGAGTTCACTCAAACTCATGTCCATTGAGTCAGTGATGCCATCCAATCATCTCATCCTCTGTCGTCCCCTTCTCCTCCTGCCTTCAATCTTTCCCAGCATCAGGGGCTTTTCCAATGAGTCAGCTCTTTGTATCAGGTGGCCAAAGTATTAGAGCTTCAGCCTCAGCATCAGTCCTTCCAACGAATATTTAGGACTGATCTCCTTTAGGATGGACTGGTTGGATCTCCTTGCAGTCCAAGGGACTCTCAAGAGTCTTCTCCAACACCACAGTTCAAAAGCATCAGTTCTTCAGCATTCAGCTTTCTTTGTGCTATATAGTAGGTCATAAATATTTATCTATTTCATGTAGGGTAGTGTGTGTGTTCGTGCTAAGCCACTTCAGTTGTGCCCAACTCTAGTTTATTTTCCATGTCTGTGGGTCTGTTTCTGTTGTGTAAATTCATTTGTATTCATTTTTAGATTGCGTATATGAGATATCATATGATATCTGTCTTTGTCTGAGTTACTTCACTTTGTATGATAATCTCTAGGTCCATCCATGTTCCTGCAAATGTCATTATTTCATTCTTTCTTATAGCTGAATAATATTTGGTTGTGTGTGTGTGAAATGAATATAAAATATATGAACCACAGCTTCTTTATCCATTCATCCGTTGATGGACTCTTAGGTGGCTCCCATATCTTGGTTGCTATGAACAATGCTGTAATGAACATCAGCTCAGTCCAGTCCAGTCGCTCAGTCGCGTCCGACTCTTTGGGACTCCATGGACCGCAGCACACCAGGCCTGCCTGTCCATCAGCAACTCCCAGAGCATGCTCAAGCTCATGCCCGTAGAACATTGGAATGAACATTAGGGTGCAAGTTTCTGTGTTCTTTTGGGTATCTACCCAGGAGTGGAACTGCTGGGTCATATGGAAGTTCTGTTTTGAGGTTTCTGAGAAAGCACCATGCTGTTTTCCACAGTAACTGGACCCATCTTCCTATGTTTCTCGTCTCATCTTATGACAGCAACAATGGGCCTTTTTTCCAAGAGCGTGTGCTGTGGCACCAAGAAGCCCAGGGAGGTAGATCCCAGGAAACGTGGTCCTTCGTGTTGGAGGACCTACCAAAAGCATCACGAACAACTACCGTTTCTTTATGGTGACAACTACCCACCCATCCATCCACCCGTCTGTGCCTTCCCAACCCCGTCGCTCAGACCCCTGACTGCGCCCCCTCCACCTGAGGGGCTGGTCGACTGGGCTCGGTCACTGCGTCCTGCTGTGCAGTCTGGAGGCAAGAGGAGGAGGCGCTTACTTTTCAAGAGCTTCCTTTATGAGACAACTTGCCAATGTGATCTCATTTAATATCCTTAGTGACTCATAGTAACTCTTATCTGAATAATAATAGTAGTTACAATTCATTGAATTCATCTGTTCACTCATCCAGCACATATTTACTGTACATCTACTTGGCTCCAGGTAATCTTTATGTACTCGAGATACAGACCATAGAGGTATCGTCCTCACTGAGTTTACATTATCCTGGAATACCAATTATGCAGTACTTTCCGATGTTCACTGTAACATAAAAGTGAATTTCATCAGTTTCAGGAAGATTCTTTGTTCACATTTTAACCTCTCTGAAGCCTGGATGTCCTTTATCGTGCCTGTTGGCCAGAGGGTGGTCTCGTCACAGAGGTCATTGCCCAGTTAGGCACGCTGAAGATTGCAGCGAGGGGGCAGTGGCTTGGAAGGAAATCCTGGACACCCAGTGGACTCCCTTAAGGCATAATATGCACACTGTAGTGATGGCAGAGAGGAGGGTGTCGTGTGGAAGCACAGAAACACAAGCAATTCTTAATCAAAAAATTCCAGAGAATCAGTCTGTAAATATGAAGCAATGTGAGGAGGTCTAGTAGGTTGAAGGGCAGACAATGGCCTCCAAGGATGTCCAAGTTCTAATCCTTAGGTTCCGTGGCAAAGAGGGTTTAGGGTTGCAGGTGGAAATAAGGGTGTTTATCAGCTGATTTTGAAATTGGGAGCCTATTTGGCTGGCTTTGCAGTGGGAAGAAGCCGCCCACCTCTAGAGGCTGGAGAGAGCAAGCAAGCAGGTGCTTCCTGGAGTCTCCGGAAGGAGCCAGTACTGCCAACACCCGGGACATCCCAAGGACGCGTACACGATAAGTCTGACCTGCAGAGCCACAAGGCGATGAACTAGTGGTCATGTGTTACAACACTGATTGGAAATGAGTACGAACGTATTACCAAATTGATTTCACGCCTATATTATATACACACAAAATGGACAAGGAGTAAAAGCCTATAACATGCAGACACGAGTTCTAAGTGATAGGAGAGCGCTGCAGGTAAGCCTCTTGCTCCTGGCACAGAAGTAACCGATGTCAATCCGTGTCACCTTCGTTGTTGCTGTTGAGTCACCCTGTCCACGACCGCCGGGCTCCTCTGTCCACTGGCTTTCCCAGGAAAGAATATTGGAATGGGCTCCCATTTCCTTCTCCAGGGGATATTCTTGCCCCAGGGATCGAACTGGTGTCTCCTGCATTGGCGGGCAGACTCTACCCCTGAGCCTCCTGGGAAGCCCCAGGGACCTTCGATCCAGTGAATAAGCAACAACAAAGTGACATCGTTACTCACATTCCCATTTTCAGACGTGGAGGCAGGGGAGCGAGTAAGGGGCCATGATCTCGCTCCTCAGCGCACTCCCAAACCCCCGTCTGCCCACCGCGTGCTTGTGGTCTGAATGACTGTGCCTGGATCTCACAGGGAAACTTGAACTTGGACCTCGGACTTGAAGGGCCCCTGTGGGGCTTGGAATCGAAGCCAGGAGCTGTAAAGGGTGTGGGCCCATCCTTGTTATCTGGCCCCAGAAGAGCAGGGCTGTGCTGGCCAGGCTTCGTCCCTCCTGCCCAGGACACCAGGGCCAGTTATGATGCGACGGGTTCAGATGGATGTGTTTACCTCTCGGTGACCTGGAAAAATGAAAACCTTCATTGCCGTGGTGCTGGGCTGGATCTCTGAGCTGTGTTTTCCCAGAGACCAGGCACCAAGCTTGAGTTTGCTCTTGCAGTTCACCGGCAGTGACCCCACTGGAAATAACTCTCACAGACGCGTCACTTAAGAATCTTTATGACTCACGCTGTTCATCTGTTTTCTCAACAGGTCAGCTCTCGGCTACCTGTGCAGAGAGTTTGCAGGAAACCTTCACAGATAAAGCCCTGATTCCCTCCCTCTGACAACTTGAAAAAACAAAGCTCTATGGAGTTGAGAGGGAAGAGCGGGAGGAAGCGCTTTGTCTTGAGGCCCCGAGGGCACAGCAGGCATTGGCATGCCCTCCGCCCTCCCTGATGGGCACAGCTTCACGTGGTCGGCATCATAGGGGCCATCTCCCCCTCACTGCGACCCTTCCCTCCTAGAGGTCAATGGAAGAAGAATTTACATATCACCTGCTTGGAGCAGGAGAGACAGACTTTCAAGAACTCAAGCTGACCCACGTGGAAGTGAGTTGTGCTCAGCCTGGACCATCCTTTAGGGGGGATGAGGTACCGTGGAGCCTTCTCGCCATCACACTGGGGGTGCAGGCCAGCTCCTGGGAGCGTGTCCTGGATCTGGGCTGCCGGGCACCCCCTGATCCCTCTTCCAGGGAACCTTGCCTCAGACAGCAGTTTATTCCCTGAGGCAGAAATTGTGCTGAATTCCCTGCAAAAGACCAGCATAAAGGAGGAAAAAATAGCAGGAGATGGCCAGCAGCCCGGCCTTCCTGGGCTGTGTAACCCCAGACAGAGCATCCATCCTTCTGAGCCCATGCGGTCCTCGTGTGTCAAATGGGGACAGTCATGGCCATCTCACACACTCTCCAATATTAACTGGAATAGGAAGGTACAGGTGAGCCCTCTTACAAATCACAGATGTGCAAAATGCCAGCTGGGGGCTCCGGGAGGCAGCAAACATATGCAGGATCTGAATCAGCTCCATGAGGACCGGTCCTGCTGAATCCACCTGCTCCTTTATGAGGGAGGGAAGAGTCTATCCACCAATCCTGGGGTCCCAGCTCCCCCGACTGGTCCAGCCCTGTGAGGAGTCTGTGAGCCCCCAAAGGCTGGAGCTCCCCCTGGGACAGCAGCCCTCAGTCTTTGTCATGATGACACCTTCACACTGCTGGTGGCCATATGTGATTTTGAGCAAATGCCTGAGCTGGGGGCTGTGGGGATGCTGGGAACAGTGGGCAGCCTCTCCCGGGTCCCAACAGGACCTGTTCCAGCATGCGCTGTGCTGGGGGCCCCGGAGAAGAGAAAAGCAATCGGGATTCCATCCTGGGAGTTTTGATGGTGGGCTTGGGGCGGCAGGGGTGGCTGGGGACAGTAGCTTTGACAGGACCACAAGTAGAACCAACACCAGATTCCTCACAAGGACTCACCCCCCAAGCACCCACTCCTCGACAGCAGGGCCCTCAGCCGGGGGGAGGAGCTGATTCCCACCCTTCTGTGGTTTGAACATTAAGGGTTGCAGGGAAGTGGGGGCCAGGAGACTGGCTTCTTGCCAGCTTGATCTCTGATGTGAGTCCCAGGACATCAGGAGGTAGGGAGGACAGGCAGAACCACATGAACCCTCACGTGGGTGAGCAGGGGACCCAGAGTGCAGTGCTGCCAAGGACAGGCCCAGCGTGGGAGGAGGAGGGGCTCCTGAACGGTACCCACCCACCCCCACTTTGTGAGCTGCCTTCAGCAGTCCCACCCTCCTGGGAGCACTGGTCTTGAGCTGCACCTCCCCAGGAGTGGAAGGCGTGCAGGGGTCAGCCGTGGCTTGTCTCACTGCGCTGGACCCAGTGATCAAGCCTTCAACAGCCCAGGGCCCGGCCTGAGCTTGTGGTCCAGCACAGCGACTCTGATTCTGGAGAAGGGCCTGGAGGGGATGCACAGGTGCACCCAGATGGGTTAGCAGAGATGTCACCAGATAGCTGGATGCCTGCAGGACAGTCCCTTTTCAAAGGAGGGTGTGCCCCAGACACAAGGACCTGCCACATCCACGTCCCAGGGAAGAGGAGACCAGGCTTGGTGTCTTCCAAACAGTAGAAAGAAGAGAGCCGACCGCTATGGGAGTGCCAGGACACCCTCCTTGACCAGCTGATGCCATCTCCTCTGAACACTCGTCTCAACTAGTCTCCATCTCTGGGCTTGGCATCATTCCCTTTGGGCAAACTGAATCTCTCTAGTCAGTTTCTCCTCCTCCACCGTCCCCCCGGTGGACTCTGGTCATCCTCAGTATCTGACCGAAGTCCTCGTCCCACCCCACCCCACCCCCAGGTGAGGTCTGGCCACCCTGACCTGCCCAGCAAAGAGCGACCCGACCCTCTGAGTCACCACCCAGCCGCGGCAGGCTGCCCTGGGCTGTGAGTCCCTACTTTCCTTATAATGTGGGAATCGAACTCCATTCAGGTCTCTTTTCTCCTCTTGCAATAATTCCTGAATAAAATCTGTTTTTACCACTTTACTGCCCAGCCCTAGTTCTTTCCCACAAGGAGTCCAATGTGTGCCTGCAGCAGATGGCGGCCAAAGGGGAGACCAGGGGGAGACCCAGGAGAAGGGGAGACCTGGGGGAAGGGGAGACCCGGGGAGACCCAGGAGAAGGGGGAGACCTGGGGGAAGGGGAGACCCAGAGGAGACAAAGGAGAAGGGGAGAACAGGGGAAGGGGAGACCCAGGAGGGACTCGGACATGGGAGGGGCTAATGTCCTGAGCAGCCCAGTGGTGCTGAGAAACAGCAGCAGGATGATCAGGAGACGAAGTCAAGAACAATGTCCAAGTGAGTGAGGACGCGGCAGCTCATTGGAGCCCCGGAAGAACGCAGGATCAGGCCCTTTAGGGACAAATCGGCAAACATGCAAAGGACCCCCAGGACTGAGCCTCAGTGAGGATGTCACTTGCTCAGGGTCACCGATCAGGGCCAGAGGCAGGACCCAAGCCCTGTCCTGAGACCTGCCCCTCATCTGAGCTCCCTCCTTCCACCATGGGCCTTCCCTGCTGCTGGGGCAGGAGCGGAAGCCGGGAGCCTCTGGCAGTGGAGGTGGGGAGCCCAGCCATGGTAGGGCAGGGACTGGGAGGAGCTGCCAGTGCAGCGGGGCAGTGAGCAGGCGGTGGAGAGCAGCCAGACCCAGCAGGTCCCCAGGCCAGGCTTCCAGCCCCCGCCAGGGATGGGAGAAGGGATGAGGAAAGAAAAGCCGATTTCAGGCAGGAGGAGGAAGTGGGGGGAGAATACAGGGAGCAATTGGAAAGCTGGCAGGGAGGAGAAAGGATAGGCCGAGTTCACAGCAGAGAACAGAGCCTGCCCAAAGTCCTGGTGGAGAACGGGAGAAAGACTAGGAAGATTTGGGGGCACTTATGCGCCGGCAGAAAGCCCCTTGGGGACACTCGCAAGATTATCTGCAGGACATGTGGAGCCGGAGGCCAGAGAAGGTAAAGCTCTGAGTGACCTCTGCCAGCACCAGGCTTGTCCCAAGGGTTGTGAGAACCCTTGATTTTCCCACCAGGGCCTTGGGGCTTTGTGACCTCAAACCAGGGACATCATTGCTTAAAGCCCTGTTCTTCTCCTGTAAACGCATGGAGAATAACCCGTGCTTTTGCAGACAGCTTCATTCGCTCATTCACTCATTCATTCAAGGATGAGTGCACCCCCCAGTCTTAGGAGTCTCAGGTAGGAAAGACCCACACAAGGGCCTTGGCACCTTGAAAGTGCTTCTCTGCTTGCTTCCCTGGTAACTTTGTCCCGAGGACCGTTTTGAGCCAGGAATATGTAGAGCTGTGACTTCATAACCTGAGATTTATGTGTCATTAAGTTCCCGCAGTCCATGGTAATAAATAAGGGCTAAGTACCCAGAGCTCCCATCACGCTCCACCAGAGGAGAAGGGAAGCGGGGAGGGGGCAGGGCCGTCTTCCACGGCCCCACGCGTCAGGGGGGCTGGGTGCCTGCAGAGTCCACAGAAGGGCTCAGGATTGCTGGAAAAGAGGTGCAGGGGATCCCAGGGAACAGAGAGACGGCCGGTCGCCCGCCTCACAGGAACAGATCTAGAGCCTCTGGGAGTGAGGGGGAAGGTTCTTCAGCAGAAGGGTGCTCACTACCCACTTGGCTACAAGCAAGATGCTCACCTGGAAGGTGCTTAAGGAAAACCAGGTCAACTCATTAGACACGTTCTAGAAGAAATAAAAAAATAAACCCTAGGAATATGGGCATTGCCTGACTCTAGGTGTCTTGAGATATACAGCTAATAATTCCCACACTCTTGAGTCTCTATTTTAAAATTTCCTCCTGTTTCTGTGTATTGTTTCAGACAGAAGTCTAGAGATTAATGAACATGCTGGTACCCAGTGCTCGGTTTTCTGTACTTGGTTTACGTAACTTTCTTTAAAAATAAAACGTTAATGAAGAATAGAAGCATCCTAGTTACTGCTTTCTAATCTCATTGTTTTCCACCTTTTTAATTTTGTAAGAATTATTTGCATTCTATAACATTGGCTGAGCCTCAGGGGAAGCCCAAGAATATTGGAGTGAGTAGCCTATCCCTTCTCCAGTGGATCTTCCTGACCCAGGAATTGAACCAGGGTCTCTTGTGTTGCCAGCAGATTCTTTACCAACTGAGCTTTTAAGGAAGCCCCATGACATTGGCTGTATACATTGAAATTCATACTTCTGATCAGCATTATATTTTCAAGCTTTAAATTTTGAGGTACAAGGTCAATCCTTTGATTTTCAAGTATAATTTTCACCTCCTGTGCCTTATTGAAGATCTCACTCCATTCCCAGAAGTGGTAGAGATATTCTGTTGAATTCTGAAAGCTTCAGGATTGTGCATTTCTTGTTTCTGTCTTTAATTGACCTGGAGTTTCTGTTGATGTGCGATGAGATGTGTTGTATTTTTATTTCCTATGGAAAACCTAACGTCCCAAAACCACGTGTTGAATGACCACCCTCTGCCAGCTGATCCATAGGGCCAGTTCTGTATTCCATCAACACACACAGGAACCTGTTTCAGGACTCCTTGCCCCATCCCTTGGTTGGTCTGTTCCCACATCACTATCACACTGTTTTTATTACTACATGCTCACAATAAATGTTCATATCTGCAGGTCATTGAGGCTGTGGCACAACAGAATGAAGTCTGTATATTTTTTTTTTCTTTAGCTTTTTGTTAATTTTTAAAACTTATTTATTATTTACTTATTTTGGCTGTGCTGGGTCTCTGTTGCTCAGTTCAGTTCAGTTGCTCAGTCGTGTCCGACTCTGCGATACCATGGACTGCAGCACACCAGGCCTCCTTGTCCATCGCCAACTCCCAGAGTTTACTTAAACTCATGTCCATTGAGTCAGTGATGTCTCCCAACAATCTCATCCTCTGTCGTCCCCTTCTTTTCCTGCCTTCAATTTTTCTGATCATCAGGGTCTTTTCAAATGAGTCAACTCTTCGCATGAGGTGACCAAAGTATTGGAGCTTCAGCTTCAGCATCAGTCCTTCCAATGAACACCCAGGACTGATCTCCTTTAGGATGGACTTGTTGGATCTCCTTGCAGTCCAAGGGACTCTCAAGAGTCTTCTCCAACACCACCGTTCAAAAGCATCAATTCTTCAGTGCTCAGCTTTCTTTATAGTTCAACTTCATATCCATGCATGACCCCTGGAAAAACCATAGCTCTGACTAGATGGACCTTTGTTGGCAAAGTAACGTTTCTGATTTTCAATATGCTGTCTAGGTTGCTCATAGCTTTCCTTCCTTCCTCTCGTCGTGGCAAGCACGGCTCCTCTTCCTTGTGGCACGTGCATGTCTCATCGTGGTGGCCTCTCTTACTGTGCAGCACCGCCTCTAGGCTCACGGGCTCCAGTAGTTGCGGCACACAGGCTTATTGCTCATAGCATGTGGGATCTTCCTCGATCAGGATAGAATCTGTGTCCCTGCATTGACTGGTGCACTCATTTTTTAATTTTTTTAAAAAATTTATTTATTTAAATTGGAGGCTAATTACTTTACAATATTGTGGTGGTTTTTGCTATACATTGACATGAATCAGTCATGGGTGTACATGTGTCCCCATCCTGAGCACCACCCCCCACCTCCCTCCCACCCCATCCCTCAGAATCATCCCAGTGCACCAGCCCTGAGCACCCTGTCTCATGCATCAAACCTGGACTGGTGATCTCTTTCACATATGATCATGTACATGTTTCAATACTGTTCTCTCAAATCATCCCACCCTTGCCTTCTCCCACAGAGTCCAAAAATCTGTTCTTTATATCTGTGTCTCTTTTGCTGTCTCACATATAGGGTCATCATTACCATCTTTCTAAACTCCATATATGTGAGTTAATATACCATATTGAAATTTTTCCTTCTGACTTACTTCACTCTGTATAATAGGCTCCAGTTTCATCTACCTCATTAGAATTGATTCAAATGCATTCTTTTTAATGGCTGAATAATATTCCATTTTGTATATGTACCACAGCTTTCTTATCCATTCGTCTGCCAGTGGGCATCTAGGTTGCTTCCATGTCCTAGCTGTTGTAAACAGTGCTGCAATGAACACTGGGGTACACGTGTCTCTTTTAATTCTGGTTTCCTCTGTGTGTATACCCAGCAGTGAGATTGTTGGGTCATATGGCAGTTCTATTTCTAGTTTTTTTAAGGAATCTCCACACTGTCCTCCACAGTGGCTGTACTAGTTTGCATTCCCGCCAACTGTGTAAGAGGGTTCCCTTTTCTCTGCACCCTCTCCAGCATTTATTCTTTGTAGACTTCTTGATAGCAGCCATTCTGACTGGGCTGAGATGGAACCTCATTGTGGTTTTGATTTGCATTTCTCTAATAATGAGCTATGTTGAGCATCTTTTCATGTGTTTGTTAGCCGTCTGTTTATCTTCTTTGGAGAAATGTCTGTTTAGTTCTTTGGCCCATTTTTTTGATTGGGTAGTTTATTTTTCTAGTATTGAGCTGCATGAGCTGCTTGTATATTTTTGAGATTAATTCTTTGTCAGTTGCTTCCTTTGCTATTATTTTCTCCTGTCAATCAATGTGATGTACCAAATTAACTAACTAAAAGATAAAAACCATATGATTATCCCAATTGATGCAGAGAAAGCCTTTGACAAAATTCAACATCCATTTATGATAAAAACCCCTCCAGAAAGCAGCCATAGAAGGAATATACCTCAACATAATAAAAGCCATAAACCCACAGCAAACATTATCCTCAATGGCGAAAAATTGAAAGCATTTCCCCTAAACTCAGGAACAAGACAAGGGTGCCCACTCTCACCACTACTATTCAACATAGTTTTGGAAGTTTTAGCCACAGCAATCAGAGAAGGAAAAGAAATAAAAGGAATCCAGATTGGAAAAGAAGAAGTAAAATTCTCACTGTTTGCAGATGACATGATCCTCCACATAGAAATCCCTAAACACACCACCAGAAAATTACTAGAGCTAACCAATGAATATAGTAAAGTTCAGTTCAGTTCAGTCACTCAGTAGTGTCCGACTCTTTGCAACCCCATGGACTGCAGCACGCCAGGCCTCCCTGTACATCACCAACTCCCGGAGTTCACTCAGACTCACATCCATTGAGTCAGTGATGCCATCCAGCCATCTCATCCTCTGCCGTCCCCTTCTCCTCCTGCCCCCAATCCTTCCCAGCATCAGAGTCTTTTCCAATGAGTCAACTCTTCGCATGACGTGGCCAAAGTACTGGAGCTTCAGCTTTAGCATCATTACTTCCAAAGAAATCCCAGGGCTGATCTCCTTCAGAATGGACTGGTTGGATCTCCTTGCAGTCCAAGGGACTCTCAAGAGTCTTCTCCAACACCACAGTTCAAAAGCATCAATTCTTTAGCGCTCAGCTTTCTTCACAGTCCAACTCTCACATCCATACATGACCACAGGAAAAACCATAGCCTTGACTAGACGGACCTTTGTTGGCAAAGTAATGTCTCTGTTTTTGAATATGTTATCTAGGTTGGTCATAATTTTCTTCCAAGGAATAAGCGTCTTTTAATTTCATGGCTGCAGTCACAGGATATAAAATTAATCATAGAAATCCCTTGAATTCCTATACATTAACAATGAGAAAACAGAAAGAGAAATTAAGGAAGTAATTCCATTCCCCTTTGTGATGAGAAGAATAAAATACTTAGGAATAAATCTACCTAAAGAAACTAAAGACCTATATATAGAAAACTATAAAACACTGATGAAAGAAATCAAAGATGACAAATAGATGGAGAAATATACCATGTCCATGGTTCAGAAGAATCAATATAGTGAAAATGGATATACTACCCAAAGCAATCTATAGATTCAATGCAATCCTTATCAAGCTACCAATGGTATTTTTCATAGAACTAGAACAAATAATTTCACAATCTGTATGGAAATACAAAAAAACTTGAGTAGCCAAAGTAGTCTTGAGAAAGAAGAATGGAACTGGAGGAATCAACCTGCCTGACTTCAGGCTCTACTACAAAGCCACAGTCATCAAGACAGTATGGTACTGACACAAAGACAGAAATATAGATCAATAGAACAAAATAGAAAGCCCAGAGGTAAATCCACACACCTATGGACACCTTATCTTTGACAAAGGAGGCAAGAATATACAATGGAGAAAAAACAATCTCTTTAACAAGTGGTGCTGGGAAAACTGGTCAACCACCTGTAAAAGAAACTGGAACACTTTCTAACACCATACACAAAAATAAACTCAAAATGTATTAAAGATCTAAATGTAAGACCAGAAACTATAAGACTCCTGAAGGAAAACATAGGCAAAACACTCTCTGACATAAATCACAGCAGGATTCTCTCTGATCCACCTCCCAGAGTAATGGAAATAAAAGGAAAAATAAACAAATGGGACCTAATTAAACTTAAAAGCTTTTTCACAATGAAGGAAACTATAAGCAAGGTGAAAAGACAGGTGGATTCTTAACCTCTGGACCACCAGGGAAGTCCATGTCTGTATATTCTGATCATGATTAGGGGTGATAACAGTAACCTCACATGTTTCTGTCCATCTTTCTAAACTGTAATTCAACAGTGAAGATAAAGACATTTTTAGGCAAAGCCTTTATCTCTGTGTGCTTCCTCTTGGTTAATTTCCATGGTTTTGCCTCTAAGTTTGTTAATTTTCTCTTTTATGCTGTCTCTAATCCTATGCGCTCAGTATGACCAATGAACATTAGATTTTGTAAATATGTGTGTCTAATTTTTATTTCTAGGGGTTTTATTTGATTTTTCTATAAATCTGCTTATTGATTTCTACTTTATACTTTTACCCCTTGATCTGATCCTAGTTATTTACACTCTTTTTCGGGTTATTCTGTCCTGTTTCCTCCCATTTGCTAAGGAAGCATGTGAGCAGGACCTGAAGACTGGGAGTGAGCGGATTCCACGTGCGTCATTGTTCTTTAGCTGCTCAGTCGTGTCTGACTCTTTGCAACCCCATGGACTGTAGCCCACCAGGCCCCTCTGTCCATGGGATTTCCCAGGCAAGAATATGGGAGCGGGTCGCCATTTCCTGGGTGTTCATTGGAAGGACTGATGTTGAAGGTGAAACTCCAACACTTTGGCCCCCTGATGTGAAGAGCTGACTCATTGGAAAAGACCCTGATGCTGGGAAAGGTTGAGGGCAGGAGGAGAAGGGGACGACAGAGGATGAAATGGTTGGATGTCCTCACTGACTCAATGGACATGAGTTTGTGAAAACTGCAGGAGTTGGTGATGCACAGGGAGGCCTGGCATGTTGCAGTTCATGGGGTCACAAAGAGTTGGACACGACTGAGTGACTGAACTGAACTGAACTGCCATTTCCTACACCAGGGGATCTTCCTGACCCATGGATCAAACCCATGTCTCTTGCATTGGCAGGCAGACTTTTTACCACTGAGTCACCTGGGAAGCCCTCTGTATCCGTGAAGGAGGAGAATTCGGGCAGAAGAAGCAGTGGTTCCAAAGCCAAGAGGAGCAGACAACTAGAAGGTTCAGGAGGGAGGTGAGCACAGAGGGATAGCCAGGGCCAGCTCACAGAGTCCTGGAGGACCAGACCTCAGACTTCACTCCAAGGGAGAAGGAACCCCACTTGGATGTTTGAAAGAAGAGATAGATATAACCTTGCCAACTTCCGTTCATCTTTCCAGCTGCTGCTTAAATGTCATTTACCAAAAAAAATGCCTGACCCTGCTCTCCACTCAGCATCTGGGCCCCACTGACTACTAGCTCTTGATTCTTTTCCCACCACCTGCTACACACGGCAGTAAGCAAGTCCTCATGCGTCCCACCTTCTGCACACACAGTTTGCACATAACTTTGTGGTTTCTTTCATGCTTGTCTCACAACAAAGCTGTGCACTCAGGAAGTATCATATCCGTCTGTCCGGCCAGCAGCTCCATGCGTCTGTCTGCTCCCAGCCTTCCTGCTACTCCCCTCCTAGGAGCTCCCTTCTCTGTCTCCTCCACTGCCCTGCCCCTGGAAAGGCTGCTCTGTGTGCTGAGCGGCAGGATGTCTCACCTCCCGTGACTACAGGAACACTGACTTCATGTCTCTGTGTTTTAGCATCACCCTCTGTAAAGTGGGAGCAATAATAGTATGAGCCTTGCACGGTTTGAGTGAGCTCTGAGAACACAGCTGCTGAGTTCTCGGTACATAATCACCAATTCGCATCTTGTTTCCTCTGTGTCAGCCTGGGGCTCCTGGAACAGAACCCCGCACATGACCCTCCTACGGCATCTCTCCAACAAGTCCTACAAAATTTCTCTTACTGTATTTTTCAGTTCAGTCTCTCAGTCATGTCCAACTCTTTGCAGCCCCATAGACCACAGCACGCCAGGCCTCCCTGTCCATCACCAACTCCCAGAGCTTGCTCAAACTCATGTCCATTGAGTCGGTGATGTCATCCAACTATCTCATACTTTGTCGTCCCCTTCTCCTTCTGTCTTCAATCTATCCCAGCATCAGGGTCTTTTCCAATGAGTCAGCTCTTCGCATCAGGAGGCCAAAGTATTGGAGTTTCAACTTCAGCATCAGTCCTTCCAATAAATATTCAGGACTGATTTCCTTTAGGATGGACTGGTTGGATCTCCTTGCAGTTCAAAGGACTCTCAAGAGCCTTCTCCAACACCACAGTTTAAAAGCATCAATTTTTGTGTTTGCTTGTTTTGCAATTTTGATTGTTTGCACAATCAAAAGTGCTCAGCTTTCTTTATAGTCCAACTCTCACATCCACACATGACTACTGGAAAAACCATAGCCTTGACTAGATGGACCTTTGTTGGCAGAATAATGTCTCTGCTTTTGAATATGCTGTCTAGTTCAGTTACATAATATCTATTTGACTCTTTTACAATTTCTATCTCTTTGCTCAGGTTGTTTTTATTATTTGTTTCAGGAGAATTTATAACTGATTATTGATGTCTTTTTATGACCTCTGCTTTGAAATCTTGTCAGATAATTTCAATATCACATTTGTCTTGGTGTCGCTGTCTGTTAATTGCTTATTCTCATTCAAATTGTGACTTTCCTGGTTCTTGGTAAGACAGGTCATTTTCAATTGTATTGTGGACATTTTGTCTATTACGTTAGGAGAGGCCGGGTACTATTTAAATCTTTCCTCTTAGCAGGCGGTCACCATGCGGTCGCAGAGAGTTGGGCACGACTTCGCAACTGAACACCACCACCTGTCTACGTTAGCACGCAGGTCCTGGCCTACACTGGGAGGTTATGGTTCCAATGGTGGTTTAATTGTTGGAGTTTGTGTGGTACTAATTTGGGAGGCTTGGCGCGTCTGGTGCTGTTGGAGTACCATTTATTCCACCTGAGGTACTGATGGGGTGTCTACAGACAAGGCCCCTAGTGTCTCTTGATGGCGGAGGGCTGTCTTAGCATTCCCTGGCCAGGCAGTCACCATGGGGGACCCCTCGCTGGTGCCCCCACTGTCGGAGGAGGGGTGTCTCAGGCCCACAGCGACTGAGAGGGCCCCCAGCTGCACCATTTACTTTGGGCGGTCCCCCTGGCGCTGACCCAGCATCCATGTGTCTAGGTTGGGGCAGCCTCAGGCCTGGTGAGGAAGAAGAGTTCGCAGCTGGCCACTCAGCTCTGGCAAAGCTCCCAAGTGATGTCCTCGGCCATGGTCCTGGGATCACTGTGTTGTTGGAGGACTCGTGGGATCAATGGATCACCTGAGTCGGCTTCTGGTGCTCTCCTGGGGGTGGAAACCACCAGCTTCCTTTCTTCTGTGAGTGAGGAGACAGAAGGCCTCCTGCCGCTGTACTGTCCTTCCCATCCCTGGGGTCCTAAGCAGTTTGCCTGCCTCTTGCCGGTTTGCAGAGACCCCGGGGTCACCTCCTGCGTTGCCCCTGGTTGTAGTTGGGCTGAGCAGAGGCAGCATCTTGACCAGAATGAAGTCCCCTTGCTTCCTTGGGCCCATCTCTTCTTGAGCATCCAGGTCCATCCAGATTGGGTCCAGGCCCCTTCTCCATTTCTCCTGCTCCTCTGGCTAGAGGTTCTCCTTGAGTGACCTGCCTGCCCCCCTGACATCAGGTAACATCCACATGCTGGTGACTTGCAAGTCCCTCCCTGCAGCCAGAGCCCCAGCCTTAAGCGCCAGACAGGTTCACCCATCAGCTACTCACACAGCTTTTCTCATCCGACGCTTAGCTGTGTTGCCCTCTTACCTGGCTAAGCAGAGCCACTGATTTTAGCCTCAAGATTCACGGTGCCTGTAACTCTCCCTCTTAGAAGACTGCAGCCTGCCACCCAATCGTCCTGACCCGAAAGCAGGGAGTGGTCACCGAACAGCATCTTTTTTGCTGCCCACATAGGATGCACTCCTGCCCCTTGACCCCTACTCATGGTCACAGCCACGACCCTGGTCCCTTCTGACCCCTGCATCACCAGCCCAGCCTCCTTTAAGACCCCTTTGTGTCCCCTCTGCTCCGCAGCAGCCAAGTGAAAGGTTGGAAGCGCAAAGCACCCAGGACACAGCACTTCTCAAAGCTCTCGTGGTTTCCATGACTCCTGGAATCGGAGACACAGGAGCCCAGAGATGCAGGCCTGGCCCTCCTCACCTCCCCGCCTCTTCTGCTCTGAGGCTGGCCTCAGCTCCCTCATTTCCAGGCCAGGGTGCCCCTTCATATTCTTTCTCTTTGGGATGCTTTTCCCCCAGATCTCCTGTGGAGGCTGCTCCCTCAGGTCCTGACCAAGCATCCCCTTCTCAGAGAGCCCTCCCCCTGGGAACAGAAGCTCTACTCAGCTCCTCCTCCTTCCCCACCCTCAGGACGGTCCTCTGGGTCCTCCCCTCATCCGATCCTCCCAACAGCGCAGCAAGTGCTGGGCATCCATCATCTGTTCAGTCAGCCCGTCTCCGCTCATGAGGACCCACACCCTGGAGTCCAGGGCCCCGTTTGTACGGTCCACCACTGCGTCCTCACCCTCTGCTGAGCAGGACCCCAGCACATGCCAGCTGGAGCCATGACCTCGGCACATGAGAGCATCAGCTGTGCTGGGCAGGTGGCAGGGGGCCCTGCAAGGCATCCGAGCAGGACCGCCTTAGCATCCTTCTCACGGATCACTTCCCTTTTGGCTCCCACTGTGAACCTCCCCTCCACCTTGGAGCCACCTGGCTGGTGGGGAGGAAGAGGGAGAGGCTAGCAGAGTGGGGAGCAGGGAGAGGCGGGCAGAAGACGAGGGTCAGAAAGGGCTGACTGGGCCCCGGTCTGAACCAGACCCCATTGCGGCTCCAGATTTCTGGAGACCCTGTGACGCTGAGCCCATGCCCCAGCTGTGTTTCTAAACCAGACCCACGGGGCAAGGCTCCTCTAGGGCGTGCACCAGGTCTGGCGCTCAACACGTGATCTGTTTTGATGTCTCCAATTTACAGATCCCTGGCCAGACCAAAGTCCCACATTTACTGTGGGGCAGGGGAAGAGAAGAAGGCAGGAGGGGACCCTGTGAGGAGGGAGAGAGAGTAGGAGGGAAGGGAGGAGGCCTACCAAGGACAGAGGGGGAAAACGCGATGAGCAGAAAGCAGCAGGGGCAGGAGCGGGGACGTAAAAGGAGAGAGAGAATTCTTAAATTGGATGGTGTCTCTGGCATGGATTTTATAGCCTTTTATGAGATTCTAATGCAAACCAGTGCCTCTGTTTTTTTCCTTTTAATTTATTTATTTATGTAGAGACCCCACTGAACAATTGTGGGAGATTCACGGATTTGAACTCCTGCAGATCCAGTGAGTCAGGAGCAGTGGGCTGTGTTTTTCTTACCTCCTCCTCACTCCCCACACCCTGGGTTTTGGTGTTTGTTGCTCTCCATAGGGAAATAATCTTCCCTTTGATGTCAAATGGTCTCTGCATCTTGGAGAATCCTTGGGGCTGTGGTGGGAAGCTGGTGAAGCCATTCACTCCAGAGCCTGGCCGGGTAGATAGAGGTTTGTAGACACAATGTCTGTACAAAAACAGTCTCTGGACCCAGAAGGACAGTGAAGCAATTTCACTGCAAAACATGGTCTTTTTTTTATTGCCCTCATCCATTCATTCATAAGCTGTGGTATCGCACCTGTGCAAAGAGCCAGCCACCCATCCGCTCTTTCATTCCAGGGGCAGGAATTAAATCTCTATTGTGCGGAGAGGCTTTGTGGAGGACAGAAAGGAGAAGGGGCCTCACCCGTGACTTGCAAAGACCAGAAGCAGCCTCTAAGGACCACTGCCCAAGTGCGTGACTCCCCAAGTGTAAAGCGAGGCAGTTACCCAGCGATTATGCGAGTCAGGCGATGCACTTAGGTCTTAAAATTTACCTGTGACCCCAGCTCTTCAGGTCTGACTTCCCCATGGACTGTTGAAAATATTTGCTGCACAGTTGAGAGAAAATTATTTTACTTAGTAATTTAACCACTTAAGACATATCTTCAATGATTTCTATTTTTTTTATTTGATATAAAATTTCAAACGTACCTGAAAGTAGACAGGTCTCATTTTTCACAGTCTCCTCTATTCACTAGTGAATTTTCCTTCTTTTAAACCCATCTTTTTTTTCAAATTCCAGACATTGTATCACTCCTAAATGTGTCAGCGTGTGTCTCTAAAAAATGGGCATTCTCACTTTTAACCAAATTCCATATCACATCTAACATGATTAATAATTTCTTGAATTCATCCAGACGGCTCACAAACATCTGCAGGGTCGGTTTGTTTGACTTAGAATCCAACAAGATAATGCAGTGACTGAGGTTGTTAAGTCTCCTAAGTGCCTTCATTGCTCCAAAGTCCCTCATCCTCTTTTATCTGGTACATTAACTTGTTTTGGAAATTAGATCAATTGTCCTGCAGAAGAGCAACCAAACAGGATTTGTCTGTCTGCCCCTTGTGGGCTCATCAGCCTAATCTTCTATTCCACCCTTTTTTCTTTTCAGATGAAAGGTGGAGGCTTGAGTTGTTTCAGATGTAATATTCTGAGGAAGCACACATCATAAGTGGGGCTGTGTGAGCCACACCACAGCACATCAGGAGGCACACTTCACGGCCGTCTTCTGGGATGTTAAAATCAGTCTTAGGTGGTGGCATCTCCATCTTCCCATTGCCAAGTTTACTGTCACTCATCCAATGGATTCATCCATTGATATGCATTGCCTCACTTTGGTTAAGTCCAGTTCAGTCGCTCAGTTGTGGTCAACTCTTTGTGACCCCATGAACTGCACCACGCCAGGCTGCCCTGTCCACCACCAACTCCCAGAGCTCACTCAAACTTATGTCCATCGAGTCAGTGATGCCATCCAACCATCTCATCCTCTATTGTCCCCTTCTCCTCCTTCCTGCAATTTTTCCCAGCATCAGGGTCTTTTCTAATAAGTCAACTCTTCTCATCAGGTGACCAAAGTATTGGAATTTCAGCTTCAATGTCAGTCCTTCCAATGAACACCCAGGACTGATCTCCTTTAGGATGGACTGGTTGGATCTCCTTGCAGTCCAAGGGACTCTCAAGAGTCTTCTCCAACACCACAGTTTAAAAGCATCAAATTTTTAGTGCTCAGCTTTCTTTATAGTCCAACTCTCACATCCATACATGACTACTGTAAAAACCATAGCCTTGACTAGATGAACCTTTGTTGGCAAAGTAATGTCTCTGCTTTTGAATATGCTATCTAGGTTGGTCATAACTTTCCTTCCAAGGAGTAAGTGTCTTTTAATTTCATGGCTGCAGTCACCATCTGCAGTGATTTTGGAGCCCCCCAAAATAAAGTCAACCACTGTTTCCAGTTTCCCCATCATTTTCCATGAAGTGATGGGACCAGATGCCATGATCTTTGTTTTCTGAATGTTGAGCTTTAAGCCAACTTTTTCACTCTCCTCCTTCACTTTCATCAAGAGGCTCTTTAGGTCTTCTTCACTTTCTGCCATAAGGGTGGTGTCATCTGCATATCTGAGGTTTTATCAGTGTATTTTACTTCACTGATGCCTAAAGTGTCGACATTCACTCTTGCCATCTCTTGTTTGACCATTTCCAATTTGCCTTGATTCATAGACCTAACATTCGAGGTTCCTATGCAATATTGCTCTTTACAGCATCAGACCTTGCTTCCATCACCAGTCATATCCACAAATGGGTCTTATTTTGCTTTGGCTCGATCTCTTCATTCTTTCTGGAGTTATTTCTCCCCTGATCTCCAGTAGCATATTGGGCACTTACTGAGCTGGGGAGTTCATCTTTCAGTATCCTACCCTTTGGCCTTCTCATGTTGTTCATGGGGTTCTCAAGACAAGAATGCTGAAGTGGTTTGCCATTCCCTTCTCCAGTGAAGCATTGCCTGGATGGATTAACTCTGTAGCGGCTGCAGAACAGATAGTAGTAAAGAGCCGCCTGCCAGTGCAAGAGACATAAGGGATGCGGCTTCAGTCCCTGGGTCAGGAAGACCCCCTGGAGGCAGACACGGCAGCCCACTCTAGTATTCTTGCTTGGAGAATCCCACGGACAGAGGAGTCTGGCAGCTATAGTCCATAGGGCCATAAAGAGTCAGACATGACTGAAGCAACTCAGCAAGCATGTGCACACAAAAATTATCTAAGTCCTTCTGCAATTAACAACCTTGATTTCAACAAGCTTGAAAGAGTAAAACTAAAAGGGACTTTGACATGCTCAATGCTCAGTGGCATATTGGTACATTAATTATTAATTTTTTCTTAAGCACAATGGAGAAGGGAATCAACACTTTCTAGCGTTGCATTTTTCCAGGAGGATGGATGCCCAGTTATTTCAACTCTATCCATGTTTATTGAGAGGTAACTCTGTGCATGGGTCTTAGGTAAGCATCTGGAGACCTGAGGTCCTTCCTGCCTTCAAGGAGCTCACCCTCAGGAAGGGAGAGAGAGCATAGCAACAGCAGTTCCTGTACTGTCCACCTTTCATAATGAGAGTCCTGTACAAGGAGCAGGATGGGCAAAAGAACAGGTATGAGCAAACATACCTCCACTGAGCAGAACAATTTAACGGAAGACAAGGCACGAGGGTTTACTGTAAAGGATGAGCTGTGTTTCCAAACGATGTGGGAGGGCGTGCAGAGACCCCATGCAAGGGCGGAGACGTGCAAAGGCTGCACGTAAGAGAGAGTTCAGTGCTCCTGGGGAATTCACATGGTCTGGTTGGGGGGAACACAGAACAGCCATGTAACTTACCATCCAAATCAGGATCTGCTTGGTACTGAAGCGGCCAAGTCCAGGACTACCCAGGCAAACCACGATTTAGGGTTACTGTGAACATTGGCTCAAAGTTAAGAATATGGAAAATAAAACTGGATAATTAAGCAGGAATCAGTGAAGGGCCAACTATTAAGAAAACGAATCTGGGTGTAGGTATTTGATTGGCATATTTTGGCAGAATAATGCCACTCCCTACATGATGCCCACGTCCTACTCCCTGGAAACTGCAAACATGTTCAGTTATACATCAAAGAGAAACTAATGCTGTGGTGGAATCAAGCTTGCCAATCCACTGCCTTTAAGATACGGAGGTTATCCTGAATTATCATCATCAAAAAGGTCCTTAAAAATGGAAGTGAGAGGCAGAAGAGGAGATCAGAGGGGACACAGCAGTGACAGGGAGGTCAGAGTGCAGTGTGCACCGAGACTTGGCCCTTCCCTGCTGGCTTTGAAGATGGAGGGAGGGGGTCACGAGCCTGCGGCTGCACGTGGCTTCTGGGAGCTGGAGAGGGGAAGGGTCAGGTTCTCCCATAGAACTTCCAGAAAGAGATCCAGCTTGGCCAACACCCTGGTGTTCACCCAGAGAGACCCATAGCAAACTTCTGACCCAGAGACTATAAGACAGTAAGTCTGTGTTGTTTTAAGCATGTGGTCATTTGTTACACCAGCCATAGGAAGCTAGCAAAAGGGTCAACATATGACCCTTAAGTCTCATTTTGGAAAGCTAGGTGTATCATGAGACCACTATTGATAAACAGCAAAAGGAATCCTATTCAAGGACAAAGATGATAAATTCAAATATAGTAGATTCAATTGCCTATTTCTTTAGGAGCCGTGGTCACCTAGAGTCCTGAGATCAACAGCATAGAAAAAGACCAATTGGCTGGATGGATCTCAAGAGATTTTTATGGTCCACATGGTATTTAGCACACCGCAGGGCTGAGAAAAATGTCTCAAAACCAGACTCAGACTAAGAAGTGTTCATTAACATTTAAAGTCACTCACATCATGATATTATTTCTGGGCTGACCACGTCCACAGATTGACCTTGATCTATTGCTCATATTTTAAGATTTGAGTAATTGCCAAATTGATCACACTCTTGGCATCTTGTGGTAACTGGAGTATACATTTGTTGCCTGTATATCCAAACAAAGTCATCTCTGGGGAAAAGCTCTGTTTTAAACCGCGGATTTGTAAGTTGACTACTATTTCAAGCCTCAAAATTATCATAGTGCCTATCCCACTGTGATTATGGAAACCCATTTCTTATGCCAGAAGTGTGGTTCAGAAATGCACAGCTGAGCCCTCACTTGGTATAGCTGAAACTTGAGAGGATGAAGCAGGCTTGTTCCCTGGGTCAAGGCTATTAGGATGTAAACCCACTGTTTACAGCTTCAAGATTTGTGCTTGTGGAGTGAGTCTTGTATCAGTTAGCTCAGGAAAATTCTGCTGCAGGAATATGCATCCTCAAAGCATCAGCTGACTCAAGACAAGACATGCTTGTTTCCCACCCACACTACCTGCTCGCTAGGGCTTTGCTGCTCTGTGTCGCCCTCATTTTGTGATTCTAGAAGAAGGAGGAGGGTCCACCCGGACTACCTGAGAACCCAGGACAGACTGAGAACAATAGGACAACCACACAGTGGCTCCTAAAGCTTCAGTTGGAAGGCGGCAGAGTGAATCCTCCCCACATTCCATTGTCCAAGCAAGTCTGGGCCAGCTGGTGGCTGGAGGACAGGGCCGTGTCGTCATTTTGCTGGGGATGAGGGGAGATGGGAGCTCTGTTGTCACCCCCTGCAGTGTGGCATGAGACCCACGAAAGATGAGCCTTGAGAAGGGACCACCACGGTGTCTACATTCTGGGATGCTACTGCTCCTAGAGCTGCTGTGACTGGACTGTGGCAAATAAACCAACTACTTTATTTTGCTCGAGGGTGTTGAACTGGATTTCCATCCTTGGCATTACAAATATCTGGGCTGATTTTTGCTCAATCCCTGCAGAGATGAGGCTGGCCAGGGAAGTTTTGTAAAGCTGAAATCTAGGATAAGCTTATGTGGATATGACCTTAATTGTTTTGCCATCTGCTTTCTCTCGAACAGTCAGATCACAATGTCTGATATGATGATTTAAGAGTACTTAGTCAAAAACATCTTTGCAGGCTTTTTAATTGAGTTGAACACAAGTGAAGGCAAAGTGCACAAATCTTAAGCTTCCAGCTCCTGATATCTTACAAAAGGAAATGTGTAAAGTCAGGTTTTTAAAAATTGAACATTACCAGCATCCCAGAAGGCTTTTTCGTGCCCCTCTCCAGAGTCAACAACATTGAACTTGGAATTAATGAGGGTTCACACACCACTTCATGCTGGTAGTAAGACCCATCCTGCCACTGTGCATAGCAACATTTCATTCATTTGGCGCTGTGTGCTTACAGCATGCATAGACCACAGCCCATCTGTCCACCCTCTTGTTAGTGTACGCGGCTGTCTCCGGTTGTAAGGCTCTCACGGCTACAGCTGCTGTGACCATTCCCCCTTCTCTTCCTCTGCTTCTATCTCTGTTGAGTAAATGCGTGTCTGTGCTGGTCCAGTGTGCCTGGGAACTCGTGCTCGCTGATGACTCCACTTCTCTTTAGAGTTCTCTAACTTTGGCTTCATGTATGTTGAGGTTGCATTAGGTGGACTGCTGTATTACTGAAAGTTGTTGTATCTACCCCTTGAATTGACCTTGTGATGGTTAAGAATCGTCCCTTTCCAGTATTGCCACTCACCACCTTTAGTCCACCATGCCTGACATCAGCCCAGCCCTACCCGCCTTCTTGCAGTTGGTACCTGCACGATTTACTTTTTACATATCGTTTCGCTTTCAATCCTTCCTCGTCCCTCTTTCGCACTTGATCTGTATGGTGGTTGTTGCTGTTTGCGTGTTTAAATCCAGCCTGATCGTCTTTGCCTCTTAGTAAGAGCTTGCACTTCGTTTCATGTGTTGGATTGAACCACATGGCACTGCCAGCCTTTGATGAACTTAACCAGCGAAAGGCGATTTCCCACAGCCTCGTGGTCGCTGCATGTTTGGTTTCAAACTATAATCCCGCCGTTTGTTTTCTTTCTCTCACTGTTTCCATTTTTCTTTCTCTCTTGAACTTTCTGCATTAATCCAGTATGTCTATTACTCCATTTTCTTCATCATGAGCTTGTTAACCATTTTCTTGTTATTTTAGTGATTAAATAGATTATAATGAGCACCTTTTATATATTACAGCCTTCCTTAAATTACTAGCTTTGCTACACCCTGGATAATACAGAGTCTTATGACACATAGACTTCACTCTCCAGCCCGCCTCCTTTGGGGCACAGCATGGGCTATTATTCCTAATTCTTAGTCCCTCTCTGTAATAGGATTACACATAACGCCACTCACCACAGGACATTGTACTTCCTCCCCTCGAGGGCTGGGCTACACCCCCTCCTGCTACAATGCTCAGCTGGGCAGCGTGCACCACGATGGGCCACAGCTGCGGCAACACCTGCTAAGGCCGCACGCATCACCCAGGGTCCCCTCATGCCTCATCCTTGCCACGTGTGGGACACGCTCCAACACCCAAGGAGTTCAAGGAGAAGCAGCCACAGTGGGGACGACGGGCCTGCCCTCCAGCCTGGGGCCAGACCCCAGAAGCCCGATTGTACCCGCCTGTGGTGAGCGTCCAGTGGCTTGCCCTTTCTGATCCCCACTCTCCTCTCTACCATTTACACTCGGGAGTCTGGCTTACCATCTCCGAGGAGATCCCCGGTTTGTCTCCCCCTCTCCACTCGGCCCTGTGACATAGCTGTCATGGGTATATCAAGGTCCCTGTTGGATGTTTCCACCATCCAGACGTCTCTGCATGCTTCTATTGGATCTTTCTTCTCAAGACATCCGTCCCACTTCCTCTCTGTTTCTTCACCTATCATGCACTTTTGTATTTTATCCTGGACATTGTTAAAAAAAAAAAAAAAAAAAAAAGGAGAGAGATCAAAAGTAAATAAAAGTCAGATAATATTTCCTTCCAGAAGGAAGCTTGACCGTCCCCTGCCGACCATGAATGTGTGGAGCTGACGTGGGTGAGTCCAGCTGCTCACTGGTTGAGCTGGGTCTGGGCTGTGCTTGAGCCATAAGCAGTTTATTCACAGCTGGGCTGGAATATTTTGAGGGAGATATCAGCACCTTTCTGTTAGAACAACTTGTGACCTCAACACGGATGATACTCCAGAGATTTCTTTGTGCTTTAGACACCAGTCAGCAGCTTTCTAAAGCAGGGGCCTCTGCTTTTCGACCAACTTGCCAGCTTTGGAGAGGCGTCTTCCCCCAACTCATGTCCCCAGCTTTACGCCCCTCACATTCCCTTCCCACCTTCTATCTCACCCCAGGTTTCAGCCTGCTCCAGTGGTCATTCAGGGAGGGCCTGGGGTGCCTTGGAGACATTTCTCCTGGTCCCTGCCCTGCTCCCAGATGGTGATGGCCACTGCCCGGTGCTCAGCAGAAATCTGCAGACCTGTGGGCTCCACATCCTAGAAACTGGCCAGCTTACACCCTGCAACGTACCAGTTCCCATTGGCTGCCTCAGCTCTCATCTGAGAAATACCATCATCTCAACATGCGCTCCTGCCCCATCACCCTAGAAGGGCCAGGCCTGCTACGTCCAGCCTCCTGAGGGTGAAGGTGAGCCCAGAGGGTGCCACCTGTCTTCCTTCTGCTCCCTTCACATGGAGAGGAGGCTGGCATAGCGGGCCCCGGCAACCGCTCGGGCTGCCCCTGAGCCCAGGTGAATGGGGGAATGGTGCAGGTGTCTCTGCTGCAGCCTCAGAGCCCAGCCGGCTTCTCCAGTCCGTCCTGATCACCCTTCACCGTGGTTGTGAGGCTCAGGTAGCCACCACGATCCCTGGCTGGCGTCTCAGCCAGGTGGAGCCAGGGCCACCGGGGCATGCTGAGCATCTAACGAAGGACCCAGAGCCCATGTCTCCAGCAGGGAGAAGAGCATGTGAAACAGCAAGGACAGGGTGAGTCCCGGGTGACAGGACGGTCCTTGGGGTGGCGGGGTCACCGTGATCTCCCCCAACCCTGACTAGAGACACCCCCAGGCCCTGTGCTGATGCTGGGAACAACTACAGACCCTCGTGCCTTCACACACCCTCTGGAATCTTCAGCAGCAATCACTCCCAGTTGCTGTGGGCACAGGGCAAGCCTCTCCCTGCAGTGGGGATGGGGCTCAAGCCCTGGTAAGGAGAGGGGGAGTGAGGCTGGAAGGAGGTGAGGGGCATGCATAAGTGAAGAGGACTGAGCCCCGCCAGTCCCCACTTTCTGGGCAAGTCCCCAGGGCTGACTTGTAACCCTGGTCCTTCCCCCCGCCCCCGCCGGGAAAGGGACCAGAGGTCTGGGGGTGTCTTGTGTCAAATCCATCTTGTTGGCCTTTCTTTGGGAATAACACAAACCCCAGTCCAGGCAGAGAGGATGGGGGATGGGGCTGCAGTGGAACATCCCCGAGGTCCGTGTTCATCTCACTCGGTTCGGCCCAGTGGACAGAGGTGCCAGCCTCCTGTGTGCCGTGGTACCTGAGCTGAGAAGAAGGTCTCAGCGGGGTCTCCCATCCTGGCTCCTCTGTCCTACACATGCAGCTGGGAACGGTCGCTCTGCCTTCCAGGCTCTTCCTGGCTTCCGCTGCCCCAGGGTTTATGATTCCTGTCGGGCAATTGATGGGAGCAGAGACCGCACTACGGGGGACCTGGCCCTGCTTTGCAAGCAGAGCAGGTCCTCCTCAAACTGCCTTAATCCCTTCAGTCACCACTGTGCTTTTACAGCCAACACCATGCCCCTCTCTGCTTCCCCCACACCAGCACCCAAGCAGATCGTGGAAGACACGCTACAGGTCATTTTGTTTGCAATACTTACATTTGCTTCTTTTTTTCCCCATATATTTGCCTTTAATGGCAAAGGGAAAAAAGAGAGAAATTCTTGTTGCCAGTGTTTCCAAAGACAGGTCAGAGATGCCCCCGGCCCAGGCTTCCCCTGCCTTCCTCAAGAGCGACTCTTGTTTCAGGGCAGGTGGCAGTGCAAAGGGTGCTTCCAGTCTCGGAATCCCGGTGAGAAGCCCTGGGTCCGGCGCCGTCTTCCCTGTTCCTCCTCGAGCCCTTCTCCCTGCCAGTTTGGGGGCTGTGGTGTGTCTGTCCTCTGGTTTTCCTGCCTCCGCCTCTCCTGGGGACGCTTCCTGGCTGGTGAGCCACCAGGAGGACATGTTCCCCTGCAGGGAGCCGGTGGTCGCCCAGCTGCCCCGTGCAGATTCCCTGGCCCACAGCCTCGCATGGTCCCCGTGGAACACCGCGCAGACTGGAGACCACCTCCCGTGACCCCACGGCTGGCTGACAGAGAAACTGGGGATCTGAGGAGCGGGCAGCGGGGATTCAAGACTACAACAGCGTCTCTTGTCTTCTGAGCCAGAGCTTTACTGTTGTTCTGCCTTTTCTTTCTTTTATTTTTTCACTACTCCCCAGTGCCTCAGAAAACATGCACTTATATAGTTACGCTTTCAGTCTATCTGCTACCCCTAAGACCTAGGTAACATGGAAGGGAACCCCCCAGTCCAGCCGGAATGTCATCTCCTTTTACATTTACTCGGAAGAGAGGGAGGGAGCGACAGAGACAGAGACAGAGACGGAGACAGGCATCTGAAGAATGCGTGAAGTCAGACAGAGAGAGATCAATATCACTCATAGGTGAGACCTCAAGAAAGATACAGGTGAACTCATTTCCAAAACCGAAAGAGACTCACAGAAGTAGAAAACAAACTTGTGGTCAAAAGGGAGAGGGGAGGGGGATAAGTCAAGAGGCTGGGATTAACAGATGCACATGCTCCTGTGTATGAAAGAGATAAACGAGGGTCTGCTGTGTAGCACAGGAACTGAGTTCGGTATTTTGTAATAACCTACAGGGGAGGGAAGCATATATAGCACAGATAGATGGATAGGTTTGAATTACTTTTCTGTACACCTGAAAGGAACACAGTGGTGTAAATTGACTATGCTTCAATAAAAAAATAAATTAAGAAAAGAATAGCTTCCATTTTGTGCCCAGCACTAGGACCCACATCAGGAAGCCTCGGCGAGCCTGGCAGGCCGTGACGCTGGCTCTGAAACCAGCATGGGGCACATTAAGCCCTCATCGTAACTGCTTTTGTCTCCCCGATGATGTTTTGTCTTATATGACAATTTCTGCAGAAATAATTGATTTTATGGCTTGATTTCGTTCCTTGCCTATCATGCTGAAGACATAAACACATAATGAGATTGTTGTCTAACATTCAGAGAGATGAAACGCCCGCGGAGGGGTCTGGGATTAATCAGCCTGGTTTCCTTCATTAGATTATCTGGATCAAGGCGGGGTTTCCTCAGGACTCAGCTTGCAGCCTGTCCCTGCACACATGGCCCAGGAGCGCATGGCTGTTCCCAGGCGGCCTGACCGTAAAGGGCTCTGGGCAGCGGCCTATTATCAGGGGGATATCACAGCCAGGGAGCCCTGACTGCCCAGATCCCACTTGTCCTGGTCGCTCCTCCCGGTAAGCTTCCAGACGTGTATCAGGAGAGCCTCAGGCCTGAGTCAGAGCGGCCCTTTCCATCACTCCCACAGTCCTGGGCCAAGTGAAGCGGAGATGTGGGTTCACAAGCCAGGCACCGAGTCTCCTTCCTTCTAAGAGGAAAATGGACTGGGGACGGGGTGGGGGCAGCACGCTGCCCTGCTGACACCTCTACCCGTCCAGTGATCAGTGTCCCGGGCTGCCACACGAAGGCCCGCAGCCTGGGCAGCTTGCACAAGAGGCGTTTACTCTCTCACCGTGTGGAGGCTGCGAGTCCGAGATCTAAGTTCTTGCAGGCTCCTGTGAGGCTGACTCTTCTTGTTGTGTAGATGGCCATCTTCTCCCCATGTCCTCACGTGACTCTCCTGTGTATCTGGGTCCTGACCTCTTCTTATAAGGGTCCCAGTCAAGTTGGACCAGGGCCCACCCTAGTGACCTCCATAAAGACCCTCATTAATCACTTCCATAAAGACCCATCTGCAAATACGGTCACATTCTGAGGTCCCGAGCTGAGGCTCCTGGATGTGAATTTCAGGAGGCTTCCCAGGGGGTGCTCATGGTAAAGAATCCACTTGTCAATGCATTAGACATAAGAGTTGTGGCATCCATCCCTGGGTCGGGAAGATCCCCTGGAGGACAGCATGGCAACCCACTCCAGTATTCTTGCCTGGAGAATCCCATGGACAGAGGAGCCTGGTGGGCTACAGTCCACAGGATCGCATGGGGTCAGATACGACTGAAGTGACTTAGTATGCATCACCATTCAGCCCCTAATGTCAGCTTATACTTAAGAGGAAAAGTTCTGCACGAGCGTGTGACCATCACCACTTTGGTCCCTCCCACGAGAAATGAGGCCGGTCCTGAACCCTCCTCCCTCAAGATGATTCTCTGCAATAACACTTACTGAGCACAGAAAGGGGTAGGACGGCCAGAGTGGGCAAGCCTGGTGTGGTCCTGCTCTCTGGGGATGGGGAGGGGATGCACAGTCCCCAGGTGACACACACACATTGTTCTAAATCAAGGCCGAGCAGGACTCACATCTAGGAGTAAGAGACGTGACAGAGACTCTGGGAAGAGGTGGAGAAGTTAGAAGAAGTGGGAGGGCTGCAGGAGGGCCTCTGCTCAGATTGAATTGCTGCAGACATGTCCTGGTGGAATGGAGGGGAAGATGCTCAAGAGGGAAGGAGCAGGGTTTGCAGAGAGGCAGTCCGCCGAGGGTGGCTGTGACTGCAGATTCAGGCCGCAGGTGAGTTTCAATGTGGCTGATACCTTGCGGGGAGGGCAGACGCACACCAGGATGAGAGACAAAGAAAGGGGCGGGCCCCACAGTGGCTTTAGGAGGTGCTGACATGGGCCTTGACAAACCCCAGAACCCCGCGTTGCACCCTGCGGACATCACACTTAGCCCTCCCAAGAAAACTCCCAAGGGAACTCTCACGTGGCAGCTCCACGGACACTGAGGCCGAGTCCAGAAGCACCTAAGACTGCACATCTAGCAAGGGTGGGATCTGAACCCCGGGCCCCCATGTCACCTTGACGGCACACAGCGCTGGTTGTGCAGAGGCAGGTGGCCGGGGTGGGGGGAGGAGGGCCAGGATCAGAGTGCTGCTGGGCTGTGCAGAGAGGGTGCCCCGTCCCCTCAGAAGCTCCCGCCCTGCCCCCAGGTCTCCCCCAAATCCCCAGCTCTCTCGGCCTCTAGGGGAGGCGGCCTCCTGCCCACTGACAGCAGAGGAGACTAACAGAGAGCAGCTGAGGGGCGCTTCTGCTTCCACCATGTTTTAGCTGCTGATCAAGGGAAGAAGCATCATCTCTAGGAGCCACATGCCAGAGACATGCTTCCCAAATTGTAGGAAACCATCACCTGCTCCCGTCCAGTCTCCAGGACTCTGGCAGTAGATCCTCGTGGGCTCTGCCCCGCCTCTCCTGTCCTCTCTAACAGACTCTGATTAAAACCCACTGATGTCTCTAGATGACAGGTCAGACCCCCGGCCCACCCTTTCTGGGGGCCCGCCATGGATTTCAGCGCACAAGCAGGACACCGACGCCTCCTCCCGCCTGCAGGTCTGATGCCCTCCATCCCCTCCCGCCACCCACCTCATCACCTCTCCTCTCCTTAACTTTTCTTGCCAAACTGACCTACTTCCTGATCATTCGCTGATTCACAAATATTTCCTGAGCAACTACTATGAGCTCCAGTCTAGGACAAAGTCACACCCCCAGAGAGCTTAAAATGCCAGCTCCTGAATTACACAGGCTCCCTACCCCTGAGGGACCCCAGGGGTCCAGACTCCCTGGACCTTCTATCCCTCGGGGCTCCCTGCCCTCCCTCAGGGTTATTTCTTGAAGATGAGAAAGTTTCCCCATGTAGAATATTTTCTCTGTACCAAAACCATGCCAGGACCTTGTCTGCATTTAATAAATCTTCAGTGCTATGAGGCATCATTTTTTTTTAATGCAGTATATTTGCTTTATATTGTTGTCTTGGTTTCTGCTGTACAACAAAGTGAATCAGCTATATGTATGCATATATCCCCTCCCTCCTGTGCTTCCCCGCTGACCTCCACCCCACCGCTCCGGTCACCACAGAGCACCCAGCTGAGCATCCCGTGCTGTCCAGCAGCTTCCCACTGACTAAGCAGGGAGAAAAGAAAATGCTCAGAATGGGGGAAAAGATGTGCAAATGGAGCAACTGACAAGGGATTAATCTCCAAAACATCTAAACAGCTCATGAAGCTCAATATAAAAAAAAAAAAAATCAGAAAATGGACATGCTAAGCTGCTTCACTCATATTTGACTGTTTGCAATCCCATGGACTGTAGCCCACCAGGCTCCTCTGTCCATGGGATTCTCCAGGCAAGAACACTGGAGAGGATGGTCATGCCCTCCTCCGGGGGATCTTCCAGACCCAGGGATCGAACCCATGTCTCCTGCGGCTCCTGCATCGCAGGTGGATTCTTTACCGCTGAGCTACTGGGGAAGTCTCCAAAGATGGGTACAAAACCTAACTTCTCCAAAGAAGACATATAGATGGCTAGGAGGCATATGAGAAGAGGCTCAACATCACTAATTACTAGAGAAATGCTGAGGCATCATTTCCATCCTGATTTTTCAGGCCAACAAACTGTCACAGACCCAGAGGGATAAATAACACACTGACAGTTATACTTGGGGCATAACTGACCAGGGACCCCCAGGCCCACAGACAGGTGGTGTCCCTTACTGTGGACTCCATTCCCTCCAACATTGATGTAGCACCTGCAAGTGTCCATCATGGGAGACCAGTGATGACGTTCACAGCATCTCCGGGACGACCAGTGAGAAACAGTCACCCCTGGATCACTGTAAGTTCTTACTGTGAGCCGAGGTGCCAAGCACCTGCATAGACCGCAGTTGAGCTGAGCTGCTGACAGAACCAGCCCCAAAGTAGGTGATGGGCAGAAGGTAGCGGGCATGGAGTGTAGTGATGGCCACAGAGCCCAGAGGAAGGAGGACTGCTCAGGGCTGGAGAACCCAGAAAAGACTTCAAGGAAAAGGTCCTTGTCCACCAGGGGCGGAAAGACAGCCCAGGCCGGTAGCTGGTGGACGAATCAGAGCATCGTCACTGGGGGCGGAGGGCACGTCGGTTTAAGTGGAACACTGGGCAGACGAGGTCCCTGGAGACAGGAAGGTGAGATACAGCCCAGGGTCGTGAGAGGACCTGTGAACCACGTGGCTGCTCATCCACAAGGACTTTGCCCCTAGAGTTGATGGGACGGGGGTGATGGAGACAGGAGAGCCTCCTTCCAGGGTGAGAGGGGAGAGGCTGGGTGTCAACCTCTTGTAAAGTTGGTGGGTGGATACTTTAGGGCAGGGGTCCCCAACCTCCAGGATCTAATGCCTGATGATCTGAGGTGGAGCTAGGGTAATCATAACAGAAATAAAGTGCACAATAAATGTAATGTGCTTGAATCATCCCGAAACCATCCCTCACCCCCGTCCGTGGAAAAATTGTCTTGCACAAAACCAGTCCCTGGTGCCAAAAAGATTGAAGGCCACTGCTTGGGGGAAAAGCCAAGACCTGGGCCCACACTGGGCTCATTGCCAAGATCAGCTGGGGAGTTCACAGCAAATAAAAGGCCAGTTCCATTCACCAAGCTCAAAATATTTGTTTTCCCTGCACTATGAGACGGGCCCAAGGAAGCTGGTTTGGAGGCCACGTAGGTTTCTGGTGATTCATCAGGCTTGGGAATCCCTGGCCATGCCCGGGGGGCTCCTTGGGGAGGTGTCTGCTCCTCAGAGGCAGGGTATTTGAGGAACTCTGTCTTTGTACCATTTGGCTTCTGTGAGCCCTGCATGACCTGCAGGGATGGGGACAAGCTAATGCTTCTAACAACTTGGCTTTAATTAGCTTCACACACTCAGGTCATCTCAGCCTGTCCCGCCAGGTGGCTCTAGGGGCATGTGGCGGGAGGCACAAGTGACGTGTCTGGAATCGACGTGCCTGTCGCTGTGCCTGGAACTTCTGTGGATTAACTCCATTGATCCTAATTTAATTAGGACCAAAGGGACATCAGTGAGCAGCAGGCCTTCAGGTACTCAGGTCACGTGTGAGTCACATTTATCACTGTACTCAGAGGCGATGCCCCAACTCACCCTAGGTCTGGGGCCCACGTGGTCCAGCGGCTGGCTGCTCTTGCTGCAGGCACTGCGGACAGCGCTGGTCAGATGGATTCACCGGGGACCATCCAGCCGTGGCCGCCTTCTCACCACGAAAGCTACCATGTAGAAACCCCAGCATGGACACCTATATGGGTCTTCTAGAATCAGCCATGTTCCCGCTGCTGCCATTAAATGCACACACAGGCCCACTCCTCCACACACATGCACACACACATCCACACACATGCACATGTCCACCCCCCCACACACACACTCATCCCTGAGGACACACCCAGCTTTCCCCACATCCTTCTGGGCACGTTTTTCTTATGAAAATCAATGAGCTGTGGAAGTCAGAACCCAGCAGGCCCTCCTTGTGCAAACGGAGCTCCGAACAGCTAAATAAAAAGGAGGACCAGGACTTCCCCGGTGGCCCCGTGACTAAGACTCCGCGCTCCCAATGCAGGGGCCCAAGCTCCATCCCTGGTCGGAAAACTAGATCCCACACGCCACAGCTAAGAGTTTGCTGCAACTAAAAATCCTGCGTACCGCAACTAGGACCCAGCACAGCCAAATCTATAAATAAAATAAATAAATATTTTTAAAAAGAAGGGCCAAAGGCCAAATCTGTGAATTCATGCATATCTGTGACTATCTATTTTCTGCTCTTTTATACAGACGTTTGGCATCAAAAAGACAGTTTTGAGAGACATGCTTCCAAGCTTTTGTAGGAAGTGGGGACAGGGGACAGAGCTTCCTCTGGCATCCTCCTGTGGAGCCACCCAGGCGACAGCCGTGAGACACAGGGGCCGTGCGAGGCGGTGGCCACGCAGGCGAGGATGGCATCAGGTTGTTGAGCGGAGTGGGTGCCACTTGCCCATTTAGTTCCTATGTTAACATCAGCCGCTCAGTCACGTCCAGCTCTCTGCAGCCCTCACGGACTGTAGCCCACCAGGCTCTGCTCCTCTGTCCACAGGATTCTCCAGGCAAGAATGCTGGAGTGGGAAGCCACTCTCTCCTCCAGGGGATCTTTCTGACCCACGGATAGAACCCAGGTCTCCTGCACTGTGGGAAGATTCATTATCATCTGAGCCACCACTACCAGCTGTACTCATGTGGAAGCCATCAGCGTGCCAGCTTTAGACATGGGGGACCGAGAAGGAGAAGGCTTTTTTAAAAACAACTCTTTTTTATATTAAAGTACAGTTGACTTTCAATGTTGTGTTACTTCCAGGTGTACGGGAAAGTGATTCCGTTGCACATACACACATGTCCATTCTCCTTTAGATTCTTTCCCCATTCGAGTGATCCAAGGGTTTTGAGTAGAGCTCCCACGGCTGTGCAGTAGGTCCTTGTCAAATCTGTCTCCTGCAGGGCACGTGAGCTGTGCCACCCTGAGGAGCAGGGTGGGTCCCACGCAGTCCGTAAGTGAACTGCAGAGTGTGCCAACCTGTGCCCTTCAATCCACAGCCACCTGGCTGTCACTGAGTGCCCAGCCTGGGCAGGCTGAGGGTGGGCACAGAGAACACATCCCGGTCCTGGATCCCTGGAAAGGAGCTGGCTATGGGCACAGCCACAGACCTGCAGTGTACAGAGCGGAGTGAGGGTCTGAAAGGGAAGGCTTGCCCGTTACTCAGCAAAACCATACCCATCCTGCCTGATGTGGGCCCCAGGGGGAAGGGTCCTGAGTGCTACACGAACCCCAGGGGGAAGGGTCCTGAGTGCTACACGAACCCCAGGGGGAAGGATCCTGAGTGCTACACGAACCCCAGGGGGAAGGGTCCTGAGTGCTACACGAACCCCAGGGGGAAGGGTCCTGAGTGCTACACGAACCCCAGGGGGAAGGGTCCTGAGTGCTACACGAACCCCAGGGGGAAGGGTCCTGAGTGCTACACGAACCCCAGGGGGAAGGGTCCTGAGTGCTACACGAACCCCAGGGGGAAGGGTCCTGAGTGCTACACGAACCCCAGGGGGAAGGGTCCTGAGTGCTACACGAACCCCAGGGGGAAGGGTCCTGAGTGCTACACGAACCCCAGGGGGAAGGGTCTTGAGTGCTACACGAACCCCAGAGGACCATGCCTGAATCCAGGGGCCTATCTGGGGAGCTGGGAAGCAGGGTGGATCCCAGGAGGGGAGCCAGGGGCTTATATCACGGGGCCCAGGCTCTAAGAGCAGACCTCCACCACTGCAAGCTTGCACTCCAAACACCAACTGGATCCCTGCTCTCCTGACAGCCTCTTGGCCAGGTCAGGGTCCTACATCCCCTCCAGGGCAGACTTCCCAGGGCCACAGATGCCAATCAGGAGGCCAGCCCTGAGCACGGCTGGTAGGCAGGGGGCTATTCTGGGGAAGCCCTGCTGTTGGTCGACACTCGGCACCTGAGGGCTAAGGGGGACAGTGAGGGGCTGGGGCAGCTGTCCCCCACAGAAGCCTGGAACCGGGTCCACCTGCTCCTCCCCCCAGCATTTATCCTAGTGGGGCTCAGGCTCTGGGCAGTGGGTGGCACCTTCAGAGGGGTGTGGCTGGACCACCCTTCGGACACTCCCTGACCGCTCATCAAGCACTTCTGGAACCAAAGGTGAATCCAGCTTCACTCCTACCCAGCAAGAGACTGTTTCTGGTGGGAAGCAATTGGAGACGGACCTGCCCACTGCAACATGGCCCACCCATGCCCTCCCATGTGTCCCCTCAACACCGAGCCCAGCATATCCCCCCAGGGGACAGCAAATCTCCAAGCTCAGGAGACACAGCTCTCAGAGGCTGCGCTTTCACCTCCAGACCCTCCCCGGCACCGCCTCCAGGCTGGAGCTCCACCCCCAGGCAGAGCCCTCCCACACACACGCCTTGTGATGTGGGCCGCTGAGTCCAGGTGTGTGGTTCTTGTTCTCGACTTTGGGTCCTTACAGCCAGGAGCCAGGTTTGTGGGTTCCTAGGGCCCTCGTAGCCACAGACACAGGCTCCCAGGCTCAGAACACACGTCCCGGTCAGTCAGATGGTTATCTGAGCAGATGGATGGGAGAACAGAGGAATGAACACTAATCACCTTTCCCGTCCGCTTGCCCAGGCTAATGAACTGAAAATGTCGATGGAGGAATGGACCTCAGATCTCCAAAGCTGCCGTGAAAGAGCAGGATTGCAGATAGATGAGAGTCAACCGGGGGGAAAAAAATCACAGCCGAATCCTTCAGGGAGTTTATTTTAAAAGACAGACAAAAGACACATTTAATCTAATGTTATGCTAAAGCAGCAACAAGGTTCAAAGGCCTTGCATAGTCAGAGAGCAATTGCTTCTAGGCCGTTTGGAATAATAAACCTCAGGAAGAACTAGGCTGCTCTCTCCTTGTCTTCTGTGCAAGCGTCCTGCTGCTCCCTTCCTGCAGGCCCCTCACGCCCCACTCCAGGATATTCATTCCCTCAAGGCCAGGGTACCCACCTGGGAGCCTTCACATTCCAACCCCTAAGCCCTGCAGGCATCAAATGCTCCCCACTCTCCAGGCCCCTCCCCCTCCTCCCCTTCATCCCCTCTCTTCCCCCTCCTCCTCCTTCTCTGCCTCCTCTCCCCGCTCCTACCTTCTTCGTCACACCAACCTCTGTCCCTCCGCACAGCCGTCCTCTACAGCCAGAGGACCGATTGGACAGTGCATCGAAAGCTTCAGGAAGAGGTGCGGCCCAGAGTGGGCGCCCAGGAAACGGCAGCAGTGGGGCAAAGGTGCCAGAGGTGGCTGGGGGTCTGGCAGGGAGGGAGCCAGGTGTTGAAGCCCCTGTTCCCACTGAGCTCAAATTGTAGAGGTTTGATTGCGTGTTTGCAAACAGGGCCTCCGTGTTCCTAGGCAGGCGTGAGAGAGCACTTCCCCCAGCCTGGGGCATCCTTCTAGGGGTCCTCAAGCCGATATCTAAGCCCTTCGGGGCTACTCCAGAGGCGGAGAGTCGGATCAGGTCTGATTGATCTTGGCACAAGGAGGCGGCTTAAGTAGATGGTCATTAGACATTTCACTGGGTGAATTAGTCCACAGACAGGCTCTGGCCGTGACGCCCAGGCACCCGATGCCAGCAGCCGATCGACTTTTTCTCCAGTGACTGCCCTGCACTGCATTCCGACCAGGAAAATTGAACTCCAGCAGCTCTTCATTTCAGTCAGGGTTTAATTGGTTGGTAACCTATTAGTCAAAAATGGTAGAACCAGTATTCTGTGATTTGGAAGAAAGTTCTGACCCGGAGAGAAAAACACCTTAGCTCTACCAAACCATGGCCAGCCAGGGTCCTGTGGCTCAGAGGATGCTGACAATTGGGTACACTTTTCAGCCTCTCTGGTGCTAATATCACCTGGAAGAGATGACTATTTCATGTGTTCCTGTGCATTTCACGTGTATTCTCCAGGATGGTAAAACATGTTTCTGAAGCTGCGGTGTTCCTATGTGACGAACAGTATAAAATTTACTGGAACTACCACGTCCTGTTGAAACGCCTCATCAGCATGAACAGCTTGGCTCCAACGTGTCTGAGGTGGGAGGACCCGTGGGAAGGGAGTGTCGGCCGTAAGGCTTGTAGATAATAGAAATTGACACTTGGGGTGGCCTGGGTGGGCAGAGGAGATCTCTCTAGGCAAATCAGCATGATTGTCTTTTAATTAACCTTGAAATAGAAATATTCTCAAGCTTGGAAGGCTTTTCCAGTGAACTGCGGTGGAGTGGAGGCACCCTCTTACCATAATAACATTTCAAACTTGATAATGTATTTAACATTTGTCTAACGCAAGTGGCTGTAAGGGCTAGGATATGCTGGTTGTGTTAATAAGATGGAAAGACAGTCCTGAACCAGTAACGGGAACGAGATGAGGACGTCTCAGTCAGACAAGCTTCGGCCTCTGCCCTCGGGGACTTGAAGTGGGTCTTTGAGCTGGGAAAGTCTCTACCTGGCCTCCTTCTCACTTTGAGAGGCCACCATGCAACATGGTGAGAGTGTGGGACGCTCCTGGGCCAGGCTGTGCTCCTACACAGGTATCGGCGAGCCGGGCGGCCTGAGAGCTGGGTCCGCGGGGGCAAAGAGAAAAGCCGGCCTCCCCAGGTGGGAGGGTTCCGACTCCCACCTTCACTTCCATCCTGGGAGAGCATCCTGATAAAGTTCACACCTCAGGGACTCGGCGCGAAAACCAACCACAGGGCGTCCCCGGCTGGGTCTCCGGAGGCACTCTGTTCCCCGCAGTCATCAGGGACTTGGCCTTTTATCTCTGATGGCCCCAGTCTCTCCTCCTTCTCCCAGGAAGCCACTTTACGCTCTGCAGCCAGCCAGCAAATGGAGAAACAGGAGCGTGGGGAGGACGAAAGGAGGAAGCCCCTTCCTGGGAAACCCTCTCTGCTCAAACCTCTTGGCTGGGAGTCAGATGCTCAGCCCTGCCTACGGGGGAAATGTACGTGCAGCAGGAAGGTGGAGGGTGGGCCATGGACCAGACCATCCTCTCTGCCCGTCGGCACCTGTGTCTGCCTCCACTGATGGGGCCCCGCAGGGGCAGGGGCAGGGCCCAGTCTGTCTCTGCCCCGAGGCCCAGCCCTTGGAGTGGTTCGGTCCAGCCAAGACGTGAGAGTCTCATGTGGGTGACTTAGTAAAACAGGCGACTGATGGCCTGTGCGAGGCAGGGAAGGAAGTGGTGGAGCACACGCGGTGTTCTTGTCGGCTCTCTGCAGCGTGACGGGAGACAGCAGAGCCCAGAAGGAGCTTGCCAAGGTCACTTGTGCTGACCTTGGAGCTGGGAATGGAACCAGAGTCTTTGCCTTTCCCCAACCTTCCCGCGGCTAAGCTGGGCGCCAGGGGCAAGGGCAGCCGCCCCAGGGAGGACCCAGGAGGAGGCAGCATCTCAGACGCCCTCAGGGACGCAGTGATAAATTGCTTTTCCTTCCTCCCTTCTGAACCCAGAGAGACCCCTGCCCCGGCCCACCCTCCCACACCTGGTGAAATGCCAGGGCACATCAGCCCGGGCCCCCCTAGACTCCAGGCTTCTCTTGGGGAACTTCAGTCTGTTCTCTGCGCTAATTACAGCCTGTCATCCGGAACAAATACCTCCTATGACAAGCCAGATAATTAATATGCTGAGAGAAAACTTTCTTTTTTTCTTAATTAAAGCACACAATTCCCTTTAAAAGCCAGAAAATATATCTATTGTCTCAAGTCAGTGCACGTACACATCAAAGTCTGTGCAACACTCCTGTTTTCTTATTTGGTGCTTTCAAGTTTGTTTTTTTTAACATATATAAATAGTTAGCAGTTAACATTTTTTGGAATAAAAATCAGCCAGAAAGTACCAGATAAGCAATAATAATAATAATGATGGCTATTGTTACCACGGCTGCTGTCACAGTGAGGAAGTATCTGATATATACAAGGTGGTCCCTAAGTGTTATCTCTAAGAACCAGTCCTTCTTTCTGGATTTGATATTATTCTGATTTTACACATAAGAAAGTGGGTGATCAGGGCATTTTAAGACTGTCACACTGTTACGGGCTTGGAAACAGCAGCTGCTGTCCTTGCTGTTCGGTCACTAAGTCAGGTCCGACTCTTTGCAATCCCATGGACTGCAGCACATTAGGCTTCCCTGTCCATCACTCTCCCAGAGTTTGCTCAGACTCAGGCCCATCGAGTCAGTGACGCCCTCGTGGGGATGGAAGCAGCAGGGCAGGATGCAAAGCACAGACGCTTGCAGCCCGAAGCCTGGATCTTCCTTCCAGGCCAAGTCGCCCCTCTGGCGTCAGCACTGAAGCCACTCTGCAGCCCTGAGTGCCTTGGGGGCACCACCCTGTGCCAGGCGCTGCTCCACCGGCTGCCAGGCCTGTGAGCAGACAGGTCCGCCCTCTCAGGAAGTTTGTAGGAGGCGTGCATGAGACAGGGACAAGAAGGGGCCGGAGGACCAGAACTCTCCCTCTGACCCTGGGAGCTCCTGGCCATACCCCAGGGTGGGGAGGGGGTCTTAGCCCCCACGTCCAGCACAGAGGAAGCCGGGGGAGGGGAGCTGGCAAGCATCCACACCAGCAAATCACAAGCAGATGACCACACCTGTCACTTCGGGAGCGAGTGCTCGGCCCTGATCCGTCCCCTAAGGAGACGGAGTTCCCGTGCCGGTGCCCCTGCCCAAGGTCACCCAGAGAAGACGGGGATAAAGTGCTCATCTCTTCATGTCAAGTGTTTTATCTCTTCCGCGTAGAGACAGCTAAGCCAGGCTTTGTACATCCTGATTTGTGCTCCTTCCCCTTCTTCAAAAGCATTCAACTGTATGGCTTTAGCCATCAAAGGAGAGGGAAAGAACCGCAATTTCTTGTAAAAGGCTCGCCCAAGCTCACAATTCTCTTTATCCTCTTAAGAAACAATGAGCGCAAAGTGCCAGCCCCCAACAAGCCACAGCCAGGATCTGGTAGTACCCACCAGCCCAGTGGGGGTCACGTGGGGAAGCCATTCTGTCTAGGGGCTGGAGGCCTCCAGCAAGTTGGAAAAGTGTGATCATTGGTCTGAAGTCCTTGGGCTTGATTGGATTTCCATGGAAAAGGACCAAGCTCATCCAGGAGCCGCACACCTGGAGGGGCAGGTGCAGAGGGCTCCCTGCTTCTGCATCCCTACGAGGAAGCCACCCAGCCTGGCTTCAAGTCAAGGGGGCAGAAAGGGCAGCTGCCTATGTGGTCTGTGGAGGTGGGGACTCAGGGAGCCGGCAGAGGGTGGAAGTCCATGCCCTCGCCTCACCCTCTCCCGTTGGAGGGTCCAAGGTTGCTGAGGGACTGCTGGGCTCAGCCCTAGCTCAGCCTGCCCTGGGGCCTGGCGTGGCTCATCGAAAGACTCCGTGCAGCAGAGAAACAGCAGGGCCTGGCCAGGAAGGATGAAGTCCCGGTTTTGGATGAGGGGTCAAATGTATTTGCTCCCGTTTGAAGCTGAGGTCAGCCGGAGGAGGGGGGCGATGAGGGGCAAGGCGCCAGGTGAGGGTTCCACAGCCCTCTCCATGACAGGGTGCAGCCTTCTTGGACCAGGCACTCTGGCAAGGTCATGAGTGCAGCCCAGGAGCCAGAGACCGAGGAAGAAGCTCAGAGTGGGCCCCCCAAGAAAGAGGGGCCCATGTCAGACAGGCAAGAAGCAAACAGGAGAGGATGCTGGAGAGCCTGGGGCTCAGGGCGACCCTGGCCGTGCTGGGTGGCCCCTAGACACCCCAACTCGGCCGGCAGTCAGCACTGCTCCACACGGGACCAGACTGCGTCCAGGTGGGGACACCTGAGCAGCGCTGGGCCTGCAGGGGCAGGTGTGTGGGTGTGTGGGGTGGACGTGTACACTCCTAAAGGCTTTGACCTTGAAGAAGACCCTGCTCTTTGCTAAGCCTTCAGTCTAGCTTCAGTGCCCGCCCCCTACTTGGCACTGCTCCCCAACTCTAAATTCCGTGGTAGAAGGACTCTGCCCTGGCCTGTGTGGACACTTACCAAGGGAAGGGGAAGCCCATCCAGATGACGCATTCTATCCGGCCCCCAGACACACCCGCTGGACCCGGAACAGCCTCCAGGCTTCAGCACAGCCAGTCCGGCCCACTCAGCCCCTGGGCAGAGGCTGTGCAGCACGCCTGGCCTGCAGTTCCCGAATCCATGTAATCAGTGCGGCCCCCCACCCCTGAGGCCGGCCTCTCACGTGACCAACTCACCCAGCGCCCAGAACCGGCCAGCAAGGGGCGGGCGCACCACCAGGCAGCATTCGTGAAGCCAGGGTTAACAGGCCCTTGTTTTGTAGGCGATTGTGGGACATACCGACTTGTCTGCCTACTCACTCATCCCCTTATCTATTCAGCACGTATTGAGCACCGACTGCATGCCAGGCACTGTACAGGCATTTGTGAACATGAGCAAAGAGATAAACATCTCCATCCCCAAGAACTTATACTGAGGTGGCAGAAACAGACAACAAGCCAGATAGACGAGAAACAGGAAGAGGAAAGACGCGCTCGGAAGAAGGGAAATGGCACCCCACTCCAGTATCCTCGCCTGGAAAATCTCATGGACAGAGGAGCCTGGTGGGCTGCAGTCCATGGGGTCGTGAAGAGCCGGGCACGACTGAGCGACTTCACTTCCTTACCTACAGTAGAAGAGGCGGGGAGCCCCTGGTGAGCGGGGAGAGGAGGAAAGGGGCTGAGATGGGGGCTGCAGGGGTTCGTTCTTTACTTCTAAAGACTTTTTCTTTCTAAATATTTTTAGAGCAGTTTTAGATTCGCAGCAAAACTGATTGGAAAATACAGAGGTTTCCCACATACTCCCTGTTCACATGCGCACACAGACACACACACACCCCCGCCCCTGTGGTCTTCATCCCACAGTAAAGCAGTGCATTTGCTACAATGGATGAACCTGCACAGACTCGTCGGCATCACCCAGAGTCCACGATTTCCAGCAGGGTTCCCTCGCAGGGTTGGCCTTTCTCTGGCATCTGGATGACTGTAAGGGCAGGCGTCTGTAATTAAGGTATCGCACGGGGCACTCCCCATCGACGCAGCCCCTGCCCCGTCAACTCCTGGCAGCCACAGATCTTTCTCCTGTCTCCATGGCTTTGCCTTTCCCATGGAGTCATAGAGTTTGGGTCCTACAGTCTGCCATCTTTTCAGACTGGCTTCTTGCACTCAGTGAGACGCATTTAAGGTCCCTGCACAGCTCTTCATGGCTTGGAGTCCATTTCCTTCAAGCACTGAGGAGTCCTCCACGGTCTGGATGGACTACCTTTTGTCCATCTGTCACTAGACCACCTTCTCCCTGGGAGCAGGGAGGTGGTCTGGTCTGTCTTCCTGCTGAGACCCTCAGGGCCAGGAGCAGGGCAGGCCCTCAGCTCCTGTGCTTGAGATGAAAGAACGCCCATGAGCACAGAGCCTGCCCAGAGCCTGGGGTGGGTTAGGCCCCCATGAGCGTCTACACATAAACACCCTTCACAGTGTGTATGGGGGGGGGGGGCGTCCCCCAGTTCAGTTAAGTCGCTCAGTCGTGTCCAACTCTCTGCGACCCCATGGAGGCGGCACACCAGGCCTCCCTGTCCATCACCAACTCCCAGAGTCCACCCAAACTCATGTGCATCGAATCGGTGATGGCATCCCACCATCTCATCCTCTGTTGTCCCCTTCTCCTCCCGCCTTCAGGCTTTCCCAGCATCAGGATCTTTTCTGAGTCAGTTCTTCACATCAGGTGGCCTAAGTATTGGAGTTTCAGCTTCAGCACCAGTCCTCAGGGAGGGTTAAATCAAGGTCCTCAGCTTTTCCCAGTTTCTAGGAGTGGGACTGGGGTTTGAACCCACAGCTTTGGACCATACCCTCTATCTCTGGAGCAGGGCTGCCTCAGTGCTGGGTAGATGGAGAGCGGACTGACTCCTGGGGCCAAAGGGAGCTGTCCCTCTGCTGCTGAGAGGCTTCTCCTGGGCCAGGCCCCCCACACTGAAGACGGGCACGTCCGTCTGTGCTTGCCACCCCGCTCCACACGCACAGTCTTCCCCAGGACTCCCCGTGGGCAGCAGCCGTGGCTGTTCTGCGGCAGGACGCTTTCCTGCGCGTGCTGCAGCCCCGCTCCCTCTCTAAATAATTCAAAGCTCCAGGCCTCGCCACTCTGGCAGGTTGGGCGTCCTCCTGGGAAGCAGCTGGAAGAAGAAACGGCTGCCGCTCAACCCTGAGTTCAAGAGCTGGCCAGAGCTTTTAATTTAGTTTGATTGATTTCATACTGTGCATCCCGGGAGCTACACTCGGTGTGATCCTGGCTGCCTCAATCCCAGCTCAGCCGGCAGTGGGGCCGAGCACCGTGGGACCCTAAACAGTAATAAGATGCTCTCGCCTCTCCTCCCGGCCCATCCTGCTGCCAGGGGCTATTTGCAGGGAGGAGCGATGGGCTGCAGGGGCCGTGGACGGTCACCTGATCCGGGCCAGCCCTTCTCCTCTGCTTGGGGAAGCCCAGCTGGACCGCACCAACTCCTTACTCTGGAGCAAGTGCTTGGGTGCCCTTTTGCTGCCATCTGAGCAGGTTTTCAAAGGGGTCTCTCCTACACTTATCCTCTAATCCCACCAATGAGGACGTTTTCGGCTGCCGCTTCCCACAGTGCACGTGCCTCCTCCTCCAGGAAGCCGCCTAGGACTTGATCCTGCCTTTGTAGCTCTGCGGACTGAATGTCGTCAAGATCCAGCACACCAGCTGCTCTCATTGGCTCAGACCCGTCATCTCCCTCTGGAACAAGAGGTCTCCTGCAAGTAGGTCCATGGGCTCTATACCATACCATCCTGGGCCCAACCCCAGCACATCCAGGGCAGGAATGAGGGCAGGTGAAGCCAGGGAACAGCCATGCCTGCTCTGCTGGACGAGCTGTGGGGTCAGTGAGGGGAGAGCTGGCAGGATCCCAGCCCCAGCTTCCTCTCCAGGCCTCTCCTCGCAGCTGGGACTCCCCACTCACATGACGTACCCCCAGTAAGAAACATAGTAAGGGGTGGGGAAGGGAGGGGCTGGGAGTTTGGGCTTGGCAGATGGAAACGATTTTACAGAGAGTGGAGAAAAAACAAGACCCCACTGTGCAACACAGGGGACTGTATTCAATCTCCTGGGATAAACAGCAAAGAAAAAGAACATAAAAAGGAACGCGTGCATGTGTATAACTGAGTCACTCTGCTGTACAGTAATAATTAACGCAATATTGTAAATCAACTATATTCCATAAAGAACTCAATTCATTAAGAAACACCCATGTCAGTCTCCCCACGCACCCTTCACAAGGGCAGCCCCAAGGCCTGATCTTTCCCCCTCCAACCAGCCCAGCCTGGGCTCACTGCCTGTAGAGCTTGCAGACGGGGACGTGTAGGATGGAGCAGCAATGGCCAGACTTCAAGGAGTGCCCACTCCCTAGCACACACGTCCTGAGGCCTGTGGATGTCACACTCTCACGACGACCTCTGCTTCCGAGGCAGCACAGAGCGCGGTAGCAGCCAAATGGCTCAGAGATGGCTTGCTCCATCTCGTTTCTCCCCAGTGCAGGGTGTCCCGGGAGTGACACTGCTCAGTGGGAGGGCGGGCCAGCCAGGCCCCAGCTCAGATCCCGCTCTGCGCTTGGCTGCCTCGCATCCTCTCCAGTGGAGCTTCCTTCTGTCCCGGCAGCGACAACGCAGCACTAGACTGGCGTGTGGTTACGGAGGCTGAGACGGCCCACAGTCTGCTGTGTTCATGCTGCAGACTCCGGAGGGCCAGTGGGGTGTCCCGGCTCGAGTCCAGATGCCTGAGAACCGGAGGCCCCCGTGTCCCAGCGCAGAACACAGAAGCCCCAGCTCCAGAGGAGACAGCGGGAGCTCGCCTTCCCTTCGCCTCTCTGTTCTACTCCAGCCCGCAGAGTGCTGGGCGAGGGCAGCCCTCCTGGGGATGCGGAGTCGTCGTTACTGATTCAGAGGCAGACCTCTTCCAGAAACACCCAGAAATGGCGCTCCCAGCTCTCTGGGGGTCTCTCGGTCCTGTTGAGCAGGCACGTATAAAGTTCACCGCCACACGCCTTATTTTTATGTTGTTAAAGATGGGCTTCAGTCACTGAGTCGTGTCTGACTCTTGGAGACCCCATGCGCAGGGTTCTCTGTCCACAGCATTTCCCAGGCAAAAATACTGGAGCGAGTTGCCGTTTCCCCCTCCAGGGGATCGTCTCCATCCAGGGATGGAACCCGTGCCTCCTGCGTCTCCTTAACTGGCAGGTGAATCTTTACCGCTGAGCCCCCAGAGAAGCCCTGTTAAAGACAAACTATATCCATTTATGTATCTTCCTAGATCTTGTGCCTAGCGATCCCAAAGACTTTTCTTGCTGCTTCAAGGTCGTTTTGTAGATTCTCTGTTACAAACTCTATAAAAAACATTCATTTATTCTGCAAATAATGACAACTTGGTTTCTTCCTCCTTGGTATGTATAACTCACTCCCCTCTGATTCTCAAGCCCTCAGAACAACACTGAGGGAAATCTTGCTTTTGTCTCTAAATGGAACTAGTCTGCAGTTTCACCATGGTTGTTAACTTGGGTGGTTGGATAGAAGGGTTTTGGATTCAGGTTTTCTCTCCTGTTTTGATCTGCTAAAACACTGGGATATTTATGTTGTTACACATTTATTTTATTTGTTTTAAATATTAGGTATTTATAACCTTTACTAAATATTTTTTTACTTTGTGAATTGCGATATGTATTTTTTTCACTAATTTCTTCATACATTAACTACATTAATAGATTTTTTTTCTAATGTTATAAAACCTATTGCATTCCTGAAATAAAATTGAAAAACAAATACTCCCTGGCCATATATATTATTTTTTAAAAACACTGCTGAATTCAATTTGCTATATTTTTGCGTAAGACTTTTGTATCTGTTTTCAAAACAGAAATTAACCTATAATTTTATTTTTTCTATTGTCTTTGTCCCATTTTGGAATCAAGGACATATTAGTCTTGTAGGGAAAACTGGAAAGTTCTCTCATTTTTTCCCCCTGTGTATGGGAAAGAGATTATTTGTTCCTGTCAAGTCTTGAGAAACTTACCCATTTACCCTCAAAAAATCCTTTCCTGGTGCCCTGATGGAGCTGGGAGTTGGAGAAAAATGATAATGAAAAGAATTCTGAGTAAAGCTGCAATTTATAAAATTGTGATAAGATCTTTTCTGTAATTTTTTCTCTTCCAGTAAATTTTGATATTTTATGGTTTTCTATAAAATTTCCATTTCATCATAGATATTAAATTTATAGACACCAAATTAGCTCTAAGACAGTATTCTCTTATATTTTTAAACCTCATTGTATCTTATGTTTTATTTTACTATTTTTATTCTGTGTTTTCTATTTTTTTATTCATCACATTTTGTCTGTTTCATTAATCTCTTCAGTCAAACTACTTTTGGTTTTGTTGATTGTCTCTATTTTTTTAATATTTTATTAATTTCTGCTTTTAAGATTGTAATTTCTTCTTCTAGACTTCATTCTGTTTTGTTTTCAGGGACTGTGTAAATGTGTGTTCAGACTAGTGTTTATTCTATTAACCGACTGACTTGGAATGTCCATGACATTTTTCAGTTTCCTATTTCTAATAAAAGAATAAAACATTACTGCTAAACTAGTATTCTATGATCTTTGCCTTGAATTCTTCTTGTGAGACACTAATGTTGACAATTCTGTTTTATATTTTGAAAATATATAGATCTGCCTAGTATATTTTTCATTTGAATACTTTCAATCTGTATTATTTAGCTGTAAATGTGCCTCTTTAAATACCCTTAACTCTGCCTCCTCAAAGTTGTTTTCTTATGCTTATTCTAAAAGGTTGGTATTTTTAACTTAAAAATTTAGACCTACAATCTATTTGGAATTAAGTTTTTAGTATTGTCATAGTAACTCCAGTACTTTTGCCTGGAAAATCCCATGGACGGAGGAGCCTGCTAGGCTGCAGTCCATGGGGTCACTAAGAGTCAGACACGACTGGGTGACTTCACTTTCACTTTTCACTTTCACGCATTGGAGAAGGAAACAGCAACCCATGCCAGTGTTCTTGCCTGGAGAATCCCAGAGACGAGGGAGCCTGGTGGGCTGCCATCTATGGGGTCGCACAGAGTCGGACACAACTGAAGCGACTTGGCAGCAGCAGCAGTAATTCTTAATTTTCTTCTTTTTTTTTTTTTTTAAAAAAAGGACATCCAACTAACCAAGCTGTTGTTCGGTCATTAAGTTGTGTCTGATTCTTTGAGACCCCATGGACTGCAGCACGTCAGGCCTCCCAGTCTGTTTATGTCCATAGTGTCAGTGATCCCATCCAGCCGTCTCACCCTCTGTCGTTCCCTTCTCTTCTTGCCCTCAAGCTGTCCCAGCATTCTTTCCAATGAAAGAGTCCTTTCCAATGAGTCAGCTCTTCATATCAGGTGGCCAGAGTATTGCAATTTCAGCTTCAACATCAGTCCTTCCAATGAATATTCAAGCTCAATTTCCTTTAGGATGGACTGGTTTGATCTCCTTGCAGTCCAAGGGACTCTCAAGAGTCTTCTCCAACACCACAGTTTGAAAGTATCAATTCTTCATGCTCAGCCTTCTTTATCATCCAACTCTCACGTCCATATACAAACTACTGGAAAAACCATAGCTTTGACTCCATGGACCATTATTGGCAAAGTGATGTCTTTGCTTTTTAATACTTTGTCTAGGTTTGTCATAGCTTTGCTTCCAAGGAGCAAGCGTCTTTACATACTTTACAAATAAGTTTATTTATCAGCCTGAAAAATAAAAGATCTGCCATTTGCAACAACACTGGCAAAACCTGAGGATATTATGCTAAGTGAAATAAGCCAGACATACAAAGGAAAAAAACCCGCATGGTCTCGTAGGTGGAGATACTAAAATCTCGAATCCATAGAAGCAGAGAGTAGAACAGTGGTTGTCCTGGGCTGGGGGTGGAGAAAGTGGGGAGATGTTTGGTAGAGGCTACAGATTGCAAAGATGGAGGATAATTAGGGCTAGAGCCCCGGTGTACCCCACGAGTTACAAGCCTGCAATGAACAGTGGAAATGAGCTGAGAGTGGACTGCAGGCCTTCTCATCACATATACAAAAAGTTGTAACCAGGTAAAGAAATGCTATGTCAATTTGTTTGACTGTAGTAATCATTCCCCTATGAATATGTGCATCAAACCATCATATTGTATACCTTAAATGTGTACGATTATTATTTAAAATAAACAAGTGGAATTAAATATGTTCTCATTTTAAACATTTTACCTAAAACTTCATTTACATTAACTACCAGATTGACTGGCTTCTACCTCACCATTGTTCTCAGTCCCAAATCCACCTTCTTATTGGGCTCATGAGTTTTGTTTACTTTTGTTTTGTATAGGTATAGGTTCAAGCTACTTTTTAAAAAGTGCCCATAGAAGCTAAATTTAATTATCTGGTTTTGTCATGCACAAAAATTGCTTGATCTTCTCTGCTAGTTGAGGAATAGTTTTCCCAGGCATGGAATTATAAAACCAAACTTCTTTTGGATCTTTGAAGACTTCTTTATTTTTTACAGGGTGTGGTGCTGCTATTAAAAATTTGACACCAATGTGATCTTTGTTCCATTATGGGAATCTGTCTTTAATGCACTTATGAAGATTTTTAGACAGTTTCTTGATTTTTTGAGTGCTGGCGTTTATCCAGACTGTATCCACATGCTTCATTTTTTTCTTAATCTTCTTGTCCCATATTAGGCACTTTGGATGAAAAATTCATAGCTTTTCTCAATTCAGGGAAAAACTCTTCATCTATGAGCATTTTCTCTCTTTTAGTCTCTAGTCTCTCCTTTTCCATTATTTTTAGTAAAGTCCCATAACAATAATCTGGGTAAGAATTCAGTATTCGGCTCTGACCGTTCTGCTATTTGGCCATTTGGGAGGAATTTAATGATATCTAATCTCCAAGTACTCTGACCATTTTTATTGCTGATTCTTTTTCTTCTTATGTCCTAGGTTGTAATCTATGGATGTCTCCTGAATAAAGGCCCACCATCGCAACTTTCTGAAGACTTACCTGAAAGACACATGGTCCCCGAAGCAGAGCCCTGCTTCTTTCTGACGGTTCTCTGCCCTTGTCAGCCTCATTCTTAGCTACCAATCTGCCCCAAAACAAACCCAGTAGGAATTAACACCCGGTGATACTGATAGCGAGCCAGACACCTGGACTTAGACAATTCTCGGGATTCCCTTCATAAGAACCTTGAGCCGAGTTGGGATTCAGACCCGGAGAGGCTGATCCGGAGCAAACAGGGCTCCACCATGGGGTCATGCAGCCTCGCCAGCCCCAGGCTTTGTTCAGAAAAAAGCTTCAGATGCTCTTCCCCCAGCCCGTTTGTTCAGAATCACCTGGAGACGGCTTCTACGCGCATCCTCTGCCTGATGCTGGGCTCCTGGGGGAGGACCACTCTGATCTCAGCAGTAGATCCTCCTGCTCTCTCTCACTGATGGTTTCCTCTGGCTTCCCCATCAGTCTGATGCAACTTTCCATCCCCAGAAACCCTACAGCACTTCTGCTTCTTCCCTGACATCCTCGCTGGTTGTCATCACTCACATAGCTTATTCTCACTTTTTCTTTCTTAGTCTGTCATTTTTATGGCACTTCTGGTGGGAGAGGAGGTAATTGTGTTGCTCGGTAGAGCATTTTAGTCCGATACAGTCATCTTTCTGAATGTACCATTGTCTCACTCCAGAGTGCTGCGAGTTCCTCATTGATGCTGGTATCTTGTCTACACTTTCTAACTCGGGAGACTCTGTAGAACTAGAGCCTTTGTCTCCTCTGGCCCTGGCTCACCACAGCCAGGCCCACCCCAGGGTTGCAAGGAATCTCCTAAATGTGTCAGAGGGACCACATGTTGCTCCTGTGATGAGCTTGATGGTCTCTGGCACAGCATCTCTCATACTGTGCGGCTTTAGTGGATAAGGGTCCTTCTGCATTTTCCAGACTTTCTACTTCTGGAAGTCAGGGATCACGCTTTCAAGGTCCTTTCACAGGACACACACATGGTGGATGTTCAATATGTTGCGTACCAGCACCTCTCCTTTGTGAAAAAACTGACTGTCCCCCGGTGGCTTGTGCATGTCATTAAAACCATTCCTTCATGCATCTTCATCTGACACTAGAGTGGGGCTGTCTTGAGGCAGGGAGTTAGGATCGCGTTGCTATATCCTCTGAAAATAAGAGTGCACTGTCAGTGTCCAGTGGCTCACTCGGGCCCGACTCTGCAACCCCATGGCCTGCAGCACGTCAGGCCTCCCTGTCCATCACCAACTCCCAGAGCTCGCTCAGACTCACGTCCATTGAGTCTGTGCTGCCGTCCAGCCATCTCATCCTCCACCGTCCCCTTCTCCTCCTTCCTTCAATCTTTCCCAGCTTCAGGGTCTTTTCCAATGAGTCAGCTCTTTGCATCAGGTGGCCAAAGTAGTGGAGCTTCAGCTTCAGCTCCAGTCCTTCCAATGAGTAATCAGTGTTGATTTCCTTTAGGATTGATTAGTGTGTGGTGTGCAGTAAACACTGTTAGCCTCGCTCAGCAGATGAAGGCGACTGCATCCTTAGCTCCTCCCCTGCCCATCCAGTGCCCTGGTCCTTGGTCCACCTGTCTCATCTCTAAACCTCAGGTCCTGCACGTCTCTGCCCTGAGAGCTGCAAAGTCTCAGGGTTGGACCGGACCTCTCCATAACAGCTCTACTTCCGCTGTGCAAGACTGCTTCCCCAGGCAGCAGGGAGGCCCTGTGAGCAGACATGATGATGCCTTTGGTGTGTTGCTCTGTCCCTTCTTGGCCCCTGGAAAATGCCAGACAGAGAAGAATAGTTCATCACATCCTCAAAGCCAGTGGAGCACGGTGGCAAAGGCGACCACAGAGATGTCACTCTAAACCGAGGGCGATAAGGCCAGAACCCCCAAGCACCAACGCCAAGCCCAGAGGCCAAGTCCAAGCTCGGCTGCGCCGAGGCTCAGACCTTCCTGACTGCCTGCATGGGGGGCAGGTGCAGCCTGGCCCAGGAGGCAGCTGCCTCTGACTCAGGCAGAAATCTTTTACTCCCAGTGGCTCATGCATCCATCGCTACATCAACTCAGCTCTTTGACTGCAATTGTGAGTTGGTACCGTCTGCTGAGCGCCTCAAACACGGTCTCACAAGGCTCCCCCAGGCCTCACCACCCACTTTATAGTTGTGGAATTTGGAGGCTGGGGAAACAGGGAACTGGTCAGAGGTCCAGCTGAACTTGAATCCACTGCTGTCTGATTCCAACCCGACCATTTCTCCCGCTCCAGAGAGCTGCCTCCCTGACAAGGAAAGATCACACGATGCCCAGAGTTTCCAAGTTCCTTCTTGAATTTTTTAAACCGTCATCAAAGTTTAATACTTGAAGACATTAAGAAATACCACGAAAATACTGTCTCAAGACCAGGGATGTGTTTCTCTCCTGGGATCGGAGGAGAATTACCCTCCTGTGTGAGGAAACATGTGTACCGGTTAGACTACTAGAGCCCGCTAATAAAGCAAATTAAAGACTGAAAACCCAGACGGGCCCCTGCGGTTCGCAGACTTGGGATGTTTGAGGCTCTCAGCTCCCACCCAGCTCCCTGCGCCCACCCCTAGCTCCCCCGCTGTCGCTGCCCACTGGGGATTGAGGACATGTGGTTGGAACACAGACTCCAAGCAGGACTCCCCATGGGCTTCCCCATGGGGAATGCTCAGCTCTAAGCAAACACTCGCTGTTCTAGTGGGTTTCTCTCTGGGGAGGTGGCAGGGGATGAAAGGAGGCCCGGCGGGTGGTCCCGGACCACCCGTGCCCAGGACTGGTGCCGCTGGCCACGGGACAGGCAGGAGGGGAGGGGTGATGCTAGAGCCCCCCAGAGGGTCATGGAGCGTGGAGCTGTGACCCCAGGTTCTGTGCTGAAGCCCTAACCTGGAGAACCACGGAGGGTGACTATGTTTGCAGAAGGTAATCACGGTAAATGAGGTCACAGGGTGAGACCCTGATCCCACAGGATTAGTGTCCTTACAGGAAGAGGAGATTAGGACCCAGACACGCACAGAGGGATGACCACATGCGGATCCAGAGAGAAAGCCACGTCTGCATGCCCAGTCGAGAGGCCTCGGGAGGAAGATGCCCTGCAAGCACCTTGACCCTGGACTTGCAGCCTCCAGGATGTGAGGAGCTAGATCTCTGCTTAAACTGCCCCGTGGGTGGACCTTTGTCACGGAGGCTGGAGCACACTGACCCAAGGGGTGACTCAGATGTGTCAAAGGGGCCTCTTTGGCATAATCAGAGCCTGGGTCATACAACCACTCTGCTCCTGGCATCAAGGGTTGTCTTGGGAAGCCAGGATCCTGTGGTCCTATCTGATACAGCGAGAAGTCAGACCAGGACACTCAGGCAGGAGGAGCCGCATGTCCTGAGATCCAGTGGCTACTTCCTACTGGAGAAGAAGCCAGGGCAGCAGGGAGCCCAGGAGGGCATCGAGAGGCCAGGCAAGAAGTGGTGCAGGAGGAGAGGTCAGGGCTGGAATCTCTGCGGAGTGGCATCATCTGCTGTCTCACATCTCCCTGTACGCTCCTCCTGAGAGGAGTCAGAGCCACTCCATGGGACCCGATGACGACAAAGTGCCCTAGACCCACTGGACCCTGAGACCTGGTTCCACTCCCCGCCAGACAAAGGGGCTCCCTATGCAGGGTGGACGGGCTGCCTGCTGCTAGACAATCATGAACCCAACCCGGAGCCCAAGGCCACTCCCTTGCAGGGTGGCACCAGGGGGCAAGCAGGTCTTCTCATTTCTGACTCCGGGCTTCCCCAGAATCTTCTCCCCCAGCTCTGAGTGCACGTTTGTGAGCGGGCCTCTGCCCTGAGGCTCCAGAGCCTCCCTGTCCATGTCCAGCTTGGTCCCACCTCTGCTCTGTCCCTGGACACTGCCCGCCCCAGCCCCCCAGCACTCCACTCCTGCCGCTCAGACCACCAGCTCTGCACCTGCATGCTGAGCCAGCCTTCGACTGTCCCGACACGGAGCCACCCTCGCTTCCCTTGCCCACCGGCCAGCTGATCACGGCCAAGTTTCCTCCAAGTTGGACAGCATGCATGCCTTAGGTCTCAGAGTTCCACCTGCCTCTTCTGTGTGGCTCCGTGGTATATAAAGTGGCCACGGTGACCAACCGATGCCTGTGTAGCAGTTTGCTGTAGGATCAGGACAAGTGCATTCGCACAGTATGGTTAGGACCATCCCCAGTCCACGTGAAGACTCTGCTCCTGTCATCCTGTGTGTTACACTTCGCGTGGTGTCACTGTTTCAGGCCCAGGAGGGATGTGTCCTCTGCTAAAGGAACCTGCTGATGACCCCCCCCTCCCCACACTGGATGCAGCCCTGCTTTTCCCGGGTCACTGATTCATCTGGACCGTCCTTCCTTCCACAGCTCCCTGCTGTCATCCATTGCGTGCCGGGACTGTCCGACCCTTCACAGCACCTGCCCCACCATCAGACAGATTCTGTTGAGCCGTCAGTGGGGGCCACAGCCCAGCTTGGGCCTGGATCCTACCAGTGGGTACCGGGGCATAGAGATCACACGTCAAGGTAGAGAGAAGCTTTCCACGTGGGTGGCCACTGTCCACTGCCCACAGCTGTGCCTCCATCCACATCCGAGGGCAGAGAGGGGTCTCATGGATGAACCGCCTCCAGCCCTGATACCAGACACAGAGGCGCAGCTTAAGGTTGACATGGCAACCAAGCCAGAAATACCGCCCGCGCCTCTGCAGGGAGGAAAGCCGGGAGGGGTTCCCACCGGGAGCCCGTGCCACCTCCGAGCACAGGCATACAGCGGCCGAGTCAACCATCCCCGAGAGGGGCACACGAGGCTGCCCAGCCCGGCTGTCACAGAGCGAGCCCCACATCCTTCACCGCACCGCGTCCACGTCTATGTCCACCCGCGGTGAGCCCCATAGGGCAGGATTCTCCGTCTGCCTGGGACTCTGCGTCCAGTCTTCTCTCTGAGCCCAGAAGGCACTGTAGGCAGCACCTGGGCAGCTGGGCAACTGAGGCTCCACGTCTGGCATCAGCGTGAGCACCTCCCTGGTGCCCACAAGCCTGGGCAGAACTGGCACCAGACAGGTGCTCAGTCAGCGGAGGGGAGCACTGGGCACTCACTCACCATTCACTTGCTAAACCAATCCATACTGACCTCCAGGCACACTGAGGTCAGTGGCCAGGCAGTGTTACCACAGCTTTGGCATCATACTAAACCCCCTGTGCTCCTGTCTGCAAACGGCAGGCCAGCCCCGGGGGAACCAGAGAGGGGCCCAGATGCCCTCACACACAGCTTGGAAGTCGGGGGTGTCCAGTTGCATGGAATTTTCCATCGTGTCGGACATCATGTCCCCACTGTGGCCCTGGTCCTGACCTCGCAGACGGGGGTCTGTGTCGCCTTTCTACAGGGAGGGGAGTGCCTTGTCCATGTCAGGCCCTCTGGGCATGGTCCAGAGCTAGAAACCCATCCAGCCGGAGAAGAGATAACAGACAGTCCTTGTCAGTGAGTTGTGGTCCATGTGGAATAAGGCAGCCAGCCTGCAGCAGGTGGTCTGACGGCAGCAGGGCCGGGGCAGAGTGGGGTCTGGGACCCTGTTACAGGGTCTTGTCGAGACCTGCTGATGTGCTCAGGGTATAAGGGCAGCGGGAGGGAGTCGAATATGTCACCAACCAGTAATCAACTGGGAGGCTCTGACGTGTAGCCTCCTGGAGCTGAAAAACAAGGCCCCAGGTTTCACACTGGTCTGTCATGAGCTGCCCATCTGGGTGTGAGGGTGACCAAGCCTGAGACCCAGGAGGACTCCATCCAGAGAGCGAATGATTGCAGCTTTACTAAGACGGCACCCACCACTGGGGAAGCACAGCTCTCCCTGAGCTCCGCAGGTGCCGGCACACAGCCTGGACCAGGACCCCTGCGGCCGCTCGCATACTCCTGAAATGTCTCCCTGGGGGCCCCAAGCTCCATTGGCCACAATCTCTCCATTCCTACCAGGGAGCTCGGTGAGCAGCCTCTGGGACTCAGTCCCAGGGTTTCCTGCGCCGAGTTCCCCCGACGGTGACGTCTCCTAGATGGAGATTCTGTGGCCTTTCTACCGCGGGGAGCTGGCAGCCTTCGGAACCCATCCTGGCTTGGACAACTCGGGAAACAGTTTCCCCGAGGACCAGATAAAGCTCGTTGGCTCAGGCCCTACTGGGCTGTCGGCAGAGATGCCCCCGAACCCGGTGCTCGGTGAGCAGGTCCCAAGTGGGCAATGTGATCAAGCGGCCAGTCTCGGCACTGAGGTCCTTATTGCACAGAACTCGGGGGCTGGTGCTTTTCCGTGGGGAGGCGGTCTTCCTCTTCCCCCTCACATCCTCATCTGAGGCCAGCTCCTTCCTGGAGACAGGAAACCTGCCTTTGTTCAAGCCAGAAAACCTCCAGGGAAGATTTGCTGCTAGCTGTCCTTGGCTGTGAGCTAAGGGAGGGGTCAGCTCCTCAGGAGGGGGCCGAGGTTTCCCACATCACTGAGCTGAACGCACCTTCTGCCCTAATGTCTGCTCCTGTCAACAGTCACGTGGAGATGTCCTCAGCTTGCTTCTTACGGTGTTCTCATTTATTCCAGGAGAGGGAAAGTATTGCAAGGCAGAAGCTGCAGCTGGGACCAGGTCTCAGAAAGCCTGTGTCATCCTAAGGAGAGGACAGTGTGAGTTCTGGGGCCATGAGGAGCCACCCCAGTGTTTACCAAAGAAGAGACGATCCGAGGTGTGTTCCCTAGAGATGGCTGCAACACGGACTTGGCTTGGCAGAGACAGCCAAGACACCATTGCCATGGAATGCTACTCAGTTGTAAAAAAGGAAACGATGTCAGTTGTAGCAGCATGGATGGGCCTAGAGATTATCATACAAAGAGAAGTAAGTCATATAGAGAAAGACAGATGCCATATGACACCACCTAGCTGTGGACTCTAAACCTTATCTAGGAAAGAGAAACATACCCAGACCTAGAGAACATCCCTGTGGTCGCCAAGGAGGGTGAGGGCATGAGTACGGGCAGGGCTGGGAGTCTGGGCTGAGCAGACGCAAACCCTTATCTATAGAGTGGATAAACAGGGTCCTCCTCTACAGCACAGGGAACTCTGTTCAATATCCTGGGATAAACCATAGTGGGAAAGAATACGAGAAAGAATCTGTCCATTTGTATCACTGAATCACTCTGCATCACAGTAGAAATTAGCACGACATTGTAAATCAACTGTATTTCAGCTTAAAAGAAAAAGAATCTCTTGCGGCCTGGCAGCCTCTATTCAACTCCAGCAACGGACACACATTCGCTGAGCTGGTAGGATCCATTCACTTGCTTTTTTCTCTCATTATTGTATTTGGTTTTCAGATGCAATCCCGGCAGCTAAGCATGGCAGCTGAAATGATTCTTACTTTTCAGGATTTTTAAAAATATCATTGAAATGTTTCAATAGCATTTAGATTCTAAGGGATGTAAAATCAAGTCGATACGCCTCTTTCTCACTCAACCTTATTTAATCCTTGAAAAGGCCCACCGGGCAGTCACGTTCCCCATGTATGGAGAGGCTGAAGTGCTGAGAAACCGCATCGTGTTCACAGTCCAAAGCCGGGCTCATCACCCTGTGAGGCCTGGACACATGTGCACAAAGCCGCAAGGCCGTCCGACCCTGCCCTGCCGCTGCCAGGTGGGGCGGAAACACACAATAATGGATGGAGAAGGATTCCTTCTAGAAGCACCCTCCAAGGAGCCTCTGCCACCCACTTCCTGCCCCCATTCTGTTCCCATGCCCCCGGCCTAACCCGTCCACATCTCATCCATCCCATGGTGCTCAGTGTCAGCCAGATCAAAATGGGGTCTCCTGTGGGCTTGAGGAAACCAAGACAGACATGGGACCCCCAGGAGGCAGTGGTCCAGGCACAGGCCCTCCCAGAGGGCTCTCCTTCTTCCAGGACATGCTCCTTGCCCTGAGGAGAAACAGAGATGCTGGCCGTCATAATCGCCAGGCGCACACGCATGCTGCCCATTATCTGCCGGCCGTCATGACTGCCCGGCACACACGCCTGCTGCCCACTCCATGTGTTATCTCATGATGGGTCGACTGCAGTGTTGCCTGCAGCCCCTGGGTGCACCCAGATCTTAAGACACAGTGACGGATGGGTCCCGGATCCTGCCTTCTGTGGGCCGAGGAGCCAACGCAGACACGGTGAGCAGCGCACTGCCAAGCCAGATGGGCTGACGTCCTCGCCGCGCTGTGTGGACCACACGCGTCACCTGTGTCAAGGGGAGCAGGGACGACTGTGATGCTGGCGCCAGGGGCAGGCAGAGAACTTGCAAAACTGCAAGTACCGTTTAAAATGCCGTCACTCCTGAAACACGAGGCGTTCTTTTGTGGATCGGGCAGGAGCTTCCCAGGCAGAAGGGCCGGAATTTGCAAATGCGCTGAGTTATTAAAGTGCTTGAAGTGTCTGTGGGACTGCAAATGAAGGCCACTAATATTAATTTAGTTCTTGCATGATGGTGTAATTTGCAAGGCAATACAAAAGCAATCACATATAATAATAACAATATAGCAACAGAAGCCTCTGACTGATTCCTCATGGCAACGCAGACTCTTGCAAAGTTCTGCTGGAGACTTTATTCCCCCAGAGCCCCTGCAAGCCTGGGGGAGGCGCTGCCTTCATCCTCGTCTCGGCCACTCTCTGAAGATGCACCGCTACCCACCAGCCATGGCCCCTGGTCCGTCCTGCCAGCCATACTCCCCTCCTGAAGGCAACCCCCGCTTCTAAAGAACCGGTCCAGTAGTACCATGATGCTGCATCCCATTCTTGACCTCTGGCCCTGCCCGTTCCATCCCACTTAAAAGATACTCACCCAGCCTCTCCTTATACCCACCCACCCTGGTGTCAGGCATGCAGGTGGCCACATGACCTCCACCTGACCACCCAGCTCACGGACCAGAATTCAAAATCCCTGAGGAAAAAATGACCTGGTGCAGGAGAGAAGAGCAGGTTACCTAAAGAGGGTCTTGCTCATAGTTCTGTCTTAACAGAACTTCTGGGAAGCTTTGCACCCATTCACAGATACGTTGGTGAACACTCTGGTAGTCTCTCAGCTGCTGGGGACTATCTTTCCCTTATGGGGACAGGATAAGACCACATGGTTAAGCAGGAGCAATGGAGGAGTGAAGACACTGTCGCCAGGGATTCTGGATCAAACCGTGCCTGAAGGCAAGCCATCCCTTGAACTGTCCAGTTACATGAACTAGTGCATTTCATGGTGGTTGTTGTTTAAGGCAATGAAAATTCTATCTCCTTTCTTGTAACAAAGAGTCCTAATAGCATGGGAGAATCAGAATATAGACCCAGAGCCCATGTTTTTAGCATTGATGACAGTGACATATTTGACGTCTGCACCTGTTTTTAAGGATAATAGCAGTTCTAGGACCAGCCCTGCTAGTCCAGTGCATCCTAAAGGAAGTCAGTCCTGAACATCCATTGGAGGGACTGATGCCGAGGCTGAAGCTCCAATACTTTGGCCACCTGATGCGAAGAGTCGACTCACTGGAGAAGACCCTGATGCTGGGAAAGACTGAAGGCAGGAGGAGAAGGGGTGACAGAGGATGACATGGCTGGATGGCCTCACCGACTCAGTGGGCATGAGTTTAAGCAAACTCTGGGAGATGGTGATGGACAGGGAGCCCCGGTGTGCTGCAGTTTCTGGGTCACAAAGAGTCGGGTACCACTGAGGGACTGAACAACAGGACTAGCCCTGCATGAGAAACAGCACTTTCTGTGCTGAGTCCTGGATCACCACGGTTTCCTTTTTACCATAGATCTGGGATATGGTAGTTACAATCACCCCATTTTACATATGAGGACGCTGAGAAAGAGCTGTACTGTAGTGGCACTTACGAGGGTTTCATATAAATCGAATCATAAAGAATATGAAGTTTGGAGACTGACATCCTTCCCTCAACATACCATCCTTGAGATGCATCCACCTTATTATGAACATCACTAGCTCATTTGTTTTATGGCTGAGTGTGGGTATTGCAGTTTATCTATCTTTTCACCTGCTGAGGACACTTGGGTTATTTGCATTTGGGATGATTATTAAATTTCTGCAAGAACCCCTGCAGCTGTGCAAACATAAGTTTCTTTGGTAACAGCATACCAGGGTCGTATGGTAGGTGCTTGTTCAAATATATGCGAGACTGCCAATCCATGTCTCAGAGTGGACGCGTCATTTTGCATCCCCACAGCACAACGTGAGGGACCCAGTCACCCTAAGGGGCTTCCCAGGTGGCACTGGTGGTAAAGACCCCGCCTGCCAGTACAGGAGACGTGAGAGACCCAGGTTTGATCCCTGGGTCGGGAAGATCCCCCTGGAGGAGGTCACGGCAACCCACTGCAGTATTCTTGCCTAGAGAATCCCTTGGACGGAGCAGCCTGGTGGGCTCCAGTCCACGGGGTCATGGACTCAGACACGACTGAAGTGACTTAGCACACACGCACCGCAGTCACCCTAGAACCTGGCATGCCAGCGTTTTGTATTGTGTCCGTCCTAATAAGTGCATGCCGGTATCTCATTTGTTATTGTTGTCAGTCACTCAGTCATGTCCGTCTCTGTGCAACCCCATGGATGGCAGCACGCCAGGCTGCCCCGTCCCTCACTGTCTCTCGGAGTCTGTCCAATCTCATGTCCATCGTGTCGGTGCTGCCCTCCAACCAGCTCACCCTCTGCTCTCTGGCACGTGATCTAGAAATCTCTTCATGCGTTCTTTTTCCATTCTTGTGTTCTCTTTGGGGTTACGTGTCTGCTCAAATAGGCCATCTAGTATTTATTTTTCTTAACTGTTGAGTTTGGAGAGTTTTTAAAAAAAAAATATAATCTGGACACAAGTGTTTTGTTGAACATGCAGTTTACAAACGTGAAGTATTTTACCCCAGCCTGCAGTGTACGTTTCCTGTGGACACTGTAGTAGAGCGCCACAGACTCGGTGGTGAAACACAGAGGTGTTGCTTCTCACTGGTGTGGCGGCTGGAAGTCTGAGGCCAAGGCATGAGGTCCGGGCAGGAAGGAGGTGCTCCCGCCGCCCCCCAACTCCTCCCTGAGTCTCTCCATGTCATCTTTCCTCTCTCAGCATCTGTCTCTGAGTCCATCACTCCCCCTTCCCATAAGGACGCCAGCTGTATTGGATTGCGACCCACTGTGATCATCTTATTCTAACAGGATGGCCTCTGTAAAGATGCTATTGACAAATAAAGCCCCACTCTGAGGTCCTGGGGGGTAGGGCTGCAGCACAAGGGTTTGAGAGGGAAAACATTGAACTCATAAGTCTCATCTTTTCATTCTCTGAGGTCTTTCACAGCAAGAGCTTTGAGTTGTGGTGAAGTCCAATGTCTCCACTTTTTCCCCTTTGGGGGTCATGTGACATCTAAGAACACTTACCCAGCCTTTGGTCTCTGATGGCTTCTCTCAAAGGTCTTACAGTTCTCTGCTTTACACGTAGGGCACTGATACTTTCTGAGTCGGTTATTGTGTAAGATGTGACGCTGTGTACGTTCCGGTCTGCCGTGCTATCATTGCCGCTGGATCTGAATGTTTTCTGTAAAGAATTCTCTGAGACCAGTGATGGTGGCAATGAATTTTTTTAGCTCTCTTTCAGCAGAGAATATCTTCTTTCATCTTTATTCCTGAAGGTATTAATATTTATCTCTGATATATATTTCTAGGTTGACAGTTCTTTTCTTTCAGCACGTTAAGAAGTCCTGTGCCTCTCCATTTTAGCCTCCATGGTTTTGAATGAGAAATCCACAGCCAACTGAACTGCTTTTCCCCTGTGGGGAGCACATTTTTTTTTTTTTTTAGCTGCTTTGAGAATTCTGTGTGTGTCTAGCTTTCAGCAGTTTGATTATGATGTGTCCGGGCGTGAATTTCTTTGAGTTTATTCTCTCTGGGGTTTGCTGAGCTTCTTGATTCTGTTGGTTTATGCATTTTTCCAAATTTGGGAAGTTTCAGTCAATGTTTTTTCATCATTGCACTCTTCCCTTTGATTCTGATGACACGGATGCTAGAACTTCTGTGTTGACCCACAGGTCCCTGAGGCTCAGTTCACTTTTCAAATCTTCATCTCCGTTGTTTAGATTGGATGTTTTCTATTGATCTGTCTCTGAGGTCACTGACTCCTTTTTTTTATCATCTCCATTCTGCTACTGAGCTGATCTGTGAAGTTTTGTTATTTTAATGTTCTTTTCTTCAGAGCTTTCATTTTCTAAATTTTTAATGATTTCCAATATGTTTGTGATTGTTCATTGGGAATATTTAACAATAACTAGTTTAACATGTGTGTGTGTGTGTGTGTGCATGTGCGCACTAGTCCCACAGTAATGTCTGACTCTTTGCAACCCCATGGACTGTAGCCTGCCAGGTTCCTCTGTCTTTGAAATTCTCCAGGCAAGAATACTGGAGTGAGTAGCCATTCCCTTCTCCAGGGGATCTTTCTGACTCAGGAATCAAACCCAGGTCTTCTGCATTGCAGGCAGATTCTTTATTGTCTGAGCCATCAGGGAAGCCCAGCTTAACATATACACACTTTTGTCAAAAGGCTAACAAAGTTTTGCCAAGAGAATGCAGTGGTCATAGCAAACACCCTCTTCCAACAACACAAGAGAAAACTCTACACATGGACATCACCTGATGATCAATACCAAAATCAGAATGATTATATTCTTTTCAGTGAAAGATGGAGAAGCTCTGTACAGTCAGCTAAAACAAGACCAGAAGCTGACTGTAGCTCAGATCATGAACTCCTTATTGCCAAATTCAGACTGAAATTGAAGAAAGTAGGGATAACCATTAAACCATTCGAGTATGACCTAAATCAAATCCATAATGATTATACCGTGGAAGTGACAAATAGATTCGAGGGATTAGATCTGATAGACAGAGTGCCTGATGAACTATGAAAGGAGGTTCATAACATTGTACAGGAGACAGGGATCAAGACCATCACCAAGAAAGAGAAATGCAAAAAGGCAAAATGGTTGTCTGAAGAGGCCTTACAAATAGCTGTGAAAAGAAGAGAAGCAAAAAGAAAACGAGAAAAGGAAAGATATAAACATCTGAATGCAGAGTTCCAAAGAATAGCAAAGAGAGATAAGAAATCTTTCCTCAGCAATCAATGCAAAGAAATAGAGGAAAACAATAGAGTGGGAAAGACTAGAGATCTCTTCAAGAAAATTAGAGATACTAAGGGAATATTTCATGCAAAGATGGGCTCGATAAAAGACAGAAGTGGCAAGGACCTAACAGAAGCAGAAGATACTGAGAAGAGGTGGCAAGAATACACAGAAGAACTGTACAAAAAAGCTCTTCATGACCCAGATAACCATGATGGTGTGATAACTCACCTAGAACCAGACATCCTGAAATGCGAAGTCAAGTGAGCCTTAGGAAGCATCACTACTAACAAAGCTAGGGAGGTGATGGAATTCCAGTGGAGCTATTTCAAATCCTAAAAGATGATGCTGTGAGAGTGCTGCACTCAATATGCCAGCAAATTTGGAAAACTCAGCAGTGGCCACAGGACTGGAAAAGGTCAGTTTTCATTCCAATCCCAAAGAAAGGCAATGCCAAAGAGTGCTCAAACTATTGCACAATTGCACTCATCTCACACACTAGTAAAGTAATGCTCAAAATTCTCCAAGCCAGGCTTTAGCAATATGCGAACTGTGAACTTCCAGATGTTCAAGCTGGTTTTAGAAAAGGCAGAGGAACCAGAGATCAAATTGTCTCTGGGTCAAAACATCCGCTGGATCATCGAAAAAGCAAGAGAGTTCCAGAAAAACATCTACTTTTGCTTTATTGACTATGCCAAAGCCTTTGACTGTGTGGATCACAACAAACTGTTGAGAATTCTGAAAGAGATGGGAATACCAGACCACCTGACCTGCCTCCTGAGAAATCTGTATGCAGGTCAGGAAGCAACATTAGAACTGGACATGGAACAACACACTGGTTCCAAATAGGAAAAAGAGTACGTCAAGGCTATATATTGTCACCCTGCTTATTTAATTTATATGCAGAGTACATCATGAGAAATGCTGGACTGGATGAAGCACAGACTGGAATCAAGATTGCTGGGAGAAATATCAATAACCTTATATATGCAGATGACACCATCCTTATGGCAGGAAGTAAAGAACCAAAGAGCCTCTTAGTGAAAGTGAAGGAGGAGAGTGAAAAAGATGGCTTAACACTCAACATTCAAAAAACTAAGATCATGGCATCTGGTCCCATCACTTCATGGCAAATAGATGGGGAAACAGTGGAAATAGTGGCAGACTTTATTTTGGGCGGCTTCAAAATCACTACAGATGGGAGGAGGAGCTAAGATGGCAGACGAGTAGGACGGGGAGAATACTTTCTCCTCCACAAATCCATTAAAAGAACATTTGAATGCTGAATTAATTCTACAAAACAACTTCTGAATGCTGGCAGAAGTCATCAGGCACTTAGAAAGACAACTCATTGTCTTCAAAACAAGAAAACGAGCCCTGCGGTAACTCCTTTTGCGGAGAAGCGGCGCGGACACCAGCATTTGCTATTAGCAAGCGGGGGCTGGGCTAGGAGGAGCGGCACGGCCTGCATCGCTTTGAGAAAGGATTTGGCCTGGCTATCTCGAGCGCTGTCGGAGCGAAATAACCAGACTGTCGGTTATCTACTACATCAAAAGCCAGCCTTAACTTAAGACGCCACCAGGACTACGTACGGAACAAAGGACTGCACGGAGATAGCCGGCTGCAGGGCATCCCACTCCAGTGACAGGCAGCCAGGGCCGGAGGCGGGCAATCACAGCCCTAGAGAGACACTGTCTACAGAACTGTAAGTAGGTTTCTGTGCTGACTCACGCTTCTTGGGGCTCTGGATGGTCAACATCTGCCTGAGAAAGTGCGCCAGTTGTATACCCAGAAAACTGAGCGGCGGGGAGGCGATAAGTTGCAGCAGCTGCACTCGCTGAACATTTCATCACCTGCGCTACTCCGATCTGGGAAAGGCATAAAACGCAGACTCAACCGAGTCTGTGCTTCCGAGGATTATCCGAGTGCCTGAACCTGGCCGGCTTAAATTTGGGTGTTCATCTCCGCCCTCTCTGTAACAGGGCAGAGATCAGATATTGAAAAGACCTGTAAACCGCCTCAATAAAGAGAATTCAACAAACTACCAGAATATAGTAAGGACACTTTAAACTTGGCAATTTTAACAAGATGAAGAGACAAAAGAATACCCAGCAGCTAAAGGAACAGGATAGATGCCCACCAAACCAAACCAAAGAGGAAGAGATAGGGAATCTACCTGATAAAGAATTCCGAATAATGATAGTGAAATTAATCCAAAATCTCGAAATCAAAATGGAATCACAGTTAAAGAGTCTGGAGACAAGGATTGAGAAGATGCAAGAAAGGTTTAACAAGGACCTAGAAGAAATAAAAAAGAGTCAACACATAATGAATAATGCAATAAATGAGATCCAAAACACCCTGGAGGCAACAAATAGTAGAATAACAGAGGCAGAAGATAGGATTAGTGAATTAGAAGATAGAATCCTAGAAATAAATGAATCAGAGGAGAAAAAAGAAAAACAAATCAAAAGAAATGAGGACAATCTCAGAGACCTCCAGGATAACATTAAACGCTACAACATTCGAATCATAGGAGTTCCAGAAGAAGAAGATAAAAAGAAAGATCATGAGGAAATACTTGAGGAGATAATAGTTGAAAACTTCCCTAAATTGAAGAAGGAAATTACCACTCAAGTTCAAGAAATCCAGAGAGTCCCTAAAAGGATAAACCCAAGGCGAAACGCCCCAAGACACATATTAATCAAATTAACAAAGATTAAATATAAAGAACAAATATTAAAAGCAGCAAGGGAAAAACATCAAATAACTCACAAGGGAATTCCCATAAGGATAACAGCTGATCTTTCAATAGAAACTCTCCAAGCCAGGAGGGAATGGCAAGACATAATTAAAGTGATGAAAGAAAATAACTTACAGCCTAGATTATTGTATCCAGCAAGGATCTCATTCAAATATGAAGGAGAAATCAAAAGCTTCACTGATAAGCAAAAGTTGAGAGAATATAGCACCACTAAACCATTTCTCCAACAAAAACTAAAGGACATTCTCTAGATAGGAATCATTAAAAGGGAGTATAAATTTGAACCCAAAACAATAAAGTAAATCCTATTTATCAATAATTGCTTTAAACGTTAATGGGCTGAATGCCCTAATCAACAAAGACTGGCCGAATGGATACAAAAACAAGACCCCTACATACCTTGTCTACAAGAGACAACCAAAAGACTAAAATGCATCAAATGGATACAAAAACTAGACCCCTATATATGTTGTCTACAAGAGAACCACCTTAAAATAGGGGATATATACTGACTGAAAATGAAGGGCTGGAAAAAGATTTTCTATGCAATTATGGACCAAAAGAAAACAGGAGTAGCAATACTCATATCAGATAAAATTGACTTTAAAGATCCTGAAAAGGAGACAATCAAGGTTATACATAACGACTTAAAGGAACAATCCAAAAAGAAGTTATAACAATTATAAATATATATGCACCCAACATTGGAGCATTGATATATCTAAGACAAACATTAATTAATATGATAGAAGAAATATGCAACAATACAATAATAGTGGGAGACTTTAATACACCACTTATATAATCTGGCTGTAATAGACAAAGTAAAGAGGAAAATATATTCACTTATGAGCCTCAAAAAATTTAGTTCACTCAGGAGAGTTATTTGTTCACTCTGTAAAGCTTTATTGACTATTTTATGGGACTGGTACCACTTTGGGTAGTAGGGAGGAAGAAGTGACAAATGTGATCCTGTCCTAAATAATATATTGTGGTAAAGATAGACCTACCAATACAAAATACCAAGATGTGCCTAAGATGAGGACACCCAAACTGGACTTTTAGTTTCCTGAACTTTTCATTTCCAGATTAAACCTCCTAATATAGGATGAATTCAACATGTTTTTTTTTTTTTAAGTGTTCTTTGTGATTAAAAACAGAAAGCCTTTAGTTAAGAAATTACATATACTCCTCTGCACCATCACTCCCCTTCTTTCTTCCCATTTCCCTCCCACCCTCATCGATCCTTTCCTTTGTCCATTTTCCCCTGCAAAAAAATAAAGAAAGAAAGAAAGAAAGAAAATCACTACAGATGGTGACTGCAGCCATGAAGTTAAAAAACGCTTTCTCTTTTGAAGGAAAGTTATGACCCACCTAGACAGCATATTAAAAAAGCAGAGACATTACTTTATCTATAAAGGTCCATCTAGTTAAAGCTATGGCTTTTCCAGTATTCATGTATGGATGTAAGTGTTAGACCATAAAGAAAGCTGAGTGACAAAGATTTGATGCTTTTGAACTGTGGTGTTGAAGAAGACTCTTGAAATTCCTTGGACAGCAAGGAGATCCAACCAGTCCATCCTAAAGGAAATCAGTCCTGACTATTCATTGGAAGGACTGATGCTGAAGCTGAAACTCCAATACTTTGGCCACCTGATGCGAAGAACTGACTTATTGGAAAAGACCCTGATGCTGGGAGGGATTGGGGGCAGGAGGAGAAGGGGACGGCAGAGGATGAGATGGCTGGATGGCATCACTGACTTGATGGACATGAGTCTGAGTGAACTCCAGGAGTTGCTGATGGACAAGGAGGCCTGGTGTGCTGCAGTCCCTGGGGTCGCAAAGAGTTGGACACGACTGAACTGAACTGAACACATAAAATAGATAACTAATAAGGAGATACTACTGTGCAGCACAGAGATCTCTACTCAATACTCTGTAATGACCTGTACTGGAAAAGAAGCTAAAAAAAGAGTGAGCAAGTGCATGTGGGTGTGTAACTGAGTCACTTTGCTGTACACCTGAAACCAACACGACAGTGCACATCAGCTGCTGTTGCTCAGCCACTGACTCGCGTCTGACTCTTTGAGGCCCTGTGGACGGCAGCACACTAGCTTCCCTGTCCTCTGCTATCTCCCAGAGTTTGCTCAGCTTTATGACCATTTAGCTGATGACGCTTTCTAACCATTTCATCCTCTGCTGCCCACTTCTCTGTTTCGTTCACCATACGCCAAGCCATCCTGGGTTATATCCTAGACATGTGCAAAGTTATGTTGTGAGGCTCTGGGTCATTCTCTAAAGGAAAATGTTGGGTTTTTGTTGATGCAGGCAGTTGGCCTGTTTACACCTGGCCCACGAGTTCCAGCTTGCCTTCTCTGGACCCTCTGCAGTATTTACCTGGGCAGTTCAGGTTTCCAAGCCTTTGCAACTCTAGCATATTCATTCTGCACACGTGCCCCTCAGCAGCCAGTCTAGGACCTGATCTGTGGTCTCTCTGTTAGTTCAGTCCCCAAAACGTTTGCACAGCTTGTTGATGGAGGGAGGTACTGGCCCTGGGAATTAAGAAATTGTCCTAAAAGATCACTTTCCCAGGTTCTTCAAGCTATAAAACAGGGATCCTGCTCTCAGAGCATCTGCTCTGCCATCCACTCTCATCTGTGGTCCAGCAGCCCAGGAAGAGGGAAGAGGGGGCAGCATGTGGTGTGACCTCCCTCTCCAGGAACTCCTGACCCGCCGTGTGCAGAGGACAGTTACCTGCCTCCAGTGAGGGTCCCTGCAGACTCTCGTTGCTGGCTGCTGCCACCGCCTCTAAGCTACTGCTTGAGGAACTGGAGCATGGAGCATTAAAAATAGGGAAGAAAACAGCACTAGGGAATTGCCTCTGTGTCAGGGGTCCCTTTCCTGCTCCTTGAGCCGTGGCCGGAATGTCTCCTGGAGCTTCGTCTACCTGCCCATTTGTGAGTTTACAGTGCACTGAATTCATGCTGGAGTAGACTGGGGGGAGCGGGGAGCAGTAAACTCTTTTCATCCGGTGGCATTAAATTCTGGAGATCTTTCCCAAGTTACCTGCTTCTCCCCACTTTCCCAAGTCCTTAAATAGTTATCTCACATATTCCAGCCAGCATTTGTGGGGATAATCAGTGGGAGAGTAAAGGGGGAATGTGGCTAATCCAACTTACCCAGGTTCAGAGCCAAGTATGCTTGACTCTGCATCAGAGACATTCACACGTGTGCTTCTTGAGCTCCTTCTGTTCAGCCCTCGTGCTTTATGTCTGCTCAGACCAGAGTGGTGAAGTTCTACCTGGTGGTGTCAAGTAGCATGTTTTGATGAAATTTTCTACATGTGCTCTTTGTAAGATTAAAAAAAATATATATTCGTGTAGCCTTATCGATCTTGATTTGGAAACATTTTTGAACACTTTCAACAGAATTCTTGTTCAGTGTGTCCCAGATCCAAGTGTCTGGTAATAAGCTGAGAAAAATAAAAAATGGATTTGCTTTCCTTTTAAGAAAATCAATAAATCACAAGAGATGAATTTAATAGAAAAAAACAGAGAAATGAAAGTTTCTGCCTGATTATAGCATTCGTGTTGGAACACGAGATGGGATCTGAGAGTCGGTCATGTGGGAAGAGCGGAGTGGCCATCCGAGATGAGAAGGCACAGGCGGGAAGACCGATGATGGGTGGCCTGGAGTCTTGCTGATGAGACCTCAGCTCAAGTGAGAAGAGCTAGGATGCAGGGAGCCGGCTGACCCTGAACACTGGCTCCAGAGAGCAGGAGGAAAGGGCTCAGGAACCAGGAACAAGGGTCAGCGGAGAGCAGACCACGGAGCCTCCAGGCTGCCATGCTGTGAGCCACACAGTGACGAGGGGCCGAGCGGTCCACCCTGGGGTCTCAGGGTGGGAGGACCAGAGGTCATGGGGCTGGGGGAGAGGCAGGCGGTGAGGACCCCATGAAAGTGCTCTCGGCTGTGCGGTCTCACTCTATCCCCAGATAGAGATGTGGATGCCAGAGGAGATGCGTCTCAACCAGCACCCGTGTGGGCTTCCTCCTGCGTCCAGGTTAGAAGATCGTCAGGTCTCTTCTCCCAGTCAGCAAGGAGCGTGGGTCTCACCACCACCCTGGTCCGGCCAGTGGTCACTCCACCAGCCTGGCACTGCCCTGGACTGGGTGTGGCGAGGAGAGCCCTGTGCTGTGGTCCACGAGTGCCCCCCTTCTGCTAGACTCGACGGGGGCTCTGCCCTCTCTGTGGTCCTCACTGCAGATCAGTCACGAGCACATTTGACAGCTGTGAGCAGCCTAAGAGCTGCCCATGTGTGATCAGGAGGGCCTGTATGAGCCCCATGCAAGGCTAGGCATCCATTCCCCGCCCCACCCCAGGGGCAGGACCTCACCCCATCACCCCCAGGCAGGGCCTCACCCTTACTCCTCCCAACAGGCAGGCCCCCCTCCCCACCCAGGCAAGGCCTCCCCCACCTCCCCCACCCCCACCTCCCAACCCCCTACCCCCCTCCCCCTGCCTCCGTGGTATGCCCTTGGCACCCAGAGAGTCAGCTCTCATCTGGCTGGAAATCCATCACCAGGAGCTACTCCAGCGCAGCCTGTCACACCGCATCCCTGACAGGCACAGGCCGAGGACTCCACGAAATCTTACATAAGCAGCCTGGCTGGTCAACACGGGCCTATTTTAGGAGCATCTGATGGGAACCGACTTCGGGTGCAGAAGCGTACCGGCAGCAGGTGACTGAAGATGGGGATTTAATGACACACATCTCCTCAGATTGAAGTGCACACAGAGCACCCGGGGAGAGGACGCTCTCTTCTCTGCCTCCAAGTGCAATCCCTCACTTTATAGCAATCTGTGAGCTCCTGGCTTCCCGCTGAAATCTCGCTCCTCAGAAGGAAGTCAGTGTCTGGAAAGCAAAATTGAGGCCGGAGAGCCTGGAACATTTCAGTCCATGGAGAACGGGCTTCCCCATCCTCCCGCCCCATCGCCACCATTTGAGGCCGAGAGTGACTGATGGAACACATATGGAGAGACTTCATCCTCTAACTCGGCCTCTGTGATCCAGCACAGTCCAGGCTCTATGAGGTCATCCAAGCAGCACGGAAGCAGCTTTGAGACTCAGAGCCACACTTGCTCCTCCATCAACCTCGTTCTGCCTTTAAATATGCCCTCTGCGCACCCAGCCTCGTGCCTCGAGCCCAGGCTCCTCCCTGACTCCTCGACACTCGTGTGACAGCGTCTGCTGGCTGTCATCTCCACTGGGATGACCCACAGTCAGCTCAGACTCTCCATGGCCAATGCAGGCCTCTTGACCCTGGTCCACTGAATCTCTGCACCGCAGCAGCAACGGCCAGGCCAGCCCAGCCCATCCACCCAGCGGCTGGAAGCCCTGAAGTCATCCATAACTTTCCTTTCCTTCTTTTCTTTTCATAACCTGAGACCGAGTCATTGGCGAACACTCCCCAACCTCATCCATGACAGACCCAGAACCCCAGAATCTGCCCAACAGTAACTCGGACTCTCCTGCCTCAGTCAGGCCACCCCCGCTCTCACGTGGACCATCAGGGATGCTCTGACCAGTTTCCTATGGTCCTTTCTGAACAAGCAGAAATCAAATCTTGTCGTTCCTCTGCACAAAGTCCTCCCTCAGCTCCAACGAGAGACAGATTCTCCAGGACACACACAGAAGCTTCCACGTGATTATGCTGAGCTCAAGCTGGGAAATCCTGAGCTCATCCTTTTCTTCTTTACTTTGTCCAGGGACATCAGTGTAATTCCATCTCAGCCATATCTGATGCTTCGCGACCCCATGGACTACAGCACACCAGTCTTCCCTGTCCATCACCAACTCCTGGATCTTGCTCAAGCTCATGTCTATTTAGTCGGTGATGCCATCCAGCCTCTCATCCTCTATCATCCCCTTCTCCTCCTGCCTTCAATCTTTCCCAGCATCAGGGTCTTTTCAAATGAATCAGTTCTTTACATCAGGTGACGAAAGGATTAGAGCTTCAGCATCAGTCCTTCCAATGAATATTCAGGACTGATTTCCTTTAGGATGGACTGGTTGGATCTCCTTGAAGTCCAAGAGACTCAAGAATCTTCTCCAACACCACAGTTCAAAAGTATCAATTCTTCAGTTCTCAGCTTTCTTTATAGTCCAACTCTCACATCCATACATGACTACTGGAAAAACCATAGCCTTGACTAGATGGACATTTGTTGGTAATGTCTCTGCTTTTTAATATTCTGTCTAGGTTGGTAACTTTTCTTCCAAGGAGAAGAAAAGTTAAAAGTTAATTAAAAGAAAATCTTTTAATTTCGTGGCTACCGTCACCATCTGCAGTGATTTTGGAGCCCCCCAAAATAAAGTCTGTCACTGTTTCCATTGTTTCCCCATCTATTTGCCATGAAGTGATGGGACTGGATGCTATGATCTTAATTTTTTGAATGTTGAATTTTAAACCAGCTTTTTCACTCTCCTCTTTCACTTTCATCAAGAGGCTCTTCAGTTCCTCTTCAATTTCTGCCATAAGGGTGATGTCATCTGAATATCTGAGGTTATTGATATTTCTCCCGGCAATCTTGATTCCAGCTTGTGCTTCATCCAGTCTGACATGTGGCATGATGTACTTTGCATATAAGTTAAATAAGCAAGGTGACAATATCAGGAGCCACCAACCAAAATCATTACATTTGTTGGTTTTCCAAAAACAATTGAAAGTATCATTTACAGAACCACCCAGCTCCTTGCTTTTTATAAACAGTTGACTAAGAGACTCCAGTGCAGATACTTTGTGTGTCTACTGCTAGTTTACACCACACCGGCTACCTGTGTCTCACTCACCACCAGAAATAGAGTCACCAGAGTAATGTCTTTAATTGAATTAGAGAGCAGATTCCAGGAACCCCAGACCCAGTTCAATAAAATTTATCTTTACACACTGCTATATTTAAAATGGATAAACAACAAGGACCTACTGTATAGAGCAGGGAACTCCACTCGATGTTATGTGGCTGATTGGATGGGAGTGGAGCTTGGGGGAGGATGGATACATGCATATGTATGGCTGAGTCCCTTCACTGAAACTATTCGGATCAGATCAGTCGTTCAGTCGTGTCCGACTCTGCGACCCCATGAACTGCAGCATGCCAGGCTTCTCTGTCCATCACCAACTCCTGGAGTTCACCCAGACTCACGTCCATCGAGTCAGTGATGCCATCCAGCCATCTCATCCTCTGTCGTCCCCTTCTCCTCTTGCCCTCAATCCCTCCCAACATCAGAGTCTTCTCCAATGAGTCAACTCTTTGCATGAGGTGGCCAAAGGACTGGAGTTTTGGCTTTAGCATCATTCCTTCCAAAGAAATCCCAGGGCTGATCTCCTTCAGAATGGATTGGTTGGATCTCCTTGCAGTCCAAGGGACTCTCAAGAGTCTTCTCCAACACCACAGTTCAAAAGCATCAATTCTTCAGCGCTCAGCCTTCTTCACAGTCCAGCCCTCACATCCATACATGACCACAGGAAAGACCATAGCCTTGACTAGGTGAACATTTGTTGGCAAAGTAATGTCTCTGCTTTTGAATATGCTGTCTAGGTTGGTCATAACTTTCCTTCCAAGGAGTAAGCATCTTTTAATTTCATGGCTGCAGTCACCATCTGTAGTGATTTTGGAGCCCAGAAAAATAAAGTCTGACAGTGTTTCCACTGCTTCTCCATCTATTTCCCATGAAGTGATGGGACTGAAACTATTAGAGCACCGTTAATCAGCTATACCCCAATACGGGCTTCACAGGTGGCACTAGTGGTAAGGAATCACCTGCCAGTGCGGGAGACACAAGAGACTCGGGTTCGATCCCTGGGTCAGGAAGATCCCCTGGAGGAGGGCACGGCAACCCACCCCAGTATCCTTGCCTGGAGAATCCTGTGGACAGAGGAGCCTGGCGGGCTACAGTCCATGGAGTCACAGAGAGTGGGACACAACTGAGCGACTTAACACACACACACACACACATACCCCATACAAAATACAGAGTTCAAAAGAAAAAAAAAAAAAAAAAACACCTTTAAAATGTTGTCCTCCAGAATGCCTCTCAGAACCAAAACTTGTGTCAGTTAGAGTTCCCCAGAGAAAGAGAACCAATGGTATATACAGACAACTAGAAAGAGATTTGTTATGAGGACCTGACTCACACGGAAGACGGAGGCTGAGAAGTCCACGGTCTGCCGTCTGCATGGCGAGCCCTACAGTGGCCAGTGTGGCCGGAAGACCACCGAGCAGAGCCGAAATGTGGACTCCAGTCCCGGTCTGAAGGCCTGAGGCCAGGAGACAAAGGTTTCAGCTCAAGCTGTCAGGAAGAGGCAGCACACCCCTCCTTTTACATTTCTGTCCAATTCAGCCCTCTGTGGATTGCATAAGACTCCGCCATCTTCAGGAGGGCAGTCTGATCTACTTGGCTCACCAATTCAAAGGCTAACCTCTTCTAGAAACACCCTCACAGGTACAGTCAGAACAAATGCTGGACCAGGTACTGGGCATCCCAGACCCGGTCAAGTGGAGATGAACAACTAACCACTGCACCATCCCACTCCAAGCAAAACCCAAGGTAGTGTGCACAGCCCAGCCGGGAAGCCCCTCAAGCACGCCTGCACACCTCGCCGTGCCCCCTCCCTGTGTGCCTGCGTCTCTCTTCCCCTTTATGCTGTCCGTCACGTATCATCAACAACCACAAGTTTAATGGCTTAAAACAGCACACGTTTGTTATCTCACCATCCCCTAGGATCAGAGGTCCAGCAGAACTTAGCTAGGCGCTCGGCTTAAGGTCTCAAGAGGCTGGTCCATGCATTAGCCAAGTCTGAGGGCTTCCCTGGAGGATGAGAGCATGAAGGGTCTGCTTGCAAGCTCCTTGGGATCATCAGAGGAATTCATTTTCTTATTTATGCAGCACCGAAGGTGCTGGTTTCTTCATGACCGTATACAGGAGACTACCCTCAGCCTTAGAGGCTGTGCACAGAACCTTGCCACAGGGAATCCCCCAACCTGATCACTGAGATCTCCAGCCAGCAAAGAGTGTGCCAGCACAATGGGTCTCACCTACCACTGGTGTGGGAGGGACATGCCATACTCCACTGCTAGCCACAATTCACAGCCCCCTGACCCACACTCTGGTGGGGGGCTGATACCCCAGGAGATGGGGTCAAGGAGTCACCCCAGGGTCTGTCTGCCCCACCTTCTCATTTCCCTCCATCTCGTGGAGTTCTACATGCCTGGGTCCATGTGTCATCTGCCACAGACAGAGAGGAAAATAGCCAGGATCCTGGTCAGACTGTGGAGGACCAGTGCCACACGTTTGAACCCCATGGGAGAAAACCTCCGACTTAATCTAAACAACATAAAGTAGCACTGAGTATTTTATCTGTTTTCCAAAGTTGCCAAACATGATAGGAAAGGTTCTCAAATATTTCACAACTCTCTCCCATGGGTTCATTATCCAGGATATTCTATTCAGTTCCAATCAGAGGAAACTTGAGTTTCACTTGCTATCAGCTCTCATTGAGATTCTGTTGAAGATGGAGTTTGGGGTGATGGTGAATGAGATTTCCAGTGTGGTCCTTGCCAGGCTTAAACAACCTCAAACTTAAAACCTCACTGCACCAGACTTTGTTTTCCAGTCTCTTTGTCTGTAATAAGAAATCTTCGTATTTTCCACCCTGGGAATGGCTTTTACACCGTTCGGTGAGGCACACATCTGAAGGGTATAATTTGTGCTGGGCAGTCAGTCGTGCTCGTGGAATTTAATACACGATAACACAGACTCCTTCACAGCAAAAGGAAAGTGCCCAGTCCATTAGTAACTTCTGTAAAGCTGGATGGGACCCAAGAGGACGCAGGGGTGAGGGCCAGCCTCTGGGCGTTAGGCGTGTTGTCACCTAATTGTCCTCCCAGGGTCTGATGTCATCAGGAGGACTCCAGGGTTATGTCGATTTAAAGTGCAAGTCATGCGACCACTCCGAGCCTCACTTTCCCACGTGTCAAGTGTGGATTAAATGACTCTTACCTCGTAGACATTTTCCCCATATTTTGTGAATTTTTATCTGATGATTTTTTATGATCTACAGAAGTTTAGCATTTTTTTTTTATTTAACAACTGTGTTTTATTATCTTCTACAATCAAGTCAAAATAAAATATCACTAATTCCACGCACAGATTATGACTGCCTTACTACACGCTGTCGTTTAGCACTCAGGGCAAAAGCTTTAGGATCAGACGTGATGGTTACTTGGCTTGGGGCAGCACAGGCTCCCTTCTTTTCTTCTTTTTTCTTTCTCTAGAGTTATTGTTTATACAGGGGAATTCCTCCTCCATCACAACCGCAGAAGCTAAAAGGTAGCTTGACTTTTTTTTACAAATTTTATTTTACCATCATCATTATTACTTTGCTATATAGAAGGTCCTTGCTGGTCACCCATTTGAGAATTTCAAGTATTTTGATGGAGTGAAATCTATTTTGATTTGCTCTGTGATTTATTCCATTAGCTCATCCCTACAAGGGTCTTCCCTGCTCTGGTATCAGTTGATTATTTGCACCCATAATTTATTCATAGGTTTGTGTACTTTAAACACGTTGCATTTTTAATGTATGTGTACACTTTGGTGCAGAGAGTAAGTGAAGATCACGTCTCCCACCACCCGACCTCATCAGTGTCATTTACTGTTTAATCTACCAGCATTAGTCAGTTTTCTTGTAATGATGTCACTTAACAAACAGCCCTTCAATATCTCAGAAGCTTAAAAACAACAAACACGGATTTCACACTAACAGCCCAGACCTTGATACTTCAGCTCCAGCAGGGATGCGGCTCAGGCACGCTCCGCGTTTGTCCAATTTCAGGGCCTGGACTAAAGGACTGGACACTGTCTGAGCTGGGATTCCTCCTGGTCGAGGGGAGAGCACGAAAGGAAGATTGACCTTTGTCTCTTAGAAGCTTTGTTTGGCTTGCTGTGGTCTCCACCCACATTCCAATGGCCAAAGGACATTAGATGGCCTAGTCCAATGTCAGGGATGCAGAAAGGATTCTCTTCTTGGGCAGGAGAAGTGCACAGAACTCAGCAGAAGAGGGTGCGTTCCTTCTGACCAATCCTGCAGTCTCTAAAGTCATCCTCTTGGTCTGTACATGCACCTCCTTCCTCCCTAGGCAAGACATCCCAAAACGACTTGGAAGCCCAGAAGTTATAGCTACCTTTTCATCAGGTTTGGATGTAACTCGTCTAGACCTGAGGACCTGGGGATTGCCTTTCTAATTATCTGCCTCCCACACATAGGGAAAGTAACGGTGGCCCAAAGACAGGATTGCTGTCTCTGACACTCGCATTGAAACTGGAAGAGCAGCAGGTACCTAGAGTCCCTGGTCCACAGTCCTCCTGCAGTCCAGGTCCCGAGCGATGCGAGGTCCTCTAGTCGAGGGGGCAGAGTTTTTGCTTTGGGCCCAAGTTCTATTCTCTTGTTCTTTGTGACTTTTAGCTTCTCCCTCAGACAGTTCTTTATTTTTCTTCTAGGTCTCATCTTGAGAGGTTCCGGAAATGGTGGCTGATGAGCTTTTTAATCTCTCTTTCTGCCTTTAGAAACGCTGTATCAAAGGCCATTTTTCACCTCAAAGCTTATAGGAGGCACTTGGGACTGGCCTGGCTTCTCAGGAGCCACATGCTTGGTCCTTTTTGCTGAAACACCGGGAAATGTTCCAGCACAGACCCGCCCTGGGCTTCAGATCTTTCATTCATAAAGATTGTGTGAACAGCATCCATACTGGTGACCCTGGTACTCACTCGGCTCAAACATCCTCCACAGGTGAGTGAAGAAAACAGGACCTTTCGGCAAGAACAATAGTAGTAGTAACACGAAGGCAAGCGCCGACAGAGTGGAGCAAAGTACGTGGACTTCACTCTCACAGAAAGAACTGGTGCATATTCCACAGGAGAAAACTCTATTAGGAGATTTAGGGCTTAAGAACATCTCCAAGTTCTCTAAAATCTGCACCTCAATTCTGCTTCCTCTTCGCATCCAAAGAGTCAATGTGCTTGTGCATCAGTGTATATTCCCTGCTTTGCTGTCCGCATCGATAGCTGCTCTGTCACGACCGACTCTCTGTGACCCCACGGACTGCAGCCAGCCAGGCTCCTCCGTCCATGGGATTCTCCAGGCAGGAATACTGCAGGGCTGCCATTTCGTCCTCCATCCCTACTTAACTCTTCAGAAGCAATTACTCCAGAAGCTGTGGGAAATGTACATAAAAAGGGGATATATGTTGAATGAAAACAATCAGAAGCAAGAATCAGATTCTGAATGTCTTGCTCACCCATGACCGTACATGAGTCTTCCAAATGTTTCCTTTCACTCATGTCAATTTGTTAAACTCAAGTCCATTCATTTCATAACTCTTTTGGAATGAGCAATATCTATCAAAACAGGAGATTTTTGAAAGAGTTTTAGAATCTTCAAAATGTTTTGATTTGTAACCAATATGCATTTGCATAAAGATATCCAATCCAAATAAAAAAATGAAGACATAAACAGGTAGATACATAAAATATTAGAATCAGTAAAAGGGAACCTGGATTGTTAGTGAGAAAATAGAATTTCTTGGGGGAGGGATAAATTAGAAGTTTGGGACTGGCAGATACAAACTACTGTGTAGGCTTCCCTGGCAGTCCAGGGGTTAAAACTCCATGCTTCCAGAGGAGCAGCTGAGCAGTCCATCCTAACTGAAGAACAAAGATCCCATGTGGTCTGGCCAAATTAAAAAAAAAAAAAAAAAGAAAAGCCTTTTAAGGAGCTGTTTGTATCACCCAAATAATTTTTAAATAAACTCATCAATTTATTTTATAAAACAAATGTTATAATTCAAATAACTTTTTTAATTAAACAACTATAACATTAGAAAAACACACACTCAACCAAAAACAATGGATAAACAGAAAGGTCCTACTGTACAGCACAGAGAACTCTACTCAATACGGTTTATTCCTGTAATAAACCATAATGGGAAAATATGAAAAAGGAAACTTATGCTTTTCTTCAGCTTTTTATGAACTATAAGAATAAATATTTTCATTGCTAAAATAGGTGTAAAAAAAGAAAATAGATGTTCTTAAGTCAAAAACAGTTCAACACTAAACCGTTATGAAGCGCTCACGTTTTAACAGTCAAGACCGGCTGCTAAACCAGGAGAGGGGCCTAGGGGTACACCTCTCTTACTTCCAAATAGGTGCCAGTGAATTAACAGCAACATCAGGGTTGTCTTGTGTTTGGAGAGTGCATTTCCCAAGATCTCATATCATCCCCACGCCCCAAGCCAGGCCAACGGTCATTAACCAACTTAGCTGATAAGTAACTGAAGCTCTGGGGAAGAACTGTCTTGGCTCCATTCATAAGACCAGTGAAAAGCAACATTGAAGCAAGAACCTAGTGTTCCGGCTCCTCCTACAGCACGGTGTCATGTGGCTTCTAGTTATTTCGCGCTATTTCCTTCTACTCTTTGTTATTTTAAATCCACCTCAGATACCTCGGATCTAAGGGTCCCCCACGGATCTAAGTCCATCACCAGTACTTTCTCTTGTTCCTAGTTCCTGATATACCTCCTAGTTTTTAAACCGATTCCAGCCCTGTATGGGGGGTTTTAGAGGTTCTGTATGCTATCTGTCCCCTGAAACCTTTCACTTGGTTGCCTCCCAAGCCATATGAGAAGAGGAGAACAACACAGCCAGGCCACAAGCTGTTTCGAGGCTGGGATTCAGTCATGTGTTTCCTGGTCCAGACACTCCTGTGTGTCTCTGCTGAGGAGCCTTGGCTGATAGCCAGGGCACGGGTGAGGAGGAAGGGTCCACACTGTGTCCTCCGTGGCACGTTCTACACCCACCTTTGGTCGCCAGCTCTGTGTGACCGTCCAGACCTCCACCAGCCTTTCTGCTGCTTTCGCTCTTGGCCACTTAACAGCTAATGGCTTGAGGCTTGAGAATATTAGGTTCACTTTTCTGTTCGTTCTTTCTCTCTGGAAAACCAGCCCTACAAATGCTGCTGTGTCTCTCTAATGCCTCCAAACTCTCTTTTAATCCATATCTTCAAGCTTTCATTGGAAGAATGGTCTGTTACTGCCAGCTGATCATAGCTAGAAGGGGACTTCATCCTTCCCAGGGTTTCTGTGATCCTAACGTGAGAAATGTCAAAGTGATTTGATTCAGAGAATATTGTGGAACAGGTGTCCAATAACACAACCAACACAATTAAAATACTTCAAAAATTATTACAGCAATGATTACTTCTATTAATCTTAATGACAATATTTCAAAATCAAAACTTCAAATTAAATATTTTGCTGTTATAATTGAGCTTCACGTAGACAGCAGATATTGGTTTTTCTAGCTTATTTGATAGCTGATTTAATACACTGACATTTTGATTGATGCCATTATTTGTAAATTTGGTGCATATAATAGTAATATTAATAATGATAATCATAACACAACAATAGCCACTGATACGTACCAACCAATTAACATATGTCAAGTTTGGTTCTAAGTCTTCTGTATCAATTATTTCATTATCTCCTCACAGCAAATCTGTAGGATAGATACTGTTGTGACCCCCATTTCACACAGAAAGAAAGTGAGGCACAGAGAGATGAAGAACCACCCACGGGGTCCCACGGTTAGTAACCAGCCGAGCAGGGGTTGGGCTAAGGCCGCCTGACTCCCATTCGGTGCTCCGAGCCGCTCTGCAGCTTCCCGTCAGTTGTAGGACAGCGCCAAAGACTGAGATCACACAAAGCCATGAAAAGATTCAGATTTTTAAATACAACCTTGGAAACCCTAGGAGGTCCCAAGCAGACAAGCAACACATGTTTTTGTCCTCCTTTAACTCCACAAATGTGAAGCAAAAGCACTTACTAAACATATTTATATTCAATCATGGTTTTAAATGGCTTCCCTGGTGGCTCAGACAGTAAAGAATCTTTTTGCAATGTGGGAGACCTGGGTTCAATTCCTGGGTGAGGGAAGATCCCCTGGAGGAGGAAATGGCAACCCACTCCAGTATTCTTGCCTGGAGAATCCCATGGATGGAGGAGCCTGACAGGCCTCAGTCCTTGGGGTCACAAAGAGTTGGACATGACTAAGAGACTAACATTTTCACTTTTATGATTTTAAAATCTAGAGCTCAAAGTTAACAAAAGTTACACATGGCTCCTGTCCCTACTGAGTCATCATCTATGGAAAGGAAAGACTTCCATCAAAGCTTACACCTGTAGCTTTTAATTGCAGTTAAGTAGAGAATGCTTTTGAACTTTGGTGTTAGAGAAGGCTCTTGAGAGTCCTTTGGACTGCAAGGAGATCCAACCAGTCCATTCTAAAGATCAGTCCTGGGTGTCCATTGGAAGGACTGATGCTAAAGCTGAAACTCCAATACTTTGGCCATCTCATGCGGAAGAGTTGACTCATTGGAAAAGACCCTGATGCTGGGAAGGATTGAGGGCAGGAGGAGAAGGGGACGACAGAGGATGAGATGGCTGGATGGCATCACCAACTTGATGGACATGAGTTTGAGTGAACTCCGGGAGTTGGTGATGGACAGGAAGGCCCGGCGTGCTGCCGTTCATGGAGTCGCAAAGAGTAGGACACAACTGAGCGACTGAACTGAACTGAACTGAGAGAATGCCAAACCTGGAAGGAGTGTGCCAAGGGCCCATGTTGGTCTGGAGGGCTAAAGATGGCTTTATGATGGAAGTGACATTTCTGCTGAATCCTGTTAGAAACATGAAGAGCAGGTGAACCGGCATGCACAAGGATCTGGGGCTGAAGGTGAGGCTGGAAGGGGCCTGGACCATTCAGGGAAGTGGAAGAAGGTCATCCAACTGCTGGTATCTATTCCGGAGGAAAACCCAGAGAGAGAGGGAAGAGAACTCAGTGGGGACCAGATCACGTTATATTAAAATATGTCCAGGTTACAAATTTGGAATTTTACTGATGAGTGATGGAAAGTCATGGAAGGATTGACAGGAACGGCATGATCAGAGCTGTGAAGTTGCATTTTTAATGGATCATTCTGGTTGTGTTCTAGAAAACACACTGAAGGAGAGCAAGCCTTGAAGCAGTGAGTAGCCCCGGTGAGCAAGGGCCCAGGTGAGCAAGGGCCCAGGTGAGCGTCCAGGTGAGCAAGGGCCCAGGTGAGCAAGGGCCCAGGTGAGCGTCCAGGTGAGCAAGGGCTCAGGTGAGCGTCCAGGTGAGCAAGGGCTCAGGTGAGCAAGGGCCCAGGTGAGGGAGCAGCCCAGGACAGAGGACTTAGTCCGAGGAAGGCGTTAGAGGTGGTGATGAAGAGAGAAGGACAGTACAGGGCCGATTTCAGAGGGAAGAACGGGCAGGACTTGGTCCTTGGCAACTCGGGTTTCAGTAGAGACTGATGTGAAAATACTCTCACATTCTTGGTATGAGCGACCGAGGAGACAGGCGTCGGTCCTGGGAGAACACTGGTTTGGAAAGGAAGTTTCTGAGATGAGTTTCTGAGACAAGTTTCTGACAGATTGAACCAATGCTCCTTGGGAGACACCCAGGTGGAATTTTCTGGTCGGTGGTTGCAAACACATGTTAGGAGCTCATGGGAGAGGTCTGGGCCACACACAGGAAGTCAGGGGTCCATGTCAAACAGACTGTAATTTAAGTCACAGGAGATGGTGGAGTATCTCAGAAAGAGCAGACAACCAGACTCAGGGGGGCCAAGCCCAGTGACGTGATGGACTAGAACATTCTTTAGTCTTGGTCTAATGTTGCTGACTCTTCCACCGCTTTTTTCCAATTACTTTTCTCGTTTCTTCTTGGAGATGCAAGACTAGATTCCTCTTAGCTGCTCTTCCCAAGCTCTCAGTGACCTCCTCCTGCAGGTCCCAGACTCTAATCCATCTCCCAGGTTGGAAATATTTCTCAGCCATCAGCTGATCTCTGGACACCTCAAATCCAGACCCCATGTTCCTTTGCAAGGAGGCCTGTGATAGGCTCCTGGAATCCTCACCACCGCCAATCCCACCAGGATCATGGTCAAAACGAGCCAGGCCTTCCTGGAGCACACACCTCCACGCTCACATGCTGTGCATGTCCTCCTCCCACAAACTCTGCATCCGCAGCTCCATCCGTCCTGACTCTCCTGCCCTCACACAGCGGCCACCCTTCGTCCCCGGCCCAGAGCGCTGTGTGACCTACTGCCTGGCTCAGCCGTACCTCTGAGTCTTTGTCCAATTTGTTTCCTGTGCCTGAAACAGCCTTCCTTATTATTTTGGACGTGATGCTGTGTATTTGCCCATTTTGATCCCTCCACTCTGAGCACACAGGAAAACCACATCTCACACCCCACTGCATGTGGATGGGGCTGCGTGATTACCTCCAACCAGCAGGAAAAAATGATGATATGAAGCTTCCATGCACTACCCTAGAAAACACTCCTGAAGCCAAGCATTGAGAAGGACACCACCCCAGGGCGGCAGAAGGAGCGCTGGCCCATGGAAGGCTGCATGGAGGAGGTGCTCTCGCCCCTGACCGCCAGCCTCTGTGGAGGGTGATGGAAGCAGCTTAAACGTTTCTTCTGCTGAGTGTGTGAGATTTCATCATGTACTTGTCACACAGTGCAGCCCAGCCAGGCTGACACACACCATTGCCCTCCCCTACTAGACCTCTGTGCACCCCACAGATCCTGGGGGACCTCTGTGCTCTTCTCAGAGACCTGAGCCTGGGAAGCAATGAAGCAGACTCAGGGGTCAGGCTTTTCCAGCAGCCCCCACCTCTTTTCTTGGTATGATTATGCTGCCCCTGCCCAGGCTGTGAATCGCAGTGTCGCCTCCTGCCTGGTGCCCCACAGGTAAGTGCCAGGAACCCCGGCCAGGCCAGCCACCAGGGCTTCTCCTCCTGGACCTGCACCAAGGTGGGCACATGGGAAGCCTGCTCTGGGGCTTCCCTATATTCAATACCTGGAGATATGGACACACGGCCCCTCTGCCATCGGGAGCCCTGCGATGAGACCCCAGCACTGGTGGCCCCACCTCAGAGGTACGTAAGAGAACCCGGGGAATCTGGTTGGATCTCAGAGAGAAGCAAGATGATGGTGGTAAGACAGAGTCCCTACAGCACTGTTGGGTCCTGGGGCCCCGTCTCTCTCTTGCTGGTGTCTGAGGAGCAAGTCTTTTCCTTCAGCAAACATAGCTGGCGTCAGCAGGGTCATTCACCTGGAACCGAAGAGCTCGGATTGATACAGACGCTCCGATGCCAGACATGATACCCCAGGCTTTGTCCACCTGCTTACTCGGCCACACGTGCAAGCCCTCAGGCCTCAGGTGCCAGCGGATCCCACCACGCCTCAGAGATCCATCCCGAGCAATTGTGTGCAAGTGGCGTGAGGTTCTTCTGGAGTTTCTCCTGGGTCCACTCCAAGATTTTCTGTGGGCACGTGTGTTTGCCGATGACGATGCAAAGATAGAGAGGTAGAGACGGAGAGGTGCTTCTTGTGGGCTTTGTGTTCATGACCAGAGACTTCTCGTAAGTGTGCAACACTAGTACACTAACAGTAAAATCAACAGAAAAGACAATCACAGCATGTGGTTTAATGTATCAGATTTATCCCATGCATCCTTTACAGTGTTTAGAGTTTATTTCGTAAAATGCAAAAGATAAAACCTTTAAAATAAATATTTACAAGTTCAATGTGTCCAGCCTAAAATTCAACTATTTCTTAGCACAAATATCTAGCTTTCAGAGATTTCAAATCTCCTTGGTTCAGACACTACAAGGAAAATCCCTTTGCTGTCTTCTTTTTCCCAACCTTTCACTTTATGTGCCACAAGGATGCAGGAGTCTGCCCATTTCCGCAGAGTACGGAGAATTCAAGAAGCTTTCCAAAGTGCAATGGTGTAACTTCATCTTTTTTATATGAGAGTTGTAGAGTCATGAAAATATCGTATTGCCTCATCTTGGGTCAGGAAACATAATCTGAATGAGGAAATTATTCAAACGTGTAAGATGTATTTGTGAAATTCACACAAATTTCTGCTAAATTTTTTAAATTAAATTTTGTCCAATGTAAACAAGCATTTGTTTACTCTAAGCATGTGCGACAGTTTCAACAATAATTCCAAAATGGCTTTGCACATCCTGAAGCCCCATCCACTGCTAGAAATTTCCAGGGGCCGCTAACAGCTCATGCAGAAAATCCTGGCGCTAGGATACACCAGCATCATTCTCCTTTAGAGAGTTAAAAGGTTTAGGGAATTTAATACAAAAGTCTGTTAAGGAAATTTACCTGTGAAACAATTAGGGTTGAAAATTTTTTCTCTGAACAAATAAGAAAGAAAAGTATAATAATTATATCAATATTGGTGGGGTTTTTTCAACACCTTGAAAGTCTGAAAGAGAAAAAGGAAAAGTCATGAGATTCTCCATCCACTTCACTGGCAAGTGTTTCTTCTTTGCAAAAACACCACCTCCCCACAGAACTGCTTACATGGAATCAGGATTTCTCCACAGTTTTCCTCTGCTCATCCTCACAGACAAGGCATCACACTGGCCGTGAGGATGAAGCGCTAGCTGGGTGACTGTCGTATCCACGCTAGGGAACAGGCATGCAAAATGCTTCCAAGTAGAGACATTATGTATGCTTATAACCTCATAAGTATATAGGTTTTGCTTTCTTTATTACCCCCAAATGATACTTTTTTGCCAAAAGAAGCCTAATAACACAATGAAATCACACAAATTATGACCAGGGAGGAGTTTACTGAGTGCTTAATCTAGACAAAACATTGCTTTCTCAGCAAGACTTCATCCTGAAATGCTGTACAATAATGTGTACAGTTTGCATTAGGTTCTTAATGTCAATGGTCTAATTCCATGAACATATTGGAATCTATTGTCTTGTAAATAATTCCGTAGACAATGAGCATCCCCTGGTACAAGCTGAAAATAATCACGAAGAACCGAGTGTGTCCTGTCTCGCTGGATGTAGTAAGGCCTGCACACACTGCTGGGCCATTCCACACGTTCATTAGGCTGGGCTGCAGTGCACAGGTGTCTGGCTGAGCACCAGTCTGCATGTGGCCAAGAAGGTACTTTCAGCTGTGGTGACCATCTACAATCTGGACTCTGAGCAAAGCAGATCACCCTATGTAATGTGAGTGGGCCTCGTTCAATCAGTTGAAGACTTACCCTGGACCGTGTTTGTCAGGGACAGACCACTGAGCCCTCCTTTAGTTCTTGGCCAGGTCTCTGGCCAGAGAGGAAAAGCCTGGATCTGGAGGCTCCTATCCCAGCCATGGTGCCACATGAATGCGGCCTCGCCTCTCTCAAAAATGGCAGCGACGTTTGCCCTGCCTCCCACCCAGGCCAGGGAAGAGCAAGAGCACAGAGCTGGGAAACAACTTTGGGGTCAAGAAGGGTATGAGTAAAACTGCAGAGGAAGGAACATTTCCAGACTCATTCCATAAGACCCCTATCACCCGATACCAAAACCAAACAGAGATAGCACACAAAAAAGAAAACTTCGGGCCAACATCACTGATGAGCAGAGATGCAAAAATCCTCAGCAGAATCTTAGCAAACAGAATTCAAGAACATATCAAAAAGCTCAGACAGCATGTTCAGGTTGGGTTTATTCCAGGGATGCAAGGATTCTTCAATATACAGAAATCAATCAATGTGATATGCCATATTAACAAATTGAAAGATTAAAAACCATATGATCATCTCAATAGATGCAGAAAAAGCCTTGAACAAAATTCAGCACCCATTTATGATAAAAACTCTTCAAAAAAGGGGCATAGAAGGAACCTACCTCAACATGGTAAAGGCCATATGTGATAACCCTACAGCAAACATTACTCTCAATGGTGAAAAACTGAAAACATACCCCCCAAGATCAGGAACAAGACAAGGGTGTCCACGTTTGCCACTGTTATTCATAATAGTTCTGGAAGTCCTAGCTACATCAATCAGAGAAGAAAAAGAAATAAGGAATCCAGATTGGAAAAGAAGTAAATTTCTCACTGTTTGCAGATGGCATGATACTGTACACAGAAAACCCTAAAGATAGTATCAGAAAATTACTAGAGCTAATCAGTGAATTTAGCAAAGTTGCAGGATACAAAATCAATACACAGAAATCAGTTGCATTTTTGGCACCCCACTCCAGTACTCTTGCCTGGAAAATCCCATGGACGGAGGAGCCTGGTAGGCTGCAGTCCATGAGGTCACTAAGAGTCAGACACGACTGAGCGACTTCACTTTCACTTTTCACTTTCATTCATTGGAGAAGGAAATGGCAACCCACTCCAGTGTTCTTGCCTGGAGAATCCCAGGGACAGGGGAGCCTGGTGGGCTGCCATCTATGGGGTCACACAGAGTAGGACATGACTAAAGTGACTTAGCAGCAGCAGCAGCAACAATGAAAAATCAGAAAGAGCAATTAAGGTATCGATCCCATTCACCATTGCAGCAAAAAGAATTAAATATCTAGGAATAAACTTATCTAAGGAGATGAAAGAACTGTACACAGAAAATTATAAGGCACTGATGAAAGAAATCAAAGATGACTCAAACAGATGGAAGGATATTCCATGTTCCTGGGTAGGAAGAATCAATATTGTGAAAATGACTATACTACCAAATGCAATCCACAGATTCAATGTGATCCCTATCAAATTACCAACGGCATTTTTCATAGAACTAGAACAAAAAATTCCACAACTCATATGGAAACACAAAAGACCCCAAATAGCCAAAGCAGTCTTGAGAAAGAAAAATGGAGCTGGAGGAATCAAGCTTCCTGACTTCAAGTTATACTACAAAGCTACAGTCATCAGGACAGTGTGGTACTGGCACAAAGACAGAAATATAGACCAGTGGAGCAAGACAGAGAGCCCAGAGATAAACCCATGCACCTGTGGGCACCTTATTTTTGACAAAGGAGGCAAGAATATACAATGGGCCAAAGACAGCCTCTTCAATAAATGATGCTGGGAAAACTGGACAGCTACATGTAAAAGAATGAAATTAGAACACTTCCTAACACCATACACAAAGATCAACTCAAAATGGATTAAAGACCTAAATGTCAGACCAGAAACTATATGACAGAAATCAAAGCTTGATCCTCTATGACCCACTTCCTACTGCTGCTGCTAAGTCACTTCAGTCGTGTCTGACTCTGTGCGACCCCGTAGATGGCAGCCCACCAGGCTCCCCCGTCCCAGGGATTCTCCAGGCAAGAACACTGGAGTGGGCTGCCATTTCCTTCTCCAATGCATGAAAGTGAAAAGTGAAAGTGAAGTCGCTCAGTCGTGTCCGACTCTTAGCAACCCCATGGACGGCAGCCTACCAGGCTCCTCCATCCATGGGATTTGCCAGGCAAGAGTACTGGAGTGGGGTGCTGTTGCCTACTCCGATGACCCACCTCCAACCTCCTAGAGCAACAGAAATAAAAACAAAAGTAAACAAGTAGGACCTGATTAAACTCAAAAGCTTTTACACAGCAAAGGAAACTATAACCAAGGTGAAAGGGCAACCCTCTGAATGGGAGAGAACAATAGCAGCTGAAACAACTGACAAGGGATTAATTTCCAAAATGTACAAGCAGCTCATACAACTCAATACCAGGAAAACAAACAACCCAATCAAAAAGTGGGAAAAAGACCTAAACAGACATTTCTCCAAAGAAGACATACAGATGGCTAGCAAACACATGAAAAGATGCTCAACCTCACTCATTATTAGAGAAATGCAAATACAATATATTTGCAATACAATGTATTGAGATACAATGAGATATCACTTCACCCCTGTCAGAATGGCCCTCATCAAAAAGTCTACAGACAATAAATGCTGGAGAAGGTTTGGAGAAAAGGGAATACTCTTGCACTGTTGGTGGGAATGTAAATTGATACAACCACTATGGAAGATGATATGGAAATTCCTTAAAAAACTAGGAAAAAAAACACCATATGACCCAGCAATCCCACTCCTAGGCCTATACCCTGAGGAAACCAAAATTGAAAGAGACACATGTATCCCATTGTTCATTGCAGCACTGTTTACAGTAGCTAGAACATGGAAGCAACCTAGATGCCCATGACAGATGAGTGGATAAAAAGGAACACATTTGAGTCAGTTATAATGAGGTGGATGAACCTAGAACCTATCATACAGAGTGAAGTGAGTCAGAAAGAGAAAGGTAAATACCACATTCTAACACACATATACGGAATCCAGAAAAATGGTACTGAAGAATTTATTTACAGGGCAGCAGAGGAGAAACAGACAGAGAACAGACTGATGGACATGGGGGGAGGGGAGGAGAGGGTGGGACGTGTGGAGAGAGTAGCATGGACACTGACGTTACCATATGTGAAATAGATGGTCAACGGGAAATCGCTATGGCTCAGCAAACTCAAACAGGGCTCTGTGTCAGCCTAGAGTGGTGGCAGGGGGCGGGAGCTTCAAAAGACAGGGGATATATGTATACCTGGCTGGATGGCATCACCGACTTTATGGACGTGAGTCTGAGTGAACTCTGGGAGGTGGTGAGGGACAGGGAGGCCTGGCGTGCTGCGATTCATGGGGTCACAAAGAGTCGGACACGACTGAGCAACTGAACTGAACTGAACTGATGGCTGATTCATGTTGAGTTTTGACAGAAAACAGCAAAATTCTGTAAGGCAATTACCCTTCAATAAAAAGATAAATTAATTTAAAAAGAAGAAGGGTGTGTGTGTGCATATGTGTATGTGTGTCTCATGTGTGTGATGGGATGTGTGCATGTGATGGTGTGTGTGTGGGGGGGTGTCTGATGTATGTGATGGGGTGTGTGTTTGTGTGCTGTGTGTGGTTGTGTGTATGTTGTGTGTATGTACGTTTGATGTGTGTGATGGGGTTTGTGTGATCATGTGTGCTATGGTGTGGGTATGATGGTGTGTGTGTGAGGTGTGTGCTTGTGTGATGGTGTGTGTTCTGAGAGAAAGCTACTTCCTGAGATTTAGGGCTTCCAAATACAAATGCTGTTCTGGAAGACTTTTAAATTCATATAAATCACGATTAATGGGGGTGCAGAAAAGCAAAGAACATTTATTTTGGTTAAAAAAAAACGCCGTTGCAATAAGTAAACCTCCAGACTATTAAGCACAGAGGGAGGGACAGTGGGGGAGAAGACGGCCCACTCCTCTCCCTGGCCTGGGCAGTGAGTGAACCACCATTGGGAGCAGGGAGTGAAGGGAGACGCGGGGACACCCCCGAGAGACCCCCTCCTTCTCCAGCATGGATATGGGCGGGCGGGTCCCCAGCATGCATGCCCCCTCACACAGGCGCAGCCACGCACACTCGCCTGCACCATGCACGCACGCTTGGACACACACAGGCATCTGGATCACAGCGAGGTGAGATGTCCAGGGTCCCCTGTAAGGTCAAGGTCAGGCAGAAACTGGACAAGACAAGGCAGTCGCCTGTGGCTGCTCCTGAAATATGTCCCTGGGCCCAGCTCCGCTTCCCACGGGGCCAGGATGGCTGGGCCCCTCCGCCTACAGGTGGGCTGCAGAGAGCACTCAGCCGGAGGAGTGAAGGGTGGGGTTCACACACCCAGAAGGGCTGTGAAGGGGGCCGCAGAGGCTGGGGGCTGGGAGTCTGAGCAGCTGGCTGTGGACAGGGCAGCTGGTGGGGAGGTTGGGGTTGGGGGAGCGGCTGGAGGCCCTGAGCCCCCCCCCCGCTGGGACAGCTGGCTTTTCCCAAGGCTCTGATTCCCAGGATCCGAATAAACCGCTTCCCCCTGGCAGGTGTCTGGGCAGCGCCCAGCTCACAGTGAGCTCCCATGCCCACCTCCAGACAGGGTGCCCCTCAGGCCAGCTGGACGTGGTTACACGGGCAGGGTCTCAGATGCCTCCCTCGCCAAGGCCCAGACTGCATGCCCACACGGTGCTCAAGGGGTGTGCAAACTTGCCTGAGTTTGAGAATGGTGGCTCTGTACTCTGTCGCTGATGACTATCTTTACTCACCCTCTGAGAGCTCCCGTCTGCCTGCCTCCCTGGTGGAGTGCCAGCCCCTGGGGGTGGGTGCTGTGCCCCAGGACGAGGGGCACCCCTGCCCTCCTCCACGGCTCCGTGGGACCTGGACAAGTGTCAGTGTCCCCGAAGCTCAGCTGCCGTGGTTGCCCGTGGTGAGCCCCCCACCCTCCTGGGCAGGGTTAGAAGGAGCCTGTATTCAGGGCTCCCTAGTGGCACGCAGAAGTGCTTACTGCTACTGCTGCTAAGTCGCTTCAGTCGTGTCCGACTCTGTGCGACCCCATAGATGGCAACCCACCAGGCTCCCCCGTCCTGGGATTCTCCAGGCAAGAACACTGGAGTGGGTTGCCATTTCCTTCTCCAATGCATGAAAGTGAAAAGTGAAAGGGAAGTCGCTCAGTCGTGTCCGACTCTTAGCGACCCCATGGACTGCAGCCCACCAGGCTCCTCCATCCATGGGATTTTCCAGGCAAGAGTGCTGGAGTGGGGTGCCATTGCCTTCTCCAGAAGTGCTTACTGAGATACTGTTAAATGGTTAATTCTTATTCTACAATCATCGCTCTTGCATAGATGAGGCAAATGAGACGGAGAGAACTTCCATTTCTAGAAACGAGTGACCCATCGTGGGTGGTAGAGCCGAGACTTGAACTTGAGTTCATCAGAGCCCAACACCTCTTCGGTCTCCACTGGACCCCACTGTTTCCTAATGTGCCGGGAGTGAGGCCACCATCACACACCTCGGGGCCCCCGTGTCCTCCTCCTCTTCCCTCCCAGCAGGTCAGAGCTCCGGGGTGGGTAACGGGATGACAGGACACGTGCAATCGCCCAAGGCCTCACCTGTGTCCACCTGAGACCAGTTCCCGCATCTGGGACTCCCACCCTGGATCCCAGGCATCAGGAAATCAAAGGACCAGAAGGAGATCCCAGGGACCCACTTGCTGCCGAGCGTGAGCCCACTGAGTCCAGGGGTAAAACAGGCTGGTACCTCCTGCCCTTGGGCCATAAATGTCCTGTCCCAGCCTAGAAAGCTGAAGACAAGAGAAGAAAAGAGTCACCAGCAAATCACTAGATTCCCCAGAAGTGATGGTCAAGGGAGCTGCTTCTAGCTGCCAAATTTGCAGAGAGAGGGATACCTTTAAGAGCAGTGTGCATGCGTGTTAAGTCGCTTCAGTCGTGTCTGACTTTTTGCAACCCCATGGACTGTAGCCCGCCAGCCTCCTCTGTCCAAGGGATTCTCCAGGCAAGAATTCTGGAGTGGGTTGCCATTTCCTTCTCCAGGGATCTTCCCGACCCAGGGATCAAACCCATGTCCTTTGCGGCTCCTGCATTGGCAGGCAGATTCTTTACCACCGAGCCACCTGGGAAGCCCTTAAGGGCATCAGCAAAGCCAAAAACTCACGACAGAGCTCCTCTAGAAAGTGAGGACCCAGCAGGAAGCGATGCGATGGGCTGGATCTGAGGGCTGTTGGGAGTCATGGTCTGCAGGGACACCATCAGGCCCGCCTCAAATGGAAACACTGAAATCTCGTGGAGCAATGCCGGGGGGCAAGTGAGACTCGGAAATGCCGCGGGTCTACAGGACAGCAAAACCTTCGATCTACCAGAGAAGATCAGAGAAACGGCTCACCATGTCTGAGGCAGTCTTCAAGGGGAAGAACAGACCGTGCTGAATGACAACCTGCTCCCAGCCCAGGACGTTAAACCTGCACTGCTGGGGTGCAGAGCAGAACCAGGAGCTCTCAGGAATCCTGGGGGCACAGGACAGGTTGGGGGGCCTCCCACCCCTGCACTCTGCTCACGGCAGCCCGGAACCTAAACCACTGGGCTGGGCTTCCTCTCTCGCATCACGCTGTGCGTGTCAACAAGGCACATGTGGAATAAACCCGACCCGGTGACCGCGTCCTCTGCACGGAGACGTCTCTCCAGTGGGAAGCAGGGACAGACACGCGTGGAACTCGGGCTGCCGTGAGACTCTTCCCTCCCAGAATCGCAGCTCGGACATTAGGTCACACGCCCTCCCCCTGCGTCCAGAGGTGTAGAGAAGTGGTCCACGGCATGATCCGCCCAGGCTCCCCTTCTCTGGGCCACACAGCTAAGGAGAGGGGGCATTCCTTCAGAAGACATTGCTGGAAGCTTGGGTTCCTGCTGTGCTGGCTGATGGGGAGGTGGGCTGCACCTTCTGTCGACCTAAGTGACAGAGCTTCAGGGGGCAGGTGGGGAAGACCCAGTCCCCCCAGGCTGCCAGAGACAGAAGCCATTCTGAGGGCCCGATGAAAAAAGAGCCTCAGGAGACGTCCACCCAGGTGCCTGGGAAGTCAGGAGGAAGGAAGACAGAGGGAGAGAGAAACAGAGAGATGGAGACAGAGGCACAGAGAGGGGTAGGGGGACGCGCCGGCCGAAGGGCGCAGGGCGGGCCACCTGGGTGACCCTGGCTCCTCCACCTGAGACCGCTGTGCTCACAGGCCAGCTGCTTCCTCTCTTCCCATCTGTGTCCCTGCCTCCTAAGAGAGATTAATACAAAGAAAAGAATGAAATCGTGCCATTTACAGCAACGTGGATGGACCTAGAGATTATCCTACAAAGTGAAGTAAGTCAGACAAAGACGAACATCACATGCTGTCACTTATCAGTTCAGTTCAGTTCAGTTCAGTCGCTCAGTCGTCTCCGACTCTCTGCGACCCCATGGACTGCAGCACGCCAGGCCTCCCTGTCCATCGCCAACTCCCAGAGCTCTCTCAAACTCATGTCCATCGAGCCGGTGATGCCATCCAGCCATCTCATCCTCTGCCGTCCCCTTCTCCTCCCACCTTCAATCCTTCCTAGCATCAGGGTTTTTTCAAATGAGTCAGTTCTTCGTATCAGGTGCCCAAAGTATTGGAGTTGCAGCTTCAGCATCAGTCCTTCCAATGAACACCCAGCACTGATCTCCTTTAGGTAAGATGGACTGGTTGGATCTCCTTGCAGTCCAAGGGATTCTCAAGAGTCTTTTCCAACACCATAGTTCAAAAGCATGAATTCTTTGGCACTCAGCTTTCTTTACGGTCCAACTCTCACATCCATATATGACTACTGGAAAAACTGATATCGCTTATATTTGGAATCTAAAAGAAAAAAAGACACAAATGAACTTATTTCCAAAACAGTAAGAGACTCAACAGATACAGAAGATAAAATTACGGTTAAAAAAAGAGAAAGGGGACTGAGGGGAGGGATAACTTACGAGGCTGTGATTTTCATATACATATAAAATCCTAGGAAATCCTATGGACAGAGGAGCCTGGTGGGCTACAGTCCATGGGGTCATGAAGAGCGGGACACAACTAAGCAACCAAACAGCAACAACATATAAACTAGATAAACAGCAATGACCCACTGGTAGCACAGGGCACTATATAACCTGTAAGGGAAAAGGATCTGCAAAGGATACGTGATACACTGCTGCTGTTGCTCGGTTCCTCATCCACGTCTGACTCTGTGACCCCACGGACTGTAGCCCACCAAGCTCTTCTGGCCATGGGGTTCTCCAGGCAAGAATACTGGAGTGGGTTGTCATTTCCTTCTCCAGGGATCTTTCCCATCCTGGGATCAAACCTGCACCTCACGCATCAGCAGGTGGATTCTTTACCCCTAAGCCACCTGGGAAATCAATACATATATATATTTATATATATAGTGAAAGTGTTAATGGCTCAGTCAGGTCTGACTCTTTGCAGCCCCATGGAGTGGGGTTCCTCTGTCATGGAATTCTCCAGGCAAGAATACTGGAGTGGGTAGCCATTCTCTTCTCCAGGGGATCGTCCCAATCCAAGGACCGAACCCGGGTCTCCTGCATTTCCTACTGTTTGAGCCATCAGTGAAGCCCAAATACATACACTGCTGCTGCTGCTGCTAAATCACCTCAGTTGTGTCCGACTCTGCGTGACCCCACAGACGGCAGCCACCAGGCTCCCCATCACATGTATAACTAAATCTCTGGGCTGTACACCTGCAACATACACAGTATTATAAATCAACAATGCTTCTTTGTTAATACTTTTTTAAAAACTTATTTAAAAAAGAGAGATTGATCACACCTGTGTTAAAGAATGGTGGGAAAGATGAACTACCCAACCTGGCAACACCTAGCCAGGGGCCCGGGACCTCCAGGTGATCTGGAGGACGCCTCCCACCTCCTGGGGAGGCTGTTTCCAGAGCCAGCGGGTGACACTGGAGCCCCTCGGATGCCCTCGGGCTCCCCCGCACACCCGGCCAACCGGTCTCCTGGTGCCCCTGCTGCGGCCTCTCTGACCACAGATGAGCCCCCTCCCCCAGCCCCGGCACCGCGCGCCCCTCACAGCCTCACCCTGCATCCTGACCGAGGTGTCTGGCGGGTTCATTCCGTGCCCCGAGTGCCGTTTCCTCTTCCCTTAAAATGCCACTCAGGGGTGACTCATGCTGGCAGTAAACTGCGCTCACAGCACACGGGAGGCAGCCCTCCACCTCTCCGGACTCATCAAGAAGCCAAGAGCCGGCCTGCGCCGTCCTAACCCCAGCCCAGGAGGTGACTCACCGGCCTGGGCGAGGATTCTGTGCTGCTGCCAGGATGGGCCAGAGAGGCAGGGCTGTCGCCCCAGAGCCTGGCCTGCGGGGGACCGACCACGTGCCTTTCTGCAAGACTGCTCACGCTCTAAGAGGAGCCTGGATCCTGCTGAAAGCAAATGGCCCGGTGAGCGGAGCGCTGGGGAGAGCATGTAGCCGTGCACCTTTGTGAACGTGCCTGCCCCGCCCAGCTCGGCAAAAAGCAGCCCAGAGATTCCTCATCCTGCCCTTGGGGGGTGAGACTAGGCAAGGTGAGCTAGAATAACACTCATATGCAGAGGTCTTTTATTTACATCATTGCTGTTGTTTTAGTTGCTAAGTTGTGTCTAACTCTTTTGCGACCCTATAGACTGTATCCTGCCAGGCTCCTCTGTGCATGGGACTTCCCAGGCAAGAATACTGGAGTGGGTTGCCGTTCCCTTCTCCCGGGGATCTTGCTGACTCAGGAATAGAACCTGCATCTCCTGCATGGTAGGTAAATTCTTTACCACTGAGCCACCTGTATTTATATACGTACAAATGGACTATTTCTTCTTTCTATTTTTGGCTCCTTGAGGGAGTAGCTGGAGCCAGGTTTTTTTCTGTCAACACCTCAGAAGCACACTTGTGGCTTCCCTGGAATCCCTGGCATACCTAGAATGCCGGCCACACCTGCTCCGGGTCCCCGGGAGGGACAAGACGGGGCTGGCGTTGGCTCGGCTCATGCCTCCAGCAGCCCCTGAGAAGCAGAGGCGGTAAGGAAAGACCCAGGTGACCACGGCCCTCCCCGCAGGCTCCACCCGGGATCCCTGAGAGGACCACAGGAATCCTCAGCTCGGCAGTGACACGCATCCCTTTGTGGACAGCGTGAGATATGGACAGACTCTGAATATAGTTGAATTGATTCTCAGCCTATTTCCCTGTGAATCACACTCATATTTAAGAGCAAGTGATGATGCCAGGGCCTGTGATTTACAGACCTGCCAGCCCCCAGCCCTCATCGCACAAGCTGCGGCCGTTTCTTGGGAGAAACTGCGCTAATGCCAGGGTCAGCTACCCCGCCCTTTTGCAGTATCGCTGGCTTGCAGCTGGGCACACCTTCACCTGCCACACCTCCAAGGAAACCCCTTTTCATCTCATGAGACTGGGTTCCAGCCCCAGGTCATCCCAGATCCCTTCCTTCCCTCATGTTTCCGGGCTGAGCAAGCATCGTAGACCCACCTGGCAACAGATCCCGTCCCATCTTCCTAGGGTTTAAAACCATCCCTGGGGGACCGGCTGGCCACCTGGTGACAAGCTGATTACATTAAGCTCCGCACATCATGGAGGAGGCAGAGATGCAGCCACACAGGAAAAAACACATCTTGTGGATGTGGAATCTGCCTTTCCTTGCCTGGAATGCTTCTTCCACCACCGTCATCTGTGGGCTAACAGGATGCATCATCTGCCAACTTGAAGTTCCTCCCAGCACTGCAGCTGGAAGAGGACAGCAAAGAGAGGGCAGTCGAGGGCCCGTGCCCACGGAATTAAGTGGTCTTACCTCATACTCCATCACCCATCCAGAAGCAGATGGCTTGATTGAAAGGTAAGATGGTGCACCAGAGACAGCTATGGTGCGGTGGGATTCAAGGTCCTGAGAGGGTGGGTTACGTCACAGGATATACAGCCACGCTGCAAGTCACATGGTTATATGGACTTTCTCCCCATAATATATGGGCCTGGGAATCAAGGAGTTCAAGTGGCAGTGGCCACTCTCACTGCGGCACCTACAATCTAGCAGCTACATGTAAGGAAATTCGTGTGTCTGAAACTAAAATATGACCAACACTTGATGCTGTCAATTTAAAATTACAATTTTTAAGCAAAAAAAGTTGCATTAATATTTTCATTTTCACTCCCATGGCTATTCATGACATTGATCATCTTTTATCTTGTTCATTGCTATTTGGTATTTCACAAACAAAATTTGTTTAGCCAAATGCTTTGACCATTCACATTAGGTGACCTTTTCCTTATTAGTAAATAGGTGTTATTTTTAGCATCCCAGGTAATTATAATTTTTATTAGAGTAAAAAATTCCTTTTTTTGTTTATGTTGTCATTTATTAATCAGATTTTATTTTAATTAGGTCAAATCTTTCTATAATTCTCATTTTCTCATGGTTTCTAAATTCTATACTTTGTTTTGGAAGAACTTTTATATACCAAATGAACACAAAAAAATATTTACCTTTTCTTCTCCTATTTTATGATGTATGATATGTCATTATATGATTAGACATTGGTTCCCGTGTCCTTTATTTAGTAATCTAGCCTTTCTCCATGAATCTGATGCCTCCTTTACAGCCTTATCGTACACTAGAAGTTGATGTTTACATGACTGTATTTCTTGCCCTTATTCCATTCATTTTAATATTTTTATCACACAAATAGCATGCTGCTTTCACTACCTAAGCATTGTACTGTATTTTGATGTTCCATGGAGCATCTCTTCTCTTGATTGCCTTTATAAAATCAAGACAAAAAACAATGATTTGGTCTACTTCAGTTCAGTTCAGTTCAGTCGCTCAGTCATGTCCGACTCTTTGAGACTCCATGAATCGCAGCATGCCAGGCCTCCCTGTCCATCACCAACTTCCAGAGTTCACTCAAACTCACGTCCATCAAGTCAGTGATGCCATCCAGCCATCTCATCCTTTGTCGTCCCCTTCTCCTTCCTGCACCCAATCCCTCCCAGCATCAGAGTCTTTTTCAATGAGTCAGCTCTTCGCATGAGGTGGTCAAAGTACTGGAGTTTCAGTTTTAGCATCATTCCTTCCAAAGAACACCCAGGACTGATCTCCTTTAGAATGGACCGGTTGGATCTCCTTGCAGTCCAGGAGACTCTTAAGAGTCTTCTCCAGCACCACAGTTCAAAAGCATCAATTCTTCAGTGCTCATCTTTCTTCACAGTCCAACTCTCACATCTATACATGACCACTGGAAAAACCATAGCCTTGACTAGACGGACCTTTGTTGGCAAAGTAATGTCTCTGCTTTTGAATATGCTGTCTAGGTTGGTCATAACTTTCCTTCCAAGGAGTAAGCGTCTTTTATTCGTGGCTGCAGTAACCATCTGCAGTGATTTTGGAGCCCAAAAATATAAAGTCTGACACTGTTTCCACTGTTTCCCCATCTGTTTCCCATGAAGTGATGGGACCAGATGCCATGATCTTCGTTTTCTGAATGTTGAGCTTTAAGCCAACTTTTTCACTCTCCTCTTTCACTTTCATCAAGAGGCTTTTTAGTTCCTCTTCACTTTCTGCCATAAGAGTGGTGTCATCTGCATATCTGAGGTTATTGATATTTCTCCTGGAAATCTTGATTCCAGCTTGTGCTTCATCCAGCCCAGCATTTCTCATGATGTACTCTGCATATAAGTTAAATAAACAGGGTGACAATATACAGCCTTGACGAACTCCTTTTCCTATTTGGAACCAGTCTGTTGTTCCATGTCCAGTTCTAACTGTTGCTTCCTGACCTGCATAGAGGTTTCTCAAGAGGCAGATCAGGTGGTCTGGTATTCCCATCTCTTAAAGAATTTTCCACAGTTTATTGTGATCCACACAGTCAGAGGCTTTGGCATAGTCAATAAAGCAGAAATAGATGTTTTTCTGGTACTCTCTTGCTTTTTCAGTGATCCAGTGGGTGCTGGCAATTTGATCTCTGGTTCTTCTGCCTTTTCTAAAACCAGCTTGAACATCTGGAAGTTCACGGTTCGCATATTGCTGAAGCCTGGCTTGGAGAATTTTGAGCATTACTTTACTAGTGTGTGAGATGAGTGCAATTGTGCAGTAGTTTGAGCATTCTTTGGGATTTCCTTTCTTTGGGATTGGAATGAAAACTGACTTTTTCCAGTCTTGTGGCCACTGCTGAGTTTTCCAAATTTGCTGGCATATTGAGTGCAGCACTTTCACAGCATCATCTTTTAGGATTTGAAGTAGCTCAACTGGCATTCCATCACCTTCACTAGCTTTGTTCATAGTGATGCTTTCTAAGGCCCACTTGACTTCACATTCTAGGATGTCTGGCTCTAGGTGAGTGATCACACCATTGTGATTGAGTCATGAAGATCTTTTTTGTACAGTTCTGTGTATTCTTGCCACCTCTTCTTAATATCTTCTGCTTCTGTTGGGTCCATACCATTTCTGTCCTTTATCGAGCTCATCTTTGCATGAAGTATTCCCTTGGTATCTCTAATTTTCTTGAAGAGATCTCTAATCTTTGGTCTACTTAATCTTACAATTTTTCTTTCATACAAACTTTAAAATCAATTTGTCAAGCAGCACACAAATTTCATTGGAATTTTTTTTAGAAGAGGGATTTCTCTGATCCTGTAGATTAATTTGTAGAGAACTTTCATATTTGAAATACATTGATAAGGAAATTCTATTTAATAGGCTACATGGGAAGTGTTTTCCTAGCAGATGAAGCTTGAGCAGAGACTGGCATTAAGTGAGCTAGTGAATCATGAAGAAGGGCATTCTCTGCAGAGGTTATGGAAAGTGGAATGGTGTTCAGGAGGGCATGAGCTAGGAATGTTTGAGAGATAACAAGGTGTGTGATGATTTGAAACTAGAGTGAGCAATGCAAAAGCGGAAGAGATGAGGTGGGGAGGCAGCAGGAGAAGATTCTGTATGCCTTTCAGTCCGTGTTAAAGACTATGATGTTTTTTCATAAATGTGATATGAAGCAATCAGAGAGTTCTGAGCAGGGGAATGCGTGGTTTGGTTTTTATATTTTAAAGAATCTTTCTGAACACCTCCATGAAACATACAGTGTAGATGGTCAAGAATGGAAGTAGAGGACCAGTTTAAGTCTCCTGCTCTAGCACTAAACAGAGAGAATTATAGCTTAGACGAGGAGTCCAAATCTTGAAAGGAAGATTACGTTTATATACTAAAGATAAGGACAATAAGGTTTGATGGTGGATTTGACGTGGACCTATGGAAGGACAGAGGAGCCAAGGACCAGGGCCTGAGAGACTAAGGAAGGGAGAATCCACCTCGCATGTGGAACTGGTGGGAGAGAGCAAGCTTCAGAGTGTGCTGGGAAGGCTCCCAGGGCCTGTCTTGAGTGTCCAGTAGAAATCAGGCCACTCTTGCGCTCAGAGGCTGCCAATAGCATCCTTCTCTCTCACACTAAAGCAGCCTCTTTCCAGTGACTTGGCGTTTCTAAATGACCCTCTTTCCTGCAGCCATCGTCTCCTCTGCCTCTACTCCAGATCCACCGGCTTTCAGCATTGCAAGAATATGCAAGTAGGGCCACTAGCTCAGGGCCCTTACGTTTCTGTACTTTCTGTCTGGACAGCTCTTCTGCCAGATTTCTGGTTTTCCATTCCCTCAGATCACTACACCCTCTCGGTAAGGCCTCCTCTTCCATCCTACCTAAAATCCTAACCTCCTGCCCATAAATACTCCCTTTCCTCTCCTTGCTTTATTTTTCCATTAGAGGTTATCACCATCAAATGCACCGTATGTAATATTTATTTTCAATCATCTGGCTACCTTACAGTGCAAGGTCAATGGGGGTAGGAATTTGCTTTTCTCTTTTGCTATGCTCCTTAACCAGTGCCTCAAAGAAGGTCTGACCCATAATACAGACTGCATAGACGCCTGAGAGAGGAGGGAAGGAAGGAGAAACGCAAGACATGTTCCTGAGCAGGCATCATGCATATACGAATCTAGAATTCAGGAAGGAGTTGGGGTTTTCTGTAGGAGGAAACCTTTTATCATACGTTGATTTTTTCATCCAGCCCTCTTACTGAACTCTTTTATTACTAAAATGTATTTCAAGTGCGTTGTTATTTTCTTTTGCTTGATACTTTTAAATAGACAAACAACTTATCTTCAAAAATGGCCATTGATTTCTTCGTTATTACATATTACTTCTTTTCTTGTCTTATTGCATTGGGCAAGGTATTCAGAAAAATGTTGACTAGCAGCATATCTGCATATACATGACACTTCCCATTAAGGATTCTAAATGTTCACTATTCAGTAGGTTGTATATCATGATTTCTTGCAGAAGACCAAGTTGAGTCATTGTATTTATTACATCAGACAGTGAAATTAGTTAAAGATTTTGTTGTTGTTATTATAATATCTGTTGTTGTTACAACCTAACTCAACCAAAGGGTATTTTGATACAACTATGTGCTGATTCATAATGTTAATTATCAAAATAGTTCAAGTATCCTCAGTGGTTGTACACTTAACTTTCCAGCAGTTGACAAGGAAAGAACTTCCCTGCTTGGAAGATTTTGCATTCACGTTTTCCTGCCAGAACTCATTTGCAGTTAAAAATCTTAACTAATTCTCAGTTTGAATCAATGTGAAAATGCCTGCTAGTGGAGAACTGTCGGTTTTCTAAGGCAACTGTTTTGTTTGTGCTTAAGTCTTTCTTTGATACATTCTTGCTTATCTTGAACCAAAATATTATTTCGTATTACGCCCACTCCTCTGGAGAGTTTGTGCACTCTAGCAAATCTCTGCTCTCTCAAACTCCACCCAGGCGTTTCTTATCTTCTGGCCAACCTTCCCCAGTTCTTCATATCTTCATGGTTATTTAAACACATGTTTATTGATTTGGGCTAAAAAAGGTAAGATTGTCAACTCTGTTCTGTCATCCAGCCATGTTCCATCCCACGGACAGTTTGATTTCCAAGATCTCTGGAAACAGAATTCCACAGATAGTCAAGTGGGGATAAACACAGCAAAAACCCCAAAGGAAGACAAAGGAAGAATTAAAGGAAGACAAGGGGATGAGAAGGTAGATGGAAAAGAGAGAAAAAGATGAAGATAAAGAGGAATATGTTAAATTGTACCTGCTGAGAAGTGTATCCCAAGTCAGGATTTGAGCAAATGCCTGTGAAGGACAAAGCGGAGAGCAGGAGAAAGCAAGGAGAAACTTCAGACCGTGGCGTGGGTCAAAGATGTGAAGGAGAGGAAGAAGGAGGATTATGTAGAAAGAGTCTCAGATGGCAGCACACTCCAAGAAAGTTTTGGCCGGTTGATGGCAAGTCCTCAAGCCAAAGCTGCCCATCAGATGAGTCCCCATCTTGCATGCGTGGGCCGAGATTAGCACCCCTGTGGTGCTCAATCATTGGGTGGAGGGATCACACAAGAAGATATGGAGTCACAGATGGTGGGGCCTCCATGGGGGCACCGTCCAGGTCCATGAGTGAATGAGCAGGAGACGTGAGAAGCCCATTTTCATGGTGACCAAAATGGAGAAAAGGAGGAGGGAGAGGAGAAAGTAATAAAGTGGACAGGATTTGTAGGAGAAGACATCATAACTGGGTGTGTTATTTTCCACTTACAGTCTTTTTTAAAATATTTATTTACTGGGCTGCATCCGGTCTCAGTTGCGGCACGTGGGACCTTTCATTGCAGCACGCAGGCTTCCCTGGTTAAGGTGCACAGGCTCCTGGGCATGGGCTCAGTGGTTGCCACGCTCCGGCTTAGTTGCCCTGCAGCATATGGGGTCTTAGCTCCCCAGCCACGAGTAAAACCCACATTCCCTACATGGGAAGGCAGATTCTTAACCACTTGGACCACTAGTGAAGTCCTTCCACTTACATTCTTGAAAACGGGTAATGTTTACACATTTATGTAAAAGTCTGTCCTTTCACAAAAGGAGCATTGTTGGCTGATTCTTGTTTCCTAATACTAACATCAGAAAACTTCACCATCACATGTAGAGTCTCTCAGAGAGCTACTCCCAGGAAGGACAGGATCTGGCCAAGTGCTCCACCAGGACAGCTAAGACAGAGTTGGGAGAATGAGCCATGGATCCCCCTTCCTCACTGTGGAGGAGAGAATGGATCTGTGTTTTAAAGAAACTTTCCTCCCAAGGTGCTAGCATCACCTTCAAGTAACTATCTATCAGTTCTTCTGTAAGCGTTGAGTAAAACAAGATATCTGTCTCCAAACTTCTTCCACTGACTCCAGGAGCAGTGAAGAGCTTCGTTTGAAATTAAATGAGTACCATTGTGGATTGGGGTTCCCACTGAAAAAATGGACTAGAGGGGCAGCCCTCCTTCACCACAGTGATCCTCAGAGGAGCGTGCTGGGGAGAAAGCAGAGATCATCTGAGGGAAAGGGCCAAGTCCTCCTGCCTTAGTTTCAGTGCTCAAAACATCCAGATGTTTGTCAGCAGATGAAGAAGGATGGGCTTCCCAGGTGGCCTGCTGGTAAAGAATCTGCCTGCAATGCAAGAGACGTGGGTTCGATCTCTGGGTCAGGAAGATCCCTTGGAGAAGGAAATGGCAACCCATTCCAGTATCCTTGCCTGGGAAATCCCATGCACAGAAGAGCTTAAGGGCTACAGTCCATGGGGTAGCAAAAGAGTCAGACGCGACTTAGTGACTCAACAACAAGAAGCAGGAGAGTGGTTTATGACTGGCAGTAGTTTCAAAGGGAAGCATGTAATGAACATTGGGAAAAGAAGATAGACTCACTCTGAGTAAGTTATATCAGACTATCCATGTTCCCTTTTTTCAAAACCTTGAGGTAAAAACCTACATGCTATGAAATGCAGAGACCTTGATTGTACAGATTTTCACATATACACACCTATCAAGATTTAGCACATTTTGATCACCTCAGGAGTCTCCTCCCCTACCCCTCCAGTCGCTCCCCCCTTGCAGGCAATCGCTGTTCTGATTTCCATCACACCGCTCAGTTTCGCTGGCCTCTTCTTGCTCTTTGCTTGAATGTGTGCCCAGAAGATGTGCTCTCTTGCACCTGGCTTCTTTCACTCACCACAAGGTTTCCAAGGTTCATTCATGTTTCCCCATGTTTTTATGTCTTTCCATAAAAATAAAAGTAATTTATTTTTATTTATAAGGGATAAGTCATTACGTTAGTGTTCCAAAAATTGTTTATTCCTTCTCCAGCTGATGGCTGTTTGAGTTGTTTGCCATTCTGGACCTCTATGAATAAAATGAATATAGCACTCATTCACAAGCCTCTGAGAAAGTACATTTCTATTCCTCTTGGAACAGAAATTGCCATGTAGGTATACATTAAACTTACAGGAAATTGACCAGTAGTTCTCCAAAATCCAAGCATCACCCCTTACTTCAACAAGCAACATGAAAGAATTCTAATGTGTCTATATTCTTGACAACATCAGATGTCGTCAATCTCTTTTTCAGTTGAAGAATAGTAAGTTTACACTGTTGTGTTAGTCTCTGCTGTACAGCAATGTGACTCCGGCACACATACATACATATGTATGTGTTTATCAATGTATGTATATAGTGTCCATATTTTCCCATTGTGATTTATTACAGGATACTGAATACAGTTTGTTGTCAATCTTTAATATGGATGGGAAGAGGTAATTAATAGTGGTTTTAATTTGTATTTCACTTACTAGTCAATTTTTAACCCAATTCCATTCACATACTGACATATCAACCCTGAATATTCATTGGAAGGACTGATGCTGAAGCTGAAGCTCCAATACTTTGGCCACCTGATGTGAAAAGCTGACTCATTGAAAAAGACCCTGATGCTGGGAAAGATTGAGGGCAGGAGGAGAAGGGGACGACAGAGGGTGAGATGGTTGGATGGCATCACCAGCTCAATGGGCATGGGTTTGGGTGGACTTCGGGGGTTGGTGATGGACAGGGAGGCCTGGTGTGCTGCGGTTCATGGGGTCGCAAAGAGTCGGACACGACTGAGGGACTGGAAAACAGAGACAGGGACACACACTGAGGTCCGCATTTGTGGAGCAGCTATGAGAGTCATTCACTATTTTGCTACTTTTCTTGACCTTTTATAACTGATTTAAACGATATTCTTATATATTATGTAAAATGAGCTATTTGTCTTTGCCATATTGCTATATTGTTTTGTCAATATTTTCTCCTAATCTGTGTCTTTCCTTTCATTTTCTTAATGAAATGGTGTCTTTTGATGAGAAAAAGCTTTTAATTTTGAGGAAGCTCAAATTGTCAATTTATTTTCTTTTATGGTTATTGCTTTTTGTAACCTGCTAAGAAACTTTGCCCACTCCAAAATCATGATTGCACTCTTTGATTTTCTTTTCAAAGTGTCCTAGTGATAGTTTTACATGAAAGACTATAATCACAATTAATTTTTGTGAGCGGTGTGAAATAGAGATTGAATTTCATTTTTTTCTGTATGGATATCCAATTGTTAGAGGACCATTTATTAAAGAGATTTTCCTTTCTCCATTGAATTATCTCCACGTCTTTGTCAAAAATCAATTGCTTTATATGTATGAGTCAATCTGGATTCTCTATTATTTTTCATTGATCCATGTATCTAAATGTATGCCATTAACACACTATTCTATTTATTACAACTTTAAAGTGCATGCATGTCTGACTCTGCGTCCAGTCTCCTCTGTCCATGGGATTTTCTAGACGAGAATAATGGACTCCGTTGCCATGCCCTCCTCCAGGGGATCGGCCACAACCCAGGGATCAAACCCAAGTCTCTTGCATCTCCTGCATAAGTACCAATAACTGTTATGAGACTTCCAACTTAGTTATTTTATTCTAGTTTCTTTGCATGGTACTATAAGCCTGAGAGTCATTTGTTACTACCAAAGAAGAGAAAGAACAAGTGGAAAAACAAGAAGAGAGAGAGGGAAGGAGGTGGTGGGGAGAGAGAGAGACAAGATTTTGAGTGAAATTGCATTTATTTTACACATCAGTCTGGGGAGAACTGACATACTAATAATATTGATTCTCCAAATCTATGAATATGGTATATCTCTGCATTTACTTAGCTCTTCTTTAAATCAATAAGCCGTATTTGTATTTTTTACATAGAAAGGTCACATATGTCTTTTGTTAATGTTATCCTTAAGTATTTTATTTCCTTATACAATTAAATTGCTTTAAAAAATTATCGATATTTAAAATCGAGTGATTGCTGCTATTTTATATTAAAAAGGGACTTTATGTTGATTTGATTCCCATGGCCATGCTTAAGTGTACTAAATTATCTGACTTTTTTTAAGATTACTTAAGAAATTTCTATGCAGCCAATAATCTATAATATGGACAGAGATAGTTTTACTTTCTCCTTTCAGATATTTATACTGTTTATATTTTCTTGGTTCCTTACTCTAGTCAGGACCTCCAGTATCATGTTAGAGGTAATAAAAGCAGATGCTGGTCCCTTGTTCCTGTTATTATAGTACAAATACTCAACATCTTACCACAGCATCGTGCTGGCTGTAGGGTTTATATTTGCCCTTTATTTGTTAATGTGATGAATTACACTGATTGATTTTAGAAAAACAAGCATTGTGTTCTGGGATAAATGCCGTTTCATCACGGCATATCTTATTGTTATACACTATTGCTTTCCACTCGCTAATGCCACGTTTAGGGCTTCTGTGCCTATAGCGATGAGGAGATTGGTCTATGGTTTTACTTTTTGTAACATCTTTGTTAGGCTTTATTCTCGAGGCTATACTAGCGTCATGCAGCGATTTGCAACACAGTCTCTTTTCCGTTATGCTTTGAAATAGTGTGTGAGATTGGTAATACTTCTGATAATCAGTTCAGTCGCTCGGTCGTGTCCGACTCTTTGCAACCCCATGAATAGCAGCACGCCAGGCCTCCCGGTCCATCACCAACTCCTGGAGTTTACCCAAACTCACGTCCATCGAGTCAGTGATGCCATCCAGCCATCTCATCCTCTGTCGTCCCCTTCTCCTCCTGCCCCCAATCCCTCCCAGCATCAGGGTCTTTTCCAATGAGTCAACACTTTGCATGAGGTGGCCAAAGTTTTGAAGTTTCAGCCTCAGCATCAGTCCTTCAAATGAACACCCATGACTGGTCTCCTTTAGGATGGACTGGTTGGACCTCCTTGCAGTCCAAGAGACTCTCAAGAGTCTTCTCCAACACCACAGTTCAAAAACATCAATACTTCAGCACTCAGCTTTCTTAATAGTCCAACTCTCACATCCATATATGACTACTGGAAAAACCATAGCCTTGACTAGACAGACCTTTGTTGGCAAAGTAATATCTCTGCTTTTTAATATGCTATCTAAATTGGTCATAACTTTCCTTCCAAGGAGCAAGCGTCTTTTAATTTCATGGCTGCAGTCACCATCTGCAGTGATTTTGGAGCCAAAGAAAATAAAGTCTGACACTGTTTCCCCATCTATTTCCCATGAAGTGATGGGATCAGACTCCACGATCTTCATTTTCTGAATGTTGAGCTTTAAGCCAACTTTTTCACTCTCCTCTTTCACTTTCATCAAGAGGCTCTTTAGTTCTTCTTCACTTTCTGCCATAAGGGTGGTGTCATCATCAATACTAGGGTTGAATTCATTATTTAGACTATTCAGGCCTAGGGTTTTCATTGCAGAAAGGTATTTAATGATGAACTCAATGTTACTATACACGGAGAGCTGTTCAGAGTTTTTGTTTCTTCTTTTTTTGATAAATATTTTGCTTGAAGAAATGAACTCATTATCTTTCATTTGTAAAAGCAACTGACATAGAGACATTCACACTATTCTCTTGTTGTTCGTTGACTGTCTGTGGGCCTTTGAGTGATCCCCTCGCCTTCACCGTGATATTGGTCGTTCGCAGCTTTTCTTTCCCTTCCCCTTTGTGGGGTGTGTGTGTGAAAATGTGTTCTTTATTTTCTGTGTTGCTAAGGTTCTACCAACTTTATTAACCTTTTCAAAGAACTTTTTTCACTGTGTTAATTTCTTAATTGCAGGTTTTCTATTTCATTTAATTCTGCTCTTACCTTTATTGTTTTTATTACACTACTTTCTCTGGAAATAATTTGCCCTTATTTTTCTAGCTTCTTAAGGTAGATCATTAACTTCAAATTTTTATTCCCTTATAATTACTCATGTAAATGTATCAGTTTCTCTCCAAGCCTTGGTTTAAACTCGGCTCATAAACTTTGATGTGTAGTGCTATCATTTCCTCTATTTAAAAATATTTTTTAAATTTTCACTGTGATCTGGCCTTTGACTTGTGGGTTATTTGTAACTGTGTAGCCACTTGCCAACTATTTGGGTATTTTACTGTTATTTAATTTCTCATTTAACTGTGATGTCTTTGTCGTGTTTCGGTATCATGGTTATGCTGGCATCACAGAACAATCTGTGAACGAGTCCCTCCTGCTCCATTTAATGGCACTGTGATCAGAGAGCATGGCTATTATTTCAATCCTACAAAATTTACTGAGACTTATTTTATGCCACAGCATATGGCCATTTCACCCTGGTGAGCTTCCTCTTTACAGAGGAAAAGAACGTGTACCCTGCAATTGTCAAACAGAGTGTTTACAAATGTCAATTAGATCAGGTTTGTTGATAGTTTTTTTTTTAATCTTCCATATGTTTAATGACTTTGTGTCTATTTGTTCTATCATACAGAAATATAGGTGTTAAAATGTCCACATAAGATTATAAATATATCTTTTCTCCCTTTAGTTTTCCAGTTTCTGCTTCATGTATTTAATTCATTAACAATATGGTTCCACAATGAAGAAAATACTAAGGAGTCATCAAAAACCCAACAGAACAAATAAAATGAATTCATCAAGATCACAAGATAAAATTTCCATACACAAAAATTAGTTACATTTCTACATACTAGTAATGAGCTAACTGAAAGTGAAATTTTAAAAAAGAATTCCACTCAAAATAGCATTGAAAGGAATAAAATACTTAGGAATAAATTTAACAAAAAAAGTATAACTTGTACATTTAAAACTATAAAGTTGCTGAGATAAATTAAAGATATAAATAAAAAACATTCCATGTTCATGGATTGAAAGACTCTGTTTGCTAGGATGGTAATTCTTCCTCAAACTGATTCACAGATCCAGTGAAGCCCTAAATATAATATTCTCAGATTTTTTTTTAATATTATAGAAAGAAAGTATTAGTCACTCAGTTGTGTCTGACTCTTTGCGACCCCATGGACTGTAGCCTGCCAGGCTCCTCTGTCCATGGAATTTCCAAGGCAAGAATACTGGAGTGGGTTGCCATTTCCTTCTCCAGGGGATCTTCCTGACTGAGAGACTGAACCTGGGTCTCCTGCATTGCAGGCAGATTCTTTACCATCTGAGCCACCAGGGAAGCTCCTTAATATTACATGTTGACCCTAAAGCATTTATGCAAATACAAAAGTCGTAAAAGAGCAAAAGTCATTTTGAAAAAGAAGAATAAAGTTTGAGGACTTATTCTTCCCCATTTCCAAACTTACGTATTGGTGGTATGGCATAAAGATAGACCTAGAGATTACTGGAAGAGAATTAAGAGTAGAAATAAATCCCAACATTCAGGGTCAGTTGTGGAGGAGTGGGTGCTCAGGGCAGGGAGACTTAGATGTTCACCTTACATCGTCTGCAGAATTAACTCAAAACATATCAGAGGCCTGACCATAACTATTCTAAGCTTGCCAATGCAGCAACCATGAGTTCAGTCCCCTCTCTAGGAAGATCCTACCGGCCGCGGAGCAGCTAAAGCCCTGTTAGCAGCAACTATGGAGCGCACTCACCCTAGAGCCTGTGCGCCACGACAGGAGAAGGCACCGCGGTGACACCCATGCGCTGCGCCGAAGAGCAGCCACTGCCCCCTGCAAGGAGAGAAAGCCCGGGAGCAGCAGCGAAGACCCCGTGCAACCAGATAAGCAAGTAAACTTTTAAATGTCACGATTAAAAAAATCAATCAACGCATCATAAACGCATCGATTCCACACAAGATAAACAAAGCATCTCTCTAGTCAAAGACTTGTTCTGGAAGCGTCCCTGCAGCTTTGCTTGTGATAGCACAAAGTTGGAAACAAGCCCAGGATCCATCCACTGTCGAACAGACCATCAGAGCGCCAGCCAGCTAAACAGTGGAATTCTCCCTAATGAAGAGGATTCCAAAGTTCCCTCTTTTCTCCTGCTGTTTTGTCTTGGATTGCTTCTCTAGGAACACCTTCAAGTTGAGGTTATCTCCTGAGAGGTCTGATCTGCTCTTCACCTGCTCCAGTACACTTTTCACCTCTCGCGTTGCAGCTTTTCTCTCTAGAAGTTTAATGTGGGCCTTTTTGGTATCTACAGTGCCTCTGTGGGACGTTTTCAACATATGGCTTCCGGTGATCCTAGTTTTAACGCTGTGTCTGCCATATGCTAAGGCCCATCACATTAATGTTTCTCATCAGACACTACAAATGGACGACGAAGCACGGCACACTTTCCGGGCATGTAGGCAGACGGCGCCACGCGTCTTTGCAAATCGCCTCCTAGAGTCCACTCAGCCAAGGCTGTGACCTTCCCTGGATCACAGGAGGGAAGCGTTCGCTTGTTCTGAACCGGAAGCGGCACCACTCAGGTGAAGACCGCGGCCCACACCTTGAGGCGCGCTCATCTAGGGCCCACCTGGATCTTTCTGTGATCAGGTGCACATCCATTCACTTAAGAAACACATCGTGAGCACCCCCGGAAGGCCCCAGCAGCGGTCGGGCACAAGCACAGAGGGAGGGCTCTCCGCCTGGACGAGGGTGCAGGAGGGCGCCCCAGGGAGACTGCCAAGTGGGGAGGGGCGAGACGCGGGTGGTCCACGGAGGCCGGGCGGCGCCCAGCAGAGGGCGCTCAAGATCAGCCCTCGGACAGCAGGCATCAGGGTCGCCCATTAGCTTCCTGGAGCGCCTCTCCAGGTGGGTCTGTGGGGTGCGCCGGTCCCCAAAAGGGCTGTCACAGAGCGCGGGGGAGAGGACGAAAATTGAGCGCAGGCATTTAGAGATGTTTATGGAAAATTGACAGAATAATTTTATGTCTGTTGAAATTATTAATAAAAGCGTGGAGTCTGTTTTGTATTGCCTTTTGATTTCATTTTCTGAGTAATTTCTTTTTGCTGTAATTTTCAAAATACCATCTGTGATGGACAGGGAAAAAGAAAAATTCTTCCTCCACCACAGATGATGAAAAATGCACCCAGCGTTTGCATCTCAATAGAGGTGAAGCCCCAGGGGCAGGATGGTGGGTGAGGCCAGGCACTGGGTAGGTGGACAGGAGCCCGGCTGGGAGAAGTCAAGTGGCCCTAACTGGAGCTTCCAGAAGGGTGGACGCTCTCGGATCTGCCTTCTAGATGGTTCTGGTAACGGTATCAGGGATGGAGTAGGAGGGGGCAGGTAAGGAGGAGCAAACTCTGGGCTTGGCACTAGTCAGAGACATTTTCCCAGAGTCCTGGGGGCCCTTTCTGGGCAGCAGGTGAAGGTGTCAGTAGCTCAATTGTGTCTCACTCTTTGCGACCCCGTGGACTGCAGCCCAACAGGCTCCTCTGTCCATGGAATTCTCCAGGCAAGAACACTGGAGTGGGTTTGCCATGCCCTTCTTCGGGGGATGTTCCTGACTCGGGGATCAACCCCGAGGGTCTCTTGCATGGCCTCCCTTGCAGGCAGATTCTTTACCGTCTGAGCCACCTGGGAAGCGGGTGGGGGCGGGACATGTCAGGAGCTGTCAGTCAAGGAGCTGCCCCTCCCCCACCCCACGCCCACCACTTCCCAAAGCCCACCCTTGGTTCCACCCAGCCCTTCCCCTCTAGTGGCATGGAGGGAGGATTTGTAAGGAAGAAAGAAAGGGGGTTCCCTTTTATTTCTGCCCTGGGGGGAAGTTTAGTGTTTTTTAATCCCTCAAAATCAGTGAGTTCCATTGGAGTCCAAACCAGCCGGACTCTCCGTCACCCGGTGGAAAAAGACAGGGCCTCGCAGGAAGTGTTTGGAGGCTGCAGACAAAGGCAGAAATAGGGAGGGGTGAGGAGTGAGTCACAGCGACCCTCTGCCAACTACAGTTTCAGTTTTAAAATACATCCCTTCTTCTGCAGCTACTGACTTTTCAAGGGAAATATACAAGTATCTAAGAGATCCTCCCCGTGCTCTTGTTTGCTATAACGCCCTGAAAAGAGCCAAGACCGGGGGGCTTGTTGGAATCATTTCGAATGTCCTGTGACGGGTGAGGGCGCTGGCCTTCCCCTAAGCCCCCAGAGCCGCCGGCCGCCCCAGCTCTGGGCTCAGCCCAGAAGCCCCCTCAGTGGTGCTGAAGGGACCCGGGAAGCTGTAGAGGGCACCTCTTTTCTCCGAGGGTGAGAGTCCTCGCAGACCCCGGCACAGGTCACCTGCCCAGACCTCAGCTGAGCTTGAAGATCCCCCCAGACCCCGCGACGCTGCAGAACCCCCAGCGTGCTCTCCACCTGAGCCCTGGACCTCTAACGAGCCTCCAAAATGAAGGTCACACTCTGGCTTCTGCCTTTACTCCCTCTTAGCGGGTCCAAACGTGGGCGCCACAACAGGTAAGAGAGAAGAACTAAGCATTGGGGGCTGAGCCCCCAGCGGCGAGCCACCCCTACCCAGCTCCAGACCTGGCGGTTAGCGCTGAGACTGGAGACATCCTAAAAGGCGACCCGAGAAAGCAGGAGGCTCAGAGTGACGTGGGCGGCTCCTCCCTGGAGGACCTCTCTCCTTTGAGCCAAGCATGCAGGAAAGGCCACCAGCTGGAGGGGACACCATCCCCGGCCAACAGCCCCTCACCGGCTAAGGCGGCTAATGTCCCCAGGGAATTGAGGTCACGATGTGAATAACAATATTGAGGGACCGTGATTAAAATACAAGGATCTATATAGACAAAATAGAAACAAGACATACTTATTTTTAAAGTGATAAAAATGCCAGAAGCACATCAGAGTCCCAGGAGGACAGTGAAGACAGTAAACGTGGTAAAAAAATAAATAAATAAAACTGACCACCAAAAATTAGCAAGAAATAGAAAATAGTAAACCTTGAATTGAAAGAATTCAGAATGCCCTAAAACAACAAATAAGGGAAAAAGTAAAATAGATAAAGTCAATTTCAAAACATCAAAGATCAGATCAGATCAGATCAGTCGCTCAGTCGTGTCCGACTCTTTGCGACCCCATGAACCGCAGCACGCCAGGCCTCCCTGTCCATCACAAGCTCCCGGAGGTCACTCAGACTCGCATCCATCGAGTCAGTGATGCCATCCAGCCATCTCATCCTCTGTCGTCCCCTTCTCCTCCTGCCCTCAATCCCTCCCAGCATCAGAGTCTTCTCCAATGAGTCAACTCTTCGCATGAGGTGGCCAAAACAACATCAAAGATAAAAACATCTAAATGCTTCCAGAAAAAGTTTCTAAAATCATGCACGTAAATATGAATAAGAATCAGGTTGCATCATACGTGTCAGTGTCACAAGCAAAGCAACGGTATAATCATCTTTACATATTAAAGGAAAAATGATGCTCAGACTTAGAGCAAGCTCATCTATTATTTAATGCTAGGGTAAGATAAGATTTGTCAGGCATATGAAAAGATTGATGAATTTGACTACAGTGAAATTAGGAGCTTCTGTTCCTCAAAACACACTCTAGGAGAATGAAAAACAAGACACAGAAGAGAAAAGATATCTGCAGGACCTGTAACCAAAAAAGTGCGTATTCAGAGCATATTATTTAAAAAAAATCTTACCAATCAATAAAAAAGAAAAACAACTCAAAAGAAAAATGGCTAAAAGAATGCGAACAGATACTTCAGATACTTAAAAACAGAGAAGCAGAGTGGCTTACATCACACATGACAAACATTCTCTCATCAGTAATCAGGGAAAGGCAAGGCAGACCGTGCCAACACGTGCCTCTCTCACCAGCACGCCCACCAAGACACGCGGGCGTGCTCACAGCAGCCTGGCCTGCAAAGCTGGAAACTGACCAGCAGCCATCCACACGGTGAAACTCACAATGCCTACTAGACTGTGCTGGAAACAAGAGAGGTCCAGATGCATGCGAGGCAGGGATGCAATGCCAAAATACACCTTTCGGCCAAACAGGAAGACTTGTGACTCCACCCTTGTGAAATCCAGGCAATGGTTCCCTTTGTGTGAGGTTCATCAGCGCATGCTTGCTAAGTCGCTTCAGTTGTGTCTGACTCTTAGCAACCCTGTGGACTATAGCCTTCTAGGCTCCTCTGTCCATGGGATTTTCCTAGCAAGAATAGTGAAGTGGGTTGCCATGCCCTCCTCCAGGGGATTTTCCCAACCCAGGATCATACCTGCATCTCTCAAATCTCCTGTCTTGGCAGACAGACTCTTTACCACTACCGCCATCTGGGAAGATTGAAACTCATCAGATGCAGAATTAAATGTCTGGTGATAAAGCAACAAAGCATGGACAAGAGTATCTCAGAGGCCAAGGTCGTTGTTACCTAGAGGAGCAAGGACGGGGGATCTTAGCCTGCAGGTAACACTGTGTCCCGTGGCCAGGGAGCTGGCTCAAGGGAGTCTCATTTACCCATTTGTCAACCTGTATGTATGTTCTGTATTCAGATATTTATATCTTTCCTTTTCTCCTTTGCTTTTCACTTCTCTTCTTTTTGCAGCTATTTGCAAGGCCTCCCCAGACAGCCATTTTGCTTTTTTGCATTTCTTTTCCATGGGGATAGTCTTGATCCCTGTCTCCTGTACAATGTCACGAACCTCATTCCATAGTTCATCAGGCACTCTATCTATCAGATCTAGGCCCTTAAATCTATTTCTCACTTCCACTGTATAATCATAAGGGATTTGATTTAGGTCATACCTGAATGGTCTAGTGGTTTTCCCTACTTTCTTCAATTTCAGTCTCAATTTGGCAATAAGGAGTTCATGGTCTGAGCCACAGTCAGCTCCTGGTCTTGTTTTTGCTGATTGTATAGAGCTTCTCCATCTTTGGCTGCAAATAATATAATCGATCTGATTTTGGTGTTGACCATCTGGTGATGTCCATGTGTAGAGGCTTCTCTTGTGTTGTTAGAAGAGGGTATTTGCTATGACCAGTGCATTTTCTTTGCAAAACTCTGTTAGTCTTTGCCCTGCTTCATTCCGTATTCCAAGGCCAAATTTGCCTGTTACTCCAGGTGTTTCGTGACTTCCTACTTTTGCATTCCAGTCCCCTATAATGAAAAGGACATCTTTTTTGGGTTTTAGTTCTAAAAGGTCTTGTAGGTCTTCCTAGAACCGTTCAACTTCAGCTTCTTCAACGTTACTGGTTGGGGCATAAACTTGGATTACTGTGACATTGAATGGTTTGCCTTGGAAACGAACAGAGATCATTCTGTCGTTTTTGAGATTGCATCCAGGTACTGCATTTCGGACTCTTTAGTTGACCATGATGGCCACTCCGTTTCTTCTGAGGGATTCCTGCCCACAGTAGTAGATATAATGGTCCTCTGAGTTAAATTCACCCATTCCAGTCCATTTTAGTTCGCTAATTCCTAGAATGTCAACATTCACTCTTGCCATCTCTTGTTTGACCACTTCCAATTTGCCTTGATTCATGGACCTGACATTCCAGGTTCCTATGCAATATTGTTCTTTATAGCATCGGACTTTGCTTCTATCACCAGACTCATCTACAGCTGGGTATTCTTTCTGCTTTGGTTCCATCCCTTCATTCCTTCTGGAGTTATTTCTCCACTGATCTCCAGTAGCATATTGGGCCCCTACTGACTTGGGGAGTTTCTCTTTCAGTATCCTATCATTTTGCCTTTTCATACTGTTCATGGGGTTCTCAAGGCAAGAATACTGAAGTGGTTTCCAAAGAATAGCAAGAAGAGATAAGAAAGCCTTCTTCAGTGATCAATGTAAAGAAATAGAGGAAAACAACAGAATGGGAAAGACTAAGGATCTCTTCAAGAAAATCAGAGATACCAAAGGAACATTTCATGCAAAGATGGGCTCGATAAAGGACAGAAATGGTATGGACCTAACAGAAGCAGAAGATATTAAGAAGAGGTGGCAAGAATACACAGAAGAACTGTACAAAAAAGAGCTTCACGACCCAGATAATCATGATGGTGTGATCACTGACCTAGAGCCAGACATCCTGGAATGTGAAGTCAAGTGGGCCTTAGAAAGCATCACTACGAACAAAGCTAGTGGAGGAGATGGAATTCCAATGAAGCTATTCCAAATCCTGAAAGATGATGCTGTGAAAGTGTTGCACTCAATATGCCTGCAAATTTGGAAAACTCAGCAGTGGCCACAAGATTGGAAAAGGTCAGTTTTCATCCCAATCCCAAAGAAAGGCAATGCCAAAGAGTGCTCAAACTACCACACAATTGCACTCATCTCACACGCTAGTAAGGTAATGCTCAAAATTCTCCAAGCCAGGCTTCACCAATATGTGAACCGTGAACTTCCTGATGTTCAAGCTGGTTTTAGAAAAGGCAGAGGAACCAGAGATCAAATTGCCAACATCCGCTGGATCATCGAAAAAGAAAGAGAGTTCCAGAAAAACATCTATTTCTGCTTTATTGATTATGCCAAAGCCTTTGACTGTGTAGATCACAATAAACTGTGGAAAATTCTAAGAGAGATGGGAATACCAGACCACCTGATCTGCCTCTTGAGAAATCTGTATGCAGGTCAGGAAGCAACAGTTAGAACTGGTCATGGAACAACAGACTGGTTCCAAATAGGAAAAGGAGGACGTCAAGGCTGTATATTGTCACCATGTTTATTTAACTTATATGCAGAATGAGAAATGTTTATTTAACTTATATGCATCATGAGAAATGCTGGACTGGAAGAAACACAAGCTGGAATCAAGATTGCCGGGAGAAATATCAATAACCTCAGATATGCAGATGATACCACCCTTATGGCAGAAAGTGAAGAGGAACTAAAAAGCCTCTTGATGAAAGTGAAAGTGGAGAGTGAAAAGGTTGGCTTAAAGCTCAACATTCAGAAAACGAAGATCATGGCATCCAGTCCCATCACTACATGGGAAATAGATGGAGAAACAGTGGAAACAGTGTCAGACTTTATTTTTCTGGGCTCCAAAATCACTGCAGATGGTGACTGCAGCCATGAAATTAAAAGACGCTTACTCTTTGGAAGGAAAGTTATGACCAACCTAGATAGCATATTCAAAAGCAGAGACATCACTTTGCCAACAAAGGTTCGCCTAGTCAAGGCTATGGTCTTTCCTGTGGTCATGTATGGATGTGAGAGTTGGACTGTGAAGAAGGCTGAGCGCCGAAGAATTGATGCTTTTGAACTGTGGTGTTGGAGAAGACTCTTGAGAGTCCCTTGGACTGCAAGGAGATCCAACCGGTCCATTCTGAAGGAGATCAGCCCTGAGATTTCTTTGGAAGGAATGATGCTAAAGCTGAAACTCCAGTATTTTGGCCACCTCATGCGAAGAGTTGACTCATTGGAGAAGACTCTGATGCTGGGAGGGACTGAGGGCAGGAGGAGAAGGGGACGACAGAGGATGAGATGGCTGGATGGCATCACTGACTCGATGAATGTGAGTCTGAGTGACCTCCGAGAGCTAGTGATGGATAGGGAGGCCTGGCGTGCTGCAGTTCATGGGGTCGCAAAGAGTTGGACACGACTGAGCGACTGATCTGATCTGATCTGATCTGATGTATGTTCTGTGCCCTTTACGATGTATTTGTGTTAAAATTCAGGAAAAGAAGTAAAAAATCAGATAGGGAGGGAGGGAGATAAGAAGGCAAGAAAGAAAGGAGGAAGAAGGGAAGAGGGAGGGGAGTGGGGGGGTGGAGGGAGGGAGGGATGGAAAAGAGATTCGCGTCAGGGAGCACCCGAGGGGAAGGCAGGTGACTCTTCTCCTGGAAGACGGACAGAACGGCGGTCCTCAGGGGGCTGCAGCCCCCACACTGAGAGCCACTTCTCAGCCACCAAGAGCAGGTTTTCCAAGACTCCAAGTCCAGAGTACTTGTGCATTCATTTATACTGAGAAATGAAAAGAGGTTCAACCATCTACATAAGCTAATGAATGAACTCCCTTAATAGGAAGTGTATGGAAAGTTTACAAAGGTTGGTTCAATTTTTACAATAAGAAATTTGTAAAAATACAAGGTAACACTTTTCATTATTAGACTAAATAGCTGTTAAGGCGAGAAGCATCACTGTGACAAAGAGCAATGTTATATCCTGACAAAACAGAATAATAGATCAAGAAGATATAGTAGTTGTGAATATATATGCCTTTTAAAATATCACATCACAATATATAAAGTAACAACTGACAGAATTATGAGGGAAAATAGAGGCAGCAAAATTTATTATTCAAGATCTTAACAAAGCCCTCTTAGAAACTGGTAGATCAGAGGAACAAAAAAGCCAAAAACAAAAAGGCATAAATACATATAAAGTTTGAATGACAAGATTAATAAAAAGCTCTAAGTAAAATGTGTGTGTGTGTCTGTATGTGTATAGGGGAGCTTTCACAAGCACAGATAAGGAAGCAGATTGGAAGGTCTGACACCCAAACAATCCATCCAGGCATAATATATTCTCTGAGCAATAAGATTAGAAATCAATAACAAAAGATGATTAAAAATAAATAAAACCCCATATGTCCACAAACGAAGTAATCAATCATTCTGCTAAAAAAACACTAGGACAAGGTAAAGCATAAAAAACACACAAGACAATCCAGCCACACTATAGCGACTGCTGCACGTGTTTAAGCATCATCAGGGGATAAGGAAGAACATGGAAGGAAGGAGCTCAGCATTCAACTCAAGGAGAAAACAAAAGAGAGACCGAAGCAACCCCAAGAAACAAGAAGAAAAGCGCAACAGATAAGAACAGAAATCAATGAAATAGAGATTAGCAAAACCAAAACCTCTCTCTCGAAAGGATTAGCAAAATACACAAACCTCTGGCAAATCTGATCAATAAAGTGAGGGGAAGATGCAAATCTACAAAACACAGAACCCGAAAGAGAAAGCAACTATATGAGCAACAGAGATTTTCTGAGATGAAGCCATCCGTTTAAAAGAGAAGTAAAATGGATCAGTCCTTCAGAGAGACAGTATCCCCAGTTGCAGCAAGGAGAAGTAGAAGATTTCAATTTAAAATGTGCAATGGTAATTAAACTCCTCCCAAGGGAAAACAAAACAAAACAACCACAGAACCAGGCCTAGAAAGCTCCACAGAAAGTCACGTCGGAAGTTCAAAGGAGAATTTCTGTCTCCAGAAGTTTCAAGTTGTTCCAGATAATGAGAACGCTTTTATTAATTTTAAACACCTAGGGTTCTGTGGATTCCAAAGCTGTCAAGAAACACTTCAAAAAGCAAAGTACAGACTCATTTCACTTATAAATAAGCTTATTTATATATTTTCTAATTGACTTTAACATTGCGTCAAAAATAATATATCATCATAAGCAGAGTTTATCAAAGGAATGAAAAGAAGGTTGAACATCAGAAAATCTATGAATGTAATTTATCACCGTAAGGTACTAAGTTACTAAAGCAAAAAATATTGACTAGGTCAGTAGAAGTCCAAAAAAGTTGTACTTGGAAATATACAACGTATTTTTAAATAAAAACTCAGAAAACTGGAAGGGGAATTTTCTTTATCAGATAACTATGAACTTATATTCTATAGCAATCACCTTATTCAGTGACTTAATTTGAAACATGGGTCCTTTAATACCAGAACAAGAAAAACAACCATTACTATCTTTCCTTGCAATACCCTGACTGAGGGAAAATTAAGAGAACAATCTTAATTTAGCTACAGTTAGAAGAACTTATCAAGAAGGGTGAAAGTGGTCCTTATTTGTACACAATATGGTCACGTAAACAGAAAAGTCATCGGATTCAATAGACAAAATATCGGAATTGACAAAATTTCCACAAAATTAAGAGGTTCAATGTTACAATGCGATAGTGCTCCTTCCCACTGGTCATTTCTAACTAAAACACATCATAGCAAAACAATATAATCTCTACAATAACTAGAAAAGCTACAATGTGTCCAAGAAGAAATATAATAAAGAATTCATGACACTTTGATGGAAAAAGTTGTAAAATTTATTCAAGGATATAAAGAAAGATCAAAATAGAGGAAAAATATACCATATCCAATGACAGGATGGCTTAGCCTTCAGAGAGATGGCAATTTTAATTCTTTGCAAAAGCCTTATTTTAATGAGAGTTCAATGAAATTTTTCAAATTGCAAACTTCAACAATCTTATTTTAACATTTATATGGAAGCATAAAGGTCTATGAAAGAAGTCAGTTTCAGAAAGAGGAGAAGAGTGAAAGGGGACTTAACCTACAAGATATGAAGAAATTCTACAAAGCACTAATTTTAAAGAAATGTGGTTTGGGTATAGAATTATTAAATTGTTTAGTCACTCAGTTGTGTCTGACTCTTTTCGACCCCCATGAACAGCAGCACACCAGGCTTCATTGCCCTTCGCTGACTCTCAGAGTCTGCTCAGACTCATGTCCATTGAGTCAGTGATGCCATCCAGCCATCTCAACCTCTGCCACCCGCTTCTCCTCACTAGTACAATAAGACAGAAGGCTCAACAGCAGACTTGTGTATTCAGGGACCTATTTTCTGAGAAAGGTGACGTCACACTTCAGTGAGAGGAATAGATTTTTTTAATTGATAATATTGGGTACAAAGAGCTCACTTTGTGGATAAAACACAAATTCCCGCACACCCTAGGAAAAATGATCCCCAGCTTGGTTAGAAACAAATGCAGTAAGTGTAATAATAACGCTAATAGAATAAATGCTAGAAAAATGTTATCTTGAACTGAATATGCACTTTTATATGATACTCAAAAATATAAAATCTAGTAAAAAATAGTAGTAGGTGAATTTAACCATGACAATATTAAAGACTTGGGTTCAAGTTACAGAATCACATCATTAAGCAGGTAGATGACAGATCAGGGAAGTTTGCTTCTTAAAAGAAGTCAGCAAGAAATTGACACCTGGAGTGTGCAAGGGGTGATCAAAACCCAACAAGATGACTACCACACATTTGTTATGTGAATGAAGCCTACGGAAGGGGAAAGCTGAACAGCTGCTATGTGATGGAGAGATGGGCAGCTTCTCCCGGAACCCCCGAGGCGCCGGTTAAAGCAATCATAAGACTATCTTCCACACCCATCCCTCTGATTGGCACAACTTGCAGAGAGCCTGAAACATCAGTGAGGATGTGGCAAAAAGAAGCCCTCATGCACTGCTGCTGGGATACAGCCCGTCACTCCCGCGTGGAGAGCAGGTGGCTGCCCCCAGGGAGATTAACCGTGTGACGCAGGACCCGGCAATCCTGCTCCTGGGTGGGAACCGAGAGAGGTCAAACACAAGGTCGTAGAGTTTGGGGGGAGAGTGGGGATGGAGACCAGAGATACCCAGGTGTTCGTGGGAGAGAAACAGAGCAGGTAAGATGTGGGGGATGTGGGAGGTGCGAGCGATGAATCAAAGGTCAGGAGTCCCTGGAGGTAGGTAGGCACATTTTAAAAAGTGTAGTGTTGAGTGAGAAAATAAAAGTAATAAACAGTATGGGGTCTGTGGCACAACAGCGTGTAAGGAAATTTCTTTGAAAATGAGATTCTTGAAGTTGCACACATATTTAAGGACAGGTAGAAATGTATTAGAAAGAGTGAGTCAGTGGGTGTAAAAGAAGGGACTGGGAGGATCACAATCTGGGATGAAGGAAAAACAGAAAAAAGGAGCAGAGAAAGCAACACTCTTACAGGGAATGATGAACACAGGGCATCACGAAGTGAGGACTATGATTAACAGCCCTCTGAAAAGTAAGTGTTAGTCGTGTCCGAGTCCTTGTGAACCCACAGACTGGGCTACCGCCCATGAGAGTCTCCAGGCAAGAATACTGGAATGGGTAGCCATTCCCTTCCCCGGGCAATCTTCCCAACGCAGGGATTGAACCCAGGTCTCCTGCATTGCAGGCAGACTCTTTACCAGCTGAGCCACCAGGGAAGACCTAACAGCCCTCCACAAACATGCAAACCAAAGTATTTCCAACAGAAGTACAGAAGTAAATAAAAGTATGTGCTTTGGAGAGACCTCACAGAATGAGTTTGGAAGTGTTTCTTCCTCTGCAGATTTATGGGAAACGTTGAGTAGGATAGGACTTAACTCTTCACTATATGTTTGGTAGAAATCTCCTGTGAAGTTATCTGGTCCTGGGCTTTTGTTCACTGGGAGTTTTTCCTTTTCTCAATTGGCACATTTTTTTTTTTTTTACTGGTAATTAATCTATTCATATTTTGTATTTCTCCTGATTCTTCCAAGACAGTCTTGGAAGTTTGTATATTTCTAGGAATTTTTCTACTTTGTCTAGATTGTCTGTTTTATTGACATGTAATTGTTCATAGTAATCTCTTACAATCCTTTGCATTTCTGTGGTGTTTGTAACTCATCTTCTATTTCTGACTTATCAATTTGGGTCCTCTTTTTTTCTTGATGCATTTGACTAAAGCTTTATCAATTTAGTTTATCTTTTCAAGGAGCCAGCTACTCTGGATATTTATCTAAAGAAAATGAAAACACTAATTAGAAAAGATATCTGCACTCCTGTGTTCATTACAGCGCTATTTACAATGGCCAAGAATGGGAGCAACCTCAAAAAAGTGCCCACTGATAGATGAATGGGTGAAAAGGCTGTGGTATGCATACACAACGGAATATTACGTGGCCTTAAAAATCTTACCATTTTCAAAGACCGTGATGGACCTGGAGGGGATTGTGCTAAGACACAGAATGACAAAGAACGGCAGAGGATGACAAATGCTGCATGATCACGTAGAAGTGGAGTCCAAGACACAAAACAAGTGAACAAAAATAGCAACTCAGAAACAGAGTTAGAAAGACGAAGAACGAACAGTTGGCTGCCAAAACGGGCAGGAGCGAAAGGAATAAATAAAAAAGTGACACGTCATCAATGAGTAGGAAATACTTGCAGTGTGTTCACGATATGTATGGCAAATAAGGAAAAATAACTCTTACCTATTTCTTAATAGAAGACAGTCAATAAAAAGTGAGCAAAGACTTGAACTTCGTAAAACAGGATATCAAAATGGCCAATAAATATGAAAAAGTGTCCAATTTTATTAGTCATCAGGTAAATGTATTTGAAACCCAGAAAGAACTCCAGCAGTGTTCTCACATAAATGGCTTACGTTTTAAAAAAACTGACCACACCAAGTGTTGGTGAAGGTGTGAAGCAGCAGAAACTCAGATAGTACCATTGGCAGTGGAGATGGTACATAACTTTGGGAAGCTGTTGGACATTGTCTATCAAAAATAAACATCGCCTCCTCTCTGACCCAGCCATCCTACTCTTAGAACCGAAATGTGTCTGCACGTGCCCCAAAAGACATGTCCGCCGTGGGGCAGTATTCTATTAGCCAAATGCTGGAAAGAACCCGAGTGTCCCTCGTTAGTATTAATAGAAGAGAGGAATGCACAGCATCAGTTCCTGCATTGGACTCTAGCAACGGGAAGGGATGCCCCACTGGCACCCTTGATCACAGGGATGCGCCCCACAGACCTGATGTGTCTGAAAGATGCCGGACTCAAAAGAGGGCCAACTGCGTGATACCATTTATGCGAGTTTGGGGGGAAATCAATGGCCATACAGTGGGAACAGTAGCGACATTCAATGGGCAATGGCTGGGAGGGGCTGCGAGGGAGGCTTCTGAGCTGATGTTTTTCTCTCCCTGTTGGCGGCAAGAGTGTCCTTTCTCTGTGTGCCTCACTCATCCAAGCCCTTTAGATCATGCTTTTTAATATTTCCTAAAAGAGGTTATCTTAAAAGGAATAAGAGAATACCACTGAGTTCACAAGATTGATTGAAACATGGAGAGTTAAAGACACTCCATACTTGTTAGCTTATTAGAATTGCAAGCACATTTAAGTGCTCTGGAGGTTTGTTTGCTAGTCTGTCAGTTGAAATACGAAAAAGAAAAGAAAGTGTATCAAATATATTCATTCCACTTAAAATAAAGTCAAACGTTAATCAAAGCTGAATCTAAGGCGGTAAAGAAATCATTTTTTAATGTGTGGTTTTAATAAACCAAATAATAGTTTCTAAAACATAAGGCCCTAAGTGACCCTGCAATCACATTTTCAGTGCATTTTCAGTGGACACAAACAACGCCCAGGGTCCTGAACACCTCCCCCGACACACGTGATGCGTCAGCACGGGCCTAGGAATCAAATAAACCAGGAAGGCCAGATGTCACCACCACTGTGACTCGAATTACACCATTTCTCGAATTATCAAGAAGCTGGAAAAGGCAGTGAACAGCTTCTCCCCACAGCCCACCCCTGCCTCAGAAGGCCCGCAGCCTTGCCACCTGCTCTGGACTTGATCTCTAGAACCGTAAGATCGTAAATCCATGTGGTTTCAAGCCACTACACTCATGGTCATTTCCTCCAGCAGCAGGAGAACAATGAATACCATCACTCTCCCCGCCATGGACAGGCCTTTGCTTCTCAGCCCTGACACCACTTCTGTCCATTCGTCTGTCTGTCCTTCCCTACAGGACTCCTCAGTTATTCACACATTCTGCCTGGGGCCCTCAGGATTAATCCCCTGCCCTCAAAGTTCAAGAGCCTCTCCCCGGGCCTGATGCAAAGAGCAGACTCATTGGAAAAGACCCTGATGCTGGATAAGATTGACGGCAGGAGGAGAAGCGGACGACAGAGGCTGAGATGGTTGGATGGCATCACCGACTCAATGGACATGAGTTTGAGCAAGCTCCGGGAGATGGTAAAGGACAGTGAGGCCAGGTGTGCTGCTGTCCATGGGGTCACAAAGAGTTGAACACTGAGCAACTGAGCAGCAGCACCCCTGGGCCTCACGAGTGTAGACACAGCCACAGCCAAGCTCCATTTTGAAACCCCTTCCCACTTGAGAAGAATTCTGGTCTTCTCGATGGCTCCCCGCAGGAGGCCAGAGGAACAGGCTGCCAATTACGCTCTGCTGTTTGGAAGGCATCATAGAATCTTCCAATTAAAGGTATTTTAATTACTCCTAGTCCCAAGGCCCGAACCAGATCTCCCTGCCTCCCGACATGGATGCTGGAAAGAGCACAAATGAGGTTCTTCCCAAGACAGACTCTCCAAGGCGTACCTGAGCGGCTATCTTTCCCTTTGGAATGTACTTTAATTACGCGCTGCTAGTCACAGCACTTTACATCTGAGAAGGAAATTGTATAATCCCTTTAGTGACAATTAAGAGGAAGGATTTGGCTGCAGGTCATCAGGACCATCTCCAGACATTGCCAGGCTGTTCTCACTTTAATCCTGTTATCTTGTTTCCTTGGGGCACCTTTCTTTATTACTTTCCAAACCTTATCAGGGAGGAGAAAAAACAATCAGAATACTTGCATGATGGTTATCTTGGAGTAAGTGGTTGGAATCCATACAGCCCATCTCCAAGACCCGGACACCAAGAAGTTGCTTTGGGAGCCGTTCAGCCCAGGCCTGGAGGAGAAGCTCTGATGCAGTGTCAGTGTGCGAGGCCTCCTGGGCTCCAGTATCAGGAGCGGTTTTCAGAGCATGGACCCCTCCCGGGGGGCAGGAACCTGGCTGACCCTAATGTCTATCAAGGGCAGAGATACAGGTGGCCATGGCGCCACACTTCCTTTCACACCGAGTCTGAGGTGAGGATTAGCCTCTGCTTACTTATGCGGGTAGACTCTGGCTGAATATCTCCGTGTCCTTAACAAAGTTGTAAAGAAAGTCTGGAGATAGTTAACTGTCCTGCCTGTTCCCCGTGCAGTGAGGCAAGCTCGTCTTTGATAAGCTCTCTCTCTGTATTTGGATGAGACTCATATTTTTGTTGCAGGAAAGAGCAGGTTCTGAATCCATGACGGATCTGCTTCTTTGACGTTAACTTTTGTTTTTCATTGCTTTTGTTACGTCGTTGTTGTTGTTCAGTCGCTAAGTCCTGTGTGACTCTTTGCAACCCATGGACTGCTGCACACCAGGTTTCCCTGTCCTTCACTATCTCTCAGAGTCTGCTCAAATTCATGTCCCTTGAGCTGGTGATGACATCCAACCATCTCATCCTCTGTCGTCCCCTTCTCCTGCCGTCAATCTTTCCCAGAATCAGGGTCTTTTCCACTGAGTCAGCTCTTTGAGTCGGTGGCCCAAGTACTGGAACTTCAATACAATAGGATATTTCTTACTCAGCCTTAAAAAAGAAGGAACTTCTGACACCAGCTACAAGATGGATGAGCCTTGAGGACATTATGCTAAGAGAAATAAGCCAGCCAGTCACAAACAGACAAATACTATCTTATCAGGTAACCAAAGTATTAGAGCTTCAGCCTCAGCATCAGTCCTCGCAATGAATATTCAGCGTTGATTTCCTTTAGGATTTGATCATCTTGCTGCCTGAGGGACTCTCAAGAGTCTTCGCCAGCACCACAGTTCAAAAGCATCAATTCTTGGGTGCTCAGCCTTCTTTATGGTCCAACTCTGACATCCAGACATGACTACTGGAAAAGCCATAGCTTTGATTATATGGACCTTTGCCAGCAAAGTGAAGTCTCTGCTTTTTAATATGCTATGTAGGTTTGTTATTATAATCATACATAATGACCTACTTCAGGGAACTCTGACCCTCTGATTAACAGACTCCTAACACACTCCTCCTTGAGGCTGGCCATTCCAGGAGATGTCTGCAAGATAATGGTCTTTACTTCCTCAACTCCTTCCCCCATCTCTATTCTATAAAAGAACCTGCATCCAGACCCCATAAGATGGTTATTTTGAGACATTAGTCTGACATCTTTCTGGTTAGCTGGCTTTCTGAATAAAGTATGCTTTGCCCAACATTTGCTCTCTCGGTTAATTGCCCTGTCATGCCCTGAGCAGACCAAACTTGGGCTCAGGCAATATTTTTAAGTTTCAAAGAGTGTGCTTTGTTCTGAGCTGCTCTTGTCTTTCTTCCCCATTCACAGGTCCCCGTGGAAACCTGGCTCCTCCTTGGAGGTGGCGTTCAAAGGCACGTCTGCCTCCAGCTGCCTCCATGCAGCCTCAGTTCTCTGACCATCGGGCTTAGACAGCATTTATCTCCCCATATTCCTGTCTCCACAGAGTCACTGACCACTCACAGGAAACAAAGGCTTCCAGTCATGTGACCTCTGTTTGCCCTTCCTCCTGAAGTCCTTCCCACCTTGATGGAGAAGATATGTCTTGCTTTCTATTTGACCTACAGTCGATCATGGATGGGGTGACAGGCCTCTTCCAGGCTGTTTGCTGAGTGAATGAATGGGATGTTGATAGTTGAGAAGGTCTTATCTGTATAGTCCTAAAACTCACTGCAGATGGTGACTGCAGCCATGAAATTAAAAGATGCTTACTCCTTGGAAAGAAAGTTATGACCAACCTAGATAGCATATTCAAAAGCAGAGACATTACTTTGCCAACAAAGGTCCATCTTTGGTTTTTCCAGTGGTCATATATGGATGTGAGAGTTGGACTGTGAAGAAAGCTGAGCACTGAAGAATTAATGCTTTTGAACTGTGGTATTGGAGAAGACTCTTGAGAGTCCCTTGGACTGCAAGGAGATCCAACCAGTCCATTCTGAAGGAGATCCCTGGGATTTCTTTGGAAGGAATGATGCTAAAGCTGAAACTCCAGTATTTTGGCCACCTCATGGGAAGAGTTGACTCATTGGAAAAGACCCTGATGCTGGGAGGGATTGGGGGCAGGAGGAGAAGGGGACGACAGAGGATGAGATGGCTGGATGGCATCACTGACTTGATGGACATGAGTCTGGGTGAACTCCGGGAGTTGGGGATAGATAGGGAGGCCTGGCGTGCTGTGATTCATGGGGTCGCAAAGAGTCGGACACAACTGAGCGACTGAACTGAACTGAACTGAAAAAACTGTAACTCAGCTTCCAGATTGCCAGGTGGCCTTGGACGGCCATCCATGGTGGCACCTGGGCCTCCATTTCCCCACGGATTAACCACAGGGAGTGATTGGGTGATTCCAGAAGCTTCTCCCAGCTCCATGTCTCTGCCAGTATGATATATACTAGAAACTGATTCACAGACCAATGGTTGCCACCAAAACCTTGGCTTTCTCTGCCCACTGAAGCTGAATAAAAAGTACAGAGACGGAGTCTGAGGGAAATAGAAAGGTGGCTTTAATCCTCAGGTGGGGAAGGGAGCACACAGCAGGCTCCTGTCTCAAGAACTGTGCAGCCCCACCCCTGCCAATGAGGAGCCTGGGGGATTATATAAAACAAGGGCTCACACTCAGGGGTCGGTGGTGAGGAGCAAAGCGATGCAGGGAACATGGGTTTGATCCCTGGTCTGGGGAGATTCCACAAGCCATGGAGCAGCTAAAGCCTGTGCCCCTCCACTACCGAAGCCCTTGTGTTGCAACAAGAGACGTGAAGTGAAGTGAAAGTCGCTCAGTTGTGTCCGACTCTTTGCGACCCCATGGACTGTACAGTCCCTGGAATTCTCCAGGCCAGAATACTGCAGTGGGTAGCTGTTCCCTTCTCCAGGGGATCTTCCCAACCCAGGGAATGAACCCAGCTCTCTCGCATTGCAGGCAGATTCTTTACCATCTGCGCCACCAGGGAAGCCCATGACTACTGGAATGGGTACCCTTTCCCTTCTCCAGTGGATCTTCCCAGCCCAGGAATCAAACTGGGGTCTCCTGCGTTACAGGTGGATTCTTTGCCAGCTGAGCTACCAAGGAAGCCCACATATTTCACTTAAGCCTTCTTTCTATATTGCAAACAGAGAAAAACTACAAGGGGTGACCTGTGAAGAGTGCTGTAAAGGTGAGCCCCAGATACAGAACGTAATTAACATACAGTCCAAGGATAATAAGGGCAAAATGTAGCTCACACAAAGTTAGGGGGCAGAAAAGCAAACTTAATTACAGACTACACATTAGGAATGGGCTCCCAAGGTGGCCATCGTGGTAAAGTACCCACCTGCCAGTGCAGGAGACGCAAGAGATGCAGGTTCGATTCCTGGGTCAAGAAGATCCCATGGAGGAAGGCATGGCAACCCCCTCCTGTATCCTTGCCTGGAGAACCCCACGGACAGAGGAGCTGGGGGCTGCAGTCCATGGGGTCACAGAGTCGGACATGACTGAGGCGATTTAGCCCTCATGCACAGGTTAGGAAAAGATGAAGGAAAAACTCAGGCCTGCTCACTGTTCTCTTTATCTTCTTTGCTCGCAGGAAAGAAAAGAAAAAGCCGTTCCTCTTTTTTTCCTTCTCACTGCAACACAATCTTCAACACACAGACCCTCAATGACACTAAGTTTATAAGGGGAAAAAAAAGATATTAATGATGTGAAAATCACAAACAGAGCCAAAACTCTGGTGTCAGAATCAGTTACATTTGTCAAAAAGCTGCAGAATCCATAGCTGGTCGGATGGCAGCAGTCATCAGCTGCTCTTTATTCATGGGGCGGGCAGAGTAACAAAGGAAGTCTCTCTGCGGACATCCACTACAGAGGCTAGCGAAGGAAAGCTTTTAACTAGAAACTTCCAGCTCCTCCTTCCCCAAAAGGGGACCCCAGCCAGCCCGGGCATCTGTCCCTGGCAGGATCAGCCCTTCCAGCAGCGGACAGGTGGGCAGAGTCCAGAACAATTGGCTGCCTGCCCCTGCAGATAATTGAAGACAGGGGAACTAAGAGTCTGGCATCTCCCCTTGGGTGAGTAATTTGACAGCTTGACAGAGAAGGGAGTTTCCCTGTTCCTCAGCTTGGAAGGCAGCTTCCAGTCCCCGGTCTATTCCCATTTCAATACAGGCTGATTTCCAGCTGCTAGGGACACCTGGGGTTCTTTTCTATTGAATCTGCATCTCAATGATTGGCGACTGCAGGGGACGGGGAGCCAATTTTTAGCTGTGAGTTTATCAATGCAGGAGTCCACCCCAAGTGAACTTCATCTGGTCCCTGGAAGGGCATCCCCCAACCCCAGCTGCACACTCCAGAATGAAAGGAAGGATGTCAGTACAGATCAGGAGGGTCACTGGGCAGGACGCTTAGCATCACGGCCATCAAAAAGGTGTCAGGACGCCTCCGGGATGACGCACGGGGACCAGATGAAGAGCTCTGCCTGAGAAGCAGGTGGCTTTCTTCTTCAAAGCTCTGGGGTTTCAAAGTACCCTAGGGAGGGAGGGAAAGTGGGTGGGAGATGAAAACTGGGTTCTGAAGACGTGTTAATATGTGTCTTCTTGGAAGACAGAGCAATGCCCTCCAAGTGATAAGGCTGTGCATGAAAGGGCGGCTTCCCTGTTATCTGCCGCAGCGGAAGGTCCCAGGAGGTCAGGCCTAGACCGCGGGGCACAAGCCCTCACCGGATGTCCAGGGAGGAAACCAAGGCACACGGGGTGGGAGGGTGAGAGCTGGCCAGGTGTTGGAGACGTGCTGCTTGCCAAGGCATTGATCTGCTACCGTCCATCTGAAGTGTGGACACCTTCCGGATGTCAACTGAGCATCAGAGCAAGGGGGAGACCGATCCGTTCAATTTGTGGAGAGCAGTCAGTGCCTGGAGCTCGGCCAAGTTGGACCCCGTAGGTGAGCTCCCAGGGCTCTGTGCGCGGTTTAACTCCTGCCAGCCCGGCCCTCGGTGCCAGCCAACGTCCAGCTTGTAATACAGCGACAAAGAGAAGCACTGGGACAGACAGGCCAGGGCTGGGTCCTGGTGACCTTGTCAACCTGCTAACCTTGGGGCTGATTAGAAGATCTCTCATCCCCAGCTCGCTCACCAGTTGCTATTGGTTACCTTCTCTCTGCCTGGAGTGCTGCTGAGATTAACATCTAAGATGCATGTGAAGCATTGAGAACTCCCCACGACTTTCAAGAGAAATGAGAAGATGACCCCCATCACCCGCTCACTCTTGCCCCAAGCCCAGGGAGACGAGAGAGGCTGCGGGGGCAGGGGCCACGGGAGAGTGTAGCCCACAGGTCCTGACCTTGCCTGGATCACACAGGCACAGAGGGACCGGCTTTGAGCGGGCCCTGGCTGGTCCTGGAAGAGAGAAGAAAGGGTCTCATGGCCCCAGCAGCCTCCTGGCAGCCAAGCCAAGCCCAGACACACATTCTACAAACAGCAGCAAAGCCTCCTGACCCAGCCTCTGCAAAACTCTCCCCAAGTTCATTTATGCATTTGATGGACTTCCCAGCAGAACCACAACAGAGCACTTCTAAAATTTGAGAGATTCTCAGATGTACCCAGAAAACTAAATAGCTGAGGATGGCCCAAACCTATTGCAACAAAGACTAATAATAAAAAAGAGACTCACATCAAATATGAGGTTGTATTATTATTCAAAGCAGTTAAAGCAAGAGGGTGATGAGGCAAGGCTAGACATAGAAAGGAAAATAAAATCTCCAGAAATAGAGCTAAGGAAATGCAGAATTTCAAGGGAAGGAGATTGCTGATCTAATGAATGGCAGACATTCGGATATTTAAAGGCCCACCCGCACCTCAGAGCAGAGCCCAAATAAACTCAGATGCGTCACAGAGTTTAACAGGAAAAAAGAAAATCACGAAACTTAATGAAAAATGCAGGAAAAAATTTATCTCATCTCAAAGCAAAGTAAACCAGATCTTTAAGAGCAAATAGTAATAATAATAAATTCATAGAGAAAGTTTATGTATTAAACTGCATAAAGATAAAAACTACTACAAAATTAACATAAACAGAATTCCGTTTTAAAAATATCAAAAATAAAATGTCTTTTAACAATATCTAAGTTAAATAGCTTCAATATATAAAGTACTCTTCAAAACCAACAAGAAAGTAAGATAATAAACCAATTCTACTGTGAACAAGGAGGATGATTTGTGCACGAGCTTGAGCAAGCTCCGGGAGGTGGTGAAGGACAGGGAAGCCCGGCGTGCTGCAGTCCACAGGGTCACAAAGAGTCAGACGCAACTTAGCAACTGAGCAGCAACAGCAACAAAGGAAAAGTAAGAATTAACAAAGGAAACATTAAAAAATTACCATTGGCGGCAATCACATGCACAGTAGCACTTACCACAATGAACTAATTTTCACATATTTATTAAAATGAAGCACTTACCGCAGAGCTTCCAGAACAGTCAGGACAGAGGCCCGTGACGGAAAAAAGTCAAAGGAAAGGTCTGTGGTCATGCTGGAATGGACTGCCTGCTACTGACCAACACTCACTATCACCCCTTGATTATGGGACTCCCTTTGTACTAAATAGGTACCATTGCATGTCAGGAAGTCAAGTGTCACTGGGCTCCTTTGTTTAATCTGGTGATGCTGTGTGCAAGGCCGCTGCTGAGTTGGGGTCTCCAGGGGGCCCTCCTCTGTCTGAATGACGTCGGCAGACCCAAGGGGCCAGAGGAGCAAGATGCTCCCAGAGACCGTATCCAGTCTTAGAGTCCTGTGCCTTCTCTCTCAGAGCCCAGCCGAGGCAGCGATGTTGCAGGACTCACTGCAAACCCTTCACCTGCTCTGGATTCCTGTTCACAGAGGCAGACCTGTTGCAGCTGGCGGCTCCCGCATGCAGGAGATTAACAATTTCCCACCTCTGGGGTGGGATCCTCATTGCCAGCTGACCCAAGAGCAGCGTCAGTGTCAGAACCCCACTCTCAAGTCTGCTTCCTGGGAGGTGGCTTCTGTCACCTGAGGGCGATTTGCCAGCAGAGGGGAGCAGCTGTGGCGGTCTGCATCCCAGCAGCGGGAGCTGGGTGGATACCCCAGTAGGCATGATCTGTGTGGACATCACAGCACCGTCCACAACTGCTGACTTCTCAAGATTAAAGACCATTAAACCAGAGGACACAGAGCAGACTGGTGCACGGGACGCCAGCTGGTGACGGTGATGACCTTGTTGATGACAATGGCCCTGGCGACGAGGGATGCCATCAACAGTGATGATCACCAGGGCTCCGTGTGACTTTTCTCAAGGGGGACAAGTGTCATGATGAGGAGCCGATGCACAATATGGCTTTGCAGGCTTCTATGCCTTTGTTTGTTGCTGTTGTTCGGATTCTTTATGTCCCCTCCAACTGCCGCACACCAGGCTCCTCTGTCCTCCACTAACCCCCATAGGTTGCTCAAACTCTTGTCCATTGAGTCGGTGATTCCGTCCAACCATCTCATCCTCTGCCACCCCTTCTCCTTTTGCCTTCAATCTTTCCCAGCATTCTTTTCCAATAGAAAAGACCCTTTTCTCTTCCAATGAGTCAGTTCTTCAGATCAGGATGCCAAAGTATTGGAGCTTCAGCTTCATCAATAGTCCTTCCAATGAATATTCAGGACTAATTTCCTTTAGGATGGACTGGTTGGATCTCCTTGCAGTCCAAGGGACTCTCAAGAGTCTTCTCCAACACCACAGTTCAAAAGCATCAATTCTTGGGTGCTCAGCCTTCTTTATAGTTCAACTCTCACATCCATATATGACTACCAGAAAAACCATAGCTTTGACTAGACGGACCTTTGTCAGCAAGTGGAGTCTCTGCTTTTTAGGTTTGTCATGGTTTCCTTCCAAAGAAAAAGCCCCTTTTAATTTCACGTTGCTGTTGTTCAGTTGCTCAGTCACGTCCGACTCTGCAGCTGCAGCTCGTGGACTGCAGCATGCCAGGCCTCCCTGTCCCTCACCATCTCCCAAAGTTGGCCGAGTTCACGTCCATTGCATCGGTGATGCCATCCAGCCATCTCATCTTCTGAGGCCCTCTTCTCCTCCTGCCCTCGATCTTTCCCAACACCAGGGACTTTAATTTCATATTGTTTTAACCCTTGGGATATCTTGGCAAACTATGCCATGACCTCCTGGCCTCTGATTCCTCAGTGCAGAGGCAAGCAGGCCCCCACTGTGCTGGCTCTGTCTGCAGACACTCAGCCCCTCCCCACGCTCCCAAGTTTCCTTCATTGTATGCTGGAAGCCACACACTCTCCCCCTGCACCGCCAGGCTCCTGCTCCTCGGGCAGGCTTCTAGGACTCTACCAACTGGAGATGCTCAGGTGAGACGTGAGAAGCAGACGCAGATGCCAGGCTTCCCTCTGTGGTCAGGTGTGTGGATGGACGGGCGACTGAAAGCCACCACAGATTCAGGATGAGCTTCTGTGAATTCGGTCCCGGTGCTGAGGGCAGCCGAGACCCAGGACGTGGCTTTGGTGCAGCGCATCACGGCCACAGAACAGTTTCTCCTCCTGAACTCCAGGTCCCCAGCCCTCCAGATGTCTTCGAAGACATCTGATTCCCTGACTTCAACCTGCCTGAATCTTCTCAAGCTGCTGGTTTTCTTCGATCAGCCTGAGAGGGTAACAGGCAAGAAGGCCAGGGGTCTCCAAACAGAGAAGTAGGCTGCAAGTATCAGACCTTTCTTCTCCTTCTCTTAAGCAGCAGGAGGAAACAAACTAGTGTTATACTTTTTCCCCTTCTCGATACAAATTTTAAAAGAGGTTTCTCTTAAAATTCTGTGTTGCCATGACACCTGGTTCTTACACTTAAGTGTTAACTTAAGTGTTAAGACACTTAACACTTAACTTTTCTCAAACCTTGAGCTAACCAATGCATTTTTCTTATGGAATTATTTGTTGTTTATATTAATGTACTATTTTCCCTAGACTCTGTCTTCAAGCCATTTCTGCCTAAAGGCTCAGAACCCACCTGACAAACTGGTGTTATACTCATGCACTGTTCCCCTAATCTACGTTAATGAAATGATATATTTGTATGGAAATCTGCCTTCTTCAAGATTCATGTCAATCGTTTTATGGCCCTGGATGCCTCACCTGGTGCCAAGATTATCTGAAAATGCTTGCTGTGGGTGAGGGGCCTTGTGCCACTCTCTGAGCTTTGAGACATTTCCTTTCTCTAATTAGCAGCCGGAGAAGACAATGGCACCCCACTCCAGTACTCTTGCCTGGCAAATCCCATGGACGGAGGAGCCTGATAGGCTTCAGTCCATGGGATCGCTAAGAGTCGGACATGACTGAGCAACTTCACTTTCACTTTTCACTTTCATGCACTGGAGAAGGAAATGGCAACCCACTCCAGTGTTCTTGCCTGGAGAATCCCAGGGACGGGGGAGCCTGGTGGGCTGCTGTCTATGGGGTCGCACAGAGTCGGACACGACTGAAGTGACTTAGCAGCAGCAGCAGTAGCTAAATAACATCCAGCTAAAGACTAGCAGGGGGCATTCTTTCTGATCCCTTCTGATGTCTATGTCAGAAGCTTTCTTTACCTCTTTTATACTTTAATAAAACTTTATTACACAAAAGCTCTGAGCAATCAAGCCTCGTCCCTGGCCCTGGATTGAATTCTTCTCCTCTGGAGGCCAAGAATCCCAGAGTCTTTCATGGTTTAGCAACAACCTTTCAAACCCTGACAGATAGATTCCCAACAGTCCCTCTGACTCCCCAAAACCAATAGCAACAACACAACAAATGTGAATTTGAGCCAAGCTGGGGAGACAGTGCAGGACAGAGGGACCTGGCGTGCAGCCGTCCACAAGACTGCCAAGAGCCGAGTAGGACTTAGCAACTGAACAACAACAACCTGAAGTGGGTTATGAACTAAGAATCTTTAGCCAAACACACCACAGCTGCAATTTCCTCATCTGGAAATAAGGACACATGGAAGAACTAAGCACAGAACTACAGGCTTCAGTGGACTGCTATCAGGAAGGAATCTCTTCCTGAGGGAGGAAGCAGACAGAATAGGCTCCCTCTTGAAAGCAGGACTCCAGCTTGGGCCGGACTGTGGACTCTGAGCTATATGCCCATAGCCCAGTATCTATGGAAACGACATACCAATTAGAAAACCAGGCTCCCCGGAAGGAAGAGCCCCAGGGCTCATACCTAGACTCCCCATTGTCTAAAAGAATACCCTAATTATCTGTGTAACTGAATAGAATCATAAACTCTATTATGCTTATTGGGGTGTGTCCACAGGTCTATTGATAATTGTCCACCGTTAACTACCTGGGCTTAAGGCAGATGAATCACGGGTTAACTTTGATTGTATCTTTCTTTTCCTTGGGGAGGGGGGTTTGGCACGTACACTTAGGGTATATAAGGTTTTCACAAAAACTGGTCAGGGTCCTTGGCTAAGAGGAGACTGCCTTGGGCCCGCCGGGGTAACAAACTGCATTCCACTATCGGCATTCTCCTTCTGAGTGAGTTTGTTTCCTGGAACTCATGGCTACAACATCACAACATCATTCCTGGTCCAAAATGGACGTTCAATAAACAGTCCTGGAAGCAGCCCTTGGATTTTGTCGTCCGTGAATGCCTAGGCCAGCACTGGCTGAATTATTCTCATCTTTCTCCTGGTCACCAGAAGCAGACATTGTCCACTTATTCACACGGTTGCACTTATTTACCCAAACGCTCTGGCCAGCTCTGGTAGGCAATTCTCACGTGCTATCACATGTCTCATATCATCTTCCCTTCCACACGTTAGGTTAGGATACATACATTTTGTAGGAGCCCAGCTTATCCTCAGTTGGGCTGCTCTGCAGGTACCAGAGATGACACCTGAATCTGGGTTTCAGGATGTTTGAGGCAAAGTGTTCCAGAACAAAGGTGTTGAGAAAATCTCATTGTGTGGCCAGTGTTTGTCCTCAAGGGCTTCATCTCACAGGTCAGAATGGAAGGGAAACAAGCTAATCAAGCTTTTGCAAACATTCCTCTGATCAATCATATGTTTTAAGGCTTCATTAGCTATGGGGCCACAGTCAATCAGGCAATCTCATATTTCATTCTTTACACATTGATTTATAAAGGATGTTCATGGCTGCCTGCTAGTTAGCAGAGTGACATAGAAGCCCTTCTGAACGTCCCTGGTGGCTCAGATGGTAAAGAATCCACCTGCCAATGCAAGAGACTCAGGTTGGATCCCTGATTTGGGAAGATCCCCTGGAGAAGGGAATGGCTACCCACTCCAGCATTTTTTGCCTGGAGAAATTCGTGGACAGAGGAGGCTGACGTGCTATAGTCCATTGGGAGGCAGAGTCAGACACGACTGGGCAACTAACACTTTCACTTTCTGATGATGAAGCCACATGAGGGCGTCCGAAGGTGACACAAAGCCCTCCGTGTCCTGTGACGATGGAAGGGCTACTTACAGTGTGCAGTCCTCACAGAATTCTGTTCTTACTTTAGCCTTTTCATGGGCACCCACTGCACTTCTGTCAGAGGTGGCTTTTCTTGAGTCCTTTCCTTTATCAGCTACAAACGAAGACTTCATCAGACAGCTGTTGACCTCTTAGAAAAACATTTTGCACATTTTGGGGTTTCCATCAAGAAAAAGCCACTTGGGCTTCCCAGGTGGCTCAGTGGTAAAGAATCCACTTACCAGTGCAGGAGACACAGGAGACATGGGTTCAATCCCTGGGTCAGGAATATCCCCTGTAGAAGGAAATGGCAACCCACTCCAGTATTCTTGCCTGGAAAATCCCACGGTCAGAGGAGCTGTCCATGGTAGGCTGCAGCCCATGGGATCGCAAAAAGTCAGACACGACTGAGCATGCCCCCATAACATCAAGAAAAAAGTGCAACTCGAGGACACATGTTAGGTTTTAGAATTTGACCCCTATCGCCTTTGATGCCCTCAAGGCCAGATTCACCAACATCACCATCACCATTCATAGGACGGCCACTCCTGCCGTAACCCTGTCCTCATAACTCAGCTGCCAGAACCGTCATGCCCACCGCCTCACCCTTCATCCAGGCCATCTTTTGCTTCCCTGGCCCCTCACGCATATAAAAAAGCAGAACCATAAAGTCATCCCCACTTTGGTTTTAAAATGCTAGAGCCAGAGGGAAATTTAGAGACCAACAGCCAAGTTTTCTAAATGTGCCAACACTCCCTTGGCCGATCTTTCCCCGTGTTCACTCAGAGGCAGCCAACTCACTGGGGAGAAGTAGGGATTTTTAGAGCTACGCTAAAAAAAAATTTTTAAACCATAGTAAATATCAAAATCTTAAGGAAAATCTCTTTTGGAGTTGTAAGAACTGGCATATTTTAAGTATCGATAAAACATATGGATGCTGTTAATTTAGGAAGGAAGACTAATGCTAAAAAAACTAGTTTTCTTACCAAAAAAAGAGAAAAAGTTCACCAACTTCTGAGGAGGAGGAAGGAGAGAAACAAGTAAGGAGGAAAGGGGCTTAGAAGCCCATGGATCCCTAAGAAAGGACCAGACTCCCTGCCTTTCTCCCTATCCTGCAAATCACACATAAGCGAAGAGCCTCACATGGGAAGTGCTTTCCTCTGAAGCAGGAAGGGCCCTGGATGGCCCAGAACACAGTCTGGCTCTCTCCCTACACAACTGCCGATTAAGAACAGTCTACTCAACACCAGGCGGACCAACCTTTCTAGTCTGTCCGGGATTGAGGGTGTCTTGGCACATGGGGTTTTCTGTGCAAAAACCAGGAAGTCCCAGGAGAATCAGGATGCCTGCATCACCCCATAATGGTGCTCACCTCACGTAAGTAGGACCAGTCATCACCAAGGGAACTGAGCCTGAGCAGAATGCAGACCCAGAGAGGGGAAGGGAGGAAGAGAAGAGCCACAGGGACGGAGGCTGCAGGGGAGACCGTGCCACCAGCCGGGCCAGCCCAGAGTCTAGGGGACCCTCTTGATGAAACCAGCGGAGAGCAGGACCAGGGCTACGAGGCTCTGCAAGCAAGTGGAGGAACAGCTTGAGGATGTGAACCAGGCATCAGCTGGTAGAATTTGGAGAAGGAGTTGAAAAGAAAACTTAATATCCCCCATCAAACAAATGGCACCGTGGAAGCAAAACTTTCGAAAAAGCAAGACACTCTGGAAAAAGGCACACGCAGGACATGACTGAGGGAAACAAATGAAATAAAACTGAACTGAGCAAAGAATTTAAGATGATTAAAGAGGAAATCATAAACATGAGAAATAAAAGAGATCTTACAGAACCATAATTGGTGTCCTTAATCAACAGACCCAAACAAAAGAGATCTAAACATAATTCAAGAAAATTTTTACAAAGTAAAAAAAAAAACTGATTCTAAAGAGCAAAGCCTCACCATTGCATGAGAGAAAAGGAAAAGAGAGGACAATCAACACCAAGATGCAGCCTAGTGAAATTACTGGAGTCTGAGAATCACAAAGAAGCCTTTGAACACATGGGAAACCGTATCAAGATGTTTGTAATGGAAAATAATTCTAAATAGCCTCAGTTCAGTTCAGTTCAGTTCAGTCACTCAGTCGTGTCTGATTCTTTGCAACCCCATGAATCACAGCACGCCAGGCCTCCTTGTCCATCATCAACTCCCAGAGTTCACTCAGACTCAGGTCCATCGAGTCAGTGATGCCATCCAACCATCTCATCCTCTGCTGTCCCCTTCTCCTCCTGCCCCCAATCCCTCCCAGCATCAGAGTCTTTTCCAATGAGTCAACTCTTCACATGAGGTGGCCAAAGTACTGGAGTTTCAGCTTTAGCATCATTCCCTCCAAAGAAATCCCAGGGCTGATCTCCTTCAGAATGGACTGGTTGGATCTCCTTGCAGTCCAAGGGACTCTCAAGAGTCTTCTCCAACACCACAGTTCAAAAGCATCAATTCTTCAGTGCTCAGCCTTCTTCACAGTCCAATTCTCACATCCATACATAACCACAGGAAAAACCATAGCCTTGACTAGATGGACTTTTGTTGGCAAAGTAATGTCTCTGCTTTTGAATATGCTATCTAGGTTGGTCATAACTTTCCTTCCAAGGAGTAAGCGTCTTTTAATCTCATGGCTGCAGTCACCATCTGCACTGATTTTGGAGCCCCCAAAAATAAAGTCTGACACTGTTTCCACTGTTTCCCCATCTATTTCCCATGAAGTGATGGGACCAGATGCCATGATCTTCGTTTTCTGAATGTTGAGCTTTAAGCCAACTTTTTCACTCTGCACTTTCACTTTCATCAAGAGGCTTTTTAGTTCCTCTTCACTTTCTGCCATAATGGTGGTGTTATCTGCATGTCAGCCTCAACCTCATCCAAAATCATGATTCAATTCCAGGAGATTAAGAAACCATGCCTCCAGTCTTCAAAGACTTTCTGTTTCCTCAACTAGACTTTCACCCAAATATCTTAGCAAGAGACAAATACTTTTGAATATTCAAAGATTCAAGGAGTATAATTCTTGAGAGAAAGGAAAGAAACCATAGCAAAAGGGTTGACATAAGAACTGACCCTGTTCAGTTCTGTTAAGAATTGTTTTAAGACCAAAATAAGTATAAGAATTATGATCATATAATAGGAGGTAATCATCATCAACCATGATAATAATAATCCTAGTTCCCTGATCAGGAATTGAACCCATGTCGCCTCCATTGGAAGGAAGATTCTTAACCACTGAACCACCAGAGAGCTGGACTCTGTGACCCCATGGACTGTAGCCAGCAAGTCTCTCCTCTGTCCATGGAATTTCCCAGAGAAGAATACTGGAGTGGGTTGCCATTCCCTTCTTTAGTGAATCTTCTCAACCCAAGGACCAAATCTGAGTCTCCTGCATTGGCAGAAGGAATCTTTACCTCTGAGCCACTAGGAAAGCCCTTGAAAAGTCTTTTAAGTATATTTAATTCCGTTTTCGGTAGGTTAAACTCTTAATACTTCTTTGTCGTGATTTTGCTCCTCTATACATGTACTGATTTAAAAAAAATTCCCAAGACATCATTACATGAAAGAAGATACAAAAAAAGCTTATGTTTCTTAAGAGAGAGAGTGCAGTGACTGTGTGTGTGTGTGTGTGTGTGTGTATTCATAAACTGCTTCTGTAATTATAAGCAGGAAACTGGTAGCTATGGGTGCCTTTGTTGGAAGAACTGGAAAACAAGGATGAAATAAAGACCTTTTCCTTTATCCTATTAAAACTTTTAAAATGCGTACCTTATAGCAAGTCTATTTCTGTTAACAAGAGTTTGGCCAAACTGCTGTCACAGGGCAGTGGCTCTCAGTCAAGGTCACTTTTGGCGCCCTTCCATGGGGAGGGGGTGGACGTCAGTCATACTGGGTGACCGCCAAAGAGGGGTGCTACAGGCGTCGAGCGGGTGAAGGCCCAGGGTGCTGCTCCACACCTCCAGCGCCCAGGACGGCCCCACAGAAGAGTTGTATCCAGGCAGATGTCAGCTCCAGGCTGAGACGCCTGGCGCAAAACAGTCACTGACTCCACGAACGCAGCTCCCAGGCAACCACGAGTCACAGGTCTTTCACGTCAGAAAACCCAAGACCCCTCTGCCCTTCTGTTCTGTGCTCTTCTATTACCATCTGACCTTGTCCTTGACCTTGGGCAGAGCATCCCTCACACAAAGCATCACCTGTTCTTTTCTCAGCCCTCTCACCTGTGACTGTCAGGTGATGCTGTAGGGACCAAACAATGTAATGGTCGGGGGAGGGCCGTGTAGACGGTCAGCAACTCTGTTCAGCCGGCTGGTTGGCGTGGAAGGAGGAGGGAGCAGCCAGAGCTGGTTCCTGAGCCACAGCCAGGCTGAAGATATGAAGACAAGTGAACAGAAGTCCAGTTCACTTTAGCCTCAGCTTTAGTAACAGTCCTTCTAATGAATACTCAGGGTTGGTTTCCTTTAGGATTATCTGGTTTGATCTGATTTATAATAAATGTAGGTTTGTAGAAGAACTGTTACTAAAGCTGAAGCTCCAATACTTTGGCCATCTGGTGTGAAGAGCTGACTCATTGGAAGAGACCCTGATGCTGGGAAAGATTGAAGGCAAAAGGAAAAGGCGGCCACAGAGGATGAGATGGTTGGATGGCACCACCGACTCAATGGACGTGAGTTTGAGCACGCTCCGGGAGATCATGAAGGACAGGGAAGCCTGGCGTGCTGCAGTCCACAGGGCCACAGAGAGTCGGACACGACTGAGTGACTGGACGACAACTGTAACAAACAGTGGCTACGCGAACTCTGCTCTCAAAGTTTAAACTACACTGCAGTGCTTCCAAATAGCCTCCAAGTTCTCCCCTCAAACAACTTTTCATATTCCAGGACGCAGGAGAAATCATTTTAGGGTGTGGAAGTGTCTGTCCACAAACCTTTGATCTGTCACCGCGGCATCGCAATGCTGTGGCACTGATGCCAAGAGTATGGATCATGGTTTCCTCAGACATGAAAATTGGACAGTAATCCCCCTCTTATCTGTGTCTAGAAGCTGCAGTTATATACAGCTTGGAAGCAAGCCTGCAAAGCAGCCAGTTATTTGCCTGATCTTTCTGGTAAGAACCCTGCATCTGAGGGAGCTAAAGAGACTTAACTGGGGTGTCAGAGCTGCTCTGGCGTCCTGAGAATGGGCCTTGCTGTTAACATTCAGATTTGAGCCTCATGAAGGGGAGCAGCCCCTGAAAGTACCTGGAAGTGTAATATTCAAAGACACTTAACATTAACATACGTTCAATAAAGCCAGGCGAGAATATAAAGCCCATCTAGACATCATCTTCATCAGACAGTGAAATTAAATTAGATTTTTCCCGATAACCAGCTTCCAGAGGCCCATTTGCATTGAGGGTATGAGATTAGAAGTCAAGTCATTCGATAATGAGGCTGCTTGAAGAATTTCTGTGCCTGCCTTTGGGCTCAAGTTGGTCTCCATTTCATTTCAGATGCACAAAGTTTCAGCTTTAATGCAGAGGCAGAGGTCACGTGGTCAAAGGACCCAGGGCCCTCTAGCCTCTGCCCTGTGTGGGGAGCCCACCAATGCCTCAGATCACCCCACTCCTGACTGAGTCCCTCTGGGACCAAACTTCCATCAGGCTCCTCTGAACTCTCTTCCCAAGCAGGCCCTGACTCCTAGGCTTCTGTGTGCCTCTGTGCATTGTCCAGTTTTAGGTGGATTTCTGCCAAGTCCGTGTAGACAGTCCCCTCTGCTCTGGATATTTGATCATCTCACTGTTAACAATGGGTCTGCCATTCAGGGTGCACAGCCAGGAGCCCCCGAAGTACTTTCTATCAAAGCAGAAGGGTGTATTACTCATAACAAGTCAAGAGACTGTTACTCAAATCTTGGCTCTCCCTGCACCAACGCCAAACAGAAATGTGGAGACAGAGTTATGGAGGAGAAAGAAAGAGAGGCTTCAGTACTTTGCCAGGTAAAGGGGGAACACAGTAGGTTTGTGCCTCAAGAACTGTGCCCCGCCCCCCATGGTGAGTAGGGAAAGGCTATGGTCAGGCGGGAGTATATGATAAGGATCAAGTCAGTAATAGTCTTGTATTCTTTTTTCTGCAGTTTCAAAAGGTGGAGTTTCTGACAAGATTAGGGTATGTGCAGGGTCCTAGGTGGTGTCCTAGTTTTGAGGAGCCTCTGCCTCAGGTGTTTTCTTTGCTTCTCCTTTGATTAGCAACTATTCTACCCTTTGACGGAGATGGCAATGGAGCCCCACTCCAGTACTCTTGCCTGGAAAATCCCATGGGCGGAGGAGCCTGGTAGGCTGCAGTCCATGGGGTCACTAGGAGTTGGACATGACAGAGCGACTTCCCTTTCACTTTTCACTTTCATGCATTGGAGAAGGAAGTGGCAACCCACTCCAGGGTTCTTGCCTGGAGAATGCCAGGGACGGGGAGCCTGGGGGTCTGCTATCTATGGGGTCACACAGAGTCGGACACGACTGAAGCAACTTGGTAGTAGTAGCTTCCCTTTGGAGTAAAAGGTCATGGAGGCCACAGGCCTGCCTATAAGGAGTGAGTGAGTGAAGTCGCTCAATCGAGTCCACCTCTTTGCAACCCCATGGACTGTAGCCCACCAGGCTCCTCTGTCCATGAGATTTTCCAGGCAAGAATACTGGAGTGGGTTGCCATTTCCTTCTCTGGGGATCTCCCTGACCCAGGGCTCGAACTTGGGTCTCCCACATTATAGGCAGATTCTTTACCAACTGAGCCACCAGGGAAGTCCTAAAGGTATAGGAGGAGCCTGTAAAGATTGGGGGACACAAAGGCCTCCACGCCCTGGAGTCCCACAGGGCCCTGTTCAGCATCAAGACAGCGAGTTAGTTCTCAAAACACTGTCTCCCCAGCAAGACGGGTGGAGTTTAGAGCTAAGGGTTCATACATCTTCACGAAAGGGCCAGCGTGACCTTCTACATAGGGGTGGGGCTCTAGATGACAACGTGCTCCAACATTCATCCCATGTTCAAAAGTGATGGCCATTCCTGGGGGAGAAATTTTAGCATAAAAATGAGGCAGAAGTCTCTGTAGGCTGGCGAAATGCAGGCACCCAGTTGAGTGAAGTCATGAAGGTCAGCGAAGGTCGGCATCACATTCCTTACACTCCAGCTGGTCTGGGGGTTGAGTGCAGGAGGGCGTTTGTATCTGCAGGCTGATCTTCACCTTTGAATAAGAATTAGGAGTCCTCACGACTGATTTGCTATCTTTGTTATAGCTATTTCTCTTGCCTGTAAGTAGATAGGGGCAGGGGTCCCCAGAGAAAGAGACCTAGGTGTGGCTTTCTTGATGTAGTAGAAGCCATTTTTGGCCAAAGCCATTTGGACCTCTACAAGTGCGGCCACAGTGCTTGCCCTTAAACAGGTCTCACTAATCATTGATCTTAACAGAAGTGAAGGAACAGAGGAACACAAGGGGAACAGTCAAGAAACAATAGGGCAGGCCTGGGGCACAGCCCTGAGTCCCCAGCGGATGCATATAACAACATGACTTTGTGTTCTGCAGGAACAAAGGCTCCCTCCCATTTGGAGGATGGAAAGATGATGCCAGCCCTCCTGACGTCCATCAGTCAAAGCTTGGGCTCTGTGGACCTTTGCCCCAGTTCCAGCTGAACTCTCCTGTGCTTTAGCCTCCTCATGAATATGCATGTCCCCTTAGGTTGAAACTTCCCCAGTCCTACCCAGTCTCTCTTCCTCACTTCAGAACCCCATTGGACTAGCCCCCTACCTTGAATAAAGTCTGCCTTACTATTTTTTAACAAGTATTATGATTAATTTTTAGTTTAACATTGCACATAAAGTTAACTCCGTGTATGAAAAATGTTGCCCACCATATCAGTAAGCAGAGGCTGTTGCAGCCATCTGCCACTACCGCTGCCCTTAAGGATGCTCCTGAAGGGATTCAGGATGGAAAAGCACAGGATGCAAAAGCACAGGATGCTGGCCCCATGTGGCTAAGGTGCAAAGTAAAGGAAAGATTTCAATGAGCCCAGACTCTTGCATTGTCCTATGTATAGAAAGCACTATAATCCTTAACTTGAGTTATCTGGTTTTCTTTAATTAGCAATAATCTTCTGATGTTCAGACTATCTGGTCTTTGTTACAAAACCCCCTATATATACTGACTCCTCCTTGGCCTCTTCAGAGCCATTCCTCAGACTGATCTGAGCTGTCTTCTGGGCTTAAGTTCTAAGAAAGTCAGTCAAATAAACATAATTCTCAACTTTTACGTAGTGCAAAATTTTCAGTCAATAACCCTAAGAGGTAGAAAACTGGTCCCTCTGTTAGAGGAAGCACATTGACTGCAACAGCCCACCCTGGCCAGGAACCATAGTAACCATTTGCGTGAGTTATTTTATGACAGGAGGTCCTAGTAAGAAACAGGGAACTAATAAGCTGCCACCAACCAGAAGAGCTCAGGAAAGGTCAAAAGGAGACACCACATGTCTGACCACCGCTCAGAATCCTTCTGGCCGGGACTCATCTTGATTGAGCAATGCGTGCACCACCCCCAAGGACCCTGAGTCAGAATGATTGGCCAAAGACCACCTAGAAACTAATCCAACCACCATAAAACCTGAGACAGCGAGCCACACGGCAGAGCAGTTATCCTGGGCTCCCGGACCCTACTGCTCTCCTGCCCCCGACTCCCAGTGAAAATCACTGGGAGTGAAAGTGAAAGTCGCTCAGTCGTGTCTGACTCTTTGCGACCCCCTGGACTATACAGTCCATGGAATTCTCCAGGCCAGAACACTGGAGTGGGTTGACATGCTCCTCTCCAGGGCATCTTCCCAACCCAGGGGTCGAACCCAGGTCTCCCACATTGCAGGCAGATCCTCTACCAGCTGAGCCACGAGGGAAGCTGGGTGCTCTTTCCAATTAAGTCCCTTGCTTTGTCAACACATATGTCTCCTCAGGCAACTCATTTCTGAGTATTAGGCGAGAGCCCACTCTCAGGCCCTGGAAAGGGTCCCTCTTCCTGAAACACCTCCATTAAGACAAAATCCACCTTGATTTTGTTTTGGTTCTTTGAGGCCACAAGAGACCAAAGCGCCTGCCACAGAACAGCTCTGCCCACTTCAGAAGGGTATACCCCTTTCCTCTTTGCCCTCAGCCCTTCCTGTCCCCACTGACCTAACTTCTAGCTGCCCTCACATATTTTCTCTTGATGGGTGGGAGCTGATGGATTTGCTCTCTCCTGGGCTGAGAGACAGCAAGGCAGCCAAGGCGAAGGACCTTCTGATGATCCACCCTTGGCTGCATCTGAGGCTGGACACGAAGGCCGAGCTCCGAGGGGAGTGCAGGCTAGAGTCGGAGCATTCTGAGGCAGAACCTGATCTTGGAGCCAAGGTGCACTCCAGAGGAGGCTGAAGTCTAGATGGGTGCTGTGGTTAAGGTAACTGAGGACCACAGGACCACAGAACCACAGACATCTTCTGGGGACCACACATCTCTCAAGACTTGGCATCTTGGGGGTCTTGGGCCATCTCAGACCAATATCACTCTAGAAAGAGTTTTTTTCAAAACAATCTCTCTTCACTACTCAACACCCAGCACCAGACTCCAGCATCTTCCTTATAATACTAGGTTTGCCAGCTTGAGTAAATGAATTAAAAACTATTTTATTGTGCATTACCAGAGGACGAAGAAACTAGAGGGAGATATGAAGAAAAAAAGAAAGAAAGGTGATGACAAAGATAAAGATGAGAAAGAGAAGCTGGAGGGGATAAAGAGTGATAAATAAATGAAGAAGGAGGAGAAAGAAATAAAGGAGGAGGAAGAAATAAAGGAGGAGGAGATGAAAGTGACAAAGAAGGATGAAGTGAAAGAGGAGGAGGAGATGGAATTGATGAAGGTGAAGAAAGAAAAGGGAGAGGAGATAGTGGAGATGACGGAGGTGATGGAGGAAGAAAGAGGAAGAGGAGATGGAGGAGAAAAGGAAAGAGACAGAGGAGAAGGAGGAGGGAATTATCAGGAAAGAGGGAGAGTTCCTCTCCAATCAACACAGTAAATTTCAGACTGCCCACAGGCTTCAAGAATGTGGGGTGAAATGAGTGGCCAGAACACCCCTGGACATCCTGAGTGGCTCTGACAGAGACCACGGTGGGGATCAGCCACCACCATTCAGCGAGCAGCCACACAGCAGCTTCCAGCCCAGACCGATGTCCACCACAGGACTGGTCACACTAAGCCTCTTGGAGCTCAGAGCAGGATGTTCAGGGCCCTGCAATACGGACTGAGCTCAAAAGGAGAACGAGCTTCTCTTGATCTTCTCTCTTCAAATAAAAGCACTTTATCTGCACGTGCAGCAGAGAGGCCGAGAGTTTATTTTGCCAGGAAGCCCAGATGCCCGGCTCTATCGAGGGACCCACATGCAACAGTCACAGACACTGTTTGTCAAGGAGTCAATTAGTGGCCACTTGAGTAAAGGGTCATTATGTCCTAGAGAAGGAGGTAACACGGTTCTCTGGATGCATTGTTGCTTTCAAAGGGTCAGTACCTTTAATCCTCTATGAGCATTTGATAGTCAGCTCTGCATGGTACTGGCCTGCTGCTAATTCAGTCCAGGGAGGAGGAGGATGAAGACTTATAGCCAGAGGGCTCCTCCAGGTATCACCTCTCCTCCATGTCAGGGGCGATGGCAGGTGAGTGCCCAGGAGTGCTGAGGTTGGGGACAGCCCAGGATGAGGAGAGCTGCATCTCTTAGGGTTCAGAGGGAGGAGAAGCTGTGAGATGATTTAAGTATTCATTTATATTCATTTAGCTGTGAGTTTTCTTGGCCATTGTGCAGAGGACTCAAGGGTAGGAGAAAGGAATGACTCCTACACGTTTATAATTAATTATGATGGCTGTGAATAATACTCCTTCCCATTAACTAGCACTATTGTTCTCGACATTCATTGCCCCCCGTGAGTCCCAGCCAACTCTAGAGGAGGGGGCAGAGTCCATGATGGGGTGTGCTCAAACCTGTGCCCAGGTGGGACAGAGTCAGCTGGGCTCAGGACCGGAAGCCACACCCTTGGACAGTAGAGCTGATCATCTTTCTATTGCATTGCCTGGCAGCACCCCTCAATAAAAAGACCAGGCTCCACTTCCTAGATAAGTGTACAGAATCAAGCTAGTGTTCACTTCAGGGGATCACCCCCACGCCTCCCTGCCTGACCAAGGGCTGGGATCAAGTTGGAGGGATGACAATAGGGGACGTAGCTAAACACTCATCCCTGGGCGTTCCAGCAGGTCCCAGGCACCTTCATGCCCTTTTGCATCAATAAGTAATTCCCAATTATCCTGCGCACCTTCCCGAAAGCCACCTCCCCGCACTGCTGTGAGCCTCATGTTGCTCTCCATGGCCTGCCGAGTACAGACAGGACTCCATGGCCCGGAATCTAACCTCCCTGCAGATTTCACCTGCCTCTCCACGCGTCCATGAATTCAGTCATCCAAGAGACTTCTGTAGCATCGGCTTTCCATGAGTCCCTGGCGGGGTCTGGGGGTGGGAAACAGCTCTCACGATGCTGATGGAGCAGGACAGGGACAAACACAGAACCCACATGGCACCCCACAGCTGCACCCAGAGGGAAGCAGAGCGCCCATTGGGTGAAGTGGGCCAGGATGCTGTCCCTGCTGCTCAGTCACTAAGTCACGTCCACCTCTCTGCGACCCCGTGGACTGCAGCACGCCAGGCTCCCCTGTCCTGCACCATCTCCCGGAGCTTGCTCAAACTCACATTCATTGAGTCAGTGATGCCATCCAACCATCTCATCCTCTGTCATCCCCTTCTCCTGTCTTCAATCTTTCCCAGCATCAGGGTCTTTTCCAAAGAGTTGGTTCCTAGAATCATGTGGCCAAAGTATTGGAGCTTCAGCATCAGTCCTCCCAGTGAATATTCAGGGTTGATTTCCTTCAGGACTGATTTCCTTTAGCGGGATTAATTCCACCCATGGAAGCAGTGGGGACTTTCAGAAGACCTGGATTTTGTGATGGAGTCTCACAGAGGGGCAGGCGTTGGCCCTGAACAAAGGGCGAGAGCCTTCCTGGCAAAGGTAACAGCGTGGGGTGTGGGAGGGTGTCCTTCAGCCCCATCCCACCCTTGACTCTGTACACTCACCATGGGGTCTGTTCTGTACAGAACACATAGCCGTCCCTGAACCTTTTTGTGCTGCAGGAGGACAGTCAGGCTGTGGTCCAGCTGCTCTGGATTCAGACGCTCATCAGCAGTTGCAGGACATGTCTCCCTCCATCGCTGAGGCTGCGTTTTCTCCCTGGCAAAGGAGGATCCTCCCATCCTCTGATTGAGGAGCAGAAACAATGCATGCAGTGAACCTATCAGAGGGTACAGCACCTGGCAACACTCAATTAACCAGAGGTGTGTAGACAGGGACACTTCTCCACCCAGCAAGGATCAGGAGAAAACAGCTGGGATGGAGACCAATTTTCAGAAAGCTAAGCGAGGCCCCTAATCACAGATCTGCAGTGCTATTATCACTGTGATCGTTCTCATCATTCTCAACATCATCACCACCCTCACGGTCACACACGAGCTCATACACAACAATAATATTTTACATTATCTTTAGTGGAAATGGGAGGAAATTATAAGAGTGTTCCTGTGGATAAATTAGGTTCCTTTCCAGAACACTGTGCTCAACTCACAAGCCATCAGGCATTTACTGGTAGAAGTATCTTTAAATATAACCCAGTAAATATATGTGTTCTCCATTTCTATTAATAGCCAAACTGTTTATTAAAGAAAAAATGAGACAGAAAAGAAAGGAAAAGGGAATCTAAACTGGTGGAAGGGCCATGTGCTTCTGCAAAATCTTGTTTATGCAACTCAGATTCTCCCTGATCCACCCCTCTTCCCCAAACTGTGGAGGAGGAGGCAGGCCCAGAGCACTCAGGAGTCAACATCTCCGCTGAGCTAAACCGAGCCCTCAGCCCTGGGTTCACATTGAAGGCACGTCCTTATTGATCCGCCCATGCAGAAACATGCCCAGCGGCCGGGATGTGGGATGTGTCACCTGCAGGTCCCATCCCGGGCCACCGGTAATCACAGTAATGGCTGCAGCATGGCTAACTGCTCAGGTCAGCCTCCCGGTGGGCCAGCGAGACCTTTCGCCAGACGCTTCAGGGACATGGCACGGGGGGACTGAGTGGGAGGCGCACACGTCATCAGGGGCTCTCCCCCGTCTGTTTCCAGCCCAGGCTCCTGTCCTGAGGCCCCGGCTGCAGGGGAGCAGGGCTGGTGTCTCCTGGGCCAGCCAAGGTCCAGCTTTCTGCTGGAGGCACGAGGTGGCACGAGGTTTGAGGGAACCCAGAGCCAGATTCACTCCAATCTCAGGCCCAAGCTCCAGGTGAGCCAGGTAACCAAGGAAGCAGTGCTGGTCCAGCTGGAAGGCCACGCTCGTCCTGCTACTTCAGGGACCCGCTTCCTCTGTGAGTCCTGGGGAGGGGGCGGTCATGAAGGGCTCAGAAGTGGGCACCAGTGAAACCCCATGGGTTATATTTAAAAATACTGGGGGCCCAAGGCTGGGGCATCCTACAGAAGAGCCTGCTCTGTGACCCCCCAGCTCCCAAGGCTCCCGGGCTCTGTCACTGTCAGGTAGGGGAGAGAGACTGGCAGGATGACATGGGAGCTGAGGTTTCACCCCAGTCTGTGGTCTGCGGGCAGTGAGGGCCTGACTGCCACCATGGATGCCATCTGCCCAGCAGCTGAGTTTCAGGGGAGGCCCTGAGTGGAAGGGAAGCAAAGGGCTGTCTTATCAGCCCAGCTCATTCAAGAGGCTCCTTGGGTGCACCCCACCTCTCCTGGGTCCTCCTCTCTCCTTCCTTACAATCCCACCAGTAAGGCTCATCCATGGCCTCAGACTCTGTCAGGCTCTGTTTCAAGGGAATTGTGTAAGAATTCTCATCTTTGTCTAATGCCGTCCATGAAGTAGTAGAAAGAGTGACCTGCCTCAGCCCATCAGTTCAGTAAGAAAAATAAAATAAAATCAGAGAAACCCTTTGTTTGGTGTTTGGCTTTGAGGTTAAACTTCTAAATGATTCAGAGTTCATCTCCCACCACGTGTCCTCCAACCCTGGGAAGATTAACCCTGGACAACCAATCAGTCACATCTGGTGGGCAATGGGCTGCCGTGGTGCAGAGCCCCTGGCCTGTGGTCAGCCCAAACCCCTGCTCCCAACTCAGGAAAGACTCCATGTATCCCAAGCTCCAGAGGAGTCACAAGTCCATCTTTCACTGAGGTCCCCTAATGTGGACAGTCAATGCTCACATGCTCAGGTTGTGTTAGAACATCTCTTCACCTTTTTGTTAGGTGGATAACAATGATGCTAGTGATGGTAGTGGTGTAGCTGGTGATGGTAGTATAGCTAGAGGGTGGTGGTGGAGCTGGAGGTGGTGGTGGAGCTGTTGATGGTGGAATTGGTGGTGATGATGGAGCTGGTGGTGATGGTGGAGCTGGTGGTGGTGGTGGAGCTGGTGGTGATGATGGAGCTGGTGGTGTGGTGGAGCTGGCGGTGATGGTGGAGCTGGCGGTGGTGGTGGAGCTGGCGGTGGTGGTGGAGCTGGCGGTGGTGGTGGAGCTGGCGGTGATGGTGGAGCTGGTGGTGTGGTGGAGCTGGCGGTGATGGTGGAGCTGGTGGTGTGGTGGATCTGGCGGTGGTGGTGGAGCTGGCGGTGATGGTGGAGCTGGCGGTGGTGGTGGAGCTGGCGGTGGTGGTGGAGCTGGTGGTGGTGGTGGAGCTGGTGGTGTGGTGGAGCTGGTGGTGGTGGTGGAGCTGGTGGTGATGGTGGAGCTGGTGGTGGTGGTGGGGCTGGTGGTGGTGATGGAGCTGGTGGTGGTGATGGAGCTGGTGGTGGTGGTGGAGCTGGTGGTGGTGGTGGGGCTGGTGGTGGTGGTGGGGCTGGTGGTGATGATGGAGCTGGTGGTGGTGGTGGAGCTGGTGGTGGTGGTGGAGCTGGTGGTGGTGGTGGAGCTGGTGGTGATGATGGAGCTGGTGGTGGTGGTGGAGCTGGTGGTGATGGTGGAGCTGGTGGTGTGGTGGAGCTGGTGGTGATGGTGGAGCTGGTGGTGGTGGTGGAGCTGGTGGTGGTGGTGGAGCTGGTGGTGGTGGTGGAGCTGGTGGTGATGATGGAGCTGGTGGTGGTGGTGGAGCTGGTGGTGATGGTGGAGCTGGTGGTGTGGTGGAGCTGGTGGTGGTGGTGGAGCTGGTGGTGGTGGTGGAGCTGGTGGTGTGGTGGAGCTGGTGGTGGTGGTGGAGCTGGTGGTGGTGGTGGAGCTGGTGGTGATGGTGGAGCTGGCGGTGGCAGTGGAGATGGTGGTGGTGGTGGAGATGGGGAGAATGGGTATTGACTGAGTCTTCATTACACGCCAGGAAATGTGGTCAGAGCTTCACTTGGAATATCTTATTTAAGCACATAAACCTGCTTCTCACTTCCAAGAGTTTAAAGGACTTATCTGTTTTTCTGTGAAAACATGATACTGAAAAACTACAAATATACTTTCCTGACAATTTAAAATAATAGTGGAAAAGCAGAACTCACCGGAGGCCTATTCCAGATTGGCCCCAATGGCCTGTGTACTTTGAAAAAATAGTTGGGAGTTTTGACTTACCTAGGGGTGTGCATGTGGGCATGTGTCTGTGTGTGTGTGCACGTGTGTGTGTGCATGTGTGTGTGTGTGTGTGCAGGTTGTCTGGCGTGAGAGCCCACTGCACACCTGTGCTCATGCATGTGCCCCTCACAGGTGTGTGGCTCAGAGTCAAGATCTGCCTGGCAGCTCGTCCTTCACCCCTTTCTCCTCCTCCACCCCCTCAGGAAGGAGGAAGTTTGGCACTGCTTGTTCCAGGAGAGACAATCTGAAGCAACGCCAGCAGAACAAAACCCCAGCCTAATACCTTTCCAAAGAGCATATTGCTTTTTGTAGCTGCAGCAGCTGAGAGTCCAAAAGCTATTCCCCAGACAACCCAGCACAGAGCTCGGCTATTTTTAGACTGCATCACACCTAAGAGTCTGTGCAGAAAAGACACCGTGCCCCAAGCAGGCGCGCTAGCCCTTCCTCCAGCAACCACTTCGCTTCATGCTAGAGCAGCAGCCTGCCTGCGTTTTTTCTTCATGTATCAGATTCCAGCAACAATATGCCATTCTCTCTGAATTCTTTTCAAGTGTCTGGTGCACGTTCATATCTCTTGATAGTGATTACTGCAACACCCAAGTCAGTCCAATGCCAAATGACAGAACGGAAACCGAAAAAAGGAGCCCTCACATGTCCTTGTGCTTGGTGGGCAGAGCTCCCTGCAGCTGGATGTCTGAGCGCGTTGCCATGTTTGACTGCAGTTTCAGTTTTCACTGAGATGTGTGGCATCAAGTGGAATATTCACACCCAAAATACCATTAACATGGGTAAGTGCAAAAAAAAAAAAAAAAAACAACACCTCTTTACATTAAGTAAAAAGTACTGGCAGTTTGGAAATGTTGGAACCGATGTATAATTTTCCTGGGGAAAGGAGGCACTTGCTGACAAATGTTTATTCTCATTGATGTTGTCAGCTTAATCACCATCAACATGGCCATCACCACCGTTACCATCACCATCACAACTGCCACCACCACCGTCATCACCACCACCATCACCGCCATCACCATCACCATCACCACCATCACCACCATCATCACCATCACCATTACCACCAGCATCATCCCACCACCATCACCACCATCACCACTGTCATCACCCCACCACCATCACCAGCATCACATCATCTCCTCATCACTCTCCGCACCATTCATCAATCAGCACCAAGTGCCCAGTTAGACGCTCATCGTGTTTCACGCATTATCTGCACTTTTCAAAGCAACTTGCACCATAAGTGCTAGATCCTTTTTTTTTTCCTTTCCAAATAAAGCTTAGAGAACTTAAAATCACTTCCCTAAGACTAAATAGTGGTGAATTGCAGGACTGAACACTGATCTCTGAAACTCCCTAACCCCTTCCTTCACACTGTCTCATTCCTGAAGGTGCTAAATTGCCTCAAGTTCGTGGTCTGTGGAAATGACAAGGGACCTGAGCCTGCTGCCCTCTTGGGTAGCTGAGGAAATTGCTCCTACGTGGAGTCCTGCTTCCAGTCTCGTTTGTGTCTCTCCTTCACAGTGTAGCCACCTACGAACGCTGCAGCCAGGCCACGGCTGCCCTGGGACCTCTCTCCTTAGCTGGTCTCTCTGTGGGCAGCTTGGACTGAGACATCCCCAGCCATCTGCGGGACACCTGGTTCTTCCCAGGTGCTCAGGAAATAAGATTAGCATGAGCACTGTGTTGGTCTAACATCACAAAGAGGGGTGCTTAGAGTGTTGAGGCTGAGGACATGCTTCTGAGCCTGAGTGTGCTCCACCCACAACCAGCCAGGCTGCCCTGGATGGGCTTCAGAGCCCCAGCAATCAGTCTTGACCCCTCGCTTGCCTTCATGCCCTCATCCAGACTCGACTGTTATTACCCTCAAAGAATTTTCAAACTCTCCCATTTCTCTCTCCAGACCCACTCAGCATCACTCTTCCAGGATACAAATACCACCCACAAGCTTCCGTTTCCCTCGGCCTTCCCCATCAAACAGCTGTGTTCTATCCCCAGCTGTCCATGGAAGCAAACACACGAAACATTGAGCAGTCTTTGGCCTTGCCTCTTTTCCGTGAACCCTTAAGAGACAGACGATCCCATCAACGGCAGCCTCAGCACACGGCAGACTGGCCACGCTCATGCCATCACAGCCCCGCCACTGTCCAGCGCCTCCCTGCCCCTTGGACCCCTGCAGTAGACTCCTGACCCGCCTCCCGTCCTGCACCCCCACGTCTCCGCCATCTGCCCTCCGCCTGGCGTGTGACCATCGCGCTGAAAGTCCTGCAGTGCCTTCCCACCATGTGTCAGGTCAGAGCCCAGATGACAAGAACAGCCTTCAGTCGTCCTTGGCCCGGCCGCTTCCATCTTCCCACGCTTGTACTGGCCGCTCCCCTTACTGGGCAGGCTCCGCATTCACAGCTTGTACACCCACGTCTCTCTCCCCTGAGGGCTGGACTGCTGCTGCCGTGGTGGCCAGCGGGGGCTCTCCCATCATGCTCAATGGGTCCCTTCTCAGCCCACACTTCTCAGTTTGAAAGTCACTTCCTGCTGAGGGCATCCCTACCCCCAGGCTGCGATCAGATCCCTGCCCTGTGTGGGTCCAGGCTGTGCGTCACCATGGGTACACATGATTTCACTTGTTCATTTTTCTCTCTCCTCCCTCCTTCCAACTGGAAAGGAAGCTCCTGGGGCTTGGGCCTTGCCCTGCTCTCTGCCACACCCTCGTCCAGATGGCAGCACCCAGCACATGGGAGGACCCACCCAGGCCGGGTGGCTGAGCCAAGGAAACCGGGTAACCATTGTGCCCTGCGTCCAGCGGGCCACTCTGCAGCTCCCAGAGGGGAAGGTCTGTGGCCTTGAGGGCCCTCGGTCATGATGACGGAACCATTGTGCCCTACGTCCAGCTGGTTGCTCTGCAGCTCCCAGAGGGGAAGGTCTGCGGCCTTGAGGGCCCTCGGTCATGATGATGGAGCAGACCCCGTGAGGACAGGTCTGCCCGGCTGGTTAAGAAGAAAAGACCAGAAATATATGCACCACTGTGACTCTGTCGGCCACTGTCCTGCTTCCGACGACATTTGTTTTCACCACTGAACAGAGTGGGGCCCCGAGGCTAAGCCGACAGGTTGGTGTCGAGTGGAAGCTGAAGAACAGGACTCACAGAGGGTGTAGCCCAAGGGCGCGTGGGGCCGCGTGGTCTCCATTCCAAGCTGTCCCTGTCGGCTCACAGAGAGGACCAGCACACAGCCTGCCAGCTGCCCTGGTCCCTGAAAGCTCCTGGGTGAGCCCCTTTCCCTGGGCAGCCTCGCTTGGACGCCCGCCGCTGCAGGCGCCCTGTCAAGGACAGAGCCGGCTTGCCTGCACGCCAGCGCTCTCTGCATCACGAGGACCCACAGGTTCTGCTTGAGAAGCTTCCAGCAGCCTCCACCCAGCTCCAGCCCAGGCCTGCGGGCTGTCTTGGGGCCCCTTCACCCTCCTTGGACCTGGTCGGGCATGCACCCCTGCCCCAGGCTCGGGTCTCTGCCCTGCTGGACAGTTTGCAGCCAGATTGCTCGTCCATGCAGTCAGCTCCCACGGAAGAACGGGAGAGATAGGCGGTCCCCGAGGAGCCCAAACGGATAGTTGATGGACAGGTTTTGTCAGCCTTTCGCAGCCCTGCTCCACCATCTGCCCCTCCCAGCAGTGAGCAGGATGAGGCAGGAGGAGGACGCCAAAAGGAATTTCAGGGATCTCGCGTCCACCCAGAATTACAAAGAGAGCATTCTGCATGCACACATCTACCCGTCTCTTTTCAGAGGCCTTTATATCAGGCACCACGTTAGCCAGCGACTTTGGATAAGGAGCTGATTGCATCTTAACCACGATGCACTTTAGGGAACAAGAGAACAAACATTTATGGAGCATTCCATAGGTGCCAGGCGTGATGTGTGTGCCATCACAAACAGAAGTGCGGAAGCCTTTGAATTCTAAGAGCAGGGGCCCCGGAGCGGGAGGGTGGAGTGGAATCCAGCTGTGCAGGCTGGACAAAGATGCTGACCGTGGTGGTGATGATGATGGTGATGGCCATGGTGATGAAGACAGCGGTGATGACGGGGGCGGCCATGACGGCCTCTGGGCTCAGCTCCCGCTTGGATTGAAACCGCATGAATAATTCATAGAAAACACTTAGACAACCACTGAGCACATAGTAAGACTCAATAAACCTTAGCTATGAAAATTTCCTACTTAGAGACGGGGACTCTGGGACCCACACAGTTTTTAATGCACCCAGAGCTACTCTGAATGGGTTTCAGGGCAAGGGCTTGAACTCTTGCCCCTGCAAAGCCGCCTCTTCTCCCCAAATCTTTTGACTGTTTCCCAGAGACAGAAATATGAACGCGTTTGTCGAGGATGTGTCTCATCAGAGGCTCAGGAATTTTAAATACCATAATATCAGAAGAGTATAACGGAGGAAAAATCAGTAAAAATACATTTCCAGTGGTAGGGGGTGGTGGCATCCAGCATGGACCAGACATCTTCGGACACTGGCAGAGGGCAAGGAGGGGAGGGCAGGGAGCTGGGAGCCTTGACCACAGCCCTGGGCTCCAGCTGGTCCTGGGATCCCAGATGAAGCTTCTGCTCTGAAACCATCAAGACAGCACTGAGAGAAGCCCAGACCCTCCCCACTCAGCACTCTGACTCAGCAAGCTGGCCCCAAGCCCCTCCCGCAGGCTGGGGGTGACTGCGAGCTGGGGCAGCCAGGGAGGACAGCCATGTGCAGAGATGCTCTCGTCCAGTGCCGCCCCCCGATACCCTCCGCCTGCAGCGCTGCCCACCCGCCCTCTGCCCGCATGGAGGAGGGAGGCATAAGCCAGTAATTATTTTCCACTCCAGCTGTTCGCCATCCACGGGGCATGAGGGGCGAGCTTTGTGACACATCCCGCTTTCACCTGAGTGCCAGGCCCCGGTGTGCGTTCATCACTCTGGCCGCCTGTCGCCGTCTCCGTGAGCCTCCTCCGGTGCTCTGCCCTGACGCTGGAACCACAGCATCCCTGCCAGCTCACCTGCCGCTCACACCTGCTCACACGCACCTAGGTTTCTCACTGGGCTGACACCTTGCAGGCCCAGGCCGACGTGCTCTAGCTAGAGGAAGGAAGCACGTTCTCTTTAATCCTCTGGGTTTCTCCTGGACCCCAGTCATTCTCACATTTAGACAGACAGGTGGATGGAGAGAGAGACAGCCAGGTAAGTGTTGGTAGGTAGATAGATGACGTGTGTATAGGTAATCAGTTGTGTCTGACTCTTTGCGACCGCATGGACTGTAGCCCACCAGGCTCCTCTGTCCTTGGAATTTCCCAGGCAAAAAATACTGGATTGGGTTGCTATTATCCCCTCCAGAGGATCTTCCCGACCCAGGGACCGAACCTGTATCTCCTGCACCTTTTGCACTGGGGCAGATTCTTTATCACTGAACCACCTGGGAAGCCCAAACGGATGATGAGAGATAGATAGATGATAGATAGAGATAGATAAATATTATATAGATAATTTGAGTTTGAGTAAATTCCAGGAGCTGGTGATGGACAGGGAGGCCAGGCGTGCTACAGTCCATGGGGTCATGAAGAGTTGGACACGACTGAGCAACTGAACTGAACTGAATTCACAGGCAATAAGTAGATGATAGGATAGATGGACAGATGCAGATAGATTCATAGATAGATGACGGATGGATAGATAAGATAAACGGTTTATAGACAGACAGACATGCCCATGTACACACGCACATCAGAGACAAGCCTAGTCATGTTCCCGGGGCCCCCCTGCCTCCGAGCCTGCTCTCCCTGGATCCTCCTCCTTCCTGCCCACACACTTGTCGCCCAGCACAAATGGCCCCATCCCCGCACTGGACTCACAAAGGTCCCCTGGGAACATGAAGCTCCCCATGACCTCTGAATTTCCAGACCTCGGGTTCCCTTCAGCGGCTCAGCAGGCCAAACTCTTGGCAGCAGGTCTACACGGATGGCCCTCCTGTTGGCACCCTGGTCCCTGGGCTGCAGGGAGTGCTACCCCTGCCTCCACGGCCCCTTCTCACCCTCGGCCCCGCTCCCCTGCCCTGGCTGCTCACGCAGGCCTGGACTCCCTGGGCTCCTGCTTCAAATGTCCAACAGACCTCTTTCCAATTTCCTATCAAAAGTCCTGCAAAGATACAAATACGTGAAAAGGGGTATGAGCAATGGAAAAAGAAGCCCCTGACAGTCTGATGAAACAAGAGGACATTAGATACAACCTCCTAGAGAAACAATTGCAGACACAGAGTCCACCCACCTGCCCGTGAGAAGGGCTGCCCCCCACAGTGGGCACTGCAGATTGTGGGCACCGCACTGAGACTTTATCAGCATTACCTTATTTACTGTCCCCACTGACCCTATCAACCAAGTCCCAGTCATTTCCACTTATAGGCGAGAAAACCGAGGCTCAGAGAGGCCAACGAGGTGTCCCGCATCGCACAGCAAGGATGGGGAGGAACGTGGCCTGAATCTCGTAACTTCTGCGGGACCTGTTGTAGATGTTCAGTCACTAAGTCACGTCTGACTCGTGACCCCACGGACTGCCCGGCTTCCCTGTCCTTCACTGTCTCCCAGAGTTGGCTCATGTCCACGGAGTCAGTGAAGCCATCCAACCGTCTCATCCTCTGTCGTCCCCCTCTTCTCCTGCCCTCAGTCTTTCCCAGCATCAGGGTCTTTTCCAGTGAGTCGGCTCTTTCACATCGGGTGGCCCAAGTATTAGGGCTTCAGCCTCAGCATCAGTCCTTCCAGTGAGCACTCAAGGTTGAGTGCCTTTGGGACTGCAGGGCTTGTGGTCCACTGAGAACAGCCTGGAGTGCAGAGGTCAGGACCCCTCCACAGGCTGCTCCTCTGCCCTCTGGCTTCCTGGACTCAGAAATGCAACCCCTTACTGCCCTTCAGAACGTCATCCTCCTGCGCCTCCCGTGAGCCACTTGCCCCCGGGAGACAGAATGTGGGTCACCTTCCCTTTGGCATGCGAGCACAGTTCCTTCTGGAGCCAGGTCGGGGCTCCGGGAAGCCAGGTCCGGAGTCCGTACTTACCCTACAGGCTGGGACGCAGCGGCAGCAACTCCAGCAGACTAGCCTGGAGCAGAGAGCAACGTCTGCCTGAGGAAAGAGGCCGAGAGGGTTTTCTTTTTTTTTTTTTTCCTTTTATTTACTCATCTTTCCTTAAGTAAACATTTAATTAAAATTGTGATTAGATTTCATCTGTAAATATATTAGTGTGCCTCTCTAAAAGAAAGGTCTTTTTAAGCATATCCACAGTAGCATCTAATATCCAATAATATGTTTCAATTTGACCAACTAGCTACATTTTTAATTTTGTTAGTTTGAATTTGAATCCAAGTAAAATCTATACGTGGAGACGGGTCCGTGCGTCTCTAAACACTTGTTTTCTTTTTTGATCCAAAGATCTGCCACCCCCACCCTCCTTCGTTCACAGTGTTTTGGGGAAAGAAATTGGGTTTACTTTCCTGGAGCTCTTTCTGAGTCTGGATTCTGATGATAAATGCATCTCCCTGGCCCCGAGGCTTTCGTGAAGCTGGAGTTAGATTCTGAGGCTTGATATCAGATTGGGCTTTCATTTCTGGCAGGAGGATTCCACACTCGGGGCTGGGCTGGGCTTCCATCGGGGATGCCTCGTGTCTGCTGGGTGTGTTCATGCTCTGCCGCTGCCGACTCTGGGCGGCCCTACGGACTGTAACCCACCAGGTTCCTCTGTCCGTGGGATTTTCCAGGCAAGGACACTGGAGTGGGCTGTCATTTCCTTCTTGGCGGGCTTACTGACCAGGGGGTCGAATCCGTGTCTCTTGTGTCTCCTGCATTGGCAGGCGAGTTCTTCACCACGAGCATCACCTGGGAAGCCCCTCCAGTGTCTGCAGGGTACTTCTTTTTCTGATTTTAGCAACTGTTGATGACCATAGCAAGCCCATTAATTCACGAAGGGTTGAAAACAATGACCTTCTGATTCTAACATTAATTATTTACTCAACGGCTATGATATTTTTATCCTAAGAAACCTCCCATTTTACCTATCTCTTCACCCAGAAGTCAAATTCTTATATGCAAAGCAGGGATAAATACTTAGGTCTTTCCCTTTATTTAGCAATTTTCAAAATAGTGAGCAGGAACCCGACATACTCCAGCAGTGACCAGTGTTCTACGTTAATACAGATTCAAGGATTTAAACACAGTCATCGTGTTCCATCCATCAGAGTTCATCAGTTTAATGATGCTAAAATTGCCCCATCTTCACTTATGAGTACCTCTTCAAGCTTAGCTCTGAGTCCTTTTTCCCCCTCTATTCTTTTTCTTGTTTAAGGATTTTTTAAAATTGCGTTAAAGTACACATGCCAGGAGACTTCCCACCGGAACCGCCTTCCAGTGGGCATTTGGTGGCACAGCCACAGTGCTGCACAACGTCCCCAGACCCGGGTCCGGGATTGTCATCATCCCAAACGAGACCTGCGCCTAGATGCTCGTAACACAGCTATTCAAAACGCCCCAGAGGTGGAAACAACTCAAATGTCCATCCACAGACGACTGAACAGACAGCATGGGGAGCAGGCACACGATGGCATGTGGCCCCCCTATGAGAGATCGAAGCTGTGGCACATGCTGGCCATGTGGATAACCATGAAAACATGCCGACGTGCCAAACATGTGAAAGGCTACATGTGTCTGATTCCTTTGGACAGGTCCCCCTTCCTTTATAGACGGCCCAGTGATAAAAGAATCTGCCTGCCGGTGCAGGAGGCGCAAGAGACGAAGATTTGATCCCTGAGTCAGGCAGACGCCCTGGAGGAGGAAATGGCAACCGTCTTCACTGTTCTGGTCTGGGGAATTCCATGGACAGGGCAGCCTGGTAGGCTACAATCCTCGGGATCACAAAGAGTCAGACACAACTGAACACAGTCACTACACACTCCCACCAGCTGTGTACGAGGGGCCCCACTTCTCTGCTGCTCACCTGCGTTTGGTGTCTTGTTAATTTGCATATTTGCACTCTGATAGCTGGAAAATCCCATGGATGGTGGGGCCTGGTGGGCTGCTGTCTATGGGGTTGCACAGAGTCGGACACGACTGAAGCGACTTAGCAGGTGGGTAGCGATCCCTCATTGCATTTTTATTACATGTTTCCCTAATGGCAACGGATGTTGAATATATTTTCATGTTTTCCATCTAAATAGCCTCTTTCACAATCTAACTCTTATGTCATTTTCTAATTGGATCTTTTTTGCTATTAGGTTTTAAGAGGTCTTTATATATGTTAGTCCTTTGTCAAACACGCAGCTTGCAAGTAATTTCTCCCACTTTATAGCGCTTCTTTTCACATTCTTTTAATGGAAAGTGAAAAAGTGGCTCAGTTGGACTTTGCAACCCCATGGACTGCAGTCCATGGAATTCCCCAGGCCAGAATACTGGAGTGGGTCCCCCTTCCCTTCTCCAGGGGATCTTCCCAACCCAGGGATCGAACCCAGGTCTCCCGCGTTGCAGGGGGATTCTTTACCAGCTGAGCCATCTTTCAAGTCAAAGGTTTTTCATTTCGATGAGTTCCAAAGTGTGAGTTCTTCCTACCACAGGTGTGCTTTTAGGGGTGAGTCTAAGAATTCCTTGCCTAGCCCTGAGTTCTGAAGATTTTCTCCTGTATTTGTTTCCCACAGGTTTCATTCAAGTCTGCAGTCCCTTTCAATGTGAAGTCATATGCAAGAAACCAATTGAGTTTTTGTTTGGGCTGGGTTCTGGGCTTTGCCCTGGCACCATTGCTGAAAACGTTATCTTTTCTCCGTTAGCTTGCTTTTGCACTTAGTAAAAAATCAACTGACATATCTGGGTGGACTTATTTGTGGATTCCCTGTTTGTCTCTGGTATTCTCTGCCAATACTGGTCTTGAATACAATAGCTATTTTAAAAAACTCTTAAAATCAGATGTGTGTGCTCAGTCACTTCAGTCACGTCTGACTGTTTGTGACCCCTTGGACTATAGCCAGTCCATGGAATTCTCCGGGCAAGAAAACTGGAGTTTGCCATACCCTCTTGGAGTGCATCAGAAAACACAATCAACAGAGTGAAAAAGCAACTTCCAAGATGGGAGAGAAAGTTTGCAAATCGTGTATCTGTATGAGGTTATTATCAAAACATAAAGAACTTCCATAACTCAATGATAACAACAAAACCAAACAACATGATCAAAAAAGCGGTCAAGTATTGAATAGACATTTCTCCAAAGAAGACACACAAATGGTCACTAAGCACATGAAAAGATTTCCAACATCACTAGTCACCAGGAAAATGTAACTAATGTCACTCTGAGATGTCATCTCACACCCATTATTGTCAGAAACACAAAAAACAGTAAGTGTTGGCAAGCATGTGGAGAAATTGGAGCCTTGTGCACTGTGGGAAATTCAAAGTGGTGTAGCTGCTGCAGAACAGCGTGGAGGTTCCTCAAAGAACAAAAACAGAGTTGCTATGTGACCCACTGACTCTGCTTCCGAGCGGCTACACAGAAGAATTGAAAGCAGGGTCTGAACAGGGGTTTGCACACGTGCTATACCATGGTCATAGCAGCATTATTCACAAAAGTCAAAAGGTGGAAATAACTCAAATAACTGTCCAGCAGCAAATGACTTTGCAGACAAAATGTGGTCTGTACGCTCAATTGGATGTTGTCTTTCAGTTGCTAAATGTGTCTGACTCTGTGACCCCATGGACTGCAGCACACGCCAGACTTCCCTGTCTTTCACTATCTCCTGGAGTCTACTCAAACTCATGTCCATTGAGTTGGTGATGCCATCCAACCAACTCATCCTCTGTCGCCCCCTTCTCCTCCTGCCCTCAATCTGTCCCAGCATCAAGGTCTTTTCCAATGAGTCAGCTCTCTGCATCCAGTTGGAGTATAAACTCCTGTAGTTAGTGATGGACAGGGAGGCCTGGCGTGCTGCAGTCCATGGGGTCGCAGAATCAGACACACTTAGCAACTGAAAGACAACAACTGAGTGTCTTCAGCCATGACTGAGTGACTGAACTGAACTACACAATTTCATTTATATGAGGTCCCAAGAGTAGCCAAATTCATCGAGACAGATATAGAATGATGGGTGCCAGGGGCTGGGTAGAGGGGACGAGGACAAGTTACTGCTTAATGGGGCGGAGTTTCAGTTTTGCAAGATGAAAAGAGTCCCGTAGATTAGCTGCACAACCATGTGAACGTACTTGGCACTCTGAACAATGCACTTCAATGATTAGGGTGGTGATTTCTATTCTGTATATAGCCCACCACAATCAGAAATGGCAGTGAGTCAGGTCAGCCAGTTCTTCCCACTTCATTCTTTTTCAAAATGCAAAATTTAGCAGTTTTAAGTACCTTTGCCTTTCCACATAAATTTTACAACAATCTTATCTGTATACAGGAAAAACTTTTTCCGAGACTGATAGGCACTGCATTCAACCTGTGTATCAGTCTGGGTAAACCTGACGTCTTCGTGACATTCCTGTTGTTTAACTTCTGCTCTCGTCTTTTCTCTCCACTCGCTGTGACTCCACTGTGCTCTCCTGCTTCCAGGTTCTTGAAGTGGGAGCTGCGACGATTACTGATCTGAGAATTTCCCTCTTTGCCACACGTGCATTCAGTGTTACCAATTTACCTCTCGTCCCCACTTTATCTATGCTCCACAAATTAATTCTATTTCCATCTGTGTTCAGCTTGAGTATTTGTTTGAGTTCCCCGGAGATTTTCTTCTTTGACCCGTGGGTTATTCATAGGGTGTTGTTCAGGTTTCAGATGTTCGGATGGTTGCCTGTTTTCATTCTGTTACTCATTCCTAGTTTGACTCCACTGTGGTCCAAGAGCATCCTGTGTGATTTCAATTCTTTTAAAAGCTGGTGAAATAAATTCCATGGCCAAGGATGTGTTCTCTCCTGGTGTGTTGTCAATACTTCCGTGGGCACTTGAAAACTGAATGTATTCTGCTTTTGTTGGCCAGAGCGTCTTATAAGATCTTATTGGTTCATGGTGTTGCTGGGCTCTTTTCTATCTTCCTGATTTTCTGTATAGCTTTTCCATCAGTTGTCAAGAGAGTGGGGTGGAAGTCTCCAATCCCAGCTGTAGTTTGTCTCTTTCCCTTTCCTATTCTAGGGGTTTTGTCTCACCGACTGTGCAGCACCATTGTTCACTGCATCCACCTTCAGGGCTCTGCGTCCTCCGGGTTGTCCTTGTTTCGTCACTAAGTCATACTCGACTCTTTGTGACCCCATAGACTGTAGCCCACCAGGCTCCTCCGTCCACGGCATTTCCCAGGCCAGAATTCTGGACTAGGTTGCCGTTTCCTTCTCCAGGAGATCTTCCCAACCCAGGGACCAAACTCACGTCTCCTGCGTCTCCTGCATCGGTAGGCAGATTCTTTACCACTGCGCCACCTGGGAAGCCCCTGTCTTCTTGGTGGACTGACCTTAACATCATTATGTAGTGTCCCTCTCAGCCCCTGGTAATTTTCTTTGCTTTGAAACCTACTTTGTCTGATATCAATTTGGCCACTCCTGCCTTCCTCTGATTGATGTTTACGCCGTACATCTTTTTCCACCCTTCTGCTTTCAACTTGCCGGCATCGTTGTATTTGAAGTGAGTTTCTTGCAGACAGCACAGGGCTGGGTCATGCTTTTTAACTTGCCCCACCACTGTCTGTATCTTAATTAGCATATTCATATTCATGCAATTACTGATATGTGAAGAGTTAACTCTGCAACTTTAATTCTTGTTTGCTGTTCCTCCTCTCTGGGGTTTTTTGTTTACTTCTTCCCATCTTCCTGTGGGTTATTTGAACATCTTTTAGGATTCCATTTTGATTTATCTGTAGTGTATGAAGTACAGAAGGCTTCCCTCTCTTTACAACCCTTTATCTCCACGGTTAATCACACATAAAATTGCCTCAAATAGCTTTTCTGCATACTTTGAGCGCCACATCAGAGACTGTTGTAATTTAGCTGCAAGCATCAGATGTAATTTATAAGACCCAGAAGGAGAAGGGAAGTCTGCGGCGTTTGCCCACATTTCTGTTCACTGTACTCTCTTCCTTCTTGGTACTCTAAGGTCCCTTCACAATTTGTTTCTTTTTTTTTGTTTAAAGAGCTTACTTGAGCCGTTCTTCCAGGGTCGGTCTACTGGTGACAACCTCTCTTGGTTTTCCTTCATCTGAGATATCTTGGCTCCCTTTGATTCTTGAGAGAGATTTTCACCGAGGATAGGATTTGGGGTTGGCAGCTCATTCCTCTCAGGATCTGAAATAGTATTTCCTTCTCACCTCCATGGTTTCCCATGAGAAATCCACTGTTGTTCAAACTGCTTTATCTCCAAGTAATGCGTTTTTCTCGGACCACTTTCCAATTTTTCCCTTGTATTTACCGTTCAGAAGTTTAATTCTGATGTATCTTGACACAGGTCTCTTTAGGTTTATTCTGTGTGACGTTCTTTCATCTTCTTGAATCTGTCGATGTCTGTGTCTTGACAATTTGGGTAGTTTTCAGTCATTATTTCTGCCAGTACTTTTCAGCCCCTCCCTACTTCTCTTTTTTGGGAACAAAATAACCCAAATTTTAGACTTCTGCTATCATCCTACAGGTCCCTGAGGTTTTGTCTTTTCTTTTCAGGCAACTTTCTGTCCGCTGTGCAGATCGTTTTTATTTGTTTGTTTTTAAATTTGCTTCACCTTCTGGTTCATGGATCCTCTCCTCTCCATCCTGATGTTGAACCCACCCTACCCCACGGTGCTTTTTCTTTCTGTTATATTATTCAGTTTTAAAATTCTTCTTTGCGTTTCTTTGTGTCTCTATTTCTTTGCTTCCTTTGTTTCATTGTTTTCAGTGTGTGTATAATTGCCCATCGGAGCCTTTGTATCAGGGATGCTCTCCAAGTGTTATCAGATCACTCTAACACCTCTGTCCTCTGCTGGCTGTCTTTCCCATTCATCTTAAGATCGTCCCAATTCTTGGTCTGACAAGTGATTTTCCAAGTGAAGCCTAGACGTTTTTGTGTTATATTATGAGACAGGCTCTCCTGTGAGCCTGCGTCAGCTGCAGAGCAGGTCTACTGGTGACAACTTCCTTTCCTTCTCACGCTGCTCGGGTGGGGAGGGGAGGGGCGCCGTGCTCGCAGTCTCTCTCGTTACAGGTCAGGGGAGGCAGACACACGTGCCCAGCTTCCCCACTGGACCTCCCTCGACTCCCAGTGTGGGCAGGGTGCTTTGCTACTCTTGATGCAAATGGGGTTCCCTCCCAACCTGGTGGGTGGGGCTGAGCACCCTCACTCTTCTCTGCACCCCTCTGACACCCACCCCGCCAGGAGTTGAGGGATGTCTCCCTCCTAATGAGTGGGAGTGGTCTTTACCGATGTGAGTGAGGTGGGCCACAGATTCTTCTGGTGTTTACCGGAGCAGGGCAATCACTGTCCAAATGTTGCGAAGCCGCCCCTTTCCTTGCCCCTTGGCTACAGAGAGCAGGGGTTTGTGGTTGTGTTTTTGTTGCTTGTATCACATTTCCAGACTGTCTGTATCTTTGGCTCCAAGCCTAGGATGCATGAGGCAAAAGTATCAACACCCAGAGAACTCACTGCTGTGTCACTCTCTGGGTCCCCAAGTCAGGCTGTCTCTGCCTCTCCACCTCTTAGAGACTCCTTACTTTTGTTTTACATACAATGTCCAGGGGTTTTAGTGGTAGAAATAGAAGGAGGTACTCCATCTTAAGTTCTTAGTGATTTTTAAATGTTGCTTTTATAGTATGCTACTTTAATGCCCTGGGCTTCCCTGGCAGCCCAGCTGGTAAAGAATGGCAATGCAGGAGACTCCGGTTCCATTCCTGGGTTGGGAAGATCCCCCACTTCAGTATTCTGGCCTGGAAAAAAAATTCATGGATTGTATAGTCCATGGGACAGCAAAGAGTCAGACGCAACTGAGCGACTCACTTTCACTTTAATATAGTCCCCATTTCTTTTCTATAAGACGTTTCCCTTTGATTTGGGGGTATCTTCAAAGTACTTAATTTTGCAAACTATTATGCAAATCATCTGTAAATAGAAATGATTTTGTTTTCTCCTGTTTTCCAGTTCCTGTGCCTCTATTTTTTTCCTTTCTTCTAATTACAATTCTAAAAGGTCAGAGGGCCGTGCCCCCCTATTTTCTTCCTGTCTTTAGCTGGAAGGATGTTTGTTTTAGCCACGGAGCTCTGTGCTAGCTTTTGGGCACACCAATTGATATTTCATCAAGTATTTTTGCACAAATGTGCAAAAATTTTTTGCACATTTAATTAATGTAAAAAGTCTGTTATGTTTTTGAAGTGATCACATTTTTTGCTTAGTCTTTATTCACATAATAAATTGTGCTAACATGTTTTCTAATATTGAACCGCCCTCCCATTACTGGTAACACAGCCCCTTGGTCACGAGGCACTATTTTGAAACATGGTATTTGCTTTTGCTGCATAATGTTTTATCCAAGATTTTGGTGTGTCTATAATTATAAGTGACATTGGTCAGTAATTTGGTTCTTTAATAAAAGCTCTGTCAGGTTATAGGGGTTTTTACTTGTCACAGAATTTGGAAGTTTTCCACCTTTGCCTCTTCTCTTAAATGATTTAAGTAGCATTGCTATTAACTGATCTAATTAAACCTTGGTGTATTTCCCCTGTGCAAATGGTGTTGGGAGGAGTTAGTGACCTTTAACTACCGTTTGTATTTTTTCAGTGGTAACTGGCCTCTTTAGATCTTTTCTCTCTAACGGGGTCAGTTTTTGTACTTTGTACTTTTCTAAAAAGTTATATATTCCATCTTGGCATTTAACTTTATTTGCAGGCAATTTTACAAAGTAATCTTGCTTTAAAAATATTTTACAGAATAATCTTGTTTTAAAAATACGCCCTTCTAGATTTGACGTCTACTTACACTTGTCATTCCTAATACGTGCTTTCTTGCTCACAGCCCTCAACAGCATCTTTTTTGAGATAGCCTCATAATTTACCTAAAAGTCAGATTTTGGGCTCATTTACTGGTTCAATTTTTTTTCACACTTTAGTATTTCTGTTCCTTCCTTCTTCTGCTCCTTGTGGGGCTAACTTTATTGTTCCTTTTCTAACTTTTTGTATTTGATATTTATTTATTTTTATATTTTCATTTTTTTATTTATATTCATTTTTAAGGTAAAGTTGTTCATTTATAACTGCTTTTACTGTATTCTTTGGCTTCTTATAGTTTTGGTTTTCATTATTGTTTTTATGAAATTTTGTCATTTCATTCTGAGTTTGCTTTTGTTCCAAGAGTTATTTAATAGCATATCTTTGTGAACAGGCTTTTTTGTTTGGTTAATGCTATAATTAACTTCTAGTTTTATTGCTCATGGTAAGAGAATGCTGGTTGTATTACTTCTATGCTTTAGAATGTAATGAGGTTCTCTTTATAGCATAAGATGTGGTCAATTTGGGGGGATGTTCCATGTACTTTTAAAAAGATGTGTTCTCAATTACCAGAGTTCAGAGGTCAGTACATATCTATAGAGTCTGCCTCATTAGTCATGTCATTTAAACCTTCCATCTCCTTCTTGAGCATGTCTTCTGGATTCCTCCTGGACTGAGAGTGGTGCAGCGAGTTCTTCAGTTATGAGCATTTCTTTGTCCACTTCTTCTATCTCCTGCGTCTCCACTCCCTTGAAAGTCGCTTCTGTGCTATTGGGTCCTTTCTTGTTAATTCTTTAAAAAAACGTCTTTGTTTTAGGCAGGTTTCATGCACACAGCATACTACTGACTTTCACTTTGTTAGCCAATCTGAGAGTCATGCTTATTTTATTTGAATTAAGTCCATTTCTATACAGTACTTGTAGTATAATTGATGCTTGTCCACATTCTGTCATAGCTGTAAAGTATGCATACGCATATAAATGACACACGTGCTACACACACATATACTCGCCCATCATGCTCTGTGTTTAATCTGCTCTTTTTATTTATCTATTTTTCTCTTTCTCAGGAATACCTTCAGGTATACAGAAAGGCTCGTGTTTTTGTTCTCATGAACACCTTTCCACTAATCCTTTATGTCTCTATCATCATCTCTTTCCCTGGACACAGATTACCAGCACTCTAGTGTCTCCCTCCCTCTACCCTTCTTCTCCCAAAGCAACTAACGCGAAGGAGCACAGTTGCATTTCTTAGTGAGTGCCTATAAAGTAATCAGCTGTATTACTCTGTTATTTTTTACTATCCTTGCCCCAACTTTGATAGTTTCCTAGAGTAAACATTGTTTGAGCACATGGTCATCACGCACTTCCTGTCTTCCTCATAGTCATTACTTCATATGGCCTCTACAGGTACATCTAGTATATCTCCACAGATACATCTGGTATACCTCTGCAGATACATCTGGTATACCACACTGACTGTCCATCCTGCCACTGCCTCTCCAGTTATTTCTGTTGTAAACACTGGTTCTCAGCTACACACTTCAGGAGGGATTCATAGCAACATTTTCTGAGTTTTCATAAGTTTGTATACCTGAAAGTCAGTCAGGCTGGCTGACTCACATTTCCCCTCCTTGAGTATCTTACATATGTTTATTTTCCTCTGATATAAAGACTTGTCAAAAATTAAGGTCAGTATCAGTTTCTTTCTTTTCGATTCCCTTTCTTCTTGCATGAATATCCAAGAATGATTTTTTAAACCTAAAGCCCCTACTACACTATGCTTTTGTGTTGATCACTCCCATACTTGGAGTGTGTCCTTTTTAATATCTAAGTTTAAGTCTTATTTTAGAAGGTGTGTTTTTAAAATATTGGTTTCAGAATTCATTGTCTGATGTATTGGTTTTGTGCCTCAGCATCTCCAATTGTACATATATTGAGTCTTCTTTTCCAGTCTTCTTTATTACTTTCAAATAGTTTTAATGTCTTTTCCAATTATCTTTTTAACATATTTCCCTCCTTACAATTTTCATTTCTCTAACAGCATTTTCTTTGATAGATATTTAATCTCGTATCCTTTTAATTGATCTTTCTCCTTCTATTTCTAATTACTTACTGAGTTCTATGTGCTCTCTTTCTCTTGTCTTTGCTTAATCATCTAATGTATGTGTCATTTTTAGCATTTGTTCTTTCACCAATTTTGATTTTTGTAAAAAAAAAAAAAAGATTGTTTTTGAAGTTAAAGTTTTTTTTGTGTGTGGATATATCTTTCTGTTGTGCCTAATTTTTTTTGGTAAAGATATTATTATGCTAATTGTTCTCTTTTAATTTTTCTTATACTAACTTTGCATGTAATTCAACCATAATCTTTTGTTGCTGCCCAAGTTTAAGTGACATAATTTCCCATTAGTATTAAAAGGAAAGAGTGGACCAGAACAGCTTTTGTAGCTTTAGAACCCTAGGGCTGCCTCTTCTGATGTTACCACCTAGTGTTTAAAGTGTGGCTTTGTTCTTTTGGAGATCTGAGTTTTCTTCTTCCTTCCCTACTTTTATTTGGACCTCCTTTTATCCCCTAGTGTCCTGTCTTAGCAAGTTCAGACGGTTACAATAAGATACTATTACTCTAGACTTAGAGGCTTAGACAAGACACATTTGTTTCTCACAGTTCTGCAACCTGGCAAGTCCAAGATCAATATGCTGGAAGATTTGGTGTCTGGTGAGGGCTGGCATCCTGGTTCATAGATGACTATCTTCTTGCTGCACTCACATGGCAGAAAGGATGAGAGAGCTCTCTGTGTCCTTTTATATGGGCACCATCTCCATTCATGAGGGCTCCACTCTCATGACCTAATCACCTCCAAAAGGTCTCATGTCCTAATACAGTTACATCGAGGGTCAGGGTTTTCACGTAAGAATTGGGAGAGGGCAGGAAGAACCACGATCATTCAGCCCATAACACCCTTGCAGCAGCTGCTCACTGCAGAGCCATCCTTGGATCTGGGCAAGAGGCGCCAATGCCCTTGACAGGCCCTCCTTCCTTGGGTCACATCTCTTTCCCTAGAGCAGGAAGATGGTAGAGCAAAGGGCTATGTCAGCCAAGGCCACTGCTCCCCTTGTAGACCACTCTTAAGCTTACCTGGGGCCCTTAATTTAATACCCAAATAGCCCTAGTTCCCCATTCTCTGTCCACAATCAATTACATCAATAATCAGATCCAGCAGACAGGGTCACGAGGAAGGACTCTGAATCTGTGTCAAGTGCTGCTCTTCCTGTCTACTTACTGCTGGGGTCCAAACAGATTCAATTTGGATTTCAACTCTTGGTCCCTCTGAAAATTGCATTTTACCTAAAATCTAGGTGAAAGGATCTGATTCCCACACAGGAACACCATGCGCCTAAAATACGGATGGTGAAGAACCATGCAGTCTGCAGACCCACTTGCCCATGAGTCACAGGTGCTTTCACAGGCATCCTCTGAGCACTCACTATCCAGCAGCACGGACTTCCAAGGCAGGAAGGAGAGAGAAAAGCACAGAAGTGTCTATGAATGGGTGTGTCTGTGTGTGTGTAGCTGGGCTTCCCAGGTGGTGCTAGAGGTAAAGAACCTGTCTACCAATATAGGAGATGCAAGAGACACAGGCTCAATCCCTGGATTGGGAAGATCCCCTATAGGAGGGCATGGCAACCCACTCCAGTATTCCTGTCTGGAGAATCCCATGGACAGAGGAGCCTGGTGGGCTACAGTGCATGGCGTTGAAAAGAATCAGACATGATGGAAGCGACTTAGCTGGCACATACATCTATTGAGGAGGATGGTGCTGTTCATTTGCACGTGGAAAGCAAGACGCAAAGAGGCTGAACGACTAAGGACATGAATGAGCTGGGTTTAAGCCTCCATCTGGTTCCCAAATTGAGACTCTCAACACTTCGACTCCACAAGCTGTACCTAGCTCTCTCATGATCATAATTCATCAATTTCAGTGGAAATTGAGTTGAGCACCTCCTACATTCCAGGCACTAGTCCTTACGTTTCTCTTGGAGAAGCACATACAAGTGTTTAGCAAGTGGGCACATATCATATGAGACTGGTGGTACACTAGAGAACACCAAGCAGAAGCTGGGGGTCAGGTGCCTCTGGGGAAGGGTTTGTCGAGATCAAGGTGCTGGATCTGAAGGACACAGGGCAGAGGGCACAATAAGCAGTGCTCTGCCTTCTTTCATGTCCCTTCTCGGTTTGGTGTCCTATGGCCTTGAGTGAATTACTCAAATGTGATTTCTTCAAGCTGTCCCCCTGCAAAAATGTTAAATGAGCACCAACCGTCTGCATTTGTATTAGTCAAGACTCTCCAGAGAAACAGCCAATAGGATGGATGGATGGATGGATAGATGGATAGATAGATGATAGATAATAGAAATATAGAGAGGATGATAGGTAAATAGATTGATAGATGATAGGTAGATAAACGGATATATAGAATGATAGGTAGATATATTGACTGATGGATGGTAGGTAGGTAATACATAGATAGAGAGAGAGAAAGACCTTTTGGATTAGAATGATCTATCCAATGGTACCAATCCATTATTTATCTATTTATCTTTTCTATTGGTCCTGATTCTCTGGAGAGCCCTGACTAATACAAATACAGATATTCTATCTATCCATATATCTGTCTAGCTAGCTATAGGTATAGAGGGAGATTGGTTTATTTTAAAGAGTCAGTTCCTGAGACTGAGGTGGCTGGCATGTCCGAGGCTGTGGGATGGGCCAGCAGGTTGGAACTTCCAGCAGGAGTCGATGTTGTAGCCCTGAATCTGGAGGTGATCTGAAGGCAGGATCCCTTCCTCTTCAGGGAACCTCAGTCTTTTAAGGATTTTAACTGTTTGCATGAAGTCCATTCACATTATGGAAGGTGATTGCTTTCCATGGAATCTATTGATTTAAATGCTCATCTCATTTAAAATGGCTTCCTTGATGGCTAGCTGGTAAAGAATCCACCTGTACTTCAGGAGACCCCAGTTCAACTCCTGGGTCTGGAAGATCACCCGGAGAAGGGATAAGCTACCCACTCCAGTATTCTTGGGCTCCCCTGATGGTTCAGCTGGAGAAGACTCCGTCTCAACACAGGAGACCTAGGTTCAATCCCTGGATTGGGAAGATCCCCTGGAGAAGGGAACAGCTACCCACTCCAGTATTCTGTCCTGGAGAATCCCATGGACAGAGGTGCCTGGCAGGTTGCAGTCCACGGGGCGCAAAGAATTGGACACAATTGAGAGACTTTCACTTTCTTTCTCATTTAAAAAGGTCTTCTGGTAGCTCAGACAGGAAAGAATCTGCCTATAATTCAGGAGACCTGTGTCCAGTCCCTGGGTTGGGAAGATCCCCTGGAGGAGGGCATGGCCACCCACTCCAGAATTCTTGCCTGGGGAATCCCAGTGGACAGAGGAGCCTGGGGGCGCAAAGGGTAGGACACGACTGAGTGCGTGTGCGCGCTTTGACCGTCTTACACACACCTTCACAGCAACATCTAAACTGGTATTTGACCAAACAAGTAGGCACCAAAGCCCAGCCAAGCGGACACGTGAAATTCCCATCACAGGATTAAAAACTGGCCGCACGCTGTGACGTCAGAGGTGTCCTAAGGCCAGGATGGAGAAATGTAGCAGCCACCTGCCCACTGAATGCTCCAGACTCATCTTTCCCCACCACTGCAGCGCAAGGCCATTTCTGTAGGCACAAAGTTGACACTCGAAGATGCCACTGATCTCATCTCTAACTGACTCCCTACATCATCCACTCGACCCTGGTTGGTCACCCCCAGGCTCTCCAGCCAGCGTGGGGGGCCAGCCAGCAAGGGGGAGGAGTTGGAGCAGGGGATCCTCGTCTCAAATGTCACAGTGATTTATAGACTATATTTCCCGGGGAAAGCACCAAGATTTATCTCCAACAGACAGGCTGTTGATAAACACACAGCGCACAGGTGTTGATGCCTGGGTGGATGAGCCCTCAGGGGCTTACGCCTGCAGCCAGGAAGAGGAACACAGGCAGGCCAGAGGCCAGACCAAGGGCTTGGGCCAGGAAAGCCCACCCAAGGATGCATGAAATAATAGCTCTTTTCTTTATTTCCTGGGAGACAAAGACTAGACCTACCTTATGCCGCCTCCCTGGTGAACAGGGAGAGGACAGAAGCAGTAGTAGTAAATCTGTATGCACATAATAAGCTTTAGAAGCTATAAAGCAATTACTGCTGGGAAACAAGAAGAGACTAACAGGTCTACAGTTAATCTGGGAAATGCTGACTCATCTCCCCCAGTCACTGATAACTGGACCAGAAATCACCTCCTGAAGCCAGGACTCAGGAGAGGAGGTGAGCTGATGGGGGCATGGGGAGAGTGAGGGAGGAAGGGTCCTGCAGAAGCAGAAAGCAGCAAAAAGGGTCTATCTCAGCCCTGCCTTTGGTGGAAGGAGAGAAGCCTACCCAAGAATCCCAGGCCCCTTCACCTCCTCAAACAGGCCCTTCCCTGGATTTCCACAGGAGAGATCAAACCTCTATGATCTCACAACTAAAACTTGCACAACCACAGGGATGAACAAGTCACCCACAGAAAAGCCCAGCAAGCAGCAAGATCGGGAGAAAAGAACAGACCCAGACTTCAGAGATTTGACCGCCGTCCATGGAATGCAAGACAGAGATAATGCAAAACTGGAAAAAGAAGGAATCAGAGACGTGAGTGAGGATCAAAAGACTCGCCTACAAAAAAAGAGACGGATTCAAAAAAGGATGACACGGAGCCGCAGTGAATGGAAAATAGAATCCACGAGCTCTCTCGTTAGTTCTGATCTGTAAACGGTTCGGATTCTGGGCTCATCACGCCTGTGCACGAAGTCATATGCGGTCCTCAGGTGTCAAGCACGCTTGCCTGCCCCTCCAGGGTCTTCCAAGCCCCTAGCCGCCTCTGTGCTCACACTCAAGTGCACGGTGCACAGTTCACACACCAGTGACACGCAAAGTAGCTCACAGCCTGCAAGGAGCCCATGGGGAGGGGGACCCTCCTGTCACCTCCAGCTCCTGGCCAGCATCTTTCCCCAGAAAGACAGGTGGGAACTTCTTCATCAGCTCACATGGTGACCAGCTGGTATCTACTCACACCCTGACCCCTGGGACCCCACGTTCTGCCTCAACAGGGCTGTCAGGAAATTCCCTCTGCCCAAGAATGGCATCACCCCTACCTCACCCCAGACGGTGGGCTCTGGATCTATGCCTTAGGCACCTCCCAGTCCTGGGGATGACTTTGCCTGATGTGGGGTAAGCTAAGAGCAGAGCAGGGGTGGGAAGAGGACCCGAATCTGTGAACTGGGGCAGGACTTTGCCTCCTGAGAAAACTTTTCCGCATGATGGAACGTACCTGGTCCCCCGAGCCACCTGCCTGCATCTCCTGCTGCCCCCGAGTCTCCACGAAGGGCAAAGCGCCCCCCGGCTCCACGAGGCTCCCCTATCACGGGTAATGTCTATGCAAAGCAGGTGCTTTTAAACTCTTTTATGTGCCTATCATATTAAAAGCAATCCTTTGGAAATTACCAAGACGTGAGGCACACCTGCCTGCAATTTTTAAAGCTTCTTTTATCCCCCGAAGTGAGGAACGTAAAACGCCTGCCTCTAGACTTCTCTCAAAATGGGGCCTGCGGATGCCCCCACCCAACACCCGGCCTGACGGGCTAGGATGCTCCTCCACCTCCAGGGTCCTGACAGTGGCTTCCCCAGGCTCAGGCCTCCCCGTGGGGGCTCTGCCCACTGTCTCATCTTGTGCCCCGACCCTCTCCGCCTGTCCCAGGCATTGCCACCAGATATGTCTGTCCCAACAAAGCCCTACCTACCATGTCACTCCTTGGCTTAAAACCCCACAACATCCTCGGTGTTCCCTCAAGGTGGCCCAGACCACTGCCTGCACCCCCTCTTTAGCCACCCCTCCCCCAGGGGTGTTCCACCACTACCTGACACCCAGAGGTCCTCTGGACCCATTCTCTCCACTGTCCACTTTTCACCTTTGTTATCTGAATGCTCACATTTCCCCATCAGCAACCAAGATGCTCTCAACCACCTCTGAGACAGAACCTTCCAGAACACCAACAGAACTCACAGAGTGCTTTGCACACAGCTCCCTCTCGCTAATGAGGCATCTGGCCCTGATTTCCTACCCTGCGTTCCTGAAGTTGTCCTGTTGGACTTGGATCTCAGGCTCCCTGGATCCAGCAGCCACCCTCAGCAGCAGGTCAGTCTGTTCTTGGTCCCCCGCCCTGGGTCCCCCTCTCCCAGGCCCACCCTTTGCCAAAAAGCTGTATTCTCCCCAAACCCCAAGTGGTCCTGTCTGCCTGACAGTCCCACCTGGCACATCCCCAGAACACCCAGAGAGATGCCCTGGGTCAGCCGGATGTAGAGCAGGTGGTGACGCCAGGTTCCGCCTTAGAGACAGGCTGCTTTCTCATTTCCAGAAGCATCCAGGCTGTGCTGTCTGAGGTCATGGGGGCCAGGCTGGCCGGATCTTCTGCCTTGACCTCCATCCTCCACCCTCTGGTCCCAGACACCTCGGGGATGTTCCTGGTCTAGCAGTAGGAAAAAGAAGGGGCAGAGAGCCCCAGAAGGCTGGCTGATCAGTCATCCCCAGAGTCCCCAGAAAGCTTCCCTAGAAGCCCCTTCCTACCGTGACTCCGCCCCTTCTCTGCAGCCCCCACCTTCTGGGAGGAGCTGGGAGATCACAGCTCGGGTTGGCTCCCACTGCCTCTGTTGCTAAGGAGAAGGGGAGCTGGGATTTGGGGTCCACAGCTGACGCTTTCCAGCACTAGGTGTCAGAGTGAACACGCCTCCACCCCCACCCACGTCTCTCCTGCTTTCCCATCACCTGCTGCCAGCCTCTGCCCGGAGCCCCCTGCCCCTAGCCTCCAAGTCCGTCCACCCCTAGCCACCTCCCCATCATCCCAGGGGTCCAAGTGCCTGTGGACTCCGCCTGGCTCCAGGGGCGGGGATCTTGAGTCACTGATGGGGTTGCGTGTAGGGTGTGGTCAGCATCACTCTGTCCCAGAGGTAGGGTGGGCTCTGGCTGGACCTGCCGGCAAGGGGCCTGGGCACAGAGCATGAGGTATGCCAGGGGGTGCCCCTTCCAGCTTGAATGACATGGGAGGTCCAGAGAGGCACAGCTGGGCTTGGACAGAAGATTCCCTGGAGAAGGGGGCATTCATGCAGACCAGATCAGAGACAAGGGTGTGGGTTGGACAGAGAAAGGTGGCCGGGGGGACCTGGCCCAGCCCTAGGAGAAGGGGGCATTCATGCAGACCAGATCAGAGACAAGGGTGTGGGCTGGACAGAGAAAGGTGACCGGGGGGACCTGGCCCAGCCCTAGGGGCAGGGGCAGGTGCGTGGTCCACCTATGATCCTGGATGCAGTTCTAGTTGAGCTGGGAGAGGGTCCCTCCCCACCTCCCCTCAGTCTTGGTTGGAGTCGGGGGAGGCCTTCCTCGATGGACACCCGGGAAGGAGGGTGGTGGGAACTTCAGAGGTGAGCCCATGCCTGGAGCTGCCCTTGGCCATCTGGGCACACCCAGGACCCAGGCATACGCCCCACAGGGGCTAGGTGGGCCGGGGTCTCCCTGACATTTGTCATGCATGTGCCTGGGCCCTTGGTGTGCACACACATCTGAGCAAGCCTGTGTATGTAAAATCACACAATACACTTGACTGTGCGTGGTTACCCAGGCGCACACGCACACACACACGCACACACACACACTCACAGCTCCGTGCCCCCAGCCAGGACATGTGGACACTTCTGTCTGTGAGTGTCTGTCAATCCCGGTGCTGCCAGGATTCGCCCTGACTTCCCCCAATTACATTCCTCAGAGAACATTTTATTAAAGACAATTTGTCAGGCCCATCTCAGTTTTTATAGGAGTAACAAGCTTCCTCTTTATCGCTTCCCGAGCACCCTCTGACAGAAAGAAATATGTTCCCTCCCCTGACCCCCGAGCTAGTAGATCATCAGCGCCCCCACCCACCCCCAAGAGGCAAAGATTGCATCTGTTTGATTTATGGGTCACGCAGCCTGGTACCCGAGCTTGCCTCAAAGTTGGGAAATATGATGACTCACCGTATTTGGCAGCTCATGCATACATATTTTTTCTAGAACATTCGCGCTCATACCCGCTGTAATTGGGAGCTGTACAATCAAACATTCAGCTGCCAAAACAAAGAGCACAATTCACATCAACCTTCCAGACCAGAAGCAGAGGAAGGCAGTGCAGCAGAAAAAGGCTTAAAATGGGGCAGCACGTGTTTGCCACAGCACAGAGAACAAGCCGGGAGCCCATTTCTCTCCAGGCTGCTCGGGAAGGATGCAGGGTCCCCAGGTCAGTTTCTGGAGCTGTCATTCACACAAGCAGATGCTTCTGGAAGACACGTAGCAGGAGGTGGCAGCCCCTCCCTTGCCTGTAATCCACACTCTAGGTGATGCAGTGATCCTACTTCTACGGGGCAAGTGAGCAAAGCCCAAGAGAACCCGCTGAGGCACAGGGGAGTGTGTTGATCCACAAGAGTGAACAGTTCGAAGGCAGCATAGGTTGTAGGTATGGCTTGAAGTAGTCTGAGCTCTCAGCCCGTGTGTTACACCAACAAGATGGCAGCCGCATCCTCCTAACAGCAAGCCCAGAGGGAACGTCAGGTCCCAGCAACGTGTCACTGAGTCCCCTCAGCCACATGGCTCCCTGTCCATCCCTCGTGGCTGGAGAAGTGGACCACCCAAGACCCCCTCAGTGTCAGAACGAGCAGCCTTCCTGAACCCCAGAGCCCGGACATAGGACTGGGAGACTGCTCCAGGAAAGTGTGTGTGTGTGTGTCTGCCTGACACTGAGTGGCAGAAAGACTGATTCATGTGACACTGTGTGTATATGAGTGAAAGTGCTAATCACTCTTTGTGCTGCCATGGACTGTAGCCCGCCAGGCTCCTCTGTCCATGGGATTCTCCAGGCAAGAACACTCGATGGGGTAGCCACTCCCTTCTCCAGAGGATCTTCTCCACCCAGGGATCAAATCCAGGTCTTCTGCACTGCAGGCAGATTCTTTACCACTGGGTGCCCCTAATGTCCAGGTTGAAGTCCTAGTCCCCAGTGTGATGGCGTTGGGATGTAGGGCCTTGTGGAGGTGATGAGGTCATGAGGGTGGGACCCCCAGGGTGGAGTTAGTGTCCTTCAAGCAGAGGAAGAGACCCAGCATGCTCTTTTGCCACCACGTGGGGACATAGTGTGTAAGGAGGTGGCCTGAAGCCAGGAAGAGTCTCACCAGGAGCAGAATCAGGGCACCTTGGTCGTGGACTTCAGCCCCCAGAATTGCAAGAAACAAAGGTTGGTTTTATTTAGGCCGCCTGGTCTGTAGTGTTCTATAGTGATGGTGGCCCAGGCAGGCTGATGTTGGCCTGTCCCAGGGAGTGGGAGATACACCCCTAACGGACAGCATGGGGTGAGGGGCATGGTCAGGACCAGCCACTGGACACTGAGGGTCCCTGCCAGGGAGGCAGAGGGAAAGCTGGGCCTGAGCTCTGGCTCAAGGTCGGCGTGGAACAAACTAGAGTGGAAGGCGGGGCACGTTTGCTTCTGGGAGGAGCTGGAGGAAGAGGAGAGGCCAGCAAAGAGGGATGGGTCAGGGGTGGCAGGACCGGGAGAGTGAGTGGAAGGAGGGTGTCTATCCACTGTGATGCTGTGACTGGTCAGGGCTGGTCAGTGGCTGGAGGACACTCCTCCCCTGTCCCCGGGCCTGGTTTCGCCTCCAAACTTAAAATTCAATTTCTCCAGATCTAAGCCCAGTCCTGCTTTGCCTATTTTGGTGCCCTGCCCAGAGTGGGTGTGGAACTGGGGCCATCAAGGGTGAGAAATCACTGCACTTCCCAGCCCTATTTCTCACAGTAACAAGACATCACTCCTGTACCTGGAGCAACTTCTCAGGATCTCAATACGTTCGCTTACCAATCTGTACTAAACTGATGTTCATAAAGCGTGTTGGAATCAGAGGTGAGAGCAGCCCTTGGAGAGGGGGCTCTGTGGTGAGGCTCCCAGGAGGCCCCATGGCCAGACATGGGGGGTGCTCATGGTCCCCACCCTATTTCCACATGGAAGTCAGGACCACCGGGAGAGCAGCTGGCCCTCCCCCTCTGGGGGCCCACAGCCCTGCTCGGCTTCACTTCCCAGTGGCAGCTGCAGCGGTAGACGTGCACAGCAGGCTCTATTATGCAGCCAGGCACCCAGGTCAGACCGCTACCTGTTTGGTTCCACCCTTAGCAAGCGCACGGCCGCCCCGGGCCTCCGATGTGGACTCAGCAAGCACACCTCTCCAGAAAGGGCTGAGGGGCTGGGACAACGTGCTCAGGAGGGGTGTCACAGAAACTTCATGTTGCTTCCAGTCATCAAGGCATGTCCGACTCTTGCAAACTGTATTGACTGTAGCTCACCAGGCTCCTCTGTCCAGGGGATTTCTCCAGGCAAGAATACTGGAGTGGGTTGCCATTACTTTCTCCAGGGGATCCTCCCGACCCAGCGATAGGACCTGCATCTCCTGCATCGGCAGGTGGGTTCTTTACCCCTGAGCCTCCTGGAAGCCTCTGTTGTGGCAAGTTCACGCAGCCCTGTTATCCCTCCCATCACTGCTCTGGTTTTGTGACTGCCGATGACTCAACATGAAACCGACTTGGCCGAGCCCAGGGCCGACCCTCACGGGCTTGGAGGAGCCTGGCTGCTGGGTTTGGGAAGGAAGGCCTGAACCGCAGATTTACCACCTTGCACAGGTGCGGCTTTGGCCAGGTGACTGCTGCCCTCCCCTCCGGGCCGTCTCCTCAAGGCGGAGATCCTGGGTTTGCAGACCCCATGAGGCTCCAAGGGAGATTCAGGACACAGCGGAGGGGCACCGCGGGGGGCCTCCCTACCGCTGTGCCCTGCCCATCCCTGGCTCCCCTCACTGCCCCAGCCTCACTCTCTGCTCGGGTGGGTGTGCCCATCTCGTGTCAGACGGCAGACACGTCCAGTCCTTGCCAGGAGAGTCCCCGGGAGCCAGCCGAGCGCAGGGGCTGCGAGCGCTAGGCCCTCGGCCGCCCGCCTGCTCCCGGCTCCCCTGATTGCACACGTCCTGGCCATCGTTCGTCTCCCTGACTTGCCTCTTCTGAGCTGGCCTCCCAGGTGCCCGCGGGGCCTGCGCCCTGCGAAGAGCAGTGCCCGAGGCCGAGCCAGTGACGGATGAGGACGAGGCTGCCGTCCCTGCTGTCCTGGGAGCCAGGACGTTGATGGAACGGCCACCTCACTCTCTCCAACAAGCAAGGAACAGTGTGAACTGGGGGCCGATTTATCAGCACGGGCGCTTGTATTCTGTGAGGGCCGTGTTCCCACTGAAATATGGCTCCTGCCCGGCTCCAGGCCCACGTGTGTACGATTTTATGATATTTCAGTTTTATGGAGGACATCTCACTGATGAATGTCTCTTAGTGAACGATCATTCTGGAATCTATTTTGCCTTCAAAAAGGCTTCTGCTGGAATGGACTGGGAGGGGGCGGACACCCTGTGATATATAAATCCACGGCCGGGAGCAAGGAGCTGGGAGGGAACGTGGCCAGCGAGAGACGGGAAAGAAGCGTGTGAGTCTGCAGCCAAACACGCTCCCTCTGTCACTGTCTCGAGACTGCAGCTAGGGCGGAAGGGGGACCCTGGGGTCCGGGGGCCAGAGGGAGCCCCCGGCTCCCCCACCTGCCTCTGTAAGACCCCGGGCAGCTCACTGTCCCCTGCGGAGGGGCAGGGGTTCATTATTCGCAAACACCTGCATCCCCTTGTTTTGCACTGTCTTCATACCCCCCAGGGCTGGGAGGGAAGGCTGAGCTGCTCCTTGAGTTATAAGCGGGGACCCCAGAGACCGTGGGCCTTCCCTCCACTCACAGTGCTTTCTGCCTGGTGTTTGGCCCAGACATCCCCAGCTGCCCCGGGGTCCTTAGAATTCAGGTTCCCTGTTTTCTCTCATCTGAGATGTCGACAGCCTCATTCTCTTATGCGTGTGGCCCCAACACAGCTCCTGAATTCAGAGACTCCAGATCCAGACCCTGGGCCGGACTGTCCTCAGGACTGGGCTACATTGTTTCTGCACCTGATTTAGTGCCCCAGCCTGTTAACGAGGCTGACGGGTCCCCTCTGGGGCTGCAAGGCCTGGGAGTCCCGGTCTGGGCCCTCCAGCCTGCTGGTCCGTACTCTCACGGCATGGACCCCGGTACTCCAGCCCAGCCTCGGGGGAGCAGCTGTCAGCCAGAGATGACCGCCAGTCCCTCTCCTTCCCAGAAATCAGGGCCCTGGCCCCCCTTCCTGCTTCCTCATCCTCGTCTAGGACAGTGATTCTCACCACAGGATCCCCAGACCAGAGCAGCAGCATCTCCTGATAGAAATGCAGACTCCCAGGCCCGTCCCCTGGACGTGGGTCCGGCAGCCCTGGGTGGTTTAAGAAGCTGTATCCATTTTCTATCGCTGCCAGCACAGAAGGAAATGCACTCAGAGACAAAGAACAGCACAGACTGCTTACCTTTAAAGCTTTGTGGGCGGAGGTCTGATCCGGGTCACACGCGTTAAGATCAAAGTGTCCTCCTGGGAACTTCCATGGCGGTCCACTGGTTAGGACTCAGCTTCCACTGCAGGGGCCAGAGTTCAATCCCCAGTCAGGGAACCAAGATCCCCAAAACCATGCAGTGCAGTTAAAAGAAAAAATACAAAAGAGTCCTCTTTTCTGAGGCTCTAGGGGATAAAGGGTTTTCCAGCTTCCAGAAGCACCTGCATTCCTGGGCTCCTGACCCCTCCCCATCTTCAAAGCCAGTGACAGGCATCTCTCTGAGCACCCTTCCCCATCACATCCCACATCTCAGACCCCATGGGTGTGACTAGGGTGTGATCCCCGGACTATCTCCGCATTTGAAGGCACTAACTCCACCACAGCTGCCAAGCCCCCTTTGCCACATGAGGTCAGTCACAGGTTCAAGGACTGGGGTGTAGACCTCTCCAGAAGGTCATTGCTCTGCTGATGACAGGTGCCTTCGGGTGAGTGATGCAGCCTGAACACTTGAGATACAAGTGTCAAAATGGATGTCACACCTCAACATAAGCTCGTCAGAGACACCCTGTCTTATTCACACCAGAGTCCCTGAGGTCATCTGTCCCCACGCCCATCAGATGACAGAACTTCAAGAAGCGAAAGGGTTCACTTGTGAATGAGTGAGTGAATGAGGGAATAAGGAGCCGGCCACCCCACTCTCACAGTCTTCCATTTCAGAGAACATGCTAGAAAAAAAGAGTTCAGAATCGGGGCCAGAGAGCCTGCCTGGGGCTGCCAGATGAAACACCGGACACTCAGTTAAACCTGAATTTTTGATAAACACGTTTCAGTGTAAGTACGTCTCTTGCAATCTTGGGACATACACGTAGTAAAACAATGTAGTCTGTCTGTTTGATTTTTTCTCAAATTTGACTGGGCATGTTATGTCTTTATTGGCTGAATACGGCACCTCCTAACCACGGGTCCCAGCCATGCCCCCGTGCTGAGACTGGGGAATCCGAAGTTTCTCTGGAAGACTCTCTTTCCTGTCTGATGGTCAGGAAGCATCTTTCTCTCACCCCTGGACTCTCCTGCCCAATAGGGGTGATCTCCTGTTCGTCACCCCCACTAATCCTGGGACTTGGAGCCCTCCTTGAGGAAAACAAGCCAGGGGTGATCTAGGGAGGGTCTAGGGTCTGGAAATGTCTACCAGAAGCGTGTCTGTTGTGCCCACACAGAGCAAGGGGTTCTCGCATGAACACTGGGCCCCAACTTCAGGAGCAAGAAGAGTGCGGACCCCAAGATCTGCCTCATGTCTAGCGCTCCAGGCACAGGGGCGAGCACTGGGCGGCCTGGCTTCCTGCAGACTCCGGTGGACTCAGCGTCAGTGCCAGAAGAGGGGGCTGCCCACAATAGCCGGGACCCTTGCCCATCCCCGTGTCCTCTGCCTGGAGCTCTGGAGGATGGGAAGAAGGCCCACAGCATTTCTGGGCGAGACCCAACAATCAGCTGCTCTCGTGGGTTCTGGGAAATTGTCCTCCAGCAAAGGGCTAGTGACAGTTCTTGATTTCATCTTTGGAGACATTCATGGAGCAGAAGCTACATGAAAGAGAAGGCACGTGGACATGTGACCTGCTCTCAGGAAGAGCAGCCTCCTCGGAAACCTCGCACACAGCATCGACCGCAGCATTCAGGACCCATCCCTCCCCCCTTCCTGGAGCCTTATTATCCTTTGATCTTTGTAATAATGTGTTTCTTTCCCGGTAATAGGTTTTCATCATCCTCCCAGCCTATTGATTAGAACTCTTTTCTGGGGTTCTGAGACACTGGCTAGAATACGGGGCAGAACAACCCCGCACTAGGATGCTGTCTCCAAGACGGTGCGCTCGTGACACCCGCCTTGCCCACACAGGGTGGGGCCAGAGGCCTGGGAGAGGAGGGCCCTGATCGCCGCTTGCGTGGCTTCTGTCTCTGCTCTTCCGCCCTCATCCTTCTGCTTCTGGTTTGGTGAATGTGTGACCACAGCTGCTGGCCAGGCCGACCCCTCAGGGGGACCCAGGGCCAACAGAAAGGAGGGGGAGGGGGGTAGCCACACATGTCTCCTGGCAGAGATTGGCGTGCAGTGATCTGTTACTGGAACCCCAAGTTTAGAGACTCAGGCACAGGATCTCTATCTTTAAGAGGGAAGGAGGGACCCACCGCAGGTCAGTGAGGGGACAGTGAGGAATCGTGGACGGTGGCCCAGAAGGCTCTGAAAGGAGGCATCTTCAGGTCCCACAGGGCGGAGGGCACAAGGCTGAAAGGCACAGCGGGCCGTGTGGGCTGCCGTGAAGTCAGGTCAGGACGGCCCGGCTGGCGAGCTGGGCCTTTGTCAGTGGAGTTAGAATGGCTGGGAGCTTAGGAGTGTTGAGTTCATGTTAGATTAGGGAGAACTCGCCATTCAAACAGGCACCAGCATGACCAGCCCTTACGGGTGGATAGGAGAGGCCCCTGTCTGGACTCAGGGTGGGTCTGGCTTCACACAGCGCCCTCCGAGTGTCCCCTCTCCCTCCCTGCAGACAGAAGCTGCCTCAGTGCTCTTCCTATAAACACACACGTGAGTGGTTTTCTAGCCAATGAGTGAACTTTAAAAAGTAACTGAAGCTCCCTCCCCGGAACCCCAGGACCGAAAATCCAGAACCCAGATGTCAAGGTAAAAATTCCGCTTTGCTTTTGATTCCTGACAACACTGAACATATATATATATATATTTTGAAATTTCTGTCTCAAAATGCTCAGTGAGACAGAGAACCGCTTCCAAGCACAAGGACGTGGCTTTTCTCGACACCTCTAACAGCAGGGCCCCATCCATCACTTTCACAAGTTCGATGAAACCGTTGCAAATACGATCAATCATCTTTTTATTGAATTAAGACAAATGGGTGGTTATTAATAGGCTAAGACATAATGAGGAAAATGGATCACACAGCACAGAGAGAAGGGAAGAGAAATGCGTGTGCATTGAGCTCTCCTTGGAAAGATCTGGAAGCATCTTCAGGAAGGAAAGACCTCGGGTGGAAGCCCCCTTCGACTCCCACTGAGAACGAACACGAATGAGCTGAGAAATCAGAGACTCTTGGTTGGACCTTTTCTCCACTACCTTCTAGCTGGGTGATCTTCGGGCAGTAACCCGACTTCTCTGAGCTTCTGTACTCTCTTTGTTGAGGGCACATGGAAAGTGTTGGCTCTTAGGACGTGTGTCAGAGGCAGGGCTGGGTGCCCCCGGGAGCCTGGGCTGGGAGATGCTCAGTCTGGTTCGACCCAACAGTGTGGATTCTGCAGGGAGGCAGAGGGGTGCCACCTATAGTCCTGAGGGGCTGCAGCTAGGAGGGCAGGGAGGGAGGCCTGGGGGGGCAGAGTCAGGGGTGGCGGGGTCCCCCAGAAGTCCCGCCTCCGAGCCGGGTTTACAGGAATCGCCGGGAAGGCGCCCAGGATGGGGCAGTGCTCCAAGTGTGTGGTCTTGGTGGGGACGCCTGGTGTCTGTTGGTGGCAGAGCTTCTGGGGAAACAGCTTGTGTTTATGTCAGAAAGAGGAGACCACGTTTCGGGGCAATCACTGCAGCTTGCGAGGTCAAATCAACACGCCCAGCCCCATCTGCCCCAGCAGGGCGCTCAGCCTCCCTTGGTGCCCGCAGCCTGGAGCCTCCGCGGGCAGTGACGGGCTGCAGGGGAGCACCTCGCCAGGCTGTGGTCAGTGGTGTTTCCTAAGAGCAGGACACGGGCTGGCTGTCCCTCCATCTCTCAGGCTGGCTGCCCGTGTCCCACACTAGGCCGGACCCTTCCCTGGTAAACACAAGTGAAGAGTTTTTCTGAATTCTCTGGGTTAGGCTAGCAAATTATTGTACCTAAGGCAGCTCCCCTGGTGGCTCAGTGGTAAAGAATCTGCCTGCCACGCAAGAGACTTGCAGAAGACGCAATTTCGATCCTTGGGTCAGGAAGATCCCCCAGAGAAGGAAACGGCTACCCACCCACTCCAGTGTTCTTGCCTAGGAAATCCCGAGGACAGAGGAGCCTGGCAGGCTACAGCCCATGGGGTTGCAAAGAATTGGACATGACTGATCGACTGGATTTCTATTGGAAATGACAGCAAGGGGGTCTCACAGTAACTCCCACATTTATAGCTGCTTGTCAGAAGTGCAGGTTTCCCTAGACATACAGCTGGAATCTGGAGGAAGCAAGGCTGGTAGAAGGGAGTTCTTGCCCAGGGGGGCCTGTGCTGACCCCAGGAGTCTCTGTGAGGACTGAACTGAGCTGTGGGGTGCCCAGTTGGAGGTGGAGGACACTGGGCAACCTCACACCTGGAGCTCATGCTTGGCTCTCTCCCCACCCCTCCCATTCACCCCAGCTGCCTCCACCCCTCTGCCTGTTTCCTGGACACAGTAGTGATTTAAACCCTTCTGGTGGCCCCATGTCCAGACACAAGCTGGCAAGGGTCTCCACTCTCGGGGAGGTTACATCCTAGTGGACAGGGGCTCGGCCATAACCCTGCGGGCATCAGTTGATTGGACCTTATGTGACCGATCCAAGATCCAGACCCCAAGCCCAGCTCTTGCAACTGCTGATGGATCTACACCCCAGCACCCCAGCTCTAACGCAGCCCGAAGCTGTGAGCCTCACTCCCCTCACCTGCCGTCCTTCTTAGCTGCAAAGAATCAATGAAGCTTGGTTTGCAGCTCCTCCAGGCATTAGAGCCGCCTCCAGCTGCTGCATCAAGTTATGCTTGGGCCGCGTCCTTACATGGATTAATGAGGCCCGTAATGCACAGTTCCCACGCCGACTGGGACACAGAGGCCTGAAGGACAGGGGGCACCTGTGAAGAGCAGTAAAAACCCCCAGCTTGCTCTCTCGACCCTCAGCAGTGATTCATCCCAAAAGATGGGCGCGCGTTCCCAGTCAAACAGTAAGGATCTTTGCTTTAAAAAGAGAACTTGTCTTGAGTCTCACATTCGTCTTGTCACACATTGCCAGAAACCAGATCTACTAAGCGGTAAAGGCCACCTCTCCAGGCCCCAGGAGCTTTGGTGCACAGTCGAGTCTTGTGGGTACTGTCCAGACACATGTCTGAAGGAGAAAGTTCTAGAGAAGGAGAAAGCATTTGGGGAGGATGGCTGGGTCTGTATTCTAGAGCCAGAACTGTGGCCCCAGATGACTGCACAGCTTCAAAGCATGGCTGTGGGTATTTGCAGGAAATTTAGAGAGAGGGGATGTTCCTTAACCAGGGCTCCTGAGGCATTGTCCACACCAAACCACTTGTGTGATAAGACTCAGGCCCCTGCACTCCAGCTGCAGGCCTCTTAGGCACCTGTCCAGACTCTCTGCCCCTCCCCCAGGCTTGCCTGTCTGCATTCAAGACCCAGACGTGCTGGTTCCCCATGGCTGTGTGTGTGTCCCTGCCCAAGGGCCGCCCTCTCTCCCTGGAAGCGCTGCTGTGAGCTATTGGCCGAGGACCAGCCCGCTCCTTTCTAGGACTGAGGTTGGGCGACTCACCCAGAGCAGGTGTCTGTTCTGCTGCCTGCCTCGCAGTGTCCCTTCCTCTGGGAAGGACCAGCCCTCCTCTTCTGGGGACAGAAAGCGCTTCCTTCCTCTCGTCATTCACTCCAGTGGGTGTGGCCAAGCGCAGAGCTCCACCCCGGAGACGGCTGATGGTCCAAGGAGAGCCAATCTGTATCTTCCCCTGCAGCTTTGCTCCAGAATGAGAGGCCTCCTTCCCCATTCCAGAAAATGCAGCCCACACATGACCAGCAATCAAGAAAGAGTAAGCCGAGCACACATCTCCACTCTAAAGGGTCAAGTTTACCCAACTGAAAACGCTGGTTTTCAGCAATAATATGTGATGAGATGGAAAAGTCTCACCATAAGAAAAAAATAAAAGGGAATAAAGATGCGATCCCAGTATCTTCCCCAAAATAAGGAAGTAGGGTAACTGCAGATGTAATTCCAAAAGACACAGAATAGACTCCCTCAACACAATACGGAAAGAGAAGAACAAACTTGGAGGGCTGGCAGTGCCTGGCTTCAGGGCTTACTAAAAAGCTACAGTCGTCAAGACTGTGGGGTTGATGGAAGAACACACAAAGAGGTCAGTGGAACAAAACAGAGCCCAGAAACAGACCCAAATAAACGTGGTCAACCGAGCCGTGACAAAGGAGCAAAGGCCCATGATGGAGCAGGTGGACGTGTCTGAAAATGGTGCTGGACAACTGGGCTTCCGAGTACAAGAACAGAGAGAATCCAGCACAGACTCTACACTTAAAATTGACTCAAAATGGACCATTTTGACTCAAAATGGACTAAAGCAAAAAGCAAAACTCCTGGAAGACAACACAGAAAACCTAGATGACCTTGGGTGTGACAATAACTCTTTAGATACCACACCAAAAACATGGTTCATGAAGGAAATAATTGGTAACTGAACTTCATTAAAACCGAAAATTTCTGCTCTGCAAAAGACAACGTCAAGAGAAGGAGAAGATCAGACACAGACTGGGAGGAAATACTTGTAAAAGACTTAATATCTGATAAAGGTCTGTTATCCAAAATATGTAAAGAACTCTTAAAACTCAATAATAAGAAAACAACCAAATTTTAAAATAGACCAAAGATCTTTCCAGATACCTCACCAAGGAAGATGGCCAGTAAGTATGTGGAGAGATGTCTACATCCTGTGTCATCAGGGAAATGCAATTTAGACAATGTTATCATTGCACACCTATTCAGTTCAGTTCAGTCGCTCAGTTGTATTTGACTCTTTGTGATCCCATGGACTGCAGCATGACAGGCCTCCTTGCCCATTGCCAACTCCAGGAGTTTACTCAAACTCATGTCCATCGAGTCAGTGATGCGATCCAACCATCTCATCCATCTCATCCTCTGCCATCCCCTTCTCCTTCTTTCTATCTTTCCCAATAACAGGGTCTTCTCAAATGAGTCAGTTCTTCACATCAGGTGGCCAAAGTGTTGGAGTTTCAGCTTCAGCATCAGTCCTTCCAATGAATACTCAGGACTGATTTCCTTTAAGATGGACTGGTTGGATCTCCTTGCAGTTCAAGGGACTCTCAAGAGTCTTCTCCAAACTGCACTTCAAAAGCATCAGTTCTTTGATACTCAGCTTTCTTTATAGTCCAACTCTCACATCCATACATGACTACTGGAAAAATCATAGCTTTGACTAGACAAACCATTGTTGGCAAAGTAGTGTCTCTGCCTTTTAATATTAATGTCTCTGCACACCTATTAGAATGGCCAAAATCCAGAACACTGACATCACCAAATGTTGGTGATGATGGGGAGAAACAGGAACTCTCATTCACGCTGGTGGAGACGCAGAAGGGAGCAGCCACCCTAGAAGACAGTTTTGCTTACTCTTACCACACAATCTAGCATCATGCTCTGTGGTATTTACCCAAAGAAGCTGAAAACTTACATCCACATAAAAACCCACACACAAATGTTTTTAGCAGCTTTATTCATAGTTGCCAAAACTTGGAAGCAACCAAGATGCCATTTAGTAGGTGAATGAATAAACTGTGGTCCATCCAGGCAATGAGATACTGCTCAGCACAAAAAAAAGGAACGAACTATCAAGTCACAAAAAGACATGAAGGAAATCGAAATGTGTATTGTAAGAAGCCGACCTCATGGCAGAAACCAGAACTGTATTGTAAAGCAAAGAGCTTTCAATTAAAAAAATATATTATTAGTGCTACATTCAGTACAATTTCAACTCAATGACGTTCTGAAAAAAACAAAACAATGGAGATAGTGAAAGCTCAGTGGTGACCAGGGGTTTGGATGGAGAAATAAACAGTGCACAGAGGGTTTTCAGGGCAGTGAAAAATGCTCTTTATGATATTACAAGGATGGGTGCATGGGAACCTAATTTAAACCCCGGACCTTGGGAGGTGATGACGTGTCAATGTAGGTTCACTGATTGTAATGAATGAATCATCTCCTCTGGTGGGAGATGTTGGTGGCGGGGCAGGGAGACTGTATACATGTGGGGCAGGGGGTACGTGGAAAATCCCTGTTCATGGCCTCAATGTTGCTGTGAACATAAAATCTTGTTAAAAAAAAAAGTCCCTAAGATATTTAAATGCTAAGACCTTTATCTCAGACTGAGCAGCTGCCAAGGAGAAGACATCATGATATGTGTTAGGAAGACAATGGTAACAAGACAGACCCCTGCCCACCATCTTCCCACCTCACCTCCATGCTGTCTCCATGGCAACCAAGGGGCTCTGCACATCACACGTTGAAAACCACTGCTCAGCCAGGGGCAGGTCCCCCAGACCCCTTGTCTCAGGGTCAGGGTAGTGTGGTCGCCACATCGAGTCGCCACACACAGCCTTCCCCTGGGCTCAGCCCCTTGGGGATGCTCGTGTCCACTTTCCCTCCATAGGAGGCTCGACACATGGGGGCAAGGGCGGGCCCAGCCAGGGGAGATGAGGGTGGCGTTCATCCCCCAGGTCCTGCTCCCATGGCCTGCTGGGAAACCCCTCTCTCGAGGCCACAAGTATGGTGAGACAGAAAAGTGGAAAGGGATCAGCGCTTTGCGTCTCCACAGAACGGTGTTCCGAAGGCAAGTCGTGTGAAAGCAATATGCCTCCTCCAAACTATTAAATATTCTCCCGGAAATGCAGGCTGGCAGTGAGCAAGTCCATATGTTTGCATTAGTGGGGGCCAAGCCATATTCCATCTGTGTTACAGTCTGATTGATCAAAGGCTTGCACCATAAAAGAGCCTTATTTATGGCCTTTTTTTCTACCCTGTTGCACGCAAACCCACATTCTCCCTGGACATCCATAAACAAACATTCGGAAACGGGCACTGACATCACCTGCCCGGACCCCCATCCCCAGCCCGCTCTGTCCAGAAATGTGGAGAGGCCTGCGATTCTTCCCGAGGTCACCCATTCCAGACGGGCAGCTGCTGGCAGCTCTGAGGGAGCTATTTAAAAGCCCGCTAACAAGGCATCTCTGGCAGAGTGCAGAAACCAACAGCACGGCGCTCTCTCGGCAACTTATTCATTTTAGTGCCACTCAGAGAGGTCTGAAAAGACCCGAAAAATACTTACAATCAGAAGCTCCTTGGAGCGTTCCCAACAACACTGGTATTTAATTAGTCTCCTTCCTGGCTTGGGGCTTCCCAGGTGGCTCAGTGGTAAAGAATCTGCCTGCCAATTCAGAAACACAGGAGACATGGGTTTGATCCCTGGGTCGGGAAGATCCCCTGGAGGAGGAAATGGCAACCCACTCCAGTACTCTTGCCTGGAGAATCCCATGGACAGGCGGGCCTGGCGGGCTACAGTCCACGGGGTCACAACGAGCCAGGCACGCCCGAGGGACTTAGCACACACTCTGGGTTAGGAAAGCCAAGAAAGACACCATCACACCAGGAATGCGCTCAGGTGGCCCCTCCTCTTCTCAGCACGCCCGCTTCCCCATCTCCCACCTGTGTCTCAGTGGGGAATCAAGCAAACCGTTCTGTACCAGGCCGTCAGGTAGGGCTGGTCACCGGGAGATGGAACCTGGTCCCAGGCTGGCCGACGGAATGTCACCAGGGAGTTCTTCCCTGCTGAGCAGGTCAGGCACCAGGGCAGCTGGTCCGGACATGGGAGAGCGATCAGGAGACCGATAAGGCCCGTCACCACCCAGGCTGTCTCTGGGGCCCACAGGGAGCTACGGGAACAGGTGGGGGTTTGGGGGGCATTTCACTGGCCAGGTGACACAGGCGGAATTCCCTGCCCACAGGGGTGGCTCCCAAGGGATCCGCCATCACACCATTCGCCATCCGCCATCCGCCATACGCTCTGAGATGAGAGCGTATCTCAAGGCCTCTCTGTTTTCTGTTCTCTGGTGGTCGTATCACGTCTTCTAGATACAGCACAAACCGTCCAGAGAAGCAGACTTCAGATTGTCCGGGACACTGGTATACACTGGCCACCCGTGTAGACATGGTTACCATGTAAACATCCTCAACTTGCCACAAGGCCACGGTAGCCAACCCAAGGCCAGAATCCAGGTCTGAGTCTGCAGGCCCCTCTGTGGGCGGCAGAGGGGCTCAGGGAGGACATTCTCCACCCAGGCAGTAGCTCCTGAGGGTGTTCTGTGAGCCGGTCACCATTCCAGGGCCCAGGACACAGCAGAGAGCGGGGCAGAGAAGCACGCCTGCCCTCGGGGGGGTTGTTCAGAGACAAATAACCGAGTTACAGGAAGTTCATTCAAAAGCGCATGAGAAGGCTGTCTCAGTTCAGGCGCTATAACAGAAGGCCCCAGACTGGGTGGCTTCTAAACAGCAAAGCTTGATATCTCCCAGGTCTGGGGCTGAAAAGACAAGCATGTCCCAGTTCTGACCTGGGCCCTCTTCTGGTGGCGGACTGCCGACTTCACCCTGTGACTCACGGGCAGAGAGGGCTGAGAGCCCTCCGGGTCCCCTTGATAAAGGCACAAATCTCAAGTGCAGGGCTCCACCCTCATGACCTCGTGGCCTGTCCAAGGCCCCACCTCCCAAGACCATCACACAGGAGGTAAGAACCCAGGCCCCTCAGCCCATTGTGAAGGTTCTTTGTGGGGAAAAGAAGCAAGATGCAGTCAGGAAGGACAGAGGGGTTGCCTTTGCAATGGGGGTCAGGGGAGACCATATGGAGAGTGACGCTCCGACTTGAAGGATTTAAAGGAGGTGTTGGAACGAGCCACGTGGACACCTGAGGAAGAGCAAGCTGGTGGTGGGAAGAGCCAGGGCAAAGGCTCGGGGGAGACGGTGCCAGGAGGTCCTGAGGGACCATGGGTGGATGAGTAATGCGAGCAGGGGAAGGTCAGGACAGAGTGATGTCTTGAAGAGCCTTGCAGATTTCTGCAAAACTCTGTCTTTCCCCTGGATCAAGATGAGAGCCACAGGAGGGCTTGTGCAAGAAGAAGCATAATATGACTTAGGAATTTTAAAAGATCACTCTGGTAATTGAGCTGACCTCGGATGATGGGGGGCCAGGTGGCAGACCAGTTGGGAAGCTGTGTTGCTAGACCAGGCGAAAGCTGGCGGTAGCTGTGCAGCTGTGGGAAATAGTCAGACGCTGGGCATTTCTCAGCATATTTGCAGGAGACGCATCAGAGAAAGAGAAGCTGGATGCTTCTGAGGCTGAGCAGCTCGAAAGCGGGGAGGTTAAGTGTGTGGGCCCAGCTCTGTGCGGAGCACACGCAGGAGGAGCTGAGTGGGCCCATGTAGGACTAAGCTTGAGATGCCTCCAGACAAGAGGTGGCAACGTCAGCCGGGCAGCCGGACAGACCCATCAGGAGATCGCGGGAGAGGTCTGGGCTGCACAGAGCAAGCCAGGCGTCCTTGGGGTGTCAATGGCTGTGAGGCTGCAAGCCCTCCAGGGTGTGAGAGGGGCTGGAGAAGAGCAGGGGTTGGGATGTGAAGTCGAGCCTGCTCTGGCATCAAAGGGTGGGTCAGAGGATGCACCTGCAGCAGAGCTGAGAGGAAGGCGGCCAACAGGCACGGCCAGAGAGCGTCTCAGGAGAGGGCGGGCCTGCACCTGCCGGCCCGCCAGCGCGGTGCATGTGAACTGTCTGCAGAGCAACGGCTGAGTTTAGCAGCACGGCAGTCCCTGGTGGTCACGAGGTAAGCGGTTGCTCCCCCAGAAGCCCAACTGGACTAGATGGGTGTGGACTGAACAGGATGAGAGGACCTGGGGGTGTGCTTTTTCACTGAGGTTTGCGGTCAAGGAAGCAGGACAGAGCCTGGAGCTGGGGGAGAGGGAAAGACCGCTTTAATATAGGAGAAACCCGGGCAAGTTTCTGTGCAAATGTACTGACCCAGTGGGAAAGAGTTGTGTCCAAGCTGTAGAGAAGGGGGCGTCCGCAGTCCCTGGGAGAAGGTGGCGCCGGTCCAGGGCCATGGGCAGCAATGGTGGAGCCCGTGGGGCACCAGGCTCAGTAAATGAAATAGTAAAGAGTGTCTGATTGCGGGTACCCTTAGCTCTCCCCACCTGCCCCAGGCAGGGGGCGCATCTGGTGGGGACTGCTGATGGCGTGGGAACACGCGCTGCCGTGCTGGCCTCGAGGGAGGGGGCCACGAGTGGGGCCCAAGTGATGATGGGGAAGAGCTGAAGGCTGGCTCCCCTGCCAAGCCTGCCTTCCCCACTCCCTCCCTCCTGCAATGATGAGTGTGTGCCCACTATGAGCCACGGAGGGTCCTGGATCTGGGACCCCTCAGTGAACACATAGGGGCCGCCCCCTCACCCCGGGGAGCTCAGTGGCGTAGCCCAGCAGTGAAAGTACTGGTCCACCCGTGCAGGACTCATTGAAGGCTCACAGACAGCCCGGAGCTCTGATCCCAGGAGGTCGACCCGTACTCAAGGCCGCTCCAAGTCTCCGAAGGCTTCTCTGCCTCACCGAGCCCCTACCCAAGGCCGCATCTGGCCAGGCTCTGCTGGAGAGAGAGAACTTCAGTAATAGCTTTTAGCTCCAGGCCATTTCTGGCCGTAATTGGCTGGTGTGCACACGCTTTGATAAAGATGGATATCTCTCGCCCCAGCCTGGCTCAATCCATCACCTGCGTGGCCCTGCTGGGAGAGATGACCTTCACTGTCTACCTAGCAGGCTCCCAGCAGCGCCTGCACCTGCCACGGAAACTCTGGAGGCCACGTCTTCCCCGAGCTGGACCCACCACCCCCCGGGGCGGGGAGGGCACGGAGGGTCAGCTGCTTCCATCACGCAGACCTTTACTCCTGGTCCTCATTCTCAGGAGAGCAGGCAGAACCAGAAAATCAGCTCAGGACTATGCGAGATAAGCCAGCCCGACCTGCCTGTTTCAGAGACGGGGAAGCCAGAGTTCAGAGGCGCAACTACAGTCACAGCTAAGAAAAGGAGGCTTGACAGACAGGCAACTTATTCTCCATCTAGAAGATTCCGTTGCTCTCCTGAACTGGAAAAGCACATTTTCAGGACACCTGGCAAGATGCTGTCTGTGTGATGAGAGCCGATGAATTGTTTCAAGAGGCTGTCCACTAGACCAGGGTATAACGGAGTCATCTCTCTGAGTGAGACAAATAGTGATTTCTATTTATTTTTTTTAAATAGCACAGACCAGTCTCCTAAGTCCTGGCTTTTTACAAGATCATCTTCTCTCTTGAAAGTGTGATTTGTCTGGTCTGTAAGATCTCCACCTGCAAGGGAAGCTATGTTATTGGGCTTCTCTGCTGGGCTGAGCCTCACTCACAGCAGATACAGGGACAGCATCTCAGCCAATCTGAATGTACTGGCTGTGTTGAAGTTTCATCAACTGCTCCTCCAAAATGTTCTGACTCAACCTGCCCAGCTGACAGGAGGCGAGGGGCAGATCCTCACTGGAGCCCCCAGGGGGAATGCCGGCCCGCTGACACCTTGGTTTTGAACTTTTGGGTTTCCTTTGTTGTTCAGCCACTAAGTCGTGTCTAACTCTTTGCGACCCCATGGACTGTGGCATGCCAGGCTTCCCTGTCCTTCACTATTGCTGGTTTCCTACCAGCAAAATATGCAGCTGCGACAATGTGATTCCCTTTCAAAAGCTTGCTATTTTCTCTTAGTTTCTAAACAGGAAGGAGTTCTTAAGTCTGCTTGCCTAGGACAGATGTTCATTTCCTAGGCAAAGTGTGCAGAAAAATACCAAATATGGGCTTCTCACGTCTTATTAGAAGCCAGGGAATGAAGCCCCAATGAGGTCATTCATTAGAGTCACCCAAGAGCTCTGTGCACCCTGGCTGGATGTGGTTCAGAAGATGCACCCGGCTGGATGGGAAGGAAAGCAGAGGGCCCCAGAGTTTTTCCAGCTGTCAGGTGGATGCCAGGGTCACCCGAGTGGAGGGTACAGCTGGTCAAGAGTGGCCCCCACCCCATGAGAGCTCCATGCAGTGGCCAGGGGAGGCCACCCCGTCCCTGCCTCCTTCCCAGTTCAAGCCTTCCTTCCTAACTGAGGTTCTCAGGAAAACCTCCCATGGGCCATACCTCTAGGCCGTCGACTCCAGATGCCACCATCTGTTAATCCCAAACTTTCTACCCCATTTCAACAAAGAGTCTCCACTGCAGACAGTGACTGCAGTCCCTCAGAAAGCTGTTGTCTTTTAAAGGTTCCCTGCATTTGTCAGGGACCTTCCAACGTAGGGCAACTCCCATTATTCATGTTTCCCCAAGTGGCAAATTGCAACCTTGCTGGGGCTTGGGGGTTTAGAGAAAGAGAAAGAAGGGAATAGTAAAAAAAATTTTCACTACAGAGTGCTGAAAGCACAGAATATGTTTAGGTGTACTTGCAGTTCTTAAATAGTCCTCAGCGCAGAGCTTTGTCCACGTGTATCTGACCGTGAATAGGGCACAGGTAACATCTCCCCCAAAACAGGGGCTGCTCCTTGTGCACAGGGGACCCTGGGCAGGCGTTTGCATCCCCTCCAAGCTGATACACCGGAGCCCCAGTGTGGCAGTGTTAGAAGATGGGGGCCTTCGGGAGGTGATTAAGGTTTGATGAGGTCGAGAGAGGTTGGGGTCCCATGATGGAATTAGTGTCCTCACAAGAGGAGGAAGAGATGCCGACGAGGTCTTCCTCTCTCTCCCCTGCGTGAGGACATAGTGAGAAGGTGGCCATCTGCAGAGGTCTCCCTCTCTCTCCCCTGTGTGAGGATATAGTGAGAAGGTGGCCATCTGCAGAGGTCTCCCTCTCTCTCCCCTGTGTGAGGATATAGTGAGAAGGTGGCCATCTGCACCCAGGAAGCCAGCTCTGATCAGGAAACAACCTAGCAGCATCTCAATCTTGGACTTGCAGCTTCCTCAAGTGTGAGAACAAATATCTGCTGTTTAAGTCCCCCTCAGTCTGTGGCATTTTCTTACAGCAGCAAGAGCTGACAAAGACAATTGTGAGATACTTTTGTCCAAGTAACAACAAGAACCACAGAAAACAATGACTGAACCAAATCAGATTTATTTTTCTCACCTAATGAGATGGGTTTGGTTAGACTCCAGGAGTTGGTGATGGACAGGGAGGCCTGGCGTGCTGCAGTTCACAGGGTTGCGAAGAGTGGGACACGACTGAGCAACTGAACTGAACAACATGTTCACAGATGGGTAGTGGCTGGCATTGGTTCAGCATTTCCAAAGTGTCAGGCTTTCCCCTCCAGGCCTCAAGGTGGTGACTGTTGCTCCAGCCATCACACCTGTAATCCAGTAGGAACAAAAGAGAAAAGTGATGGGACTAAGACACTTCCTAGAATCTCTCATGGCATCTGTTTACCTTTCATTGACCAGATGTGTCACAAGATCACCCTTAACTGCAAAGGCAAACAGGAAGCATAGTTATTCTAGATGACATATTGCTCCCCAAACACCAAAGTTATTTCAGTAAGAAAGAACAGGAAAATGGCAAGTAGCAGCTTCTCCCACAACTAGTGGAACATATTCAATTAGATTCTAAATATAATTCATTGGTAAAGAGAAAATATATATACATATACACATATTCTCCTTGCTAGGGTTGATTATATAGTCTTAAATATCTGTTTCTAAATGATAAATTCTAGGGCTTTCTGGAACTTTTTAATGAGAGGTTCCTTGAGAAAACTAATTCGGCATTTCCCTCCTAGGGCTTTGTATTGAATTGCATGATCAAGTATCTCCATGTAGGACTTTTCCTCAAAGTATAAATGGTTTATTGACAGAGAGAAACACCCTTAACTTGTCTGGGTTGTAAAATATCTGCTTCATTCCAAGGCTGCCAAATGCCGAAGTGCAGTCACGTTTTTCCCAGACAGGAGCACAGAGTTAGAGGAGACGGTCAGATGGGGGATGTGATAAACACTGTGGCCACAGACCCCGTGAGAACAGGTGGTCCCAGTGATGATCTGGACCTTTTACCAGAAACCTCTCTGCCAACAGAGGCACTCTGCGAATCGCCTGTTTACGGAAGCAGCTTCTGCAGCCGCTCAGCACTCGCCTGGACGGCAGGTGCCTTGGGGTGTGCTTGAGGAGGACAGGGACACCCCGGGGACAAGAGGCAGGATGAGTGTCCCCAGGGCGCTGGCAGCTGAACCTACAGAGGGCTGGCGACTCCAGGGTTACTGGGAGGACTTGGTCCTGTTGGTCTGAGGGGTCTTGGTGAGGAGGCTGGAGGAGGCCGGGAGAGGTGAGGGGATGGTGTACGGCCCCACTGGGGCCCAGGGCATTTCTGGGACCGTGGTTTGTAAGGCTGGGTGGTCGGCAGGCCTGATGGGCTGGGAGTCCCATGGGAAGGGGTTGTGGACATGTCTCTGGGCTTGATGGGCTCAGCCCAGTGGGAGAGAAGGGATGAGGCAGGGAAGAGAGTCAAGGACACAGCATGGCCCCATTGGAGACCTGGAGATCCTTGACTAGATCAAGGGTGACAGAGAGGCAGAGAGAGCTTCTTGAAGGTAGAATCTGCAAAAATGAAGCCCCTCCAGATGCTGTTCACAAGTTAATAGATGCATCAGAGATGCTTCCCAAAGGCTCCAGCCTTGGCAGCTTCTTAAGGGATAATCCCATCAATTAAAATAGGAACACAGCTGAATGGTGGGATCAGGGAGGGGAGACATCCAGTGGGCAATTTACTGCAAGAGTCCTCCAAGTAGGACGATTGGAAAAAGGGTGTGATTTGAGGGTCCCCAGTGAACAGGGGGCAGCTGAGGCTCCTCAGCAAGAGCATGTGATGCTTACCAGGGACAGAGGGGCAAGTGAAAAGCCAAGGACTCAGTCAGACCCGGAAGGAGTCTATGGGGCATTGAGGGACTCACAGAGGCAGGTGCCCACCAGAGGAGGGGCCGGGGAGGCACCCGGCCAGCAGGCCCACCGTGACCAGGCACCGGGGCCCTGCTCCCCTCTCCCTAAACCGCTGGGCCTCTCCTCTGTCGTTTCTGTGGAGCAGAGATTCTGGAGCTCTCATTTTCCTAAACAACTTCCAGTTCACATTAAAAACAGCAAGATGCACAAAGTCTAGTTTCCATTTTTGCAAAAAGGACGCTCTTGAGAGTGCAAGCTTTGCTGGGAAAAAACATGACTTACAATTGACAAGTATCACTCGAGATGCCAAAACCATGGGCTCAGGTAAAGGCTGACGGAAAATCCTGAGTGTCCACCCTTCTGGACGGTGCTCGTGGGGGCCCAGCAGGAGCAGAGGCCTGCAGCCTGCCCCTGGACCCTGGCCCCACAGCCCCACCACCCAGCCTGCTCTCTCCACTCCTGCTGCCTGACCACAACCAGCCCTCTCTCTCACGCTGATGAATGTCCAGAGTGGGGCTCACGAAGCCTCAGGGCCTAGAAGTTCCTGTCCTTAGTGGGTGGCAGGTCTGTGAGCAGCTGGGTGGGCTCCCTGCTGGGCCCTGGGCCCCCTCCCTACCCGCTGCAGTTTGGATGTTGAAAGGAAACCGTGTGTGAGCCCCGTGGTTAACGGAAGGATGCCCAGGGCTGTAGAGGTGCAGAGTGAGGTCTCGACCCTGTCCAGGACACAGCGTGCCCTCTCAGGGGATTCGTGGAGAAGCCAGTCTTGAAAATGAAGCAGGTGAGTCCCATCCCCAAGCTGGTCCTCAATACCAAAGCTCTGATGGAATTGGAAGAGGGGCCCCAGCAAATCAAATGGAAACTGAAGCAGAGACTGACCCCATTCCTCCTCCAAGACCCAGTCTGGACATCGTGCCTCCAGGAAGCCCCTGTGGGGACCCCAGGCTGGGCAAACCGCAGGGAGTCCCCAGCACTTCCTCGGGTGCTCACAGAGCCCCCACCCGCAGTCTGGGTTAGCGCCCACTTCCGTCTTGACAAGGTTTAGCAGACCACAATTCTGCGTTAGAATCACAGACAAAGGGTTTCAATGCTTCAACCCTTTATTAAGGTATGACTGGCGTACAAGACAGCTCATCATTTACGTGCACGACCATGGAATCTGGAGATAATTGTGCACCCTGAAGCCATCACCACGATCTATGCTGTAAGCACAGTCATCACCTCCTAAATTTTCCTGCTGCCTTGTTTATTATGCTCGTGTGTGTGTGTGTGTGTGTGTGTGTGTGTGTGTGTGTAAGAGAGAGAGAGAGAGAAACACTTAACGTAAGATCTGCATTCTTAGCAAAATGTTAAGTTAATGCAACAGCATATTACCTACAAACACCAGGTTCTGTAGTCCATCCCCAATTCCCAGAATTCACTCATCTTGCACAACTGAAATGTCTCTTTTACCAGCACCTTCCAGTTCCCCTCCCCCAACCCCTACCCTTGCTCAGCCCCCACCCCCACCATTCTGCACTCTGCCTCTGAGTCTGACCACTTTAGATTCCACAGATAAGTGAGATCACGCAGTATCTATTTCACTCAGCAACAGGCCCTCCTCCAGGTTCATCCATGTTATAAAAAATGGCAGGACTTCCTTCTTTTCTACAGGCAAATAACATTCCTCTGCGTGTATATATCACATCTGCTTGGTCCACGCGCCCCTCTTTAGGCGTTTAGGTCACTTCCCTGTCTTGGCAGTGATCACGGTAGTGCAGACATCTCTTCGAGATCCAGGCTTCCATTATTGATGGTTAATGACCATCTTATGACTTTAAAGAAAAGCAAAGCCTTTGGGAGTGAGGCAGGCAGATAATCCGTGCTCCCTAACAGGAGGCAGCACTAGGAAGGCTGCAGGCCTCACACTTGGGTTTCCCTTCACAGCCATGACCTCCGGGAGGCAGGTCCTGCCTCTGTCTCTGAGCCTTGGTGCCTGGAGGGTACCCGGTGCCGGGCAGGAGCTCATCACGCATGTGGCCACAGGTCAGTGGGTGATCGGGGCTTCCTATGGGGCTCACGTGGTAAAGAGTCTGCCTGCCCATGCAGGAGATTGCAGGAGGCTCAGGTTCGATAACTGGGTTAAGCAGATCTCCTGGAGGAGGAAATAGCAGCCCACCCCAGTATTCTCGCCTGGGAAATCCCATGGACAGAGGAGCCTGGTGGGCTACAGTCCATGGGGTCACAAAGTCAGACAGCTGAACAACTGAGAACGCACGTATGATGGATGCATGAGCGGGACCTCAGCCCCTCTGTCTGGCGAGAGGGATGGGCATGTCTGTGGGTGCACAGAGTGCAGAAATGGAGGAGGTCCGGGAGTCCCTTCGGCTCTGCTGGGGGTGGTCCTGAAAGCCCCTGCTCTGAGGGCTCCCCCGAGGGGAGCAGGAGAAAGTGGACCAGCTCGTGGGATGGGGAGGCAGTCTCAGCTTTGTGGTCAAACGTCCTTCTCTGCGCCAGCCTTGAAGACAAACGACCCTCCCAGCCTCCAGTGCCATTTGCAGGAGGCATGTCAGCAGCAGGAAGTTAAAATAGACCATGTTACAAGCAGGGCGTATCTGAGCCATCGTATGCCCCAAGGCTAGCACGAGTGTGAGTCTGGGAGCGTTTCATGCTTACATCAGCCCGTCAACCGCAACATAACCATGGGAACAAGGTGGGCAGCAAACCCCGTGGGACCAATAGCAGTTAGTCTCACGGAGGAGAAGGGTTTCCTGCCTCTCTGCTATCACACCCCCAGTTCACCTGGAGGCCTACCCCCCTGGGAAGTTTCCAGCACCCAGGACCTTGGCCTCAAGGTTCAGAGAAGTTAATCATGTGAGCTAATCAGGGGTGAAAGCACCTTCTGCCTAACACTCTTTGCTGGAGTTGCAGAGCACAGGGCCATTACTGGGGGCACCCGGGTCAGGGTAGACATGGGGGTTGTCCCAAGTGTCCTCTGGGGGACGGGACCTCAGTGTCCTGGGGCAGAGTATGGGCTCCCAGCACCTGGCAGTTGTCCTGCCCACATCGTACTCGGGGATGAGGTCACATCCATGGGCTCAGCACCCCTGTGGGCCCCTCTTTGATGAGCCCAGAGGACAGCGCCTGGTGGGACTGGCCAGGCTCCTCCAGGTCATCAGGCTGTGAGTCATCAGGGCTGCGAGAGGTGCTGAGGCCACCAGGAGACGTGACAGGGGAGAGGGCGGCCAGCCTGGGGCCCCATCTATCACCTGCCGTCAGGGACCTCCTAACTCGGGGGTCAAGGGAGCCACTCCATGCCCACCAGGCTCCACCCACCCAGGCGTGGGCTCCGGCAGAGAAACAACGCACCTGGGTCCCAGAATGATTAGCAAATGGTGTTTGCTTCTTCCCCTAATTTCTCAAATAATGTCTATTTTTTTCATTATAAAGATAATGCATTTTTAAGATAAAAAAACAGAGATGCACAACAAACCCAAATGAGAGCTCATGTCTCGCCCAGCCCCTGCTCTGGCCCAGGGGGACCAGGGGCCCTGGGGATCCGCTTGGGCATCTCCGCCCCAGTGCTCCTGACCCAGGGCCTGTCCTGGGCGTGCGGAGAGCTGACCATGACGGTGGTCTCTACCCACTGCGCCGGGAGCAGCTCCCCAGGCATGACCCTCAGGATGTCTCCAGATGCTGCGGAATGTTCCCTGGGGGCCTGGGCACCCCCAGTTGAGAGTGACTGGCTGGCCTATGCAGAGATCAGATTAGGAAAGGCTCTAACTCTGAGCATAGAGACCAGGAGGCATCTTGGAGGATAGCTGCTGGAACATTCTTGGAGGTTGAGATTAGACACATTCAGGAACACCCGCCAGGATAGAGGTCACAGGTCAGGGTGCCCAGGGTTCAGAGGCCCCCTGGGGGGAAGGAGCTGCCTCTGTGTGGCTGCGCCTACCCCCACCCAGACCCTGGGATCCAGGGCTCCTTTAGGACCCAGCAGACAGAGGGGAGGCCTCTGCAAGAACAAGAGAGGTGACCTGGAGCTGATGTGGCCCCGACCCCCCGAGACAGGCTGTGGTGAGATGGCCCAGTGCCCCGGGCGGGGCAGGTGACCGTGGAGGGCCTGGCTGAGCAGGTGTATAGGGACCCCAGGGCAGGGCCTCCCAGGCAAGCTCACACAGCCCCGCACCTACGCCAGAGGCCGGAGCCCAGGACCCCTGCCCTCGTGCTGGCCTCCAGCCTGGATGAGGATGTCAGCAGAGGCAGGAGGTTGAAACTGACCCACAGACGCAAGCAAAGAGGATGGCCTGTGAGGAGAGCAGAGCCCCCAGCCCAGCCCCCAGGCCCCTGGAGCTGCTGCTTGATCCTGGACTTGGACCCTGCCAAACCACCCCCTCCTGAGCTGACAGCCACTTTCTGCCCCCAACAACCAACCAGGCCTGGCCTGAGAGGGTCTCCTCCGAGGGGAGGGGCCGGTCATCAGGGATGCAGGCTGGGTTCCGCTACCCACCCCCTTCCCCCCCCCCCCCCGCTGCCCCCACCAATGGACGTGGATGCAGAGTTGAAGGAAAGCTAACGGGACAGATTTCAGAAGCAGATGGCCTGAACGGTTTTGATCCTGCCATCAGCAGGCTGATGCAACATGAAGACACACCAACCAGCAGGGCTTAATTAGCAAATTAATGAGAAGTCAGCATCTGGTGACATTGGGAGGAAGGGCGGCCTCTGGAGCCGGCAGAGCTGGCCCTGGCCCTGCAGGGCCCTCTCTACGCTGAGTGACCTTGGGGGAGCCCCTCACCTGGAGGACAGGTCAGAGGGGAACAGCACCTACGATCACAGCAAGCATGACACGAAAGGGTGCGAGCCACGCGGGCAAGGTACCCGAGCGCAAGAACGACAGACGTCAGCGTCGTCACAGCATCGTTCGTATCGACCTGCAGTGATTGAAGGAGCCCCAGACAGAGGGCGGTGCCGGGAACCCACAGTTCCCCCCGCCCCCGGCTCTGTGGGCATCGTAGCCAGGCTGACTGTTGGGGAGTCAGTGCATTTGACATCAGCATTTAATTTCTGGAAATCATGGCACTGACTTGAAGTAAATGAATACTCTAGGGTTTGACAGTGTTTGCAAACAGCGGGACAGCAGCGGTCCCCTGGGAGGACATGATGGTTTTCTCACGGAAGAGTCTCCTCCCACCGGAGGCAGCACCGGGGCGGTCAGACGATCCGGACGGACGGCCCAGAGACAGGCACCGTCCTGGGGGGGCTGGAGCCTGGGGTGGAGGGGGGACACGCTGTTCACCATCTGCAACCCCCCTTTGACCGCAGCCGCGGTTCACGTGTGGCACCGCAGTGAACACAGTGATGTGGTAGCAGGTGGCAGCCCTGAACTGTCACCAACTGCCCTGTGAGGCACTGGACTCGAGTCTCAGGGTTGCTGTAATGAGCCACACAGACGTACAGCTCATACATCAGAAACACATGTTCTCATAACTCTGGAGGCAGGACACCAAGGGATCAGCAGAGTTGGCTCCATCAAGGCCTTTCTCTTGGACTTGCAGACAGCTGTCTTCTCCCTGCCCTCACGTGATCATGTGTCTGTGTCCCAATCTCCTCTGCTTATAAGGACACCAGCCCCATTGGACTGGGGACACCCTAAACACCTCATTTTAACGTAGACCTTTCTCCAAACATAGTCACATCTGAGGTCCTTGGGGTTAGGGCTCCAACATGGGAATTTGGGGGTTGACACAGTTTACACCATAACCAGTGGCTTATGATCCTAAATTCACTGGTAAGGACATAGCACCTTCAAGCACTAACGTCCAAGACCCCCTCTCTAGTTAACCTTCATCTGTCTGTGTCTCCTTGGCTGAAAAACCCATTCATCCAGTGAACACCTGTGGAGCCCCTGTGATGGAGCGGACGTGGGCATCCCAACCTCTGGAGCTCATGTTCTCGGGGACATAACACTTCCCTTGGATGGCCAGCAGAATCCACCTGCATGAGGCCGTTGCATGGACTGACTGCGGGCCACACTGAGCCTGCCCTCATAAGGCAGGTCTAGCGCAGACATGGACTCAACACGACAACACTAGTTTCTCGCAGCTGTTAAGTCCACATGGTGGGGCGGCCTTCACCATCTTTCACTGATGCCCTCAGGGCGTGAAGCCTGAGGAGGGCTCACCCCTGTACTTCCAGCCACTCTGGGGGAGCCATCGACCGAGGTTCTGCCCCTGCCCAGGCTGCCCTGCCCTCTGCAAACTCTCCCAGGGTGTGAACACTACCATCAGGAAGGGGCAAGAGTCGGATTGATGCCTGGAGGGTGACTGGACTGGGTCTAAGCAGATGGTCACTGGAGAGGAGGGAAGGCCTCTGGGGCCAGGCACCCATGTCCAGAGCTGGGGGGCTGTGTAGCCCCGAAAGGCGGGTGGACAAAGGAGAGCGTGGTGTGCGTCAGGGGAGGGGCTTCAGGAAGCCACGCCCAGTGAGCGCAGAGCCAGCTCCTCCCTACGTCTTTTTCTGGAGCTCAGCCCTCCCCAGCTTCGTGGTGACGCACTTGTCGCCTTCTGTCTCTGTCTTTTTAAATGGGCATTCAATGCCTTATCAACAGACCTTTTAACTTGCTTGAGACCAAGGAGACAAACAGTCCAAGGTCACAACTAAAGCCCTGGATCTGACCTCTGCATGTCACCTCCTCCCCACCCCACTTCTCTGCAAGACGAGCCCTTAACCCTGCCTTCTGCAGTATCACAGACATCATAACCTCAGAGGTGGCCACGGCATTTTGGTGACGATAAAGCCCTTGGCAAACATGAACTGTTATTGCTATATTCCTTCCCTTGGTGCAGAGAAGAAGCTTGTAGGAACCATATGAAATGTTGAAGCAAATTAAGTTTTCATCTGCCCCTTGACATGGGACCAAGTATAATTGAATTTCCGAACTTCCACCAGCTTCTTTGAGTGGTAGGAATATCTAGGGTCCTTTTGAGTCCCTTTTTCTTTTGGAAACATTTGAACCATAGTTCTTTAAGTTTATAGAGGGATCCTCAAGATAAAACCTCACAGGCATTATGTTGACTGGCCTTAATGATGAGTCCTGAGGGTTACCCTGGACAGTCAGCCCTGGAGGAGAGAGTTTTCTGGAGAGTCACCTGGACGTCAGGAGGTGGGGCTGACCTGAGAAATGCCTGGACTGGGGACAGAAGGCCCTGGGCTCCTGTGACTCCCCATGTCAGCGTCCCAGAGGGCTGTCTGCAAACCTGCTGAGACCAAGAGGGCAGGAGACCTGGTTTCCCAGACTGGAACATGCCAGATCCTGGCGTGGACAGTCAAAGATGGAGTGGGGGATGGGCTGCAAGCCAGGAAAGCTTGGCGCTGCAGGGCTGCCCACCCCACCCTCAACTGCCTCCCTCTGGGAATGGTGATCAGGCCCCTGCTTCAAGGACCCTCAAAGCCACATTTATAATCTGTCCAAGAGAGAGCCCTGGCGGCTCAGATGCTAAAGAATCTGCCTGCACCGCGGGACATCCAGGTTCCATCCCTGGGTCCAGAAGACCCCCACGGAGAAGGGAGTGGCTACCCACTCCATACTTGCCTGGGAGAATCCCACGGACAGAGGAGCCTCACGGGTTACAGTCCACGGGATCGCAAAGAGTTGAACAGGACTGAGAGACTAGCACTTCACTTTTTTCAAGAGAAACAAAATGACCAAGAACACAGGGCTTGAAGAGGGTAGATCCCGGTTGTGGCCAGCCCTAGTGGGGTCAGTGTGGAGCCTTCTACCTGCAGAGCTAGGGGCAGTTGCCCCCGAGGCAGGCTCCCTCCTTCCTTCCTTTTACAGCCTGATTAGGATTTAAGCAAAAGGATTCAGAGAAAAACCCGGGAGGAGAAGCAGGCCCGGTGAGCCCCGCCACGGTGATTTAGAGCAGTTTTGCCGACTGAGCAAAACAGTCAGAGGAGACCAGCTGAGAGAGGGTGGTTGAGAAGTATTTTTTTTAAGTCACTTGGGCAAATGGTTTGTGCCCCCTCAATGTGACTTATGTGAGGTTCGATATTCCCCAACGGCCATTCTTCATTCGTGAACAGGAGGAGAGGGTTGGCGGGAGCTTAGAGATCTCACCGAGCCATTTTCACTATCGACTTTTCGGGACTGGTTGACAAATGGGGCCATTTGGCACCGGGATCCTAGGGAATCGGAGGGGATCTCAGGTCTGGTGTTGATACAGGAGCTGAAATGTGTGTTCCTGGCAGGGTGGTGGGGCAGACGAGCCCAAATACATCTTGTCTTCAGTACAGATAAACCTCCGTCCCAGGAGGGCACTTCACTTTACAACAAGCACATAACTCACGGTAACATTTTAGAGAGGTTTTACTGTGGCATATTAGAAAACATGTTCGGGGGACGTCCCTGGGGGTCACTGGTTAAGACTTCGCCTTCCAGTGCAGGGAGGTGGGTTTGATCCCTGGGCAGGGAGCTCAGATCCCACGTGGTTCATGGCCAAAAAATCAAAACATAAAACAATGGTTTTATGAAGCAATACTGTAACAAATTCAATAAAGACTTCAATAAAAATGCTCATTTTATATATGTAGTCTGTCTAGTCAAAGCTATGGTTTTTCCAGTAGTCATCCAAGTCTCACATGGATGTGAGAGTTGAACCATAAAGAAGGCTCAATGGAGAAGATTCTTGAGAGCCCCTTGGACTGCAAGAACATCAAACCAGTCCATCCTAAAGGAAATCAGTCCTGAATATTTATTAGAAGGAGCTGATGCTGAAGCTGAAGCTCCAATACTTTGGCCACCTGATGCAAAGAGCTGACTTATTAGAAAAGTCCCTGATGCTGGGAAAGATTGAAGGCAGGAGGAGAAGGGGGTGACAGAGGATGAGATAGTTGATGGCATCACTGACTCAATGGACATGAGTTTGAGCAAATTTCAGGAGATGGTGAAGGACAGGGAAGCCTGGTGTGCTTGTGGTCCACGGGGTCACAAAGAGTCAGACACGACGGAACAACTGAGCAACGACAATACATATGCTGCTGCAGCTGCTGCTGAGTCGCTTCAGTCGTGTCCGACTCTGCGACCCCACAGACAGCAGCCCACCAGGCTCCTCCGTCCCTGGGATTCTCCAGGCAAGAATACTGGAGTGGGTTGCCATTTCCTTCTCCAATAACAATAACTATATATATATTTGGTCTTTGTCATGGGTTCCAGACAGCTTCTAAAACCCTTGCAGTGTCTTGAGTGATGGGGCGTCTTTTGGTTTTCATAAGAAGCCCCTCTCTATCACCCCTCAGTTGATGCTAACAGATGACTCAGGCAGGGCTCCCTCAATAGTATGAAGATGGGGCTGCTTAATGGGTAGATCCCGTGATTAAGGGTTGGAACTCTGAGCCCTCCCACCTGCCCTCTCTCCCACCCGCCTGTCCTGGGCCTCTCTTCCACTCAGTTCAGTTCACTTCAGTTGCTCAGTCATGTCCAGCTCTTTGTAACCCCATGAGCCGCAGCACACCAGGCCTCCCTTAGCATCACAAACTCCCAGAGTTCACCCAAACCCATGTCCATCGGGTCTGTGAAGCCATCCAACCACCTCATCCTCTGTCGTCCCCTTCTCCTCCTGCCTTCAATCTTTCCCAACATCAGGGTCTTTTCCAGTGAGTCTGCTCTTCGCATGAGGTGGCCAAAGTATTGGAGTTTCAGCTTCAACATCAGTCCCTCCATTGAACACCCAGGACTGATCTCCTTTAAGATGGACTGGTTGGATCTCCTTGCAGTCCAAGGGACTCTCAAGAGTCTTCTCCAACACCACAGTTTAAAAGCATCAATTCTTCGGCGCTCAGCTTTCTTCACAGTCTAACTCTCACATCCATACATGAATACTGGAAAAATCATAGCCTTGACTAGACAGACCTTTGTTGGCAATGTCTCTGCTTTTGAATATGCTATCTAGGTTGGTCATAACTTTCCTTCCAAGGAGCAAGCGTCTTTTAATTTCATGACTGCAGTCACCATCTGCAGCGATTTTGGAGCCCAGAGAAATAAATTCAGCCACTGTTTCCACTGTTTCCCCATCTGTTTGCCATGAAGTGATGGGACCAGATGCCGTGATCTTAGTTTTCTGAATGTTGAGCTTTAAACCAACTTTTTCACTCTCCTCTTTCACTTTCATCAAGAGGCTCTTTAGTTCTTCACTTTCTGCCGTAAGGGTGGTGTCATCTGCATATCTGAGGTTATTGATATTTCTCCCAGCAATCTTGATTCCAGCTTGTGCTTCCTCCAGCCCAGCATTTCACATGATGTACTCTGCATATAAGTTAAATAATCAGGGTGACATTATACAGCCTTGACGTACTCCTTTTCCTATTTGGAACCAGTCTGTTGTTCCATGTCCAGTTTTAACTGTTGCTTCCTGACCTTTATACAGGTTTCTCAAGAGGAAGGTCAAGTGGTCTGGTATTCCCATCTCTTTCAGAATTTTCCACAGTTTATTGTGATCCACACAGTCAAAGTCTTGGCACAGTCAATAAAGCAGAAATAGATGTTTTTCTGGAACTCTCTTGCTTTTTCCATGATCCAGCAGATGTTGACAATTTGATCTCTGGTTCCTCTGCCTTTTCTGAAACCAGCTTGAACATCTGAAAGTTCATGGTTCATGTATTGCTGAAGCCTGGCTTGGAGAATTTTGAGCATTACTTTACTAGCATGTGAGATGAGTGCAGTTGTGCGGTAGTTTGAGCATTCTTTGGCATTGCCTTTCTTTGAGATTGGAATGAAAACTGACCTTTTCCAGTCCTGTGGCCACTGCTGAGTTTTCCAAATTTGCTGGCATATTGAGTGCAGCACTTTCACAGCATCATCTTTGAGGATTTGAGATAGGTCCACTGGAATTCCATCACCTCCACTACCTTTGTTCGTAGTGATGCTTCCCAAGGCCCACCTGACTTCACATTCCAGGATGTCTGGCTCTAGGCGAGTGTGAGTGATCACATCTTCGTGATTCTTGCAGTCCAAGGCACTGGACTTGATGAAGATCTTTTTGTACAGTTCTTCTGTGTATTCTTGCCACCTCTTAATATCTTCTGCTTCTGTTAGGTCCATACCATTTCTTTAGGTCCTTTATTGAGCCCATCTTTGCATGAAATGGTCCCTTGGTATCTCTAATTTTCTTGAAGAGATCTCTAGTCTTACACATTCTATTGTTTTCTTCTATTTCTTTGCATTGATCAATGAGGAAGGCTTTCTTATCTCTCCTTGCTCTTCTTAGGAAATCTGCATTCAAAGGGATATATCTTTCCTTTTCTCCTTTACTTTTCACTTCTCTTCTTTTCAAGACTATTTGTAAGGCCTCCTCAGACAATCATTTTGCTTTTTTGCATTTCTTCTTCTTGGGGATGGTCTTGATCCCTGTCTCCTGTACAATGTCACGAACCTCCATCCATAGTTCATCAGGCACTCTATCTATCAGATCTAGTCCCTTAAATCTATTTCTCACTTCCACTGTATAATCATTAGGGATTTGATTTAGGTCATACCTAAATGGTCTAATGGTTTTCCCCATTTTCTTCAATTTAAGTCTGAATTTGGCAATAAGGAGTTCATGATCTGAGCCACAGTCAGCTCCTGTTCTTGTTTTTGTTGACTGTATAGAGCTTCTCCATCTTTGGCTGCAAAGGATATAATCAGTCTGATTTTGGGTTGACCATCTGGTGATGTCCATGTATAGAGTCTTCTCTTGTGTTGTTGGAAGAGGGTGTTTGCTATGACTAGTGTGTTCTCTTGGCAGAACTCTGTTATCGTTTGCCCTGCTTCATTCTGTACTCCAAGGCCAAATTTGCCTGTTACTCCAGGTGTTTCTTGACTTCCTACTTTTGCATTCTAGTCCCCTATAATGAAAAAGACATCTTTTTGGGGTGTTAGTTTTAGAAGGTCTTGTAGGTCTTCACAGAACCGTTCAACTTCAGCTTCTTCAGCGTTACTGGTCAGGGCATAGACTTGGATTACTGTGACATTGAATGGTTTGCCTTGGAAATGAACAGAGGTCATTATGTCGTTTTTGAGATTGCACCCAAGTACTGCATTTCAGACTATTTTGTTGACCATCATGGCTACTCCATTTCTTCTGAGGGATTCCTGCCCACAGTAGTAGATATGAGTTGGTCATCTGAGTTAAATTCACCCATTCCAGTCCATCTTAGTTCACTGATTCCTAGAATGTCGACATTCACTCTTGGCATCTCCTGTTTGACCACTTCCAATTTGCCTTGATTCATGGACCTGACATTCCAGGTTCCTATGCAATATTGCTCTTTACAGCATCAGACCTTGCTTCTATCACCAGTCACATCCACCAGTGGGTATTGTTTTTGCTTTGGCTCCATCCCTTCATTCTTTCTAGAGTTATTTTTCCACTGATCTCCAGTAGCATATTGGGCAACTACTGACCTGGGGAGTTTCTCTTTCAGTGTCCTATCTTTTTGCCTTTTCATACTGTCCGTGGGGTTCTCAAGGTAAGAATACAGAAGTGGTTTGCCATTCCCTTCTCCAGTGGACCACATTCTTTCAGACCTCTCCACCATGACTGGTCTGTCTTGGGGGGCCCCACACGGCATGGCTTAGTTTCATTGAATTAGACAGGCTGTGGTCCGTGTGATCAGATTGGCCAGTTGTCGGTGACTGTGGCTTCAGTCTGTCTGCCCTCTGATGCCCTCTCTCAGTGGCTACCGTCTTAGTGGGTTTCTCTTACCTTGGACATGGGCTATCTCTTCATGGCTGCTCCAGCTCTTCCACTCAGCTGTTCTCAATTTGGACCCTATATCATTAACTGGTAAAAGTGAAGTGCTTTCTAAGTTCTCTCTGTGATTCTAGCAAATCACTGAACCTGAGAAAGGAGTCAGGGGAGCCCCCAGTTTGTAGTCATCAGCCTGGAAACCCCGCCTGTGGCTGGCCTCTGAAGTGGGGGCTGGTTTGTGGGCCTCAGCCCTTAATCTGTGGGGTCTGCACACTTAGTGTCAGAATTGAGGAATCAAAGGACAGCCAGCTGGTGCTGGCAAGCTGAGAACTGATTCTTTGTCAGAAAAATCACACACCAAGGATCATGCAAATAAAGAGCCGTGAGAACAATCCAAATGATAATGATAATTCGGTCAAACGCACGTAATGGTGATGCATCCTGGCTGCTCACCCAGAAGGGCGAGGCACTCCGCTTCCTGGACAGTCAGAATGCACTGACTGCGTTCACTGGGGGTGTCCTTCATCAAGGTCAATGTTAGCACACTGGGAGGCCAAAGGGCCTGAGAACTCTGAGCTCTGAAGGTCAGGTAGAGCCTTGGAGGAAGGCGGGGTGGGCAATGCCCAGCTACAGTCCCACAGAGGGTCTGCAGAGCAGCAGCCTGGCAGGGCACAGCCCTCAAGCCAGCACTGGGGGTGGGGGCTGCCCCCCACATGCCCTTGCCATCTGGAGGAGGGGCCAGGCCCTGTTCCTGGAAGTGGTCTGTGCAACAGAGGAAAGAACCAGCTGTAGTCCCGCGTGTCTGTGAAGTGGGACCCGGGACCCCAAGGAAGCGCCTCACCTTTGTCCCAGGATTCTCATCCCAGCTGCGCTCCCGGGGGACTGTCATCCTGGCCAGCCCTGAGCCTGCTCGCCTGCCACCCCAGCAGCTCTATAGCTCCGAGCTCCGCACCTCCCTTGGTGCCCAAGGAGGGAGGAGAGAGGTGCTGGGCCTGCCTTTTGATTTACACAATCGCACCTTTTCCTCTGCAAGGAGTCGCTGAAGGTTCCGGGCCCAGGGAAAGCCTGCAGGTGATTAAATGAAGTCCCTCACCCGTGTCCAGCTCTTTGGGACTCCATGGCTGCAGCCCGCCAGGCTCCTCCATCCTTGGGGTTTTCCAGACAACAGTACAGGAGTGGGTAGCCATTTCCCTCTCCAGGGGATCTTCCCCGCCCAGGGATCGAACCTGGGTCCCTGCATTGTACGCAGATGCTTTACCCTCTGAGCCACCAGGGAAGTCCAAGCCCTATTCAAACGGAACTTCCCAGCCACCCTTGGAACCACAGATGCTATACTTTGTCAGTCATTCTACAGGCGGGGGCAGGACAGACACAACCGTAGCAGCTGCCCTCGGGGAACCCACTCCGGACGCTGTGAGACAGGCCGGTGCCCGGAAGTAGAGGGTCCTGGATGGTCTGGAGAGCCCAGGAGGGCACGTGGGCCTTCCCTGCTGCCCCAGCCCCAGCCCCCGAGGAGCCTTCCGATAACGGGAAGCCAGGAACACCGGCCTCTCTCCCGGAATCCCCGGGGTCCCTGCACACGCCCGCCTGGCTACCACAGACTGTCCGTGAGAATACTTGTCTAGAGTAACAACGTTCTTTGGACGGGTCTCAGTGAACAGGTGGTTTTAGGCATTTACAGGAGCTCTGACTGTGTTTAGTCGCCGTCACCATTGACTCTTTGCGACCCCGTGGACTGCAGCCCGCCAGGTTCCTCTGTCCATGGGATTCTCCAGGCAAGAATACTGGAATGGGTTGCCATTTCCTCCTCCAGGGGATCTTCTCCACCCAGGGATCGAACCCCGGCCTCCTGCATTGCAGGCAGGGTCTTTACCTTCTGAGCCCCTCAGTAGGCTCAGGAAAAGAGGTCTTCCAGGGGGGTTGTGTTTTTTGTTGCTGCAAAGCATCACTGATTGCTTAACTGTTTCTTTCTTCTCCTACTTGAAGCATTGTCATCATAATACACCACCCAGGAAAAATACACGCATGTACACATGTACACAGACATGCACACACATGTACACACACACACACACCACATGCATGTATACACCACACACACTCACATTAAAAGCGACCACCTTCCCAATGACCAGTTGTCAAAATTGCCCAATATGTAGAAAGCGCCTGCAATATGCAGATAAAAAGTGGTATCTGGGATTCCTGGCTCTTTGCGGATTCAGAGCCCAGTGGCCTGAGGCACTGACAAACCTCAGACTTAGCTTTCAGTCCAAAGTTTCATTTCCAAACTCAGATCTGGAGAAACAAAAGTGGCCCCAAATGGCTTATCCTTGCAGGAAACAGGAGAAACGATGCAAATGCAGAAAATCATACACTGAGAAGACACACACCATAACACATGCTGGGAATTAAATAAAAGACAAGTAGGAAGAAGAGAGCCAGGGAATAAAAATATTTCACACACTCATATTCACAGGCCACGTCAAAGTAGGTCCTGGCGAGCAGAGGGAGAGTGGGTGGACGGCCAGCTCGCGATGACAGCTTCCAGGAATGGGGTCAGGACAGGAGGCTGTCACAGGGGACACAGACGGGGAAGCCGGGAAACGGGTTAGCCTGATCCCCTTAAAGACACATGGAAGCCGCATGCAGCACACTCTGAGGCCAGACATCTCAGTCCTTCACTCTAGGGGAAATCGTCCACCATTCATTAAAAGCACTACCCAAAAGCCTTGTATTCAGAAAAATTGCTGCTCTGTTTTGGAAAAATAAGCTATGCTTGACCAGCCACTCTCAAACTTACAAAATGTTGAACACACACACACACAACATGTCGCGTGGCTAAAATCCAGTACCACCCCCATATCGTCCATCACCACGTGGGTGAAGCTGTCCAGGAGCTTCAGCGAGATGCCAGTCCCAACTGTCACTTCCCGTCTGGTCACCGCCTCTGCAGAATGGCAGCTCCTAAATCACCGGGAACTCCCATCAGAAGAACAACGCCTCCCAGACGCTCACGAGAGAAACACCAAAACACAGCCTCCCGTCGGGATCACCCTGTAATGAGAATGCCTCGTGCTTCACCGTCCCCTGGCTGAAGGAGGGCTGGCTTGGATAAGACGTCCCACCACCCTCCTGAGTGTCGGCAAGCCCGTCATACCTTCTCCCCCGGAAGTGTATTTGGGGATGGATGGCAGTGCGAGCCTTTGTTGTGGTCCCAAAGCACTAGAGGGCTTCCCAGGTGGTTCAGAAGGCAGAGAACCCGCCTGCAATGCAGGAGAGGCAGGTTCGATCCCTTGATGGGGAAGATCCCCTGGAGAAGGGAACGGCCACCCACTCCAGTATTCTTGCCTGGAGAATCCCAGGGACAGAGGAGCCTGGCGGGCTGCAGCCCATGGGGTCACAAAGAGGCGGACACGACTTGGCAACCAAACCACCACAGAGCACTTGAGAACATCAGCCCAGAGCAAGCGAGAGGGACACGTTCACAGCTCCCTAACGATTGCATGGAACGAGTTCCATGATGGGGGTGTAGGGCCATCCGAGGCACAGCGGCTGCACAGATGTGAACGTCGGTGAGCAGTTTGAGCCCGCCTCGCGAGGGCAGGGAGAAGAATGTACTGCAGTCCACAGAGACAGCTATTTCTCGTGAAACAACGGGGGAAATGAGCCGGAGCCAGAATAGGGACTTCTCATCATGTCTGACTCCAACCTGCAGGTGGTGCGTGGCAGCCACAGGGGGAGACTGGACTGAGCCAGGGCTGCTGAGATGCTGACCACCGGCCCTTCTCTCTGGTGGCACCAGAGGTGGGGGTCTACAGCAGGAGGCGCCCACCTGGAGCCGTCCCCTGTGTGCTGCGGGTTGAGCCCGGGCACAGGGGGGCACACTGGAGGTGCTGGTCCAGGAAGGGGGAGTCCCTGTGCACCCCCCACCCCAGCTTTCCGTGAGAGCCAGTGGCTACGAGGCTTTGTTGAGTGTGACATCTTACATGGTGGCTTCAGGCCAGCCGGTCTCGCCTGCCTCCTCCAGGAAGTCTTCCAGGTCTTGATGCAGACAGGGGCCAGAGCCAGGAGGGTCTGACCCGAAATGCACTGGGCCTTCCACCCAGGCTTTCTGGAACCATCTCCCTCTGACCCAGCTTCCCACCTCACCTACTTTCAGGAAGCCGTCTGGCAGACAGCTCCTGTGTGTGCGCACAGGAGCAAGCAGCACTTCATGGTGAGTGAACTGGTCCCCTGATGTGGTCTCGTTCACATTGCCTGTGTTATTATGTGCTTTTGACGGAAGGCATCAGCCCCATAGACCTTATTGATGGCTCCTTGAATTTGCATTAAAAATATCCATGAGCTGGAAAATGTCATCTCTGTTGGCCCAAGCTTGCCAGTCCCTGCCACAGTCTGACATCTCAAAGCAACAGAAAATGAGATTTGGCACCATTGGGCCCCAGATCCCGAGTGAGCACCGAGGGGTCCCCAGGGAGGAAAGACACCCCAGACAAGGTTAAGTCGCTCAGAGCCCTAGGACATGGGCCCCAGGCTGGAGCTGCACAAGCTCATAGAATATCTACGTCATTCCTGGGCCTGCTGAGGGCCCAGAGCTGAGGGACCTCGCACAGGAACAGCCTAGGGCATCAGGAGTGTGGAAGAATGCAGGCCGTGTGGGGCTGCTGAGCTGCCTCTCCCTGGACGGGTCCCCGTGACTCCTGAGAGCAGAATGCAGCCCACTACAGCCACCACGAAACAACAGAGGGATTCAAACTTGGGACACGACTACTCCAAGGCTGTATATTGTCACCCTGCTTATTTAACTTCTATGCAGAGTTCTTTATGCAAAATGCTGGGCTGGATGAAGATCAAGCAGGAATCAAGATCTCTGGAAGAAATATCAACAACCTCAGATATGCAGATGATATCACTCTAATGGCAGAAAGAGAAGAGGAACTAAAGAGCCTCTTGATGAGGGTGAAAGAGGAGAATGAAATAGCTGACTTCAAACTCAACATTCAAAAAACTATCATGGCATCTGGTCCCATCACTTTGGGGCAAATAGAAAGTGGAAGAGGTGACAGATTTTATTTTCTTGGGCTTTAAAATCATCACAGACAGTGACTGCAGCCAAAAAGCTATAAGACGCTTGGTCCTTGGAAGGAAAGCTATGACAAACCTAGACAGCGTATTAAAAAGCAGAGACATCACTTTGCGGACAAAAGTCCAAATAGTCAAAGCTCGTGGGCCTTTGGGACCCAAACCAGAATCAGGGGTCAAGAAATAATAACCCTTGGGGCCAGGCAGCCTGCCTTTCAACCCTGCTGACCAGTCAGCCGGAAGGGCCACCAAGAGCCTCCCAGAGCCCTGGCCACCCGCTCGCCCTGCTCACTTTGATGAGTGCAAACCACTCATCGCCAGCACCCCGTTTTTTCTGCACCCCTGTTCCCCTCTCCTGTGTCTCCTTCCCCTCTCTCTCTTGCACTTTCATCCCCCTGTACCGTGCATTCATCCTCCTCCTTTACAGATGCTTTGCCCCAAGATCTCGAACAAGCTCTCTCGTGACTTCCCTCTGGGCAGCACTGTGGTTAAAGGGTGAACATGGATACCAGGTGGACCAGGCAGGGCTCAGGGCTCTGCTACTGACCATCTGAGCGTCCTGGGACAAATCCATGAACCTCTAGGAGCCTCCGTTTTCTTGCCTGAAAAAGAGGAGGATGGTGTTGCTTATACTTACAGGTTTGTTGTGAGAATTACTAGGGTCGCTGATGAGAGTGCTCAGACCAGCACACGGCACGTGGCAACCACATGTAAGGTCTTGCTTTCAGGGCTACATTACCCACTGCTACATGTTCTGAGAGCATCATGGGTTCTCCTGGCTGTCTGCCCCCCCAGCCAGCCCTGAGCCCAGCACTGTGCAGCCTCTGCCCCACTGCACAGGGTCCCACCCCCCTGAAGGACGTGGCTTGACCCTTTTCTTCTTGGAGTCACTGTTGACCAGTCGGCCTCCCGGTGGAGTGGACAGCTGGGGCCCATCCTGCATGCTTCTCCCTCCTGTCACAACACTCCGCTCTCCCCTGGGGGCTCCCTCAGTTCTGAGCTCTTACAGTTCATGGGCTGCCCTCCCTGCCTGGTGCCAAGGTGCCCATGTGGCAGAGTGACTGCATGCTGGCAACCCAGCCGACATCCAGCCCCAGCCTTTGTGACTAGCTCAGCCTGGACGCCTCGTCCAGCAGTCAATCAGAAGCAAGGCTGGGGCCCCGGCTGGAGCTGTGGAGAAAGGGGTCCCCTGGGTCCTCAGATTGACAGAAGAATAATTGCAGCCTCGGGGGAGGGTGGAGGCATGGAGGTACTCTTTGGGGGAAAGCTTGCCTGGAAATGAGCTGAGATGAGAAGAAACAAATTACCAATGGCATTTTTAATACACTTTGTTTGGGAATAAATTTAGGTTTACAGAAAAGCTGTGCAGATGTAATAAAGGATCCTCGTGCACCCCTCCCCCAGTTGCACCTGGTGAGTGTCTAATGACACGGCTTTCACCACTGATACCAATATTGGCTATTGGATGGCACCTGTTTCTCCACTTATATGCTTGCTGTCCCGGGATCCCGTCCAGGGAGCCATAGGGCACCGAGTCACATCTCTCCAGTCCCCTCTGGTCCATACAGTCTCAGTTACTTCTGCTTTTCATGACCTTGACATTCTTAAGGAGTACTGCCCAGGCATCCCGTAGATTGTGTCCCAGTTAGGGTGGATTTGTCTGATGATTTTCCCATGATGAGACTGGGGTTAGGGGCTTTTGGAAAGCCCAGAAGAGAGTGCCCTTCCCATCACCTGGTAGCTGGAGGTACCCGGTGTCCACCTGACATCACGGGTGACGTACACCTTCCCCTCATGGCTAAGTGGTGCATCCCACTGTCTCCACTGTGAACCTATGGTTTCTCTTCCACACTCTGTCCTTTGAAAGCAAACCCTAAGCTCATCCTCAAGGGAGGTGGGGAGAAAAAGTAAGCATCGCTTCTTGAAGATGGAGTGTCTACATATACTCCTGGGAGTTGATGACTTGCATTGAGGATGTGACACAGCCAAGGCAGAACGAAACTCTACCCCAGACACTTGAGTTGTGAGAGCTGGTGTTTCCTTTCTATTAAAAAAAATATAATTAGGCAGATTTGAATGGCATTCTGTCATTTATATCATTATAAGCACACTAAAATTTTGTGACATAACTGTCTTTTAAGTTCTTACATTTCTTAGGATATAGATTGACTGTTATACCTGAAAGACCCAAATATAAATGTCTCATAATGAGATCATCATTTTATGTATTTCTCCACTTGTGGCTTCTCACTCAAGCTCTGAAAAGGTGTAGAGTTGCATTCCAACCAGCCAGACTGAGAACATGAGAAATGGAAAGTACTTTTTGAAAGCTAGGCATAATATTTTCCCATTTTCCCCCTATTTTCCAAAGTTGATCTTATGGGAGCATCTAGTTGCAAGAGAGTTTGATAAATGGGGTGTCTATTTGGGAGACCATGAGCCTAACTAAAAAATGCTGCTCTTAGTAAGAAGAGCCTCTTCTCTTGTGTAAATGTGTGTGTTTCCCACAGCATCGCCTATAGCCCAGAGCTTGGCTCACTCAGCAGCATCATTCCTGGAAAATCACACCTCGCTCATGATTTGAACTATCTCTTTGTTGAGGGTGGTGTCTGGATCTTTATCTTCATCCTTGAAATCTCCTCCAGGCTTAAGGCCCATCCCACCAATCCCTGGACAGATTTACTCGAATGTCCCAACAGCCTTTCAAGCACCACACGTCCAAGAAAAGTTCCCAATATACCCACGAACCCACTCCCCTCCTCCACTCCCATCTCTGAGGGCCGACTGCCTGCCATCACCGGGACAGAAACCCGCCTCCTCTGTTACACTTCATCCCTTCTCCAGGAAACAGTCCAGCCTCAAACACTCTGACTCAACTTCTCAGAGTCTCTGGACTCCCCCTCCTCTCAATCCCCAAAATCAGTACATGCTGTAGTCACTGCTCTTTCTAAAGCGTCCAGCACAGTGGCTTCAGTGGAGCGCCAGACTCGCTGGGTTTACCATGGGTCTGAAGGCTTCTTAAGGACAAGCGTGTGGAGATGGCCAGTCAATGTGCTTTCTGGTGGAATTTCTGGTGCCTACATAGAGCCTTTAATAAATTGCTACATGTACTCACCAACCACACATCCACTGCAGACCTCATGACAACACGCGTGGGAAGTCAACATCAGGTCACTCGGCATCAACCCGGAGTCCACCTCACGCTTACCTGCTCGCCTGGGTCATGCCCTGTCTCCCCAGCCTCCCTACTGCTTGTCTCCTGCTGGAAGCCCTGCTGGGAAACCACAGAGTCAGCTCCTGCTGCCCCGACAGGAAACCTGCCCTGCCCCCCACCGACCACTGCCCAGCCAATGACAAGGTCCCCAGAGCCTCACAAATGTCTCTCCGGAGCTGCCCAACCCAAAGGCCTGGTGTGTCTCTGCCGGCTGAGTCATGCATGGGCTTCGGCAGAGGGGGCACACGGGGCAGTACATCGGGTCCCGGAGACTCTGCCAGCTGGAAAGACGGCCCTGCAGCTCACCCATGGACCGTCCTACTTGTCACACCCTTTTCCAGCATTAAGTCTCCATTTGACAGAAGGTAGCTCTCCTTTTCATCTAGGATCCTAATCCTCATTATCATGCATGCAGGTAAATCTGCTTTGCATCATAAAAAGAGAAAAAAAAAAATCAGTTGACATGATTGAAATAATACTTTACAGATATCAAAGACAAGTATAGGTAACCCTTCAGTAAATGGTCACAAAATGATGTCCATCTGTTTGCTAAATGATTAGCCTCAGTTTTCTAAACCACAAAAAAAATCTCAGTTTTGGGAACTTCGCTGGTAATCCAGCGGTGAAAACTCTGTGCTCCTGCTGCAGGGGATGTAGGTTCCACCCCTGGTTGGGGAACTAAGATCCCACATGCCATGTGACCCAAAAAAAATATTTTAAAAAATCACAGTTTTCAGATCATTATATCAGAAGATTTAAGAAGCTCTTTGACTTCCCTGGTGGCTCAAACGGTAAAGCGTCTGTCTACAATGCGGGAGACCTGGCTTTGATCCCTGGGTCATGGAAGTTCCCTGGAGAAGGAAAAGATAACCTACTCCAGTACTCTTACCTGGAAAATCCCATGGACAGAGAAGCCTGGTGTCCATGGGGTCGCAAGGAGACATGACTGAGCGACTTCACTTTCTGGATTTGGAACTGGTCCACAAAGCAGAGAGAGAGCTTTGTCCCTGAGCAAAGCACCAATCCTCAATCCCACAGACCAGGCAAGAACTGAGACAAGGACCTCCCTTTCCCACTGGGAGGTGGAGATAGTAATATGTTCCCTACTTCACAGAAGAGATTGCCAAAGTCAGAGGCAAGGGGTGACTCAGGATGGTACAGAACAGGACGAAAACAGAGCTCTCGGACTTCACATTTCATGCTCTTTACAATCGTTTCTTTTTCCTTCTTCCCTCAGCACCCAGCACAGGGGTGGGTGCAAAGCCAAGGGTTTTAAAAGCTGGACGACTTGAGCTTAGTTGCTTGGTCCCAGGTTGAGGTCCTCCCTCTGCAATCAAGTTAATAGACACAGATACATGTTGTTAGTATCTTGACCCACCCTTATGAGAGCATCTGGGACGCCAGACCTGGGCAGCCTGTGTCATGAGGTTGCTGTCCACATTCTCTGTGGACGACCATGAACTCGTGCTTTCCAAGTGTCCACATCGAGGCTTAGCTGCAGATGGTGGGTGCACACTCTCTCCCAACCATCTCCTCGTCCACTGGCCACACCCCAGAGGCCAGGTACAGCCAGCTGTTCAGTGCAAACACCCACCCCTCCTTCTGAGAACCGTGTTATCATTATCCCCTGTCATGATGAGCTTGGCAGGGTAATTTGAAAGATAACTTATTGAACACTTAGTCACATGTGTCAAATCAACAATTGCAAACAGTCTGTCTCTCTCAGTTACCAAGCACGCCCGCCTGCAGACTTCAGAATTCATGGCAGACAGAAGGGAGTCGTGGCTCTCTCCAGCGGAAAGCAACAACTGTGGGCGCAGACAGAAATCGGAGCTGGCCTCAGGCACGATTCTGACAGAGTGACATTCGTCTTCCAAACATGCTGTCCTGCACCTCAGAGCCCCCTTTTCCTAGAAGATCCAGCAGTTCTGGGACGTTTTAGCCTCCACGTTGTCTTTGCCCTCAATACGCAGTCTAAACCCAGGAAACTCATTTTTCCCAGTTGCTTAGTGAGTGTCTGTCCTGGTTTCTTTCCCTGGATGTGTGGATCAACATCGACCCCAGACGGCCTCGCTCAGGTCAGGAACCTTGAGCAAGCCTATGGTCTGCCTCTGGGCATCCCTGCTGGCTATGTGCATCCTGGCCGACGGGCATCGCTTATCATCTCCTCTCCGTCCCCTTCTCCTGTCCAGACGCCAGACCGTCCCACGCCTACCTGGCCTGGCCCCTTCCATGTCCACGCCTGCTCCACACGCTGTCTACCAGCCACAGCTGTGAGTGCCACCGGGTACTGACCGTGTCCGAATGTCCCTCACCTGAACCTGAGACTGGATCCTCCAGCTCCCTCCTCCACGTGCCTGGGATGTCTGATGGGCTCCCACGGGCACACACCTCTGTGTCTCTGGGCTCTGTGCCCTGACCCCCACACTGAATCCTCCAGCTCCCTCCTCCACGTGCCTGGGATGTCTGATGGGCTCCCACGAGCACACACCTCTGTGTCTCTGGGCTCTGCGCCCTGACCCCCACATTCCTCCGTGTCGGGAAACTGCACCCCACCACTCCTGTTTTCAGAACAAAGCCCTGGATATTCAGTCCACCCGAAGACTCAGCGAGAAGCAGAGCCTGGAGCCTCTCCCCTGGTCGCCGCCAAGCTTCCAGCTGATTCCCACTGCCTCTTGCTGCTCCCACAGCCCATTCTCAGCCCTGGAGCCAAAGCTGATCCTTCTGAAGTGCAGGCGGAGATGGAGCGGGGCTCAGAACTCCTCGGTGCCTCCTTCTCTTGAGGGATCTCACTCTGCGCCCCCATCCTGGCCTGGTCCCTCCCTTCCAGGTCCCTCATCTGCTCAAACCCCTGGACACTCCCCCAGCTCAGCAACTTTGAGGTTGGCCTCCTTGCCCCAGATAGCCCCTGGGTCTCTCCCCTCGGTCCCCTCCTTTCAGCCTGTGCTCCGTGGCAGGATCTTCCGGGAGCCTCCTCTTTACAACTGTCATCTCCTCACCCCAAACCTCACCCCCATAGGTGTGATCGTTCTCCCTAGCATTTTTTGTCCAATAAAACACCGTTTATAATTTATTTATTGTTTTTGTAAACTTATTGTTATCAACCCAAGTTTCCACACAGAACACAAGCCGCATGAAGTCAGATTGTTTTGCTCATTCACATCTGTACCCCAAGCCTGAACCTCCACCTGTCCCCCCAGGAGCGCTGTGCACACATCGGTTGAAGGACCTCCCCTCCGAGTGGGAAGCAAGCAGTGCCTTCAGGGAGTTCACAGAACTGAGAAGGCTGAAGCCAGGCTGGGAGAACAGGTGATGGAGACGTGGCAGAGAGCAGGCTGATGGCTCTTCATGCTGGCGTGGGCCCCCATGCCATCCTTATCCTCTTGGGAAGCTCCCTGCATCTCCAGGTACAGGGAAGGACTGGTCCTACCTGTGCAGAGAGCCTCTATGTGCAGCGTGGAAACTCCACCCAAGGAGGACCAGACCTATCCCACCAGGCAGACAGTGTGGTAACAGAGTGCAGGACAGAGAGATGGGCGGGGGAGGGTCAGCCGGGGGCAGAGGATGCTTGGCCCTCTGCCCAGTCACTCATCACACCCCAGCGGCAGAGCCCCCTGCTCGCCAACCCTGTCCTGTCTCCTTTGCCAACTCCTCTCCGCCCTCCACGTCAGCGCCCATCATACTTGACCCTAGGTTACTTTCCCTTTCAGGCTAATTCCTCCTATCAGACTCTTCTGAGTGCCAAAAGCTTTGCTGGGTTGAGTTTTCCTGTCTCTGCTTCCTGCTGAGATCGATGACCCCTTCTCCCCTCAAAGAAAAGAAAGATGCAATTAAACCAGTTTCTTCAGCGGCCCCCTCCACTGGATTCCCAAAACACTTTGGACCACCCTCTGCTAGAGCACTTAGGGGATTGCGATTGATCTGTCTGTCTCCTTCACGGCCGTGAGCTCACGGGGGTGGGGGCTGCATCCCATTTGTCTCCGTGTGCCCAGCGCCTCCTGCAGACCCTGCCACCCAGCCAGAATGTGGGAGTGCGCACTGAGCAAACGCAGGGAGAGAGGGGACATGGGGGATGAGTTGCTCTGGCTCTACGCTAGCGTGGAGAGGGTCATGTCTCTGGAATTCCTGGACGACTAGTCACACTGAGAGCAGCTGACGGCATCGCCCTCCCTGGCTACGTGCAGAAGGAGTCTCAGTCTGCAGTGATGTGTTTCATAGGAAAGGGGAATATGGATTACCCTGAAATTAATGAAACATATACAAAAAATTAATGATATGAAAAATGGCTTATGAAAGCAGCAAATAGCTTCTATTGACCATATGCTATGCAATTGTCTGCCTCCTAAATCATAATAAACCATTGCTGAAATGCGACGTACCTTCGGCAGGAGCGGTTGGTTATGCGCACCTGCTGGTCTCTGCCCTCACTCTGCCTGCTGGCACATTCTTCAGACAACGGCTGTCTCCAGGGTCATCCTGAAGATGGGATGAGTAGCACCTGGCATAAATTGAATCTCTGGAGAGATGTAAATGACAATTTGGGGACTCTACTAACTCAACATTTAAGCTAATTTCAGAGGTGGACCAAGAATTCCCTGAGCACGTGTTTGACAAAGCTCACCATAAGGCACATAATCGAACACGATTGTAGGTTCTCCTCTTAATTCAGGAGGAAAAAAACAAGTAGATTCGGATTTTTAAAAGCAGACATTTCAGTGTAATGGGCCATGACAGATGGTCCAAACCCAGTAAGACCTCTCCACCACCCTGCTCTGTTGGAGAATTGCTAGTTCCCAGTATGGCTTCTAGAAGCTTCTTATTTCTAAAAAGTGACTTCCCTGGTGGCTCAGCCAGTAAAGAATCCAAATGCAATGCAAGAATCCTGGGTTCAATTCCTGGATCGAGAAGATCCTTTGGGCAAGGAAATGGCAACCCACTCCAGTATTCTTGCCTGGAGCATCCCATGGACAGAGGGGCCTGGTGGGCTGCAGTCCATGGGGTCGCAAATAGTCGGACACGACTGAGCGACTTCGCACACAAGGTGGGCTCTGATCCAGCACTGCTGGGGTTCTTATGAGAAGAGGCGAGCAGGACACACACTCAGAGGGATGACCTTGTGAGGACGTGGGAGAAGATGGCCATCTTCGTGTCAGGGAGGAAGCAGCCCTGCTGGCACCCGAGCCCGATGTCCAGCCTCCGGAACCCTGAGGAAGTAAAGGCCTGCAGTTTGAGACACCCATTCTGGGAACTTTGTTGCGCAGCCCAAGCAGTCTCGTGCAGCAGACACATTTCTCAACCCTTCAAAACCCACGTTTTCTTTTGGATAACCAGTCATCTCACCACCTGCCTTCCAGCCAAGGTCCTGACTTGCACCCTCTGCCCCCTATGGCTGCAGACGCCAACCACGCTGGCCCGAATAGCCTCCTTCTCTTCCCTGTCCCCCAAGGTGCTCTTCTTCACTTTATTCACTAAGCTCATTTCAACCCAATCCTAAACTACTCGATTCAAACAGCACTTCCTTTAGGAAGCCTTTCTTATATCTTCACAACCCTACTGTTTTGTTAAACACTTACACGCATACATACCCAGGCATCACTGCATTGTTGTTGATAACAGAAACTAAAATTGGAGCCGATAAAAATACCACCATTTGTGGACTGATTGAGTGAGTGAAAGTCACTCAGTCATGTCTGACTCTTTGCCACCCCATGGACTGTAGCCCACCAGGCTCTCCTCTGTCCATGAGATTCTCCAGGCAAGAATCCTGGAGTGGGTTGCCATGCCCTCCTCTAGTGTGGACTGATTAGGAAAAGCCTTACGGTGGGGGTGTGTGGTGGTGAAGCAGGTGGTGCAAAGGGCAAGACAGAACACATCCACCCTCTTAAAACCAACCGAAACTACAAAGTGTTCCCGCCAAGTCAAAGGCAAATGAAACGAAGAATATAGCTGTTTAGCCAGTCAGTGCTCAACCTCAGAGAAACTATTCAATGAATTTATTGTTGGTCTTGATAGTTAGATGGTATGTAGATTGTCACTGTTGTTCAGTTGCCAAGTCCTGTCCTGCACAGCATGGCTCATAGCTTCATTGAGTTATGCAAGCCCCTTTTTCAGGACAAGGCAGTGATCCATGAAGGGGGTACATAGGCAGAGATATATAAGTAGAAAATCTTCATTTGGTAACCATTTAATAATAATTAATTCAAGCAACAGTCATTAACAGATGGATGATAAAGCTAAAGGGTGAACTCTGAAAAACAACAAGATATTTACATAAGCTCAAAGTATCTCTCCATAAGACACTTGTGAACTACAAAGGGGACAATTGTAGCTTTCCAGTGAAGAAAGCTGGCTGACTCCACCTCCAATCGGAGGTCAAAATGTACTTAGCATGGCACAAGCCCACCCCATGAGCCTCCTGATTCTGTGAGCTGAGAGGGACATGACTCTGTCTTTGTGTATTTCTGCCCAAATTGCATAAACAGAGGTGGATCGTTAGGAAACACTAGACAAATACAAAAATGAGGAGCACTCCATAAAAATCATAACCCAAGAGTCTCAACTCGTGAAAGACTAAGGTACACAGAGGCAGGTCTCCAGGTGAGAGGAACCATGGAATGCAGCCTAGAGACAGGGGCTTCGTTTTGCTGTACAGACCTCAGTGGGACATTTGGCAAAATCTGCAAAACATCGGCAGAGAAGATAGACATGTTTTTCCACTGCTGACATTCTGACATCTGCAACTGTAAATATGAAAGAAAACGCTATTGTTTTTAGGAAATACACACGGAAGTTTTTGAAGCTACAGGAGCATCAATCTATACTTTTTCTCAAATATTTCAGAGAAAGCACAATACATCCAGAGAACATGGTAAACACACCATAGGAAAAGAATTCAGCAAAATTCAGGATATATGAAAATCTCTAAGACAAGCAATAGATAAAGGGTAGGGGGAAGAGGGAAAGCAAACATCTAGATTAAAAGGAATAAACAGGCATCCTGACAAATGCAAAGTCTGTACTCATTTGGCTCCATGAGTCAAAGAAATAGGAAAATAAAAATAATGATGCAAACAGGGAAATTTGAATAATGGTTATTTTATCACCTTAAGGAATCATTGTCAAGTGATTCAGATACAATATAGCACTGGATCTCTTCAAGACAGATACTCAAGTATTTATGAAAGAAAGGAGATGATGCCTGGAATTTGCTTCTCGACAACCCTGTCAGGGTGGAGAGTGGGCGAGATGGGCCTCGGTAATTATAGAAGCTGGGTGATGTGTGCGTGGAGGTTCATTATAACACACTTCTTACTTTTCTACATGCTTGGAAATTTCCGTAACACAGAACTTAAAACATAATGACGGAGATTTTTCTGTGCTGGTGTGGGAAAACGCATTAAGTCACAGGAAGGGAAACGAGGGTGAATTTTATATGTAAGGTGAATTTTATATGTAAAACGACTCCTTTTCTGTACAAAGATGGTTGGAGAGACACAGAGACACACCAGAGCTAACAGGTACACAGTGGGATGGATGATGTCCGTGCAGTCCAAGGGACTCTCAAGAGTCTTCTCCAGCACCACAGTTCAAAAGCATCAATTCTTCAGCGCTCAGCCTTCTTTATGGTCCAGCTCTCACATCTATACATGACTACTGGAGAAAACCATAGCTTTGCCTATATGGAAATCAAACCAGTCAATCTTAAAGGAAATCAACCCTCAATATTTATTGGAAGGACTGTTACTGAAGCTGAAGCTCCAAAACTTTGGCCACCTGATGCAAAGAGCCAACTCACTGGGAAAGACCCTGGTGCTGGGAAAAAATGAGAGCAGGAAGAGAAGGGAACAGCAGAGGATGAGATGGTTGGATAGTATCACCGACTCAATGGACATGAATTTGAGTAAACTCTAGCATATAGTGGAGGGCAGGGAAGCCTGGTGTGCTGCAGTCCACAGGGTTGCAAAGAGTTGGACATGACTTAACAACTGAATGAGAAGAACAACAGGACTGATGGATGGAGAGACGGACAGATAGATATGGATGGACTATAGCTTCCCTGGTGGTTCAAAAGGCAAGGAATCAGCCTGCAGTGCAGGAGACCCAGGTTCCATCCTTAGGTCAGGAAGATCCCCTGGAGAAGGGAATGGCAATCCACTCCAGTGTCCTTGCCTAGAGAATTCCATGGACAGAGGAGAGCCTGGCAGGTTACAGTCCATGGGGATACAAAGAGTTGGACACAACTGAGCTACTAACACACACATATAGATAATAGGTAGATAAGATGGATGGATAGGTACATAGACATATAGTTGAGTTCAGTCACTCAGTCGTGTCTGACCCTTTGCGACCCCATGGACTGCAGCATGCCAGGCTTCCCTGTCCATCACCAACACCCAGAGCTTGCTCAAACTCATGTCCACTGAGTCAGTGATGCCATCCAACCATCTCATCCTCTGTTGTCCCCTTCTCCTCCCACCTTCAGTCTTTCCCAGCATCAGGCTCTTTTCCAATGAATCACTTCTCACCAGGCAGCCAAAGTTTTGGAGCTTCAACTTTAGCATCAGTCCTTCCAGTGAAAATTCAGGGTTGATTTCCTTTAGGGTTGACTGGTTTGGTCTCCTTGCAGTCCAAGGGACTCTCACCAGTCTTTTCCAGCACCACAGTCCAAAATCATCATTTCGTTGACTCTCAGCCTTCTTTATGTTCCAGATCTCACATTTGTACATGACTACTAGAAAAACCATAGCTTTGACTAGACAGACCTTTGTCAGCAAAGTAATTTACATAGACATATAAGTGTACTATAGATCTTGAACTTCTTGAATTATACAGATTAAGTAATATACAGACAGGTATGTATACCTATCTATCCATCTAGCTCCATATATTTGTATGCATATATATACATATATATATACACACATCCATGCTTGTGAGGGCCTGGAAACTTCCAATTAAGATACCATTAACAGTTGTTACTTCTCAAGACCAGAGGTGAGGGGAAAGGTGATTTTTTGACATGCCCTTATGCACCATTAGTATTTTTTCCATGACAGGTAGTAATTTTGCAATTTAAAACCAATTTACATTTCAAAATAATGATGGTATTTTTAAAAACTGGAGAAGCTTAAATATCCTACAATAGGAGACTGATTGAATGAATTAAAACAAGAGCAGACAGATGAACATTCTGACTCAGTCTTGCAACAAATGATGTGGGCCTAGTATAATTGTCACTGAAGGATGTGAAGTGAATAGAAGACAAGTTGCAAAATGCAGTGTGTGATCAGGACCTCATGTGAACACGTCTGGGTCTCTGTTCCCAGATGACTGTTTCCTGCTGGGAGCTTGAGAGTAACATCTCCTTCCTGTTTATCTGAAATTTCAAAGCATTCCTCAATGAATACATCACTTTGTCAATAAAGGTCCATATAGTCAAGCTATGGTTTTTCCAGTAGCCAGTACCGATGTGAGAGCTGGACCATAAAGAAGGCTGAGAGCTGACAAAACAATGCTGTTGAATTTCGGTGTTGGATAAGACTCTTGAGAGGCCCTTGGACTGCAAGGAGATCCAACCAGTCAACCTTAAAGGAAATCAACCCTGACTTTTCATTAAAAGGATGGATGCTAAAACTGAAGCTCCAATACTTTAGGCTTGTGATGCAAAGAGCTAACTGATTGGAAAAGACCCTGAAGCTGGGAAAGATTGAGGGCAGAAAGAGAAGGGGCTGGCAGAGGATATGGTTGGATGGCATCACCGATTCTATGGACATGAGTTTGAGCAAACTCCGGGATATAGTGAAGAACAGAGAAGCCTGGCGTGCTGCAGTCCATGGGGTCGCAAAGAATCAGACACAACTTAGCGACTGAACAACAATGAATACAAGCTAATTCTGAAACCAGAAAGTTACATCTCTGCACGCTTTACTGCTGTGTGTTTTCTCCCCTATGCTCGAGAACAAGAATTGTGCCTGAATCCCCAGCCCCTGGCACCGTGCCTGGCAGAATCAGGGGTGGGTAAACATCTGCCAATATGAATTGAACTGGCTTGTCCAAATCAGTGGAGTCTGGACATGTGCATAGTCTGATGGACACATGGCACGTTCTGAATGGACCTAGCCATCTGCTTCTCCCAAACAAGCCACATGGACCTGTCCAACCATCCAGTGATGGGTGTTTGCACGCAAGAGATGGAGGTATGTTTGGGGATGAAATATTGCTTAGCTGAGGCCCTCTAGGAGCCCACACAAATGGGGTGGGCACAGTGGAAAAAGAAGTAACAGCTGAAACAGAGGTGAGCGTCTGGAAGGAGAGGCAAGGAAGCTGCTGCAGGGGGAGGTGGGGGGTGCTTCCTGGGGAGGGGCGGTCGGCCATCCAGGCACAATTCCAGGAGGAAGCTAGGATGCGCCCTTGTGATGTGCCCTTGTGGGGCCCTTGTGCGCAGCTTGTGGAGTCAAATCAATGACATGTGGAAGGGACACTGCGCATGCCCCTCTCTGAGCCCATGGAGGTCGCCACAAACCAGCCAGCTCAAAACAACAGCAGTTGCTCTCGCAGTCCTGAAGCCCAGGAGTCTGAGATCAAGGTGTCAGCAGGCCAGACTCCTTCAGAGGCTCAAAGGGAGGGTCTTTCCTGCCTCTTCCAGCTGCTGGGGGCTGCAGCATCCCTTGGGTTGGGGCTGCCTTCCCTGAACGTCTGTTTCCTGTTCGTATCCTCTGTTTCCCAGAGACCACTCTTGGTGGACTGAGGACGACCCTAGTCCAGCACAATCGCATCTCAGTCCTTCACGTAATTACATCATCTGCAAAGACTTTATTTCCAAGTAAGATCACTTTCTGAGGCCTCCTATAGACATGAATTTTGGGGGGACTGTCCGAACGCCTCCATCAAGGCTCCATGACAAGGATGCATTGCCAAGATGAATGGTACTGGGTCCCCACAGCTGTGCAGCTGAGCAAGCATGAAGACAGAAATGGTCTCCAGGAGTGGGGATCAGAGCAACGAAGGGCTGGAGACACAGAGGCAACACTGCCCTGGGCTCCCTCCAGACATGTGGTGGGGAAGAGGAACAGCAGCCCCCTCGGGACCTCCAGAGTTTGCACTATTCATGGTTGACCTTTGACACTGGCTGGAAGGATCCAGCAAGAACTACAACAGCTGCCCTGAGGACCAGCACCAACGAAGCGGAGGAGCCGGTCTGCTCAAGAGAAGCGAGAACTTACGTCTGTACAAAATCCTGGACGCAGATGTTCAAAGCAGCATTATTCATAAGAACACAAAAGTGGGAACAAGCCGGATATTCATGAGTATGAGTGGATAAAAAATATGATGCATTAACACAAAGGACTAAAAAACATTGCAATCAGTTAATGTGATTTTTGAAAGTTGCTCTGCAGCCTTATACTTGAGAAGCCTAAATCCTTGGGGTTTTACAAACCACCAGGCTCACCATGAATTGTTTTGTCCAGGTTGAAGGGGCCTCTGGAGGGGGTCCACCCATGTTGTTGCCAGAAGCCCAGAAAGTCTCCACCCTCTGCACCCAGGAGTGGGTGGTGGGACGTTCTAAGAAGGCAGAAGGTGGTGGAAGAGAAGCCGGACAGCAGTTCTCGTGGTCAGAGCTAGGTGCCCTCGAAGGAGACTCTGAGCACTGGTCATCGTGGGGAGTCTCTTCTTGGGTATGCCTCTTCTTTGACGGAACTGTCTTCTCCTGAAGACAGCTGTCTCCCCACCCCGCCTGGCCATCATCACCACCAGCAGAAAGGACTGGGACCGCACAGCAAGGAGGGTGCATGCTGGCCTTCGAACCCCTGTCCTGACCCCAGTGAGGACTTCACTGGTGGGTCCTCAAAGCGATTTTCCTTGAGACGCTCAACTGGCAGGTTAGAATCAATGTCTATTTGCTGCTGTGCATTTCAGCGATCTCAAGGTGTTACTGATTGGCAAATTCAAATGCATATTGTCCTTAATTTGAGGTTAATTATATGTAACATTTCAAAGAAGGTAATCTCATTAATTTTGATTTGCTTCTAACAGTATTAAAGCACGCCGTGCAAGACCGACTCCATTAGAATGGAGCGCACGGGGGGAAACCCTGCTCTCCCCGCAGTATCATTACAGGTACTTTGTCAGCCAGGGTGAACCAGGAAGGATGCTGGTGGTGGGACAGGAACTTCTCCCGAAAGAGCTGGGCGCTCCACGGGGGCGCCCCCGTGATGAGCGGGTCCGCTCTCGGGGCGCGTCACCAGCTCGGTGCCTGTGGACGTTGATGTCCCGTAAGCCGCGTTTGGGGAATAAATGAATGAATGGGACCATCATGGCAAATGCGGAGGGGATCAGCATCCACCTTTCATGCACTGATGCAACCACAATGGAAGCACAGAGCGCCACCTACAGGTCGGGCATTGCCGTGAACGGGAACCAGCAAACGCAAAGGAGAGTTAATAAGTGAGGCCTTGGGTGCAGGCGACACTGTCAAAGCAACAATAAAACGAGAAGCCCTTTGGGGATGGACAGATAGGGACAGGTCAGCCACGTGGTCGGGAGAGGCTGTGGAGGAGGGGCCAGCCGTGCCAGCGGCTCACTCAAGGGACACAGACCCCAGGTGCCTGATGCAACCAGGAGCCTGAGCCGGCTTCCAAAGCAAGCTAAGTCCTTAGTCTGCACCAGAGCTTGTGGGGACCAGTGTGTCCAGACCTGGTCAGCATCCTTAGTGTGGTTGTTTGTGAGGAGAGAGTGGTGAGCAAGCACACAGCAGCGGCCGATGTATTTACTGTCCCCAGGTGGCGCTAGTGCTAAAGAGCCCGCCTACCAACACAGGAGACAGAAGAGACGTGGATTGGATCCCTGGGTCAGGAAGCACCCTGGAGAAGGGAATGGCAACCCACTCCAGTGTTCTTGCCTAGAGAATCCCATGGACAGAGGAGCCTAGCGGGCTGCAGTCCATGGGGTCACAGAGTCAGACACGACTTAGCACACAAGCATGAGAAATTTAAAATAAAAAGATGTTAAGCATTTCCAATCGTCAAATAACTCATAAACATCAAAGCACATAGTTAGGTGAGGATTTTTTCCCCAGGAAATTCTAAGCCCACCATTCTATAAACAGCTAAACTTGGACCCCTGTCTGCATAGAGGCTGCCCTTGATGCATTCATAATGCTCTGTGAACATCCTTTTTTCCCTTGAAAAATAAAAAAGTTTCCACATTTTAGATTATTTCCACAGGGTGTGAACGTTTTTACAGCTTTTGTTACTTGCTGCCAGACCATTTTCTGAGCAAATGGCACCAATTTACAAAGCTACCAGCCACAAATGACACCAGTTTCACTGCACCCTCCTCCACGAGAAATGGTTCTGCTGAGTTAAGAGCTACTTTCTCCTTTTTTATACACAAATTTATTTTTTAATTGGAGAAAAATTGCTTTACAAGCTTGGGTTGGTCTCTTGTCATACAACAACATGAATCAGCCTTAAACATAGATACATCCCTTCCCCTCCCCTCCCCTCCCCACACGCCCTTCCAGGTCATCAGAGAGCAACGCATGATAGCATGTATATGTTGATGCTACTGTCTCCTTTCATCCCCTCTCCTTCCCCTGCTGTGCCCACAAGTCCGTTCTTGATATCTGCGTCTCCACCCCTTCCCTGCAAATAGGTTCAGCATTTTCTAGATACCATATATATGCCTTAACATAAGGTATTTGTTTTTCTCCTTCTGACTTACTTCTCTCTGCAACAGGCTCTAGGTTCATCCACCTCAGTACCACTGACTCAAATGTATTCCTTTTTGTGGCTGAGTAGTATTCCACTGTATATATGTATCATAGTTTCTTTAGGCATACATCTGTCGGTGGACATCGAGGTTGTTGCTTCTATACCCTGGCTATTGTAAATAGTTCTGCAGTGAACACTGGAGTAGCTGTGTCTTTTAGAAATGTGGTTTTCTCCGGGTATATGCCCAGTACTGGGAGTTCTGCTTTTAACCAATTTCAGTCAACTTCCTTCCCCCTCTCCTTTCCTCAGTCCCCTTCCCCATCTCCTCTATAACTGGTTACCAGGCAACCAGCAGCTGTGGAGGAGAGGCTGGAGCACAGAGAGCAGAGAGAAGCTAAGTCCTGATGCCTCCGGGAGGGCCCAGGGTCCACACCTCTGAGTCTCACCTGCCACACCAGGGATTCAAGTCTGTAATTCAAGAGCCCCTGATTCATTTGGACCAGGAGGGTGTTTCAGTCCACTCCAGCTGCTGAAACAAAGCAGCACAGACTCGGCGGTCTCTAAACAACAGATTGTTTCTCACGGTTCTGGAGACTAGACGCCCAGTGTCAAGGTGCCAGCTGACTTCACATCTGACGGGAGCCTGCTTCGTGGTTCCCAGACAGTCATCTAATCCCCGTGTCCTCACATGACAGAGAAGATGAGACCACTTTTACTAGGGCACTAATCCCCTCTGGGGGCCTCCACCCTCAAGACCCAATCATCTCCCAAAGGCCCCACTTCATGAGATCACCAAGGCTTCCGGAGTGACTCAGATGGTAAAGAATCTACCCCCAGTGCAGGAGACCCGGGTTCATCCATGGGTTGGAAAGGTGCCTGGAGGAGGGCATGGCAACCCACTCTTGTAGTTTTGCCTGGGAAATCTCATGACAGAGGAGCCTGGCGGGTTGCAGTCCATGGGATCACAAAGGGTCAGACAAGCCTGAGGGGCTAACACTTTTTCACTTTCCTAATAGCACCATCTGGGGGTTACGTTGAAACACATGGGTTGAGAGGGACACAACAGAGGGTGGCTGGCTTGGGTTTCATGTTGAAGGCATCCCTGTGACCTCCAGGCTCGGAGTATAGAGAGGGACCCCACATCAGACCCCTCAGTGAGGAGGTGCTTTGGACCCAGCCAGGGGTGCTGGAAATAGAAGGGGATCCCTCTGGGAGACAAGGCTGGGACAGGAGTTAGGACATGGATGTGGTGGGGAGAGGGGTTCAGAAAGTGACTGGAGACCAGAGGCCTCTGGGACAGGTGGGCACAGCTAGGGGGTAGGGGGAGGCCCTGGAGGAGAGGATGCAGGAGAAGATGGCAAGGTCAACCTACCCATCTCCCTCTCCCCTCCTCGCCCTGCCTGCTTCTCTGCAAAGATAAAAAAAAGCCTGCCCTGCACCAGCTCCCCACCACCACCACCCCAAGGGCCCGTGAGAAGATACTGCACTCCCATCTTAAACACCCTCCTGTAGTGCTGACTCTGGCCTGCACGCAAGCAAAGCCTTCCTGACCATGAGAACCGAGACATGCAGGCTGGGCGCTGAGACTGTCTGGAAGGAAACTGGATAGACAGGCTCAGGAATGTCTGGGGAATTCACAGGACAGGTGGCCATAATGAGCAGCTTTAACTCTTCATTCTAAAAAGCACACCCGGACACAGACAGACCCCATCTGCTGACAGCCGAGCAAAGACAAACAGCAAGCAGAAAATTAAATACCAATCAAGTTATTTGATTTGGGGTGTATATTTGTGGCAAGAGAACTAAATCATATATTGATCCCAAATAAGAGCAAATTCAAGTAGTGGGTTTTGTTTGTTTGTTTTTTTAGATGCAAAATACTTCAGAACCTGGGCCAGAAGGAAAAGACACATGTAGAGGAAGCGGTGATTGTCGGCACTGAATTAGAGAGGCCCCTTGGTATTTGAAATGATTGGATAGATTTTCCACTTTATTTTGTTGGAGGGAAGTTCATTTTATGCCTTTGCCAGTTCAGCCAGCTCAGACAGACCCAGCGGGGTCCTGGGTGGGAAGAGTTTCATCCTGAGGACACCGCCCTCCAATCGGGCAGGTCAGACGGAGACAGAAGGTGGGGGCGCCTCTGCTCTGCCTGCAGTTTCTTGGAAGCTTCCATTGAAGAGGCTAGAGCTGGCCTTGACCTGGAAGGGTAAACAAATGTCCAGCAGGGAGAGGACAGTGAAGGGGTCCGGAGCAGACGGGACAGCTGAAGCCAGTGGTGGCTTGGGAAAGAGATTTGGAGGGAGAAGGAACACGGAGAAATGATATAGAAAGTTAGGTTCTGGCCAGTCTGCAGGGAGTGCTCGGCGTCACTCAGAGGAGGCCAGCGTTCACTGACTGACTCCCAGTACTTGCTTTTGCAGACACTGAGTGAACTGTGGTGAGTATGGCTTCTGCCTTATGGATTTAAATTCCAGTTTAGGGGAGGGTGGCATATGTTAGGCATGTTTCATCCATATCCTTGCAAAATGATGAATTGTATAAGTATAGTAAGGAAAAAGCCAGGTGCTATGGGGAAGAACTGAAGGCAGGAGGAGAAGGGGACGACAGAGGGTGAGGGGGTTGGATGGCATCACCGACTCAATGGACACGAGTTTGAGCAAGCTCCCGGAGATGGTGCAGGACAAGGGAGCCTGGTGTGCTGCAGTCCACGGGGTCGCAAAGAGTCTGACTCGACTGAGTGACTCATCAACAGCAACACGGGGAAAAGTACAGAAAGGGTTTCTCTCGGGCTGGGGCTGAGAGTTCCGAGGGAGGCAGAGGGCGGGGCGTCACCATGCCAGGCTGGGAAGGTCGAGGAACAGAGGGAAGGAGTACGAACTTAGATTAAAAGGAGACGTTTATACCCACGTGCGTGCTCAGTCACTAAGCCGTGTCCGACTCTTTGGGACCCCATGGACTGAAGTCCGCCAGACCCCTCTGGCCATGGAATTTTCCAGGAAATAATACTGGAGTGGGTTGCCATTTCCTCCCAACTGAGGGATCAGGACTCAGTTGAGACTCGAACCCAAGTCTCCTGTGTCTCCTGCTCTGGCAGGCGGTTTTTCACCTGTTGAGTCACCTGGGAAGCCGCTTTTATTTCCATAAACAACAGCCTTTAAGGAGAAAGGCAGAGCCCAAATGGGCATGGAATTACGACTTCAACAGATTCATTAATCACAAAATTACATTCACTCTAGATATTAAAGCCAATTACAAAGCTACAGTAATTAAGAGTATGATGTTAACATCAGGAGAGGAAAAAAAAAACAGGAAACAAAAGAGAGAAAAGGTGAGGGTGGAAATTATGATAAAGGTGATGTTTCAAATCCAAGGGGAAAAGAAGAGGCTTTTTTTATAATCAATATAATTAGTATAATTAGTTAGCCGCTTGGGAAAATATTGAGACAGATCTCTCTTTTACACTTACACCAAAATAGATCCCAGATGAATTTAAGATCTAAAATATTTTTAAACACTTAATCTGTAAGGCAATATTTACTTCTATAATCTACAAAGCAATTATACTTTTATCATCGCTGGGTAAGGAAAGCTTTCCTGCACTTGTCTCTGCTGGCAAATCTGCTGGCAACAGATCAGTGATCTGACTATATGACAATAAAAACTACACAAGGAAAATAAAGACCATTAAAAAATTTAAAAGGCAAATGAACTGGTAAGGTGCTGTTTTTCTTAACATTTGAAGAACTCTTACAAACCAGGTATAACAAAGACAGCTCCAAAAGAAGAAAAATGGGCCACAGTGAAAGCAATGACAGATTTTATTTTCTTGGGCTCCAAAGTTACTGCGGATGGTGACTGCAGCCATGAAATTAAAAGACACTTGCTCCTTGGAAGGAAAGCTATGACAAACCTAGACAGCATATTAAAAAGCAGAGATATCACTTTGCTGACAAAGGTCCATATAGTCAAAGCTATGTTTTTTTTCAGTAGCTTTGTACGGATGTGAGATGTATAGATGTGAGAGCTGGACCATAAAGAAAGCTGAGCACCAAAAAACTGCTTTCAAACTGTGGTGCTAGAGAACACTCTAAGACTTGAGAGTCTCTTGAACTGCAAGTAGATTGAACCAGTCAGTCCCAAAGGAAAAGAGCCCTGAAGATTCATTGAAAGGACTGAGGCTGAAGCTCCAATACTTTGGCCACCTGATGGAAAGAGCCAACTCATTGGAAAAGACCCTGATGCTGGGAAAGGTTGAAGACAGGAGGAGAAGGGGACGACGGAGGAGGAGATGGTTGGACGGCATCACCGACTCAATGGACGTGAGTTTGAGCAAGCTCCGGGAGACGGTGAAGGACAGGGAAGCCTGGCATGCTGCAGTCCCTGGAGTTGCAAAGAGCCAGACACAACTTAGCAGCTAAACAGAAACAACACCAAAATACATACAGACCCAAGAGAAGTCAAATAGTTACAAGACGCTTGTGTGCGTTGGCTTGGCCTGGATTTCCGGAATTCTCTCTCCAGCATGCATGGGACACGTACGGTCCTGAGCAGAGAGTCTGCTTCTTGGCAGAGAATCTCTGGAGAGCAACTCAAAGAAGCACCAGAATGTTCACAATGGACACCTCCTCCAACACTCCAGGGCCTTCTGTCAGCCAAGTGTGGGGTTGGCCAAGATGTTCATTCTGGTTGTGACAACCTATGCAGAACTCTGAATGAACATTTTGCCCAACTTGGTGCATCAGTAACGTGGAGGCATCAATACAAGAATGCTTACAAGAGCAACTCTTATGATACCAAGTTAAACATAATCTAAACACAGGGTGTGCTAAATTTAGTTTTAGGAACCCATCTAAAATGATGATACAAATAAATGTATTTACGAAACAGAAATAGACTCACAGACTTGGAAAACAAACTTATGGTTACTGAAGGGGAAAGGGAGGGGAGAGGGGTAAATTAGGAGTTTGAGATTAACAGACACACACTGCTACATGTAAAATAGATAAACAACAGGATCTACAGTATAGGACAGGGAAATCTATTCAAAAGTCTGTATTAATCTATATGGGACAAGAATCTGAAAAAGAACAGATGTATGTGCTTTACACAAAGGGAATCAGATAACTGATTCCCTTTGTTCTACACCAAACCTAGCACAGCATGGTAAATCGGTTATACTCCAATATAAAACAAAAATTAAAGAAAATAAAAACAACAACCACAAAATGTTTAGCAGAGCAGATGAGCTCCAGAAACCAGAGCAGAGCTGGCTCTTGTTTGGAAGGCATGTCCTCCCTGCTGCGCTTTGCCAGCCACGTGCAGCTCTAGACATTTCAATGGGTTGAACTCCTTTTCACATTCTTGCTCCCCTGCCTGTGATGATTCAAACGCTATTGCAGACAGTAAACAGTCCAACTGGAATCCCTGCCTTTCGTCCCTCCCCCTGCCACGCAAGAAGCAAGGCCACCCAGTCTGCGTGCAGCCGGTGGTCTGAGGAGCTCATTAGAATGCACGGCTTTTAGGGACACGAGAGGACAGAAAGTTCCAGCCCTCCCAGGAATTCCCCAGATGCTTGTGGCGATGTGAGTGACGGTCTGTCCTCTAGCCTCCATTTTATTAATTTTCTTTTAAGTGATGCCCAAACTGCAAATAAAATTTTTTTTTTTTAATTCTTTAAGGATTCCCAGGTGGCACAGTGGTACAGAATCTGCCTGCCAGTGCAGGAAATGCAGAAGACGCGGGTTCAGTCTCTGCGTCAGGAAGAGCCCCTGGAGAAGGGAATGGTTACCCACTCCAGCATTCTTGCCTCGAGAATCCCTTGGACAGGGGAGCCTGATGGAAACAGTCCACGGGGTTGCAGAGAGTCAGACATGACTGAGCTCACACTGAACTGAATCCTTTATTTAGCTGTTTTTGCAGTTCCGGAATTTTCTTTATAGCTTTTTAAACATTTTTAATTTTCCTAGTGGCATTCTGTTTATATTTTAATTTGTTGAATATCGTGTTATTGCTGTTCAGTCACTAAGTCAGGTCTGATTCTTAGACCCCATGGACCTCAGCAAGCCAGTCTTCCCTGTCCTTCACTATCACTCAGAGTTTGCAGAAACTTATGTCCATTGAGTCGATGATGCCATCCAACTCTCTCATCCTCTGTTGCTACCTTCTCCTCCTGCCCTCAATCTTTCCCAGCATCAGGGTCTTTTACAGTGAATCAGCTCTTCATATCAAGAGGCCAAAATATTGGAGCTTCAGCATCAGTCCTTCCAGTGAATATTCAGTGCTGATTTCCTTCAGGATTGACTGGTTTGATCTCCTTGCTGTCCAAAAGACTGTCTAGAATCTTCTCCAGCACCACAGTTTGAAAGCATCAATTCTTTGGCACTCAACCTTCTTTACGGTCCAGCTCACACATGCATACATGACTACTGAGAAAACCCTAGCTTTGCCTCATACGGACCTTTGTCAGTGAAGTGATATCTCTGTTTTTTAGTATGCTGTCTAGGTTTGTCATTGAATACTTTAACTATAGTCATTTGAATATTTGTTCTGACATATCCAATAATCAAATTTCCTGTGAGTCTGTTTCCATTGCTTTTTTTTCTTGACGTCCAATCAGTGTCTGCTTATCTCTTTTGAATGCTGGACATGTTTGTGAAAGAGTGTAAATGTCATTGGAGCCTCTGAATGACACTGTTCTACGAAGGCTTTGCTTTTTAATTTGGTGATCAGGCAAGAGCAGATCTCTAATCCAATTAGAGAGCAAGATGATTCAAGCCTGGCCTTGTGAGGACTGTTGTTTCCCATTCTCCCCTATTCCAGAGCATCGAGTATTTAGGTTCTCCACGCAGTGGCTCAGACCTGCCTGCAATGCAGACCTGGGTTTGATCCCTGGGTCAGAGAGACCCCCTGGAGGAGGAAAGGCAGCCCACTCCAGTATTCTTGCCTAGAGAATCCCATGGACAGAGGAGCCTGGCGGGGTATAGTCCATGGGGTGACAGAGTCAGACAGGACTGAATGACTGAATCACCCTCACCCTGAAATCCTACCATGTGTATGAGGTCCCCTATTTTTGCCAAGCCATGAACTCCAACTTTGACCCCAGAACTCAACTGGTGTGTAGACAGAGGTCAGTTCCTCAGCCTTTGATGCATGGCTGGAGAGTCGGCAACAACCTGGAAGGGAAAAGGCCCTCCAGACTTCAGGCTCTGCTCTCTCTGTTTCTCTCCAGAAATTCTCTGAGGCTGTAGTCACCCAAGTCTTGTCAGCTCTCCTCCATCAGCAGAGGTGTCTTACCTGTCACCAACACCATTCTGTCACGCGATCATGCTGTTGTAGCGTTATAGTAAGCCTTGGAATCAGTAAGAGTCTTCCCACTTTGTTCTTCCTTTCCAAAACTGTTTTGTATATTCTACTTTCCTTGATTTTCCATATACACTTTAGAATCAGTTTCCTTATGGGCACACACACATATGGTGGTTGGCTGGCATCACCATCGCAATGGACATGAACTTGGGCAAACTCCTGGAGATGGGGAGGGACGGGGAAGCCTAGCGTGCTGCAGTCCATGGGATCATGAAGAGTTGGACACGACTTGGCGACTGAACAACAACAAGTATGTATGTATTGTTGTGTACTTTAAATTTTTAAATTAATTTTCAGTAAAGGTGCTAAGGCAATTCATTGGAGAATAATTATTTCAAAAATTAGTGCTAGAATAATTAGATTCTCTATGCAGAAAAATTAACCTCTATCCATATCTTGGACCATATAGAAAAATTATCTGGAATTAATCATAGATCAAAACCCTAAAACTATACAACTTCTAGCAGAAAATAGAAGAAAATCTTGATGGCTTTGAGTTAAGCAAATCGTTTGATAGGACACAGAAAGCATAATCACAGAAAGAGAAAATGTTATACTGGTCTTCATCAAAACTGAAAAATGCTTATTGAAAAGGAACTCTTAAGAACACAAACTGACCAGCCAGAGATTGAAAGAAAAGACCTGAATGTTTAGTGAAACACTGCTTTTAAAAAGTATATTGAAAAGTTTACAGATGTCAATAATAAGAAAACAGACATTCCTATTTAACAAATGAAATGGATAAAAAATTTGAACAGACACTTCACTGAAGGAGACAGACGGATACCAGGGGAGCACAAAGTCTGTGAGAAGCTGCTTGGTGTCACTGGGCATCACGGAAATGCAAGTACGATCCCCCAACCAGAATAGTTCAGTGAAACAAACTTTGTAAAAGTACCGATGATATCAACGGCTGGCAAAAACACAGAGCACCGCACCTAGAACTCTCATCCTTTGCTGGTAGGAAGGCAAAGTGGTGACCGACCCCCGCTCCCTCCCCGAACTGGAAACCAGCCTGGCGGTTTCTTTTGAAGCCAAACATACAGTTTGGGATTACCAAACAACCCAGTAATCCCACGTCTCGGTGTTTGTCCAAGAGAAATAGAACCATATAGTCACACAAACGCCTGTATGTGAATCTTCACAGAAGCTTTGTTCACAGTTGAAAAAAAATGCTGTAAATAAATGTCCATCAGCTGGCGAATGAGTGAACAAGTCATGATATATCCCTACAGTGAAATATGACTCAGAAAAATAGATAAAAGCACAAGCTATCCATTCCAAAAATATGGACGGCTCTGAAGCACGTTATACCAAGTTGAAAGAAGCCAGAGACAAATGTTGCATAAAGCATGACTCTGTTTATATAGCAAATTGCAAAAGGCAAACTATAGAGGGAGCAGACAGGTCAGCGGCTGCCGGGGCCTACGGGTGGGGAGGGGGTTTGACCATTATGGGGAACGAGAGACCTTTAGGAAGGTAACAGAACCATTCTTTATCTTGATTAAGGAATAAGGTATTGACACATGACCCTCTGTTCTTGTCACAATTTGTAGAACTGTACATTTTTTTAATGGTGAGTTTTGCTTCTATATAAAAGAAAACTCAATAAACCTAACTTTAAAAATTGTTAACCATTTCCCATTACTATATATCCATTCTTTTTTTTTTTATTTCCTCTACTCATTGTCTCTTGTGCTTCATAATCCTCACTGGATAACATCTTGTGTGGGTATGTTTTCCTAAACAAACCAGGGCTGACGTGATGAACGCAATTCTCAACAAGCATTTACGCCATCACGACTCTGGCTAGGAGAGTAATATCTGGCCCCAACTTCTCTGAGGGACCAATTACACATTTTGACTGGTCTTGGGGTCATGCGCAGCTTCTGTTGTATTACCAGCTATGCAATTGCTCTAGCCTTCACCTGGCCTCCGCCTGCTGTTGGGCCAGTCGCTTCTGACCGTACTTGCTTCTCATGGTTTCTACCCTGGTCATTGGTCTAATCAAGCTTCGTATATGTCCTTGAGTTCCTCTTGGTAAAGTGCGCATCTTTAGAATATCATTTAAATTTATTAAATGATAAATACTTTTCAATTTATCATTTAATAAATTTAAACCATAATTATTTTAAAAAGTATATTCATGCATTGCTGTCGCTAGGATCATCACATCACACCAAGCTTGCCCACTTTGCTCTCCGGTACTGCTTTGGGCTCTGGTGGTGTCTGCTTCACTCTTTGTTGTTCATTTTTGATAAGAGCTGGTGATGGATAGGGAGGCCTGGCGTGCTGCAGTTCATGGGGTCGCAAAGAGTCAGACACGACTGAGCGACTGATCTGATCTGATCTTTGATAAGGTTTATTGACAGCATTGTTTTTATTCCAGATGGTAAGTTCTTGAGTACATTTACCAACTCCGTTTTACATCACCTGTTTCTGCTTCCATCTTTATTATTTAATCATTTTCCTGCTTCTGTCACGTGGTTGCTCTGTGGTTTTCTCTGCTTTAATTAAACCTTGTAGGAGAATGTTGGCAGAAGTGGCTCTGATGCCCATCATTCCTGTGTGCTGGCCCTCGGGAAGTCCCCCCACCCTGACTCTGGGCTTTGCCATGCGATTTATCTTGACTGCTGGGTCTATCACAGAATGGACACAGCAGGACTTGGAAAATGCTCTGACCAGGGCTCATCCACCTTGCTGTACTTGGAAGCCTGTGCCCATTGTGTGAAGCAGACCCGGATGCCCTGCCCAGGAAGGAGCACACACAGAGCCTGTGTGCCCCAGCCCATGCCTGCCAAGCACCAGACAAGTGACCAGGGCACGGCTGGAGCAGCTGGCCTTCTAGCCAGCAGACACGGGCACGTGAGAGCCCAGCAGAGACCAGCCATGCAAACACAGCTGAGGGGAACAACCCACCGACCCACAGAGCCAAACACAAGAGCTGTTGGTAGGCACTAAGTTTGGGGGATAGTTTCTTAGGCACCTTGGACATGGGGTAGCTCCTCTCAGCCACTCCTGACCTTGGACGTGGGGTAGCTCCAAGGTAAGGAGCAGCGGCTGTGCTTTGCTGGAGCAGCCGTGAAGAGAGACCCCACGTCCAAGGTAAGAGAAACCCAAGTAAGACGGTAGGCGCTGAGAGAGGGCATCAGAGGGCAGACAGACTGAAACCACAGTCACAGACAACTGGCCAATCTGATCACACGGACCACAGGCTTGTATAATTCAGTGAAACTAAGCCATGTCCTATGGGGCCACCTAAGACAGACAGGTCATGGTGGAGAGGTCTGACGGAATGTGGTCCACTGGAGAAGGGAATGGCAAACCACTTCAGTATTCTTGCTTTGAAAACCCCATGAACAGTATGAAAAGGCAAAATGATAGGACACTGAAAGATGAACTCCCCAGGTTGGTAGGTGCCCAATATGCTACTGGAGATCAATGGAGAAATAACTCCAGAAAGAATGAAGGGAAGGAACCAAAGCAAAAACAACACCCCGTTGTGGATGTGACTGGTGATAGAAGCAAGGTCCAGTGCTGTAAAGAGCAATATTACATAGGAACCTGGAATGTTAGGTCCATGAATCAAGGCAAATTGGAAGTGGTCAAACAGGAGATGGCAAGAGTGAACATCGACATTCTAGGAATCAGCGAACTAAGATGAACTGGAATGGGTGAATTTAACTCAGATGACCATTGTATCTACTACTGTGGGCAGGAATCCCTTAGAAGAAATGGACTAGCCATCATGGTCAACAAAAGAGTCCGAAATGCAGTATTTGGATGCAGTCTCAAAAATGACAGAATGATCTCTGTTCGTTTCCAAGACAAACCATTCAATACCACAGTAATCCAAGTCCATGCCCCAACCAGTAATGCTGAAGAAGCTGAGGTTGAATGGTTCTATGAAGATCTACAAGACCTTTTAGAACTAACACCCAAAAAAGATGTCCTTTTCATTATAGGATACTGGAATGCAAAAGTAGGAAGTCAAGAAACACCTGGAGTAACTGGCAAATTTGGTCTTGGAATACAGAATGAAGCAGGGCAAAGGATAACAGAGTTCTGCCAAGAGAACACACTGGTCATAGCAAACACCCTCTTCCAACAACACAAGAGAAGACTCTATACATGGACATCACCAGATGGTCAACATCAAAATCAGACTGATTATATCCTTTGCAGCCAAAGATCGAGAGCTCTCTACAGTCAGCAAAACAAGACCAGGAGTGGACTGTGGCTCAGATCATGAACACCTTATTGCCAAATTTAGACTTAAATTGAAGAAAGTGGAGAAAACCACTAGACCATTCAGGTATGACCTAAACCAAATGATTATGACCTAAACCCTCATGATTATACAGTGAAAGTGAGAAATAGATTTAAGGGACTAGATCTGATAGGGTGCCTGATGAACTATGGATGGTGGTTTGTGACATTGTACAGGAGACAGGGATCAAGACCATCCCCAAGAAAAAGAAATGCAAAAAAGCAAAATTACTGTCTGAGGAGGCCTTACAAATAGCCATGAAAAGAAGAGAAGTGAAAAGCAAAGGAGAAAAGGAAAGATATACCCCTTTGAATGCAGAGTTCCAAAGAAGAGCAAGGAGAAGTAAGAAAGCCTTCCTCAGCAATCAGTGCAAAGAAATAGGAAAAAAAAAAAAAAAAACAATAGAATGGATAAGACTAGAGATCTCTTCAAGAAAATTAGAGATACCAAGGGAACATTTCATGCAAAGATGGGCTCAATAAAGGACAGAAATGGTATGGACCTAACAGAAGCAGAAGATATTAAGAAGAGGTGGCAAGAATACACAGAAGAACTGTACAAAAAAGAGTTTCACGACCCAGATAATCACAAAGGTGTGATCACTCACACTCACCTAGAGCCAGACATCCTGGAATGTGAAGTCAATTGGGCCTTAGGAAGCATCACTATGAACAAAGCTAGTGGAGGTGATGGAATTCCAGTTGAGCTATTTCAAATCCTAAAAGACGATGCTATAAAAGTGCTGCACTCAATATGCCAGCAAATTTGGAAAACTCAGCAGTGGCCACAGGACTGGAAAAGGTCAGTTTTCATTCCAATCCCAAAGAAAGGAAATCCCAAAGAATGCTCAAACTATCACACAAATGCACTCATCTCCCATGCTAGTAAAGTAATGCTCAAAATTCTCCAAGCTAGGCTTCAGCAATACATGAACTGTGAACTTTCAGATGTTCAAGCTGGTTTTAGAAAAGGCAGAGGAACCAGAGATCAAATTGCCAACATCTGCTATATCATCAAAAAAGCAAGAGAGTTCCAGAAAAACATCTATTTCTGCTTTATTGACTGTGCCAAAGCCTTTGACTGTGTGGATCACAATAAACTGTGGAAAATTCTGAAAGAGATGGAAAAAATACCAGACCACCTGACCTGCTTCTTAAGAAACCTATATACAGGTCAGGAAGCAGCAGTTAGAACTGGACATGGAACAACAAACTGGTTCCAAATAGGAAAAGGAGTACATCAAGGCTGTATATTGTCACCCTGCTTATTTAACTTATACGCAGAGTACATCATGAGAAACACCGGACTGGAAGAAGCACAAGCTGGAATCAAGATTGCCGGGAGAAGTGTGACTAACCTCAGATATGCAGATGACACCACCCTTATGGCAGAAAGTGAAGAGGAACTCAAAAGCCTCTTGATGAAAGTGAAAGAGGAGATTGAAAAAGTTGGCTTAAAGCTCAACATTCAGAAAACGAAGATCATGGCATCTGGTCCCACCACCTCATGGGGAATAGATGGGGAAACGGTAGAAACAGTGACTGACTTTATCTTTGGGGGCTCCAAAATCACTGCAAATGGAGAGTGCAGCTATAAAATTAAAAGACGCTTGCTCCTTGGAAGGAAAGTTATGACCAACCTAGATAGCATATTGAAAAGCAGAGACATTACTTTGCCAACAAAGGTCCGTCTAGTCAAGGCTATGGTTTTTCCAGTGGTCATGTGTGGATGTGAGAGTTGGATTATAAAGAACGCTGAGAATTGATGCTTTTGAACTGTGGTGTTGGAGAAGACTCTTGAGAGTCCCTTGAACTGCAAGGAGATCCAACCAGTCCATCCTAAAGGAGATCAGTCCTGAGTGTTCATTGGAAAGACTGATGTTGAAACTGAAAGTCCAATACTTTGGCCACCTGATGCAAAGAGCTGACTCATTGGAAAGGACCCTGATGCTGGAAAAGATTGAGGACAGGAAGAGAAGGGGATGACGGAGAATGAGATGGTTGGATGGCATCACCGATTCAATGGACATAAGTTTGGGTAGGCTCCGGGAGTTGGTGATGGACAGGGAAACCTGGCATGCTGTGGTTCATGGGGTTGCAAAGAGTCGGACACAATCGAGCAACTGAAGTGAACTGAACTTTTTAGGCACCCAAAGCTAACAAATAGAATTTTTATGTTTGTAAAGTTGTTTTCTGATAAAGTAACTCCAAGTCCTGGATTTTCCTTTGAGGGTTATCTGACTGATGCCATAAGTTACGATGCCTCCTTCCAGCATCGTCTGAGGTCTTTCTTCCTCTCTCTCTTTCTCTTTCCTTCTTCCTCCCTCCCTCCCTCCCTGCCCTCTTCTTTCTTTCTCTTTCTTTGCTTCTGCCAATAATGAGTTAATAGAACATTTACATTCCATATTTTCTTAGTTTAAAATATTTTTATTATTTTCTAGCTTTATGACAGTGTGGTTTGCAAAAAGAATATGAACAATTTGTGATTTTGTAATAGATTGTTGATTTCTTTATGGCTTAAAAATTTTCTGTTTCTACAAATGTTCCAGTGATTCTAGGAAAAAATAGATATTCCCCGCAGGAGTCATATTTCAACGATTAATGTTTCTTCAGTCCACTTACCCCAGACTGTATGTGTCATGGGTTGGGAGGGCCGTCCTCTCTTAGCTTTGCCTGGCGGGTGATTATTACTGGCAGGTAGATGGGTGCTCTATCCGTGTGGATTTGCTGAGTGATGAACAAATGCACCTAATTGACAATATTCATCAGCACCTCTGTTGCCTTACTGTGACTCATTATTTAAGATTTATTATGATGATTTATCTTACCAATATGGTGAAAAGTGAAAGACATGTATTAACTCTTTTCTCATCATTCTGCTGTTGCCCATTGCTCCTTGGATGTATAATACTCTTTCTTTTGCCTTTTCCTACTTTATCTGTTGATCATACGTTTGCCTGTGCCAGTGAGGTTAGCTATTATATTTATAAAATCATAACTTTCTCCTTTGATGTGTCTTCTCATGAATTTCTCTTTGTGTGATATTAATATTGGGATGCCTATAAATCCATGGCCTGATTTACTCCGGTAAGTCCTACTGCCCATCCGTGGTATAGGTAGCAAGTTGACCACCCAATGCCCATTCTCTGTTTTATCCTTGGTTTAAATAAAAAAGAAAATTTTTAAAAAGTAATTTTTCCTTAAGGCATCAGTGAGCCCCTCTAAAAAGTCACATTTTCCCTGAAATAAGGATGGTGACTTGACTCAGTTCTGGCAATGAGATTAACAGGAAGTTGCTGATCAGGACTTATGGAAGATCCCTTAAGAGATGGCCAAGGAGTGCCATTGTGTCCTTTGACTGTGTCTTGCTACCTGGAAGACAAATGTGGTGGTCGGTGCCCTTGCAGCCATCTTGGGTGCTGAGGCCCTCTGGGGGCAAATGCCATGCCCTAAATGATGGTGCAGCAGAAAGATGGAGCAAGTCTAGTCTCCAGGTGGCTCTAGTGTTCTGACACCTGGACTGATATTACACAACAAAATAAACTCTCATAGGCGTATGGTGCAGCATGTAATCTCAAAGTCAGCTCACTCCAGTCCTCACTCCAGTCCACGGTCAAACTGTAGCTGAGCAACCTGAACCTCAGACAAGGAAACGAAAACGCTTTCCTCATTGTCTTTCCTGCATCCCATACGACCGCACACCTTCCCCACTCCATATCCCTCCAAGTATGCTATTTGTAAGACTACTGCTTTACCTTCCTTCAGAATTTTAAATAATTGTTCCACATTTAAATAACACCAATGCTGAAAATAAACACTGTTCTGCCATCACTTTACCATTGGGTGTGCGTGCAAAGTCGCCTCAGTCGTGTCTGACTCTCTGTGACCCCATGGACTGTAGCCCGCCAGGCTCCCCTGTCCTCTAGATTCTCCAGGCAAGAATACTGGAGTGGTTGCCATGCCCTCCTCCAGGGGATCTTTCCAACCCGAGGATCGGACCCGCATCTCTTACGTCCCCTGCATTGGCAGGCAGCTTCTTTACCACTAGTGCCTCTGGGGAAGCCCCACTGTATCATCACTGAGCTTTTCACTGTTTTTATCTATTTGTTGATGGTCACAGATCCCCAGGTGATATCTAAAAATGGCTACAGAGAATGAGTGTGTGTGTGTGTGTGCGTGTGTGTGTGTGATTCTCTGCTTATGGCTTTCACACCTTAAAAATCAATCTAACCAATTCAATCAACCTTCACTGGAAATCAAATTATTGGATTATAAAGGTTTTCTCTTGGAATCTTGGCAGAACCGGAGGACACCTTTTTTCTTTCTTTCTATCTCTGTAAGCCTGGCTGAGTGAGCAGATTACACAGTGTAGACAGACCCCCAGGGAGGACGGCTGGGACTCAAGCCTAAGCAGAGCTCTCTGGACCAGCGCCTTGTGCGCAGCAGGCCCTCAGGAAGTCTGGGTGAAAGATTCAGTTCAGTTCAGTTCAGTCACTCAGTCATGTCTGACTCTTGGTGACACCATGAATGGGTGAAAGATTATAATAAGTCAATAGGGCCATCCTAATAAGACCATCCTGACTCGGCCTTGGGCTCACATCCAGACCAGTATCTCTGTACCCAGAGGGTCCCTGCTGGGGCCACAGCAGTGAGGGAGGGTCCTTCCCCCTGTAAGCATCATGGCTGCTGCCCCAGCTCTCAGAGGGGAAAGGCTGGCCCTGAGATCATCGTGTGTGTCCTGCTGACCCTTGGAAGGTGGGAACGCGTGCCCCACAGGAACCCGGGCTCCACATCTTCCCCATGGGGAAGTGCCCTAACAGACAGGCCACTCCTGAGACTGCGCTGCAGACTGGCCCCTCTGCCGACATCCTGGAGGAGGCTCTTGCAGCTGAGCTTGGGCAGAAACTTCACTTGGGCCTGTCACGGCTTAGACAGAGGCCCCTGAAAGACAGGTCAGTATCTCAACCCCGGGGACCTGGGAATGTGACTTTACTTGGGAAGGAGATCTTTGCAGATGTAACAAACTTGAGGCTCTCCAGACAAGACCATCCTGGTTTAGGGTGTATGTAGGCTTCCCAGATGGCACAGTGGTAAAGAATCTGCCTGCCAATGCAGGAGACATAAGAGACAGGGGCTTAATCCCTGGGTCGGGAAGATGCCCTGGAGAAGGAAACGACAACCCACTCCAGTATTCTTGTCTGGAAAAGTCCAAGGGAGAAGAGCCTGGCCGGCTACTGTGCATGAGGTCATAAACAGTTGGATCTGACTGAGCATACACGCACTTGCACCCAAACATCTACAGTAGAAAGGCAGAGAGATTTGAGACGCACACAGGGTGAAGCCGCGTGAAGAGGGAGGTGGGAATCAGGTGACACTCACCAACCAAAGATCATCTGAAGCCTCTGCAGGGAGCGTGGTCCTGCTGACGTCTCAAGTTCTGACTTCTGGGCTCCGGACGGTGAGGGAGTGAACGCCTCCTGCTTCTGGCTACCAGGTTTCTGGCGAGTCATTACCACAGTCCCAGGGACACTCACATGGGGACTTGATTCATTGGGAGCAGCTTATTAATAAAAACACGGGTTCGAATTGTTCAAAGTCTGGGCATTTCACGCTGCCATCTGGAGATGTTTGTGGAACCACCTCTGTTGATCTGAAATAAGATGAGGAATCAGGGGCATGCCTGTGGCTGAGTGGATGGAGGCCGCCCCTCGAGGGTTTGGGCCTTAAACGTAGGAGGGGTCCACAGCTAGAAGGACCCTCATTCACGCTGGTGTACCTTCTCTTCCATCTGGACGTTTTACACAACAATTTTCTTTATCTTTGTCATTTACAAATTTCACTGACAGCGTCTCATTTTGAGCTCAGCGTGATCAGCTCTTTCTAACTGACGAATGAGCTGTTTTTCCAGCAGAAAGCACACCTTCCACACCTCCCACTTTTGCTGGATTCTGCATCTTCAGATCTCTGGCCGAACACATCCATTGCCTGCACACTGGCTCTCTGACCTCCGTCCACCACCGTGGAAGCTACTCCCGTTCCTCCCGCCTCTCCCGCCATTTCCTCTCCAAATAGGAATGATAATGAGCAGCTTCCCAGGGGCCGCCAGCTTGTCCGGCTCTGTGGTTTAAGCCAGGGTAGTTACTATGGTCAGATCTGTAGATGAAGCAACCCGGAAACAGAGAGGTTAGGTAAACCGCTCCAGGTCAACCAGCTCGTAATGAGACAGAATCCTCAAAGGAAGTCTTCTTAGTCTCTGAGATGAGCTGAATTGACCATGCCCCTTCCCATCTGCACAGTTGGCCCATCCCCTTCTGAGCATCGTCTCTCTCAGTCCTTGCGGAAACTCAATCCCCAGCAGTCCAGGGGAGAAACCTCTGCAGGGCAGTAGGGTTTGTGTCAGGAGGAGCAGGACCACCCCCAAGGGACGTGAGATCACTCTGTCTGCAAAGAGCACATCCCAGCTCATCCCAGGTAGTTAACAAGACCCTCAGCCTCCACGTCCTGCCGGCTGCACACATTCTAAAACGTTCTAAACCGTAAACGTGTCAGACACTGGCAAAAAACAAAAACACCACCCAAGCAATTGCTTAGAAACCCAACCTGTTTTTTTTTTTTTTCCTTTCCCAAGCTGAGGCCTGTCCACACACTTCAGTGCTTTTACAGCCTTTATTAAGAGAAGCGAGAACTCAGTCTATTTGATTTATAATTGAAAATCATAAACTATAGCATTCACCTGCTGTTCCCAGGCACTGGTGAAATGATACAAGGCTATTTCATCATTCAGCCTGGTAATTGGCGTGAGCCGGCATCAGTATGCACTGCGGCGCTCCCAGAGGCCCACTAACAAGTTGATACAACTGCACAGGCCGGAGAGCAGAAATTTAGTAAAAACATTATTTCATGCTGATTTGTGCTCTAACTCCCACTTCGTGAAGAGTCACCAGGATGCACAAGGGCCCTTCATTAGTAGGGGCAGGAGGAGGTGCCGGCCAGGGTCTGGGGTGGACGCGTTGCCCCCATCCTGGGCAGCAGGTGGACCCTGCAACCCCAGCACACCCTCACCATTCCGGGAGTGGAGCCCATGCGGTCCAGGCAGCCACGGAGACACAGACTCCACCCCAGGGACCCTCCTCTGGGGTCTGTGGGCACCACCAGCCCCAGGAGGGCTGGTCTGCTGCTGGGCGTGGTCCTGCCTTGGCCAGCGCGTCCTCAGAACACAGAGCAAACTCAGCCTCCCCTGGGAGCTCCCGGACTTGGGGCAGGGGTGTTGGCGGATCCGTCGCAGCAGAGGAAATGGTAGGAACCATCCAGACGAACAGCTGAAGGTACGGTCAGATCGCCTTGACGTTGTTGTCCCAGAATCTCCGTGAGCACGTCACGACCGCCATCAGCTGAGCCCAGCCTGACCCCTAGGAGCTGGGTACAGGAGGGTAAACCAGACATCAGAACCTTCCAGTGTTGCTGGGTGACAGCATTGGGCACTGCCAGTCAGAAATCTTCTCTGGTCCTCGGTGGAGATGCAGACCTAAAGAAAGGACTTATGGACCCTGAAGGGGAAGGGGAGAGGTTGGGGCAAACGGGGAGAGCAGCTGGAAACACACACAGCACCGTGTGTAACGGAGGAGGGCGTGTCAGCGCGCTCCAGTGTTCCTGCCTGGAGAGCCCCATGCACAGAGCAGCCTGGCAGCCCCAGTCCATGGGGTCGCAAGAGTCGGACAGGCCTTAGTGACTAAACCACCACCACCACCACCACCGTGTGTACAATAGACAGCCAGAGGGAATTTGCTGTATGACTCAGAGAACTCAGACTGGGGCTCCGTGACAACCTAGAGGGGTGGGGTGGGGAGGAGGTGGGAGGGAGCTTCAATAGGGAGGGGGCGTGGCTGATTCATGTCGCTGTATGGCAGAAACTAACACGATATCACAAAGCACGTATCCTTCAACTGAAAATAAGTTAATTCTTTTAAAAAGAAAATAAATAAATAAATCCACTTAGTACCTAAAAAAAAAAAAGCCCTCGCTTTTCCAATAACATCCCAGTAGAAGCTTCTGAATACTTTTTTAATTGATAAGAAGAGAAATGACACCAGTCTTGTATTATGTACACCTATGGATCAGGCATTTTTGCTTTATTATATCATTTTTTTTCCATTTTGGTTTTTAAAAACTGAACAGGCAGCAAAATTGCCGTCTGTTGGCTGACAGCTGTATGAGCTTGCACACCCGTGGAGATTCCTGTGACCGCCGCCATGCCCAGAGTGGAGAGCAGCCTCCTCGCCCAGGACGCCCGCTAGAGTCCTGTCTTCATAGTGACACACCCTGCACCCTATTGGCATCCCCCGCCCTGTCCTGGTCATTCTGGATCAGCTTTCCCGGATGCTCTGGAGACGCATACAAGTGGTACATGGGTTCATATTCACTCACTTCTTAATTGCCAAATCGTGTTTCATTGTGTGAGCACAGCAGTCTGTTTATCCACTCACCAGCTAAAGGACCCTGGGGCTGTTTCCACTCGCTGACGATTATGAATAAACCACTGTAAACCTTCGTGCTGTGTGGAGCTTTTGTGGCTCTGCAATAATTATTGGAATGGAATAATAATGCAATAATTATAAGGAATGGAGTTGATGGGTCATACATAAATGTGCGTTTACTTTGGCAAGAAACTGTCAAGCTTCTTGCACAAGGGCTGCATGTACTATCTCTCATTCCCACCAGCAAAGTGTGTGAGTTCCCGTTGCTCACATCCTCACCAGCAATTGCTGTTGTCAGACTTCTTAATTTTAACCTTTTGTGACAGGTGTGTTGGCAGCATCTCATTGGGGTTTTCGTTTGCATTTCCCTGATGGCGAACCAGGTTGAGTATCTCTCCGTGGGTGCATTTCCCGTCAGTGTGTGCTCTCCGAGGAACAGTTTCTCTTCCCCACCGGGCTTGTTTCTAACAGCTGAGTTTTGCAAGCTCTTTGCATGTTCCTTAAACAAGTCCTCTTATCTGATACATGATTTGCAAAGACTTTCTCCCACTTTGCAGCTTACTTTTTCATCCTCTGAACAGGGGTCTTCTACAGAGCAGAGGTGTTTTAGTTTTGATGAAATCCTGTGTATTTTCCTTTTTAGATCATGTTTTGGGAATTTCTTGCATAACAGGTTGCAAATACTGACTCCAGTTTTTACCTTCTAAAAATTGTTTACTTGTATATTTAGATCTATGATCCTTTAAGAGTTTTTATATGGGGCATAAAGTTTAATTCCAGATTTTTTTTGGATATGAATGCCCAAATGTTCTAACACTGTTTGTTAAAAAATTCTCCTCCCTCCTTTGCACCATGGCAAGCATCACTTGGACATATTTCTGTGCGTCTGGTTCCTACTCTGTCCTCCTGGTCTGTATGGTCACCCGTTTGTCACACCTCAGTCTTGAGTACTGTAGCTTTATGGTAAACCACACCGCACTGTGTGTGAAGGCACAGTCCCCTGACCAGGGGTGGAACCTGCGTCCCCTGCCTTGGAAGGGAGATTCTTAACTACTGGACCGCCAGGGAAGTCTCATGTGATAAGTCTTAGAATCAGCTAATGCGCTTCTTGCAAATTGGTTCTTTTCTTTAAAAGGTGTTTTGGTTATTCTAATTCCTTTGGTTTTCCATACACAATTTAAAAAAAAAAAAAGTTGGCTGTACCATGCCGCTTGTGGGCTCTTAGCTCCCCGACCAGGGATTGAACCTGGGCCTTTGGCAGTGAGAGATGAGAGTCCCAACCACTAAACCACCAGAGAATTCCCTTCCATGTATATTTTTTGAGTCTGTTTGTCTATGCCTGCAACAGAAGAATCCTGCTGGGATACTTGTTGAAATTACAGTAAATCTATACGTCTGTTTGGAAAGAATTTAAACCTTAGCTACTTTGAGTCCTCTCATCCACAAACAGTTCCTCTCTCCTCCTATCTAGATCTTCTTTGATTTCTTACATGCATGTTCTGTGGTTTTCAATATATTGATCCTGTATATGTTTTGTTAGATTTAAAGCCCAGTATCTCATACTTTATGGAAATGTTTTAAACGGTATCATTTCTATTAATTTTGGTTTCAAAGTATCCATTGAAAGTACGTGAAAATATTTAATTTTTGTATGTTGACCTTTGTATTCTTGTTGTTATTGTTCAGTTGCTAAGTTGTGTCCGACTCTTTGTGACCCCGTGGACAGCAGCACGCCAGGCTTCCCTGCCCTCCACTGTCTCCCAGAGCTTGCTCAAACTCGTGACCATTGAGTCAGTGATGCCAGCCAACCATCTCATCCTCTGTCACCCCCTTCTCCTCGAGTCTTCAATCTTTCCCAGCATCAGGGTCTTTTCCAATGAGTCAATTCTTTGCATCCGGTGGCCAAAGTATCGGAGTTTCAGCTTCAGCCCCAGTCCTTCCAATGAATATTCAGGATTGATTTCCTTTAGGATTGGCTGGTTTGATCATGCAGTCCAGGCCCAGCACCACGATTTGAAAGCATCACTTCTTTGGTGCTCAGTCTTAGAAACCTCATTCACTCTGTGTGTGTGCATGCTACCTTTTCTGTTGATTCCTCTGGATTTGCTTCGTACACAATCAGAGCACGTGCAAATAGCTACCGTCTTGTTCCTTTCTTCCCAGCCTGCGTGTCTTTATTTCTTTTCCTTGTTTTCAGGTACTGCCTGGCAGTTTCAGTCCCGTATTAAGTGGAAGTGGTGAACGTGGGCATTCTTGTCTTGGTGCTGATCTTAAGGAGGAAAGCGTTGACTCTTTCACCGTAACTGTGATGTTAGCAGCAAGTTTGGAGGACACTCTTTTTCAGGTCAAGGGAGTGTCCTACTTTTCCTAGTTTGCTGACAGCTCCTATCATGAGTGGAGTTGAATTTTGTCTAATGCTTTTCTGCAGAATTTTACTTGACCGTGTGGTTTTTCCTTTTAGTCTTTAGCATTCTGCATTAGGGGCTTCCCAGGTGGTTTAGCACTCAAGAAGCTGGCTGCCAACGCAGAAGACACAGGAGATGTGTGTTCGATCCCTGGGTCGGGAAGACCCCCTGGAGAAGGAAATGACAACCCACTGCAGTATTCTTCCCTGGAGAATCCCATGGACGGAGGAGCCTGGTGGGCTACAGTCCATGGGGTCTCAAAGAGTTGGACATGACTAAGTGTCTAAATAAAAACAACATTCTGGATTAAAGTGATTAGGTTTTGAATGCTGAACATGTCTTTCGATATTTGGGGGACTCAATTTACTATTTTGTTTGCATTTTAACATCTCTGTTCATGACAGATATTGATCTTTTTTCATACTCTGAGTAGGTCTGGCCTCATAAAATGAATTAGGAAGTGGTCCTTCCTCGTTTACTGTCTGGGGAAAAAAAATTACATAGACGTAGTGTTACTTTGTCTTTAAATGTTTGACAGAATTCACCAGTGAAATCATCGAGGCTTGGGTATTTGTTTTTCTCTGTTTCTTTGAGAGATTTTAAACAATAAATTCAATTTCTTTGATGGATATGGGACTCTTCAGGTTATCTATTTCTTCTTGAGTGAGTTATGGTACTTTGTGGCTTTGGCGGAATTGGTCCATTTCATCAAAGTTGTCAAATGTATGTGTGTGGAGTTGCTTGTAGTGTTTTCTTATTAACCTTTAAATGTCTGTGGAGTGTGCAGTTGAAAGCCCCTCTGTGTTCAAACTGCTCGTGTGTCTTCTCTCTGTTTCCCTTTCTTTTCTTCCCTCCTTTCTTCCTGACTCCCTCTCTCCCTTCCTTTCTTCCTTTTCCAAACTGGCTACAAATTTATCCATTTATTGACTTTTTTAAAACTTTGGTTTCATTCTTTTCCATTTTCAATGTTATTGTTTTCCACTTCAGTATTACTATTCCCTTTCTTCTCATCATTTTGGGTTTGCTTCTCTTTTCTGAGGTCTTAAGGAAGAAACTTGCATTTTTTTATTCTCAGCATTTCTTCCTTCCTCCTGTAAACTTTCAGTGCCATGCGTTTCCCTGTAAATGTGTTATTGGCCGCATCCCACTAGTTTCACATGTGGCTCTTATGTTGCGCCTTCATTTTGCTCGGTTGGAAGTATCTTTCAGCTTCCCGTTCCTCTCTGGCCCACGTCTTGCAAGCGCACTGCACCACTGTCAAACGTCTAAAGATTCACCAGCTGCCTTCCGTCAATTCCTAATTCCGTTCCATTTTGTTCAGAGAACATACTTTGCATGATTTCAAGTCTTCTAAATGTATTGAGATTTGCTTTATGATTAGACTAAAGCTTATCTGGTGACAGTCCCTGTGCTCTTGAAAAGAATATGTATTCTTCTGACGTTGGTTAAAGTATTATTTAGACACTGTTTAGATCCATTTGGTCGATGATGTTCTCAGTCTTCTAGGTCCTTGCTGGTTTTCTATTTGCTCCATCAATTCCCGACAAGGGAGTGTGTTGAAGTTTACAATATAAATGCCAGTTTGTCTATTTTTTCAGTTCTATTTTATCAGCTCTAGTTTCATCAGTTTTTGCTTCATTTAGTTTGAAGCTCTATTTTCTAAGACTGTTACATCTGTAGATCGGGCCTTTTTATTACTACGTAACATCCCTTTTTGTCCGTGACGCTGTCCTTTGCTCTAAGATCTATGTGGCCTGGTATCAATATGATCATCCCGGGCTTCTTTAGATTAGAGAGTAGGTGCCGGAGGGGGCTTCCCAGATGGCTCAGTGAAAAAGAATCTCCCTGCCAATCCAGGAGACACAGGAGATGTGGGTTTGATCTCTGGGTCAGGACAATTCCCTGGAGGAGGAAATAGCAACCCACTTCAGTATTCTTGCCTGGAAAACCGCATGGACAGAGGGGCCTGATGGGCTGCAGTCCACGGGGTCACAGAGTTGGACGTGACTGAGTGACTGAGAGTGCTGTGTCTTTATAGATTGTATTATCAGTTGTTTTTAACTCACCTGTATCATTATCATTTTTGAAAGAGCATATCATTACATCTTTTTTTATCAATTCTGATAACCTCTAACTTTAAAAAGTTAGAATTATTATGACATTACTCTTTTTAAGTCTTTATTGAGTTTGTTGCGATACTGCTCTTGTTTTATGTTTTGGATTTTGGCCCTGAGGCATGTGGGGTCTTGAACCTGCACCCCTTGCATTGGAAACTCGGAGTCTCAGCCCCTGGACCGCCAGGGAAGTCCCCATAATGCTTATTTTCTAATTCATTCATTTTTACAGCATTATTGAAGCCTTATTGAAATATATTTCAAGCATCTTGAAATTCACCCATTTAAAGCATACGGCTCCTGGTTTCTCAGTATATTCACAGTTAGTAGTCCTCAGAGCAGTCTGAGTCCAGAATGTTCTCAACACTCCAGAAAGAAACCCCACACTCACCGGCTCGCAGCCTGCCCCCACTTCCCCTGACCTCGGCCCAGGGCGGCTTCGCTGTCTGTCTCTGTGCAGGGGCCTGTTCTGGACGCTTCGCCTGCACCATGTGGGTTTTATGACTGACTCCATCTCCATTAGCCTGCTTACATTCTGTTGTCCTCTCCTGCTTCCCTTTTTCTGAGTCAATTATTTTAATACTTTTTTAGCATTTCATTTTATTCTGTCTGCTGAGGTTTGACTGTATCTTTTGTGGGGGGTTATTTTAGTCATTACTGTAGGAATTATAAACACAATGAACTTTTCCCAGTCCATATAGAATCAGTATCTTGCCCCCTTCAGGTGGAATATTAAACCCCAGCATCACGCAGGCTCCTTTACACCGTCTCTACACTGTATTATTTTCAGGGATTACATCTGCAATCCCTGAAAATCCCATCAGACAACATTATAATCTTTACTTTGGTGGTCTTATTTTAAAGCATTTCAGAGAAGAGTCTATTTACTCAGAAAGTCATCATTTCCTTTGTTCTTCCTTTATTCCTGATATTCCAAATTTCCCTCCAGTATAATATCCTTTATTCTGAAAAACTTCCTTCAGCCTTTCTATTAGAGCAGCTCTGTTGGCCACAAATTCCCTCAGGGCTCCTTTACTAGTCTTTTCTCACCTTTACTCTTAAAAGATACATTTTGCTGAATATAGCACTCTGGGTCGACAGTTCTTTAATTTAAGACGTTTTTTAGATGTTATGTCAGCTGCTCCTGGCCTTCGCATTTTTGTAGGTGAAATCTGCAGTCACCTGAGCCATGACTTCCTTACACGTTATTTGGGGTCTCTCTCCGGCTACCTTCATTTTTGTGTGTGTGTTTTTTGGTTCTGGTTTCTAGTTTGGTGATGGAGCTGTCTTCAGTTCACACCAGTTCAGTTATGGTCAAGGATTTCTTTGAGTTTTTCTTCTTGGAGGCTCTAGAACCTTAAGTTTATGTGTCCCCAGAGTTGGGGATTTTTCAGCCAAATACTTTTTCAAATATTTTTCCCTGTACCGCATCCTCTTCCTCTCTGGGACTCTGATGGCGTGGATGTTGCAGCCTTTTTACTGTCCCACCGACCTCTGAGTGTCTGCTTGCTGCTGTCAGAGCAGATCATTCCCATCGGCCTGCCTTCCAGTCCACCCACCTTGCTTGTCATCTCCAACCTGCTAGAGGTTCCATCTGTGACATTTCTACTTCTGGGATTATGTGCTTCAGTTCTAAAACTGCCATTTCATCCTTCTTCTTGGCTGCTACTTCCTCACTGAGACTTCTAATCCTTCCCTTTGTTTCCAGAGTGTTTGCCCTTACTACATAAACCATGGTTTTTAAAGTATTTTTTCTAATAATGCCAATGTCTGTGTCATCTCAGCATTGATGTCTGTTGACTGACTTTTACCTTATAAATTATCTTTTCCCTATTGTTTCTAGGTACCAAATAATTCTGGACTGTGTCTTGGAGTTTTTGACTATTATGAGACTCTAGGTCCAGTTTAAATGCTATGGATAATGTTAATACTTTGTTTAGCTGGTAATTCACTGACTATGTCCAGAACAAAGTTATGAGGCTCTTTCTTTGGGTTGTGGTTTCAACATCAGCTGTTTTCAAAGCCTTTGTGGCCCTCTTCAGGCCTGCCCAGCTTTTCAGCTGCCAGGTGGCCAGTCGGGGGCTTGGGCAGTACTGCGTCCCATAGTTTGGTTCCCAAAGTCTACGGTGTGCTCTTTAAGGTTGGATTCATGTACACATAGTACACACAACGGCCTGGTTCCAAGTTGGGAAAGGAGGACGTCAAGGCTGTATATTGTCACCCTCCTGATTTAACTTATATGCAGAGTACATCACGCGAAATGCTGGGCTAGATGAAGCACAAGCTGGATCGAGATTGCCAGAAGAAATATCAATAACCTCAGATATGCAGATGACACCACCCTTATGGCAGAAAGTGAAGAGGAACTAAAAAGCCTCTCTATGAAAGTGAAAGAGGAGAGTGAAAAAGTTGGCTTAAAACTCAACATTCAAAAAATGAAGATTATGGCATCCGGTCACATCACTTCATGGCAAACAGATGGGGAAACAATGGAAACAGTGAGTGAGAGACTTAATTTGCCTGGGCTCCAAAATCACTTCAGATGTTGACTGTAGCCATGAAATTAAAAGACGCTTGCTCCTTAGAAGAAAAGCTATGACCAAGCTAGACAGCATATTAAAAAGCAGAGATATTACTTTGCCAACAGAGGCCCATCTAGTCAAAGCTATAGTTTTTCCAGTAGTCATGTATGGATGTGAGAGTTGGGCTATAAAGAAAGCTGAGTGCTGAAGAATCGATGCTTTTGAACTGTTATATTGGAGAAGACTCTTGAGAGTCCCATGGACTGCCAGGAGATCAAACCAGTCTATCTTATTCATTGAAAGTCCTGAATATTCATTGGAAGGACTGATGCTGAATCTGAAGCTCCAATACTTTGGCCACCTGATGCAAAGAGCTGACTCATTGGAAAAGACCCTGATGCTGGGAAAGATTGAAGGCGGGAGGAGAAGGGACAACAGAGCATGAGATGGTGGGTTGGCATCACCAACTCAATGGAACACAACTGAATGATGGAACAGAACTGAACTGAACACACAGCTTGGAGGGAAGCTGGGAGCTCGTGCAACACTACACAGGACAGCGGTCTTGACTTCCTTTCTCTTCATAACTACCCCACACTCTTTGGTTCTCTAGGGCCCCCTTTTGCAGCCTCCAAGCCAGAACCCTGGGGTTGCCCTTTTTCTGCCCTGCCATTTATTCTCCACAACTGCACTTGTGTCTGAGCCAAATACCAGGAGGGCAGAGAGGACGAAGCCATAGGAACTCACCTGTCGCTCTTAGGATCACCCCTGGCAGAGGGAAAATCGTTTCCTTGTGCCTATGACGTGCCTGCTCAGCCCACCCACTCCTGACACGTCCCCCTGAGATTGTGGTCGGGCAGAAAGGATAAAAGGAAAAAGCAAGCCAGTGGACCCCTCACTGCATCTAAGCCTCAAGAGTCTCCTTTTCAATTCCTCACCCTAAACAGAAAAGCCTTCTCTGGAGGCTCTTTCTGTCCACGCCTGAGGTATGCATTTCTGTTTCATGCTGCCTTTAACACCAGTCTGGGAAACATCAGGGGGAAATAAAATGGGAAACTCTCCACCTGTTTGGCTCTGGTCTACTTCCTCTGCCTGCCTCCCGCCATGTCCCTCTCTGAGCAGCACAGATACTCCGTCCAGGTTCCAAATTTGCGTTCCATAGGATAACAAGATGGGGTGGGCTTAACACTTCTTGCTCAAAACGAGAACTCAAAATTTTATCTTTAACCTTCTTAGCAATCTTGAAGGGAAGTCATCGCTATCTCCTGATTGCAAATAAGGAATCCGAGGCTCAGAGAAATCATATAATTGACCCAGGATCACACGGCCCATGAGTGGGATTCAGAGTCAGGTGTGTGTGGTGTCAATCGCTGTGCTCTGTCCCCACAGCACCTTTCGGGGAGACTGGGGAGGGGCGCAGCGCCCGGCCTGCAGCAGGGAGCGCAGGTCCTGCACCCCACTCACTGTCTGTGGCGCGTTCCCTGAGTCAACGCCTGTTTTTGAACTCACTTCTCCCACCTGCGAAATGAGGGAGGTTCTTGGGTGCTTTGCAGGTCAGATGTCGTATGGATTTCTCTTTGAACAGCTTATACTGAAAGCAGCTTGTGAAAACTTCTGGTTGCTAGGGGTAACCTGCCCATCTACAATGAACCCTCACACTTACTTTGCCCTGAGAGCACCCCCACCTCTAGGCTACCTGGGGCTTTGCTCTCGGGAAGGGGTTAATGGGTGGACTTCTTTCCTTTCAATGTTTATAAAAATCAATGACGCCTGCTTTGTGTTGGGAGAAGCCTGTGATCTCATACACAATCTTGGCCACAACCTTCCTTGGCCCTGTGGCCACACAGACTGTGTGGCTCTGGGGACAGAGGCTGGGGCAGCAGCGGCCGTGGAGCGAGGGTTCAGAGGCTCCTGGGAACACACGGCTGGTGTCGACACGGACCCTACTCCCAGGCATGAAAGTGTAAGTATCAGTAGCTCAGCTGTGTCTGATCCTTTGCAGCCCCATGGACTGTAGCCCGCCAGGCTCCTCTGTCCATGGGATTCTCCAGACAAGAGTCCTGGAGTGGGTTGCCATGACCTCCTCCAGGGGATCTTCCCGACTGCACCCAGGACTCCCCTCACCTTGCAGGCAGATGCTTTACTGTCTGAGCCACTAGGGAAGCCCAGGCATGAGGTTGGCACCAATTTCCAGATGGAGCCCCAACCAGCCTCCCGCATTCCCCTGCCGTGTCTCATCCCTGCCCCTCCTGGAGCCCTCTGCCCCCGCCCCCAGGCTGGACAGGCCCAGCTCCACAGCACCTCCTGAGGAGCCGGCTTCTCTGCCCCCATCGTGCTCCTTCTGAAGACTGTCTTTCATTTCCTTTGAGCAGGAAGATAAACCCTGCCTCTTGCCAGGGTCCCGAGGCCCCACAGTCCCTGCTGCCACGGGCCTGGCACTCGGCGCTCTGCCCCTCTGCTCAGTCCAGAACCAGCCTCTGCCTCCCACCTCCGCCTTCTCCACCCAAAGCTCGGGGTCCGAAGGGACACATTATGAGCTCGCAGATTCCAAGCAGGCAGGAAGCTTTGTGCTCCATGAATGGGGCTTTTCTGGGTCATGGCTCAGAAGGAATAAAGGATTCTGATGAAGTTACAGAGCGAAGTGGCTGGAGTCCAGGGTCAGTCACCGGCCTGATGTGATAGCAGCTCCTGGCCCTCTGCTCCCCTGCCCGGCAGCTGATAAGGAAGCCAGCTGGAAGGGGAGCAGGGGGCTGCAGGCCGGCCCACCCCACTGAGTGACCGTGCGGCCTCGAGCGGACCCTCGCCTCGCTGGGCCCCCTCCTGCCTGGTCGCCACAGCCCCCAGCCCCGCACTGCAACGGGGAGGTCACGCCCAGGGCACTCTCAGTTCAGCATCTGTTTCACCCTCAGTCCACAGCTTAGAAGCTGGTTGCAGCCCCAGTCACTTTAGTGTTGGAGGGACCTCAGCCAGCAATTCAGGAAACACCAGCAGCTCCCATTCTTGGGCTGTTTCACACACGGAGAAGCCCCAGGTGGGGCACGGCCCATGGGTAGTTTGGAGGAAAACCTGGAGCTCCCACCGGAGCGTTCCCCCAGCAAGGAAGCTGCTCCTCAAGTCCCCAGACTCTCCTCCTTCTCGACACTTCTGAGCATCTAACTCAGGACCGGGCCCACCGTGGGCTTTAAAGTAAGTACCAACAGGTACTTCCCCAGTGGTCCAGTGGCTGGGACTCTGCACACCCCAGGCAGGGGCCCAGGCCAATCCTTGGTCAGGGAACTAGACCCCACATGGCACAGCGGAGACCCAATGCAGCCAAATTAAATGCCAACACTTCTGCCCTAAAAGCCTTCCTCTGGCCCACAACCCTCCACTCTCCCCACTTCTCCCTCCCCTCTCCCTTTCATTATTCAGTTCAGATAAGATCAGTCGATCAGTCGTGTCCGACTCTTTGCGACCCCATGAATCGCAGCACGCCAGGCCTCCCCCGTCCATCACCAGCTCCTGGAGTTTGCTCAAACTCATGCCCATCGAGTCCATGATGCCATCCAACCAGCTCATCCTCTGTTGTCCCCTTATCCTCCTGCCCTCAATCTTTCCCAGCATCAGGCTCTTTTCTAGTGAGTCAGTTCTTTGCATCAGGTGGCCAAAGTACTGAAGTCTCAGCTTCAGCATCAGTCCTTCCCTTACATTGTAATAGACACTTAGTAAACCAGGAAGACACACTTTATTCAAGACAACCATCATGGAGCCAAGAGATTGAACTCAATTCCGAATCCAGCAAGGACAGCCGGGATCTAAAGCCAAAAGGCAGAGTGAAGGGTCCAGGGGTGGAAAAACTAAGAGAAACCTAAGACAACCCAGAGCAGGGGGATCCTTGTAAAGGCCCCAGCATGGTCAGCTATGAAGGGTGGGGCTCCCAGCGAAGTAGCTCAGCAGGATTCTGCCTAGTGGCTCTGGTCTTTCAGCCTCCTGTGGACTCAGGGGTGAGGCCTCTGCTGGGGGCCAAGCTGCGGCCATTCTGAAGAAGGGTTCCTAAAGCCGAGATGAAGAGCAGGCACTTGGGAAGGTGCTGAGCAATGGAGGAGATGAGGTCAGGTCCAGGAGAACAGGTGCAAACCAGCCAAATAGCCCAAGGGCAGGGAGGGAGGCAGGAACGAGCCCAGACCAGCTTCCCCAACAAGAGAAAGGCCAGGAGGCCCGCAGTGGCCGGGCAGCAGAGGGGTCTCCCAGGGGCTGGCTCACACCCAGAGCGGACCTGAGCACCCGACCTGGGCCCCAGCCCTTCCCCATCCCTCACCAGAGACCAGAACTGGACCATTGAAACAGCCATACACAGCTACGAGAATAGTTATCCTTCGGGGAGAGATAAGGGAATGCAATCAATCAATCAGAGAGAAAGAGATATTCATGCAGATTAATTAAAAAGCATCTTCAGAGTGTAATTGCTAAACACTATTTTGTTATCATCTGCTTTTTCAAAACGAGGTTATCTACTCACATTTGTGTGCTGCTGCTGCTTTAACCACCCCTTTGATTGATCCACCCGGGCACTTATTCACCCCACAAGCACCTCCCTGAGAGGCGGCACTCATGGAGATGCAGAGGCTTAGAGTGGGGGGGCGGCTGGCAGGGAAAACGGAAACTGAGCAGCCCTCCTGCACTGCGGCCTCCTGCCCAACCCTCCCCAGAATCCAGTCCTCTCTGGGGACCAGCCCTCCCGGGGTCAGCTGGAGAACCGGGGCCCAGGCACCTCCCACCCAGAGCGCCACTCCATCCTGGACCATCAGCCCTGAGGCAGGAAGGGAAGCAGCATCACTCATTCTCCCCTCCCCCATCCATCCCTGTGAGCCTCCGTGTCGTGCACACGCTCCTGATGGCCACTCGGTAAGGAAGGGCAGGGGAGCGAGGACTCGTGGCCTCATCCGTTCACTCAGCACCCACAGCCGGCGCCCCCGCTGGGGCAGGCCCTCGACCAGGCACTAAAGACGCACTGTGAGCAAAGCAGCCAAGTCCCTGCGACCACGGGGCAGCGTCAGGGAGGGGACGGGACGCAGGTGTGTGTCGCTGGCACACCTGCCTGTGACGAAGCAAGACTGTTGTTCCGTCGCTCAGTCATGTCTGACTCTGCGACCCCAAGGCAGCAGCATGCCAGGCCTCCCTGCCTTTCACTCTCTCCCAGAGTTTGCTCAAACTCATGTCCATTAAATCAGATGCAGAGGGCTGACTCATTTGAAAAGACCCTGATGCTGGGAAAGGTTGAAGGCAGGAGGAGAAGGGGATGACTGAGGATGAGATGGTTGGATGGCATCACTGACTCAATGGACATGAGTTTGGGTAAGCTCCAGGATGGTGATGGACAGGGAGGCCTGGCGTGCTGCAGTCCATGGGGTCGTGAAGAGTCAGACATGACTGAGCGACTGAACTGACCTGAACTGAACCATCCAACCATCTCATAGGAATAACGCCCAAAACACACGGCAAGTGAGTCTTCAGGACTCGCTCAGCTTCACATGCTTAACACTGAGCGGAGGGGAAGACTGAGGTTGGGGAGGTGAGGGACGCTGCCAGACCTCACGGCTGAGCCAGGCTGCAGCTCGGCAGTAGACCCTGAACAGCTCTGCCCGTCGCCAGCGTAAGGAGCCCCGGCACAGGCCACGTGTGCAGACGCATCTTAAAAAGTCAAGAGAAACAGATGAAATTAATTTCAATAACATAGTTCATTAAACCCAACTGATCCAAAGAATTATCATTTCAATAAGAAAATCATATTAAAAAACCGGTTGAACCATTTATTTCACTTTCTCTTTTTTCAAAATAAGTGTTGGAACCTCAGAGCGTGTTTGCATGCACAGCACATGCTCAGCGCAGACCAGCCATGTCCCACATGCACAGGGGTTCGTGTCACCCACTATTGGACTGTGAAGAGGCAGAGCCCGGGAGCAGGCCAGGGGTCCTGGGGCCAGCAGGAGAGGATCAGGATGAGGTGATATTTTACGTGAGTTTGGATACTGGGAAAGAGTCAGCGTCAAGAATCTCTGTGGGGACAACTTCAAGGGCAAAAGCAACAGGGAAGGCATTGGTCCTGAGCTAGGATTAGTCCTGGTATTTTTGAGAGGCAGGAAGAATAGCCCTGGGTGTGAGGGCCCTGGACCAGGGGGGACGTAGCAGAGGAGACGTGTCAGGGGTCAGGGTGAGGGTGGAGACGGAGGAACAGGTGAAGGGCAAGTGGCCACGCATCCTCCACACTCAAGAAGCTGCTAGAGAAGCAGCCAGCCAGGAGAGGGCAGGCTCGGGGAGCCGAGGTCAGACCAGCACCCTGGGGTCCCGGGAGCCATGTGTGGCTGTGAGCAGGCATGGCTGTGGTCCACGTGCTGCTGAGACTCAGCATCTGAGGCAAAAGCGCTGGCATCATAAGGGTGATGTGGGGAACGTGATGACCTTCAGCTTTTCCCTGGCTTCAACACTTCCGGATTTCTGGACTTCAGGAAAATGGGAATCCTTCTGTGGAATGACCACACTCCCCCAACTCTCAGCCCACACAAACAAGATTAATGCAACGAGAATCTGAGGGGACCCGCATCTCCTTCATGGGAGTCATCTGGCCAGAATGACTTCGCTTAGACGGATGGGAAGGAAAGGGAGGTCGTAGGGCAGGAATCACTGCTCCCAGCCAAGGCTGCTGCTGGTGGGGCTCATGGTCAGCTGGCGTGGCCTCATTTTTGCTCATTGTGATATTTAATAAAGGTGACATTCGTCATCAGCTACCATACAAACCAGCACGTCCCTTTTGCCTGTAAGTTTGATGGGAGTCTGTACCTTTTCTGAGTGTATTTAAATAGACAGTTACTCCAGGGGTGCAGCGCTCAGCCTCTCCACTTGTAAACCAGCCTAGTCCCTTATCCTCTGGCGCCGCCAAAATGGCTCCAGATCTTACTACCAATAACCATGGCACCAGGGAGGCAGAGTCAGCCCCTCACCAGGCAGATGTTTCCAGTGGGTAACCTGGGCCTGGAACCTGGAACGCATGTAGAGAATTCTGGAGGCTCAGTCATCTTCCCTGCAGTGCTCTGTGAGGGTGGAACTTGGGGAACCCCTGCAACCAGGCCGCACAATGGGGGAGGTGGTGAAGCAGACCATTGTGAAGCAGGGGAGGGGTGGTTACGGCTCGGTCACTCAGTCTGTACATGTATCTTTGTGGAGCATCAGGGACTGTTCTAGAACCAAGGATGCATGCTCGTGCTGGGTCGTGTCCAACTCTGCAACCCGACAGACTGTGGCCCGCCAGGCTCCTCTGTCCATGGGAGTCTCCAGGACAGAGTACTGGAGTGGGTTGCCATGTCCTTCTCCAGGGGATCTTCCTGACCCAGGAATCGAACTGGCATCTCTTATCTCCTGCATTGTGGGTGGGTTTCTTACCACCAGTGCCACCTGGGAAGTCCCCAGAACCTGGGATGCTGGGATGAATAAGCCAGACCACAGCCTTCATCTGTCCAGGCAGACCTTCTGCTGGGGGTCCAGGTGCACTCATTGCCATGATCTCTCGATTCACCTCTAACCCCCAGGAATGTAACTCCTCAACCATGGCATGGAAGCAAGGATCACTCAGACGATGCTTCCCGAAGCCCCTGTGTTGTCACAGTGAAGCGCTGTGCGAAGTACCCACAACCGCCAAGAGGAGAAAGCAACTCAGGTGCCCGTGGATGGAGGAAGGGACATGCAAAGCGCAGCACATCCACACACAGGAAGCTTATTTGACTGTAAGGAGGATGGAATTCTGACAGGGATGAATCTTAAAAACACATCTGCTTTATATTAAGAGACAGAAGGCAGTCACAGAAGGACACTATACAATTCCACTTGCATGAGGTCCCCAGAGCAGATAAATCCATAGAGAGAAAGGAGGGTGGTGAGGATCAGCGGCTGGGGAAGGAGGAGGCGGACGCATGGTTTAGTTGGGGCAGTTTCTGTTTGGGAAGATGAGAAAGCTCTGAACTAGAGAGTGATGCTGGTTGTACAACATCAGAGTGTCGGCAATGACCCTGAATTGTACACTTAAAAACAATTAAAGTGGTACATTTTATGTTATGCATATTTTACCACAGTAAAAAGAAAACTAACATGTTTTAAAGTATTTTTAAGTGAGGAGTTATTATTATCATCCCCTTTATTATTTGCAAGATGGTTGTCGAGCATATTCTTATGGGTTCAAGGTCACTGCCCTGCCGTCCAGTCACTGCCCAACATTTATGAGGGTCCATGAAGAATGGGGAAGTGTCCCAAGTGCCAGGGACACAGACGTGAGTCACACAGCCAGGGTCTGTGTCGGGGAAACTTCACACTCAGTAAACACACACGTGGTTATAGTTGTTGCTCTTCAGTTGCTCAGTTGTGTCCGACTCTTTGTGACCCCATAGACTGTAGCACGCCAGGCTTCCCTGTTCTCCACTGTCTCCTGGAGCTTGCTCAAATTCACGTAGAGTTGATGATGCCATCCAACTGTCCCATACTCTGTTATCCCCTTCTCCTCCAGCCTTCAATCTTTCCCAGCATCAGGGTCTTTTCCAATGAGTTGTGTCTTCGCATCAGGTGGCCAAAGTACTGGAATTTCAGCTTTAGCATCAGTCCTTCCAATGAATACTCAGGGTCAGTTTCCTTTAGGATGGACTGATTTGATCTCCTTGCTGTCCGAGGGACTCTCAAGAGGCTTCTCCAGTGCAATTTGAAAGCATCAGTTCTTCGACACTCAGCTTTCTTTATGGTCCAGCTCTCACACCCGTAGTTACCACAGTGCAGGTTTTATGAAGGACTGAGAAATGTGGAAGAGTGGGGAAAGGACCTCTAGACAGTTGAGCGTCTCCACGTGGAGAGTCAGAAGAGGCTGGGGCTGGCGGAGGCTGGAATCAAGAGACACACAGGCAGTGGAGGCGGGCCTAAGGTCCTGAATGGGGATTACAGGAAAATGCAATGCCTCAAGCGCTGTAGCAAAAATAAGGTTGGAAATACCTCCATAAGTGCTCCCCTGTAGGGACTGAAGAAGAATGGGGTGAGGCCCAGAAGGCAGAAAGAAAGAAACAATAAAGATAGCATTATAAAAGCTCGAGAGGATAAATGGAAAACAAAGAGAACAAACAAGCTGGGCATTATCCTGATTCTACAGAAAAACAAGGAGCAGAAGCATGATTAGACGAAAATGCTTCAAATGCCCAAGAAGTAAGAATTACCTAAAATATTGAACTAAATGTTCTACTTTAGAAGCTAAAAAAATAGAGTGAACTCAAGAAGGTAGAAGAAAGAAAATAAAGAAGATAATGATCTCAAATTTATAAACAGGAAGCAAAGTTAAAATAGAAACAATCAACAAAGCTGTAAGCTGGTTCTTTGGAAAGCCTGATAATACAGATGCAAATACAGATAATACAAACCTCCTACACAATGGCTGAGAGAGAGAGATGGGGGATATTGATCAAGATGTGCATTTCACAGACCATCCATTGGGACAGTCGCTCTGCAGACCAGATCATCAACAGCAAAGGTGAGGGTGCGTGCAAGTGTGCTAAGTCACTTCAGTCTTGTCTGACTCTTTGCCACCCCATGGACTGTAGCCCACCAGGCTCTTCTGTCCATTGGATTCTCCAGGCAAGGATACTGGAGTGGGTTGCCATGCCCTCCCCCAGGGAATCTTCCTGATCCAGGGATTGAACCCAAGTCTCTTGAGTCTCATGCATTGGTAGGGGGGTACTTTACCAGTACTGCCACCTGGGAAGCCCAAGGTGAGGGTATCTGTTTCTTATGAATTAGATATTGCACCTTTAGATAAGTACACAAAAGAAGCTCTGCATATGTTCACAAGGTGACATGTGTAAAGATGATGGTTGATTGTATAGAAAAAAGTGGACCAAAAGTTTACCAAAAAGACAAGATGTGGCTAAGTTGGTCGAGTAGAAAGACCCTGAGTTCTCCTCCTCCCACAGGTACACCAAAATTGCAATTATTTATAGAGCAACTGTCTATGGGAATGTGTCGGGAGCCGCCGCGGAGAGGCACTCCACTCATGACAAAGGTCATGAAGAAGGAGGCTTGGCAAACGCAAAGGCGAGATCAAGCCTCATGAGTGCCCCCGGATATTCTCGAACATCTACCCCCCAAAAACCAGAGTCTGCCTACTTTACTGCTTTGTGCTCTCACCTCTGACTTTACTGGGGGCTGTCTCCCACCACCATCTCACTTTCTCTAATAAAGAATTAACTTACAGCTCCAATTAATAAAGTTCCTGGGCATTGCTGCTGCTGCTGCTAAGTCGCTTCAGTTGTGTCCAACTCTGTGCGATCCCATAGACAGCAGCCCACCAGGCTCCCCCGTCCCTGGGATTCTCCAGGCAAGAACACTGGAGTGGGTTGCCATTTCCTTCTCCAATGAATGAAAGTGAAAAGTGAAAGTGAAGTCGCTCAGTTGTGTCCGACTCTTAGCGACCCCATGGACTGGAGCCTACCAGGCTCCTCCGTCCATGGGATTTTCCAGGCAAGAGTACTGGAGTGGGGTGCCATTGCCTTCCTGGGCATTAGGAGTGTTCAAATCCAAACCCCTCAGATAGCTCTCTAACTGGGCTGACAAGTTTACCCGGACTCCTATAGCTATGCATACGACTGTTTACAGTCTCAGCCCCGAGAGGCAGGGGAAGCTTAAGATATTCAAATAGCTTAGAGCCTCTCAGAGAGTTAAAAACTGTCAGAATAAAAACTAGTTCATTAATGAGCCAATGCTTTTTGCCAAGTTTTCACATCCCCCGTTTTGTATCCTTGAATGTGTATAGTTGGTTTGTAGAAAAAATAAGTAGTGGCCTTGGTGCTAGTAACTTTAGACCCTTAAGGTACTAAATTCTTTCTTTGTTGTAAACCCACTGCACCTCCTCCCTATAGGAATGCAAGTTTATCTAACACCTGCAGATAAAGATGGCACCAAACCTTAAAATAATTACTCTTAGAGAAAATAAGTCTTGCGGTTGACAAACCTTTGTCAAGAGTCATAAAGTGTTAATAGGCCTTCTGGCCAGAAGATGATGTAAATCACCTGAACCATTTGTATGTGATAAATTTGCAGGAAAGAAACCCTAGTTTTTGATAAGGATTAAAGACTGCTGGCTTTGCATGATTTCACATCCCCTATTATCCTCTATGTGTAACTTAGGGTATAAAAGCCCCTGTTGAAAATAAAGCTACGAGCCTTGCTCACCAGAGCTTGGTCTCCCCATGTCATTCTTTCTCTCAATTTCCATTTCCGGCTGGAGCGTGGAACCCACCAAGCTTGCTAATCATGCCTGGGCTTCTAAGACCCACTCGAGAAAGTGCCTAAGGTGGGGCACTTTCCGCTATTCGAGCAGGCGCCTGCAGCCTACACAAGTGGTGCAAACTTCTTGTCTTGAAGTTTTATTGGTCTCCCGTGTAAACCAAGCTACTCAGCCTCTTTTCTCCTCTAAATATTCCTACTGAGCTATCCTTTAATTACTCTTAATGTCTCTAATTGATATGTAAATGAGTCGCCGACCCCGTCTCCCTTCCGAAGACCCTGAATCAGCTGGGGCTGGACCCCAGTAGGAATGATCTGAAGACTAGCAGAAAAGATTTTTCCATGATCAAAGATAAGAAGAAAGAACCACAATGAGATACTTAGGAGAAGAGGAGACTCAGCATAGTCAACACCAGTAAACCCAGGCTGATGACTCACAAAGAGGAGGATTACCATAATTGCAGGGGTTTTCCCCGAAGAATGAGGGAGCTGAGCCTCACATCATGGGTCCTGCAGAGAGATGAGTCCCCAGAACATCTGACTTTGAAGGCCAGTAAGTCTTGGCATTTGGAAGAGCCGAAGGGCTATGGGAAACATAGACTCCAATCTTAGAGGGTACACACAAAATCTCGTGTAATCTGGGTCCCATTTGAAAAGAGTCTGGGTCAGCCTGCTTGCTGGTCTTGGAGAGCCATGTCTCCATCCATCAGTGGACCCAAGATCACTCAATAAAAAATCTATAAGGAAACAATGGCCTTAAATGACCCATTAGGCCAAATGGATATATATATATATATATGACATTCTCTGAAAAAGCATCAAAATACAAATTTTTCAGGTGCACATGGAACATTCTTCAGGATAGATCACATGATGTTAGGCCACAAAATGTCTCAATAAATTTAAGAAGATTGAAATCATATCGACCATCTTTGGCCATATCAAGCATCTTTTCCAACCAAGACACTGATGAAAGAAATTGAAGATGACACAAAGATATGGAAATATATACTGTGCTCATGGACTAGAAAAATTAATACCATCAAAATGACCAAGCACCCAAGGCAATGTACAGATTCCATGCAACCCCTCTCAAAATACCAAGGGCATCTCTCACAGAACTAGAACATATAATTCTAATGTTTATATGGAACCATAAAGACCCCAAATAGCCAAAACAATCTTGAGAAAGAAGAATAAAGCTGGTGATGTCAACTCCCTGATTTCAAATCATATTTGGGGAGTTATAGTAATCAGAACAGCATGGTACTGGCCCAAAAACAGACGCATAAATCAGTGAAAGAAAATAGCCCAGAAACAAGCCCACACTTCTGTGGTCAATCATCCTATGACAAAGGAGGCAAGCATGTACAGTGGAGGAAAGACAGCCTCTTCAATAAGTTATTAGGAAAATTGGACAACATTAGGTGGAAGAATCAAACTGGACCACTTTCTCACGTCACATACAAAAATGAACTCAGAATGGATTAAAGACTTAAGAGTTACAAGTACAAAACTCCCGAAGTAAGCACACACAGCACTCTCTCAGACATCAGTCTCTGCTATATTTTTCGGATCTGTCTCCTCAGGCAAGGGAAACGAGCAAAAATTAAGGAATGGAACCGAACCAAACTAAAAAGATTTTGCACAAAATAAAAAGCCAGCCTACTGATGGGAAAACAATCTATGTGGCAAGGGGTTAATAGACAAAACACACAAAGAGCTCACAAACTCAACATCAAAAGAGCAAGCAGCGAGGCCCCAACGTGGGCAGAGGCTGTGCGTGGACGTTCTTTCAAAGAAGACTTGCGTATGCCCAAAGAAACAAGAAACGATGCTCAACATCGCTAATCCTCAGGGAAGCGCACATCCAAACCCAGCGAGGTGCCATCTCACGCCTGTCAGAACGGCTGGAGCAGACAGAGAGCACTGACGAGCATGTGGGGAGGAGGGAACCCCGGGCACTGTCGGTGGGAATGCACACTGGTGCAGCCACTAATGAAAACAGTGTGAAGTCTCCTCAAGAAAGTGAACATCGGAGACTACCACACAATCCAGAAACCCTGCTTCCAGGTATTGTTCCAAAGAAAACAAAACACTGGTTCAGAAGCACGCATGCACCCCAACTCTCATAGCAGCACTGTTTACAGCAGGCAAGATATGGAGGCAACTCAAGTGTCCATCAACAGATGAACGGGTAAAGAAACTGGTACGTGTGTGTGTGTGTATAACAGAATATTGCAAAGCCTTAAAAAAGAATGACATCTTGCCATCTAGGATAGCATGATAGACCTAGAGGATATTAAGCTAAATGTAATGTCAGACAGAGAAATACAAATCCAGATGATTGCACTTGAATGTGGGGTCTAAAAACCAAAACCGATGAACCAACACAGCAAAGCCGAACAAACTCGTGACGCAGAGAACAAGCCGGCAGCTGCCAGTAGCGGGGGGTTAGGAGGATGCGTGAACTCAGTGAGGGAGATTAAGAGGCTTGAATCTCCAGTTATAAGATAAATAAGTCACAGGCATGTAATGTATAGCGTGAACATAGCCGATAATATCCTAATAACTTTGTATGGTAACAGCTGATAACTAGGCTTATCGTGCTGATCATTCTGTAATGTACAGAAGTCCTGAATCTCTTGTTGTGACAGAAAACTAATAGAAAACTAAAGTCAGGGCTTCCCTGGTGATTCAGTGGTTAAGAATCTGCCCAGCAACGCAAGGGACACTGGTTTAATCCCTGGTCCAGGAAGATCCCACGTGCCACGGGGCAACAGAGCCCTTGAACCACAACTACTGAAGTCTGAGCACCTCGAGCCCAGGCTCCACAATAAGAGAAGCCACCATGATGAGAAGCCTGTGCGCTGCAACTAGGGAGCAGCCCCCACGCGCTGTGACTGAAGCCCACACGCAGCAACAACACCCAGTGCAGCCAAAAATAAACTAAAAAAAAAATACTGTAGTCCATCGTGTTCCAATAACATAATTAAATTCAACACCTTCAGATTTCATGATCAATATCTATAGAGAAACAGAGAGCTGATCACAGGAGGAAAAACATTGACGACGTCAGTTTTATCAGGAATGCTCCATTTGATTTAGAGAAGAGTGCTATATGAAGGACACAATTATAGAATATTAGTATTTGCTCATTTTAATTCACGGGCATGTGGGTGTTGGTCATGGGGTTTATTCTCTGTTCCTTCCATGTTATTCAAAGAAGAAAGACATAGTCTATGAAGTAAGACTATTTAGAACCGTTTGATACAAGGGCAGGAACATAAGGAGTAAGAAGAAAGGTCAGGAGCAGAGGCTTCCACACAGAAGCACTGGGGCCTTGGGCCGAGCTGCATTTCAAACCAGATGGGACTGTATAGGATTGTCAAACTCCAGGCTGGACTCTGACCTCAGCTCAGCGGCCAGTTAAAGATCTGAGTGCTACATGGGGTGGGGGACAGACCCATTTGGGCTGTGGAAAGAAAGGGTGATGACTGTTTGCCTGACTCAGGACAGGAGGCCCTGATGTGCACAACATCAAAGGAAAACACCATGAAGCCAAAGACTGCTAGAATCTACTATTTGACTCCATAAAAGTGAAATGATATTTATCTTTTGCAAAAACTCTATAAGCAACATTTAAGGAAATGACAAATCCCGCACGGTAAAGAGCTGAGATGAGCACAGGCAGACGGCAGAGGGGCCTTCAGAGGAACAGGTGGGGCCGCTGGGGAGGGGAGCGCAGACGAGGCATCTCCCAGGAGGGGAGACCCCTGGGGGAGATCTCTCCAGGGCCTGGGCAGCCCCCTCCTCCTCCCCATCCTGCCCCAGGGCCCCTCTGTGGGCCGACAGCCTCCCTTCCCCAGGATCTTGGCTAAGCACCAACACCCAGGGGACTAATGAAGTGACAGGAACGATGAAATCTCCGAGAGAGTTCCTGGGGGTCATCGCACTTAAGTGTTCCCTCTTTTAATGCCCTTCCTCCTGTGCTGTAGCCTTTAAGTTCAGAAATAAGTCAGAATATCGAAGATGCATTTGTGGAAATCTTCCTCTGAAAACCCTCAACTCTGTATCCTGGAGCAGGTGAGTGCCGGTCAGAACTTCAACCCCACCATCCTTCCATACTGTAGATGACTCAGCACAGGCCTCCAAGGGGTCCCCCCAAGGAGGTGAGGGCCCCGGGCACGCCTCCTCCAAGCGTCCAACGGCCTTGCCCGCCCGGGCCTCAGCGGCCAGCATCCTCAGCCTGCCATGGGCAGGCAGGAGAGCCCACACGGGCAGCCCTCCACGAGCCTAGAGCAGAGAAGCCAAGGGCAGACAAGGCGGCAGCAGCGCCTGCTACAGGCGGACAGACAAAGAAGCAGGAGAATCAACAGTCAGGCCATCATAGCCGTGACGGGACCCAGGGGGCAGCTCAGGTCAGCAGGGGCCTCGCCGCCCAGAGGGGTGGCGTCTGAGCTGGGGGAGAGGGGGACAGCTCTGAGGCAGTGACCGACCGAGAGCCGAGTGATGCTGAGGAAGGTGTCCCTGCCTGGGCAGGGGCGTGCCAGGCACAAAGGCTGCTGGGGTGGCCTGGTGACACGCTCACCTCCCTGCCTGTCCCTGGATGCTGCTGGCGGTCACAGTGTCTGCCCTGCAGAGGGCGGACAACTCCCTGCTGGGTGGTGGGGCGGCGAGCTGTGTCTCCTTCTCTGCCACTCAGTCGGGATGCGGTGCCTCTGCCCCCAGCAGCGGCCAACCTCCCGGCCGTCACGGTGATGGCCTTGAGAGGGCGCGGACCAGGCAGTGGGCCACACAGAGTGGCGGGGGGTATGCCCCCTGCCCCTGGGAGGGTCTGCTCAGCCTCTCTCCAGCCCTGGGTCAGCATCCGCCCACCCCGCTCCTGGCGCCACGTGAATATAAATTCCCTGCTTTTCTTCATAACTGGAAGTAAAAGTTTGTGTAAACTCGATTGTTGGCGCGCTAATAATCCAATTTCTCTCTGCAGGGTCAGTCCCCCGGGCTCCATCTATAAAACAAATGTTTGTCATCTTCGGGTAAGCACTTCTCAGGGATAAATAAATAATCCGGGAGCAAGTCACATGTACACCTGGCCACAGTTTATGTATTCTTTTCCTCGCACATCAATAACCCCATTGGAATTGGATCTATAAATTCAAATCATCTCCGTTTATCTTTCTTTCCAATGGCAAAGCCAGCACAGAGGCGAGGGGGGCCACACACTCGAGGGATCACTGGCCCAGTGCTCTGCACATGTCCCCACCCTGGAGCTCAGCTGCCAGCCAAGTCTCACCACCCGGCTGGCAAGGACGCTCCACTGCAGAATACCCGCTCTGTGCCAAGACGGGTCGTGGCCCTCTTCGGCTTTCTTGGGGTCAGTTCCTCTTCTAGGACTGAAAGGGCCCAAGGTCAAGGAGAGAGACGGGACAGTCAAGCCATGCGAGGCAGGGGTCCTGAACACCATGTGGGCACTGACCCCACCTGCCCCAAGCAGCAGGGGCCAAAGTCAGGGCAGCAGGTGGGGGTCTCTGAGCAGGTGGTCCCAGAAGACCCCAGGTGGGGTCTCAGCCACCCTTGCATCAGTACTCAGTTGCCCAGCTGTGTCTGAGTCCTTAAGACTCTATGGACGGCAGCCCATCAGGCTCCTCTGTCCATGGGATCCAGGCAAGAAAACTGGAGTGGGCAGCCTTTCCCTGTTCCCGGGAATCTTCCCGACCCAGGGATCGAACCCAGGTCTCCTGTATTGCAGGTGGATTCTTTACGGCTAAGTCACCAGGGAAGCCCTGAGCTGGCCCTCGGAACAAGTGGAATCTCTCTCTTCCTTCCCCTCTTCTCTCCCTTCCTCGCTCTCTGCCTCTCTGTCTCTCTGTCTGTCCCTCCAGGACCCTAGTGCCCCAAGGAGAGGCCCATGTGGCAGCCAGGGCCAGTAGGAGAAGGGCATCTGGGAAGCAGGGCCTCCAGCCTGAGGAGGGTGCCCGGTACTGCGTCCCCAGCCAACAGGCTGACCTCAAGCCCACAGGGAAGCCGCACCAGAGCCCTGGGCTCCTGACTTCAGACTCTGCTAGTGGAGCTTGTGATGTTAAGCCAGGGGTGTCGGGTAAGTGGCAGTGCAGCAGCAGAGACCCCAAGCACCTCTGGCTGGAGAGGGGCGACCGGGGGGCAGAAGGGTCAGTCCTAGAGAAGAGGGATCAGAAATGAGCAGGCCTGAGGGGAGAAAAGCCCAGAACCCTGGGCCGACGGCACCAAGACGGAGAAGTTGGCCCAGGGGCAGGGGGTGCCGTTGGAGCCTGATGCTCAGAGAAAGCTTTGTGGGTCTTTAGCTGGCTTGGGGTCTTTAGCTGGCTCGGTGTCTTTAGCTGGCTCGAGATCTTTAGCTGGTCCAAACCAGACACGGGAGGTGTCACTTGGCACTCTCCTTTGTGAGCTTGTCCAGGGCCACTTCGATCCTGTGAGCTAAGACCATCGTCACCCCACTGACAGGCACACTGGGGGCACAGAGAGGTTAAGCGACCTGCCTGAGGTCACAGAGCTGGGACTGGAACCCAGACATTTTGGTTGCAGAGCCAAAGCCATGGCCAGAGGAAATGGTCTGATCTGAGCCCTGCCCAAGCACCCGCCATCACAGCCTCCAGCCGGCAGGCCCTTCAGTTCTGGAAGATGTCCCCGGGCCCTGGGAGGGCAAGCAGCCTCGCGCCCCGAGGCAGATCCTGTGAGAAGGGAGAGGAGGGGCCCCGCGGTGGGGGCAGATAGGAGGGCTCGGGGGAACGCCCTGCAGGCAGATCCCTGGGCTGCCCTGAGCCTCACTCCCCTCATTCCTACACCCGAGGTGCTCCCAGAGGGACCCACGAAGCTTTGTCAAAAAGTCACCAAATATTTATTTTTAACGAGGGGCACCTGGGGCATTCATATTATGGCAAGACAAGGTACCCGCTTGGGCCAGAGAACAAGGGTTGCAGGAAAGGTGCAAAGAATGCTGGGAGCAGGATGGGCTAGTTCCGACTAGAGTGTGAAGGTATAGACGGGGGGAGGGGGGGGGGTGGGGTGGCTGCAGAAGGATCCACCAAGGAGAGGCAAATCGCCAGACCCTGAAGGAAGAAGAGAACGCACTGGGGAGCTGGAAAAGCAAGAACAGAGGTGGGGACCTGTGCTGGGAAATGAGAGGGAGGGTATGCAAAGGTGGGTGCCAGAGGAGGAACAGCAAGTGTGGACACTGGTAGCCGAGATGACCTTGCACAGGAGAGCTGTGGGTGGGTCAACCCAGGGTAAGCCCTTGAGTCCCCACCAGAGGGCTCCTGGGTGGGCCCCGGCATGTACTCTGACCAGGAAGGACCCTGTCCTTCTGTACCCGGGGCCCCCGTGTTTGAGGCCAGGAGCTGCCTCCCACCCACAGCGTACGTGCATGGGTACTAAGCCACTTCAGTAGCGTCTGACTCTTTGCAACCCCATGGATTGTAACCTGCCAGGCTCCTCCATCCATGGAATTCTCCAGGCAAGAATACTGGCTTGGGTTGCCATTTCCTTCTCTAGGGGATCGTCCCCACCCAGGGATCGAGCCGACGTCCCTTATGTCTCCTGTGTTGCAAACAGGTTCTTTCCCGCTGAGCCACTTGGGAAGCTCCCCTGACCCCCGGAAGCCTCTGGCATCTGCGGGGAGCCTGGCTGGGGTGTCGGGGTGTGGTGCGGGTCCATGGAAGCAGCCCCAGCTTTGCTGCCACCCCAGTGCTTTTCACAGCCCATCTCCCGATGTCCCCGGGGGAATGGGGCTCAGCAGGAATCCCCCCTGCCTTGGGAAGGCAGAGGAGGGCGGTCAGAAAGGACAGCCATGTGCCCACAGACCTCAGCTCACCCACTGCAGAGCCGGGGCCCAGGAGCAGGGCTCAGAGCTTCGTACTCCCTCTCTGTGGCCGCTTTGGGCGGCAAGGGCCTGGGGGGCCTTTGGGACTTCAGGACACCCCGCCAGGGCCTGGACCCTCTAGAGATCCAGCCTCCTCCAACACCCCAGTACCATGAACTTGGTGGAGCTGCCTACACCCTGCAGAACCCACTGCCCCAGTCCCACCACCCCCAAGGCTCTGCTGGAAAAGAATGCGTGTGTCATCAGCTGCCATGGCTGGAGAGGAAGCTGGCGGGCTCTGAGCTGCGCATTGCCTGGCAGGGCCTCCTTTCCGAACCAAGTAAATAAATACACAAACAGAGGCCAGCTCTCCCGCTGGCCTGCTCCCGCAGGCTGAAATTGATTCTTTTCTCTGCCCTGTGCCCCGTATCTGTGCTTACTGAGAAACATATATCTGAAGCAGTGGGTTTTTAAACTTGTCTGCAGGCCCGGCACTCTCAGGAAGCATCTTTCTTGCTTTTGAACAGCCGGGCTCTCGCGGCAGGGGTCTGCTGGGCCTTTTTATAAACTGCAGAGGCATTTTTCTTCTCTGAAACGAGAGCCTAGCCGGAGAGTCTCCAGAAGCTGCCAAGGCTGTTGGCAAAGCGGGTTTCAGGCCACACTGCCCTCCAGGGGGTCTTCCAGACTCTGGGGCCCCAATGGGGGCTGCAGGGTGGGCGTGGCCAGATCCTGACATCAGCGATGAGCGGGCCTCCTCCCGTTCCCCTTCCCCCTACCCCCACCCTATGTCTGCAGGGCTGGGGGCAGGGGGATAGCACTCACAGAGGACTGGACTGCAAGAGCTCTCTGGGACCTCTGGGCCGAAAGAGGAGACTGCCCTCAGGCAGGATGGGTGGATCCTGGGCCTCAACCCCCAGCCAGGGTGGGCTGCTCCAACAGCATCCTTATCTCTGCAGAAGCACCATGAGCTGCACACACTGAGTCAAGGTCAAGGCAAACTCTTGATTAATTCGGGGAGCACAGCAGCACTCACAGCTGAGAGATGGGGCGGTCTGTCTGGACGCCGGATTCTGTGCAGTAGAGCAGTTGTTCAGTCGCTCAGCCGTGTCTGACTCTTTTCCACCCCCTGGACCACAGGTCGCCAGGCTTCCCTGTCCTTCACCATCTCCCAGAGCTTGCTCAGATTCATGTCCATCGAGTCAGTGATACCATCCAACCATCTCATCCTCTCATCCTCTGTCGTCCCCTTCTCCTCCAACCTTCAGTCTTTCCTAGCATCAGGGTCTTTTCCAATGAGTCAGTTCTTCGCATCAGTTGGCCGAGGTATTGGAGCTTCAGCTTCAGCATCAGTCCTTCCAATGAATATTCAAGGTGGATTTCCTTTAGGAATGACTGGTTGGATCTCCTTGCAGTCCAAGGGACTCTCAGGCATCTTCTCCAACACTCCAGTTCAAAAGCATCAGTTCTTGCAGAGCTCAGCCTTCTTTATGGTCCAACTCTCACATCCGTACATGAGGAGCTTTGATTATACGGACCTTTGTTGGTAAAGTGGTCTGTTTTTTTAATATGCTGTCTGGATTTGTCATGCTTTTTCTTTAACGCTCCCACACACAACTCCCCATGGAGCTACTTTTTCCAATAAGCTGTACTTGGGGCATTTCATCTCACCTAGCAACAGCCTTGAGAACCTGGTCTCCTCTGAGCATTTTATAATCAGTGAAACCGTTACCTAACAGAGCCAAAGGCAGAGGAGTGAGGTGGCCTGCCCGAGTCCCCCAGCCAGGACGGGTCAGAGCTGAGACCTGCCCCGGCATGTCTCCCCTTGACCAAGTCAACACCTTGTCTTGAAGAGCTGGCCCAAGCAGGCTGATCTGGTGTTTGCTCACTGCCCCTCTCGGCCCCACCTCGGCCCTTCACAGAAAAGCAGCCTGAGCTCAGAGACGCTAACCAGGAGCCCAGGCACACCCAGCCAGGGAGGGAGCCGGGGTGGAGAGCGCTCTCACCTAGATCTGTCCAGGGCCCCTTCCTCCCCACGCAGCCTGCCCCCTGCATGCAAACAGGTCTGCAGGGGACAAACTAAAGACCACAGCGAGCAGTTACGAGGGCTTTACTTCAGCCACACAGGGCGACGAGCAGAGCCGTAACGGCGGGGGCACCAGCTGAGTCAGGAAGATGAGGCACTCCTCAGAGTAGTTTATGAGCTGAACAAAAAGAAAACTCTCATGTTCCATTCTAGGCATTGACCAATGCTCCTACGGCTACGTGGATTATAAAGTATTGAGTGGGTTCCCGTAATGTAGAGCATACAAGATGGACATAATTAAAAACAATTGATTTAATTTTTTTTTTTTTTTTTTTGCCAAACCTCAGGGTGAGAATATAAACTGATCATGATGGAGAAACATCAGACTTGGAGTGACCCGGGAGAAGGCAATCTCTGTGACCACACAGCTGCCAGGAGTGGGGATGAGGACCCACACGCGCACCCGCACAGAGGGGGCCCGTGGGCTCCCAGCAGTGAGTGGTGGGGCCCTGCACCCCTGAGGCCCTGTGTTCACCCTGCAGCCCCCACCGCTCCTCCTCTCCACCTGCAGGCCCTGGCACGAGCCCCTCACAAAGGCGGCACACGCCCCCCACCTTCTGGTCCACCCCTGTGTGGTGGCCGTCTCAGCGAGCTTCGTGGATGCACAGGCTTCTCAGGACCCAGCTTAGAACTGCTTGGGCACCTCCCAGAGCCTGAGAAAGTTCCGCCGTCTCCGTGGAGATCGCGGGCTACCTGGTGACAAGCGCATGGAGCCCACAGGTCCTGTCCTCTCACCCCGGGCCACTCCTGGCCACGCCTCCTTCTCCAAGTCTCCCGTCCGTCCACGTGCAGTCCATACTCGGTGGGTGCTCCTCCTCACGGCCCCGACTCACACCTCAAGTGTCAGCTTCCAGCACTGCTGGCACCCCCTGCTCTGGGTCAGAGGCCTCCCACGCCCCAGTGTCTCCCCCTGGGCACAGCCTGCGGCTCTCCACTGAGGGTCCTGACACCCGGGGGAGTTTGGGGCATGGAATAGATGCTCCTCCTGCCTTCGTGGAATGAGTGAGCGAGTGAGTGGATGAAAGACAGGGCAGAGCCTGTGTCCCTTCCACGAGGGTCGCAGGGGCCCCTCTCCAGGGCAGCAGAGCCCAGGTCCCCTCCATGGGGGCCCCGGGGCTCCTTCTCTTCAGGGTGGCGGAGCCCGCATCCCCTCCATGAGGGCCCGGGGGCCCCTCCTCTCCAGAGGGGCGGAGCCTGCATCCCTTCCACAGGCACCCCTGGGCCCCTCCTCTCCAGGGTGGCAGAGCCCGCATCCCTTCCACAAGGGCGCAGGGGCCCCTCTCCAGGGGCAGAGCGGTCCCCTCCATGGGGGCCCCGGGGCCCCCTCTCTTCAGGGCGGCGGAGCATCCCCTCCATGAGGGCCCGGGGGCCCCTCCTCTCCTGAGGGGGGGACCCTTCCCAGGCACCCCTGGGCCCCTCCTCTCCAGGGTGGCGGAGCCCGCATCCCTTCCACAAGGGTCCGGGCCCCTCTCCAGGGCGGCGGAGCCCCATCCCCTCCTTGAGGACCCCAGGGGCCCCTTCTCCCCAGGGTGGCGGAGCCTGTGTCCCTTCTACGGGGGCCCAGGGGCCCCTCCTCTCCAGGGTGGCGCCAGCCCTTGGCACTGCCAGCCCATGCCTGCAGTCTGCAGCCCAGTGTCCGTCTTCTCCCCCCATTACGTTTGTTCTTCACCCTGTGCCTTCCCCAGCAGAGGAGAGGGAGAGCCTGGCGATGTGCATACAGTGGGTGCTCAATCAATGTCAGACAAATGAGGGGGGCAGGGAGGCCAGTTCTCAGGCCTACACCCTCCACCTGCGTGCAGACAGGAAGGGTGTGGGGTCACAGGGATGGGTGATGGGAGCATTCCGCGTGTACCAGGGACATAGACCGAACGAAGGGCTCCTGGAGGTGGGTGGACGCAGGGGGCAGCTGGGGACCCTGAGTAAGGTCCCCCCATGCCAGGGCTCCCGGGGGAAGCAAATCTGACTCCACGTGCTGCCTGGGGCTGCCAGGCTGGACTCAGACCCCACTGGACCCACCTTCCCCCAGCTGAGACGAAGGATCTGACCTCCCACCCAATCAGAAACCAGGCGGCTGTGGTCAACGGGAGAACAGCCCCAGAGGCCTCGAGCAGCAGGGCCGGGTCCCTCCACCTTCTGTGTTACAGCCTCACCAGTGGGGCCCAGGGTGATCTAACCTGGTCAAGGGCACCAGGGCAGAGACCTGGGGAACAGAGAGACACATAACTTCCGTCTCAAAGGGCTTCTGTGCTCATCACATCCAGGTGTCCCCGCTCCACCAGCAACAGCCCAGACGGGCATTCATGCCCCAGGGCCACATGCCTCAAACACGCCTGGGTAAAGCCCACCAGCAGCCCAGCCGACAACCACATAGACCACAACGTGCACAAACCAGGAACCCAGAGCCCAGGACCCTGAGCCCCGCCGCCCCAGCACCTGCAGGGGAAGGACAGGGATCACGCTGGGCTCCAGCGACAGCCAAGTCCTGCCCTGCGGCACTCGGGGGCATCCTGGGGGCACAGGGTGGGCAGAGGGCCAGAGTCTCACTGGTGTAACCCTAGTACCCACTGCAGAGGGAAGAGGGGGTGACCCGAGGAAGGTCACATCTATCTGGATCCTAAGACATCCCTGACAGCAGAGGAGGGCACAGACAAGGCTGCTGGAGGAACACCCACACGCACACACACAGGTCTGCACCAGATGGGCAAGGCCAGGGCAGCCCCAGGCCATACACCCAAACCTTCTCTGGTGCCCACTGTCTGGCTTCAGATCATCCCAGGCCTCAGGGCTCTGCCCAGGTGCCCCCAGCCTCTCCGAACCACCCGGGCAGCTGACCCATCCAGCCACTTCCGCGAGGACGTTTGGTGTGAGTTATCCCCGAAGAGTGGCTGAGGCTCACCCCAGGTGCCGGGCTCTGAGTCGAGGATGTGGGCCGTGGAGCTGGGTGCTAGAGGGCAGCGGGCTGGAGCGCTCACGGTCCAGGGTGTGCATCTCAGGCGGCGTGGCCAGTGGCCAACGTACAGTCTTCTTCCCTAGCGTCTCCACCTTCCTGCCTCGTGGGGACAGCCCAGCGGCTCACAGAGTCCAACCCTGTGGAAGCTACTGGGGCTTCTCATGTCGGATTCAGAGCTGAGATGACATTGAAGCGAGATCCCTACGATCCATCTGCATAGTAATTGAAATTTTTTCAATTTTTATTTGGAGTTGTCGGGTTCTGATTTGAGGCTGGGGAGAAGGAAGGGCAAATTCTCATTTCCTTTGCTCATCCCTAATTTGTACCGTGGGGTGTTTTAATTTACGAGTCAGAGTTAATAAATGGTGTGTGTCCTTCCAGACGTCACGGCCCTCCTGACTCCTTTCCCAGCCTGTGTAATGACACCAGGCAGCTCCCCAGGGCCAGAGCTCAGAGCACGCTCAAGTCGCAACCCGCCCCGGCCTGCAGCCGCCTCCCCACACCCTGGGGTGCTGTCCTGGGAGCCCCTGCAGAAGAGAGACCAGCCAGAGGCCTGGACCTGGGTCTTCATAGTCAGGCTTGAGTTAAATAAATAAAACATTAATACGTTAATGAATACTTTTAAAAAGTATATATATATATAACTGAATCCCTCTGCTGTATAGCAGAAATTAACACAGCATTGTAAATCAATTATACTTTGGTAACATTTTTTTTAAAGGACAAATATTTATTCCCCCCCAGTAGTAATATGTCCAAGTGATTGAAAGTACAGATTAACAAAAATACACACTTCAGATCAGATCAGTCGCTCAGTCGTGTCCGACCGCGACCCCAGAACCGCAGCACGCCAGGCCTCCCTGTCCATCACCAGCCCCGGAGGTCACCAGACCGCATCCATCGAGCAGTGATGCCATCCAGCCATCTCATCCTCTGTCGTCCCCTCTCCTCCTGCCCTCAATCCCCCCAGCATCAGAGTCTCTCTGAGTCCCCGGAGGTGGCAATACTGGAGTTCAGCAGCACCCGAAATAGGATGATCCTCAGAATGGACTGTGGATCTCTGCAGTCAGGGACCCGAGTCCCCAACACCACAGTTCAAAAGCTCCGGCGCTCGCCCCACAGTCCAGCCTCACCCAACACGGAGACCAGTCAGGCTTACTGCTGATTCTAGGTGCATACTTCCTCGAGTGCGCCAGGCGCAGCACACTGCAGTGATCGAGCAGCAAGTCGACACTGTCCACTGTTCCTCATCCAGAGTGATGGACCAGATGCCATGATCCGGTGAGCGCCAACCTCACTCTCCACTCACCTCAAGAGGATCCCCCTCACTTTCTGCCAGGGTGTGACTGCACTGGATCCCGCAATCTGCACTTTCCCAGTCAGCGAGTACTCTGCATGTATACATGTGACTCGCCGCTCCCCTGAACCAGTCTTGCCGCCCTTGCCGACCCGGAGGGAAGTGGACCGCGGGGGCGGAGGATGCGCCCGCCCGGGGGAGCTGGGGAGGAGTGGGAGACCCTGGCTGGGATTGGGAGACTGACCTCCCGCCACTGCTGAGCTTGTGCATGAGTGAGCACCACAGCATCATCAAGGTGAGCCCACTGATCCATCACCCCATGCTGTTGTGTGATGCCTGGCCCATGACCACTCGATGTGCCGTCTATCCTCCATGACTGGGCCTCGTCCGCTGCACCTCTCTGACCCGACCCCCCCCTGCCCCTGCGATGTGCGGAAGAGATCCCAGTCCCCGCCCGATCACTGGGGCATCCTCTGCTACCGGGCTCAGACAGTAAAGAATACACACTTGGAAACTAAAAAAAAACAAGGAATAAAAAAAGAGAAATAAAAATGTTATCAATGATAATGATAATTACTAAGACTTACTGTCGTTTAAAGGGCAAACACACTCAGCGTTTCGACAACCCCAGGGAAGAAGGTCCTGCCAGAGCCCTGCAGGGAGAGACATGTGGCCACAGGGATGCCCTTGCTGCCCGGAGACACAGAGCACCCAGGGGTGGGGCCGGGCTGGGGCCCCAGGCTGCCGAGAGCCAGCTTCGTTCTCAGACCCGACAGAAAGCCTGCCTGTACGGCTCCAATGCTGACGAGGCTGAGCCGGCCCAGAGGCGCCTGGAAGCCAGCCGTCTTCTCGGAGGTGAGCTCCTGAGATGTCCTGGACTCGGGGCTGAACAGTCTCCTCCTCGTCCCCATGCTGAGCGCTGAGCAAGCATGCTTCTTCTGCAGAAGAGTATCTGCATTCCCAAAGAGGCTGAGAAAAAACGATCCAAGAAAATTCCTGTCCACAGGTGGAAGGAAGGACACGCAAGGCCTGAAACCCGTAACTCCATCCATCCTGATGACCGTCCCCCGGAGCCTGTTGCCCTGTTCTCACCGCCACCCTTACCACAGGCTGTGTCTTCATCAGTGCTGCCCATTCCCTCCCACCTCTGCCTGTGTCCACCTGGCAAATGCCCAGAGTCTGCCTCAACTCAGGCCAAAGTGCCACCTCCTCCAGGAAGCCTTCCCGGCCCACCCACCTTCCCATCCTCTAATTTCCCCACCTCTTCTCCACCACACTGTTTACCAAACAAGGTTATAATTGTTCATCTATGTGCCCCTCATGATACCAAGGTGGGGGCCCAGGCTTGCTCTGCTTCCCATATGAACAGGAGGGTGGGACTCCCTGGGCCAGCCCCTAAATGTGAAACCAAGCAAGGCCCTTATAGGAAAGAAAACCCTTCTCCCCTCATGGTATTTTCTACCTTCCCCCAGTTCTGATACAAACCTATTCTGTAATTTCCTGGCTGATGAGAAGGGTGGAGAAGCGGAATCATGACAGACAGAGGCAACCAGCCCCTCCAACCTCTTCTTCTACATTCTCATTCACTCAAGCAATGGCCAAATGTCTGCTGAGCACCTCCACATCCCAGGCATGTTCCAGGCATCGAGACGTGACAGTGAATAGGATGTGGATGATCCCTGCCCTCATGGGGTTTAAGCCTCCATGAACAGGTGGACAATTAAATAAGCAGAAAGCACTGGGCTAGGCAGCTCCCCAACTCCTCCACTACAAACACAGAGCTGGATAAAGAACAATTTTTAAAGTTATAAATACAGTGAAGATTGAAAGGAAAGGGCCAGATCCCTGAAATAGAGTGGGAGCTCCAGGAAGGAGCATTGCTGGGGTACAAAGCCCAGCAGGGCTTTCATATCCATTCCGGGCAGAAGACGTGGCCTTGAATAAAGGCAGGACATTGAAACTCAGACCCCTGCATAAAGGCAGGACTCGAGATGAATGATCTGCCATGAAAAGTGGACAGGAACGGCCCACCACGTAGGGAGCTGACAGGGGAAGTCATCTCTGTCCCCCGATGTGGGTGGAAACAAAGGATCTCATGAAAATTAAACACATAAGCCTTAATCATATACTGCGATGGGGCCCGAGCTCAGACAAGCACTATAAAGGACAAGTCCTCAAACAACAAAGGTCCTAAATGCACGAACATCTAGGGTCCCTCGGCAGAAGGAAGGAAAGGAAGAAAATGTACACCAGTAGATATATATCTGCCAGTCGAGTCCATAAGAATCCCACAGTTAAAAACAAAAACTCACAATGGGACTTCTCTGCTGATTCGGTGGTTAAGATTCTGCACTTCCAATGCAGACGGTGCGGGTTCAATGTTTGGCTGGGGGACTAAGATCCCACACGCTATATAGTATAGCCCCCCCCCCACAAAAAAATTAAAAGTTAAAAAACTCACAATGAAGACAGATTCCAAATAACAACATGACAAACCTCATGAGTAATGAATCCATGAAGAAGTGCTCGCAGATAACACAAGAGCAGGGTTGGTACCTACTCCAGCCAGCTCAGACTCAGCTATTGTTGTTCAATCGGTAAGTCCTATCTGATTCTTTGTGACCCCATGGACTACAACACGCCAGCCTTCCCCGTCCTTCACCATCTCCCAGACTTTGCTCAAACTCATGTCCATTGAGTCGGTAATGCCATCCAACCATCTCATCCTCTATTGTCCCCTTCTCCTATGCTGTGTAACGAACTAACCCCACGTCCCAGGGGCTTAATGAAACAAAAGGTGCTTTCCCGCGCACATTGTATAGCATGCTGCAGCTTGACTTTGGTTCCACTTCACGCATCTTCTTCATCCTGAAATTAAGACTGAATGAATACCACTATCTGGGACACGTTCCCAAGTTCAGTGATTCTTAAGCCTACTGTTCAAATACGGCCCTTTAGCTTACATTCATTTAGTAATGTAATTCCTAAACTGATGTCAGGAGGTGAGAACGTATGTCTCCTTACAGAGAGGCATCGCAAACCTTGAGGCTGCAGCCTGGATGTATGTACGTATGACTCTTATGAAAGGCAGAGACTGACGGGGCCAGCATACTGAGGGCCTGGAACACTAGAATTCTGTGAAACCGTAAAATTATTATGTTTAAAAGAATTAAACAGATCAGATAAGGAATAGAAGCCACATGGAAAGGAGGAGATTCTAGAAAGAACATGCAATTTTAGAAAAAGTCAAAGACAATCATCTCAATTAAGAAGTTAGACAATCATTTCAATGGTAGATTGAAGCTGCGGAGAAGAGAATCAGTGGACTGGAAGACAGGGAGGAGGAAATAGCCTAGAATGCATCACAGTCAGAGGGCTTGAAAATATGACTGAGAGGTTATGGGAAGTGGAGGCTAATGTGATCCTGACACAGCTCTCATCTGAATTCCAGATGGAAAACACAGAATGAGTGAGGCAGACAATCACAGCCAAGTGATTTCCAGAACTGACAAAAGGCCTGAATTCTCAAGTTGAGACGCCCACCATAAGTCATAAACAGGGTAGTGAAAGATAGACGTGTGCCTAGACCCAACATCAAGCAGCGTAAGAAAAAAGGCCAACAAAGTATTGTGAAAGCAGCCAAAGAGAAAATACGAGGCTTGCCTACAAAAAGATGGGAAGGATGGAGAGGGAAGAAGAGGAGGAGAAGGAGGAAGAAGAGGAGGAGAAGGAGGAAGAAGGTGCCATTTTCTCCTTGACCGTGACATTGGCTGGAAGTAACACGTAAGGTCTTCAAAAGTCCTTGAGAAGAATGACCTGAAGCCTGGAGCTGTCTACCAAACTAAACCAGTGAAGCCTCTTTAAGTCTGATGTATGATATTCAAGACAAAAGGGAGCATCATTTGTCCCTGGGTGACTCTGCTGAATAGATAGTAAGAAGAGGCAGCCTGAAACGCGGCTGAGTCCTGGGCAGCTTTTGTCCTAGAGCTTTAACTGAGAACACGCTGACTCATTCCAGTTTAACCACTGCCATCACCAGCAAAGACAAAGTGCTTAAGAAAAGTCTGAAATAGAAACTGCATAGTGGCCCAGAGGCTAGTTTTGTCATTGGTTACATTAACCAAGATACAGCAACCAATGTGAGGGAGGGGAGAGACACTGGTGGAGCAGATGCTTTCATGAACTGTATCTTCAGATTAGGCGATTCCTATCAGTCAGGACTCAGCCTTCAGGACGAGCACAGAGGGAGTTTCTTAGTGTCTACTTACAACACTTGTTCTCTTCCATCTTAATGTGCTTAATGAAAATCTCCAGACCACGGAGGTTTGTCCCCTGGCTCACAGACTTGAGAACAGGAGACTACGTCCTGCTCTGTAAAAACAAGGTGCTGGACAAAGCTACTGGAAAGAACTTCTCAGACCACGGCTGTTGGAACAAATACCCCAGTTACTAACAATGTAGCAACACCTCCTTCCTCCTGTTTTTCCCTGAGTTCGGGGTCATTTTCTAAAAATCTCAAAGAAAGGAGTTTGAAAAGGTATAGAAAACATTTGCAGCACATGTTAATAAGCATGCACCAGGAAACACTAATTTATGCAGAAATTAAGTGAGATTATTATAGTGAAATGTATTGCCTTAATCTGTAAGCCTTGCACAGACTTCTAAAGATTATAGAGCTGGAGTCATAAAGAGCAGTATAACACAGCCACACAGAGAGAGTGGGCAGCGAGGAAGAGACACGCTGTTCGGGGTCACCATCGCTCACGGCCTGGGGCAGCTCCAAGGCCTGGGCACGTGGCTCTGTCTCAGGTGTGGTCCTTCATCACCACCCAAGTCCCTCCTTCAGGCAGTGTCCAGTAGAAGATGAGCCTTGATCCGGATATTGCTTTCCCAGCTGCTTGCTATCGGCTCAGTGAAGATGAAGAGCACACAGTGTGGCCGCAGAGAATTAATAACCCGGCAGGAGACAAAGCGCATACCTGGGTTCACATCAGATGCCCATTTAACTTCTGTGGCCGGAAGTCTGCTCTTTGGAGAGAGGCTGCCAGGGACGGAGGACCCCACCCACCACAGATCTCAGCGTGTTTCACCCCAAACACGGCGCGGACAAGACAGAGCTGGCCAAGCCAGCCAGCAAGCTGCAGAGGACGTGGGATCTTGGTGTTTCTCTGACCATTGACCTAAGCAAGGCAAGCACTGTGCTTAGGGGGCAGGCAAAGGTTTCCTTGATACCCATGAAGAATCAGAAAGGCACATCCAGGGTCTCAGCAAACCACCACGAACCAGGCCAGAGCAACGGGCAGCAGCTGTCGACACAAACCCATGCGCACTGCTCTTTATGGGCGACTGAAGGAAATTTCAAGAGTGATTTTGATTACGAGCAATTTTCACCTCCCAGGTGACTTTAGAACCAGACTCTGTACGAGACACAACTCCACTGTAAACAAGCAATTACATCCAAGGTGCCACATGTAGCCGCAGCAGGATGTCAGTGGCACAGAGAGAAATGTAAAGAGGGGTGATTATCTCTGTTTGGGGTTTTTAAGAGAGGCTTCAGACAGAGGGTGAGGACTGAATAGGGTTTGGAAAATGAAAAGAATCCTTTCAGGTCCTGAGGTTGGGGGAGCGAACACGCCAGGCAGAGGGCAGCCTTTGGAAAGCACGGACAGGAAGCAGGGTGGGGCGGCCAGGATTGCAAGCAGCTAGGTGTTTATGGAACACGAGCGCAAGAAGGGCTAGCAAGGAGGGCAGGCAGCCCCTCACACGCCCCCCGAGGAGCTCAGTGCCTCCTGGAGGCACACAGAGAAACAGTGCTTCTAGTAGGGCAGGGATGTGACTTTGCATTTGCAAAAATCCTTCATGGCTGCCTGGTAAAGAAAATTATTGAAAAGGGTAAAACTGGAGGTAGAAACCACACTGGCAGTTTTGATGGCCTGGGGTAAGACACGGGAGTCCAAACAGCTGGGGCAGCGGGGGTGGCTGGGGACAGACAGTACGAGAAGTGCCAGAGCATGGTTTGGAGACGACGGAGGGACAATAAGAAAGCCCTGGTGCCTGGCCATACACCTCATCCACAGGGGCCACTGATCAGCTAATGGAGAAGGGGATGGCAACCCACTCCAGTGTTCTTGCCTAGAGAATCCCAGGGATGGAGGAGCCTGGTAGGCTGCTGTCTATGGGGTCGCACAGAGTCAGACACAACTGAAGCAACTTAGCAGCAGCAGCAGCTGTAGGCTAAGATGGTTAAGAATCCACCGGCAGTGGAGAAGACCCAAGTTCAATCCCTGGGTCAGGAAGCTCCCCTGGAGAAGGGAATGACTGCACACTCCAGTATTCTTACCTGGAGAACGCCATGGACAGAGGAGCCTGACCAGCTATAGTCCATGGGGTCTCAAAGAGTTGGACACGACCGAGCAAATGGCACTTCCTATACAATGGTAGTTGATGAGATTGCTGCAGTTCATAATTATTTTGTAATCACTGTCTCTTTCTCTGGCTCCACCAGGGCCAGGACCACATCTGTGACATCCCTTGTCTATGAAGGCCCCCGATCCACATACATTGAATGAACAAATGAATTAATGAAATACAGATTTGTAAGGATACCAAGAGGTGTCTGAGGTTTGTTGGGTTTAAAATGTGCGGGGCACTCACTACAACCAACTCAAGGAAAATGCAAAGCGGCCCACTGATCACCTCTGCTCTAAACACTAACAAATGGAGGGAAGAGTTTGGGCCAGCCCAGTTTGCTCAGAGGCAGCACCACAGGGAGGCAGAGGGTGGAAATCTTCCCCCCATCTCCCCACGGGTACAGCTCCAAGCAGACAAGCTCACGATCTACCAGCACAGGGAGACGGTCAGAGGGGCAGCCCCACTAGTCATGACCTCTAGTGGTCCCCAGGGGCCACAAGGAACAAGAATGGGGGCTGAGGACAGAATATTTTGGGGAAGCTTGTAGCTAGAACTTTCAGAGAGTGGAAATGTTTGGGTCTCTCTAAATGGCCCTGCGGGGCATCCATGGTTTACAGGTGTGGGCTCTGGCACCCTCATTCCCATCCTTGGCAACATCAATGGCAGAGTGAGCAGAGTGGGCCTGGAGGCAGAGATGGACTGTCCAGGAACAGCCAGGTGACCCCTGCTGAGAGTGTGAAACACCGTCAGCAGTGATCAATGCTGAACAAAGTTGTGTGTCCGTTCCCTGCAGCTCAGGGCTCTTCTGGTGTAGACATTTTGGTCCCCAGAGACCCTGAGAACAGTCCCACTGACTTAAAAGTTGAGGCTACAGGCTCCTTGTGTCCCTGGCAGGTGAGGGGGCGGTCACTGTGCCATCAGGGGCAGCCATCCTGACCATCACAAGATGGTCCTCAGCACTGGTGACAGAAAAACATGTCAGGAGCCCAGGCATCCTCTGGGCCCCCCGCCCCACTGCTGCTTGAAGGTCCAGTAACAGGAGCTAGGGGATGACTGTAGTGACCCCCACCCACGGGACACCAAAGGCTCAGGCCCCTTGGGAATGAAGGATGAGGCCAGCCTGTAAGACAAAAAGCTAGCCCTCTGACTGGTATTGGTTAAGGACACATATAACACTAGTGATGGATAAAGGAGGCTTTATCTGCCCTCCCTGGCTTGTCACCTGTTACAGATACAGGAATTTTAGCAGCCAGGCATATCTCTCCTTGCCCATGGAGCACGCGTGTAGAGACAGATGGTTTCTCCCACTTTTTCCATCTCTTTCCACCTCCTGTGTCATAGAGGGTGTGTCATGGCTGTTAGCTCCATTATGTGGTCCATGGATTGCAGATATCAAGATGGAATCGTGATTGGATAATCATCTCTCAGAACTGGACGCAGATGACAACAAGGGCCTCCTTTCCAGGGCAGGGAGGGTGCGTTATCTGTGCACAGGAGCTCTGGGAGGCACAGAGCTACAGCTACGTTTACAGCTGGAAGTTTGAAGATGGAAGAAGGATGTGTATGGGTGAGCAGAAAGAAGGGGGCAGACTGCAGACCCTGGGACACTGCACCAACCCCACCCGCAGCAAGGGCAGAGCTGTGAAGACGACCACCCCGATCCCCCACGAAGCTCGGGTTCTCAGGTGACACCACCTCCGCCTGGCAAAGGTAGTCACCTGGGATCTAGAAATCTCAATAAAACATGGGGGCAGGGGCAGCAGCAAAGCCTCTGCCGTGGCAGCGAGTCCGGATTCCAGGGGCTGGTCCTTCGCTTGGTGTTTGCCACGCAGAGGTGGCATCAAGGCTGGAAATGGCCCTGAAATGGCCCTTTGATTTGACTGGAGTCTTTTCCTCCTGCCTGGCCCCTGAAAGAGTAACACCCAAACTGAATTCCTTGTCCTTCCGAGAACTCCTATAGTCAAGTACCCTTCCACGGAAGACAGCCTTTCACCTCCGTCACCCCTGCAGCTAGGACCCCCAGCTGACAGAGGGGTTTGTGGAACATTCACTAGGCGACGCCATGATCGAATTAAGTGAACGTTACAGTAGATGTTCGAGGGACTGTTCTAGAAGACATCACAGGCTGTGGGGCCAGCTAGGGTCATTCAGGGTGAGGAACGAGGTGCCAGCCAGGAGGAGAAAGCCAAGAACAGACAGTGTCCCCTGGGTGCCTTGAGAACCCCGCAAATTGGTGCTAGTGGGTGGGCATGGCAGAACGTTAGGAAGCAAGCCCTCTGGAGAGAATGTCAGTCTGCTCTTGATGCCTGAGCCTCCCAAGGAGAAAGATCTTTAGCACTTAAAGGGAGAGCTTTGGTTAAGCGCAAGACCATTTTTCACGTGCCCAATCATCGGGACAAATGCATTATCCAGCACACAGTTATGGAGCCTCTCTGGGAAGCCATGTGCTCACCAAGGACATCAAACGCACAGCCCTGCTTCCTTGTCCTTGAAGATCTCACCCGACTGGAGAAGATGCACCGGCTACCCCAACACGTGGAAACCTGAGTCATCTTCGGACCACCCTTCATGGCACACAGTCACTACACAGATGCAGGCGGGATTTCCCTGGGGGCCCAGTGGTTATTGTGCTTCCACTGAAAGGGGCACAAGGTCCACTCCTGGTCAGAGAGCTAAGATCCCATGAGCCTCACAGCCAAAAAGGAAATAAATAAAAGATCAAGGAAATGTGTTCCCTGTCCTTGAGGAGCCACGCCTACAGATTCAGAAGTGTGGGCTGATCTCTGTATTCTACAATGCTATGGCGCTCTAGAGTCTACAGAGTGGGAGTGGGAGGGCAGGTTGGCTGGCAGGGGTGGTGAACATCTAGAAGCTTCTAGGAGAGGGTGGGAATTTGGCTGGGGCTTGAAATAGGGAGAAAAGTGGTGGTAGGGAGAAAATTCCAGGCAGGAGGTACCACTTACATGGGTGTGGATCCAGAAGGCTCAAGGAATGGCAAATATAAAAAATAACATGGCAAGTTTGCGTGTGGTTAAAGCAGGAGGAGTAGGGAGTGAGAGGTGGGACTTGAATAGGTGAAGAGCAGGCGGCGGAGAGCAAGTCTGCTCAAATTAGGGAGCTGAGGGAACTCCCTGGGGGTCCATTGGTTAAGACTCTGCCCTTCCCACACAGACAGCACGGGTTCCACCCCTGGTCGGGGGAAATAAGATCCCACATGCTGCATGGAGAGGCCAAAATGTTTATAATTCATTTTAGAAAAGAGAAGTGAAAGGTGCCAGGGTCCAGCCCCGGTGGATCCAGGGAATTCAAAGCGGGGACAGCGTCGGTGAGGATCAGGAAACAATTGCTTAATTAAGTGTTAATTAAGGATATAAAGAGTGGTTAAATAAGGATAGCTCAGTGAGAAAATTTAGTGGAGAAAAGAGGCTGAATAATTCAGCCAGAAGGTGAGAGAAAGAACGACATGGGGAGACCAAGCTTCGGTGAACAAGGCTCACTTTATTTTCCAAAGTAGTTTTTATACCTTAAGTTATGCATAGAGGATAATGGGGGAAGGGGTAGAGTCATGCAGTAAGCCAGGCTTTCTTCCTGCAAACCTATCATATGCCAAAGTTTAGGTGATCTGCATCATCTTCTGGCCCGGAGGCCTGTTAACATTTTAAGACCCTTTCTTCAGAAAACTTATTTTTCTCTAAAGGTGATTAGTCAGGCGCCACCCTCCAAAAGCATTAGATAAAGTTGCATTCCTATAGGGCAAAGGTGTGGTGGGCTATAACAAGAAAAAGAATTAACTCAAGGATCCAAGGTTACAAACATTAAAGCTACTACTTACACCAATTATATTAATCAATACACTGCCAGGGACACAGCAGGTAAGGGATATGGAGACTTAGCAGCAAACATTGGCCCAACAAGTGAAAAACCCTTCACCAATACAATTTCTAATCAATCTTTTAACTGCTCAAAGGAATCTGTATTTAGACAGTTTAGAACATCTCATGCCTCTCACAGTTGGGAGGCTCTGAGCAATCACATGTGACCGGAAAAACCTATTCAGGCAGGCTAGAGAACTTCCAAAGGAGTTTGTAAGTTGAAACACTGTCACACCCAGGAACTTTATTAACTGGAGCTGTAAGTTAACTCTTTTTTTCAGAGAGAGGTAGTGGGGGACAGCCCCCCATAAAGTCAGAGGTGTAAGTGAGAGCACAAAGCAGAAAGTAGGCAGACTCTGGTTTGGTGGGTAGATGCTTGAGAATTTCCAGAGGGGTTTTTGAGGCTTGATCTCGCCTTTGCGTATGCCGAGCCTCCTTCCTCATGACCTTTGCCACGGGCGGAGCTCGCTCCCTGCAGAAAGGTATCTTTCTGGCAATGGGAGGACGTCAATCATGATCAACTACCAACTAGCAAAACAAGGGTGGGCTCTTTCTGACAGAGGGCAGGGAGAAGCAAGGAACAGGTGGGTCACGTTCCAGACATAAGAGGGAGAGAGGAAAAAGATGCTCATGCTTCCTCCACCTGGAGAACACTTCCTGTTGGTATCTGCTTCCCTGTCTGAGGCCATGTCCCCTCCTTCTGCATGTCCCCTGCTCTTAACCCATTCCAGGAATACAGCTCATGCTCCACAAATGCTAAAGATCCGTGATCTGAAGTCAAGGGCAGACTCAATAGAATCAAGACAAAGAGAAGGTGCCACAGGCAATGACCATCCACAGTCATGTGATTACTTAGTAGGACTTTTCAAATGAAACTGAAATTGACAAATTTGAGTCGACAAATGTGCTTAGTCTCTCAGTTGTGTCTGACTCTTTGCGACCCCAGGGACTGCAGTCCGCCATGGACTGCAGCCCGTCGAGGATTTGAACTCCTCTCTCCATGGGGATTCTCCAGGCAAGAACACCAGAGTGGGTTGCCATGGCCTTCTCCAAGAGGTCTTCCCAACCTTTGGATCAAACCTAGGTCTCCCGCATTGCAGGCGAATTCTTTACCAGCTGAGCCACCAGGGAAGCCCTGAATCGACAAAACATGTCTTTAATATGGGCATTATTAGTCTCCTTTTATAACCAAGAAACCTGAGACCAAGAAAATGCCCCAAATCACACCCTGGTGTGTGGCTTCCTTGGGGTCTCAGACCTGTGTCTGCTGAATTCTAAATCACAGTCATTTCCCGGTGCACCGGGAACCCCAAATATGGATGCCCAGGTGGGTGGCCAAGACACATCAACCGCATCCCGCCCCTACCTGCACGGGTCAGCACGCCCGCCCCTACCTGCACGGGTCAGTGCGCCCCTCAAACTTCACTTCCACTGCAGAAGCCACAGGATCCAGACAAATAAGGGTAATTGTCATGAGACAGGGACTCAGGCCAGTACCACGGGAATGCACAGGGCAGGGGAGGGCATCCAAGCCAAGAGCCCCAAGAATAAACAGCAGGGACGTAGGTGAAGGACCCCGAGGACACGTCATCACATAAAATAAGAAAGGAGGTGTCAGCAGGACGAAGGCTGCCAGCCTGGTCCTCAAGGGCGCTCACTGCCAGCAGGTAGCCCAAAGCACTCCCTGCTGAGCAGATTGCACCCCTTTTGCATGGCTGCGTCTGGATGACCCACAGCTTTGCTGGTTAGCCTGTCCAGGCAAGATGGGTTGTGGTTGGTTGGTTGATGGTTGACTGGTTTGGGGTTGGTTGATTGTTTGTTTGTTTGTTTAGCTGTCTTTTGATTGGTTGATTTGGTTTTGGTTGGTTGGCTGATTGACTTTTGGTGGGTTAATTTGTTTTCAGCTGGTTGGTTGGTTGAACAGCTGGTTAGCTGGCTGAGTGGTTAATTGGGTATTTGGTTGCTGGGTGGGTGGGTGGATGATCAAGTGGATTGGTTAGCTGGTTGTATCCTAAATGACAAAATTTTGATCCTCTCATCTAATAGGAAATCTTCTGCCTTCACCAGTGAGTGAACATTTGAACTGAGCACTTACTCAAGTGGCACAGTGGTAAAGAATCCACCTGTCAATGCAGGAGACGCAAGAGACACCGGTTTGATCCCTGGGTTGGGAAGATCCCCTGGAGAAGGAAATGGCACCCCACTCCAGCATCCTTGCCTGGAGAATTCCCTGGACAGAGGAGCCTGGCGGGCTACAGTCCATGGAATCACAAAGAGTGGGACAGGACTGAGCAACAGAGCACACACACAAACACAGTGGAGACGTGCAACATAGGAACTTAGTCTACCTCACTTCCAGTCTCTATTTTCTTGGCACAGAAGAAAAGGGGGAAGAAAGAACTTAGGTGCTGTGATTCATGTTCCTGCCTTTCTATCCCATCCATGGAATCCATCCCATTGAAGGAATTCCACCCCTCTTGTTCCCATCCATGGAATCCATCCCTTTTGTCCCCATCCATGGGCACCCCTCACAGTGTGAGCAGCTCGTGTCAGTGTAGCAGTTTAAAATAGTAGTTTGATACAAATAGCCCCTAAATGCAAAGCAATGACTTTATCCAGCTCTCCACCAAAGAGATACCCACCAGTCCGAGTGCTGTAAGCCTCTGAGAGATCACTGCAAAGAAGTTTTTAGCTGCTTTGAGGAATTATCAAAAGCAAACTGGCTTACTCGGGACTTCCATCATCACAATTTAGATCCCACATAAGGAGCTCCTCGCCTAGCCCACGAATGATGCTCTTTCCACGGGTGTTTATTGATCCTGCACAGCAGATGGGACATATGCCAGCAAAATGTGCCCAGCCTGATCCTGCCCTCAGGGATCTTAGTGAATTTCCCACAGAAATGAGTCCTCAAACTGGACGAGTGGACAATCCAGAGATTCCCGTGCCCCTTGCTCATCCCTCCAGTAAACACTGTCTGAACAGGATGTACCAGGATCTGTTCTGAGCCCCAGAAGCAGAGGGATAACAAGCCACATGCCCAGAGTGCTGGAGACTTGCAGACTCCAGATGGCTGCAAACCCTGGACTGGTTCCACCGTGAAGTCAGCTTCTGGGCTGGGCCCTTTGATGTTCACTTAGGTGGCTCAGATCTGCATGTTTGACGAAGATCACCCCACGTCCTGGAAGCCATGCATGGCATGTCAAGGAGCAGCAATCCAGCTCTGGAGGGACCTTTAAACCAAGTGGTAGAGAGCAGCTGGCCCCCTGACATGTCCTTCACAGCACGGGCCCGGGCCGCCAGCCCCACGTGCGTGGGTGCAGAGGAGAAGCTGTCGCCCATGTTTATTCATGCTCTCTACTCAATTAGCTCAGAAGCAGTTGGAGGCCCAAGTTCAGAAGTAAAATTCAACCCAGGAGTCTTTTTAAAAAAATCCCTCTCCCAGTAGGAGATTTCTGGAAACAAAAGCAAACCCATTTAACTTATTATTGAAATTGATTATCCATTCCACAAGACTCTGGGTTGCCATTTGCCTGAAAAGAAGACACAGGACTAAGCCAGGGGGAAGGATGGACCGGAAGCAGGTGGGACTTTGCCAGTGGGAGACCCCTCCCGGGTGACTCCCGGCCACCCTCCACCCTGTGCCCAAGACTGCGGGGAATCAGCAAATGTGAACAGGGTGCAGGACTTGAAATAGCCCTCCTGTGGGAGCTGCCACCCCCGCGGGCACCAGAGCTCCAGGGCCAAGCTTGAGATGACCACCCTGAGCTGTCAGAGGAGGCTGGTGGAGCTCTTACCCATCACCTACAGGACTGTCAGTGCGGCTGGGGCGGCTCTGTCAACCCAGAGATGAGGGTGCATTGAGCCTGCGTGTTTGACTCAGTGAATAAGCTGCTGAGAACTCACAGGAAAGGGAAGTGGGGGCTGGAAGAGACCCTCGGGGATCACACACCTCACGGGCTCTGGGTGGGTGGAGTCACTCCCACCAGCTCCCACAGGGACCCTGCCATCCACACAGTGGTCCTGCTCAGAAGGGCTGGGCTCGAAACATGAGCTACATCCTCAATACCTTATTAGCACCTCACACAATGACCTGCATCGTATCACATCCAAGCCAAACGACAGCTCTCGCCCGGTCCCCGGGCCAACAGAACGCTTAGTGGACAGCTGCCCAGTAAATCCACAACCGCCCAAGGATAGGGCTGCTCACATCTGTCCTGGGGAGGGCGGGGGGGAGCAGCAATTAGCGGGCGATCCACCAGGGACAACTGTGATCGGGGCCAGAATCCACATCCTCGGGGAGACCCATTCCAAGCTGGGCACCTGCTTTAATTCCTCCATCTGTGCCCTGAGCTACGGAGCAGCCCAGCTTTGTGCGGGGCCCCATGGGGCAGCAACCTCGCACACACACTTGAACCCAGCCCTCACGATGGAAAAGGCTGGTCCCTCTGTGTCCTGCAGTAGAGGTCAGGAGAGCAGTTCCAAGTTCTGGGGTTTCCAGATCCCGAAAGAGCCAGTGACCCTGGAGGACGGGATGGCCAAAGGATTGTGTGTGTGATTGACTGAGAGAAGTGCAGAGAAGAGGCTGGGGACCACGAGTGATCAAACCAGTCCATCCTAAAGGGAATCAACCCTGAATATTCATTGGAAGGACTGATGCTGAAGCTCCAATATTTTGGTCACCTGACGCTCAGAGCCGACTCGCTGAAAATGACCCTGATGCTGGGAAAGATTGAGGGCAGGAGGAGAAGGGGATGACAGATGATGAGATGGTTGGATAGCATCACCGACTCAATGGACATGAGTTTGAGCAAACTCCAAGAGATGGTGAAGGACAAGAAAGCCTGGCGTGCTGCAGGCCACGGGCATGCAGAGAGTCAGACGTGACTGAACGACCACACAAGAAGCGTGAGTGACGAGCAGCAGGGCGCTCAGGGCCGCCTCTGCACCCTCTAGATCAGTGACACGGGGGTCCCGGAAGGGGGCCGATCTGGCGTGCACCAGCGGGCAGGAAGGGCGCTCTGTAGCCAGAGGAGCCCAAGCCAGCCTGGAAGGAGGAGTGTGTGAGCCTAGCGAAGGAGATGACGGCCTTTAGTCATTAAATACATCAATTAATCATGATGCCACTTCAGAAAAATAAGGTTCCGAGCTGCAGTCAGGACTCCACTCCGAGGCTGAACTGGAAAATTAATGAGACTATTTACAGAAGGAAGGGCAGGACTGGGGAGCCGCCCTGGAGACTGGAGCCGGAGCGTGGGACTGAGGGAAGGCACAGCCACGCCTGGGGGGGGCAATGGGAAGAGGGGCGCTGGAGCCGCGGGAGAGCGCAGCGGTGGAGGGGATGGGGTTGGCCAGAGGCGGGCGGGGTGGGGTAGGGACACACCCTGCTCCTTTCCCCCGTCTCCTGCAGAGCTCCCCGTAGCTGCAGCCACAGGGCACAGGGCAGGGAGAGACGGGAATCTGGGAGCAGGTGGAGTGTGACCAGGTGCCCTCCCACCTGAAGAAGCATCAGAAAGGCCAGGGCAGCCCCAGGGGGACCCCGGCTCCCTGAGCAGAGGCCAGCAAGACCCCCAGCCCCTCAGGCCCCTGTGTGTCTCCTACTTGGTCCCTTCCTGAGGGCCTGGGCTGAGATCGGGGTGGGGTTCCCCACCGCTGGTGCCAAGACAGGGACCAGACTCTGCCAGCCCAGCCCGGGGTGACAGCTGGGGACGGGCAAGGGCTGGCCTTGCTGAGGGCAGCACCGAGGAGCTGATCCCGTCCCCACGGAGTCCTACCAGGCTTCGAGAGGCAGGCCTTGCTTCCCTGGGTTTGCAGATGACACTGGGAGCTGTTTATGCCACACCAAGTGTGTGATGGACAGAACCAGGGTCCTGGGGGCAGTGATTTGCCCTCTTGTCGGGGCTCCTATGGCACCTTGGGAGCCCCTCCTCTTCTCAGAAACAGAGGGAGCCAGGGTGTCTGTAATGGGGCATGCTGGTGTCCAGCACACAGCTGGAGCTCACAGCACCATCGCCTCCCTCACTGGACACCAGGGGCAGACACGCCATCCACGTGCCCTCAAAATCCACCAGCACACGTTGCTGCTGACTCGATGGAGGGGTGGACAGACGCTGGGCCAGGCCACAGGGCCCTCCTTGCTTTGGGGCAGCGCCAGCTCTCCTGGTCAGTCATGAGGTCAAAGGGCACCTCCCATTCCCCATCTGACCTGTAGTGACCGTACCTGGAATAAAGGTCTTTGCAGATGTGATCAAGGTACGGATGTCTACATGCGATCAGCCTGGGTCACCCACGTGAGTCATCATATCTCATAACGACAACTGCCCGTATAAGAGACTCAAAGACAGAAGAGATACATGGGCAGGAAGGGGAGGCCGCACGATGACAGAAGCAGAGACTAGACAATGCAGCCACCGGCCAGGAGAGCCTGGAGCCCCCGAACCTGCAAGATACAAGGATGGACCCTCCCCTAGAGCCTCCAGAGAAAGCAGAACCCCCGACACCCTGATTGTGGATTCCAGCTCCAGAACGATGAGCTCTGCCCACCACTGTGGTCACGTCCAGCCCCAGGACACTGAAGTGTTCCTGGAGGTCGTCCCCCTGTGGAAACCAGTAGAGTCTGGGCTGGGCCTTACGGGAAGCCAGCAGCCCCTTCTTCAGCCCAGAACCCTCTGCGGGGTCTGGAGAAAGGCAGGCAGGCAGGGCTTTCTGACCTGGAGAATCACGGGGCCTCAGGACACAAGACGAGGGGTCAGAAGTGAGAACCCGACGCCTGACATGCTGAGACACTCGACTCAGGGGAGCCATTGTCACCAGGGGTTTAGACAAGACCGGGAGCACCGAGGCTGTGGGGAGGACAGCTGCGAGCAGAGGGGACCAGCGCCCAGCTCCACAAGGCGGGACACACCTGGGACACAAATAAGCCCAGCGCCAGCCACGCGACGGAAGGAGCCAGCCTGCCGTTCCGTGTTGATAAACGGCTCATTAATACCAAACTTGCTCTGTTTAGTATCACTTATCGCCAATTAGCAGTAATGTCCCCACCACACTTTAGACGACTGCAAATTAGCCGTGATCCATTTTCCTGGGGCCAGCGTGGCCCAGGGCTGCCGTGGGGCATCTCCGACCTGACCAGCTGAACTTTGCAGAGCACCACACCCTGAGCGAAGAGACCTGGGACCTGGAAACTGCCAATGCGCTAGGCTGCAGGGCAACCCTTGGACACCCTCCAGCCACGGGGACCTGGGACAATCCGAGTTCCCAGCCCACTTCGCTAGGCTGCGGGGCAACCCTCGGACACCCTGCAGCCACGGGGACCTGGGACAGTCCGAGTTCCCAGCCCACTTCTCAGTCCAGCCACCGATTCCATCTTTCTCCCCAGGTGATGAATGATAGCAAGTCTGTGTCACCAAGTGAACAACGGAATTGTGCTACTGAGAGTTATGGGCACATAAAGCTATCTCTCTCCTGGTCCCAAGGGATAGTGGGAGTCACAGCAGGGCATTCAGCAATCTCGGCAAGGTAGAAAAACATCGATTTATGTTTCATGCTTCAGGCAGTTTACATGGTTGGCTATCAGAAAACATGACCCCAAAAGCTCAGCTGGTCCACAATGGGGGCTCCAGGAATGTGTCCTGAAAAGGTGACAAGACCCTCCTAAAAGGGTATGGACAGGCCGTCAGAGCTGGGTTCTAGTTCCCCAGAGAGATGAGCCACTGTGTCCAGAGGGGCGTCCCTTCTCAGAACCTCGGTTTCCCCATCTGCACAATGGGGCCATACGGATCGAAACTCCTCGAGTGAGACGAGAGCATCTCCTCATCCACAAAGAGGAGCTGGCAGAGCTGCGGGGAGGGTCCTGGAGCCCTATGCAGAGCCACGGCGGAGTGGGTCTTCCCAGGCCCAGCCCCACCAGCCACACACGGCACCACACATATCTGCACACACCATGGAGGTGTCACACAGAGGTGGACATGCTCACCCTCCAGTTCCCATCCCATAGGCTCCTGCTCCCAAGGGCTTCCTTATAAGTCTGCCTTCCCCGGGGAACTGAGTTCTTGGGAGCAGGTCCTGCCACTAGCCCAGGACTCGTCTCTGAGCCCCCAGCAGCATCCCAGAGCCGGGCACACGGAGGGAAAATCAAACATTGCATGGGTGGGCAGACACACTCTTAAAGACATGGGTGCATGAGCCTCACACACCTGCCAGAGGCATGCACGCCTGCGCCCCACGGCCCCGCCCCCTCACCTGCCGCCCAGGCTCAGGCAGGACCCGCCTCGGCGTCTGCACCTGTCTCTCGCAAGAATGGGTGCCTTCCTTCACCGGGAGCAGATTCCCCGGGGAGCCAGGTCCCCATCACCTTCTCTCCTCTGCCCCTGCCCTCCCCCTGGGGGCAGAATCCAGAGTCACTGTTGCTTCCAAACCAGCACAGATGACTGCTCATTTCATGGGGCTGGGTGTCCCCTGGCCACTGCGACCAGCTTAGCGGCGTTACCTGCAGGGCCCGCGTCCTCTAGGAGGTTCCTGCCTGACTGCTATCTCCCCGGAGGACTGTGAGCCTTGAGTGCGGACAGCGGGGGCACGTCTCCCTCCTCAGGTGCTCCTACACAGGGCCCAGGGCCTGGCCCGTGCAGGCGTGTGGGTGAGGGGCCATGGCCCTATACCCGTGGAAAATGAAATTTCTAAAATGCACCCTGAAGATGCCACTGAGTCCCCACAGCCTCTGACTAGAGTGCATCTCTCCTGGGAACCTGTTCTGTTGTAGCCTGACCTTGACCTTGGAGAGGGCATAGCTGTGGGCTTGACCTGACCAAGTAAGTGGCCCCCAAGAGCAGGGTGCTCTCCAGGGCTGAAAGCAGAAGAAGAGACACAGGATAAGGAGGCAAAGCACCATTTCTAGCACTGGGGAGGGGGAGGACATGTGGGAAGGGGGTGGGGAGGGGTCAAGTGGGAAGGGTGGGGGAGGGGGTCCACATGGGAAGGGGTGAGGGAAGGGATCCAGGTGGGAAGGAGTGGGGGAGGGGTCACGTGGGAAGGGGGTGGGGAGGGACCCCTGTCTTCTCTGAGACCTGGGAGGTGGGGGAGAAGACAGTCACATTCATGTTTTACAACTAAGGAAACTAAAGCCTGGAACATTCTTGGCAAGCCTTCCAAATGGCATTCCTGACGGGGTGCAGACCCCGAAATCTGCTTGGGGTTTTGCTCTTAAGTAATGAGCTGTGTGGGTGCAGTTAGGTGGACGGTGCCTGGGGCGTGGACGTGGTGGGTCAAGTCCGTGCCCTCCTTCCCCGAGTTCTCACCGCCCACCCCGTGCCAGGCTAAGCCTTCCGGGCCATGCAGCCCAGGGCCCCCGCCCGGCCTCAGGAGGTGCTTCCCCGGGCCCCGCGCTCTGAGTCTCTCATCCCGGTCACCACTCGGGTGGAGCGGCTGGTCCTGCGTTGACTCCACTCTCACACAGTGTGCGTTGCGAAGGGCAAGCCCTTCCTCTCCTGCCTCTTGTGACCGTGGCCCGGCTGGCATCAGCAATGCTGGCCGTGTGCCCAGACCATCTGACGTCCACTGAGCAAGGTGTCCTCCCAGCGCCTCTGGGGGACCTTCCTCCTGGGGCTGGTGGGGCTCTCAGAGAGCTCCTCGCATGAGGTCTGGAGGGTGGGTTCACCATATGCTCAGAGCGTCTACGCCTGCCCCACATCAGTGCTGTGGGCAGACCAGCACAGCCCTGCAGACCAGCTCCCCCAAGGCCGGCGGGACCCTGTGAGTGAGTGGAGAGGGGAGTCGGAGGGCAAGGGAGACCCACCCTGCCTGGGGAGTCTCCAGCTGGCCTCAGCGGACACCCAGCCTCAGTGGCTTCATCCAAAGCCCTCCAGAGGGGCCTCTGAGGAAGGTGATTGGAAGCAAGTGGACGTGGTGAAACCCAGGCCTCCCCAGGACTGCAGACGTCCAGCTGACACACAGCAGACATCCTGGACCAGGCCCAGCAGAGGGACGGGCTGGGCTCACATTAGGACTGTAGCCCGTCTGCTCTCACTAGGGAAGCAGGCGCCAGGTGAACCTGTGTCCATCACCACAAGTCCAGCAGGATACAGACTTGGTGTCAAAACCAGAAAAGGAAGCCTTTCTGGGATGGCTGATCTCACCAGGCCGACTCCCAGCCTTGACCCCTCCTCCGTCTGAGAATGAAATCAGGACTCTGAGGGGCTCCACCCCTGCCATTGCCCCTCCCTCCCGGACCCCTCATTCCAGCTAAATAGTGGGGGCCTGGGGCAGGGCTGGGGGCCGGTTGGCCAGCACGAATCTGAAACAAGTTCCGCGATAGGGTTAGACATCGCACTCACTGGTTTCGTCAGCCAACTCTTCTGAAATCTGCCCCCTAGACATTCCATCCAATTATTTAAATCCCAGCCTCTTGGCTCTCCATGAAGATTGGACAGGATTGGACATTTATTAGCTAACTGAATGGCTGTAATAAGATAGCAAATCCAGAGGAGCAGAAAATTAAATGTTCCTGAGTTATCTTATTGAAATTTCCCTTCTACGGCTTTTATTGGAGGCGACAGTGCCAGAATCTCAAAGATGCATTTGAAGAGACTGCTTTACGGGGTTACCCTATGAAAGCCGAAGCCATCAGGACGCAAGCTGCCCACGAGCCGCCGGCCTCGCCCGCCTGCCTACCCCTGGGTGAGGCGGGGACGCCAGCCTGCGTCCCTGCCAGCGTTTGGCAGCGTCTCCCGCGCTCCTCACTGGTCCCCAGGGGACCCAGAACAAATGCCAGTGTGCCCAGCGGATGGTTCTGCTGATGCAGACATTGCATTTTATTAGGAGAGTTCAGTGTTTTATTCATTGAATTTTGACTACTTATTATCATACGGAGATACTCTGATTTCGTAAGCAAGGCAGGACACTCAGCCACAAGAAGATGCCGTGGGCTTGGGTGTGGGCATCCCTCCATAGCCAGGATCCCCCACCCCAAGCACAAGGTGGACACGGGAACAGCATTAGGAGGAAGCAGGCTGGGAGGGAGCACCGCACGGGGGCCTGTTTGAAGCCCCAGCCCCACAGTTCTCCTCTCCGGGCCAGATCTGTTGAACCAGACTCAGCGGGCCCTGCCAGGCTTCCTGCCCCCTCCCCTACCCAGGTCAACCTTTCTAGAAAATTTCACCCGATCCCTCATGATTGCTTGATTTCCCCTGCAGTCCATGTAGTGTTAGGAATAAAAGCAGCAGCAATATGACCTGTCTCCTGTCTTAATTTGTGAAGGGGACAGACTGATGCCATTAAAACTGCAGTGTATCTCACAGTTCCCCTGGAAACCAGAGACGAGCCCTGCAGTCCAGGAGGAGGCAAAAGGGAGGGCGGGCCCTCAGCCTGTGTCAGGGCCCTCAGTAAAGGAGCAGCGAGGTGCGATAGGCAGGTTTGGGGTCGGCTAGTGTGAACTATGGCGCAGGCCTCGGGGCGCAGGTGGGCCTGGCCCTAGTTGGTTTGGGGTGGCAAGCACCAGCTTGCTGTGCGAGAGGCACACGAGCAGGGCTTGGCGTGATGGACTCGGATTGGTGGGTTTGCATCTGAAGGACGAGTCAGCAAGCCAGTTGCTTACGATCTCTAGGAATTACCTTCCTGGGAGGGGCATCTCTCCCAGCCAGCAAGGGCCCCCAAGACATCAACCACCATAAAGCACAGAAAATGAGCACCGTGATTAATGCACAGCAGTACTCCCTTGCTCCCACAGGCAAAGGGTCTGCTCCATTTAAGAGAAAAGTCTCCACAGCTGAGAATACAGTGCTGATGTGTGGACAGGACATTGCCAGGGTGATGGCCAGGATAATGAGGGACTCAGAGGAGAGGTCGGGGAAAATGGTCCTGTGTGTCCGGGCCTGAAGTGTCCCTGGACAGCCAGGGAGCTTGCATTGGGTGTGCTGGGCATGGGGACAGAGGGCTGCACCAGGGCAAGTGGGCAGGTGCCGGGAGAGCCCTTGGTAGCAGGCTACACTCATGCCAATGTCCCCCGAGCTCTCCTGTTTAGTATCTATGGGGGTGGGGCATGCAGGTGGGGCGTGAGCTCAAGCCAGTGCCACCAAGCCCTGCCTGGTGACCAGCTGTCCTCAGGGAGAGACAGACACACGTGCAGCATCACACACACTTACAAAGGGCAGCTGCGGAGGCCCCGCACACAGTGGGTCCTCAGCTACGGCTGACTTCGCTTCTCCCACTGTGGACCAGGCACTCCCCCAAGGGGGAAGAGGCATTCAGGCGGAGACTGAAGAGGAAAGGCCCACCCTGCTGTGAACCGGGAACCTCGGGATCCAGGCAGGGCGGGGAGGGCTCTGGTGACTCTCAGCCCACTGGGGTGGGTTCGTGTGCAGGAGGGAGAAGGTGGTCCCAGGTGATGCTGGAAAAGCAGGCCATGATGGGGGGAGGTCAGACTTGACCCCTAGCCTGTGATGGAGTTTCAGCAGCTCCACTGTCCTTGAGGGTTAGCCCAGCGGCATATGAAGAGCAGAGTCGAGCAGGGCAGGTGGGCGGGTGGAGAGACTGGGGTGTAGGGGGATGCCGTGGTGGGTTGGATTAAGAGGTGGACCCATGACCTGATGAAGAGGTGTGAATGCCAGGCCTGGCGGTCAGTCAGATATGGTGGGTGGTGGACCTCCATCTTGAGTGTTCTCCTGGACACCTAGAGTGGGTGCCTGAACTGGTCTCTCACAGCTGTAACAGATGACCACAGACTGAGCATCTTTCCAGAGACTCAAGTGGGAAGTTCTGCGTTCCTTCTGGAGTCTCCAGGGGACCATCTGTCTCCTGGCCTTTGCCAGCATCTCCAGACTACCAGCAGCGCTTGGCTTGTGGCCTCCCCCTCCATCTTCAAAGTCAGTGATCACACTACGTCTCCTCCCTGACTCTGACCTTTGTGATGACCCAGGCCCATCTCCCCATCTCCACATCCTTCACTAGCTATATCTCTAAAGACCGTAATTCCAAATACGGTCACGTTCAGGGTCTCTGGTGGGTGAGCACTTTTGTGAGACATGATGTGACCCCCATGGATGGGAAACACAGTGGAATGGGAGGCAGCAAACAGCACCAAGAGCACAGCACACCCAGGAAAGGACAGGCCATTAACTCCTCCCCAGTTGTTCTGGAGAGTTAAGAATCCCTGCCGGGGAGGGAAGGGGCAGGGGAGCTGAATGCGAGGCTCCCAATTCTAAGCCATTAAAAGTTAACTGCGTGAGTTTCACCAAGAACTTTTATGAAGTTGCATCCATCTGACACCCATTCCTGCGTTCTGTTGACGCCTGCTAAATCTGTCCACACTTGGGGCCGGGAAGAGTCGTTCTTGCTTCGTGCATCACACAAGACATCTGTAAATTGGATACTCTTTTCCTCCCTTTTAAAAATAATTTCCCTCAACCGTGATACGCAGACAATTTTACACCGAGGAGTCCTGGCCGCGAGGCTGGAAATGCTGAGTGTGAGTGGAAAAGGCAGATGTGAAATGATTCCCCCAGTCACTGAGGTGCTTTCTGGAAAATGCAATCAAATACTTGATAACTTGCTAATAGTACAGTTATTAAACAGGTTGCCTTCATCTTTCCCAGAGAGCAAAGAAATGTACAAGAATTTGCAACTCAATGGAAAATGGGAGCTTATGAAAACAGGCTTCTCGTTGTTAATATTTATAGCGCTTTACATTTCTAAAGGGTTCATGATCCCCTTTGAGCTCCTGTCCGCCCCCACCAGCTCCTGGGAAGATTCCTTCCAAAGACTGGGATGTTGATGACTCCACCCCCACACACGCTTGCTGGGCCTGCTCCAGGTGGGGCGATGCTGGGAGCCCCGGGAGCCAGGGACACGTGCAGACCTGTCCCCAGGCAGACTCTCACCAGCTACAGGGCTTCCTGACCCTGGTCCAGTTAGTTAGACTCTCATGCTTCAGTTTCCCTGTTCCCAAAGTAGGGATGAAACTAGCGGAATACTCGAAGGGTGAGGCAATGAGATGGTAGAAAAGGGACATGCTCAGAGGAGGTTCTGAGATGGTGAGTCTAGATAAGCATCAGGAGGACATCTGAAGTCAAGGGTGGGGAAAGGGCAGCCCATCGCCCTTGGACTATGGTCCAGCTGGTCCAGAAAACTGTGCTGCCCCCCTAAAGGGGAAGGAAGGCGGGAATGGCAGGAATCACGTGCCAGAAATTGCCAACGGGAGGGACCAGGGCTCCTTTACCTAAATCAGATGATTGCCTCAGAGATGTTCAAATTCACTCACTTATTCATTCATCAGAATATGTAGGCACCTTGCTAGACACAGGACATCAGTGTTCCAAGGGTTCTCACGGCTCCGCTGGTCCAGCATCCGTCCCTCCTCCAAGCTGGGTCTTCACCCTTCCCCCACGGCCAGCATTCTACAGATCAGTAAACTGAGGCATGGAGAAATAATGTGATTATCCAGGCAGACATGAGACCCTGCTCTCTGGAACCTGCTCCTCCACACACTGCCGCCCCAGATCTTCCTTTCAGAGACTGTACAAGCCAAGTTCCCGGTACCTTCTCACCCATTAACCTGCCCACCACCACCCCCTGGAAAGGAGCCCCGGGGTGTCCCCAGGACCAGCACAGCCCCTGGGGCAGAGCACGCAGGCAGGGAGTGCCCGCCGGTGCTGCGAGGCAGGGAGCAGAGCCTCATCCAGAGTCTGCCTCTGCCCAGGGACTATTCTGCATCTTGAGGCATCTCAGAGTCACGTCGTTCTCACCCCCATTCTCACGTTGGCCCCAATGAGCTGGTGACTCCATGAGCTACAGCCCTCCCTCAGGACTGGTCTCTTCAGTGGCAACATCAGCCCTCTTCATCTCCATAGCAACCAATCACCCTCACAGAGGTATCACCGATGCTGTTGGAAGGATTATCATCTTGATTTTACAGATGAGGAGACTGACCCTCAGCTAAATCACTGGTTTGGCTGGAGTTGCAATCCTGGCTCAGACTTGGGTCTGCTGCCTGGGTGCCCTGCTCACTACAGGAGTGTCTCCTTTTACTACTTAATACACATCAGCCCCGACCTGAAGGATTCAAATACCACTTGAAGGTAGTTTGATGCCTTCCATTTTGTTTAAATCAATGCTCTAAGATATACCTGACACTGTCTCCACTGTTTCCCCATCTATTTCCCATGAAGTGATGGGACTGGATGCCATGATCTTCGTTTTCTGAATGTTGAGTTTTAAGCCAACTTTTTCACTCTCCTCTTTCACCTTCATCAAGAGGTTTTTGAGTTCCTCTTCACTTCCTGCCATAAGGGTGGTGTCATTTGCATATCTGAGGTTATTGATATTTCTCCCGGTAATCTTGATTCCAGCTTGTGCTTCTTCCAGCCCAGCATTTCTCATGATGTTCTCTGCATATAAGTTAAATAAGCAGGGTGAGAATATACAGCCTTGATGTACTCCTTTTCCTATTTGGAACCAGTCTGTTGTTCACTGCAGATGGTGACTGCAGCCATGAAATTAAAAGACGCTTACTCCTTGGAAGAAAACTTATGACCAACCTAGATAGCATATTCAAAAGCAGAGACATTACTTTGCCAACAAAGGTCCGTCTAGTCAAGGCTATGGTTTTTCCTGTGGTCACGTATGGATGTGAGAGTTGGACTGTGAAGAAGGCTGAGTGCTGAAGAATTGATGCTTTTGAACTGTGGTGTTGGAGAAGACTCTTGAGAGTCCCTTGGAGTGCAAGGAGATCCAACCAGTCCATTCTGAAGGAGATCAGCCATGGGATTTCTTTGGAAGGAATGATGCTAAAGCTGAAACTCCAGTCTTTTGGCCACCTCATGCGAAGAGTTGACTCATTGGAGAAGACTCTGATGCTGGGAGGGATTGTGGGCAGGAGGAGAAGGGGACGACAGAGGATGAGATGGCTGGATGGCATCACTGACTCGATGGACGTGAGTCTGAGTGAACTCCGGGAGTTGGTGATGGACAGAGAGGCCTGGCGTGCTGTGATTCATGGGGTCGCAAAGAGTTGGACACGACTGAGAGACTGAACTCATGGGACCAGATGCCATGATCTTCGTTTTCTGAATGTTGAGTTTTAAGCCAACTTTTTCACTCTCCTCTTTCACCTTCATCAAGAGGCTTTTGAGTTCCTCTTCACTTCCTGCCATAAGGGTGGTATCATTTGCATATCTGAGGTTATTGATATTTTTCCCGGTAATCTTGATTCCAACTTGTGCTTCTTCCAGCCCAGCGTTTCTCATGATGTTCTCTGCATATAAGTTAAATAAGCAGGGTGAGAATATACAGCCTTGACTACTCCTTTTCCTATTTGGAACCAGTCTGTTGTTCACTGCAGATGGTGACTGCAGCCATGAAATTAAAAGACGCTTACTCCTTGGAAGAAAACTTATGACCAACCTAGATAGCATATTCAAAAGCAGAGACATTACTTTGCCAACAAAGGTCCGTCTAGTCAAGGCTATGGTTTTTCCTGTGGTCACGTATGGATGTGAGAGTTGGACTGTGAAGAAGGCTGAGTGCTGAAGAATTGATGCTTTTGAACTGTGGTGTTGGAGAAGACTCTTGAAAGTCCCTTGGACTGCAAGGAGATCCAACCAGTCCATTCTGAAGGAGATCAGCCGTGGGATTTTTTTGGAAGGAATGATGCTAAAGCTGAAACTCCAGTACTTTGGCCACCTCATGCGAAGAGTTGACTCATTGGAGAAGACTGTGATGCTGGGAGGGATTGTGGGCAGGAGGAGAAGGGGACGACAGAGGATGAGATGGCTGGATGGCATCACTGACTCGATGGACGTGAGTGTGGGTGAACTCCGGGAGTTGGTGATGGACAGAGAGGCCTGGCGTGCTGTGATTCATGGGGTCGCAAAGAGTTGGACACGACTGAGAGACTGAACTCATGGGACCAGATGCCATGATCTTCGTTTTCTGAATGTTGAGTTTTAAGCCAACTTTTTCACTCTCCTCTTTCACCTTCATCAAGAGGCTTTTGAGTTCCTCTTCACTTCCTGCCATAAGGGTGGTATCATTTGCATATCTGAGGTTATTGATATTTTTCCCGGTAATCTTGATTCCAACTTGTGCTTCTTCCAGCCCAGCGTTTCTCATGATGTTCTCTGCATATAAGTTAAATAAGCAGGGTGAGAATATACAGCCTTGACTACTCCTTTTCCTATTTGGAACCAGTCTGTTGTTCACTGCAGATGGTGACTGCAGCCATGAAATTAAAAGACGCTTACTCCTTGGAAGAAAACTTATGACCAACCTAGATAGCATATTCAAAAGCAGAGACATTACTTTGCCAACAAAGGTCCGTCTAGTCAAGGCTATGGTTTTTCCTGTGGTCACGTATGGATGTGAGAGCTGGACTGTGAAGAAGGCTGAGTGCTGAAGAATTGATGCTTTTGAACTGTGGTGTTGGAGAAGACTCTTGAAAGTCCCTTGGACTGCAAGGAAATCCAACCAGTCCATTCTGAAGGAGGTCAGCCATGGGATTTCTTTGAAAGGAATGATGCTAAAGCTGAAACTCCAGTACTTTGGCCACCTCATGTGAAGAGTTGACTCATTGGAGAAGACTCTGATGCTGGGAGGGATTGAGGGCAGGAGGAGAAGGGGACGACAGAGGATGAGATGGCTGGATGGCATCACTGACTCGATGAATGTGAGTGTGGGTGAACTCCGGGAGTTGGTGATGGACAGAGAGGCCTGGCGTGCTGCGATTCATGGAGTCACACACAGTCGGACACGACTGAGCGACTGAACTGAACTGAACTGAAGATATACCTGAAAGCTGGGGATAGAGTACAAACACAGAAAGAAGGGACTCTGGAAGGAGCCTGGTAGTGAGAAGGATTGGAGTTGTTGTGAAATCATGGTGTTCAGTGTACATAGACATGCAGATAAAACCAAATGTTAATGCATAGATACGTAGATAGAAATGCATAGATATGTATGTGTGTGTATATATGTATATATATATATATATGTGCAAACATTTTTTCCACTGAGAGAATCTGACACCAGTGACATCTCATTAACAATGAGCATACTTTGTGCCCAGATCCTGACTTAACACCATTCTCCTCTAAAGGCACCAGAGCTCCTTGGAGAAGTCTGATCCCAGGGCTGGGATATGACAGTACCAGTCGAGGCTGACGTATCCTGTTGGGCCAGAACTTAAGGAAGGTCTCAAAAAAGGATGATTAAGTGAGTGAAAGTCACTCAGTCCTGTCTGACTCTTTGTGCCTCCATGGACTATACAGTCCTTGGAATTCTCCAGGCCAGTAGAATGGAGGGGACAGCCTTTCCCTTCTCCAGGGGATCTTCCCAACCCAAGGATCAAACCCAGGTCTCCCACATTGCAGGTGGATTCTTTACCAGCTGAGCTACCAGGGAAGCCCCAAAGAAGGATGAGGACTTGTCAAAAGACACATAAACCACATTTGCTACCAGGGATTGAATTTATGCTCCCCACTCATGGCTCAGAAGGTAAAGAATCCACCTGCAACGCAAGAGAAAAAAGAAGTGTGGGGTCAGTCCCTGGGTTTGGAAGATCCCCTGGAAAAGGAGCTGGCAACCCGTTCTAGTATTCGTGCCGGGAAAAATCCCACGGACAGAGGAGTCTGGGGAGCTCTGTGAGTCCATGTGGTCACACAGAGTCAGACACGACTGAGTGCTTGCTCTAAAGGATTCTGAAAACGGTCAACACACATGAAACAAGGGTGTGCAAGGCTTAGACGTCGGTCAACAAAAGAGAGCGTCCTGAGAGATGGACAGCAAAGGAGCAGACCTAGCATTTCCCCAGCTTCTAGCTCTGAGGGTTCCCAGCACAAGGGCACTCTGTGAACGGAGGAGACGGAGCAGAGGGTCTGGAGAAACCAAGGTGGCCGGAGCTCATCTGGCAAAGAAGGAATCCCAGATCTGCAGAGGGCCACTCCAATCAGTCAGTTGAAAACTGATGGGCACATAGATATGAAGAAACCATCCAAGGCCAGATAAAGAGGTGTAAAGGCAATGACAACCAACCAACACACACACACACACACACACGCACACACATGTACACACACGTGCATACACACATACACACACACGCACACACATGTACACACACACCTATACACACACACGCACATGTACACATACACACATACACACACACACACCCCCTAAGAATAGTGCCTACCCCACAAGCCAGATTGGAAAATCTTGTTTTTCTGTAGAATTTGGGTTGATACCCAAAAGTCTTGCCCCAGTATTAAATAATCAGCTTTGGATTGAACACTATTCCAATTCCTACAGAAGGAATCTTAAAAGCAGGACCTGAAAGGATCAAACTCCTTCAAACAACTTAACTGCATCCCAAGGAAAAACAAAAAAACCCTTAAGAATATTTCCAGTGATACAAATTATCCAGCATCAAACAAGGTAAAATTCCCAATGTTTGGCATCCAACCAAAAATTACCAGACATGCCAAGAAGTTGAAAAATACAACCCAGGATGAGGGAATAATCAATTGAAACTAACCCAAAACTGACATAAATAATAAAATTAGCAGAAAAGGACATTAAAACACTTATTATGACTGCATTCCATATGTTCAAGAAGCCAATTCCATATGTTCATGAAAGATGGAAAACAAAATGTCCCAAACTGAACATCTAAAGAAACCGCATGGCATAAGATGAAAAATGCACTGAATAAGATCAAAAGCAGAAGGAAAGATTAGTAAACTTGAAGATTTAGCAGTGAAAACTATCTAAAATAAAATATAGAGGGGAAAAAAGAAGTGTTACAGAATGAGCAGAACATCAGTGAGCTATGGGAGAGTCTGAGTTACCCTAATATGTGTGCGATTTGAAGAAGAGGATGGTCGGGGGAGGGAGGGAGGAAGAAATATTTGTAGAAATATTCCAAATTTTATAACTATAAGCCCACCAACCCCAAAAGCTCAGTGAACCCCAAGTACAGGGAAGATGAGGAAGACAGCAGAGAGCCACATCATGATCAGCTTTATGAAAGCCAGTGATAGATAGAAACCAGAAATAAAGCCTTCTGCAGAGGTGAGGAAGATGGCATATATACAGCAGAAAAAAATGTTCGTATAACAACAAATTTCTCTTCATAAAATACGGAACCAAGAAATTGCCCATCAAAAACTATGTGAGCAAGAAGACAGAGAAGCAACATTTTAAAGTATTGAAAGAGTAAAAGCCGACCAGAATTCTGCACCCACCTCATACACCACACGCAAAGACGTGTTCTCCCCACCTATATTCTACATTGTACTAGAGATACCAGCCCGTGAAATAGAGCAAGTGACAGAAACAAAAGGAAGAGGTAAAGTCAGAGTGTCTTCGAGCACAGACAACACGATTGTCTATGTATAAAACTGAACAGAATCTACCGAAGAAAATAGAACTACTATAATTAATGCGTTTATCAAGGTTACAGGACACAAGATCAACATACACAAGTCAATCATAGATTTATCCATTAGTAACAATCACATTTTGAAATTAAAAAAAAAACTACCACATAGAATAAAGATATGAAACAGGATAAATCCTACAAAAAATGTGAAATATCTACAAATTGAAAACTATAAAACATTGTCAAGAGAAATTAAAGAACATAAATACACTGAAAGATGAATCATGTTCATTGAGGGAAAGAATTAATACTGTTATGATGTCAGCCCTTCTTAAATTGATCTGTAGATTTAACACAATTCTAATTTTTTTAAAAAAGGGTTTTTTTGTAGACATTCACTAACTGATCTGAAATTTCAATAAAAATTCAAGGGATGTTGAACAGCTAAACAACTTTACAAGACAAGAACAAAGTAGAACAACTAAAATTTTCTGGTTTCAAGATTTATAGTAGGAATCAAGACAGCCTGTTGTTGACAAAAGATAGATCAATGGGACAGAAGTCCAGAAACAGACCCAACAGACCCACATATATGTGGACCACCAACTTTTTTAAAAAGATGTAAAGGCAATTCAGTGGAGAAGGAATAATCTTTTTCACTAACAAGGTAGAACAAATGGATATGCATATGCAAAAATATGTATTCCGCACCTCTTCCCATATACAAAAATAACTCAATGCACAACTGAGAAAACTGTAAAACTTAGAGAAGGAAAAAGCTCATGTGACCTTAAATTGGCTAAGTGTTTCCTTTGATATGACACCAAGAGTAAAATCGAAAAAGGAAAAAAGAAAAATTAAAAGTTCTGCTTTTGGTAAGACACTCTTCAGAGAACAAAAAGGCAAGCCACAGACTTGGAGAAAATATTTGCAAATCATATATCAGACAAAAATACATGTATCCAGACTATATGAAGAATTCTCAAAACTCGAGAAGATGAACAACCTAATTTTTAAGAAAGGCTAAAGTGTCAACAACAAACTCTTCGTGGAAGAAACTATACAGAGAGCAGCTTAGCACAGGAAACCTTGCTCAGCCTCATCGCCATCCAGGAAATGCAAGTGAAAAGCCAGGTGCTGGGATGGCTGGAGACCGACCTTCCCCAGTGCTGAGGGTGCCGCGCAGGAGCGGAAACACCCAGAGGCTGAAAGTGGAAACTGGGGGAAGCTGGCAGGTCCTAAAATGCTGAGCTCACATGGACTGTATGATCCTGCCACTTCACTCCCAAGTATCTGTCCAAGAGAAAATGCACATGTGTGTCCAGAAAAACACTTACGCGTGGATGTTCACAGCATCTTCCTTTTGTAATAGTCAGTAATACTTCAATCAAAGTGTTAAAACACACACACACACACACACACACAAGGCATAAACTTGGGAAGATATCAGCATCAAAGTAAGTTTTGATAATGACATATTCAGATCAGTCGCTCAGTCGTGTCCGACTCTTTGCGACCCCATGAATCACAGCACACCAGGCCTCCCTGTCCATCACCAACTCCCGGAGTTCACCCACACTCACGTCCATCGAGTCAGTGATGCCATCCAGCCATCTCATCCTCTGTCGTCCCCTTCTCCTCCCGCCCCCAATCCCTCCCAGCATCAGAGTCTTCTCCAATGAGTCAACTCTTCGCATGAGGTGGCCAAAGTACTGGAGTTTCAGCTTTAGCATCATTCCTTCCAAAGAAATCCCACAGCTGACCTCCTTCAGAATGGACTGGTTGGATCTCCTTGCAGTCCAAGGGACTCTCAAGAGTCTTCTCCAACACCACAGTTCAAAAGCATCAATTCTTCAGCGCTCAGCCTTCTTCACAGTCCAACTCTCACATCCACACGTGGCCACAGGAAAAACCATAGCCTTGACTAGACGAACCTTTGTTGGCAAAGTAATGTCTCTGCTTTTGAATATGCTATCTAGGTTGGTCATAACTTTCCTTCCAAGGAGTAAGTGTCTTTTAATTTCATGGCTGCAGTCACCATCTGCAGTGATTTTGGAGCCCAGAAAAATAAAGTCTGACACTGTTTCCACTGTTTCCCCATCTATTTCCCATGAAGTGATGGGACCAGATGCCATGATCTTTGTTTTCTGAATGTTGAGCTTTAAGCCAACTTTTTCACTCTCCACTTTCACTTTCATCAAGAGGCTTTTGAGTTCCTCTTCACTTTTTGCCATAAGGGTGGTGTCATCTGCATATCTGAGGTTATTGATATTTCTCCCAGCAATCTTGATTTCAACTTGTGTTTCTTCCAGTCCAGCGTTTCTCATGATGTACTCTGCATATAAGTTAAATAAACATGGTGACAATATACAGCCTTGACGTACTCCTTTTCCTATTTGGAACCAGTCTGTTGTTCCATGACCAGTTCTAACTGTTGCTTCCTGACCTGCATACAAATTTCTCAAGAGGCAGATCAGGTGGTCTGGTATTCCCATTTCTTTCAGAATTTTCCACAGTTGATTGTGATCCACACAGTCAAAGGCTTTGGCATAGTCAATCAAGCAGAAATAGATGTTTTTCTGGAACTCTCTTGCTTTTTCGATGATCCAGCAGATGTTGGCAATTTGATCTCTGGTTCCTCTGCCTTTTCTAAAACCAGCTTGAACATCAGGAGTTCACAGTTCACATATTGCTGAAGCCTGGTTTGGAGAATTTTGAGCATTACTTTACTAGCATGTGAGATGAGTGCAGTTGTGTGGTAGTTTGAGCATTCTTTGGGATTTCCTTTCTGTGGGATTGGAATGAAAACTGACCTTTTCCAGTCCTGTGGCCACTGCTAACTCCTTCAAAAAGTATAAGGACTTCTGAACCCATATAATCAGTATATATCAAGTGTATGTCAGTAGGTATTATACCAATTGATTAACTAATTAGTTGTTATGTAGCAGAGAATTTTATTTTCTATGTTGCTAAGTCACTTCAATCATGTCCAACTCTGTGTGACCCCATAGACTGCAGCTCACCAGACTCCACCGTCCCTGGGATTCTCCAAGCAAGCACACTGGAGTGGGTTGCCATTTCCTTCTCCATTATTTTTTATAGAAGACTGCTAAATAGTATATGTACAACAACATGGAAGTAATGTATAGCACAGAGAAATACAGCCATTATTTTGTAATGGTAATTTTAAATGAAGTATAATCTACAAAATGATATGTCACATATTCTCATAGCATCACCTTATAGAATACCTACAAATTGTAAAATCAAACAAAAAAAAGTAACACTGTAACCCTACAGAAAAAACATGGTAAATACTGTCTTAATTGAATAATTGTGACCAATTAAATTTTCCAAAGATGTGCCCTACAATATTACTCATCATACCCTTTCTTCTTCCATGACCTTGACACTCCTCCCTTGAGTGCTGAGGTCTTTCCCCTCTCTTTGAACATGGATCGATCTATGTGACTTTGTTGACCAACAGAGTGTGGTGGAAGTGGCACCTGAGACCAGCTCATTAAGATGCCTTGCACTTCCACCTGGGTTCCTTAGAACGTGCACTCCAGGGAACCCAGCTACCCTGTTAGGAGATCAGTAATCCTAGAATCAGAGAAGGCAACGGCAACCCACTCCAACCCAAGTGTTCTTGCCTGGAAAATCCCATGGACGGAGGAGACCAGTGGGCTGCCGTTTATGGGGTCGCACAGAGTCAGACACAACTGAGCAACTTCACTTTCACTTTTCACTTTCATGCACTTTCATGCATTGGAGAAGGAAATGGCAACCCACTCTAATGTTCTTGCCTGGAGAATCCCAGGGATGAGGGAGCCTGGTGGGCTGCTCGCAAAGAGTCGGACACGACTGAAGCGACTTAGCAGCAGCAGCAGCAGTCCTAGAATGGCAGGCTCTCGGAAAGTCCAGATTGGCCTGATGGAAAGGTCCTGAGACCACAGGAAGACAGAGACAGAAAAGTCCAGACACCTCTCACTGCCCCCACGCTCAGTCAGTTCAGTCGCTCTTTCGTGTCTGACTCTTTGCGAGCCCGTGGACTACAGCATGCGAGGCCTCACTGTCCATCACCAACTAACGAAGCTCACTCAAACTCACACCCACTGCGTCAGTGATGCCATCCAGCCATCTGATCCTATCGCCCCCTTCTCCTCCCACCTTCAATCTTTCCCAGCATCAGGGTCTTTTCCAATGAGTCAGTTCTTCTCATCAGGTGGCCACAGTATTGGAGTTTCAGCTTCAGCATCAGTCCTTCCAAGGAATATTCAGGACTGATTTCCTTTAGGGTCAACTAGTTGCATCTCCTTGCACTCCAATGGACTCTCGAGAGTCTCCTCAAACACCACAGTCCAAAAGCATCAATTCTTTGGCACTCAGCTTTCTTTATAGTCCAACTCTTGCATCCATATGTGACTACTAGAAAAACCATAGCCTTGACTAGATGGACCTTTGTTGGCAAAGTAACATCTCTGCATTTTAATTTGCTGTCTAGGTTGGTCATAGCTTTTCTTCCCAGGAGCAAGCGTCTTTTAACTTCATGGCTGCAGTCACCATCTGCAGTGATTTTGGAGCCCAAAAAAATAAAGTTTCTCACTGTTTCCATTGTTTTCCCATATATTTGCCAGAAGTGATGGGGCTGGATGCCATGATCTTTGTTTTCTGAGTGTTGAGCTGTAAGCCAACTTTTTCACTCTCCTCTTTCACTTTCATCAAGAGGTTCTTTAGTTCTTCTCTTTCTGCCATAGGGTGGTGTCAACTGTGTATCTGAGATTATTGATATTTCTCCCGGCAATCTTGATCCAGCTTGTGCTTCTTCCAGCCAAGCGTTTCTCATAATGTACTCTGAATATAAGTTGAATAAACAGGATGACAGTATACAGTGCTGACGTACTCCTTTCCCAATTTGGAACCTGTCTGTTGTTCCATGTCCGGTTGTAACTGCTGTTTTTTGACCTGCATACAGATTTCTCAGGGAGCAGGTCAGGTGGTCTGGTATTCCTGTCTCTTTAAGAATTTTCCACAGTTTGTTGTAATCCACAAAGTCAGAGGCTTTGGTGTAGTCAATAAAACAAAAGTAGATGCTTTTCTGGAACTCTCTTGCTTTTTCGATGATCCAGTGGATGTTGACAATTTGATCTCTGGCTCCTCTGCCTTTCCTAAATCCAGCTTGAACATCTGGAAGTTCACAGTTCACATATTGTTGAAACCTGGCTTGGAGAATTTTGAGCATTACTTTGCTCCATGTGAAATGAGTGCAGTTATGTGGTAGTCTGAACATTCTTTGGTATTGCCTTTCTTTGGGATTAGAGTCAAAATTGACCTTTTCCAGTCCTGTGGCCACTGCTGAGTTTTCCACATTTGCTGGCATATTGAGTGCAGCACTTTCACAGCATCATCTTTTAGGACTTGAAATAGTTCAACTGAAATTCCATCACCTCCACTAGCTCTAGCTTTGTTCATAGTGATACTTCTTAAGGCCCACTTGACTTTGCATTCCAGGATATCTGGCTTTAGGTGAGTGATCACACCATCATGGTTATCTGGGTCATGAAAATCTTTTTTGGATAGTTGTTCTGTGTATTCTTGCCACCTCTTCTTAATATTTTCTGCCCCCACACTAGAGACTCCGAATCTGAAACCCCCACTGAGGCTTCCGTGAACTCCTATACTGGGAAACCATCAGGATTGTAAAATGGTTGTTTGGTGCTGCTGAATGCTGGGGCGGCTTGTCGCACAGCAATAGCCTGAATGCAACATGATGAGAGTTGGCATCATCAACAACATGACACCTGATAACACCGAGGAGAAGCCCAGGGCAGAGACTGTGTCATATTCTGGCTTAAGATACATAGCCTCGATCTAATCACGAGGAAATATCAGACAATCCCAAATTGATGGACTTCCACAAAATGAATGACCTGTGATCTGAAAAAATATCAAAGTCATGAAAGTCAAATTAAGACTGAGAAACCGTTCCAGTGAGGCACAAAGGAGAGATGCTGGGAGGCTGCCAGGCGCAGTCATGGACGGGGCATTTTTGCTACTGAAGGGCATCATTAGGACTCTTGGTGAAACTTGCATAAGGTCTTGCAATGAAGGGTACTATTTTTGCAATTTTTTTTTCCAAGTGTGAGATTGTTTCAAAATAAAAAAAGGAAAATGGAAAAAAGAGGAAAGAAAAAAATTGGCATTACTAAACACTGATGAAAGGGCTCGCGTGTGCTCATGGTTCTGAAAAGGTCATTTCTACCTCATTTGGGCTTTCTTCTCCCAGCCCTGGGGATTCATCAGGCAACAAGACTCCATTTAGACACCTGGACCAAAGAAACAGTACAGCCCCATTAGGAAGCTGACTGGGCCACAGAGGTCACAGGTGAGTAATCAGGAAGAAGGCCTGTGGGGGACGAGGAGCCTCCTGAGGTCATCATTTTGCATATGGTTGTTAACAATGCAACACCGAGTCTATTAAACACAGTAACAGGTAACGTTGGCCTGTGGGAAAAGACCATTATGCAAATTCAAGCAGAAGCAAGTCTCTTAAAATGCACATATTTAACTAAAGCATCCAGAGTTTTTGGTCATTAGTTTCTTTTAAAAACCAGAAAGCATTGTTTTCACCGGCTGCCATTGTTCAGAGAACTAAGGATTTGGACTCAAATGAGCCAAGGCACCAGCTCCTTGTTGCTTCATCCACTGTGGGGCATTGAGGATGTTGCTTGAAAGTCTCTAAGGCCCAGCATACTCACCAGCTTTTTGCTTTTTTGGTTTTTTTCCTAAATGCTTTTCAGACCTCATTAATGTTCTGGAATTCTGACCACAGAAGAAGCAAGGTGGAGCTGTCCAGAGACTTGTGGTGCTGAGATCACTGTTGCCAAGCCCTGGCATCAATGTGCCCTTCCTGAAGTGTGTCTCTGGGATCCACCTGTACCATCCTATCTGTGGGTGGCAGAACGTCTGCTCTGCAGCCATGGAAACAGCTCTCGGAAAGGCAATTAGTGCACAGGTGTATACTTTAGAGCTGTGATGTTTTGAATTTATTTATAACTGTAAAAGCAATTAGTCTACATAATGAACTAATCACTTACTGGAATTTGGAGTTCTTTTGGATCTCCATGTAACACATATATATCCAGAAAATTTATTTTTCTAAATGCCAATAATTAAATCAACTCCAATTTCATTGCAATTAGGTTGAGCATAACTATCATAGTAGATTTGGATATTGCCTTGTGTTATTGTTTTTTCTCCAAGCTACCTGCTGGTTTAAAAAGTTAAGTGAGGATATACTAAAGCAAATAATATTCCTTTGGAGAGCTTTCCATGGGAGAATGTATTATCCTTGTTTTACAAACAAAGATCTTTTCTAGAAAGATCAAGCCTAACTTTAAAATTTATTAAATCCCTCTTATGAACCAGAAAATGTATAGTATATTATCTCATTTAATGCATATGACAAACCAAATACTTATTATCTTAGCTATACAAATGACAGTTTCCCTGGTGACCCAATGGTAAAGAATGTACCTGCCAATGCAGGAGACGCAGGTTTTATCCTTGGTCCAGGAAGATCTCCTGGAGAAGGAAATGGCAGCCTACTCCAGCATTCTTGCCTAGAAAACCACACAGACTGAAGAGCCTGGTGGGCTGCAGTCCATGGGGCCACAGAGCCGGACGTGACTTAGTGACTGAGCAACAACAACATACAGATGAAGAAACTCTGCTCCTGAGAGAGAAATAAGGACCAACAGCAAATAGCTGCTGGCCATCTGATGAGTGTGTGTGTTATTCTTTAACATCTGCAGCAGTCCTAGGGGTGAGAATTTACCCACTTCAGATGAGAAACCAGCAGTGCAGAGACGTTAAGTAACTCACCCAGATTTATCTATGACAAGTGAAAGGTCTGGGTTTTAGATCCAAAAGTGACTGACTCCAAAGCCTAGACTCTCCCCAGGGCGCTCCAGCAAACCTGGGCTGCCCCGGGAGCTGGCCACTCTGGGCACCCACTTGGGGAATTCGGAGTCCCCTTCCAGGATCCAGGTCTCGTCATCTCCTGGTTTCTCTTCCCCTTCACAGAGAAAACCTGCTGCTGCTGCGTCCCTGGGCCTGGAGACAAGGATTGTCCTTTCCTGACACTCGACACTCCCCTGCCCTCCCGCCTTCCTCCACTAAGAGCATCACGGTGAATTTCATAGGTCAGACTCTTCCACCCCCACTCCTGCGTGTTGAAGTTCTCCATTCCTCCTCTTCACTATCCCTTGAAGATCTCAATTCCTGTCTCCTCATCTACACAGCTGATATTTCATGATTCAGTCATAACCGCTCCACTCTCCTGGCCCCTCGTCCTCACTTGGGACAGGTAGCATCTCTGACCGCCTACAGCTAAATACCTACCACACTTGCACCTGCTCAGATGAGTGTAGCTGGGGGGGAAAGCATAACCATGCTGATAGAGCTCACTTTAAGTTCTTGACCCCCTAACTGCAAGTTTTTCAAAGAGTCAGACATGACTTAGTGACTGAACAAGAACAACAAACAACTTTAAATGGACTCTTAGTGCTGCTCAGGAATTTCTAGCACATTTTCCCAGTTCATTCTCTCTCCTATTTCCCCAGATGATTTTTTCCTCCCTTTTCTCCCCCTCCCTTTCTCCTCAGACACACAGTCAGTCAGTCAATTCAGTCCAGTCACTCAGTCGTGTCTGACTCTTTGTGACCCCGTGGACTGCAGCACGCCAGGCCTCCCTGTCCATCACCAACTCCCAGAGTTTACCCAAACCCATGTCCGTTGAGTCAGTGATGCCATCCAACCATCTCATCCTCTGTCATCCCCTTCTCCTCCCACCTTCAATCTTTCCCAGCATCAGGGTCTTCTCAAATGGGTCAGTTCTTCACATCAGGTGGCCAAAGTACTGGAGTTTCAGCTTCAACATCAGTCCTTCCAATGAGTATTCAGGACTGATCTCCTTTAGGATGGACTGGTTGGGTCTCTTTTCAGTCCAAGGGACTCTCAAGAGTCTTCTCCAACACCACAGTTCAAAAGCATCAATTCTTTGGCTCAGCTTTCTTTATAATCCAACTCTCACATTTATATGTGACTACTGGAAAAACCATAGCTTGACTAGACATACCTTTGTTGGCAAAGTAATGTCTCTGCTTTTTAATATGCTGTCTAGGTTCACAACACATCTTCTAATTCTCCCTCTCATCCTATGGGCTTGCTTAGTACCTCCCTGAGAATCCAGAAGCTTTCAGAAAGATTTGCTGCAAGCCGCAACTATGTCCTCTAACTGTGGCTGAGTTTCATCTTTATCTCCTCTTCCTTCGTCTCCATGCCCCTAGCTACAGTAGCATCCCCACCTGCCTGATGGAATCCACGAATTCTTACCTGGAAAAACACAGCCCCAACAATTCTTCCCTCTCTCTCACGGATCATGCTTTTTTTCCCTGTTCTACTGGAAGTAGATCATTCCCATCATTCCCCTTGATTTCGTTCTGCAGCCTCTCCTCCTTCACAGCAGAATTCCCGAGAGAATCATCTCCACGTGCTATCTGCACTTCCCTCCTCCTGCTCTCTCTCTTGAATTCTGCCCCAGTGATGCTCTTCTGTTGGCATGACTCCAATAAGACCTTCTTCATCACAGTCTCCCCTGACCCTTATGTGGCAAGATCTGAAGCTAATTCTCGGTCCTTTTTGGCTTCCCCCTCAGTAGCATCTATGGCCGATGGTCACTCATTGTCCCTTAATGTGTTCTCTCCCCTTTGCTCCCAGGGCTCCACAGCCCCTGGACTTTCCTCCTGCTCCTCTAGTCCCTCCTACCCCTTTGCAGCTTCCTCTTCGTCTCTCCAAACCCCCAGAGTCACCGGGTGCCCAGGTTCAGCTGTCTTCTCTGTCTACGCTCATTACTCGAGTGACCCCACCTGGCCCCACAGTTTCACCTTCTACCTGCACACTCAGAAGTCTGCATTTATTTGTTTAGCTTTGCTCATGCAGGTGCCTACTTGTCGTGTCTTGATGGGGTGCATCCAGTGTAAAGGTCCAAACCCTGATACCCAGCACCCTCATCCCTGCCCCTCTCATGGCTTCTCCTTTCTCAGTAAATGTCACTCTATTTAGACACACCGTTTTCCCCTTCCAGCTCTTTAAATACTGTATTAAATCCATCAGCCAATCCTGTTGATGCTGACTTCAAAACATAGTGTTAAGAATCCAGCCACCCCGCCACCTCTCTTGCAGCCGCTTTGGTCTGCCCCCAGCCATATCTTTCTGGGGCTGTTGCGCAGTCCTGCTCGCAGGTCCCTGAAGTTTATTTTCATCCATAGAGTGATGCTTTAAAAACATTAGCTCACATGACATTTTTCTTTTCAAAGTCTCTTCAGAAGCACTTAGCCTGAGTCCTGAACTCTGTACCTGCCCCCTGCTCCCCGATTTGGGATGACCCTGCACCTCATCCCCTCCAGCCTCAGCCCTCCCTGCTCCGCCACTCACCCACTCAGTTCACCCACATGGGCCTCCTCAGTTTGCCTCGAAGCCTCAGTCCCACGCCTACCTTAGGGATTTTGCTCTTGCTTTTCCCTCCGCCTGAAACACCTCTCTCAGATATCCCCTGGCTTCACTCCTTCACTTCTCTGAAGTCTGTACTCACAGACCACTGTTCAGAGAGGCTATCGCAGCCACCCTGCCTAAAAGCCACCCCGAGTCCTTCCCGCTGCTTCGCTTCAGCCGTCTTCTAAAATGCATCTCAACCTCCTACTCCACGTTTCATTCCTTTACAGACTGTACACATGAGGACAGAGAAGGTGTCTGTGTCCTTGGGACTCAGATGCAGCGTCTAGCACACAATAGGTGCTCAACAAGTATCAGATGAGTAAACTCCTCCCTTTGGGCTAACTTCACTAGCCCCTGTCTATAACTGCCTTAGAACATTTATCATATCTTATTCAAATTTCTTACTCCCATGTCAGCATCACCCACATCTTATTCATCTTTGTATCCCACTGACTGGCTAGCAGTGATCAGGCAGAGGAAGAACCCAGCAAATACTGGTTAAAAGAATGAATAAATTCTGAAATCTGCTATGTAATTTACCACGACAAGTCAGGTGCCCATGAAATTGATTTCTTGTACCACTCAGAGATTTAGAGCTTTGTTTGGCATGGAGCTATTTGTCTCAGCGTGAAATGTGTGATCGAGAGCCCGCTCACCTGCCGTTGCTCCCCTCCACACACCCTTCTCATCATCTCGGCATCTGCCACAAGGTCCTCCCCACCCCATGACTTCCCCTCACCTCTTCCTTAAGGTCCTCCCAGTCCAGCCCCATCTCACAACCATCATCACTCCCGGACATGAAAAACAGGGGTGGTCACACACAAGAAAGGAGAACAGTGGGGTTTTAAAATATTTATTTATTTGGCCGCACCACACAGGTCTTCGTGGTAGCATGTGGGATCTAGTTCCTTAACCAGGGATCAGATCTGGGTCCTCAGCATCGGGAGCGTGGAGTCTGAATCACTGGACCTCCAGGGAAGTCCAAGACAATGGAGTTTTGAAGTTTCCTTTTTGGAGACATTGTCAAGAGCTCTTCCTCCCCTTGGGTGTGTCTTGCACCTCAGGACGTGCAGTGGCCTTAAAGTGCTCTGCACAGACCCAGGTGGACAATCCAACACCCTGGATACAAGTCCACTGTTCAGACGTCTGTGTTCCCCCCTAACTCCAGGAACCATCAGCACATACAAATGAGGCAGACACTAGAGGTGTGCAGAGTCTGTGCAGTGAAGTGAAGGCAGTGACTGCCTCCCTAGCTCTCTAGCAAGGCCAAGGGGAATTCAGGATGACTGCAGGCAGAGGATATTCAGATCAGATCAGATCAGATCAGTTGCTCAGTTGTGTCCGACTCTTTGCGACCCCATGAATCTGAGCACGCCAGGCCTCCCTGTCCATCACCAACTCTATTAGAGCAGGTGTAATCATCAAAAAAAAAAAAAAAAAAAGAGGCTTCAAAATAGGGGACTTTCCAGACAAAGGGGGAAAACAGACAGTGGCAAACCAGGAAACACTTAAAATCCTGTGTTTTTAATCTAGGCACCTGACCCAGCCACCTTCAATCCCATTCTTTCCTTCTTCTTTTTTAAAAACATGTCACTGAAGTATACTTGACTTACAATATTGTGTTAATTTCTGCTGTACTGTACAGCACAGTAACAGAGTCATATGCATATATACGTTCTAGTTTTATATTGTTTTCCATTATGGTTTACTGTCCACCAGTCCAGTCATGCCATGTGGGCATGCTCAGCCATTCCGTCGTGTCTGACTCTGTGGGACCCCATGAACTGTAGCCCGCCTGGCTCCTTTGTCTATGGGACTCTCCAGACAAGAACACTGGAGTGCGTTGTCAGATCCCTCTCCAGGGGAATCTTCCAGGCCCAAGGATTGAACCTGCGTCTCCTGTGGCTCCAGCGTTGCAGACAGACTCTTTTAACCACTGAGCCACCAGGGAAGCCCACTATGGTTTATCACAGGGCGCTGGATGTAGGTCCCTGTGCTATACAGGAGGGCTTTGTTGTTTATCCACCACGATTCTTTCTTCTTCATCCTACTGAGTAAGTGTTAGTGTTGACAAAGAAGGGGATAAAATGATATTTCAAGGAATAGTTGACACATGTATAAAGTTTTGACTGTCAAGGCTACTTTACACTGATTATCCCCTTAACCTGTCCTAACACACCTGCTAAGTCACTTCAGTTGTGTCCGACTCTGTGCGATCCCATAGCCAGCAGCCCACTAGGCTCCTTTGTCCCTGGGATTCTCTAGGCAAGAATACTGGAGTGGGTTGCCATTTCCTTCTCCAATGCATGAAAGTGAAAAGTCAAAGTGAAGTCGCTCAGTCATGTCCGACTCTTAGCGACCCCGTGGACTGGAGCCTACCAGGCTCCTCCATCCATGGGATTTTCCAGGCAAGAGTACTGGGGTGGGGTGCCATTGCCTTCCCTGAACACACCTAAGACAAGTGTTATTCCCATCGCGTTGAGAAGTGGAGGGATTTGCCCCAAGTCACCCAGGCAGCAGCTGGAAAGCTGGGGTGAGCATCCCAGATTTCTGACACCCAGCTGGGGCTCATTTCCCAGCTGGCTGCAAGAGGACACCCCTTCATGTAAGACAGCGCCTTACAGGAGAAATGAGGCGTCCACGGCTGGCTACCACTGCCCACAGCCGTAACCCTGCAGAGCCACCACGGCCAGCGTGCGGGTTCCCTCCCTCAACCCCCTCACTTTCACAAGCCCCTCCATTAAAAGGAAGGTTAGATAAATGCTGTGCTTGTAGTGAGCGTCGGCAACCCTTTCCTGCTCGCAGCGCTCCGTCTCACTGCCTGCCCCGTGAGTGCCCTAAACCCCTTTCACTGCTTCCTAACCACCCTGCACTGTGCTCCACACTCACCTTGCTACTTAAACTCCAATAAAAGCCAAAATAAAAACAACTTAATGGTCTAAAACTGGCTTTTTTTAACAACCTATGAGGATATCTTACTCATAAATGTAAGCGAGAAATAGAACTCCATTTCTGCGGTTATGAAACAGATAAATATCTTCCCAGGGGCCCCAGCCCTGACATCCAGCTACCCACCTGGCAGCCCTGCATACTCACCATGCTCCTAGGGCTCCGGACTCTTTTCAGCTATGGGAGCAGCTCCTCAGAGGGAGAGGGTGGGCCTCCCGTCCTCCTGCATGGGGTGGGGTGGCCGTCCCCTCTCCATCAGTGGTGGAGCGCCTGTGACATGTCAGGCCCTGGGACGGGAACGTAGGACGAGGCACAGCCCCCACCTCCAGAGCTCAGAGGCGAGGACACAGTCAAAGCACGGCACATCCAGGGTGTCACTGGGGCTCAGAGAAACAGTCCAGCCAGGGCATTCACAGTGGGCTTCCTGGAGGAGACTGGATGCATGCTCCAAGAATGAATAGGATCGTGATGGGCAAAAAAAGAAGAGAATTGCAGATCGAGGGAAGAGTCTGAGCAAGATTGGGAGAAGCAGGAAGGCACAGTACATCTGGGACCTAAACCGGAGACGGAGGGGAGGGTTGGAGAGCAGACTAGTTGGGTGGCAGGTGGTGCAGAGCCGTGGGCACCTGGCTGGAGAGCGGGGGACACCTGCCTGGAGAGCCGGGGGTGCCTGCCTGCAGAGCGGGGGACACCTGGCTGCAGAGCCGGGGGAGCCTGCCTGCAGAGCCGGGGGAGCCTGCCTGCAGAGCCGGGGACACCTGGCTGCAGAGCCGGGGGAGCCTGCCTGCAGAGCCGGGGGTGCCTGCCTGCAGAGCCGGGGGCGCCTGGCTGGAGCATGTCACAGAAGTGGGACAGGCCTGGAGTGGCTCTGAGCACCAAGGAGCAGCCTGCGTAAGCCGCTCAGGAGTCCACACGCTCCCTCCCACCTCTCTCCCCCTGCTGAGAAGGGACACAAATGGATAAAAGGAGGAGACATGGTTCCTTCCTCCGGAGCATCCTCTGCCCCACGACTGCAGCCCCTGTATCACAAAGCTGGCAGTGCACAGAGGCAGAGAGGGGAGAAGCCGGGGCGTCCAGGGACAGGGGAGGGCCTCAGCACCTCCCCACAGGGAGACCTGAGCTCTTGCCTCACCCCCTCCAGTGCCAGTGTCATTCCAAGCAGATCCTTCCCTTGGGGCCCGGCTGAGCCCTTGGCACCAACTGTGTTCAGCACGTGTGTGTTTACTGAGCTGGTAACAAGGACAGGGAGAGCAGGAGGGGCCTCACCTAGCAGCTGGGAGGTCAGATAGTCTATTCTAAGAAAAATGTGCAAATTCAGACCTGGTCAAGCCCCTGGACAGTCCTCTGGAGGAGTGGGCTCTGCCCTGCAGGTGCCCTTGGTCTACAGGGAGGGCAATCAAGAACGCCAGGGTCCTTGAGTTAGGAGATGTACACCTGCCAGACAGGGATCGAGCTGGACCGGCACGCAGGCTCCAGGCGTCACCCGTGCGCAGAAAGCATCCCCGTTCCCGGCCAGCCGCTCCCGGCTTTCTGAATCTGGTGGCTAATTGTGTGCACTGGCTCCACTGGGTCAGATGTTTGGTCCAATACTATCCTGGGTGCAGCTGTGATGGAATCTTTTTGAATGAGATTAATAATTAAATTTAAATTAATATTTAAATTTGAGTGAAGCAGAGTACACTCCGTAATGCAGGTGGGCCTCATCCAATCAGGTGAAGAACCAAAGCTGACCTCCTCCAACAGGGAATTCTGCCAGCAGAGGGCCTTTGGACGTGAGCTACAGCACTGGATTCTTGCTGGGTCTCCAGCCAGAATATATAAAATGTACAAAATGAATAACCCTTCTGATGACAACGAAACCCACTGAGTACAATATTGTTCTAAAAATCTCTTTTGAAATATCTTGATGAAGGGGCAAGAAAGAAGAAATCCTCAGAAACCAAACGACGTTGACATGGGGTGGCAGAGAGGGCGCAGAGCGCAGGAGCCAGCTGTGAGCCCAGTGACGTCCACAAAGTCCTGAAGGTCACGACCTTCTGATCTGATGACTGCGCTGGGGCACTGGGGACAAGGCTAGGCCAACCCACGGAGGGACGTCTCATACAAGAAGCCCGCAGGAAGCTGGAGCTACAAGGGCTGCCCCTCCACATAACGGTGACCTGGAAAGACCTTGGGAAAAGACAATGAATTGGCTCAAATTTGGTGCTGAGTGGATGGAAAATTAAAATCTCCCTTTATACCTTGAAACTCCAAGCAAGTTCCCGTGAGATTTTACAGCCTCAACTCATACCAACTGTGTTAGAAAGAAAAAAACTTCAAGTGAGAAATTATTTTAAAGTTGTCCTACCCTGAGCTGGTAGCAACCCAAAATCCCAAACAGAATCAAATACAAATTCTCTTCAGCAGACTGCACCTTCAACACAGGCTTCACGTAATTCTCACACATGAAATCATGAGAAAAATGAGCCGTAGTCAAAAATCACAAAATAAAGGAGCAGGTTACACGCTTGAGACTGAGCAGAAACCTCGGGCAGCATTTGTGTAACCTGGAATAAAAAAGGGTGTGAAACACGCTTCAAGAAATAACATTTTAAAAACGCATCAAGTACCAAAGCCTGTAAGATGGAATTGTGCAGATTTGAAAAATAGGCAGAAGTTCCAGAAACTCAGAAAATAAAAGATACAATAATTGGAATTAAAAAAAAAAAAAAACGCAATGGACAGGTTATAGCAGATTATGCGCAGCTGAGGAAACAGCTATTGAACTGGAAGGCGGGATGTAGCGCGTGCGCAACTGATGAGACAGATGCAGAGACCGGTTAAGAGGCAGGCAGAGCGGAGAGGGCACATAACCAGAGTCTTAAAAGGTGTTTAATGCAAAGAAGGGGGCAGAGACTGTGCTTGTTAGATGCTGTGTTAAGAATTTGCAGAAATAGAACAAAGGCCCCAGTCCTCAGGTCCAGGCAGCTTAACAAAACACAATAATAAAGCTTTAAAAAAGAAATCCACACTCAAATACATCATAGTAAATTACGAGATAAAGCAAGGAGAATATCAAACAAAGAAAAGCTATTTAAAGAGATAAGAAAGAAAACAAATACTATCAGTGTAGGACCCGTAATGAGACTAAGAGTTGATTTCTCAGTGGAAAGCCTGGAGAGATGTTCCCTGATGGAGGCAGAGACTGAGGGATGCTCCTGTGATGGGGGCAGACTGGACGGATGCTCCCGGAAGCTGAGGATGCTGCAAACACCAGAAGCAGGGTGAAGCAGGGTAGCGGTCTCCCCTACAGGTTTCAGAGAGAGCGGCCCTGCTGATGCCTGGGCTCTGATTTCTAATCTCCAGGACTGTGAGGGAATGCTTTGTAAGCACACGGTTTGTGGTCTTTGTTATCACAACTCCCAGAAAGGAACGCACCCTCCCTGCCCCAACTCAGATGCTTCTTCTGAAAAGGCTTTTTGCTGCCTTCACTGAGCTCATGTTATATCCCAATTGTAGCTTTTCCCAAAATGTGTTTTACCTGTGCTCTTTGGCTCTTATTCCCGCACTAGACAGCAGACCCCACGAGGGTAGGCATGAGGCTCTGAACTTCTCTGACATCCCCAAGCTCATCACAAGGGACAAGTGGCAGGGAGACCCAAATCAGGGTTGGTGGTGATGGTTTAGTCGCTAAGTCTTTTCCAACTCTTGTGACCCCATGGACTGTGGCCAGCCAGGCTCCTCTGTCCGCAGTATTCTCCAGGCAAGCATACTGGAGTGGGTTGCCATTTCCTTCTCCAGGGATCTTCCCGACCCAGGAATCGAACCCAGGTCTCCTGCATTGCAGGCAGTTTCTTTACCGACTGAGCTGTGAGAGGCCTGGCCTTACGACAGCAGCCCCTTGGCATTGCCCGCAGTGCCCTGTGCCCCCTGCATCTCCAGGGTCACCCCCAGTCATCCTGTCTGGCCTTGAATGGAGGGGACCCTTGAGCATCACCCTGGAATTCACCAGGAGCATGAGCGGTTCATCCTGAGAAACTGATCAGCTGGCCTGTGCTCGGCCTGCTGTCGGATTTTATATGCCGCTCTGCCACCCGAGGTCTGCAGGTCCGGCCTCCTCCACGGAAGACACCCTGCTCAAACCTTGCTGGGCCACCTCCCGCCGAGAGGCGCGTCCAGCTCCTCTCCAGTACCTGGCTGCGGGACGATCTCTGAAGACGCTCCGTCTCCTTCGTCTTGTGACAGCAAACTTCTCCGGCAGACTGGTTCTGCGCCTTGTAAACAGTTTGCTCGTCTCCTCCCTCCTCATCGTGGTGGCCGGAAGCTGCTCCTTCCCTGTCGGTGCTTCATTCCGGAACACAGCTCCTGTCCTGGTCTGGGTGCACACAGATGCGGCTGTGCTGCCGCAGTCCAGCGCTGCGCTGTAGTCTGACGTCACCCATGTGACCCAGCAACATCTGGGACAGCTCCCTGACCTCCCCGATCCCCCAGACTCAGGGGTCCCCGCTCCTCTGCTCCATCCTCATCCTTTGCGGAGGATTTCCTCCTTGGTTCAGATGTTAAAGAATCTGCCCGCAATGCAGAGACACAAGTTAGATCCCTGGGTCAAGAAGATCCCCTGGAGAAGAGGATGACAAACCCACTCCAATATTCTTGCCTGAATAATCCTACGGACAGAGGAGCCCGTGGGCTACGGTCCACGGGGTCACAGAGTCCAGTATGACTGAGTGACTAACAGTCTCACTGTCTTTCACTAGGGGAGCTGAGTGTGAAAGTCACTCAGTCCTGTCTGACTCTTTACGACCCCATGGACTGTAGCCCACCAGGCTCCTCCATCCACGGAATGCTCCAGCCAAGAATACTGTAGTGGGTAGTCACTCCCTTCTCCAGGGGATCTCCCCAGCCCAGGGATCAAACCCAGGTCTCCCACATTGCAGGTGGATTCTTTACCAGCTGAGCCACAGGGAAGCCTAAGAATACTGGAGTGGGTAGCCTATCCCTTCTGCAGCAGATCTTCCCGACCCAGAAATTGAACCAGTGTCTCCTGCATTTTACCAGCTGAGCTAACAGAGAAGCCCCAGGGGAGCTGAGGAACTGAACTTTTTATTCTTTTTCACATTAATTCATTTAAGTTCAAATGTACATCGGCTCTTATCTTAAGATAAGATAAATGGACATAGGCTGCTGTGTTAGACAGGGCAGCGCCAGAATATTTCTGCTAAGAACCCAAGGCCAAAAATTGATGAATTAAGCTAATGGCCCTCTCCCTACTTGAAACAGAGACACAGAGTAAATCCTAACAACAAAAACTGTTTTATAAAACAAAACCAAACTCAAACAAGAAAGAAAACCAATCTGTGCCGGAAGACAAAGGACACAAAGCCAGACATCAGCAGGGATTCCACAGAACCCCATGGACAGGGGACCCCGGTGGGCTCTGGTCCGTGGGGTCGCAAAGACTCGGAGATGACTCAAGTGACTTAGCACACACATAGAAACTTGGCCTCGAGAGCCTGTGAAAGAGCAAGAGCGGAGTACACACGAGGGACGTGGCAGCAGGGGTCCCACGCGTCCCCATTTCCCTCTCCGAGCTGCATTTGGGGTCTGCTGGGCTCGTGTGTACCTACCAGGGCTGTTTCTCTCCAGGGAGGTGTAAAGCCTTTCCTAAGAAATATCTATTGAGAGATTTTTAAACTATTCTTTGGCTGGATCTTCCAACACTCTCATTTAATTTGCTTTTATTTTTAACAGTGGGCTTCTTTGGTGGTTCAGACAGTAAAGAATCCACCTGTCAGTGTAGGAGACCCAGGTCCGACCCCTGGATCAAGAAGATCTCCTGAAGAAGGGAATGGCAACCCACTCCAGGATTCTTGTCTGGAGAATCCCAGGGACAAAGGAGCCTGCCAGGCTACAGGTCACGGGGTTGCAGAGTCAGACGCCAGTGAGTGACCCAGCATAGTGCTCTGTCTCTTGCTTGGAATGATGTCTTCTTGCCACGTTATGGATTTCTCTCTCTTTGTCCCTCTGGCCATGTTTAACTGGAAAAGCCCTGTCGGGACGCTCCGTTGTCTTCAGGTCCTCGGGTGTGAATTCTCCCACACGTCTTCTGGTGACCATCCCCCATCAGAACGGATTCTCTTTGCACTTTGTGCATCATCAGCTCGTCTCTCAGCGGAGTTTTCCTCTGACAGTTCTGCTCGGTCCTGAGAACAGGAAGATTTTTCTACGGGACCATGTTTCAGAGGCACTCCGTGAGCTCACTGGTTCCAGACCAGTGCGGACTCACTGCAGTGTTTCTGCACTGCAGTCCCCCATGGATGTGGACTCCGAGCAGCATGGACCCCGGGCTCTCCCTTCTTAGGACAAGCCTCCGCTGCCTAGGCAGCTTGTTCCTGGTCCACTTCTCCAGACCAGAGGGCAGAGATACTCTGCTTCCTATTGTAAGTCAGGTGGACTCTGCTTGTTCTGAATTTCTCACAGAAAACCCAGGTCTAGGTTTTCTTTAAATTCTAGGTCCTCTAATGTCCACTCAAGACCCAGAAAGTAAAAATGAAAGTGTTAGCTGCTCAGCTGTGTCTGGCTCTTTGGGACCCCATGGACTGTTGCCCACCAGGCTCCTCCGTCCATGGAATTTTCCAGGCAAGAATACTGAAGTGGGTTTCCATTTCCTCCTCCAGGAGGATCTTCCTGATCCAGGGATTCAGGGATTGAACTCTGGTCTCTTGCATTGCAAACAGATTCTTTACTGTCTGAGCCTCCAGGGAAGACCCAAAGTAGGCATTAAACCCTAGCTCTTAAGGTATCTGGGTCTAATACTCCAACACTCCTCACTGCTAGGCTACGCTTTCTCTCTTACCATCTAACTCCTGGATATTCCCCAGTGCTACTATTAAAACTACATACTTTTTTTTAAAGCACTTTATTAAATAAATAAATAAATATTTATGTATATTTTAACACATTAATATCTGTTTGGACAGGAGAGGAGTTTCTCATAAGGCTCATTTCACTGTTTCTCTGATTTATTTTTATCCTCTGCTATATAACTAGCTTGCAAAAAAAAAAAAAAAAAAAAAACTTTGTGGTTTGAACCATCAACAGACTTTCTTTGCTTACAAGTCCATGCTTTGGACTTCCCTGATAGCTCAGTTGATAAAGAATCCGCCTGCAATGCAGGAGACCCCAGGTCGATTCCTGGGCCAGGAAGAACCACTGGAGAAGGGACAGGCTACCCACTCCAGTATACTCGGGCTTCCCTTGTGGCTCAGATAGTAAAGAATCCACCTACAATGCGGGAGACCTGGGTTTGTTTGATCCCTGGGCTGGGGAGAGCCCCTGGATAATGCAAAGGGTCCCCACTCCAGTATTCTGGCCTGGACAATTCCATGGAAGGTATAGTCCATGGGGTCGCAAAGACTCGGACACAACTGAGTGACTTTCACTTTCAGTGTGATAACTTGTCTCTGTTGGGTGTGGTTACTCTGAGCAGCTTGATAGAGGCTGGAGGACCCACTCCCAAGACAGCTCCTCCAGGAGCCTGGCAGGCTGGGCTACCCAGGGGCTGGAGCTGGGCTGCAGAACCGGCTATCAGGGGCCTTCTTGTCCATCCAGGTGCGCATCTGGGCTTCCTCACAACACGGCAGCCCAGTGCCAAAGGCCAGGATTTCAAGAGACAGAAATGAGAGTGGTCAGGCTCTTCCAGGGCCCGAGTGGTCAAGAACCTGCCTGCCAAAGCAGGAGACTCGAGAGATGCAGGTTCAGCCCCCGGAGGAGGGCATGACAGCCCACTCTGGCATTCTTGCTGGGAGAATGCCACGGGCAGCAGACTACAGTCCACGGGGCCACTCAGAGTCAGACCAGACTCAAGGGCTGGGGCACAGGGGTGACCAGCAAAGACCTTGCAGCCACCCTCAGTTCACCATGACCACAGGGACCGAGCCCCACCTTCCTTTCTTTCCCGTCCTAGGTTTTTCAAACAGATCTTGCTGGAGATGCCCTTGAGAGTCCCCATACCCTGCTTTCTTCCATACTCCAGGCTTTCTCTTTCCTTTTTGAAAGATGCCCAGAACGCCTAGAATGGAATCCTACCACTTTCCTTCGAATCAGCAGGCTTAAAACAACTTTCCTGATGATCTCTGGCCCAATTCCCAGCTGACTTAAACTCCAGCATCCTTTATAACACATCCGTGTGCGCCGACAAGTCCTGTCCTTTCTTCCTCCCTTTGGTGACAAAGGGGATTGTACTTTGAGGTATTTTAAGAACATTTTTTCACGTATTCTTCCAAAAGCATGTCTGGAAAAAAAAAATGTACTTCTGATAAATATGTATTAAATGTGAAGCATTTGAAGGCAGTTGGACCTGTTTAGTACCCTTAAACATGTCTTTTTGAATTAATCTTGAATTCTTAAAGGGCTTCTTAGTCATTAATTACAATTAACTCCGTCCATTGCTATGCTCCATGCATTCTTGGCCCCCTCCCTGAAGCCTGATCAGTCTGCATAACGGATGGCTCCTCGCCTGCATCTCTTCCCATCCTGATGGCAAAAAAGTCAGCCAGTCCCTGGAGTACTGGGCAACCACCAGGAGCCGCTGCCGGACTTGAATTTTTGTGCTGGAATTTGCCCTCAGGATTGCAAGCTTTTCACTGAAAGCCATTTTATACCACCCAGACGGAATGCTAGGAGGGAGAGGAGTATGAGAGCGGTAGTCGCTCAGTCCTGTCCGACTCCTTGTGACCCCAGGGACTGCAGTCCACCAAGTTCCTCTGCCCACAGAATTCTCCAGACAAGAATACTGGAGTGGGTTGCCATGCCCTTCTCCAGGGGATCTTCCCGATGCAAGGACAAACCTGGGTCTCCCGCCTTGCAGGCCGATTCTTTACTGTCTGAACCACCAGCTAAGCCCCGGGAGGTAGAGGAGGCGTGACCAGTGACAGGGTTAGGGGGCTTCCTTGGCGACCCAGTGGCTAAGACTCTGCCCTCCCCCTGCAGGGGCTCAGGGTCCATCCCTGGTGGGACGAGATCCACGGGCCCCAACTAAGAACTTAGTTCACATGCAGCAACTGGCCAAATAAATAAATATTTTTAATAAAAGGAAAACAGTTTAAAAAATTGACAGGGATAGGTGCAAGGGCTAATGAGGAGAGCCTGGGAGGGTGATCAAAGAGCTGGGAGAATGAAATGTGTGCCCCCGAAGAGCCTTCATAAAGCAGTTCATGTTTGCACATGAGTCCACGAGGAAGCCTGCCGTTGGCAAACCCACGCAGTGTTGGATGTGAAACGCAGTCGCGGTCAGAGCCAAGCTGTGCATGGACTGCCGCCTTCGTCTCTCGGTGCATGTCCCTTTGGAGGGCTGGTCGTGCAGCCCCAGACCCAGACTGAGCCCCAGGCCACGTGCCCAAGCCCCACCTCCCTGGGCCCCTGTCCCTCCACCTGCAGCCGGGCCAATAGCTGGCTCCTTGGAAGGGTGGTCAGAATCAGCCAAGCAGACGCCTAGGAAAGGCTTCGCTCCGCGCCTGGACAGAGGAAGCGATGAGCAAATGCTTCCCATTCTTTTTATTCCCCCAGGCCCGTCTCCCTCGGGAGATTGTGAACCCACAGTGGAGAAGGCAGATGGGGCCTTGTCACTTCTCTCATTTCCTCGTCCTCTTTCCAAAGCCTGGAAGCGGCACATTCCTACACACTTAAGACAATGGCCTCAGAAATGGGGACGGAGGCTGTCAAATCTCTTCCCCGTCAATGACCACATTTTCCATTCCTAGAACTTCCCTTCTGTTCTTTTTTTTTTTTAACCACCTGTTTAGTCTCTTCACAATGGCCTACTTTTGCCTATGTGGTCCATTACTTCATCTTCTTGAAAAACTTAAACACACTTATTTTTAAACCTTCTTCAGACTGTTCTGTCTCCTGCAGTCCTGGAGCGTGAACCCGCTTGTGCACTGGGTCGTCTCTGAACTTTCTCACTCAGAAGTGCGTCTTGCATGAACACTACCGTCCGTGGGCGCCCAGAGCATCCCAGGTGGCACGGGCCCCCGTGCAGTGGTTCGGGGCCGTGCCCTCTGCAGGCAAGTGGCTTCTACCCATTCCAGAGGTGTTTCTCCGAGACCCAACTTGTGCTTCTCACCTCAGCACTCCTGGCGTGTAAATATGAATTCCATCCATTCAGGGTTGGCATTCCAAATCAGAAACCCACAGCTGAAAGCAGGTGCCCACTCAGTTGTCCCATTCATGCAAGTGACAGCATTTGTCAGACCCCCGGCTTCACGAAGGGGCCTCCGTCGTCCCAGCCCTCTCCTGTCCCCCCTCGAGACCCTGCCCTTACACTCTCACTACCGCTCTGGCCTTGAGTCCCATCTCCCTCTGGAATCTAATGCTTTCCCCTGCTTTTAAGTTCTACGTGGCACTTACAACTTCCTGTTAGAGTTCACCCATCCTTTTTGCAAATCTGAAGCATTCAGTCTGCCATGTTGACTGCAAGTCATGGAAACACAGGTGATGCCTGTGGCCTGGCGGGGCCTCAGCAGAGCTGGCAGCACCCTGCCAGGGGGCCACAGTCTCATGTGGGCTTCTGGCCAGCTGTGCTGGTCTGAGCCTCACAGCCATCCTGGGGGAGGGGCATTCTTATCTCAATTTTATAGATAAGGGACTCAAAATTCACATTTCCTTACTTCTCCAAAAGGAAAGGCTGGTTTGGGCCTCATTCCACACAGAACCATGGAGAAGCTTCTGGAACTCCAGGCTTCCAGTATGACCAGCAACAGCGAGACACAGCCAGGATCCAGAACTGGGGATGGGGTTAAAGAAGGGAGATGTGGACCCGGAAGGCAGAGAGAAGGGCAAATCTTCCCCCAGGCCAATCAGCCTGTCCGAGGCACCGCCTTGGGAGAGCCAGGGACCCCATCGGAGGGCAGGCTGCAAATACCCATCCGAGGCTGCCAGAAACCCCTGTGCAGGACCGACATCATCAAGACATGGTCATTCCCCTTTATCCCCCTTTTCCAGCATCAGGGACCCTGATGCTGGGAAAGATGGAAGGCAAGAGGAGAAGGGGGTGACAGAGGAACGAGATGGTTGGATGGCATCACCGACTCGATGGACATGAGTCTGAACAGACTCCAGAAGACAGTGCAGGACAGCGGAGCCTGGCCAGCTGCAGTCCATGGGGTCACAACAAGTCAGACCAGACACATCTTTGCAACTGAAGAAAACAACAACATCCTCCCCCAGGTAAAAAGAGCCAAGAAAGGGGGTCCGTGATCCATATGTACCTATCCGCCCAGAACTCCCATCCCAGGGGGATGGTCTCACTGTTACTGGTCCGGGTCCCCAGACTCTTTAATCAATAGACATTGACGAGGCCAGATGGGGAATTCCGATGAGGCTTCGCTGGCTGCAGCACAGGAGAGCGAGAAAAGTAACAGACCCCCTCGCTTGTGGTTTAAGTGGCAGGCAGGGATATCAGTGGGAGGGGCCAGAGGGGTGGCTGAGGTGATCTGCCACCCCCCACCCCGGTGGTGCTCCGTGCAAGGATCTTGTCCAGTACCCCGTCTCTGCTGTTGAGAAGTGGCAGCGGCTTTTGAAGTTTTTGTATCTTACTGTGGATCATTTGCCCCATCTGTGCATGCATGCAATTATTTTTAGTCTCTTCTGGTTTCTTCGGATCATGTTGCTGGAGGAGACGTTTGTCCAGCTGCAAGTCCTGCAGCAAAGGGTCCCAGGTCTAGCCTCTCTCATTAGAATGTGGGGACTTTGGGGCGGTCACGTTAGATGCAGCCATGGAGCCAGGGCCCTGTGAGAAGTCAGGAAGACCAGATCTCTCTCCAGCCTCAAGAGGTCACAGTAGGGAGCCGGCGCATCTGCACAGCTGGAGCAGGGACCTCACCAGACTCCAGCCTCGTGGACACTGATCCGCGGCTTCCAGCCTCCAGGACTACGGAAGCTACGGCTTGTGGTTTACACCCCGGGGATGCTCTGCCTGAGCAGCGTCCCTCCCCAGCATCCAGGGTGGGACTGAAGGCTGACCCATGCCTGGCCTGGATGAGACACAGGACCATATGAGCAGAGGGAACCCCTCACTCTGGTGCCTGCCCCACCCAGCCCTGGAGGGTGAGAGTCCACGGGCATCTCCCAGCCCCTACTCCATCTGGGACCAGGATCCATCAGGCTGTGTTCCCGTGTGTGTGCACGTGTGAGTGTGTGTGTCAGCCTATCATGGCTTAGAAAGGCAACACGAGGAAACTGATAAAAAAATAGAAAAGCTTTGTAAATATGGACACCCCCTGCCCCCCCAGAATTACAGTCCTCCTGAGGTTCACCATCCGTGAAGAGCGTTTCTTCCATAACTGCTGCTTAATGTGACCGAGTAAGAAGGCAGAGCCCACGGCTCGCTCCATGTCACGCCTCTCTTGGCTTCCCGGGGCCTCGGGGCCGGATGACCGGCTGGCTACATCCTCCAGGCACCACACTCAGGCCCCACGTCTCACACTGAAGCCCTTCTTTTGAGGTTCACAATCACCCGAGCCTCTTCCTGTTTGAAGGGCTCGCGTGCTCTCTCCCTGAGGGGTTGCTCCACAGGCTCCACTCTGGCAGTGCCCTCCCACGGGAGCCCTGGGCAGGCCTCCGGACAAGCCAACAGTCCTGGAGGAAGGGGGCGGAAGGTCAGAGCTGCTGGCTGGAGCTGCCTCTCCTGTAAACTGGAGAGCCGTGAGGCCCCAGGCAAAGATCCGGCCAATGCTGGTGTTGGTTTCCTATCATCAATGCGGTAGCAGATCCATGTGCTTACTCCCTGGCACGTCTGGAGGACCCAGTGTGAAGCGGGTCTCCCAGGATGGGGGCTAACATACCGGCGTGGGCAGGGCTGGTTCCTCTGGAGGCTTCTAGAGGCACCTGCACGCCTTGTCCCCTGGCCTCCTCTGTTTTCAAAACCAGCCAGAGCAGCTCAGCTCCCTCTCAGGTGGCTCTCTGCCCTTCTGCTCCCATCTGTCTCCCACAAGGACCCTCCGATTACACCGGCCCCTCCCTGATGATCCAGGGCCTTCACGCATCTCGGGTCAGCTGACCGGAAGTTCTGATTCCATCTGCAACCTTAATCCCCCTTTGTCCTGTGGCAATTTATTTTCCAGCTGCAAGGGTGAGAACACACACATATTTGGAGGTTTTATTCTGCTGGCCACACTGACATTTGTCCTTTCTCTTTGCATCCAGCAGCATGATAAAGGGCCTAAGAGCAGAGCTTGAAAGCATCGATGTTTTTCTAGCCCTTTTGGCATCTACAACCTACTCCGCACTCAGTCATGCTTGCGTGCTCAGTTGCGTTCGACTCTTCATCCCATGGACTGTGGCCTGACGGGTTCTCCTGTCCATGGGAATTTTCCAGACGGGAATACTGCAGTGGGTTGCCACTTCCTCCTCCAGGGGACCTTCCCAACCCAGGGAGGGAACCTAGCTCTCCTGCACTGGCAGGCGGATTCGTCACCACTGTGCCGTCTGTGGTTCCCTCAAAACCTGCGATCAAGTGCGAGGATAGACCTGCACGGGGCTGGGTTCCATGCGGTGCAGGGAGAAGGCCCAGCCCACACTCAGCACCCCTGCCACCCAGGGGTGCATCCTCTCACCACCTAAGGAGACTCAGAGAGGTTAAGACACTGTCCAGGGTCACACAGCCGGTGGGTGGAGACACAGAGTCAAGTGTGGGCTGCCCGGTGGGAGGAGAGAGACCCGGGTGATGATGGGTCCCAGGATTAGGAAGGTCTGCCTCAGTTTTTATTGAGACCCGTGCTCTCCGAGGAGAGAACTGGTCCTCCTGCCCCCTGTCCCCTGCACTCTCAGGGACTCATCTATGAATTAGGATCACCGCACACTTACCTGCAGGAGTTGAAAAGTTCAGCAGGGCTGTGACAAGATCAGCACCTTCAGGAGCCCACAAGGACCTGGGATGAGAGCCAGCACCCAGCAAGGAAGGCCCAGCTCCCAGGGATGTTAGCTTTGCCTGCAGACGCCTGAGCTCCCATCCAGGCTGAAATCCAGGGCTCAGAGCTTCAGCCCCGGCTCTGTCTCTCGGGAGATATTTTGGACATTTAAATCCCAGCTGCATCCCGAAGTCCCCAAAATAATCACTGGCAGCCACTTCTGGAATCAGTCCCCATCGGGCTCACAATCAAGCCTCCACCATCTGACAGCCGGCCCAAAGTGGGAGGCACGTGGGAGGGTCTGGGGCCTGGTGGATGTGGGTTCATGTCCAGGACTGACCTCTGGCCAGCAAATCCCTGGGTGCCTCTGAGCCCACTTTTGCCTCATCAAATGGCCTCAGCAGTACTTCATGGGGTTTGTGAAGATACAGTCAGATAAAGTCTTCAAGATCGTGTTCAGGGCTTTGGCACTGGAAGCTCCTGATGAATGATGCACCATGATGGGGCAGGGTAAGCCAGGGTCCCTGAGCCGTGATTCACACTCAAAGACCAGGCCCAACCCAGCTGCAGAAAGGACCTTCCAGCCACCTGCCGGGTCCATCTGATCATGAGGCTGGCCCCTGGCATGGGCACCCCTTTCCTCTCGCCCAGCCCAATCGCTGCACTGGGCTGACTCCAGGGTAAGCCTCAGCATTCGAGTCCAAGCTCACCTCTGCAGGGAGCCCTCCTCCACCCCTCCAGCTGGACGCCATGTCCCTTTACCCTTCAGATCAGACAGAGAATCTGGCTGCACAGAAGGTCCTGCTGTTAAAGACAAGGTCCGTGAGGTTCTGGCAGTCTGCTCCCCATCCCCTACTTCCCGCCTCTGAGCCCTCTCTGCCTGCTGCGCTCTGACCCTCAATGCCCCCCCCCCTAGTTCAGCCGCTCCCCACCCCACATCCCTGGGACAGATCAGAGCCTCCCTCTGAGGGTCAGCATTCTCTTTCTTCCCCAGAATTATCAACAGTGATCAGGGAGACTGAGTCCACCCAGCCCTGTGAGCTCAACTTTTCCCTCCCTGGGCTCTGGTTCATACTGCTTGTAAATTCAAAGACTGGCTAGAAAAGAGGCTATTACCCTGACTCTTACCCTTACACAGTAGCATCAGTAAGGAACTTCAAGAAATCAAATCTCATGGTGATCTCATCCGAACCAGGACCAGGTCAGAAGCTTTGAATCTTGCACTTTGGCTAGATCTTCTAATGATATTTGCAAATCACTGCCTCACTGAGTCACGGGTCTTCTACATGTTGATGTGTTTTGTTATCTGATACCAAGAAGGTACTTTGTTAATATCACCATGCATCTCATCAGAGAAGCCTCTAGGCACTGGGGTGCTGGCCAGCTCATGGTAGCAGATGCAAGAGTCACCGAATCCTAAGTTGCATTTGAAGATTCAAAGTTTATCAATAATATTGTGATTAACACTGTCAGCTATCTTCCTCGAAGTCACAGGCTTGCGTTGTTCATTTTTGAGAAAATGTCTTCCGAGCACCCAAGTCTGAATATTCCTAGTTTGCCTGTCACGCTATTCTTTCAGGTAAAAACCATGTTTCATGAAAACACTGCCCAGTTTAGTTTGTAACTCGAGTGAAGTGAAAGTCGCTCCAACTCTTTGGGACCCCATGGACTATACAGTTCTGGGTCCATGGTTCCAGGCCAGAATACTGGACTGAATAGCCTTTCCCTTCTCCAGGGGATCTTCCCAACTCAGGGATCGAACCCAGGTCTCCCACACTGCAGGCGGATTCTTCACCAGCTGAGCCCCCAGAGGAGCCCTCGTTGCTCAAGTACCACTGTATTCAGTGTGCAGGACGTGCATCCTGTGCATGCTTTCCCATCAGTCACTCAGAACATTAACACAGCATGTACGCAAGGGTGGAGATTTAATAAAACTAGCCATTTTTACTGATTCATTAAGGGCACTCCCGAGTGAAGCTGACAGTTTTGTTTTACTGCGGATGTTTGGAGGCACAATCTTTTCAACAAAAGGTCCTGGGAAAACTGGATGTCCACATGCAGAAGAATGACGTTGGAACCTTACCTAAAACTACATTAAAATTAACTCAAAATGTATCGGGAACCCAAATATAAGACCCAAAACAACAAGAGAAGAAAACTTGGGACAAAACATTGATTAGGCGATGATTTGGGGGATATGACACCAAAGGTCTAAGCAACAACAACCCAAAAAAGGACAAATTGGATTTTAGGAAAATTTTAAAACTTTGCACATTGAAAGACACTATCAAGAGAGTGAAAAGGAAAACCACACAATAGGAGAAGATGTTTGGGGATCATATGCCAGGTAAAGGACTCATCTCCAGAATGTGTAGAGAATTCACGAAACTCAACAACAACAAACACAACTCAGCATAAAAGTGGACAGAGGACTTGAATAGACGTTTCTCCGAAGAAGATACGCAAATGGTCAGTAAGCACAGGAAGAGACACTCAGCGCCCCCATCAGGTCAGGTCAGGTCAGGTTTAGTGGCTCAGTCGTGTCCGACTTTTGCGACCCATGGCCTATAGGCTTCCCTGTCCACGGGATTCTCCAAGACAAGAATACTGGAGTGGTTTGTCATTTTCTTCTCCAGGGGATCTTCCCAACCCAGGAATTAGGGAAGTGCAAATAACAAGTATGAGGTTCCACCTCCTACCCGTTAGGATGGTTACTTTCAGGAAAACAGAAAGCCACCAGCCCCGAACGTGGAGAAGCTGAAGCCCCTGTGCACCACTGGTGGGAATGTAAAGTGGAAACTGCTGGAGGGAAATGGCCGTTCCGCAAAAAACTAGTCAGAAATACCACGTGATCAGCAACCCACTTCTGAGGGTAAACCCAAACGAACGGAAAGCTTGAGCTTGAAGAGGTAATTGAACACCCCTGTTCACAACATCATGATTCACAAAGTAAGGAAGCAACCCAGGTGTTCGCTGACAGATGAACGGATAAACAAAATGTTGCACGTACATACAATGGAATATCATTCAGTGTTTAAGAGGAAGGAAATCCTACAGTATGAATGAGCCCTGAGGACATTATGATAAATGAAATAAGCCAATCACAAAAAGACAAATATCATATGATTCCACTTAACATGAGATATTTAGAGTAGTTCAAATCACAGACAGAAAGTCAAATATTGGATTTCAGGGCTGGGGGAGATGGATGGGAGTTACCATTTAATGGATATAGAGTTTGTTTTTCAAGATGAAAAGCGTTCTGGAGATGAGTGGTGGTGATGGCTTCATGACTTTATGGATGCATTTAATACCATTGAACTGTACATTTTTAAGTGGTTTAGAAGAAATTTTAATGTTCTATATATTTTATCAATTCAGTTCAGTCACTCAGTCGTGTCCAACTCTGCAACCGCATGGACCACAGCATGCCAGGCTTCCCTGTCCATCACCAACTCCTGAAGCTTGCTCAAATACATGTCCATTGAGTCGGTGATGCCATAATTTATAATGTTTTAAAAAGTAAAAGCAAAACATCATTAGAAAACTAACAAAATAGTGAACATCAACTGGCCAGGATCTGTGGGGAAACAGAAACCGAGCCGATGTTTTGGGGAAGCTGGAAGGCTGAGCTCTGCCTCACCTGCTCATGGGTGTGGAGGTTCTGGTGAGCCCCCTCCCAGCTTTGACTGGGACACGAAAGAGCCTAAAGTGTGCTAGAATCCAACAATGGTGAGCTGGAAGCAAACAGGCTTCTTCAGGGAACATAAGTTACACTTTGTCATATTTCAATATCTGGAGTTAAACTGAGGAGCATGTTAAGCATGAAAGTCAGTTCTCTTAATTCTGAAGTATTAATCTAATCAGATTATCTAATTTTTTCTTGAATTAGTCATTAGTTTGGGTACATTTTTAATACATTAATGTAAAGTTGTTTCTGTTTAATTATCACGTGAAATAATTGTACCTGATAATACATTAGTGTTTTATAGTATAAAAATACACATATATTTTTATCTGTACATTTTCTCTTACCTTGAAAATATTAGCCATAGATTGTTTTATGAGTAAATAGTAAAAGAAAAATCACTCTTGGATTAGTCTAAAGTACTATTTCTGTTTTAAAATGAATTAATTTTTGAATTGATTCCTAAATACTGAAAAAACAGACTACAAGTTTAAAAAAATTTACCATGTCATGGTAAAATTTTCAATGCACTAGGAAGGTTTAAAAATTCTAAATATATGTGCACCTAGGAATAGAACCTCGAAAAAGAACAGAAAATAAACACAGACCCACAAGGAGATAGAGACAAACAGGAGTTTTTTGCTTGTCTGTTTGCCATACTGAACGGGATGTGGGATCTTAGTTTCCTGACCAGGATAGAAGCCCCTACCCCCAGGAGTGGAAGCGCAGAGTCTTAACCACTGGACCGCCAACGAAGGCCCAAGGGGTATTTTGATACATGCCTCAGGAATTAAAAGAACCAGCAGAAAAATGTCAGCAAAGATAGAAACAAATCTGAAGAATGTGACTTAAAAATGGGGCATTTGCAGCAACCGCATGGCAAGCTCTATTTTTTAGGCTCCCATGTCAAACACTTGGCAAATGTTGGGGCATCAGTCAAGTCTCAACAGATCTTGAAGGGATAAAAAGATGTCCGAACTATTCCATTATGATGACTCCAGAAGATAACAACAAACTTCCTCCAGGGGCAGAGCCTAGGTGGAAGACGTGGCCACAGGGACAGCTCAAGAAGCGGTTGACGAAAGGCTGCCCACGGCCAGGGTGTCAGCTCAGGACTGCTGGGAGCTCGAGACACCCAGGGGTCTGCACACCCACAGGCTCTGTCCCCTGGGCGGTCCAGAAGGTCCTGCAGGAATGCATGAGACCACGAACAGCCACAGAGAGCAAGCTCCGAACACAGCCGGTGACCACAGAGCCCTTCCATCCTCGAGGACAGGGGCGCCTGCTGCTTCCGGGGGAGGGGACCACAGAGCCCCTCCATCCTCAAGGACAAGGGTGCCTGCTGCTTTCAGGGGAGGGGACCACAGAGCCCCTCCCATCCTCGAGGACAGGGGCGCCTGCTGCTTCCAGGGGAGGGGAGTGACACTGACTGCTGCCGCTGTCCAGTCAGTAAGTTGCATCCACCTCTGCGACCCCATGCAGCACACCAGGCTTCCCTGTCCTTCACCATCTCCTGGAGCTTGCTCAAACTCATGTCGAAGTTGGTGATGCCATCCAACCATCTCATCCTTTGTCACCCCCTTCTCCTTCTGCCTTCAATCTTTCCCAGCACCAGGGCCTTTTCCAACGAGTCAACTTTCTGCTGTGGGGGCTGGGGGGTGGGGTGGGACCCTGGACCCTGATCCCGTTTCAGTGCAAAGCAAAGGGTGGGTCCACCCTTGGTTGCAGGTGGGGGAGGGGCTGCCAACTTCGAAGGCAGTACCCGGCCCGGAGACCCAAGCAGAGGGCCTGTGACGTGGTGCCAGCCCAGCCTCTGTGGGGCTGGGTCTAAGTCAAGAAGGGGTTGACGAAAGCCTGCCCACGGCCAGGGTGTCAGCTCAGGACTGCTGATGGCTCTGCTGAGCCATCCCCAGCAGAGGGCCCTTGGAAATGGCCGAGTATCCATTCCCTGGGGCACCGGCACCCTGACAATGACACAGCACAGTCCTGGCCACCCACCTGTCACTCATTTAGTCTCCGCGGCCTCTGATGGAACATAAAGTGCACTGGACACGGATGCGCCCTGAAGCCAGCCACGTGGACGTCCGGGGCAGACTCTGAGATCACCCGCTGGATGGAGCACTGGGAAGCGCCGGTTCTGATCACGGCTAAAGAGCCATTTAAGAAGAGCTTGCTGCTTGCTGAGCACTGGGCTTGGCCTGTAACCCACACAGAGGCCCCATGAGATGAGCATTGTCACTGGAATTTGCAGGTGAAGAAGTGGGCACAGGGAGGCAGGCAGCTGTACTCCTGCGGGGAGATAGGAGGCTGGTACCCAGATCCCTGTGACCCAGAACCCATAGGAGATGCCCGGCCTCCCTGCCTCTGGGGAAGGAAGTGCCTCATCCATCCTCATCCCACAGTTGCCGAGGCTTTGGCCAGACCCAGCCCTGGGCCCCATGCTTCGGGGGTGCCTGGTGACCAGGGTGGCTGCTCCTCACGACTCGGTCCTGGGCTCTTTCCTCACCTCAACCACTTCCTGAAGGCCTGATCCTGAGTCATCGGACGAGCCCCTCTGTCCCACCGGGAGCCCCAGCCGGGCAGCCCAGGCCGGCCCCTCCAGGGGCCTGATGTGAAGGGAGCCTTGACCACACAGCCCACTCCACCTGCAGTCATCAACAGTCCTGCCGAGGCATTTAGGGCACAATTAGCAGCCCCACATTTACAACCCAGATAAGCTCCTCTTTAATGAGAATACTTTTCCTCCCATTATTTTATGGGCAGCCAGTTAGAGATGCTTAGTAACCATTTAAAACAGCAATAAGGTGGCTGATGAGGAGACAATGGGGTCTGGGCCCTGAGCATCATTTAATGCTGTAAACTCAGTGGAGAAAGCCGAGTCCTCAGAGAGCAGCGTGGGAGTCAGGCCAGCACGCAGCTGCCCGAGGGTGCACGTTCGGAACCAGATGCGCCAGCAGAGCCCGGGGCCCAGGGCCGGCAGGGCTGGGGCCCCGCACGGGAGAAGAGCAGACACCCAGGTTCAGCTGGGGAGAGAGAACCCAGCAGAGAAAGGGCTTAAAGGCACAGCTCCTCAGTGGCTCAGACGGTAAAGAATCTGCCTGCAGTGCAGGAGACCTGGGTTCGATCCCTGGGTGGGAAAGATCCTCTGGAGAAGGAATAGGCAACCCACTCCTGTATTCTTGCCTGGAGAATCCCATGGACAGAGAAGCCTGGCGGGCTATGGTCCATGGGGTCAAAGAATCAGACACGACTGACCGACCATACTTTTATCTTCTTTTCAGAGCTAAAACCCGGGGGAGGTGAGAAGACGGTGCAATGAGAGGCAACAGACACGGGGTCCCATGACGGAGTGCCAGAGTAACAGTGCAGGTGATGGAGTTTCCCAGCCCTGACACGGTAACCATGACAACGACCTGCTGGAGATAGGAGCCAGTGCTCTGCACCCTACCTCTGTGCCCTTCAAGGTGCGGATTACACCGACCTCCAACTTACAGAGGAACAGAGGCCCAGAGAAGCTTGGAGTTTTAAACCCACCCCAAAGGCATGTTCAGGTGTAATGAGGGTCCTGAACTCGCCTCTGCCTTCACCCCACTTTGAGGACCCCAGGCTGCCCACAATGGGCAAAGCAGGGAAGTTCAGTTCAGCTCAGTTCAGTTGCTCAGTCATGTCCGACTCTTTGCAATCCCATGAATCACAGCACGCCAGGCCTCCCTGTCCATCACCAACTCCCGGAGTTCACTCAAACTCATGTCCATAGTGTCAGTGATGCCATCCAGCCATCTCATCCTCTGTCATCCCCTTATCCTCCTGCCCCCAATCCCTCCCAGCATCAGAGTCTTTTCCAATGAGTCAACTCTTCGCATAAGGTGGCCAAAACATTGGAGTTTCAGCTTTAGCATCATTCCTTCCAATGATCACCTTTAAAGGACTGATCTCCTTTAGAATGGACTGGTTGGATCTTCTTGCAGTCCAAGGGACTCTCAACAATCTTCTCCAACACCACAGTTCAAAAGCATCAATTCTTCGGCATTCAGCCTTCTTCACAGTCCAACTCTCACATCCATACATGACCACTGGAAAATCACATGGACCACAGCCTTGTCTAACTCAATGAAACTAAGCCATGACCTGTGGGGCCACCCAAGATGGACAGGTCATGGTGAAGAGGTCTGACAGAATGTGGTCCACTGGAGAAGGGAATGGCAAACCACTTCAGTATTCTTGCCTTGAGAACCCCATGAACAGTAGGAAAAGGCAAAATGATAGGATACTGAAAGAGGAATTCCTCAGGTCAGTAGGTGCCCAATATGCTCCTGGAGATGAGTGGAGAAATAACTCCAGAAAGAATGAAGGGATGGAGCCAAAGCAAAAACAATACCCAGTTGTGGATGTGACTGGTGATGGAAGCAAGGTCCAATGCTGTAAAGAGCAATATTGCACAGGAACCTGGAATGTTAGGTCCATGAGTCAAGGCAAATTGAAAGTGGTCAAACAGGAGATGGCAAGAGTAAACGTTGACATTCTAGGAATCAGTGAACTAAGATGGACTGGAATGGGTGAATTTAACTCAGATGACCATTATATCTCGGAGAAGACAATGGCAACCCACACCAGTACTCTTGCCTGGAAAATCCCATGGGCGGAGGAGCCTGGTAGGCTGCAGTCCATGGGGTCGTGAAGAGTCGGACATGACTGAGAGACTTCACTTTCACTTTTCACTTCCATGCACTGGAGAAGGAAATGGCAACCCACTCCAGTGTTCTTGCCTGGAGAACCCCAGGGACGGGGGAGCCTGGTGGGCTTCCGTCTGTGGGGTCGCACAGAGTTGGACACAACTGAAGTGACTAGCAGCAGCAGACCATTATATCTACTACCGAGGGCAGGAATCCCTTAGAAGAAATGGAGTAGCCATCATGGTCAACAAAAGAGTCCAAAATGCAGTCCTTGGATACAATCTCAAAAATGACAGAATGATCTCTGTTAGTTTCCAAGGCAAACCACTCAATATCACAGTAATCCAAGTCTATGCCCCAACCAGTAATGCTGCAGAAGCTGAAGTTGAATGGTTCTATGAAGACCTACAAGACCTTCTAGAACTAACACCCAAAAAAGATGTCCTTTTCATTATAGGGGACTGGAATGCAAAAGTAGGAAGTCAAGAAACACCTGGGGTAACAGGCAAATTTGGCCTTGGAGTACGGAATGAAGCAGGGCAAAGGCTAATAGAGTTTTGCCAAGAGAAAGCACTGGTCATAGCAAACAGCCTCTTCCAACAACACAAGAGAAGACTCTACACATGGACATCACGAGATGGTCAACACCAAAATCAAATTGATTATATTCTTTGCAGCCAAAGATAGAGGAGCTCTATATAGTCAGCAAAAACAAGACTGGGAGCTGACTGTGGCTCAAATCATGAACTCCTTATTGCCAAATTCAGACTGAAATTGAAGAAAGCAGGGAAACTTGGTCCCAAATTCCATTTGGTCTCGTTGATCCCCAGCTGGGCAGGCTGTCTGAGCGCTAGAGCTTGGGTCCTGGCCCCAGACACCCCCAGGTCCATCCCCTCTCTGACCCACCCCAGATGCACCACCAAGGACAGAGGCTGAGAGAACCCAGCATCCTGGCAGCCAGCCGGGAACCAGCTCCTGCAGGAAGCGGCTGAGACCTCAGGGAGCCCGAGGACCACACTCTGCCCCCACCCTCCTCAGGCTCAGAGCCCCCGTTAGAAAGCACCACCTACCCTCTAGTGTAGCTAAGAGAGGGGCAGGTGAAGCGGGGCCCAGGCCATGAGCAGAACTTCAGAGCCAGGCAGCAGGGCCTGGCACCCTGGGGAGGGGGAGGGAAGGTGTACAACCGGGAGCAACTTACCCCCACAGAGACGACTACAGATCAGAGGGACAGGCAAGTGTTTTCAAACATTAAAGACTTTGGGAACTAAAGCCCCTGTGAGCCCTTCTTGATAAAAATCACTCAGATAAAATGCATCTGACCAAGAGATGAAGCCAGAAATGAAACTAGGAATGGAGAAGCATGGAGGGGAAGCGGGGAGGGAAAGAGGGAGAGGGGAGGGGAAGGGAAGGGGGAAGGAGGGGAGGGGCAAGAAGGGGGGAGGGGATGAGGGAGGGATCACGCACAGAAATACAGACATACATACACACACACATCCGAAATTGAGCTGAGTCCGTATTAACAGGTAGCTAAGACTTTTAAACAACTTAAGGATCACAGTCTCACAGGAATGGTAACTTTATACACCTTGGCAAGAATAATATAAGCAACAAAACTTGGCGAGGGGGCAAGGGAGAGCTAAAAAGAGGTGTAAAAACTAGATAACTGCGTTTTTCTCCAGCTGTTAGTCCTTACTGTCCAAAATCAGGGAAGAAAATTATCTTAAATAATAATGACTGTGCTTTAATGGTTTTTATAATTTATTTCCTTATTCTTAGAGAGATCATTTAGGAGTTAATATCTCTTGTGGCTAAAAAAATGACCTGAAGTTCAACAAATCTTTCCATTTTGTATCTTTTTCTTTTTCCTCTGTTAAATTCCAGAGGAGTGAAATTTATATTAATTCATAATTTTGAAGGCATGATTAACTAATCCCATTCTTACAAAAGGGCTTATATGATCTACTTTTGTAGATTCTCCACCTGCCATATAGTTGATACCCACCCCTTGTGAGTTGTATTCAAGCCTGAAGAGCTGTCTGTAAAGACGGTCACTCGAGGGAGAGCAAGGTTTTGTGTGATTCACAGAAAGAACCTATGTATCTCATACATTTTGACTGTTGGCTTCAGGACTGAACATTTAAGTAGGTCATCGAGGACCCAATATTTTCCCATCTTTCTACACTGTTCTCAGAATAGCTCACTCATGGTTGCAAAGTGGCTGCAACTATTCCATTAATCACATCTAGAGAGAAGAGTAGAAAGAAAAGCTTATCTCTTCCTGTGTGTCTCTCTTTCAATAGCCAACAGAGAGTGAATTTTTCAAAGATTCATATGGTCATGTCCCCCTCCTCAAAATCTCTGGGCGTGTGACTGTGATTGTCCCTCCCTGGGAACTGAGCTCGCCTCGGGCACCCACTCCCAATGGAAAGGACACGCCATGACCCACAGGAGGTCGTAAGGAGGCTTGCGGCCTCTGAAGCAGTCTCTTGGACACTCACTCTCCACGTCCTCCCTTTGGGGCACCCCCTCTGCAGACTCAGCCCCCTCACTGGGGGAGCCTCAGCTGCGTGGAGAGGTGGTGGTCTTGGTGAGAGTCCTCACAGCTCAGGCACCAGACATATGAGCAAAGGCCCCTCTGGAAGTTTCTAGCACTTGCCAATCAACCCACTCCTAGCCAATGGAGTCTCCCCTGTCGAGGCCCCAGGGACCGAGGAGAAGAGACACCCCCCAATCCCAATCCCTGACCCCAGAACCCAAGAGCAAGGCAGTCCCTGTCTCATGCCCCGTGTGTGGGCTTGTGACGACAGACAGCTGGGAAGCTGTGAACTGGGAGTTTATTCCTGAGTAGCAGGAATTTAGGTCATTTGTTGCTTTCTTTGTGTGCTAATCAAGCTCAGTCGTGTCCAGCTCTCTGCAACCCCATGGACTGTAGCCCAACAGGCTCCTCTGTCCATGGGATTCCCCAGGCAAGAATACTTCAATGGGTTGTCACTTCCTACTCCAGGAGAGCTTCCCGACCCAGGGATCAAACCCATGTCTCCTGTGTCTCCTGGGTTGGCAGGCGAGTTCTTTACCCATGAGTCACCTGGGAAACCCTTCCTTCTTTATACATGGCTTGAATTAGTTTAATGAGTAGCTACAGCTCTTGTGAAAACAATGCCATTACTTGTTGAAAATGACCTTTCTGTTGCATTATGCGATCCATCAGAGAACTGATTTCACCTCAAGTTATATGTGCAAATCTGCGTTTCCGCATCCCGAGTTTATTTGAAACTGCATTCAGTGGCATGAGACTGCCACCTCCCTGGGGGGCAGTCTGTCCGGGGCTGGGAAGAGTCGCCTGCAGAATCAAATCCTTTGCAGCCGCTCCCGCCGCTGATGAGGACAAATTACCCAGTTTTGAATGCAAGTGGCCTGATTCTCCAGATAATTGTTTGTGTTCCAAACCACTTTGTACTGCACTCCGTTGGACAAATGCTTCTTGCCTCTGCCAGTTTGGGTGAAGGGCTTAATTCCCTGAAAAATCAGCTTGGCGGGCTGGTGTATGTCAATGCCCTTCCCGGGGAAAGCAGTCCTGGCTCCTGTTACTCAAGAGCTGCTCTGTCTCTCAGCACCAGAATATCATCCTAATTAAAAACCTCTCTGCTCCAAATAGCTCCCTTTACTTAAGGCTGTTTCTTTCCCTAATCACAGCAAAGCTGTTCCAAAGTCACTTTTTTTACATAAGACCCATATGTCTGCACTCTAGCCCGTTAATGGGACCGACCCAAGAACAAAACAGAGAGAAAACATTTAATGGCATGTAACTGCAAGTTCTCAGAGTGAAGGAAAACACCATCAAAGTCTGTTTACCAATATGTTTATCAGTGGGTCAGGTGCATTAAAGGGATGCGTGGTAATCATCGGGAAATTTGATAGATGAGTGGAAGATAAAGGAGCCGAATGTAAATGGAACTTGTTTGATGTTTCAGGGCATTTTTCGGCAGGCTGGAAAAATTGTCCTTGGCAGAAAGCACCAAGGCTGAAATCTAGGATAGGCTGTTGCCTGAGAGCCCAGGCTGTGGAGTCAGATGGGCTGGGTTCATCCAGGCGGCACCTCCTCCAGGCTGTAAGACCTCGGGCGGGTTACGGGCCATCTGGGCCTAGGGATGGAACCCTGGGGCTGTGTGGGTGATCACACGAGACAATCTCTGTAAGGCACGGGCCAGGAGACTGGCTCACAATCTCACGCAATGACTGTTGGCTCACGTTATCTGACCCACATCCACGATTAGCCAGCAGTGACCGAGTTCCCCAACACGGGAAGACACCTAACCGGGGGTGGGCTGGAGCCAGCTTGCACAACTCAAGGTTATCAGCGCCCTTCCCAGCTCAGCATCCAGTGGCACACGGGGGTGCCTTGAAATGGGCCATAGTGGAATGTCTACACCCGGGAAATTGGCGAAGAGCGTAAACCAAGGCTCTCTTCTCCATAGGAAGTGAAAAGTGAAAGTGTTACTCAGTCGTGTCCAACTCTTTGTGACCCCATGGATTGTAGCCCGCCAGAGTCCTCTGTCCATGAGATTCTACAGGCGACAATACTGGACTGGGGAGCCATTCCTGTCTCCAGAGGATCTTCCCAACCCAGGTATCAAAGCTGGGTCTCCCACACTGCAGGCAGATTCTTTAACTGACCCACTGGGGAAGCCTGTTTCCCCATAGGGTGGCCATTAAATATTAACTGGCACATCTTGGACCCAACAGAAGAGAGATGAAAGGGAACCACTTAGGGGACCCTGAAGCATTGGATGTCGGGGGGAGGGTTGTGTGTCCAACCACATGACCTTGAAGAGTCACCCCCTCGACCTTCAAACACAGCAGATGTTTCAGAGCACTGGGGACAGAGCTTGGGCAGTACTGTCAGAGCTGAGCTGAACGCACCCATTTTAGAGATGGGAGAGTTAAGGCTGGAACCTGCTCAGGACATGAGAGCCAGGACTGGAGCTCAGCCCCTCCTTGGCTCATGGTCTCTGCCTCTTTTGCTCACCAGGGAGCCCCTCTTGTCTGCCCACCCTGGACCCCGAGACACCAAGAGACCCTGAAGACATCTGAAGAGCAGTGGGACCCAGCAGGTGTGTGTCCAGGACACAGGGGACAAGCTGTGGGGCTTCAATTGAGCTTCTGGTCTGAGACTTGTGTTTTTCCACGATAACTACAAGAACCAAAGCAAACAGACACTGGAAGCCCCAGATGAACCCATGTCATTAAACCCCACTGGAAAACAGCTTAAAAAGGAAAAAAGATTCCATTGATTTCCGTATTCATTTGCACAAGCTGCAGAGCCTCTTTCTTTTATTTTTATCAGGGAACATGTTGAACCAGCCCTCCAAATTAAGGAAATAACTTTACGAACTCCAGTTTTACGTTTTCTTATTTTAGAAATATTCATTGCCTTCCTATGTGTCCCCCATGTCCTTATATAAAGGCGTTTTTCTCTCCCTTTTGCCAATTTTTAATGATTTTTCTTTCCTTCTACTTACAACAAAGCCATCATTTCAAATTAATTAAGTTTTCATTAAAATGTATGATTGTAATGTCCCAGGTACTGAAGAGTGATTTTGTTTCTGGGAGAACAAGCCTGCAAGAAAAACACTATAAATTTTGCAAGTTGACACTTTCAACCTAGTTCCTTCCTCCAGCATCTGGCACAGGGAATTTGTACACAGTAGGTTTCAAATAAATGCTTGGGAGAAGAGCCAATGAGAGCCGTAAGTACTAGAATCGTTAATAAAGAGGGCACGTTTATAGAGGGTCTTCAGAAGCGTGCAGCCCTCTTGCATACTCCGTTCATTCTGTTCCAGCCCTTCTCTGATTCTCATTGTTCAGATGTGAAGTCACGTCAGACTCTTTGCGACCCCATGGACTGCAGCTTGCCAGGCTCCTCTGATGTAGACCCATATATGTCCCCCCTTTTTTTTAACTGTTTAATGTGAAAATCAAGACCCAGAATGTGAAGCCATTCACCAAAGAGCACAAAGTATGAGGCACAGTTGCCACTTGAACGGGTGTCTTGCCACCTCTTAGTGCATTTGAGTAGGGGTTTGAAGGAGGGGTGGAGTCTTGGTACCAGAAGAAGTGAGGCATCTCTTGAGTAAGCTCCCCCACTCTCACTCCCAGACCATGGTGATCCTCAGTTTGGGGCATGGCTATTTTCTTTCCAAGACCAGCAAGCTTGATTCAAAATCAGAGTCAGTTTCACGTTTTAAGAATATCAAGGAGCTTAGAAAATGTGAAGACTGGAGGAAAGACAATTCCCATGCTGTTTAGGAAAGATGGAAATTGACCTTGATTTTGAGGACCACTAAAACTTCTGCTATTCGCTCCCTTTTAGTAAGACTGCTTTCGCGGTACTGATGGGCAGCCAGGTACCCTGATGGGGATGGAGACTTGAGTGAAACCTCCAAGTGTTCTCAGACACTTGGAGTCTCGGTGGGAGAAAAAGAGTGGAAAACGGCAATCTGGATAATTGAAGGGATCACAGATGTTTCTGTCTTGGCATCTTGCAGACTTGGTCTTGAACCTCCTTGGGTGAAAACTCTGAGTCTTAGGAGCATTTCTGTGGCCGGTAACTCAGCCTCGTGGCTGATAGGATGGACACAGGAAGCCAATCTGGGTTGTTTGATGCAAATATGACAAATTTCTTCTTTGTTCATTTTTGAGTTTTACGCTCTCCTTCTCCTCCGAGCGCCTGTCCTCACGTCTGCCTTATTCTGCTCCCCAGGCGGAGTGGACACACACATCCCCATCTCATCCTGTTCCCTGAGTCGAACATTTCTGCCGACGGGTCTGTCTTGGGGACCCACAAAGTCACACCAGCAGGACAACAGTCGTCTCCACCTCAGCAGCCTGGAGGTGAAACACTCCAGGAGGCACCTTGGAGATGCCAAAGCTGCCCCCTGGGCCGGCTGGCCTGCCCTGAGCCCGCTGCGGTACATCCTCCAACTAGAACTCAGAGCGGCATGGTTGGTGGGGAGCGCTATGGCGGACAGGCCGTGGGTCCAGCACCCCGAATCCTGCTGGGGTGTTAGGCGTTGTCTCACCTTGGGCACATTTAGTCCTCTGGCTCCACAGGTAGTGCCTATAAGAGGTCACGTTGCAGGCTCTGAGTAATTCAGTGAAGTGGCATACGTGTAGGGGGCGCCATGGAGAGTGTGTGCCAATGTCAAGAACCCCTCAGATGACAGCTGGTTCTTACCGGTGACAAAGGCAGACATTTTGTTAATGAAGCACTGAGTGGGCTGGGGCGGGCCCCCTGACCCTTCCCGGGGAACTTGGAATTGAGCCCAAGAACAGTCTGTGTCTTCCAGGAGCTGGACTTGTACCATCAGGTCGGGGGCTGCAAGAGGCCGGGGGGCAGGGACACAACTGCAGAAAGAGGTACATGTAGAGGCCGGGGAGAAAGTGAGGAGGGACACGCGTGCGTCTCCCAATCTGACCCCGATCTGACCCTTCCCCTTTCCCAAGGTCCAGGCCACACTGCATCACAGGAGACACTCAAGAATCTCTGTAAGCAGCTCCTGTTTCTTGTTTACGGTGAGCTGTTTGCTTCTGCTATTTGCGAGCAAAGATTTCACTGGCTGCCATAAAGAAGGCAGCCAGGCGAGCTCACATCTCATGAGCTCACCTCCCTTCCCCCCATTGCCCTCTGCAAGCAGACCCACCCAGCAGACAACATTTCACCCTAAAGTAAACCATCGCCCCCTCCACCCCAAGCAAGGCTGCAGGGAGGGGGCCCAGAACCCACTCGGAGCCCTACTAAGCTCTGGAGAAGCCAAATTCTCATTGCAGGAGGCCCCAGGACCCTCGCAAACATGTGATGTTCCCCCAGGGGAACTGCTTCTGCACAGACAGGGCAGGCAGAGGAGGTGACGGGGGGCCTGGGCATCGGGCCTGAGGCTCAGCTGGCTGCCACCACCATGAGCTGCAGGACACTTGCCAGAGCCCCCCTGCCACCACCTGCTGCTGCCCAGCGGCACAGACATTCCCCTTCCCTGGCCCAGCCTCCTCTATGCCCTGGGCATGGCCTGTGCTCCAGACTCCAGCTCCCACTTGGCCACTGCACGCAGAGCGGCCAGGTCAGGATGACAGGCCACTGCAGGTCAAGGTCAGAGCCCGGGGCGCTGCCCCCTCCAGGTGGCACTGAGTGTCAAGACACCCCCACTCGTTGCAGTGATGGCTCGTTGGCTGGAATGAAATCCACAGAATTTATGCTTCTTGATTCCTGATGACATTATTTAAATTGCCTCTGATTTATCACTAACTCAATATGCATTGTCATTTTTAAGTAATTACAGAAAATATTGTAATCTAAGTGCTATTACATCAGGAGCACAGCTCCAAATAAATACCGCCTCTGCCTTCAGGCACTGCGGTAATATGAACTGATACCTACTGATGTTCTCTGACTTGAACATGGTGAGTGGTCCCGGAAGCCCCTTTGCTGGGGCATAAATCCTCCTTCACTAGGGAACTAGTGCTTTCCTTGTGGCTCAGCTGGTAAAGAATGCGCCTGCCATGCGGGAGACCTGGGTTCGATCCCTGGGTTGGGAAGATTCCCTGGAGAAGGGAAAGGCTGCCCACTCCAGCATTCTGGCCTGGAGAATTCCAGGGACTGTATAGTCCATGGGGTCGCAGTCGGACATGACTGAGCACCTTTCTCTTTCACTAGGGAACATGGGCCGGCGGCAGCTCCCTCCCCCTCACATGCTACCGTAGGGGCCGGTCTTCTCTCGGCCCTGCAGGCTGCCCTTTGGGCCAGTGCCCCTGGGGGTCTACAGGGGCAGAAGGCCCCGCAGGATGGGTTCAGCCCCAGCCCCTGCCTGAGACACATAAAGGCCACTCTCCCGCAGTGCCTTTATCAAGCATTTCATTTATGTCAGTACATCTGATGCCCAGGCGTGCGCCACATCCAAGGAAGGATACCAGGAAAGAAGAGGTGGGGAATTCCCTGGTGATCCAGTGGTTAAGAAGCCACTTTCCAATGCAGGGGACGTGGGTTCGATCCCTGGTCAGGGAATTAAGATCCCACATGCCCTGGGCCAACTACTGAGCCTTCTCACAGCAACATAGAGCCCACATGTCAAAACTAAGACCAAAAGAGTCAAAACAAAAAAAAAAAGGTTGGACCCCTGCCTAAGCAATGGACTGAGTCCCAGCTGAAGAGTCTGATGCAGGTGTCTAAATAATGAGATGGTTCGAGTGTGGTTCCGGTCCGCCTCTTACTGACTGGGGGCCCTGTGACAGTCCTAACCTCTCTGAGCCGCGTTACCCTTAAAAGCCAGGACCTCTGTCTTCTTCCCATTGCAACTGGTTGAAATGACGTCTGAGTTGATGAAGAAGAATGCATTTTCAGGTTGCAAAGTGCTGTAGAAGAACACAGAGCTGACATTATAATAGAAGGGCCGTGACTCGAAGAAAGAGTCCATTAAGGGTCGGAAGAGTGAGAACTCTTCATAGAAACGCACGCCGTCCCACTGACCTTCTTGAACATGAAAGCAGAACTCATAAAAGCACTTAATATAAACAATAATTTTAAAAATGGGATCTGTTTCCACAAAACTGTCATTGAAAGAAGGAAATAGAAGATGGGCAGAGGTTGGTACATAGTCAATGTCCAAAAATTCTTGTTGCTTGAACAAGCAAGAAGAGAGACAAGAGAATCCATGAGCCCAGCGAGAAGCAGATGGCGAGAAACAGGAAGAGAGAGAGAGAGAGGCACCATGAAGGAGAGAGCCCCCCAGGACCTGGGGAGGGGGCTGTTGGAGGGCGACTGGGACAACCAGAGACACTCCAGGGTGAGGGACAAAAGCTGAAAAGTGGGACTGGGGTAAAAGCCTTACCCACAACACAGGGACGTTGTGATAACAAAATCAATCCTCAGAACATGAAGCAGCTCCAGATGAAGCTGATTGCACGGAACAATCCAACTACAACCAGAAGCATTACGTTTAGAACGCTTAAAGCAATAGCAGAGTCGAATGAGGGAGAAAGCCCCCTTAAAAGCACACAAACGATCGAAAAATGAAAAAGGCACATAAGCAATAACAACGGACTTTCTAAAAGCAATTAGAAAACTGGGCGGTGGGGGGGAGAATTTAAAGTTCTTAAAAATAATACATGTGATAAAAGGAACACATTTTAGGCAGAACACAGTTAAAGAGAGAATTAGTAAATCGGAAAGGATATTGAGGACTTCACCTTGAATACCACCTGGAGAGACATGATTTATGCGGTCATATAGAGGAGGACAGTATGAGCACACACACACCCCCCACACACATACACACACACTGCATTTCATCAGGTCCATATGCATTTTTTCATCCTTCAACATTTCTGAAATTGGAATACCTGTCACAATTGAAGGTCACTTACAGCCACTCCTAGTCTAGATGGGAGACAGCTCCCAAGAGACGTTGCATTTGCCCTGCCAGGCATGGGAAAGTACTACTGACCCACACCCACTGGAGGTTAAAATGCATGGTTAAGACTTGAATTCAAACAGCAAACCCAAGTGTGTAGACTTGATTTAAAATCTCAGGGGAGAGAGCAGTGTTCCTTGCTCCCTCCTTCCACACAGTGGGTTTCTTTCTCATTTACAGCAAGGCTGCAGCCCCATGGGGTCCCATCTTTATGTGGCTGTCTCCAATCAGACTCTTCACCTCGGGTGTGTTTTTTTTTTAGGGACACATGAAGGAGAATGCACACCAGTGCCAAGGGCGGAGATGGACACCGGGGACGTTGCTGGTCCCAAGATGGGCTTCACTCCAGGACGTCCACTTGGATGCTGTGCCAAGAGTAGCCTTGAACCTCACTGTGATGTGATAGGAAGTTTAAAAGAAGGAAACCAGCCGCCTGATGTCTCCTAGCTACTGCTGAGTCACTTCAGTCAAGTCTGACTCTTTGTGACCCCATGGACTGTCGCCCGCCAGGCTCCTCTGCCCATGGAATTCTCCAGGCAAGAATACTGGAGTGGGTTGCCATTTCCTTCTCCAGGGGATCTTCTCAACCCAGGGACTGAACCCACGTCTCCCCGTCTCCTGCACGGCTGAGCCACTCGGGTAGCCTGAAGTCTCCTAGAGCCCCATGTGAATAAGTTTATGAAAGTAAACACCAAGGCAAGAAGTAAGACTGCATTTAGCAATTGTTTCACCCCAGAGCATTGAGCAATTCCTCTGAAGGTGTGTTAAGCCCCCTTCCTCAGAAGCCTCAACAACAGCCCCTGAATTGTGCAGAGCCTTTCCCAGGTCTCCTGAGTCTGACAACTTGTCCCAAAGACCTTTCCTCATCCAGCCTCTCTGCCCACCCCTTCCACAACCAGGACATATAAGAACCGCTTCCACCCCTCTTCTCAGCAGCAGGCTTGGAGCCTCAAGTCTCCACCTCACTTGGGGAGGAATTGGTCTTAAGTTTTATTAAAAATTATAGTCTGCATTTTTCCAGCAAGTGTATTTATTTCTGTGTGATTTGCCATGTTATGTGGCAAACATTATGTTTGTGGAACAGCATATAAATGAGATATATTACCGCCTGCAAAGCAGCAGTTTGTCAACAACCATAGCAAGTGTTGGCGATCTGGAAGTAAGGCTTAAACATTTTACATCCTAATACACTAGGTTTTTAGTTTTACATAAGCATTTTCCTAGGTTTTAGATACAGTCTAGGAAATTGGTTGAGAGTTTGAGATGGATATATAATGCATTATAAAACTTTCCCTTTTCAAATGGTGGGAAATAAACTCTTGGTTAACACATTTACACAGACTGACTTTCAGTGGTTCACAGGGGACAGACAGGAGAAAGGGAAGCCTGGATTAAGTATGTGCATTTCCTTAGAAAAAATGTATAGTTTAATATTAATGTTTAAAAATTTAAGGAAAAACCACTAAGATCATATAATTAAAATATATAACCTCCAAACCAACAAAGAAAAAAGCCAAATTTATAAAGTACTGCTGCTGCTGCTGCTGCTAAGTCGCTTCAGTCGTGTCCGACTCTGTGCGACCCCATAGACGGTAGCCCACCAGGCTCTGCCATCCCCGGGATTCTCCAGGCAAGAACACTGGAGTGGGCTGCCATTGCCTTCTCCAATGCATGAAAGTGAAAGGTGAAAGTGAAGTCACTCAGACTGTAGACCTCCAGGCTCCTCCATCCATGGGATTTTCCAGGCAAGAGTACTAGAGTGGGGTGCCATTGCCTTCTCCGTTATAAAGTACTATTAATCCCATAGAAGGCAAAAAGGGTAAAGAAAAGAAAATGGTTAAAAACAAAAGAAAATACTGGAGTGGGTTGCCATGCCCTCCTCCAGAGGATCTTCCCAACCCATATAAGAAACATATCAGAAAGCAAGTCACACAGAGAAGTTGAAAATAAAGAGTTGGAAATATACACACAAGAAAAAATACCACATAAAAGAAAGGGATTTAGCAAGACAGAGGGAATATTATTTAAGCCAAAAAGATTTAATGGGGATTTAAAAGGGAACATTACATAGTAAAAAAAAATAAATAAATAAGACTAAAATAATAAAAGCCATGAACTTGTAGGAAATTTTTCCAAATCTACAGTTATTATGAGAGATTAATTTATAAGGAATTAATAAGATACCAGTTTCAAGCATGCTTTTCACAGCTTCTAGCAAGTAACAGGGCTTCCCAGGTGACACTGGTGTTAAGGAACCTGCCTGCTAAGGCAGGAGACGCAAGAGACACGGGTTCAGTCCTGGGTCGGGAAGATTCCCCTGGAGGAGGGCATGGCAACCCACTCCAGTATTCTTGTCTGGAGAATCTCATGGACAGAAGAGGCTGGTGGGCTACAGTCCATGGGGTCACAAAGACATAATTTAGCAACTGAGCACACACACAGTATATCAAACAAGTTTAATAAGGATTTGAAATGTATAGGAAGTGGCACAGGAACTAGAACAGCCAAAACAACTGTGGGGGAAAAAGAGCAAAGTCAAAAGAGGCTCACTGATTTCAAAATACACTAAAAGCCTCGGTCATCAGGATGGCTTGGTATCGGCAAAAGGAGAGACACAGATCAGCGGGACAGAGTAGAGTCCAAAAACCGGTCCACATGAATGTGGGGAACTGATTTCTGAAAAAAGGGCAAGGGCAATTCAACCAATAAGGGGGAGCCTTTCAAACAACTGGGCATCCATCTGTGTGCCAGAGGAGAGAAAGAGAAGGGAGAGGGGACTTGACCCACGTCTGCAGCTTTTACAAAATTCAACTCAGAATGTATCAAAGACTTGCATGTAAAATGTCAATTATAAAACTTTTCCAGGAAAGCAAAGGAGAAAATCTCTGTGACCTTAGGTCAGGCAGAGAATTCTTAGGTACCACACCAAGAGGACCTAAAACAAAATATATATATATATATATATATATATGTAAATGAGACTTTTCAAAAATTAAAAACTTTTGCTCTGGGCAAGCCATGGTTAAGAGAATGAAAAGACCAGCTCAGACTTGGAGAAAATATTTGCACATCACATAGCTCACAACAGACTTGTATCTGTAATACATGAAGCACTATGAAAATTCAACAATAAGAAAACAACACCACAAATTTAAAAAACAGGCAAAAAAAAAAAAATTGAGCTGACATTTCACCAAAAAAGATACCCGCATGGAGTAGGAGCACACAGACAGGGGCTCAGCATCACTGTTCACGAGGGAAAGGCAAATTAAAACCACAAAGAGATAACACTTTCATTCACCAGAACTGTTGAAACTAGGACAAAACCAACCAACAACAAGGCCAGGGACGCTCAGGCTGCAGAAAGAGCAGCTGAACTTCTCATTCACGGCTGGTGGGGATGCCAAACGGTACACCCACTATGCAAAGAGATGTTTCTTATAAAAAGGCCATTTCTTGCAACATTCAATATACAATCACCAAATGACCCAGCCAATGCATTCCTTGATGTAACAAGAAATTACAACCTTGAATCACACAAAAATATGAACGTAAGAATTTATGGCAGTCCCAAGCTGGAAACTGAAGCCCCAATACTCTGACTACCTGATGTGAAGAGCCGACTCATTGGAAAAGACAGTGATGTTGGGAAAGATTGAAGGCAAAAGGAGGCGAGGACCACAGAGGGGGAGATGGTTGGCTGGCATCTCTGACTCACTGGACATGAACTGAGCGAACTCTGGGAGACAGTGAAGCACAGAGGAGCCAGGCGCGCTGCAGTCCATGGGGTCACAAAGAGTCAGACGCAACTCAGTAACTGAACAACAGAGCTGGAGACAACCCCAATGTCCTCCAACAAACAGACAGACAAAGACCACTGAGTTCACGTGGCCAAGATCCAGAAACCTACAGCAAACTTTTGAAGCCATTCCAGTGGAGACACCGACTGTATTTGTACAAAGAAGCACACCCAGATACACAATGAGCAGCTCTCAACTCACAGCAGCAAATGGGCGACAGAAACACATCCTGCTAAGGAGCAGGGGTCTGACCACAAGGCTACGCGCAGCGTTCCACTTCAGTGACATTCTGAAAAAGCGATGTTTAAGGATGGAGAACAGGTGCGATGCAGCCGGGACTTGGGGGCAGGGAGAGGAACCGGTCACGGAAGAGCAGCGGGAGGCTCCGGGTCTGCCGCAAGCCCTCTGTGCCTTTACAGCCATGTATACACGGCTATTTGTCAAGGTGCATTCCTCTACGTAATAAAATTTAACTTTACTACATGTAAATTTTTATTTTAAAAAAAATAAGGAAATACACCCAACTCAGACACCAAAACTGGAAAAGACAGTCTAAAAAGAAAATTATAAAGCCATCTTACACAGAAATACAAAAAAGATACCAGCAATTTGTATGAAGCACTGAATATCATTACCAAGTATTTCATGGGAATTCTGAAACAGCTCAGCATCAGAAAAGCTATTACTGTGATACCCCAAAAATAACAGGATAAACAGGGACAAATACCATGAGCTAAATAGAAGCCAAAAACGGCATCTGATAAAATTCAGTGCCCATTCAGGACACTAATGCCTTAATGCCTAGCAGAGAGTAGAAGGTGACTTTTTTAGGGTGATCCAGACTTTCAGAAAACCTACGGCAAACTGTAGGAGTCTCTGTTAGAGGCAGCAGCCAGAAAAAGAAGCTCTTTCTCATCACTTCTCTCCTATCTTGGACTAGACACATCCACAAGCAGGAAAAACAAAGGGAAATGATCAAATACAAACATTACATTATGAAAGTGAAGGAAAGTGAAAGTCACTCAGTTGTGTCCAACTCTTTGTGACCCCATGGACTATACAGTCTGTGGAATTCTCAAGGCCAGAACACTGGAGTGGGTAGCCTTTCTCTTCTCCAGGGGACCTTCCCAACCCCGGGATCGAACCCAGGTCTCCTGTATTGCAGGCAGATTCTTTACCAGCTGAGCCACAAGGAAAACCCATGGACTGTAGCCCGCCAGGCTCCTCTGTCCATGGAATTCTCCAGGCAAGAGTACTGGAGTGGGTTGCCATTTCCTTCGACAAGGGATCTTCCCAACCCAGGGATCAAACCTAGGTCTTCTGCACTGCAGGCAGATTCTTTACCAACTGAGCTACTAGGGAAGCCATTACATTATGAAGTAAGGGGTAAAAATCTTCATAATTTAGGAACTATGTCATTTCATGTTTTATCAAGCATTTGTTGAGACAACTCAGAAAGCATATGTTCACTGAACATTTCATCAGAACAAGTAGAAACCCAGCACCCACCAGGGGTCACTCCCATTACCCCCGCTTCTCCCCCCAACTCCTGTCCTTGTTGTCTGGTCACTAAGTCATGTCCAACTGTGCAACCCCACGGCTGCAGTGCACCAGGCCTCCCTGTCCTCCACTGTCTCCCGGAGCTTGCTCAAACTTATGTCCATGGAGTAAGCAATGCCACCCAGCCATCTCATCCTCTGTCACCCCCTTACCCTTTTGCCTTCAGTCTTTCCCAGCATCAGGGTCTTTTCCAGTGAGTTGGCTCTTCACATCAGGTGGCTAAAGTATTAGAGCTTCAGCTTCAGCATCAGTCCTTCCAGTGAATATTCAGGGTTGATTTCCTTTAGGAGGGACTGGTTGGATCTCCTTGCAGTCCAAGGGACTCTCAAGAGTCTTCTCCCACACCACAGTTAAAAAGCATCAATTCTTCAGCACTCAGCATTTTTTACAGTCCAGCTCTCACATCCATACATGACTATTGGGAAAACCATAGCTTTGACTAGATGAAGCTTGGTCAGCAAAGTGATGTCTCTGCTTTGTAATACGTTGTCTAGGTTTGTCAAAGCTTTTCTTCCAAGTAGCAAGGGTCTTAACTTCCTATCTCTCTCTAAAGATTTGCCTGTCTGGGACATTTCACTGAGAGAAGAGTTATACAATACGTGGTCATGTGAGTCCAGCTTCTTTCACTGAGCGCTGGGTTTCCATGTTGTCATGCTGTAGTGTGCTAGCATGTCATTCCATTCTATTGCCAAACAGTGCTCCATTTTCTGCACATAGTTCTTTCTATTTATTCATTCATCAGCTAACGAACATTGAGGTGTTTCCACTCGGGGGCTCTTATGAATAACGCTGCTCTCAGCTTTCGTGCATAAACTGCCATGTGGACACTTGTCTTCCTTGCTCTCCGGAATGAACTGAGGAGTATAGTTGTCGGGTCATCTGGCAATTCTATTTCACCTCAGAGAAAATGCCTCTTCTGTAGCCCGCCAAGGCTCTTCTCTCCATGGAATTCTCCAGACAAGAGTACTGGAGTGTGTTCCCAACCCAGGGATCAAACCTGAGACTTGCGCTGCAGGTGGCTTCCTTACCACGGAGCTATTGGAGAAGCCCTCTCTTAGCTCAGGCTGCTTTAACCAAAGACCACAGATCGGAGGCCTAGCCAGCCGTTGTTCTGCAGGCTGAGAAGTCCCGAATCAGGGTGGGGTTCTGGTCTGCACGTCCCCCCTGTGCCCTCAGAGCTGGAGAGAGTCATCCTGTGTCTCCCATCTTCTTTTACAAGGGCGCTCATCCAGTCGTGAGGACCTCACCCTCATACCCTCATCACTTCCCAAAGCCTCACCTCCAGATACCCTTGACTCAGGGATTAGGGCTTCAGGGTATGAATGGAGAGGTGGCACAAACATCTAGTCCCCAGAATTGGCAGCCTATTTACTAAGGAAACTGTGCCATTGTGAGATTCTACCAGTAGTGCCTGAGGATTCCAATTTCTTTACATTATCCCCAACATTTGTCATCATCTATCCTTTTTTATTATACTGTCCTAATGGGTTTGAGGTGGTAACTCATTGTGATTTTGACGGGCATTTTTCTGATGACTAATGATGTTGAGCAGCTTTCCATGCACTTATTGGCCATTTGTTTATCTTCTTTGGAGAAAGGTTTATTCAAATCCTTGCCTATTTTTAATTGGGCTATTAATCTTTTTACAACTGAGTTTAAAAGTTCTTCATATGTGCTGGATACAAGTCTTCTATGGTTTGCAAATATATCCTTTCATTCTGCAAATTGTCTTTTCCCTTTCTCGGTCATGTTCCATGCAGAACGAAAGTTTTTTATTTTGATGAAGCCCAACTAATCTGTTTTTTTTTGTTTTTTTTTTTTTTTTTGCTTGTGCTTTGATGTAGTAGCTAAGAAACCACTGATTTTTCTAGTCCAAGGTCATAAAGTTTTACACCCACATTTTTTTCATAGTTTCAGCTCTTGCAGTTTCATAGTTTTAGCTCTTACAGTTAAGAGCTAGTTTTTATCTGCTTTACATTTTGAGTTGATTTTTACCTGTGCTGTGGGGTGAGGGAGTAACTTTATTCTTTCATGCGTGGGACTCTAATAGTCTCAACACCAATTGTTGAATAAGGTATTCTTCTCCCCACTGAGTTGTCTCGGCGCTCCTCAGAAATCAAACATAGACACATGGTTTTATTTCTGGATTCTCAAATCTATCCCACAGACCTTCCTGTCTATCCTTATGCCAGTACCACACGGTCTTAATTATGGTAGCAATGTAGTTACGTTTCAAAATTGTAGAAAGTGGGTCCTCCAACTTTGTTATTCTTTTTCAAGATGGCTTTGGCTATTCCCGATCCCTTGACTTTGTGTGTGAGTTTTAGGATCAGCTTCTCTATAGCTTCAGAAGAGGCAGTAGAGACTCTTATGGGGATTGTGTTGAACATTTATATCTATTTGGGGAGTATGGCCATCTTCACAATATTAATGCTTCCAAACCATGCTCATGGGGTTTCTTTCTAGTTATTGAGTCTTCTTCAACTTATCAACAGTGTTTTGTAATTTTTCAGGTATGTATTTTGTGTTTACTGGTTAAAATTATTTTAAGATATTTTATTATTTTAATGCTATTCTAACTGGAATTACTTTCTTAGTTTTATTTTTAAATTGTTCTTTGCAAGAGTGTAGAAATAAAATGGATTCTATATATTGAATTTGCATCCTGAATCTTGGTGAACATATTTATTAGTTTAATGGTTGGGGGGACTCTTTATGGTTTTCTGTGCACAAGTTTTTATCATCTGCAAATAGAGACAATTTGAATTCTTTTTTCCCATTCTGGATGTCTTTTATTTATATGTTTTACCAATAACTTCCAGGACAATATTCAAGAGATCTGTCAAGCACAGACACCTTTATCTTGTTCCTAAACTTAGAAAGAAAGCGTTCCATCTTTGACTATTAACTGCGATGTCAGCTGTGGCTTTTCCATAAAGTCTTCTATCAGGTCAAGGAATTCCTCTTCTTATCCTAGTTTCTGGAGCTTTGCTTTTTAATTATGCAACAGTGCTGAATATTGTCGAAGGCTTTTCTTGTGTCTGTTGAGATGATCATGCAGCTTTTGCTCTTTGTCTTTTACTTACTGACATAACATATTATATTATTTGCTTTTCAGGTGTTTAACCAACCTTTCACTCTTGGGACAAATCCCATTTGGCCATGTTCTGTACTTTTATATGTTGCTAAATTTGGAATCCTAGTATTTGTTAGAATTTCTGTATCTATATTTGGAACATAGTTTATTTTTCTTCTGAGGCCTATGTCTGTGTTGGTGTCAGGGTAATACTGGCCTCTAAATAAATTGGAAAGCATTCCCTCCACTTATATATATATATATATTTGGAAGAGCCTGTTTAACATAAAACCTCACACCAAAAGTCAACTTCTCTCAACTCCTCTTACCTGATATATTATGCCTGGCTCTGAACAACACGGACAATGAAAAGTCGCATCAAAGACAAGAGGAAGCACAAAACAAGGCTCGTATATGACAGGGATTTTGGAATAATTAGATCAAGAATTTAAAATGACTATGGTTAAGTAACGATGTATTTAGTTACTAAGGTTAAAGGCTTTCATGGGAAAATCAGACCACATGCAGATCACATGGGTGCTCTAAGCATAGAGCTGGGGACTCTAGGAGTGAACAGGGGGAAATGCTGGCGACCACGCTCACTGCACCAGAAAAGAGCATAGAGCTGGGGACTCTAGGAGTGAACAGGGGGAAATGCTGGCGACCACGCGCACTGCACCAGAAAAGAAGGACGGGTCGTCAGACCAAACACAGCCGAGCAAAGAGCCAGCGAGCTGGAAGACACTCAGCAGTAGAGTGACTCGTCAAACTGAAATGCAAAGGGGAAAAAAAGAGTGAAACAGAACATTCAGGAGGTAGAGGAGCATATACATTTATGAGGTACGTGTAATGGGAATATCAAAAGGAGAAGAAAGAAGCAGAATGAATATTTGAAATAAAAAAGGCTGAGAATTTTCCAAAGTTAATAACAGACATCAAACTACAGATCAAGGAATCTCAAAAAACACCAAGCAGAATAAACAGCACAAAAATCTCCACCAGGCGTGTTTCATAAAAATAAAAAGCAATGGGAAATTTTGAAATGAGTCAGATAACAAGCACACTTTACCTTTAAAAGAACATGAACAGTAATTATATCGAACGTCTCACCAGGCAAGGAAAAAGAGAGTGGAACGAAATGTTTACAGTTTTGAAAGGAAAAACAACCTAGAAATTCCAGGCAGAGAAGTTATCTTTCAGAAGTGAAGGGAAAATAAAGCCTTTTTCAGACAAACAAAGACTTTGGAGAACTTCATCCCTCTATCAGTAAAGGGCAGATCCGGCCAGCAGAAAATCAGTAAGTATATGGTTGAATTGAAGAGCTCCATCAATCAATTGGGTCTAATTGGCATTGATAAAATAGGTCATCCAACACAGCAGAGACACATTCTGTTCAATCTCACATGAAACAGTCACCAAGATAGATCCCATGCTGGCCCATAAACACACCTTAAGAAATTTAAAACAATAGAAGTCATATAAAGTATTCTCTCAGACCACAATGGACTCCAATTAGAAATCAATAAGAGAAAGCTGAAACATTTCAAAATATTTGGAAATTAAAAAACTTTTATATTACATTTGAGTCTTCCTCAAGAAGTCTCAAGAGACATTTTAAAATATATTGAACTAAATGAAAATAGTTTTTGAACTGTGGTGTTGGAGAAGACTCTTGAGAGTCCCTTGGACTACAAGGAGCTCAAATAAGTCAATCCTAAAGGAAATCAGTCCTGAATATTCATTGGAAGGACTGATACTGAAGCTGAAACTCCAATACTTCGGCCACCTGATGCAAAGAGCCAACTCACTGGAGAAGACCCTGATGCTGGGAAAAATCAAAGGCAGCAGGAGGAGGGGACGACAGAGGATGAGATGGTTGGATGGCATCACCGACTCAATGGACATGAGTTTGAGCAAATTCCAGGAGCTGGTGATGGACAGGGAGGCCTGGAGTGCTGCAGTCCATGGGGTCACAGAGTTGGACACGACCGAGTGACTGAACTGAGCTGAAATGAAAGTAAAAATACAATGTATCAAAATGTGTGGGATATAATTTTTAAAAAGTGTTTAGAGGGAAATTTATGGCATTGATAAGTATTAGAAAAGAAGGACGATTGTAAATGAATGGTCTAAGCTTCCACTTCAGGAAACTAAAGAATGAAAAGCAGCATAAGCCTAAAGCAAAAAGAAATTAGACCTAAAGCAAGGGGGAAATTAAATAAATAAAATTTAGAGCAGGTAGCACTGCAATTGGAAATAGGAAACAAATAGAAAAAAGTCAGTGAAATCAATAATTGGTTCTTGAAAAGATTAGTAAAATGATCTAGCCAAGAGGGCGGTGAGGGAAGACGCGGAGTCCGTGCCTCCCTGCCTAGAAGGCTTACCGGGGCTTAGTGGGGGCAGCCCGCGGACAGGCAGGTGGGGGAGCCCTGGGCAGCCAAGGGTTGTTGGTTTTTATTCTTGATTCTCATTCTCCCTTTTTTTTTCTTTCTCTTTATTTTTATTTTTTTTTCCTCCCTTTTTTTCCCCTTCTTTCTCCCCACATCCCACGGCTTGCGGGATCCTGGTTCACAGGCCAGAGGTCAGATCTGAGCCCCAGGTTAGAGCACTGCGTCTGCACTGCTGGAGTAACAGAGAACCCTGGGCCCCAAGGAATATGAATTGGAGTGAAGTATCCAGAGGTCCATGTCTCTTCACCAAGACCCGGCCCTACCCAAATACCCACAACTTGCACGGCTGGAAACCTCAGGCCAAACAGCGAGTGAGACAGGAACACAGTCCCACCCATCAAAAAATAAATAAATAAAATGACAAAAATATGTGTTACAGATGAAGGAGCAAGGTAAAAAATTACATGTTCAGTTCAGTTCAGTCGCTCAGTCGTGCCCAACTCTTTGGGACCCCATGAATCACAGCACGCCAGGCCTCCCTGTCCATCACCAACTCCCGGAGGTCACTCAAACTCACGTCCATCGAGTCAGTGATGCCATCCAGCCATCTCATCCTCTGTCGTCCCCTTCTCCTCACGCCCCCAATCCCTCCCAGCATCAGAGTCTTTTCCAATGAGTCAACTCTTCACATGAGGTGGCTAAAGTACTGGAGTTTCAGCTTCAGCATCATTCCCTCCAAAGAAATCCCAGGGCTGATCTCCTTCAGAATGGACTGGTTGGATCTCCTTGCAGTCCAAGGGACTCTCAAGAGTCTTCTCCAACACCACAGTTCAAAAGCATCAATTCTTCAGCACTCAGCCTTCTTCACAGTCCAGCTCTCACATCCATACATGACCACAGGAAAAACCATAGCCTTGACTAGACAGACCTTTGTTGGCAAAGTAATGTCTCTGCTTTTGAATATGCTATCTAGGTTGGTCATAAATTTCCTTCCAAGGAGTAAGCGTCTTCTAATTTCATGGCTGCAACTACCTAACAAATGAAGAGGAAATAAGGAACCTATATAAAATGATCTAGCAAAGCTGACAGAGAAAAAAACACAGACTGCTAATATCAACTATGAAAGAGGAGTCCTCACTATTGACCCCAGAGACATAAAGGATAATAAAAGAATGTTACAAGCACCTCTACGCCCACAAACTTAATAACATAGATGAAATAAGCCAATTCCTTGAAAGATAAAAAACACCAAAACTCACACAAGAGGAAACAGACAATCTGAATCTAAATCTATTGTAATAAAATGAATCAATAATTAATAACATCCCAAAACAGAAAGCAGTAAACCCAGCTTGTTTCACTGGTGACGTCTATCAAACATATAAGCAAGAAACAATACACGTTCTCTCCAAGTTCTTCCAGAAAATAGAAGTGGAAGGACACTTTTCTAATTAAGGCGTGAGGTTACCATCGCACTTAGGCTAAAACCAGATAAAGACATTACAGGAAAGGACAACTGCAGGCCAATATGCGTTCTGAACAAAGATACAAAAACCCTCAACAAAATGTTAGCAAAGTGAATCCAACCATGTGTAAAAACAATTACACACCACAGTTGAGTGCCATTCTTCTCAGACATACAGTGATATAAGTCACTTCATCACTGGTGTGATCAATGATCATATTGATAAATACAGAAAACTCTTTTGACAAAACTCAACTTCCATTCATAATAAAAACTCTCAGCAAACTAAGAATAGAAGGTAATTTCCTCAACTTGATGAAGTATATCTGCAGAAGAAAACTTAGAGCTAATATCATACTTGATATTGAGAAACTAGATGCTTACCCCCTCAGATCAGGGCCCAGGCAAGAATTTTTCCTCTCAACCTCCTATTTAACACTGTATTAGAATTGGTAGCAAAACCAGTAAGACAAGAAAGAAGCCCATCTGAAAATGCTGTACACTATATGATTCCAACTATAGGACATTCTGGCAGAGACAGTCCTATGCAGTTAAAAAAAGGGGGGGGCCACAGTTGCCAGGGGTTGTATCAATATGAATTTGTCTAGTTTGTCTAGTTCCCTGGCCGTGGATCAAAGCCCACTGCATTGGGAGTGCAGAGTTGTAGCCTCTAGTCCACCAGAGAAGCCCCAAATCCCACATGCCCCAACTTAAAAGATCCTACATGCTTCAACTAAGATCCAGGGAATCCAAATAAATAAATATTTTTTACAACTATCTATGGGTTCATCAATGGTAACAAATGTACCACACTCACACAAGATTACAAAAATAAGGATGATGGGGGAGAGGCATATGGAAACACTCCATACTCTCTACTCAATGTTTCTGTAAAGCTAGAACTGTTTTTAAAAATGAAATCTATTCGTTTCTTAAACATATTATCAGAATGCATAAGACGCCATGACTAAGCTGGAAAGAGCTCTGTGTTCGTGCAGGGGAAGGGTCAACATCAGGAAGATGTCACATCTCTATGGCCAAGGCTTTTATCACAATGATGATCCAACTCCAATAGAGTGCTTTGTGGAATCTGATAAGCTCTCCCCTTAGAGTCCATCTGGGGGAAGAAAGGCTCAGAACCAGCTGAGGAGATCCTGAAGTAGAAAACAGGGATGGGCTTTATCCCACCCCAGAGCAGAGCGATGCTCACACGGGGACAGAAAATAAGCCAGTGGGGCAGGACACACTGCAGAGAAACAGACTCACATGTCAAAGAAAACCTGAAATTAACAGAGGCATGGGGACCCCTTCCCCCTAATACTTGGGAGCAACAAAGAGCCGAGTTGTCCAGGAACGAGAGCTCAGCTCCCAACCACAGCCTCCGAGGCAGAGGAAGCAAGGACCCTGGGCTCCAAGGACCCCTGTTCCAGCCAGTAGCTTAGGACATCTTCTCCAGAAGATGATAAAGACCCCAGGCTTAAAACTAATTTTACAGTTTTCCAAATACAACACCCAACATCCAATCGATATCAGCCCAGTGCACAGCAAGGCAAAGCACAGATCAGTAGGGAGCAAATGAATTATTCCATAAATGTTGCTGCATTGAGTGTTCATGCACAAAATATAAAATAAAATCCAAGCCCGGACACAGTCCTGAAGAGTGTGGGGCTGGAGGCTTTGGCTAAAATAGTTCATGGCAGGAACAGGCTGTTTTTATAAGTTCAAATAATAAATACATTCTCAGCTAATGCTGCAGCCAGTCAGGCTGTGCTGTACGTGCTGAGCAAGAATGCAGGCCTCCTGCTTCCTGGCTGGGGACACGCTGGGCTGGTGGCAATGGTGGCAGACAGCGTTGCTGTCTTTTAAAGAGGAATCTCCGAGTTGTCAATCTCCTCATAGAAGCCTTTTATGCCTTTATGGGCTTCCCTGGTGTCTCAGATGGTAAAGGGTCTACCTACAATGCAGGAGACCCAGGTTCAATTCTTGGGTCAGGAAGATCCCCTGGAGAAGGAAATGGCAATCCACTCCAGTATGCTTGCCTGGAGAATCCCATGGTGGGAGGAGCCTGATAGGTTACAGTCCTTGGGGTCGCAAAGAATCAGACATGACTGGGTGACTTCACTTTAACTTTAAAGGCCTTTTAGGTCCCCAAACTCGCCGTGTTGAAATCCCAGCATGTAGATCATGAAGATCTACAGGACACAGCCCGGAAGCCAGTGTCCCCTCGTGGGCAGCGTTTTCCTCCATCACAAGCCCACTGGGCTGCTCTTGCCACATCACATGGAAAGCTAACCAGAAATCCAAGGCGTGCAGCTCAGAGACGTGCGCGCTGGGCAACGTGTGCCGTCAGCAACCCCAGGGGCGTCTGCTCCCACAAGCCCTGCCTCGCTCAGCACACGCAAGACCACTGCTGCTGGACCAAAGGCCTCTATGGCAAAAGAAACCTGCAGAAGCTTTAAAAAGAAAATATAGCAGGATAGCTTCAGGACCTAAATGGAGAGAAATCCACAGGTTCTCAGTAAGTCCTTCTAGAGCAAATTGCAGGCATGCAGCGGGAAGATTCTGAGCTGAGTTAGGACACGCGCTCCAGAGCCCCATCCTGGGGCTCCGCCCAGCCCCTCACCCTTGTGTGCCTGGAAACTCAGGGTGGCTGGATGAAGAGGGGGCTGGGAATCCCCGGGAGAAGAGAGGCAGGCAGCGCTTCCAAGAGGAACTTGGACAGGATGACGTGGGGCATCACGGCGGCCCATCGCCCCGCAGGACACACTGGCACCAGTTGCCTCCCGGCTTCTGAATCTGGGGGGACGCGGGGGTGAGGCGCTCAGAAACAAGCTGCCTGCCTGGCTGCATTTTCACCAAAGGCAGCCTTGCTTCCACGCAGGAATGGGCAGGGGACGGGGCCCTTGACGAAGGAAGGCGGGGACAGGGAGGTAGTGTCTGAGCGGCAGAGCCACACTCCAGAATGACTGGCAGTCAGGGGCCAGGGCTAACATCCGGAGAGTCTGAACACAGGCAAGATTCATCGTCCTGCCACTCACCTGAGGCACTCACAGTAAAACTTGACATCGCAAGAGTTTCTGCAACAAATATTCATTTGTTCTCGTGCTCTGGCTTTGAGGCCGATCCGTCTCTGAGTGTGTGCACTGTGTGAACAGAGAGCCTCCCAGAGTGCGGCGGCCGGGGTAGGGGCAGGGGGCAGGCTGTCCCCTCCAGGCCCAGGAGTCAGGGGGCGAGAACCAGCCACCCAAGCCCAGGGCTCCGGGGTGCCCACAGCTCTGACCTGCTGGTTAAACGGGAGCCTGTGGACAGACCCGTGGAGGTGAGAGACCACCCCAAGCCCTACGGCCCTCTGGGCACAGGCTATCTGCACCTCCTGAGCTCTGGCCTGGGGTCTGGATGTGCGTGCACAACTGAACCTCTCTATTGTACATCTGAAACTAACCCAGCATGCTAGTCAACTCGACTCCAGTATTAAATAAAAATCAGTAAAAAGAGTATGGGAAGTGGGGCCAGGCCTGAAAAAAAAGATGAAATCCAGTGTACATTCATTACAATGTCGGGATGACATCTTAAGTAAATAAGCTTCTTTGTTCTTGGCTTTAAAAAATTATTAAAAAGAAAACAGTTAATGCATTGAAAGGATCTGTTTTTGAAGAGTGCCCCAAAATAAAGGTATCTGCAGACAGCCGAGTAAACAAAGAAAGAAAGTAGTTTGGGTCCCATTCTACAGATGAGAACACTGAGGCTCGGGAAAGGTGAATAATCGTCCAAGGCCACGCAGACAGTTGACTAGCAGAGTGGAGGTTTGAAGCCAGGTCCACCTTTCCCCTTCCTCCAGCGCCACGCTCCTGCGTCCGCACCGGGGACCCCGTGGCCCGCCACTACATGCATGAGGGACCTTCACAGACGTGGGCGCTTGGCCGGGCCCAGTGTCCCCAGGACCATCAGAAGAGCCTCAGACTGTCCTCCCCAGGCCCTGCCACACTTCACATCTGCCAAGAAGCCCCTGTGCCTCCTGCCCACTCTCCCTCACCCCCACACCATCGGCTGCTCCTCTGTGGCCCCCAGGTACAAGGCTTCCCATCTGGCACCAGAGCCGTGGACTCGGGCGTTGGCCACCAGGCTCCCGCAGGGGACGCAGTAGACCCAGGAATCCAGGATGGCGGCTGACCCAGGTTCTGGAGCACAGAGAGTAGTGGGGACCGTGAGGCACCGGGCAGCACTGGCCCTCCCGAGGGGACGGCCTGCTCCTTCCCACTGGGCTGCACCCGTGGACAATCAGGCTTTCTTAATTTTTCAGCAGGAAGACGAATGGAAATAGAGCGTTCTGGTGAATCCTCTCAGGGTTTGAACCCTGGTTTGAGATCTTGTGAGAACACTTAGCAAGGCTCGCCGGCAGGTGGACAGTGGCCCCAAGCGGCCTCCACTGTGAACGGGCCAGTCAGCCAACAGCGGGAAGGGTACAGGGCAGAACAGAGTGGTGGCCGTGCCTGAGCAAGCCATACCTGAAGGCGCCCTCACTCTAAAGAACGCTTCACCAAGGAAAGGCACTCCAGGGGAGGCAGGCCGGGGTGCACAGGGGTGGGTGGGATCAGGTCCTGAACTCAGGTCCTCAAGGGAAGGAAAGCCGTCGGATCCACTTGGGTCTACACTGCACACACGTGGACCTCGGTGACAGGACTCAGTGTGTGGTGGCCAGTGAGTAAGCACTCTTGCTTGCTCTTTTCTTTTTTATATTTTTGAACAAATCTTTTCTCCAGTTGACGTGCAAAGCTCTTGTTTTCTAGAGTCGAATGCATGAGAAGCCCTCCTGGCTTGGACACGGAATGGCCTTTTGAGATAAAGCTGTTTATCCCCACAGTGCTTCCGGGCCTCGGCCGGGGCTGCCCGCAGAGCTGGAGGAACCCACAGACGAAGGGTCCGAGGGAGGCCAGCTGAGCTCCCACGGGGGCTCTGAGCACCAGCCATGATAGGCAGCTTGGGGCGGGGGTCTCAAGCTGGAGCACACGACAGCCCACCCAGAGAAACAGACCTCAGGCCGTGACCCAGAGCACCCAATGCAGCCCATCTGGGTGGGGCCTGAGGGTCTGCATTTCTAGCAGGTTCCTGGGGCGGTAGCGCCCTTGGTGAATGAGGCCTAGGACCTGTAGGGGAGCCCGTCCAGCTGAACCCTCTGGTCTCAGTGGCTGTTACAGGAAGCAGCAGGTAGGTCCCTGCTGGATGGTGATGGCTGGGCCCAGTGGGCACCTCCTGAGCCTCCTCTGCAGCCGTGACTCCCCCAGTCATGAGGCTGGAGCCAGGGGGACAACCCCGCAGGGCTTCTGCAGGCAGTGGGCACCTGGGGCACCCACAGCGCCACCCCGGCCCACTGCCGCCTGCCCTGCCTTGGTGCTCTCACAGGTCCCGCTGGAAGCTTCTCTCAGACCCTGTCTCCCCAGAGCCGCAGCACCTCAGCCTGTTACCAGACACCCTTGCGGCCTGGGCGGGTCCTGCCCACCACATCCGCACCCAGCAGCCCCACCTGCAACCCTTTGCTCGGACAGCCTCTGGACCATAGTGCCTGCCCCATCCTTGCCGCCTGCCAGGTGGGGGCTGGAGGGGCGCTGAAACCAGCCAGGCTGAGGGCCTGCTCTCTCCTCTGGGTGATCATACAGTGGGCAGAGAGAATAATGCCAGAAGCCCTGTGAGATGGCAGTGGACACGTGAGGAAGGGAAGGGAGAGGGCAGGTGTTGGCACCTCCTGTGATGGGTGTGTATGCAGCTGCGTGTGCAGCTGCCTTGTGTGTGACTGCATGTACACTGCGTGTACACCTGCGTGTGCAGCTTCCTTGTGTGTGGCTGTGTGTACACCGTGTATACACCTGCATGTGCAGCTGCCTTGTGTGTGGCTGCATGTACACCATGTGTACACCTGCGTGTGCAGCTGCATGTACACTGTGCGTACACCTGCGTGTGCAGCTGCCTTGTGTGCGACTGTGTGTACACCCATGTGTACACCTGTGTGTGTGTGTCTGCCACGTGGGTGGTTCATTGGCTGTTTTAGGGCCTTGAGTCCATCAACTCATCACAAACTCGGGGCAATGGGGAGGGGAGGGTGATGCTACTGCAGCTTGGAGACGAGGAGACAAAGGCTCAGGAGGCTGAGCGGTCAGGCACTCATGGTGCGGACAGGGTGGGGCCGTGTCTGTATGACCCCCAAGGATGCATTCTCCTCTCATTCCTCTGCCTGCAGACACAGTTCTGAAATACTCGCCCACATCCCTACCCAGCTCACTGGTCAGAGCATCGCCCCAAAATCCTGACTCCCTGCTCCCAGGCCTGAGCCACCAGACGCCAAGGGGACCTGGCCCTGTCCTGAGAGCCTCAATGTCCAGAGCCCAGGGAGCCCCCAGCCTCACCCCTTTCTGGAGCACCCCATCTGGAGTAGGTGGAACAGCACCCCCTAAAATAAAAACGTGTCCATGTCCTGGTCCCCAGGCCTGTGAACGTGACCTTATGTGGAAAGTCAGTCTGAAGTGTGATTAAGTCCTGGGTTTCCAGGTGGGCCTTAAAACAAAGGACAGGTGTCCCTGTGAGGGACTAAGAGACACATGGGGTGGGAAGAGGTGGCCACATGGTGACCAAGGCAGAGACTGATGATGCGGCCACAGCCCAAGAGCGCCCGGAGCCCCCAGACCCTCAGAGGACAAGGAGGGACCCTCCCCCAGAGCCTCCAGAGGGAGCGCGGCCCCCAACACCTTGAAACTGGGTTCCGGCCCCAGAACTAGGAGGGAACCAGTGCCTGTCGAGGGAAGCCCCCCATCCGTGGTCACTTGCTCAGCCGCCCACCTGCACCTCCCTCCATGGGTTGTACCTTGAGCCTGGCATCCAGGCCGGCCTGAGTTCAAACTTCTGCTCCTGGACTCACGGCCTCTGGGACCCCAGTGCCCCCCGGCTTTTCAGAACAATGGAGACAGGGCTGCTCTCACCATGAGGACTGGACAGGATGATGGGCAGGGAGAGTCAGCACAGGCCGAGTGCCCAGGGGATGCTGCAGGGTGGAGAGAACAGAGAAGACTCTGGGGGCCGGGCCCAAGGACACTGCCTCCAGAGGGCAGCCGTGAGCGACACAGTGAGACCAGCGCCGGCCTCCAGGGCTGCCCCAGCAAAGGCCACCAGCTCGGCGACTTCCGCCACTGACACTCGGTCTTGAAGCTCTAGAAGCCTGAGTCTGACCCGAGTCTCACTAAAGTCAAGGTCACACGAGTCTGGCTCTTTCCGGAGTCTCCAGGGAACACAGCCTCCCCGTCCTGTCCAGCTCCTGGGCTGGTACCCCTCCCGCATCCTCAGAACCTACAGCGCATCGTCTCCAAGTCTTTCCGCCTCCCTAGCCTCTGCCTCCATCACCACACCTCCCCCTCCGATGCTGGCCCTCCTTCCTCCCTCATGATGGACCCGCCCTGTGGCCCAGACCACCTTCCCCTTCCAAGATCCTTAGCTCGGTCACATATGCAAAGTCCCTTTTCCACATAATGAAATATTACCCGTTTCTGGGAACTGGGTTGTGAGCATTTTTGAGGTCCTAGGTCTTCCCGCCCCAAGCGGGCTCGTCCTCCTCTCTGCCTCTAACCGATGTGTGATCCTGGGCAGACCTTGGCCTTCTCGGGCTTCAGTGGTGAGGACTGCGGCCATGAACACGTGGACCCAGCACCTCTTTGGCTCTTCGTATCAGGGGGCCAAAGTACTGGAGCTTCAGCATTAGTCCTGCCAGTGAATATTCAGGGTTGATTTCCTTTAGAGTGGACTGGTTGGATCTCCTTGCTATCCAAGAGCTGACTCACTGGAAAAGACCCTGAAGCTGGGAGAGATTGAGGTCAGGAGGAGAACGGAATGACAGAGGATGAGATGGTTTGATGGCATCACTGACTCAATGGACATGAGTTTGAGCAAACTCAGGGAGATAGTGAAGGACAGGGTAGCCTGGCATGCTGCCTTCCACGGGGTCACAGAGTCAGACACACCTGAACACCACCACCAACATGTCTTCAGCCTTGGGCAGAGTGAGCTGGAGCAACCCTGGAGCATGAGGGGAGGTGAACCTGAGGAAAGGCCCAGCTTCGGAGGGAACAGCCCAAGCTGAGCTTCAGAGACTCAGAAGAGCCTCTGGGCTTCTCAGCCAAAGACCAGTGACAAGGTTGCCCAGGGTCTTCTGGAGGCCATAAGATTCGGGTCTGTTTCTGTGCAACTGCTGGTCAGGAAGCAGGGATTCCGGCAGGGAACATGAGGTGGCTGGAGGGGGATGGCCCCACAGATGGTGCAGGACAAAGCCAAGACCAACACCCCGGCAGCGGTGGACGCCCTCTAGACCCTCCCCAGAGGGGCTCGGCAAGGCCCAAGGCCCAACCTCAAGGGGCCTCCACCGAGCAGCCTCTGTGGAGGTCTTTGATGTCAATGTGGCCAGGATCTGGCCATCAGTTCCAAAGCTGACACTAACCCTATGTGCCAGCCAAGCTCCCTCTGAGTTGCTCCCCAAAAGGGTCTCAGAGTTACCTGGAGTTCCATGTTGGGCAGAGGCATAATAAAAAAAACTGGGAGCTGTGAGGCCCCTTAGAAGGGGGATCCTGTGACACCTCTGTCTACGGGGACTCAAGTGAGGACCCACCCATGCACACAGGCCTGGCACTGCTGCCTCCCTGGAGCTTCTTTCCTCAGCAAAGCATCTTTGAGAGAGATGACACCTTCAGGTACGGCTTGCTCAACCAGGGCCATCACTCTTCACAGTATCCATCACATCATTCACAGTGGAGGCGACACAGGCCGCTCTCCAACAGCAAACAGGCCTCATCAAGTGTTTCAAACACAGGACTCGGACGGCAAGGCAAGGAGGGCCCACCGGAGCGGGAAGGAAGCCTGGCTGTGGCACCAACACACACCGTCCTATCAGAGAGCCTCTTGCCTGCCCATCTGTAGAGAAAGTGAGACCACGCTCGGCAATTCTGGAGGCCCCGAGGGTCTCATGTTCCTGATACTACCAGCTCTTCTCTGCCCCCGTGAACATCGTGACCCCCCCAGGACTCCACAGAGACAGAGAACATCCGTCCCTGTGGCTGTGAGCATAAAAGGTGTCAGAAGCCCAAAAGCCAGAGAAGCACTTAGGACAGACGTCTCCCCTCGAGTCTCTCTTCTCCAACCCGTCCCAGGAGGCCCCCAGCCCCGAGCCGCCCTCGAGGCCTGCCCCCGTCAAGTCTCTGCTCTCTGACCCGTCCCAGGAGGCCCCCAGCCCCGAGCCTCGAGTCTCTCCTCTCTGACCCGTCCCAGGAGGCCCCCAGCCCTGAGCCGCCCTTGAGGCCTGACCCCTCGAGTCTCTCCTCTCCGACCCGTCCCAGGAGGTCCCCAGCCCCGAGCCACCCTCGAGGCCTGCCCCCTCGAGTCTCTCTTCTCTGACCTGTCCCAGGAGGCCCCCAGCCCCGAGCCAGGCCTGCCCTCCACGGTGCGACTCTCCCAGTGCCCCCCACCCCGGGGACTCAGAGGAGGAGCTGTGTTTGGCTCTGCACCACAAGCCCTGCAGAGGATACACTACAGGAAACAAATCCTTCTCCGGAAATGAAACCTCAAAAACATGTTTAACAAATGGGCATCCACGTCTCTCCTGGCGACGGGCAGCATGCCTCTCTCAGCAAACCTGGAGCCGTAATTCAAGCCCATTTCCCTACATCGGGCAGCAACGATCCTCAGAGGATCCCCTGGAATAATCGGCCCATTCCACTTGTTAGGACACGGTCTTTAAAACTGAGTTATCCCTGAACATCTTGGAAAATTGGGGCTCTCCATCTCACCAATTATGAAATACAGCAGACGTGGTCTGCAGTTGGAAGGGAGGATTTATCGCCAAGTACGGGCGAGGCTGCCGCCCCAGCTCCATCATTTTGCAAGGAACCTCTGGGGAGGGTTTCAGCACTCGGCAGTCAGGGAGGATGCGGCCCCTGGGTGCCCCTGTCAGAGGAGGGAGTGATGGAAGTGGGCGCCAGCCGGATTTACAGCCTGAGCGGGCGGGAGCCCACCCCCTCCCCCAGCCACTCATTCCCTTGCCCGCCACCGCCCAGCACCTCCTCTGTGCCAGGGAGCTGCTCTGGGGGCTGCAGAGGGGGATGGGAAGGCATCTCTGGTAGTTACCCCCACCCGCCCCTTGTAAGCAGTACTGGGTGGGCGCCCAGAGGCAGGGCTGGACCCCGCTTGGCAGGAGGGCGAGGCCGAAGCTGGGAGGCAGCATTTGCAGAGCTGACTTGAGCTGAGGCTGAGGCTGAGGATGCACGGGAGGCATAGCACACATGCAGGAGCAGATTTCCAGGCCAAGAAGAGACATTTCCAGGCAGGAGGCCTCTGAGCACCTGCTGGCCCCTGGCCCCGCCGGGATGCAGGGCACCGGGAGGTATCACGGGGCTATCAATGAGGCCAAGCCCAGCGGGCCTGCCCCGTGCGATGGGGAGATGGGGTCTAGCCAGCAGAGGGGGTCGGGGTCTTTGGGTGATTTCAACCAGCGGTGCACAGCCAGCTTCTCTGTGGCTGCTACAAAGCCGCTGGCTGAAAGGCACGGGCTGGGAGACCAGGAGCAGGCTGTGGTCAGTGCGGACCGGCTCATTGGCGCTGGGATGGGGGAACAGAGTCCTGGGGGCTTCGGCTGCTCACAGAGGAGACTTGAGCTGCAAAGCTCAGAGCTGGAAGGGGCGCTGTGGTGGGCCAAGAATCATCCCCACCCCCAGACCTGGAGCTCAGAATGCAATTTTACTGGGGAAGAGGAATTTTCAGATGTAATAGGGCTTTCAAGATGAGATGGTCCTGGATCAGGGTGGCCCCAAATCCTATGATGGTGTCTTCAGAACAGAAAGAAGAGGGGACACAGACGGGGAGCAGGTGACAGAGGACAGAGGGACACTTTCTCCCTGACCTGAGATCACAGAGGAATCACAAGGAGCTCCCAGCAGGAGCCCCGAGAGCAGGGCTGCGCAGGCGGGCGGCTCAGCCTTGGTGGCATCGTCTCGGTGCACCCGTTGCAGCAGGCAGGGGCCGTGCCATGCTGGCGCTGGGGTTCAGGCCGCAGGGAAAGCTCCAGGTTTAGTCTCCTCCGCAGCACAGACGTCTGAGGGAGAGGGGAGTCCACAAGTGGGAGAATCGGGTCCATGTGACACGTCATACCAACAAGGACACCCATGTCCGGATGGGAGCGCGACGTCGGGTCAGCTGCGGCACCTGCCCTGGATCCAGCTGGCTGAGTCCTGGCCCGGCCATCCCAGGGGGGCTTAATCCGATCCAGGCCCCGGGGACAAGGACGAGGCCCTGCCAGTGCGGGCTCTGCGGTCAGCGGGGCAGAAGGAGGGGGCAGGGCCGGTGCTCTCCACCCTCCAGTCCCAGCTGCCCAGGCCGCTCCTGCCAAGGCTGGAATCACTCATGTGAGAACTGATGTATTCCCTCTGGTTGTCATAAATTAATTGGAAAGCTCTGCAGTGATGGGAAGACAGTGTCCTTCTCCTCAAAGGGCCAGGTTTACGTGGTCCTAAGCCCCCTTCTCGCTGGTGACAGTCAGCCCCACGGGACCTCTGTCTCGGATCTTTCCTACATCCTGATGTTCGGGGAGTGGAGAGAAGAGTCCAGCACAGAGGGGCATTTCCTTCTCCCTCCCTCCTGCTCTACTGTGAATCTGTGGACCATCACTCAGTTCGAGACATTCCTAATGCAAACGACAAAAGCTTCAGCAGGCCCCTTGGGAGAGTGGCCACCCAGCTGGGCGTGAGCCTCCTCAGGCGGGGTTGCATCAAGTCAGCAGGGTTTCCGCGCACACACTGTCTTGGTGGAGAAGAGCCAGAGGAGGCTGAGTGCCCAGAGCCCTCCCCACTCTCTGTTACTGAGGCAGGTGTCAGCAGAAAGCAGAGGAATCAGTCACACGCATGGACCCCCTCATTCATCTGAGAACGGGCCCTGTCACCCCCCGTCCTCAATACTGCACCCCACCCCAGCCTCCGTGGCCTCCGCACCATCCACAGAGCTGCCTCAATTCAGGCTTTCCTGCCTCACTGCTGGAAACTGCAGCCTCACGCCCCCACTCATCCTCCAATAATCCTGGCCATGTCCAGTGGCACCGGCACCCTCGTCGCCCAGCCCCTGCCGGGACACAGCCCTGGTCTTAGACCCCACCCATTGTCCCTGACCCAGGAGCACCTGTCTTCCAGCTGGATGGTGATCCCCGGGAGCAGGGCCCCCTCACAGCCTGGATCCCTGACCCCCAGCCTGCATTCCATTGCCCAGGGTAGCCACCTCCTGGGTCCCACTCTGAGCACAGGCGGGCTCCAGTGTCCTGGCCGCGTCCAACACAAAAGGGTCAGCATCGTGCCTTCCGGGCTTCTAGGCAAGGTGGTCCTAGACACATGCGTTTGGGGTAGGGTCATGGAAGCCACACTGCAGGCCACAGCAGACTCCGCGGTGTGGGGCTCACGCTCCACAAAACGTGATCAGGGGTGAACACCAGGGGGTGTGGCTGGGGCGATGGGGACATGAGATGCAAAAATACCCCAGGAAAGGCATCCCCCCTGGGGGAGCCATCAGGCGAGACCCGAGCAGCACCTGCCACAGGGACACCAGCACAGTAAACCCTCCCTCAGCTGCCGTGGAGACCAGAGACACGCACACGTGCTCAGAGCAGGCGAGCCTGAGAAGCAGGTGCTGCACCGATGTTCAGATCTGCTCGGGGTCAGGAGGCAGACGAAGATTCCGGGTGCAAGCATGAACTCGGGAGCTGGAGGAGGACTCCGAGAATTTTCACCTTGAGCCTCGAGGCCCTGCTCCATCGCAATGCAGCCCGTCCCCTGTGAGGTCACAGAGCCAGGAGGGCAGGGAACCCAGGGCAGGGACTGTGTTGGGCTCAGAGTCAGGACAGAGGAGGGGAACCAGGACCAAGAGGTAGGAATGTCCCCGGAGCCTCATCACCTCCTTAACAAGGACTCAGAATGTCGTGGAGGGTGTCATGAGCATGACGGCGTTAGGTTGCTTCCAGAAACCTGCATTTAATGCATTCAGGTGGGGATTCGTCACTGTGACCTTCCCTTCTGCTGCTGTCTTTACAGAGCATGAGATGAACCCTGTTTGTTGTTGAAAGTGCCTCTGTGGTCGAGGAGGAGCCCTGGAGTTCTGTTTCCAGCGTGGGAAACGTAACATCCTCCCCCTTGGCACACTGCGCTTTATTATGCTGAGCTTTCTGTAAAATCATTATTGAGAATACATCAACAATACTCAGCCTCACCAATAATCAATGCAATGCAAATTGAAACAAAAATTAAAGCACTCTTTTTAAATGGCAAGGTTGAAAGACAATGGTTTCCTCCTCCTTTTAGAAATTAACCAGAAATCCTAAAAGAAAATATGAAGCAGAAACATGTCAACAGTCCTGGCCCTCAGTATATGAGGGAGGGCCGCCACGTGTGGTGAGAGCCATGTGAGAGCGCTGCCCTGGCCATCCAGTGTCAGCACTCAGCACTGTCACCACCAAGGGCCCAGGTTCGATCCCTGGTCCGGGAACTAAGTTCCTGCAACTGGCAGAACATGGCCAAAAATAATAATAAAAAGAAAGTCATACAGACACATGGAAAGGGGCCAAGAAAGTTTGTCTGTGAGGGCAGATGTCGGTGGTGGGGGTACTCAAAATCACTGTGAAAACTTTCCACTCAGTTTTGGACAAGGCGAACAGAACACGGACCTGTGACAGGAGCATCTGCAGCCAAGTCTACAGGTTTCTAGAAGAAGGAAAAGGACTGAACCAGGGACTCCCCTGAGATGCCCCGTTTGCAAGAAGCTATCATTGGAAGGACTGCTGCTGAAGCTGAAGCTCCAGTACTCTGGCCACATGATGCAAAGAGCCAACTCATTGGAAAAGACCCTGATGCTGGGAAGGATTGAGGGCAGGAGGAGAAGGGGACGACAGAGGATGAAATGGTTGAGTGGTGTCACAGACTTGATGAACGTGGGTTTGAGCAAACTCAGCGAGACAGAGAAGGACAGGGAAGCCTGGCGTGCCACAGTCTTTGGGGTCACAAAGAGTCAGACATAACTTAGCGACTGAACGACAACAAATTCTTAAAGAGCTGGAGACAGAAGGGAGGCTGTGCTGTGGGCTAAGTGATAGCCCGGTGGGTCCAGGGAGAAGGAAAACCCAAGTAACACACCTGGCCCCTTAGAGATTTTGTGCCGCTCTGTAGTTCATACCACATATTTCACCACGATCAGGGAAAATGTGAAGTTTAATAGAGTCTCTTCTACAAAGAAGAGCTCAAATCAGAGGTTAAAGTATCAAGAGAAAACAAAGATATGGATGAAAAAGTGACAAAGCTCAGGGAACGAGCTGAAGGAGAACATAGAGCCACACCTGAAATGTGACCCCGCTGAATGTGGTGCAAAGACAGATGGAAACAGGAGGAAAACACGGGAACAGACACGAGGGACAACCGAGAAAGGCCAGGAGGGGAAGTGGGGGCCCGTGAGGGCCGAGAGGATGCCGGAGAGAAGCACAGACGCAGAGGACAGAGCAAACCAGCAACATACAGAAAATACGCACGCAAGCATAGAGAAAAAGGACATGTGTCCACAAATGGGAAGGGACATGTTGCAGGAGAAAAGTTAGCAAAGGGTGCTAGCAAAGTAGCTCAATTTTAAAGACAAAGAAAGAATTATCTCAGCAGCCAAAGGGAAGAATCAAGCCACATTAAAAGGAATATCCTTAGTCTGGCCTCAGACGTTACCATGCCAACACCCAAGGCTGGAATCCGGACACTGAAGGCCTGCAAAGCCTTCAGAAAGAAAATTGGAACCCAAGAGCTTCACAGCCAGCCAGCTCATATCTTTCAAATATGAAGACAAAGGACAGATGCGTTTTGAAAATTCAAAATCTAGAGATAAATCCTTAAAATGAGCTCATCCTGAAGAAATGAAGCAGAAGACAACTTTGTCCAACCACGAGGCGACCAAGTGCAGAAAAAGAGCCAGCGGTGAGTGTGATCACACTTTTACCTATAGACGCAACCACCAAAACCAATACGGCGTTTCAGTTAGTTCCCAGAGGAAACATGAAGGTTAAATGTGAGAGCAGTTTAGAAATACTGTAACTCTCAGAAACTGGAAGAGAAAGGACACCTTATTCCGGAGGTGGTGTAAGAACACACGTCTCTTCATCTGTCAGAGCCAGAGGCAAAAATGTATTTAAGTCTGACAAATCAATCATTGGATGTATAAAGACATGGGCACGTGTGATGGCAAACTCCAAGGTCTAAACAGAAAACCAAGAGGAAATTGAGGTGTGCTTCTAGAGCTTCTCATCACGTGGAGGCAGTAAAGGATTGAGTTGAATTATAAAGCCCCACTATAAGACGGTCACCAAACACACTTTCACACAATAGAAATAAACAGATATGGCAGAGCGAAGGACACCGAGAGCACAGAGTGAAAACCGTTCTTAAGGCGCAATCACAAGGGGAAAGCAGAACAGCGGGAATCTCAGACGTACCAGCGCTTCGCTGGAGGATTAAACTCAACTAGGAGAAGATCCCATCTCCAGGTGGCTTCTGGGGATTATTCCCAGATCTGGTAACCGGAAGCTAGAGACACACACCAAGACAGATGCATAAAAATGCAGGCGCGACAGTCAACGTCAGAAAGGGCTCATGTGGGGACAAGTCCAGTTCAGCCGCTCAGTCCTGTCCAGCTCTTTGCGACCCCATGGACTGTAGCCTGCCAGGCTCCTCTGTCCATGGAATTCTCCAGGCAGGAATACTGGACTGAGTGGCCATTAATATAGTCCAAACCGAGAGACACCTAGGGAAGCCCATGGGACCATTGGTGGTGCTGCCTCAACCACATCAAGGGTAGCACAAAAACCAGAAAAGAAAACGAATTCAATCCCATGAAAATTATTGGAATCATCATGTCATGAACTATATAAACTAAATCAAAAGACAACTATAAACTGGAAAAAGGGCTTGCAATTTCTGTCCTAAACAATGTGTATCTCTTTTTAAAAATAAAGTTCTTAGGATCCACAAGGAGACCAAAGGACAACAGAAAAATACCTCAAACATGAACCCCAGTTTCAGGTCAGTTCAGTTCAGTCACTCAGTCGTGTCCGACTCTTTGCAACCCCATGAATCACAGCATGCCAGGCCTCCCTGTCCATCACCAACTCCCGGAGTTCACACAGACTCACGTCCATCGAGTCAGTGATGCCATCCAGCCATCTCATCCTCTGTCGCCCCCTTCTCCTCCTGCCCCCAATCCCTCCCAGCATCAGAGTCTTCTCCAATGAGTCAACTCTTCGCATGAGGTGGCCAAAATACTGGAGTTTCAGCTTTAGCATCATTCCTTCCAAAGAAATCCCAGGGCTGATCTCCTTCAGAATGGACTGGTTGGATCTCCTTGCAGTCCAAGGGACTCTCAAGAGTCTTCTCCAACACCACAGTTCAAAAGCATCAATTCTTCGGCGCTCAGCCTTCTTCACAGTCCAGCTCTCACATCCATACATGACCACAGGAAAGACCATAGCCTTGACCAGACGGACCTTTGTTGGCAAAGTAATGTCTCTGCTTTTGAATATGCTGTCTAGGTTGGTCATAACTTTCCTTCCAAAGAGTAAGCGTCTTTTAATTTCATGGCTGCAGGCACCATCTGCAGTGATTTTTGGAGCCCAAAAATAAAGTCTGACACTGTTTCCCCATCTATTTCCCATGACGTGATGGGACCGGATGCCATGATCTTTGTTCTCTGAATGTTGAGCTTTAAGCCAACTTTTTCACTCTCCACTTTCACTTTCATCAAGAGGCTTTTGAGTTCCTCTTCACTTTTTGCCATAAGGGTGGTATCATCTGCATATCTGAAGTTATTGATATTTCTCCTGGCAATCTTGATTCCAGCTTGTGTTTCTTCCAGTCCAGCATTTCTCATGATGTACTCTGCATATAAGTTAAATAAGCAGGGTGACAATATACAGCCTTGACGTACTCCTTTTCCTATTTGAAACCAGTCTGTTGTTCCATGACCAGTTCTAACTGTTGCTTCCTGACCTGCATACAGATTTCTCAAGAGGCAGGTCAGGTGGTCTGGTATTCCCATCTCTTTCAGAATTTTCCACAGTTTATTGTGATCCACACAGTCAAAGGCTTTGGCATAGTCAATCAAGCAGAAATAGATGTTTTTCTGGAACTCTCAGTTTTTCCATGATCCAGCGGATGTTGGCAATTTGACCTCTGGTTCCTCTGCCTTTTCTAAAACCAGCTTGAACATCAGGAAGTTCACGGTTCACGTATTGCTGAAGCGTGTTTACAGAACACAGTTTACAGAAAAGGAAATACAAATGGTGCATGCATACTAAGACGCTTCAGTCGTGTCTGATTTTGTGCGACCGATGGACTGTCGCCTGCCAGGCTCCTCTGTCCATGGGATTCTCCAGGCAAGAATACTGGAGTGGGTTGCCATGTCCTTCTCCAGGGGATCTTTCCAACCCAGGGACTGAACCCCCATCTCTTACGTCTCCTGCATTGGCAGATGGATTCCTTACCACTAGTGCCACCTGGGAAGCCCAATACAAATGGTACTAAGAATATAAAAACTATTCAGCTTTTTACACACAAATGCACATACACACACTTCTGAAATTAAAACTGCAGGGAGACAGCGTTTTCAGTTTGACACCATCAAATGTGGACATGTTGACCAGTACTCTGGTTAGGACATGGAGCCACAGGCGCTAACACCAAACCTTGGTGTTCTGGGGGAAAGGGACACATTCTAGGTACTTCGACAAGACACGGTTTCATGCAGGCAAATAGAGGCTTACAGAAACTGTCAGGAAAAGTGAGGATTAGGGAGGGAAGCTTCTGGAGTTCGGGAATCTCAGGAGGGCAGAAACTGCAAGGAAGCCCCTGCGGATCTCAGCTGTGCAGGCATGGGATTTGCAAGAAGTCCACCTGAAAACCACCGGTAGAGTCAGCCCAGCTTTCATCGAAACTCACATCTCACACCCTTGCTTCTTCCACTGGGCTTCTGAGTCTCATACCAGTGGTCTCACTGGCAGATACTAAACAAGATCTCTGCTGCCAAAGGATTTGTGGAAAGTATTTGCAGGCTGTGACCTTGCAGTACAAGGGGCAGAGGGAGAAGGAAGGAGGAGGACGAGGAGGTAACAGATGACCCTGGAAAGTGGGCTAGTTGGTTCAGTCTCTCTAACAGCAACAACTCTAACGACGTCCATCAAACTTGCCCGTTGACCTGGTGAGGACACCACAAGGAATTTAACCTGCTGGCATTCTAGCACAAGTGCCAAGTGACACCAAGATACCAGTCACTGAACTGTTTGTAACATCAAAAGATTGGAAATTCCGTGAAAGCCCATTAGTTCGTGACTGATAAAATGAGTTAGGGGGCATTCACATAACAAAATGCCGGGTATCCATTAAAAGTGGTGGGGCGGCTCTCCATGACGCACGGTTCCATCTCCAGGACACACTGTTGAGCGAATAAACCAAACCCAGTGGATGCAATGCACTGCTGTTTGTGCTGAAAGCTTAGAGGTATGTGAAAATTAAAATAACTGTGTACACACAAGCTTGTCTGTGCACAGACTTAATTTTCCAAGACTCACAAGAAACAGCAAATGTAGTTACATCTGGAGAGAAGAAGGGCGTGGGCTGGTCAGCAGGGTCAGCCGTCTCTGCACGTCCTGTCTGCTTCCCCATGCACTGCCTCAGCACAAGTGAAGATACTGTTTGTGTTGGTCAAGGTCCAGTCAGAGAAGTGGAACCAATCAGTATAGAGGTGGACCTGGACATGGACACAGTGATGGAGAAGGAGATGGAGGAGAGGGAGGTGGACCTGGAGCCGGAGATGGAGATGGAGGGGGAGACGGAGATGGAGGAAATTGGAGATGGACATGGAAATGGAGATGGAGGGGGAGATGGACATGGAGATGGAGACAGAGGGGGAGGGGGAGATGGACCTGGAGATGCTGATGGAGGAAATTGGAGATGGACATGGAGATGGAGATGGAGGGGGAGATGGACATAGAAATGGTGATGGAGATGGAGGCTGGGGGGAGATGGAGACAGGTTTGTTATAAGAATTTGACCTCACACAAGGGTGGGCACTGATTAAGGCGTCTCTCCAGGGAGCTGACCACCCAGAGGGCGGCAACACGGAGAGGACAGAGCTCACATCCTTTGTTGTCTCTGACCTTGGCGCCGTGGGTGTCCTCAGGATCTGCCGTTCATCACAGACTTGAACATGCTTGCTCGGGCCAGAAGCCAGAGGAGCCGGAGGAACCAGGAGCCAACCTCGCGCTCCAGAGGCAGGGCAGCAGATAAGGCCACACACGTGAGCCCACGTTAGTCCCCGCGTCTCCCTCCGTGGCTCACATGAGACCCCCTCGTCCCTCCCAACACCACACTGCCCTGCCCGGGACCCCCGGAAGGGGATTCTGGGAGGTGTAGTTCACCCAACCAAGCTGACACGTCACAAAACCACCAAACTTGCAAAGAATAGCATGGTCGTGTTTCACATCCACTTTTTAAAAATACTGAGAAATGAGTCTAAATCCTGGCAAGGGTTCAATAAAGTCAATGCTGTCACATGTCCTTGGTGTCACTCTAAATTGGTCTGGACCCAGCAACAGCCGTTTGCACAGACAGGTCGAGAAGCGCTGGGGCCCTCACTTCACTTCTGGGAACTGGACGAAAGATAATCACCCTCCAAAACCAGGGGAGGGGGATAAGGGAGTCTCCATTGCTCTGTAGGGGCATGACCTGTAACAACGAGACGCAAACTAAATACCGAAAACTTAGCTGGTGCGCACTGTCTTACTGTTCCCAACTGTTACGTGTGTTTCCATGTTGCAAGCTCTAGCTGGGTAAGAAATTCTCCACCATGAAGGGCGGCAAAGCAGGTCGCCGGCACGCCAGTGCCCTTGGCAGCATCTGCAGAGTGAAATGAGCTACATGTGGCCCAGGGCCCGCAGGCAGCTCCGCGGGAGGCGCCCTGCACCATGGCCAGCGTCCCCTGCGGTCTTCAGCCCTTTTCCAGGAGGGGGTGCCCGTGGCTGCCACGTGTCCCCATGAAAGTCTGCACACGTGTTATCAACGACGCTTCCAGCAGCCCCAACAAGGCAGGCCTCCTCAGCCCCATGTCAGCTCTGAGCAAACGAAGGTTCAGGATGTTTAAGCCCAAGACTGACCGCTCAGAGCGGCTGACCAGCCTGGGCGTGCTGGCCCCTCTCCGCACCAGACCACACACCCTCTGTCCTCCTGGGGACCTCAGCAGGCTGCACGAGCTCCTTCCGACAGTTCTTCTCAGGAGAATCTGATCTTCACTCTACGCAGAGGAGGGCTTTGGCAGCAGTTCCTATTCCCTCCCCGTGTCCGTTTGTGTTCCATGGACAGGATTTCCAGTTGATTGAAGAGCCTCCCTTCTGGGTGCCAGTCCCAGCAGGCTGGACATGCTTCCAGCTCAGCTTCTAAGTGTCTCGATAGGTTTTGGAACAGAGCCGACTACAGGAGAGAAGCTTCCCAGGGGAGCCTGTGGGAAGATGGTGCAGGAACGAAGGGGCTTGAGTGGCAGGCATAGAAAGGGTTTGGCCCTTTCTGTTCCCATGTGGAGAGGATGCCCGCATCATGAGGGGCGAGGGGGTGAAGCCCAGCACCCTGCGCTGTCTTGCAGGAACTGCCCCACCTCCTTTATTCTCCTTCCTCCTACGAAGAAGGACCAGATGCTCATCCGACTGCTCAACCTGGGTAGTCCCAGACAGGGCCTCTGGTGGATCTTCTCCAAAAGTAGCCCCACTGACTCCCCCGCCCCCCATCTCTGCTCCTCTGTACATGACTCTCAGCTGCTGTTATCAGGAAGTGCGGCTTTTCTCCACCCACTGGTCTGGGCCGAATGGTAGAACATGCTGGAAGGGATAGACAGTGCCCCAGTCTGAGCCCAGGCCCCAAGCGGTTACTTGTTCTTCTGGAAACTTGCTGGAGGCCAGGGGCACAGCAGGGCCAGCCTGCCAGGTAAGAGAGACACGTGCCCCACCCTCTACTTCTCCAGCGGACAGTCTGCCGACCCCCAGGAGCAGGGCCACCCTGCTGACCCGAGGCTGACCACCAACAGGGGAGCGACAAGCCCTGAGGGGCCCAAAGAACCAGCCAGTGGAGCCCGACCCAAACAGCTGACACGCTGCATCGTGGACTGAACATCTACTTTGTGTCAGCCTCTAAATTATAGGTGCTTGGGATAGACAGAGTCCTGCAGATTTACTAATGGGGGCGGGGATCTTCTCTCCTAATTCTGCCTGTGCCTTCTCCGCCCCTCCCCTCCTGGCAGGGGGGTCGCTGAGCCCAAGCTGGCCGGAGGCCCAGGCCCCCTGCCTCTCTCTGCCCAGCCCCGCTCCCCACGCCGCGTCACAGGAACCTTGCCTCAGGCCCAGCCTCAGCTCAGAGGTAGCCATGGCCATGCTCAACACACCGTCCTCGCAGAGGGGCCATCACCCCCACGCCACCTACCATCCAGGGCTTCCCTGGTGGCTCACTTGGTAAAGAATCCACCTGCAATGCAGGAGACCCTGGTTTGAGTCCTGGGTCAGGAAGATCCGCTGGAGAAGGGATAGGCTACCCACTCCAGTATTCCTGGGCTTCCCTTGTGGCTCAGCTGGTAAAGAATTCCCCTGCAATGAGGGAGACCTGGGTGTGATCCCTGGGTTAAGAAGATCCCCTGGAGAAGGGAACGGTTACCCATTTCAGTGTACTGGCCCGGAGAATTCCATGGACTTATAGTCATGGGGTCTGTGTAGTCCATGGGGTCTAGTCCATGAGGTCGCAGAGTCAGACAGGATGTGCGACTTTCTCACCTACCATCCAACAAGGAATCCTGAGGAAGGAGGAGACCCAGGGACCCCTCTCAAGTCTCAGAGCTAAGCTTCAACCCCCAATGTGGACTTTTGTGGAAAGTGACACTAGACACTCGCATTTGGGGTGGGGGTCATGGAAACCAAGCTTCAGGCCACACAGTAACCTCTTTCAAAGGGAGCCCTCCTGCACTGTTGGCGGGGGTGTAAACTTGTGCAGCCACTGTGGCGAACAGTGTGAAGGCTACTTAAACACCTGGACATAGACACAGGGCTGCCGGGCGCCCCAGCAATCCCACCCCCGGGCACAGATCTGCGGTGCACTGTGCTCAGTCCTGTACGACTCTTTGTGACCCCGTGGACTGCAGCCCTCCCAGCTCTTCTGTCCATGGGGTTCTCCAGGCAAGAACACTAGAGTGGGTTGCCATTTCCTCCTCCAGGGGATCTTCCCGACCCAGGGAATGAATCCACGTCTCCTGCCTTAGCAGGTGGATTCTTCACCACTGCACCACCGGGAAAGCCCCATATATCTGGAGAAAACTATCACTTGAAAAGATAACACGGCCCTGTCTTCTTCCCTGGAGAGCCTCACAGAGGGCCAGGCAAATCAACCCTACTCGCCAAAGTCTCATAAGACTGCCCAAAGCCGGAAGACCATCATCCGCATATCACACTCAGGGAATCTGAGCTTGGGGGTCACAGCACCCATCCAGAACCACAGCTCAGCAGCGCCCAGTTCAAAGCCAAGTCCAGCCTTCTAGTCCTCCAGCCACATCACCAGCCACAGCTGCCCACACACCAAACTTCTGACCACTTCCCCAGCCCCAGCTCCCACCCAAGTCCCGTTTCCTGGTTTCTTTGTCCACCATGCACCCCATCCAGCTCACACACAGGTCTCCCCAGATGTCACTGCCTCCCAGGACTCTAGCCCCACCCAGCCAGCATTGCCTCCTGCCAGGGCTCCTGGCCAGGACTCTGTCCTCCCAGCCCCTCCTTACCGGGCAGCCCATGCCCACGTGTTGCCTGCACTGCCCCAGCTGCACGTGCGCAGTTCTGGACTGGTACCTGCAGGGCCCATGGAGATGGGACGCAGGAATCAAGGTGCTGGTCTGACTGCTACTGATGCTGGAGAGTTTCGACTCATCAAATCATTTTATTCCTCAAATACAGGGAGGGTGTAAAGCAGTTTTACTTTGGTATGAAGTTCATGTTTTCAACTCTTACCTTGAAAAAGTTTTCCTTCACAGACAGAATATGGGATTAGTTGAAAAGTTGATAGTATCGTCCTTCTGGGATTTCTCCTTGAGGCCAATCAATAAATCGTTTCTGATGGCTTTAACATAGATTAACCAACTAAATAAGTCAAGCCAGGGTTTATTTAGCTTCTTGGAAGGGAGAGATTTTCAGCACTGAACTTTAGGAAAGTTAAGAGAGCTCTGCAAGCCGTCTGGAATTTTTACAAATGGCTGGATGAGGTATGGGGTGTGGGGGAGGGGGCTGTCACTTCAGCAGCTACCGTCCTTACACAGCCAACCCCTGCCTACCACATGAGTCGGAATCGGGGTGTCCGGGAGTTGGGGTGTCAGCTGCCAGCACTATCGTGGACAGCCATTCTTCTGAGTTTATTCCCACAGAGGTGCCCAGAGCACTGATGTCTGGGGAGAAGGAGAAGCCATAAGGCAGGAGGGGACAGAACAGAAGTCAGGTGGACAGAGGAAAATCAAGGCAGACAAGCCAGAGCAGGAAGGCAGGAGGCCCTGCTGGATGAGCCCTGTCTGACGACGGCCGCTCCCACGCGGGCAGGGCGGGCGTGAGCTGGGACTGAGCCAGTGCCCTAGACTCCTGCCCGATGGAAGCTGTTCTAATTTCCGGGACATGGTGTCTCTTCCTCGAAATTCAAAGCCCCTGGAGGATCCAAATGGCCCGTCAGATGATCATCCCCAGACCACCCTGCTGTGTCCACCAGGGGGAAAAGTGAAAGCATGGCCGCCAGGAACCACACCCATCCGCAGCTGGAGGACCTCTAAAGGAGGACCGGACACCTCCTGTAGGGGTCTACCACCAAGCAGGAAGTCTTCCAGTTTCTAGAAGCCTCAGGGAGGCATGAAGTGACTCGAACAAAGGAGCGTGGAGTGGGTGAGGGCGGTAACTCTGGAGCCCGGGGCAGGGAGGCTGGATGCTCAAGGAAGGGGGTCAGACTTTAGGGTCATGGACCAGGGTTCACACCCAACCCTGCCATTGTTGACAATGTCTCCAAAAGTCAAGGGTCTCATCTAGGAAGTGAAAGGATGAGGTCATTTCCGAGGCAGGGCTAGGGTGTGTCCCGCTAAAGATGACGTTTTCTCACCCCAGCACTCTGTTCGGAAACAGAGCCATTGCTGATGTAATTAGTTAAGAAGAGGCCACCAGCATTAGCAGGGGGTCCTAAATCCAATGTGACTAGTGCCTTTACAAGAACAGAGACAGACCCACAGAGAGAAGCCACATGAAGACAGAGGCTGAGACGGGAGACGCGCAGCTGCAGACCAAGGGTGGCCGATGGCGCAGACACCAAGGGAAAGGCGTGGGACAGTCTCCCTGGGGTCCTTCAGACAGCGCCGGCCGTCCAATCCCTGATCTGAGGTGCCAAGCCTCCACAATAGCGAGAGAAGCTATGTCTGTTCCTTGAAACCGCTCGGTTGCTACAGGAGCCTCACAGAGCTCACACACTCCCCCTGTGCTTGCCCACCGGCCACAGGATGGCCCTTCCTGCTCCAGCATCACCTCTGTTTTCCAGACGGGAGGCAAGGTTCCCACCAGCAGCTTCTCACATCTTACTGGACAGAACTTGGGTCAGCCAGCCTGAGTCCCAAGGGAGGATAGAAAATAGAATCGCTGACGTTTTCAGCTGGACACATTTCTACACCCAATGGGTTCAGTATTCTGTTGGTAAGAAAGCAGGGTAAAATGGACCCTTTGAAGGCAACTAGCCTTGATATCAGGGAGGGTGGATACTGTCCCCAGATATATATGGGCTTCTCTGGAGGCTCAGTGGTAAAGAGTCAGCCTGCCAATGCAGAAAATGCAGGTTCAATCCCTGGATCAGGAAGATCCCCTGGAGAAGGAAATGGCAGCGCACTCCAATATTCTTGCCTGGGAAATCCCATGGAGAGAGGAGCCTGGTGGCCTCAGTCCACAGGATCATAAAAGAGTAGCAACTAAACAACAAATATATACACATATATATATCAAATCAGATCAGTCACTCAGTCGTGTCCGACTCTTCGTGACCCCATGAATCACAGCGCTCCAGGCCTCCCTGTCCATCACCAACTCCCAGAGCTCACTGAGACTCACATCCATTGAGTCAGTGATGCCATCCAGCCATCTCATCCTCTGTCATCCCCTTCTCCTCCTGCCCCCAATCCCTCCCAGCATCAGAGTCTTCTCCAATGAGTCAACTCTTCCCATGAGGTGGCCAAAGTACTGGAGTTTCAGCTTTAGCATCATTCCTTCCAAAGAAATCCCAGGGCTGATCTCCTTCAGAATGGACTGGTTGGATCTCCTTGCAGTCCAAGGGACTCTCAAGAGTCTTCTCCAACACCACATTTAAAAAGCATCAATTCTTCGGTGCTCAGCCTTCTTCACAGTCCAGCTCTCACATCCATACATGACCACAGGAAAGACCATAGCCTTCACTAGACAAATCTTTGTTGGCAAAGTAATGTCTCTGCTTTTGAATATGCTATGTAGGTTGGTCATAACCTTCCTTCCAAGGAGTAAGCGTCTTTTAATTTCATGGCTGCAGGCACCATCTGCAGTGATTTTGGAGCCCAAAAATAAAGTCTGACACTGTTTCCCCATCTATTTCCCATGAAGTGATGGGACCAAATGCCATGATCTTTGTTTTCTGAATGTTGAGCTTTAAGCCAACTTTTTCACTCTCCACTTTCACTTTCATCAAGAGGCTTTTGAGCTCCTCTTCACTTTCTGCCATAAGGGTGGTGTCATCTGCATATCTGAAGTTATTGATATTTCTCCTGGCAATCTTGATTCCAGCTTGTGTTTCTTCCAGTCCAGCGTTTCTCATGATGTACTCTGCATATAAGTTAAATAAACAGGGTGACAGTATACAGCCTTGACGTACTCCTTTTCCTATTTGGAACCAGTCTGTTGTTCCATGTCCAGTTCTAACTGTTGCTTCCTGACCTGCATACAGATTTCTCAAGAGGCAGATCAGGTGGTCTGGTATTCCCATCTCTTTCAGAATTTTCCACAGTTTATTGTGATCCACACAGTCAAAGGCTTTGGCATAGTCAATAAAGCAGAAATAGATGTTTTTCTGGAACTCTCGCTTTTTCCATGATCCAGTAGAATTCAGACTTAAATTGAGACTTAAATTGAAGAAAGTAGGGAAAACCACTAGACCACTCAGGTATGACCTAAATCAAATCCCTTATGATTATACAGTGGAAGTGAGAAATAGATTTAAGGGCCTAGATCTGATAAATAGAGTGCCTGATAAACTATGGAATGAGGTTCGTGACATTGTACAGGAGACAGGGATCAAGACCATCCCCATGGAAAAGAAATGCAAAAAAGCAAAATGGCTGTCTGGGGAGGCCTTACAAATAGCTGTGAAAAGAAGAGAAGCAAAAAGCAAAGGAGAAAAGGAAAGATATAAACATCTGAATGCAGAGTTCCAAAGAATAGCAAGAAGAGATAAGAAAGCCTTCTTCAGCGATCAATGCAAAGAAATAGAGGAAAACAACAGAATGGGAAAGACTAGGGATCTCTTCAAGAAAATCAGAGATACCAAAGGAATATTTCATGCAAAGTTGGCTCGATAAAGGACAGAAATGGTATGGACCTAACAGAAGCAGAAGATATTAAGAAGAGGTGGCAAGAATACACAGAACTGTACGAAAAAGATCTTCACAACCCAGATCATCACGATGGTGTGATAACTGACCTAGAGCCAGACATCCTGGAATGTGAAGTTAAGTGGGCCTTAGAAAGCATCACTACGAACAAAGCTAGTGGAGGTGATGGAATTCCTGTTGAGCTATTCCAAATCCTGAAAGATGATGCTGTGAATGTGCTGCACTCAATATGCCAGCAAATTTGGAAAACTCAGCAGTGGCCACAGGACTGGAAAAGGTCAGTTTTCATTCCAATCCCAAAGAAAGGCAATGCCAAAGAATGCTCAAACTACCGCACCATTGCACTCATCTCACATGCTAGTAAAGTAATGCTCAAAATTCTCCAAGCCAGGCTTCAGCAATATGTGAACCGTGAACTTCCTGATGTTCAAGCTGGTTTTAGAAAAGGCAGAGGAACCAGAGATCAAATTGCCAACATCTGCTGGATCATGGAAAAAGCAAGAGAGTTCCAGAAAAACATATATATATATATATATATATATACTCTTGCCTGGAAAATCCCATGGATGGGGGAGCCTGGTAGGCTGCAGTCCATGGGGTCGCTAAGAGTCGGACAGGACTAGGCGACTTCACTTTCACTTTTCACTTTCATGCATTGGAGAAGGAAATGGCAACCCACTCCAGTGTTCTTGCCTGGAGAATCCCAGGGACAGGGGAGCCTGGTGGGCTACCGTCTGTGGGGTCACACAGAGTCGGACACGACTGAAGTGACTTAGCATTACCATATATATATATACACACACACACGTACATAAATAATACACATATGTACTGTATATAATGCAGTGCTTATCAATCATCTACTGTTTATTGTGCGCCACATGCTCCTCTAAGAGCTTTACCTGCTGCTGCTGCTGCTAAGTCACTTCAGTCGTGTCCAACTCTGTGCGACCCCATAGACGGCAGCCCACCAGGCTCCCCCGTCCCTGGGATTCTCCAGGCAAGAACACTGGAGTGGGTTGCCATTTCCTTCTCCAATGCAGGAAAGTGAAAAGTGAGAGTGAAGACGCTCAGTCGTATCTAACCCTCAGCAACCCCATGGACTGCAGCCTACCAGGCTCCTCCGTCCATAGGATTCTCCAGGCAAGAGCATTGGAGTGGGTGCCACTGTCTTCTCCGAAAGAGCCTTACCTGTACAACTCATTTACTCCTCACAATAAAATACCTCACAATGAGAGGTAACCTCTCATCCCATTTTATAGATGAGGAAACTGAGGCAAAAAGCAGTTAAGAAACTTGCCCACAGTCACGCAGCCAGAAAGTGAAGGAGCTGGAATTTGAACCCAGTCTCTGTCATCTCTCCACAGTGCTTATCCAGCTCCACTAACATCATAACTGCTCAGAAAAGCATTTATTGGATTAACTGGATTGAATTTGCTGTTGCTCAGTCTTTACACTGTGTCCAGTTCTTTGCAACCCCATGGACTGAACATGCCAGGCTCCTCTGTCCATCACTATCTCCTGGAGTTTACTCAGATTCATGTTCATTGAGTCAATGATGCCATCCAACCATCTCATCCTCTGTGGCTTGCTTCTTTTGCCTCCAGTCTTTCCCAGTATCAGGGTCTTTTCCAATGAGTCAGCTCTTCGCATTAGGTGGCCAAAGTACTGGAGCGTCAGCTTCAGCATCAGTCCTTCCAATGAATATTCAGGGTTAATTTTCTTTAGGATTGACTGGTTTGATCTCCTTGCCGTCCAAGGGACTCTCAAGAGTCTTCTCCAGCATCACAATTCAAAAGCATCGATTCTTTGGCTCTCAGCCTTTATGGTCCAGCTCTCACATCTGTACATGATTATTGGAAAAACTATAGCTTTGACTATAAGGACCTTTGTCGGCAAAGTGATTTCTCTGCTTTTTTAATACACGGTCTATGTTTGTCATAGCTTTCCTTCCCAGGAGCAAGCGCCTTTATATTTCCTGGCTGCAGTCACTGTCTGCTGTGATTTTAGAGCCCAAGAAAATAAAACTTGTCACTCCTTCCATGGTTTCCTCTTCTATTCGCCATGAAGTGATGGGACCAGACGCCGTGATCTTAGCTTTTTGAACTGGATTGAATAAGAAGAAAAATAAATTCAAAACCCTCATTTAGTCTCTAGTTAAAACCGCACAAAACCACACGAATCTGCTTTAACCCTCAGAAGCAGTGAGCCGGGCAGTTAGGGCCCTGCCTGTGGCAAAGCCCCAGAGGCCAGCACTCACTGTACAGGCTGCGCCCTTTGTGACACGGGAAGAACTCTAATTTCTGAAAATTACAGAAGGAAGTCCTTAGCTCAGCCTTGGAAGCGTCTAGGAAGCTCTTCTCAGCCATAAACCAGAGGCAAATACTTACCAGATTGAGTATTTTCTCATCTGCTGTGTCAGTCACAGCATCTCCGCCCAAAGCCACTTGAATTTGGGCAGACGATTTGCGTTTTCAAGCATCCCGCCCGCCTGCCCACCCAGCATTGTGGCAAACCTACAAATCCCATCTTCCGAGTAGCCTTAGCCCCGTTCCGGTTTCCCATGTGGATGTCACAGGCTGCACACTTCATCAGAAGGGTATTATCATAACCATTATTAGTGTATTATTACCATTATTAAATGAAATCTTGCCTCCAGTTGAGTTTCTGCTCGCTCCCCTATGGCAATGAAGCCAAAGCACCGTGAACTTTGTCCTGATTTCAGAGGAAACAGCCCAGCTTTTCTACCAGCAACACTGCTGGTGTGGCCCAGCCCTGCCTGGGCTGTCCATTCGTTCCCGAATTACAATTGGGCCTCCACTCCCTGGCTCACAGCTTCATCCTGAACCTTCCTGGCTCAGTCTCGCGGGCTCCCGATCCTGCCCACAGCTCCTGGCTCCTTGCCTGCTCCTCACTTCTGTGACTTCTTCTTGGGCCTGGACCCTCTCCAGGCTCCCGATAACCGTTCATTTCTTTATCCAGAGAGCAGTTCCGGAACACAACTACGAAGCACACACTATGATAGGCACCAGAGGGAGCAAGAAAGACAAAGACACAGCCTCCTAGGAGCAAACATTCTGGTGTGTGAGTCAAGCAACACACAGGGAACAAATCGATGACATTTAATTCTGGTGGATATATGTGTGCACGCATGCAAAGCAGCTTCAGTTGTGTCCGACTCTTCGTGACCCAATGGACCGTAGACTGATGGTCTCCTCTGTCCATGGGACTCTCCAGGCAAGAATACTGGAGTGGGTTGCCATTTCCTCCTCCAGGGGATCTTTCTGACGCAGGAATCAAACCCGTCTCTTGCATCTCCTGCATTGGTAGGCAGATTCTTTACCACTAGCGCCACCTGGGAAGTCCAAACAAAACAGGGCAAAGGCTTGACGATAAATAAATAGGTATTGGCCACAGTATCCAGTCATGAGATGACCCCCGGGATTCTCACCTCCTAAATGCACCCCTGGGTACTGCCCTTCCCACATCAACAGTGGTGGCACCTACCACCCAGAGCAGACTGTGGACAGGACAGGACAGTGGCCGAAAGGCAGTGACATCGCGGCTGCCGCTCGCTCTCTCGCATCCCTCCCTCGGGAGGAAACCAGAGGCTGCACCGGAGGGCGCAGGAGCACGCCCGTGGAGGGCTCCTGCTGCAACCAGTCTCACATCTCCCCCCAGACGAGGGCGCCAGCTTGGAAGTGGCCCTCCACGCCAGGCAAGTCTTGGGGTGGCCAGAGCCCTGGCTGGTGTCTTCAAGCAACTTGACAAATGGTCTTGAGATGGGGCAAGGCCATTTCCTAATTCCTGACTCGTAGAACTGTGAGAGCTTACAAATGCTTACTGTACTTCCCTGGTGGATAAGATGATAAAAAATATTGCCGTCAATGCAGGAGACCTGTGTTCTACCCCTGGAGAAGAGACTGGCAACCCACTCCAGTATTCTTGCCTGGAGAATCCCATGGAGAGTGGAGCCTGGCGGGCTAAAGTCCATGGGGTCACAAAGAGTCAGACATGACTGAGCGATTAACACTTATGCAGCAACGGATCACACGTGGAGGTGTTCTTCTGGTTAGGTGACAAGGAAAGTTCTTCTAAGAGCTTCCCTGTGAGCAGAGATGTGCATGAAGTGAGAGAGGCCACGGAAAGTTGTGGGGAAGAGCATTCCAGAAAGAGGGGACCAAACATGCACAGGCTCTGAGGTGACTTTAATCACTTGAGGCCTTTTTAATGAATAGCAAGGAAGCCATGTGACTAGAGTGAGTGGCAGAAAAGGAGATGATTGAAAATAAGAAATAGAACATAGGTATAACAAAATACTTATCGCATAGTAAAAATGGAAACCATTTTAAAATATCAGTAACCACCTTAGTTGTCAATACACTGGGACTTCTGGCTATCCAGGGCTTCCAAGGCAGAAGACAGGGGTTCAGTCCCTGGTTAGGGAACTAGGATCCCACATGCCTTATGGCCAAAACCACAAAATTTGGTTTAAAACAGTTTAAAATATCAATGGATGGCTATGAACTGAATTGTGAGCCCCTCCCGTTCACGTGTTGAAGCCCTAAATGCCAACATGGCAATATTTGGAGGCAGAACTTTTAGGAAGTAAAGTTAAATGAGTTCCTAAGGATGGGGCCCTAATCCCATGAGACTCCTGGCTTTTTAGGAAAAGGTAGAGACCTCTCTCTTCCCATATGACAGACCAGAGAGGGTCCGTTTGAGGACACGGTGACAAGGCAGCCACCGCAGGGCAGAAGGAGTGTCCCCCAGGGAAGCACGCTTGTTGGAACCTTGACCTTGGACTTCCAGCCTCCAGAATTATGAGAAAATTGATTCCTCTTGTTTAAACCTCCCCGTCTGTGGTGTTTGATTACGGTGGCCCGAGCTGACTAAGGCATGGACATAACCCTTCAATTAAAAGTCAGAGGTTGTCAGGCAGGATTTTTAAAAATCCATATGGTGTGTCTGTGAATCACGTCTAAGCATAAGAAAACAGAAGGGCTTAAAGGAAAGAATCACAGTGTGAGTGTGCTCAGTCATGTCCGACTCTTTGTGACCCCATGGACTGTAGCCCACCAGGCTCCTCTGCCTGTGAAATTCTCCAGGCAAGAATACTGGTGTGGGTTGCCATTTCCTCCTCCAAGGGATCTTCCCCACCCACGGCTTGAACCCACGACTCCTGAATCTTCTGCACTGGCTGATTCTTTACCACAAGCACCTTGTGGGGAACCTAAAGGAAAGAATGGAGGACGATATACCTGCAAACGCTCGTGAAAGCACGCTGCTGATGAACATCAATATTGGATTGATACATTTGAGGCTAAAAGATCACCAGAGACATACACTGGCTGTTTACATTGATAAACGTTTTAATTCACCAGGAGTATATAATGATTCCTAAGTCTGCACCTAAAAAAAGTGACCTCAAAATATGTAAAGCAAAATCTGACAAATGTACCCCAAAAATAGGCAAATCCCTAATCATTCACGGTTGATACCTCAATCAGAGTGGGCTGGGGGGGAGGAAGGACCAAAAAGACTGAAGCGCGTAGCCCACAAAGTGACACGGTGGAAAACAAGTGTGTGTGGGAAGCGTCGCAAAGCCCACAGCGCGGTCGAAACAAACACAATCGATCAACGATGAATCTAATGATGAAGAAGGGACAGACAGGGAGAAGAGAGAGGGGAACCCCAAAGCAATAATAGGAATATGAAGGGATGGCTACAGAGCCTGCAGGTAGAATCTGCCTTTGTGACAAGAACTTTTCACAATTTAGATGAAATTCCTAGGAAAATATAAGGTACCAAAACTGCCAGAAGGAAAAACAAAACAAAACCATGCTATAAACAATAAAAAATACTGAATTAGCAATATAAGAACTTTCCCCACAAAGAAAACTGTAGGCAAAGACGTAATCAGTGGACAGCTCTACCAAACACTGGGCAAAGAAAGAATCCCAAGTGTACACAAATGAAAAGAAAGTAAAAGGAGATGGAGGAGAGTGACAGGGACACTTCCCAATTCAGTTTACAGAACCAGCCTGCCTCTGCCCCTAAACCTGACAAGGATAGTTCCGAGGAGAAGGAAAAGAAAGACTGAGCTCAATTACGAACATAGATGCAAAAATTCCAAATGAAATATTAGCACACTGTGTTAATAATTATCTAAGAAGGATGACAACTACATAATGACCAAATCTGTTTATTCCCAGAGTGCAAATTTGTTCTTAACACTAGAAAATTGATCTATATAATTTGCCACACTGACAATTAAAGGAGAAAAGAGCATGATCATCTCAAAACAAAGAAACTATGGTTTGAAATTTCAGTATTCATTCATGATTTTTTTTAAGTAACTAAATCAATTCTTAAATGGAATAAAATGTCATTAATCTGAGAAGGTGTGTCTCAACAAAACCTACACCAAGAATTCTTCTCTTTTTCCATTGAAGTATAGTCGCTTTACAGGGTGCAATTTCTGCTGTACAGCACAGTGACCCAGTCACGAATAGATAAATCTTTTTTCTGTACTTTTCTGTATGGCTTGTCATCGTTCTCTGCTATACGGTAGAACCTCGTGGTTGATCCATCCTGTATATAACAGCTTATATCTGCTAGTCCCAAATTCCCAATCCTTCCCTCCCCCAACCACCTCCCACTTGGCAACCGCAAATCTCTCTGTGCAGGAGTCTATGTTTCATAAATAAGTTCATTTGCATCATATTTTAGATTCCACGTATAAGTGGTAGTACATGCTGTTTGTCTTTCTCTTTCTGACTCACTTCACTTAGTATGATAATCTCTAGGTCCATGAACCTTGCTACAAGTGGCATTATTTCATTCTTTCTTACGGTTAAGTAGTATTCCACTGAGGCTTCCCTGGTGGTTTCGCGATAATCTGCCTGCAATGCAGGAGACCCAGGTTCAATCCATGTGTTGGGAAGATCCCCTGGAGAAAGGAATGGCAACCCACTCCAGCACTCTTGCCTGGAGAATCCCATGGACAGCGCAGCCTGGTGGGCTGCAGTCCACAGCATCGTACAGAGTCAGACGCAACGGAGCAGCTGAGCAGCAGCAGCAGCAATACCCACTGCGCATGCACCGCATCGTCTCTCTCCGTTCACCCGCGAGGGGCCTTTAGGCTGCTTCCACGGCTTGGCTAGTGCATGGTGCTGCTATGGACACAGGGAGGCATGTGTCTTTACCAGTTATAGTTTTGTCCAAGTATATGTCCAGGAGTGGTCATTAATGGTGAACTATCTAAATCCTGGCTTAGAAACCAGGCAGGGTCAAGAGTGCCCTTATCACAGCTCTGCTGAGGGTCTTAGAGAAAGGCTGGGTGCTCCACTAAGTCAAGGCAAAGAAATAATTCATGTGAGAACCGGCAAAAAATTAAAAGCAGACTCAACTTTTACTACTTGCAGACGCTATAATATAAAGATAGTGCAAAGGAATTTGCACTGTGTATTTTGAGCTAATATAACACTTTCTAACACAGCAGGATATATAAATCAATATTAAACATCAATTTTTTTTCCGCATACCAGAAAACAATTTTTTACAGATAACATACATATGCTTTTCAGTTTCTGATAATAGTGGAGAAACCTATTTCAAGCAAATCCTCTCACTGATAACAATTATAAACTCTGGGGAAAATGTAAAAAGCAACTTTTTGAAGTCACAGGCGAGCAAACAAAATTCTATAGAAACTGGTTGGAGATCTCACACATAGAAGCTGGGCGCTCTAAAGAAGTTACAGCATACCCAACTAACAGAAAAAGAGTATATAAGCTGCAAAATTACTAGAAGGGAGGGAATTATAAAGTTGACAGCAAAAATAAAGTGGAAAAAAGACAAACAGAGAAGATGGATGAAACCAAAATTTGGTTCTTAGAAAAACTGACTAATTTGATAAACATCTAGTACATCTGATGAAGACTGTACAATAAAATACACAAATTTGTCTTCAGAAATGAAAGATAGACAGTTACAGACTTCACAGTCATTCAAATGGCAATATGGAAACATTATGGAAAAGGGTGATGTGATGTCAATAAATTCAACCACTTCTATGAAACAGACAAATTCCTTGAAAGACTCAAATTATAAAAACTGACTCAAAAAGAAATGAAAGATCTGAATAGCCCTCCAACTGCTGAAAAAATTAGATTCACAAAAACCTATCTACCAAAATAACTCCAGGCTCAGATGACTTCACTGATGAATTGTACAATACAATCAGAAAAAAGTGAAACAATTCTACACAATTACTTTAGGGGAAAAGGAGGAAGATGGAATACTTCACAGTTTGCTTCATAAAGCCAGCATCACCAATTACTAAAGCCTGACAAAGGCATTTCAAGAAAAGGAAACCACCCACTGATATTCCCCATGCATGTATGTGTGTATGCACGTGTATATGTGTGCATGTATGTGTGTATGCACGTGTATATGTGTGCATGTATGTATGTGCAAGTTCAGTTCAGGTGTTGCTCAGTCGTGTCCATCTCTTTGCGACCCCATGGACTGCTGCTGGGGACCAGCCCCAGCTGATCCAGGGACTTCGAAGCGAGGACGGCGTCGGTGGGGGTCAGGACACGACAGAGACGATAAAGAATAATAGAACGAGGATAGCTCAGTAGGAAAACTCAGTGAAGAAAAGAGGCTGAGTAGCTTGGTTTCGGGGAAGGCAATGGCACCCCACCCCAGTACTTTTGCCTGGAAAATCCCATGGACGGAGGAGCCTGGTAGGCTCCAGTCCATGGTGTCGCTAAGAGTCGGACACGACTGAGCGACTTCACTTTCACTTTTCACTTTCCTGCGTTGGAGAAGGAAATGGCAACCCACTCCAGTGTTCTTGCCTGGAGAATCCCAGGGGCAGGGGAGCCTGGTGAGCTTCCGTCTATGGGGTCGCACAGAGTCGGACACGACTGAAGCGACTTAGCAGCAGCAGCAGCTTGGTTTACGCGGGGTACCAATAAAACTTCAAGACAAGAAGTTTGCACCACTTACGTAGGCCGCAGGCGTCTCTCCGTTCTCCCGAAGGAGAGGAGACACTGAGGCCTCCCCGGTCCGATCTTAGAAGCCCAGGCATAATTAGTAAGCATGGTGGGTTCCGCGCCCCAGATGGAGACTCAGCCAGAATTTGAGAGAGAGAGCGACATGGGGAGACCAGTCTTTCCAGGAACTGATCCCCATTCTTTATTTTCCCTGATCTACTTTTATACACTGAGATGTTATACAAAAGTCACGTGGGGTCAGCAGCCCTGACTTTTATCAAATGTATACAGAGGTCTTAGGGGTGTTACATCATCTTCTGGCCAGGGGGCCTGCTGACAATTTATGACCTTCTCCTTGCGGTAGCGGTCAATCACTTATTTCTCCAGGGTGATTATTCTTAAAACAGACTCCACTAGATAAGTTTACATTCCTATAGGGTGAGGGTGTAGTGGGTTTTAGTCAGGGAAAGAATTTACTTAGCCTAAAGTCTAACATGATTAATATCAAAGGTTAATACTTAGCTCTTCTATATATTCATTAATGTGTATAAGGGCAGGGGAAGTGGAGACTTAGCAGCAATCATTGGCTCAACAAATAAAAAACCCTTCACCAATACAATTTCTAATCAGCCCATTGTACTTATGCTAATAGTTTTCTAACTTCTCTAAAGAACCTGTTTTTAGAAGGTTAAGAGCATCTCGTGCCTCCCACTGTTGGGAGGCTGTGAGTAATCACATGTGGCTGCACAAGCCTGTCAGGTGGGCTAAAGAACCTTCAGAAGAGTTTGTAGGTTAAAACACTCCTGTCACACCCAGGAATTTTTATTAACTGAAGCTTTAAGTTAACTCTTCTTTCAGAGAGAGGTAGTGGGGAACAGGCCCCCGTAAAGTCAGAGGTGTAGGTGAGAGCACAAGTGGTAAAGCAGGCAGGCTCTGGTTTTGGGGGTAGATGCTTGAGAACCTCCAAGGGGCTCCTGAGGCTCGACCCCACCTTTGTGTATGTCAAGCCTCCTTCCTCATGACCTTTGCCACGGGCAGAGCGCTAATTCAAACCGGCTCCCAACAGACTGCAGCATGCCAGCCTTCCCTATCCATCACCAACTCCCGGAACCTGCTCAAGCTCATGTGCATCCAGTCAGTGATGACATTCCACCATCTCATGCTCTGGTCATCCACTTCTCCTGCCTTCAATCTTTCCCAGCTCTTAACAAATCAAATTCACCAAAATATAAAAGTTGCATATTCCAGAAACGCAAGTTTGTTTTGGCATTCAAAAAAAAATCAAGGCAATTCGCCATACTAACATAACCTAGGAGAAGAACGATATGCGTTCCTCAATAAATATAGGAAAAGCATATAAAACGATTTAACGTCCACTTGTGTCAACAATTCTCCACAAACTAGAAATAGAAAAGAATTTCCTCAAAATGTAAAAATAAAAGCACCTACCAAAAGCCTACAGCTAACATGACATTTAATAATAAAATATCAAACTTTTTGCCCGTAAGACTGAGAACAGGGCAAGAGTGTCTGTTTTCATCACTTCTGCTCAGTGTGACTGGAGGTCTAGCTAGTGCCATGAGGCAAGAGTTAGGGATGAAAGGCATCCATATTGAAAGGAACGAGCAACACGCTTGTATTCGTAGACAGCAGGCCTGTACCTGGTATCATCAACTGAAAAGAATCAGAAAATTACATGTAAGTGATCAAACAATAAAAGTTGTAGACAAAGATCTTTGCAACCTTGAGAGCAAAGATTTCTTAACTATGACCCAAAAAGCACAAACATCAGCTGAGCTGTTGATACGTTGGACTTCATAAAATTTAAAACGTCTCCTCTTCAAAAATATCACAGAGAAAATGAGAAGGCAAGTCAGAGACTATCAGCTGGTATTTGCAACCCAGTCTCTTAACACAGAACTGGCACTGAGAACATAAAAAGAACCCCTAAACTCAGTTATAAGAAGACAAGTGAAAATGGAAGATATGAAAACATCTTTCATAAAAGAAGATTAAAAAAATAGTCAATAAGAACATGAAAGAAATAAAGAGAAGTCGCTCAGTCATATCCAACTCTTTGTGATCCCATGGACTGTAGCCCACCAGGCTCCTCCATCCATGGAATTTTCTAGGCAACAATACTGGAGTGGGTAGCCATTTCCTTCTCCAGGGGATCTTCTCGACCCAGGGATCGAACCTGGGTCTCCTGCATTGCAGGCAGATGCTTTACCGTTTGAGCCACCAGGGAATCCCATAAAACCATGAACGGACACTTAAATCACTAGCCATCAGAGAAATGCAAATTAAAACCACAATCATATACCATGATACATCCACTGTAATGGTAAAAATATGCCAAATGGGGAGAATTTGGAGTAACGGAGACTCTCACAATAATGCAGTAGTAGCATTAAATGCTTACTCCCATCGTTTCAAAATACCTTAAATACCAACCTGATGGGTATTTAATCATATACCCGCCCTGAGACTCAGACGTTGTACTCCTAGTACTTACCTAAGATAAACCAAAATACTTTCTAAGACTTGTACGTAAATGTTCATAACAGCTTCATTCAAAAGAGCCGAATACTGAATGCAACCCGAATAACCAACTGGTGAACAGGTAAACAAACTGTGATACAAACATACAGTGGAATACTACAAAGACAAATCCCATGAAACCACCAAGAAAAACCAACAACACACCCACAGAAAGGAACGCATATGCAATATACAGCCCACACGCAACACAGTGAATCTAAAATCATCACCCCCCCACCCAAGTGAAAAGCTCCCGATGCTGAACAGTGCCTACTGTAGGATCCCATTTATATAAAATTCTAGAACAAACAAAAGCTATCTCTAGTGATGGAAAGGAAACCAGAGATTTGGGGCCAGAGATCGTGGTGGCAACTGACTGCAAAGAGGCGGTAGGGAATTTGATGGGATGGGATATTTTATGTCTTGATGGGGGTGGTCATACCTTCATGCTTACCATTTGTTAAAAATGCATCAAGCGGTACGCTTAAAGTGACGGTAATTTGTTGCATGTACCTTGTGACTTTCTAAGGTTGCTCTCAAAAAGAACAAAGGACTCGACCAGACACATCACAGACAAGATGTCTGAGTGGCCAATAAGCCTGTGAAAAGATGCTCGAGATCATTTAGTCATTGGGGAAATACAGGTTAAAATCACAATGAGTGGTGCTTAACGCTCACTTGGGAAGGGTGAGATTAAAACACCAGACAGCAGACGTGAGGACCGGGGGTCTGGGGACTCTCAGACATAGGCGGCGGGCGTGGAGAATGGTGCCATCCCTTTAAAGCTCGTCTGCATTTTCTCATCAGGACAGGGGTGACGGGGACTCTCAGACACCGGCCGGCGGGCATGGAAAATGGTGCAATCACTTTAAAGCTCGTCTGCATTTTCTCATCAGGTGAACATCCCCCCATCCCACAAACCAGATATCTCACTTCAAGATATTTAACCAAAAAATAAAATACACATCCACGCCAAGACTTCTACCAAAATTAGGAGCTTTGTTCCTAATTCCCAAACCTAAAAACAGCGTGAATAATCATCCACAGGTGGCTGACAAATGGATATGTTTATCCAATGAAATGCCACTGTGAAATAAAAAGGCGTGACTACAGACACGCAGATGCAGACGGAAATGGCAGCCTCCTCCAGTGTTCTTGCCTGGGAAATCCCATGGACAGGGAGCCTGGCAAACTACAGTCTACGCGATGGCAAAACTGTCGCACACAACTTAGTGATTAAACAACAAAAACAAAGCACAGACACGCAGAACACGGCTAACTCTTACAGGCGTTGAAGGAAAGAAGCCAGACACTAAAGGGTAAATACTGCCTAATTCCATTTACAGAGCTCTAAATCAGGCAGATCTAATCCACAATGACAGAAATCCAAATAGTGGTTGTCTCAGCAAGAGAGATGGGACAACTTCCCAGAAAGAGGCACCAGGGAACTTTCCTGATTGAGAGCTTGTTACCTGGAGGTGTGTGTATATGTCAAAACTCATTGAACTGTACTCTAAATTCCGTGTAATTTATTGTACGCAAATTATACCTCCCTGAGACAAGCTCAGGAAACAAATTTACAACAGCATCTAAAAATATGAAGAAGGGATAAATCTAACAAAAGTGTCAAGGTCTTTATTCAGGAAATGATAAGATATGATTGAGACATTTAAAAGAAGCTATTAAAACAGAGAAAATACCGTTTGCACTGAGGGGTGGACGCAAGATTACACACATGTTAATGCTCCCTGCACGTACACTCTCTGTAACACCAAGCAAAATCCCAAAAGCATATCTGTGGATCTCAGTGTGCTAGTTCTGAAATGGTTATGGAAATTCAAAGGGCAAGAATAGCCAGACCATTTTGATAAGCAAGAAAAATACTCAAGAGTCTTTGCTCTGCCGGATGCCAAGTTTTATTATAAAGCTCCTGTAATCAGCTTAGAAGCAGGCCATGGATATGTGGACGCTTGATTTAGAGCAAAGATGATTCTGAAGAGCATTGAAGGGGAGAAATGGTTCTGGTACAACTGGTTACTCATGGGGAAAAAGGAACTCGACCCCTCAACCCCTCATGGTACCCAAACACTGACTCCATGCACACTGAGACCTCAATGTGACAGTCAAAACACTTAAACACTCAGCTTTTAAATGATGATATAAGAAAATAGCCTCATGCCCTTCAGATGGGGAAAGATTTTTGAACAGGATTCAAAATGCAATAACCATCAAGGGAAAATTGGATGAAGTTGGCCGCATAAAAATTAAGTATTTCTGTACATCGGGGAAGGCAATGGCACCCCACCCCAGTACTTTTGCCTGGAAAATCCCATGGACGGAGGATCCTGGTAGGCTCCAGTCCATGGGGTCGCTAAGAGTCGGGCACGACTGAGCGACTTCACTTTCACTTTTCACTTTCATGCATTGGAGAAGGAAATGGCAACCCACTCCAGTGTTCTTGCCTGGAGAATCCCAGGGACGGGGGAGCCTGGTGAGCTTCCGTCTATGGGGTCGCACAGAGTCGGACACAACTGAAGCGACTTAGCAGTAGCAGCAGTACATCCAAAAACACCAGTAAAAGAGTGAAAAGGCAAGACGGTGGCAGAAAGTATTTGCAACACGTGGAACAGGCAAAAGTCTCGTATCTGAGATATATATAGAACCCTTGCAAAGCCAGTCGAGAAATGAGCCTGACACATGGACCAGAACATCGCAAAAGCTGATCCCCAGCTGACAGTTAACTAGAAAACAGTGGAGCATTAGCCATGAGGGACATGCAGGTCTAAAACCTCGGGGAGAAATGACCACAAGCCACCAAGAGACTGAAAGCAACTGGCGAAGCTACAAAGAGACGGGACCCTCCCAAGACGCTGTGCACCCTCAACAGAATCGTCTAAGAAATGTACAGACGCACGTGCTCTGTGACTGAGGGTTTCACTCCAAGGTACATATACAGCCAGGAGAAAAACATACACACTCACTTTTGCTATTGTTTAGCAGCTACATCATATCTGACTCTTTTGCAACCGCATGGATGTAGCCCATCAGGCTTCTCTGTCCATGAGATTCTTCAGGCAAGAATACTGGAGTGGGTTGCTATTTCCTCCTCCAAGAGATCTTCCCAACCTAGGGATTGAACCCACATCTCCTGCATTGGCAGGCAGATTCTTTACCACTGAGCCACCTGGGAAGGCCTGCATGTTTGTACCAGGACCCAAATATCATTTACTAGCAAGTAGGTGAGAGTGTCTCAGTATCAGCAATGGAAACGAATGCTCACAGCTACACACAGACCTGAGGATCAAACATAAACTTTAAAACATAAAGTCGGGTGGAGCCAGCCAAACCCCAAAGCACCTCCTATATAGTTTCATCAGCACAAATATTTAGAACATGCAGAACTAAACCATGGTACCTGAAGATACCTCCACAACATGTTGGAAGATGGCAAAACAATAGAAGAAGCAAGAAGGTGATGGTATAAAGGTCAGGATTGCAGTCACCTTCCAGGAGGACAGGGCCTGGGAATGGAAGCGTTACTCCCTGGCGTGGGGGTCCGGTGACTGGCTGGAGGTGGGAACATGGGCAGAAGAGGAGGCTGCTTCAGAGTCAGAGTCAGGGAAGGGTTTCTTTTTGACCTGGGAGCTGGTGCAGCTCATGGATGCTGGCCATCCTAGAACAAAGGAGAGAGAAGGTGGTGATGCAGGAGGGAGGTGGGAGGGGACCATAAGGATGAGAGTCTGGATACAGGAAGGGCTCTGGGTGGTTCATCCCACAGAAAACAGGTGCAGGAGAGGAGGCTGATAGGTTCAGGGGCGGGAAGATGAGGGGATTTACTATCTGGTCCCTCCTCCTTCCTCTGAGAAATAAGAAACAGGGTCAGAGGCCCACACTAGAGCTTCTGGAACCACCTAGTCTTCTCAGCACCCCTGGGCTGGGCCCCAAGAGCAGATCAGCAGGTCTGCCCTCCAGCTGCTGCCCGCTGACAGGGAGCAGGGTCTCCCCAGGAGGGGAGGGTCCACACAGAAAATGCAGGGCACCCCAACATCTAAGGGTCACACTGGCCCCTGCGTCCAAGTGAAAAAGCCAGGCTCAGGGCTGTCACCTGGTACTGCAGAAACCCATCCCTGAAAGAAAACGCTCATGAGAAAACACCATCTGTGTTGCAAAAAAAAGACACAACCAGCTGCTGGGAGAATGAAATGTTGCACGCGCTCGATGATCATGTTGAAACTTTGCAGGAACACTGGGCACAGCTCATCAGGAAGTACAGGGCAGCGACAGGAAGGAGGAACGCTTGCTCTGAAAACTCCAAATTCAAGTTCTCACACGCAAATTTGCCTGTACATCAGAAATGATAAACCTGAAGAATTTAGTAAATACCAGCTGTTTTCAGCTTTCTGGGAAGAAATGGGGTCAGAGCCGCAGCACTGGTCCCTCACAGCAGAGAGATTCAATCTGCAGTTTAGGACTAAAATACAGATTTTTTTTTTTTTTTTTTTTACTGATTTATCGAAGCAAAGTCACTGGCTTCAAAAAACAACTTACTCCATTGCCATTTGTTGAGCACTGAAATGAACTTATTTGAAAATTGCAGGAACTGTATGAAAATATGGTAACATTTAATGATAAAGTTAATGGATTCGAAGCAAAACCATCAGCAATGCTCACCCATGATGTTTAGTGAGGGTTATAATTTGAATCCTAAAGAAGAATTATTAAGATTCTGGGAGCAACATCTGTGGATGCTGAGGGAAATGTCATCGTTATTTTGAAATATTTGATATAAAAAGTTCAATTAGATTCAAAATCCATTTGCATTATCACCAAAAATCCCAACATTATATTTGTCAACGCAGGAAAAAGACGATTGTTAGATCAGAAGACGGAGTGCTCCCTTGGAGTTCAATTTAGACACGAAATGATTCGGATTCTGGTTAATGGTGAGGAAGGAGGTTCTGCCCGGCTGAGAAATGCAATCAATGATCAGATCGGCCATTTGCCAGCGGCCTTGCTGGGGTGTCTTACGGGGGTGGGGCCGCAGTCAGACAAGCTGTCCCCAGAACTGCCTGGAGCCATCTCAGGTAGAAACCCACCATGACAAAGGCCACGTGCCAAGCTCGGCCTCTTGTTTTAAATTTTTGAGAGGGCTTGATTTGGAAGTTTGACAGCAATCTCTCTACTACTGCTTTGCATCTTTTGCTTAAAATTATACAGTATGAAAACCTACAGACCTTTCACCGTGACCCTGAGTCTCATGCGGTTTGCCCCAGCTTGGTGCACAAGCGTGGAGGGTCTGGTGTCTGCAAGACACGAACGAGGCCCAGAAGGTTTTCCGTCTCAGGCCTGGCATCAGAAAGGCGGGCTCCGGAGACTTCCCTTAAGTGGTTAACAATCCACCTTCCAGCACAGGGCACGTGGGTTCCATCCCTGGTCTAGGAACTAAGATCCCACGTGTCGTGGAGCAGCTAAGCCTACATGCCACACCTGCAGAGCCTGCACGCCACAACTAAGGCCAACACGGCCAAAAATAAAAGTGAGAGAACAGTTACAGTGGGCTCCAGACTCGGGGGGCCCACATGGAGAACCCCACTCCTGCCAGAGACCCTCGGGTTAGCAACTGGGCCTCTCTGAGCCTCCATCTGCTCCTCTGTAAAACGGGTCAGGTACGGCAGCAGGTTTCCGCAACATTACACAGGCAAGTCCCGACCCAAGGGAACATGCCATCTGCATCCACCACATCTGTGCAGAAGGCGGGCAGACAGGCCCAAAAGGCAGACCCAGGTACCTGCATGACCAGGTGTTTAGGTGGGAATGCCGTCGGCCTGCCCCCAGGTCAGGGCTCAGCCCCCAGTGACTCCTGGGAGGCAGCTGGGTCAGAGGCTGGTCTGAAATGACTCCAGCTCACCCACACACTACACCCTGGGGCCCACCGTCCCACCCCCGCTCCCCATCTCAGCCAGCCTCGGGGGCCGGGCCGGCTCTCACTGGGGCCTCCAGCACGGGGAGGGGCCCAGGGAAACATCCGGACACCGTGGTGTCCGCGGCCTTTGAGACACAGCTGGGCCGGGCGGTGCAGGCCACAGGCAGTGGGAGACCCTCCCTCAGGGGTCCTGACCAGCCAGAGCCACCCCTAAGAGCCCACCGTCACCATCCTGACGGGACACAGGCACGTGGGACAGTGGCCTCCACCCCCACCGCTGCCAAGCGAACGATTTGTATCTAAAGTTTTTTTTTTTTTGCAAGCTATTTACTTTTATCTAACTGTTTGGCTGGGCCAGGTCTGAGTTGTAGCATGGGGCGTTCTTAGCTGTAGCCTGTGAGCTCTTAGCCTGAGCACGTGGGGTCTAGTTCCCAGACCAGGATCGAACCTGGGCCCACTGCATAGGGAACATGGAGTCTTAGCCACCGGACCAGCAGGGAAGTTCCTCAAAGTATTTTTAATATCTGTATTTTTCTATCCCAACATATATACACACTGCTAATAATTTTCCCTGGAGACATTCTCATGGATTTGCATAAAAATGTCCCTGTGAGTCTGTCATCTTCCCAAGAGGGACACGCAGGGAGCAATTGAAGCGGCACATCTACGGGACAGACAGCTGCAAACTCGGGAGACACAAGAAAAGTTTAAAAGAGTTTATAAAGAGGAAAAAGTAACCTCAAATCATCTGCAATTAAATTGTCAACATAGGTTTACATTCATGTGTGCACAGGGACTTCGGGCAAACAATTAACCAGAAAAGAAATCAGAGGAACTTAGGGAAACTTAAAAAACTCAGGAAAATCTTAGTGGTCATCCCTGGGTGCTGAAAGGCAGGGAGATGGCTTGGTGGCCCCAGAGAGTGCTGGTGAGCAGTCCAGGCTCTGAAATGCAGGCACTTTTCCCCTCTGGGCTGTTTGCTGTATCCTCCAGCCCACGTGTGATGGGCACGAAATGCCTTTGCACCCCAGAAACAAGTGTTTCAAGAAATTAGTAGGATCTAGGTGCTGTGACCCATCACAGCTCTGTTTTAGGTGTCTGGGGCCAGTGGGCCCACCCAAGGTGTGTGCACACCACTGGTGCAGAAAACGCAGGGATGATGCCCATGGAACGACAGTCACAGGGACAGCTCCAGGGTGCACCCGCTCGGGGCCCGGCACGGCTCCCACACCTGCAGCCCGCTGACCACTCCTTCAGCCCCACTGCAGTGGGGGGAGCCCTGGGAGCCCAGTCTACCGATGAGGGGCCTGACCCACAGTCGAGTCCCGCTGCCCGGGTGACCCGGGCTCCAGGTCCCACATACACACGGTCCAGGTAGGCGGTCTATCACGCAGTGACGCAGGCGCAGCCCAGTGACCTCGGGCCCAGCCACCTCCTCCAGGATCCAGGGACAGGCAGAGAACTCAGAGGCCCCGGGAAAAGGGCTGGGTGAACAGCCCCTCACGTGTAAGGCCAGGCTGGATGCAGGGCAGGCCGTGGAGAAGGACCCAAGGACCTGCCCATGAGAGGCAGCTGGTCACCCCCACCACGGGGCCCTTGCAGCTTAGAACATTCCTGCATGAACAGCGCGGTGTCCCTCCCTCACACACCTAGTCGGGGTGGGTGGGGCACAGCCCTTATCCTTTAGAGTGGGGCTCAGGGGGCTTGGGCGCAGCCAAGGGGGCTGGCAGGAGAGGCCTCTCTTATCTGCCCAGGCCAGGGCGGGCCTGCAGCAGAGACCAGGCAGCCGGCCTGTCTGTGTAGGAAGACAAAGCCCAGCCAGAGGGAGGGAGGTGGAGGCCCGTGACGGGCCGGCAGAGGCCCTGGAGCAGAGCCCCCGTTGCCCCTTGGAGACCACAGGTAGCTGTGATGGCTGCTCCCACACTCTGCAGAGAGGACACTGAGGCTCAGAGAGACAGTGGGCAGGGCGCCCCCACCTGTGGGCCAGGCACTGCCATGGGTGGGGTCTCAAAGCAAGGGCAGAGCTTTGTCAAGCCCCCCGCGGGCCAGCTCGGGGCCACACCTGTGCCCACCCGGCACCTTGCCTTAACACCTGGCTCCATCATCCCTGCTGGGGCCGGGGGAGCGGGCGACTTGCCCACTTGACGCGGCCGGCCAAAGGCTGAGCAGCTGTCAGACCGGGAAGGGGACAAGCCCAGCCCCGTGCTCGCACCCTGGGTGCAGTCGCTGTGAGCACCAGCTCAGGGTAAGCGGAGGCTCTCTGCTTTGTGAGCCTGCCGACAAGCCAGACACGGACAGGAAGAAAGCAGTGACCACACAGCAGGACAAGAGTCAGGACGGGGCACGCGGTGGGCACACCCAGTCCAGACCTTGGGGGCAAAGGAAGGCTTCCTGGAGGAAGTGACGTCATGTGATTCAGCACTGGTGCATGGTGTAGCCAGGCCCGTCAGTCAGCCTCTGCTGCATAACAAATGGCTCCAAACTCAGCTGCTTCTGCCCAGAGGCATTTATTTTCATGCCCCGATCTACAGGTGGAAGTAGTGGTTAAGAACCCACCTGCCAATGCAGGAGACATAAGAGAGAAGGTCTGATCCCTGGGTCGGGAGATCCCCTTGAGGAGGGCATGGTAAACTACTCCAGTATTCTTAATCCCATGGACAGAGGAGCCTGGTGGGCTGCAGTCCCTGGGGTCGCACAGAGTCGGATGCAACTGAAGAGACTTAGCAGCAGCAGCACCATCTACAGGTCACCTGCCGATGGGCTGGCCAGGCTGGGTCCAGAGCCGTCCCTCCAGGGATGAGCAAGTCCGTCTACAGGAGTACACGCCACATTTGCATCCTGACATTCCTGGGGTGGGAGAAGAAGCCGGGAGGGACTGGGAAGAATGTCCCAGAATGTTCCAGAGTGTTCCAGCCAGCAGAACCAGCAAGGTTAGAAGCTCAAGATGAAGGAGAGCCCAGGAGTGGGTGAGACTCTGATGTGAACAAATGGTCTGGAGAGGTCAGAAGGACCCAGAGCCCAGAGTGCCTCATCCTTGCACTTGACTCTCTTCCAAGAGTGGGACGGGGCTTCCCCAGTGGCTCAGCCGGTGAAGAATCTGCCTGCAATGCTGGAGACATGGGTTCAATCCCTGGGTTGGGAAGATCCCCTGGAGAAGGAAATGGCAACCCTGTCTAGTTATTCTTGCCTGGGAAAGCCCATGGACAGAGGATCCTGAAGGTCTACTCCTCGAAGGGTCTCAAGGAGTCAGACACGACGGAGCACACACGCAATAGTGGGCCAGCAGTCCTGGAGCAGGATCTGGAAGCAGAGAGCCCAGTTGCCGCTCCGTGTGGTCACCGGGCCGGACAGACGCAGAGACCTCTTATGAGTCCGGGGCCGTGGCCACCTCCAGTCCGCCTAGAACACCCTCAACGCCCTGCCCCACCCCGGACGGGCTGCCTGGGGACCTGTCTCTGAGCCTCGTGCAAAGTCTTCTGAATGCTGCAGAAGGCAGGCGTGGAACACCTTTGCACACCCTAAGACGTCAAGCAGGGGGACCTCGACTGACAAAATCAGTATTGGCAAGTACATTTCACTGCATCCTCCCAGCGAATTCCCAGCCCTCCCCACTTCAAATATTGAAAGCTCGCCCGTCATGGCAGGGCACGAACTGGTAATTAACTCAACCAAACCTCCGGTGGAAACCAGTCCTCTTTGATTCTTGTCAAATTCCTTTAATTATGAATTTGCAATTGGCCTGCTCATAAACTCATCTTACATGGGAGGCAGCCTGCCTTCTGCCATTCCAAGTTTTAAAGAAAAGTTTAATGAGCCTTGAATTTATAGCAAAGAAACCGAACTTTGTAAAACACACTGGTGGGTAGAGAGACTGGGGAGTCCCAACCCTGCAAGATACCTTCCCTGACCAGCCAAGCGCGTCTGACGACTCCTCCCGGGGGCTTCTACAGAACATCTGCCAGCCCACCCCACCCCATCCCCAGATGCCCACCCCTTGCAGTTCCTCCCAGGAGAGGCCGAGTCTGAGCTTCCCCTTGAATCTGGATGGACCTCTTTGGACAAAGCATCTGACAAAAGTGACGTCACCCCACTCTGAGCCTGCCCTCAGGGCCTCCGTGCCCTCCCAGCAGCCAGGCCGGCCTGCCACAGGATCAGAGATGAAATAGAGAAGCAAGCTGTCCCCGGCAGCCCAGCCGGACCTGAGCTGGGCCGCCCTCTGAGCACCGACGCAGGAGTGAGCCCAGCCCAGCCCGGTCAGGGCCAGCCGTACAGACCTAAAGACCCAGAGAAAGAGGCGATTGCCACTTTGAGTTAGTAAACGCAAGCATAGCTGGTTACACACAGACAGCTAACTGATAGAGTTCTGAGCCTCAGCTTTCTCATCCGTGAAATGGAGATGCTGATACCAGCCCAGCCCAGAGCAGCCGCCGCGTCCTTCTAATTTGGTCACTTAAATCCCTCCTGGGCTGTGAGTTCCCAGCCTAGGTCCACCTCACACACACACACACACACACACACACACACACTTTGAGGGACCCTGGGAAAAGCCTTCCAAAGCACAGAGCAGGCCCTGACGCTTCCCCACCCCAGGTTACCCCAGGGGCACCTTGGGCCCCAGACAAGTTCTTGAATCTTGTGCAGGACACTGGGCCCTTCCTGACCCAGCCCCACCCACAGCATCCTACCCTGCCCCCTAACTGCCCCATGGAGCTACTCCACCCTACCCCACCTTCCTGAGAGCCCACCGCCAGCACCAGGATCTGCTGAGTCCCCAGTTGGCAGCAGTGGGCAGAGCGGTCAAGAGTGGGTGCCACCTCTGCCACTGACCAGCTGGTGACCTCAAGGCCCTCCCTGTGCCCTCTGGGTGTCGGCTGCCCATCACTCACGTGGTCATGATTCTTGAAAGGTCCCTACCGTGTCATCATGAGGAGGAAGCTATCCACATGAAGGCTTGTGCAAGCAGAGAGGCTGGGGCTAAACACCAAGACTGAGACCCCCATCCCTGCACCCCCTCCTGGCCTGAATCCTAGTCGCCTTAGGGATCCTCACAAACCCACCGAGGACTAAGTGGGGGATATTAAGGAAGGTGGTTCAAATCTGGCCTTCAAGCCACAGGACTGCGCTGGGGGAGATTTGGGCGCCCAGCCCTCACCTCCTCACCTGGTCGACCTGCCCCAAAGGGCGGCCCACCTCTCCTTCCACCCAAATATACGGAGACTCAGACATGATCTGCGATCCCATCCGTGCAAGGCAATTAGTGCACCACCCACAGCCTCTGCTTTTTGAAATTCATCCTGAGCTTGCGCAGCCTGCTGGGTTTCATCTCGAACGCCAGGCGCTGTTTGATCTTCCCAGCCGCCTTCATTAATCCTCACACCCCGGCTCGGGCACCACGGCCGCCTCTCCTCCCCGGGGCCTCAGCCCTGCAAATTGACAGGCGCCTCCTCCTCCCTGGCATTTGCACCCCGGGAGACGGTCCGCGCGTCTGCCACCGGGCCGATCTCACCCTTCCCTGTGATTTGCAGGAAGCCCAGGGCCTCCAGCGGAGGGAGGTGAGGGTGAGTTAATTGGCAGAGCCGGACGAGGTCCGGTCCGCCCCAAAGCAGGCAGGCGGCCCTGGAGGAGTCACTGTGTAATTGGCTGCCTACGACCCTCTCCTTTTGTTTTGGATTTAATTCTAACTTTTAACATTTAAAGCCACATCAATATTAATTACCGCCGCCTCTTTCTGAGGCTCCGCTCACCCAGGAAAGGGCAGGTCCATTTCTCAAAGGCAGGAAGGCAGCTGCAGCCTCCGTGGCTGAGGGCAACCTCGGAGACTCTGCATCATGGGCCCCAGCAGATGGGGAAGCCCAGGATGAAGAAATGATGTCTCCCCAGGCCTGCCATCACCCTGACTCTGGGGCAGCCCCTCCACCACCCTGTGCCCGCGCCTGACCTCTGCGGGTCACAGCGGGGCAAAGAGTGGAGGACAAGTGGACACTGTTTGGCTCTCAGACCCTCCAGCACCCCTCAGATTTGGGAGGACTTTCTCTGGTTGTTTCCGAAGGACTGCAAACTCAGCCCGCCCTACCGAGTGCCAGCCAGCTGGACTGCTTTTCCTAGAGCATGTTGAAAGGGTCGTGAGGCCTGAGGCCAGGCCTGGGTGGATGATCTCAGAGCTGAGCCCTGATCCCCGTCAACGGAAAGAGCCTGGTGCCCCGCCCGGCTCTCCGGGTCTGAACAGGGCCGACAGGTGTCCGGCTGCCGAGCGTGTGCCCTCGACCACCCAGCACGGCCTCCCTGCGGTCCCTGCCGCTCAGCTGACACATTAGCAAGAGACGTGATCAGAAAAGGCCCTCACCTGTCTCCATCTGCCCCGCTGCCCCAGCAGGATGCCCCAGGCCCCACAGCTTTCCTTCTTCCAGCTGTGGGCGCTGGGAGGGCCGAGCTCAAGGTGGGGCTGGTTGGGTGCCTGAGGGAGAGTGCCAATGTCCGCTCTGGGTCTGCTGACGACCTACTCTCGCCTTGTCCCCTCGTTGAAGAAAAAGAGAAGTGAAGTTTCCCAGTGGTGTCCGACGCTTTGCAACCCCATGGACTGGTAGCCCACCAGGCTCCTCCATCCATAGGGTTCTCCAGGCAAGAGTCCTGGAGTGGGTTGCCATGCCCTCCTCCAGGGGATCTTCCTGACCCAGGGATGGAACCCAGGTCTCCCACATTGCAGACAGGCGCTTTACCCTCTAAGCCACTGCTGCTGCTAAGTCGCTTCAGTCATGTCCGACTCTGTGCGACCCCAGAGACGCAGCCCACCAGGCTCCCCTGTCCCTGGGATTCTGCAGGCAAGGACACTGGAGTGGGCTGCCATTTCCTTCTCCAATGCATGAAAGTGAAAAGTGAAAGTGAAGTCTCTCAGTCATGTCGGACTCCTAGCGACCCCATGGACTGCAGCCTACCAGGCTCCTCCATCCATGGAATTTTCCAGGCAAGAGTACTGGAGTGGGATGCCATTGCCTTCTCCACTGAGACACTAGGGAAGCCCTAATGAAGTCCCCTCATTAGAAGACAGTAATCCCAGCCCCGTGACCTTCATCTCCCACAGGCCCCATCGCCTGGGGGAGGGGGACGTTTCAGCACCTGAGTGGGAGGGGACACATCCAGCTCGGAGCGAGGACTGAGATGCACACTTGCTGTCCCAGAGCGCAGGTGTGAAATCTCTTCCGGCCTCAGCACAGGCCCACCCAGAGCCAACCCCCTGTCTGCCTGATCTGCAGGGGAGGGGAGGCCAGCCACTCTGGGGAGCAGCTTGTGCAGGACCACTCGCCCCGCGCTCATCCCTCCCTGCCAGGCAGGGGCTCTGAGACAGCCACGTCCCCTCTCAGGGAGGGGGGTCTAGGCTCCCTCTGCTCCCCCTCCAGGCTTCCACACCTAGACTCACACTTCTCGGCTGCCCCGGGTCCAGGTGCGGGGACGTGGGGTCCTCACGGCTGCAGATCTGCCAAGGGTCTGATAACCATCAGCAGAAACCAGTGCTGATGGATCAAAGTGCAGAGAAAACCCCCGGGAGGATGTGGGGTGTCTCAGGACCGAGAGGCTGAAGAGGAGGGTCTGGGGTCGGCCAAGGGAGGTGGGCGCTCCCTGTACCAGCCTCATCCCAGGCTCTGGGACCCACCAAAAACGCGGGGAAGGATGAAGCCTTCCAGTTCTCCCTGGATAGCTCAGCAGTAAAGAATCTGCCTGCAATGCGGGAGACCCAGGTTCGACCTCTGGGTCAGGAAGATGCCCTGGAGAAGGAAAGGGCAACCCACTCCAGTATTCTAGCCTGGAGAATCCCATGGTCGGAGGAGTCTGGCGGGCTACAGTCCATGGGGTCGCAGAGAGTCAGACAGGACTGAGCGGCTAACAAACTCCCAGTTCTCCCAGGCTTGCCCTCAAACGCAAAGTCCTGGGGGAGAGAATCGGATGAAGGAGCTCTGGGCTTCTGCTCACCCCGTCCCCTCCCACACACCCACCTCTCACAGCAGGGCGACCAGCCTCCCAGTCGCTGACTGACCCTATCCAGACATACAGGGCCTGGAGCTGCCCTCACAGCTGGTCGCTGGGACGCTCCTCCCCACTGGGCCCCGCGGCCGCCTGCCTGGAGTTTCAAGCCTGCCTTTTCCAGAAGCCCCACCATCAGGACAGAAAACGGCCCTCTGAGCCGCCTGCCTTAATTGCAGGCAGTGATTACTCCCACAGTTTCAGGGCCAACAGCTGGGCTAAGTGGCCGTCCCCAAAACCCATTTCCTGCCTGGCTGGGCACCGAATGTTCTTTCCCTCTAAGTAAAATAAACAGGCCTCAGCTCCCTGGACTTTTCTATTTGCCGTCCACTAAAGCCTTCTAGCTCCTGGGTTTTTATACAACGAAGATTTATAGTATCTATTCTCACCAGCGCCAAGTCCCCAGATAATGTTAATAGATGGCTAGTTTTGCCAATAAATCCCTCCAGCAGTGGAAAGAAATACCTTTTTCAGATGAGTTTTTCTGGAATGAAATCCACATTCCAGGTGGTGGATGGGAATGGGCTGAACTGACTCCACTCAGCAGGCTAGAGCCCCTCTGCATCTTGTGTTCCCACCTCGGCATCCTGGTACCCAGAGGGATGCCAGGGCCTGTGGGGGAAGGCAGGCACCCTGGCATAATGCCCCCGAGCTGGGTAGACCAGAAGGCCCCGCCTACTATCCAATGACCCTGCCCAGAAGAGAGTTTGATGGATGTTCAGCAGCTGGGCAGTTGATCAACCAAGCACAGCATCCCGCCTCTGGGGCAGCTCCCTCGAGCAGCTCCGGTTTCAACCAGGTGACAATCTCAGAAGCAGCACTGACCCCTCCTCTTCCAGACGCCTGCCCCCAGGCGGTCAGCTCTCTCTGCTTCCAGCTGATTCCTCTTCCCGGGGCTGCTGGCAGGGTCTGCTAACCTCAGACTCTCCCCTCTGTCCATCCTCACCCCATGGCCAGTCCACTCATCCCAAACTGATCGTCCTGGGCAGAGACCCTCGGCCTCTCCAGGGTCTCCATGTGAAGCTAGGACAGTGAGTGTCCAAAGGTATTTGAGGCGATGCTTCGGGCGTTCAAGGCTCTGCGAGGTCGGGGTGCAGGCCAGCTTTCCATCATGGCCTCCAGTCCCCCTCACTCCCCTCGGACACACAGACCCACACTGGACCCTGCTCCCTCACCCGCCGCCCCCAGCTGAAGTCACACAGGTTCCTGAGAGCCCCACAGAGGCCACCACCCTCAGCCAGCTTTCCTGGTCGTCTGGTTGGCTGAGTGCAAAGACGCACAGTGCCCAGTCCCTGTGTGCTGGGAAGAGGGCACACACCCGCCTGTCCCTCCCGCTGTGGGTGCCCTGGTTAGAGCCGGGAGTGAACCCCTGTGGGGCGCAGATGGCCAGAGAGGTCAGAGCTCTGGGCTGGTCCCAGGGGGACAAACTCTCTCCCACCTGCCAGGTGGCCCGGGGTGGGTGAGCCCTCCAGAAATGGGGCCGAGGCCTCGAAACCAGCTGCCACTCCTCCGCCTGCAGGAGACCTTCATTCCCTCGGGGAAGGCCCCCGTGGAAGCAGAGGGGCCCCAATCCTGTTCGCTGGGGAGTCCAGGCCATTGCTGGACTGAGAGGCTGGGCATCGCGGGGACTCCTGAACACCCACCCCGGCTTCAGGGACCACGTACTCAACAACATTGAAACCCTCGACACCCACGGCTAAGGCCCCCAGGACACAGTCTGACCCCTCGCCCCTGCCGGCTGGCTGCCCCGCCAAGGGGCTCACCCTTCCTTCTCTGCCCATGGGCCAGGCGGCCTCTCGGGGTTGTGTCCACTGCAGGCAGGTCTCGGCTTCCCTCCCAGGAAACAAGCCTCTTGGTCTTTTTGGAGTGCAGGGATGAGGGAGGGGACTGTCTCCCGCCCCACACACCCCCGCCGTGCAGCAGTCACTCTCCTTGCCGATACCGCCTGCTGGAGCCCCAGAGCTAACCTGCGATTCTGGGCGCTGCAGCTCACAGGTGCTGGGGGCCTCTGCTGGCCTGGGCTGGCCAGGCCTCCAAAGCTGGGAGGACGGCAGAGCCCCAGGAGACGGGAGGGAGTACTGTGGACGACCAGGCCAAGACTGCCAGGGCCGGCCAGCCGTGAGGGGCCTCCGATGAGGCGGGCAAGGACCACCAGTCCTGTGCCATGGGGTTCTCAGGGAAAGCCCACCTTTGGAAGGCTCAGAGCAAGTGATCTGGCCTGACAACCGAGAGGAAGGGCCTCCATCTCCTGGGCTCCTGGCAGACAAAAGAGCTGGAGGACCTTCTCCCCCGGGTCGGCTGTGTCCTGGCCACGGGGCCACAGTGGTCAGATGGGCTGGAGTCAGGGTCTAGAAAGGGGTGGTCGTGGTGGGGGTCTGGTCCAGCGGTTCTTTTCCTGTGATAGGAGCATGGACAGTCTGGGCCAGCATACAGGACAGAGGCCCCAGAAGGGACAAATGTCCTTCCCCCGATGGAGGGGCTCAGGGCCTGGGCGGCCCTGGCTGGTGCAGGACAAGGTGGGCCATGGCTGCCCGGCCCTCGGACGGGGCAGGATGTGGCCTTGCTTTTTTCTGCAAACCGCCCCCTCAACAGGCAGCAGACTGTGCCAGACACGTAAAGGGAATCTTCTTGAGTGTCCCACCCGGATGGGAGAGGGTGTGAGGGGGCAGTCCTTGCCCTCCACCAGAGGCGGACAATACCCCCCGGGGGCCAGTGAGGGTGCTGAGAGGCCGTCTCCTCACTCACTCATTCGCTCATTCATTCATTGGCTCATCCCGAAGGACCCGTGGGTCCCCAGGCCGGGTCAGGACAGCTCTGATCACCGAGACTCCACGGCGGCCTACCCTAACAGGATCTCTCTCTCAGATGCTAATGTTGCCCTACACCGTCCCTCCCTCTCTCACAGGAAAAGAGCCGCTAGACCAGACCCCCACCACGACCACCCCCTTTATAGGACCTGACTCCAGCCAGGTGAGGCTGACGGGGTGAGGAGTGGGCAGTGGTCCATGCAGGCCCAGCTTGACCTTCTCTCCTGAGCCCCGGGCACCGAGCAGCAGAACCTGAGTCTGCAAGAAGATCCTGATGAGGGGCTGTGGGGCTGAGGATGGGGCAGGGAGAGGGAGGGGGAAGAGGGGACAGGGAGGAGGGAGGAGAGGAAGGTGGGGCAGGAAGGAAGGAGCAGGGGAGGATGGGTAGGGACGGGGGGAGGAGGACGGGCAGGGAGAGGGCAGTGGCAGAGGACGGGCAGGGAGGAGGGAGGGAAGGAGGACGGGGCAGAGAGGAGGGAGCAAGGGAGGACGGGCAGGGAGGGGGTATAAGGACGGGCAGGGAGGGGGCAGTGGCAGAGGACAGGCAGGGAGGAGGGAGGGAAGGAGGACTGGACAGGGACGAGGGAGCAAGGGAGGACGGGCAGGGAGGGGGGATGAGGACGGGCAGGGACGGGGCAGGGTCCCCACACTGACCACGATGCCACCTGAGTTCCCACCCTCAGAGAGCAGCCACCCAGTCAACACCGCTTTGAGAATGGGGACCGTGGCACTGCAGCCATCCCAGCTCACTCGGGGGTGGGGACACTGTGATGGACAGCCAGGGGACCCTGAGGCTCACACAGCCTCAGTCTGGCTCCCTGGAGGAGTGGCCCCTGGAGGCAGCGGTGGGTGCATGGGACTCAGCAAGTACAGAAGTCCCCCACGCCCAGTGATGCCAGGCTGGGCACAGCACCTGCCCTGAGCTCCCAGCTGCTCCCCAGACCCAGGAAGACCAGGCTCTGTCCAGCTCCACAGCCTGAGGCTGCTCATCGTGGGGGCTGGTGGCCCACCCCCCAGCTCACATGCCTAGTGTGAGCATCGCCTCTCAGTCTCCTTAGAAGCGCAGGGTCATCCGTCCATGAGACAGCCGAGCCTCGTGCCTTCCAGATGAATTGAGTGCTTCTCAGGGCCTCAGGCTCAGCTGTGCAGTCCTGGGGGCGGCCCGGGGGCCCACAGAGGGGGCGCAGGGATACCGCAGGGAGGCCTTCCTCTCTCCCCTGGCCTGACTCTCAACCTTTGATGGAGTGGTGTTTAAGGCCGTTTTATCAACTTCCCTTCTACGGGGGGACTGCCTTGATCCGGGAGCTAATTGTATTGACATTAACCTGTTTTAACAGGTCTAAAGCACCAATAAATCATTTTTTAGTAGCTCTTCTTATTACAGCAGTTTGTTAATGTATTGCACTTGAAGTGACAAATAGCCTGAGAAATCATTGCTTTCCTGGAATATACTTTGTCTTTTTAAGTCCTTTCTTTCCTCCTGGTAGTTCAGAGAGTTTCTAATGTTGATTTAGAGGTGAATAAAAATGAAGGCAGGGCCAGGCCTGTGCGCTGGGCCGTAATCCTCATCACCCGCCAGGGTCCCATTTCACCCGACAGCAGCCACTCGCTCTTCCCTCCACGCCCATAAACAACCGGAATTTGAATAACTGCATGTTATTTACTTGTTTCTCCATGAGAAGGACCTGGGGATGTGTATAATCAAGGGCTTCTGAGAACTGCAAAGAACAATCTTCGTTTAGGCCACTTTAAAATATCAAAATCAATAGATGAGCAAAGTGATGAAAACAGCAAAAGCTTCAGCAAACTCAGAGGATGCCAAAGTCTAGCTCTGGGCTTACCAGGGGCCACAACAAGAGGAGAAATAATACTTCTTCATTTTTTTAATGGAAGTACAGTTGATTCACAACGTCTTCATTTCGGGCGTACAGCAAAGTGATGCAGTTATACGTACACATATCCTTCCCCATATTCTCTCCCATTATAGATAATTGCAAGGCACTGAGCGCCGTTTCCTGCAGTATACGGCAGGACTTGGTTGTTTATTGATTTGATGTATAATAGAGTGTATCTGCTAACCCCAGACTCCTAATTTATCCCTCCCCTCAACACACATTTGCCCTTTGGTGACCATCAGTTTGTTCTCCATGCCCGTGAGGCTGTTTCTGTTTTATAAGTAAGTCCATTTGTATCATTTTTTAGCTTCCGCATATAAGTGATATGTGACTTTGGTCTTTCTCTGGCTTACTTCACCCAGGATGATAATCTCTAGGTCCATGCATATTACTGTAAACGGCATTATTTCGTTCTTTTTATGACTGAGGAGCATTCTGTTGGGGATGTGCACCACATCTTCATCCGTGCTTCTGTTGATTGACATTTAGGCTGCTCCCATGTCTTGGTTGCTGTGAAAAGTGGTGCAGTGAACACTGGGAGGCATTAGAATTAGAGATTCCTTCAGGTATATACCCAGGAGTGGGGCTACTGCCTCATGTGATAGGTCCGTCTTTAGTTTTTTAAGGAACCTCCATGCTGTGTTCCATAGTGGCTGTGCCAATTTACGTTCCCAGAGAAATACTTTTTGGATTTAATTTGTATTTGGAATAAAATGTAAGATGGCTGTTTGTTCAGGATCAGTGAGCTTTTGTGTGGTTCTGAATTATAAGAGGAAAGTGTCAGGCAAGTCCTTCTGTAAGGCAGGCCACGGACAAATGAGAAGTTATAATGGTTCATCCGTAGCCAGCTCTCGCCAGCACACGGGGAGGACAGAGGGAAGACAGGGAGCGGGGAGGCAGGCACTCCTTCACCCCCATGCCTGTCCCACAGCCTCCATCTCCCTTGGCAACGCCCCCCACCCCAGGAGCCCATAGCCTCCCGGATCCACGTCTCTCTCCGCAGCAGGTGCCCAAAGCAGATGCTCTTCTTGTTGGAAACTGCACGAGTCCAGCAGGCGGGACTGACGGGGGTCTCACTGTCAGCCCAGCAGGTTCCCTGAGTGAAGGAGGAGACGATTCGCTGATACCACACACACACACACGTGCACATACGAACACACACATGCACGCACATGTGCATGTGCACTCATGCACATGCACGCACACGCATGAGTGCACACACGCATGCATGCAGTGCACATGGGGCATATGCACACATGCGGGTGAGCACGCTTGTGCATGTGTGAGGGCACGTGTGCACACACATGAGCATATACATCTGCACATGTGCCTGTAAGCGCAGGTCCGCAAGGGCACACAGGCGGACACACAAAGATGCATGTGGGCACCTGTGTGTTCACATCCATGTGGGCCTGCAGACACGTGTGGGCACGTGCACACGTGTGTGCCAATACACACAGAGACATGTATGTGCATGAGCACACACATGTGAGCTAGTGCAGACACGTAAACTACGAGCTCCCGTGACTGCTTTGGTCTGCAGACTCACTCAAGCCCGAAGGCGGGCCTGCACTGTAAGGGCCAAGCAGCATGACCACCCTCACCCGTCCTGGGTGGGTGAGCAAGGGGGTCGGAGGGCCCCCGTCCAGCACGGAGGCCCCTCCACCACCACGGTGCATCCCACCTGTCACATCATCCGATCCACGGCAGCTCCGTTAGGGACAGGCCGTTCCAGTTTCCTAATAAGGGGCCCTGAGGATCAGAGAGGGGCAGCAGCAGACCCAAGAGTGCTCAGCCAGCAAAACGTGAGGCCAGCCCAGGCCCAGTCCAGCCGAGCGGATCGGTGTTGGTCAGTATAGACACTTCTGAAAGCAGCTTCTCCTATCTACAGCCAAATGTGAGAGGTGAATAAACACTCTACAATCAAAGGACATGCCTCTGTTAAAGCCCCACATTGCTTGGTCTGCAGGTACCTCGCTCGCAACCCTCATGACCCCCATGAGGTCACAGCCACCAAGCCCAGAGCTGCACATGGTTGGAAACATGTGACCTTGTGGCAGAGGTCATAAACAAACCAACCACAGGCTGTCTTTACTTAAAATCTTGATATTTTGTCAATCACAGACTGTTTTGCATTAATTTTGATTTTTTTAAATTTTGCTTTCAGTATGATCGACATATCCAATGAATACAATTTGATGAGTTTGGGCGTAACCATCCCACATCCATGGTAATAGCAAAAGGCAAAGTTTCCTTGTGTCCTTTGCTTTCTGGTTTTTGTCTCTTCTGCATTTGGGGGTTAAAAACTCTTAGCACAGGAAGGAAATGTCCTGTCTTCTGTTGAACACAATGTTCAGAGCACAATATAGGTTTTGTTAACAGCAGGCCCAACAGTGCCCAGCAGAGCTCCTCTGTGTAGCCATCCCCTGGTCCCCACCGACCAGAAGCCCCCCGCCCCCTCCTCCAGCCCCAGCAACCCCCATTCTACTTCCTGCTCTGTGAGTCTGGCTGCTTGAGAGCTCCCAGGTGAGTGGAATCGCAGTATTTGTCCTTCTGCGTCTGGCTCGTCTCACTCAGCATGCCGCCCTCCAGGTCCCTCCAGGTTGTCACAAATGGGAGAGGCTCCTCCATTCTGATGGCTGAGCGATACTCCCTTGGATGTAAAGACCACTTTGTTTATCCACTCATCTGCTGACAAACCCCTGGGTTGTCTCCACATCTCCGCTCTTGTGAGTAACCCTGCAGTGAACATGCTGATGTCTCTTTGAGACCCTGCTTTTGATTCTTTGGGGTTTATTATACCCAGCTTCCCAGGTGGCGCTAGTGGTAAAGAACTCGCCTGCCAATGCAGGAGATGCAAGAGACGCAGGGTTCAATCCCTGGGTTGGGAAGCTCCCCTGAAGAAGGAAATGGCAGCCCATTCCAATATTCTTGCCTGGAGAATCCCATGGACAGAGGAGCCTGGCAGGCTACAGTCCATAGGGTCGCAAAGATTCAGACACGACTGAAGCCACTCAGCACGCACACGTATCCAGAAGGAGTTGCTGGGTCATAAAGAGACTCTATTTTTAATTTTTGAGAACTCTCCATACTGTTTTCCAAGGTGGCTACACCAGTGAAGACACCCATCAATCCTGCAAAGGGCTCCAGTCTCGCCACACTCTCACCAGCAACCGTCAAATCATTGCACTGAAGTCTTTATCTTGATGACTGGGTCCTAAAGCCTCTTCAGTTTCGTGCCTGGAGTGCACGCCTGCCAGTCCCTTCGGTCCCCTTACGTGTTTCCCTTTTGGAGCCCATTTTCAGCAGAGATTTGATTCTCTACAGGGCAGTGTGGACAACCAGCCCCCACCAGCCAACATATTGGTTTAAAATTGGCCTTGGACATTTAGCAGGGAGCTGATAGCTCGCGGCCACCCAGGTCTATTAAAATCCTGTCTCTTTCCTGCTGTGAGTTAAGGAGATCCATTCCTTTCGGGTCCCACTTCCTGATTTCAGCCTAGAGAGAATAATTGAGTCTGTGGATCCCTAATTGACTTCAGGTGGTTCCAATACCAAACACTGACACCATTCCCTTAATGAATAATTTCTTTGCTTAAACTGATTTCGGTCTTATTTGGAAGAAAAGAAAAAGAAAATTAAAGCCACGGGAAGATAGCACAGCAAAGAAGCATATTTACGTGTACAATCACCACCCCCTCTGTCTTGGGAAAAGGCTGGAGAGAGAGCTGCAGGCAGAGACAGAATAATCTCCACCAGGAAAACGACACGGGAGCAGGTGCCGTGGGCCCAGGAAGCTGGCGCTGGACAGCCTGGGGACTGGGCACCAATGCCACCAAGGGCCTGGAGTGGCCAGGACACCTGGGGGCCAAGCCACTGAGCCACAGCAGCATCAGACACTTAGAACCTTCCACGGCTGAGATGGCCATGGGGACCCTAAGTCCTCAACAGCCACCAGCAGGGACCCTCGGGCTGCTCTCCGGGAAGGGCCATTCTATGGAGGCACAGCCTGCCAGGGCGTGCGCTCCCAGCAGACAAGCAAGGAGATGCTCAGAGCTGGAAATTGAAGGGAAAGTCCTACGAGCACAGTGGCCAGTCTGGAATGAGCGGCTACCATGGACAGTCATGCTGGCCAGTAACCACCCACCACTATACCTGCAGAGCCCGCCTCCTCCCTTTCTATGACAGATGCGCCACCCACAGCCATCCAGCTCTCACCGTCAGGTCTCACTCCAGGCCCTCAGGGTGTGAACCCTGCCCTGCTTCTCCTTCCCGGGCTCCAGGGCACTAAGTCTGGGGCCCGGGGGAGAATTCAGACCTCATGTCCACACTGCAGGGCGCAGGGAGGCCTGCTGGTCGTTTCCAATGTTTGGTTTAGTGAACAAGACACAGAGGGATGGAAGCAGACGGGGCAGAGGCCCCACACACGTGGGGGACATCACGGGAAACTTGACTTGGGTGTTTGGTCCTGGGCGCGTGGGTTATTTACATCTGTTACCGCAAGATGGGATCTCCCCAATAAGCATCGAGGCGCAGGGCAGGGCCCCTGCTTGAAGATGAGCAGACTTTGGCTCAGAGAGGCTAGATGGCCTGCCCGAGGTCACACAGCGCATAGGTGACCTTGTCGAGACAGGAACCAAGCCTGTCTGACTGCTGTCCTCTTAGCCACAAAAGCCTAGACCTCAGCAAACAAGTCCCACAAAGTCCCAGGCAGAAAACACTTGCCGCGCTGCAGACCACTACTCCGCTCTGCTGTTGTTGGGTGAAAACCGTGTAATGCGCAGTGGAGTGAATGCTGTCGCACTCTAATAAACCCTTATGGACAAAAACAGATCATGGATGGGGTTCAGCCCGTGGGTCACAGCTGGCCAGCCCCTGCCCTGCCATCTTACCAGATCACTTGCAGCTCCCCGAGTGTGTGGCATCTTTGAAGAGGTCCTGGCTCGGTTAGGGGAATATGGAGAGCAGAAAACAAAACAGGGTCAGGAGACAGAAGGGAACCAAGGTGGTGCTCCAGCAGGTGGGCCTCTCTGAGGAAGCACTGTTCCCTGCTGAGAAAGGGCAGCAGATGGCATGGCCAGCAGGGAGAATTTAGAGAAGACAAAGAACTGGTCAGGGATCTTTCAGTCGTACTTGGCAGAATTTCAAGCCAAACCAGACGAAACAGAATCACAAGCACAGGGTTCCTTGGCTCCATCTGTGGAGCAGCTTCAGGAGTGGCTGGATCCAGCACCTTTCTCATCTCCTGGAGTTTTCTCATCAAAGCTCCACTTTTCTTTACCCATCAGGTTCTCTTGATGTCACAGTGTCGTCACCACCAGAAGCTCTGGACCTGCCTAATCCTCGCCGGTATTCTCCATGAGAGCAGGTGGGCTTTTGGCAGCTGAACTTTAGAATTCAAGAAAGTATTTCACTTCCTCCCAACCCTCCACACAAACCTCATTAAGGAGGCGTTTTAAGGAGGATAGGAGAACAAGAAAAGAGACTCCAAAGCAAGATGATGGAAGCTGCAGAGCAGCCTATGGCTGGCAAGTGGGTCATCTAGCCTGAGAAAGTCAGATCCCAAATCTGCAGCCTGGAAGTTTGAGAACCAGTCAGACCAACAGGGCTAGAAACTGAGAAACCAGGCCCTTCTGGAGGTGGGGATGAAGGGAGACTGGCAGACATGAAGAGGGTGGAGGAAAGCTGAGTGAGAAGTGATCACATCCTCTTGATGCTGGTGATGCCCCGTGTGCCCCCACTACCCCCCACCCTGTGGAAGGTTGGAGGATCACTCCCTGGACAAGGTAAACAGACTCTGGACTGGGCACTCCTGCTGCGTTGAGGGCACGGGCCCCAGGAGGGCACGAACATGGGGTTCTGAATGCAGGGATCTCCCCAGCATGAGGAGACCGGCAGCCAGCCCTGCTCCCTCCAGGAAGGAGCCTGGACGATCCATCAACCCCAAAGGGAAGTCCAACAACTGCTGACCTTGGGGGTACTCCCAGACACGGTCTACCCAGACAGCCTGCATTGAGGCTCAACACTGGCCAGCCCCACTGACACTCAGTTTCCAAAAGCTTCTCGGACCTCCACTCCTGACTCTGAGCTGGGTGCCAGGGAAGAGCAGACATCCTCCTGCAGCATGGAATACACACGCCAAAGCTGAAACACTGCAGGTTACTGTGGGGCTCCCAGGCACAGGAGACTTTCAAACAGTTGCTAATCAGGGAGAGGAGGGGATGCAGAGACAAGGGAGGAACAGCGGAGAAACCAGAGTGCAGCCTTGGGCAGGTCCCGGCTGCCCCTCAAGGGACACACAAAACAGTTTCCTTGGCTCTTCTGCAGAACTAAAGTGTGTTAGTTGCTCAGTTGCATCTGACTCTTTGCAACCCCATGGACTGGAGCCTCCAGGTCCTTCTGTCCCTGGAATTCTATAGGCAAGAAAACTGGAGCAGGTTGCCATTCTCTTCTCCAGGGGATCTTCCTGATCCAGGGATCGCATTCGGGTCTCTTGCATTGCAGGCAGACTCTTTACCGTATACCTGTGAGAAAAGCCACCAAGGAACCCCCAGCAAACGGAAGACGTTCGCATCCTTCATTCCAGAGAAGATCAGCTCAGTCAGTTCAGTTCAATTGCTCAGTCGTGTCCGACTCTTTGCAACTGCAGCACTCCAGGCCTCCCTGTCCATTACCTCCCAGAGTCTACCCAAATCTATGTCCATTGTGTTGGTGACGCCTTCCAACCATCTCATCCTCTGTTGTCCCCTTCTCCTCCCGCCTTCAATCTTTCCCAGCATCAGGATCTCTTCCAATGAGTCAGTTCTTCACATCAGGTGACCAAAGTATTGGAGCTTCAGCTTCAACATCAGTCCTTCCAATGAACACTCAGGACTGATTTCCTTTAGGATGGACCGGTTGGATCTCCTTGCAGTCCAAGGAACTCTCAAGAGTCTTCTCCAACACCACAGTTCAAAAGCATCAATTCTTCAGCACTCAGCTTTCTTTATAGTCCAACTCTCACATCCATATATGACTACTGGAAAAACCATAGCTTTGACTAGACAGAACTTTGTTGGCAAAGTAATGTCTCTGCTTTTTAATGTGCTAAGATCATGGCATCCAATCCCATCACTTCATGGCAAATAGATGGGGAAACAGTGGAAACAGTGGCAGATTTTATTTTTTTAGGCTCCAAAATCACTGCAGATGGTGACTGCAGCCATGAAATTAAAAGACGCTTGCTCCTTGGAAGAAAAGTTATGACCAACCTAGCCAGCATATTAAAAAGCAGAGACATTACATTGCCAGAGATCGCAGTTTGGTGACCTGAAGCAGCTCAGCAGGAGAGCAGGTGAGTCCAGCTGAAAAGAGGGCCGGTCCTGCCCACACCCAGACACTCCTCAGTGACCCCGCCCTGAACCCGTGCTACAAAGCTCCGCACCAACTCTCCCCACACTGGGACGCAGTTCTCAGGCTGCGAGCCCACTGTGTCCCCCTCTGCCTCGCAAAGCAACAGAGTCTTCTCTGTGTGTGCTGTGCTGCTCACTCACGTCCAACTCTTCGAGGCCCCATGGACTGTAGCCTGCCAGGCTCCTCTGGAATTTTTCAGGCAAGAATCCTGGAGTGGGCTGCCATTTCCTCCTCCAGGGGATCTTCCCCACCCAGGGAGGTTTTTTTTTCTACTTCCCCCAAAATTCTGTCTCCAAGATTTGACTCAGCACTGATACCCAGAGTCCAAGTTTGGCATCAAGACCAAACATGGGAAAGGTCCCCAGGGGCTTGAGGGAGAAGAGGGTTTCCCTTTCTACCCTCAGAGGAAGAGCTGTGGCGTCCAGGAAACAAAACCAGGAGCGCCCATGGAAGTGGAGGCAAAGTGAAGGTCGCTCAGTCGTGTCCAACTCTTTGCGACCCCCTGGCCTACACAGTCCATGGGATTCTCCAGGCCAGAATACTGCGGTGGGGAGCCTTTCCCTTCTCCGGGGGATCTTCCCAACCCAGGGATTGAACCCAGGTCTCCCACATTGCAGGCAGATTCTTTACCAGCTGAGCCACAAGGGAAGCCCAAGAATACTGGCATGGGTAGCCTATTCCTTCTCCAGTGAATCTTCCCAACCCAGGAATCGAACTGGAGTCTCCTGCATTGCAGGAGGATTCTTAACCACCTGAGCTATGAGTGGAAGCGACGATATCATTTAAAAGGCGAGAGGGGAGCGGGGCTCCTTCTGGAAGCTGCCTGGGCTGGAGAGGGGCCTGTCTTAGGCAGCCTGCCTGCAGGCGGGTGGGGCTGTGTCTCTGCCCAGCTGATTGCCTGGCCTGGAGCCTCCCTGCACCTGGGTCTCGGCACTGCTGGGCTGGAAGGAGGGGTCCTCCGGAACTGCCAGCAGCTGGGTCCCCTTGGGAGCGTGAGTTCCCAGGGCGGCTGCTGCCAGTGCCAGTGCGTGCGTCCCCAGGGTGAGCTGTTGTTACCTCCTCTCTCTGCAGGAGACTCTCCAAACCAGCAGGTCAGGGGCAGAGCGTTCATCTTTAATGTCCACTATTTGCCGGCAGCCTCGCTTCTCGGCCTTTTGGCTAAGATCACGTGTAGTGTGGGGGTTTCCCAGGTGGCTCAGTGGTAAAGAATCCGCCTGTCAATGCAGGAGACATAGGAGATTAGGGTTCAGTCCCTGAGTCAGGAAGCTCCCCTGGAGAAGGAAATGGTAACCCAATCCAGTATTCTCGCCTGGGAAATCTCATGGACAGAGGAGCCTGGCAGGCTGCAGTCCATTGGGTCACAAAGAGTCAGACACGACTGAGTGACTGGGCTCAGCACACAAGCCCTGAGAGTCCAGGGATGAACAAAGCAGACCCTCGACGCCCTCAGGGAGCTGACCGTCTCCTGGTCTTCTTAGCTGGAGTTCAGCCTGGCAGAGGAAAAGCACCCTGGGAAAGGGGCCTTTGGAAACACAGGGTCCTGCTGACGGCCACCAGGGCAGAAGAGGCCCAAGTGCAGAGTCAAGTCAGCCGTGGCCCCAGGGACACACACTGTGTACAGGAAGAGACTTCTGACTTCTTTTCAGAATGGAAACAAGGCAGCTTTCCATTTTCTCCCCAACCATTGAATGCAACGAACAGTAAAGTAAAACACCAGTTTGCAAACTCCAAAAATAACAGTCATGAGAATTTCCCAGAAAGGAAGATCATTAGTTGACAAATTTAAGAGGCCGCCGAGTGCGCAGGACAGACAGATGAGAAGGGCCCGCACCAGGGCATGTCACTGGGGAAGCGTAGCACCCAGGACACGTGGGGAAGAGCCTTCAGCCTTCCAGACGGGGCCCAAAGGAGACAGGAAAGCAGGACACACGCTAAGACTCAGAAAGCAAAATGGATTCGGACATTTCAGCAACAAGCCTGATGTCCAGAGCACAGCGAAGCGAAGCCTCCCAAGTTCTCAGGGGAGCTAGTTCCCAGCCAGAACCCTTTACCCAAGAAAACACTCAGACAAGCATGCAGGAGTGTGGTGACATTTCAGACATACAGAGACTCAAAATCTAACTTCCTCGCTTCGGTCCCCAAGCAGCCCCTGGTGGGCGACTCCGCCAAAATCGACGCGTAGAAGAAAAGAGACAACAGACTCAAGACGTGGGGGTGCACGCAGAGAACCCCCAGGAGAGGGGCAGAGGGAGATGGGCCCCGCATACAGGATGAGAGGCCAGGCTGAGACGGCCTGCTCTGAGAGACAGACATGCTCAGACGCACAGACCCAAGACGCTCACTGCAGTCACACTGGCCTGTCACCCTAACGACAGACACTGGCCCATGTCGTGACGTGAGCTGGATTTGGCCACCTACAGAAGGAGCCCCAGCTCCCCTGTACCCTGCTTGCAGGATGGCGGAGCCCTCAGGGCAGTCCACGGCCGCGCTCTGCAGGCACCTGGTCCAGAAACCTAGAGACAGAAACACAGGTAAGCACGTCTGGATGCTGTCAACGTGGGGAGCCCTGGGTTCTCCCACTCAGGCCTTGCCCATGGATTTCCCCAAGAGGGTCTTGCAAACCCTCAGGGTGGCTCAAAGGCTGTTAGCATCTCTTCATCTGGTGGATGACACGCCCTTCACCTGTGCGCTGCCTGGAGGGTCTTCAGTACTTCACACCAGATTGTCCTGGATGATCCAGAAAGACAAGAAGGGACAAGTCAGTCTCCTCCTCCAAAGGGTCCCCAAAGAGGAGTGCCTCCTCTGGGCTCGCTGCTTTGGGGGCTTCAGATATTAGAAACATCCCCCAGAACATAACCGCATCCAAGCTCAGTCTGCTTGCCACACACAGGCCAATAAATTCGAGAGACGAGGTGTGGAGGCAAGCTTATTCAGTCCAACTCTGCAATCCCATGGACTGCAGCACGCCAGGCTTCCCTGTCCTTCACCATCTCCCGGAGTTTGCTCAAACTCATGCCATTGAGTCGGTGACGCCACTGAGCCATCTCATCCTCTGTCGTCCCCTTCTCCTCCTGCCCTCAATCTTTCCCAGCATCAGAGTCTTTTCCAATGAGTCAGTTCTTTGCAGATGGCCAAAGTATTGGAGCTTCAGCTTCAGCATCAGTCCTTCCAGTGAATATTCAGTGTTGTTGAGACAAGGAATATGACTTTATTTGGAGAGCCCACTGACCAAGAAGATGGCAGACTAGTGTCTCAAAACTATCTTTTCAGGGCTGGATGCCAGGTTCTTGTAGAGAACAGAGATGGGGGGAGGTAAGGAGGTAAAATAAAAAGCCATTAATCTTACAAATAATCTTCCTGGGATGGCTAGGCTCGGGGAAGGGGATGAGCGAATTCCTTCCTTCCTATAGCCATCCTCGGGTGGACAGGGTCCTGGACAAAGGCACTCTGGTTTAGCATTCAGGCAGAGGGGCAGGGTTCCCCAAGGCAGGCCATTATGCAGGAACAGCATCCTTTCCGTGAACAAAAGCATGGGAACTAAAGGTTAAAATAAAATAAACAGATCCAGCATGGAGTCAGTTCTTCCCTGTAACAAGAAGTCATCTATCGAAGAGCCCCTGGACTCACCCCTCACTCTAATCCAGTGAGACCCTATCCCCGAACTCCCAGAGAAGAGCTTCCCACCTCCCTGCTTCGGAGGCCAGGAGAGGGGCTCTGATGCTCTCATCTAAGGCAGATGCTGATTTCAGGGAGATTTCAGGCTTTGGGAGGAAGAAGCACAGGAGCAGGAGAAAAAGCGAACCATCAGATTCTTGCTCAGAGAGTGAGGATGCAGCCCACTCTGCAGACCCATCGTTTTATCCACCTTTTCGGTTTGGTTTCTGCCACATCGTCCTGAGGGACCACTTTCTCATCTCTCTGTGGACAGCGTCTCTGGATTCTGAAGGCCCCCACCAGTCGGGAGGGACTGGAAAGTGTCACACACGGAAGCTGGGGAGCATTCTGCGAACTTAAGTAACTCGTCTCCATTTACACCTATGTAGAATTAAATAGAGCATCAATGAGGCTTGGCATCTATTCTTTGCATTGTCGCAGGAGTCTTGACATGGACGATGAAACGTGATGAAAACCATGAGAGAAGTGATTGTGAGTTTCCATGACGAAATTAAAATAAGATGTTTCCCGTGTTAATGACTGTGGGTAATATGCAACCCCATTACAATAATTAAACCTTATAAGTAAAATTTCAAAGAAATTTGGTTAATTTCTAAATCAATATCTTTTCTCAAGAGTTTTATAGACCGTCCCAGCTACGACTGCCTCGGCAGATCCAAAAGTTTCTCCAAACTGAAATTAATTTTCAAAAGCTTATCTAAGAACTACAGCGACTCAAGAAAGGGTGTCTAATTTGTCAGCACTGTCAATAAAACGCAAGTTGTGTGAAAATCTTAATTATAGTAACATAATTAGTGATATTGTTGAAATGAAGGGAAGGAAATAAATTGTATAGAATAAACATACAATAATTTATGAATTATGCATGCTCTTGTTTTATTACTCATCCAAACATTATTGGCCTGTCAACAGAACACCCAGGCACCCCCGATAATAATTAAATGCAGTTCTCTTTGATACTTTGCCAGCCTTCAGTTATCAAAACATAACTAGTAGTTTTATACATCTTTTCAATTTTGCTGTTATGAAGGTATATTTGTCAAAGCAAAAGCTAGAACATTTTTTATTTTTAACAGTTCGTTAACTTGATTTATAATTTCGACATGTGGTATGTGGGGCTGTGTGTGTACTCTTGCCCTGAAAATGTTAGTGAAGGAGGGAGACAGGATTAGGAAGGGGTTCGGAGAGGCTCTCCGGCGCCAGAATATTCTATTTCCCATCCTAGCTGGCGCACGTGTGGGCGTTTGTCTTGTTACTTTTCTGTAAACTGTATTTATATGTTATGCATCCTTTTGAATGTATGATATATATGACCGTAACACATAAAATAAGGCTGAGAAAAAGAGCCCACCCTGTCTACCACACAGAGGCTGTCTGCTCACCCGACACTCACATACAGGAAAGCACGGTGGAAACCCCAAACCTTGCTCCACTGCAAGCCGCCCTCATTGTTTACCTGCCTCTGACCTGAGGGGTTGGATGTCACTAACTCAGTCGAGAATGAGAATCCTGTTGACATTTTCCTTACCAGAATTTTTAATACCATGTTTTCTTCTGCACAGACTCTAAACGCGATATTCACCCATTTTGGAAATTTTGGAAACTACGAAGAAAAAGGAAGCATATATTATACCACCCAGAGAAAACCCCATGGAAACATTGGCCTTTTTCAATCTTAAAAATAAAAAAAAAAAAAAAGATCTATCTTTCAATCAATCTGTAATTTTGTATGGATGAGATCAGCCTCCAAATAACATTTTTTATCTGGTTGTTTTTCTCACTTAATATGCTAGACATTTTCTCCTGTTATTACAAACTCATTGTAAGCATCTTTGGCTGCATAATTTACTTAATCATTCCCTCATTACAGGGCATTTAGGCAGGTTCTAATTTCCTACTCACAGATTACCCTGTGATGAATAAACAGTACTCTTCCTAAGTCTTTGTGTGGACTTCAGATTCTTTTCTTAGGATCAGTACCTAGAAATGGTCTCAAGAGACGTCTAAGTCCTGGCATTTATTTCACAGGTAGCTTGCACTGACCTTTCTCACGTGGCCATGGGCGTCCTGGCAGCCTGGAGGGTGAGGTCAGTTACTAAGGGAGTCTAAAAGCCGCAGAGGCAGATCAGCCCGGGGTCCATCCTGGCCCTGCAAACGCTGTCAGACGACCTCGGAACAGTCACCATCTGCACACGCCTTGATTTACTCGCCTGTCACAAAGGAAGAACTGTGACAGCGACAGGAGCTGTACCTACAAGGATGACAAGTAATGTAGGCAAGGCCCGAGTCCAACGCCTGGCACAGCAGGTGCTCAGCAAGTGACCGCCAACACTGAACTTTTTTCAAGAGCCCTTTGACGAATTTTTCTGGAGAAAGGGTCCCAAGCCAGACTCTGATTGGCCTGCCTGGAGCCCTGTGCCCTTCCCTGAGCCGGTTACCGCTGGCTCTGACTGGTCAGCCCTGGGTGTCTTGCTCATCCTGATACAGGACGTGGACATGGGTCAGCCTAGCGGAACCACAAGGACTGAGAGTTGGGGTCCCGCAGAGAGGAATTCGGCTGCCAGAAGAGTGAAGGGGCTGGACCACAGATGCCTAGGCCTGAGGCCCAGGACCACGTGGGCCTGGGAGAATAGTCCTCATGGAAGCGTTTACATGGGGGTAAAAACCCAGGCAGACCAAAGATGAAGGTCACTGATGGCTACCACAGCGGGGTCTCAAGGCCTGGGGACCAGCTGACCCCAGTGAGCTGGAAAACCTTTCCAACCTTGAAAGTCTAAAGCAAGCAGGTCTAGTAAAAGAGTAAGTTCACCACTCGGCTGACTCAAGATCTCTCGGGCCCTAAGGCTGACCCCCTGGTACTGCACGGGGCCGGAGCTCAGGTCAGCAAGAAAGCCTGCTTCCCCCAGCCCCACCAGCGGTCCCCTGCTCACTCAGGGGGCAAGATCATTCCCAGTCATCCCCGAGTCCCCGCTTACAACTCAGTTTTGTCCAAACCACTCCTTCCACGGTAGCCACAGTTAGAAAGGCCTGAAGAGCATCGCTCCATTCAGGAGAGAGGATCCCACTGCTTCTCCCAAAAACCCATCCCCAAGCCTCATTTCCTTCATGTAATCCAAAATTTGGGCATCACCACCCAGCACACGGTGCTTGGTAAGGTTGACTATAAGTCAGTTTAAGGGTTTGATTTTGAAAAACTGTAGAAAATGCATGCTGACGTTTGCTTGCTGTGTCCATGCCTTGGCGGCATCTCAGATTCAAATTCAAAACTGTACTAACGTTCAAGCTGGAAAGAAATATTCAGAGGAGAGAAGTGGACGGGAGGAGACCGCGGACTGGACAGGGAGGCCTGGCGTGCTGCGGTTCATGGGGTCGCAAAGAGTCGGACACGACTGAGCGACTGATCTGATCTGATCTGATCTGTGGGCACTGCAGCCGCCGGTTCCGTGCAGGCGGAGGGAAGGATGGACCGACTAAGGCAAGTGGGTTTCCTGGAGACACAGGGGGCAGACCCGGGCCCCTGGGTGGCCTCAGGGGGGTCAGGTGACCCCAAAGTTGGGCTTTCAGGGGAGCCAGCCCACTGCTGGCAAACGCAGCGTCCTCCACTTGCCACTGCCTATTAAGTGGCATTATTTAAACCCTGCCAGTCACTCAGGCTCAGAGCTGGCAGATTAATTTTATCTTAACTCTTTAAGCAGTGGAAATATACCAAAATGTAGCTTTTTACAACCAGACTTGGTGACAAACCAGAGATTCTAGCTGTACTCAGGCAGCGTCTGCTGAGGCCACACACCAACAGAGGCCCTGCTGGTGCACGTCCACCCCTTAGGGGAACAAACCGAAGGGGCAGGCATCTCAGTTTGGGTCACAGCTGTGTCCCTGGGGCATAAAGCAGTCCGTCCCTGGTCCGAAGCACGCATCTGCCAAGGACATGTCAAAAGAATAGTCACTCACCCGCAAACACACCCTTAGCTCCTACTGTGTACAGGCCATGGCCTTGGAAGGGCTACGTGGAGGGTCAGGGCCATGATGACAGCAAGCAACGTGGGAAGCAGCAAAGACCCCAGGAAAGTACCCGATGCCAAGGGGGCTGGTGCAGATCAGTGGGAGCCCCTCACCCAGACCCGGGGTCAATCAAGGAGGGCTTCCTGGAGATGGTGAAGCCTGGTCTTAGAGGAAACGGATTCACAGATTTTTTTTTTTTTTTTAAGTAGAGAAAGGTGAGTCCAGAAATATGGCCATTCATTCACTCAAGAGCTATTCACAGAGCACATTCTGTGGACAAGAGACACAAGGGTGAGCTAAGATGGACAGGCCCCGTCACTGAGGAGCTGTGGGAATGTGTCCCTACACTCGGCTGCATTAACAAATTGAGGACGAGTGTGCTGATTGCTCCCAGGTGGCGCTAGTGGTAAAGAACCTGCCTCCCCATGCAGGAGATGTGAGAGACACAGGTTTGATCCCTGGGTCCGGAAGATTCCCTGGAGAAGGGCATGGCAACTCACTCCAGTATTCTTGTCTGGAGAATCCCATGGACAGAGGAGCCTGGCGGGCTATAGTCCATGGGGTCGCATAGAGTCAGACACAACCGAAGCGACTTAGCATGCAAACATATATGCTATGCTATGCTATGCTAAGTCACTTCAGTCGTGTCCGACTCTGTGTGACCCCATAGACGGCAGCCCACCAGGCCTCCCCGTCCCTGAGATTCTCCAGGCAAGAACACTGGAGTGGGTTGCCATTTCCTTCTCCAATGCATGAAAGTGAAAAGAGAAAGTGAAGTCGCTCAGTCATGTCCGACTCTTAGCGACCCCATGGACTGCAGCTTTCCAGGCTCCTCTGTCCGTGGGATTTTCCAGGCAAGAGTACTGGAGTGGGGTGCCATTGCCTTCTCCGCAAACATATATGCAGATGGTAAAAAGAGTGAGGTAGAGCCACATTGGAATGAAGGCCATGAACCCCAACCTCTCACAGAGCCCAGGACCCAGGACTGCAGAGCTCATCCAACACAACAGTGAGCCAGCACCCATGAGTCCACTGGCAAGACCAGAAAAGAGCTGATGTTCACGCCTTGAGCACTTTCTCTGTGGCAAGCACTGTGTCAGACACTTTGTATAGTCCTTCCTCTCCTCTTCCCAGTGACCCTCTACTGGAGGAGAGATTTGTACCCTCACTTCCACTTTTTGGAATTGCAAAGTGAAGTGAAAGTGAAAGTCACTCAGTCACATCTGACTCTTTGTGACCCTGTGACCTCACGGACTAAACAGTCCCTGGAATTCTCCAGGCCAGAATACTGAAATGGGTAACCGTTCCCTTCTGCAGGGGATCTTCCCAACCCAGGGATCAAACCCAGGTCTCCTGCACTCCAGGCAGATTCTTTACCAGCTGAGCCACAGGGAAACCCAAGAATACTGGAGTGGGTAGGCTATCCCTTCTCCAGCGGATCTTCCCAACCCAGGAATCAAACCAGGGTCTCCTGCATTGCAAATGGATTCTTTACCAACTGAGCCACCCAGGAAGCCCCAGGGAACCACGCTGCAATCACTCTCCTATGCTTCTCATAGGTCTTTGCGTGTCTCTTTTTGGAATGGAGCCCCAGAGTGGGACTATAGAGTCAAGAAGATCCAATGCAAGCTGACTTTTGCCAGAAACTGAAACTGAAAAATCTGAAAAAAGTTCAGATTTTTTTCTGAATCCGTCAGAAAAAAAAAAAAAAAAAAGGCAGTGCCTATTTGATAGTATAAGGAAGCTGTTTCCCACTGCTGTACCAGCCCTAGACATCAGTAATGTTTAAAATTTTACAAACCTGAGAGCGGAAAAATACTATCTCATTGTGTTTTAATTTGGGGGTTTTAAATTATTGATGAAGATGTGTGTGTTCTCCAGGAATCATCAGCCATTTGATTTCGTCTTCTGTGTCTTGAAGCCAACGGCTCCTCCCAGCATGGCAGCTGCTGTGGCCTGGCGCTTCCATCCTAATCTGAGAACTCTGAGCCTGTGCTCTCTGTCTGCCTTAACTCTGTACCCCTAACAGCGCTGGCCCACCCAGAGCGAACGGCCGGCAAGAAATGACTCTTCACTGAGAGCTCGCCAAGCGCCCTGCGCGGTGCTTGACATTTTGCCTCCCGAATCTCACGTCACCCTCACAAGAACCTGTGAACCAGATTGCATCTATCATTATCCCCAAATCCCAAAGTCCAAAGAGCTCCAAAACCCAAAAGACTGTTCGTAATTTATCTGGCACACAAAATCTGAACTGGATTGTCATGCAACCGTTAATCATCTGCTTACCACTTTAAGAACTCATCAGTTCGGCTCAGTCGCTCAGTCATGTCCGACTCTTTGCGACCCCATGAACCACAGCATACCAGGCCTCCCTGTCCATCACCAACTCCCAGAGTTTACTCAAACTCATGTCCCTCAATTCGGTGATATCATCCAACCATCTCATCCTTTGTTGTCCCCTTCTCCTTCTGCTTTCAATCTTTCCCAGCATCAGGGTCTTTTCAAATGAGTCAGCTCTTAGCATCAGATGGCCAAAGTATTGGAGTTTAAGCTTCAATCAGTCCCTCCAATGAACACCCAGGACTGATCTCCTTTAGGATGGACTGTTTGGATCTCCTTGAAGTTCAAAGGACTCTCAACAGTCTTCTCCAACACCACAGTTCAAAACCGTCAATTCTTCAGCGCTCAGCTTTCTTTAAGAACTCCTGATCTGCTGCTAAAATAAAAACTTGGTTCAAAGGTATTTGTCCCAAACCTGCTGACAAATTAATAATATGTAACCCGCACTGGATTATTGTTCCAAAATCCGGGAGAAAAATCGTGAAAAGAAAACACACAAGCTCTGAGAGCTTCAGCTGAGGGCTGCGGACCTAGGCTGTCCCCCCGGGTCAGGCTAAAGACACTGGCCCCCAAGCCTGTGCTCCTCACCCAGCTTCCGTCTGCTCTCAACCCGACTCCTCACGCCACACGATGGGTTCCCTGACCTTTGGGAACAGCGAGAGCTCAGTGACAAGCCGTCAACTGTGGAGGCTTTACTTTTGAAAGACAGGGACGGGGCTGTTAAACTGACTGGTCTCCTTGAGATTTAGATTCCAGGATGTTGCGTGGCTCACAGATGCCACGCAGGGTCCTGGATGCCCCCCGGGCTGTGTCCCCGGAGCAGGACAGCTCTGCCCCTGGTCCCGCCCCACCCCGTGAGGCTGAAATCTGCCGGGTCAGGAAGCAGGCTGGCTCCTCTAATAGATAAGTTTAATTAAAAGTGGGCTGGATGCGTGGCCCGAGCGGGAGACAGTCATTAGACAATCAAAATGCTTCACTACGAGGAAGTAATTGCATTGCACGGAGACCTTTTTGCCATCAAGGCAGAATCAATCAATAATTAAATTAGAAGTGAAAATTAGTCGCTCGAGCCCACGGCTCACTGACTGAGCAGACACTCCAGGACCCCAGGATGGACTGAGGGCCTGTACATGAGGGGGCTTCAGCCACCAAAGTCCTCGAGCCCAACCCGGCAGCAACCCAACCGAGTGACCCCTGCTCGCCTCGGGATGGGGCGAGGCTCCTGGCACTGTTGATTCTAAAGTACAACAGTGTGGCACCTTCTCAGTTTGAAGAAGCTGAAACAGAGGAAGGGGATACAGTGGTTAGCCACTGGTCCATAGCAACCTCCCCCCAGGACTCAACAGGGCATGAGCGGTGGGGGCAGATTTCAGGGTGTCTGCAGGTGGGCTGGGGTGGACCCGCCAACCCTGGCTGGGTTTTGCTCTGTGTCTGCAGGTAAGCTGCGATTGTCTGACCCAAGCCAGGGGCTCCTTTCTAGCAGCAGGAGCGGGGCGGCCTTGCGCTGTCCTCCTGGATGGCTGGCCAGCACGTGGCCTTCCAGTGGTGGCAGCGGAAGACCCAGAGAGCAAACAGAAGCACGTGCGGCCCTGTAAGGCTGAGGGCCAGCACACCACCACTTGTACCTACACATCACCTGCCCAGCCCCGAGTCCAGGTCGACACCTGACAAGGGCTATCCAAGACACCGGATGTATCTATCCGAGATACACCCAAGACAAGGTCTATCAGGAGGTCACCTGTGATGAGACATGCCCAGGATATGCAAGGGGGCTGGAAGGAGTGGAGAAATGGGGCTGGTGGTTCAGACCACCCCCCAACCCCATCCGTCAGGGAGCTCAGACTTGTTTTGGGCTCCTTCTGTCAGCCAGGCTTCCCTGGTGGCTCAGCTGGTAAAGAATTCACCCACAATGCAGGAGACCTGGGTTCGATCCCTGGGTTGGGGAGATCCCCTGGAGAAGGGAACGGCTACCCACTCCAGTATTCCGGCCTGGAGAGTTGCATGGACCGTATGGTCCACGGGGTTGCAGTGAGTCAGACACGACTGAGTGACTTTCATTTCTGCCAGCCAGTCACTGTATGCATGCTATCTCTAGGAGTCTGAGCTGCACCATCCACGCGATGCCCGTGATCACTCCCATTTAACCGACAGGGAAGCTGAGACTCCCAGAAGCAATCCAGCAGCAAAGGTCATCCAGCTGAGTGGCTGGACAAAGACCAGCCTGCTTCTGGATCGTTCCACCACCCCATTGCCTTCACCCCGGCCTGCAGTCAGGGCGGCCAGTGCTCTTCTGAACCCTTCCCTACCTGCAGCAGGGGGCCGAGTCGAGGCCCTCCCATTTCTGGCCGGATTGTCTTGTCTGTGGACAAGGAAGCTCCCCAGGGCCCCGGAGGCCCCTGGAGGCTCTGAGAGGCCTGGGTTTAAGGCTAACCTGACGCAGCAGGTCTCTGTTATTCTTGTGAAATGGAGACAGGGCGGGAGCGCAGACCGCAAAGGCTGCAGGCCGGCTCTCCGTGCTCGACTCAGAGGCTCCGGGCTGGGGAGGACTTGCAAGTTCACCTGGCCTCGTCGCTTCCAGCTATTTCTTCCCATGACCATGGCAGGGTGGATCCTGGTTCCCAAGGATGCCCCCATCTTAACCTGGGAATCTAGTTCTTTACAGGGGAGAAGGGATTTTGCAGGTGGGAGCTAAGCATCCTCGCTGGGGAGATTATCCCAGGTCAGTCAGATGGGTCCAGTTGCACCGCGTGGGTCCTTGAGACCAGAGCCTTTGTTGACTGCAGTCAGACAGAGATGCAGCAGCAGAAGAGGGAGGAGTCCCAGGCTGCCGGCTGCGCAGAGACAGCTGGGGGGTGAGCCGAGGGACGCGGTGCCTCAGAGGCTGGAAAAGCAAGGGAACAGATTCCCCGGAGCTTCCAGAGAGCCCTGACGTGACCTGGGTTCCAGCCAGCAAGTCTGCCTGCAGATGTGTGACCTGGAAGGCTGACCTGGAGGGCTGAGAGAGAGCCACACACACTGGATTTGTGGTCATTGTTACAGCGGCAGCTGGAAACTCACACAGTGACCCTCAGGACAGAACTCAGCGCGTATCACAGCCCTGGGCACAGGCGTCACATGCACACACAGTCTCATACACATGTGCACACACCACACAGAGAGACAGACGTGCACATGCACATGCACGCACACACAGCCACACACCACACACACGGACCCACACACACACACACACAGACCCACATACAGACACATGGACATGCCACACACACACAAACACGGAGAGACCCACATACACACACAAACATCCACACACACAGAGACCCATATACACACACATGCACATGCACGCACACACACTCACACGGACCTACACAAACATACACACAGATACATGCATACACATATACACACATGGACCCACACACACACACACACACCACACACATGGACCCACATATACACACACATCCACACACCACACAGAGACCCACATACATGCACATGCCTCACACATACACACACGGACCCACATACACCCATATACACGTACACACACATATATGCACACACCACGCACAGAGACATACATGTACACACATCCACTCACACAGACCCACATACACATGCCACACACACCCACACACCACACGCACAGACCCACATACATGCACACACCACACGCCGACCCACATACACACACATATACATGTGACACACACACCCACATACCACACACATCCACATACCACACAGAGAGACATATATGCACACGCATACACATGCCACACACAGAGACCCACATACACACAAAGGCCCACATGCACACACATACATGCACACACCACACACACATACAAACACCACACACATACACACACCCCACACACATGTACATACACCATACATATATACACCACACACACACACACACATACATACATCATTCACATACACATATACACCACACACATACACACAAACACCACACACATACATGCACCACACACACCACACACACTCACCACACACACACACCACACACACACACACACATATAACACACACACACATACACCACACACACACACACTGCTTCCTGGAGAAGGCAGACCCTGAGACTTGAAGGAGGAGGAGGAGGGTGCTCGCAAGAAAGCTGGAGGAAGGAGACTGTGGCTCCAGCGAGCGGCCCACTCAGCAGCCAGACACCTTCAGGAGTGTAGATGAAGGGTGGGAGGCGAGTCCATCAGAGGGGACACTTCATGATAGGAATGCAGTAAACAGCCAAGGCTTCTTGGGGAGGGAAGGGAGACGCCACCAGCAGAGCTGTGTTTTACAAGGATTCATCAGAAGGGGCACGGAGCACTCGAGACTAAATGTTGGCTTCATTAAAATACAATGAGGATACAAGTTTAAAAAACAATGATGTCAACTCACACCAACTGAACTGGAAAGAAATGTAAGTTTCTGGCAGAGAACAGCCGTCTCTGCTCCCCCGGTGGGCGTTTCACGGGCGCAACCACCCGGAGAACAGGTTGGCATCACCTGCTGAAGTTAAAGTCACACACACAGACTTGCAACTAAGCACCTGGGGTACAGGCGATGGGAGGGCTCCCACAGGTGCCTGAGAATGCTCAGGGCCCGCGAGGAAAGCAGACCACACAAACCAAAAGTCAGCATGCGCAGCAGTCCAAGAAAGGACGGCCCAACTCTGCTCTGCCCCTGCAGCGGGATTCCCCCACCTGAGGGAGAGGTCAGGAGCCAGGCTGTGGACAACGGGTGGCTGGGCGGGTTCGCGGCGATGGGCCATCAGCGTGGGCACCCTCGATCCCCTTATGCACAGACCAAAACATGCCAAACAGCAGTGCGCGGAAGACAGCCACGCAGGTGTAAAACAGGAACAAAGCCAAGAGGGGTGATTATGAGACTCAGGGCAGCAGCCACTTCTCAAGGGAGGGGGCCTGGGCAGGACGCAAGGGCAAACCCAGCGGCTGCCAAGGGAAGAGAGTGAAAGGTGCTCAGTTGTGTCCAAATCTGTGCGGCCCTGTGCACTATACAGTCCGTGGGATTCTCCAGGCCAGAATACTGGAGTGGGGAGCCATTCCCTTCTCCAGGAGATCTTCCCAACACAGGGATCGAACCCAGGTCTCCCGCATTGCAGGCGGATTCTTTACCAGCTGAACCACCAGGGAAGCAGGGCTGCAGAGGTCACATGTAATTCCCCAAGGTCATGCTTCCTTACCACCAGGGCACCCAGTGACGTGTTTATCTGGGTGCTCTACAGCTACTGGATGTATATTATTTTGATTCTACTCAATACGTCATTAAAAAACAAGACAGAAATATGAAAAAAATGACAGAAATTTCGGGAGAATAGAGAAAATGGGGATTTATAGCTACATTAGTAGCTAAAATTTTGTCTTATTATTATATTTTGTCTTATTTATTTTTAAAAATAAAAATAAATTATTCTTTATTTTAAAGTAAACCATGATTGCTTTGCAATGTTGGGTTAGTTTCAGGTATAAGTGAAGTGATTTCTTATAGTTATTTAATATATTCATTTTCAGATTCTTTTCCTCTATAGGTTATTACAAGATACTGACTACAGTTCCCAAAATAAAATTATTCTTGGTACATACTTTCTATAGTCATTTTCCTTCCTCTATGTATCCATACTGGGTCAGTAGAATTTTTTGAAAGAATGGATTTTTAATACAATTATGTTGCTTAAAATGTTTTCTAAAATTGCTTGTAACAGTCTTCAAATCACATTTTTAAATTGTTAACATTCCACCTGAGTCCTCTCAATAGGGCATATCTTTAATTTAAAAATATTATCTCTACAGGAGTTGAAGTATCTGGTGAGCTCAGAGTAAATTCTGTGAAATGGAGAGTTTGCAGTTCTAGTATTTTGGCATCAAAATGTGGAGAAATTCCAGCAGCAGTGTTGTCGCAAATCCTTTTGCCTCCATTCAGGGTACCATGTTTCAACGCGTATGTTTTCACGACAAAATATATCAAACACATCATCTCTATTCACGATTCTTTTGATGTTTTACTGAACATCGACTCTGTACCATCTTAGCCTGGGCCCTCTGGTAGGCTACATCCCTGTCCACTTCCTCTATTTTTTCGAATAAACACGGAAGCAGCACGGAAAGATTCCTCCTGGTATGTCCAGGCAGGCCAAGGTTTAAATAAAAGTCTCAAAATGAGAACAGAACTTCACCCTACACCACACCCAACTCCCCCTGGTTTCCTTAGGGATGAATTCCACTATCTTCCACTTGTAAACTCTGTTTGTAAATCATCACAATAGGTGAAAAATGTTCGTAACTGACATTTTGTGGCTTCCATCCATTAAATGCTTCAATTAAAGATTTCCAACTAATTTTGTACAATCACATCCGCCATTTAGAGGATTTGTTTATAATGAAAGCTCAGTACTATTAGAAGACAAGCGAGCTGATATTTTGAGTAAAGGCTCAAAGATTTCTCAAATCTGGTTGATGATGGGGAAAAGGAAAGAAAGTTCCACCACGCTGACAAAATTAAACTGTAGGTTCTTTAGAATTTAACCCCATCACCAAGTTGTTTATTTCGAGTCAGTCTGGGCACACACATAACAGATCTTGACAACTGCTGCTTCTGTTCAGTTGGCAGATTTGGCAACTTATTTCAATGCATCACCAAAACACAAGCCCATTTTTGTACTTAATTTACAAAAAAAAAAAGAAACATTGGTTTTTTTTTCCTTAATTTATTATTGAGGTATTAGTTGATGTATAATATTATGTAAGTTATACATGCATCATATAGTGATTCACCATTTTTAAAGGTTATAACCCACTTTTTAAAGATTTCTTTTGATGTGGACCATTTTTCAAGGTCTTTATTGAGCTTGTGACAATATTGCTTCTGGTTTTTTGCTTTGGTTTTTTGGCCTTGAGCCATGGGGGATCTTAGTTCCTTGACCAGGGCTTCACCCCACGTTCCCTACATTTGAAGGTGAAGTCTTAACCACTGGACCATCAGGGAAAGCCCTTTAAAGGTTGTAACTCATTTATAGTTACTGTAAAATATCAGCTACCTCCCCGTGTTGTGCTTATTCTATGGCAATAGCTCGCACCTCCTGCTCCCCTCCTCCTACACGGCCCATGTCCTCTCCCCGTTAGTAACCACCGGCTGCTTCTCTATGCTCGTGAGTCTGTCCAAAGGACATTGCTTTTACCATGACGCCAGCTTCACCAAAGGAACGGTGTTTTACTAGCAACGGGAAGAGCTTCTAAAGCTTTATTTTGATGTCATAAATTAGATGAAAATGATTAAACTATCATTGGAATTAACAGGTTTTCTTCTTGAAGCCTCTGGGAAAGATGACATAAAACTGGAATAATTTAGATGATTCCAAGTTCTGGTAATGAAGCCGACACGTGCTCAGCCATCGCTCCAGGGAAAGGGGCGCTGCCCACAGCAGGGGGAGTGGCTGCTGCAGCCCCCTACCCCCAGTCATCGACTGGTCAGCTCACCCCTGACCTGGGCTGGGATGGAGGAGCCGGCAGGGTTGAGGTTAGGCTGTCACGGGAGTGCTCACAGCGTTTGCCAAACCCACGGCTCAATGCAGCTCCGGAGGGCGGAGTTGCATCTCAAGGGTGAAAAGTCTGGCATGGATGCCGAGAGAAGTCAGGACGGTGTCATCTCGCAGGTGGGACGCTGATGTCCTCGGGGGTGCGCAAGGACCACGCAGGCCCGTGTCCTCACCATCCCAGGACGACTCCAGGGTTTGCTGTCTTGTAATTGTCACTGAATGCCTTTGAGGGCAGTTGAGAGGAGATTATTTTAATGATCCAGGAAGCCTGGGGTTGGGCGTGTTGTTGAGAAGGACGCACACTGGCTGATGAACCGCAGGGCCCTCATCTCTCCCACCAGGGGCGTTTTCCATATGATTTCTGCTCTCTTCCAGACTCGCCATCACTAGAAACGGGGCCCGGAGGTCAGAAGGGAGCTGGCTGAGGCCCCAGAGCTGGCAAGAGAGAGAGGCGGGGGTCAGCCAGGTTCATAGGGGAGGCTCATGACCCCAGTCTACTTTATGGGGGGAGGATGCAAAAATGCCACCAGGAAGGACAGAGCAGGAGGCAAAGACAGTGACCACCCAAGCTTGGTCCCCCTCAGGCACAGAAAGACACTCCCACCCCCCGCCTCTCTGAGCCGGACCTGCTTGTGCCCAGTTGGGCTGCAGAGATGTTCAGGCCACCACGGGGGCGCTGACCTTGGGATGATCTCCATGAAGGTGGACACAGTGGTCCCAGGCCCCTCCCTGACACCCTGTTCTGCAGAGGGAGAGGTGTTAAGTGCCGGCCAGCCCCTCAGTAGCAGGAGCGCCTGCATCTCACGGGGTCCCGAGTGGGATACAGAGAAGCTGCAGAGCTGGGGGCTCCTTCCAGAACACGGGAGGCAGCCCTCATCCATCTACATCAGGCCGCGATGCTATGTCCACGCAGAGACAGCCACGCCGGAGCCCAGAGCCACGGCCCCAGCCGCAGGGGTTCCCTGAGGGCCCAGCCCTGCTCAGCCCTCACACTCTGTGGTCCCCGCAACCATCTCACGCACAGCGTTCACTCGGGCAGGAGTGCTCGGCAGCGGTCACGTGCCCTTGGACTTTGGTGTCAAAGCACAGCTGGGGGCCCGGGGCAGCTCAGGGGGCCTCACCAAAGGCCCCTTCATCGCCACGTCGAGATGCTGTGATGACGAGGGTGAGGCCCAGGTCTGGCCCCTCCTCCCACAGCCTCCTGGGACCCTCAGGCGCCAGGCTTCCAGGCACCTCCACCAGGACCATCTGATCCCCAAGTCTCAGGGACACTGGCTGGAGAGCACCCTCGCACTCCCTGGCCTGCCCCCTCCTCCCCTGCTGAAAAGGTGTCACTTTGCAGAAAGCAATTCCTGGCCAAATCAGACACCCACTGTGCATGCGGAGGAGAGCTGACGCCGAAACGTGATGAGCAGACCATGCGGCCGCACCTCCCTCTAGCGCCCGAAGGGAGGCCCGGGCTTGACCTCCCCAGCGTCTCAGACACCCCTTCTGGCCTCCTGCTCGCCGTGTCCTCAGCTGTCTTCCCAGGATGACTTATCAAAGCACAGAGGCACCCTCTGTCCACACGTCCACTGGTGAGCACATCTCCTGTGACCGCCTGGATGCGGGGCGCAGGGGATAGAGATACGGAGGCAAAGGAGGCTGGTCCTTGGGCGAGAGGCTGGGAGGCACCCGAGGAGGCCCTGCAGAGGGACCTGGGTATGAGACCCACCTGTGCTGCGTCCACCTGTCCCAGGCCTCCTGCCACAGGGCTGGACCCTCTGCACCCCCTCCAGCCACACACCTGGCACCCACAAATATGCAGTAAACACTCAGGAAGACACCCCTGACGCAGTGTGCAGGTGACGTCACACTGGACTGCTGGGCACTGCTGAGGCCGCACCGCCGGTGACTCGGTTAGAGCTGAGGACCAGCGGAAAAGATAAATCGCCTCCCCGGCCAGACGCACAGCTGGGCTGCATGCCACGTCCTGGGGGAACCGCAGACACTCTGGTGTTCCAGATAGCTGTCAGAGGCCTGGATGGACTGACAGACACATTTTGTTCCAAATGAACAATTAGGTTGACCAACACCAGGTTAAGGAGAAACATGGCAAATGGGTTTGAAATGTGTCCTTCTCACCTCAGACACTGCCTGCTCACTCGTTCGAGTCCTGACTGCACGGTGTCGGCCCCCTGCTTAACGTGGAGCTTGATTTAACTGTGCAAGCAACGCATCACCCCGTCCAGATGGGACCGAGCAGGACCCCCGGGGCCCTCCCTGTCCTCCACCTGACTCTTGCCTGCGCAAAAACTTTAGCCTCCGAGGCCTTCCCTGAGTTCCAAACAGTAAATTTAATCAGAAAAGTGACAGAATGCGGAAACAAAGGGAAACAGTGAGTGAAACAAAATAGTAACAGTTACGCCATCAAGCAAAGTCTAGGATGTGTGGTTCCTCCTCAAAGACTACAGGCAATATTCTGAGCCACAGCCTGGAGCTGTGTGGCAGATAATGAAATGCCCAGCGGGTGGAAAACTGAATAGCTGAATGCTGACCGCCAGCACGTAGACCCCGACTGCTTGGAAGCAGAGGCTGATGACGCTGACTCCCAATTACTTCACCATCAGCCAATCAGAAAAGTGCTCACGAGCTGACCACACCCCCTACAAGCCTCCTCCCCTCACCCTGTCTTTACAGCCCTTCCCCCGAAAGCCTTCATGGACTTCGGGCCTTTCCAGCACAAGCTGCCTGGACTCCTTGTTTGGCACCTGTGATAAACGCTGCACTTCCCTGCACCACAGCCTGGTGTTAGCACGCACAGCAGACCCAAGTGTGGTTCCCTAACACAATCGCCTTAGTTCACAGATGAGGAAATAGGCCCAGAAGCGGGTGGTCTCACCCAGAGTCACAAAGAGCTTCCCCAAGAGCTGGACCCAGAGAAAGGTACACAGCCCAGTGTTCACTGCAGCCAAGGCGTGGAAGCAACCCGAGTGCCCAGCAACACAGGGATGGCTAAAGACAACGCGGTACACACGTGCAATGAACATTGCTCAGCCATAAAAGGGCAAAATAATGCCCTGTGCAGCGCCATGGATGGACCTGGAGACTATCACTCTGAGCAAAGTAAGTCAGTGAAGGACACACATCATATATCACTTACATGTGCAATCTAAAAAAAATTGTACAAATGATCTTATTTACAAAACAGAAATAGAATTATGGATATAGAAAACAATCTTACAGTTCTGGGGGGTAAGGGGAGAGAGCAATAAGTTGGGAGACTGGGATTGACATATACACACTACTACATATAAATAGATGACTGATATGGACCTACTCTGAACTTCGCTGGTGGCTCAGACTGTAACAAACCCAACTGCCAGTGCAGGAGTTGGGAAGACCCCTTGGAGAAGGGAATGGCAACCCACTCCAGTACTCCTGCCTGGAGACTCCCATGGACAGAGGAGACTGCAGGCCAGCCCGTCCCCGTACCTGCCCTGGCAGGCCCTGCTTGGGGCAGATGACTGTATGGCAAATCCAGCCCCTGGGGGTGACCCACGCCATGGGGGTCCGAGGGCGCCCCCTGCAGGTCAGGGTGAGCAGTGGGGTCTCGCGGCTCAGGCAGCAGCGGGACCCACAGCGATGCTGCTCCAGCTCCGCCCATCCCGTCTCCCGAAGCTGGAGCCTGGAGCCGCTGTTTTTGTGAACACCGCTCTCCCTTCCCTGACGATGACTCTTCTGAAGTTTAAACAGCTATGATTTCTCTTTTATGCCCTGGCATTTGTTTTCCCAGAAGATGATCATCCATTCACGGAGTAGTAATGACCTATTAACATGGAAAGATGGGAGAGAGAGCTGGGGTTGTGAAAGAACACACATTTTTATTCAAATACGTTACACGGATGTTCGATTAAAATGCTCCTCTTGGAATGGACACTTAGTCACAGCCCTCTCTGGGCACCTGCTACCAATCCCCCTCCTTTATTACGGCCACGCTGAACAAAAGGGCTATTCAGAATGTGGCTATGTGCAAGCCCAGGACCCTGGCATGCTCATCACTCGTTTTGTTTGATACATCTCGTCCCCCACATATGCTTCTTCCAAAATGAATCAGACACGCGGGCTGGTCCAGAGGGAGGAGGTACTCTGGCCCCGGGTCCTGCTCCTCCCAAACCTCCTCCTGGCCAGATTCTTGCAACTGGGGATCCACGTCTCCGCAGACCCTTTCCAAGACTCCTTCCTTGACCACGGCAGCCACGTTGCATTCAGGAGACCCCTGCCCTCCTCCAGTCCCCCACCCCCACCCCCATCCCAGAGCACGGCCCCTCCCATCAGACGCGCCACAGCCCTGCTGGCCATTACTTCGTGGAAATCAGGAAGCTCTGATGCTCAAGGAGGCCTGGGTTCGAGGCCTGCCTCCCCCGGTGAGGGGCAGGTGCCTTTTATAGACTTTCACCAAGGGCAGCATCCTGACATGAAGCCCCCACTTGGTGGCACTGTCGAGGAGTTGAGAGCTCGGAGTGCTGGCGTAAAGCTGTCTCCATGGCCCTGCTGAGGACAGAACAGGCCCCAGCTCTGTCTCCAGCCCCAGAACACAGGGTCTCCCACTGACATGTAACCAAGGGTGTAACCCACCCAGCTGCCAGCTTCGGCCTCAGGCAGCCACAGGCAAGGCCAGGGGTTTAGGCTGAGGACAGGCACTCCCCCAGGCTTGGGTGGGCTCCCCGTGTCTCTGCCGAGGAAGTGGGTCTCAGAGAACCAGAAGGCCACCCGAGGGCACACACCCCAGCAAGGATGGGGGCGGGGGTGGGGCTGGAGCAGGTCACCGGGGGAGCGCCAGCTCGTAAGTGGCAGGGTCTGGACCTGAACTCCAGCCGCCTGGCCCCGTGGTGCTGTGCTGCCCTGGACGAGATGATGCCTGTAAAATGCTCCCCTGGCGGCGCAGTGATGAATAACCCAGCTGACAACGCAGGAGACACAGGTTCGACCCCTGTGTCGGGAAGATCCCCTGGAGGAGGAAATGGAAACCCACTGCAGTATTCCTGCCTGGAGAATCTCACGGACAGAGGAGCCTGGCGGGCTACAGTGCATGGGGTCACAAAGAGTCGCACAAGACTGAGCGCGCACACGTGCACACACACACTCACACACCCGTCACGCAGCACGTGGCCACTCCTCAGCCAGCGTTGCTTCCCTCCCCTTGGCCTTCCACACATCCCTCAATGCCCATCCATCAGAGAGCCTCTCCTCCGAGACGCTGCTGGGATACTGAGAGGCTGTTCCTTCCCCCATGTCAGAGTTCATGCTCCAGGACTGAAGTTTAGCTAGGGGCCCGTGTCACACAGAACCCCAAGGCCCAAGCCTGGCCACAGCACTCTTGGGCCACCCAGTCCTGGGGTAAGGAGACCGTTGTCCCAGACCTGCCCTAGTCTGGTGGCCAGGATAAGTCCTTCTGTTTTCTCAGTCTCCTTATGTAAAATGGAGAGTTTGGACTGGATAACTTTATGTGACCCCTCCCAGGTCACCTAGGGACTAGCATCATCTGCCAGAGGACCTCCCCGGTTCCCTCCCGCCAGGAAACCTCTCCCCAAGTAATCTCCCCACCAGGTGTCTTCCCCCGGGTAACCTCCCCCAGGTATCTCCTCCCTCTCCATCCTACTTGGAACACCCTCCCACCCCAGTGCAGAGGCCCCTTGAGAGGGTGCCCGGGAGGCCCCTGGGCCGCAGCCCTGCTCAGCCTGTGCACAGTGCAGCCCTCATCAGGCCCTGCCCTCACAGACGGATGCAGCTCTCACCTCTTTACACATTCTGCAGCATTCACTTTCCATTCTGGATCTGAGGACCCCAGCGTGTGAAGTCCCGGGCTCACGTCTGTTGCATGTTCTTACCCACGCTCGCTCACGGCCTGTGTTCTCCCGGTGTGACGGCAGACTTGTCACCATGCTGGCGGTCTCAGTGTCTGGGGGTCCAGTAGGCTTCAAGGGGGCTCCCCATCCCATGTGGGGGTCACTGTCTCTCTTCAGGAGCCTGGGATGGTGCTGAGCTCGGACCTCGGGGCCCCAGGTCAGCTGAGGTCGGATGGGGCTCAGGCCCCACCTTGCCAGGGCTTCGGGCAGGGAGGCACGGGCCCCGGGGCAGCGCCGCCGCAGGCTCAGCGTCTCACCCACCCTCTGTCGGTGTTTCGAGTCTTTTCCCTCCTACTTCTCCCTTTGTCCTGAAATGCACCAAAAACTGTGTCTGCGGCGGAGGCCTGCTTCCAGTTAGGGTGTAGGAGATAAAGGCCATTACTCTAGGGAAACAGCAAGAACACACACGCAAACTGCAGAATCATACTTGACAAGCCTTCAAAGAGCTACAAATGCAAAACACTGCAAATGAAGCAAGCTCCAGAGAAAGACAGGGCCTTCACAAGTGAACAGAGACCGATGTCTGCCACCGAGGCCAGGCCTCACTCCTCGGCCTGCTCCAGACGAAGACGCTCCAAGGCACGAGGACCAACCAGCAGAACGTTCAGCCCTCTGGGCTTGTGTGAGACTAGATTTTTTTTCTTTAATTTTTATTTAAATATTGTTGATTTACAATGTTGTGTTACTTTTGAGTGTACAGCAAAGTGATTCAGCTATATATATATATAACATACAAATATAACATATTGCATATACATATATAAATGCATTGGAGAAGGAAATGGCAACCCACTCCAGTGTTCTTGCCTGGAGAGTCCCAGGGACAGGGGAGCCTGGTAGGCTGCCGTCTATGGGGTCACACAGAGTTGGACACGACTGAAGTGACTTAGCGTAGCATGTAATATATATAATGTCTACATATGTGAATGTGTGCCTATGTTACATATATATGTATATTATATATGTATTATATACACATATTTGTGACCCCATGGACTGTGGCCTGCCAGGCCCCTCTGTCCATGGGGATTCTCCAGGCAAGAATACTGGAGTGGTTTGCCATCCCCTCCTCCAGGGGGTCTTCCCAACCCAGTGAACAAACCCAGGTCTCTCACATTGCAGACAGATTCTTCACCATCTGAGCCACCAGGGAAGCCCATATGAAGATATACTTGTATGTATTACATATATGTATACATATGTATATACATAATACATATGAGTATATATACATCTTTACATACATACATGCATATTACATATGTATATGTAGTGAAAGTCACTCAGTCATGTCCAACTCTTTGTGACCCCATGGACTACATGGTCCATGGAATTGTCCAGGCCAGAATATTGCAGTGAGTAGCCATTCCCTTCTCCAGGGGATCTTCGCAACCCAGGGATCGAACCCAGGTTTCCTGCATTGCAAGCAGATTCTTTACCAGCTGAGCCACCAGGAAAGTCCATGTGTTTGTAATATACATATATATTTATAATACATATGTGCTAAGTCACTTCAGTCGTGTCCAGTTCTTTGAGACCCCATGGACCATACCTCACCAGGCTCCTCTGTCCATGGGATTCTCCAGGCAAGAATACTGGAGTGGGTCGCCATGCCCTCCTCCAGGGTATCCTCTCGACCCAGGTATTGAACCCGCATCCCTTACATTTCCTGCGTTGGTAGGTAGGTTCTTTACCACTAGCGCCACCTGGGAAGTCCATAATACACAGAAGTAAATATACATATATATGTGTATATACGTGTCATATATATTCTTTTTTAGATGACAGACTGGAACTTGAAGGAGCCGCAGAGGTACAGCAATCCCACCGCCTGGCAACCCTAAGTGAGAGACCGCTGGGGGAGGGGTGGAAAGCAGAGCTCCATCTCAAAGTTTCCCCATGTTTAGATCCCAGGGCCCTTCTGGGCATGAGATGGTGTCTGACTTGATGCTCAGAAGAGTTGAAACCACAGGTAAGCTAGGACCAATCAAAGCTGTAACAAATCCCCAGGGAGCTCAATTCCTGATGAGACCACAGGGATCGCCCCCTTCAGGAAGATGCAAGAGGAATTGGAGTCTGGGGCTGAGGGAAGAGAGGTCTACATGGCCTCCCGGTACCTGCAGGAGGAAAGGGTCTGCCCTCAGCACATGTGATACCAGAGAGGAACTAAAACAAAGATGAGCTGAGGCCAGTCCCAGTTCACCTGGCCTCTTGGTTGAAAATGACCAATAATCAAGAGAAAAAACAGTTCATAGAAATGCCCAGATGACCCAGATGTTGGAATTAGCACACAACAACTTTACATGTTTTTATAAGTTTGGTAAATAATTTAGAAGAAAATATGAATTCAGAATGAGCGAACAGAGATTATCGACTGCGTGAGGCAATGCTATTGTCATATTATGGTCATAAACAAGTAGAGATAAAATACGTGACAATCACAGCGCAAAGGGAAGGGCGTTTAGGTGACTCGCACGGCTCTAAAGCCCTTGTGGGGCCCCTTGTGCTGAGCTGGGACAGCTTATTCATGCACCTGTGTCAGGGAGGTTATGGCACGTGGGCTCTGTCATTGCAGCCCACGGATTCTCTAGTTGTGATGTGTGGGTTTCGCTGCTCTGTGGCCTGAGGGACCTTAGTTTCTTGACCAGGGATCAAGCCTGAATCCCCTGCACGGCAAGGCAGATTCTTAACCACTGGACCACTAGGGGAGTCCCAAGGTGGTATAATATGAAAGCAGTGCAGATTGTGAGCTTTTAAGGATTTGTGTTGCAATGCCCAGAAAGAGGTGCTGAAAGGTCAAGAGAGGAAATTCAATCGAATATTCTAAAATATTCAGTGAATCCAGGAGAAAGCAGTAAAGAATCAGAGAACAGATGGCACAAATACAAAGCAAATAGCAAGAAAGTAGATGTAAACTCAACTTGATCAGTAATTTAATTAAATGCAAGTGGAATAAACACTCCAATGAGCAAGCAGGATTGTCAGATGGTATAGAATTAGAAGCAAGTAAAATTGTAGGACAAAATCTCCTAACATCATGTAAAAAGTTTGAACAAAGTATTAGCAAACCAAAACCTGTGTGTGTGCATGTTATACACAAGTGGAACTCATTCAAAGGGCAAGGTTGGTTTAACATTTCAAACTCCATATAATTCACCAAATCCACAGAATGAAGGAGAAAAGAATGATCATCTCAATAGCTGTAGAGAAAGCATTTGACAAGATTCGACACCTATTCACGGAACCAGCTTTCCATGGGAAAGAAAAGTCTTAGCAAAATGGAGCAGAAGAAACATCTCCAATCTAATAAAGAGCACACGAAACCCTGCAGCCAATGTCATCCTTGCTGACGAAATATTGAGTATGTTACTAAGATTAGAACAAGGCAAGAGGCCATCCTTCACTGCTTCCACTGGCATCATCCTGGAGGCCCTCTCCCAGATAGTGAGGGAAAGTGAGAAGAGAAATGAACGGCAGAAAGACTGGACAGGAAGAAGCAAAATTGTCTGGGCCAATATGACTGTGCATAAGGAAATAAGGAATTTATGGCAAAAACAACTAAAAGTAGCAAGCCAAATCAGCTAAATTGCAAAATGTAAAGTCATATACAAAAACTAATTTTATTTCTATATATTACTAGTAAACAATTGGAAATGAACATTTTAAATAGCATTTATAATAGGGTCAAAACATGTCAAATGCCTAAGAATCCATCTAATAAAAGATATGGAGGATCTCTACACTGTAAGCATAAAACACATTGAGAGGAATTAATGTCTTCAAAAACTTGTGCAATTCTCATAGATTGGAAAATGCAATTTTGTTAGCACATAAGTTTTCCTTAAACTGGTCTATAAAGGCCATCCAATCCCAGTAAAATTCCAGCAGGCTTTTTACAGAAATTGAAAAGCTAATTCTGAAATTAATCTGAAAATGTAAAGAGCCTAGAATATGCAAGAAAATCTTTGGAAAAAACCAATAAGGTTGGAGGGCACTGTCTAATATCAAGATTTCCCACCGTTGTTGTTATTCAGTCTCTAAGTCATCTCTGACTCTTTGAAACCCCATGGACTGCAGCATGCCAGGCTTCCCTGTCCTCCACTATCTCCCAGAGTTTGCTCAAGTCATGTCCACTGAGTTGGTGATGCTATCCAACCAAAGTTGCAATAATTAAGACTTTGTAATAATAGTACAAAGATAGCCAAACAGATCAATGGTGTGAAATAGAGTCTAGAAATCGGTTCACACATGTAGAGTCAACTGAGGCACCAGGGCAGTTCAGCAAAGGAGAGCCTTCTCAACACACAGGAGTGAAACTAGCCGACAGTGTGGAAAAACTAAGCTTCAGTCCCTCCCTCACTGCGCACACACACATTCATTCAGCACTTCAGTCCCTCCCTCACTGCGCACACGCACATTCATTCAGCACGCATCCTTGACTAAAAGGAGAAAGGCAGAACAATGAATCTTCTGGAAGGAAATGCGAGAAAATAGCCTCACTACTTTGGAGCAGGCAAATATTTTTTAGAGAGGACACAAAGTAGTCATAAAGAAATGTATAAATTTAATGTCACCAAAATTTAATTTCATCAAAATTTAAAGCTTCTGCTCATCAAAGACACTTTTAAGTGAAAAACAATCCATGGATCAGAATATACATTTCTGACCAAAAAGACTCCTAAGTTTTATATATAAAGAGCTGCCATAAATCAATAACAAAGAGGCAATCCAATTAAATATGGGCAAGCAACGTGCATGGGCAATTGACACAAAGAGATGTACTTGTGGTCAGTAAGTACAGGCAAAGTGCTCGAGCTCATTGCCTTAAACGCACAATGAGATACCGTTTCTGACTCACTGGGAGATTTAGGAAAGACTGACAGCAACACGCTTCAGCAAGGAGGAGGAGCCGCTGGGACTCCCGTAGTCCTCCAGGTGGGCCTGTAAAATGATTAAACCACTTTAGAAAGCTGTGTGGTGGTGTATACTGAAATTAAGCTTACATTTACCATATGACCTGGCAATTCCACTGCTAGGAATGTACCTCAGAGAATGCATATGGCCACCAAAAAAGAAATCATGATAATAGCTAGAACCTGGAAACAGTCCAAACGCCCATCCACAGGGGAATGGATGAACCGTCTGCCATCCATCCACACAGGCTGTATTTGGCAGAGACAGAGAACAGCCCACAGACATCGTGTTGAGTGAAAGAGCCGGGCCCCCCAGAATACAGACTGCATGATTCCTTCCACAGGTGGTCAGGAGCCTGAAAAACTGGCCACGTGAGATGATGGGGCTGACTGGCCTAGGGCATCACCCACTACAGGGCGGGGTGGGGGGTCTCCAGACAGGATGTGAACTCCCCAACACCACCACTCAGGGCTTCCTTCCTCCTGAAGTGGAGTGGGGAGTCTGACCCTCCCAATGGGACGGGATGTGACTCGGGTCACAGGTGGGTCCTGAATCTCAAGGGTAGACTTGGTCCTCAGCTTCCCCGTGCCTAAAACAGAGAGGGAAGGATGAGCAGAGACCAGATGCTCACAGTGCTTACCCCATGGGCATGCAGGGCCCCTCTGGCAGCACCCTTCCTGGGACAGGGACACAGGACCCTGTCTGGGGCAAGTCACAAAACTTGCCAAAGCAACGACCTCACCCCCATCACAAAGGCCAGCGCACCACGTCTGCAATCTGCCTGACCCATGGCCTGTCTGACTACATTCCATGACCAACCATGATGCCAGTGAGACCCCGGTTACCTTTCCTACCACCTACAAGGCCTCCACCCACTGGGGTAAGAATCTACTCTGGGCCCAAGTGGGGCTGAGGACTCACACCCCCCGGAAAGGGCAGAGTCTGCTGCCCTCTGTCCTATCCCACGTGTCCAGCCGTGTCCCCTTGACTCTGGGTCACTCCTGGGCCTGCGACTGTGATTAGTTTTTTTTCTGTAGAGAAAATGGATTTAAATTTAATTGTCGCTTGAAAGAGAAGGGGTGGGGTGGGGCAGCTGGGGAGGAGGAACTGGAACAAAAGGAGAAAGCAGAGGCCTGATCAATTGTTTCAATTTAAAGAGGCTGCAGTCAAATGGCTGGAAGACAGAGTTATGTGCCTCCCGAAAATGTGGCAATAAATAAGGGAAATCACCCAGAACAAATAGCGCCAGCTGTTTAGATGAAAGAGGAGCCAGGAAATGTGAAGAATGGACGATCATAGCCAGAAATGACAGGCGGGGCCAGCGGGGCTGGGGGTGGGGAGCAGAGACCCTCAGGGAAGTGCCCCGTCCTGTAGAAAGCCAGGGTCCTGGATGCTCTGTTTAGGGACCCTCTAGCCTCTCAGCCTGGGGTGCCCTGGGAGGGGGGCCTTGGGGAGCAGAGAGTCCTTGGGGGGAAACTGCCCAGCCAGGACACTGCAGCACAGACGCATCACAGCCAACACTCATTCATTCAACTGACACCCATGAGCTCCAACAGCTCATATCTCATCTTCACGCAGCTCCGCTTTATAGGCAAGGAACTCATGCCAAGGGCGGGCAACTGGTCTATCCAAGGTCACACAGCGTCTGACCCCACACCCTGCCTGGATACCCTCCCTGATGAGCCACTTGGTCCCTGAGATCCCAGAAGAGGCCAGGTCAGGTTGAGCAGGCCCTTAGCACCCAGAGCGTTAGGTTTGCAGAACACTCCTCCCTTCCTCACCTGGGTTCAGGAGTGTTACACAAAAGGAAGTCCCTCCATGTGGAAGCATGAGAGGTAGAGAAGAGGCATTCCCATTGGTCAGCTATGAGCAGTGGCTAGATGGAAAGAACAGCCATGGACAAGTCACCCATGGAGCCTCAGTTTTGCCATCTCTGAAATGGGAACAATACAATCCCAAAGTTGAAAGTGGTCTCAGAAGTCACCAAACTCAAACCCTTAGACCATGATCATGAGGCTCTCATTACACTCCACTAAAGTCAGAAGCTCACTGAATCCCTATATGATCCTTTTATCCCCACCCTGGATCTATGGGGTTAAAATTTTTCTCTATATGGAGCCCAAAATGCTGTCTTCCCCTGAAAGCACTCAGAATGCATGCAGTTTGGCACAGCTCTCTCTAAGCCTTCACCACCCTCCCTGAGCCTCCCTCCCATGCTCCATAAAATGCCTGGATTCCCAGCCTAGGTCACGTCAAGGGCAAACACTCTGAAGAATCACCAGTCACTTAGAATGATCATCTCATCCTTGCCTGAGGGCAAGCAATTTTTTCCAAAATGTTTTCTGCCTCCATCACAAACTGCTGGATGATGAGGATGCTGGTCAGTGTCCAGCCCTGGCGTGGTCATTGTCCAGCCCTGGTGTGCTGTGCAACACGGGGCAAGATGCATTAGCCTCTCTGTGCCTCAAGGGCCCCACACAAAAAGCAGGAATGATATTATCTCCGCAGAGAATTTTGTAAGGATTAAATGAGTTAATTTAGGAAATGTTTTCAATAGTGACCAGAGAACAGCTGGCGCAATAAAAATGTTAACAGTCATCACCATCAGTATCACCACCTCCACTCCCACCATCACCACCACCACCATCATCATCATCACCATCAGCACCACCACCATCAGCACCATCACTGTCACCAACTTCATCACCACCATCACCACTACCATCATCATCACCACCATTGTTACCATCAACACCATCACCGTCATCACCACTACCATCGTCACCACCATTACCACAATCATCACCATCACTATCACCACCCCCACTACCACCATCATCACCACCACCATCATCATCATCACCATCAGCACCACCACTATCACTGTCACCAACCTCATCACCACCATCACCATTACCATCGTCATCACCACCATCATCACCATCACCACCACCACCACCATCACCATCATCATCAGTCACCAACTTCATCACCACCATCATCACCACTACCATCATCATCACCACCATTGTTACCATCAACACCATCACCGTCATCACCACTACCATCGTCATCACCATCATTGTCATCACCACAATTATCATCACCATTACTGACATCATCACCACCATCATCACCACCATCATCACCACCACCACCATCATCACCATCATCATCAGTCACCAACTTCATCACCACCATCATCACCATCACCACCATCATCACCATCACTACCATCAACACCATCACCATCATCACCATTACCATCGTCATCACCACCATTGTCATAACCAAAATCATCATCATCACTGACATCATCACCACCACCACCACCACCATCATCACCATCATCACCATCAACACCATCACCGTCATCACCACAACCATCGTCGTCACCACCATTGTCATCACCACAATCATTATCACCATCACTGACATCACCACCACCACCACCACCATCATCACCATCATAACCATCAGCACCATCACTGTCATCACCACTACCATCGTCATCACCACCATTTTCATAACCACAATCATCACCATCTCTGACATCACCACCACCACCACCACCACCATCATCATCATCATCACCATCAACACCATCACCATCATCACCACAACCATCGTCGTCACCACCATTTTCATAACCACAATCATCACCATCTCTGACATCACCACCACCACCACCACCATCATCACCATCATCACCATCAACACCATCACCGTCATCACCATAACCATCGTCGTCACCATCATTGTCATCACCACAATCATCATCACCATCACTGATATCACCACCAACACCACCATCATCATCACCATCATCACCATCACTACCATCAACACGATCACCGTCATCACCACTACCATCGTCGTGACCACCATTGTCATAACCACAATCATCATCACCATCACTGACATCACCACCACCACCATCACCACCACCACCATCACCACCATCACCGTCATCACCACTACCATCATCGTGACCACCATTGTCATAACCACAATCATCATCACCATCTCTGACATCACCACCATCACCACCATCACCACCATCATCACCATCAACACCATCACCGTCATCACCATTGTCATCACCACAATCATCATCATCATCACTGACATCACCACCACCATCACCATCACCACCATCACCATCATCACCACTACTATCGTCGTCACCACCATTGTCATCACCACAATCATTATCACCATCACTGACATCACCACCACCACCACCACCATCACCATCATCACCATCAACACCATCACCGTCATCACCACAACCATCGTCATCACCACCATTTTCATAACCACAATCATCACCATCTCTGACATCACCACCACCACCACCATCATCATCATCATCACCATCAACACCATCACCGTCATCACCACAACCATCGTTGTCACCATCATTGTCATCAGCACAATCATCATCACCATCACTGATATCACCACCAACACCACCATCATCATCACCATCATCACCATCACTACCATCAACACGATCACCATCATCACCACTACCATCGTCGTGACCACCATTGTCATAACCACAATCATCATCACCATCACTGACATCACCACCACCACCATCATCATCATCACCATCAACACCATCACCGTCATCACCACAACCATCGTTGTCACCATCATTGTCATCACCACAATCATTATCACCATCACTGACATCACCATCACCACCACCACCACCATCATCACCATCATCACCATCACTACCATCAACACCATCACCGTCATCACCACTACCATCGTCATGACCACCATTGTCATCACCACAATCATCATCACCATCACTGACATCACCACCACCATCATCACCATCAACACCATCACTGTCATCACCACTACCATCGTTATCACCACCATTTTCATCACCACAATCATCACCATCTCTGACATCACCACCACCACCACCACCATCATCACCATCATCACCATCACTACCATCAACACCATCACCGTCATCACCACTACCATCATCATGACCACCATTGTCATCACCACAATCATCATCACCATCTCTGACATCACCACCATCACCACCATCATCACCATCATCACCATCAACACCATCACCGTCATCACCACTACCATCATCGTGACCACCATTGTCATAACCACAATCATCATCACCATCTCTGACATCACCACCATCACCACCATCATCACCATCATCACCATCAACACCATCACCGTCATCACCACTACCATCATCGTGACCACCATTGTCATAACCACAATCATCTTCACCATCACTGACATCACCACCACCACCATCCCCATCATCACTATCACCGTCATCACCACTACCATCGCCGTCACCACCATTACCATCGTCATCACCATCACTGTCGTCTACATCATCGCAACCATCATAACTATGACGGTTTTGTTGTTGTTTACTATTCTTTTCACCCATCAAATGAGGTTGTAATAGGTTCTCTGAAAGGGATGCTCCTGTTCTGGAACTGAGACTCTTGCTGTCGATCTCTCACACGTTTCTACTGTCAAGTCACTGCTGCATTGCAGACTTATGTGAGGTCACTTGTCCCATCAGTGTTATTGACCTAAGCAGCCTTAATGAACTCAGTGCCTCCCCATCCCGCCCTCAGGATGTAAAGGGCTGCTCCATCTCCTCTCATCCCTGACACAATGGCCTTCTCTGGGCAAAGTGTCAGTCAGATGAGATTGGTGACATACATCTCATCGGCAATTTCATTTAGGCTCTCCAGCTCCACCTTCACGTCTATAAACCCAAGGTAATTGCTGGGCTGCTGTATGGCCACCCTGCTCACATAGGAAGGGGAACATCTTATGTTTCCATAACAGCAACCTGACCCATCTGTTCACAGGCTCTCTCCAGCACGCTGGGAAGGTAGGACCCTCACTATCATCCCAGAACCCAGGCCCATCATCTCTCTCCTGGGCCACCCTCCACACCGCCGTCCTCCAAGTAAGATTTGTAAAAGGCAAATGTGATCAGATCACTCGGCATTTAGGGACTTCAGAGCTTTCCACTGCCCATAATACAAAGCCACTCAGCCTGAAACCAACGACCCCAGGTTGTGTCCCTGAAGCTCAATGTCTTCAGCCCCGTCTTCTGCTAACTTCCTGCCCCACCTTCAGGACCCTTCTGCACTCCATGCCAACTCTGTGCGTGTTCTGTTCCTTCTGATCAGGAGGCCTGTTTCCCAGCCCCCTTCCTCCATGGTCAGCACTCAAGCATCTCTTCAGGCCCAGCTTACACAATTCACCTCTTCTGGGAAGCTCTCCTGATTCCCCAGCAGACATGCCCTTCATTTGACCCCACAACACCAACCTCATTTGTCAGTATGTCTGTTTACAGACTGGTCTTCACCAAGTATGCTCTGAAAGACTTAAGGGTAAGAACCACAGCAGAACTATCTCTGAATCCTGGAGCCTAACACAGAAGGACGCTCAGGAAGTGTTTAATAATAAATGACTGAATGGATGGATGGATGATGGTGAGAGGATGGATGGATGCCTGGGTGGATAGATGGATAGGTGGATGAACAGACAGGTAGTAGCTAGACAGATGGATGGGTAGATGGTGGATGGATGTTCAGGGGGATGGTGGATAAAAAGATGGTGGATCGATGGATGGTGGATGAGTGGATTTATGTTACCAGCAAGGACAAGTGTGCATTCGAATGCTGGGTCCCCAGGCAATCAAGACTGCCTCTGAATGAGACAGAGTGGGGCCGGAGCTAGGTCACCAGGCTGCTTCAGGATCCACTTTAAGATTCATGGATGGCTGGGTGGATGCGTGAGTGAATATTTTTAAACTCAATTTGAGAATGGTTTTTCCTTTAGTAAAGACCTTATGCCTTTTTATTTGTTTATGACCTGACTGAGTATGTTTGATCTGCTATATGTTTGTTTTATGCTTTTTGAGTTTTATGCCTATTTCTTGCGTTCTTTCATTTCTGAAAAAAAAAAAATTGTATGTGTTGATAGTGGGTTCTCAGATAGTGATCTGGGGTTTTCATTCTTAACCAGTGATTCCGAAAGGATCAATCCTGCTTTTAATTCTTTCAGACTCTGCCTTTATGTTGTTAGAATTATTCTTTAGTCTGAAAGTCTCTGAGGTCAAAGACAGAAATGAACCTTTATCTTTTGACTCGTCCTTTTTAAGAAAAATGTATTGAACACACTCCCTTTGGGGCCTGTCTGCCCGGGCCAGTGGAATCATCCAGAAAGACTCAGCGCTGAGGGCCGGATCTGGGGAGGAAGCTGGGAAGAGAGGCTGCTGTGGTTCTGAAACCCAGCGCTTGGGACCCCCTTCTCATCCGGTCTCTGCGCGTGCCTGCAGTCAAGACTCTTGGGTCAGTTCTGGCCCCCATGGGTCTGCGGACAGCAGAGAGGTCATTCTTGTACTTGGGGAGGCTGACGTCCCTGCACCCAAGTCTGGGTCTCTGAACTTTGCTATAGCAACCACACATTTTGAATGAAAATGCACATGAGTAATTGAAGGCCGTTTTGCCCATTGTTAAACCAAGAGAAGCCCCACATTGGCTGTCGTGTGTGGGCAGGGCGCTCAGATCTGTGGAGGAAGACCATGCTCCATGAAAAAACACTCCAAGGCCAGAGTGGGAGCAGCCGTGTCCGTGTGCCTACCCCTCCCAGCGGGGGGCTGGCTCCTTCACACACAGCCTGCCATTTCACTACCCCCCCACAGCCCTGGAACTCGAGCCTCAGCGCCTCAGTGGAGGGCCCAGGAAGAGATGGGACCCTCTCCACGCCGGAGCAACGACCTGGAAGCTGGGACTCCAGCCCCAAAGTGTGCATTCCAGTGCCTGTGATCTCAGACACCCCAGGGCTTGTCCTGTGGGGTCTCCTTGCCCTCTCCGCCCCTAGTCATGAGGCCCAGGACCCCTCACCCCCTGCTCCATTCTGCCCAGCGGGCCCCAGGGTCTTGCCCTGAACTGAATGAGGCCCCCTTCCCAGGCACGCTCCTCCCTGCCTGGCTCAACCACAGTGTTCCCCTGGCCTTGAATGTTCACCCCTTCCTCCTGCGCCTCTGTGGATCCTACACATCCTTCCAGGTAGCAATGTGGGGGTTCTGGGCACAGGCCTCTGGGAGAGACCACCTGAGCTGAAGCCCCAGCTTGGCCCCTTTCCTGCTGGGGGACCAGGAGCAACTTCTGGAATGCCCGCAAGCCCCACTTCCTCAGCGGCCCGGTAGTTAGGACTCTGGCTCTCATTGCAGGGCGCAGGGGGTTGGTACTTTGTCAGAGAACTGAAAGCCCATGGGCCATGCGGCACGGACAAAAAAACATTTCTTTTAAAGCATCTTGACCAGTTTCAAGTGTACATGTCAATGGCAGTAGGCAGAGTCGTATCATTCTGAAACAGATCTCCAGAACCTTCCAATCTTGCAAATCTGAAACTTCTACAGAAATTAAATAACATCTCCCCCTCCCCTCCTGCCCCTAATAATAATGATTCATTCTACTCTGCTTCTATGAGCTACTTTGGACTACTTCACATCATTCACATTAGTGGCATCATGGAGCATGTGTCTGTTTGTGACTGGCTTCCCTCACTTGGAATGAGGCCCTCGGGATGTACCCATGCTGTCGTACGTGACAAAATTCCCTTCCTTCTGAGGGTGAAGATGCTCCATCATACGTACGGACCACATTTTGTTTATCCATTCAACCATCAGTGGAAATTTAGGTTGCCTCCACCTCTTGGCTACTGTGAATAATGCTGCTCTGAATATGAGTGTGCAAGTAACTCTTTGAGATCCTGCTTTCAATTATTTTGGGTTTATACCCAAAAGTGCTGCTGTCCATGGGGTCACAAAGAGTCGGACACGACTGAGCAACTGAACTGAACTGAACTGACCCAGAAGTGAAATGTCTAGATCATATGATAGTTCTATTTTAAATTTTTTTTAGACATTCCACACTGACCTTCATAGTTAGGTCACCATTGTACAATCCCACCCACAGTACACAAGGGCTATAATTGCTCCACATATTTCCTCATCAATACTTGTTTCCTGCTGTTGTTGCAGCTTTTTTAACAGTAGCCACCCTAACGAGTGTGAGCTGGTGTCTCACCGTGGCTTTGCTTTGCATTACTCTGATGGATAATGGTATTGGAAACCTTTTCATATGCTTGCTCACATTTGTACATCATCTTTGTAGAAATGTCTATGCAAGTCCTCTGTCCATCCGTTTTGGTTTGGTTTTTATTTTTTAAAGTATCATAACACAGTTACAGGGGACTTGTAAATACAGAACAGAGTTGCATATAGTTCCACTGTATATTATAGCTTTTAAGTATAATAATTTTAACTAAAAATTTTAGTTGGACTGGCAATATCAAACTCTCAAAAATGAATAGAATGAATAGCCTCCGTCCATTTTTAAAACTGGATGATTTGGGACTTCTCTGGTGGTCCACTGGATAAGAACTCATCTTCCAGTTGGGGGGACAAGGGTTCAATCTCTGGTTGGGGAACTGAGCCCACGTGCCACAACCAGAGAGCCCACACGCTCCTGAGCCCACGCAGCGCGACCAGAGAGCCCACACGCTCCTGAGCCCACGCAGCGCAACCAGAGAGCCCACACGCTCCTGAGCCCACGCAGCGCAACCAGAGAGCCCACACGCTCCTGAGCCCACGCAGTGCAACCAGAGAGCCCACACGCTCCTGAGCCCACGCAGTGCAACCAGAGAGCCCACACGCTCCTGAGCCCACACGCTCCTGAGCCCACGCAGTGCAACCAGAGAGCCCACACGCTCCTGAGCCCACGCAGTGCAACCAGAGAGCCCACACGCTCCTGAGCCCACGCAGCGCAACCAGAGAGCCCACACGCTCCTGAGCCCACGCAGCACAACCAGAGAGTCCACACGCTCCTGAGCCCACGCAGCGCGACCAGAGAGCCCACACTCTCCTAAGCCCACGCAGCACAACCAGAGAGCCGATGCTCCTGAGCCCACGCAGTGCAACCAGAGAGACGCCCACACACAGCAGTGAAGATCCTGCATGGATCAACTAACATGGAGCAACTAACACCGACACAGCCACAAATAAATATTTTCCTACAAAACGGGATGATCTGATCTCTGTTGTTATTAAATTGTAGGAGTTCTTATATATCCCATATATTAAGCCCTTGTAAGATATATGATTTTCAAATATCCTCTCTCATTCCATACACTACTTTTTTACTTTGTTGATTGTGTCCGCTGATGTACAGTAGAGTACACGTTTGATGTGGTCCCATCTGTCTAGTTTTGCTTTTGTTCCTGGTTGCCTATGCTTTTGATGTCATCGCCAATAAATCTTTGCAAGTTCAACGTCATGAATCTTTTCCCCTATGTCTTCTTCTAGGAGTTTTGTAGTTTTAGGTGTTATGTCTAGGTCTTTAATCCTTTTTGAGTTAATTTTTGTACATGTTGTAAGATAAGGCTGTTACTGGTGATAGAAGCAAGGTCCGACGCTCTAGAGAGCAATATTGCATAGGAACTTAGAATGTTAAAATGTGTGAATCAAGGCAAATTGGAAGTGGTCAAACAGGAGATGACAAGAGTGAACATCGACATTCTAGCAATCAGCAAACTAAAATGGACTGGAATAGGGGAATTTAACTCAGATGACCATTATATCTACTACTGTGGGAAAGAATACCTTAGAAGAAATGGAGTAGCCATCATGGTCAACAAAAGAGTCCGAAATGCAGTACTTGGATGCAATCTCAAAAACGACAGAATGATCTCCGTTCATTTCCAAGGCAAATCATTCACTATCACAGTAATCCAGGTCTATGCCCCAACCAGTAATGCTGAAGAAGCTGAGGTTGAATGGTTCTATGAAGACCTACAAGATCTTTTAGAGCTAACACCCAAAAAAGATGTCCTTTTCATTATAGGGGACTGGAATGCAAAAGTAGGAAGTCAAGAAACACCTGGAGTAACAGGCAAATTTGGCCTTGGAGTACAAAATGAAGCAGGGCAAAGGCTAATAGAGTTCTGCCAAGAGAATGCACTAGTCATAACAAACACCCTCTTCCAATAACACAAGAGAAGACTCTACACATGGACATCATCAGATGGCCAACACTGCAATCAGATTGATTATATTCTTTGCAGCCAAAGATGGAGAAGCTCTATACAGTCAGCAAAAACAAGGCTGGGAGCTGACTGTGGCTCAGATCATGAACTCCTAATTGCCAAATTCAGACTTAAATGGAAAACCACTAGACCATTCAGGTATGGCCTAAATCAAATCCCTTACAATTACACAATGGAAGTGAGAAATAGATTTAAGGGACTAGATCTGATAGACAGAGTGCCTGGTGAACTACGGACGGAGGTTCTTGACATTGTACAGGAGACAGGGATAAAGACCATCCCCAAGAAAAAGGAATGCAAAAAAGCAAAATGGCTGTCTGAGGAGGACTTACAAATAGCTGTGAAAAGAAGAGAAGCAAAAAGTAAAGGAGAAAAGGAAAGATATAGCCATCTGAATGCAGAGTTCCAAAGAATAGCAAGGAGAGATAAGAAAGCCTTCCTCAGTGATAAGTGCAAAGAAATAGAGGAAAACAATAGAATGGGCAAAACTAGAGATCTCTTCAAGAAAATTAGAGATACCAAGGGAACATTTCATGCAAAGATGGACTCAATAAAGGACAGAAATGGTATGGGCCTAACAGAAGCAGAAGATATTAAGAAGAGGTAGCAAGAATACACAGAAGAACTGTACAAAAAAGGATCTTCATGACCCAGATAATCATGATGCTGTGATCACTCACCTAGAGCCAGACATCCTAGAATGCAGTCAAGTGGGGCTTGGGAGGCATCACTATGAACAAAGCTAGTGGAGGTGATGGAATTCCAGTTGAGCTATTTCAAGTCCTAAAAGATGATGCTGTGAAAGTGCTGCACTCAATATGCCAGCAAATTTGGAAAACTCAGCAGTGGCCACAGGACTGGAAAAGGTCAGTTTTCATTCCAATCCCAAAGAAAGGCAATGCCAAAGAATGCTCAACCTACTGCACAATTGCACTCATCTCACACGCTAGTAAAGTAATGTTCAAAGTTCTCCAAGCCAGGCTTCAGCAATACGTGAACTGTGAACTTCCTGATGTTCAAGCTGGTTTTAGAAAAGGCAGAGGAACCAGAGATCAAATTGCCAACATCTGCTGGATCATCGAAAAAGCAAGAGAGTTCCAAAAAAAACATCTTTTTCTGTTTTATTGACTATGCCAAAGCCTTTGACTGTGTGGATCACAATAAACTGTGGAAAATTCTGAAAGAGATGGGAATAGCAGACCACCTGACCTGCCTCTTGAGAAATCTGTATGCACATCAGGAAGCAACAGCTAGACATGGAACAACAGACTGGTTCCAAATAGGAAAACGAGTGTGTCAAGGCTGTATATTGTCTCCCTGCTTATTTAACTTATATGCAGAATACATCATGAGAAATGCTGGGCTGGAGGAAGCACAAGCTGGAATCAGGATTGCAGGGAGAAATATCAATAACAGATGGCACCACCTTTATGGCAGAAAGAGAAGAAGAACTAAATAGCCTCTTGATGAAAGTGAAAGAGGAGAGTGAAAAAGTTGGCTTAAGGCTCAACATTCAGCAAACTAAGATCATGGCATTCGGTGCCATCATTTCATGGCAAACAGATGCGGAAACAGTGGCTGACTTTATTTTGGGGGGCTCCAAAATCATTGCAGATGGTGACTGCAGCCATGAAATTAAAAGACGCTTACTCCTTGGAAGGAAAGTTATGACCAACCTAGACAGCATACTGAAAAGCAGAGACATTACTTTGCCAACAAAGGTCCCTCTAGTCAAGGCTATGGTTTTTCCAGTAGTCGTGTATGGATGTGAGAGTTGGACTATAAAGAAAGCTGAGCAGTGAAGAATTGATGCTTTTGAAGTGTGGTGTTGGAGAAGACTCTTGAGAGTCCCTTGGACTGCAAGGAGACCCAACCAGTCCATCCTAAAGGAGATCAGTCCTGAGTGTTCATTGGAAGGATTGATGTTGAAGCTGAAACTCCAATACTTTAGCCACCTGATGTGAAGAGCTGACTCATTGGAAAAGACCCTGATGCTGGGAAAGACTGAGGGCGGGAGGAGAAGGGGACAACAGAGGATGAAATGGTTGGATGGCATCACCGACTCCATGGAGATGAGTTTGAATAGACTCTAGGAGTTGGTGATGGACAGGGAGGCCTGGCATGCTGCAGTCTATGGCGTCATGAAGAGTTGGATGTGACTGAGAGACTGCATTGAACTGAACTAAAGTGTCTCTCTTAATTCTTTTGCATGTGGACAATCTCAAAATCATCCATCTAGAAGAATTTTTCTTGTCCCATTGGGTTATCTTGCCACCTCTGTTGAAGATCACTCAGCCATATACACAAGACTTTATTTCTGGGATCTCTTGTCTTTTGCATTGATCTATTTATCTATCTTTGTGACAGTACCATGCTGTTTCAATTACTGTAACTTTGTAATATGTTTTGAAATCAGGAAGTACAAGTCCTACAACTTTGTTCTTTTTTTTCCCAAAATTATTTTTTGCTATTTGAATTTAGAATCCATATGAATTGTAAGATGATCTTTTCCTACTTCCACACACAAAAAAAGTATTCGTTGGGATTTTTGTTGTGATTGTGTTGAATCTGTAGATTGCTTTAGGTAGTACTGACATCTGAACAATATATTCTCCTGATCCATGAATGTGGCTCTCTTTCCATTTACAAATGTGTCATTTTTAGTTTATTTCAGCAGTGTTTTCTAGTTTTCAGTTTGCAAGTCTTTCACTTCCTTGGTTAGACTAAGAAATAGGATTTTTTGATAATGTATAATGTAATGTGTCAACATTTGGAATATATGCATAATTCAAGTCATTTTCCAAATGACCAATGCATAATGTTACAAAATCATAAAGGGCTAAATGATCCGGTCAGAATGCAAAATAGACAAATAGGGTTTAATGTAACAGAAAAGGTCATTCATAAGGCTTTAGGTCCCACAATGCCACTAACTTTTAAAACACCATCACTTGCCAAAGAAAAATATCCACAATTGTTTGAAAAAACTGTTATAATAGCTCTCCCTCTTCCAAGTACATATCTGTGGTAAGCCAGGCTTTCTTCAAAATGCAAAACAAACAATCTATTCCCACAGACTGAATGCAGAATCAGAATGAGAATCCATCTGTCTTCCTAAGTTCATAAATATAGAGATTTGCAAAAATGTAAAATAATGCTATTTTTACTTTTTTTTCTTTGTTTTAAAAACATGTTTCATTAAAATAATGTTATTTATATTAACATGCACTGAATTTATTATTGTGATTTTTAAGGGAAGTAATTCATATATTCAAATTTTCTCAGTTTTTTATTTTTATTACAGTATCAATAGATACTGCCCACATAAACAAAAGCTCTTTGGGGTCCTTAATGGTTTTTAAGAGTGTAAAGGAACTGCTGGTATAAGGCAAACGGAGAATGTGAACAATCTATAAATGCACAGTTAAAAAGCATAACTAAAACTGAATTATACATTTAAAATTGTTAATGGTTCACTTTATGTTATGTGAATTTTACCCCAATAAAAAAGAAATGTAACCACTTAAACAAAACATACACACACTAAATGGCCAAAGATAAAATAGACACAGAAAACAAAACTGAAAACATTGACTACAAAGTACAAAGTATGCAAGGTTTGATCAGGAAAAAAACATAATTTAAAAATTAGGACAGAATTAAAAGGAAACTATCTTATCAATCGGAGAAGACAATGGCACCCCACTCCAGTACTCTTGCCTGGAAAATCCCATGGATGGAGGAGCCTGGTGGGCTGCAGTCCATGGGGTCGCAAAGAGTTGGACACAACTGAGCGACTTCACTTTCGCTTTTCACTTTCATGCATTGGAGAAGGAAACTGCAACCCACTCCAGTGTTCTTGCCTGGAGAATCTCAGGGACGGTGGAGCCTGGTGGGCTCCTGTCTATGGGGTCACACAGAGTCGGACACGACTGAAGCGACTTAGCAGCAGCAGCATCTTATCAGTATATCTGTATATTGAAACTTATATTAGCTAAACTTGCAGGAAAAAAGAAAATGACTAAAAAGATATCGTTTGGAAACTCCACATGTGGTCACCCCTGGGAATCCGCCCATGTCAAGCAGTGATGAGGGGGTGCCAGGGACCCTTTGCTCATCTTGATGGCTTGTCTCAAAGAATTTGGTTTTCATTCATAGAAAACAAAAGTACTCCAAGATTAGGTCACAAAAAAATGCATAGCCACCTACACACACGAAACACAGGCTTGTGGATGCAGGAGGGGAAGGAGCGGGCAGGACAAACTGAGGGGGATGCATTGCAACACGCACATTAGCATATGTGAGGCAGTGACCAGTGGGCATTTGCTGGGGACCAGCCCCAGCTGATCCAGGGAGTTCAAAGTGTAGATGGCGTCGGTGAGGATCAGGATACAATAGTTATAATTAGAGATATAAAGAACAATAGAATGAGGATAGCTCAGTAGGAAAATTCAGTGGAGAAAAGAGGCTGAGTAGCTTGGTTTATGCGGGGGACCAATAAAATTTCAAGACAAGAAGTTTGCACCACTTACATAGGCCGCAGGCATCTTTCCGTTCTCCCGAAGGAGAGGAGACACTGAGGCCTCCCTGGTCCGATCTTAGAAGCCCAGGCATAATTAGTAAGCATGGTGGGTTCCGCGCTCCAGGTGGAGACTCAGCCAGAATTTGAGAGAGAGCATGACATGGGGAGACCAGTCTTTCGAGGAACTGATCCCAATTCTTTATTTTCCATGGTCTATTTTTATACACTGAGATGGTATACAAAAGTCACGTGGGGTCAGCAGCCCTGACTTTTATCAAAGTCAGATGCTTCTTACAAATGTATACAGAGATTTTAGGTGTGTTACATCATCTTCTGGCCAGGGGGCCTGCTGACAATTTATGACCTTCTCCTTGTGATAGCGGTCAGTCAACCAGGACACTTATTTCTCCAGGGTGATTATTCTTAAAACAGACTCCACCAGATAAATTTACATTCCTATAGGGTGAGGGTGTAGTGGGTTTTAGTCAGGGAAAGAATTTACTTAGCCTAAGGTCTAACGTGATTAGTATCAAAAGTTAATACTTATTTCTTCTATATATTCATTAATGTGTATAAGGGCAGAGGAAGTGGAGACTTAGCAGCAATCATTGGCTCAACAAATGAAAAACCCTTCACCAATACAATTTCTAATCAGCCCACTATACTTATACTAATAGTTTTCTAACTTCTCTAAAGAACCTGTTTTTAGAAGGTTAAGAGCATCTCGTGCCTCCCACTGTTGGGAGGCTGTGAGCAATCACATGTGGCCGGACAAGCCTGTCAGGTAGGCTAGAGAACCTTCAGAAGAGTTTGTAGGTCAAGACACTCCTGTCACACCAGGAATTTTTATTAACTGGAGCTCTAAGTTAACTTTTTTTTTCAGAGAGAGGTAGTGGGGGACAGACCCCTGTAAAGTCAGAGGTGAGAACACAAAGCAGAAAGTAGGCAGACTCCGGCTTTTTTGGGGTAGATGCTCAAGAACCTCCAAGGGGCTCCTGAGGCTCAATCTTGCCCTTGCGTTATTGAGCCTCCTTCCTCACGACCTTTGTCATGGGCGGAGCGCTAATTCAAACCGGCTCCCAACAGGCATTTGTTGTGTGATGCACACAGCTCAAAGCCAGCTCTGTGACAACCTGGAGGGGTGGGATGCGGCGGGAGGCCAGAGGGAGGTTCAGGGGGGAGGGGACGTAAGTATAACCATGGCTGATCCATGCTGATGTGTGGCAGAAGCCAACACAATTGTAAAGCAACTGTCCTCCAATTAAAAACAGATAATCTTTTAAAAATGAAGAGACACGCACCCCAATGCACATAGCAACACTGTTTACAGCAGCCAAGACAAAGAAGCAGCCTAAATGTCTGACAGATGAATGAATAACGATGCGGTGTTTACATACAACAGAATACTAGCCGTAAAAAATGAAATAATGCCATTCGCAGCTACATGGATGGGCCTAGCAATTATCATCCTAAGTGAAGTAAGTCAAAAAGAAAAATAAACAGGATGTAAAGTCACTTACATGTGGAATCTACACCATGATACAAATGAACTATTCTACAAAACGGAAATGGACTCAGAGCCACAGAGAGCAGATCTGTGCTTTCCAAGGAGGGCAGGCAGGGGGAGGGAGGCACACGGCCAAAAGTGTGGCTCCCTGTCCACCGACGCCAAGGAGAAACATGGAGACAGAGTTTGGAGGAAATAGAAAAGAATAGCTTTATTATTTTTGCCAGGCAAAAGGGAAATATAGCAGGCTAGAGCCTCAGGAAATGGGCCCCCTTCTCTTGGGAATAGGGAGAGGTTATTTATCCTCCTGAAGGTCTTGTGTTTTGTTTTTTTTCTTCCGCAAAGTTTCAAACAGCCACAGCTGGCATCAGGCAACTCACAACTGGGCCTGGCGATGCTGAAGTTAGCGGCCCCTGACCTTCTTTCTGGAATGCAGATGCCACAGGAGAGTGGAGGAGGAGAATGCCAGGTGCAGAGTGTAACCTATATGGAGTCAGAGAGTAAGTAGCTTCACGAAAACCAGTCCAGCTACAGGTGTCTGTCAGTCCATGTGCTATGTGATCCGTCGCTCGGTCATGTCTGACTCTTTGTGACCCATGGACCATAACCCACCAGGCTCCTCTGTCCGTGGGATCCTCCAGGCGTGAATACTGCAGTGGGCTGCCATGCCCTTCTCCAGGGGATCTTCCCAACCCAGGGATCAAACCCAGGTGTCCCGCACGGCAGTGGATTCTTTACCATCTGAGCCACCAGGGAAGCCCATATGAATATATACGTGTATGTATTACATATATGTTTACATATGTATGTACATAATACATGTAAGTATGTATAAGTATGTATACATGTTTACATATATACTTGCAAGTGTATGTGTAGTGAAAGTCTCTCAGTCATGTCCAATTGTTTGCGACGCCATGGACCATACAGTCCACAGATTCTCCAGGCAGGAATACTAGAGTGAGTAGCCATTCCCTTCTCTAGGGGATCTTCCCAACCCAGGGCTCAAACTCAGGTCTCCTGCATTATTCTTTACCACCGAGCCACCAGGGAAACCTCACCCAGGACCAGTAAACCAAATAAGGTGCCACCACATAATTGGAAACTAAAGAGAAAACAAGACAAATCCAAGAAAAATCAAGGATGAAAAAACAAAGATCACTGAATTTAAAAAGCAGGGAAACGGTCCAATAAATTACTATGATGACTTCTATTGTTTTGTGTGAGAAAATAGATAAATCTCTGGAAAATGTAATTCTAAAAGTCAGAAAACAAACAAAATGCATAAATTACAAGAATACTAAACAGTTGTCCCTTGGTATCCGTCGGGGGTGTATTCCAGGAGCGCCCCCACCAGACACCAAAATCTGCAGACACTCGAGTCCCTCGTACAGAATGGTGTGGTATTTGCACATAACCTATGTACATCTTTTGTAGAGTTTATTTTTTTATGCCTTAAATCATCTCTAGATAACTAGTAACACCTAATTCATTAAATGCTATGCATATAGTTGGTGACTGCAGAAATCCAAGTTATGCTTTTTGGAACTTTCTGGAATATTTTTTCCAAATATTTCTAATCTGAGGCTGGTTGAAACTATGGCTGCTGAACCTGTGGCTATAGGAGGCCAATTGTGCAAATATTTATGTTAAAGAATTCTGAGCTCCCCATGAAATGGGACATTTTCCTGGGGAAATATAAATTATAAAAATTCTATACTATCACAGTGAAGAATAACAATGCCAGGAAATGTTAAAATTTAATATAGGAATCTCCAAATCATTCCAGGTTCAGATGGTTTCAATTAACAGATTTCCCTCCAGTGTCAGATGAATAGCTTCTGACTGTTAAAAACTAAGTGCCCTGGCTGGCCTTGGAACAACGTGTAACCATTGTAAACAGCAGGACGGCGAGGGGCCCACAGAACCACATGCCACGCCCCTTTCCTCCACAGGGGTTTGCTCCGTGGCCAGCACGGGGCTTTGTCCCCGGGACGCCGGTGCTCTGGGGCCAGCTCCGACCCTGCTGAGGGTCGGCATGGGCTGCCTGAGGAGACACCTGAGTCGGGAGGACGGGCTTGAGAAGCTCCAACATGATGTCCAGGTAGAAGGAGGCGCCTGCACAGCGGCCTGCCAGGAGGGCGCTGGACACAGGAGCGGGACGCAGGAAGAGAGGGCTTCGGGGCCGGCCAAGGGGTCCTGCTCCTGACGGTGCCTGAGGTGACGTCTTAACCACAAGGAGGGCTGAGGATGCCCATGGTCTTTGGGATCTTCTTTGAGGTTCTTCCCCACAGTGCAAGGGAAGAAATCTCAGTCCACCGAGCAAAATCACTATTAATACCAACAAATGGCCCAACAAGTGGGTGCTCAGCTCGAATCATCACAAGTCACGATACTTTCAGAACAGGAGCCCCATCAGGTCAGACACTAGTCACGTGGATGGTCCCAAAGGAAGCATGTCTGCCCCCCCAACCCCCGCACCCATAGATGACCTGGAAGGCAGTTGTTCAAAGCTTATAGTGTGTCTTTGAAAACAGGGACTCTCCAGAGGACCAGGGCCTCACAGGGATGTGCAGACGCATTCCCACCAACAGCAGGTGCAAACCAAGGAAACTACGTTCACACTATTATTTTGCCATTTTCTGAAGTTGTAGCAGATACTTTGGGAAAACAGGAAGTTCCCTGGTGGCTCAGATGGTAAAGAATCTGCCTGCAATGCAGGAGACCCAGGTTTTATCCCTGGGTCAGGAAGATCCCCTGGAGAAGGGAATGGCTGCCCACTCCAGTATTCTTGCCTGGAGAATCCCATGGACAGAGGGCTGGGGAGGTCCTCTGTCTGTGGGGTCCCAAAGAGTCAGACATGACTGAGCGACTAAAACTTTTCTCTTTTCACTTGATAAAACAGAACTAATAGGTATAATGAAAGGGAAGGAGGTAAAAACAGTTTCAACTTTACCCAGAAAACCCAAATGATTTTCAAAGAAAAGCATAAAAAACCTGCAATTAACGACAGTTTGGCAAACCAGTCAGATTCTAAATGAATAATTTAAAGCCTCTAGTTTTCCTATAGAGTAGCAATGACCAGTTAGTGCCTGTAAAAGGAAAAAAGATTCCACTCAAAATAGCAACAGATAAAAATCCAAAAAGGTAAACACCTAGAAACAGCTGCAACAAAAATATCCTCAGTATTTGAGTCTGGTGTATTTACCAGAGTATGGAGTAAATATCAGACGGTAAAGGATATGCCTGCAGTGCCGGAGACCCAGGTGTGATTCCTGGATCAGGAAGATCCCCCAAAGAAGGGAATGGCAACCCACTCCAGTGTTCTTGTCTGGAAAATCCCATGGACAGAGGAGCCTGGGCTGGTCCTCTGTCCATGGGGTTGCAAAGAATCAGATGCGACTGAGCGACTAACACACACACACACACAGTACTTGTAATGCAGAGAAAGCTTAGGTCCTACTGAGAAAATAATTCCGTCAGTATATGGAAGGGCGTACCATCTTGATGGAAAGTCCAAACAGGATGCCCAGGTGGCACTAGCAGTTAAGAATCCCCCTGCCAACTCGAGAGACCAAGAGACACAGCTTCGATCCCAGGATTGGGAAGATCCCCTGAGGGAGGGCACGGCAACCCACTCCAGTACTCTCGCTTGGAGAATCCCATGGACATAGGTGCCTGGAGGGCTACTCTCCATAGGAGAGTCACAGAGTCAGACACAACTGAAACAACTTAGCACACCTGCACGCCTGTTCTCCCAAAATAATTCAAATATTCGGCCCAATCCCAACTAAAGTCCTCATTAGAAAAACAACAACAAAACTCAGCAGCATTGCTGTAAAATACAGCCTGAAATACTCTCAGGAGATAATTTTAAAGGAAATTTGGAAAATAAAGGAATAACTTTCCCTGCCAGATACTGAAATGTTTATTTAAAGCAATAGTTACAGACATATTGTGGTACTCATACAAAGAACAAAGCTAGTGGAGGTGATGGAATTCCAGCTGAGCTATTTAAAATCCTAAAAGATGGTATTGTTAAAGTGCCGCACTCAACATGCCAGCAAATTTGGAAAACTCAGCAGTGGCCACAAAACTGGAAAAGGTCAGTTTTCATTCCAATCCCAAAGAAGGGTAATGCCAAAGAATGTTCAAACTACTGTACAATTGCATCCATTTTGCATATGAGCAAGGTAATGCTCAAAATCCTTCAAGCTAGGCTTCAATAATACATGAAGTAAGAACTTCCAGATGTATAAGCTGGATTTAGAAAAGGACAGCAAGGAGATCCAACCAGTCCATCCTAAAGGAAATCAGGCCTGAATATTCACTAGAAGGACCGATGCTGAAGCTGAAGCTCCAATATTTTGGCCACTTGATGTGAAGAACTGATTCACTGGAAAAGACTAGGAAAGATTGAAGGCAGGAGAAGGGGACGACAGAGGATAAAATGGTTGGATGGCATCACTGACTCGATGGATGTGAGTTTGAGAGATAGTGAAGGACAGGGAAGCCTGGTGTGCTGCAGTCCATGGGGTCGCAAAGAGTCGCAAAGAGTCGGACACGATTGAGCAACTGAACAACTTTCTGTTGTCACCGACCAGTGGTGACATCAATTAACCAAAAGAGATAGACATGAAATAGTCCTTAATGCATCTAAAGACTTGTACACGCAAGATAAACTATTAAAAATTATTTCAGAGGATGATAAAAATGTACTGAAACTGATTTATGGTGATGGTTGCACAACTTAGTGAAATAAATCATTGAGTTGTACCCTTGAAAAGGGCAAATGATGTGACAGGCAAAATATGTCTCCATAAAGCTACCTTGAAAAAGCAGGGATAAAAGGAATTCCAGGCTTAACTCTTTCTGCCCCAAATCTCATGTAAATAATATATAAAGATAAAAATAAACAGCAGCACCATGGAATAGGAAAGGATGAATTAGTGAATCAGAATTTCTGAGACATTTTTGAAATCCACAATATGTGTGAGACAGACGGATGTAGAAACTGGGTTGACAAGAGAAGTTTGAGCAGGCAGCCCAGACATCAGAGAAATGGGTCTGGTCTCCCGGCAAGTCACCTTCCCTTGGACTGCAAGGAGACCCAATCAGTCCATCCTAAAGGAAGTCAATCCTGAATATCCAGTGGAAGTACCCATGCTGAAGCTGAAGCCGCAATACTTTGGCCACCTGATGCAAAGAGCTGACTCACTGGAAAAACCCCTGACGCTGGGAAAGATTTGAAGACAAAAGGAGAAGGGGGCGACAAAGGATGAGATGGTTAGATAGAATCACCGGCTGAATGGACATGAATTTAAGCAAACTCCGAGAGATAGTGGAGGACAGGAGAGCTTGGCATGCCGCAGTCCATGGAGTCGCAAAGAGTCAGACACTACTTAGCGACTGAACAACAACCTCCAACCCCCCAAACCCCCAGGACATGGTGGACAAAACTGGAAGAGAAAGCAGCCGTGGAAAGTGAGGGAGAGGGAGGCAGAGGGCTGCAGAGCTGGCTGGCCGCTTGGCCACAGGCAGACATCAGGGAGACCAGGCTGGAAAGGCAGGACGGGCAGGTAGGAACAATTACTCCATGCGGCCGGGAAGGGTCACGGCTCCCCCCACCACGAGCCACAAGCCAAACACACAGGCGGGCCTGGCAAAGTCTCTGACACAACCACACTGCCGCTTACACACCACCCAGGGCAGCTTTGCTGCCACAACAGCAGAGCTGAGCAGCTGCGACAGAGGCTGTAGGGCCTGCAAGGCTGAAAATATTTACAGAAAAAGTTGTCAACCCCCGGCTCAGAGAGAAAAGCATTGTGGCAGCTTCCAGGACCACTTCAGGCCACTTCATCAGAAACGGATAAAAGATATACTTATCTATAGAAAGAGTGGTTCGCAGGGCAGTCAGAGCCTTGAAATCGCATCTCCAGCATGACCCAGTGGTCAACTAATCCTCGATGAAACAGGATTAGTGCAGGAAACAGAGGAGAATTTGAAATTTCTAATTAGCAACTGCCGAGAGCCTCCAAAGATTATCGTGTCCGTGGAACAGGAACCGGGCATGATTTTTTAAATGGGGGATTAAAGAACAAGAAAGAGATCATTGAAATTAAAAAACATGATTACTAAAACACCGCAGCTCCAAAGAAGCGGTGGATAACACAGCTGAAATCCAAACTGGTGAGTTAGGATTTCACTAAAGCCTCTTGGGGCATAAAGAGAAGTGAGAGATGGAAATTATAAGAGTTAGGGGACCTTCCCTGGTGGTCCAGTGGTTAAGACTTCACCTTCCAATGCAGAGGGTGCCTGTTTGATCCCTGTTCAGTTCCGTTCAGTCGCTCAGTCGTGTCCGACTCTTTGTCACCCCAAGAATCGCAGCACGCCAGGCCTCCCTGTCCATCACCAACGCCCGGAGTTCACTCAGACTCAAGTCCATCGAGTCAGTGATGCCATCCAGCCATCTCATCCTCTGTCGCCCCCTTCTCCTCCTGCCCCCAATCCCTCCCAGCATCAGAGTCTTCTCCAATGAGTCAACTCTTCGCATGAGGTGGCCAAAGGACTGGAGTTTCAGCCTGAGCATCATTCCTTCCAAAGAAATCCCAGGGCTGATCTCCTTCAGAATGGACCGGTTGGATCTCCTTGCAGTCCAAGGGACTCTCAAGAATCTTCTCCAACACCACAGTTCAAAAGCATCAATTCTTCAGCGCTCAGCCTTCTTCACAGTCCAACTCTCACATCCATACATGACCACAGGAAAAAACATAGCCTTGACTAGACAGACATTTGTTGGCAAAGTAGTATCTCTGCTTTTTAATATGCTGTCTAGGTTGGTCATAACTTGTCATCTGAAATAGCTGCAAAGTTTCAAAGAGACAGGATTTCAAACCTCAAATTCCACACCCAGACAAAATGTAGTTCCCTTGTGTAGGGACCTTATTTTCAGGGACTCAGAGAGTATACCGCAAGCTGTCCCCTTAGAAAAAAGAATAATCATGGCATAGCGTCCAGTACAATGAGAGAAAAAGACAGGGGTGGCACTGGGGCCCAAGAAATAAGGGTGAGCAGACAATTAAAACAGAGGTTATGTCCGAATAATTGCTGAGAAAATGAGGTTTGATGCCATTGTTAGAAAATAATTCCACAGATAGCAGGCACAGAGCGTTCCTAAAGTAATTGCCATAATGTGAAAGAAAATTAATAACGTTCTGGAGCTCAAAATTCTGAATGATTGCAATAAAATTGTGCCAAGTGTCTTGTCACATCCAAGTGGTAATTCATAGCTACTGATGAACTCTTAGAGTTGGTAGAAATACGTGTTAATATTTTACTGATTAGGACCCTTTGGGTTGCATGGAAGAGAAACGCAATTTAACCCAGCTCAAAAATCATGACTCTATTGTGAGGGCTCCGGGAGGTCTTTCAGGACCCAAGAAGAAGACTCGGGGTGGAGCTCAGAACAGAAGGAACTGGAAATTCACAAACTCGCCTCCCCTGCTCACACCTCCCCACCTCCGCCCGAGCACCCTCCCGTGGCAGGAGCATCCCTCCCTCTGAGCAGGTGGGTCTCCTTTGCCCCCAGAGGGCAGGGCACAGCTCTGAGAGCTCCCTCACTTTGGGTCTTCCTCCACGGGCACGCCACGCAACGCCAAGCTCATCTTCCCAGTTCTGGCTCCAAAACCTCTGCCGAAGATTCTCACTGGCAGAGCTCTGCTCAAGCACCCACCCCAGCATCAAGACACAGGGGCCCTAGGGCAAGATCACGTGTTTCCAGGGTTGATCCAGACGCGTAATGAAGTCAAGGAGGGACGACGTGTGTACGTGTGTGTGTGGCGCGCGCGTGTTCAGTCACTCGGTCACGTCTGACTCTGCGACCTCAAGGACTGCAGCCCACTAGGCTAGTCTGTTCGTAGAATTTTCCAGGCGAGAATAATGGAGTGGCTTGCCATTTCTCACTCCAGAGGATCTTCCTGACCCAGGGATCGAACCTTCGTCTCCTGCGAGCCCTGCACTGGTGGGGGCATTCTTTACCACTGAGCCACCTGGGAAGCCCAAGGAGGGGAGTTGTGTCCTTGGAAAGGGGGGCTGGGGCCCACCACCATCCATCGCTGGGCTGCCTGGCTCAGCCCCTCACTTCTATGCCTCACCTCTTCACTCCAGTGAAAGCTCCGTCCACTAGAATGTAATCAGAAATCAGATCCAGGAATTGGGGGCATTCAGGTCCCCAGGCTTCCCTGGTGCCTCAGACAGTAAAGAATCTGCCTGCCATACGACAGACCCATATTCTCACCCCAGATTGCGAAGATTCCCTGGAGAAGGGAACAGACAGAGGAGCCTGGGGGGCTACAGTCCATGGCGTTGCAAAGAGTCAGACACGAGTGAGCAACTAAAACTCACTGTCAGGTCCCCGGGCAGCAGCAGGAAGGGGCAGACCCTGGGCGGGCGCTCAAGTCCCACCTGGTGCCCAAATAATCATCGTCAGCCCTGGTGGAGGCCAGGGTGCAGCAGCGAGCGGACCCGACATGGCTGTACCTCCAGCCCACGAGAGAGAGACACCAACTCCTACTTCTCGATAAATCTTGTGGCTTTAAAGCAAGGCCCCAGATCCTCGGGCATCCAAGTCGACGTGGACACAAACACATTTGAAGATCTTGGCATTTACACCAGCAACACACACTGTGTCTCCAGGGTAGAAGGGGGTCTCCTCACTCCCTGGGGGGCGGGCACAGAGTCAGGCTGCGGTTGGAGGCTGTGATGACCCGTATGCACCTCTGTGCACCAGCTTTTCCTTCCGCTTGGGACAGCCTTTCTCGGAGGTCGTGCCATGGCCCCCAGACTTTGGCTACCCGCTGCTGCATAAACACACCACTCAGACGTGGTGGCTTCAGCAGTGACCGTTTCACTGTGTCCGTTCTCCTGTTAGGTGGACTCAGGGCAGTTACCCTGTGGGCAGGGGCTGGAGACTACCACCAGGACTAGCCGGTGTGGAAGGGGAGGGGATCATGGCCTCTGTCCTCAGCACAGGACATCCACACCAGGCCCCCAGGCAGTCCAGCGTCCCGTCCCTGAACCTCCCCCCGAGTCCTGGCGTCCAATCCCTGTCCCTCTGTCCCCCTGCTTTGCGACCCCCTGCCTCCCTCCTCCGCCCCCAGGTTTCTGAGAGTTCCAGAACGCACGAGGGGCCACTCTACCTCTCCCTGCACGACTGACCATGCGGGGACCATTGCAGCAGGGGGGACGGTGCAGGATGAGCCCAGCAGAGAGGGTCCCGGCTGCCCCGCCAGGCCACGGCGCTGGGCGGATCCCAGCGCGGCAGCCCCCAGGACCCCGGCCCCTCCACGAACACTCCCTCTCCAGGAAGGCAACTCCATCCCCCCGAACAGCTCACCCTGAAGATGTGAGGCAGCTGGGCCGTTGGCAGAGGGAGGGCTGAGCGGCTGCAGCGTCTGATTCATCTAATGGGGCGTCCAGGGGAAGAGATCCCGGAGATGGAATGAGGAGGCATTTGAAAAGCAGGGCGGTAAATACATTAAATCACGCAGAACCAACAGAAGCAGTGGCTGCGCTGATAAATGCTTGAGCGCTGAAACTCTCAGGAGGAAACAGGCCACACCCGAGACAGACTGGGGCAGGTGGAAGCCCACGATGGGCTGCGGGTGAGGGTGGGGTCAACAGGAGGGGTTGACCCTTGGGGAGACCTCACTGCCTTTTGTTTTTCAGACAACCTGACAGGTAAGGGCAGCTGGTTTCTTATCAGGCTGCCGTCTATTTTTCCCGCCCCGAGGTGACACCCACTTGGGGATGGCTCTGTCTGGAGGTGGCCCTTCAAAGACGGAGCGGGGAGAGGGGAGGCCAGCCTCACACCCCCGGCCTGGAGAGCTTGGCGCCCTTTCCCCACTACCCACCAGCCCCCTCATTTCCCCAGGTTTCTGGAGCCTCCCTGTGGACAAGACTCAGCCCTGATTCTCTTTTTGCATCTTTGAGAGGGTAACACTGAAGGCCAGCCGGGCTGGGCAAGGAGACCAGGGCCTGACAGAGTGGTGCCCGGGAGGGCAGCTCTGTCTCACTCTGGGCCCATCTCAGACGCCTTCCCCAGAGGTGACTCCCCAGCTCCTGGGCAGCGGAAGGCAGCCCTGCGTACCAGGGGAGGTGGGGGTGGGCGTGGCTGGTCACAGGACTGAAGCATCAGTAGTGGAAGCTGGGAGGACTTCCCTGGTGGCCCTTCCACTGCAGGGGGCAGAGGTTCAAACCCTGCTTGGGGTTTGATTCCACATGCCGCATGGCATGGCCAAAGAAATGTAAATGAAAATAAGGAAAGTGGGAGAGATCATGAGCAGGTTTCAGACGGAGAGACCTGGGCTCCAACTCCAGTCCCACCACCGTCAGCTGCGTGATGGAGACGTTTCTCAACCTCTCCGTGCCTCTGTTGCTTCACCTGGAAAAGACAGTAATGAAGGAATCTCCTCCCTGTGGGGGTGGGGGAAGGTTAAACCAGGTTCAGCCCAGCCTGGGCTGCTTGACAAAAACTCTCAACTCTGGTTATTTATATTTGTTATCTCCCATTACAACAAATTATCCCCAAATTCAGCACCTTAAGGCAAAGCAGACGTTTATCTCTCACCAGGTCTAAGGGTTGGGAGCAGCTGGGCTGGGGATCCTGGCTCAGGGTCAGGATGCTGCCCCCCTGCTCCGAAGCCCCCTGGAGCTGGGGATCCGCTTCCAAGAGCACTGATGGCGGGAGGCCTGAGGCCCTGACCACAGCGGCCCCTCCAGGGGCTGGCAGGGTGTCCTCACAAGGCAGCTGACTTCCCTGGGGCAAGGGACTCAGCACGAGGACGGGGAACACTAGAAGTCACCTCCGTCTCAGCTGTATCCTGGTCATCAGAAGTCACTGGGTCCGGCCACACTTGGGGAAGGAGATTAGGCTCCATCTTTCAAAGGGAAGAGACCTAAGAGCTTGGTGGGCGTATTTTAAAGCCTCTGTATTATCGCCAGAAGGGTAAGGTAAGACCAGATCTCCAGGCAGAGGAGGAAACGGTCTAGAAAGGCAAGCAGAAAGTCACTAAGAGCAACACGCAGCATTCTTGACCTTCTGGCCCAGAGCCTTGCCCTGCTGATCTGGGTCTTTCCGAGAGGAGTCTGAGCGGATTGCCCCATGCTCTCCGGCCAGGCGGCCCCACCCTGGGGTTGAGCGCCCCAGGGGGCCTCCTCACGGCCAGTACCTCCCTGTCCCCATCCCGCCAGACCCGGACACTGCAGGGCTTCCCATGCCAGCCCAGGAGGGGTTCCCACAGGGGCTCTGGGCTCCGGTGACACCCCCCAACCACCCTGAGGGCCTCCCCCAGGGGACCAGCTGCACATGCCTTCCAGGACGAGCCCTCAGGAGCAGGGCCGAGGGTCCAGACCCCGGCGCGGGTGGAGGAGACACAGGAGAGAGGAGGAGGTCCCCCCGCCCAGGCCCGAACCACTCACTGCAGTCCCTCTGTGCGCCTTCCCCAGCTCGGGGGCCAGGGGTGCTGGACACCCTCACCAAGCCGAGAGCAGAAACTGCCTCTCCCCCTCCCATCCCCCAGGCCGGCAGGCTCTCCATGAGGAGTGCACCCCGGGGCGCTCAGGACCTCTCAAACAGGGGCACCGGGAAAACACTAATGGGTTCAGTCAGGCCGAGTGAGCCCTCCTGGTGTGAAGGGGCGGGCCAGCCTCACACCCACATCACACGGGTCACATGCCACATGCCTGGTGGGGAGGAGAGGCCCCACGGTGACACGGGCTGCCCGCTGAAGCCTGCAGCGCAGGGCGCTACGGCGGGAGCATGCCGTAAATGACATGGTCGACAGAATGGACGAGAGGTTTAAAAAGACCCCTGAAAACAGGGAAACCACAGGTTGAAAAGAAAGAAGTTGTAGCACAGCAAGAAGTACAGAGGGGAGGCAGTCTGTCCGTCCATCCTAGCGGCCCCAGGTGAGACCTCATGGGGTGACCAGGGGTCAGCTGGGTAGGGAGGACTTTGAACCATGGATCTGCCAACCCCACGGTGAACCTGACCCTCAGCCTGAGGCTGCGTTGTGTCCTAACACAGGTGGAGCCCACCAGACTGACACTTTTAATCTGGGAGAACAGAGGAGACGTCCTCTTCAGTCTCTCAACAATGTTTCAAGTCAGACACATTCCCCGGTGGATGAAGGTTCACATCATGATCAATATCCCGAAGACACTTCTGGAGTTTCTTTGGCAAAAGACAAAAACCAGGGGTCCAGAGAACAGCCCACCTCTCCAGTCCAGGCGTGTGTGTGTGTGTGTGTGTGTGGAGCAGGGAGGGATGGGAAAGTCCGTTTCCATAGTGATAAGAAGCTAGGCTTGGGCCGCTCACTAAAGGACAGATTTGCAGAAAGGATATTTTCTCGAAATAAAGGTGCTTTTTTTTTTTTTTAAGAAAAACGTGTTTGTTTGTTTGCTTGTTTGTTTGTTTTTCAAAAAAGCTTGAGGGGTAAGCGCTGATGGGAAGGCTTTTGCACAGGATCTTGAGATTGGATGACCATCCCCCATCCCCCCTACAAGGCATCCTCTGCTTGTCTGTCCAGGCCTCCATCTGTCCATCTCCAAGTTGAAGGCAGAAGAACCCAGACAACAGATAAAACGAAACAAAATCAGTGGAATCTTCCAATTATTGTTGTCGTTCAATGGCCGAGTCGTATCTGAGTCTGTGACCCATGAACTGTAGCCTGTCAGGCTCCTCTATCCACAGGATTTCCCAGCCAAGAGTACTGGAGTGGGTTGCCATTTCCTTCTCCAAAATCTTCCAATACTTGTTACTTATATCAGGCTGTTCAGCCGCTAAGTTGTATCTGACCCTTTGCGACCGCATCGACTGCAACACACCAGGCTTCCCTGTCATTGACCATCTCCCAGAGTTTGCTCAGACTCATGTCCATTGAGTCCGTGATGCCATCCAACCATCCCATCCTCCCTTCTCTTCCTGCCCTCAATCTTGCCCAGCATCAGGGTCTTTTCCAATGAGTCAGCTCTTCACATCAGGTGGCCAAAGTATTGGAGCTTCAGCTTTAGGATCAGTCCTTCCAATGAATAGTTAGGACTGATTTCCTTTAGGATTGACTGGTTGGATTTCCTTGCTGTCTAAGGGACTCTCAAGAGTCTTCTCTAGCACCACAGTTCAAAAGCATCAATTCTTTGGCACACAGCCTTCATGATGGCCCAACTCTCACATCCATACATGACTACTGGGAAAACCATGGCTTTGACTATATGGACCTTGGTTAGCATAGTAATGTCTCTGATTTTTAATATGCTGTATAGGTTTGTCATAGGCTTCCCTGGTGGCTCAGATGGTGAAGAATCCACCTGCAGTGTGGAAGACCTGGGTTCGATCCCTGGGTTGGGAAGATCCCCTGGAGGAGGGCATGGCAACCCACTCCAGTAGTCTTGCCTGGAGAATCCCAAAGACAGAAGAGCCTGGTGGGCTACAGTCCACGGGATCGCAAAGAGTCAGACACGTCTGAGCAACAAAGCACAGCACAGGTTTGTCATAGTTCTTCCAAGAAGCAAGTGTCTTTTAATTTCTGAGCTGGTTAAAGCACTTCTCTAGTAAACAGGAGCTCCTGAGTTCCAATCCTGGTGGTGCATGCGACAGCTGACTTAGATCAGGAGTGAACCCAAAGCATTCCGTACACACAGAGGTCTCCCAGCCTGCGGTCAGATCAGCCAGAAGCAACGCAGCGCCTCAGTTTCTCCGAAAGGAACAAGGCTGGTGACCTCCCCACCCCTCATGCGCCACCCTGCAGACATGTAGAGGGATCAGGAGTCCCTCAGGTAAGGGTGACAGCTTTGACAATGACAGAGACAGACGCGGATCTTCTGAGCTACAGACACACTCTGAAAATGGTTCCGCAACAGAGGACAAGCTGGTGACCCGATGACCCCAGAGGCAGCCAGCAGGGAGACAGAGCCCTAACGAGCAAGAAGCGTCCTCCCTGAAGACAAGTCCCCAAATAATGGACCAGATGCCTAATGAATTCTACAGCGAAGAATGGAGCTTAATGACTGACGATAAAATAAACAGGGGGGAAAACTAGCTCTCTCTCCAGTCCCCACTCAGCAGTAAGGGACCAGCAATTGGAGCATCTCCCTGAGTATATGGCATCATTAAGGAAATGCCGAATCCAGGCGCTCTGGGGGGGAGCGGTGACCCTGGCAAGCCCGAGGAGGATTCTGGGCAAATAGCCCTTAGCAATGTGCACAGTGCGGGCAGGACAGAGGGGGCGGGGATCCGGAATGAAGACCACAGGGGGTGCTAGGAGGGTCCGCACCCTAGGAGATCAGAGTGGAAGGGTGGGGCTGGGAAAGAGGAGACACTGTGGGGAGGGTCCAAGCCCTCAAACAGGGCAGAGGGAGGGACGGGGCACACTCTCTGGATGGAGTGCATTCAGCTGCAGGGCTGGGCTCCAGGGGGCAGCGAGCTGGGGGCACTTTGGGGACAGCGTCTGGGCCGAGAGGGAGCTGATTCCCTGGAAGGAGCATGCAGCCGGTCAGTTCAGAGGCTGCCGGGGATGGAGACTTGTTGGGATCCTGCAACTGCCGGGGCCACCCAGCTGAGCATGCACTATTGTGGGCGTCTTCAGGACCTGGCGAGGCTGCCAGCCCACGGGACACTCTGACCCCTCCCTCCACGTGGTCCATAAGGGCCTCTCCCCAGCCGGCTTCTCCCTGGGTCGCCCACGTCTCACGCTGCTGCCCACGCACTCACGCTCACACGTCCCCTTGCAATTCCCGTGGGAGGATCCAGTCCAGCCCGAAAGCACAGTCCGCACCTCCTGAGTACCCGTACAGTGCCCTGGCAGTGAGCTCAGAGGGGAGAGGAAGCAGGAGCAAACAGACCACAGGCCAGGAGGCTGCGGCACTCACGAAGAAGAATGGTGTGTAGCACAGAGACGGGGGCTCACCCTGGTCTCAGAACTCCGAGAAAGTGACACTGAGCCAAGAACTCACGGGAATGAAAGGGCGACCCCTGCAGATGTGTGCGGGGACACGTCAGGCTGAGGGATGAGCAAAGCCCCCCGGGGCAGCCGTGTGTGGTGTGCTTGCTGGGTGGCAGCGGGCTTCCGCTGCAAGTAGGACAGAAACCCCGGGGAAGAAAGGGCTAGAAAAGCTGGCGGCCGCGGCAGGCTTTCTAGGATGGGCTGTTGCCATCTGCACGGATGCTTACGGGGGAGGGCACAGGGCGAAGGAAACACGGATGGTACTGAAACAGGGAGGGGCAGGGGCTGGGGAAGAGGCCTTGAGTACCATTATTCACCAGGCGCTCACTGAAACCAGTGAGACAGACTCCATAGGAGCCACTGCAGTAGGAGAGACACCTAGGGATTTGCAGCCAAAGAGTGGAGTGGGGGGGGTGGTGAGGGGTAGAAGTGGGAAGCTACCAGGAGGGGCTTGATTCCACCCCAAGGGAATGCGGCTCTTGCCAAGCGGGCCCCGCACGATGCTTGCTCACTCTGGGGCGAGCCCCACCTCTGTCCCGCACACCGTTCTTCCCGAGCTCTGCAGCCACCTGTCCTGCGATCTGTTTGCTCCTGGTCCTTCTCCCCTCCGGGCTCACTTAGATGCCAAGGGGCGTATAAGCCACCAGAGGAGCTTGACTAGCCCGGTCCAGCGGGGCGTCTTTGCCAGGGGCAGGAGGGTGGGTTTTGGCCCGAGGTGAGGGGCCTGCCTTGGTGGAAAGGTCGGTCTGTCCGAAGGCACAGAAGCACAGCCCGCGTGCAGAGGCCCGCGGCGCCCGAGGGTGGGGGCTGGAGTGCGCTGGTTACCACGGGCCCTGCGGGCAGAGGGTACTGCCATGGTCCCCTCAGCTTTCCTGACGAGGCGGTGAACCTGACCACCACACCCACGAGCCTCGTTTCTCTGCATCCCCATCATCCCAGCGGGGCTGGGAGATGCTGGGGGTGGAGGGGGTGGGGCGGAGGCAGGAGGCAGGAGTCTTCCACGTGCCCGGTGGGAGGGGCCTGGGTGAGCCCTCCAGCCCCCACTCGGCTCCTGGTCACCGCACTGTGGCGTGGTCCAGGGAAGCTGCGCTCTCACTGCACCGACAGGATGCCTGCAGAGGCCGGGAGTCGGAGGGGGAAAGGACCAGGGACCGGCCGCCGGCCTGCGGACCTCAGACTCCACTCCGAGATCCAGACACGCGTCTGCACGTCGCCCCGCCCCGCCAGGCTCCGCACCTGGAGCACATAATGTGCGATGAGAACTGCAGCGGGTTCTCAGGACCCCACACAGCAGCCCTTCTCGAGAACGTACCCACAAAGGCCCTTCTCCGCAACCCCAGATAGCCGTCCGCACAGCCCAGAGCAGGCTACAGAGGTACGGGGGTGGTCCACTCACCGAGTCCCCTCTGGGTCCTGAAATCCCTGCACAGCTAACCCGAGACCAGCCCGGGTCTCGGCGGGCTTCCAGGAGCTGAGCGTGGATGCGGTGCTCAGCCACCAGGACCTTCCCTTCAGGGACTGTATTGCCCACCGAAGCCGCAGTGACCGTCTCATATTCACTGCCCTGAGCTGGATTAAGGGCAGCGCAGCCCCCGCCCCTTGTGCTTACTCCCCAGGCGGCCCTTCTGGGGGCACAGGAAGGGGAAGGGCTCCTTCTGGGTCCTGCGTTTCTTCTGCTTCGACGCAGCAAAGACCCTGGCCTGGGGTGGCCTCGAGTTCCGTCCCCTTGGCTTTGAGGCTGAGTCTGTGACCGTCGTGCATGGAGACTGACCACCCCGAGCAGATGCTAATGAGCAGGAGGGGACAGAGGCTGAGGAGGTGGGGGAGGGAGCTAAAGCATCCAGTTCCTGCTGAGACCCTCCGCGAGGGGACACTGGGGTACTGTGCCGAGCAGGTGAGTCCTAAGCCCTCCATACCTGTGGACAGAGGTCCAGCGAGTCCGGGAAACCCCGGATGACTCAGCAAGCTCAGCATGGCCAGCGAGTTCTAGATCCTGAAATCGTTTCTCCATGTGGACTCACGGGTCCCAGAGTTTGGAGGCCCACATCAGGGCAGGATTCCAGGGGTCCGGGTGCAGTGACCTCTGCAGGGGTGGGGGGCGAGGCAGGTGTCAGGGTGGAGCCGGCTGCTCTGCCAAGGTCCCCCGTCAGGATCCCGCCTTCAGGAACTACAGAGGCCCCAGAGCTGGCGATCTGCCAGGAAGGGTGGGCCACAGTCTACAGTCCATGGACCAGGGGAGGGCTGAGGAGCTTTGCTGAGGGGTGTAGTCCAGGAAAAAGCGGAGGCTGTGTCTGCAGGGGCTGGGGGAACTCCAAACACCCCAATTCCAAGTGGACACAGGACGCTGAGTTGTTGTCCCTGGGGTGTCCAGGGCTCTGGGAAGCTGGAGGGCACAGGGTCCTGTGCGACGTACAAATGTGGGCAGTGGTGACCTTTGTTCTCTTGCCTAAGGACGCAGCTGGGGGTGGGATGTGTTTCTGGGTGAGGAGGCAGCGCCCACGCCAGGGGTTGATGGAATAAGTGATGGAAGAGAGGGAGGCAGGGCTGGGAGACCAGCGTGGTGGCAGGTCTGGGAGACGGGGCCTGGCTGCCAGGGCAGAGACCCCAGCTGGTCCAGCAGCACCAGCATCAGGGCAGAAATCCTCCCACATGTGGGGAGGGTGCAGAGGGCCCAGGGTCTCAACAACCCACTGTTCAAGAGCCTCTCCCGCTCCCTGTGGCCCCACTCCTGGGTGTGCCGAGCCAACTGAGCGAGGAGACAGTGGGCAGGGGAGGGGCAAAGCTAGACCCCAACCCAGAGCATGAGGGTCAGTGGAGCGGGCACAGAAGTGGTGGGGGGGCGCAGGCCGTGGGGGAGAGATCCCAGACCCCCAGCTAGAGCAGTGGGAGCCTGCACCCTATGACAAGTCTCCTGTCACTCAGGGACAGCTGCCCTTGAGAGGCCAGAGGAGCCCGCCAGCCTCACCTGACCCCCGCCCCCGCAGCCCATTGGCCGCCCTTGAACCTCCCCTCCTCCCTGGTGAACAGGGTGGATCCCAGCTGAGGGGGGTGAGCTGCCCAGCCACACACCCCGAAGCAGGACTAGTGGCGATCCCATCGCTGAGTAAGGAGCTCTCTGAGTCATGCTCCCGAGTTAATACATTCTCCGCTGGCTTTTCACACAGAAGTTTTCATTTATTGTATGTTTTTTAAAAGAAGTCATGCGCTGAGCCAAATATGAATTGTCACCAACTTCCACCAGGCCAGTGATGTAATTCACAGACATTCAAACACCCTAAAGTGAGTAGCCCTTTAAGAAAGAGCCGAAATTGCTATTTTATTGTCCTCTGAGTCTGTTATAATTTACAATTTCATAATATTTCAGTCACTGGGTAGTTAGAAAATGTGTGTTAGGTCTCTGGCCCCCTTGCGCCTGGTCCTGCGGCCTCTGGGCAAAAGACAGGTGGCACCATGCCGGTGCCAGCCTTGGGTTCAACAGGATGGCCCTGGCACAGACCTAGAGCCAAGGAAAGAGACTGGCAGTCTGCTCTTGACCTCCTTGACCCTCCTTCCTCTGTCAGGATCTGCCAGTCCAGGATCTGCCAGTCCTCGAACTGCCCACCAGGAAGGATGCTCGGCCAGGCTCCCCAGAGGAGGGAAGGCAGCCCCGTGCAGGGAGCCCCTGGGGACCAGTCAGTGCAGCCCAGCCCAGCACTGACGCTGGCCAGAGCTCTGGGAGGTGAGGGAAGAGGGGCCTCCCAGGCCCCCTGGCCCCTACTTTCCTCTGTGATGTGTCACCCAGATACCTCTGGGTGTCCCCCAGTTTGATGGCCAGACTGGAGTGAACTGGGCGTGGTGTCCCCTCTGGGAAAGAAACCTTAGGAAGAAGCCTGGCACTCGAGGATTCAGGTCACTGCAAAGGCCAACACTAGCGACCTGAACCAAAGGATGAGGTGGGCGGGGCGCCCGCCACCATGGAGCCCAGCCTGGAATATAGGCCTGGCCTAGAGGCTCGGAGAACTCGCAGGTCTCCAGCAAAGGGTCCGCGCCTGCTCTTAGCTGAGGCCCCTAGAACAGAGGCCCAGGCGCAGGCCCCCAGGGAGGGGGAAGACCAGGGCCTCTTCCCCACAGAGGAGGACGGGGGCAGGGCAGCCGGGTGGAGCTGTTGCCTCGACCAATCCCACAGATCCTTGTTGTTCCTGCAGCAGGCAGCCCCCCAGGTAGACACCGAGCCCCCAGGCAGCGCTCCTCCTGCCCCAGGAAGGCAGATAGAGTGGTCACCTTCTCGAGTTCAGCAGGTATTTATGGTTTGTTAACGTTCTAGCGACAACCCTCTCTGATGAAGCCTCCGGCTTGTATAAATTAATGACCTCGGAGGGCTGAGCAGAGCATCTCTGTCCTGCTGGAAATACCGCAGGTCAGCAAAACGGCCGCACTGAACCCCGGCGGGAGGAACGGTCCACCGCAGTGCGGTCCGCAGGGGCTCCGGGACCCCGGGAAGCCCGTGCAGAGACCCCACTGGAAGCTTCGGTGGAAAGAGCCCTCCTGACTTGGGGGAGAAGGAGGGGTCTGATGCAGGAGCACAAAGCCCAGCCCAGTAGATCCTCTGCACTCCCCCACGGGCTCCGCCACGCCCCTGATCCAGGCCACGCCCCCGCCACGCCCTGGCTCGGGCCACGCCCCGGCTCTGCCACGCCCCTGGCCCCGCCCAGGCCTCGCCCAGCCCTCTAAGCTCGGAGATTCTAGTCTTTTCAGTCTTCCCTCCTCCCAGGAAGCTAACCCTAACCCTAACCCTAACCCTAACCCGGGGGTCTGAAGACCATGGAAGCACTGGGGCCTCTACGTGCATCTCCCCTTGGACTCCAGTCCCTTCATCGAATGGCTTCTGTCACCCTCACCCAAAAGGCATCTCCAAGGTCATGTGTCCAGGACCCAAACCCAATGGACCGTGCCTGAGAGCAGCACCCCCCAAGACACCCTCACCTCAGGTCAAGGTGGGGCGGCCCCTTGCCCTCGCCAGGAGGGCCAAGACACTCCCTTGTTCCACAGCTGCTACAGGATGAGCCTGGTGTTCAAGGCCCCCGGGGGGCTGGTCCCAACCTTCTTCCAGCCTGTTCTGCTCCTCCCTACCCACCCCCACCCCAGGCTCCGCTCCAGGCTGGACCTCTAGTCGGTCCCTCCCTCACCTTTGCCTGTGCTCTTCTCTCTCCCCATGATGCCCTATTCTACCCAGCAAACTCCTGTTCACCTTTCAGGGCCCTGCTGTAAGGTCCCATTCTCTGTAAAGAGGTCCCTGACCCTGGATGAGCCCCCGGGGCGCCCACGTCAGCTTGTCAGATCAGCCCCTCTGTCAGCTTCATTCACACCTGAGGGCTGAGAGCAGAGACCCAGTGTGACAAGTCCCCGGGCCCCTCCGGCCGCAGCTCAGGGCCTGAAGCAGGGTGTGCATGAGCCAAGAGGACCAGAAGGAGCTAGAACCCGGGGACCCGGGGTGAAGGGAGCGGGGCTGTGCCATGCCCTGCACTCCGACTTCACCCAGTCACCGAGCCTTTGGTCAGAAGGCAAGGAAGATGCCCACTGCACTCCCACAGGGCTCAGGGGGCCCCGAGGGCAGAGGGGTGGGGGGTGGGAGGGCGCATCCTCACCTTTCCAGGGTAATCATTACCCTGGAATCTTGAACCGCACGTCTTTCTTAGGTTTCCAAATAAATTACTGCATTATGACACTTTAAGTTGACAAGTAAATCTTATTATAAGATGTAACGACACCATAAAAGACATCTTACTCATTCCTCTAGTCCTCGCATCCCGCTGACACTTCATTACAGCTCCCGCGACGTGGAGAGCCAACACATTAATTTGGCAAATCAATGGAAATCTTTCACGAGCACAGTTTCCCAGCTCTGGCCCAGCGGCCCCAGGGAGCACGCAGGGCAGGGACCCTCAGCCTGGGGTGGGGGTCCAACTCAGGGCGCCAGGGAACTTGGCTCCTCCAGTAGCTGGGACCCTCTGCGGGAAAACCCACACATGGGGAGGAGAGCCCGCCCACTCCCAGGCCCAGGCCACATCCCCCTGGTCACTCCCACCCACCACTCCAGACGCCTTCCACCACCACTGATGCTGTGACCTTGAGTAAGTCACCGGCCCCCTCCCCCCACCATCCTGGGCCTCAGTTTCCATCTGTAAAAGGGGCAGAGGAGTTGGCACAAGGGAGCCAAGCTGCCATTCCCCTGCCTGCCCTGGGGCCAGGGAAAGATGCGCCAGGGGACGCTGGCCTGCTGGTGACAAGGACCCTGTCTGGATAGAAGTGACCAGGGAGGCCCAGACAGGCGTGGCTGGGACACTTTGCCAGGACCCCAGAGGGCGAGGCTCAGGGACACTGGGCAGCTGGTCCCTCCCCAGCTCCTGGGACTCGCCCCACCTCCCGGCCTCCTCTGCTTCCCCAGATCCCTACTGGCCTCCACCACCTTCATCATGTAAAAGCACGTGTGGACCCAAAAATGTCACGCCCAGAACACATGGGGGCCCTTCTCATCCCCCGCCCGGCACACCCGTCCCGGGCCGCTCCTCTCGCTGCCCTCCATCCTCTGAAACCAGGAATGGACGTGGTTCCTGCATCTTCACACCTGCCTCTAATTTGGAAGTTTTGCTGTTTAGAACAGCTCAAAAGGAAGTTTTGGGTTTTGAGGCTGATCATTTTTCCCTTCTTCCCCCAAACATTAGCAAAATGCCAGACATTTCTAAGCAAATTCTTTGGAATAAAAGCAGGAAATGGTCTTCAGAGTTGCGAGGAGAGAACAAGGAATGAGGCCAGAGATGGGCTGTTGTGCCCACCACGCCACGCCCACCGCCACGCCACGCCCGTCGCCATGGCCCCACTGCCCCTCCTTGCACAGCCCCCAGATGAAGCTCACGTCCCCTCGAAGTGACCGGAGCACGCCTGGGCACCATCCTGGCTCCCCGTGGCCTGGAGCATGGTCACCCTGGGAGAGCTACAGGAAGCCCTGACAGCTGGGGCTTGGGACTGGGTGGGGGCCTCCTGTGCTTAGCGGAAGGCTCCGCTCCTGCCGCTTCTTCCACCTGACACTGGGGCTGTATCCTAGGAGGCCGTCTAGGCCTGGGGCTGCTCCTTGCCAGGAGGAGGGCACACAAGTGGCGGGTCCTCCGCTATCACCTGAGGCCAGTGTGGGGGCCAGTGCCAGGTGGGATGTCTGGATGGGGAAGAGGAGTCTCCAGGGATAGGGATGGAGCTGTGCACAGAGGCCTTGACAGTGGACCTTAAAGACAGAAGGATTTCTCATCCAGAGAAGGATCTTCTGTGCAGAGGGAGGGTCCCAGCAAGGGCGGAAGACGCCAGGCCAAGCTGCGGCCAGGAGAGGAGCTTCAGGCGGGCTCCCCCATGCAGGGAGAGCATGGGGGTCACCAGCTCTGAGACTCAGAAGGCGTTGTTCTGAAGGAGGCAGGGCAACCACAGTCATGGGTCCCAGAAAGCCTCGACCACCGACCCCCTCCTGCCCAGGGCCCCAGGGTCCTCACAGAAGGCCGGGCCTCCTACCCCAGAGCTCGGGGTGCTGCCCTCTGTGGTCACAGCCCTGTGGGCACACGCCTGTCAGGGAGGCGCTCAGTCTCCCCCAGCCCCGTCCACAGCTGTCTCTCCCCGCCTCCCACCACCCGCTTCTGCCTACTGCTTCTCTGCAGAGCTCACAGGGTCATCTTTGGGCTCACAAAATTAAATATCTGAAAGATGTTAAGAACTTATCTTGGTTTCTATGGCAACGGGAGAATAATTCACATTTCCCAGGCAAACTGAAGGAGGACAGATTTTTCTTTGCATTGTGGGTGGCCAATTATTTTTAATAGCCGGGTCAGGGCGGCTGTCCCTGGGTCCCTCTCCCCATTAGCATCCCCAGATGGCGGCGCAGCCCGGGAGAGGACAGTGGCCCAAGAGAGGTGATTAAGAGACTCCAGCCTGCAGAGTGGGGCGGGGGCCAGCTTCCCACCCCTTGTCACCTGGGAGACCAGGGCCAGGCTGTGGCCATCTCTGCCCTGCAGCCTTGGCCCCACAGGGATGACCAAGGGGGGTCACTGCTGGGGAGGAGTGGGCTTGGGGTGGGGTCTCCCTGGGCTCAGACGTCGCCGTCCTTACTCACTGGGTGAGCTAGGACAGCCTTTCTGCTTTCTGACCCTCGGGTGCCAACCCCTAGAGTGGGCTCCTAGTCACCGCCAGTGGGGTCGCTGCGTGGCTGTCTGGAGTCAGGCCAGCCCAGCACCCACAGGCTGTTGCTGTTTTGGTTGTTGAGTCGCTAAGTTGTGTCGGACCCTTTGCGACCCCGTGGACTGCAGCACGCCCGCCTTCCCTGTCCTTCACTGTCTCCCGGAGCTTGCTCAGACTCATGTCCATTGAGTCAGTGATGTCATCCAACCATCTCATCCTCTGTCTCCCCTTCTCTTCCTGCCTTCAATCTTTCCCAGCATCAGGGTCTTTTCAAATGAGCCAGTTCTTCGCATGAGGTGGCCAAAGTGTTGGCACTTCAGCTTCAGCATCAGTGCTTCCAAAGAATATTCAGGGTTGGTTTCCTTTAGGACAGACTGGTTTCATCTCCTTGCAGTCCAAGAGTCTTCTTCAGCCTCACAGTTCAAAAGCACAGGCTACAAGGCCCTGGCAAGTCCCACGGCCTCTCCGGAGGCCCCAAACGTCATTCATCCGCTCCTGAAATATTATCAAGGGCCAATCAGAGGCCTGGTGGGGACCACCCAGAGCTGCTGAACAAGTGATCGTGGAGGAGGTATAGCCGAGGCTCTGGAGGAACAAAGCAGTGGGTGAGGAGAGGGAGGCGACCGATTCCAGGCCCTGGCTCTCGTAACCATAGGAGCCACGACCCCAGCCACCCTCCACGGTGCTGCCCCCAGCTAACGTCTGCCCGGTATCAGAGAGACAGACAGGTGCGCGCCCGCAGGCCTGGACGCTGCTGGGGCGGCCACTGTCCTCCCCACTGACTTGCTGCATCCACCCCCCTCCATGCCTTGGAGCCAGGAGGCCCGTCCCCTCCTCCCTGGTCTTCTTGGTTTTGTGCATCTGGTGCGTCTCAGCTTCAAGTCCCCGTCGGTCGCTGATGTTTTTCCATTTCAGTCTGAGCTGGTCTCCCCTGGAAACCTCTCTCCCCCTCCCCCTCCATCCTGTCTTCGCGGGCTCCTGATTTCTGAGCAGGCAGATGTCTGCAGAGCCATTCCTCCACCTCCATCCAAGAGGAGGCTGTGGTCTCCTGGCAGTGATCCCCTCTCCCTTTCTGTTTATTAAGATAAATCCACCCCCAGTTTGGGTCACTGAACACTAAGGCTCTGATCACAGGCTGTAATTAACCCGGACAATCTGAGGTCCACATTTCCTTCCATGACACCCGAATCCAGTTCCAAACCACAGGAACGTGGGGCAGCCCAGTGCTAATGAGTTCCAGATAAAAGCTGAATTATAAACGCCCAGGCACGTGCAGGGGCCTGGGGCCCTGTGAACTCTCAGCCTGCAGTCTCGATGGAAAAAAATAACCAAAACATTAAAAGCAGCAAACACCCCCGTCTGTGGCCGCTTCCTGGCCTGGCTCCCACAGCCCATCCCTGCTGGGTGTGGGCCATGGGTCAGGCTGGAGCCAGCAGCGGCTCCCGGGGGCCCAGGCCCTGCTATCAGGAGACCCCAGGACAACCCCTCGGTTAAAGCCCCACTCGGTTAAAGCCCAGGTGGGCTAACCTGGCATTGTCCAAGGCTGGCCAGTGCAGCCGAGGCTTCCAGCCCCCACCCGGGCGGGGTCTGGAGTCCCCACCTCAGGCGTTATTTTGCTGAACTCTGATCACTGGGGTTTCATAGAACAGGCTGTAAAAGCAACTGACATGCTCCCTTTGGAAACGGAGATGAGCGGCTGATCACCTGTTCAGGGTGTTCAGTGATTATTGTCGCACTCAGTTTTTATTTCCTTCCTGAGTCAATGTTTGTAATTTGTACTTTTTATTAACATTCTCCATTTCATCCAGGTTTTCAAATTCATAGGCACAAGGCTGTTCATAGGATGCGCTTATTTTTTTTTATTTCTATATTTATTTGCTCATTTTTGGCTGCACTGGGTGTGTGCTGCTGTGCCCCAGCTTTCTCTAGTTGTGGCGAGCGGGGCGCTAATCTCCAGCTGCAGGGCTGGGCTTCTCACTGTGGTGGCTTCTCTCGTCGCAAGCACGGGCTCAGGACTCGGGGTGCGTGGGCTTAGCTGCCCCTCGGCGTGTGGGATCTTCCCAGACCGGAGAGACTGAACTGCAGAGCCTGCACTGGCAGGCAGACTCTTAACCTCTGGACCACCAGGGAAGTCCTGATTTTTTTTTAATTAATTGGAGGTTTTAGAGAGGTTTTTGAGTCACAGAAAAGTTCAGAGGGAAATACAGAGATTCCCACGAATCCCACGTGTGGGACGAGTCCCACACGTGCACCGTCAGTGTCTCCGCCAGGCGTACATCTGTTACCTGCATGGACACGTCACCATCACCCAAGCCCACCGCTGACACTAGGGGTCGCTCTTCGCACTGTACGTTCTGTGCGTTTGCACAAATATCTAATGACGTGTATTCACCAATATGGTATCATACAGAGTGATTTCACAGCCCTAAAAGTCCTCCATGCTCTGTTCATCCCATCCTTCCTGCCACCCGCCCCCCACCCAGCCCCTGACACCCACTGGTCTTCTCACTCTGTCCAGTTTTGCCTTTTCCCGAATGGCATAGAGTTGGAATCGTCCAGTATGCATCCTGGCTTCTTCCATTTATTAATGCATTTGAAATTCCTGCATATCTTTCCATGGCTCAAAAGCTTGTTTCTTTTAGCACTAAGTAATACCCCATTGTCCGATGGACCACTGTTTATCACACATCTACTGAAGGACATCTCAGTTCTTTCTAAGTTTGGGCTGCTATGAATCCACAGTGGTCTGTAGGGTTTTGCATGGGCATAAGTTTTCAACTCCTTTGGGTAAATACTAAGGAGCGTAACAGCTTCATCATATGGTTAAGAGTGTGTTTAGTTTCGTAGGAAAACAACAAACTGTCTTCCAAAGTGGTCGCAGCACATGTATATAAAGGAATATTACCCAGCCATGAAAAAGAGTGAAATAATGCGGTTTGCAGCAACGCGGACGGATCTGGAGGTTATTTTACCAAGTGAAGGCAGAGAGGGACAAATACCATATGGTACCGCTTCTATGTCGAATCTAAAACATGATGCAAATGAGCTTATCTGTGGAACAGAAACGGGCTCACAGACACGGAGCACAGACTTGTGCTGCCAAGAGGTGAGTGGAGGAGGGGAGGGTCGGGGAGTTGAGGATCAGCAGATGCGAACCATTATACAGAGAACAAGGTCGTGCTGTGCAGCACGGGGGACTCTGTTCAGCACCTTGTGATAATCCATAATGGAAACGGAAATTAAAAGGAACGTATATATACGTATAACTGAATCACTTTGTTTTACAGCAGAAATTAACACAACACTGTAACTCAAGTGTACTTCATTAAATTTTTTAAAACATTTAAAGGCAGAGTGCACCATTCTGCAATCCCACCAGCAGCGACGAGAGCTGTGTTGCTCCACACCCTCCCCAGCACTTGCTGTTGTCAAGTCTTCAGATTTCGGCCGTTCTAACAGGTGAGTGGTGATGTCTCGCTGCTGTTCCGATCTGTATTTCCCCGATGACACAGGGTGTGGGGCTTTCACGTGCTTATCCCCCGTCTGTGTATCTTCTTTGCTGAGCTGTCTGTTCAGGTCTCTTGCCCATTTTTTAACCAGGTTGCTTGCTTTCTCACTGTTGCCCTTCAGTATTTCTTTCTTATCTTGGATAACAGTCATGCATCAGATTTGTCTTTTGCAAATACTTCCTCCCAGTGGGTGGCATGTCTCCGCATTCTCTGTTGTCTATTTTAAAGCACCTATAGTTTGCCTCCTTTTTTTTTCTTAATATGGTTGAATTTTATCCCTTAGAAATTTGTCTAGTTTTCATTCAACAAACATTTACTCAGCCCCTAGTATGTACGGGCTTCCCTGGTGGCTCACACAGTAAAGAATCCGTCTGCAATGTGGGAGACCTGGGTTCGATCCCCCGGTTGGGAAAATCCCCTCAGATCTTTCTAGGGAACACAAGTGTTCTCAGCCACGCTTGCTCCTGGTTTAGTATTTCCCTCCCACTTATTTTTTTCATCCTCTTATTTCAGATTTTATGTCATTTTGTTTTAGATGTATCTCACATAAATAGCATACTGGCATACTGTTGGACCTTACAGGGTTTTAAGAAGTACAACGTAAATCCCTTTGAACGGGTGAGTGTGAAACGGGTGAGTGTGAGCCCGGTGTTTGTCATGATCGCTTGCACATCTGAACATCCCCGGGCCATGGTCAGATTTCCCCACTCGCCCGATTTCTTCTCCGCCGCTCCCCAACTCCCTTCCTATCTCCTCTTGACTCGATCGGTCTTCTTCACCAACTTCCCTTTTCCTCCTCTGGAAGTTATACTCTCTCTGTCTATTCTTTTAAAACTTACCCTTAACTTCTAAAATCATTTCTTAAACTTGTATTTTCTGAGACGTTCTCGAGTAAACCAGGTGAGTGGGTCTCCACCCGGGCAGGAGGGCAGCAGTCACTTTGCTGACCCGCCCATTTGGCAACTATGACAGAATGCCACTACTGGAACCTACCGTGGAGAAAGGCTCAGGAAAGAAGACGTTTGTCACAGCATCATTTGCAAATGGAAAAAAAAAAAAAAAGGAAGCAACTTGGTGTACAGGCAGAAAATAAACAAATTATGTTAATCCATGCCACAGGATATTATGCAGTCATTAAAATCATGTTTTTGAATAATTTTAATGATATGAGAAAATGCTTTTGATATTAGCATAACGAGGTGTATTAAGCAGGTCTCTGTTTTGGCTGCGGCGGGAAGGAAGCAGGTTCGGCCACATGATGGGCGTTAGGAGAGAGACTGGGTGAACTCTGAACTGGTGTTTGGACCAGGCTGATGGAGATAAATGAGCCCCCCGAGAAGGCTAAGGCTGCCCACACCCAGAGTTGGCAGTGATGATGTGGAATGAGGACCCTCACAGCACACCGGTGGAAACTGGGATACATTTGGCAAACAGTTTGCCATCATCTGCTAAAGGAGAAGATATGCACCCTACATGGCCGTGGAATTCTTCCTCTAGACAGACAGACACCCAGCAGAACCGGGCAGGTGTCTGCCCATGGACGTGCAAGCCGATGTTCAGGGCAGCAGGATTTACAACAGCCCCGAAAGGGAAACAGCCCAGGTGTCCGTCCGCAGTGGAGTGGAGAAATCGTCACCCTCGCACATAAGGGAAAGGACAGAGACAGGAACGAACCGCAGCCACCTGACCTCAGGGACCGCTCCCGGACAGGGAGGTGCTGCAGAAGAGTCTCTCCCCGGCCCCTCTGGAGAGCAGTTTAGTGGCAAGAAAACCACAGCATGGGGTCTGCAGTCAGGGTGGTGTCCAGCCTGGGGAGGGGGCACCTGGGAGGCCTGAGGTGCCGGCCACATGCTGCTTCCTGAGAGTGGCGGCTCCTGGCATCGGCGTTGTGACAACTCACTGACCCCAGATGTGTACTGTGCGGTCTTCTGGCTGTGTGTCAGAGCTGTGTTGGTCAAAAAGCTCACTGGGGTTTTTCCGTCACATACAGGAAACCCGAACCAACTTTTGGGCCAACCCAATAGTATACGTCTGTGTATTCCCGGGTGGCCCTAATGCTAAAGAACCCACCTGCCAATGCAGGAGATGCAAGAGACACCAGTTCAATCCACGGGTCGGGAAGATCCCCTGGAGAAGGAACTGGAGACCCACTCCAGTGTTCTTGCTGGAGAATTCCATGAACAGAGGAGCCTGGCGGGCTACAGTCCACGGGGTCACAAAGAGTCAGATACAACTGAGCACACACACACACACCACACACACACACACACACACGGTCAAATACATCATAGTTTCAAAGCAAAAACAATAAAAATCGTTGCCAAACATCCAGAAAAAAACAGGAAGACTACAGAGTGGATGGTTGGTTTTCTGTTGCCGTTGACAACTTCCCACACCCTTAGCCGGGGTCGCGGGGCTGTCAGATGGTCTGTGACTGCATCTTCACGTCTCTAAACAACGAATGAACGATGTGCGCGTCTCGTCGGGCGCTTTTTCCTCTCCTGTTTGTGAACTGCCTACTGTATGTCCTGGGCCCGTTTTTATTTTCAAGAGTCATCATTCCCGGTTATTTCCAAGCACTCGGCGCCTGTGATGGCATCTCAGCCCGTCTCGCCTGGGCCGCAGGTGCGTTTGCTGGGCTTGTTATCGGCTCTGTGTTTCGAGGTGTTTGAGCTCTGCTCTCCTTGCCGCGTGTTTCCATGCCGCATACTATATACAGATGTTTATCACCAGTCTTTATTGTTTTGACCCATTCTGGGTTATAAAAATATCCGCCTGTTGCTATTTTGAGTATTGGGGGCGGATTTTTTTTTTAGGTCTAGATTTATTCATCTGGAATTTACTTTGGTATACAGTTTTCTTAAATGCTTTTTTTTTTTTTTTTACTAGATGAGTAATTAGCCTCAGTTTGTCAATGAAACAGGTTCGGGGGTTAGATGCTTCGAGCAGGGCCACAGGTCACAGAGTGGCTGCAAGCACGCCCTCAGCGTCCTTCTGGAGATCGTCTCCGCGCCAGGGACGGGGCTGGGGCGAGGCAACAGGACGAGTGAGGCCAGGCCTTGAAGCTGAGAGAGGCAGAGCCCCTGGGTGCAGGGAAGCACTGGGAAGGGGACACGAGAGAAGCAGAGTGGGCAGGAGGGGAGAGAGGGCCCTGGAGGCAGCCCGGGGAGGGCCCGGCTGCCTGGCTCTCTGAGCAAGCTTCACCCAACGCCAGCCCTGGGAGCTGACACACTGGGCTGTGGGCCCGCGGTCACCTCCAACTCAGGGTGGACGGGCCTGGAGGCCCAGGCTTGCAGCGCCTTAGTCAGGGCCCATCTGCCCACGGCGACGCCCCCACGTGGCCAGTGGAAGCAGTTCACTCAGACACGAGGGGATTCTATTTCAGATGCACAGGGAACACCAGCAAAGAGCCCTTCCCACCCGCGAGTTCCTTCAAAAGCACAAATCGTCCCCACGCCCGGGACCCGCCCTCCCTGGCACCTGGCCCACCAGCCCTTCCCTCTTGGCTCAGGGGCCCACAGGCAGGGTGAGGGTGAGACACAGAGGGCCAGCTGCTGCCCAAGTCAGGGGTCTGTCCCGGACGGCTGGGATTTCAGCCGCCTGTTGGGGCTCGGGGATCCCAGGCGGGCCTGAGGAGCCGACCGCTGGGCCACAAACACCATCGATGACACCCATGACAGCTTTCACCAAGGCTGGGCTGGGACCTGAGCCTGATGCCTCCCGCCTCCCACCCGTGGCGGGGACAGTGGGTCTCCACCCCGCAGCCCTGGGCCTGCAGGGGTCCGCCTGGTGGGCCAAGCTCACGCAGGGTGGAGCATACACAGCACCCCCTCCAGGGGCCTGCAGCTCACCCCTGGGGATGGACCCTTATCCCGGGGTGATCACAGACAGCAAAGTGCTATCCTGCAGGGTCCCCGGTGAGAGGGGAGAAGGCAGACACAGGGAGCCCGGAGGACGGGGCACAAGAGCAGCCCTGAGAAGCCGGGGCTCACCGGGCCTTGTTTCACCGACAAGGGAGGACGGGTGGCTGGGACACCCTGGGCGGGGGGTGGGATGGGTGGGCGTGTCTTGGGTCCCAGGAGCGGGAGCGGTGGACCCGGGACCCCAGTGTCTGCCCCGAGCAGACACTGGAAGGACCACAGCCAGATGGGGAGGTCCCTTCTGTCCCCAGACGGACAGTGGCTCAGCTAAGGGTCAGCCGGACCCCGACACCCAAATGGAGCAGCCTGGGCTTCGGGTCCAGCTCGAGTCTGAGTCCTGTCAGTCTGCATCTTCAGGTCCCCCGAGGCCCTGGTGGGCATCAGCAAGATGTGGGTGCTGTGCCCAATGCTAGGCCAGGCACACTGCAGCCGGCCCGAAAGGAAGGCCTGGGACCCCGCGTAAGGCCTGGGAGCCCGTGGCCTGAACAGAAGGCCCGGCAACTGCTGCAGGGCTGGGCTCCCGCCTGGCCTGAGAGGAGACAGCCGAGGGCCCGGCGCCCAGCAGGGACACGCCACCCCTTCAGGGGGGTTAGTGAATCACAGGCTGAGGCTGGGGTTTCATTGCACCTTTATTCCATGTTTCACACCTTGTATTCCAGAAAGAACAGTCTTTAATCACTTCAGGTTGGTTGGCTCAGACTCTAAGGACCCCCGCCAACACCCCTCACATTCAGCTTCAGGTTTACATACACGTGAAAATAAGCGCGGGGCCTCACTGAACCGCGTAGATTCTTCCTATTTGAAAAACAAGCCACTGCCAGAAGCACCCACACCTTTCGTGTGCCCAGCATTTTGGCCCCAAGGACTACCTGAGCGTGGCGGGCAGTGCCCGGGGTCTAAGCAGGACGGGCTTCCTGTGCCAAGCAGGGGGGCTCTCCTGGAACTGGGTGCCCGTCAGGAGGGCAGCAGAGGGCCAGGGCTGTGGGAGCTGGTGGGGGAGCCCCTGATGCCAGGGCGGGTGGTGCTCTCTGTCTGGCCTAAGGCTAGCGAATCTCCCGGCTGACCTAGGGCTTCTGATATTTGCACAGTATTTTGTGCTGACTTCCACACACATGTAAAGACCCAGGAACCCTTTTCATAAAATAAGAAACCTGCACCATCACACACATGTATCTGTGTGACCTGATCCTCAACTGCTGTGCAAAGACGGGGTGGCGTCCTGGCTGACCCCCGCCCCAAGGGCTGGCACGAAATGGGAAAAAGATGCTGCAAGAGGACGGGAGCCTGAGGGCGCAAGTGGCCGCTGAGGTTGGGGGCCTGCCCAGGGGGGTCGGAGCTGTAGCTGCGGCCCAGGGCCCCACGGGGGTGTCCAGGGAGCCAGCAGCCACGTGACCCTGCTGGGTCCTCCCCAGCTCAGGCAGAGAAGCTGTGGGGAGCAAAACGGGCGGGCCGGGGCAGGCCGGTCTGCAGCTGGGCTAGCCGCCCCACGACCAGCGGATCAAGTCTACTCGCACCTGGACACACGGCACGGGGAGGTGCTCGGGCGGCTCCAGCTCCGTGGGGTGCAGGAGGGACGGCGTCCTTTAGGGCCCCTGATGACGGGGCAGGAGCGGCTGCACCCGCCTGTCCAGGGGCCAGGGGAGCCTGAGCGCCAGCCGACACTGACGCTGCCTCGTGGAGGGCCTCCTGCCTGCATGGGCTCCACTGCAGACCGCCCGGGCTGGTTCCCTCTTTCCAGAGGTCATGGGTGCAAAGTAAGGCAACTCGGAGCCTCTCTCTGCTCTGGGCAGCTGGCGGCTGCAGTCAGAGTCCCCCTGGGCTCGCCGTCGGCCTTCCAGCCAAGTTTATGCCAAGAAAGCGGGAACACAGCTCAGTGAAGTGACCAAGTTATAGGAGCCTGCCTGAGACCGAGGCTGGGGAGGGCAGAGAGGTTTTGTGGCTTAGTGCAACGCTTCACTCAACAGCTTTGTCTGTTCTTTATTCTCGTCACTCAACAGAATAGAATTTTTAAATTTCCAAGCAGGTAGGAGGCGGCTGCCACCTCCCTCTGCCCCCGGCGCCCGGACAGCAGGCCTCCGAGGGGGCTGCCTCCCAGGGTGCCCTGGGCGGGGGCGCCACGAGGTGGGCATTTGGCAAGGGTGCTCCAGGGCCGGGGGCAGGGCGCTGGCCCCCAGGGCCCCGTGGCCAGCTGCTCCCGAGTCTCTGTGGTATCTCGGGAGGCGGAGGCCGTCCACCCTCGCCAGGCCTGACCGTGGCCAGTGCCTCGTCTCGGCGAGCGGCTCCAGCAAGGCCTCTCCTCCCCGGCCGGGGCTGGCAGCCGGCGGCAGGAGCACTGCCCGGCGCGGGAGGCCCACTGTGGTGCGCCGGCCTCACTTCTTGTAGTGATTGGGGGCGTCCGCGAAGGCGAATTTGAGGCGGTAGGCCTCGGCCAACAGCAGGCTGACGTCCTCGTCACCCCAGTGGGCGGTGGGCAGGTTCTGCAGGAAGAGCAGCAGCTCCTGGGGGAACAGACAGCGGTCAGTGGGGGCGGGGGCCCGGGGGGGACCCACAGGCTGTGGGGAGGGGACCTGGAGGGAGAGAGAGCAGTTAGCGGGGGCGGGTGGCCCAGAGGGAGAGAGAGCAGTTAGCGGGGGCGGGGGGCCCAGGGGGCAACCTGCAGGCTGCGGGGAGGGGAGCCTGGGGGTGACCAGTGGGGTGGGGGAGCCCAGGGGGACAGGCAGCAGTCATGGGGGGTGGGGGCCAGGGGGCGGGGAGTGGGGTCGAGGGACAGGGGCCCAGGGGTGACCAGCAGGGTTGGGAAGTGGGGGGCCCAAGTGAGTGATCAGTGGTGTGGGGGGAGGGGGCCCAGGGGGCGACCAGCTCCTGGGGGGCAGAGACAGGGAGTCAGAGTGGGCGACAGGCAGGGTGGGGGGATGGGGCCCTGCAGGAGGGGCCCTGGGAAAACATTCCAGCCCCCACAAACCCTGTCCCCCCAAGTTGACCCCAACAGGCCCTAAGGCCTGCAGCCGGGAGGAAATCCCCCAGACCTGCTGGGAGGAGGAGGGCAGCGCCACCCAGCACCGGGCCTCGCACGCCGGCCACCCCAGCGCTTTGGGGTCCAGGGACCTTCCAGGGGATGCGGAGCCCACCCCCTGGGCACTCAGGGCTGGCACCCAGAGGCCAGGCCCGGGCCTAGGTCCTGGTTGTGCTGCCCTCTAGTTGGTGGGCTGGGCAGGCTGCTGACCAGCTTGGGGCCGCAGGTTCCCCACCGAGGAGAGGGTCTCAGCTCCCAACAGACCGTCAGTGCCTGGCGCTGGGCGACACGGGGGCCTGTGCCAGCTGCTGTCCCCTGACCCCCGTCACAGGGCCGTCTCCCGCCTCCTGAGTTGTGAGCCTCGCGCTGGGACGCGCCGCTAATGTGCTTCCCTGGAGCTGCTCGTCCCCATTTCCTCCCGCATTTGGACCCTTTCTGGGGGCCTTTAAATTGAATTCACGGAGCAAATTTCACTGGCAGTGTCCCCGGGGACACATCAACATCAATCTGCTGTCTCTCACCATTAGATGCAACTTACACGGATGCCAATCCAATTCTGAGCAGGTCGTAAATAAATACCTTTGGTTTTATTTTTAATCCACTTCGCTTCATATTATCATGACCTCGCTACTTGCAAGGTGAGAAGCAATACCCTCCCATTACGGTAACTCAGCGACTCCACTGCACACTCAATTTCAGAATCTAATTTAGTCCCCCAGGTTCACTGGATGGACAGAGAATAGAAATGCACGGCGCTCCGTGGCCTGCGAAGCTTAAAGAAGGAAAAATCTATCCAAGTGACCTTTATGGGAGGCAGAGAACACAGCCAAATACCTCCCTAAATACAGATTTCTTTTTTAAAAAGGGCTTATTTACGTGCTGGGTGGCGGTGTCTCTGACCAGGGAGCCCCGGGAAGGCCCGGGGTTAGCCATGTCGTCCAGGGAAGGGCCATCGGTCACGATGCCGCCGTTGGCTCACAACACGGGGCACCCACTCGCCCCGGGAATGAGAGGGCAGCAGGGAGGGCCCGGTGCAGCAGACCACAAGGGCAATTTGTTTTTCACCTTAACTTCTCCGTAAACAGTGACCACATTCACAGGATGAAAGCAGGAGGGCGGTTTGCTCACAGCTCTGAGGTCGGAAGGAATCAAGGTTGGGTCAGGTCCCCATGGTTCTCTGCCGACTGTGCCCACGAGATGCCACCATGGCCACAAAGACCCAGCTCAGCACACCCGCCACCCGCCACTGTTCTCCCACGCTGGCACGCGCTGTCTGCAGCCATCGGGAGGCCTGGAGTGACGGTGCCGCCCCGCCGCACAGCCCGGAGGCCTCAGCCCCAAGAAAAGTGCCAGTCACCCCGACGATGGGCCCGCAGTGCCTGGTGCCAAGGACGGGAGCCCGAATCTCAGGTCGGCCCAGTTCTCGGGTGATGAGCGGTTTGACTGTCCTTCGGACACGCTAGATGCCACCTCATGAGCATGTGGACTGCGGCTGCTGCCTCTTCCATCAGGGGGTCTCCTCTGGAGGCCCCGCTGGGGCCACCCCGGCCGTGGGAGCCCTGCGGGCATCGCTATGCGGGCATTGCCATGCGGGCATTGCCATGCGGGCCTCGCCCCGCAGGCACAGGCAGCGGGGCGCAAGGGAGGCAGGCTACAGGGCAGGCCCTAAGCGGGGCAGTTGCTGGATGCCTCTTCCAGGCGATCCTTTGCGCCTCTGCCTCTGGGTGGGATCCAAGAAGTGAGCTTTCCGATGTTAAAGAGCAAATAATGTTTACAGCTTTGGGGACTTCTTGGCAAAACGGTTCCATGTGTCCACAGAGAGGCATTACGTTACCATCTGCAAAGCATGATTCTCTCTACGTGCGCACCCTCCCAGGAAGGACAAAACAGTACACCGTGGTGTCTGCGAGGGCGGGCTGGGCCCCCTCAGGCCCTGGGTTCTGTCTGTGGGTCCCCTGCAGAGGCCCCCGCGGGTCAGGCAGCAAGGTCGCAGTCAGACATAGAGGTGGGCCAGGCCTGCCCCCGGCCACCGCGACCCCTTGGAACTCTGGAGGCACAAAGCCGGTGTCCTCACCCACGCCACTGGGTGATCTGTCTCCTCCGGGACCAGCAGGCCCAGGCGACCCCGTGTCCCCCCACGAAGCACACGGCACGCGGTGCTGACCTGTGGGCGATCGCTCACACACACACTCCTGCAAAGGATGCTGACCTTCCGGCCAGCCACGTCGGATCATTCCGAGGGGACACCAAGGAGCCAGGGAGGACACTGCCTTTGAAAGTGCCTGGACGGGACTGTCAAATTCTCACGTCTGATACAAACGACGTTGTGTGTGATGAAGGCGGCACAAACAGGCGATGAGGAAGTGCAGCTCTGTCCCCGGAGCAGAAGGGCCCTCACTCTGCCGGACGCGTGCCAGGGCCACCCATGCCCGGGCCACGTCAGGGCACGTGCTCGCCACACGGCCTGGTCTGGGCTCACACCTGCCAGGCTCTGCCCTCTGGGGCTGGTGTGTGCGTGGAGGTGCCAATCAGGCCACAGACGGACAGACAAACTCCTAGCAGGCAGACAGTGCTCAGCTCGGCGCGGGGGCCGGGCCGGGCATGTGACTGGCTGCTGCTCTTCTGCCCGCCCACTGTGGGGGTCTTGGTGGAGACATGGGTCCATATAGAACACAGCCTCGATCTCTTTTGTGGTCTGAACAAAAGTCTGGGAAACGTTTCTTAACTTCCACCTTGATCACAGTTTGAAAGATAACATTGTACATGTACTGGGTTAGATGGAATATTGATACACTCACCTCCCTTGTGCTCCTGAAGCTCTCCCACGCTGCAGGCCTTCCCCCCAGTAGACAGCACCATCCCCCCAGTGTTGAGCACCTTCCCCTGGGTGGACAGCACCTTCCCCCCACCCTCGGTGGACCGCACCTTCCCTCCGATGACAGCACCATCCCCCCAGTGTTCAGCACCTTCCCCTGGGTGGACAGCACCTCCCCCCGCCACCCCCCCGCCCCCCCCCCCCAGCCGATGACAGCACCTTCCCCCGGGTGGACGGCACCTTCCCCCTGGTGGGCAGCACCTTCCCCCTGGTGGGCAGACCTTCCCCCCAGTGGACAGCACTGCTTTAAACCATCCAGTGTGGCCCTCTTGCGCGTGGGCAGCGGCTGTGATGGCCTCACCAGCCACCCACTGTGGACCCTCGGGCAGAAGACATGCCTCAAGGCTCCCAGGTCAACGCCACCCTGCCCATGCAGCAAGAACCGAGAGGGCCACATGCAGAGACGGCAAAGGAATCAGGATGGGGCTACTGGCCCATGTGCTGAGGACCATGTCCTCCCCTTCCCTGGGAAGGAGAGACAGCAGCCCCTCCACAGGCCCAGCTACGTTATTCCACTTTTCTGTGTTCTGGTGGTCCGCTGGCAGCTTGGCTGGAGAATCTGCCGCTGGGGCCACTCACAGAAGAGCGGTCCCAGGCACCCCCTGGGGACCCCGGGGGGACACCCAGGCTCGGGACTCCTGCAGGATGGGCCTCAGGCGTTTCTCCCAAGTCCTCAGCCGTTCAGGTGAGGCGCCCAAGGCAGAGGAGGCCTGGGAGGTTTAGCGCCTGCACCACAGATGGTCTTGACCCCACAGCGCTGGATGACATCAGAGCCTGGGCACCAGGAAGCCTGGAAGCCAAGGGCGTGGAGACGGGGTGACCTCCAGGCCAGGGGCCCGAGAGGCTGTGACTCTGAGCTCAGTTGGGTGCAGGAGCCGTCCCACTGTCCACCATCATGTCATTCCTCCCCTTGGACGTCTGGGGGCCCTGGGGGCTCCGTATCCTCAGAGCCGATGGCTGGCTCCTTCCAGGGCTAGACCGCGGACAGGAGCACCCAGGCCACATGGTGCACAGGAGCCACCGCCCCTGCCCCGGCTCGGCCGCTGCTGCTGGAAGCCTCAGGGCGAGTGTGCTGGGGACACAGAGCAGCCGCGGCCGGGATGCATGCGGCACCTGGGGTACCCACTGCAGGCAGATGTGCTGCTCTGGCCCGCAGGGCCGGCCTCCCCACCCTGCCCCCCGGGCAAGTGGCTGGGGTCACTGTGCTCCCGCCTCCACAGGGGCTGTGGGCCCGAGTGCACGTTGAACACAAAGCCCATTCCCGGGGAGCACGTGTCAATCGAGATGGTAGGAGGAGAGTCAAAGGGGCTGTGATGCCTGCCGGCAGTGCCACAGGGGCATTCTGACGGATCGGTGCCCTGGGCCAGGTCTCCCTGGGAGCCCCGGGGGTGGGGGGATGGGGTGGGCACGGCACCGCGAGCCAGGAACCCAGAAAGCACCTGGCACCTGGTCCTGGCGCCGCACATGGCCATGCCACCATGTGGCGCTCCCATTTCTGTGCCACCTCCCACTGCCTGCTCCTCCCGCCAGACCTTCCTGCCACGTGAGGGACATGGGATCCCGCCCTGGGCTGCCCACTGCCACGTGGTGAGGTCTGCAGGAGCGGGCCAGTTCTGCCCCCCCAAATGGCGACAACCACAGACGAGGAAAAGCATGAACGTGGGGGTCAGCACACAGAGCATCTCCCAGGGCCGTCCCTCCCACCAGTGGTCAGCCACGGGCCGCCCTGGGCCCAGGGTTTGTTCACTCCGTGCCAAGCATCACGCTGCGTGCTGACCTTACGACCAATCCCGAGCCCTCCCCACTGTGTCCATGACCAGTCCCGGGGCCTCCCACAACCCCAGAGACAGAAAGAAGTAGCTAGGGCCCCAGGAGACTTAGTGACAGCTCAGTTCTGCCTGGGGCTTGGCTGTGACCCCCCAGGGTTGCCCTCCTGAGCCTTGAACCTGACCTGAGCAGGACCCGGCTTCTCTGAGAGGCCACGTACTCAGAGGGAACTGCCTCCCTCCAGTGCGACCCCCCGCCTCCAACTCTTAGGAGGACGTCTCAGGGGTACCAGGCAGTCCTGGACTGGCGGTCTGATGGCTGAGGACCTGACCTGGTCCCCCTCCTGGAGCTGAGAGCTGACCAGACGGTAAAACCACAGGGGGTCCCCTGGGTGGGGTGCAGGGACCGGGCTAAGACAGAGACCCTGAGCCCTCCACGCGTGAACCCACCCTGCATAGACACGGCCGCAGGAGGCGCCCAGAGGCTGGAAATGAAAATCGCCTGTGAGATGCACTCTACTTCCTGACTGTTAACCTTTCAAGCACGCCCGGTGACCTTTAGACAATAGATCAAAGGGAACAGTTCACCCTGACGCGCGGCAGACGTGGAGGCGCTTCTGAGAAGGTCAGTCCGCCGGCCCAGGGCTCCTCCCAGGTGGACGCTCGCTCGGGGGGCCCCACTGGACAAGTCCCATCCCACGTCCCCGCCGGACTCCAACCCCAGTGTCCAGGACGACAGACACACAGGTGTCTCAAGGGTGACGCCCTGCCGGCCAGGGGTAGCAGGGCGCAGGCACTGACGGCCACCAGCAGAGCACTGGGCGGCTGCAGGCTGGCCCTGCTTCCCGGGCAGCACCGGGTCCCCCAGGCTGCGGCTCCTCCTTCCCGCCCCTTCCCTCCCAGACGGTCCTGTGACAGCTGATTCCTTTGACAATCCAGTTATTAGTTTGAAAAATCTCGTCAAGTTGCAGGACCAAACCAGGGCTAAAAATAGAAGGGTGCTGACAGCCGGCTGGGCTGGACGGCCAGCTGCCAGGCCGGCCCACTGGCTGCTGACAGCCCCCGGAAGGTGGGAACGGAAGGTGACACCGCAGGAGAACGCCGTTCTGGGGGGCCTCCGACGGCTCCGGGAGGCGCGCTATCCTTGCAATTAATTTCGCATTTCTTTGCCAAAAAAAGGATGTCTAAAGAGAAAACCCCTCCAGGTACCGAAAACACAAGCTTGACACGAGCGCCCTGACTGAGCTGCTCTGCGCCTCACGTGTCTGCACGCGGCCGGGAGACGTCCGACCCGCACACAGAGAATACTTAAAATCCTGGCATGGCGATCAGAGCCACTCGGTCCTGCAGAGGCCCCTCGGCTCTGCGGGCTGGGGGCTGGCCGCAGACAGTGTGCTGGGGAGGGGCCGTCCTCACTGGGGGACGCCCGCCCAGGAAGCGCACCCACTCACAGGAGGAGGCCCCAGGCCCGGGCTTACCTGCAAAGCGGCAGAGACGCCCCTTCAAACAGGCAGGCTCAGGGCCTGGAGGTGGCACCAGCTGCTCACCCTGAGAAATCAGGGGAGGGGGCCACAGAGGGGAGCGGGGCTGTGGTCCCGGGAGCTTGGGGGTACTGTCTGCACAGGGACCAGCGGCCCCCAAGTCCCCAGGGCTACCGTGCTGTGCTCTGGGGCAGGGACGCTGTCAGCCACGTGGCTCCCCGGGGCGGGTCCTCCCTACTGAACCCTGCTTCCTGAGAACCCCTTGCCCCCACCCCACCCGCAGCTCATCTCTGGCCACTCTGCCAAGCTCCTCGGCGAACCCTCCCTCTGCCCGGCCACTCAGGCTGTGTTCCCCGGGCCCTCTTCACCCCTACGGACCCTCTGTAGCAAGGCTCACCTTCACCGGGGTCTCCATCCCCCCACCTCTCCCTGAAGACCACCCGAGTGTCCTGTGGCCGCCTGCACCCCTTCACACCAGCGTGTTCCCCTGCAGCTGTAACAATGTTCAAACGTCCGCAAACTACACCTGTCCGCCTGCTTCCCAGCTCTGGGAACGCACACCACGCACTGCGCTCCTGTGACAGCAGCAAGACCCCTGCGCCCAGGACCCACCTTCCCTCCCACAGCCAGTCCAGCCCCACCCCTCCAGCCCTCCCACCCCGGCCCAGCCCGTCGTCACCTTTTGGTGGATGATCGTTTGGCCCCTACTTTCCCACCCTGCCCCCTAACCTGCAGGGCAGCATCACCAGCACCATCTAGAAAAGAAAATCACCCCCAACCACCCTGCTCTCCACAAGCCAGCAGCTCCGCCCTCCCTCCAGGGTGGGCCTGGGGTCCCAGGGCCCCAGCTGGAAGCAGATGACGGTGCCCGCCACACGGTGCTGCAGGCAGGGCCCCTTCCTGTTAGGATCTCCACCCACACGGCAGGGGCTCACCAGCACCAAATCCTCCAACCCCCTGAACCCCAAGGCCCAGGGTCTCACCACGGAATTCGGGTCTGCACAGGGCCCCTCACACCTGCACACATCCCCCTGCAGTGACGTTGAGCACCCGAAGGTGTAAGCCCAGAGTTCCTGAGAACGGAGTGTAAGGGAGCGGGCTTGGCAAGTGGAGGCCCCAGGAGGAGCTCCCACCGGGGGGGGGGGGCATGACACACCCTCATCCCGCAGCCCGCCCTCCCGGGGGTCTCCTCAGCCCGCCCCACCCCACCCCTCCGGAGCCCCTCAGCAGCGCCCAGAAGGCGGGCGGGTGGGCCCTGGGCTCTGGGCGGGCTCTGGCTGCCTTGCCCCACCCTCACCCTTCTGTCTATGCTGCAGACAAGGACCGCTTCGCCACAGAAGAGGGCCCCCTGGCCCCCAGACACAAAGAGCCTCCTGGGGTGAATGCAGGCTCTGGAGACCAACTCCAGGGCCACCACGTCCCCTCACGGCTCACGCAAGACGCGCGGCCCCACCGACGGTGCTGGCGGCCCAGAGGCAGGGCTCTGACCCAGGAAAGGAGACGGCAGCTTGGGCTCAGGAAGGTCGGGGTGGAGGCAAGCGGGAGGTTCAGGCTCTTTTTCTACAAGAGAAGCCAAAGGCAATGAGCTTCCAGAGCATCCTTACCGGGCACTTGGAAGGCTGAGGGCCTCCCACCTCTTCAAGTTATACGAAGCCCTGCGACCCTCCGTCCACAGGCACCCAGCCTCACCAGGAGCGGAAGGGCCACGGGCAGGGGCCTCGGAAACCTCCAGAGGGCTGACCCTGGCAGGAGGCCGGGAGGGGCCATGGGGCACAGGGCGCAGGAAAGGAGGCAGACGTGTGCAGGGCAGCGAGCTGCAAGGCCCTCCCATGTCTCCTGATGCCGAGGCACCCACCCTACAGTCTGTGCCAGGCCTGGGACCGATTCCCGGGAAGGGTCCCCGGGGCAGGGCCCTTCACACACGTGCAGAGGGCCCGTTGGAGGGGACCCTGCGGGCAGAGGCGGCAAGGAAGGAACCCCACATCCAGGCCCTGATTCCAGCCCCTGCTTCGCATGGGGGTTGCTGCAGAAACACCCTTCCCAGGGGGGCACCATCCACTCAGCTGCAGGACCAGGGCCCCGACCTGGAGATTTAAACCAAGCTTATTCCTGGAAACCGGTCAAAACTAATGGAGCACTCTGCAGGCTGGCTTTTACCACCAGATTCCAGTAACACCCAGGCTGTAAATCGCTGGCCGTTAGGACACATCCCTTTTGTTTTCAGGAATGTTAAAGGGTCACTGCCAAGCACTCTGGACCCAAGATTTATGGACTTTTAGGGGCAAAAGTTTCTTTTCTGTCTTCATCAATTCAGAGAGGTGTTTAAAGACGAGATTCTCTCCTACCCCCATCTCCACCTGCTCCGCCAAGGGCCTCAGTGGCAGAGGGGACCCTGCCGGTCTCAAGCTGGGATGGGACCGGATGGGAAGGGGCAGAGGTGGCTCCCAGGCCTGGACCCACCAGCATGGCACCCTCCTGGGAGACGGAGGCGCAGTTTCCAAGAGAAGAGCCCCCCCACCAACTCCCCGCCAGAGGCCGGGGCTTCAGTCTAGTGTTCTCCCAGAGCCGCCTTCCGGGGAGGCGTGTGGTTCCTTATGACGTCTCCACAGCAGCAGCAGCCTTGTGGCCTGTACCTGATTTCACCATATGAGTCAATTCCTTGAGGGTAAAGGCTCAGATGGACTACCCCCAACAGGAACCTGAAACTTCATGGTGCTTGACTGAGAGCAGGGCGTGCATCCCAGTAATGCTGAGCTGAGGGCAGGTGGGCAGATGGCTGGCTGGCTGGATAGGTGGACAGTGGGTGGACGGATGGTGGATGGATGGAAGAATGGATGGATGGTGGATGGATGGATGGATGGATGGATGGTGGATGGATGGATGGATGGTGGATGGATGGATGGATGGATGGATGGTGGATGGATGGATGGATGGATGGATGGTGGATGGATGGATAGACGGTGGATGGATGGACGGTGGATGGATGGATGGATGGTGGATGGATGGATGGTGGATGGATGGATGGATGGTGGATGGATGGATGGATGGTGGATGGATGGATGGTGGATGGATGGATGGATGGATGGTGGATGGATGGATGGATGGTGGATGGATGGATGGATGGTGGATGGATGGATGGTGGATGGATGGATGGATGGATGGTGGATGGATGGATAGACGGTGGATGGATGGATGGTGGATGGATGGATGGATGGATGGTGGATGGATGGATAGACGGTGGATGGATGGATGGTGGATGGATGGATGGATGGTGGATGGATGGATGGATGGTGGATGGATGGATGGATGGTGGATGGATGGATGGTGGATGGATGGATGGACGGTGGATGGATGGATGGACGGTGGATGGATGGATGCATGGTGGATGGATGGATGGACGGTGGATGGATGGATGGATGGATGGTGGATGGATGGTGGATGGATGGATGGATGGTGGATGGATGGATGGACGGTGGATGGATGGATGCATGGTGGATGGATGGATGCATGGTGGATGGATGGATGGACGGTGGATGGATGGATGGATGGATGGTGGATGGATGGTGGATGGATGGATGGATGGATGGACGGATGGTGGATGGATGGACAGACGGTGGATGGATGGATGCATGGTGGATGGATGGATGGATGGACGGTGGATGGATGGATGGTGGATGGATGGATGGATGGTGGATGGATGGATGGATGGATGGATGGATGGATGGATAGGTGGATGGATAGTAGGTGGGCAGGTGGATGGATGGATAGGGGATAGATGGCTGGGTAGGTGGACAGATGGATGGTGGATGGATAGATAGATGGCTGGCTGGCTGGGTGGATAAGATGGGCAGGGGGATGCATGCACAAGCAGGAGGATGGACAGATTAAACCATAAACACAACATCCGGGATGGCCCTAAAAGTAGGCCATGGCCCTATCCTTCCTACTGGAAGCTGCGAGCCCCGTGAGCAGCCAGCCTCAGCCTGCATCTGTGGGGCCACAGCTGAGCCAGACTCAGGCCTGTGCCCCCAGCGCCTGGCAGAGGGCCCCGCGGCACGAGGAGGCTCATGTTCAGGTAGCACCGTTACGGATCAAACTGAGCAAACGACTGCAAACACATCCTGCGGCAGGTGACCGGTGAGGACCGGTGACGTGATGCAGGCCCCACACCTGGGGGCGGGGGTCCCCACCCCAGGCCCTCCAGCTCAGCACCCACTCAGGGCTGTCATCAGGAGAGGTGTGTTTTTTGGGTGAGGGGGGTGTGTCGCGTTCTCCCAGGACCAACGCACCACCACCACACTGAGAACCAAGTGGCAAGCGGCCCACCAGGCCCAGGCCCGGACCAGCAACACTGACACGTCCAGGAGCCCCGGGGCCCCCATGTCCAGTGGCTGGACTGCAGGGGAGGGCGGGTCGGGCAGGGGCTGCTCCCCAGGGCCTGGCTGGCTTCCACACCAGGATTGCTTCCAGGTGAAGAGCCTGAAGCCCCATCCCCACCTCTGAGCCCCCTGGCCCTGAGCCCATGACGGGGGAGACCCATTTTAGAACAGGCGGAGCCAACCGGCCACCAGGGAAGCAGCAGCAATCCCACACACTCAGCACCTGAGTGAGCTGGTTATTTCCACTGATTCCTAAATATGCGCGCTCACCTTCTGCTCAAGTTACATCCAGGCTCCCATGGAGAAGAAACCATGTCAAGTCACTGGGCTTGGTTGAGGGCGTCGCTGCCCTTCCCCCTCCCCCCTCCCCAGCGTGACCAAGCCGTCCCCTGAGAGTGACTGTAATGCCTGAGAGTGACTGTAATGCAGATGGAGTTGCAGATGGGTATTTAGGAATGCAAATTTCATCCAGAGTGATCAGGGCCCCGGAGGTGCAGCACCATGAGAGGCCACGCCAGTATGACCCCTGCTGGGAAGCCCCTCCTCCGAAGGAGCTGAGGGCGGTGGAGAGGATCTGTGGACAGAGGCTGCCTGTTGCCCTGAGACCCTGGGGCAGGTGGCTTCACCCCTGACACTGTGGGTCACTGGGACCCCGTCTTGTGTACAAGATGGACAGAGACCATGTCACGGCAGGGATGTAGGCGCCCGGGGCCTCAGTGCCTGAGCTATGGGGGTCCCCGGTGCATCACTCAGAAATGGTGTGTGGGAGCTGTGGGCACACACGGTACCCACACCAGCACCAAGCGTGTCCTCCAAGAGGCTCCACTCACAACCCCTGCCCCAGACACTCGCCCAGCAGTTACACAGGGCAGCGGCCTTTGGAGGCCTGAGCCCAGGGGTGGCCCAGCACAGACACAGCAGTGACACGCGCAAGGTCAGGTTCTGGCAGAGACTCGGTGTAGCGCTCACTCACCTTCCAGGCCAAAGGGCCCAGATCCAGGCTGGACCACCAGGTGAGACGCCCACAGACTCCAGAGCAGGCTGCCTGTGTGTCCTGGGCTCTGCCCAAGCAGGCAGCTGGAGGGCACCTGGCGGGCCACTAACACAGAGGGCGCTCCCCAAGGAGGTGTGCGAGAACAGGAGGCACCTGGAGCCCCCACCCCTCAAGCCCAGGAGACGGCATGCCCGGGGGGAGGGGCTGCAGACACGTAATACTTGCAGCCTCTCCGGGAAAACACAGCCACATCATGCCCGGTGGCAGACACCACTGCCCTGCAAGGCTGTGTGTCCTGAGTGAGAACCCGCAGAGCACATGGCCAGCATGGGGCAGGGTCAGGTCCATCCTCTGCTGCTTTCACAGGCTGCGACCCTGGGCAGCTCTGTCTCACTAAGGAAGGGGGCCGGGGGTGACCCTGCCATGCTCTGCTTCCCAGCTCCTTGACTAGGATGGGGTTCACATGCGGTGTCTCGGGGCTCCCACGGGATGAGGACGGCCCATCTCTCAGACCAAGACGCTGAGCCCCAGACAGGGCCGGGATCTGCTCCTGGCTATGAGGGTCGCTGGCAACTGGAGGCGCTCAGCGGGGAGGGGTCTCCACTTCGGGCACAGAGCGTGAGGCTGGGGGCAACTCAGCTCCCACAGACAGAGCCCCAGGGAAGCCTGCCCGAGTGGAGAAGGAAAGACAGGGCCGTGGTAGGGCCCACGGCTCCCTGGTAAGGGGGAGCAGGGGCCCCATCTGTCTGCTGCGGGGGTCCGGTGTTCACCAAGCCCCCGTGTCCCGTCCGCCGGCCCCTCAGCCCCACCTGCCCAGCGGCGGATCAGACGCACCGAACGAGGGGAGAGCAAATATTTTCTCTTTGCATGAGGAATTAAAAAGATCAATGCAACTTCTTCTGTGAGCTCTGTCTCAAAAAACAAACACCCCAAAATGGAATCGAGAAATCCTACCATGTTTGCCCTGAAAATCCGCAAACTAATTAGGGTAACAAAATGAAAGTTCCGCACAGATCAAGGGCTTTTAGGATTGAAAGTGGACGGCAAGGCAGATTTCTTCCAGCGCTTCCATCTCGTTTCATCTTCTCTCTATTATTTATTAGGCTCAAGGGGTGAGGCCTTGGCGAGCCCAGGACCCCGTGGCCAAGCTTGTTACCTTCATGCTGAACCTGCTGCCCGGGGCTGGGATGGGTGAGCCAGGCCTGCAGGGCTCCGGGGACGAGGGGTGGTGGGAGCGTGCCCTGTGTCGTCACCTCACCTGGACCCTGGCAGCTCCAGTCCAGGGCCCAGAGGTGCTGGACGGTGCCCACACCCTGCCCGTCTCTGAGCTCTCGGGTCCTGGTCTCAAGGGGGGTGAGGCTAAGTGGCCTCTCGGAGTCACACAGGGCTGCTGCCAAGGGTAGAGCCCAGGGCTCCTGAGTCCCTGGCTCTCTGTGCCCAAGCCTCTGGGTGCCAGGCCCAGGACTCCTGAGTCCCTGGCTCTCTGTGCCCAAGCCTCTGGGTGCCAGGCCCAGGACTCCTGAGTCCCTGGCTCTCTGTGCCCAAGCCTCTGGGTGCCAGGCCCAGGGCTCCTGAGTCCCTGGCTCTCTGTGCCCAAGCCTCTGGGTGCCAGGCCCAGGGCTCCTGAGTCACCAGGCTCTCTGTGCCCAAGCCTTGGGTGCCAGGCCCAGGGCTCCTGAGTCCCTGGCTCTCTGTGCCCAAGCCTTGGGTGCCAGGCCCAGGGCTCCTGAGTCCCAGGCTCTCTTTGCTCAAGCCTCTGGGTGCCAGCAGGTGCGTGCACAGCCTCATCCCCCAAGGGTCTCCTGCCACCAACTGCAGCCTCCGAGGAAGGGCCTGGGGCGGGGCCTGGGCCACAGCAGGCCGAGACAGGGCAGTCGCAGCCGGGAGCCCTAGGAAGTTGGCATCCAATCCCTGCGGTTCCTTCACTTCTCTGAGCCTCGTTTTCCAGCCTAGATGGGGGGGCCAGAGGCCCCTCAAGCCACTCGCTCCTCCTCCCCTGCCCGGGCCCTGTTGTGCCCACTTCACCCAGGACCGGGCAGCCCAAACCCGCCCCCCCCCCGCCCACCTCTCCTAACGGAGCGGGACGGTGCTGGCCCAGGGCCTGCTCTGCAGCCTGGGAGGCAGATGCCCCTCCAGGCGGCATCCCCGACCCAGCACAGAGCCCGGGGGCCTGGGGTGCATGACGGTCACATGGGAAGCAGCACAGGGTTAGATGGGCAGAGAGGACCCAGAGCCGCCGGGAGGCAGAGGGGCTCCTTCCACAAAGGTGGCCGGAGCTGGGGACCATTAACCCCGGGCCGGCAGGAGGGCGGGAGGGACGCTGCCGTCAGCAGCGATGTCGCTTCTTCCCGCCCCAGGTTTACCGGGAGCGCCTCACGGCCTCCGCAGCCCGCTCAAGTGGCCGCTGAGGCTACGGGGTCAGCGCCCTCCCTCCAAGTTCTGCCACCTGACAACTCTGAATCAGACCTGCCCGCGGCCAGAAAGCCTTCCAAGGATCCAGGGACCGCCGGCGCGTCCACGCGGGCCCACCCAGGCCTGGGCGGTCTTGTCTCCACGCAGATACGTTCGGGCCTCTGCGCGAGGCAGCAAGATGGAACGCGTGACGGCTGAGGGGGCTGCGAAGGAGACATTTTAATAAGGCCCGAGATGTAATTACATTACTTTGGGGACTGAACAGATGAGCTTCTCTGAGTCTATCTGCCTTAGATATCAAACACCATTAATGAGATAATAAGGGCCTTTCAATTAATGATTTGAATGGTGGGTGTAATTTTTTCTTTAATGGCAAGACTAATTCATGGCAGAAATGAGCAGGGAGAGAGACCCTGGCAGAACCCGCTGCTCTGGGCCGCCCTGCACTCACCTGCAGGGCAGGCTGGTCCTGACGGAGGCTGGACTGGGAACCCGCCGGAACCAGTGGGTGGACCCGGGGATGCCGGCATCCAGCCCCAAGGGAAAGGGCATCGCTGCTGCGCTTGCAGCGTCACCCTCACCCAAAGAAAGGGAGGGAGGAGTGCGAGGAGGGGACAGGGAGGAAGGGTAGGGAGCACTCGTCAGTGCTCCAGCGGGTCCCAGGCGCACCCCTCCCAGGATGCTGACTCCCTCCTCAACAGATCCCGACTCCGCCCCTGGGGGCGTCTGAGCCGGACACCAAAGCCCCTTCTATCCGCCAGGCTGACTCTGGGGGCCTGTCTCACACTCAGGCTCTAGGGCCTAGGGACCCCAAGCTGGCCTCGGCAGAGGGGCTCACGACCTGCCTGGTCCCCGACTGGGCACTTTCAGAGATGCCGCGTGACCAACAATTACAACGCAGCCAGGCTTCACATTAAATATACCTTTCTATACGCAGACATAAAAGGATTTTTCAAATTTCACGTTGAGTTCATTTAGCGGCCAGGAATTCATCTACGCGCGGCTAAGAAGTCTGGTGTATGCCACGGACTGCGGGTAACTGACAAATTCCCACCCATGACGATGCTCAAACATCATCACCTTCATACAAATATGAAGCTGAACGGGTAATGAAAAGAGTAGGATGTTACGTTTTATAGACGTCCCCTAAATGACCGTGGGGTCAGGCCGCAGCGAGAGGGCAGGGGCATCAGGCAGGTGGGGCAGGACGCCGCCGGCAGGGTCCAGGCGCTTGACTCCCGGAGAAGCTGCCGCTTCTGATAAACCGCACGGGGATGACTCCGTGACAAGTTCAGAGAGAACTGGGCGACACGGCCGCTCAGTCCAGGGAAATTAGCCCGTGTCCAGGGACGATGGAAAGGGACCTACTGAACCCATGAGAAGTTCCCGCTGGCCCGGGGAACAGCGCGGCCAGGCTGCCGTCTGCCCAGGACGCTGGGGGCCCGGGGCCCAGGGAGAAGCACGGGGGCCCCACTCCCCTTGCTGCTTGGAGGGTCGTAGTGCAAACCAATCAAGAAACAGCAGTTTGAAAAGACAGGCAGACACACAAAACACTAACGACAACACCCGAAGATCCAAAGTGCTGCCCGTCATGTGGGAGTGGGCGGGGAGAGGGAGTGGCTTGCTGCCCCGTCACGTGGGAGGAGTGGGGAGAGGGAGTGGCTTATTTTCGGTAAAAGGCTTTTAGAACTTTCTGGGTTTTAATATATATATATAAATAAATAGCTTTAACAATTTTTTTTTTAAATTTTGCAGAATGGGATTGGGGTGAGACTACACGGGGACAGTGCTGACCCCATAACACTCCCCCTTCTTGAAGACCCCTACTGATCCTCATCCACGAGTTGATGGGAATGGCCGGCCCGGAAGGGAAAATGCTGGACGGACCAGCAAGAGTCCTTGGGGTCCTGGGAAGAAGCCAGCACCGACTCATCTCAGCTCTTAGAACATGGGCGTGCAGGGGCTGGGGTCATTGGGACCTCAGAGCAGGGCCCCGCCCGCCCTGCACAGCCGGAGGATCACCAGTAGGGCGTGCCTGCACGCACCCCAGCAGAACTGCAGGCGAGAAAGGAAGAGTGAGGCCCTGGGGAGGGCATGTGGACTGGCCACTCCGGCTCTCGGCACAGGAAGCCACACCTGCACGCTCAGCCTGGGGCTGGGGGGACCTGGTGACCAGCGGGCACAGAGCCACACGCCGGCGCTCCAGGTGGCAGTTAGAGGCCTGGGAGCAGCCCCAAGGCCACCAGGCCTGACCAGGCCCTGGGGACTCAGGTTCCAGCCTCTTATCTCCAGAGAGGGCGGAGCCCACAGCAGAGCGGGCTGATTGAACAGGGTCACACCTGTGTCTGCGGATGGTCCTGGACAGAATCGACTTTCCGCAGCCCGCTGCTCACTCTCATCGATGTTCTTCACACGCCACCTGGGAGACGACCCCAGCACACAGCCCCCCACGATGAGGGGGGACACACACCTCCCAGGAGACGACCCCAGCACACAGCCCCCCACAAGGTGGGGACACACACCTCCCGGGAGACGACCCCAGCACACAGCCCTCCACGAGGGGGGGACACACACCTCCCGGGAGACGACCCCAGCACACAGCCCCCCACGATGGGGGGGACACACACCTCCCAGGAGACGACCCCAGCACACAGCCCCCCACAAGGCGGGGACACACACCTCCCGGGAGACGACCCCAGCACACAGCCCTCCACGAGGGGGGGACACACACCTCCCAGGAGACGACCCCAGCACACAGCCCCCCACAAGGCGGGGACACAAGCCACCCGGGAGACGACCCCAGCACACAGCCCCCCACGAGGGGGGAACACACACCTCCCGGGAGCTGACCCCAGGACACAGCCCCCCACGATGGGGGGGACACACACTTCCCGGGAGATGACTCCCACACACAGCCCCCTGGGAGGGCGGGGGCAGGAGCCCACGGGTGGGGGGAGGGAGAGCCGAGGCGACAAGGCCCCCCCCCCCCCCCCCACCCCCCGAAGGTGGGGGGCTGCCCTCAGGAAGACAGCACCAGGAGATGGGGTGGCAGGGTGGGCGGGCAGGCCTCCAGGAGGACCGCTCCGATCAGCGGTCCCGGCCTTCCTCCACGCGAGGCAGGGGCTGGCAGTGGTGAGGGCGTCCTATCCCAAAGGGAACACCCTCAGGCACCTTCCACAGCCAGGCATGCGGATCACAGCCAGGCACGCAGTTGGCAAGGCTGGCGCGTGGATGGTCACCCTCTCTGAGGCCCAGCCCCTCCTCTGAGGCTGAGACAGTGCTGTCGTGGCCACTCGAGTTACTTCAGCAGCCCACAGGGAGGACGTGGCCTCCGTCAAACATGCCCGGTGCCACCGCCCCCGACAGCGACGGAGCTGCTCGGCCACGGCAGGAAAGCAGACGCTGAGGCCATGGCCACGAAGGTGCTCAGGGATCTTGGCCGGCTCCACGCGCAGCCACTGGGTCATTTCCTTCCTCCCGGGCAGGTTTCACAGCACCACTGAGAGCCTACCGCTCTTCCAGGGGACAGACCCAACCTCAGCCTCTACGCCCACGTCACCCTGGACCTGGCTGGCTCACTGGCAGGACCCCCTGCCCGCAAGCACCAGGCGCGTCTCTTGGCATCGGACGCTGCAGCTGGCGGAGCTCCAATTCTGTGTGCCCAATGGGGCCCCTGCCCTGTAGGCATCCAGCTCCAGCCTGAAGGACAGGCCAGGCCCACTGGCCTCCCACAGGGCTTGGCCCAGCATGCTTGCAGCTCCCCAGCGTCCTTTCCCTGTGGACGGACTGCTGGCCCAGGTCAAGCTCCCCTCCGCCGGGGGAAGAGCGGCCTCGGGGACAGGACTCCCTGCTGGAACCTCAGGGCGGCCACAGGCCAGGGCCCGACAGTGCAGAACTGACTACTCCTACCTTCCGCCACCTGCCTGCCTGCCTGCCCGCCTGCAGGATGTGAGCACACAGCTGTCACCGTGCCACGCGCCCAGCACCGGGCAAGTCTTCACTCTTGAGCTCCACCGTCTCAGCCAGGGCAGCTTGTGGCAGGGGTTCGGCACCCCTGGATGTCCCAGTCAAGACAGTGCCAGCATCTGGCCCCACCCACGGCCACGCACCCCCCACCCCTGAACACGCGTGACCCAAGGGAGCACAGGACTGCACGACGCTCTTAAAGATCGCGCGTCAACTGATCTAATTTTGTCTTTAAAATGCCTTGAAACAATAAAGAGAGAGACAATTGATCTTCACACTGGCATTTGCTAACACTTGGTGCGTCCAATGAACACAGGCTGAAACACAAAACCACGGAGCGTTAACCCGTGGAACGCCACTCAGCGGCAGAGAATCAGTGCTGCCCACCCTGCCCTGTGGCCATTCCAACCACCCAGGAGAAGGGACGAGGCCAGGAGCTGATTAGTGCATCAGGGGCCCGAGGGCACCGAGGCCAAACGGCAGGTGGACTCATCCGGGAGGGGCTGGAGCCCTGAACGCAGGCGGGACAGAAGCAGCGAACTGAGACGCCGCACGAGGACATCCCACCACACGGCAGGGCGCCTCCGTTTCTACCAGGTGGCGGGATGCGCTGGACGACAGGGCCCCTGGGGACTGAGGGCGGGACACCTTCCAGAACCTTCCCGTTGAGTCCGCCCCCTGGCTTCAGGGCAGAGGGAAGGGCTTCGGGGGCTGGGGGGCAAAGGTGGGCGGGGCACCCCGTCATTCCTTCTCAGGCTCATCTGATCAACGCCCCACTCTGACGCGCACACTCAGCCCCAACCTCACCAACGCACTCCCCTCTCAGAGCAGGCAGGCGCTGGACCCGCAAGTCCTCAGTTCCCTCCGGTCTCCGGTGCAGGCCCTGTCCACCCTGGCCCGCGTGCCCCCCATGGGGTAAGGAGTCCTGAGACAGAAGCACAGGGAGGGCCTGGGGCAGGGGGCAGTGGAGACATCAGAGCAGACAGATGACCCCCACGGGCACCACCCTTGCCCATCCCCACTCAGGCCCCGCTGAGCAGCGGTCACAGGAGACAAAAAGAGCCCAGGCAGGCAGAGGCCCCACCGCCGGGCCCTTCCACGGCCAGGATGCGGGACGCAAGGACACAGCGGCCACCACGCACGCACCGAGCCCCTGCGGGCCGACTGGGGTTTGCAGACCAGGCCCTGCCCTCGTTCACAGCCTCCCACGGCTGCAGTCACCACAAACGCATGGGAGGCCGTTTCTCCCCACGAGGCGGGTCACTCATCAACAGACACACAGTCACCAATGACCTCACCCAAAACGTTTACAGACCTCAGAGCTCCGAGGGCCCCACAGAGAAGGTCCGTGATTTCCATGGAAGCTCCACGCTCTGTCCACCAAACATTAATTGCTCTCCCCACTGAAGAAGAACAAGACTAGGACGCTGCTGTTTTGTGCGTCTAAGAGACGTGCCCTCCTCTACGTTGAGAACCACGATGCCAGCTCCCACGTAGGGGAGCTTCCGAGGTCACAGAGCATCTCTGCTCCCACGGTGCTGGGTCACACACCCCAGAGACGGCCAGGCAGTAGGGACCACCCACCTGGGTGCTTAGTCCCCTCGGCCGACCAATAGCAAGGCCAGGGCCACCCAGCCCTGCACAGGGGCTGCAGTCAGAGCTCCAGCCCTGGCCCCATGTCCTGGAATGCCAAACGAAGCAGCCTGGGCTTCTGGATAAAACACAACGATCTGGGGAAGCTCGCTGTCAGCTGCTTTATAAGCTGCACTTATGACCCAGCCGAGGAGCCGGGCAGCACCAGCTCCCAGCTTGCCCGCATCCCCGTGGGAGAGGAGGCGCGCGCAGGGGCACACAGCTGCTCAGGGCCTGAGCCCTGACTTCCAAAGGTGACTTCAGCTACGTGTGCTTGAGCGGGGGATGGTGGGGGCCTAGGCCACCCACCCTCCCTGGGCCCCAAGTCCTACTCTGAAACACCCCACGAGGGCTGGGGCGAGGTCAGTGTGCCAGGCGCACCTCCAGGGGACAAGACCGCACGTGGGGAGGCTCCTCCCCCAAAAGACCCTACATTATCTGGTCGGAAAAAGGCAGGTGGAGGGGAGAATCAGGCCCTCGGCGCGGGCTCGGACCTCCCTGGCTCTAGCGGGTGGGAGGCAGGATGTGATGGGGGGAGGAGGCGGCTCTGGACACCCTGTGTGCGCAGCCTGTGGGCGGTGTGCAGACAGAGGTGGGACGTGGTCCCCTGCTCGACGGGTGGCACAGCGAGCTCCAGGACCAGAGCTCAGGGGAGGGGTGATGGTCCACTCTGCAGGGGACCTCCCTCCAGCCAGGGAACGCAGCAACCCTCATGGAGGTTCAGGGAACTGGACACAACCAGACCGCTGGCCTGGGCCAACTTCACTGAGCTTCTGGGAACTGGACGCGGGAGCCACGCCCATGCCCCGCTCCCCAGCACCTGCCCCGCTGGGCCTTCCTCCTTGAGACGCTCCTCGGGAAATGACTAGTCCCGGGAGATGACACAGCAGTGAACCACGGATCTGCGCAGAGGGAGGCTCTTGGAGCCTTTTCCGGGGATTTCTGCTGCTGGACGCCCGGGCCGCCTCCCATGGACGCAGAATCATTTTCCTGAAATGTCACAACTGCACACACGATTGCCCTGTGCCCACCAGGGCCCCAAAGGTGCTTTATTTAATTTGTTTTCTCTTCTCCTTGCCTTTCCCACTTAGTTCAATTCCCCACATCACACTGAGCGTTCACAGCCTGGCCCCCATCCATCCCCATGACGGCCAGGCCTGAGTCTGATCCTAGATCGGGGGAGAGCGACTCACTGCTCCTCAGAGTTGTGGCCACAGCGGCTGCCAGGCTGAGCCGGTCCCCTGGCCCCGGTGAACATCGAGGTCAGTGAGCAGGGCCCTGAGAGGTTGCAAAAGTCCCCACCAGCCACCCGAGTGGCACCCTCCAGTCCTAACAGGCCAGGAGGGGCGGATGCTATCCTGCTGGGCACCTCCTCTCATGCAGCTCAGGGGCCCTCGCGTCCAGAGCAGCTCCTGGTGGCCTTGGGCCCTGGCAGCACTGCCTGCGTTTGGGAAGCAAGTGGCAGAAACGGTGGGCAGAGGGGCAAGGCCCCTGTGTGAGGTCACTCTGTGGTTTCAGGCCGCTGTCCCCAGCCGGAACTTAGCCATTTCTTGGGCCCGCAAGGCTCAGCGGCTGCCCAGCCCTGGGGTCTCGAGCTGTCCCTGGGATGGGCCTTGAGCTCGGGCACATTCGAGTGCTCTCACGGCCCCCGGCTCTTTCCTACCCGCCTCCCCCAACAAGGCAGGCCCCCAGAGGAACAGGGAGCGAGCAACGTTTGCCTGGGGCCTCCCAGAACCGTTCCCCAGCTACAGGCCCCGGCGAAACAGAGGCAGGAACCCTGTGACGGCATCAGCGGGGGACCCGAGCCCCTGCGTCACCTGTCCGCAAGGTGAGCGCCAGCTGGGCGCGGGGGTGGACGCTGGCTGCCACCACCAGGGAAGCCAGGCCTTCTCCCTTTATGTGAATGGTCTGGCTGGCTGGCTGGCTCTCCTGTGCCTGCGTGGATGGATGAGGAGCCCGGACCAGCCACCTATATCCACTCCCCACACTCGGTCACCCGGCCCGGCGCCTGCCTCTCACCGCACCTCCACATGCCCGAGCAGAGTGGGGAAATATGACCTCGTTCTCCCGCTGACCACCTGGAGGCAGGGCAGGCTGGGCCCCGGGTTCTGTGGGCCGGGCAGAGGCCCTCCCTGCCCAGTGTCTCCCAGTGGCCGGGATGGAAGGGCTGGACAGTCGGCAGGGCTGGTCGGGTCCTCCCCACGGCCCCCAGTGGGACGAGCAGGGCCCGCGGGGTGTCGGACAAGCAGGGGGCAGGGCCTCTTTCCCTCCCGCAGCGGGAAGAAGAGCAGCTCGAGGAGGTGAAGGGGCCATGGGGTGCAGAGCCTGACCACGGGCCTCCTCACTGCACCCCCGATGGCCCGGGCCTCCCAGGGGTCAACGCCGCGCACACTACATGGGCACACGTGGGGCGAGGACGGGCAGGCGCTCAGCCCGCCTGGAGCCCCTGGGTCGAGCAAGCACAGAGCCTGTGAGGAACGGGGACTGAGCGGCTGTGGGTACGTGGGTCAGAGAGGCCGAGACACCAGCCCGGGGTCGCACAGCGCCCGGGTGCCCGGCAGCCAGGCTGTCCGATGGTGTGCCTGCCCCTTCCCTTGTGCCCCACTCCCCACAGCCATCGTGAGGCTCCCAGGGGCCCCCAGGCCACTGTGACAGGGATGCACACCAGCGGCCCAGGTGTCGTCTCTGGGCAGCCGGTGACAGCAAGCTTAGCAAGCTGGTGTCGACAGAGCCCAGGCCCCCCGTGACCTACGCCCCTGGCCGCGGGGTCTCAACCTGCAGGTCAGTGCTGACCACAGGCGGTGCGTCTCAAAGCTCCTCTGCAAACGACCCCGAGAACTAAAGCTAACTTCCCTCTCTCCCCAGGCAGGGGATCACACCTGGGGCCTTCCTGAAAAGGCATTTACTTACTTGAAAATCTCTTTCTTCCAGTATTTCTTTCCTCCATCTCACGAGAAAAGCAGCGCACACGTACAGGTGGAAATTGGCGAAGCCCTCGGGTTCCGACTGCAAGACAGAAGAGCAGAGAAGGTCAGGGTGCGGCCCCCACGGGTACCAGCCGGCGCCCGGTATGCAAGGCCTTCAGTCCTGACTCTCGTCTCGTTAAAACAAAGGCGGTTTTCTCTGATCTGGCGGCCAGCCACAGGGGACGTGCAGGGCGAGCAGGCCCCGTGGCTTTCCTGCTCGGATGACGGGCAGCGATGACAGAAGGCCGGTCTGAGGGGCCCCCACTCCACACAGCCCCGTGGGGGGGGCCCGATTTCCCCACAGAGGCTGTTTTTTTGGCCCCGGCCGGGAGGCAGGCAGCAGAGCAGGCACCCCGCCCAGGCACTGCCTGGCCACGACACTGACCACAAGTGCGGACGGCAGGAACGCTGCAAGCCCCTCCTCAGCCGCTGCCTCAGTTCAGACAAACGCCACCAAGGTTCGCAGCTAGGGTGCCCAGAGTGCCACCTGCACTGTGGTGCCATGTCGGTGTGGCAGCTGCATGATGCTGCTAACAGTTTACTAAGTAAAAAAAATAAAATCCATATTGCATAAGATGGTGACACCCTCTGGGAAAAAAACTACTAGGTGAGGAAGAAGGATGGGAAACACCGGGGCGCTCAGGGAGGGGCTGGTGCGTTAAATACAGGGCTCAGTCGCCTGACGTGCCGTTCAAACAGAGACCCAAAGAGGGCCATCCGTGCAGACATCAGGGTGTGGGGGGAAGGCAAAGGCCCCGAGGCTCAAGGCTGCCTGGCAGGTTCCAGACACAGCAAGGAGGTCAGGGCGGCTGTCCTGGGCCTCATTCCCCAAGGTCCTGGGCCGCACTCCCCGGCAGGAAACCAAGCTCCTCTTTCTGGCTGCTTCTGTGATGCCCTGTTTGTCTTGAACGTTGCGCATTTTCCTTGTAACATTTATTCTGCTAGAACTGTTCTGAGCGTGGGGAGCTTCCATCACTTTTGGAAAACTGTCACCCATGCGGCCAGGCAGACATCCACACCGTCACCCACGCGGCCAGGCAGACATCCACACCGTCACCCACGCGGCCAGGCAGACATCCACACCGTCACCCGTGCGGCCAGGCGGACGTCCACACCGTCACCCGTGCGGCCAGGCGGACGTCCACACCTCACTCGTGCGGCCAGGCGGGCGTCCACTGCCCCCTCCAGCTCTCTGTTTTCTCAGAACCCTGGTGAGGTGGGTGGTGAGGCCTTTTCCGTGTTCTCCATGTCACTCAACCTCTCTGCTCACAAGCTCCACCTCACGTCTCCCCAGGAGACGCACTTTCTTCAACTCTGCCTTCCAGTTCACTGGTCGTCTCTTCAACTGGATCACAACTGCTGTCCGACTCATCTGTCACATTTGAAGCCTGCGTGGCTCCTCAGACCGGCTTTGTAAATTGTGAGTTTCCCTCTCCTCCTCCTTTCTCACTCACTGTGTTCCTTTTTCATCACTTTGAACATGTTGAACTTGTTTTCCAGCACATCGCAGGCAACTCTGAACTCTGCGGTCTCTGTGGCTCTCTTTCTGTGGCCTGTTCTCTCTGCTGAGTCTCACTCTTGGTAGCCTGCCTCCTTGTACGCTAGGGATTCCCCCTCTCGGAGCTTGTGTGTGATGAAATAAATTTACTGTTAAGGCAAGATAGAAAGTGTCTGACATAAACCCCTCTCTGCCTGGGCCACTGCTCCTCACCGGTGTGCACTGTGCCCCGACACGTGTAGCAGACCCCCAGGAGACACAGGCCGCCTGTTCTCCCCAAGAGCAGCTCTCCCCCGGCGCCAGCAAGGCCAGACATCAGACCTTAACCCTGTGGGGCTCAGGATGACCTACCGCTTGCCTCATACATGCAGATCTGGAGTAGGCAAGCTGTCAATCTGCCATCTGACGTGGAACTCCTTCTCACAAATATCTACTAATATACACCTGTGCTTTGGCTTCTAATGGGAGGAGCAGTCCTCAGAGCTTTCTGAAGGACTGTCTCCCGGGTTATTATCTTCAGGTCGGCCTGAATAAGTCTCCGCGTCAGTGGAGTTGCATGTCTGACTTGGCAACCCCACGGGCTGTAGCCCACCAGGCTCCTCTGTCCGTGGCAAGAACACTGGAGTGGGTTGCCATTTCCTCCTCCAGGGGATCTTCCCGACCCAGGGATCAAACCCTCGTCTCCTATGTCTCCCACTGGCAGGTGGGCTCTTTACCACAAGCGCCACCTGGGAAGCCCCTTTTTTCTTAGATTGACTACTCGCTCATTCTTTTGTCAACACGTTCTTTGGAACTTCTATCTGTTGGAAGTCTTTGAGACGTGTATCGAAAATGTTTTTCTTTACGGGAAAAAAAAAATTCGTATTTGCTTCTGCCAGAAGCCAAAGGCCCTCGCTATTATCCCAAGACTGGCTTCAACTAAATCTTCAGCTTGAAATACTGTAGACAAGTAAGCGAAATGAACTGGGACTGCAAATCCGCGTGAAATGCAGGGCTGTACTCGGAGGTCCTGAACAAAGGCGAGTGGCAGCAGCTGCTCGGCCCCTGGACGGGCTCCAGATGAGTCTCCTGCCGGGGGTTCCCCGCCACAGGCGAAGGCCTAGGAATCACCTGCCAGGCGCCAGCCCCTCACTCGGCGTTCAGGAGGGTGGGCTGCAGATTCTGCATCCCATAACACGGGTCCCCAGCTCCGGGCTGTGGGTCTGTACCTTCAGTCAGCGGTGGCTCTAGGTTCAAGAGTGCAATAAACGCCACGTGCTTGAATCATCCGAAAGCTATCCATCTGGTCCGTGGAAAAATCGTCCTCCACGAAATCAGTCCCCGGTGCCAACACGGTGGGGAACTGCCGCCACGACGTTCCCGAGCTGGTGAGCAGAGTGCAGCCTGAACCACACGTTCACGGGAACACAGCGTTCAGGGAAAACGGAGGTTTACAGTTTCACTTAAGTGGACTGTTTGTCTTCAATGACTTGGTAAATTACACTAAAATAGCAATTTAATAAATAAAAATTTCATATCCTAATGGAAAGTGGGCTTCTGCTTTAATGAAGCTTAACCTGGACCGTAAATATCACCATCGGCTGCCCGGAGTGGGAGAGACCAGGAGGCAGCATGTCACACCGCCCATGGCCGGGGCCCCCTCGGAACGGGGGGTTCCCATCATCTTCAGGATCCAGCACCTACAATCGGGGCCTTCCTGACTGGTGTGAAATCAGCCAAGCAGACCGGCCGTTTAACAACAAGCCCAGGGAGTGTGGGAGCACGCGGCACTCTCCAGGGACCAAGGACATGCCCCCGGGAAGCCCCCAGGGCGAGGCTCCCGATGACCACAGCGGTCATCCCTGGCGCCCCCGGAAGCCCCCAGGGCAGGGCTCTCGATGACCACAGTGGGCATCCCCGGCGCCTGCCCCGGGAGCCACAGCGCGGGGGCCATTTCAGAGCCGGCTCTGGGGAGGGTCTGCCCCGGTCCGGGCCTTCCAGCCGCCATGCACTGGGCCAGGCTGCAAACCCTCCTCTCCCACCTCCCCAGGCTCCAGACGACTTGGGAGAAGCAGCAAGCCAGGGAGCTGGCAAGGCTGCTCAGCAGGAGACGGGCTCCACAAGCAAGCCTCGTGCGTGGGAGATTACGCTGGGACAGGAGGGGCAATGACGCCAACTTCTCATTTCCTCCTGCAGCCCCGGGGAGAGGCAGACGGGGTGGTGGGGAGCGCCCTGCCACAGTCTCAGGCCCCCGTCCCTGTGATCCTGCCACTGCTTGGCTGGAAACCTCCCCCTGTCAGAGATCTGGAGGAAACGGCCCCTCAAAGCATCCAGGGCCCCATCCCACCTGGCCAGCCTCCTCCCCAGGTGATCCTCCCTGCCAGCCTGTCCCTGTGCTTGCCACCTGCACCCACAGCCACAGCCCTGGGCCCAGAACCAGCACTCAGGAAAAACTTCTGCGAGCCCAGGTGGCTTCAGAAACCAGGCGAGCCTGGTCTGGACAGTCCTGTCCAAGCCTGGGCTCTGCTCTCGGGGCCCAACTCAACTGGCCCACAGGCGGGGAAGCAGGCCGAGGCGTGGAGGAGGGGAAGGACGTCCGCTGGGACAAGGGCAGAGCTCACTGGTCGACAGGAAGTGCCCCCGACCCGCACGCCGTTCCTCCCTACAGTGGAGGCCACGCTCCAGCCTCCTCAGTCCGCCAGGCGGTCTGCAGGGCAAACACTCCAACCCTTTAACAAGCAGGTCAGGGATATTTGCCTCAAGATTCTGATGGCTCTGGTTAAAACAACAAGAGAACATTCTGGCAAATCGTGTTTCGGATCATTTCAGTGTCACCCTGTCTTACTCACTAATTGAGAAAATGGAGCAGCGCTGGTAAGGTAGCCTGGAACCAGACGGGATCACACTGCCAGGGGCTCCCGTGAGCACCATGAAACTCCTGCTTGGTCTTCCGCGCTTCACCCTTCAAAGCTCATGTGTAGAGAAAGTGGCCGGGCTTCTGCTCCTCAGCACCGGGTGGCGGGGGCTCAGACCAACAGAACGGCCACAAGGGAGGCCAGGGCTGCGGCTGGATGGGCAGTGCACTGTCCATCACCTCTCTGAAAAACAAGCCTGGAAGCAGCGTCTCCTACCAAACGCTCACCCTCGGAATTCTGAGGCCGGGGAATTCTGGAGGTCAAGGAGAAACATCGCTCCTATAACAAACACCACGTTTAAAAGCCATAAACCTCTCTAGCTGAGGAAAAGACAATTCACAGAAGATCCCAGACGCACTTGGAAATGACCACGTCAGAGCCCCATTCCCATCCTAATCAGATCAGACATCCAAAATCTAATGCTGATGTGGACATCTGTCTTTGGCAGACAAGGGTGGGCAGATCAGCTGGGGAAGAAAGGGTTATTTGATAAATGATACTGAAATAGCCGGCTATCCATAAGGAGAGAGTAAAATTAGATCCCTACCTCACGCCATAAGCCCCCATTCAAAGTGGATTACAAAGTGGCCTGCAAAGGCAAAGCCTGAAGAGCGCAAGCATCAATAAAAAATAAAAAAAAAAAAAAAAACGGTAAACTTGACAACACAAAAATTTAAAGCTTCCGTGTGGCAAAGGCACTAGAATTACGGTGAAGGTACAAGTCACAGACGAGCAAACGCCATCTGCAGAGCACGTATGACTGACAAAGGACGGTAGCCACAGCACGCGTCTTTTTATCAAATCCCCCTATGAGACAGAAGACAGGCTGCCTGGTGAGAAAAGCGGGCCGAGGATGTGAACACCCTTGTGTGGTCAGTGAAAACAGGACAAGCTGCTCACACTCATGGGTAAGCAGGGATGTAGAGAGCAAGACGGGTAGAAGGAAGAAGCCAGCTCCTGTTTTTCAAATGGGCAAAGTCTAGAAACTGTGAAGACTGCAGAGTTGAGGGGAGGACATGGGCTGAAAGGAATTCTGCACGTGCTGGGGGCAGGGGCGCACCTCACTGGAGAACGTGCAATGTCGAGATGCTCACCTCCTGTAACCCAGAAAAGCCCCGGCTTACACGGGGCACACCCTGAGCCAGAGGGTGAGGAGACCTGGGCAAGACGGTTAGGCTGAGCGCTGCTGGCAACTGCAAAAGACTCGGAGACAGCTCAGATGTCTTTCAGCAGGAGAATGGGTAAGTTATAACACATTCATGCAGTGTGAAACCATAAAAGGTGAAAATAAATACAACGACATCCACCAAGATGAGTATTAAAAAATAAAGCTGAACACAAGAAGCAAGTCGCAAAAGAATACGTGCGATGCCGTTTATACAAAGTTTCAGAATATTCATTGCTGCTGCTAAGTCGCTTCAGTCATGTCCGACTCTGTGCGGCCCCATAGATGGCAGCCCGCCAGGCTCCCCCATCCCTGGGATTCTCCAGGCAAGAACACTGGAGTGGGTCGCCATTTCCTTCTCCAATGCAGGAAAGTGAAAAGTGAAAGTGAAATCGCTCAATCGTGTCCGACTCTGTGTGACCCCATAGATGGCAGCCCACCAGGCTCCCCTGTCCCTGGGATTCTCCAGGCAAGAACACTGGAGTGGGTTGCCATTTCCTTCTCCAATGCATGAAAGTGAAAAGTGAAAGTGAAGTCGCTCAGTCATGTCTGACTCTTAGCGACCCCATGGACTGCAGCCTACCAGGCTCCTCCATCCATGGGATTTGCCAGGCTAGAGTACTGGAGTGGGGTGCCATTGCCTTCTCTGTCAGAATATTCATTAAGAGCATACAGATTGTTTATGGATGTATATGTATGTGGAGAAAATTAAAAAAAAAAAAAAGCACATGTAGAAATTTTATAAAAACCAATTTCAAGCTAGTGGTTATCTCTGGAAAATAAGGAAGAAAGCCTGATGGCATATGTGAAATTAAATTTTTAAATAAGTAATAAACAATCTGAAACGATGATAAACAAACGGTCAGATCTGACACACCTGGGCAGTGAGTACGCAGGTGCGCTGCACCGAGGCTGTGCTTCTCTCTACACTTAAGACTTTTAAACTACATACATAACCAATAAGGATCTACCATGGGCTTCCCCGGCGGTGCGGAGGTAAAGAATGCACCTGCAGTGCAGGAGATGCGCATCCAATCTCTGGGTCGGGAAAATCCCCTGAAGGAGGAAATGGCAGCCCACTCCAGTATGCTTGCTTGGAGAACCCCATGGACAGAGGAGCCTGGCGGGCTACAGTCCATGCGGACGCAAGAGTCGGAGACGACTTGGCAACTAAACAGCAACAAGGCCCTCCTCCACAGCACAGGGAGCTCCGTTCAGAGCTTTGCAATGATCCATGTGGGAAAAGAAGCCACGAAAGAGTGGCGATACGCACAGGTGCAACCGCTCACTTCGCTGCACAGCGGAAACCACCACCACATGCGCATCACCCAGACCCCAGTGAAGAATGAGAAAGACGTCTGATGATCAAAACAGAAGGAAAACACTGGCGACTGACTGGCAACGGCCCCTTGCAGGGTCACTGGGTGCGGGACCACTGACCCCTGGGGCTCCGGCCCCGCTCGGGGCGTCATCTGGCCACAGGGTCCCCGCTGTCACTCAGACTCTGCCTCGGAGGCCCTCACCCTTGGATTCTGACCTCCGTCAGCCGGGGCAGGGCTGCGGGCCCGTTTTCACTCCCAGGGAGAAGCCTTGACTTTTGAGAGAAGCTCAGAGGAGGAGAACATAATGCGGTCCAACTGTCCCTGGGTCTCTCGGCCCTTCCCCTCTCCCCCAGCCACTGGCTGGAGGTGGGGGATGGACCCGGACACCTCCTAACATTGTGAGTTTTCTTCAAACTGCATGGCAGGCTCTGCAGTGGATTGAGGTTTGCTTGTAAAATGATAGAATGGAAGTTCGAAACGACTACACGATTAGCTAAATGCAAATGAGCTGCACACGACACACACTTTTTGAAAAGCAGGCAATCAGGCAAAGAAACAGTTTTCCTTCCATTTTTTATAATAGAGAAACGGGTGATAAAAGGAACAATTTTTCACCTTTAATTGCATCATTAAACTTTCCTTATAATTTTTGGCCCTGAAATAAAACCGAGTGGCCTTCTGGCACGAGAGATTTTCCCGAGCATGTGTATTTACGTAGATGGATTTCTGAGGCCATTCAAATGACGGGAATTGTTCCCGGTTCTTTGTGCGGATTCAAGAGCACCAACTTCAGCTGTGCAAGCAAAACCTCCGCGATGACTTCCTTTGAAATATTCATCACCAGGCCAGCACATTACACGATTACCTACCACGGATGCAGAGCACGGCCATCTTAAAATTCACACCGACACCCGTGTGTTTGGGGCCTGGTTCCGTAATGGAACTGTAAATCACGTTTCATTATGCAGCCGGATCCTGAGGCATAAATGAGCTGGTGCCCATCCAGCCAGCCTCACGGTGACTGATCTATTATCTCTACGCCAATCTCTATTAGCTCTCACCGGATACTTATTGGCATGTGTCTGTCCATGTCTCAGGGCATTCCCAATGGCTGGGTGACAAAGGTCACGGCCCGTCAGATTCATGCCGGGAATCACTGGCTGGACGCTCCTCCAACAGGGAGGGCTGGTCTGGGAAAGGGACAGTGACCCTCCTGCGGCTGCTCTGATGTTATCAATAATCCCCAACTCTGAGGAACATTTTAAAGCTGGAAAAAAAGCATCAAATAACAAAGAATATGAAACATTCAGAGTTCCTAATGAATTTAAAAAATTCCACTCCTTGGGTGATGCTGTATCAGGGTTCTCCGGAGAAACAGGACCACAAGGATGTGTGTGTGTGTGTTGGGATAACAGCGCACGCGCGCGTGCACACACACACACGCACACACACACACACACAGATTGACTGTAGAAGCCAGAAAGACCAAAATCTGCTGGGGAAGTCTAGTGGGCTGGAGACCCAGGGGAGAGCTGACGCTATTCAACTGCGAAGGCCTTCCCTTTGGAGGCAAAGTGGCTTTGAGCTCCGGGGAGGTTGGCCTTCGTTTCATTCAGGCCTTCCACTGACTGGATGAGGCCCACCCATACTCTGGAGGACAGTCCGCTTTATGCAGAGTCTCCTGACTTAAAGGTTACACTCATCCAAGTTATACAGAAACATCCAGAACACTGTTTGACCAAACATCTGGGTTTCACGGCCCAGCCTGGCTGACACTCATAATTAACCGTCACCCAGCTCATGACCCATCCACAGTCGGAAAGGTGTTCTCTAGCGCGACGTTCCTCGGTCCTCTGAAACGACAAACGAGTGGCTTACATATTCAGTTAGTCAACAGAAAAGTTGACAGTCCCTAAGGAGTTATAAGTTTCTATGGCTCAGAGTCACTCGGGAGGATGTGATCCTTAAATGCAGACAAGGCACACGGGTGGAAGAGTTAAGAGCCAAAGAAAGAGTGGCCCTGCTTTAAATACGCTGGCACATCCCCCAGCCCAGGCACTGGAGCAGACCACAGGACACTCGGCCCCTGGGGCACGGACCGCCCGTCACCTCCCGGAGACGTTCGGGGAGGGGGAACCACATGTTCATGCATCATGAGTGCCGCGCTGCCTACTGCAGACGCGTCTCCTTTATGGATGAAATCAAAGACATTGTTTGAATGCTGCTGTCAGAACCCCATGAACTACACAAGCTCTGGAGGACTGCAGGGCTAGAGCCAGCACCACACAGTCAGCGACCTCGGCTGCCCGAGCTAGGGGCCCTTCCACCCCCAAGTGTAAACACCACACCCCTCACGGCCTGGCGTCTTCATGAGACCAAGGATCACTGCAGGTCTGCGGGCACCACCTTACAGACCTCTCTGCTACGCTGTCCAGCCTGAGGGTCTGTGCTGCTGTTTAACGTTTGTCAAGGACATTCTTGGCAAATTAAAAGGGAAAAGATCCTGCTGTGGGTCCTGATTATTTTTTCTTTGAAGCAAGAAATGACATGACACCAGTCAACGACTCAGAGATTCAGTTCTCTCTGTAGACGGAACCAAGCCAGGAGAGCAGAAAGGTCAGAAAGAGGGGGAGTGAGCCGCAGCTTCTGGTGAACGAGCCAGGCTCCCATCACAGCCCCGCGAGGACGCGCGTCGCTGGACCAGCAGGCCGGCACGCCTGGCCATCCACAGGTGTGGCCGGGAAAGTGTGGGCGGCACACCCTGCCTGTCTGGTGAGCACGCTCAGAACCGGTCCCTACACCCCCACCACAGCCCAGCCCTGCCTCCCCCCAGGTCTCTCCAGAGGCACCTCCCCACTCTCGGGGCTTCGGAGGCCCCCCATCTCAGTCCCCCTTCCCCGCCCCGTCCTGGGGCCTCCCTTGCCTGACTCTGAGGCCTGTGCGGTCTCCCTCCGGGGCTCACTGCCGAGTCCCCACCACACATCGGGACACGCGTGTGCAGCTCGCTCCTTAGAAGGCCTCCCCCGCTGAAGGCACGGGTCCATGGGGGCCCCTCTGCCTTCCCAGACAGGGCAGCGGGCCCGCCCCAGCTCCCACCTGGCTCAGCTGCCACGGGCTCATCTAGGTGGGGCAGAGTGCGTGTCTACTCTTGGGGGTGAGAGTGACATTCGACGTGCACAGCAGCAAGTTCTGCACCTGGACAGAGCCCGGGAACGAAGCTGACACCCCAGTACCGGTCTCGCTGTGAGGCTGCACCTGGACAGAGCCCGGGAACGAAGCTGACACCCCAGTACCGGTCTCGCTGTGAGGCTGCACCTGGACAGAGCCCGGGAACGAAGCCGACACCCCAGTACCTGTCTCGTTGTGAGCCCGAGTGTGAACCCTGTTAAAGACAGACAGACGGCTCAGCTCCCGGCGCATCTCAGGCTCCTCCGTGAGAAGCGAGTGCTGGGCCAGCAGACACGTTCTCAGGCCCCAGGACGTCAGGACAGGCCCAGGGCTTGCACTGCAGGGCAGGATCCTAAGGGAGCGGGGGCCACACACGCGCTTCCAGAAGAGGGGGGTCTCTGGACACCCGCCTCTGTCAGCGTGCCCGCATGGCCGGCGGCCTCACGAGGGGTTCTCTGTAAACTCTCGTTCTGCAGTAAACGAAAGAGGCGGATTCCCAGAGCAGAGCAGTCACGGCCTGCAGACCCCGCGGGGCCTGTGTCCACCTGGACGGGGGCAGACCACTCATTTGCTACGACAGAGCACCAAAGGACATGGATTTGGGCCGAAATGTCGGGCTTTCCGCCTCCTGGTCTGGGGTCCCGGGGGTTACTCAGCCAGGGGACCACAGGAGCACACGGTGGTGGGGAGGTGCGCGTGGCACAGCCCCTGGTGGTGTCACCCGAGACGGGAGGGTGTGAGCTCATCCTGAGAAATCACAACATCCAGCTGGCGCAGAGCTCCCTGCAGGCAGCAGCTGGGCCTCACATCCCCGTGTCTTCTCGCTGCTCAGTGCTTGGCACTAGGAAAGGTGCCTCCAGGTAGACAAGGCTCAGATGGCCCAACAGATGTCCGCTCTGAGCGTGAGGCAGAAGCCGAACCCCAGTCTCCTGGTCCCCGGCCCAGATTCTTCATCCTTAACCAGCTCCCAGGAGGCTGTGACAGAGTCAGGTCTGAGAGCTGCCTGTGCTGTGAACTTCTGGGGACAAGGACCCACCCTGCCCTCCCCTGGGTCTCCCCCAGGAGCTGGCCGAGCTTCTGCACACAGTGGGCATTCAGAAAATGACCAAAACACCAAGGGAAGGAAGGCCGTGTTCCCGTTCCCAGTTATGGACAAAGCTTGTCAGCTCCCAATGCCCGAACATTCAAAGGGCCTCAAGCACCAATCTGCAGCCAAGACTTAAACCAGGAGTGAGTGAAAACTGCTAGTTGTGTCCGACTCTTTGCGACCCCGTGGACTAAACGGACCATGGAATTCTCCAGGCCAGAATACTGGAGTGGGTAGCCTTTCCCTTCTCCAGGGGATCCTCCCCGCCAAGTAATCAAATGTGAGTCTCCTGCGTTGCAGGCAAATTCTTCATCAGCTGAGCCACCAGGGCAAGCCAAGAATACTAGAGAGGGTAGCCTGTTCCTTCTCCAGGGGATCTTCCTGACCCAGGAATCAAACCCAGGTCTCCCATATTGCAGGTGGATTCTTTACCAGCTGAGTTAACAAGGGAAGCCCAGGATTTACACCAGCCCCCTTGCAAATAAGGCTGCGAATAAGACTGTTATTGCTTCGAAACTAATTTGAGCAGAAAGAATCCACATTCACCTAACAGCCATTCTCTAGGGAATTCCCAGATTTGGCAGAAAACACTGATGATAGAGACAACAACCTCCTGTGAGCCAAACGAGGAAAAGCACATGGGGATCGGCCCTTGTGTTTACCGGGGGATGCGTGGGCGGCCTTCAGAGGCGGGCTGGTGCGGGTTCTGTTTAGGAATCACGATGACCTCAGACGTCAACACTGTCTGCTGAGTCTTAATCCACTGCTGTCACGGTATTTCCCGAGGTTCCGTCTGCCCACTTCCGACCCCTTTAAACTGGGCTTCCAAGCACCCTAGGAGCGGTCCCAGCGCTCTATACAATGAGACGCTGCAGTCTTCTAGAACATTCCTGCCTGACCCTGAGGAGCCTGCTTCCTTGTCACAGGAAGTGGTACAGAGGCTCCCAGCTGGGGGTCGGGGAGGCGCCAGGGGGTGGTGTCTGCTTCCCCGGGGTTCGTCCCTGGACCCAATAATCTTCGGTGGAGGAAGTCAGAAGAAGGGATTTTACTGCTTTTAAAGAGAACACATCACACGTTCATACCGAGTCTTGACTTATATTTAAGATTCCAGCGCTTTTCCTTCTTTGATTTTATGCTTGATTCTCTTTCCTCTTAGGTGAAAAATCTTATTTCCTATACCATTATCATAATTATTTGCTTTACCCTAATGTATGTATGTATGTGTAATGTGTGTACATAAGCAATAGTTTCAAGATAGCACTAATGTTAACACTAACAATCTGGTTGCCGAGTAGAGTTTTTAAATTTTGTGGCAGTTGTTTTTGTGCTTGAGATGTGTGCTGCGAGGGCTGAGCGTGCAAACTGCTCAAGCGTCTCCTTGAAGTCAGTTTTCTCTGTGTCATTGGGGCCACCAACCAGATACAGCAAGGTCCATTTTTTACATCTTAATTTTGTTCATGCTTTTTAAGGCCCACTTGCTTAGATAGAGTTTTGTAATTGTGAGAAGCAGAACGAGATGCCACAGTAAAGACCTTGACCGAGCTGCGTTTGGAGAAGTCGGGTGACACACTTGCCCCCCAACACCGCCCCTCCTCCCCCGAAGTCACAGCTTTCCCACCGGTGTCTGGGTTACCTTTTCACTGACTTCTCTCTTTTGTTTGCAATATAGGTAAATGCACGTGTGCTCACGAAAACCTGTGTGTGTGTCTGTCTGTCCATGTGTCTGCTCATACTTTCCCAACCAACCGACCAACAAGAGACGGAGCCCACGCAGTCTGTGCCTTTTCCCTGCCATAAACAATGCGGCCGCGAGCCCTGCAGCCACACGCGGGAAGCGTGCACCCCTGCGTCCACTGTGAGGAGCCATGGGCCAGCCCCTGAGCGTCAGTCGAGCTGCCCAGGCTGAGGGACACCCACGGGGCTGCGGGCACTTTGCGATCACAGGCAGCCCTCTAACGGGTAGGCCCTGTGGACACCGTGTTTTGCATTTCCTTCAGCTTGTCTTCTGGATTGTTCCTGGGCCAGCAGGTAAGAGCCCGTGTTGCTGGTGAGAGCAGCAGTCATCCCCTGGGTGTTCTTACCGGCCCAGCTGCTGACCTGCTGCAGCCTGCCCTCCCTCCCTGCAGTCTGTCCGCCCGTCCTACCACCTTCCCGGACCCAACGAGTGGCTGACAGCTGCGTTTGGGCGGGTGCTGGAGAACCTCGCCCCTCGTACAAACACGACTCCACCCACACATGTGGCACCAGTGGTCAAGAACCCACCTGCCAATGCAGGAGACGTTGAGAGATGTGGGTGTGACTGCTGGGTTTGGAAGATTCCCTGAAGGAGGGCATGGCAACCCATGCCAGTGTTCTTGCCTGGAGAATCCCACAGACAGAGGAGCCTGGCAGGCGGGGTCCATAGGGTCACAAAGAGTTGGACACGACTGAAGGGACTTGGCATGCACACATGCATGTGTACAGGTGGCATGAGTGGTAAAGAACCCGCCCGCCAACACAGGAGATGTAAGAGGTGCGGGTTCAGTCCCTGGGTCGGGAAGATCCCCTGGAGGAGGGCACGGCAACCCACTCCAGTGTTCTTGCCTGCAGAGTCCCAGGGACAGAGGAGCCTGGCGGTCTGCAGTCTACGGGGTCGGACACAACTGAGCGATTGAACAACACGAGCATCACCGCACACACACCAGAGGCTCAGGGGGACAAGGGCCTCGGGGGCTGTTTTCTCACTAAACCATTTGTTTTGAGATAACTGTAGATTGACACTCAGGTGCAAGAAATAATACTGATAATAATAACTACAGAGATTCCCCTGTCCCCACTACCGAGTTAGGGGGAAGCCCTTCTGATCAGAAAAGGACGCTGATCAGCTCCCTGGCCTGGGCCCTAGCCCCTCACATGGGGACAGAAGGGCAGAGGCTCACGGACACATCATAGTCGTCAGACGTCCCACACTCGGCACTGGTGTGCTGAAAACGTTCAACCTGGGGGTACGTACGACTTTATCCTCACTGTGTAAATGAAGATTCACATGCTTTGCACATTCACCAGGGCACACCTGCGTGGAGGTGGGATGCACACAGCCATGTGACTTCCTCTAAACAGAGTCCAGCTATTCTACCTTCTCTGGGTTCCTGGTAAGTAAAGATTAACTCAATGGTAAAAATTATACTGTTCGGATTCTTGGCCATTATTTTTTTCTGTGTGGTAACTGGTACACTGATAAGAGAGAATAAAGCTCTCCATTACAACTGTAATCTTTCTATCAGATCCTGGCTTTATGTTTTCTTATCTCCATGACTTAGGACATATATTTTGAATATTATTTTACTGCAATAAAATGGCCGTCTTTAATTAACTCAACACAATTTCCCTTAGTCTTCTTAATCTTATCGTTCCTGTTTTGCTCCTGCTTGAGTTTCGATCGGCAGAGCTTTGCCCAGCATTTTATTTCTAATCCTTTTATGTCCCCAAAGGAAGAACAAATGCTACGAAGGAAAATTCAAGCAAAATCTGACAAATATACTGTAAGATTACATGAATGAAGTATTCATCGAATCTCTGAGTATTTAAAAAAATATTTTTGGTGCTCAATTTTACTTTTTGGAAAAACTTCATTCATGACCAACCAAATACTTTCATATTTTGCTATTTTTAGTAAAATTGTTAAGCTAAATTGTTTAACTAAATATTGAATTAATACAAAATATGTCTTAAATACATGGGAATAAAAGCATACCAACAGAAGAAGAATTCTTGGGCTTACCAGCCACTGCTTGAGAAAAACCAAGTGCTCAGTGAGTAAGTTTCCCCAAAGCCAGCCTGGCCCTCTTCTTGAGGCTGCAGTCCTTGGAAGGTAAAGGCCATCCTCGACTGTGTTTATCATTTCCTTGATCTTTGCCCCACAATTGTTTCCTTCTGGATCTGAATTTTAGATAAATGTAACACAAAGCGTGTATGAACGGAGGACTTTTACTTCATTCAACACTATGTCCCTGGGACTTGCCCGGTAGTCCTGTGGCCAAGACTCTGTCCTCCCAATGTAAGGGCCCAGGTTCAATCCCTGGTCAGGGAGCCAGATCTCACATGCCACAGCCAAAAATTCACACACTGCAACTAAAGATTCCACATGCAGAAACAACAACAAAAAAATCCCACGTGCCACAACGAAGATCGAAGATGCCTCATGCTGCAACCAAGCTGGAGCCAAATAAAACACAAACACCGCATCCCCAAGATACACGGCTGCGGTTTCACAGGCTGCAGGGCACTGCTGGTCTCCATCGCCTCAACGAGGCTCCACAGTTTCTTCAGCCACACTACTGCCGAGGGGTCTTTAGGCTCCTCCCTTTCCTGCTACTACAAATCAGTACCGCTGGAATGCCTGTGCACACCCAAGAGTCTTTCTAGACCACCCTGTGCTCCAGAACCAGGGAGGGCCACCCCAGCACCCCCGACCCAAGAGGCGGCTGGGAGGGGCCCAGCGATTTGTACGTCTCACAGCGGCCAGCGCTGCTGCAGCCGCTGGCCAAGGGCACTGTGAGGACCTCTGCGCCATGAGGAATTCTGTGCAGTGATGGGAGAGCCTTACGTCTGCACTGTCTAGTTGGCAGCTACCAGCTGAGGGGAGCCCTGAGTACTTGAAAGGTGGCTGGTGGAACTAGGGAACTGAATTTGTCAGTTCTTTAAAGTCTAAATAATAATCATTTAAATGGCCACACGTGGCTCGTGACAGTGCAGCTCTGAGTGCAAATAACCCAGGAGTAGAATACCTGGGGGAGAAGAATGTGTTTCTTCCAACTTTCCCAGGAAAAGGCAAATTAGTTTTTGAAGAGTTTTTACTAGTTTACACAGTGTATATGACGGTTCTTAGCGCTCTACAGCCTCAGTCCTCCCTAAAGTGGGATATTTTATCTTTCACACTCAAGCAGAAGGTCCTTAAACCCTCCCTGGTAATATGCGCGCACACATACAGCTGGGCAGGAGGGTCGTGGGGTGGATGCTGCGCACCCCGATCCTGAGGACAGTGCCCTCTGGGGACGCCTGACTTATCCAGACGGCTCTCCCCTTCACCTCACTGCCTTGCGGTGGACATTTCCTTCTGTCCCAAGAACGTGGTAAGGCCTCAAAACTGAAGCTCAAGCTTGAAAGATTAAAAAAGCATTATTTCAGGAAGTGCCCTGGCGGTCCAGTGGTTAGGACTCTGCACTTCCACTGCAAGGGGAGCGGGTTCGATCCCTGGTCAGGGCACTAAGATCTGGGATGCTGCAAGGCAAGCCAGGAAAACGGTGTCAGTGTCCCCTCACTCTGGTTTCGTGTTTTGACTCTGGTTTTGTTGTTTATGGTTTGGGGGATTTTTTTTTTTTAATATTTCTAGCCAGTATTTTAAAATTTTCATTAACTGTTTTGGGTGTATAATTTACATAAGGAGAAAAACAGAAGCCTAAAAATACCATCTAATGAGTTTTGACAAGTAAATGCACTAGGGGAATCGACATCCCTGGGAATAAAGAACGTGCCCTTCCAGGCATCCTGCAAGGCCAGGGAAGGCAGAGGAACCCGCTGTAGGGAGCTGCCTCCCTGCTGGCCCATTTGGCCAGGGCTAAGACGCACCTAAGTGAACGCACCGGCACGCACTCTTGTGACTGGCCTTCACCAGAAACACAGAGCTTTCGATTCATCCACTCCCCCATATGAACTTGTTACCCACCTCCTGCTGATACTCGAGCTGTTTGCAGTCTGCGCTGCCGTGAACAAAGCCGCTCTGACCACTCTCCTATAAGATATGTGTGTGTGTGTGTGTGTGTGTGTGTGTGTAAAACATCGATGTTCGTTTCCCCATGTAAAGACCTGGGAATGGAGCCACTGGGTCAGAGGGCAGATATATGTTTAGCTTTATAAGAAACTGCCAATCTTCCTGATGGCATTACCATTTAATATCCCACCAACCGAGACGAAGAGTTCACGTACTTGCCGGTATTCAGCGTTGCCAAATCTTTTTCAATTTAGCCACTCTGGTGAGCGTGCAGTGGTGTCTCACGGTGGTCTGATTTGTATTTCTCTGATGACTAATGATGTTGAGGACTTTTTCAAGTGTTTATTGGCTATTCATCTATCTTCTGTTGTCAAATGTCTGAGTCTTTTGTCCATTTTTTAATTGAGCTATTTGTCTTTGTAATATTGAGCCATGGGAATTTTTGTACGCCCTAGATAGGAGTCCTTTGTCAAATACGTGCATGATAAATATTTCCTCCCAGTGTGTCTCTTCCTGTTCTGGACTCTCCCTGGTTCCACTGATCTATCATCCAGCCTCATGTCAACACCACACTGTCTTGATTACTGCAGCTTTGTGGTACGTCTTGAAATCAGGACGCTCAGCCCTCCATCTTAGTTCTCCTTCAACAAAATGTTGTGAATTCTGCAATCTTAGGTCCTGTGCATTTCCAGATACATTTTAGAATAAACTTCTTAGACTCTACAAAAAAGCTTGGTAGGATGTGACTGAGAGTGCCCTGACTCTCACATCAATTTGGGGAGAATTAATATCTTAGCACTGTCTTCCAGCTTATAAACATGGTATATTTATTTCACCAAGTATATCAACTACTCTCAGCAACGTTTTGCAATTTTTAGTGTAAAAATCTTTAAGTGTCATTAAAATTAAACCTAAGGATTTTAATGAATTTCATGTTAGTATAAGTGGTACTGGTCTCTAAACTTCACCTTCTAATTTTTCATTGTGAATACACAGATATTGTTGATTTTTGCATATTAACCTGTATCCAGCATCTTTATTCATTCTCCTTCCTCTTTATCCTCTCCTCCTTCTTCTCTTGTCAGACTCTTTAGGATTTTCTACATACGCAATCCCTAAGGACTTTTAATTTCCAATCATTATACTTTTTATTTCACTTTCATTCTTGATTGCCCTGGTTAGACCTTCAAGTACAATACTGAATAAAAGTGGTGAGAGGAAATATTCCTGCCTTGTTCTCAACTTAGGGGGAAGCATTTGATAACTTTACCATTAATATGAGGTAAGCTTCAAGCTTTTTAGATGTCCTTTATCATCGAGGACACTTCCCTCTATTTCTAGTTTACTGAGAGATTTTTTAGTGAGTGGGTGTTCAATTTTGTCAAACGCTTTTTCTGCATGTTTTGACATGATCATCTAATTTTTCCCCTTATCCTGGTACCGTGATCAATAACATTGATTTTTTTATTGTTACACCAACTCTGCATGTCTGCAGTAAATCCTCTTGGTTGCGATGTGCCATTATTTTGATAATTTACTTGATTCAGTTTGCTAAGGCTCTGTCAAAGACTGCTGTGACGTCTGTACTTAAGGTATCGGTTTATAATTTCTGTTCTTACAATGTCCTTGTCTCATTTTGGTATCCGAGTTATGCTGACTAATAAAAAGAGCTGAGAAGTGTTCTTTCTTCCTCTACACTCTGAATCTCTGTAAGACTGGTATTATTTCTTCCTCGGGTATTTGAAAGTTCACCAGTGAAGTCATCTGGGCCTGCAGCTATAGGAAGGCTTTCAATTACAAAAGCCATTTCTTAAATGAACACGGGGCCTTTCAGGCTTCTTATTTCTTCCTGTGACCCTTCGGGAATCTGTCTGTTTCCTCTAGGTTGCTGATGTTACTGTTATGAAGTTGTTACTAACATCCCCTCATTATTTTTAAGAATCTGTAGGACATGTAGTGATGTCTCCTCTTCTTCACCACAGTGGTCTTTGTCTCATCCGCTCATTTTTTTTTTCCCTTCATCTTGATTAGCCCAGCTGGAGACTTTCCAGTGTTGCTGAACTTTTCATTAAACCCACTTTCATTTTTATTTCTTCTACTGCTTGCCCATCTTCTATTGTGTTGATTTTTGCCCTTTTCATGTTGATTTCCTTCCTTCTGCTTACCTGGCAATTAATTTCCTCTTTTTTTTTCAAGCTTCTGAAGGGAGAAACTGAAATGACTGATTTTAAATCTTTCTTCTTTTCTGACGTGCACATTTATAGCAATACGGTAGCTCTCCAAGCACTGCTTTAGGTGCACACTACAAATTCAGATGTTACATTTTTATTATTCATTCAGTTAAAATGTTATCTGATTTCCTTCTGATTTCTTTGACTCAAGGATTCCTTAGTGAGTATGCTAATTCTCAAAAATTTGGAGAATTCTAGACATCACTCTTACGGCTTTCTACTTAGTTCTATTATGGTTAGATAACACACTCTGTACAATTTCAATTCTTTAAAATTTTCAGACTTATTTTATGGCCCAGGAAATAAACTACTGTGGTTACTGGCCACTGTGTACTTGACAAGAATGTGGTTAGATATCCCAACTCATTGGATTATTAACAAACTCCAGCAACTTACGTGATGATATTTCTATATCTCCTATATCTTTACAGATTTGGGGCCTATTTTATCAATCACTGGGACAGAACAATTAAAACTCCAGCTACAATTATGTGAGGTGTTTCAGGGATATTAATAGTCATTAATATCTTTCTGTGCTAACTGCTCCGCTTACTGGCTCCCAGATTACGCAGTTGCTGTCGTTTCAGGTGCTAACTGCTGCCCCGAGTAGAAAGTTAACAGGGAAGAGCGTCCCTTCCTCCACCCCAACCTGAGAGCCTAGCCTGAGACAGAGGTGCGTGTGGTTGTCGCCAGTTCATCCTCCGTCCGAGTGTCTGGCCTGTCAGTCTGGCCGCACCTAAGTGCCTGGCTCTGCGCTCCCGACCTGTGAGGGCCACAGACTCCATCTCCTGCCCCAAGGGTCTGCTCAAACCCAAGCCTAGAGACTGGCCAAGCCCCCTCCCCGCCGCCCCTCTGCTGCCACCTGGGTCTCCGGGATGGCTCTGCCATCCTGATGGGGTCCTGCACGTACAGGTCTGTCTTGATAGACAATCAGCATTTCTGGGTGATCTGAGGCTCATGAGACCTGCGAGTCATGTGACACGCTGTATTTCAAACTCCTGTTGTTGCTGTTTGGGCTTCCCAAGTGAGGCTAGTGGTAAAGAACCCGCCTGCCCGTGCAGGAGACGTGAGAGACATGGGTTCAATCCCTGAGTCAGGAAGAGCCCCTGGAGGGCATGACAACCCACTCCAGCGTTCGTACCTGGAGAATCCCATGGACACGGGATCACAGGGAGTCAGACGCGACCGAAGCGACTCGGCGTGCACACTGTTGTTTGGTCGCTAGGTTGTGTCTGAGCTTTTGTGACCGCATGGACAGCAGCCCACCAGGCTCCTCTGTCCACTGGATTCTCCAGGCAAGAACACTGGAGTGGGTTGTCATTTCCTTCTCCAAGGTGGATTCTCCAGGCAAGAACACTGGAGTGGGTTGTCATTTCCTTCTCCAGGGTGGATTTTCCAGGGAAGAACACTGGAGTAGGTTGTCATTTCCTTCTCCAGGGGGTCTAAGGCTCAGCACGCTTTAATTAAGGCCGTGTTGAACCAACAGGGTAAGTGACGTGGGGTCTGAGTTCTCTAAAACTCCTGGGTTTCCTCCTGGGCTCTGGACTGCCCCCTCTTCAGTCTGATTTATCCAGCAGGCAGTGAGCTCTGCAGGGGGAGGGCAGGGAACACAGGCTGAATCTCACTGGCCTCTGTGCTCATCCCCATCCCCGCTGACCCGGCCCAACACAGAGTAGATGCTCCCCAGAGTCCTGATGGACGGGCTGGAAGCGCAGGCAGGGGCTGGAGGGACTGGAGGGATGTTTGGAAGCTGGAGGGGCTGGCGGGATGTTTGGAAGCTCCCAAACATCCAGCCGAGGCCTCTGCACTTCCTCTGGCAGCAGGAGAAGCGCCAGCGGAGGGGATCAGGTGGAAGGCAGCAGGGCAGCTGCCCGGGTGGATGGAGCTTCTGAGGCCGGCAGGACCAACCGGAAAACAGGACTGAGGCAGCTCCACCTGCAGCGTCCGCCTCTCCCCTGAGCAGCTATCACAGCGCAGCTTAAAGAAGCTGGCGCCAAAGTGTGTAAAGAGAGAGTATTAGACGGACTGTGTGCGACTCTTCTTCCAAACCTATACAAAAAAGCTAAATTATTCACTTGAGTGGATGTAGCTTGGGAACAATGAGAGACACATTTCACAAATGAGCCTATTTCTCTCCAGAGAAAAGACTGTGGGGCTGCCCGGGAAGGGTCAGGACTCAGAATTAACAATGAGCCTGCTTCCAGCGCCTCCTGAGTTGTCATGGTGACACCACCAACTGGAAATGGCTGACACCCGCCAGGGCTGTCCCCAAGTTCTCCTAGTAGACATGGCGACGTGTCGGGGAAGACAAGACTGAGCACGGGTGCCAACCCGGGCCATCCCACCCAGTGCCGCCATGAGCTCCGCCTAAGCCACACCCTGGCGGGATCTCGGGACATCAGCACCACCATGCTCTGGGGGGAGAGAGTCGGCAAGTCAAGTCTGAATCGCTGTCTTTTAATAAGTGCTCTTTACAAAACCCCCATGCAGGGATGCTCCCGAGGCCCACTGAGAAGCAAAGGACTGTCTGCCCCACACTAGCTTTCCTCCAGAGAAGGCAATGGCACCCCCACTCCAGTACTCTTGCCTGAAAAATCCCATGGACTGAGGAGCCTGGTGGGCTGCAGTCCATGGGGTCGCTAAGGGTCAGACACGACTGAGCGACTTCACTTTCACTTTCATGCATTGGAGAAGGCAATGGCAACCCACTCCAGTGTTCTTGCCTGGAGAATCCCAGGGACGGGGGAGCCTGGTGGGTTGCCGTCTATGGGGTCACACAGAGTCGGACACGACTCAGAGACTGAACGAACTGAGTCTTTTAACCACAGCCTCTTATGGCTCAAAACTATGTTGGCAGGACTCGTTCAGTGGCTCAGCCCCCACACTCCCAACACAGGGGGCCTGGGTTCATCTCTGGTCAGGGAACCAGACCTCACAACAGCAACTAAGAGTCTGCATGATGCAACCAAAGATCCCGTATGCTGCAAATAAATAATCCCGGTACAGCCAAATAAGGAATTTAAAAAATAAAAAAACGCAACACCGTGTTGGCGGAACTCTCTAGAACAATCCCCCGAGGGGGGCCAAGGAAGGTTCGTATGAGTAATGTGAACTTCCAACTTCGACTCTGGGGTCTGGTCTTCCCTGCTCCTCTGCTGGGACTCCGTGATGTTCCAAGCAGAAAAGCCGGCAGGATGGATCCCCAGGAAGGTATGAGGTTCTTGAGTTAATAAAGGTGCCAACGGCACAGAATAGATTCCTTGAATAAAAATTGTTGTGTTCTGCAGCCTGGAACAACATTAGGCAGTTGTGGCTTCCACAGAGTACATGATTTCCTGTTTCCTTGTGAGTTTTCTGGGTCACATATATTTCCTCACCGAGTCTACACTTCTGCTTCAACAGTTAGAAGAGTCTTTCGGTATCATTTTTCCCGGAATAATTTGTTATCCATCATTTTTATGGCAGCATTAAATTTTAAGAGAGAATTGAGAGGGATAGAAAATCTATCGCATATTTCCAGCCCCCAAAGAAAGCCTTTAATAAATTTAGAACCTTTCAGTGTTACATTATGATCTGACCCCAGGAGCAGGAAGCTGCCTGGGGCCATCTGTCCTTCCTGCGGGGCTGTGGGTCTGTCTGCAGCAGAGGACCGCCCCTTGGCCCCCAGCTGGCAGAGCAGAGCCTGGCCTGCAGACCCAGACCACAAGACGCAGGTCAGGAGAGGCACAGAGCCCGGGGTGGGAGGTGGCGACAGGGCGGTGTCACCCTCCCCGGCAGGGTGGCGGGGGCAGGGGGCTGGGGGGGCCGACAGGGCGGCGTCCCCCCCCCCTGGAGCCAGGCCTGGCAGGTGTTTACCAGCGTGCCCTACAGGACACCAGGCTAAGCGGTCCCCACCACCTCCCCGTGCAGCCCCTGGCGACGCTGGCATGCCAGGCTGTGTGTGTGTGTGGGCATGGAGCCCTGCCCGGAGGCCCCACCCTCAAGGGCTCCCTAGCTAGCGTGTGCAGGTGTGAAGACAGTGACCCCATGAACCAGCAAGGGCACCAAAGGGGTCCAGCAAAGCACTGTGGGTGAAGGGAAGCGGCGGTGCCTACATCTGAAACCTAGTGGAAAACGCCACTCTGCTGAGCCAACTTGAAGGTCACTTCCAGCTGAGTGTTGGATGGGGCACCGCACTCCTGGAGCCAGGAAGGCCCTGTGGGGACGTTCCAGGGACTGTTTCAGGATCACACAGGACCCATGGGCTGGGGAGCAGGGAAGGAAACAGAGGCTGGACCACGGGACCCTGAGTCTCAGTCCCTCCAGGCAGCTGCACAGCCTCCCTTCCCTGCCCCCCAGCCCCTCCCCCAGCCTCCCGGGCTCTGTCCTCACTTCCCTCCAGTTCCCAGAGCTCAGGCGTGTCCCCTCAGCCCATGTCCCCACCTCAGTGGGCCCTCCATGAGCAAGCACACTTCTGTGCACACACGCAGAGGGTCTCTGAACACCCACACCGTCGTCCCCATGCACCCAGAAGCCTGAGGCTTCATCCAGTGCTGCTCTTAAAGCCCGGGGGCAGTGCGCGGCTCCAGCACTGAACTGAGAGAGTCATCTGCAATCTGAGAGGCAGCGGCCTCAGGGGAGGGAGGCTGAGCTGGCCAAAGCGCCTCTCATCAGAGCCCCAGCCTGACTCACCGGGAGGCTGCACGGAGGGAAGATTGATGTCCGCATCGTTGGGCTCTCCGGACAGGGAGATTCAAATGAGGAAATAACTTTTATTTATTGGGACTCGCTGGTTTGTTTTCCTCTTTCCCAGAACTTGGGCAAACCGCAGCCATAAAGCATCAGCAAGTGTTTCTGGGCTGACAGATCACATCACGGGGTGATGAACGGACAGAGCTCCGTTTCAAAGGGAAGAACGGAAGTGGCAGGTGGACCCCTTTCCCTCCAGCCCTGGGCTAAGGGTTTCCCCCTTTAATTATGACGGTGAAAGCCAAGACTAACGGCAGGGTGCAGGCCTGCAGGTCATGCGGAGGGGAGGAGAGAGGGCCGGCACCAAACGGCAGCAGAGGAGCACCAGGGACCAAGGGCCACACGGGCGGCCGAGGGCTCAGCAGTCCAGCGGGAGGCCCGGCCCCAGGAGCGGACCCGCAGCAGCTCCATGGCTGGGAGGCCATGGCCGGTCCTGAGCCCCCGAGGACTCGCTGAAGGTGCGAGTGGGCCCGGCTCCCGGCCTGCTGACCTGACGGCCCCGAGAGCCGAGGAGTGACGCAGGCACTTGCGACAGCGGCTGCCGCCCTGGGCCCTCGTGAGTGGCTTTACTCTTTCATTAGGGCTCACGTTCTTTTCTCCAGGAGCTCAGGAGACTGGCTTCCAAAGTGAGTTTGAAGTCACTCGTTTAAAAAAAAAAGCTTCAGTATAGGGTTCAAATTTAACATCGGTAACCTTAAAAAAATGTTGATACCAAGGCTTCCCTGGTGCTCCAGTGGGTGGGGCCCCATGCTCCCAATGCAGGAGGTCCAGTTTCACCCCCGGATGGGGCAACTAGATCCTGCATGCCACAACTAAGACTGGGCAAAGCCAAACAAAGAGAAACGTTTGTATCTTCAGATTCCCAGGAACGGAATTGCTGGGCCATCTTTGGGGTGCAATTCATAGTAACGTCGAATCACAGGGAAGCACGTGGGTGGACGCGGGGGCAGTCAGGGCAGCAGTGGTTCCTCCCAGCGGTGGGATCCTATGGGGGGCGGCGATGCTGGCCAGGAGCTCAAGGCTGGTGAAACTCAAGCATGCTCTCCGCATTCAAGGACAGACTCGAGCGCTGTCTGCGGGAGCCCGACACCCACAGTGCTGCAAGCAGGGCTGAGCGTCAGGATGGCAGGAATGCACGTTCTGTTGGATTACCTGCCCTGGAGGACTGTGGACGCAGAGGTCAGTCAGGGCCAGACAGGGTCGGGTGGGGGGGGACCTCCCACCCGGACCACTCACTTCAACTGCAGGCAGGCTGGCTGGTGGGCAAGGCTCATCCAGGGATCAAACCCACAACACGAGTAAGGAGAGCCTGGGGATGCTCTGCTGAGATTCTTCCAGCTGGGTGCAAACACCCAGAATTTCACTTGGTAATTTAGCCAAATTAACTCCTCTAAAAACTTGCTTCTGAAACTTTTGTTGTATTATTCGATTTTGCAGTTGGAGTTATTTTAACAATGTACAATATAATTAGCCACTTAATGTCATTAAGAAAATTTATGAGCCTTTATGAGTTGAAAAACAGCCTGAAATGGTATTTATGAGCTACCCAGAACTAAAAATAGGACCCCACTGCCTCCATGAAACACACTTAAAAAAAAATGCAGTCACAAATAATATGTCTAATTATGTATTAAACTAATTCTTGCCTTCACCTTTCGAATTTCTAAACTCCTTACCTCATGTATCATTTTAATTATTTTTCCAGTTCATTCCCAGGGAAACTGGCTGATGGGGAATTAATTAATGAGTCCAATAAAGAGGCTGCCTGCATTGTTCCCACCACAATCTGAGCCCTGGCCTCATTTGCATGTCTCCTTGTCTTCTAAACAATAGCGCTGCTCAGATTTCGGCATGAAATTGTTAGCTCATTAAAGAGGACACAATCGGATCCATTTCCACAGATATTCATCAATTATCACATCTCCCTGCAACACAAGTCCATGAATAGAGGAACCACCGGGGTTTCTGGCCCCAGGGTTTGAGAGACAGTTACCCTGCAGATTCCACTTGACAACGTGATTCCGGCTCATCCAGCCCAGGATGCGTCCCTCGTGAAAGTCCCCACAAGGCAAGGGGCACTGAGGAGACTGGCAGGCGCAACAAGGCCATGGCCACGCCTGGAGGCCCTGCCCCTTCCCGGTCCCCCACTGTGCTGTGCACCCTTCCCCGGGGGGAGGCTGGCTCCCCTGAGGGCCGAGCGCCATGTCTGCTGTACCCCAAAGATGCTGGCAGAGGGGAGGAGGGCCTGGGGAAACACGCACGGGGCCCACCCGGCCTGAGGCGGTGCCTGCCCCCATGGCCTGGCACCCAGACCTCTGCCCGCAAAGCCCCCCACTGCCGGTCTGCAGGGATACAAGGGGCAGGAGGACAGAGTCTGCAGGCGGCCTGCACGGCGGAGCCACCGTCCCAGCCACCCCCGTCTCGCACCTTCTAAGGCTGCATAGAAGGGGCACCTGCCCTCTGTCCCCACGCAGCCGAAGGTCCCGAGGCGGGAGGCGCTGCCCTACTTGTACTTTAGTGTCCGGCACGAGCAAGAATCTGCCTGCAATGCAGGAGACCTGGGTTCGATCCCTGGGTTGGGAAGTTCCCTCTGGAGAAGGGAATGGCAACCCACTCCAGTATTCTTGCCTGGAAAATTCCATGGACAGAGGAGCCTGGTGGGCTGTAGTCCATGGTCGCAAAGAGTTGGACACAACTGAGCGACTAACACACACACACACACAAGCACTCGGACCAGACCAAGAGGGAACAGACAGACAGATGGACAAGTATGCTCCAGAGAGACAGATCAGAAAATGTCCCCATCCACCCCGGCTTCGAAGGCAGACCCAGAAGAGCCTTAAGAGGAGAAAAGCTGGGAAAAGCACAGCTGTCTGTGCGCACACGTGTGTGTCTGTGCGCGCGTGTGTCTGTGCGGTCTGTTTCTTTCGAGTTGCTACATAACCCCAGCCCCTTCCCGAGGCCTTGGCTCCAGCCCAGCACCTCTCCTGCTCCAGCAGGACCCCTGAGGACGCACTGGAAAGGATGGGCCTGGCCTTCCAGAAGCAACTCCAAGGACCTGGGGGCGGTCAGCTGGCTGCTTGGTCCGCTCTGCGCCGAGTCCAGGTTTCACTGTGTCCACACGGAGGGAAGCCTCTCGGGGAGGAGAAAGGTCCGTCTTCCCTATGCGTGCTGGTGCCCACCTCTGCAGGCCCTGCCCTCCCTGACTCCGGCCCATGCTCTCGCCGCCTCAGCACTAGGATGAGGAAGGGAGCAGGCAGGATCGGACTCAACGCCTGAAACCGCGGCACTGGGGCCACCTTCTGGCATCTGCCTTCTCCTCTACAGTCTGGGAAGGAGGTTCGGAGGAGATTTTAAAACGGGCTGGCATCAGGCAGGGCTGAGCAGGAACAGGGACACGGGCAGAGGGCCTGTAGGCACAGTGCCACCCAAGTCAAAACAGCAGAACGCCTCCAAAGCTTCGCGAGTGCCCGTCCAGAGCGAGCAATGAAAGCCACCGGGCGGAGTGGCCAGGGCGAGAGCAGAGGCTCCACTGGGCTCTGAGGCCAGGTCCGGCCAGCAGGCGGGCTTTCCTCGCCGCCCCAGGGGCACACCGGCTCTGTGGGAGACTCCCTGGGTGAGCCCCAGGCAGGCCCCGCCCTCTGAGATCTGAGTAACTGTCCTGCACACACGTGCTGAACACACTCTCTGTGTGTCCCACATCTCCCAGCACGGGGTGGCTGTGGACAAGGCCTTGCTTCTGGTCCCGGGTCCAGTCATCTGCTGGACCTGGTCCTCACACATGTCCAGGGCTCTCCAAGTCAGTGGGTCCAAAATGCAGCTCAGCATCTCTGCAGACTCCTTCCACTCACCCTCTGTCCCCCAACCCCACCACATGCTGCTGCCAGACAAGCGGAATGGCTGTGGACTCCAAGAAGGGAGCAGGAAGTGGTCGTGGGTCCACGGGCCCTCTGCCTGAGGACCTGAGGTTGCTCGCTTAAGACCGAACACAGAAACCTGGAGGCTCCCGGCCCCGGGAGCCAGGGATACAACTGGGCAAGAGAAGGCTTGTCGCACTTGGGATGAGGCCCCAGTGGGCAATCTCGCCTGGAAGGAGGCTCTCCCTGCACCGCCCTGGTGCTTGGGTGCAGACGGAGGGCAGGGCAAGGCGGAGACGTCCAGATCTTTACCATCACCGCCCCTGAAATCAGGGGGGAATCTGCAGAATCTCCAGGAATCTGTCCAGTGAGGCAGGGCTAAGGTCAGACTCAACAATACCCTTCACCGCTGACTGAGACTCCCCTCCTGCCCGACAGCAGCGACCTGAGAACCGCCTCTCCAAGATGGCAGAGATGAACGTGTGCGGTACGTTTTTCTAAAGACGCTGTCAGCTACAGGAAAGAAAGACGCCTCTAGAGTTAACATTTTTCTCTTGTGAAATTTAATTAAAAGCAGCTCGTTCCTGATACCTTATCGCGCCCGAGATCCCCAGGATAATGGAGACAAAGCCCCTCGAGGCAACTCTCGGTTACGGAACCCCAAACGCGCCTGGCTTCAGTTTCACGGCGACGGGGACTGCACAGGGGCTCAGCTTGGGTCACTGCTGGGCAGGCCAGGGCCCGGCTGGCCCCTGAAGCCACGGAGGTTACTGATAACAGGGCGCTCACAGCCATAACAGAAGGGCTTTTTGTCCCCCTGAAAATGGAGTACATTTCTGTACTTAAAATGCCACCAGGCGAAATGCATCCAATTGAACCATTTGATCCTTCCTGACAGGGACCACAATGAGCCGAATAGCTCAGTCTGAGCAGATGCTGGACAGCGGTTCTGTGCTCCTGGCCCCGTGTTTACTGAAGCCAGACCAGCCCCAGAGCCGCCCGCAGTGCTCCAAGCACTGGCCTGCTCTGCATGGGACCGAGGGGCAGGCCAGTACCCGCTCCTCCCCAGCGTGCCCGCCAGGCTTGGGGCCAGGACAGCCCGTCTGCTTAACTGTGTCCCCCGAAAGCCAACGTCAGGTCCCAACCTCGGGCGACCTGTGAACACGACCTTGCTGGGAAACAGGGTCTTCGCAGATGCAGCTAAGATGAGGCCGCAGACTGGGGGTCCATATCAGAAAAGGGAACTCTGGATGCAGGCACACGGGGAAGAAGTCCCTGTGGTGACCGAGGCCAGGACTGGGTTGCTGCATCCACCAGCCAGGGAATGCTGGGGACCGCTGGGGGCCCCGGAGGCTGGGAGAGCCTCCAGAAGGAGCGAGGCCTTGGCCGATCGGAGAACTGAGATCCCACATGCTGCTCGGCAGGAGGCCAGAAAACTAAACAAACTGCCACTGTTGGGACGTCCCCTGGCAGTCCAGGGGTAAGACTCTGGGCTCCCAATGCAGTGGCCCTGGTTCAAGTCCTGGTTGGGCATCCAGAGCTCACAAGCCGCACACTGGGATCAAACAGAAAAAGAAGGAAGCGGCCCCGCGGACAGTGGACTTCAGGCCTCTGGCCTCCAGCCTGTGAGAGGACGTGTGTGTGCTCAGGAGCTTCAGTTGTGTCCGACTCTTAATGACCCTACGGACTGGGGCCCTCAGACTTCTCTGTCCATGGGACTCTCCAGGCAAGAACACTGGAGGCAGCTGCCATGGCCTCCTCCCTGTGAGAGGATGCATGTCTGAGGCTGTGAGCGCCCACTGTATGGGATGGGGGGGTGGTCGGTCCCTGAGACCTGGGAACCAACACACCTCACCAGTCACAGCAGCCTCGTCCTCTCCCCTCAGGCCTGCAGGAAAGGCGCCCAGGCTCTCCTTTAAGACTGTGCTCCCCAAATGTCTCCGGGGTCCCCAAGGAGACTCGTCCCGTAAGCTGAGTTGCACCCACACCCTGCCCGTCGCCCTTGCCCTGCACCCACGCAGCCCCTGCAGGCAGGTCTGTGTCCGTGAGGACCAGTCTCACTTCACCCCCTCGCAGGTCTGGGCACAGGGCTGGGCTCGGCCACAGCTCCCCACGCTGCCGGGAGCATCTCAGGGCCTGTGTCCACGCAGAGCAAGTGCGGGATGCTGCCCCCTGCTCAGGCCGTCCCCACGAGGGCCAGCCCCATGTGCCCACGTGGAGGAGGCTTAGACACCAGGCTCGCAGGACATGACAGGCAGAGCAGAGACCCCAGCATGACAAAGGCGGGGGAAGGCGTGCACTGTGAGGGGCGCTCTTTCATGGCTGGGGGCCGAGGAAGGGAGGGTGCACTCACCAGCCCAGGCCACAAACCCGGGGGGTGGGTACACGTCAGCTCCATGGGCTCAGTTGTGTCTGACTCTTTGCAACCCATGGACTGTAGCCCACCAGGCTCCTCCGTCCATGGGATTCTCCAGGCAGCAATACTGGAGGTTCCATGTCCTTCTTCAGGGGATCTTGTCAACCCAGGGATTGAACCCACGTCTCTTGGGTCTCCTGCATTGGTAGGTGGGTACTTTAGCATGAGCACCACCTGGGCAGCCCCTTCCAAAGAAGAAACCCGAGGCTCACAACTAGAGAGCTTGGTGTCACAGCCCACGCCCCCCCACCCCACCCCGAGGGCCCAGCTGTGGACACACCCAAGGCCGCTGGGCCTCGGAGCACAGGGCTGGGGATCTGCACCTGGGTCCAGAAGGCATGCTGCCAGCCTGACCCCACGCGCCTCCACCAACACTAGCACCACCAGACGCCGGGCGCGTGGAAGCGTTCTGTGCAAGGTGGAGAGAAAAGCCAGCAACGAGGAACTGCTGGTCTTTGGAACAGGGCCTGGCCCTGCAGTTACACAGACGCACGGGGAGGCCGCCTGTGGCCTCTGTGTCCCCCCGGGCCCCGAGAAGGGAGCCCGCCGTCACAAAGCACTCATCAGTGAGTGCACAAAGGGTCCCGGGGCTGATGAACTGCATTTGCATTTATATCCCCATTTTTTAATATTCAAGAAGTTAAAACACAATACTTTTTAATAATTAGGACCTCATGCATATTTAGGTGTTTCTGTGTGAGCAGCTGCTTGCTTCATCAGCCGTGGTAGAGCAGACACATCCTCTGGAAGGTAAGCTCCTGCTCACTGCACATAGATCGGAGGTTACACACACACACACACACACACACTCACTATGCATGAATCAGAGGTTAACACACACACACCTGCTCACTGCGCATGAATCAGAGGTTACACACACACACCCCACACACCCGCTCACTGTGCATGAATAGGAGGTTACAAACACACACACACACACCCCCCCACACACACACCCGCTCACTGTGCATGAATAGGAGGTTACAAACACACACACACACACCCCCCACACACACCCGCTCACTGTGCATGAATAGGAAGTTACAAACACATACACACACCCCACACACCCACTCACTGTGCATGAATAGGGGGTTACAAACACACACACACACACACCCACACACCCGCTCACTGTGAATGAATAGGAGGTTACAAACACACACACACACACACCCCACACACACCCACTCACTGTGCATGAATAGGAGGTTACACACACACACACACTCACCTGCTCACTATGCATGAATCAGAGGTTACACACACACACACACCTGCTCACTGTGCATGAATAGTAGGTTACACACACACACACCCCACACACACCTGCCTACTGTGCATGAATCAGAGGTTACACACACACACACCTGCTCACTATGCATGAATCAAAGGTTACACACACACACATATTCACTGTGCATGAATAGGTTACACACACACACACTCACTATACATGAATCAGAGGTTACACACACACACACCTTGCTCACTATGCATGAATCGGAGGTTATACGCACACATATGCCCCCCCACACACACACACACCCACTCATTGTGCATGAATCAGAGGTTACACACACACACACACACCCGCTCACTATACATGAATCAGAGGCTACACACACACCCACACACACCCACTCACTATGCATGAATAGGAGGTTACACACACACACACACACACACACACCTGCTCACTGTACATGAATAGGAGGTTACACACACACACACATGCTCACTGTGCATGAATCTGAGGTTATACACACACACTCACTGTGCATGAATAGGCTATACACACTCACACACACACACACCTGCTCACTATGCATGAATAGGTTACACACACACACACACACTCACTGTGCACGAATCAAAGGTTACATACACACACCCGCCCCCCACACACCCCACACACTTGCTCACTGTGCATGAATAGGAGGTTACACACACACACACCCGCTCACTATGCATGAATCAGAGGTCACACACACACACACCTCCCACACACACGTGCATGAATTGGAGATTACACACACACACACACACCTGCTCACTGTACATGAATAGGAGGTTACAGACACACACACCCACACACACGTGCTCACTGTACATGAATGGAGATTACACACACACACACCCCACACCCACACACACATGCTCACTGTACATGAATAGGAGATTACATACACACACACCCCACACACACACCTGCTTTTGTGCATGAATTGGAGGTTACACACACACTCACTGTGCATGAATAGGTTACACACACACACACCTGCTCACTATGCATGAATAGGCTACACACTCACACACATTCACTGACTGTGCACGAATCAAAGGTTATACACACACCCTCGCCCCACACACACCCAACACACACCCGCTCACTGTGCATGAATAGGAGGTTATACACACACACACCCGCTCACTATGCATGAATCAGAGGTCACACACACACCTCCCATACACACATGCATGAATTGGAGGTTACACACACACACACTCACACACACACCTGCTCACTGTACATGAATAGGAGGTTACACACACACACCAACACACACATGTGCTCACTGTGCATGAATCGGAGGTTACACACACACACCTCCCACACACACCTGCTCTTGTGCATGAATCGGAGGTTACACAAACACACTCACTGCATGAATAGGTTACACACTCACACACACACACCTGCTCACTATGCATGAACAGGTTACACACATACACACACACACTCACTGTGCATGAATCAAAGGTTACACACACACACCCTCGCCCCACACACCCACACACACACCCACTCACTGTGCATGAATAGGTTACACACACACACACACCTTCTCACTATGCATGAATCAGAGGTTACACACACACACTCTCACTGTGCATGAATCAAAGATTACACACACACACACCTTCGCCACACACACACACACCCCACACACCTGTTCACTGTGCATGAATAGGAGGTTACACACACACACACATACACACACACGCACCTGCTCTGTGCAGAGACCAGAAGCTACACACACACACATGCCCCCCCAACACACACACCCATTCATCGTGCATAAATCAGAGGTTCACACACACACACACACACACACACACTCCTTATGGCAGGTACTAGGCACAGTCCTGGCAAGAGCAGGGCGCTCCAAAGAGGTGTGTGTGGGCCTGGACCACGCTGGTCCCAGGAACTAGAGCAAGTTTATAAACCGAAAGGAAGAAACTCAGGTTTGCTCGGCTCCACCTCAGGAGGGTGACCGGGCCCATGGGGCGAGGCGGGCAGGGCTGACCCGGCCCTTGGGTCTCAGGTCCCAGGCCCTGGCGGGCCCCCAGGTCAGGGAGGAGGCAGGCGGAGACACGGGGCTCTGGGTGCACCTCCTTTACATGCAGACCCAGCGGGATCTCACTTTCTCAGGAGCTCGGCCACGCTCTCCCCGGTGTGTGGTTGGGGGAAGCGCTGGCCTGTGGACAGACAGGGCCTAAGGCAAACCCGACGCCCTGCTCCCAGCCTGGGACAGGAGCCGAGGGTCCTGCCGACAGCAGGCACCGTGTCTCCTCGCGACCTCCAGGACCAAGTCCCAGCATCCCCGCCGTCCCGGAGCGGGCGCAGAAGCCTCAGCGTCTGCTGGGACACGGGGGCTGGGGCAGCCGGGGAGCCTGAGGCTGAGGGTCGGGGGGCCCGGAGAACATGTGGTTCCAACAAGGTGATACAGGGGCCTCCCGGGGACAGGCTCTGAGCATCCCCGTCCCAGAGAGCTTCACAGGTTCCACCCGGCGGCCAGGGAAGAGGGTGGAGAGCCTGGTCATACTTCCCGACCTCGAGACGGGGCAGGAACCGCCTGGGGAGTCTAAGGGAAGACTCTGTTACAGCAAGAGGACTCGGCAATAATCAGGCACCAACTCACTCACTCAGAATTATAATGACTCAATCTCGAGGTAATTTCAAAGCACGGCAGCAGCCAGACCAAGAGCACGTTCTGTGAGGGCTCCATGCATGTGAAGCTCCAGGAGACGACACATCAACCTCGGGGAGGGCTGTCCCAAGGGCTGAGTTGTCCTCACTTCTCGGGGAAAAGCCTCTGTGAGGGCAGAGGGCGTGGCCAGGGCACTGGACGGGACACAGCCCCAGGGACATGGGACCAGGGAACGTGGGGCCACTCCCGGCAGAAAAAAGAGCCAGGGAGCTGGGGTGGCAGAGGGCCCACCTGCCCGGGACAGCGGTGGGAGTAAGTTGGGCCGTGCACTCCTGTGTCCGGAAGTGCATCGTCTGGACGGGACCCACCCAGACGCAGGCCGGCGCCTTCCAGGGGCTCATGTTCCAGATGTCCCGACAGGCCCCTTACACGACCCTGCTGTCATTCTGGGGGTCATAGGTATATTTCGAGTGGGCAGAGACAGGGCCCCGACGGTGAAATGCCAATGACAGCCTGGCTCTGTCATTTTCCACAAACTGAATCCGAAATCCAAGGGGTTCTGGGCCAGTGGAAGCCGGAGGCCCGACTCACACCTGACAACAGAGAAGCATCCAGAAAGTGTGGGCCGCTGAGCGGATCTATAACTAAATCACTCGCCCCTTTCTGACAGCATTTCCCTGCCACGTAATCCTGCAAGTATTTGATTGCTGAACCATCAGCAACTTTTCCTCAAAACAGAGTCAGAAGCTCTGAGCAGCGGGGCAGCCTGGCTCGGGGGTGGGCCCACTGCCCTTGCTCAGGACAGGGGGGTGGGGGGTGCCACCCGCTGGCATCCTGGTCTGAGTGATACACGGCGCCCACGAGAGCGCAGAGCACGCCTGACCAGCAGGCAGAAACTGGTCCAGGACAGGGTGTGCTTCCAGCATCCCACAGTCCCGCTCAGGGTGATGCCTGCCATCTCTGTACTCTCGCCGGAGGCCAGGCAGCCCAACACACCCTGCACCCAGGCCTCCGTCCCAGGAGCGGATGCGGCCCAGCAGCTGAGCGGGAACCAGACACAGAAGAGCCACACTCCACTCGGGACCCACGGCCCACACATGGGTGAGTCACAGACGGTCCTCTTCAAACTCAGCCTTTAGAACAGTAACAAGACCACCCCTCCCCAGCCCCCACCACGGTGTAAAAGCCAGAAAACATGCTGGCTCCGCCGGGCGGGCACCTTCAGACCCGAGACTGTGTGGGCTGCTGCTGAGACTCAGGCAGAAACTGCACCTGCTCGCCACTGGACCTCGCTCCTCAGGGGAGAGGCGGCCTCTGGACAGCCAGGGTAAGACCCCCTTTTAGGGGGCTTCCCTGGTGGCTCAGAGGTGAAGAGTCTGCCTGCTGGTGCAGGGGACACAGGAGACTCGGGTTCGATCCCTGGTCCGGGAAGACCCCACATGCCGTGGAGCTAAGCCATCCACCACGGCCACTGAGCCTGCGCTCCACGGCCCGGGAGCCCACGTGCGGCCCCTCCTGAGGACTGTGCGCTCTAGAGCCCGTGGTCCCCAGCAGGAGAAGCCGCTGCAAGGAGAAGCCCACATGCTGCAACTACGCGCTGGAGAAGACTTGAGAGTCCCTTGGACTGCAAAGAGATCCAATCAGTCCACCCTAAAGGAAATCGACCCTGAATAGTCGTTGGAAGGACTGAAGCTGAAGCTCCAGTACTCTGGCTGCCTGATGCGAAGAGCTGACTCTCTGGCAAAGACCCTGATGCTGGGAAAGACTGAAGGCAGGAGGAGAAGGGGACGACGGGGGATGAGTTGGTTGGATGGCATCACCGACTCGATGGACATGAGTTTGAGCCAACTCGGGGAGATGATGAAGGACAGGGAAGCCTGGCGTGCTGCGGTCCATGGGGTCACAAAAAGACAAGACTGAGGGACTGAACAGCAACAAGTGTAACTAGAGAGAAGGCCCGCACAGCACAGCCAAAACAAATAAATATTTAAAAAAAATATATTTTAGGGAAACTACAATTCTTTATGGTCCTTAGAAGAGCCTACATTACTGTCCAGCCCCCAAGGTGTGCAAGCATCGCCAGGTGACGGACACAGCTGTGCTCAAGCTAGGTGAAAATACTCACAACTCAGCGCTCAAGTGGAAGGCTAGAATGGACCTTTGTGCCCGCAGCCCGAGTGAGCTCAACTAGAAGCAGACACAAAGTCAAGGGTTCTCAGACGCTCACAGGAAGTGGCGTGGCGGCAGGGAGGTGGGAAGCCTAGGAAGGTCTGGGCCGGCCCCACCCCCATCCCCACTGCTCTCTGCCCTGCCCCGGCATCACGGGGGCGAGGGAGACAGGCGCGCCCCGACTCCAGGGCCTGCAGAGGAGGGGAAGCTTCGCGGCCAGAATCATGATGCGCTGGGTGTGCCTCTGCCCAGCAGTCTTCAGCCGCCCCGGCAGAGAGCACAGAGGCTGCACCTGGGGGCAGATGTGCGGGGTATAAGCTAGGCCTTCGGAGCTGGGCCCACGGCACCACAGATGCAGCGGCCACAGACAGCGGGCAAGACCCCCGGAACGCACCTCGGCCTCTCGGAACTCCGGTCTCCTCTTCCAAAACATGGGGAAAACGGCCGCCATGTGGGGAGGCCTGCGTGTCCATGGGGCTCGCTCGCCCCCTGCCCGGCAGCTCCCAGCAGCCTGCTCTGCGGGCCCAGCCTGGGGTGGGCGATGGGCGCTGGCGGCAGTGGTCGCTGCAAGTGACTGAGTCCCCAGGGTTTACAAATGCCGCCCGGGAAGCCACGGATCAACAGAAAGCTTACCATAAACACTGCACGGCCGCCACTAAAACGCACCCCAACCCTGAGAAATGGAACAGAACTATAGAAATAACAGGATCAAGGAGTGACCGTCGACTGCCTAGGCGAACTCAGAAAAGTCACGTTCATTGCAAGGCCCAGGGAGGACGAGGGTGAGGAGAGCCTCGCGCTCCCACAGAGCGGTTTGCGTCGAGACCCTGAAGCCGTCAGGACCGTTCACCCCGTGACCCTCTGGAGGGACTCTTAGTACAGACAAAACTCACGTCACAGCCGTAATCACACTGCAAGTCCACTCCACCACCTTTAAGCAGACGATAATATGTGCACAGGGCAGGATATTACCAGGGTATTATGCAACCATTTAAGGCAATGGCTGAAAAGACTAGGAACTAATACAGAAAAAAATAAAATTATGACGGGACAATGTAACAAATGCAGAGAGCACAGTCATATGCAATGTGCGAGTGTGTTATGTTTAAAACACTGAGAATAAAGACTGGAGAAACACCAGCACGCTTCCACGGCCGCTCTGTACGTCAAGGGGGAGAGCTTCCTCTTCTCTGATGCTTCTGCACACGCTCTCACGGTGAAATAAAAGAATACAGAATTTCAGAAAACAAGCAGTGAAGGAAGGGGGCCTGTTGGGGATTTAATCACGTCCGCGGGTTTATTTACAGCAATGCCACTGGCACCAGCAAGGGTGCCCGGATGCCCCGTGAACCCAGGTTGCGCCTTTGCTCCAACTGGCGGGCCTCTCCGAGCTCAGCGGTTAAGTACACAGGTGTCTCCGAGGAGCCAGGTGAACGTATGGGAACCCTGATGCTCACGCGGTGAGAATAAGCCAACAGCTGGCCCAGGACATTGTCCTGAGATGGCAAACCCTGGGCCCCCAGAGTCCTCGGAGGAGTGAATGCTCACCAGCAAGACTGTCATCTCCCCAGGGCCCCAGGCAGCCCGCGGCCTCCTCCCCGGAGTCATTAACTAAAGGTCACAGGAAACCAGACTGGAAACCTGGAGAAGACTCCACCCTTGAGACACGTCGGGCCAAGGTCCAGAAAGCAAATCCGTGGCCTAAATTTGACTTATTGAATTTCTTCCAGAGGATGCAAAAATCAAGGCACGAGCAATGCTGGACCTTAAAAGAAGAGTCTGTAAACTCAGGGCACGGTGGTCAGGGCTCCGTGTCTTAGCTGCCATAAAACAAGGGGGCAGACATCTCTGTGAGATAATTAATCTCATTTCCTTGGGACAAGTTGGGGTTCCCTGGTGGCTCAGACGGTAAAGAATCCACCTGCAATGCAGGAGACCCAGGTTCAATCCCTGGGTCAGGAAGATTCCCTGGAAAAGGGTATGGCAACCCACCCAGCATTCTTGCCTAGGAAATCCCATGGATAGAGGAGCCTGGCAGGCTACCGTCCGAGGGGTCGCAAAGAGCCAGATATGACTGAGCGTCATTTCTTCTTCTTGGACAAGCTCCTCAGGATTAAAAAAAAAAAAAAAAATCAATATAGAAAACTCATTTGCATTTCTGTGCACTAAAAGTGAACTATCAGGAAGAAATTAAGACAACAATCCCATTTACAATTGCATCAAAAAGAATAAGATGCTTGGGGATAAATCTAATCAAGGAAGGGAGAAATCTGTGCACTAAAAACTGAAAGACACCGATAAACGCAGCCGAAGACGACGCACAGAAATGGAGAGACGGGAAGAGCGCGCGCGCGCGGCAGAGACGCCCTCTTGCCCAGAGTCAGCTACAGACTCACAGCCTTCCCTACCAAAATCCCAGGGCATCTTCACACAAGCAGAGAAACAGACCTAGGATCCGTACGGAACCACAAAAGACCCCAAATAGCTACAGCAATCTTGAGCTGGCCGACTCTCTAATGCCACTTAGGAAAAAAGGAACACGAGCCAGAAAATGCACTTTCATCTCCTGTCTCTCAGGAAATCCGCAGGCGCTGCCCCTCCTGGCTGTCCCCTCCCCGGCAGGTCTCCCTGGGGGAGGGCTGTTCCCCTCACAGGGACGGCGGTGTTGCTCCAGAAACGCTGGGAGGAGCCGCTCATGAGTCGTCACCGGCACGGTGGGGCTGCAGCCCAGTGCACACCCCAGTGTCTAGGGGGTCAGGGACCCCAGTCGCACAGGAGGCGCACCCACCCCTGTGATCTGGGAGGAAGTCAAGCAGCTCCGACAAAAAGGCGAATTCTGTCCCCCAAGCCCGCCAGGCTCCTCTGTCTATGGGATTCTCCAGGTAAGAACACTGGAGTGGGTCGCCATTTCCTCCTCTGAGGGATCTTCCCGACCCAGGGATCAAACCTGCATCTCCTGCGTCAGCAGGTGGGTTCTTTACCACTGAGGTACTGGGGAAGCCCCTCCAGAGAAGGTGCATGAAGGATAGTAAGGGAGGCCCGCTGAGGCTGGAGTGCAGGCTTGGAGGTGAGGCGGGAGCCAGGCGGAGCGGAGGCTGACACAGCTGTCTGTGGAGCAGGCAGGGTCCCTGGAGTCAGGTGCTCCCTAAACACGCAGCTCAACCGTCCCCCTGCTGGCGCCCGGCCCACTGCGGCCCAGGCCTGGCCCCCGCTGCCCTGGGGGCCAGCCCCAGAGCTCGGCCTCACAGTCTGCGTGGCAGCAGGGCGCAGCCATGTGGCCTGGAAACTCCACGTGCTCTCTCAGACCTGGCAGCCCAGCGCAGCCCCCGCTTGCCAGGGAGGAAGCCCAGGCTTCCTCCATGGGGGGCTGGGGGGCCCACAGGGAGGGGAGGGGAGTGGCTGGAAGACCCGAGCAAGGCAGAAAGAATCACGGCTGACTAGACGGCCACAGCCCTGAAGCTGCACGGCACACGTGCCCAGAACCTTCTGTCTCATCCGAGGTCCTCAGAATCTACACGGAGGGCGGAACGCCTCCTTTACACTAGCTCCCTCCCACGGCCCAGGCTCCCTGGGAGCTGGATGGGCCACTGGGCTACCGCAGGCCCCACGGCAGCTGGCACTCTACCTGTGTAGGCACAGGACACGCTCCGGGAGCAGGCTCATCTCCCGGCCGGTTGGGCCACTTCTGGGTGGTCTGGGCTGTTTAATCACCTGTTTCTCTCCGTGTAAGTTCATGGCCTGGGACAGAGGAGGTGCCGACATGTGTCCCAGGAGGATGCTCGGCTGCCCCGTGAGGGATTAAGGACTTGCGGAAACCGGTAAGGGCCCAGGTAATAAACACCCCGGTTTAGGGGAGGGTAATCGCCTGATTGCCATCTGATGATTACTATGTATTTCCATTGCCAAAAGACGCAATACAATTTCATGGTTACTTGGGCCTGTAAAATAGAAATACCCCCCATTTTTAAGATATGAAAAGGTTTATGACCAGGGTACTGTCAGTTCAACAACGAGTCCGTGGTACAAATGAGTCAATTCATGATGAAATTTAATTTCAGGAAAATTAACTCAATAAAGATGCCACAATTGCGCTTAAAGTTTTAATACCTATTAGGAGTCATAGCGAAGTGGTGCAGGGCCACAGACGCTGCAGATCCATTTTCGGCTCCTCAAAACGCGACTGACTTAATACCTAATTTGTTCGTAATGGGGACAGCACTATAGAAAACTTTGTGCTTAAAGAGTGGGGGCCAGGATCTCAGCCTCACCCGTCACCAGTGAAGAGCGCTCACAATTCATGGAACATTAGCTTTGTTTCCTGCGAAGCTGCCGAGACCCGTCTGAGAGTACCAGGCTGCCGGCCACTGTAACAACCCCCCAGATAAACGCTTTATGTCCCACTAAATATTAGTGGCTAGAAATTCTGTGGCCACCAAATGCCTAGAAAAGCAAAACCAAAGAGGGGAATCTGGGTGCTGTCTACTGACCAGTCACGGTTTCTGAAGCCAACACTAAAGATTAGAACATACAGGCTGGAAACAAGAGCAAAGTCAAAACGCAGACCTTCAGAGCCCAAAACAGCCCAGGTCCCCCATCAGGCGTGAAGCACACGGGCAGCGTCAAGGACACAGCTCTGGGCTGCTGGTCTCTGTGTCCTGGGAGAAAGCAGCTTGGCGCACGGGGCGGCGGGGCAGCAGCTAAGGTCTCCACCCCGGGCACAAGCGCAGCATCCAGGCCAAGGGCGTGCTTGTCAGGGAGGAGGCGGGAGGCCCGTCCAGCCGGCTCAGGGCCCCGGGGCCCCCAGCCCATCCTCACGGGGTGCCTGCCCTACAAAGAAGCCTGGAGCCTGGAGCCCCCTTTCCCAGCCTGTGCAGGCAGCTCCCCATCTAAGCCTGTGAAGAGCTGACGTCCAGGGCAGGAAGAGCTAAGAGTGAGACCCAGCCTCTACGAGGATCCCACCCCGAGTCCACACAAGGGGCCCGCTCACCACTAGCGGGGCAGAAAGGTCGTGTGGAAGCCCCACGCAGCCTCGGCAAACAGCTTTGAGAAAATGGAAAGACGCCAGAATAAGCAACACCACTCTCGAGGGGACAAAGGTGGTTTGTTCCAGAAAACTCAATCTCCTGAAGAAATGAATTTCATCAAAATCGGTAGAGAGGAGGAAATTTCAGAGTATACCGAATCTGTCAGTGACTTTTTAAAATTTTTATCATAAGTAACTCGAAACACAGACGACGGGTGAGTCCTGAGCAGGAGTGTTTCTGGCAGACGCGGCTGGGGCTCCCCCGGAGTCAGAGCTTCCCTGCCACACCCGCCCCCAAACCCAGACAGTGTCACTGCACGGCAGGATGGGACCCAGACACAGACGGGCGCAGACACAGACGGGCCCAGACACAGACGGACGACAGAAAGCTCTTCTCCCGGTCTCAGCTGATCAGGTGACAAGAAATGGACTTCCAAAAGACCACATTTCGGTGGAGACAGACTCTGAAGGCAAAATCAAGTGCAGCAAATAGACCCAGGCAGAACGTGGCAGGACGTGAGGAGTGGAGGACACGTGTGGCCCCTCATGAGGTGGGAGACAGGCCAGCCCCTGCAGGGAGGGGAGGACATGGCCGGCGCCCGTGGGGACTCACGTGGCCAGCACTGGAGAGTAGGACACAGCCAGCCCCTCGGGGGGAAGACATGGCTGGCCTGGCCCTTGTGGGGACTCACGTGGCCAGCACTGGAGAGGAGGGTGCGGCCGGCCCTCGGGGGGAGGACACGGGGCCCGGCCCTCGTGGGGGTGCATGCGGCTGGCCCTGTGGGGAGACGCCCTGAGGAGGGGGGCGGCCCTGTGGGGAGACGCCCCGGGGAGGAGGGGGCCCTGGGGGAGGACGCGGGGGCCTCACCTGGTAGGTGTCCCACAGCCGCACGGTGCAGCGCAGGGGCAGCTCCCGCGTCAGCAGGTTGTTCATCCAGCGGAAGGTGAACTGCAGGTACCGCACCTCGTGCTGACCCAGGTGCCGGTGCACTTGCTCTGTGGAGACAAACAGGCCCCGCGGGTCAGCAGAGCCCCGCCCGAGCGACCTCCGCCCCGAGCCAGGACGGACAGGGCTCTGCTGCTCCCAGAGCGGTGCCACCTCCTGGAAGAGGAGTGCTGCGGACGGCGGGGGCCGCGGTGACCCGACCCAACGGGTCTGAGCATGCGCCCCACCCCCGAAAGGGGGTCAGGGCCAGCCTGACCCCACGGGTGCACGCGTGGGTCCCAGAGGATGGGACACACGTGGGGACGCGTGGCGGAGCTCAGAGAGAGCTCCACGGCCATGCAGAGTGAACAGTGGGCGGCAGGGGGCGTGGCCGCGGGCACTCAGGACCGGGGTTCGTGGGGTTTTAATAATCGGGAAGTCAGGGCCAGCTCCCAGGTTTCGGGGGTTGTGGCGCCCTGGGTGTTGGTTCCCATCCTCTCCTCCCACACACACAGTAAGGCGGGGGCTCGCCGGCCAAGGAGCCATCGAAGGCCCCCAGGGTCCCCCACCCCAGACCTCAGTGCTCACAGAGCAGGACGCCGTCTGAGCCCAGCGACTGGCACAGAACCAGGCCTGATGTGTGGTGAGTGCCCGGCACGTTTGTGGATGGAGTGGAGCTGGGCCGGAGCCGGACGTGGCTCAGAGGCAGGGGCCGGGCGGTGCCCATGGATGAGCTGCCCGGGACCCCCGGCCAGGCCCCCTTGCCCGCGGGGCCGCTGGCCTCGTCAGCTGAAGCAAAGGGGACAATGTACCAGCGGGGAGAACAAACAACTCCAGTAAGTGCCTGGGGGGTGCGGGACACTTTCCTAACGTAAACGGGGGAGCAAACGGATTTGGAAGCTTAAACACGAACTTCTGACGCATCCGTCAGAAGGAACGGAACCCAACCCAGCAGTCAAAGCGGGGCTTTCTCTCCTCAGCAGCTCCGCCTGAGTCCGACCCCACCAGGCGCCGGGGAGGCCGCCCCGTCTCAGGCTCAGCCGGAGGAGCCCATCCCAGCCAGGGCGCCAGGACCGACAGCCCGCTGGGCAGCTCCTGCCCACAGCGTGCTCGCCTGGGCCCACGTGAGGGCAGGGGGCCGGCCAGGGCGCACGCAGCAGCACAAACTCAGGACTGCCCCTCGCCACATGCTGAACGGGCCCCGTGATGCTGGTCGGGCCCACAGGCCTGCCTGGTGTCTCCCGGTGCCAGCATCCTGGGCACAGCCAGGGCGGCTTCAGAACGAGGCCCACGGTGTCAACTCCACGAGGACATGGGCAGAGGTTCCTCAAGGATCAGCTCTTTCCAGAACAGAACGTGGGCCCCCATGACCCCAACACCTGTGACACTGAAGCCACAGAGAAGGCAAGGCCAGCACCCTGCCCTCAGGAGCTCAGAGGACAGAAAGAAAAATGCAGCTCCGAGCCCCAGGTCGTCTATTTCATCAGAAGGCGCCTGGGCTTCTCTTCTGCTCGAAGCAGCCCCGCACTCCCCAAAGGAATGAAGCGGGCAGCCCTGGGACCACCCAGGGGGGACTCAAGCTTCAGCCGCGAGGCTCTGCAGGACCTTGGAGGGGATTGTCCTTGGGGAATGCCTGCCTGGCAGCCCGCTCCCCGGCCCGGCCATCCCGGCTGACTTGGGACCAAAGGAGCCGTGCCAGGATAGCAGCGGGCGCTCCCCGATCACACGGACGTGGCCGCTCCTCAATGAAAACCTACTTTCTTTGAAAGCAATGATGAAGACGGATACAGTGGGCCGGGCACCGATCCCCCCAGGCCCCAAGCCCCCAACGCATACAGTGAACATCCAGGGAGGCTGCCTCCTGCTCTGAACGTGCTGAAAAACGGACGCCTAACCTCGAGCCGTTGCTTCCCATCTATACACATCGGGGCGCCAGGGTACGTGCTGAAGTCATTTCTCCTGTTGTATAAGTAACTGTGAGCACATGCTCTGTCTCCAGTAAAGGTCACTTGGCTAGTGGTAACTCTGGACTCGAAATTTCCACGTCACTGGAAACTAGAGGGGCCGTGCAGTGCATGAGCAGGCAGATGTGATGACCGCCACTGCTCAGGCCTTGCCGCGGCGGGCTGGGCACTCACAGGATGCGCCCACCGCCCAGCCCACGCAGGACGCTGCTCCCGGTATCTGACGGGGGGCGCCTGCAGGCCAGGAGGTCTGCCCAGACGGCCCATCTCCCTCGATAAAAACAAACCAGACACACGCACTGTGTCCCGAGATTCACGCCAAGAGGGAACACGCCACGTGTCCCAAGGACTGGGCACATGTGAATGCACACAGTTCACGCAGGTCCAGACACTGCTGAGACTCACCTTCCCCGAGAGTGGACCTAACCGCTCACACGCAGAAACCCGACAAAGAAAACGGCTCACAGGCCTCCCCCTGCCCCCGGCCTCCCCGCCGTCCACCCAAAAGGCCGAGCGCAGGCTTAACAACATCACGCTTCTGCTGGGCGAGAAGCTGCTGCGTAGGCTTTGATTATGGGCAGGGAGCAGATTTCAATTCTCTAATCAGCTAAAAAGAGAACAAAAACAAGAGCCGCTGACAGTGAACACGGGCCCCGTTCTAGGCTCCCCCAGCCTCCCCGTGGTGGGGCCGGCTGTACAGAAAGAGTGACCAGCGAGAAGACAGCACGGCCCACCGAGAGGCAGAGCGCTGCCACCCCAGGACCCCCAGCCAAGGACGGGGCAGGAGGAAGGCACGCGGCGGGCCGGCCTAGCAGATGCAGGCTCCCGGCCACATGCAGACCTGCCGCGGCCATCCCCAGGGGCCACCAGGAGGACAGAGGGCCTGCTGGGAGGGGGCTGGGGGGCGGGCAGTCGACGAGGCAGCGCAGGGCCCAGGAGCCTTGACCCCGCTCCCCAGGCACACGGCGCCCCTGCAGCAAACGTCTCACCAGCCCCTTGTCAGGCAGGGAGCAGGCCTGAGTCTGGGCCCCTGGCCTGGGGGCCCTCAGGGAGATGAGAGCCCGGCCGGACGGGAGGCCAGGATAGAGACCTATGGTTACAGTGTCGGGAGAGCAGGGCACAGATCCCCGGTCAGCTTCTGGAACATTCTCCAGGCACGGAGGACTGCACTGTTCTCTGAGCGGTGACGGGGGCGTGACTGCAGGGGGAGCTGGGAGCTCGGACCAGCCAGGGACCCACCCGCAGGCGGGCTCACCCGGATCACAGCCCAGACCCACCCCAGGGCCACCCCCACCCGCAGGCGGGCTCACCCGGATCACAGCCCAGACCCACCCCAGGGCCACCCCCACCCGCAGGCGGGCTCACCCGGATCACAGCCCGGATCCACCCCAGGGCCACCTCCACCCGCAGGCGGGCTCACCCGGATCACAGCTCAGACCCACCCCAGGGCCACCCCCACCCGCAGGCGGGCTCACCCGGATCACAGCCCAGACCCACCCCAGGGCCACCCCCACCCGCAGGCGGGCTCACCCGGATCACAGCCCAGACCCACCCCAGGGCCACCCCCACCCGCAGGCGGGCTCACCCGGATCACAGCCCAGACCCACCCCAGGGCCACCCCCACCCGCAGGCGGGCTCACCGGGATCACAGCCCAGATCCACCCCAGGGCCACCTCCACAGAAACAGCAGGCGCCTCCTCTGCTTTCTCGAGAGGGTGGATGGTTTACTGGGTGGGGAGGACTCTGCCCCCCCCCCCCCCATCCTGATTTCCCAGGGAAGCGAGTTCTTTATGGGGAGGGAGGTAAAGACACTCACTCTCTCCAGCCACTCGTAACCACCAGCAAAAATGGCTTCGGGGAACCATCTCGAGACCAGCTTTGATGGCCCACACTCAGAACCTAGACGAGTCTTTCTTCTTAAGGTTGAGGAGAATCGCTCGACCGCTCTATTTGGAAGTCTCCACTTAAAAGTTAATTAACTGGTCTCGGTTTGGCAATAAACCTGGAGCATCGGTCTTGGGTGGAGGGTTGCAAAGATGTCATCATTAAAGAGCAAAGAAGCTAAATCGCCGTGCGGGACCTCAGGCGCTCGCCTCTCATCACCCACCGGGATGGTCATCACACTTCCCGAGTGAACACACCCCCACCTGAACAGCCGAAGGTGGTCTCGGCGTGGCCTGCAGAGCTAGGACCAAGGCCGTGGCCCCACCAGCCTCACGGCCCCCGAGGGGCAGCCCAGCCCCCTCCTTCCTGGGGCTGCCAAGCGAGCTGGGTGGGCGGTGGCCAGGCCATCTGAGGGCCTCCCTCTAAACGGGGAGTCTTTTACGATGCAGTGTAAGTGCAGGCCTGGAAGAAGAACTCCCAGCGCAACTGTTAACGCTCCGTGTCCTCACACAGGACAGAACGTCCTCGCCGGTCAAAGCCAAAGGACGCCGTGCTCAAGGCCTTAAAAGGCCCCTCGAGTCCTGCAGGGGAGTTGAGTGTGGTCCCACCTGCCGGCCGCCAGCTCCAAAGCCCTCCTGGGACCCAGCCAGCCCCAACAAGGGAGGAGAGCTGGCTCCTGATTTTAGGAAAATATATCCCTCTCTACCAGCTCAGGTGGGACATCTAAAAACAAGCTTCAACTGGGAGGAAAACACAAGGGCTGGGGAGGCACGGAGGCCCAGAGAGGACGGGGGAGAGCGAGCAGACGGGGACGGAGGGCCCCCAGCCGGCAGTGCAGCCCGGCTCGCCCCAACAACACCCTGGCTGTGGAGAAGGCAGGAGGGCCAGCGGGCCTGGGACCACAGGGGGAGCCTCTGGGACAGGGCTCCTGCAACAAAGGCAGGCAGGGGGCAGGGGCGGGGGACAGGGGGCAGGGGGCAGAGAGCAGGGGACAGAGGGCGGAGGGCAGGGGTCGGAGGGCGGGGGCAGGGGGCAGGGTTATGGGGATGCTGAGCCACTGACCCTTCACGGCAGGCTGGCCCGGCCCTCCCGCATGGTGGAGCCAAGTCCTCCCAGGCACTCAAGCAGGTATCGCCCCCTCCCTGAGTATCTGACAACCCTGGGGGTGCCAGGAAATGCATCTGCGTGGAGGTCCCTAGGATCAAGGCTCTTACACAGACAGCATGCTGCCTCCACAGCAGCACCGGGTCAGTGAGCAGGAGGAGCCAGCCGGTCCAAGAGGCCTTGGGCCCCAGTGTGGAAGGCCCTGCTGGGCCAGTGGTGGGAGGGTCGGGGGCAGGGGGTTCACACTGAGGCAGAACGCGTCTCAGGGAGGGTGGGCCCTCACCAAGCAGCCAGGGGTGCCACTGCCTGCCCTGTACACGCAGCGTTGCTCTGTCCTCTACAGACAGCACAGTGGCTCAGATCGTGAGCTTCCCACCCGTCCGACCACCCGTCCTGCGGCTTAATGGGCAAGAGGGTGCAGACAGTAGAGTCTCAGCAAAATAAAGGCCTCCGAGGAAACCTGCGTGGTGCCACGAACGTCCAGAGGCTGGAATAACCAATGGAACTGCTCTAACCCCCACGCCAATCAGGCTCCTTGTAAACAGGCAGCTTCATTTTCAAACTGAACGAAAGCAATGAGGCCCCAGACGCTGGGGGCGCCCTCCTGAGCTGGAAGCGCAGCAAACATCCTACTGGTAATTTAGCAACCGGTACCGAGCTTGCGGGCACGCTGGGCGCCGTGCGTGCTGGAGGCAGGGACATGGGGACACAGGCGCCTGCAGGAAGCGAGGAGGAGGGAAGTCTGCTCTGCCTTCAAGGAAGGCAAGCTCGACCTTCTGTCCTCCTCCGTCCTCACGGGCAGCCCTGCAGGCAGGGCAACAGAAGGCACAAGTGCTGGCGGGGGCCAGCGAGGAAGGTGGAGGCCTGGCAGTAGGCACCCCCACGACACGGCCACAGGCCGCCGCTCCCCAGGGAACCTGGGGCAGGGGCAGGGCACACACGACTCTGCGCCGGGACCCACGGGCCCCCGCGTGGCTGGGAGACAGCTGAGCGGGCTCTCCCATGTTCGGTCCCAGAGCTGGACGCCACATGGAGACCATCCCGTCCGTGGGGGACAAAGAGCGGGCAGGACTCCCACTGTGGAGAAGGTCATGCGCTGCTTGCCAGAGGTGCTGTGAATACGGGTGCAGCGCAGCAGAGAAAGACGGGAAGGCGGGGCCTCATGCGCCGTGGGCGCTGAGTAGATGCTGGCTGCCGTCACTATTTTACGATGATTATCAGCAGCAGCAGCAGCAGCCAAGTTCAGTCAGTGACGGAGGCTGAGCTAGAACCTACGGGTTTATACATTATTTATTAGACTACAGGAAACTTCTTCGACTTCTTTGATTTTTTTTTTTTGGACTGACTACGGGTTTATATATTATTTTTTAGACTACAAGAAACTTCCTCTACTTCTTTGATATTTTTCTTTTTTTGGACCGACTCAATGGGCATGAGTTTGAGTAAACTTTGGGAGCTGGTGATGGACAGGGAGGCCTGGCATGCTACAGTCCACAGGGCACAAAGAGTCAGCCACAACTGAGCGACTGAACTGAACTGAATAGATCCCTCTTCCCCAAAATGCAGCCACAGAGCCATGTGAGTTTTCGGCCGAAGGCACGTTAGGCCTACTGGACGCCTCCTAGGAGAGTGAGAGCCCACGGCCACCTGCCGTCCACTGGCCCCAGGCGGGCACAGCACGGAGCCGCTGTAGGATCAGGATGCTGCCCCGGGGACCACGCCCTGGCCTGGGACAGGGAGACAGCTGGGAGGGGTGCTCGGAGGTGCCGCCGCGCCCACACGCCTTCCTGAGCCCCGCGTCCGTGCCCATCACCACGTCCCCAGGGCCACACCTCCGTGAGACATGGCCTCCGTCCCCGTGCTCAGATCAGCCAGGCTGGGGCCTACTGACGCCAGCAGGGGAGGGGAGCGTGTACTGCTCACTGCTGCTCACTGAACATTCCACAGGCTGGGGTCGCTCCAGCAACTGATTTATCCTCTGCTCTCCGAAGGCTCACCTTGTAGCAGTAATAAAAATATTTTCACTTGGGTGGTAATAAAGCTGAATCTAGTTTACTAGCTGTAACTGAATTCTATCTTGAAAGAATAAGTCAATTTTAACCTTACAATGTAGTCGAGACAGCTTTCAGAGAAATTTCATTAAAATCGCATTTAACCTAAATTTAAAAACAGGGAAAGGGAAAATGCTCACGCAGATTAAGGCTTTAACACAAGAAGGTAGGACTGTTCTCCATCGCTACACATGGGCGTTTTTTGCCCCTAAGAGTGAAGTGTAATTGCTAATAATAATGACGGGCAGCATCCCCCTTGGAGCCCGCGGTCCGCCAGGCAGTATCAGCCGTGTTAACAGGCACCCTGGGTTGGACTGAGGCGCCTGAGGAAGGCTTCCTGCAAGGTCCTGCACGCTGGGCCGAGCAGATTCCCCAGACTAACCCCCAACCAAGGAGGGCTAGCCTGCCCGCCATTACCTGCCCACTCTGCAGTTGGTAAGATTAAAATGATGATGATGTGACACGGGTATAGAGCTGGCTGAGTTCACAATGTGCCAGGGGCGTCCTAAGCATCTCACCTGCACTGACCCTCCCAGGGAACTATACTCACCACCCAAACCCACCGCCAGGCAGCAGAGCAGAAATCTGAACCCTCCGGGTCCCACCCTGTGCTAAGAGGTGGTCCAGGACAAGCCAGAGGCGTTCAGCACGGAGGATTTCCGAGGAGCCCAAGGCAGGCCCCATGTCCATTCCTCCTCTGATCCTTAACCAGCCCGCCGCGTCCGCTCATGGAGCAGCAGCCCGTCAGGACAGAAACTCAGCACCGCCTTTCCCGCCTCCCCCCACAGTGTGAGGCCGACCCGTCCCTCGGGTTCCCACCAGCTCACGCGCCCCCAGCTCTTTAGTGCCCAGGACAACAGCCCCAATGAAAGGGCTTCCGGGGCCTCCCAGGAAGGACGGGTGTCTGCTCCCGCGGGGCACAGGGGCATCCGGGCGGGGGGCGGCCTTCCGCACACAGGCCTGCGCGCCTGCCACCACCCCACCCAGCGGCGGCCTCTGCTTCCTGCAGCTTCGGAGCAGGTGAGTGTGCGGAGAGTGTCCGAAGTGCAAGCAGACGGGAGGCTTTTTGCAGACCAGCCCTGCACACAGGGCACAAGGGTGGAGCCAGGGGAGAGAGGGACCCACGCCAGCCCAGGCCCCCAGCCCCGCCCCCAAGCAACTCTGGGTTCCGTAGGTGCCCAATAATGCACCAAACACACCAAAAATGGTTCATTATTGACCTGAAATTCAAATGGAAGTGAGTGTTCTCTTTATGCTAAGTCTGACAGTGCTAAGCCTAGGTAGGATTCCTTCCGTTTTTCCTACAGGAAGAGAAAGCAAAGCTTGGAAGGCAGTCCCAGCCTCCCCAGATAGCCTCGGGATGGTTTCAAGTGTGGACAGAGCTCCTTCTGGGCCACAGTCACTGGCCATCCAGTCCACACTGGCCCACTAATGACACGGTCTCTCCTTTCCCCCCTAGCCACTGAGGCCTCAGCTTTATGGTCCCTCCAGAGCTGAGAGCAGAGCCCCAAAGACCGTGGCCTGCAAAGCAGTCACGGGCCTTTGGGGATGGGAGTGCCTGCCTCCTCTCACCCCCTCCCCAGGCTGCCCAGGACAGACACTGTGCCCGCAGGCTCCCCGACCAGGAACCACCCACAGGTGCCCTCTCTGTGCCCATTTCATTCCCCACGGGACAACTCACTCATCTGTGAAGCAATTCTTTAAGATGTGATTTTCAGTCTTCTGAAAAAAAGCCCAGCATGGACATAACCAGATTTACACATCTGCTGAGGCCATCTTCAGGTATTTCTTTTTAATACTGAAATAGGATCTCATGGTTTTTTCATCAAAAGATATGGCAAATGTTCCACTTACATTATCTTGTGTCACAAAAGAGGTGTGAGCTCAGAATACAAAGTGGGGGCTGCCCCACAGGGGCCCTGGCCCCAGGATCCAGCCACAAGGCTCTGACCGCAGCCTCTCCACAAGCAAGGCCAGGGGCTGACCCTGGGGCCCAGCAACCTCAAAGGTTAACATCGGATGTGACAGACGTAATCATAAACACACAAGGTGTGTCACTCAGATACACTGCAAACCATGGCATTTCACGTTCAGTGTGTGTAAACACACCAGGTGCAACATGGAGTTAAAATTCAGCTCTAGAGCTTTGTATGTTAAAATCCTATCAGCCCGCTGGCGTGTTAACGTATGTTTACTATTGAAGCAGTAAATTACCAAATGATTGGTGTCAACTGTTAATTTTACGCACAAGCATCACTCCCTAAGTAGGGAGCAGACTGACGTTAGCAGAGATACCTCTGCCCCGCTCTCTCCACCACGCCCCTCCCCTGGCAACAAACCTCGCCCGGCCCGGACACGTGGGCACATCCCCGTCCTCCCGACTTTCCACTTTCGCCACAACCCGTGACTCAGTTTGGTCGATGAAATGTAGTTGAGTGCAGGGGACCACTTTCTTTTGAAGCATTGGGAGTCCATGAACAACCCCCAAGTTTTTCCCTGCACCACAGGAACCAGACCAGCAAACTCCTGAAGGCAGCTCGTCTACCAGTCTGAGCTCTGAGAAGAAGGCGGCACGGGCCAGAGCCCCAGCCAGGCCACAGACGACATGCCCTATGGGTGGGGAGCTCACGGGGAGATGCACAGGCTGTCTGTGGGGATCAGATGCGCTTCCTTGGTAGCTCAGAGCCCTGGCCAGGCCCCAGACGACGTGCCCTATGGGTGGGAGCTCACGGGGAGACGCACAGGCTGTCTGTGGTGCTCAGATGCACTTCCCTGGTAGCTCAGCTGATAAAAGAATCTGCCTGCAATGCAGGAGACCCTGGGTTGATTCCTGGGTTGGGAATATTCCCTAGAGAAGGGATAGGCTACCTACTACTCCAGTATTCATGGGCTTCCCTAGGGGCTCAGACAGTAACGAATCTGCCTGCAATGCGGGAGACCCAGGTTCGATCCCTAGGTTGAGAAAGGCATGGCAACCCACTCCAGTGTTCTTGCCTGGAGAATCCCATGGACAGAGGAGCCTAGTGGGTTACAGTCCTTGGGGTCGCAGAGTCGGACATGACTGAGCACACACACAGATATGTGGGTGAGGGTCAGGGTCAGGTCTGTTCCACTGGCAACAGGGGTATCTGGCTTCCACCCAATGCAGACTTTTACCCTAAGCTGCCCACACTCCCACTCTTTTTCCCACAGACGTTTTGCACTGGTCCCCTGACTCAGCCCAGACTGGATGGGGCGCTGACCTGCTGCCTTCCAGGAGGTCACAGTGATCGTGACCCTGGCTAAGCTGCGAAGGGAGGTCTGGGTGCTTGGTTTGCAGTCCTTCCTGATTACACAGTTTCTTAGGAAAAGTGAGAAAAAACAATTCAGACTTGGGTGGCCTCTTGGACTTTCAAATTCATTCTTGGATGTGAATATTTTTTGCTGGATGTAGACCTACCCACTCCAGTGTTCTTGTCTAGAGAACTCCATGGGCAGAGGGGTCTGGTGAGCTACAGCCCATGGGGTGGCAAAGAGCTGGACATGACTGAGCGACTAACACTTCCACTTTCCAGACTCTAGGGTGACAGCTATATCCTTCCAGTGCGTGGACGACATCTGCTCGTACTTCTGTTGAGAAGTGAGTTCTCATACAGCCATTCTCAGGAAATAATCCATTACTCCAGCTGCTTTAAGAATTAGTCTTCGAATAAATTTTACTATTGTGTGTTTATATAGTTTTCTCTTTATTCTCCTGGAAATTCAGTGGGCTCTTCAATCTGTGAATTGGCTTATTTCAGTAGTTCGGGAAAATAAATCATTATCTCCTCAAACTCTAACTTTCTCTCTCTCCTCTCCATGACTCTAAATAAATAAATAAATATGAGGCTCTCTAGCCATACCCTTGATATCTTTTATTTTCTACATTATCCATATTCTCATTGCTCCATGCTTTATATTGGCTATTTTCTTCCAACCCATCTTCCCTTTCACTAACTTTCTCTATAGCCATGTCTAATTTGTTAAATCTGTACCCCGACTTTTTAATTTGGTTATCGTATTTTTCACCTCTCATGTACAATCATATAGCTTCTCATTAGCTGGGCAAATATTATCAAGACTCTCTACTTTATATTTCTTCATACATAGTAAAGAGAATAGCTTCATGGCCTATGTCTAAGAATTACAGAAACTTGACATCTTGTGGGCCTTGACATCTTGTGGGCCTCGTCATCTGTTGCTTCTCTTTCTTCTCACGTAAGAGGTCTTGAACATATACTTAGCTTTGACTATATGTACATCATCGTACATGGAAAAAAAAAAGAGAGAGAGAAAGAAACAAAGCCAGAACTCTCTAGTTCCAGCATCCTCACGGAAAAGGGCCAGGAAATTTTTGTCTCCTTGTTAGCAGCTCAATGCTTTTAAGAAATCTGTTTTCTTTTACCTCTTTCTTTGTTTTTGTTCTCTTTGTTTCTACTTCCCACCCAATTTGTTTGTTGGCTTCAAAAATAACCTTATGCGTTGTTTCAGGCTCCTGGGTGAAGACTCTGGCTGGAGTTGCCCACCCCGTTGCCGCCAGACGTGGAAGGCCCCTGCCCTCACCTTCCACAGCCCCAGCCAAGTGGCTCAAGGCTCCATCTCTCATTCTGTGGGAAGTTCTAAAACTCCCGCTCAGAGACCACAGGTGGCTCCCCTGCATTTCCCAGTAGCCGGCCTCCCTCTTGAGCCGAGTACCACCCCGCAGGCAATCTCTCAGGCCACTGCCCCTCACCCTTCCCCAGGCCTCCTTACAGACAAAACCCTCTCTCTTCAGTCATGCCCGCTTTCTGTCTATGGAGCAGACTGCTTCTAAAGATCTGGGGGTAACAGATAGTAGGGTAACTAAAGCAAAGCACGACTCAAAACAGAAAACAGCTTGAGAGTGCTTTCCAGAAATTCCTTAGCCAGTCATCACAGCAAGAAAATGAGACAGTGGCTCTGGCCTCTCGGCCCCTCTGTAGCTCCCCCTCCATCTGCACTGCCCTGCACAGTCCAGGCCCCAGAGTCGTCGTCAGGAGGACGGTGAGCGGAGGGGGCCCGGGACGCCTCGCCGAGGGGCTACCGGTGAGAAACAGCCACACCCTCCCAGTTCCAACACTTTCTGCCTGAAAGGCCCAGCAACTCTTCTTCTGAGGCCGTCACAGAGGTTCTTTCAGGTCTGGCTGGAAGAACAGTTACAGACAGGTTACTCAGCTTAACCTGCTACCAAACAGAGCCTCCTCTGTCGTGAAGCACCGATCATTTAAGCAGAACCACCACAGGGTGAAAACGCCCTCCTCAGAAGCCACAGGAAAATAAGAACGGGGTTCACTAAAAAGCCCAGGCCTGGCTGGGGTTCCCTCGGTCGCTGTGGATGCTCTTTTAAACAATCACCCAGCGAATCTCTGATGTGCCGCTTCTGAACCACAGCACCAGAGAAAATCGATTCAAGCATTTCCCAAACTGCGGCCCTGGAACAAACAAGCACTAACCGCACATTTCTAACCTCCACAGAAATGTGAGATTCACCTTCTCGGAGAACCAGGAGAGGAGCCACTGAGTGTACTTCAAAGATCCAAATGAGGCTGGTGGGGCGGGGAGGTGGGGGGAGGTGTGACGCTGCCGGCAGGGAAGAAAACCCACAGCATCCAACACAGATGCCCCGGCGAAGTGAAAAACAAACGTACATAAATGCAGTTACATAAGCAAAAAACTGCTGTGAATAGGTGGCTGCCACCCAGCTAAATATATTGAATCAGATAAAGTATTATTGGAAGAACCGTGCAGAACTTCATAATATGGAAATTAGGTAATAACCATTAGACACAGCTGAAAATCAGATTCAATCAAGGGGCAGAATGGAGTTGATAATTTGTATGACTCTGTTTTATAATGTCATTTGATCGTTTCCCAAAAAAAGAGCCTTTGTTGGGAAGATGGGGATGGATACGCTGCCTACTCCTGAGGGTACAGCAAGGGCAAAGGGGACATCCACAGCCTTGGAAGGCAGCCCTGGAACAACGGTGGCTTGGCTCCGCTTTGAGCAGAGTGCGACATCTCTGCAGATTCAGCGGTCACCCGTTGAGTCACGTGGGGCTCGGGGTGACGGAGCTTGCCTCCCCGGCACAGCGCCGCTGACCACCTGGTGTCACAGGCCCACGCCCGGTTCTGCGTGGCATCACTCCGTTAATGCTCTGCTCATTAATTTAACAGACGCTCAGGAGGGTACGCTTGGAATGGGCCAGCATCATCGTTCAACGCTCACTTAATTAAACCCTGCTATTGCAATGTGACAGTCAGCACATCACAGGGGGAATTATTTTAAGGACGAAGGTAGAAAGTATTTCAAAGCCCCCACTTACACATGAAAGCGTAATCGAAAACGGCCGGCACACACTATGATTTTTCTGTAATATTAAAGATGTTATTTTTCCGACTCGGTAATTAATTGGATTCCGTGGAGAAGTTACACCGGCATCCTTGATAGCAAAATGACGTGCAGAGGCAGGAACGCTGGGCCAGAGGCCGGCCATAAACAACCAGGCTGCCGCCGGATGGTGACAAGCGCCGGCCTTAATAAGAGTGAGGGCTGCCTGCTTCGAGGACACGCTCATTACTTCCTGCGAAGGGACGGCGCTGAACTCTGATTATATCGCCTTCATAAAATGAACGAGAGTGGCTCCAGCCTCAGCAACGCCCGGGCGGCCCCAAAAGAAGGTGCAGCAGGGGTAGGGGTCCCGGGATAACTGGGTGAGCCGTTCACCCCACCCCCGCCCCCCAGGAAGAGGGGCGCCAAGGACGCCGGCTTACCATCAATGCGGCTCACCAGCTCTTCCAACATCTTCACTTTCATCTGAATCCCGGGTTGGGCAAATGTGTAGTTGTCCTGAGGGGAAAATAACAGGGAGTATCATATGCATGGAGGATAAAACCGGCTTTCCAAAGGGGAACAGGCAGTGGGGACGAAGGCGGACGGCTGGACAAGAGGACGAATTCACAAAGTGAGCAACACACAGAGCAGAAGGCTGCGTCACACACCCGCGCAGGTGAGCAGGAGGCTGTGTCACACACCTGCGCAGGCGAGCAGAAGGCTGCATCACACACCCGCACAGAGCAAGAGGCTGCGTCACACACCCCGCAGGTGAGCCAGAGGCGAGCTCCGAAGTCTCCCCATGTCATCCCCTCTGGGGAGTATGCACGGGGCATTTCTATACGTAAAGGCAGAGATTGACATTTACATTTAAATGGAGTCCTCCGGAAGTTGCTCTGGCCAGCAGAAGGGCAGAGTGCACTCAGCACCGCAGGAGAGCCGATGGGAACCCAGGACCTGCCCGGCGCTACCGGGGTCAGGCCTCCCATCCGAGGGCTGAGGACACGGTCACGGTGTGAGCACGGAGGGATCAGGGGGCTTCAGTCTCAGGCACTCAGGTGAAGAAGTCCAGAAACTACGATAGGAAAACCCGCGCGGCCAGTGGGCATCAGGGTGGGGGGTCCTCCAGGCGGCAGACCTGGGATGGGCGCCCAGGTCCATGCCTCAGATGCCGCGACACTAGCAAGGAGCAGCGCCTCTCCGGCTGCAGCTGCACCATCTGTAACCTGAGAGTGAACGCTGCCCGCGGGACTGCTTGGAGGGCTTCAAGGAAGCACTGTCACTGCCTCGTGCCAAGGCTTCAGGAACAGGAGGCCCGGTGCCCCCACTGCCACCACCAGAGAGCACACGTCGGAGGGGCAGGAGGGTGGCACCTAGCACGTCCTGCCCCCGGGCACCCCACAGGCCAGCCCTCAGGAGCCTCAGCCCAAGCTCAGGAGACGTTCTCAGGGCGAGGCTCTCAGCTGCACTCCTGCATGACAGACTTGCACTCGGTGGTTGCGGGAGGCAGGGTAGTGACCCCACCAGATACCCAGGGCCTGATTCCCAGCAAGGTGGGGGTGGGGGTCGTGAAGGTTGCTAATCAACCAGCTGGAACAGGGATCACCCAGGTGGGCCTGGTATGGCCGGGCCCTCGGACGTGGCGGCAGGAGAGTCAGCATCAGAGCAGTGAAGACACTGGCCCCCACTTGGAGGACGCACGTAGGGACCAGCAGACCAGCAGAGCAGGCTGGACAGAGGCCAGGGAGCAGCTTGTCCCTGGAGGCCCAGGAAGGACATGGCCTGGCCCACACCTTGCCCCACCCCAGCCCCAGGCCCCGACCCTCGTCCGCATTCTGACCTCCGGGACTTGCTGTTGTTGTTCAAGCACTAAATGGCATCCGACTCTTTGTGACCCCATGGACTGCAGCACATCAGGCTCCTCTGTCTTTCACCATCATCCTGAGTTTGCTCAAACCCATGTCCGTTGAGTCGGTGATGCCATCCAACCATCTCATCCTCTGTTGCCCCTTCTCCTGCCCCCAACCTTTCTCCGCATTGGGGTCTTTTCCAATGAGTCAGCTCTTCGTATTATGTGGCCGAAGCACTGGAGCTTCAGCTTCAGCATCAGTCCTTCCAGTGAACACACAGGACTGATTTCCTTTAGGATGGACTGGTTTTATCTCCTCACTGTCCAAGGCACTCTCCAGAGTCTTCCCCAACACCATAATTCGAAAGCATCAGCTCTTCGGTGCTCAGCCTTCTTCATGGTCCAACTCTCACGTCCGTACATGACTACTGTACATGACCTCCACGACTGTGAAATGACAAATCCGAGTGGTTTCAAGCCATAAGGCGCTGTGCCTGCGGGTCCTTGAATATGAGTGAGTGAGTGGGTCCTGTTGGCTCAGGCAGGCATGTGCTGGGCTGGTGGTGGGAGAGGGCGGCCTGTCCTCAGGGAGACATGGGTGGAAGGGGAACAGCACCCCTGCACCACCTGCCCCAGGATCTGTGGCGGCGGGAGGGCTCCAGGAGACACAGCCAGGAGAGGACGACCTTCATGCCAGCAGTGATGTCTGAGGCTGAGCAGTCAGACGTGGCACTCGGGCTCCTGCACTGTCAGCACTCTCTGGGCTTAATGTGTGTGCACACACAAGCACATGCACACACACACACAGAGGCACACATACACAAGCATGTGTACACACACACGGGCACAAAATGTGTGTGCACACACAAGCACATGCACACACACACATGCACACACACAAGCATGTGTACACACACATGGGCACAAAATGTGTGTGCGCACACAAGCACATGCACACACACACAGAGGCACACACACACAAGCATGTGTCCACACACATGGGCACAAAATTTGTGTGCACACACAAGCATGTGCACACACAGAGGCACACACATAAGCATGTGTACACACATACAGGCACACAGTCATACACATGTACACACGCACACACAAGCATGTGGACACACAGGCCCACACACATACACATGCACACACAGACAAGCATGAGTACACACACACGGGCACACACACACACTCCTACACATGTGCAGACACACAAACATGTATACACATGGGCGCACACACACACTCGTACACATGCACACACACAAGTATGTGTACACACATAGGCACACACTCATACACGTGCACACACGCACACATGCACAAACATGGGCACAAACACATACACATGCACACACTCATACACACGTGCAGACACACAAGCCTGTGTACACACACGGGCACACACACATACACACATGCATACACAAGCATGTGTACACACACACGGGCACACACACATACACACATACACACACACACCCTTCCTGACTAGAACAGGAGCCGTGGCCACTATGAGACAAAACTAAAAATGCCTACGAGGCAACCACCATCTCTTCCCCACAGAAATGGAAAACAAGTGGACTCAGACCTAACTTCTGCTGCGGTTTCTCGCACGTGGATTTCAAGTGACGGGCCCTGGATCCCAGGCTGCCACGTCTCCACGAGGTCCCGCGTGCACTCTGCTCGGCTCCGCATGGGGGGATGCACTCCCGGGGCGGCTGCCCCACGGGCCTGGAAGCATGTGCTTTGTAGACGGGGTGACAAGCTGGTGGGTCTCGCTACACTGAAGTCTGGGGAAGGGAGGCCTGTCACAGACCAGTGCTGAGTGGACAGGAGCGCTGGGCCCTGAAAGGCCTGCGCACGTCCCAGGGAGACCCCCGGCCGCCCCTCCGACAGAGACAGGCAGCGGCATGAAGCCCGAGCTGTCATGTAGCTAAACATTCACAGGCAGAGGAATTCTGGTTTTGGACTTCAACTTGCCAGGGTTAGCCCTTAAAGATTGATTTCTCTCCGGAACTTGGGTGACAGAGATTTACACTTGAATTCGGGACACGCTGGGTAACTGGAAGCTTCCATGCTGTCGTCTCACCTCACGGCAACATCTCCGATGAGCTGGGGGAAGCAGTCAGGCTGGACGTATTTAAGGATGAGAAATGACCTACGAGCAGTTTTGCAGCCTCGGGCAGAGGCCTTGCAGACTATTGCATTACTGCTCAGGGCTGACGAGCCCCAAGGCCATTGGGACCAGGCTCGGACGCCCCATCCCCACGGACTCAGGAGAATACTCAGAGGACCGGGGGTTCCACTGGGGGCTGGCCTGTCCCTAGGGGCCGTGGGCTCCAAGGGGGCACCATGTCCCTGGCTCAGCAGGAACCTAATGGTTATGCAGAGAGCCAGCTGCAGGAGCTGGGGGCAGCAGCCCTCAAACCCGGGCTGGGCTTCCAGGCGGACGGAGTCCAGCCAGTGGCCCCCTGCCCGTTCTCTGTCCCCAGAAACACTGGCCCCAAGAAGGTGACTGACCACCCGCAACTCTGGGAGTCGAGACCACCAGCAGGCCCAGCCCTCCACCCAGCTCTCGGAACTGGCTGCTCCCCTGCACGGCTCTGCCATACACGGGGCCCGCTCCCCTGCTGGGGCCCAGGGCAGGCTGGCTCACCGAGGGTCAGCTTGAATGACCCCCAGATTCAGTCCACTGGTTTATTTGGCTCTCACACTAAGACAGGACTTCAAGCTTCTCATTTAGAAGAAATAAAAATTATTCTTTGGTCTCCATCTGCCACTATTTCGTTTTATTTCTCAATTTGTTCAAAACCCAGGGAGGGGAGATGAGTTCTCTTGAAAATCCAAATAGTAAGAAAAGAATGACACCTGAGAGTCTTAAAAAAAGAAAAACACCTGCATCACGGAAGGTCCCAAGAAGGCTGGCAAATGAGGCCTTGGTATCTGAGCTTAGGCAGGGGGTGGGCGTGGGGGCAGAGAAGACCCACCGCAGGTCGGGCACAGGGGGTCAGCCGAGGGGTCCAAGCTGAGGACCGTGCCCCTCAGCAGCCAGGAAGCCTCTGAAGGACACACCAAGGACATTCCAGGGCCAGAGGCGGAGCCAGAGGGCGTGAGGTGCCCGCAGCAGCCTCCCAGGAGGGGCACCTGGCCCTGAGGCCACCCAGCAGGCTCCTCCAGCCTCTGACGAGACGCGGGTCCTTCCAGGTGAAGGGGGGCACTGCCCCCAGCATCCCGTCCACGCCCCCACCCTTGCCTGCACACATGCCCGGCACAGAACGTATATGCTGAGAAACAGGAAGTATTTGCAGGCAAAATAGGAAGCAAGTGAGAATACTCTGTATTTATACGAATATTCACAGTAATAATATCGATAACACTCCATGAAAAGCAAACAGGCACACCTCTGCAAGCTGAGGTTTGATTCTGGTCTTTAAAGAATGATAGAAGAATACAGAAAACTTATTGCTCGGAGGGAGGGAAGGAAGGAAGGTCTGAAGAAATACAACAACCTTCTGGGAAGTGTTTTTACAGAAGGTAAAGTCCGAATCAGCAGGGGAAAAAAATCAAAGCCAGCACGCCAGCTCGCCTCACACTTCGGCAGTAACCAGTAGCACTTCTGTGCTCTTGAGAGGAGAGGCGGACCAAATCCTTCTGAAGGAGCATCTTGGACAAGAGCGGGAAGGCTCACTAGTGCTGGCTGAGGGGCAGGACCCAGCACCCTCTGGGACAAGGGGCTGTGCCAGACTAGGGACGCAGGCCCTCAGTGCGTCCCAAGGCCCTTACCGGCCAATCTCTCTGCAGGAAAGCGCCCTTCCGAGGGGAAAGCAAACCCGCCCCTCTCGCACCCTGGACCTGCGTCCGAACACCTCGCGACACCAGGCCCCATTTCGGGCCCCCTGTGAGCCAGTGAGCGCAGTGAAGGCATCGATCCACCCAAGACCGGCCCAGGGCGGACGGCACTCCTCCCTAGGTGCGGCACACCCGCCCGAGGGCCTCCTGCAGGGCGCAGAGAAGTAGGCCCGAGTGCAAGGTCGGCGCTCCCCGGGGGTGCCTGGGACCAGGATTTCGGGTGCCCCCACCTCTCCCGAGCCAGTGAAAACGGCCCGCCGCTGCCGCGGAGCACCGTGCCTCACGCTGCGTGCCTGCGTGTCTGCTGGTCCGTGCCAGCAGCAGCACCTGCAGCAGCAGCTCCCAGTCAGGCCGCGGGCTTGGCGCTTGTTTGTCCTGTTTTGATTGTGGCTGCTGCTGGGTCTTACAGCACACGGGCTTGGTCGCCCAGGGCATGTGAGGTCTTGCTTCCCGAACCAGGGATCGACCCACGTCCCCCGCCCTGGGAGGGAACCCCAGGGACATCCCGGATGTGGCGTTTCTCACAAGCTCCTGGGAGATGGGGAGTTAAGCATCTCCGGTGACTCCACAGGGACCGGACTCCTGGCAGCTCGTGTCTGGGTCCCTCTGGGCCTTTGCCCTTGGCCTGTGTGCCCCACACACATGACCGGGAGGAATCGCAGCTGTTGTGCTGGAGTCCCAGAACCCAGGGGCGGTCCTGGGTCCCCAACACAGTCGGGCAGGAAAACCAACACGGGACTCATGTTCAGAGATGACAAACGTTCATCACGCAGACGCACATGGGGGCTCACCATGACTGGGGGAACCCTGAGGTCAGAGCACAGAACGGGGGCCTGACCGAAGGACAGACTGAGAACCAGAGGCCTGGGTCGAGATGCAGAGAACAGGGGGCCCAGGCAGCCGTGGGGGGCCAGGCTCACTCCAGGCAGGGAGCGAGGGCCAGTGTGGTGGGAAGGGCCCCAAGGACGCCAGGCTTGACGGGAGAAGACCACCCCAAGGCGGGAAGACCACACGGGGAGCCAAGGCTGAGACCCAGCAAAGTAAGCGACGTGGAACGAGGCGCCACCGCAGTCACGAGAGCTGCGTCTGGAAAAGGTGACTCTGGTTGCCAGGAACGAGGAGCCACCGCAGTCACGAGATCTGCGCTTGGAAAAGGTGACTCTGGCTGCCGAGGTGAGCCTAACACAAGAGGCCAGAGAGGATGCGAGACTGACGTCAGTCACCTGACCGAAGACCCTGGGCCCAGTGACGGCGACAGCGCCCTACCGGAGACGCAGTCAACCCAGACCGTCCAGACCGTGTCCGTTCAGCAAGCTGCACTGGCCGGTTTCCTGAATGTCAACGGAGGCCTTCTGGCTCACTGCTATTAGCTTGTTCACTGCACGTGTCTGGCTGGCACTGCGGGCTGCGGAACTCACGCTGAACCCTGAGCGTGTCGTCCATCACACCAGCTGTCCCTCCAAGCGGACAGGCCACAAGCACACGCACGCCCTCCACGTCCCCATCACGGTCTCTGGGGAGAGGGGAGGAGGAGGACGAGGACAGAGCTCCGTGGCATGCTGCTCAGGGGGGAAGAAAGCGCAAGCCTGGGTCGCTCAGTCGTGCCCGACTCTTTGTGACCCCATGGACTGTAACTCACCAGGCTCCCTGGCCATGGGATTTCCCAGGCCAGGATACTGGAGTGCGTTGCCATTCCCTTCTCCAGGGGATCTTCCTGACCCAGGGATCGAACCTGGCTCTCCTGCACTGGTAAAGAATCCAGGCAGATTCTGAACCAACTGAGCTGCCCGGGAAGCCATTCTCAGGCGGGAGGGCGCTGTAAAAATTTCTCAGGCCAACTCTTTTCCCACCAGCAAGCCTAATTTCTTTGATCTTCTATTTCCTCATCTGTTACATGGAGACGGGAAGTCTCTTTCACAAGGCACTGGGGGCATGTCTAAAAGAAGCTGGGCAGCGTCCACACAGTGTGAGCCCTTCTGCCCACCCGTTCCACAGGTTCCCTGGGGCCATCGGTCATGGGATGTGGTGAGGGCGGAAGGCTCCCCACAGCCCTGGCAGGGTAGCTTGGTGCTCCCCCTGTAAACTGCTCAGAAAACGGGGACAAGCTGAACGCCTGTTTTGGGACACAGGCCAGCCAGCAACGGTAGCTGATGCAACAGTATCTGAAGGGAGTCCAGGTAAGTTACAGACCTGAGCCGTAAGGAGTATCCACTAATGGACGGTGGGGAGAGGAGAGACTGCCAACAAGCTAGACTGAAAACAATAACAAGAAAGGCCCCGAGGGAAAGGGATCCTGGAGCTGGGCGGTTCCAAGGAAATGACACTCCGGAAGAGGCAAAACCGTGGAGATGGTGAGCAGACCACTGGCTGTCATGGGTTCCGGGAGAGGACAGGACGGACGAGGGGAGGGCAGGGGATTATTAGGGCCGTGAAATACTCTGGACGACACCGTAAGGGCGGATGTTTGTCCTTACGGTGCTGGTTTAGTCACTAAGATGTGTCCGACTCTTTGTGGCCCCAGGGACTGTAGCCGCCAGGCTGTTTGGTCCACAGGACTTTCCAGACAAGGACACTGGAGTGGGTTGCATTTCCTTCTCCAGGGGATCCTCCCAAGCCAGTGAGTGAACTCAGGTCTCTTGCATTGCAGGTGGTGTCCTGCATTATAGGCAGATTCTTTATGGACTGAGCCAGTAGGGAAGCCCAAAAAGTCCTTATACATTTGGCCAAACCCATGCCAGCAAATTTGGAAAACTCAGCAGTGGCCACAGGACTGGAAAAGGTCAGTTTTCATTCCAATCCCAAAGAAAGGCAATGCCAAAGAATGCTCAAACTACCACACAATTGCACTCATCTCACACGCTAGTAAAGTAATGCTCAAAATTCTCCAAGCCAGGCTTCAGCAATATGTGAACCGTGAACTTCCTGATGTGCAAGCTGGTTTTAGAAGAGGCAGAGGAACCAGAGATCAAATTGCCAACATCCGCTGGATCATGGAAAAAGCAAGAGAGTTCCAGAAAAACATCTATTTCTGCTTGATTGACTATGCCAAAGCCTTTGACTGTGTGGATCACAATAAACTGTGGAAAATTCTGAAAGAGATGGGAATACCAGACCACCTGATGTGCCTCTTGAGAAATCTATATGCAGGTGAAGAAGCAACAGTTTGAACTGAACATGGAACAACAGACTGGTTCCAAATAGGAAAAGGAGTACATCAAGGCTGTATATTGTCACCCTGTTTATTTAACTTATATGCAGAGTACATCATGAGAAATGCTGGACTGGAAGAAACACAAGTTGGAATCAAGATTGCTGAGAGAAATATCAATAACCTCAGATATGCAGATGACACCACCCTTATGGCAGAAAGTGAAGAGGACCTAAAAAGCCACTTGATGAAAGTGAAAGTGAAGAGTGAAAAAGTTGGCTTCAAGCTCAACATTCAGAAAACGAAGATTATGGCATCCGGTCCCATCACTTCATGGGAAATAGATGGGGAAATAGTGGAAACAGTGTCAGACTTTCTTTTTCTGGGCTCCAAAATCACTACAGATGGTGACTGCAGCCATGAAATTAAAAGACGCTTACTCCTTGGAAGGAAAGTTATGACCAACCTAGATCACATATTCAAAAGCAGAGACATTACTTTGCCAACAAAGGTTCGCCTAGTCAAGGCTATGGTTTTTCCTGTGGTCATGTATGGATGTGAGAGCTGGACTGTGAAGAAGGCTGAGCGCTGAAGAATTGATGCTTTTGAACTATGGTATTGGAGAAGACTCTTGAGAGTCCCTTGGACTGCAAGGAGATCCAACTGGTCCATTCTGAAGGAGATCAGCCCTGGGATTTCTTTGGAAGGAATGATGCTAAAGCTGAAACTCCAGTACTTTGGCCACCTCATGTGAAGAGTTGACTCATTGGAGAAGACTCTGATGCTGGGAGGGATTGAGGGCAAGAGGAGAAGGGGACGACAGAGGATGAGATGGCTGATGGCATCACTGACTCAATGGACGTGAGTCTGAGTGACCTCCGGGAGTTGGTGATGGACAGGGAGGCCTGGCATGCTGCAGTTCATGGGGTCGCAAAGAGTTGGACACGACTAAGTGACTCATCTGATCTGATCGATCTGACAGAATGTACAGCATGGAGAGGGAACCCCAATATCAACTGTGGACTTTTAGTTAATAGTAACATACCAGTAACAGCTCAATAGTTGTAACAAATCCACCACACTAAAGCAAGATGTTAATAACAGGAGCAAGTGTGTGTCTCTGTGGAGGTAACAATAGAGTGTATCAAACTCTGTACTTTCTGCTCAGTATTTCTATAAATAGTTCTACAATACAAACTCCATTAATTTAAAATGTATGCGATGCATCCAAAAGAAAGTAGGAAAAAGGGAGGAAATAAGGTGAAGTGAATAGAAAATAAATAGCAAAATGGCAGCCTAAACTCCAGCCACAAAGTAATTCCATGAATGAACATGAACTAAACACACACTGAAAGGGCAGGAAAGCAAAATCCAGCCATAAGCTATCCACAAGAAATGCGCTTTAAATAGGATGATACAGATTAAAGGTAAAGAGACAGAAAAAGATAAACCCAGGGAATACTAGTCCTAAGGGAGACGGGATCCCTATTTTAATATCAGATGAACTGGACCCAGGACAGAAGAAATACCAGAAAAAGAGGAATATTTCATAACAATAAACACACAAACTCACCAAGTAAGCATAATCAACCTACATATGTATGTATCTAAAAATGTCTGCTCTCATCACTTCCATTCAACATGGTGCTTGAGGCCCTTGACAATGCAATAAGGCAAGAAGAGAAAATAAAAGCCACACATATTAATAGAAAGAAGTAAAATTCTGTTATCTGCAGGTGACACCCTTGTGCACTTAAAAATTCCTAAGGCATCCACCAAAAAGCTCCCGGAACTAATAAGTAAATTTAGCAAGATCACCAGAAGCAAGGTGCGGTATATTACATTTTCCAAAAGTGCCCACAACAGTATCTCTTATCCCCAATGTTGTTTTATGATGTGATCAGGCCATTCCTGCATCAAGAGATGACGTCTAATTTCCCTCTCTTTGAACCTGGGTAGGCGTGTGCAGCTTCCACCTTGCTTTCTGGAAGTCTTACCGGGCGTCTTGAGCCATCACATCAGAAGTTTGACCTTCCCGAGGCCGCCGTGCCGTGAGAACGTAAAGCCACACGGGGAGGCCACAAGTGGGCAGCTCCACTGCAGTCTCAGTCTCGGGGTCACCCAAGCCTGGGCGACACACACGTAAGACAGTGAGCCTGCAGCTGATTCCAGTCCCAGGCGTCTCAGTCTCAGGGTCACCCAAGCCTGGGCAACACACACGTAAGACAGTGAGCCTGCAGCTGATTCCAGTCCCAGGCGTCTCAGTCTCGGGGTCACCCAAGCCTGGGAGACACACACGTAAGAGAGTGAGCCTGCAGCTGATTCCAGTCCCAGGCGTCTCAGTCTGGGGGTCGCCCAAGCCTGGGAGACACACACGTAAGGGAGTGAGCCTGCGGCTGATTCCAGTCCCAGGCAACAACCTGCACCAGCCTTCAGGGCACCCCACAGGGGTGCCAGGCACCGTGGTGCACAGACAGCAGCTCGAGGTACACGCTGCTGAAACCCCAACCCACGAGTCTGCGAGGGAGACAAAACACACGCTCTAGTCAGCAAGCTTTGGAGTAATGTGTTATACAATAGGAACTGGAAAACTGTCAGTTTTACAAAACTCAATTGTATTTGTATAAACCATCAATAAAAACTTAAGAAATTTACAAAGAAAGCTATACTATTGAAAGGACTATCAAAAATAAAAACCTATCTAGAAATAAATTTAAGAAAAGATTAGAAAAACCCATATACTGAAAAGTACAAAATGTTTATGAGGGTAAGTTAAAAGACATTTAAATAAATTTTAAAATATGCCATACTTATGGACTAGAATAAATCAACATGGCTAATGCTGTTAATTCTGGGAAAACTAACACATAGATTCAAAATATAATCCCATTCAAAAATCCCAGGCCCTAAGGCTTTTTCCAAGGCTTTTTGGGTAGGAAATGGCTAATGACAAACTTTACATAAAAATTCAAAGAACTAAAAACACTCAAGACAATTTTTTTTTAAAAAAGAACACACTAGGAGGACTATGGCACCCCACTCCAGTACTCTTGCCTGGAAAATCCCATGGACGGAGGAGCCTGGTAGGCTGCAGTCCATGGGTCACTAAGAGTCGGACACGACTGAGCGACTCCACTTTTACTTTTCACTTTCATGCATTGGAGAAGGAAATGGCAACCCACTCCAGCGTTCTTGCCTGGAGAATCCCAGGGACAGAGGAGCCTGGTAGGAGGCCGTCGGTGGGGTCACACAGAGTCGGACAGGACTGAAGTGACTTAGCAGCAGCAGGAGGACTTACCCTACCCAACTGCAAGAAAAGCGACAGAGGTTAGGACAGTGTGCACCAGGATTAACACTCCATTAACAGATTAATGAAACATGATCAAGTGTCCAAAAATAGACACTTAAAACAGTCATTTGATTTTCAGAAGAGGTGCCAAAGCAGTGTATTCTGGAAACAAAACAAAACCGTGCTTAACAAATGGAGCTGCTATGAACTAGGAAAGCTCTATTTTAAAAATGAGCCATGGTGCCTTACTCACACCACACAGAAAAATTAAGTCAAGCTCGATGAAAGACCTAGAAGTAAAAACTAAAATTACAGTTTCAAAAAAAATAAATAAAATGTTAGTTTCTAGAAGAAAAACATAGGAGAATATCCTGGCATGCTAGGGGTAGGAAAAGGATTTTTAGTTAGGACGCAGAAAATCATTATCACAAAAAATAATAATAATAAATTAGAAGTCATCAAAATTAAAATTCTTTGCTCAGCAGAAGACATTGTTAAAAAATACATTGACAAGCCACAAACTTGGGAAAAATATTCTCATACCCTCCCTCCATATATAGACATACTGTACAGTCAGGCCACTCAAAACGGCCATTCTCTTACTCTCTGTCCACCCCCTACCTGACCAGTGCCTGCTTCACCTACACCTGTGCTACTGACTGACCTTCCTCCCTATGCACCTGCCCCAGCCTCCAGCTGGTGGCTGTTCTCATCAAAGGGGCAGTGAGGGGCCTGCCCCTCGGCGGGTTTCCTAATGAGCCAGCCTGACTTCGCTGTTGTTTTGTCACTAAATTGTGTCCAACTCTCTGCAACCCATGGGCTGCAGCACACCAGGCTCCCCCGTCCTTCACTATCTCCCAGACTTTGCTCAAATGTATGGCCACTGAGTCGGTGATGCCATCCAACCATTTCATCCTCTGCTGCCCTTGTCTCCTCCTGCCCTCAATCTTTCCCAGCATCAGGGTCTTTTCCAATGAGTGGTGTTGGAGAAGACTCTTGAGAGTCCCTTGGACAGCAAGGAGACCCAACCAGTCCATCCTAAAGGAAATCAGTCCTGAATATTCACTGGAAGAACTGATGCTGACTGAAGCTGAAGCTCCAATACTTGGGCCACTTGATGCGAAGAGTTGACTCACTGGAAAATACCGAGGCTGGGAAAGAAATGAGGCGGGAGGAGAAGGGGACGACAGAGGATGAGATGGTTGGATGGCATCACCGACTCAATGGACATGAGTGTGAGCAAACTCCAGGAGATGGTGAAGGACAGTGCAGCCTGGCGTGCTGCCGTCCAGGGGTCACAAAGAGTCAAACACAACTGAGCAACTGAACAGCAACAGCTCTTTGCGTCAGGCGGCCAAAGCTGATCACAGCCTTACCATGGTGAAGGGCCTTGCCTAACTCAGTGAAGCTATAAGCTGTGCTGTGCGGGGCCACTCAAGATGGATGGGTCACAGCAGTTCTGACAAAACGTGGTCCACTGCAGGAAGAAATGGCAAACCACTCCAGTGTCCTTGCCATAAGAACTCCATGAACAGCACGAAAAGGCAACCTGATTCTCTTATAAGTGGCAAACTCCCTTTCCTCTGGGAACAAAAAAGCGCCTCCACATCCTACCCACCACACATGGGGGTCACTCCAGGACGTTTCAGACATGTAAGGGCCCCCATCCATTAAACCATTGCTGCGTCTGTCACTGACTCTGGGCTTTTCTTTGGTCTTGAAGCCGGGCACACACAGGGCCTTGTAGGCCTGCGAGGTGCAGCCCAAGAGTATAGATAAATACACACACACACACACGCAGAGGACTGCTCTCCAGCATAAATAAAAGGGACGCGCGAAGCTGGTGCGGACGCGGGGCAGCCAGGCCACACTTCTGATGGGTGTGTGAAGCTGCATGACCAACCTGGGGGAAAGGTCTGGATGTTTTTCATAGAACTCAGTATAGCTCTGCGCCATGACCCAGCAAGTCCACTCCCAGGAACTCACCCAAGAGAAACAGTACACATCAACCAGAGGACTGCACACGAGTGTTCGAGGAAATTCCTTTCCTAGCAGACAAAGAGAAGCAGCAGCCTCGGCTCCCACCAGCTGCAGGATGTTTAGACAACCTGATAGATTCACGTGGCACAGCACTGCCTCGTAATTAACAGGAATGAACTATTCATCCAGGCAACAACGTGGATTTCACTGTTTTCGATGCTACTGTAGATGAATTTTTTTCTTAATCTTCTTTTCAAATCGGCACTCCACAATTCATTCTTAACGAATCTCCTGCTGCGGCCCACGAGCCCACACGTTCTTGTCTATTCAATAAGCCTTTCTAAAACGTTGCCAGGAGCCCTCACTCTTCTCGATTGCAGCTCTCAGATCACGTCTCCGAGCCTGACGCACCCGGAGAGGAGAGAGCAGAGCCTCACGTGGACCAGACTCTCCGGCCACTCGCCGTCCACTCACGGGCTGGGTGCAGGCCCGGCTCTCCGTCCCCTCCTGCTGCTCCGATGCCCCTTCCAGGTGGAGACGCCTGATATGAACAACAGAAGCCAAGTGGGGGCCACGTGGGTGTCCTCTCCACCGCTTTCCCAAGCAGCAGACCGGCCCTTTGTCCTCTGTCCTTGGAGCTTGGCGGGGAGTGAAAACAGATCAAGGTCCTGGCTCCTTCTGAGGGTGGTCGGCCTCTCTCCCTGTTGGAACAGAACCTTCTCTAGGGGCTCTCTGTGCGGGCTCTGGGTCCTGGGGTGCTCCATGACTATTCTCTCCAGGGATAACTCGCCGCAACGAGCTCACCCCCGCCCTCCCCATCCCCTCCCGTCCCCTGACACAGGTCTGGTCATCCCTGGCCTTCCGTTGCCAGAGTCACTACAGCGCCAGGCTGCCGGCCTTTTCTCTGACAAGTAAGCTCCGACATAAAACAGTTACTCTCCCCAATATTCTCATCACTTCCACGCCAGCAACCAGTTCTTAGAACTGAGTGATTCTTCCCCAAGGAAAGAAAATGTAAATGACTAATTATAAAAGGCAACGGTTCCTTTCTACTCCAAGAGGCCGTCCTGCTAAGTAATGAATCTGAGAGTAATGGTCTGACTGCAGGGCGGGCAGGTATGGAAGCCGTAATTCAGGAGGTGAAAGCTCCCGGCAGCCCTGGCGCGCGGCGTTAGTGAAATGAGAAGTTTGGCGAAGGCCCAAGGACAATCCCCAAGGAGGCCAGGACGGGTGCGGCCAGCCTGGGCTGGGGACCCAACCCACTGTGTCCCGGGGCAGGCAGGCAAGGCTGCTGCATGGGCCCTCCGGCAGCTTCTTCCCGGGAAATCCATCCAGTCATCCTGTCCTAAGGCGGTCCTTCGCAGAGACACAGCCGTCAGCCGGAACGGCTCAGACTGCTATCGGTGAGCTAAATGAAAACCACCCCCAAAGGCAGCATCACAAGGACACAACCCCTGAAACCACTGGAAGAAATAACGGCCCAGCTTCTTTCTTCTGGCCTCACGGCTCTTGGGATCTTAACTCCCCAACAGAGGGCCCTTGGCAGTAAGAGCCTGCAGTCCTAACTGCTGGATCGCCAGGGAATTTCCCTACCAAATTATTTTTAGAAGTTAGATCTCAGAAGGCTTCCCTGATGGCTGAGCGGTGAGGAATCCAGCTGCCAAGGCAAGAGGGACAGGTTCAGTCCCTGATGCGGGAAGACCCCAGTGCTGGGAGTTTAGGAGCGGCTGAGCCCGTGCGCTCTGGAGTCGTGGAGCGGCCGCTGCTGGGCCCACGGGTCCCGACAGCCGAAGCCCTCGCACCGGGGGCCCGCGCTCTGCTACAGGGGTGGGCACCGCAACGAGAAGCCGCAGTTGGAGAGGGGCCCCCACTCACTGCCACCACGGAAAAGCCCGGGCGGCAGCAGAGAGACCCAGCAGGGTCCAAAATAAAAAAAGTTTAAAAATAAAGTTGCAAATTCAGTTTTACAAAAGGTACATCTCTGGCTGCACACCTGACACGGTGCCTGAGGAACACTGACCTCGTGTGAGACCCGTGTGTGGCTCTGTTGTGCAGACGGGACGGCAAATCCCAGGCCAGGGCCATCCACCCCACACTCCCGACATCCCAGACGGGCAACAACAACTCACGGTGCCGGGAAACGAGGGGCAGGACCCGGGCAGAAAGAGCCACTGCTCCGGGACCCCGAGACCCTGGGATCCCGGGACCCCGGGCACAGCTCCCTGGGGCACAGCCTGGCCGACGCCCCCCCGTGCGGCACTGGCTTCATCCTGTACCTCTCCTGTGTGAGCTCACCCTGGGTTGTCTCCAAGAGAGCACCCTCCTCCCCGTGGGCTGCAGCCCCCACAGTGCTCAGCCATCTGCCGGGCTCCCTGGGGCCTTTTCCAGCGGCCGGTGAGGCCCAAACGTCCATGGTGATGCCGAGGGGCCGTCTGCCAGTGCCGCCCTGCTGGCGTGGGCTGTGAGGTCTGCCACCAGGGGTGGCAGGTAAAAGCGCGGGCACGTGGCGTGGACAAGGCGGCTCCACCAACTATACCCTTAATGCCACGCGTCCATGGTCTGAAAAAGGCCACTTCCTTAGAGGATGTCGTGGGCGACACAGGAAAAAGTTCTAATCCTACGACCAGTACTGTGTCAAATCTCGACCCTTGATAAACAGCTTTTCAATATTATGTGGGAAAAACGGGAAGAACATGTAAAGCTACGGAGTGCGTGCTTGGTCGCTCAGTCCTGTCCAACTCTTCCCGGCCCCATGGACTGTAGCCCCCCAGGCTCCTCTGTCCACGGGACTCTCCAGGCAAGAATCTGGGATGCCATGCCCTCCTCCAGGGCACCTTCCCCACCCAGGGATCAAACCCGCGTCTCTTGTCTGTCTCCTGCATCGGCAGGCAGGTTCGTTACCAGTAGCGACAGCTGGGAAACGAGGCTCTCGAGACCTGCACCCAGAACGTTAAACTTCTTCCAGAAAAGCAGCGGCTGCAACTCTTTGAGCTGAGAGTGGTACTGGATACGTTTTTCAAGAAACATCATTGATATTTGAAAGAATGACCGACAGGCAAACTCATTATTCAGACTTGGTATCGGGCAGACATTTCCTCAAAAGTGAACAAAGTCAGCCCGTCACTTCAAGGGAAACAATTCACAGCATTTGTTGCCAATGATAATATTTGAGCTTTGAAACCAGAATTCAAATTTTGGAGAACTCTGACCCACCATCTGAGTGCAACAGTTCTTTATGAGGTGGTAGCACTAAAAAAGGTGACTAAAAAAAAGTTTTTTTGCTGTGGACCATTTTTAAAGTCGTTACTGGACCTGCTGCAATGTTGCTTCTGCTTTATGTTTCCGGGTTTTGGCTTGAGGCGTGTGGGATCTTACCTCCCAGACCAGGGATCCAACCAGCGCCCTCTGCTTTGGGAGGTGAAATCTTAACCCCTGGACCACCAAGGAAGTCCCAAAGGTGAGTCTTTGATATGATTCGATGAAACGTGATGTTCAGAATATCAGCATACCTCAGGCATCCCGCATGTTCCAATGACTAATGTTTGGCGTTACAGAACCACACGTGTAAAAGATCCGCTCCAAGCACAAGACGGGCCAATGGGTTTTACTGTGACTGAGCACAAATGTTCACTAATACGGCTTCACAGTCACATTGCAAGTGGCCTTTAGGAAGCTTCCATCTCTTAGGCCGTGGTACAGTACTGAAGGGAAGGCACCCGGCCATCCAGAGGGCTGTTACGCACTTCTCCGTTTTTCAACTACATACCTACGAGAGTCTGGGTTTTCATCACATACTTCAACAACAACAAAAATACATATTACAACAAACTGACTGTAGAAACACAGATGAGAATTCAGCTGTCTTCCATCAAGGCACGTAAAAGTCAAACCATGCCTCTCTTCTCATTAAACATTTTTGTTTTGGTAAATACTCATTTATCTTAAAACGTTTTACTTATGATAGCATAGAATGGATTTCTTGTTGCTAAAGTAAATCACTAAATGGTTCTGCATTATCTGGTGGAGCTCTACTGGCAGGTACCGGTAGCATCAGCCCCACGAGCCAGAGCTCCTTGACTCCCACTATTAGGAACGGCAGGCGGCCCTGAGACACGGAGCGCAGACCTCGCTGCAGAACCACTACACTGTTTCTGGACGGCACCTGGACTTCCGGGGGCGGCTCTCCGCCTGATCTTTATACTCGCTGGGCGCTGACACCTGGCCTCCTGGCACCAGCGCGTCTGACGACCCCTCTGTGGTCCCCCGTCGGCTCACGGTTCCTGCTCACTTTAGGGAGCCACGCCCAGCACCAGGCGTTCGTGGAGGAGGGGCGGAGGCTTGCCCTTTCCTAGTCCACATGGATGCTGGGCCCAGGGCCTCCTCTCCCGGCTCCCCGCCACCGTGAACCAGCGGGGGAGGGACGCATGGCACCCAGAGCTGGGTCTGCAGGTGCCCCCACGCCCTGGCCCCATGCGGCAGTGCCTCACACCCAGGCCCCTGGGGTAGCCGGACACACAGCTGCTCCATCTAGGCGACTGGAGGGCAAGAGTATGAACAGATGTGTGCTGTTCTGCAGAACTTCCCCCAGCAAAAGGGAACTCATCGCCACTGGTTTCAGCTGGGGAACGCCGTCCAGCAGGCTTCAGGGCGGGGGCGTGGGTCCCACACGCACCTGCTCGAGGGCGAGCGGCGCTGCCCCGTGTGCTGCTTGCGAGGCTGAACCGCCAACTGGGAGCACCGACGGGCTGGGGATGCTGCGTGCTCCCTGGGGCCACCTCCTCCCTGTCAGCCCTCCAGGCACACGATGCTGCCCTGGCCTTCCCTGCAAGGGGACTCTGACCCCGTCCCTGAAGCCTCTGGCAACAGGGTGGACCGCCATCTCACGATATAAACCTGAACTTCATCAAGCACAGGGAACAGCGCACGCAGACCAGGCTGAGGGCTGTACTCAGCAAAACCAAAGACAAGCTTTCTCAGTGGTTCCCAACCAGGGATGGATGTGATGAAAGGGTGCTCGAGGAAGGCGCCCTGCAACTTCCGAGAAGCGCGGAGAGGAGAGGCGTGCGGCCGGGAGCAGGCTCGTGCGCTAAGGCGCGAGAGCAGCCAGGCCCGAGGGGTGCTGACTTCCTAGCCCAATTTCCCTCTTAACCATAAGAGGACAGCCTCTTAAGCACCACAGCCTCATGGTGCGTGGTCAAAGGCTAAGCGGTGTCCACCTCTTTGCGACTTCATGAACTGTAGCCCGCCAGGCTCCTCTGTCCGTGGGATTTTCCAGGCAAGAATACTGCAGCACTTTGCCACTGCCTTCTCGAGGGGATCTCCCAGACCCAGGGATCGAACCTGTGTCTCCTGCACTGGCAGACAGGTTCTCTCCCACCGCTCCACCAGCGACGCCCTCACAGCCCCACACACACCCAGTGATAAATGGTGATGGCACCTGCAGACAATGAGAAGCACCCCGGGGAGCTCGCACCGGGTCACCAGGGACGGCCTCATCTAAGGGAATTACAGAAGAGACCCCCAAAGCCCCCAGATGCCTGTAGCAGGCCTCCCTGATTCCTTGTGCACCGGAGGATCACGTGGAATCAAACATAACCACGTGACAGAAAGACGGATGGCTGCTGCCGGCCTCACGTCTGTTGTACACACACACACACACACACGTGCGCGTGCGCCAGAGAAACATTATGCTTTCCACGCAGCACCCTTGTCAAGAAACCCTTTTATCAGACAAGAAATCTCGGGTGAAAAATGAAAAGCCAGCATCGATTTCAATGTACAGCTGATTTTATTTACAAATAAAAGCCAGATAATCTTGTATTTAAATGGCAGAAGTTCCATCACTCATGATCAGAGAAGTGACATTTGAAATTTATAAAGTTTCACACTACGATTCAATCTTTTTTCCAAGGAGGAAAAGAGCCTGAAGTTTGGGAAAGAAAGACTAAAAAATACGAGAACAGTATTAGAGTGGGGACGTGATGAATTGATGCTGGGGCTGAGATACATCTCCAGCAGGCACATTTCTCTTTACAAGACACAAAACGCGTCCCCAGGTGACCTGAGGGGCTCTCAGATACGAGGTTCCCGTCGTTCAACTCCAGGAAGGGCTTCTGCTTTCTTTGTCAATTTCTCGGTTAGCAAGAGGAACGGGGATCCACACGGTTGTCTTCAAGAGAATCGTCGTAGCTGATTTACGCACATTAAACCCAAGGCCTCAATCTCTTGTTGCCTGTTGTTCAGTCGCTGAGTTGTGTTCGACTCTTTGCAACCCCATGGACTGCAGCGCGCCAGGCCTCCCTGTCCTTCAGCGTCTCCCGGAGCTTGCTCACATTCGTGTCCATCAAGTCAGTGATGCCATCCAACCATCTCATCCTCTGTGGCCCCCTTCTCCTCCTGCCCTCAATCTTTCCCAGCATCGGGTCTTTTCCAATGAGTCAGCTCTTGGCGTCAGTCTTTAGATGACATCTTAGAAAAGCCTCACTTGGACCACTTCAAATCAAGCAGCTGAGCTGAGGCCTCTCCAGCCAGTGGTGTCAGGAACACTTGCTGTAACAAGAGCTCCGGAAAAGCCGAGACTTGTGGGGGACGCTGGTGACAAGCGCATCACCACACCCTGTCCTCTCACTCCTGGTGGAAGGACCCCACGTTACCTGGGACAAACGGGTCCTGGCGGAACCCAAGCCCCCTGCACAGCCTCCGGCCTGGGGAGGCTATCTTTGCAGCAGACCGTCCTTGAGTGGGTGACCAGAACGAACCTCAGATCAAAGCCCTGTCCCAGGCTTTCCCCTTGGGTCCCACTCTGCCCCCGTACATGTCCCCGGAGTGGTTTTATGCTTGGTAACATGGTGCTCACACGCCTCTCCCCCCACCCCCAGAATGGGCGCGGCACTGGGCACCAGCCAGGCATCTGAGAAGGCTATGTGGGTGCCAGCTGAGCCAAACGGGGCCTGCAGCTGGCTCGGGGGCCAGCCAGTTTCCCTGGCCACCTCCTGCTGTACATGAGGCCCCAGCTGCCTTCTGCCCCGACCTGCGAACTGCGTCCTCCCCAGGCACCTGTGGAAGAGCTTCCCCGCTGATACATGGGGGCGGAGCATTCCATCAAACCACCAGGCTCTGGGGGACTGGCTCCTCGGGGAAAACCCCAGCCAGTAGCCCACCTGACCTCGGATCTAGCAGAACCCCATCCACAGGAGCCCCACCCATGGGGGCAGGATGCCCTCCGGCTCTCAGCTCCCTCTGGGACCCAGCACCACGTCCTAGAGTGCCAAGGTCCCTGAGCTGAGGATGGCAGGGCAGTGGGGCCAGCCACCCACACACCCCGCGTCACTCTAAATCTGATGCCCTTTAAGAGGCAGGTTCCTCTGAACTCAGCTTGCCACAACGGCCTGCGCTACGGGCAGAACCACACAGTCACTGGCTGCAGCAGAGAGGGAGGCCGAGTGGGGACCGGACTCTGCAGGGGAGGGGTCTCTCCAAGCCTGGACTATGCCCCCCACGGACTCTGCAGGGAGGCCTGGTCCCTCTGAGCCTACACCATGACCCCCACGGGCTCCAGGGGCCCATGTGCGCCCCCAGACAGACACGTGCACACTCAGCAGCAGAGTCAGGGCTTCAGAAGGCTTGAACAGCCGTGGTGGGTGGCGGGACCCGGGCGGGGCTCACCTGGATGCCGTCCAGCAGCCGGCTCATGCACCAGTACGTGTCAGCCTCCACATTGCGCAGCACATCCTCGGGCACCCGGGAGATGTCAGCGGGGTCCGCGTCCTCGTCATCTGCGGGCGGGGGAGGGGGAGACAAGGAGCCCTCAGGTCTCAGGAGGATATGCGCTCCGCTTGCAGGAACGCGCCCCCCCAACCCAGGACCCCCCTCCCTCCCACTTCTCTCGCTCTAACTGGACGACTTGTCTTCCACCTCATCACTTAACGGGCCTCAATTTTAATACCTAATTAGTTGTAGACAATTAATATTCTGAATCCTCTCCAATTAATTAACATAATTAATATATTGTAAAGCATTGCTTCTTGGGCATTTCACATCCTAAGAAGAGGGGATCTAAAATATATTACTTATTCCTAACTGACATTGGAGTTTTTCCATAAGATTTTTAAAAAATTCTGCTTCTAATGTATAAACAAATTCACTCAGTAATAAGCCCTCTAAAAACTTGCTTCCAAGGTGAGACTTCCCAAAACCACACTGGATAAATACTGCTGCACTGTGAGCAGACACCAAGACAGCAAGGACACAGATGTGTCTGAAAGGAAGAACAGGCAATGGCGCTCTAAGTAATTTCTTCCTTCAAGTACAAAAATCTAATGAGAAAACATAACTTAAAAGTTTCAAAATGCAAAACAGATGCCTCATTGGAATGGCTTATCAGACATTTGAAGAAACTGATTTTAGATCCTTAGAAAAATTGCTATCAGCATAACACTCATAAATGTTTAAAAAAATTGTGTCTCTTATTTCTAAAAGTTTATTTACTTTTGTTGTATTTTGCAAACATGCATAGCATCCTTGCAATGAAAATGTTCTTTAAGAAAAGAAACATTTCAGCCTGGAATATATTTAGAAAGTTTTAAGTGCATAAAAATGACAATAATTATAATAATGATAACTGCTAACCTGTATCGAATGATTATTATATATGCCAGGCGCTCTGTTGTGTTTTAAATGCACTGACTCTATTATGGCCACCATTGCACCCCTGGGAAAATGGGGTGCAGAGACACAACAAGCCAGTCTGGAAATGAGGGGGTCACAGCGTGGACCCGTGTCTGCCCCCAAGCCTTGGCCAGGCCTCTGCACTCAGGCACACCTTACACCTGACACGGCCAGACTCCCACCACGTGCGAGGCTGGGGGAGCCGTCGTGCACACCCTCCCGCTCTGTTCTCTGTTCACAGCAGAAGTAAGAAAGTAAAATCAGAGCCAGCGTTTCCAGGCCGGCCGGCAGCCCACAGGAGAGCCGACTGGCTGGGCCCTCAGGAGCCCAGACAGGCTGCCACGGCCCCGACACGCGCACGCCCCTCGGGGCACAGCCTCCCAGCCATGTACACCACACAGCAGCTCTGGCTCCAAGTCCCTGCAGCCCCCTGGGAGCGCGTGTGTCCTTCTCTGTGAAGGAAAGCAGCTCTCAGCCCCTCCTTCATCTGCTCCCTCACTCACTCAACAGGGCTTTGTCGGTTTGGTCTGGAGCGTTTTTTTAATTGAGATATAATTCAATTTGAGTGTACAGTTCAGTGGGTCTTAGGACCTTCATGGGCTTAGGTAGCGTTGCCACTACCTAACTCCAGAATGTTCTCATCACCCCCAAACGTAGCTTGAACCCAGCAGTAGCCTCTCCCGGCCCCGGGGCCCCGGGCAGCGCGCCGCCTGCCCCACGGACATGCCTATGTGGCCATCTCAGGCCAGTGCACACGGGCCACACAGCCTGTCCTGTTCGGTGGTCCTCGCTGCACACGAGGCTTCCAGGAGTAACCGAGCCTTCCCTCCTTTCTGGGGGAGAATGACCTCCCAGCGCACGCACGGGCCACGTCCTGTTTATCACCGCTCCTCGGTGGGCACACCCCGCGCCCCTACACTCCAGACCCTGGGGTGCAGAGATGAGGAGGAACCAACGTCCCCAAGCAGCTGGAGGACTAAAGGGGGAAACGACTTCAGAAATGGAAAACGGCCAACGGGGAGGGCTGTCTCTTCACAGCCAGGCCCTGGCGGGCAGACCCACGCGGCCCGCCCTCCCCTTCGACGCGGGACTGGGGTGAAGCGTGCTTCGAGGCCGGCTCTGGGCTCCCCTCCAGCCCAAGGTGCCCAAGAACCTGCCCTACCGGGGGCTGCAGGCCTCACTCTGCCCCCAGGCCGGCCCGGCCAAGCACCCGGCCTCGGAACTCTGTCCGGGAGGCCCATGTGCCCACGGGCCCCGAGTGCCTGGGGGATGGAGCCTGCCTGACTCCGCACACGGCGTCTTCTCCGTCAGTTGACAGGCGGGAAGCCACGTTCCCCCACAGGGCTCCCTGCACTGCGCTGCCGGGCCACGGGCACCAGGTCCCGCCCAGCATGATGCCTTCCTGCTTCAAGACCGAAATCACAGACAGGAGTAGAAGTGGCCTCCTCGGAGCACAGACTTCCTTGCTGGGAAAACGGCTTGGGCAGGATCGACTCGGCTTCCCCTGAACCAGAGCAGAGCTGACCGCTTTCCAGTCTTAGGGCGCTGGGTCTACAACAACCCGAGGGCTCCTTGGGAGTGTCTTTCCTCCACGTCCTCACTTTCGAGGGTCTCCAGATCATTGAGCTACAGGGCCACATCCCTCTCCGGGTCACAGAGGAGGCAGGGTCACCCAGGCCAGGACGGCGGGGGGCGGGAACCTGTGGGAGGCAGGCGGGCGCCTCTGCTAATGTTTTTGGTCTGTTCAGCGGGCTTATTATTTGATCCCAGGAAATGTCGCAGCCTATGCCAGGCGTCACTCCCCGCGACAGGCCATTTGTTCCTCTCCGACCTAACGAAGCACCGGCGCCCCCACGCCCAGCTGTCTTCGGCAGGGCAGGTCGAGAGAATCAGAATGACCCCTGCTGTCAGAATGAGATAAATACCCTCCTGCCAGAGAAGGTGCCCCCAGCACCGCAGAACACTGGGAACAGTGCAGAACCTTCCAGAAGCCCCAGGCTGGGACTGCAGTCAGAGTCGAGGGACAGAGCAGAAACCACAGCGGCTGCCCTGGTGGGGGGCACAGGGGGGCACTGGCGGTACTGGGGGTGGTGCGCAGCTGGACCAGACACCAACAGAAAAGCAGGCGCAGCAAGGCTCTGTCTGACAGAGGCCACGTACTGACCCTCGGCAAGATCACACCGCGGAGTGGGTGCCAGCTCTTGGGGTCAAGACCCCCTGACTCCTAGGGTGCGCACCTGCCCCCTGAGCTTGCCGCTGCCCTTACGGTCTGCGGGGCAGTGGGGCGGGGGGCAAGGGGTCTGCACCTCAGGTCAGCGGGACTCGGTGACGGTAGAGAGGCCGAGGCCAAGGAGACGGGACACAGAGATGAGGTGTCCCGGCCACCAGCCCAGGTTCAGGGGAAGAGACAGGACCCAGTGGGCAGAGCTGCTGAACTCACAGGGACAGGGGAGCAGACAGACCCGACCGGCACGGGCGGGCGTGAGGCCTGCACAGCTACACAGCAGCAGGCGTGTCCGAGCAGCAGTGCTGCCCCGGGACCTGGGCCGTGTGGACATCCTGACCCAGCCTATGAAGACTCTGCAGGCGAGGGGAGTGAGGGGCTCGGGGGTCCTAGGATGGAGGGGGCCCCCACACAGCCTCCCCAGCTCCAGGCAGGGCTGAGCCCTCCCACCGCCCCGGGAGCCAGACACGCAGGGCCACGGTGGACTCCAGAGAACGGCGTTTACGGCAAACAGCCTACTTAAAATGACAGAATGTAAACCAAACCAGTTCATCAAAACCCGGCTAGGTTCCACATAACGCCGGCGTGAGCAACGCGGTCTCGAAGCTGCACCCAGCTCTTCTCCCCAGGTTGTCCGCACACCTCGCTTCCACACCAGGCCTGTATCCTGAGGACACCAAGCTGGGGAAAGATCTCTAACCCCACGGGGCCTTCAGAGTGCAGGGGGCAAGTGCACAGGCCAGCGGCAAATGCGCTGACGGCCACGGTCCCGGGCAGAAGACCCGCAGTCCCAAGTGGACTGCAGTGAACACGGAGGCCCACGACAGGACAGACACTTGATTAAAAACAATCTCGCTCGCCGCCTTAGATCACGGAAAAGCTTTAGGGGAGGGTTTGCATAAATTCTTTGAAAATGCTGTCTGGCCGTCTGATTGTTTAAAAAGCAATTTGAAAAACAACCCCAATCTTTATCAACAGCTCCACTCATACGGAAAACTCCAGAACTGCAGGTTGACACGACATGAGAACACGGCTTAGACGGCGCCGCAGAGAACCCGGGAGGCCCCGCGCGACTGGTGGGGCAGGAACCTACCGCCCTCTGTTTTCTACGGAAAGGTACAGAGTAAGAAGACAGCATCTGTTTTCACAGAGCAGATATTTAGCAATAGCGGGTGGGGTGGGGAGGGGGGCGCGCGATGCTGTTTAAGCCACTGGGAGAGCTTAACTAAAAGTCTGCCTTTCCCACAGACAAACAGCCCTGGAGTGAAAGTTCCCCACGGTGATGGTACTGCCCTTGCAAATCGTGAGAGGCTTCCGGGGTGTTTGGGGGTCAGAAGGATTAGGGTGAAGGGATCCGCTGGCTTTCAGCAGAGGGGCACCAGCCATCCTCCGCCAGACACAGGAAACAGAAAAATGGAAGGGACAGAGCCTCGTTCGGAGAAAACCACACAGGGATATAAGGGCTGCTTTGAAACATCCAAAACTCCGTCTTGGGTAAATAAAGAGCAGGACTCTCCTGTGCACGTTTCCGTGTCCAGACGACCAGAAGAAAGAAAAGGTGAGTGGGGAAAGAACAGGTAGGGTGAGGAGCTCGGAGTCCTGGGACACCATGATGAGGAGGCGGTCTTGACAGCCACCACCACTGACAGACAAACGGACAGGCAGACAGGCGGACAGAGGGCTTCTCTTGCGTTTCCACAGCATGTCCTCTGCGCCGGGGTCTGTTTCACGGGAAGATGCCCGCCGGGGAGAACACCCCACCTGGCAGACACGGGGCCCATGGGCAGGGAAGGTGCCGGGCAGGGCAGAGCCGGAGTAGGGGCTCATCCGCTGGGCATCGTGGCCACGCTGGGCCAGGCGAGGGGGCCAGGGCCTCTGACTCCACGTGGACAGGAGGGAAGAGCCCTGGTCACTGGCCTCCCGGCACGGCGACAACTCAGGAGAGACAGGGCTTCCTGCAGAAGAACAACAGCCCCCGTCCTCTCCTCCATCAGACGGCAAGAGAGCCGGTCCCCGCACAAGCTCCCCAAGCTGCAACCTCCTGGGTGAGACCCCCGCGGCCTCCCTCTGCCTCCAGGAGACCCCGCATGGGCAAGGCAGGGGACACAGACTGGAGCCTCACTCACGGGGACGGGGACCAGGGAGCTCTCAGCGGGCATCCCCACAAGATAAAAGCAACAGGGTGGCCTGCCAACCAGAAAGGGGAGACGGCTCACAGTTAAACACCGCCAGGACGCTCGCAGGTCCCCGGACACCCACACAGGATCCCACCCACACAGGCTGGAGGGCGGCCTCCCGCACCACAAGCTTTAGGAGGAGAGCCGGCCCTGCTGAGGACAAGCGAGGGCAGGGAAGGGGCCAACGCGGCCGTTATGACCATGTCCATCACCCACCGTGCCCGAGCCCTGCCTGCAATGAGCCTCTTGGCATAATCGGAAGCTTAACTGGCGATCAGAAACACCCCCTTCTCTATCAGCAAGCTGGAGCCACTGTGCGGTCTAATCTTCCACATCCCTTGACCTGGGAGGTTTAAATTTGAAACGCTGACACTCTGGTGATGGAGACTCCGGCACTTAATTACATAGGTTTGGGCTCCAATGTAGGGGAAAAGTCCTGCTTTGGCGAGAGAGGCGTCTCAAGACCATAAATTCACGAAAACTCCTTGGCCCGGCACAAATGACGAGCGTGATGATCAGACTGGCTGAGCAGTAGGAACGTTTAATTCTAACATAAGTAATATAAAAGAGCTCAAGGTTACAGATCACAGGCCGTCAAGAGTTTCCAACTCTGTGACGGGGCTGAAGACCCGTAGCCCTCGGCCGTGGGCAGACGAGGACCACAGGTCAAGGACAAAACAAGGATGACGCGCTCCCTCGGGGTCAGGCAGGCCAGCACCGTTTGGCCACGTCCGGCCAGCCGCCTCCTGGCCCTGACAGGGGCCCTGATGACAAGGACCCGCCTCTCACCCCCAGCGGGGCTCTGTTCCCGTCCTCTCGCGCCCCTGCACACCCCCGTCACGGGTCTCCAGCCTCGCGGAGCGGCAGCCGCAGCAGAAGGCACAGCTCTGGGGAACAGGACACGGGCGCCAGGGGTGCTGGGCAGGCAGCTGCAGGTCTCTTCCTACAAAAATGCGGTATCTGACCCCAGGGGCAAGGCCTCTGGGAGCACCTGGGAAAAGGACAAGGTTGGTGTGGGGGCTGACATCAAGCGTGAAGGGAAACTCCGGTATCCTCGGCGACTCTTGCTTTTCTAACGTCGTTCTGATAAAAAGAACAATGCTTCATCTCAGGGCATTCTTTTGGCTTGATGGGCTCTTTGATTTTTCCCATAACGCTGTGAGTAGAGGTTTTGGTAATGGAATTGCCATTGGTTGAAATACTGATTGATTCTCTTAACTCATATTGAGCACTTGTTTGTGCAAGAAAACGTGGGGACGGGAAAAAGGTAAAGATGAAACAGAACCGCCTGCAGAGCCCGGAGGAAGCGGGGCCAGGCACACACTCACTCACCAACTCACCAATTCATTCACTGACTATTTACCAATCTCCTTCACTGACCTGATTCATCTCTGCAGGGGCACACTGCACACGGCCGCGTCTGCAAACAAAGAAACTGCCGCGTGCAGAGTGAGCAGAGACTGGGCTCAGACACGGCCGGCAGCTCTGCAGACGTCTACATGGCCAGGCCAGGCCAGAGGTCCTGGGGCTCCAGGGCGCCTGGCCCTGAGCTTAACACCCAAAAAAGATGTCCTTTTCATTATAGGGGACTGGAATGCAAAAGTAGGAAGTCAAGAAACACCTGGAGTAACAGGCAAATTTGGCCTTGGAATACGGAATGAAGCAGGGCAAAGACTAATAGAGTTTTGCCAAGAAAATGCACTGGTCATAGCAAATACCCTCTTCCAACAACACAAGAGAAGACTCTATACATGGACATCACCAGATGGTCAACACCGAAATCAGATCGATTATATTCTTTGCAGCCAAAGATGGAGAAGCTCTATACAATCAGCAAAAACAAGACCAGGAGCTGACTGTGGCTCGGACCATGAACTCCTTATTGCCAAATTCAGACTGAAATTGAAGAAAGTAGAAAAAACTACTAGACCATTCAGGTATGACCTAAATCAAATCCCTTATGATTATACAGTGGAAGTGAGAAATAGATTTAAGGGCCTAGATCTGATAGATGGAGTGCCTGATGAACTATGGAATGAGGTTCGTGACATTGTACAGGAGACAGGGATCAAGACCATCCCCATGGAAAAGAAATGCAAAAAAGCAAAATGGCTGTCTGGGGAGGCCTTACAAATAGCTGTGAAAAGAAGAGAAGTGAAAAGCAAAGGAGAAAAGGAAAGATATAAACATTTAAATGCAGAGTTCCAAAGAATAGCAAGAAGAGATAAGAAAGCCTTCTTCAGTGATCAATGCAAAGAAATAGAGGAAAACAACAGAATGGGAAAGACTAGGGATCTCTTCAAGAAAATCAGAGATACCAAATGAACATTTCATGCAAAGATGGGCACGATAAAGGACAGAGATGGTGTGGACCTAACAGAAGCAGAAGATATTAAGAAGAGGTGGCAAGAATACACAGAAGAACCGTACAAAAAAGAGCTTCAAGACCCAGATAATCATGATGATGTGATCACTGACCTAGAGCCAGACATCTTGGAATGTGAAGTCAAATGGGCCTTAGAAAGCATCACTACGAACAAAGCTAGTGGAGGTGATGGAATTCCAGTGGAGCTATTCCAAGTCCTGAATGATGATGCTGTGAAAGTGCTACACTCAATATGCCAGCAAATTTGGAAAACTCAGCAGTGGCCACAAGATTGGAAAAGGTCAGTTTTCATCCCAATCCCAAAGAAAGGCAATGCCAAAGAGTGCTCAAACTACCGAACAATTGCACTCATCTCACACGCTAGTAAAGTAATGCTCAAAATTCTCCAAGCCAGGCTTCAGCAATATGTGAACCGTGAACTTCCTGATGTTCAAGCTGGTTTTAGAAAAGGCAGAGGAACCAGAGATCAAATTGCCAACATCCGCTGGATCATGGAAAAAGCAAGAGAGTTCTAGAAAAACATCTATTTCTGCTTTATTGACTATGCCAAAGCCTTTGACTGTGTGGATCACAATAAACTATGGAAAATTCTGAAAGAGATGGGAATACCAGACCACCTGATCTGCCTCTTAAGAAATCTGTATGCAGGTGAGGAAGCAACAGTTAGAACTGGTCATGGAACAACAGACTGGTTCCAAATAGGAAAAGGAGTACGTCAAGGCTGCATATTGTCACCCTGTTTATTTAACTTATATGCAGAGTACATCATGAGAAATGCTGGACTGGAAGAAACACAAGTTGGAATCAAGATTGCCGGGAGAAATATCAATAACCTCAGATATGCAGATGACACCACTCTTATGGCAGAAAGTGAAGAGGGGCTAAAAAGCCTCTTGATGAAAGTGAAAGTGGAGAGTGAAAAGGTTGGCTTAAAGCTCAACATTCAGAAAACGAAGATCATGGCATCTGGCCCCATCACTGCATGGGAAATAGATGGGGAAACAGTGGAAACAGTGTCAGACTTTGTTTTTCTGGGCTCCAAAATCACTGCAGATGGTGACTGCAGCCATGAAATTAAAAGACGCTTACTCCTTGGAAGGAAAGTTATGACCAACCTAGATAGCATATTCAAAAGCAGAGACATTACTTTACCAACAAAGGTTCGCCTAGTCAAGGCTATGGTCTTTCCTGTGGTCATGTATGGATGTGAGAGCTGGACTGTGAAGAAGGCTGAGCGCTGAAGAATTGATGCTTTTGAACTGTGGTGTTGGAGAAGACTCTTGAGAATCCCTTGGACTGCAAGAAGATCCAACCAGTCCATTCTGAAGGAGATCAATCCTGGAATTTCTTTAGAAGGAATGATGCTAAAGCTGAAACTCCAGTATTTTGGCCACCTCATGCGAAGAGTTGACTCATTGGAGAAGACTCTGATGCTGGGAGGGATTGGGGGCAGGAGGAGAAGGGGACGACAGAGGATGAGATGGCTGGATGGCATCACTGACTCGATGGATGCGAGTCTGAGTGACCTCCGGGAGCTGGTGATGGACAGGGAGGCCTGGCGTGCTGCGGTTCATGGGGTCGCAAAGAGTCGGACACGACTGAGCGACTGATCTGATCTGATCTGATCTGAGTGGGAAGGGGGGCCGTGGAGACATCGGTGCCCTGGAGTCAGTGCGCATGGGGCAGGGGAGCAGGGATCTGGTGGAGGACAGTGCTGTGGGCGGAAGAGACGCTCCCAACCAGAGCCTGTGAGCCGCCACGGCCACCTGAGCGTCCAGGCTGCACGACACCCCCACCAGTGAAGGCACTGCCAGGGAACACGTCAGCTCCACGCCGTGAAATGCCAGACACTGCCATCGCCTGCAGAGGACAGGGGCAGGCGGGGTCGCGGCACTGCTCAGCTACATTTCTACAGCATGTGTCACCAGCTGCGTCCCTCCCCACGGCTGCACCTGCGGGCGTGTCCCCCTACTGCTGTTAAGAGCCCTGAGAGCAGGGCCGTGCCCACCTCACTCCACGTCCCCAGCCCCCACCCGCACATAGCAGACACACCCAAACGCCCTACCACGTGCTCGATGGTCTGCTGCCAGAGACCCACGGCCCAGGAGGGAGGGGCACTCCACCGACAACTCGGCCCAGAGCACGGTGCGTATTATGCCAGCACGCTCTATGAAGAGCGAGAAAAGAGTTTCCCCGAAGTCTCTGGCCAAAGGAAATATCTAACTTACCGCTGAACTTAAGCTTCAACACTTTGGCCACCTGATGCAAAGAGCCGACTCATTGGAAAAGACCCTGATGCTGGGAAAGACTGAGGGCAGGAGGAGAAGGCGACGACAGAGGACGAGATGGTTGGATGGCATCACTGACCCGATGGACATGAGTTTGGGCAAGCTCCGGGAGTTGGTGATGGACAGGGAGGCCTGGAGAGCTGCAGACCACGGGGACGCAAAGAGTCGAACACGACTTAAGAGACTGAACAACAAACAATAACTTGCTTCCACGAATGGCCATGCAAACCAGTCAGTGAGGGAGGATTCATTCACACTGAAGAAACCATTCTTTCAGATGAGGTCACGTGCAACCTGCTCCAACGGCCTCCTTCGCACAGAAGCCCAGGGCTCTGTGAACAGAAGGCCAAGCTCCGCTGATCCGGAGGCATCCTGAAAGACTGCAGCAGGTGCTGACCTCGCCCTTGAGAATCACAGGCGCACCGTCTCCGGAAAACAGCTCCCCAGGGCCCACCTCTCCCAGGAGAGCAGGCCCTCTTCAGCTCCTGCCCTCTCCCTTGCTCAAGAACCAGAAGCCGGGCGCACGCGGCCTTTCTGGAGCTCACAAAGATCATGAAACCCACGCCGTTCATATGAGGCACACCAGTGCTGAACCGCTTGTCAGGCTCACGGGACAAACCCTCCCACATCTCCTCACTGCGTTAAAGCGCTCAAACTCCTCGTTACTCTAACAAGGAAAGGGGTGGAGGACTTCAGGCTAAGACCTTTCTGACCGCGCGTCTCCAAGCAGAAGCAGATTCTGTACACAGGCTCGTCCTTCAGGAGGCGGACAGCAGTCATTTAAGTACGAGAATGAGCTTTCTGGAGTCACAATCATCTGATGAAGACAAACTGATCATAAATCAATCCACTCAATTGATTTACTCCCTTTATCCAATTAAGTCAAAAATAATTCCTCAAAGGATAAATGGGTCTTTAAATCAATCAGCAAAATGCTCACTCACTCAAATCATCACTAATGCAGCCAGATGGAAAGAAAAAGTTGACCAACATGAGACCCTCCTTGTTCCTGAGGGTTTGGGTGGACCGTACTCAGAGGTGCTGGAGGAGAGCTTGGGGTGTGGCCCTGGGGCAGAAAGTCGCCCCCAGAGGGGCGTGTAGAGGTGCTTCCCCCAGCATGACACTGGAATTCTGACTTCTCAGCTCAGAGAAAGAGCATCCTAGGGAAAAGCCCAGCACAAAAGGGAAACCCGGCCTAGATCAGCACAGTCAAATATAAAATGGTCATAAGCGAAAAACTGGGAAAGTAAAACAAACTGGATAAACATTTGCAGCATCTGCAGGCCACGGAGAGACATAAACAAGCTGCGAAGAGCTGTCTCCCAGCAAGAAAAACATACACGCGAGCCCGGTGGAAATGGAGGGACACCTGAAAAGGATGGTTATGAAAAAGTCAAACATACGGAAGCGATCAGCAGCGCTAGCTATCAATAAATTCAAATAAACATAACCAATTTAATAAACATAAAACAGTAACATTTCACAGTTTAAAGTACCCACCACGGGTACAGGTGAAGAGAAACAGACTCGGGACCCACGCAGAGTACTCACAGCCCAGGCGGGAGGCAGGGACTGTGTGACCCCATAGACGGCAGCCCACCAGGCTTCCCCGTCCCTGGGATTCTCCAGGCAAGAACACTGGAGTGGGTTGCCATTTCCTTCTCCAATGCGTGAAAGAGAAAAGTGAAAGTGAAGTCGCTCAGTCGTGTCCGACTCTTAGCGACCCCATGGACTGCAGCCCACCAGGCTCCTCCATCCATGGGATTTCCAGGCAAGAGTACTGGAGTGAGGTGCCATCGCCTTCTCCGAAATAATGGGCGAGTTAGCCACAAATTAGCTGTCATCTCAAATGCAACCAGTCCACTGAGTATTCCAACATTCCAGTTCACTCCAGTTTTTTCTACACGGAGTTTTCTCTCAGCTCTTTCTGTGGTGATGGTTGCATTATAAATATAAACATGCGTCCTGCTGGAAGCTGGCCTTGGTGGTGAGGGTTTTCCACTCTTATCACATGCCCTTTGAAGTCATCTTTCAGGTTGCTGGTTAACAGGCCGAGCCTGGTGCTCTGCCGGCTCCATAACCACCCCGCTGCCCTGGGCTGCAACATCATCTGAACACTTCTCCACTATTAGGAACGCATCCGTGGACATCTTTCTTGCACAAGGGGTCTGATCCACGTTGAGAATCGTTTGCTTACAACAAGCATCTCAGATGAAACTGGCAGGTGAAGAGTATGTTTTCAGGGCTCCTGGCAAATCTTAGTAAAATATTTTGAAGGAACATTTGGAATTTACACCATAGCCAGGACGCCCAAGACTGTGGCCCCACCATCTCTCATCAGCGGTTCCTTCTTTAACCTCTGGGAAGGCTCAAACGGCTCAGTCAAACGAGGTTTAATTTGCACTGTTTCACACTCTGCTGAGGCTTCGCATTTTCACGGCTGCTCCTTAAGCCCATTTCGGACTGACTGAGTTATCGGATGTGGGCGCTCACCCCCAGGAGCGGGCTCTCCGGGTTGGGATTTCAGACCCCTGGTCTCCTGCTAAGTGCAGCCCTCGGGGGCAGAGGCCAGGCCTCCCAGCAGACGGGACGGGAACCAACTGGCCCAGCTCACCGCACGTGCAGGATCTCAGTTGCCCCGAGGAAACACACAGAAACTAAGGAACCCAAATCACAACACCCCAGATGAGTCTGTCAAAATACACACACACATACACACACACACACACACACACACACACACACACACACACGCTCCCCCGACCGGCGGGCTGGTGGCCTGTGCCCGCACGTGGGCCCCTCTGTAACCAGGAGGGCACAGCACTGGGGCTGCTCTCCCTCCAGTACCCGGGCTTCCTGAGGATGCAGTCTGTCCACGGGCTACGGGGGGAGGCCCCTGACCAAGGCCTGGGCCCCATGTCCGGGGGAGGTGGGTGAGAAGTCACTGAAGGAGGGGCTGTGTTAACTTTCTCTCCAGCTCTATCAACCCTGCTGCCTGAAGAAACGATGCAGTCGCTTCTCTGTCGTGTTTGTGCTGGGATTACAAAACGCAAAATTAGGGGTGCGGGCCTGGGACATTGTGAGCCGTGCACAAAAGGGGAGCTAAGCAGTCACCATGACTACAGTCTGTCGCAGTCTCTCGGTTGGTCTCGTGAACATGGAACATGCCACCCAGAGCCAGGCTGCTCCCATAAATGCTGAGGATGGGCCTAAAACCGCCCGAGCCACTTGAAAAGCTCAATGTTCCATGGATATAAAATCACACAGAAACGCATTACAATCTGCAGGCGCTAGTGACCTTGTGTGCTGGTTGTGGTGGAACCCAAGTGTGAATCCACAGCCATCACTCAACTTGAAGTGAAGTGATGGTCAGTCATGTCCAACTCCTTGCGACCCCATGGACTGCAGCCCACCAGGCTCCTCAGTCCATGGGATTCTCCGGGCAAGAATACTGGAGCAGGTTACCATTTCCTTCTCCAGGGGATCTTCCCGACCTCGGGATTGAACCCGGATCTCCTGCACTGCAGGCTGATTCTTTGCCAGCTGAGCATGGGAGCAAAACTTCAGAAACACTTGGATGACGCTTGACCTCCATTTCCTACGTTTATCTGGAATTCTTCACTTGTTTTTAAAAAGTTAGACTATTTTAATGTGTTGGTGTCATGAATGTGTTTACTCAAGGGCAGTTAAGAGACTCAACGCAATGCTACAACCGCCTGGAACAGAGAAGACCCAACACCAACCAACTAACAGCATTTGCAGAGAAAAGGAAAGGAAGAGGGTTGTCAGAGCAAAGCCTCAGCAGCTTGATCATCCACGGTCGTTCTCCACAAGCGCCACTGAACTCTCCATGCCCGGAGTCCTGGGCAAGGGTTTCTGTTTTGTGCTCTGAGGAAATCTGTTCTCTTAGCTGGAGACCAGCCATTCTCTTCTCTTCAGATGTGTGTGCCTGGTACTGGCCACGGGGCCTGCTCACTGTAGGCTGGCTTGAGGGTCCTCGAGCCCAGTATCAAAAAGATGCCAAGAAAACATATTTCTAAACAGGGGCTCCCCTGCACCTCACACACAAAGCCGGTCAGGGTGTAGTTAACACGCCACCGCCCACGAGCTCAGGTGAGGATAAGTGTGGTTAAGGGGAGGCACGTGGTTAAGGAGCTCGGACGCTGGGGAGCTGCATCCCAGCCTCGCAAGAACACAGGCTGCAGCCAGGAGTGAGGGCTTTGCTTCCAGAAACTCCCCCAAGGTCAGTATGTCCTCGGACAAAGCAAAGATGGAACATCACTCTTGAGGAGCAGCCAAGCCCGTTGCCGTCCCCGGAACCCAGAGAGAAGTGCCTGGCAGATGGGGGTGGAGAAGTCCTAGCTGCCCACGCAGAGCTGGTCCTCACCCTCGCCAGGGGCCCTGCAGATGGGGGCTGGCTGGGCGGTGGAGGAGGGATTCTGAAATAACACATCTCAACAGCTTAAAATGTCCATAAGGCACGGCTCTCCAACAAGAATGTCACCCAAGGGGGGGGGCCCTCCGCCCGCCCACAGACAACCCCTGGTCCCGCCCCCACGGAAAGACAGGACCAAGCACCCAGGGATGAGTGGGGTTACAGCGCTGGCTGCAGGGGAGCTCGGAACAAGGAGAGTGCTGAGAAGGGACTCAGGGGACAGGGCTGGCACAGGACAGAGCTGCCAGGTGCCAGCCGCAAGGAGAACCAGAAGGACCCGGGCCAGGGATCGATGCCGCTGGGCCGACTCACCCCCAGGAGGCCAGCCACGAGCACCCTGGAGAGCAGGCACAGGAAGGGGCCCCCAGGCTGGGAGCCCCGCCACCACAGTGCCGTCACCCGCCTCCAGGGGCAGCTGCTGCCGCTGAGGACACTGCCCCCAGCCTGGACAAAGGCAGGAGACGTGTGTGGTGGGGGGTGCAGGCAGGGCAAAGCTCCTGTCTGTCCCTCACCCTCTCCAGGGCGCATCCTCCTGTCGGACAGTCCCTTGGGGGCTGGATCCCTGCAGAGCTCACCCCCAGCCCTGGAGGATCCGTGTTCATGGAGCTGCTCAGTTCCACCTGCTGACCCTTGCTGGTCTGCACTGTCGGGGCCCAGGTGGAGGGGGCGTTCCCACCGAGCTCCAGGCCCCAGGCCTCAGTGTGCAGACTGGGCGGCAGCTCAGTGAAGACAGAGGCCCCAGCCTGACTCCAGGCCCCTGTGGACTCTGGAGCAGGGCCTCCACCAAGCACCCAGCCGGACCTCCCCGCCCGCCGGTGGCCTGCCCTGCGCTGGGTGCCCGCCTTTGCATCCCCCTCTACCACCTGCCTGACTCGCCTGCATCCTTCAGGACCTAATCCGGGCTGCTCCTGCTCCTCGCCAGCGGCAGAGAGGACCTAAATCTGAGGTCCTGGAGAATGGTGACGCCTTCCCACGGGAGCCTTCACTTGTGAGTGAGAGGAGACGCTCCTGCCCGAGCCCAGAGGCCTCTACTCTCCCCGCTGCAGGGGCACACATGGCCTCGCCGACACAACACTCGCCTAGACGCGGAGGGCAGCCCCCACCTGCCTGCCCAGCCTCAGCACCTTAGGGCTGGACCAGACATCAGACACAGCCAGGGCAACCCCACCAACTGAGGGCGGCAGGCCGACCCAAGCAGGGTCTTCTTTCTGTCTGGCTGTGCCAGGGAAGCGGTCTTGCTAACAGCACATTTATTATGACACACAATTCTTGAAAATAATGGTGTGTATTCTGAGGGATACAGAATGTATATAAATAAAAGTGCCTGGAAACGCACGATGCAGCTTCAGCTGACATCGTGGTATAGTTCACCGCATCACAGTTTGGTCCATAACGCGCCTACATACACACGTTTTTTTAATAAACCAGAATTGAGACGGAATGTGAAGTTCGAGGTCCCACTACTTTTGTGTATACTTTGGTCATTTTCACTCACTGAAAATGCAGGGAAATCACACACCACCACTGGCTTATGCATCCTCTATGGCTGGACATGTGGGTTTGTCTGGCGCCTCTGCAAGGACAAAGGCCTCAACACCGAACCCCCAGCCCTGTCTCCGTGCCTTCCCCCGCCTCCTCCAGACAAGGAGGCGCCCCGAGCCTTTCGGGGACTCAGAGATTACGGGGTGTCAATCTCATCACGCCTCAAAAGCACTGAGCATTATCTTCTTTAATCGTGGCTAATTTGCTAGACAAAGATAGAACTGTGTTATTGGTTTGATTTGCATTTTCATTACAGGGATGCTAGACTTCAGGTTTTGTTTTTTTTGTGTGTGTGTATTATTCATTTGTGGTAGCATTTTGCAACATTCCTCCTTATTTCCAGAAAGAATCTTTTTAACTGTATGTTTGCTATTCACAGACATAAGAAATGGTTCACAAAGATAAACACTGTCACAAAAACCCCACAAGCAAGGAGAGGCGCGGAGCAGAGAGCAGAGCTTGCTGCGGGAACATAAACACCACGTCTGCGGGCAAGGAATGCTCACGGCGCCACCAAACAAAGCAAACATTTCCGGTCAACCTGAGGCCACCTTTCCACAGAAGGATAAAAGATAACTAAAATCAGGATGCTGTTCTGGGGTGGCTAGAGAATAATTTATTTTGTTTGGCCTTTCTTATCCAATTCAACATTAGTGTATTTTTAATCAAATATATCAATATGTACTAATTAACCCTGCGTGGGGTGACTCAAAATTAACCAACCGCTTCAATAATAAATCAAAAAACTGTAATTGGTATTTTAATTTTTTATAAGTAACATACCATGTAACACCAGAGTGAATACTCTATCACCACCATATAATTACACCACAACATACTCTGAGGCCCATCCTTCACGCTGTTATTAGACTCATAAAATATGCTTCCAAAATGAGAAAAAATAGCTGTCAAGAACTGCATCTTATTATTCAACTATTAAACTTTGTTAATCATCAATCAGTTTAATTGCTCCTGACACAGGTTATAAATAACATTTTGTGGTTCAACAGAATACTACACGGGTAACCCCATCGTCCCCGGGGCTGAAGAGGAAAAAGCCCTCCCCGGGACATCCCAGCAGCACCTGCTTATCCTTCCCCGTTGTTTCCATTTCAGTCGGATATAGCATTCCGAAGCGTTTTGCTGATTTAGGCTGAAGATGTTAAGAAGTCGCTGTATGTAACTGCCTGGCATTATTTTCAATTAGATCCCTAATGGCAGATGACCCGTTTCACCTGGTCCAAACCCGCAGCTGAACGCAGACATGACTGCCTGACTGTGTCCAGCTGCTGTGAGCCCCGGCCCCTCCTCTGACCATCAGCTCGGGGTCCCAAGCTCCAGCCCTGGGCGCCCAGCTCCGACCACCGGCTCGGGGTCCAAGCTCCGGCCCTGGGCACCCAGCTTGGCTGCAGCGGACGCAGAAAGGGGACGCAGCTATGCCTCAGCGGACGGGACACTGAGGGGAGGCGAGAAGGAAAGGCGGGACTCTGGGGTCTTCCCGTCGGCAACGCCGCACACCAGGTTGCACACGCCAGCACGTCCCCGTCTGCACGGGCCCTGCTCTCACGCCGTCAGTGCCACGGGTGTGGGGACAGTGCTCGGCAAGGCTGGGGACCCACTGCATGCCCGGGGGCCTGCTGTCTACGGAACGCGCTCACTTCAACCTGTTCTCCCCTGGAACAGCTCTAAGACCACGGTAGTCAGCCAGCTGTGTAGAGATCTGTGTCAGTGGTGGTCTTCCCTGAAAAGGCGAAGGCTGGGAAGCCCCGGAGTGACACCCCCCACAAAGGCACCGAAGGGGTGCCCGAAGGCCGCACGGCCAGCCTGCCCCAGGCCCGAACGGACGGGGAGGCAGGCAGCGAGCATCCTGCTGGAGAGGGGGCAGCCAGCAAGGCTGCACCGAGGAGGAAGCCCATTGACTTCACACTAGGACGATGGGCCGGGTCAGCTTCCAGAGGATTCCACAAAATCCTAAGAAGTAGAACAAAAATAATAACCACAGCAGACTTCCTGTAGAAATGAGGCAGGACAAGAGGCAACACAATGATGCTGTTGAAGTGCTGGAAGGAAAACGGTCAACCCGGATTTCTAGACTCAGTGAAAAATACCTGTCGTGAGGTGAAACAAACGCTTCTTCAGACCAAAACAAGAAAGAGCTACACTACAAAAAAACGCTGAAGAAAGCTCTTCCGGCAGAAAGAATACGATAAAAGGGGGAAAGACAGAGATCTACCCAGAGAACAAGGGTGAAAGGCCATGGGGCGTGAAGGCGAATGCGAAAGGTACCTTCCCTTACTTATAATTTCTTCAAAAGGTAATTGACCAGAGCATACCAGTCATGAAGATCTTGGCTTCTATTTATAAAACCATTCTCCAATCACAGGGACTGGGCTCCCTGGAGAAATGGATACACACACACACACACACACACACACACACACACACACACAGAGCGGGGGTATGTCAGAGGGACCCAGGCGCCAACTAAGACAGCGCCCAATGGCCAGAGCTGGAACATTTAGAACAAAAGATGATCTAGTGCTACTGGACTATAACCCAAAACATAAAGTAAATATCCCCACAGCCAGGCCAGCAGGGGGACGGACACGCCCGGGCCTGGCCAGCAGGGAGACGGACACGCCCGGGCCGGGCCAGCAAGGGGACGGACACGCCTGTGCCAGGCCAGCAGGGGGACGGACATGCCCGGGCCGGGCCAGCAGGGAGACGGCCACGCCTGGGCCAGTCCATCAAGGGGATGGACACGCCTGGGCCTGGCCAGCAGGAGGATGGACACAGCTGGGCCAATCCATCAAGGGAACGGACACGCCTGGGCCTGGCCAGCAGGGGGACGGACACGCCTGGGCCTGGCCATCAAGGGGATGGACACGCCTGGGCCGGGCCATCAAGGTGACAGACACGCCTGGGCCTGGCCAGCAGGAGGATGGACACGCCTGGGCCAATCTATCAAGGGGACGGACACGCCTGGGCCAGGTGGTCGCCACGTGCCCCTGAAGTGATGACAGGCATCGTGCTCCCATGTTCTTCCTCCCAAACCCACAGCCCCAGTTTGATGACAAGAACATCAGGCAAACCCAAATCCAGGGACATGCTACGGAATTACCTGGCGAGCACTCAAGCTGTTGAGGTCACTGAAACCAGGGAGACCTGAGAAAAGGTCACAGCCACGAGGAGCTCAGGGGACACAGTGGTGACCTGGACGGGCCCTGGACCAGAAAACAGCCACAGGAAAAGTCAAACACAGGTCATACCCATCTGTAAGTACTGACGCCCTAGTTGGGACAAATGTCCCTGTGTAACTGAAGGTGGGGCACCTGGGGCGGCAGCAAGGGGGCCTGGCCGGGGAGAAGGCTGCAGAGGCAGGCTGCACACGGACACAGGCACGCTCTGGCCGTCTCTGCCGCTGGACGCCGCCACCCTGCACCCGTCGTGTGGGAGTGTGGCTCCCTGGCCAGGGAGCGCACCCTCGGCCCCGCCTGGGAAGGCCGGGTCTGCACCACCGGATGGCCAGGCAGTCCCAACAGAGCACATCTTAATCCCGAAACTGGCCCTGAACGGCCGCCTCTCGCCGACTTCGCTCTCAATGCAGTAACTGGTCCAGCTCCAGCGAGCTAAACGAACTATCGGGCGAGACGGAAGGAGCCGGACACAGCTGGCCCCCGTGCCCTGGAAGACGCAGCCCCAGCCTCACCGCCTGTGCACCCACCGGGGCTGGAGAGCCCGGGGGCCTGGAAGACAGGCACTGCCCACCAAGAAGGCTCCGCCTTCGAGCCTTTTGCTTGGGGAGCACTAATTCCATCAGCTATAAATCAGATTTATGAATTCTGTATGTATCTGAAGAAAGAAAGAAAGAAAAACCGTCAGTTCCCACTGGGCCGCTTGCCCACAGCACCTCTCTGCAGCAACTGGACGGCTGACAAAAGGCACTCGGCCCTGGTGACGCATTATCACAAAGTCAAGCTCCAGGGGCTCAAAACCAGCAGGTGAGGCCGGCGACAGCCCCGCCCTGCGTGAGACACGACGGTGTCGGCCCGGGCAGCGCACTCTTCCAGGACAGCTGCTCCGGTGGTGTATCTTCCACACTCACTGCCCTGGGCAATACCGCACACCCTTGATTATTCTCTGCAAATACATAATACATGAGTCACAAAACCAACTGCAGAGGCCCCAAATTAGACACTGCTGACCAGCCCCAGAAAATGCTATCATTTTAGAATGTTCTTTTCGAGTGGTTTTTGTGTTTTATTGGCGAAATGGTGTATTATTATTGCAATCATAATGATTTAAATATAAATACCATTAGAGTTGTAATAACAGCACACATGTACTTGCTGATTTTATTTCAAAGACTTCACGCCACCACACGTACCCTCCATCATTAGCCTCCCAGCGAGACGGGAGGCTGCACACACAGCCTCTGTTCTGCGGAGGGCAAGCGGAAGGCAGAGAAGCACAGGGCAGGCAGGCCCAAGGCTGTGGACGGAGAGCTGGGCGCTGCAGGCTGCTTGTACCCACGGACACCCACAAACGCTCACGTCCGCCTGCAGGGATGCAGCCTCACACACTGCTCACAACAAAAGTGTACCCTGGACATTTACAATGAGCGCAAGCCGGCGGGAAGCTCTCCTGAGAGGAGCGGCCCTGAACAGCCACATGTGACCCTGGGACCCAAGACAGGACTCGGGGCGGAGGGCGGAGGGGGCCCAGCGCTGCCCTGCCTCTCCACACACACGAGCAGGCGTGCACGTGTGCACCTGTGTGCATGCGTGTGTGTACACAGTGCATGGACGCATGCATGGGTGTGCGCACGTGGGTATGTTGCTGTGTGTGCGTGGCTGTGTGTGTACACAGGTGTGTGTACAGTGAGTATGTGCATGGGTGTGTGTGTGTGTGTATATATGTATCAGTTCAGCTCAGTCGCTCAGTCGTGTCCAACTCTTCACGACCCCATGGACTGCAGCACGCCAGGCCTCCCTGTCCATCACCAACTCCCGGAATTTACTCAGACTCATGTCCATCGAGTCGGTGATGCCATCCAACCATCTCATCCTCTGTCGTCCCCCTCTCCTCCTCCCCTCAATCTTTCCCAGCATCAGGGTCTTTTCCAACGAGTCAGTTCTTCGCATCAGGTAGCCAAAGGACTGGAGTTTCAGTTTCAATATCAGTCCTTCCAATGAATATTCAGGACTGATTTCCTTTAGGATGGACTGGTTGATCTCCTTGCAGTTCAAGGGACTCTCAAGAGTCTTCTCCAATACCACAGTTTAAAAGCATCAATTCTTTAGTACTCAGCTTTCTTTATAGTCCAACTCTCACATCCATACATGACCAATGGAATAACCATAGCCTTGACTGCTGCTGCTGCTGCTGCTAAGTCGCTTCAGTCGTGTCCGACTCTGTGCGACCCCATAGACGGCAGCCCACCAGACTCCGCCGTCCCTGGGATTCTCCAGGCAAGAACATTGGAGTGGGCTGCCATTGCCTTCTCCATTGTGTCAAAGTGAAAAGTGAAAGTGAAGTTGCTCAGTCGCATCCGACTAGACGGACCTTTGTTGGCAAAGTAATGTCTCTGCTTTTTAATAGGCTGTCTAGGTTGGTCATAGCTTTTCTTCCAAGGAGCAAACGTCTTTTAATTTCATGGCTGCAATCACCATCCACAGTGATTTTGGAGCCCCAAAAATTAAAGTCTGTCACTGTTTCCACTCTTGCCCCACCTATTTGCCATGAAGCGATGGGACCAGATGCCATGATCTTAGTTTTCTGAATGTTGAGCTTTAAGCCAGCGTTTTCCTTCTCCTCTCTCACTGTCCTCGAGAGGCTCTTCAGCTCCTCTTCACTCTCTGCCGTGTGCGTTGCTGGGAAAGGGGTGTGAGGCTGAGCGCTGGCCCAGCACGCGGGGCTGCCTGTGTCAGTGGGCATGGCTGTCGCCGCCACCTGGACTCTCTGCCTGGTGTCCGTGGCCTTGGTGTGGCAGTGTCCAGAGACACCTCTGCCTGCAGGGGGAGAAGCACAGCTTCCCCCTGATCTCCCAGGGCCTCGGAGCAGCAGGACGGGTCCGAGTCAACAACCACTCTTGCTCCTTCTTGATAAGCTGTCATTTCTGCCCCTCAGGGACAAAGCCCACAGACAGGAGGCACCTCCGCGCCCTCACCACACTGGACAGAAACCACAGCCACGCAACAGACTCAGACTAGCAGTTATCGGCTAACACGCCCAGGAGTTAGGAGCTCACAGTGAGCGGGAAATGAGCAAAGGCAGGCCAGGGGAGGAGGCCCTGCCCCAGGGCGTGCAGCACAGGGGGCACCGTGGAGGGCAGAAGCAAGAATGGGGAACCACGGAGTCGGGACCACGTGAGAACAGACACTCTGGCCAGTTCCTAAGAGTCCATCAGATCCAACTGCCCTGTGCATCCAAGTCGAACTGACCAGAGGGGAAAGTATGGACGTCATCTTAGCAGCCAAGTTAGGAGCTAAACACACAGGAAAACCTTTTCTGCTGAAAGAGCTTTGATTTCCTGTTTGCTCTCTCCCCTAAAGCGCTCTGAGGGTACGCGGTGCGCTGTTTTCATTTGCTTGGCTGTGCTGATCTTTCCTGTCCGTCTCCGAAGCCCTGGCCCTCCGACCCTGCAGCCCCCAAAGGCGTGTTTCCTAGACAACACGGAGGCTCTAAACAGCGCATTTTTGCAAAGGTACAAAGAGCAGCCTTCTTCATTCACGGCTGGCACTGAAAGGCAAGTTTATCAGGTGCGAGCAGGACTCTAAAAGCCCTGGTAATTTTTCCACATCCCTGTTGAGAGAAAATGCTCCGTAACTGGTCCCCTAAATTAGCAACAGAATGGAAGGTAGGAGCCAAGTCACCAGGAGAGCCACGTGCCGTGAGGGGGAGACAGGGGCCCGGCTGGGGTCGGCACCTCCAGCCCCCGCCCTGGTCCAGAGTCCGCAGTCCACCGTACACACCTGAGACCCAGAATCTACACCTCTCCGATGGAGAGAGGGAGAAAGAGAGGCTTGGGAAGGGGAGGGCGGGGGCAAGGTGGGGCGGGGGGAGGGCGGGGGAAGTGGAGCTGGGGAGCGGACACAGGAAGAGACCCCGGTCCTGCAACACAACAGTCCGACGGGCAAACGGTGACCAGCGCGTGTGCCTCCCACAGGCTGGGACGTGTGCCAAGACTTAAATGCCCGCCTCCAGGATGGCCGTGACCTTCAGGAGGCACCTGTGAGCCTGTCTCTGCCCTTAACCCTCTCTCAGACCCACCGGGGCCCCGTCCTGCCAACCTAAGAGCATAAGGGGCAAAGGCCCTGCAGGAATCCCCAGCTCCGAGTTCAGAAGGCATCTCCCGACCTGGCCGGCAGCCGAGCCGATGGGGCTGAGGGAGGTCCTGGCTCGTCCTTGGAGACCCGGTCTCACTGACAGTGTCACGCAGGGCGCTGACTGTGTGCATGTAGCACCTGCGTCCCACAGTCAGACTTCCTGTGAAATCGCTAAGGCACCACAGGGGCCAGTGCCTGTCACCCCAAGGCCCTTTCTGTGCGCCTCTGGGGGTTCTTCTGGACAAGGCAATGAGGGGGCACCTGTGCTCCGGCATTCAACACTCCCCCTGCTCCCTCCCACCATGCTGCTCGCGAGCCCCAAGGCCATCCCAACAGTCCGATCCCACAGTCGTCTGAGGCCCGTGGGCCTGAGCGGCAGACAGGGATGATCCCAGGCGCCTGCGTGTCGGGGACACAGCCCCCCCCTGCTCCTCGCAGCCCCGTCCACCCTCGGCCTTGAGGGAGAAGCATCATGCATCCTGGCTGCTCTCCCTCCAGACAGAACACGCTCTGCTGGCAAGGGCAGGAGCGTCACGGGTGCCAAGGGCACCCAGAACAGAGCAGCCCAGGCAGGCCCCCATCACACAGCCTGGGCCGGGGGGCGGCCTCGGCAATGCGCAAGCCGATGCTGACCCGCTGGGCAGGGAAAATGAGCCTCAGAGGGGCCAGCTGGTGGATTCAGCAAAAGCGCCCGATGCCTCATTTTCAGAAGCTGCGTTCACGTCTCTGAGGGGCAGGATAAGAAAGGAGGGTTCACACTAACACAGAGCCACTAACAAGACAGCTCTTCCATCCAGAGAGTCAGAATCACCCAGAACGGCAGTGCTGCCTCTACCGCTGATAAAAATCAGTCTACAGCACTTTAGGCCACACTGTGGAGTAGAGAAGCAGCTTCTAATGGAAAATGTACACAACAGCAGTCAGAAAAATGATGCTCACTGCAAGCCAGGTCCAGCTGTAGGTATGCAGACCAGCCACCCCTCCTCTGGGCTCGTTCTCCAGAGAAGGACGGAGCCCTGAGCCCCTGAGAAGGCACTGTCTCCCAACACAAGGGGGCAGGAGGCAACACTTCATGGTGAAGAGTCTGCGTGGATGGACGTGAGTTGCTCACTCATGTCCAACTCTTTGCAACCCCATGGACTATACAGTCCGTGACCCCCAGGCCAGAATACTGGAGTGGCTGGCCTATTCCTTCGCCAACCCAGGGATCGAACTGGGGTCTCCTATATTGCAGAAGATTCTTTACCAGCTGGGCCACAGGGGAAGCCCAAAAACACTGGAGTGAGTAGCCTGTTCCTTCTCCAGCGAATCTTCCTGACCCAGAAATCGAACCGGGGTCTCTTGCATTGCAGGTGGATCCTTTACCAGGTGAGCCACCAGGGAAGCCCTGGTGGGGAGGACCCCCAGGACCCCTACCCTACACGCCACAGAGGAAGGGACAGAAACAGGAGGGCGTGGACCCGACAGCTCGCAGTTACTGACACCAGCCTCCAGCTGCCCCTTTCCCATCAAAGAGGAAAGCCGTCCACGCACAGGAGGCTGCCAGGGCCAGTCCTGGCTCTGACAGTCAGCAGTGTGAAGGCACTGATCAATTTATAATCTCTGTGCTTCAGTTTGCTGATCTGCAAAATGGGATGATAGTAGCATCAACTTCAGAAAGGAAAGTTCTCTGAAAGCTCCTGGAACAAAGGAGGCTGGCTGCAGCCACTGCCACCACCATCAGCACCATCGCCAACAACACCACCTCTGTCATCACCACCCTCACCACCATCACTCACCATTCACCCACCGCCACCACCATCATCATCACCGCCAGGACCATCACCACCATCAGGACCACCATCACCACCATCTCTACCATCACTCACCATTCACCCACCACCACCACCACCATCACCAGGACCACCACCGCCACCACTACTACCACCATCACCACCCTCACCACCATCACTCACCATTCACCCACCGCCACCACTATCATCATCACCGCCAGGACCATCATCACCATCAGGACCACCATCACCACCATCTCCACCATCACTCGCCATTCACCCACCACCACCACCATCATCATCACCACCACCATCACCAGGACCACCACCACCACCATCACCACCATCACTCACCATTCTCCCACCACCATCACCACCACCATCATCCCAGCCAGCATCACCTCTGTCTCTCAGTAGTAACTGCCAACTGAAAGCATATAATAAATTATGTATTCCTTCTGAAATTTGCACTAACGGCAAATCCCATGTCTTATACATTTTGCTGTATCAAAAATCTACACTATGACTGATTTTAGAGAAGTCTGTGGAACTGAAAGAAACTGCAAAGAGACCACAAGATGGGGATTCCATTTTGACTTTTAAGAAGCAAAGTCATGACCAACTCACAGATTCTGAAGAGGCTCAGTTGCTCAAAGCATAAAGTTGCAAAGTTAGAAGAGGCGGCTTCTCATTTCAATTTTTTCTTTAATCTCTTTCAAGCACAAAATGGCAGAAATTGAAATAACCTACTCTCTACAAACTTACATCTCTACCTTAAAAGAAAAATCAACCTACACTTTCAGCTTTTGTGAATATGAAAATAAATCAAATTTTTGCATCCAACTTTCTCTGAGAATACTTTACCCTCTAAGAAGTAGAGAAAGTAATAATAATGAAGAGAGAAAGGCTTTTCATTTTACAAAATTTGAGACCAACTTCAGTCAAGTCATTACAGACAAAAAACAAGTTAAAAAGGCTTTTATTAAAGCACGATGTATATGGACTTTAATGCCAGCAAAAGGCATTTTTATTTGGCCACATAGCATGTGGGATCTTAGTTCCCGAACCGGGGTTCACACCTGTGCCCCCTGCCGTGGAAGCTTGGAGTCTTAACCACGGGACCAGCAGGAAGTCCCAGTAAAAGGAATTTAAAGTTTAAAAGATTTTAATTGGCTCCAATCTCACATCATATATTAATATAATCCCACTGTGTTAAAAAATACTAATAAGCACATGAAAAAACACATAAGATTATCAGTCATCAGGGAAATACAACTCAAAACCACGAGACACCAGGTACACCCACTGGGGTGGCTGAAATAAAACAGACAGACACTAGCAAGTGTGGGCGAACGTGGAGAACTCAGAATCCTTCAGATGGCGGGAACATGAAACGCTGGAGCCCCTTTGGAAAAGAGTCTGGCAGTTCCCCTACATGTTGAACATGGAGTTACCATTTGACCCAGCAATTCTAACCTTAAGTATATAGTCAAAAGGACTGAAATATGTCCACACAAAAAGACTTGGTAAACAAATGATTGCAGCAGCCTTCTACATAACAGCCAAAAAGGGAGGGAAAACCCACATGTCTGTCAACCAATGAACGCAGAGGCAAGACGTGGTCTGTGCACGCGGTGAAACATCATCAAGCCTCAAACGGGAACGTGGCACTGTCAGCCACGGCAGCTCCGGGGACCCTGAAAACATGATGCCCAGTGGAAGAAGCCAGGCACCCAACGCGTGCGTCTGTCTCCACGGGAGGCCCGCACAGACGACTCTGGAGACAGAAGCAGCGCACTGGCTGCCCGGGGCTGGAGGAGCCGCTGATGTGGAGTGAAAGGCACTGCATTAGGCCTGGAAAAGAGAGGCAGGCCCCTGCAGGGAGGCGGGACACAGCGAGGCGGGCAGGCGGGCGCAGGACGACCACTCAGCAGGTCAGACAGAGAACACAGGCAGCGGGGCGGGGGCGGGTTCCTTCCCCCTTCCCATCACGTGCCCTGCTCTGGTCCTGTGGCCAGCAGTGCCCATTCTCTGGACCGACACTGTGGCGCTGGAGAGGACTCTCGAGAGTCCCTTGGACTGCAAGGAGATCCAATCAGTCCATCCTAAAGATCAGCCCTGGGTGTTCACTGGAAGGGCTGATGCTAAAGCTGAAACTCCAATCCTTAAGCCACCTGATGTGAACAGCTGACTCGTTGGAAAAGACCCTGATGCTGGGAAAGATTTGGGATGACAGAGGATGAGATGGCTGGATGGCATCACCGACTCAATGGACATGAGTTTGGGTGAACACCGGGAGTCGGTGCTGGACAGGGAGGCCTGGCCATGCTGCGATTCATGGGGTCGCAAAGAGTCGGACACAACTGAGCGACTGAAATGAACTGAACTGAAGTCTTTGACGGTTGAGCATTTCAAGCCGCAGCTGCAGACCACGGCACCTCCTGAGTCAGTTTCTGCTAAAGCAGATGGAGGGGGACACAGCCGCTTTCTGTCCCTGGTGAAGAAGACCTCTGGGGCGGGCCCTGCCAGGTGGGCGCGAGGCCCATGAACTGCACGTGACGGACGTGGCAGGGAGGCTGGGGGCGGCACGAGCCGAGCGGGGAGCGGCAGATCCCTTCCGAGCCCCACTCCCCATCACCACGTGAACAACCATCGGCTCTCTCCCACAGGTCCTCTGGCTCCTACTCAGCGCTGTCCTGGCTGCCCCCGCCACTCGAGCTCACGTCCACCTGGTCCCAGGAGCATGACGCTCTTCCATCCACTGGGCCGGGTGGACGGACCCCTCTCCCCCTTCAGCAGCCAGTCCACACCAACCTTCCTGACAACATGTGGCCCTGAAACGAGGGGACCGATGACCAAGACTTCATTTCTTCCCTGTAACTCGCTGCCCCTTAAGGCAAAGTTTCACAAGTAATCACACTTATTTTCCTTTCTATTCAGGACACAGATCTGTTTAGGACAGCAAGGTGACAGAAAGTGTGATTTCCCAGCGAGGACGCCTTAGGGAAGTGGCAGGCTCAGCGTTGAGAGCCAGACGCGCTCCCCCAGAATAAAGCTCTGCAGACGGGGAGCCAAGTGCACAGCCGCCCCCAATGGACGCATGTTGTATACATTAGACCTGCAAGGCCTTCACGGGCACTTCCTGGATTCACAGAGGCTCTTAAATATTAATGTAGTCTGAATCCTTCTTGAATATTATTCAATTCTTGCTGCTGAAGCAAAAAACTCAGACATCTGACGCTAATGGCTGAGCTAAGCGGCTGGAAGACAGCAGCCACAGCAGACGCTGCTCGTCACCCGTGGAGGGGCCCGGACACTCGCCCAAAGACGCACACAGCTGCGGTGCCACCGGAGCCTTCGCAGGTCGGGGGACGTCTTTACACACAGCTGTGGTTCCACCGGGGCCTTCGCAGGTCGGGGGCGTCTTTACACACAGCTGTGGTTCCACCGGGGCCTTCGCAGGTCGGGGGCGTCTTTACACACAGCTGTGGTTCCACCGGGGCCTGTGCAGGTCGGGGGCGTCTTTACACACAGCTGTGGTTCCACCGGGGCCTTCGCAGGTCGGGGGATGTCTTTACACACAGCTGTGGTTCCACCGGGGCCTTCGCAGGTCGGGGGATGTCTTTACACACAGCTGTGGTGACACCGCGGCCTTCGCAGGTCGGGGGACGTCTTTACACACAGCTGTGGTGCCACCGGGGCCTTCGCAGGTCGGGGGCGTCTTTACACACAGCTGTGGTTCCACCGGGGCCTTTGCAGGTCGGGGGACGTCTTTACACACAGCTGTGGTTCCACCGGGGCCTTTGCAGGTCGGGGGACGTCTTTACACACAGCTGTGGTGCCACCGGGGCCTTTGCAGGTCGGGGGACGTCTTTACACACAGCTGTGGTGCCACCGGGGCCTTCGCAGGTCGGGGGACGTCTTTACACACAGCTGTGGTTCCACCGGGGGCCTTCGCAGGTCGGGGGGACGTCTTTACACACAGCTGTGGTGACACCGCGGCCTTCGCAGGTCGGGGGACGTCTTTACACACAGCTGTGGTGCCACCGGGGCCTTTGCAGGTCGGGGGGCGTCTTTACACACAGCTGTGGTTCCACCGGGGCCTTTGCAGGTCGGGGGACGTCTTTACACACAGCTGTGGTGACACCAGGGCCTTCGCAGGTCGGGGGATGTCTTTACAAAGAAGGGGTGCTGCTCTTACTGTTTAGTGGCTGAGTCTCGCCCGACTCTTACGCAATCCCCACGGACTGTAGCCCGCCAGGTTCCTCTGTCCATCGATTTCCCAGGCAGGCATACTGGAGTGGGTTGCCATTTCCTCCTCCAGGGGGCCTCCCCGACCCAGGGATCAAACCCAACCCACGTCTCCTGCACTGGCAGGTGGATTCTCTACCACTGAGCTACCTGGGAAGCCCACAGAGAAGACACCTAACACAAAGTTAAAAGGAAAAAACACACAGCAGAAAAGACGGGCCCCTTTACTGACATTCACCGTGAACCGCGCGCAGGGCAGCCTGCGTTCCAATCACCTCTTGCAGACGCGCCTGCTTTCAGCGTTTATCCGTTCATACCCAAGCCGGGTCCACAAACATCCTCCCTTTCTGGCAGGTGGGGGATGGGCCACATTCTTGTGGCAAAGTCTGGCGGCTGGAGGCCTTCCTGCCAGACGACCAGTGGAGGGGGAGCCAAGTTTCCTTCATGTCCTTAGAAGGACAGCATGCATCGCTGATGCCTGAGATGGGAAAGCCATCTGAGACACCTGCAGCTGCAGACGCGCCGTCTGAGAATCTGCTCTGAGGACCACTGTCCCGTCATCATCAGCCTGGAGAGAGCTGCCCCCACTCTCTGTGCCCATCTCCTGTTCGTCTATAACGGGGACGCGTCTCCTCTGCCAGCTTTCCTCTCCTCGTCATTATGCGTGAAAAATAAACAATCCTAAATTCTCTACCATGTTCAAAAAAACGTCTCCAGACTCCCTGTCTCTGATAAGCAATCATCTGGAAAACACAATAAGCAAACTGAAGGATCTCACGGAAGCAGCTGCTTATTTCTCTATTACGTTCTTCCCGATGAGTCCATCTCCCACTCTTTCATTCTCCTATCATCTAAGCCCCTTCTTTAACCACATTTAGGAATGACTGACGGGGAAGGCAATGGCACCCCACCCCAGTACTTTTGCCTGGAAAATCCCATGGACGTAGGAGCCTGGTAGGCTCCAGTCCATGGGGTCGCTGAGAGTCGGACACGACTGAGCGACTTCACTTTTACTTTTCACTTTCATGCATTGGAGAAGGAAATGGCAACCCACTCCAGTGTTCTTGCCTGGAGAATCCCAGGGACATGGGAGCCTGGTGGGCTGCCGTCTATGGGGTCGCACAGAGTCGGACACGACTGAAGCGACTTAGCAGCAGCAGCAGCAGGAATGACTGATGAGTAACGATATAATAATACCTGGGATGACACAAGAGCAAAATATTTTAAGATACAGAAAGAAATTAAGATCATTATGATCTGACAATGTATCTCAGATTTATAAAAAGATTCAAGGGACCTATATAGGAGCGGCAAGATAGAATGAGGTTTTTGTTCTATTTTTCAAAATAAATAGATTTTTCTCTCTGCTCTTTGAAGAGCAGAACAAAAGTCATCAAATTTCAACCCTTACACATAGTTCAAAATATTCAAACAGGAAACTCAGAAACTAAAGTTGGGTCACTTGATCCCTGAGGGTTCGTGGAGCTTCAGAGTGGTCCTCAAAACCGAGACCACCACTGGAGACACCTGCAGCTGGAGTAAAGCCCCACCTCCCTCTGTGTGTTCCCCGAAGAGCCCTGCTGGGCCTCGGCCAGGAGAGCCCAACGCTGGGCTCGCGCGGACAGAACGTTCATCTCGAGAACGCTTGCTCACTCCCAGCACTTGGCAAAACGTCAGACCGTCCCTGATTCTAGTCAGACCGTCTGTGGAGTGTATGTTAGTCTAGCTCTTGGTCAGTAACTGCTCTTGTCAGTAACTGCTCTTGCTTGGAGTTAAAGCTGATGGTTCTTTAGGCCCAGTTGGAGAAGTACAGTCTTGGAAACACTCAAGGCTAATTTTCTGCCCTGCTGGCTGGGGTCCACGCCCACAAGAGGGCCATGACCCAGGCCCACTTCGTGCTCCGTTCTTTATCCAGTGACTCTCCGCCGGATAGGGAGAGCCAGGAGGCTGACCGACGTGTGTCCTGACCCGACGGGAAGGTCCGTACTCACCACTCTGCCTGCCTGGCCTCCGCACTCCCGACTTCAAGCCCCTGTGAGCCCCAAGCTGCCTGTGAGGGACTGCAGAAAGCCCCGGGCAAGGGGGCCGTGAAGGGCCACATCCATCTGACTGCCCGCCACAGCCACCTGCCTCTGCCCACCACACAGAGGGGCTCGGGCGGGACTCAGGCCTGGCCTGTGCTGCTTTGTGGAGAAAACGGTCCTGAAAAAAAATATCACCTACTAGACCTGAGAGTGGACACGACTGGTTCAGAGAGAGGAGAGGACGGCTGACACGTCTTCAGCTCAGTTCAGTTCAGTCGCTCAGTCGTGTCCGACTCTTTGCGACCCCATGAATCCCAGCATGCCAGGCCTCCCTGCCCATCACCATCTCCTGGAGTTCACTCAAACTCACGTCCATCGAGTCAGTGATGACATCCAGCCATCTCATCCTCTGTCATCCCCTTCTCCTCCTGCCCCCAATCCCTCCCAGCATCAGAGTCTTTTCCAATGAGTCAACTCTTTGCATGAGGTGGCCAAAATACTGGAGTTTCAGCTTTAGCATCATTCCTTCTAAAGAAATCCCAAGGCTGATCTCCTTCAGAATGGACTGGTTGGATCTCCTTGCAGTCCAAGGGACTCTCAAGAGTCTTCTCCAACACCACAGTTCAAAAGCATCAATTCTTCGGCACTCAGCCTTCTTCACAGTCCAACTCTCACATCCATACATGACCACAGGAAAGACCATAGCCTTGACTAGACGAACCTTTGTTGGCAAAGTAATGTCTCTGCTTTTGAACATGTTATCTAGGTTGGACATAACTTTCCTTCCAAGGAGTAAGCATCTTTTAATTTCATGGCTGCAGTCACCATCTGCAGTGATTAGGCAGAAGATAAAGATTTCTGGAGAAAGGACGTGCACGTAGCTGCAAACGATGGCTACCCACCCCCAAACCGCCCGTCTCCCAACATCTCCTCTCAAAACACCACAAGACAAGAAGAAGGGGGAGAATAAAACTACATGGGGCCTTCCCTGGAGGTCCAGGGGCTAAGACTCCACACTCCCAACTCAAGGGGCCCGGTTCAATCCCCAGTCAAGGACTAGATCCAACACGCTGCCACTACTGAGCCCACGCGCTCTGCAGCCTGCGTGCCACAGCCACAACCAAGACCTCAGTCGACCAAATAAATACATGAATATTAAAAAAAAAAAACCTCTACGGTGACACCATGGCCTCACGACTTGCAAAAAAAGCTGCCCAAGTCTTCTCACCCCATCCAGGCCTGCACTCTGCACTCCTTCCACCTCCAGGGGGCTTCAGGATGTGGGGGGCGGGGAGGGGCCACAGAAAGGGAAAGGAAACCTCCCCCTTCCCTTCAGGAAGCAATGGCAACACTTATACCTAAACCCGAGGGAAAGGAACTAAAAACCCCCGCAGATCAGCATCACTCATGGAAAGCACTGCAAAAACATAAACAGAGTCCAACACCACGGCCGAAACCCTAACTGGTCTGTCTCTTGCTCTTTTCTGATCAGCGGCAGAGTTCTGGGTCAGCAGGCCTGGATACACCAAACACTCGATAGGGGGCCTCGCACCCCCGTGCTCATCGGAAAAGTGGGTTTTCCAGGGTTAGCTGTGACGATGGGCTGTCTGACACAGTGAACTCGTGAACAGTGGTAGCTGTTCTCACTAATACAGTTTCACTTTGACTAGTGGAGCACGTGCACTTTCTGAAAACTCACGAACGGTTGCACGCGTGAGTCAGCAAAGAAACCGCCTAACATCAAATAAGGCATTCCTTGACAATGAATCTGTCTGAAAGCAGGGCTTGTCTCCCAAGGTGTGACACTGAATGGAAATACAAAGGAAACAACGGATCAGAGGATAATTCATCACAAGGCTCTCAAAACCACATGCCGGTGATTGTTTAAGATTCTAATGAAATGTCTGTGGGTAAAATAAAAGTAATGTAGAACATGCAACGGCCAGGAACAGGTCGGACTGTGCCTTGAAATGAAGCTCCTGGGGGTGCTCATGACCATACCCCGGGTCACTTAAAACCTTCACGTGTCAGGCACTGGGCCCCACACGCAGGCCTGAGCTCGGGTCTTGGCCACAGACCTCCCTACAGCAGCGCTGGGTCCCCCAGCTTCCCTGCTACAGCCGCCCCTCAGCCAGCACACTGTGCACGCTGGGGTCTCACCAACACTCCCACCATCCGGCCTTCACAGGACAGAAGCCAGCACAGAGAAGGGCCCCCTCCCTTTCAGGAGGCTCTGACGCCCCACCAACAGCTCCTGTAACACACGTTACTTCCAGGGGAATAAGCATATGGCCTGTGCACAAAGACATATGTGTGTCTGGATTTGTTAAATTGATGTTAACAAAACAAAAGAGGATCTGAAAGCAGTTTTGGTAATTTAACAGTAACCTTCAGTAAAAGGGAAACATTTAAAAAGGCAAAAAAAAAAAAAAATGAAGATGGGTAATGGTATGTGCTATATAGTATCTGCAAATTTCTGATTTTCACACAGTGAAAGATAAAAATTTGAAAAGAAAGCGAGAGGTTGTGGGGAGAAAAGATGAGGCTCTTCAAGGGTAAATGGCAAAGCCCTCAATTCAGGCCACACTCCTCTATAGAACTCTGATTATCACACAGGGATTCTGAACCCAGGACCAGGAAATAGGGTCTGTGAAATTCTGGAGCACTGCAAAGTGTGGGGCTGGGGTCTTTCTGGGGAGAGGATCCAGGGCCGGCACCACTCCTTACAGGTGTGACCACCTCACAGGTGTGACCACCACCACTGCAAGCTCTGAGGACCAGCTACCCTCCCTGTCAGCCTTCCAAGACTTGCTATGCTATTCAGTTGCTCAGTCGTGTCCAACTCTTTGCAACACCATGGACTGCAGCATGCCAGGCTCCCCATCCTTCACTCTCCTAGAGCTTGCTCAAATCCATGTCCATTGAGTCAGTGATGCCATCCAACCATCTCATCCTCTGCCACCTCCTTCTCCTCCTGCCTTCAGTCTTTCCCAGCATCAGGGTCTTTTCCAATGAGTTGGCTCTTGGCATCAGGTACCCAAAGTATTGCAGCTTCAGCTTCACCATCAGTCCTTCCAATGAATATTCAGGACCGATCTCCTTTAGGATGGACTGGTTTGATCTCCTTGCAGTCCAAGGGATTCTCAAGAGTCTTCTCCAGCACCACAGTTCAGAAGCATCAATTCTTAGGTGCTTAGCCTTCTTTCTTTGTGGTCCAACTCACATCCGTATTACATATCACTTCCTACGACTGAGATGAACTCAAACGTTTTCAAAGACCTTGTGCTCAACTGCTGAAGTTTCCAGATGTCAGATTACATGGCATGGTATATTAGGAGGGTAAAAAGAGAAGGGATCCCACTAATGTTTTGTTAATTTGTTTTTTTTCTCTTAGCCAGAGCCAGGACTACTTCAGCAAGGACAGCAATTTAAAACAGGAAATGAAGAGAAATCATTTAAAAGAAAGGAAATAAATGGGGGGGAAAATATGAAACTGCACTTCAGTGGGAAGGAAATAGAACGTGTTCTCTGGTGAAAGGATTTTAAAAGGCGGCACAAAGGGTCCCAATTAACGAGGATAAAATTCTACCACCTCAGCCTCAAGGATCATATCTGAACGTGTGAAACTTCGGCAGCGTGTCACAAAGCAGAGCTACAAATTGGGGAAATTAATCCTTGACTTCACCACCAGCGGCGGGCACAACAGTCACGTGATCGGGGGGCTCGGGGCTTCAAGCAGAGCCAGGCCGGCAACTCAGGAAGGCGTCCAGGGTCAGAGCTGCCGCCTGGATGCCCAGGCAAAACAGTCTGGACCCGGAACACCAGGACCTTGGCAAGACGCTTAACCTCTGCACATCTCCTCTCTCCTAAATTCAAAGCAGTAATGCCTCCGTCACGAAGGCTGCTGTTAGAAATGAGAAGAAACACACAGTGGAGTTAATTAAATCATAAATGCAGCTCAGGAGAATTAGGGCAGGGGTCGGGGAGAGCCCCTTCTTTACCCCACAGTCCTAAGCCCCTCACGCTAGGCAGTGGCTGCAGCTCCAAGGAAGGGGGGCTGCCATTTAAGCACAGGGAGAAAAAGACGGACGAACCCGTGGACCTGGGGCAGTGCAGCCCCAAGGCCTAGGAGACTAATGTGCCCAACAGCCCCCAGGCACAGAGAGCACGCGCTCCTCAGATGTCGGGGGTTGCAGTCTGGGGATGAAGGGGAAGACCGCAGACCCACACAGTCTGAGCGGGGAGCAAGGTGACGACGCGCCGGGTCATGCTGACAGAAAGCAAGGTCCAGAAGGAGGCCCACAGGCCAGAAAGAGGACAGGCCTTCCTTCTGGGTGGCTGGCGACTGGATGCAGGTTTCGCCTCCTGGATCATAAGAGACACCAGCGTCTTCCTCCGCAGGAAAGGGGAGCAGAGACCTGACTGACACCAAGGCGTGTTCCATGAGCACACTCGGACCGAGTTGCCACAAAACCATCTCAACTGATTCCACCTCCGCGGCATTCCAAACAGGCCAGCGTGCGCCTCAGGGACTGGGAACAAACAGCCCAGGGCAGTGTCTTCTAGAAGGGATCAGGGACTGGGAACAAACAGCCTGGGGCAGTGTCTTCTAGAAGGGAGTGCTGGCTAAACACCTGCCCCAGCACAACAGTGTGTGTAGAGGAGAGGACTGCAGCCACCAGGAGACAAGGCAGCGTTGCTTCACTAACACACACACACACCCTCGTCTTTGCCAAGCTCCCAATTAGGCCTCCTGAGCACGGCTCCCGCAGGCTGGAAACGCAGACGTCACAATGGACAGCGTCTAATTGCTCCTGGCCCTTCGGCTGATCCCCCAAGTCCTTTACCGTCGTGGAGCCCTGACTCCGTCGGAACAACCTCACAGGCAGACAGGGACGGATCCCCAAAGGAGGGGCGCGCACGCGGGGGCACATGGACGCAGACTTGGCGACGGTGCTCGGGGCACCCTCAGCCAGGGCGAGATGGCGTCTCTGACGGGGCCGCAGAGAGACGGTCAGACATCCTCCTGGCAAACGTCATCAAGACTGAAAAACACCCACGGTTGAGCCAGTAACACCTCCTGCCTCTTCTAAGACTGCCTGTCAAGAAAACAACCCAAGATGCAGTCTAGAACTTTGAGAAACGCTGCGCGTGCTATCGAGGACAGTGGAAAAGTGGGAACCACGCAAACCTGCACCCAGGGAAAACTGCCCCGATGTGGGGCCAGCTCACAGTGGACAGCGGGCCGGACGTGCGGGTCCCCTCAGAACGCACATGTTGGAATCCTCACCTCAGGAGGATGTGGTCAGGAGGCAGGGCCTTGAGGAGGTCGTGAGGGCGGACCCTCGTGAACAGGACTAGCGTCCTCACACAGGAGACCCCGCAGAGCCCCCTCGCCCCCCAACCCCGAAAGGACACGGGCTACGGACCAGGCAGAGGCCCCCAGAACGAGACCATGCCGCCCCAACCACAGTTGCCCAGCCTGCCAGCCGCCAGGACTCTGAGAGACAAACCCCGCTCCCCTAAACGCCCTGGCCTATGGGCCATAGTGTACGAGCCACGTGGACGAAGACAGGCCTCTGCCGTCTCCACAGCAGCCTTCCTGAGGGACTTCCTGGGCTTCCTGGCAGCTCAGGCGGTGAATAACCTGCCTGCAGTGCAGGAGACCCAGGTTTGATCCCTGGGTCAGGAAGATTCCGTGAAGAAGGAAATGGCCACCCACTCCAGTATCCTTGACCTGGAAACTCCCACGGACAGAGGAGCCTAGTGGGCTACAGTCCATGAGGTCATAAAGAGTCGAGCGTGACTGAGTGACTGACACTTGCACTTTGCTGAGGTACAGCTCACACACCACGCCGTTCGGCCGGGGAAGGTGGTTTTCAGCACATGCACTGAGTGTGCAGACAATCCCTGGAGCCTGAATCCAGGACACGGGGTCCCTCCTAAAAGACACCCCACATCCCACAGGGCAACCCCCACGCGCCACCAGCTCTGCTCCCAAGCCACAGGCAGGGGTCTGTTCTCATCCACCTTCTGTCCCCGCCAACCTGCCGACCCTGGACACTTCCCGTGAGTGGAATCGCACGCTATGTGGCATCACGTTTCCGAGGGCCCTCCGTTTCACAGCGTGTCTCAGCCCGCCGCTCCCCGTCACTGCTGAGCAATACTCCACTGCGCAGGCAGACCCCCCTTCATTTACACCTGCACCGGCTGGCGGGCACTCGGGCCGGGCTTTGGGCTTTGTGGGCTGCAACGAACAACACTCCCGGGAACACTCGCAGCAGGCTTCGGCCAGGTCGCACAGTAACGCTAGGATTAACCCTCTGCTGAAGTGCCAGGCTGTTGGCCAAAGTTGCTGGACCAGCTGGACAGGCCCCCAGCAACACATGAGGCTTCTGATCCCTCCACATCCTTGCTGACGTTTGCTCCTGTTCCTCTGATTTCCGACATCCTAGTGGGGGTGACTTTGCTGGTTTGCAGTCCTTAAGGATTAATGATGTCCAGTAGCTTTTCACGCTTACTGGCCATTACTTTGCAGAAATGTATTCAAATACTTTGGGCTATTCAAATACTAGTGGGCTACAGTCCATGAGGTCATAAAGAGTTCTATTCAAATACTTTGCCCCTTTGTTAAAATCAGATTGTCTTACTGATTTAAAAACGTTCTTTATAATATCTCTCATTCTGCAGAGGTCTCTTCCCTTGAGAGTATCATCTACAGCATGAAGTTTTCATTTCCATGTAATCCAATTCACCTATTTTTTTTTTTTTTTTTTTTTGTCATTTTTGCTCTTGGTGTCAGATCTAAGACACCATGGCGTAATCCAAGGCCATGAAGACTTATTGCTGGGCTTTATGGTGAGGCTTTAGCTCCTAGGTTTAGGTCCATGACTCATTTTATTTTTATGTATGGTGAGAGGCAGGGATGGAACTTTGCATGTCAATGTCTAATTGTTCCAGGCTTCCCTGGTGACTCGTGGTAAAGAACTCACCTGCCAATGCAGGAGACTTGAGTTTGATCCCTGGGTTGGGAAGATCCCCTGGAGGAGGGCATGGCAACCCACTCCAGTGTTCTTGCCAGGAGAATCCCATGGACAGAGGAGCCTGGAGGGCTACAGTCCACGGAGTCGCAAAGAGTCAGACACTACTTAGCAACGGTACAACAATCTTGTTGCCCCAGCACCCAATGGTGAAAAAGACCATTTCTCCAGAGTTGCCTTGGCATCACTGGCAAAGATCAACTGCCCATAAAAATGAAGATTTATTTCTAGACTCTCAATTCTGTTCTACTGATGGCCATGTCCACCCACAAGCCAGAATGACACTTTCCTGATTACTGTAGTTTGGTAGTACATTTTGATATCAGGAAATGTGAATCCTCCAACTTCATTCTGTTTCAAGATTGTTTTGGCTATTCTGGGTCTCTTGAATTTAAATTTGAATTTAAAGACAATTAAATTTGAATTTAAATTGTCAATTTCTGCTACAGTTCTAATAGGGAGTACAATGAATCTTTAGATCAGTTTCGGGAGATCTGCCATCTTAATACCACTAAGTCTTCCAATCCACCACAAGAGATGTCTTTCCATCTATTTGTTGTTCAGTCGCTAAGTCACATCCCACTCTTTGCGACCCCATGGACTGCAGCACACTGGGCCTCCCTGTCCTTCACCATCTCCTGGAGTTTGCTCAAATTCATGTCCACTGAGTCAGAGATGCCATCCAAACTTCTCATCCTCTGCCACCCTCTTCTCCTGCCCTCAATCTTTCCAAGCATCAGGGTCTTTTCCAATGAGTAGGCTCTTCACATCGGTGGCCCAAGTACTGGAGCTTCCGCTTCAGCATCAGTCCTTCTGATGAACATTCAGGTTTGACTTTAGGATGGACTGGTTTGATCTCCTTGCTCCATTTATTTAAACCTTCTTTAATATCTTTCCACAATGTTTTGTAGTTCTTAGAATAAATATTGTACTTTTTTGCTACATTTATATCATTTTATTGATTTCACACTTCCATTTTTTGACGGTCCATTGCAAGTGTGTAGAAATAAAACTGGTTTTTCTATCCTGCCCTTGTATCTGACACCCTTGCCGGGCTTGTTTATTGGCTTTCATAACTTTTTAACGGATTCCTTTGGATTTCCTATATACAGATGATGTCATCTGCAATGGGAGAGAGTTTCGCCTCCGCTTCCTTTATTTTGCTAACTCTGTCAAGCAGGACAGGGTTGAATACCAGTGGAGAGCACAGACATCTGTGTCTCGCTTCTGAGCTTAAGAGGAAAACGTTCGGTCTTCCACGTTAAGCATGAGTAACCGTGGGGTCTTCACACACTCTTTGTCAGAGAGGTCGCTCTTCAGGCCTCAGTGTTTTGAGTGTTTTTTATCACGACAGGGTGTTGGATTATGTCAAATGCTTTTTCTGGATCAACTGAGATGACTGTGTTGTTCTGTCCGTTATTCTGTTAGGACAGAGTGTCACACTGATTGCGTTCCACACGTTGAACCAGCCTTGAGTTCCGAGATGAACCCCGTCTGTCTGATGCATAAGCCCTTTGCATCTCTCCTGCACTCCGTTCCTCAGGATTTCACCGAGGTTTACGTGTCCTCCTAAGGCACACCAGTCCGTGGTCTTCTTTCTTTGTGATCTTTGTCTCATTTTGGTATCAGGATAATAATGGCCTAGGAGAATGAACTGAAAATTATTTCCTCTCTTCCCTTTTTGTGACAGTATGTGAAGGAGTGGTACAAATTCTTTGTTAAATATTTGTCAGAATTCACCAATGAAGTCAACGAATCCAAGGCTTTTCTTTGTGGGGATTTTTTAAATCACTCATTTAATCTCTTACATACATTGCTCTTATGTTTATACATCCATATCAGATCAGATCAGATCAGATCAGTCGCTCAGTCGTGTCCGACTCTTTGCGACCCCATGAACTGCAGCACGCCAGGCCTCCCTATCCAACCATATAAATATTGATAAATATTTATAATAAATATTATATTATACTGAGACCTAGAAACTTGTTTTAAGGAATAGCTTCACACGATTATGAGGAGGCACGTCTGAAATTTGTAGACCAGGTCAGCAAGCTAGAAACTCGGGCAGCACTTCTATGTTGTAAGAAGAATTTCTTCCTCTTCTTCTTCTTCAGGAAATTTCCATCTTTGCTCTTAAGGCCTTCAAGTCATTACATGAGGCCCACCCCCACATTATGCAGGATAATCTGCTTTATTCAAAGACTACTAATGTATATGTTAAGCACGTCAAAATACACCTTCACAGCAGTATATAGACTGGTGTTTGACCAAGTAAGTGGGCACCACAGCATAGCCAAGTTTGCACGACGTTAACATCACAGTCAGTTGTGGGAATCCACTCCTTTCTAGGAGCATCTCCATTTCATCCACATCCTAACTTAATTTAGAAACTTGTTCACAGCATTTCCTTACTGCCATTCATTTTTGAAACCGCACATACCTTTAGTGACCTGAGTCTTCTCCCCTTCTTTCCAGGTCAGTCTAGCCCAAGGTTGATCACCGTTTTGTTGCTGTCTTTGAAGAACCAGCTTTGGTTTTGTTGAGTTTTCTCTACAGCTTTTCTATTCCCTACCTCATTTATTTCTGTTCTAGTCTTTATTTCCCACCTTCTGTTTGTTTTGCCTTCAATTTGCTCTTCTTCTCCTAGTTTCTGAAATTGAAAACTCAAGTTAATGACTTGAGATGCTCTCTTTTAATGTAAATATCTCTGGGAGCACTACTTCAGCCGCATCCCATAAGTCTCAGTATGCTGTGACTTCTTCTTTGACTCATTGCTTCTTTATAATTGTATTCTAAGATTTTCACATATTTGTCAAATTTTCTTCTGTAACTGATATCTAACTTAATGTCTGTATGATCAGAGAACAATTTATATGATTTCTACCCTTTCAGATGCACTGATGCTTGCTTTAGGGCCTGGCATATGGCCTACGCTGGAGAACGCTACGCGTGCACTCGGGAAGAATGGGATTCTGCCACAATGGGGCTCTGCAGACGTCTCTGAGGTCCAGTGGTTTCCAGGTGCTTAGTTTTCTTTCTGCTCCTTTGTTGATCTTCTGTCTACGTTTCCTACTCATTATTGGAAGGAGTATGTCACCGTACTTCTAAAAAGACATTTTTTTAAAAAGCTTAATGACTCTGGGAAATGCTTAGAAATTAAAACAAAAAGCAGTTCTAAAATGTGCATGCATAATATAATTGCTGCAATGTAAAAAGTACATTGGCAAAAAGACCAGAAGGAAATTAGTAAAACGTCCCAATGACAGCTTCTGAGACAAGGAGCTATACTGTTAATGAGTTTTCTGATTTTTTAATTTTTAGTATAAGTCCATTACTTTGATCATTGCCAAGATGTTTTTAAACAGAAAATCTGTCTACTTGCAAGTTATGGGCTATGAAAGCATAGCACACCTAACTGTCACTTCAGGGGGCTGCAAAGCCAGCAGCCCCTCCCTCTGGTTCTGAGCCACGGGCATTTCCAGGGCCCTCTGCTCTCCACTCCTCCACACAGAACAGAACTGCCACAGGAAAATTCCTGAACTCAGATGCGCTCGTTTCTACCTTTAAAATGCTTCTGAGATGAGCGTGAACCGCAGAAGTGTGTTAGGTGTGAGGAACACTGAAGGCAGCCAGTTAAAGATGCGTTTAGCAGCAGCCTTGGTTCAGATAACACACGGGAAGAACGAGGTGCACTCAGGAAAGACGTAAATGCAAGCAAAGAAAGTCTAGACAACTGCCTCCAAGACCGTAATTTATCAATAAGAAACGGCGACGGCTCACCCTCACGGTCACTCAGAGCCCAGTTCACACCGACAGTGGGCAAGGCAGAAGAAAGATGGCCGCACACATGTTCAGCTGACAGCAGACCCACCCGCTCAGCGCTTCTCTCTGGGTCCCAGCCAGGTCTGGGGATTTACTCCTCTTGCTGACCCCACACTAAATCCACTTCCAGTGCACTCCAGTATCCAGGAAACGCATGCTAAAGCATCTTCTCTGGGCAAAAGTAACCTGCTCGAAAACAACCTGTACTTTTGAGACGCTGACTTATAAACAGTAACACAAAAATAAAGAATTGATGCTTTCAAACTGTGGTGCTGGAGAAGACTCTTGAGAGTCCCTTGGAGTGTAAGGAGATAGGACCAGTCAATCCGAGAGGAAATCAGTCCTGAATATTCACTGGAAGGACTGATGCCGAAGCTCCAATACTTTGGCCACCTGATGCAAAGAGCCAATTCATTGGAAAAGACCCTGATATTGGCAAAGACTGAAGGCAGGAGTGGATGAGATGGTTAGATGAGTATCACTGACTCAGAGGACATGGATCTGAGCAAACTCCAGTGAAGGAGAGGGGAGCCTGGTGTGCTACAGTCCATGGGGTCACACAGAGTTGGACACGACTTAGTGACCGAGCAACTGGACACGACTTAGTGACCGAGCAACAACAATGAAAAAGTATCCGTAACGTTCATAAGGAAACACACTGTCCACTTCAGTCCTTTCCACATTACCTGTCAAGAGTGATTCATTTTACCAGACAAGGCCATATCAAACCCATCAGTGCTTACACGTGCTGGTAATGCGAATCAGCTGTAAAAGGCTCCTCCCACGTGCCGACCCGCTCCCAGGCACCCTGAGGAGTTGGCCCACAGTGAGTCCACACGAGTCGGTCAGGGCAGCTTCTAAATTTAAGTAGCACGCAGGATAAAGGCGTGGGGCTAGGGGAATGCTGCTTCGTGTTTTGCTCTGCTGAAACTACTTAGTTCAACTGAAATATACCTGTCTACTTAAATTGTGGGATTCAAGGTGATGGAATAATGGTTCTTAATCTTAAACAGGATTTAACACTGCTAAAAGGAATATGACAGCCCCTGTTTGAAAAATACTTAAAAACTGCACCCTGCCTAGGGGGAAAAGAACTTAAAAACCCCAACAACACTAGAAGGCTTTCATGAATTATGCTACATTATCTCAACAGAATATTATGTGCAGGAGGTAGAAACGAACTTCACCAAGATCTGTTAATAATACAGAAACAAGCTAATGTTCCAGGAACAAGCTAATGTTCTAAGATTAAACGGGAAAAGGCGTGAAACAGAATTTTATATGTAACATGATCTGAACCACATAAATACACACACAGCGAAAAGACTCAGAGGCGCTCCCCACACACAGCTGCTCCCCACCCAGCACTAAGGTGGGAACACAGAGGCACACACACCTCCGAGGGCTGACAGGAGAGCAGCATCTGGGCCCCGCAGAGGACAGAGTGAAGCAAGGCTGGGTAAGGCCACAGAGGCCGCCTTCCCCCCAGCCAAACCCAGACTTCTGGACCGCTGGGCTCAGCAGAGCCTGCAGAGGAAAGCACGGGACCCAGCCCTGCTGCCCAGGCCACAGCCCGAAGAAGCGGCCGGACCCCTGCACTGAGTCCACCTCCACTGTCCTCTCCCAGCACGTGACGCCCTCCTGGAGGGACACTCCACTCGGTCTTCTCCCTGCTGGCTTCAGCGGCCTTCTCCAGCCTCTGCGTCTGGACCACCCGCACACCCACCCCCGCCACCGAGGCCCCCGAGCTCTCCTAACTCCCGTTCTCAGCCACCCCTTGGGGGTGACAGGCACCTCCAGGGCCCAACCACGACCAGGGGCTCCATCCCAAAGTTTAGTTCAGTTCAGTCACGAAGTCGTGTCTGACTCTTTGCAACCCCATGAACTGCAGCACACCAGGCCTCCCTGTCCATCACCAACTCCCAGAGTTTACTCAAACTCATGTCCATTGAGTCGGTGATGCCATCCAACCATCTCATTCTCTGTCGTCCCCTTCTCCTCCAGCCTTCAGTCTCTCCCAGCATCAGGATCTTTTCTAGTTACTTCTTCCCATCAGATGGCCAAAGTACTAGAGTTTCAGCTTCAGCATCAGTCCTTCCAATGGATATTCAGGACTGATCTCCTTTAGGACAGACTGGCTGGATCTCCTTGCAGTCCAAGGGACTCTCAAGAGTCTTCTCCAACACCACAGTTCTAAACCATCCATTCTTCTGCACTCAGCTTTCTTCAAAGTCCAACTCTCACATCCATACATGACTACTGGAAAAACCATAGCTTTTATTAGACAGACCTTTGTTGGCAAAGTAATGTCTCTGCTTTTTAAAATGCTGTCTAGGTTGGTCATAGCTTTTCTCCCAAGGAGCTGAGGATTTGTTCCACACGTGCTTGCAGAGGCAGTGGCTGGCACTGCTGCACATGTGTGTGTCCGTGTGCCAAACTCCCATGAGGACCCAGTGCCCTTCAACAGTGGGACAGCTGGGTGAGGAGCCGGAAGAGACCTGGACTGCCGGCAGCCCCAGGGGTCCTGTGTGTGCACCTGTGTGTGTGTGCACACATGTGTGTGCACACGACTGTGTGTGCTAGGCATTGCGGGAAGGTATGGAGAGTCTCTGAGTTTAACTGAAGGCAACACTTGAACATCAATTCTCTTCTCTCCAGCTTTTCTCTCTTCTGGACAATTAACACCGCGGTCATGTCCCTTCATCCCAGCCTGCTGATGATTCAGACAAACGCACCAAGGATTGCTTGGGTCTTACAACCTACGTTGGTGCCAGACTCGTTAGGACAAACTTATTTACCACATTAATTAAATGGTCTATTTAACATGGAATATCAATTCTCTAATCACATCTCAGTTGAACTTCTTCTTTCAATTAACAGCTCTGAAGTCTACTGACAGAGGTCCTACTGTTCTAGGATCATTAAGAACACTTTCATTATCTGTCAGACGAGGAAGCGAGAAGCAGAGAGGCAGGCAGGCTGGGGAGCGGCCTCTCCCCACTGAACAGATGATGGGGGAGCAGCCCGGGATCACTGGTTGCTTAGCAATGAAGAGGCTCCCACGAGACTCCAAGCAATGGAAGAGGGGTGGCCACAAAATGGACCACAAGATGGATGAGAAGCGGGCACCGTCAGGGGACCGTCTGGTCTCACATCAACCTCACTCTTCAGAGTGCAGCACCGTGAGAATCCGAGGTGGACCTAAAGCTGAGATGGCTAAGACACAACCTAAAAAACCCAACAACGACAGACACCAAGGCAGGAAGGTTCACGAGAAGACAGAGTGATCCCAGTTCCAAACACAGACGCTGCCGCTCAAGAGCAAACCCGTCCTGTGGTGTTTCGTTTCCGATCACAGATGAAGTAAAAAGTAGACCTCACACACGTATCATCAGAACTGTTTTTAAACTTGAAACATAAACCAGGCAAAGTTATGTTACACTTGGCTATCTGCTGCAACATAAACGGAAGAAAGAACATGCAGTGCCCAGAGACAGTATAACCCAACTGAAAGCCCATTAAACCAATTATTTTGCATGTAATTAATATTCCCATAAAATTAAATGCTACCAGTATATCAAAAGCAAAACAGTGATGAAATGCTGCAGAAATGCAATTAAAGAGGATTCGGTTTTTAGCTTGTAAGCAAAACGTTCAACTAATAGTCTATCACCTTAACCTTATCCATTTAAATCCAAATCATTAAAGCCGGTGCGCTATGGCCATTAACACAAAACCACAGTCCTCAAATATATTACATTTCTCCTCATTTATTATTTAAAGGAGGATATTAATAATAATAAACACATCTTAACGTCTTCAGTAGTTGAGCATGTGGATTTAAGGACTTTTTCAAAGCAGGCATCAGTGATAAAACTATTGTTCTCCAATATTATTAATGGCTGTCATTAATAACATTAAAATTAACAGCAATTCTCAGCACGGGTGTAGTTATGCAGAGCAACGTGGTAAGGCCACTGAAGTCCACGTTTAATGTCTGTGAGCAGAGAGCATCGTGCAAGCTGTGATCTTACCTATGTACTCGCAGATGAAGACAACAAAGAAGGGGGTGACGAGGTCATTTATCCCCTGCACGTATCCGCTGGCAGGATGACGGATGGCCCATATGAACAGTATCCTTTCAAAAATCTGAAAGAAAAGTGAACAGCTGGTGGAGCAGAAAGCAAACACATCAGCAACTTTGTAAGCGTGTGCATCCTTAGAACACACGTGGTCGATACTTTTCAGTCTCTAATATAAAATACAACTTTTCAAAATTCCAGTTATCTTGAATTTAACAGACCCACAAGCAGCATGGAAGAACGTCCCCAAGCCCTGGGCTCAGTCCCACCACACAAGCTGGCTCCTACGAGAGACACTCACACTCTGGCCTCCTAGCCCTGCAGGTAACCACTGCGTGTGGCCGCCCTGGACTCAGCCAGCAGGAGCAGCGGCACCTGGCCTGGCAATGCAGGAGGAGGGGTGGGGAGACAGAGGGATGGACGGGTGGGCAGGTGGGCGGGGGAGGTCGGCGGCTGGCTGCTCACGTGAATGGGCGTGAATGGGCAGAGGGACAGGTGGGAGGGAGGGGACAGCGGACGATCTAAGCTCCCCTCACGGGGTGCTTCTTCACAACTGACATGGAACAGCATATTTGCTCCAGCTGTACAGCGTAATGCCTGAGTATCTGTAAATCCTATATTCCGAAATGACCAGCACCTAAGTCTGGTTAACACCCACCACCACACACAGCCGTAGGACTTTTTTTCTTGTGACAAGGACTTTCAAGATTGCTTTTCTTAACGACGTTCAGAGATGTGGTAAACACCGTCCACTGTGGTCACCGGCTGCACACAACAGCCCGGCCGTTTGTTTTTTCTATTCTGACCCCCTTCACCATTTCACGTCCCAACCTTCTCTGGCGAACACCGATTTATCCTTTGTGTCCCTGAACTTGGTCGATTTTTTAATAGATTTCTTTCCAGGTTATTTCCCATTACAGTTTATTACAAGATGCTGAACACAGTTGAATCCCTGTTGCTCACCTATTTGATCTGCAGGAGTCTGCACCTCTTAACTGCACACTCCTCACGCATCACTCCCTTAACTCTCCCCTTCGGTCCCCGTAGGTCTGTGTCCTAAGCCCGTGTTTCTTTTTTATGTATAGATTCATCTGCGTCACTTCTTAGACTCCACACATAATGCCACAACAGACGCCTCCTTAAACTGCTGGACACTCCCGGCTCTTGGATGCAGGCATCCCCGTCAGCCCAGCTCCCACCGCCATCCAAGGACTGCCACCCTGGCGCCGTCTCGGCTCCTCTCTCCTCGCCACTCACACCCAGTCCATCCTGCCTCCCCTCCTCATGCCCCCCTACCGTCCTCCACCTGCATTCAGGAGGCCTCTCACCAGGGCCCCACCACGTCGTCACCCACACACGCGCACAGGGCTTCACTGCCTTCCCTGGCTCCGGGCTCCCCGCCCCCCACACTGCACCCTGGCCGCCCTGGGTCTGACCCTTTGCCGCCAGCTCCCAAATCCCAGCTGCCACCTCCTCCATGCTGGTCCCCCAAGCCGCACCCCTGGGTGGCTGGGCCACCATCTGCCCCCTCCCCGCCTGCTGGGGAGGGCCGACTGCTTCCTTCTCGTGAGGCCCCGGCCGGCAGTGTCCCTGAGCCTTCCCGTCCAGGTCCCTCTGGACCGACGACACCTGGGGGCGCCTCCAGTGTCACTGGACCACTGTCCGAATCCTGCTTCTCCATCGAGCGGTGATGCTCCAGACCTGCGAGGCCCACTAGCCGGGACCTCGAGGCCTGCCCCCACTCCAAGTCCGTGATGGGAGACGGACTGGGAGCGGGGATTGGCTCCAGGGGCATCTGGTGGACAGAGACCAGCGAGGAGGCAACGGGCTGTGATGCTGATGACGAGTCGCTGGGACAGCAAGAGGAGAGGAGCCTTCCAGAGCAAACAGAGGCAGACGTGGCCAAGAGGCAGCCTCGGGCAGCCATGCATGGCTGAGAATCAGGGCCCGCGGACTCGGCAAGATGGCCTAGCCCCCCACACGGGGGACCTTCTGTCTCACCCTGCACAGGTCTCCCTCCTTCCTGGCCACCGGTCAAGCAGGGGCGTGGACAGAACTGCCGAGGAGCCTGGCAAGGCCCGAGGGTCTGCCCCCCAGCACCAGCGCGCCTCGCGGAGGGGACGGGTGTGTGCGTCCTCCTCGGGGCCCTGACTCCAGGCCCGCCTGCCCCGACTCCACACAGGCCCAGCAGCTGCCCAGAGCCCTCACCAGCTTCCACGCCATAAACAACATCCCCAGTGGCTCTGGTGCTCGCGTGCCCTTGACCTGACACCTGTCCAGGCAGCACCCCTACCTCCCTGGGCAATCAGAGCTGGGAGGCCACACCCACAGCCTCTCATCATTATGCATATTATTTCCCTATAACGATAGCTATTGATTTAGAGAATAAGAAAGACTCATGATTTACCCATCTCGGAGCGGGAGAGGGAGACAGAAAGGTGAGCCACTTGCTTACACATCCTTCAGCCTCTCTCTTTGCGGTAACTGTCCTGCAAGCTGGGGACACCAGGGGTCCACGGCGGGATCACCCCAACCAAGCCACCCGCGGTCTCCGGCCCCCCACCTGCCCTTGCGGGCACGTGCCCTGGTCCCCACACTCCCTCCAGCCCTGCTGTGGGGCCACCCACCGCCCAGAACATGAAGCAGCATCGGGCTGAGGGCAGACAGAAGCGGATGGACCGATCAGGCTCGTCTGGACTCCCAGGGAAGCTGCACTGAGTGTAATGAAGCAGGAAAGACCCACACAGACGGCACGCCTGGTGACGGCGAGGAGCGGGAATCCAGAAGGACAGAGGGCAGCCCCGAGTCCTGACCTGCCTGCAGCTGAGGGGCGCTGAAGGGAGAGTGCCAGCTGGGTAGGGCCTGCAGGATCCACAGAGCAGCGAGAGCCCAGCCCCCCAACTCCGAGGGACACCTCACAGTCAGCTTGGCATCCCAGGTCCAGCGGACAGTGGCTCGTGGGGGCAGCTCTGGGGCCCCAGGGCGAGGGCCAGCCAGCCTGGGGGGTGGGGCCGGCTTCCCATGAGGTGTCTAAAGGCCAGAAAGGAGAGGTGTCCCGGAGCGGGAACCAGGTGGCCTCAGCAGCTCGGTGTCCCCTGCACACTCCGGCGTCCCCACAGACGGCCCTGCCCCTGGCCACCCTCCCTGAGTCCACCTGTGACTGCAACAGTCAGTGCCCCACAGGCTGATTCTCCACTGACATCAGGGCCCCGGGCTCACACACGCGCCAACGGAGCCCAGCAAGGTCATCGCGTGCCCAGCAGGCAGCCACGGGCGTTTCTGCAGGGCCACAGTCCCCAGGCCTCCGTGTGTCAGAACCCAGGCGCTTCACCAACAGCTGTCACAGGAAGGGTGAGGACAGCACACGCAACCTACACAAGGCCGCCAGCAGACGCGGGGCAGTTCAGGAAAGAACAGACACGAAAGGGCTGTCACGGGATAGGAGCTCGCGTTTAAGCGGCTGCGCTGTGGGTGTGAGCAGTGGTGTTGTCTGCCAGTGAAGGAAGCGTGCCCTCCGTGTGTGGACGTGTTTATTGAGAACACGGAACGATCTGAGATGGCCCTAGCGATGAATATTCACTGGATATTATTTGCTATTAAAGTTCTGTTGACATTCCCTGAGGTCTATCTTTGTTAGAGAGGAGGAATTCATTAAATGCAGTTCAGACTTCAAACTCTTCCCCAAGTATCTTCTCTACAGACCAACTGACCCTCATCAACAATAATGAAAACACGTGCTACTATTACCATCGGCACCACTTGCCACTGAAAACGTGAAAAGGCAACGGGCGTTCCCAGTCTCCGGAACCCGAGCACCACGCCAAGTTTTCCCTAAAAGCCCAGTGTCCTTCCACAGAGGGCCCCGGCAAGCAGCTCGAGAGGCCCCCGTGGGGAAACTCCTTCTGGCCTCACTCTGCAAACATATCACCACCTTCACGTGCCTCCAAGGCAGGACCAGGGTGCCAGCAACGCCATGCACTTGGAGAGCTGAGATGCTTTGCATTCTAAAAAATTTAATATACTGAAATTGAAAATGTTGCTGTGCTCATGATTACTTGGGGGAAAAAAAGAATCTGATTTCAGAAATGCGAAAAGCATCATAATTCAACCATATGCATCGGCAACATGACTTCCCAGCGTATCAAGCGCCATGGAGATAACTTCTGTGAGAGTAACAACAAAACACACAATTGTGTTGAGAAGACCTGTGGGATTTATATCTCCTGAAAGCCAGGAGACATGTGGGCTCAGAGAGAGGAGATATTTATAACACAGGTGCTCGCACCACGATTGAGGGGACGCTCCCCTGAAACGAATTACAACATCTGATGAACGAGACAAAAAGAAGAGTCCATAACAAATCTAAAACGTAGATTAATTGGCAGCCATCCATCACGTAATATATATACTGAACGCAGGCTTACAATCCAGTTAATAACACCGCGCTCTGAAGCTGCTGCCACACCACGCTGGGTAGTGAATCACTCCACCCTCACCTCCTTGAGATGTGGGGATTTACGTTCCACATTTTGTGCTCAAGTCACTTGACTTGATGGGCTGGCAAAGCACACACGTTTCATCAGGCTCAGAACTGAAGTACAGAAAAGAAACAACAGCTTCAGACAACACATCACGCTGTCCCCGTCATCAGACCGCATGCTCGGCACGGCAGAGGGAGCTGCATAGCAAAGCGTAGCCGAGGAGTCACGCAGTCAGAGAGGTCTGTCCATTTAGGGCGCAGCCAGCCTTCCCCTTCGGGCGGTTCAGCACGTGAGATGTTGACACTCTTAATCCCGTGAGGCAGTGAAACGTCCGTCCTGGCCAATTTGGGTTTACTTCAGGAAGGCACACTCTCCTTCCTACTTGGAAGTCGCCTGATAAAATCCACTGTATCAACCGAATAAAGGAGCAAAGACCTATTCTCACCTCAGACGACAAGTGGGAAAGGAGGTGATAAGACCTCAGCAGCCACTGAGCATTTTAAAATCCTGAGTAAAGCAAGGCTCCGTCCTTAACATAAGCCAGCTACAAAACCTAGAGCAAACACCCTGAGTCAATGGCGCAGACTTCTTCAAAACTGCAATGACACCAGGGTATGCCTTCTTTCAACACTAATATTCAATACTGGAGTGGAAATCTTGGCCAGCGGAGGGAAAAAAAAAAAAGAAAAACCAAGCATGGATATATAGAACAGAAATAAAAAATGAAGCTTTCATTATTCATAAGCCATATGATTAACTTCTTTAAAAACTCAAATACACCTACACACAAAACATTAGAATTGATAAAAGATTATTGTTTGCAAGATATAAAATTAACTTACAAAGGTCAACTGCATTTCTATATACTGTCGTTAAGAAATCAGACAATGCTACTAAAATGCAAAAAGATGCCACTTGCTAAAAATACATCTATGAAGAGATTTAGTAAGTTGTGTGGTGTATTTAAGAGAGAAAGCACCAGAATGAACATAAGCCCGGTGCTTCTGCACCCTGGGCTAGATCAGTGAACTGCAGGAGACACAGGCAGTACTAGGCAGCAGTGAGGATGGGCCACACGGCGCGGCAGTGGCTGGGGCTGAGCACCTGGACGCCGGAATACAAGAGCGCTGACAAGGAGCACGCTTAGCACCGCCCCACCAAAAATAGAGAGTGAGAACAGGTGAAACACACACACAAAGCCACGCCATGAACCTAGAGAAGAGCAGGAGGATAATTTACCAAAAGTCAAGGGAAGAGTTCCTTATTGGGGGACACGGAGAAGTCTGGGGAGGGACAGAGAAGGGACCTCGATGATGCCAGCCTGGCTGTCTCATCAGCTTGACAGCTGACAGTTCAGTTCAGTCGCTCAGTCGTGTCCAACTCTTGGTGACCCCATGGACCGCAGCACATCAGGCCTCCCTGTCCATCGCCAACTCCCGGGGCTTGCTCAAACTCATGTCCATTGCGTCACTGATGCCATCCAAACATCTCATGCTCTGTCGTCCCCTTCTCCTCCTGCCCTCAATCTTTCCCAGCCTCGAGGTCTTTTCAAATGAGTCAGTTCTTCCCATCAGGTGGCCAAAGTATTGGAGTTTCAACTTCAGCATCAGTCCTTCCAATGAACACCCAGGACTGATCTCCTTTAGGGATGGACTGGTTGGATCTCCTTGCAGTCCAGGGGACTCTCAGGAGTCTTCTCCAACACCACAGTTCAAAGACATCAATTCTTTATTGCTCAGCTTTCATGAGAGTGAACATGTGGAAGCAATTTTTAATTTTTTCTTTACACTGGACATGTATGTTATGGAAACCTTTCTGCTCTGTTTCACCATAAAGTCCAAAAAAAAAAGGGAGGGGGGGAGATCTGTGGATTAGATCCTTGAAATATATACCAGAAGAGTTTAATGAACTGATTATGTAATGAATAAATATCTCTCAGGCTCTCACAAAGAGGTTTCTCAGGTGGCTCAGAGATAAAGAACCCACCTGCCAATGTAGGAGACGATGGGTTCAATCCTGGGCCAAGAAGATTCCCTGGAGAGAGAAACGGCAACCTGCTCCAGTATTCTTCCCTGGGAAATCCCAAGGACGGAGGAGCCTGTTGGGCTATAGCCCGTGGGGTCACAAAGAGTTGGGGTCACAACTGAGTGTCTAAACAACAGCTCTTACAAATGCATTCCCCCCACCTCCAAAGGGTAAAACCAAGATGAATAGTGAGGTGGAACGGAGAGAGCAGTAACCACAGAGACACAGGCTCAGGAGCACCGAGCGCCCACAGCTCCCCAGCCCGAGGCCCACCCGCACCCCGCCTCCCACGCCCACAGCTCCCCAGCCTGAGGCCCCACCCGCACTGCGCCTCCCACGGAGGGCCCTCCAGAACGCCCACCCCAGGAGGAGCGCGTGTTTAATGCATGCAGCCCACCAGCGCCTGTCAGCTTTACTCCCCAGCCTGAGGCCCACCCGCACCGCGTCTCCCACGGAGGGCCCTCCAGAACGCCCACCCCAGGAGGAGCGCGTGTTTAATGCATGCAGCCCACCAGCGCCTGTCAGCTTTACTCCCCAGCCTGAGGCCCACCCGCACCACGTCTCCCACGGAGGGCCCTCCAGAACGCCCACCCCAGGAGGAGCGCGTGTTTAATGCATGCAGCCCACCAGCGCCTGTCAGCTTTACTCCCCAGCCTGAGGCCCGAACCGCACCGCGTCTCCCACAGAGGGCCCTCCAGAACGCCCACCCCAGGAGGAGCGCGTGTTTAATGCATGCACCCCACCAGCGCCTGTCAGCTTTACTCCCCAGCCTGAGGCCCACCCGCACCGCGCCTCCCACGGAGGGCCCTCCAGAACGCCCACCCCAGGAGGAGCGCGGGTTAATGCATGCAGCCCACCAGCACCTGTCAGCTTCACCACACTACGTGCCAGTCCCACTGGAGGGGCCGGGGGGACACAGGAGAAGAAAGACCTAGGCCCTGGCCGTGACAGCCTGCAGCGTGAGAAGAGACAGCCAGGTCCTCGGCCGTGGCCAGAATCCCAGCAAGATGCTCAGACACACCGGTCTGAGACCCCAGTGTCCATCACGCACCAGCGGTACAAAGACGAGAGTGGAGGTCGCCGCACTCGAGAGCTGCGTCCAAGGGACAGAGACGCGAGCAGACCATGGCAATCACGTGGGTGCCGTAGGGTCCGCCAGGGCAAGATGGGGTGCTGGCAAGCTCGAGGAAGTAGGGGATTGGTGAGCAGAGCAGGCCGGGCAGAGATCCCCGGGCACGGAGGCAGTGCCCCCATGCAAACACCCCAACCCTCTTCCGTCTGGGCCAGACCCTCAGGACACAGCCAATGCCTGCTCCTCTGGAAGCAAGCCCCCCTGGCCACCTCAGCCCCAGAGACCAGCCGGGCCCATGCCCCTCCACACAGACAGTCCAGGCGGGAAGCCTGTCTGCAGAAAGCTCACAGTCAGGGGACGAGTCCAGGATGAACACATCTGTGCTCCACGGATGCGTGCCTCCCAGAAAATGACCATCCTTCGGGGCCACGAACAACTCATCACCCTAGGCGGAAGGACCATCCGTGGATAACCGGGTCCTAAAGGCCGGCGCATTCATTGTCCTGTGTCTGTTTAAATGTAACGAGACGTCACTTCTCCGTGGCTAATTGGAAAAAGCATCCTATTTCCCTAATTCGTGAAACTGCTCCAAGAAGCAGAAAGCCACACGGCAGATAATATAATAATTACGGAGGAGAAGGGACTCGCGAGTTGATGACCTGATTTCATGAGAAGGCCCCGCTCTGAGATCTGAAGGAGGCTCCCCCTGAGCGCCCTGCACCCGCCCACAGGCCAGAGGGCCTCGGGTGAGAGTTCGCGTTTTCCAAGTAAGGGGCTGAGGTTACTGCCACAAATAGAAGATAAAAAGAGCAAGGGCCAAAAAGTTACGAACTTTACTTTCAAATAACAACATTGGATAAAAAGATTAACTACTCAATTCAGTTCAGTTCAGTCGCTCAGTCATGTCTGACTCTTTGCGACCCCACAGACCACAGCACATCAGGCCTCCCTGTCCATCACCAACTCCCAGAGTTTGTTCAAACTCATGTCCATCAAGTCAGTGATGCCATCCAACCATCTCATCCTCTGTTATCCCCTTCTCCTCCCGCCTTCAATCTTTCCCAGCATGAGGGTCTTTTCAAATGAGTCAATTCTTCGCATCAGGTGGCCAAAGTACTGGAGCTTCAGCTTCAGTGATTAACGACTCACTTCAACTAAATCTCCCAAGTCCCGTGAGGCTCCAGGCACTCGGCGCCGGCCCTGCTCTCGGGGAGGTGACGTGCAGGCAGAGTGAGACCTCGTCCACGAGGAGACAGTTAGACAATAAGCACCGAAACGATCGAAGTGTGAACCCAGTGGGGCAAGGCGTCTCCAACAAGGCTCCATCTCTGGAAGGCCCAGAGGAAGCAGATACCTGAAGTCACGGGTGAGGAAGGGAGGACCCCAGACAGCGCCACGCGGTGAGTGCTCGTGCACAGCTGCCCTGCGCCGAGCAGACAGAGGAAACCCACAGACAGAAGGCCTGATCAGACGGGTCAAGGCGGAAGGGCAGGGCACAGGCAGGGAGGCAGCCGAGCCCCGGGCCCCAGGTCCCTGGGGACATCACCCGGTAGGTCACCTCAGGAGGTCCTACCCCCGCAAAGACCCTGCCTCCGTCCACAGCCTCCGCCTCCGTCTGTGCTTCCTGCCAGCAGGGACTTCCAGGGTCCACCCCAGGAGTCTGACTCGGAAGGCCGAGGGGAAGCCAGGGAACAGGCAGGCTAAAGGTTTCAAAAGCAATTAAACAGTGAGCAAAAAAACAGAACAGACATTTCACCAAAGAAGATCTGAGCGTGACAAATCAGTAGATGAAAAGATGCTCAACATCCGTAGTCAACAGGGAAATGCAAATTGTAACCCCGTAAGATGCCACTGCAAAATCACTGCAGATGGTGACTGCAGCCATGAAATTAAAAGACGCTTACTCCTTGGAAGGAAAGTTATGACCAACCTAGATAGCATATTCAAAAGCAGAGACATTACTTTACCAACAAAGGTTCGCCTAGTCAAGGCTATGGTCTTTCCTGTGGTCATGTATGGATGTGAGAGCTGGACTGTGAAGAAGGCTGAGCGCCGAAGAATTGATGCTTTTGAACTGTGGTGCTGGAGAAGACTCTTGAGAGTCCCTTGGACTGCAAGAAGATCCAACCAGTCCATTCTGAAGGAGATCAATCCTGGAATTTCTTTAGAAGGAATGATGCTAAAGCTGAAACTCCAGTATTTTGGCCACCTCATGCGAAGAGTTGACTCATTGGAGAAGACTCTGATGCTGGGAGGGATTGAGGGCAGGAGGAGAAGGGGATGACAGAGGATGAGATGGCTGGATGGCATCACTGACTCGATGGATGCGAGTCTGAGTGACCTCCGGGAGCTGGTGATGGACAGGGAGGCCTGGCGTGCTGCGGTTCATGGGGTCGCAAAGAGTCGGACACGACTGAGCGACTGATCTGATCTGAAGATGCCACTACACAGCTGTTTTTTAAAATAGTGAAAATTAAACAGATTGGTAATACTACGTATGACAAGGATGTGGAGGAACTGGGCCTCTCACACACAGCGAATGGGCACGGCCACCTGGGGAAAGGGTTTGGCAGCATCTCATAACGTGTACAAACATACGCTTACCATGCCACCCTGCACCTCACGCCGGGAAGTCTTCCTAGATTTACACATGACAGTTTAGGGCAAACGTACGTCGTAGCAGGCCCAGCCAGCAGCGGCATGGATCAGCTGCGGTGCGTCCAAGTCTAACCCCTGCAATGCAGCAAACCAGAACCTGACTCCCCCTGCCTCGGCCTGAGACCAGCGCTTCTAGACTTTTCCTACAGCCCCTTGCTTACGTCACCTGGTTCCCCCACATGCAGTTCCACCCTCGGCCGGGCCCTGGGCAGGTGTGCAGCTCCAGGAGGAACACGTGGGAGCTGAGGGAGGGGCTGCGGGGCCCGCTGCCAGGGCCCAGGGGCTTCCACGGGGATCGAGGTCCCAGCTTGTCGCACCTGACACCGGCTGGCACCGGCCGGCGGGGACTGGATCCTGCCTCTGAAACTGGGAGCCCACAAGCTCAGCTCTATGCAGAGTGTCCCAAGTGGCAGGAAAAACGTAACGGTAAAGATAAACTAAAGGTCGCAGGGCAGACTTCATTTTCCATTTTAAAAAATACCTTAAAACGAGGTTATAATATGTGATCTCTCTTTTTCCAGATACAATAAGCACAGTTATTGAAAAGGACAATCAAAGAGAAGCACCTCAAAATGACTACTTCTGTGGGAAACTAATTTTCTCCTGTTGTGTTTTGTAATCTAAAAACACTTTGGCTTTAATAATCGTGGTTTGTTTTTTTTTTAACAAACTTACTGCACAGCAAGAGATATCAAAATTTAGAACTGCATTTACTAGAGCAATCAAGACGAAAAACAAATATTTAAAACAATAAGAAAATTCAGTTTTAAAGAGATGCCATTTATAATAGCAACAAAAATATGACAATGAAGAGTAAATCGAATAAAACATACACGGGACCTTTTATGGAGCAATTTCTAAAGCTTCATTGAAAGGCATTAAAGAATGGTCTAAGAAAATGGGGAATTAGCATGCTCCTGAAGACGAAGACTAAATTTCATAGACATGTCAGTTCTCCCTGATTGAGCTGTAGATTCTGTGCAATTCCGATCACAAATCAAACAGACCTTAGGAATAAACAAGAGCGGAATCTAAAAAACAGAACACAGTAGTGAACGCGAGAGAAAGAAGCAGACGCACAGACCCAGAGACCTACCAGAGGCCACCAAGGGAGAGCGGGACTCAGACAGAGAGAACTACCACAGGCCACCAGGGGAGAGCGGGACTCAGACAGAGAGAACTGCCAGAGGCCACCAGGGGAGAGCGGGACTCAGACCCAGAGAACTGCCAGGGGCCACCAGCGGGGAGAGTTGGGGGCAGACGGGCTGCACAGGCACAGACTCCGAGGTGTAAACAAGCTGTCAGGACCTACTGAACAACACAGGGAACAGTCGATGTTTTATAATGACCATAAGTACAGTCTAAGCTAAAAACTGTGAATCCCTGTACAACACGTAACACTGTACGGCGACTGCACTTCACTTTGAAAAGTGAAAGACAACCCTGGCCGTCTGATTCTGGGATTTCCACGGGCTCCCCACTCACATGGAGGAGGAAAGCCTTAAGATGACCTGATCGGTTCTGAAAGTGGAGTTGGGGGTGTTATGTATACTTCCCACCAGATACTGAGACTTCTGGTGAAGCTGAAGGACTCAGGCGCGCATGATCTGCAGGAAAGGTAAGCTGAGCACTGGGCAGAACAGAGGCCGCACGTGTCTGTGTCCTCAGTCACTTCAGTCGTGACCGGCTCTGTGACCCTATGGACCCACCGGGCTCCTCTGTCCCTGGGATTCTCTGGGCAAGAATACTGCAGTGGGCTGCCGTGCCTGCCTCCAGGGGATCTTCCCGACCCAGAGATCGAATCTGCATCTCCCAAGTCTCCTACATTGCAGGTGGATTCTTTACCACTGAGCCACCAGGGAAGCCAAAACAGAGATCAGATCTCTGCAAACGTGAAAAAGATGTGAACAGAAGGGAGCCTGCAAACATGAGCAGAAAAGCCAGACCAACCACCATGGGAGGAAGTGACAGCGGACTCCCGCCTCAGAGCACACACAGCCACTGGATACCGGTGAACTAAAACAGGTGTGAAGGGTAACACTTCAGAACCTTGAGGTGAAAATAAGGGAGGAAGAATGGCTTCAGGGTCTCCTCAGGAAGCTAGCCCTAACTGAAGAGATGGGGGCCATGGCAGCTGAGAACTTCAGACCTCGACAGCCACCAAGAAGAAAGTGTCAGAAACAAGCCACAGAGTGGGAGGAGGGATCTGCCCCCACCAATGGCAAAGAGTCAGAATCCCCAATATATAAAGAGCAACAAGCAACAAACAAGTAGACCACCCACCCACAAGAAGTCAGGCAAAGACAGAAACAGGCACTTCCCAGAAGGGACACAGAAGCACACAAATACAGGAAGACACGCTCACTCCACGGGTGATCAGAGACAGGAAAGTGAGCACTGCCACCAGAGAGACAGACCGCGAGAGCCTGGCAGCACCCAGAGCCAGCAGGGGTGCGAGCACTAGATGGCTGGTCCTTTGCCGGAGAGCGCTGAAGCGGGACAACCCTCAGGAGACCATCCCAACGTCATCTGGAGAGTTTAACAGGCTGACACCCAACCTTGCAACACCTTGCTGTTGTTAAGTTGCTAAGTCGTGTCCGACTCCTTGTGACCCCACGAACTGCAGCCCTCCAGGCTCCCCTGTCCTTTATCATGTCCCGGAGTTTGTTCAAACTCATGTCCGTTGAGTCATCACCTTACTTCTTCATAAATGATCCTGAGAAATCCCTGCCAGTGGGCACCTGCAGAACTGTAGGTGAAGGTTCCAGGCAACACTGGTCCAACAGCAAAACCTGGAAACCACCCAAATGTCCCCCAACAGGAAAAAGGCAAGAGAAAGTGTGAAATATCTGAGTAGCAACTGGACACACAGATTGGCTGAACCTGAGAAAATAATGTAGATGAAGAAAGTCAGGCTGTAGAGACCCGACCACTCAGACAGAGGAATGATCCGGCTCCAGACCACAGCTCCCTGGGTATCACGTGACATGTATCAAAGGCGTGAGGAAAGGGAGGGAGACACAGGTCAGGAGAGCGGGCATCTCCTGGGGAGGGGTCAGGAGGCGGCGGGAGCGGCAGGCAGCCTCCACATGACCGGCCATACTCGGGTGGGGCTCTCAGTCCTATGCTGGGTGGGAGGCCCACGCGTGTAAACCACAGGCACACCCACGCTCCACCTGTGTTCCTTTGTACACACCAATGTTTGCACAATAAAAAAAGGACAATGAGCACTTTGTGTCGACGACTCTGCCCAGGGGCCACCCTGGCCCCCGCCGTGGGTAAAGCCGCTGGGACGGCGGGCATGGGGCTCCCTCCGCAGGACGTCCGGATCCCAGCTCTTACCTCTGTCACTTTGGGCTGAAGTATCAACGCTTCGGGACTCATTCGAGGGATGTCTATGTGGATCTGGAGACAGAGGAGAAAGACACACGGATTTTAAGAGCTGAAAGACATCGCAGCAGGCGTGACAAGTGAAACAGTGATGCTGAGTAATGGCAACGGGTGTGCTCGGAGTCTCGCCTGCTCTCTCCGGGCCAGGCATTCTCCTGTGGCGGGGGGCGGGTTCCATCCGCTGGGCCCCCGGCCCCATCCCAGCATGACAGCCTCACTCCACGCTTCCCACCCAGTAACGGCGGCTGGCTGACTAGAAACAGAGCGGGCCCTCAGCTATTTAGTAACAGGATCCATAGCAATTAGTAAGCATTGATTTCCAGCCTCTGACACGGGGAGCAATTCGAGTACATCAATAGCGTACAAGTTTTTGGCCGTGACAGCTTCGTCTTGGAACCCGGGACACATTTTTCTGCGCTGTACACAGTCCTTGGAGGAATCCAGGGCACTGTTCAGAGGCAGCATTTCAAAAGCCCTGGGAGGAACAGTGAGGAACAGCAAGCCCCACCCGCCCACCGTCTGACAGGAGAGTTGTCACAGAGCTCACACACCACACAGTGGCACCTCCAGCTCCAGTAAGCCTGCTCAGGGCTTGAGCCAGCATCCGCCGGCCCCCAGCACTCCGCGTGAACACCCACTGCAGCCAACGCTACCGCCATCCCCGTTCTCTAGGCACACGGCCACACAGGCCGAGGGAAGGTGGCGCGTCGTGATGCCGTGGGGAGGGGGCTGTGATGCAGGTCCACCCTCGTCCTTGCCCATGACCACGAGGGTCCTGAGACCCATGGGGCCTGGGTCTCCTCACCGCCTCGCCAGCACCGTGGCCGTGGCCACCCCAGCGAGCTCTGCATCCTTGCCCATCAGAGCCCCACCCCACCGCTCAGAGCTGCCGGGGGATGCACGGCCCCAACTAGGGGGAGCTGCTCCCACTCGAGGGGCCCGCCCTGAACTCTCCCCGCGGGTGAGAGCCCGGGAATGCACTGCCCACCGGTGGTCCCAAGGGAGGCAGTGAGGCTGCCCAGGCAGAGAACTGGGCCGGGGTCGGGCAGACGAACGAGATCAGGGAGCGTGGACTACGAGGCGGTGGGAGAGAGAGAGAGAAGGAAAGCTGGAGAGGAGACGGCATCAGAGGAAGACAAGACCTGACAGACCGGCTGAGCGACGCGGGGAGGGACCTAACGACGAGACGCGCAGGCACCCCCAGTGTGGGAAGGAGACCCCGAGGACAAGGACCACAGTCTGCTGGGGCTGGAGCCCTGCCGCTGGCCACGGGCAGGAGACCAGAACCCTCCAGATCCCACCCTGTGACCAGGGTGTCCTCCAGGGCCACCTCAGAGCACTGACCCTGCGCCATCAGAGCCACGGGGGCTCACCAGGGGCCAGAGGAGCTGCCCGCCGCGTGCTGGCTGGGGGGCAGGGCAGTGCACCCAGCACCAGCTCGGCACGCCTCCCCTCCACACACAGGACTGGGCCGGCTGGGGCAGCCACGACGTCCACAGAACCCACAGGGCAGGCAGGACACGCCAGGTGAGCTGGGACCAACGCTGTGCTTTGGACGTGACAGCCTCACCCACAGAAACCTTGAGAACAGAAGGCGAGAGGGGCGGGAAGCAGACGGGGTCCTGGCCGCCCGGGGCTATGCGGGGTCCAGGCCACACTCCTCGGGCAGACGGGAGGCCGAGGTCAGTTCATGGGTCAATCCCCGAGAGCGGGCAGCAGGGAGAGGAGACCAGGATGCCCAAGCGCCAGACCCGGACCGGCTCCATCGTGACCTAACGGAGCGCCTGACACGGCCCTGCAGGACAGCCCAGGGTCCACCTCCAAGAGGCAGGCACGCTCAGCCCAGGGCAGGCAGGCCCGGCAGCTCAGCCTGTGCTCGGTCGTACTGACACGAACGCAGAAACACTCGGGGACTCGCAGTAACAGGCAAGCTTTTCAGCACCTATCACAGTGACTACTGAGAAGACGCACACGACCCATCCTTAATTAGCTTTCCCGTGAGACACTCGTAACAGAATGCAGCCCGTAAGTCCCGCAGACAGACGCCAGTGTTGTCCTGTGGACGAAGAACACAGGCAGAACAGTGAAGAATGTGCCCACTCACGACAACCAGCAAAGGGGAAAATCCCCAGGCGAGCCAGCACTTCCCAGACCCAATCCACACGCCGGCTGCCTCAGAACTCAGTTTCCCCAAGTGACAGGTGGCAGCGCCTGGGGCCTGGGAGCCGCCGGAGCTGTGGCCAGAGGATGAGTCCCAGTGGGGGCAGCAGGGGCCAGAGGCTGAGAAGAGCCCACCCTGGAGGGGGAGAAGGGGTCCCTGCCCCCCTCCCTACCCCCAGCATGAGTCACTCTTCCTCCAGGGCTGCCAGGGTTCCCCTGTGGGGAAGGTGCTGTCCAAGAACCTACCTAACTTAAGGACCGTGGTGATCAAGCAGGGGGAAAGCCTGTCTCTGGACCTCTTGGCGGCACTGCGCCACCCTGACAAGCAGACCTGGGTGTCCACGTCTGAGCGGAAAATTCAGCGACGCCCCTGCACCCAGAGGCCGGTGTGTCAGGGATAACACTCCCGCTGACACGCCTCAGGAAAATCAGATGCTCATCTCAGAACGCGGGGCAGGGCTGCCAGGTCCTAACCACCTTCCTGTTTAACAGTGGCACAGACCGTTCTGAATTCTCACATGGTACAAAGACAAGGACAATTAGAGAGGCCTCCAGCGATTCCAACAGCAAATTCTGGATGCACGGTGAACCGTAAATCAATTTTAAGTATTTTTCCCATTATGCACACCGACTGTCAACTGACTATTCAAGAGGCCATAATTATACCTATTTTGTATTAAACTAAATAGCCAAATGATAAGCTGGCTACACCTCCACTATGGACTGAAGTGCATCCCTCCAGAGCCGAGCTGAGCACCACAGGTCTCCTCAACGTAAACCACGCCCCCGGTGGCAGCAGAGGACAGCAAGTGCCCGCGGCCCAGGGCACTCGCTCCTCTGACCTGACCCAGAGGGGTGTCTACCCCTGACCTTCAGGTCAGACAGCCCCTGAGTCACAAGACACCCTCCACCCAGGGCTCCGGGCGCTCTGTTTTGTGGCTCCAATGAAGATACCTTCCCACCCCTGCAGGAGGAACTGGATGCCCAAGGTGCTACTATTAGGGGAAGTTCACCATTATCAAGTTTCACATTTATTTATGTGCTAGAAAATAAAGATCTGTGACCCAATCAGGGGCCTTCCAGGTAAAGCACTTCTACCAACGAGAGAGACGTCACCAAGTGAAAGAATTCTGAGTAACAAGAAAAAAGAAGACATGCTCCCACCTGTCTATAGGTGTCCTGGTGAACCTCATCATTCCTGGAGTCGTAATAGTGATCAATAAAAGCAAAATATTCTTTCTGTTTTCTTTGGAGAGTGGCTGGTCTTCGGTCTACATTGGCAGGAAGGTAACCCTGTGTAAGAAAAAAACACAAAAAGAATATATGCTTAATAGTAACTCGTGGAATGAGTTAAGTATGTGTGGTGAATGGTAACTCATGGATGGCATCACCAACTGAATGGACATGAATTTGTGCAAACTCCGGAAGACAGGGGAGTCTGGCGTGCTGCAGTCCATGGGGTCACAAAGAGTCAGACAGGACTTAGCAACTGAGCAGCAACGACTCATGGAATTTCTATGAGAAGTCTTTAATCAAAAGACACATCTTTTCTTTAGAATTTCATTCTGTTTTTTCTGACCACGCTGCACAGCATTTGGGATCTTACTGATAGTCTCCCAATCAGGCGTGCAACCCGTGCCCCTGCAGTGGAAGCACAGGGTCTGAACGACTGGACCAGGGAAGTCCCTGAAGGCTCAGAAGGCTCACATCTCAAAATGAGCTTGGTGCTCTGAAATGCGGTACAGCTGCTGCTGCTGCTGCTAAGTTGCTTCAGTCGTGTCCGACTCTGTGCGACCCCATAGACGGAAGCTCACCAGGCTCCCCTGTCTCTGGGATTCTCCAGGCAAGAACACTGGAGTGGGTTGCCATTTCCTTCTCCAATGCAATACAGAGCGGAGGACAAACGAGTCTCGAGAAGAGGGACAGAAAGGCAGTGGGCTGAGGCCTCGGGAGCCGCAGCCCCGCCCGTCCTCCCCAGGGGTCCAGGTTCGGCACTGCAGCCTCCCCGGGGGTGAAGGAGCTTCACCCGCAGCCGCACAGAGGTGCGGGCGCCTGGCAGCGGGCTGGCATCCACCGAGCTCCCACAGCAGGACCAGAGCCGAAACCCCGTCTGGACATGCCTCGTACAGCATGGAGAGGTCAGGCGTCTGCAGGCCCTACAGCTGTACAAGTGTGTGTTTACACGTGTCCGTGACACACACACAGGCACACACAGACACGTGTGTGTGCCTGTGCCTGTGTCTGCACACATATGCGTTTTCCCCTCTCTCCAAAGACTCCTGGATCTTGGCAGCCGCAGTCCTGGTCCAGACTCAACGAGGGTCAGGCAGCGAAGGGCAGCCACGAAGAGCCCAGACAGCTGCCTCCCACTTTCCACGTCTTCAGTCGACACTACTGCCGCATCACACCCAAAACAGAAGGTTCCTGCTTCACGTAAGCGGCTCTGTGACAGGTGACAAGGTGCACAGCTGGGTGACGACTGCCGTCACCCCAAGTCCGTCCCGGTGCCCCCCTCGGCCAGGAGGAGCGGGGAGTCACCCCCCTCTGCCCCACGCATCTCGGCCGTCACCCCAGAACCACACAGAAATGGCATCACCGGGACTGGAGCCCGGGAGCAAGGCTGCCCTCGTCCAGGTGCGGTCGCTCTGTCTGACTTACAACGTGGTGCCCGCCTCTACACAGCAGCGTGACTCAGCTGTGCACACACACACGTTCTTTCTTTATATTCATTCCCATTACGGTTTATCCCAGGAGATGGGACACAGTTCCCCGTTCGCCACAGCAGGACCCTGTCGTTTATCCATTCTAAATGTAGTAGTTGCATCTACCAACCCCAAGCTCCCAGTCCTCCCCCTCCGCACCGCCATCCTCCCGGCAACCTCGAGTCTGATCTCCCTGTCTGCGGGTCTGTCTCTGTCTTGTAGGTGAGCTCACTGGTGTCATATTTCAGACTTCAATAGATGAATGGATAAAGAAGATGTCGTGTGTGTGTGTGTGTGTGTGTGTGTGTGTGTGTGTGATGGACCATCACTCAGCCATAAAAAGGAATGGAAGAATGCCCCTTGCACAACACAGATGCAACAAGAGATTATCGTGCTGCACGTGAAGCCAGAAGGAGAGAGACGAGCACCACGTGACAGAACGCTGTCCCCGGAGATTCTTCCTGAAACCAGCAGTGACCCCCCCGACTCTTTCTCCCTGAGTGGAATTTCCAGGGCATGGTTAAACCAGTTTGTGAAGCTACTCACTCTTTGCTGATCATCTGAGTTGTTTCTAGTTTGGGGTTATTTTAAGTAACGACTGTTATAAATATTCTTGTACCAGGCTTTTACGATATACACTTGATTTCTCCTGGGTAACAGGGTCATAAAGTAGGTGTATGCTTAATTTTCTCAGAAACTGCCGGATCTTTTCCCAGAAGGATGATACGGTTTTCCATACTAACTAACAAGGTCTGAGAACCTTAGAGTGCTGTCCATGTCTAAACATCAGTCCTTGTCAAAGGCTTTTACTTCATTTCCCCAATGATTCACGATGCTGAACGTCTTTTCACAGACCCCTCCACCACTGTCTCTCTTTGATGAAGCATCTGTTCAAATCCTTTGCCCATTTTTTTTTAACCAGTTGCTTGTTTTCTTACTGAGTTTTATGAGTGCTGTATACATTCGAGATGCAAGTCTTTTTGTCAAATATATGCACTCTGATTATATTCTCCTAGCCTGTGGCTTGCCTTTTTAATGTCTCAAACAATAGCAGTTTTAAATGTTCATGAAGTCCAAAGGACAGAGTTTTCCTTTTATACTTATGTTTAGCGGTTCTTGTGTCCTGCATAAGAAGATTTTCTCCTTGCTTTTTCCCTGGATGTTCTAAAGCTCATCCCCTGTGCCTCCCTCCTCACCTCTCAGGCATCCCTTCACTGGTCACTTCCTCAGGAGGGTGGGCCTGGCCCAAGCGGGGCCCGCTCACACAGCCCCCAGCAGCACCTGCAGGCACCTAAACGTTCAGTGAGTGAATCCACCTGAAAGTGGACAAATGAAGAAACACAGCAGGGTGCTGTCCACCTTTCAGACCATTTCCAGTCCACAGTGGACGTCATCGTGTTTGCTGTTAAACACCTGCGCACCCTTTGCCAAACAGCATCCTGAAGAGCCCGGGTACCACGCCTGAGGCTCCTCCTTCAGGGTGAGCAATCCCCTTCCGTCAGGGCAAGTCCTGTTAGGCCGATATGCCCCAGCATCCCACCAGCTCCAGTAACCGACAGGCTCGGGGGAAAGGGGGAGCCAGAGGTAGGCACAAAGACCAGGTGCACGCTGTTCTCTGCTGCTGCTTGTGAATCAAAAAGAATGTGCACGGTCTGGAGCTGTGGCAGCCATCCTGTGACCCTGAGGGAGAACCACAAGCCGCAGATCCACCATAAAGAGCCGGCGCGAGGGCAGCTATGCTCGGCCTCGAGGATGAAGCCAGCCTACGTCCAGCCACCCCCTCTCAGCTGTGTGAGCACACACATCCCCTTCACCCCACTGCGGGCATCGGTCAGCATCTGCTCTGTATTATACACTACACACTCATGCACACTTGTTTTAACACATTTGGATCACATCATTTAAACTCTTTAATAAACATGTATTGAAATATACCGTGTGTGTGCACACGTTGCCCAAATATGTGTGTGAATGATCACAAAATGAACACATCTCAGGGCAGGCTGGGGCCTCCCAGCCACTGACCCTTGCTCCTGACCTGCCATCAGAGGTCCCCCTGACGCCTCACACCTGCCAGGTTTTGCCTGTTAGGTTTCTGAACTTTACACTCATGGAAACTGTTTCTTTTCTCTTTTACCTCATTGCTTAAACTCAGTGTCACATTTGAAAAATTCATTTGCTCTGTAACACAAAACAGTAGTTAATTCTCACTGTTGCATAACACCTCCATGTTATGCATGTGCAAAATCCATCCTGTTGACAGACATTTGGGTAGTGACCAGGTTTCTGCGATAAACGTTCTCATGCCTGCCTTTTACAGCACACAACATCCATTTTGTTACAGGTACACCAGGGAGCAAAGGTGGGCATACCTTTGACAGGTTTTGCTGAAGAATTTCCCAAGTGACTACACTCCCGGGGGACGTGCATGAGAGCACCCGCTGGCCTCCCTTCTTCCCAATGCCGGGCACCACCACCTTTTCCTCACAGCCGTGCTGATGGGCTCACGGAAGTATCCATCAGCTCTCGGGCCTCAGCTGCCTCTCCAGGGGCCTGCGGGAGGCCGTGCGCATCCTCGCCCGTGAGCAGCCCTCCCCTTCTGTTCGGTGGTCCGCCCCCTCCTGCTTCGCAGGTGCCTGCTGCACCGTCTGCACGGCAAGCCTGCAGAAACATCGCCTCCTCCTGCCTGTGGCTTCTCGCCCATTAATGACATCTTTTGATGAACAGAAGCTCCTAACCTGAACGAAGCCCAATTTACTTTTAATGACTAGTCCTTTCCATGGCCTTTTTAAGGAAACTTCCTCTCCAACATTCTGTGCTTACGTGAGTGAAGTGAGTGAGTGAAGTCGCTCAGTCGTGTCCGACTCTTTGTGACCCCGTGGACTGTAGACCACCAGGCTCCTCCGTCCATGGGATTCTCCAAGCAAGAATACTGGAGTGGGTTGCCATTTCCTTCTCCAGGGGATCTTCCCAACCCAGGGATCGAACCCAGGTCTCCCGCATTGCAGGCAGACGCTTTAACCTCTGAGCCACCTTACATACCTGGACTTAAAATCGTGAACCCTGGCTCCCACTGATGTAACGTTTTGTTCTCCTGTGGGGCTCAGCAAATGCCAGCCCACCGCCCATTTCTGTAACCAGGACATCGGGGGCATGAGGCCACACCTGTTTGCCCATGTGTGTGGCTGTGTGCACATGACTGAGGCAGAGCTGAGGAATCGGAAAGTGACCGTGTGACCCACAGAAACACATGCTCAGATACTCGCTAAGCAGCCCTTTCCAGAAAAAGCTTATCAACCCCTGCTCTGCGAGCACTGGTCCCCAAGGCTACATGGCCTTCCACCACAGGAAAGTCTTTATTACATATTTCTGTTTAACCTTTCCTGGATTTCTGAGCATTCTGAATATTTTCAATTGTCCCGTGCTCTAAAATACGTGGTCCTGAGCAATGTCTGATTCTTCGGAATAAAATGTCTACAAGCGCGTTGTCAGCTCACTGGGACACGGGATATATTTAAGGCTCTTGATGCTTTTTTTCCAAGTGACCCTGCCAGGAGGTGTAGCAATTTACACCCCAGCAGGCTTGTCACAGGTGTCGCCCGCCCTCCACCTTCTCTAGCAGCGGGGAGGAGCTCCCCGAAGAACAGCCATCCTAAAATGCCTTCAATTAATTACAACCCATTGGAAAGGGGCCCTGCTGTTCCCAGGGCAGCAGCGGGTCCAGCTGACAGATCCCTGCAAGTCAGCAGCGAACGGCCCCATTACCGAGGGAGGGAGCGGCCGCTGGTCCCACCCGCCTCCACTTTCTGGTCAAATGAGGCTCTTGTATCCCAAAGAGCAGACCGCTCCGCACACTTACACCAGCAACAAAAACCACAACCAGCCTCCAGTGTGGACTGAAGAGGCGGGCCGCCTCCAGCGCTTTCACACCAGCCACTAAAGCGCCCACCTGAGCGGCTCAGACCCCGCCCCCGAACTTCGGCCAGCATCACGGAAACCACCTAGAGCCCTCCTCCCGCCCAGACCCCAGCCCGCCCTGCCGAGGGTGTGCAGTTACAGGGGAGGGCAGCCAGTCACAGCTTCAGAGAATCCATCTGGGAGCTCAGGCACCCACCAGGCCCAGGTGGGCCTTGACAGCCACGTCAAGCCCCGTCACCTCCTGGACAGTGGCCATGGGCTTGGTTTACTTCTGTTCCTTTGTCCTGAAACTGCCACAGTCCCGGGTAAGGAAAGGGAGGGACAGCTCCCGGCTGGGGGTCCTGCTGCACGCAGGCCTGGTGGAGGGCGGAAGGCAAAGCAGACCCACCCGAGCCCCACCCCTCCGACCACCCCCACCACGGAGCTGCTGGGAGCCCAGGCTCCACCTTCCTCCCACACGCCCACCCCGCCAGACAGGCCTCCCCCCTGGAAACGCCCAACCAGACCCCCAGGCACCGCCTGCTCCCACCCAGCCTGGCCCTTCCCACCTCTCAGCCCAGGATGCTTTCCCTTCCCCCGCCTGGCACTCCCAAGACTCAAGGCCCCTCTGAGCTCACGGCTCCCTCCGCCCTGGGTCCCATCCCCTGCATCGTGGGCTGGCAGACCACCACTCACAGGCCACGTCCAGCCTGCAGGGAACCTTTTTGGGAACACAGCCAAGCATCCTCATCATAGGAGAATCTCTAAGCAACGTGGGCAGAGCCAGGCGGCTGCAGTGCCCACAAGAGGCGGTGCCACCCCATGAAGCCACCGCCTCCACCTCTGCCCGGCCGGCTCCCAGCTTCTGGGGTGTGGGCTCCAGGCGCGGCCACCCCGGCCCTTCCACAGGAGCACCTGCCCAGCGCCTACCCTCCTCCCGGCCCCGGGGCCGAGGGACATGTCCAGGCACTGCGTCCACCCTCCTCCTCCTCAGAAAGGAAGCGTCTCCTCAGCGGGGCTGCCTGGTCTGCACCATTGGCCCACGCCCTGCTGGAGTCAGCGCCGCCCTCTCCAAGGAGCTGGTGAACCTGGGTGGGACCGAGACCCTACAAGGCCCTGTCCCTCCCTCTGCAAGTTCTGGCTCCCAGGTCACCGCCCCAGCCACCAGCCTGGCCCTCGGGGCCCCTCCTATTTCGCTCCCGTTTTGTCTGTAACATCAGCCCGTCTAAGATGCTGTGAGCTTCAGTGGCTGCATTGACCGCCATCTCCTCTCACTGGCACGCCAGCTCCAGCACACAGCAACCCTCTCCCCTCTGTTCACAGACATCCTCGGGGCTCAGGATACTGTCTGGCACAGCAGATACTCTGCAGATACTTGGTGGATGAAGGCAGGAGGTCAACAGATCTGGGATGACACTATCACACCCCAAGAAGAGTCCCCACCCAGGAGGCTAGGAGGTCGTGTCTGAACTAATTCATGAGAAGTAGGGTGCTCAGTGGTAAAGAATATATCTGCCAATGCAGGAGACGTGAGTTTGATCCCTGCCTTGGGAAGATCCCCTGGAGGAGGGCATGGCAACCACCCCACTGTTCTTGCCTGGAGAATCTCACGGACAGAGGAGCCAGCAGGCTACAGTCCATGGGGTTGCAGAGTCGGACACGACTGCGCGACTAAACACCAGCAACAGGGATGGGCTGGCGCCCGCCTCTGGGCTGGGTCTGGAGATGGAGGAGCGGATGGAGGTGGAGAGGAAGAGGACAGACGCCCTCACACAGGAGACAGCCTCAGGGAGCCCTGGGCAAGCTCAAGGCAGCCTGGCACGGGAGGAGCGTGGACACGTGTGCAGCAGCCAGGTCAGGGCACTGGGGCCACCGGGGGGGCGCCGGCTGCGGCCGGAGGGGGCAGCCTGACACGGACCACGTGCAGTGCCATGGGTGGATTCTAACTGAACGGGAACGAGGACCCAGAAAGTCTCACCACCCTCAAATGTTAACTAAAGAACCGAGACAGAATTTCTGAAAGGCAAGGGCATCGAAGTGGGGACGCAGGCAACAAGCAAGCCCACACAGCCTCCTGACGCTCCCCTTCCTGAAGGAAAACACACACATGCAAGTTGAGGCCTCCAGATAATTAAGCAAGACTGGAAATTATGCAAATGAAATATATTCAAGTATACAATGAATTTTAAATGACAGAACTACAGAAAACTTAATTGCTGTATTAGCATGCTATAAAAACACTAATCATAAATGTAAAACAATACATGCATATACTTATATCAGAACTGTCCCGCTGACACAACCACAAGTCGCTCCCTCCCACGGGGTTCACGTGCAAACTCGCCTCGATGAACGGAAAGAAGCAAAGACGGTGTAAGAGCCTCACTCATCGTTTCCAACCACCCTACCGGCTGCCACGGATGGCAAGTGCTTAGTTTTTGTTGGATATTTCTGAAATGCTTTTTTAAAAGAGCCAAAAATGTAATTTTCTAGAGCATTAATTTTTTAAATTTTTGTTTCATGTTGAAGCATAGTTAATTAACAACACTGAGTTAGTTTCCAGTTTCACAGCAAAATGTTTCAGTTACACATATACAATCCCCCGTTCTTGTTGCAAGCTCTTTTCCCATTTAGGTTATTACAGAATATTGAGCAGGGTTGCCTGTGCCATGCAGCAGGTCCCTGTTGGCTATCTATTTGAAGGAAAGCAGTATCTACAGCATTGGTTTTTAAAAGTTTCTGCACCACTTGCATGGAATTTCAGCATCAGATGGTGTCAGAGGTGGTTTTCTGGTGAGCTCTGGAGTACAGGTTAGTTCTCCTGAGTGACCAGAGCCTGGTTTCCCATCTTTCTTCATTAAAGCGGCATCTCCTACTCATCCGTTAAGAAAGTGCTCATCCATACGCCACCGGGACAGTGTTAACGGCAGACCATGAACACATCAGGCAAGCCGGCGGTCTCCCTAAACAGGGCAGAGCATAAACTCTTACCAACACCCGCCCCTCAGCTGCCAGTGAGTCAGGCCCAGCCGCGCCCCCCCAGCGCCTCTGCCCAGGAGTGCTGCCCTCAGCGCCTCATTTCCCAGCGGGCTCGGGGGTGTCCTGCCCTGTCCCTCAAGGGGCCAGAGTGTCCTAGACCAGCGCCCCCACCCTGGACCCGCGAGAGCACCCCTGGGGAATCCAGATGGCAGCAATTCCCAAGCCCCCTGGGTAACACAAGTGTGGACCCAGAATGGAAAGCCGCAGGTTGAGAAGAGGCCCGAAGTCCACACACCCCTGCCTCACCCCACACACCCCTGCCTCACCCACCCCCGCCCCCTCCCCCCGCCTAGGCCAGGAGCTCGGTGGAACCCAGAGTCGGTACACACCCCGCAACCGCAGTCCACCCCGGGATCTGCTCCGTGGGCCCATACATCAGCATCCACAAGACCTCCCCAGGAGACAGGAGCGTGAGACTCTCAGAGAATGACAGAGAGCTAGTCCTGACTGGGTGACCACTGCTCCACCCCCGGCCCAGCCCCAGGAGCCCCCGGGTGCTTCCTCCAGGACACTCATGGGCCTGACACTTGTAAAGGGCCCAGCTCAGGAAAGATGCTCAAGAAACAGCTGCTGAATCCGGGCTGAGTGATTGACAGGGTTCACTGTGCGCTCCAAAGTCTCCCATCAGAGGACATGCCCTGAGGCTGACCACGCAGAGGATGAGCACAGAGGCTCACGAGCTCCAGTGTGGTTCACAGGACGGGAGAGGACGCCCCTATAGTCAGACTTCCCACTGCCTGCCCAAGCCCACGTCCGACCAGCACCCCTTAACTGCATGGGTTCCCTGCCCCGGACACCCAGATCCCCTCCCCACTCCCTGAGGCCACAACATGTGCAGCCAGGAGCCCTGCAGGCGGGGGTGATACCCCTGCTGACTCGCACAGGCCTGAGTGGTCAGTAAGCACGGTCCCCAAGCACCCACACTGGCTTTCTCCTCGGTGGCCCAGGGACCTTCCTCCCCTTCCATCCCACCCATCCCAGCTCCTACCCCCTTCCAAGGGGCATGACCCGCTGCTGGCACAGGAATCTCTCACACTGCACGGGACGGCACACAGCAAACACGAGAAACGTTTGCAGAACAAGCAAAAAGGCAGAGAAGAGAGAGGCGCAGGGAGAGGGGCACGCTGGGAAGACAGGTGCCCTGTCTGCAGGGGACCAGCTCCGCCCCCGGGGCCAGAGGGCAGAGAGGGCAGGGGCTCCCTCCTTCCCGGCGGGCCCCAGGAGCCACAGGGACGTGGTCGTTCCCCTTCCCTGCTTTCCCGGCAGCAGACACCACGCCCAAGACCCCAGAAGCACTCGGGCGACGCTGAGCAAACAAGGGGAGGAGGCAAGCTGCAGTCCCTCCCCCAGCCTGGGGCGCCTGGCTTCACCCCACAGCCCCCGACCCTCACTCAGGCCTTCAGGAGGCGGCCCAGCCCGGGGACATGGCCTCCCCGCACCCCCACCTCCCACCCCCTCCCCCTGCCAAGGGGTCAGCTGACCTGCCAGTTCCTGGGGAGCCTCAGTGTTGATTCTCTGCCTCCCCCGGGTCACGTGACCTCCCATGTCACTCACCCGGGGAACCCCAACACACCCTTAGAGATGGCCAGAAGCACCCCACCTTCTCCAAGAAGCTGTGGAATGCCCTCCCCGCTGGTGGCCCACCTATGGAGGGACGGGCTTGGCTCACTGTCCCCAATGCCTTTTTAACTCATCTGTCAACCCAAGAACTGCCCTAGTCACCTCTGCTCTTTTCCTCCACCCCAGCCCACCTCCGCTTTCAGACCCCGGGGGGTGAAGACCCCAGACACGTGCCCAAGACACTGTTGCCCTCCTCTCGCCCTCTGGGGCCACCTGCGGCCCACGCACGCCACGGTCTGTAGTCCCCCGATCAAATCCCGCTGCACCCCTGATCAACCCAAGGCCCCCACTGTGGTGCGCTGGAGTCCGGCTCCCCTCCGCCTATGGACAAGGGCCCCTGTAACCAGCGGTGGTGACGTGAACAAACATCAAGAAGGCCAGACTCTGTCACCTGCATCCCAGCGCCGCTGGTCACAGGCCCTCCCCTCCGCCCCGCCCCGCTTCAGACAGGCTGAGCTGAGCCGATCTCACGTCGCCCTCTGCCCCTCTGCCCCTCTGCCCACTGACCCCAGGTGGCTCTTCCTCCAAGGCAGTCACTGGGCAGCGTGTGAGGGTATCTAACCATGACCTGCAGAGGCAGGGAGCTAAAGGGAAGAGGCCGGGACAACGTAATTCACAGAGGGCTTTCCACCAGGAGGAGCACACCCTTCACAAACGCAAAACCTCCACAGAGACCCGGAAAGGTGTTTTCATGCGAACTTCCTAAAATGCGGCCTGGAAAGCCTGTAGCCTCTCTTAGAGGACGTTGGGAAAACCAGATACAAATGCTTAAAATAAAAAACACTGAACAAAAACATTAGCAATTGCAGCGGGTCTAATATTAATTGCAAGAGAATATTTGATCAATAAATACTGTTCGGAGCTGCATCTTCATGTAGGATTATGAGGTACTAAGCTGCAAATTTATTAAAGCTCATTAGCAAGAAAGACTCTTTTAATACTAAAAGTCCAACCCAATTTAGGGTAAACTCTTAGGGGTCTCTATGGACTTAGTTCCCAAAATAATAAGGAAGAAAAAAAAAAAAGGAAATGGGAAGAAAGCTGTCTAGAAACGACTCCGAGATGTTCAGCAGGGCCAAGCTCGCTTCTGACATTGACTCAGGGCTAGAACCAGCTCCCACCTTCTCCGAAGCCCCCAGAAGGCGCTGCTCCGCATTGGAGGTGAGGGAGCCACAGCCCAGCCTCCGTCACACAAACACACACCGGTCTAACACCATCACCACTGATGCTTTTTAAAAGATCCTCAAACAGATTTCCCTGTTTGAGTCCTCAGAGCTGAAAGAATCTTCTAAGAACCGTTTTATAACACAGGTTTGGAAACACCACAAAGACTTTAAAAATAATAAGATCAGAGAAAAAGAACACAGCCGTTAAGTTATGACTTACCCTCGTTTTCTCCCAGTCTTGGCAAACCACGCCTGAAACTGAGCTAAGGGTGGGAAATGCCATCGCAGCCCCAGCCAAAGCCAGATCTGTGAGGTGGAGCCGGGACACGCGTGGGGCTCGAAGCCCACCCGGGCCGGGAGAGCTTGTCCTCGCGGGAGGACGGCGCCTGGGCAGGGGGTGCAGGGCCGGGGCGCAGAGGGGGCAACTTACTGAGAGCAGCTTCCACGTGATGGCACGGACGGGCTTGGGGATCCCGGACCAGCTCAGCTTCCTGAGCTCCTCTGTTAACACAAGAGAGACGGGAAGAAGGGGGTTACGGATGGCAGGCAAAGCCTCCCCCCTTGGGTGACATCCTCCCCCAGTTCCTCGGGGGGCAAGGAGCCCCATAAATGAAACCAGAATGAACCTAAATGAGAACAATTTCAGATAGTGATTGTTTTCAACACACTGGAGAAGTTACCACTCTATTCAAACCAAGCTAAACATGACCTGTTTGCCTTTAGATCTTAGCACACGTTTGCTCTACACAGCCTGAGCGTCCCTGGAGCCACAGGGACAGGCGAGGGGGCAGAGGACACGCTTCCTCCCAGCCTCCTGCCTCCCCACGCACCCACTCCCCTCCCTCTCTCCCCCGCTCCCCGGCTCACATCTTTCCTTCATCCCCTGTCACTCTCAACACTTAACTCTTTAAGAAGACCTACACGAGGTGCGCTTCTCAGGACAGATTTTTTTTTTCATAGATTTATCTTTATAATTAAAGGACAGTTGCTTCATGACACTGTGCTGGTCTCTGCCATATATCAACACGAGTCAGCCAGAGGTATACGTGTGTTCCCCCCCATCTTGAACCTCCCTCCCACCTCCCACCCCATCTGACCCCTCAAGGTGGTTACAGAGCTCCGGTGTGAGTCCTGAGTCGCACGGCAAACCCCCGCGGGTGACCTACTTTGATGAGGTCGTGTACAACACGCCGCCACGTCCTGCCTTCCATTCGTCCCACCCGCTCCTTCCTCCCCAGCCCAGGTCCCTAAGTCTGTTCTCTGTCAGGAGGGGTTCTGAAAGACATCAGTTTGTGGAGATAAGCTTGTGTCTACACAGCACTGATTACGGATGTGGCCACATCACACCCTGGGGACAATCAGGTGTCAACCGCACAAGTCACAGCTGCCCTGACAAACCCTTAGGTTGGGGGGTGGCCACAGAGGGGCGGGGCTGGCAGGGACGGAGGGGCCTGGACGAGAGCAGGTCAGGGCACAGCCTGGGAAGGCGGGTAAGAGTCAGGGCCCCGAGTTCCTTCCGACCTTCGGGGTCTCCTCGAGTGCCTCCATCACAGGCCTTGAATGGCCAGAGAACACATTTCAATCTGTAGGTACCTACCAGTCAGACCTACAGAAACGGAAGTAATTATTTCTTTCCTTTAAGTTAGGTTCTTCCCGTAACAGCTCAGAGCTAATGATTAATACTAGGAATAAAGGAAATGATTAAAGAGAAGAACTCTGGTAATAGAATCAACAAAACACAAAGTCCTGACATCTAATCTCTTTCCAATTACTAACGTCTAAGTAAAGTAAGTACAGAATAATTGGGCGACGGCACCAGCAATAACTCGCATTTCATGGCAATCTCAGAAAATATCACGTCTTCCCCAGTTCCCTGAGGATACTATGAAAAGCAGGAACCTAATATCCGAACACCAATAATGCACTGTTTACCAATCACGTTCCCGGGCCTCGGTGGCTGCACGGGCCCACTTTTTGAGCATCGTTTATGAAGGAAGCCTAGAGAAATCTCCACCACTGATGTCCTCTGAACCTCTCTCCTCGTGAAGGACCCTCACAAGACGGTACCTTCAGTAAACACAGTGAGACACAGTTCTGACTCTGGTGCTGAAAGGGAGCGTTCAGGCATGAGGTCCTCTAGGCAGCTTGAGTTAGTTGGGGCCGTGGTCCTGCTGATGGAGGAACAGGCTCAGAGAGGTGAGGGGACTCAGCCGTAGTGGCACGCGAACCAAGGGGCCTTCATGTCCCCGAGTCCTTCCCCACTGTGGACTCCCATTACTAAGAAGGCTTCTGCTAATGCAGACAGATCTCACAGACAGAAGAGTCCAAAGTCAAACCTCAGCAGACTGAAACACCACTGAAGGTCCAAGGTCAGTATGACTGCAGGAATGAAGAGGCTGCTCCACACCAGGAGATCTTACAACCCGATCCAGGTGTCAGGATGGGGAAGGCAGAAGTCCCAGGGCCACTCTGACAGGAGTCAGGTGTGGACTTTCAACCCAGGCCCATCCGCCCCTTCCACCTTTCCAACGAATTCTGATTGTGCAAAGTGACGCCCCCTCCCCAACACACACACACAGCTGGTCAGGGGCATCTACCCTTCCACCTTTCCAGCAGAATCCTGACTGTGCAAAGTGACCACACACACACATACTCACCCCAGCAGGTCAGGGGCAGGAACCCACCGGCCTGCTGTACATTCAGGCTGGGCTGGTTGGCATGGAGGCACACACATACACACTCCAGCAGGTCGGGGCAGGAACCCACCCACCTGCCCTATGCTCAGGCTGGGCTGGTTAGCTTGGGGGAGCACCCACGCCCTTACCAGCACCCAATCTGGCCATGGGCCTGGGACCCCATCTGAACCCTGGGAAAAGAGTGCAGAGGAGCTGGGGTGCCTGAGGACACCTCTCCTGGCTCTCAGGGGATCTGCTGGATCTCTGATCTCTGGATCTCTGCTTCCTCTGAATGCTGGTGGCGCCAGATGTCAGGCTGGGGGCCGGCAGCCCCCACCCCACCACCAGCCTGAGGACGAAGCCAGCAGACGGGCAGGCAGCACCTAGAGACACGCGGGACCCCGGGTTCTGAGTTCAGCAAGACGGGCAGATACGAGAGTCAAAAAATCAATAGCTTGTCTCTACTGACAAAAAAAAGAAGTGGAAAAGGTTACAGGCATAAGCTTAACAAGAAATGCACAAGAAATACCATGTGAAGAAAACTGTAAGATTTTACTTGAAGACATAAAGAAACAGGAAAACACGGAGGTCGCTGGCGGACGCTAACAAGTATCTAAGGCACACTTCCCTGGGGCCAGCAGGGCAGGGAAGTTAACACACGGGTGACCGTCACGTAGACCCCACACGCGGGGAGCTCACCTCTCCGTCCAAGGGCAGGCAAAGGTAAAGTCTCAACCAGAGTACGTGCGCACAGCACAAGGTGAAGAAGGTGGTGAAGTCCTGAGTGGGAAGGTGCACCCCGTCAGCAAGGTCTCCTAGAGGGCGTGAGAGCTGAAACGCGACCCAGAGATGCGGAGAGACCAACTGAGAGAAGAGGGGGCCGCAAGGGGAACATTCTGGGCCCAGGGAACAGCTTACACACAAGGGCTTGACCACAGTGTGGAAAACGGATCAGAGAGGCCAGTGGTCACAAGACCACCACGCAAGGGCCTACTTTCAAAGCCCCAGGCAGAGGTGGTGGCAGCCGGGAGAGTGGCAGTGAGAGCAGGGCAGTGACCAGAAAGGAAATTCAGAGATAGAAGCAGAAGGAGGCAAATGAGGGCTAGATCACACTGGTAACATGCCTACCCCTCTCTGCCTGCTTGGGTCACAGAGCATCGCAGTGTCAGCCTCCCAGGGGGAATCTTACTGAGAAGCAAAGTTTCACACCACAGATGAGTATGGAGGTGCGATACCGGTGTGCACATAAAGATACTTTCAAATTTTACTTTTTAGAAAGCAAATGCACTACTGTAGATTTGCTATTTATTTCTCATTCATTTTCTGCTCATTAAAGTATTTCTTACATTTTAGTTTTCTCTCTTAGACGACTAGTGACTCTGCAGTCTGATTTCGAGAAACACGGGGACGGAGAGCTGAAAGAAGAACCAAACACAGGCTGTCACCATACAGACTCAGGCAGCTGAAATAAAAGGTGGAAAAAGATCTGCCAGGGACGTGCTACTCATAAAAAAGCTAATTTGCTTAATAATGTCAGAAAAAAATAAACATCAGTACAAAGAGGGATGTTTCATAACGATAAGAGGTTCAGCTCATTAAGCAGAGATACCCTTCCTAAATGTGTGTACCTAATAATATAGCTTCATAATGCGTGAAGCAAACGTTGACAGAAACAGGTAAACTTTCGATCGTAGGCAGAGACTTCAGTACCCCGCCCTGAGCAACTGACAGAACAGGTAAATTTAAAAACCAGTAAAGGGAGACGTGAACTGGATCTAACTAGTCTGCAGGACGCCACATCCACCACCTGGAGAACGCACATTCTTCTCAAGGACACACGGCGTATCTACCAAGCAGGCCACACGTGCTGCCCAAGCAAGTCGTGATGAGTATCAAGAGATCAAAATAACATCGGGTTTATCTGACCAGATGCCTTAAAAGAGAAATCAGACTACTGTGATACCCAGGAAATCCTCAAGTATTTGGAACTTTATTAAGATACTTCTAAATATCTCATAAATCAGAGAAATCACAAGAAAAAAATTGGAAGATATTTCAAACTGAAGGATAATAACAGATATCAGCATGTGTATGATATAACTAAAACAATGCCTGGAGGAAATATATGCCCTTAAAACCCTAAATCAGAAAAGAATAAAGGTTCAAATCAATGAGGCTCTACCTTAAGAAGCTAGGAAATGATGAGGGATGTTAAACAAAGCTAAACTAAAAGAAGGGAAATACAATAAGCATGGAAATAAGCAAACTGCTTTAAAAACAAAAACAAAAAAAAAATCAATAAAAACTTTTAGTTTGACTTGACCACTGGGAAAAAGTGTCAGAAAAGAACATCACTACAGACCCTACAGACATGAAGAAATAATAAATGGATCCTGTTGACAACTTTATGCCAATAAATTCAAAAATTTACATGAAATGGACATATTCCTTGAGAAATGCGGCCTAACAAAACTGATGCAAAAGGCAGCTGTAAACCCATATCTCCATCAATTCAGTTCAGTCGCTCAGTCCTGTCCGACTCTTCACGACCCCATGAATCGCAGCACGCCAGGCCGCCCTGTCCATCACCAACTCCCGGAGGTCACTCAAACTCACGTCCATCGAGTCCATGACGCCATCCAGCCATCTCATCCTCTGTCGTCCCCTTCTCCTCCTGCCCCCAATCCCTCCCAGCATCAGAGTCTTCTCCAGTGAGTCAACTCTTCGCATGAGGTAGCCAAGGTACTGGAGTTTCAGCATCACTGACTCGATGGATGTGAATCTCAGTGACCTCTGGGAGTTGGTGATGGACAGGGAGGCCTGGCGTGCTGTGATTCATGGGGTCGCAAAGAGTCAGACACGACTGAGTGACTGATCTGATCTGATCTGATCATTCCTTCCAAAGAAATCCCAGGGCTGATCTCCTTCAGAATGGACTGGTTGGATCTCCTTGCAGTCCAAGGGACTCTCAAGAGTCTTCTCCAACACCACAGTTCTAAAGCATCGATTCTTCGGCGCTCAGCCTTCTTCACAGTACAACTCTCACATCCATACATGACCACAGGAAAAACCATAGCCTTGACTAGACAGACCTTTGTTGGCAAAGTAATGTCTCTGCTTTTGAATATGCTATCTAGGTTGGTCATAACTTTCCTTCCAAGGAGTAAGGGTCTTTCAATTTCATGGCTGCAGAAAAAACAATGGCGGGCAGGATAAAAGGGTGCGGGTGCTGCTGCTGCTGCTGCTAAGTCGCTTCAGTTGTGTCCAACTCTGTGCTACCACTTTGAAAAACCATATGGCAGGGCTTTTTTTTTTTTAAGTAAAGTTAAACATATATCTGTCCTATGACCCAACAGCTCCACTACTTCATATTTGCCTTATAGAACTGGAAACACAGACCCACAGTGCAGTATCCACAAGGACCCTCACAGCAGCTTTTTCATGGGGGGAAGGCTTGTAAATAACCTGGGTGTCTGTGAGCAGGCGGATATGTTAACAAACTGTGTATTCATAGAAAAGTATACTGTCTCTGCTTGTAAAAAATGAATTGCTGTTACACCCATGACTCTGACAAACACATTTAGGAAAGACATCTCTACTTAACGAGTTGAACCTGTTATCATTATGAAACATCCCTCTTTGTATTGATGTTTGCTTTTTTTCTGATATTATTTCGCAAATTAGCTTTTATATGAGTACCATGTCCCTGGCAGATCTTCTCCACCTTTTATTTCAGCTGCCTGGGTCTTTATGGTGACAGCCTGTGTTTGGCTTTTCTGCCGGCTCTCTGTCCCCGTGTTTCTCAGAATCAGACTGCGGACTCACTAGTCATCTAAGAGAGAAAACTAAAATGTAACATGTGCTTTAATAAGCAGAAAATGAATGAGAAATAAAGAGCAAATCTTCTACAATCGTGCATTTGCTTTCTAAAAAATTAAATTCGGAACTGTCTTTATGGAAACAACACCAGTATCACAACTCCATACTCGTATGTGCTGTGAGTCTTTCCTTCTCAGTAACATTCCCCCGGAGGCTGACCCAGCAGAAAGGGATAAGGCAACAGACACCGGCTGTGGATTCAGCAGACGCAGGCTCCAGGCCCAGCGTGGCCAGTGAGACTCTCTACGGCCTCCCTCAGTCCTCTAAATCTCTCCTGAGCCCCAGCTCCTTCCTCTAAAACCTGTAACAAAACAAAAATACCTTCCTTGTTTGAGTCACAGAATCCTCGCATGGAGCAAAGAAACAACACCTGGGAAAGTATCGCGACACACAAATACAAGAACACGATCCTGCTACGCTTCCTGATGTAATTATTCATTCCTCTCCACGAGCCCAAACCACACAGCCATTGGGGCTCGTTTGCTCTAATTGGATGTAAAATCACATCTGAGACGGAACCAAAATTCTGTCACAGAATGGTGTATGCAAAGAACTCCTAATTATAAGTACCTTTTTTTCCCCTGAAAAGCCAGGAATAATAGAAAAACCAATCCATAATTTATTTTTTTCGAATACTCTTTTGAACTGGTTTTAAGTCTTATTTTTTAAAACTTTGGTAGTACTAAAATCTGGCAGAACTGAACAAAAATAAATGCATTAATGTGAAAATGCATTAATGTTTTAAAACATTTTAAAACAAGAAAGAACACACATTTTGTATTATTATAAAATACTACTATAAATTAATGAGACCGGAAAACTCTTTAATACTTTACTAAAATGTGTAAAGTAGAAACGGTGGACTCTTCACCACAGTATTTTGTTTTGTAGCCTGAATCAGTTTGGTACAACAATAAAATTTTAAATATTTCCAAAATGCATAAGAAATGCACGCGTATTACCATCACCGAGGCTCCCGTGTGAACCTAATCCAGAAGCTGAGCTGTCTCCAACCTCAGAGGGCCTGCAGAAGAAGCACATCTCTGGCTCCTGAAAGCCAGGGTACAGGAAAGGCACGTCCATCAGCCTGCTCTGACCGGCACATGTTGAGCGCCCCTCTGTGTAAGCTGCCCCTTGGGCCAAAGCCACCTCCACACTCCCCCTCCTCTGAATCCATCTCACACATTGATTTATCTGGTCCGTGAAAACCGATCACTCCAAAGAAGCCCGGGAGAGTACAATTAGACCCATTCCCACCCTCCAGGGGCTCGCTGCAGGCAGGTGGAAAGTCTAACAGTGCATTCAGGGAAGCAGTTGGAGGAAGGTGCACAGGGGCGCGGGACACCCGAGCAGAGGCAGCCTCCTCTCTGCAGGAGGGGACGCCAAGAACGTCCCAGCACGCTGCTGCTGGAGAGGTACCTGGAAGCCACGCCACAGCCCAGCAGCTTTAGCTGTGCCGGCCCCCCGGGAAGGGAATGGTGTCATAAACAAGGACAAGGAGGAGGGGTCACCCGGCCCCTGCTTCTCCAGTCCTGCTGCCGGGAGGAGCTCGTCACACCTGCCCTCGCCCCAGGCCAGTTCAGAGGATGACATGGTTGAGGATGAGATGTTTGGATGGCATCACCGACTCAATGGATATGAGTTTGAACAAGCTCCGGGAGTTGGTGATGGACAGGGAGGCTTGGCGAGCTGCAGTCCATGGGGTCACAGAGAGCCGAACATGACTGAGCGACTGAACTGAAGAAATGTCAACACAAATCTGAACGATGGAACACTACTGAGAGAGGAGGAGCTGACTCAGCACAACGCAAGTGCTTCCTCGGTGGCTCAAGTGGTAAAGAACCCGCCTGCCATGGAGGAGACACAGGTTCGAACCCTGGGTCGGAAGATCCCCTGGAGAAGGAAATGGCAACCCACTCCAGTGTTCCTGCCTGGGAAATCCTGTCACCACAGCTCAGTTCAGTTCAGTCGCTCAGTCGTGTCCGACTCTTTGCGACCCCATGGACTGTAGGACACCAGGCCTCCCTGACCATCACCAACTCCCGGAGTTCACTCAGACTCATGTCCACTGAGTCAGTGATGCCATCCAACCATCTCATCCTCTGTCATCCCCTTCTCCTCCCGCCTTCGATATTTCCCAGCATCAGGGTCTTTTCAGAAGAGTCACTTCTTCGCATCAGGTGGCCAAAGTATTGGAGTTTCAGTTTCAATATCAGTCCTTCCAATGAACACCCAGGACTGATTTCCTTTAGGATGGATTGGTTGGATCTCCTTGCGGTCCAAGGGACTCTCAAGAGTCTTCTCCAACACCACAGTTCAAAAATATCAATTCTTCGGCGCTCAGCTTTCATTATAGTCCAACTTTCACATCCGTACATGACTACTGGAAAAACCATAGCCTTAACTAGATGGAATTTTGTTGGTAAAGTAATGTCTCTGCTTTTTAATATGCTGTCTAGGTTGGTCCTAACTTTTCTTCCCAAGAGAAAGCATCTTTTAATTTCATGACTGCAGTCACCATCAGCAGTGATTTTGGAACCTAAAAAAAGGAAGTCTGTCACTGTTTCCATTGTTTCCCCATCTACTTGCCATGAAGTGATGGGACCAGATGCCATGATCTTAGTTTTCTGAATGTTAAGTTTTAAGCCAACTCCTCTTTCACTTTCATCAAGGGGCTCTTTAGTTCTTTGCTTTCTGCCATAAGGGTGGTGTCATCTGTATAGGTTATTGACATTTCTCCTGGCAATCTTGATTCCAGCTTGTGCTTCATCCAGCCCCACATTTCACATGATGTATTCTGCATATATTGGCTTCCTGGTGGCTCAGAGGTTAAAGCGTCTGCCTCCAATGCGGGAGACCTGGGTTCGATCCCTGGGTTGGGAAGATCCCCTGGAGAAGGAAATGGCAACCCACTCCAGTATTCTTGCTTGGAGAATCCCATGGATGGAGAAGCCTGATAGGCTACAGTCCACGGGGTCGCAAAGTTAAATAAGCAGGGTGACAGTATACAGCCTTGACGTACTCCTTTCCCGATTTGGAACCAGTCTGTTGTTCCATGTCCAGTTCTAACTATTGCTTCTTGACCTGATTTCCTGAGAAATATAGATTTCTCAGGAGACAGGTAAGGTGGTCTGAGAACCCCATGAAAGTGAAAGTGAACGTCTCTCAGTCGTGTCTGACACTTTGCGACCCCACGAACTGTACAGTCTGTGGAATTCTCTAGGCCAGAACACTCTAGTGGGCAGCCTGTCCCTTCTCCAGCAGATCTTCCTGACCCAGGAATCAAACTGGGGTCTCCTGCGTTGCAGGCAGATTCTTTACCAACCGAGCTATATGAAAACCCCATGAACAGCATGAAAAATGCCTTCCTGTGTGGCCTCTGGCAAATCTGAACAAGGTTTCCCTTCAGGAGACGGAGCTGGGACGGGAACTGTTTTCCCGGCCGCGTGATGGAGTTGAAGAGTTCTTCTGGAGGGCGGCTGTGCAGGGCCCTGCAGGCCAGAGGGCAGGAGCGATGAGCGATGGTGAGGGCTCCTCTCCCAGCTCCTCTCTGGCAGCAAGAGGAGGAGGTGAGCAGCCAGGACGCCCCATGCCTGCCAGCTTCTCTAAGCATCTGGGACTCCAAGCTTGATGACCTTTAATTGCTGCAATTAACATCCTAAAAGTTGTGCAAAATAACTTTCCTGGTCCTGGCTGTAATTTTTTTCTATCATCTAAAGGGTTTCCCTTCAGGCAGGGAAGGCATGCACATTTAGAGGCCTCAGAACAGGTGGAGAGGGACAAAACTTCCTCCAGGGGCAGAGAGCTGAACCTGGGAGAGGGGAGACCGGGGGTGGGAAGAGGCAGAGAGTTGAACCGGGAGAGGGGAGACCGGGGGTGGGAAGAGGCAGAGAGCTGAACTGGGGAGAGGGGAGACTGGGGGTGGGAAGAGGCACCCACTCGGGACTGGGGACCGAGGCGAGTCCTGTCCAGTCCATACTCCACGCCAGGGAAGGTTCTGCACAGTGCGGCCACACAGGGACCCTGAAAGGTGGGGTGAGTCCACCAGACAGACAGAGGGAAAGGCCTTCCTCAAGGGAGCATCTGGGCCAAGGGCTGCAGGCTGGGGGCAGGGGCCCAGGTGGGGCCCCACGAGAAAGCCTTGAGGGCCGTGGGTGGAGCGGACCACAGGAAGGACAGCACAGCTTTTCTTCCATGTAAAGTGACCTGACCTGACTTATGGGGCTGTGATGAGTCTCAACCAGGACAGAAATCACAGCGGAGACAGTGGGTAGATAGACTCCTGGGCCTTGAGGGGGCTGTGAGCGGTGGGTCTACCATCCACCTGCCCCCTGCCCTGAACACGGAGCAGGGGCACCGCTGGCCTCTCCCAGGGGCCCCAGCAAGAGGGGCTGGCCCCCCACCTGGGCCACCAGAAAGGGATTTGGGGACCACACAAGAGGAGGCAGACGGCTCGCTCACAGGCCCTGAGCGCCCTGAAAAAGATGGGGAGAGGGCCCCAGGGCCTCCTGCCACTTCCTCTGCTCACAGACACCAAGTCCTGAAGCCACAGGCCAGAGGACACACAGCAAGACCAGCTGAGGTCCACTCAGGCCACCTCGCTGCATCTCATGACCCGGAGAGATGAACGGTTTCAAGAGGACAGAGCTGCGTTTTATTGTAGAAACTGCTGCAATTAACTGCTAAGTCCTTCTACGTGAGATACACCACATTCTTAAATATTAAGTTTATTACCTGTTCTCAAACATCCCTCCACCAAAGAGCACTGCCCACAACAGCGTCATCCACACGAGGAGAACCAGGACTCACGCCCACCTGCCCCTCGTGCCCGCGCTGTGACCCCGTTCAGGGCCACACACACCACAAGGCAGCCACACGGCGTGTCTGCTGTTTGTGCTCAAGTCACAGGTGCTGCAGGAAATGCCCCCTCACACATTCTAGAGCAGGTTTTATTCACTGGCGGAAGCCGGCTGTGTCATCGTCAGAAGGGAACACAGGACTATGCATATTCGCGTTAAAAAGGAATCCGGCAATCTTCCTTCCCCTGTTCTTTGCTCTTGTGTGGCTTGATTTTGCTAGTTTGTAACTCGGTTACTTGCTTGAATCACAAAAGCAGGACTCTTCTTTCCTCCTCCTGTCCTTTTTCTCTTTTATAATTTACCTCCGTGAATACATCCAATTTGTTCACAATGAGAAAAACCAGTCCTATTAAAACAGAAGTCGCTTTGCAGCAATGCCAGGAAAACAGCCCTGCCTCCTCCCATGCTAGGTGTCCCTTCTTCCCACCCTCCCACTTGGAAAGCTCTAGGCCCCTCCACCCACCACCCAGCTACCAACTGTCGCAGGAAACAGCTGGACCAGCCAAAGTCAGCTTTCCTGCTGGTCCTCACAGCAATCGACTAGAAAAAAATGGACACTACTAAGTGTCAAAAGTCTTGGATATCAAATTTTAAAAGACCAATAACCCAATTAAAATCAGGCCAAAGGACCTTAATAGCTGTTTCTTCAAAGAGACATACCAATGGCCAGTAAGCATGTGAAATGATGCTCAGCATCATTAGCCATCAGGGAGACTGAGACCACAGCCAGAGGCCACTTCATGCCCACCAGGGTGGCCAGACCAACAACGTGGGGAACCGGAGTGTCTGAGATGACCTGTGTGAGGAAAAGCCCTGAAAAGGATGAACGCACGTGTCTGTACAACTGAGACACTTTGCTACACACCCGAAGCCAAGACAACACTGCAAACCAAGTGTGCTCCAATAAAAGTCAAAAGGAGAGAGAAAAACTGGAGCCCTCTTCTAGAGCGGAAGGTAATATGTTCCAGCCCCTTTGGAAAACAGGCTGGCAGTTCCTTAAAAGGGTCAACGGTTACCTCCCCACCTCAGCAATTCCCCTCCCAGGGATACACCCACAGAAATGAAAACATAAAAACCTATATGGATGTGAGTGTTCGCGGCAGTGTTACTTGGAACAGCCAAAAAGAGAAAACACTCTAAATATCAACAAGTGAATGGATAAATAACATGTGGCCTACTCATACCATGGGAGATTGTTTGGCCCAAAAAAGGACTCCAGGATCAACACTCAACATGGATGAACCTTGAAAACATTAAGCTCAGTGAAAGAAGGCACTCTGAAAAGGCTACACGGTGTAAGACTCCATCATACGAAAGTTCCAGAACAGGGAAATCCCCCGAGACAGAGGAGACTAGTGGGTGCCTAGGGCCGGGGCAAGGAGTGGCCACTAACGGGCCCGGGGCTTTCTCTCCAAGCTCTGAAACGGACTGCAGTGACAGCCAGGCAACCCGACAAATGCACGGCAAACCACCGTCTCAGACACGCGAACAGTGAAGTGTCTGGCATGGGCACTGTATCTCAATAAAGACATTCTCCACAAGTCCTGGCTGAGGTGTTTCTTAAAGGCTATTTATAACCCTAACTCGGAGAAGGCAATGGCAACCCACTCCAGTACTCTTGCCTGGCAAATCCCATGGAAGGAGGACCCAGGTAGGCTGAAGTCCATGGGGTCGCTAGGAGTCGGACACGACTGAGCGACTTCACTTTCCCTTTTCACTTTCATATATTGGAGAAGGAAATGGCAACCCACTCCAGTGATCTTGCCTGGAGAATCCCAGGGACAGGGGAGCCTGGGGGGCTGCCGTCTGTAGGGTTGCACAGAGTCCAACACGACTGAAGCAACTTAGCAGTATAACCCTAACTGCCTCCCGAGGCAGGTGGAGCCGGGTGAGCGGGCCCTTTGTTTCAGGGAACATAATGATGGACCTCGGGATGCAGAGATTTGATCAGAACTGAGGAGGCTGATCGGCGCTGCACGGGGCAAGGACAGGGCTGGCTTAGGAAGAGCCCCCGCCCCCTAGACAGCAGGACCTTGGGAGAGCGGTGCACGCCCCACCAGGGATTCCCAGGCTTCATTACAGGAACTGAAAACCGGACAAAGGCTGTGTGACTCCGGGCGTGTTTGTGGTTGGAGAGGCCCACAGACAGACACGAGGCAAACACACCCGCCCCGAGGACGCCACGGCCCAGCGACGCCCACGGAGCCCTGCGCATGCGCCCAGGCAGCCAAGGAATCCAAGCAACACTTCCCTCTGCACCAGGTACCAGGGCCGAAGACGGTTCTGTGACGAGGTGTCATGGGGACGGACACCTCCAGCTCACATCCCAGCCTCGCTGAAAACACCCGCGCCCTCTGAGCTAGCCATTTCATTTCTGGGAATCTGTCCCAAAGAGACATTCCAGAATGCAACCAAATATTTATGCATAAAGATGGCCACCACAACATTGTCGGTATGTTAACAAAAAAGATAGGCTCTAAATGTCTGATAATAGGGGACTGAGTGAATGAGACGTACATCCGTTCGTTACTAACAGGAAATCCAGAAGTACCTGCAAAATGTTTGGGGAGAACTCCAGTGCTCCCAGGTCTACGGCGGGGAAGAGTGCGTGCAGCCTCCCGCACATCCTGTGAACAGCCCCCCGCGCCCCTCCCCGACACGGAGCCCGGCCCCCCGCGCCCCTCCCTGACACAGAGCCTGGCCCCCCCCGTGCCCCTCCCTGACACAAAGCCCCCCTCCCTGACACAGAGCCCCCCCCACCCCGACACAGAGCCCGGCCCCCCGCGCCCCTCCCTGACACAGAGCCCGGTCGCCTGTTAGCCACTGCACAAGGTCTAATTACACTGTTTTCCCTTCAATACCATTGATCCGCCAGCCAGTGCTGCGTGGCATTTAATTAAAGGAAAGGCTACTGCTATTTAGTGTTAAATATCTAAACCCTTTCAAGCAAATTAGGAGCTTGAGCTTCGCTTCTTTGCTTCCCAGAAGGACTGGATAAGGACAGACCCTCGGTCTCCCACCACTTCTGCCTTAAGAAGTACATATTCGCACACAGAGCCGCGCACCCTCCCGAGAGCAGCCGCTGCTGCACTTGTCAACAGGCAGAGTCTACTAAGGGGTCAGCAAGTAACATCATTCTGACGCTACGATGTCTGAAGGTCAAGAGCAGCCACACAAGGCCCCTGAGAGAGCCTTCTTCCTCATCTCTGGGTCTGGCTAGGACCCCGAGGTCATCACGACCTCTCCTGGTTCCTGCCCTCCAGCACCTGCTCAGCATCTGCCACTCAAGAAACCCCCCGGGACCAAACCCCACCCCCAGGTGTGCAGAGCAGAGAGGCGCTGGTGCCCAACTGTCCCGAGGGACCCCCCTCTGCACTGTGACCCCGCAGGCCAGCAGGCCAGCCCCTAGTTCCCATGCAGGACGGAGAGACCTGGCAGACAGGAAGCTGATCCAGCCTGCAGGAAGGCTGCAGACAGCCTTGTCAGAGATAAGCTCAATTAATTTTAGATAAATGTGCAATGTAATTACAAAGGCAAAGCAACATAATCCCACAGGCCCCTGCATATAATTTCACGTGTAAACACACAGAAGGAAGCTGGGTGGCATCGAGAGAGAGAAGACTCGGGCACACTCAAGAACTGACCATTTACGTTCCCGCTGTCAGGCCCACACTACGTGGCACAGCCAGGCAGCCATCCCCATCCCAGGGCCACCAAGGTGCCCCCACCTGGAACGCCACCTGTCCTGGGATCTCCCCAGCGGTCCACTGGCATCCACAGAACCGCCTCCCTGGCTCCCAGCCTGCACCACCCACTTCCACCCCGCCAAAGTGATCAGCCTGTCCTCCAGGGCACACCTCTGCTCTCACCAGGAGCAATATGGGGTTCCAGGTCTGTCTGTGCCCGACCAGGGGCTCCCCAAAGGCAGGGCCTTACCACATCCCTGTACCCCAACTCCTGGTGTCATGGCTGCACAGACAAGGTACCTGACAATCTGAAACCCCACACCTGCCAAGGGAGATAGGCAGGAAATTAGGGCTCTGGGCAGGCCTAAGGAGCTGCAGCTATGGGCCCGTCACTCCATACATTGGAACCCACACTCTTCATTACATACAGGTAGGGTGGCCATACAATACACTGTCTCAAGTAGGTATTGGGGGGCATAACGACAGAGGATTAGATGGCTGGATGGCATCACCAACTCGATGGACATGAGTTTGGGTAAACTCTGGGAGTTGGTGATGGACAGGGAGGCCTGGCGTGCTGCAATCCATGGGGTCGCAAAGAGTCAGACATGACTGAGCGACTGAACTGAACTGAATTAATAATTATACCAAGACAACAGGAGTAAACCAGCGCCTGGGCCTGTGAGCAGCCTGTGCGCCTTGGGTACTCTGTGTGGAACCAGGATAGAAGGCTTCCTGAGACACTGAGATCAAAGGAAAAACACAGAAAGACACCTTCCAGACCTGGAAGAAAGTGTGAGTGACTGTTCACTGCTCTCACTCACCCACTAGAGCAGTTACTACACTCGATCTGTCACACCATCGGCATACTTTATATTTCAGCACACACGATACTCACTATTCACATGCACTAAGTAAAGATTAACCATCAACAGTCCAGCATTAGGACTGTTCCTATGTCTGGAAGGAGCAGAAGGATGAGCAAGTCATTAAGAGGCCCGTTATGAAAGGCATTAAATACCAGGAGTCTGATCTTCGTCCTGGAAGCAGCAGGGAGCTGTTAAAGCCAAGGAGAAAGTGGTGCTTCGGCTTAGCTCACCCCCTGCTAGTGCACGGGACGTATTAGAGGGAAGAGGGACCCAAGGAGAGCAGTTGGAGGCTCCTTCAGTGATGAGTAGGAATAAGAAAGGTCTGAGCCAGGGCAGGCCCATCAAAGGCAGAAAGGAAAGAAGGAAGGAGGCGACACGGGAGCATTTCGACGGAATGAGAACAGACAGGCTTCAGCAATAACTAGATATCAAGACACAGAGACAAAGACTTGACAGTGACTCGCAAATCTGATGTGGAGGAAAAGGAATAATCACAGAGATACAACTGTGACTTAAAGAGGAAGCGGAGAGGAGAAGTCAGCCTGGCGAAGGAGAAGAGAAATGGGAGGGGATCAGGAGAGCTGGGCCATAGCACATGGCAAACCCACAGCTAACACCACGCTCAGCAGTGAGAGCCAAGAGCATGTTCTCTAAGGTCAGGAGTGAGGCTGGCAGGCCCACTCTCGCCGCTTCTACTGAACACAGTGTTGGAAGCCCTAGCCACAGCAATCGGAGAAGAAAAAGAAATAAAAGGAATCCAAACTGGAAAGGAGGAAGTAACTGTCACTGTTTGCAGATGACACAATATTACACGTAACCAGAAAACTACTGGAGCTCATAACGAATCTGTTGAAGTTGCAGGGTACGAAATTAACACACAGAAACCTGCTGCACTTCTATATGCTAAAACAAACTATCAGAAAGAAAAATTAAGGAAGCAATCCCACTTACCATTACGTCAAAACAAAACACCTACAAATAAACCGACCTAAGGAAATGGCAACCCACTCCAATGTTCTTGCCTGGAGAATCCCAGGGACGGCGGAGCCTGGTGGGCTGCCATCTATGGGGTCGCACAGAGTCGGACATGACTGAAGTGACTCAGCAGCAAGGAGGCAAAAAACTTGTACTCAGAAAGCTGTAAGTCACCGATGAAATAAACGGAAGACAAAACAGCAAGACACAGTGTGCTCTTGGGTTGAGAACTAACACTGTTACTATGGCCCCACCCAAGGCAATCTGCAGAGTCAGCGCAATCTCTATCAAAATATCAATGACATTTTTCACAGAAGTAGATCAAATAAATTTAAAATTTGTGTGGAAACACAAAAGACCCCAAATAGCCAAAACAATCTTGAGAAAGAAGAACAGAGCGGGAGGAATCACCCTCCCTGACTTCAGACTATACTACAAAGCTACAGTGATCAAAACAGTGTGGCACTGGCACCAGAACAGACACACAGATCAGTGGGGAGGATAAAAAGCCCCGCAACAAACCTACACCCTGATGGCCAATCAATCTATGATGGGGGACACAAGAATATACAGTGGAGAAAAGACAGCCCTTTAATAAGAGACTCTGGGAACGCTGGACAGCTACACGTAAAAGAATGAAACTAGAACATTCTTTCACACCACAAACAAAAGTAAACTCAAAAAGGATTAAAGGCCTACTGTAAGAACGAACCATAAAACTCCCAGAGGAGAAACACAGGCAGAACACCTTTTTTACATAAATCACAGCAATATTTTTTTTGATCTGTCTCCTAAAGCAAAGAAAATGAAAGCCAAAATAAACAAATGCGACCTAATTAAACTTAAAAGCTTGTGCACAGTAATGGAAGCCACTGCCAAAGGGAAAAGGCAGCCTACTGAACGTGAGAAAGTGTTTGCAAATGACATGACTGATAAGGGGCTAATGTCCAAACATACAAAGAGCTCATACAACTCGACTCAAAAAATCTCCAAAAAAAAAGGGCTTCCCTGGTAGCTCGGTGGTAAAGAATCAGTGCAGGAGACACGGGTTCTAAGAAGCCCATGCACCACAGCCACTGGGCCTCTGCTCCAGAGCTCAGGGGCCACAGTGCTAGGCCCACGTGCGGGACCTCCTGGCGCCCACACATCCTAGAGCCATGCTCAGCAACCAGAGAAGCCACCACAATGAGCAGGTCAAGCACCGCAACCAGACAGCAGCCCCCGATCGCCACAGCTTGAGAAGCCCCCGCAGCAACGAAGACCCAGGACAACCAAAAATAAACACACACATACAACTGTTTTCTAAACATGGGCAAAAGACCTGCAAAGAGGAAGTGCAGACGGCCAACAGGCGCCTGAAAAGATGCTCAATGCTGTTGGTCACCAGAGAAGCGCAAATCAGAACCACAGTGAGGTATCATCTCACACCTGTCAGAATGGCCATCACCAAAGAGAACAGGAAATAAAATATTAGCCAGGATGTGAATCTGAGGGACACAGACGGTCAGTCTCGAGCAAACCCTAACCATCCCTGCCCCACCATAAGCACGTTAGGAATGTGACCGGGGCTGGAGGCAGAGTGTGGATGGAGCATCAGAGAATCAATGAACACAGAGAGAGAGACAAGGACAAAAGTGGGAAGAGGGGAAAGAGGTCTGAAAACACAGAAGCATGCTCAACAAGGGACGAATCAACCCCTTCCAGCCTCTGGTTTCCTTCAGGCACTTGGCTGCCAAGCTCTGGGCCTTGGCAGCCCCTCGAAGTGCCACCCCCAGCCTGGAAGGCTGCTGGGGAAGCAGGTCCCCAGAGGAGCGGCCCTGGTGCCAGGCACACAGACAGCCTCCCAGGTCGGTGGGGCCTCGCTCGAGGCGGTGGAGGGGCAGGGAGACCTGGGCCAGGGCTGAGCTAGCCACCCCGCAGCCCCCTGAGCAGCTCGAGGTGCAGCTGGCACAGCAGAGCTACACCCACAGGAGACAAGAGGGATGGGCTCGGACACAGTGCCAACAGGGAGAGAAGAGGAGCTGACACGGGCTTGGCTGGGAGTCTGGAGTCAGGAGGACAGTGACCATCAGTGTTCACGGGAGCCCAGGAAGGAGCGAGGCGAGCCAGATTGAGGACAAGCCCCCTAAGGCGCTAACCGGCAGAACCAAGAACTCGGACTTCATGCAATCTGGAGCGGGGCAGCCTTCAACCAGCCAGGGAGCTCCTGCCAGGAGGGCGCCCACAGGCCCTCTCCCCTGGAAGAGGGGGGGCTCTGTGACCCCGAGAGTTTCACCATGCCCACCCCCAGGCTCAAACCAGCAAGACGGAACCGTGACCCAGTCAGCGGGCACCTCCTGACCGGCTTGCACTCCCCCTCATCCCAAAAGACCATCACCCCCCGAGGGCAGGGCCCCTCTGTGTCCCCTCACAGGCGACAACAGACGCCAACAGATACGTTTTTAAGGTTTTGGGGTTTTTTTTAACTGAGATATAATTGACATACCATGAAATTTAACACGCACACACGTCGTCAGAGGGATTTAGCATACTCCCAGAATCGGGCAGCCATAAGTCACCACCATCTAGTTCCAGAGCATTTCATCGCCCCACCCACGAGCAGACCCCAGACCCAGTAGCAGGCCCTTCCCATGCCCCCACTCAGCCCTGGCAACCAGCTCCCTGCTTCCGTCTCTATGGACCTCCCTGTCCTGGACACGTCGCATCACTGTGCCCGGTTACCACGGGCGTCTCGCACTGAGCGGAATGTTTTCAGGTTCGTCCACACGGGAGCTGGTGTCACAGCCTCCCTCCTTTTTACGGCAGAACGACGTTCCGTTGCGTGGACGGACCACGTCCTATTTATCCACTCATCACCCGATGGGCAGTTGGGTTGTTTCTACTTTGTGGGCGATTATAAATAATGCTGCTATGAATATTCACGTGTAAGTTTCTGTGTGAACACAAGTTTTCAGTTCTCCAGAGTATGTACTCACCTGGGGGGTGTAGCTGCTGAGTCACAAGGCAGCTCTAAGTCAAACTGAGGAACTGTCAGGCTCCCAACACGCTGCCTAAGTTTACACTCCCACCCTCAGGGCGCAGCACAGGGTCCGGGCTTCTCCACGTCCTCACCAACACTCGTCAGCTTCCGTCTTTTCTGTCACGCCTAGTGGGTGTGACAAGTACATTTTTTTGAATGAAAGTTAAAGTCAAAGTCGCTCAGTCGTGTCTGACTCTGTGGTCCCGTGAACCACACAGTCCATGGAATTCTCCAGGCCAGATACGGAAGTGAGTAGCCTTTCCCTTCTCCAGGGCATCTTCCCAACCCAGGGAGCAAACCCAGGTCTCCTGCATTGCAGGCGGATTCTTTACCAGCTGAGCCACCAGGGACAATGGTTATTTCTCAAAATCTTGGGTCTAGTTTTACCCCTCCCTAGAAGGGCTCTGCAAACTGTATTTCTATTGTGAACTTCACACATGTGTGTGCGCACGCACACACACACACACAAGGTCACCATGCTGCCATCAGCCCTGACACAGCAAGCCCACAACTGCAGAACACGCAGCAGCCCTCCCCAAGAACAACCCCGGCACAGGTCTGCGCAGCCCGGGCAGCACACGCATCCCTAACCTTAACCCGAGAGGGTGGGAAGGAGCCCCCACAGTGTCCTTAGCCCCATGCTCACCCCCGACCCCGTCCACCCGTCCACACGTGCAGCAGGAGGGCAGGCCCTGCCCACCATGCACAAGGCCCGCCACACAGCAGGCGTGCAAAACGGCTGCGTGGACAGTAACAGGGGAAGGAGGGTGCAGCTGTTCCCAGGCTGCCTAACTCCCTCCAGGCGCTCCTGAGAGAGGCAGCGTCAGCAGCTGCCACTCACCTGAGCTCACCCAGAGTCACCTGGTGGCACGCGTGAGGAATAAGGATAGCGGAAAGGAAGACGCGGCAGACAAGTTCTGCAACCCGCTGCCATCCCACACAGAGGGAGCACGGACGTCCCAACAAAGGAAGCAGCCCGACAGGGCTCATGGGACAGGCCTGCCGCGTCTGACGCAGCTCCTCCCCGTGTTCTTTCGAGGCTTTCAGGAGGAAGTGAAAGCCCCAAAGAGCTTCAGGAGCCACCCAATCCCTCCCTTTGAGTGAGGTGGAGACAATCATCGAGTCAGGTACCGCGACCCCAGGCCTGGCCGCCGGGCCGGTCACCCCACCGCCCAGCCTCTCCTGCTGGGACGCAAGAGGCAGCGGGTGGCACCGGCCGGCCAGCCCAGGACAAGGGACCCATTCTCGAGCAGAGAGGACAGAGGCTGTGGCTCCCTCAACAGCAGACAGGGGTGCCGACAGCATGTGGTGGCCGCCCCCGTAGGGAAAGGGACCCAGGCCACGAGGAGGGCGGAGACGAGCCCACTGCCCCCCGTGTCAGCCCAGAACTCCTGAGGAAGGCTGACCCGCGGACCCGGGCCAAGGCAGGGAAGTCAGCCTGGCGAAGAGCCCGGCGGTCACCAACGGCAGAGCCATTACAGAGCCACCTGCGGCCGGAGCCCACCTCCGAGCCGGGGCCCAGTTGGATCCTGAGAACGACGTGCCAGGCGGACAGAGCCACGCTGCGGCAACCAGAGCCAGACCTGGGAGAGAGCCGGCCCACCGTCTGCTGCTAGACAGCCACCGCGGGCAGAGGTCTGGGGTCCCCCTGTGGGTGTGCACCACAGAGGCCATCTGCACACTCTGCTAGTTTTCACACTTTCTGAGGAGGCATCAGAAGACCCTCTCACAGATGTGCTGCTGTTTTATATAGAAACGTCCCTTTGGAACAGAGCGCTTTTTCATTTCAAGCCCCACCTCCCCTTCCTGGAGGGAGGGGAGCCGCTTCACCGGCGAGCCTGGTCACCCCGCGCACAGGGCCATCTATGTATCTTGTGTGAAGGACTCAGAAGCCCCACTGGGAACGAGAACACGGACGCCATCAGCAAGCCTGGCAACACGGCTCGGGTCTCAGGAGACACTCACAACCACCGCACCTCCCTGCAGTCTGCAAAACGGGGAGGGGGCGTGGGAGGAGAGGGTGTCGGGGGCGGTGGGTGCAGTGCTCTCCACCGATAATCCCAGTGCACAGGAACATCTCTGAAGAACAGACGTGGGGGCAATGACAGAGCCTACCGACCAGAGCCCTCTGACACCTTGGCCTGTCAGACGTGTCTCCTACGGGCTTCGGTGGATTTCCACGCCTGGGGGACTGACGCGCCTCCCGGGCAAGCGCCCTGAATTCCGCTCCTGCAGAGGACATGCCCGCAAGTCACACTGCCTCCCGGAACATCTACCATCCGCCTCCATGTGGAAACCAAGCCTAGAGCCGCAAAACGAAACAAACCTCAGGTCAGCCCACTCCAAGCAAGCTAAGCGGAGGCAGCTCCGGCTCTCTAAGCTGCAAGGCCGTCTGCCCAGCTGGCCATCAGGGTCACCGGCTTCCAAGGAGGCCCGAGGCCCCTGAGACACAGCCCTGGGACAGATGGGCTCCGGGTCAGCGGAGGGTGATGCCTGCCTGGGCCTCTCCACCAGCACCGAGCTTAGATCGGCTGGAGGGCTTTTCTTCTTGGAACGCACCCTGAAGCGCGGAGAGGTGAGACAACGTGACGTCTGGGATCTGCTCTGAAATACTGAAGCCAGTCCGGCTGAGCCGTGATGACCGCGGAGTCTGGGACACAGCGAGCTGGCCGCACAGCCCTGCCCTCTCGGCCTCTGTGTACATCTGAAAGGTTCCGTGACATGCCTGTGTCAAAGCGTGAGGGACGGTGGCACGGCCCTGCTGCCTGCGATGGATCCCAATCCCAGCCTGGAGACCCACGTGCATCTCCTAGGCAGTGGAGCCCTCCCCCTTCTGGAGAGGAGCTGCCCCCGCCCCAAGCCCCCAGGCCCCAAAAACTGCCTCCTCCGACCTCAGCGTCCCACGAGCTGTGTCTGCTCAGGGCCCGAGGCTCGGGTGGGAGACCATGTCTCCTCGAGGGGCCAAGGAAACACACACACAGGTGGAGACGCGCTGCAAAGCCTGGGGCAGCCCCCCGGCTCACCTCACAACTGGGGCGACAGCGGCACCCACACCAGGGTGCCCACGTGCTGCCGACACACACGTGTGGCAGGAGGAAGAAGCCCTGGGAGCTCTCTCCCTTCCTGACTGCTCGGGGCACACTCCACGAGTCTGCCTGGCAACAAGACCCAGAGGCAAGATCCGTCTGTCTCGTCCCCGACAGACGGGTGTCTGAAGGGCATCTTATCTTTCAAACTGAGCTTCCTCCCTGTGAACCAGCGCCCTGGCCCCCCCGGAGCCTGTGGCCACGTCTCGGCCACTCCCTGGCGGCTGCTGGCTGCAGTGTGACCGCGGCAAGCGGCAGGTCTTCCCGGAGATGGCCCGTCCCAGGCGCGCCTGAGCCACACTCTGAGGCCCCCAGCTTGCGACTAACACACATCATCATTCTATCACTTTCAAATCAGAGGGCCTAATATTTTGAGCATAATGATTTTAAGGAGCACAACAATTTCTTTGCATGCATTATTCATTTTGTGACACAAAACTGTTATTTCACTGAGATTACTGTAAATCGCTACATGAAGAGCTAGCTTGCATGAACAATTAAATGATAGATATGATAAACTAGATTTATAAGCTTTATGTTCCTATAACATAAATTCCCTGAATGATTTAACTCCACAGAGCTAGAAAATTCTTCCCAGGCACCAGGTCCACGGGGCTGCAGCTCCCCCATCAGCACGGAGCAAGATGCTGACGTCGGACAAGAAGGGAAAATATTTAATAAAAGGTTTAAAATTACTATGGTAACCCCAGCAACACGTTTCAAAAATGAGTAATAGCCCCGTTAGGTGCTTCATTAAAATTTTTCCAACCAAATACTGCCCTTAATCTTCTCAATGGAACAAAAGACGTAGTTAGAACCCACATAGAGGGCTGGAAACAGCGTCAGGTACCTGAGTCCAGACGCCCTCCCGTCGGACACAGACACAGAGACGGCCCCAAGCAGCTCAGATGACAGAGGAGGCATCTCTCTCAGAATGATTCACTAAAAGTCCTGACACCTCAGTTTATGCCCTCTCCTCCATGCACGCAGGCACAGCCACTTCAGTCGCATCCCACTCTGCAAACTTATGGACTGGGGCCCCCCAAGCTCCTCTGTCCATGGGATTCTCCGGGCAAGAACACTGGAGGGGGTGGCCAGGCCCTCCTCCAGGAGATCTTCCCGACCCAGGGATCGAACCCACGTTTCTTGTGTCTCCTGCAGAGGCAGGCGGGTACTTTACCACGAGCGCCACCCAGGAAGCCCACGCTCTTTCCTCCACTGATGAGCAAACTGAAGCTTGCACCAGCAGGGCACTCTGATGGCACCTAGAGCCGCCCGCAGGCGAGGCGGGAACCCCAGACCGGGGACGCAGGGCCCTGGGCGCCAGGCCCACACGGGGCTCTGCTGCCCTGACGGCTCCAGAGCGGAAGCCCCTGGGGATCACCACCTGACACCGGGGGGAACCTCTGAGACCACCTGCCCCACACCTCCTCTCCAAGAGAGGACGCCGCACCCTCAGGACAGTCCAGGGCCTGCCATGCCAGCCCTCTCTCCTGCTCTGCACTCAGGAGGCCCACAGGGGCAACGAGCCCGTGACATCACTCACACCTCAGCCCTGCCTCACTGGGGCATCAACCCCCACAGTGCTGACAGGTGGGGACAGTGGCTTTGTCACGTCTGTGACCAGGGAGGGTCTCAGACACAGACCCCATGGAGGCCCAGGCAGAACCTAAGCCCAGGAGCCCTGTCCAGGACTGCCCAGCCGTGGCCCTGCCCTCTGCACTGCAGCTGTGCTGGGCTCCCAGGCAGTCCACCCCTGACCCCACAAGCTCCGCCAACCCCACGCCCGCCGCGTCCATCCCACCTCTCTGCTCCTGTCTCAGCACCACCCACCCTGACGATGTGGTACGGCTGTTCATCACGAGGCTCAGTCCTCAGCTTCATGACCGGGGCCACCCCCCGGCACACGGGGAAGTGCGTACGGAATGTTCAACGTCGGAGAATCAAAGGAGAGAGACAGGGCTGCCCGGAAGCCTCGCAACTAAGCTGATAAACTTCTCACAAGTGGGGAGGGAAATGGAGGCGGAGCACACAGCTGGGGGTTCCTTTCGCACCAGCCCCTCATGGGGCCTCCAGGCCACAGCCTGGGATATGGGGCACCGAGCGTCTCCACGTTCAGCGCATACGAGGCCAGTCACCCCACCAGGCCTGCAGCCCTGCGAGTGGCGGCAAGAGACAGGCTGTGCACCCCCGTCAGGACTGGACAGGCCTGGACAGCCCACAGGCGCCTAGCCTGGGGTTACTGCTATTGCTATTGCTAAGTCACTTCAGTCGTGTCCAACTCTGTGCGACCCCATGGACTGCAGCCTACCAGGCTCCTCCGCCCATGGGGTTTTCCAGGCAAGAACACTGGAGTGGGGTGCCATTGCCTTCTCCAATGCATGAAAGTGAAAAGTGAAAGTGAAGTCACTCAGTGGTGTCCAACTCTGTGCGACCCCATGGACTGCAGCCTACCAGGCTCCTCCACCCATGGGATTTTCCAGGCAAGAGTACTGGAGTGGGGTGCCATTGCCTGCCTCCCCAAATGCTCACTGCACATGGCAGGCTGCAGACACATCTCGGTCTGATGAAGGAGGGCAGCATTCCATCCCTGCTGACACGCGGGGGCTGTCCAGGGGACCCAGGGAGCCGAGAGGAGCTGCTTCCTGCAGAGGACTTGTTTCCATGGGCGAATCATCTCAGAACAAGGTGCAACTTCCCTCCTTTACTACCAAGAAGGCTGCAGCCTGCTTCAGCCCAGAGAACCAGGGTGCCAGGCATGCCAGGTGGCCTGGTTCACACCCTGTGTGCCAATCTTTACCCATTAACAGTAACCCCCTTACCCTCAAAACAAATGGTGATGATACGGCCCCTCCACAGAGAGCTTTCCAGAAGGCTCTAGGAGTCACCCACAGAATGAAGGACCCCCAGCCCCAGCCCACCTCCCAGCGTGGCTGCAGCCACCATGCTCCTCTGTGCACAGATGACAAGGGGACGCTTTTCAGCAGCTTGATGACAGGACACGGTTAGCACGCGAGACAGCTGTACAGCGCAGCAGAGGGCCTGGCGACCACGTGGCATCCCAGGACGGACGGCTCACAGAGTGCCATCTGTACCAGTCACTTCCTACCCACTGCCGCCTTCATCTCTGCAAGGCAGTTGTCACTGCTCCTATAAAAAGGCACATAATGGTAACAACAACAGCGAACAACGGCTGAGTGCCCCTCTGTGCAGGAGCCATCCCGAGAGCCGCAGCGTGCAGGAGCACCAGCACTCAGAACCAGCCAAGGAGGCAGGGGTCATGACACCCACCCGACAGAGGTGGGCATGGAGGCGCAGAGGCCAGTGATCTTTACTGCCCTCCCTGCCACCACCCCAGCAGGACCGGCCCAGCGCCTGTGCCCTGAGCCGCTACACTGCTCGGACTGCCTCACCAATAAAAGCGTGAAGTCTGGGGAGGACAAGGCCTTGCTCACACTGCAGAGCTAGGATGAAGAGGAGGACATCCCAAAACCCAGAGACACCACACCGCACAGGCGAGGCGAGACGCACTGCCCACCAAGTGCTCAGGCACACACGGCATCCCCTGGGCCCGACAGACGCTCAGACAGGACTGGGACCCTGTGGGCCCAGCGACCCCAGCCCCAACCACCCTGTCCTCACCCCCGCCACCTTCTCACAAGCATGTGCCCTGCACCCCACGCTCAGCGCCCACGCCATCCAGACAACACGCCCACTTGCTCAGCGCACCAACAAAGCTGTCCAGGCACCGACCTGGGCACACAGACAACCATCTGTGCTGCCCATCAGCTCGGAAAGTGTTCCTACACACAAACCCGTTAAGTGAGTAGAAGGAAAGAAATTGTAAAGACCGCAGCAGAAATAAATGAAACAAGAAACTAAAGCACAACCGAGAGGATCCATGGGGGATCCCCGGTGGCCTCGTGGTTAAGATCTGGCGCTCTCACCGCTGCAACCTGAGTTCCATCCCCCAGTGGGGAACCGAGATCTTCAAACCTGCACAGTGTGACCAAAATAAGATCAGTGGAAGCAGCCAACCAAATTCAACAATATATTAAAGGGATCACAAACATGATCAAGTGAGATTCAGCCCAGAAATACAAGGATGGTCCAATATCTGCAAATCAATGTGATATATACCACATTAACAAATTGAAAAATAAAAACCATATGATCATTTCAATAGGAAAAGTTTTGAAAAACTTCAACAACCCCTTATAATAAAAAAAAACTCAACAAAGTGGGTATAAAGAGAATATACCTCAACACAATACAAGCCATATATGAAAAACCTACAGCTAACATCACAGTTAGTGATGAAAAGCTGAAAGCATTTCCTCTACGGTGAGAAATAAGACCAGGATGTCCACTCTTGCCACTTTCATTCAACATAGTATTGCAACTCCTAGCCACAGCAGTAAGACAAGAGAAATAACCAAAGGAAAGGATCCAAACAGGAAAGGAAGAAGCAGGACTGTCACTATTTGTAGATGGCTTGACACGATACAGAAAGCCCTGAAGAAGCTATCAAAAAACCCTCAGAACCAATGAATGAATTCAGTTACGTTGCAGGACACAAAATTAATATGCATGTATCTGCTGTAGATTTACAGACTAACAAGAAATTGTAAGAAAGAGAGATTAAGGAAACAGTCCCATTTACAACTGCATCAAAAAAAAAAAAAAAATTCCCAGACATAAAGCTAACCAAGGAGGTAAAAAAAGGGTGTGTACTTGGAGAACTACAATATATTGATCAAATAAATTGAAGACAAAACAAACAAATGGAAAGATATAAGTGCTCACAGATTGGAAAAATCAGTGTAATTAAAATGACCATATTCCCAAAGTCGATCTATGATTCAATCCCATCCCTATCAAAGTACCAATGGCATTTTGCACAGAACTATAATAAATAATTTTTAAATTTGTATGGAAATACAAAAGACCACCAAGAGCCAAAACAACATGGAGAAAGAAGAACAAAGCTTGGGGCCTCAGACACCCTGACTTTAAACTATGCTCCAGAGCTGCAGGAATCAGAACAGCACTATACTGGCACAAAAGAGAAACAGGTCAACAGGACAGAAAGGAGAGCCCAGAAATAAACCCACACTTACATGCCAATTAAACTACAATGAAGGAGGCAAGAATTACAACAGGGAAAAGACAGCCTCTTCGACAAATGGTGTGGGAAAAGTGCATAACTACGTGCAAAAGAACGAAACTGTGTTACTTTCTCATAAAATATAGAAAAATAACTCAAAATGGACAGAAAAACTGAATAGACATTTTTTCCAAAGAGAAAATGCAGATGGCCAAGAGGCATTTGAAAAGATGCTTATCAGCAATTATGAGGGAAACGCAAATCAAAACCACAATGAGGTATCACCTGAAACCTGTTAAAATGGGTATTATTATCAACAAGACAACAAATATCAAGTGCTGGCCAGGACACGGAGAGCCCTCACGCACCGGTGCTGCAGTGGGAATGCAATCTGGAACACCCGCTGGAGAAAACAAAGGGAGGGGGTCCTCAAAAAATTAAAAGCAGGACTAACATACAATCCAGAAATGCCACTTCTGGGCATTTTCCCAAACAAAACACAAGTGCTGGTTTGAAAAGACAAGTGCACCCCAGGTTCACTGCAGCAGTGTTTACAACAGTCCAGACATGGAAGCAGCCTAAGTGTCCACCGACAGACAAACGATGAAGATGGGGCACGTGTGCACGACGGGTCATTGCTCGGCCGTGAAAAAGAATGCGGTCTTGCCATTCGCAACAACGTGGACAGACCTGAAGGGAATTACGCTAAGTAACACAAGCCAGACAAAGACTTTCTTCGAATGAACAGAGCAAATGAACAAACATAACAAAACAGAAACACTCATACAGGGAACTAACAGGTGGTTTCCAGACAGGAGGAGGTAGGAAGAGGGAGACAGCCGATGGAGATCAGGAGACACAAACCCGTGGTTTTAAAATAAGTGACGCACCGGGATGAAACCATGGCACAGGACGTGAGTCAGAAACACTGTGATAACCCTGCGCGGTGACAGACAGGAACAAGACTGACCTCAGGATCGCTCTGTGATTTGTATATGTTGTAATATATACATACTAATATAATGTTTTGCAATATGTGCTTATATATATACATATTATAATATAACATAATGTATCAAACTGGGGTCTCCTGCATGGCAGGCAGATTCTGCACCAGCTGAGCTACATGGAAAGCCCCCAGAGTGAGAGTTGCTCAGTCACATCCAACTCTTCACAACCCCAGGGGCTACACACTCCTTGGAATTCTCCAGGCTAGAACACTGGAGTGGGCAGCCTTTTCCTTCTCCAGGGGATCTCCCAACCCAGGGATCGAACCCAGATCTCCCACATTGCAGGTGGATTCTTTTACCAACTGAGCTACCAGGGAAGCCCTTTGTAATACATGCAAATATCAAATCACTGTGTTGTCTGCCTGGAACTAACAATGTTGAAGGTCAATGATGCTTCAATTTATAAAAAAAGAAAAGACTGTGACATAGTTAAAAAAAAAAAAAAAGCTAAGAGGCCTGCAGTTGGATCCCTCCCTCCGGGCCCCTGCACCAGGCTCGGGCTGACACAGCCCAGAGAAGGGAGGCTTTCCCCTCGTGAGCCTGAGCGGCTGCCTCACTCAGGCCAGAGGAACCAAACTGCTCACGGCTCCAGAGCTGCCTGCTTCTGCGGAAGTACCACCAGGTCACCACCTACAGGAGCTCCGACTTCCCTGCCCAGCTGTCACATCCTCCTGGAGAAAGCGTTCTGAGCCGGCCAGCCCACCCGCCCCTCCCCTGCAGGTTCAGCCTTCCCCCAACTACTCTCGGAGCCTCATCTCCCCCGGAGCCAAGCCCGACAGGACAGGGCAGGGGCTCAGGGCCTGCAGGAAGGCCCGGGGCCCCGCACGGAACGCACGGTGGGCTCTGCCAGGGGCAGGGGCTGGCGGTCTGGGCCGGCTCCCAGCGGCCAACCTCGGAAGGCCGTCAGGAGGCTGACGGCAGCCTGGCAGTTGCCACGCCCCTGTCCCACTCCAAGTCCTCTGTCTACAATTCAAGGGTGCTGACTGTGGGGCCTGAGCTGAGACCTTCAAGGCCAAACAACCTAGCTTCCCCAAGGTCAGCTGACTGAGGTACAAAGCACATAAGTGGTGGGACTTCCCTGGCCGTCCAGTGGTGAGGATTCCAGGCTTCCACTGCAGGGCCCTGGGATGGAGCCCTGGTTGGGGAATTAAGATCCCACAAGATGCAGATGCAGCCGAAAGAAAAACAAAGTCACACAGCGCTTTTACTTCTGCCCCGGAGCAGGGAACACCTCCCCACGCCAGTGTTCTGGCCTGGAGAATCCATGGACTGTATGGTCCGTGGGGTCACAGAGCCAGACACGACAGAGCAACTTGCGAGTGCTTTCATGCAGAGCAAACAGGGATTCTAAATTCTGCCTCGTTAGCACAAACAGAAAACTGAGGCAGAGTGAGACTGACATGAGTGTGTGCTCACAGCAACCCAACACGGCCTTAACTGAGCTGGACCGTCTGCCCTCAAACCTGCCCAAGCCTCGGGGACCCCTTCTCCGTTCGGCCAGGGCTCAGGGCACCCGTGTGTTTTCTCCCCTCTGGGCTTCCACGTACCCTTAAACTCATTCTGGAAGAGAAACCCCAGCACAGCTTAGCAGGAGACGGGTCCTGCGCCCTTCCGCACAACCTGGCCGTCCTGCCGCGTTCTTTGCAGAGCCCAGGAGAAACAGCAAAGGTGCAGCGTATGAGAGAGCGCCTGGGAGGCCTCTGCCCCCGAGAAAGGACTAACAGTGCAGTTATCATCCACTGCGGGCTTCCCTGGCGGCTCAAACGGTCAAGGATCTGCCTGCGATGCAGGAGACCTGGGTTCGATCCCTGGGTCGGGAAGATCCCCTGGAGAAAGGGAATGGATGCCAGTACTCTTGCCTGGAGAATCCCATGGACAGAGGAGCCTGGGGGGCTACAGTCCCTGGGGTCACAGAGTCGGACACAACTGAGCAAACAACACTTCACTTTCACTTCACTTTATTTCAGCAGAATAAGCATCAGACAACTTTTTTAAAGTCAATCTTTTCATACAGTATTTTTACCTAAATGGACAGCCTATTTTTTTTTAACCTTTCTCATAGATTATAACAGAGACACTTTTCATCTAAATGCAGCAAGATTTCAAATAGACAAAGTGATTCTTCTGTGTGGAAGGCCCACAGCTCCTTCTGTGGACGCGCCCGCAGGCCCCAGAGCACCTGTCTGCAGGTGGGCCACTCCCTGCATTTCCCTCAAAAGCAGCCCCACCAGCGTCCACAACCGCAGCCCGGGGGCCGACTTGGGAAAGCTAGCGGATGACAGAGCAGTGAGCGGCAGCCCACACAGCCCGCAGCCTCCGCTAGACTCTGCCCCACACAGCCCGCAGCCTCCGCTAGACTCTGCCCCACACAGGCGGCAGCCTCCGCTAGACTCTGCCCCACACAGCCCGCAGCCTCCGCTAGACTCTGCCCCACACAGCCCGCAGCCTCCGCTAGACTCTGCCCCACTTGCAAGGGAGCCTCCGCTAGACTCTGCCCCACACAGCCCGCAGCCTCCGCTAGACTCTGCCCCACACAGCCCGCAGCCTCCGCTAGACTCTGCCCCACACAGCCCGCAGCCTCCGCTAGACTCTGCCCCACACAGCCCACAGCCTCCGCTAGACTCTACCCCACTCGCAAGGGAGCCTCCACTAGACTCTGCCCCACACAGCCCGCAGCCTCCGCTAGACTCTGCCCCACACAGCCCGCAGCCTCCGCTAGACTCTACCCCACTTGCAAGGGAGCCTCCGCTAGACTGCCCAACACAGCCCGCAGCCTCCGCTAGACTCTACCCCACTCGCAAGGGAGCCTCCACTAGACTCTGCCCCACACAGCCCGCAGCCTCCGCTAGACTCTGCCCCACACAGCCCACAGCCTCCGCTAGACTCTACCCCACTCGCAAGGGAGCCTCCACTAGACTCTGCCCCACACAGCCCGCAGCCTCCACTAGACTCTGCCCCACACAGCCCGCAGCCTCCGCTAGACTCTACCCCACTTGCAAGGGAGCCTCCGCTAGACTGCCCAACACAGCCCGCAGCCTCTGCTAGACTCTACCCCACCCAGCCCACAGTCTCCGCTAGACTCTGCCCCACCAGCAAGGGCGCGCCCAGGTCGCTCCAGCACAGCCAGCGCCAAATGGCATGTTTCAGGGGGCTCTGCTCGTTTGCATACTTAGAATATTCCAGCAACGCGGCCCGCCCTTCACTTTACTGACTCTGCCACCATGATCGACTGCCCCTTCTCCTTCAGACGGATTGCCAAACACCCTTTTATTGGGGGTTTCCTCTAAAAGGCAGTGGAGGTACCTGCAACACAATTTATAGGTGCATTGTTTCCATTTATTTTAATTTTATTTATAGCCTTCTGCCCAGAGCCCGCTGGGCACAGGCGGCTGTAAATCAGAGATCACGGACACTGCTGCTTTGTTCCTCGCTTGGTGCCCGTGTCCGCGGACCGTGAGCTGAGCGCTAATCTGAATACTAATTACTTTTTCAATCAGACCATGGGTGTGAACTCACTTGAAAAACTGCGGAAAACAAAATGTCATTATCCGCTAACTATGAGCCAGAGGACGGGCCCCAAGGAGGGCCCTGTCCGGGGAGGACACGGCCTGGGGTGGGGGTCACAGGGGCTCAACGGCGAGCTCGGCCTCGCGCTCTGGACGACCTTGAGGCGAGTTCCTCAACCTCTGTTCTCTCCACTGCTAAGCGAACGGTGGGCGAGGGAAGCTACTCAGGAGGACCCGCTGGAGCCTCCTGGAACCACGTGCCCACGCACGGGGCGGGCTCTGTGCTCTCTGCCCGCGATGCCACACGCCTGGAGTCAGACGCCCCGCAGCCCGGCCAGGCCCGCTCCGCTCAGGTGCCCTCTTCCCCAGTGCAGTCACTGCCACCCACCAGCGCCAAGACCCTAACCCCCGGCCCCGCAGGCCCCCAAGTCCCGGCAGCGCTGCTCCCTCTGAGATGCCGCTCATGCCCTACTTCATCGCCACCCTGCTGGGTCAGCCCCACCTCCTCCCTTCCACCCATCTCACCGCAGGTCCAGCCTCCCCCAGCAGCCCACCCCCCATGCCGCTGCCCGGTGAGGGGCATGACAGCTCCCCAGGAAAGGGCTGGGTACGCCTCTCCGCTGACGCTGGCCTCTGTCCTGGCAAAAGCTTTAAGAGGCCCCCGGGGCTTCCGCCAGGCCCTGGCTCCCGCTGTCCACGCTTAAAACAGTCCCAGAGGGACTGTGCTTCCAGACCAGGCCCGGGCGGAGGACGCGGAGAGCAGAGCTTGCTGCAGCCCTGGAGCCCGGAGGGCTGCTGGCAAAGCTGCAATGCCGCTCGTCTTTCAAAACGGCAAAGGCAAGCCTGCCCCTCGGAGCCGGGGCGGCGGGAGGAGGGTGGACAGGCGTGGGAGAGGACGCCTCTGGCCGCTCGCCCAGCAGGCATGCCTGCCCCACCTCCAGGGCAGCTTTGCTGACCCCTGCAATGCCCTCGGAGAAGGCAATGGCACCCCACTCCAGCACTTTTGCCTGGAAAATCCCGTGGACGGAGGAGCCTGGTGGGCTGCAGTCCATGGGGACGCTAGAGTCGGACACGACTGAGCGACTTCACTTTCACTTTTCACTTTCCTGCACTGAAGGAAATGGCAACCCACTCCAGTGCTCTTGCCTGGAGAATCCCAGGGACGGGGGAGCCTGGTGGGCTGCCGTCTATGGGGTCGCACAGAGTCGGACACGACTGACGCGACTTAGCAGCAGCAGCAATGCCCTCACACAGCCCCAAACACGGGGGTTCCAGGGTTTTCTCCCAGTGAAGAGGCTGTGCCTTGTGTGTACCGCCCGCTCTCTGGACCTTTCTCTCCCCGCAGGCACTGAACCCATGCTGTCAGGGACACCGCCTGTCTCTCTGGCTATAGGCGGCACCCTGGGAACAAGGCCTGTCCCCCTCTCCTTTGTACCCGCCCCCGCTCCGTTCATGGTGCCCAGCACAGTTGGCACAGAACCTGTTCATCTGTAGCCTTTTTTAAGACTTCATCATTTAGAAATATGATTGGACCTCCCAGATGGCTCACTGGTAAAGAATCTACCTGCAATGCAGGAGACGCAGATTGAATCCCTGGGTCAGGAAGATCCCCTGCAGGAGGAAACGGCAACCCATTCCAGCAGGCGCGCCTGGACAATCCCACAGACAGCGGAGCCTGGAGGGCCACAGTCCTTCAGTTTTCCGTCTGAACATGTAACACTGAGTTTCAAAGCTCCAACCCCCAAACAGTAAGAAGGCCAACAGTGGAGAGAGAGGCTGGAGACCGCCCCAGAAATCGACAGAGGGAGTAACTAAGAGGCAGGAGGCCTGAGGAGGCAGGTAAACACCTCCGTCCCCAACGCGGTGACTAATAGCAGCATTATCACTCCCCACCTTGGGCAAACAGGCCATTGTAAATGCCTATTCTATGACTCAGCCTCTCATAAATTATGCAGGAAGATCCTCTTAGCTCGGTTTTTCTCTGGCCTTGCAGATGCAGTATTAATTTGGCAGCGATGTTAAGGAAATGTATTCTCTCCATGCGAGTAAGTCAGTTGTAAGAGTTCTGTCTCTAATCAGCGGCAAAAACAGAGATGACTTCATGAAAGTCACGGAGCTGGGGAGAGAGAAGCAGAGCACAGCATTCTTCATGAGACCTCCACTCTCCCCAGGCCACAAGGGAGGGACATGAAGGCCAACACTCGTGTTTTAAGAAATTCAAAATGCTCCCGGGCTTCCTAAGTGCCTCCTGACTGAATGCACTGTGGGGTCTGGAATGCAGCCGTCCCGGAAGGGGGCCACCGCAGCACAGGCACCCTGCCGGGAGGGGAGAGAGAATTCGTGCCTGGGGCTCCGTGATCACAAGGGGAGCCCTGCGCATCAGCAGAGGCAGGGAGGCTGGAAGCGGGCGGAGGACACCATACAAGGTCAAGGACCCGTTCTGCCTGGAATCCCGGTCAGGGAACTTCGTGAGAGTGTGACCTCAGGGACTCTGCTGGCCACTCCAGAGCCTCCAGCACCTTGGCTGAAATGGGGATAATAGCAGGACCCATGATCTAGGCTGTTTTTTAAGCATGAAAATAAGATTCACGAAGCACTCAGGGCCTGGCATGCAGGACGTGTGTGTGTGTGTGTGTGTGTGTGTGTGTGTGTCTGTGTCTGTGTCTGTGTCTGTGTGTGTGTGTGTCTGTGTGTGTGTGTGTGTCTGTGTGTGTCTGTCTGTGTGTGTGTGTGTGTGTGTGTGTGTGTCTGTGTGTGTCTGTGTGTGTGTGTGTGTGTATGTGTGTGTGTGTGTGTGTGTGTGTCAGTGAGAGGCACATTCAAAGAGAGAGATGAGCCCGTAGGGCTGGAGGATGTGAGTGACAGAGAGCAGCCCCAGGACGAGACAAGAGGGCAGGCCAAGGCCAGACAGGGAAGGGGCATGGCCTCTAACCTTCACCCTTGAGCCGCAGCAGCCAATCAAGGCTTTGAAACAGCAGCTAACACAGGCAGACAGGCACTGTCATAAGACCACATGTGGAAGGCAGGCACAAGAAGGCCAGACAGGAGCCTCGCAGAACGGTGCAGGCCAACAGAGACGGCAAGACTCTGAACCGGCCCGGTCAGGTGGCAGGGGACAGACAGGCAGCAGACACCAGGCTTCCCCAGGGGGCGGGCAACACTCAGGAAGAGGATGGTGTCGCAAGCAGGACGTGCACCTGAGGGGCAGCAGACCGTCCCCGAGGCTCCAGGCCTCTTTATCTCTCGATCCTTCACCTTCCTTCCCAGAGAAATCGCAAGGCTCCCTTTTGCATTTTTGTTTTTTTAAACTTTACCACCTTTGCTGTTGCTTTGCGGTTGTTAGTCGCTCAGTCGTGTCTGACTCTTTGCGACCCCGTGGACTGCAGCCCGCCAGGCTCCTCTGTCCATGGGATTCTCCAGGCAAGAATACTGGAGTGGGTAGCCTTTCCCTTCTCCAGGGGCTCTTCCGGACCCAGGGATCAAACCCGCATCTCCTGCACTGCAGGCAGATTCTTTACCATTTGAGCCACCAGGGAAGCCCAAGAATACTGGAGTGGGTTGCCATTCCCTTCTCCAGGGGACCCTCCTTTACATATATTTATTAGTCCTGGGCGGCAGGGAATGGAGAAATCAGCCTCAACAAGTGTTTCCTATCACCACACACACTCTCCGAAACAGGAAAAAAAAACTCCAGAGGAGGGTCTACGCCACATTTTGGTGGGTACAGGAGCTCGGGTTGGCAACCCTGCCCCCAGGGCACTCATGATCCAGCGAGGGCACAGGAGGGGTTGGCAGCGGGGTCTGCTGGGACAGATACGGGCTGAAAGACTGTCTGGGGATGGGCAGGGGGGCTGGGAGGGGGAGAGGGAAGCCTCTGTCACGAACTCGCAGGTTAGCTCCGCCCCCCAGCCTGCTCCCAGGCTCCGTGTGGATAAGACGGCCCGGCCCTCGCAAAGCCATGGCCAGTTTCTCTGCAGCAAGTGGCCTGCTGCCCCAGGGACCCCACGTGCTTCAGCCGGGCTGTCTCAGGGTCCTGGCTCTGTGTCACATTTCAAAAGCCCACCTGGAGACCCCCACCCACCCTCCACCACCACAGCCAGACCACACAGGCTGCCCAAGCCCAGTGTCTGCAAGCGGGAGTGACGGCCTTTCCATCTGGGCAGGACGGTCCCCTGTGCCTCCTGGAGACTCTGCTGGCAGACAGGCCGCTCTGACTCTAAAAGGCTGCCCCTTATAAAGCACCATTTGGGGCATGCGCCTCCAAGTGCAACTCCATGAGAATGGAGAACAGGAGATTTATTTTTAAATATGTATTTATTTGGGAGGATTCCCAGGTGGCTCAATGGGTAAAAATTCTGCCTGTGATGCAGAAAAGGCAGGTTTGATCCCAGGGTCAGGCAGATCCTCTGGAGGAAGGCATGGCTACCCACACCAGTATTCTAGCCCGGAAAATCCCAAGGAAAGAGGAGCCTGGCGGGCTACAGTCCACGGGGTCGCAGAGTGAGACACGACAGAAGCGACTGAGCACATTTATTTATCTGGCTTCACTGGGTCTTGGTTATAGCATGTGGGATCTAGTTTCCTGACCGGGGATCAAACCCAGGCCTCCTGCTCTGGAAGCATGGAGTCTCAGCCACCAGACCACCAGGGAAAGAGTCCTGAGAACGGTAGATTTTAACCCGGTTCTGGTGGTTGGAGCGTCTTCAGGATGGGCGTTGGGGGTGAGGGGAGGCACATTTTAGATACACGACCTCCAGCAGCAGCGACAAGGCCACGGGCATGACCCTTCCCTTCCAGCCCCCGGCTCAGGCTGCACAGGAACCCAGGATCACAGCCCAAGCCGGCCCCGGACACCACGCTGGGGGCTTTCACCGGAAGGGGGCGCCAGGGGTAAGGGACCAGATCCTTCCCCACCTCCACGAGGTCAGAGCCCACAGGCCGGGGTGAGATCCAGGCAGGAGCAGGTGTCCATGAAGGCCACGGCAGAACACAGTTCCAGCCAAACAGCGCTGCTGAACCGTGTAACTTATAAATAAATCACGAGAAGTATCTTAATACAATTTGCTTTCCAGGGACAAAGAACCATGTCAATCAACTGTATAACGCCATAGAGGCAGGAGTCTCTGTTGATGGCTTTCTGGCAAAGGAAGAAAAACGGGCTTTACAGTGAGCTAATCTTTAACACACACACTAAAAAAAAAAAAAAAAAAGGAAAAAGCTGAAACTGATTCTGTGTTTCCATTTATTCATTTGACAATTACCTGAGCGTGAACCAAGGGCCAGGAGCCATCCTGGATATGGTGGCCTCAACGTGTACAGGTTGGGCCCAAAGGTTCATTTGGGATTTTTCCAGAAGACAAAATAAGAGCTTCCCTGGTGGTTCAAATGGTAAAGAATCTACCTGCAATGTGGGAGACCTGGCTTCAATTTCTGGGTTGGGAAGATCCCCTGGAGAAGGGAATGGCAACCCACTCCAATATTCTTGGCTGGAGAATCCCATGGACAGAGGAGCCTGGCAGGCTACAGTCTACGGGATCGCAAAGAGTCAGGCATGATTGAGCGACTATCAATCACTTCCTTCTAGAAGATGTAATGGATACTTGGAACCACACAGCTGCCCGGCCCCAGGAGACTGCTGTCCTCAGGCCCCCTCACTCAGAAGCTGCTGGGCACATTCACGGTGAGATTAAAGGAGAGTAGACCCAGCGGTGTGTGGCTCGCACATCGAGTGATGTAGGGAAACTCCTCAGAGCAGACGGGCCGGCTCGGAAGTGACACCTGCTGCATCTCAGGCAAGGCCCTGTTTTCTAATCCATCTCCTCAGCATCCAGGGTGCTCGAGGAGCCCAGCAAGCAGGCGGCCGGGGCCGAGACACGCCTGCGACACGCGTGCATCTGCTGTAGCGATCATCACAGTCTCCCATTCTGACACCACGCTGACTACCGCTTTGATGGTTGGAGAATGCGTCCAGGCTTGACAAGCAGTGAACACACGACAGGCCAGAGCCTCGGGGGCCCAGCCTTCCTCCCACCAAGCGCCTCCGCACCCAGCGAGGAGTGTGCAGAAGAGGGGCAGGCAGGGCCAGGACAGGGCCGCCGTCGGCCACTCCTCGCAGGACGCCAATGGGCACGGACGCCCTGGGGCAAGCCCAGCCGCCTCCTCTGAAGGCAGCAGGAGACACTGAAGAGCAAATCTGGTCCTGGGACCCTCTGCAGAAGCACAGACACAACGTCCAAAAAGACAGGAAAAGAGACAATAAAAAAAGTGCTACCAATTCTTCTCCAACACAGAGTGGAATAGAGAAAACCACCAAATAAAGAGAAACGGGGTAACTGTATGCGGCTCTCTGGAAGGGCTGCTTTGACCCAGGGGGTCGCCCTTCTTTAGCAGCAGAGTTCGCGTCGAGGCTGGGAGCGTGGGTCCCGGAGCCAGACTGCCTGGCTTCAAACACTGACCCCTCCTTCGAGCTGAGCCTGCCTTCCACAGGGCGCCTCTCAGCCCCATCCTCCCGGCTGTGAAAGGGCAAACCTCTGTCTCTGCAGGTCACGGTGAGACCGAACCACCCAGTGCTTCAAGTCCCCCACCCTCCAGCGCCACAGTGTGCCTACCACCCAGGGGGCATCCACCCACCCGCCAGCACGACAGCGGCCAGTGGTCTAAGCCGAGAAGCCCTCCCGCAAATACAAACATCCTCACAGGAAAAGCAGTACAGAAAATGGACTCAGAAACACAGACAGCCCGTAACAAGCGAAAAAAGACACCATGATCACGTCTTACAAACAGCCATACTCTTTGAAGCGATCCTCTTACATCCAATAAATATTCCAAGAAAATAACCAGAAGTAAGACCAAAGATGCAAGCCCTGGCATACTTAAGGCAGCAGTTGGTGGAAAAGTTTTGGGAAATCACAAATCTGTAACAACAGGGGGCAGCCAAGTAAACTGAGTTACATCCACATGATCAAACCCTGAAGAGTGTTCAATCAGGGGAGGGCCCAGGGCTTAGTGAGAAAAGAGCACCGGAGTCTCCCGCGGCCTCGACAAACTCTTGTTTTAAAAAGTTTCTTCGAGGGACCTCCCTGGTGGTCCGGTGGTTAAAAATTCACCTTCCAGTGTAGGGGACCCAGGCTCGACCCCTGGTCGGGGAACTAAGACCTCACGTGCCAAAGAGCAACGGAGCCCGAGTGTGGTAGCCGCCGAGCCCGAGTGTGGTAGCCGCCGGGCCCGAGTGTGGTAGCCGCCGAGCCCGAGTGTGGTAACTGCCAAGCCCGTACATCGCAACAGGAGAGTCCGAGCCACCACAACATAAGATTTTATAAAAGAAAGAAGGGAAATTCCTGGTGACAAAGGGATATTACGGATGTCCAGCAGTCAACTCAAGTTATTCAGACAGCAATTGCATTAACCCCGCTCTGAGACTACAAAACTTCAATCTGCTGCAAGGAAAATGCCTCATTTTAAGCCAAAATTTAGGCAAAAGTTGTATGACCCTGGAGGTGTAGCCTGAGGCAAAGAGGAAGCACGGGGCCAGCCCAGCAGGACCCTGTCTCCACATCCAGCCGTGTGCATGGAGTGCCTGCCTCTCAGCCCCCAAGCTCCATGTGCCCCAACCAAACCCCGTCTTTCCTCCCTGGGTCCTCCATCTCCGCAGATGGCACCCGACCCCCAGCCCGGCCATGCCCCTCACAACCCTTCCTGATGGCTCTCCCTTCATCCACCACCTCCAGGCCAACAGCAGGACCATCTCTGCCACCTTAAAACATGCCCCACCGAGCCCCACCCTTGTCCCGCCTGCTCTGCCACTGGCCCACTCCCCACCACCAAGCCTGCCCCACCCCGACCACTCAACTCCGCTCCAGGTCCCCTCGTCTCCAGAGAAAAGCCTCAGTCAGACCACGGCCAGCTCTGCAGTCTTCCAACACAGCCAGGCTCCCACAAGCCCGAAGACCACTCCCTTCCACAGCCCGACACCCTTCACAATCCACTGGGCTCCTTCCCCTGGAGGCTCTGTCCCCAAACCATGCTGTGCTGACTCCTCATCTTTCTGTCCACACTTTATCGTCACTTCACCTGAGTCAGAGCACCAGGGCCCTCATCACCTTGCACGTTGGTGGCACCCAGCAGCAGCTTGGACCAAAAGCACCATTAACTGATCCCAACTAAATCAAGAATTAGGGAGAAAGCGGGAGCCCAGGGTCAGGGGACACTGAGCTGGGACAGACTGGACCCGAACCCCCAGCTTCAAGTGCAAAAAAGCGAGAAACATGGCCAGAGGGGATGGGAGGGGCCAACCAAGGACGGAGACGCTTCCAAACTGGCTGAGGAGAGTGAACACATTTAAAGAAGGAAAGTGACCCGCGAAATGCAAACTACCTCACAGGTCCAGATCCTCGCTCCTGGCTGTGTCCGGACCCACCTGCCAACTCCATGTCACATGGATGCCTACACATGCACACAGGTACGCGCACACAGGTGCACACACACCCACAGAGGGGCACACACAAGCACACACATGCAGGTGCACACACGCAAAGGCGTGCACGCCCCCCACAGGCCAGAATCACACCCTCCTGCCCCAGCCTCTCGCCCCTCCAGCCCCCTGTCCAGGCAGCACTTCTCCCCCGCACCCTGCACTCTCCCCTCACTAAGCTCAGGGGCTCCTCCAGCTCGGTCTGCAATCCCACTAGTCTCCGGCCCCCACAAGCCCAGGAAGGGGACTCATCAACACCTCCCGGCCTCCTCAATGCTCAGTACAGGCAGACTTCTTTTCTCCAAAAAAACACAAATGAATAAATCAACAAGGGAACGACTGAACAAGTGACTGAGGAAGACAGGGAGCAGACAGGGAGACTAAGAAAGGGTTGTGACCATGTTAAAAATGCCCACCCACCAAGGAGAAGTCTAGGAAGGTGGGAGCAGAAAGCCTGAGCAAGTCCAACGGAAGGAAGGTGGGGGAGCAGACTCACAGGGAAACAGCATCAGAAGGGTCCAAATAAATTACTGTGTGCCCAGAGCACTTCAATTCAAAAACACTGATGTGGATGAAGTGGAAGGGCAAAGAGCAATCAAGTCAACGGCAACCACTGAACGGCACCAGCCCGTCGGGGAGCTGGAGGGGCGGGCGAGGACATGGCGTCCGGGCCGCCAACAGCGCTCCTCTGCCAGCGCCGGGTCGGGGCTGGGGACTGATGCTCAGAAAGTGTGGAAGGTGGGCAGAGTTATGATTCGGGTTGCTCCTCAGCGTCAGTCATAACAATAAATAAAAAACAAAGCCAGAAGTGAAAACAACTGAAATGCCCCAATAATAGGGGAATGGCTTAAGAAATGTGTCACAGATGAGCAAATGGCAGAAATGGCTGTACTTTAATGACCACGACACAGCCGTTAACAATTGAGCCTTCGGAGAACATGACTGTCCTGGGAAGGACGTCGTTTACAACCAGGGAGAGTTGTGAGATGCAGAGAGAGGCACACGCTGGATCCGAGTCTCCTAACACCACACACACACACACACACACATACAGATATACACACACAGAGATTATATATACACACACAGATATACACACACAGATACATATATATACACAAACACACACAGATATACACACACACACAGATATACACACACAGATAATACACACACACAGATATACACACACATATATATACACACACAGATATATACACACAAAGAGATACAGACAGACAGAGATATATACACACACACAGAAAGACACACACAGACACACACACACAGATATACACACACACACATATATACACACATACATACACACACACAAAGAGACACATACACACAGACATACACACACACAACGGATATATACACACAGACACATACAAACATACACACACACAGATATACGCACACACACAGAGACACACGCAGAGATACACACACACAGATATACACACACAAAGAGACACAAACACACAGACATACACACACAGAGATATACACATACAAAGAGATACAGAGATATACACACACACATATATACACACACACACACAGACACATACACACAGACATACACACACACAAACGGATATATACACACAGACACACACACAGAGATATATACACACAGAAAGAGACACACAGACCTACACACAGAGACACACAGACCTACACACAGAGACACACACATATACAAATACACAGATACACAAGAGACATACACACACACAGATATGCACACAGACACACACAGAGCATAAAGACCCTCCCCGAAAAACACAGAAACAAGCTCTTTTAACCCCCTGGGGAAGGAGGTCAAACAAGTCTATCCTAAAGGAAATCAGTCCTGAATATTCACTGGAAGGACTGATGTTGAAGCTGAAGCTCCAATACTTCGGCCAACCTGATGGAAGAGCTGACTCACTGGAAAAGACCCTGATGCTGGGAAAGACTGAAGGTGGTAGGAGAGGGGATGGCAGAGGATGAGATGGTTAGATGGCATCACCGACTGGATGGACATGAGTTTGTGCCAACTTCAAGAGACAGTGGAGGTGACAGAATTCCAGTTGAGCTATTCCAAATCCTGAAAGATGATGCTGTGAAAGTGCTGCACTCAACATGTCAGCAAATGTGGAAAACTCAGCAGTGGCCACAGGACTGGAAAAGATCAGTTTTCATTCCAATCCCAAAGAAAGGCAATGCCAAAGAATGCTCAAACTACCGCACAATTGCACTCATCTCACAGACTAGTAAAGTAATGCTCAAAATTCTCCAAGCCAGGCTTCAGCAATATGTGAACTGTGAACTTCCTGATGTGCAAGCTGGTTTTAGAAATGGCAGAGGAATCAGAGATCAAATTGCCAACATCCTCTGGATCATGGAAAAAGCAAGAGAGTTCCAGAAAAACGTCTATTTCTGCTTTATTGACTATGCCAAAGCCTTTGACTGTGTGGATCACAATCAACTGTGGAAAATTCTGAAAGAGATGGGAATACCAGACCACCTGACCTGCCTCTTGAGAAATCTGTATGCAGGTCAGGAAGCAACAGTTAGAACTGGACATGGAGAAACAGACTGGTTCCAAATAGGAAAAGGAGTACGTCAAGGCTGTATATTGTCACCCTGTTTATTTAACTTCTATGCAGAGTACATCATGAGAAACGCTGGACTGGAAGAAACACAAGTTGGAATCAAGATTGCTGGGAGAAATATCAATAACCTCAGATATGCAGACAACACCACCCTTATGGCAGAAAGTGAAGAGGAACTAAAAAGCCTCTTGATGAAAGTGAAAGTGGAGAGTGAAAAAGTTGGCTTAAAGCTCAACATTCAGAAAACGAAGATCATAGCATCCAGTCCCATCACTTCATGGGAAATAGACGGGGAAACAGTGGAACAGTGTCAGACTTTATTTTTCTGGGCTCCAAAATCACTGCAGATGGTGACTGCAGCCATGAAATTAAAAGACGCTTGCTCCTTGGAAGGAAAGTTATGATCAACCTAGATAGCATATTGAAAAGCAGAGACATTACTTTGCCAACAAAGGTTCATCTAATCTAGGCTGTGGTTTTTTCTGTGGTCATGTATGCATGTGAAAGTTGGACTGTGAAGAAGGCTGAGCGCCGAAGAATTGATGCTTCTGAACTGTGGTGTTGAAGAAGACTCTTGAGAGTCCCTTGGACTGCAAGGAGATCCAACCAGTCCATTCTGAAGGAGATCGGCCCTGGGATTTCTTTGGAGGGAATGATGCTAAAGCTCAAACTCCAGTACTTGGGCCACCTCATGCAAAGAGTTGACTCATTGGAAAAGACTTTGATGCTGGGACGGATTGGGGGCAGGAGGAGAAGGGGACGACAGAGGATGAGATGGCTGGATGGCATCACTGACTCGATGGACGTAAGTCTGGGTGACCTCCAGGAGTTGATGATGGACAGGGAGGCCTGGCATGGTGCGATTCATGGGGTCGCAAAGAGTCAGACACGACTGAGCGACTGATCCAATCTGATCTGATCGGGAGACATTAAGGAAAGGAAGGCTTGGTGTGCTGCAATCAGGGTCAGACAGGAGTCTGACTGCAAGAGTGTGACTCTGCAGAGAGTCAGGCCTTAGTGCCTGAACAAGGAACAACAGTGTTCCACAAGACACGGCTGTGCTCCTGCACCAGAGCCCTCAGTGAAAGGAAACCTCGGCTGGATGCACACAAGTCCAGAGAAGAGCCTGGCTCTCCAGTGAGGCTACTCCAAGCTCCCAGCCCCCAGTTCCGCCTCCAGCCTCATGTCCTGCCCCCCACGCTGAGACTCAGATGTCAGCCGCCACACCCACCCAGATGCTCCCCAGGGCGCCAGGGCCCCTCCCACCCAGATGCTCCCTGAGGCGCCGGGGCCCCTTCCTTGCCCAGCAGGTGCCCGCCTTACGGAGCACCCTGCCAGCCCCATGTCTGGAAGCCACGTGGCTCAGAGGGCACACATCAGGCCCACCCTTGCCCACCCTCACTGAAGTCGTGGGGACTCATGACCCCTTCCCCTGTGCTTCCACAAAACCTCATAGGTACATGTAGGAATCTAACCCCCCCATGTTCTACAGAATCCTCTGCACCCCCTCTCTTCTCTCTGGGGAAGCCTCTGGCCCTCCCAGACCTCACCTACTAGAAGCTCATGACAGAGGTTAATTGAATGAAATCATCACAAACAACTTTCACTATTAATAAAACGGTTCCTCCTCCAGCTTAGGGAAAACAGAGGAGACAACAGAAAGTTAAAGTGAATATGAGAGCTCTCCTTCTCTCAAGAAAAATCAGCCACGTGGGCCAAAAGCAAGTGTAAAATCTCATTGGAAAAAAAAAAACTGTAAATTAAACGCTGCCTATGAGAGATCAAAAAATGACTTTTATACTTTCATATTTGGCCGAGGTGATGGGGACAAAGTGTTCAAGTACAGAAGGCCTAATCTAGGAAAGTTTTAATGACTTCTGATAGAATTGGTACACAGAAGGAAATTCACGTCTTACTAATTCAATACGTATTGAGGAAATAACCATGAATAAACAGAAGAAAAGAGTGTAGCACTTAATGGTTTGATCAAGAAGGTCATTAAAGCAAAGGGACAAGCAAATGAGACCCGGTGACCTGCATACAGAGAGGCCTCGGGCGCTGACTGAGGAGCGCTGCTGGAGGGATGCGCCATGGCAGCCACGTGAACACCACGGGGCAGCCCCCACACGACGGAGTCTACCAGCAGAGGAGAAGACACGCTGCCCTGGGGAGCCAGACAGCAGAAGCACAGAACAGTGAGGGCCAGAGAAGCGCACGACGGCTTGGAAGGAGGCAAAGCAAGAAAAAATAAGTGCTAACTAAAGAGTGCACTGGAAGAGGCAAATCTAAGTTTACAAGGATTAGGGAACACTTTCCTGTAAACTGACAGCTGTTCCTAAACTTAACGGCAGTAGATAACGCAACGAGGATCAAGAAATCCACCCAGAGAAGTGAGCGAGCTGGCGGCATCGCCTGGTCCTTGCGCATCCACTGGAACCTGGGCTCTCAAAGGCACGCGTGACACGTGCCTCCGGCAGGCCGAAGGCAAGAGCCCCAGCAGGGCGGCCCAGCAGAGGGGGGCGGCTCACCAGCCAGCAGGGGGGCCCGTGGAGGCAGGTGGAGGCCAAGCGTCAGACAAGGCAACCGAGCTCGGGGCCTCCCGGAGCCGAGGAGCCCACGTGCCTCCCAGGCCAGCTGCCCCAGGGGACCTCCTGTGAGCCCCGGGACTCTGAACGTCGCGGGTCTGTTTCCCACCCCAGCCAACTCCAAACAGCCCATCAGGCTTGAGCCTGCTGCAACCACAGAGTGTGCAGAGAAGGGCCAGTGCCCCGAGACTGGGGGGCAAGGAGCCCGAGCTCCTTTCAGACCCCCAAATGCACAGGGAGCCCCAAATGGCTGGGGTTCAAAGCACGGCCAGCCAGTCTGCAGCTGTCATCTGCGAGTGCCACCCCTCGCGGCTGCCGGCGGCCCCCAGCGGGGTTAGCGCAGAGGAGCAAGAGCCAGATGAGCCTCCCCGGCACGCGCGGCTCTCATCGTTCCTCTCCCAGACCCACCATGGCGCCTCCCGACCCAGCTCCTCCTTCTGATGGGCCAGACCTCCCAACCTCGGCCCGCTGGCACCCCAGGTGTCGCCTACCACCGTCGAGGCTGCCCTGCGGCGGCTCAGGACAAGGACCAGCGCCCTCAGACGCGCGGGCTCCGCACGCTGGCTCTGCTGGCTGGGGCTCCGAGACAGCGACGGCCCGGCACCCAGCTCTCGTGGGCACTGTCGGCCGTCAGGGCTCAGCTCTGCACCCCGGCCTTCCTCCGTGCTCTGACCATGCTGGTCCCCCACCCAGGCACGTCCGCAGGACCAGCTCTAGGGAAGCAGAAGGGCGCGAGCCCCCCACCAGGGGACCATGCAGCGATGCCACCTCACCAGGTCCGGCTGCTCACACACTAACCCAGCCTCTCTTACAAGCCCGATGCCGATGATACAAAGTAGAAAGCATCTGAGCTGCTCACGTGCGGCCAAAGTCACAGGTCTGACCTACCATACTTTCCGGGAGGTAACTGAACGTATAATTGAAGGACGTCTAACTGGAAGGCACGCCTGAAGAGGGGCGGCCCAGAAAGGGAAGACCTGGCTCCTCGCTGGATTACACGGGTAAGAATCCGCCACCACGTAACCGCTGCTAAACCGAACATCAACGACCTCCTGAGGACCAGACTCCTGACAGTTCTTCTGCATTATATCTTCATGCAGATATAATCAGATATAACTGGTATATACAGCACGGTTTCATGATTCAATACCTGTATATGAAACGGTCACCACAATAAATCTCATTAACACCCACCACCAGTCACAAAATTGGTTTTTCTTATGATAAGGATGTCTAGGGTTCTTTAGCCACTGTCAGATATGCAACACCTGATGTATTTTATCTCTGGACTATTTGATACTTTGACTCCCTCCCCCGTTCTACCCCCACCCCCACCTCTGGAAACCACAGGTCTCCTCTCTGCGTCTCCGAGCTCCGTTGCTCGTTTTTGGTTTAGACTCCACAAATAAGTGCGATTGTGTGGAATTTGTCTTCCTCTGACTTATTTCATTACCATAATGCCCTCAAGGTCCAGCCATTTGCTGCAAATGGCAACACTTCATTCTTTTTATGGTTGAATAACATCCCTCTGCACGAGTCTGACATCGTCTTTCTCCGCTCGTCCACTGATGGACACCCAGGTTATTTCTGCGTCTTCGTTTATCGTAAACAAGGCCGCGATGAACATGGGCGCACACGTTTCTTTTTGAGTTGTTTTCATTTCCTTTGGATAAACATCCGCAAGCGGAACTGCTGGATCGTATGGCTGTTCTGTTTCCATTAAGGGTATTTTAGGTGGGGCACAGCCTTTAGGTGCCCGCACAGCCCTGCACCAGCCACGACTCATCTGTGCAGTGTGAAGTGGTTAATCGCGGTTCAGTGGGAACTAGTCAGCCTGCCAGTGCAGGAGACACCAGTTCAACTCCTGGCCCGGAAGATCCCACACGCCGTGAGCCTGTGCTCTCGAGCCCAGGAGCCCCAACGACGGAGCCCACGCTGCAGCTGCGGAAGCCCACATACCCTGGAGCCCGCGATCCCCAGCAAGAGCCGCACCACCACCAGGAAAGCCCAGGTGCAGCAACCAAGACGCAGCACAGCACAGGCAGACAGATGAGATCAGGAAACACTCAGCAGGGCTCTGTTAACACACGGACTAGCCGTGTGTGCAGGTGAACTTCACCTCGATTTTTTTAAAGAGTATTTTACTTGCTGGAACGGCTGATGACTGACATGCCACGCTGACACTCGTGAAGGAGATGATGACCACGTGTGTGCCAGGCATCGCCTATCCTCAGGCGCTCCACCGTGCATGAAGTGAGAGAGGGGGCACGCGAGAGCGACGCGTGTCCACTTGTAACGCACAACGAGCAGGGCGGGGGCCACACAGAGCACCTCTGGGAGGAGGTGAGAGCCAGGAGGGGAGCTGCTGGCACGAGACCTGCTTGGCATCAGGTAAGCCCTTAGGGACCGAGGGAATGTTTTAACATTGCATGATGTAGCTTTTTCAATTAAAAAAGAAAAACTAGTAAACAAATAATATGAGTGAAATCACCAATTCCCAAACTTTAAGTGCTCTCACCCCACTCCCTCCCGCAGAATCTCAAAGAACAACACTTCTGCTCGTGGATTTAGAGTACATACTTTGAATGCTATAGTTTTGATTAAGCATATAAATTAGATGTTGATTTAGACAGATATACAGTTTTAATAAGAATTTTAAATAAAGATCATTTTCAAAATGTTATACAGCCATTACAAATGATGGTTATGAAGATGTAGCAACATGAGAAAGGCGTGTGACGTGGTAACAGCTGAACGGGTAACTCGAGTGTCTGCATCCTCACTGCCTGAGCGCAGAGAGGCGAGGGCGCTCCTCTGGGGGCAGACCATCATGGGAATCAGCTCCAGAGCCGCCCTGCCCAGACCCTTCTCACAGGACCACCTCTCAAAGCCAGATGCCGGCGAGCACCATTTAGACCCACATCACTCTGCCGACAAAGGTCCGTGTAGTCAAAGCTATGGTTTTTCCTGTAGTCATGTACAGATGTGGGAGTTGGATCATAGAGAAGGCTGAGAGCAGAAGAACTGATGCTTTTGAACTGTGGTGGGTGTTGGAGAAGACATTTGAGAGTCCCTTGGACTGCAAGGAGATCCAACCAGTCCATCCTGAAGGGGATCAGTCCTGGGTGTTCATTGCAAGGACTGGTGCTGAAGCTGAAGTTCCAATACTTTGCCCACCTGATGCCAAGAGCCGACTCACAGGAAAAGACCCTGATGCTAGGAAAGAGGGAAGGCAGGAGGAGAGGGGTTGGCAGAGTATGAGATGTCTGAACGGCATCACTGACTCGATGGACATGAATCTGAGCAAACTCCAGGACACAGAGAAGCCTGGTGTGCTGCATCCACAGGATCGCAAAGAGTCGGACACAACTCAGCGACTGAACAGCAACCACAGGTGGAGAAACTAACTCTTGAAGAAGTTTGGGGGAAAACGGCCCAGATCATTCTGCCAGTCAGTGGGGAAGCATGGCCGCAACCGGATCTCACCCTGATGCCCACACGCCTCTGCCCTGAGAAGTGGGACCAGGGGCAGGGTTACCGACAGCCAACAGCTGCTGACCTTCCTATGTGGTTATTCCTACTTCTAGAACCTAAAACAACACACCCGCTAAAACAGCTTTAAAAAGACATTCTGAACTAATTTTTTCAGACTCTCCTACGCTAAGAAAAAGGACATCTTGTTTTTAAGCACTTTCCGCCAACCTGAACTTTTTCCCTTTCGGACCAATTTGAGCACCGACGGAGCCTCACCTGAAGGCCTTCAGTCTGTGTTAGCGTCTCAGGGGCCAGCTCACAACCAGAACCAGAGGCTCGCCCGGCAACACTTCACCCTTCACGACAGACTCAGAACAGACGGCTTTCTTCACTTCCCGACACCAAGTCCAGCGCTTCCGCGTTCCTGACACCTTCCTGTGTCCTGCCCCACACTGAGGCTGACCTGCGTGACCTCTTGTCTCCCTGCCCTGCACCTCTGCGCATCAGGAATCTCCCCGTCTCCCCAGTTGGGTCACGTGTGATCACCCGCAGCACACCTCTAGGCACGCCCATCCCGGGCCTGGTACAGTGACAGCGGAGTGCCGGGGGGGCCCCTGGCCTCAGGCAGGCCCTCCTCCTCCTCCGAGTCTCAGCCTCTCACATGCAAACAGGGGTGCTCTACTGACCGTTTAGGGTCGGTACGGAACCCACGAGAAAACCCGTGGGAAGAGAGGCCTTCCTCCCTGCAGAGGGCTGGGTGGCACCACACAGTGACAAGCAGGGCAACGTCCCATCAAGCGGAGCAGCTGCCGCAGACCGCGCGGGGACAGGGCCCTCAGAAAGGGCCCGGGGGCTCCCCGCTCCTTCTGCTGCGGGGGACAGTAGGAAGGCGCCATCTGTGAACCTCAGCAGGCACAGAATCTGCCTCCAGAGCCTGGACCGTGGACCTCTTGGCCACCAGGCCTGCGAGACGAGTGTGGCAGCCACCCGGCCAGAGCGGTCCTGCCCCAGCAGCCCAAGCAGACCGAGACGGCTACACTGCTGTCTGTAGTCGGCGGTCCTGTCTGACTCTTTGCCACCTTATGGACTGCAGCCCGCCAGGCTCCTCAATCCAGGGGTTTTCCAGGCAAGGATACTGGAGTGGGTTGCCATTTCCTCCTCCAGGGGATCTTCCCGACCCAGGGATCGAACTCGAGTCTCCTGCACTGCAGGCGATTCTTTATCTCTGAGCCACCGGAGAAGCCAGGACAAGAGTCCTGTCACACCAGTGAAGCCTCCCTCCCTTCCCATGGTGATCAGAGTGAAGGGCCCACGGGCCGGGACGGGGCAGGTCAGACCAGTGAAGCCTCCCTCCCTTCCCATGATGATCAGAGGGAAGGGCCCACGGGCCGGGACGGGGCAGGTCAGACCAGTGAAGCCTCCCTCCCTTCCCATGATGGTCAGAGTGAAGGGCCCATGGCCCGGGACGGGGCAGGTCAGACCAGTGAAGCCTCCCTCCCTTCCCATGATGGTCAGAGTGAAGGGGCACACGGGCCTGAGACGGGGCAGGTCAGAGTCCTCAACACGGGTGTCAGATTACAGTCTCCTGACCGGCCACTCTCCTCCTCCACTTTTGCGCTGCTCACCGTTAACGGGCACAACTTCCCTTCCTGCCTGTGAGCACCAACCAGACAGATGGACGGACGGCACGAGAAGGGGAAGCGAGCAAGGGAGCGTGGCGCTCAGGCCCAGGGTCCCCCAGGAAGGAGGGCGACCAACCACTCCAGGAAGAAGCGCAGAGAGAGAAGGGCCTGTGTCTGCAAACACAGAGAAAGGGACTCAGCAGGGTGTGGATGGCCATTGTGCCCCTGCCTCTCTGAGCTCCTTCTCAGGGATTCCATGTATTTCCAGCTGACACAGAGCAAGCACTCAAATCCAGCGATCACCATCACTACCATCCTCATCACCACCATCACCGTCACATAATCACCACCGTGACCACCATCACCACCATCACCATGACCACCATCACCATGACCACCACCATCATCACCACCACCAAAGCCACCACTGCCACCCTCCCAGAGCCCTTGACTTGATTCTAAAGACACCAAACAATCCCGCTGCCATGTTGCCCACGTCGTTCCATGCCCACGGTGAATTTCAATCACTCCCAATCTCTTTGCTTGTCCCTTCAGAAAATCTTCTTTATTCTAGCTTCATCTGGCAAATTTACAGGATGAGAACTTCCACAGGGCACCAAATAGGATCTGTGGTCACAGAACCTGCCAGCCCCCGAGTAGAACACACGGCCCATGTGCCCAGGCCACTGCCAGTCCCCCACTAGAACACATGGCCCTGTGCCCAGGCCACTGCCAGCCCCCCACTAGAACACACGGCCCATGTGCCCAGGCCACTGCCAGCCGCCCAGTAGAACACATGGCCCGTGTGCCCAGGCCACTGCCAGCCGCCCACTAGAACACAGAGCCCGTGTGCCCAGGCCACTGCCAGCCGTCCACTAGAACACACGGCCCGTGTGCCCAGGCCACTGCCAGCCGCCCACTAGAACACACGGCCCGTGTGCCCAGGCCACTGCCAGCCGCCCACTAGAACACACGGCCCGTGTGCCCAGGCCACTGCCAGCCGCCCAGTAGAACACACGGCCCGTGTGCCCAGGCCACTGCCAGCCGTCCACTAGAACACACGGCCCGTGTGCCCAGGCCACTGCCAGCCGCCCACTAGAACACACGGCCCGTGTGCCCAGGCCACTGCCAGCCGTCCACTAGAACACACGGCCCGTGTGCCCAGGCCACTGCCAGCCGCCCACTAGAACACACGGCCCGTGTGTCCAGGCCAGGACTAGGGAGAAGCAAGACATCCTATCTGCTCAGCACCTGCCACAAGGGCAGCCCCAGGAGGAAGCTGGGCTCCGGCCCTCACACAGCCAAGCCCAATCCACAACCACCCGCTCCGGATCCGGCCGACCCAGGTGGCCGCCTGTCGTCTCTCCCCACTCGGGTGCCCATCCTCCCCGTGCTCGGGCGATGGGCAACGATGCAGCACACCACCAAAGCCCCAGGAGGTCACAGGGCATAACCGCCTTCCACTGAGTTAGCACGTCTTTACGTCCCTTCTCAGCTTGACTTTGTGCTCAGCCCAGCTCCATGGATCAGCTCGAAGGAACGGTGGCCATTCTCATTCTTTTTTTATTAATAGGTTCCAAGAATCTTAAATTATCTTAAAACAAAACTGTTACTTTCTTTGCAGTTTCCAGGACTAGACACCTAGCTACGTGTCAGTTTGTGGTCCGCTGGAGTCTCAGCTGCATTTTGTGGGAAAAACAGGACATGAAAGGGTTCATGCTAAATGCCGTGTCTTTGACTTTGAAAATTCAAGGTCCATTTATTCCCTCCACACCCAAGACTGTATATACAGTTGAAAGCAATTCAGCCATTGTCTGGTCTCCACTGTGTGGTGGGGACACTGCTGGACACCAGCCATGGTTAAGAGCTGCAGTATAAGAAAGACGGTCCCTGACCTCAAGGGACTGGAGAGCTGGGGAGGTGCAGACTCCGGCGTGCCTCAGAGGCAACACAGCGGGCTGTCCACCCACACCCACCGCCTCCCTCTCCCCTGTGCCCAGAGCCCCACTGCAAAGTGCCGCCGGCCAAGCCCACGGGATCCCTACTTCTCCACGCCACAGCTGGGGGGGCACGTGACTCGGCGCTGATCACACTGCCTTCCAGAGAAGAACCCGATGCCCTGGCGCCTGCCCTCTGCCTCGAGCAGGACCACGCCGCCACCTTGTGGCCATGAGCTCAGATCCCCTGATGAAACGACGCCCACGGCTCCTCTCCTGCAGACAGCCGGGGGTGGGGGGAAACAAGCCCCTATCTGTCTAAGAGCTCAGAGTCTGCTTTCCTGATACCTTCAGCCAAAACAAGGCTTCCCAGGGGGCTCAGTGGTGAAGAACCCACCTGCAGTGCAGGAGACCCGGGTTTGATCCCTGGGTCGGGAAGATCCCCCAGGGGGAAGGAAAGGTAACCCACTCCAGTGGTCTTGCCTGGAGAATCCCAGGGACAGAGGAGCCTGGGGCGGCTATAACTGATTGCAAGGAGTCAGACACGACTGAGCAACTTTCACATTTCACCCAAAACAAATCCTCAGTGATGCCCCGCTCAGCTGGGGAACCAGTGAGGCTGTGAGCACTGCAGGGGCGGCAGACAGTCACGGGGACGCCACCAGGCCTTCCCGAGCCCGAGCCGTGTCCTGTCCCGTCACTGGACATGAGGACCCGTGACTCACAGCACAGCCAGGGATGGAGACGGGCAGCACCCTGAGAGTACAGGGATGGAGACGGGCAGCACCCTGAGAGTGCAGTCAGCTCACGGGCTGCAGGGCAGGGCACGGCCCCGCACACTGTGCCCACTTCTCCACTCATCCCTCAGACGGAAAACGACACCACAGTCGCAGGGTCTTTCAAACAGTTACTGCACGTCCTAATCGACACAGGAAATCATTAGGGAAGAAAGACAAACACGTAACAGATTCATCTTTCAAACGGCTCCTTTAAACATTTTTTAACATTTGCTTTTAAGATTATACGTAGGAAATCATCATCCATGAGGAAGTTGTTGGGAAGCTCCTTGAATGGATTCCTAATTACACCAAAGACTTGCTCCACCCGACACGTGAAATGAAACGCTTGGCTTCCACCAGATCACACTCGTTCTGGTTTACCTCAAGCTGAGGGATGCTGCACGTGGCTCACACACCACACCTGGAGTGCAAACCCACCCAAAAATTAAAGCCGCGGCGGAGGCGATGCATGAAGCCAGAGTGCGTGTCCTCCGGCCTCTCACGCTCCTGTCCCGAAGCCCGGGAGACCGGGTGAGCTTGGGGAGCCCCTTCTGCTGGCGACTCCGAGGGGCCGGCAAGAATCGATTACAGGAAGGGGAGCAGGGGAGGAAACACACTCTCACATACCCAGAGTGAACGCGAGGTGAGGTTTATTATCTTTCCCGCGTCTCTCGACTTCAGCAACGTCCCACGAACAATCATCACGGAAGCCCGACAACGAGAGTGGCACGGCGGGGGGGCACGCGGAGCCCCGTCCTCCAAGCAGGACTCGCGGCGCCAGTGGCACGGGGACGGCGCAGGGCAGGGGCCGCACGGGGGCAGGGGTCCCGGCCAGAGGAGGGGCGCTGCGGCAGCTGAGCTGTCTGTACGTCTGCAGTGATCCCTTGCACAGTGACTGTTTTTACAGAATAAGGAGAAAGCCAGAGTGGGAGGACTGAGCCTGCCAAAGGAAGGGCAGCCACCTCCCCAGTGCTCAGCACCCCACACCCGCCGTGAGCTGGTGCACCAGTCGCCCCCAACCACTGGAGAGAGCCAGAGGCTTCAGTCTAGGGGCTGGGGGCAGAGGGAGACGGGTGCTCCAAGGAAAAGCAGCCAGGATGAGAGGGACTGAAGGGTGGACGGGTGGATGGGGAGGGCCGTGGACGGGGGAGGGGGTGGACGGCAGAGTGGGGAGGGCCGTGGACGAGGGAGGGCCGGGGCAGGAGCGCCTGATGACAGCTGATGGTCGAGCAGGGACCTGGAGGAAGGGTCAGGCGGGATCGCAGGCAGGCGGGCAGCAGAGCAGGGGCCCCGGGCCCCGAAGTGCCGCTGTGTGCTCTGCCCTGGCCACCGCAGAACCATGTGGTTGGGAGGGGACAACGGGAGCGGGCGGTCGAGCCATGCGGTGTCACCGGGCCAACGGCTGCCTCTGAGCAAGATGGATCCCGGGGTGGATCTGACAGCCTCTGACCCAGATCTCATCTGCACAGGACGGCTGACAGCTGGGCGGAGCAGGAGGTCAGACACAGGGGACAGGCCCACGGGAGGCGGCAGTAGGGAGCAGGACAAGGGGACAAGCTGAGCTAGGAGCCCGCGGAGAGCTGGGGCAGGGAGAGCAGAAAAGGGAGGTGTGGGCAGCGGGGATGGGCTCAGAGGAGGCAGCCGCTGCTTAGACACGGGGTGACGGGGCGACGGGGCGACGGGGACGGGCTCAGGGGAGGCGTCAGGGCCTCAGGGGGCAACTCATGCGATGCTTCCAACCTAGAAGCTGCCTTTAAAAACATGACCTTGTTCAAAAACACATACTGGCCCCTTACGTACGTTCTTAGTGAGAACTGCTTCATCAGTGTTCCCCCTGACGTCAGAAGCGACACTGCCAGGGAGAACCAAATCCAGGGCAAATCCAGAAGAAACGGGGGAAGAAAGTGGTCACCTCACAGAGATGCCCCCCACCCCACCCCGTGCCCTCGGGATCGGCCAGGCTGGGCTCCCCAACAGGAGAGGCTCACCGACCCGCAGCCAGGACTCTGAGACGCGGTGACCAAAGCAAAGGCCCCACTGGACCCCGCCACGTCCCACCCCGGGGTGCACCCACCCGTGCGGCCAGAGCACCCACTGTGTGCCGGGCTCTCCTGCGTGGGCGACGGCAGTGGTCCTGAGCTGCAGGTGGGACAGCGAGGCATGTCCACCGACCCTCCTTTTAAAGCTTCTCTGCTTGTTTCACTGAAAAGTCCGTTTTCCCCAAACCACAGAGTGGACGTGAAGCCGCGATGCAGAGGCTCCGTGCCGGCTCCCTGGGCCCTCTGACCCCCAGCCTGCCTCCGGGAGCGCAGCCCCAGCGGGGCCCCAGGGGCATCCAAAGGAGCACGTCTCCAGATGAACAAGCACCAGCAGGGTAAGAACCGAGCACTGTCCGCCCTCTGAGGGGACTCGGGGTGTGCACAGGCGGCCCAGCGGGCGGGTCAGCATCCCGCCGCGCCCAGAGTGGGTGGGCAGGGCGGCCCAGGGCTGCACCGGGGCTGCTGTCCTGGCGGGGGTCCTCCCTGATGAGACTCCGGGGGCAGGCCAGGCTGGGTTAGCGGAACTGTCAGCTTCTCCCCCCACATTCTAACGCCTCCCTGGGGCACCCTCGCCGCCCACAAGGGCGCACAGGCGCACCCACACCCTAACGCCTCCCTGGGGCACCCTCGCCGCCCACAAGGGCGCACGGGCGCACCCACACTCTAACGCCTCCCTGGGGCACCCTCGCTGCCCACAAGGGCGCACGGACGCACGGCCTCCATGTGCGTGCACGGTCCCCGGGCAGACGTGGCAGCGGGGCTGCGCCTGGCCCTGGAGGGGCCGCTGGACACTGCCTGGATCCGGCTGCCCGGATCGGCAGGAACGGGGCTAAGCCCGGGCCGATGGCCAAGGTGGGCCCTCCACTCCCGTCCTCTGACGAGACCTCTGGCAGAGAAACGAAGGCCCAGCCGGCACTGGCTGTGTCCTCACCGCGGGGCCCCCAGGCTGCCTCTGGAACCAGGGCCCCACCGCCCCAGGGGTGACCGGGAGCCGGCTGCTGCGGGCACAGGTGGCAGGTGCGTGGGCTTCAGGACTGTGCACACACATGCACGCACTCGTGAAGCAGGGCACACGCACCAAGTGAGGCCCAAGAGGCAACGAACGAGCGTGCGGGCATCAGATGCACAGCGTCCCCTGCGGCTACGTCTCCAGCCTGACTGTGCCTCCCACTGACGTGACACGCCGCCTGGAGCCCAGGCTGTGTCCAGGGCTCTCTGTCATCCCCAAGCTCCAGCCAACAGCCTGTCCACCTGGCCTGGCCGCCCCCACTGGTGTCCACTGCCCTGACTTCCCCCCATCCCTCCTGCTGTCCAGCTGCCCACCCAGAAATCACGCTCTGACGCCAAGGGAGCTACGCTCCGGGAGATGCTCCAGGCCCGCCTCCTGGCCCTCTCAGCCCACCGCACCTGCCCCTTCCTGCCCCGAGGACTCCCTCCTCCCCTGCCCCACCATCCTGGGGAGGACCTCTGCGCCCCACCCCCCAGGGTCTCCTCCAACTCCAACGCCTGCCCCGTGCCACCCTCACTCCGCAGCAGTGCCAGTCTTGACCCTCAGCACTGTCTCCCTCTCCACCTTCAGCCAGTTCCTAGAGTGCTGACTGCAGGCATCCGTCTGCCCCCTGACACTCAGCGTCAGCTCCCGAGTGCAGGGACCCTGGGCTCTGTTCGTGGTTCACCCCAGCACGGACTACAGCAGATGCTCAGGAACGCTGGCTGAATGAAGAACCACGTGGGCACCTGACATCAGTCACCCCGACTCACGAGGACTCTGCAGGGGAGGTCAGATTCCCCGGGGACGAGACAGGAGGCTGAGTCACGGATCCGCGCCGGCCACGCACCGGCTCCCAGGCTGCACGGCCCCGCCCTCCTGCTGTCACAGGCCCCGCAGGCAGGCTCTCCTCCAGCCCCGGGCCCTGAAGGGCCATCCAACTCAAGCCCTTGCTTCTGGAGTGAACAGCTCCATGCCACCCACCTGCCCCCTGAAAATCCCCCTTCCTCCCCAGAGCCAGCTCCCACACGCTCTCCTCTTTAAAGCCCAGCCCCGGGGTTCATGTGGGTAAGAGGATCACCCGGGTGACCCTGCAGCTGGCCTCCGTCCCCCTCATTACGGTCTGAACATCCAGGGACAGGGCTGCGTGCCGCGCACAGACGACCTCACGGCCCGGCTGCCACCAGGCAGTCACCCCGAGGGCCTCGGAGGCACAGGTTCTGCCGGCGGCCAAGTCACACTCCCGTTCACAGACGCGCGTGACCACAAATGCCTCCAAGGGTCGCTTCCCTGGGCTTCGAAAAAGGCGGCCTTTGCACAAGAAAAGACTGAGTCGACACTGAGAGCGGAGTGAGCCACTAAGTTCTATTTGCTGCCTTTGTCTTTAAGCTCCGAAAGGAGCCCCAGCAAACAGCCGCGCAGCCTGAGGCCGGAGGGACACTGCGGGGGAGGCACTCCTGTGGGCGTTGCCCAGGTCAGTGCTTTGCTCCTCCGACGTCGGCAAGTATTTGCCACTTACGTCACGTATGTGATGTGAAGACAATGCTTCCCACTGTCTCCCAAAGCTAACTGCCTTATGCTGCTGCTGCTGCTGCTAAGTCGCTTCAGTCGTGTCCGACTCTGTGCGACCCCATAGACAGAAGCTCACCAGGCTCCCCCGTCCCTGGGATTCTCCAGGCAAGAACACTGGAGTGGGTTGCCATTTCCTTCTCCAATGCATGAAAGTGAAAAGAGAAAGTGAAGTCGCTCAGTCGTGTCCAACTCTTAGTGACCCCATGGACTGCAGCCCACCAGGCTCCTCCGTCCATGGGATTTTCCAGGCAAGAGTACTGGAGTGGGGTGCCATTGCCTTCTCCGAACTGCCTTATAAAAACACAATTTACTGGCTGTGTTTTCTGCAGGCACCAAATACAAATCCTGTAATTGTTTCACTTTGAAAGCTTTGGTTTTCACCTTTTGGTGTTAGATTTCATACTTACATAGAATTCTGAGGAAAGGCAAGGAAAAAAATAGAATCCCACAACTGAACAGAAGAATCTCGTTTCTTTTAACCTTTCAGTTTATCCATAGATACTCACTTGCCCACATATCTTGAAAGCTTCATTTTTAAGTACAATTTTAATTTCCCAAGTTACTCTGATGACAAAGTCCACAGGAAATTCTAACCAGGGGCTGGGGTCCTGACCCAGAGCTGCAGTTCCCATCAGGCAATCTAGTTTTCACGATCCCCGTGCCGCCTAGGACTAGATCAGGAGTGTCTGGTGAGAGGTTATCAGAGGGGGCTCCATCGAGCCCAGGACAAACCAGCACCCCAGCCTCCTGCCGTGATAACCGAGGTGGCAGACAATTCACCCACAGCCAGCTCAGAGCTCACCAGGGGGATGTGACACACGCTCTGAGGAGGGGCCTCGCTCGTCCTAGAGCACATCTCGAGGTCCAGAGGAGCACACCAGCTCACCAGACAAGGGGCGAGGTGCCTGCACGCCACACGGGACCCCGGGGCGGGTCCTGGACTAGGAGGGAGGTGCCAGCGTGTGCCCGTCATGGGGACGAGCGTCGTCGTCAGAACTGAGCATGGTTCGTGCCCTGGACGACAGGGCCACGTGGATGTGAAACCTCCTGACTGTGACAACGAGGCCATGGCGACACCCAGAGGAGGCCTTTGTCCTCAGGAGGGGATGAGGTCTCGAGGATCAGGGGGCGCAACTTCTCCAACTGATCAAGTGGTTCAGGAGAAGCATGAACACATGTGAGCACGCGTGCAGAGAACGAACCGGGCAAAAGGGAAACGACTGGAACAGCCGGGCGAAGAGCACAGGGAGGCGCTTGTACCATCCCCGCGCCCTCTCTGTGCGTCTGAAGTCACATCAGAACAAGAAGCCTGACACAGACGGTAAGCTGGACCTCTCTGGACGACGACACCCGGAACTGCGCGAAGTGGGGAAGGCGAGCTGGAAAAGGAAAAAGGCTCTTCTTCCCGCTGCACCCTCTGTGCTGTGAAACTGTGTAACTTGTGTGCCCAGAAAAGAAACTAAAGTGAACCAAAAACAAAAAACCCACTGTGAGAAGGGCAGCTGGACGGGAGCAGCACCTTCGGGCCATGGGGTGTTCCCAGAGCTGCTCCCCCAGCCCCACGAATGAGGCTGCACAGCTCCAGCTTTACAGGCCGCCCGGGCTGGCACCTCCATCCGCAGGCCTCACGCGCCACCTGCTGGCCATGCAGGGCACTGCCCACAGGGCGCCCAGCCTTCAGCGTGACTGCTCTGTCCTCCAGGGAGCTCCAGCGTCCGGCAAAGTGCCCGGTGCCCGGTAGCACCCGGGATGAGACATAGAAATGGAAGCATGGAACTCATGCATGAAACTCCAGCAGGACATGACAGCAGCGCGGGCTGCAGGGCCCACTGCCCCACGAGAAGCATGGCGGCACTGTCCTGGGCCTTGCTGGCCCCCCACCCAAGCCTGGCCTTGACCCCCGCCCCCCGCTGGCTCACTCGACAGCCAGTCCCACTCCATGCCAACCCGCTGCCCCCGTCAGACGGTGCACAGTCAGCCACCCCCGGCAGGACTCAGTCACTGGCCCTGGCCACCACTACCATCCCTGTGACGCCCCAGGAAGGACATCCGCCCAGGCGGGCGGCCTCACCAAGGCAGCACCAAGAAGCCAGCACAGTGCATTAAGCAAAAATATCAAAGAATGCCGATCACCTCCAATTAAAGACAAATTTTTAAAAAACACAACACTGTACAGCAATTATCTTCCAATTAAAAGTAAATTAAAAAAAAAAAAAAAAACGGTCATCAAATTGCACTGGAAGCACATTAATAAACACATCCAGAGGAAAATTTCAGGACCAGCGGCTCTCCTCCTAGTGACTTACCGGCACAGCAAAGGGGAGAAGGCTGGGCCTCTCAGATCCAGGCCTCCTGCAGGAGCGAGCACAGCCAGAAGCGGCCGAGCCCACGGGGGCTCATCACGGGGGCTCATCACGGGGACTCGGTCAGGGGGTCTCACCCCCGGGAGGGGGACTCACCACGGGGTCTCACCCCGGGGACTCGCCCATGGGGACTCACCAGGGGGACTTACCCATGGGGACTCACCAGGGGGACTCACCCCGGGGACTCACCACAGGGATTCTCACCAGGGAGACTCACCCACAGGGACTCACCACAGGGACTAACCCACAGGGACTCACCGAGGTCTGTGTTGGGGCCCGCAAGCAGGTGCTTGAACTTGTCCAGCCGAGAGGCCTCTCTTTCACTTAAGGCCGAGCTGCTGAGGGCGCTGGGCTCGGGTGCCCCGCCCAGCACCACGGTGGCCGCGTGCGGGAGAGACTGGGACCTCTGCAGGGGGGCAGCATCACTGGCACTTCCTGCAGGGGGGCGGGGGGAGCAAAAGAGAGGTGAGGCCCCAGGGCTCAGCCCACGGCCAGGCGCCCACCGGGAGGCCTCGTGTCCGCGGTGGGTCTGCCGTTGCACGGCGGTCCCGCCCAGCCCTCACAGAGCAGCGCCAAGCTGCCTGCTGGAGACAGAGAACGAGCCAGCTCCCACGTAGAGCTCACTGCCCTCCTGGTCACTCCTCAGGGAAACAGACGCACCACGAGAGGCAAGACAGGGAGGAACAGAAAACCACCGCACACGTTGGGGTCGGCGGCCAGGGCTCCCCAGAGGGCCCACCCGGGCCACACGCCAGAGGATCGGTGGGTGCAAGGCCGGGGCAGGGTGCCTGCATGGGTCACCCAGGCCTGGGCACACAGGGAGGCCACCAGGGCCCACAGGAAGGGCTCCGTGACTCTGAACATCCCAGGCCTCCCCCAGCCCAGGAGGGAGGCCGGGACCAGTACCCAGAGAAAGCAAAGGAAGCCAGGTGCCCCGCAGGTGGGCTGAGGGGCGACCAGAGCACACCCAGCCGCTGAGGTGAGGTGAGACAGCGCGTGGCACCTAGGACCCAGCACAGGCAGAGGCGGGAGCGGGGGGCCCTCGGGCCACGGGACAAGGAGCCTGCAGGGAGCTGGGGACCCACAGGCACCAGGCCCTGAAAGGCTGCGGGGGGCCCTTGGGCCACGGGACAAGGAGCCTGCAGGGAGCGGGGGACCCACAAGCACGAGGCCCTGAAAGGCTGCAGGCCCGCAGACCTAAGTCCCCGTGAGCAATCACATCTTCCAAAACGGAGATTCAGAGTAAGAACTAAACTCAGGAAACAGGGCAAGCGACCCACAGCGCGGAGCAGACACGCTGACGGCGACGTCCAACGCAGCTGCCAGACAGAGCGGGGACTCAGCTCTCTCCCCGCGCAGAGCGGGCCCTTCACACCAAACACACCCCCACGGGAGCCCTGGGGCCACCAGGGAGCAAGATGACGCTCACCAGCAGGCAGAAGCTTCCAGGAGAGCCTGGGAAAGTGGGCGCAGTGGCGAGGCTGCCTCCTCGCCTCAGGCTGCCCTCACCTGCAGGGCCCCCACATTGGCCTCCTCTCAGGGAGGGGGCTGGAGCGGGGGGGGGGCAGAGATGGGGGGACCAGAGGGCCCCCGCCAGGGGAATGCCCCCTTCCCCAGCACCTCGGGATTCTCCAGGAAAAGGTGGCATCGCGGATAAATGTGCTCAGTCTTATTTACCTCAACCACAGAGACAGTCCGTGTGACTTCACTCAGACAGTAAGGGCTCCACGCACCCCTGAGCTGCGCTCTGAGGTGGATCTGGGAGGTCAGGTGAGAGCGTCAGCCCCCGAGGAACAGCGAGACCTCCAGCCAGGCCCCCGTCACTGTGAGCAGAAAACTCACCGGCACCCCACCTCCAGGGTCCCCAAGGGTGCAAGTCCACTGCCACCTCTGGTGTCCACGCAAGACCCACTCACAGCTGGGCCATGGTCCAGCCGCAGGGACAGCCCTCGCCTGGCTGATGCCCATCAAGCCCGTCCCAGCCAGTGACACGCTTTGCCACTAACCCAGTGATGCCGCAAGTCAGGCAAAGTGCCTCCAACTTCAGGTACGAAGGCAAGAGACGCTCATGAAGAGAGTCAGGGCACCCAGAAGGTGAAGCGCTGGCCCAGAAGCCCGCCAATGAGCCTGTCGCCCACCTCTGCCAAGGCAGGAGGTGGCCACCTCCCCAGGGCTAGAGGCCCCAGCCGCTGGCAGCAGGGAGGCCCTGCGGGCACCATGCAGGGTGACGTGCCCACGGCGGCCCTGCCAGGCTCCCAACGGACGCTGGAGAAGCCGAGCTCACGCTCCTCTGCGCCCCCACAGAGGACCGCTCCAAGGCATGCAGAATTCCAAACCACTGCTCACAGGAGCAATGAAGTCAAACGGACCTCGCGGGTCTCACCTGAGCAGAGGAGGCCCCGCCGGCCCGGCGGGACAGTGTGGCTGCCGTGCCACATGGGCAGCAGGTCCTGAGGGTGGTTTGGGTTACATCAGCGGCATCTACTCAACCTCACAGGATGCCCAGGAGCAGCCAAGGGGATGGGGGCGTGGCCCCTGCCTCCGTGGCCCTTGCCACTGGGGCTCCAAGAGCTGCAGCCTCAGCAGAGCCCACCACAGGAGGAAGCCGGGGCCTGGGAGTGCATGCCCTGCCCAAGTGCACGGAAGGCAGTCAGAGTGCCCATCACGAGCCACGGGAATCCTGCATCAACCCGGCAAGGCTCAAAAGGGGGCCCGTCTGTTTTTAGGCTCAAACACTTCAAAGTTCACTTCGTGTGAAAGAAAACTAGTTTAGATTCCAATCTGAAAACTGATCGAATGAAATACCTCATGCAATTCCACGAAGAACGTGGTAACGCTTTCCAGATTAGTTCTCGGAAGGTGTTTCTGAAACCTAGAGCTGAGCATGAAACCTCATTCTGCCCCAGCCAGCGGGCTGCCTCAGGCTGCGCTGATGACCTCACTTTCTTCTCTGTAAACAAAGGACGAGCCCCCGAACCCCTCGAGACCTCGGTGGGAGGGATCCCCACACCCAACCCCCTCACCTCCCTGACACTGCCGGCCAGAGGCTGCTCTGACGCTGGACTCAGCATCTCAGCCTGCATCCCACCCTGCTCTGGGGCCGCCCCGATCTGTTCTGACCCTGGCACCCGCCACCTCTGGCACCCGGGCCTCCTCCCACGTCACGAGGAGGCTGCTGTCCATCCCCTCGCCAAAACCGACGCTCCACACAACAAGGACTCCCTGGGGCAGCCCACGCCCTGAGAGCGTGGCCTGACACGTCACAGGTTAAACAGCGGTGCTGTCTGACGTCTCAGCCCCTCCAGCAGAGTGAGAGTGATGGAGAGCGCCAGGCACGTGGATGGGAGACACGGCAAGAGCTAACCTCACAGGGTTCAGAATCAGAACCTGGCAATTCCAGAGAGCAGACACTCGCCCTGCAGACGCAGAGCCCATGTGCTGGGGACCGGAAGGGATCATCGCAAGTGGCCAGGGGAAGACTCAGCCCTGAACACAAGGCAGGCCCGGCCCCTGGGCTGGAAAGCCCCCTGGAGCAGCCAGGGCATCCTGGGGAGGGCGGGGTCCCCCCAGCAGCCCACAGAAGCTCCCGCCTGGCCACGCCATCTGGGGAGACGCACTCAGCCACAAGGACGAGAGGAAGCGCAGCTGCCTCTGCTGACCAGGAGGCCCGCGGCTGCTGATCTCTGAGCCCCTGAGGGCTGGGACCCCCCCCTCCCGCGCCCCCACCCTGGGGAGAGGGCTCCAGGCCTCTTTCTGGAAACCCGCCCGACTCTCCCCACTGCCCCCACCTTCGGGACAGGATGCGTGGCTCTCGCTGACCGACTTCACCAGCCGGAGGTCGCCGCCGGGGGCCACGGGGGGCTCCGCTGAGGGCTCTGCCGAAGGCTCCGGGGACCTGGGGGGCCGGGGGCGCCCCTGACGCTGGCTGTGGTCGCGCAGCACACGGTGGGCCGTCTCCATGACGACCGCAGTGTTGAGGCTCTCGGCCGCCATGGCCAGGAGCTCGTCGTCGTCCTCGCCGGCGTCCCAGGCGTCGCTGGTGTTGCTCTCAAACTCCTGGAAGGTGCTGACTCGCTTGGCCTTGACCGGCGTGGTCGGCACCTTGGGCGTGGCCTTGAGCAAGCTGCAAAGCAAAAGTGGTCTGTACTCGCGCCCTGGAGGCTGAGCGTGGTCACCCCAGGACGGTCAGAGAGCAGCCCCTGGGACAATCAGGCTGCATCTGCGCCCCAGAGACCAACGCCTGAGGACACACAGCAATGCCCCAGGCCCACAGATCTCTCGCCCCAACACCTTTGCAGACGTCCAGCGGCAGCAGCTAGGGCTGCAGGCGGGGGAGACTGTTCACAGGGCTCTCGGCAGGTGGGTCTGGATACGGGACAACTCAAGGATCCCGCACAGCGAGGCAGCACACAACACAGGCTCCCCAGAGCGTCGGGAGCTTGTCCTTACACGCTCGGTCCTCCAGGGCCACCCCTGCCCAGCACCCACCTCTAGACAAGGAGCCCAGACACAGGCTGAGCAAGCCGCAGGCAGCGGGCAGAGAACACAGGACGTCACTCAACCTGCATCAGCTACAGGAAGTGAAAAAAACTTCTCTAGTGGGCTTTCTGCTTTTCTGATGGGGTCCTCTCTCAGGTGGTTCAGACAGTAAAGAATCTGCCTGCAGTGCAGGAGACCCGGGTTCAATTCCTGGGTCGGGAAGATCCCCTGTGGGAGGAAATGGCCACCCACTCCAGTATTCTTGCCTGGAGAAGTCCATGGAGAGGAGACTGTGGGCTACAGTCCACGGGGTCACAGAGAGGCGGACACGACTGAGCGACTGACATGCTCCTTTCAGCACAAAAGGGTTTGATTTTGGTGAGGATGTCCCGTTTCTCACTTGGCTGTTGCTGCCTTCAGCGCTCTAAGCAGCCGCAGCCAGACCCAAGTTCACAAAGGTGTGCCAGGCCCCGCCCCAGCCCTGTGGGCCCTGCAAAGGCTGCCCTCCTCTGCCCTCCTTTGCCTGGAGCCGCCTCCCTCAGAGGCTGGGCAGTGAAAGGCCAGGAGCACCTCCCGTAAAGCAATCGCTTGATTCATGCTGGCTGAACGAAGGGCACTCTCCTCCCCGTCGGGAATGCCAGGGACCTGGGGGGTCGCCACACCCCCCAAGCCCAGCCTGAGAACAGCCTCACGCAACCCAAGGTCACTTACGTGCCATGGACCAGGGGATCGAAGGGCGGGTGCTGAGCGCCATACACGTGCTGGATGCTGTTCAGAAAGGAAGGAGAATAAATTAGCTTCTCCCTGGCGTTCACAAGGGCCCCATGGACTCAGGAAGCAGGCCAGCTCCTCGAACCAGCGCCAGAGGGAGCCTCCCCAGCCACCACAGGGTCCCCAGGGCCCACTGGAAAGGCTGAATGACGCCAGACAAGGCCACCCACACACACAAGCAGGGCATTCAGCCTCCCGGCGAACGGGCCTCAGTGAGGCACCCACAGCCCCAAGGGCGTCACCACAGGGCCTGGGGCATTGGTCAGCCTCTGCTCCTGGCCTAAAAGACTGACCCAGACGCACCCCTAGGGAAGCTCTCATGGGGCACCACTCTGCCCAGAGACAGAATACAGAATTACAAACACAATTTTGTTAAAACACTGCATGGTTTCATTATAAAGTCCCTGCTCATCAGAGTAGATCTGGAAAAAAAGCGGGGACAGAAGAACTCACGTGGCACACTGGCCAGCTGAGCGACCCGACGCACACCGCTTCCTCCCCCCGACGCCCGGCCAGGGGACCCGAGGCAGGCCGATCGCAGAGACGGAGGAGAGAGGCTTGGCGGGTACGACCCTGACCCTCAGCTCTCCCCTCTTCTTGTTCAGAACGCACACATGAGGCCAAGAGGGGCCCAGCCATCCTGCAACACGAGAAGCAACCACAAGAAATAAAGCCCCTGGTGATGGAGAGGGGAGAGGGCTGGAGGGGAGGGTTAGAATGAAGATGGGAAGACCGCGGGACTCCGGCAGCTTGGAGCTGTTAGCTCTCAACCCTGGACCACTCCCTAGACGTCCCTGGCATGAAATAAACAAGCCCCTGTGTGCTGAAGCCACGGGCAGTCAGAGTCCTAACTGCTGTGTCCACGTGGAACAGACGGGCTCTGTAACCCACATGCAGAGCCTTGCAGGCCCCCGTGTGCCCAGTCGCTCAGTCGTGCCCGACTCTTGTGGCCCCGTGGACTGCAGCCCGCCAGGCTCCTCTGTCCAGGGGATTTTCCGAGCATGAACACTGCAGTGGGCTGCCATTTCCTCCTCCATGCAGGGTGCATGTATGTAAAGATAGATACAGACACGGAGGAGCTGAGCATATAGATGAAGTCTTCTTAGCTTTTTAAAACAAAACGAAACCCTACCTTGCTTACTTAGGAATATATCAATATCACAACTACGTCCCCATATTACTGTTCATCAATCTACTTAAATACATGTACTTTATATCATGTGATACATATGAAAGATACACGCAGCATATTTACATTTTAAAACCCAACACTGCAGGCACAAGGGGTTCCCCAGACATTTCTCTGCAATTCCCATAAATCTGTAATTATTTCCAAGCTTCCTAAGTCTTCAAAAATCGTAACAACATGAGCACCATCTCCCTGGACAATCTCACCTCTAATTTCACACCGCCCCACCATTATGGTTACACAGTAATTTGTTTTGCAAGTGTTGATTGTGAGCTCTTTGTTTATAATTGTGTGTGGTTATAAAAACAGCAATAAACTTCTCTGGGGACAATCAGATCAGATCAGTTGCTCAGTCATGTCCGACTCTTTGCGACCCCACGAATCGCAGCACGCCAGGCCTCCCTGTCCATCACCAACTCCTGGAGGTCACTCAGACTCACATCCATCGAGTCAGTGATGCCATCCAGCCATCTCATCCTCTGTCGTCCCCTTCTCCTCTTGCCCCCAATCCCTCCCAGCATCAGGGTCGTTTCAAATGAGTTAGCTCTTTACATCAGGTGGCCAAAGTACTGGAGTTTCAGTTTTAGCATCATTCCTTCCAAAGAAATCCCAGGGCTGATCTCCTTCAGAATGGACTGGCTGGATCTCCTTGCAGTCCAAGGGACTCGCAAGAGTCTTCTCCAGCACCACAGTTCAAAAGCATCAATTCTTCGGCGCTCAGCCTTCTTCACAGTCCAGCTCTCACATCCATACATGACCACAGGAAAGACCACAGCCTTGACTAGACGAACCTTTGTTGGCAAAGTAATGTCTCTGCTTTTGAATATGCTATCTAGGTTGGTCATAACTTTCCTTCCAAGGAGTAAGCGTCTTTTAATTTCATGGCTGCAGTCACCATCTGTAGTGATTTTGGAGCCCCCAAAATAAAGTCTGACACTGTTTCCACTGTTTCCCCATCTATTTCCCATGTAGTGATGGGACTAGATGCCATGATCTTCGTTTTCCGAATGTTGAGCTTTAAGCCAACTTTTTCACTCTCCACTTTCACTTTCATCAAGAGGCTTTTTAGTTCCTCTTCACTTTCTGCCATAAGGGTGGTGTCATCTCAAATATAACTTGGTGAAGATAAAGTCCTAGAGAAGGAAGGCTGGGGACACAAAGGATACATGTGTATCAACGGCATAAACGGCTGACCCTTGATCCACATGGAGGGTGGGGTGTGGAACTCCGCACGGCAGACAGTCTGAGTGTGACTTCCAGTCAGCCCTCTGGACCCGCGATTCCTCCTGATCTGTGGTTCTGCATGCCCAGCTTCAGGCCACCTGGATGGTGTTGGGCTGTAGCATTTACTATTGAAAAACACGTCTGCAAGTGGACCCATGCCGTTCAAACCCATGTTATTCAAGGGTCCGCTGCAGAGATCACTGCTGTCTGATGGGAGGAAGGGGGTGTAGACGCTGATCGTGTACCTTCTCGATTATTAGGGAGGCTGAGCCATCTTGAAACATCCTTTGTCCATCTGCGCTTTCATAAACCGCCTGTTTGAACTCTGCCCATTTCTAAGAGGTGTCTACCCTGATCTCACTGATTTGTAAACACCTCTTTGTAAACAGGACTCCTCTGTCACTGAGGCAGTGAGGTGGGCAGAATAAGGGTCCCAAAAGCGTCACCTCCCAATCCCAGCACATGTGAACCTACCACCTCACACTGTAACGGGGAGGAACCTCATGTTTCATCACCAAAGGGATGTTGCCTATAAGCTTTAATTATACATAATGGCCCATCTCTGGGAACCTTTGTTTCACTCACGGAAACCGTCTCACCAGGCCCACCTGTGAATGGCTGCGGGCGGCAGAAATTCACATATCCCCTCCGGAGGCTGATGGGAACCAGGAAGTGCGTGACCTTACACCCTCCCCACTGAGTATAAAAGGGGCCTGAAGCCTAACTCAGGCAAGGCTGGGGGTGGTGCCTACACTCGTGTTCTTCTCGGTTTGCTGGATTTCCGAATAAAGTCATTCCTGCCCCAACAACTCATCTCTGGATTCCTGGCCTGAGTGCAGCACACGGGACGAGCTTGGACTAACAAACTGGGGGACTCATGGAGGAGCCTTGATGCTTGTGTCCAGCCAGCCCAGCTGGGGCACTTTCGGGTAAGGAGGGCCCTGGCAGCTGCCTGGACCACTTGCCCTGAGGATCTGCACCCTCCCCACAAAGTTCCCCGAAACAGCTCCCGGAGCTTGGCGGGAGCAAGGAATCAAAGCTGGGGAGCCACTCGGACTCCATATACCAGGGTGAGTCGCTCCGTGTGTACACCCGGGAACTGCTTCCTCTCCATTTGGAGCTTGTTCTTCTGGAGTAAGCCAGTTTGATCCGTAGCCGTATTTGAGTGGGGCACCCTGCTGGAGAGAGGAAAGAGGTGCTGGACTTCCACCACACTTGTGAGCCGGCGGGCTGGTTTCCCGGATGCTGGCGCCTGGGCGAGCCATTTGTGCTGTGATTCTCTTGAAAAAGAGCAAGTGTTACAACTGTCCCTGGAGAAAGTCCTCTGGGGTGCATTCTGGACCAGGATCTGAGCACAGCTCTGAACCCACGGGTGAAAGGAAGGTGGCCGTGGCACCTGTCGGATCCCCACTGGGGGTCCAGGCAGGGTTACCTCGGGGCCCTGTGCACTGCTTACTGCGACTTTCGCTGCATTAATTACGTCACTTAATGGTCTCCTGTGTTGCTGGGATACGTAAAACTCAAGACCAAATGAGGGTTTATTTAGCATTCTGCTTGTTCTTTGGTTTTTTTGGTTTCATCTTGTTCGGTACTGTCTGTCCACTTACAGCCAAATCAGCTTTGTGATACTTTTATTGATATCAAATGGGGAAAAGGAAGAAAACCGGTCTGTTTTTGTCCAACAGTGAGACATTCTGAGAAGAGGGAGGTTTGGTTCCTAAGATCACCAAAATCTAGAAGTGTCTTTTCCATAAATACTAGTAAAAGGGTTTAATTTATAGACACGTGACCCTGATTTGTCCCATCTGCCGGAAGCTCAATTTGAATCCAATCTTTTATAACTGATGAGTTTCACACCGCTGTACCTGAAATCATAGCTAACATTTTTATGAGGTTCCAGCATTTGCAAGTTTGTACATGAGTTAGAGTGTGGCACCAACCAGGTTAATTTGTAAAAGAACTGTTTAATTGGCTTAAAGGAAATTTAAGTGCTTACATGAATACTCAAGTATAAAAAACTGGCCAGAGTGAGTTTCAGGTTCACATGTTCTAGGAAATACTCAATACTGAATTAGTATCTGGTGTGAAAGTTTTGCTTAAGCTTGCTGGTTTGATACAGATGTATTTATAGAGTCATCAACACGAACTATAATTATACCTAGGTTTATTAGACAATAATACCTTATTCCTGTTACAAAAACTGTCATCAAGAAAAATAACAATGTGACAAAGCTGTTAAGTCAACAGAGGTAAATCAAGCCAGTCTTTGGAGTAAACCCTATGGGAATGATGTTTTGGGAATGTCTAACTAGATAATACAGACTTTCATAACTTAGAAGGTAAGACTGACTTAAAATCTTAAAGGTTCAGTTCAGTCGCTCAGTCGTGTCCGACTCTTCACGACCCCATGAACCGCAGTATGCCAGGCCTCCCTGTCCATCACCAACTCACGGAGTCCACCCAAACCCATGTCCATCAAGTCAGTGATGCCATCCAGCCATCTCATCCTCTGTTGTCCCCTTCTCCTCCTGCCCTCAGTCTTTCCCAGCATCAGGGTCTTTTCCAGTGAGTCTGCTCTTCGCATCAGGTGGCCAAAGTATTGGAGTTTCAGCTTCAATATCAGTCCCTCCAATGAACATCCGGGACTGATCTCCTTCAGAATGGAGTGGTTGGATCTCCTTGCAGTCCAAGGGACTCTCAAGAGTCTTCTCCAACACCACAGTTCAAAAGCATTAAAATCTTAATCAATTAAAATCTTAAAGATAAAGTGGTACAAAACCTGAATCCTTGGTTCTCTAAGAGGACACTGTTTCCCTAAAACTGTTTCTTTAAGTGATCTGTATTTGCATTGATCTTTTATCACGTGCTAAAATTTTTAGTTTTTTTTTTTTTTTTTACAAACTTCCCAAAGATCAAGTTCTAAGTAGGGTTCATCTGACCTCTAGCTAACGTTTGGGTTTGCCAGAGGGTCCCTGGAACACCTCAAATTGTTTTCTCTCCATCTCAGAGGAACATTAAACTATGGGCTTGCTGCTGCTGCTAAGTCATGTCAGTTGTGTCCGACTCTGCGACCCCACAGACGGCAGCCCACCAGGCTCCCCCGTCCCTGGGATTCTCCAGGCAAGAACACTGGAGTGGGTTGCCATTTCCTTCTCCAATGCATGAAAGTGAAAGTGAAGGCGCTGAGTCGTGTCCGACTCTTAGCGACCCCATGGACTGCAGCCTACCAGGCTCCTCTGTCCACGGGATTTTCCAGGCAAGAGCACTGGAGTGGGTGCCATCGCCGCCTCCGATCTGGGCTTACTGGGTGTTTAACTGCATGGGAGGCACTGTCAAATGAGTGTGATAACACATCCTTAGATGCGTCGTAGGGGTAAACGTTTTCTTAGAATGTATCATATGGGTAAACATTATTTAAATACACATTCTAGAAATTACATGGAACTCCTAACATCCTGGTCTATCCTGGTAAATCACATCAGTCACAATCTGCGTGATCATCTCGGTTGTCTGTCACAGGAGTAATCAAGCTTCTGCTCACTGCTGTCTGCGGTTTCACAGTGGCTTCCAAGCGAGTCTATGTTGCTCTGTGAAAAAGCAAGGAAGGATGATGGCCGTTAAGTGCAAGCCATTTGTGCCATCACACCAGGGAAAACAGAAGGAAGGGAGGGAGTGAGGGCTGGTGCTTCAAACCGCGACCACTCTGGCTGAGCAGACGTCCCAGCCGCTCTGGCTGTCACGCCAACATACCCGCCCTTTCCACCCCTTCCGTTTCTACCCAGCCCCAGGTCCTGACGCTGGGGCCCAGGACTCCCGGCCCCCATGAGGACCAGTTAAAAAATCCTGTTAGTTTCTAGGGAGCAGGGACTTGGTGGAGTATCGCCATCTGAGAGCCGACAGGGCGTCTAAGGTGAGCCAGGAGTCACCCCCGGGGCAGGACGATTCTCCTTACATAATTACCTCGTAGGGGCTTAAATGCAAACCACCAGCCAGTTGGCTTTCCCAGACCTCTTTAATTGGGAAGATCACAGCCCTCCTTGTGAGAAGGGTCCGCTACACCTGAAGGCCACCTGGCAGCGCCCAGCGCTGAAGCAAACTGGGGCCAGCGAGGGAAGGGGCCCTGACTAGACCCCTGCGTGTCAGTGCCTCTCGGCAGGGCCTTGCAAAGGGGAACCGAAGCAAAAGAGCCTGAACAATACTCAAGAACTTCAGCCAAACAAATGAAGACCTCGCTGAACTTTTGCAAAGAATTTATTGGGTCTACAGACATCATACTAAAGCAGATCCCAAGCCCCTGAAAATATATGAATAGTCAACTTGACCTTCTGGACAAACTGCCTCAGATACCAGGAGGAAGCTGCAAAAATCAGATGATACATTTGGAATGAACCCTTCTCAACTGGTAGATGTTGCTTTTATAAAGTATTCAACAGGGAACAACAAAATAGAAATACAAAACAAAAAGCTAGTTTCTGGCAGTGACACTGGATTTCTGGAAGGCGGTAACTCTAAAGAGAAGCAGGTCCCATTGGAACAGTGCGCCCACTGAGAGGACGAGCAACACTGGAGAACAGACTGCCCTCTGCTGAAACAGAAGGAGAACAATTAAAGATGAGAGCCTCTCACACAGTGCTAACAGAGAGACGCGCGCAGAAGAGGCCCAGGGCCTCCCTTGGCCTTGAGGCACCTCACCCCACGGGAGCCCGGAGACACTGACATGGGGGTGAGCTGATTAACTCCTGACAGAATTCACCCTGGAGTTTTCACCAGAACAGCTTGACATCAGGGTCCCGCCAGAACACACTTTAAGCCTACAGATGGCGCTCGTGAAAATCCCAGAAATGCAGACAGAGCTCTTTCCCCCAGGGTCTTAAACATAACCCAAAGACCACTGTCAGACCTCCCCAGACAGGGACTCAACACAGAGGAATCTGCCCACCGACGACTGAAAAAGAGACCTGATTCACATGCTTCCAACTGTAAAATCACGGATAACCTGCTGGTGTTTGTTGACACCTGCAGGATGGGTGGAAGTATATCCCACCTGGAGGCAGTCTGTGGTGGTTAAAGCCTTCCTTGGGGAAATCATCCCCTGATTTGCAACAAGGTGCTAAAACAACTCACATCCTGGAGTCCATAGTCAACAGGAAAAACCAAGAAAACCAATCATACCTCGAAGAGGAACGCCGCTAAAATTTCGAGAGACATTTAGCTTGGGATAAGCCCTTGCCGACTGCCCTGTTACAGGTGAGGGGCTCCCAGAAGCAGGCTTAAACGAAGCCCCTGCAGAATGCTGTACGGTAAGCCAGTCCAACCGTCTGCAGAGACAGGAGAACCCAGGTGCTAGAAGGCCTGGTGGCTGCAAAGCACATTAAAGGCTCGACACTAGTCTTGGAGCTGCCGGCAACAGGCCTGCCCGTCCGTGAAGCAGGCGGTCGTTCCACTGTAGCTGCAGAAGCGGCGGCCAACCTGTGTAACTGTGTCCAAACAAAGAGCTCAGGAATTTAGGGTATGCATCAGGAACTGGAAGCAAAACCTCTAGAGTTCAACTACAAATTAGACAAAGTGCCAAGAGGTTGCACTGGTTCAAACAGTTGCAGATTAAAGGAACTGATAAATGCCGAGGGGCCCAGGCCCCCACCTTCAAGACTTCCCAGTGACACCCCGACAGGCACCGCCCATCTGTCGTGGTCCCATCTGAAATTTCCATGGCTGTCTCTGCCCTTGGCAGAAAAGTTTCCATTTTTCAGAATCCAAAGATCTGGGTTCAAGACCCAACACTTACAAGCTGATAAGAGTGCTAACCAAGTAAGTGCTCAGCGCTTCTGCCTCCTCATCCAGGAAACGGGAGTAAGAATGTGTACACGAGGAGATAACCTTGTTAACGGCGCTGTGAACACTGCAAAGTGACCAACATACAGTGCTCACCAATATCAGCAACCAATCTGTCCACGGACGCCGGCACTCTTGCGTGGCGCCCCAGTGCATTCACACGGCTCACTGCCAGCAGCCAGTTCTGCCTGCAGCCCACGCCCTGCAGGTCCTGTTCCCGGAGGTCCGAGCGCCGTCCCACACTGCAGGCCCCGCCCCTCCAGGACATCAGGAAACCCACTAACTCTTCACAGGAAAACATCTGTGATCACTGAGCAGAAAACGCTCCAGCAAAGTTCAAGCTCAGGCTAAAAGCCACCTCATCTTCTCTTATTAAAATCACATTTCTGTTTGGTCTCGCATTGTGAAAGAGAAAAACAGGCTTCAGCGAAAGCCCTTTTTAAAGAGTAAGTGGCAACTAACACACCTCATTTCAGATAATGAAATCTTTCTCTAATAGATACATTAACCCATAAACTTTTTAATAGATTAGACTGCTTTAAAACACTGAAGTAGTTCACTGAATCCTGGTGATCCCTTATAAAGTGCAGATCAACATGACCTAATTCCAGTGCCAGCTAGACACTGGAGACAGCTTCGCACAGCACGTAAGGGAGACAGGTCCGGCAATGACTGTAACGCCACAGAGAGGGAAAACGTTAAGAAAAATCTAGATGTCCGTTATCAACTGAATAATAAATTTAAAAAGCTAAAATAAACACATATAATAGAATACCAGCCACAGCAAACGTGCAGGAACTACAGCCACACGAATCAAGATGGGGAAATCCCATTAACGTGACAGTGAAGAGGTGAATACACACACAAAATGTTAGTCACTAAGTCGTGTCCAACTTTTTTGAGACCCCAGGGACTGTAGCCCACCAGGCTCCTCTGTCCATGGAATTCTCCAGACAAGCAGACACTGGAGTGGGTAGTCATTCCCTTCTCCAGGGGATCTTCCCGACCCAGGATCTAACTGGGTCTCCTGCACTGCAGTGGGTCCTTTACCGTCAGAGCCCCCAGGGAAGCTCCTGGTGGGAACAGACCCCCCACACACCCAACTAAAAGTTTGCATGCAGCAACAAAGATCCCTCAGGCAGCACCGAAGATCCTACAGGCCACAACTAAAACCCAGGGCAGGCAAATAAAAAAATCTTTTCAAGTGAATCTTGAAAAGGACTAACTTGTTACCAGCAGGCAACTGTGAGGACCAGGAGCGGTATTTTCCGGGTCTCATTTGTCAACATCCTGAGGACCACAAACATCCTGAGCACCCAAGAAGGAATCGCAGAGGGAAGGAGAACTGACAAAGGTCCCAGGTGCCAAGCCTGGGATGTAACAGAGGCTTCTGGCTGGGTGAGAGGGCAGGTGTAGACAGAGGAGAGGACAGGGCAGGCCGGGGAAAGCTGGCACAGAGATGCCTGCCGTGCGCCCCGAAAAGGACCCCAACCAGAAGTGCCTCCCACGAGAGCCCTACGGTCCCGTAAAGGTCAACTCTTCTGCAGGAGGCACAGGAGGTGTCACTAAAGCGCCCCCGCTAGTCGGGGCAGACAGACGACAGAAAGGCAAGAGCTGAGGTTTAAAGCAAGAACCCAAAGGGGCGCTCCAGGGCGGACAGGGCCCCGGGGGAGGACAGGCTGCAGACCTAGGCTGACGCCAAATGTCTGAAAGAAAGAGACAGGCCCCGGGGCCAAGCCCCCACTCCCCAGGGTCTGTCCCGGCTGCCTTTACAGCTTGGGTCTGCTGCTGCTAAGTCGCTTCAGTCGTGTCCAACTCTGAGAGACCCCATCCCTGGGATTCTCCAGGTAAGAACACTGGAGTGGGTTGCCATTTCCTTCTCCAATGCGAAAGTGAAGTCGCTCAGTCATGCCCAACTCTTAGCGACCCCATGGACTGCAACCCACCAGGCTCCTCTGTCCATGGGATATTCCAGGCGAGAGTGCTGGAGTGGGTGCCACTGCCTTCTCCACAGCTTGGGTCAGGAAAGCTTTTTTCAAAAACTCAGTCAGGGACTTTCCTGGTGGCTCAGTGGTTGGGAATCCACCTGCCAATGCAGGGGATACCGGTTCGCTCCCTGGTCCAGGAAGACCCCACGTGAAAGGAGCGACAAAGCCCACGCGCCACACAACTCCCAACGCGCGCGCATCCCAGCACCTGCGCTCTCCCGACGCACGCGCATCCCAGCACCTGCGCTCTTCCGAGGCACGCGCATCCCAGCACCTGCGCTCTTCCGAGGTGCGCACATCCCAGCACCTGCGCTCTGCAACGAGAGGAGCCCCCGCTCCACAACAGACACCCGGTGCAGCCTCCAGAGCCAGGCACAGACTCAGGGCTGTCTGAGGGCCTGCCCGCGGACACCCTGCTCTGGAAGCAGCCTCCACGTCCATCTAGAGAGCGCCATCTCAGCCGGTCATGAGCCACCCAGAGGCCGCCCATCTTGAGTCGTTCAACATGCCCTGCTGAGCACCTGCTCCAAGCTTGCACTGCCAAGATGCCAGGGGCACTGCTCTGGGCACGCGGACGTGGGAGGAGAAGGGAGGAGACGAGCCTCAGTGGACAGAGCTGAAGGCAGCGGGCATGAGGGGACAGCCGATGGCTCCAGGCCTCGCAGCGTGACAAGGCGACTCCCTCCCGCGCATCCCAGCAGACTCCTTTTTGGTCTGAACTTGGTCCCCCTACACCAAGGCCTCAGCCTTGAAACAGATCTGACGGGACAACACCAGAACAGCCTCTTGCTTTTGTTAATTAAAGGTTGAAGAGCAGAGGGTGAAGACAGCCATGAATGAAATGACGAACAGTGAGAGGAAACAAGACGAAAAGGAATAAATTCAAGACACGGTGGCCTGAGCATCATAAAATAAAGGAAAACTTTTACGCCACGTTTTCGATTAGCTGCCTCCTGTGTTACAGACTCGTGGAGCAAACAGGCAGACCGAGTGGTGACTCGGTTCACAGCTCGTCACCCCTCCTCCACAAGCGATCATCACCAGGGTCTCCTCTGGGATCAACAGCAGTTTTCTGAAACATGAACTAAATTAGCGACTGATTTACCATCAGGCTCATTCCAACCACAACGATGCTCCCCAGACCTAGAAAATATGCTCAGAAAGAGCAAGTTTTCCAAGGAAATGAACTTTAGAGGGCTTCAGAGGGAGATGCACGGAGCGCCGTCATTACGACAGCACACAGCTCCACCACCCCTCCGCCCAGAGTCGCGTGCAGGCCCACGTGGCCCCCCAGGACCCATACCGGAGGGGCTCTGGGCTGTCCCACCGTCAGCACCCACGCCTACCACTCGGCAGTGACACCCGCCCAGTCCCACAAGCTCTCAGCCGCCTCCTATCCCCACCCGGCCACCAGCTCCCCACAAAACGGACTGGATTCGTCTCCTGTCACACTCCTTGGGGGCCCGGGGGCCGACAGAGATGGGAAGTTACTGAGCCAACCACCAAGCCCCGTCACGGATGGCTCCAAATACATCTTAGAAATGAGGGTTCTGACAATGAACTCGTCCCTCCCTTTATGTTGACAGTAAAGAAGTTTCTTCCCCGTGAAAAACCAGTGTGTGAAATACAATACTGGAAACCGACTGTGCTCCAGTTGAAAGAAAACAGCAGCGGGATGTACTCGCAGAGCACAGCCTCTACAGTGTGGCCCCGGGCGGGGCGCGCAAGAGGTGAAGGGGTCGACAGGGACAGGACCCGCCAGGCCAGGACGGCGCAGCGTGGGCTGGCGTCAGGAGGACTCGACTGCAGACCTGGAAGCTGCTAAGGGTAAATCCCACACATTTTCATCACAAGAAAAAAGCCTGTAACTGCGTGGTGATGGACGTCAACCAGACTCACAGGGTCACTCTGTGACCTGCACGTATACTGAAGCCTTACGCTACACACACCTGAAACTAATATGTTAATTACGTCTCAATAAAAAAGCACGAAGGGGCTTTCCTGGTGGCCCAGTGGTAAAGAATCTGTCTGCCAATGCAGGAGACGTGGGTTCAATCTCTGGTCCAGGAAGACCCCACAGGCCACGGGGCGACTAAGCCCGTGCACCCCAACCACTGAGCCTGTGCTCTGAGCCCTGGACCTGCTCGACTGAAGCCCACCTGCCCAGAGCCCGTGCTCCCCAACAAGGGACGCCACCGCCACGAGGAGCACACTCACTGCAGTGAGCGCAGCCCCCGCCCGCCACGAGATAACGTGTGAGCAGCAGAGAAGACCCACTGCAGCCAAAATTCCAAATAAGAAATCAAAGCAAACACCGGGGGTGTCCCTAGTGGCCAATGGGCATGACTCAGAGCTCCTAATGCAGGGCCCGAGCCCTGGTCGGAGAGGAACTACGATCCCCACACGCCACGCAGCACCCAGAAATCGGATGAACAGGGGCGTGAAGGGGAAGCCTTCTGAAATCAAAGGGGAGAGGCCAGCCCAGCAGCCGGCCGCCACCACCTCCCTCCTCCCCGCTCCTCCTGACTTTGCTCCAGGCTCGCACTGCGCCCTCTCACCTCTCTGGTTTCCGGCCAGCCCATCCTAACGATCCGGCTCCTCTGTGCTCCTCAAGGCCCCGTGCTCCACCGGCCTTCTTCCCAGCACATGCATCTCCCGTGAACACACACACAGCTGCCTCCAGGCTGAACCACCTCCGGCTCTCGAGCACACACATGCCACCTCACGTTAAAGGGTCTGCCACAAAAAGCAGCCCTGCCCCCACCGCCAGGCCTCACACCCAGTCCATGGTGTGCCGTCCCCCAGCAGGACATCACCCTCTGCAGGCACAGGGGTAAAACACATGAGGCTCGCCCGGCTGTGCAACTTCCTGCCAACCAGCGGCCTCCTGGCTCCCCCTAAAACCCGCCCGCGGGGTCTAGCGCACCCACACCCACTCCTTCCAAGACATCCTCTCCAAGAACACTGACCCAGAAACCACCCTCGCCGCCTCCTGGAAGCCCACCACGTTAAGTGGGTCTCCAGGTCCACCAGGACCTCCAACCCCCCCCAGCGTCTATGCCCACCCCAAGCTGCTGTCACCACCAGGGACCGCGGCCCCGGCCTCCAGGGCGGTCAGGTGGCTCCCCCGCGCCTCCCATCTGCCGGGTTAGGCCCTCAGGGGACACTGGGACTCCCCGTGCGGGGGCCAGCCCACCCACTCGCCCATACCACCCAGGGCCTCTTCTGTCCCTCCGCTGCCCACACTGTGTCTCCAAGGCTAGCAGAAACATTCACGGGAAGAAGGCTCGTGGCAAACCCGCCGCGAGGAGTGTGAGGGAGCAGGAGGAAGGCAGACAGCCATGGGCGCATCTGAGGAGCACGGAGCAGTCTGACCCCACAGCAAAGTCAAGCGCAAGGGCACAGAGCACCACAAGGCCACCGCCGTCCTCTGCCGGCCCCAGTGAGCTGCAGACCCTAGGGGCGGAGGGACACCCGGGGAGGGGCCACGGCAATCAGGGCACTAACGCGGTCAGGAGCCCAGGAACACAAGAGGCAGCATGGCCAGAGAGGGCCCTGCCCTGGGCCGACAGGCCTGAGTCCCAAGCCAGCTGGCGCCCAGAGGGGCTGCCCCGGGGCCCCGTGCCTGGCCACACTAGTGATCACAGGAGCCTCAGCCCTGAGTTCTCGTCACTCTGGCAAGAGGACCCACAACTGTTCTAAACTAAGTTCACCAACAGCTCCAGCCCCCCTCACCCGCACCGCTGGGCTGGAATCCCCCAAAGAGGAACCAGCATCAGAGAGAGGGGACAGGAAGAAGGGCACTCAGCACCGAAGTTCCCTGTAGCACGGCCCCGGAATGGAAAAGCCCAGGCTGCCCGTCCCTCGGGGCCTCCTGATCCTCTGCCTCCCTTCTGCGGGGTGGGGGGCCTAGAAGCTGCCCCCTCACCCCTGCAGAACTGAGGGAGACTCCCACCCTGGAGAGAGGAAGTCAGCGGCCAAGAGACCAGGTCCTGGGGCCAGGCCATCACAGACCACACAGCATCCCACTGCCCTGAGGACCACAGCCCGGCAGAGGAGGCGCTCCGGGGAGCGCGCGCTGCAAGGAGGCAGCACTCTATCCAAGGCTCCACCGCTCCCTGGGGCACGGAACCAACACCTGCCTGGGGATGCGGTTCCCAGCCACTACCCCCGAATCCTCCCGAGGGAGGGCCAGGCGCTCAGTCCCGGGCACTCCTCTGGCCGAGCATCCCCTGTGTAGCCGGCCTCTCCGAGGCTGAGACCCCACTGCACCCAGAGGGCCCACGGGCCAGTCCTCACATGGCCTGTGTTCAATGGAGGAGCAGGCAAGCCCGGGGGCAGGGAAGACAGAGCGGCCGCAGAAGGCACGGTGAGGGCGGGCATCACTGCTGGCCGAGTCACTGAGCCCGCCTCGTCTGAGCTGCTCTCAGCCAGGCGGGGCCGCCCCGACGGGGGCAGAGAAGCGAGATGTGGGGAGATGTGGGCCCGGCGCCTGGCCTGTTCATCTCCACCCACGACCTCGGTGCACCTTCATGATGCTCGGAGGAGAGAAATAGTTCCTCCGGCTCTTGTTTTTAAAAAGTTTAAAAAACAAAGAACAAATCCAAAATCATCAGGGATTTATTTTTAAGTCACTTTTGTCCTCATCTAAAAATTAACCCAAAAGGGTCCAGATTTCCTACATTAGACAGAAATGTAAGGGCAGGGGACGGGGGTGGGGGGGAATTTTCACTTTAAATTTAACTTCTTCAAATGTCTCCAGACAAGATAACATAAAACGTGACCACTGGGAAACAAACCGTACATTTAGCAGAAGCCCAACCTCACGTGTGTCCACGGCGCTCATCAGAGCAAGACCACCTCCACTCACGTGGAGGGGGGCAGGGCGGGCCAGAGAAATCCACTCCCCTGAAACACAAGGTCGCTGCCAGAGCACAGACTCCCAGGCTCCCCGTGACAGGAAAACAGGGACAGATGATCCGAACAGCCGCTCTGAAAGCACAGCAAGAAAACCACCCCAGTTTACAAAAACACAGGCCGGGGGGCTGGGGTACAGCAGCTCAGAACCCCTGAGGAGACAGGCAGGGCCTCCCCATGGCTCCTGGACCCCAGAGGACACAGAAGACCCCTCCCAGCTCAGTCCCAGGCCCTGAGGACTGAAGACGCTTTGCAGAGATTACCAGCAAGGGTCCAGCTGGCCCAGCCTCCCAGCACATCTCCCTGTCCGCCCCCCACGGGGCTTCCCTGCAGCTGCAGGAATAAATGACCACAAACTTGCTGCCTTTCAACACATACCCGTCATCCCAAAGCTCCGGAGGTCAGAGGCCGGCACAGGTCCCCCAGGACTAAAGTCATTCTGGAGGCGACCCTGGGAGACCCATCTCCCGCTCACCTGGCTTGTCTGTACAACTCAGTTTCAAGCGGGTACAGGACCAAGGTCCCCATTTTCCTGCCGGTCGAGGGCAGAGGCGGCCCACAGCTCCTAGAGGCCCCCACAAGCCCTGCCTCGGGGCCCCCTCCTGCATTCTCAAAGCCAGCGACTGCAGCTCAGACGGAGCCATGCGCCCCGTCTCCGACACCTTCAATAGCTGCTGGGACTACAGTGGTCCCCCGGGTGCTCCAGGACAACCTCTCCATCTCAAGGGCAGCTGACGAGCGACTGTCATTCCACCTACGACCCTGACTCCCCTCTGCCATGAAACCGACGCTTCACAAGCTCTGGAGAGGAAGATGCGGACATTTTGGTGGTTTGGGGGTGGGAATCATTCTGCCAACCACACGCCCTCCCTCAGGCCAGAACCCTGGGGGTAACCCCAACCCCCAGCACCCCATCCATCAGGGACCCCTGCGGCGAGGCCCATCACAGCCTAAGCCCTGAGCCTGCTCTCGGGAGGACGATGGGGCATCACCGTTCAGTGATGGGGACCAGGCCCCACGCACCCCCTCCTCACCTCCTCCGCTGAGTCTCCCTACAGGAAAGCTCTGACCCTGACCCGCACCTCCACGTGGCAGGCTGGCCCCTGCAGCCCCGGGGCCCTGCTCAGACGAGGCCTCCTCTGGGGGACGTGGCATTCTGTGGATGCAGTGCCCATTGTCCTGCACCCATCACCAGGCTGCGGCTGGGCGACCCTGCAGACTGTGCATCTGATGTTCACCGGCCCTGAGGCCCACGTCCCTCTGCTCAGCACGGTCCCTGGCACATGGAAGATGCTCCCCGTGCTTTCTGAGTGAGTTACCCACTCAACACTCATCCCTGCAACTGCGGTGGCCAGTGGGGTGACAGTGGAGCCGGCTGGCCCGTTCACTCAGGGCCCCCTCGTGGCTCTGGGCGCTGAAAGCTGACGGCCAACAGGACCAGGACGCTGAACCGTCTTCCAGCCCGTCCCCACCAGAGCGCAGTGGGGGCCCTGAGCGCCAACCCCTACTTACAGGTCGCCCTGCACAGTCAGCAGAGCACACGCCACGGGGCACGCGGGGGGCCACGCCGAAGGGCGGTGTGTGTTCTCACACCCACATGCGATGGCTTTGTCATGGCATTTAACGTTAAGTGTGGCAAGAACGCCAAGGTCAACGGCAGAAGCGGTGGCCCCACCGCCTCCTAACTGGTCCCTGCTGCCGGCCTGGCCTCTCAGCCCCCAGTCCTCCCACAGCAGGGCACAGAGGCCAGGCCAGGCCTCGGGCAGAGTCCTCCAAAGGCCACTCGCTAAGAAGGAGAAACCGAGAGCCCCCGTGCTTGCTGCAACCACGAGCCCACCTCCAGGCCACTCGCCCCATGACAGCCCCCCGAGCCCCACCCTCGGTGATGGGCACACAGCCCTGCGCGTCCCCCTCAGACATCTAGAAGCTCTGCCCCCAAACCAGGGCCTCTGCACGTGCTCACCCCTCTGCTGGGACCACTCTCTCCCAGCCGCCCCCGAGGCCTGTTCCTGCACCTGCTGCAAACCTTGCTCAGATGTCACCTGCTCTAGGAGGGCTCACCCGGCCCTCGTATTGTCCTTAGACCTCCCTGCCCCACAACCGTCTGTCCCTCTTCCCTTTGTCTGGACTCCAGCCATCGCCCGACAGTTAACGTGCTCCTTAACGCATCACTCTCCGTCTCCCCCACTCCACCGTGAGCACACAGGTTCTACTCTATTTTATTCACGGACGCATCTCTAGTACCTGGAACCGTGACTCGCGCGTTAATACGGGTTAAATAAATATTTGCTGAATCAGTAAGTTACCAGGCTCTCAGAACGGGTCCAAGAGGCCCCTCTCCTCCTCATCTAAGAGATCGGCGATCGGCCAAGCAAATGTCCTCCTGGAGGTCACAGGCACTACGGTCAAGTGCAGCTCCCAGATCACACAGGAGGACGCGGACGGCCCAGAGCAACAGGGCTGAGGCGGAGGTCAGAGAGGTGGCTGACACCCGGACCACCCAGTCCCGAGTCAGACATCTTCCCGTGCTTCATCCAGAAGAGAGGTTTCTAAGGAACCACCAGCCACACGCACAACCTAAGGCCTAGAGCCTGCACAGAAGAGCGGCATCTCCCAGCGGGACCAGCGTGCGTGGCATAAGGCCTCAGCCAAACCACCGGTTCTCTCCAGGCTCATCTAGGAAACAGTCGGATCAACCACTGCTTAATTGATTTTGCAGCAACAAGGCAAGGCTGAGTAAGGAACACTCCCTAAATGCGCAGAGCCCACTGGCTGGTGGGGAAACCAAGCCCTCTCCAACACCACTGAGTGTGATGCACAAAGGGGCGCTGTAGTCCAGGCCAGGCTTCACCGGGGGCACACTGGAAGTGAGCTTTTTAAAATCCTTAAAGAGAAGGCCAGGCAAAGGAGAGGGGAGGGAGGAGAAGAACATTCCAGTCAGTTACAAAAGCACGCAACTGTCAGAGACATCACACAGCAGGTACAGCAAGGAACCCACAAGCCCCTCAGCACCACTGAGGGCAAAGCTCAGAGCAGGGAGGGCGGGAGACGAGGCTGATGAATCGAGCGGGCTCAGGTCATAAAGGGCCTTGCACGTCCTGCAGAAACACCGAGGCTTCTCTGCACGGCATTTCCGAGAAAACCACCACGCCTACCTCAGCGAGGCCCAAAGTGTGCTTGGAGGACAGAGGGCATTTTATAAATTCTAAAACACCAGCGAGGGACTCCCCTGGCGGTCCACCTTCCAACGCAGAGGATGCGAGCTCGATCCCTGGTCGGGGAACTAAGATCCCACGTGCCTCTTGGCCAAAAAACATAAAACAGGAGCAATATTGTAACAAATTCAATAAAGACTTTAAGAAATGAAATAAACCGCCAGGGAGACAAACATGTGCAGAGTGGTAGGAAGAGGGCCTTGCAAACGCCGACTGCAAGATGAATATCAGCCACTACTGTCAAGGAATTGCTCATTGTAAAGGGCTATGCCACACAAAGAGCCTTTAACCGCTCTGTATTTTGTGGTGGGTGTATTCTTCCACCTTCGGGTTTCTCTGGGTTGGGGCCCACACTCAAAAAAAAACTAATTACAGGACCCACTCACAAGAGCTGACACAGCGGCTGGAATCAGCCGGGATCTGACCACACGGCGCTTGTGCAGCTGAAGCAGGTGCGCGGCCAGTGATCCCCAAGGGAGGGCCACCTGCTGATGGGGAACGGGCACACCTTCACAGCTCCTCCCGCCGCCGCCAGAGGCGAGGTCGCAGGAGGCAAAGGGCCCGCGGCGGCCGTGCAGGCCTTCCCTCATGGGCCAGCCTCCGTGGTGCCAGCCACAGCGGGTCAGAGACCCCACTCTGAGTCTGGAACGATCTCAGGGAGCTGCTCTCTACAGTGCCTCTGCACAGCACAGACTCAAAACCCCAGAACAGGGTGGGCGGTCTCTGGCGATGCAGGACTTCACCGAAGAAACCTGAGGACAGCAGCAAGCTCCCGTGGCCCCCACAGCCAGGCACCCCAGACCCACTGGCTGGGCCCCAGGGACGTCCTGCCCCAGGGCTGGGCGCCAGAAGGCCAAAGTCATGATCCCGGCGGGGCCCTGGCCTCCCCCAAGGCTCTGGGAAAGGATCCCACCCTACCTCTTCCAGTGTCTACTGGCTGCCAGGAATCCGCAGCTTCCCTGGTTAGTAAAGGCATCACTTCAATCTGCCTCCACCATCCGTGCCATCCTCCCTACATCTGTCTCTCTGGGTGCAAGTTTCCCTCTTTCCCTAAGGACACCAGTCGTTGGACTCACGCTCTCCCTAATCTAGAATGGCCTCATTTCTCATTTTACCTCAATTCCATCTGCAAATACTTTGTTTCCACATAAAGTCAGACTCACAGGTTCCGAAGACCTGAATTTTGGGAGGGACCCTATTGAACCCAAAGTAAAGTAAAGTAAAAAAAAAAAAAGTAAGTAAACTGAAGTCGCTCAGTCGTGTCTGACTCTTTGCGACCCCATGGACTATAGCTTACCAGGCTCCTCCATCCATGGGATTTTCCAGGCAAGAGTACTGGAGTAGGTTGCCACTTCCTTCTCCAGAGGATTTTCCCAACCCAGGGATCGAACCCGGGTCTCCCACATTGTAGGCAGATGCTTTACTGTCTGAGCCACCAGGGAAGTCCCCTTGAACCCAAGATAAGGACAAATACCCAAGAGACACAGTTATGGATCCAAAGGTTTATTCACCATTAGAACTAACACAGAAGCTCCACTACTCTCTTGCCTCAGGTGGTGGTGAAGAATCAGAATCCATTTAGACTGAGGAGGTACCAAAATCTCAGGACCTAAAAACAACACACACAACTGTTCCGCCACGTGGCTCCTTTTCCCTGGAGTCAGTGCTCCAGAGCATCTGTTCCTGTCACCACTAGACCCCTGAACTCTGCTATTTCAGAACTTTCATGTCATCTTGGACCCTGACACTGGTTGTGATGAAACCTCTGACTGTTCTTCAAGGACCATCCTATGCAGTGAAACAGGGTCTTTGGCCAACTTTAGTGACCCCTGTCCAAAAATCGCTGTTCTGGGCATACAGTAACTCAGCTCCTGCTAACTCCCAGACCACTCTGAAAATTAAGCCTTTCTGACTGGGCACAGAGAATTCCGAAGTTTATAATCCTATCACTCAAACAATAGTGCTCACTATGCAGCCTTAAAAGTAAACTCTGCTCATGCCTGATTCTACTTGGAGTTAAAACCACAATTCTTCATTTTCAATATCGGACACTTTTGGTTTGCAAACAGGACCGTGTTTAGAAATCCTGTAGCTTGTTTCTCTCTAATATACGTTCAGCAGCAGTTGATTTCTTCCTAAGTATTTTCCGAGTCGTGTCTCCCTGTTTCCTTGGGGCCCTGGCTGGGCAGGGCCACACATCAATTACAGGAGGACTTTGGAGTAGTACAGCTTCCAAGGTGCACCCAGATCACTGCTGGCAGTTATTTCAAAAAAAAAAAAATGTTTTTTTTTTAATTTTCTTCCTGCTGTTGACTCAAGACAGGAGCTGGGTTTTGAGGCCAGGAATGTGGGATGGTGGGAATTCACAGGGAGCCTCAAAGTACTCTTCCTAGCCCAGGGCAAAAGCAGCCAAACCCACAGGAGACTGGAAGGCCAGTCGAGTGGGTCCAGGCCACCACACCCCCTGCAGAAGCTCACCCGCCCCGCGGGGACGGCCACCCTGCTACTTTCCGCGCTCCACCGACTCCTCGGGGCTCCAGGAGAGAGGGCTCCTATGTGCAGCCCCAGCGGCCGAAGAGTCTCCGCAGAATACAGCCTGGCGGTCTCAGGACAAACACCCTCCCCTCTGGCCTCGCTCCTACGTGCAGCCACTGCCACCTCCCAGACCCCACGGTCCGCGTCCCCGGACACCCTGGGCAGTCCCCCCGGAACCCCGATCGCCTCTCCGCACCCCCGATTCCTCCCGCAGCCCCCGGGGAGCCGACGCGCCCCCTGACCTCTGACCCCTGACCCCGACCCGGGGTCCCGTCACACCCACCTGCCCGGGACCTTGCTGCTGCCGCGCTTCCAGAACTGCTTCCTGGCCCCGTCGCTGGCCATGGCCCCTCCTCATCGCTCAGACCCACGGCCCCGACACCCCGAGGGCCGCCAGCCCTCCGCGGCGGCCCCTTCCTGTACCCCGTTTGGCGCACCCCTCAGCGATCCCTGGGATTCCCCGAAAATGTTCAGCCGAGACGCTCTTCCGCCTCCCTCCGGAAGTTGTGCTTTCGCACGCCCGGAAGTCCCGCCCCCGTCCCCGAAGAGCGTGACGCACGACGCGGGCGCCCGGCGTCACTACAAGGCGCCTCCGGGGGGCGGTGCCCTGGAGACGAGTTGGGCTGCTTGTTACTCCCGACGTCTAGAGGCCCCGAGTTCTGCTGAGAGGCTCGCCGGGCGCTGGTCCTCAGCAGAGGGTGGAGCAACGCGGGGACCGAAGGCACCCGTCCGCGGGGCGTGGCCGAGGGTGTGACTGTCGCGCGCCCTTGAGGGGGACCGGTAAACACCCGGTGGCTGACTAACTCCTGCAGGCAGGGCGGCTGGGCGAGAGCCTGGCGAGGGGCTTCTGAGGGTCCGGGAGGGTGGGGCCGAGCCGGGGAAGAGCGGCGGGGGTGGGGCCGGGGCGAGTGAGGGGCTGGAGGCGCTGGGCCGGGGGCAGGGTGGCCGAGGAGGGGCGGGGTTGGGCCGGCTTCCCGAGTAAGAGCTGCCCCTGAAGCAGGAAGATTCCCCACCTCAGCCCTGACAACGGGCGGGTGAAATACACTCGGCGTTTCAGAGACTTAGTTCAGTCCCGTCGCGTCCACCTCTTTGCGACCCCCTGGACCGCAGCACGCCAGGCCTCCGTGCCCATCACCAGCTCCCGGAGCTTGCTCAAACTCACGTCATCGAGTCGGTGATGCCTTCCATCCATCTCATCCTCTGTCCTCCCCTTCTCCCGCCTTCAATCTTTCCCAGCATCAGGGTCTCTTCCAATGAGTCAGTTCTTCGCATCAGGTGGCCAAAGGATTGGAATTGCAGCTTCAGCATCAGTCCTTCCGATGAGTATTCAGGGCTTAATACAAAGGAAGGAATGGAGATATTAATGTCTGTGTTGGTTACACGTTGAAGTAATGTTTTTGTGTGTGTGTCGGATCCAATAAAATGTATTGCTGAAATTATTTTCACATTCCTTTTTCCTTTTTTTAAACGTGGCTAGCAGAGCGTTTGAAATCACCCATGTGGATGGCATTGTGTCTCCACCGGCCTGCAGACCTAGCCTGAGAGGTCGGGGACTGGTATTTCCGACTGGAGCTGCGGCTTGGCTTTGGGGAGCCCCTTGGCAGACCTCTGCCAGTTCTCGATTATGTTCTGATTCACGTTTCCCTCGCTTACTGATAAGTAACCTTGATTTAGTACTTGTGCAGAGGGCATTGTTAGGTACTATATGTGTATTATCTCAATCATATGGCAACCAGTGCCTCAGGAAAGGCCGCCCTGGCCCGCAGAGCAGAGTGGCCGTCTCAGTTCCCTTGTGACACCCGAGTTTCCTATCCTGTCTTGCAGTAGCAAGGCTTTGCACTGCCCTTGTCCCCACCCTGCAAGTTCCTGGGTGTGTGTCCCTTCACATGGAGCCAGTCTTCTGCTGTTAGAGCTAAGCAGTAAGCTCTCTAAACGTTTGTTAAAGGGATGGCAACCACGCGAACTCTCCAGGGATCCCCTCCTGTCACAGCCATAGCACCTCCCTGAGGCAGTGGCAGTGAGTCCTTGGGGAGCCCCTGCTGACAACGTCCGTAGACCCTCAGGGCCCCTCTGCTGCAGAGCCTTGGGAACTCCCCCCGCCCCATCCTGTGCACACATGGCCTCTGCGAATCTCCAGAGAGTTCCTGACTTGCAGATGTGGAGGGACCCCCTTCCTGGACAAAGCCTCCTGGGACCCTCGCCCAGCAGGGCTCAGGAAGGCCCCAGAGATCTCTTCCAGCCCCAAAGCCTCCCCAGAGATCTTTCTCAGAGCTCAGCTCCTTGTCAGGACCCCCTACCGACAGGATTTTCCTCAACTCAGTATAGCTTACTGCACAAATCAACAATCGGGGTGGCAGCAGAACCAAGATACTGGCATTTAAAAAGGGAACTGGCAGCCAGCGCCTGGTTGGATGTAACCAGGACATTTGGGGTTTGGTCGCTCCTCATAACTTCCCTCATGCTTTCCTGTCTGCTGTGTGTTAGGAGAGGAAGGTGCAGGGAGAAACAGGTTGATTTGACGGCTTCAGGACCATCTGAGCAAAGCATTACTGTTACTAGGGCCGCCAACGGAGACCTCAGGGCAAGCCAGGTTGATGGTTGCTTTAGGAGATGTTGGGTTTGAGGTTGAGATCTGAGGCCTCAGCCAAGCAGTTGGTGAGAGGACCTGCTCATCTCCAGATGAGGAGACGGGGTTACCCAGGGGAGGATGGGCAGGGTGAAGTCCCAGGACTGTTGGTCAGACATAGATCAGCATCAAGAGCAGCATAATTGAAAAGCGAAGTCAGGATAGAGGTAATCTCCAGAAATGGGTTCAGATGGGGGCCATGGTAGTGATGGATGTGCGAGGAGTATCTGGAAGAAGGCCGGATGGGGATGGCGGAGGCAAGGAAGGGGACCCGTGCAGGCAGCACGCAGGACAGCTGGACGAGCGCAGAGTGAATGAGTGAGCCTTTGTTCGTCTCAGCAGCAAACATAAGAGGCCTCCTCCCTCTGAGGTTTAGGCAAAGTTAAAGCCAGGGACATAGAATTTCACACCTAACAGATGGCAAAGTGTTTAAGAATCTGTCATTGCCAAAGTCAATGAGCATGTGGCTTTATGAGCAGCACATAAATCAGAATGCACTGATGCACTGCTGGGGGGAGCACAGATTCATTCAGTAATTCCGGACAGCCATTTGGCAACTTGTAGGAGTTGCAGGTGTACATATCCTACAAGCCAGGTGTGTACCCTAGAGCGACTCACCTGTGTTCAAAGGCAGGACTGTTCATTACAACGTTGCTGCTGGGGAAAACTGATCAATTATACACAGTTATCCAAAGAATGCTCCATGATAGTAAAAATGAAAAATTACTTATATCAACATAAATGGATCTCACAAGCAATGTTGAGTCAAAAAATGTTGAAAATGCATGTGGTATGATACCATTTAATTGCCTTTTTTTTTTTTTTCTGCATGATTAAAGTGTAGTTGCCTGTGGGTGTTGGTGGGGACTTTGATCATTGAGGAATTTATAGAGGCTTCCTTGTTTTATAGGCTTCTCTTGTGGCTCAGCTGATAAAGAATCTGCCTGCAATGTGTGAGATCTGGGTTTTATCCTTGGGCTGGGAAGATCCCCTGGAGAAGGGAAAGGCTACCCACTCCAGTATTCTGGCCCAGGACCATACATGGGTCACAAACAGTCGGAAATGACTGAGTGACTTCTCACTTCAGTAGGGCTTCCTAGGTGGCGCTAGTGGTAAAGATCCCACCTGCAGTGCTGGAGACAGAAGAAACATGGGTTCGCTCCCTGGGTTGGGAAGATCCCCTGAAGGAGGAAGTGGCAACCCGCTCCAGTGTTCCTGCCTGGAGAATCCTATGGGCAGAGGAGCCTGGCGGCTACAGTCTATGGGGTCACAGAGAGTTAGACACGGCTGAGCGCGCGGTGCAGCCCTGCTGACGTACAGCCGCCTCGTTTATGCTTCGTTTCTTAAGGCGGGTGGACTGTGTTCGGTTACTTGTTTTATTCTTTATGACTTTTTGCACGTACAAGTTTCTTACAGAGCATAAAAACGCAACGACAGACGTCTTGCTCTGTCATGCGCTGAGCCACCGCAGACACTTTCTTGGAGAAGGCAAGTGTAAAGAGCACAACGGTGAAGGAACGGCACTCACTGAGGCCTGAGGAGTCGGGGCCACTGATAGAGCTGCGGCTGCCATCTCAAGTTGAGTAGGCGCAACGGGATGAAATGCATGGAGCCCAGGCGGAGGGAGCATTGCTGCTGAAGCCAGAGGAAGCTGCGTAACACACAATGGGTGGGGGTTGGGGGTAGCTGAATCTGTGACGAGTTTTGGGTTCCCCCCGCAAGCAGGTGGTGAGACATATTTGCATGCAGGTGGCTTGTTGGGGAGAAGTTGAACTGGGAGGGGCTGCAGTGGCACCCCGAGCCAACCCCAGAGGAAGGAATTGAGAGAAGCAGGTGGAGCCTTGCTGAGAGGGGGCTTCCCCCAAACGTCTTCTGCCGAGGGTGGTTCTCGAGGAGGGTCTTAGTTCCCAGCCATCAGCAGCCAACACTGCCCCCGACCGTGGGGAGGGAGAGCCCGGGTCCTCGGGGAATCTGGCCGCTGTGATGCTCTTGTCCACTGCAGCTCGCCCTTTGCCCCGCTCAGATCTGCTGCTGCTGCTGCTAAGTCGCTCCAGTCGTGTCCGACTCTGTGCGACCCCATAGACGGCAGCCCTCCAGGCTCCCCCGTCCCTGGGATTCTCCAGGCAAGAACACTGGAGTGGGTTGCCATTTCCTTCTTCAATGCATGAAAGTGAAAAGTGAAAGTGAAGTCGCTCAGTCGTGTCCAACTCTTAGCGACCCCATGGACTGCAGCCCACCAGGCCCCTCTGTCCATGGGATTTTGCAGGCAAGAGTACTAGAGTTGGGTGCCATTTCCTTCTCTGTCAGATCTGCTAGCCTCACAGAAGTTCACCATCTAGGAAAAAGTCTCCAGGATTCCAGTTGGTCCCTTTTCTGGAAAAGCTTCCAAGAGGAAGGTTGACGTGATCCTGGAGCCACGGCGGCCACGTGTCCTGTCCCTCCAAGTTACCTGCTGTAGACTCCACCCTCCCCCCAGAAGCACCTCTGCTGATCTAGGTCAACCACCTGTTGGCAAGACCAACTCTCATCCTGGAGGCTTCATTCGGAGCCACAGGTGGCTGAGGGCACCCTTTCAGGCCATGGCTGCTCCATTTGCCCACCTGCCGTTAAAGGCAGAGAGACACCTCAGTGGTCCCTGTAGGTGCCGAACGCATCCTCGCTGCCCCCACCACATGGGAGCATCCCCCCTCCCCAGTGGTCTCGGGGAGACCCCCTTTCCTTGCCTGCTCGTCTCTGGCACAATGTGCCCAAAGTGAGCAGGCAGCAGACGCAGCTGGAATTGCAGTGAGACTCTGCCTGTGTCTTTTTCTGGAAGCGTTCCCACTCTGGAATCCAGGCCACTTCACGGGTCAGGGCTCCCACGCAGAGCAGACACCACACTCCGAAGGCCGGCGCCCAGGGCTTCATTCTCCATCTGGACAGAGCCCCTGGGTGGTGGGAACATGTTGTAGGACCAGGCGTCTGGTGGCCATGGGCTCACTTCCACCCTCTTCTTGGCAGTGAAGTGGGACCCCTGGGCCAGTGAAAGGCTGTGCAGGGTCTCCCGTGGACGCAGCAGACACTCGGAGACCCACACGCTGGAGACGCGTGCAGATCACACACAAAGACCCGGCTTGAAAATGCCCTGAGCAGACAAAACCAGTTTAGTCACACACGCAAAGCTTAATTTAGCTTATTTTCCAAGACAGGCAAGGCTAACGTGACCGGGGTCACTTCTTGCTTACTCATCTGAGAATTAAAAGCAAAACTTAAACTGTTCTCCAAAATTGAGGTGAGGTAACCCCAGGAGACATGAATTCAATCCCTGGGTCAGAAAGATCCCCTGGAGGAGGAAGTGGCAACCCACTCCAGTATTCTTGCCTGGAAAATCCCGTGGACAGAGGGGCCTGGCGGTCTACAGTCCGTGGGGTCGCAAAGAGTCGGACACGACTGAGCAGCTAAACAACAAACCACTAACCAATTCCCTTTGATTCAACAAAATTACAACCCAGCACCGCGAAGGGTAAACGGCCGCCGCCCCGGTGACGGGGAAGCTGCTTCATGGTATAGCTGTGCGCCTCCTGCCACAGGGTCGCCGGGCGCCTCTGCTGGCGCACGTGGATCAGCTGCCTCCCCCAAACCAGTCCTGAGGCCTGGAAATGCCACACCAGCCTGGCCAGTGAGCGTGACCCTAGGTAGCTGGTAGGGCGAGGAGGAGCCTCAACACCTCCCCACCACCAGCCCGCCTCTGGCCGGGGCCACCTGACGAAAACCGACCTGACAACCCAAATATGCCCCACTGTTTAACAGGATTTTTTAATTGGACAAAACGTATGCCATGTCTGACACGGTGTTAAAACATGCTGACAAGGTGCTACATCTTATAAATGAGGAAGTGAAAGACCCCAGGAGGAGACAGTCTGATTTTATAATTAACTATACGTTTTAAATATATACAGCAAAGGACATAGTCGAAGAGGAAATACAAGTGGTAAATGAACAAATGAAAACAGGACTTTTTAGCAATTTTTTGAATAAAAAAATAAATACCATCAATCAACAGGCCATCAAGGATGGACGAGGACGATGTTGGTAACAGTGTCGGGAAGAGGTGTTGGTGGAGTGTGCACAGGTGTCCCGCGGGTGAAGTACAGTTTGCTAAGATGGAGGGAAAGCCCAGTGGAGACGCACAGGTGGTGATGCTCTGGCTGCTCTCCTCGGGATTTATCCAAAGGGAATAGCTGGGCAAACGAGTGAAGATTTATACAGGCTCTCTGTTAATTATCGAAAACGGCGAAAAGCTGGAAACAATCTAAATGCCCCACTCCAAATGAAACGGGTCAAATGAATTATGAGACAACCAGTGTGACCGTGCAACCTTTAAAAACCCATCTTCATCTTTTTTTAACAAGCTTGACAATTTATTGTTAAGTGTAAGAGGCAGGTTACAACATCTATTGGGAGAAGTTTAGCGTGTAGACCCATAAGGAACATTCTAGAAGGTCACTGAGTCAGCTAAGATGCTTCCAGATAAAGAAAACATAATTCAGCTGATGGAAATGCTAAAGAAGATTAATTGGTTCAGTGCCTAGGAAAGTCCAGGTACGAGAAAGGCTTTTGACACTGCAATCCACGCTGCAGATCGGTTTCTCTGCAGTGGTCTGGATCCTGTCCCCGCTCTGTGGGCAGCCTTGGGTCTGAGGCTGACTTCCCTCATCGTCACAACTTGGCTGCCAGCAGCTGGCACGGCTACAGGCACCCTTGTTCACAGCCAGGGAAGTGAGAGCTCTGCCCCGCCCAGTTGAGACTTGGGTGCCTGCTCTCCTGTAAACAAGCACTTTGTAAAGGCGGGTGGCCTCACTCTGCTTAGGCCAGTCAGGGCCCATCTCTGGAGCAAAGCTTGCGGTCAGCTGCCCCCAAACTCCGTGACCATTACAGAGCTGGGTGTGGGTGGGGCGGGTGACCACATGACATCCACTGCAGGAAGGCCCCCAAAATGCTGCCAGGGTGGCCCTGAGTGGAGGGACCACAGGGAGTTGTTTGTTTGGAAATATTTTGGATTTTAAGACACTCAGAAATATCTTTCAGAGAGGCTCGCCTTTCCGTGAATTTCTCACCCAACTTTACGCCAAGAAAACTCCCTCCTTCCTGGTTCTGCTGCTGTTGCTGCTAAGTCGCCTCAGTCATGTCCGACTCTGTGCGACCCCATAGACAGCAGCCCACCCGGCTCCCCCGTCCCTGGGATTCTCCAGGCAAGAACACTGGAGTGGGTTGCCATTTCCTTCTCCAATGCGTGAAAGTGAAAGCGAAGTCATTCAGTTGTGTCCGACTCTTAGCGACCCCATGGACTGCAGCCTACCAGGCTCCTCTGTCCCTGGGATTTTCCAGGCAAGAGTACTGGAATGGGGTGCCATCGCCTTCTCCACCTACCTGGTTCTAGCCATACCTTTTCTGAGCTTCAGGGAAGTTTTATGGTATCTCATAGGAGTCTTTCCCTCGCCTTGCTGGGTCTCCGTGTGTTTTATGTAAGTGGGATTTGGATATTTTTGCCTCGGATGCAGTCCCCTTCACCCCATGAGATAATCTCTTGTTAGTTCTGAGAGTTTGTCTTTCTTTTTTTTCATTCATAAAAGAAGGTGAGAAGTTTTTTTGATGTAAACTAAGAAGGCTAAGATCATGGGGGCCTTGGCTGTTGAAGAGCAGGAATTACTGGACTTTAGGAAAGAGAGTGACATGAGCTGATATGTGACTTAGAAATGGCCCTCTGGCAGTGGAAAAGGCCCCTTGAGACTGCCCGGCAGCCCCTGCTCCTGGGGCCCCTTGTCCCCACACACAAGTGTCTCTCTGGGTTGCCCTGTCCTCTTAAGCCCCTGCTTCCTAGCCATAGCCCTGCGGGGCAGCAGTGGGCATCTGACCTGACCTGGGTCGACGTATCCCTTCCCCAGGACGGCTCTGAGATGGGAGCAGGTCACGGGCCTCTTTCTCATGGCAGAAGCTGTAAGAACTCAGAAAGGTTGAGGGCCGTCTTCTCTGCTGTGCGGAGGGTGGGCCACCAAGTGAAAAGACAGAAAAACAGCGATGACAGCTTTTAAGACCCTGAGTCTGGAGGTCACAGACCCCTGCTCTCCCCCGGTGCTGCACGGACATCTACCACGCCTGCAGCGGCGGCCCTGGGAACAGCGACCGCCCGGCTCAGAGGAGAGCGTGACGCCAGTCCTGGATGGTCTCAGAGCCTGGGACACGTCAGACTTAGTCCCAGAACCTGCAGCCACAGTGACGCAGTGGGTGTAGGGGTGAAGAGAGCCAAACTTCCCTGTCCGTTTCTCTTGCAGCTGAAAAAAAACAAAAGGCAGATTGAATTTTGCTAATATTTAGCACATGAACTAATAGAGGTCCGTGCATCACGCATCACGTGTGTGCTCAGTCGTGTCTGGCTCTTTGTAGCCTCCTGGACTGGAGCCCACCAGGCTCCTCTGTCTGTAGGCTTTTCCAGGCAAGAATACAGGAATGGGTTGCCATGTCCTCCTCCAGGGGATCTTCCCAACCCAGGGATCGAACCCGTGTATCTTATGTCTCCTGCATTGGCAGATGGGTTCTTTACCAGTAGCACCACCTGGGAAACCCTTGCATATGAACTAATAGAGGTCCATGCATCAGTTCAGTGCAGTCACTCAGTCGTGTCCGACCCTTTGCAAGCCCATGAACCACAGCACGCCAGGACTCCCTGTCCATCACCATCTCTCAGAGTTCACTCAAACTCACGTCCATCGAGTCGGTGATGCCATCCAGCCATCTATCTCATCCTCTGTCGTCCCCTTCTCCTCCTGCCCCCAATCCCTCCCAGCATCAGTCTTTTCCAACGAGTCAGCTCTTCGCATGAGGTGGCCAAAGTACTGGAGTTTCAGCTTTAGCATCATTCCTTCCAAAGAACACCCAATTAGGATCAATTCTTCAGCGCTCAGCTTTCTTCACAGTCCAACTTTCATATCCATACATGACCACTGGAAAAATCATAGCATAAATCAGCATGTACATATTGGGATTTCTGTTTTGGTTTTTTTTTTTTTTTTAACTGAGAGGGAAAATGAAGTAGGAAGACCTCTGCTATAAACTGCTCTTTATTTCTATATAATGTTTTGTAGCCAAAAACAGGTATCCACAAAATGCCTCGTCCACCTCCTGCCTGCTGTGTCCTCTTTGGCCAACGGCAGTGCTCCAGCTCCCACCCGGCTCAGTTCAGTCACTCAGTCGTGTCCGACTCTTTGCGACCCCATAGACTGCAGCATGCCAGGCCTCCCTGTCCATCAAAACTCCCAGACAAACTCATGTCCATTGAGTCGGTGATGCCATCCAACCACCTCATACTCTGTTGTCCCCTTCTCCTCCCGCCTTCAATCTTTCCCAGCATCAGAGTCTTTTCCAATGAGTCTGTTCTTCACATCAGGTGGCCAAAATATTGGAGTTGCAGCTTCAGCATCAGTCCTTCCAATGAACACCCAGGACTGATTTCCTTTAGGATGGACTGGTTGGATCTCCTTGCAGTCCAAGGGACTCTCAAGAGTCTTCTCCAACACCACAGCTCAAAAGCATCAACTCTTTGGCGCTCAGCTTTCTTTCACACCCAGGGTTCCTCACTATCTCCCTGAAGAGGCTCGGAATGGACGCCATTCCCTGAGCAGTGTCTGAGCCCAGCCTTGCTCTTGCAGCTGCTCAGAAGGTTTGCTGCTTGAATTGATGGCTGTGGAGTTTTTCTTTGATGCCATTTGCAAAGGCCAATGCCCTGTGTGGTTCTCCTGGGAGCCCCAAGAAGGTGGAAGCTGGGGGAGGCCGATGGGCTGATATGTTTGCCTCCAGGCTCTAAGGTTGGGATGAACTTTACATCCCAGAAACTTTGATCTGACCAGATACATGGGGAAGGAGAGACAGAAGGACAGGAGACCTGCCAGGACAGACAGGAGACACTCCTGTGCGGGGATCAGGACACCCCCGGGCGTGTCATTGGTCCCTTACATCCAGATGCTGGGAACAAAATTAAAATCCCAGCATCAGGTCTTTATCCGCCCAGCTCTGCAATTAGAGTAACAAGTCCCGAGGCCCAGGGATACATGGTGGGGTCTGCACCAGGTATTCCTCATCATCCGCCCACTTTCTGGACGACCTGGTTCTTCCAGAGGAGGACGGTGGCTGCCCAGCCAGCTCCCACCGGGACATCGCAACGGGCAGGGGCCAGCCCTTCTGGGGCAGAGGACTCCCCAGTGATGGATCCGCAGGCAGCCCCCAGGGCACGGCTGCTGTGAAGTGACCCGAGGGCACCCTCCAAGGGCCTTCGGCCCACTTCAGCCCCTCCTTTACTGCATGGCCCAGGGCAGACTGGACCTCGGCTGGAGGAAAGGAGCGCAGGGGCCAGCCCAGGCGGCCTCGGTGCAGGATTCCCCGGGCGCCTCCTCGAGCGGAGCGGGCTGGGGCCTCCCCCTCTCTCCTTGTTTCCACGCCCCTCCCCCTCCCCACCCCGACCAGGGCCCCCAGCCCACACATGCTTCCCGACCCGGGGAAGCACGGAGCCTCGGCTGGAGACCCGTCTCCTCCCTGCAGCGCCTTCCAGCCATCTCTAGATGGCGCAGAGTGAGGCAAAGATTCGGGCCACCGGCCAGGCGGGGCGTGAGGCGGGCGGAATCAACAAGCCCGTGAGGCTGCTTGGGGTACGGCCTGGTTGGCAAGAATGCACCCTGTGTTTGAAGTGGGACGCCGAGCCCTCCAGGCACCCCCAAGTCCAGCGGCCTGCTCTGCGCCCCTGAGCCCAGAACTGCACACACTCCTGCCCTGGCCTTGAACATCAGGCCGTGCGCAGGGGGCGGGTGGCCAACAGGGCAGAAGCCCAGGCCCGCGAAGGTGGACAGAGAGGGGACTCCGGCCAGAGTCCAGGAGGCCAGGCTCCCTCTCAACTGGTGGGCCTGGCAGCTCCCGGGGGCCCCAGGTGCCGCCTGCAGAGCGTCCTCTGTGCCCACTGGGCTCGAATTTGTGAGTCCATGAGGCAGGCGTCTCTGTACACCAGCTCCCAGTCCTCCTGCGTCACTCTGGCTGAGGGATCTCGGGGGCTTTCTGGTAGGACCCCCATCCCGGGTGGGCTGTGTAAGGCTTGGAACCCTGTCATCTCTTTCTGGACCCTCACCCCAGCTCAGCTGGGGTAGAACTTGGCCGTGGCAGGATCTGCTCAAAGGCAGAGCTCTTGCTCCCTGATCAGGCCGCAGAGTTTATCACTATCAGCGTCGAATCTAGGAGAAGCTTCTCCACTGGGGCAGGAGGTGGTGGTGCGACAGGGGATTCCTGAGCAAGTCCCAGCCCTCTCTGGCCTCACCTTCCCCATCTGTAAAATGGGGTCATAATCACCACCCTGCATGTGTCCCTGGGTTCTTCTTAAGATCAAAGGAAGAGGGAGGGAGCCGGACGGAAGAGGGGGAAGGCGCAGGGCGTGGAGTGGGGGTGGAGTGAAGGAGGGCTGGAGCCGCGGGAGGCATCCCAGCCTCCCAGCCTCGCTGCTCTGGGCTTTCAGCCAAGGCCAGCACCGTGGAGCCTGGCAGGGTGCAGCCCTCCCCCGCCGGCCCACTCCCCTGCTTCCTCATTTCCTCGGTCACCGCTGTCAGCCACTGACCCCAGACGCTCCTCCACGGCTGCCCGCATCAGCCACACCCAGAGTCCCCCAGCCAGGCGTCCAGCCCGTGGCCTGTGGGAGCCCAGACGGGTCTGAGTCACCGCACCCACAGAGCGGAGCAGGAATCCAAGCGTTCAGAAGCTGGGAGGAGGGAGGCGCTCTTCCCCCAGCTGAGGAAGCGCTCAGGTTAACCACCCATGGAGGCGGCACCTGCCTCCCCAGCCCTGGCCCCGGGCCCTGGAAGGGATCCAGGGACCCAACACCCAGCAGGTGCCAGAGCGCCCCTCGCCACTCTCCCCTCATCTCCTGGGCACCCCCGAGTCGCCATGTGCAGCCAAACCTGTATCACCTGGCCATGCCCCAGTCCCTCTCTGGGCCTCCCCTTCCCCATCTGTAAAATGGGCAGGATCCTGAACAGGTTCCTGAACAGATCAAAGGAAGCAACATGCGAGAAATTGCCTTGATGAGACATAAGCATCCCCCAACATCAGGGATTCTGATCAATTTGGGGACCTGGAGGAGGTGGGCTCTAGCACCTAGGAGGTGCTCTATGAACACCAGAGAAGTCAGTTTACACAACCCTGGAGCCCTCGCTTCTCAACTGCAACCAGACTGACTGTCCTTGAGCAGCCCAGGCTCTCCGGGAATTCCTGCCCTGCCTGGAGGGTGGGGCTTGGTGGGGGTGGGGCTTGGTGGGGGGTGGGGTGGCAGTTGTGATGGGGGCAGAAATCAGCTAGCCCAGACTTGCAGGCCACTCACCCCCGTGGGAGAGGGGCCCCCTGGAAAGGGCCCTCCTTTACACGTCTTCCTGCAGATCTGAATTCGCGCTGTGATGCGTGGTAGTACCCACTTCAGCCTGTTTCCCTGTTGGAAGAGGAAGAGGGTAGTGAAGGGGTGGATTTTCTTCTGCAGAAGTGTGAGCCGGAGACAAAGCCAGCTCTGTGCACCTGGCCTCCGTGCTTCCCCACACGCCCCGCCCAGGGAGGGCGCGGAGCACAGAGGGCAGAGATGATGGCAGATGATGGGCCCGGCGCCCGGGGCTGGGAACGCGCCTGGGAGCCGAGGACGGTCAGAGTCGGGGGGTGGGGGCGCCTCAGAGTCCTTACTCTGCGCCCCCACTTTGTGGATGGGCGACTGGGAGCCCAGAAACCAGCGTCATGCCTCAGTCTGAGCTGGACTCCACCCCAGCATCTCTGACGGCCCGCTCGAGCTCTCTCTGCTGCCCCTCCTCCACTCAGGAGGAGCAGCAGGGGAGGACGGACAGGGACAGTGGGCTGGAGCGACATGGCAGTGGCCCCGGGTCCCCCGGCCGGCCAGCAGAGCAGCTTGGAGCAGAGCAGGTCCTCAGCCACTAGTCAGGGGTGTCTGCCCACACCAGCTGCCGTGGGTCCCCACGAGGCTGGAGTTCTGACAGTCGGAAAGGCAGGAACTGGCTCCTGGCAGCAGTGACCCAGTGCCAGCTGTGTGCCAGGTCCCATCCAGGCATCTGCGCCTCAGCCAGCCTTTAGGGTAGGGCCATGAGCAGGGGGCCACCCGGGCCCAGGTGCAGTGTGTGTGCAGAGCCTGGACCCCAGGTTCTGGACAGGACAGGGCAAGACAGGACTCGCCTCGTCCCCACAGCGGACTCACCCCGAGAGTGTGGAACGAAGGTCAAAATCCCCCCCACTCTGTCCTCAGCTGACGGAAGCAGGGTCTCTGGGGGCCCGCCTCCCCTGCCCCGAAAGGCTCTCCCCCACCCCGGCCCGTGGACAGGCAACGGGTGAAGCCTGAGCGTTCCCAGGGACGGGGCGTCCTTGCGGCCCCGCCCTCCAGGGAGGAAGACTGCGTGTGGAATTTTCCATGACCCTGCAGCGTCTGTCCTCAGGGAGGCGGCCGTGGATTTGCTGGCCCCGGTGCACGAGCAGCTGCTAATTGGCGCTGCCGTTCTATTTCTGCTCCAGCCCTAATGAGGTGACCTGACCGGGCCGCCTGCGGGGATCCCAGCTGGCGAACTCGGTGGCCCGGGGCCCGGCTGCACGTTCCTGGACTGGGGCTGCCCAGGTGGCTGCCCGCCCAGAAAGGAGAGATTCACCCGGATGTGGGGCTTCAAGGGCCAAAACCAGGGCATCGCAGGCTGGCCAGGGGGCCGGGGGGTGGGTCCCCAGGAACAGAGGATTCTGGGAGCCTGCTCCATGGGGCGAGTTCCTGGCTGAGCTGGGGGTGGGCTGCTCAGAGTGGAGACAGGCAGGGGGCCCCTGGAAGTCATGAAACCCACTCCTCTCAGCCTCACAGCTCACGACCAGGGCCAGCAGCTCACAGCAGACCCAGGGCAGGCACTCCCCTCCCAGCCCCGACATCCATTTGCTGCGGAGCCAGGCTGGGGCCTCCCGAATGTGTGACGGCCCGGGGCACAGGCGTCAGCAGCAACGACGTTCAGAAGAGGTTCCTGAAGGTTTCTCCCAGAACCACCTTGGGCTCCTCATCGCCTACCTTGAAGCCAGCCTCCCAAACCCAGAGCCTCGCCAACCCCCCTCGAAGTGACACCTGCTGGGTTCCCGAGCTGGGCCTGACGCTTCGCACCTCCTCTTACTGTCTTACCGACCTGGAATCCTTACGATGCTCCACCTGCTCTGGTTGTGAAATTGTCTGAACCTCACTGCATCCCAGGAGGTGGGCGTTAGGGCTGCAGAGGAGGAAACCAAAGCCCCGAGAGAAGTGCTTTGTCTAAGGCAGGGCTCTCTATGGAGGTGACATTCAGCAATGTCTGGACATCTTTGTCACACCCGGGGCGGCTCCTGGCCTCGGGCGGGTAGAAGCCAGAGATGCTGAACGTGCTACAGTGCACAGGGCGGCCCCACCGCAGAGAATGACCCAGAATGACCCGCCCAGCGTCAGTGCCAAGGTGCAGAAACCCACCCAGGCTTCCTAGCTCCTCCAGGGCAGAGTGGCGGATCTGAGCTCCGAGCCACTTCACTCTCATCACCCTGGAGACACGTGTGTGCAAATGTCGGAGTGGGCAGGTGGCGCTGGGGCTCCATGAGGCCAGTCCACCCTCTGCAGGCTCCCTTTCCCTCCCCCCTCTGGTCGGGCCATCTCAGTTTCCTTCAGGGGTGCCTCTCCAAAGTCCCCCTCAAATGTGCTCGGTGACCACACAAGTCCTCACCCAGCAGGGAGCCTTCTGAGAGGGGAAGGGGCGCATGCTACAATGCGGGCTGCAGTCGGGGTACCCTAGGATTGTCCCCAATCCTACTCCTGGCCCCCACTCTTGCTCAGGCAGGACCCACTCCCATCTGTTCATGAGGAGTCTGGACGTGACCTCCAGCCTGGACCCATGCACACCACCGCCTGTCGAAGCCCCACAGGGGTCACCATGTCCAGACGGCTCCTCCTGTGTCTCCCCACCCACGGGACAGGTGCCCGGCCACCCAGACACAGGGTGCAGTCAGCCCAGATCCTTCGCGCTCTGTCCCCGCCCCCACATCCCAGCAATCACCGTGTCTGTCCTTTCTGTCTTTTGAAGACCTGGCCCTGAATCCACCTGTCTCCACCTCTGCTGCCGCCCTGGGGACACCCTACTCGCCTGTATGGACAGCTGTAAGAGGAATCAGCTCTAATTTTGTCAAGCATGCACAGCATAACATTCACCATTTTAACCACTTAAAAGTATACGATTCTGGGACTTCCCTGGCAGTCCAGTGGTTAGGGCTTCACACCCCTAAAGGAGGGGGCAAGGTTCAACCCTGGGTCAGGGAACTAAGGTGCCACGTGCCACCCAACATGGCCAAAAAAAACTAGTGTACAATGCAGTGACATTTCGGACATTCACAACGGTGGGTAACTCTCACCTCTATCTAGTCCCAGCGCATTTTCCCCAAAAGAAAGCCGAACCCAGCAGCAATGACGCCCCATCCTCCCTTCCTCAGCCCCCGTCAACTGCTGATCCATTTCTGTGTCTCTGGATTGGCCTTTTCTGGACATTTCGTGTCAGTGGGTCATACGATATGCTGTCCTCGGTGTCTGGCTTTTTTCACTTAGCATGTTTTCAAAGTGCATCCATGCTGTACCCGTGTCTCGTTCTTTCTAGGGCTGAGTGGTGTTCCGTTGAATGGATACGCCACTTCTGTGTACCATTTACCTACTGATGTACCTTTGTGTTACTTGCACCTTTCGGCTGCTGCGATTGAGTGTGCAAGTATCTGTCTGAGTCCCTATTTATTCATCTGGCTGGGCCAGGTCCTCAGTCGCAGCACACAGAATCTTTTAGTTGGACATGCGGGCTCTTGGTCATGGCATGTGGGATCTACTTCCTTCTTCTTGTTGTTGTTCAGTTGCTAAGTCATGTCCAGCTCTTTGCAACTCCATGGACTGTAGCATGCCAGGATCCTCTGTCCTCCAGTATCTCCTGGAGGTTGCTCAAATTCATGTCCATTGAGTCAGTGATACTATTCAACCATCTCATCCTCTGTTGTCCCCTTCTCCTCCTGCCCTCAATCTTTCCCAGCATCAGGCAGGGTCTTTGCCAATGAGTCAGCTCTTCCCATCATGTGTCCAAAGTACTGGAGCTTCAGCTTCAGCATCAGTCCTTCCAGTGATTATTCAGGGTTGATTTACTTCAGTTCAGTTCAGTCCAGTCACTCAGTTGTGGCTGACTCTTTGCGACCCCATGAATTGCAGCACGCCAGGCCTCCCTGTCCATCACCAACCCCCAGAGTTCACTCAGACTCACATCCATTGAGTTGGTGATGCCATCCAGCCATCTCATCCTCTGTCGTCCCCTTCTCCTCCTGCCTTCAATCTTTCCCAGCATCAGGGTCTTTTCCAATGAGTCAGTTCTTCGCATCTGGTGGCCAAAGTATTGGAGTTTCAGCTTCAGCATCAGTCCTTCCAATGAATATGCAGGACTGATCTCCTTTAGGATGGACTGGTTGGATCTCCTTTCAGTCCAAGGGACTCTCAAGAGTCTTCTCCAACACCACAGTTCAAAAGCATCAATTCTCCGGTGCTCAGCTTTCTGTATGATCCAATTCTCACATCCGTACATGACTACTGGAAAAACCATATCTTTGAACTCATCACACTGATTAGCAAATTGTGGTGGTCAAGATAGGATTTATATCCCCACCACAAGGAAGAAAACTAAGGCTCTAGCGATGCAGAGCACGCTTTGGTAGTAGTTAATCAGAGTGAAGTTGGGTTTGGTCTTGAGCCTGGAGCCAGGGTTCAGGACAGGATTAGGGAAGAGGGTAATATCATAGATAATTTTATGTGACAACTAGACTGAGTCATGTGCTATCCAGACAACTGCTCAAACATTATTCAGGGTACTTCTGTGAGGGTGACTTTGGATGAGATTAACAATTAAATCACTGGACTAAGTGAGGCAAATTGCCCTCCCTCAGGTAGGTGGGCCTCACCCCATCAGCTGAAGATGTGAATAGAATGAAAAGGTAGACCCTCCTCCAAGTAAAAGAGAATCCTTCCTGCCTGCAGTCATAGAACTAGGGCATCAGCTCTTTGTCCATCTTCAGACTCTTCAATGAAGTGGTAGCTTTCCATCAGGTATAAAGCGTGTGGGCCTTCAGACCAGAACTATACCGTCAGTCTCCTGGGTTTCAGGCATTCGGGCTGGAACCTCACCACCAGTTCTCCTGAGTGCCGGCTCACCACTCACCCTGCAGACCTTGGACCTGCCAAGGGAATAGAATCTAAAAATTTAGTTCAGTTCAGTCAATTGTGTCCGACTCTTTGCGATCCCATGAATCGCAGCATGCCAAGCCTCCCTGACCATCACCAACTCCCAGAGTTCACCCAGACTCACGTCCATCGAGTCAGTCAGCCATCTCATCCTCTGTCATCCCCTTTTCCTCCTGCCCCCAATCCCTCCCAGCATCAGAGTCTTTTCCAATGAGTCAACTCTTCCCATGAGGTGGCCAAAGTACTGGAGTTTCTGCTTTAGCATCAGTCCCTCCAAAGAACACCCAGGACTGATCTCTTTTACAATGGACTGGTTGGATCTCCTTGCAGTCCAAGGGACTCTCAAGAGTCTTCTCCAACACCACAGTTCAAAAGCATCAATTCTTCAGTGCTCAGCTTTCTTCACAGTCCAATTCTTGCATCCATACATGACTACTGGAAAAACCATAGCCTTGACTAGACGGACCTTTGTTGGCAAAGTAGTGTCTCTGCTTTTGAATTTGCTGTCTAGGTTGATCATAACTTTTCTTCGAAGGAGTAAGCGTCACTTAGGATTGACTGGTTTGACTAGTTCCCTGGCCAGGAATTAAACCCAGGCCCTCTGCATTGGGAGCACGGAGTCTTAACTGCTGGACCACCAGGAAAGCCCCTAGTTCCTGCTTTCAAATAATTGCTGAATCATATGGAAATCATGTGTTCCTCTATGTTTAACTTGTTGAGGAACAGCCAACCTGTTTTCAACAGTGGCTACCCCATTTCACATCCCCAGCAACAGTGTATGGGGTTTCAGTTTCCCCATACCCCAACCAACACTTGGTATTCTCCATTTTTTAACTATAGCTTCCTAGCAGACATAAAGATATGTATGAAAGAAAAAGTCACTCAGTCATGTCTGACTCTTTGCAATCCCATGGACTATACAGTCAATGAAATTCTCCAGGCCAGAATCCTGGAGTAGGTAGCCTTTCCCTAGAGAAGGCAATGGCACCCCACTCCAGTACTCTTGCCTGGAAAATCCCATGGGTAGAGAAGCCTGGTAGGCTGCAGTCCATGGGGTTGCTAAGAGTTGGACACGACTGAGTGACTTCACTCTCACTTTTCACTTTCATGCATTGGAGAAGTAAATGGCAACCCACTTCAGTGTTCTTGCCTGGAGAATCCCAGGGATGGGGGAGCCTGGTGGGCTGCCATCTATGAGGTTGCACAGAGTCGGACACGACTGAAGCGAGTTAGCAGCAGCAGCAGCCTTTCCCTTCTCCAGGGGATCTTCCCAACCCAGGGATCGAATCCAGGTCTCCTGCATTGCAGGTGGATTCTTTACCAGCTGAGCCACAAAGGACCATGGTATTTCACTGTGGGTTTGATTTACTTTTCCCTGAGGACTGATGATACTGACCGTCTTTCCAGCACTTCACTGGCCATTTGTAAATCTTCTTTGGGAAACTGTCGGCATATATTTGAGATCATCTAGCCCATGACTCTTCATGTGGTGGCTGTCTCAGATCTCGACCCTGCCAGGATGACTCTGGTCTTGTGAAAGCCTTTCTATAGAGCCCAGCGTCAGACTCTGGAGCTGAGAATCTGACTCACCGCACTTCCCACGTATATTCTGCTGCCCTGTCCCCTGCCGTTGACAATGGCAGACATCATCAATCAATCACAGCACTGGAAAGCCCAGGGATTTATTGCCCAACTAATTGGGCAATTGGACTGCATTCCTGCCTGGGAGGAGTTCATCCAAGAGGAGAAGAAAAAGGCATGAGTGGACATACATTTTCAGGTGCCGAGGCAGGAGTCGACACTGGGGACAATAGCCCCCAAGGAGGGGGGTCTCTCTTCAACCCAAGGGGGCACAGAGGCTGTGATAGGATTTAGGGGCTGGTTGATAACATCCTTTCCATATTCTGAACCACGGAAATCAAACAGATGAAACTGTCAGCTTTATTACTGATAAAGCCAGCCTGACCCCCAAGGAGATATTCCCTCATACACACTGGAATGTGTTGACTGTGATAACGTTCACAGCCCTAAAATTGAGAGTTGTTTTATCTGGTGGGACTCTTTAGAACTTCAGGTTCAGGAGGCAGCATCTCAAGTGACCCTGAGAGAGATGAGAGGAGGACCCCGAGGGCAGGTGGCCTGAACATCAAAAGATGATTGTTCATTAAAGAAAGCCAGGTATCCCAAGTCAAGGAACTTGGTGCTTCTCTGTGTATGGGAAGATGCAAGAGCCTGAGATCCCTGAAATCATTCCTCAGCTCTCTGGGGCCAGTATCCTGGGTTCTCCCTGACTTTCCTCGGGGCTCACCTTTGGGAGAGGCTGCAGTCTGGCCGCTGCTGGATGGCAGGTATTCTTTCCTTCCTGAGTTTGCTCAGGGCTACCAGCTCATGCTGAAGCACTGCAATCGCTGGTGACTGGGACGTCCTTTTTTATTGATACAGCAAGAAACAGTCCACTTCTCAGGTGGCTATACTCAAAAAAGCCAGCGGCAGCCAGTGTTGACAAGGACGTGCAGAGGCTGGAAGCCTTGTGCCCTGCTGGTGAGGATAAAATGGTGCAGCTGCAGTGGAAAAGTCTGGTGGACTCCTCAACAGTCAGGCACAGAGTTACCGTGCAACCCCGTAATTCCACGCCTAGGCGTGTGCCCAGGAGAAGTGACAGCATGTTCACGTAAAAACTTGTCCGTGAACGCTCCTGGCACCACAGTTCATTGCCAGTGAAAGAGTGGAAACATCCCAAATGTCCATCAGCTGATGAATAAACAAAATGTGGGCTATTCATACCGTGGAATATTATTTGCTTATAAAATAGAATGGAGGACTGACACGGACTACCGCATGATGAACCTTGAGAACACCACGAAAGGTGAGAGAAGCCAGTCACAAAAGGCCACATGTTTTATGGGATTTCATTTATATGGAGTATCCAGAATAGGCCAATTCATAGAGACAGAGAGCAGACTAGGGTTTGCCTAGGGTGTGGGCAGGAAAGGGAAGGAAACGGCCCTGCGGGGTAGGAGGTGTGGACAGAGAACGTCTCCTGCATTTCAGTCAAGAAAGAATGCCGTGGCATCAGCCCAATGGCCACTGGAGCTGCCGCCCTCGCCCATGGAGCGCCCTGAGAAGGTTCGGGACAAGAAAGACTGTCCTGGTCAGACCTGGCCACATAGTCAAGATGCGTGTCTGAGGACTGATTTCCATGAGCCCAGACTCTCTCATCTTCCCAAACATAGAAAAGAGCTCAATTCCTTACAATGTCTGATTGGGGGCTTCCCTGGTGGGCTCAGTGATAAAGAATCTGCCTGCCAATGCAGGAGAATGCAGGAGATGCGGCTTGCATCTCCGGGTCAGGAAGATCCCCTGGAGGAGGAAACGGCAACCCACCCGTGTTCTCGCCTGGGAAACGTCATGGACAGAGGAGCCGGGTGGGCTGTAGTCTGTGGGGTCGCACAGAGTTGACTCAACAACTGAGCGCGCACACACACACACGATCACACACACATATGATCACACACACACACGATCACACACACGTGCACAATCACACACACACGATCACACACACATGATCACACACACGTGCACGATCACACACACGATCACACACACGTGCACGATCACACACACATGCACGATCACACACACACAATCACACACACACACGATCACACACACACAATCATACACACACGCAATCACACACACGCGATCACACACGTGCACGATCACACACACACGATCACACACACGATCACACACACACACGATCACACACACACGATCATACACACACGCAATCACACACGTACACGATCACACACATGCGATCACACACAATCACACACACACAATCACACACACACGATCACACACGTGCACGATCACACACGTGCGCGATCACACAATCACACACACATGATCACACGCACGATCACACATACACGCACGATCACACACACACTATCATACACACATGCGATCACACATGCACACGATCACACAAACACACACACACATGATCACACACACAAGGACTTACGTCTAGAAGGCAGCCTCTCAGCTCTGAGGAACCGTTCCAAAGCAGTTAGGAAGGAGCCAGGACATATAGGAGTTTTTGCACAAAAAACAAAAACAAAAAAAACAAGTATTCAAACATCAAAAGATGAACGCTGATTAAAGAAAACCAGACATCTTAAGTTCATGGATTGAGCACTTTACTATGATTGGAAAGATATAAGAGTCCGGGCTCATGGAAGTCACACCATTGATCTGCGTCTTATCAACCTTTTCTCCATCCTGAATCCTCTCTGGATGCTCAGTGTTGGGGGCAGGGCTGCAGTGGCCGGTGGCTAGATGGTCACAGCAATCCTTCACTCACATACAGGGCAGGCAGCATGTTACCTCCATGCTCTGCTTAACCCGGACTCTCCCTCCCTACCCGTCCCCTCCTCCCACCTGGGGCCCTGGCTCCCACGTGGCGTCTGCCCACACCTGTGAGCCTGGCACCCTGGACTTTGAGCCAGGGCCTCTGGCATGACCACCAAGGCTCTCCTGGGCTCTGGCTCTTGTCCAGGCTGAATCTGTTTGCGTGTAGTGTTTTCCTGAATGTTATTTTGTCCTTGCCTCTCTAGAAACCCTTCCTGTGCGGTTTTCTCTCTGCTGCTGGGGGCATATATACCTACTGACGGCTGCTATGTACTCCTCAATCTCTATCGTTGAATAATGGCTTTTAAAATCTAGCTTCACTTCTGTGGTTTTCAGTGAGACGTCACAAATGGGCTGGTCTCTGAAAGCCTCTGGCCTGCATCCAGGCTTTGTTGTCCTGCCAAAGGTTTTATATTTTGGATTGGAGTTAGTAGTCAATATTTAAAAACCATAAGGTTACCCCCACACACAAACACACAGTGTTTGTTTCTGGCTTCTCTTGAGAACACCAGCAATCTGACAGCAAGAACCCACATTTCATAGGAGCTGAAGGGCCCTGTCATCTTTCAGTGGGAAGGTGAGTCTGGCGTGCCTCAGTCCCCACCACGCCCTACCGTTTGCCCCAGCCAGTGTTTCTATATACAACCGCTGATTTAAACTCAAATTGCCTCAAGTTGAAATTGCTCCATTGACCTTCCTGTGCTTGCATTTTCATCCACTCATCCACTCAACAAATACTTATTGAAAGTATAGAGCTTGCTGGGGGCCTCCCGGTGGGCTCAGTGGCAAAGAGTCCCCCTGCCAATACAGGAGATACCAGAGACCCAAGTTCTATCCCTGAGTCGAGAAGACCCCCCGGAGGAGGAGATGGCAACCCGCTCTAGTATTCTTGCCTGGAAAATTCCATGGACAGAGGAGCCTGGTGGGCTATAGTCCAAGAGGTGGCAAAGAGTCGGACATGATTGAGCGACTGAGACAGCGTCTGCCAGGTGCTGTGTGGGCACCAGGGACACAAGCATGAAGACAAGGCCGGCGCCTGGCTCCCCCCAGCCTCTGCCCAGCCGCCCTCACGCCTCCTCACAGCCTCAGCCCCGCCCTATACTCCAGCAGCTGTGGCCACCAGCCGACCCAGGTCTAGTAACCTCCACTGACCAGAGCCGAGTCAAGAGCAAAGAAGCAGCTAGGCCCTGAGGTGAGATGGACAGAATTCAGAAGAAATACGGATTTCCATTTGAAAAGGGTCTCTGTGGCCACTGAGTGGGAGCTGGAAGAGAAACGTGTTCAGGAGGCTTGTTGGATTCCCTCTCCTTTCCAGGTGTGTTGACCCTTCTGACAGGTCTGGACGAAACTGTGGATCTCAGCTCCTAAAACCACAGTGGTTTCCTGCAAGGAGTCCCGCGGATAAGACGCAAGACCTGGACACTTCCCTAAACCTGGACTGTCTGCCCACGTCCCTCGTCACCTTCACTCGAAATGGCAGCTTGGCGAGCAAATGACCCTCGTGGGGACAGCTGCCTCTCACCCCAGCCACGCAAACAAGGCTCTGGGATTTCATAGCATCTGATAAAGAGTTTAAAGAGTTCTTGTGTATCTTTTTGTTTGGTTGCTTGAGGATTTTTTTGGATGTTTCCCTAACACAGATGTTACAGCACTTTGGTGGCTGATGCAGAAGTCTGCCTATAGAAACATACCATGTCTATGTCTTAGCTCAGATAAAGCAGTGCTCACATCCCACTGAGCCTCAGGCCCCTCATCTGTAAAATGGGCACAATTAGCTTTATCTCCAGGGAAGGACATGAGCCGGGTCCTGACTGACACAGAGCAGGCTATGAATAAAGGCGGGCATCGTCACCACTGCAGGGCTTGGTGACTTCCCTCTACTTCTTGTTACTAGTCTGTCATGGCCAACTCTGCGACCCTGTGGACTGGAGCCTGCCAGGCTCCTCTGTCCATGGGATTTCCTAGGCAAGAATACTGGAGCGAGCTGCCGTTTCCTCCTTCCAAAGATTCAGCCCACATCTTCTGCACCTCCTGCATTGCAGGCGCATTTCCTGGCTGTTCTGCAAGTAGTAAAATGCGTTACCCTGTTAGGACTTTCATCCTTGATCCATCTCTTGGGCCCACAGGGAGGCTCGCGCAGGAGGCCCTGCAGGACTCTGCTCCTGGGTTGGGTCCCTGCACCTGCCAGGGCCTGGCACACAGGAGAGCTCAGTGAGCCTGAGTCAGTGGGATGGCTGCTTGCCTGGACTTTCCAGAGGTTGCTGCCCGTCTCTGGCCTCAGTGTCCCCGTCTGTCAAGGAGGCGGAGCACAGTGGCCCACGGTCCCTGACCCAAGCCTTGCGCCCTGAGTTCGCCACTCACGCCCCTCTCCCCACTGGTGGTCCAGCTCCTGCTACACACAGACCCTGCATGCAGGCGCGCAGCTCTCCAGCTCGCCTTTTCTTTGGTGTTCTTCCCGCCTGTCCTCCACACACGGTGTCCGCTGGCCAGCTGCCCCTGGCACGCTGCTCCCCATGCTGCCCAGGGTGCAAGCAGCCTTGATCCTTGGCCACTGCAGAGTTATCCTCGACTAGCCCCACCCCCCGACCGGCCCTTCCAGCTCAGGTCAGCCCTCGACCACCAACCCTGAGGTCACCACCCCTGAAGGCCACCCTCCACGCCAGCCCAATCTCGGGGCTTTCCTGGGTGGGCAGACAGCCTCTGCAGTTCACCCTCTGGGAGTCCAGATGAGGATCCGCAACAGCAGGTCAGGCAGGACCTGCTGTGTGCCCCCAGGGGTGGCCCTGCTGGAGTGCCCAGGGTGGGATCCACCGGGGCACAGGCTGCCCTGGAGTGCCCTTGTTCTCACATTCCAGAGCCTCCTATGCCGGCGTGGCCCTGGGGCTCCCAGCGGATGGTTACGTTTCTGTAGAGTGTGAGCAGGCCAGGTCAGTTTTGCGGCCTGTCTTTCCGTGTGTAAAATGGGGCCAGTGACTCCCACTTGCAGAGGCTGTTGTTTGTGTCGCAAGAGCAACATGCATGCATGCAGTCATCCAGTCATGTTCAGCTCTTTGCAACCCTGTGGACTGCAGCCCGCCAGGCTCCTCTGTCCATGTGCAACCCTGTGGACTGCAGCCTGCCAGGCTCCTCTGTCCATGTGCAACCCTGTGGACTGCAGCCCGCCAGGCTCCTCTGTCCATGTGCAACCCTGTGGACTGCAGCCCGCCAGGCTCCTCTGTCCATGGGATTCTCCAGGCAAGAATACTGGTGGGGGCGGGGGGTGGGGGGGGCGCTTGCCGTGCCCTCCTCCAGGGGATCTTCCCCACCCAGGGATTGAACCTGGGTCTCTTACAGCTCCTGCATTGGCAGCTGGGTTCTTCACCACCAGTGCCACCTGGGAAGCCCCTACAGGAGCAACATGGGGATGTGCACTTTTGTAACTTAACAGCTTATTCTCTCCTGGACGTTTCTTCCAGGCCGTCAACCTTGACCTGCAGCAGTAGAAGCTCTTCCTCCAGGACGGAGGGCGCAGGGCGGAAGGCGGCCTTGCTGGCAGCAGGTGCAGCTGGGGCAGGTGTTCCCTCCCCACCCCGCGGGGCTCTGATGTCAAATGAGGTGCTGACTTCATGGGAAGGAAGCCTGGGAAGATAAGCAGGCAGCTGTCGCAGTCCACACGGCCAGGAACTCCCGGGACAGAGAGGAAGTCGGTCAGAGGTCATGGAATGGATGGTGCTGGAAGATGCTGATGGTGCCAGGTCCCCACAGGTGGCCAGGGCTCAGTGGGCAGAAGCACTGAGGGAATGAGCCAGTGGGCAGAACATTTGTGGGCCCAGACAGTGCCTCAGAGACCAAGCATCCCACGAGTGAGGTGACCTGGGCAGGCACAGGGCAGTCCAGGGGCGCTGGCCAGTGCTGGCTGAGGTGTCCAGCCCAGACAAGCTGGCCGCTGCAGGCTGCAGGGCAGATGGGCCACCAGGCAGCAGCCCAAGCTGGCAGCGGGGACACGGGACAGGGCAGGTGGCAGGGCCTGGCGGGCTAGGGCTGCAGGCTGACAGGCTGAGCCCTTGCCCTCTGGCCCAGCAGGCTGCCAGGGCTCACGGAAACCCCGCAGAAGACCGGCCAGCCAAGCACCCAGCAGGCCAGCAACGGTGTGCCCTGGAGGGCTGCAGGTGGAGAGGGGCCAGGCACAGGCAGCCCAGAGGAGGCCCCAGAGGAGGTCCCCACTGATTCAGCCGCGTTGGAGGAGGCAGCCGGTGGGACTTCCTAGGCAGACGGGTGGGAAGGGCCTCTGCCTAGGGCCCCGTGTGGGACAGGTGAGCGGCAAGGGGGCTGGAAGTCCAGCCAGGGCGCTTCCTGAGCAGAGGGCCACGCCACCCCCGCAGAGTGAAAGTCCTTGCTGTCTGCTCCTCTGATTCGTCTTTGCAGCCAGCTCTGAGGGGCCCATCAGGACAGGGGTGGCGGTGGGGGCTGCCAGCGGCTCTGGGGGTGAAGCCGCCTCCTTCTTCCCGTCCCCCAGTGCTGTGCTGAGTCACCGGCCCACAGCCCTTAATGGGGGCCTGACCCCCAGCCCAGCCCTCTCCCCATGCAGCTCAACCACAGGAAGCCCGTCTTCTGGAAACTTTATTTTGATACTTTCTCTCCGGTTTAAGCATGGGGGTCCTGCACTGGCCAGGTCCCTCCTCAAACCGAGGAGGACAGCTCCCTGGCGTGGAGGGCCACAGGAGGGCTTTGCCAGGGCTGCAAGATGCCACAGACTGGGTGGCTTAAATAATAGAAGTTTATTTCCCCAGTTCCGGCTCAGAGAGCCTCCAAGTCCGAGGTCAAGGGGCCAACAAGGCTTGGTTGCTCTGAGGCCTCTCTCCGGGGCTTCCAAGCGGGACCTCTTGTGTTTGACCCTCTGGGCCCCAGCACACCTGGTCTCAGTGTCCAGATCTGCCCCCTGCTAAAGCCACCAGTCATGCTGGATGGGGGTCCACAGGCCACACTTCACCTTAATCACCTCCATCAAGAGTCTAGCTCCACATATATACACATTCTGAGGTCCTGGGGGGCTAGTACCACAGCGTATGGATGTTAGGGGTCACACCACCACCCATAACTAGGAGACCCTGGCCTGGCCTTTGGTCTACCGAGTGAGGGGGAGGCGGTCCCTTGGGGCCCCACCAGTGTTTTGCATTTGACGCTGGGGCCTCCCCCACGGAGGAGGTGAGGGTGGGGGGCAGGGGCACCTGCGTCCTCTCTGGGCAGGTGTGTCCTCTCTGACCCCTTGGCTGCAGGGCTGTACAAGCCGACACATGGCATTCAAGGACCCTATGTGAGTGAGTGAAGAGGGCAGAAGGGGCCCAGCCCAGGAAGGCCCCAGGCAGAGGTGCCACGGTGGGGCTGGCATTTCTGGGTCCCTGCCCACCGGCCGGTTCCTGCCACAGCTCCTCACGGTCGCTGTCGTTGCTCAGTGGCTCGGTCGTGTCTAACTCCTTGCGAACCCGTAGACTGCAGCACACCAGGCTTCTCTGTCCTCCCGTCTCCCAGAGCTTGCTCAAATTCATATCCATTGAGCTGGTGATGCCATCCATCCATCTCATCCTCTGTCGTCCCCTTCTCCTCCTGCCTTCAATCTTTCCCAGCATCAGGGTCTTTTCCAATGAGTCAGTTCTTGGCATCAGGTGGCCAAAGTACTGGAGCTTCAGCTTCAGCATCAGTCCTTCCAATGAATATTCAGAGTTGATCTCCTGATTACTCTTGAGGGCAGTGCTGCGATACCACCCCCGCCCGGCACTGGCGCAAGAGTTCCAGAGAAGTTTCATATCCAGTTTCCAGAGTCTCAGAGCGGCAGCCGTGGGAGGGAGGGGGCAGGGCAAGCCTTGCCGGGAGATCAGGTGCCACGTGCCCAAGGGAGGGGCTAGAACCCACCCCCACCCTCTGCCGAGTCCTGGCTCCTGACTCCCTGCCCCAGGCTGAACGGGGGCTGGGCTCCAGGAGGAGTGAGTCACAGGGAGCTGGCAAGACAAGACCAGTACGTGTGGCTCCCTGGTGCCAGGCACGGGCAGCAAGGCCACATGCCCGCCATTCTGCCATCTGAGGGAAGACATGTGCAAAAGAAGCCAAGGAGAGCTGGGGGCGGGGCGGGGCGGGGCGGGGTGGGGCGGGGGGCCGTACAGGTGGCTCAGGGCCCTGGAGCCAGACCTGTCACTTGCGAGCCTGCTGCTCTGAACAGCAGCTTCTTCAGTGATGAGTCTGGGACAGGTGCACTTGTGGGACAAACATGGGCACCCTTATTACGTGCCCCAGTGTGTTCAGGGCTGGCGCCACGGGGCCAGGCAAGTCCACATCCTCGTGGAGCTGGTGGTGGGGGTGGTGATGTGCTCTGTGAGCGAAGCTGGAGCCTCCCTGGGCTGAAGGGTGGTCAGCGAAGGCCCCCTGAGGACAAGGGACGGTGGAGCTGAGCAGGGCGGTGAGGAAGAGAGTCTGGGGGTGCCAGGGTGGTGTCTCCCGGCTCAGAACAGTCACCCCCTCTCCTTGGGCCTGCTCAGGAGGGAGAGGAGGGCTCAGCAGCCCCCTCCAGCTTCCTGTCAGGTCCCTAAGAGGGAGACCTCCTCCAGGAAGCCCTCCTGCCTGCCAGCCTGCAGGTCCCTCCCCTCCGCTGGTTCCCCAGCAGCCCAGCCTGTGCAGGTTGGCTGGCCCTGAGAACCTCCGCTGTGGGACCCCGAGCTGCTCTCGGCAACCCTCACCCCAGACACATACCCCCGTGGGCAGTAAGGGGTGGCTGGACCCTGGTGGGCCTTTGAGCCCCGCCTCTGCCACCTGTGACCAGGACAGGCCTTCTCAGGGGCCATCTGTCCCCAGTCTGGGTGTGCAGGCTCGGCAGGACCCTTTGACTCAGACTGCCTGGTTCACACGCTGGCCCCATCCCTTACTGCTTAGCCCTCAGTGCCTGAAACTGCCCCCCTTAGGAATGCGGGGGGCCTGAAGCACCCCGGTGGTCATGAAGATGGCCCCAGAAGCAGAGGAGGTGGTGTCCACTGCCAGGCTGGGGCCAACAGAGTCCACAGCTCCCGAGGGTGCCTGCTAGGTCTTCAGGTTTATATTTCCAAGAGGAAAAGACGGGGATCCAAGATGCGGCCAGGGTGGCCGCGAGAGGAGGGGCGGCTTAGTCCACGCCCACCCGAAGTCCAGGCCCCTCCCACCGCACCCTCAGGACCGCCCGGGTAACATTTTCTGCGCCCCTGGAGGACCCCGCCTGTCCCCACGACCGGCCAGGGAGGTGCTACTGAGCTCCACACCCCCGGGTCACTCTGGCCCGGGGACCCTACGGTCGGCGGCCAGAGGAAGCCTCCTCCTCCCCTGCCAGAGCTAAACCCCAGAGCTCAGCCGGCCCCCTGGCGCCTCGACCCCAGCCCAGCCGCGTCCTTGATCGCCCGGCTCCTCCCCTGTTCTCCGCCCCTCTTTACCCGCACCCCACCGCCCACTTCGCCTTCCTCCTCCTCCGCGCAGGCCCCTCCTCGGCTCCTCTGCTTGGAACCCCGCGCCCCCGTCGGCCTCCCTCCTCCTCCCCGCCCTCCGCCGGATCCCAGACCCCTCCTGGTCCCCGGGGTGCTCCCCGCCTCCCTCGGCTGCCCCCCATCCCTCCGCGTCCGGCCCCCAGCCCGGCCCTCCGCTCCGCTCCGGCCGGCCGCCCTCGCCGTCTTCCGCGCGCTGCCCGCGGCCCCTCCTCGGTGTCCGCGGCCGCTCCGCGTACGGGGTGACGCAGCGCCGCCCGCCCGCCCGCGCCCCGCCCGCCCCGCGCCGCCGCCGCCGCCGCGCCCCGGCCGGCTCCAGGGGGCCGCTAACGGTCCCGCGCCCCTCGGCGCCGCGCGCGCCCCCAGCCCGTCCGAGCAGGCGGCGCCCCGGGCGCCGGGCGCGATGGGGGCGGCGGAGCCGCTGCGCTCGGTGCTCTGGGTGAAGCAGCAGCGTTGCGCCGTGAGCCTGGACCCCGCGCGGGCGCTGCTGCGCTGGTGGCGGAGCCCCGGGCCCGGAGCCGGGGACCCGGGCGCGGGTGAGTGTCGCCGCCGGCCCGCCGGCTCGTCCGGGCTGCGGTAGCGGGGAAGGGGCCCCGGGGAGGCCGGCGGGCAGGGAAGGGCCGGGACCCGATGACAAAGAGCCAGCCGGCGCTGGGGAGAGCCGGGGTGAGGGAGGAGCGGCGGGCACGCGACCCCCGAGGGCGAAGGGCGCGGGGTCGTGAAGGCCCGGGAAGGTCTGCGGCCCAGGAGGTGTCCCCCGGATGGACCACACGGACCGTCTCTCTGGGACCCCGCCTGCCAGCGTCTGAAGGGCACCATTCCGATCGATTGTGACGGAGGGACCCGAGAGGGTGCCGGCGCTCTGCGCCGGGTATCAGTTTAACCCAATCCCAGAGTGGAGACCGGAGTTCCTGTCCCCACAGTGAAGCAAGGGCTGGTGACCTTCAATCTGGGATGTGCTCCCTGGGGGGAGGGGGCTGTTCATTTTGCTGCAACAGGCTGGACACACAACCTGCAGAGGCCCTCGGACTTGGGAAAGCCCTGGTTTAACTAAAAAGGGGTCCTGTCTGCTCCCGAGGAGAAGGGGCCAGTGGGTCCCCTGCCGAGCTGCCCGGAGGCAGGAGGATGGGCAGCGGCTTATGGAGGAGATGTCAGTTGACCCTGGGCAGGAGGGCAGTTACCTAGGGGGCAGTGAGAGCCAGGAGGCCTCCTTGGCAGAGGCAGCGGGGGCTTGGCCTGTCTGGGTGTGTTTCCAGTGGCTGGAGAGTGTGGGTGTTTCCATCTCATTGACTTGTCTTCAGCAAGTTTTTATGGAGGGCCTGTCCTGGCGAGCAGGGCAGGGTGCTCGCCCGGGCTCAGCACTCCTGAGAGTCCCTGCCGCAGTGGAGCAGTTTCTGTCAGAGGGTCTGGGGCGTGGAGGACATGTGGGTGTGGACGTTGGAGAAGGGGGTGGGGGCAGGGGGTCCCAGGACTCCTCACCTGCAGGGCGGCACTGGACCAGAGCCCTGCAGAGGCCTGTGCACCTCCTGGCGAGACGGTCCAGGCAGCAGGACCACAGGGGCCACGGCCAGAGGCTGGCCCGGACACCCACACAGGGCGGGGGAGCCGCGGGAGGTGGGGAAGGGGGCCGGGGCTCTTTGGGTGGCAGGGGCTGAGGTGGGGACCCCTGGAGGGCTTTATCCATCTTCACCTGGTGAAAGGCACCCCGTGGGCCTGGCAGGGAGCAGACAGAGGCGGGCCAGGGAGCCACAGGCAGGAGGCTGCTGGCCTTGTCCAACAGAGGGGCGCTGAGCAGGGCTGGGTCTGTCTGCTTAGATGGGGAGGGCCAGCAGAACAGGGGTCCAGGTTTGTGCTTATTGGAACTGCAGGATGAGCGAGGGTTTAGTTTTTAATTGGTGGGGTGCAGGGGAGGTTGGGATTCTCTAGTGGACATGCTGAGTTTGGGATGCCTTTTCAATGCCTTGGGGGCAGTCGGGGTGCTGCACTGCCGGGGCTTTCTGTGGGGGCTTTCTCGTCCCTGAGGTTGTATGGCTCTGCTGATGGGGGAGGGGTGGGCAGACCCGGCCAGTTTGCTGGGGCCAAGGTCAGGGTGGTCTTGCACTCCTGGTTTGCAGCCTGGGGGTCACCACAAGCATGGTCTGCAGAGAGCTACTCTGTGGCCAGCCGTCTGAGACTTCACCCTTCCACCAGCTTTTTGTTGTCCCCTGGGGAAGAAGTGTCATCCTAGAACGTCAGCCTTAGCCTCCTGGCACCACGCAGCAGGGCCCCAGGTCCAGGTCTCCCCTGGCCTGGCCCCGAGGGCGTTTGAACTTCCCTGTGAATCTCTGTTTCGGGATGGAGCACTCCCATTTCACGGGCTCTTGGTGCAGCCACGTGGTCTGTCCTGTGTCACATTCACACACGACGCATTCCTGCCGGGCAGCCGAGCCTCAGGAGTGTGAGGAACCAGCCCAGCTAGTGGCTAACTGGCGTGTGAAGCGTGGTGGGTCCAGTTTCAGCCACTGTGCCCGGGTGCCGTGGCCTTGTTTAGGCCGCAGCAGCCACGTGGACACCAAATGGGCCCCACCCGTCTGGGGTGTGTGGGTGGGGGACTCGCGTTGCCGGCTTTCAGCGCTGGCATCCTTGGCCAGCTGTCATTGTGGTTTCTGGCCCCCAGATTCTGAGTTGACCTTGGGTCAGCTTGCTTTTCGGAGCTCCTCACTTGCACAGTGGCCCGCCTCTTTCCCGAAATGGGGGTTGGTTCCTTCTCGCAAACCCTGAAGGCCCTCTTGTATGGGTTCATCCGGAGCTTTCCTGAGTGGTGTGCAAGAGAGGGTACCCTCTCCCCTAGAGAGGCTGGCGCTATAGGAGCCCTTCCCCCCAACCCTGTGCCATCCACCACACTGAGGCGGCCCTGGGTCAGCTGCTGCAGCTCAGGGAGCTCCTCATAGGTGCACCCCTAGAGGAGCCAGGCCCAAGAGAGATGACCCCACGCCTGAGGGTAGACAGCAGCCAGTCCAAGGGACATTTCAGAGTGGCAGTGCCCGGCCCGCCACGGTCCCAGGGGTGCCTGTATGCGGGGTGGACGGCGGCCTGGCGGGGCAGGGAAGAGAGGCGGAGGCTGTGCAGAAGCAGGCCGAGTGAATTGAGACCACCTTAGAAGACGGGCCGAGGGGGGCCCAGGGCCAGGGCCGCCAAGGGTATCGGGTGTGGCCGCTTCGTCTGACCTGCACAGCTTCTCCAGTGTCGCTCCTTTTCGCAGAAGGGGAAACATGGAAGTGGTGAGTGGGTTTCAATGGATGGTATGTAATGTACACAAGGGAGCCGGCTTTTAGTCCAGGTCCAGGCTTCCTCCTCAGTGGGGGGTCAGAGCACAGGCAGGACCAAGAACCGGGAGGCAGCGCCTTCTGGACCCCGCGCAGGCTGCTCTCTTCAGGAAGCTGTGAGGCTGCACCGGACCAGCCCGGTCGGAAGTGGGGCAGACTGAAAACAGGAAACGCGCGGATCAGCCTTCTCACAGTGGCTCGGGCTAGTTGAACCTGAAACAGGCTGAAACTGTATCCGAGTTGTACCCCGGGGCCACGGTAAACACGCTCAGAGAGACTCTGAAAGTGTTCCTTTAGAGTTGGGGCTGGGACGTGTATGGTGTGTGTGCGTGTGTGTGTGCATGTGTGTGTGCGCGTGGGCACCCTGGGGTGGGGGTGGGGCCATGCCCAGCCTCGTCCAGAATTTTTCCCCTCTCCCACCGAGGGTGCCCCCGGTCGCTGGGAAGCTCCTTGTACAGGTTACTGTTGTATTTACAGCCCAAAACCACTGCGCAGTGCCCACGGAAACACATAGGCAAGCCACAGAGACTTAAAACTAATTTTTTTTTCTGCTTATGAAAGTAACTCATGTTGGTTTAATAAGACCTAGAAAGCACAGACAAGCACACTGGCAGAGAATCGCCCGCAGCCGTAACCTTCGAGAGTGAATATTTGCTGTTGGTCTCTATGTGAATGTTCGTATTACTGTTTACTCTCGTAAAACAGGATTTGTTTTCACATCAGCTTTATCGAGGCATAATTTGCATACAGTTAAACTCATGCGTTTTAAGGATGTAATTGGGTGAATTTGCCATGTTTGAACATCCATCCTAAGGAGAAAAGACTAGTATTTAAGAAACGGTGTTTTATACTTTAGGACATATATTTTCTGTGTGTTTGTTAAGGTACTGATGACAGTTTTTTTGCTTTCTGTCCCTGACCCAATTTATTTATCCTCTCGATTGGTCTAGATTTCTGCACAGCAGACGTTTCTAGAGAACCTAGCTGCTCTCTGCCTTTCACGTGCTGTTCTGTGACCATGTGGGTGGGTCCAGGGTAAGGTGGCTTCTGGCTTCCCCAGTGGCTCAGATGTGATCTGACTGCCTTGAAGAAGACCCCTGGGTCGGGAAGATCCCCTGGAGAAGGGCATGGCAACCCACCCCAGTAGTGTTGCCTGGAGAGTCCTCCTGGACAGAGCAGCCATGGGGTCTCAAAGAGTCGGACGTGACTGAGCGACTGAACACACGAGGTGGCTTCACTTTGGGGATCTTATCTCGCCCTCCTGATCGCAGCGCCCTGTGGGTTCTCCTACTGAGTCACCTTCCGTCCCAGTTTCTCCTGAGCTCTGGTTCCAAGTTTTTGGCACAGCCCACAGGAGACAGCCAGCCGGCTCCCGGGTCTGTGTGCCCCAGCTGGTGTCGGGACTCTGCACTCTCCGCTCCTGTGTGGTTCTCTTTAAGCCACAGGCCGGGTGAGGTGCTCCTGCAGCCGTGCCTCCTTGCCTTGTCCATCTTTGCTCACCGTGTCCCCTCCCTCGAGCACCTTCTGATGGGTGACCCCGAAGTTGTTGGATGGAAGTTTGGAAAGCACCGTGAAGCCCGTCCGTCTACTACAGCCCCAAAGCCTATAGCTAGGCACCTCTCCCCCCACCCCCTCCTCCTGGGATGCTTGCCCTTCTAGAAGATTCTTTCACGTGCTGGGCAGCTTGCCAACTAGCTTGCAAGCTGCCTCCTTGACTCCTGAGGCTCCAGCTGAGCCAGACCTGAGTCCCCACAAGATAGCCCCCCTCTCCCCCCGGGCCGTCCCCCCACCCCAGTGTTCAGATCTTACCTCTGCTCAGGGCCCAGCTCTGCTGGCACCTCGCCCTTCCCTCATCTTCCTTTGGGTTTCTTTGTTTGTGCAGCTGTTTGTCCCTCTGCGCTAGCTGTTTCCTTCTGCTTTGTGTTACGGGTTTTCCCTGTTTTCTTTTTTAGGACTCTCTGTCTTACCTCCCCTGCACGCGCTCTTGGGGCAGAATCCAGCGTGGGAAGGACTCACTTCCTTGCTTCTCCTCCCTGTTCTCCCGGAGGTCCTCGCGTGTCTGTGTACACAGCAGGTGCGGACCGAGCACCGTGTGAGTGGCTGTCTGTGGGAGGCAGGGTTCGGCCCGTCCCTGGCTGCGTGGTGAGTGGCAGCCAGCTGGGGACTGGACCCCGACCGTGGGGGGCGACTGGGCCGCTAGTGGAGACCATGGGGGGACGTGGCTGCTTGCTGTCCGAGCGTCTTTACTTTTCTCTAGAGGAGTGAGTTTAAAACCACTGGGAGTGGCTGGGAAGCTGAACAGTTTGGGTAGAACCCAGAAATTCTACAGAATCCCCTAAACCGTTCTCTCCACAAATCCTATAGCCCTGTGCTTCAGTGTCTGCTGATACGTCTTTCTTGTGCCCGGTGATAAGGTCAAAAGTGCTGCAGATGATATCAGATTATGTGAAGCCAGCAACCTGCAGAGTTAGATAGGAATCTCAGTATATTTGAATAGGAGATAAATGGCTATCTTGTTTACCTATTTAAGAAAAAAAAAAAAAAAACTTTGCAGATTTGCATATGAGTCACAATCGGAAGAGACATACAGGCTTTTGTGGTTTTGAAAAGCAGCTGTCAGAAAAACAGCCGCCCTGCCTGCCCTCCCTCTCTAGGCACCTGCCTCAGCTATGGTCAGATTCCCTGGCTTCAGAGTAGCCGGATGTGGTCATAAATAGCGTAATTACGCTGAGATAATTCCAAGGCTAACTTTTATTTGTTACTCCAAAGTAGGTCAGCAGATGTTTCCTTAAGAAGTCAGATGGCAGGGCTTCCCAAGTGGCTCAGTGATAAAGAATCCGGCTGCCAGTGCAGGAGACTCAGGTTCGACCCCTGGTCCAGGAAGATCGCACAGGCCACAGAGCAACTGCGCATGTGCACCAGGGCCGCTGAGCCTGCGCTCTGGAGCGCAGGAGCCGCACCTGCTGAGCTCACCCCCTGCGGACCCGAAGCTCGTGCACAGCGGCAGAGGCCTCCGCTGTGAGGGACCCGCCACCCCCCCACCCCTCAAGACCCTCACCCCCGCCCCCCGCAGCTGGAGGAAAGCCCCTACGGCAGCAAGGACCCAGCACAGCCAGAGATCAGAGCAGTGGGTAAATAATTAAAAAAAAGAAAAAGCCAGGTTGCAAATACTTTAGGCTTTGTGGGTCCCAGCTTCTCAGTTCTGCTGCTTTAGTGCAAAAGCTGCTGTAGGCAGCGCCGTGTGAGTGAATGCACGTGGCTTCGTGCCAGGAAAGCTTTGTTTACAGAAGGGGGCAGCATGCTGGATTTGGCCTGCAGTTTGCCGACCCTGCTGTAAACCTTTATTCATCACTGAGCGTTTTCCTGCTCCTCGTTTGGCGCGTACACGTTCAGGATCGCTAAGCCTTCATTCTGGTCAGCTCTTCATTGTGTGGTGCCGTCTCTGTCTCTGACTGTTCTGTCTGTTCTAGAGTCTGCTTTATGGGGTGGCTTGGCCATGCCCGCTCCACGGGCCTTTTCTGCCCATTTACTTCCAACCTGCTTACACCCTTAGATTTGAAGTGAGTTTCTTTAGACTCTGTAGGGTTGACTGGAAGAAGGCAATGGCACCCCACTCTAGTACTCTTGCCTGGAAAATCCCATGGATGGAGGAGCCTGGTAGGCTGTAGTCCATGGGGTCGCTAAGAATTGGACACGACTGAGCGACTTCCCTTTCACTTTTCACTTTCATGCATTGGAGAAGGAAATGGCAACCCACTCCAGTGTTCTTGCCTGGAGAATCCCAGGGACAGGGGAGCCTGGTGGGCTTCTGTCTCTGGGGTCACACAGAGTCGGACACGACTGAAGCAACTTAGCAGCAGGGTTGACTGGTGTTTTTAATCATCTAGGCCAGCCTGTGTCTTAATGTAAATACATTAGGGTTTAAATCTGCCATTTAATTTTTTAGTTTTCATTTCTCTGCTTTTTCCTGCCTTCCTGTGGATTGCTTAAAAACCTATTTTTAGGATTCCGTACTGATTGGTCCGTACATCTTCACCTGTGTTTAAACCAGCTGTTTGTGGTGGTAAAATGTCCGCACTCCTTTCAAGTGCAGCTGTGTGTGTGGCCCTCGGCGTTGGTCTGTGCGGACGAGCCTCATCCCAGTCCAGTGGAGTCGTCATTTTACCAGCTTGAGGAAGTGCAGAAACCTCCCCTCTCTCTGCATCACTTTACTCTCCCGTTTCATAGTAAAATAGTCTTATCTCTTCCACATGCATTTGGAACCACATTAGTGTTACAGCTTTATCTTCAACCCTAAAACATAATTTAGGACAGTCAGGCAGAGAAGGAAATACTGCTGTGATTGCACATATCTTTACTCACTGTCTTCTTTCTTCTGCTTTCTTTTTTTCTTTTCAAGGAGTCTTTTATCATTTCTACTTCCTGTATCTGTTCTTTGAGGACAGGTCTGCTGGCAGTAAGACTGTTAGTTTTTCTTCATCTGAGAATGCCTTGATTTCTCCTTTAATCCCCAAGGGACATTTTTGCTGGGTATAAGATTCTTCCCTTTTCAGCACTGGAGAACCATTGTGCTGCTTGCTCTGCCTCCTGTGATTTCTGAGGGTAAATCCACTGTCATTCAAAACTCTTTCCCCAGTAGGTGAAGTGTTGTTTCTCTTTGTTAATTTTAATACTCTTTTCTTTGTGCTTGATTTTTGGAATCCAGACTCTGATGTGTCTTGGATTTCTTTGAATTAGTGATATTTGAGGTTATGTCTTTTGTCAAAACTTTTGGGAAGTTTTCAGCTGTTATTTTTGGACACTTTCTCATCCCCTCTCCTCCTCTACTTCTGGGCCCCAGCGACACATGTTGGATCCTTTGCTGTGGCTCCACGGGTCCCTGAGGCTCTGTTCAGTGCTGTTGCCTTTTTTAAAATTATTTTCCTCTGTTGCTCAATTTGTGTAATTTCTCTTGCATCTTCCAGCTCACTGATTTTCCTCTGTCTCCATTCTGCTGTTGAGTTCACCCGTTTGTGTTCTGTTTTGGCTATTGTATTTTCTCAGTTCTAAAGTTTTCATGTGGTTCTTCTTTGGAATCGTCTGCTTCTTTGCTAAGACTTTTTTCTTCTCTGAGTCTTTATATGTCTTCATTTGTTTTAAGTGTGTAGTTGTTCGTGAAGCGTTTTCATAGTGGCGGCTGTAAGATCCTTGTCGGATAACCCCAACATCTTTGTCATCTGAGTTTTGGCATCCAGTGATTGTCTTTTTTTCCCCTCTCATTTTGAGATCTTCCCGGTTCTTGGCATGGTGATTGATTTTCGATTGAAACCTGGACATTTCTATCTTTTTTACGTTATGAAAATTTGGATCTTATTTAAGTTTCCTCTTATAGCTGGCTTTCTCTGACACTGCGCTATCAGGGAGTAGGAGGGACTAGTTACCACCAGATCGGGGAAGAAGTCCAGGTTCCCCTGGGCCTCATCAGCAGCCAAGGGGGTGCCCCCCATTGATGGGTGAACCCCCCGCTCGGCCTCCACTGAGACCTCCTGGCTTGAAGGGTAGGGATGCCCTGTGACTACACACCGTGGAGTGTGGCTGGAGGTTGGTGCAAGTTCTGACTCTCCCCTTGGTCCCCGACACCAGCCCAGCAAGGAAGGTGAGGGGCACCCCACTCATGCTGGGAGGCGGTGGAAGTCCACTCCCTCCTCATCCCCACTGACCCCTGTGGGGCATGACGCTCGCCACCCTCTGGGATTAAAGTGCTGGCTTCCCTCACACCACCCTGCTGGGGAGCGTCAGGCGCCTGCCTCCGCCCAAGGGCAGATGTCTAGACTCCAGGCAGCCTTTGCAGGTGGGGGGTGGGGGCAGGTTTTCTGTGTGTTGCTGGAGGAGGGCAGTTCTTGTCCAGAAGTTTCTCATCTTACTGGGCTCTCCTGCCCTTGGTCCTTTGGCCAGAGAGAGTGACCTTGGTTGGAGTTTTCTGTACCCATTGGCATTTCCAGCTGCTGAAGCCTTCAAATCTGAGATAACGTGGGGCAGGAAGAAACCCAGGAAACTCTCTACCGTCTTTCCTGGCCCCGAGGCCCCAGATCAGCTCCCTTCTCCCGCCCGCCTTCCAGAGTCTCCTGGCATTACTGGCACGTGGGACTCCAGGGAGGAGCAGTCTCGCCCTTCATCTCAGAGCAGAAGGTCCCTGTGCCGTCTTTAAAGTATTTTTTCCTCTCTGTTATACAGAGCAGGTTATCCGTGCCGAGTTGTGGGCTTCACTGACTTTCCTCTGTCACAGCCACTCCATTGCCGAGCCCAGATAGCGGCTCTTCTATTTCACATGCTGTCCTTTCAAGCTCTAAATTTTCCATTTGGTTCCTTCTAGTCGTCTCTTTTCATCCTGGGAACTTCCGTCCTTCCGTTCACTTTAGGAACGTTCAGAGCAGCACCTCACCGAGCCTGGTCCTATCGACCACGCTGAAGTTTGTGTCTGATGCCTCGGACACCTGGGGTTTCCCCGGGCAGGGCGTCTGCTGACCGGCGTTCCCCTGGGCCTCGCGGGGTGGCCTGGTTCTTGGTGTGCTGGTTAATTTTGCAGGCTGGGTATTTTTAATATTGTGTTGTGAGTCCTCTGGAGGATTTTCTTTTCTTAGGCAGGTGCTCAACCTGGTTGTACACAGATGGCAAGGCCGTGGGAGGGGGCTTCCACATCAGTCCGGCTCTTAAGGCCTTTGCACGCTTCTGAGGGCCTCCCTGGTGTTGGTCACTTGGGTGAAGCTGGCACCAGAAGTTGACAGACTTGGCCGTTCAGCTCCCAAGGCCCCTGTGCGCATCCTGTGTGTTCTGCTCACGAAGGGCGAGAGGGAGCCCGGCACGTGTCCATCTACCAGCAGAGCCAGGACACCCTCCCAGCCCTGCCGGCCGTGCTCCGGCTCCTCTGGACACAGGGGCGGGCTTTCTTTCTCTGCATCCAGCAGGCTTGGGCTGCCCTTGGTAGCGCTCATGGTAAAGAACCGGCCTTCAGGTGCAAGAGATATAAGAGACTCGAGTTCGATCCCTGGGTGGAGAAGACACCCTGGAGAAGGGAATGGCAACCCACTCCAGTGTTCTTGCCTGGAGAATCCAATGGACAGAGGAGCCTGGCGGGCTACAGTCCGTGGGGTCAAAAAGAGCCGGACACGCTGAAGCAACTTAGCACACAGGCATGCAGCGTGCAGTTTGCAGACCTCGGGCTGCCCTTGGGGCAGAGGTGTGAGTGAGAGAGAAATCGCTCAGCTGCAGCCACACGGACTGTACAGTCCCTGGAACTCTCCAGGCCAGAGTACTGGAGTGGGCAGCCCTTCCCCTTCTCCAGGGGATCTTCCCAACCCAGGGATCGAACCGGGGTCTCCTGCATTGCAGGTGGATTCTTTACCAACTGAGCTATCAGGGAAGCCCCAGAGGTGGGGAGAGAGAGAGACAAAGGGAAGGGCCTGCAAGGGCTGCTCCTTCTGCAGGGACCCCGCTCCTTCTGTGGGGGTGCCACTCCGGCCAGCTGGCCTGCTGCTGTCTGCTTTGGGCTCCTCGGTTCACTGTCTGCCTCCCGTCTTGCCCAGACCTCTTGGTCACAGTCGGGGAGTGAGGGCGACCGCGGGCGGCCCCTGGCGTCTTGGGCTAGTCCTGCTGACGCCGGCCTCTCTAGCTGCTCTCGAGCCTGCCGTGCTGTTTGCCGCCTCACTCAGGCGATCCTGGCCGCAGCCCTGGGAGCTGTTCTCAACTTGCTCCATTTCCAAGGCAGCAGTCGGGGCCAGGTGGGGACTCTACTAGAGCCCGGACCCCGAGATCCTGGGGTGCGCCCCCTGCGAGGATGCAGGTTCTGGGGTTCCTCTCAGCGGCCCCCACTGCCTCTCCTGGCAGGGGGGTGGGGAGAGCAGGGATCTTGGTGCAGGAGTCAGGCGTTGTGCCCCCAGTGGCCGGGGGATGCACTCAGGCCCCCGGAGTTCTCAGTCCCAATCACTAGGCTGGGGACACTTACCCGGGGTAGCCTGTGCTCGGAGGAGCGCAGGGCTGCCAGGTGGGAGTTGGGGACTAGCTGCGTCCTGTGTGTGCAAACACAGCTCTGCAGGGCAATGGTCGCTGCAGCCTGTCCCCCGAACCCGTGGCCTGGGAACCCACAGAGAAGCCCATCCTGAGTAGGTACGGCAGCAGCGTTTCCTGAAAGGCCCAGTCCCGTCCTTTCACGGGCGCTGATGGAGAAAAGCCTTGAGGGTGGCCAGGCCACCTGGAGCTTGACGCTGGGCTTGGGGGACACTGGCCCCGCCCACCGTCATCTGTGTGGGTGTGCACTGTTATGTGGGTGGCCGTGCGTCCAGCCATCCAGGACCTTGTAAGAGAAGTGGACCTATAGACGGCGGGGGTATTTTTGCTCCAAGTCGCAGCTCGGAAGCTCACGCAGTGTCCGCAGGTCACGGCCAGCGCTGGGCAGGGCAGGATGGAGCCAAGACCGGCGGTGACGTCACAGCTGCCCCCGGTGCCCCCTGGGCAGTCTCTCCCCCAGCCTCGCCCATGGTCCCTCTGGAACGCTCAGCCCCTCAGTCCCCACCCACGTGGGAGGGTGACCACCTGTCACACCAGATGAGGTCACACTCCCTGGGGACGGGGAGAGGAGGCCAGAGACCCGCGTCTCTTATCAGCAGAAGCCTTGAGGCTTCCAGCCCAGGTTTGGTTACAAAATTTCAGTCCATTTCTGGAAAGGGCTGTGTTACAGGAGAACAGTGTTTTGAGTTGTTAACAGTTATGGTATTTGCTAATGGCTTGAGCGCCATTAGCACTAAGAGCGCCTTGGCAGCTGCGACTGGCACACTAAGCACAGCCGAGAGGAGCTACCCCACGACCGAGGTCAGGAAGGGCGGCGGTGAGGAGAGACCCCTCCTCCAAGGTCAGGAAGGGCGGCGGTGAGGAGAGACCCCGAGTCCAAGGTAAGAGAAACCCAAGTAAGACGGTAGGTGTTGCAAGAGGGCATCAGAGGGCAAACACAATGAAACCATACTCACAGAAAACTAGTCAGTCTAATCACACTAGGACCACAGCCTTGTCTAACTCTGAAACTAAGCCATGCCCGTGGGGCAATCCAGGATGGACGGGTCATGGTGGAGAGATCTGACAGGGTGTGGTCCGCTGGAGAAGGGAATGGCAAACCACTTCAGTATTCTTGCCTTGAGAACCCCATGAACAGTATGAAAAGGCAAAATGATAGGATACTGAAAGAGAAACTCCCCAGGTCAGTAGGGGCCCAATATGCTACTGGAGATCAGTGGAGAAATAACTCCAGAAAGAATGAAGGGATGGAGCCAAAGCAAAAAGAATACCCAGCTGTGGATGTGTCTGGTGATAGAAGCAAAGTCCGATGCTGTAAAGAGCAATATTGATTAGGAACCTGGAACGTCACGTCCATGAATCAAGGCAAATTGGAAGTGGTCAAACAAGAGATGGCAAGAGTGAATGTCGACATTCTAGGAACCAGCGAACTAAAATGGACTGGAATGGGTGAATTTAACTCAGATGACCATTATATCTACTACTGTGGGCAGGAATCCCTCAGAAGAAGTGGGGTGGCCATCATGGTCAACAAAAGAGTCTGAAATGCAGTACTTGGTTGCAATCTCAAAAACGACAGAATGATCTCTGTTCGTTTCCAAGGCAAACCATTCAATGTCACAGTAATCCAAGTCTATGCCTCAACCAGTAACGCTGAAGAAGCTAGGTTGAACGATTCTATGAAGACCTATAAGACCTTTTAGAACTAACACCCAAAAAAGATGTCCTTTTCATTATAGGGGACTGGAATGCAAAAGTAGGAAGTCAAGAAACACCTGAAGTAACAAGCAAATTTGGCCTTGGAATACGGAATGAAGCAGGTTAAAGACTAATAGAGTTTTGCCAAGAAAATGCACTGGTCATAGCAAACACCGTCTTCCAGCAACACAAGAGAAGACTCTATACATGGACATCACCAGATGGTCAACACCAAAATCAGATCGATTATATTCTTTGCAGCCAAAGATGGAGAAGCTCTATACAATCAGCAAAAACAAGACCAGGAGCTGCCTGTGGCTCAGACCATGAACTCCTTATTACCAAATTTAGACTTAAATTGAAAAAGTAGGGAAAACCACTAGACCATTCAGGTATGACCTAAATCAAATCCCTTATGATTATACAGTGGAAGTGAGAAATAGATTTAAAGGCCTAGATCTGATAGAGTGCCTGATGAACTATGGAATGAGGTTCGTGACATTGTACAGGAGACAGGGATCAAGACCATCCCCATGGAAAAGCAAAAAAGCAAAATGGCTGTCTGGGGAGGCCTTACAAATAGCTATGAAAAGAAGAGAAGCGAAAAGCAAAGGAGAAAAGGAAAGATATAAACATCTGAATGCAGAGTTCCAAAGAATAGCAAGAAGAGATAAGAAAGCCTTCTTCAGTGATCAATGCAAAGAAATAGAGGAAAACAACAGAGTGGGAAAGACTAGAGATCTCTTCAAGAAAATCAGAGATACCAAAGGAACATTTCATGCAAAGATGGGCTCGATAAAGGACAAAAATGGTATGGACCTAACATACCAGAAGCAGAAGATATTAAGAAGAGGTGGCAGGAATACACAGAAGAACTGTACAAAAAAGATCTTCACAACCCAGATAATCATGATGGTGTGATCACTGACCTAGAGCCAGACACCCTAGCATGTGAAGTCAAGTGGGCCTTAGAAAGCATCACTACAAACAAAGCTAGTGGAGGTGATGGAATTCCAGTGGAGCTATTCCAAATCCTGAAAGATGATGCTGTGAAAGTGCTGCACTCAATATGCCAGCAAATCTGGAAAACTCAGCAGTGGCCACAAGATTGGAAAAGGTCAGTTTTCATCCCAATCCCAAAGAAAGGCAATGCCAAAGAATGCTCAAACTACCGCACAATTGCACTCATCTCACACGCTAGTAAAGTAATGCTCAAAATTCTCCAAGCCAGGCTTCAACAATATGTGAACCGTGAACTTCCTGATGTACAAGCTGGTTTTAGTAAAGGCAGAGGAACCAGAGATCAAATTGCCAACATCCTCTGGATCATGGAAAAAGCAAGAGAGTTCCAGAAAAACATCTATTTCTGATTTATTGACTATGCCAAAGCCTTTGATTGTGCAGATCACAATAAACTGTGGAAAATTCTGAAAGAGATGGGAATACCAGACCACCTGATCTGCCTCTTGAGAAATCTGTATGCAGGTCAGGAAGCAACAGTTAGAACTGGACATGGAACAACAGACTGGTTCCAAATAGGAAAAGGAGTACGTCAAGGCTGTATATTGTCACCCTGTTTATTTAACTTCTATGCAGAGTACATCATGAGAAACGCTGGACTGGAAGAAACACAAGTTGGAATCAAGATTGCTGGGAGAAATATCAATAACCTCAGATATGCAGATGATACCACCCTTATGGCAGAAAGTGAAGAGGAACTAAAAAGCCTCTTGATGAAAGTGAAAGTGGAGAGTGAAAAAGTTGGCTTAAAGCTCAACATTCAGAAAACGAAGATCATGGCATTTGGTCCCATCACTTCATGGGAAATAGATGGGGAAACAGTGGAAACAGTGTCAGACTTTATTTTTCTGGGCTCCAAAATCACTACAGATGGTGCCTGCAGCCATGAAATTAAAAGACGCTTACTCCTTGGAAGGAAAGTTATGACCAACCTAGATAGCATATCAAAAGCAGAGACATTGCTTTGCCAACAAAGGTTCGCCTAGTCAAGGCTATGGTCTTTCCTGTGGTCATGTATGGATGTGAGAGCTGGACTGTGAAGAAGGCTGAGCGCCAAAGAATTGATGCTTTTGAACTGTGGTGTTGGAGAAGACTCTTGAGAGTCCCTTGGACTGCAAGGAGATCCAACCAGTCCATTCTGAAGGAGATCAGCCCTGGGATTTCTTTGGAAGGAATGATGCTAAAGCTGAAACTCCAGTATTTTGGCCACCTCATGCGAAGAGCTGACTCATTGAAGAAGACTCTGATGCTGGGAGGGATTGGAGGAGAAGGGGATGACAGAGGATGAGCTGGCTGGATGGCATCACTGACTCGATGGATATGAGTCTGAGTGACCTCCGGGAGTTGGTGATGGACGGGGAGGCCCGGCGGGCTCCGGTACATGGGGTCGCGAAGAGTCGAACACGACTGAGTGACTGATCTGATCTGAATGGCTTGTGCTAATGGCTCTAAAAGATTGCTTTGTTATTAGAAGAAAAAGTGCTGGACTGACAGGCCCAGAGAGAGGCGCCTTCACGTTTGGCTGAAGGGCCTGAGAGAACTGGGGGCTGATCTAAGTCACTGAGGCGGCAGGTGTCGGTCGCTCGAGCCGTGTTCCGTGGAGAAATGGAAATCACTTCCAGTATGACTTTATGCAGGCTTCCCAGGGGGCCCAGTGGTAAAGAATCAGCCTGCCAGCACAGGCGACCTGGGTTCCGTCCCTGCGTCGGGAAGATCCCCTGAAGGAGGAAATAGCAACCCACTCCAGCATTCTTGCCTGGAGCATCCCATGGACAGAGGAGCCTGGCGGGCTACCATCCATGGGGTTGCAAAGAGTTGGATACGACTGAAGCGACTTAACACACATGCGTGATTTTATGCAAGGTGCAAAACCTAGTAAAATCACGTGCCCTGACACGCTGTTGATAAGGATATTCTTGCAAATGAAAGCTACGTCCTTCAACATTAAAGATGTTCCAACCACTTGCTGTATGTGGCTGCTTGTTGTTGTTATTTTTTTTTAAGGTCTTTTTCTTTACCAGTTTCTGAGTGGCTTTGTGGATGTTCACGTCCACACTTGGTTGCCTGTCCCGCATCCTGCAATCGGGGGTCACGGGTGTGGGTGAGGGGACACCCCGCCTCGGTGTGTGTGTGGTGTGTGTACATCTGGTTGTGTGTATTTGGTGTGTGTGTGTGTGTGTGTGTGTATCCAGGTGTGATGTGTGTGTATCTGGTGTGTGTGGGGGCGGATAGCAAGGATGGGGACTAGTGGCTTGGCTGAGGGACTGCAGTGGTCCCCGTGAGGGTGTGGCCAGAGCACACTTACTTAACATCCAAGCAAGCTCTTTGTGATCATACATTCCAGTAAAGCCTTATAAATCCATTCTTTACTTCTCTTGTGATTTGTAATGTGTTAGATAAGTTGTAGAATTCATCGTCAGTGAACAAAAATGAGGGTCATAGCTGGACATTAGGTTTTCAATAGGCTTGATAATATAAAATTAAACAAAAATCAAAGATGTGTTCAAACTTGGGAGTTTTTTTGCAATTTTATGAAAGAGTTGCTTCTTTGTCTTCTTTTATTTTGAATTTGCTTAGTTAGTTTTTACAGCATTGCAAAAGTTGATACCAGTTAAGATTTCCATTTTAAACTTAAAAAATGTGATCCTAAACTGCACTTCAATCACAAATCCTAAGCTTCAGCACCGTTCCCCATGCAGTTTAACACCGCGGGGCGGGAGGGCGACAGGGAGCGGCACTTCTGGCGAGTGGGCGGTGGTTCTACCTGTGGGGCTCGCGCCCTCCAGCAGGTTATGGCTAGTGACCACATCACTCTCATCTCCTCTTGGGACACTTGTGGTTCTTTCTGCACTTCCAACTGTTTTCTTTCTCACGGAGGTAGCATGCTGTTCCATGGAAAGATGGTCTTGTCCTTGATAAACAGGAGCTCTTTAGTTCTTTGTTTTATGACCGAGTTGCCTATAGAGCTGTTTCTCAAAATCTGTAATGTCTGTAGAGAGGAGTTAAACAGTTTGCTTCTGTTGGATTCCAAATTGAGTCTTAAGACCAGGAGAAGTGAAGCCGCATTGGGACGAGGACAAAGAACACGCATGGTGGCTGTTTTCCGCACCCCCGAGGTGTGCAGCAGCCGAGCCCCTTGCCCATGCGGGAGGGCCAGGGGACGGTGTGTCTGAGCACGCCCGGCGCTGCCCGCTGGGCACCTGGGAGGTGGCACAGAGCAGGTTCTGTTTGCTCGCCCCATGAGACTTTCTGTCTTAAATGTTCAAGACCCCTCAGGCCCTGGGAACGCGAGTCCTCAGAGCCTGTGGGCGGCCCCTCAGCGCGAGCGTCCTCTCCCCGTACTGGTGTCAGGCTTCCTGTGGCGCTGGGCCGTGGTGTCTCCCCCGAGTGTGCTGGTAAAACTCCTGTCCAGTGGGGCCTCGCCAGTATGGGAGTCCTCAGCCGTGTCTGACTCTCTACGACCCTGTGGACTGCAGCCCGCCAGGCTCCTCTGTCCATGGGACGCTCCAGGCAAGAATACTGGAATGGGCTGCCATTCCCTTCTCCAGGGGATCTTACCGACCCCAGGATCGAACCCAGCTCTCCTGCATTGCAAGCAGATTCTTTACTCTCTGAGCCACCAGGGAAGCCCAGGGACCTTGCTGCCTATGGTTTTAAACTCTGGTGACTCATGAGTTCAGAGCTGTAGCAGCGATTTCTTGGGAAGCCGTCAGTTTGAGAGGACAGGAGAATGTTTTCGCGGAGGTTGTGTCCGAGCCCTCTTACTGTTGTTGGTTTTCATGGCACGCAAGGGTGTGTGACGAGCCCAGGTGGGGGGCGCGGGCAAGAGTTCGGAGGGGCTGGTCAGAGCTGTGAGGGGCAGCTGAAACCCTCGTGTGTCCTGCAGGACCCGGGGGGCCTGCTCTACCTGGAGCACTGCGTGCCCGAGTTGTCTTCCGGAAGTGTGGAGTCAGCTGTGACTGGTCTCAGCACCTTGGTTGAGACTGGATAGGACCACTGGCCCTTCAGCTGGGCCCACGTGAGTGTCCACTCAGTAACCTTTTTTTTTTTTTATATGAAGGATAATTGCTTTACAGACTTGCTGTTTTCTGTCAAACTTCAACATGAGTCAGCCATAAGTATACATATATCCCCTCCCTTTCAAACCTCCCTCCCATCTGCCTCCCCTTCCCACCCCTCTAGGTTGATACAGAGCCCCTGTTTGAGTTTCCTGAGCCATACAGCAAATTCCCATTGGCTACCTATTTGACATATGGTGAAGAGTTGACTCATTGGAAAAGGCTCTGATGCTGGGAGGGGTTGGGGGCAGGAGGAGAAGGGGACCACAGAGGGTGAGATGGCTGGATGGCATCACTGACTCGATGGACATGAGTCTGAGTGACCTCCGGGAGTTGGTGATGGACAGGGAGGCCTGGCGTGCTGTGATTCATGGGGTCGCAGACGACTGAGCGACTGAACTGAACTGAATGTAAGTTTCCATGTTACTCTCTCCATACATCTCACTCTCTCCTCCCTTCTCCCTATCTCCATAGTTCTATTTGTCTGTTTCTCCACTGTTGCCCTGTAAATAAATTCTCCAGTACCATTTTTCTAGATTCCACATATATGCGTTAGAATACTATATTTATCTTTCTCTTTCTGACTCACTTCACTCGGTATAATAGGTTCTAGGTTCATCCACCTCATCAGAACTGACTCACATGTGTTCCTTTTTATGGCTGAGTACTATTCCATTGTGTATGTGTACCACAACCTCTATCCATTCATCCGTCGCTGGGCATCCAGGTTGCTTCCATGTTCTAGCTACTGTGAAGTGCTGCAGTGAACATGGGGTCCATGCGTCTCTTTCACTTCTGGCTTCCTCGGAGTGTATGCCTAGGAGTGGGATTGCTGGGTCATATGGCGCTTTATTCTAGTTTTTTAAGGAACCTCCATATCGTCTTCCATAGTGGCTGTACGCTCAGTGACCTTTCGACATCACAGGGCCAAGCACTCTACCCGCGGCGGGGGCTGAGCGCTTCTGTTTCTGGCCGAGTGGAGGCTGGTGCCGGCTTGGCCCGTGCACGGTGATGGACCTTCCCACACGCTCCCTGCACCCCCGAGGCCCTGCAGCTCCATCCCACGGGGACCCCAGCCCCTGGCCTGCAGGGAGGTGTGCCTCGGGCTTGCTCTTCTTGCTGTCCCTGTGCACGGCTGCCTCGGGAGGAAAGCTCTCTCTGGGGCTGACCTCAGCTCAATGCACACCCAGCGGGACGAGCCTGGTGAGGCCTCTGTTCCCTCGGTCCTTGGGGATCTCACAGCGGCAGGGCTGTGACCCAGCATGGGCGCTGCCAGCCTACACACATGCTGCGTTGCTCCTGCCCTGTCCAGCTCTTTGCAGCCCTGTGGACTGTGTAGCCCAGCAGGCTCCTCTGTCCATGGAATTTCCCAGGGAAGAGTGCTGGAGCGGGTTGCCATTTCCTCCTCCAGGGGTCTTCCCAACCCAGGGATCAAACTCACATCTCCCGCATCTCTGGAAGGTCACTGAATCCGAGCGCCCGGAGCCTAGAGCTGAGCAGGGGGCTCCTGCCTGGATTGGGAAGCCTCGGGGGTCTTCTGCCTTTTGAGTGGTCTTATCCCAGCATGAAAGGAGGTGGAGGGAGCCCCAGTCTTCCTCCCTGGGCTTGGTCCCCGAGAGGACAGGAGTGGCTCGTAGTAGGGGACGGCCTCCGTCTGCCCAATCCGGCCCCAGGGTGCCCACTGCACCATTTGTCCTCAGGGTGACTGTTGCCACAGGCAGACTCCTTTTTTTCATCTCAAGAAATTTTAAAAATCACCCTGAGGAAGTCACTTTGCTTTAGTAATTTAGTAGAGCAGAGGTTTTATAAAGGCTGCCAATACGACTGCCATCCCAGCAAGGCTGCTTGACTTGGCTGAACTGTGGTTGAAAATCTTACTTCTGTTGTAGGTGTGTGTGGCGGGGGGCAGGGGGCGATTATCCAGAGTCGAAAAAAATCCTTGTTTGATCAGAGCAGGTGTTGGGTGTGGAGCCTTGGTTTGTTCTCTGCTTCCTGTTTGGAGAAGGGTCGCCGAGCCCACCAGTCCTGGAGGCAGTGGGAGGCGCTGGCCGCCCTCTAGCAGAACCGGGGTGGTGGGCAGGGGGGTGCTGCATTAGTGGCTGGAGCCCAGGGGTCTGCTGAAAGCCTCCAGTGACAGACGGCCCCACCGCAAAGAGGTGCTGGGGTGGGGGCGGGGGAGCCCTGGGCCAGGGAGGTGTCCAGGGAGTCGAGCGTCTGTTCCAGAACCTTCTGTTCAGAAGTTTGCTTGAAAGGGGACGTTGGGTTGTGACTTTATAAAGGGAGAGGAGACGCCCACGAGCCTCGGCCCCTGATCCTACGACGGGGCACAGCGGGCCCAGGGACCACGAGGGCGCCTCGGGCCGTGGCAGGAGCAGCTCAGGGGGAGCACCGTCTGGGCGGGGATTCCGGCCCCGGTCGGGTGAGGGGCGCTGCTCTGGGGAGACGCGGTGGCCAGCGCAGGCGTGGGCCCTCATCTGTCCAGCGAGCCCGGTGCCAGCGTCGATTTGGTCTGAAAGCAGCTGCACCACCTCGCATCACACCCTTTCATGGAAGACTGGGCTTTTTTATCTAATCTCGTGTGCAACGCACGATCGTTCAGAATGCAAGCCAAGGGAGAGAAATGCTCATTAGTGCAGGAAATGAAAGTGGCCCAGTTCCCACCATCAGCTCTCTGCCAGGTGTGCCTCCCGTGTCTGTCCATAGACGTGAACCGGCCATGCCCACGTGTGTGTTCACCCGACGTGCACTGCTGAGCCCCGAGGCCCCTCCGCCCAGCACAGGCAGGGCGACCCGGGGCCCGCCGTGTCATTTTCCCTGCACTGTGCCCGTGGCTGATTCTCGGAGCCACACGCAGCCAGCAGCACCGGAGACTAAGTGACAGGCTTTGAGCGGGTCATCCCGCCAGCCATGCGTGACTTGGGGCCTCTCCCAGACTCTTGACGCCCCCTCACTGGAGGGGAGGGTTTTGAAGACGAGGGTGTGACCTACACATGCGAGGTGAGACACAGCAGGCACCGAGGCCCATGGCCTGGGGTCAGCGGGCGGGGGAGGCGGAAAGGAGCCTGCCATCTGTGCTGGACTCCGCCCTCCTCGCCCCGACCCGGCCACTTCCACAGCCCCACCCGGTTTCACCTGCCAGCCAGTGTTGTCAGGAGGTTCGGGCTGAACTCTTGGCCCAGCAGACAGAGGGGCCGAGGGAGCCGGGTGGGACTGGCCTCTGTTCCAAGCCCGTCACTCACCAAGCCCTGCTCTTTGATTGCCAACCCCCCACCCTCCCCACCAGGCTTCCCAGGTGACTCAGTGGTAAAGAATCTGCCTGCCAAGCAGGAGATGGGAGTTTGATCCCTGGGTCAGGAAGATCCCCTAGAGAAGGACATGGCAACCTGCTGCAGTATTCCTGCCTGGGAAATCCCATGGACAGAGGCACCTGGTGGGCTCCAGTCCTTGGGGTCACAGAGTCAGACATGACCTAGCGCCTTAACAACAACCGCCTGGGCACAGGCTCGCCCAGGACAGCCTCCATCGGGATCCTGGGTTCTGGGCTTGTCCTTCCTTGACCAGGCAAGATGTAGATAGTGATGTTTTGTTCAGATCCCGTGATCTCTATCCCTTTTTAGAGAAAATAATTCTGTTTGCCACCACGTCTGTTACGTGGACAAGCAGTGCACATGTGAAAGCTTGGATCCTGCTGACCTGGTTTGGTTTTTCTTCTCAGCCAAGCAGCAGATGAAGGTGTGGGTAAGCTGAGTGTAGCAGAAGATGGCAAGAGTTGCTGAAACTTTTCCCTGTTGGGGTGTTAGAGCCCCCCACCCCACCCCAGCAAAAGCACGTCAGTCTCAGACCCTCTGCGAGGCTCCACCCCCTCGAATGTCCCTGCACCCCCTTCTCTCCCGGGCGGCCCCCTCGCAGCCTCTCTGGTCCGACCGCTGGCAGACTGGGATCAGATACCCCTCGGGAGCAGGGGGTACGAGAGGGGTCACAGCTTCAGAGAGTCAGAGCCCGAGAGAGAGGCCCTGGGTGGAGGCTCTACTGGATCGGGTCTGCCCAGCCGGCTTCCAGCTCTGCTGCAAGAGTGTCGTGTCCCTTTCCTGCCCCAGCCCAGCACCTCTAACCCTGGGCACACCCCACTCTCGGAACTTGGAGGCGTCTGAGCTGGCTCCTGTGACTTGATTTCCTTAGGCCGCCAGGCCAAAGGTGAAGCGAGGTCATTCCAGGTGTCACAGCACGCCTGTCGTTTAGCTGTCACAGAAACGGAGCCCGTCGGCGCGCTCGCAGGCCTCCGAGCCAGCCCGGGGCCTCGAGGAGTCGCCGCGCGCCTGTGTGTAAGGGTGGACGGGGTTTCCACCCACTTCACCGGCGGGCTTGGGGGTCGTAGCCTGTTCATGCTGGGTGCTTGACCTCCAGCCTCCCTGCTCCCAGGTCCTGTCCTCGGCGAGGTCTTTCTGGTCCCGCATTCGGTCACAGGCTGTCGCCTTGCGCTTCCCACGGCTGTTTGTGTCCGGCCTTAGCTGAGGCCCATGGTGACGACTGAGTCGAGGGTGTTCCGTGCTGTCCTCCCCGCGCCCACCCAGGCGCCCCCTTCCTCCTCCTGCGCCCGAGTGGGTGGTTGGACCCCGAGCCCCTGCCTCCCACCTTGGTGTGGCCCCGACCCACCCGCACACTGTGGGGTCCTGGTCTGTCCCGGGCCTCCTTCCCTCTTCATTTCTGAGCAGACTGAACCACAGGTGCTGGGGCGTGAACAGCTTTCCCCGGGGTTGGCACGGGAGCTGGCCTGAGAGGCCGCAGCCCACTTCGGTCCCTGTGGACGAAACACCCTGTCTTCGGAGGGCATGGACTGGGTCCCAGCCCAGTAGCACTGAGGCTTACGAGGACACGGAACTTGTCCTCTGCCTCTGGGACGTCCCAGCACGTGGAGCCGCTCTGCTGCTGCTCAGGTGAGTCCTGTGCCCTGAGTGAGGCCGTGGTGTCTTTGCAGATGCCTGCACTGTGCCTATTTCCGAGATCATCACTGTTGAGGAAGCGGACGTTAACGGGAAGCAGTACACCAGCGGAAAATGGCAGAAAATGGAAAAGCCGTACGCTTTCACAGGTAATCTGCCCTAAAGTCCCTCGTAGCTCCAGGCAGGTCACGTGAAAGAGAACTCCTTTGTCATTCGCTTAACGAACTCACTGTGTCCCTGGTTTATCTTTATAGAAAGGTCCTTGTATCGTTTTTTTTCCAAGCTTTTTTTTTTTTTTTAACTGAGGTATAGTTGGTTTACAGCATTGTGTTAATCTCTGCTGTAGAGCAAAGGGAATCAGTTATGCATATCCAAGCTCTGCTTTTAATGTTTTGTTCATCTTTTATTTTTCTTCATTATTATTTTTTTACATGGGTTAGAAGAACTGAGGGGTAAACTCTCTTCCCTCACATACACTGGAAGGGGCGCGTCGGGAGCCGGGTGGCCCGGGGCTCACGGGTGTGTCCTCCGCGCAGTGCACCGTGTTCGGAGGGCCCGGCGGCACCGCTGGAGGTGGGCGCAGGTCACGTTCTGGTGCCCGGAGGAGCAGCTGTACCACCTGTGGCTGCAGACCCTGCGGGAGCTGCTGAACACGCTGAGTACGTACCTGCTTTGTGCTCTGTGCAGAAGCGGACGTGGCGAGGCGCTGTGACTTCTGAGCACTTTTCTGGTTAGAGGACCGCGCAGGGGCTGCCTGGAGCCTGGCCCCTGGGCGCCAGCGCCTTCACTTACAAACGTGAGGCCAGGGCAGGCCCCTTGGTGCCGGGGGCCTGGGTTTCTTTTCCTGGGAATTGGGGTGGTGAGACCTGCGCTCGAGGTGAACGGAGGACGTTAAACCGGGTGCCCGGGGATCACCTGTGTCCACATGGGGTGTCTGAGCTGTGAACTATTGCTGTGTAAGGAGGGTCTGTCTGTCCCATTTAAACAACAGTAGCTCATTTTGTACCTGGAACACCCATGTTGTTTGGGTATATATATTTTTTATTTGAAGACTAGTTGGTTTACAACGTTGTGTTAATTTCTGCTGTACAGCACAGTGACTGTTACACGTGTGTGTGTGTGTATACATGTGTTTTTCTTCAGATTCTTTTCCATTATGGTTTATAGCAGGATACTGAATATAGTTCCCCTGTGCCATGCAGTAGAAACTTACTGTTTATCATCATATATACGACATTTTGCTAATCTGTTTTTGGGTATAGTCTTAATACACAGTCTCAACAACTGAGTACAGTCTTCAGCCACAGAAAAGAAAGAGCATGTGTTCAGCTTGATTTTCTACAATTTAAAATTAATTTGGCATCTAGATCTAAAAAGTGGATTTTAACATACTTGAAGGCTGCATTCCCCATGTAGCAGCTCCAGAGTGGCTTCCTGGCTTGGGAAAAGCACGGCTTTGGCTTCGCATCTGGGTGGTGGGACTTGGTCTCCGCATTTCACCGTCTAATTCTGCCGGACGGGACGGGTGTCTGAGTCTAACCAGTGTGTTCACCTTTCCCCCATCTCAGACCCCTGGCGCTTGGTCCTCTGCTTGTCCAGCTGGACCTCTGAACGAGTCTGAACGCGTCCCTTCACTGTGACTTACGCGCTGCTGTTGTTCCGTAGCATCTCGACCGAAGCACTTGCTGGTGTTCATCAACCCGCTTGGAGGGAAAGGACAGGGCAAGCGGATCTACGAGAAGAAAGTGGCCCCGCTGTTCACACTGGCCGCCATCACCACCGAGGTCATTGGTAAGGCGTGAGGGCTCTGTGTGGGTGCAGAAGTGAGACTGAGAGCAATCCAGGGACGGTTTCACTGGATACTGTGTGTGTGTGGCCGTACCACGCGGCCTGTGGGATCTCAGTTCCACGAGCTTGAACCTGGACCCTTGGCCGTGGAAGTGTAGAGTCTTAACCACTGGACTGCCAGGGAATTCCCTAAGAGTCTTTTAACTAAATAGAATGTCGGGGTTTTGGTATGCCAGAATGAGAAGAATGCAAAGTAAAGAGTGTAGATAGACTATTCCAGCTGACAGTTAGCATATAAATCCCTCAAGAAAAACACCAAGAGGGAAAAGGACAAAGACCACAGACAGAAAGGTCTTGCAGGAGACGCAGGCAGTTAGTAAGGCTTAGAAATCGCTTCACCAGTGAGTGACATTTTAGAGAACCACGGTGCGATGCCACGTTTGTGGCACTGAGCTTCAGAGCAAGTTCTCGACGCCGGGAGGCTGTGGGGAAACAGTGCCTCTTGTTCAGCGCCTCGAAGGTTTTGTGTAACCTTATTAAAGGGCCACTTGGCAGTGCGGGTCAAGCGTCTTAGGTTTTTTTTAAACTTCCCAGGGGAAACCATCAGCTGTGCAGAGAAGGAGGTACGCAGATGTCTCTTGACTCGTTTTTATAAAAGCGAAATACTGGAAACCACTGATGCCCCAAACAAGGAACATGAATAACATTGAGCTGAATCTAGAGGAATAGTTTGTAGTTCTTTAAAATGGTCTTTACAAGAAAGTTTCAGTGATGGAAAGGGGGTTGTGATAAGATACTGAGGGAGAAAGGACACAAAATTGTGTGCGCAAGAGAGTTTTAGAAATTATAGTGAGTAAACGGACTACGGATGGACATTTTCTACATCTGGTATTCTAAAATTTACAAAGTCCTTTGGCTACTAAGGGGAAACTATGAAATAGATGTAACCTCTTACCCCCAAAATCGTTATTTGTTGGCAATTAAGCGCCAGTAAGGGGACGTCTTACCCGCATAGTGTATTCTGGGAGGCTGTGCTTCCCTAGGCCGGCTCCATCCCTCTCCGTGAAGGGGATTCGGGGACTAAGGAGGATTCCTTACAGCCAGTCCCCCCACCCCGAGGATTTTATAGGCCCTCAGTTTGAAGTGGTTTAAACCCCTTCACTTTAAAGCGGATTCTCAGGCTTGAGTGTAAACGCAACAAGCTCATGTTGTCTCTCCCACAGTAACTGAACGTGCCAATCATGCCAAGGAGAGTCTATATGAGCTCAACATCGACAAGTACGACGGGTGAGTGAGGGGCCCCATCCGCTACTTTCAGTCCATCCTCACCAGCCCTGCTCCCTCCCTTCCTCCGGAAGTAAACATGCTTCTCCTGCAAGCCCGGCAAAGCAGGAGCAGCGGAGGACCCGTGCTCCTCTGCTCCTCAGAGGACCGCCGAGGAAGTTTGGTTCCGCTTCTCAGTCTTACCGCCTCATACAGAAATCTTTTCACTTGGAGGTGATCACCTCTTGTCCCTAAATATGTGTGTGTGTGCCCTAAAGTCGAGGAGGTCCTTCAGAGCTAAGATGCAGGCATCACTCGCTGCCCAGGAGATGGGCCCCGACACAGACGCCGTCGCCCTGTGCTGTCCGGACCCAGGCTCTGCACGCGCCCCGTCAGTTCCCTAAGGCAGAAGGGCCCTGGGGCAGGCATGGCCTCAGAGGACGGGCTGGTTCTCTGGCCTCCTGTAGCCCTGCGCGGGTCCTCGGCCTTCCTGTTGGGGCCGACTGCGGAGAACCGGCCAGTGACTGCCGCCTGTCCCTTGGTCTGGGGTCCAAGACCCCCTCTCCGTCGGGACCCGGGTGCGCGTTTCTGGCTGCAGTGGCCCGGGGGTGCAGGGCTGGTCCCCGGGCCCCGTGGCAGGAGGGGCCAGCCCTGGCCGGAGGCTGCATCTCTGCTGTCCCTGTGCACTGGTCAGCTCCTGCAGACCGGCCTCCTCTGCCTTGGGCACAGCTGTCCCCATGCCTGGTGCAGGGCTGGCACGTGGCTGGGGATGAGCAGAGAGCGGGAAGGTGGTGAGGAGATGGAAAGCTCACACACGGCGCCCCTCTGGGCATGGGAATTTTGGTTGAGACGCTCGTGGCGAATAGCATGGAGGTGGGATTGGACCCAGGAGGCCACCAGGGCTTATGGGTCCTGGGCAGGAGCGGCTGGACGCTGACAGAGGGCCCATGTTCTGGGGATGCTCTCCAGGACGTCTAGGGTAGAATCGGCTAGTCCCCGTGACCAGGTCCTCACCAAGCGTCACCCAGCAGGTTTCGAAGCCCATGTAGACAGCTGAGGGGCACGTCAGCTGAACTGGGGGCCCAGCCTGTCCCGTCATGTGAAGGCTCGGGGCCTGTGCAGCCAGCATGTCTGACTCTCGTCCCTGTCCCTCCAGCTGTGTGACCAGGGCCGCCAGCACCGTCTCTGCTGGTGCTTGGCGTCCTGAGTGTCACTGCTCCCGCTCCCAGGGCCCCAAGAAGGCTCTCGGGTCCTCAGTGGGCGACTGTGGCCCTGGGGACGTCAGGTAGCTTGAGGGTCAGCAGATCCAGGGTCACACAGCGGGAGTGGGCCATGCTGGGGGAGGGGCCGGGAGGGAGCCGTATGTCACCTGCCACAGGGTCCAAGCTCCTGGGGACCTTGGTCAGGGGCTTGCAGGGGAAGAGGGGCCTGTGTGGGTCTTGGCCGCTTACCTTTCAGCAGCCGTGCTGGAGGGCAGGGGCATCCTCTGAGGCCTGGTCCCAGCCCCTTCTTCACTTGGTCCCCCAGGCCTCTCAGAGCCCAGCCTGTGGCTACAGTGGGCTCCGAAGGCTCCCCTCCTTAGACACAGAGGGTCTAACGCCTTCTGGCGAGAGCAGGAGCAAAGTGGGTGGGTGGGGGCCGGCCGGCCCAGCGGCACAGGCAGGCGGGAAGGCCCTGCCTGGACCCTCGGGGAGCTCGGTGCCGGCCGCGGGTGCTGAGTCTGCCCCCTTTTCCTCCGGCAGCATTGTGTGCGTGGGCGGAGATGGCATGTTCAGCGAGGTTCTCCATGGCCTGGTGGGCAGGACGCAGAGGGACGCTGGTGTGGACCAGAACCAGCCCCGGGCCACACTGGTGCCCAGCCCACTGCGCATCGGCATCATCCCTGCAGGTTCGTGGGCCCGACGTCAGGCTCTGTCCGTTGTGGGTTGGGGGTGAGCAGGGTCTGTCCACTGGGCGGGACTTCGTGGGTCTGTCCACTGGGGGAGGTGGGTGGGTGGGGTCTGTCCACTGGGGGCACCTGGGTGTCGGGGTCTGTCCACTGGGTGGGGGCCGGGTGTCCAAGTCTGTCCACTGTGCGGAGGCCAGGCGTCAGGGTCTGTCCTCTGTGAGGGGGCCGGGCGTCAGGGTCTGTCCACTGTGACGAGGCCGGGCGTCAGGGTCGGTCCACTGTGAGGGGTCCGGGCGTCAGGGTCTGTCCACCAGGTGCAGGCCGGGCGGGTCGCCCGTGGCTTTTCCTTCAGGTTCACCCCATTTCAGGCGTGCTCTTCTCTCCACGCACCTGACCTGGGACCACGGCTGCATGCAGAAAAGGGTCCTGCCCTCCTCCCCAGGCACCAGGTTCCCACCAGGTGGTGGCGGTGGTCTGTGCTCTCAGAGAGCCAGCTGTTGGTAGTGGGTGGGCAGTGAGGCCTGGAGCACAGTGGAGGAGAAGGGGAGCCCGGGGAGCAGGCAGCGGCCTGGAAGAAGCGACTGGTGCCTGGAGCCGGGGCTGGGTGTCGGGGGTGGGCCTAAGGGTGTTAAGGTGGCTGGCTTGTCCTGAGTTGGCTGGCTCAGCGTGTTTCATGACTCAAGGAAGCACCTCGTTCTTTCAAAGGACCCACTGTAGTCAGGGTAGGAGGTGAGGCAGGGGCTTTGCGTACATCTAACTGGGAGGGGTCATAACTTTTCTTCCAAGGATTTCTTTGGAAGGAATGATGCTAAAGCTGAAACTCCAGTACTTTGGCCACCTCATGCAAAGAGTTGACTGATTGGAAAAGACTCTGATGCTGGGAGGGATTGGGGGCAGAAGGAAAAGGGGACAACAGAGGATGAGATGGCTGGATGGCATCACCGACTCAATGGACGTGAGTCTGAGTGAACTCCAGGAGTTGGTGATGGACAGGGAGGCCTGGCGTGCTGCAAGGCCTATGCATTCATAAGGTAGCAAAGAGTTGGACACGACTGAGCGACTGAACTGAACTGAACCGGGAGGGGACGCCCTCCCCGCCCTTGTCTGAGCTGCAGCGGCGGGGACCCTGCTGGGTCAGGCTCGGGTGTGAATGGTGCCGTCGCCCCGTTTTCTGGCTGAAGATGCTGGTGAGGTTCCACGGTCAGAGGGCACATTTGTATGTTATGAATCTATATGTTTCAGCCATAAGAAGCCATCAGTTAGCTCAGATTAACTATTATCACTTAAAGAGCCTTTACTCTGATCGCAAACTGGACCAGATTCTGTTGCTCTGATCGCAAACTGGACCAGATTCTGTTTACTCTGCTCGCAAACTGGACCAGATTCTGTTGCTCTGAGAGATGACCAAGGCTGCCTGCGATCCAGCGCGTCTTTGCACGACCATGGACCTGCAGCTCCATCCCACGTCACTTAGGCTGAGGGACGTGTAGAATGCTCTGGGGCCTGTGGACACGGCATCTGGACCCTGCCTGCAGCCGGAGCTTGCGTGCCTGTTAGCATGGTGGTGACTGTGATGGGTCTCGGTCAGTGCTCGTCGTGTGTCTGTGCAGTATTTATTGTGCAGTTCCGGGCACCGTCAGTTTAGTTTGGGGAAGTCTAGACGGGGGTTTTCAGCTGTTCCGAAGACGTGTTAAACTTCAGTTTCAGCCCCGTCCCCAGCCTACTGAGTCAGGATCTCGGGGGTGGGGCAGGGCGCAGGAGTCGGCTATAAATAAGCACCTGAGAGATACTCTGCCCACTCAGGTGGTGACCCAGTTAGAACCAGGACAGGCCTAGGGCAGACCCGTAGCATCACTGATCCAGGTGCTAGCTGGGTGCTCTGAGGTCACCTGCACTTCACAGATGACCCGGGACTGGGCTGGGCTGGGGCTCCAGGTCTCTCAGGACCCACGGGTCCGCTGTGCCGCTTCTGTGACCCTCACAGGCTGTCCTGTGTGCACTTCGCCTTGAGCCCCTTGGGGCTGGTGGTCTGGTGCCCAGGGCTGCTGCCCGTCTCATAGCAGCCGGGCACTGCTGCACGTCCTGCCCCGCCACCCGAGGTCCACCCCCACGCCCCACACAGGGCCCAGAAGAGGTCTCTGAAAGCTCTGGGGAGCTCACTGGTAGTAATCAAGGTCAGTCTCAGCATTCCTGATGACTCAGCCTCAGTGCCATGGTGTGATGCAAAGAGCCGACTCACTGCAAAAGACCCTGATTCTGGGAAAGATTGAGGGCAGGAGGAGAAGGGCAAGACAGAGGATGAGATGGCTGGATGGCACCACTGACTCAATGGACATGAGTTTGAGTAAACTCCAGGAGTTGGTGGTGATGGACAGGGAGGCCTGGCGTACTGCGGTCCATGGGGTCACAGAGATTGGACATGACTTAACCACTGAACAGCACACAGTAACAAGCTCAGGAACTAATTTTGTAGGTAGATTGTGTTTATGCCGTACTTACTCCTGGTGCTTGGAAGACAAGGAAGTGCTTACTACTTCCCTACCTGGAAACACGTTAGGATCTTAAGTTCCTGCAGTGACATTAAGGACCTCTCCCCCGTCCTAGGGTCGACGGACTGCGTGTGCTACTCAACCGTTGGCACAAACGACGCAGAGACCTCGGCTCTGCACATCATCGTGGGTAGGCACCCCGTCACTGCTGCTCGGCTCACGGGACCCCAGGGCGCCGGGCACACGCGGGCATCCGTGTGCCTCACCGCGCGAGTGCCCCAGCCCGTTCCCCCGTGGGGCCCTGTCTGCCGCCCTCCCCTGCCACCATCCAGTTCGTCCAGCTGGGTGACCCTGAGAAACACAGGCGCTGCTCAGACCCTCCAGGGCCCTCACCCAGCCTTGGGGTGCCTGGCACCTGTGCCCCGGACGGCTCTCCCCTCACCCCCTGCACTGGCCAGGCGCACCCCGCCCGTCTGGAGCCCTGCTCTCAGCCCTCTTCCCTTCTCAGGACTTGGCCCCTTATCATCCTAGGGGAACAAACCCCCCCCCCCCAACTCCTCTAGACGGCACGTCCCGGGGCAGGAGACCCTGCAGCACTCGTCACTGCTCGGCGCTGTCCAGGCGCCTGCAGGGCCCCTTGTGGCTCCCTGCCTTGTCCTCGTCCCCAGCGGCAGTGTTATACTCCGTGTCCCCCGCAGTCACAGAAGGGCCGTGTTTACAGGCGGTGCCTTCGTGACTTTATGGCTGAGAAGCCAGGTACCTCGTCCTCCTCCTCAAGACCGTTGTCCTCTCAGCTAGCAGCGTTTAGCAAGCTTTCTGGCCCTGTTATTGTTCCCTCCCCAAAGAGCAGCTTTCCAAGCCCCTTTCGGAAATCTGAGCCAGGCTCCCCACGCGGCCTCTCTCCTCAGGGGACTCGCTGTCCATGGACGTGTCGGCCGTGCACCACGACAGCACGCTCCTGCGGTACTCGGTGTCCCTGCTGGGCTACGGCTTCTACGGGGACATCATCAAGGACAGCGAGAGGAAGCGGTGGATGGGCCTCATCAGATACGACTTCTCAGGTAGCCCGGCTCCGGCCTCCCCTGTGCCCCCAGCCCCTGCCTGCTCGCTCTCCCTCGAGCGCGGGTCCCCGGGTCCCCGGGTGCAGAGCCTGGAGGTCGACTGACTCCAGGTCAGAGGAACCAGTGAAGGTCTGCAGTTGCAGGCCGTGCGCATCACCAGCTTCCGGTGTTTAAATGCAGAGTGACGTGAAAGGCTGTCACGTCCAACTCTTTACGACCCCATTGGACTATACGGTCCATGGAATTCTCCAGGCCGGAATACTGGAGTGGGTAGCCTTTCCCTTCTCCAGGGGATCTTCCCAACCCAGGGATCGAACCCAGGTCTCCCGCACTGCAGGCGGATTCTTTACCAGCTGAGCCACGAGGGCAGCCCCAGTGCAGAAGGGGGCTTGAAAGGACAAAGGGCTCAGAGTCTGACACCCTTGTGGTTGAAGTGAATGCCTTGGCTGTGTCCACTTATTTATTTTTATTTTTTGGCCGCACCACGTGGCCTTCGGGATCTTAGTTCCCCGATTCCTCAGGCCCCGGGCAGTGGATACACAGCGTTCTAGCCACTGGACCACCAGGGAACCCCCTCCTTTTTGTCTGTATTTAATGTGTCATTTCTCTGGTCACTCCCCTTGTGGTTCACCTTTGGGTAAAATTTACAGGCACACCTTGGAGACATGTAGGGCTCAGTTCCAGACCACTTTGAGGAAGCAAATGTTAAAGCAGGCCACGTGAATTTTTTGCTTTCCCTGTGCATATGAAGTTACATGTACACTTGAGTGCACTGTGTGCGGTAGCATTGTAGCTGAGAAAGGTGCATACCTCAGTCTGAAAGTTGTTTATGGTTCAGTTCAGTTAAGTTCAGTTGCTCGGTCGGGTCCGACTCTCTGCAACCCCATGAATCGTAGCATGCCAGGCCTCCCTGTCCATCACTAACTCCTGGAGTTCACTCAAACTCACGTCCATCGAGTTGGTGATGCCATCCACCATCTCATCCTCTGTCGTCCCCTTCTCCTCCTGCCCCTAATCCCTCCCAGCATCAGAGTCTTCTCCAATGAATCAACTCTTCACATGAGGTGGCCAAAGTACTGGAGTTTCAGCTTTAGCATCATTCCTTCCAAAGAAATCCCAGGGCTGATCTCCTTCAGAATGGACTGGTTGGATCTCCTTGCAGTCCAAGGGACTCTCAAGAGTCTTCTCCAACACCACAGTTCAAAAGCATCAATTCTTCAGCGCTCAACCTTCTTCACAGTCCAACTCTCACATCCATACATGACCACAGGAAAAACCATAGCCTTGACTACACGGACCTTTGTTGGCAAAGTAATGTCTCTGCTTTTGAATATGCTGTCTAGGTTGGTCATAACTTTCCTTCCAAGGAGTAAGTGTCTTTTAATTTCATGGCTGCAGTCACCATCTGCAGTGATTTTGGAGCCCAGAAAAATAAAGTCTGACACTGTTTCCACTGTTGCTCCATCTATTTCCCATGAAGTGATGGGACCAGATGCCATGATCTTTGTTTTCTGAATGTTGAGCTTTAAGCCAACTTTTTCACTCTCCACTTTCACTTTCATCAAGAGGCTTTTAGTTCCTCTTCACCTTCTGCCATAAGGGTGGTATCATCTGCATATCTGAGGTTATTGATATTTCTCCCAGCAATCTTGATTCCAGCTTGTGCTTCATCCAGCCCAGCATTTCTCATGATGTACTCTGCATATAAGTTAAATAAACATGGTGACAATATACAGCCTTGACGTACTCCTTTTCCTATTTGGAACCAGTCTGTTGTTCTATGTCCATTTCTAACTGTTGCTTCCTGACCTGCATACAGATTTCTCAAGAGGCAGATCAGGTGGTCTGGTATTCCCATCTCTCTCAGAATTTTCCACAGTTTATTGTGATCTACACAATCAAAGACTTTGGCATAGTCAATAAAGCAGAAATAGATGTTTTTCTGGAACTCTCTTGCTTTTTCCATGATCCAGAGGATGTTGGCAATTTGATCTCTGGTTCCTCGGCCTTTTTGAAAACCAGCTTGAACATCAGGAAGTTCACGATTCACATATTGGTGAAGCCTGGCTTGGAGAATTTTGAGCATTACTTTACTAGCATGTGAGATGAGTGCAGTTGTGCGGTAGTTTGAGCATTCTTTGGCATTGCCTTTCTTTGGGATTGGGATGAAAACTGACCTTTTCCAATCTTGTGGCCACTGCTGAGTTTTCCAGATTTGCTGGCATATTGAGTGCAGCACTTTCACAGCATCATCTTTCAGGATTTGGAATAGCTCCACTGGAATTCCATCACCTCCACTAGCTTTGTTCGTAGTGATGCTTTCTAAGGCCCACTTGACTTCACTTTCCAGGATGTCTGGCTCTAGGTCAGTGATCACACCATCATGATTATCTGAGTTGTGAAGATCTTTTTTGTACAGTTCTTCTGTGTATTCCTGCCACCTCTTCTTAATATCTTCTGCTTTTGTTAGGTCCCTACCATTTCTGTGCTTTATCAAGCCCATCTTTGCGTGAAATCTTCCCTTGGTATCTCTAATTTTCTTGAAGAGATCTCTAGTCTTTCCCATTCTGTTGTTTTCCTCTATTTCTTTGTAATGATCGCTGAGGAAGGCTTTCTTATCTCTTCTTGCTCTTCTTTGGAACTCTGCATTCAGATGTTTACATCTTTCCTTTTCTCCTTTGCTTTTCTCTTCTCTTCTTTTCACAGCTATTTGTATTTGTAAGGCCTCCCCAGACAGCCATTTTGCTTTTTTGCATTTCTTTTCCATGGGGATGGTCTTGATCCCTGTCTCCTGTACAATGTCACGAACCTCATTCCATAGTTCATCAGGCACTCTATCTATCAGATCTAGGCCCTTAAATCTATTTCTCACTTCCACTGTATAATCATAAGGGATTTGATTTAGGTCATACCTGAATGGTCTAGTGGTTTTCCCTACTTTCTTCAATTTAAGTCTGAATTTGGCAATAAGAAGTTCATGGTCTGAGCCACAGTCAGCTCCTGGTCTTGTTTTTGTTGACTGTATAGAGCTTCTCCATCTTTGGCTGCAAAGAATATAATCAATCTGATTTCAGTGTTGACCATCTGGTGATGTCCATGTATAGAGTCTTCTCTTGTGTTGTTGGAAGATGGTGTTTGCTATGACCAGTGCATTTTCTTGGCAAAACTCCATTAGTCTTTGCCCTGCTTCATTCCATATTCCAAGACTAAATTTGCTTGTTACTCCAGGTGTTTCTTGACTTCCTACTTTTGCATTCCAGTCCCCTATAATGAAAAGGAAATCTTTTTTGGGTGTTCTCAAAGGTCTTGTGGACTTCCCTGGTGGCTCAGACAGTAAAGCGTCTGTCTACACGGAAGACCCAGGTTCGATCCCTGGGTAGGGAAGATCCCTTGTAGAAGGAAATGGCAATCCACTCCAGTACTATTGTCTGGAAAATCCCATGGACAGAGGAGCCTGGTAGGCTATAGTCTGTGGGGTCGCAAAGAGTCGGACACAACTGAGCAACTTCACGTTCACGTTCACGTTCAAAAGGTCTTATAGGTCTTCACAGAACCATTCAACTTCTTCAACGTTACTGGTTGGGGCATAGACTTGGATTACTGTGACATTGAATGGTTTGCCTTGGAAACGAACAGAGATCATTCTGTCGTTTTTGAGATTGCATCCAAGTACTGCATTTCGGACTCTTTTGTTGACCATGATGGCCACTCCATTTCTTCTGAGGGATTCCTGTCCACAGTAGTAGATATAATGGTCATCGGAGTTAAATTTCACCCATTCCAGTCCGTTTGAGTTTGCTGGTTCCTAGAATGTCAACATTCACTCTTGCCATCTCCTGTTTGACCGCTGACTGCCATCTGAGCTTCCGTTAGTCGTGACCCTTGTGGGGCACAGGGTCTTGCCTCCGTGATGCTGCTGACGGATCGGGGTTGGGGGGCTGAAGGCGGGGTGTCGCAATTTCTTAAAATAAGACAACAGTGAAGTTTGCCGCATCAGTCGACTCTTCTTCCAGGAATGCTATCTCTGTAGCTCACGGCGAAATTTGATAGCACTTAACCCAGAGCAGACCTTCCTTCAGAGCTGAGTCAGCCTCTCAGACCCGCCTTTGCTGGTCAGCCGCCCTTGTGTCGCTTCCTCGTCGTCAGTTCGGCCGTCTCCGCGGCATCTTCCCCAGGACTAGATTCCGTCCAAGAAGCCACTCTCTTTATCTATCCACGAGGAGCGGCTCCTCTTCAGTCAGCATTCTATCATGAGAGCCAGCCCCCAGAGACCCCAGAGCTGAGGACGACAGGCCCAGGCCTGGGGGTGCGCCCAGGGCTTCACAGGCGGAACCCAAGGCCACGAGGGGTCCCTGGTGGCCGAGACGCCGCCTCTGCCAGCACGGAAGGCGGCCCTGGCAGCCAGGAGCCTGCAGCGCCCCGAGACGGTGGCGGCGGCTCAGCCAGAGGCCGGAGGGCCCCTGTCCTTCTGCGGACGTTCTGTCCCCGACGTCCCCAGCAACCCGCCAGCACCTCCGCGAGGCTGACAGCGCTGTCTCCTCTCCCTCTCGCTCTGTCCTCAGGGTTGAAGACCTTCTTCTCCCATCACTGCTATGAAGGCACAGTGTCCTTCCTGCCAGCTCAGCACACAGTGGGCTCCCCTAGGGACCGGAAACCCTGCCGGGCGGGGTAAGCACGTCTCGCGTGTGTGTTTTGGTTCAGACGATGAGACGGAAGCAGGGCCAGCTGGGGTTGTGAGTGGGGCGGTCCTTGCAGTGTGAGATGGGGGGTGTTGTTTCATCGTGTCCAGCAGCCCGGGTCCCCCAGAGCCTAAAGGGGTCCCCCACACCCTGAGCCCTGAGCTGCTGACTCGCTTGTCACCCACCGGAGCCAACGGCCACTGTGTTACCCGTCTTGCAAAGGGAACAAGGGCTCAGGAGGGTCCACGGCAGGCGCTGCAGCTGGTTTCTGCTCCCGCCGGTGGCCCCCACCGCCGACTGCGGGCCGAGCTCACCCCTCCCTGGAGCCTACTCAGGGCTCCCCAAGGGATGCGCCTGGCTTTTTGTAACTTCCATAAATTTGCGAGAAGGGTATGTTGCCTGTGTAATTTCTACGAGTCGATCTGATTCTGAGAGCTCAAATTAATGTGCAAGGGAAATACTTTTAAGTGAAGCCTCCGACGCCACACGCCTGCTGCGCCGGAGGGGCTGGCGGGCCCTGCTGTGCGCGCGTCACCGACCCAGCGCTGTTGTTGCCGCAGATGCCCCGTGTGCAGGCAGAGCAGGCAGCAGCTGGAGGAGGAGCAGAAGCGGTCTCTGTACGGCCTGGACGGCACGGGTAAGGTGTCCGGGCCCGGCGGGCCCCTCCTCCCTCTCTGCAGAGCACTCGCTCCTTGGTTCCTCCAGGCCGAGCACCCGTGGCCTTTGCCGGACCTTGGGGGAGAGCAGATTTTGTGGAAGGGCCCCTCTCGCCACGTCCCTCTGAGTTACTCCGCGCCTATCTCCAGAATGCTCTAGAACTGGGGGTTCAGTGAGTGGCGTCGCTGAGGCCTTAGATGAAAGTCATGGGCCATTTGTGGGTGCCGAAATTTGTTTCACGTCATTTCCATACATCACATAGTACTTTCCTCATTTGATTTTTTTCCCCGCAACCATCTAAAAATGTGAAACTCAGTCTTAACTCACAGGCCACACACACTCAGGTGACAGGCCAGATCTGGCGACCCCTGCCCTAGATGGTGGTCCCAGAGCCCCCCAGCCCAGCCCTGGGGAGGACTGCCTCTCGAGAGGTGACTGCGGGCGGGCTGTCTCTGCGCTGATGCGGAGGGGTAGGGAGCCCACCTCCGCCTGCTGGGCCCCAATTTAACATGGCATGAGACCGTTGGATGGTGTCACCGACTCGATGGACATGAGTTTGAGCAAGCTCCGGGAGTTGGTGATGGACAGGGAGGCTTGGCATGCTGCAGTCCACGGGGTTGCAAAGAGTCGGACACGACTGAGCGACTGAACTATGATGCTTCTTCCCTCTTCAGAGGAGGTGGAGGAGTGGAAGGTCCTCTGTGGGCAGTTCCTGGCCATCAACGCCACCAACATGTCCTGCGCTTGTCCCCGGAGCCCCCAGGGCCTCTCCCCGGCCGCCCACCTGGGGGATGGCTCCTCCGACCTCATCCTCATCCGGAAGTGCTCCCGGTTCAACTTCCTGCGCTTTCTGGTCAGGCACACCAACCAGGGCGACCAGGTGAGGGTCCCGCGGCCTCCACGCCGCCTGTGCCAGCGCGTCCTCTGCCCAGGGGCCCGCAGGGGATTGCTGTGCGTGCGAGAGGCCTGTGCATGCGAGCGGCCGCAGCAGAGACTCCTCTGCCTGCCTTTCACCCGCTGTGGGCTCTTGGCCATGCTTCCTCCATGTAAAGCCTCACTTATAAAGCCTTGACTCTGCACACCAGGAGGCACGAATGTCTCCACACGCTCCCGTTGTTTCTCTCCCTGTTCACAGACAGGACAGGCTGCTGCAGCGCCGTTTTCTGCTGCCCTCGCAGGCCTCCCGGGAAGGGGTTTTGCTGGGACCCTTAGTCACTGTCACGCGTGCAGTGACGCGGGGTGGGAGGGATCCTGAGTCTAACGCTCTCCAGACACTTGCAACTCTTGATGGGCCTCCGATTGTAGTAAAGTTCACGGCTGTTAAATGTTTTCTAAGATCTGGTCCAGCAGTGTTTTGCTGTGGCTTTTAAAGTACCACTTGTTAAAAAGGTAAAGGATGGTACAAGCTGCTGCTTGGGAACTACGGGATTCTTCAATAAGTGCCATGCAGTGTATGTGAGACCTGTTTTAAGCGTGGTGGTGACCATTTCTCGTGTCCCCACGTTGTGAGGGGCCCGCTGGGAGGCCCCCGACGGTAGCCATGCCCCCAGCGCAGCGCCACTGAGAGCGCGTTCCCGTCTGGCTGTCTCCCGATAGTTTGACTTCACCTTCGTGGAAGTCTATCGCGTCAAGAAGTTCCAGTTTGTGTCGAAGCCCGCGGAGGATGAGGACAGCAGCGTGCTGGGCCGTGGGAAGAAGCGGCTGGGACCGCTGTGCAGCGAACACCCCACCTCCTGCTGCTGCCGCACCTCCAGCAGCAGCTGGAACTGCGATGGGGAGGTGCTCAGCAGTCCAGCCATCGAGGTCAGGTGAGTGGAGGCGGCACCTGCAGCCTGGTGTGTGGAGCCCGCCGCGAACGCACGGGTGTGCCCCCGGGGCTCTGGGAGCCTGGCACCCCACAGCCTGCCGTGTGAGAGCCCGCCGTGAACGCACGGTGTGTCCCGGGGGCTCTGGGAGCCTGGCACCCTACAGCCTGGCGTGTGAGAGCCCGTGAACGCAAGGGCATGCCCTGGGGGCTCTGGGAGCCTGGCTCCCTACAGCCTGGCGTGTGGCAGCCCACTGTGAATGCAAGGGCGTGCTCTGGGGGCTCTGGGAGCCTGGCTCCCTATAGCCTGGTGTGTGGCAGCCCACTGTGAACGCAAGAGCGTGCTCTGGGGGCTCTGGGAGCCTGGCTCCCTACAGCCTGGTGTGTGGCAGCCTGCTGTGAACGCATGGGCGTGCCCAGGATGGTCCCGGGAGGACGCCCTGGTCTCAGTGTTGGGAGGACGCTGGGGGTGGAAGCCCCTCCGTTTCTCTTTCTCTGCCACACCCTGCACTGCTGCTCCCTCTTGTCTCCCAACGACTTAAACTAACAGACTCCCTTGTGGGTGCTTTCGGAGCCCTGGGTACACTGACTCCACCAGGACGTGCTCTGGCCTGAGGAACCCACAGCCAAGCTAAGGTCCAGGGTGCCAGGCCTGCCCCTCCAGCCCCAAATCCATGAGGCCTATTGTATTTGGACTTGGGAATCTGCAACCTGGTTATATGTATTACATAACCAGGTGAGATATAAGTGCCGAGAAAGATTTTTTTTTAATATAAGTGCCAAAAAAGGTTTTGCCCCCATGGAAGGACACAAACGCATTCTTTTTTTTTTTTTAAAAAAAGGGCTGTTGATGGAGGTGTGGGTGTAAGTGTGCTAAGTTGGTTTAGTCGTGTCCGACTTTTTGTGACCCCATGGACTCTGGCCTGCCAGGCTCCTCTGTCCATGGGGGAGTCTCCAGGCAAGAATATTGGAGTGGGTTGCCATTTCCTCCTCCAGGGCATCCTTCCCGCTCAGGGATCGAACCTGTATCTCTTACGTCTCCTGCATTGGCAGGCGGGTTCTTTACCACTAGCGCCGCCTGGGAAGCCCCTAAGAGATTGAGGGGAGCTGTTTAATTCTAGGATTCTTTCTATCCTGTTACAAACGTCTTTAGGCTCGTGAGAGAAAAGTGAAAGTGAAACTGTTAGTTGCTTAGTCGTGTCCGACTCTTTGTGACACCTCAGACTGTAGCCCACCAGGCTCCTCTGTCCATGGAATTTCCCAGGCAAGAACACTGGAGTGGGTTGCCATTTCCTTCTTCAGGGGATCTTCCTGGAAGAACTCGAGTCTCCTGCATTGCAGGCAGATTCTTTACTGTCTGGACCACCATGGAAGCCTACTTTAAGCAAACCACACTGGGCCCTCGTTGAGCATCGTGAGTGGGTTACATGAGGAAGGTGGGCACGAGCGAGCTCGTAGCCCCGCCCCCGCAGCGTGGAAAGACAGCTGGGGGCACATCTCCCACATTCGGCATGCTATGCATCCTCGCTTATAACCCTGCTGTAGATGGCTTCTCAGGCAACCAGCCACTGACCCCAGCCGGGCCTCTCAACCCTTGGCGTCCAAGCAAAGCCACGGGCAGGGGCAGGCTCTCCAGCCTCCCCGAGGCCCAGCCTGCTTGTCCCTGCTCTTGCAGCTGAGGCGCAGCCAGCGTGGCAGTGACCGCACACCTCACATCTCAGGGCAGGAGGGCTCCAAGGTCCCAAGAAAGCCCGTGCCGCGGGTCCTGTGTGCGGGCTCCGCCTTCGGTCACTCATTTCACAAGTTCAGGAAATGCAAGTATTTTTAATGCCCGCTTAGGAACGATTGACAGTTAGGAAAGGTTCTCTCGCAAAACAGATTCTGTGCATCTTGATAGATATTACGGTGCCTGGAACAGTGCGTCACATCGGGGGTTTTTATGACGCAGCAGCGCTGAGGCGCCTGTGACATCATTCATAACGTGGGGAGGAGGCCCTGCTGGGGTGAGGGGTGGGCCCAGGCGCCCCTGCAGACCTCCACACCGCAGGCCCACATGCTGTGCTCGCGGTGGAAGGCACGTCTCCTGACGCAGTGCTCCTCGTGGGACTCGCCCCGCTACCCGTGGGCTCGGTTCTGATGGTTCTGATGGGCGGACCCAGGAGGGGAGGGAGCTGGCCTGTGGGGCTGTCCCTCTGCTCTTGGGTGGGTCTGCACAGTCCTGGATTTCCACTTGGCCGTCGCCGCCCTTTGCAACCTCAGTCTCTCGGGTGTCAGGACATTTCTGGGCCCCTGACCCGCCCCCTGGTGACTGAGGCCCACCTCACCCCCAGGCCGGGGTTCGGGGTCTCACTGTGACCCTCTGTCTCCGCAGGGTCCACTGCCAGCTGGTCCGGCTCTTCGCACGAGGAATCGAAGAAAACCCCAAAAAGGAGTCCCGCGGCTGAGGGCCGGACATGGGAAGCGTGTTTCAGACAATGACGACAGACCAATTATGTTGCGATACATTCAAATTTAGAAATTTATTTTTGATAGTTGAATATTGATTTTAGAAAAATAATGTTTTTGTCAGCAGTTTTTGTGGACGCATTTGGTATTTTCGGTTCTGTGTGTGTCTATGGGTTGCATCTTACCTGTCTTAGCCCCGGCAGGTGGCCCGTGCCGGCTGGGGAGCACCGGCCCCTTAGATTGCGGCCGCGCTGACGGCCCGCCCGTGGCTCTAACGCAGCAACTCAGGGGCGGCGCGTTGCACCGCAGGCGTCCGTGGGGTCCCTGGGCTGCTCGGCAGGACCTGCCCTGCAGCGCTGGTGGTCAGCACCTGCTGAGTAGCGGTTTGCTTTGTAGCACTTGCCTCTTCCCTCTCAATTAGAGCAGCACGTCTGGACCCTTCCTATGTCGCGCGTCTACAAGGCGACGATGTCCCAGTCTGCCTCCGGGACAGCCTGGTCCAGCGCGTGGGAGGGACTCCCCGGGTTGCCCTAGCGTCACTGCAGCACTTCTAGACAATCTGGCGGAAGGACAGGTCAGGCGCCTCGGAAACCAGCCGCTCCTGGTGCCCTGGCGAGTGTCTCAGCGCTTGGACGCCCCGAACGCTCTCCCCACAGTGGGGGCTGCCGTGCCCGGTCTCGGTGGCCCGACGGGAAGCAGCCCGTGAACTTCGGACCGAGCACCCCCACCGCCCTGGGGAGAGGGTCCCACGCCCCGGGGTGCCCTTCCTGCAGCCCCAAGTCTGTACACGTGATCCAGGTCCATGCCTTTGTTGTCTTCACACTTCCTTCCATGTATTTATTGCAAGGCGCATCCTGTAAACCAGAAGAGCATAGTGGCCTCGCTGGCTGTGTTTTCATGTTTGCTGTGCAAGTGAGGGCCCCACCTCGGACCAGGGGGCGCCTGGCCTGGCCCCGTTTCATCTGTTTGTGCTTCTGTGCGTGTACGACGCGTCTGCAGCAGCTTTATCTGAGACCTAAGAGGATGCTGCCCTGACTTGGACTGGTGGACAGGGAGCTCGACTATTACAAGAGGCGGTTTGAGGGCTGCCGGCCACCACACAGGGTCCGGCAGTCACCCTCGCATCTAACAGATGTCCTTCATTCTCAGAACTCGTACATGTCGTGTGTCCTGTCTCATTCCCACCCAGGGCAGCTTCGACGGTTTTTTCAGGAAACCGTGTTTCTACAGGGTCCCCAAGAGGGTCTCCACAGTCTTGATCGTCCCTGTGAAATGTCAATCACTGGTCTGCCCCGAAACCCATTGCCGTTGCTAGAAAAACAGTCTAGGCCAAGAGTAAGCATGTTCTGTTCAAGAAGGAACCCCCCCCCGCCATTCCTACCCCTGTAATGCCACGTGGTTCCTCAGTGGCCTTGGCCATATTCACCAACCGCTTGCTGACCTTCAAAACCGCAGATTCTGGAACTGTCCCTGGGGGTCATGTGACTGTCTGAGCCCCCACCCCCACCCCAGGAGCTGCGGATGACCCCACCCTGGGACCAGAGTACCTTTCCGACCTTCCCGCGAGCCAGGACTCTGGTGGAGCGACCACAGCCTAAACTCCAGGATTTGAAGGAAAAATCGGAACTGATGGCTGGATGGGGAGGACCCGGGGTCGCTTGGGAAGCGCTGGTCCAGTTGTGACCCGGTGGTGCCGTGGTTCCCTTGTTCCCGGTTATGTGGAGGCCACGGTGGCCAGCGTGCCAGCCCCTCAGCGCCAGCCGACTTTGCCCTCAAGGCGGCCCCGTGGAACTGGCGGTGTCAACGGAAAGTGGCTTAACTTTCTTTCTAATCTTGCTGGCTTCAAGGTTAGAAAATGGCGAATTTGCTCCGATATGTTTGAGAAGACAAATAAAGTTGTTACTTTGGGCAGAATGTGGCCGTCTTTTTTTTTTTCTTTTACAAACTCCTTGTCTTTCAAAGCAGAGTATTTTTGTGTGTGTGTGAAAACACGTACAATTTAAAGAAAATGAGCAATGGTGAGCCCGCCGCCCATGCCAAGGAACTGATCTTCACCCCCAGGCTCCTCCCCGTGTGCCCTTGTGGACCGAGCCTCCCCTGCCCCCATGGAGGAGGGAATCGCTGGCTTCACCCACGTGTGGGGATCAGAACACAGCACTCCCGTGGGCACCTGGGCGTGCGGCGTTCTGCGCAGAGGACAGTGAGGCAGCAGCCCGTGCAGACAGCTGCCCCTCCCACGTCTGCCTGAAGGGACAGGCCCCCAGGCTGTGCGGGTGAGCCCCCCTGCCCTCGGGGCCACCCGTGTCCCCGGAGACGGAGTCAGCACCGAGCTGACAAACCAACCCGAGTAGTGACACCACCCTTCGTGCCGTTAGCCAGCCCCTGTGGGTCAGCTGGTAAAGAATCTGTCCATAATGCGGGAAACCTGGGTTCAGTCCCTGGGATGGGAAGATCCCCTGGAGAAGGGGAAGGCTCCCCACTCCAGTATTCTGACCTGGAGAATCCCAGGGGCTGGATGGTCCACGGAGTTGCAAAGAGGCGGACACGACCGAGCGACTTCCACTCTGGTCCATTAGTTTCCCCCCAAATAAAACTCCTCAGTATGTTCACTTCACCCAAGATGCCCAAGCTCCCTTTTGTCACTTGACAAATTTATTGCCCTTTATTAAAACGGCATATAAAACCCTGAGTCTGACCACCTCTTTGGGTCAGACTCTTTTTCTACAACGGCCTCCAGGAACAAAAAAATACGTAAATATTAGCATTAAATAAAAACTCTATGCCTTTTCTCCTAACTTGCCTTTTGTTGATTTAACTTGCAGACCCCAGTCACTGAACGTAAGAGGGTAGGAAAAAGGCTTTTTCCTTCCCCCACGTGTTTGTTATCTTCAGATACTGTATTTAGTTTGCAGGTTTTGCTCTTTACATAAAGTGGTTACACTGTGTCATTTTCTGTAGCTCGTTTCATTTAGTGGGTATTAAGACGTTTTCATCATGAGACGGAATTTTCCAGTCTATTAACAGTGCGTATGTTTTCATTTACATCAGTCCTCATTCATGTCTTTTAATAGAGCTTTAGGATTTTTCCACATCTCTCAATTTTATTTGGATCTGTTCTTAAAAACATCGTTATTGTGAGGCTACTCTCCTTTAAGTAGAAATGCAGTTGTTTTTTATGAATGGGATTATATCCAGAAAGGTTGCCTTGTTTATCTGCAGGCCCGGGGGCTGTCTGTAGTCACAGATACTGGAATGTCTGTCTTCCTTCACGACCTTGTTGGTGGGATGCCAGCCCTTGACAGTGGAGGACGCTGGGTCCACAAGAGGAAGGGGCTGGGCTTCCTGTCCCAGTGGTTTTGGGGCAGATCTCAGCGAGCCGGACACTAGGGTCTCCCTCGGATCACGGACCGCAGCTGCTGGTCCCAGACACCCTTGCAGTCCTCAGGGTCCCTCACACCTCACTCGAGTCTCTGTTTCAGCAAATAACTTTGGAATCAGCTTTGCCAGTTGGTTACCATGGGGAGAACCGGACCAGACCCAGTCCTTGGTTCACCATAAGCGCCCCGCAGTGTGTGGCCTGCTTATTTACCTGTCCGTCAGTCGTAAAATCCACTCCCCCAAATGCCATGTTGTAAACAGCATCCGTGAAAGAGCCCCAATTCAAGAACAAGAACGTTCATTTTATTCCGTGTTCCTGTCTCCGTCTTCTGTCCCCCAGAACCCCCAGCCCCGCACCGCCGGGCCCCCAGCACAGGTCAGTGCACGGCCCCAGTAGTTGCAGAAGCCAGGCAGGTTCCTGCATCCGTGTCCAGTGTTGACAAGTGGACCGGCAGAACCACACGTGCTACCAAGGACCCCTCTGCCCAAGGCCCCTCCACCTCCCACCTCTCAGTCTCAGCATGGGTGGGGGCTGCAAGCAGCACCCAGCCCCAGAGATGCCCACGGTCCCCCGGGAGGCCAGGCCTGAGCTCCCCCCACCCTCCAGGGTGTGTGCCAGCCCCTGGACACCCCTCCCCGCCAGCCACCACTCATCACTGGCTTCCTTCTTCTGGAAGCCGACCTCCGCCTCCCTCTTTCCAGCCTGCCCGTGTGCATAGCCCCCCTGCCCTGGCCCCACGGCCTACTCCCGGGGACCCACCTCGCCCCTCGGCCTTGACGCCAAAACCCCACTGCCCTCCAGCGCTGCTGGCCACGGGACCCTGCCAGGAAAGCTACCCCACACCCTCCCCCACTGTGAGCACAACACGTTCCAGGTTTATTTAAATAAAAATTTATAATTTATACAAGACTTTTTTCTTTAAACAAGGGTTGTTTTTTTTTTTTAAAAAAATGTTACAGGAGGATTTTTTTCAATTAGTTCTTCATACAGTACAATCCTTTTGTTGAACAAAAGTTACACTGGTAAGGAGTATTTACAGATTGAAAATAGACTCGAGCGTCAGACATAAAAAATGTTAACATTCATTCTAGTTCCGTGATTAGTCGCAGAAATTAAACATCTGCCCAGATTTACACGATTCAGTAAAAATGATACAGGCTCTCACAGACAGGGCGTCTGCCCAGGCCTGCGCCCTTCCCGGCAGAGGCCCCGGGCTTCCAAGCAGGGCCTGCCATAGCCCCTGGCGGCCGCCCCCAGCACATGGTCAGTTTTCATCTCCCTTTCTCCTAGGAAGGGACTCAAACCAAGCCACGCAACTCTGAAGACAGCAAGTCCGCTCCCAGGCAGGGCCCCCGCCCCAGGCTTGAGGACACATGCTGGCCACACGGTGGCCCCAGTGAGGGGGTCCAGCAGCACCCCCGGGTGTCGCCCCCACAGTCATCCTGGACCCAGTCCAGGGCCCACCCTGCCTGCCTCGGGCCCGAAGGGGGTCCCCACTGGCTGTGGACCCTCCCCCAGCCCGAGACTCGGTCCACCTGTGCTGACCAGGGCCCAAAGCCCAGGCTGAGGGCGGGCTCCGCCTACGTCTGTTCAGGTCGACCTGCGGAATCAAAAGATCCCAGCGCCAGGGGACTGGGAGCCAGGCTGGCCCCACCCTTACGGTCCAGACCGGGGCGTGTGCTTCGGGAGCTGGTGGGGGGGCTCCCCGTAGGGCGGGGGGGACCCCCTCTGGGGGTGTGACCTGAGCGAGGCCACTGCGTCACTCACCCGACCAGCAAATTAGGAGCAAAGGTAAAAATCACATCTGAAAAATGATACAAAAATAAGAAAAACAGCTTGCTCTCTGTAAAAAATATAATCTTCTGTTTCTTCAAAAAGCAACAATCCCAGTGACCCCCGGGGGACGCAGGACAAGCTGAGGGCCGGCGGGGCCCGTTGTTGGAAGTGTGCTGAGCAGCTCAGCGTGTCCATCCCCGAGGTCTCAGGCCAGTCCCGACTCCCTTCCGTCTGGGGCACCCGGGTGCGGGCTGGCCTCTGCTCTGTGCTGCCGCCAACACTGAGCAGGCTCAGCGCCTCTCACAGCCCACCTGGGGGGGCCTGGGGCGCCCCCGTCCTTCCTGCTCCAGCCCATGAGCCCCTCACCCAGCCGGCCCTGCAGCCTGGAAGCCGGCACGAGCCCCGAAGCTCGGAGCCCCCCGAGCGGCTGTTGTCCTTGGCCTCTCTGCATCCCCGAGGCCGATCGCGGGCCCCCGAGTGGCTGGCTGGCATTGCGCTCCCAACACGCATGCGGGGGCCTCCTTGAAGGGCCGGCCCGTTCACGGAGGCTGGCAGGGGCCCCCTCTCACCCGGCGCGGACGTCCCTCTCCACGGGGAGGCCCTGCACGCTCCTCTCATGGCTTTGCTTCAGAAGAGCTGCTGGTGCCCGGGACCCAGGCTGGGTGGTCTCTGCCCCACGGGGACCAAGGGGGCCGGGCCTTGCCTGGCGGCGGGTCCCGTGTGTCGTCGTCCTTCCTGGCGGCCCCCGCATCCACGGGACGAGCCCTCGAGAGCCCTGACCCCTGCACGAAGGGGTCTACAAAACGCAGGGTCAACACAACGGAAACCACACATCTGGGGGGATTATTGCAAAAGATCATGAGGATGTCCGATTTTTTTTTTCCACTACCAAACTGTTGAGAAAAAGAAAAAGAAAACCTTCCAGAGGCACCCAAGAGAGCCGGCACTAGCTGTCACTGCCGGCCGCGGCCGCAGACGTGATCTTCATGTACTGGCTGAAGATGGTCTCGAACGCCTCGTCTCTGTGCACCATGGCGCCGAACACCAGCGGCTGGCGGGAGGGAGCAAACGGGCGCAGGTGGGAGTCCACGCAGGCCAGGGACACACGGGACCAGGCCACGCGGGCAGACCCCCACCCCAGGCCCACCCCCACCCAAGGGCCCCGGCCAGCACCTTTACCTTCTGGGTTGAGGGCGTGGACACGGCAATCCCCATGCCCGACCCCGGCAGGACAGAGAGGACCTTATACTGAAAGCAGAGAGCAGGCGCGTCACCTTGGGGCTCTCCCAGGGTCAGGGCCACCCTCCCCGCACCCCAGGACCTTCTCCTCCACGGGCCTGGGCCTCGCCAGCCAGAGAACACAGGTGGATCGTGTGCCTGCACAGATGCCGCCCAGAAGCACAGCCCGACGGTCCACATGGCCCCCTGCACTTGGCTCTAACCGGTCCCGCTCCTCGGGTGGCTCCCCGCTTCACGACCCGCTCCTGAGGTGGGGGGCGGCACCCACCTTCTGGATGTCTGTGATGTCCACCAGCTTGATGACTTTGTTCCTCTTGGAAGAGCCGGACTTGGAGCTTTCGAAGCACAGGTAACTACGGGGGGGGGGGTCAGGGGAGTGGACAGAGCCCAGCACGTGAACCGGCGGACCCACGCCAGCAGCGACCCGCAGCCCCCCTCACCAACTGAGACACGCAAGCTTCCTACAAACAGTTTCACTTTTACCAAGTCCTGTGGCTTCTTGAGTCTAAAGCCCAGCGCTCCCACCGAACCCCACTCACGGTCCCGCAAAGAGGCCTGCAAGGCGCCCTGCGGGAGACGTGTGCACCCAAGGCCCAGGGTCTGCCTGGCCAGAAGCTTCAGCGGCGGGGGAGCAGTGCAGGGGTGTTAGGGAGGCGTGGTCCTTGGCAGAGTGTGGGGGACGAGGTGGTCAGGGGGCCCCCTAGGCTGAGACCAGGGCCTCCTCCCCACCCCCAACCCCTGCGGGTCAGCTGGCTGCCTCGTCCCAAAGGGGGATGAACAAGGAGCCTGCCGGCTGCCCTGGGGGCCCAGGCCGGGGAAGTGGGGTTCCTGCCACATGACGAGCACAGCAGACCAGGCCACCCTGGGTTACGGCATGTCAGACTCCAGGGCCGGGGCCGAGTGTCTCTGGGCAGGTGCTGGACCGGGGGGATGCCTGCTCAGACCCTGGCCGCCCCTGGGGGTTGTGCCCGCCTGCACCCCGCTCACGGCTCACTTACTTCTCCGTCACATACAGGACCCCATTCCTGATGTAGTCGGTCGGCATCTTCCGGTCCCGGTTTATCAAGCAGCACCGCCAGCCGTTCTCACACACTAACGGGGACAAAGCCGGACAGGACTTGGCCGATTCACTCCCCCTGGAGACGCCCGCCCCGGACTCGCGTTGGCAGCGTCAGTGCTAGTAGCTTCTCGGGAACGTCCGAGGCTTGTGCCCCACCATCAGAGGAACCCGCAGCGGCAGGGGCTAAGCTGCTGGGAAATGGGCGCCTCCTCCCATGTGAGTGGGCAGGGGCGTGAAGGCAAAGCCCAGTTTAAACAGATCAAACTGGGGGCCATGGCTCTCAGAGCACACGGGTCAAGGTCCAGGTCAGGAGGAAGAGGGCTCGGGAAAAGCTCAAGGCTGAAGCTTTGCAAAGGTCTTCGGCCAGCCAGGGTCACACACGACAGAGGCCACAACATCTAAGCCGCCCTGCCCATGCCTGCTTGGGTTTCTGCTGCCAGACTGCCTGCCACAGATGCGCCTGGCTGCTCCGACCTCTGGCCCAGGGGGCCCTCCGCCGGGCCCCACGGGCCGTCCCTGCCTTTGGGTTCCAGCACCAGGGTGGGCGAGCCGCCGGGCCTGGCCATGGGCTCAGCACGCACGTACCTGCCAGCGGACGCTCATTCTCCGTCAGGTTGAAGATCTCATGGAAGTTGCCCTTCTTGGCGCCGTGCAGGCGGCCAGCATCCTCGTCCCTGCTCAGGCCAGCAGGCGCGCTGGACACGCAGCTCCGGGAGGAGGCCGTCTGCAGCTGTGGAGGCCCGAGCGCCTGTGAGCGCCACCCGCAGAGGTGGGGGTGCACATGGTCACCCCCCACCCCAGGCCCAGCTGCACATGCGGACAAGAGGAGAGGCAGGCACACCCAGGCGTGGGCGCACACCCCCAGGAGGGCCCCCGGGGGACCCAGTCCTCCTCGCCCCACGAGCCCCCCACCCCGGGCCGGCCGAAGCCCCGGCCACCAAGAGCATCAGTCAGAATTAATCAGAGGCACGCACGGCCCCCTACCCCCAGGCCCCCCACCCCGGGTCAGCCACCAAGGTCGGCCAAAGCCCTGGCCACCGAGAGCATCAGTCAGAGTTAACCACGGCCACGCACGGCCCCAGGGCGGGAGGGGCGTCCACACGGGCACCGCACCTTGTCGCGTCCCGACAGCCGGCCGGAAGGGACAACACACACGAGACCAAGAGAGCAGAAGGGGCGGGGTCCGCGTGACACGAGGTCACGACCACCCGCTGAGAGAGCCACATGGACGCCCAGCAGGGTCACCGTCCACCCCGGGAAGCCCGCCTCCTGGCTCTCTGGTTAAGACGCTTAGGGATCCTGCTTAAGGTGGGCCTCACCCCTTGCGTCCACTTGGGTCTGTGTGACCAGAGCCCACCCACGGGTTCAGCGAGCTGTGTGCTGCGCACCTGGCCTGTGAGTTCAGGTCCCCAATGAGCCTCACAGTCCCAGAAGCCAGGAAGCCCGGCCCACGCTTGACCCAGAGCTTCCCTCCCACAGACAGAGGCATCAAGGCATTACTGGACACCCAAACACAAGGCTGAAACCCAAAGTCACCTCCTCCAGGAAGCCCTCCTACACTTCCATGGGAGTCCTACTGAGCCCAGAACCTCCCCACTAGTCTGAGACCCCAAGAAGAGCAGCAAGGCCAGCGTGCCCTCCGCGTCCTGGCTCTGGACATGGTATCCGACGCCCACACAGTCTTCCACCAGCCTGTGAGCGCTGAATGTGCCGTCTCAGCCTTGCTGCCTAAGCCTCCGAGCCTCCAAGCCAGGGAGCGGGGACCAGCCCGTTCCAGGACTCCAGATTCCAGCACCCTGAACCCTCCTGCCTGGGGCCTGGAGGCCCACCTGGCTGGGCAGGGCCTGCTCCCCAGCCAGTCTGGATGGGCAGGGGTCCTTCAGGTGGGTGGGGACCTCCCCCAACAGTCATCCCCTGCCCAGGACTGTCCGGCCCTGGGATAATCACCCTGGACCTTTGGGACAGCGGAGCCGGTCACGGGGAATTTGCTCCCACGGCTGTTTTGTTTCCAGGGCCCCATGAGATCAGAGTTTCCCAGGAGCAGGCGCGAGGCACAGCGGGGTGGGGCGGGCAGGCCTCCCCAGCCAGCACACGGCCTACCCTGCGTGACACGGCGGTGCTGGAACGTTCCTTGAGCTGGGGGTCCGTGGGGAGGCTCTTCCAAATGATGTAGGGAGTATCGTACTTGGCTCGCAGCCTCGGGCAGCGTTTGAAGATAAAATCGATGAGAAAAAACTTGATTCCAGCATAGAGGCCTGGGGGACAAATGAGGTCCTGTCTCACCAAGACCCTGCAGCCCCACCCGAGTGGCCAGCATGCAGTCCCTGCCCTGACTGGGGGCCCAGTGCTCCCTGGAGGGCCTCCCGGGACCCAAGTGCGGGACGGTGGTCCTGGGAGGGGGACACGCAGGGCAGGGCAGGGACCCCAGCTGAGAGGGAGGCCTCTCTGGGTGCTGTCGTCTCAAGCCCAGAGGCGGCTCAGGCCACACAATAAACCGCCCCTAAAAGGAGCTAAGCAAACAGAACCATGAGTCACTGTCCTCTGAGGGGACGTGAACAGGACTTTCGGGGACCCCCTCCCCAGCCTGCCCGCCCCCATTCACGCGCCAAGGATGGACCCAGCACCAGCTCCAGGCAGGGGACACCTGGGCCAGGAGAGCCCAGCCCGCAGCCAGGCCTGGGGGTCGCGCCTGGGGAGGGGGTGTGACTTCCCAGGGTGGGGGTGGGGCCTGAGCTAAGCGGGTGGGCTGGGCCAGGCCAGGGGCCAGGTCACTTCAGGACCTGACCTCAGCCCTGGGGCAGTCTCTCCAGGCCTGTGCCCCCCTCCCTGTCCTGCTACCACCCTCACACTGGGGGACATCGGCATCTGCACCCACTGGAAACTTCAGGGATGACCCCAACCATCAGAACCCCCAGCTCCATACCCAGCTCAGCCCATCGAGCCAGGCTCCACAGGCCTCCGCGTTCCCCACCAAGCCCCTTCCCAGCCTCCGAGGGGCCTCTCTGGGTACCCCTGTGGCCCTGCCAGGCCACCACCCAGTTCCCCCCCATCTCCCATCTCCCCACCACCCTCAACTCCAAGCCCAGCCTTGTTCTCTTGGGAACTCAACTTACAACCAAGTGGTTTGAAATGCGGGCAGGGGCCGGTCCTGCACACTGCACTCCTCCCCACCCAGGATTAAGCGCTAATGCGCCCCACCACTGCCCCTCCCACCTCCCTGGAGGTGCTGAACAGCCCACCCGACCACTCAGGGCAAAACTGACCCCTGCCCCCCCAGCCCACCCTCACAAACCCTGACAGTGGTGCTCTGCAAACCCACCTGGACCTGAGCACACCCAGACTCACTTCACCCCAGCCCAGGGACGTCCTTGACGCGCCCAAAACACACCTCATTATTGCGCCCCCTCCAGCCCCAGCTCGAGTCCCTACACCCAACACAGGACCTGAGGCTGCCTGTCCACAGCCCCGCCCCAAAGCCGGCTCCCACCCCGAGTCTCGCCTGCCCCCATCACCCCTGTACCCTTTGACCTGTCCCCCCATGCCAGGAGCCCAGGAGCGCTGAGAACCATGGCAGACACCCAAGTCCCACGGGCCTGGGGTTCACCAGCCCCACCGGCCCAGCCAGCAGAGAATGGGCTGGATTCGAGAAACCAAAATCTCATTATCTCTCTAGGTTGGATGGACTCCGTGTCTCCCGAATGCAAAGGTTTTGATGAAAAGCCACTGGAGGAGGGGTGGAGGGACGCGAGGGCACGAGCTGCCCGCCTGAGGGCTGTGGGGGGGTCGGGGGGGCCACATCCTGGGGGTGCAGGTGGGGGTCGGGGGGTGCATCCTGGGGGCACAGGTGGGGGTCAGGGGGTGGGAGGCGTGTCCTGGGGCGCAGGGCCCCAGCTCCCGCACAGGTCAGAGAGCCGGGCACCAGCAGCTCCTTACCCAGGGCTAGCCCCACCAGGCGGAAGGGGAAGAAGCAGGAGGCGAGGAAGGCGGCCCACAGCGCCACGTACAGCTTCTGGGTGGTCTCGGGCTGGACCCACATGAATAGGCTGGAGGGAGAGGGCAGGCTCAGAGTGGGTGGGCGGACCCCCGGCGGGGCGGGCCCTGGGTGCACGACTTACTTCTTGATCTTTTCCAGGATGTCTGCCATCTTGCCAAAGAGGTTCTGTGTGAAAATGGAGCTGTGGTCACAACAGAGACCCCAGGGCCGCACGGCAACGCTGGAGATGCCCAGAGGAGCCCAGAGACCACAGACAGCCAGAGGCGCCACGGGGCCTCGTGCTCCTGCCCAGCCGTGCCCAGGCCCAAGCCCGTTGACAGCGAACAGCTTGCTCAAGACAAGGGACCAGGCTCCATGCCCTCCCAGGAGCTTGCCCCGGGCGCCAGTCAGGAGGGCTCCTCCCACTGGGGTGCAGGGAGTTCCGGGGGCCCCCCACCCCTGGGTCCAGCAGCATGTACCTGGGCTTTCTGGGCGACGTCCAGCACGAGCTGGAACTTCTCAGACACGGTCAGGTCTTCCTTTGGAGGCTCCTTCAGTCAAAGGAGAAAGAGAATTTCCACTGAAATTTAACAGTTCAGAGAAATTACCGACGTTAAACAGGACGAGGCCTCCCAGCCCGGGGAACGGAGTCTCTGCTGCCCCAACAGAGGGATGGGCGTCCCTGGGGGGCCCAGCCTGAGGGGGCGGCATGGGCAGCCGTTCCCAATGACGCCCCCATGGAACCCGAGAGATGGCGGGCAGCCCCCCACCTGACTGCTGCCCAAACAGGCTGCCTTCAGAGGGGCACCTGTGGCCACAGAGGCCCTGGCCCAGTCCCAACTTCACAGGCACAGGGACCAAGGCCCCAGCGGGAACGCCTGACCTCGTCCAGCTGCTGTGAGTTCACTCAGCACTCAGCAAGGACCTCCGGATGCCAGGGCCAAAGGGCGCGGGGCCCACCTCCCCCGACATGCCCCCCACTTGACCCACCGAAGGGGCCCTGCAGACCCACCGTGTCCTGCACCCTGCCCTGGTCCTCAACCCCCAGGGGCTGCTCAAACACCCCGCGACACTTGTCAAGCGAGGCACCACGGCTTCCTCCCAGCCCGTGCCCAGTGGTTCTGCCCCTCAGGTCCCCTGCGGAGCAGGTGGGCAAACTGCAGAAGGCCAGGGGGCAAGCGCGTGTGCATCTGCAGACCTGACGTCTGTCACGGCTGCTGCAGCCCCAGAAGAGCCACAGCATAAATGAGTGGGCATGACAGAAATCAATAAAGCTTTATTTACAAGAGCAAGCGATGGGCCACGGGGAGCTCTGCTGATCCCGCTCTGCACGTCCACTGCAGCCCACGCGTCGCCCACCTCCCTCCGGAGAGCAGCTCCTGGGGCCCCCCTCGCTGCCTCCCCTCTAAATCACGTCCCAGCTGAGGCAGGGCAGGGTAGGCCAGGCCAGGGTGACCTGCTTCCCACGCGGCCAAACCCAGGCCAGGGAGGGGCGCTTAGGGTGTCAGCCGGGGAGGGCCTCAGATGGGGGTGGCCGGCCATCCCCTCTCTGACCACTCCCCGCTGGGCAGGGCTCCCTACCAGTGCCCACGCAGCCAACCCCGGGGGCCTCAGGGGACCCGCACCCTCCCGCACAGCCTGACCCCGTGATGGAGCCCCTCCCAGGACTTACCACCACTTCGGACACTTCAGGCACAATGCTCCACTGTATCCTCCAGCCCCTGGCAAACGGAAGACCGCACACCCTTACCAGAGCATCGTCTGCAGGCAGTGGGCGCCCAGGGACAATGGCACGTCACCAGCCCTGTGCTCCCAGCCAGGAGGCATCCCCTGAAATGCTGGCCGTGGGGACAGGAGCCTCTGAAACACCCGGCCATCTGCCCAGACCCACCAGGCCCCTCCTGGGCTCAAGAGCAGACGACCCGGGCCGCCCCCACCAACGCCGCCCTGGGAGCCCTCCTGGGCGGGGGACACATGTACGAGCACCCAGAGGGAGGGGCCTCCCAGAGTAACCACGCCAGTGTGGGCACAGAGAACCCTTCCGTAAGCGACTAAAGGTTTGCTTTTTCACCAAGAAAGGCTTTCCAGTGAAGCGACTCAGGCCAGCAGAGAAGCACCTAGAAACACTGGCGTGTAAGTGAGCTCCTGAACAGCTGAGCAAAAGCACAGGAGGCAGGGCCTACTCTCAGGCCTGACGTGCAACTGGGTTTCATTCACTCTCTGGGGCGACCTCAGGGCCACACGGACCCAGGCAGGCCGGCTTCCAACGCAGCCCCCCACCCCAGCCTCGAGAAGAAAGGGGCACTCAGAAGGCGGGCAGGCCCTGGGCTCAAGGGTCGCTGAGTCCCGGCGCCTCTGCGGCGCGAGCTGGGACCCTGAAGACAGTCTCTGCAGCTCCGCCAACCCCCGCACTGCTTAGCGGGGCGGGGTGGGGGGGGTACTTTCCTGCCTAAAAGCAGTGCAATCAGAGGAGGGGCCAGAGTCACCCCAAAGCTGGCGCCCACTGGCCGCCCACAGCAAAGAGCTGCTGGGGTTTAGTTCTTACTCTGCCAGCAAACCCTCCTCTGGGAGTCCAGGGACTGCAGAGAGTGCGTGTGAGCGTGAGTCACTCAGGCGTGTCCGACTCTTTGTGACCCCATGGACTGTGGCCCGCCCATCTGTGGGATTCTCCAGGCAAGAACACTGGAGTGGGTTGTCATGCCCTCCTCCAGGGGATCTTCCTGACCCAGAGATCCAACCCGGGTCTCCCGCGTTGGAGCTAAGAATCTTTACTATCTGAGTCACCAGGAAAGCTAGAACAAGCTCCTAAAACACCACACCCGACACAGGGCCAGCGGCTCATGTGAGGCGGGAGACACCCCAGCACACCCACCTGGCTATGAGGTAATTCAGGGACAGCCTCAGGATCGCGAGGAACAAGAACATGGGGATGGCCCAGCCGTGCCACACGGCGTTCATGTACACCTGCGGGTGCGGGAGGGACAGACAGGGGCAGCCAGGTGACCGGCCAGGCTCCTCCCCTCACCCGCCGGGAAAGCTGGCCACGGGTTCAGCCCAAGACCCCTCCACAAGAACACTGCCGTGTGGGCGTTTCCGGGGACAGGGAGCCCACGGGCCAGCCCCAGGCTGTACCCAACAACACCTCTCTAGTCCTGATGACCCCACAGAGCTGCCTGGCACAGCAGGCTGAGTCCCCTGGGAAACCCTGGGGCGGGGTGCACACCCCCCAACCCCAAGGGGAGGACAGCTACCCTACCCTCAGGGAGCACAGCACCCACCCTTCGGGGAGCACATCCCCCACCCCACGAGGAGTACGTCTCCCTCCCCTCAGGGAGCACACCCCCACTCCAAGGGGACACACCCCACCCCCAGAGAGTACACATCCCACCCTGTGGGGAGCATAGCCCCCATCCATCAGGGAGCACACCCCCCCACTCCACAAGGAGCACAGTCCCCACCCTGTCGGGAGCACATCCCCCACTCCATGGGGAGCACACACCCCCACCCCTCAGGGAGCACGCACGGTGAAGGCAATGGCAGATGTGTAGACGGAGTACCAGTCGGATAAGGCAGAGAGATTCTTCACAAAGCTGGTGACAGGCTTGGCGCCACGCTCTGGGGACAAATCAGACCACAGGGTCAGGCCAGCGCTCGCCCAGCCCTCAGACACACCTGGTGGTCTGGCTGCTGCACCAGCTGGAGGCAGGGGATGGGGGGACAGGGAGGGATCGGGAGGCACCAAAAGGAGCCGGGCGAACCGCAGCCGTCACGGCCCTGGTGGCCTGACCCCGGGCTGCTCCGTAGGGTCCCTGTCCTCTGCCCCGGCCATGTGTGGACAGGGTTTTGCTCCCACACCATGGGCCCCGACAAGCATCTGGGGGAAGCACCACGTTTCGCTGGGGGTCCCAGGCCTGGAGGGGAACCCTGCTTCTGGCCCTGGGCTGGGGGCAGACAGACAGACGGCATGGGCCTGGGACATACCTCCCAAGGCCTGAGGAAGAGGGCTGGAAGTCTTGAAAACTGTTCCTGTGGAAGGAAGCCCAGCCCAGTGCTGGGGTGGCCCCACCCCACACGCAGCCCAGCCCCGACAGCACACAGCAGAGACGAGTGGATACTTACTAAGTCCACGCTGGGTACTTACTGAGCCTCCTCATGTTCTCGGTCAGCCTGAGAGGGATGGAGGGCAGGGGTGAGCACCAGCACCCAGGCCCCGGCCCCGCAGTGCTCCACGGGCGCTGGGGGAGACCCTGGGATGCAGGAGCTGCAGGCCAGGCCCCCGGGGGGTGCTCAGGGGGTGGGGCGGGCCCCATCTCCTGCCCCGACACCCCTCACCCCAGCCTCAGCTGGGCCTGGCCTGCGGGCACTTATGTGGTCCCTGGGGCCCACCGTCCCCACATGGGGCCTGTCACAAAGGCCGAGTATGGCCACGGGGGTTGGGCACACAGCTGCGCGGCCGCCCCAGGGAGGGCCTTCCCTCCTGCATGGCCATGAGCCGGGCCCCGGGGGCCCCTGGGTGGTCCAGCTGTACCCCGCCGCCCCGACCTCCGCCCGGGCCCCACCTCCGGGCACTGAGGGGCTCCTCGGTCTCCACGGTGCTCTCCTCGGGCTGGAAGTGGAAGTCCTCCACATACTCCCCGAACTTCTCGTAGAACCACTTCTGGACCCGGGGGCACAGCCCCTGGCTCCGCCGTTCTGCAGGACGGTGGCAGGTCTCATCAGAAAGACCTGGGGCGGGGGGCTCGGGGGGGGGGTGCTCCCAGTGGGGCTGCTGGGGGCACGTCCAGGGCAGAACCAGGAGGGGCTCCGTGTCCTGAAGACTGCCCGGACCGCGTCCGCTAATGGTGCACTCCAGCCAGCCACGCAGACACTGGAGGTCCCCCGCGTTCTGCACGCCGACCCCCAGCTTGTCGGAGGCTGTCCCCAGGGCAGGCACCGTCCAGGCAGGCGCTCAGCCCACTGAGGGGGCTGTGCTGACCCCCTCCCAGCCTGTACTGGCCACACTGGTTTGTCTGGGAAGGGGCCAGGTGGGTACTTGCCCCCAGACACCCCAAGCCTGAGGACCAGCCAGTGTGGGCAGGTGTCGGGGGTGGTGCTCTGATGCAGGGGGTGCGGCCCAGGGAGCACAATAGTCTCCGCCTTCAGAAAGCCACCCCATCAGATGAGAAAACCAGCCCAAATCCCAGGGATGAGTCTGTCCCTTGAGAGAGCGGGGCGTGGAGTGGCCTGCAGGGGGCGCCATCCCCCCACAGTCAGAGGGGGACGCAGGGCGCGCAGGCGGCCACGTGTCAGCTTAAAGGGACTGTGGCCTGTGGCCGACCCGAGGACAGTGCAGGGGCCACCAGACCACGGCCATCAGCGTGGACCTCGGCTTAAGGGTGGGCTGTGGGGGCAGGGGGCCGTGGGGACCCCGGGGGGGGGGCGGCGTGGAAAGACCGCCCTGCGCACGTGTGTGGGAGGCCCATCAACCGTCACGCACGGCGGTGGGTCTTGTAGGGAGGGGATCTCCTGCGCTCCTGGCCTGGAACCTGGGCCTCTGGTCATGAACCGTGAGGACCCAAGGAGACTATGACTCACTGGACACCGGCCAGCCTGGTGGCACGTCCAGCACCAGGGCCCTGGGGAGGGGGCAGCTCCCTCTCTGAAAGGCAGGCACAGGGCCCTGGGGCCGGGACCCACCCTGGCCCCCAAACTCAGCCCCCACCCGGAGGTCCCGAGAGGCCTCCCCTCTCGGACGGCAGTCTCCACATCCCTACCCCGCACAGGGTCAACTGAGGGTCCCTCCAGGGTGGCTCTCTGAGCCCAGGCACGGCTTCCCATCAACAGTCAGCCTGTGAGGGTCCTGGGCCCAAAGCCATGCAGGCCAGGGACCGCCATGGACCAGGCCCCTCCAGGGCCAGACAGAAGCCCGGTTCCCTCCCACACCATCCTGTTAGAGACAGCTCCAGAAAGGGCCCCGTGTGGATGCAGACAAGGAACGCGAGCCCTGGGCGGGATGAAACGGCACCGGAAGGTTCTGTGTCCTGACCCGGGGCGGGGGGCTGCAGCCCAGCGCCCAGCCTCCAGGAAGGGGGCCCGGCCAGGGCCACGCGGCCAGAGTGACCACATGGGGAGGGGGCCGGGGCGGGCAGAGCGGCCGCCTTGTGTCTGTGCAAAAATAAGTCCGGTTCCGATGGGACGACTTGCACCTGCTACAGAGACCCCCCAGTGGGCAATCAGGGACCCCGACGGCAGGGGGTCCTGCAGGTAAGCAGGTGCCGCCAGGCACAGAGCCACCGCCCCCAGGCCTACCTGCTCCGTTATTGACCTGGGCCTGTCCTTTCGGGGGCTGCTGCGCTGGCGCCTCCTCGGCTCTTAAAGGGGGTGAGGGTCGGGGGGAGGAAAAGCAAGATCTCTGTTAGTTCAAGACACGGCCCAAGTCCAGGCTCAGCAAAGCCACACCCAGTGCCGCCCGCCCAGCTCCTTCTGGGGTCCTGACTGCCCCACTCAGACGCAGGCTGAGGGCAGCGGGGCAAGCACAGAGCTGCATCCCGGATGGGCACACAGTGTGCAAATGTAGAACTCTTTCTTTCCTATTGACTCATTTGTTTATTTACTGTTAAGCTTGGAATAAGGGCTTCCCTGGTGGCTCAGAGGTTAAAGCGTCTGCCTGCAATGCAGGAGACCTTGGTTCAATCCCTGGGTCGGGAAGATTCCCTGGAGAAGGAAACGGCAACTCACTCCAGTATTCTTGCCTGGAGAATCCCTTGGACGGAGAAGCCTGGTGGTCTACAGTCCATGGGGTCGCAAAGAGTTGGACACGACTGAGCGACTTAACTAAGCTCAGAATAAACAACTCTTATACCAAGTACTGGGTATTCCCTGATGCTCAGTTGGTAAAGAATCTGCCTGCAATGCAGGAGACCCTGGTTCGATTCCTGGGTCGGGAAGATCCACTGGGGAAGGGATAGGCTACCCACTCCAGTATTCCTGGGCTTCCCTTGTGACTCAGCTGATTAGAATCCGCCTGCAATGTGGGAGACCTGGGTTCGACACCTGGGTTGGGAAGATCCTCTGGAGAAGGGAAAGGCTACCCACTCCAGTATTCTTGGGCTTCCCTTATGACTCAGACAGGTAAAGAACCCGCCTGCAATGCAGGAGACCTGTGTTCTATCCCTGGGTCAGAAGATCCCCTGGGGGAGAGAACAGCTACCCACTCCAGTATTCTGGCCTGGAGAAGTCCATGGACTGTACAGTCCAAGGGGTCTCCAAGAGTCGGACGCGACTGACTCTCACTTTCATACTGATTCCTGGGCCCAATGGAAAGGTACTTATCGACACACACACCACAAGCACCATGCAAGGCTGTAGGTTGGGTGACCCCCGGCCGGCAGGCTGCGCAGGGTCCCAGCTTGGTCCGTGCCGAGCTCCCTGCCCTTGCAGTCCATCCTGCTGCACCTGACCACAGCAGCCCCTGGCCTTGGCGCCTCTCCAGGGCTCCCGTCCACCTGCCGGCTCCTGACCACAGACCTGACTTTCAGCCACAGGCCCCAAGAGCCGGGCCCCCACCTCTCAGGCAGTGCCGTGTCCCTCAGGCAGCCCACCTGCCCCTCTTGCCCTGCAGCAGGCTTCTGACCCACCACTCTGCTGCTATGCTTCCCAGTCCAGCAGAGAGCCCAGGACGTGGGGAAGCTAGCACCCCAGGCAGACCTTGGTGGGAGTAGGGGGCGGGGGCCCCCAGGACAGACCATGGGGCTGAGGTCCAGAGACCCTCAGCAGGTGCACACCCTCTGCATCCTGCCCTGCTCACATGACTGCGCTGCTTTAACATTCACTTTATTTGCTTGGCTGCACCGGGTCTGTGCTGTGAGATGCAAACTCAGTTGCAGCATCTGGATCTCGTTCCCTGACCAGGGACCGAGCCTGCGCCCCTGCACTGGCCCACCAGGGCGTCTCCCCTGCACAGTGTGATCTCACAACACGGAAGAACCTTGTGTGTTTGATCACAAGTTAATCATTAAAAGGATGTTGCCTACAAGCTTTAATTACACATAATAGCCCATCTCTGGGAACTGTGCCTCACAGGGAATGAGCATTAGGCTGAAATACTTTTGTTTAGGTCACAGGAACCCTCCGGACCAGGCCCACCTGTGAATGGCTGCTGCTGCTGCTAAGTCGCTTCAGTCGTGTCCAACTCTGTGTGACCCCAGAGACGGCAGCCCACCAGGCTCCCCCGTCCCTGGGATTCTCCAGGCAAGAACACTGGAGTGGGTTGCCATTTCCTTCTCCAATGCATGAAAGTGAAAAGTGAAAGTGAAGTCGTTCAGTCGTGTCCGACTCCTAGCGACCCCATGCACTGCAGCCTACCAGGCTCCTCCGTCCATGGGATTTTCCAGGCAAGAGTACTGGAGTGGGGTGCCATTGCCTTCTCTGGTGAATGACTGTTGCTGCTGCTGCTAAGTCGCTTCAGTCGTGTCCAACTCTGTGCGACCCCAGAGACAGCAGCCCACCAGGCTTCCCCATCCCTAGGATTCTCCAGGCAAGAACATTGGAGTGGGTTGTCATTTCCTTCTCCAATGCATGAAAGTGAAAAGTGAAAGGGAAGTCGCTCAGTCGTGTTAAGACTCTTCGCGACCCCATGGAGTGCAGCCTACCAGGCTCCTCCGTCCATGGGATTTTCTAGGCAAAAGTACTGGAGTGGGGTGCCAAAATTCACATACCTGCTCTGGAAGCTGCGGGAACCAGCAAGTGTCTGACTTAGATCCCTCACCTTTTAGTATAAAAGGGGCCTGAATTCTAACTCAGGCAAGGTGGGTCCTTGGGGGCACATGCTCACCCCTTCTCAGTCTGTTGGCTTTTAGGATAAAGTCATTACTTCTGCCCCAACAACCTGTCTCTCGATTACTGGCCTGTTGTGCAGTGAGCAGGACGAGCTCGGACTCGGGAACAACCCCAGTCCAACATCTCTGGGAACCGACCGGGACTGCAGGTCCATAACCGCAAGCCGTCATGGCCACGCGGTGCCGGAGTGGGACGCACAGTGGACCGGCTGGACCAGAGGGCAGGTCGTGCAAGGGCCGCAGATACAGCCTTGTGAAGCGAAGGACAGGGAGCCAGCAGACAGAGGCGGGCCCAGAGGAGGGAGCCGCGGTCAAGGAAGAGGGAACGAGGCCTCCACGCCCACCCCTCCCGGTGGCCAGGCTGCCCAGAGGAACTTCCGTGCCCAGGGCTCCTGACAGATGGGGCTTTACTGGGAACGGAGTGGGGCGGGGGCACGCAGGGACTCCATTCCCACCCTGGCTCCCTCTGTTTCCAGGCAGGGGTCTGGGCTTTGCCAAGACAGTCCCTGAACCGTCTAGAGGTCCCAGACACGGGGGCGCACCCAGGAAGCGCTGACAGCAGGCTCCCGGGGAAGGCCAGGCCCAGGCATTCAGCTGGGTACACGCAGGTGCAGAGACACTCGGCGCCAAGCTGCAGGTGTGCTCGGGTTCTGGGTGGCCACAGGCGGGCCCGGGGTCTCCGTCCAACAATACTGACCCCACACAGTCACCCACTGAAACCAACAGGCAGGGGCTGAGCTCTCGGGGGCAGACGTGTGGGAGCCCACAGCACCCCTCCAGAAGCTGGGGCGGGACACCTGGCCGCCCCGTGATGGAGGGAGCCTGCGGGAGTTGGAGACCATCCACGGCAGGCTGGCCCTGAGGTCACGGCAGGCGCGGGCGTCTGCCACTGGCAGTGATGCCTAGAGTGCGGGGTAGGGAGGTGTCCAGGGGGGCGACGGCGGGGGGAGCGCGGGAAAGCACCAAGGCAGGGGGCAGGGTCCCAGGTCCTGGGATCGACGGGAAGCCGAGACTGTGGGACGCAGGGCAGCCCCGGGGGCTCTGTGAGCTGCTCCGCAGCCCTGCTCCTCCGGGGCCCCCAGGGCTCAGCTGTGACTCCTCCCCATCCCCTCAGTGCGGAAGAGGAGCACCCGCACCCCTTCCCAAACGAACGCCCCAGGGCACAGGAGGGCAGCCGCCTTCCCAAGACCACAGCTCGCCACGAGCACAGACAGGACACAACCCAGGATGTCGGGGCCGGGCCCGCCGGCTCTGCCCGCCCCGGGCCCTCGTGGCATCCTTCAGGAGGCCTTGGAGGGGCACCCCCCACCCAGCAGGGCCCTCACTGAGGACCCCTGCCCGGGGCAGCGGTACACACAGCCCAGAGTAGGGAGGGCACGAGTGCTCCGTGAGAACAGAGGCTGGGGCGAGGGGCCCGCAGGCCTCCCAGGAGGGCTGAGACCCCACCTGGAGGGGGGAGACGGGGACAGCAGAGGCCACAGCACACTGGGGGCTGGCCGCCAGCGTCTGAGTGGAGCCTTGGCTCAGGGGCCCTGACCACCAAGGGGCAGGCTCACCTGGCTCTGCCCAGCCCCACAACACAGATGCCCGGCCCTCCCGCCTCCTGCTCTGGGGATGGTCCTCACCGGCCGTCATACTCACCCGCCCTTCCCACCTCCTGCCCTGGCAGTGGTCCTCACCTGCCCTCCGCACCCCCTCCCTGGGGGTGGTCCTCACGGCCTCCACCGCCTCCTCACCTGGCCTTCAGCACCTCCTGGACCTTCTGCTCTAGCTCCATCCTCCGCTGCCGCTCACGGTCCAGCTCCTGCCGCAGCATCTCCGCGTTCGTTTCCTCTCGCAGCTTCCGGAGCTCCTCCTCTGTGAGAGAGAGGAGCCAGGTGAACATCACATGGCCTGTCCCGCCCCCACACAGAGGTGCCAAGGGAGCGCTCAGACACGGACAGCGGCTGCTGCCCTGCTCCATCCCGGGGGGCACCCCACACCTGCACCAGTGTATCACCCGGGCTCCTCTTACAGTCCAGGCAAGCTCTCAGCCAACGCAAGCTGAGGGTCTCTCTACTTAAATAAACCAATTCAAGACAGAAGCACAGAAAGGCCCTTCACCAAACCCTCTCCAGGGGCAGGACCCCCCAAGGAAGGGATGCTGGTGGCGCTCGGTCACCCACAGACACACGTGCAGTGCGAGCCGTTCTGGGAGGTCTTGGCCACTGAGCAAAGCCCCTGCGAGGGGCAGAGCCCGCCGCTGGCTGCTGACCACCTGAGGACCGACAGCAGGCAGATGAGAGAGACAGCAAGAGAATGAGCCGGTGCTCGAGAAAACCCGCACCAAGAAGGTGAGCCTGCGTCAGGGCGTGGACGGATGCACAGAGGGCCAGGGGTCCCGGAGCAGCCGGGGGAGGCCGAGATGGCGGGGCCTCGGGGTGAGTGAGCACAGCCCCACTACGGGGTGGGACCAACGTTGCCATGGAGCGAGCTCAGGAGGAGGCAGGGGGTCAGAGGAAGGAGGGGGCCACGGGCGCGGGAGCAGGGGCAGTGCGAGCAGCTGAGGACACAGGGTGCCCCGGGCCCCTGCAGGAGCACTGCCAGGATGCAGGCCCCCGGGCCCCTGCAGGAGCGCTGCCAGGATGCAGGCCCCCCGGGACCCCGCAGGAGCACTGCCAGGATGCAGGGCCCCCCGGGTCCCTGCAGGAGCACTGCTGGGATGCAGGCCCCCCGGGCCCCTGCAGGAGCGCTGCCAGGATGCAGGCCCCCCGGGACCCCGCAGGAGCACTGCCAGGATGCAGGGCCCCCCGGGTCCCTGCAGGAGCACTGCCGGGATGCAGGCCCCCGGGCCCCTGCAGGAGCGCTGCCAGGATGCAGGGCCCCCAGGACCCCCGCAGGAGCGCCGCTGGGTCACAGGGACCCCCAGGCCCCCACAGGAGCACTGTCCTGCCCACACCCTGACTTTTTGGCCATGACACTCACTCCAGACTCTGGCCTCTGAACTGTAGGAGAATCAATACACTGTCCAAAGCCCCCGTTTGTCAAAACCCGTCATGGTGGCGACAGGGAGCGCACACACAGGTGGGTGCACACGCCCCCGGCGGACCTCGCTCGGCAGACCTCGCTCGGCACCTGCACAAGCTGAACACCTCGCAACAACACCAAGGTCCAGAGCCGGCGGGCCCCACAGCGGCCCCTGCCGCTGCCTGGCCCTCCACCCCGCCATATCCCGGGGGTGGGGGGGACATGGGCTAGAGCTCCAGCAGACGCGCCCCTCTTTCTGGAGACGGCAGGGTGGAGATGGGTGTGTCCTCGTGGGCTCGGGCGGCTCTAACCAAAAACCACAGAGTGGGCGGCCTAGACAGCGGACACTTGCTTCTCACAGCCCTGGAGGCTGAACGTCAGGGTCTGGGGCTGGCGGACTCGACTCCTGGGGAGGACCTCCCTGCTGGGCTGCAGACAGCTGCCTCTTGACAGGGCACTCAGTGAGCTCTGGCGCCTCTTCCTCTGCTAAAAGGGCACCAACTCCATCCCGGGGCCCCACCCCTTGATCTCAGCTAACCCAAGCCGCCTCCCAAGGGCCCACCTCCCCCTCCACCTGGGGCTGAGGGCTTCCATGTACAAATGCTAGGGGCGCAAACACTCGGTCCAGGACAAGGAATGAACTGGGGCTCGCAGCCAGGACAGCGTGCTGAAGGCCGGGTGCAGCCTTCCCGGGGTGTGCGCCCACACAAGTGAGGCCCTGACTCCCAAGAGCCCTGCAGGGCGTACCCCGGCAGCAGAGGGGATGACAGGGCCTCCTGACCCTGCAGGTGCTGCCTCCTCCAGGCCCTGTGAGCTCCAGCTGCTGGCCAGGCAGCAGGGGAACCCGGGCACTGACCCCCAACCCCCACTGGCCGTGTCCATGGGGCCCCTTTCAACAGCTGCCAAGAGAACATGGGGAGCAGCCCCCCTGGACAGAGTAACGTGAACTCCAACAACCATGACGGAAGGACAACATGCCCTGGGCCGGGAGGTGGGCAGACGGCCGAGCCAACAACATGTCAGCCCAGGGTCAGGGCCACCGGAATGCTGTGGGCACCAAGGCTGGTAAACGAGCAGTGCTGGGCTCCAGGGCCCAGCTGGGGGTCATCTCAGCGCCGCCTCTGCCCTGAAGTCAGCCCTGTGAGCCGCGAGCAGCAGCTGCGGTCTGAACGGTGGGTCACTGGGCACCCCAACCATGGGGCTGACCAGCTGCAAGGGAAACTGCACAGGAAAAGCCACGTGTGGACGCATTCCAAAAGGCATTCCTGAGACCTCGGAGTGTGACCGAGAGTTCCCCAGAGTCGGGGCGAGGACTGGAGCCCAGGGGCGGCCAGGACAGCCCTGAGGTCTCCGCAGCGCCAGGGTGGCGGGGGCGACCTCTGCTGCCCTCGCTCCTGGTCCAGTGAGACCCGGAACCTTCTTCCGAGACAGGACGGGGCTCCTCTCCTCTCCTGACCCGGGGACACGACCCTGAAATTCAGGGCACGGTGGGCATGACAGCCCTGGGTCCCCCACCTGGACAGACTTCTAGTGCCGCTGTGTCTGCATGGCGGCCCCCGCCCCGGTCCAGCCCGAGCCACGGGGAGACCCTGCCCCTCTGGGGGCGCCCACAGTGGGCAGGAAGGTGAGGCACCAGCCCACCTCCCACAGGGGGAGCTCATGACTCACTAGATTTTGCCACCAGCCAGGGAAAAAGGTTCAGCTTTCGTGAGGGCTGGGGCCCATTTGCTGGGTAAATATTTATAGAGTCTGGGGGGCCTCCCTGCCTCTCCTGCTGGGACTGCCCTGCTCTGGGCATATGGGGCTCAGCACTCTTCAGTGCCCCTCGGGCCCCTCCCACCAAGACCCCTGGGAGAAGACCCTCCAGACAAGGGGCGGGAAGGACTCCACGCCCACTGCCCAGGGAGCTGGCCCGCCAGCTCCCACTGCCCCCGGTTTCCCCAGAGGCCCCTTCAGGCCCGCTGGGAAGCAGGGTGGCCCTTGCACCACACACCAAGCTCCCCAAGGACCATGGCCTCATGGATGTGCGTACTAGGCTGGCGAGAACCGGGCGGAGAGGACACCAGTGGTGCGGGCAGCTGTGGTGGGAACTCACGAACAGTGCCAGGAGTTCCTTGCACACCAGGCACGGGGGCCCCACCCCTGCCCTCAGCCACCCCCGCCTCCTGCTGGGGACGCTGGGGACCCCAGCCATGAGGACTAGAAGGTGCTCAGACTCCCACTTGTGATGGGCGTGCCCACAGGGCGCCTGCTGGGAGGTGGCGGGGGGACTCAGGTGACTGGGGGCCAAAGCCCTGACACATGATCCGCCCAGGAGCCCCAGCCTCCACAGGGACCCCCACTCTGCCCCACACCAAGCCTGGTTGTGCCACGAGGCCACTGCCTCACGCCCAACTCCATCAGCAAACACTCGCTGTGCATGTCACACACCCGGAGCCTCTGTCAAAGTGGGGACGCTGCCATGATGCCGCACCCACACCCTGCCCGGAGTGGGCATCCGCTGGTGCCCCAGGCACGTGTGAACTGGTTCCAGTCCAGTCCAGTCGCTCAGTCGTGTCCAACTCTTTGCAACCCCATGGAATACAGCACGCCAGGCCTCCCTGTCCATCACCAACTCCCAGAGGTACTCAAACTCATGTCCATCGAGTCAGTGATGCCATCCAGCCATCCTATCCTCCGCCATCCCCTTTTCCTCCTGCCCTCAATCTTTCCCAGCATCAGGGTCGTTTCAAGTGAGCCAGCTCTTTACATCAGGTGGCCAAAGTACTGGAGTTTCAGCCTCAGCATCAGTCCTTCCAATGAGCACCCAGGACTGATCTCCTTTAGAATGGACTGGCTGGATCTCCTTGCAGTCCAAGGGACTCTCAAGAGTCTTCTCCAACACCACAGTTCAAAAGCATCAATTCTTCGGTGCTCAGTTTTCTTTATGGTCCAAGTCTCACATCCACACATGACCCATGACCACTGGAAAAACCATAGCCTTGACTAGATGGGACCTTGGTCAGCAGAGTGATGTCTCTGCTTTTGAATATAGTGTCTAGGTTGGTCAGTTTTTCTCCCAAGGAGTAAGCGTCTTTTAATTTCATGGCAGCAGTCACCATCTGCAGTGATTTTGGAATAAAAATAAAGTCTGCCATTGTTTCCATTGTTTCTCCATCTATTTGCCAGGAAGTGATGGGACCAGATGCCTTGATCTTAGTTTTCTGAATATTTAAGTTTTAAGCCACCTTTTCCACTTTCCTCTTTCACTTTCATCAAGAGGCTCTTTACTTCCTCTTTGCTTTCTGCCATAAAGGTGGTGTCATCTGCGTATCTGACGTTATTGATATATCACCCAGCAATCTTGATTCCAGCTTGTGCTTCATCCAGCCCAGCATTTCGCATGACATACTCAGTATATAAGTTAAATAAGCAGGGGAACAATATACAGTCTTAATATACTCCTTTCCCAATTTGGAACCAGTCTGTTGTTCTGTGTCCAGTTCTAATTGTTGCTTCTTGATCTCAAGAGGCAGGTCAGGTGGTCTGGTATCCCCATCTCTAAGAATTTTCCACAGTTTGTTGTGATCCACACAGTCAAAGGCTTCAGCATAGTCAGTGAAACAGAAGTAGATGTTTTCCTGGAATTCTCTTGCTTTTCCTGTGATCCAGCGGATGTTGGCAATTTGATCTCTGGTTCCTCTGCCTTTTCTAGATCCAGCTTGAAACCCAGGGCCCCCAGAAACAACTCCCGGTGGGCCTCCTGCCCGACGCATGCAGGTCTCTTCCGGGAGGACTGGCCCCACTGGCGGTGGGAGATCCGCGGCCCTGGAGCCACGTGGAGACAGCCTGCCCTCCTGAGCGCCTAGAGCTCTGCTCAGCCTCCTGCGGGACCCACCTCTGAGGCACCCCCTGCCCCAGCCAAGGTGCGAGTGCCTGGCTCCCACAGGTGCTCGGTGCAGGCTCACGGCAAGAGGGGCAGGTGAAGCTTCCCGGGAACCCCTCAGAGACCTGCCTGCCTCCCCCGGCTCTTGGCTGCCAGCCCCTCGCAGGGATGAGTGTGTGTCCCCAGGGGGAGCAGCCTCAGGCCTGGCTTGGGGTGGGGGCTCCCACAGCTACCAACCACCTTTCAAGGGCAGGTCAGGGAGCTCCATGGCGGAAATGAGTGGGGACTCCACACCATCGCAGCCTTGCTCCTGGGGCCGTGGGCGGGGTGCTGGGTGCTTTCCCATCTGTTCCTCTGGCCCCCAGTACCCACACGCAGCCCAGTCGCCTCCATGGACCTCGGTAGTCAAGCTCCAGATGCCTCCTCTGCCCATGGTGCCTTCAGCAGGAAACCGTATTTTCCAACACGCCTCAACTCCCATCCCCTGCCCCTCGACTGCGGGAGGTCAAGAGCAGCTAGGGCCCAGCACGCAGGACCGTAAGCCAGGGCACCCAGGCCGATACGAGCACACGTGGTCACTCAGCTCCCGTCCCCGAGCCCCGGGGATGCTCTGCGTATGGCTGCAAGTGTGCAGACACGCTCACGTCCCCAGTCCTGGAGGCCGTGGGCCTCGGGCCGTGACCTCTCACCCTGGGCTCCTGACAGAGCCCCCTCGGCCCTCTCTGCCTTCCCACAGCACCACCCCCTCAAGCTGCCCCCCATTCCCGGGAGGGTACCCTGCGAAGCCCGAACCGACGGCTCCTCCCTTCTCCTAGGAGCCCTGCCCACCTCTCTCCTCAAAGCCATCACCGCCCCCAAGCCAGTGCGGAGATAGTAGCCTTGCAGACAGGGACCTTTGGACACAGCCCGGCGAACCTACTCATCCCCGCTGACAGCAAAGCCAGGAGAAGCCTTCCTGCCTTTTCTGGGAGCCTTCTCTCCTGGGGGCACAAAGACCAATGAATAAGCCCCATCGACATCCTGATCATTCCTCTCCCTCAAGTCCTTCCTCCGAGCACAGGCCTCCCGCAAGGCTGCGTGACTTCTAAGCCTGGAATGATGATTAGACCCCACGACGGTAGACACTGTGGGCCTGCTGCCTCCTGCAACATATTTAGATCAACTGTAGCACAGAACCCAGCTGGCTCCTTGCACAGGACAAAGGCGATGCAAATCCCTAGAAATTTCCTCCTCCTGCTCTCAGATGGAGAAGAAATGAGCGGCTGCTCCTCACCAGACGGGAAGTGCTGGGCTGGTCACTCAGGAGATGGTCTCCCCCTCCTGGCCTCCCAACAGGCCCGTGTCCTCGGGGGCTGCTGGCCTCTGTCCCAGGTCTCTCCTTGGGTCCCGGGACACCCTCCAAACCCAGGCCCAGTTCGTGGCTTGTTCCAAGGCAGTCTGGCCTTTTGCCCACAGGCCCAAGACACCCCTGGCTGCAGCAATGGGTTCCTCACACATTTCGGCTCCATCGATCAGGGGGCCGCGAGGGTCTCCTATAGGTGGGGGGTGGAGTGGAGGTCAGGGCCAGCGGGAGGAGCCCCTCACAGAGCCCCACACTGACTTCCTGCTGCTGTGAAAGGAGTCAGTGCCAACGCCGTGGCAGGATATATCCTTACAGCTCTGTGGTCAGAGTCTGAAATGGTGCTCAAGGGGTTTCAGGTGAAGCAGGGGCAGGGCTGGCCTCTCTGGAGGCTCAGGGGGAGAACCCACGTCCTGGCCTCTTTCAGCTTCCAGAGGCACTCACATTCCTTGGCTGGTGACTCCCGCCATCCGGGACACCGCCCCAACTTCTGACTCCATCATCACGCCGCCTCCTTTTTCTCTGACTCCCCCGCCTCCCTCTCCTGAGGACGCTCGTGACGCCCCTGGGCCCACCTGGATACTCCAGGCCCGTATCCCCGTCACAGACCCTTCACTCAATCACTTCTGCAACGTCCCTTCTGCCACAAAAGGTGACACAGTCACAGGATCTGGTGATGAGGATGTGGGCACTGGGGTTCTGCCCACCAGACGCCACACAGATACAACTCTCTCGGGCTGAGGAGGCCAAGCAGGGACCGGGAGGAAGGACGATCCCTCTCTTTCCATCCGGCCCAGAGAGGGTCTTCCCACTCCCAGGAATCTGGCGATTTTAGAAGGTTCGGGGCTTCTGAGTCAAGTTCCAGGCGGGATCCTGGCTTCCCTGGCCTCCAACAGACGTCCTTCCCGTCCCCCGGCCGGCCCTGGCCACCTGCCAGGTCAGCAGACGGCACCAGGCCTTGGAGGGGCGAGCAGAGGCCAAAAAGCAAAGAAGAGCCCTCCTCTGGCAGGTCATGGCCTCTGGGGGTGCGGGGGCCCCTGTCAGCCCCCTCCTCCCACCTCTGAGTATGTGTCCTCGTCACCCAAAAACAGGATTTGCCAAACGCCCCACTGATGGTGCTTCTGGGCTTGGCCAAACTGTCACAGTGAGAAGCACCCACGCAGAGGGCATCCTGGAGTCAGCCTGCCATGAGCCTGGGACTTGCAGAAGCGTGTCCCATTGGAGGCCCGCACACGGGCGGCTCTCACCTCTGCAGCCACGCAGGTGGGCCAGGACAGGGACCTTCACACCTGCCGGCGACTCAGTCACAGGTGTGGGGGGGTCCCCTGGAGTAGGAGCCACGGGCAGGCAGGTAGGAAGGCCACTGCACCAGCTGTCACGGGACTTGCCCGGGTCACGGGGCACAGCTCCCAGCCTGACGCTGCTCTCCTCTCCAAGGCCTGGTGCCGTCTGCTGACCTGGCAGGTGGCCAGGGCCAGCTGGGGGATGGGAAGGACGTCTGCTGGAGGCCAGGGGAGCCAGGATCCCGCCCGGGACATGACTCAGAAGCCCCGAACCTTCTAAATCGCAGGGCACGCCCGGAGCAGAGATTGGCACTGTAATTTCCTCACTGTGCCCCCACCCAGCAGGACAGGTGAGCAGAGCCGGCTTCCAGGTGCAAGGCTCTGAAGGGGAACCAGGACCAGTTCCCAGGGGCACACAGCCCGCCCCCGCCTACCTCCCACGAGAACAGTGAGAATGTAACAGGGAGGAGGTAGAGGGGAGCAGTGTGAGCCCAGAGGGACCCTCAGACGCACAGGTGCTGTGCTGACTTCCGAAAGCGTGGTTTCTGCAGCCAAAATGCCTCCTTGGTGCAGCCCGGGGGCCACACAAGCCAGACTCCACTCCAACAGGAGCCTTTGGGGCCACCACCAGGGCACCCGACAAACCAGCGCTTTCAAAGGGACGAGGCAGACGTGGCTCCCCGAACACAGGACCACAGCTCCCGTGGCCGGGTATTTCCTGCTGCACCCACTCACCGGGACCCAGGCAGCCCACCCACGTGGTCCAGCCTCCCTGAGATGTGCAGGGACAGCACCCCCATGGCCCATCTCCGGGGAGATGGCAGGCCGGGGGGGGCACCTGCGTTCACGCCCACCCACGCCCAGCCCACTCCCTGGCCCCCGGCGAAGACACGGCGAGAAAGGAACACAGCTCCGAGGCTATTTTTAAACCTGTAAAAGCAGAACTCTCAAGCGAGAGCCCTCTCGGCACACAATTCCACAGGCCCAGTCACCACCAAAAATAAAAATCAAGTGATGATCCTTAAAAAACTGCTTCCCACTGGCCAGGTGTGCAAACGCAGGGACCACCCGCTGCGCTGTTTCTGGGCCATGGTCAGGTGGCAGGCTGCCCGCCTGGAAGCCCACCCGTGGGTCCCAGGCTCTGCCATTCACATCCCTCCTCAGTGCTCCTCAAGTTCTCCCAGCCTCTGGCCTCCTAGCCCAGCCCCCTGCTCCCCCAGCCCGGCCCACTCGCTCCCCCAGCCCGGCCCACCCACTCCCCCAGCCTGAAGGTGGCAGAGCCATGCCTTCCCAAAGCGCCAGGTACGGGGTCATGAGCTGGGAGCACGCTTGTGGCAATCACCCCGTGGATTCCTGCCCCCTCTCCCCCGGGGAAGCCAGCTCATCACAGGGCAAGGCCCTGCTTTCACAGTGAACTTCCGTCTGCATTTTCCCCAGCGTTCACTGGCTGCTGGACACAGAGGCACCGTTCAGGAAGCGCTGGCATCACGCCGATGGCCAGCAGGTGGCGTGGCTCTAAGCTCTGACACGCCCACGAGACAGGCCGCACACCACTGCCTTTCAGACACATTTTAGGAAACCGACCGGGGGCCTGGGGTGAAGGAGCAGAGCGTGAACACGTTTCTCGTGTAAAATAAGCTGGAACAGGATCCCAGGTCACGCTATCACCCTCAACAGCCAATTTTCAGGAACCAGGGGCCGCCTTTCTGCAAGAGGTGGCAAGCTGACCTGATGGCCCCGGTCCAGGCTCCAGGGCTCTGAGCGCAGCCAGCACCAACCCAGGGGACGTGTGCGCCAAGCCTCACCCTGCTCCTCCTGCCAGCCAGGCGAGCCCTCGAGGCCTGGGCCGGGGACCTGCCCGCCCAGGCACGGGGCCAGCTCGCCTCTGTCCAGCAGGGAGGCAGGGGCGGACATTCACAGGAGTAAGCAAAAAACGGGCTCTCAGTTCAGAGCCAGCCCCGCGGGTCAGACACAGGCCCTTCAGAGCCCATCTCGTCTCTTCCCAGGTCCTTGTGACACGCTCGGGCAGTTTCATCTCGTCTTCGTCTGCTGGTTATCTGATCTGTTTGCTCCCTTCCCGGCTGTCTGGGTCACCCATCTGCTGTCTTCCCGAAAGGGCAGAGACCACTCAATAAATGCATCACCCCAAGCAGGACTGTCCGACCGGCCTCTGCCACGGACAGTTTACCCTCTCAGCTCAACATCGCAGAATAAACAGGAGCAGGGTCGGGCCTTTTTGGTTTGTTGTTTGTTTAGAGGCAGAACCCGAGAGAGACATCTGCAGGGCGGGTCCAGAGGTATCCACCCAAAGCCACACCAGACCCCGACCCCGGCCGGCTGCTCCGCCGGATGCCTCCACCGGCAGACACCGGGCAGGCCCGAGCCCTGCTGCTTTCATTGGTGAGAAAGGGCTTCGTCGGCCTGAATCACCCAGACTGGCGCCCAGAAACTTCCTTCCTTCCAGCCTCGGCATCCAGAGGGGGGCTCTGCAGGCCGTGGGAGGCTGATGGCCACCCTCCTGCCCGCCTCCCCAGCCACCTTCTCCTTGAAGCCCTCCCACGCGTCAGAGCCGGCCACACGGACCCACTGCTTGTCGGGGCAGGAAGGGGAGCTCCCGGGAGCATCACGGCTCAGGGGCAAAAGGCCCCGACTGCCGGAGCCTCCCTCCCCAGGAACGACCACAGTGGTGCGCCGAGGGCTGGGCTGCACACCCCTGGTACCACCCTACAGCCCATCTGGGTAGGAGCTCACAGGCCTCACGTCCACCCAGGAAGAGGGAACAGCTCGGCAATATGGAACCCGCACCCGGCTCAGGGCTGGCAACCCTGAGGTCCCAGAAGCAGCTCCCTCCAAGCTCCAAAATCCGTGCAGGTCACTCTGGGAGGCGCCTGCCCGTGCAGCTGACGATGAAGGAGCACCTCCCTTCCCAGAGCCCGTACCCAGCAGGCGATCGATAAATGCATGCTCCTGCTCAGAAACCGCGCGGCAGTCTGCGTGTGTCCGTGCCCAAACAGCAGTAACAACTGAAATGCATTTCGGCCAAAATGAAAATGGATGGTGGCTTTTCATTTATTTATGTGCTTCTTTAACAAATTTAGCTTCCTGCTCCTGGTCCTGAGCCAGGACCCACTGCAATCTCCATTCTTCACCCCTCCACCATCTCCTCCCAGGAACACTTGTACTCTTCAATATTTAATAACTGAAGAAAGCCGCTATAAACCTGGGCTATTTCCTCCTCTCTAAGAAGAATAACAGTCTGCTTTTGGAGAGAAAGTACTACAGATAATTGAATGGAACTTTAACACAGACCACTCAGGCACTTTACAGATGGCGGGGGGCCAGGCTCTGGATGGTGGAATGTCCACAGCCACCTGCCCACACGGGGCTGAGTCAGGAGCCAGAAGCCTGGGCCACCTCTGAGCAAAGCTCCCCGCCACTACCACCCCCTGCAGACCTGGGCGGGCTGGCCCGCCCAGCACACAGATGCAGGCTCAGAGGCCACCAGAACACCTCTGTGGGTCCACAGGGCTCCAACATCCTTCCTTCCACACTGTGCTCCCCTGGGCACCGGGACTAAGAGACAGGAGGCAGGGACAGGCTCTGTGCAGACTCCAGCTCTGACTAGGATTCCCTGCAACACCTCCCTCTGAGCACGGAGCTCCGATCAGGGCCTCACGTTAGATGCTCAGGGTAGAGGAAGACGCGCAGCCCACACACTCCAGACTTCCTGGTAAGAACCACCTGTAACCACAGAACAGGCTGGAGGGGTGCAGTTAGCACCTGTAGCCACGTAACAAGGAGCAGGGAGCAGGCGGGCTACCCACACCACAGACACGGGCCAACCTGCGTGGAACGCGTTAGAGCTCTGAGAACCATCCGGAGGGGCCTCAACGATGTAGCTCAGTGTGGAGAAAGCTGCCAGCGTGGATCTGCAGGGCCGGCTCACTGGTGTTTAGTCGCTAAGTCGCGTCCAGCTCTTTGTGAGTCCGTGGACCGCAGCCTGTCACGCTCCTCTGTCCATGGGATTCTCCAGGCAAGAACACTGGGGTGGGTTGCCATTTCCTTCTGCAGGGGATCTTCCTGACCCAGGGATCGAACCTGTGTCTGCTGCCTGGCAGGCAGACTGTTTACCACCGAGCCACCTGGGAAGCCCACCTGAGGGGCACAGATACGGACATATTTGCTTCTATAAAAACCGAGGAAGGATGAGCTGTGTGGCTCCAAGACGACCGGCTATCTTCACGGGAAGAGAGGGACTGAGGGCCCCCGGGAGAGACAGCTGACGTCTCTGACTACACCCTGACTCTGCAAATGTGGAAAGAGTTCAGACCACCGCAATGCTGGATCTAATTCTAGAATGAACTCGGCAGCGTGCGTGGCGGGACAAAATGACATCCCAGACCCCTGGTCAGATGTGCTGAGGACGCTCTGACCTCAGCCTCACCTGAGGAAACACCAGACAAACCCAGCTCAGATGGTGGGGCCATGTGAGCACCAGGGAGGCGGGAGCACCGCGATTAAGACTCGTAGCCATGTTTACAAGTCCCCGATCTCGTGCGGACACCAAACCCCCCTGCAAAAGCCCAAGATGCTCTAAGCAGAGAATCAACTCGTTGCTTTGACAGCTGAAATGTGAAGGGGAAAATTCAGCACGCCTCCTGCCTTTCTATACAAACTACGTTTCCAGGCAACCAAGGAGTTAAGTTTTCAGAAATACATCAGTTAACAAATGGAGAAAGAAATGTCGGAAGTCGAAAATTACCATCTACAACCTCTAATGAGAAGACGGACGGAAGCCATCATGACAACCCGGTCACAATACACAAGAGAAACGGCCTCAAGGAAGCACACAGGCCCACCACAGCCGGCCCACCCCACCGAGGAGGGGGCCGTCCCCAAGACCACCCCCACCCACCCCCACTGAGGAGGGGGCCTTCCACACCCCCTACCCTGACCCACCCCCACTGAGGAGGGGGCCATCCACATCCCCTACCCCCACCGAGGAGGGGGCTGTCCCCAAGACCACCCCCACCCACCCCCACAGAGGAGGGGGCCATCCACACCCCCTACCTCCACCCCCACCGAGGAGGGGGCCTTCCCCAAGAACACCCCCACCCACCCCCACCAAGGAGAGGGCCTTCCACACCCCCTACCTCCACCACCACCGAGGAAGGGTCTTCCGCAAGATCACTCCCACCCCTACTGAGGAGGGGGCAAGATCACCTCACCCCCACTGAGGGACAGAGGACACGCCAGCTCACGTGCTGGGACCATGGGGATGCCCTGAGCAAGGTCCAGGATGGGCAAGACACACCTACCAACCTCAACTCACAGACCCCGTCTGTGATCTCAGAGAACTGCCCTAAAAAATAACCACACAACTGGGGAAGTTTGCACGTAGGTTGGATATCTGATACTATTCAAGAAAACTTGATTTTTTAGTTGTGATGCAAGGCTGCACTTAGTCAGTGGTGTCTGACTCTGCGACCCCATGGACAGAGGAACCTGGTGGGTTCCCCACAGTCCATGGGGATTCTACAGGCACAACACTGAAGTGGGTTGCCATGCCCTCCTCCAGGGGATCTTCCCAACCCAGAGGTCAAACCCAGGTCTCCCGCATTGCAGGCGGACTCTTTACTGTCTGAGCCACCAGGGAAGCCCTAACTCATTTTAAAAACATAATCAGGGTTTTCCTGGCAGTCCAGTTAGGATTCCACACTTCCACTGCAAGGGGCGTGGGTTTGATCCCTGGATGGGAACTAAGATCTGGCACACCGTGCCCCTCAACTACGGAGCCCTGTGCTCCAGAGCCTGTGCTCCAGAGCGAGAGATGCCACTGCAGCGAGATCCCCACACACCACGACCAGAGAGAGGCCCCGCTCGCCACCACTCGAGAAAGCCCACGCATGGCAACGAAGACCCAGCGCAGCCAAGGAAACGAGTATTTTTAAAAACACCCATCATCGTTACCCCAGGCCGTCAAAGTGGAGCTCTGCACTTCTACGACACGAGCTACCTGGCATTTCACTCTGTTGATAAAACACTTGGGACAGAGCACAGGGCCGGCCCGAGCAACGCCAATCTGGGGCCAGGCAGCCTCCTCTCTTCTCTGCTCTTCAGCCCCGTATGGGCCTCCCTGGGGGTCACAGCTGTCCTGGGCCCCCACCTCTATGATGGACACTTTCTCCCCACCCACCCTGCCTGGTAACCCCTTCTCCTGGAGGCCTCCCGCTGCCCCTATCCCAGCAGGTGGCCCACCTCCCAGGCAGATGCTCACAGATTCTTCCCTGCTCTGGGGAGCACCTGGCTCTGTTGGTTCCTCCGCTGGACCCACAAGAGGCAACTGCACAAAGCATCGCCCATGAGTACTCCCCAACTGGAGCCACCCAGCACGGCCACCACACGGCAGGCCCGCTCCGCTCTGGAGAGACGGCCTGGCTGGCCCTCCGTTCATGCGGCCGCACTGGGGGAGCTCAGCATGGACCGAGGTTACAGGGACAAGACCGCACGAGGCAGGCCGCTCTCGGTCCACAGCGCCCGCGGACCCTGCCTGGCCCTGTCTCCCCAGCCACAACCTCAGACTCCCAGGGCGACCGAGTGCTCAAACCTGGGGCTCAAACCCTGCGGGCGGGAGAGTGCTGGCTGGTGGGGTGCAGACAGGCACACACATGGAGTCCAGGCCTGTACCCACGTGTGTGCCCAGGGAGGCACTGACCGGGAAGAGGGGCCTGGGGGAAGACGGGGTGGCACCTGGGTGGCAGGACAGTGCACGGAGAGGCAGTGAGAGCCACGCGGCCCACCTCCCAGGAGAAGAAGGCGGGCCCAGCCCTCAGCCTTCCCACTGGGGCGTGTGCCGGCCAGGGGTCCCGCACGCTGCACGGGTGACTCGGGCTGCGGAGTCGGGGTGCCCACAGCTGGAACTCAGACCACGCTGAGCACACACATGAGGGAGACACCGAACAACAGGGAGAGGTGCTGCGTGCCTGGTTCCACCCATCAGAGGGGGACCCCGGCCGGGCAGGACCTGGTAGGGAGGCGCCTTGCCCTGCACCCTCCCTCCGTCTGGGACCCAGGCAGCTCTGCTCATGACTCAGACGTGCCTGGCTCTGGGCACATGCTGCTGCTGCTGCTAAATCGCTTCAGTCATGTCCGACTCTGTGCAACCCCACAGACGGCAGCCCACCAGGCTCCCCCGTCCCTGGGATTCTCTAGGCACATGAGGCGAAGCTAATTTCCTCTCCCTCTGTGGTTCTCCCCCTAAACATATCAGCCCCGTGCTGGAGTCAGCTGTGAAAACAGCCTGCCACGTGCATGGGCTTCAGGGTGAGTCTGCCTGGATTGACTCCCTCACTAGTCAGAGGACTTAACCCACCAGGAGGGCCACTGTTCTCGGCTCTGGAGCCTCTGTTTTCTCATCTGTAAAGAAGGAGGACAGAGGGGTGGAGAGGGGAGCAACACAGGACAGGAAATTTCAGATCACCCCAAAACCTCTGATGGATTCTGATTAAGCACAGCAGTGCACCAAACTCTGAAATGATGAGAAAACCTCTGATGATTCTGAGTTAACCACAGCAGCGCACTAAACTCTGAAATGATGAGAATTTCTGGGAACATTTTACTCCTTTCCCTCGTCTGTCCTAGAAAGTAAAGACATCGCAGCCACGCAGACGGGATTCAGACTCAGGAGGCGAGGGCCGTGTGGGGACATCCACGGGGGGCCATGCCTGTCCCCACCGCTAGCCTGGCAGCACACTGTGACCCCTGTGTGACCCGGCTGTACTCCTGCAAGACTGTCCCCTCTGCACGCTGCCCCCATCCCTCACCGCCCTACAGGTACTCACGTAAGAAGTGTTTTTCCAATAAGGCGATTTCCAGATGACCTTTGATCTCATTTAAGCGATCAAACTCTGTCCGGTTGAAGTCCTGGACTCCTGCAGCCATGATGAGGGTCCCTGGACCAGCCTAGAAGGAGAACCCCAAGAAAGAGCTCAGAGCTGCCTGGAAGCACCCTGGGTCCACGTCACCTGGTTCTCTCATCACCTGGCACCTCGGGGTACCCTGAGGTCCCCGCGGTCTGGAAAGGCCACTTCCTAGAACGCCCGGCCTAGGAAGGCACTGGCCCTGCGTCAGACCCTGCGTCAGTTCACCTCGGTTTCACCTGCCGGGGAAGGGACATCTCGGGCAAAGCAGACATCCTCGGAGCCCCGGCGCAGCCAACGTCCAGAAGTATGCCGCTAAGCCTCCGGACGGGTCACAGCACAGATCTCAGACCAGAGGGAAGGACTCGCTGAAGCCTGCCCCGGCCTGCGGGGCGACCTCCCAGGAGGGCGGCCTGGCCACGGGGCCTAGTGTCCTCCCGCCTGGGGGGCCGGGCTAGCAGCCAGGTGGCCGCAGCAACAGGACTCCGGGGAGGGCATCTCCTCATGCCAGGTTCCAAGGGGAGCAAACTCCAAACAGGGCCCTGTCCTGGCCCACGCCAGACTCAGGGCAGGCTCCGGTTACAGGTTGCTGCTGCCCGCTGGCGAGGGGCGCGTCTATTGGTACAGCCAGGCCTGCCTGGGGCATCCTGGAAACTCCCCTGGTCACCCACAACTGCACCCCATCACGCAACAGGGCCATTTGACTCCGAGTCCCTCCCAAAACAGGGTATGGGAGGAAGGGAACACCCAGCCTGGACATGGTCCGTGACCGACTCCTGCACACGTCGTCTCGTCTGGGGCCACAGCCCAGGAGGGAAAAGCGGACACTAAGACTCTGGCCTGGGGCTGCCCTGTCCTGGCCCCTGACCTCCTGGACCGTTAGCTGCTCTGGCTACCGCAGCACGAGCTCCTAGACGGCAGGGACCAGGCCGGCTTCATCTGCCCGCCCCGTGGGCCTGGCAGGGGTGGGCATGGGAGGGCTGGGCAGCAGGCGAGAGGCAGGGCCCCCCGCGCCCTGCTCGGCCACTCGCCTCGCGGACGACGGTGCCCCTCCCCTGCCCATCCCTGGCCTCTGCGGACAAGGTGGAGGCCCCAGGGCGGAGGCCGGAGGCCGGCCTGGGAAGGTGGCCCTACATGGATCTGGATGCTGGGCTCACCACATCAGAAACGTCCCCACTGAGGTAGGCAGGGCGGCCCAGGCGCGTGAGCCTGCGTCCTCAGAGGGCTGAAAAGCGGGTCGGTCTCCAAGCGGCTGGAACTAAGCCCGTTTGGAACTTGTCCCAGAGCTTTCAGATCCCTTCGGGGCCCCCGGGTCTGAGGGAGGCTGAGATCACACGGCTGTGGGCGGCTCAGAGCCGAGGGCCCTCAGGGGACAGCAGAGGTCAGGGGGCGGACCCGCTGGAGGCGCTGGTCACTTCCACCAGGACGACACACGACCTGCCCACACAGCAGCGGTGGCGCAGGCCACATGGGCACGAGGCTCGCGGGAGTGACCCAGGGTCCCAGGGGCAGAGGTGACAAGAAGGACAGTGTGACCCGCTGTGGGATACTGGCCCGTCCCCGCCGTAGAGAGAGAGAGAGCCCCTCGGGAGAGGGAGGTGGGCTGGAGAGTCATTTGTATGCACAGCCCTGGGCTTGCCCCACCCTGGGCAGTGACTGAGGACCCGCCGGCTGGTCCCACCCCCACAGGAGGCGCCCCCTTCCCAGGACAGGCCTGTGAACCCCATGGTGTCCCACCTGGTAGATGCTGCCAGCCTACCAAGAGACACAGCAAGTGAGGCCCCGGCCCACCCCCGACCCAGGGGCAGGGTAACAGAGGCCATGCCCAGGCAGGGCGCTGCCCTCCGGGCTCCACAGCTCTAGCCCGCCTGATCCGACGCCGGCTCTTAGAGGAGGCAGTGCCGATAAATTATTCACTGCCGCCAGGAGCAGGCGAGCCCGTCCCTGTTTTGTTACGAAGCATTAATAATACACAGGGCCAGGCAGGCAGGCGCTCACAGCCACGCCTGCAAGGAAAGCCTAGCTCAGGTGCTCAGGGAGGAACCGCTGGGCCTCCAGCCCTGGGGTCCATGGGGGCGGGCTCGTCCACAGCTGGTGGGGCAGGGGGGCTCCGGGCTTCTTCGCTGATGATGGGGAGATGCGGGCAGCTGTCCCCACAGCAGAGAGCCAGCCATCACCCCTGGCCGGGAAGGGACTGGGGGAACCTGCCCCACCAGCTGCCTGCCCGCTGACCAAACAGAAGCTTCCAGAAGTCAGCAGGGCCTGCTCACACCAGAGCCTCTGAGCCCCACTGCGGAGATCTGCCAGCCACGGAAAGGGCGTCCACGACTAGCCCACAGGGGCCACTGTCTCCAGCTGGGCTCCCGAGGCCCAGCCTCAGCTCTGCCAGATGCCAGGGTGGTGACACGCACCCTGGGATGGCCAGGTGCCCAAAGGTGCTGCCCTCGGACTAGGCCAACGGCTTCCAGACATCACCCTGCGACGCTCTGCGTCAGACTCCCAGGGGTCAGGCTGGGGCCCTGGCATTACTTCTGCAGGAAAAGTTTGCCAATCACCCAAAAAACCAAGGAAGGAAAAGAAATCCCGCTGCCGGACAAATTTCCCTCAATCTGATCACACGTCCCCACCAGGGAGTTGGGGGTGGTGGGGAGAGATGGGGAGCAGCCCCATCTGTCTGACCGGCCGGGAAGGTCACGGTCCACCCAAGGCCACGCTAGACTTGGCACCCGAGGATGGGGACAGTGCCAGTGTCCCACAAGGGGCCCCGAGATCTGGGCCGCACGGCCGGGGTTGGGGGACACTCAGTACTCACGGGGTCCCTGAGTTCCTCGCTGTCCCGGGGCGAGGTCCGAGGGATCTTCAGGGGAATCTCGTCTCCACATTCAGTGTCCGAGGCGTTCGGAGACTCAGCTAGATCGAGGAAGTCATCTCTCTTGTGACCTCTAAACCTGATTTTGTCCAGCTTCCTTAGCATGTTCAGCACTGAGCCCCTCTGCTTCACCTTAACATGACGCTCGGGGTCCCTGCAGGACAGCAAGGGGGGCGAGGTCACATGGTCAGTCACCAGCCGGCTGCCTGCCACCACACCATCCCCTACAGACAGTTCCAGGCCCCAGCCCAGGGCTGCCACCTGGCCCTGCCCTCGGGGAGCAGCCAGGCCCGCTACTCAGGGACCCACAGACCTCCCCCTTGCCCGCGAGGCTGGAGCCTCAGTCACTGCCACTCAGCTGGGCTGGTCACTAAGCTCAGGCCCCTGTCACTGAGCCCTCTGCACCCCACAGGGGAGAAGGGAGCCCTGTCTCCCAGTGGGACCCCCAGCACCAAGAGGAGGCAGCCTGGAGCTGCAGGGGAGCCACTGACCCCGCGGGGGTAGGGGTCACTACGGGAAGAAGGGCGGAGGGCTGACCCTCCCGAGCTCCCACAACCCATCAGGAAGCACAGCCACGTGCACGCCCGGGACAGCCGCTTGAACACAGGGACTCTGACCCCTGACCCCAGCTACGTCTGGACCCGCTCCCAGGCTGCCCCATCGGCCCGTAACTCCTTCCTGCCGGCCTGGGCACCCTGACGCAACTCAGGACCAGCTCAGCCTCGCTGGGCCCCAGAGGTCTTCCCAGCACGGCCCCCAGGCTGCAGGCGCAAAAGCCCCGCTCCCCCGCACCAGACTGGAGCGAGGGCGGCAGAGGCCAGGTGGGGGATCATGCTGGGCTGGGGGGTGGGGGGCGATGTGTGCTGGCACAGAGGAGATGTGTATGTCACCCAGGGGCGGATGTGCAGAGGGGTGGCCGCTCCCCACATCTCTGACCCAACCCCAGGAAAGCCCAGGGGTGGGGTGTGGGCAGCCCTTCTGCACATCCAGCCAACCTCACGCTGAAGCCCACGGCCCCAGCCCCCATCACACAGCTCCCCAGCCTCCGAGGTCTGCAAGAGGCCCTGGTTCCCCACGGGGCAGGGGCTCTGAACGCGCCCAGGCTCAAGCCCTCCACTTCCCAGCATTCTGAGCCCCGGATTCCACCTCTGAAACAGAATGAACACCAATGGGAGTGAGCACCGATCCAGCCAGAGGGTCCCAAGAACTCGAGACGCCGCCAGGCGTCAACACTCGGCCCGGACCCAATAAATAGCTCGGCGATTTCCTGCAGGGTGGGATCCACCCCAAACCACCCCACTGGGAACAGTCCACGCAGAACCACAACGGCAGGGAGAAGCGTTTCCTGTTTTGGATGGTGCGGGCTTGGAGCCATTAGACCTCAGTAAAGCCCCGCCCAGGGTGCCCGGCTGCAGCCTTGCATGCCTGCCCTGCCCTCCCAGGGCCGCCGCCGCCCCTGGCATCATCACCCAAAACGACAAAGCCTGCGAGCAGTGGGCACCCGCGAGAGCCGGGTCAGGAGCAGCCAGGGCAGGCTCTGGTCTTCAGAGAAAGCTGAGGCCCGTCGGGGGCAGGGCTGGAGGTGCTCCTGGGACAGGGCCTTCTAGGGCTCTGGAACCCTGAGCTGGCCTGGTGTGGCCCGATCCGGCAGGATGGGGGCAGGGGCCCAGCCATCCGGGAAGCTATCCCATGAAGGAGCTGTGAACTCCAGATGAACTAAATGTTAAGTAAACTTAAAAAATAAAGAGAGAGAGACCCTTAAGTTCCTAAAGAGAGGGGGTGATGGTCTACATTAAGAAATGGGGGAGAAAAATGTCAAAGTTTTTTAGAAAAAAAAACTCAGTCAACCAAACAGAAGTATACAGACGTTTGTTTAAAAAACGCAGGGAAACAGGAGACACGTGGAGCAGAGCGGGTACGTGTGAACGCGTATCTCTGTTGCGAGACAACGTGCGTGAATCGGTAAAGACTGGAGGACCCTGGTACACAGACTTGCAAACCACCCACGCCCCCACGCTGAGCAGAGGAGGAATCTCAGCAACAGGGGTCGCCCAGTCCTCGTGCAGAAACCTCTAACTTCACCAGGAAGGAAATAAAGCCAGCGATGTGGCCGAGGCCGCAGGAAGCAGGGATACCAACGCCCTGGGAACCACCGGGTCCCCATCTGGAGATGCGTCCCAGGACAGATCCGGCACAGGGAGCGTGTCTGGGCTGTACCACGGCCGGCTGGGAGCGCTGGGTGCCAAGCGGGGCTCACGGACGTCCCCGGGAGCCTCAGAGTGGTGATCAACGCTGCTGCCCAAGGTCACCGTCACAGACCACAGGCGTCTGCACCCACACAAATGACACGGGACCCTGCGTGGAGCTCCTGAGAGGCTAAAAAACTGTTTCCCACATGCCCTTTCCGATTGCTTTTCTAACTTGAAAAATAAAAGCAAACAGGGATGGAAAGCGCCACCAGGTAAAACCTCCTTTCTTCCATATTCAAAAAGACCCAGGGGGACCTCTCCTCGCCCAGCACCAGACAGAGCATGGCAGACGGCAGCAAAGGGGGTCCCCGCAGCCAAGCCTCCCTCCTCCCTGGTCGTCAGCAGTCCTGGGACTCCCCGCCCTGCAGGCCTGGCCGCCTTCCCTCCTGACTCAGCAAGCAAATGAGGCCACCCGGGGAGGGGGACAGAGCGCCGAGGGTCCGCCCCACCACCATCAGCACACGGCTCACAGGCGCCCAGCCTGCACGCCCCCCACCCCACCCAGCGGGGCCCCTCCTTGCAGCGCCAGCTCACCCCAACCTGCTCACATCCACCCTTGGGGAGGGCAGGGGTCCCCACCGCCCTGCCTCCAGGCCCGTGTTCACACAGCCGCGGGACCCAGACCAGGTGCCGGGACACCTGACCACCCCCCAAGGCGGGTCTGGGCTGGGAGGGGCGCTCTGCCCGTCGCCCACACCCCCAAGGCTGAGGGGTAGCCCACCCCACCCCAGGACCATCTCATCTCAGTCCTCCCCAGCTTTGAGACGACGATGGGAGGAGACTGGCACGGCTGTGATCCACGGCCAGCGAGAGGGGAGCTGGAGCCAGCCAGGCATGAAGTGTGATCCAGAGCAAGGCTTCCCCGCAAAGCCAGCGTCACTGACACCATCTCCACAAACCGCCCCGCTCCTTCCGTCTGGGTGCTGCCACGTGTCCCATCCCGCCCCAGACCCCCAGCCTCCCCTTTATGCACCAGCCCCCGTTCCCCGCACACCCACCCCGCACTCCCCAGGGCCCACAGGGAGGAAGCCTGCGTCCATAGACGGCACCCCCTGGGCACCCACAGGCCCCCGGCCAGCTGCCCGCACGGCTAGCCTTCTAGGCGCAGCCGCCCTCAGAGCGGGACGTGGCGTCCCAGCCCCTGAGGCTCCCGGAGGGGCCCCCTCGTACCTCCACGCAGAAGCAGACGCTCGGAGCTGCGACACCCGCCAGGCCCTGCAGCCACAGAGGCAGGATGGGGACACACGGGGCGACAGGGCAAGGGGGTGCCTGGCGCTGGGGCCCGGCTGCCACCCCCAGCTCGGGGCGGTGCCCACTGCACTGCGGGGCCTCGGGACGCCGGAGCGAGGCCAGTGCTGGCCCCGGGACACAAAGCATGCTGCTCTGGAAACGCGCTGAATGGCTCCTGGACACACAAAGGCCGCACTGTGTGCGGAACACTGGACTTGGAAACCACAAAGGACACCAGTTCCCCCACCAGCCCAAGACTCAGAAAAAAGTGGTTACCAGCCCCGTGCGCCGTGTCCCGGGTCCCAGCCGTGCTCCTTGCCACTCCGGCCACACTCAGACAGCAGGCTCGGCCCGGGCCTGGCGTCACCCTCCAGTCATCTGGCGGCTCTTCCACTGACCCCAGGATAAACGACGTCTGTTCCCCCTGTTCCCCAAATGCAGCAGCCCTTGTCCTAAACCGTATTCCCAGGGAGTCACAGATGTCGAGCAAGGCCAGCCTCAGCCAACCGGCCGGCCCTCTGCCAGGACTCCGTCCTCCAGGAAGGCGCCCCAGAGGCCCACAGCCCTGCAAGACGAGCCCCTGGGACCCCAACCTGCAAGCAGCTCCAGCCAGCCTGGGGGCCCCATGCTGGGAGATCCTCGGAGCAGTCTGGATCCCCGCGATATGGGAGGCATGGTGACCACGCCCCCCGCCCATGCAGAACTCCACACCGGCTCCCACAGCGGGCCCGCAGGTTTCCCCAACCTCGAGGCTGGCAGGGCAGCCGCTCCCTCACCCAGACGCACGCCTCCGTCGCAGGGCCCTGAACGCTCAGATGCTCAGCTGACTCCCTGCCCACCAGCCTCCCATGGCTGGACTCTGGCCTCTGACCTACTGTGTGAGGACGTTCATCAGCCTCCGTGGACCTCCCCACAATGACACCTGAACACCAGCCGCTCAAGTCAAACCCGGAAGAGGCTCCTGACCATGTGACCGTGGCCATCTACAGCGAGCCCAGGCCCCCCAAGCCAGGGCTCCCCACCTCCAAGCCAGGAGCCCCCACCTCCAAGCCGGGAGCCCCCCACCTCCAAGCCGGGGGCTCCCCACCTCCAAGCCGGGGGCCCCCACCTCCAAGCCGGGGCTCCCCACCTCCAAGCCGGGGGCCCCCACCTCCAAGCCGGGGCTCCCCACCTCCAAGCCGGGGGCCCCCACCTCCAAGCCGGGGGCCCCCACCTCCAAGCCGGGGCTCCCCACCTCCAAGCCGGGGCTCCCCACCTCCAAGCCGGGGGCCCCCACCTCCAAGCCGGGGCTCCCCACCTCCAAGCCGGGGCTCCCCACCTCCAAGCCGGGGGCCCCCACCTCCAAGCCGGGGCTCCCCACCTCCAAGCCGGGGGCTCCCCACCTCCAAGCCGGGGGCCCCCACCTCCAAGCCGGGGGCCCCCACCTCCAAGCTGGGGCATCATCTCTAAGACAGGGCCCCCCACCTCCAAGCCAGAGGCTCCCACCTCCAAGCCAGGGGCCCCCACGTCCAAGCCGGGCCCCACAGCCGTGCTCCTCCGTCCCTCTCCCCCGAGCCGGGTCTGGCCCACACACCTCATACAGTCTGCAGCAACCCACTGAGACCCCTCCTGGGGCTTTGCCTGCTCCCTGACACTGGGCTCCAGCCCTGCTGACCCCTCAGGGGTCCTCTGACCACCACACTGGTTACCTTGGGGCCCAGCACTTCCTGGTCTGGGGCGTCCCCATACTGGCTCCTTCTGCTCCAAGTACATCCCCCCACCCCAAATCCACCTGCCCATCTGGTCCAGGCTAGCTCCCTGGTTTAGGATTTGTCCCCCAGCCCCAGTGGTTAGAACACATGCCTGAGGGCAGGTCCCACAGGCACCAAGTCCATCCCAGCAGGGCTGGCACGGGCTGGCTGTTCAGTGAGGGGGGATGGGGCCCCCACGACTGGGTCCTGGGTGCCAGGAGGGCCAGGCCTGCCCGCTCGGAGCCGCCGAGCCACAGGGGCCTCACGGTAAGGCCGTGGACTCTGCCCTCGAGGCTGGGGAATCACGCGGTCCCCAAATCCAGGAACACATAACGGTGCTTAAGTCCAAGGTTTCAACAGCCTGGGAGGTTCTCCGGGAGGAGGTGAAATTCTTCAGCAGCTTTTCCTCCTACACAGTCAAGCCAGACCTCCCCACGCCAGGAGCGGAGTGTTGTGCGCTCTAACAGGAAAGCTGCCCGGGTCCTGCTGGCCACAGGGCCCCGGGAGAGCCAGGCGGGAAGAGCAGGAGGCTTGGTGGGGGGGTTGGGGTGAGCCGCCACCCCCTCCTCTGCGAGCTGGGACCGTGCAGGCCCTAGCGACACGCCCGCCCCCAGGACCTCTGAGCATAGACACATAGACGTTCTCATCTCGCTGACTAAGGTTATGTGCTACCCGTTTACAAGCAGTAATAAAACGTTCAACACTCTTCACTGGGAACTCCGTAAAAACAAGCGACGCCCAGGGCACGGGTTCACCGATTCTTGCTGAAATCCTCCCCAGCCCAGCCAACCAGGACCGTGACCGACCAACGAGTATGGCTCCAGCATGAATGTCGGTTGCTGGACATGCTTGTCCACATTAAGAGGACAAACCAAGGCGGGAAGGGAGGCCACGTATCAGAAGCCAACTCGCTGGGCCAGGACGTGAGAGACATCCGCACGAAAGCAAGCGTAGCTTTCCAATGGGAGGGGCCTCCTCACTTTCCCGCGGATGAGGATGCCACGCCTCAACCTCCACCCATGAACCAGCGTCTTTCCGTCGCCTTCCCAAGTCCGAACAGTCAATGCAAAGGGAGGCGAGGCCCCGTACGGCGTGTCCCTGTTTCCACGCTGTGACTGCTTCCCTGGCGGCGGTCCTTCAAGCCGCCAAAGGGACGTCTGGGAGCCAGTGAGCACGTGGTGGGCCGTGCTGCCCGGTGACCACCCAGGCGATTCCCACTGTCCAGACCCCAGAGACACCAACTGCCTCAGGACCATAATCCGGTCACACAATCCGGAGGGAGCACCTTCCAGCACTCACCCCTCTGCTTCCGACGTAATTTATCTGAGTTCACACACTCGTCTCACTCACAGGATTGCTGACACCTTCACAGGCAGCCTTTTGCAGACCCACGTGAGCGGCTCCAACACACCGCCGCCCTGACCCTCCGTCGTCTCGAGCAGTCGTGGCCACACAGGAGCAGGGCTCAGGGAACACCGTGCCCCCAGATGCCCTCCTGCTTCCCTGGCACAGCTCGGGGGCAGAGGTCAAACTGAGAGTCCCTGAGATGACCAAGGAGCTTCCCTGGTGGCTCAGCTGGTAAAGAATCCACCTGCAACGCAGGAGACCCCGGTTTGATTCCTGGGTCGGGAAGATCCCCTGGAGAAGGGAACGGCTTCTTGCTCCAGTGTTCTGGCCTGGAGAATCCCAAGCACTGTACAGTCCATGGGGAAGGGCCACCTTGTCCATATGGGTGAGGTTCCCAAAAGAACACACTGGACCCAAGCCTCTGGGGGGACCCCCAATCGCAGGGCCACTGGCTGGGATGCTGAGTGGGCACTGTCCTCACGTCCTGCTCATCACCTTCCCAGCCCCCTTGGGTCCCCGGGGCCACGGGGTGACACTCCAGTCTTCAACCTCACGCCGTATGAGAGCCCCCCGGGCCGTCTGCCTAGGAGACTGAGTGGGCGGGCAGCCCAGCACACTGGCCACACAGCTGTTTAACCCAAACAAAGTGAAGAGGAAAACCTAAAGCTTCGGTCTGTATAAACCTGTGGTGTGTAAACACACGAAGCAAGAGGAAACGCACTCAAGCACTCATTTCTGGTGAAAGCACTCTGCTTCCAAGTCTCCCACTGCCCTCAGCACCTGGAGGACATCCTTCCAGCTGGTAGGAAATGCTGTCTGGACTCCCAGTTTTGCCCTGACTTCCTGCCAGCACCGGAGCCCCGTCCCAGGGAGCAGAGAGGGGCTCCGGCCCGCAGCTGTTTGCGAACCAGCTCTCCTCCAGAAGCTCCGTGGCCCACAGTGCTGCTAGACGGAAGGTGTGGGCCCGGGAACCCAGGCGGCACACGTCTCGGGCGTGGCAGCCACAAGCCTCCCATCACAAGCTCTCCCTTTGGGTTGTAGCGCAAAGCAGCTGTGGCTCTGGACCAAGAAGGCCATCTTTCTCTGTGGCTTTTGTGGGATCTCAGTTCCCCAACCAGGGATTGAACCCGGGCCCCTGGCAGCAAAGGAGCAGAGTCTTAACCACTGGACCACAAGGGACATCCCCAGTAAGACACCATATACAAAAACAGGCTGCGGCGGGCATGCAACCCTCGATGGGGTCATGGCCGGCTGCCCCTGGTCTCAAGGTGCTCAGTGTCCAGCAGAACAAGGACTCTCAAGTGGGTCTCATCACCCACCAGCGCCTAACAGGAAACCAGGCCCTCACTCAGCACCAGGGTTCCCCTTCCAGTGGACCCGCCAATCACACACTCAGACGTGAACCTCGCCACCGTCAACTCCCCTTAAGGAAAGGGGTGGTGGGGAGGCGCCGTCCGTGGAGGGGCCGGCAGCCTGCACCGGCTCCAGGGACCCCAGGGCCAGGAGGACCCCCCCCCAAGTCGAGAGCCACCGTCTTCTCCCCAGTCCCGGGCCACGTATCCCACCCGAGCAGAGGGGCCGGCCTGCAGCTCTGAATAACCCGTCACTGGAGGCCTGCGTCCACGCTCAGGGCCCCTTGCTCTGCAGGACAAGCAGCACAGAGACCAAGTGCCCATGAAAGCAGGAGCCAGCCCTGCCCCCGCCCCTGCCCTGCACCGGGCAGTGTATGCACCGCCCTCCCCAGGAAGGCCCCCAGCCTCAGGAGCCAGCCCTGCCCCCAGACCTGCCCGGCACCGGGCAGTGTATGCACCGCCCTCCCCAGGAAGGCCCCCAGCCTCAGGAGCCAGCCCTGCCCCCAGACCTGCCCGGCACCGGGCAGTGTATGCACCGCCCTCCCCAGGAAGGCCCCCAGCCTCAGAGGCGCTCTGCTCCAGGACGAGGGTCCCACGCGGGCCCCACGTCAGCGGGCAGACCCAGCACGCAGCCTGGCAGAGAATCAGTGGGTGACAGCGGTGCATTTTAAGGGACATCCTGGCCCCTTTACGTAAACCCACGTGGCCTCTGACAGTCCCCCGGGGACAGACCCTGGGCGTCTCCAAAGCCCTGGCCTGCGGCCACTTCTTCCTTTTTGGAAACAAGGCTACGGGTCCTCCCAGAGCCCACCCGGACTCAGCCGCAGACGGAGCCCCGGGACATGGACAGGCTCAGAGTGGGGCCGCCGGGCACATCGCCACAAAGGGCCTTCGGTGTCTGAAAACCGCCCGGTGCGGGGAAGGTGGAACACACATTTCCTGCTGGGCTGGGTGAGGGCCTGGGCAGGGCCTGACGGCACAGGGGCCTGGCTGGCTGCCCTCACCTCACACCATTGCTGTAAAACCCACGTCCAATGACATAGAAAAAGTCCTTTCTACACCTGCCGCCCAGGTAACTGCCCAGCGTGGTGGGCGATCCAGCCTTACACATGGTCTCCCAGCTGGGCTGACACACACCAGGCCGCGCAGAAGGACAGAGCGAGCTGGTCTCAGCACCCCCCAGGCATGTCGGGTGCAGGGGACTGCCCGGCATGGCCCCCCACCTGGAGCAGACTTGGAACAGAGAGTGATTGGCGGGCAGTGAGAACCTCACAGAGGCTGGAGCAGGGACCGTCAGGGGTAACGAGAAGGACCGAGCTGCTGGAGCATGTAATGAGCACCTACTGTGTACCAGGTACGGCTGGAACAGGGACACAGAGAACGCAGCTCTGTGGGGGTCAGGCTATGCCTTGGCTGTGAGCTCCACGGAGGGGCCAGGGCTGCAGAGGAATGCCCCCAGAGTGCCCCCGTTACCTGGGGTCACAAGCCAGAAAGACTTGGCAGGCACAGGCAGGCGTGGATGAGGTGCTTGGGTCCATACGGGGTCACGGTGTGGGGGCGGGGGAAAGAGCGGCCTGACCCGGCTGGCGGGCGTGGACCTGTGCAGGACGCAGACACACCTGTGGGAGAGTGAGGACCTGACGACCCAGCACGACCCGCCCTTTCCTACCAGACGCCTTTTCCTCCAGACGCCTTCTGGAGAACGAGCACAGCGCGCTCCCCTGCCCCACCTCACTCACCCCTACACAGCGCCCTCCCCTGTCCCACCTCACTCACCCCTACACAGGGCACTCCCCCTGTCCCACCTCACTCACTCCTACACAGCGTGCCTCCCCCTGCCCCACCTCACTGACCCCTACACAGCCCACTCCCCTGCCCCACCTCACTGACCCCTACACAGCCCACTCCCCTGCCCCACCTCACTGACCCCTACACAGCCCACTCCCCCTGCCCCACCTCACTGACCCCTACACAGCCCGCTCCCCTGCCCCACCTCACTCACCCCTACACAGCCCGCTCCCCTGCCCCACCTCACTCACCCCTACACAGCCCGCTCCCCTGCCCCACCTCACTCACCCCTACACAGCCCGCTCCCCCTGCCCCACCTCACTCACCCCTACACAGCCCGCTCCCCTGCCCCACCTCACTCACCCCTACACAGTGTGCTCCCCTGCCCCACCTCACTCACCCCTACACAGCCCGCTCCCCTGCCCCACCTCACTCACCCCTACACAGCCCGCTCCCCTGCCCCACCTCACTCACCCCTACACAGCGTGCTCCCCTGCCCCACCTCACTCACCCCTACACAGCCCGCTCCCCTGTCCTACCTCACTCACCCCTACACAGCCCGCTCCCCTGCCCCACCTCACTCACCCCTACACAGCCCGCTCCCCTGTCCCACCTCACTCACTCCTACACAGCCCGCTCCCCTGCCCCACCTCACTCACCCCTACACAGCCCGCTCCCCTGTCCTACCTCACTCACCCCTACACAGCCCGCTCCCCTGCCCCACCTCACTCACCCCTACACAGCCCGCTCCCCTGTCCCACCTCACTCACTCCTACACAGCCCGCTCCCCTGCCCCACCTCACTCACCCCTACACAGCCCGCTCCCCTGTCCTACCTCACTCACCCCTACACAGCCCGCTCCCCTGCCCCACCTCACTCACCCCTACACAGCCCGCTCCCCTGCCCCACCTCACTCACCCCTACACAGCGCCCTCCCCTGTCCCACCTCACTCACCCCTACACAGCCCGCTCCCCCTGCCCCACCTCACTCACCCCTACACAGCCCGCTCCCCTGCCCCACCTCACTCACCCCTACACAGCCCGCTCCCCCTGCCCCACCTCACTCACCCCTACACAGCGTGCTCCCCTGCCCCACCTCACTCACCCCTACACAGCGTGCTCCCCTGCCCCACCTCACTCACCCCTACACAGCCCGCTCCCCTGCCCCACCTCACTCACCCCTACACAGCCCGCTCCCCTGCCCCACCTCACTCACCCCTACACAGCCCGCTCCCCTGCCCCACCTCACTCACCCCTACACAGCGTGCTCCCCTGCCCCACCTCACTCACCCCTACACAGCCCGCTCCCCCTGCCCCACCTCACTCACCCCTACACAGCCCGCTCCCCCTGCCCCACCTCACTCACCCCTACACAGCCCGCTCCCCTGCCCCACCTCACTCACCCCTACACAGCCCGCTCCCCTGCCCCACCTCACTCACCCCTACACAGCGTGCTCCCCTGCCCCACCTCACTCACCCCTACACAGCCCGCTCCCCTGTCCTACCTCACTCACCCCTACACAGCGTGCTCCCCTGCCCCACCTCACTCACCCCTACACAGCCCGCTCCCCTGCCCCACCTCACTCACCCCTACACAGCCCGCTCCCCTGCCCCACCTCACTCACCCCTACACAGCGTGCTCCCCTGCCCCACCTCACTCACCCCTACACAGCGTGCTCCCCCTGCCCCACCTCACTCACCCCTACACAGCCCGCTCCCCTGCCCCACCTCACTCACCCCTACACAGCCCGCTCCCCTGCCCCACCTCACTCACCCCTACACAGCCCGCTCCCCCTGCCCCACCTCACTCACCCCTACACAGCCCGCTCCCCTGCCCCACCTCACTCACCCCTACACAGCGTGCTCCCCTGCCCCACCTCACTCACCCCTACACAGCCCGCTCCCCTGCCCCACCTCACTCACCCCTACACAGCCCGCTCCCCTGCCCCACCTCACTCACCCCTACACAGCCCGCTCCCCTGCCCCACCTCACTCACCCCTACACAGCCCGCTCCCCCTGCCCCACCTCACTCACCCCTACACAGCCCGCTCCCCTGCCCCACCTCACTCACCCCTACACAGCGTGCTCCCCTGCCCCACCTCACTCACCCCTACACAGCCCGCTCCCCCTGCCCCACCTCACTCACCCCTACACAGCCCGCTCCCCTGCCCCACCTCACTCACCCCTACACAGCGTGCTCCCCTGCCTCACCTCACCCCTACACAGCGCGCTCCCCTGTCCCACCTCACTCACCCCTACACAGCACGCTCCCCTGCCCCACCTCACTCACCCCTACACAGCGCGCTCCCCTGTCCCACCTCACTCAATCCTACCACAGCCTCTGGGCCTGGCACAGACTGAGAGCTTAATAAACAGTCAGCTCAGTTGAGTCCTTCAGTCGTGTCCGACTCTTTGCGACCCCATGAATTGCAGCACACCAGGCCGCCCTGTCCATCACCAACTCCTGGAGTTCACTCAGACTAACGTCCATTGAGTCAGTGATGCCATCCAGCCATCTCATCCTCTGTCATCCCCTTGTCCTCCTGCCCCCAATCCCTCTCAGCATCAGAGTCTTTTCCAATGAGTCAACTCTTCACATGAGGTGGCCAAAGTACTGGAGTTTCAGCTTCAGCATCATTCCTTCCAAAGAACACCCAGGACTGATCTCCTTTAGAATGGACTGGTTGGATCTCCTTGCAGTCCAAGGGACTCTCAAGAGTCTTCTCCAACACCACAGTTCAAAAGCATCAATTCTTTGGTGTTCAGCTTTCTTTACAGTCCAACTCACACATCCATACATGACTACTGGGAAAACCATAGCCTTGACTAGACGGACCTTTGTTGGCAAAATAGTATCTCTGCTTTTTTATATGCTGTCTAGGTTGGTCATAACTTTTTTCCCAAGTAGTAAGCATCTTTAATTTCATGGCTGCACTCACCATCTGCAGTGATTTTAGAGCCCCCAAAATAAAGTCTGTCAGTATTTCCACTGTTTTCCCATCTATTTGCATGAAGTGATGGGACCGGATGCCATAATCTTAGTTTTCTGAATGTTGAGCTTTAAGCCAACTTTTTCACTATTCTCCTTCACTTTCATCAAGAGGCTCTTTAGTTCTTCTCTTTCTGCCGTAAGGGTGGCATCATCCGCGTAGCTGCTACTGTCACTGTGCCTCCCCTTCTTAATGCGACGGGGAAAGCGAGGTTCAGAGGGGGAGGTCACAGCTTCTAGAGTGATGATGGAGCCCAAGGTCTCCCCTCTCCGCCCCCGTCAGCCCACCAGGACCTGCCGGTGGGACCAGGGAGCCAGGCTCCCAGAGGCCCGGCCTACTCAGCAGCAGGGCCGGGGGTTCGCCGTGTTCTCAGCAAACACCCTGATTTTCGGCATGCATGCCCAGAAGCATAAAGCACAGCCATGGAGATCACGGAAAACACACAGCAGTTCCTCAAAACACTAAAACCGGGACCACCGTACGATCCACCAATTCCGTGCCCAGGTACAGACGGGAAAGAACTGAAAGCAGGGACTCAAACAGACGCCGACACACCCAGGCTCACAGCAGCCCGAATGAGGAAGCAGCCCGAGGGTCCTCAGCCCACGCCGTCCCTGCCAACAGGGGAAGGTCACTCAGCCTCAAGCAGGAAGGGAGCACTGAGACAGACTGCAGCCAGAGGCCCTGAGGACCGCACGCTCGGTAAGGCCAGCAGGTCACAGAGGACAAAGACTGTGCGATCCACTCACACGAGGCTCTGGGGAGGCAGAGCCCCGGGACGGAGAGCGGACAGCGGGGGCCAGGGGCTGCGGCAGGCGAGGCGGAGTGTGTGCTAAACAGGGACAGAGTTTCAGTTTGGGAAGAGGAAAAAGTTCTAAAGATTAACTGTACAGTAAGCACAATGTGAACGCACTGAATGCCTCTAAGCTGCACACTCTGCTGTATTATTATCTTGTGACAACGCTGTGCAGCATGTGAGGTCTGTTCCCTCACCAGGGGTGGAACCTGCGCCCCTGCCATGGACCCAGGAGACCACCAGGGAAGTCCCTGAACCGTGCACTTTAAAACAGTAAGCCATGTTTCAGTCGCTATTGTTTAGTCACTAAGTTATGTCTGACTCTTTGCAGCCCCGTGGACTGCAGCCCGCCAGGCTCCTCGGCCTGTGGGACTCTCCAGGCAAGGATGCTGGAGTGGGTTGCCCTTTCCTCCTCCAGGGGATCTTCCTGACCCAGGGATCAAACCTGTGTCTCTTTCTTTGCAGGCAGATTCTGTACCCTTGTGCCATCAGGGAAGCCCCCAAGTCATATGTATACTTCACCCAATACTTACGTTGTATTTTATTCATATGTATTATGTGTATTTTGCCACATTTACGCAAACAGAGAAAGGGAGGGAGAAAAGAGAGGGCACACCAAACTCTAAAACAATCTATAAATCTAATGTGGTTCCCCGAAAAGAATAACAAGGTTTCAGAGGAAGCAAGACAAGCCATGTCTACAGCTCATAAGGAGAAATAAGCCAAACAGCCGGGAAAACTCTGACAAGCATGAGTGAGGAGGGAGACCGGCAGACTGGCCTTGCCACGGAGTAAACACGACGGAGGGACTTCCCTGGCGGTCCAGTGGCTAAGACTGCACACTCCCAGTGCGGGGGGCCCAGGCTCGATCCCTGGTCAGGGAGCTACGATCCCACAAGCCGCAAATAAGACCCAACGCAGGCCGATATACAATTAAAAAATAAATAAAACAGCACACAGCTGCAGTCAGGAGCTGAGAGTGTGGTGGCAGCACATGGACACTGGACGGGCCACAGAGCACACTGGCGGACACAGACCCAGACTGCACTGGGGTCGAAGGGGGACACTGGACGGGCCACGGGGCACACTGGCGGAGACAGACCCAGACTGCACTGGGGTCGAAGGGGCCTCCTGGGCCAGAGGGAGACACACGGCCTTCAGCAAATGGAGATAACCCTGGAGGCACATCTCACACCCTCCCCAAAAAACTCAAAATGGGCCAAAGACTTGAGGGTAAAATAAGGAAGGCTGCAAAGGAGCCAGGGGTGGAGGGTTGGTACTCAGCTCCTGGGGCTGGACGGGGTCTTGCCAAGTAAGACACAGAACACACAATAAGGAAGAAGACAGATTACCCTAAAAACACATTTCCACAAGGCAAAAGCCTCCACCAGTAGTCAAATATAAACGCTAACACAGGGAAAAATATTTGCAACACATATTATGAAAGATTAATTTGTCTAACTTTGAAAAACAGCCCTGGAGGAAAACAGCCAAGAGATATACAGAGTCCACAGCAAAAGAAAACAAACAGTCCTTAAGCACATGAAACGGCGATTAACCTTCACTTACAAAGAGAAAAACAGAAATTAAGATTACACGGGGAAGCCATTTCCTGAACACATTGGCAGAAACGCAGCCGTGGGTGAGACCACGAGGAGGCGGGGTCCCCCAGTGGTGGGTGGAGCGGAGGGCAATTCTGCAAAATCCGGTGAAACCACACTTCCGCTTCCAGGAGTGTCTCTCACTCACACTTGCAAATGACGTGCGGCGAGGCCACTTCATACAGCATGCGCCAGCTACCTGCCCAAAGTGGGGTCCTTTCGAGTGGGTGTCTCCCCAACCCCTGAGTCCTGGGACTACTTTGGGGGAGGGGGCATGGGGGAGGGCGACCCAGCCAGGGCTTCAGCCCTTCTGAACAGACTTCCTGCATGTATGGACCAGATGATGTCAACGAGGTTCAAAATTAAGGTTTTAAAATAAAAGAAATAGAAAGGGTTCAAACAAAACAGAGAAAGAGCTAAAAAAAAGACCTCACTCAGCACAGCAGGGTCCTCTCTCCCGCTGCTCGGAGTGTGGTCCAGGAGCCGGGGGTCCCCAAGACCCTTCCAGGACACCCAGGAGGCCAGATCTTCTGAGTGGCAATCCTGAGACACCCTGTGCTTCCCAGACTGGTCCTCCCGATGGGTGTGGGGGTGTGATGGGTGTAGGGGTGTGATGGGTGTGGGGGACTGGAGAACCCAGCCATCTTCAGCAGACCTTGTCAAGGCCTGCAAAACCACCAGTGTCCCTTCATTAATTTCCCCCATTTTGGGAAAACTAGTGATTTTTTTAAAAAAGTAAAAATACACTATGTTAATGTGTAATGGGTTTACAGGAGGCAGTTTTTGATACATCAGCATTTGTAAATTTCCTAGCTTAATTTCTAACATCGGAAAGAGCAATGGATACATCTCACACAAGCAGACTTTCTAGTGACTTCGCTAACTCGCAGGCAGAGGGGTTCCGAGACTGGAGCCTGAGACCCTTCGGCCTGTCCTGGGGATGTGGGGAAGGGCTGTGTGTCCAGGCACAGCTTGGACACGGTGCCCGGAGGGCACCCTCATCAGCCTGAGGCGCCCATGACCCCAGCCCTAGCCTTTGGGCAGATGAACCTGGGCACCAGCAGGGGGCTGTGTCCACAGACATAACGCAAGATGCGGGGGTGGGGGCTGAGGGATAGAGGCAGAGAGTCGGCCACGCGTACGAAGCAGGCTGGACAGCTGGCCTGGCCCCCACGCCCACCCCCAGCCCCCGTGTGCCCTGCAGAGTGGCCCAGGGTCTCACACACACCACACCCCAGCCCAGGCTCCTCGGTGGGGTTGGGGGGCCGAGGGCTGGAGGCTTGGCCCCAGGAGAGAGCGTGGCCTCGCGGGTGGGGGTGGGGTCGCTGAGCCATCCTGCCCGGAGGAGAGATCCTCACAGGGACCTAACATCCTGCCACAGGAGAGCAGCAGGTGGGTGCCAGGCTCAAGCGACACCCGTGGGCACAGCTACAAGCTGGAGATGGGGTTCTCCAGACCCCCGGAGCTGCCCACCTGGAGAAATCGAGGTGTGCAACAGCCCGTTTCCAAAAGAGGTGCTCTGGAAAGAACGATTCGGTGGCTAAAGGGCTCCTCCGTCTGCAGGACCCTGGGACAAATCATCTTGTAAATGACAAGCCGTCCCGGAGCCTGGCAGCTGAGACTGCAACTCTTCACTTTACAGGAAATTCCGCGGGGAGAGTGCATCGCTGGTAGCAAGATGCACCTGGGATCCTCCTGACCCGGCCTCGAGCGGAGGGCCCCACATGGGCAGTGCCTTCGGACAGTCGCTTTCCTGCACAGGGCATTAAAGCAGAGCGAGTCCTTGCTCCGGGAGGACAGACGTGGCGGAAACCACCGGCCCACGTGGCTACGATGCTTCAGGCAGCTCAACTGTGCACATGTTTGAAGCTCCGTCTTCCAGAGAACCAAGTGAAGATGCGAAAAGCGCAGGTTACGGCACCAGGAGATGTCAGCTCTCAGTAACCCAAAGCACAGCTAGGAAGATAATGGCTCAGGGTCCGATGATGCAACCGCTCACACACACACAGGCCCCTCCACCTGGGCAGCTCCAGGGCAGGACTGACCACATAGGACTGGCGCGCCAGGTTCCACCAATCTGCTGGGGATCCGCTAGTTTTGGGGCATCCTGACCTGACCCCACCTCTCAGCCCGCTGGCCCCGAACGGCCTGTGTCACAGCGCTTCATCGTAGGCCGGGCAGGGGCACGTAAAGGGTCTCTCGCATCAGGCTGTGCACAGACAGGGCCCCACACCTTGTCAGCTAGAATCCTCGGGCAACGAAAACCAATGAGCAACACAGAGACCACCCCCGCCCCACCTCCCCCTGACACCACGTTCCCGGACTCCACCTACCACAGCAGGAGAGAACCAAACGGCTTGCTAACATTTTGAAAGCCTGACGGCAAAAACGTGGCCACTGACAAACCCTTAATGTGCTAAAAAATCATAGCCATCTGAACACGGCACGTCCTGCTACATCTGAAAGACGAGTTAGAAAAGCAGATAAAATGGACAAAAACCTCCACTCTATAAACCTGCCCCCAGAAGAGTAGCCTGCAAATACAGCTGCCCTTGTTTTCGTCCTAATTAAAGCCCGGCAGAAAACCGAGGGCGCTCACTCAGGGGTTCCCCAAGACCCGCGTCAGCACAGCTCACCACACGTCCTCACCCATGGGCCGCAGGGGCTCTGATCGCCTCTCGAGGAAAACTGGACATGCCACGGAAACAGAATCCCGGGCAGCCTGTGGGCTCTGGGCTCCTGATCCTGCCGGGATCCACTGGCCCTGGGCAGCCGGGCTGGTCTGCCCAGGGGGCTCCCGCACCCACCAACGGCCAGGCCACCAGCACCAAAGCATCAAAGCACCTGCTCGCCGGCTGGAGCCACTTCAGAACCCTCCCAGCCCATGGTCGAGGGGCCGGAAGGTCTGGTCCTGGACTCCCCAGGGAGGGCAGGACTCAGGGAGAGCGGGCGTGGACGCCTGGCTTAACCAGACGGACAGGTTTCCGGTGGCACCTGGGGAGGCGGCTGGGCCACCCTGCAGCTCAATCCGGAAGCCTCAGCAACAGCGGGAAAGGCCCTGAGATGACAAGACGAGGCCGCCTTTGGGGCCTCGCCTCTCAACTCCGAAAGGGAACAGAATCCCACCAACTGGCTCAGCAGAGACAGGAAGACCTACAAAGCCCTGCCAAGCACCCTGGCATCGCCCCCCGCCCCGAGCTCCGGGAGGCCCCGCCCCCACCACCCCCAGGAGAGGGGTAAGGCGCCCGCAGTTATCGCGCAGGTGCTGCGGCAGGCGACCTGTGACCCTGTGACCCCGCAGGAGAGGTGGCCCAGACCCCTGTCACTCCCTCACACGCACCTGGGCGTGCTGACAGCCCTGGCCCATCCCTGCGACGGAAGAGGGAAGACTGCAAGGCTGGGTCTCGTCACAGGGAGCTGGACTGGACACCCAGCAGCCTGTCCGGGGAGGTGTGGGGGACGCTGCGGCCACTCGGCCCCCAAGCCCCTCTCGGAGCGCTGGACCTGCGCACACGTGACCCTGACCGTGTCCACAGACAGCCCTGCCCTCCAGTGCAGCCGCCGGAGACCTGGGCTCGGCGTGAAGGGCAGGGGGTGGCCAGGCCCCTTGCCTGGAGGCCGGCTCATCCTTCCCCACCGCGAGGCCCCAGCCCGGCTGCCCCTTTGCCAGACGAGCCCACAAACAGAGCAGCGGGAGCATCTCACACCAGATACCCGGGAGACCTAGCTTGGCCGCTCGCCGTGGGCAAAGGGCCCGTCACCCGTCACCCCTGCCGGGTGGGCAGTGCCAGGTGGTGCTGCAGGCCGGGGGTTCTCTGCGTTCACACAGGGAACCCTTGACGACCTGGGGGGCGGTGAGCCAGGAGAGCTGCTCCCCTGGTGACCGCCTGCGTGGCGCAGGCCAGGGGGTGCACACAGCGGGAGTGTCAGCCCCCAGAAACGAGGGAGCTGGGGGCACACAGCTGAGGTCTGAGGCTCAGCGACAGGGGGTAATCCGGAAGGCCTCAGCTTCTGGTGGTGAACTCGAGGCTGCCTGTTACATTAAAAGCTACGAACTAAACAGACCAGAGGTCCTGCACGACCGGATAAGGCTGCACACCGTGACCCAAGGGCTACGACGTCCCCGATTCAATGCACCTGCAGTCCAAGGACAGGAAAAAAAGGAGATCGGCCCACAAGTCTCCCCTGAAAAGTCCCCTTGAAGCCCATACACTCTGCTCCAGAGACTCGGTCTCAGAGGGCAGCGCATCCTGCTACCTGCCCCCCGCGTCCAGCGGCCGAGCAGCTGAGAGGCCCCCAGACCATCTGCTGGATGGACCAGAGCCACCGGACCCTCTACTGCGTCCGTCTGAAGGCTTCACGTTGAGGATGCTCACAAGCAGACTCACCTGCAGGGAAACTTTTAGCTAACACTGCGTTCAGAGGGAAGCAAAGAGTTGGCAGGTGGAAATCCAGCCACAGCTTGTCAGAACTCAGCCTCAAGTCAGAATCCATGAGGACTTTTTAAACACCTCCAAAAGACTGACCTCTGCTCTGGGTGAACTGTGTGTTGTTAGCCGCTCGGCCGTGTCTGACTCTTTGCAACCCCGTGGACTGCAGCCCTCCAGGCTCCTCTGCCTAAGGGATTTCCCACGCAAGAATACTGGAGTAAGTTGCCATTTTCTTCTCCCGGGGATCTTACTGATCCAAGGATGGAACGCAAGTCTCCAGCAATGCAGGCAGATTCTTTACCTTCTGAGCCACCAAGGAAGACTCTGGGTAAAGACGAGGGTCTACCAACCAGGCGGCAAGGTCTCCATGTTACTCAGGCAAGAACAGTATTTGTAACCATCTGAAAACAGCGAAGATAAAATCTGTTCCTTTATGTTTGTGTTGCAGTGATTTTAAAAAAAAAAATCGACAATGGAGAGAATTCTAATTTAGGTTATGTTGGTGCACAAAAATAATCCCAGAGTAGGGTTCGTATCTTCTAATTACACAGAATTTAGGACAAAATATTCATGCAAGTGATTCTGAAATACTTTATAAATAGGTCATCATCAGCTCTTTCTATTGCCAGGAGTTTTAAACTCAGCCCAGCAGGGTCAGCCTGTGTGTGCAGACCCAGTGACAGGCAGGGGCCTGCGGTACCCTCCCATGGTGCCAGCCACGTCCTGGGCTGGCTGAGGACTGGACTGACAGTTTGTAAAAGCCAGTGGGAGGGCTGGGCTGAAAAACGTAAGCCTAAGGCTTCCAGGTAGAGCTGGTGGTAAAGAACCCACCTGCCAGCGCAGGAGACGTAAGAGATGTGGGTTCAATCCCTGGGTCAGGAAGATCCCCTGGAAAAGTGCATGGCAACCCACTCCAGTATTCGTGCCTGGGGAGTCCCATGGACAGAGAAGCCTGGCGGGCACGGTCCACGGGGTCACAAAGAGTCAGACACGACAGAAATGACTTGGCACACGTGCAAGGAATGCAGAGACCGTCAGGACGGAAACCCGCCGGTGGAGAAGGCGGCAGGCCCACCTGGTCCGCTCCCAGCCGAACATGACACGGGCAGGCACGAAACCCAACCCGGTCGGGCCCCGCCTGAGCGGCCGAGTCAGCGTGAGGCCTGGGCACGGCGTCCTCACTGCCAGGACTCAGCGCCAGCAACTCACTTCAGTGGCGGTGCTTTTTTCCTTGTTTGTTTGTTTGTTTCTGATATGAACCATTTTAAAAGTCTTTATTCAATTTGTTACCGTATTGTCTCCGTTTTGTATGTTCCGGTTTCTCGGCCACCTGAGGCGTGTGGGATCCCAGCTTCCTGAGCAGGGGTTGAATCCACTCCCCGTGTGCACTGGAAGCCAAAGCCGTGACCGCTGAACCACGAGGGAAAGCCCTACTTCCTGTTTCTAGTCACAAAGTTGGGGCCAATTCTCAAAGATACACACTCACGGAACTTAAAAGGAGAATGATGGTCAACTCAGGTCAGCAAGGTGGGGCCTGGGGGCACGAGCGCCAGCTGGCGCCCCCCAGCGCACCCTGACGCCCCCGGCCGAGCGCCGGGCACACCAGGACAGGGGCACAGACCCTTGCAGGGCCCGTGGTTAGAGTCCCATCAACGCCACGGGCCTGCCCCCTCCCTCCGTCGGGGGCGGGAGGCAGGTAGGACTCGGACCTCCCGGGGGTCTACCCAGGGACGTCAGCCTGGCCCTACTGAGATCTGGTAAACGTGGGCCCCAAACCACACAGTCCACTATCTGACACAGCAGCAGTGCAGTCCTGAATCAGATAACCAAGAGGAAGAGGCTTTCCCAGCTGCGTGGGCCATCCCCTCCCTGGGAGCCCTCTGACCCCCACTCACTCATCTGCCAAGCAGAGACAAGGTGGCCCCTTCCGGAGTGGCCATAGGTGGGGGCAGCCACACACACACCCCCTGGCCCCACCAAGGGGGGTCCTCGCCCAGGGCATCCTCGGGCAGCCTGCTTGCTGCCCTCCAGCCAGCCTGGGCCCCATCCTGTCCCTCTGGGCTGGTGAGGAGGGTTCCCCGACATCCCTGGGCTCCTCTGAAGAGCCGGTGCCCCCACGGCAGAGGCGGCTGCCTGATGTCGACCATCACATGGACGCTTCTCCGCGGCTGGCGAGCAGCCGTGTCTCTCCTCCCTCCTCCAGTGGGCCGGTCTCTCGCCAACATGGATGGACCCGGGCACCCTGGAGGCCTGACTCCCCTTCCAGGCGCTGCCAGGGGCCTTCCCAGAGGCCTCTGTTCCTCGCCTGCCAGGCAGAGGCGGGGATGTGGGCGGTGACGCGAGCTCCTGGTCGTGCGCGCTCTGTCCTTCCCACCTGCAGGCAGGTGCCCGGGGCTGGCAGCCCATGAGGGTTACTGGGGCAGACACGCGTGCCAGGCCCTGCGCGCCCCGGAGTCACAGTCCTAGATGTCCAGCTTCACAGGCGATACTTGGGCCAAGCCCAGCACCTCGCCCCCCAGACCAGCACTGGTCACCGTTCCCCAGGGATGAAGGCTGCCATGGAAGGAACAATAGGCATAGGGTGGCCCCCGCGACCTGGCCCGCCCTCCTGGGCCATCCTGCCAGCAGCTCCACCCGTGACCCCACCTCGGGCCCAGAGCTCTCTGCCTGTTGACTCAGGTTTCACTTCCTCTCCCCCAGAGCTGCTTGGCGGCAGTGAAGCCACACGTCTGCTGAGAGCAGGGTGAACCTCAGTCCTCTAAACCCCCGCTCCCGCTCCAGCACCCGTGGGTCCCTGCCGCCACCTGCCCCCTCCAGCCTTCCCCGACTCTCGGATGCTGACATGGCCACGCATCTCCCAGCTGCCTCCAAAAGTGGTTGTGAAACAAGACGCTTTTCCTCCTGATCCAGAAGGTACTCGCCTAGCAGGATGGGGAGGGGCAGGGCCTGGGGGCATGTTGCAGAGGAACCCCCCCAACTGCGGGCAGCACTGGGCACAGGCCCCTAGGGGGACCTCCCATCCAGGCAGTCTCCCCCCGACCTTCCTCTCTGGGTGGACTAGGAGGGCTGCAGACAGCAGCCCCTGGACGCCGAGGCCGCACAGGACCCCAGGGGCACGGCCAGGGCATCGGGGAGGGGGACACTGCAAGGCTCAGCCTGGAGAGATGGGGGCAGTGGCCCCCACCCAGCCTACCCCCAGCCCTGGGACCCCGCACCTGCGAGATGACTCATACCCTCTCAAGGCACAGCCGTCAGCAGCGTGAGCGTCCTGACCCGGTTCTTCTCAGAGGGAGATTCTGGTGATACCAGAGGTTGGTGTGTTTTCTCAACGACTCAAGTTGCATCAGAGTTCTAAATGCCAAGCTCCTGCCCGAGGGCACCGCTGACACCCGTCTCCTGGTCTCTGCCACCCCAGGAGCCCTCCAGGCATGGCCCCCTCCCCCTCAGCCATCACTGCTCAGACCGGGCTCCACTCAGGGGTGTGGCACAGCACCCACCACACAGACCCCACCCCGGTAGCTGTGACCCCACAGATGACCGCAATCAGCCCGAAGCTCCACAGTTGGAGACAGGGAAACGTGTCCAGCTGAGTATCCCCTGGAGGCTGCCTGTGGCTGTCATGGGGGACTCAGCAGACCCTCAAACATGAACCAGGAAGCAGAAGGGATGCGGGCGGCATGGCAAGGAGCTGAGTGGGGGCACTCAGCAGGGGAGGGGGGCAGTGAGCAGGGAGAGCCAGCCAACAGGACTGCAGCAGGTGGCCTCCAACAGGGCAGGGGCTCACTTCCAGGCAGCACCCCCACCCAGGGCAAGCCCCGCCTGCTGGGCCCCTGACCAGCTCCCCCACCTCCTCAGTGCCCCCTCACAGGACCAGGGGACGTGTGGCAGAACCTTGGTGAGGGCCCAGCCCCACAGCAGGGGGACAAGCGCTTTCAGGGTGCTCAGCTGAGGGGGCGGGGAAGGGACAGACGGCCACGTGCCAGCCAAGCGTCCCACAGGCCCGCCCCCAGCGTGGCCTGGAGCCCAGGCCTGCCAGAGGGGTAACCACACACTAGCAGGGCCTCCAGGAGCTTTGTAGAGGGGCTGACCTTGGGTAGACTGACCCAGGCCAGCTCCCGCTTCTCCCAGGAAGGGTGACATGGTGACCGCAGGTGTAGACGGCACTGCGTAAGCAGGGCCTCCCCATGCATGTTGACAGCACTGTCCGTACCCAGCCTGGCCCACGACACGTGGTGCACAGGAACCAAGACGCTGAACCACGCACAGAGGCCAGCCGGGGTCCTGTCCACGATCCCCACCATGTTATTAAGAGGGACACCACGGCTCCAGGCTTCTTCCGAGCCTGCCCACGTGGGCAGGCCCCTTTGCTCTGAAGGGCGAAACCAGCAAACCCCCGGCCGGGACCAGGGTGCCTGCCCCCTGCCCACCAGCTCAGCCCTAAAAAGGTGGGCACCAGGCCACCACTCACTGTCCCACCTGCCCAGAGTCTGCTCAGCAGCCTCCAGCCACCCCACCCAGCTCCCAGGCCCACACACAGGCAGATGGAGCCCTGCCGGAGCCCTGCCAAAGCCAGCGTGAGGCCCAAGAAAGCCTGAGCAGACTCCCCCAGTCCTCTCCTTCCCAGAAAGAGACCCGGCCTCTGAGTCCCAGCCCTGCTCCGCTGCAAGTACCCGGGCCCACCAGTGTCTGAGTCAAGCTCCAAAGGGTTCGGCCGGCAGCCCTTCTCCTCATGCGGGCCTCCAGGCTGGGTTCAAAGCTGGCTCCGCATTCACATTTCAAACGGATGCCACGACTGTGCCTGTCCCCACAGGCCAGGGGGTGGGGGGTGACCGGGCACGGCGGGGGAGCCCCCAGTTCCCTTTCTCTCTCCCTGCAGACCTCCTGGGGGAGGCCCTGGCCCCCTAGCCTCTGCAGGGCCCGTGCACTGCACAGAGAACACGGAGCGACAAGTGTTCCGTGCTGAACAGCAAGGACCCGGAAGAGAGGGAGCTGCGTGCACACGGCATTCCAGCCCTTGAAGCCACTCCCCAGGGCCCGGGACAAGGCTGACCCCGCTCTGCGGGTACGCTGGAACTGAGGGGTTACATCAAAGGATGGCAAACAGGGGAGCTGGGTCTCCCGCTGCTGGAACGAAACTGACTCATCAGCGAGGGGAGACTGCAGACTGGATGACTAGAAGGAGCTCCCGTCTCACTGAGTGCAGACATGGGCGGCCACACACAGGGGCGGCTGCAGGTGTGTGCACGCCCACACTGTGTGTGCCCTGCTCCGCCAGCTGAGCGGGCCCAGAGCAGCGACACCCTGGCAGCACGAGCTCGGGCCGGGCCCGGATCTTGGTTTCTGAAACCGTCCTCCGGTGAGAGGAGAACTGGCCGATTCCAGGGTTGGGAGCACCTGTCGGGCCAGGAGGAAGGAAGGAGCTGCCCACATCATCCCACGTCGACGGGGGCTCATAACAGAACCCGGGAGCCTCCTGGGGGAGTTCCCAGCGGCCAGAGCTGGAACAACTGGCCCCACAAAAGCAGTAAAGTGGAACCACACTGGAACTCGAGGCATAAGATGAGCGCACGTGAATCCACACTGACATCAGAAACAACCGAACGGATGAATAAACGAGGAAGAAGAGACAAGTCCCCATTCAGAAGATTCCAAATCGCTTACAGACACCCTGTCCTCAAACCTTCCTCCCGAGAAGCACGGCACCGACAGAAGGGAAACGGTCCGTCTACATCGGCCGGGCGACCGCAGCCAGTGTCACAGGGCCCAGTCATGTTGACGGCATGCGCCCTGATGGGGTGGGGTGAGGGCTCTTCACCTGTCTGCTCTTCCTTCCAAAACCCACGACCCCCATCTAACCCGGAGGAAAACATCCAATTCTGACAGGGGGTTTCCAGCTGCCCAAACTCCAGGGGAGATGGATCTGCAGTGAACCTAATAGCCCTCAAGACTGCAATGCCCTGCTGGCCCAGTGGTTAAGAATCCGCCTGCTAACGCAGGGGACGCGGTTCCCCCCTGGTCTGGGAGGAGCCCACGTGCTGCTGATCCGCTAAGAGCCCATGCTCTGCAACAGGAGAAGCCACGGTGCTGAGAAGCCAGCGCCTGCACCACAAAGCGGCCCCTACCCGGCGCGATTAGCAAAAGCCCGTGCACGGCAGCCCAGACCCAGGGCAGCCAGGAATAAACACATCTTAAAAAAATTCCTCAAGACTGTCAAGCCATCAAACACAAGAGAAGTCCAGGAAACTGTCCCAGTCCAGAGAATCGGAGAGAGACGTGACGACTAAATGTGACAGGGTGTCTCGGGTGGGGTCCTGGGATAAGAAAAAAGGACATCGGGTGAACACTAAGGAAATGTGAACAAACAACAGACCAGTTAATGACATATCCACGCTGGTCCGTCCATTAACGGTAACGCCGTTCCACGCTAAGGTATGCTGCTGCTAAGTCGCTCCAGTCGTGTCCGACTCTGTGCGACCCCAAAGACGGCAGCCCACCAGGCTCCCCTGTCCCTGGGATTCTCCAGGCAAGAACACTGCAGTGGGTTGCCATTTCCTTCTCCAAGGCATGAAAGTGGAAAGTGAAAGTGAAGTCGCTCAGTCGTGTCCGACCCTCAGCGACCCCATGGACTGCAGCCTTCCAGGCTCCTCCGCCCATGGGATTCTCCAGGCAAGAGTACTGGAGTGGGGCGCCATTGCCTTCTCCACGCTAAGGTATAAGATGGGAGTAATAAGAGAGACTGTGGGAAGGGACAGGCACCGGGGCGCCCTCTGTGTTATCTCTGTAATGTTTCTGTAAACCTAAAACTGTGCTAACAAACACGGTTGATTATTTAAAAAAAAAAGAAAAGAAAACCAAACACCCAGCATGCGGCTCAGCGTGGGGCGGGGCAGGCGGGGCGGGCAGGGCGGGCTCACTCAGCACCTCTGCCATCACACCCAGGACACCCACATCCAGACCCGGGCCTGCCCTTCAGCCACTCTGGAGGACACAGACGGCAGAGTTGCAAAGTCAAGTGATCACACACACTAAAACAAGTAATCAAGGGAGAGAAACGGCAGGGCAGCCAGAGAGAGAGCCCGTGGGATCCACGGCTTCACAAACACGCCACCCCACCACCATCTGCAACCGTTCACCCCCAGACCCTGTCTCCAATGAGGCCAGCCAGGGAAGGGATGAAAAGGGGGACCCCTGCCCTCCAGAAGCTCAGAAGGCAGGCAGGTAGAGAGAGGGCCACACACAGGACAACAGGCACCAGGGCCCTAAATGCAGGGGCAAGGGAAGGCCAGTAAGGCTTCCTGGAGGCGGTGACCTGCGTGCAGCCCACAAGAGCTGTGTCGAAGGCCACTGAAAATGAGCCACGTGAAATGGCTGACGGTGCCAGCACGGAGTTCTCAGACAGCCACGAACTCTGACCTTACCCCAGGTGCCTGGCGAGGCAAGGAAAGCCGCCCCAGACTCATGAGAAAAGGTGGTTCAGGCCACCCGGGGTTGGGAAGAGAGGCCGCACTTCAGAAGAGGCGCCCAGCGCAGTTCTGCCACTGCACACTGCTGCACAGATGAAAACGTGCCCTGCTGAGTGACGGAAAGCAGAGTCCAACGGCCACGGAGCGTTATGATTCCACAGATAGGAAAGGTCCTGGACAGGCAAATCCGTGGAGACAGAAAGCAGATTAGCGGTTGTCAGAGACTGGAGAGAAAGAGGGAATGAGTGATTGCTAAAGGGGGTGATGAAAACGTTCTAAAATTAGATTGTGGGGATGCTTGCACAATTCTGTGGATCTGCTGAAAGTCGGTGAACTGCACACGCGATAGGTGGATATCATGGCATGCGAACGGGACCTGGGTCAAGTGTACCCCTCTCACCGTGCAGGCCTGCCCCCTGCCCTCGGAGAGCCCGGCCCCTCCCCACCGCCAGGCTCCCAGCTTAGCTCAGCCGCAGGTGGGCTCCCCACAGCCAGTACCCCAGGACCCAAAGCTGCTGGCCCCTGGAGGCCAGGCTGCAGAGGGGCCCCCCGAGGGCAGGGCAAGGCCATGGCCTCGGCTCATTGCAAGGGGTGCCTCCACTCGTTCCTACCCTGGCTGTTGAGACCAGGACAGACAGGAAAGCACCAGCCCCTGCCTCCTGGGAGGAGGACAATGACCGGCCCGGGAGGGGGCAGCAAGTGAGGGGGCTCTGTAGTCAGGGTGCCCAGGGAAGGCCTTCCCAGCAAGGCGGGGTGGAGCAGAGATGTGCCCAACACAAGGGTCTGCCGTGCCAACAGCCCTGCAGGCCGCACCCACCGACCGAGGTGGAGGGGGGAGGGCTGGAGAGGGAGGCTGGGCCTCTCGGACCCAGGGCTGGGCTCAGCTGTGCCCACCCCATACTCCACGCTGTGGGGCTGGGGGGGCTTCCTGCCTCTGTGTGCCACGTACCCCGCCCACATCCCCACCACAGGGAAGGGCTGGAGGCAGCGGCACGTCCCACTGAGGCGGGGACCTGATCACAGAGGGGTGTTTCCCCGGGGGCCCCCAGACCACCAGCCCTGATGGTGTGGGCACACTTGGTTCTCCCAAACTGGGTCTGGCAGCACCGGGGGGTTCTGGGTAGGCATGCCTCCCCCAACAAAATCCATTCCCTAGGGACAGAGCCAGCTCTCTGAAGGCCTCCCCACTTCACAGAGGAAGCCGCCCAGGACTGGAGTCAGGTGTCACTCCTGGGGTGTGGTCTGAGCTCGCAGGGGACAACCAGGGCTGCTCCACCCAAACCAGCCAGTGCTGGGGAGGGCGTGCGCTGCGCTCCTTAACCACAATTCTCCTCCTGGGGGATGCGCAGTGGCTGGGGCCCCCACCCAGGGCCTTCCTGGGGGAGGCGGTGCACATGCGCCAGCTCGGGCCAGGGCCAGTTTTCAGGCCTCCGGTTTCTACATTGCACACCTAGACCTTTGTTTCCCGAGGCCCAGAGAGGCTAAGCGTCTTGCCCAAGAACACACAGCGACAGACCGGGCGTTTTCCCCACTTGACCCCGCCCTGCATACGGTACTTAGCTTAGGAACAAACAGCCAACTCTGCACTCACCAGCGAGTGTGCCCAGGCTGCCTCATCTGTAAGGGGGAGCTAATAATAGCCCCAAGCTCCAGCTGTGATGAAAAGCAATCATGTAAAGTGCAGGAAACAGGTCAGGCCTGGGGTAAGAGATGCTCTTGCCGTTAGCGCACCTGTGATGGCAGAGAGCCTTCTCATCGTGACCGTAAACGTACTCCTTGTGTTTCTTTCACAAACCCCAGAAATTCCACTGATCGTCAAGAGCACAACCTCTGCAGCCAAACCACCCGGGTTCCCACCCTGGCTGAGCCGCCTAGCTCGCTGGGGGCTGAGAGCAGCCGCCCACCTCTCCGGACCTGTTTCTGCATCTGCGGGAAGGGTGACAGCCAGGCTGTGAGAACCACGCCGGCAGTGGGCGAAACACACGGCGCACAACGTCGTCTGACGCTGAACTGAGCGGTTTCTATTACCATTGTTTTCTTTTTTTTTTTTTGACAGACCAGTACTTCTTGTCTGCCGGTGTAACCACTGGGGACTTTAATCACAGGGCTTAAACATAGTCACAACCCTGATTATAACTCAAAGGCCAAACAGTCTTAACGAGAGCCCCGAGACGGCGGCTGTCATTAGTGGTGAATTACAGTCCCAAGCTGCTGCCCGGCCCCTTGATTCAGTCCACGCGCCGACGCTGGAGGCGCGGAGGACACGGTTTTCTCTAATTAGGGAAACCCTCCCTTTCTTGCTCCATCTCTGTCTGTAAGAGAAGTCGGACGGCCTGCCTTTAAGTTCTCAAGTGAACCAATCGCCTTTCTCCGACGGAGGCCAGCTCCAAGCAGACGGCCAGACTGCCCCTCCGCTGGGCTGGCTGGGCCTTCACCACCCTAGTCACGAAGTGAGCATCCCCATCAGGGACCCGGGCCTCCTCCTCGCCCCGCAGCCAGCACCTGAACTGTCATCCCTGGTACGAGGGCATTTCTGGATTCTGCCCAGGACAAAGACCCAGGGAGAGCCGCCACTGCCATGCCACCCAAAAGCCGAGGGGAACTCAGACCTCGACCCTCTGCGGTCCCCAAGGCCCTCAAGCCGGTTTTCAAGTCCCCAACCAAAGGCCTTCTGAGCACCACCTGAGTGGCCACACCGCAGGTCTGGGCTCATAAACAGAAGCTGCTCACCCCAGGCCAGAGCGTCTGTATTCCTGTCGGCACCTTCACAGCCCACGTCTCATTACCCACCCCTACCCCCCATTCATTTTTAAATTCTTTAAGAACAGGAAGGCTCTGCTACATGCCCCAAGACTGTCTGCAGCCCCACTGGAGAGCAGACCTGTAATCAGCTTCTAAGACGGTCTCCTTCATGGGGACAGCGGGTGAGGAGCCCACCCCCCCACCTCACAGGACAGGGGGCAGGCCGGTCACGCGGCCCCCACGGGGTCTTCCTTTCCAGGGGGCGCATGCCCTCTGTGGACCAGAGCTCCCTAGACGCTCAGTGAGGCCCCAGTGCGCCAACGCCACAGAAGCCCGCCATCCGGACACACACAGGGGCTCAAACACCAGAAGCCCCGCGAGAAGGGAGACCAGCCCAGGTCCCCGAGAGGGTGCAGCCCCCAGAAACAAGGGCCTGGCTGGAGGCACACCTCTCCACAATGGGAACCCCACTCCCACGCAAAGCTTGGGCGCAGTCAGCTTCAAGAGGGAATTCCCAAACCAAGACGCATGGGGAGCTGGAAGGGACCCCCTGCCACCCACGAGATGACCAGAGACAGACAGGTGGCCCCATCTACCCGTCTGTGGGTGCTCAGAACCACCCACACGGGTCAGACCCTGGAAACATCGAGGGGAGCCCTGCGCTTCTCCGATGACACTGACTCACGAGATGCGTGCTGGGCCTGGCGCTGGGATCCCTCACCCGCAACACTACTCAGATGCTCGGATACTAAGAGGAAGCGGCTTCAGGCTCGCAGCCTCCCCTGGTGACACCACTCTCACTAGAACCTAATAACACTCGGTGTTCATCGTGCCCGAGCCATTACTCTATTCCATCAGACAGCAAGAAACGGTGATTCAGGAGAAGCCGGCCCAAGGCTCCTCGTCTCTGGCTGGCGAGGGTGGGGCCCAGGAGGGCAGGGGAAGCAGGGGTCACACGGAGCTGGCAACCACCAGCTTCCTGACGCCTGCTCTGGCTGGAGAGATGGATGACAGGAGCACCTCCCGGGCCGACGGCTTGGAGGACCACCAGGTTCTCCTCTCACGAAGGGCCCCTGCCTGCCTTGGTGGGAGATGCAGGCTCAGAGCGGCCAGGATCACACAGGACACACTTGGAGACTTCCCTGTGTGGCTTCCAGGAAATGCCTCTCTGGAGCGTGGGTGGGCAGACAGCACGGGGACAGGCCCTGCCCATCCCCAGGCCACACCCCACAGCCCATCAGCCACGGCAGCCCAGCGGAGAGAAGGGCAGAGGGGAGGCACCCACACAGACGCCCCCGGGGCAGCGGTGGGGTAGGGGGAGAACCCACCTCCCCAGGCCCCAGGACCAAGCTGGCACACCCTGCCCCCATGAGTCCAGCAATGTCCAGACTGTGGGTCAAGACCCCTGCCCACGGGCACAGTGCTGCAGAAGCAGCGACATCAAGGCCGAGGCAGAGGGAAGGTCAGGAAAGCCAGGCCCCCGACCGGGACCAGGCAGGGAGTCTTCAGAGGGGCGGCGGTAGAAAGGAGTGGCAGGTTTACCGAGGTCCCTGATCCCAGAGGTCCCAGCTAACTGCTGTGAGACTGTGGTTTCACCCTAGCAGGGGTCAAGGGCAAACACCTGGAACACGTTCACCCAGCCGAACTGTGTGTCCCCAAATGGGCCCTGGGACACATGGGCAAAGTCAGGGCAACAACAGCCGCCCAGAAGGGAAGGGCACCGCGGCCCCTCCTGGTGTTGGGATCTCTGCCCTGGGTGTGTCCAGTCTGGAAGCGGGCTGGGGGCTGCACCATCTAATGCCCTCATCAGCCCCCACCCCGCTTACTGCTGGGGAAACTGAGGCAAGGGAGGGCTCAAGGCCAACCTGCCCAAGGTCACCGAGCAGATGCCATGCAGAAAAGACCCCAAACTTATATCTCAACCGCTGCACAGCCCAGCTCATCCTGCCAGGTCCAGGCCTGAGACGAGTCCTAAGGCCGAGCTGTGATGGGGGCTGGGGCCCAGGCACCTCCATGTTTGTTGGGGGAGTGATAAACAGAACTAGGAAGGCAAGAAAGGTACCAGGCGCTGCAAAAGGTGTGTCCAAACCAAATCCTCCCCGCCTCCGGAAACGGAGGGCTGGCAACACGTCCAGGGTGGGCTCGGCTTCCCTGGAGTCCAGGGCCCAGGCTGGGGCGCTGCTTCCGGCACGGACAGGTGCCCCAGCCCATCTGGTGGTAAGCCTGCCCAGGGTTGCAGGGCCTGCCTGGGTCAGTGGGCGCCTCAGGTTGGGGACTGCTGCCCTCCGCCTCACCTCCTGGCGAGGCTGGGCCCCGGCAAAGCCCCACCAGCTAAAAGTCCGGAACAAAGGGAAAGGAGAGGGGGCAAATCGAGGGGTGCGGGGAGGGCAACTTTTTGGCGGGGTCATCTCCAGGGGCATAGGGGCCGGGGTCGCCCTCCACCTCTCCTGTGTCCCCCAGGAGTTAGTTCCTAAGACGACATTCACCGCGCCCCAGCCTGGACCCGGCGGCCTGCGCCCCACCGACCACCCTCCCATCTCAGGCTCCGCGCCCACGGGACGTCCTCCTCTCCCCTGCCGGCCGGGCATGACGCGGACCCGGAGACGCCGCGGCCCGCGCGCGCGGGAGGGGGTGGCCGTGACGCGCGCCCAGGCCGCGCGGGACCCGGGGGCGTGTATGCGGGGCGCGCCCGCGCGGGTCCCGGCTCGGAGGGCCGCTGGCTGCGGGCGCTGGGAGGGCACTGCCGGGCTTCGGGCCGGCCAGCCCCGGAACGGGTCTGCGTGTCCGGCGAGTGGGCGTCCGCGCGCGCGCGCCGCTTACCCTGCGCGGAGATCGGGGCCACCTCTCATCCACCCGCCGCCTCGGCGCGCCCCTCGCCAGCCGCCCGGCCGCGCTGCACCTGCCGCCCGCGCGGGAGCCGAGCGGCGCCGGGGAGCCCGGAGGAGGCGGCGGCCCCGCGGGTCCGGGCCACTAGCGCGGAGGCGGCGGCGGCGGCGGCGCCAGGTCGCGCGCTCGCGTCCCGCTGCGCGGAGTCTGCGCGCCCCCGGCCTGGCCTGCGCAGCCGCCGCCCCGCCCTAATCCCCGCCCCGCGTCGCCCCGCCCCAAGACCCGAGCCGGCTCGCCCCGCCCCCGCGCCGCCGCGCCACGCCCTGCGCCGCGCCTTAAAGGAGCCGCGCCCCCTTGCACGGCCTTGGCTCTCCCTTCCCGCCCCGTCGCGGCGGTCGCGCGGGGGCGCGCCTGCCCTGGCGGGTCCGCGCGCGAGAACGAGCGCGGTCACGCGGCGCCGCCTTTGTTTGGATGGCGCACGTGCGCCCCCGCCACCTGCACCAACGAGGACGCGCAGCGGCCCCTCAGTGCGGCCTTCTGTCGCCTGCGCCCGGGGCCTCGCGGCCCCGCGAGTCTGTAGGGCGGACGCCACGGGCACAGCCACGCACGGGCACGCGTGCCGCTGCCCCTTCATCAGCTGTCCGCCGGCCACGCATCCCAGGGGCAGCCGCAATGGGACCGCCTGTAATTCCGACCTGGGTCCAAGACGGCCACCCTCCCGTGGCGACCACATCCCAAAAGAAATCGCCTTTGCCCTGACGCCACGGTGCCCACGAGGGGAGGGAACTTAGAGCCTGCAGGGGAGGGTCGATGCCGGGCGCGCATCGCCTCTAGGCTGGCATACCTAGCAAGGGCTGAGCCCCATGCCAAGGGAGAGGACTCCCTGTCCTCAGGATCTGGACTGCTTTCTCTAAGTCGCACCTTTGTCATTCAAGGAATGCCCTCCACCAACCCTCCACTCTGCTGCATCTCCCCTGCGGGGAGACCATGGGGGTGGGGGTGGGGAGAAAGCTAGGCCTGTCTGACTCTTTGCGACCCCGACCCCTTGGACTGTAGCCCTCCAGGCTCCTCTGACCATGGATTCCCGAGGCAAGAATACTGGGGTGGGTTGCCATTTCCTTTTCCAGGGGATCCTCCTGGTGCAGGGATTGAACCCAGGTCTTCTGCATTTTAGGCAGATTCTTGACCCTCTGAGCCACCAGGGAAGCCCCCCTACCAAAGAGAACCCTGCCCATGCCTAGCCTCCAGAATCTAAGGCTGGCTAGCTCACAGGCAGAGGGGACCACACCTCCAAAACCACAAGTCCTCATCCTGGGTTGGGGGGCCACACAATTAACTTCTCACCCAAGCCTGACCTGGGGAATGCTGCTGGGGCTTGGAGTGGGAGGAACCAAAAGACCTGGACCCCAGGCCCCCCCCCCACCCCCAGCCCTCTCAGCCACCTCTCCTCCCTGGGCCCTCTGGGCTCCGCCTTGATGGTCCCATCTGCTTTATGTGTCTTCAGCCCAGCTCCCCTGCTCCGCTGCAAACCCAATGACAGCGGGAGTCCTCCAGGCACCTCGGAGAATCCACAGCTAACCCCGCACCACACCCCTTGCCCTAATGCACCTCCCCACCTCCAATGCAGTCCTCAAGTCTCCCAACTCAAGTGCTCCAGAAGCATTCCCTGAGACAAGTGTCAACTGAAAAAAATTTGCACAGCCTAAAAGTTGAGAATTACGTTTTATTTGGCAGACTCACTCAGCCTAGGATGGCAACCTTTCAGATACCTCTGAGGGACTTGTTCCAAAGAGGTCAGGAGAGGAGCCTTGGGCTTCCCTGGTGGCTGAGCAGGAGAGAATCCACCCGCAACGCGGGAGGTGCTGGTTCAATCCCTGAGTCGGGAAGGTTAGCGGAAGAAGGAAACTGCAACCCACTCCAGTACTCTTGCCTCAGAAATCCCATGGACAGAGAAGCCTGGAGGGCTGCAGTCCATGGGGTTGCAAAGAGTTGGACTCAGAGACTCAACAACAACAGGATATACACCAGTTTTGGCTTGGGGGATAGATAGAGAAAAAGTAGTTGAACAACAAAAGATCACTGATGATCAGAAAAACAGACATCTCAGACTAAAGACTTTAGTGCTTCTTTTTCATGGGTCACAGCCTTGTCAAGGCAAAGGGCTTGTGTACCTCAAAGAAGCTCTATGAGCTGTCTGTAGACAGACAGGTCATGGTGCAGAGTTCTGGCTAAACGTGGTTACCTGGAGGAGGGGGTAGTAAACTGCTCCAGGATTCTTGCCTTGAGAACCCCGTGAACAGTATGAAAAAGTAAAAAGATACGACCCCAGAAGACGAGCCCCCCCAGGCTGCAAGGTGTCCAGTATGCTACTAGGGAAAATGGAGGGCCGTTACTAATGAAGAGGCTGGGCCAAAGCAGAAATGATGCCCAGCTGTGGGTGTGCTCGTGGTGAAACTCCAGTGCTGTAAAGAACAGTATTGCCTAGGAGCATGGAATGTTAGGTCCACGGATTGAGGTGGATGTGGTCAAGCAGGAGATGGCAAGAAAGGACACTGACATCTTAGGAATCAGTGAACTAAAATGGACCAGAATCGGTGAATTTAATTCAGATGACCATTCTATCTACTACTGTGGGCAAGAATCCCTTAGAAGAAATGTAGTAGCCCTCACAGTCAACAGTAGTCTGAAATGCAGTACTCAAATGCAATCTCAAAAACAACAGAATGATCTCAGTTCATTTCCAAGGCAGGTCATTCAACATCACCATAATTCAAATATATGCCCCAACCAGTAATACTGAAGAAGCTGAAGTTGAACGGTTCTATGAAGACTTACAAGACCTTCTAGAACTAACACCAAATAAAGATGTCTTTTTCATCATAGAGGATTGGACCGCAAAAGTGGGAAATCAAGAGATACCTGGATTAACAGGCAACTTTGACCTTGAAATACAAAACGAAGCAGGGCAAAGGCTAACAGAGTTTTGTCAAAAGAACACACAGGTTGTAGAAACACCGTCTTTCAACAACACAAGAGATGACTCGACACATGGACATCACCAGATGGTCGATACCAAAATCAGATTGATTATATTCTTTGCAGCCGAAGATGGAGAAGTTCTCTGACAGTCAGCAAAAGTAAGACCTGGAGCTGACCATGGCTCAGATCGTCAACTCCTTATTGCAACATTCAGACTTAAATTGAAGAAAGTGGGGAAAACCACTAGGCCGCTTAGGTATGACCTAAATCAAATCTCTTATGATTACATAGTGGAAGTGACAAATAGATTGAAGGGATTAGATCTGATAGACAGAGTGCATGAAGAGCTATGGATGGAGGTTCGTGACCTTGTACAGGAGGTGCTGACCAAAACCATCCCAAAGGAAAAGAAATGCAAAAAGGCAAAGTGGTTGTCTGAGGAGGCCTTACAAATAGCGGAGAAAAGAAGAGAAGTGAAGGGCAAGGGTGAAAGAGAAAGATACACCCAACTGAAGGCAGCATTCCAGAGAACAGCGAGGAGAGATAAGAAAGCCTTCCTCAGCGATCAGTGCACAGAAATAGAGGAAAACAGTAGAACAGGAAAGACTAGAGATCTCTTCAAGAAAACTAGAGATATCAAGGGAACAAGGATGCAAGGATGGGCACAATAAAGAACAATAACAATATGGACCTAACAGAAGCAGAGGAGATCAAGAAGAGGTGGCAAGAATACACGGAAGAATTATACAAAAAAGGTCTTAATGACCCAGATAACCACGATGCTATGGTCACTCACCTAGAGCCAGACATCCTGGAGTGTGAAGTCAAGGTGCCTTAGGAAGCATCACGATGATCCAAGCTAGTGGAGGTGATGGAGTTCCAGCTGAGCTATTTCAAATCCTAAAAGTTGATGCTCTTAAAGTGCTGCACTCAATATGTCAGCAAATTTGGAAAACAGCAGTGGCCACAGGACTGGAAAAGATCAGTTTTCATTCCAATCGCAAAGAAAGGCAATGCCAAAGAATGCTCAAACCATTGAATAGTTGTGCTCATTTCACATGCTAATAAGGTAATGCTCAAAATCCTTCAAGCTAGGTTTTAGTTGTACATGAACTGAAAACTTCCAGATGTCCAAGCTAGATTTAGAAAAAGCAGAGGAACCAGAGATCAAATTGCCAACATTTGTTGGATCATAGAAAAAGCAAGGGAATTCCAGAAAAACATCTGCTTCATTGACAGTGCTAAAAAGCCTTTGACTGTATGGATCACAAAAAACTTGGGAAATTCTTCAAGAGGTAGAAATACCAGACCATCTCACCTGCCTCCTGAGAAATCTGTATGCAAGTCAAGAAGCAAGAGTTAAAACCAGACATGGAACAACAGACTGATTCCATATTGGGAAAGGAGTGTGTCAAGGCTGTATATTGTCACCCTGCTTATTTAACTTATATGCAGAGTACATAATGAGAAATGCTGGGCTGGATGAAGCACAAGCTGAAATCAAGATTTCTGGGAGAAATATCAATAACCTCAGATATGAAGATGATACCACTTTAATGGCAGAAAGCAAAGAGGAGCCTCTTGATGAAAGTGAAAGAGAGTGAAAAAGTTGGCTTAAAACTCAACATTCAAAGAAGTTAGATCATGGCACCTGGTCCCATCACTTCATGGCAAATAGATGGCGGAAAAGTGGAAGTGGTGAGAGATTTTCTCTTGTTGGACTCCAAAATCACTGGGCCTGGGCACCGGACGCTCAAATGGTAAAGACTGCAGTGCAGGAGACCCAGGTTCGATCCATGGGTAAGGAAGATCCCCTGCAGAATGAAATGGCTGCCCACTCCAGCACTCTTGTCTGGAGAATTCCATGGATAGAAGAGCATGGCAAGTAGAAGGGCAAAAAGTGGAAGCAGTGACAGACTTTATTTTCTTGGGCTCCAAAATCACAGCAGACTGTGACTGCAGCCATGAAATTAAAAAACGCTTAGAAGAAAAGCTATGATGAACCTAGACAGAGTATTAAAAAGCAGAGACATCACTTCCTGAAAAGGTCTGTATAGTCAAAGTTATGATTTTTCCATAGTCATGTACGGATGTGAGCGTTGGACCATAAAAAGGCTGAGCACTGAAGAAGTGATGCTTTCAAATTGTGGTGCTAGGAAAGACTCTTGAGAGTCCCTTAGACGGCCAGGAGATCAAGCCAGTTCATCCTAAAGGAGATCAACGCTGAATCTTCATTGCAAGGACAAAGCTGAAGTACCGATACTTTGGCCACATGATATGACAAGCTGTCTCATTGGAAAAGCCCCTGATTCTGGGAAAGATTGAAGGCCAGCGGAGAAGAGGGTGACAAAGGATGAGATGGTTAGATAGTATCACCAACTCAACGGACCTGAATAAGCAAACTCTGGGTGATGGTGAAGGACAGGGGAGCCTGGTGTGCTGCAGTCCGTGGGGTGGCAAAGAGCCAGACACGACTGAGCGACTGAACGACCACAGACTAATGATTTTTCTGTTTTTCTATGCCAGGGAAGATGCAAGCCTGGTCTCTTTGAAATCACTCCTTTGATATGCTTCTTAACTATCCCAGATCAGTGTCAGGATTTCCTCCGTCTGAATCCCCTCAGGATACAGCATGGGAGAGGGGGTGGCCACAGTGGCTGAGGGCCTGATGGTCACAGCATCCAGTGTTTACTGAAACGGCAGGAGATTTGGGGGCCCCAGCATCCTCCCCCAGCACCCTCCCCCATCATCCTCCCCCAGCCTCCTCCCCCAGCACCCTCCCCCAGCACCCTCCCCCAGCATCCTCCCCCAATACGCTCCCCCAGCCTCCTCCCCCAGCACCCTCCCCCATCATCCTCCCCCAGCACCCTCCCCCAGCCTCCTCCTCCAGCACCCTCCTCTCAGCACCCTCCCCCATCGTCCTCCCCCAGCACCCTCCCCCATCACCCTCCCCCATCATCCTCCCCCAGCACCCTCCCCCATCATCCTCCCCCAGCACCCTCCCCCAGCCTCCTCCTCCAGCGCCCTCCTCTCAGCACCCTCCCCCATCGTCCTCCCCCAGCACCCTCCCCCATCACCCTCCCCCATCATCCTCCCCCAGCACCCTCCCCCCATCAGCCTCCCCCAGCACCCTCCCCTAGCACCCTCCCCCAGCATCCATGCTGGGAAGGTAGACCTGACAGGCCTGAATCAGAGGCAAGCATTCAGGTGGGCTCCTAGCAGGCCTCAGTTTCCTGTCTGTAGAATGGGTGTGCTAAGTCACTTGAGTCATATCCGGCTCTTTGTGACCCCATGGACTGTAGCCCGCTAGGCTCCTCTGTCCATGGCGTTACTCCAGGCACAAATACGGGGAGTGGGTTACCATCTCCTTGGGAGACCAAGTGCTCTCATAATAAAGGAGCACAAACATGGTGTCTGTTGCGGGGTGGCATGGTTCTACGCAAGCAGTTGGCAGCACTGAGAGCGCTGGTGGGGGGTCTGCGCCGCCTTCCTGCCCAGTGCCCCTGCCAGGCCCAGGCCCAGCCTCCAGACCCCCAGATCCTCCTCCTTCCTGCCAGGCAAACAGTGTGTGTGTGTGTGTGTGTGTGTGCGCGCTTAGTCGCTCAGTCGTGTGTGTGTGTGTGTGTGTGTGTGTGCGCGCGCTTAGTCGCTCAGTCGTGTCCCATTCTCAGCGACCCCATGGACTGCGGCCCACCAGGCTCCTCTGTCCATGGGGAGTCTCCAGACAAGACTACTGGAGTGGGTTGCCATGCCCTTCTCCAGGGGATCTTCCCCAGGCAAAGGAGAGCTTCCCAAACGCAAGCTCGCTATTCCTGCCCCCAGGCCTTGTTCCTGCCAAAACCATCTTCCTTATTCAGACTCCACCCAGCCTGTAGGATCGGGCTCCACAAAGACCCCCTCCACCAGCCTGGCCAGAGGGTCCCAGCCTCCCTTGCAGCCAGGACCCTGGGGATCCCCTGCCTCTATCACTCTGACTGTTTAGCTCTTGGTGGTTGTACTCTTGGAGATTGTCCGGTGACTCAGTGGTAAAGAACCCACTTGCCAATGCAGGAGGTTCGGGTTCGATCCTTGCAGAGGGAAGATCCCCTGGAGGAGGAAATGGCAACTCACTCCAGTATTCTTGCCTGGGAAATCCCATGCACAGAGGAGCCTGGCGGGCTACAGTCCGTGGGGTCACAACGAGTCGCTGTGACTGAGTGCACACTCACGGTTGTCTTCTTGTCTTTCCCCTCACTGTCTCCATCAACCCAGCTGCGGAAAGACCCAGATTTTTCAGGTGTGTGTCCCTGCCCCCCACCGCAGGACCTTGGCCAGACTCTGTAATTGTCAGAGTCGTTTGGTTCACAGATGACAGAAATCTACCTTAAACAAGCCCCAAAGGGAACCTATTTGTTCATGAAAGCGGTAAGTGCAGTGGTTGAAATACTCACACGCAGCTACACACCACGGCCCTTCACCCTAGCGGGACGCAGAGCAGAAGCCAAGGGATGAAACACCAGGACTCAGGGACCAGGCGGGAGCTGGAGGCACCCAGGAGACGGGAGGGACTTGAGATAGCTTTCTGGGGCTACCCCGGGCCCCTGACTTTCAGCCCGCCCTAGAAAATTCACTGGGCGCCCAGTCTCCACCTGACACTGCTCGCCCTGGGCCTGCAGGGGGACAGGCATGGACCAGATGCCCCCAGAGTGGGGCCCGTGATGTTACAAGACTCCCACACCCCGTCACCCCTTTTACTGAGGAGGACCATTATGGGCTGGACTCTGTTCCCCAGACTTTATATGTTGGGGTCCTAACCCCCAGTTCCTCAGAAAGTGGTGTATTTGGAGACAAGGCCTTTCAAGAGGTGATTCGGGCTTCCCTGGTGGCTCAGTGGATAAGAATCTGCCTTCCAGTGCAGGATACAGGGGTTCGATCCATGGTCTAGGAAGAACTTACGCGCCTGAGGACCTCTAAGCCCGTGCACCACAACTCCTGGGCCCAAGGGCCGCGACTGCTAGAGCCTGCGCCCCAGAGCCTCTGCTCTGCAACGAGAGAAGTCGGCACGCTGCAGCTCAAGAGTGGACCCCGCTCTGCACAACTCTGGAGAAGCCCGTGCAACAGTGAAGACCCAGCACAGCCAAGAATAAAAGGACACTTATTAAAAACAGTAATAATAATAAAGAGGTGACTGAGTTAAGGTCGTTACGGTGGGCCCTAATCCTACAGGACTGAAGTCCTTAAAAAGCAGAGATCATGACACAAACACACACACACAGAGAGGATGGCCATCGGCACGCCAAGGAGAGCGGCCTCGGGAGCAACCAAACCTGCTGAGACGCTGATGTTTAACCTCCAGACTGTGGGCTTTCCAGGTGGCTCAGCAGTAAAGAATATGCCTGCCCGTGCAGGAGAGGCGGGTTCGATCCCTGGGTTGGGAAGAGCCTCTGCAGGAGGAAACGGCAACCCACTCCAGGATTCTTGCCTGGAGAACCCCATGGACAGAGGAGCCTAGAGGGCTATAAGTCCACGGGGTCACAGAAGATTCGGACACGACTTACTGACTAAACAACTGCAGACTGTGAGAAAATAAATCTCTATTATTTAAGCGGCCTCATCTGTGATATTTGTTACAGCAGACCTTGCAGGCTGCTTACAAGGACACAGGCTCGGAGCAGCCACCTGGCCCTCAAGGGCACCACTGGCTCCTCACCCCACTGCTCAGAGCTGAGTCTGCCTGCCAGTCCAGAGCTAGAAAGTCTGATCGTTCTGTGTCTTCTGAGTCAATCACGACGTTTACACGCCGGCCCTGGGGACTGCTTTGCATACAGCAGGCGCTTAGTACACGCGGTACTTCTTGTTGTTGTCCAGCCGATAAGTTGTGTCGGACACTTTGTGACCCTGTGGATGCTCCTCTGTCCTCCACTATCTCCCAAAGTTTGCTCAGATTCACGTCCATTGATTCGGTGATGCCATCCAGCCATCTCATCCTCTGTCGTCCCCTTCTCCTTCTGCCCTCAATCCCTCCCAGCATCAGGGTCTTTTCCAGTGAGTCGGCTCTTCACATCAAGTGGCCAAAGTATTGGAGCTTCAGCTTCAGCATCAGTCCTTCCAGTGAATATTCAGAGTTGATTTCCTTTAGGATGGACTGGTTGTATCTCCTTGCAGCCCAAGGGACTCTCAGTTTGGTACTAATGCTGGCCAAATGATGCCCAGAAACATAATTCACGTGTCTCCTTGACTCTAAAGTGCTAGGGGATGACAGAGGATGAGATGGTTGGATGGCGTCACTGACTGGATGGACATGAGTTTGAGCAAGCTCTGGGAGTTGGTGATGAACAAGGAAGCCTGGCGTGCTGCAGTCCATGGGGTTGCAAAGAGTCAAACACGACTGAGAAACTGAACTGAACTGAAAATGCTACCAGGTAAGATGATGCTGCTCCTGCTAAGTCGCTTCAGTCGGGTCCAACTCTGTGCGACCCCATAGACGGCAGCCCACCAGGCTCCTCCATCCCTGGGATTCTCCAGGCAAGAACACTGGAGTGGGTTGCCATTTTCCTTCTCCAATGCATGCATGCCTGCTACGTTGTGTCAGCTTCTCACAAATGTTCAGATGATAACAAATGAGCATCTCAGTGAAGGGAGTGTGGTGATAATTGAAGATGTGACGGCTTGTCTCTGCTTGTGGCCTTTGGAAGTGGGTGTTTCCTATAGAAGTGGAGTCAGGATAGGATCCCTGGCTCTTGGCAGGGCTTAGCCAGGACCCAGGGAGGCAGCAGAGCCCAGACCCCAAGTGGAGACCCCCAAGTCGGCGGGCCTGCGGTGGGGGCTTGCTGCACAAACTGGGGTTCCTGGCTTCAGAGCCTGATGGAGCGCGCCGCCTTGTGGGCAGGAAGCACAGTGCAGGGGCCAGGCGCCCTGCCCCCTGGACCAGCCCCTCTGCCACTCCTGGTCCTTGCGGGCACCACTGGGGGCCATGTGGTCACGCCCTCCCTTCCCCCGCCCCCCCAGCAGCCTGGCTTTCTGTCTCCCTGGGGAGAAGACTGGGTCTGCAAGCCTGGATCCAGGCTCTGAGTCTCAGGTGCTGCGTGACCCTGGCCAGTTCTTCGACCACTCTGCGCCTCAGTTTCTCTACTTTGCAGGCCAGTGGCCAGGCCTCATTCCTTCTCGCCCTGCTCTCTGCAGACATACAGACCTGACCTTTATAGTCATTCTTGCAGAAGACTGTGCCTGAGCGGCCAGCCAGAGCGCTCAGTGGCGCTTGGGGAACAGGGGCCCCCGACCGCACCCTGGAGGGCTGGGGGCTTTTCGGAGGGGGCCTTTTGAGCCGAGGCAGGAATCAGGGAGGGCCTGGTGGCAGGGACAGGGAGGAGGGCATGGAGGGGCCACGGACCTCTCTGTTCTTGGGCCTCGGGAGAAGGCAATGGCACCCCCACTCCAGTACTCTTGCCTGGAAAATCCCATGGACGGAGGAGCCTGGTGGGCTGCAGTCCATGGGGTCGCTAGGAGTCGGACATGACTGAGCGACTTCACTTTCACTTTTCACCTTCATGCATTGGAGAAGGAAATGGCAACCCACTCTAGTGTTCTTGCCTGGAGAATCCTGGTGGGCTGCCGTCTCTGGGGTCGCACAGAGTCGGACACGACTGAAGTGACTTAGCAGTAGCAGCAGGGCTGAGTGGGTGGGGGCAGAGAGCTTCAAGAATTGTAACAGAGCAGGCTGGAGGACACATTTTTGTATCCAAAAGTAAAGAGCCTAAAAAAGTGTCCACCACCGCCCCCTTGTGTCAGGGTGGAAATCAGACACCAAAGAGACCAGCAAACAGAAGAAGCTAAAACAGAGGGAATCGTCTTGGAAGTGACAAGTGCAATAGATTAAAACCCTGTAGTTGGTACTGACTATGTAGGCTCCGGGAGCTGGTCATGGACAGGGAGGCCTGGCGTGCTGCGGTTCATGGGGTCGCAAAGAGTCGGACACGACTGAGCGACTGATCTGATCTGATCTGATCTGATGTAGGGAGGGGCCTATAGATCTTGAGAAATATAAGCCGGACCAAGGAACTAGCCGAAAATGAACTGACCCGACACTGCCCACAACACCACCAGAGAAGTCCTAGATATATTTTTACTATATTTACTATCATTTTTTTTTAATTTTTTAATTTTTAAGTCCTCTATTACTCCTTTAATTTTCATTTTTATAACCTACTATTACTTTACAAAAAAAAAAAAAAAAGAGACCCTATTTTTTAAAGCAAACTTCATAGATATATATATTTTTATACTTTTTGTGACTTTTTTTTTCTTTCTTTCTGTTCTTTAACATTGTATTTTTGAAAATCCAGCCTCTTCTCTTGATTTTTAATCTTTGCTTTTTGGTGTTTGTTATCGATTTTGTACCTTTAAGAATCCAATCTTCAGTAGCCATTTTTACTTGGGAGCGAGATTACTGGCTAGACTGCTCTCTCTCCCTTTGGACTCTCCTTTTTCTCCACCAGTTTGCCTCTCTCTCCTCCGTCCCCCTTCTCTTCTCTACCCAACTCTGTGAATCTCTTTCTGTGTTCCAGACGGTGGGGAACACTTAGGGAACTGATTACTGGCTGGATCTGTCTCTCTCCTTTTGATTCCCCGCTTTATCCTCCTGGCCACCTGTGTCTCCTTCCTCCCTCTTCTCTTCTCTGTATAACTCTGTGAACATCTCTGAGCGGTCCAGCTGTGGAGTGCACATAAAGAAGTGATTACTGGCTGGTTTGCTCGCTCCTCTTTTGATTCCACCTCATCTCATTCGGGTCACCTCTAACTCCCTCCTCCCTCTTCTCTTCTCCATGTAACTCTGTGAATCTCTCTGGGTGCCCCTCACTGTGGAGAAACTTTTCATCTTTAACCTAGATGTTTTATCAACGGTGCTGTATAGAAGGAGAAGTCTTGAGACTACTGCAAAAATAAGACTGAAAACCAGAAGCAGAAGGATTAAGTCCAAATCCTGAGAACATCAGAGAACTCCTGACTCCAGGGAACATTAATCGATAGAACCTCATCAAACGCCTCCATACCTACACTGAAACCAAGCACCACCCAAGGGCCAACAAGTTCTACAGCAAGATATACCACGCAAATTCTCCATCAACACAGGAACACGGCCCTGAGCTTCAATATACAGGCTGCCCAAAGTCACTCCAAACCCACTGATGTCTCAACTCCTTACTGGACACTTCATTTCACTCCAGAGAGAAGAAATCCAGCTCCACCCACCAGAACACCGACACAAGCTTCCCTAACCAGGAAACCTTGACAAGCCACCCATACAACCCCACCCACAGCAGCGAGGAAACCCTACAATAAAGAGAACTCCACAAACTGCCAGAATACAGAAAGGCCACCCCAAACACAGCAATATAAACAAGATGAAGAGACAGAGGAATACCCAGCAGGTATTGCAAGAGGGCATCAGAAGGCAGACACACTGAAATCATAATCACAGAAAACTAGTCAATCTAATCACACTAGGACCACAGCCTTGTCTAACTCAATGAAACTAAGCCATGCCCGTGGGGCCACCCAAGATGGGCGGGTCATGGTGGAGAGATCTGACAGAATGTGGTCCACTGGAGAAGGGAATGGCAAACCACTTCAGTATTCTTGCCTTGAGAACCCCATGAACAGTATGAAAAGGCAAAATGATAGGATACTGAAAGAGGAACTCCCCAGGTCAATAGGTGCCCAATCTGCTACTGGAGATCAGTGGAGAAATAACTCCAGAAAGAATGAAGGGATGGAGCCAAAGCAAAAACAATACCCAGTTGTGGATGTGACTGGTGATAGAAGCAAGGTCCAATGCTGTAAAGAGCAATATTGCATAGGAACCTGGAATGTCAGGTCCATGAATCAAGGCAAATTGGAAGTGGTCAAACAAGAGATGGCAAGAGTGAATGTTGACATTCTAGGAATCAGCTAACTAAAATGGACTGGAATGGGTAAATTTAACTCAGATGACCATTATATCTACTACTGCAGGCAGGAATACCTTAGAAGAAATGGAGTAGCCATCATGGTCAACAAAAGAGTCCAAAATGCAGTACTTGGATGCAATCTCAAAAATGACAGAATGATCTCTTTTCATTTTCAAGGCAAACCATTCAATATCATGGTAATCCAAATCTATGCCCCAACCAGTAATGCTGAAGAAGCTGAAGTTGAATGGTTCTATGAAGACCTACAAGACCTTTTAGAACTAACACCCAAAAAAGATGTCCTTTTCATTATAGGGGACTGGAATGCAAAAGTAGGAAGTCAAGAAACACTTGGCTGCTGCTGCTGCTAAGTCACTCCAACTCTGTGCTACCCCAGAGACAGCAGCCCACCAGGCTCCCTCGTCCCTGGGATTTTCCAGGAAAGAACACTAGAGTGGGTTGCCATTTCCTTCTCCAATGTATGAAGGTGAAAAGTGAAAGTGAAGTCGCTCAGTCATGTCCGACTCCTAGCAACCCCATGAACTGCAGCCTACCAGGCTCCTTCGTCCATGGGATTTTCCAGGCAAGAGTACTGGAGTGGGTTGCCATTTCCTTCTCCTGGAGTAACAGGCAAATTTGGCCTTGGAATATGGAATGAAGCAGGGTGAAGACTAATAGAGTTTTGCCAAGAAAATGCACTGGTCATAGCAAACACCCTCTTCCAACAACACAAGAGAAGACTCTACACATGGACATCACCAGATGGTCAACACCGAAATCAGATCGATTATATTCTTTGCAGCCAAAGATGGAGAAGCTCTATACAGTCAACAAAAACAAGACCAGGAGCTGACTGTGGCTCAGATCATGAACTCCTTATTACCAAATTCAGACTTAAATTGAAGAAAGTAGGGAAAACCACTAGACCATTCAGGTATGACCTAAATCAAATCCCTTATGATTATACAGTGGAAGTGAGAAATAGATTTAAGGGACTATCTGATAGATAGAGTGCCTGATGAACTATGGACAGAGGTTTGTGATATTGTACAGGAGACAGGGATCAAGACCATCCCCATGGAAACGAAATGCAAAAAAGCAAAATGGCTGTCTGAGGAGGCCTTACAAATAGCTGTGAAAAGAAGAGAAGCAAAAAAGCAAAGGAGAAAAGGAAAGATATAAGCATCTGAATGCAGAGTTCCAAAGAATAACAAGAAGAGATAAGAAACCTTTCCTCAGCGATCAATGCAAAGAAATAGAGGAAAACAACAGAATGGGAAAGACTAGTGATCTCTTCAAGAAAATTAGAGATACCAAGGGAACATTTCATGCAAAGATGGGCTCGATAAAGCATAAAAATGGTATGGACCTAACGGAAGCAGAAGATATTAAGAAGAGGTGGCAAGAATACACAGAAGAACTGTACAAAAAAGATCTTCACTACCAAGATAATCACAATGGTGTGATCACTCACCTAGAGCCAGACATCCTGGCATGTGAAGTCAAGTGGGCCTTAGAAAGCATCACTACGAACAAAGCTAGTGGAGGTGATGGAATTCCAATTGAGCTATTCCAAATCCTGAAAGATGATGCTATGAAAGTGCTGCACTCACTATGCCAGCAAATTTGGAAAACTCAGCAGTGGCCACAGAACTGGAAAAGGTCAGTTTTCATTCCAGTCCCCAAGAAAGGCAATGCCAAGGAATGCTCAAACTACCGCATAATTGCACTCATCTCACACGCTAGTAAAGTAATGCTCAAAATTCTCCAAGCCAGGCTTCAGCAATACGTGAACCATGAACTTCCTGATGTTCAAGCTGGTTTTAGAAAAGGCAGAGAAACCAGAGATCAAATTGCCAACGTCTGCTGGATCATATAAAAAGCAAGAGAGTTCCAGAAAAACATCCATTTCTGCTTTATTGACTATGCCAAAGCCTTTGACTGTGTGAATCACAATCATCTGTGGAAAATTCTGAAAGAGATGGGAATACCAGACCACCTGATCTGCCTCTTGAGAAATCTGTAAGCGGGTCAGGAAGCAACAGTTAGAACTGGACATGGAACAACAGACTGGTTCCAAATAGGAAAAGGAGTATGTCAAGGCTGTATACTGTCACCCTGCTTATTTAACTTATATGCAGAGTATATCATGAGAAACGCTGGGCTGGAAGAAGCACAAGCTGGAATCAAGATTGCTGGGAGAAATATCAGTAACCTCAGCTATGCAGATGACACCACCCTTATGGCAGAAAGTGAAGAGGAACTCAAAAGCCTCTTGATGAAAGTGAAAGTGGAGAGTGAAAAAGTTGGCTTAAAGCTCAACATTCAGAAAACGAAGATCATGGCATCCGGTCCCTTCACTTCATGGGAAATAGATGGGGAAACAGTGGAAACAGTGTCAGACTTTCTTTTTCTGGGCTCCAAAATCAGTGCAGATGGTGACTGCAGCCATGAAATTAAAAGACGCTTACTCCTTGGAAGAAAAGTTATGACCAACCTAGATAGCATATTGAAAAGCAGAGACATTACTTTGCCAACAAAGGTCCATCTAGTCAAGGCTATGGTTTTTTCCAGTGGTCATGTATGGATGTGAGAGTTGGACTGTGAAGAAAGCTGAGCGCCGAAGAACTGATGCTTTGGAATTGTGGTGTTGGAGAAGACTCTTGAGAGTCCCTTGGACTGCAAGGAGATCCAACCAGTCCATTCTGAAGGAGATCAGCCCTGGAATTTCTTTGGAAGGAATGATGCTAAAGCTGAAACTCCAGTATTTTGGCCACCTCATGCAGAGAGTTGACTCATTGGAGAAGACTCTGATGCTGGGAGGGATTGAGGGCAGGAGGAGAAGGGGACGACAGAGGATGAAATGGCTGGATGGCATCACTGACTCGATGGATGTGAGTCTGAGTGAACTCCGGGAGTTGGTGATGGACAGGGAGGCCTGGTGTGCTGCAATTCATGGGGTCGCAAAGAGTCGGACACGACTGAGTGACTGAACTGAGGCTGGAGGAGTTCACCTGACAGTATCCAGAGTTATTATAAGAAAAGGAGCAAGGCGGAGAGTTAGGATCCTACGGACCAGCTCTGTCTGGTAGAACTTTCTAGAAACACTGCAGCCCAATGCAGTAGCCACATGTGGTTAATGAGCATTTAAGATGTAGCTGGTATGAATGAGAAGCTGAGTGTGTAAACGGCATTTCATTTTAATTAATTCAAATGTAAACAGTCAAACGTGGCTAGGGCCTAATGCTATCAGACAGCACAGTGATGAAACAGGAATGGGCATCACAAATCGTGCCCGCCGGGACTTCCCTGAAGGTCCAGGGGTTAGGACTCTGCACTTTCACTGCTGGGCCAAGTTTCAGTCCCTGATCCAGGAACTAAGATCCCCGCAAGCCCCACAGTGAGGCTAAAAAAATGAAATTTTAAAATGTTGCACATAAATTAAAATTAATTCACATGTAAAAAGAAAGAGAGAGAGAGAGACGTGCCTACAGAACAGATGAAAACTGCAGCCTAGGATTTCAAAATGAGGCCCCCAAATTAAGAAAGATGATAGAAATCATGAAAGAACAACACAATTCACCTCATGTCTCTTTCTCTTTTTACACATGAGTTAATTTTAATTCATGTGCAACTTCTTTTAATTTTTTAGCAGAAAAATAAGACAATTTGTGAGTTGAAAGGCTCAGGGAATAATTAGAAATATTGTGGGTTGGCCACAAGGTCCATTCGGGATTTTCCATATTACTTTATGGAAAAAACTCAAACGAATCTTTTAGCCAGCCCAATAAAAGGAAAAAATAATTCTGGGAATGGAAGGTGAAATTAAAAGGGACCCAAGCAGGAGTAAACAGAAAGAACACTGCCTGGAGATAAATAGAAGGTCGGAAGTAGGAAAGTTTTTAAGTCGAAAAGGAATGGTGAAGATATAAAAGGCTTTGAGAAAGAATGAGAGATGTGGACACCAGGCTGCTGCTGCTGCTAAGTCGCTTTAGTCGTGTCCAACTCCGTGTGACCCCATAGATGGCAGCCCACCAGGCTCCCCCGTCCCTGGGATTCTCCAGGCAAGACCACTGGAGTGTTACAGGAGTCCCCAGAGAAGAGAACCAGATCAGTGGCCCAGAGCAAGCATCAGAACCAGAATTTCAGAGAGCAGTTTCTGAAATTTTAGACAAATGAACAACCTTGGCTGACACATTGAACAAGCACATCTTATACTAGGAAAATTAACCTGGGATGATGACTAACTCAGACAAAGCTAAGTGAAACTTCAAAGCAAAAGACAATAAAATCCTTTGGACATTCAGGTAAAATAAACAAACAAACGCGTCTCTTAGGAAGGAAGTGCTTCGGATCAGCCTTGGACTGTTGACAGCCTTGCATTCCACCGGAAGGTTATATCGCTGTATATGCAAGGGAGGGAAGGTGAGCACATAACATCACATCAGAGGACGCGGCCTTGAGTGGCAGAGGCTGCGGGGAGGCCCCCTCTGCGCAGGGGGACTGCTTCCAGGAGGCTTCCCTGGAGTCATCCTCCAGGGAGACTGGTCAGCACAGCCCCATGCCGCCCTGAGTGCCCGAGGGGTCCAGGAAGGGGCAGGACCCTCTCCAAGGAGGGAGGGAGGCCTGTCTGGGGAATGGCTTTTTTTTTAGTAAACTTTTTATTTTAGAAAAGTTTTAGGTTAACACAAAGAATTGCAAAGACAGTTCAGAGTTCCCTTATATTTCCCTTATACTCACACTCAGCTTCCCCAGTTAACATCTCATGTTGTTGTCCAGTTGCGTCCAGCTCTTTGCGACCCTGTGGACTGCAGCACACCAGGCTTCCCTGTCCTTCACCATCTCCCAGAGTTTGCTCAAATTCATGTCCGTTGAGTCAGATGCCATCCAACCATCTCATTGCATGTCGCCCCCTTCTCCTCCTGCCCTAAGTCTTTCCCAGCATCAGGGTCTTTTCCAATGAGTCAGCTCCTCGCATCTGGCAGCCAAAGTATTGGAGCCTCAGCTTATGTTAATATCTTACGTTAGCCTCGGGCCCGTGTTACCAGTGAACCGACATCTATGCGCCATTGATCACTCCAGTCCAGACTTTACCCAGAGCCTCGTTGTTTACTCACGAAGCTGTGTCTGACTCTGCGACTCCATGGACTGTCGCCCTCCAGGCTCCTCTGTCCCTGGGATTTCCCGGGCTAGAAAACTGGAGTGAGTTGCAGTTTCCTTTTCCAGGGGATCTTTCCCATGCAGGGATCGAACCTGCGTCTCTTGCATGGCACTCGGATTCTTTACCGCTGAGCATTATCTTCACTTTACCTTTTTTTAGCCACTATCTTTACCACTATTCTTTACTGGTGAGCCACTATTCTCCACTGAGAACCACTCTCCAGAGCCTTACTTTTATCTATACAGTTTTTCTGTTCCAAGACCACCCCCCACCCCACCTCCAGGATCCCTCACAACGTCAGTTACCCTGTCTCCTTAGCTCCTCTGGGCTGTGACAGTCTCTCCCACTGCGCTTGTTTTGATGGCCTTGGCTGTCCTGAGGAGTGTTGACCAGGAACTTTGCAGGGGGCCTTGCCAGGTGTTTTTCTCAGGATTGGACCGGTGTCCTGGGTTTTGGGGAGAAGACTACAGAGGGGAAGCGCCCCAGGCCCGTCCCATCAGGGGCACATGCCGTCAGCGTGACTGGCCACCATGCTGTCGACCTTGCTTACCGGGCTGAGCTGTGACTGGCAGGTTTCTCTACGGTAACTTCCCCCCAAGCCCCACCTCCTCTGTACTCTTTGGGGAAAAGTTGGGACAGTGACATGTATCTATTTCAATCTTTCTTTACATAAAACATGATGAGAACTTAATTTTATTACTTTATATAGCCAATACTTACAGATTTTCCCACCTATGCATATAACTTTTATTGTGGTAAAATATTCGTAACAGAATTTACCGTTTTAACCATTCGTAGGCGTACAATTCAGCAACGTTGGTGTGCAGCCGTCACCGCCACCCACGTCCAGAGCTTTTCTCCTGTTGCAAAGCTGACTCTGTTCTCCACTAAACACCCTCTCCCCATCCTCCTCCCCCAGCCCGGCACCACCATCATCTTTCTTTCTCTGTGGATTTGACTCCTGTTGACCTTCAGAGTAGAATCATACGGTATTTACCTTTTCCATGTTGGCTGATTTCATTGAGCACAGTGTCCTCAAAACCTATCCCTGTGGCAGCAGGTGTCAGAATGTCCTTCCTTTTCAGGCTGAATGACATTCCACTGTATTCAGAGACCACACTTTGCTCACCTATTCATCCGTCAGTGGAACTTGGGTTGTTTCCGCCTTCCGTCATTTGTGAACAATGCTGCTATGCACAGGGGTGCTTTCAACTATTTAGGGAATATATGTGTGCGTGTGCACTCAGTCGCGTCCGACTCTTTGTGACCCCATGGACTGTAGCCCGCCAGGCTCCTCTGTCCATGGGATTTCCCAGGCGAGAATACTGGAGTGGGCTGCCATTTCCTTGTCTAGGGGATCTTCCCGACCGAGGGACCAGACCCATTTCTCCCTGTCCCCTGCGTTGGCAGGTAGGCTCTGTGCACTGCGCCTCCAGGGGAGCCCACGGACTTGCTGGGCCACGTGGTAATTGTGTGCTTGCCTTTTAAGGAGCTGCCGGACTGTCCTGCAGAGGCTGCGCCACCGTGCACATCCACCAGCGCTTCCTGGGGGTCCGATTCCTTCCCATGCACACCAATGGAACGTTCTTTTCCTTTGTTTTCTTTTCCTAAATAGTGACAGCAATCCTAATGGTGTAAAGTGGCACGTCTTTTTAAATTTAAGCATTTTTCTTGTCTTTTGAGCAGATGTCACGGACTAGTTCCGTTTCTTCCCTCCCCAAATTCTTGTGCCGAATCCCTCATCCCACCATGGTGGCGTTAGGAGACGGGGCGTGTAGAAGATGCTTAGGGTTAGATGAGCTCACGGAGGCGGGGGTGATCCTCACAATGGACTTAGTGTCCACCCCACAGTCCATCCTCAGGGTGGAGGTCTCTCTCAACTGTGCCAGTGCCGGGGCGCAACCCAGGTCCTCCTGGCCTCCTCCTATGGTCTGGAGGCCGGGGCCGCGCTCAGCAGCCTCCATCCAGCAGCCCTTCCTGCACCCAAAGGCTGAGCCCGTCACCAGCAGGCCCTGAACACACCCCAAACCCGCAAACTCACGGCCCCTCTGCCCACAAGATGCCCACGGGCAAAGCTGTTACCAGGAAAAGGGAGGAGCGGCCCAAATCGGCTCTGCCCCTAGGAGGAGAGCTTGCTTGGTGCCTCCAAGGAAGCACAGAGAAAAGGGAGCAACCTTGGAGACCCAAGGCCCTGGGCTCCTGTTTTAAGGCAGGAAGAGTCAGGCCAGGAGGCGGGAGGGTTGTTTGGCCGCTGGCTGTGGGCCCTGGCCTCGTCGTGTCTTTGCCGCCCGGTCCCTGGTGCCTCCACTGCACCCCTGGAGTGACGACGTGTGGCCGGGGCTGAGAGCACAGACGCCGGAGAGGAAGCGCCTGGACCTGGGTCCCGGCTCTGCTGCCTCCAGGCTGTGACTCTGGACAAGTGGCTGAGCCTCTCTGTTCTGTGCCTGGGCTTCCAAACCTGTTCCAACCTGGGGATCACACAGCTCAAACAGAACCAGGGGTCTTTTGAGGAGTCAGTGAGTTTGTATGTATAAAGCATTTAAGACAGTGCCTGCCACATGGTGAGTGCAAGGTAATCGGACCTTCGAAGTTTAGCCAACTCTTCATTATCCGTTTAGCAAATGTCTACCCATCAGGTGTACTTACCAGGCCTTGCGTTGGCAGAGATGAATCAAAGGAAAATACAACATGGGAACAAGTAACTGCTCCCCACGATAAGCTAGGATGGGCAATCCGTGAGGGGTCCTGGGTTCGAAGGGACATGAGAGGCAGGATGGGGGCTTTGTGCCTGGGGTAGGAGAGGAAGGCTTCTTGGAGGAGGCGGCGTTTAAGCTAGGCCTGGAAGCATGGGCTGGCAGTGACAGGCGCACAGCACAGGCAGCCCGCTGATCGGCTGCCAGCCTGCCCAAGTCTGAGCGCCGATGGACTCTTAAGTCTGCTGGGACCGGGATCTGAAATGACTTCGCTGCAGAGCTGAGTGAACCCGAAAACCCATCGGAAGCCTGCACTCTGCACCGACTGGAGCGTCCCATGGGGTGCCCACCTCACCGACCAAGCCAGAGGCCGGCGGAGGGCAATGCAGGCTGCTGGTCTCTGGACCCCGCTCCTCTCACATGCTTCAGCTGAACCCTGAGGCTGGGGGTCCTGACACCAACCCGACCCATGAGGCGAGACCCCTGGGGCCTGGCCTGCCCCACCCCCATGCAATGTTTCTGCAGTCTTACCCCGTCTTCAGGCCTCCGGCTCTTGCCAAGGCCCACAGCTATCACACCGCTGCAGAGAGCCAACCTGGGGCCCAGGCCCTGCCTGGGCAGAGATGGTGCCCGGGAGGCAGCGAACCGCGCTGACTCCTGGGAAGACGGCCAACGCCTGCACCAGCTTGCCCAGGCGCACCCCTCTGCCCCCGGCTAACCATGACGCGGGCACCAGGGCCCGGCCTAGCTGTCACCTCCTCTGGGTGGGGACCAGGGCTGTCCACGCGGTCTCCAGCCTTGGTGCTTCCGTGACATGGATGGGGGCAGGCGTTACAACAGGAAAAGTCAGGAAACCGATAGCCTGATCTGGAAAACCGACAGGAAAACCCACTCAGATCCATCAAGAGGAGAAGGAGCTGTAACACTGAAGCGGAAGCTCCAGTCCTTTGGCCGCCTCACGCAAAGAGCCGACTCATTAGAAAAGCCCCTGATGCTGGGAAGGATGGAGGACAGGAGGAGAAGGGGACGGCAGAGGCTGAGATGGTTGGATGGCATCACCGGCTCGATGGACAGGAGTTTGAGCAAGCTCCAGGAGATGGTGAAGGACAGGGAAGCCTGGCCTGCTGCAGTCCATGCAGTCGCAAAGAGTCGGACACGACTTGGCGACTGAACAACAAAGGGCCCTTTCAGAGTTACCCTGTGGGGCGGGGACTAAGCTAGGCGGGGACGGCTGGGGGCTGGGGCTCGTGGAGGCCATCTTTGGGGACCGACTGTCACCTGGCGGACTCTGTCTGAGCGCAGGTCTCTGTATGAGACGCTCAGGCCGTGTCTGGGCCACTGTGGCCCCTCTCCTCCTCTGGGGCCATGGTCACATTTGGGGTTGACTGGATTTGCAGTGAGATCCTGTTTCTCTGAGATCTGCTCCTGGCTCGTATTTCTACCATGTGACACTCAGAGCCAGTCCACGTGGTGCCTGTATCAGTAAGCTATTGCTGGGTAACAAAAGCCCCCCAAGTTTGGGAGCTGATAACACAACCCCCTCCTTTTTTTTTTTAATTAATTTTTATCGGAGTATAGTTGCCTTAAAACACGACCACTTCTTATTGCTCGTGAATCTATAGGCCGGCTGACCAGTTCCGCTGGTTGGAGTTGGCATGTCCACAGGGTAGGCTGTGTGACCTTGCCCTTGGGCTGGGTGCTGAGGCTTCGGCAGAGGGCTCCTCTCTGGCCTTCTGCCCTCTCCCCCTCGCAGGCCCATTCCCAGGGTTGCAGGGCTTTGCTTCTAAGTTGCTTCAGTAGCATCCAACTCTTTGCAGCCCTATGGACTATGGCCCACCAGGCTCCTCTGTCCCAGGGATTCTCCAGGCAAGAATACTGGAGTAGGTGGCTGTGCCCTCCTCCAGGGCATCTTCCCAACCCAGGGGTTGATCCTGCATCTCTTATGTCTCCTTCATTGGCAGGCAGGATCTTTACCACTAGCACCAGCTGGAAAGCCCCAGCGCCTTGAGAGGGAGCAGACAGGCATGGGACTCTTAAGGCCCAGACTCAGACCAGCATGGAGTGGTTTATGCCATATTCTATAGGTCACTGCTGATTCGTGGTGGAAAGTCACATTGTGGATACATGGACAAAGGGAGGGTGAAGAAGGCTGGCCAGGTGTCACCGGTCTGCCGCTGCCCCCTGGTGAGACAGAAGGGCCCGGTCCCCGGGGTCAGGACGCCCAGCTTGGCGGTGTCAGGCACTGCTTACCACTCATCACTTGGCCGGACACCTCTGGGGACCCCTGTGACCCTGCCTGATGCTAATGCCTCCCTCAGGCTGGAGGCGTCATCTGAACCAGGCCAGCTCAGGAGCTGGATTGGAAATGTGAGTCTTGGCATCAGCATCAGCTGCTGAGTTCACCCGAGATGCGCTGAATGCAGGAGCTGCCGCTGGTTGCCCGGCGCACTTAGGAGTGGAGAAGATGGGCAGAGAAGGGAGTGAAGGCCGCGGGGGGACGCCGAGTGGTAGGACGGCGCGGCAGGGAGGGCTGTCCCGGCTGCGGAGGGCCAGCGCCTCCGGCCTGTCCTTCCAGCGCTGTTTCTTCCGGGCCAGGGTGCGCTCCACTCCCCACCCGGCCACCGTACTTCCCACACCCTCTACGCTCAGGGAGCCGCAAAGCTCCTTCAGATCCAGATCGGAATCCACGGCCGTGTCAGCCTGTGCTTGGTCAGTGTGCTCAGACGGGCGGGGAGGCCGTGGGGCCGGGCACTCCTGGGACCTGGAGCTGGGAGGCCGGTGGGGCTGGCCGGGCGCTCGGCCGGCGGCAGACCGACAGCTCAAGCCGGGGACAGTGGCGGTCACGCAGAAGGAGGACGCGGGGCCAAAGCTGAAGGGCAAACGGGGGCCAGGCGGGGTCAGCAGGAAACCAGCTTCCGCCTGCCAATGCTGGTGGGAGCCCAGACAGCTGGGCATGGGGACCTCTAGGGCGTGCTGGACTGGAAGGCGGGGAGGTGGTCACCCAGTCTCAGCATCTGCTTAACGCCCGGAGACACGGGGAGCAGCGGACGGAGGAGGGGAGGGGCTGAGGGTCTGGGACTGCCCCCTCCCCCGCCCGCCGCCCCTCCCCCACCCGATGCCCCTCCCTCGCCCACCTCCCCTCCCCCTGGCCGCCCCCCTCCCCTCCCCCTGGCCGCCCCCCTCCCCTGTCTGGTGCTCACTCTGTGCCGTGGTGGGGGCTCCCGAGGACGCCTGGAAGAGGGGCAGCACAGACAGAACTTGCCGGTTCTCTGTGTGGTGGGGTGTAGGAGAAGGAGATTTTTCGGACCCAGAGTGTGTTGTCCAGCCTGCTCTTGGTTCCCAGAAGAGCCTCAATCTGTTACCACGTCCACCCTTCACGCACAAATAGGAGAGTGGTCTGGGTTCAGAAAAGCCAAGGCTCTGTCCAGCCGGGTGTGGCCGGTGCTGCCCAGAGCCCGAGGCAACTGCCGCCTCACCCCTGCACCCGGGGTGCCCCAGCTCTCCCCACGGCCCACCTCCCAACGGTAAGACAAGCGGAACCTTCTGGAATGACTTCCCTCCTGCCCCAGGCTCCCTGTGCGCTCCGGCTCCCTCTTCTCCTCCAAGAGGCCATCTCCTTCTCCAGGTCCCGATTCAGACGGACCAGGAGAGAAGGGCTGCCCTGGCCCTGGATCACACTGCGCTGAGCCTGGCGCCCCTGGGCACCCAGAGCTCACCTCTAGACGCAGGTAACTGGGCAGAGCTCATCCAGGCCAGGGCCCAGGAGGGACCTTCCATCATGACGGGCTGCTAGCCTGTGTGGAGTGGGGGGCCCCTCCCCAGCCCTGCTTGGGGCTCAGCCTGCGAGGCTGACACTTACGGATGTCCTAAGATCCAGGAGGCTGCACTGGGGACGCCCCGAGCCTCTCCTCTTCTCCCTGAAGTCCATCCCCACCACTTTCTCCAGGGATGGGGCGGGCCATGGGGGCGGGTAACCCCATGGTCCCGATTCCTGAGCTCTTAAAACCCTGCTGTGCTGAAGGTGGGTGGTGAGCACAGGGCCCCCATCGCCACGTGGGGCTCACACCTGGTGGGGGTTCGGCGGATGGGGACGAACTGGATTGCTGGGGGAGTGGTGTCCCAAGGACACCCCAAACCGGCCTGTCAGGCAGAGAGAAGTTTCGTCGGCCTGAGGCTCTGAGTCACAGGCCGACAGGCAGGGCAAGAGAGGGCTGCTGGCTCTGTGCAGCCCCCGAGCCCCTTGTCTAGTCCTGCTGCCTCTTGGAGCTTTTTTCTGCCCAGCTTCTTCCCCGGGCGTTTCAGGCCCAGCCAGGGCATCCCCTCCCCCAGGGGCCTCCCCTGACTAGCCCTGCCACCCCCGGGCTCCGTCCCACGACTCATCATGCCCTGCGGCTCCCTCCTGACTGGCCCAGAGGGTGCAGGGACCCCCAGATCCCCAGAGGATCCGGGGGCGCCCCCTTCACCCCTCCACCCGGAGCCCCGCTCCTGCCCACGCCTGGCCCAGCTGCACCCTCTGCATCCCAGACATGCTCGTGGGTGCCCCCAGCTACACCCCACTGCAGCCCGGCTTCCCGAGGCAGGTCAGCCTTCTCGGACTTGGCACGTTGTGATGACTTGGCCAGGTAAGTGACTGATTAGTCTGGTGACTGGTTAGTGTACTTCTTATCTCTTTCCTCAGGATATTGCAGGAGCTGAAGTCTGCAGTGGCCTGGGGCCTGGTGGCCCGTGGAGTGTGTGCGCGTGTGCTTCTGTGTGTGTGCCTATTTGTATGTGTGTGTGTCTTTGTGCGGTTATTTGCGCATAGGTATTTGTATATGGGACACGACTTCACTCTCACTTTCATGTGTACATGGCTGAGTGTGTATGTGTGCATTTGTGTGTGTGTACATGTATGTGGCTTCCCTGGTGGCTCAGACGGTAAAGTGTCTGTCTGCAGTGCAGGAGACCCGGGTTTGATCCCTGGGTTGGGAAGATCCCCTGGAGAAGGAAATGGCAGCCCACTCCAGGATTCTTGCCTGGAGAATCCCATGGATGGAGGAGCCTGGTGGGTTACAGTCCACGGGGTCGCAAAGAGTCAGATGCAACTGAGAGACTTCACTTTCACTTTCTTTCACAGGTATTTGGGCTTCCCAGAGGATACTTGTTGGGAAGCCTGGTGCAAAATAGCCGGTTGGAGGAAGTCCTTGGGAAAATGGCGAAAGGCCAGAAATACCCCGGCTTGATGTATCTGGGCCGAAAGACATCTCCTGCCTTTGGTTGTGCCCGGCGCCAAGATTTAATAATAAATATTAAGGATGTTGCTTGAGAAAACGGGTTATAGGATAAGCTCATGGGTCACTTAGAGCGCGCCGCCCTTGAAATATTTTTACTGATTAGGTGTTAACCCCGTACATGCTCTGCTGGCTGTATACTCTAAGCTCTTTGTTGCTACTTCTATAAAAAGGCTTGACTACAGAAATAAACTTGTCAGTCCTTGCAAGAGACTGTCCAAGTGTCCTTCTTTCAGGTTCGTCGCTTCCAAGTCCCGGGGAGAAAATCCCCAACAAGTGGCGCCCAAACAGGGACCTGAACCCTGGACCCTCCATTGCAGGTGGAGAGGAAATCTGGGTTCCCCTTCACCATGTCCGTTACTGAGAGAGACCCCAAGACCGGACTCCCTCGGGAAGTGACGAAGTTGACTCGAAGGGTCTCGTCAATGACCCTGGAGGAGCCAATGAGGAAATGCCATCGTCTGAATCCTTACCCGACATGGGTTCAAGTGAAAAACATGACTCGTCAAGCTGAGCAGACACTGAAGAGCAAGAGGAACATCATAACCACTCCGGGTTTAATAGATCAAGCATTGGAGGCTTTCATAAATCTAAGACAAGTTTCTGGACTGATAAGGACATATTGCTTAATTGGTATAACGGGGGCTTATCACCCCCACAGCCCAGGATTGTTGTCCCCATTGTGGGGCCAAAACAATGGCACATTTGGAAAATTCCAACAGCTTCTTAGAGCACTTTGCTAGTGTTCATGGGACTGTAGATGTATTTTGTCCTTCTAATTATACCTTCCTATACAATAGTACTGGCTACATTCAATCGTGTGTTCACCTTCAGTACTTGTTTATTGTAGGGCATTTTGATATTGACTTATCAGCCAAGATTGTGCATGTGCATTGTATACCTGCCTTAATCACACCATTTCATATCACAATGCTAGCATTGTGCTAGTTAAACAAAGATCTGAGTTATGGCTCCCTGTTGACTGAGCCTTGGACTGAGTCTGTATTTCTTTCTGTATTGTTGAAAACTGGACTTAGGCGATCTGAGCATCATTAGGTGGATTATTGCAAGCGTCTTAAGCCTTATCTCCATTGTGACTGTAGGAACTTTGTCTGGTATGGCTTTACATAATTCTATACAAAATCATGATTTTATCACTGCTTGGCACAAAGACTCTCATGATCTGTGGACTCGACAAGCTCAAATAGATCAGCAATTACAAACATGAATTAATGAGTTACAAACTGTGGTTATCCACTTAGGAGATCAAGTGCAGCAACTGACCTTCCAAACACATATACGTTGTCACTGGAATTTTACTTCTTTTTGTCTGACTACATGCCCTATAATAGCACTGAATATCCTTACTACTACTACTACTAAGTCACTTTTGTCGTGTCCGACTCTGTGCGACCCCACAGACGGCAGCCCACCAGGCTCCCCCGTCCCTGGGATTCTCCAGGCAAGAACACTGGAGTGGGTTGCCATTTCCTTCTCCAATCCATGAAAGTGAAAAGTCAAAGTGAAGTCGCTCAGTCGTGTCCGACTCTTCACAACCCCATGGACTGCAGCCTACCAGGCTCCTCCGTCCATGGGATTTTCCAGGCAAGAGTACTGGAGATCCTTGGGATAAAGTTAGAGCGCATTTGCAGGATCTCACAGATAACTTAAGTTTAGACATCAATTTGTTAAAACAACAAGTTGCTAATTTTCAAGTTAAGGTACCTAAGAAATTGTACAGCACTCAAATTTATGGTACTTTAACCAAAACCCTGTCATCTCTAGACCCTAGAGCTTGGTTTTCAGGAAGCAACATTTTTATATATGTATTAATCACCCTGCTTTTTCTATCATTGCTTATAGGATTCAGATGTCTCTACTCAAGACTCCATGCCTCCCACAATGGAGTCCAACTAGCAGCTGCCGTGCTTAAATTAAAAACAAAAGGAGGATATGTTGGGAAGCCTGGTGCAAAATAGCCGGTTGGAGGAAGTCCTTGGGAAAATGGCGAAAGGCCAGAAATACCCCGGCTTGATGTATCTGGGCCGAAAGACATCTCCTGCCTTTGGTTGTGCCCGGCGCCAAGATTTAATAATAAATATTAAGGATGTTGCTTGAGAAAACGGGTTATAGGATAAGCTCATGGGTCACTTAGAGCGCGCCGCCCTTGAAATATTTTTACTGATTAGGTGTTAACCCCGTACATGCTCTGCTGGCCGTATACTCTGAGCTCTTTGTTGCTACTTCTATAAAAAGGCTTGACTACAGAAATAAACTTGTCAGTCCTTGCAAGAGACTGTCCAAGTGTCCCTCTTTCAGGTTCGTCGCTTCCAAGTCCCGGGGAGAAAATCCCCAACAGTACTAGTGGTAAAGAACCCGCCTGCCAGCGCAGGGTACTCGAGAGATGTGGGTTCAATCCCTGGGTTGGGAAGATCCCCTGGGGAAGGGCACAGCAACCTACTGCAGTGTTCTTGCCTGGAGAGTCCCAGGGACAGAGGAGCCTGGCGGATGCAGTCCAGGGGGTCCCAGAGAGTCGGACACGTATGCGCACACACACACCTGCACTTGTGCGCTCAGGACAGAAGGGAGCCCCGTGGCCCCCCGCCCCGCCCCAGCAAGGGGCAGCCCAGGAGAGACCCCATCCCGAGTCGGGGAGAGGGAGGCAGTCTGAGGGCCTGGGTGCATCCTGGCTCCTCCAGTTCCTGCCGCCGCCGGTCCTCAGACAGGACACCCAGCTCCCCGTCTCCCAAAGGACACGCTCGTCTTCCTCTCGGGCGGTGGGGGCTTCAGGCTGCGGCTGGTTCCCCAGATCGCAGCTCGCCCACCTTCCTGTGGGAAATCTGATGGGAGACACAGGCGCCCGGCTCACGCGGAGCCCGCAGGGGGCGAGCAGGGTGGAATCTCAGCCTGGGGGCATGTGCAAAGCTCTCTGAGGGGCCTGTGAGCTCCGGAGTGGACTGAGGTGAAGGGGGCAGCGAGGGCCTTGACGGGCCACCCGGCCTCTGAGCCCCTTTCCACAGGGTGAGGCTCCCCACCAGGCCGCACCGTCAGGCTCAGGGAGCCAAGCAGCGGAAGCGCTCAGTGAGGTTCGCAAAAGCCAAACTGGACGTCATGTTGCCCCTTTACTGAAGCAGAACTGAGAGCGCCCTCTTCCGGGGCACACGGCTGGAGGGCGGCAGGAGTGGACGCCCCCAGGCTGCTTCTGCCACGCCCAGCTCTCTGTCCATCCCCGCCAAGCTGGCCTCTCCACGAGTCACCTTCCACAGCCCGCCAGTGAACCAAGGTGCTGCTCAAAGGCGTGACTCTCAAATGATGGGATTTCTGTCCAGGAGGCAGATGAGCGAGCAGGGCTCCAGGGGACCGGCTGCCCTGGGGCGGGTGGCCTCGTCCCTGTCGCCAGGAGACTCTCGGCTGGGGCGTGGGGACGACCCACCTAGCACCTGCTCCTGCCAGGGCCCTGTGGTCAGTGTGGACACCCCCTTTCAGGGTGGGGACCTACACCCTTAGCCATGCTCCCTGGGCACCACCTCACAGCAGGCACCACGTTTCATCAAGCGATCCTGCTTCTCTCACGGCCACTGCGGTTCTAAAATGAGCACCTGGCCATGTCCTTTCACAGCTTAAGATCCCTCTCACCTGCAGTGAAAGGCCAGACTCCTTCATCCCATCCCTGCCCATCTCTGGGGCCTCATCTCCCACCCCTCAGTAGCACCGAATGTCTTACGTTCTCCACTCTCCTCCAACACACACAGTGCTCTCCACCTCTTTCATGCTTTTGTGTAAGTTGCTCCCTCTGGCTGGAATTCTTCATTCCCGTTTACCTGGTGAACTCCTATTCACACTTCAAAGCTCAGCTGGCCTTTTCTCAGACCTTTCCCCTCTCTAAGAGGGAGAGAACACTTTCTCTTTGGAGTGACCCTGCCCCTCAGTCTCATCTCACAGTGTTTTAAGCAGTACGTGGGAGTGTCTCTCTGCCTGGAAGGTCTCGGCCAGGGCAGGCCAGCACATCTGAGTAAGTGGGCCCTGCGTCCAGCACAGGGCTGGGCAGAGGGCAGGCCCTCAGCAGCCCAGATGAGATGCAGCACCCGCCCCGCCGTCTTGGCTCCAGGAAACAAATCTATAGAAGTGGACTTGGGGTCTCAGTGGGGTCCTTTGAGAAGGCTCCCGGCCTCCACCCTGGATCAGAGGCCCCTGTCCTCCTGAGGACGCGTGGGTGGGCGTGGCTGCTGATGACCTGATGCTTTGGCTTCTGCTGCCACCACTACCTGGTTCTCACCGTTTCGCGGGCGGTGTGAGCAGAGGCTTCCCCGCAGGAGCCCCAGCGCCAGCCCCACGTGGCAGTCAGGACACCCCCCCACTGGACGCCCACATCCGGGTCTCCCAAACCTGAGACTCAGGTCACGGGGCAACAGGAGCTACGGTGGCAGGTGGACCCAGTGGCTGAGATGGGAGACGACCCTGGATTATCAGGGCGGCTTCAGTGTGATCGGAGGGAAACCTCACAGTGGAGGGGGGATGGGAGAGCCAGTGTTGGTGACTCAGCGTGAGAGAGGCCATCGCTGGTTGTGGACGGGTGGAGGGGCCGTGAGCCAGGGAATGCCGGTGGCCTCCAGAAGGTGGGAAAGGCAGGAAGCGGGTTCTCCCCTCTGGAGCCTCCGGAAGGATGCAGCGCTGCTGACATGTCAACCACAGCCTCAGGAGACCCCTGTGGACCCCTGACCTCCAGACGGTAGGGTAATAAATGTGTGTTGTTTTAAGCCACTAGATTTGTGGGGTACTGTTACACGGGCCGCGGGAAATGGCTGCGCCCATTTCACAGAGGAGGAGACTGAGGACACTGAGAGAAGGGACCTGCCCAAGCCCACAGCCAGGGTGCCGCCGGGCCTCCCGACTCACTGCCCCGCGCTCCCCGTCCTGCCCACTCTCCTTCTCCAGCAACCCCGACGGTCCATTCCACAAAGGTGAGAGGCTGGGAAGAGCTGGCCGCCGTCATTTTTCTGGCTGCCCCCGTGAATAAGTGAATTTTGTGGACAGAGAAGCACGTGTGCCTTGAATCATGCAAAACGACCAAGTACCCAGTTTTGACAGAAGTCGAAACTTGCAGGAGCTGAACGCCCTGCCAACAGTCCCTGCCTGACCCCCCACCCCGGGGCCCCTGCAGCAGGTGGAGGCGGGCCCCCAGTGTCAGCGGGCTCTGGGGTTCCTCAGCTCTGTGGGCACCAGGGAGGGAGGTGCCCACCACACCCACTGCGTCCCGGGGGCAGCCTGGTGGCTCTGGCCTGTTTATGGTGTTCCCATCCGTCTTCGCTCCTTTTGATCCGAGCAGGGGCTGTTGCTTTGAGGCGCAGCAGATCTCAGCATGCTCGCTGAGCGGGCGTGACTCACTGCCCGGCCCCGGCGAGGGCTCTCCTCTGCCAGCAGGATGGGGGCCTGGGGCTCATCTGCAGCTCCCGCCCTGTGTACCCGCACCCCCCAGGTGAGTCCCGGAAACCCCTGGGACCTCAGGCCACCTGCTCCCCTGCAAGGACAGGGCCTCTATGAAGAGGGTGTCTTTAGCTTGTCTTTTCTTTCTTTCTAGACTGGGCACTTGGCTTTGGGAGCTCCTCGGGGCTGGCACTTCTTGCTTCGAAGCCACTGGGGGGATTTCAGTCACACCCCCAAACCGTGCCCCCAACTCCAGATGGCCAAAGTCCCCATGCTCGCTGGAATGTGGGGTAGCCTTCCAAACCTGAAGCCTGGGGGAAGCGCAGAGCTGGCCACTTCCCTCCTGCTTGGGGTCAGGCTTGGCCTAGAGGACAGTGAGGGGGGCCCTCTGTCCTGCCCCAGCACCCCACGGGGCCTGCTCCCTCCCTGTTCCCGGGCTGACCAGTCTGGAGGCCTGTGTTATGTTCCTGACACGTCCATGGAGTGGACGGCTGGGCTGGGCTGGGCTGGGGTGAGCACACATTCCACCGTGGTGATGGCGAAAGTAGTGGTGACCTTTCAGTCACCGCTCCCTGGAGTCGGGGCCTCTGCGGGTGTCATCCCCCCGCCAAGGGTCACGGGCTCATCTCCGAGGGCCCAGTGAGGGGACGCACGCGCACAGAGGAGGGGGCAGAGGGACAGGGCCGGCTCCCGGGCTTTGGACCCCAGGGTGTTTTAAGAAGACATAACTAGGACTGGGGACTGTCTTCACCTCCTCTGGGTCACTCCTGTAGCATCGCGAATGGACTCACCTCGCCCACCGTCACGTGCCCATCTCCCCCACAACCTGGAAAAGTTTTACAAGTTGAGTGAGAGAAATATACAAAGCAGCGGGTGTCCCCGGTCCCCGTCTCCCCTGCAAGAGGGAGGTGGGAGCTTCCTGAGGGAGACTCGGGGCCTTATCCACCTTCACCTCCCTGCAGCTCCCGCTTCTCATCACTCTTCCCCACGAGTGCTGGAGCTGAGGCACCGCGGCCCTTCAGTGGAGACAGAGGCTCCGTGGAGGAAGGCACTGGTGTATGAGGCCCACGGTGTGTCAGACTGAGGAGGCGTGCAGGCAGAGGGAGACAGAAGGGACCTGGGTCACCCACTGCCCTGTCGCCTGGCCCAGCTCTGGGGGCCTTGGTGCCTCTGTTTCTTTCGCCCCACTTCCACTCCACAGACAACTCCCACCAGCTCCCCTCCGAACCCCAGCCCAGATCTGACCGCTTCTCCACCCTCCACGTTCCCATCGTCCCACTCAGGACACCTAGGTCCTCCCCACCCACCTCCATCAGCCAGCGTGCTGGTCTGATAGCTTCCATCAGCTCTCTGCCCTCTCCTGTGCTTGGCTGCCTGCTGCCTTCCCATCAGACCCCAGGGAAAAGCAGAGCCCTGACGGTGGTCCTCAGGACCCTGGTCACTCCCCATCCTCCATCTGCACCAGCCGCAAACCCCGGCACACATGCTCCTGCCTCAGGCCCTTTGCACTTGCCGTCTTCCCTGCTGGACTCTGCTTCCCCCAGATGTTCCTGAGGCTGGGTCCTCACCCCTTCATCCTCTGGCCCTTTGTCACCTGGCCAGGCGGCCTTTCCAGATCACCACCCCCAAACAGCCCTCCTGCCCCTCTCTCCCCATTATTCTACTGCTTATCCTTGGCCTGAAGCATATTTCTTTGTTTTTACTGCCTGTATCCTCCCATGACAATAATCGTCCACAAGGGCAGGGCATTGCCTGCTGCGTTCACCATGGTATTGAGTGGACACTGAATGCATGCCTGCATGAAGGGAAGGGAAGCCCAGGGCTGGGTACTCAGCAGCCGCAGGGTCCCCTGACATTGCTGGTCAGTGATGAGGAGGAAGGTGATGGTGTTGGGGAGCGGGCAGAAGAACAGAGGCCACCAGCTGCCCAGCCTCTCCCCAGTCCTGCCTGGGGCATTCCCTTTACCCAGCAGGAACCAAGGAAAGTCCCTGAAGAAAGTCCCCTGAGAGCCATTGATGACAGCATGGTTGTGGCCCCATTTTTGTCAAAGTATAAAAATAGAGAAAAATTTCAAAAAAGACTTGGAGTGCAGATTTGCAGAGAGGAGTGCCTTGCTTGTACTTTTCCACTCGAAAGGCGGTTATTCAAAATAATCCGCAAAAGTGGAAGAAACCCAAACATCCATCAGGTGATGAACGGATAAACATGCCATGGCCTAGTCACAGGATGGAACACTACTCAACCATAGAAATGAATGAAATGCCAACGCGTGCTGCTGCAACCCAGGCGATGCTGTGGGGATGGAGCCAGACACAAGAGGCCACGTGCTGTGTGACCCCACTGACACGAAGTGTCCGAAACAGGCAGATCCACGGAGACAGAGAGTGGACCGTGGTTGCTGGGGGGCGGAGCCGCGGGAGGAGGAGCGCCGGCCAACAGGTATGGGCTCCTTTCCAGGCGGATGACAGCGTTCTGGAATTAGAAAGTGGTGATGTCGGGCAGCTTTGTGCATATACTAAAAGGCACCGCGTTGTACATTTTTAAAAGGGTGATAAAATATATCTCAAGAAAAGAAGAAGAGAGGTGTGGGAAGGGGGAATTTAATCAAAGTAGACAGCAGTGCTCCCCTGAATTGGCTTTGTGTGGGGGGTGGGGGAGGAAGCGGCCATGACGACGATGATGATAAGAGGAACAGAACAAGGACGCCTGCTGCGGCGACTCTGGGCAGGTGCCGATCTTTAAGCTCAACATTCAGAAAACTAAAATCATGGCATCCAGTCCCATCACTTCATGGCAAATAGATGGGGAAACAATGGAAACAGTGGCTGACTTTATTTTGGGGGGCTCCAAAATCACTGCAGATGGTGACTGCAGCCATGAAATTAAAAGACACTTACTCCTTGGAAGGAAAGTTATGACCAACCTAGACAGCATATTAAAAAGCAGAGACATCACTTTGCCAACAAAGGTCCATCTAGTCAAAGCTATGGTTTTTTCAGTAATGAGGTATGGATGTGAGAGTTGGACTATAAAGAAAGCTGAGCCCCAAAGAATTGCTGCTTTTGAACTGTGGTATTGGAGAAGACTCTTGAGAGTCCCTTGGACTGCAAGGAGATACAATCAGTCTATCCGAAAGGAGATCAGTTGAATATTCATTGGAAAGACTGATGCTGAAGCTGAAACTCCAATACTTTGGTTAGCTGATGCAAAGAACTGACTCATTGGAAGAGACCCTGATGCTGGGAAAGATTGAAGGCAGGAGGAGAAGGGGATGACAGAGGATGAGATGGCTGGATGGCATCACCGACTCGATGGACATGAGTTTGGATAAATTCCCAGAGTTGGTGATGGACAGGGAGGCCTGGCGTGTGGCAGTCCATGGGGTCACAAAGAGTCAGACACGACTGAGCAACTGAACTGAACTGAACTGCTGACTGGACTGGGTGAGAAGCTGGGGTGTGAGTTCTGGCAATGCCTGCCCTGTGCTTGTGAGCTGTGGACTTCAGTTGGCCAGGGGTCCCCAGACCTTGGCCCCCTCACCCTGCAGAGTCCCCAGAGCCCCAGGGAGTGTGGTCTGGCCTGCTCAGGGCCGGCAGGTGCTACCCACACCCAGGGCTGCATGGCCCACGTGTACACTCACCACCCAGAGCTCGGGCCTGTTGCTGGCTGTGAGCTTGCTGGGGCAGAGGCTGTGCTTGGCCACTAGAGGCCAGTGCAGCCCAAGGTGGGCCTGGGTGGGCCTGCGCCCTGCTGGCTCAGTATGTGCGGTGTGTGTGTGTGTGTGTGTGTGTGTGTGTGTGTGTGTGTGTGTTGGGGGTGGGGGGACCTGAGTAGAGGCAAGGCCCATTGTCCCTGGCATCCCCTTGCCCCCAGCTCCCCAGACAGAAGCAATAGCAGCTTGCACACGAAACCTGTGCCCATCAGCCCGTGCTCACAGCACTTCTGGGCAGTCCATGCCAGCTTTGAGAACCTTCCAGAATCCTCCCGGGGCTGAGGCCTGTCGAGGATGGGCCAGGCACAGGTTGGTCAGGTGCCAGTCCCTCCCGGAGCACCTGAGGAGTTGGGGTTCCCCGGAGGGGCCTTCACCCAGGGACCCCCGAGGCCACACACCCCAGTCCAAGGGCCTGGGAGCCCGAAAGAAACCCCAGCACTTGTGTTTAGAGGCTCTGCAACTTCCAAGCAGAAAAGCCATCTTCTTTTTTGTCATAACATTACCAGGTTTTTCAGGGCAGCACTGGTAGCTAGAATGTGCTCTGTGAGGATCTAAGTTTCCTCCACCCCCTTGCTTCTATTAACCTCTAATTAAGTCAAGGTCCCGCTTTGTTCCATCTTTTAACTTTCATAATTTCCACCAATGTTAAGGGGCACAGTGAGAGAAGAGGGCACGGCAAACTCTGCTCCCAAGAAGGTTTTCCCTCTGAATTCTTTAAAAAAAAAAAAAATGGGGCACAGTGGGGCCCGGCCTGGACTTGCTTTTCCGCTTTCACCAATAGGGTGTTTCTTTTAGCTCCTCACTGTTTAAAGATTGGCCCAGGAATTTATTGTTAAGGAACAGATTCCAGAATTCATGTGGGCTCTGGTTCGAGCCCCTGGCAAAAAGCATTTGGGGCTGCTTTTTAGAACACGTACAACACTAGAAACCCACACCTTCCACCTTCCTTTTTCTTAGGTCTGTTTTTTTATTTTTTAAAAAGCATTCAGTTCACGTGAAACACCTCAGGGAGCACGCAAAATATAAATCCCGGTTACGATTCCTGAGCCCGGGGAGGGGGAGGGGAGGCAGCCACACCAGGCGCACAAGCAGCCTTAGGCGGGGGTCTCTTCCTGCAGCGGCCCTCGCGGTGGGGAGGGGAGGGGGACGGAGGAGAGGCTGCCCCCTCCAGCCACGCCTGAGGGAGAGGGCCTGTGAACCGGCCGCAGCTCCCCAGGTGGTGCTGGACAGGCCGCTGCAATGTCGCACCCCTTCCTGTAGCCCCGGGCGCATGCCTTCCCGGCCTGGGCCCAGTTTCACTCTCCACAGTCAGGGTGGACTGTTTCAGGGACCAAGCACAGACTCCCCCCGACCCTCCACCACCCTGCCCAGGAAGTCGGATGGAAGCTACAGCCCCTACTTCTCCAGAAGCAAGGACACTGCACACTCTGTCTACTTTGCCATTTCCTTCACACCCCGGGGGGCAGCCGTGAAGGCCTGTGGTCGCATGTTCCTTGGTGGAGATTCGACCACAGCAAAGATGACCGCAGTAGGTTTGTACCCAAGCCAGATCCGGGCCAGCCTCCTTCTACAGACGATCTCATTAATCCCCCAACAACGTTAGGAATCTAGACTCCTGTTATCTCCAGTTAGATGAGGAGTTAGGTCCTGGAGAAGCCCACATTCCCAGGTAGAGGCAGAATTGGAGCTCCACCACCTCCCCGCCCCCCGCAAGCATTTCAGATTCCTGAATCTGTCTCGCCGAAGCAACTGGATCGCCTGGAAGTCACATCACAAGCCACGGCCTGTTCTTAATTCCTTCCTCCCACCCCACTCTTTAAAATTTTGGACTGCAGCATACAGGAAATAGAAAAGCACATAAAGCAGATATGTAGAGTTCAGGAGGCACACTGGTAAAGAATCCTCTGCCAGGAGACTCAGGTTCGATCCCTGGGTCAGGAAGATCCCCTGGAGAAGGAAATGGCAATCCACTCCAGGGTTCTTGCCCGGAAGATTCCATGGACAGAGGAGCCTGGTGGACTACTGTCTGTGTCTGGGTCGTGCTATGTTGCCTCAGTCGTGCCCGACTCTGAGCAACCCTGTGGACCGTAGCCCGCCACGCTCCTCTGTCCCTGGGATTCTCCATGTGAGACTACTGGTGTGGGCTGCCGTGCCCTCCTCCCGGGGATCTTCCCGACCCAGGGATGGAACACACACCTCTTATGTCTACCTGTACTGGCAGGTGGGTTCCTTACGGCTAGCGCCACCTGCGAAACCCGGGGTCGCAAAGAGTCGACACGAGTGAGTATACACCCCTCCCCCAAAAAAGAGTTCACTGTGAACAGATCGGAAAGCCAGTACTCCGTTGACCCTCAGGTGTAGAAGCTGTCACCCCCTGCTCTCCAGCCCTCCTCTTGACCACGCTCTCATCACGTCTTTGACTATTTTTCATCTTTTCCCTGTTTGCATTCATTCCACACAGTGTGGCGGAGCAGGCCCGCTTCTGACCTCTATGGGAGTGGAAGCTGTCCCTGCGTCCCCCTCCGGGCCCCTGGAATCAGGAAGTGGTGCTGGGCTGTCCCTGTGGTTCCTTGCAGCTGGCAGGTGTCTTGTTCCAGGAAAGCGTGTCCACACCTAAACCCACTCACTGCATCTGAATTTTCAAAAACCAGCAAGAGCAGTGCAACAGAACCTTTTGTTTATTTAAACCCAACCCACCCTATTCAAAGTATTATTGCGAAATACACACTCCAGGGCTTCTCCAGCAGGGGTCCCCGTTCCCCTTCACCCCGGCTGGGAGCGTTCCAGGAGTCTGAGATGGCGAGGGTCATCCCTGCCTTCCTGATCTTAGAACTCCTGCCCCCTGCCCCTCCCCAGGAAGAGGAAGGGCAGTCTGGGGAGGCCCTGGACCCTCACATTTAAGGGGTGGAAGAGTAGCACCGGCTGCATTTCCCTACCGGGCTTAACAGTGGAAACTCCCAGATTAAAAGGTTCCAAAACCCATCTACGTTTTAAGTCAATAATAACGTCTTCAAATCGTTGTTGGGGGAAGAGAATGCTGATATTTGGCTTCAGCCCAAGCACACTGTATTCAGTAACTTTCAGCCGTGTAGGTTGTTTATTTTTTGTGCCCCAGCTCCACAACTATTGGCGTTCAGCTCAGAAATGCCGCCCGGGTCCCAAAACTCCATTCTAGAGACAGGGCGAGTGGGTGAGGACTCTCACCCCTACGGCTGCCTGGGGGTGGGGGGTGGGGGTGGGGGAGAGTCACAAGGGGGGACTCCGTCCGGATCCCCCCGACCGCTGGGAGGCCAGGGGCTAGAGTGGGTTCTGGGACCCAGAGCTTCGCGGACAAGTGCATCTCCCATCAGGAGGGGCCACAGCCCTAAAGCCCCGCGGGAGCGGGAGGGTGTCTCGCAGCACGAGCCCCTCGCCCGCAGGCTGTGCCCGCAGGAAGTGAGGCAGGTGTCAGTTCGTTCTAAAGCACCCCCTCCCCATCTGCGCCCCTTAGGAGGCGGCAGTGTGTGTCTCAGCCCTAAAACTGCCTTCTCGGGCTGTTCCCCGCAGGAGACAGGGTGGGGCCGGAGACCGGCCGCTGTCGTAGGGTTCTGGGTGCCCTCTCCCCGCCCGCGGCGGCTCCCCGCCCCCCGGGCCTGCGCCTCGGGCCGCTGCGCTGCGGCCGCAGCCTAGGGGCCTCGTGCCCGAGCGCGCGGCCGCGAACTGTGCGCTCCAGCCAGTCGCACGCGCGGGAGACTAGCTCGCCTCCGCCGACTCCAACTCCGATCCCAAGTGTCACCTCGGACTGCTTTTCTTTTCCTTTAAAAGTTCCCTTTTAAACCAAGGGGACCCTATTCTGGTTAGTCGCCTATTGAGTTTCAAAGTCCAGGAAAATTTCTCCCGGGTTAAGCACTTCAGCCTCGTGCATATGGCTGTAAATCTGTAACCCCCACCCCCCCAACCACCCCCACCCACCCCACCCCGGCAGCAGCCGCCTCTGGAGAGCTGCCCCCTCCCGGAAGCCTCCGCACCCTTCACTCTCCCCTGTCGGTCCAACCCGGGTGGCGGTCTCCACGGATCAGCGTTGCCGGGGTGGGGAGGGGGGCTTCGGTTGCGCTCAGCCCCCGGAGAGTGGAGTCACCGCCCCACTGGTGGCCACGGCACCAGGCACCCCCCGCCCCCCACCTATGCCGCTCCGCCCGCCTTTCCCGGCCCGACTCCTTCAGCCCTGCCCCCAAGGGAGGCCGGGTGGGGAGGCCGCTGGAGAGTGGGCCCTGCCCGCAGCCCCCGCCGCCGCCGCTGAGCCCCCGCGTCTCCATAGCGATCCTCCCGGCGCGCACCTCCGGGCCGGCTCCCCCAGGGGCCGAACAATACGCGGCGGGGCCGGGGGCGGGGCCGGGCTGGGCCAGGGGCGGGGAGAGCGCGGGCGCTGGGGGCGCTGGCCGAGCGCACCGCCCAGGCAGCAGCCGGCCGCTGGGGTCTCGGCCGCGCGGTGCGGCCCGTCCCGCTCCGGGAGCGCAGCCCTCGTCCCGCCGCGGGCCCGCCCCGCTTCCCACGCCACCCTGTCGAGCCCGCGCAGGAGCCACCTGGAACCACCCAGATCCGCCGCCACCGCAGGTTGATGCGCGACGCCCTCCCGGGACGCGCGGAGGAGCCATCTTGAAACCAACTTCGCAAACTTTCGCAAAGTGCTCTTGAAGTGGAAGCTGCGGGGGAGACCGGGAGCCCGGCCCCCGGTGTCCCCTCCAGGGCCCCCGGGGAGGCGGGGCGCAAGCCGCCCCGAGGGCCCGGCACCGGGCGCGCGGGAGCCGCCCCCCGGCCGCGCCGGGTGGATGCGGAGCCGCGCCGGGTGCATGGATTGTGCTCGGGCGCCCGGCTCGGGCTCCGGGCCATGGCGCCGCCGCCGCCGCCGCCGCCGCCCGTGCTGCCCGCGCTGCTGCTGCTGGCTGCGGCCGCCGCCCTACCGGCGCTGGGGCTCCGAGCGGCCGCCTGGGAGCTGCGAGTGCCCGGCGGGGCCCGCGCCTTCGCCCTTGGGCCCGGCTGGACTTATGCGCTGGACGCGGCGCACACGCCCCGGGCGCTGCGGGAACTGCTGGACGTGAACCGCGACGGCTGGCTGGTCGGGCGGCGGCGCGGACCCGGCGCGGGGCTCCCGGGCTGCGCGCGCCTGGGGGGACGTCCGCTGCCACTGCAGGTTCGCCTGGCCGACAGCAGCGCCCAGACGGTGCTGAGCCTCCGCCTGCGGGCACGCGCGCACGGTCCCGGTTGCGGCGCCCGGCTCCTGGGCCGACGGGCTCTCGGCGCCGAGCTGCGCGCGCGGGCTGTGCTAGCGGTGCCTGGCCCCGGCGCGATGCTGTGCTTCCCGGCCCCTGGCGGCGGCGGGGCCACGCTGCACTCGGCTCTGGCCGCCTTGACCACGTTCCCCGCCTGCAGCTGCCCGCCGCGCCCCGGTTCCCGCTGCCCACGCCGCCCTGTCTGCCTGCCGCCCGGGGGCTCGGCCCGCCTGCTCCTGCTCTGTGCCCTGCGGCGCGCGGCCGGCACCGTCCGGGTGGAGTTGGCGCTGGAGGCGGCCTCGGGGACGCCTTCCCCATCGCCGTCGCCGTCGCCGTCGCCGCCAGGCCTGCCTCAGGCCGGGGCGGGGGCGGCGCGGCGGGCCCGGCGGGGCGCTGGCGGCAGCACCACCCCGCAGTTCCAGCTGCCCAGCTACCAGGTGTCGGTGCCCGAGAACGAGCCCGCGGGCACCGCAGTCATCGAGCTGCGAGCACACGATCCCGACGAGGGCGAGGCGGGGCGCCTGGGCTACCAGATGGAGGCGCTGTTTGATGAGCGCTCCAATGGCTACTTCCTCATCGACGCGGACACGGGCTTGGTGAGCACCGCCCGCCCGCTGGACCGCGAGACCAAGGACACACACGTACTCAAGGTGACTGCGGTGGACCACGGCTCGCCGCGGCGCTCCGCCGCCACCTACCTCACCGTCACGGTCAGCGACACCAACGACCACAGCCCCGTCTTCGAGCAGTCCGAGTACCGCGAGCGCGTGCGCGAGAACCTCGAGGTGGGCTACGAAGTGCTGACTATCCGCGCCACCGACGGCGACGCGCCCTCCAACGCCAACATGCGCTACCGCCTGCTGGAGGGTGCGCGCGGCGTCTTCGAGATTGACGAGCGCTCGGGCGTGGTGCGCACGCGGGCGGTGGTGGACCGGGAGGAGGAGGCCAGCTACCAGCTGCTGGTGGAGGCCAACGACCAGGGCCGCAACCCGGGCCCGCTCAGCGCCACCGCCACCGTGCACATCGTGGTGGAGGACGAGAACGACAACTACCCCCAGTTCAGCGAGAAGCGCTATGTGGTCCAGGTGCCGGAGGACGTGGCCGTCAACACGCCGGTGCTGCGAGTGCAGGCCACGGACCGCGACCAGGGCCAGAACGCCGCCATCCACTACAGCATCGTCAGCGGGAACCTGAAGGGGCAGTTCCACCTGCACTCTCTCAGCGGCAGCCTGGAGGTGATCAACCCGCTGGACTTCGAGACCATCCGAGAGTACACTCTGCGCATCAAGGCCCAGGATGGGGGCCGGCCGCCGCTCATCAACTCCTCGGGGCTGGTCTCGGTGCAGGTGCTGGACGTCAATGACAACGCCCCCATTTTTGTGAGCAGCCCCTTTCAGGCAGCCGTGCTGGAGAACGTGCCTCTGGGCCACTCGGTCCTGCACATCCAGGCGGTGGACGCTGATGCGGGGGAGAACGCACGCCTGCGCTACCGCCTGGTGGACACTGCCTCAGCCTCCGTTGGGGGTGGTGCTGCGCCCGCAGCCCCGGCTCCGGCCACGGACTTTCCTTTCCAGATACACAACAACTCGGGCTGGATCACCGTGTGCGCGGAGCTGGACCGCGAGGAGGTAGAGCACTACAGCTTCGGGGTGGAGGCGGTGGACCACGGCTCGCCGCCCTTGAGCTCCTCGGCCAGCGTGTCCATCACGGTACTGGACGTCAACGACAACGACCCCGTGTTCACGCAGCCGGTGTACGAGCTGCGTCTGAACGAGGACGCAGCGGTGGGGAGCAGCGTGCTGACCCTGCGAGCCCTCGACCGGGACGCCAACAGCGTGATCACCTACCAGCTGACCGGCGGCAACACGCGGAACCGCTTCGCGCTCAGCAGCCAGAGCGGCGGCGGCCTCATCACGCTGGCGCTGCCGCTGGACTACAAGCAGGAGCGGCAGTACGTGCTGGCCGTCACCGCGTCCGACGGCATGCGCTCGCACACCGCGCAGGTCTTCATCAACGTCACGGACGCCAACACCCACCGGCCCGTCTTCCAGAGCTCGCACTACACGGTGAGCGTCAGTGAGGACCGGCCCGTGGGCACCTCCATCGCCACCATCAGCGCCACGGACGAGGACACCGGCGAGAACGCGCGCATCACCTACGTGCTGGAGGACCCTGTGCCGCAGTTCCGCATCGACCCGGACACCGGCACCGTCTACACCATGACGGAGCTCGACTATGAGGACCAGGCCGCCTACACGCTGGCCATCACGGCTCGGGACAACGGCATCCCCCAGAAGTCCGACACCACCTCCCTGGAGATCCTCATCCTCGATGCCAACGACAACGCGCCCCGCTTCCTGCGGGATTTCTACCAGGGCTCCGTCTTCGAGGACGCGCCCCCGTCCACCAGCGTCCTCCAGGTCTCCGCCACCGATCGGGACTCTGGCCCCAATGGCCGCCTGCTGTACACCTTCCAGGGTGGGGACGACGGCGATGGGGACTTCTACATCGAGCCCACGTCGGGTGTGATCCGCACCCAGCGCCGGCTGGACCGGGAGAATGTGGCGGTGTACAATCTTCGCGCCCTGGCCGTGGACCGGGGCAGCCCGGTGTCCCTGAGCGCCTCGGTGGAAATCCAGGTGACCGTCCTGGACATTAATGACAACCCTCCGGTGTTTGAGAAGGATGAGCTGGAGCTGTTTGTGGAGGAGAACAGCCCGGTGGGGTCCGTGGTGGCGAGGATTCGAGCCAGTGACCCTGACGAAGGCCCCAACGCCCAGATCATGTACCAGATTGTGGAAGGCAACGTACCCGAGGTCTTCCAGCTGGACCTGCTGAGCGGGGACCTGCGGGCCCTGGTGGAGCTGGACTTCGAGGTGCAGCGGGAGTACGTGCTGGTGGTGCAGGCCACGTCGGCGCCCCTGGTGAGCCGGGCCACGGTGCACATCCGCCTCCTGGACCAGAACGACAACCCACCGGTGCTGCCGGACTTCCAGATCCTCTTCAACAACTACGTCACCAACAAGTCCAACAGCTTCCCCACCGGCGTGATCGGCCGCATCCCAGCCCACGACCCCGACCTCTCGGACAGCCTCAACTACACCTTCCTGCAGGGCAACGAGCTCCAGCTGCTGCTGCTGGACCCCGCCACGGGCGAGCTGCAGCTGAGCCGGGACCTAGACAACAACCGGCCGCTGGAGGCGCTCATGGAAGTGTCTGTTTCCGGTGAGTGGCCGCAGGGGCCCCGAGGGGCACCCCCCTCCCCCCAGGGAGCGGCAGGGGGCTGCCAGGAGCCACCAGGCAAGCCGGCGCACCTTCGGGCAGGGCCTGGGCGGCTCTATGGGGATCTGTGGCCTTGGGTTGGATGCTTGGATACTGCTCGCAGGAGGCAGGCCACATGGCTGCTCTCACTGAGCTTGCTGGGAGCAGGCCTGGGCATCTTCAAGTTCAAGACCGGGCCTTCCCAGGCTTTTCTCAGAGGGCCTGGCTCCCCGAGTTGTGCTATTAAAACCTGGGCTCTGGGGTTATCTGAGTCGTCTGGTTCGCTCGGTGATGCTCTGTAGTCAGCACTTGCCCGTTGGGAAAGATCAAAGGTCACTGCCAGCCCCATGTGCCAATTAGTTCCCGGGTGGGACCGTTGGAAATTGCCGGATGGGTCCCTGAGTCACCCTCTAAGACGGCTGGAGTTAGCTGCGTTCGTCTCTCCTTTCTGTCTCCTCCAGATAATAACAGGCGGGCTTCTGTGTGCTCGCCCCTGTGGGAGCGCTTTGAAAACGTAGCCTCGTTTGATCTTGGCTTGTGCTCCTGGACAGGGGCTTGTAATTTGGGCATTACTGACAGGCCTGCCCGGGTTGGCACTGGAGCCAGTGTGGGAACCCAGCCTGGCCGCTCTGGGGCTGGAGGGACGGTGTCCCGGCTTGGCCAGCCCGACCCAGGTGGGCAAGGGTGCCCTCCATGCAGCTGACTCCCTGGGACAAGCAGGGCGGTGGGGCAGAGAGGGGGGCAGATAAAGGGACAATGAAGAGAGAAGGGAAGTGAGTGGGGGGGACAGTCGAGAGACTCCAGGTGGCTCCTGCAGGCCGTGACCTTAACTAGGAGGTGAGACCGTCATCAAGGATGGCTTCGATCTGTGCAGCTGAGTCAGTATTTCAGATGAGTTGTTTAAATGATAAATTATTACAACGCAGCATACCCCTGGATGAATTAGCAAGTTACTTCTCGGATTTATTTTGTTTCCACCTTTTGCTATAACTCTCCATATACCAGGGATTGTGTTGCATGCAGGTTCCAGCTGTTTGCTTATACAAGCTGGAATCTGCAGGTCCACTTTGGAGGCAGTGCGGTACTGCGACATCGACTTTGGCCGCCTGGTCTACCCGGAGGTGAATGTTGTGGGTTTTGTGAAGTTGGGACTGTGTGTAGAGAATATGGAATAGAGCCTTAAGGAGAATTGTCAATCAGGGTTATGGATTTTCCGAGCAACGATAATTTTTTTAAAAAGTCTCTCTCACAGATTTCCACTTTCATTTTCTTTTTTTTCCTGTACTGCTGTATCTGCTAGGTAGAGAGCAGAGTGGAAAATTCAGCCTGTATAAAAGTGACTTGGCAACATCATAGGGTTTTGAACTTACGTGGGACATGGTGCTTTTGTGGGAACTGGAGCCTGCTGGGAGCGAGGGTGTTTGTGTCTGAAGCATCGGGAGTGTGGCCCTCCCCAGCCCGTGATGTCTGGTTAAGGGGTTTAGGATGGGTTTCACTCTTTGGAGGTTGGGAACTGAGGGCTGTCTTGTCTACCTGGTGGGCCCACAGCCAGGACCGCACTCGAAGGGGAGCCGGGCGCTCTGTGCTGTGTAGTGAACATCCGGTGGTCCAGCTCTGGGTTCTGAAGCCCGTGTGTCACGCCTGGAGTCTGCCAGGCACTGAGGCCTCGTGTGCACCCTCCCAGATGGTGGTGGTCACCTGGAGCCGGACTTCAAGCACTTTTGTAAACTCTTCTTACTGCCTCGTCGCTTATCCATCTGGTCCCCGAAAGGCGAGGGGCATCACACTGTGCCCGTTATACAGATGAAGAGGCTGAGACTCAGAGATGTGAGGGCACTTCCTCGGGGTCACACAGCTGGCGAGCAGAAGCGCCAGGCGTCCAACCGAGACCCAAACCCTCCCCTCTCTCTTACCGGACAGAGACGTTGTGAGGAATTAGTTGCTGCGGCGAATTGTCGCAATGCTCTGGTTTAAAGTAGCCTTGCGAGACTTTCCTGACCGTCCAGTGGTTAAGACTGCTGGCTTCCAATGCAGCGGGCGTGGGTTCAGTCCTCGGTCGAGGAACTGAGAACCCACATGCCTTGGGATGCAGCCAAAGAATAAAAGAAATAAGAATGAAGTAGGCACCTTGGGATCCTACACAGCCCTCCAGCTGTTTGACAACTAGTTAATACTTCGAAGAACAAAATACTTGAAACCATAAAAGCTGTAACTCCCAACAGCACGGCTGTGTGCACAAACGGAACAAAGCAAGGAGATCAGACTTTGAGCTAACCGGAGTCGGAATCTTAGGTTTTCTTTCTTTCTTTTTTAAGAAACAGTGGGAAAGCTGTGGTTTGAAACTCTGTGCTGCTTTCATTTAAGTGTTACTGGCTTCTCCAGGTTTACAGCCTTACCCTACAGCTTCTGGCGCCCTGGAGCTCGAGTTATTAGCAGCTTATAACCTGCAGTTGTTACCGCCCTGGAGCTGCTGTCAAGAGAGCCCAGCCATCCACTAGGTTTTGTGGGAGCCCTCGAGGACAGGCTGGGTGCCTCCAGGAGAGGAGCCCGCTGGGAAGGTGCATGGGATTGAAAGGGGTATGTGGTACCCAAGATGTACATGCTTGGGAGGAGGGCAGCTCCTTGTGCCTGGATGGGGGTCTTAGTGCAGTCTGGGAGCCCATAGCATTGATGGTTTTGTGTAGCCCACCAAGGACAAAACCCCGATGTTCTCTGAATTCTGAATATCGTCACATTCAAACCTCCACCATTTTTAGACAGCATCCGGTGATGCACGGTGTTAGCTTTACATGGGATGGTTTTTGAATGAGATTTAGCCTTCAGTGGGAGGGGAGCCATCAAACTTGGAGAGATAGTGGAGGACAGGGAAGCCTGGTGTGCTGCAGCCCATGGGGTCTTGGGTAGTTCTCCTAGGAGCTGGTCATTTAGTGAACGGATGTTTTAAATACCCACCTGGGCACATGTGTGCCTTTGGGTGTCGAGGCGTGAGCCGCACGTTATGGAGCGCAGCACAGGGGGAAAATGGCCCCATGCTTTGGGCCTGAGGGCCTTTGGGGTGGTAAGGGCATCGTTGGTGGGGTAAAAGTGGTCGGGCCGTGAATCATTTAGAGGTGTCAGCAAATCTCAAAAGTCATGAAACAGTGAGACTGAATAACCTTTACCCGTTTACTTTGGTGGGGAGCCGATGGGATAAAGTCGTCTAGGCTTGATAAAGGTTTAAAATATGTTTGCTGAGTTAAATCCAGGATATCGCAGGGACAGCCACTGCCAACAAGGAAATAGCGAGGTGGGCATAGTACCAGGCGGAGTCTGGAGGCAAGCATTATGTTTCTTTTCTGCTTCTCGCCGTGTGGAAAAGGATCAGACCAGCTTAACCACGTCAGTTGTCGAGCTGCATTCTCCGGTGACATAACCGGCCCTGGAGGACTTAGGCACTTGGGGAAGCAGTTGACTGTCTCGGGGCTTCAGTAGCCCTGGAGGTAGTGTCCTGGTAATGTACTTACTTTCAGAAACACTGCCTCAGGATCAAGGGAGTGTTTGTTTATTGAGCACCTACTGTGTGTTGGACCTACTGTGTGCCTGGCCCTGAGTGGGAGGTTGGGTGGGGACAGTGGGTAAACAGCGAAGTGACTGCAAGGGGAGGGTGGGCTGGGGACGCCCCTAACCACAGTGAGGGTGATGCGCCCTCCTGGCGGCGGGTGGGGGTGGGTGGGGCAAATCTCCCCCTCCCTTGAACTGCTGTTGGGAACACAGCTCTAGGGTGAGCGTGGTGCACGGCGGGGATTCGGGAGGCTAGACAGTCAGACGTGGGAGTGAGGTGGGGTTGATCAGCCGACATGCCCTGCCTGCTGGGAACCCCCCGCTTAGCCTCCTCCCCCCGCCGCCCCTGACCTCATGCTGCCCATCTGAGGCCTAGGCCTGCTCCTGTAGCAGCCTCATCCACGGAAGGCATCCCTGGCACAGGCTGGACCCGCCTCTAGAGCCTCCGGCTTGGGCTGCTGGCACTGGGATTTGAACTCTGGGCAGGGGCTCATGGGCTGTGCTTTTGGAAACATGCAGAGGAAGCTGGGTGAGGAGGTGTGTACAAGGGGGCCAGACCCTGTGGACCCTGTGTGGCTGGACCCCTTGGACGTTGTTGTGGAGATGGTGGGACGTGTGGGTTCAGGCCGGGGAGAGCAGCTGGGGTCACAGCCAGAGCTGGGCTGCACGGCCTCGTGGGTGACACTCTGGACCAGCACGGCCATGGGTGGTGATGACCTGTTGGCAGGGCCCTTGGGCTGTGATGGGGACGGGGGTCAGGTCCAGCCTGGCGGGGTGGGGGCCTGGCCTGAGTGGCCTGTCAGGCAGGCTGGACCTGCCTGAGAACTGGAGCTGGAATAACCACCCTGCGGGAGGAGAGAAATCAAGGGTGCCAGCCCCGGGGGCCGAGGCAGAGCGAGCACGGAAGGCAGTCAGCAGTGGTTGATGCCTTGTGGTGTCCAAGGGGGCCTTAGGCCAAGTCACTTTGGGTTGGCCAAGAGGAGGTCCTTGGTGGTCTCCCTGAGAGCCAGGGTGGAGAGGGGCTTTCGGAGTGGACAGCTGGGTCAGCGAGCGCCGGGGAGGCTCAGAGGGGAGGTGGGATGGCCGTGGGGGTGCGGGTGGAGTTGAGGGTGGAGAGGGGTCGATGAGCTAACGTGTACCGCCCTCCTGGTACTCCACCCGCCTGTGCGGGCCGCCTGTCACAGGCACGGGCCCCTTTGGGGAGCCGTGGACTGGACCAGGCTGGGGGTCAGCGTCAGGGGCAGTTGCGGGCCTGCTGTGGCCGAGCTGCATGCACCAGGGGCTGCGGGACTGGGGGCGGGGATGGGAGCCTCTGTGTCTGCTTGAGGACCTCATGCAGGAGTGGGTGGACCCGGCTTCCCTGTCTCCGCGCTGCCCACCTGGTGACCTGAGGTCTCTATCCGGCCCCACCCACCAACAAGGGTGACAGAGAAACCGCTTTTTTAAAACCTGGGAAAAGTTGCGGCCACACGAGCCCCTGGGAAGGAAGCGTGGAGCTGAAGTCACGTCAGGAAAGGTGACTGGTGCTGGCGACCTGGTGACACTGTGGAAAGTCTGCTTTGGGCTGGGCTGAGTCACGCACGCACCTACCCGCCTGGGGGACACCGGTGGGCAGAGACCCGCTAACGAACCAGCTGGGTGGGTGCTGGGCAGCGCCCCCCCGCCCCTCCAGCAGAGGCCGTGCCCCGGGGCGTGTGGTGTGGCTGGGACTACAGGGCCTGCGTCTCTGCCAGCACTTACGTGCTGCGAACAGAAGTCGATTTTATCATGTGGGGCAGAGAGTGCGGAGAGTGTTCCCAGGTTCGGCTTGATTCTTTCCAGCTCACAGCCCTGGGGGAAATAGTTTTGGTTTTTTCTTCTGTAACCTGAACACACAGACTCTCCTGCGAGCCCTCTCTGAACGGTGGGTGGAGGGGGATGGAAGGGAACCCTCTTCCTTCTGCATGCTTGGTCTGGGCGGGTCACCGTGGTAGCCTGAGGAACCGTGGGTGGGGACCCCACTTGTGGGGACAGGAGGGATAACACGGCTGAAGACGCCGGGGCACCCTTGGCTGTGCCCTGCGGGCCTGAGGCTTGGAGCACAGCAGGTGCTCAGCGAACCTGTGGTCCCTGGGGAGGGCTGGGGGGCGCTGGTGCCGAAACAGCACCCCCCCACCCGCTCACATCGCACTTTCAGTCTCCTCTGAAAAGTGGAGACTTGGCCCCAGGTGGAAGGAATGGGCTTTCTTTTTTTCCAGGAAAACTCCAGTGTCTGGATTCTCCTGCTTTTGCTTCAGGTAAGAACTTGTGGCTCCCTGGCTAATCAGGCACCTTTTAGGGAGTGAACATTCCGGAGCTTGGAAAAGCCATCGCCAGGGTTTATCATCCTCATCATTCTGTCCATACTTTCCTGATGTCCTGAATAGAGGTGGTGGTTTTTTTTTAAACACACAGACACACATGTACACACACACACACACATACACACACGTACACATGCTCACACATGGATATACATGTACACACAGGTACACATACACACACTCGCACACCCAGGCACACATACACGCACACAGATACTCATGTATACACATGTACACACGTATATACAATACACACGTGCACACACGACACACATATACATGCATGCAGGCACACACACCCACATGCACACACACACCCATGCACACAGACACGTGTACACATGTGTACACACATGAACGCGATACACACACACGTATGCACACTTACATATGTATACATACACAATCCTGACAACTGCTTTGAAGGCAAACTGTAGAATCACCTTTCCTTCAGCCAGCCCACCCTGGGTTTTCCCCTTTGCTCTCACGTGGAGGCGTGGGGGCCGACACAGGGGGTCCCTCATGACTGGGGGTTTGTGCAGGCGCTTGGGCGGAACAGAGGATGGGGACCCTGTGCCAGGGCGTCCTTCTAGGACTGATGTACACCAGTCCTTGGCTGGTGTACATCACGATGTCAAGTTCACAGTGCCTGGCAGGTCGGCAGCTGAGGCTGTGGGGACCAGCCTTGTGGCCACCCTTCCACAAGCTTTTCCATCAGCACCGCCAGGATAGGTGACCCTCGGGTGAGCAGGTGAGCTGGTGTATCCCCTCCCTGAATCTCGTGGGTGAGGCTGCGGAGCCTCCGTTTTCTAGGCGGGGACGTGAGACTAGCTGTCTGGCCCCTCTCCTGTCGCCGTGTCTCTGCTGAAAGTGTGGGCTCTCCGGGGCCCCTGTGAGGCTTGTGCCAGCTCTGGGGAGCCGGGGGTTTGTGGGCCTCCCCGAACCGTTCCCCTCCCTGGCTGTACCCACTGGCCCCCTACCTCCTCTCTGCTGTGGCTTCGTGGTCAGGGGTCAGAGCCTGGCCCCAGGGACCAGGAGGCCTGCGGTGCAGGAGGAGGCAGACCTCAAAGCTGGACATGGGGTCCAGGGCGGTCACAGGAGAGCACGGTCACCACCGTTCCCATTTGCATGCTTGGGCCCTGCCCGCGTCACCTCGCTTGGATCTCAGAGAATGCCCATCACACAGCAGAGAGACTGAGGCTGGCAAGCTGGTTGTGGTGGGAAGGGCCAGGCCCAGACCCTGGTGTCCAGGTGCTTTAACCACTGTGCTGACCACCTCCTTTGATCTCCCCCTTTGGCCAGCAGCTAGGTCCTGGACGGGGGAGTGCAGGCAAGGGGGTGCCAAAGCTGGAAGCTCCGTGTGGTGGCCCGTTGTTCAGGCCAGGAGGCTGAGGGCCGCGTGTGCTCCGCGCTTAGTGGTATGGGAGCACTCCCTTGCCCCTCGGGCGAACAGGGTGGGGAGCTGCCCGTAAGCCTCTATGGGGCCTCCTGTAGTGGAGCCGCATCGCAGGGAGCTGTGGAGTGCTGGACTGGTGTGCTCCAGATGCAGGCAGGACCCAGGGCCGGTGCAGGGGTCAGAGCCTCGGGCAGGAGCGGTGGACACGGATGAGGAACGTGCCCTGAGCAGCTGTCTGATGTGCTCCGGGAGCACAGGTTCTGCGGGTCAGGGAGCACCCCCACCTGCCTTCCCTCCCGCCATCTGTCAATCAAGCCTTTTCTTTCTTTCCCAAAAGTCTGCTTTTACTGCCGGTTCTGTATCGTTCTTATCTTTTCAGGATTTTAAAAATACCTAATCTAGATGACACTTGGTTAGGGTAAACTGGCAGTGAGTCGTGTAAACAAAGCCGTGCTCTGCAAGCCTTTCGAGATAAGAGCCCTCTCGCAGGGTAATAAATTTTCATCAGGGAGCTGATGGTCGCGGGACTGTTTCTGTGAAGTGCAGTAGTTCAGCTGCTGTGCGGCCCACGGTGGGGACGGCTGCGTGCGGCCGCCGTCCCAGCAGCTGTCCTTTTCGGGACTGTGACCCGTCTCTGGTGTTGAGAGAGCACAGGGTTTCAGGGGGCAGCAGAGACAGGCGCTGACTTCTGACGCTGGTCAGAAGCCCCTCTCGGGGCCCACGCTGCAGCGGGGTTGGGGGGCGGGGCGGGTTGGTCATTGCCCAGGAACCCTGCTCCCGACTGTGTCCTTCTAGAAACGAAGGATCGGAAGAACAGCAATACCGCTCGAGCTGTGGCTTGGGAAACTTTTCTCTCTTGTCATGAACCTTGCACGTGCTGAGAAATGATCACATTTAAAAGTGGTTACGAAATATTTTCATAACCTGTATCTGATAACGGATTACTATTCAGAATATATTAAGCACTCTAGCAACCCAACAGCAGAGAAACAAACAACCAGATTAAAAAGTCGGCAAAGGGCTTGACAGATACTTCTCTCAAGAAGAGAGACAGATGGTCCACAGCACGGGGAAAGATGCTCAACATCACTGACCGCTAGGAAAGCGCAGATCAGAGCCCACAGTGGGGCTCTGCCTACCCCCCTTTAGGATGACCATTGTGAACACAAAGCAAAACAGAAAATACCAATTGTGGGCAAGGACGTGGAGAAATCAGAACCCTTGTGTGCTGCTGGGAATGTAAAACGGTGCAGCTGCTGCAGAAAAGATGTGGGAGGCAGTTCCTCAGCTGCCACAGAATCCAGGAATCCCACTTTTGGGTGCATACCCACAAGAAGCGGAAGCAAGAACTCAACAGGTATTTGAAGCCCATGCTCACAGCAGCATGATTCACAATGGCCAAAGCCGGATGCAACCCAGGCGTCCTTTGGTGGATGAACGGATAGGCGAAAGTGGCCTGTACACCCCACGGAATATTATTCAGCCTTAAGCAGGAAGGAGATTCTGAAACAGGCTGCCACGTGGGTGCACCTCGAGGACGTTTGCTCAGTGAAATAAGCCAGACACCAAAGGCCCAGCTTTTTTGTAGGAGTATATGAGACTCCTAGGGTGGTCAAAGATGTAGAGAGAAAAAGTAGGGACTCCCCTGGTACTCCAGTGGCTAAGAGTCCCCTTGTAGTGGCCTGGGTTCGACCCCTGATTAGGGAACTAGATTCCGTATGCCACAACTAAAGATCCCACATGCTGGCAAAAAAAAAAAAAAAAGAAAGAAAAATGCCATGTAGTGCAACTAAGACCCAGCATAGCCAAATCCATTTAATACTTTTTTTTTTTTTAAAGTATGAATATTACCAAGGCCGGGAAAGAGGGGTGGGGGCGGTTTTGTGATAGGTATAAAGTTTCATTTTTGCGAGATGAACTCTGGAAATGGATGGTGTCGATGGTTGCACAACAATGTGAATGTCCTTAGTGCCTCTGAGCTGTACATTTTAAAATGACTAAATCATTAACGTTCATGTGTGCGTGCATGCTAAGTCACTTCAGTCGTGTCTGACTCTTTGAGGCCCTATGGCCTGTAGCCCGCCAGGCTCCCCTGTCCAAGGGATTCTCCAGGCAAGAATACTGGAGTGGGTTGCCATGCCCTGCTCCAGGGGATCTTCCTGACCCAGGGACTGAGTACAGATCTCCTGCATTGCAGGTGGAGTCTTTACTGCTGAGCCAGAGGGGAAGCCCAAATTTTATGTATATCTTACAATAATTTTTTTTTAAGTGCCACAAAGCAGAATTATTCTGGTCACTCAGGTGCTGGCCAGATGGGAGCAGGTGCCTCTGATCTATGGTCCCCCCGCCCGGAGGGCAGTGCCCTGATCCCTTTTGTCCTGTTTTGGGTCCTGACAGCATCCAGACGGACCCTGCAGAGCCCGGGTCTCATTCTGCGAGTTCCTGAACTCTTAACCTCTGTCTTGTAAACAGCAAAAGGGGCAGACATGGTCATATAATTTTGTGTCTGGCACAGGGATAAAATCTCTTTGATGTTTAACTATATGTGAGAAGCCGCAAAGATGAACGTGGACCTTTAAGGCCCAGGGTAAGCAGAAGGGTGCTCAGTGCCTGGGTGCCCAGGTGTCCCCAGGGGAGGAGGTCAGCTCGGGGCTGGGAATCCAGACCAGAGGCCGGTGCCTTGCAGGGAGACCAGCAGAGGGGTACAGACACTGCAGCCCCTCCCACATGTGGGGGGCTCTGCTCTCCCCAACCCTGCCCTGTCCCTTGGCCCCGACCCCACCACAACTCAGCACGTTGGTTGGCATTCTGACACATCTAAGCAATCAGATGTGATCTCTTCTCCATTTTTACTGGGGTGACATTCACATAGCATAAATAAACCATTTCAAAGTGGACGCTTCAGTGGTGTTCAGTACATTCAGGATGTCTGCAGCTACCACCGTGACTTTCAAGAGAGGTGGTGGCCCGAGGAAGAGGTTCTGGGCTTTTCTGTGAACCGTTTCCCCAAGAAAGGGGAGCCTCCAGGGGAGGCATCTGGGTCAGGATGAGACCCCCATAAGCATGGATTTCAGGAGTCACGGAGGGAGCGCAGTGGTGAATGTTGTAAGTTGTAGGGTGGGGCGGTGGGGTGAGGCTTCTCAGGAAGGTCCGAAGTGAGCTGGGGCTTGGGCAGGTCCAACTGATGGGGCTCTGGGGGCCGAGGGGTGGAGGGGCAGTGACTAGTCTCAGGGAGGGGTTTGGAAGCTGCCGCGTTGTGGGGATTGAGGAGCAGAGTTACCCCAGGCCTCTGGTGCTGAGGTTGACAAGTCCCAGGGTCATGCGGTCAGGACCAGCCAGAGCCTTCACCCCCTCATCCTCCCAGATCTGAGCAGGGCAGAGATTCGGGGCCAGCCGGAGCCTTCATCCCTTGTCCCCCCAGATCTGAGCAGGGCAGAGATTTGGGCGGCATCCTGGGAATGCTCTGGACCGTCCTGTGTGGGATCCCCGCCAGGCACGTCCACAGCCTCCTGTTCCCTTCAGAGCTTTGCTGGGGCTGCACACAGACGGTTTGAGCTGTGGCTTCCTTGCTGAGCCCAGTCCTCTCTGCATCCCTTCTGCAGGGTCCTGGCTTCACTTACAGACTTTTCCAGGCTGCAGCCTGGGCTCCGCACTAGCCTCGGAAGCCAAGGGACTTGTGATCGGCCGGTCGTTAGACTGAGTCGGAGGCTTGGCCACGTCTCTTTGGACCCATGCTTTGTGGTTAGAGGCCTGCTGAGTTGGCTTCTTGGGCCTGCTGTAACAAAGTCCACCCCGCCCCCAACAACCGGCGCCTTCAAACAGCAGGCGTTTATTCTCTCACGGTCCGGAGGCCAGAGATCCGAAGTCAAGGGGTCAGCAGGTGCTTGCTCTGAAGCTGGCGGTGGAGGGTCTTCCTGCCTCTTCCGGGGCTGCTGGGATCCAGTCTGCAGGAACATCACTCCAGCGTGCCTGCCTCGGTTGTCACCTGGCCTCCTCCTCTGGGTGTCTCTGCGTCTTCTTCTCACTCATAAGAACTCCACTTCTGCTGAGTCGTTGTTGTTTTTGGCTGAGCGGCACACGGGATCTTAGTTCCCTGAACGCGGTCGAACCCGAGCCCTCGGCCGTGGAACTGCAGAGTCTTTACCCCTGGACCACCAGGGAAGTCCCTCCAGTTCTTTTCACTTTAGGGCCCACCCCACTTCTCTGGTGGCTCCAACAGTAAAGACCCTGCCTGCAATGCGGGAGATACAGGTTCAATCCCTGGGTCAGGAAGATCCCCTGGAGGAGAGCGTGGCAACCCACTCCAGTGTTCTTGCCTGGAGAATTACATGGACAGAGCAGCCTGGTGGGCTACAGTCCATGGGGACACAGAGAGTTGGACACGACTGAGTGGCTGACACTTCCCACTCCTGGGTGTGCGGTGCTGTGAGCGCTCTTTGCAGCCCCATGGACTGCACCCCGCCAGGCTACCCTGTCCATGGGATTCTCCAGGCAAGAGTACTGGAGTGGTTGCCATACCTTCTTCCAGGGGATCTTCCTGACCCAGGGATCGAACCCATGTCTCTGTGGCTCCTGCGTTGCAGACGAGTTCTTTAGCAGTGAGCCCCTGGGGAAGCCATCGTCTCCTTATCTTAATTTATATCTTCATCACATCCTCAAGGATCCTATTTCCAAATCAGGTCGCGTTCACCGATACCAGGGGTTGGGACTTGGTCGTGTCTTTCGGGGCACACAGTTCAACCCTCTACAGCACCTGCTGCATACGCGTGTGCCTAAGTGATTTCTTTGTGTGAAACCAGGTGATGGGACTTTCCCAGCGGAACCCACGGTTTGCCCACCGGAACACCCGAAACACGGCGTGGGTCTCCTTTTTGTAGTGACCCCTTGGGACCCTGCGCTTTTCTCTCTTCCCCTCAAACTCCTCTAATTAGACTGAATATCACACCGGATGAGGTCCCGTGTTGGTTGCGATCCCACGGGCTCCCCACTGTCTATGCGCTTAGGAAGCCGTGGTGGCCTTTGGGTCTCGCTCCCAGGTCCCGTTTGGGCAGCAGGGGTGCAGAGTGTGTGTTCAGCGGAGGATGGGTGTGCGGCGGGTGAGCGTGCTTTCAGTGACAGTGTCCCCAGTTCTGCCTTTTGTACCTGACGCCAAGGGGCCCGGCTGTGGGAGAGGCCTTTCCGATCCGTCCTGTCTTCTAAGCGTGGAAAATTCTCTACTGTGCAATCGAAAGTCCCTCCAAATCTTCAGAGAAGAGAAAATGGAAAATATGAAGGTTTATTGTTCTGGGAGATTTCCTGTGCATCCGGCACGTGGCTGTCGGAGGTCAGGGGTGTGTGTGTGCATGCGTGTGCGTGTATGTGTGTGTGAGAGTGTGACAGGAAGTCCAGTGCAGTGAGTTACAGCGCGTGTGCAAGGGCACCTCACCATGGAACAAACATGACTGAGGAAGCGGAATTGGTGGCCGACAGTTCAGTGTCCAGACGGCACCACTTTCTGCTACATAGAAAGTGCTGGATGGAATCCGTTTGGGAGGGAAGCCAGGGGAGGTGGCCCCGAAGCCAGGAAGCAGAAGCCTTCAGGGTGGGGACAGCTGTCCGGCCCGGCTGGCCCGGGAGGGCCATTGTGTTTGCTGCGGGAACTCGCTCTCCCCCACCTTTGTTTCTGTCTCATCAGTCTGGCTTTTTTTTTTTTTTTTTGAACCCAGAGTGACTTTGGGACAGTGTGGGAGCTGACCAGGCTCTTTCAGGAGCCAAACCGGTGCGTGGCAGCTCCTTTCTCTGGAGCTGGGAGGCCCTGGGAGGGGTATTCATCCCTCTTTGAAGTGACCCCCTCAGGAAAGGCCTGCCTCCACCAGGACGCCCTCCATCCCACTTCCCTGGAACCAGTGGGCCTCAGTGTTGGTCTTCTCTGGAGCCGGCAACCCCAGCCTCGGGGTCCGTCCCTCCTAACCCCTGTTTGAAAACCAAAGAGGGTGTCTCCTGGCTCACCGGCTGGGACACGAGTTTGAGTCAGACCCGGTGGGTCAGCCGCAGGTTCTTCTGGGCGGCAGGAGGGGCTGTGCTGTGTGGCTTGGGGCACAGCTTCCTGCCACAGGCCTGGACTGTGGCCCGTGTCCTGAGAGTTGTTTTTAAACCCTGTGCAAGCTGGCAAGAGGCAGAGAGAGCAGAGCCGGGGAGCACAGGCCGTGAGGTGGCTGTGGGAGCCCCGTGGGTCACGGTGGAGAAGGGGCTTCACGGTGCGCCCGTTACCGTTGTTACAAGGTCACCCGTGCATGATACCCATCAGCTGGGGCGTCTCATAGTGTCTGATAGTGTTCTTGGGGTCAGCTCAACAGGCCCTTTTAGGGAGGCGGCCCTCTTGGGAGGAAGCCCTTAGTGAAACTGAAAGTCGCTCAGTCGGGTCCAACTCTTTGTGACTGTACAGTCCATGGAATTCTCTAGGCCAGAATACTGGAGTGGGTGGCCTTTCCCTTCTCCAGGGCATCTTCCCAAGCCAGGAATTGAACCCAGATCTGCTGCATTGCAGGCGGATTCTTTACCAGCTGAGCCACGAGAGAAGCTCAAGAATACTGGAGAGGGTAGCTTATCCCTTCTCCAGCGGTTCTTCCCAACCCAGGAATCAAACTGGGGTCTCCTGCATTGCAGGAGGATTCTTTACCAGCTGAGCCACAAGGGACATCCAAGAATACTGGAGTGGGAGCCTATCCCTTCTCCAGATCTTCCTGACCCAGGAATCAAACCAGGGTCTCCTGCATTGCAGGTGGATTCTTTACTGGCTGAGCTACCAGGGAAGCCCATATGTCCTTAGTGCCACCAGCTAATAACACGGGTGAAACCGTTTGGCTGCCTGAGGCTGTGATCGCTGAGCACGGTCTTGTGTGCCGTGTACAAGTGTGCAGGCAGGACAACTTACTGAAGGTGAAACCCACCAGGCATTGTGCGGTGGACAGGCCAGCGGCGTGTGGAACATTCTCGGCGCTGTGCGACCACCGCTCCTGTCTAGCTTGGGAATATTGTCATCACTCTAGCTTGTACGCTTTTTGCTTTACTTTATTGATGTTTGACAAGAAAGTGAAAGTGAAAGTTGCTCAGGCGTGTCTGACTCTTTGCAACCCCATGGACTGTAGTCCAGGCCAGAATACTGGAGTGGGGAGCCCTTCCCTTCTCCAGGGGATCTTCCCAACCCAGGGATCGAACCCAGGTCTCCCACATTGCAGGTGGATTCTTTACCAGCTGAGCCACAAGGGAAGCCCAAGAATACTGGAGTGGGTGGCCTATCCCTTCTCCAGGAGATCTTCCCGACCCAGGAATTGAACCAGGGTCTCCTGCATCGCAGGTGGATTCTTTACCGACTGAGCTACCAGGGAAGCCCATGATGTGTGACAAGATACTGTTAAGTCACTAGCATGCGTTGTGACCAGTTGCTTCTAGCAGAGTGGTGGGCGACTGTCTGGTGGGAAGGGAGACTGGTGTCCACCCTCATCCTCGTGGGGCCTGTGCTGGGGGGCTGTAGCCGAGCCTGGAGACATAGCTTTCGGTCTTGACCTTTGACCTTCTGTCTGCTGCCCCTCGCTGGCACCAGAGTTGACCGGGGGGTGTAACCATATAGGACTTCAGTGCTAATGGTGAGCATGTCCTTGGCAGAGTGGGCTGGATGGTCACTTCGATGTCCCCGAGCCTGACAGTCCTTCTTGCATGACACCCTGGACTCCATCGGAGTCCTCAGGTCTCATCCTTCACGTCCAGCTCTGTGGTCCATCCAGGGCAGCACCAGCTCGTGTTGACCAGGCCCCGTCCACTCTGCCCACCTCTGCCCACTGTCCGATGTGTCTTCTAGGGTTCACTTGTCTCCGCCCTTCCCCGCCCATCCCGTAACCCACCTGCCTCAGGCTTATCCAGCACGTGGCTCCGCCCCCTTCCCCAGCTCCTGCCCCTCCCACCTGGACCGAGCAGGTGTGTCTGGGGCTGTCTCGGCCTTCATCAGTTCAGTTCAGTTGCTCAGTCGTGTCCGACTCTTTGCAACCCCACGGACTGCAGCACGCCAGGTCTCCCTGTGTACGGCCAACTCCCGGAGTTTGCTCAAACTCAGGTCTGTCGAGTCGGTGATGCCATCCAGCCGTCTCATCCTCTGTCGTCCCTTTCTCCTGCCCTCAATCTTTACCAGCATCAGGGTCTTCATGTTTTGTTTCTAAATGGTATCTGTGTCTCATGCCCCACCCCAGTGCCCACCTGCCGGGGCCTCAGCCTTGGCTGCTGGAGGCCTGGCCTGGCACCATGGTGGCTGCTCAGTAAGTCCTCAGACTGAGGGTCCCCCACGAATCACCTGGGTCCCCTCCCTCGGGGCACTTTCTCCTGAGTCAGATGCCAGGTGGCAGAACAGAGCTGGTGGGGCACCCATGCATTTTGTGTACCCTGGCACTCACCCTAGCAGCTCTGATCCCCCTGCCATCCCAGCCACCCAGTCACCCGTCCCAGCAGCCCGGTCTCAGCGAGGTGTCCCTCCTGTGACCCTGTGGCCCTGGGACTTGGCACCCGTGCCTCCCAGCCTGCTTGTAGGAGCTGTACCCTCAGGTACTGCAGAGGCCAGCCTGGGTGATGTGTTTCCAGTGTCTGGACGGGTCATACTTTACACAGGAAATCTGACTCTCCAGGTATTCTCCAGACTTCCCTGCTTTTAAAAAAGCTAATTTAGTTAATGAGATGAGCTGCTGGGGAAGCAGAAGCCACCCTAGGTATTTTAAGCAGGAAGGAATCTGACGCCGGTAGTTGGCTCAGGAGGCGGAGGCGGGCTGTCTGCTCTCCCCGCCTCTCGGCCTCTGCCCCTGCCTGCTCCACGGAGACAAGCGGTCGGTCACCTTCTGTGGGCTGTCCATGCCACCCAAGGGTTGGACCGGATCAGTGACTTAGGACAATCCTTCAACAACAGAACTCTCCGCACAGGAAATCATGGGTTTTAAAATGAATCCATTCCAGCCGGGGGCCTTGGGGCTCGACGGGACCGGGGAGGCCACAGTGCAGGAGGGTGCCCGTGTGGGTCCCTGCCCTTCGGGGGCGCTGAGTTCTGAAGGTGACACAGGATTGGGGGTGTGGGGTTTGGAGTGGACACCAGAGGCCCAGAGCGGCCTAGGCGCTTGCCCAGTAGGCTGGCGGGTGCAGGCAGGCATCCCGGGGGTGGGGTGGGGCTCCAGGGCTGCGCCTGCAGTGACTTGCTTTTCTTGGAGGGGCGGGGATGACTCAGAGCCGTCACCCTGGCCGGCGGCTCTCTCTGCGGCTCAGCCGAGCTGTGAGCTGATGTTCCTCCTCGCCGCAGCCCCGGCTTCCTCCGTGGAGGGACTTTTCCTCGAGGGTTTGCTGCTCTTGACGCTTGGGAGGGGGAGCAGAAAGGAGTCAGTTACAGTCTGTGAGTGTGTGAGCTCGGGCAGGGAGGGCAACCTTGGTGCCCGCCTCACAGCCGGGATCTGGCCACAGGGGGCTCTCCACGTCCCCCCAGGTCCGATCAGACTCACTGGCAACCCAGAGAGACGGGGCCTCCGGAGACAGGAACGTGAAGCGGGCCTCGGTGGATGGAATACCGGGGGCCTATTTAGATGTCGGGGCTTCTGCACCACACGCTCAGCAGTTCAGGAGTGGCTCCCGCAGTGCAGTTTAGGAACCTTGACCCTGGTGTTGGCGCCCAGCCGGGTGGGGAAGACCCGCAGTCAAGGTTAGAGGCGGGTGCATTCTCAAGGGCCTGTTCCCCTCGCTGGGGGGCTGGGTGATGAGAGAAAGGCGGACGAGCCCGGTACAGAGCTGGCTCGGGCTGTACACAGGACATTCATGCGGGCCTTGTTACTCTGAGGCTGTGTGAACTTTGGCTTCTGGCTTTCACTTCTGGGCTCGTATTCCAAGGAGCACGTGGCAGGGAGAGCTGGGCCTGGGGATGGCCTGATGGGCCGGACAGAAGCGCTGCAGGCGTGCAGGCAGCATCTCCTTCCATGACTGTAACACACCCAACCCCCGGCTTGCTGTCTGCTTCTCGGGTTTCATGGTAGAGGACATGGCTTGGGGCTCGAGTGTGTCGGATCCCTTTCTTTTCCGTGTGGATGTTTTGTGTGACGCGCTGCACTTCCTGGTGTGAATAAGGATGCTGGCTAACCCCCACAGCCTGCAGGCCTTACTTAGGACGCTCCGTGGGCCTGCCCAGGGGCATTTGAGGTCTTAGTCTCCTGACCAGGGATCGAACCCCGTGACCTCTGCAGTGGAAGCAGAGTCCTAACCACTGGGACGCCCGGGAAGTCCCCGTCAGGACTGTTTTTGACCGTGGATCTTTATCTCCCTGCCCAGCTACTCCCCTTGCCCTCCCTGCATCTCAGTGACACCCCGGGGTCTCAGTGACGCCTTTGGGCCCCCAGGGGCTTGTGACCCTGCGGGGTGCCAGACTGTTCGACCCAGAGCTGCTGTGGGTGCCGCCTCTCTTGTGTTGTCCAATGTACAGAGAATGAAGTCCGCAGTGAGATCTGTCAGTTCGTGCCCCGCTCCTGGCAGACGGGAGGCCGTCGGGCGCGGGGCTGGGGTGGGGCCTGGCTTGTGCCAGCTCGGGCCTCCACACGGAAATGACTCGCGCTTCCCTGGAGGCAGCGGGAGCCCAAGTGTGTCCTGGCGGAAGGCAAACCGCTGATGCTGGGGGAAGCAAACGGAATCCGTCACTCCACGGTTCCTCGGGTGGGCCGGGCAGTGAGGAGGGAGGCCGGGTTTGTGTCGGGTCGCCAGGAGGCGCTGGCAGGCTGGCAGTGCCGGGGGCCACAGGGTGGTCACCCTGGGCCCCCTCTGGTCAGTGGGGAGAGTGGCTCGTCCAGGTGCTGCCCCACTTTGGGCGGTGCCCTCGTGGCCCCCGACCCTTCGTCTGCTCGCCTTGGCCCCCCGCCCTCTCTGCTTCTGCCCTCAGTGACGCCCTGAGGTGCCCCGTTGTGCCCAGGGGCATGTGACACCATGAGCGCCACCCCGGCGCCCCGAGAACGCGTGGCTGTCCATGATGTGGGTGCCCAGCCCGACGTGAAGGAAGGCCAGCGTTTGTTACACGGAGTGGAGTTAACGTTCGGTTACAAACTGGGAACTAAAAAGCCTCTTGATGAAAGTGAAAGTGGAGAGTGAAAAGGTTGGCTTAAAGCTCAACATTCAGAAAACGAAGATCATGGCATCTGGTCCCATCACTACATGGGAAATAGATGGGGAAACAGTGGAAACAGTGTCAGACTTTATTTTTCTGGGCTCCAAAATCACTGCAGATGGTGCCTGCAGCCATGAAATTAAAAGACGCTTACTCCTTGGAAGGAAAGTTATGACCAACCTAGATAGCATATTCAAAAGCAGAGACATTACTTTGCCAACAAAGGTTCGCCTAGTCAAGGCTATGGTCTTTCCTGTGGTCATGTATGGATGTGAGAGCTGGACTGTGAAGAAGGCTGAGTGCCGAAGAATTGATGCTTTTGAACTGTGGTATTGGAGAAGACTCTTGAGAGTCCGTTGGACTGCAAGGAGATCCAACCAGTCCATTCTGAAGGAGATCAGCCCTGGGATTTCTTTGGAAGGAATGATGCTGAAGCTGAAACTCCAGTATTTTGGCCACCTCATGAGAAGAGTTGATTCATTGGAGAAGACTCTGATGCTGGGAGGGATTGAGGGCAGGAGGAGAAGGGGACGACAGAGGATGAGATGGCTGGATGGCATCACTGACTTGATGGATGTGAGTCTGAGTGACCTCCGGGAGTTGGTGATGGACAGGGAGGCCTGGCGTGCTGCGATTCATGGGGTCTCGAAGAGTCGGACACGACTGAGTGACTGATCTGATCTGATCTACAAACTGGGACCACAGGGAAGGTTGACCCCGTATCGTGCTCTGCTTGGGAGAGCTGTGGTGTGACAATGCGCCGTGTCCCCGCTGGGATTTGGCAGCCTTGGCCAGGGGGTTGTCAGGAGCCCCACGGCTTATGGGCCATGGACCTGCTGAGTGGGCCCTGTGGTCTGCAGGGAGGGAACACCCAGCTGCGCTTGTGGCCTTGCTTTTCCCCGTATTAGTCATTGTTTTTTTTTTATTCCACCTATGGTGCCTGAAAAGTGAAAGTGATGGTCGCATAGTCGTGTCCGACTTTGCAACTGTAGTCTGCCAGGCTCCTCTGTCCATGGGATTCTCCAGGCAAGAGTACTGGAGTGGGTTGCCGTTCACGTCTCCAGGGCATCTTCCTGATCCAGGGATCGAAGCTGGGTCTTCCGAATTGGAGGCAGACTGTTTACCATCTGAGCCACCAGCACCTAGGAAAAGACAAAACCACAACAGCTGAGCAGACAGACTGAGGAGAAGGTAACGCTGTGCGTTATTTATTTGTTGATTATTTTGGCCACACACCGCACGGGGGACTCTCAGTTCCCCGACCAGGGATCAAACCCGTGTTGCCTGCGGTGGAAGCCCAGCGTCTTCACCACGGGACCCCTGGGGAAGTCCCAACACTGTGTTTTTCAAATCTTTTAAAGCTTTATTGTGGGCTATTAACAGAAATTGCTTTTCCGAATCAAAAGCATTCTTGGTTTGTTCAAAAAGCTCACTCAGAAAATTCTTCCAATGTTGAAAAGCAGTAAAGGAGGAAGTGGGCTACCCTAGTTGCTCAGCGGTAAGGAATCTGCCTGCAACGCAGGAGACGCTGGAGACTCGGTTTGTCTCTGGGTTGGGAAGATCCCCTGGAGGAGGAAACGGCAACCCATTCGAGTATTCTTGCCTGGAAACTCCATGGATAGAGGAGCCTGGCAGACTATAGTCCATAGGGTCGCGAAGAGTCGGACGCGACGGGGCGGCTTAGCGCTCAGGAACAGCGGAGGGAGCAGGACCCCGCCGCAGACCCCAAGCCCAGGGACAGCCCCGCCGCCCTTGTGGCTGGTCAGCCTTTGCCTGCGGCCCTTTCTGATGTCTCTCTGGCTGTGTCTGCGGGGAGGAAGGTGGTGGTCCCGGCTCCTCCTGCTGTTGCCGTAGGCCGGCCTGCCTGCAGCCCTGCTGGGGTTGTCATGGCGATGGAGCTCTTTGTGAGGCACCTCTGGGGCCCTTGCCCTGGAGAGCGGTCCCTTTGTCCAGGGACAATGGGGCCCTGAAGGACCGTGGTGTATCTGGCTCACTTTAATGACCTTCGAGGGGAACCCCTGGGGAGGGGGAGTCCCTGTCTACTTGGAATGAGCTGCCCCTTTCCTGAACTGCTCACCCTCGGATCCCTCGCTTTAAACGACACATGTGTGTTTCACGGCAGAGGCCCGAGCTGTTCTGACTTCATTGCAGTGGGCCAGCGGTGGACTCTGAGGGTAGCCCAGTGGAGGCCCATCCAGCTCTGCTTCGTGCAGAGGGTGCAGAGCCAGCCAGCTCACCAGGTCTGCAGCCTCTGTGACAGCTGCCCTGAGGAGCACACTCACCCCTTGGACCGCACGGCCTCCCGCCGTGTTCCGGACATGGGCCCCCCACCGCCACCTGTGTGCTGGACATGGGGGTGGCCTTTCCCAGGAGCGGTGGGCAGTGGGCTGAACGGAGGAAGCGAGAGCCACGGGTGCTTGTGCTTCAACAAACAGCCTGCTGGCTCCGGGCACGGGGCCCGCCCTGCCTCCAGGGACCACGGGCCCCCCTGCTGGGCCTCTACCAGCCGACCCCTTGTTCACCCCTAGCCAGGTGTCCCCTCCTTCCTCAGAGGGCATTCCCCGAGTCCAGTCCCTCCTGAGGACCCCAGCGGCCCTCACCTCTGTCTCACTCCCATGCTTGCCGTCTGTTGGCCCCCAGGACAGCTTCTCCCCGTCGGCACTGTTGACATCCGAGGCCTGGTCATTCTCTGTGCACTGGGGGATGTTTTTTTTTTTTTTTTTGGCAGCACCACTCAGAGCAGAATCTTAGTTCCTTGTCCGGGGATCGAACCTGCGCCCCCAGCTTTGGAAGCTCAAGTCTTAACCACTGGACCACCAGGGAAGCTCCACCCAACAGCATCACTAGCTCCCCCCTCCAGGCTCTGGGCTCCCCCTCTCCCAAAGTCCCAACAACCAAAGCCGTTCCTGGACATCAGCCCAGGTGCCCTGGCCTCTCCCCCCACCCCCTTGACGTGACCGTTTAGAGCTGGGCATCCGCTCAGAGGGTCCTGCCTCTTGTGTTGGTTTTGCCTTTGATCCCCTTGCCTGATATAGCCCAGGCACCCAGGGAGCCCTCGGGAAGCCCTCAGATGTCACGGCGTGTATGTTCTGGTAGGGCCGGCTCTGGGCTTGTTGCATGGAGGCTGTGCAGAGTGATCCATGCAGCATAGAGCTGGGCCTGTGGGTCCCAGCTGGAATAGAGGCTGGCTCAGCCCGACCCCCCCACCGCCAGCTGTGTGACCCCGCCTGGCTGTGTGACCCTGCCTTGCTGTCCTGGGTGCCCATCACCCTCTCTGAGCCCCAGTCTCCTCATGTAAGTGGTGTTGAGGCTGCCTTGCAGATGTTGTGGACACTGGAACCCCCAGTGCAGGCCCCCCAGACCCCAGAGTCCTCCAATCCTGCCCCAGGAGTCTGCGGGAGGGCTGGGGCGCCTGCATCCTCTGACCTCCCCCGCAGCAGGCCCTGGGCACGCTGGTCTGGAGGGACCACCCGGCACCCAGAGCCCCTCGGCTTTTTGCCCATGGCGTTAAGACAGAGCAGAGAATGAGGCTTTTTGCCTATGGCGTTAAGACAGAGCAGAGAACGAGGCTAGTCACTGCCTTGTCCTGCCTGATCCGGAGGGCTGTGGTGGCGGAGTTACGGGAAGGACCCCGGGCTGGCCTGCTGATCTGGAGGGTCCCCAACACGGCGGTGGCATCCTTGGTCATTGCGGCCAGCGGCCCCACGACCACCTCAGAGCCCCCGGCTCTCCGACGCTGACGCCTCTTGGCCTGCCCGGCGCTTTCTCAATCTGCAGTGTTCTCAGAGGCCCCTGCGGGGAATGTGCTATTTATAACTGTGCGCAGACTCTTTCCTCGAAATCTGGCATTTCTAAACTTCACCCAAACCGGGACTTCATGGTCTCCGGAGGGGAGATGAACTCTTGGGATGGGGCAGGCGGGAGCGGCCTGGGTGGCAGCGGCTGGGGGCCCGGCCCCTCTGTCTGGGGCAGGGGGTGGGGAGCCACACGAGGCGGCAGGACACTCGGAATTTGGTGAGGAAGTGAGGGAGGGGAGGCACGGGGAGTGTGAAATGCCACACCACAAAGGACTCTTGTGGGCCGAGGGGCCCCGCGGGGGCGGGAGCCCCCAGGGCAGAGAGCGAGCAGGGCCAGAGGCCCATCTGACCCCCGCGTTCCTGGCCGGCGCCCTCTTCTCCCTCCCGCACGTACGTGGGCTCCTGCTTGGTGTCCAGGATGTGGGGGGGTCTGCCCCCCATGGCACACCCTGGTGGAGAGGGAGGGCTGCCCCACAGAGGGGACCTGGAAGGGCTGTGCTCGGCCGAGGCGGCCCTCACCCTGGTGTCCCCGCTCCACGGGCAGTGGCCTGGCTGTGCACATATCCCCAGTGCCGTGGCTGTGGCAGAACCACCGGGGTGGCCGGGGCCGTGCTGGCATGGCAGGATCAGATGGAATTTGAGTGACATACAGAAGGCTCCAGAGCACCCCTGGCGGTGCCCACTCCCGACGGCTGGGTCTCAGGGGCCCCGGGCTGGTGGGTGATTGTGAAGGGCCAGCGGGCCAGACCGGCCGGGCGCTCTCTGAGCACAGAGTCCCCCCCAGCACATCGTCCCACTGGGGAGCCCACCACCCAGGGCAGTAGGTGGATGGCCAGGGAACTGGGCGGGGGCGGGGGTAGGCAGGAGGCAGGGGCCACACCGGGCCGGCCAGCGTGTCCCCGGCGAGTTCCTGCAGTGTGCTGGGCTGCGAGGGGTTCTGGGCGCCTGGCAAGGGAGGAAGCAGGCAGCATGCCCCCCTCACCTTGCCCACCCTTTAGTGGGGACCCCCCGCCTGGCTGGACAGGGCTCCCCAGCACTCCGAGCCAGAGTGGGACACCAGGTGGCACGTCTGGCCAGTTTAGGGGCAGGGAGGTTCCCGAGGGCAGCCGCAGAGGCCTGGGTGGAGGGCAAGGGGCAGTGAGGGTCAGGGACCAGTCAGCTGGGCTGAGGGGCTGAGCAGGGAGGAGTGACGGAGTGGGGTCGGCATGCCCACTGCCCACCCTGCAGGAAGCTGGTGAATGTCGGGTGCGGTGGGCAGCCAGAGCCAGTGCTGGGGGGACATCGGCGCAGGGTCCCCCTTGGGCACCCCAGAGAAGTGTGCGTTTGCCCACTGGAAGAACTTGGGTGATGGTGGTCTCTGGGGGAGCCCAGCGGTTTCCCCCGACCCCCCATAACTGTGGCAGGCATTCGGGGTCTGGATAGAGGCAACCCCCAGCTGTGGATGCCTGGCTGCTGGATGGAGGCAACCCCCAGCTGTGAGTGCCTGGCTGCTGCCTCGATGGGCTCCCCTGGCGTCTGTCTCAGCATCTTTGGGGTGCCCTTGGGCCCCAGTCCCCCATTACTGCCTGTCTCTCCAGGTGTCTCTCTCGGTGCCTGTTTGCATGTGGGCGATGGGCTGGAGGCCTGAAAGTCTTCTAAGAGTCAGAGTGAGCTCGTGTGTCTGGACCCCGTCAGCGTGAATGGGTTACTCTGTGTCACTGGGGGAGGGACTTCTGTGCTGGGTGTTCTGGAAGCATCCCCCAGAGGGATGGTTTTGGTGATGAGTGGGAATTCCAGGGAGAGAGATCTTTCCAGTCGTGCTGGGACTGGAGCCAGGGTAAGGGGGCCCTGGTGAGCCGGACCCCTGATCTACAGAAGGGGCCTGGTCTGAGGGGAAGGGCAGGTGTGGAGTGGGGTCTGGAAAATGAGGGGAGTAAAGATAGTCTGAGGGGGGAGGAAGGGCCTCCCTCGCCAGGTGCGCCCAGGTCGGAGCGCCCTGGGGGCTTGTCCGCAGCACTCTGCAAGTCCTTCCGGAGCCAGGCTTTGCGGGGAAAGGGGAAAGATGGGTGGAATAGATTAACTTTATCTTTTACAAAAGTTCTGAAGAATCTTGTTAAAGAGTAAAACAAGCTTGTAAACATCCAGAAGTGCATAATAGTTTTCTGTGAATCCTGCCATACATTTTTCTGTGGATAGAAACATACATGGAATTCTTTTCTTCACCTCCCCATCTGCCCCCAACGTGCTCCCTCAAGTGGATTGCCGTGGACGTTCCCGTCTAAGTTCCTAAAAGTGAAATTATTGGTGCCAAAGGTCTGCCCCTTGCCTTTGGAAAGTTTGGACTAAGTTGTACCCAAATCCTCTGAATTTGCATCATCATGGGAAAGGTGAATCTTTTTCATCCTCTCTAATCCTGTAGATAAAAATAAGTGTCATCCTTTTTTGATGTGTCTTGAGAGAAAGGAAATCGTTTTTCCATCAGTTTACCAACCATTCCTGCTTCTGTGAATCTTGCATCCACTTTTTCCATTAGATTGCTCATCTTTTACTGACTTACCTTTGCTCTTTGTATTTGTAGGATCTCTGTATATACAACATACCTTCTTCTGTCTTGTACACTTCTTTTGTGGTTTTGAACTCTTAATGCAATGGTATCCTTGTAGCTCGAGGGGGTGACTTGATGGAACTGCGGCTGTTCTCACCCTGGCTTCTCTGTGTCCCAGGACACTGTGTCACCACCCTGAGGGGTGACCTGAGGGAAAGGGAGCCCCAGGCTGAGTCCCTGTCCAGGCTGACGGCCAGTGGGAAGCAGACACCAGCACAGCCACAGCCCCTGGCCCGCAGGCCCAGTGTCCGCTCAGGGCCCCGGGATGCAGATGCTGGGTCTTCTGGCACGTTCTTCGGCTAACCTCCTGCCTGGAAGTAGGCAGCAGAAGGCATCTGGTGATTGATCGAACATTACCAGACCACCGGCAGGTTGGATTCCTGGGTGCAGGACACCATTCCTAGGGTGGGCAGGCTCTGAGCCTGCTGGCATCTTAGGTCCTGTCCCCAAGAGCTCCAGGGACCCCACAGTGGAGTTAGCTGAGCCTGTACATCCAAGACCATTCCCATCACCAGGAAAGAGCCTCACTAGGAAGAGCTGCTGGTAACCAAGCCTCTGGAGGGGTGGGGGCAGAGAAGGGGAACAGCGCTCCTCGTCGCCTTTGGAGTGGGCGTGTCCAGCTGGATCAGCGGCTAAGCAAAGGAGGGTGGTCTCACTGCTCCCAGGGGTACAGTTGTGCCGCTCACCCTCCGTGGGATACCTTGCAGTCAGTCATCCCTGGCCTCCCTCCCGTGTCTTCTTGGTTTAAAAGCATCTTGTTCCTTTCTCCTCCTGTCAGGGAGCCCATGACTATGCCAGAGAGGATTAAACAGTATTCAGACTTTCTTTTCTCAGGTAGTTACTCCCAGCTGATAGAAAGATGCGTTTAGTTCTTTCTCACGGGAGGTGTTCAAATGTCAAAGGGTGATGTTTGCTTAAAAAAAAAAAAAAAACGGCATTATAAGTTCTGCCTTTGTGGGCAGGTGTTAAAAGTATGATGTTACCTGTGTGTCATGCAAACAGACTGGTTTTCAGCTCTGATGGGCCACCGCCAGCCCTGGAGTGCACCCGGCCAGCTCTGCCGTGTAATGGGAGGTTGTGAGCCAGCCGTGCCTCTCGGACCCTGGGCAGGGGTCACGTCGGTGAGTTCCTCTCTGAGGCTGCAGTTGAAGCCCTCTTGTTGCTGAGATCGTAGGCGGGATGGTGGTGATCAAGTCCCCCTCAGGAACGGTGACATCTGACCAAGGACCCCCGGAGGCCTTGCCGTGAATTCCCCTGAAGATCAGAGAGTGCAGGTGTGGCCTGGCCTCGGTTCTTTTGTGGCAGTTATGGGGCCATTCACGCCCCCTGTGGTAGCCCTCCCGCGTCACTTTGCTAGTGGCCTTTGTGCTGGGCCCCCATTCAGCCCGCCCCGCCATCTGAATGAGCACAGAGCAGCCGCTGTCATTGTCCCGAGGTTACTGATCAACCGCCCGCCTGCCTGCCCGCGCAGGGCTGCCCGTTTCCATGGTTACCGCCGCCGCGGCGAAAGTGATCCCAGAGCCCTGGGGGAGGGGCTGGAGCAGCTCCACAGAGAGCGCGTCTCAGGCAGGCGGTTGAAACCCTGCACCGGAGTTTTACTGCGAGCTTTCCTTGTGTCCTGTGTCCCCCGGGGCTACGGGCTCAGCTCTCCTGTTAGGCCAGCGCTGTGGGCGAGGGGCTGAGGTGGAGTTACAGCAGGAGAGGTCCTGACCAACAAAAGTCAAACTGGGGTTGGGGGGGACCATCACTTCTTAGGGTCTGGTGTGTTCCAAGAGAGGAGCGGGGAGGGCTTTGGCTATAGGGAGGGGATGTGCAGACAGGGGAGGGGTTTCAAGCCCACCGGTCGGAAAGATCCAGAAGGGAGCTGGTGGAACCCTTGGCATCTGGCAGCTTGGGATTTTGAGCATCAGAAACAGAGGATGCTTGGAGATGGGGGCAAGGGTGGAGGGGGCGGGGGGCTCAGGGCAAGATGGAGGGCACAGCCTCAAAAGCCCAGAATTCCCTGTGGTCGGGGGCGGGAGACTGGCACAGGTCAGTCCTGTCTCATTCCTTGCTGTTACAGCCAAACAGTGACTATCCTTGGGACAACAGTCTTCCAGCGTGTATTCCAAGGCGCCTTGAAAATAGATGTGCAGAAGTGGATTTGCTGCTTCAAAGACAAAGCGTGTTTACATTTAGAATGAATTACCTAATTGTCTTCTAAAAATGCATCACTAGCTGACATCCTTGCCACTGGCTCAGAAGCTTGGTAATCTGTGTCTCCCCGTAAGCTCCATGTTATCATGTCATCGTTGTCTAAAACGTTTGCCAATCTGATGGGTGAAAAATAGCTGTCTGTTGAATTTTTGCCCTTCTCTGGTTCCCTGGAGATGGAGCGTCTTTTCACATGTTTATCGGCCATTTGCATTTCTTCTGGGGCCTGCCAATTCCTGGGCTCCCCTCCCTGGTTTCTGGTGTGGGGTTTAGCATTCCCAATCCCAATATTATAAAAATGTCCCACGTTTTATTTTTTTAATTTTTAAAAAAAGTATTCCTGTCACGTATGGCTCTTTAATTTGTTGAGTTAAACATGGGGCATTGGTATAAAATCAAGGTTTACTTTTACCTGTGGTCTCGATACGCTTTATCTGCACAGTCCATCCCCCGCTCCTTGAAATGCCACTTTCCTCACAAAGTGCGTGCCCACAACGACGTAAGCGGTCCTGTTTCTCACCCACTGCCGGGGCTGTGTGTCCCCACCCAGCTCGCTGTTTTGATGACTGATGCACTGTAGGTCCCCTGAGAGCCAGGGCTGCGTAATTCCTCATTGTTTTTGTTTGTTTTTTAAAAAATATTTGCTTATTTTTTGTTTTTCGATGCATGGGGTCTTAGTTGCAGCATGCTGGATCTTTCGTTGCAGGGCACGAGCTTCTTTCAGCTATGGTGAGTTGGCTCAGTAATTGCAGTGCAAGGGTTTAGTTGCCCCCAGGCATGCGGGATCGGGGTTCCCCCACCAGGGATGGAACCCAAGTCCCCTGCATTGGAAGGCGGATTCTTAACCACTGGACCACCAGCAAAATCCTACTCTCATTGTTCTTTATCATGATCTTCTTGGGCTGTTCTTATGGGTTTTCTCTTCTGTGTGAGTATAAAAATACCTCATAAGGCTTCAGTGAAAAATAGTAATTAAAAAAAAAACTGTAGGGATCTTGGTGAAAATTACATTGTATATATAGATTACTTTGTGTCATGGGTTAACTAGTGGGCCCCCAGAAAATACATCTACCAGGAACCTGTAGGGGTGACCTTCTTTGGAAGAAAGGCCTTTGCGCGTATCCTTAAGGGTCTCGGGATGAGATTGTCTTGAACGAGGAGGGGCCCTGAGTGCAGTGACAAGCCCCGAGGAGAGCAGAGCGGGCCGTGGAGAAGGCCATGTGGGCTGAGGGTCACTGGCAGCACCAGAAGCTGGGAAGAGGCAAAGAGCAGATGCTGTTTCAGAGCCTCTGGAAGGAGTCAGCTCCTCTAGCCAGACCTTGATTCCAGACCTCTGGCCTCCACGGCCGTGAAGGAATAATTTCCTGCTGTGTTGACACCACCCAGTTTGCGGCAATTTGTTGCAGCAGGTCCAGGAATCCAGTACACTTTGGTTCAAGGCGTATCTTCCTGTTCAGTCACCAAATCGTGTCTGCAACCCCGTGGACCGCAGCACAGTAGGCTTCCCTGTCCTTCACTCTCTCCCTGAGTTTGCTCAAACTCAAGTGCATCGAGTCGGTGATGCCATCCAACCATCTCGTCCTCTGCTGCCCCTTCTCCTCCTGCCCTCTGTCTTTCCCAGCACCGAGATCTTTCCCAGAACCATGGTATGGTTTTCGTCTCTTAATGTCGTCTCTTACGTGCCATAGTGGAATCAATCATCTCCTCCACGTACAGGCTTCATTTTAGGCTCATTTCTAGGGATTTCATGGGTTTTGTTGCTGTGGTGAGGACTCTGTTGATTTTGATTATATTTTTAACTGGATCTTGCTGGGTGCTGTGAAGGAGTGAATTTTTGGTGATGTTGCATCCAGCCACCATCACAAGCTCTCTAATTAAAGTAATTCCTCAACCGATTCTTTAGAGAGCTGTCATAGTGACTCAGACAACAAAGATTTTGTTCCTATTGTTCAGATGTATCCTCTCTCTCCTGTTTGTTTCTGTCTTACTTTGTGGTCAGGTGGCTCTTACTCTCTCAGACCCTCTGTGGCCCCTGTTCATTTGCTAACAGACTGGACTGGGATCTCCTGGCATGAAGTCCAAGAGCCTTGTGGTGCCACTTGGTGCCACTAATAACTTGGCTCGTATCACCCAATCAGTATTCATCTGGTTTCTACTAGAGGCCAGACCTTTGAATTAGGTTCTGAATTTGCAACATTGTGTTGGAAGTCAGCCAATACAATAAGACAAGAAAAAAAAAATCTGTAAACATAACACTGTTATTATTATGAATAATAAAATCTATAAATAATAACATTGTTATTATTCACAGACTATGTGATTACATACAAAGAACATCCAAAAGAATCTGCAGGTAAATGGTTAATAATAAGGGACCTCAGTAGGATTGCTGGATGCTTGGGTGATACTTGAAGTCAAATGTGTTCCTGTGTACCAGCAGTAAATGGTAAATGAAATAAAATGTATCATTTTCAATAGCAGAAAAGATCAGATAACTAGAAATAAATCTAATAAAAGATGGGCAGAAAACTCTAAAATGTTATTATGAGAAGTTCACATAGACTTAAGTACATGAAGGAGGGATTAACTGCCGGGAGAAATATCAATAACCTCAGATATGCAGATGACACCACCCTTATGGCAGAAAGTGAAGAGGAACTAAAAAAAGCCTCTTGATAAAAGTGAAAGAGGAGAATGAAAAAGTTGGCTTAAAGCTCAACATTCAGAAAACGAAGATCATGGCATCCAGTCCCATCACTTCATGGAAAATAGATGAGGAAACAGTGGAAACAGTGTCAGACTTTCTTTTTCTGTGCTCCAAAATCACTACAGATGGTGACTGCAGCCATGAAATTAAAAGATGCTTACTCCTTGGAAGGAAAGTCATAACCAACCTAGATAGCATATCCAAAAGTAGAGACATTACTTTGCCAACAAAGGTCCGTCTAGTCAAGGCTATGCTTTTTCCTGTGGTCATGTATGGATGTGAGAGTTGGACTGTGAAGAAGGCTGAGCACTGAAGAATTGATGCTTTTGAACTGTGGTGTTGGAGAAGACTCTTTAGAGTCCCTTGGACTGCAAGGAGATCCAACCAGTGCATTCTGAAGGAGATCAGCCCTGGGATTTCTTTGGAAGGAATGATGCTGAAGCTGAAACTCCAGTACTTTGGCCACCTCATGCGAAGAGTTGACTCATTGGAGAAGACTCTGATGCTGGGAGGGATTGGGGGCAGGAGGAGAAGGGGACAACAGAGGATGAGATGGCTGGATGGCATCACTGACTCCATGGACGTGAGTCTGAGTGAACTCCGGGGGTTGGTGATGGACAGAGAGGCCTGGCGTGCTGTGATTCATGGGGTCACAAACAGTCAGGAATGACTGAGTGACTGATCTGATCTGGATTAGAAAACTCACTATTGTAGAAATGTCATTTCCCCCCAGACTGATGTATAGATTCAGAGCAGTATTAACCAAAACCCACAGGATTTTTAGGGGAAATTGAAAAAAATGGACAAGTTGGTTATGAAACATATGTAAATACATATACAATTTACATGTAAATTTGGGCTTCCCTGATGGCTTAGGCAGTAAAGAATTCATCTGCAATGCAGAAGACCCAGGGTTGATCCTTGGGTTGAGAAGATCCCCTGAAGAAGGGAATAGCAACCCACTCAATGGCGCCCCACTCCAGTACTCTTGCCTGGAAAATCCCATGGACTGAGGAGCTTGGTAGGCTGCAGTCCATGGGGTCACTAAGTGTCGGACACGACTGAGCGACTTCACTTTCACTTTTCACTTTCATGCATTGGAGAAGGCAATGGCAACCCACTCCAGTGCTCTTGCCTGGAGAATCCCAGGGACATGGGAGCCTGGTGGGCTGCCGTCTATGGGGTCGCACAGAGTCGGACACGACTGAAGCGACGTAGCAGCTAGTACTCTTACTTGGAGAATGCCGTGGACAGAGGAGCCTGGCAGACTATAGTCCACGGGGTCGAAAAGAGTTGGACACAACTGAGTGACTAACACACACACATGTAAATTTACACATATAAAGTGCATGTTAATTTACATATAAGCTCACAGGTAAATAAAATCGTATGTAAACTTTGTACACAATACTGGCCAAGAAGATCCAAGACGACCTTGAAGGACGAGGAGGGTGGACTTGGTCGGCTACGTGTCAGGCTTGTTACAAAGCCATTGTGATGAAGAGGGTGGGCCACTCGCCAGGGACAGCTAGATAGATAGCCCAGCAGAACTGACCAGAGAGCCCCGAAAGCAGGCTCTGCATGTTCAAAAGTTTAACTGATCAAGTAACAAAGAATAAATCGAGAACACAGAAGAGCCCCATGCCTGCCGTTGAGCTTCTGGACGTGCTGCATTCTCAATATGCTCTTTTGACCTGTCTTAAGATGTACTAACTTCCTTATCAGCTGGGCCTATTCTGCTCCATCTAAGTTGGCAGGTCCCTTGCTCACAGGCAGGGGTCCTGCACGGCGGTTCCCCCAAGCACCCGGGCACCCCGATGGCACATCATGTTCTCACCCAGCTTATCCTTCTGTCCCTGGAGGCCTTCGGGCCCAGCAAACTTTCCAGATAGAGGGACCCGTCCCTGGGGCTCCCCGTGGGCAAGTGAGAGAGAGAGTGCGGCCCAGGGTCACTGTGTGGTGGCTGCTGCTGACGGCCAGGGATGCTGCTCAGTGTCCCAGGGCAGGGGACGGTCCCACGGGACAAAGACGGAGCCCACCCCAATGTCCACGGTGCTCGGGTGGAGAAGTCTGACTTCAGGAGATGTACCGTGCGGATTTCAGCTGAGCTCCTTCCTGCGCTGGGGGAAGGGTGTCCTGACTCCCTCCTACATGCAGAAGCAGCGAGTGTGAGAAGGTCCTGGAGCCCTTGACCAGACATGGGCTTGCGTCTTCACACACCATGAGCCAGTTAGGCGACCCTGGGCAAGTCACATAACCTCCTGACCCTCTGAGGCCTGGTCAGAGCTGCCCAGGAGGATCGTATGGAGAATTTGATGACGGGGTCAAACCAGGCTGGGGGCTGGGTCGTGGTTGGTGGATGAGGAAACCCCGTCTGTGTCTTGAGCATGGGCGGCCGCATCACGGACAAAGTTGCATTTTTCTGTTGTTCTCAAGGCGAACCCCAGCCCCCCAGGTCTGCAGGCTGCAGCACGTGCCTGTGACGTGGTTGAGGGAGGCCATCTGGGGTTACCTGGCCTTTCAGCCCAGGTCGTATCTCAAAGGTATTTTTTGAGTAAAATGCTTATGGCCCTGGAGTACACAGGTGAGTTTATATTTATCTCTTACTGTGACATAAACTGTCGAGGCTGAGAATAGGAATGTTTAGATGGAGGCCGTAGGCAGAGTGTTCAGGGGCCCGGCTTGGCTAGAAGCTCTCCCGATGGCCCCTCCAGAAGCCGTTCTCTGCCTCTTTCTCATCGGGTGCACAGCTGGGCAGGACCCTGAGCATCTGGGGGCTCTTCCGGATGGAGGAGACCAGGGTCCCACCCCAGGCCCTCTGGGTGGGGGTGCCCCGGTGGCCCTGGAGCTCTTTGCACATTGAAAGCCGGGCCTCGGGAAGCGCCCCATTTGCTCGTGGCAAATGGGGCGAAGAAGCCGAGAACGGCAGGGAAGGGGCCAGCTCTTGTGCCCACCAGGCTCAGCAGCTGCACCCCCAACCTGAAGGCCCATCCTGGGAACCCCCAGCCCCAGACAGACTGAACACTGCTGTCAGAGACCTGGGCCCAGGCTCATCTGAGTCAGGGGAGGCCGGGCCGCTGGGGCCCCTTGGAATCTCAGCAGCGTCCGCCCCCCGATTACATGGGGCAGGACGGCCACTCGGCACCTGCAGAGGCCTGGGAGCCCCAGCTTGGGCCTCCTTGTCGCCCGCGGTCATTGAACCCTTCACAGTGGTGATAAATGATGGTCTCGGTGCCCCTGGAGCGGAGCGTGGGAAAGTCAGGCCCCGGGTTAATAGTTAAAAGCACCCTCGTCAGAAAGGCATCCACCACCCCTGCTGCTGGGCCAGGCACAGTTGCTCCAGGATCCTGACCGGCTGGCCCTTTGGGTTGTGACAAGTAGAGGAATTGGGGACAACAGCCATCTGTTGGTTAACATGTTCAAACAAAGAGAAACCACTCAGGCATCTCTGACTGGCTGCACGCTGAAAGTAGTGATCTGCTTCGGGAGAACTAGCTTCCTGGCAGGTAATTTTTCAGATCAGTGTATAATCAGCAGGAAAGAGACTGGCTCTGCCCTGGGGTGTGGGCGCTTCTGGGCACCTGAGCCCATTTATCCTGTCCTGCCTCTGAGACCCCAGATGCCACCTGCTATAAAGAGCACCATCTTGGTGCAGAGGGGCAGTCCCCTTGTCACCCAGTGCAGTGACATACTGGGACAGGTAGCGCCAGGGCCAAGGCTGTGTGGACCGGTAACCTTCACCCAGCTGCCCAACCAGTGCCCGTCCTCCTGCAGGCTCCTTCCCCCCAAAACCCATTCTCACGCTGGACACCTCCCCCAGCACCCCAGTCTCACCCTGGATACCCCCTCCCACTCCACACACCCCCATCTGCACCCTCAGATGCCCCCCCAGGCTGCGATTGTCTGCACTTCCTCCTGTCACCCCCACCAGACTGAGGACTCCTTAAGACAACCCTGTGGGTTTTCCTCTCTGAGATCTGGGCCTAGAACACAAGAGGGCTGCAAGGATTGGCTGAATTAATGAGTGATGACAATTTTAATTAGTTTCTTTGAGTTTAGCTTGCAGATTAGGTCATTAAAAAAGACTTATTATCCCAAACAATTTTAAATTATAAATGAGTTGTGAATGTCATGAGTCGTGGTAATTCCTGAGCGAATTGCATACATCCTTTCCAGGACCCTTGGGGGAACGTAAGAGGGAAATCCAATTTGTTGTTTTTAAGTCATCTCTTAATCACTTAATAACAGGAAATCTGATATTAGATTAATCTCTTCCTTCTGTTTAGACCCATGCTAAAGGCGGCACTGGGAGAACTTGGAGCTGGCGTTCTTTGGAACCTCGGAATTGTGTGTGCCTGTGTGTGTGTGTGTCTGTGCCTGTGTGTGTCTGTGGGTGTGTCTGTGGGTGTCTGTGTGTGTGTCTGTGCCTATGTGTGTGTGTGTCTGTGCCTGTGTGTGTCTGTGTGTGTGTGCCTGTGTGTCTGTGGGTGTCTCTGTGTGTGTGTGTGTGTGTCTGTGTGTGTGTGTCTGTGCCTGTATGTGTGTGTGTCTGTCTGTGTGTGTGTGTCTGTGTCTGTGCCTGTGTGTGTGTGTGTGTCTGTCTGTGTGTGTGTGTGTCTGTGTGTGTGTGCCTGTGGGTGTCTCTGTGTGTCTGTGCCTGTATGTGTGTGTGTGTCTGTCTGTGTGTGTGTGTGTCTGTGTTTGTGCCTGTGTGTGTCTGTGCCTGTGTCTGTGTTTGTGCCTGTGTGTGTCTGTGCCTGTGTGTGTGTGTGTGGCTGTGCCTGTGTGTGTGTGTCTGTGTGTGTGTGTCTGTGTGTGTGTGTCTTGTGTGTGTGTGTGCCTGTGTGTGCTTGTGTGTATCTGTGGGTGTCTGTATGTGTGTGGAGGAGGGGAGGGCTGGAAGTCCCTGGCCCGGCACACAGCAGGTGCTCCTGGGAGGTGGCCTGAGGGGCTGGGGAACACAGGGGTGACCCCTGCCTTCGGGGAACAGGGCTGGACAGGTGGGTGGGAGGGACAAGAGGCCAGAGAACATTCCTGATGTGTGACTTTACCAAGTACCTGCAACATGAGAGCGTCTTAGCAGCAGAGCAGAGTGGGCCATGGCGTGCGTGCGGACTTTTGAGTCTTTCTCGAGTATTTTCACCTTCCGATGACTTCAGAGCAGACCTACAGCTCATTAGTTCCCAGGAAAGGCAGTAAGGTGGCCGCCAGCAAAGGCCGCAGGGGAGACCCCCGGAGCAGCTGTGGAGAAGGAGGACTTGTCCTCCCCTGGAGCCGAACAGAGGAGGTGGAGGTGTGGTTCCACCCTTTGAATCCTGGAACCTGGTCTCGCCATCTGGACCGAGAGGAAAGAGGCCTGAAAGCAAATTGCGAGATTCAACTCCAGAAAGGCATTCAAGATGTAATAAAGACAGGAGAGTAAAGAAGACAGGAGAAGAAAGGATGCCAAAACACACACTTCCGCTGTTTGCTAAAAGATATGGTTTCCCCGGGAGGGCCTGGTGACTCTTCTCCCGCACTTCGTCTGGTTTCTAGTTAATTATCTAAAATGGCCAGGTCTTACCTTTCTTAGGTCATGCAAAATCGGTCTCTTGAAATTTAGGGTTGGAATTTTCTTAGCAAATACTTAACCAGAAAAAAAGAAAAAAACCCTGATTTTCTGCACTGGGCAGTTTCGATGTGTTATGTTGTGAATTAATAGATGCCAGGGCCAATATTTGATCTTTTCCCCCAAAGAAAATAAGGCTTCCCTGGTAGCTCAGCTGGTAAAGAATCCGCCTGCCATGCAGGAGACTCTGATTCGATTCCTGGGTCGGTAAGTTCCCCTGGAGAAGGGAAACTTCAATATTTATGGGCTTCCCTGGTGGCTTAGATGGTAAAGAATCCGCCTGCAATGTGGGAGACCTGGGTTCCGTCCCTGGGTTGGGAAGATCCTCTGGAGGAGAGCATGGCAACCCACTCCAGTGTTCTTGCCTGGAGGTCCATGGAGATGCAAAGTCAGCCACGAGAGCAACTAAGCACAGGGCACATTGCCCCATAGAACGACACGTGGGGTCTTCACTCGGTTGGAGGGAAGGGCCTCGGGAGGTAGCAGAGATGATCCGTTGCTGTTGGTGGGTGGTTGTCCCCCTGATGGGGGCCAGGCTGGGTGTTTACTGTCCCGGTAGCACGGGGGGTAAGCTCATAGAGAGCGTCAGTCCAGCATCTCCGAGGGCCACATGGTGTGAGGGCAGCTGCCTCCCTCGTGGGGAGCCTGAGCTGCCCCCTCAGACTTGGGGAGCTCAGGCACCAAGGGGCCAGGGCCTTAATATAACCTCCTCAAAAGAGGGTTCAATGAAGTTACTCTGCCAGGGACTTCAGGGCCCCTGAGGGCGTTGCTGGCAGGGGGCCGGGAGGGTAACCCTGGTCCCCATCGGATGCTCTGCCCTGTCTCTTGAAGAAGGGTAAGCCTGCAGCGGCTGCTGCCACGGGCTAGGCTGGAGGGCTGGTCCTGTTCTGCGCCGGGGCTGTGCAGACAAGGGGGCGGGCCGGATGGGTGGCCCGCACTCTGCCCAGGTGCCAGGCTCTCCCACCCTGCCACTGCAGCTCCCTCTCTGCAGCCTCCTTCCCTGGGTTTCTGCACTGAGAGCCCTCTCTGCAGGGGCTCAGAGCTGGGCAGGGTCCGGGGTCACAGGTGTGTCAGAGCTGGGCAGGGTCCGGGGTCACAGGTGTGTCAGAGCCGGGCAGGGTCCGGGGTCACAGGTGTGTCAGAGCCGAGCAGGGTCCAGGGTCACAGGTGTGTCAGAGCCGGGCAGGGTCTGGGGACCTCAGGCGTGTCCCAGCCTGGCAAGGTCCAGGGACCCGGGAACGTCCTGGGTTTTGTCTGGCGTCCTGCACGCTGTGCTCAGCTCTGCGCTCTCTTAGCTGGAGGCAAGGAAAGCGGTCTGAGGCGGTGGCTTCCAGCTGCCTTTGTTGTAGCCCATTTGCTCATAAATAGGTACAAATTATTGGTATTAGAAACCCTTGCAGCTCCTCTCCTCATTAAGCCTCTGCAGTTAATAATTATTTTCTCTCTGGAAAGTCTTCGTGGGAAACAGCAGAGGAGACGTGGGAGGCTACCCTTGCTCCCGGAGGCGGGGTGTCCTGGGCGTCCCCGGGCCCCACGCCCTGGGCCCGGGGCAGCAGCCTGAGCCATGGGAGAAGCAGAGGGGGTCACGGCTCACGAGAGCAAAGACTCGGCCCCATAGCCCTCCCGGGCCTCGGGGGTAGAGCCTGCCGTCCCGCCTTCCCTGTGGGGAGCCAGGAGCCCAGGGTCGCCTCGAGGTGGGCGGCGGGGGTGGGGCTGGCCGGGCAGTGTGGGATCGGGGACCGCTGTGACGGGGGTGGGGGGGGGGGGTGGGGGTGGGGGGCGGGCGGTCACGCCGCGACGGTCTTGTCTCTTCTGTTAGTTGAAGCCATCTGAGGCCCACCTGGATCCCAGAGGAAGGGGATACTCGTTCACCTGTGGGCGGGAGAAGGTGGCCACATGTGGCCATTTTAAAACCACACATCCCTCAATCCCACCACTGCCCAGACTGAGAAAACCTCACCTCCTTCCTGTCTGGGAACAAGATCCCCATTCAAGCCTGAAACCTCGGGCCTGCCGCTTCGCTCCTTTCCATCACCCCCATTCCACTCCCGTTGCCTTTACAGAACTTTGACTGTTGATTTGAAACAGTTCAAAGCTATGAAATAACAAAGGACAGTTACACTCACACGTGTGCAACGCAGCCTCCACGTCCCTGAAGCCCCCTGGGTGTCACCTCCTGGTCCTGTCCTGGTGTTTGTTTTGGCTCCGGGCCATGTGGTCCTAGATGTTAGGATGCCAGTCCATAGCCCTCAGCTGCTTTCCCCAAATCCCGAAGTCTGAAAATCAAGTCAGTTCAGTTCAGTTGCTCAGTCATGTCCAACTCTTTGCGACCCCACGGACTGCAGCACGCCAGGCTTCCCTGTCCATCACCAACTCCCAGAGTTTACTCAGACCCATGTCAATTGAGTTGGTGATGCCATCCAACCATCTCATCCTCAGTTGTCCCCTTCTCCTCCCGCCTTCAACCTTTCCCAGCATCAGGGTTTTTTAAAATGAGTCAGTTCTTCACATCAGGTGGCCAAAGTATTGGAGCTTCAGCTTTAGCATCAGTCCTTCCAATGAATATTCAGGACTGATCTCCTTTAAGATGGACTGGTTGGATCTCCTTGCAGTCCAAGGGACTCTCAAGAGTCTTCTCCAACACCACAGTTCAAAAGCATCAATTCTTCGGCGCTCAGCTTTCTTTATACTCCAACTCTCACATTCATAAATGACTACTGGGAAAACCACAGCTTTGACTAAACAGACCTTTGTTGACAAAGTAATGTCTGTGCTTCTTAATATGGTATCTAGGTTGGTCATAACTTTTTTTCCCATGAGCAAGCATCTTTTAATTTCATGGCTGCAGTCACCACCTGCAGTGATTTTGGAGCCCAAGAAAATAAAGTCTGCCAGTGTTTCCACTGTTTCCCCATCTATTTCCCATGAAGTGACGGGACCGGATGCCATGATCTTAGTTTTCTGAATGTTGAGCTTTAAGCCAACTTTTTCAGTCTCCTCTTTCATTTTCATCAAGAGACTCTTTAGTTCTTTTTCACTTTCTCCCATAAGGGTGGTGTCATCAGCATATCTGAGATTATTGATATTTCTCCCAACAATCTTGATTCCAGCTTGTACTTCATCCAGCCTGGCATTTCATGTGATATACTCTGCATATAAGTTAAATAAGCAGGGTGAAAATATACAGCCTTGACGTACTCCTTTCCTAATTTGGAACCAGTCTGTTGTTCCATGCCCAGTTCTAACTGTTGCTTCTTAACCTGCATACCGATTTCTCAGGAGGCAGGTCAGGTGGTCTGGTATTCCTATCTCTTGAAGGATTTTCCACAGTTTATTGTGATCCACACCGTCAAAGGCTTTGGCATAGTCAATAAAGCAGAAGTAGATGTTTTTCTGGAACTCTCTTGCTTTTTCCATGATCCAGCAGATGTTGACAATTTGACCCCTTGTTCCTCTGCCTTTTGTAAATCCAGCTTGAACATCTGGAAGTTCACGGTTCACATACTGTTGAAGCTTGGCTTGGAGAATTTTGAGCATTACTTTACTAGCGCGTGAGATGAGTGAAACTCTGTGGTAGTTTGAGCATTCTTTGGCATTGCCTTTTTTGGGACTAGAATGAAAACTGACCTTTTCCAGTCCTGTGATCACCACTGAGTTTTCCAAATTTGCTGGCATATTGAGTGCAGCACTTTCACAGCATCATCTTTCAGGATTTGGAATAGCTCCACTGGAATTCCATCACCTCCACTAGCTTTGTTCGTAGTGATGCTTCCTAAGGCCCACTCGACTTCACATTCCAGGTTGTCTGGCTCTAGGTCAGTGATCACACCATCGTGGTTATCTGGGTCATGAAGATCAAAAATTCATTTGGCAGCAAAACCAGACCCAGACCAATGGGAGGCTGTTGGCAGTTTTTATCCTTGTTCGTGTGACTGTTCACATGCAGTCTGCAAGAGGATTACCCGTTCAAAGGCGAGATCGGTTGTTATATAGAATGGAAAATGCACTGTTTATAACTTCCATATTAAAAAACTCCCGAATTCCAGAACCACCCGGACCAGGGGTTTCAGGCGGAGGACCTGGCCCTGCCTCGCTAGGCTGTGTCTGTGTCTGGAGTCTGTGTACACAGCGCCTGCTGTGTGCCTTTACCGACGGCCTGCCCTTCCACTCGGCACCCATGTTGGCATTTCAAGTCATAGCTGGTTCCTTTCACTGTTGCGTGGCGTTTCATCTCTGAACGTTCCATTCTTTTTTAAAAATTTCATTCATTTTGCCTGTGCCAGCTCTGGGTCACCACATGCGGGATCTTCGATCTTGGTTGTGACTTGCGGGGTCTTTAGTCGAGGCTTGCAGGATCCAGCTCCCTGACCAGGGATCAAACCGGTGACCCTTGCACTGGAAGGTAGATCCTTAGCCACTGGACTGCCAGGGAAGTCCCCGTTCCACTGGGTCTCCTCTGCTGTTTGGACATCTGTGTACCTCCTGCCCACGGGGGTGTGGTTTCCCCAGCAGTGACTCCCTTGGGGTCATCCCCCTGGAGTGACTCCCCTGAAAGTTGCTGCCCATCAGGCCCAAGGGTTAGGTGACGCCAGGGTTTTGCAGAGTGATTGGACCGATTCACTTTCCGTCAGCAGCGAGCAGCCGTGCCTCCCTCGTATGGGCCTGCCATCATTTGTGGGAGTCTGGCTTGTTCACTTGTGCCAGTCTTTGGGTGTAAATTGGTATCTCAGTGTGGTTTGGATTTGCATTTCTCCGATTGCTAGTGATGTCGAGCATCTTTAAATTTGTTTTAGGGCCAGATATCTTCCAGTTTGTGTCTTGTCATTAATTTTTAAAATCGTATTCTTTGTAAAGTTCTTCTAGTTAATATCAAAATAATACACTTTTCCCCTTTAAGATCATGATTTATGTCTTAGGAAATCCTTATCTGCCTCAGATCATAAACAGTAGTTCTGTACAATTGCTTCTAAAATAGGTTTTCCCTTTCATACTACCAGCTTTAATTCCCTGGAATTGCTTTTTGTGTTCAGTGTGAGACAGGGATCCAGTGTTATTTGGTCTAGGGTTTCCCTGGCGAGTCAGCAGGTAAAGAATCTGGCTGGAGACACAGGAAATGCGGGTTTGATCCCTGGGTCCGGAAGATCCCCTGAAGAAGGAAATGGCAAACTGCTCTAGTGTTTTTTGCCTGGAAACTTTCAGGAGCCTGGCGGTCTGCAGCCCGTGGGGTCTCAGGTCGGACACCACTTAGTGACCTAACAACAACAGATAGATGGACCCGGGCCCACCTGTGGAATGCTCCTCTCTCCCAGCGGCAGCTCGGCCACGTGTCCTTTTCCTGTGGTCCTGGGTCTGATTCTGGTTTCTCTCCTGGCCGTAGGTTGCTCCGTGTCAATCCCCTCCAGTTACCGTGGACGAGGACGAGCGCTCATGTCCCCTGCAAGCTGTCCCCCTCACCCTGCCTGGCTGTGCTGGTCTGTCTGTCTTCCTTGTGGATTACAGACTATCTTGCCAGTTCTGTGAAGGACCCTTTTGGGACCCAGACAGATGAGGCAGTGATTCTTATGTCAGTTAGAGGAGAATGGCTATTCTTTCCATGTTGGCTTTTCCTATCAACCAATATGGTTGGATCATCTTTGTTTCTACCAATAGTTCAGTTCAGTTCAGTCGCTCAGTTGTGTCCGACTCTTTGTGACCCCATGAATCGCAGCACGCCAGGCCTCCCTGTCCATCACCAACTCCCGGAGTTCACTGAGACTCACATCCATCGAGTTGGTGATACCATCCAGCCATCTCATCCTCTGCTGTCCCCTTCTCCGTCTACCCCCAGTCCCTCCCAGCATCAGAGTCTTTTTCAATGAGTCAACTCTTCACATCAGCCAGCCAAAGTATTGGAGTTTCTGCTTTAGCATCAGTCCTTCCAAAGAACACCCAGGACTGATCTCCTTTAGAATGGACTGGTTGGATCTCCTTGCAGTCCACGGGACTCTCAAGCGTCTTCTCCAAAACCACAGTTCAAAAGCATCAATTCTTCCGTGCTCAGCTTTCTTCACAGTCCAATTCTTGCATCCATACATGACTACTGGAAAAACCATAGCCTTGACTAGACAGACTTTTGTTGGCAAAGTAATGTCTCTGCTTTTCAATATGCTATCTAGGTTGGTCATAACTTTTCTTCCAAGGAGTAGGCGTCTTTTAATTTCATGGCTGTAGTCACCATCTGCACTGATTCTGGAGCCCAAAAAAATAAAGTCTGACACTGTTTCCACTGTTTCCCCATCTATTTCCCATGAAGTGATGGGACCAGATGCCATGATCTTCGTTTTCTGAATGTTGAGCTTTAAGCCAACTTTTTCACTCTCCTCTTTCACTTTCATCAAGAGGCTTTTTAGTTCCTCTTCACTTTCTGCTGTAAGGGTGGTGTCATCTGCATATCTGAGGTGATTGATGATTCTCCCAGCAATCTTGATTCCAGCTTCTGCTTCTTCCAGCTCTGCCTTTCTCATAATGTACTCTGCATATAAATTAAATAAGCCTTGATGTACTCCTTTTCCTATTTGGAACCAGTCTGTTGCTCCATGTCCAGTTCTCACTGTTGCTTCCTGCCCTGCATACAGGTTTCTCAGGAGGCAGGTCAGGTGGTCTGGTATCCCATAATAGTAGTTTATCTTTTTATTCTTTTTGTTTATAAAGGCCTTCTGTATCTTTTTTTATTAGATTAGTTCTTAAGTGCAGTCTATATTCGTTCTATCGTAAATGATATTTTAAAAATTGTGTTCTGTGAGACTTGTGTTTTAGTATAGGAAATGAGCTAGATTTTTCTTTTTCTTTTTTTAGGCATCCTTTGAGATTAAAAAAGAAATTTTTTTTTTAAATTTTGACCGCACCATGTGGTATGCCGGATCTTAGTTCCCCAACCAGGGATTGAACCCACACCACCTGCATTGGAAGTGCAGAGTCTTAACTGCTGGACCGCCAGGGAAGTCCAGATCTTTCTGTCTCACTCTTTAGCTGCCTCGCTGTGTGCTCTGGTGCATTCTGACGAGTTGCCTGCAGAGCCTGTGGAGTTTTCCGTGTCGTTCGTTGTATGATCTGTGAGTAATGATGTGATTTCTTCATTCACTCATCCATTTGCATGGTGCTGACCAGGCCTCCAGTACGACTTGGAAGTGGACGTAGTGGGCACCCCTGTGGAGTGTGACGTTTGCTGTTGTGTTTTTATCATTTGAGGGAAGTTTCCGTCTCTCCATTGTCTGATAGCATCTGTGTTAGGAGTCACTGCAATATTTTACTGAATCTTTTCCTCTATTTATTGAGATGTGAATATGCTTTTTATAAAAAAGTGTGGTGTTATGGTAGCACATTTTCAAATGTTAAAGCCTTAAGATAAATCCAACTTGGTTTGGGTACATTGTTTTATTTTTAATACATTGTTAGATTTCGTTTTCTGTTTTATTTTTTAAAATTATTAGATTTCGTTTTCATTTCCTTTTTAAAGGATTATTACATTTTGTTCGTGAGTGATGTGGCCTGTGCTTTTTCTTTCCAGCGCTCTCCTGTCTGATTTCTGTCTTTTTTTTAATAGTTTTGTTTGTTTATTTTTGGCTGTGCTGGACCTCCCCTTATTTGGGGAGGTGAAAAGAGGTTGCTTTTCTCTAGTTGTGGAGAACAGGGGCTCTTCTCAGTGCCGTGACGGGCTCCTCCTTGCGGGGGCCCCTCCTTGCGGGCTCCTCCTTGCGGGCTCCTCCTTGCGGGCTCCTCCTTGCGGGGCCCCTCCTTGCGGGCTCCTCCTTGCGGGGCTCCTCCTTGCGGGGCCCCTCCTTGCGGGGCCCCTCCTTGCGGGCTCCTCCTTGCGGGCTCCTCCTTGCGGGGCCCCTCCTTGCGGGCTCCTCCTTGCGGGGCTCCTCCTTGCGGGGCTCCTCCTTGAGGGCTCCTCCTTTCGGGGCCCCTCCTTGCGGGACCCCTCCTTGCGGGCTCCTCCTTGCGGGCTCCTCCTTGCGGGGCCCCTCCTTGCGGGCTCCTCCTTGCAGGGCCCCTCCTTGCGGGCTCCTCCTTGCGGGGCCCCTCCTTGCGGGCTCCTCCTTGCCGGTTCCTCCTTGCAGGGCCCCTCCTTGCGGGGCCCCTCCTTGCGGGGCCCCTCCTTGGGGGCACAGGCTCTAGGGTGTGAGGGCTCAGCAGGTGTGGCTCCCAGGCTCTAGAGCTCAGGCTCGGGAGTTGGTGGCTCACCGGCTTAGTTGCTCCACGTAGGGTCTTAGTTGCAGCACGTAGGGTCTTTCTGGGCCAGGGTTTGTGCTCCTGTCTCCTGCATTGGCAGGAGGCTTCTTAACCCCTGAGCCAGGGAAGCCCTCTCCTCGTCTGGCGCTGGTGTCACGGTTACGGTACCTCCCAGGATGGGATCTTTCATGGCTGCTGTAACAAATGACCACAAGCATGGTGGCTGGAGATGACCGGATTTATCCTCGCTCAGTTCGCTGGGTTAGGAGTCCGGCACAATCTCACTGGGAAGAAACCGGGCTGTGGCAGGCTGTGCTCCTTTTCGGCGCTCCAGGGGGACTCTCTGCCCGGCTCCTCCAGCAGCCAGAGGTGCCCCCCCCCGCCCCCCGCAGGCTCGGCCCCCCTCCCCGTCTGCGCAGCGGCAGTGCGGCATCCCTGTGTGGCCTCTTTCTCTCACTGTCTTCTCTTCCACTTCTCAGGGCCCTGTGCTCACACTGGGCCCACCTGGATGGTCTCCCTGTTTCAAGGTCAGCCTATCAGCAGCCCGACCCTTTGCCACATAGCATGACACATTCACGGGTTCCAGGCCTCTGGACTGGGCCTTATTTGGGGAGGTGAAGCATTATTTTGCCCACCATGCAAAGCCACAGACAAAGATTTACAGGAGCACCAAGTAACAGCAGGAGGTCCCCTTCTCACCTGTCCCCCAGGATCGCCACCAGGGCCCATGTCTCCTGCCCAGAGGCTGCCTGGGTCTCCTGCTTCTTTGGAACCTCCCGGAATGCCTGTGGGCTGCTCGCAAGCTGCAGTGACTGATGAGGCCCCAGCAGCACCCCTGGGCTCAGCAGCCTGCAGGCTGGGTTGGGTTTGCGCGTTTGTTAACAGTCTCATCTTTACTGCCCACAGCAGTCTCGGGCTGACCTGCCTGGGACCGCAGGACATGTGGGTGACCCTCGGCCGGTGCCCGGGGCCACGTCAGCCTGATCACCCTGGAGGCCGTTGCTCAGCTCAGAGCCAGGCAGGGCAGGGCACTCACCAGTTCTTTTTTTCCCCCCAATTTTTTAAAATCAGAGGATAATTACTTTACAATACTGTGATGGTTTTTGCCGCATATCAACGTGAATCGGCATTAGGTGTATATGTGTCCCTCCCTCCTGAACCCCCCCGCCCCCTGCCCACCCCATCCTCCAGAGTGGATCCCCGCGTCGTACGTCGAGCTCCCACTGGCGGTCTGTTTTACTCGTGGTAACGTGTATGTTTCAGTGCTGTTCTTCCAAATCTTCCCACCCTCTCCTTCCCCCACTGTGTCTAAAATGTCTGTGTCTCCTTTGCTGCCGTGCAAGTGCACATACCCTGAAGAAAACCAGAGTGGAAAAAGACACGTGTACCCCAACGTGCATTGCAGCCCCGTTTACAACAGCCAGGACACGGACGCAACCCGGATGCCCATCACCCGATGAATGGATAAGGAAGTTGTACATATACACAGTGGGATGTTACTCAGCTATAAAAAGGAGTCGTTTGAGCCACTAGTTCTTTCAAATCCATTTGGACCTAAGTCTTTGTCATGGAGGAGCTTTGCCCGTTTTCCTAGGACGGGACACAAGAGTGGCCTGTCTGGCTCTGGCAGGGAAGAGTGAGGCCGGACTGACTCCGTGTTGGCCCCGACGGTGGAGGGAAGCCCCACTGCGCGGCGGGAGGCATGGAGCCCCTGGGCCATCCTGCCTGACGCCCAGCTCCCGGGTCTCACCAGCAATCTCAAGCCAGAAGAAGAGTCCAGAAACCTCTGTGTGGTCTCCCAGAGCAGGGCTGTCCCCTGGGTGTGGTTCTGCCCCCTGTGGACGTCTGCGGAGGCCTGGAGTCGTTTGTGGTTGGGGCGGCTCGGGGTGGGTGACCACCTGGCCTGGGAGTGCTGCTTCGCATCCTCAGTGCCTGGGCTGGCCCCCAGCCACAAGTTACCCACCCCTACCCTGAGTGTCCCCCCGCTGCCCACGGATGCTGAAGGCCCTGCTTCTCTGCCTTTCTGCCCCGAAACGTAACACAGCCTCTGTCCCCAGCGAGGAATGTGGGAAGATCTGACTTCTGGCTTCCTGTTTAGCCAGCGAGGCTACACATTGTTCAGCCAGTGCTGGAAATAAAACAAAACCCAGGGGCGACACCAGTCCCTGACAAAACGCTCCACGAGATCCCATCGGAGCCGGGGCCGACGCTGTGTTTTCACTGAGGGTGTGTGCTGGTCTCTTTCACAACGTTCAGTTGACAGTGTAAACAGCTGGCCTGGCCTGAGCAGTAACTCCGTGTTTTCACCATCACCGTAGGTCTGAACGTAGCTCCTGGCTCTGGCAAAGGGTCTGCTCCCCGCTCTCGGCTCATCTCCTCTGACTCACTTCATCACTGAGTTTTGAGAAAATCCTTCTTACAATGCCTTTTTCTTTTTTTGGCTGAACTGCTTGCCAGATCTTAGTTTTCTGACCAGGGATCGAACCTGTGCTCTGGGGAAGTACAGAGTCCTAACCCACTGGATTGCAAGGGAAGCTCCACGCTGCCTTTTAAAATAATTTCTTTCCTTTTGGATAATCTCATGAAAGATAAAACTGTAATCTTTATAGGGTGAATCCTTAACTCTCTTTTTCCTTTTTAATTATTGAGGCGGCATTCACATCACGTCGTAGAATGAGCCGTTTCAAAGTGGACACCTCAGTGGCATTTGGTAGGTTCAGGGTGTTGTGCAACCACCCCTCTGAAGTCCCCAGATATTTGCATCACCCCAGGGACACCCACACCCACCAGCAGTCCCCATGCCCATCCCTGGCAGCCCCATTTGGTTTCTGTTGCTACGGATTGATGTGTACTGGACAGTTCGTGCACATGAACTTGGAGTGTGTGCTTCTGAGACGGGCTTCCTTCACTGAGTGTGTTTCTGAGGCCGTCAGTTCTTCATTTCTCTCTGTGTCTGAGTTCATCGTCTGGATGGACCGCATCCAGTTTTTAGCGTTTTTTTTTTTTTTGGACTACATCTTGTTTAGATAGGCTGCATCAGTCCACGGGCATGTGGGTTTCCACTTCCTGGCCCTTGTGAGTCGTCGTCACATCAGTCCACGGGCATGTGGGTTTCCACTTCCTGGCCCTTGTGAGTCGTCATCGCATCAGTCCACGGGCATGTGGGTTTCCACTTCCTGGCCCTTGTGAGTCGTCGTCACATCAGTCCACGGGCATGTGAGTTTCCACTTTCTGGCTCTTGTGAATCGTTGTCGGCCACGCCAAAGATCATGTACGAGATTTTGTGTGGATATATGTTTTCAATTATTTTATATTTCACCTGGAGTAGGATTCGGGGTCAGGTGTGAATTACATGTTTAACTTTCTGAAGAACCAATCCTTGACTCTTAGGTGAAAGTGCTTATCTTGACAAGAATGCGTCTCAGCTCACAGCTTCTGTAGCCCGGGGTCAGAGTGGCTGCTGGGAGCTGTGAGCAAGCCTTCCTGGAGGTAGTGGGGCCTGGTACGACTTCAGTCTTCCAGAAGGTTCTGTCTGGCATGGACACAACGAGCTGTTTCTCATGGGATAACTCGATATTGTGGAGTTATTCTTATTTAAACTGTAGAATTTATATGACATAAAGGTTGTCGTTGAACCGCTTTTCTATGTACAGGTCCATGGCATTAAGTCCACTCACGCTGTTGTGTGACCATCAGCCCGCCCGTCTCCAGGACGTGTTCATGTTGCGCAGCTGAGACCCTGTCCCGCTTAAACGCTGGCTGCCCCCCGCCCCCAACACCCGCCGTCTGCTCTGTCTCCGTGAGCTGGGCCACTCTGGCCGCCCCGTGTCCCTGGGCTCACACGGCATCTGTGCTTTTGTGTCTGGTCCTCTCGCTCAGCGCTCTGTCCTCAGGTTCCTCCATCCCGTACCCGTGCTGGGACCCCCTCCTTTGTGAGGTCTCCCCGATCCTTGTGCCTCGTGAGGCCGGGCGATTCTCAATGAGTGTTGGGCGTGTTGGACTCACCTGATGGTCTGGTGATGTAGCTGGCCCTACACGGGTGTGATGAAGCTAAGCACGGTCAGGAGGTCCTCCTGGACTTGGGTGGGTCCCGATCCAGCAACTCCTTTTAAGAAGGGAGTCTGGACACACGACCCACGGCCTGACGTGAGCAGAAGGGTCTGCAGGCCGAGGACTGCTGGCAGGCACCAGACGCCAGGTCGGCACCAAGGGACCGCTCATCCCTCTGAGCCCCTGGGCAGAACCAACGCTGTTGACCCTTGACCTTGGACTTCCGGCCTCCGCACAGAGAGGGTCAGTGTTTTCTGAGCCCGAGCCTGTGGGGCCGCTGTCCCGACATGCCTGCGTCCTGAGGCCGTGGCCATCCAGACCCTCCTGCTTTCTCCACACTCCGTGCTGGGTAGGTGGCTGCCCTCCATGGTCTAACCCTGTGCCCCGACCTCCTGAAGCCCTCCTCTCTTGCTTTTCGCCAGCCCAGCTCCGTCCCCTGCCCGCTGAGGGTTCCCGGCTCCACGGGTACTGAGACGCGCGGGGCTGAGTGAGCCCAGGGTCTAGACTGTGGACGACGGCTGCCCTGTGATGCGATCTGGGCTCGTGGACGGGCCCCTCCCTCCATGAAGACCTGAGAGGCCCCCTGGCCTGTGGTCTCTGGGGTTTTGTGGGTGGTGCCCACTGGTGGGTGCCCCGGCCCCGTGGCCCTTCTCCTCTGTCTTTTCTCTGTGACTCAGGGACCACGCGGGGACCCGGCTGAGCTGGCGAAGGCCCTGCGCCCTCCCGGCTTGGAGGCCCTGGTTCCGGCGCTGTTTGCAGCCGTGGATGAAGGGCCTGCAGCTCAGGCCTGGGCAGTCCTGCGGGAGCTCCCTGTTCTCCCAAATGAAACAGGCTTCTGAGTGATCAGCCGGACGGCTGCTCAGGCAGGAGCAGGTGAAAGGCCCCTGAACATCAGCGACATTCCTGACCAGAGCTTCTGCAAACAGTCAAGATCATCCAAACAAGGAAAGCCTGAGAAACCGTCATAGCCGGAGGAGCAAGGGGACGAGACACCGAGGAGAGGAGGCAAAACCGGAGAAAGGACAGGGCGTGCAGGCTGCGGTGGACAATGTGTCCATATCACTTCATCCAAATACACACCCCACACCAGTGTGATAATAAAATTGACTGTGGGAGTAACTGGGTCCTGAATAGTCACTGGAAGGACTGAGGAAAGCTGGAACTCTGGTTCTTTGGCCACCTAATGCAAAGAGCCAACTCACTGGAAAAGACCCTGATGCTGGGAAAGATTGAGGGCAGGAGGAGAAGGGGATGACAGAGGATGAGATGGTGGGATGGCATCACCGGCTCGATGGACATGAGTTTGAGCAGGCTCCGGGAGTCGGTGATGGACAGGGAGGCCTGGTGTGCTGCAGTCCATGAGATCGCAGAGAGTCGGACTCGACTGAGCTCCTGAATAACAGGACACTGGATGCTCGGTATACAGAACCTCTCTGCACTGTCTGTGCAATTTTTCTGTAAACTAAAGCTACTCTAAAATAAAAGTTTTCCTTAAAATTCAAAAACAAACTAAAAAAGTTTTTGATTTAAAAACAAATTCAGCCACCCAGACACAATCCCTGTGAGCTTGAAGTTTTTGCTCCCCATGCTTGTGGCTCTCTGGGCTGTATGTAAACATGTGTGTTGTGTGAAGAGTGACTTGCTTTTGTCCCCTAACTTCACATTGTCTGGGTCTGCCCTGATGCCGGTGGAGGGGAATGTCACCCAGCGGGTGTGACTGAGCCGAGCTGCAGGGTGCGGACAGCTGTCCTTTTATCTCGTGGCTCCCTGTTGGTGGGCAGTCGGGTTTGTGCTCCTGGAGACCCAGAAATCCAACCCAGATGATGTAAACTCAGAGCAAGTTCATTGCCTCCAGGACCTGGTTGTCCAGGACGGTCCATGGTCTTGAAATAAATTAATGGTAAGATTACCAGTAAGGTGTGTATTTTACTTTCCAGCACCTTTGACGTGAGTTAATATTCAGTGCTGTTTTCTGGTCATAACCTGGCTCCTTGGTCCTGGACATTCCTCCACGCTCTGCCCTCCTGGGCTCCCTGTGGGAGGATCTGAGCCCTGGACCCTTGGGAGGGAGAGGGCAGGACAGCCCAGAGCACGCCCAGACAGCCTGAGCTTTTGAGCTTAAAACCAGCATGATCCTCGAATCTCAGACCAGAACCCATCTGTGTGTGGTTTAAGATTAAAAGGATGTTTCATAACAAATGCTACCAGGAAAGAATATCCTATGTCTCGTATTATTACATTGGGCCTTTGCAAAAAAAAAAAAAGAGAGAGAGAGAGAGAGAAAAGAAACACCCGCAGAAAAATAGCTTGGATGGAAAAATGAAGTCTCTGAAGCTGTTGGTGCCAATGTCAGTCTTGGGGTTAAAGAGATGCCGCTGGACAAGGTTTTTCCCTTCCCCCTCCACTGCCCCCTCCCACCTTCCCCCAAATGTTTGTCCAGCAGCCTCTGAGTGCTGGGGACTGCTGTAGAAGTGACAGGTGCAGCAGGAACAAGACCTACAAGTTCTTGGTCCTCACGACTTCACTGGGGGGAGAGACGGACGTGAACAAATAAAATCAGGCCGCAGCCACTCCTGTGCAGGAATTAAAGTGGGGGTGTGGCAGAGCATGAGTGGGGGGACGTGGAAGGCCCCTCTCATGGGGGTTGTGATGCTGAGTCCCGGGTAGCCCAGGGAGCAGCTACCAGTGACAAGGACGCCGTGTTCCAGGCAGAAGATGCAGCGTGCAAGGGCCCTGGGGTGGGGGGTGTCTTTAAGACAAGGGGGGTTGGCGAGGATGGACCAATAGGACCGTAAGGACCATAGGTGTGTGCAGACCTCCCTGTGGTCCCGTGGTTAGGACCCCAGGCTACCACTGCCAGCGGCCTGGGTTCAGTCCCTAATCAGGGAACTAAGATCCCGAAACCGGAGCAGCACGGCCAAAAAGAAAAAAAAAAACTCAGCCTTTCCAGGTCATCGTGAGGACCAGGTGGAGCCGTCATAGGGTGTCCAGTGCCTGACCTACTAGGCGGTGGGTGTTATTACTGGGGGAGCCGGGGGCCCCTCCACCAAGCGTGAGTTCTCAGGTGTGAGACTTGGCTTCCCAGGGTCTCAGTTTTTCTCACCTGTCAAATGGGGTAATGCCGGCTTCTCTTAGAATCTCTGGGAGTCTCAGGTTTGCACCCGAACGTGTTGTGACTTCTGCAGCGGTTACGTTTCTCTGCTGTCTGGACAGGTTTTGTGACTCAGGGTTCCCCAAAAGTGGCTTCTGGCTCCTGGGTGTCTGAGGAAACCCGTCCCAGGTGCAGAAGCTCCCATGCTTTGCCTCCTTCTAAGGGCTCCCGGCAAGCTGTGTGTGGTGGCAGCTGTGTCGGGTCCAGAGGGACAGGGTGGCCTTCAGGGCTTGTCACCTCACCGCGTCCTCTCGGGGGTCCTGAGGCTTCCCAGACTCGGGCCAGAAGGTGGTCTCTCACCCCTGACCGTCCGGGAGCACAGCCCAGCTCCAGCTCTGGGAGGGTGGAGCCTGCCAGGGGTTCAGAGCTTACCCAGATGCCCCAGGGAACCGGGGCGGGGGCTCTCACGGAGGACACAGGCTGCACCCACATTGTGGGGCATCCGTCTGGGCTGCCGGGACCCAGAGCCGAGCTGAGTCACAGGGATGAGAACTTGGCCAGGTGTTTCTTGGGCCCCAGAGCACGTGGTGTGGGGGGGTGGATGGGAGCAGGTGGGGGTCCCTGAGCATTGTGGCTGCACCTCAGGGCTGCCCTGGAGGTGACGGAGCTGCCCTGTGGCCATCGTGGCCGGAGCCAGTCCCTGGGGCAGCTGCTGGACAGCCCGCCTGGTTTTGGGCTGGGAACCTGGGGCGTTGCTCAGCCTAGTGACCCAAACCCTCCACCGTTTCTGGCCGCCAAGTCCTGAGGACCTCCCTTCATGAGTGGTCACTTGTGTTGGCTAAGAGGCCGTGTTCTCCTGCATGTCTTCCTAAAGCAACATGTGGTGAGCTTCTCCTGGATGCTGGGCTTCCCGTGTGGCGCCCATGGTAAAGAACCTGCCTGTCAATGCAGGAGACGTAAGAGATGCGGGTTCAATCCCTGAGTCGAGAAGATCCCCTGGAGCGGGGCCTGGCAACCCACTCCAGTATTCTTGCCTGGAGAATCCCACGGACGGAGGATCCTGACGGGCCACAGTCCATGGGGTCGCAGAGTCAGACACGACTGGGCGACTGAGCACGCACGGGGTGTCTAGATGAGCAGGACACAGCCAGGAGGAGAGAGGCCGTCAGTGCAGCAGAGGTCAAGGCCGTACCTGGGCGGGGACGTGCTGGACGCCATGGGCTCTGAGCTGGGCTGGGGGGGGGTGGGTGGGCGGCTAGAGCAGGTGCAGAGAGAGGAGAGAGCAGGGAGAATGGGGTCTCGGCGTCCCCCCGCGTCTGAAGGAAAGCGTGTGAGGCCAGAGTCTCAGGCAGTGAGGACTGGGTTGAGATGCCCTGTTGAACTGGGGGGTGGCTCCCCTGGGGGCTTCTGAGCTTGACGGGCGTGATGGGAGCTGTGCTTTCAGAAGCCAGGTGTGGGGGAGGAGGGAAGCAGGCCCTGGGATGCAGGGTCAAGGTCATGGTCACGAGTGGGCAGGGGCCTGGGGCTCGGGGGTGCCAGGTGAGGGGACCGGGCAGGCGGGCTTCTGAATGACCCCCTACCTTCTGTCTCACAGACGGCATCCACAGTGTGGTGGCACTCTGCACCCTGCGAGTCACGGTCATCACGGACGACATGCTGACCAACAGCATCACTGTGCGCCTGGAGAACATGTCCCAGGAGAGGTTCCTGTCCCCGCTGCTGGCGCGCTTCGTGGAGGGCGTGGCCGCCGTGCTGTCTACCACCAAGGACGCCGTCTTCGTCTTCAACATCCAGAACGACACGGATGTGAGCGCCAACATCCTGAATGTGACCTTCTCGGCCTTGCTGCCCGGCGGTGTCCGGGACAAGTTCTTCCCGTCGGAGGACCTGCAGGAGCAGATCTACCTGAACCGGACGCTGCTGACGGCCGTGTCCACGCAGCGCGTGCTGCCCTTCGACGACAACATCTGCCTGCGGGAGCCGTGCGAGAACTACATGAAGTGTGTGTCGGTGCTCAAGTTCGACAGCTCGGCGCCCTTCATCAGCTCCCCCACCGTGCTCTTCCGGCCCATCCACCCGGTCAACGGGCTGCGGTGCCGCTGCCCGCCCGGCTTCACCGGCGACTACTGCGAGACGGAGATCGACCTGTGCTATTCCAGCCCCTGCGGCGCCCACGGCCGCTGCCGCAGCCGCGAGGGCGGCTATACCTGCGAGTGTCAGGAGGACTTCACAGGTAGGGCCCCCCACTTCTCCCCTGGGGGCTCGGGAGCGCGGGGAGGCCCCGGTCACCTGTGCCTCACACCAGGCTTCCAGCTCACAGGTCAGAGTGCCCGGCAGTTTCCTTCGTCCACTCTCTTCCGAAGGGCCGTGGCCAAAGGCTGGGCCCCGGGCCCCTGGGTGTTGGCTCTGCTTCCTGACCACAGCTCTGGGGTCTCCACTGACCCTGTGCCATTTAAGCCACCCTCTTATGTGTCTGCCTGCAATGCAGGAGACCTGGGTTCCATCCCTGGGTCAGGAAGATCACCACTGGAGAAGGAAATGGCACCCCACTCCAGTATTCTTGCCTGGAAAATGCCATGGAAGGAGGAGCCTGGTAGACTACAGTCCATGGGGTCGCAAAGAGTCGGACTCAGCGACTTCATTTTCACTTTTCGCTTTCTTTGGAAGGACAGTAGGAGGAAGGTTGAGCAACCAGAGCCCACTGAGGATCTACCCGGGTGAAATGACATGTGTTTCATCTAAGTGGCTTCCTTTTCTTTTAAAGTTTTTTGATGTGGACCATTTTTAGTCTCCGTTGAGTTTGTTACAATATTGCTTCTGTTTTACGTTTTTTTGGCCACATGACACATGGGGTCTTACCTCCCCCACCACAATTAGTTGGCCCCCCTCCGCCAACCACAAGGGTCAAACCCACATCCCCTGCCTGGGAAGGTGGGGTCTTAACCACTGGACCACAAGGGAAGTCCCAAAGTGGCTTTGAATTTAAAGGAGTTCATTCCTGATTTCGAGTTGAATTGGTTTTAGTGAAGCAGCACAGGAACTCCCCTGGTGGTCCAGTGGGTGAGACTCGGAGCTCCCAGGGCAGGGAGCCAGGTTCGACCCCTGGTCAGGGAACTAGGTCCCACGTGCTGCAACTACAGATGCTGCGGGCTGCAGTAAAGATCCAAATAAATAAATATTTAAATAATTAAAATAGCGTGACTGGGATAGAAACGGTGAGCCCCTAATCGCTGGGGTCTGGAAAGATGTGTTGGTTTTTTCATGCCTCATTGTTGCTGTAGAAATTATTCATCTTCCCTGCCTCCAAGATATGCTTCGCTTGAGACATCCTGATTTGTCACCAAAATGAGTCTTTCTAAAGGCAGCCTATGGTTGTTTTTAAAAACAAAAATCCCGCCGAAAGCAGCCCAGAAACACACGCTCTTGCTGTGGTCACATAGAATCCAGTCGCCCGTTCGAGAAACAAGTGTTCTGAGGCAGATGGTGACCGTCTGTCTTTCTGGAAAGTTCTCTGAGGTCAGGTGGGACCTGACTCGGCCCAGAAGAGGCTCTGAGAGTCTTCCGTGGACCATGTCCTCAGTGGGCGTGTTTGGTGTAGACAGTGGGGAGACCGTTTCTGTGCGCGTGGGGCACAGCCCAGATGGAGCCCAGGCCAGGGCTTACAGGCTAGCAGGTGTTCCCAGAGCAGGGAGAGCGTGAGCCTGGGGTGGGGACTCCGGGGGTGGGAGGCGGGCAGGCCGTGCTCTGCACCAAAGAGGAGGAACCACTGCTGGAGGAGGCGGTGTCTGGCAGCCTGGGGAGCTGGCGTGCGCCCTGGCCTGCTGCGTCTGAGCCCAGCCTGGTTATAATCCGCTGGCACCTCTGCAGCAAGAAAGGATCGATTGCCTGCCGTGGCACCCCTCAGCCGTCTGTGTCTGTCTGTCTGTCCATCTGTCATGTCCGGCTCTGCCCATCTCTTCTCCGTGGTCTCCCAATTGTTAACCGTACATTCCTGGCTGCCGTGGGATCTAGTGATGAGCAGGGAAGGCGAAGGGGACCCCGGGGCCCAAGCCCACGCCTGAGTCGTCAGGGCTGTCCTCGTGCCCAGGAGCCGTGCCATGGACACGCGGGTGGGGGTCCATCCCTTCCTCCCCCTCCCACTCCGCAGCCTATTCTGAGGTCCCTGCCCAGTTGTGCCAGCCATGGTCAGCCCTCCGCACAATGGGGAAATGTTCCCCGTCTCCCCGCCAAGCTGGGTGTCCCTGCCTCCCTCCCCACCGCATGGTCTGGACGGGGAGTGCGTCCACAGTGACTCCTGCTTCCAGCAGAGAAGCCGTGGCCCCAGGCCCCTGGGACAGAGCCTGGTGCCCTCCAGGGAGTCACCCAGTGAGCAGTCATTTGCTCACTCAATGAGCATTAGTTGAGGGTCTGCTGTATGCCGGCCAGTGCAGGCATCAGACCTGCCCCGCCCAGTGGGGTGGGCCACCCAAGGTTGCCATGCAATCGGCCGTCTCCCTGATGGAGACGCATGGCAGTAGGGGCCATGTGGGGGACACCCCAAGCACCCCCAGACTCTGGCGGCTTCATCTTGAAGCTGGCCAGCGTGGGGGTTGGTCTGTCCTGGTTGAGCAGACCAGCATCGCCTCGTAGCCGCAGCTGCAGACCTGGGCTCCAGGAATCCCAAATGTGAGCTTGGGGCCACGTCTGGGCAGTGTAAGCAGAGGCACTGGGGACCTGTGGACCCTGGATCCTCTCCACAGAGGCATCAGCCTGTTGGGTGGGAAGGACTTCCAGACTTCTCAAGTTCCGTTTTCATCACCAGAGTCATTTCTAGAGAAATTATGCCCGGGAACGACCCGGTGTGTCATCGCCGCTGAAAGGTCCTGATGAGCAGGGGCCTCATCTGAACGTCCTCGGTACTGAGTGGTCGTACGCATTTCCCTCCCAGATAAGGCTGAGTCAGACTGATTACTCCTCCTGCGTCCCCCTTCCTCTCTTTCTTCCTCTCTCCCTTTGAAGCCCTGCTCTCTTGCTGGAGGTAATTGAGCCCATTTATTCCTGGTGAAAGCCACGCTGTCGACACCAGCATTTTATTACTGGCTCCCGGGTAAGCCGAGCTCAGGCCTGGCGGGTGGGAAGCTGGAAGGGGCCCAGGACTGCCGGAGGACCCTGGCTTCCTGTGTTGCCAGACGGGAGATGAGCTGGGTGAAGGAAGGTATCAGTTAATTTCAGGAAAAGGTCATTAATTTGATGCTGGAAGAATACCCCGACGGCTCCCCGGCGTTTGTTCCGTCCCTTTTGACCTCAAGGAAGTTCCAGGGCCTCTGGAGCGAGGGCTTCCTGTCCTTGTAGGGAGGAGGCATCTCTCCTTGTCATAGCTCTGCATGGGGGCCTGGCTGGGGTCAGCAGGGGCCCCACTCTGGAGGGAACGGGGACAGAGGACTGCAGGCACTGAGGCTCAGCCTGGCGACCTCGCACGCTGGTTTCCTGGAGCGTGGTCCCTGTCCGCTCCGGCCTGGACTTGGGTTTTGGTTAAACTCCCCACGCATGCGGCCCATCCCTCCCCCTCCTCTCCTCTGCACCTGCCGTCTCTCTGCCATCGCCGCCCTTGGGTTCCAGCCCAGTGCTGTCCCTGCTCTAGGGAGGTTCCAGGAGGTCCCTGGCTTCCGGGAACAGTGACTGTCGATCTCCCTGGAAACTCCTTCTGTTTACGTGTTGGTTGATCTGCTCTCATCTGGGGTGTGAGCCACGTGTTTCCATGACCCTCAGGAGGGCGGCGGCCTGCAGATGGGACTTAGGGGGAACTTTGGTGTGCTCTCCTGTTCCAGACAAGTCTACCCCATTACCCTGCTCCTCCCAGCAGCTCTGTGGCCCCAGTCAAAAAATGGAGAGCCTGTGGTGCAGGACATTCAAGTGTCTTGTCTAGAGGTTCTCTGTGGGGGAGATTCTGCCCCCAGGGGATATGTGACAACATCCCAGGACAGTTTGGTCGTCTTGGGGGTTGGGGTGCCTGTGGCTGGAGGCCAGGCGTGCTCCCAGCGCACTCCAGGGCATGGGATGTCTCCCACAGAGAATGGTCCTCCCACAGAGAATGGTCCTCCTCGGAGTGTTTGTGGTGGCGGCAAGGGGCCTGCTCTAGAGCCGGGTGAGGGTGAGGCAGGATTTGAAGCTGGTGTTCTGGCTTCTGAGCTCAGGCTCATCCACCTTGTGGACCCCTTGAGGGCAGGATGGCCGGGTTCACCTATTTACCGAGTCCTTTTTCTTGCTTCATTGACATCACAACATCTGTTAAGAAGCACCTTTTGCATGCAGGGCACTAAGGGTTCCAAGTGAAGTGCGAAGAGTCTCTGAGCGGTGGCAGCGGGAGAATCACGCTGTGTCCCCCTATTCCCGAGGTCGGTTCAGTTGCTCAGTCGTGTCCGACTCTTTGCAACCCCATGAACCACAGCGTGCCAGGCCTCCCTGTCCATCACCAGCTCCTGGAGTTTACTCAAACCCATGTCCATTGAGTTGGTGATGTCATCCAGCCATCTCATCCCCTTCTCCACCCGCCTTCAATCTTTCCCAGCATCAGGGTCTTTTCCAACAAGTCAGCTCTTCGCATCAGGTGGCCAAAGTATTGGAGTTTCAGGTTCAGCATCAGTCCTTCCCATGAACACCCAGGACTGATCTCCTTTAGGATGGACTGGTTGGATCTCCTTGCTGTCCAAGGGACTCAAGAGTCTTCCTCAGCACCGCAGTTCAGAAGCATCAGGGGGAGGCAGACTCCTCCGTCCCAGGAGGACTTGCCACTGGGCGGGGCCAGGGCGCGCCTCGGGCTGTGACTCTGAGCCTGGGTCCTGCTGCCCCTTGCTGTGTCGTGTCCCTAACTAAACAGCCTAATTGCTCCTTGCTGCCGTGGGGGAGACCGTGTCCACCCAGGCTCTGCCCTACAAGGCCTGCCACAACCCCTTGAGGTGGGGACAGCTGTCACCCGGTTCAGGGACACCCAGAGGCAGAGCTTGGTGGGGGGCGGGGCGGACCTGGGGGTCTTTCCTGAGCACCGATTGCAGTGGCCGACCCAGCCTCCCCACCTGGCCTCCCCACCCTGGCTTCTCATTTCAGCCTGTTCAGGGCTCACAGTGGGGGCCCCCTGCCCAACCCCATGCTCCATATTTAACCTGAAGCCAAGCCTCCCGGCCCTGCCCCTGCGATCTGCTCTTCACGGGTGCCTGGGGCGGGGGTGGGTGCCCAGAGGGTCACATGACCACTTGCGCTGGGTCGCTTTGGTGCAGAGCTTCAGCCTCCCCCACAGCCTCAGACGCTGACCTCAGCCCAGCACACCGCCCCTTGCTGGCCTTCTAGAAGCAAGACTGGCTCCTCTGACCAGGACAGGCGGGAGCTTTGAGGTCAGCTGGGAAGGAGGGCGTTCCCAGACGGCTCAGCCACCTGATGTCGGGGGCGAGGGGAGGGTCCTGTTTATCCCTGAGCCTCTGTGTTTAGACGCCGGGCCGCTCCTCTGGGTTCAGAGGGTTCAGCGAATAGTCCTGCCTGTGCGTGAAGTGCCCGGCTCTCCTTGGGCTCCCGATGTCCACGCCGCTGGACCCTGTGTCATCAAGGGTGCGCCCCAGCAGACTTAGCCTGGATTGGGGATCAGAGGGTCAGGGGCCACTTAGCACAGTCTCAGTGGTGCTGGGTTTGAGCTTTGTGCTAACTACCCCCGGGTGGGACGTCCCAGTTGTCCTATGGGGGGCCCTTCTGGGACTCTGACTGTCCCTCAGAGTGACCTCCCCCAGATTGGGGGCCTGGACTGTCCCCCAGGGTGACCTCCCCCAGGCTGGGGACCTGAACTGTCCCCCAGGGTGACCTCCCCAGGGCCAGGGTATTTTGTGTAGGTTCAAGGGCAGAGAAACTTTTAATATAAAAATTGAATCACCTTTTCTTTTCATGGGGAAAACACTGAAGTCAATTCTGGCGCTTCTGTGATTCTGCTGTGAAAAATGATGCTTACCCCACCTCTGAGTGTTCTCTTGGCGTCTCTCATCACCATGACGGTATCTCCACGCTCCCGGGACGCACTGACCCTGTGCCCTTGTATTAGAAAGCGCTTCGTGCGTCTCAGCTGTGCTCACCTCCTGTGGGGTGACGGTCACGTGACGCAAGAGAACTAAGTTTGCTGCACTTACTGCTGTTTACTGGATTAAAGCTCATTTGGAAGAGTTCGCCGTCAAGTCGAGTTTAGTCCTTAAACCCGAGCGTTAATTATCATTCGAAATGAAAATCATTATCTGGCCTATAATTAAAATCTCAGATAAAGCAGGGACAGAATCCTTTCTTAGGAAGATGTACTTTCCAGATACTCAGGATTACTGCAGTTTTCTCTCTTTGTAGCATCGACAGCTTCCTGGCTGGGGATAGCCAGCATTTCTCAAGTGCGTTATCGTAAAGCTGGGGAATTATTGCACTTCTGGGAGACTTTGTTTTCCATTAAAATCATATTCGAGGCATTGCGGTGAGGATAAATTTGGCCAGAGAGCTCCTTTTCTCTTCCATGGAATTCTTTTCCCCAAAGCTGGGACTTTTGGCACACAGCATTAGCGTCTTCCTCGCCGGTCAGGGTGTCCACGCACAACCAGATGGTTTCTGGGGAGAAGGATGGTCCTCGGGGTCCTGTTAGCTCCCTGGGCCTGCTGTCACAGGGCCACACACTGGGTGGTTTAAAGTAACAGGATTGTATTCCTTCTGGAGGCTGGAAGTCAAAAATCAAGGAGTTGGTGGGGACTTGCTCCGGGGGACAGTCCTTCCTGCTGCTTCTTAGCTTCTGGTGGCCCAAGTGGTCCTTGGCTTACAGCCCCGTCTCTGTCTCCATATGGCCTCCCCCACCCCACCCTGCGGGCCTCTGTCCCCATGTCCAGATTTCCCTCATCTTAAAAGGCTGACGCTGACCCTCCAGTACTCTGGCCACCTGATGGGAAGAGCCAACTCATTAGAGAAGACTCTGATGCTGGGGAAGATTGAGGGCAGGAGGAGAAGGGGACGACAGAGGGTGAGATGGCTGGATGGCCTCGCTGACTCGGTGGACAGGAGTTTGAGCAAGCTCTGGGAGTTGGCTATACACAGGGAAGCCTGGTGTGCTGCAGTCCACCGGGTTGGACACGACTGAGTGACTAAACTGGATTGAATTGAGTCATGAGACCAGGGCCTTCATCAATCCAGTATAATCTCACTTTAACTTGATCATCCCCTGGAGAAGGAAATGGCAACCCGCTCCAGTATTCTAGCCTGGGAAATCCCATGGACAGAGGAGCCTGGTGGGCTACAGTCCAGGGGGTCACAAAAAGTCAGACACGACTGTGCAATTAAAAAACAACAATTTGATTCCATCTACAAGAACCTGTTTGAAGACTAATTCCCGGGAGCAGGGATTAGGACTTAAACGTAAGGTCTGGGGAGTGGAGGGGCGCTGTTCTACCGGCCTTAGGGCTTCTGGGGGTCAGTGTGATGGCTACTTCTTGGCAACCTGCTTGTCTGGCAGCTGCTGGGCCAGACACTCAGACTCTGTGGTTTACTTTCTTTTTAGACACCTGAACACAAGCGTTCCCTACGTCCACCCAGCCAGTGTCCAGGGGGTTGGTGAGCTGGGCGCAGGGCCTGAGTTGTTGAGAAAGAGAGGTCGGTACTGAAGTGTCCGACCGCAGTGAGCGAAGCGGCCTGAGGGCGTGCGGGCAGAGCCTCCCTGGGCCGTCCTGCCTGCTGTCCTGGGGGAGACGGGGCTCCTTGGCCGGGTCCTGCCAGGGTCTTCCCCGCATACATGCAGGCTGTGTCAGATGTGCGTGCTTCTGCGGAAAGACCTGGAAGGCGGGCTCCACAGGAGCAAGGGCTGGGCTTGCCTCCCCCCAGCTCGTGTCCTGCAGCCGCTGTGATAAAGTCCCACCCACGAGGGGCTTAAACCACGCGGGTTTATTCTCAAAGCTCCTGGGGGCCCCCGGGGAGCCCCCTCTGGGTCTGGCTTCTGGGCACTGCCTGCTCTGCGTGACTGGTGACGCTTCCTCCCCTCACCCCAGCCCCTGCCTCTGTTGTCACCGCTTCCCCGCTGACCCCTGACCCCCACGGCCCTGGTCATTACCTTGGGCCCCTGGGGATCCAGCTGGCCTCCCGGTGTCGAGTCTCAGGGTCCCTACCCGACCCACACCTGCCCAGTGCCTTTCGTGGGGTGAGGGCACGTGCCCACAGGCTCCAGTGGGTAGGGTGGGCGCCTCTGGGGCTCTGTTCTCCCCCACCCGTGCCCGGACCCTGGCGCTCACTTGGTGCTTGTGTGTGGATGCGTACGCGAGGCCTTTGCCGTTGGCACTGACGTGGGGGGTCCCCTCTGTTTCTCTGGAGGCACCACATGGACTGAGGGCCGCCCACGAGAGTTGCTGAGAGTCCACTCTGAGCCCCTGACCCAAGAGCGGCCACCCCAGACATCCCCAAAGAGAGCAATCCCTGCTCACACAGCTGCTCATTGCCCACCCCGAGCCCTTCCCCTGGTGTGGACAGACTGATGTCTCCCCGGGCCAGGGGCCTGCGGGGCTGGGGTGACGGGGTGACTTCTCTGCTGGGTGGCCGGGCGCAGCTGAGGAGGCCGTGTGTGTCAGCCAGGGCGGCGCGGGTGTCCCGACTCCAAGCGGCAAGTGAAGAATGTGAGGTCTTGTCTCGGGATGTGGCTCTGTCCCCAGACACTGTCCCCGCTTCTCCTGGCACCATGCGGGAAGGGGAACCTGAACCCCCGGGGGCTCAGCCTCTGCTCCGCGCCGTGATTAAGGTTTTAGTGAGCATTCCGGCCGAGTCTGGACACGTCGCTCTTCCAGAGTTGGCACGCTTTCCCCACAAACTGATAACGTGCTAGGCACGCCCATTTCCGGCTTGGCCCCCACAGCTGCGGGTTGACTTTCCACCGACAGGATCTTTCCCGTGGTCACTGGGAACCCCCAGCCCAGCCTCCAGGCCTCTCCCCTCACCCCCACACAGTAGCCTGGGGCCAAGCCCTGCACCTCCATCTCCCCCAGGGTGCGGGGGTCTCTGCTATCCCTCCCGCACAAGCCCATCCTCTCTGCGAGACCTTCCCGAGCCTGCCTGTGCCCCTGCCCTCAGAGGTGCCCATGTCATTGGAACTGAACTGCAGGCCTGAGTCAGAGATGCTGTCCTGGGGCTGGTCCTCAGGACATTGCAGGACAGATTCCCCGGCCACAGGCTGGCCATCCCTGGGGCTCCAAAGTGGGGACCTCTGGTCTCTGGAGAGAGGCTTGCAAAGGCCCAGGAGGATACAGGGGAGCCCCGGGCAGCCCTACCGTCAGCCCACAGGGCAGCATGAACCGGCCTCCCAGCAGGCCTCAGGGGATGTTGGCAGGCGCCAGTCTGACCGGGGTGGGACCCTCCACCCGGCTCTGCCTCATCCTGGGCCCCCAGTCTCCTTCTGAGCCCACATCCCTGGCTGGGGAGGACCCTGCCTTTGCTCTCGGGGGCGGAAGCACCTTGGTGAGGAGCCAGGATGGGGTTCTGTGTGCTCAGGCCCTGGTGGTCAGCTCAGTGGCACCTCCGCTGGTCACCAGGCGCACCTTGCCTCAGACCCTGTGTGTTCATTCGGCGCCTCCTGTGTCCTTAGCAGCTGCCCGCCGGGCACCATGAGGGCCTGGGGGACACGGGGCAGTCTCTCTTCCGCGGCCCTGGGTCTGCTGAGGTTTCTGGAGATGCTGAAAGGTGTCAGGAGTGCTGTTTCTCCTGGGACTGTGCCCAGGAGGAAACTTCTGCTGAGTCAGGCTGGCCTCTGTGGTGTGTTTAGGATTTGTCGTGGTTTCCCGTGGCTGCAGGAATTGAAGACTAGACGGGGCGGCAGAAATTCATCCTTTCACGGATCCGGAAGCCAGCACTCTGAGATCAGGGTGTGGGTGGGGCCACCTCCCTCCCCAGCAGGCGCTGGAGGCCCGGAGCGGGTCTGTTTGCCTCCTTCAGCTGCGGTGGGCTCAGGCTCCCCAGGCTTGTGGCCACAGTGGCCTCTGCCCCATCCTCACGTGGGCTGCAAACCCCATCTGCTCCTCTTTCTTGATTGCAGAGGGCCCTTGCGGGTAACAGGGAGGACTCATCTCCAGATGCTTATTTTAATCCCATCTTGTGCCACGTGACATGATGTTCACTCATCTACCCCATGGGGTGATATTCACAGGTTCCAGGGGTCAGGATATGGACACATCTCTCAGGAGCCACCATTTAGCTGACCTCAGGTTGGCTATTTTCTGTTTTCCCCACCCCCCCAGAGGACATCAGAGGGTAGGGAGGGCACCCGTTTTCTGAATGGAGGGGTCCCCATGTGTGGCTGCTGGCCGGGCTGTCCCTGCACCAGGAGCTTGGAAAGCACAGTGACTTTTCAGGTTCTCCGGGTTCCAGCCCCTCGGGTGTGTAGGTGACTCTTGACTCACAGCCAGGAGCTGAGAGTGAGCTGGAATCGTTTTTCTTTGCTGCTGGAATGCATTTTTTAATTTATATTTTAAAAAATGGGTGTGCCAGGGTTCTGGGAATTTGCTTCAGAGACAGTAGTGAAGTCAGCCCAAGGCCCAGCCCTGGACAGGCCTGCCATGGTCTGGGCTTCCAGTTTCTGGCCTCTGGGAGGCCTTTCCCGGCTGCCTTGCCCCTTGGGGGAGGAGGCTTGGGGGCCGGGCCAGGAGATGAGACAGTCCAGCAGCCCTGAAACTCAGAGTGGGAGGGGAGAGGCTGGAAAGGAGCTGGGGGCGGGAGCAGGGCTTTGGGGTGCGAGGGGTGGACAGCGAGCACCTCCAGTGTCAGGAAGCCAGTTCATAGCAGGTGTCACATGACAGCCCCGTGTGCCAGGTGTGCAGCTCAGAGCTCCACTGAATCAACGCATCTCACTTGCACCCTGGCGTCCGAGGGGCTTGGGTAGTTCTGGGGCCAGAGACAGAGCTCCCCCTTTAGTCGGGGGGTGGGTTTCCAGCCGGGGAAACTGAGGCAGTGGTCAGGAGCGTGCTTGGGACATCCATCCACCGCAGCGGCCTGCGAGGGCTGGCTGGGAGGAAGGCAGGGTGGATGGGCCAATTTTCTCAGGGTTTAACCTTTGCAGGACCCTGCCCTTGTCTCTGCTCCCGCTGCTGAAGCTGCCTGCGTGAGCAGGACGGGTGGCTCACCTTGGGGTCTGGTTCTTTAGTTCTCAGCCCTGAGCTGCTGCTTAGGACCAGGCGGCAGCTGTCTCTTTATCGAAAAGCTGGTGGCCTCAAGCCTCTACTTGCCCTTCCCCTCCTGAGGCCCGTCCTGCCCTCCTTCAGGGCTGGGGGTTCAGCCTGGCTACACAGCCCCTCCTGCTGGCCCCCAGTGCCTCACCTCCCCTCTCCCCATTGGGGCAGACCTGGCCCTTCTGAAGCGCCTCTTGGCGGGACCGCATTCACATCAGCATCTCCTGGTTCCTGCCCTGCCCCTTGGCTCCCAGACCTGCCGTGACGGTCACACACATGTGCACACGCCCCACATCACATATACATGCCACACACACACACACACACCCCACATATACACACACGCACACCACATAATAGACATAGCACATAATACACACACACATGCACACACACCCATCACATGTACACACCACACAGAGACACATTACACATGCATGCCACACACATCACATATATGCCACACACATTACATATACATACCATACACATCACATGTACACGCCACACACACATGCACACCACATACACACACACACACACCACATAATAGACACATCACATAATACACACACACATGCACACACCCAACATCACATATACACACCACACAGAGACACATTACACATACATGCCACACACATCACATATACATTTCACACACATTACATATACATATGACACACGTCACATATACACACAAATCACATAATAGACACACAGAGATCACAGAATACACACACATTACATATACATGCCACACATGTCACAGACACACACACATGCACATCACATAATAGACACACAAATCACACAGTACACACCCACATTATATGTACATGCCACACACACATCATATATACACACACATCATATAATAGACATAATATACATACATTACATATACATGCGGCACACCACATAATAGACACACAAATCACACAATATACACCCACGTTATATGTACATACCACACACACATCATATATACACACACATCATATAATAGACATAATACACACACATTACATATACATGCGGCACACCACATAATAGACACACAAATCACACAGTACACACCCACATTATATGTACATGCCACACACACATCATATATACACACACATCATATAATAGACATAATACACACACATTACACATACATGCCGCACACCACATAATAGACACACAAATCGCACAATACACACCCACACCCACATTACATGTACATGCCACACACACCACATATACACACATGTACATCACAATGCACACACACGCACACATACCCACATTACATGCACATGCTGCACACATCATACACACACATGTATGTCACATGCACACACATGCACACACCCACATTGCATGTACATGCTGCACGCATCACACACACTTACATCACAATACACACACACACACGTTACATGCACATGCTGCACGCATCACACACACACGTAATCACAACACGCACACACACCCACATTACATGCGCATGCTGCACGCATCATACACACACACGTATGTCACACACACGCGCGCGCACACACACATTACATGTCCATGCGAAGAGCTGGACACGACTGAGCATGCACACACTGGCAGACCCTCTGCTGGGCCTCAGTTTCCCGCCTGTAAAATGGGGGCGTGTAAGAGCGCCCACACCAGGGGTGTGAGGCTCCCCTGTCCCCCTGAGCTGTTAGCGCAGTTGCCTTGCACATGAGCCCATGTAAGCTCGGTGCATCTGGGGCTTCTCTCAAGGACTTAAGGCCCTCCAACCTGGGGTCTGTGGTTCTGGCACTTCGGGCTGGGGTCCGGGCAGGCAGTGTCCCTCAGCCCCCAGCGTCAAGCCTGGGCAGGACAGGCATCCAGTGGTGGGGACGTGTGTGAGGCCATGGCAGCCAGAGGGGCCTCAGCTTTTGCAGCTAAGGATGCCTCTTTAAGGGGTGGGGGTCCCACAGTGGTCCCTGTGGAATTGTGCCCTTGCTGCTGTGAGCAGGAGGTGGGCCCCGGGCCCTGTGGGCAGGGGTTGCGGTGCTGCATGCAGTATGGAGCACGGCTGTGGGTCTGCTCAGGTGAGCTTGATCATTGTTGTGGGGCGAGGCTGGCAGTCATAGTGGGCAGGGGCCGCACAGGACCAGCATGGGGGGCTTCCCCAGGGTTAAGGAGACTTGGAGCAAGCATTTGAGCCCAAGCACCAAATTTGGAAAACTCATCAGTAGCCACAGGACTGGAAAAGGTCAGTTTTCATTCTAATCCCAAAGAAAGGCAATGCCAAAGAATGCTCAAACTACCCCACAATTGCACTCTTCTCACACCCTAGTAAAGTAATGCTCAAAATTCTCCAAGCCAGGCTTCAGCAATACACGAACCGTGAACTTCCTGATGTTCAAGCTGGTTTTAGAAAAGGCAGAGAAACCAGAGATCAAATTGCCAACATCTGCTGGATCATGGAAAAAGCAAGAGAGTTCCAGAAAAACATCTATTTCTGCTTTATTGACTGTGCCAAAGCCTTTGACTGTGTGGATCACAATAAACTGTGGAAAATTATGAAAGAGATGGGAATACCAGACCACCTGATCTGCCTCTTGAGAAATCTGTATGCAGGTCAGGAAGCAACAGTTAGAACTGGACATAGAACAACAGACTGGTTCCAAATAGGAAAAGGAGTACATCAAGGCTGTATATTGTCACCCTGCTTATTTAACTTATATGCAGAGTACATCATGAGAATCACTGGACTGGAAGAAACACAAGCTGGAATCAAGATTGCCGGGAGAAATATCAATAACCTCAGATATGCAGATGACACCACCCTTATGGCAGAAAGTGAAGAGGAACTCAAAAGCCTCTTGATGAAAGTGAAAGTGGAGAGTGAAAAAGTTGGCTTAAAGCTCAACATTCAGAAAACGAAGATCATGGCATCCGGTCCCATCACTTCATGGGAAATAGATGGGGAAACGGGAAACAGTGTCAGACTTTATTTTTCTGGGCTCCAAAATCACTGCAGATGATGACTGCAGCCATGAAATTAAAAGACGCTTACTCCTTGGAAGAAAAGTTATGACCAACCTAGATAGCATATACAAAAGCAGAGGCATTACTTTGCCAACAAAGGTCCGTCTAGTCAAGGCTATGCTTTTTCCTGTGGTCATGTATGGATGTGAGAGTTGGACTGTGAAGAAGGCTGAGCACTGAAGAATTGATGCTTTTGAACTGTGGTGTTGGAGAAGACTCTTGAGAGTCCCTTGGACTGCAAGGAAGTTCAACCAGTCCATTCTGAAGGAGATCAGCCCTGGGATTTCTTTGGAAGGAATGATGCTAAAGCTGAAACTCCAGTATTTTGGCCACCTCATGCGAAGAGTTGACTCATTGGAGAAGACTCTGATGCTGGGAGGGATTGGGGGCAGGAGGAGAAGGGGACGACAGAGGATGAGATGGTTGGATGGCATCACTGACTCGATGGACGTGAGTCTGAGTGAACTCCTGGAGTTGGTGATGGACAGGGAGGCCTGGCGTGCTGCGATTCATGGGGTTGCAAAGAGTTGGACACGACTGAGCGACTGAACTGAACTGAGGGCACTGGGACGCTTGAAACAAATTTGGAAATCCAAATTTATTTTAAATGAGAATTCCTAGAAGAGGTAAACTGAAGTTAAATCTTGATAAGCAAGCGTAACTGAAAACATTTATTATAGTAAAATAGTGTTTCTTGTAAGATATATATATATAAATTAAAGATAGAGGGCTCACTGAATTTGATCCAAGTTATTTGCCTGAAGTAAGATGATGATGTTGAAGCTGAAACTCCAATACTTTGGCCACCTGATGCAAAGAACTGACTCATTTGAAAAGACCCTGATGCTGGGAAAGATTGAAAGCAGGAGGAAAAGAGGATGACAGAGGATGAGATGGTTGGATGGCATCACTGACTCGATGGACATGAGTTTCAGCAAGCTCTGGGAGGTGGTGATGGACAGGGAGGCCTGGCGTGCTGCAGTCCATGGGGTTTCGAAGTCGGACTCGACTGAGTGACTGAACTGAACTGAACTGAAGATGATTTTAGGAATTAAAAACCATCACATGATGTCTCTTCCCAACTCTGAGTTCTGTGGTGCCAAGCTGGACGTGATGGGGGTACATCCACCATGGAAATCCGGGCTTTCCCCTGAGGGCCAGCCATTGGGATCTGCCAGGTCACCACTGCACAGAGGATACAGTTAAGGAAACATGGAAGTGGATTCCTTTGTGGTTTGAACAAGTCAGCGGGGACATCTGCCTCGGGAAGCACCCTGTTCAGGTGCCCACAGGGCCCTGGGGTTGGCCTGGGTCTCGCCCCCGGAACCCAGGGGTGAGAGCCTTGACAGGGAGCCCCGTTCATCTGAAACTGGCAAGCTCAGAGTTCTCACTGCCTTTTTTATTTTAAAAAAATCATGTTTATCTGTAGAATTAATTCTTCATTCATGACATCAACATCTTTCCCGACATCATTCGAATCAAACATGTGAATGTTGCAAGTTTATAATTCTGTATGGGCAGTCGTCACCAGCTTGCACGTGGGGAAGTCCTGGCATTTTATGACTTCATCTCATGGGCACTCGTCCAGTACCTGCTGCATGCCGGGCATTCACCAGGCACCCTCTGTGCTGGGCATTCTGACTTGACCATCGGACAGGCGGTGCCCCTCCCCCAGAGCCTGGGGAGGCAGAGGCTGAGGGACAGTCATGCAGTGAATGTCACCCTGGGGCTGGGACGGGCTGGGATGGAGAATTCTGGGCCCATCAGAGTCTGACCTGGGTGCCCTGGCCCTGCCCAGGTGGGCGAAACCTCCAGAGGGGTATGGGTGCCTGAAGTGGAGCTGCATCTGGGCACCGGAGAGTCATCTGCAGAGACCAGAAAGGACGTGCCAGGCCAGAGAAAGGCTGTGTCCGCGGGGTGATTGCTGATAGCCGTGAGCATGTGTGAGTGTGTACTCAGGATGCCAGGCCCAGAGAAGGCGGTGTCTGCAGGGTGATCCTGATAGCAGTGAGCGTGTGTGAGTGTGTACAGGAGATGAATGCCAGGCTCAGAGAAGGCAGTGTCCGCGGGGTAGTTGCTGATAGCAGTGAGCGTGTGTGAGTGTGTTTGGGGTCTCCTCCGTTAGCCTGGTGCGTCCCCCAGCTGCCCTTCACGGAGGGTGACCATGCGGCTGGCCTGGGAGGTGGGGAGCTGGTGTCGGCTGGGCAGGTGTGTGTCTGGCACCCCGAGGTGGAGGGTCTCTGTGGAGCGGCAGGACTGACGGGAGCCAGGCAGGCTTTCTGGAAAGCTCCCCTGGGTGTTCTGTGGGGAGCCGGAAGATCTATGAGGCGCTGAGCCACTGGGGGGTGCCCAGAGGCCCAGGGGTGGTCGCGGCGGTTGTGCAGATCGGGCTGGTTTAGACTGGGGTATGACTGATGGTGGAGGCAAGTGACTCGGGCCCCGGGGGTGGCTCGGGCCCCGGGGGTGACTCGGGCCCCGGGGGTGGCTCGGGCCCCGGGGGTGTCTCGGGCCCCGGGGTGACTCGGGCCCCGGGGGGTGATCGGATCCCAGGGGTGTCTCGGGCCCCGGGGGTGTCTCGGGCCCCGGGGCGACTCGGGCCCCGGGGGTGATCGGATCCCGGGGGTGACTCGGGCCCCGGGGGTGACTCGGGCCCCGGGGGTGTCTCGGGCCCCGGGGGTGATCGGACCCCGGGGGTGACTCGGGCCCCGGGGGTGTCTCGGGCCCCGGGGGTGATCGGATCCCAGGGGTGTCTCGGGCCCCGGGGGTGTCTCGGGCCCCGGGGGCGACTCGGGCCCCGGGGGTGATCGGATCCCGGGGGTGACTCGGGCCCCGGGGGTGACTCGGGCCCCGGGGGTGTCTCGGGCCCCGGGGGTGATCGGATCCCGGGGGTGACTCGGGCCCCGGGGGTGACTCGGGCCCCGGGGGTGTCTCGGGCCCCGGGGGTGATCGGATCCCAGGGGTGTCTCGGGCCCCGGGGGTGTCTCGGGCCCCGGGGGCGACTCGGGCCCCGGGGGTGATCGGATCCCGGGGTGACTCGGGCCCCGGGGGTGACTCGGGCCCCGGGGGTGTCTCGGGCCCCGGGGGTGATCGGATCCCGGGGGTGACTCGGGCCCCGGGGGTGACTCGGGCCCCGGGGGTGTCTCGGGCCCCGGGGGTGATCGGATCCCAGGGGCGTCTCGGGCCCCGGGGGCGACTCGGGCCCCGGGGGTGATCGGATCCCAGGGGTGTCTCGGGCCCCGGGGGCGTCTCGGGCCCCGGGGGCGACTCGGGCCCCGGGGGTGATCGGATCCCGGGGGTGACTCGGGCCCCGGGGGTGTCTCGGGCCCCGGGGGTGATCGGATCCCGGGGGTGACTCGGGCCCCGGGGGTGACTCGGGCCCCGGGGGTGTCTCGGGCCCCGGGGGTGATCGGATCCCAGGGGCGTCTCGGGCCCCGGGGGCGACTCGGGCCCCGGGGGTGATCGGATCCCAGGGGTGTCTCGGGCCCCGGGGGCGTCTCGGGCCCCGGGGGCGACTCGGGCCCCGGGGGTGATCGGATCCCGGGGGTGACTCGGGCCCCGGGGGGCGTCTCGGGCCCCGGGGGCGACTCGGGCCCCGGGGGCGGATCGGACCCCGGGGGTGACTCGGGCCCCGGGGGTGTCTCGGGCCCCGGGGGTGTCTCGGGCCCCGGGGGTGGCTCGGGCCCCGGGGGTGTCTCGGGCCCCGGGGGTGATCGGGCCCCGGGGGTGTCTCGGGCCCCGGGGGTGATCGGATCCCGGGGGTGACTCGGGCCCCGGGGGTGACTCGGGCCCCGGGGGTGTCTCGGGCCCCGGGGGTGATCGGATCCCGGGGGTGACTCGGGCCCCGGGGGTGACTCGGGCCCCGGGGGTGTCTCGGGCCCCGGGGGTGATCGGATCCCAGGGGCGTCTCGGGCCCCGGGGGCGACTCGGGCCCCGGGGGTGATCGGATCCCAGGGGTGTCTCGGGCCCCGGGGGCGTCTCGGGCCCCGGGGGCGACTCGGGCCCCGGGGGTGATCGGATCCCGGGGGTGACTCGGGCCCCGGGGGTGTCTCGGGCCCCGGGGGTGATCGGATCCCGGGGGTGACTCGGGCCCCGGGGGTGACTCGGGCCCCGGGGGTGTCTCGGGCCCCGGGGGTGATCGGATCCCAGGGGCGTCTCGGGCCCCGGGGGCGACTCGGGCCCCGGGGGTGATCGGATCCCAGGGGTGTCTCGGGCCCCGGGGGCGTCTCGGGCCCCGGGGGCGACTCGGGCCCCGGGGGTGATCGGATCCCGGGGGTGACTCGGGCCCCGGGGGCGTCTCGGGCCCCGGGGGCGACTCGGGCCCCGGGGGCGGATCGGACCCCGGGGGTGACTCGGGCCCCGGGGGTGTCTCGGGCCCCGGGGGTGTCTCGGGCCCCGGGGGTGGCTCGGGCCCCGGGGGTGTCTCGGGCCCCGGGGGTGATCGGGCCCCGGGGGTGTCTCGGGCCCCGGGGGTGATCGGATCCCGGGGGTGACTCGGGCCCCGGGGTGATCGGACCCCGGGGGTGATCGGACCCCGGGGTGGCTCGGGCCCCGGGGGTGATCGGACCCCGGGGGTGTCTCGAGCCCCGGGGGTGACTCGGGCCCCGGGGGTGTCTCGGGCCCCGGGGGTGACTCGGGCCCCAGGGGTGATCGGATCCCGGGGGTGTCTCGGGCCCCGGGGTGACTCGGGCCCCGGGGGTGATCGGATCCCGGGGGTGACTCGGGCCCCGGGGGTGACTCGGGCCCCGGGGGTGTCTCGGGCCCCGGGGGTGATCGGATCCCGGGGGTGACTCGGGCCCCGGGGGTGTCTCGGGCCCCGGGGTGACTCGGGCCCCGGGGGTGATCGGATCCCGGGGGTGTCTCGGGCCCCGGGGGTGGCTCGGGCCCCGGGGGTGGCTCGGGCCCCGGGGGTGATCGGATCCCGGGGGTGTCTCGGGCCCCGGGGGTGTCTCGGGCCCCGGGGGTGACTCGGGCCCCGGGGGTGATCGGATCCCGGGGGTGACTCGGGCCCCGGGGGTGATCGGACCCCGGGGGTGATCGGACCCCGGGGGTGTCTTGGGCCCCGGGGGTGGCTCGGGCCCCGGGGGTGATCGGATCCCGGGGGTGACTCGGGCCCCGGGGGTGGCTCGGGCCCCGGGGGTGATCGGACCCCGGGGCTGGCTCGGGCCCCGGGGGTGGCTCGGGCCCCGGGGGTGATCGGACCCCGGGGGTGGCTCGGGCCCTGGGGGGTGGCTCGGGCCCTGGGGGTGCACTGGTAGGGCAAGGGAGGAGGGGTGGGTGGCTCCAGGGTTCTTGGCCACCCTCCTCCGCAGTGGCTGCAGGACCCTTACCCGGGTGGGGGACCCGGAGAACAGACTTGGTTTGGGGAGACAGGTCTGAGGCCTGGGTTTGTGGGGCAAGAATGGGAGGAGCGGGTGGGCGGGTGTGGGCCCAGAGAAGGGGCCCGAGGTGTGGCCGTGGAGCTGCGGAGCTGGCCCCTCACTGGCCGGCTGGGGAGACCGGGAAGAGCATCCTGGGGGGCAGGGGAGCCAGAGCCAGTGAGTCACCAGATCCCTGAGAAACCAGGATCTCAGCCCTGCACGCTTGGGCACAGGCCACTGAGGACAGCGTTTACCGGGAGAGCGGTTTCAGGGCAGATGCAGAGGCCACTAGAGGGCTGGATAGTGTCCCCCCAGGTTCATGTCCAGAACCTCAGAATGTTGGAAGCAGGGTCTCTCCAGATGTAATCCGTAAGGCTCCTAGTGATTGGTGAACACGTCCCGGACTCAGGGTCCTGAACCCAGTGACTGGAGTCCTTATGAGAGAGAGGAGGGGAGACGAGACCCAGGGAAGATAGCCGCATGACCACAGAGGCGGAGATGAGGTACGAGGAGGCCACAAGCCCAGGAACGCGGGTGAGGGGCTGACAGCTGGAGGAGGTGGGGAGGAGCCCCCTGGAGCCTGCAGGGGGATGGCCCTGCTGACACCCCCAGATCCACGAGAGGATTCGTTTTTGTCCCTTTAAGCCCTCTGCTTTGCCGTACTTGTCACAGCAGACCCCGGAAACAAATGCAACCACCTATAAGAAAAGAAAAACCTTTTGTGCTTAAAACAAATAATTTCACGGCGACTGAGCTTTGTTTGCAGTTGATTTAAAGTTGCATGATGGGTTAAGCAGAGGAACGCAGGAACCCCGCAAGGCAGCACGCCCTTTCCGCGGCATGGCGGAGGCCCCGTAGCAGCGGGCTGAGCGGCTGCGGGGCTGCGGGCAGCACACGTCCTTCTGGGCCGTCCTCCCATCCCCGGGACCACCCGAGGACCCAGGCTTCCCGGCAGCCGCTGGAAAACCGCCCGTGAGCAGGAGCATGGCGGGCAGAGTCAAATGCAGGTCTCAGAACTGAATGGAGGGCACGCTCACTGTCTCTCTGCAGGGCCGTCCTTCTCTGCGCCCAGACAGCTGGGAGCCCACTGCAGGAGCCCCTGGATCTTGGGTGGAGGTGGAGGGGTCCAGACGTGCTGTTGGCTCGAGGGCAGAGCCCGTGAGCCGCCGCTGTGGCCTTGGTGGGGTCGGGGCTGCACTTGCCTCCCGGTGACATTGACCACCAGGGCGAGCCCAGCGGGGCAGGGTTCCGGGCGCCGTGGGGAGGGCTGGGCCGGGCCGGGCCCCGCTTTGTTTGCCGTCACGGCTTAGGGAGCGCAGCCCGCCCCAGCCTCTCACTGTAGCTTTATTACTTCAGAACACGCTGTGCTTGGCCCTCGACCTGCCAAGCTGGGACTTGGAGAGCAAACAGTCCCAGACGTCACATGGATTTTAAAAGGGGAGATTAGAGAATCTGAAGTGAATGAAGAACAAATACACCTTCAGCTAAGCATTTACAGTTAATGAATAGAATTTAAGAAGGCTGCGAGCCGCCCACCTGGGAAGGGGCCAGGAGCAGGGCTTAGTGTGAGAGTGTGAGAGTGTGTGCGTGTGGGTTCGCGTGTGTGCATGTGTGTACATGTGTGGCTGAGGGCAGGTGTGAGGGTGTGAATGCGTTTATGAGTGTGAATGCTTGTGAATGTGTGAACGTGTGTGTGACGGTGCAAGTGTCAGCAGCGTGTGACTGGGTGTGAGTGAGGGCGCATGTGTGTGAGGTTATGTGTGCCCATGCGCACGTGTGTGTGCACAGCCTGCCTGGTGCCTGTGGCGGGCGGGGTGGGGCGCCCTGGTGACCCCAGAGCCCGCGGGGAGACCAGAGGGTCTGCCCCAGTGGTGGAGCCCAGAGTGGGGTGTGCGGCCGGGTGGGCATCTCCTTTCCGAGCAGCGTGTGAAACCTCTGCTCACAAATCGTTCAGGGGCAGGTGCCTGCTAGGGGAGAGGAGGTGGGTGTCCTGGGTGGGCCTGTGGTCTCTCCCTTCCCTGCTTGGTGGGGAGGAAGGGGATGGAAAACAAAATCCGCCTGAACTTGCCAGGCCCTGGGGGTGGGATCGGCCTGGGGGTGGGCTCGGCCCGGGCCCCTGGCCTGGTGGTCTGTGTACAGTTATGAAATTCAGTAAGAGCTCAGCAGTTTCCTCCCTGTGTTTGAGGGGCTCAGGCTGGGTCACCTTCGATTAGCAAGTTGTGTGTCCTCAGCTGTTGCAACCTGGGGAGGAAGATACTCTGGAGAAGGAGAGGAAATTCAGATTTCCCTGGTGCCCCGCTTGTTTCCGAGGATCGTTATGCTAATTACAGATCAGTTTCACCTGCTCCTCAAAAATAAGCTCTTGTGAAGCGTTCCCTCTCAGGTAACAGATGGAGTTTTCTTACACCCGTCAGTTACTGAGCTCTCGAAAATAAGCATGTTTGGAAGTTGGCCTCCCTGAGAAACAGACCCCCGAGGCTCGAGATCCGCCTTCCCGGGAGCCACGCCTTCGCAGGGGGCGGGGACAGGGGCTCACGGGGCTGCCCAGAGGAGAGGCTGGGCCGCAGCAGTGCCGCAGCAGAGGCCTCTGTGACCCCACGTCTCAGCTCTGCGATGCGGTGCAGAGGAGTCTGCCCTGGGCCAAGGGGCTGAGCTTCCCCATCTCCCTGTGGAGGTGTTGCTGGCTCTGAGCTGCCCAGCGGGGGCCATGCCACTGTGGGTGAGGGGTTTCGGGGGGAGGGTCTGAGTGCAGGGTCACAGCTGTGAGCGGTCGTCATCCAGCCCTCCAGACCCTCTGTCCTGGCGGGGCACGTGGGGTACACACAGCACCCACTCTCCACTATATCCAAGAATTAATGATCGGGACTTCCCTCGGGGTCCAGTGGTTAAGAATCCACCTTGCAATTCAGGGAATGGTTGGGGAACTAAGACCCCACATGCTACAGAGCAGCTCAGCCCGTGTGCCACAACTAGAGAGTCTGTGCTCGGCAGGGAAAGGTCCTGAATTAACACAACGAATGTCATGTGCTGTGACCAAGACCCACCGCCGCCAAAGGTAAAAAGCTGATGATAAATTTTAATGGCACCATCCAGTTTGTTCACAGTCCCAATTGACTCATCTGTGACTGCTACTGTCTGAATTGCATCCGCCCCGCCCCCAAATTCACAGGTTGCAGCCCTAGCCCCCAGTAGGAGTGTAGCTGGAGGTGGGGCCTGCAGGGAAGTAGCTTAGGTAAATTATGAGGGTGGGCCCCATCCGACAGGGTCAGTGTCCTCCGAAGAAGAGACGACAGAGACTGTGTCTCCCCGTGCACACCTGTGGAGGACAGAGCGAGAAGGCAGCCAGGACAGAGCCCTCGGGGGAGCCCAGCCATGCTGGGACCCCAGTCTCCCTGGGACTTTCAGCCTCAAGGGCCGTGAGGAATACATTTCATCATTTAAGCCCCTGGCCTGAGGTATTTTGTGCTGGAGGCCCGAGCAGCCTGAGACAGTCGGGAAAGTATTCGCACGGTTCAGTGCTGAAGAGGCGCAGAAGGGCACCCAGGGACACCCGTGTCTGAGGACCCTGGTGACCAGTTCCAGGGTGATGCTGCCACTTGCACGCGGGCCCTCCGTGCACCGAGGCTCCTGATGCTGGGTGCCACCGAGCTCTGAGTGTCCCATCTCTTCATATCCGAGAGCTCTAGCCTCACAAAGGAAAGACTGATCGGTGTGACCACACCCAGATGTAACACTTCTGTTGCTGTTGTTGAGTTGCTCAGTCACAGCTGACTCTCTGACCCCATGGACGGTAGCCCTCCAGGCTCCTCTGTCCATGCGATTTCCCAGGCAAGAATACTGGAGTGGGTTGCCATTTCCTACTCCAGGGGATCCTCTTGACCCAAGGTTCAAACCCACATCTCCTGCACTGCCAGGCTTTATATTTATATTATAAATTTTAAAGTGTATATTATATTTGTATTTATATATTTATATTCTTTACCACTGGGCCACCAGGGAAGCCCTAAATATTTTTATGTGTCCACAAATACATAAATAAGTTGAAAGTTAAACTTAAGCCAGGAGGGAGTTGTCATAGAAATGGTAAAGCATAATTAATTTCTGAAATTTACGAGGAGCTTGTATACAGAATAAGACATCTGATGGAAAAATGAATGCAGGAATCATTGGGCGGTTCAGAGAAAGGAAAAGGATGTTGCCAGTAAAATTCAGGCAGATCTTGAACCTCAGCAAAAATTAATGCAAATAAAACACCTTGGAGTTTCATTTGTCAGAAATACAAAATATTTTACAGGTGGATCACCACCCCCATGTTGATGAGGATGTATGGGTTTGTGCATCCTTTTGTGGAGGGCGGTTTGGAAATACTTACCAAGTGTGTACCTTGATTCACCACTTTCAGGAATTTTCTCTAGAGAGATATTCTTAAAACACACCAAGGACATGTATCAAAAAGTTATCCGCGGGGGGCCTCCTCGGTGGCTCAGTGGTGAAGAATCCGCCAGCCGAGGCAGGAGTCACGGGTTTGATCCCTGATCCAGGAGGCCCGCACGTGCCGCAGAGCAGCGGAGCCCATACCCCACGACTCCCGAGCCTGTGCTCCAGGGTCTGCGCTCTGCAGCGGGAGAAGCCACTGAAGTGAGAAGCCTGGAGACCACTAGAGAAAGCCCTTGCAGCAGTGAAGACCCAGCGCAGCCAGAGACAAATAATTAATAATTTAAAAAGTGGTCTGCTGTAAAAGCAAGTTATAAGCAGCCTGCCTGTCCATCAGCAGTAGAAGGAGAAGCAGCAGTGATTAAGGTTCTGATGGGGTCCTCTAATGGAATACTGTGCAGCCACTGGGAGGAAAGAGGAGAAGCTCTGAGTGCCCACAGGCAGGGTCTCCACGGTACCCCTGGCCCTGTGCCCACATGCGGGCGGCAGGGCACCCCGCTCTCCTGTCTCCTCTGGTGGGACCAGTCAAGAGACTGAAATAGGCCTCACTGTTTACACGGTGATTTTTTTTTTTTCAGTGTGTGAATGTAATATTCTTATTTCAGAAGGTATTCATTAAGGGACTTCCCTTGTGGTCCCGTGGTTAGGACGCCACGCTTCCACTGCAAGGGGTGTGGGTTCGCTCCTTGGTTGAGGAACTAAGATCCCACATGCTGAGTGGCACGGCCAAAAAATGTTTTTTAAATGCGTTCATTTAAAACTCAGTACCTGGTGAGAATACGGGTGAGAGCTGGGGAATTTCCGGTTGTCAGAAGCTCCTGTTGGTCTGCGGGTCTGTGAGGGGCTAGTGTTGCCCACCCCATAACAGGCAGGCCCAGGCTATGTTCCAGGGAGCGAGGGTCATGCAGCCAGGCCCCTGCGGCGGCCTCGCCACTAATGGGCAGCCTGGGTCTGGTAGGCCTCTGGGGCAGAGGTGGTCAGGGTGGGCTCCCTGGACAGTGGAAGCTCCAGAACTCCCCGCCACGGGGGTGGTGGGGGGCCGTTAGGCCACAGGGAGGGCGTTGGAGCACAGCTGGGGGCCAGTGTGTGCGACAGACTTGATTACAGGATCGGAGCCCAGCGTGGTCCGGGGGGCAGTGGGTCTGCGTGGCAGGTGATGGGCTGGGGGCGCTCTGAATGACCCCGGCCTGCTCCTGAGTCTCTGACGAGCCCCGGGGTGCCCAGCTGTTGTGCAGACGTGGGTGTGGGGAGGGCACGGGCCCTCTCAGCATTCTCAGTCTTTCTAGGTGGGGCTCTTGGAAGAGCGCCGGGCTCAGCTGGGGGCTCAGAACGTGTGGGGTGCCCCTCCCCTTCCCTCCCCTCCCCTCCCTCTCCCCCTACCAGGCTGCCGTGTGACCCCCTCTCTCCTGCTCCGTCCCCCCAGGCGAACACTGCGAAGTGAATGCGCGCTCCGGCCGCTGCGCCCACGGCGTGTGCAAGAACGGGGGCACCTGTGTGAACCTGCTCATCGGCGGCTTCCACTGCGTGTGCCCCCCCGGCGCGTTCGAGAGGCCCTACTGCGAGGTGACCACCCGGAGCTTCCCGCCGCAGTCCTTCGTCACCTTCCGGGGCCTGAGGCAGCGCTTCCACTTCACCGTGGCCCTCGCGTGAGTCCCCGTGTCCCCGCCCGTGCTGGAGGTTGGGGGGCAGTCTCGGGTCTCAGATCGGCCCTTCCTGCAGGACCCTGTGCAAATAGTGCAAATAGAGGATGTGGCCCCTGATTTAAGGGTTTCCCCTGTGGTTCAGCTGGTAAAGAATCCACCTGCAATGCAGGAGACCCCGGTTCGATTCCTGGGTCGGGAAGATCCGCTGGAGAAGGGATAGGCTACCCACTCCAGTGTTCTTGGGCTTCCCTGGTGGCTCAGCTGGTAAAGAATCCACCCGCAATGCGGGAGACCTGGGTTCAGTTCCTGGGTTGGGAAGATCCCCTGGAGAAGGGAAAGGCTCCCCACTCCAGTATTCTGGCCTGGAGAATTCCATAGACTGTATAGTCCCATGGGGTTGCAAAGGGTCGGGCACGACTGAGTTTCACTTTCACTTCACTTTCCCCTGATTCGAAAGTGAGAAATTTCCAGTTGGCAACAGCAGAGCACTAACGACCTTGGGGCCCTGTTTGCCCAGCTCCCACGCCTGTGAAGCCAGCCCGGATGGCCTGGTGCTGCCCGCCTGCCACCACGAGGGCACCTCTGCCACCCAAGTGCCCAGAACTAGGGGGAAAGGGCTTGGGACTCAGACGGCGTAGGCTCTTGTGAGGTCCCTGGCGAGCTGGGTAACCACGGGCGGGTGGCCTCGCCCCTTTCATCCCTGGTCCCTTAACCCGCAACGGGAGCAGGCTGACTGCACGCTCAGGCCATTCTTTTATTTTTTCATCTTTTTCTCCAAGAGAATTTAGATTTAACTTAATTTTTAAGATTTATCATTTCTACTGTAAAGATTTTTCTCAAGTTCAACTTAGTAGAATAAGGTGTTTTTTGTGTCTGGTGAGCGTTTGGGGATGCAGTCTCTGGGGACACAGTCTTCGTGGGAATGCGCCATCCGAGTCCCCCAGAACCAGATGCTTGCTCTGAGCTGCCCTTTGGAGCTCAGGGCCTCTTGGGGCGGGATGGGGCAGCTCCTCTCCCGGGGGTCCTGCCCCACCCGGGGAAGTCCTCCCCTATCTACCCTCCGCAATTGCACTCAAGTCTGAGTCCTTCACCCCCGTGTCTCCCTGTCTGGCCGCTTCTCTCCCAGTTTCCAGCACCTTGGCCCGGGCCACCGTCTTCCTCTCAGCTGACAGCTGTGGTGTCCTCGACTCTCAGCCTGCGCCAGGGGGATCCTTGTCCAATAGGTGTGCCGGGCCCGCCTGCCACCGGTGGTAAAACCCAGCTTCTGAATACGGCACTCAGCGGCCTCTGTGTGCTGACCCCTGTGACCTTGATCCTGACGGGGCCCGCCCTCACCTCCTGATGCTCTGGACCCGCCCAGCCCTGTGTGGGTGTTTCCCCGGCCCCTCCCGCCTGCCCCATCCCGTCTTCCGCCGCTTCCTTCAGGAAGCCCTGGTGAGCAGGCCGGGCCATGCCTGCATTCCAGTGCTGGCTGTCCAGTGTTTGGCCATCGCCCGCTTGACTGCTGCCTTCAGCCTCCGATGGCCTTGCTCGTGGGATCAGGCTGCCGTCCACCCTGCCTGCCCCTAAGGTCCTGTGGAGGACACGCGGTTAACATGGGGGCTTGCATCACTGGCGGGTTTTCTACATTGTGGCCCAAATCTGCTCGCTGTAAACCCATCCTCCACACTGGGTGGCCGGGTGGGGGGACCTGGTGCCAAGATTCCTGGCTCTGATATTTTTTTTTTTCCTGGTTGTCGGATGATTCGATTGGGCTCAAGTCTCTGAAACAGATGCTCGTCCTTTGAAGCCTTTAAATGGCCCTTTGGGCTCCCTGGCTGGGATCTGGGCTTCAGTCCCAGGACTGCTGTGCCCGTGCCCGTCCACCCGCTGGCCCGAAGCTCCTCACAGGCTTCTTGTCTTGCGTCCTAACACCCGGGGCCCAGAGGCCAGGAGCGGCTGACTGGTAGTTCCGTGCCAACATGGCGTGAATGCTCCCCACGTGTAGCCTGGGGACGTCACTGGGGGCCTCCTGGCCTCTCAGAGCAGGGGCTCTTGGGCCTGGTGGGGGTGGGAGGGGTTGAGTTGCAGAGGGCAAAGCTTCCAGGCATTCTCAGTGGCCTGGAGTGCCGGCTGGGGGCTCTGCAGAGGTGGGCAGACCCCTGAGCCCCCAGCCCCACCTTCGCCCGCCCACCTTGCCCAGCTCCAGCCCCCCAGTAGTTCTCGGGCTTGGACATCAGCACTGGGTACAGATGTGTCCTCTTGGAGGGCGTTCCGTTTAGAGACACGGGTCCCTGGTGAGATCCCTTCTGGGCTCTGCCCAGCTCATCACAGACCTCAGCGTGGACCGCTCCGTGGCCAGCCTGCTTATCCTGATCTGCAGGCATTTCCCCGTTCAGCCCTCTTCCTGAATCTTCCTCGGAGGCCAGCTTTAATGAAACAGCAAGACCGGCTCTCATCCGTGAGCGTGCCTGTTCTGGATCCTTTGAGCATCTCCCCCTTTCCCGGGAACTTGGCAGGAGGGTGGGAGACACAGCTCTGGTCGGCCCCTGACCTGACTGCAAGGCTGGAGTGGTGTTGAGTCTAAGGGCAGTTGTGAGGTTTGGGATGTGTGGAGCCCGCTGTTTGGGGGTGATTTCTCACATCCTGGTGCACAGCTCACGGCTCCACCACAGCCTGTAAACCAGCGAACCAGGGTCTGTCTCCAGGGTGTGGAGAGGGCGCACGTGAGCAGGCACGTGCGGTTGCCCTCCCACCCTCTCACAGGGCCTCCGTGCCAGGCCCTGGTCCTGGCCCTGCCTGCTCCCAGCCCGGTCCCTCCTCTGCCCGTAAGCCCTGTGCTCAGGAGGCCACCGAGTGGGCACAGCCTCCAAAACAAGGGTTCCTCTTTGGCACCCTTGGCAACTCTGTGTGCCACGTGGCTGGATGTTTAGTAGGCTCCTGTGGGTGCCCACCCCCAGGTCAGAGGTGCCCTGTGTCTTCTGGCAGATTCATTGCTCCGGGTGGTTTTGCTGTCTCTGTGGCCATGGCCGCTCACCACTGGGCATGACCAGCAGCCCTCCATCGAGGGCAGCGCAGCCACTAAGCTACAGGGGGCTGACCTGAAAGGTGGCCAGAAGTCCTGGGGTAGGGGGCGGCCCATGGATGCAAAAACTGGCAAAGGAAGTCTGGTGGCTCCAGACTCAGAAGCTGAAGAGCAGTCGTGTTTAACTCAATGTCCCTCTAATGCAGTGTGTCCCTTTGCTTGGAAAGTGTAGTATTTTAGGGGATCATGTGACAACAATTTAGGGACAGTTTCCCGTGAGCCTGATGATGGCTAAGGTGTCGAGGTGCCGCCAACCAGGGAGCGTTTTGCAGCAAAAGCAGAGTGTGAAAAGTCCCCCAGAGCGTGGGCGGGGCTGGGAAGGAGCTGGCCCCCTGCCTGCTGGGGGTCGCACCGTGAGAAAGGTGGGCTGGGGCGCCGGCCCAGGGCTTTTGTTTCAGGCAGTTTCTCTGGAAGCGGCGTCTCCCCTTTCTGGCTCTGTTTGCCCAGGGCCTGGGCTCCGAGTGGGCGCCCCCGCCCGCCTCCTTTGTCCTTTCTGCTGCCCGGCCCCCTCTCCAGGCTGCGGTTTCTGTTTCTGCCCGTTCTCCTTTGGCACTGTTCAGACTCTGCCCAGGGCCCCAGAGCTCTTCGTTAGCTCTTCCATCCTGGCAGTGCAGGGGGCCCACCCCTGAGGACCCTCCCGCACTGACCCTCTGCACTGGCTCCCACCCTGGTCCAAAGAGAAACCCACACCCGTCAGTCCTGCAGAAGGGGAGCAGATGTGGCCCGAGGGTCTCAGGAAGAGGGCCGCTGTTAATTCAGCTCCTCTCTTCTGCCTGCTGGCTCCACACTTTGCTCTGCAGGTATTTTTAGGGTTGTCATTGGCACCTGCTGCCTCTAAACCAAGGGGCTGCCAGCTGTGAGCAGGAGCTGTCAGTTCTGTGCACCTCAAGGAGCGGGAGCTGGGGTCAGATGCTCAACGCTGGCTCCCACAGACCCTGCCGCACGAAAGCGGGTAAACTGACCTGGAATCAAAGGAAGGACTTTTCCCGCTTAATCTCGGGGGAGAGGGACATCCAGCTGTCTCAGGAAACAGTCTTGCGTTTCCCCTGGGATTTGCGGGTTCTCTGTAACCAGGGAGTCCAGGAGGCGTCGTGGTGTGTCGGGGACCCTCGGCTCTGATGGTAGCGGCCTCCTATTGGGTAGGAGGAGATTTCTGAGGCTCTTTGCTTCTTGTCAGAGTAAGTGGTTTTTTACTCTCGATGCTTCAAGTCTGACGAGGTTATCTTCACGCGTCTCTTGGTTCACGGGAGCCCCATCCATGCCTGGATGCAACACACTGGTGTCACACACTTGCCTGGACCAGATCTCTCTTGTTTGGTCTTGGAAATGTAGCTGTGAATGAGAGTCATCCTCCCTCCCCTTAAAGGATCACTTGTCCTTTTGTAAACATTTTTTTATGTAAAAAAGTTTTTCAGCCTGCAGGATCTTTGTTCCCCGACCAGGGAGCAAACCCTCGCCCTTGCAGTGGAACCTTGGAGTCTTAACCACCGGACTGCCAGGAAAGTCCCAGGAGCACGCGTTCTCCTAAAGGAACAAATAAGCAGGAGAATTTCAGAAATAAAATGAGTGACGTGATAGACTGTCGGGGGGCACAGTTCAGATAAAACGAGTTGGGAAAACACAACTGCAGTGACGCCTGGGACGCCTGCAGAGGCGGGGAGTTCACCCCCCGGGCAGGGGTCAGCAGGTGTGGAGGCCCCTCCGGGGGCAGGGAAGGGGCAGAGGGACCCAGTGTGGCTGCGGCTGGAGCCTGGTGGTGGAGACGAGGGGCTCCGGCCTGAGCTGGTCATCAGCACCTGCATCCCGTGCCCTGGGGGCACGCGCAGCTGTGCCCCCCGAGCAGCAGGCGCCCTGCCTGTGTTCAATGCCCAGACATTCCCCGCTGGTACAGCGTCTGTGTCACCCTCCTAGAGCATCATACGGAGGTGGTGGTAACCAAATTCCCCCCAGAATCTGCTTTGCTCCTTCCAGAAAAGAACGTCGTTAATCAGGATTTGTGCTATTTGTATGTTAAGTCGTGTCCAACTCTGCAATCCCATGGACTGTAGCCCCCCAGGCTCCTCTGTCCATGAGATTCTCCAGGCAAGAATGCTGGAGTGAGTCGCCATGCCCTCCTCCAGGGGGTCTTCCTGACTCAGGGATCGAACCCGCGTCTCTTGTGTCTCGTGCATTGGCAGGCGGGTTCTTTATCTCTAGCTCCACCTGGGTTGTCAACTTCCGATGTGAAAGAGAGTCCTGGGACCAGGGTCTTGGCTGAGCATGGCCCGTGCTGTCGCCCACTCTGGCTGGGCCGGTCGCCCTGGGCCCCCGCCCCTGGCCACCTGCAGATTCCACCCTGAGGTCATTCACTGTGTGATGTGCTCTGCCCCCCAGGTTTGCCACCCAGGAGAGGAACGCGCTGCTGCTGTATAACGGCCGCTTCAACGAGAAGCACGACTTCATCGCCCTGGAGATTGTGGACGAGCAGGTGCAGCTCACCTTCTCGGCAGGTAAAGCCTCCCCTGCATGAGGAGCCGCCCTTGGGCTGCATCCCAGGCTCTTCCTTGGCTAAAACCACCCCACCCTGCAGCAGCGCCCTCTAGCGTGCCGATCCCTGGTTCTCCACCTGGGAATCCGTGCCGTGGCGTGGGGGCGGGGGGATCCCCGAACGCGCAAAGATGTTCACTGCAGCGCTGCTTATAATGCTGCAGACGCAGCTCCAGTGTCCAGAGACTGGGGAATCCTTGCGCCCTCTGTAGAATGAACACACTAACAAAGCCGTTGAAAACGTTTTCCCGGTTGCTGGGGAGAACGCGGGTCCAGACGGTCGGAAGGCCTTTTCGCCTTGGGGGTCTGCTCACTTCTCTTCTCCGCGGCCCACAGGCGAGACCACGACCACGGTGGCGCCGCAGGTTCCCGGGGGCGTGAGTGATGGGCGCTGGCATGCCGTCCAGGTGCACTACTACAACAAGGTAGGCACCCCCGCCCCTCTGGCAGCCCCGGGGCCCGCACGCCGATGCCGATAAACGTGCCAGTTGGCAGAGTTACGTAGGAAACGAGCATCTGTTGAGGGTCTGTGTGAAGATACCTAAGCCCCACGGTGTGGCAGATACTCCCTCAGGGAGCACTGGGACCCCTGAGATCACCCGACCCCCCGGGGCAGGACGCAGAAAGAGCTTATTCATCGCGGCTGCCTCGGCCGAGCCATTACTGGGGGCTGAAATCCCAGGCCATTCAAACACAGTTCCAAGGCCTAAACCTTCCCTGCCTCCCTAGATGAAACCCGAGAGGCAGAAGGCTCTCCCAGGAAACACTGTGAAGATCTGGGCGTTTTGGGGGGTTTCCTTTCATTTTGCTGTTTCTTGACTTGTAAGGAGACTCCTTGCTAGTTTTTGCATCAGAATGCCCCGCTTTCCAATTGCTGGGGATTTGGCAAGCCTCTCTTTTCCTTCCTGGGGAACTCTGGGGCTCCTCCCCCTCATGGCATTCAGCCACAGACTTGGGCCTGGCTTGGCTCGCAGACAAGGGGTCCCTGCTCAGTAAGGGATACACCCGTGGAGAAAGAGCGCTGCCTTTCAGCCTTTGGACACAGTGTGGATCTGACTCTCCACGTCTCCACTGCCCTGAATGTGTAGCCCCCGGCAGTGATCGCCCTGCAAGGTGACCCTGGTTCTTTGCCCCCAACCTGAGGGCGGGCGCTCTCGTTGCCCCGCCCCGGGTAGAGGGCGGCCAGGTTCTGACTCGGGTGTGGAACTTGGCGCCACGTTTGTGATGAGGGCCGGGGTGCAGGTCTGAAGCGACGCGGGGGCTGGCGTCCCTCTTGGGAGCGTGAGGACCAGGTCGGGGATGTCCACAGCTGCCTGGGACAGACGCCCCGGGCTCCCTGCTCTGTTAGGCCCGGGCCATGGTCTCGGCGGTGCCCGTGTTACCCGACGCAGGGCCATGTGTGAGAGCTAAGGACATGGGCTGGAGGCCCAGAGGGAGGCAGGGCGCCCCCAAAGACACGGGGGCAGTTTCCTCACTGCCCCGTCTTGTGTGCAAGAGCCCTCTTCTGCGGGTGTGCCCGTGGCCGTTTGGGACAGTCATTAGCCAATGTGAGGCACCCACCTCCTGCCCACCTGGAACAGCCTCGGGTGGCCGCAGTGGGAGATGAGGGGCGCAGGGGGACCCTCAGAGCTGACCTCCCAGGGCTTGAGGATGGACGGATCCTCAGCTTGGGTTTTTCTCTCTGCAGGGTCTTAACCCCCCCCAACCTCCTTTCCCCAACCCGTGGGCCTTTCTGACCTGATTCAGCTGCTCTGGAGGAAAGCAGGGGTCCCCCAGGGCCCCCCAAGGGAGTTCTGCCCCACAGCCCGCTCGAGGTCAGATGCTTTCTGACCCGTCTCTCTGCCCTGGAGGTAGCATGCTCAGCAACTGTAGGAGCTGCGGAGCAGCAGCTCTCAGCTGGCGCAGGTGTGAGGGCCGCCCGAGCCTCCTGGAGGGCCAGGCGCCCACAGCACGCAGCCCCGTCCACCAAGCAGGGACAGCTGGCTCTGACCTCAGGGCCTCAATGTGCTCCAGCCAGGGGGGCAGTGGACGGCCCTGATGCCCCAGGTCATGGCGATAACTTTCCCACGTCCAGACGGGACCAGCAAGAAGCTGTGTTGGCATCAGGGCTCCTGCAAGGCCGACCCCCTCCTGGCCCACAGATGGGGGACACGGGGGTCAGTGGCTCTCTGGCTCAGACACCTATGGGCTCTTTGTCAGGATGCTGCACACGCCCTCGAGTAGAACGAAGGGAAAGTTGAGTCACAGTGGTGCTCCAGGGCCACACGGCAAGGACGTGGTGCCCGCGGTCTGACTTTCCTGCCTCTGAGCTCTCAGCCTCTGGCCTCCTCCCCTTGCCGGCAGGGCCAGGACCCCAGGGAGGGGCCGTCCCTGGTCATCCTCTGGGGGGAGGATGCGTGCCTCCGGGGGGCTTCCCACCCAGCAGGGTGCCAAGGAGACCCTCGGGGGGCCCCCCCGCTTCATGTCAGGGAAACACCCATGGTACCTCTTCCTTCCTGCTTGTGTGGGAAACATACCTCCCGGGGACGGCTGAAGACTGGGCTTGGGGGCTGAGTCGGCCTCGACTCCCCAGCAAGGTCAGCTGCCAGTGGTCCCAGCTGAGCAGAGATGGGGCCTCTGGCTTGGCCCGCCCTGCCCTGGTTCCAGGGCATCCATCGGCCTCCGACATCGCCAAGGCCTGCCTGCTCACAGCGCCCCTGCAGGCGGCCCTGAGGAACAAACTCCCTCCTGAAGGGGCCCCCAGGGAGGAGGGGCCCAGGAGACGTGGACCCCTGCCACCCCCGCTTCCGATCCTGAAGCAGACCCTCCATGCGGGATTAGGCCTCTCCTCTGGGCTGCTCAGCTGCTTCCTCTCTTGCCCGAGGCTGCTGGGTGGAGGCACCCTGCAGTTTGCACGCAGACCTGGAGGCCGCCCATGTGGTCTGTCTCCTCGGACGATGGGAAGTGCTCAGGATTAGGGCGTCTGTCTCAGGAGCTTTGTGTCTCTCGGAGCCAAGGCGCTGGCTTGTCCAGGTGCAGAGGCCCCCCTGGGGCCTGGGTGGGGAGCAGCTCGAGCCGTGTGGAGGGGCTGTGGCGGGGGACTGCGGCGGCCCACGTCAGGATGCGACCGTGGGCGGGAAGGAGGGCAGCCGTGAAGGTGGTCTGTTGGGAGCGGGTTGCTCTGCTCTGCAAGCCTCTGTCTGTCATCCACGTCGGGTCTGGTCCTCAGGTGGGTCCTGTGTGGGAAACCTCTGGGGCCCCATGGGGCCTCCCCCCACGTCCACGGTTGCCCTGGGCTATTTTACCAGTCACCCCCACCCCAGCCCCCGGAAACAGGTGGAAACCTCCCCAGGATGGCGTAGGAGGGCTTACGACCAAAGGGGACAGGGTGTGGGGCTTCCATCCATGTGGGCAGTGCAGGACCCAGGGCTGTGTCAGCCTTGAGGCCGAGAGGGACCAGGAGAGCGCAGAGTGGAACCCGGACAGGAGGGGTCCTGGGGAGAAGCCCCCTGTGCAGAGAAGTAACCTCCTGGCAATGCCCCCCACCTCCCATTGGCCAAAGGCAGCCAGGGAGCAGAGGACATGACCCCTTGATAGGGTCCATGTGGGCTGGTCCCCCAGGCAGGAAAGTGAAAGTCACGCAGTCGTGCCTGACTCTTTGCGACCCCACGGACTATGCAGTCCGTGCAATTCTCCAGGCCAGAATACCGGAGTGGGGAGCCTTTCTCTTCTCCAGGGGATCTTCCCAACCCAGGGATCGAACCCAGGTCTCCCGCATTGTGGGTGGAAGAATCTTAACCAGTTGAGCCACAAGGCAAGTCCCCCAGGCAGGGAGCCCAGCAAAGTCAGTTCACTTTTTCTTTCTGCTTGGGGTGGCATTTTAAGCGAGAAGGACCGGTGGCAAAATTCACTTTCAGTGGAGCTCGGGTGCCCGCTGGAGCTGGGTGTTTTCCTGGGAAGGTATTTTAAAGGCAGACACTTTGCACAAACATGTTGAACTCCGTCAGGCGCAGGTGGAACCTGGGGCCCCTCTGCCCACACAGCCCATGGAGGTTTAGGGAGGATTTGGAGGGTTTGTGCTCTGGTGAAGACCTGCCTGCCAGGGCAGGAGATACAATAGACACAGGCTCGATTCCGGGGTGGGGAAGATCCCCTGGAGAAGCAAATGACAACCCACTCCAGTATTCTTGCCTGGAAAATCCCGTGGACAGAGGAACCCGGTGGGCTGCAGTCCATGGGGTTGCAAGAGTGGGACACGCCTGAGCACCCACTCACGCACGCCCACGTGGTCATCACCTGATCACAGATGTCTTTTCCTCCGAGGCTGTTGTGCACGATGGGTAAACGTTTTCCCTCCCAGCTTGCAGAAGGGTCTGTGTGGCTCTTAAGTGATTTCTCTGCACTGGGAATTCGGGTTCAACGTTAGTCAGAGTTCTGTGGGGTGTCTGTCCTTCCCCCTCGCCCTTGGGCATCAGAATGTTTGTGTCGAGACCCCCGGGGCCATGGGGAGAGGGGAGGAGCACCCTCCTATGGGAGCAGCAGGGAACGGACGTCTCTGCTCTTCACAGGGAAGACAGTCTCACTGAGCACCGGCAGTGCCCCCAGCGCGGTAGGGGGCGTCTGGAGGGGTTACCTGGAGGCCTGCGCCCTGTCCAGTCAGGCATCTGGGGTGCAGACACGTCAGCCAGGAGGTGACTGACAGGATCCTGGGTGGGGCCTCGACAGGCGGGGCCTGTTCTGGTCCCAGTGATTCCCAGAGGACCGGCTTGTCTCCGGCCTGGTGCTGGAAGCATCTTTGAGCAGTGAGAGCCCTGGTGCACTGCTTCTCTCACCACCCACATTCTGTGCTTCTCACCGAGCACAGCATCCAGTGTTGAAGGTTCTGGTGACCCTGGGGGAGGGGCCGCTGGTGTGGGGCTCAGTGGGGTCGGCTCCACCCGGGCCGCACTCATCCCTCATGACCTCTCGGGTCTGTGCCGCACACTGCGTTCCAGGAGCTCCAGGGAAGTGGGCTCTGTGCGGGGTGGTGCAGGGGGGTCTGATTGCCTGTTGTGGTGTTGGGGAAGACTCTTGAGAGTCCCTTGGACTTCAAGGAGATCCAACCAGTCCATCCTAAAGGAAATCAGTCCTGAATGTTCGTGGGAAGGACAAACTCCAATACTTTGGCCACCTGATGCAAACAACTGACTCAGAAAAGACCCAGATGCTGGGAAAGAGCAGCATTGAAGGTTGAAGGTGGGAGGAAAAGGGGACGACAGAGGATGAGATGGTTGGATGGCATCACCGACTGGATGGACATGAGTTTGAGTGAACTCCAGGAGTTGGTGGTGGACAGGGAGGCCTGGTGTGCTGCAGTCCATGGGGTCACAAAGGGTCGGACACGACTGAGAGACTGAACTGAACTGAACCACTCCCAGGCTCAGGGGGGCTCCCTCTGCTCTGGCAGATCTTCCAGAAGACTCAAAGGCTTCCTGTTTCAGGCTGGTCTTCATGGAGGTCCTCCTGGAGTCCTGCAGACCTCTGTGGGTTCACCCCTGGGCGGGGCTGCCCAGCCTCCAGATCACTCCCTTCTGCCCTTTCTTTGTGCCTTTGTTCACTCGTCAATACATGGAGCAGTTATTGAGTGCCTGTTGCGTGCCGGGCATTGTTCTGGGTATGGGATACACAAAAAGACCAGAGATAAGACTGTTGTTGTGTAGGTGTGCGTGTTCCAGAGGGTGTGGGGGAGGGTAGGAAGGGAGAGACAGTGAGCAGAGGGAGAGAGAGAACTCGAGGGAGGGAGAAGGTCGGCCTCACCCGCAGAGCTCTGGATGCTTTCCGTAACGGCAGGTATTTAGGAACCAGGATTCAGGTGCGGGTGCACTGGTTGCTCTAGGGGGTCTCACTCCCAGTCTCTTACTGGGCCAGTAGAGCCTCTGTATGTGTGTGCAGGTGTGTGTGTGTGCTCGTATATACTCATACTGAAATTCATATTTCTTTCTGTCTCTACTTATTGAAAACTTTGAATTCCGTTCCAGCACCACAGAGTCATTCCAGTTTTTTCCCCGTCCATGTCTGTAAATCTTTTCCTGCTCGGTGAGAAAACCTGTTCCCATTGCCCTCGGCATAGCTCTTCATCGTCTCAACCCACCATCGTTTAAACGGCCTCCAGCCCCACCGGGCCGCCGCCTCCTCGCTCACCCTCAGCCCTTACCAGGCCACCTCCCCAGTCACCCTTCTCATTCGGCCCAGCATTGTGACCGCTGCCTCTCTAGGCCCTGAATCTACCGACCGACTCCAACAGGTGCTGGGAACAAGGGACCTTCATAGAGATTTGACTCAAGTATTCAATTATTCAGAAAAGGGAGGAAGGGGGAAAAATAAAGGAAGTTTGTTTAAAATTTTTTTTAATTTAACGGAAATGAAAATACCAAATGCCAAAATATGTGGGATGCTGAGAGGGAAATTCATAGCATTTTATACTCATATTAGAAAAGAGCTGTGCTAGGCTGTGCTTAGTCACCCAGTCGTGTCCAACTCTGCGACCCCATGGACTGCAGCATACAAGGCTCCTCTGCCCTTGGGGATTCTCCAGGCAAGAATACTGAGGCTGCATCTCAAATCGATAACTAAGTTCCCACTTCAGTTCAGTTCAGTCGTGTCCAACTCTTTGCGACCCCGTGGACTGCAGCATGCCAGGTTTCCCTGTCCATCACCAGCTCCCAGGGGGTTTCCCTGTCCATCACCAGCTCCCGGGAGGCTCCCACTTCAAGAACCTCCACAAAGAAGAGCAAAATAAACCCAAAGCAAGTAGATGGAAGGAGTGGATAAAGACAGGAGCAGAGACCAGAGATTTTTAAAACAGGAAACCAATAGAAAGAATCAATGGAACAAAGAGCTTTGGGAAAACCCATAATGTCATCAAACTTTTAGCAAGAAAAAAAAAAAAGAGAGAAGATAGGTTAGTAGTATCAGGAATAAGTTCTCAATTCCTTGAAACACACACACGGTCGCAAATCAACCAACATGAAATAATTCAAACAACTACGTTACTATTAAGGAAACTGTACTTTAAAAGCTCCCCAGAATGGAATCTCAGGCTCCGGGGGTCTCACCTGAGAGTTCTATCAAATGTTTCTGGAATTACACCGATTCTGTACAGCGTCTTTCAGAAAATAAAAGAGGAGGGAACACTTTCCGGTCCATTTTGTGAAATTAATGTCCCCCTAATACCAAAATCAGAGGAAGACAGTACCAATAAAAAGCTATAGACTAATGTCTCCCATGACTATAGATACAACTCACGTACACAGAGATTCACAGCAGCTTATATCCCTAACATTCCCAAACTGAATAGTTAACACAGACTGTGTGTATCCACGCACCATGGGACCCAGAATACTACTCAGTAATAAGACAGGAGAAACTTCTGACACATGTAAGAGAAAAGTGTGCTGACCAGGGAGAACCAGTCTCATGAGTTTTCGCCAGCAAAGGTCCATCTAGTCAAAGCTGTGGTTTAAAGTCATGTATGAGTGTGAGAGTTGGACTAAAAAGAAAGCTGAGCACCGAAGAATTGATGCTTTTGAACTGTGGTGTTGGAGCAAACTCTTCAGAGTCCCTTGGACAGCAAGGAGAGCCAACCAGTCCATCCTAAAGGAAATCGGTCCTGAATATTCATTGGAAGGACTGATGCTGAAGCTGAAGCTCCAGTACTTTGGCCACCTCGTGCGAAGGGCTGACTCATTTGACTCATCGTGCTGATGGAAACACTCTGTATCCTGACTGTATCAGCGTCCACATCTGGGCCGTGATGTTTACAGTTGGTGGACACTGGGTAAAGGGCGCCTCAGATCTTGCTTATTTTTTAGAATTGTGTGTGCATCTAAAATTAACTCAAGGACTTAATTAAAAGAACTTTGAAAGATGGACAAATATGTGCTGGCATATGCACATTTTTTTCCCTGAAGGGCACCTTCCTCCCCCCCCAAAGCAAGTCCATCAACAGCACGGATCAGATAGCTGTGCTGGGTCCTAAGCCAGCCCACGCGAGGTATCTTGAAACATCAGCTGTTTATTATTCCTGTGATTCGGTGACGGGAGGCATTGTTGCAACTCTTTCTGCAGAGAGTCCGCCGCATGCGGATGCCTTTGGGAATACGGTTAATGAGAAGGGGGGCCTTCGTGTTCACTTTAACTTCCTGTGATGTCTTATGTGTTTCGTGCTTTCGTCTATTAAAGAATACAGCCGGAGTCATCTGGGTGATGGGCTCATGAGCCATTTTTGTTTTCTCTTCTAAAAAGTTTTCCGTTTAGAAAATCATTTGATTCAAAGCAGGTACGAGATAAGGAAGCTAAACTTTTTCAAGTGTAGGTAGGCGTTTGCCAAGTCCATCAACCCTTCGTGATGCAGGAGAGGGCCAGGTGGGTGGTTACCGTCCCCCGGTCTGCACAGGGTCTTCTTAGCCTCGCTCCTCCCACTCACGGAGGTGGTAGCCTGGGAGCCTTGCGGACCAGTCGGTGGGACGCGCTGAACACGCTCAGTTCCTGCCGGGCAGGCTCACCCGTTCCAGTCCAAGTCCGCGGTCTGGGGTGTGAGTCGTTTTGTTTCTCTCCGGCTGGGTCTCTTGCTTTCCTCGGCCAGTTTCTGGGGACAGGAGTGGTCCCTGCTGTGTCTGGACCCGTGGGTAGCCGATCTGCGTCTGACATCAATGTTCCCGTGACCGCAGTGGGGGCCCAGTGCCCAAGAGGGTGGGGCGCCCACCTGCTTCCTTTCCAAACACTCCCCGTCAGAGGGCAGAGTCACCCGCCGTGGAAACAGAACCGCTCAGCCCCACCCGGGCCCCCGACCCCCGCCTGCCGTGGAAAGTTGCCTGCAGCCCGGAGCTCCAGGCGGCTCCCTGTCTGGTGGCCTCGTGCCTCCACCGGCCGCCCTGTCCCACCCGGCACGCCCAGCTCAGTCCCCCGTCACCGCCCCCCAATGCTCTGCAGTGAAACACTGCCCGCCTGAGCCCCCTGCCCTCCCAGGCTGCCCCCTTCCCTTCACCCCTGCCCCCTGCCCTCCCCAGGACCAGCCCGTCTCTGCCGAGGGCCTCACGTCCAGCCCGGGAGGAGGACACAGAGGGACAGGGTCGGGGCTGGACGGAGCCCACCTGCCGGCGCCCTCCCGCTCTGCCCCTCCCCCTCCCCCACCTTCCCAGCCCTTCCAGGCCTCACCTCTGCCTTCTCCCAACAACCCAGCCCTGTCCTCACCCCTGCATGGCACCTTAGAGGGCTGCGGACCTGAGGTGGGGGCAGGGAGGCTGATCCGGAGGAGGGTGGAGGCAACTGGGAGGCTCTGGGGGTCTGTAGGGAGAAGCTGAGGGTCCTGGGGTCTCTTTGTGGCCATGCACACTCTGGGGACAGAGAGGATCCTATTGGGGTCCCAGCAAGAGCAGAAGGGGACTTTGCAAGTGTGTGTGTGTGTACGTGTGGGTGTGAGTGTGGATGCTTCTTGAAACCCTCTCTCTCTTTGTCTGAGAAGGTTTTCAGAAAAGATGACCCATAACCTGCAAACCCTGGCAGCCCAGCGACGTGTCATTCCTGACGCCGCCTTCCTTTCTCTCCCAGACCACTCAAAGGGCCCCTCCTCGGCTCTGGTCCAGCTGGGAGCAGTCGACGTCAGAGTCATAGACCCCAGGGGTGCAGGGCGTGCACTTCTCATGGGGCACTTGAGGGGCCTCCCCTTCGTGTCGAGCAGCTTCTGGTCCACAGAGCCCCTAAAAGAAGGAACATGTTCCCCCAACTTTCCAAGAAGGCGCTGTGTAAATGGAAAGAACCCTGACCTTGAGCCCTCCATCTATCATTGGAGAAGAGACCCCCTTGGAGCAAAGTTGTGTGAACTCCTGGGTTCCCAGAAAACTCAGAGAGCCTGCCCGGCCAGACAGATACAGACAAGGGACCCGGCCTGGTGGGGACGGCAGCTCCGACACTCCTGGCTCCTGCTCACTGGCCCCTGAGCTTGTCTGGTGAAAGGCCACACCTGGGGAGGATCTTGTCCAGAACAAAAGGCGTCCCCACGGAGATCGCTGGGGCCGGTAGGAGATGCTTCTTCATACACAGTGCCGAGCGCACAGGCCACACTCAGTGGACCTCTGCCTCCCAGCCCTGGGTTTTCCCACGTCTGAGCAACCATCACAAAAGCACCTCCTTTGACCTGTGGCCACAGTCCTCAGGAGTCGGGTCACCGCATTGCCTAAGAAACGGATGGCTCTGCTGTGGTTCGTGTTAAGGTGACCAGTTGGTTCTGACCCTTGTGAAAAATCTTCTCTTTTTAATGCTCCCCAAATAAGAAGGGTCCATTCTCACAGCCCAGTATTCTGCTGGACAGCTGGACACGTGAGGGACTCAGAGCTGAGCGATGCTCTGTGCCCTGGAGAAGGACCGGAGGCTGCCACGAAGACGTGCTTAAGTCCAGGCTGCTCCTAGTTTGGTGTGTGAGGTTTTGCCATGTGGTTGCCGCTTGCAGGATCTTAGTTTCCCTACGAGAAATTGAGCCTGGGGCCGTGGCAGTCAAACTCCCAAGTCCTAACCACTGGACTGCTAGGGAACTCTTGTTTTTTCTTTAAAGGTGTTAAAAAAAGAAGCTATATATTTTTCATGCAGGCAAACAGCGTGGCGAAAATACAGGGAGAACAGCCGTTGGTGTGTATTTTGGCTTTCTTCCCGCCTTTCTTAGCAACGGCACAGCAGCAACAAACTTCCTGGAATGTTCCCTTCACAAACGTCCCTGTGCATTTAATCCCACCCGGGAGGCCCCGTTTTCACCTCGGTTTTATGGCTGAACCTGGCTCAGGGGTCTGGGGTGGAGAGTGGGAGTCAGGGGACTTTGCCAAGTGGGGTAAGGATGTGATGCCTTGGCCTTTTGGAGGTCATGCTTGTTGGAGGCTGTGGACACTGCTGTCCCCTGGCCCCTGCCAGCCTTGGGCCCTGACTGCGTTGGTGTGACAGCCAGCCCAGTACCAGGGACTTGGCAGGGGGCCTGGGTCCTCTCTTCCAAATGACACTGGACTTAGCCTCTCTCCAGGAGGTGCTGCCCAGTTGGGCAGCACGTCCCCTGCCCCAGGTCCCCGGCAAGCGAAGCAGGCAGGAGCAGGTGCCCCTTCGGCCAGCTGTGCACCCTGCCTGGTGGTCCCGTCAGGCTTCCATGCCGCAGCGTGCTGCCCACGCCCTGGGGGACGCTGTGCCCATCCTAGGGTGCGGGTGTCCCGTGTCTCAGAGGAAAAGGGTCAAGAAGGCCTGGGCTTAGGTCTTAATGTTAAACTCAAGAAGTAAATATGTTTACTGCTTCAGTTCAGGCGCTCAGTCGTGTCCGACTCTTTGAGACCCCATGAACCACAGCACACCAGGCCTCTCTTTCCACCACCAACTCCCGGAGTCCACCCAAACCCGTGTCCATCCACTCGGTGATGCCATGCAGCCACCTCATCCTCTGTCGTTTATTGCTTAATCTGGCGGAACTCTGAGCTCCTGGCAATTTCACTGAAGAAGGTTGTTGTTGATGTTCAGTCACTAAGTCGTTTCCGACTCTTGTGACCCCATGGACTGTAGCCCATCAGGCTCCTCTGCTCATGGGATTTCCCAGGCAAGAGTACTGGAGTGGGCTGCCATTTCCTTCTCCACTGAAGAAGGTGGAATGACCTCTTTTTCTACATTTTATTGAAGTATAGTTGATTTACAATGTTGGGTTTAATTTATGCTGCCCAGAAAAGGGATTCATAGATATTCTTTTCCACTGTGGTTTTACCCCAGAACATCGAGCATCGTTCCCTGAGGTGTACGTAGACGTTGTTCATCTACTCTATATTTAACAGTTGGCATCCACGAACTTGCATCCCACCGTCCTTCTCTGCTCCTGCCTGGGTGGCGTTGGGGCGAATCCCTTCCCATAAGAGACATGGACCTAGCTCTCCATCGCGGAGCCCAGATCCCCTGTGTGGAGGCCTGGTCGGCGCTCCGGGTCTGGGAGGGGCCGCAGCCTGCCTAGGGGGCGGGAGGGCATTCCTACTTGTGTGTTACAGGTGGGGAAGCTGAGCGTCAGAGTCGCTACCAGAGCATCCAGCAACTGTCTGTATGTGGGGCGCCCCCCAGACCCAACCTGGGCCCCTGGGGACGCAGCACCTAGATCTGCTGTTGGAGTTCCAGCAAAGTCCTATTGGGTGGCTCCCTGGGCTTTTGGTTTGGATCCTGGAAGTGTGTGGCTGGATGTTTTCTCCTCTCGTCCACCAATTAGCATCAGAGAAGAACAACACGCCTGCTTTGGAGGGGGCCTCCTCACCTTTGTGCCTGGACCAGGGTGGGGGCTCGCCCACATTTCTCCGTGTGCCCGTCGTCCAGTGGGCTTCGTCCATCCAGCTGGCCCGGTCGTCGGGTCTGAGCCTCACACGTACGCGTTCTAGGCTGCATTTCCACTCTTTGTGACATTCCTGAGGCCCAGCCGTCTGTGAACTCTTTGATATGAACGTCAGTTAATCATTTCTGACACAGCGTGAATCTATTTCGTTCCCAAGACTTGCCCCTCCTGGTATCTGGTTTCGAGCCCCCACCCCACGCCTCCTTCCCTTGCAACCAGCATTTGAAATTGAACCGCCATCTGCCTCCCCGATGAGGAATTGTCTGCAGCAGGTTAAAAGGCTGTAGAAATATGAGCACTTCGTAGGGACCAAGCCCTATTGTGTCACAGACAATCCCCACGGGCTGCTCCGGGACCCCTGAGTGGAAAAGCCCAGGGAGTGGGGGTTGCTGCCCGGGGGAGAGGAAATAGCTGAAGGGAAATAAAAGGGGGCAGACCCCAAGTGATGACTTGGGGCAGGTTCGCCGGGAGCCAGGAACCCGGATCCGCACAGACTTGCGAAGCTGGTTGTTTGGGTCCCCCTGACGCGCATAGCGTCCTTTAGAACCCTTCTTGGGGGTGGGCACGGTGGCCGTGTCCTCGCTGGCCCCGATCCCGCCTGCCCATGGTGGGCTCTGCTCGGGGCAGCTGTGCGCACTGAGCAGTGTGGCCCGCCCCTCCTGCAGGCCCTGCTGGCTGGCCTGGACCTCGTGCTCTCGGATCGTATGTGGCTCCCCTCGGCCCCTGGGTGTCCACGCCAGGCCGCTGTGGGGCAGGGCTGGGGGTGAGAATGGGGCAGGGATCTCCCGGCCGGGATAGCTGCCCCCTGGGGCCAGGCCCCAGGAGCGAAGGTCAGGGACTCGGGCCTTTACCTGTCCTGTGCCCGGAGCCCCTCTCACTTGAGAAGTAAGGTGACTCGTGTACTGCCACGTGGCCCCTTTTTTTTTCTCTTGCACAAACTTTAAAAATTCATCTTAAAGATGTGAAGGGGCAGCTCCTTTCGCCTGGCTGTCTGTTCTTTGCTCCTCCCCTCTGCGCCCACAGAGCCTCGCGTGCCTTCTCCCCAGCCCCAGTCTCGCCCTGGACGCTCGGGTGAACGCTCGCGTCACCGTCCCTCCTGCCAACACGCGGGTGGCCGTCTGCGCCCGAGCCAGGCGCCGTCACCGCCTCTCGATTGTCCTGATTCCTGCCCCCCGCCAGCCATCCATCCATGCTTTGTCTTCCCTTGACCAAGACAGATGAGCTGAGCCCAGATCAGACACTCTTGCTGGGGCCTTTGTTCCTCCCAAACCCCTAAGTCAGGCTGACCGTGTCAACACACACACTTCCCAAGCCTGATGGAGAACACTCACTGCTCTTCCTGCCTGTAATTGCTGAGTCCCTCTAGGAAGGCTTTGGGATGCAGTTTATCCTCATTTGACAGAGAGAAAAAAATGGGGAAGGTGAATGGTGGGGGTCCATTTTTTTTTTCCTAATTGGGTGAAATTTACATACAGTTAACCATTTAAAGTGGCATTTAGTGCATTCATGATGCTGTGCAGCCACCACCTTTATCTAGATCTGAGATATTTCCAACACCCTGAAAGGAGACTCTGTACTCATTACCAGCCCCTCCCAGCCCCACCACCACGCCAGCGCCTTGCAGTCACTCCTCTGCTTTCCGTGTCTCTGTCTGTCCTGGGCCCATCATATAAATTGGGTCACACAACGCGTGGTGTGTGTTGCGTGGCACAGAAGGCGTCTGTGCCAGGCTTACCTCACTTGGCGTAATGTCTCGGAGGTTCACCCACAAATACTGTTCACCCACAGAACAGTATTTCGTTCCTTTTTAATGGCTGAATGATAGTCCATTGAATGGATGTACCGCATTCTGTCTATCCCTTCATTTGTTGATGGACTTTGGGGTTGTTTTGCCTTTTAGCTGTTGTGAATAGTGCTACTGAGACCTTTTGTGAACAAGTTTTTGTTTGAGTCCCTGTGTTCGGTTCCCTGGGGTCTATTCTTAGCAGCGGTTTCCTGGGTCGCGTGGGGCCCCAGCTCAGTACTCAGTCATGTCTGACTCTGCAAACCCACAGACTGTAGCCTGCCAGGCTCGTCTGTCCATGGGATTCTCCAGGCAAGAATGCTGGAGTGGGTTGCCATGCCCTCCTCCAGGTCCAGGGATCAAACCCGTATCTCCTGCATCTCTCGCATTGCAGGCGGGTTCGTTACCACTGAGCCATCGGGGAAGCCCCGGGTCACGTGGTGGCTGTGTTGGACTCTTTGAGGACCCTCGTCCATGTGTTCTGAGTCACTGAAACTTTGGTTCCTGTTACCCACAGCCTTCCCCCCAGCTCCCTTCTTGTGTTCCTGGCGATCCTGACCACACGTGGACAGTTGGCCTGGGCGTGAGGCTGGCTGGCCCGGCGTTCTGCTGCTTCAGGAGCAGCAGCTCTGCTGCACACTTGGGCGCTGGCCCTGGGACGTCGTGGCTCCTCCCCAAAACCTCCCTGTGCGTCTCTCCTGCTGGTACTCACAGTTCTTACTCTGAGGGTGCTCGGTTTTGTGGTCCAAAGGGCCGTCTCTTTTGGCCCAGTGGCTGGTGGATCTGGGACCAGGAATGAAGAAGCAGATGCCGATGCGTGTTTGTTTCCCGTCGCCTTGCTGCTTCAATGAAGTAACGTCAGACTCTGAAATCTGTCTTACCAGTGAAATCTGTCTCACGTCCATAAGTGCTGCTGTAAATACAAATGCTGATTTTTTTTGTTTTTTTTTTTCTGTCTTTCCATTTTCCTCGTTTCCATTTGAAGCCCGTGGCTCTGAGCTGTTGATTATCAGCAGCAGTTTACAACAACCGCAGTTGTGTAAACAGCAGCTTCATTTCATTAGCGCCTCCCAAGTATAAATGCTGTTTATGTCCTTCCTCTGGAAGGCTCACACCCATCCCCAAAAATGTAAATTGCAAGTTGTAAAGATAATACGGGGCTTGCACAGCTGGAGGACGGTTCTTTCCCCGGGATTGCACCTAATATTTAAGCGTCTCATAATAGGCACTTGGACGTGTTCTCTAAAGGGGGCTGCTATTACAGAGCGAGAAAACAGGTTATTTTTTATACTTATCTAACTGTTGCTTAACCAAAGGTGAAATCTTTAAGGGAATAGCTTAGCCGACCTTGTGATCTCACCAACTGACGCAAAAGAAAATGGAGAGAATTATGCGTGAGCTGGGACATCAGGGGGCAGGGTGAGTCTTCCTCTGGCTTTGCCTGAGAAGGGTTCGAGGGAGACTCCAGCGTCTCATGTTGATGTCGCCCTGACGTCCCTGTCGCACAGAGAGGATGGGTATTCCGAGATTAAAATCTTTGTCTTGTAGACAGAGAGACTGCGGTGTAGTGAGGGCTTGTCCGGGTCCGATGGTTGGCCAAGGAGGAAGCAGGAGGTTTGGCTGGGGTTGCCATGTACAGTGGTGTAGGCTGTGCACTGCTCAACTGCAGAGGGTAACGCCAGGGCGAACGAGGGCTCCTGGAGTCACACACCTCGGCTGCCTGGCTGAGCTCCCGTTACCAGAAACTCCACGTCCTGCCTTTCGGCCTGGCATCCTCAATCAAACAGATACTTTTTTTGTTCCTATTAAAAAACTGAAGGTTTGGGAAAAAGGAAACCGAAAGTCTGGATTGAACTGCGTAGTTGTTATTTCCCCGTTAAAAGACATCGAAGATGATTTAATTAAATTCTCTGTTTTTACAACTCCCCATTTCCAATATTATTATAAAGAAGCATCGAATTTCATCATTATAAACTCAACCAGACCCCAGACCTATCACGTGGAGGCCCTGAGCCCTTGCTCTTGGGGTTGATGGACAGTCCCCACTGGGACTGGAAGGCAAATGGTCTGTCTGAGGGGGAAGAAGGAGCCCCCACGTGTCACGTGCGGGTGGTGAAGCGTGGTGGCCCCCTGGGGTAGCCCACACGCCCCCTCAGGACGCAGCGCTTGTCCAGGCTGTGCAGATGGGAAGGGGCTCAGGCGCCTGGCCCGGCCCGAGCCTGCCCTTTGCATTTCTGGAACAGTGCCCCATCCTTTATGACGTGGCTGGTGTGAACGGCGCTGTGTCTCCCACTAGGAGGAGTCTGAGGGCCATCTGGGTGGGTGTGCTGGGTGTCCTCGAGGGCTGGCCGACGGGGGACTGGTGAGGAATGCCCAGGATGAGCGGGCTGCCCAGGGAGAGGGAGTCAGTCCTTGGATATGAACCCCAGCCTCCCCGATTGGGGAACATGCTCCTTCCAGAAGTGGGCAGGCTGCCCCCTGCATCACTGGTCCCAGGGGATTCTTCTAAGCAGCCCTGGGCAGGGAGACCGAGTGTGTGAGAACCACAGGGACACCAGGGAAGGTGGGGAGTTGGGGAGGACGGTGACTGATCTGGGGCACAGAGGGTGGCTGACCTTGGGCCAGCCAAAAGGGCTGGAGGGTCATCCCTGGGCCAGGAAGGGCATGAGCCCTCGAGGGGTGATCACATGGAGTTGCCATCTTCCTGGCCCAGATGAGGGGTATCCCGCCAGGTGGGGGAGCACTGACTATGCAGCCTGCATGCACTCCAGGAACCAGGTCAGGAGGTGCGTGGACACGGTCTGGCCAAAGCTTGAACTCACATGGATATTCAGAAGGAGGGCTCCCGGGGCTCTGGTGTCTGCTGTGGGAACGAGACACGCAAACTAGGGGGCCGACAGCAGACTGGCCTTCTCCCCGGTCCTGGAGACGGGCGTCTGGAGGCAGCTGTGTGCAGGGCCTCCCGAGGGCTGCAGGGCATGGTCCTTTCTGTCTCCGTCAGGGTCTGGGGTGCTGGCGCCCTTGGCTGTGACAGCGTCACCCGCCTCTGCCTCCGTCATCACTTGACGCCTCCCTGGGTGACTCTGTGTGTGTGTCTCCTTGTAAGGACACCGGTCACCTGAATGAGGGTCCGTCCCGCTGCAGCGTGCCCTCAGCTTAACCAGTTATGTCTGCCAGATGCCAGTTTCCAAACAAGGCCACATTCTGGGGTTCTGGGAGGGACATAAGTTTGGGGGGCTCCCCATTCACCCAGGACAGTTGGAGACTAATTTAAGACCAGGCTGGTTGGGGGGCGTGTGCTGGGGCTGGGAAACTGGCTGGGGGTGCTGGCGGGGAGGTCACGCTGACGGCTTTCTCATTCCCCAGCCCAACATCGGCCGCCTGGGCCTGCCCCACGGGCCGTCCGGAGAGAAGGTAGCCGTGGTGACCGTGGACGACTGTGACACGGCCGTGGCCGTGCGCTTCGGCAGCTTCGTCGGGAACTACAGCTGTGCTGCCCAGGGCACTCAGAGTGGCTCCAAGAAGTGAGTGTCCTGGGGGCGGGCCCTGCAGTGCACCTGGTCCACGACCACTGAGCCAGAGGGGTTGCCCAGGACGGGCCGCAGCACGGGGCACTCTGGGCCTGAAGTCCTGGCAGTCCCAATCTGGGGTGAAGTCTCGTTTCGTCGCTCATCCCTCGATATGTCAAAGCCTCCCAGAACAGGTCCCCTTAGACTCATTTGCCAAAGCGGTGGCCAGGCCACGCCCAGGGTTGTGACGGCTGGCATGCTGAGCCCAGAAGCCCTTGCCAGCCTATCTCCACGGGAGCCCTGGCTTTGTTCCAGAAAGCTCTGGTCCCTGCGATTCAGGGCTGGGTCAGTGAGCCCTCTGTTAGATCCAAGCGGCTTCATCACCATGTGGATGCTGGAGTCCCCGGGGCTCATCGTAACCCCAGGCAGAGACATGCAGACGTTTCCAGTCGCAGGGCAAGGGTCCATGCAGGACTCAACTTGGATTGCTTGGGTGGGATATTCACTAAGCTCTTTGAACCCCACGGTTAGTTGAGCCTGGTCTGCTGGGGCATCTGGCATGAAATGTGCCTGTTTCCTAGGCTCCCCGCCCCCAGCTGTGGTGCAGGCGGGGCGCCCCCAGCTCAGTGATGGGACAGGTGTGCGCCTGCAGAGCCAGGGTTCCGCTCAAGGTCGTTAGGGACCAGAGGCAGGTGGCACCACTGTTCGGCTCTGCGTGTCCTGTTGTGGTGTGGACAGGCCAGGCCAGCGGGCAGGACTCGGGGCAGCCACCCGAAACCTCCCGTTTGTTAGGACCTGATGCGAGGGGGGAAACTGAGGCACAGAGCTGCTGAGAGCCGGGGACGGCCCCGGAAGCAGGATCTGCTGCGTATGTTCCAGCCTCTTGGCCTCCTGCTTCCTTGACCTGCCCACCTATTGGATTTACTGCTGCTCAGGGTGATGAGTCGGAGAAGGCAATGGCACCCCACTCCAGTACTCTTGCCTGGAAAATCCCATGGATGGAGGAGTCTGATAGGCTGCAGTCCATGGGGTCTCTAAGAGTTGGACATGACTGAGCGACTTCACTTTCACTTTTCACTTTCATGCATCGGAAAAGGAAATGGCAACCCACTCCAGTGTTCTTGCCTGGAGAATCCCAGGGTCGGGGGAGCCTGTTGGGCTGCTGTCTCTGGGGTCGCACAGAGTCGGACACGACGGAAGTGACTTAGCAGCAGCAGCAGCAGGGTGACGAGTGAGCCCGCAGCTGAGGCCACGGTGACTGTATGGCAACGCCAGGGCCCCCCTCGCCAGCCCGCTGTCTCAGCAGTTGACGTTGCCTCCGCAGGTCCCTGGACCTGACTGGGCCGCTGCTCCTGGGGGGTGTCCCCAACCTGCCCGAAGACTTCCCGGTGCGGAACCGGCAGTTCGTGGGCTGCATGCGGAACCTGTCCATCGACGGCAGGCACGTGGACATGGCCAGTTTCATCGCCAACAACGGCACCAGGGCAGGTGCGGCGGGGGTGTCATGGGGTCGCAGTGGCCAGGCAGGGAGGGCATCCTCCAGCTCCTGGGCCCGCAGGCCTGCCACCGACCCAGACCCACGATCCCAGGGCCCCAGGTGGCCCGGCCGGCTGGCGGGCCGGGCCCGCGGCCCCAGGCCTCCAGACGTGGGCATTCCATGGCGTCTCGGGTCTTAGGTCCTGACGGCCCAGAGGGGCCCCTGCCAGCCATCTCTCCAGCTGTGTCCACAGGATGCATCTCCCTGCCACGTGGGTTGGTGCTGGAGACACGAGTAGACCCCCCACCCCACCTCCTCGTGGTTCTCTGCTCCGTCTCCCACTCTGAGCCCATGCCCTGCACTCTGCCTCCAGGCTGTGCTGCTCAGCGGAACTTCTGCGACGGGACCTGGTGTCAGAACGGGGGCACCTGTGTCAGCGGCTGGAACACGTACCTGTGCGAGTGCCCGCTCCGCTTTGGCGGCAAGAACTGCGAGCAAGGTGAGAGCTGGCCCGGTGGGTGCCAGGTGCCCCAGCCTCCCGTGGCACGTGTGTCCCCAGGCCTGAGTCCTGGTGGGGAGCTGGGGGGGCAGGGCAGGCCAGGGCCTGGGCTGGGGGCACCACGGTGTATGATGTCGGAGCAGAGACCAGGCACCCAGGACGGGTCTGCAGGACCCAGCCCTTTGCGTGAGCCAGACCAGCGTGGCGTGGGGAGTCCATGAGGGCCAGAGGAACGGGCAGGGCCTGTGTGAGCCTCCTGGAAGCTGTGTGTCTCCTCAGGGGCAGCTCCCCAGGCCCCGCGCCCCCATGCCCCTTCTCACCACCCCAGGGCTCGGCCAGCTGGTCACCTCCCTGCCGGACTTCATGCACTGTGGGCATCAAAGCCTGGGCCTCCCCGCCGACCCTACGCCTGCTGTTGTAGAAACTGACAGGTTTTAAATGATTCGTTCATTTTGAAGCAACACGGTATTAAACAAGAGCTGTGATTTAAAAACCACCGACGCTCCTTACAGTTAAGGTGGCCTAAAGGGGTGGACGGAGGCCAGACCGGCTGGACCCTCTCCCTGGGTCTGCCGTGGAGATGTTGTTCTTGTTCAGTCGCTCAATTATGTGCGACTCTTTGCAACCCCACGGACTGCAGCACGCCATGTTTGGAGTTGCCCGGAGCCCGTTAGCAAGTTGACGGCCTGGGGAAGTCCTGCCTGCGGCCGCCTGCTGGCCCCCAACCCACAGCCTCTCCGTAGAAGGCACACGCTCCTCACCCCAGCCTGCACGCCCTGAGGGATGGGCTCGGGGTTCTCCTGTGGCTGTTTGCGGGTGTGAGGACCACGGCTTCCCTGAGATTCCCTTAAGGAGGTGATGAGCAGAAGTGGGCGGGCCCCGCGATAGGAGGTTCTCAAGGGGAGCACAGTTCACAGTGCAGGCGAGCGGGTGGAGCTAGCGGGCAGCCCACCTGTGCCGGGCGGTCCACCCTGCCCAGGGCCGCAGCGACGGAGCTGAGACGCGTGACGTGGGAGCTGAGGTGTCGTGTTACGACCTCAGTCCTTGTCCGGGACACGGTCACTGGTCAGGGCCCCCTGCTTTGTGTCACAAGGCAGCAGACGCCTTTCAAGGCCCCAGAGGTCTGCTTTCCGTGTAGCAGGTGGGCACGGCCCGTGCGGGCCCCGGGGCCAGGTTAGGTACAGCCCTGGCTGAACTCCACGTGCAGGAAGCTGGGGTCATGGGGAGGGGCAGAGGCCCCTGGGGGACGCAGCACCATCGGGCCGCCCGCCCTCGGAGTTCCTGTTATGGAGGCCGGGAGCCTGGCTCCGACTGTGCCAGAGCAAACAGCTGCTGGAGCTGGGTTCCTGAGAACAGGAACCAGATGCTGGTGCCCGCGGGGCTCAGTGGCCCCCCGAGGCCGCCCCCGCCTGGCGTGCCCCGTGCCGCCCAACGCCTCGTGGGGATGGCTGCGGGCCCGCCTGGGGACCTGGGCTGAGACTCTGGGAGGGGCCCTGAAGCCTGTGATACGCAGGAGTCTGGAGGCAGTGATGAAGCTGGGTGGGCTCAGCATCACCCCGCCCACCGGTCTGTCTGGCGTCCACAGTTGTCCTAAGTGTCATAGTTTGGAGGAAGCTGATGGTCCCCCCACCATTGCCACCTCCCTGGTCACCCCCAGACCTTCTGGGAACTCTCAGCTAGCTGGCAGCCTTCTCACCTCTGTGCCCATCACCAGGAGAAGAGAAACAGTGGCCCCTGTGCCTCGGGGTTGGAAATCCACCCCAGACGCCAGCTGACGGCAGGGTGGGGGGTGGGATCAGGCTGAGGGTTGAGGTGTGTGAGCGGGAACACGCGTGTGCAGGGTTCGCTGCCGGCTCCCGTGGTCCCGCTAGGAGACGGCCCTCTCTATGGCCCCTGTCCCTGCCCTGGGTTCTCCACCCAGCAGGTGTGTGTCGGGGGTGGGGGGGCAGGTAGACTAGGTTCTCAGGGGCCCACACTGAGCCCAAGGGTCCTGGGCTGTCCCACTCTGCCTGCAAGCCCCTTCCCATACACGGGCCTGCTTGAGAATCCCCAGGCCCGAGCCTCCCTCTCCAGGAGAGTGGCCTGTGTCCTAGGGGGTGAGAGGAGGTTTCTGCAGGGCCCAGGGCTCCTGGACTCAGAGGGCGAGTGCTCTAAAGTAGAAATCTGAGATCAGTTCTGCATTAAAATAAGAAAGGCCCAGGGTTTCTCCCCCTCCCCCTCCCTGGGGCCCTGTCCGGCCCTCTGCTGCTGAAACGGACTCTCAGGGGCCTCTCAGGGGCCATCTGATGCGGGGAGCCTGGTCTGTGTCCACAGTCATGCCCCACCCCCAGCGCTTCAGCGGGGAGAGCGTTGTGTCCTGGAGCGACCTGGACATCACCATCTCCGTGCCCTGGTACCTGGGGCTCATGTTCCGGACCAGGAAGGAGGACGGCGTGCTGATGGAGGCCACCGCGGGCGTGTCCTCCAGGCTCCATCTCCAGGTGAGCGGGAGCCCTGTCCCACCCCGGGCATCTGCAGGACAGCTGTGCACCCGCATGAGACAACCAGAGGCTCGGGCTGACTGCCCTGAAACCGGGCCTTTCCACTGCCCTCGAGGGGCGCCTGGTCACTTCTCTCTGCCCACGCCGCTGGTGGTCCTCCCCGTGAAGGACCAGGAGAATGTGACCACCCAGCGCCCAGCACCAGATCAGCCAGCCTGACAACCCTGCCTGGGCGGGGGCTGGAGGCTCGGAGCCCAGGGGCAGCCCCCTTCTCTTTTCCCACCTGCCCCCGCACCCCACCTGCCTCTCACCGCTCCCTGTCCCCTCCCCCGGTCCCTGCTCAAGTATGTCTCCCGCGCAGGCCTGTCCAGGTCGCACTGAAGGTGTGGTGTGTACCTCCCGGGTAGTCACAGCCACCCTTGTTTTTCCCTTATTAACCAGGAATTGTATCGGTTTACCCGGCGGCCCCAGAAGCCAGCTCTGGGCCGGAACATGGCAGGCACTATTCTGCCTGGGGATGGGGTTTCCCTCTGTGGTGGTTTTGCTGTTGGAACAAATTAAATTGGCTGGTTCAGGTGATGAGTGGGCGCTCGCAGGCTGTCATTGGCAATGGGGTCTCCGTCGGAAAAAAGTATGCTTTCAATGGAACAACACCCAAAGCCACAAACTCCTGTATTGTCTGAGTAATTAAGGTATGAGTAGCTAATTCAAACATGAAGGGTTTCTGCCAGGAACCGTGGCCAGCGCCTCCCTGTGGAAGCCTGGGTGGCAAAGGTGGTGACCTCAGGGAGGCAGGGGGATCTTCCAGACCCCGGAGGCCACCCAGAAGGCTGCCCCAGGGCCGTTCCCAAAGGCTGGTCAGCTGGGGATTACAGACGAACTCTGGGCTGTTTCCACACGACGCTTGTGGAATGCAGGCCTCCCGCAGCCCGTGGGCTCTGGGGCGGTCTCCACGGTGTCCCAGCCTCTGCAGCGGCCCAGACAAGGCAGAGTCGTCCTGCAGCCGGAACAATTTGGCTGATTGCTCTTAGGCGCCCTAAATCCACCTTCATTGTCAAGCGGGAGTCACCTGGCTGCTGCTAAACGCTCTCCTAAATCCAGCGACAGACCTCAGGTGGCAAGCAACTACTCCCAGTGCCCTGGGATCGTTCTGCAGGCGTTGCTTTTGTTTGTGGTCGTACGTCATTTCATCGTGGAGATGCTGGCTTCGGGGCTTTGTTAGCGAGGACAGCGAGAGAGAATGGCAGGGCGAGTTTAATGAGTTGACTTGGGCTCCCGCGAAACCAACTGAAACGAAATATAAAAAGGTGAAAAACTGTCTTCTTCCGTTGACTCTCAGTTAAGACTGAAAAGCAGAGTACATTATTAGCTGCGTTGTCTTTATAATCAGCTAAACACATTTTCTGTTTTCCGTCAAGATTTCTTCTTTGGCCCCTCGGGTATTGGTAAGCAGCTCTCTGTCAGCAAACAGGTGGCGTTTTCAGCCGTTTTGTTATTGTTTCCAGCGTAACCGCAGGACAGAGAACGTTCGCCGTGTGATTTCGGACCTTTGAGATGTGCTGAGACTGGCTTGTGAGCCCCGCATTTGCTGATTTTTGTCGCTGTTTTACCTATACTGGAAAAAAAACATGTTCACCGCGGTCACGTTCTCTAGCGTTCTGTGTCTGTCGAGTAGGTGACGTGTGTTCACAGCGCGTTCACATTTTTTTCTGTCCTTATTGATCTAGGGAGTTTGCTCAGTTGCTGAGAGAGGTGAGTTGATCTCCAGCCTTGACTGTGGCTCATCTCTCAGCCCCTCTAGACCCGTCCACTCTTGCTTTGTCCATCTGGAGGCCATGTTGTCGTGGTTGTCGCCGTCCAGTTGCCCAGTCATGTCCGACTCCCTGTGACCTCATGGACTGCAGCCCACCAGGCTCCCTGTCCCTCACCATCTCCCGAAGTTTGCCCAAGTTTGCTTCCATTGCCTCGGCGATGCCATCCAGCCATCTCATCCCCTCATGCCCTCTTCTCCTTCTGCCCTTAGTCTTTCCCAACATCAGGGACTTTTCCAGTGAACCAGCTGTTCGCATCAGATGGCCAAGATACTGGAGTTTGAGCTTCAGCATCACTCCTTCCAACCAGTATCCAGGGTTGATTTCCCTTAAGATTGACTAGTTTGATCTCCTTGCTGTCCAAGGGACTCTCAGGAGTCTTCTCCAGCACCATGGTTCGAAGGCATCAATTCTTTGGCATTTTGCCCTCTTTATGGTCCAGCTCTCACAGCCGTATGTGACCGCTAGAAGACCGTAGCCTTGACTAGACGGACCTTTGGCCCCAGAGTAACGTCTCTGCTTTCCAACACGCTGTCTAGGTTTGTCACCGCTTTCCTGCCAAGAAGCAATCGTCTGCTGATTTCATGGCTGCAGTTACAGTCCACAGTGATTTTAGAGACAAGAAGAGGAAATCTGTCGCTGCTTCCACCTTTTCGCTTTCTGTTTGCCGTGAACTAATGGGGCTGGATGCCATGATCTTAGTTTTTTAATATGTAGTCTTAAGCTGGCTCTTTCCCTCTCCTCCTTCACCCTCATCAAGAGGCTCTTCAGCTCCTCTTCACTTTCTGCCATGAGCATGGTATCTTCAGCACGTCTGATGTTGTTGATGTTTCTCCCGCCTGTCTTGATTCCAGCTTGTTACTCACCCAGCCCGGCATTTCTCACGATGTGCTCAGCGCGCAGGTTAAACAAACAGGGTGACAGCAGATGGGCCTGGGGTGCTCCTTTCTCAATCTTGAACCAGTCAGTTGTTCCACACAGGCTTCTAACTGTTGTTTGTCAGGAGGCAGGTAAGATGGTCTGGTGTTCCCATCTCTTCCAGAGCTTTCCAGTTTGCTGTGATCCACACAATCAAAGGCTTTAGTGCAGTCCATGAAGCAGAGGTAGATGTTTTTCTGGAACTCCCTAGCTTTCTCCATAATCCAGTGAATGTTGGCCATTTGCGCTCTGGTTCCTCTTCCTTTTCTAAACCCAGCTTGGAAGTTCTGGGTTCACATAAGGCTGAAGCCTAGCATGCAGGATTTTAAGCATGACCTCACTAGCGTGGGAGATGAATGTTAGTGCCCGATGTTCAGTACTGCCCTCCTTGGGAACTGCGGTCAGGACTAGTCTTTCCCAGTCCTGTGGCCACTGCGGGGTCTTGCAGATTTGCCGACATATTGAATGCAACACCTTGATGGCATCATGCTTTAGGGTTTTGAGTAGTTCTGCTGGAATTCCATCGCATCCACTAGCTTTATTAGCAGCAGGGCTTCCTGAGGCCCATGTGACTTCACTCTCTAGAATGTCTGGCTCTGGGTGATGTGATTAGGCCATGTTATTAAGTGCATACAATTTTAGGATTGTTTTATCTTTCTGGAATACTGACTCTGTTATCACGATGAAAATCCTCTTTATCTTTCATAATTATTTTTGCCTTAGAATCTACTTTGTCTCCTGTTAATATAGCTGTGCTTAGTATTTGTTGGGGTTTCTGTGATGTATCTTTTTCTATCTTTCTCCTTTCAACATTTCTGTTTCCTCATATTTCAGGTTCCTTATATTAAGCAGTACACTAATAGTATTTTTTTTAATATGCTCTGTATTTAATTTGAAGTTAGGTTCGTTACAACACTGTTTTTTCATATTTCTAACATGTATTTTTGGAAGTGTAGTTGATTTACAATCTTACACTATTTAAACATGGTAGCTTGAGTCTTATCTTATGAAACAAGGAATAATTACATCCAGAAATAAGTCTACTGGTACCTGAATCAGTCTCCTTGAAAGCTCTGTGGTTCCCATTACTGTTTTCATGTCTGTGTCTGATGGTTCTCTCGTCTGGATTCCCATGAGGCTATTTTAAGACACTGTCCTCTCTCTTCGTGTACTTGGTTATTTTTGATTGAATGCTGGACATCATGTTGAAAAGCGAGAGGCAGTTTGAAACTAGGATAGTGGTGTCATTATCCCCCGTGTTTGCTTCTGGTTGCAGCCCTCACCCTGGGCAGGCTCAGAATTCCACTTCCTCTCCTCCCAGCCGCACGAGCCAAGAAAGCTTTGCACAGCTCTCAGCCTCAGCAGTTCCTCCCAGAGCCCTCTGGCAGCCGTGCGGCAGGGCCAAGCGCATCCCTGCAGACCCCCACCTTCTGCCCGGCTGTGCTTCTGTGACTTGCAGTGCCTTGGGTCACTCTGGTGCCTTGGACAGCCGTGCATTAAGATTTTGCCTCATTTTCCCGGGTGTGCTCAGGAGGCGGGCTTGTCCAAACTGCCCAGTCCTTCACTGGAGAAAGGGAACCATGATTTCAGCGTTGCCCCAGCTACGTTCTCTTAAAACATGAACATCTTAGGCCAGTTACCACGCTGACTTCTGTCTTTTCATACATGTATTTGAACATGGTGGCCTGAATCATGTCCCATAAAATGAAACATTTACATCCAAAAATAAGAGCCCAATAGTCACCAGAACCCCATTGTTCCCGATACCTAAGTCTAGTGGGCTTCGTCTTACTTGATCTCTGCCGATGTTTGACGCTTCTTACCATATAAGAGGGGCTTCCTTGGTGGCTCAGCTGGTAAAGAATCCGCCTGCAATGCAGGAGACCCTGGTTTGATTCCTGGGTCAGGAAGATTGGCTGGAGAGGGCGTAGGCTACCCACTCCAGTATTCTTGGGCTTCCCTCACAGCTCAGTTGGTAAAGAATCCGCCTGCACTGCAGGAGACCTGGGTTCGATCCCTGGGTTGGGAGGATCCCCTGGAGAAGGGAGTGGCTACCCACTCCAGTGTTCTGGCCTGGAGAATTAGGGTCGCAAAGAGTCGGGCACGACTGAGGGACTTTCACTTCACTTCACTTCACCATAGAAGAAAGCACGTGATTCTGGAACACGTGACAGGCAACAGCAAATTAGACTTTGCCTGGTTTTCACGTTCTTCTGTAACTCGGTGCCCGTGGTAAGTCTGTCTGCACGGCTTTGTTCCTAAGTGACTGTGCTGGGGTTTGTATCTTGTCATCACTGCCTCAGTCCCCAGTGGAGCTCTTCCCATCCTGCAGATCCTGAACAACTACGTCCAGTTCGAGGTGTCCCACGGCGCCTCGGACGTGGTGTCCCTGCAGCTGTCCAGGTCGCGCGTGACCGACGGGGAGTGGCACCACCTGCTGATAGAACTGAAGAGTGCCAAGGAGGGCAAAGACATCAAGTACCTGGCGGTCGTGACCCTGGACTATGGCATGGACCAGGTGAGAGGGCCTCTGCACCCTCTCTGGAACGGACCCCTCCCCTGGGCCTACGGGGACGCAGGGGACCCCGCCAGGGGCCAGGTGCTTGTGGATTTGGAGGAGTGCTTTCTGGGCTCCCCTGAACTCGGGTCCGATGTTCCTCCTTCTGCTGGGGTCCCGGAAGCCTGAACCTCATCCCTGCCTAGATGGTCAGCTCCTAGCACCAGCGGTTTCTTGTAGCAAAGCTGGCTTGAGCCACAGCTGTTCTATGCTGTGCCTCTGGGGTACACAGATGGACCTGGGGGGTGTGGTACGTGACCGAGGTGCCGGAGGGGCTGTGGGCCCCCGGAGGGGCACACCTGTTGCAGCTGGGCAGGCGGCATGCCAGGCAGGTGACTCAGAGAACGCTGGATCGTCAGGGTGTGAGCCAGGCGACCGGAGGCGTGTCAGGGGACCCCCACACACTGGAGGGGCTTCCCTGTGCTTCCTAAGAGCTCTTGGAGTCCAGGCTCTTCCCGCACCTGGCTCTGGGAATGAACAGCTGCCGTGTTCTGAGCTTGAGGATCCGGCTGAGACTTCCTTAGGTTCCTGCCACCAAGGACGGGTTTTACGTTTTTCTAGTGTATCGAACTTTCTTACGCAGTGGCTCATTGGCAGTGCCCATGACAAGTGGGTGGGTGGCCCACGTCCCCCCAGCTGTCCACCTTGGCGGGGGCTGGGACACAGACACGTGTCCTCCAGCTGGTTCCTGCACCCCTTCCGTCACATGCACAAACAGCCGTGCTCTCCACGGAAATGGCTGCGTGGCCCCCTGTGTGAGGCAGGGACGGCCCCGAGGCCGTGGGGAGCACCCAGTGTGGCTGGGTTGCAGCCTCTGAGCGCGTGCTTCCCAGCCTGGTGTCTGCAGGCAGTGGCCCAGCCCCTCTCTTTGCACAGGACACAGTGCAGATTGGGAACCAGCTTCCCGGGCTGCGGATGAGAAGCCTCGTCGTGGGGGGCATGTCTGAAGACAAGGTGTCTGTACGCCGCGGCTTCCGGGGCTGCATGCAGGTACTCCGCACGCGCGCCCTCCCCAACCCCCACCCTGGGCCTCCACGGCGGGCTCAGGGGCAGCTGGCACCGCCGTTGGTGTCATGATCGTCCTGCTGGTTTTCAGAAAACGAGTTCACTTGTCTATTAGACACCGCCCAACCTGGACACATCCTGTTTCCCACTTACGGCCCTCCTCCTCCCTGCCTCCGCTCGAGTTGTGCACGGCCCGCCCGGCCCCCCCTCACCCACCTGCAGCCACCGCCCAACCTGGACGCATCCTGTTTCCCACTTACGGCCCTCCTCCTCCCTGCCTCCGCTCGAGTCCTGCACGGCCCGCCCGGCCCCCCCACCACCCGCAGCCCTGCCTTCACGTCCCGTCCAGGGCCTCCCCTTGGCTGCCTGCAGCAGCCCACCCTCACCTGGGCGGACCCCACGCCCGTCCCCTAGACCAGGTGCGCTGGCAGCAGCCTGAGGGAGCCATTTATAACGATGCTCTGCTCATGTCCGCCTGCCCCCAGCCTCCCACTGCAGGCAACAGTCCTTCGCGCCTGCCCCTGCGCTCTTGTGCCTCCGTGATCTGGCCCCATGGTGCCTTGCACGGTGCCTCGACTCCGGACACCCTCTGCACAGCCCCCCGCTTCTCCCAGGAGCCGCCCTGCCCTCCATCTCCAGCAGCTGTTCTGCTTCCTGCTTCCTCCGTGACCCTCACCATGGAATTATCAGAACATGGAATTGTTCCGTCTTCAGCCCAGATGGCCTGAACCCCGTCCTGGGATCCACACCCAGGGAGGGACGGCAGTGCCTGCATCCTAGCCTCACTTTTGCAACAAGGGACCCAAGAGAATCTGGGGTTCTCTCAACCCCAGGCTCCCTTTTGGGGGTTCCTCCAGCCCTGAGGGACTGACTCTGGGCCCCCCTTTCTGAAACGCAGGGAGTGAGAATGGGGGAGACGGCCACCAACATCGCCACGCTGAACATGAACGACGCCCTCAAGGTCAGGGTGAAGGACGGCTGTGAGGTGGAGGACCCCTGCTCCTCCGGCCCCTGCCCTCCCCACAGCCGCTGCCACAACACCTGGGACGGCTACGCCTGCGTCTGCGACAGAGGTGGGTGCCCGCCGGCCCGCCTGCGCCCGCCGGCCATGGGAGGGCAACGCCTTTGGTGCTTTAACCCACCGAGGCACGCCGAGCCGGGCGCTGGTCCCCCAGCGCCTCTCTGCGGGCGTGTTTCATAACTGAGGAGGGGCCCCTGTGGTCTCTTCACCTGGGGGCAGGGACACTCCCGCTGTATCCTCTGGGCACACTGACACGAGGGAGCAGGAGTGAAGGGCACACGCTTGAGAATAGTATGTTGGGTGCTCGCCTGACTGTCGAGGTGATGCTTGGCTGGTACCGTCATCTCCCCCAGCCTCCCACCACCCCCCACCCCCGGCAGCCTGGGAGGCCCTCTCCTCTGTGTTTCCAGGTTGGACCTCCTGAGTGTCCATGCTTCCCAGGGCCTCTGCGGCTCTCCTCCGCTGAGCAGCCTGGAAAGGGGGTCTTGGGGCGGCCGCAGATTGCAAACACAGCCTCACACAGAGGGTCTCTCCCCACCCACCCCCTCGTGGAATGCAGACCTGCAGTGTGAGAGGCGGGTCCCGGGGTGGGGTAACGCTGGCCTGTCCCCACAGGGTACTTCGGGGAGAGGTGTGTGGACGCATGTCACATGAACCCCTGCAGGCACGTGGCGGCCTGCGTGCACAGCCCCGACTCCCCGCGTGGCTACGTGTGCGAGTGCGGGTCCGGCCACTACGGGCAGTACTGCGAGAACAGGTGAGCGCCGCCCCCACCAGCGGGCCCGTGTGCTCCCCCTCCCGACCTGCTCTCTCCTCTCTGTTACTGAACCCCAAGTAGGCGGGGTACCTTTTGATCACCTCCATCTGATTCCCCCTTCATCACCACTCGGTGAGTTTACAATAGCTTCAGTACGGCATTTAAAAGCCTCCCCAGGTGGCTCAGCGGTAACGAATCTGCCTGCGAGGCAGGCGACACAGGAGATGTGGGTTCAATCCCTGGGTCGGGAAGATGCCCTGGAGAAGGAGATGGCAGCCCACTCCAGTACTCTTGCCTGGAGAATCCCATGGACAGAAGAGCCTGGTGGGCTACAGTCCATGGAGTCACAGAGAGTCAGACACAACTAAGCGACTGAACAGCAACATATGGCTCTGGATAACAAGGACGTGTCTTTTAATTTGGCGTGAAATAAATGAGAACCCAACCAGGCATCTCTCACCAACCCCTCCTGAGCTTGTCCCCACCCCACAAATGCACAGCGGAGCTGCCCAGCCTTCTGGGTGATGGTGGGATGGAGTCAGGGAGGCTGGAGGGAGGGGCACCTCCAGGGGGTGTTCCAGGGTGACGCCAGAGGGCAGAGCCAGCCAGCAGTGATGGCATGAGGCCTGTCTAAGGAGCTCAGAGGGTCAGCCAGTCCCGGGCAGGGCTGGCGCATGCTTTCCCAGGCAGCTTCTGGACTGGGGAGACTCCCAGGCCCGAGTGGAGGGCCTGCCCACAAACGGGGAACAGAGCTCAGCTTTGTGGAGGCCACAGGGGCCCCTCAGAAAAGCCATGGGGAGATCAAGACTGGATGTCAGAGAGCCTCCGACTCACGGGTGGAATGTGGCTCAAGCAGGTGGAAGCCAGAGGCCAGGGCACCGGCTGGGAGGCCGTGTGGCATCCCTGAGGCCTGGCGTTGCCCGTAGGGCAGGGCTGAGGAGGCAGGGGGAAGGGGCCGGATGCCAAGGCTCTGGGGTCCCCCCACCGTCGATGCAGATCCATCAGCACCGGCCTGGAGCCCCATCCGTCCCGGGCGTTCGTATTCCCCTCGTGTGCACACAGTCAGTGCTTAATAATTGCTGGTTGGGTGCACAGGTGAGGAGGGGTTGGCGCTGGTGGAAAGCCGTCAGCCAGGGTAGTAAATGCAGGGCAGGGTTTCACTTTGTGGAGCCTGAAGGGCACGCATGTTGGGTGGCTCTGGGCCACGGAGAGCCAGCCTGGTGTGAGGGTGGCTGTCACCCTCCCCGTGGGCCAGGCGTCCTGGTGGGGGGTGCTGGGCAGTGTGAACCGCTGACATGGTACTCACAGGAGGCTGGGTCAGGGCGTCACCAGTGTCTTCCAGAGGGAGGGGAAAAGTGGGCAGTGGGCAAACGGCTGAAATAGACCCCTTCCAGACATGGGCCCCTGAAGGCTGGACCTAGCATACGAAAGGCTAAGGCCTTCCGTGGAGGCAGCAGGGGGAAGCGGACCACTCGGGGGAGGGGGGCGGCGCCCAGATCTAGGCCAGTCGGGGCCCAGGCCGCCAACATCCCTCTGGTACCAAAAAGGACAGTTACATACCTTCCACCCGCTGTCTGATGTCCCAACAGAATCGACCTTCCGTGCCCCCGAGGCTGGTGGGGGAACCCCGTATGCGGGCCTTGCCACTGTGCGGTCAGCAAAGGCTTCGATGCCGACTGCAACAAGACCAGCGGGCAGTGCCAGTGCAAGGTGAGGCCCGCAGGCCGTGGGGACCCGGGGAGGGCGGGGCGGGCGCACGCCTCACGCGCACTCAGGTGTTCACGGCGTTCACCCTGAGCACCCCAGGCCTGCTGGCCCAGCCCCACCGGGGGTCATCGGAAGCTGAGACGTTTCTGTGAGTTCGGCTCATCTTCAGCACCGGCTGTGGTTCTCTCTGGTTGGCCGTTTTTCTGGTCTTTTATCAAACCGCCCAACAATGACCCACATTCAAAAGACGAGGGACTTTCCTGGTGGCTGGGACTTTCCTGGCAGTCCAGTGGTTAAGACTTAGCCTTTCAGTGCAGACGGTGTGGGTTCAGTCCCTGGTCAGGGAACTAAGATAGCGCGTGCCTCATGGCCAGAAAGCCAAAATATAAGACAGAAGCAATGTTGTAACAAATGCAATAAAGACTAAAAAAGGGCCACATAAAACATTTTTTTAAATGTAAACAAATAAATATGGAAAGCATTGCTCACTCCCCCCGCCTTGGATACCTGTCACCCTCATGCACGGCCTGTGTTCTCAGCCCAAATCACATGGACACCCGGCCCCCTTGGCCTCCTGGAAAACACCGCATACCTTCAGAATATTGTGTCAGTAATCGCCGTGAGCTGCCAGTAACTTGAATCCCGAAGGGAAGGTCTGTCCCTAACAGTAGCTGCTCAGAGGGACCTGTAGTCTGCTGGCTGGGCTTGCTGACCCAGGAAGGGACCCTGCCCTCACGGTGCTCTCTGCAGCCGTGGCGCTGTCTGACGTCTGCATGTTGCTTGGGGTCTGAAGAATCACAAGGGCCCAGCAGAGCAGGACCACGCACGCAAGCCACGTGGTGGTAGATGGGGTAGTAGCCTCGGTGGGGAGCAGGGCAGAGGGACAGAGGTACTTGGGGAAAACGTGCCTAGGTTTTTCTTTTCTTTTTTTTTTTCATAATAAGTTATCGCAAATGCAGAGAGGACTATGAACGGTGACAGTGACGCCCGTGTCCCCTCCTAGGATGACTGCTCACGTGTAGTGCCCCCTCCAGGCCCTGAGGGACGTGTGGTTGGAACCCCCAGGGCACAGTTCCGTGTCCCTGTCTGACACACAAGCCTGTGTCATTGTGTCCCGGGCCGCGAGTTGCCCAAGTCACCGGCTGTCCCAGTTTCCAGCTGGCGCCTCGTGGGCCTTGGGGGACCAAGTGGCCCGGCAAAGGTGCTGTGGCCCGTGACCACCCAGCTGGGCATCAGTCCAGGACTTTCCAAAACTGAAACCTGTGTTCTTGACCATCACCCTGACCTGCCCGATGATGGATGTTCAGACGGCTTCTAATTTCTTACAGTTTAAAAAAAACAAAGCACAAAGCCCCATCTGCCGCCCTGGGGCCCCCGGGCACAGATCGCCACTGAGTCTCTGATCCTCTTGAGGACAGAAGCTGGCCCACAGTAAGCACTTGCTGAGATGTAAGAGAGGACACCCCTGCCCCATCCAGGGGCAGTCAGTGCCCCATCGGCCTGGAGGCCGTGGGTGGACGGCAGCCGTGAGGCCAGCCAGCCAGGCTGGAACCCTGACGTCATTCAGGACACGTGCTCCAGGGGCGGGGCCTCTGCGGCACTGGCGTCCAGCCTCTGCTTCTGGCTCCCGCAGGAGAATTACTACAGGCCCCCGGGGCAGGACGCCTGCCTGCCCTGTGACTGCTTCCCGCACGGCTCCCACAGCCGCGTCTGCGACATGGACAGCGGCCAGTGCAGCTGCAAGCCTGGGGTCATCGGACGCCAGTGCAACCGCTGCGACAACCCTTTTGCCGAGGTCACCATCCTCGGATGTGAAGGTCTGCGTCACCCTCGACCCACTCAGGCCGTGTGGCAGGGACAGGCCACTCTGTGTCTGCCTCTGGGGGGTGGTGTGTGTGTGCGCACGCGTGCACTGCACTCTCTTGGGGCGTGGGGGGCGCCCGACAGCCTCGTGGTCCAGTTCTGTCTACTTGGCTTTCTACCACTGGCCTTCCAGGCGGCACGGGTCAGAGCCTGTGTCCCCCTCCCCGATTCTCACCCCCGTGGTGGAGGCGCGCGAGGTCTGGTTCTCAGTGGAGCTGGGCTCCCTTCTGGGAGGAGCGTGCGGGGAACACCACACACTTGTGTGCCAGGCTGAGTGCCTCCTCTCTGTCCCCAGTGATCTACAACGGATGCCCCAGAGCATTTGAGGCTGGCATATGGTGGCCACAGACCAAGTTTGGGCAGCCAGCCGCGGTGCCGTGCCCCAAAGGGTCCATGGGTAAGTACCATGGGGTGTGGCCCGTGGCATCCGTTCCAGGCAGGACAGTCAATGGTGTGGGGCTCGAGGGAGGGCTGGCCAAAGCATCGGAGCTCACCGGATGTTCTGTATTGAAAGAGTTCCTTTAGCCAAAGTGCCGGGGGAATAAGAACTTTTTCGTCAATTGTAAACGGCAAAACCTGGAAAGAACACACGGAAAATGTGAAGAGCACAGCGGCGGGAGGGTTGGGGGGTCTCTTGGTAAGATGGAGGTGATGCCTGCACCCACACCTCCAGGGGCCTGGAAGGTCCAGTGAGATGATGCAGAAAGCGCCAGCCCCGAGTAGGATCCAGGCGGGCCTGCAGCGCACGTGGACACAGTGGGCGCTCCAGAGACCACCTAGCTGATTTATCTTTTCACAGACTTGCTCAGTTGCCCACCCATAGTAACTGAGCAGCCCAGGCCAATTGTAAGGTTGTGAATGTCTGGCAGATGTGGGCATGGCCCCAGACCTGAGGGAAGAGCTGTGTTGGCTTCGTGGCTGCAGCACGCGTGGGCCCTGGGCCAGCCAGGGGTTGGTTCACAAGTCAGCTTTTCAGGCTCAACGAGTCCTTCCCTGCTCCCTAGGAAACGCGGTCCGGCACTGCAGCGGGGAGAAGGGCTGGCTCCCCCCGGAGCTCTTTAACTGCACCACCGTCTCCTTCACGGACCTCAAAGCCATGGTAGGCTGCTCCCTGGGGACGCGCGGGAGGGCGCTGGGCATCCAGGCCCCCAGGATTGCGTGGGCCCAGGCCGGCCGAGGCCCGGGGCTACACGTCTGTTGGGCCCCCTGGGCAGGCGTCTCCGCCTCCCTTTCCAGATCTCAGCCTGCGTCCGGGTCGCAGACTCGGGGCCCCCGGGTTTGGGCCCCCCGCCCACAGCTCCCCACACCCTGCCCTGTCCCTCGTCCACCTGGGCTCTTTCTCCAGGTGCTTTTGAGCCTGACACACCCTCCTTTTGTGTGTGCCATGGCCATCTGGGGATCTGGGGGTTTTTAAAGTTCTTTCCTGAGAAGGGGGTTTCCGCTGGAAAGCGACGGGCCCTGCGTCCTGGGAAGGGCCCAGGGCCGACGTGGTGCTTGCTCCCTGACCCAGAACGAGAAGCTGAGCCGGAACGAGACGCAGATGGATGGGGAGCGGTCCCTGCGGCTGGCCCGGGCGCTGCGCAATGCCACGCAGCACACAGCCGTGCTCTTCGGCAACGATGTGCGGACGGCCTACCAGCTGCTGGGCCGCGTCCTGCTGCACGAGAGCAGCCAGCAGGGCTTCGAGCTGGCGGCCACGCGGGATGCCGACTTCCACGAGGTAGGAGGGTGGCAGGTGCGGGGCCCCCCACCCCCGCACGTCCGGAGTCCAGGCGGGGCTGTGACCGGCCGGCGTGTCCAGGTCCTCGGGGCAAGACCCCACTTTGCCGATGTGAGCTCAGGCCCGTTCAGTGACTGGAAAGGGGACTCCTGAGGGTTAGAAGCCTCGCGGCAAAGGAGCAGGCCTGAGGGGGACGAGCGTGATGCCGCGCGCACACGGCGTTCGGGGTGGTCTGCCTGAGTCAGCCCGCTGCTTACACACTCCTCCTCTGTGGAGCCCACTGTTGGCCGGCTTTACAGTTAAGGAATCTGAGGCCCAGGGGGCCCAGGGCACGCAGCCTGTGAGAGGTGGGTGCCCGGGTCTCCCAGCACCTGAGCTCCCCATGTTGCGTGGCCTGGCATCTCCTGCGCTAGAGACAGCCCTGCATTGCGTTTAAGTGATTGGTCCCTATGAAGCGTCTGTTGAAAATAACCAGTGAGGAGACACGTTCACCTAGCTTATAAACTGCTCTTGTGTTGGGGGTGGCTGGCCTTGCCTCGTGTTTCTGCTTCACTCCTAAGGCCTCCTGGTCCATGCACAGCCCCCGGGGAACCTTCCTATCCGTGCTGACCGCCCCCCAACCCTGGGAACCTCCATGCAGAGTCCTCAGGGCCTTGGACGGTCCTGTCACCTGCATTTCAATCCAGGCCTGAGGGTTTGGGCCAAGAGAGTTTTGCTCCCATTTCCAGTTGTTTGCAAACAGAAGTTTCTCATCCTGCCTTCAGCCTGGGTTGTGGCCCCCCGAGTCCCAGTGACACCCCCGTGTCCTCACCACGCTGCCCCCCGTTCATCTGCAGTGTTCGGGGAGGGGGCGTCACCTGAACCGGAGCACACCGGGCGTCCTGGGCTGCCTCCCTGTGGGCTCAGCAGTGGCCAGGGTCCCCACGCCTGGCTCTCCTGGTGGGGTGGGGGTTGCCAATGTGGCCGGGGAGCGTCTCTGCCTGCCTCTCCGCTTTGCATCTCGGGGGGAGGCCCTGCAAGGATTCCCCCGACCATGGAGGTTACACTCCAGCACCTGTCCCCATCTCTGACTGTCTGGGCCCAGCCTGGTCCCGAAGGCTCCCCAGAGCCCGGTCCCTGTCTCGTCAATCAGGCTCCTGGGGGCTGGCCGCACGTAAGCTGAGCACCATCTGTCTGTCTGTTTGTCCGAGCAGGACGTCGTCCAGGCGGGCAGCGCCCTCCTGGCCCCGGCCACCAGGGCCGCCTGGGAGCAGATCCAGCGTAGTGAGCCCGGCACCGCGCAGCTGCTGCGGCGCTTCGAGGCCTATTTCAGCAATGTGGCCCGGAACCTGCGTAGGACGTACCTGCGGCCCTTTGTCATCATCACGGCCAACATGGGTGAGGCCACAGCCCAGCGGGGATGGGGGACCCCAGGGCCCGTCTGCAGTGCCGCCCCCCTTGGCCACGTGTCGGAGAAGGGTCGACACGGGGAGGATCTTGGGGGTCTGCAGGCCTTCCAGACCTGGGGGTGGGGCTGCCCGGGGAGGCGGGCTCGAGGGTCTGGCCATAGGTCCAGCCTCCAGCCTCAGGCAGAGGCGCAGACCCCAGAGGGGCAGAGACAGGCCCCTGGTAGCAGGCGCAGGGGAATGCCGCCCCCCACACCTACCACGCCGGGCTGGGGGCTGAGCCATCCACACAGCGAATGCCTGTGGACCAAGTCGCCCCAGGGACCCAGGACGCGCTATTCTGGGCTCAGGGCTTAAACAGTCGGCTTCCTTTCTGGGGAGGAGGCCCGGATGTAGGGCCAGCCCCACCCGCCCAGACAGGGAGACGCTGGAGGGGGCCGTCCTGCATGCAGAGCTGCTGGTCTCCCTCCTGTGTTTATTAAGCTCCCCTGTGGGGCCTCAGGCGGGACCCTGGCACTGCACCTTCCCTGGGAGTCACCCCTTAATTTCCGGGATCATCTGTCTTCAGAGGGCTGAGCCTTTAACCCAGAGCTGGCATGGACCCTCGGGCTCACGGGGAGGGGCCTCACTGCTGACCAGATGCTCATGCTGAGCTCACCTGAGCCCGGGACGCTGGGGTGGAGGAGGGCGTGGGATGCTGTCGTCACGGGGGCAGGAGGGGAAGGTGAGCGCCCGGGGTCCCTGCCTCTGTCTGTGGAGAGGGTCTGGCAGAGCCGGCCTGCAGACTCCCAGGGCAGACAGGACGCGGGCACCCGAGGGGTGCCCGGTGCAGCCGCTGCCCCCCAGCCCCTTCAAGAGGCCGGTCCCGGTCAAGCCTCTGCCCGCACACCCGCCAGCATCCACCCCAATGCTCTGGGGTTGGGACCCTCCCCCTGCCCTGGACCGAGAGTGTCCTCCTGGGTGCTGCTTGTGCTGGGGCCAGCCCATCCACCTTCCCAGTCCTTGGGGCCAGCTGCCCCTGCCTCCCGCATTCCAGGGCTTCTGCTGCCCCTGACCCTGACTGCGGGGTGGGAGCACCCCCCTTTGCTGTGCAGTGATTTGAGGGTGCCCTTCACAGAGTGGGTGTTGAATCAGACAGCTCAGCAGCATGACCTGGGGGTTCTCCCTGGAGCCTGCAGGGGTGACCGTCGGCAGGGACACGGCTGCAGGGAAATGACACTCCTGTGGGGGGGTGAGGGCACCCTTCCTAAAGCTCCCCAGGTCCCCAGGCCCCCGGCTGTCTGACTCAGCCAGAAGTGGGCGTCTGTTCTGTTCAAAGGGGATGGTGACCAGGGACAGCCCTTCTGGGCCGTCCGGAAGCATAAGCAGTCCAAGCAGGCTCTCCATGCGGGGCGGGGGTCAGGGGCCGTGTATGATGGGGCCCCCCGTCCCCCCAGTTCTTGCCGTCGACGTCTTCGACAAGCTGAACTTCACGGGAGCCCGCGTGCCGCGGCTCGAGCACCTCCGGGGCGAGGTCCCCAGAGACCTGGAGTCCTCAGTCTTCTTCTCGGAGGACTTCTTCAAACCAGCCGAGAGGAAAGGTAAGGCCGATGCGACGTGGGGGCTCCCCCCGGGGGCCTGCAGTGAGGGGAGGAGGGAGCTCAGCCTGCCGTGGCCCCCGCCTTCTGCCCTGCACCCTGCAGCCCGGCGTTTACCGGCCCAGAGGGAAAGGCAGCCATGGGGGTGCCTTACAGAAATTGAGCTGGTTTATAACTTGGTAATGGAGTGAGCACCCACACTGTGTGTGAGCTGGTCCTCCTTGTGCAGTGAAAAGCTGCCTCTCCACGGATGTGAAACTTCAGACTCTTCCCTGACCCCCCAGAACCCCAGCAAAGCCATCTGAGTGCGGTGCTCCAGTCCTAAGTTAGGACTCGTGCCACGCGGCTTAAACACTGCGGATTTTCTTAAAGTGTGTTTCACAGATCTGCTTCAGCTACTGAAAACATCTCTCCCAAATAGGGACTTGATGATTCAATGCACAGTTTAAACTTTGAAACCTTTTTAGTCAATTTGCTTTGTCAGTTATATGCATATTATTCAGACATCTTAAAAACTTTGCAAGTTTTACACTGATGTAGGATATTGTTCTTGTTCAGTCTTGTCCAGCTCTTTGCGACCCCATTGGACTGCAGCACACCAGGCCTCCCTGTCCTTCACCATTTCCCAGAGCCTGCTCAAACTCATGTCCATTGAGTCAGTGATGCCATCCAACCATCTCATCCTCTGTCGTCCCCTTCTCCTGCCTTCAGTCTTTCCCAACATCAGGGTCTTTTCCAGTGAGTTGGCTCTTCCCATCAGGTGGCCAAAGTACTGGAGCTTCAGCTTCAGCATCAGTCCTTCCAATGAATATTCAGGACTGATTTCCTTTAGGATGGACTGGTTGGATCTCCTTGAAGTCCAAGGGACTCTCAAGAGTCTTCTCCAACACCACAGTTCAAAAACATAAATTTTTCGGCGCTCAGCCTTCTTTATGGCCCTACTCTCACAGATATTTGCTGTTAATTTTTTAATTGCTAATTTACCAATTAAACTTTGTGTGTATGCATAGGAAAAAAATATAGGGTTCAGTACTAAGACCTAAGACTAAACATTAAAAAAAGTAGGCTCATGGCATCCAGCCCATTAGTTCACGGCAAACAGAAGGGGAAAAGGTGGAAGCAGTGACAGATTTCCTCTTCTTGTCTCTAAAATCACTGTGGACTGTAACTGCAGCCACGAAATCAGCAGACGATTGCTTCTTGGCAGGAAAGCGATGACAAACCTAGGCAGTGTGTTGGAAAGCAGAGACGTTACTCTGCCGACAAAGGTCTGTCTAGTCAAGGCTATGGTCTTCCCAGTGGTCATGTACGGTTGTGGGAGCTGGACTATAAAGAAAGCAGAATGCCAAAGAATTGACGCCTTCGAACTGTGGTGCTGGAGAAGACTCCTGAGAGTCCCTTGGACAGCAAGGAGATCAAACCAATCAATCTTAAGGGAGATCAACCCTGAATATTCCCGGAAGGACTGATGCTGAAGCTGAAGCTCAGGATTTTGGTCCTGAGCTGATGTGAACAGCTGACTTGTTGGAAAAGTCCTTGACGCTAGGAAAGATTGAGGGCAGAAGCAGAAGAGGGCATCAGAGAATGAGATGGCTGGATGGCATCACTGATGCAAAGAACATGAATTTGGGCAAACTCTAGGAATGGTGAGGGACAGGGAGGCCTGGTGTGCTGCAGTCCAGGGGTCGCAAAGCGTTGGACACAACTGGGTGACTGAACAACACCAACAGCTATCTGTGCTTCCAGGCGTCCTCAGAGGGCCCTGAAACGCACCCCCCGCAGCTAAGGCGGGATGGACAACTGTGTGTGTGCATGTATCTGCACGTAGTTTAGTGTTCTGACCTAACCTTGGGCTCTTCCTCTGTGAGGGCGTCAGCATTTCTGCCTCTGAAGTGGCCCCTGTGTCGCCCTCTCTCGGGGCCTGTGGCATAGGGAATGCACATGCACGAGGCCATTTGCTTTAGGAAACCCCGTGGGAGAAGCTTCTGGTGCCTGCTCCCCTGCTCTGCTTGGGAAGCCTCGGCTGACGCCCCGGCCCCCTGCACGCGGCCTTTATTCAGTGTGGTATTTACTTAAGTTGCCAAAATGTCAGTTGACCAGCACAGTCACCCCGTAGTAAACCCGCCGATTCTCTTTTGATAAGATCCCACCCTGGGCCCCTGCAGCCTCCCCCCGCCACTTTCCCAGACACCTGACTTGCCACATGGCCGGAAGGCTGAGGACCGGGACCCTAAGCTCCCTCAGCCCGAGATGTGGGTGAGACCCTCGTGGCTGGGCTTCCTGGGGGTGCAGCCCGGCCCCTGGCCCCTGGCGTCCTGCCGGCTGCTCAGGTGTCCCTCCTGGAAGACCCCCTTCTCCCTGCCCCGTTGCCTACAGGGTGACCACGTGGGCCCTGGGGGCTCTCAGCCCCTGTCTACTCTCAGCCCCGTGCCCTCCAGCATCACTGAGCCCATATCCCCCTTGCTCACACACTGACCTTCATGCCCTGCTGACCCCACAGCCAGTGTCGGCCAGCCTGCCTCACTAAGCAGCCTGAGAGTGGCTAACCAGGGTTGTTAACCGGCCTGAGGGTGGCTAGTCATGCTGTTAACCGGCCTGAGGGTGACTAGCCAGGGTTGTTAACCAGGCAGAGTATGGTCAACTGGAGCTGTTAACCAGCTGCTGACCGGCACGGCCCTGAGCAGGGTCAAGAGGATGTGGAAAGTGGGTGGCTGCCTCGGGGCAGAGGGGAGTCTGTTGGAATCCGCCGGCTACCCTGAGCCTGGCCCCCGCCTGCGGCACCCCCATCGTGGCAGCAGAGGGAAGACCCTCTCCCACCACCCGCCTCCCTGGAGCCCATGCTCCGGGCGGTGTGTGCTGGGTGGACATGCCTCCCGAGGTGACCTCTGGACGAGGCCCACAGGGCACCCTTAGGGTTGTTGGAAATGTGGGTGAGTGTGGCCGTGAGCCTCCCCCAAGGGTGGTGGGGAGCTGCTTTCTGTGTGTCTTAGGGGTCTCCGGGGCCCCACGTGAGTCCCACTGGATTCTCAGGAGCACCGTGTCCTCAGGTTCACCCACGCTGTGGCCTGTGCGGATGGACCACATTCTGCCAGCCGGTCATCCATGCAGGGACACATGGGCTGCTCCACCTCATGGCTGCCATGACTCGGGGGGCCACGAGCGCGGTGTGCACACCTCGGTGAAGCCCTTGCTCCCGGCTCTTTGGGGCACGCCCAGAAGTGGGGTGCAGGGTCTGGGGTGGTTCTGTGTTCGCACTTCTGAGGAGCCGCCTAGGGTTTCACTGGCTCGAGGAGAAAGCAGTCTGGTGGGATCACAGGTGTCTGGCCCCCATCCTCACTCTGTGCTTCCGTTGCAGAGGGGCCCACGGCGAGGCCGGCCAGTCGCAAGACCACCCCCCAGACGGCGCGCCTGCAGCCCAGCGCCGAGACAGAGGCCCCGTCCAAGAGGCGGAAGAGACACCCCGAGGAGCCTGGGCAGTTCGCCATCGCCCTGGTCCTCATCTACCGGACCCTGGGGCAGCTGCTGCCGGAGCACTACGACCCAGATCGCCGCAGCCTCAGGTAAGGCTGGCTCCAGGAGGCAGGGTGGGGGGATTTCCAGAAGGTTCCAAGGCACCTGTAGGTCAGAATCTCGACCACCAGAACACCTGTACAAGGACACTGCACAGTGACCCCGGCTCCAGGCCAGAGACCGCTGCCCCGCGGTCTGCCTCGGCAGGCGTTCTGAGTGTGCTTGGTGTTTCTGCCAGAGCGCCCTCCCGACACACGCCCCCGGCTCGGCCGTGTCACTCCTGCTTGGAGCGTCTGTCCCCTCGCCCCGGCCTGCCACCAGCTGCCAGTGGCCCCAGGCCCCAGCGTCGTTCAGTCCCTCAGTCCTGTCCGACTCTGCGACCCCACGGACTGTAGCACCGTAGGCTCCTCTGTCCTTCACCATTTCCCAGAGCTCGCTCAAACTCATGTCCATCGAGTCGGTGATGCCACCCAACCATCTCATCCTGTCTCCCCTTCTCCTCCTGCCTTCAGTCTTTCCCAGCATCAGGGTCTTTCCCAGTGAGGCGGCTTTTCTCACCAAGGGCAGCTCAGTGAACACTGGCTGAAGAATCAAACGCCACCTAAGGGCTTTGAGGCCTGAGCAGGGCAAGCACCCACGGAGGCTTGGCTCTGTTCAACCTCGGGTCACTTGGCAGCTCTCCTGCCCGGGGCTGCGGTCCTCATGTGCACCCCTCCCGGGGGCTGGACGAGAGGCCTCCCTGAGACACAAGCAGGGCATCTCGTTCCTTTCCCGGGACGTTCCCTGCAGGCCGGGGTTCTCCGGTTTTGTTATAGGTTGTGGGGCCCGACATTTGCTTGCTCATTCCTTCTCTTCATGTTGAATTTCCAGAGTCCGCCTCTGTCCCAGAGGGGCATGTGCTCGCCTGTCCGTGGTTAAACCTTCACCAAGCCCACAGCCCTCCTCCTCCCCCAGCCCATAACATGCTCTCAGGGGCAAAGGCCCTGAGCTTGCCCACTTGGTCCGGTCCCTCCTGAGAGACCCCCGAGCTGTGTCCTCCCAGGGCCGCAGGCGTGTTTGTCCCGGGCTCTGCTTTCTGCCTACAGGCTGCCTAACCGGCCCGTCATCAACACGCCGGTGGTGAGCACGGTGGTGTACAGCGAGGGGGCCCCGCTGCCTAGCCCCCTGGAGAGGCCCGTCCTGGTGGAGTTCGCCCTCCTGGAGACCGAGGAGCGCACCAAGCCGGTCTGCGTGTCCTGGAACCACTCCATCACGTAAGGGTGATGTCACCCCCTGCCCCCAGCGCTGTGTGTCTCTGGGGGAGCTTTGCTGAGCCGGGGTGCCTGCCCACAGGTCCCCAACGCTCCACTGGCAGAGCATCCTGGTGGGGGCGGTGTTTGTCTGTGGTCCCTTTCTCCCCCTTTCAGTCCCTCCTGGGGTGTCAGAGCCCTCCATAAGCACAAGTACACACGCATGTACACACATGCACACCTGGAAACACACGTGTGTGCACACACACCCAGTTATGACCACACACGTGTGTGCATGAATGCACGTGGACACAGGCCTGGAAACACAGATGTGCACATTGTGTACACACTTGCACAGGCACACACGGTGATCTCTCGAGAAGCCCAGCATGAGGACAGGGTCACTCCCCTGCAGGACTCTTGCCAACAGGTGCCCCGGTCAGCACCAGACAAGGCGGGGGCTGGTTCTGGACACTCGGGGGTGGGAATCAGAGACTAGGTCCAGGGTCCTCCCAGACTGACAGTGGGAAATCCCAGATGTGAAAGAGGGTTCCCCATAGCAGACCAGAGTCCCTGACCTCAGCTGTCCCACCCCGGAGACCCACATGGCAGCTGCTGAGGCTGGCTTTACCGCTCAGAGGCCCCGCCCGCAGCAGCAGCATCCGTCTGTCTCCGACCCCCTCGCACCACGCTTGCACCTGAGACAGAGCCTTGAGCTCTCTCCAGTACAGCCCAGACCTTCCCTGACATTGCGGCTCCACTGGACGGCGGGGTGTCTGCCACGGGGGCCCTGCGGGGCCGTGGGCTGGCACTGCCGCTGGGAAGCAGGTTTGGCTCGGCACAGACCACGCATCACTCCCCCTCCTTCTGGTTTTTCCAAATTCTAGTTAATGAGCAGCCAGCATAGCGCCCGGAGGGTGGCAGACGCTTGGCTTACAAAAGAGAATGAAGGGCCCCCTTTGACGAGGAGGGTGGCGCTGAGGTCTGTCTGGCGCGCGCTGGGCCCGGCTGTCTCTCGTGGTCACTTCATTGGACCCCGGCAGTCAGCAGGTGCGCTAATGATCCGCCCTCCTTTGTGCTGCACCTCCCGGCCCGGACCTTCACGTTCTTGGCAAACGTGTGTGAGCCTTCACATCCCATTTCACAGATGAATAGACTAAGGATCAGAGACGTCGCTCGGCTTTCCCAGAGTCAGGAGGGCAGGGCCCTGTGGCAGCCTGTCATCTGGGGCTTCCCTTCAGTAAAACAGGGTAATAATGGGGCCCCACTTCCAGGCGGCTGCCATAAAACTGTGCAATCTGAAGATGAAAGTGTAAAACAGACACACCAGGTCTCTTCTTAAATCATTGAGACTCAAAAGCAGACTGAAGCACAAAGTGGCTGTTTGAACAACTGACTAATGTCTCGGACAAAGAGGCCTATGACACCCGTTGAAGTTTTACTGCTGGATGAGGCATGAGACGTGAATTTCCAAGGGTGCTCATTAGAGGTCTGGGAAGGGAAGGGAGCGGGTTCACACGGTCGCCAGGGCGGCCAGGCTGCAGTCCTCACAGAGGGGACAGTGGCGCCTGGCCAGGGCGCAGCAAGGACATTGCTTGGGCTCCCGCGGGGCGGGAGGGCCTCGGAGGCCCCTCCTCACCCCCTTTTCCCCTGCAGCACCGGTGGGACCGGAGGGTGGTCGGCCAAAGGCTGTGAGCTGCTGTCCCGGAACCGGACACACGTCGTCTGCCGGTGCAGCCATGCCGCCAGCTCGGCCGTGCTCATGGACGTCTCCCGGCGTGAGGTGGGCACCACCCCCAGGGCCGCCCCTGCCCGCCTGGCCAGTGTGTCCAGGGACCCATCCTTCTGGAAAGTCAGCCAGGCCCCATCCCTACCCCTCTGCGAGCTCTGCCTCTCCTTCTAAGGGCTCTGAATAAACCGTTGCCACGATTGCAAACTGTGTTCTGGGAGGACTGGCCAGACTGTATTAGGATTCCCATAATAAAACCCCCCAAAGGGGTTTTCAGAGAGGCCACATTGTAAGTTAAAAACTGTGATGGCCGCCTCGAACCTCAGGCTGAAAGGAAACTCCTGGAATATACACCTCACTTCAACTCAGGGTGCTCAGCAGCCTATTAGGTTTATGCTGCACGTAAAATTCTAAGGACGAGGCCGGGCGGGAATAATAGAGTTATTTCCCTCCAATGCCATACACTCCGCCCCTGGGAGGACAGAGGAGGCTCGGTCAGGAGGCGCAGAAACAGTGGGCAGCTGATGTTTAACTTCCAGTCTTCAGTGGCCTCCGTGGGCCTCTAATGAGGCCATGGGGCCTGGGGACAGGGTAGGGCTGGCCGTCGGGGTGTGTGCTGCTATCGAGGAGCTGGCCCTGGCGCCTTGGGTACCTCACCTTGTATTCAGGCCTGCCATGTGCCCCGGGCAGCCCGGCCACCGGGACTCCCGGTCTGCAGCGGCCCAAGTGTCTGGCACGTTCTCAGAAGGTGAGTCAGCCACAAGCTGCTGCTGACGGGGTGTCAGAGTGTCAACAGCAGAGATTGCGCCTCTGGGCGCTAGGACAGCAAGGCTCCTGTCGGCAGGAGCACTTTCCAGCAGGAAGCACTGGGCTGCGGCCTGGACAGGGTTAATTGTGAATCATCTTTGTCCACAGAGGGGCGGGTTTGGGGGTCCCCGGATGGCCAGGAAGCTGGGCAGCGCCAGGAGCAGCCTCGCAGGCAAAGGAAGCAGAAGGAAGTCCTGGTAGAAGTTAAACAAGAGTAGGAATCGAGGGCCCCCCACTCCCGGGTGCTTCAAAGCCAGAGGTGTCTGAAGAGCCCCCAGGCTCGGGGAGTGGGTGCTGCCACACTTTTGGAGCACTCACTGCCCCCCCGGCACTCCCCCAGGCCCACCCAGACCCCGCTCCTCACTTCCCTTAGGCAGCCTGGCTCAGTTCTGTGCTCGTTCAGAACAGTGCTTTCTAGAATTTACCATAGAACTGATTTGTTTGTTCTCCAAATGCCAAACCTCCACCGGGTGTCCTATTTTGAAAAATATTTGAAAAAAAAAAAAATCAGAGGGGATGACTGTGGTTTCCTGCAGCTCTGACACTGCTTGTTTTTTGTGTGAGTTGAGACTCTGATTGAAGGTCTCTCAGCTCAGAATTGGCTCTGTACCTGCCAGACAGCATGAGTTGGGCTTGAGGTTGGTTTTTTTTTTTTTTTTTTTTTTTTGCTTTTTAGTCTGTTTTTACTTTGGCAAAACACACCTAACAAGAAAGTCGCCATCTCGGCCGAGTCTGAGCACTCAGGTCACGGGCACTGTGTCCGTCCACGGTGCTTGCAGCCGCTGCCCGGCATCTGCAGAACTTTGCTGTCGCCCAGACTGGTCGTTTCATTGTTGCTCTTGGTTTCGGCTCCCCTGAGAGCCACGTGGCAGCCACCCTGGCTCCTGTCCGCTTGATTAAGCGTCAGTGTGTCTTGATTGTGCAAAAGCGCCGTCAGAGCCACGGCCCTCATGCGTTCTCCCGCCCTTGGCCCACCCGCCCGCAGCACGGGGAGGTCCTGCCTCTGAAGATCGTGACCTATGCGGCCGTGTCCTTGTCGCTGGCCGCACTGCTGGTGGCCTTCGTGCTCCTGGCGCTGGTGCGGACGCTGCGCTCCAACCTGAACGGCATCCACAAGAACCTCATCGCCGCACTCTTCTCCTCCCAGCTGGTCTTTGTCATCGGGATTGCCCAGACCGAGAACCCGGTGAGGACCCTGCCCCCAGCCCCCTGCGGAGCCACCTGGGCACGCACGTGGACCAACCTTCCTCCAGGGCTGGAGCAGGAGGGGTCCTCCCACCCGTTCTTGGGGCCGGGCAGCGTATCTGCGGCTCTTTCCAGGGATGGGTGAGGTTGGGAGTTTGGTGGGAAGCTGGGGACCCAGGCCCGGCACGTGGGCGTGTTGCTTTGCCCTCGGCAGGAATCTCCCTGCAAGGTCACCTTGGGAGCCAAGAGCTCTGTGCACATCAACTCTCACTTTCGTGATCCAGACGCTTGCGATTACATCAGAGAGTACACGCGTGAGACCCCAGAGTCCTGCGAGCTGTCACTTGAGCCTGAAGCCATCCCTGCTGGGCCATGTCTCCCAGCCCTGCATTTTCTGGGGAGTCACGGCCACACTTTCTGTGAAAGCAGTGGTGTTCAGGACAGGCCAGAACTCGGCGATGTGGTGGTCCTGGGTCGGCAGGGTGACGAGAGAAGGGAGCTTGCAGAGAGAGAGAATCGTGAGGGAGAGGAGGAAGGGTGAACGTCAGTGTGATCACATTAAATACGGCCCATCTTGCTCAAGCTGCCCCAGGTCATGTGGGCTCCTGGGGCATCACATGGGTTCGTAGGGTGTTACCTAGGCTCCTGGAAGTTATGGTTAGGTGATTATACATCTGATATGATGGACCTCACAGAAAAATCCAGACCAACTTACAGACACATTATAAGAAATAATTAAAGAGTTTAGCAAGGTAGCTGCCTATTATGGGGCTAGATGTATATAATCAGTTGCAGTCTTGCCCACCAGCCACAGTGTATTTAAAAGGTAACGTACAAAGGAGGGGGTGGAAAGGACAGCACTTGGAGAACCTGGTCGAGACTGAAGTAGTTTGGCTTCAGGGAGGAGAGGGTAGAAGATGCTGGCTGCAGCCAGAGCGGGGGCAGGGCGCAGGCTGTTCTGTAGGATGTGAGGGATCTGAGTCCCAGAGGCATGGCTGGCGGGGCTGGGTCCAGGTCCGCGGTGTGTGGCGTAGGGACCTGCCCTGGAGGGGAGAGAAAGGCAAGAAGGAGGAGGGAGGCGTGTGGCTTGGTCCCCGGCTTGCTGCTAGTGGCTTTTCCTTTTTCCCAAAGAGGTTTTCAGAGACCAGGGGTCACAGCCCCTTGATGGGGAGGAGGCATGGGCTCTGTGCCCAAGGCTTCGCCTGTGTGTTCTGGCTCTTGGCAACTGGCAACCTCCCTGAGGCCCTAGGGGTGGCAGCATTCCTGCTCACAGGTGGGGAGCCCCGGGGCCGGCCAGGTTGGGTGACCCGGCCCAGGGCCGACAGTTCATCGTGTCTGAGTTCACGGGTCCATCACTAAATGGTGACCCCGAGGGCCCTGGGACGACATGAGGCCAAGTGACCATCACATGTGCACACGTAGTGACGGCAGGAAGTTCGGAGTTTACTCTCCTGATTCCGATCTCTCCCTCAGTGAGCCTTTCAGTGGGCCTTTCCAGCTGCCACCTGCTGCTGACATAGGTGTCACTCCTTCATCCCTCATGCAGTGAGGACGCGTGGTTGTCGCTGTGTTAAATCTGCCTAAGACCCAGACCCTGGAAGCGCTGCAGTCTCCATCCGCTGTCTCAGATGCACACATGGGTGGGGGGTCAGGAGTGTCAGATGCCAACCTGGCACCACGAGGGCTGATGGGAGCGCTGCACCAGCCCAGAGGACGGCTGAGCAGGACGGTCCCGTCGCTGTCTGGTGGGAGGGGGCCCGGATCTCTGGTCATCTCTGTTGGCAGGCAGCCCTGTGCCACGGACAGCCATGGCCAGGCCTACGTTTTGGTAAACGGACAGTGGTGACAGGGAAGAGGGTGGCTAGGGCTGAGGCTGGAGGTCAGAGGGGCACCAGGACGGCATCCTCCTGGGGTGGAGGGTGGAGCCACGGCCAGGACCGGGGCAGGAGGAGAGGGCCAGGGGTCAGGACCCTGAGGACATGGCCGGGGGGTGGGGGGGGGCGATGCCTCGAGTGTCCAGAAGGGGGCGCCACCAGGTGAGCTGGACACAGCGGCGGGTCTGGGTGAGCCTGGACACACCGGTCCTTAGGGGCTGAGGAAGTGCAGAGCTGGGCGTGGGGGGCCAGCCCTCACTGCAGGAGGAAGTGTGTCTGTGAGCGTGGACAGCCCGAAGAGTATGCAGTGTTAGGAAAAAGGCACAGCCTTACTGGCTTGCTTGCCTGGGGGCCCTTGCAGGTTAGAGCTCTCCCTTCTCTGACCCTCCAGAGGAGGGTGTTAGGGAGAGAAGCAGGGCATCCAAGCAGACGACCTTGAGAGAGCTCCATGATGACCTTGGCGGCTCTCCAGGTCTGGCACAGAGGACGGGCCCGTATTTGTCAGGCTCCCAGGGCAGGCGGGGGCGCTGGACTGGCTGGGCTGCCCCTCTGCACCCACCGGGCTCAGCACACCTCTCCCTGCCCGGGTGTCCCTATGCCTGCGTCAGCCGGGGGCAGGGGGAGGGGGGCTGTGTGACTCAGGGCAAAACCCCTCAAGGGTATCTTTGAGTGGTCTGAACAGAGGGACGGAGAGCTGGGGACGGGCCACTCTTTGCAACCAAACCCGGCGTGAGAAACGCTCAGGGGCTGTTGCTGGCTTCCAGCTCTGACTCACCAGCCCCTGGAAGGGGAGCTGAACGGTCTCCACGCGCTGGTGAGCACGGATAAGAGGAATGCCGTGCACGTAATTCTGGGGCTTGGCGCCGCGCCTGGTTTTGATGGGTTTTCTGTAAACTGAAGTCCCCTCTCCGGGCGAGGTTTTCATCTCCCAGATTACTGGCAGGTTGAAATGATTTATTGTGCATTAGTGTTTGCCTTTGTTCTGTTTCTGGAAAAGGTAGTACCTTTGGTGCAAAAGCCCCTGAACGTATGGTCCCATTACATTTTAAAACATCGGCTTCTGGCACATGGGGACGTTTTTCCCCCCAAAGGTGGTTTTGAGGGTTTACTTTTCACGTGATACAAGGCAGCACACCAGCCTCTTCCCCCTTCTTCATTCTGCGGAGCCAGCCATGAGTCAAAGGTGGCTCAGTGGTAAAGAATTCTCCTGCCAATGCTGGAGACGCAAGCTTCAATCCCTGGGTCCAGAAGATCCCCTTGAGAAGGAAATGGCAACCCACTTCAGTACTCTTGCCCGGAGAATCCCATGGACAGAGGAGCCTGGTGGGCTTCAGTCCACAGGGTCGCAGAGAGTCGGACATGACTGAGCACACACACATGAGCCAGCTGTGCTTTGCACAGCGGGGCTGGGGGTTGGTATGGGGCGGACCCAGCCTCAGGCTCACCCTTTGCGGCCAGGCTGACTGCTCCGCCCATCCCTAAGGGTGGACTCCCCCATTTCCTGTGCAGCGTTGGAGGCACAAGGTGTGTCTCCAGCCATCACCTAGAATTCTGTTTTTGCTTCTGCTTGGGTTCCCGCTTTGTGCTGCATTTGACAGATGTTAATCTTAAAAAGAGTCCCTCCCACATGTCCGGGGCTCTGCTCCTGGAGAGAACACCAGGTGGACTCAATGGCAGGTGGCACTGGTGCTTCCAACAAACCTGGGCCCTGGGGACCCCTCACGGGCAGGCTGCCCGGGACTGAGCAGAGAGGCCTCGGCGTGCATCAAGTGGTGGCCCTCGGTCTCCAACTCGGTGTCTCTTGGGACGGAAGTGTCTCTTTGGCACAGATGGTGAGACCCGGGAAGGTCGGGCTGGCCAGACAGCAGTGAGGATTGGACAGGATGTCTCAAGGGGCGTGGCTCTGCGAGGGCGTGGCCCAGCTAGGTGTGGCTCTACAGGGGCGTGGCTCCGCATGGTGGGTGTGGTACCCTCGGGGGCGTGGCTCAGAGGGGCGTGGCTCAACAGAGGGTGTGGCTCCGCAGGGGTCGGTGGGACCCCGCAGGGGTGACCAGGGACTTTCTCCTCTTCCCCCCATCTGTCCTTCCTCTGCTCTCCTGCCAGTCCAGCCTCCTGGGACCTGGAGGGAAGCCTGCCCAGCCGCTGGGCCTTGGGTTCCGGGACCGGGCAGCCAGCCTCCTCCCAGCAGGACGGGTGAGGCTGCTCTAGGCCAAGGCAGAGGTCTTGAAGTTCCGTCCCTGGGCACCTGGAACTGGATGTGCACCGATGGCCTCAGGCTGGACGCCCCGATCCCACAGTGTCTCCAGCCCCGCCCCCCAACACTACCTTCCTCCTGTTCTCGCCCCACCTTCGGTGTCCAGGGACTCAGGGCTGGTCGCCAAGGCCCCCAGAGGCCGGGAAGCTGAGCCTCCACTATGGAGGTTGACTTTCTCTTCCCGACACTCCGCCCCACCAGCTGGGGACAGAAACATAACAAACGCTGCCCACCCTGCTTTCTTCCGTGGGAGGCAGAGGCCCCGATAAATCAGCACAGGCACGGTGACTTCTTTCTTATTTGATGGCGCGGTCACAGCCCTGAGGCTCCTTCTCGCCGGCCGCACCTGGACTGCGGAGACCTGCAGGAGAGCCCAAGTGGTGGATGAAGGCCACGCTCACCATCGGGGCCACAGCCTGAGCTGTCTGCATGATACGTATTTTTTAGTGTTAAATGAAATGTCAACATTAAAAAATGTGGAGCCATGAGGTGAAAATACAAATTTCTGGCTTCTAAAAACTCTCGAGGCTGTGTGCACCCATCACCTCGGGTTAGGCTCACTGGTGGCGCTGACCTCCGTTGGGGCGGGTGTCCTGGGGCCCCCCAGGCACCTTACTCTCTGTGCTCTGTTCCGCGTGGGGAGCCTGAGACGCTGGCACTGTTGGCGCTCAGCTGCCCTTGGGTCAATCAGAGAAAACGACTGAGCTGCTTTCCTTTCTCAGACCTGCGTGCCCTCTTGTTTGCAGCGTGTTGGATTTGGTCCCTCCCCAGGGCCCCACCCCCAGCCCCCTCCCGCCCCGTGCCGTCTGGTCCTCACCCCACCCCCACTCCCTCCAGCCGCCCCGCCCCCCCCCCCCCCCCCCCCCCGCCCCCAGGCGCCCGGTCCCGAGCCACGCGGGCCGCCACACTCAGCCGCTGCCTCTCCCGCAGTTCCTGTGCACGGTGATCGCCATCCTCCTGCACTACGTCTACATGAGCACCTTCGCCTGGACCTTCGTGGAAAGCCTGCATGTCTATCGCATGCTGACCGAGGTGCGCAACATCGACGCGGGGCCCATGCGCTTCTACTACGTGGTGGGCTGGGGCATTCCGGCCATCGTCACAGGTGAGCATGCGCAGAGCGGCCACGCCCGGCCGGGGACCCGCGGGACATCGCAGCAACGCACGTCAGTGCCCCCAGGTGCTGGCGGGGGGAGCTCTCTGGCCTCCTCCTGGGCACCCAGCACCCACATCTGCTCACAGGAGTGTGATCACTCGGTGTCTCCTGTCGGGTGTGAGCACATTGAGGGCTGGGTTCAGGCCATTCAGGGTTCTTTCTGAATGGATGACAGAATGGGTGGGCAGAGAGGTGGGTGGATGGATGGATGGGTGGGCAGAGAGGTGGGTGGATGGATGGATGAGTAGGATGGATGGGTGGATGGATGGATGGGTGGGTAGGATGGATGGATGGATGGATGGATGAGTGGTTAGGATGGATGGATGGGTGGATGGAGAGATGTGTGGATGGATGGATGAGTAGGATGGATGGGTGGGTAGGATGGATGGGTGGATGGATGGATGGGTGGGTAGGAGGGATAGATGGGTGGATGGAGAGATGTGTGGATGGATGTATGAGTAGAATGGATGCGTGGATGGATGGATGGGTGGGTAGGATGATGGATGGATGGTGGGTAGGTGGGTGGATCAGTGGGTGGGTGGATGGAAAAAGGAGTTCATCAATGCACAGAGCAGCAGCGCTTCCTCAGCACACTTCACTAAATACCAGGAAGTCAAAGTTTGCCTCCTGTGGGGAAAGATCCCCACTGGTATCACAACGGGTGAGTGGCACCCTCTCTCCGCACAGCCCCTGGGTTCTAGGGACCCAGACAGGGAGTCTGAGGCTGGGGCAGTGGGAGAAGAGGCAGTTGCTGCCCTGGGCGTTTCTCCGGCAGCCACCCTGGGGTCAGAGCCAGGGCCGATCATCATGCCTCCTGGTTGCCGCGGCAGCATCTCACACTGCTCTGCTCTGCTCTCTCCTGACCTGCTCCCGCCCGGACAGTCTGGGCAACAGGCTCTCCTGTTGTGAGCCCTCTCCCTGGGCTCCCAGGGACCCTGAGTGACCACTGTCACCTCTGTCCAGGGCTGCTGGGGGGCAGTGGGGTCTCCCGTGCCGGCAGCCACCCCTCTTGACCCAGAGGGTGACCCTGGCAGACACACCACACCGCGTGTCTCTGGTCAGCTTGGGAGAAAGGTGCTGAGTCAGGTGGTCTCTGAGCCCCAAAAACTGGGAAGAACAAGGGCTCAGAGCAGCTGGTTTCAGGGGCCCCCACTGCCCATCTACTGAACCCCTGAAGCCAAGACGTGGTCCTACTTGGACACGCAGGACACTCACCTCATCTTGAATTTCATCTTCAATCTGCCCAGAGCTTCAATTATTATTTGGATTATTTTTTTTTTTTAATTAGCAAATTAACCTCAGAGACCAGAATGTCAGATTTTATTTACATTAAATTCTATGAAGAGGAGTGAAGAAGTCAGGTCGGAATTATTTGCCAATTTGCTTATTTTACAAAGCGAAGAGTTTAAGTTTGCCAACCTTAAGTTTAAGGCTTCCCTGGTGGCTCAGATGGTAAAGAAACTGCCCTCAGTGCAGAAGACCAGGTTCGATCCCTGGGTCAGAAGATCCCTGGAGGAGGGCAGGGCAACCCACTCCAGTGTTCTTGCCTGGAGAATCCCATGGATAGAGGAGCCTGGTGGGCTACAGTCCGTGGGGTCGCAAAGAGTGACTCACTCTTTTCTGTGCCCCCAGTAAACCTAGGGTGTGGCTTCTGGTCTGTAATGTACCCCGTGGCCGGTTATCCGTGGCCTGGGGCCGCGGTAGTATTTGTGATGGGAACGGAGTTCGCTGCACGCACAGATGATGTCCCACCTGTGGATGAGCCCCAGTCCCTGATGGGCAGCCCCAGGGCCACACTCGGGAGCCGATGTCCTGGCCGGCGTGGGCTGAGGTTTACGCACAGGCGTTCTCACTTCAGGACTTCTGAGACAAAGTCTCACACACTCAGGGGCTTAAAAGACAAACAGAAGCTTCTCTCGCAGGCCTGGAGGCCAGAGTGCAGAATCAAGGGGTAGGCAGGATGCTCCCTTCTGGAGGCCCCGGGGGTAGTCTGCCTCCTCTGGTCCCCTGGCCACCGGCAGCCTGGCCTTGTGGCTGCGTCCCTCCCGTCTCTCCTCCCCCATGTCTGTGTCCAGACCTCCATCTTCTCCTTCTGAGAACACTGGTCATTGGATGGAGCTGCTGCTGCTGCTAAGTCGCTTCAGTCATGTCCAACTCTGTGCGACCCCATAGACGGCAGCCCACCAGGCTCTGCTGCCCCTGGGATTCTCCAGGCAGGAACACTGGAATGGGTTGGCATTTCCTTCTCCAATGTGTGAAAGTGAAAAGTGAAAATGAAGTCGCTCAGTCGAGTTCAACTCTTCGCGACCCCATGGACTGCAGCCCACCAGGCTCCTCCATCCATGGGATTTTCCAGGCAAAAGTACTGGAGTGGAGTGCCATTGCCTTCTCCGAGGGCCCACCCTAAATCCAGGATGACCTCATGACCTCATTTTAGATCTTCAGTGCACTTCCACCTGCCAAGACCACATTTCCACATAAGGCCACATTCAGAGATTCAGGGAACACCATTCAGGCTGCTCCAAGGCAGCCACATGGGAGGTCATGGGGCTGAGGCCACGCCAAGCCCCTACTGGGACACTCGAGACTTTAATAGAAGAAACTCGAGCCCCCACCAAGGGCTCCTGCGCCGGTGGACTTGAGCTGGGTCCACGTGGTCGCATCCTCACCTGTGAGCCGGAGGCGCGAGCCCTAGCTCACATCATGGGCGCTGTTGGCCCCAGGCTGACCCGAGGTGGGCCGCGAGGGGCCAGCAGGAGGCCGCCCTGCACAGGCAGCCTGTCCCTCCGAGGACGAGGACTGCCCACGGGAAGAGAGGCCACTCTCGGTGCCCTTTCGCCTCACACCCTCTCCCAGTCGACCCCGATCTGGGCAGGGGCACCGCCAGTGCAGAAACGCTGCTCCTCTAAGGTGGCGCTGGAGTCTCAGTTCAGACCGTTCACGTTTCTGACTCGCTTTAAGGGTGCTTTCCTTTTTTTAACACCTAAGCCTCTTGCCAAAGAACTTAAGGCAGTTGCTGGGACCTCGGCTGGAACGAGGCGTGGTTCCAGCCACACTCCGGCCCACGTGGACCCCAGTCCAGCCCAGCCCGGCCTCGGGTCAGTCCCTGGCCAGCTGTGCTCCATCGGGTCTCCCACGTGCTGGACCCTGGGGACAGACGCCCCCAGCCCTGCAGCCTGGTTCCTCTGAGCCTTCCAGGGCGGAGGGTCCTGCCTGGGGGGCTGGGGACACCCCAGTTGTGGGCTACCCCTCATCGGGCCGGCCCTCACTCGTCCCCTGCCTGTTGTCCAGGACTCGCGGTGGGCCTAGACCCGCAGGGCTACGGAAACCCGGACTTCTGCTGGCTCTCCCTTCGAGACACCCTGATCTGGAGCTTTGCGGGGCCCATTGGGACCGTGATAGTTGTGAGTGCTGAGAACTCCTGATTCGCAGGGGCGTGGGAGGCTGGGTGCCCCTCACGTGAGTTGAGTGGTGTTGAGAGCCCATGGGTTACCGGCTCCACTGGCCGTCTGGACGGGACTGGAGGGGCTGACCTCCTGGTGATGCAGCTGCATCCTCAGACCCATGGATTCCACGCCCACGTTCACTCAGACCACTCAGCGTCCGCCCCCAGCAGGCTCCTGGGCCCTGAGGGCTCATCTCGGGGCACACCCCCTTGAGATGAGGGCTGGAGACCCTCAGAAGCCTTTGGGTTGTGAAGGTGTGTTGTGACGGTACCGTGGGGCTGCCACCTGACTTTGGGATTTTCTGTTTGTTTTTTTTTTCAGGTCAACACAGTCATTTTTGTCCTGTCTGCAAAGGTTTCCTGCCAGAGGAAGCGCCATTATTATGAAAGAAAACGGGTTGTGTAAGTTGGTGCTAAAACCAGGCAGTGGGCGGGACTGGACCCAGCCCCTTCTGAGACCCCCACCGGGTAGAGCCTGTGAACATCTCTGTCACCCAGCGGGTCAGCTGCTGGCTTTTCTGGGCCAGGTCAGGGGGTCACAGGAGCGGGGCTCTGCGGGCTGCAGTGGGGAGCGGGTGGCTGTGTCTGGCCGTGTCTGTGCTGAGCCCGGCAGGCCTGGGGCAGGGAGCCAGGATGGCAGCCTGGACCAGGGAGGGGCGCGCTGGACCCCAGAGGTTTTTGGGGTACAGGAGACATAGGGCTTGGTGGCAGAGTCCCTGAAGGGAGACGGGTGAGCAGTGACGCCCGGTGTGCTCACCTGGGACAGGCCAGGGTTGGGGGGGACAGTGACAGCAGATGCGGGAGGTGCCTGGAGTGGGGGCGGAGCGGAACGTTCCAGGCGATGGTGATGAGGGTGATGTTGGTGCCGCAGGAGGGGAGGCACTCGCCCAGTGAGAGGAGAGGACATGCAGCACAGCGAGAGTGGGGGCCCCGCAGAGAGGGTACCTCCAGCGTTTGGGGGCTGGACCAGGGTGGGGGACCTACAGAACAGCCTTCGGGAGGCAGGGGGGCAGCTGAGAGTGCAGCGTGGGGGCCCAGGAGCCAAGAAATGGCCAGAGCAGGGGTGACCACTGGGCCAGGCGACCCAAGCTGGGGGCCAGGAACAGGAGGGTGTGTGAGGAGGAGCTTCGAGGCAACAGGAGGCTCCTGTCCATGCACCCCCCAGAAGAGCAGAGTCTGAAACGGCTGTGGGGGGGTGGAGACCCCGGGCAGGGGACGTGGGGCAGCTTGGTCATCGGCTCCACCGCCCTCCACCTCCTCCACCACGCGCATACACCTTTCCAAGCACTTAACTCACCTTAACACACCGGTCCCGCCACCCCCACGACCCCATGAGGGGTGCACATCGCCAGCCCCCTGACAGCTGGGGAGACGGAGGCAGGGAGCGGGGAGCCCTAGCGAGCAGCCTGCACGGGGGCCCTGACACCCCTCTTCTTGCCCCTCACCTCCTCCGGGTCCATGGAAACTCCCAGGCCTGTGCACCAGGCTCCCCACATCGCTGTGGACACGGCCTGTCCCCTGCCTTGGCCCCCAGCTTCTTGATTACCTCAGTTCAGTTCAGTTGCTCAGTCGTGTCTGATTCTTTGCAACCCCATGGACCACAGCATTCCAGGCCTCCCTGTCCATCACCAACTCTGGGAGTTAACCCAAACTCATGTGCATCAAATCGGTGATGCCATCCAACAATCTCATCCTCTCATCCCCTTCTCCTCCCGCCTTCAGTCTTTCCCAAGCATCAGGGCCTTTTCCAATGAAAAGACCGTCCCCTTTGCTGGTTAAGTCCTCGTCGGCGTTTCACCTCCCCGCTAAGCTCCACCTGCCTTTTCCCCTGTGAGCCTCGTGGTAGATGCTTGAAGAGGGGGTGGGAAGGACCGGGACGGGTGGGGGGCGGGCGGGTGATGGCGGAGGGGCGGGGCATGCCGACACTCAGCCGTCGCCCCGCCCCCAGAGCCCTCCTGAGGACCGCCTTTCTGCTGCTGCTGCTCATCAGCGCCACCTGGCTGCTGGGGCTGCTGGCTGTGAACGGAGACGCGCTCGCCTTCCACTACCTCTTCGCCGTCTTCAGCTGCTTACAGGTGGGCGGCCGGGGAGTGACCCAGCAGGGCCGACCCTGGGGGCGGTTAGGGCTCACCCGTGCTGCTTCCTGTCCCCCGGGGAGACCCTTGACCTGCCATCCAGGCTGCGTCCTGGCTTTCCGGACACACGGGACCACGCCGTGGCTGTCTGGCCGGTGTCACCGCGGTGTGTGCGGGGCTACGGCAACGCCTCGTCGTGGTCCTGCTGCCAAAGATGAGCCTGCTGCTGCAAATGCAGCTCTGGTCTCAGCCCCCCGCCCCAGGGACCCCGCTCCACGGCCCCCTGTGTCAGGACGCAGTGGTCTGCTCAGCTGGAACGGGCCTCACGCTGTCCCAGCCCGGTGTAGACCCCGCTGTGTCCTGAGAGTGCTGACCATTTACAGCCCACATCGAGGGCTTCCCCAGACCCTGACTGATGATGCGACATTGGGGGCCCAGATGCCCCGAGGGCTGGGGCCCAGGAGGGGCTGATCTTCCAGGCACCGGGTGGCAGGCTGCCTGCCCTTACCAGGCCCCTCCTGGAGAAATCGGAAGCGCCCAGGGCAGGGAGGCCAGGTGTGAGCCCTGCTGGGCTCCGCGCGGTCTCTGGGCAGGCAGGCACGCGGGGGTGGCCGCAGCCAGATGTCTCCCCCGAGGCCGAGCTGGGCTGACCCCGCCCCGCCCCGCAGGGCCTGGCGGTGCTCCTGCTGCACTGCGTGTTCAACAGGGAGGTCCGGAAACATCTTAGGGGCGTGCTCGCCGGGAAGAAGCCGTACGCCGACGACTCGGCCACCACGAGGGCCACCCTGCTGACGGTAGGGGGCGCCCGGGGGGCCTGGGGGGGTGGGCCGGGCTTGAGGGGCGTCTGGACCAGATCAGACGCAGCTCCTTGGTCTCGCCTCCCCCACCACGTGGACGTCACAGGCCCGAACCGGAACCGGAGCCCGACCACCTTCCCTGCGGCCTGGGAGGAGCGGGCCGACAGGGCAGGGTCTGTCCGGTTACGGCCCTTGGTCCCCTGAGGCCGGCGGGGGTCTCGACCAGGGGTGGAGAGGCCGCTGTGCCCGGCGCCCGGTGGGTGCAGGCAGGCTGCTGCATGGCGCCCTGCAGAGGGGACCCAGCCGTCCCCCACAGCCCAGTGGCCTCCGCTCAACCGCTCACCAGCCCCCCCACCCCGCAGCGCTCCCTCAACTGCAACAACACATATGGCGAGGAGCCCGACGTGTTCCGCACGGCCCTGGGCGAATCCACCGCCTCGCTGGACAGCACCGTCAGGTCAGGCCGCGCTGGGCGCCCTGCTGTGTCCGCGGGGCGGGGGTGGGGGGCTGGGGGGGAGCAGCTCCCAGAGCGAACGCCAGCTTTGTCACTTCTACCCCGTCGTGCGTCCTGCTTGTTGGGCCCGGCAGGGCCGCCCTAGCACACACACGAGGCACTGGGTGAGGGCGAGGCTGGGTGGCCAGCCACGTGTCCCCCTTACCCGCGCCAAGGCGCTGAGCCCACCCTCTCCACTCTCCAGGGACGAAGGGGGCCAGAAACTCAGCGTGTCCTCAGGGCCAGCGCGGGGCGGCCACGGGGAGCAGGATGCATCCTTTGTCCCCAGGAGCGCCAAGAAGCCCCACGGTACGTGTCCCATGGTGGGTGGTCTCCCTCTCTGGGGGCCGGCTGCCCCGAGGCCCCCACCCCTGGCCTGGACCCAGGTGGCTCCACTCAGCCCTTGACAGGAAGCCCCCCACCTGCCCCCTCCCCAGGCCATGACTCGGACTCGGACAGCGAGCTCTCCCTAGATGAGCAGAGCAGCTCCTACGCCTCCTCCCGCTCGTCCGACAGCGAGGACGACGGGGGCGAGGCTGAGGACAAATGGGACCCGGCCCAAGGCCCTGTGCACAGCACCCCCAAAGGTGAGCGAGCCCCAGGCCATGGTGCAGACCTCAGCTGTGGCTGTCTGGTTCTGGGATGGAGCTGCGGCAGCAGCAAGCACAGACCCCTGCTCGCCGTCTGTGCAGTACAAGCACGCCTGCTGTGGGACCCCACTGGCGAGGACTCCGTGAAGCCGACCCCGCCACTCAGGGAATACGAGGCTCCCGGGGCTGGGGGTGCAGGGGGCTTGCAGCCGGGGACCCCGCATCAGGACCAGCCCTGCCTGGGTCCTGACGTCCCCCCTGGGCTTTCTTGAGCCGGGGGTCAGCGCCCCTCTGGACAGGCTCAGCTGAGCAGGAGCGGGAGGTGATGGGGTTCATGAGCTGAGCTGGTGGCTGCACGTTGAGGGTGTGTCTTGCGCCTCAGTGGACGCTGTGGGCAACCATGTCCCAGCCAGCTGGCCCGATGAGAGCCTGGCTGGGAGCGACAGCGAGGAGCCGGGAGAGCCGTCCCGCCTGAAGGTGGAGACCAAGGTCAGCGTGGAGCTGCACCTGGACGAGCAGGGCAACCACTGTGGCGAGCGCCTCCCAGCCCGGGACAGCGGGGGCCCCAGACCCACAGCCGTGCCGCCCAGCCAGCCCCCTGAGCAGAGAAAAGGTGCCAAGGGCCTGGGCTCCCCTAAACGGGGGGCTGGGGAGTCCCTGCTCCTGGGGGAGAGGGCCATGGGGACGGGGTGCTCGAGAGGGGCCACCCCTCCCCCGCAGGACACAGGGGAGCCCCGAGGTGGGGGAGACCAGCGGCCACGCCCACAGCCCTGCGTGACTGTCCCTCCCCAAGCCCCCACATCCCTCGCGTCCGGCAGGGCCAGCCTGGCCGTGACCTCCTCCATCTCCCCCAACCCTGGATCCAGGCATTCTGAAAAACAAAGTCACCTATCCGCCACCGCTGACCGAAAAGACCCTGAAGTCACGGCTGCGGGAGAAGCTGGCCGAATGCGAGCAGAGCCCTGCATCTTCACGCTCGTCTTCCGTGGGCTCCAGTGACGGGCTCCGCGCCCCCGACGGCGCCATCACCGTCAAGACGCCGTGCCGGGAGCCTGGCCGTGAGCACCTCAATGGGGTGGCCATGAACATGAACGTGCGGGCCGGCAGCGCCCAGGCCCATGGCTCCGGCTCTGAGTGAGTAGCGTGAGCCTCGGGAGGGGCGGCGGTGGCCCCTGGCCAGCCTCCCCTCAGCTCCCCGTCTGGAGGGCGGACGCCGGGTCCGGGGGCCCGTGGCTAGGGTCTGAGCACAGGGGTGCCCAGAATGAGGCCTGGGGGCCGTGGGGGGGCTTCCACCCAGGAGAGGAGCTCTGCGGGGTTCAGGAGGAACCAGATGGAGGTGGGCCAGACCCCTGTCCTGGGGGCTGAGTCAGCCACAGCCCTGAGTCCTGTCCAGCCCCGACATTCTAGGATGTGAGAGCATGTGGGACTAAGCATCGTCTCCTCCGCCCGGGGTCATTACTGACCTATTTCGTGGCTGAGGAGACTGAGGCTGGGGGTGGGGGGGCACCCTGCCGAGGAGGCATGGAAGTGGGCTCCAGCTCCGAACCGGTCTGCTCATCTCGCCAGATGGCCCAGGGAGGTGGGAAGACTGGACCTGGTCTTCTAGTACATTAACAAAACGGCCTTCCTGAGCCTAAAGCAGGAGTCTGGTTGCCAGTGGTGCTCCGTGGGCCCCTGCGGAGGACACTCACACGGGCCTGGGTCTCCACAGCCCTGTGGGCGGGGGTGCAGTTTCGACCTGCCCCCCTCCCCTGCCGGCCAGTGTCACTGTGCCCACACGTGAGCTTGCCCTCCGTGGAGCCTCCGGGCGTCCCCTGTCCCCCGAGGGGGGCTCTGCCCCCGCCCGACCTCAGACCCAGCCCTGCTGCTGGCTTCACGGGTGGCAGGGCCGTCCTCGCTGACCCTCTGCCTGCCTGCCGGCTTCTTCCCACGCGCAGAGGCAGTAACGAAACTTCAATTTGAACCATCAGGAAACCGTGAGACAAGCCCGCCACCTCCACCAGGCCTCGGTGCCGTGTGGCCGTGCTCCTGGATCTCAGAGCCCCAGGGGCCCCCGCTTGGTCAGCGGAGCAGGCCCTGAGGGCGGGGGTCCCTGCAGGGGCAGCCCACGACGCATGACTGAAGGTCCAGATACAAAGCCCTGAGTGGCCTGGAGGCTCCGGGCCCCTCAGGCCCGTGACAAGTGCCAGAGGCCACGGGGGGGCCCGGACTCCCAGACGGGCATGGCTCAATCCTCAGACTGCAGAGCCCAGACCGTGTACTGGCCTGGCCGGGACCGGGCCCAGCAGGAGAGCCGCCTAGAGACAAGCCGCCAGGCCGGCTGGCCAGGACTCAGGGCCCCAGGCCAGCAGCTAGCTCCACAGCCGTCTGCAAAGCCAGCCCATGCCTTAAAGCAAACCCCTTTCCTTTGTCGCAAAGGTGTAGATACTTTGGTATATTTGTATGGAACTTTGAAAAGGCGAAAACCTCTGTATATTTTGCATCTGTACTGACTGTACTGGGAGATCCATGGGGGTGATCGCACAGACTCCAGCCTGGAGTCTGGCAGGCAACCAGCAGTAGGTATCCCAGGAAAGCAGAGATGGGACGTGTGTAGGGCGTCAGCTGGACAGGGGTTCCCATGCTGCTTCCAGCCAGGAGCCCGGAGCCCGTGGGCGTCACACGGGGCCGCCCTGGATGAATTTGAGCTGCTTGTCCTCGGCTCCCACCTGCCTGGATGTGGGTACAGCTCCGAGACAGGACCTCCCGGGACCGGGCAGGACTCAGGAGCCCTTCTGAGCGTGGACGCAGGTGCACACAGCTGAGACGGGCCCGCCGGCCAGCCCCCCTCAGCCCCGCGGGCCTCCCTGGCCCCCATCCCGGTCGGGGCTGCTGCAGGTGGGGCGCTCCTGTGTCTGCTCCTGTTCTCGGCGGGACTGCGAGTGTTCACACGTCCCTGATTCAGGCGGAGGGATGAGGTCTTCCAGAATGTCACATTCCTTCCTGCCAGTTTTCCAGCTCTTTGAGGCTCTGAGGATCTCCAGGCAGGCGGGGGTCGCACCCCCAGAGTCTGACCAATCACTTCACTTTGCTTCGAATGGCCAATTGTGCGGAGGGACAAAGCCGCAGCCACACTGTTCAGTGGTTGCCGGGCTGTTTTTGGGAAACTCACACCGAGGACCGGCTGGGACTGCCCCTCTGCGGGCAGTTGGTGCGGCGTGGCCCGAGGGGCTGTGGAACGGGGCCCAGAATCATTCACATCTCATTTCAGTGTTTCTTTTGTTCTCTAATCGGTGCCCAAATAAATGATCGGCCCAGCTGCTTCCAAATATGAGAAGCTGTAAACTATGATGAGAGTCGAGTAAAACGCAAAGATGCCCACCTACTGTATTGTTCTGATGGAAATGCGAGTGTTGTTCGTGGCGTAGAGGAAAGCCTATCTGATACTGGTCCAAGACCACAAGCAAAAATGAAATGAGATCCCAGAGCCCTCACAGCAAAATGAATTATAAATGTGCCTTAGCAGGGGAGTGGCTTTTTCAAGATACACAATAATAATAGTACCTTCAAATGTTTACCATGGAGGAAGCGTTTTCTAAGCAAAAAAGAAAATGGAAATACTTTTGAATCTTTGAACACTCCATTTTCCAATTATCCCATATTCTTCCGCAACCGGATTTTATCCCTTGAGATGTATTTAGTTTTTAATTTGATCAGAACTGTTACCAAAAAAGAAAAAAAATGTCAGTTTTATTAAGACAGGAAAAATGTAAACCTATTTTTGTGATTTAAAGACTTTATGAGAAATACTAGACACTGGAGGGTTTGTTTTTTTTTTTAACAAATGTGTATTTATTAATGTTCAGAACACTGGAATTGCAACACAAATGAGGAAAGAGTCTACAATAAATTAAGATGTTTTTGAATTTGTGCTTCTGCACTGCTTTCGCCCCATCCTACTTCTGCACCCCTGTTCCCTCCCTGTTCTGAGGCAGCCCTGGAGAAGGGACCACGAACAGGACGCTGAGAAGCCTTGGGGGGGGCAGGAGCCATTCTAGAACTTTCTTTATGTTCTTCTGCTCATCCAGACTCTTGCACCTCACACTTCAAAACCTTCCCACCCCAGTCTCTCCAGCCCTTCGGGGACTCCAGTGACAAGAACGGTTCCTGCGGCTTCGTTCATCTGCGTTCACTGTTTGTTTCAGGTTAGATCACCTCTAGTGATGCAATGTTCTTTTTCTTTTTTGCAGGGGGAGAGGAGCCTCAAATCATTTTATTTACATAACAAAGCAAAGGGTGACCCAAGACTAGAGGATTTGGGCGTACTTGGCCTGCACATTTAAATACATAAATTGTACATATATATAACATATATATGTGGAGTGGGAAATGGCAACCCACTCCCAGTATTCTTGCCTGGAGAATCCCATGGACAGAGGAACCTTGAGGGCTGCAGTCCATGGGGTCGCAAAAGTCGGACACGACCGAGTGACTTTGACTACTTTGACTTGACTATAACATATATGGGGGTATGCGTGCGCGCGCACGCACACACACGCACGTGCACACACACACACACACACACACACACACACGTAGTTGGGCTTCCCCGGTGGCTCAATCAGCAAAGAATCTGCCTGCAATGCAGAAGACTCAGGTTGGATCCCTGGGTCAGGAAGATCCTTTAGAGAAGGGAATGGCTACCCACTCCAGTATTTTTTCCTGGAGAATCCCACAGAGAGAGGAGCCTGGAGGGCTACAGTCTGGGGGTTGCATTGCAGAGAGTCAGACATGACTTAAGCAACTAAACCTAAATCAAAACCATATACATATACACATAGATTGTACCTTTTATTTTAAACCAAATTAATGTTAACTACGATTTTACTATTAAAAAATTTTTTAATTAGGATATATATAATGCCCTGGGATTTCTTTGGAAGGAATGATGCTAAAGCTGAAACTCCAGTATTTTGGCCACCTCATGCGAAGAGTTGACTCATTGGAGAAGACTCTGATGCTGGGAGGGATTGGGGGCAGGAGGAGAAGGGGACGACAGAGGATGAGATGGCTGGATGGCATCACTGACTTGATGAATGTGAGTCTGAGTGACCTCCAAGAGCTGGTGATGGATAGGGAGGCCTGGCGTGCTGCGGTTCATGGGGTCGCAGAGAGTCGGACACGACTGAGCGACTGATCTGATCTGATGTTGGTTTTTGCCACACAGCAACATGAATCAGCCAGAAGTATATATAAATCCCTTTCCCCTTGGGACTCCCTCCCACTCTCCCTCCCATCCCACCCCTTAGTGAGCCGCTTTCAAGCTCACAGATTATTTCTTCTTTAATATCCATTCTGTTATGAAATCCATCCAGTGATTTAAATTTCAAATATTGTAAGTTTAAGTTCTAAAGTTTCCACGTGGCTCCTTTTAATAATTTTTATTTCTCCACTAAAGACATCTAATTTTCCATGAATTTCAGAAGTGTTTAACTTTACCTCATAGAGCATGGTTGTAACTTTAAATTCTTTGATAATTTGGACATCTGGGGGCCCAAAATCTGTTTTCTTTCCTCTTAGCATTTTCCCGGTTCTCTGTAAACTGGCTAATTCCACACTGAATCCTCAGCACTCAACGTTACATCATGAGCCTCTGGGTCCTGTTAAAATCCTCTGGCAGATGTTGGTTTTGCTTTAGGAGGCAGTCAAGCCAGGGAGGTTCAGACCACAGCTCCGTCTCCCTCTGTGTGACTGCCGTGCGGCCCTGGGCCGGCCCTGCACACCTGGTCACGGTCAGCCTGGGACCCAGGCTGGTTTACGGCCCATCTGCTTTCAGAGCCTCTCATGTGCTGCCTGGGGTCTGTTCAAACTGGGGTGAGCCAGCGCCTGTCAGCGTACGTGGAGTGAGGAGTCCGCTCTGCCCACGCTCTGCTCTCTGGGTTCGCCTCGCATGCGCTTACTCCCAGGGCCCCTTCCTTGGTTCCTTTGTCCAGAAAGACGGGTTGCCTCCAGGGTCCTAGCCGCCTGCACTGCTGTGCTTCCACCCAACTGGGGCTGCCTTTGGGGAAAACCCGTGGCGCAAACAGCGGGGACCCCACGATCTCAGCCCACAGGGCCCCTCTTCCTGGGCCTCTGGGAGTCCTCGCCCTGCTGCTGGCCACACAACTCCAGAGGTCGAGGCCACCCTTGGGTCAGGTCTGGGAGGAGAAAGAGGTAAACCACCCAGAAACGCCCTCCCCCAAAGGCTTCTCTTCAAGTCTTGTCTCATCAGTCAACCTGTGGACAATCGCCTCTCAGAGAGCTTGGCCACGAGAGCCGCAGATGCGCTCCATCTCAACCCAGAAGCCCCCCTGTGGGGGACGCATTTGAGAAGGCGAGGAGCCCCTGGGGAGAGGGGAGCAGACACATCTGCTGGGCCCGGGTGTCCTCCCGTGGACGTGAATGATGGCCCTCCACACCACCCCCAGCCCCGGCTGCTCCAGGACCCACACCTCAAGACAAAAGCACTGAATAGACTGAGCGCTGAACCTCGTCCAGGCCACGCAAACACCACACGTAGTAACTGCCCCTCACCTCACAGCTGGTGCCTCGCCCCAGCCGCCCTCCCCTGCAGACACAGACGGTGCTGGGAGGTCTGGGCCTCGTGAGGGCCTCCCTGGACATGGACAAGAGGCTGCTAGAGCCCCAGGGCTGCGGGCAGAAGACGGGCCCCAGGGGCTGACCCTGACACGGACTCGAGCCTCCCAGGAGCGGAGCACAGGCCATCTCACCAAGGTGACTCTGAAGTGCCGTGTGGCGGGCGGGGTAACCCTTCGTCTGCACCAAGACAGGGGTCGATGTGTCAAAGCCGCAGCCCGGGCCCTCCCTCAGGATGCCCAATGTGGGGTGACCTGGCTTGGAAGCAGGGCGCCAGTGGGGGAGAAGGCAGCGAAGCCCATCCACTACCAGCCCCAGCCCCTCTGAAGGTCATGGGGTTATAGCCCAAGTCCAGGGGGTGGAGCCAGAGACCAGCCACACCCGCTGCCAACAGCTACAGCTGTCAGAAGAATTGCCCAGAGACCTCCCAGGATCCGTCAGTGGCCTGGACACACGGGAGGCAGGCTGTGCCCAGGAGAAGGTGGCACTGTGGGCCTGGAGGGATCACAGGAGGCAGGCTGTACCCAGAAGGTGGCACTGCAGGCCTGGAGGACATGGGGGGGGCGGTGCCCAGGAGAAGGTGGCACTGGGGGCCTGGAGGACTCAGGTGGGGGCAGGCTGTGCCCAGAAGGTGGCACTGCCGGCCTCTAGGCTCCCGCAGGTACTGCTGAGCCAGGGACAGCGGCAGGTTTGTGACCCTCCTCCGGCCTCCACTGGCCAACCTGGCTGGAGGCGGGGCATCGGGCCAGCAGGACAGGCAGAGCCATCCGGAGGCTAGAAGGGCAGCCTCCTCTCTGCTGGTCCGTGTCCCTGCCGACTGCCCCCCACCAGCCCCTATTCCTCCCACCATGGAGGCCCCCCAGACGGCGAGAGCCCCAGCCCAAGGCAGCAGACCCCGGGGAGCCTGAGCCCAGGGGGGCTCCACGCTGCCCCTGGAGCTGGCAGAACACAGGCCGTGTCTCAGCTCTGGCCTCCAGCGGAGCTGAAGGTGCCCAAGGGCACTGCTGACCTCTCTGCCCGGCCCCTCCGCCCAGCACGATGTGTAGAGTGGCTGCGGGTCTGCCTCCGCACCGGGGCTGAGCGGAGCCTCTCTGGCCGAGCCTGGCTTGGAGGCCACGCAGCACAGTGTTAAGTGCCAGGCGTGTCTCCTGCCCCACCCTGGGGACATGCCCTGCTGGGGGCCTGGAACCGGGGGAGGGGAATGTGGGGGGCTGCAGCTCTACAGATGGAGCAGCACAGAGAGAAGACCCTGGGGTGGCTGGGGCCCACAGTCCCTACAGAGCTGTAGCCTTCTCCCTGCCTGTGAGCGCACCCTGTGCCATCCGAGGCCGGACCCTGGTCTCAGACATGTGGCCCGGGCAGCTGAGAGAAGACTCCCGCGTCAGTGAGCCACCAGCTCTGGGGTATTCTGTCACGGCAGGCTGGACGGACCAAGGCGTGAGCACCCGCCAACCGCCTCACGGTGGACCTGCCCAGGGGCCCAGGTCCCCTGTTTCTGCTGTGACTGGCCAGGGTGCACGGCACTCTGGTGGGGCGATGGGGGGGGGAGGGGTTCTGTGCACTGTACAACTGCCTGGACTCGGGGCAGGGCCGCACTCAGAGGGGCCTCAAGCCTGCAGCCCTCCCCGGCAGACACCCTGCAGGCTGGGACCCTGGGACTGTGTTTACACAGCCCTGCCACAGGGGAGGGTGGGCACAGGCGTGAATGGAGAGGCAGAGAAGCGGGACTCATCCCCTCTGTGGTATCCCCTGCCTGGCCACACACCCCTGGTGCCCTGGAGCCCCGAGACAGCTCCCCAGAGGCACCGTCAGAACCTACGTCCCTGACATGGTTTTTATTGGACGCTGCCCCTCCTGGGGGTGTGAGGCAGGATCCCTACAAACGAGCACCTGGGACAGACCCTCCAGCCAGCACTGGAGTGGCTGCCGGGTCACCAGAGGGGAGGCAGAGCTGAGCCCCTGGTGGCCTCCCGGCTCCGCCTCCCCACCCCTCCTCCCGCGAGCTCCGCAGCGGCCGTTCCGCCTTTGTCAGGGTGCAGGCCCCAGGCCCGGGCTGTCGCTGGAGCCCTCCGTGGCCACGCTGGACGTTCTCTGGCCCTTCTGCAGTGTGTAGGCAGACGGCCCCAGACGTAGGATCTTCCCGCTGCCCAGGCACTCATCCCCTTTGTAGAACACGGCGAACTGGGGGGACAGAGGCCGTGTCACCTGCAGTGGGACCCACCCTCCAGGTGCCCTGAGCAGCCTGGACCCGCACGGCTGGTCTACCGCCGGGGGAGGGCGGGTCTACCGCCGGGGGAGGGCGGGCCTCCCCGGGCTCAGGCCACAGGAGGGCCAGGGCGGGGCCACACAGCAGCCAGGCTACATGCTCACAACTGGGAGAGCAGCGCCAGGTGCAGGGCTGGCCGTGTGACCAGCACTCCCACACCCCTCTGCCCTCAGCCCCTCACTATCTGGAGAAAGGGCAGGCCATCTGTCCTTCCAGAGCACAAAAGCCTCTACCAAGAGCCTGCATCTCTGCAGGCCAAGCTGGTGCTAAGAAGGGCCACACACACAGCTGTGGGGCCACAACCCCATCCAACCCGCCAGCCGGAGTCCCCACTCACCTGTCCCGGGGCAAGAGCGCGCACAGCCTTCACGGCCGTCACCCACACGGTGCCATCCTGATTGAGGGTCAGCACGCAGGGCACTGGGTGGAAGACAAGGACCCTTGGAGGGGGCGCTAGCCTTGCTGACTGCGCAGCCTCAGGTCTTAGCCCCGGGGAGGAGGAGCAGGCAGTGTGGACAAAGGAAGCGTGGGACAACAGCAGCCAGAGGGGCTCAGCACCGCCCAGCTGGGGCCAGGTGGACACACACACTACCTGTCACCCACCTGCCAGCTGGACCGAGGCCCCCACACCCTTAAGACCACCCCCTGCATCCCGGACAAAGGGGGCTCAGCTGGCCTCAGTGCCCCCAGCCTGTCTGTGCATAGGCAGAGGGCGAAGAGGGCTGAATGGGCTATGTGGTCTGGACACTGAGGCTGACACAGGTCTGGACACAGGTCTGACCGCCCGTCCCAGCTCTGCCCTGGCCCATGGGTCCCTGAGCAGTCACCTAGCGCCATCTGGTGGCGGAAGCGGAAGTGACACTCCATCATCTTGTCGCGGACCAGGGCAGCAGGGGGCTCCTCCGCGATCCAGTGAACGCGGCCGGTCCGCAGCAGGTCCCTGTACAGAGCCGGGTGGTCTGTCCGGGGGGCCTGCGGGACGGAACGTGAGGCTGTGGCGCCCTGCACCCTCAGTAGAGGGTCCCTGCCCCAAAGCCCCCTCACTGCACTGCATTCACGACTGTAGCAACGAACACACACTGAAACCCACACTGACCCGTGGAGACTCGCGCGCGTATCCCTGGAGCCTCCCTGACCCTGTGCAGATGAGCGCAGAGGGAAAGCCCCTCGCCACGCGCCCTCGGCAGCAGCAGAGGAGCACACGGTCCGCCCACGGCCTCACTCCTCTCGTCCCCGCCACACTCTGCCTGCCCAGCGCCTGGGCACCCAGGCCAGCCACACTCCCACAGGGATCCCACCAAGCCCCACGTGGCTGGGAACAGGCTCCTGGGGCCTCCACACACCCTGGCCTCCTAGCACCCAGCAGCCCCCCCAAGGCAGGACAGAGAACATAGAGTCCAGCGCCCCTCGGGCTCTAGGCAGACAAGGAGACCCACACAGGGACCAGCCTCTCCCAAAGCAAAAGACACTGCTGAACATCACACAAGTCACTTTAATTCAACGCAATCAGAATCGCTGTCCAGACTTCTGCACCAGGGCTCTCCTGGGAGGAGATGTCCCGGCCACAGTGGGCGAGGTCGCTGGCCCTCCACCCGGTCTAAGCACAGCGTGTGCTCAGCCAGGCTGCTCACCTCCAGCCCTGCCAAGACTGGGACTGGATCATTCTGCAGGGGACAGGGCCCCGGGCTTCACCCACTACACACCAGCAGGACCTGTTGCCCGCCCCGACGCTGTGACACTAAAAACGTCCCCAGGTCCCGCTAAAGCCCCAGGTCCCAGAGCTACAGCAGGGGGCCTGGGCTGGCCCCAGCTCTGTCCTTGTCTGTCCAACAGCGACTCGCTGGGGCCCCTCGTGAGCAGGCCCATCCCGAGCACTGTCCACCCCATGTCCACGAGGCCTTCTGCATGCTCCCTCAGCTTTGGGTCAGTCTGCTGGGTACAATCAGAGGAGTGACATCTACTTACAGGGACTGACGTGATGGTCACCAGCGTGATGGGCATACAGGAAGAGCTAACAAGTACCTTACACAGAACTTTTGGTAGCAGCACCAACCCTGGAGGGCACAGAGGAAAGGCTCTACAGAGCCCCCACCCCACCTGCTCAGCTTCGTGCTGAGCACGACCCCGCCGACTCACCACGAGCACGTCGCCCTTGGCGCTGTCCTTCTCCACCACGTACCAGGGCTCCCGTAAGCCTCCTATGTTGGCTCTCTGGCCCAAAGTATACAGGAACCAACCTGTGGAGACAGTTTCTTGGTGAGGTGGGAGTCCTCTCGCAAACGTCCTGGTGGGACGGGGGCAGCAGGCAGGAGGTGCCCCTCTGTGGGCCGCTTGCGGCAGCTGGGGTTAGGCTGTACCTCCCACCCCGGAAGGAGCAGTTCCAGCCGCGGGTCCACCCGCTGCAGTGAGCAGGGCCCACTCCTTTAGAAGGTGGACCAAGTGCCCCGCCGGAAGCCATGAGCCCCTCCTGCTGAGCCTCCGTGGGGCTCACAGGTGTGCCCGCTCCCCTGTACTGACCACGTGGGGCGGGGGCACCAGCGCAGCCTCGCTCCCTCTGTGCCCAGTGCTCTCCAACTACCTCTGTGTACCCCCCACCCCACCACCAGCGGTGCAAGACCCAGCGGGGACCAGGGGACCCACGGCGCCCAGGCTCAGCGCTCCCCTCCTGGACCAGGCTCCCCGAGGCTCCAGCCATCTCCTGCCGGGACAGGCTGGGAGCACCCTGCAGCTGTTCCCAGCAGGGCCGGCTCCTCCTCCTGCCTCAGGAACACGCGGTTCTCAGGGAGCCCATGACATCTAAGCCCCACCCCCCCACCAGCACCAGGAAGGGGAGGCCGTCCAGCCCAAACCAAGGTGGACTTCTCCAAGGAACAAACCCCTGGTTGAGTGTCCATGTCTGAGGTCCAGCCCTCCTCCTCCCGGCAGGTCAGACCCCGCTGGGCTGTCTCGCTTGTCATCAGGCCCCCAGGGTGCAGCCCCACCTCTGCCCTCCCACCTGGGCACCTGACCTGTCCGCCCACGCCAGCCCAGCACAGACTGGGGGTGCCCAACCCAGCAGAGTCTGCAAATGAGGAGCGGCAGCCCACCAGGAAGCGGGTGGTCCCAGCTCTTCACACCGTCCTAAGTCACGGAACTCGCGCTCTGCAGTCAACCTGACTCCTTCCCCCAGGGTGGAACTTTCCTGTAGCCTTCTATTCTCTCTCGCGTGGATGAACACCCAACTCGGAGTGAGGCTTTCTGAGCCAGGCTCACCCTCTATTATTGGCTGCAATGCCTGAGGAGCCACATGTCGAAATGCAGACCCCCATCACAGCGACGCCCACCCCTCCCTGCGGCCCTCCGACCCCCCTGCTGCTCAGAGCAGGGCCTGGGGCATCCCGCCTGAACCCCCAGCGCGCAGGCACGCCCCAAGCCTCAAGGTGCTCAGCATGAAAAGCAGCCCCGGATTGCATCTCACCTTTATGTGTCCCCAGAACCTTGTTGTCTTCTATAGAAATAAATCGACCAGGTCGAGGCTGTAAATACTGGAAAACAAGTGCTCCATCACCAACAGCTCCAGGTTCAGAGCAGAAACAGGGCCCCATTCTTTCGCATCAAAGAACACTCACCTCAAGGATGAAATTTTCAAAGTTCCTTTTACCAATAAAACAGATGCCCATGCTCTGAAACAAAGAGAAGGCCACGTGTGAGATGAGTGGCCGGGCGGGGGTCCCGCGCTCCACTCGGAGACCCCAGGCAAGAACAGGGGTACAACACAGGGCCTCCTGGGGATCGCCCGCCCTGAGCCACCCACCCTCTGGGCCAGGGCCCAGCTCCCCTCCTCCAGGGCCACAGACACCAGTCAGAGCCACGCACGGACCCTGAGGGGCTTCCTTCAAGTCCCAGACAAGGACCCGGCAGCTACGCTTGCAAGCGGTGCCACCGCCACGACCGGCTGGGCCTGCATTCGCGGCAGACCCTCAGGCCAGCCGAGTCCACCCTTGCTGCAGACCCTTAGACCAGCCGCCCGGAAAGGAAACCAGAGCTGCTGGAACCCTCAGGCACTGTCCGTGAGGCTGGGGAAGAGACGGGCCAGAGCGGGAGCAGGAAGCACAAGCCAGGCCACAGGGTGAGGTCGCAGGAGGGTCAGAGGTCGGGGTCAGGGTCCCTTCCCGAGGTGACACGTCTAGGTGAGACGAGCGAGTGGGAATGGCCGTTGCCCAGCCTCCTCGCCTACACTCTGCCTTGTGTCTCCCTAGAACAGGGGTCCTGAGGGCGGAGCCCTTGCCCCCTGCCAGCGGCAACGTCCCTCAATCCTACCTCCTTCTTCTGAAGCACATGATGAAGTCTGTTCTCAGCAGCTATTTTCTTTACGAAATCTTTCGTTAACCCCCCAGGGGGAAGAGGGTTCTCCTTAGCGCCTCCTGAGGAACCTGGCTGAGAAAGAAGGTCTGGTCTTTAAAGCTGTCAGCTGCTTGGAGGAGCTTTACCGCTGCCAAGAGTAAAGAACAAAAGATGTTGCAGGAACAAAAATAACCGTACTTTGCTTTTAACAGTGTCCTTCTGTTTACTTTGACATATTAGCCCTGGTCTGGTGGAAACAAAGATCAGTGCTCAACAGTGCACTTCCAGAGAAAAGATCTGCCACGGTTAAGAAAAATTCCCATCCCTAATTCACCTACTGTTGAAACAAGTAGATGGAAGAGAGGTGTACGTGACAAGGGGGTTCATTCCGGTTCATGTGTTAGGCTATGTTCGCAAGGATTAAACATCACATGACAAAAGCATTATGAAGTATTAAGAAGAAGACAAAATGAGCCACACTTGGGAAAGTCAAGATGAGGCGCCTCACAGCAAACCCTGCTGAGACGGCACGGGCTGCGCTGTTTCCCACTGGCCACAGGAGTTCACGCCCTGGCTGCTCTCCTCACCTCCCGCCCCCAGTGCATGCCGACCACACTCCCCAGAAGCGCCCGCTTCTCAACCCGCTTCCCCGCTTGGTGACCGTGGGTTGTTCAGAGTCCATGCTGCCACCTGTCAGCCGCGCCTCTGCGGTTTCTCTAAAGGTCTGCGTGTGCACCGAGTCGCTTCAGTCGTGTCTGACTCTGCAAGCCCACGGCTGCGGCCCGCCAGGCTCCTCTGTCCATGGGATTCTCCAGGCAAGGACACTGGAGTGGGTCGCCGTGCCCTCCTCCACGGGACCTCTTACAGGAAACCCACACCTCTCACATCTCCTGCATTGGCAGGTGGGCCTCTACCACCTGGGAAGCCAAGGGCAACGGTGCAGAGCTCTGCCTGACCCTGGCCTGGGGATGGGGTTCTCTGGGCTGCCGGGCCCTGCCTGGCATGTCACAGGCCTTCTACAACCACAGACACTGGGTCCTCCGCCCCGCAGCTCAGTGACCCACAGAGGAAACGGCGCATGACACCAGTGCCATGGCCTCTCTCCCCATGTCATGACCAGGGCTAAGCGGAGCCTCAGCAAGTCACACGCTGAGCTCACATCCATGCAAAAGGTACAGAGGGCCCGGGTACAGCGTGTGGCCCGCCCCGTCACACGTGTGACGTGCTCTCTGTGTGGCTGGTTGTTTTCCTTCTGTGACCTCAAATTTGACCCTCATGTTAGCCCTATGACGGGTTTATCCCCATCTTCAGGTGAGGAAACCAAGGCTTAGATAATTACAGTGACCGCCCACAGGGGTGCAGGGAGACGAGGGCAGAGCTGGAAACTGACCCATTGACATGGTTCCATTCCGTCAGTTTTTACGTGTAAAACAACAAAATCAAGTGAGAAGTGAAAAAGAGAATCCAGTCAACCAGCCATCAGGTAGGAAGACTCATTTGCCAAATGCTATTTTTTGTTTCAAGACTAAATTCAAACAAACAAAAAATCTATGATTTTTAAAAAAGAAAGCAAGTACCCCTCGACCAAGAAGAGGGACCCCCACTAAGGGAGGGTTCACCGGCCCCCAGAGCTCCCTTCAGCACCTTCCCTGCTCCGGGCTGGCCAGCGAGCCACCTGCCCTGAGACGGGTGAGGACACAGGCTGCCCCTGGGACAGGTGGGGCACAGGAGCTCAGGGTGGGCGCGCTGACCCGTGCCCTCTCCCCAGGGACTAAGGCCAGGAGGCTTAGTCCAACCCCCAGGGCAACTGAGTCAGGACAAAATAAAAAATCTGTAGTGTCTTGAAAACACGCAGAGAACAAAGACACTGCAGCACTGTTCCAAAAGCGACACAGACAAGCAGGCACCGCGTGACCAGGTCTGGTCAGAAAGGCCCTGCCAGCTCTGCGCGGCAGCGCCTTTTCCAGGAGATACGCAGGCACGCTACGCAGTATAGAAACAGATCCTTCATCCACTAGCGCCCCGAGAGCCATGACTACCGGGTCCCGGGGCCTGATTATGCCGTGGAGTGCCCGGGCCGCAGGGTTGGGCGGCCACGGCCAGGCCCCCCAGTGTGCGGGGCGGGGGAGCTGCTTTCCTGGTGAAGGGTGCCTGGGAGTGTACGGGCCACACGGGGGAAGGAAGCGGTTGTGTCTCCCTGCGCACCAGCGCCCCCAGCACCCTCCAGGGCACAGAGTGCTGTGCTGGCGGCAGCAGGAGGCCTTCCCAACACCGGGAAAGCGGCAGCCTGGACTGGTCAGTTTGTTGATCTGTGGCCTCGGCTGCCGCGAGGTGGAGGGGGAGGAGAGATCACAGGGCAGCTGAGCTGTGGCCTGTAACTGGGCTGGACAACACGGAGGACCAGGGAGGAGCAGAGACCATGGAGCTGGATGGACCGGGCTGCGTCTGGCCGCCGACCCAAGGCCCCCTGCCAGCGCTGCAGCCAAGTTTCAGCACCTCCTCAGAGAAGAGGACCCGGAGACCCGCCTGCTGGCCCTGCTAAGATGGGTGCAGGGCGGGGATACCTCTGGGGTCGGAGAGGGAATCAAGTGAACAGGAGGCAGGGCAGGGCAGGCCAGACCTGGAGAAACACAAGTTCCCTACGGTCCTGCAGCCGAGGAAACTATCTGCAGAGACTGGCTCTGGGCTCCATGGCGTCCTTCACTGCATAAGGATGTAAATTCCTCTTTTCTACATAAACGTGCACCAGGACAAGCCAACAGCCTTCCGGTCAACTGCTTGGCACTTTCTAGGCTGGTGACACCTTGTGCCCTTAGACACTGATAACTTATACACGTAATCTTCCGAAGCAAGCTGCCAGACCTGTGCCACGAACGTCAGGAGCCAGCCTCATTTCACACTGAAGTACGTCACCCCTCAATCTCGACAACGCGAGGCTGAGAATGGGGCCTGTGACGCTCCAGCACTGCTGCCTGCTTCCCCCAGGACTGGGTTAAGCTTCCCAGGCCCCGGGGGGAATGACTCTTGAGGCAACTGACTGTCCTTTTTTGAGGAGGAAACCAAAGCCAATGAGCTCGCCTGGAAAACACGGGGAGAAGTCAGGCAGAGCGCGCGGACAGCCCGCAGCCACTGCTTCACTCCCAAACAGTTCAGCCTTTGCCTGGACACGTGTACTCACCATTCCTAACTTCAAACCGGTTTCTGAAGAGCCCTTCCGGCCTCTTGATGTGCTTCTGCTGGAACACCTCTTCATCTTCCAGGGACGTTCTTGCGTAGTGACCTGTCGCCACCGCATCTGCGCCTGGGAGGTGTTTTAAAGCACGAGGGTCAGAGTTTAGGCGTGCACTTGCTGGCCTCGGTCAGTCCGAGCCCAGGGTGCTCCATGGGGCAGAGATGCCAGGTCTCACACCAGGCAGTCTGCACAGGGGACCTGCCCCACTCCCCAAACGCCCAGATTCCAGGGAAGAGACACACTCCTGGGATTCTATTAGACAGGTGGTCTCTGAAGTCTCTAAACTGATAAAATCTTAGCTACAAGGTTTTGCTGCATCTCTAAGAGCCCTTCAGAAGTTAGTGTCGGCAAGTCCCGGGGAGCTCAGTGCTCAGGACCCACTGCTCTCCCTGCCAGTGCCCAGGCTCGATGCTGATCGGGGCCCTAAGAACCCACAAGCCACACGGCCAAAAAAAGTTAACGTCTATTTATTCGTTCTAGCTTAAGGAAAACATCAAACATGTACACAAAGGTTTGAATACAGAAAGCTCACTTCAGTGCTTTTTATACTAAGAAAAAACTGAAAACAACCCAAATGTTTAACACCAGGAGACTATGAACAAAGCGCCACTGCACGGTAACAGCACCACACACACAGAATGTCTAATGGCGCTGGGGAGACACTTATGACATCATTCAGCAGAGAAAGTACAGGACCCCACTCTTCTCAATGCACAGGAAAACTGGAAGACAAGCAACAGAAAGCCTTTCTTTTTGATTCTGGGAGGAAAGTACAGATGACACTTTTCCTCCTCTTCTTATGCTTGTAAGTTTTAAACTTTAATAAATGTATATTACTTTTATCACAGTGAAGGACCATCCAGTAAAATCAACTTCTTCTTTCCATACTATGGAAAGTTAAAAAAAAGCAAAAAAGTGAAAGAACCTACCGAGGCATATACTAATCCACAGGCCTTGCATTGTGTGAAAACTTCAGACATTCAGGATTGTGAGACTGTTTCCTGGAAGCTGCAGCAAAACTGATCCAGCACTTAACCAAAGACTTGTTTAGTCGCTAAGTGGTGCCCAACTCTTTGTGACCCCACAGACTGCAGCCTGCCAGGCGCCTCTGTCCATGGGATCCTCCAGGCAAGAACACTGGAGCGCGTTGCCATTTCCTTCTCCAGGGGATCTTCCTGACCCAGGGATCACATCCACGTCTCCTTCTTGGCAGGCAGATTCTTTACCACGGCGCCAGCAGGAAGCCCAATCAACCAGTGTCGTCATTCAGCTGCTCAGTCGCGTCCGACTCTGCAACCCCTGGACCGCAGCACGCCAGGCCTCCCTGTCCTTCACCGTCTCCCAGGGCTTGCTCAAACTCATGTCCACTGAGTCGGTGATGCCATCCATCTCACCCTCTGTTGTCCCCTCTCCTCCCGCCTTCCGTCTTTCCCAGCATCAGGGTCTTTTTCAATGAGCCAGTTCTGCGCATCAGGAGGCCAAAGGAATGGAACTTCAGCTTCAGCATCAGTCCTTCCAGTGAATATTCAGGACTGATTTCCTTTAGGATTGACTGGTGTGATCTCCTTACAGTCCAAGGGGCTCTCAAGAGTCTTCTCTAGCACCACAGTTCGAAAGCATCAGTTCTGCCTGGCTCAGCTGTGATTCTCACTCCGGAGTTGGAGGAAAAATACTTGTCTGGTGCTGGGTGAGCTCTTCAAATTTAAGCTTTACATCCTCAGATTCAGCAGATACATGCTGAAACCAACCTCAGCTCCTGGAAATCTCATTTTTAAAAAAACAAATGAAGATAATTCAAATCACTTACCAAGGTTATCCACAGCATAATTAAAAAAACAACGGAATTTGATATGCTTGTTGCAGACTATGTCAGGATTAGGAGTTCTTCCTTTTTCATATTCATTTAAAAAATCACTGGAATGAAAACAAAAGCCTTTTTACTTCTAAGTGTCAAACATCCTACAGAAAAATAAATCAGGTACATGACTTGCTTAGAGATTCTCCCTATTTTATTAAAACTGTAACTTTCTGCAAGATGGTAGCTTCAGTACAGAATCATTTTCAGTATTTTCATCAAATGTTTGTTTAAAGCCAGCTGCGCTTTCCATCTGCATCTGCACTCACCAGGCACCGAGGCCCATTGTGCCATTTCCCAAAGAGCGAGCCACAGGACTCCTTCCGAGAACCAAGTGGTGTGCCTGCTGAGGTGCACGGCGCAGGGCCCCGCCCAGGCTCGGGTGTCTGTTTAACCAGCACCCCAGCTGGTTCCTCAGCCCAACACTGATGGCCCAGGGGCTCCATCCTCAGGGACCAGCCACAGCCGGCCTCCCAGAGCAGACCTGAGCCCTCGCTCTCTCATGCTAATTTAGCAGCAGAAACATCTCAAGGTTTGAGAGACGTTAAAGAGACTTCTGGCAGGTGGCACAGTAATAGGAACAAGGGCTGGGGTGCTCAGGATGCAGGCCTGGCTTCCAACCCAGGGGCGGCTGAGGCCTCCCACACACGGTCTCTGGCACCGCGGCCTAAAAAGAGAAAGCACTGGCTGACCCCGGCAGGCCTGCCATGGAGAGGGCCCATGCCACTGCCGGGAGCCCCCCACCTGAACACGTCATTCCAGTACTCCTTCACGTAGGACACCTGGCGGAAGGGGATGTCCAGGATCTGGCACACTCTGTAGGCATCCTCACAGTCTCTGTCGGCCGTGCAAACGCCGTGCTCGTCCAGGGAGTCCCAGTTCTTCATAAACACCCCGGTCACCTGGTAACCTGGGGGGAGGAGTGGAGGGCAAAGTCAAGAGGGGACGTGGCGTCGACCGGGTGCAGAAAGGCAGTGCCTTCCGAGCCCTCCTGCACCCCTGTGCACGGGGGCCTGGCTGTCCCCCCTTCTGAGCCCTCCTGCGCCCCTGTGCACTGGGCCTGGCTGTCCCTCCTTCCGAGCCCTCCCGCGCCCCTGTGCACGGGGGCCTGGCTGTCCCTCCTGCTGCCACGTGGTCTGCAGCACTCCGATCACATCTTAATGTAAATGCTTTTGACGCTCCGGCAGGGGCTCCCACCCTGACCCTCTGCTGCACTTGGTAAAGGCCTCCATCGTCACAACACCCTGTGGGGCTGAACTGGCAGTGTGCATGCTGGGGGTGTGAACACCCCGGAGGTGTGGACGAGACGGCATCTCTCCATCTTCACATCCCCACGCAGTGTCAGCATAGAGAGAGACTCAGCAATGTGACCGAATGAAAGAAAAGCAGAAATCCTACACAATTTTTCAAAACAAATAAAAACCGCCATTCAGTTATCAGAAAAGTAAACTCAATTCAAAAGTTATTTCCAATTACCCTCTAAGAACTAAATTCTAAGTCATCAGACATAAAGACATTAAAAATTTTGGTTGCTTTATCATAGGGCTTCCCTGGTGGCTCAGACGGTAAAGAATCTGCCTATAATGCAAGAGACCCAGGTTCAACCTCTGGGCCGGGAAGATCCCCTGGAGAAGAATGGCAACCCGCTCCAGTATTCTTGCCTGGAGAATCCCATAGACAGAGAAGCCTGGCGGGATACAGTCCTTGGGGTCGCAAAGAGTGGGACATGATCGAGAGACTAACACACACACAGGCACACACGTCTATGTACTTTGGGACCTGTTTTTCCCCTTTTCTGTTGCAGACAAAGTACCAAACCAAACGTGGGGGAGACCCACTTGTAACTGCACAGGTGTCTACCACATATGAGACGGCTGAACGTGATGGAAGACAGGGCACTGGACGGTAAAAGCTTTGCACGGCATTCCAAAGAGCAGACTCAGTGACAGAGCTCGGCCAAACTCCAAAAGGCCACGTGAGCCAGGCCACTAGCCCTGTCCCAGCAGGTCCTCCCTTCTCTTCTTCCCAAATCCCCTGACCGTGCTTCTCTAACAGCGCACCCTACACTGGGCTCCAGCTGTTCCTGTCCGCGCCCCTGCTGCTACTAAAGTGAGGCACTCAGCCACCTGCCAACGCCGTCTCACACACCCATGTGTCCCCAGAGCCCAGCAGTGCCCAGCACAGAACAAGAGCTTAAGCAGAACAAGCACACAACTCCACACCCAGAGCTTTAAAAATCCCCTCTTCCGTGGCTCGTGTGCCTGATCATCCTCCTTCTGGTGACGTGATCACTCACATGGCTGAGGCCCTGGCGCTCCAGACCACAGCACTCTGCAGGCCCTTAGCTTCTCAGGAGGCGTGTGACAGAACATGCACCTCCAACGAGACTGGGAAAGGCCTCCACATCGAGGGGACAGGGCCGGGCTGCTTCTCTGCTGTGCCCCTTGGCTTCCCACCAGGAGGAGCAAAACCCAAGGTAGCTGGTCTGTGACGCTGCTCAGCCTGGATTCTAGGAAGGAGTGCTAGCCTCCTGAAGGAGTAAGATAACCTAACCAGCCTCCCCAGGGATGTCTGCCACATCGCCCCAGACGTGTCGCCGCCTAGTCAGAACCCTTCAAGGGCTCTGTGCTGTCTCCCACGACACAGTCTGAAGCCCCAAACAGCACACAATCCACAAGCCGTGCTCAGCCGGCCTCCCCCTCCTCTCTCCCCCCAGACCCAGACAGCACTTCTGTGCCTGAGCTTCGCACCTGCTGCCGACTCCGCCAGAAACGCTTCCTCCTTACCTCCTGGGCCCCAGCCTTTGCTTAGGGAACTCCTCCTCCTCCTCCAAGTCATGATACCACGGATGAGAGGATCTTAGGTCTCTCACCTTCCAGGTTGTGACCTCCTCCATGAATAAACCTTTCTCTGCTCCAAACTCAAACCTTTAGTTTGTCTGGCCTCACTGTATCACCGAACATGTGAACCTGGGTTTGCCAGTCAGCGCAAACACCACCATCTCTGTGATGCTTTGATTCCCTGCCCTATCGCAATTATATATGCTCACAGCCTGCCTCTACTTGTAACTGACACTTTTTACTACACCTTTCGCGACAGTTTGGCTATTAATACGCACTAATAACCTCTACTGCGGAGTGCCTAACGTGTGCTGGGCACTGGGGTAAAGGCTTTGTGTGTCCTGTTATTTATTAATACTACCTCCAGTAACCCTGGGAGGTAGGCAGTCCCTCCATTCTACAAACAGGGAGAGCTTGACTCACTTGTCCCAGGTCAGGAACCTTGGGTTCCCTCTGCATGCCAAGTGCCTAAGAACGAAAGGCGCCTCAACAACAGAGCGTCTACAAGTGCCACTAGGCGGGCTCCCAACGGGAGCGGGTCACACGGACGGAGAATTAGATGGGCAGTGAAGCTCGGCTCCCGACCGGGGGCGCCCGATAGACGCCTGAGAAAACGGAAGCGCTCCTGAGCGAAGTCCGTCATCCACCGAGTGGAAAACACGGCCGTGACTTGATAAGCACACCGCCCGTCGAGACTGGTCGGCCACGTCGTCTGTCGCGGAGATAAGGACCTCCACGGAGGCTGCGGCGCTCCTCAGGCCTGTGCTGAGTGCGGACGCCGCCGCCACCGCCGCGGCAGCAAGGCCTCGGGGCCAGGGAGAAACGCGGCCGCCCGGAGTCGGAGACCCACTCTCCCCTGCTCGACCCCGGCGGCAACCGGGGGCCTGACCGCTCCCCGACAGGCGGCCGCGCCCCTCTCACTCCCCAGGCCCAGAGTGAGGGCCAGGGAGCCGCGCCACCAGGCGGGGCTCCCGAGAAGGGGCGGGGGCGGCCGGGTCACTCGGCCTCCTCACCTCTCCGCCTCAGCAGCAGCGCTGCCACTGCGCTGTCCACGCCGCCGGAGACGGCGCACACGACATGCCGAACCACCTGCATTGACAGCGGCCGATTCCCCTCACTGCCGCCGTCGCTTCCGCTTCTAGCAGGAAGTCCCGCCCTCCCCTGGAGGCGAGAGCGTAGAAGAGGCCCGGGCGGAAGCACGTGCTCAGCGCCCTGCGTTCCTCCCTGCCCGCTGCTCCCCGGCGGGCCTGTGACCACGCCCCCTGCGCTCCTGGCTCCGGCTTACCTCTCTGCCCGCAGCTGCCCGACACACTCAGCGCTTCCTACGCGCGCGCGTGTGTGCTGTGTGTGTGCGTGTGCGAGTGTGTTCCCAGCACACACAGGTGTGTGTGTGATGCCAACTACAAATTGGCACTTAACAAGAGCATTCCCAAGGTCTGAACAACAAAGGCATTTGCCATCTGCCTCCACGGATATTGAACCCCATGCTGCTAAAATAGCTCTTGAGCTTCAACAACCCCTGAGGGAGTTCAGGGTGGAGTGAGGTGCTCTGTGCTCCAGGGAATCTGGTGGGACAGGTCTTCGGATAGTTGGATGTTTTTAGGAACAGCTTTTATGATCTCCATCCTTGCATCTCCTCATATCTAGAGAAGCACTAAATCCCTTCAAGGTGACATCACACCCTCAGGACTAACAAAAAGCCTTGTGTAAATTGAGTGCCTCATGGCACTGAACTCCCCCTTCCCCAAAACCTTACATATTGACTCTCCCCCACTGCTGCTTTGGAGCAGACTCTCAGAGCTGTCTGAGATACTGCCTCCCGGGCTGCAGTCTTCATCTTGCCCCACATAAAGCTTAACTTGCAACTCTCAAGTTGTGCATCTTTTTTCAGTCAACAGTGACTTAGGCAGGAGCCCAGTGAACAGGCTGCTAAATGACTGAAGGGTGTGAGGTCGCCCCAGGGCTGTGGTGTCCAGCTGGGTGCTTCTGGGGAAGTGGGCGCGGGCCTTCCCTTAGCTGACCAGGAGGGGAGGGTGAGCAGGCAGAGGGCCTGGCCCTGAGTGAAGGGCGCTGGGCCTGGGGATGAGCGTGGAGCCAGACCCAGCAGGGGCAGGGTGCCTGCCGACCCCCGTTCAGTCCCAGGGGAGATGCTCTTCAGTCCCAGGGGAGATGCTCGTGGCCACAGTGCGGACAGGTGCTGAGAGCCCGGTGGGGGCTGCTAAGACAGGCGTCTTGTCGTCAGCGCTGGTCCTGCTGCTGTCTGCTTCCAAAATCAGTGCTCACAAATGGCAGAGAGGCAAACTGCCTTTAGTCCAATGCCAGCAATCTGGGGGAGGTGGTGGGCTCTCCGTCCCATCAACCACCTCTGGAGATTCTGCTCGGTTATGAGTTTTTGACGGGTTACAGAGAAGTAGTCTCAGTCATTGAAATAGGGGGTCAGAGTCACCAGGAGTTTTTTTTTTCCAAATTCAAATTTTTATTTACTTATTTATGGCTGTGCTGGGTCTTCATTGCTGCGCACGGGTTTTCTCCAGTTGCAGTGCCCAGGCCTGCCACTGCAGTGGCTTTCCCTAGAGTCTAGAACAGCCGCTCGGGCACCAGGGTTTAGTCGCATGTGGAATCTTCCCAGAACAAGGATTAAACTTGTCCCTTACACTAACTAGCGGGTCAATTCTCAACCACTGGATCACCAGGGAAATCTTATTTTTCCTATTTAAAACTGCTGGAAAAGTTAGGGTTTTCCCTGGGGCTCAGCTGGTAAAGAATCCGCCTGCAATGCAGGAGACCTGGGTTCAATCCCTGGATTGGAAAGATCCCCTGGAGAAGGGAAAGGCTACCCACTCCAGTATTCTGGCCTGGAGAATTCCATAGACTGTAAAGTCCATGGGGTCGCAAAGAGTTGGACACAACTGAGCAACTTGCACTTTCAGATAACTGCTGGGGCAGTTCACAAAATTGATTTCAGGTAGGACTTGAACCACAGTTTGAAATAAGCAGGGGAGGAAATGCACTAGAGATGCAGATGGTTTTTATTTCTGTTTATTTACTTTTGGCCACATGGCATGTGGGATCTTAGTTCCCTGACCAGGGATGGAACCCACGCAGCCTGCAATGGAAGCTCGGAGTCTTAACCACTCGGCCACCTGGGAAGTCCTGCCGATGGTTTTTTAAATCAGGCAAATATACACACCAAAGCTTGGCATTAAAATCACATTAGTTTCTTAAAAGGTTAACAGTGGACATTAATGTCTAAATGCAAATAATTCTTAAGGCAAGTCATTTTCTTGAGGACAGGAGTAGTTTTGAGTTCAGGGTGAAGGAATTCCTTGGTGGTCCCATGGGCAAGTCTCCATGCTTCCACTGCAGGGAACTCGGGTTTGATCCCTGACTGGGGAACTAGGATCCCAAAGTGAAAGTGAAAGTGAAGTCGCTCAGTCGTGTCCGACTCTTTGCGACCCCGTGGACCGTAGCCCACCAGGCTCCTCTGCCCACGGGATTCTCCAGGCAAGATATACTGGAGTGGGTTGCCATTTCCTTCTCCAGGGGAATCTTCCCGACACCAGGGATCGAACCCAGGTCTCCCACATTGCAGGCAGACGCTTTAACCTCTGAGCCACCAGGGAAGCCCCCAGGATCCCAAAGGAGGAAGAAAAAAGTCTAGAGTGAAATGAGGGAGTCTAGAGTCTAGAGTGAAATGTTCCTGTTTCTGAGACGAGAAGCAGGAAATGCCAACAGAGAGTGCAAAGAGCAGGAGGCGTAAGCTCCGTGGTCGGAGGGAAGCGCATGGGGCCCTGCAGGGAAACAGGAAAAGGACTCCATTTCAGAATAAGGTGTCAGAAACACCCGACGGGGGCAATGGCCTCTTGCATTTCCCAGGAGAGAGGACACCCGGCCTTCAGAAGACTTCAGGCTTAGCGTTTGTTTAGCCGAGGCTGTGGAGGGCCCAGCTGATGTCACTGGACTCTGGGCTCTGTCTGGGGGACCCCACCTGCCTGAGACAGAATCCAGTACCATGCCCAGCACATGGCCTTGGGATCAGGAGAGCCGCCACCCACCCCCACAGTGGCTGAAACATGACAACTCGGCAACCGTGTTTTCTGCTCCTTCTCGGTTAAATGGGCGTAAATAGATGGGGAAACAGTGGAAACAGTGTCAGACTTTATTTTTCTGGGCTCCAAAATCACTGCAGATGGTGACTGCAGCCATGAAATTAAAAGACGCTTACTCCTTGGAAGGAAAGTTATGTCCAACCTAGATAACATATTCAAAAGCAGAGAAATTACTTTGCCAACAAAGGTTCGTCTAGTCAAGGCTATGGTTTTTCCAGTGGTCATGTATGGATGTGAGAGTTGGACTGTGAAGAAGGCTGAGTGCCGAAGAATTGATGCTTTTGAACTGTAGTGTTGGAGAAGACTCTTGAGAGTCCCTTGGGCTGCAAGGAGATCCAACCAGTCCATTCTGAAGGAGATCAGCCCTGGGATTTCTTGGGAAGGAATGATGCTAAAGCTGAAACTCCAGTACTTTGGCCACCTCATGCGAAGAGTTGACTCATTGGAGAAGACTCTGATGCTGGGAGGGATTGGGGGCAAGAGGAGAAGGGGATGACAGAGGATGAGATGGCTGGATGGCATCACCAACTAAATGGACGTGAGTCTGAGTGAACTCTGGGAGTTGATGATGGACAGGGAGGCCTGGCGTGCTGCGATTCATGGGGTCGCAAAGAGTCGGACATGACTGAGCGATTGATCTGGTCTGATCTGATTAGCTATTTGGGGTCGCAAAGAGTTGGCGTGACTGAACAACCATTTGCTACTTGGTAGCTCCAAATCTTTAATCACTGCCTAACACAGGTGCACGATGGACCAGCCGTGTAAAAGACAATGACATCCCAAATGCCCCGACAACAGCAGTGTGAGCTGTGTGAATGTTAGCTGTGAAACGTGAAAGCGTTTGCACCTGAGAACTAATGGGACGTGGCGATCACGTGAAGTTAGGCCTCTCAAGCCAGGAGAGTGGCCTCTGGTGGCAGCTGAGGTTGGTCACCCCCAGGTACCGAGGAAAGGGCGGCCCCTCCCCTCCCCTCGGTTTCCCTCGCAGTGGTGGGCTGAGGACCTGGGAGCCAGAGAGGAAAAGTGCTTTGTGGGACCAGCTGGACGGACACCCAGACAGGAAGGGAAGGGAGGGACACACGCGGGCTGGCAGGCACTGCTTTACCCACTGTGCACTCTGGGGCCTCCTCCCAACTGTCTGAACACTTTAGATCCGGTTACTTCTGTCCTGCCCCGGGACACTTGTAGACTGGACATGGCACCGTGGCCCACAGGAGAGTGTGGCTGCTCCAAGGAGAGCCTGGGGGAGCAGGCGGGGGCCAAGGCCCAGCTCACCCCTGCGCTGTAGGCCAGACAGCCAGAGCCCCTCTCTCCCGCCCACCGCCACACCCCCAGAAGACAGCCATGTGCGAGCTTTGCACCCCCATGACCGCTGCCCACAGGAGAGTCCCCCAAAATATTCAGTGAATGGATCCAACCCCAGATTTTGGCTTTCCCCTGTGAAATGAGGAGCCAGACCAGACGTCTGAGGATCCTAGTGTTGGATTAACACTGCACTGGACACCGGGATGGAGACAAGGGTGGAGGGGCGGACCGCCGTAACTCCCGCGGGCTTGGCTCCACTGGCCTGGGGGAGCTCCCAGGGCGAGGGCTGTTTTAGGTCAGAGCACGGGAGGGCCACCCTCCCGGGTAGCCACTGGTCACCTGCCCCCAGGCAGGAACCCCACCTTCTGAGCAGCCCCTCCTTTACCTGCGGGGCTCGACCTGCAGGTGCGCCAACACCGCCCAGGGCACACTTTTCACTCTTGATCCACTGGGGTCACCCTTCCAAACAATGAGCTGGAAGTGTGGGACACCGCTCTGGGGTCAGAGGCCGCCTGGCTCCACGTGGGGAGCCCCGGATGGGAGCCAGAGAGCAGGTCCACTTAGCAGCGTTCCTCCTGTCTGCTGTCCAGCCACTGCAGAGACTGAGAAATTATCCGTACACACTAGAGGCTTTCCAGTCCGCTCATTTTCAACCAAGATCAAGTCAGAACGGCTGCAGGCCAGGAGTGCGCCTCCCAGGGGCCCTGTCCCCTCCACAAGGAGCGCTCCTGCTCCAGCACCCCGGGGGTCTGTCCCCTGCACACCACCCATCACCCCGGCATTCACACGAGCCCCTCCTCCTCCGTGCTCTCCTCCCCTCAGGTGTGGTCTGTGGACCATCACATTGGACCCCTGGCTGCCCACTGAAAGTGCAGATGACTAGGCTGCCCCGGACCTGGGGGCTGGGGCCTGGGGTCTGCACTTAACCAATTCTTCTTCATGCTAAATTTTGAAAATCACTTTGGTAGAAAGAATTAACATTTCGAATAATATACACTGTGCATAATGAACACTAATAAATACAGCCATCTGTCTTTGAAAATTAGGATAATCTTAAACATCAAGAGGTGGTTTAATCCATTTTCATTTACTTTACCATTTAACTTAAACTAGAATATTTAACTTTTCATACAATCTTAACTTAAAAGATGGTCACTTGCTATTTTACATGAAAAAAATCCAGACTCAAAAAATCCGGAGCGTACCCATTCTTCACTCTGCACCCAGCATGCAAGCGGGGCCGGGAGGATGGAGGCCATCGGCCTGCAGTGACCTCAGGTGGCCAAACACTGCCCCCCAACCCCCCCGCCCGCTCCAGACATGGTAACTTTACTTAGCTTTTTGTTTCATTTTACAACTTTTCCAACACAAATTCTTCTAAAATTTATCTCTGACAGTTGAATACCACTTAAGGACTGTTCTTGTAACTGAGTGAAATGCAAAGAACTGTTTCACTCCGCTCAGAACTTGAGGAGCGGAGACTCCATGTTTTCCTTGTCAGCCTCGGGGCTCAGCAGGATCAGAGGGGAAGCCAAGTCTATGAGCTGCAGGAGAAAAGCCACACAGGTGAATGGAGGGTCCGCGACCCCCTTCCCGGCCCACAGACCCCAAAGGACTGGCTCTCTGAAGCCAGGGCTGCCTGCGGCCAGTTCCCCACGGTTTGGCCAAAGTACTGGGTGAACTTGGCTAGGGCCCAGAGGAAAGGCACCTTGAGCGCCACGCTGAAGCCGCGGAGGCAGCGGCACACCCAGAAGAGCTCTGAGTTCCTCCGGCATTTCTGCTCCCTGTTAAGCGCTGGGGGCCGTGGCCACAGAAGGGCTCCAGCAAGATGCCTCCTTGGCACTCACGCTGCTGAGAGTGCGGCAAGCTGAGCCACATGGCCCTCGGAAGCCCCAGTGGCCACTCTCAAGGGTCACCGTGACGTGCCTGAGCATCAAACCCAGCAGAGACCACCTGAGGCCAGAGCCAGCAGGCCCTGCTACAGCTCACCTGTCCCATCTCGTCGGGGGGCTTGGCCACGGCCTTCCTGTTTGCCTCTGGGGTGTTTGTCAGGATGTCAACTAGGGGCCCACTTCCAGACTGCAGGGCCACGACTGCCTCGGGGCTCCTGCAGAAGTCGATGAGCGGGCGGTCGTCTAGGGCTGTGGCCGCAGCCTCCACGGTGAGGCTGAGTTGATCCAGTTTGAGATCCACGAGGAGAGCCTAGACAACAAATTAGAATGAAGGGCCATCCCAGCATCTTCTGTCGGCCACCTTGGGAAAGCGGGTGGGTTCTGCCTAGGCCCTGGGGGCTGCTGGTCTGGAGGCCTAAGGAAAGAGGCTGGGATGGCCCTGATGGGCCAGGCTGTGGTGTGTGAGCACCGTGGACTCCCCCTCCTGCCAGTGGTCAACATGGGAAGCCCCTTCCCTGTGAAGCCCGTCCTGGCTTCCCACACCTCCGGCTGCCCCGATGTCAGACACAAGGACATGCAGCTTCTGTCTGCTCTAGGGGAGGAGGTCCAACGGCCTCCCGCCTCCCAGCCGTGGCCCGGCTGACACCACAGGCCCCGGGCCACAGGTGACATCCTCGGCCACCTGTAGGACCCAGGACCGCACACATCAGCCCTGCCCGTGCCCCTCACCTCACTGGGGGCTGTGGCTTCAGGGGGCTGCGCTTCGTCCAGGGTGACTTCTGCAGTGATACTTTGTGAAAAAGTAAAATCACTCTTTTCTGGAGAAAAGTCCAGTGCCTGTGGCACGGCTGACGGAGGTGAGCAGCTGCCATCGGGGGACAAGTTGGGGTGCCTGGAAGCAGGCTGGCCGTTGCCCTCCCTGGCGGGCGCAGTTCTGCAGAGAGAAAAGGGCATCCATCAGGACGCGCCACACAGCGCTCTCGTCTGCCTGTGACCTGGGCGGACCGTGGCGGAAGCGGCATCCGGTGCAGAGTGGACCCCCCAGCACACGGTCACTTGAGGTTTTACAAATTGGCAATGAACAGACTGCAGCCTTTAACTCTCACCTCACTGTGGATTTTTTCTGGGGCTCAGAAGAGAGTCGCCGAGCAGATGCAGGCAGGGGAAAAGCCAGGAGCCTGGGCACAGTCGTGGGGGTTGCCAGAGGGAGGTTGGAGAGCCTGCGGCCAGCAGGCGTGGGCAGGGCTGACAGGCGCCTCGTGCTCACGGGGGTCCTCACGCTGCTGACAAGGCTCTGCGCGGCTGAGGACCACCTCACGGGAGTGCTGTGGGCCACCCTGGAAAGAGGAAAGCCTTCAGCAGAGATGACCCAAAACAAAAACCTAACGACTCAGCGGCACACTAACAGTAGGAAACCTGTGGCTTTCATGTGAAAGGCTCAGGCCAGCGAAGCCCCTTAGAGCCCTGGGTGGCGGGGGCACGGCAGCACCCCTGGGAGCCCTGGGCTGGGCTTCAGCTCCTCGGTGGGCCCACGTGAGGCTCTGCTCTGGTTTGGCTGCACGTTAGGGGCGGGACCAGGAGACGCTGCGTGGGAGCCCACAGGGCGTCGAGGCCCCCCTCGCTGGCACTCCCGCTTCCACGAGGGAGCCCAGGCCCAGGGTGGCCCAGCGGCCTCCCTGTGTGCTCCCGCTCCGAGTCCAAAGCCCCTGAGCCGGGTGAGCACAGGCTCCACACCCATCTCTCCTTCCCACCCTAACCGTCCGCTCTGGTCTCACTCTGACCCCGCGTGTGTGGCAGGGAGGCGGCCCAGCGTGGCTGGTGCTGGGAGGGGAGGGCTGGCCCAACCCCAAGAAGTGCCTGCCAAGTTCATGTACAAGCAGAGGCAGGCCCAGAGCCCTGGAGAGCCGAGAGGAGGGCCAGGCGGCTCGTCCTGCCTGTCCCACCCCACAGGGTCCGAGGCCGCACTCCCACTCTGCTCACGGGCACTGGCACCAGGACCCTGCCCTGGGTGCGGCGTGCCCGAGGGTCAGGTGACCTCACTGCGCCCCGCCCCCAGCCAACGGGCACATGACTGAGGGGCCAGGTCCCTCCTCTGTGATAGCACTCAGAGCTGGGGAGGGCCAGGTGTGTGGACGGAGCTGCCCGCCCCCTCGGGGGGGACTGCCCTCTGTGTGAAGAACCCCCAGGAGTGCACACGTGCATGGGGCATGTGTCGTGTGTGTGGATTCGTGCCTGTGCGTTTTCTTACTGTTTGCCTGGTTCCATTCCCACTGGGCAGATGAGGAAATGAGGCCAGCCACCTTCCACAGGCCGCACAGGACGCCGACCAGGCAGCGGTGGCCCCAGGACCCTAAGCTGAGTCTGAGCCAGGCCGGCGGCCTTCAGCCGTGGCGCACAGGAGTCACCTGAGACCCGCAGGCCCTCAGCTCCACCCAGACCGACCGAGCGGAACCTCCGAGGAGGCTGGGCGGTCTGGCCGGAGACCTGCTCATCAGGGCTGAGGCCCCGGGGGCCAGTCTGTGCCACTGCCAACCTCGAGGGACACCACGGCGGCTCAGGAGACCAGGCTCAGGCCAGGCCCGTGGGGCCAGGCTGGGGGGCCCCACACGTTGGAGAACACACTCTCAGAGGTCACTGGGGATGCAGTTTGTTCTCCTAAGAAGAGAGGAAGCAGACAGACTCGGTACCTCCCCACCGACGTGCAGGACTGCGGCCGCTGTGCCCGACAGGACTTCGGTGTCGCACCGTCCGGGGGCCCACCTGAGACGAGAGAGGAAGTGAGCAGTCAGGCAGCCGGGATACCACCTTCACCGCATGGGCAGCCTCCTCTAAGCGTCTCTGTCCTCCCAAGTTTCAGGGAAAACCTGCGTCCCCAGAGTGTGGGGGGGTGGTGGGAGAGAGACACGTCCCTTCCCGGGGACCCACCCCGGGACCAGCAGGTGAAGAAGAGGGAGAGCCCTGGTCCCACTGCTGCCCTTGGCCTGGCTGACCCCCAGACAGGGATGGAGCACTTGGCAGATGACCCTCTCAGGTCTCCCACAAGCCCCCCACAGCAGAGCTAACAAGGGGGGTCGGAGGAAGGTTCCAGATGGGTCCCATGGAGCCTGCCACCGCCTCTGCTCTGGGGAACTGGGATGGCCGGGGGTCATCACAAGACACAACGGTATATGTGCCATCTGGAGGCTGACAAGAGTCTCGTGTGGTCTCACCTGGTCATGGGGTGACGACAAGTGGGCTCAGAGGACTGAGCCCCAGACTCACCCGGGGCCTAGGCTCAGCTGCCGAGCCCCGGGTAGCAGCCTGTTGCCTTGGAAGCCAGGGGCAGAGGCCACGACAGCCCCAGACGGATAGGCAGCCCGGGTCTCCGAGGAACTGGGAGCGGCCCAGGCCAGGCCCCCCCATCTCAGAGCAGCCTGCAGGGGCCCCGCGCTCCAGGCCCGCTCCCTGCCCTCATCCACATCCCTGTGCCTCTTCACAGCAGGAACTCAGAGAGCCGCCTGCACACACTCATACCCACCCGCCACCTCCTGTCCCCTGTAGAAGCTGATCTTATCAAAGTGATTCCCGCACCAAAACAGACAAGGTGTAAAAGCCACCCCACCTCCAACCTGTTTCCCGAGGGGCTCGCCTTCTGTCTCTAGGCTACACATCCTGCAACTTCTTGAGACATCTCGACCGAAGCCCGGCTCCCGCGGGCTCCCCACCCCAGCCCACACGCCCGCCCGGCCCCCAGGGTTTCTGTTTTGGCAGCGAGAGTCTAGGAACAGCACACAGCCCATCACCCTGAAGTGCCCGCCCACCCCACTCCAGGGCTGAGAACTGCTTCCGCCTTTTGCTGCTTTCTTACTGGGCGTCCTGTGATGCAACTTCCCTGCACACGGTCATGCCACTTCCTGAAGGAGCTGTGCTGACCAGCAAGCTGAGAGAACCTGTCTGTTTAAACTGTTCTCCAACTTCCTTTATTCATGCCATTAAGCACAAGCTGGAATCAAGATTGCCACGAGAAATATCAACAACCTCAGAAATGCAGATGACACCACCTTATGGCAGAAAGTGAAGAACTAAAGAGCCTCTTGATGAAAGTGAAAGAGGAGAGTGAAAAAGTTGGATTAAAGCTCAACATTCAGAAAACTAAGATCATGGCATCCAGTCCTATCACTTCATGAAAATAGATGGGGAAACTGTGGAAACAGTGGCTGACTTTATTTTGGGGGGCTTGAAAATCACTGCAGATGGTGACTACAGCCATGAAATTAAGACGCTTGCTTCTTGGAAGGAAATTTATGACCAACCTAGACAGCATATTAAAAAGCAGAGACATTACTTTGCCAACAAAGGTCTGTCTGGTCAAGGCTATGGTTTTTCTAGTAGTCATGTATGGATGTGAGAGTTGGACTGTAAAGAAAGCTGAGCACAGAAGAATTGATGCTTTTGAACTGTGGTGTTGGAGAAGACTCTTGAGAGTCCCTTGGACTGCAAGGAGATCCAATCAGTCCATTCTGAAGGAGATCAGTTCATTGGAAGGACTGAAGTTGAAGCTAAAACTCCAACACTTTGGCCACCTGATGCGAAGAGCTGACTCATTTGAAAAGACTCTGATGCTGGGAAAGATTGAAGGCAGGAGGAGAAGGGGACAACAGAGGATGGGATGGTTGGATGGCATCACCGACTCAATGGACATGAGTTTGAGTAGACTCAGGGAGTTGGTGATGGACAGGGAGGCCTGGTGTGCTGCAGTCCATGGGGTCGCGAAGAGTCGGACATGACTGAGTGACTGAACTGAAACTTATGATCTGACAGTGTACTTATCTGACTGCATTTCTTATCTTTTACTAGAAAAATGTAAGTTCCATCAGTAGGCGCTATCTTACTATGATGTCCCTTGTACCTATAAGACTGCCGAGCAATGGACAACACTCAACAGACGGCTCCTTTTTGGGGCGGGGGGGGGGCACATGACAGCTCCCCAAGTAGGGACTGAACCCACACCACCTTCCGTGGAAACACGGAGTCTCAACTACCCGACCAGGGAAGCCCCAGAGCAGCTCATTCTTACATGAGCAGGAACTCCAGTGAGGTTCTCCGGTGCTAACAGTCACCGGAATTGGTCAGCAAAGCTGACGACGTCAACGTCCTGAAGCCGCTGGCCAGCACATACTTGAGAGGGGAGGCCCCTCATCAGTGCCGTGCAGCTTCCTGTGTGACGCACGCTCCTCAGATGAACTCACCTTGACCAGATGCTGCACTTGCCGGACACCACGCAGGGCCTTCTGCTCGGTGGCCCCGGCAGGATGCCGTGGCAGATGGGGAGAGCCTGAGGAGGCTGGAATTGGGAGCGGCAGAGGACTAGACAGGAGGGAGTTAGAGAAGAGAGGACTAGAGAGAGAAGGAGCTCCAGGAGCCCGAGAGGGACCCCAAGTCCTGGCTGTGCCGTGAGCAGCAGCACCACGTGGGTCGAGAACGAGCACCAGGAATGCTGCCGCGTCACAGGGCTGGGACGCATGCCCAGCAACTGGCCAGAGAGGACACATGGCACAGGCAGGAGGGGCTCGGAAGGGCCGCATGTTAGTGGCAGGGCTGAGCTATCCCGAGAGTAAAGGCCGAGACCCCAGCATCAAAGCTCTAAAGGAAGCCTTGAATGAATCAAGTTCTACTGAAACCTAACTGCCTGTCAAAGCAAGGTTCAACTCCTTCAAGTCCAGACATGCAGAAAATTTATGATGTGTAGCAGACAATAAAAAATCATTAGACATGTGAAGCAGCAGGAAAATGTGACCATCACCAGGAAAAAAAATAGTCAATAGAAACAGGCCCAAAATGATACAGAGGATGGAATTAGAACAAACAGACTTTAGAGCAACCATTATAGATATGTTCAAGAATTCACAGGAAAACATAAGCACCATGAGGACAATAAAAGGGGAAACTGTAAGGTCAGAAATGAAAATCTAGCTGGATGGACTTAAGAGCAAATTAGACACACGGTGGAAAAAACAGACACGTGCGCGTGGAGACACGCAGAAGAGACGAGCCAAACGAAGCACAGAGGAAGGTGGGGGACGGAGCTCGAGCGGCCCAGGGGACAGCACGAGAAGGCCTCTGACACAGACTGGAGTCCCAGGGCCGGGGGGCAAGGAGACATGTTTGAAGAAACAATGGCTACACTTTCCCCAGATCCAGTTAAAAATACCAACCCACAGAACAAAGGAGCTCCAGAACACCCAAGCAGGATACACACAAAGAAAGCCACACAAAAATACGTTAGTAACCAAAACCCTGAAAATAACAACAGAAAGTCTTAAGAGTAGCCATGGAACAATGATATGTTTACACAGAGGGGAGTAATTTAAGAAATTTACTAACTTATCCAAACCTACAAAAATTAAAAGACATATAAAATGCTTTGTAAGAAATGAAAGCAACCACCATCACCAAAACTGATAATTATTTGAACTTTAAATATAATTTGTTCACTATTTTAAAAACATGTTAAAGTTTATCTATGACTTACCACTAGAAAACCTAGGAATTTTAAATTGATCCGTAGGGGTAGCCACAGCCTCTGTCTTGGAGTTTAGACAGGAATCGCGCCTTCTCGTACCCTCGGTCTTACCCCGTTGAGAAGACTGTGGCAAACCACAATGAGAGCTCGGCCCAGGGCCTCCCTGTTCCGGGGTCTGGGGCTGGGGGAGAGATGCTCTGGGGTCCCCCTGGGCTGCTCCGCTGTCCACTCCACAGCCCCTGGCCTCTGGCTTTGCCTGCAGGCCACGCCCCCGGGGCCCGCCTTCAGGGACGGCCGTGGCAGGGCGAGCCCCATTCTGCCCGTCTGGCTGGAGCTTGACCGGGCACTGTCCACAGAAAAGCCTGGACGTTCACTTGGTTTAGCTGGAAGAGGAGACAGGAAATCTGGTTGTCACTCAAGCTGATGCTGTGTTTAAATGATGAAGTTATTTAACACACACACAAGATATGCTGTCTTTACCATATCTACCGCAGAATGTGGGAAAGAAAGCAACTCATTTCTATCATGGTGATTTCCATATTAAAAAATACAACACAGGAACAATATTCTGCGTGTCCACCCGGCAACATCCTCAAACACAAGACAACCCGGGTTGCTCGTGGCTTAGCTGAGTGTGATCTAAGGTGCTAATTCTAGACACGATTGCCAAGATTTATCAGGATGCGTGAACTCAAGCTCTCTTATCCTCACTGACCATGTCGACAGCAGACTCTATCCCAGCTGAGCAGGTGAAGACGGACAGTCCGGTCAGATGCCCCACCTGGCTGATCAGGGGTGCGGGCAGGGAGACATGGAGAGCAGATGCTCCTCACTGGTCAGTTCCTTTCAGCCACAGGGAGGCTGGGTCCTGTCAGTTACCAGCACTATTTAAATGAGCTGGATGAAAATATTCAGCTGCCAAAATAGCCAACACAGAGGCCAACCTGGTGAAAGGTTCTTAGAGAGAAATTTAGGAGAAGGACTAAACCGCAGCCCACGTCACACAGTGTGTACGGCTCACAGTGCTCTTCCCGCCACACTGATGGTCAGAGCCCCATCAGATCTGACCCTGGGGATTTTGCCACGGAAAACTGAGGGACACACACTCACCAGAAGGCCCCCCCAGCCTGTCTCGACCTTTCCCAGAGGTAGGCTCAGAAATCATAGACAGAAGTGGTGCTGATGCCTGAACCAACACAGCCAGACTCACGGAGGCTAGTGTGACAAAGCTTCGTTTCCCTGAACACGCGCCACGCGCCAGACACGGGGCCAGGGCACCGTGTGGTCCTCAGGCCCACAGGGACACTGCGAGGGCGGGGCCGCCCCCCGGTTTGTAAAGGTATAGACGCAACTTCGGTTCTCCTAACCACTCGGGCGGTCGGGGCCCCAGACGGGACTGGCCTCGCTCCAGAGGAGAGACTTCTCACGTCTGTGTACAAAACGCAGGCCGTGCTGCCCGGCTTAGAGCCTACCCAGCAAATCTGCTTCAAAGAAGGTTTTAGTCCTTGAGGGCAGGAGGCCACGTGCCTTCCCACAGCCTCCTAGGGTTTCTCCCCTTTACCAGCAGATGGCACCCTCGGCTTGGAAAGACAGCAAAGTCGCCTGACTTGAAACAGGTTTGAGCAGATTTAAACACCCAGGAGTTATGGTTCCTACGCCTACACTATCTGGAACAGCCCTACTTTAAAATTCTACATTTGATCACGTGGCTGAGGCTGGCCTCAGCGTCATGCCGGGTCCTCGGCACCAGCAGGGCGTGCCCACTTTGTGATGGCTTGCGCTCAGTCATGTCTGACTCAGCGACCTCATGGACATAGCCCGCCAGGCTCCTCTGTCCATGGGATTTCCCAGGCAAGAATACTGGAGTGGGTTGCCATTTCCTTCTCCAGGGGATCTTCCCAACAGAGGGATCAAACCCAAGTCTCTTGCATCTCCTGCATTGGCAGGTGGGTTCTTTAACCTACAGAGCCACCTGTGACAGCTTAACTCAGCCGAAACTAAGACTGCCCACCTGACCGTGCCTCTCGGAGGAGGAGGGGAGGCACCTTGAGGATGGAGGCCTCAACAGTCTCCTCACCCCAGACCAAAGCAAGCCTCCCAGAACCTGCAGTGAGCCGAGTGGCTCTGTGAAGAGTCTGGCAGGAACAAGGCGCTCAGGGCTGGCCTTACCTCTGCCAGTCACAGGAGAAGCACACGCCGTGGAGCTCAGGCCCAAGACAGACCCCGACGAGGACCTTCCTGTCAGGCCGCCAGCACACCCAGGTGGTCTTAGCATGGTTTTCTTCGGCCCGGACTAAAACAGAGACTTCATTACCTACCCAAAACTTATTTCTGCCAAAGTCGGGGTTTTCAACAGTTCACAAGGTATCATCTCGAATCAGAGAAAAGCCAAGCAGTGTTTTTCGGCGTGGCCGCCAGGCTGCCTGTGTGAGGAGCACTGGGAGCCTGCTGACCACGGGCATGGGGCCTGGACTCCAGCCTGTGGAGTTGATAGCTGCAAGGCCCAGTGTGGGCAAGCTTGGCAAGTACCACCAGGGACGTGGCACTTTCACAAGCACGCAGAGCTCAGCGCCGGAAAACAAACAGCAAAGATGAGGGCGGTCGCCCCCACGCCTGGGAGGAGCTGTAGTTTTCAAAGCACCGACAGCCTGTCTCCTCAGCGCACCAACCCCGTAAGGGAAGCAGGGGCATCTCTGCCATCAGATACTCCGATGTCAGCTCAGGGGGGCCAATGTTCCGCGGTGCCCACGGCTGTCCGGGGGCAGTGGCCAGGCCCTCCCAAGTGCCAGGCCTTCGTGCCCTGCATTTCAGCACGCCGCCCCCCCGGATCCTGTCCTCAACCTCCTAAACCTTGATTTTGGTTCAGACACAACCCACATCCACATCCTCAAAGCCTCCCCTTACTCCCTGCACTCAGGCCAAGCCCCAACCCTGCCCCAGCACCAGCCAACCCACCTTGTTTGGAACAGGGAGCGACCGCTTGCCTGGGACCAAGTGGCTTGCGTTGGCTGGCACACTGGCGACGTTCCGAGTGGCGCTGAGCTCGTCCGGGGGCATGCTGCTGTGGGCGTCCTTCTCATTCTGGATTTTCATCCTGGGAGGACCAGCTGGTTTCTGTCTCGCAGGCTGAAAAATTGTAAATCAAAATGTGAGAACTGTCTAGTCTTTCACAACATAGAGACGCACGAAGGTTTCAATTAGAGGGCAGGCGCCATCCATCTTCCCAACATGCAGTCCTCAATTCATCAACGGGAGAGAAAAGAATATAGCCGTTCACTTCCTCCGCCAAATTACCACAGAAAAAAATGATGATGGAGCCTGCTTCCTCATTAAAAACAGGGTAAAATAATACCAAGACAGACCATTAACAGGAGAGAACTCCTCTAGGGCTAGTCCTCAATCAGGATTCTTATTTAAGGGTGATAATGAGGAAACGGGATCTGGTTACACAAATTTTAAAATGCCGCCCGGAAAGGATCGTCCATTAAACGGTCATGCCTCTACCAGAGGAGCTGCCCGGCTGCAATGAATCTTCATCTAAGACTGAAGGCCATTTTTCTTCAGCGAGCAGAGCCCAACAAAGAATACATCCCTCACTTTAAGGTACAAGGGCATTTGTGGAAGTGATTCATGCTTCCATAAATAACCCCCCACACTAAGAAGAGTTCAGAAGCAGCAGAAGTAGCTCCTAAAGCAGTAACCTTCTTTCTCCTTTACATCATTTTTTACATTGAGATATGCTTCACCTAAGTTAAGGTCCGCCATCTTAAAGTACACACTTCAGTGGTTTTTGGCATACTGTCACAGTGTCACTTGACAACATTTTTGTTGCCCCCCTAAAAGCAACTCCTGGCCGTCAGCACTCCTTGCACCTCCCAGCAGGGTGACCACAGATCCACTGTCTCACTTCCTGTAAATGAGACGGTACAACATCGGACTGTCTGCATCTGGCTTCTTCCTCTGACCGTGTTCCCAGGGTCACCCGTGTTTACCAGCATTTCTTCACGGGCCAAAAGCATCCCACTGCATGGACCAGTCATCAGCTGGTGGGCATCTTGATTGTTCCTACTTTTTGGTTATTATAAATGAAGCTGCTTTCAACACTGCTACACGGGTTTCTGGGTGGACATATGTTTTCAATTTTCTTGGGAACATGCCCAAGTAGAACATGTGGAATTGCTGGATCCTGTGATAATTCTGAGTTTAACTTTTCCAGGAACTGCCCAACTGTTTTTCCACAGAGGCTGCACCACTGCACAGCCCTATGGGCAATGCACAGGGACACAATTTCTCCACGTTCTCATCAACACTTAGTTTTTTAATTCTCACTACAGCCATCCTGGGCTTTCCTCGCAGCTCAGATGGTAAATCATCTGCCTGCAACGCAGGAGACCCTGGTTTGATTCCTGGGTCAGGAAGATCCCCCAGAGAAGGAAATGGCAACCCACTCCAGTATTCTTGCCTGGAGAATCCCATGGACAGAGGAGCCTGGTGGGCAACAGACAGTCCATGGGGTTGCAAAGAGTCAGACACAGCTGAGCGACACCACCACCATCGTCATCCTGGCAGGTGTCCTGAAAAGACACTTCTAGGCGGCACCATCAAGAGGCCCAGCCTTGTCCACAGGCGATCCTCACAGGTGTCGGTGTGTGTGTGAGCTCAAACAGCTCCATGGTCCAGCTAACCCCTCACTGACCAAAACTCAGCTCTCTGGCAAGAGTGCTTCTTACAACCCAGAAAATTCAAGTATCCAGAATAGTCATGGGCTTCCCTGGTGGCTCAGACGGTAAAGAATCCGCCTGCAATGCAGGAGACCTGGGTCCGATCCCTTGGTTTGGAAGATCCCCTGGAGGAGGGCATGGCCACCCACTCCAGTATTCTTGCCTGGAGAATCCCTGTGGACAGAGGAGCCTGGAGATCTGCAGTCCACGGGGTTGCGAAGAGCTGGACACGACTGAGCAACTAAGCACAGAGCAGTTGAAATCATATCACAGCCCGGCCCTGTGTCTGCGTGCTACCACACAAATCCGGGCCCAAGTCTGGTGTTGCACTTGGACTCACGTTGCTTTCATTCTGGAAAAGTCACTTTAGAAATTTACATCCAAACGATCTCCCAGAAGACGCATTTGCAAGACTAAAGGACAGCTTCAGCCCTGGGGAAGCAGAGGCCACGTGGCCCCTCGAAGGGTCTCTGTGCAGACCCGGGTCCAGCCTGGTTCAGTTCTGGGCTCTGCTGGCAGGCAGTCGTGGGCTCAGGAGCCGGGCAGGCCTTGCAGGGTCTCTGTGCAGACCCACGTCCAGCCTGGGGAAGCAGAGGCCACCCCTTGCAGGGTCTCTGTGCAGACCCGTGTCCAGCCTGGTTCAGTTCTGGGCCCTGCTGGCAGGCAGTCATAGGCTCAGAGCCATGCAGGCCTCGCAGGGTCTCTGCAGCCCCACGTCCAGCCTGGTTCAGCTCTGGGCTCTGCCTGCAGGCAGTCGTGGGCTCAGGAGCCAGGCAGGGATCTTCTTTGCCTGGGCTGGGTGTCCTGCACGGACCTAACCCTGCTGACAGCCCCGTGAAGCAACGCTCCTCTCTAACTAGCTGGGAGTGCTGAAGCTGCTGGCCAGGGCCGCGGAGCTGGGGACGGCACAGGGCAGGCTCCCGGCTCTCCCTCGCCTCCCCTGTGCTACCGCCCCACCCTAAGCTCAGAATCAGAGGAGACAAACCCAGGTGGCGGCCACAGTCTGACCCCTACCCTGCTACCCATAAGCCGCTAGGACTCCCAGCTTGGCTAACAGCACCCCAAAGACACACATGTCCCCCAGCACATCCCAGAGCAGCACCTGCACTCACGTCTGGGAGGAAGGCAATCTAAGCACAGTCATGGTTCAGAGGGAGGGCCATCCAGAAGGGGGATTTGGCGGAGAAGCTGCTTGTTAACGCACCTAAAGTCCCTAGCGGGAGAGGGGAGGGGGGCGGGTTGGTGAGGGGGACTGTCCATTGCTGTAACAAAATGCAAAGGAAGACCTCAAACGGAAGGGAGGAGGAGGTGTCCTTGAGTCACCACGATAGGGACCCAGCCCTGCCTGGCTCTCCACGCCACGGACACAGCTCTTTCTGAACTACCCATGCCAGCATCTCTGAGCCCTCCCTCCAAGCAAGACATCCCCAGGCTTCCCCCACAGTGGTCTGTTTCGGGGCATAAACCCAGAGGGCTCGGAAGCAAGGCCGCGTCTGGTCCCCAAATAAAAGTGCTGGGGGGGCTGGAGGGGCTACCTTCTCCACGGCGGAGTGAAGGCTCTTTCCTCGAAGGGATGAGGTTCGGGGCGGCAGCAGCTTGCTGGCGACCTTCTTCTGAGCCCCGGCCTGGTTCGGAGGCTGAGCGGCACTGGGCTCTGCTGGCAGAGAAGGGCACGAGGCACGTGGCGGCCCCGAGGTCTCGGGGCAGCTGGTCTGGGCAGGAGCGGCCGGCGGGGCTGCACTGGAGGCGGGCTGAGTGCCCCGGAGCAGGGGTGCCCTCCAGAGGTCGTCCAACACGCAGTATGTCTCCCGCTTAAGTGACTTGGGGCTTTTCTTCACTTCGTTTTCTCTATCGAAGAGGTTTACTTTGAGTTTAGACTCCTGAATGAATCCTTCCCCTCCCTGGCTCCCAGGGTCTTCGGGCTGGGCAGCCTGGGCCACCTTGGTTCTGCCGTTCCTTTGTATCTGGAAGGCCAGTAAGTGAGCTTCTTTATAAACTTCCACAAACTTTTCCCCCGTGAGCGGACTCCAGGTGAAGTGTCTTTCAGAAGCTGGCTGAGGAGGTTCTTCAGGAATCTGATTATTTAATTCTAAGCTGGCAGCAATACATCTTTCTTTATGGCCAATAGGTCCAAAAAAGACTTCATCGTCTTCATTGGCACTATTTTAGAAGAAAAGGATCGTTAACAACACTGGCACTACGCAAAAGACTGGACTGAACGCGGTCACGCCAAAGCAAGGGGGGAAAACTCATTTGTACCTTGAAGAAGACAACGAAAGGTCGAAGTCAAACTTCTCATCAGCCAACAGAAGAATGTCTGGGGAGGAAAAAGTCGGCCGTTACCTTAGGGGTGGGCTGATGATGAGCAAACATCACCAGTCTCCACAGCGATCAAAACTCTTTTCAAATTTCACTTCTACAGTGTGACAGCAGTATTTTAATAATCACATTTTCTCAAGGCGCTCTAGACTATCTTAATTTTTCCTTTAAAAAAAAAAAATAGCATCAGCCATTCTGTGTTCGCTAAGCTGCCATCAAAGCCCAAGTCCTTGTTTTTAAGTCCTTATACTTAAGACACGATCTGAAATGAATTCAGAGTCATTCGATTAGCTTTGCAAGACTCGGTCAGTCATTTTCTGGTAAAGAACATTTTCAGAAGACCACCTGCCTCAGCTCCCAGCTCCCCAGTTACAGACTACAGCTGGTCCTCCTTCAAAAGCACATTCAGTGCCCCACCCAGGCGCAGCAGGGGCCCCATGCACACCTGAGGACCATCGCCTCTCCCTGGACCCCATCCCAAATGGCCAGATAAAGCGCCACTGACATCCTGTGCACACAGGGCCTTCGCCAGCCCTGACCGCCCAGGAGCCTCTGGGCGGGCGCCCCCCTTGGCTGGGGCCACCGCTCTCTGCCCCAGCTCCACATCCCGCTCTACGTCTGCCTCCCTCAGGGCTTCCTGGGGCTCCCGCAGCCCCGGACCTGACGTCGGCCTTAGAATCACCATCCTGTGAGTGTCTCTCGACCTTCCATGGCCCCACCTAGCCTGGAAGCGCCTCCAAAACAGTAAATGTCTAGTACTCTCCTGAACTCCACCTCAGGGTCTGGACACTGAGCAAATGTTTCTCAAAAAGCAATGAACCGGGGATTCCCTGGTAGCCCAGTGGTTAAACATCTGCCTTAACCAACACTAAGCAACACTGACCAACAAGTGAACAAAAGCAGAGAATCTGGCGGTTGAAACTGCTGCAACGGACAGATGCTATGATTACACACAAGAAGTATCAAGAAAATCAACTGAAAACTATTATAAATTGTGAAAGAACAAAAGCAAATGTCTGAAGACCAAATTATTACACAACAAATCAACAGCTTTCATACCTAAAAAGAACAGAAGGTATAATGGAAGAAAAGACCTCATTTACTATACACCAAAAAATGCAAAACACCTGTGAATTAAGAACTATGCAAGATGGATATAAAGAAAATTTAGCATATCATAAAAGTAACATATCAAATAAAAGGGGAAAATGCATTATTCAATGAGTGCTATGGAGATAAACTAGATAATCCTTTGAGAGGGAGAAATACATGCATCTGAAGTTTGACCCATAGCTCACAGACCATACCAGGACAGATCCCAAAAAGGTCCAAGACTTAACTGAAAAAAACGAAACCCGAAAGGAACAAGAAACCATGGGGAAATCCCTGTATAGCCTGGAGTGCGGGGGTTTAACTCTGACACCAAGCTGGAAGCCATAAAACAGGTTGATAGTCCAATATATTAAAGATTTAACGTCTCCGCGTGACATAACCACCGTGAGCAGAGCTGGCAGGAGCCACAGACAGGGAGGAGAACACGCGCGGTCCCATCTGAGGGCTGCTGGCAAGCGCTCCCACAGACCGCAGGCAAGCGCTGGACACTTGGGAAGAGTGGGCAAAGGACACGAGCAGAGCGAGGCACGGGGGCAAAAGGAGACGTCCTGAAACGCACAACCAGAAGCTCGGTCACACTCAAAAGCGAGAGCCATGAAAAACTCAGAGGTGCCCAGGACTCCAGTTTTCACAGATAAGACTGTTAAAAATCTAGAAGTTTGATTTGTAAGCTACTACAGCTCTACGGAGGGCAGCCTGGCAGTGCCTACCGAGAAGGAAGCGCACACACCCTGACGGGAAGCCCACTGCTGCCAAGTACCCCGCCTGGTTTGCTGCAGCAGCACTTGCAACAGCAAGATACCAGCCACAGAGCCACAGCTCCCGGGTGGCAGATAAGCGTATGGCACATCCCCACAGTGGAATGGAACACGGCTGGGGCTCAGAGGAGGACAGTAACACTTCCTATATTGACACACAGAGCTCATCGAGATAACTTAGAGGCAAAACCCAAGATGGCACCCAGGGTTCTACATGCTGTAGAAGAGGGGGGCTGGACTGACAGGTACTGCCCTGCACGTGCACAAGTCAGGTCTGGACTGCCCAGGAGGCCGAGGAGATCAGCGGCCTCTGGAGGTGGTAACTGGGCAGCGGAGGGACATAAAGGAGGAGGATATGGACCTCTCACTTTTTAATGTGTCTAAAACCTAGGAAGTCAATTTCATGGGTCACTACCAGAAAATTCCAAATGTCTGCTGTGGGAAAAGGAATCCTGGGCCAGGAGTCAGGGGAAAAGCCTTCCACGCCAGGCTCCACCGCTGGTTCAGGGTGACCTGGGCTAGCTGCCCCTCCATCCACTCTGCAGAAGCGGGCTGCATCCTCCACTAGGCGCTCCTCGGAGGCACACTGTCCAGCGGGCACACACCGTGGAAGGCGGTGTGGGGAGGGGCCACTGAGAAGTACGGACATCTCTGAGGCCAGTGGCTGGAGGAGGCGGAGACACAGGTCAGGTCAGATCCTGGGTGGCGTGCAAGCCATGGCAAGCTTTTAGTTTATTCAGAGTGCAACGGGAGTTCTCGAAGAGTTTTAAGCAGAAGAGTGTTGTGCTCTAACTTCTGTTTTTAAAAGGTTACCCTGGTGGATGTGCTATAAAAGAAGCAGGTGGTATCTACTGAAATTACAGTGCACACATTGGCTAAAGTGCAAAACGTACATGTAGGTGGAGGCATATGGCTGAGACCACGGTGGTGGCATTTGGGTGGAGCTGGAAAGAGGTAGATGGATTCAAAATATACCATGGAAATGACAGTAATTGATGACTGAACAAATGCTTCACAACCTTCTCAGCTAGGTGAATGGACAGACACTTGACTTCTATTACAGAGACTATAGAGAAGGAAATGGCAGCCCACTCCAGGATTCCTGCCTGGAGAATTCCATGGACAGAGGAGCCTGGTGGGATAGAGTCCATGGGGTCACAAAGAGTTGGACAGGACTGAGTGACTAACTTTCTTTCCACTTTTCACAAAGAGAACCAGCCAAGAATGGGGTGGGAGGTGGGACCCGCTGAGTAAGAGGTGGGAGACATTCACGTGAAGACGCCAGCCAGCCAGGTGGATGCACAAGCCCAGAGCTCAGAGAAGAGGCTGTGCCCCAGACAAAACGTGGGCACCACCAGAAGGTGGGAGGATTTAAAGCCATTTAAAGTGAAAGGATTCAAAGGACTGTCTGAGAACCTGCAGGAGGGGAGGGGGAGTTCAAAGAGACCCCAGACCAGGTCCTGGGGAACTCAGCTTCAGAAGGCGGGACAGAATGAGAAGTCTGCAAACAGATGGAGATATACCGGCCAGAGTGGGCAGAAGGAAAAGCAAGAAGCCAAGCTGGCCAAGTTTCCTGTAGGAGAAGAGGTCAAAAGTCACTGAAAAGACAGAAAAAAATGACCGTGGATTTCGCAACACGGATGTGCTCTGTCGGACAAAGGCAGTCTGGGTGAAGTGAGAGGGCAGAGAAGGTTCAGAGGGGTTGAAGGCTGTGGAAAAGAACAGCAAAACAAGTGGAGAAAGTTCCTGCTCTGAAGTCTGGCTCTGAATGAGGCACACAGCAGCAGAGAGGGCGTGGAGCACGTGAGGGCAAGTCGGACAACGGGACCCATTTGTACATCATGAGCATGAAGAACAGACAAGAACAGATATAAAGATATAAAGGATGGGTGACAGACAGGAGAAGTCCTTGGGAAGCAGCAACAGGGATTCAGCTGCACGTGGAAGGGACTGGAAGGGAGGGCGTATTCGCGAGGGTGGAAGTCAGGCTGCAGCAGCAAACCCTGATCTAGAACTGAGGGAGCAGCGCTGATGACTAGCGGTCTGGGGGCTGTTTCTGCAGAATGGGGGTGTTAAGGAGAAACTGGGGTACCCAGTCTCCCTGACTCGCACACGTATCGTGAAGACAAAGGATATAAAGGATGTCCCCGAGCTTCAGCAGAAAAAGAGGGCAGGGCCCGTAACTCCTTTTGTAAGGCTGTGCTCTCACTTCCACATTCACAGCAGACAGGAACAGAACAAGACAGCAAGGCTACAGGCCAGGCCGACTCGCCCAACGTGCTGGCAACGATCCTGGACAAGTCTCAGCGAACGGACACCAGCAATCAGCCAAGAGGCAACATCAGTTTCACAGACCTGAGTGCCTATGGAGAATGTCAGGCCCCGGGGACAATGAAGTATATAGAAGAGAAAAGAATCCCTGCTCCGCAGGAAGTCACAACTTGGCGGGTAAAGAGAATGTAGAAAACCCGGAAAAGAAAGAAGTTAGAGGAATGCAAGGCTATGGTCTTTCCTGTGGTCATGTATGGATGTGAGAGCTGGACTGTGAAGGCTGAGCGCTGAAGAATTGATGCTTTTGAACTGTGGTGTTGGAGAAGACTCTTGAGAGTCCCTTGGACTGCAAGGAGATCCAACCAGTCCATTCTGAAGGAGATCAATCCTGGAATTTCTTTAGAAGGAATGATGCTAAAGCTGAAACTCCAGTATTTTGGCCACCTCATGCAAAGAGTTGACTCATTGGAGAAGACTCTGATGCTGGGAGGGATTGAGGGCAGGAGGAGAAGGGGACGACAGAGGATGAGATGGCTGGATGGCATCACTGACTCGATGGGTATGAGTCTGGGTGACCTCCGGGAGCTGGTGATGGACAGGGAGGCCTGGCGTGCTGTGGTTCATGCGGTCGCAAAGAGTCGGACACGACTGAGCGACTGATCTGATCTGATCTGATCTGAGCGGAATGCAAAAACTCGGGGAAGACAGGGAGTTTACCGGGGCGCAGAAAACGGGGTGAGTACTGAATAAATAAACGAGCAAGTTTTCTCAGGAGCATTAAATTGACCTGCCTGTTCCCTGAGCCTCCGGGACCGACAGCGCTGCGGAGACAAGGACGTACCTTCCTTCTTGGGAGCCTCCATCTCAGCTTCCTGGGGGGGCCAGGCAGGCTGAAGGCACGTCGCTTCCTCCTTCCGTGGCCAGGGCTGTCAGAGGTCACAGCAAGAAGCAGGAGACAGAAGCGGGGCGGGTGTCGGAGCCCGGGTTCCCCCAGCCCCCCAGGGAAGCCCCCACCGTGCGGGCCGCTGCAGCACCGGATAGGCAGAGAGGGCTGGTTAGGGAGAGGCCGCGAGGCCAGCAGAGGCCACCGGGTCAGGGAGAGATCGAGAGACCGGCAGAGGCCACCACGGCCGCAGCCCAAGACCCTCCGCCCCGGGGCCCGCTCGCCTCTGGGCCGGCGCCATCCGAGGCAGGCCCGAAAGGGGGCACTGGACCCGGACAACCAGACCTCCCCGGCTGGGCTTCAAGCCGGGGGTCTTCGGCTTGAAGACCTCCTTCAGCCTCGCCGGAGCGTGCGAGGGAGCCCCGCCGCCCCCGATCTGGCCCGACTCCACCCTACCCCGAGGACCCCTGACTGACCCCTACACAGAGCCGCACCCGAGTCGCCCAGCAACCCCCTTACCCCCAGAGCCGTCGCGATACCCCAGCTGACGCGCCTGCGCCCTAAATTTAAACGGGGCGCGCAGGAAGCGCTGCGGGCTGCTGATTGGCCGGTTTGAAAGGCCGCGGGGCCCGGTGCATCCTGGGGGTTGTAGTCGGAGACGCAAGAGAAAAAAAAAAAAAAGGAGGGTGGCGCGCGTGCGCACTGCCTTGGCTCGCTGCGCATGCACGACAGCTGGCCAGAGCCGGGCCGCACTGGGCTGGGTGCTTTAGGGCTCGCTTGGTGTCCCCGTAGGCTCGGCATCAGGACAGCAACGTGTCGCAAGGGACATGGTTACGACACCAGATCTTCAACCTTAAATGAAGATCCAATTCCTATGATAGGAAATAGGTGCGTATGCCCGCTTTGTAGAGCACTGCGGGTTCGTTCTGGGGGGTAAGAAAAACCCCATCCCTGCCCGCGGAGCGCCCGGTGATTCTGGGTGACCAGACACCCTAGTTTATGGCCCTGGACCACCCTGACACCTCGTTTATAGTTAGAGGCTCCCTCTGCAGCCTTCAGCCTCGCTCTTTGCGGTCCCCTTCACTTCTGATGTGCTGGGTACACACTCCCTCGACCCTCCCTGAGCTGTCCACAGGCTCCCTTCTGGGTTCCATCATCTGTTCAGGATCCTACTTAACTGGAGAAGAGAGATGGGGCCAGACATACCCAAGGCAAATCCCAGCTGCAGATACTGGTCATGAGCCTCGGGGTTGCAAGTAACAGAAGACCAGCCTCAAGTTGGCTTCAGAAAAAGAATTAATTGGCTGGAATTGGGAAGTCCAGGAGCAGCTATGGCTGCAGGTGTGGATGGAGAGAGGGGCTTGAAAGAGGGCACTAGGTCAAACTGTCCCCCAGCGGCCTCTCTGGCTCTTGCTCAGCTTCTGACAGGAGCCTTTGTTGAGCCCACCCGCCCAGGGGCCCCAGGCTTCCCTCTGCCTGCCGGGGCCTCCTGAAGGCAGCGGCCAGCTTAGTGCTGTGTGTGCTCAGCCCACGGTCCCCAGGCCTGGGTTTGCCTGATTCATGACCACAGGGCCACTGCGGCAAGAGCCCAGTGGGTCCTAGACTCAAGGGGTATTCACCCAGGTGTCAGATCCACACAGCCCTGGGCGTGTCTGCTGGGGGACAGGGTCCCCAAACGCCCACTCCCAATGCCCCTCCCCCTGTATCATGTCAGCATGTGAGACTCGGTCAGTGAACACACCAATCCTTAATAACTCATTGCGGCTAACTGAATTCTGCCTTCATCCAGCTCTTTTCCTGGGCCCCTCCTCTCTTCTGTCAGTGGCCTACCCACCTCTTCTTCCTGTCCCCAGGAGGATTCTGCTTCATTTTGTAATGCACTCATTCAAGGGCTCATTCACCAGTCATGGGTTCACTCACAGGTAGTCAGGGTGAGTACGTGCTGGGTGATGTTGGGACACAGAGGTCCCTGACCTGCGGAGGGCAGAGCTGTGGGACCCTGGCCTGCAGTGGGAGGCTGGAGGCCTTCCTGGAGGAGGGGGCCAGGGTTCTTGCTCCCCTGGCCAGACTGTGTCTTGCTCGGAACCAGGAGAGGGGAGGGCATATGGGGTATGAGCAGGGGAACTGGCAGGGACAGCTCAGAACGGGAGGGCAGGCTCCCCTTGGGATGTGTCCCTGACTCCTGGGGACAGACAGCAACTCTCTTGAAATCCCATTGTAATGACTCTGCTTTTGACTCAGTGCCTTAATCCACCCCCATGTTCGGGAGAAGCCTGTCTCCCCAGGACCCAGCCCAGGCCTGGCACATGGAGCAGGCTCAGAGGTGCCCACCCAGTAACAGTCAGGCAAAGGAAGCAATTAACTAATTTATTTTAATCCCAGGAAATGTGTCTAGTCGATTTAGAGGTGTCTGCTGCCTCCTGGAAGACCCGCCCCCTCCCTGCCCCGTGCCTCCCTAACCTAATTTCAGTTTGCACTGAAGGAACCTGAGAAACACCAGTGGGCTGAGACTGCCTCTCACAGCACCACCGAGTCGGACGTCAGGGCTGGGCTCCCCGTGGGGAGGGAGACAGAGGCAGCAGTTATAAAACTGGCTCAGATCTTGTTAAAGCCAAGTCACAAGGCTTTGGTTTCTGCCTCCACACTCAATCCTCACACCTCAGAAAGCACAGAAATCAACGAATGTACATACATATGATTAAAATCATGGTTGACACAAATAATCAAGGACCCACTGCAGAACACAGGGAACTCTACTCCATAGTCTATAACAACCTAAATGGGAAAAGAATTTGAAAAGGAACAGACATATGCATGGGTATAACTGAATCACTTTGTTGAAACTAACACAACACCATAAATCAACTGTACTCCCATGCGAAGTAAAAAATTTTTAAGAATCATGGTTGACAATGTGCAGCTTAGAATTAAGAGAAAATCTACCCAAATCAGTGCCACTGAAGCCCCAGGGGAAGCTTGCAGACGTCTCTGCAGACACAGCAGAAGGGCCAAGGGCCCAGGCACTAAAGTGGGAGCCCCTCTCTCCCAGGAGGCACAGGGCCCCCACTAGTTGGGACCCTGGGCAAGTCACTCCCCACCATGGGTACCCTCATCCAAAAGGTGGGACGACAGAACCTTTCCAGAATATGGAGATGAAGGCAGAATGACGGGGTTTATCCCAGGGGCAGCCTAGAATGGGGAGAGGGGTGGATGGGAGATTCCCCTCCCCAAGCTGAGCCCACCACCACCCCACCTTCCAACCCTTGAACTGGGAGGTGTAAAGGAGGGCCCCCTAGGAGAACAGTTTTCGAGGCAAATAAAACAACAGCCCCCACCTAGGCTCTGTTTGAAACCGCACTGTGGCCCTGAGCAAAGATCAGAAGATTTGGAACCATGCTGAAAATTGATTTCTGCCCCTCTTCCTGAAACGCTGCTGGTTGCAGGGCCTTCTGCTTTACAGGCCCAGCCAACCAGCCCCAGCCACTTGTAACCCTGCGAAGCCCATGCAGCAGCCGGTCTGAGGGTCGCAGAGGCCCCGCGGGGTGGGCAGCCAGGCCGGCTCACTGCAGGAGGTGGATGGCAGCCGCCTTGCGGATGAGCCTAGCGGTCAGGGGGGAGTTGGGCTTTAAGGCATCTCGCTCCATCAGAAGGCTCCTGGGGAAAGAGAGACAAGGTCGGTGCTGGAACCTTCTAGAAGCTGGGGGATGGATGGCTCTCCACCCCAAGGCAGGACATGAGCAGCATGGGCTGGGGCTGAGCTGGCAGAAAGCAAGATGCCCCCTCACCCAGTGGAGGAGGGAGGGGCTGGCATCACGGCCCAGGGGACAGGGGGGACCAAGGCCCAGAGGCAGGAGGTGGGGCCTTGGCAGGGTGGAGAGCGGACAGCAGGTGGGCAGTGCTGAGGTTGAGAAAGCCTGGGCTCCCACCCCACGTCTTCATGCTGGGCCAGGCCGTTGATGACTGGAGAGTACCCTGGCAGTGTCCTGATGATGCCCAAGTGCAGAGCATTTCAGGGTGGGCATACCCCTGTGGCCTCACCTGCCCCAAGACTGGGGGCCCATCTCCTTGCCATAAGGAGTGCCTGGACCAGAGGGTGGGGCATGACTGTGGAGAGGGAGGGGAAGACCATGCCTGAGAATGCCGGAAAAGACCCTGATGCTGGGAAAGACTTGGGGTAGGAGGAGAAGGGGATGACAGAGGATGAGAGGGTTGGATGGCATCACCAACTTGATGGACATGAGTTTGAGCAAGCTCCGGGAGTGGGTGATGGACAGGGAAGCCTGGCGTGCTGCTGTCCACGGGGTTGCAAAGAGTCGGACACGACTGAACGACAACATGCCTGAGAATGTTCTAGGGAATCAAGCGGCCAAAGGGACGGTGAGGGGGAAATTCCAGCTTTCAACAAGGGAGGATACTTTAAAACAAAGACCCCCCCCAAACAACTGACCACAGTGATCCTTTGCACTGAGGGTGGGGTTAAGGGGCTGGGCCTGGCACTGGGGCTGGGGACACCATGGCAGGGGCTGAGGCTTTCTGCTTTGGAGGGGAGGGGGCTGAGCAGTGTGAGGATGCCAGGAGGGTACCCCGCCGGCAGCGGGCTCCCCAGCACCCGCAGCATGGACCGCATCGTGCCCTCCAGCTGACCCCGGCTCCCCTGCTCAAGGCCTCGCCTGCCTCTCTGTCCACAGGGCCCCACCCTCCCTGCCCAGCTGCCACCAGGCCTGGAGCTCCCTTAGCAGCTCCAGCACTAGAGAATGTGTGCGGCTTTGCATGTGGCCGTGGGGGGCTGCCAGAGTGGGCCATGCGTCCAGGGCGCTACAGGGCGTAACCACTTCCTGTGTGTCTGTCCACACTCGTGGGACACAGCGTCCATGCCTGTTTCATCAGCGCCACCGACACCTGCACTGCTCGGTTGGAACCACCACTGAGGAAGCTGGGCCTTGCCTGCCATGGGCTGCATGGACTCTGGCCCCTTCCACCAGACCTCTAACCTCCAGAGTCCAGCAAGGGCCCCCTGTGCAGTCTGGACTTGCAGCAGCAGCTTCACGGGGCCTCAGGACACCCCTTCCACCCACCTGGCACCCCTTTCCCCTTGGTGCTCCAGCTGGCCAGGAGACTTGGGTGAGGAGGGGGTCTCATCTCACCCCCAGGGCACTGGGGCCGGTGAGGCTGAGAGGAGCCGGGGGTGGGAGCACAGAGATTGTGGCAGTGGCTGGCTTCCCAGAGCTTCCTTCCTGGGGTGTCCCCACCCTGACACCCCCAATCCTCCAGCCGCACCCCTCCTGAGCAGATCACCTCTGAGCTGGTTAAATCCGCTTGGTTTCAGGAGTCCCCCTGAGTGTTACCTCCACGGGCTCCCTCCTACCCTGGCCCCCATCCACTCAACCCCTCCATCACGGCGTCCCGGGCAGTGTGCCCATGCCCACAGCGTTTTCACACACATTTGTGGAATGACTCGCTTACTCCCTACAGGAGAGGGAAGCTCCTCGCAGCCTTGGCTTGGGCCTACCCGCCCACCTCTCCCCCTGGCACCTGGCACAGGTTGGCAGGACAGTGTGAGCCGAGGCCTGAAGGCTCAGTGGGCGTCAGCAGGTACAGAAGGAAGGACGTCCCAGGCAGAGGGGCGGCACGTGTGAAGGCCCGGGGGCCTGCACAAGTAACGAGCTCAGCGTGGCCAGGACACGGAGTGCGCTGGGGGGCGGGGCAGGGGGCACTGAAGGCAGGGCCCTCGGCCCCTTTGGTTGAGTTGCAGATGCTCAGAGGGGAGAACCAGGCACCCTCGGGGCCTCGTGTCTTCACAGGCTTAGAGACGGGCACCACCTTCAGCCAAGGCAGGGACCCTGAAAGTCCGGGGGAGACCCCCGAGTGAGAGGGGCTGTGCTCGGGGTCCTTCTTAGCTGGGCTCTGGGCCAGAATGAGGAACTCACCGGGCCACGTTCTTATGGAGGCCGGACGAGCAGTTCAAGGCCGCGTGAATCAGTAACTGGTTGAAGACATCTCTCTGAAAGATGCATTGGGCATGTGAGACCCCGTGACGTGGGACGAGGGGTGGGGACCCACTCTCCCACTGCAGGCCGGCCAGTCCTCAGGGACAAGCTCATGGGGGTGGGAACCGCAAGGACCGTCCCGCCCCACGGGTGCCCGGGGGCTGCGGACTGTGGGGGCTCCTGGCCCAGGGCCCTCGCGTGACACGTGCGGGGCTGGCTCACCTGGGCATTGCTGCCTCCCATCTGGACCAGCCGGTAGCGGATGGGCAGGAGCAGCTCCACCACGCGGTCGGGGCTCCCATCCTGGGCCTCCACCAGGGCCTGGCACAGGGGCAGCCCCACGTCGCGGGCCAGGAGGTGCTGGCAGTTCTCCCCTGGGGACCTGCCGGCCCGAGAGGGTGCCCTCAGCCCTGTGCTGCCCCCGTGATGGCACACTGGTCTCCCACCCGACTCAGGTTCCTAAGAGGGCGGCGGCCTCCTCAGCCCGGCGCCCCTGACTCTGTGCCCCACACAGTAGGGGCTTTGATAAGGTGGGCTGACGGAAGACAGGCCACCAGGGATGGGAGAGAACAGGGCTCTCAACTCAGTCCAGTGGCGCTGTGGCCTCGGGCCAGCGCCCTGACACCTGGCCTCAGTTTGCTCATCTGTAAAATGGGAGTAGCAGAGCTGGCCTTGCAGGGAAAGCAAGTCAAGGCTGGTACTGGAGCAGGTGCTGCCCCTGGACTGCATGAACAGCTGGGGCAGGCCTCGTCTTCCCAGGGCCCTCAGGAGGTGGCCGATCTGAGTCATGAGGGCTGGGGGCCTCAAGCTATGGCCAAAGCCCCAGGAGGAGGGCAGGGCAAGTGGCCGTGGGTGTCACCCTCCCTTGGGCAGCCGGGACAAACCGCCAGGGCTCCAGCTGTAGCCCTCCACTCAGGAGACGGCTGGCTACATCCCTGGTGGCCTGTACTGTGCCTCCCCAGACTCTCTGGCCCCACTGTGATTGGTGCAGGGGATGTCACCGTGTCACTGCCCCCGTTCTCCCACCAGCTGAGGAAGCAGGCTGAGAGCAGAGAGCTGAGACCCTGTAAGGGGCAGTCCCTCTGGCTCCAGGGCCTCCCCACCTCCCCTGGGCATGACATTGATCTTGACCTTGAGGCCTAGAGGACAGAGACTGCTCTGTGTCCCGGGTGGAAGCAACTGTACCCTCGAAGGGCCCGCCCCGTGGGGCGCACACCTGGGGGAGACTGAACATCTGGGGCACGTGCCTTCAGAGGATGTTCGTCTAAGAGGCACCCCTGGGAGGGCCCGCCATGGGCATCCGTGTGGCTGTGCTCACCTGGGGCCTCCATCCTCAGCCTCCCTGCAGGCAGAGGCGGTCTGCCGCGCTGCCCCCGCCCCCTGCCCCAGGCCCTCCACGTACTCGCTGGCGTCCCGCAGGGTGGTCAGCAGCTCCTGCGTGGTCTGGGCGTCCCCAGCGCCCAGGGACGCCATCAGGAAGTGCGCATCATTGAAGAGCAGGATGTGGTCTCGGCTGTGCTTCCGGGTCACAGACAGGACGTCCTGCCACCGCTCACCTACGGAGACCCCTGGGGACACGGGGGACACCCGTGGGCCTGGCATGAGCGCTGTGTGCACGAGCCTCTGGCCCCCACAGGTGGTTCCACGTGAGGAGGCCCTGTGAAGCTGGCAGGCGGCATCTGGCCTCGGGCTTAGGCCTTTGGGCCTGGCTTACATTAACTTTGTTTAATCATAAAAGCAGCAGATGGGTAAGGTAGAAAGCCAATCAAAATAATAAAAGCTATGGAAAGGTGTTCAGTGAAGTCTCTGACCCCTTTGACAAACCCCAAACCACTGTATTGGAGAAGAAAATGGCAACCCACTCCAGTCTTCCTGCCTGGAGAATCCCATGGACAGAGGAGCCTGGTGGGTTACAGTCCATGGGGTTGCAGAGTCAGACGCGACTGAGCAAAACCACTGTAAAACTTCCTCTTGTGGTTCTCACTGGGAAGGCCCCTGACACAGGGCAGGGGGCCAGTCAGAACCTGCGGAATTCATAAAGAGCATCCTTTGGGTCTTCCTTTTGGGGCTTCTCTGGTGGCTCAGATGGTAAAGAATCTGCTCGCCATGCAGGAGACCTGGGCTCGATTTCTGGGCTGGGAAGATCCCCTGAAGGAGGGCATGGCAACCCACTCCAGTGTTCTTGCCTGAAGGATCCCATGGACAGAGAAGCCTGGCGGGCTACCGTCCACGGGGCTGCAAAGAGTCGTCGCCAAGAGTCGGGCACGACTGAGCGACTGAGCACTCCTTTGGGCCTGTGTTTCCAGCTCGAGACTGTTCCTTCTGCTCTGCTCTCGCACCACCTCCCCTCCTGTCCCTTGTGGATCCTGCAAATTACCCGACTCCCCCTCCTGCTCCTCACGTTCCTCCCGCGACCCTGTGGTTGCCCTGGACCTCTGCGTCTCTGCCCGTCAACTGGAAGCAGCCTGGAGGCTCCACTGTGCGGTAAGGAAGCGAGTGGCCTTCCTCTCCCTTCCCCAGTCCCATGGCACCCCGATGGGGCCTCCCAGCCTCCAGACCAGGGCCCGGCCCCCTTCTGAGCCCCTCCTCACAGGCATCTGGGGGGCCCAAGCTTGAGGCCTGGGCTGGACCTCCACAGACAAAGGGTCTACAGGGTCGGGGTCAGCAGGACGCAGCTTCCCCGGGCCCTCCACTCCCCACCCCTCCCAGCTCTGGAGGCTCTGACTGAGCAGAGACACAGGCCCCACCAGCCGGGCTCTGGCGTCCCAGCCCCATCACCCCCTCAAGCCTGGCCTCCCCTTGCTCAGACCGCTTGCTGGACTGAACCAGCTTCCCCGGGCCCTCCACTCCCCACCCCTCCCAGCTCTGGAGGCTCTGACTGAGCAGAGACACAGGCCCCACCAGCCGGGCTCTGGCGTCCCAGCCCCATCACCCCCTCAAGCCTGGCCTCCCCTTGCTCAGACCACTTGCTGGACTGAACCCGTTCAGCCTGGCCCCACAGGCCCTCCAAGATGCAGATAAAAGCTGCATTCATCACCCTCCATCCCCGCGCTTCAGCCTCCTCCGCTCCATCTAAGCACGCAGACCGTGCCGCTACAGGCCATCGGCCACCGTCCTTGGGGCGCTGGATAGGCCACTTCCTGCTATGATGTCCTTTCCCGTCGCCCCTCAGCAAAACCCTACGCTCCCTTTCGTGGCTTCCATCTCATCTCCTCTAGGAAGCCTTCCCAGAGCACTCTAGAAACAGCCTCATCCCCACTCTGTCTCGCTGACCTGGGCCCTATGGTGGGCAGGGGTTTGGCTCTGCTGAACCTGGGAGGAGAGAGCCATCCGGTACCCCTAGCGGTTGGCCGGAAGCCCTCTGTGGCCCCCAGGGTTACGACCAACCCCGTCCCGGCCACGTCCAAGAATCGGGTGACACTGTTGAGAAACGCGTCTCTCTGAAATCCCTGGGCATCGAGAAGCAGATGGCACCAGAGACGGGTGGCCAGGTGCCACCTGTGCCTTGCAGGCCGGGCAGGTAGGCTGTGGGGACGGCAGGGGCCCGCCAGGTTTGGGGCTGGAGGCCTGCGCTCCAAGGGGCAGTGGGAACCAGGAGAAAGGGCAGTGGGGGCCTGGCCCCTAGCTTGGGGCCACACTGTCCCAGGGCTGAGAGCAGGCCCTGTAGAAACTCGTTCAGGCATTCCCGCCGGCCTGGACCCCGGCCACAGCACCGCCCGCTCATCGCACGGGAAGAGGGGAGCCAGGAAGCAGATAGGGCTACCTTCCATCTGCAGCCGGTACAGCATGGAGCAGCTGTCCACCACGTCCAGCATCGCCCCACTGGCCCGCAGGCTGGGGAGGATCTGGAAGACAAGGGCGGGTGAGGGGGTGAAGGGCTGCAGGGACAGCCCGAGTCTGCCCATCGGGGCCAGGCCCTCAGCCCATTGAAGCCACCACCAGTGTCCCCTCCATGCACCCCTCAGGACCATTTGGCTCTCAGGGCCTGGGCCGCTCTGGGTGCCCAAGGGACACTGGACAGACTTGGGAGAGAGCCCAGCGCCATGGCACCGGGGGAGGGGCGTCGGGCCCTGGCCCACCTCACACCACGTGTCCCCACCTGGCGTGACAACAACTCCTCCTTCAGTGGGTCTGCACCCCACCCCACAAGCTCCCGTCACCCTTCACTCCCTACCGTGAGGAGTGCCTTGTACAGGATGAAGCCTACATAGGCTTTCCTCCTACAGGAAACCCTGCTGAGCATTTTTCTCCAGGGTTCAGGTCCTCAAATCACAAGCATGTCTGTGCCCCAGACTGTTCGTAAGCCCACAGTGGGGTGCCCAGAAGTTGTAAGTTAGGCTTTTTTTTTCTTTTAAACACACATCTTTGGCTCAAAAGTTGAGTCTGCCTGCTAATACAGGACTTGAGTTCAATCCCTGGGTCAGGAAGACCCCCTGGAGAAGAGAATGGCAGCCCACTCCAGTATTCTTGACTGGAGAATTCCCTGGACAGAGGAGCCTGGCAGGCTACAGTCCACAGGCCCGCAAAGACTCAGACATGACTGAGTGACTAACACTTTCACTTTCAAACATACACTTAGGACCTGGAGAGAGGGGGAATGGTTAGGGTTGAGCAGGTGGGGATTTTCAGTTTGGAAAGATAAAAAAGTTGCAGGAATGGATGGTGGCAAAGGCTGCATTGCAACGTGAATGTACTGAACGCCACAGAGCTGTACGTGTAAACTGCTTACCATGGCAACCGTACACTTGAAGTGGTCACCATGGTAACCACACACACAAACTGGTTGCCATGGTGACCATACACGTACACTGGTTACACTGGTAAAATACAGTATGTATGCTTTATCTGTCCTTTATCGAGCCCATCTTTGCATGAAATGTTCCTTTGGTGTCTCTAATTTTCTTGAAGAGATCCCTAGTCTTTCCCATTCTGTTGTTTTCCTCTATTTCTTTGCAGTGATCGCTGAAGAAGGCTTTCTTATCTCTTCTTGCTATTCTTTGGAACTCTGCATTCAGATGTTTATATCTTTCCTTTTCTCCTTTGCTTTTCGCTTCTCTTCTTTTCACAGCTATTTGTAAGGCCTCCCCAGACAGCCATTTTGCTTTTTTGCATTTCTTTTCCATGGGGATGGTCTTGATCCCTGTCTCCTGTACAATGTCACGAACCTCATTCCATAGTTCATCAGGCACTCTATCTATCAGATCTAGGCCCTTGAATCTATTTCTCACTTCCACTGTGTAATCATAAGGGATTTGATTTAGGTCAAACCTGAATGGTCTAGTGGTTTTCCCTACTTTCTTCAATTTAAGTCTGAATTTGGCAATAAGGAGTTCATGGTCTGAGCCACAGTCAGCTCCTGGTCTTGTTTTTGCTGATTGTATAGAGCTTCTCCATCTTTGGCTGCAAAGAATGTAATCGATCTGATTTCAGTGTTGACCATCTGGTGATGTCCATGTATAGAGTCTTCTCTTGTGTTGTTGGAAGAGGGTATTTGCTATGACCAGTGCATTTTCTTGGCAAAACTCTGTTAGTCTTTGCCCTGCTTAATTCCGTATTCCAAGGCCAAATTTGCCTGTTACTCCAGGTGTTTCTTGACTTCCTACTTTTGCATTCCAGTCCCCTATAATGAAAAGGACATCTTTTTTGGGTGTTTGTTCTAAAATGTCTTGTAGGTCTTCATAGAACCGTTCAACTTCAGCTTCTTCAGCGTTACTGGTTGGGGCATACACTTGGATTACTGTGACACTGAATGCTTTGCCTTGGAAACAAACAGAGATCATTCTGTCCTTTTTGAGATTGCATCCAAGTACTGCATTTCGGACTCTTTTGTTGACCATGATGGCCACTCCATTTCTTCTGAGGGATTCCTGCCCGCAGTAGTAGATATAATGGTCCTCTGAGTTAAATTCACCCATTCCAGTCCATTTTAGTTCGCTGATTCCTAGAATGTCGACATTCACTCTTGCCATCTCTTGTTTGACCACTTCCAATTTGCCTTGATTCATGGACCTGATATTCCCGGTTCCTATGCAATATTGCTCTTTACAGCATCGGACTTTGCTTCTATCACCAGACACATCCACAGCTGGGTATTCTTTTTGCTTTGGTTCCATCCCTTCATTATTTCTGGAGTTATTTCTCCACTGATCTCCAGTAGCATATTGGGCCCCTACTGACCTGGGGAGTTTCTCTTTCAGTATCCTATCATTTTGCCTTTTCATACTGTTCATGAGGTTCTCAAGGCAAGAATGCTGAAGTGGTTTGCCATTCCCTTCTCCAGCAGACCACACCCTGTCCTAACAGAAGCAGAAGATATTAAGAAGAGGTGGCAAGAATACACAGAAGAACTGTACAAAAAAGAGCTTCACGACCCAGATAATCATGATGGTGTGACCACTGACCTAGAGCCAGACATCCTGGAATGTGAAGTCAAGTGGGCCTTAGAAAGCATCACTACGAACAAAGCTAGTGGAGGTGATGGAATTCCAGTGGAGCTATTCCAAATCCTGAAAGATGATGTTGTGAAAGTGCTGCACTCAATATGTCAGCAAATTTGGAAAACTCAGCAGTGGCCACAAGATTGGAAAAGGTCAGTTTTCATCCCAATCCCAAAGAAAGGCAATGCCAAAGAATGCTCAAACTACTGAACAATTGCACTCATCTCACACACTAGTAAAGTAATGCTCAAAATTCTCCAAGCCAGGCTTCAGCAATATGTGAACCGTGAACTTCCTGATGTTCAAGCTGGTTTTAGAAAAGGCAGAGGAACCAGAGATCAAATTGCCAACATCTGCTGGATCATGGAAAAAGCAAAGGGTTCCAAAAAAATTTTTTTTTTTTTTTTTTTTTTTTTGCTAAAGCTTTTTTTTTTTTTATCACAAAAATATTTTGAAAAGTTTTAAAAAGGAGGGGAAAACACCACCCCCTCTCTTCCTTCTGTTTTTTTTTTTTTGTGGGGGGGAGGAGGGGAAGAAGAGAAGGTGAAAAAAAAAAATAGTGGGGAAAAAAAAAAAAAAGAGAATATGTCTGTTTTTTTTTTTTTTTTTTTTTTTTTTTTTTTTTTTTGATAGGAACTAAAAAAAAATGAAAGGAAGAAAAAAAAAAAAAAAAGAAAAATAAAGGGGGGGGGGGGGGGGGGGGGGGGGGGAGGGGGGGGAAGAAGGAAGGGGAGAATATTTTCTCCTCCACAAATCCATTAAAAGAACATTTGAATGCTGAATAAACTCGATAAAACAACTTCTGAATGCCGGCAGAGGACATCAGGCACTTAGAAAGACAGCTCATTGTCTTCAAAACGAGAAAACGAGCTCTGCGGTAACTCCTTTTGCGGAGAACTGGCGCGGACACCAGCATTTGCTATTGGCAAGTGGGGGCTGGGCTAGGAGGAGCGGCGAGGCCTGCTTTGCTTTGAGAAAGGATTTGGCCTGGCTATCTCGGGCGCTATCTGAGCGAAATAACTAGACTGTCGGTTATCTACTACATCAAAAGCCAGCCCTAACTTAAGACACCACCAGGACTACCTACGGAACAAAGGGCTGCACAGAGTTGGCCGGCTGCAGGCCGTCCCACTCCCGTGACAGGCAGCCAGGGCCAGAGGCGGGCAATTATAGCCCTAGAGGGACACTGTCTAACGGAACTGTGAGTAGGTCTCTGTGCTGACTCACGCTTCTTGGGGCTCTGGATGGTCAACATCTGCCTGAGAAAGTGCGCTGTTTGTATACCCAGAAAACTGAGCGGCGGAGAGGCGATAAGTCGCAGCACCTGCGCTCGCTGAACATTTCATCACCTGCGCTACTCGGATCTGGCAAGGGCATAAAACGCAGACTCAACCAAGTCTGTGCTTCTGAGGATTATCTGAGTGCCTGAACCTGGCCGGTTTAGATTTGGGTGTTCATCTCCGCCCTCTCTGTAACAAGGCAGAGATCAGATATTGAAAAGACCTGTAAACCGCCTCAATAAGAGAATTCAACAAACTACCAGAATATAGTAAGGACACTCTAAATTTGGCAATTTTAACAAAATGAAGAGACAAAAGAATACCCAGCAGCTAAAGGAACAGGATAGATCTCCACCAAACCAAACCAAAGAGGAAGAGATAGGGAATCTACCTGATAAAGAATTCGAATAATGATAGCGAAATTAATTCAAAATCTCGAAATCAAAATAGAATCACAGTTAAAGAGTCTGGAGACAAGGATTGAGAAGATGCAAGAAAGGTTTAACAAGGACCTAGAAGAAATAAAAAAGAGTCAACACATAATGAATAATGCAATAAATGAGATCCAAAACACCCTGGAGGCAACAAATAGTAGAATAACAGAGGCAGAAGATAGGATTAGTGAACTAGAAGATAGAATCCTAGAAATAAATGAATCAGACGAGAAAAAAGAAAAACGTATCAAAAGAAATGAGGACAATTTCAGAAACCTCCAGGATAACATCAAACGCTACAACATTCGAATCATAGGAGTTCCAGAAGAAGAAGATAAAAAGAAAGATCATGAGGAAATACTTGAGGAGATAATAGTTGAAAACTTCCCTAAAATGGAGAAGGAAATAACCACTCAAGTTCAAGAAATCCAGAGAGTCCCTAACAGGATAAACCCAAGGCGAAACACCCCAAGACACATATTAGTCAAATTAACAAAGATTAAATATAAAGAACAAATATTAAAAGCAGCAAGGGAAAAACATCAAATAACTCACAAGGGAATTCCCATAAGGATAACAGCTGATCTTTCAATAGAAACTCTCCAAGCCAGGAGGGAATGGCAAGACGTAATTAAAGTGATGAAGGAAAATAACTTACAGCCTAGATTATTGTATCCAGCAAGGATCTCATTCAAATATGAAGGAGAAATCAAAAGCTTCACAGATAAGCAAAAGTTGAGAGAATTTTGCATCACTAAACCATTTCTCCAACAAAAACTAAAGGACATTCTCTAGAGCAATACAATAATAGTGGGAGACTTTAACACCCCACTCATATAATCTGGCTGTAATAGACAAAGTAAAGAGGAAAACATATTTACTTATGAGCCTCAAAAAATTCAGTTCACTCAGGAGAGTTTAAAAAAAAAAAAAAAAAGACTTATTTGCTCACTCTGTAGAGGTTTATTGACTATTTTGTGGGTTTGGTACCACTTTGGGTAGTAGGGAGGAAGAGGTGACAAATGTGATCCTGTCCTAAATAATATATTGTGGTAAAGATAGATTTACCAATACAAAATACCAAGATGTGCCTAAAGATGAGGACACCCAAACTGGACTTTTTGTTTTCTGAACTTTTCATTTCGAGAACAAACCTCCTAATATAAGATGAACTCACCATGATTTTTTTAAGTGTTCTTTGTGATTAAAAACAGAAAGCCATTGGTTAAGAAATTACATATACTCCTCCCCACCATCACTCCCCTTCTTTCTTCCCATTTCCCTCCCACCCTTATTGCTCCTTTCCTTTGTCCATTTTCCCCTGAAAAAAAAAAAAAAAAAAAAAAAAAAAAAAAAAAAAGGGGAGAAAAAAAAAAAAAAAACTCAGATATGCAGATGACACCACCCTTATGGCAGAAAGTGAAGAGGAACTAAAAAGCCTCTTGATGAAAGTGAAAGTGGAGAGTGAAAAGGTTGGCTTAAAGCTCAACATTCAGAAAACGAAGATCATGGCATCCGGTCCCATCACTTCATGGGAAATAGATGGGGAAACAGTGGAAACAGTGTCAGACTTTCTTTTTCTGGGCTCCAAAATCACTACAGATGGTGACTGCAGCCATGAAATTAAAAGACGCTTACTCCTTGGAAGGAAAGTTATGACCAACCTAGATAGCATATTCAAAAGCAGAGACATTACTTTGCCAACAAAGGTTCGCCTAGTCAAGGCTATGGTCTTTTCTGTGGTCATGTATGGATGTGAGAGCTGGACTGTGAAGAAGGCTGAGCGCCGAAGAATTGATGCTTTTGAACTGTGGTGTTGGAGAAGACTCTTGAGAGTCCCTTGGACTGCAAGGAGATCCAACCAGTCCATTCTGAAGGAGATCAGCCCTGGGATTTCTTTGGAAGGAATGATGCTAAAGCTGAAACTCCAGTATTTTGGCCACCTCATGCGAAGAATTGACTCATTGAAAAAGACTCTGATGCTGGGAGGGATTGGGGGCAGGAGGAGAAGGGGATGACAGAGGATGAGATGGCTGGATGGCATCACTGACTCGATGGATGTGAGTCTGAGTGACCTCCGGGAGTTGGTGATGGACAGGGAGGCCTGGCGTGCTGCGATTCATGGGGTCGCAAAGAGTCGGACACAACTGAGCGACTGATCTGATCTGATCTGATCTGATGCTTTATCTAGTGCTCAATTGTGTCCGACTCTGCAACCCCATGGATTGCAGCCCACCAGACTCCTCTGTCCATGGGATTCTCCAGGCAAGAATACTGGAGTGGGTTGCCATTTCCTCCTCCAGGGGATCTTCCCAGGGGATTGAACCTGCATCTCTTGCATCTCCTGCACTGGCAGGTGGGTTCTTTACCACCGAGCCATCTGGGAAAGCAATCTCCTAACGCCCACAGGCGAGCAGAGTCAAATCCCATTCTGGGTTTCAACACTGCCCTTGGAGAGAATGAACGCTGTGAGGCCTTACACAAGAGCTGTGCTCTTGCTCCAGCTGTGGGTCTGTCTGGGGCAACATGGACCGAATCTGGGATCTGTTCGAGATTGAAGGTACATTGATGCAATAAACTGAATCGAGTGCAAGCGTGGACTTACGTGGTCATCGTAAATGGTCAATGCAGCCTCGTATTCGCCCTGGAAAAATGAAGTTCTGGGATTAACACAGGGAGGAGGTGAAATGAGATGCTGAGACACGAACTGAAAACGCTTCGACAAAGGACCCAGCCTGCCTGCCCACAGCTTGGTGGGTCTCGGGGTGGGTGGAGGGGCCCCAGCCCTTCTTCCCAGGTGGGAGGCATGGCACCAGCTGCTGCTAGGGGAGCCCTTTCCGCAAAAGCATCGTTTTTCACATGAAGCGCTTGTCGAGCGGCTGTGAGCTCTCCCATCTACTTCTTCCAGGACGGTTTCTTCCTCTCTGTCTTTTCCTCATGGCCCATTCAGCTGGGTTCACCGCTTTCTTGAAGATGCTGTGTTACTGCAGTCTGCATATCCTTACAGGGTCCTTACCTTCCAAGCATTTCTCTTTGGACCTTTAGGGAGCGTCTAGATTTTCTCTACGACAAACTGTAAGAAGAGCCCTTATGAATGGGACCCAGTGGTGGGATCGCTGGGGTCCAGCATGGCCCCACACCCGCGCCCCCACTGGGGTGAAACACTGTGAGGGTCCCAGGGCTCATCCAGGTTCAGCCGTGGGGCGCAGGCCTGGAAGTTCACTCCAGGGGCTGCCTTGGAGCAGCTCACACCGGACCTGCCTTGTGCCACAAATGGCACACGTGCGTACAGGGTTTCTGAGTCCAGGACGGTGGGAAATACCTAAAGTTCAAACCTGAAAAGCTGTTTGAAAACACGAGTGCCCGACTGCGTGAGAACACCGCTGAAAGACACAAACACGCCACTGCCCCGCAGGGTATACAGCACGGCACAAGGGGAAAGCCTTTCTTTCCTTGGAGAGTAAGCCCCTCCATCTTTGTAGGCTAAGACGGCCAGTCAGCTCACCTTTTCAATCAGATATAAGGCCCAGTGCCAATAATTATGACAAGCAAGCATGTTGGAGTCCTGGGGAAAGAACAAGAGAATGAGAAAAATCTGGCAGCCCAGGGTCGGGGAGGGTGCGGTACGGGGGGTGTTAAGCAGCTGCTGTCTGTGCCAACGCAGAACCCCGCAGCTTGGGGCGCAGGAAACACTTCCCAGCCCCTGCCTCAGCTGCCCTGGCTGGAAAGTCCACGCCTGTCCATTCCTTCGGCCCTGAGCCTCAGCAAGCGGGGTGCCTGAATTTACCGAGGGTGCTGAGGCTACGGCAGGCTGGCATCTTAGCCCCAGGACGAGGAGACAGGAAAACCAGAACCACCCAGAGGGGGCCACCTGGCACCCCAAGCCTCGCCTTCCTTAGGCATGGTGTGGAGAAAATGAGGAAGTCCATCCAAACAGCTGCAGAGGCCAACTGTGCCCAATAGGCAGGGCGTCCCAGTAAAGCCCAACGGACAGCTGTGCCTGGGGCCGAACCTCCGCAGGTCCTGGCACAGCCCACGGGATAAGGGGGCAGGGGTGGCACCCGGACAGCTGTGGCTGCTTTGGGCCCCACCACGAGCACCAGTCTACAGGGCTGCAACAGACACTTCCTTCTCTGCTTGGACACCTCCCACCTCCTGGGAGGCAGCTAATGCCGCCTCCTCCATGGCCCACGTCTACCTGGCACCTACGTCTGAGGATTCAACCCTCCCAGCTCCCCTTTATCACAGGCCACTGCGGGCTTCTGTTTACAGTGATCCTACACCTCCCTGTCCTTTGTCCACAAACTCCTACTCACCCTTCGACATTCATCTCACAGGCTGCTTCCATCAGGAAGCCTTCTCTGACTGCTTCCTCCTCAAGCCCAATTGGATAGGGTGCTTCCTCTGGGTTTCCATACCCCCAAGAGTGCCCCTGTCGTGCTGTGGTCATGCTGGGAGCTGCTGGCTCTACTTGACAGGCCTTTTGAAGACAGAGAAGCCTGGGCAGGACTCTCAGTGGGGTCCCTGGGATGAGGTAAAGTCTGGGACACTGACTGGAGCCTGAAGAACTGAGCTGGGTGCCGGCAGCCAAGGGCCGGGGCAGCCCTGGAGGATGGGAAGGGGAGCTGTGGGCCCCACCATCTGCCCCTGGGCTGTGCAGTCGGGCTGGAGACTGCCAGGAGCCACCACAGGGGCTGTGCACAGGCTTCAGGGCCCAGCGCCTGCCAGATGAGCACAGCCATCAAGGGCTGCCTCGTGTTAGAGTCAGACCAGCGTCCAAGGGCGCTCCTTTAGGGTCAGGGGCCTCATGGCAGTGGCAACAGCAAGTTTTTCAGATGAGGAAACTGAGGCTCAGAGGGATCGGGCTCTTGCCCTGGGGGAGTGGCCAGGCCTCAAGCACCCAGGCCCAGGAAATCCAGAGTCTGGGGCAGGAAGTCAATGGAATGGACACAAATGGCCCAGCCTTGGCCAGGCACCCCTGGCCTCCCCATCGGAGGGCACAGCCGCCCAGGCGCCCCTCCATACAGGGTCAGTACCTGCCGGGGGTCCTGAGGTCTGGGGCCCGACCCACACTGCGCCCCCAACTCCCCACCCAGGGCCGAGGTCAGGCCCAGGGTCTGGGGATCCTTAGAAAGACGTGAGTCTGAACCTAATGCCGTCACAGTTCTCCAAGTTTACCTTGTACCTGCTCGCCTGCTCTACCTAATACCCCTCCTGGAGAGGCCGGACGCTGCCTTCTCATCAGGGACTTCTCCCTGGCCTTCCTGGGCCAGGGAGCTGCTGGGAGGCACCGAGGTGACCGAGCCAGCCCCCGCTCCCTGCCGGGCTCCTGGTCTCGCCTTCATTTGCTCAGGCGCTGACCACCTGCTGCTGGGTGCCCACCGGGGCCCAGAGAAGGGCAGGGCAGCAGACCACCCCTGGACAGGTAGCCCGGGTGTGTGCCAGGGACAAGGCCGAGGACAAGAGGCCCGTGTGAGGATGGAGGGCCACCGCAGCTGGGTGCAGGGAGGCCCCAGGAAAGGGCCTGGCAGGGCTTGAGGGGTCTGGACGGCAGGGGTGCCACTGCCCCACCAGGGACTGGGCCCCCGCATGCCAGCCCTGAGACGGTCGCTGGGCCCTCACCCACCCCATCGGCCCCTGGCCACAGCAGCTGCTCCCTGAGGACGCTGTGCTCTGGGGCCTGTGTCCAGCCCTCTGGCCAGTGGTGGAGGAGGCAGCTCAGAGCCTTCGGGTCCTCACCAGCACCAGCCTCTGGTTTGCTGCTGCTGTTTAGTCGCTCAGTCGTGGTCGACCCTTTGCGACCCCGTGGACTGTAGCCCGCCAGGCTCCTCTGTCCGTGGGATTCTCCAGGCAAGGATACAGGAGTGGGTTGCCATTTCCTTCTCCGGGGGTGGATCTTCCTGACCCAGGGACCGACCCTGAGGCTCCTGCATTGTAGAGGGTTCTTTACTGCTGAGCCACCTGGAAGCCTGGGTTCTTGTTCACCCAGTAGTTTTTCTCATCCATTCCTGTAGAAGGCTACAGCCAAATGCCTCAGGCCACGACCAATTCTAGAGTTGCCTGCAAAATGCTGGCAGGTGTTGGGGAGCCATGTGGCTCCCCGGGGACCCGGTGGTTTGATAGGAATGCTTCCAAGCGGAACATAAGTTTCCCCAAAACTAAGCTGCACCCAGTAACCCTAGCTGTTAATCCTCAGCTTAACTTAGGAGGACAGACAGAATTTTCCAGGCAGGTGGATGGATAAGAACCATACCTTCCAGTGGGCCTCTGAGTGCTGCATGAACTCCAGTCCCTCCTGGACCTCCGCTTTCATCTCGTGAATGTGCGCAACGGTGTGCACCGACCATGCGTCCGTCGGGTTAATGGATAAAGCCTACGAGGGTGAGGAGGGGGAGGCGGGAGGACAAATCAAGGTGATGCGTGAGTCAGTCCACCTGGGGACAAGGCGCCCCAAGTACAGGGGCACCAGGGGCCTGGGCTCTGCCTCAAAGTAACGACCCCAAAGACCAGCCTATGAACCGAACACTGGATGCTGCCAACGAGGGTGTCAGTGCCCACTTCACAGATGAGGAAACCAAGACTCAGGGAGGCTGAGTGACTTGCCAAGAGCTGCACAGTGGAGCAGCAGTGGGGTCTTTCCAAAGCAGGGCTTATCCAGCTCCGTCACCCCAAGCCTCCGGTACACAGCTGAGTAACGTGTAACACGCTGCCCAGCGTCTCCACCTTCCCCTCAGGGCTGCCGTGGAGGCCAGTGGACGCTGAGTGTGCACAGACTCCGGGGGCTCTCAGCTGCCCCTCCCAACTAGTACACACGCAAGGGCGACACACACGCAAGGCCCCCACACACGCAAGGACCACACGTGTGGCTTTCCAGACTCGTTCTGATACTGCTAGTAATAGCGACAGCCACTCACAGGACTGGTGGACTTGCCAGCGACAACACGACAGAGGGGTGTGAGGCTACTGGGCGCCTACTGAGCCCGGCACGGGGCAGTAAGCCAAGCTTCCCCTTGACCCTGGGGACCACCCGCACGGGTCCAGGCCCCCCACACCCGACCAAGGGCCCCCCCGGCCCTGCCACCTCGGTTCCCCCGTGCCTTTCACCTCTGCCCCTGGCCTGGCCCCTGCCAGGTGGTCTGCACTGCAGTGGGCGGTGTGAAGCCCCACTGCATGCGCCCGTCCGGTCTGCGTGGGGACAGAGAAGGGGCCTGCCTGCAGGGATGCCGGGGGCCTGGGGTGGAGCCCCACATGACTGGGACGCCGTGGGAGACCTAGGGGGTGCAGCATGGGGCCGGGGCTCAGGGTAGGGGCTGCTCTCACCCCCTGCGGGGATCGTGGCCACCCTCCCCACTGACCTGCTTCCCCCACAGTTTCCTGGGGCAGAGTCCACCTGGCCAGGGCGACCTGGCCCTGCTGTTCCCAGACTTTGTTCCCGCCCGCCTCTGCCCTAAGCGCCGGTCTATCAGCCAGCCCGGGCCTGCCTCTCCCCTTCCACACAGCTGCCCTTGGCTCTTTCTGCCCTGGGGGTTCAGCCTGCAGATGAAGGGCCTGATCCCAGAGGGGCCTGTGGAGCCTCCTCTGTTTTGGAGAAGCCTGGCCTTGCCCAGTGACTTTCTGGACTGGCGCTGGAGTCAGCGTGTGGGCACCCACAGGAGAACAAGTGTGAAGGGAGGGAAGGGGGCCCCCATATCACCCCTTCCTGCTCCTGCGGTTGTGACCCTTCACCTTTTGGTCGTCCTCTGACTTCCTGAACCATCCTGCCACCCACAGGTGCCCACACAGATGGCGCCCAGCAGGAGGGCCCAATGCCAAGGTGTCCAGGGAACCTTCCTGCAGCTGGCCCCCTGGGAGGTGACGCCTGGTCCCCCAGCATGGAGCCAAGAGTACCATGAAGTCCCCTGTGTCCCCCCCTCAAAGCCCTGAGCCAGGCCCAGGAGCGACTGTCACCCCCGGGTACACGGTGGTCCCTCCCTGGGCCTCAGTCTCTGCTCCTGGGAGGGGAGGCGCTGGAGGAGGGGCCTCTGAGTCAGAGAAGCAGAGGCCCTGGGGCCTGCAAGCCAGGGTGTCCAGGGTGCGTCCAGGGTAGCGGCCAGCCAATGTACCCCAGCACAGAGGGAGGGGCCAGGCCTGCAGGAAGCACTTAGCATCCCACTCAGCTCTGTGCCCTTGGCTGTGGCTCCCTCTGGTGGAGGTGGTACACAAGACAAGGCCTGGCCAGCAGGCCCCAACGCCAGGTCAGGGCCCACCAGAAGCAGCCTGATGAGATAAAATTTATATTTTAAAGCAGGACAAGAAAAATTAAGCATAAGATCCTCTCTGTGCTTGATCTTCCCTGGCTCCCTGATAAGCAGCACTCGTCTGCATCACACATTCACCAGAGCTCCTCAGAGAAGGGAGTGTCTGCTCGGCCCTAGAGATGGAGTCTCCCTCTCTTCCGACGCGAGCAGCCTAAGTTCTTCAGAGAACTCTGCCCGTTCGCAGCTCTGCAGGGGGGCGTGGTGACTTGCTGCTCACTTTGTTCCTGCTTATCCAGCCTGCATGTGCCTGGTGAACTTTAGGGAAAATATCAGGATGTCATTTTGATGATTGGTCCTTTGTGTCACAAAAGTAAGCGACTGTACCCTCAAGTTCTAACAGGCGGAACAGAGCTCAGAACTGTCTGCTTCCCGGTTTACAATCCTCAGTTTGGCTCGAGTAAAATTCCCTTTCTTTCCTTCTTAACTTAATAGTTCAGTGGATTTTTGGCGACAAGCCTCACTCAGCACCTCATGGTCCCCTCCCAGAGGCTTGGTGCTATCAGCGACGCTTAGAAACCTGCAGTTCCAGGTGGGAGAGGCAACGCTGACACCTGCCTCCCACCTATACAGTCTGGGTCCAGAACACACTTGGGGGGCCCTGGAGACATGGAGCCAGGGTGCACAGAGCCGCCAGGCCGTGCGGCCCAGAGGGGGAGGGGCGGACGGAGCCCCACGGGCCTTCCCTACCTGTGCGAGGTGGCTCTGCAGACCTGGAGGGCACAGGTGGCCAGAGGGAGCTGCCCTCTCTGTTAACACACGCCCTCCCCGCAGGAATGGGGTGCAGAGTCGGGGGCCGAGCCTGGCCTGCTCTGCGCCCCGACACCGCTCCCCCCAGGGCTCCCGCACCTCGGGAAGGGCCCACCTACCTCTTTGGCAAGCTTTTCCGCCCGATCGTAGAGGTTGGTTTCCATCAGTCCGAAAGAATAGATGCCTTTCACGTAGCTGGAAACAAACAAAAATTATTATTTGTTAAAAATGGATGGGAACCATTCCACCCGCGACACGGCGGGTGCAGGCCTGTGTCCCCCCAAAGAGTGTGTCTGGACACATGCCCTACATGGAATTCGAATCTTTGCAGCTCATTATCAAGATCAAGTTAAGATGAGGTCATCCTGGATGAGGGTGGGCCCTAAACCCAAGGGCTGGCTCTCTCTTTCTTATAAGAGAAAGGAGAGGGAGGTTTTGGATGCAGAAGACACTCAGAGACACACACAGCGGACAGACAGCCACATGGAGATGAAGGCCGAGACTGGAATGGCTGCAGACTTGCCAGTCCCCAGAGTCCCTGGAGCCAATCCCTCCCTCCTCCGCTCCCTCTCTCTCCCTCTGGGTGTGTGCAAATAACATAATATACATATCCTGGGTTTCCCTCGTGGCTCAGTGGTAAAGAATCTGCCTGCCAATGTAGGAGACTCGGGTTGGATCCCGGGTCGGGAAGATCTCCTGGAGGAGGAAATGGCCACGCACTCTAGTATTCTTTCCTGGAGAATTCCATGGATAGAGGAGCCTGGCAGGCTAAGTCCGTGGCGTGGACACAAAACTTAGCGGCCAAGTAACAATACACACACATCCTGCTGGTTCTGTTTTCTGGAAGCCCTGACACAGCTCTGCAATCTCTTAATCCCCTTGCTCTTCACAACAGTCCTTCGATGCAGATGCAGTGGAGGCACGCCCGTGTGGGGGCCCCTCGGCCTGCTCACAGGTAGCCCACGCCTCCCTCTCCTCCCAGCCCGTGGTGGCGCTGTGCTTCCTGGCCTCCTGGGGGGGTGACTGGATCTGGCCAGCGACTCAGAGCACTTCAGTCTGAGCACTGATGCCATGCAAGTCCCCCAGGAGAGCTCTCTTTCCTCTGAGCAGCTGGCATGTCCAGAGAGTAGCAGCTTCATCAGCTGGGACCCCAGAGGGAGACAACGGCATGGGCCCAGAGTCTCCGCCCACCTGTGACGGACATGTATCACGAGGGAGAAGCTCGTCTTTCTAGTAATGAGAAGTGGAGTAAAAGATCTAGAGGATGTTTGTTACTACAGCAAAAACTACTTTGTGCTGACTGATACATAATGGTATTCATTCCTAGGATGGGATAAAGATCAAATGAAGATGCGAAGTCTTTTCACTTTTTGTTTTCTGGCTGAGACTTGTGGCGAAACCATAGTTCCCTGACCAGGGGTCCCAAGCACAGAGGCCTGAACCCTGGACCACCAGGGAACTCCCACCTTTTCACTTTGGAGAAACAGGAAATAGCAACAGCAGTCTCACGAGTTTCAGGGCAGAGGAGAAAGGCTGAGACAGGAATGATGTGACTCCTAGCGGGCACCGACCTGCTCAGGGGGATGTCGGGCGTCCAGAAGGGATAAACTCGAGCCACAGAATCTCGCATCTGCTCCTGGTAGCCCAGGTAAAAGTAGGCATCGTGAGAAAACTTCAGAGCCAACATGTCTGTTGGGTGGTCCTGGAGAATCTGCTCCCACAGCTCACAGGCTTTCGGGAAGTTCCTGGAAGCCAAGAAAAGTGTCTCAGCAACCCCGAACTCAGTTCACACACGGCGAGTAGAAGGGGCTTCGCTTCCCGCCAGGGTCACAGCTTGCACTGAGCTGATTAAAATACACAGGCACGTTTCTGTGTCAGGCTGTGGCTCAGAAAATGCAAAAGCCAGTGGGCTGGTTTACTTTCTAATTCAAGCAAACAAACAAACAAAAAAAAACTGGCTTCACAAGTTGCCAATTCACCTGAGACCGTGTACCAGCTGTGGGGAGTCTGAGAGGCGGATTTCCAGCCCTGCGCTGACATTCACACTGGTTCCCTAGGAGGACAGTGCGGGGCAGGGCAGCCTGGTGTGCTGCCGTCCGTGGGGTCACGGGGAGTCAGACACAACTTAGCGACTGAACAGCAGTGACGCCAGGAAGGCCGGGGACGTCACTGCTTCAGAACTCCTACACTGCCAGCTCCCATCACCGGCGTCTGCGGGCACCTCCCCTGCACGAGCAGACACATGGGCTGTCCTGGGGCCACAGGACACACAGGGGCACAGGTGGGAACCACAGGGGCAGGGGGCAACGGGCAGATGCTCACCTGGTGTGTCAGGACCAGGAGTCTAAGGGCAAGAGTCTTCCTCTCTCTCTTATCTATTTCTTCACTGTGATCCTATTATTTTTGATGTTGTCATCCAGTCGCTAAGTCGTGTCTGACTCTTTGTGACCCCATGGACTGTGGCAATTATTTTTGTAACGAAAATAATAACCAACTTATTCAATGAAACCAAATAAGCTGCTCTGAATGTCAGACTAGGAATCTGACCAACCGTGTCCTCAATCAGTTGAAGACACAGCGGCAGACAAGGTACAGTTCTCAGTCAGACAGGCGTGGGAGGCAGGGTGGGCATTAGCCCCCAGCCCCTTCTGCATAGCACTGGGGCAGCCTGTGGCGTCGGCCAGCGAGTGTGGCCCTGGAGCGCCAGCCCCCGGCCCAGGGAGGCCCCTCACCCCTTGGCAAAGGTCTCTACTGCAGACACGTGCAGCTGCTCCCGGCGGGTCAGGGGCTGGGTTTTGGAAATCTCCACCATCGTCTTCACAGCTGCATCCAGCTCTTTGTCCAGCCTCACGGAGCTTCCGGTGCCAATCAGCACGAGGCCATTAGCAATGGCGTGGCCCATGGCTGGCGAAAAGTGGGAAAAGAGCAGGTGATTCAGACGGTCCTGCCCAGCCCAGGCAGGCCCCACAGGTGAAATAAACACCCCACGTCCCAGGAGGGGCAAGTCAGGTGGCCTTAGGCTGTGTCCCCACCAACAGTGCAAAGCTCGGATCCTCACCATGCGTGTGGAGGTACAGCAATCCTAACACGCCCTGCAGCCCCCTGAACACTTTTCCAGCCTCCAGGGAGCACAAGCATGTGGGTCACCTGTGCCCCCCAGACCAGGTGAGCTGGTCAGAGGCTGCCTCAGGCACTTCGGAAGCCCCTCTGCTTCCCTCACCAGCTGCTACTATCCCTGCCACGAGCACAGGGCCCCCCAGTAGATGCTGTCGGGGGGCTGGCCCCCAGAGCACAGAAGCCATGATCGTGTCTTGGCTGCCTTCCTGCGCTGAGAACTTGGTGGCTGAGAAAGATTGGGGTGGGGGTGCCTTGCAGCCCTTGCAGCAGTCTTGCTGGCAGGTGTGCGTGCCCCCAGGTCCCACCTGGGCTTGCCAGCCCCGACCCTGACAGAGGAAAGATGTCCACTGGTGTTTCGAATTCCAGTCCCTAGCCCGGGTCTGGGACCTAGGACCCAGCCAGAGTGCTGGGACCACACCTGGCCCCCACGTCTGACCTGGGACCAGGGTCTGCTCAGAGAGCCTGAGCCCACGCCCAGAGGCTAGCTCCCCTGACAGCTTCCTTCATCCCCCATTCTGTGCCCCTTGCCCTCAGTGGGACCTGGCCATGGCAGGGGGTGGCGGCGGGGATGAGGGGAGGAGTCCCTCCTGCCCTCCCCTCCTCAGCCCTTCCCCCAGCCCAGAAACCTTACCCAGGCTGGGGCCACCCTGCTGGGGTTCTGGAATGCACTGGGCTGACCCCCATGCCTGCCGTGCACATGGCTTGCCTGTGACCACAGCCCCTGTCCCCAGGTCAGTCTCCCCTGCCCCAGCCTCTCTAGGGGAGGGCCTCACTAGGGGGAGGCCTCACTAGTATGCAGAGAGGCTGCAGTGGCCACTTCTTGTGCTGCAGGGGGCTCCAGGCTTTGCATTGAGAAGCTATGTCTGATCCCAGATACCCAACTACCAGTTGGGCAGCTTTGGGTGTATTTCTTACTCTGTCTGAAACTCAGTTTCCTCATCTGAGAAATGGGATCAGAGTCTGCCTTGCAGAATTAATGTACAACTAAGGAAAACATTTGAAAGACACCTTCTATAGAAACTGGCATCTTTATGGGAGCAGCTGTTATTCCAAGCACAGTGGTGACTGTGATCTTCCCTTCCTCCCAACCTGGTCACTAGCATAGGCCTGCCCTCTGCAGCCCAGCTGAGGTCTGTACTCAGAGACCCAGTAAGGGGCTGGACTCGTGAAACACGGCCCTCAACCCAGGGGAAGCATCACTCACCGAAGGTCGGATCTGCCGCTTTGAGCTTTGACAGGCAGCCCTCAATGCCACCAAGGCCCTTGTCGTCGGTCCATTTTACGTACTGAAATTTAAAAGGTGAAACAAAGCTGTCCCAAGGGAGCTTTTAGTTCATGTAAATGAAGGCATGTATCTAAACCTTTTTTTCTTTTCTTTCTAGAACACTGAGTATTTTCTGGACCTCAGCTCAAGGAAAATGTAACTGGGTGCATCTCAGATGAAGAGACTTAATAGCTGTAACTCAAACCACATTTTCGAGGGCCAGAGAGGCCTCTGTGTCCAAAAATGACACATCTGAAGGAAAGCCCTTCGTGACCGGTGACCTGCCCGCAGTGTCAGCCTCGTCAGCCTCAAGAGGGCACTTGACATTTGGGTACTTGTATTTATTCTTTTTAAAAAAGAACCAGAGTAAACATCCATTATAGAAAGTTAGGAAGGGCTTCCCGGGCGGCTCACAGGTAAGAATCTTCCTGCCAATGCAGGGGACACGGGTTCGATCCCTGGTCCATGGTCCAAAGGCCATGGAGCAACTAAGCCCATGTGCCATAATTATTAAGCCTCTGCTCTATGCTCTACAGGCCGCAATCTGCAACAAAAGGAGCCACTGCAATGAGAAGCCCCGCTAGCTGCAACTAGAGAAAAGTCTGAGCAGCAGAGAAGACCCAGTGCAGCCAAAAATAAATTTTAAAATATATTAAAAGAGAAAAGAGGAAGAGGCGCACAAGCTAAAAGATCAAACTTATCCTAATTCCCCTGGTGTCTTGGCTGGTAAAGAATCCGCCTGCAATGCAGGAGACCCTAGTTTGATTCCTGGGTCAGGAAGATCCACTGGAGAACGGATAGGCTCCCCACTCCAGTATTCCTGGGCATCCCTTGTGTGGCTCAGCTGGTACAGAGTCTGCCTGCAATGCAGGAGGCCTGGGTTCGATCCCAGGGTTGGGAAGGTCCCCTGGAGAAAGGAAAGGCTACTCAGTCCAATATTCTGGCCTGGAGAGTTCCAAGGACTGGATAGTCCACGGGGTCTCAAGAGAGTTGGACACGACTGAGCGACTTCCACTCTCACTTTCCCCTTAGTCTCATCTCATCGTGGCTCTTGACAATGTGTTCCCAGCCTCTCTGTTTTAATGCCTCCTTGCTGATTTGGTTGCACTGGTCTTAGCTGCGGCAGCGGGACCTTTTACTTGCAGCACAGGAGCTCCGTGGCAGCAGGCAGGATCCCCGACGAGGGATGGAACCCGGCCTAGCACTGGGGTTATGAAGCTGTAGCCACCAGATTACCAGGAAAAATCCCTTAGTGCCTAGTTTTTAAAACTCTGTGGGATGTTCCTGGCGGTTCAGGGGTTGAGATTCTGTGCGCTTCCAGCGCAGGGGGTGCATTACCAGTTCCATCCCTGCTGGGGGAGCTAGGATCCCACATGTCCAGTGGCCCAAAGCCCAAACCATAGAACAGAAACGATACTGTAACAAATTCAAATAAAGACTTTAGAAATGATCCACATCAAAAGAGAAATCTTAAAAAAAAATCCTAAAACCATAATAATGCATTAGATTTTAGAATGTGCTCTATCTGATATCCAACTTCCATCTATACAGAATTAGCACATGGCATTTTAACAAGACACAGGGGAGTGGGCACAGAGACAAGGACGCAGGGGAGAGCTCACACCCTGGCAGGGGCTGGAGCGTGGGGCTGCGCTGAGGAATGTTTCCTGTAACAAACCATGCTCTGCAGAAGCCAAAAGGGGAAGGTGACAAACAGGGAAAGCGCTCAGATGCACACGGCGCAGCCCCTGGGCAAGCCGACAGCATCTCACCGGTTGTCTCCTGGATGGCCCTTATGTTTCTAGCAGCTTCCTCGGTCCTTACGCTACATGGATGGAATCAGTAGGTAGCGGCCTTACTGCTCTTGGAAAAGCCCTGCCCTAATTTTCCATTAAGGTGTGTAGACCCAGGTGCATCCTGCTCCTCTTAACTCACTGCAGGAGTCAGCCCCACTCTCCAGGCCTCAGCTCCCCTACCTGTCAACCAAAGTATTTGGACCTTATCTCTGAGACGCTCCTAGTTCTAAGACTATAGGCTCCTACACTACACTTAGAAATGATTGGTGATACGGTGGAAGGTCTTAGAACAGCCATAGGTGGAACAGTATATTCACAGATTAGACCCAGGAGAGGGGAGAGGAAGGGCTCATGTCCTAAATGGAGGAGCTCCACACCAAAAACCCCAGCACCCTCACAGACCAATGCCCGCCGCCTGGAGGACCTCCCAGCTATGTCGTCGGGCAGGTGGAACTGTTCCCCCATCCTGAGGATACAGAGGACATGGATTCTATTGCACTGGATTGCTCAAGTCTGCATGCAGCTTAAAAAGCATCCATGGCTTTCTGAGCCACTGACTTGGACTTGGGAGCGGCCTGAGCCCTTGATCCAGTGCAAGGATGCTTCAAAGCATCATGAAGGTCCCCAGGAAGTCTTTCTACACTCGAGTTTACCAGGGTACAATAACTCTGGGTACGAGTGGGGTTAACGGGCTGCAATGTTTATAAAATCAGGATAAAGTGGGAAAGCTTTGAAAGCTTCCACTGCCATGCCTGTATGCGGTCACCACTGACCAGCTCTACTTGGACAGCACATCGGATGAATGGCAGTTTGGCTGTAACCTTAAGCAAGCTGTGCGGATGGAAGCTAGAGATCACTGTGCCCATGTGGAAGCGTCATGTCCTCATGGTGCAAATAAATGCGGCTCTAAAACACACCAAACATGTATCTCATGAACATAAAAACCATTCACCAATTTAAGAAACCTCCTCTTGGATCTTTACAGATGAAACTGCCCCTTCCCTCTGCAGGCGTACCTGGGTCAGGGTGGCATCAAACAGTCTGCAGGCCTCGTTGCTTGGGGTTGAGAGCGGCAGCCGGGCATCCTTCCACGCCTGCACACATCAAGAAGTGGTCTTATTCCTCATAGCCTTTCCAAGGAGCACACACGAGCCTCCACCCCTAAACCCCAAAGGTGCTGATGCCTGTACTCTGCAGGTATGGGCCTGGAGAAGCCCCATCCTTGTGGGCCAGGTGCGGACTCCCAGATTTCATAGATGGTGCAATTCAAAGAGAGTTAAATCCTGGGCGGGGCCATCCCTAAGTAACTGCCAGGGACTACTGAGCAGCCAACTGCCCTCAGGCAAGCTCCTCCCTCCCTCTGACCTTTGGCCCCTCTGTGAAATGGGGCTCTGGAGGATACCTGGGTTACTGGGACGTGTCCCCCAGGGCTCCCACGCTCAGCAAGGGGGAGGCACTCATCAGGCTGCAGGGGGGTGTGCCAGGGAAAAGGAGGGGCTAGAGTTGGAGTCCAAAACCAGGGGCTGGTCCTTCTCCCTGGCCTGCAGGGTGCCAACCATCAAAGCGATTCCTCTCATTCCACTTTTCAGTCAGACATTAGGGAACACCTCCAGCTTTCAGAACTCTGCACTGTAGTGGCGGCCCAGGCATCCTGCCAGTGGCACAGGCCGCTCCCCTTACTCCCGGAGCACAGCTGGCGGCCCCTCCAAGTAACAGTGGGGGCAGGTCCTCTCGCTCCTCCTCCTCGGCTCCCCTCCCCAGCGGGCCCCAGACGACACCCTCCACTGCCCGGCCTCCCCTCCGTGCGACGACGGGGTTGCTGGGCTACGCTGTTTAAGAGGATCTGGGGTCGCCGAGGGGCCGGGCCTCCTGCCACAGATCTCTCGGTGGTGGGGCGGACCGGAGTATCCTCCGGTGCCTCCCGTGCGCCCGGGACGCCCGCGGGGCTGTCGGGGGGCCCTGCCACCACCGCACCCCAGGAAGCTCTAGTCCTACGAGCCCACATGTCGCGGGGCCACCCCGAGGATGCGGGGCCGCGGGCGCTCGTCCGAGGGCGGCCTCCGGGTACCTGACAGTCGCGAAGCGGCGCGGTAGCGGCCATGGTGCGGGTTCCGCGTCCGCGGTGCGGGCTCCACGACCTTCCGCGTGGGGGCGGGGTGTCGAGCCTCGGGGGCGGGGCTGGGGGCGGGACGGGCAGGTCTCCGCCCACTACTTGCTTTCGACACACCCGCCCCGCCCGGAGGGTTACCCTCCCCAGGCTGGTAGCCTTGGTGTGAGCCCCCGCCTACCCAATCAGACAGGAGCCAGAGGCGGCAGGGGCGGAGGGCAGGCGTGGGAGAGGGAGTCGGATGAGGGACTCCTTCTCCATGGGAACCCTTTGAGAGGTGACTGCAGTCCCCTGGGAGGCAGAGGAGACCTGCGGCAGGGGTCCCTTTGAAACTCTGGAGGAAGGGGGGCGGGGGGCGGGTTCCCAATCGTCGAAATGCACATTCACAGAGGTCATTTTGACCTGAAGGCTAGCTTGCCCTGCACCCTCTCCAGGGTAGAGGTTGTAAGTGGCCGGGAGGGAAAGTGTCTTTGAGACCAAAAAAAAGGTGATGTGACATTTCCCCTCCCCTCCCACTCACCCTTGCAAGTAGCAGGGCTTTCTGGAGACCCTTGACCTGTGCTCCTGCAGGGCCTGGGTCCAGAGCTGGTTTAGGGTGCTAGGAGCAGCTTTGAACAAGTGGGATGAGGGGCTGTGCTGTAAGGGCCCCAAGCCTGGGTGCCTCTGTCCTGGGTGTGGCCTGGACAGTTGCACAGGGCGTCACACATAGAAGGTTCCCATGCTCGCTTTAAAGCTCTGCTGTGGTCATCTTGAAATTCTTGACCATCTTTGAAGAAAGTTCCTACATTCTGATTTTGCACGGGGCCCTGAAAATCATGTAGAGGGTCTTCTGACAGCCAATGTATCTTTTCTGAATTCCCCACAACTCACCACCTCCACGGCCACTAACCCCAAACTGAGTCAGGACCAGCTCACTCGCATACCGAGTGTTCTTGCAGTGGGCAGGCCCGGGCCTTTGGTTTCCCTGGACCCTACCTACGAGGCCCCTGTACTTTCAATCCTGTCCACCTACAGTCTATCTCCCTCACAGCAGGAGGATGCTTTCAACCTGGAAATCAGATCAGGCCCTTCCCTGCTCAAAACCCTCAAACACTTCCCCAACCCACTTGAGATAAAATTCAAATACACAACCATGGTCTCTGAGGCCCAGCTTGCTCTGGTCATTGGCCGTCTCTCCAATGACAGCTCCTACCACTTCCTCTCCTCTCTGCTTACTCAGGCCCCACAACTAACCCTCTCTCCTTCCTGCCTCCCTGCATTTGCCCTGACAGTTCCCTGCCCTAGTTATGCCCTTCCCTAGCTCTGTGTGAGCCACGCTCCCTCATTTCACGCTGATCTGTTGGCTCAGAGGGCACCTCCTTGAAGAGGCCTTCCTCATTCCCCACCTCACTGTCATTCTTATCTCTGTACCTGCCTTATTTGTCTTCATATCACTTATCACAGTAAAATCCCACATGGTATGTCATGGTTGGATTATTTTTGATTGTCTTTTACCCCCATTATAATGGAAGCTCCATGGGAACTAGGCCTAGGGCTCAGATCAGATCAGATCAGTCGCACCCCATGAATCGCAGCACACCAGGCCTCCCTGTCCATCACCAACTCCCGGAGTTCACTGAGACTCACGTCCACTGAGTCAGTGATGCCATCCAGCCACTTCATCCTCTGTCGTCCCCTTCTCCTCTTGCCCCCAATGCCTAGAAAAATCCCTGGTATATAGTAGGTGCTTGAGAGCTGTCTCAAATGACCAATGTTAAATGAATTAATGGGGAACAAAAAGGAAAACAATCAGACATAACAACAGATAATCAGAGAAAATGAGAAAACAAATAATGAGGTGACAGATCTAATCCAAACATGTCAATACTTACATGAGATGCTGAGCGTACTTATATGAAATGTTGATGGCCACTTGTGGTTGTGCAGTCACTAAGTCCAGGCTGATCCTTTGCCACCCTATAGACTGAACCTCACAGGTTCCTCTGTCATTCACTGTCTCTCAGAGCTTGCTCAAACCCATGTCCACTGAGTCCGAGACACTATCTAACCATTTCATCCTCTGCTCTCCCTTTTCCATTTGCTTTCAATCTTTCCCAGCATCGGGTTCTTTACCAATGAGCTGGCTCTTTCCATCAGGTGACCAAATACTTTGAGCATTAGTCCTTCCAATGAATATTCATGGTTGATAGTCTAAAGAACTCAATTAAAAGGAATAGATCGATTGAGTGGATAAAACTGTAAAACTCTATTAAATGTTGCTTGTAAAAGAACACTATAAAATAAAGACATAAATAATTTGAGTGTAAATAAATGAAAAAATATATGCCATCTAGAAAATAAGCATGAGAAGGCAAGTATGGTCATCTTATTTGACTTCATCCTCACCAACACGAACCCCACCCTGTTTTATTGAGATATAATTGACAAATAAGGTGGATATTTTCATATCAGGTAAAGGACATTTCAAAACAAAGATTCTGACGAGAGATAAAGACATTTCATAATGATAATAGGGACAGTTCAGCAGGAAGACATAACAACAGTTGTGTATCTACCTAATAAACAGAGCTCCAAAATATAGGGAAAATAAGTTAACAGAATTAAAGAGAGAAATACACAATTTCACAGTTGCAGTAGTATATTATCTTCTCTCAGCAATTGCTAGAACTAGAAAAAATATTCAGAAAATACATAGATCTAAGGAACAGCACCACCCTTCTTGACTTGACTCCCAAACAGAGGATCATAGAATATACATTCTTTTCAAGTGATGTGGAACACAGAGATGGACTCAAGACAGACCACACGGTAGACTTACACAAGTCTCAACTCGTTCAAAAAGGTAAAGGATCGCACAGAATATTCTGTGACCATAACAAAACTGAATTACAAATCAATAACTGTGAGGATTTTTACAGACACTCTAAGAATCTGTACGTGAAAGTGCAACTTGAATTGACAGGTCAGACCCAAAGAGGCGAGATTAAACGACTGATTTCCTGGGCCGCAGGAACCCCACTGACCACGCTGACCCCAGGCCACCGTGGCCCCCGAACCCCCACGCCCGCCGTGACCCCGGCCCGCGCCCCGGCCGCCCCGCGCCCGACGCGCCGTATCCGTTGGCCCTCCGTCCTGCGCCTCGGACGCAGCTCGCACCGGGCGCTGCCATGGGGCCCGGGCCGGCTCTCCTGCTCCTGGGCCTGGGCCTGGGCCTGTGCTGTGGGCCCGGCCGCCGGCCTCCGCCCCCGGCTCCAGCGCAGGCGCCCGGCTCGCCCTCCCGAGACGTCCCCGAAACGACGCCCGGCGCGGCCCGGCGTGCCCCATCCGAGACCCGGGCCCTCGTCCAGGCGTGGCGACCGGAGGCCGCGCTCCGCTCGGTCAGGGCCTCCTGGGAGCCCGGGGAGCCGGGCGCAGGCTTTGGCGGCCTTGGGGCCAGCCGCGCCCGCGTCAGCCTCCGGGCCCGCGCGGCCCCGGGCGGCGGCATCTTCCTGAGCGGCCGCCGCGGCCTCTGCCTGCCGGCTGGGCGGCCCCCGAGCCTCGCGCCCCGCTGCCTCCGCGCGCACGTCCAGCTGCGCGCCCGCCGCGCCGCCGCCGCCGACGCCTCGCCCGCGCCGGTGGACTTGCAGCTGTCCGCGGCCGGCGGCCGGCTCTCCCTGCGCTGGCTGTCCCGCCTGCCGCGCTCGCTCGGGCCTCTGGAGTGGACCTTCCGCCTCCGGCTGCTCGGGCCCGCGGCCGCCGAGAGCCGCGCGTTGCCCCGTCGGGCTCTGCACCGCGGCCGGCGCTCCTACCCGGGATTCGTGGCCCGAACCGAGTGTCCCACGGACGGGCCCAGCCCAGTCGTCTTAGAAGCTGTCAGCCCGAACAGCTCCGAACCCACTGAGTCCTCCGTGTCCTGTCAGGTATTCCGACAGGTGCCTTGTAAATTGGACCCCGTGAGGATTAATAGGAATGACGATAAACCGGTGCGACTGACCAGGGACATGGAAGACACCTTCAATGCAACAGTCATCCTCTTCTGTCCCCTCCAAGAGTTCTTTCATCGGGGTTGGGCTGTCTATGCCGTGGCTTACGTAGGGGCCGTGCCTGACTGGACTAAACCTCTAGTAAAGCCACCCCTCAAGTTTAGTAGAGGTCACCAAGTGGTGACTATACCCCCATATTCTTTACCTTGGGGGGTGTATCTGTTTAATTTCTCGGTGGTTGTCAGAACGCGGGATCCCCGGGTTCCAGGGCAGAGCGACTCAGACAGCATCTATGTCGTCATTTTTAGACGTCCCCTGAATGCCGTCATTTCAGGGCCTTCCAACATCACAATTAATTTCACAGATGGGGTGACTCTGAATGGAAATACGTCTTCTGATCCAGAGGAAACAGACCCTCTAGAGAAAGAGAGACTTAAGTTTCTCTGGTACTGTACCACAGACTCAAGAAACTATGATGGAAAAAACATAACAGTGATAAGCAAGGAAGTTTGTCTCCCGGAGCAGGTTGATCTCAAGTGGACATGGGCCTCTGGTCCTATTCTCACACTTTCTCCAGAAGTACTTCAAGGCGGCCGTGTATATTTTTTCAGACTGGTGATCCAGAAGACCAGCAGGTCAGCCTTTGCTGATGCAACGCTGCACATGCTTCAAGGAGAGCCGGTAGCAAGCATTTCATGCATTGAAAATTGTGACCAGGTTCTGGTTTTATCAGAGAGATTCTCGTTGTCGCTGGACTGCACAGGTTGTACAGCAGGCCGAGATGTCTATCGGTGGTCCATTCTGACGTCTTCAGGTCAGGAGGTGCCATTTGACTGGACGGGGCAAGCTTCAACAGGACGGAATGGTGCTTACGTGTCTATAAAAGCTTTTGCTTTCTGGAATTTCAGGGAAGATAAGTTTTGGATTTCTCTGAATGCAGCAACTTGGAGTGGAGTCACGTTGGTCTTAAGGTATCCTTTCATTATTCGCCATGTCCCTATAAGCACAGACTGCAAAATTGTTCCAGAAAAAGGAATTTCCTTCATTACTCAGTTTGTTGTCATTTGTACTCATTTCAAGCATAAGAACATTGTTCTTACATATAAAATAATAGTTCCTGATGTACATGGGTTTGGTGAGATCAGTTCTGTGAAAGAGAATAACTTTGGATCCATCCTGTATTTGGGGAAGAATTCCACATCGCCCCCTTCCTTTCTCCCTGTTGGTGTGTTGGACAGTCATTATGCCTTGAAAATAATTGCTCAGGCATATAATACCTCTCTGGGAGCTTTTTCTCAGGTGAACTTGTATGCCACTGTGCGGCCTCCCACTGACGTAAAGTCATCAACGACTGTGCTGGAGGAGTTATTCAACTTCACCACGGGACCAAATTCCTCCCTGTCTACTTTGCTTCAACAGCAGGATTTTCTAAATGCAAGTTATTTAATATACGTAGTAGCTTCTGTCTTGAATAGCATGAAAACCGACTTAAGTCTGCAAGCTGACAAAATAAAACTCCGAGAACACCTTTTCAATCAGACACTCATTCCTCCTATAAACACTTTGGTGAATATTAGCCAGGTGGTCATGGCTGTTACTAAATTAACAGAGAAAACCTCTGAGATCAGTGCATTCTCTCAGACACCGGCCACAGTGAGGACTTGGCAAGCAAGCCAAGCCCTCCAAGATAGTCATCAGAGAGATAAGAGCATTTCTTCTGAGCAAATAGAAAGTGTGTGCACTGGAATATTAATAACCTTGTCTAACATCCTGAAACTGCTGGTTCATTATGAAGTCTTTGAAGAGCCTTTCCACGTGGTTGAATCTCTAGCAGACACGGTATTGGCTGTGAAAGTGCCAGAGAATGAGACCACTGCCTTGAGGACCTCCAACTTTAAAATGTATGTCAAGAAAACCGAAAAGTGGAATGTTACCAAGTTCTTCAGCACCCAGAAGCACTGTCAGAATTGTTTTTATCCCAGCCTAAATGTGAACAGCGTTCCTAGTCTGCCTGCCAACGCTCCGATTTCCACGATGTTTTGTGAATTTGCGGATGACCCTTTCCCTTGGCTAAATTATGGGGAAAACATTTTGACCCAGGTGGTTGGATTCCGAATGACAGGAGTGGAGGCCACGGGTGATGTGATTGAGATCGCACCTGATGCAGTGGAAGTGTACCTCATCAGGAAAAACCTGAGCTTTGGAACTTTTAATCTCACGGTGGGACCCAGCTCAGAGCCTTATGCAGCGGATGACTCAGCGACAAAGACGACCGGGGCGTTCAGCTTTGTTGTGGACAGTACAGCAGGCAGGGACGTGCTGATCCACATCATGACAGACGTGTCCGTCTTGTTCACAGTGTCTGTGTACGCGGGCCGTGAGATCACACCCAACTCTTTTATGACCAGCTACCTGGTGCCCCATAAAATCCCTCCAATTGCCAACCAGAGTGACCTGTTTGACCCGGAGTGTATGGTGAAGGAGGCCCGAGTGGTCTGCCTCCCCGCGGCCCTGGTGCAGGTCATAGCTCAGCGAACCGATTCCTCTGAGTGCACTGTCGCTGTGGTTCTACAGGCACCTCGTTTCGTCCTAAAACCCAATAACAAGTTGGTGACAATTTCTGTTTTCAGCAGTGAATGCTTGGACATGTTTGGGATCCAGAGCGATTGGAGAGAAGATACCTGCGTTGTGGGAGAGAAGACCACTTGGCAAAGAGTGCACTGTATCTGCAAGAACCCACGGCGGGCCAAACGGCAGCTGGATATAATCAAACAGGCCAACCTTCGCCTGCGGACCCACTATTTGACGGCCAAAGTGATCGTGGTCCCTAACCCTGTGGACTTACGAGTGGAGGCAGTCAAGAACGTCACCCCAAACCTTGTGACCCTTTTCACGGTACTTCTCATTTTGTTGTTGTACTTGGTCCTTGTGTTCTGGGCCTTGCACAGAGATGAAACGGACCAATATCTTAGGAACCATGTGATAGTTCTCCTTGATAACGATCCTTATGATAATGTGTGTTATCTAGTCACTGTTTTTACAGGAAGCCGTTGTGGTTCTGGGACCAGGGCCAATGTCTTTATCCAACTGCATGGAACCGAAGGTAGCAGCGATGTGCACTGTTTAAGCCATCCACAATTTACGACTCTCTACCGAGGAAGCATCTGCATTTTCCTCCTAGCGACGAAAAAGGACTTGGGCGACATCCATTCCCTCCGTGTGTGGCACAACAACGAGGGCAGGTCCCCTGAATGGTATTTAAGTAGAATCAAAGTGGAGAATCTGTTCAGCAGACACATCTGGCTCTTCATGTGCCGAGAATGGCTTTCTACTGACACCTCTCTGGATCTAACTGTTCAAGTAACACCCCCAGATAAGCCTCTCAAGAAAATGGACTTTTTCCTTATAGATTTAAGTTACAAGCTGGGGAGAAGCCACTTGTGGTTCTCCGTCTTTCCTGCTGTCATTTCTACACCATTCAATAGGCTCCAGAGGCTGTCCTGTTGCTTAGCTGTGTTGTTGTCAATGCTTCTGTGTAATATTATGTTCTTCAATCTAGAGAAGGAGAATGTAGGAGAGACAGAAGAGTGGAGCTTCATCGAGTTGATGGTGATCGGACTGGAAAGTGCCTTTATTACCCTCCCTGTGCAACTAGTGATCACATATTTGTTCATGTATTCCCAGAGGAGACCTCAGGTGACTCTAGGTGAGGTCACTCCTCGGAAACATCCTTTGAAACCGCCAGAAAGCCAGCACTGGGAAGAACGATTGGGAAACTGGCATGCCTATGAAATTGACAAGGCAAGCTCCCAGGAGCCTGTGTCTAAGAGACATCGTGCCAAACCCAAGGCCTCTGTCAGTGTCACCTCTAAAAGACAGCCCCTGGCCAAGCAAGCAGAAAGCAAGGGGTCTCCCATCAAAAGCAAGGCCTCCCGTACCGAAAGCAAGGTCTCCAGAACTCAAAGCAAGGTCTCTGGAAAACAACACCAGGTCTCCCACACCCAGGGAAGAAATATAAACACTAATAACCCTAATACTGAAGATAATAAAGATGTTTCTGTGGAGAAGCAGCCTTCCCATCCAGGTTTGGCATCCCTCAAAGAGAAGACCAGGATTGTCCTGCCGCGATGGTGCATTTGTATAGCCTGGGTGTTGGTTTTTCTCATCTGCAGTATATCCTCCTTCTTCATCATATTTTATGGACTCAGTTACAGCTACGAAAAGTCAATAGCATGGCTGTTTGCATCATTTTGTGCATTCATTCTGTCAGTCTTTCTAGTGCAAATGTCTAAAATTATATTGATCTCAGCCTATAGAACAAGTAAGGCCAAGTACAGTAAAAACCTTTCGTGGATTGGCAACTATCGCTTCACTGAGATCAAGCTGCATAACACCTGGAAGGACCCAGAAGAAATGCGAAGGAGCCAAGCGAGTGTCAGGGAGCTCCGAAACTCGAGAATGTACCAGCCTCTCACCCAGGACGAAATCATGATATTCCAAAGAAAGAAGAGGATCAAGAGAAGAGCTTTCCTGTTCCTGAGTTACATCCTCACTCACTTCATCTTTCTGGCTCTCTTGCTGAGCCTAGTCGCCGTCCTATGCCCCACTGACAGCTTTTACTATAATCAGTTTATTCGGGACCAGTTCTCTGTGGATCTGGCCGGCGTGGCCAGGCTGGAGGACATCTATCAGTGGCTGAACAGGGTGCTGTTGCCTCTGCTCCACAATGACCCGAATCCCACGTTTTTCCCTGACAGCTCCTCTAAAATCCTTGGCCTGCCACTCATGAGGCAGGTGAGGGCGCAACCTGGAGAGATAATGTGTCTGCCGGCCAAGAAATTTGTGGAGGGCAGCCTCAAAGGAGAGATTCGCTGTCACCCCGAATACGGCATTGACCCAGAAGACACAAAAAACTACTCTGGGTCATGGAATAGAGTTAGTAAGCGGGACACTGACAAGACGACCAGAGGGTTTACTTACAGGCCTCCGGAGAAGAGGTGGGCATACTCTTCCTATGGGCTGCTGCACACCTATGGCTCAGGAGGATACGCCTTCTATTTTTTTCCAGCAGAGCAGCAGTTTAATTCCACACTGAGGCTCAGTGAACTCCAGAAAAGCCATTGGCTGGATGAGAAGACATGGTCTGTGATTGTGGAATTGACCACCTTCAATCCAGACATCAGTCTCCTCTGCAGCATCTCGGTCATCTTTGAGGTCTCTCAGTTAGGTGTTGTGAACACTAGCCTGTATGCACACTCCTTCTCGCTCACTCATTTCAACAGGAAAAACTCAACTGACTCATCAGAAAACTACCTGTACTTGGCCATCTTTGTTTTCTTCCTTGCCTACACTGTTGATGAGGTTTACGTAATCACACAAGAACGGACTGCCTACGTGCAAAGTGTATATAATTTGCTCAACTTTGCTCTAAAATGTATCTTTACCTTGTGGATCGTGCTCTTTTTCAGGAAGCACTTCTTGGCCATCGGTGTAGTTAGGGCTTACCTGTCAAATCCCGAGGATTTCATTCCCTTTCATGCAGTGGCTCAAGTGGATCACACCATGAGGGTGATTTTGGGTTTCCTGATATTTCTGACAATCCTGAAGATGCTCCGGTATTCCAGGGTCTTTTACGATGTGCGTCTGGCTCAGAGGGCCATCCAGACTGCCCTTCCTGGCATCTGCCACATGGCATTGGTGGTGTCTGTGTATTTCTTTGTCTTCATGGCGTTCGGGTACTTGGTGTTCGGGCAGCACGAGTGGAACTACAGTGACATGATCCACGCCACACAGACAGTATTTTCCTACTGTGTCTCAGCTTTTGAGAACACGGAATTTTTCAATAACCGGGTTCTCGGGGTCCTCTTCCTCTCATCTTTCATGCTGGTGATGATCTGCATATTGATCAACTTATTTCGTGCTGTGATTTTGTCAGCCTACGAGGAAATGAAGCAGCCCGTGTACGAGGAGCCCTCAGAAGAAGTGGAAGCCATAACTTATCTGTGTCGCCGGCTAAGGTCTGCTTTTTGCTGCCTGTGCTTCAAACCCAGGGCGGAAGACGAGCCCAGGTTCTTCATCAACATGGTGTATGGGCAGCCAGAGAAGAACAGCCGCCGCTACCTGGGGCTGAAGACCAGAAACATTAATGGGAAGAAAATGGTTTACCTCGTCGTGTGATCCATGGCAGTGTCAAGGCCCATAGGCAGGTTTCTCAAAAGCTCGGTTTCTGGGGTTGAGGGGCGTTTCATGGCTCAGTTGTGTTTCCCACCCATATTCTTCACAGTGCACCCCGCGTCTGGACATGTCTACAGCGGGGGCCTCCATGCTTGGGACTTGAAAGGAGGGTCAAGGGCAGTGTGGCCTCTCTGGAGAGAGGAGGGCGACCATCTGTGAGTCCCGGGTTCATTGCCCTTTTCCTTAGAAGCTGCTGTCTTTGGCACTGACTGCAGTTTAGAGGGTTAGAGACCTAGATTTGGGGGAGGGAGCTCAAAGGGCCCCCAACCTCATCTCAACTTGTCAGCAGCAGCAGGTGAACGCTCCTGCTGTCCCGGTCCCCCTGTCCCCAAGGCTGGGAGGCCAGGGCTAGTGGTTGGGGGCAGAGCCCAGGTCCTTTGGCCCTGCTGGCCCTTCCCTTTGCTGATGGGGCTGCAGAGCCTCCCCGCCTCCTTACTCCCACCACACACACTCCAGCTGGGCAGGGCTAGTGGGGCCTCATGAGGGGTCCCAGGAGTGGTCCTTGTGCCTGGAAATGGAGGGATGTGGACCAGGGTGCAGCAATCTGAAGTTTCCCGTGTGCTCTTAAGGCCATTGCAAGTTATGAATGTATAATTTAGTACTGTGTCTATCCATGAGACATGACTTTTGTTAAACAAAAGGGGTGTGTGTGTGTGTGTGTGTGCACGCACGTGTGCACACATGCATGTACTCTGTGAGATTTACACTGGAAAGCAGTAAATATTCTATGTAATGTGTGTTGCCATATATACTGCTCGGACTTGGGCTTTTGGTTATTGTTGGCCTGGTGGATTGTTCAGAATACATTGTTTAAGAAAATGGGCTAACAGCTCTTGTATTTTCACCCCAAAGCATGTTTCTTTATGTAGATGCCACTTTAAGCTTGATCAGAATTAAATGTGTGGTTTCTTCCCTGAGGCCTTGCAGTGATTTCTGTGATGGGGTGGGCACAGCGATGGCGCCTGCACTCCAAACCCCGTGCCAGCAAGGGGGGACCACCTGCAGGTGGGGACTGTTTGTACCAGGTGTTTGTCACTCGCCTGACACAGTGATGGTGCTCAGCCGCACTGTCATGCCACCTTGCACCTTTGCAGGTATGGGCATGTGCACCTGTAGGAACCTTCCATCCCTTTGTCCCTGGGGTGGTGGTGATCTTCCTTGCCAGCTTAGATAATGAAGAGGCTTTGTGTCTTGCCCCAAGCCTCCCAGACTGTGATGGTCAGAAGCTCATTTCTGGCTTTTCTAACCCCTGGTGGGAGTTCACGGGTGTGGCTCGGCTCTGGTCCACTGGTTCTTAGTGAAGTGCATGTTCCAGGAGCACTGTTCTTATCGTTGTTCAGTTGATCAGTTGCATCTGATGCTTTGCGCCCCCATGGACTGCAGCACACCACACTTCCCTGTTCATCACCAGCTCCCAGAGCTTGTTCAAACTCATGTCATTGACTTGGTGATGCCATCCAACCATCTCATCCTCTGTCGTCCCCTTCTCCTGTCATCAATCTTTTCCCAGCATCGGGATCTTTGCTAATGAGTCAGCTCTTTGCATCACATAGTCAAAGTACTGAGCTTCAGCTTCAGCAACAGTCCTTCCAATGAATATTCAGGTTTGATTTCCTTTAGGATGGACTGGTTTGATCTCCTTGCAGTCCAACAGTCTTCTCTAACACCACAGTTCAAAAGCATCAATTTTTGGCACTCAACCTTCTTTAGGGTCCAACTCTCACATCCATACATGATGACTGGAAAAACCATAGCTTTGACCAAATGGACCTTTATCAGCAAAGTCCCTGCTTTTAAATATGCTATCTAGGTTTTTCATAGCTTTTCTCCCAAGGAGTAAGCATCTTTGACTTTCATGGCTGCAGTCAACATCTGCAGTAATTGTGGAGCCCAAGAAAATAAAGTCTGTCACTGTTTCCATTGTTTCCCCATCTACTGCCATGAAATGATGCTCCACTTCATGTTCCTGGGTAGCACCTCTCATTATCTCCTGACTTCAGTCCTTAATTTCCTATGACTATAGCCTTGCCCAGTAACTGTCTGTAGTGGACCGGTGCTGGAGGCAGCATGTGGGTGCCCACAGGAGAACAACTGTGAAGGGAGGGAAGGGATTCCCCCCACATCACCCCTTCCTGCTCCTGGCAGTTGTGACTCTCATTTCAGTCAACCTCTGACTTTCTGAACCATCCTGTCACCCACAGGTGCCCACACAGATGGCGCCCAGCAGGAGGGCCCAATGCCAAGGTGTCCAGGGGACCTTCCTGCAGCTGGCCCCCTGGGAGGTGATGCCTGGTCCCCCAGCATGGAGCCAAGAGTACCATGAAGTCCCCTGTGTCCTCCCCTCAAAGCCCTGACTTGGGACTGCATCACAGACCCTGTCACCTCCTGCCAAGTCCCGCCTCTATTTGTGAGCCCAGAGTTCTGCAGAGACCCATGTGCCCTGTGGCCCCAGGAGGGCACCACTGCCCCCTGGGGAGGGGGAGGGTGCTGGGAGCCCTCCAGGGCAACGTCTGGGGGACGAGCCCTGCTGGGGAGCAGGTCTGTCCAGGCAGCATGGATGGTGCTCAGGCAGCCTGGGGGAGCTTGGCACTGCCTTCTGTGGGCTGGGCGGCCTTGGCCTTGGCCTCCCAGAGCCCGGCTGCTCTCCTCTGAGTGATGAAGGGCTCAATGCCTCATGGCATTGCATCCAGCAGATGGACCGGGCACGTCCAAGTGAGGGCCAGCCCTGAGCCAGGCCCAGGAGCGGCTGTCACCCCCGGGTACACGGTGGTCCCTCCCTGGGCCTCAGTCTCTGCTCCTGGGAGGGGAGGCGCTGGAGGAGGGGCCTCTGAGTCAGAGAAGCAGAGGCCCTGGGGCCTGCAAGCCAGGGTGTCCAGGGTGCGTCCAGGGTAGCGGCCAGCCAATGTACCCCAGCACAGAGGGAGGGGCCAGGCCTGAGGGAAGCACTTAGCATCCCACCCAGCTCTGTGCCCTTGGCTGTGGCTCCCTCTGGTGGAGGTGGTACACAAGACAAGGCCTGGCCAGCAGGCCCCAATGCCAGGTCAGGAAGCCAGCCTGCTGAAATAAAACTTACATTGTACATTAAGTGTTGGGAGCCGGTTTGGATTAGCGCTCTGCCCATGACAAGGGTCATGAGGAAGGAGGCTTGGCAATAACGCAAGGGCGATCCAGCCTCAGGAGCCCCCTGGAGGTTCTCGAGCATCTACCCCCCAAAAAAGCCGGAGGCTGCCTACTTTCTGCTTTGTGTTCTCACCTCTGACTTTACAGGGGCTGTCCCCCACTACCTTTCTCTGAAAAAAGAGCTAACTTACAGCTCCAGTTAATAATTCCTGAGTGTGACAGTGTTTCAGCCTACAAACTCCTTTTTGGAAATCCTCTAGCCTGCCTGGAGTTCCAGAAAAACATCTATTTCTGCTTTATTGACTATGCCAAAGCCTTTGACTGTGTAGATCACAATAAACTATGGAAAATTCTGAAAGAGATGGGAATACCAGACCACCTGATCTGCCTCTTGAGAAATCTGTATGCAGGTCAGGAAGCAACAGTTAGAACTGGACATGGAACAACACACTGGTTCCAAATAGGAAAAGGAGTACGTCAAGGCTGCATATTGTCACCATGTTTATTTAACTTATATGCAGAGTACATCATGAGAAATGCTGGACTGGAAGAAACAGAAGTTGGAATCAAGATTGCTGGGAGAAATATCAATAACCTCAGATATGCAGATGACACCACTCTTATGGCAGAAAGTGAAGAGGGGCTAAAAAGCCTCTTGATGAAAGTGAAAGTGGAGAGTGAAAAGGTTGGCTTAAAGCTCAACATTCAGAAAAAGAAGATCATGGCATCTGGTCCCATCACTTCATGGGAAATAGATGGAGAAACAGTGGAAACAGTGTCAGACTTTCTTTTTCTGGGCTCCAAAATCACTGCAGATGGTGACTCTAGCCATGAAATTAAAAGACGCTTACTCCTTGGAAGGAAAGTTATGACCAACCTAGATAGCATATTCAAAAGCAGAGACATTACTTTACCAACAAAGGTTCGCCTAGTCAAGGCTATGGTCTTTCCTGTGGTCATGTATGGATGTGAGAGCTGGACTGTGAAGAAGGCTGAGCGCCGAAGAATTGATGCTTTTGAACTGTGGTGTTGGAGAAGACTCTTGAGAGTCCCTTGGACTGCAAGAAGAACCAACCAGTCCATTCTGAAGGAGATCAATCCTGGAATTTCTTTGGAAGGAATGATGCTAAAGCTGAAACTCCAGTATTTTGGCCACCTCATGCAAAGAGTTGACTCATTGGAGAAGACTCTGATGCTGGGAGGGATTGAGGGCAGGAGGAGAAGGGGATGACAGAGGATGAGATGGCTGGATGGCATCACTGACTTGATGGGTGTGAGTCTGAGTGACCTCCGGGAGCTGGTGATGGACAGGGAGGCCTGGCGTGCTGCGGTTCATGGGGTCGCAAAGAGTCGGACACGACTGAGCGACTGATCTGATCTAATCTGATCTAGCCTGCCTGAATAGGTTTTTCGGGCCACATGTGATTGCTCAGATCCTCCCAACTGTGAGAGGCATGAGATGTTCTAAACTTTCTAAACACAGATTCCTTTGAGCAGTTAAAAGATTGATTAGAAATTGTATTGGTGAAGGGCTTTTCACTTGTTGGGCCAATGTTTGCTGCTAAGTCTCCACATCCCTTACCTACTGTGTCCTTGGCAGTGTATTGAAATGTAAATAGTAGCTTTAATGTTTGTAACCTTGGACCCTAGAGTTAATTCTTTTTCTTGTTACAACCCACCACACCTTTGCCCTATAGAAATGCAACTCCAATGCTTTTGGAGGGTGGCGCCTGACTTTAGAATAATCACCTTTAGAGCAAATAAGTTCCTTAAAATGTTAATCTTAATTAACATTAATGTTAATTAATTATTAATCTTCTTAATTAATGTTAATCTTCTGGGCCAGAAGATGATGTAACTCACCTAAACTTTTGCGTGTGATAGGTTTGAAAGCCTGGCTCAGGCACTGCTGTCCCTGCATGACTCCACCCCTTCCCCCATCATCCTCTATGCATAACTTAAGGGATAAAAACTACTTTGAAAAGTAAAGTGTGGGGCTTTGTTCAGCGAAGCTTGGTCTCCCCATGTCGTTCTTTCTCTTACCTTCTGGCTGAATTATTCAGCCTCCTCTCTCCACAAAATGTTCTCACTGAACCATCGTTATTTCATCCACTTTTCTTCAGTGCATTTCCTCCTCACTGAGCTATCTTCATTTTATCACTCTTTATATCTTTAATTAATATTTTAATAAGCAGTTGTTTCCTGATCGCCTATGTCGTCTCCCCTTCGAAATCCCTGGATCCACCGGGGCTGGATCCCAGCAAAGAGGGGCTAAACTTCTTAGGACGATGTGTGGTCTCTGAGCGGCCAGGACACGCCCCATATTTCTTGGGGCCTGGCTGCACTGGAGAGTCCACTTGTCCCTTCTCGGTGCCCAGGACCCGCACTCATCTCTTGGGGACCTCGCCCCCTCTGGTCCCCAGGAAGGTGGGATCGCGCTGGCACCCGGGCTCCAGGCAACCCCGGGGATGCGGGTCCGCAGGCGCTCTACCGAGCGCGGCCTCCGGGTACCTGACGGGCGCGCAGCAGTGAGGTGTCAGCCATAGTGCACGCCTGCGACCTTCCTCGAGGGGACGGGGTGTCGGGCTTCGGGGGGCGGGGCCGGGGGCGGGGCGGTCCCCGCCCACTACTTGCTTCCGACACACCCCCGCCGCGCCAGGAGGGTTACCCTACAGGCTGGGGAAACCCAGGGCCACCCCAGGCTGGCAGTTTTGGTGTGAGCCCCCACCTACCCGATCAGACAGGAGCCAGGGACGGCAAGGGCAGAGGGCGGGCATGGGAGAGTGGGTGGGATAAGGGAGTCCCTCTCCATGGGGACCCTCTGGGAGGTGACTGCAGAGTCCCCTGGGAGGCAGAAGAGTCCTGGGGCAGCGGTCCCTTTGGACAAGTGGGACCAGGGGCCGTGCTGTAAGGGCCCCAAGCCTGGATGCCTCTGTCCTGGGTGTGGCCTGGACAGTTGCACAGGGCGTCACACTTAGAAGGACCCCATGTTCGCTTTGAAGCTCTGCTGTGGTCATCTTGAAATTCTTGACCATCTTTGAACAGGGTTCCTACATTTTGATTTTGCACGGGGCCCTGAAAATCATGTAGTCGGTCCTCTGACAGCCAATGTATCTTTTCTGAATTCCCCACAACTCACCACCTCCACGGCCACTAACCCCAAACTGAGTCAGGACCAGCTCACTCGCATACCGAGTGTTCTTGCAGCGGGCAGGCCTGGGCCTTTGGTTTCCCTGGACCCCGCCTACGAGGCCCCTGTACTTTCAATCCTGTCCACCTACAGTCTATCTTCCTCACAGCGGGAGGATACTTCCAACCTGGAAATCAGATCAGGCCCTTCCCTGCTCAAAACCCTCAAACACTTCTCCAACCCACTTGAGATAAAATTCAAATACACGACCATGGTCTCTGAGGCCCAGCTTGCTCTGGTCATTGGCCGTCTCTCCAATGACAGCTCCTACCACTTCTTCTCCTCTCTGCTTACTCAGGCCCCACTACTAACCTCTCCTTCCTGCCTCCCTGCATTTGTACTGACAGTTCCCTGCCCTAGTTATGCCCTTCCCTAGCTCTTTGTGAGCCATGTTCCCTCATTTCATGCCGATCTGTTGGCTCAGAGGGCACCTCCTTGAAGAGGCCTTCCTTGATTCCCCATCTCATCCTCCCCATCTCATCCTCATTTTTATCTCTTTAACTGCTTTATTTTTCATCTTATCACTTATCACACTCAAAATCCCACATAGTGTATCATGCTTGGGTGAATTCTGATTGTCGCTCACTCCTATTATAATGGAAGCTCCAAGGGAACTAGGCTTAGTGATGAAGCCTAGAAAAGTGCCTAGTATATAGTAGGTGCGAGAGAACCCTGGGTGAAATGACTAATGTTAAATGAATGAATGGGAAAGGAAAAGCAAAAAATCAGAAATCATAAGGGATAATCAGAGATGCTAAGTCACTTCAGTCGTGTCCGACTCTGTGCGATCCCATAGACAGCAGCCCACTAGGCTCCTTTGTCCCTGGGATTCTCCAGGCAAGAATACTGGAGTGGGTTGCCATTTCCTTCTCCAATGCATGAAAGTGAAAAGTCAAAGTGAAGTCGCTCAGTCGTGTCCGACTCTTAGCGACCCCATGGACTGGAGCCTACCAGGCTCCTCCATCCACGGGATTTTCCAGGCAAGAGTACTGGGGTGGGGTGCCATTACAAGGATATATACATATTCTATTTTAATGTGGCATATATATATACATATATATACATATATAAATACATATATAAATACCTGTATATGAATGCATATATGCACAATGTAGACAGAAGTATATATTGCTGTTCAGTCCCTAAGTCATGTCCAACTCTTTGCGACCCAATGGACTGCAGCACGCCAGACTGTAGTATATATACATCAAAATTATATGCTTCTCTTTTCAGGCAATGGTGTCCACCTTTCCCTTCCTGTAAATGCTTGTTTCATATTCCTTCTATCCAAAGTCCTTCAGCTGACCCAAAAATATCCTCCAGAGTTTCCACTGCCCAAACCAGTATATCTACTCCAGAACCACACACTACATGTGGTCATGACTCTCAGGTCAGTTTCAACCTGTCACACTTCCCTTTGGATGAAAGTGATGAAACACCCTCCCCCCGGGGTGTGTCCCATCTTCTACTGCAGGTGGGGGGACACTTCAGGGTGGACACATCAAAGGCAGCAGTGGCTTCATCTGCTTTCCATCCAGAGACCTGGAGCTCCCTAGGGATCCTGCAGCAGGGAGGGGGCAGCCATGACCCCTGGACTGGGGTGGGAGCAGCTGGATCCTGCCGTTGCAGGATAATCAGAGATAATAAGAAACAAATAATTAGATGACAGATCTAAACCAAACATATCAGTCATTATATGAAGTGCTGAGAGTTATTACATTAACTGTAAATGGTCTTTGGTTGTTTTTTCAGTTGCTAAGTCCAGTTTATTATTTGCCAAGACATGGAGTGCACCTTGCCAGGCCCCTCTGTCATCCACCATCTCCCAGAGTTTGGTCAAATTCATATTCACTGAGTTGGTGAAACTATCTTACCATCTCATCCTCTGCCTGCCCTTCTCCTTTTGCCTTCAATCTTTCCCAGCATCAGGGTTTCTTACAATGAGTTGGCTCTTCTCATCAGGTTCCAAATAGTGGAGCTTCAGGATCAGTCCTTCAAAACAACATTCAGAGTTGATGGTGTAAATAACTCAATTAAAAGCCAGGGATTGACAGAGTGCTAAAAGCGTAAAATTCTATGATATGTTGCCTGTAAAAGACCACTACAGATGGGAAGACATAAATAAGGTGAAAGTAAATGAACGAAAAGGCAGGTTTTAGGCTGGTTTAGAAAAGGTACAGGAACCAGAGATCAAATTGCCAACATCTGCTGGATCATCAAAAAAGCAAGAGAGTTCCAGAAAAACATCTATTTCTGTTTTATTGACTATGCCAAAGCCTTTACTGTGTGGATCACAATAAACTGAGGAAATTCTGAAAGAGATGAGAATACTAGACCACCTGATCTGCCTCTTAAAAAACCTGTATGGAGGTCAGCAAGCAACAGTTAGAACTGGACATGGAACAACAGACGGTTCCAAATAGGAAAAGGAGTACGTCAAGGCTGTATATTGTCACCGTGCTTATTTAACTTATATGCAGAGTACATCATGAGAAATGCTGGGCTGGAGGAAGCACAAGCTGGAATCAAGATTGCCGGGAGGAATATCAATAACCTCAGATATGCAGATGACACCACCCTTATGGCAGACAGTGAAGAGGAACTAAAAAGCCTCTTGATGAAGGTGAAAGTGGAGAGTGAAAAAGTTGGCTTAAAGCTCAACATTCAGAAAACTAAGATCATGGCATCTGGTCCCAACACTTCATGGCAAACAGATGGGTAAACAGCAGAAACAGTGGCTGACTTTATTTTTCGAGGCTCCAAAATCACTGCATATTAAAAAGCAGAGACATTACTTTGCCAACAAAGGTCAGTCTAGTCAAGGCTATGGTTTTTCCAGTAGTCATGTATGGATGTGAGAGTGGAACTATAGAGAAAGGTGAGCGCTGACGAATCGGTGCTTTTGAACTATGGTGTTGGAGAAGACTCTTGAGAGTCCCTTGGACTGCAAGGAGATCAAACTAGTCCATCCTATAGGAGATAAGTCCTGGGTGTACACTGGAAGGACTGAAGTTGAAGCTAAAACTCCAATACTTTGGCCCCCTGAGGCAAAGGGCTGACTCATTTGAAAAGACCCTGATACTGGGAAAGATTGAGGGCAGGAGGAGAAGGGGATGACAGAGGATGAGATGGTTGGATGGCATCACCGACTCAATGGATATGGGTTTGGGTAGACTCCAGCAGTTGCTGATGGACAGGGAGGCCTGGCATGCTGCTGTTCACCGGGTCGCAAAGACTCAGACAGTACTGAGCAACTGAACTGAACTGAACTGAACTGAATTGAAATGAATGAAAAAAAATGCCATATAGACAATAAGCTTGAGAAGGCCAGTGTTGCGATCTTATTATACTTCATTCTATTGCCTTTACCTCTGATCTGATCTGATTGTGATATAATTGACATATAATATGGCTATTTTTTTTTAACCAGCCAAAGAGAATTCAAATCAAAGGTTGTCACAAAAGACAAACACATTTCATAATGACAATAGGGCAATTCAACAGAAAGACAAAACAGCAATTGTGTGTCTACCTAATAAATAGACCTCCGATATAGGAAGCAAAAGTTAACAGAATTAAAGAATGAAATAGATAATTTCACGGTTACTGTAGGAGAGATTATCATCTTCTCTCAGCAGTTGCTAGAACTAGAAAAAACTACAGAGAAGATACAGATCTAAGGAACAGCACCACCCTTCTTGACTTGACTCCCAAACAGGACAGTAGAATACACATTCTTTTCCAGTGACGTGGAACACACAGATGGACTCAAGAGAGACCACACGGTAGACTTACACAAGTCTCAACTCGTTCAAAAAGGTAAAGGATCGCACAGAATATTCTGTGACCATAACAAAACTGAATTACAAATCAATAACTGTGAGGATTTTTACAGACACTCTAAGAATCTGTAAGTGAAAGTGCAACTTGAATTGACAGGTCAGACCCAAAGAGGCGAGATTAAACGACTGATTTCCTGGGCCGCAGGAACCCCACTGACCACGCTGACCCCAGGCCACCGTGGCCCCCGAACCCCACGCCCGCCGTGACCCCGGCCCGCGCCCCGGCCGCCCCGCGCCCGACGCGCCGTGTCCGTTGGCCCTCCGTCCTGCGCCTCGGACGCAGCTCGCACCGGGCGCTGCCATGGGGCCCGGGCCGGCTCTCCTGCTCCTGGGCCTGGGCCTGGGCCTGGGCTGTGGGCCCGGCCGCCGGCCTCCGCCCCCAGCTCCAGCGCAGGCGCCCGGCTCGCCCTCCCGAGACGTCCCCGAAACGACGCCCGGCGCGGCCCGGCGTGCCCCATCCGAGACCCGGGCCCTCGTCCAGGCGTGGCGACCGGAGGCCGCGCTCCGCTCGGTCAGGGCCTCCCGGGAGCCCGGGGAGCGGGGCGCAGGCTTTGGCGGCCTTGGGGCCGGCCGCGCCCGCGTCAGCCTCCGGGCCCGCGCGGCCCCGGGCGGCGGCATCTTCCTGAGCGGCCGCCGCGGCCTCTGCCTGCCGGCCGGGCGGCCCCCGAGCCTCGCGCCGCGCTGCCTCCGCGCGCACGTCCAGCTGCGCGCCCGCCGCGCCGCCGCCGCCGCCGCCGCCTCGCCCGCGCCGGTGGACCTGCAGCTGTCCGCGGCCGGCGGCCGGCTCTCCCTGCGCTGGCTGTCCCGCCTGCCGCGCTCGCTCGGGCCTCTGGAGTGGACCTTCCGCCTCGGGCTGCTCGGGCCCGCGGCCGCCGAGAGCCGCGCGTTGCCCCGTCGGGCTCTGCACCGCGGCCGGCGCTCCTACCCGGGATTCGTGGCCCGAACCGAGTGTCCCACGGACGGGCCCAGCCCGGTCGTCTTAGAAGCTGTCAGCCCGAACAGCTCCGAACCCACTGAGTCCTCCGTGTCCTGTCAGGTAGTCAATAAAGAGGTCTGTAAATTGGACCGCGTACGAATAAATAGGAACGACGATAAACCGGTGCGACTGACCAGGGACATGGAAGGCACCTTGAATGCAACAATAATCCTCTTCTGTCCCCTCCAAGAGTACTTTTATCGGGGTTGGGCTGTCTATGCCGTGGCTTATGTAGGGGCCGTGCCTGACTGGACTAAACCTCTGGTAAAGCCACCGCTCAAGTTTAGGAGAAGTTCCCAAGTGGTGACTATACCCCCATATTCTTTACCTTGGGGGGTGTATCTGTTGAATTTCTCCGTGGTTGTCAGAACGCGGGATCCCCGGGTTCCAGGGCAGAGCAACTCAGACAGAATCTATGTTGTCATTTTTAGACGTCCCCTGAATGCCGTCATTTCAGGGCCTTCCAACATCACAATTAATTTCACAGATGGGGTGACTCTCAATGGAAATATGTCTTCTGATCCAGAGGAAACAGACCCTCTAGAGAAAGAGATACTTAAGTTTCTCTGGTACTGCACCACAAACCCAAGAAACTATGATGGAAAAAACATAACAGTGATAAGCAAGGAAGTTTGTCTCCCGGAGCAGGTTGATCTCAAGTGGACATGGGCCTCTGGTCCTATTCTCACACTTTCTCCAGAAATACTTCAAGGCGGCCGTGTATATTTTTTCAGACTGGTGATCCAGAAGACCAGCAGGTCAGCCTTTGCTGATGCAACGGTGCATGTGCTTCAAGGAGAGCCGGTAGCAAGCATTTCATGCATTGAAAATTGTGACCAGGTTCTGGTTTTATCAGAGAGATTCTCGTTGTCGCTGGACTGCACAGGTTGTACAGCAGGCCGAGATGTCTATCGGTGGTCCATTCTGACGTCTTCAGGTCAGGAGGTGCCATTTGACTGGACGGGGCAAACTTCAACAGGACGGAATGGTGCTTACGTGTCTATAAAAGCTTTTGCTTTCTGGAATTTCAGGGAAGATAAGTTTTGGATTTCTCTAAATGCAGCAACTTGGAGTGGAGTCAAGTTGGTCTTAAGGTATCCTTTCATTATTCGCCATGTCCCTATAAGCACAGACTGCAAAATTGTTCCAGAAAAAGGAATTTCCTTCATTACTCAGTTTGTTGTCATTTGTACTCATTTCAAGCATAAGAACATTGTTCTTACATATAAAATAATAGTTCCTGATGTACATGGTTTTGGTGAGATCAGTTCTGTGAAAGAGAATAACTTTGGATCCATCCTGTATCTGGGGAAGAATTCCACATCGCCCCCTTCCTTTCTCCCTGTTGGTGTGTTGGACAGTCATTATGCCTTGAAAATAATTGCTCAGGCATATAATACCTCTCTGGGAGCTTTTTCTCAGGTGAACTTGTATGCCACTGTGCGGCCTCCCACTGACGTAAAGTCATCAACGACTGTGCTGGAGGAGTTATTCAACTTCACCACGGGACCAAATTCCTCCCTGTCTACTTTGCTTCAACAGCAGGATTTTCTAAATGCAAGTTATTTAATATACGTAGTAGCTTCTGTCTTGAATAGCATGAAAACCGACTTAAGTCTGCAAGCTGACAAAATAAAACTCCGAGAACACCTTTTCAATCAGACACTCATTCCTCCTATAAACACTTTGGTGAATATTAGCCAGGTGGTCATGGCTGTTACTAAATTAACAGAGAAAACCTCTGAGATCAGTGCATTCTCTCAGACACCGGCCACAGTGAGGACTTGGCAAGCAAGCCAAGCCCTCCAAGATAGTCATCAGAGAGATAAGAGCATTTCTTCTGAGCAAATAGAAAGTGTGTGCACTGGAATATTAATAACCTTGTCTAACATCCTGAAACTGCTGGTTCATTATGAAGTCTTTGAAGAGCCTTTCCACGTGGTTGAATCTCTAGCAGACACGGTATTGGCTGTGAAAGTGCCAGAGAATGAGACCACTGCCTTGAGGACCTCCAACTTTAAAATGTATGTCAAGAAAACCGAAAAGTGGAATGTTACCAAGTTCTTCAGCACCCAGAAGCACTGTCAGAATTGTTTTTATCCCAGCCTAAATGTGAACAGCGTTCCTAGTCTGCCTGCCAACGCTCCGATTTCCACAATGTTTTGTGAATTTGCGGATGACCCTTTCCCTTGGCTAAATTATGGGGAAAACATTTTGACCCAGGTGGTTGGATTCCGAATGACAGGAGTGGAGGCCACGGGTGATGTGATTGAGATCCCACCTGATGCAGTGGAAGTGTACCTCATCAGGAAAAACCTGAGCTTTGGAACTTTTAATCTCACGGTGGGACCCAGCTCAGAGCCTTATGCAGCGGATGACTCAGCGACAAAGACGACCGGGGCGTTCAGCTTTGTTGTGGACAGTACAGCAGGCAGGGACGTGCTGATCCACATCATGACAGACGTGTCCGTCTTGTTCACAGTGTCTGTGTACGCGGGCCGTGAGATCACACCCAACTCTTTTATGACCAGCTACCTGGTGCCCCATAAAATCCCTCCAATTGCCAACCAGAGTGACCTGTTTGACCCGGAGTGTATGGTGAAGGAGGCCCGAGTGGTCTGCCTCCCCGCGGCCCTGGTGCAGGTCATAGCTCAGCGAACCGATTCCTCTGAGTGCACTGTCGCTGTGGTTCTACAGGCACCTCGTTTCGTCCTAAAACCCAATAACAAGTTGGTGACAATTTCTGTTTTCAGCAGTGAATGCTTGGACATGTTTGGGATCCAGAGCGATTGGAGAGAAGATACCTGCGTTGTGGGAGAGAAGACCACTTGGCAAAGAGTGCACTGTATCTGCAAGAACCCACGGCGGGCCAAACGGCAGCTGGATATAATCAAACAGGCCAACCTTCGCCTGAGGACCCACTATTTGACAGCCAAGGTGATCGTGATCCCTAACCCTGTGGACTTACGAGTGGAGGCAGTCAAGAACGTCACCCAAAACCCTGTGACCCTCTTCACAGTACTTCTCATTATGCTGTTGTACTTGGTCCTTGCGTTCTGGGCCTTGCACAGAGATGAAACGGACCAATACCTTAGGGAGCATGTGATAGTTCTCCTTGATAACGATCCTTATGATAATGTGTGTTATCTAGTCACTGTTTTTACAGGAAGCCGTTGTGGTTCTGGGACCAGGGCCAATGTCTTTATCCAACTGCACGGAACTGAAGGTAGCAGCGATGTGCACTGTTTAAGCCATCCACAATTTACCAGTCTCTACCGAGGAAGCATCTGCACTTTCCTCCTAGCGACGAAAAAGGACTTGGGCGACATCCATTCCCTCCGTGTGTGGCACAACAATGAGGGCAGGTCCCCTGAATGGTATTTAAGTAGAATCAAAGTGGAGAATCTGTTCAGCAGACACATCTGGCTCTTCATGTGCCGAGAATGGCTTTCTATTGACACCTCTCTGGATCGAACATTTCTCGTAACCCCCCCAGATAAGCCTCTCAAGAAAATGGACTTTTTCCTTATAGATTTAAGTTACAAGCTGGGGAGAAGCCACTTGTGGTTCTCCGTTTTTTCTGGTGTCATTTCTACACCGTTCAATAGGCTCCAGAGGCTGTCCTGTTGCTTAGCCATGTTGTTGTCCACGCTTCTATGTAATATTATGTTCTTTAGTCTAGAGAAGGAGATCGAAGCAGAGCCACAAGAGCAGAGGTACATCAGGTCGATGGTGATCGGCCTGGAAAGTGCCTTTATTACCCTCCCTGTGCAACTAGTGATCAAATCTTTGTTCATGTATTCCCAGAGGAGACCTCAGGTGACTCTAGGTGAGGTCACTCCTCGGAAACATCCTTTGAAAGCACCAGCCAGCCAGCACTGGGAAGAACGATTGGGAAACTGGCATGCCTATGAAATTGACAAGGCAATCTCCCAGGAGCCTGTGTCTAACAGACATCGTGCAAAACCCAAAGCTTCTGTCAACGTCACCTCTAAAAGACAGCCCCCGGCCAAGCAAGAAGAAAGCCAGGGGTCTCCCATCAAAAGCAAGGTCTCCCGTACCGAAAGCAAGGTCTCCAGAACTCAGGGCAAGGTCTCCAGAACCCAAAGCAAGGTCTCCAGAACCCAAAGCAAGGTCTCTAGAAACCAAAGCAAGGTCACTCAAGCACAAAGCAAGTTCTCCAACATCCATAGAAGAAATAGAAGCACCAATAACCCAAATATTGAAGACAATACAAAGGTTTCTGATGAGCAGCCTCCCCAGCCAGGTTCAGCAGCCCTTAAAGAGAAGACCAGAATGGTCCTGCCACAATGGTGTGTTTATGTTGCCTGGCTCTTGGTTTTTCTTACCTGTGGCATATCCTCCTTCTTCATCATATTTTATGGACTGACTTACGGCCTCGAAAAGTCAACAGCATGGCTGTTTGCATCGTTTTGTGCATTCGCTCAGTCAGTCTTTTTAGTGCAGCCATCTAAAATCATGCTCGTGTCAGGCTACAGAACACGGAAGGCCAAGTACTGTAAAAACGTTTCGTGGATCGGAAACAGCCGCTTCACCGAGATCAAGCTGCACAACATTCGGAAGGACCCAGAAGAAATGGACAGACGCCACTGGTATGTCATGGAGCTCCGAAACTCGAGAATGTACCAGCCTCTCACCCAAGATGAAATCATGATATTCCAAAGAAAGAAGAGGATCAAGAGAAGAGCTTTCCTGTTCCTGAGTTACATCCTCACTCACTTCATCTTTCTGGCTCTCTTGCTGAGCCTAGTCGCCGTCCTATGCCCCACTGACAGCTTTTACTATAATCAGTTTATTCGGGACCAGTTCTCTGTGGATCTGGCCGGCGTGGCCAGGCTGGAGGACATCTATCAGTGGCTGAACAGGGTGCTGTTGCCTCTGCTCCACAATGACCCGAATCCCACGTTTTTCCCTGACAGCTCCTCTAAAATCCTTGGCCTGCCACTCATGAGGCAGGTGAGGGCGCAACCTGGAGAGATAATGTGTCTGCCGGCCAAGAAATTTGTGGAGGGCAGCCTCAAAGGAGAGATTCGCTGTCACCCTGAATACGGCATTGACCCAGAAGACACAAAAAACTACTCTGGGTCATGGAATAGAGTTAGTAAGCGGGACACTGACAAGACGACCAGAGGGTTTACTTACAGGCCTCCGGAGAAGAGGTGGGCATACTCTTCCTATGGGCTGCTGCACACCTATGGCTCAGGAGGATACGCCTTCTATTTTTTTCCAGCAGAGCAGCAGTTTAATTCCACACTGAGGCTCAGTGAACTCCAGAAAAGCCATTGGCTGGATGAGAAGACGTGGTCTGTGATTGTGGAATTGACCACCTTCAATTCAGACATCAGTCTCCTCTGCAGCATCTCGGTCATCTTTGAGGTCTCTCAGTTAGGTGTTGTGAACACTAGCCTGTATGCACACTCCTTCTTGCTCGCTGATTTCAACAGGAAAAACTCAGCCGACTCAGCAGAAAACTACTTGCACTTGGCCATCTTCATTTTCTTCCTTGCCTACACTGTTGATGAGGTTTACGTAATCACACAAGAATGGACTGCCTACGTGCAAAGTGTATATAATTTGCTCAACTTTGCTCTAAAATGTATCTTTACCTTGTGGATCGTGCTCTTTTTCAGGAAGCACTTCTTGGCCATCGGTGTAGTTCAGGTTTACCGGTTGAACCCTGAGGATTTCATTCCCTTTCATGCAGTGGCTCAAGTGGATCACACCATGAGAGTGATTTTGGGCTTCCTGGTATTTCTGACGATCCTGAAGACGCTCCGGTATTCCAGGGTCTTTTACGATGTGCGTCTGGCTCAGAGGGCCATCCAGATTGCCCTTCCTGGCATCTGCCACATGGCATTGGTGGTGTCCGTGTATTTCTTTGTCTTCATGGCGTTCGGGTACTTGGTGTTCGGGCAGCACGAGTGGAACTACAGTGACATGATCCATGCCACACAGACAGTATTTTCCTACTGTGTCTCAGCTTTTGAGAACACGGAATTTTTCAATAACCAGGTTCTCGGGGTCCTCTTCCTCTCATCTTTCATGCTGGTGATGATCTGCATATTGATCAACTTATTTCAGGCAGTGATTTTGTCAGCCTACGAGGAAATGAAGCAGCCCGTGTACGAGGAGCCCTCAGAAGAAGTGGAAGCCATGACTTATCTGTGTCGCCGGCTAAGGTCTGCTTTTGGCTGCCTGTGCTTCAAACCCAGGGCGGAAGACGAGCCCAGGTTCTTCATCAACATGGTGTATGGGCAGCCAGAGAAGAACAGCCGCCGCTACCTGGGGCTGAAGACCAGAAACATTAATGGGAAGAAAATGGTTTACCTCGTCGTGTGATCCATGGCAGTGTCAAGGCCCACAGGCAGGTTCCTCCCAAAGGCTTGGTTTCTCAGGTCGAGGGGCGTTTCATGGCTCAGTTGTGTTTCCCACCCATATTCTTCACAGTGCACCCCGCGTCTGGACACATCTACAGCAGAGGCCTCCATGCTTGGGACTTGAAAGGAGGGTCAAGGGCAGTGTGGCCTCTGCAGAGAGAGGAGGGCAACCATCTGTGAGTCCCGGGTTCACTGCCCTTTTCCTTAGAAGCTGCTGTCTTTGGCACTGACTAGAGTTTAGAGGTTAGAGACCTAGATTTGGGGGAGGGAGCTGAAAGGGCCCCCAACCTCATCTCAACTTGTCAGAAGCAGCAGCTGAACACTCCTGCTGTTCCAGTCCCCTGTCCCCGAGGCTGGGAGGCCAGGGCTAGTGGTTGGGGGCTGAGCCCAGGTCCTTCAGCCCTGCTGGCCCTTCCCTTTGCTGATGGGGCTGCAGAGCCTCCCTGCCTCCTTACGCCCACCACACACACTCCAGCTGGGCAGGGCTGGAGGGGCCTCATGAGGGGTCCCAGGAGTGGCCCTTGTGCCTGGAAATGGAGGGATGTGGACCAGGGTGCAGCAATCTGAAGCTTCCCATCTGCTCTTAAGGCCACTGCAAGTTATGGATGTAACGTGTTTCTGGCCACGAGACATGACTTTTCTTAAACAAGAAGGTGTGTGGGTGTGTGCATGCTGTCGAGTTCACACTGAAAGGCAGTGAATGCTCTATGCCATGAATGTAGCCATCTCTCTCTCCAGGATTTGGGCTTTTGTTTATTGATGCCCTGATGGCTTGTTTAGAACACATTGTGTAAGAAAATTGGTTAACAGCTCCTGTGTTTTCAACCCAAAGTGTGTTCCTTCATGAAAATGTCATGCTAAGCTTCATCAGAAGTAAACTATGATTCCTCTATGAGGCCTGCAGTGATTTCTGTGAGAGGGGCAGGTACACAGATGGCGCCTGCCCTCGAAATGCAGTGCCAGCGAAGGGGAACAAACCGCAGGTGTGACTGCTTTGACCCAGCTGTTTATCACTTGCTTGGTGCCCTGATGGTGCTCACTCAGCTGCACTGCATGGCCATGGCACCTTGGCAGGTATGGGCACGTGTACATGTAGAGGCCTTCCCTCCTTTCGTCCCTGGGGTCGGGGTGGTCTTCCTGCCAATTAGACAATAGTCTTTCTGACTCACCCAAGATCACCCAGACTGTCATGATCAAATGCTCAGTTCTGTGTTTTCTAACTTCCCTGGTGGGAATCCCCACGTGTGGCTAGGTTCTGGTCCGCTGGTGCTGGTGAGGTGCACGTTCTGTGTAGCACTCTCATTATCACCCAACTGCCACCCGTACATTTTTTAGAACCATGGCCTTGCCCAGTAACTGTATGGGACTGGTGCTGGGGTCAGAATGTCCGACTCTTGAGAACCCATGGACTGTAGCCTGCCAGCCTCCTCTGTCCTTGGGATTCTTGAGATAAGAATGCTGGAGTGGGTTGTCATTTACTTATCCAGAGGATCTACCCGACCCAGGGATTGAACCTGGGCCTCTAGCTGCAGGCAGATACTTTACAGTTGAACCATCAAGGAAGCCCTCAGGAGAACAAGTGTGAAAGGAGAGAGAAGGCCCCCATATCACCCCTTCCTGCTCCTGGCAGTTGTGACTCTCATGTCAGTCACTCTTTGACTTCCTGAACCATCCTGCCACCCATAGGTGCCTACACAGATGGCGCCCAGCAGGAGGGCCCAATGCCAAGGTGTCCAGGGGACCTTCCTGCAGCTGGCCCCCTGGGAGGTGACGCCTGGTCCCCCAGCATGGAGCCAAGAGTACCATGAAGTCCCCTGTGTCCCCCCTCAAAGCCCTGACTCGGGACTGCATAACAGACCCTGTCACCTCCTGTCAAGTCCCGCCTCTATTTGTGAGCCCAGAGTTCTGCAGAGACCCATGTGCCCTGTGGCCCCAGGAGGGCACCACTGCCCCCTGGGGAGGGGGAGGGTGCTGGGAGCCCTCCAGGGCAACGTCTGGGGGACGAGCCCTGCTGGGGAGCAGGTCTGTCCAGGCAGCATGGATGGTGCTCAGGCAGCCTGGGGGAGCTTGGCACTGCCTTCTGTGGGCTGGGCGGCCTTGGCCTTGGCCTCCCAGAGCCGGCTGCTCTCCTCTGAGTGATGAAGGGCTCAATGCCTCATGGCATTGCATCCAGCAGATGGACCGGGCACATCCAAGTGAGGGCCAGCCCTGAGCCAGACCCAGGAGCGGCTGTCACTCCCGGGTACACGGTGGTCCCTCCCTGGGCCTCAGTCTCTGCTCCTGGGAGGGGAGGCGCTGGAGGAGGGGCCTCTGAGTCAGAGAAGCAGAGGCCCTGGGGCCTGCAAGCCAGGGTGTCCAGGGTGTGTCCAGGGTAGCGGCCAGCCAATGTACCCCAGCACAGAGGGAGGGGCCAGGCCTGAGGGAAGCACTTAGCATCCCACCCAGCTCTGTGCCCTTGGCTGTGGCTCCCTCTGGTGGAGGTGGTACACAAGACAAGGCCTGGCCAGGAGGCCCCAATGCCAGGTCAGGAAGCCAGCCTGCTGAAATAAAACTTACATTGTACATAAGGGGCTAAACTTCTTAGGACGATGTGTGGTCTCTGAGCGGCCAGGACACACCCCATATTTCTTGGGGCCTGGCTGCACTGGAGAGTCCACTTGTCCCTTCTCGGTGCCCAGGACCCGCACTCATCTCTTGGGGACCTCGCCCCCTCTGGTCCCCAGGAAGGTGGGATGGCGCTGGCACCCGCGCTCCAGGCAACCCTGGGGATGCGGGTCCGCAGGCGCTCTATCGAGCGCGGCCTCCGGGTACCTGACGGGCGCGCAGCGGTGAGGTGTCAGCCATAGTGCACGCCTGCGACCTTCCTCGTGGGGGCGGGGTGTCGAGCCTCGGGGGCGGGGCGGTCCCCGCCCACTACTTGCTTCCGACACGCCCACGCCGTGCCAGGAGGGTTACCCTACAGGCTGGGGAAACCCAGGGCCACCCCAGGCTGGCAGTTTTGGTGTGAGCCCCCACCTACCCGATCAGACAGGAGCCAGGGACGGCAAGGGCAGAGGGCGGGCGTGGGAGAGTGGGTGGGATAAGGGAGTCCCTCTCCATGAGGACCCTCTGAGAGGTGACTGCAGAGTCCCCTGGGAGGCAGAAGAGTCCTGGGGCAGCGGTCCCTTTGGACAAGTGGGACAAGGGGCCGTGCTGTAAGGGCCCCAAGCCTGGATGCCTCTGTCCTGGGTGTGGCCTGGACAGTTGCACAGGGCCTCACACTTAGAAGGACCCCATGTTCGCTTTGAAGCTCTGCTGTGGTCATCTTGAAATTCTTGACCATCTTTGAAGAAAGTTCCTACATTCTGATTTTGCACGGGGCCCTGAAAATCATGTAGTCGGTCCTCTGACAGCCAATGTATCTTTTCTGAATTCCCCACAGCTCACCACCTCCACGGCCACTAACCCCAAACTGAGTCAGGACCAGCTCACTCGCATACCGAGTGTTCTTGCAGTGGGCAGGCCCGGGCCTTTGGTTTCCCTGGACCCCGCCTATGAGGCCCCTGTACTTTCAATCCTGTCCACCTACAGTGTATCTTCCTCACAGCGGGAGGATGCTTTCAACCTGGAAATCAGATCAGGCCCTTCCCTGCTCAAAACCCTCAAACACTTCCCCAACCCACTTGAGATAAAATTCAAATACACGACCATGGTCTCTGAGGCCCAGCTTGCTCTGGTCATTGGCCGTCTCTCCGATGACAGCTCCTACCACTTCCTCTCCTCTCTGCTTACTCAGGCCCCACAACTAACCCTCTCTCCTTCCTGCCTCCCTGCATTTGCACTGACAGTTCCCTGCCCTAGTTATGCCCTTCCCTAGCTCTGTGTGAGCCATGTTCCCTCATTTCATGCTGATCTGTTGGCTCAGAGGGCACCTCCTTGAAGAGGCCTTCCTCATTCCCCACCTCACTGTCATTCTTATCTCTGTACCTGCCTTATTTGTCTTCATATCACTTATCACAGTAAAATCCCACATGGTATGTCATGGTTGGATTATTTTTGATTGTCTTTTACCCCCGTTATAATGGAAGTTGTATGGGAACTAAGCCTAGGACTGATGCCTAGGAAAATGCTGGGTATAGTGTAGCTCCTTGTGAACCCTGTATGAAATAACTATAGTTAAATGAATTAAGGGAGAATTAAAAAGGAAAAAAAATCAGATATAAATAAGAATAATCAGGGATAATAAGAAAAAAAAAATTAGGTGGCACATCTAAGTCCAGACATATCATTCATTACATGATCTGGTTCAAGATGGCAGAGTAGAAGGATGCGGGCTTATCTCCCCCTGCAAAAGTACCAAAATTGCAACTAGCTGTTGAAAAAACAGAAACAGAAGGATGCTGGAACCCAGCAAAAAAAGATACCCTATGTCTAAAGACAAAGAAAGAACTGTAGTGATGTGGTAGGAGGGGTGCAATCAAGATAAAACCAAATCCTATACCCACTGGGTGGGTGACCCACAGCCTGGAGAATAATAATCCCAAAGAAGTTCTCACACTGTTGTGAAGGATTTGAACTCCATGTCAGGCTTGCCAGCCTCAGGATCTGGTAAAGGGACTGGGAATCCCCAGGGAATCTAGCCTTGAGGGCCAGCAAGATTTGATTATAGGACTTCCAGAAGGCTAGGGGAAACAGAGACTCCAGTCTTGAGGACACAAACAACATTTCGCCTGCACCCAGACCCAGATGAGAGCAGTGACCCCACAGGGGAGTGAACCAAAGGTACCTCCTAGTACTGGGGCCCTCCTGGAGGCATGGGCCACCACAGGGGCGGGGCCACTGGAAGAGCCCCATTGGTGGAAACCCCCTTGGAATCCACCATTAATCCTACCATAGAGCTTGTAGTGGTGCTGGAGTGGCTACAAGAGATACCCCCCATGAAGAGATACCCCACGTCCAAAGGCAAAGGAGAAGCCTCAGAAAGATGGTAGGAGGGGCGAATTCATGCTTAGAATCAAACCCCATACCCGCCAGAGATGCTCAGAAGGCTCAAACATACCTTGTGCACACCAGGACCAGAGACCCCACGAAGACTGAGACAGAACTGTGTGTGAGTGTCTCCTGTGGAGGTATGGGTCAGCAGTGGACTGCCACACGGGCAGGAGCTCTGGGTGCAGCAGACCTGGGTATGGCATAAGCCCTCTTGGAGGAGGTCGCCATTAACCCCACCATAGAGCTGCCAGAACTTACACAGGACTGCGGAAACAGACTCCTGGAAGGTACAAGCAGAACCTTGTGCACCAGGACCCAGGAGAAAGGAGCAGTGACCCCACAAGAGACTGACCCAGACTGGCCCATGAGTGTCCAGGAGTCACCGGTGGAGGCGTGGGTCGGCGGTGGCTGCTGCAGGGTCAGGGGCACTGAGTGTGGCAGTGCCTGCACAGGACCTTTTGAAGGTGCCATTATCTTCATTACCTCCACCATAGTTTGGCCCAGAAGCAAAAGATAACAGAAGCAGAAGATATTAAGAAGAGGTGGCAAGAATACACAGAAGAACTGTACAAAAAAGAGCTTCACGACCCAGATAATCATGATGGTGTGATCACTGACCTAGAGCCAGACATCCTGGAATGTGAAGTCAAGTGGGCCTTAGAAAGCATCACTACGAACAAAGCTAGTGGAGGTGATGGAATTCCAGCAGAGCTATTCCAAATCCTGAAAGATGATGCTGTGAAAGTGCTGCACTCAATATGCGAGCAAATTTGGAAAACTCAGCAGTGGCCACAAGATTGGAAAAGGTCAGTTTTCATCCCAATCCCAAAGAAAGGCAATGCCAAAGAATGCTCAAACTACCGAACAATTGCACTCATCTCACACGCTAGTAAAGTAATGCTCAAAATTCTCCAAGCCAGGCTTCAGCAATATGTGAACCGTGAACTTCCTGATGTTCAAGCTGGTTTTAGAAAAGGCAGAGGAACCAGAGATCAAATTGCCAACATCGGCTGGATCATGGAAAAAGCAAGAGAGTTCCAGAAAAACATCTATTTCTGCTTTATTGACTATGCCAAAGCCTTTGACTGTGTAGATCACAATCAACTGTGGAAAATTCTGAAAGTGATGGGAATACCAGACCACCTGATCTGCCTCTTGAGAAATCTGTATGCAGGTCAGGAAGCAACAGTTAGAACTGGACATGGAACAACAGACTGGTTCCAAATAGGAAAAGGAGTACGTCAAGGCTGCATATTGTCACCCTGTTTATTTAACTTATATGCAGAATACATCATGAGAAATGCTGGACTGGAAGAAACACAAGTTGGAATCAAGATTGCTGGGAGAAATATCAATAACCTCAGATATGCAGATGACACCACTCTTATGGCAGAAAGTGAAGAGGGGCTAAAAAGCCTCTTGATGAAAGTGAGTGGAGAGTGGAAAGGTTGGCTTAAAGCTCAACATTCAGAAAACGAAGATCATGGCATCTGGTCCCATCACTACATGGGAAATAGATGGAGAAACAGTGGAAACAGTGTCAGAATTTATTTTTCTGGGCTCCAAAATCACTGCAGATGGTGACTGCAGCCATGAAATTAAAAGACACTTACTCCTTGGAAGGAAAGTTATGACCAACCTAGATAGCATATTCAAAAGCAGAGACATTACTTTGCCAACAAAGGTTCGCCTAGTCAAGGCTATGGTCTTTCCTGTGGTCACGTATGGATGTGAGAGCTGGACTGTGAAGAAGGCTGAGCGCCGAAGAATTGATGCTTTTGAACTGTGGTGTTGGAGAAGACTCTTGAGAGTCCCTTGGACTGCAAGAAGATCCAACCAGTCCATTCTGAAGGAGATCAATCCTGGAATTTCTTTGGAAGGAATGATGCTAAAGCTGAAACTCCAGTATTTTGGCCACCTCATGCGAAGAGTTGACTCATTGGAGAAGACTCTGATGCTGGGAGGGATTGAGGGCAGGAGGAGAAGGGGACGACAGAGGATGAGATGGCTGGATGGCATCACTGACTTGATGGGTGTGAGTCTGAGTGACCTCCGGGAGCTGATGATGGACAGGGAGGCCTGGCGTGCTGCGGTTCATGGGGTCGCAAAGAGTCGGACACGACTGAGTGACTGATCTGATCTGATCTGATCTGATAGTTTGGCCCCAGGTAAATAACAGGGAGGGTACACAACTCCACCCATCAACAGAAAATTGGATTAAAGATTTACTGAGGATGGCCTGGTGAGGACTCTTAGTGACTCTGGTGGGGACTCTTCTTTGCTGAGACTGACATCCTGACCACTCGGGGTACTCAGGGGCCAGCTTGCCTGCCAATGGACCAGACCCAGAGGCTGCAACTGGGACCCTTTTGTCCCTGGTCTCCTCCTGACATGGACCACTGGCCAGAGTGCCCCAACCAGTAAGGAACAAGAGACTTTATTGGCCTCTCTCCCCTTACCTCTCTCTTTCCTCTCCTTAACCCTTCCTTCTCCTTAACCCTTCCTTCTCCTTAACGGCCAGGAGGAGCTACCCCACGTCCAAGGACCGGTGGCTGCGTGGGCGCAGGAGGGCCAAGAGGAGCTACTTCACGTTCAAGGTCAGGAGGGGTGGCAGTGAGGAGATACCCCTCGTCCAAGGTAATAGAAACCCAAGTAAGATGGTAAGTGTTGTGAGAAGGCATCAGAGGGCAGATGTACTGAAACCATAATCTCAGAAAACTAATAAATCTAATCACAAGGACCACAGCCTTGTCTAACTCAATGAAACTAAGCCATGCCCTGTGGGGCCACCCAAGATGGGCGGGTCATGGTCTGACAGAATGTGGTCCACTGGAGAAGGGAATGGCAAACCACTTCAGTATTCTTGCCTTGAGAACCCCATGAACAGTTGAAAAGGCAAAATGATAGGATACTGAAAGAGGAACTTCCCAGGTCGGTAGGTGCCTAATTTGCTATTGGAGATCAGTGGAGAAATAACTCCAGAAAGAATGAAGGGATGGAGCCAAAGCAAAAACAATACCCAGCTGTGGATGTGACCGGTGATAGAAGCAAGGTCCGATGCTGTAAAGAGCAATATTGCATAGGAACCTGGAATGTCAGGTCCATGAATCGAGGCAAATTGGAAGGGGTCAAACAAGAGATGGCAAGAGTGAATGTTGACATTCTAGGAATCAGCGAACTAAAATGGATGAATGGGTGAATTTAACTCAGATGACCATTGTATCTACTACTGCGGGCAGGAATCCCTTAGGAGAAATGGAGTAGCCATCATGGTCAACAAAAGAGTCCGAAATGCAGTACTTGGATACAATCTCAAAAAGGACAGAATGATCTCTGTTCATTTCCAAGGCAAACCATTCAATATCACAGTAATCCAAGTCTATGCCCCAATGAGTAATGCTGAAGAAGCTGAAGTTGAACTGTTCTATGAAGACCTACAAGACATTTAAGAACTAACACCCAAAAAAGATGTCCTCTTCATTATAGGGGACTGGGATGCAAAGGTAGGAAGTCAAGAAACACTTGGAATAACAGGCAGATTTGGCCTTGGAATACGGAATGAAGCAGGGCAAAGGCTAATAGAGTTTTGCCAAGAAAATGCACTGGTCATAGCAAATACCCTCTTCCAACAACACAAGAGAAGACTCTACACATGGACATCACCAGATGGTCAACACTGAAATCAGACTGATTATATTCTTTGCAGCCAAAGATGGAGAAGCTCTATACAGTCAACAAAAACAAGACCAGGAGCTGACTGAGGCTCAGATCATGAACACCTTATTGCCAAATTCAGACTGAAATTGAAGAAAGTAGGGAAAACCACTAGACCATTCAGGTATGACCCAAATCAAATCCCTTATGATTATACAGTGGAAGTGAGAAACAGATTCAAGGGCCTAGATCTGATAGATAGAGTGCCTGATGAACTATGGAATGAGGTTCGTGATATTGTACAGGAGACAGGGATCAAGACCATCCCCACAGAAAAGAAATGCAAAAAAGCAAAATGGTTGTCTGGGGAGGCCTTACAAATAGCTGTGAAAAGAAGAGAATTGAAAAGCAAAGGAGAAAAGGGAAGATATAAGCATCTGAATGCAGAGTTCCAAAGAATAGCAAGAAGAGATAAGAAAGCCTTCCTCAGCAATCAATGCAAAGAAATAGAGGAAAACAACAGAATGGGAAAGACTAGAGATCTCTTCAAGAAAATTAGAGATACCAAGGGAACATTTCATGCAAAGATGGGCTCGATAAAGGACAGGGAGGCCTGGTGTGCTGCAATTCATGGGGTTGCAAAGAGTCAGACACGATTGAATGACTGAACTGAACTGAAGATGGCCTCACCATCAGAACAAGACCTTTCCCCCTCAGTCTCTTCCATTAGGAAGCTTCCATAAGCCTCTTATCCTTCTCCATCAGAAGGCAGACAGCCTGAAAACCACAATCAGAGAAAACTAACCAGTATGATCACATGGACCACAGCTTTGTCTAAGTCAGTGAAACTATGAGCCATGCCATGTGGGGCCACCTGAGACGGATGTGTCAAGGTGGAAAGGTCTGACAGAATGTGGTCCACTGGATAAGGGAATGGCAAACCACTTCAGCATTCTTGCCTTGAGAACTCCATGAACAGCATGGAAAGGTAAAAAAAAGGACACTGAAAGATGAAATCCCCAGGTTGGTAGGTGCCCAATATGCTACCGGAGATCAGTGGAGAAATAACTCCAGAAAGAATGAAGAGACGGAGCCAAAGCAAAAACAATACCCAGTTGGGGATGCAACTGATGATAGAAGCAAGGTCCAATGCTGTAAAGAGCAATATTGCATAGGAACCTGGAATGTCAGGTCCATGAATCAAGGCAAATTGGAAGTGGTCAAACAGGAGATGGCAAGAGTAAACATCGACATTTTAGGAATCAACGAACTAAAATGAATTTAACTCAGATGACCATTATATCTACTACTGTGGGCAGGAATACCTTAGAAGACGTGGAGTAGCCATCATAGTCCCCAAAAGAGTTTGAAATGCAGCACTTGCATGCAATCTCAAAAATGACAGAATGATCATTTCCAAGGGAAACCATTCAATATCATGGTAATCCAAGCCTATGCCCTGACCAGCAATGCTGAAGAAGCTGAAGAATTCTATGAAGACCTACAAGACCTTCTAGAACTAACAGCCCCAAAAGATGTCCTTTCCATTATAGGGGACTGGAATGCAAAAGTAGAACTTCAAGAACCTGGAGTAACAGTTAAATTTCACCTTGGAGTACAAAATGAAGCAGGGCAAAGGCTAATACAGTTTTGCCAAGAGAATGCACTGGTCATAGCGAACACACTCTGAACCCAAGAGAAGACTCTACACATGGACATCACCAGATGGTCAACACCAAAATCAGATTGATTATATTCTTTGCAGCCAAAGATGGAGAAGCTCTATACAGTCAGCAAAACAAGACTGGGAGCTGACTGTGGCTCAGATCATGAACTCCTTATTGCCAAATTCAGACTGAAATTGAGGAATGTAGGGAAAACCACTAGACCATTCAGATATGACCTAAATCAAATTCCTTATGATTATACAGTGGAAGTGACAAATAGATTCAAGGGATCAGATCAGATAGAGTGCATGAAGAACTATGGATGGAGGTTCGTGACATTATACAGGAGGCAGTGATCAAGACCATCCCCAAGAAAAAGAAATGCAAAAAGGAAAAATGGTTGTCTGAGAAGGCCTTACAAATAGCTGTGCAAAGAAGAGAAGCCAAAGGCAAAGGAGAAAAGGAAAGATATACCCATTTGAATGCAGAGTTCTAAAGAATAGCAAGGAGAGATAAGAAAGCCTCCTCAGCGATCAATGTAAAGAAATAGAGGAAAACAATAGAATGGAAAAGACTAGACATCTCTTCAAGAAAATTAGAGATACCAAGGGAACATTTCAGGAAAAGATGAGCACAAGAACAGAAATGATATGGACCTAACAGAAACAGAAGATATTAAGAAGAGGTGGTAAGAATACACAGAAGAACTATACAAAAAAGATCTTCATGACCCAGATAACCAAGAAGGTGTGATCACTCACCTAGAGCCAGATATCCTGGTATGTGAAGATAAGTGAGCCTTAGGAAGCATCACTATGAACAAAGCAACTGGAGGTGATGGAATTCCAGTTGAGGTATTTCAAATTCTAAGAGATGATGCTGTGAAAGTGCTGCACTCGATATGCCAGAAAATTTGGAAAACTCAGCAGTGGCCACAGGACTGGAAAAGGTCAGTTTTCACTTCAATCCCAAAGAAAGGCAATGGCAAAGAATGCTCAAACTACTGCAAAATTGCACTCATCTCACATGCTAGCAAAGTCATGCTCAAAATTCTCCGAACCAGGCTTCAATAGTACGTGAACTGTGAACTTCCAGATGTTCAAGCTGGATTTAGAAAAGGCAGAGGAATCAGAGATCAAATTGCCAACATTTGTTGGATCATCAAAAAAGCAAGAGAGTTCCAGAAAAACATCTACTTCTGCTTTATTGACTACACCAAAGCCTTTGACTGTGTGGATCACAACAAACTGTGGAAAATTCTGAAAGAGATGGGCATACCAGACCACCTGACCTGCCTCTTGAGAAACCTGTCTGCAGGTCAGGAAGCAACAGTTAGGACTGGAAATGGAACAACAGACTGGTTCCAGATCGGGAAAGGAGTACATCAGGGCTATATATTGTCACCCTGCTTATTTAATGTATATGCAGAGTACATCATGAGAAACTCTGAGCTGGAAGAAGCACAAGGTGAAATCAAGATTGTTGGGAGAAATATCAACAACTTCAGATATGCAGATGACACCACCCTTATGGCAGAATGTGAAGAAGAATTGAAGAGCCTCTTCATGAAAGTGAAAGACGAGAGGGAAAAAGTTGGCTTAAAACTCAACATTCAGAAGACTAAGATCACGGCATCCAGTCCCATCAGTTCATGGCAAATAGATGGGCAAACACTAGAAACAGTGACAGCCTTTATTCTCTTGGGGTCCAAAGTCACTGCCGATCTTGACTGAACCATGAAATTAAAAGATGCTTACTCTTTAGAAGCAAAGTTATGACCAACGCAAGATGGCATATTAAAAACCAGAGACATTACTTTGCCAACAAAGGTCCATCTAGTCAAAGCTATGGTTTTCCTAGTAGGCATGTATGGATGTGAGAGTTAGACCATAAAGAACGCTGAGTGCCGAAAAATGTATGCTTTTGAATTGTGGTGTTGGAGAAGACTCTTGAGAGTCCCTTGGACTGCAAGGAGATCCAACCAGTTCATCCTAAAGGAAATCAGTCCTGAATATTCATTGGAAGGACTGATGCTGAAGCTGAAACTCCAATACTTTGGCCCCCGAAGCAAAGAACTGACTCATTGGAAAAGACCTGATGCTGAGAAAGATTGAAGGCAGGAGGAGAAGGGGATGACAGAGGATGAGAAGGTTGGATGGCATCACAACTTAATGGACATTAATTTGGGTAAACTCCGGGAGTTGATGATAGACAGGGAGGCCTGGACTGCTGTAATCCATGGGGTCACAAAGAATCGGACACGACTGAGCAACTGAACTGACTGAGAAGTTGTAGATCCCGGTGCTGGGTTGCCTCAGACCCAGTAACTACCAGGGAGAGCGTGCAGCTCCACCCATCAGTAGATAATTAGATTCAAGTTTTATCAAGCAAGGCCCAGTTTTTCCCATGGCCAGTTCCTCCCATCAAGAAGCTTACACAAGCCTCTCAGGCTCATCCATCAGAGGGCAGACAGAAAAAGCAAGAAGAAGGACAGTCTGACAGTAGTTAAATCAAAAAACATATTTACAGAAAGTTAATCAAGATGAAAGGCTTCCCTGACAGCTCAGTTGGTAAATAATCTGCCTGCAGTGCAGGAGACCCCAGTTTGATTCCTGGGTTGGACAGATCCACTGGATAAGGGATTCCTGGGCTTCCCCTGTGGTTCACCTGGTAAAGAATCCGCCTGCAATGTGAGAGACCTGGGTTTGATATCTGGATTAGGAAGATCCCCTAGAGAAGGGAAAGGCTACCCACTCAAGTATTCTGGCCTGGAGAATTCCACAGACTGTATAGTCATAGTCAAATCTATGGTTTTTCTAGTAGTCATGTATGGATGTGAGAGCTGGACCATAAAGAAGGCTGAGCACTGAAGAATTGATGCTTTTTTGAACTGCGATATTGGAGAAGACTCTTGAGAGTCCCCTGGACAGGAAGGAGATCCAGCCAGTCCATCCTAAAGGAAATCAGTCCTGAATATTCATTGGAACGACTGATGCTGAAGCTCCAATACTTTGGCCACCTGATGCGAAGAACTGACTCATTTGAAAAGACTCTGATGCTGGGAAAGATTGAGGGCAGGAGGAGAAGGGAATGACAGAGGATGAGACAGTTGGATGGCATCACTGACTTGATGGACATGAGTTTGAGTGAACTCTGGGAGTTGGTGTTGGACAGGAAGGCATGGCCTGCTGTCGTCCATGGGGTTGCAAAGAGTTGGACACGACTGAGTGACTGAACTGACCTGAGAGTCCATGGGGTCACAAAGAGTCAGATATGACTGAGCACCTTTCACTTTCATTTTCAATTGTGATGAAAAAGCAGAAAGTTATGTCCCATATGAAGACAAGATAAAATCCCAGAAAAACAACTAAATGAAGGGGAGATAGGCAACCTTCCTGTAAAAGAATTCAGAATAATGATATTCACAGTGATCCAGGATCTTGGGAACAGAATGGAGACAAAGATTGGGACGATTTTAGAAATGTTTACCAAAGACCTAGAAGAACTAAAGAACAAAGAGAGATGAATAATATAGTAGATGAAATCAGTAGCAGAATAACTGAAGCAGAAGGACAGATAAATGACCTGGAGACCAGAATTGCGGAAATCACTGCCACAGTACAGCCTACAGAAAAAAAGAATGAAAAGAAATGAAAATAGCCTAAGAGATGTCTGGGACAACATTGAATGCAACAACATTCACATTATAGTGGTCCCACAGAGAGAAGAGAAAGAGAAAGGACTTCAGGAAATACTGTAAGAGATAATAGCTGAAAACTTCTCTAGCATTGGAAAGGAAATAATCAAACAAGTCCAGGAAGCACAGAGAGTCCGAGGAAGAATAAAGCCAAGGAGGAACACACTGAGACACACAGTAATCAAACTGACAAAAATTAAAGACATAGATAAAATATTTAAAGCAACAAGTGAGAAATGGCAACACAAGGGAGCTCCCACCAGGCCATCCACTGATTTCTCAACAGAAACTCTATAAGTCAGAAGGGAAAGTCTGATAAAATGATATAAACACGATATATATAAAAAGATATATTACAGTGATGAGAGGGAAGAACCTGCAACGAAGAATACTCTACCCAGCAAGACTCTCCTTTACATGTGATGGAGAAATCAAAAGCTTTCCACATGAGCAAAAGTTAAGAGAATTTAGCACCACCAAACCAGCATTACAACAAATGCCAAAGGAAATTCTCTAGGCAGGAAACACATGAGAAGGAAAAGCACTACAGAAAATAAACAATAAACAAAATGGTAATAGGGTCATCACTTCAGTTCAGTTGCTCGGTCATGTCCGACTCACTGCGACCCCATGGATTGCAGCACGTAGACCTCCCTGTCCACCACCAACTCCTGGAGCTTACTCAAACACATGTCCATTGAGTCAGTATTGCCATCCAACAATCTCGTCTCTGTTATCCCCTTCTCCTCCCGCCTTCAATCTTTCCCAGCATCAGGGTCTTTTCCAAGGAGTCAGTTCTTCTCATCAGGTGGCCAAAATATTGGAATTTCAGCTTCAGCATCAGTCCTTCCAATGAATATTCAGGACTGATTTCCTTTAGGATGGACTGGTTGGATCTCCTTGCAGTCCAAGGGACTCTCAAGAGTCTTCTCCAACACCACAGTTCAAAAGCATCCATTCTTCAGTGCTCAGCTTTCTTTATAGTCCAACTCTCACATCCATACATGACTATTGAGAAAACCATAGCTTTGACTAGGTGGATGTTTGTCAGCAAAGTAATGTCTCTGGTTTTTAATATGCCATCTAGGTTGGTCATAGCTTTTCTTCCAAGGAGCAATTGTCTTTTAATTTCATGGCTGCAGTCAATATCTGCAGTGATTTTGGAGCCCAAGAGAATAAAGGCTGTCACTGTTTCCATTGGTTCCCCATCTATTTGCCATGAACTGATGGGACTGGATGCCATGATCTTAGTTTTCTGAATGTTGAGTTTTAAGCCAACTTTTCCCCTCTCCGCTTTCACTTTCATGAAGAGGCTCTTCAGCTCCTCTTCACTTTCTGCCTTAAGGGTGGTGTCATCTGCATATCTGAAGTTGTTGATATTTCTCCCAGCAATCTTGATTCCACCTTGTGCTTTATCCAGCCCGGCATTTCACATGATGTACTCTGCACATAAGTCAAATAAGCAGGGTGACAATATACAGCCTTGACATATTCCTTTCTCAATTTTGAACCAATCTGTTGCTCCATGTCCAGTTCTAACTGTTGCTTCTTGATCTGCATACAGATTTCTCAGGAGGCAGGTCAAGTGGTCTGGTATTCCCATCTCTTTCAGAAATTTCCACAGTTTGTTGTGATCCACACAGTCAAAGTCTTTGGCATAGTCAATAGATGTTTTTCTGGAACTCTCTTGCTTTTTCTATGATCCAACGAATGTTGGCAATTTGATATCTGGTTCCTCTTTTTCTAAATCCAGCTTGACCATTTGGACATTCTCAGTTCACGTACTGTTGGAGCCTGGCTTGGAGAATTTTGAGCATTGCTTTGCTAGCATGTGAGATGAATGCAATTGTGCAGTAGTTTGAGCATTCTTTGGCATTGTCCTTCTTTGGGATTAGAGTAAAAACTGACCTTTTCCAGTCCTGTGGCCACTGCTGAGTTTTCCAAATTTGCTGGCATACTGAATGTAGCACTTTAACTCAGCTGGAATTCCATCACCGCCACTGCCTTCACTCATAGTGATGCTTCCTAAGGCCCCCTTGACTTCACATTCCAGGATGTCTGGCTCTAGGTGAGTGATCACACCATTGTGATTATCTGGGACATGAAGATCTTTTTTGTATAGTTCTTCTGTGTATTCTTGCCACCTCTTCTTAATATCTTCTGCTTCTGTTAGGTCCATACCATTTCTGTCCTTTATTGTGCCCATCTTTGCATGCAGTATTTCCTTGGTATCTCTAATTTTCTTGACGAGATCTCTAGTCTTTCCCATTCTATTGTTTTCCTCTATTTCTTTGCACTGATCAGTGATGAAAGCTTTCTTTTCTCTCCTTGCTATTCTTTGGAACTCTGCATTCAGATCTTTCCTTTTCTCCTTTGCCTTTCACTTTTCTTTTCACAGCTATTTGTAAGGCCTCCTCAGACAACCATTTTTCCTTTTTGCATTTCTTTTTATTGGGGATGGTCTTGATCACTGCCTCCTGTATAATGTCACGAACCTCCATCCATAATTCTTCATGCACTCTATTTGATCTGATCCTTTGAATCTATTTGTCACTTCCACTGTATAATCATAAGGAATTTGATTTAGGTCATATCTGAATGGTCTAGTGGTTTTCCCCATTTTCTTCCATTTAAGTCTGAATTTGGCAATAAGGAGTTCATGATCTGAGTCATGAACGGCTCCTGTCTTGTTTCTGCTGACTGTATAGAGCTTCTCCATCTTTGGCTGTAAAGAACATAATCAGTCTAATTTCAGTGTTGAGCATCTGGTAATGTCTGTGTGTGATGATGGGAGGGATTGGGGGCAGGAGGAGAAGGGGACGACAGAGGATGAGATGACTGGATGGCATCACTGACTTGATGGATGTGAGTCTGAGTGACCTCCGGGGGTTGGTGATGGACAGGGAGGCCTGGCGTGCTGCGATTCATGGGGTCGCAAAGAGTTGGACACGACTGAGCGACTGATCTGATCTGATCTGATGTGTAGATGTCTCCTGTGTTGCTGGAAGAGTGTGTTTGCTATGACTAGTACATTCTCTTGGCAAAACTCTGTTAGCCTTTGCCTTGCTTCACTTTGTACTCCAAGGCCAAACTTGCCTTTGGCCTTGTATAGGGACATACATATTGATAATTACCCTAAATGTAAATGGATTAAACGCACCAACCAAAAGACATAGAGTGGCTGTGGATGAAAACATGTACTTCCACTTACCACATCACTCTGCTTGACCCACCCACAAGCTGTATCTGATTATTTTATATTGTTAACTTAATAATGTTCCCGTTATGGATTGCAATGATAATTATCTTCTTTTTTTTTTTTTGGTCTGGCTATTGATTGTGAAAACTGATAAACATCTTTTACAGTTGTGATTATATAGCTATTGCTCACCAAATACCATTATATGATAATTGCTCGAGAAAAATAATAGAACTCTATATCACCAAAATTAGGATCTAATAGAAAAACTTGTCATCACTTTAAAAAATTCAGATGCATATCAGAATTATCTTGAAATTTTTTGAAAAATGCAAATGGTCAAGTATTGCCTTTTTCCCCCAGAGCTCCAGATATGTTTCTGATGAGCAGTCATGTTTAAAAACAACTACAGTATATAATTATCCTTTACTTTTATATAGTTGCTTCACTTTTTCTATTTCATATTTAGTGCTTTCATCTCATTTAGTTTATGTTCTTCAATTTTTTCATCTGTTTTTTCTTTGGATGTTTTTTTCTCAAGACTTTATCTAGTAGAAAAGCTTTTGTATACTATATATATATATATATATATATATATATATATATATATATAATTATGTATGAAGAAAGCTGAGTGCTGAAGAATTGATGCTTTTGAACTGTGGTGTTGGAGAAGACTCTTGAGAGTCCCTTGGACTGCAAGGAGATCCAACCAGTCCATCCTAAAGGAGATCAGTCCTGGGTGTTCATTGGAAGGACTGACTGATGCTGAAGCTGAAACTCCAATACTTTGGCCACCTCATGCGAAGAGCTGACTCATTGGAAAAGACTCTGATGCTGGGAGGGATTGGGGGCAGGAGGAGAAGGGGATGACAGAGGATGAGATGGCTGGATGTCATCAACGACTTGATGCACATGAGTTTGGGTGAACTCTGGGAGTTGGTGATAGACAGGGAGGCCTGGTGTGCTGCAATTCATGGGGTTGCAAAGAGTCGGACACGACTGAGCAACTGAACTGAACTTAACATATATTTTGGAAAACTTACAAGGTTTGACTGAGATAGTTTTTGCCTAATAAATAAATTTGCCTAATAAAAAAATTATCACATTTTGATTTCACTTGTTTGACTTAGCATGAATAGAATGCTAGATTTCTAATTAAAAATAGATAAGCAACAAGCAACAAAGGTTTACTGTATAGCATGGGGAACTTTAGTGAATATCTTGTAAAAAACTATGGAAAATAATTTCAAAACTAGTATTTGTATACGTATATACCCGAGTCATGCTGCTGGGCACCTAAAGCACTGTGAATCTGCTGTACTTTGACAAAGTACATGCATTGAAATAATAATAGTAATTACATGAAACGCTGAGGGTAATCACACCAAATGAAAATGGTGTTTTGTTGTCGTTCACTGGCTAAGTCCTGCGCTATTCTTTGCCACCCCACAGACGGCACCTCGCCAGGCTCCTCTGTCCTAGACTGTCGGCCAGAGTTTGTTCAAATTCATACACATAGGTTCAGTGATGCAGTCTAACCATCTCATCCTCTGCCCTCCCTTCTTTTGCCTTCAATTGTTACCAGCATTGGGGTCTTTTCCAATGAGCTGCCTCTTCTCATCAGGTGACCAAGTATTGGAGTTACAGCACTAGTCCATCCAAAGAATGTGCAGGGTTGATGGTCTAAAAAACTCAGGTAAAAGGCAGAGATTGAATGAGGAGATAAAAGAGCAAAACTCTGTTAAATGTGGCCTGTAAAACACTACTTATAAACGTAAAGACGTAAAAAAGTTGAAAATGAATGAAAAAAACAAATGTCAGACAGTATGCATGAGAAGGCGAGTGTGAGCATTTTATTTTATGTGAATCCCCTTCACCGACCTGTTTTATTGAGATGTAACTGACATCAGATCAGTCGCTCAATCGTGTCCAACTCTTTGCGACCCCATGAATCGCAGCACGAGAGTCCTCCCTGTCCATCACCAACTCCCGGAGTTCACTCAGACTCACATCCATCGAGTCAGTGATGCCATCCAGCCATCTCATCCTCTGTCATCCCCTTCTCCTCTTGCCCCCAATCCCTCCCAGCATCAGAGTCTTTTCCAATGAGTCAACTCTTCGCATGAGGTTGCCAAAGTACTAGAGTTGCAGCTTCAGTATCATTCCTTCCAAAGAAATCCCAGGGCTGATCTCCTTCAGAATGGACTGGTTGGATCTCCTTGCAGTCCAAGGGACTCTCAAGAGTCTTCTCCAACACCACAGTTCAAAAGCATCAATTCTTCAGCGCTCAGCCTTCTTCACAGTCCAGCTCTCACATCCATACATGACAACAGGAAAAAACATAGCCTTGACTAGACGCACCTTTGTTGGCAAAGTAACGTCTCTGCTTTTGAATATGCTATCTAGTTGGTCATAACTTTCCTTCCAAGGAGTAAGCATCTTTTAATTTCATGGCTGCAGTCACCATCTGTAGTGATTTTGGAGCCCAGAAAAAGAAAGTCTGACACTGTTTCCACTGTTTCCCCATCTATTTCCCATGAAGTGATGGGACCGGATGCCATGATCTTTGTTTTCTGAATGTTGAGCTTTAAGCCAACCTTTTCACTCTCCACTTTCATTTTCATCAAGAGGCTTTTGAGTTCCTCTTCACTTTCTGCCATAAGGGTGGTGTCATCTGCATATCTGAGGTTATTGATATTTCTCCCGGCAATCTTGATTCCAGCTTGTGTTTCTTCCAGTCCAGCATTTCTCATGATGTACTCTGCATATAAGTTAAATAAACAGGGTGACAATATACAGCCTTGACGTACTCCGTTTCCTATTTGGAACCGTCTGTTGTTCCATGTCCAGTTCTAACTGTTGCTTCCTGACCTGCATACATGTTTTTTAAGAGGCAGATCAGGTGATCTGGTATTCCCATCTCTTTCAGAATTTTCCACAGTTTATTGTGATCCACACAGTCAAAGGCTTTGGCATAGTCAATAAAGCAGAAATAGATGTTTTTCTGGAACTCTCTTGCTTTTTCCATGATCCAGCGAATGTTGGCAATTTGATCTCTGGTTCCTCTGGTTCCTCTGTAATTGACAGATAATGTGGCTATTTTTTTAACTGGAAAAGGAGAAACTCAAATCAAAGACTGCCCAAAAGATAAACACATCATAATGATAATAGGATGAGATGGTTGGATGGCATCACTGACTCCATGGACATGAATTTCAGTAAGTTCCTAGAGTTGGTGATGGAAACGGAAGCCTGGCATGCTGCAGTCCATGGGATCACAAACAGTCAGACATGACTGACTGAACTGAATGATAATAGAGACAATTCAGCAAAAAGACATAACCACAATTGTGTATCTACCTAATAATTGGCGCTCTAAAATCCAAGAAGCAAAAGTTAACAGAATTAGAGAATGAAATAGACAAATCCATGGTTACACTAGAAAAGATTATCATCTTCTCTCAGCAATTGCTAGATCTAGAAAAAACTGCAGAAAAGATATAGATCTAAGGAACAGCACCACCCTTCTTGACTTGACTCCCAAACAGGACAGTAGAATACACATTCTTTTCCAGTGACGTGGAACACACAGATGGACTCAAGAGAGACCACACGGTAGACTTACACAAGTCTCAACTCGTTCAAAAAGGTAAAGGATCGCACAGAATATTCTGTGACCATAACAAAACTGAATTACAAATCAATAACTGTGAGGATTTTTACAGACACTCTAAGAATCTGTAAGTGAAAGTGCAACTTGAATTGACAGGTCAGACCCAAAGAGGCGAGATTAAACGACTGATTTCCTGGGCCGCAGGAACCCCACTGACCACGCTGACCCCAGGCCACCGTGGCCCCCGAACCCCACGCCCGCCGTGACCCCGGCCCGCGCCCCGGCCGCCCCGCGCCCGACGCGCCGTGTCCGTTGGCCCTCCGTCCTGCGCCTCGGACGCAGCTCGCACCGGGCGCTGCCATGGGGCCCGGGCCGGCTCTCCTGCTCCTGGGCCTGGGCCTGGGCCTGGGCTGTGGGCCCGGCCGCCGGCCTCCGCCCCCAGCTCCAGCGCAGGCGCCCGGCTCGCCCTCCCGAGACGTCCCCGTCCCGACGCCCGCCGCGGCCCGGCGTGCCCCGTCCGAGACCCGGGCCCTCGTCCAGGCGTGGCGGCCGGAGGCCGCGCTCCGCTCGGTCAGGGCCTCCCGGGAGCCCGGGGAGCGGGGCGCAGGCTTTGGCGGCCTTGGGGCCGGCCGCGCCCGCGTCAGCCTCCGGGCCCGCGCGGCCCCGGGCGGCGGCATCTTCCTGAGCGGCCGCCGCGGCCTCTGCCTGCCGGCCGGGCGGCCCCCGAGCCTCGCGCCGCGCTGCCTCCGCGCGCACGTCCAGCTGCGCGCCCGCCGCGCCGCCGCCGCCGCCGCCGCCTCGCCCGCGCCGGTGGACCTGCAGCTGTCCGCGGCCGGCGGCCGGCTCTCCCTGCGCTGGCTGTCCCGCCTGCCGCGCTCGCTCGGGCCTCTGGAGTGGACCTTCCGCCTCGGGCTGCTCGGGCCCGCGGCCGCCGAGAGCCGCGCGTTGCCCCGTCGGGCTCTGCACCGCGGCCGGCGCTCCTACCCGGGATTCGTGGCCCGAACCGAGTGTCCCACGGACGGGCCCAGCCCGGTCGTCTTAGAAGCTGTCAGCCCGAACAGCTCCGAACCCACTGAGTCCTCCGTGTCCTGTCAGGTATTCCGACAGGTGCCTTGTAAATTGGACCCCGTGAGGATTAATAGGAATGACGATAAACCGGTGCGACTGACCAGGGACATGGAAGACACCTTCAATGCAACAGTCATCCTCTTCTGTCCCCTCCAAGAGTTCTTTTATCGGGGTTGGGCTGTCTATGCCGTGGCTTACGTAGGGGCCGTGCCTGACTGGACTAAACCTCTAACAAAGACACCGCTCAAGTTTAGTAGAGGTTCCCAGGTGGTGACTATACCCCCATATTCTTTACCTTGGGGGGTGTATCTGTTTAATTTCTCGGTGGTTGTCAGAACGCGAGATCCCCGGGTTCCAGGGCAGAGCGACTCAGACAGCATCTATGTCGTCATTTTTAGACGTCCCCTGAATGCCGTCATTTCAGGGCCTTCCAACATCACAATTAATTTCACAGATGGGGTGACTCTCAATGGAAATACGTCTTCTGATCCAGAGGAAACAGACCCTCTAGAGAAAGAGAGACTTAAGTTTCTCTGGTACTGTACCACAGACTCAAGAAACTATGATGGAAAAAACGTAACAGTGATAAGCAAGGAAGTTTGTCTCCCAGAGCAGGTTGATCTCAAGTGGACATGGGCCTCTGGTCCTATTCTCACACTTTCTCCAGAAACACTTCAAGGCGGCCGTGTATATTTTTTCAGACTGGTGATCCAGAAGACCAGCAGGTCAGCCTTTGCTGATGTAACGCTGCACATGCTTCAAGGAGAGCCGGTAGCAAGCATTTCATGCATTGAAAATTGTGACCAGGTTCTGGTTTTATCAGAGAGATTCTCGTTGTCGCTGGACTGCACAGGTTGTACAGCAGGCCGAGATGTCTATCGGTGGTCCATTCTGACGTCTTCAGGTCAGGAGGTGCCATTTGACTGGATGGGGCAAGCTTCAACAGGACGGAATGGTGCTTACGTGTCTATAAAAGCTTTTGCTTTCTGGAATTTCAGGGAAGATAAGTTTTGGATTTCTCTGAATGCAGCAACTTGGAGTGGAGTCAAGTTGGTCTTAAGGTATCCTTTCATTATTCGCCATGTCCCTATAAGCACAGACTGCAAAATTGTTCCAGAAAAAGGAATTTCCTTCATTACTCAGTTTGTTGTCATTTGTACTCATTTCAAGCATAAGAACATTGTTCTTACATATAAAATAATAGTTCCTGATGTACATGGTTTTGGTGAGATCAGTTCTGTGAAAGAGAATAACTTTGGATCCATCCTGTATTTGGGGAAGAATTCCACATCGCCCCCTTCCTTTCTCCCTGTTGGTGTGTTGGACAGTCATTATGCCTTGAAAATAATTGCTCAGGCATATAATACCTCTCTGGGAGCTTTTTCTCAGGTGAACTTGTATGCCACTGTGCGGCCTCCCACTGACGTAAAGTCATCAACGACTGTGCTGGAGGAGTTATTCAACTTCACCACGGGACCAAATTCCTCCCTGTCTACTTTGCTTCAACAGCAGGATTTTCTAAATGCAAGTTATTTAATATACGTAGTAGCTTCTGTCTTGAATAGCATGAAAACCGACTTAAGTCTGCAAGCTGACAAAATTAAACTCCGAGAACACCTTTTCAATCAGACACTCATTCTTCCTATAAACACTTTGGTGAATATTAGCCAGGTGGTCATGGCTGTTACTAAATTAACAGAGAAAACCTCTGAGATCAGTGCATTCTCTCAGACACCGGCCACAGTGAGGACTTGGCAAGCAAGCCAAGCCCTCCAAGATAGTCATCAGAGAGATAAGAGCATTTCTTCTGAGCAAATAGAAAGTGTGTGCACTGGAATATTAACAACCTTGTCTAACATCCTGAAACTGCTGGTTCATTATGAAGTCTTTGAAGAGCCTTTCCACGTGGTTGAATCTCTAGCAGACACGGTATTGGCTGTGAAAGTGCCAGAGAATGAGACCACTGCCTTGAGGACCTCCAACTTTAAAATGTATGTCAAGAAAACCGAAAAGTGGAATGTTACCAAGTTCTTCAGCACCCAGAAGCACTGTCAGAATTGTTTTTATCCCAGCCTAAATGTGAACAGCGTTCCTAGTCTGCCTGCCAACGCTCCGATTTCCACGATGTTTTGTGAATTTGCGGATGACCCTTTCCCTTGGCTAAATTATGGGGAAAACATTTTGACCCAGGTGGTTGGATTCCGAGTGACAGGAGTGGAGGCCACGGGTGATGTGATTGAGATCCCACCTGATGCAGTGGAAGTGTACCTCATCAGGAAAAACCTGAGCTTTGGAACTTTTAATCTCACGGTGGGACCCAGCTCAGAGCCTTATGCAGCGGATGACTCAGCGACAAAGACGACCGGGGCGTTCAGCTTTGTTGTGGACAGTACAGCAGGCAGGGACGTGCTGATCCACATCATGACAGACGTGTCCGTCTTGTTCACAGTGTCTGTGTACGCGGGCCGTGAGATCACACCCAACTCTTTTATGACCAGCTACCTGGTGCCCCATAAAATCCCTCCAATTGCCAACCAGAGTGACCTGTTTGACCCGGAGTGTATGGTGAAGGAGGCCCGAGTGGTCTGCCTCCCCGCGGCCCTGGTGCAGGTCATAGCTCAGCGAACCGATTCCTCTGAGTGCACTGTCGCTGTGGTTCTACAGGCACCTCGTTTCGTCCTAAAACCCAATAACAAGTTGGTGACAATTTCTGTTTTCAGCAGTGAATGCTTGGACATGTTTGGGATCCAGAGCGATTGGAGAGAAGATACCTGCGTTGTGGGAGAGAAGACCACTTGGCAAAGAGTGCACTGTATCTGCAAGAACCCACGGCGGGCCAAACGGCAGCTGGATATAATCAAACAGGCCAACCTTCGCCTGCGGACCCACTATTTGACGGCCAAAGTGATCGTGGTCCCTAACCCTGTGGACTTACGAGTGGAGGCAGTCAAGAACGTCACCCCAAACCTTGTGACCCTTTTCACGGTACTTCTCATTTTGTTGTTGTACTTGGTCCTTGTGTTCTGGGCCTTGCACAGAGATGAAACGGACCAATATCTTAGGAACCATGTGATAGTTCTCCTTGATAACGATCCTTATGATAATGTGTGTTATCTAGTCACTGTTTTTACAGGAAGCCGTTGTGGTTCTGGGACCAGGGCCAATGTCTTTATCCAACTGCATGGAACCGAAGGTAGCAGCGATGTGCACTGTTTAAGCCATCCACAATTTACGACTCTCTACCGAGGAAGCATCTGCATTTTCCTCCTAGCGACGAAAAAGGACTTGGGCGACATCCATTCCCTCCGTGTGTGGCACAACAACGAGGGCAGGTCCCCTGAATGGTATTTAAGTAGAATCAAAGTGGAGAATCTGTTCAGCAGACACATCTGGCTCTTCATGTGCCGAGAATGGCTTTCTACTGACACCTCTCTGGATCTAACTGTTCAAGTAACACCCCCAGATAAGCCTCTCAAGAAAATGGACTTTTTCCTTATAGATTTAAGTTACAAGCTGGGGAGAAGCCACTTGTGGTTCTCCGTCTTTCCTGCTGTCATTTCTACACCATTCAATAGGCTCCAGAGGCTGTCCTGTTGCTTAGCTGTGTTGTTGTCAATGCTTCTGTGTAATATTATGTTCTTCAATCTAGAGAAGGAGAATGTAGGAGAGACAGAAGAGTGGAGCTTCATCGAGTTGATGGTGATCGGACTGGAAAGTGCCTTTATTACCCTCCCTGTGCAACTAGTGATCACATATTTGTTCATGTATTCCCAGAGGAGACCTCAGGTGACTCTAGGTGAGGTCACTCCTCGGAAACATCCTTTGAAACCGCCAGAAAGCCAGCACTGGGAAGAACGATTGGGAAACTGGCATGCCTATGAAATTGACAAGGCAAGCTCCCAGGAGCCTGTGTCTAAGAGACATCGTGCCAAACCCAAGGCCTCTGTCAGTGTCACCTCTAAAAGACAGCCCCTGGCCAAGCAAGCAGAAAGCAAGGGGTCTCCCATCAAAAGCAAGGCCTCCCGTACCGAAAGCAAGGTCTCCAGAACTCAAAGCAAGGTCTCTGGAAAACAACACCAGGTCTCCCACACCCAGGGAAGAAATATAAACACTAATAACCCTAATATTGAAGATAATAAAGATGTTTCTGTGGAGAAGCAGCCTTCCCATCCAGGTTTGGCATCCCTCAAAGAGAAGACCAGGATTGTCCTGCCGCGATGGTGCATTTGTATAGCCTGGGTGTTGGTTTTTCTCATCTGCAGTATATCCTCCTTCTTCATCATATTTTATGGACTCAGTTACAGCTACGAAAAGTCAATAGCATGGCTGTTTGCATCATTTTGTGCATTCATTCTGTCAGTCTTTCTAGTGCAAATGTCTAAAATTATATTGATCTCAGCCTATAGAACAAGTAAGGCCAAGTACAGTAAAAACCTTTCGTGGATTGGCAACTATCGCTTCACTGAGATCAAGCTGCATAACACCTGGAAGGACCCAGAAGAAATGCGAAGGAGCCAAGCGAGTGTCAGGGAGCTCCGAAACTCGAGAATGTACCAGCCTCTCACCCAGGACGAAATCATGATATTCCAAAGAAAGAAGAGGATCAAGAGAAGAGCTTTCCTGTTCCTGAGTTACATCCTCACTCACTTCATCTTTCTGGCTCTCTTGCTGAGCCTAGTCGCCGTCCTATGCCCCACTGACAGCTTTTACTATAATCAGTTTATTCGGGACCAGTTCTCTGTGGATCTGGCCGGCGTGGCCAGGCTGGAGGACATCTATCAGTGGCTGAACAGGGTGCTGTTGCCTCTGCTCCACAATGACCCGAATCCCACGTTTTTCCCTGACAGCTCCTCTAAAATCCTTGGCCTGCCACTCATGAGGCAGGTGAGGGCGCAACCTGGAGAGATAATGTGTCTGCCGGCCAAGAAATTTGTGGAGGGCAGCCTCAAAGGAGAGATTCGCTGTCACCCCGAATACGGCATTGACCCAGAAGACACAAAAAACTACTCTGGGTCATGGAATAGAGTTAGTAAGCGGGACACTGACAAGACGACCAGAGGGTTTACTTACAGGCCTCCGGAGAAGAGGTGGGCATACTCTTCCTATGGGCTGCTGCACACCTATGGCTCAGGAGGATACGCCTTCTATTTTTTTCCAGCAGAGCAGCAGTTTAATTCCACACTGAGGCTCAGTGAACTCCAGAAAAGCCATTGGCTGGATGAGAAGACATGGTCTGTGATTGTGGAATTGACCACCTTCAATCCAGACATCAGTCTCCTCTGCAGCATCTCGGTCATCTTTGAGGTCTCTCAGTTAGGTGTTGTGAACACTAGCCTGTATGCACACTCCTTCTCGCTCACTCATTTCAACAGGAAAAACTCAACTGACTCATCAGAAAACTACCTGTACTTGGCCATCTTTGTTTTCTTCCTTGCCTACACTGTTGATGAGGTTTACGTAATCACACAAGAACGGACTGCCTACGTGCAAAGTGTATATAATTTGCTCAACTTTGCTCTAAAATGTATCTTTACCTTGTGGATCGTGCTCTTTTTCAGGAAGCACTTCTTGGCCATCGGTGTAGTTAGGGCTTACCTGTCAAATCCCGAGGATTTCATTCCCTTTCATGCAGTGGCTCAAGTGGATCACACCATGAGGGTGATTTTGGGTTTCCTGATATTTCTGACAATCCTGAAGATGCTCCGGTATTCCAGGGTCTTTTACGATGTGCGTCTGGCTCAGAGGGCCATCCAGACTGCCCTTCCTGGCATCTGCCACATGGCATTGGTGGTGTCTGTGTATTTCTTTGTCTTCATGGCGTTCGGGTACTTGGTGTTCGGGCAGCACGAGTGGAACTACAGTGACATGATCCACGCCACACAGACAGTATTTTCCTACTGTGTCTCAGCTTTTGAGAACACGGAATTTTTCAATAACCGGGTTCTCGGGGTCCTCTTCCTCTCATCTTTCATGCTGGTGATGATCTGCATATTGATCAACTTATTTCGTGCTGTGATTTTGTCAGCCTACGAGGAAATGAAGCAGCCCGTGTACGAGGAGCCCTCAGAAGAAGTGGAAGCCATAACTTATCTGTGTCGCCGGCTAAGGTCTGCTTTTTGCTGCCTGTGCTTCAAACCCAGGGCGGAAGACGAGCCCAGGTTCTTCATCAACATGGTGTATGGGCAGCCAGAGAAGAACAGCCGCCGCTACCTGGGGCTGAAGACCAGAAACATTAATGGGAAGAAAATGGTTTACCTCGTCGTGTGATCCATGGCAGTGTCAAGGCCCATAGGCAGGTTTCTCAAAAGCTCGGTTTCTGGGGTTGAGGGGCGTTTCATGGCTCAGTTGTGTTTCCCACCCATATTCTTCACAGTGCACCCCGCGTCTGGACATGTCTACAGCGGGGGCCTCCATGCTTGGGACTTGAAAGGAGGGTCAAGGGCAGTGTGGCCTCTCTGGAGAGAGGAGGGCGACCATCTGTGAGTCCCGGGTTCATTGCCCTTTTCCTTAGAAGCTGCTGTCTTTGGCACTGACTGCAGTTTAGAGGGTTAGAGACCTAGATTTGGGGGAGGGAGCTCAAAGGGCCCCCAACCTCATCTCAACTTGTCAGCAGCAGCAGGTGAACGCTCCTGCTGTCCCGGTCCCCCTGTCCCCAAGGCTGGGAGGCCAGGGCTAGTGGTTGGGGGCAGAGCCCAGGTCCTTTGGCCCTGCTGGCCCTTCCCTTTGCTGATGGGGCTGCAGAGCCTCCCCGCCTCCTTACTCCCACCACACACACTCCAGCTGGGCAGGGCTAGTGGGGCCTCATGAGGGGTCCCAGGAGTGGTCCTTGTGCCTGGAAATGGAGGGATGTGGACCAGGGTGCAGCAATCTGAAGTTTCCCGTGTGCTCTTAAGGCCATTGCAAGTTATGAATGTATAATTTAGTACTGTGTCTATCCATGAGACATGACTTTTGTTAAACAAAAGGGTGTGTGTGTGTGTGTGTGTGCACGCATGTGTGCACACATGCATGTACTCTGTGAGATTTACACTGGAAAGCAGTAAATATTCTATGTAATGTGTGTTGCCATATATACTGCTCGGACTTGGGCTTTTGGTTATTGTTGGCCTGGTGGATTGTTCAGAATACATTGTTTAAGAAAATGGGCTAACAGCTCTTGTATTTTCACCCCAAAGCATGTTTCTTTATGTAGATGCCACTTTAAGCTTGATCAGAATTAAATGTGTGGTTTCTTCCCTGAGGCCTTGCAGTGATTTCTGTGATGGGGTGGGCACAGCGATGGCGCCTGCACTCCAAACCCCGTGCCAGCAAGGGGGGACCACCTGCAGGTGGGGACTGTTTGTACCAGGTGTTTGTCACTCGCCTGACACAGTGATGGTGCTCAGCCGCACTGTCATGCCACCTTGCACCTTTGCAGGTATGGGCATGTGCACCTGTAGGAACCTTCCATCCCTTTGTCCCTGGGGTGGTGGTGATCTTCCTTGCCAGCTTAGATAATGAAGAGGCTTTGTGTCTTGCCCCAAGCCTCCCAGACTGTGATGGTCAGAAGCTCATTTCTGGCTTTTCTAACCCCTGGTGGGAGTTCACGGGTGTGGCTCGGCTCTGGTCCACTGGTTCTTAGTGAAGTGCATGTTCCAGGAGCACTGTTCTTATCGTTGTTCAGTTGATCAGTTGCATCTGATGCTTTGCGCCCCCATGGACTGCAGCACACCACACTTCCCTGTTCATCACCAGCTCCCAGAGCTTGTTCAAACTCATGTCATTGACTTGGTGATGCCATCCAACCATCTCATCCTCTGTCGTCCCCTTCTCCTGTCATCAATCTTTTCCCAGCATCGGGATCTTTGCTAATGAGTCAGCTCTTTGCATCACATAGTCAAAGTACTGAGCTTCAGCTTCAGCAACAGTCCTTCCAATGAATATTCAGGTTTGATTTCCTTTAGGATGGACTGGTTTGATCTCCTTGCAGTCCAACAGTCTTCTCTAACACCACAGTTCAAAAGCATCAATTTTTGGCACTCAACCTTCTTTAGGGTCCAACTCTCACATCCATACATGATGACTGGAAAAACCATAGCTTTGACCAAATGGACCTTTATCAGCAAAGTCCCTGCTTTTAAATATGCTATCTAGGTTTTTCATAGCTTTTCTCCCAAGGAGTAAGCATCTTTGACTTTCATGGCTGCAGTCAACATCTGCAGTAATTGTGGAGCCCAAGAAAATAAAGTCTGTCACTGTTTCCATTGTTTCCCCATCTACTGCCATGAAATGATGCTCCACTTCATGTTCCTGGGTAGCACCTCTCATTATCTCCTGACTTCAGTCCTTAATTTCCTATGACTATAGCCTTGCCCAGTAACTGTCTGTAGTGGACCGGTGCTGGAGGCAGCATGTGGGTGCCCACAGGAGAACAACTGTGAAGGGAGGGAAGGGATTCCCCCCCACATCACCCCTTCCTGCTCCTGGCAGTTGTGACTCTCATTTCAGTCAACCTCTGACTTTCTGAACCATCCTGTCACCCACAGGTGCCCACACAGATGGCGCCCAGCAGGAGGGCCCAATGCCAAGGTGTCCAGGGGACCTTCCTGCAGCTGGCCCCCTGGGAGGTGATGCCTGGTCCCCCAGCATGGAGCCAAGAGTACCATGAAGTCCCCTGTGTCCTCCCCTCAAAGCCCTGACTTGGGACTGCATCACAGACCCTGTCACCTCCTGCCAAGTCCCGCCTCTATTTGTGAGCCCAGAGTTCTGCAGAGACCCATGTGCCCTGTGGCCCCAGGAGGGCACCACTGCCCCCTGGGGAGGGGGAGGGTGCTGGGAGCCCTCCAGGGCAACGTCTGGGGGACGAGCCCTGCTGGGGAGCAGGTCTGTCCAGGCAGCATGGATGGTGCTCAGGCAGCCTGGGGGAGCTTGGCACTGCCTTCTGTGGGCTGGGCGGCCTTGGCCTTGGCCTCCCAGAGCCCGGCTGCTCTCCTCTGAGTGATGAAGGGCTCAATGCCTCATGGCATTGCATCCAGCAGATGGACCGGGCACGTCCAAGTGAGGGCCAGCCCTGAGCCAGGCCCAGGAGCGGCTGTCACCCCCGGGTACACGGTGGTCCCTCCCTGGGCCTCAGTCTCTGCTCCTGGGAGGGGAGGCGCTGGAGGAGGGGCCTCTGAGTCAGAGAAGCAGAGGCCCTGGGGCCTGCAAGCCAGGGTGTCCAGGGTGCGTCCAGGGTAGCGGCCAGCCAATGTACCCCAGCACAGAGGGAGGGGCCAGGCCTGCAGGAAGCACTTAGCATCCCACCCAGCTCTGTGCCCTTGGCTGTGGCTCCCTCTGGTGGAGGTGGTACACAAGACAAGGCCTGGCCAGCAGGCCCCAATGCCAGGTCAGGAAGCCAGCCTGCTGAAATAAAACTTACATTGTACATTAAGTGTTGGGAGCCGGTTTGGATTAGCGCTCTGCCCATGACAAGGGTCATGAGGAAGGAGGCTTGGCAATAACGCAAGGGCGATCCAGCCTCAGGAGCCCCCTGGAGGTTCTCGAGCATCTACCCCCCAAAAAAGCCGGAGGCTGCCTACTTTCTGCTTTGTGTTCTCACCTCTGACTTTACAGGGGCTGTCCCCCACTACCTTTCTCTGAAAAAAGAGCTAACTTACAGCTCCAGTTAATAATTCCTGAGTGTGACAGTGTTTCAGCCTACAAACTCCTTTTTGGAAATCCTCTAGCCTGCCTGGAGTTCCAGAAAAACATCTATTTCTGCTTTATTGACTATGCCAAAGCCTTTGACTGTGTAGATCACAATAAACTATGGAAAATTCTGAAAGAGATGGGAATACCAGACCACCTGATCTGCCTCTTGAGAAATCTGTATGCAGGTCAGGAAGCAACAGTTAGAACTGGACATGGAACAACACACTGGTTCCAAATAGGAAAAGGAGTACGTCAAGGCTGCATATTGTCACCATGTTTATTTAACTTATATGCAGAGTACATCATGAGAAATGCTGGACTGGAAGAAACAGAAGTTGGAATCAAGATTGCTGGGAGAAATATCAATAACCTCAGATATGCAGATGACACCACTCTTATGGCAGAAAGTGAAGAGGGGCTAAAAAGCCTCTTGATGAAAGTGAAAGTGGAGAGTGAAAAGGTTGGCTTAAAGCTCAACATTCAGAAAAAGAAGATCATGGCATCTGGTCCCATCACTTCATGGGAAATAGATGGAGAAACAGTGGAAACAGTGTCAGACTTTCTTTTTCTGGGCTCCAAAATCACTGCAGATGGTGACTCTAGCCATGAAATTAAAAGACGCTTACTCCTTGGAAGGAAAGTTATGACCAACCTAGATAGCATATTCAAAAGCAGAGACATTACTTTACCAACAAAGGTTCGCCTAGTCAAGGCTATGGTCTTTCCTGTGGTCATGTATGGATGTGAGAGCTGGACTGTGAAGAAGGCTGAGCGCCGAAGAATTGATGCTTTTGAACTGTGGTGTTGGAGAAGACTCTTGAGAGTCCCTTGGACTGCAAGAAGAACCAACCAGTCCATTCTGAAGGAGATCAATCCTGGAATTTCTTTGGAAGGAATGATGCTAAAGCTGAAACTCCAGTATTTTGGCCACCTCATGCAAAGAGTTGACTCATTGGAGAAGACTCTGATGCTGGGAGGGATTGAGGGCAGGAGGAGAAGGGGATGACAGAGGATGAGATGGCTGGATGGCATCACTGACTTGATGGGTGTGAGTCTGAGTGACCTCCGGGAGCTGGTGATGGACAGGGAGGCCTGGCGTGCTGCGGTTCATGGGGTCGCAAAGAGTCGGACACGACTGAGCGACTGATCTGATCTAATCTGATCTAGCCTGCCTGAATAGGTTTTTCGGGCCACATGTGATTGCTCAGATCCTCCCAACTGTGAGAGGCATGAGATGTTCTAAACTTTCTAAACACAGATTCCTTTGAGCAGTTAAAAGATTGATTAGAAATTGTATTGGTGAAGGGCTTTTCACTTGTTGGGCCAATGTTTGCTGCTAAGTCTCCACATCCCTTACCTACTGTGTCCTTGGCAGTGTATTGAAATGTAAATAGTAGCTTTAATGTTTGTAACCTTGGACCCTAGAGTTAATTCTTTTTCTTGTTACAACCCACCACACCTTTGCCCTATAGAAATGCAACTCCAATGCTTTTGGAGGGTGGCGCCTGACTTTAGAATAATCACCTTTAGAGCAAATAAGTTCCTTAAAATGTTAATCTTAATTAACATTAATGTTAATTAATTATTAATCTTCTTAATTAATGTTAATCTTCTGGGCCAGAAGATGATGTAACTCACCTAAACTTTTGCGTGTGATAGGTTTGAAAGCCTGGCTCAGGCACTGCTGTCCCTGCATGACTCCACCCCTTCCCCCATCATCCTCTATGCATAACTTAAGGGATAAAAACTACTTTGAAAAGTAAAGTGTGGGGCTTTGTTCAGCGAAGCTTGGTCTCCCCATGTCGTTCTTTCTCTTACCTTCTGGCTGAATTATTCAGCCTCCTCTCTCCACAAAATGTTCTCACTGAACCATCGTTATTTCATCCACTTTTCTTCAGTGCATTTCCTCCTCACTGAGCTATCTTCATTTTATCACTCTTTATATCTTTAATTAATATTTTAATAAGCAGTTGTTTCCTGATCGCCTATGTCGTCTCCCCTTCGAAATCCCTGGATCCACCGGGGCTGGATCCCAGCAAAGAGGGGCTAAACTTCTTAGGACGATGTGTGGTCTCTGAGCGGCCAGGACACGCCCCATATTTCTTGGGGCCTGGCTGCACTGGAGAGTCCACTTGTCCCTTCTCGGTGCCCAGGACCCGCACTCATCTCTTGGGGACCTCGCCCCCTCTGGTCCCCAGGAAGGTGGGATCGCGCTGGCACCCGGGCTCCAGGCAACCCCGGGGATGCGGGTCCGCAGGCGCTCTACCGAGCGCGGCCTCCGGGTACCTGACGGGCGCGCAGCAGTGAGGTGTCAGCCATAGTGCACGCCTGCGACCTTCCTCGAGGGGACGGGGTGTCGGGCCTCGGGGGCGGGGCCGGGGGCGGGGCGGTCCCCGCCCACTACTTGCTTCCGACACACCCCCGCCGCGCCAGGAGGGTTACCCTACAGGCTGGGGAAACCCAGGGCCACCCCAGGCTGGCAGTTTTGGTGTGAGCCCCCACCTACCCGATCAGACAGGAGCCAGGGACGGCAAGGGCAGAGGGCGGGCGTGGGAGAGTGGGTGGGATAAGGGAGTCCCTCTCCATGGGGACCCTCTGGGAGGTGACTGCAGAGTCCCCTGGGAGGCAGAAGAGTCCTGGGGCAGCGGTCCCTTTGGACAAGTGGGACCAGGGGCCGTGCTGTAAGGGCCCCAAGCCTGGATGCCTCTGTCCTGGGTGTGGCCTGGACAGTTGCACAGGGCGTCACACTTAGAAGGACCCCATGTTCGCTTTGAAGCTCTGCTGTGGTCATCTTGAAATTCTTGACCATCTTTGAACAGGGTTCCTACATTTTGATTTTGCACGGGGCCCTGAAAATCATGTAGTCGGTCCTCTGACAGCCAATGTATCTTTTCTGAATTCCCCACAACTCACCACCTCCACGGCCACTAACCCCAAACTGAGTCAGGACCAGCTCACTCGCATACCGAGTGTTCTTGCAGCGGGCAGGCCTGGGCCTTTGGTTTCCCTGGACCCCGCCTACGAGGCCCCTGTACTTTCAATCCTGTCCACCTACAGTCTATCTTCCTCACAGCGGGAGGATACTTCCAACCTGGAAATCAGATCAGGCCCTTCCCTGCTCAAAACCCTCAAACACTTCTCCAACCCACTTGAGATAAAATTCAAATACACGACCATGGTCTCTGAGGCCCAGCTTGCTCTGGTCATTGGCCGTCTCTCCAATGACAGCTCCTACCACTTCTTCTCCTCTCTGCTTACTCAGGCCCCACTACTAACCTCTCCTTCCTGCCTCCCTGCATTTGTACTGACAGTTCCCTGCCCTAGTTATGCCCTTCCCTAGCTCTTTGTGAGCCATGTTCCCTCATTTCATGCCGATCTGTTGGCTCAGAGGGCACCTCCTTGAAGAGGCCTTCCTTGATTCCCCATCTCATCCTCCCCATCTCATCCTCATTTTTATCTCTTTAACTGCTTTATTTTTCATCTTATCACTTATCACACTCAAAATCCCACATAGTGTATCATGCTTGGGTGAATTCTGATTGTCGCTCACTCCTATTATAATGGAAGCTCCAAGGGAACTAGGCTTAGTGATGAAGCCTAGAAAAGTGCCTAGTATATAGTAGGTGCGAGAGAACCCTGGGTGAAATGACTAATGTTAAATGAATGAATGGGAAAGGAAAAGCAAAAAATCAGAAATCATAAGGGATAATCAGAGATGCTAAGTCACTTCAGTCGTGTCCGACTCTGTGCGATCCCATAGACAGCAGCCCACTAGGCTCCTTTGTCCCTGGGATTCTCCAGGCAAGAATACTGGAGTGGGTTGCCATTTCCTTCTCCAATGCATGAAAGTGAAAAGTCAAAGTGAAGTCGCTCAGTCGTGTCCGACTCTTAGCGACCCCATGGACTGGAGCCTACCAGGCTCCTCCATCCACGGGATTTTCCAGGCAAGAGTACTGGGGTGGGGTGCCATTACAAGGATATATACATATTCTATTTTAATGTGGCATATATATATACATATATATACATATATAAATACATATATAAATACCTGTATATGAATGCATATATGCACAATGTAGACAGAAGTATATATTGCTGTTCAGTCCCTAAGTCATGTCCAACTCTTTGCGACCCAATGGACTGCAGCACGCCAGACTGTAGTATATATACATCAAAATTATATGCTTCTCTTTTCAGGCAATGGTGTCCACCTTTCCCTTCCTGTAAATGCTTGTTTCATATTCCTTCTATCCAAAGTCCTTCAGCTGACCCAAAAATATCCTCCAGAGTTTCCACTGCCCAAACCAGTATATCTACTCCAGAACCACACACTACATGTGGTCATGACTCTCAGGTCAGTTTCAACCTGTCACACTTCCCTTTGGATGAAAGTGATGAAACACCCTCCCCCCGGGGTGTGTCCCATCTTCTACTGCAGGTGGGGGGACACTTCAGGGTGGACACATCAAAGGCAGCAGTGGCTTCATCTGCTTTCCATCCAGAGACCTGGAGCTCCCTAGGGATCCTGCAGCAGGGAGGGGGCAGCCATGACCCCTGGACTGGGGTGGGAGCAGCTGGATCCTGCCGTTGCAGGATAATCAGAGATAATAAGAAACAAATAATTAGATGACAGATCTAAACCAAACATATCAGTCATTATATGAAGTGCTGAGAGTTATTACATTAACTGTAAATGGTCTTTGGTTGTTTTTTCAGTTGCTAAGTCCAGTTTATTATTTGCCAAGACATGGAGTGCACCTTGCCAGGCCCCTCTGTCATCCACCATCTCCCAGAGTTTGGTCAAATTCATATTCACTGAGTTGGTGAAACTATCTTACCATCTCATCCTCTGCCTGCCCTTCTCCTTTTGCCTTCAATCTTTCCCAGCATCAGGGTTTCTTACAATGAGTTGGCTCTTCTCATCAGGTTCCAAATAGTGGAGCTTCAGGATCAGTCCTTCAAAACAACATTCAGAGTTGATGGTGTAAATAACTCAATTAAAAGCCAGGGATTGACAGAGTGCTAAAAGCGTAAAATTCTATGATATGTTGCCTGTAAAAGACCACTACAGATGGGAAGACATAAATAAGGTGAAAGTAAATGAACGAAAAGGCAGGTTTTAGGCTGGTTTAGAAAAGGTACAGGAACCAGAGATCAAATTGCCAACATCTGCTGGATCATCAAAAAAGCAAGAGAGTTCCAGAAAAACATCTATTTCTGTTTTATTGACTATGCCAAAGCCTTTACTGTGTGGATCACAATAAACTGAGGAAATTCTGAAAGAGATGAGAATACTAGACCACCTGATCTGCCTCTTAAAAAACCTGTATGGAGGTCAGCAAGCAACAGTTAGAACTGGACATGGAACAACAGACGGTTCCAAATAGGAAAAGGAGTACGTCAAGGCTGTATATTGTCACCGTGCTTATTTAACTTATATGCAGAGTACATCATGAGAAATGCTGGGCTGGAGGAAGCACAAGCTGGAATCAAGATTGCCGGGAGGAATATCAATAACCTCAGATATGCAGATGACACCACCCTTATGGCAGACAGTGAAGAGGAACTAAAAAGCCTCTTGATGAAGGTGAAAGTGGAGAGTGAAAAAGTTGGCTTAAAGCTCAACATTCAGAAAACTAAGATCATGGCATCTGGTCCCAACACTTCATGGCAAACAGATGGGTAAACAGCAGAAACAGTGGCTGACTTTATTTTTCGAGGCTCCAAAATCACTGCATATTAAAAAGCAGAGACATTACTTTGCCAACAAAGGTCAGTCTAGTCAAGGCTATGGTTTTTCCAGTAGTCATGTATGGATGTGAGAGTGGAACTATAGAGAAAGGTGAGCGCTGACGAATCGGTGCTTTTGAACTATGGTGTTGGAGAAGACTCTTGAGAGTCCCTTGGACTGCAAGGAGATCAAACTAGTCCATCCTATAGGAGATAAGTCCTGGGTGTACACTGGAAGGACTGAAGTTGAAGCTAAAACTCCAATACTTTGGCCCCCTGAGGCAAAGGGCTGACTCATTTGAAAAGACCCTGATACTGGGAAAGATTGAGGGCAGGAGGAGAAGGGGATGACAGAGGATGAGATGGTTGGATGGCATCACCGACTCAATGGATATGGGTTTGGGTAGACTCCAGCAGTTGCTGATGGACAGGGAGGCCTGGCATGCTGCTGTTCACCGGGTCGCAAAGACTCAGACAGTACTGAGCAACTGAACTGAACTGAACTGAACTGAATTGAAATGAATGAAAAAAAATGCCATATAGACAATAAGCTTGAGAAGGCCAGTGTTGCGATCTTATTATACTTCATTCTATTGCCTTTACCTCTGATCTGATCTGATTGTGATATAATTGACATATAATATGGCTATTTTTTTTTAACCAGCCAAAGAGAATTCAAATCAAAGGTTGTCACAAAAGACAAACACATTTCATAATGACAATAGGGCAATTCAACAGAAAGACAAAACAGCAATTGTGTGTCTACCTAATAAATAGACCTCCGATATAGGAAGCAAAAGTTAACAGAATTAAAGAATGAAATAGATAATTTCACGGTTACTGTAGGAGAGATTATCATCTTCTCTCAGCAGTTGCTAGAACTAGAAAAAACTACAGAGAAGATACAGATCTAAGGAACAGCACCACCCTTCTTGACTTGACTCCCAAACAGGACAGTAGAATACACATTCTTTTCCAGTGACGTGGAACACACAGATGGACTCAAGAGAGACCACACGGTAGACTTACACAAGTCTCAACTCGTTCAAAAAGGTAAAGGATCGCACAGAATATTCTGTGACCATAACAAAACTGAATTACAAATCAATAACTGTGAGGATTTTTACAGACACTCTAAGAATCTGTAAGTGAAAGTGCAACTTGAATTGACAGGTCAGACCCAAAGAGGCGAGATTAAACGACTGATTTCCTGGGCCGCAGGAACCCCACTGACCACGCTGACCCCAGGCCACCGTGGCCCCCGAACCCCACGCCCGCCGTGACCCCGGCCCGCGCCCCGGCCGCCCCGCGCCCGACGCGCCGTGTCCGTTGGCCCTCCGTCCTGCGCCTCGGACGCAGCTCGCACCGGGCGCTGCCATGGGGCCCGGGCCGGCTCTCCTGCTCCTGGGCCTGGGCCTGGGCCTGGGCTGTGGGCCCGGCCGCCGGCCTCCGCCCCCAGCTCCAGCGCAGGCGCCCGGCTCGCCCTCCCGAGACGTCCCCGAAACGACGCCCGGCGCGGCCCGGCGTGCCCCATCCGAGACCCGGGCCCTCGTCCAGGCGTGGCGACCGGAGGCCGCGCTCCGCTCGGTCAGGGCCTCCCGGGAGCCCGGGGAGCGGGGCGCAGGCTTTGGCGGCCTTGGGGCCGGCCGCGCCCGCGTCAGCCTCCGGGCCCGCGCGGCCCCGGGCGGCGGCATCTTCCTGAGCGGCCGCCGCGGCCTCTGCCTGCCGGCCGGGCGGCCCCCGAGCCTCGCGCCGCGCTGCCTCCGCGCGCACGTCCAGCTGCGCGCCCGCCGCGCCGCCGCCGCCGCCGCCGCCTCGCCCGCGCCGGTGGACCTGCAGCTGTCCGCGGCCGGCGGCCGGCTCTCCCTGCGCTGGCTGTCCCGCCTGCCGCGCTCGCTCGGGCCTCTGGAGTGGACCTTCCGCCTCGGGCTGCTCGGGCCCGCGGCCGCCGAGAGCCGCGCGTTGCCCCGTCGGGCTCTGCACCGCGGCCGGCGCTCCTACCCGGGATTCGTGGCCCGAACCGAGTGTCCCACGGACGGGCCCAGCCCGGTCGTCTTAGAAGCTGTCAGCCCGAACAGCTCCGAACCCACTGAGTCCTCCGTGTCCTGTCAGGTAGTCAATAAAGAGGTCTGTAAATTGGACCGCGTACGAATAAATAGGAACGACGATAAACCGGTGCGACTGACCAGGGACATGGAAGGCACCTTGAATGCAACAATAATCCTCTTCTGTCCCCTCCAAGAGTACTTTTATCGGGGTTGGGCTGTCTATGCCGTGGCTTATGTAGGGGCCGTGCCTGACTGGACTAAACCTCTGGTAAAGCCACCGCTCAAGTTTAGGAGAAGTTCCCAAGTGGTGACTATACCCCCATATTCTTTACCTTGGGGGGTGTATCTGTTGAATTTCTCCGTGGTTGTCAGAACGCGGGATCCCCGGGTTCCAGGGCAGAGCAACTCAGACAGAATCTATGTTGTCATTTTTAGACGTCCCCTGAATGCTATCATTTCAGGGCCTTCCAACATCACAATTAATTTCACAGATGGGGTGACTCTCAATGGAAATATGTCTTCTGATCCAGAGGAAACAGACCCTCTAGAGAAAGAGATACTTAAGTTTCTCTGGTACTGCACCACAAACCCAAGAAACTATGATGGAAAAAACATAACAGTGATAAGCAAGGAAGTTTGTCTCCCGGAGCAGGTTGATCTCAAGTGGACATGGGCCTCTGGTCCTATTCTCACACTTTCTCCAGAAATACTTCAAGGTGGCCGTGTATATTTTTTTCAGACTGGTGATCCAGAAGACCAGCAGGTCAGCCTTTGCTGATGCAACGGTGCATGTGCTTCAAGGAGAGCCGGTAGCAAGCATTTCATGCATTGAAAATTGTGACCAGGTTCTGGTTTTATCAGAGAGATTCTCGTTGTCGCTGGACTGCACAGGTTGTACAGCAGGCCGAGATGTCTATCGGTGGTCCATTCTGACGTCTTCAGGTCAGGAGGTGCCATTTGACTGGACGGGGCAAACTTCAACAGGACGGAATGGTGCTTACGTGTCTATAAAAGCTTTTGCTTTCTGGAATTTCAGGGAAGATAAGTTTTGGATTTCTCTAAATGCAGCAACTTGGAGTGGAGTCAAGTTGGTCTTAAGGTATCCTTTCATTATTCGCCATGTCCCTATAAGCACAGACTGCAAAATTGTTCCAGAAAAAGGAATTTCCTTCATTACTCAGTTTGTTGTCATTTGTACTCATTTCAAGCATAAGAACATTGTTCTTACATATAAAATAATAGTTCCTGATGTACATGGTTTTGGTGAGATCAGTTCTGTGAAAGAGAATAACTTTGGATCCATCCTGTATTTGGGGAAGAATTCCACATCGCCCCCTTCCTTTCTCCCTGTTGGTGTGTTGGACAGTCATTATGCCTTGAAAATAATTGCTCAGGCATATAATACCTCTCTGGGAGCTTTTTCTCAGGTGAACTTGTATGCCACTGTGCGGCCTCCCACTGACGTAAAGTCATCAACGACTGTGCTGGAGGAGTTATTCAACTTCACCACGGGACCAAATTCCTCCCTGTCTACTTTGCTTCAACAGCAGGATTTTCTAAATGCAAGTTATTTAATATACGTAGTAGCTTCTGTCTTGAATAGCATGAAAACTGACTTAAGTCTGCAAGCTGACAAAATAAAACTCCGAGAACACCTTTTCAATCAGACACTCATTCTTCCTATAAACACTTTGGTGAATATTAGCCAGGTGGTCATGGCTGTTACTAAATTAACAGAGAAAACCTCTGAGATCAGTGCATTCTCTCAGACACCGGCCACAGTGAGGACTTGGCAAGCAAGCCAAGCCCTCCAAGATAGTCATCAGAGAGATAAGAGCATTTCTTCTGAGCAAATAGAAAGTGTGTGCACTGGAATATTAACAACCTTGTCTAACATCCTGAAACTGCTGGTTCATTATGAAGTCTTTGAAGAGCCTTTCCACGTGGTTGAATCTCTAGCAGACACGGTATTGGCTGTGAAAGTGCCAGAGAATGAGACCACTGCCTTGAGGACCTCCAACTTTAAAATGTATGTCAAGAAAACCGAAAAGTGGAATGTTACCAAGTTCTTCAGCACCCAGAAGCACTGTCAGAATTGTTTTTATCCCAGCCTAAATGTGAACAGCGTTCCTAGTCTGCCTGCCAACGCTCCGATTTCCACGATGTTTTGTGAATTTGCGGATGACCCTTTCCCTTGGCTAAATTATGGGGAAAACATTTTGACCCAGGTGGTTGGATTCCGAATGACAGGAGTGGAGGCCACGGGTGATGTGATTGAGATCGCACCTGATGCAGTGGAAGTGTACCTCATCAGGAAAAACCTGAGCTTTGGAACTTTTAATCTCACGGTGGGACCCAGCTCAGAGCCTTATGCAGCGGATGACTCAGCGACAAAGACGACCGGGGCGTTCAGCTTTGTTGTGGACAGTACAGCAGGCAGGGACGTGCTGATCCACATCATGACAGACGTGTCCGTCTTGTTCACAGTGTCTGTGTACGCGGGCCGTGAGATCACACCCAACTCTTTTATGACCAGCTACCTGGTGCCCCATAAAATCCCTCCAATTGCCAACCAGAGTGACCTGTTTGACCCGGAGTGTATGGTGAAGGAGGCCCGAGTGGTCTGCCTCCCCGCGGCCCTGGTGCAGGTCATAGCTCAGCGAACCGATTCCTCTGAGTGCACTGTCGCTGTGGTTCTACAGGCACCTCGTTTTGTCCTAAAACCCAATAACAAGTTGGTGACAATTTCTATTTTCAGCATTACGTGCTTGAACATGTTTGGGATCCAGAGCGATTGGAGAGAAGATACCTGCATTGTGGGAGAGAAGACCACTTGGCAAAGAGTGCACTGTATCTGCAAGAACCCACGGCGGGCCAAACGGCAGCTGGATATAATCAAACAGGCCAACCTTCGCCTGCGGACCCACTATTTGACAGCCAAGGTGATCGTGATCCCTAACCCTGTGGATCTACAACTGGAGACAGTCAAACACATCACTCAAAACCCTGTGACCCTCTTCACAGTACTTCTCATTATGCTGTTGTACTTGGTCCTTGCGTTCTGGGCCTTGCACAGAGATGAAACGGACCAATACCTTAGGGAGCATGTGATAGTTCTCCTTGATAACGATCCTTATGATAATGTGTGTTATCTAGTCACTGTTTTTACAGGAAGCCGTTGTGGTTCTGGGACCAGGGCCAATGTCTTTATCCAACTGCATGGAACTGAAGGTAGCAGCGATGTGCACTGTTTAAGCCATCCACAATTTACGACTCTCTACCGAGGAAGCATCTGCACTTTCCTCCTAGCGACGAAAAAGGACTTGGGCGACATCCATTCCCTCCGTGTGTGGCACAACAATGAGGGCAGGTCCCCTGAATGGTATTTAAGTAGAATCAAAGTGGAGAATCTGTTCAGCAGACACATCTGGCTCTTCATGTGCCGAGAATGGTTTTCTATCGAATCCTCTTTGGATCTAACTGTTCAAGTAACACCCCCAGATAAGCGTCTCAAGAAAATGGACTTTTTCCTTATAGATTTAAATTATAACCTAGGGAGAAACCACTTGTGGTTCTCCGTTTTTTCTGGTGTCATTTCTACACCGTTCAATAGGCTCCAGAGGCTGTCCTGTTGCTTAGCCATGTTGTTGTCCACGCTTCTGTGTAATATTATGTTCTTCAATCTGGAGAAGGAGATCGAAGCAGAGCCACAAGAGCAGAGGTACATCAGGTCGATGGTGATCGGACTGGAAAGTGCCTTTATTACCCTCCCTGTGCAACTAGTGATCACATATTTGTTCATCTATTCCCAGAGGAGACCTCTTGTATCTCTACATGAGGTCACTCCTCGGAAGCATCCTCTGAAGCCAGCTGCTAATGAACACTGGGAAGAACGACTGGGAAAGTGGCATGCTTACGAAATTGACAAGGCAGACTCCCAGCAGCCTGAGAAGTCTAATAGACAGCCTAAATCCAAGTCATCTCCCAAGGTCACCTCTAAAGGACAGCCCCCGCCCAAGCAAGCAGAAAGCAAGGTCTCTGGTACCCCAAGGAAGATATCAGGCACCCAAAGCAAGGTCTCCAGGCCCCAAAGAGATGTCTCCAGTACACAAAAAAAGGTCTCAAGCACCCCAAGAAAGGTCACCAACACCCCAAGAAAAGCCTCCGGCACCCAAATAAAAATCTCTAAACCCCAGGAAAAGAATAAAAACACCAATAATCCAAATGTTGAAGACAATCAAAGCATTTCTTCCGAGGATCTGCCTCCCCAGCCAGGTTCGCGAGCCCTCAAAGAGAAGCCCAGGATTGTCCTGCCACGGTGCTGTATTAGTGTTGCCTGGCTCTTGGTTTTTCTTACCTGTGCAGTATCCTCCTACTTCATCATATTTTATGGACTGACTTACGGCCTCGAAAAATCAATGGCATGGCTGTTTGCATCGTTTTGTGCATTCACTCTGTCAGTCTTTTTAGTGCAGCCATCTAAAATCATACTTATGTCAAGCTACAGAACAAGTACAGGCAAGTATTCAAAGAACCTTTCATGGATCAGCAACTATCACTTCACTGAAATCAAGTTGCAAAACCTCTGGAAGGACCCAGATGAAATGGACAGACGCCACCAGTTTGTCATGGAGCTCCGAAACTCAAGGATGTACCAGCCTCTCACCCAAGATGAAATCATGATATTCCAAAGAAAGAAGAGGATCAAGAGAAGAGCTTTCCTGTTCCTGAGTTACATCCTCACTCACTTCATCTTTCTGGCTCTCTTGCTGAGCCTAGTCGCTGTCCTACGCCCCACTGACAGCTTTTACTATAATCAGTTTATTCGGGACCAGTTCTCTGTGGATCTGGCCGGCGTGGCCAGGCTGGAGGACATCTATCAGTGGCTGAACAGGGTGCTGTTGCCTCTGCTCCACAATGACCCGAATCCCACGTTTTTCCCTGACAGCTCCTCTAAAATCCTTGGCCTGCCACTCATGAGGCAGGTGAGGGCGCAACCTGGAGAGATAATGTGTCTGCCGGCCAAGAAATTTGTGGAGGGCAGCCTCAAAGGAGAGATTCGCTGTCACCCCGAATATGGCATTGACCCAGAAGACACAAAAAACTACTCTGGGTCATGGAATAGAGTTAGTAAGCGGGACACTGACAAGACGACCAGAGGGTTTACTTACAGGCCTCCGGAGAAGAGGTGGGCATACTCTTCCTATGGGCTGCTGCACACCTATGGCTCAGGAGGATACGCCTTCTATTTTTTTCCAGCAGAGCAGCAGTTTAATTCCACACTGAGGCTCAGTGAACTCCAGAAAAGCCATTGGCTGGATGAGAAGACGTGGTCTGTGATTGTGGAATTGACCACCTTCAATCCAGACATCAGTCTCCTCTGCAGCATCTCGGTCATCTTTGAGGTCTCTCAGTTAGGTGTTGTGAACACTAGCCTGTATGCACACTCCTTCTCGCTCACTCATTTCAACAGAAAATACTCAGAAGAAATCTACTTGTATGTGGCCATCTACCTTTTCTTTCTTGCCTATATTGTCGACGAAGTCAATGTCATCACGGATGAAAGGACTGCCTACGTCAAAAGTGTATATAATTGGCTCAGCTTCGCTCTTAAATTCTTCCTTACCTTGTGGATTGTACTCTTTTTCAGGAAGCACTTCTTAGCCATCGGTGTAGTTCAGGCTTACCTGTCAAATCCCGAGGATTTCATTCCCTTTCATGCAGTGGCTCAAGTGGATCACACCATGAGGGTGATTTTGGGTTTCCTGATATTTCTGACGATCCTGAAGACGCTCCGGTATTCCAGGGTCTTTTACGATGTGCGTCTGGCTCAGAGGGCCATCCAGACTGCCCTTCCTGGCATCTGCCACATGGCATTGGTGGTGTCCATGTATTTCTTTGTCTTCATGGCATTCGGGTACTTGGTGTTCGGGCAGCACGAGTGGAACTACAGTGACATGATCCATGCCACACAGACAATATTTTCCTACTGTGTCTCAGCTTTTGAGAACACGGAATTTTTCAATAACCGGGTTCTCGGGGTCCTCTTCCTCTCATCTTTCATGCTGGTGATGATCTGCATATTGATCAACTTATTTCGTGCTGTGATTTTGTCAGCCTATGAGGAAATGAAGCAGCCCGTGTACGAGGAGCCCTCAGAAGAAGTGGAAGCCATGACTTATCTGTGTCGCGGGCTAAGGTCTGCTTTTGGCTGCCTGTGCTTCAAACCCAGGGCGGAAGACGAGCCCAGGTTCTTCATCAACATGGTGTATGGGCAGCCAGAGAAGAACAGCCGCCGCTACCTGGGGCTGAAGACCAGAAACATTAATGGGAAGAAAATGGTTTACCTCGTCGTGTGATCCATGGCAGTGTCAAGGCCCACAGGCAGGTTCCTCCCAAAGGCTCGGTTTCTGGGGTCAAGGGGCGTTTCGTGGCTCAGTTGTGTTTCCCACCCATATTCTTCACAGTGCACCCCGTGTCTGGACACGTCTGCAGCGGGGGCCTCCACGCTTGGGACTTGAAAAGGCGGGTCAAGGGCAGTGTGGCCTCTGCAGAGAGAGGAGGGCGACCATCTGTGAGTCCCGGGTTCATTGCCCTTTTCCTTAGAAGCTGCTGTCTTTGGCACTGACTGCAGTTTAGTGGGTTAGAGGCCTAGATTTGGGGGAGGGAGCTGAAAGGGCCCCCAACCTCATCTCAGCTTGTCAGCAGCAGCAGGTGAATGCTCCTGCTGTCCCAGTCCCCCTGTCTCCAAGGCTGGGAGGCCAGGGCTAGTGGTTGGGGGCGGAGCCCAGGTCCTTTGGCCCTGCTGGCCCTTCCCTTTGCTGATGGGGCTGCAGAGCCTCCCTGCCTCCTTACTCCCACCACACACACTCCAGCTGGGCAGGGCTGGAGGGGCCTCATGAGGGGTCCTAGGAATGGCCCTTGTGCCTGGAAATGGAGGGATGTGGACCAGGGTCCAGCAATCTGAAGTTTCCCATGTGCTCTTAAAGCGACTGAAAGTTACAGACATATAACTTAGTAACATGTTTCTGTCTATGAAACATGCCTTTTCTGAAACAACAAGTTATGTGTTTATGCTGAGTGGTTCACACTGAAAGGTCGTAAATATTCCATGTACTGTGTGTTACCATATATACTTTTAGGATTTGGGCTTTTGGTTATTGTTGGCCAGGTGGATTGTTTATAACACATTAGTTAGGAAAATGATGTAGCAGCTCCTGTATTTTCAGCCTAAAGCATGTTCCTTTATGTAGATGCCACTTTAAGCTTGATGTAAATTAAATGTACGATTTTTCTTGAGGCCTGCAGTGATTTCTGTGATAGGGGTGGGTACACAGCTGGCGCCTGCCCTCCAAATCCAGTGCAGCAAAGAGGAATAACACACAGGTGGTGGCTGCTTTTTCCCAGGTGTTTGTCACTCATCACCCCTGGAGAACGGAATGGCTACCCACTTCAGTATTCGGGCCTGGAGAATTCCATGGACAGAGGAGCCTGGCAGGCTACAGACCATGGGGTCACACAGAGTTGCACACGACTAACACTTTCAATTTCACTTGGCACCCCGAAGGTGCTGATCTGCACTGCGTGGCCATGGCACCTCACACCTTGGCAGGTATGGGCGCATGCACAGGTATAGGCATTCCATCCCTTCCTCCCTGTTGTGGGGCAGTCTTCATCAGGTGAGTAAATGTAGGAGCTTTGTGACTTGCCCAAGGCCACCCAACGGTTAAGAGTCAGAAGCTCAGTTCTGGGTTTTCTATCTACCCTGGCGGGAAGTCCCAGGTGTGCCCAGGTTCTGATCCACTGTTCCGAGTGAAGTTCATGTTCATGGTTAGCACCTCCCATTAGCACAGGACTTCTGAACTAGTTGAGAGCGTGGAAAACTGGGGCTAACTCTTTATATTGGGTTCCGGTCAGGTGCACTTGCCCATGGAACACAAAATTGTGGAGTGTAAGCCCTGGCAATGTGTAGGAACTGTGGGCCAGGACCTCCTTAGAGGCTAGGAAGACCCATGGCAGATAAGGCAGTCTCAGGTGCTCTTTGGGGGAGGGTCGGGAAGGCCCAGACATTCTTCCCAAATTTAGGCATCAGCTCAAGTCTCCACCCCTTCTGATGCTGTGGGAGGCCCAGGGTCTCCCTATTTGGGTTCCCTTTCCTGGAAATAAGCCCCCAAGTCAGTACTGCATCTCATGATTCGGAGGTGTGACAGAGTCAGAAAGGCACCGCCCAAGTGGGCAGTCCAGGAACAAGGCCGGGGTTGGGAAGCCATCTGAGACAGGACCAGGGACAGCAGCTGAATGCCCTGGGGAGACAGGACTCTCCACTTGTGGCTACAGTGAGAAGTCTAGCAGATTTGCAGGGCTGTTCCCATGTGTACTGGGAATGAAGGGAGTGCCAGGGGCCTTCCAGTGTCAGAAAGCACTGACACGTATTCTTAAAGTTTAGAAATCTCAGAGATGCCAATTATAACATTGTCAGCATGGAAATTAATAAAGGGAAACCTCACTAAAATGGAGTCGGGAGGCCAGATGCGGGGTCTCATGCATACCCCACTCAGGCCAACACAGATCCCAACTGGAAGAGAGGTACTGGCAGGAAGTGATGCAGGAGGAAGAAAGATTTTCTCCTTGCCTGGCAACTGCGTAGCCAATGAGAGGCTTTCACAGCTCAGCCGGTGAAAAGCTATCACAACAGCCCCTCCCAGCTACCCCTTCTCTATTAAAGACCTCTTTTCTTTGTTCTACCAGACTTACTTGTCCCAAACTGCAATTCCTTGCTGCTTCTGAATGAATCTATTTTTCTGGTAAAAATAACTGGCTGTTTTATTGTTTTAGGTTAACATCCGGGAAATAAAGTAATAAGAAAACTATAAATTCAGGTTTCTCCAGAAGGTCGTTTTCCTGGAACATGGCGTCAATTTCTAAAGGAGTCTTTTAAGATGCCTTTATTCTTACCACATTTCCAGGCACAGGGGCAGGCATATTTCAGAAGAAGTTGGAGACAGTTATTCATGCCTCCCTAGTGTGCATTGCCCAGGAAAACAAGATAGATGTTCTTGGGTTTGTTTTTCACTCAGAGGAGTGGAACAAGCTTTGTATGCAGAGAGGTGGCACCGTCTGAAGCTACATGTCCTTCACCTACCTCAAACTGTTGTGTTAATTAAGACTTGTATTTGTAAAGCCTGCTTCTGTGTATATATTATACTCTTCAGTTCAGTTCAGTCACTCAGTCGTGTCAGACTCTTTGTGACTCCATGAACCACAGCATGCCAGGCCTCTCTGTCCATCACCAACTCCCAGAGTTCACCCAAACCCATATCCATTGAGTCAGCGATGCCAACCAACCATCTCATCCTCTGTCGTCCCCTTCTCCTGCCCTCAATCTTTCCCAGCATCTGGGTCTTTTCAAATGAGTCACCTCTTTGCATCAGGTGGCCAAAGTTTTGGAGTTTCAGCTTCAGCCTCAGTCCTTCCAATGAACACCCAGGACTGATCTCCTTTAGGATGGACTGGTTGGATCTCCTTGCAGTCCAAGGGACCCTCAAGACTCTTCTCCAACACCACAGTTCAAAAGCATCAGTTCTGCGCTCAGCTTTCTTTATAGTCCAACTCTCATATCCATACATGACCACTGGAAAAACCATAACCTTGACTAGATGGACCTTTGTTGGCAAAGTAATGTCTCTGCTTTTCAATATTCTGTCTAGGTTGGTCATAACTTTACTTCCAAGGAGTAAGCATCTTTTAATTTCATGGCTGCAATCACCATCTGCAGTGATTTTGGAGCCCCCCAAAATAAAGTCAGCCACTGTTTCCACTGTTTCCCCATCTATTTGCCATGAAGTGATGGGACCAGACACCATGATCTTAGTTTTCTGAATGTTGAGCTTTAAGCCAACTTTTTCACTCTCCTCTTTCACCTCCATCAAGAGGCTCTTTAGTTCTTCTTCAATTTCTGCCATAACAGTGGTGTCATCCGCATATCTGAGGTTATTGATATTTCTCCTGGCAATCTTGATTCCAGCCTGTGATTCCTCCAGCTCAGCATTTCTCATGATGTACTCTGCTGAACTCCCCAGGTCGGTAGGTGCCCAATATGCTACTGGAAATCAGTGGAGAAATAACTCCAGAAAGAACAAAGGAATGGAGCCAAAGCGAAAACAACACCCAGTTGTCGATGTGACTGGTGATAGAAGCAAGGTTCGATGCTGTAAAGAGCAATATTGCATAGGAACCTGAAATGTTAGGTCCATGAATCAAGGCAAATTGGAAGTGGTCAAACAGGCGATGACAAGAGTGAACATGGACATTCTAGGAATCAGCGAACCAAGATGGACTGGAATGGGTGGATTTAACTCAGAGATGACCATTGTATCTACTATTGTGGGCAGGAATCCCTTAGAAGAAATGGAGTAGCCATCATAGTCAACAAAAGAGTCTGAAATGCAGTACTTGGATGCAATCTCAAAAACAACAGAATGCTCTGTTCATTTCCAAGGCAAACCATTCACTATCACGGTAATCCAAGTCTATGCCCTGACCAATAACGCTGAAGAAGCTGAAATTGAACAGTTCTATGAAGACCTACAAGACCTTCTATAACTAACACCCCCAAAAGATGTCTTTTTCATACTCTTAATTATTTACTTAAAAACTATACAACAGTTAAAGGCATTTTGTCTCTTGGCCATAAATTCAGTTCTCTAAATGCATCCTCCCTCCACCACCCTTCAGAGGGCCAACCTTTCCTTTGAGCCAGAAGAAACCTCTAGTGTCTTGCATTGTGGAAGACTTCACCTGGGTGCTGGATACACTGTTGTATTTACTTTGTGAGATTTCACCTTACTGCACACTTAGGAAGTACGTATTTTTCTGTATGTATGTTATACTTTTAAGACTTTACTTAAAAAAACTAAGGCCTGCTTCTGGCATTTCATTCAGCACTAAAAGCAAAACTGCCAGTCTTTGGAGCTTAATTTTACTGGAAGAAATGGAGAAAGGGATGAGCAAGGTTGTACTTAAGTGAGATGAAGTGCATAAAGAGTGAATCCTCCAGAGTACCCCCTTTTGTTGCTACTAGCAAAGCTTTGCTTTAGATTCTAATCTGCAATTTCTTATTTTTCAATTTTCAAATCTTTCTCAGTCTTCATTTAACTAAAAATGTATAATATCAATAGTATTTGCAATGTTCTGCCTTTTCCCGGAATGTAGTAGAATTGGAATCACACACTATGTATCTTTTACATATTGGATTCTTTCATTTAGTTATATGCACTTACATGTCCTCCATGTCTTATCATGGCTTGATAGCTCATTTCTTTTTAGTGCTGAATAATATTCCTTTGTCCATAGTTTCGGAGAAGGCAATGGCACCCCACACCAGTACTCTTGCCTGGAAAATCCCATGGACAGAGGAGCCTGGTGGGCTGCAATCCATGGGGTCACTAAGAGTCGGGCACGACTGAGCGACTTCCCTTTCACTTTTCACTTTCATGCATTGGAGAAGGTAGTGGCAACCCACTCCAGTGTTCTTGCCTGGAGAATCCCAGGGACGGGGGAGCCTGGTGGGCTGCCGTCTATAGGGTCGCACAGAGTCGGACACGAGTGAAGCAACTTAGCAGCAGCAGCAGTCCATAGTTTATTTATCCATTGACCTACTGAAGGACATGTTGGTTGCTTCCAAGTTTGGGCAATTATGAATATGAATAAAGTTGTAATAAATATCTGTGTACAGGTTTTTATATGGACATAGTTCAATTCCTTTGTTGAATACCAAGGAGCACAACTGATGGATGATATGGTAAGAGTATGTTTATTTTTGTAAGAAACTGCAAAACTGACTTCCAAAGTGGCAGCACCATTCTGTATCCCCACCAGCTGTGAATGAGAGTTCCTGCTCTCTACATCCGCATCAGCACTTGGTGTTGTCAGGGTTCCAGATTTTGGCCATTCTAATAGCTGTGCAGTGGTATGTTATTATTGTTTTAACTTGCATTTCCCTGATGATACAGGACGTGGGACATCTTTTCATATGCTTACTTGCCATTGTGTATCTTCTTTGGTGGGGCATCTATTTAAAGTCTTTGGCCCATCCTTCACTGGGTTGTTTTTATTGTTGAGCTTTAATAAGAGTTCTTTGTATATTTTGGATAACATGTCCTTTATCATACATGTCTTTTGCAAATACTTTCTCCCATTCTATGGCTTGCCTTTTTTATTTTTTAATTGGAGGCTAGTTGTTTTACAATGTCGTACTGGTTTCTTCCATACAACGTCCATCAGCTGTAAGTATACATATGTCCCCTCCCTACTGAGCCTGCCTCCCACCGTCCACCCCATCCCACCCCCTCTAGGTTGTCAGAGCGCAGTGGGCTGAGCTCCCTGACCGATATAGCAACTTCCCACTCGCTGTTTTATATGTGGGAGCGTATATCTTTCAGTGCTGCTCTCTCAGTTCCTCCCGCCCCCTCCTTCCCTTGCTGGGTCCACAAGTCTGTTCTCTGTGTCTGCGTCTCTACTCCCGCCTTGCAAATAGGTTCATCAGCACCATGTTTCTAGATTCCATGTATATACATTAATATACAATATTTGTTTTTCTCTTTCTGACTTACTTCACTCTGTGTAACAGGCTCTCAGTTCATCCACCTCACTAGAACTGAGTCAGATTCATTCCTTTTTATACCTGGGTAATATTCCATTGTATATATGTACCACAACTTCTTTATCCACTCCTCTGTTGATGGACACCTAGGTTGCTTCAGTGTCTTAGCTGTTGTAAATGGTGCTTCAATGAATGTTAGGGCATGTGTATCCTTTTGAAATATTGTTTTCTCAGGGTGCATGCATGGCTTGTCTTTTCATTCTCTTGATTTAATGCCTATTTCACATGCAGTTTCTTTTGGGAAATGATTTTTTTCTAAAGCTTTATTAGATATTTTAAATCCTTTTGAATTTTATGTAAGCTTTGTATCAGTAACTGTTGTTGTTCAGTCTGACATCTTGCAAGCGCCATGGACTGCAGCACACCAGGCCTCCCTGTCCTTCACTATCTTCTGGAGATAGCTCAAACTCATGACCATTGAGTCAATGATGCCACCCAATCATCTAATTCTCTGTTGCCCTCTTCTCCTCCTGCCCTCAGTCTTTCCCAGCATCAGGGTTTCTACCAATAAGTTGGCTGTTCACATCAGGTGACCAAAGTATTGGTGCTTTAGCTTCAGCATCAGTCCTCCAATGAATATTCAGGGTTGATTTCCTTTAGGATTGAATGGTTTGCTGTCCTTGCTGTCCAAGGGACTCTCAATAGTCTTCTCCAGCACCACAGTTTGAACGCATCAATTCTTTGGTGCTCAGCCTCCAGCTATCACATCCATACATGATTACAGAAAAACCATAGCTTTGACTATATGGACCTTTGTTAGCAAACTGATATCTCTGCTTTTTAGAACACTAAGTTTGTCATAGCTTTTCTTCAAGGAGCAAGCATCTTTTAATTTCATGGCTGTAGTCACCATCTGCAGTGATTTTGGAGCCCAAGAAAATAGTGTGTCACTGTTTCCATTGTTTCCCCATCTATTTGCCATGAAGTGATGGGACCAGATGCCAAGCTCTTAGTTTCTTGAATGTTGAGTTTTAAGCCAGGTTTTTACTCTCCTTTCACTTTCCTCAAGAGGCTCTTTTAGTTCCTCTTCACTTTCTGCCATAAGGGTGGTGTCATCTGCATATCTGAGGTTATTGATATTTCTCCCTGCAATCTTGATTCCACCTTGTGCTTCATCCAGCCTGGCATTTCGCATGATGTACTCTGCATATAAGTTAAATAAGCAGGGTGACAATATACAGCCTTGACGTACTCGTTTCCTAATTTGGAACCAGTCCATTGTCCCATCTGATGCTTCTTGATGGGCATACAGGTTTCTCAGGAGGCAGATAAGGTAGTCTGGTATTCCCATCTCTTGAAGAATTTTCCACAGTTTGTTGTGGTTCACAGAGTCAAAGGTTTTAATGTAGTTAATGAAGCAGATGTAGATGTTTCTCTGGAATTCCCTTGCTTTTTCTATGATCCAACGGATGTTGGCAATTTGATCTCTGGTTATTCTGCCTTTTCTAAATCCAGCTTGAACATCTGGAAATTCTCTGTTCATGTACTGTTGTACTTCAAGCCAACTTGAAAGATTCTAAGCATTACTTGTTAGCATGTGAAATGAGTGCAATCAATACCTGTGGACAGCTCAAATCAAAATTAACATTATTTTCTGCCTAAGACCACATGACTTGCTCTTTGAATATTATTTCACTTAACTCTTTCCGTGCAGCTAGGAACTTGTCCAAAGTAATGGCTTTGACAGCGTTCATGGGATCAGATCAGATCAGTCGCTCAGTCGTGTCCGACTCTTTGCGACCCCATGAACCGCAGCACGCCAGGCCTCCCTGTCCATCACCAGCTCCCGGAGGTCACTCAGACTCGCATCCATCGAGTCAGTGATGCCATCCAGCCATCTCATCCTCTGTCGTCCCCTTCTCCTCCTGCCCTCAATCCCTCCCAGCATCAGAGTCTTCTCCAATGAGTCAACTCCTCACATGAGGTGGCCAAAATACTGGAGTTTCAGCTTTAGCATCATTCCTTCTAAAGAAATTCCAGGATTGATCTCCTTCAAAATGGACTGGTTGGATCTTCTTGCAGTCCAAGGGACTCTCAAGGGTCTTCTCCAACACCACAGTTCAAAAGCATCAATTCTTCGGCGCTCAGCCTTCTTCACAGTCCAGCTCTCACATCCATACATGACCACAGGAAAGACTATAGCCTTGACTAGGCGAACCTTTGTTGGTAAAGTAATGTCTCTGCTTTTGAATATGCTATCTAGGTTGGTCATAACTTTCCTTCCAAGGAGCAAGCGTCTTTTAATTTCATGGCTGCAGTCACCATCTGCAGTGATTTTGGAGCCCAGAAAAACAAAGTCTGACACTGTTTCCACTGTTTCCCCATCTATTTCCCATGCAGTGATGGGACCAGATGCCATGATCTTCGTTTTCTGAATGTTGAGCTTTAAGCCAACCTTTTCACTCTCCACTTTCACTTTCATCAAGAGGCTTTTTAGCCCCGCTTCACTTTCTGCCATAAGAGTGGTGTCATCTGCATATCTGAGGTTATTGATATTTCTCCCGGCAATCTTGATTCCAACTTCTGTTTCTTCCAGTCCAGCATTCCTCATGATGTACTCTGCATATAAGTTAAATAAACATGGTGACAATATGCAGCCTTGACCTACTCCTTTTCCTATTTGGAACCAGTCTGTTGTTCCATGACCAGTTCTAACTGTTGCTTCCTGACCTGCATACAGATTTCTTAAGAGGCAGATCAGGTGGTCTGGTATTCCCATCTCTTTCAGAATTTTCCACAGTTTATTGTGATCCACACAGTCAAAGGCTTTGGCATAGTCAATAAAGCAGAAATAGATGTTTTTCTGGAACTCTCTTGCTTTTTCCATGATCCAGCGGATGTTGGCAATTTGATCTCTGGTTCCTCTGCCTTTTCTAAATCCAGCTTGAACATCAGGAAGTTCACGGTTCACATATTGCTGAAGTCTGGCTTGGAGAATTTTGAGCATTACTTTACTAGCGTGTGAGATGAGTGCAATTGTTCGGTAGTTTGAGCACTCCTTGGCATTGCCTTTCTTTGGGATTGGGATGAAAACTGACCTTTTCCAATCTTGTGGCCACTGCTGAGTTTTCCAAATTTGCTGGCATATTGAGTGCAGCACTTTCACAGCATCATCATTCAGGACTTGGAATAGCTCCACTGGAATTCCATCACCTCCACTAGCTTTGTTTGTAGTGATGCTTTCTAAGGCCCATTTGACTTCACATTCCAAGATGTCTGGCTCTAGGTCAGTGATCACATCATCATGATTATCTAGGTCTTGAAGCTCTTTTTTGTACAGTTCTTCTGTGTATTCTTGCCACCTCTTCTTAATATCTTTTGCTTCTGTTAGGTCCACACCATCTCTGTCCTTTATCGTGCCCATCTTTGCATGAAATGTTCCTTTGGTATCTCTGATTTTCTTGAAGAGATCCCTAGTCTTTCCCATTCTGTTGTTTTCCTCTATTTCTTTGCATTGATCACTGAAGAAGGCTTTCTTATCTCTTCTTGCTATTCTTTGGAACTCTGCATTTAGATGTTTATATCTTTCCTTTTCTCCTTTGCTTTTTGCTTCTCTTCTTTTCACAGCTATTTGTAAGGCCTCCCCAGACAGCCATTTTGCTTTTTTGCATTTCTTTTCCATGGGGATGGTCTTGATCCCTGTCTCCTGTACAATGTCACGAACCTCATTCCATAGTTCATCAGGCACTCTATCTATCAGATCTAGATGGAGAAGGGAATGGCAAACCACTTCAGTATTCTTGCCTTGAGAACCCCATGAACAGTATGAAAAGACAAAATGATAGGATACTGAAAGAGAAACTCCCCAGGTCAATAGGGGCCCAATATGCTACTGGAGATCAGTGGAGAAATAACTCCAGAAAGAATGAAAGGATGGAGCCAAAACAAAAAGAATACCCAGCTGTGGATGTGTCTGGTGATAGAAGCAAAGTCCGATGCTGTAAAGAGCAATATTGCATAGGAACCTGGAATGTCAGGTCCATGAATCAAGGCAAATTGGAAGTGGTCAAACAAGAGATGGCAAGAGTGAATGTTGACATTCTAGGAATTAGCGAACTAAAATGGACTGGAATGGGTGAATTTAACTCGGATGACCATTATATCTACTACTGTGGGCAGGAATCCCTCAGAAGAAATGGAGTGGCCATCATGGTCAACAAAAGAGTCCGAAATGCAGTACTTGGATGCAATCTCAAAAATGACAGAATGATTTCTGTTCGTTTCCAAGGCAAACCATTCAATGTCACAGTAATCCAAATCTATGCCCCAACCAGTAATGCCGAAGAAGCTGAAGTTGAAAGGTTCTATGAAGACCTACAAGACCTTTTAGAACTAACACCCAAAAAAGATGTCCTTTTCATTATAGGGGACTGGAATGCAAAAGTAGGAAGTCAAGAAACACCTGGAATAACAGGCAAATTTGGCCTTGGAATACGGAATGAAGCAGGGCAAAGACTAATAGAGTTTTGCCAAGAAAATGCACTGGTCATAGCAAATACCCTCTTCCAACAACACAAGAGAAGACTCTATACATGGACATCACCAGATGGTCAACACCGAAATCAGATCGATTATATTCTTTGCAGCCAAAGATGGAGAAGCTCTATACAATCAGCAAAAACAAGACCAGGAGCTGACTGTGGCTCGGACCATGAACTCCTTATTGCCAAATTCAGACTGAAATTGAAGAAAGTAGAGAGAACTACTAGACCATTCAGGTATGACCTAAATCAAATCCCTTATGATTATACAGTGGAAGTGAGAAATAGATTTAAGGGCCTAGATCTGATAGATAGAGTGCCTGATGAACTATGGAATGAGGTTCATGGGATAAGCTGTCATATATCTGGGAGTGGATTTAGGTCAAATTGGAAATGCTTCATCAAGATGGTCCATCTATGGCCAGACTCCGAAATAAAACCAACAGTATATAATCGTTGAATTGACCCCAAAAATGCCATTGCTGTAAGCACATGTCGAGGTCATGTTCTAGTAGTATAATAAAAGTGATTGCTAATTCCTGAGAGTCAGGACAGGAGCATTTTTTGGGTCAATTCAAAGATTATATAGCATTGGTTTTTATTTTTGAATCTGCCCAGATGACGAAGGGCATTGCAGGCAGGTCACTTCAAGGCTTTGGAGGAGCACAGTGGCAAGTCCCAGGTACACACAGCTTTTAAGGACAGCAGGAAGGGACAGGACCGATTTTGAACCCATTTTATCTGCTCTCAGGGGACACAGTAACCACTGCGTGCAGCGCTCACCCCAGAACCCAGTGAGGGGACAGGTAACAGGAGAACTAAGACCAGCGCATTTCTCTCAGAAGCACAGGGTGAGCGAAATGCCTGGGGCTACAAACCCCAGGGGATGGGCGGTCTGTGGGGCCGCACACTGGCAGCACCGACTCTGTGGAGCTCGAGAAGGAAGCTGAGAGACTCCGAGCAGCCAGGACGGCAGGCCAAGTCGGCGTGAACGAGTCAAGGCGCACCAAGGGCTGCCCTGCTGCTGCTGCTGCTGCTGCTGCTGCTAAGTCGCTTCGGTCGTGTCCGACCCTGTGCGACCCCACAGACGGCAGCCCACCAGGCCCCGCCGTCCCTGGGATTCTCCAGGCAAGAACACCGGAGTGGGTTGCCCTTGCCAAACAGTAGATCTTGTGTGTGGGACGCCGCCACAAGGCGGAAGCGAAAATGAAAGGCATTCAGTCGTGTCTCTCTGCGACCCCAAGGACTGTAGCCCCACCAGGCTCCTCTGTCCATGGGGATTCTCTAGGCAAGAATACCGGAGTGGGTTACCATGCCCGCCTGCAGGGCAATCTTCCTAACCCAGGGATCGAACCCACATCTCCAGCATCGCGGGCGGAGTCTTCACTTTCTGGGCCACAGAGCAAGCGAAGCGGAAGTCCGCCGCGAAGCCCCGCCCCCTTCGCGCAGGCGCCCAGGGCAGACGGCGGCAGTGGGGGCAGGGCCGCGCACGCGCCCAGGGCTGGGCCTCGCCGCCGTGGAGGCAGCGGAGGTGTGTGGCGCCGACTGGCGGCCTGGCGAGAACGCGAGGGGCCGTGTGCGGCCGCGCGCCGGTCACCTCACCGGCCTCTCCAGCTGGCCTGGCCGGGCCTGGGCTCCTCCGCGGAGGACTCGGGGGTTCTGAAGGGAGAGGCGGGCGCCTTGGAGCCAGGCCGCGGAACTTGCGCCCGGCTCGTTCCCGGCGCTGAGCGGCGCTGCGGGCCCGGGAGCCGTCCGAGGGCCGGTCGGCTGACTGGACAGAATCGAGGGCAAAAAGTCAGTGAACATGAAGGCAGGGCGGCAGACACGACCCGAACTGAAACGCAAAGAGTGACAGCAGAGGTTCCGAGAACCGCGGGGACACTACCCGAGCTCAGCGTACTTGCGGTCGAGATGTCCGTGGGAGACGAGAGAGAAGGGGGCTGAAGAAGAAATCCATGAAGTGATAAAGGTTAAGGATTTTCCTGAACTACAGATCAAACTGCTTAATGCAGCACAAGCAGGATAAGTAGGTTTAAAAGAGGGGAGGAGGTGGCGGGGAAGTAGATATATATTCAAACCGCTGAAAGCCGAAGGTGAAGAGAGAAACTTCAGGGCGGCCAGAGGGAAGTCCCCTAGGTGGTGACACGAGGGAGACCCTCCAGGCGGCTGGAAGGCCAGGAACGAGGCCGGGAGGTGGGAGAGCGCAGGGAACGCGTGAAGGATGCCGGACCGCAGGGCAGCCTGCTGTATGGACAGTGGACGGCGGGGTCTTTGGGAAAAGAGAATTCCTGAGTTAAAGAGGCCTCACGTGCCCAGGAAGGTTTGAAACAGCACTCAGAGCCTTGGGTTTTGTAAAATCCTGTTGAATTCTCTCATGCTTACAGTTTATGCGTCTCCTGAAATGATGGTGCCCTGTCTCTTCCTGTGTTGTTGTTACTCTTCTGAGTTGCATTCATGAGTTTTCAAAGGTTGAACCAGGTTTGCATTCCTGGGTGGAATCCAGTCTGCATTGATGCTCTAGGCTTCTTGTGTATTATTGGATTCAGTTTGCTTAATATTGTGCCGAAGAATTTTGTTTGTGAAGGATATTGCTCTGTTGTGTTGTTCGGTGGCTTCAGTTCAGTCTCTCAGTCGTGTCCGACTCTTTGCGACCCCATGAAATGCAGCATGCCAGGCCTCCCTGTCCATTACGAACTCCCAGAGTTCACTTAGTCGTGTCCAGTTCTTTGTGACCCAATGGACTGCAGCACGCTGGGCTTCCCTGACCTTCACTATCACTGGGAGTTTGCTCAAACTCATGACTGTTGAGTCACTGGTGCCATCCAAGCGTTTCATCTTCTGTCACCCCCTTCTCCTCCTGCCCTCAGTCTTTCCCAGCATCAGAGTCTTTTCCAGGGAGTTGGCTCTTCACAGCAGGTGGCTAAAGGATTGGATGTTCAGCTTCAGCATCAGTCCTTCCAGTGGACATTCAGGGTTGATTTCCTTTTGGATTGACTGGTTTGATCTCGTTGCAGTCCAAGGGATTCTCAAGAGTCTTCTCCAGCACCACAGTTTGAATGCATCAATTCTTTGGCGCTCAGCCTTCTTTATGATTCAACTCTCACATCCCTACATGACTACTGGAAAGACCGTAGCTTTGACTATATGGACCTTTGTCAGCAAAGTGACGTCTCTATTTTTTAATACACTGTCTAGGTTTGTCATAGCTTTGTAGTTTTCCTATAATTAGTTCAGTTCAGTCTCTGAGTTGGGTCTGACTCTTTGCAACCCTTGAACTGCCGCACACCAGCCTTCCCAGTCCATCACCAACTCCTGGAACTTGCTCAAGCTCATGTCCATCGAGTCAGTGATGCCGTCCAACCATCTCATCTTCTATTTTCCCCTTCTCCTCCTGCCTTCAATCTTTCCCAGCATCACGGTCTTTTCCAAGGAGTCAGTTCTTCTCATCAGGTGGCCAAAATATTGGAGTTTCAGCCTCAGCATCAGTCCTTCCAATGAATATTCAGGACTGATTTCCTTTAGGATGGACTGGTTGGATCCCCTTGCAGTCCCCGGGACTCTCAAGAGTTTTCTCCAACACCATAGTTCAAAGCATCAATTCTTCGGTGCTCAGCGTTCTTTATAGTCCAGCTCTCGCATCCATACATGACCACTGGAAAAACCATAGCTTTGACTAGATGGACCTTTGTCAGCAAAGTAATGTCTCTGCTTTTTAATATGCTCTCTAGATTGGTCATAACTTTTCTTCCCAGGAGCGAGCGTCTTTTAATTTCATGGCTGCAGTTACCTTCTGCAGTGATTTTGGAGCCCAAGAAAATAAAGGCTGTCACTGTTTCTGTTGTTTCCCCATCTATTTGCTATGAAGTGATAGGACCGGATGCCATGACCTTAATTTTTTGAATGTTGAGTTTTAAGGCAGCTTTTTCACTCTCCTCTTTCACTTTCATCAAGAGGCTCTTCAGTTCCTCTTGACTGTCTGCCATAAGGGTGGTGTCATCTGTGTATCTGAGGTTATTGATATCTCTCCCGACAATCTTGATTCCACCTGTGCTTCATCCAGCCCGCATTTCACCTGATATACTCTGCATAAAAGTTAAATATATGCAATATACAGCCTTGACGTACTCCTTTCCCAATTTGGAACTAGTTCGTTCCCTGTCCGGTTCTAACTGTTGGCTTCTTGACCTGCATATAGATTTCTCAGGAGGCAGGTGAGATGATACGGTATTACCATCTTTTGAAGAATTTTCCACAGTTGTGAACCACACAGTCAAAGGCTTTGGCATAATCAATAAAGCAGAAGTAGATATTTTTCTGGAATTCTCTTGCTTTTTCTGTGATCCAGTGGATGTTAGCAATTTGATCTCTGGTTCTTCTGCCTTTTCTAAATCCAGCTTGAACATCTGGAAGTTCATAGTTCACAGTACTGTTGGAAGTCTGGTTTGGAGAATTTTGAACATTACTTTAGTAGTGTGTGAGATGAGTGCAGTTGTGCGGTAGTTTGAATAGTCTTTGGCATCACCCATCTTTTGGGATTGGAGTGAAAACTGACCTTTTCCAATCCTGTGACTACTGCTGAGTTTTTCAAATTTCTTGGCATATTGAGTGCAGCACTTTCACAGCATCATCTTTAAGGATTTGAAATAGCTCAGCTGGAATTCCATCACCTCCACTAGCTTTGTTCGTAGTGATGCTTCCTAAGGCCCGCTTGACTTCAAATTACAGAATGTCTGGCTCTAGGTGAGTGATCACACCATCGTGATTATCTGGGTCATGAAGATCTTTTTTGTATAATTCTTCTGTGTATTCTTGCCACCTCTTCTTAATATCTTCTGCTTCTGTTAGGTCCATACCATTTCTGTCCTTTATTGTGCCCATCTTTGCATGAAACGTTCCCTTGGCGTCTCTAATTTTTTGAAGAGCTCTCTAGTCTTTCCAGTTGATGCTGTCAGGTATCAGTTAACCAGTTATCAGCTAATAGTCTAGTCCAGTTAATGGTATCAAGGTCATCCTGGAAGTTTTGGTAGTTCATGTGATACTAGCCTCAGAACTTCTTTGAAAGTATTCCTTTCTCTGTATTTTCTTTTTTCCTGTGATTTATTTATTTGCGTCTGGTTGCGCCGGGTCTTTGCTGCGAGCAGGCCTTCTCTAGTTGCGGGGAGCAGGGGCTGCTCTCTAGGTGTGGTGTGCGGGCTTCTCACTGCGGTGGTTTTCTTGCTGCAGAGCACAAGCTCTGTGGTGGGTGGGCTTCAACAGTTGCGGCTCCCATGCTCTTTGATGCATGGGCTTAGTTGCTCCTCCACATGGGGCATCTTCCTGGTATCAGGGATCCAGCCTTTGTATCCTGCATTGGTGGGTGGATTCCATACCACTGAGCCACCAGGAAAGGCCCCATGCTCTGTATTCTGAACGTTTCTGTAGGTTGGTGTTACTTGTGTAAATGCTTGACCATTTGCTGGTAAAGCCATCTGGGAATGAAGTTTTGCTGGTGCTCTATTTCATTTTAAAGTAAAATTTAAAATTACAGATTCACTTTTCTTAATAAATATAGGTCTTTTCAGGTTTTCCATTTGAGTCACTTTTGGTAATTGGTGTTTTGTTTTTTTTTTTTTCAAGAAATGTGTATTTCATCTAAACTGTCAAGTTCATTGGGTAAAAAGGTCACTGCATTTCCTTATTATCCTTTTGATGTCTGTAGTCTTAGTGATGTCCCCTATTTTGTTCCTCATTATGGTAATTTGTATCATTTTTCTGTTTTTCTTCATCAGTCTAACTAGAGGTTATCAACTTTATTGACGTTTTGAAGTAACCAGCTTTGTTTTATTGATTTTTTTCCTATTGTTTGTCCATTTTCTATTTCCTTGATTTCTTTTCTTTATTATTTTCTTTTTCCTGTGTATTTTGGGTTTAATTTGCCTTTTTCTAGCTCCTTAAGGTAGAAAGTTAGATGACGTATTTTTAACCCTCATTTCCAGTTTAGGCGTTTAAAGCTGTGAATTTCTCTAAAATCAGCTTAAACTGCATTGTGTGTATTTTGATATTTTAGTTTTCATTTAGTTCAAGCTATTTTCTAATTTCTCTTGGGATTTCTTCTGTGAATCATGATTTATGCAGAAATATATCATTTAATTTCCAAATATTTGGGGATTTTCCATGTATCTCTTTGTTACTGATTTTAATTGACTTATTTAGGGGTTAGAGAAGGTACTTTATGGTTTCAGGCTTTTAAAGTTTGAGGCTCATTTTTTGGCCTAGCCTATAGTCTTACCTTGGTGGTTATCTCATGTACACGTGACGAGAACGTGTGACCTTGAGCGGGTCTTGCAGTTGCCCTGAACTGGAGATTCCTGGTCTGTATGGTGCCCGTCTTCTCTGTGGGGAAGAAGCAGGCAGTGGGGAACTTTGAGATGTGCGTGGTTCTTGGTTCTGTAGGTGATGTGCCCCATCTCTTGGCCTTGCAGATGGCGTGTGAGACAGAGCGAACCCCTCTGGGTGTGTTCAAGTGCCAGCTCTGTGCCTTAACAGCTCCATACAGCTACCAGGGGCGGCAGCCCCCTGACAGCCAGTCTGTCGTGTGAGTACCAGTGTCCCAGCCCAGGAGCCTTGCCAGAGCTCCCTGGCCTGAATCTGACACAGAGCTTGGGTGTTGTGTCTGGGCCCACCCTGCCCAGGCTCTGGGTGCTTGAGGTGTGAGCCACACCTGAAGGGTTCAAGGGCCATCTGGCTCTTCTGGAACCTCCCAGTCACTCCGTCCATGTTTGGCCCAGGGTCCAGCCTCGGGTGGACTTTCCTGCCCGCGGCTCCTGTTCTGGTGGGAGTGAGCCCTGAGGGCCAGCATCTGCCCAGGGAAGGCCTGCAATAGAGCCAATGGGTCCCAGGCCTTGACCTTCAGCTCATTCTTTATCAGATGCCACCGTGTGAGGATCTGACCAGTCCATTACAAGGGACGGGTGCTGGGGGCCAGGCTTCTTCCCTCCGGCCGTGGGGAGGGAAGTCCTGGGGTGTCACCTCAGGACTCTCTTGGTCTCCTTTCTGATGTGCGCTGGAGGCCAGCAGGGCACCCACCAGCAGCCTCCACGTGCTCCCTGCGTGGAAGCCGTTTGGGAGTGGGCGTCATCCTGGGGGTGGGGAGAGGACTCCTTCCTGCCACCAGCCCCATCCTGTTGAGTCAGGTGGGGTCTGGGATGGAGTTGCTGCAACGCTTCTCTGGGCCAAGGAGGAGTGGCGCTCTCTTGCCGGCTGTCACGGAGCCTGGAGCAGGTCTCATTTCAGTCCCAGCCTGGCCCCTTTGCTCCTCTCTGCTACTACTTGGTGGCACTGGGGGCCCAGCTCCTCCTGCGATGAGCAGCCCCAGCGGGCGGCCCCTGGGAGGTCCGTGCAGCTGCCGAGTTCCTGTCAGCAGAGATCGGGCCTTTCCGCCCCCTCTTCCTGTCCTGCAGCCTCCTGGAAGAGAGCTACGTGATGAGGGACCCCTTCACCCCTGACAAGGGCAGATTCCTGGTTGTCGGCTCGAGGTGCAGCGTGTGCGGCAGGCTGGTGTGTGTGGGCCCGGTGGGTAAGCCGCGCGCGCCTGGGGCCGCCTCCTCTCTCCACCCCGTGGCTGGGACCTCACAAGTGCTCTCAGGAGAGGTGACCCTCGTGCCTTTCCCAGGGGCAGAGTGAGCGGCAGCCTTTCCTGGCCTTGGTGTTCCTGGGCCCCCTCACGGTCTCTTGGCAGGGGTGGCTGCTCTGCCTCATCATGGGTAGGTCCCTGCAGCCAACAGAGGGCTTGGGGACAGGCAGGCTGGGATCAGTTTGAGGGTCTCAGTGGGGGTTGAGGAGAGGGATTCTTGGAGGCTCTGCACCGCCCTACTCCCCATCCCCTAGCCCCTAATCGCCTCCCCTCCCCCACCAAGTGCAGCTGGCATTGTGCTCTTCTCTCCGTGGGACCGTGGCCTTCTTTCTAATCGTCCTCCAGGGCCCTTCCAGAGGAAGGGGCGTGCTTTCTGGAGCATTTGTTGTGTGCCAGACCCTGTGCTTGGGACGTGTGTTGCCAGTAATGCCTTCTTCAGTTCTTTCCCAGCCCTAGTTAGGCAGAGCAGTGCTGCACCCATTTTATAGGTGAGGAGGATGAGATTTGGAGAGGTGGAGTTGGCCCAGTTCACTGGGCTAGCTGAGCCTGTTGTGTGAAAGCCCGAGGATGGATGGAAGTGCAGCTGTGTAGACCCTTACCCCGAGTGACTCTGCAGCCCAAGCATCCCTGAGTATTCTGGCTGGGGGCCGGGGGCCAGCAGCGGAGGGGCGGGGGGCTGTGTCACAGAGCAGATTGGGACAGCCAGTCTCCATCCATCAGAAGTCAAGGTGATGAGACTGGCAGGTGGGAGGAAGCCTCAGCTCAGGCAAAGGCCCAGAGGGAGTCACACTACCGTGGGGCCCTGTGAGGAGACAGGCATCTGGCGCCACTGAGGCCCTGTGTGGACCAGAAGCAGCTGGAGTCAGGGGAGTGGGGCCAGGCGGGGGAAAGCCAGGACTGCTGCCCTGGGAATTCGGGCCGCACTTGGTGCCAGAGGGGACGGGGCCCCATGTGGCGCCAGATCTCCACTGTTGTCTTGGTTGAGGCACAGCCTAAGCTCCTGGAAGGAAGGGACCCCGATACACGGGACAGATGAGACAAACAGAGCCTGGCCCAGGTGGTGCTGGCTGGCGGGGCACAGCTGTGGTCCTCAGCACAGAACCCGTCAGGTCCCCTGTGGAAGTCGCAGCTCCCACCATCACATCTACATCCCCACTGGTGGGAAGGGACAGGAGCGCACACGCCTGTTCCTTCAGAGAGCACGACCAGGAGGTGGCACGCAGCTGTGGTGATGCCGCTGAGCAGACTCAGCCGCGTGGCCAGCCCTGGCTGCAGGGCGGCTGGGAGGCAGGTCCGGGCCCTGCGCCGACGGGCATCAGTGCAGCGTTAGTGGATGCCATGGTCGCCACGGAACGTGGAGGAGCAGTTCTGACCCGCCCGGACCAGCCACTCGGCTGTGGCCTCCGGCTCTGTGGGCTGTCCCTCCTGTCCCTGGCTGCTCCTAGCACCGGTGTTACCAAGCCCCTGTCCCACCGCCATGATAGCCGGGAGAGGGAGGGACCTTGGGTTTCCAGCCTGTTGGGCCTGGCTTGTGCTCCTCCTCGGCCCACAGTGGAGCCCCGCCCTGCAGAAACCAGGCTGCGCCGTCTCTCCTGGCTGCCTTCACGGGTCTCACCCAACCAGGCCCACAGCCTGCGGCCTCCGGCCCTGGCTCTTTTGCCCCCACTGCCCTCCTGGAGGCCCACCGGCTCTTCTCTTAGATGAGGACCACCCTCCTGGAGGTGGGCAGCCAGGCCCCTGTGCCCACCTCTCCCTCTTGCTATCTGGCTCTGGCCACACCCCCCAGCTCCTCTCTGCTGCTGTGTATCTGGGGCCTGGCCTCGCCCCCTGCCCTGCCTGCAGTGAAGGGCTGCCCTCTGGAGATGCTGCACTGAGCTTCTCGTGGCACTCAGCACTCCCTGACCTTCTTTCAGGAATGCAGTTTATTCTACTCCAAGAGATTTTGCCTCCCCTGTGTCCAGGACAACGTGGATGCTTTCCCTCAGGAAATTCAGCAAGACTTGGAGAAAAGGAAAGTCCCCTCCACGAGGCCCGCCAGCCAGCGCAGTTCTCAACCATGAGTGCAGTCGGGTACCAGGTCCGCAGCGGTGCTCACCCAGGGCTTGTGGCCATGCGGGCTTCCGTGGCCCAGGTCAGAGACGGGGCCGAGATGGAGCCGCTGTGCCAGCCTTCTTTCTGGGCCACTGGGAGCCGTGTCTGCAGCCCAGGGGGGCTGGGGTCTGCCTGCAGCAACACCAGGGTCAGGAGCCGGCAGAGATGGCGCCCACAGGCAGACCCCAGACACCCGCGCTCAGGAACTGCAGCCCCCCACCCGCAGAGCCCCCACCTTAGCAGCTGGTGAGACACTGATGTGGGCTCGCTGTGTGCCCCCAGTCCTTAGTGGGTAAAACTGCTCCGTCCAATTCTGTAATTTCTGCAGGGCCAGCGCACACTGCCTGGGGGTGATAGAGACATGTCTGATGAGGGGACGAATAAAGAGCTGTTACTGACCGATGTTGGTGCTGGGTTTTGTCTTCTGGGGCCGCACTGTCCCAGGTCCACTCTGTTACTGGACCCTGACAGGCGGAGATGACCTCAGGCTTGGGTTCAGGGCAGACCCTGTAGTTGGTACTTGTTTTTCCAGACAAGCAGTTCATCTCACAGCATCATCACTCAAAACTCCCCAAATAATTTTTAAAAATAGTTTATTTTTTAAAACCATTAAGGCAATACTGTACCCTGAAATTAACTCTTTACATTCATCAGTCTTACAGTAGGACATTCCAAACATATAAGTTCCCATCAATTCAGGATAGAAATTAATACACATGATCAGTTCAATCTCCTAAAGGAAAATGAATAAGATCCAATTTTTTTTTAAATTAACGTTATTTTTAGCTGTTTTCTAATTGCCGGGCATGACCACCAGGAAAGTGACCAAGGAGATCCCACTCGCTGTCCTCTGCATATCCCGGCTTCCCTGACCCCAGGTGCCCCAGCGATCACATCCAGGGGTCTGAGCCACAGAGGTCATTGGGAGCCTACCCAGAAAAGCTCTGCTTTGGAATTGCTTCTGTTTAGTATGAAATACAAGGGGTCTGTCAGCCCCTAAATGCTTTGAGAGCATTAAGGCACCAAGAACAGTAATGGACCAACACACACCAAAGGAATCACGTTCAGTCCTGGCTTTGGAAGCTGCGTGGCTCTGCCGCATGCCTGGCAAAGGCTTCCTGTATGCCCTGTGTGCCCCAGGCACAGACACGCGTCAGGAAGAAGCCCGCCCGGGTTTGGAACAGGTTGCCTGGGAGATTCATGGGCTCTGTGGCTTCCGCTGGAGGCTGCCAGAGGAGCAGCCGGTGAGAGTCCCTGTCTCAGCATCTCTCAGATTGCAGAGCTCTTTGGTAACAACCCCCAGGTAGTAATTCCCTGAAGAGCAGACAGCTGCTTACTACATAGGAGAAGTTCTGGGTCTGCAGTGGAACCGACCCTGCTTGCCTGAAATTGGTGGCTTCTAACCTGGGTCTGCCTTGCTGATAGACAGACAGGCTTGCCTGTGCTGCTCACATTTGAAATGACGAAGAGAACAGATTTACAGGGAAATAAATTACAGATGGCTCAGGAGAGAAGGAAAGCTCAGACGTGTGTGCGAGCGTGCGTGTGTGGTGTCTGGGGAGGGGCGGGCTTGTGTGCGCACGCAGTTGTATTTCTGTTGTGACGTTTCAGCTTTTTTTGTGTTTCCAGCAGGTCCAAGAGCCAAGCTACTAAACAGTATACATCAGTTCACACTGATTTCAGAAGAATCCCAATGTGTTGTTAGATGCATGATTGTTGGTTAGTAAAATATTAGGATTTAAAAAAAAAACTCAAATCACAGTATTTAAGATATAGCTATTAACATAGTTCCTTTTACCATACAGTGTAGGAAAAAAAAGTGATTCTCAAATACAAATACTATAACTGTAGGACAATGAGTGGTATCCATCTCATGTGAGGTACGTTGTTCTTTAGGCCTGAAAAAAGGACCAGACCATCTGTGCCTTTAAGAAGAAACTTCCCCAAAGTGAATGCTTTTTCCTGGAAAAGATCAGCTACTCATCTCCAGGGCCTCTCAGCCCGTGGCCCCCACCTTCTGTCCCAGGAGGCAGGGCTGGTGGTGGGGTCTTGTCTGCACACCGGCTGGCACGTTGTGATGCTATCCTGGTCACACCGCTGGGGGTGGCAGTGGTGGGGGGGAGGCAAGAGAGGAGGCGGCTGCTGTGTTACCTTCTCTGGGGGACACAGGGAAGCTGTTCACATTTGACCCAAACTAGCAAACACATTTTCAAATGAAAAAACCTGACCCAGGTCTCAATTTGCTGTTTTTCAATGTGAAAAAATTGGTATTTCTTCAATTTTTTTTTTCCAAATAATGCATTTAACAGCCACAGGGCCCCCCGAGGTCCTTGATGTTATGAGTTGCTCAGTCGAGATGTGACCTTGGCGTGGATACAGTGTGGTCCGTGCTGTGCAGAGGATTCCAGAAGCATGTGGCTGCGTGTCTTCCAGCTGAACCACATCACGTGGCCCCCTCTTCCCCAGGGGGTTTATACTTCTCCCGCCTCACTGAAATTCTGAGAAGCAGACAGTCTAGATCTGAGGAGTCTGGGCGCCTCAAGCCAGGAAACGGCGTGTGGAAGTGAGCCTCGGGCAGTGGCCTCTCTGTTCTAATAAGTGGGCCACACCCATAGCAGCCCACTCTACGGGAATAAAGTAGGAATCCGCCACACCCCACACAAACAGCAATCATGGAAAGTGTTATGTAGCTCTTCAAATGAATTTGAAGATGCGTGGTCTTTTCTTTCCCTTAGAGCACTTCTGGGACCACACTTTAGTTCGTCCGGCAGTTCCCCGAGAAGTAGGAGGGCCTCCTGTGTTCCCAGTCAGAGTTGCGGTGTCCCTGGCTGAGGGTTGGTAACCATTTTCCTAATTGTGCTAAAAAATGGTGCCTAAAACAGATGTAAATCTCAGGCAACACTCAGACCTCAACCTTTGGAGCCTAATCTCGGATCTTCCTGGAGAGACGTTCCCCAGAGGAAAGCGTGCCCCCAGTAAAGTCCTAGCTCTGGGAAGGGGGAGCGTGCGCAGGTGGTAGGGCGCAATCGGCAGCATGCAGGCCAGCTGGTCGGCATTCCCCGCCAGCTCACGGAGATTCCACCCGGCCCTCGGTCCGCTCCTCCCAGCGGGGCTGTCTGCAGAGCCTTCGTGCCGCAGGTGGGCCGTGCCGTCTGGATAGCTAAGGCAGGAGTCCCCTTAGTGACCACTCCAGGCAGATTTCCTTGCCGAGAATCTGTCATCCCAGGGGAGCCCCATAAGCCCGCTTGGACCAAGACTTAAGAACAAATGCAGATATAGCCCAGTGCCTGCAGCAACAGCGCCATGAAAACCCTCCCTGGACACCTCTTGATAGTTCAGCCCTCGGTGGCATCAGTCTAGTTTGTGACATCTAGGGACAGTTTCCTTGCCTCTCTTGAATCGACATGGCTGTTGTGAACTTAAGAGCAAGCGACCCCTCCGGGAACATGTGCAGCCAGGGGACCAGACTCAACCACAGGGACCACTTTGAAGCACCCTCACCTGCCTTAAATGCAGGGGCGGGAGAGTGGAAGCGAGCCACCCCCGGGGCCCAGTCCGCACGTCCAGGCAGTCCTTCGGAGCCCGGTGTTTCCACTCGAAGGTGGGATGACACAGTCCGACCCCCTAGAGGGCCTGAGGCCTGGAGGTGGCAGCAGAGCCTGCGCTAATGGCGCAGGTGGGGAGCCGGGAGCGCCTGCACATCTCCCTCGCAGGACCCATGTTTTGGAAGCGGTGCGGGTTGAAGAGGCGCTGTCAGGTGACTGTTTTTCCGGGGTCCCTGGAAGCCCCTACTGAAGGCCAGGCTGGTGGCCAAGTTGGTCTCCGCTGGAAGCACCTGACTCCCTGGTTGAAACAATGGACTTATATTTAAACAGGACTTTTTAAGACATTCCAGAGACGAGTGTGGTCATTGGGTCAAGACAAAGCCCTCTGCTGTGCATCTGGCCGCGAGCCATCAAAATGCGCCTGGTGTCACAGTGGCTTGAAAGGAGCCAGGCACAGAGGGGCTCAGGTGCGATGGGGGCGGAGGCCGCGCTGACAAGGCTTGCACAGAGACGCCTCTCTCTGCCCTCGCCTGCAGAATCTCCCTCTGAGCAGGCTCCCCCTCGGCCAGCAGGTGAAGCTGCAGAGGAGGGAGGCCCTGCATGGGCCAGTCACCTAGACCCTCGGCAGCAACGGTGCAGAGTCCTAACCCCTGGGCCACCGGGGAATTTCCAAGGCTCCCTTTAAATGATAAAATTTCCTTTAAAAATCCACGCAGGCTTCCGTGTCTCAGGGTGCACACAGCAGAGGTGGGCACACAGTCTGAGCCCTGATCACAGACGTCTGACTAGGGATGCCCCAAAGGCCCTAGTGCTCCATAGACCTTAGATTTGACAGAGGCTCGTGATGGCCCTATCGACATGGCTGTCCAGCTGCAGATTTGGGGAAACAGTAGCTTCTCAGTTAATAGCTTTCTCATCATCAGTCATCCAACCAAGGGCCCTACCTGTGCCCGGAGCTTCTGCTCAGATCGTAGGCTGCCGCGTTCTGTGCTCTTAAATTGGAAGGAAGAGCTCACTTTAACAGGGCCGACTCTCGGGCGTTCTGGAATTCTTTCCCTTCGATTCACAGTCACTGTTGACGCCTGTGTGTGTATCCTCTTTGGGAAGATGCTTTGAGCCCCTCTCCCCAGAGAGCTGTGTGGAGGTCACAGGCTTCCCGGGGCCAGGCGGGCAGTGGGCAGGGCTGTCATCAAACTGCTCCTCTGACACTGGACATCAGGGAGGCAGCGTCCTTGCATGCAGCCCTCAGACTTCTCGCAGTGTGGCGGGGGCAGAAGTGAGCCCATGGGACCCCCAACCAGAAATGCCCAGGAGGCAGAGCAGAGGGCCACTGGGCGGCAGCAGGGCAGCCTGAGGAGGCCCATGGTCCACCTGTCCAGACAGGCCGCCAGTAGTCTGTGGCCCCTGGGGAGTCTGGCACTTGGTGCTAAGTGAGGGAACGAAGAACCAGGTTTAAACGGTGGCGTAAGAGCAGATCCAGGTGGTGAAAGGGGGTCCCGCCGTGACCTGCACCCAGCAGCGCGGGCAGCTGGCTCTCCACTTGTCTGAGGTTTCTGGAACCTGCTTCCACTGGACCTTACGCTGATGTCTGCTAAAGCCTCACAAGCAAGAAGCGTGCTCCTTCAGTAGCTCCTATTTGAAACACTACCGTCTACTAAACTGGTGAATAATCCATCCATAATTTGACTATCAGTGCTCGGAGAAATCTTTGATTGTGTGACCCCAGACATTCTGAGTGGCAATGAGTGGCTCTGTTATTTCAAGTGAATTTCTTCCTATTAACAAGTGAACAATGTCAGATTGCTTTCAGGCCAAGGTCCTCTATGGCTTCACCACGGGCTTCCTTGGTGGTCTCGCCGGACCCAAGAGGACCAGATGCTCGCTGACACAGTGGGTGCAGTTAGCCTGTTCAGTGGCAAGCATGGGCTGGGAGCTGTTTCAGATAGGAGACTCTAAACAGAACCTACAAGAATCTAAACAGAACCAACGGGTCTTCCAAAAGCCTGAGTCTTGAGCCTCACTTTCCAAAGCCGTGTCTATGTGACTAGACCCAAAAACACTAGAGCGAGAGGTGGCACGTGCACAGGATCCAGCCCGCGACCCCCAGACCTCGCACGAGCCACAGGCCTCCAGGCTCGTCAGCCCAGGGAGTTCCCATCTTGGGGGAGAACGGGGACACGGGTGCACCTGTGACTCAGAGCGTACCTCCTTTTCTGACTTAGGGTGACCCCTGACTGGCATCGGTTCTAAAGTGGAAATGCTGTCATTTGTCTCCAGCAGGCCCTTTGATTGCATCTTAAAAAAAAAGATAAGAGCATCACCGAATGTGTAATGTGTACAAAGATGTCCTAATTGTGAGGCTTGCTTTTTTTAAGCTGAAGTCTCAGTTTTTTGTATGATAATGCTGATCTTGGTGGAGAAGGAAATGGCAACCCACTCCAGTATTCTTGCCTGGAGAATCCCAAGGATGGGGGAGCCTGGTGGGCTGCCATCTATGGGGTTGCACAGAGTTGGACATGACTGAAGCAACTTAGCAGCAGCAGCAGCAGCTGATCTTGGAGACTTTTTCAAATTCAGCCCTAGCCATTCTTTAACAGCAGATAAAAATGACCTTATAGAACCAAATGTCCTAAAGACAGAGGGGGAGGGGCATTAAGGATCAAAAATGCTGCCGGCCCAGAAGGCGTCCAGGGGCTGAACCGGCTGCGGGGTGGGGAGGCACTCTGACAGCTCTCTGACACGACAGTTAATCCAAGTGGTGGACAGGACCATGTGCTCTAGACAAAAACCATAATCCACACTGCCTCCAAACTGGACTGGGGTTGAAAACTTGACTTTAAGGCTCAATCAGACATGGTAGATTTTGGTAAAACCACCTTATATGTGTGGCTGGAAAAGGAGACAACTCTTGAAATCCTTGCAAAAACCACCTGTTGTGAATCCTGAGACCAAATGAAACCATTTCATCCCCCCACCCTGGCCCGTTCTCCAGGCGAGACCCCCGGCCCCACCCCCATGCTATACAGTCACAGGTGCTTTGTCCTCGCCACCCTAGGGAGCAGCTGCCTCCAACAAGGGTTAAAAAGAAACAAAGCTGCCTATTGAGAAAAGCGACACAGAAAAAGACCAAGGAGCTGCCTTGACAGAGGGGGCCTGGAGCAAGATTTACAAATAACTTGTCAGTTTGCCCCTGGAGACGCGACCCTGGCCCCCAAACAGCTCGGCTCGGTGGATTCAGATTTTATAGGGAATCGAGCCGAGAGGAATGGCAAGTGGACTACACTTCAGTCCCTCTTGTTCCTGTTGACCACAGGTGCTAGCTTAAAATAGGGAGGGGATCGAGTCCAGAGGGGCCTTGAGACATGGCTTTCTGGAATCTTCTACACACGCCTGGGAACAGGCTTTTCCACATACTACTTACAACCACAAAAACAGCAAACTGAACCGAAACAACCGATGCATTTCGATAAGCTTATTGAAATCATTCTTTGACATTCTAAATCCTATGATTCAAAAATAGCATGTTGTCTTTCTTTGAATTCAGGAAACAGAACCAAAGTCTTCCAAATAAATATTTCGCTGCTTTTAAAATACTCAATCTTTGGAGACATCTATGTTTACAGGATTATAAAAATTAAAAAGTGCTGATTAGTTTTCAAAATTATAAAAGAACACAACAGTCAAAAAGCGGTAAAAAGGGAAGACAGACCACATATTTTGAGGTTAATGCACTGGTAAATTCCTAACACGATATAAAGAAATCTGCATTGATTCACATCAGGCACATTAAAAATCAGACTGCTGAACACCATTCCCCCTCATTTCCCAAGTCCTGATTAGTAGCTGCTTCTTACCAGCATCTCAAGACTCTGCACTGCTCTCAGAAGAAGTGGTTACAAAAAAGAAACATGGCGTAGCCTTCCGGTTACCTAGGCAGTGTACCTCCTGTTGTTCCAAGGTTTCCATGGTGGACATTTGTGCAAAGCTGCGTTGCTTCTGTCTCTCTGTAGTGCCGCCGCCTCTAAAAACCCTCGAGAAGCCCCTTTTCCGCGCGCGTGTCCGGAACGTCAGTACATGTCCCTGTAGATCTCCTGCAGCAGCGGGTGCAGGGCGGCGTCCGACTCCGTCTTCTTGATCACCTGCACCAGCTGCGCGTGCTCCGTGACCAGCTGCCGCAGGTCTGCCATCTTTTGCAGGAGTTTTGGGAAGAGGAAGACGTCGTCAGGATGGTTGTTCTGTAGGTGGAGTTTGAGCACGTGCACGATACCCTCCTGCATTTTCTCAATGTGTCCTACGTTTAGGAGGCCGGGCCGATCTACCCTCAGGAGAGAGGAGAGAGGTGTGAGTGGGGTAACCAGCACGGTGACGCCAAGGAACAGTCTTCAAGTCTGAGAAACCAAACATCCTGATTGGACCCTGCCTTTCTTACCCAAAGCTCAGCCGCCTTTACACACAGTCCACTTGCCTAGAAGACAGAGCTACATTTTCCCCAAATCGCTGGGCCTGGGACAGACAGGAGGAATGCTGCTGCTGCTGCTGCTAAGTCACTTCAGTCGTGTCCGACTCTGTGCGACCCCAGAGACAGCAGCCCACCAGGCTCCCCCGTCCCTGGGAGTCTCCAGGCAAGAACACTGGAGTGGGCTGCCATTTCCTTCTCCAGGGCATGAAAGTGAAAAGTGAAAGTGTAGTCGCTCAGTCATGTCTGACTCTTAGCGACCCCATGGACTGCAGCCTACCAGGCTCCTCTGTCCATGGGATTTTCCAGGCAAGAGTACTGGAATGGGTTGCCATTGCCTTCTCTAGACAGGAGGAATACTCGTTCCTAAATATTTCTTTTCTTTTTTTTAAATGTATTTTATTTATTTGGTTGCACCAGGTCGTGCCTGTAGCTCATGGGATCTTCCATCTTCACTGGGGCATGTGGGATCTAGTTCCCTGATCAGGGATTGATCCTGGGCCCTCTCCACTGGCCTCGAGGAGCCTTAGCTGCAGAACCACAAAGGAAGTCCCTCTCAGTATTTCTATGACCTTAAAACCACTAGCTACCTTACAGGGTGGCTGCTTCATTTAGAGTTTATCTGATGACCATCTGTCAGGGGAAACTCCCAAAACATTAGGAGCAGCAGCTGTACGTACAACCTACCTGTGCCTGATATGGAAAACGATACCCTTCTTCCTACATCTTCTTAGGTACTCCGTTTCAACAGTATTTAAAGAGTGTGATTATGTCCAACATAGGTTTAATGTGGTATAAAGCACCGTTACAGGTGCGAGTGTGTATGCTCAGTCGTGTCCGACTCTTTGCAACCCCATGGACTGTAGCCCGCCAGGCTCCTCTGTCCATGGGGTTCCCAGGCAAGAACACTGGAGAGGGTTGCCATTTCCTTCCCCAGGTGGTGTTCCCGACCCAGGGCTTGACCCGTGTCTCTTATGTTTCTTGCATTGGCAGGCAAATTCTTTACCACTGTGCCGTCTGGGAAGCCCACCTTCTAATATAAGTCAGACAAAAAGTAGGTGCAGCCAGAAAGGAATGAGGGGATGGATACAGGCTGGAGAGGGGATGTGTGAGGCTTGGACCAAGAAAAGTGGGGTGGACACCAGTGACCTCCCCAGGGTGGCTCAGACACGGGGACCAGGCACCTGGGACAGCTCAGACCATGCATCCTTCCCTTGATCCAGAAAGGTCAGCCTCCGCCATGCATATTCAACAGGCAGTGCTCTCTTTAGAATCCCACACATCACTGAGATCTTCAGCAGTGTTGCTCACAGTGTGGACTTTCCATTTTTTTGGGGGGGGGGGATTGTAAAATAAATATTAGGTTTTTAAAGAGAGAAGTTTTAAAAGAGTAATAAGTGAATCCCACTTCATAATTGTAGCCCCATCATACAGATTTCATGTATGTCTCACCAGGTATTTTTCTGATCTGATTATAATTTCTTTTATAAAGCTGTGGTCACACTACTTATATAAAGAGTCATGCATCACTTTCCCCACCACACTGCCTCTTGAGCATGCAAAGGACGGTGGCAGATAACATACGGCTGCCTTGCCACTCAGTGCATTTTACCTCCACTGACTGTGCCCAGCTAGATGGCCAGAGGGACAGACCTCGTGGAGCTGGGCCACCCTCACCCAGCTCCGTGTCCGGAGTTGGGGCCACTGTGGCCAGCCTCAATTCCTCGAGTGAGGGACTCGGGGGCACTCCAGCTTCAGGCAGCAGTGGCCCGTGGCTCTTCCTTGTGGCTGGGTTGGGTCAGCTGAGTTTACAGTAGAGGGATGACCTTCTTAGACCCAGGACAGGGCTATTTAAAGGAATGTGAGGCTGAGCCAAAAATCTGCAGAGCCAGCTCCCCGTACAGAGGCCCAGGTTTTCCTTCACTGGAATCCATTTCCTCTGGCAAAGCATAATGTGCAGTCATACTTGTTAGCTAACTGCTTATGTTTTTCATTATGAAATTGCATAAGTACACCAATACAGACAGCAACTGGACTAACGTCCATGTGACACTTTATAGAATACTGTCTGCAACGTGGATACAAGATTATAATAACAGTTATAACACGGTCATCCCACAGTATCTGTGCGGATTGTTCCAGAACCCCTTGAGAGTCCCTTGGACTGCTAGGAGATCCAACCAGTCCATCCTAAAGGAGATCAGTCCTAGGTGTTCATTGGAAGGACTGATGTTGAAGCTGAAACTCCAATACTTTGGCCACCTGAGGCAAAGAGCTGACTCACTTGAAAAGACCCTGATGCTGGGAGGCATTGAGGGCGGGAGGAGGAGGGAACAACAGAGGATGAGATGGTTGGATGGCATTACTGACTCAATGGACGTGAGTTTGAGCAAGCTCCGGGATTTGGTGATGGACAGGGAGGCCTGGCATGCTGCGGTTCATGGGGTCGCAAAGAGTCGGACACAACTGAGAGACTGAACTGAACTGAAACACCCAAATCCATGAAAGCTCAAGCCCCTTACATAAAACGGCATATAACCTGTGCACATCCTCCCAAACATATTGCATCACATCTAGCCCACCTGTAATGCCTCAGGCAGTGTAAACAGTATGTGAACAGTTGCCAGTGTGTGGCAAATTGAAGTTTTGCTTTTTGGAACCTTCTGGAATTTTTTTTTTCTGCATGTTTTCCATCCACGGTTGACTCTGCAGGTGCAGATGAGCATGGAGGGCTGACTGAATATGATGGTGTTATTATAACACATATACATTGTAATAGTACTACGATTATATCTGATACATAATAGAGGATATGATATAATGAAAGAGAAAGTCACTTATTAGTCGTGTCCGACTCCTTACGACCCCATGGACTCTACAGTCCATGGACTTCTCCAGGCCAGAATACTGGAGTGGGTAGCCTTTCCCTTCTCCAGGGGATCTTCCCAACCCAGGGATAAAACCCAGGTCTCCCACATTGCAGGCGGATTCTTTACCAGCTGAGCCACAAGGGAAGCCCATGATAATAAGAAATATCACTAAATATTAATTATTAATGACACCTAATATATTTTGTTGTTGTTTAGTCGCTCAGTCATGCCCGACTCTTTGTGACCCCAGGGACTGTAGCCCGCCAGGCTCCTCTGTCCATAGGATTTTCCAGGCAAGAATACTGGAGTGGGTTGCCATTTCCTTCTCCAGGGATCTTCCCAACCGAGGGATCAAACCTGCATCTCCTGCATTGACAAATGGATTCTTCACAGCTGAGCCACCAGGAAAATGCCACCTGATATATTTTATTACTTCCTGACCCAGGGATCAAACCCAGGTCTCCTGCATTGCCGGCGGATTCTTTACTGTCTGAGCCACCAAGAAAGCTCTGATATATTACATCCTGTTATAAATAAAATATGTATTTATGTAGTTGCAAATGGGACATATCACTACTTTACTAATGTGGTGTTGTCTTGTCACTCAGCCCCTCGGTCATGCCAGCTCTTCTGTGACCCCATGAACTGTAGCCCAAGAGGCTCCTCTGGGTTGCCATTTCCTTCTCTGTGGGATCTTCCTGACCCAGGGATTGAACCCACATCTCCTGTTTGGTAGGCGGGTAATGTGTTTTATATAAAGCAACCTGAAGACACTGCCATACATACAATAATCAACAGAGACCTCCTGTGCGGCACAGGGGACCCTTATTCTGTAACCACCTAAATGGGAAAGTGATCTGAAAAAGAACAGACGTATGTGTATGTGTATCTGAATCACTTTGCCTTACACCTGAAACTAACAGCACTGTAAACCAATTACACTCCAGTATAAAACAAGAATTGTTAAAAATAAAAAGTTAAAGCTCTGAAACTGGAAAAATTACCTTTGCTACAATATGATCCGACACGGATCTCATTCTCACTGAATCCTGGTCAGTGTCACTGTGGGAGCTCGGATGCCCTCCCCGCCTGCCCCCAGCGGTGGCTCCACGCCACTCACATCGGATTTGCCGCTGCTGGGTTCTTGAGACAGGAGGCCGTAAGTGCCCTGGCACCGACGCGAAATCAGCGACTTACCTCCACAGCAAATGATAGCAGCCACAAAGAGGGAAATATCACTGTCATCCAGCTCCAGTGCATTGAACTTCATTGCAAAGTTGAACTTGGGCTCCATGATATCACAGAAGGGCTTTCTTAGGCTTTTAAGGAATTCGCGGGTTATGAAGCCATTCCCGTAGGCTACCAACATCCCGTCTTTATTCATCACAGAAGACAGCATCGCAAATATGGCTTCGTAAACGCCATACTTTAGCAGAGTGACCTGGTCGTTCAAGTCCAAGTTTGCAAACCCCGGGATGGACTTGGCAAACTCCGTGAGCTCGGTCACGGTCTCCACGGACGTGCACTGGCAGCAGTGGAAAATGCGGACTTCCGCCTCCTTGTTCTGGATGCCGTTGGCCACGAGCTTGGCCACCAGGGTCTTCTCGGCCATACACAGCGTCTCCATGTCGTGGATGACGAAAGGCTGAAAACAAAGACACTGGAATAAGCTGGATTACTGGTGACAAGCTGTCTTCTTAATCATCATGAAACTGATGGGTAGCCAATGTAGTTCAGCTGCCTGAGAATCAAAGTATGTGCAAAACACAGTCTCCATCCTTAAACCACCTCAAAATCAGCTGGGGATAAAAAGACGTTTAATAGAGGACAATATACATCAGAAGATAGCGTCATCGCCGGGAACTGGGGGGGATTTCATTGCTAAGGCAGTGAAGGACTTCCCTGGCGGTCCAGTGGTTAGGATTCCATGATTCCACTGCTTTGGGCGTGGGTTCAATCCCCGGTCAGGGGACTAAGATCCTGCATGCCCTGCAGCACGGCCAACAGCAACAAAGTAAAGTACTGATTTTGGCAATAAAGCTCACAAGAAAGAGAATATTAGCAAACCACTCTAAATATTTGATAATTTTCTCTGGATTCCCAAATACTACTGCAATAGCCAATCATTACAATAATTCTTTTTTTTCTATAAACAATGGTGGTGGTGGTTTAGTTGCTAAGTTGTGCCCTACCCTTGCGACCCCATGGACTGTAACCCGCCAGGCTCCTCTGTCCATGGGATTCTCCAGGCAAGAATACTGGAGTGGGTTGCCATTTCCTTCTCCAGGGGATCCTCCTACCCAGGAATCGAACCCAGGTCTCCTACATTGCTGGGAGATTCTTTACCCACTTAGCTACAAGGGAAGCCCTGAGCTATAAACAATAATGGTTCATTTATTTCAGAGACTCTAAAAAAAACAAATCCTAGTATTTATTTTGGCAAAGTCATATTTAAATCAATGAAAAGTGATAAAACAAATGAAGTGATCATAGTCACTGATCATTGGGGAATATGTTCTATTTTAACTATGAACTTTTGGTAAGTTGGGATTTCCTGGTGGTTCAGACAGTAAAGAATCTGCCTGCAATGCAGGAAACCCAGGTTCGATCCCTGGGTCAGGAAGATCCCCTGGAGAGGGAAATGGCAACCCACTCCAGTATTCTTGCCTGTAAAATCCCACGGATGGAGGAACTTGGTGGGCTACAGTCCATAGAGATGCAAAGAGTTAGACATGACTGAGTGACTTCACTTTCACTTGGTAAATTATTCATTATGTGCATGCGTACTAAGTGGATGCAGTCGTATCCAACTCTTTGTGACCTCATGGGCCATAGCCCCGCCAGGCTCCTCTTGTCCATGGGATTCTCTGGCAAGAATACTGGAGTGGGTTGCCATGCCCTCCTCCAGGGATATTATTCATACAGTAATTCTTAGTTTTTCCATTTTATGAACGTTAGAGATAACCATCCTTATCCAACACTATTGAATGAATAAATTTCATGTGTAAATAAATGTAACTCAGAAAGTTGGCTATCTGTGTAGAAGTAAATGAACAAGCACTGCTAAACCCTTGCTCTCTAGGGATAAACCGGAAAGCCTCACAGGACCCCCTTTCCTGGTGCAGGAGACTGAAATCTCCCCACCACTGCTCCACATTCTGAGACAGTCTCCACAAGCTCCAAATGCTTGCGGCAGCTCCCTAAATGTGGCCTGACCACATGCATCTAAACCCACCGGTCCTATCATTTTAGAAAGATCTAGTGGGCTTCCCCAGTGGCTCAGATGGAAAAGAATCTGCCTTGAACACGGGACACCCGGGTTCGATCCCTGGGCTGGGAAGATCCCCTGGAAAAGGGAATGGCAACTCACTCCACTGTTCTCGCCTGGAAAATCCCGTGGGCAGAGGAGCCTGGTGGGCTACAGTCCAAGGGGTTACAAAGAGACGGACACGACTGAGCGGCTAACACAGTGGAGGACAGACGAGATGGTGGCCGTGGACCTGGAGCCAGTGTGCTCAGAAGAGATGGTGTCTCTGGTGGGTCTGGGGAAGACGGGCACAGAAAACACTGCAGCTGAAATGCGGCCCGACCTTCATGTGGAGCAGGGGAAGCGGCGGCCTCCGAGGGAGCTCACGGACCCTTGTGCAGGCTGGTGAGGAGGCAGGCTGAGGCGTTAGCTTCAGTCCCCTCTGGACAAGCGCTGAGGGGACGAGCAGCCCAGTGGTTTTAAGAACCACTCTGCAAGTGGGCAGATCGCATCACTGACAGAGCCTCTGGCCCCACGGCATGACGCGTGCCCTTTCTGGGCTCACGAGCATCGGGACACCTGTGGGGTGTACCTGGCACAAAGGCGGAGGTGCTGGGGTAACCTGACGCACTGTCTTTGAAATGTCTAAATAGCATTCACAAGATAGTCTTGGACCAACAAAAAAAAAAAAGGATCTGATTTCACATCTGAGGCAAGGAAATGTTTTTTAAATTATCTATGTAGGACTGCAAACATCCTGAATACAAAACTTAAAGCCAAATTTCTAGCAATCTCCGGTTTGATGGAGAAAGACTAAAACTATTTTTTCCCAAAGACTTTAAAAGCAGGCCAGGTTGACCATTTTGGGGGGAACGTTTGAGGGCAGTTTCTATGAAGTTGGAGCTTGGATTTAAAGTGGACTAGAGAAATATTTTTAAAGAACAGATGGCAGTGTTGCCTCAATTGCAGAAAATACAATATAAGCCACCTTGACTTTATGCAGATTGCTGACTTTTTAAAAGCACATTCAGCAGAAATAAAAATGTTCAATGAATTTTTTAAAAAATGAGTTTTGTTGTTAAAAAAAAAAAACAAAACTGGAGAAACACTGAGCTAAATGAAGTTAGGTCCTGCCAGCGTCTTTAACATAATGAGTGTCCACTGTCTATCTTTAAGAATGGGGTTACGGACTTCCCTGGTGGTCCAGTGGTTAAGGCCTTGCCATGCAGGGGACGCCAGTTCAATCCCTGGTCAGGGAACTAAGACCCCACATCCCAGGCCACTAAGCCCAAACTAGAGACTCTGTGAGCCACAACTAAAGCTCTAACATCTCAACTAAGACCTGATGCAGCCAAATAAATATTTTTTTAAAATAGAAATCACCTGCTAAAAAAATTTATTAAAAAAGAAAGAACTGTCTGACTGCAGAATGCCTATTATTATTATTGATAAGACATTTCATAGGACTGCCACAGACTGGCTACATAATTTTCAGGGTCCAGTGCAACATGCCAGTCACTTACTCAGAAGCAATTAAGACTTTCAAGACGGTGACAGAGAGCATGAAACCCCAGTGCAGGGCCTGCTAAGTGGGGGGCGGTGTGAGACAGGACACACGGCCAGGACGCCAGCCCTGGACTGGTTTTACGTGAAACATTCTCTCATAAACGAAGACTTCGATCGTAACGAGTATTTCATTTTTATAAAATTATCAGTTGGGTTTTAGAAGGCAGGCCTCATTAGCAGGCAAAATTAGAAACCGTTTGGATTCAAAACAAGTGCGAACATTTAAAACCATGTTTATTACAGCCAAAGAGAAATTGTATAGCAAGACCCTTGAAAGTTTGCCAAACTTCATTGAGAACTATTCTCCATTAGACTATTTAAGAAGTCCTAGAAGCTTTCATTTAACTTTGGAAGGTGCCTTTTCTACTCAAGCTTGAATATGAATATATCTGATGTTACAGGTGGTCATTTCAAATCAATGAAAATGAAAGTGAAAGTGAAGTCGCTCAGTCGTGTCCGACTCTTAACGACCCCATGAACTGCAGCCTACCAGGCTCCTCCATCCATGGGATTCTCCAGGCAACAGTACTGGGGTGGGTGCCACTGATGTTATAGGTGGTCCTTTCAAATCAATGTAGCACATCATAAAAAGTTTAAACAGCACAAGGCAGAAAGCTGCCCACTTTCCCCTCAGAACTGTGCATGGATGCATGCTAAGTCCCTTCAGTCATGTCTGACTCTTTGCAATCCTGTGGAGTGTAGCCCTCCAGGCTCCTCTGTCCAAGGAATTCTCCAGGCTAGAGTACTGGAGTGGGCTGCCGTGCCCTCCTCCAGGAGACCTTCCTGACCCAGGGGTCAAACCCTGGTCTCCTTAGGTCTCTGCATGGGCAGGTGGCTTCTTTACCACTGGTGCCACCTGGGAAGCGCCCACCCCAAATCACTCTGGGCCAAGTCCAGAAGGCTCCCCTCACTGATACATTTTTTTTGCTCACACGTCAAGTGTTCTATGTGTGTTAATGATGTTCCTCATAAGAGTTCATTTCCGAAACACATTCAAAGAGCATTTTCTGTGAAAACTTAGGCAGCACTATCTTTTAGGAGAAATTTAATTGTGAGTTATTTGGTAGAATTGCTTTGGATGACATTATCTAATAAGCTCTTGATGAGGTTTTACTACACGTTTCTCGATATAAAACAGTATGTTCTTCAGCCTACTGACAACTGAAGTTATAGGTATAATATTTCAATGTAGCACAGCAGGCCAGACCCCAGGGTGTGGTGGGAGGGGGTGTTAGTCCAAGGTCCACCATGCCTGGGCAGCTCTGCCTCTGTCTGAGCACAGATGGAGTAGCAGAGACTGTGGCCCCGAGCTGGATGCTCCAAGCTCTGGCGTGCCCTGGGCAGGCCAGGGAGACAGGGGAAGGGCCATGTCTCCATGTACATGGGGCACGGGGCAGGAAGTGAGCCCGCCTGGGAGCAAACAGGGTCATCAAAGGCAGTGACTGTCCCCTGGACACTCCGTTTCAAACTGGTCCCCGTGATGCTGCGGTTTGGAGGTGGGGGCAGAAGCAGGTGACGGACCCTTAGCCGTACCCTGAACTCCATTTTTCCTATCCGGTGAAACCCAATCCTAGGCTACTTGTCTATTATTTATTTCCTTAAGGTCAAAACACAGATTCCTCTCCCCAGGTCACTGTGTGACAGTCCTCAACTGTTCAGGTTTCCACTGGCCTTGGGTGACGGGCTCCTCTTCAGAGTGCATGGACCTCAGCGGGATACGGGAAAGATACTCTACGGAAATCAAGTTAATATTAAAGAAGAGTGTTTGGTTCAGAGTAAAGATGACTTTTAAGTTTGCTTTACATTCTAAAAACCCAAGGGAGAAGTAGAAGATCTCAGCAACATCTCAAAAGATTCAAAGAGATAAAAAATTTGGACTACAAGATCAAACCAGTCAATCCTAAAGGAAATCAACCCTGACTATTCGTTGGAAGGACTTGATGCTGAGGCTGAAGTTATAATACTTTGGCCACCTGATGGGAAGAGCTGACTCATTGGAAAAGACCCTGATGCTGGGAAAGATTGAAGGCAGGAGGAGAAGGGGACGACAGAGGATGAGATGGTTGGATGGCGTCACCAACTCAATGGACATGAGTGAGCAAATTCTGGGAGATGATGAAGGACAGGGAAGCCCGGTGTGCTGCAGTCCGTGGGGTCACAAAGAGTCGGACAGGATTTAGCGACTGAACAGCAACAACTTGGGGCTGTACCAATCATTTCCAGGATAGAAATTCAAAGGTGAAAGGTTACTTTGCTTTCACCCCCGTGATGGGGAAAGGATTGAGTCTGTGCTGGCCCAGCGTGGGTGCAGCTTTACCAATTTAACGAGAGTTCGCTCAAACCCTTCTAAAGTACCTCAGCCTATTTCATTGGAGAAATCACCAAAGAATGAAAAGACTCAGTAGAAAAGAGGCTGGGTGTGTTCATGGGAGTGAGCAGCCTGTGAAATGCTTTATTTTCCTGTGACTAAAAGTTCCAGCTTGTAGTTCCCAATAGGGATGGCTTCAAGCTACTCATTAGTACACATTAAACCTGTTGCACCATGCTCATAGGGAAGAGGCAGAACGTCTTGATTTGCCAACCTCAGGCCAGGCCCTGCTTTGAAGGCCACTCTGAGATCGGTCCTGTAACGGAGACAGGCTGGGCTCACTGTGGGGTGGGGGCCAGGTGAGGGCCGGGTGGCACTAGGCTGGGCAGGCAAGTGTCGGCGCCCACAAGGGGCATTCTTAGCTAATCTCAAGAAGATCCAGGACTGTCCAAAAGATAGTAAAAATAAAGTTACTGAAAACAAAACGACCCCTTCTAAGCCCAGAGATGTCATTTGCTTCTCACTAGAAAGATGAGGGGTGGGTAGGGAGGGGGCACGCTGGTGAGGAGAGAGTATTTTTAGGAGCAAGGATACAGGGGCACATTCTGAGTCAGAAGGGAATGGTTTCATTTTCTGAGATTAAAAAAAAAAATCACTGATACAGCTCTAGAATCTGGTAAACTATTAGAGTTTTGGGGCACATTAATTACACAGTCATTATACTAACTTGGTTGCTGGGAGCGTTGAGGTGGATCACATGGATGGGGATTGCTGTCAGGCTGAGTTTCATAGTCTCTGAACGAAAATGTTCCCATTGCATTGTCTGTCGTTTGCCTCGGGGATAAATATTACTTTCTCGACATTCAGAACATACTTCCTCCACCCTCTGCTACGACTCTAGCTGACGGGTTGCCCAGGGAGCCCGTCAGACTATAACAAACAGAGCAGAGCCACCCACCGGGTTGTTGTTGGTCTTCCCAGCAAGGATGACCCGGGCCTTGACCTTGTTCATGTTGAAGTTCTTCAAGTAGGCCTCATAAATCCTCTTGGCCAGAGACTTGAGATCCGCGGTTTCGGAATCTTCTAGGTCATGCTCACACGTAAGGATTTCTGCCTTCAATTTTGCTTTTTCAGATCTTGGCATTCGTCCAAAACGAATCGCTGGGGGTCGGAGGGGAGACACGGAATCAGGGAAACAGAGAAATGAAGGACGTAACGGAGAGTGAGGACTAACAGCTGCAGGGAAAGCTCACGCCACGGGTCAAACTGTGGGCGAACATTAGCAGGAAGTCAGAACACACTTCACGGCTCAGCTTTCTCCCTGCGGAGCGGTGGGCGTGCTACTCACACTACATGTGTCCTAGACTTTCAAAACCAAAAGGTTAAAGTAAAAACAGCACCATTACTCACTTCATCAATAGGACGGGCTCAAGGTCACCTTATGTCACTAAGTGTATAATTGACCCTTTCAATCAAGGAGATGTAAGTGAGCCTTACAAGGAGTTAACTATTACCTCTTTCTTTTTCAGAAGGTAGACGAGCAACTCTTACAAACCTTATTTTAAGCTTACTTTCACGTAGTGATTGGCATGTTTTAAAATAAAAGTAGGGGGCCTTCGCTGGCGGCCCGGTAGTCAGGACTCCATGTGTCCAGTGCAGGGGGCGTGGGTTTGACCCCTGGTTGGGAAAGGATCCCACATACCACATGGCTTGGCCAAAAATAATAATAATAATAATAATTAGAATAAAAATATGACTGAATATAATTAAACTTATGGCAAAATGTTTCAAATGGCACACACTTCATATATATGATCTGAACATATATTATCTCTGTGATTTCCAATTGTTTGCAAAATCTTATATCCAAGTTTCACCATTTGAAGTTTCTAATCATAGTACCAAGGGCTCTACTGGATTTCTGCTCTTTGAGACTTACTTTCTTAGGCTCTCGTGTTACAAAATGACCTGAATATTAAATGCTGCAGCACATTCATTCGAAGTACAGCACGTTTGGAGACCAGAAGGGAGGCGGGCGGAGGCGCGGGTGGGTGAAATTCGAGAGACAACCTTACCTACCGTTATGGGACATCCCGACTGAAAGGCACTTGTGGAAACGGCAGTATTGGCACTTATTCCGATTCTTTTTCTGAATCTTGCAACTACGGTCACATTTGTCATACACCAGCTTCAGCCGAATCGTTCTCCGAAAGAAACCCTGTGGATTAACACACAGTTTGTTAAAGAGCAGGAACTGATGGTCAGTGTCAGTCCTTTATTCACGCTTCTTGTTGTTCACTTACTGTCTCTTTTAAGATGAACTAAATGTAGAGAAATGGTTCATCTAAAAAGTCCAGTGTATGGACTTCCCTGGTTAAGACTGTGCTCCGAGTGCAGGGGGCACGGGTTTGATCCCTGGTTGGGGAACTAGACCCCATGTGCAGCACAGCCCGGGCAAATAAAAAAATAAAGTTCATAATTTTTTTAAAAAAAGTCTGATATAATTGAGGCACGTTGAAAATTTGAAATTTCATTACATGGAAAAAGAAAAGTAAGAAATGAGGCAAAATTCAAAGTAATACCAATACCTCCTCACCTGAGAAGACACACAGTCTCCCAAAGACTGACTCCACCCAGCTAAGATTTCTACAAATGTGACTTTCTCTTCCTAGAGAACAGGTCCATTTGGGTGATGAAAATGTTCTAAGCATTTTTGTGGGAGAATATAAACTCTCTAAAAGATAAAGATTGTATAATAAAGGGAGGCTAGCTGGTCACACGGAGAAGGCAATGGCACCCCACTCCAGTACTTTTGCCTGGAGAGTCCCATGGACGGAGGAGCCTGGTTGGCTGCAGTCCATGGGGTCACTAGAGTGGACACGACTGAGCAACTTCACTTTCACTTTTCACTTTCATGCATTGTAGAGGGAAATGGCAACCCACTCCAGTGTTCTTGCCTGGAGAATCCCAGGGACGGGGGAGCCTGGTGGGCTGCCGTCTATGGGGTCGCACAGAGTCAGACATGACTGAAGCGACTTAGCAGCAGCAGCTGGTCATAAATGGAGAAGGCACTGGCACCCCACTCCAGTACTCTTGCCTGGAAAATCCCATGGACGGAGGAGCCTGGTGGGCTGCAGTCCATGGGGTTGCTAGGAGTCCGACACAACTGAGCAACTTCACTTTCACTTTTCACTTTCATGCATTGGAGAGGGAAATGGCAGCCCACTCCAGTGTTCTTGCCTGGAGAATCCCAGGGACGGGGGGAGCCTGGTGGGCTGCCATCTATGGGGTCGCACAGAGTCGGACACAACTGAAGCAACTTGGCAGCAGCAGCTGGTTGTAAATAACTTTCTTGCTTTATAAAAGCATCTTAAACTTTTCCCAGTGATAAACAACTTTTAAAAAACCCAAAGTAAACAAAGGTGACTAAGCCATGGCCCAGCAGAAAGACAGCTTTGCAAGGAGCAAGGCACTCGTCGCGGGGCCCGCGGTTCGGGTGGACGGGCCCCTGGCACAGAGGACACACTGGGGCATGCTGCAGCAGCTGGGGAGGACTCGGCCCGGGCTCTGGCCTTTGGCTGGCGCGTGCTGCGGGCTCACCACTGCCTTCCTCGGCCTTCTGAGGACAATGGAGGGAGAACGTGTGCGGAAGCTTTCTGACCTCGCGTCCCCATGAAGGGACCGGCCTTAACGTGGTTCATTCTCCTTCAAACAGTACACTTGCTACATCATGAATAAAGAGCAGTCCAGCAATATGCCACAGGCTTTCCAAAGAGAGAAATGAATGTGTTATTGGGGTCAGTTTCTGATCAACAGCTTTAACGTCGTGTCTGACTCTGTGTCACCCCATGGACTGTAGCCCACCGGGCTCTTCTTGTCCATGGGATTTTCCAGGCAACAATACTGGAGTGGGTTGCCATTTCCTTCTCCAGGGGATCTTCCCCACCCAGGGATTGAGCCTGAATCTCCTGCGGCTCCTGCACTGTAGGCGGATTCTTTACCACTGAGCCACCAGGGACGCCCTTTAGCAGATCTTTTGTACTAACGACAAACATTTGTGTATTAAATAAAGGGAAGCACACGTGGTCCCTGAAAGGTCACTTTTCTCCGCATCCAGGGTCCCCGTACCTTGCAGCCCTCACACGCGTGGACGCCGTAGTGGTAGCCAGAGGCTTTGTCCCCGCAGATCCTACACTCGATGTTCAGGGCGATGGTGGATGACTCCTCGGCGCTGCCAGGGACTGCGGGGTAGGAGACAGATGAGGGGCTCGAGGCGGGGGACAGGGTGTCTAGGAAAAGAAGGGGAGGGTGAACTTCCACGCTCTCACCAATCCAGCATCCAGACTAGCTTTCTGAGGATCTGATCCCCACCTAACCACCCCCGCCCTCAACTCCCCCCACCCCACCGCCCTGGGGCTTTCACTGGGGAGGCGTCAGCTGGTGGGTAGGGCTCCCTTCCTGTGTCAGCCCTGGCCCGGCCCTCCCACAGCGACCAGGGTGGGGACATCTGGAAGCTCCCCTAGCCAGGGACTCCCCAACTGAAAAAAAAAAAAAAACTATACCCTTTAACCCATAAAAACCAGAACAAAATGGACCAAATCATGGCCCCATAGAAAAGGCCACTTCCCAAGCAGCCTATACACACGAATGCTCACAACAGCTTTATTCTTCATTCCAAAAACTGAAGTGTCCCACACAGAACTTGTTGCTTTTTTTTGCATCCTCCCTTCCAGCCCTTTTGTACTTGTTAACTCAGTAAATTGCACCAGAAAGACAATAAAAATCCATGCAGGCGACCCAAAAGCACAACTCAAGAAAAAAAGAAGTTGGGCTTTCTTAAAATTAAAAACTCCTGCTCTGCAAATGACACTGTTAAGAAAATGAAGACAACCCACAGACAGGGAGAAGCTATTTGCAAAACACATCAGCAATAATAGATCAGATCAGATCAGTTGCTCACTTGTGTCTGACTCTTTGCGACCCCATGAATTGCAGCACGTCAGGCCTCCCTGTCCATCACCAACTCCCGGAGGTCACTCAGACTCACGTCCATCAAGGCAGTGATGCCATCCAGCCATCTCATCCTCTGTCGTCCCCTTCTCCTCCTGCCCCCAATCCCTCCCAGCATCAGAGTCTTCTCCAATGAGTCAACTCTTCGCATGAGGTGGCCAAAATACTGGAGTTTCAGCTTTAGCATCATTCCTTCCAAAGAAATCCCAGGGCTGATCTCCTTCAGAATGGACTGGTTGGATCTCCTTGTAGTTCAAGGGACTCTCAGGAGTCTTCTCCAACACCACAGTTCAAAAGCATCAATTCTTCGGCACTCAGCCTTCTTCACAGTCCAACTCTCACATCCATACATGACCACAGGAAAGACCATAGCCTTGACTAGACGGACCTTTGTTGGCAAAGTAATGTCTCTGCTTTTGAATATGCTATCTAGGTTGGTCATAACTTTCCTTCCAAGGAGTAAGCATCTTTTAATTTCATGGCTGCAGTCACTATCTGTAGTGATTTTGGAGCCCAGAAAAAGAAAGTCTGACACTGTTTCTACTGTTTCTCCATCTATTTCCCATGAAGTGATGGGACCAGATGCCATGATCTTCGTTTTCTGAATGTTGAGCTTTAAGCCAACCTTTTCACTCTCCACTTTCACTTTCATCAAGAGGCTTTTTAGTTCCTCTTCACTTTCTGCCATAAGGGTGGTGTCATCTGCATATCTGAGGTTATTGATATTTCTCCTGGCAATCTTGATTCCAGCTTGTGTTTCTTCCAGTCCAGCATTTCTCATGATGTACTCTGCATATAAGTTAAATAAACAGGGTGACAATATACAGCCTTGACGTACTCCTTTTCCTATTTGGAACCAGTCTGTTGTTCCATGACCAGTTTTACCTGTTGCTTCCTGACCTGCATACAGATTTCTCAAGAGGCAGATCAGGTGGTCTGGTATTCCCATCTCTTTCAGAATTTTCCACATTTTATTGTGATCCACACAGTCAAAGGCTTTGGCATAGTCGATAAAACAGAAATAGATGTTTTTCTGGAACTCTCTTGCTTTTTCCATGATCCAGCAATAATAGAGCTGCATCCCAAATACATGAACGAGTCTTACAGCTTGACAGCAATGAAATTAAAAACTCAATTAAAAACAGAGGATCCAGATAGGTATGTGGCTGAAGAAGACACAGAGAGCAAGCAAGAACATGAAAACATGCCCCCATCAATGGTCGCTGGGCAACTGTGAAGTAAAACAATGAGACATCACTGTGCAGCTATCAGAATGGCTAAAATCCAGAAACCTGACACCATTGAATGATGGTGAGGAGGTGGAGGAAAAGAAGCTCTCATTCTAGGGGAGCAGGATGGTGCCGCCACTTTGAAAGACAGTTTGGCACTTTCTTATGAAGCAAGACAGTCTTAAAGAATTACACTGCTAGATATTGACACATGATGCTGCAGAAGGCTCTTGAGAGCCCCTTGAACAGCAAGGAGATCCAACCAGTCCATCCTAAAGGAGATCAACCCTGAATATTCACTGGAAGGACTGATGCTGAAGCTGAAGCTCCAATACTTTGGCCACCTGATGCGAAGAACTGACTCACTGGAAAAAACCTGATGCTGGGAAAGACTGAAGGCAAGAGACGGGGATGACAGAGGATAAGATGGTTGGATGGCATCACTGACGTGATGGACATGAGTTTGAGTAAACTCAGGGACTTGGTGATGGACAGGGAGGCCTGGCGTCCTGCAGTCCATGGGGTCGCAAAGAGTTGGACCAGACTTGGCGACTGAACGACAGTAACGATATTGACAAAAGTGATCTGAAAACGTGTGCCCACACAGAAGCCTGCGTGTGAACGTTGTCAGCAGCGTCATTCTTTATAGTTGCTTTACGGTGCTGTGTTTAGTTGCTGCCGTACAGAACAGCGACTCGGTCCCACACGTATGTTCCGTTCCATTACGGCTCGTCACAGGATATTGAACGTGGTTCCCTGTGCTGCGCAGTCGGACTGCGCTGTTTTTCCACCCCGTACATACCAGTTTGCATCTGCTAATTCCAGCTCCCGATCCTCCCCTCTCTCCCCCTCCTCCCCCTTGGGAACCCCAAGTCTGCGCTCTATCTCTGTGTGTCTCTGTTTGGTAAATATTGGTCAAGTTTTAGATTCCACACATAGGTGACGTCATGTTGTATCGGTCTCTCTCTTTACGACTGACTTAGTATGATAATCTCCACTTGCATCCATGTTGCTCCAAATGGCTGAGAAAAATCACTTGGTTTTTTTTAATGGCTGAGTGATATTCCATTGTACCTACATATGCACCACATCTTCTTTATCCACTCCTCTGTTGATGGACGTTTAGGAGGTTTCCATGTCTTGGCTATTGTGGACAGTGCTTTAGCAGCTTTATTCTTAATTGCCAAGAGGCCCCTCAATAGGTAAGGTCAGTTCCGAAAGGCTACATATGCGGTTCTTAATATCTGACATTTGGGGAAAAGCAGAGCTATCAGTGGTAAAAAGATCAGCAGCTGGAGTGGGGTGAGGGAGGCAGGGTTGAACGGGTGAAGCACTGTGGCTTTTTCGAGGTGGTGAAACTGTTCAAATGAAATTGTAATGGTGAATACACGACCTAATTTACTGGTCAAAATCCACAGAGTTTTATGGTTCAGAGTGAACTTTAATGTGTGCAAATGAACAAAAATAACTGAGGAGGTCCAGGGCTCCAGAATGGCACACACAATGCAATTATACAACCTAACTATATCACAAATGTGGGAAGCATTTGTAGGAAAGCTGAAGAAGATGTTCGCCTGCATGACCTTGGAAATGCATGGAGTCTGTGAGTCCAGAGGAAAAGGGCACTGCGCCTGGTCACTGTCCTGAGCTGATAAGGTTGTTTCCCACAGGCCCTGGGGGAGCAGTTCTGAGGTCGCTGCATTTGCTGTTCTGTCACTCGGTCGCGTCCGACTCTTTGTCACGCTGTGGACTGCAGCACGCCAGGCTTCCCTGTCCATCACCAATTCCCGGAGCTTGCTCAAACTCGTGTCCATCGAGTCAGTGATGCCATCCAGCCATCTCATCCTCTGTCGTCCCCTTCTTCTCCTGCCTTCAATCTTCCCCGCATCAGGGTTTTTCCATTGAGTCAGTTCTTCACATCGGGTGGCCAAAGTTTTGAAATTGCAGCTTCAGCATCAGTCCTTCCAATGAATTGTCAGGACTGATCTCCTTTAGGATGGACTGGTTGGATCTCCTTGCAGTCCAAGGGACTCTCGAGAGTCTTCTCCAGCACCACAGTTTGAAGGCATCAATTCTTCAGTGCTCAGCCTTTTTTATTGTCCAGCTCTTACATCGGTACGTGAATGCTGGAAAAAACCATAACTTTGACGTAGGCAAAGTAATGTCTCTGCTTTTAAATACGCTATCTAGTTTTGTCATAGCTTTTCTTCTAAGGAGCAAGCATGTTTTAATTTCATGGCTGCAGTCACCATCTGCAGTGATACTGGAGCCCAAGAAAATAAAGTCTGTCACTGTTTCCATTGTTTCCCCATCTATTTACCATAAAGTGATGGGACCAGATGCTATGGTCTTAGTTCCTTGAATGTTAAGTTTTAAGCCAACATTTTTACTCTCCTCTTTCACTTTCATCAAGAGGCTCTTTAGTTCCTCTTTGCTTTCTGCCATAAGCATGGTATCATCTGTGTATCTGAGATTATTGATATTTCTCCTGGCAATCTTGATTCCAGCTTGTGCTTCATCCAGCCCAGCGGTTCTCATGGTGTACTCTGTATATAAGTTACATAAGCAGGATGACAATATACAGCAGCCTTGGGGTACTCCTTTCCCAATCTGAAACCAGTCTGTTGTTCCATGTCCGGTTCTAACTGTTGCTTCTTGATCTGCATGCAGGTTTCTCAGAAGGACGGTAAGGTGGTCTGGTATTCCCATGTCTTGAAGAATTTTCAAGAGTTCGTTGTGATCCACACAATCAGAGGCTTTGGAGTAGTCAGTAAAGCAGAAGTAGAAGGCATTACACTGGAAATGAAAAACTAAATGTTCACTTAATGATGGTGGGTGGATGGATGGATGGTGGGTGGATGGATGAATGGTGGGTGGATGGGTGGATGGTGGGTGGATGGATGGATGGTGGATGGTGGGTGGATGGGTGGATGGTGGGTGGATGGTGGGTGGATGGATGGATGGATGGATGGTGGGTGGATGGGTGGATGGTGGGTGGATGGATGGATGGTGGGTGGATGGATGAATGGTGGATGGTGGGTGGATGGGTGGATGGTGGGTGGATGGTGGGTGGATGGATGGATGGATGGATGGTGGGTGGATGGGTGGATGGTGGGTGGATGGATGGATGGTGGGTGGATGGTGGGTGGATGGATGGATGGATGGATGGTGGGTGGATGGGTGGATGGTGGGTGGATGGGTGGATGGTGGGTGGATGGTGGGTGGATGGATGGATGGATGGTGGGTGGATGGGTGGATGGTGGGTGGATGGGTGGATGGTGGGTGGATGGTGGGTGGATGGATGGGTGGATGGTGGGTGGATGGGTGGATGGTGGGTGGATGGATGGATGGTGGGTGGATGGTGGGTGGATGGATGGATGGATGGATGGTGGGGGTGGGTGGATGGTGGGTGGATGGGTGGATGGTGGGTGGATGGGTGGATGGTGGGTGGATGGATGGATGGATGGTGGGTGGATGGGTGGATGGTGGGTGGATGGGTGGATGGTGGGTGGATGGGTGGATGGTGGGTGGATGGTGGGTGGATGGATGGATGGATGGTGGGTGGATGGGTGGATGGTGGGTGGATGGTGGGTGGATGGATGGATGGTGGGTGGATGGATGGATGGTGGGTGGATGGATGGATGGTGGGTGGATGGATGAATGGTGGGTGGATGGATGGATGGTGGGTGGATGGTGGGTGGATGGATGGATGGTGGGTGGATGGGTGGATGGTGGGTGGATGGGTGGATGGTGGGTGGATGGTGGGTGGATGGATGGATGGGTGGATGGTGGGTGGATGGGTGGATGGTGGGTGGATGGGTGGATGGTGGGTGGATGGGTGGATGGTGGGTGGATGGTGGGTGGATGGATGGATGGTGGGTGGATGGGTGGATGGTGGGTGGATGGATGGATGGTGGGTGGATGGATGGATGGTGGGTGGATGGATGGATGGTGGGTGGATGGATGAATGGTGGGTGGATGGTGGGTGGATGGATGGATGGTGGGTGGATGGGTGGATGGTGGGTGGATGGGTGGATGGTGGGTGGACGGTGGGTGGATGGATGGATGGATGGATGGTGGGTGGATGGGTGGATGGTGGGTGGATGGATGGATGGTGGGTGGATGGTGGGTGGATGGATGGATGGATGGTGGGTGGATGGGTGGATGGTGGGTGGATGGATGGATGGTGGGTGGATGGTGGGTGGATGGATGGATGGATGGATGGTGGGTGGATGGGTGGATGGATGGATGGTGGGTGGATGGTGGATGGATGGTGGGTGGATGGGTGGATGGTGGGTGGATGGATGGATGGTGGGTGGATGGTGGGTGGATGGATGGATGGATGGATGGTGGGTGGATGGGTGGATGGTGGGTGGATGGGTGGAGGTGGGTGGATGGGTGGATGGTGGGTGGATGGATGGATGGATGGATGGTGGGTGGATGGGTGGATGGTGGGTGGATGGGTGGATGGTGGGTGGATGGATGGATGGTGGGTGGATGGTGGGTGGATGGATGGGTGGATGGTGGGTGGATGGTGGGTGGATGGATGGATGGTGGGTGGATGGATGGATGGATGGATGGTGGGTGGATGGTGGGTGGATGGATGGATGGTGGGTGGATGGGTGGAGGGTGGGTGGATGGGTGGATGGTGGGTGGATGGATGGATGGTGGGTGGATGGTGGGTGGGTGGATGGATGGGTGGATGGTGGGTGGATGGTGGGTAGGGGGGGATGGATGGATGGTGGGTGGATGGATGGATGGATGGATGGTGGGTGGATGGGTGGAGGGTGGGTGGATGGGTGGATGGTGGGTGGATGGATGGATGGTGGGTGGATGGTGGGTGGATGGATGGATGGTGGGTGGATGGATGGATGGTGGGTGGATGGTGGGTACATGGATGGATGGTGGGTGGATGGTGGGTGGATGGATGGATGGATGGATGGTGGGTGGATGGGTGGATGGTGGGTGGATGGGTGGATGGTGGGTGGATGGATGGATGGTGGGTGGATGGTGGGTGGATGGATGGGTGGATGGTGGGTGGATGGTGGGTGGATGGATGGATGGTGGGAGGATGGATGGATGGTGGGTGGATGGTGGGTGGATGGATGGATGGTGGGTGGATGGGGGGGGTGGGTGGATGGGTGGATGGTGGGTGGATGGATGGATGGTGGGTGGATGGTGGGTGGGTGGATGAATGGATGGATGGATGGGTGGATGGTGGGTGGATGGTGGGTAGATGGATGGATGGATGGTGGATGGATGGATGGATGGATGGTGGGTGGATGGATGGATGGTGGGTGGATGGGTGGATGGTGGGTGGATGGATGGATGGTGGGTGGATGGTGGGTGGATGGATGGATGGTGGGTGGATGGTGGGTACATGGATGGATGGTGGGTGGATGGTGGGTGGATGGATGGATGGATGGATGGTGGGTGGATGGGTGGAGGGTGGGTGGATGGGTGGATGGTGGGTGGATGGATGGATGGTGGGTGGATGGGTGGATGGTGGGTGGATGGTGGGTAGATGGATGGATGGTGGGTGGATGGTGGGTGGATGGATGGATGGGTGGATGGTGGGTGGATGGGTGGATGGTGGGTGGATGGGTGGATGGTGGGTGGATGGATGTATGGTGGGTGGATGGTGGGTGGATGGATGGATGGGTGGAGGGTGGGTGGATGGGTGGATGGTGGGTGGATGGATGGATGGTGGGTGGATGGTGGGTGGATGGATGGATGGATGGATGGGTGTTTGGTGGGTGGATGGTGGGTAGATGGATGGATGGTGGGTGGATGGTGGGTGGGTGGATGGATGGATGGGTGGATGGTGGGTGGATGGTGGGTAGATGGATGGATGGTGGGTGGATGGTGGGTGGATGGATGGATGGTGGGTGGATGGATGGATGGTGGATGGATGGTGGGTGGATGGATGGATGGATGGATGGTGGGTGGATGGGTGGATGGTGGGTGGATGGATGGATGGTGGATGGATGGTGGGTGGCTGGATGGATGGGTGGAGGGTGGGTGGATGGGTGGATGGTGGGTGGATGGATGGATGGTGGGTGGATGGTGGGTGGATGGATGGATGGATGGATGGTGGGTGGATGGGTGGATGGTGGGTGGATGGGTGGATGGTGGGTGGATGGATGGATGGTGGGTGGATGGATGGATGGTGGGTGCATGGTGGATTCTGGGTGGATGGATGGATGGATGGTGGATGGATGGATGGTGAGTGGATGGATGGATGGTGGGTGGATGGTGGATACTGTTGGCGTGTGAGCTCACAGATACGAAGAAGAAGCTAGAGTGGTTCATGAGGTCGTGGATTAGAGGTACAGACAGTTGTTTGAACTTATATTACCCTAACATAGTGACAGACAGCTGTATATAGAAATACAGACACGTGTACATATGTGGGTTTGTATGTACACATATATGTGTGCTCCATCAGCTCTGAGAGCCTAAAAGGAAAGATACTCCAGGGAATTTCCTGGTGGTCCAGTGGTTAGGACCCCAGGCTTTTATTGCCAAGAGCTCAGGTTCAATCTTTGGTTGGGAAAACTAAGATCTGGCAAGCCATGGGGTGTGGCCAAAAAAAAAAAAAGGAAGGTAAAGAAAAGATACTCTAAGAGCAACCTCAAATGCTTGGAGGGAACAGTATGGAGTATCTCAGAATTCTCAGGACCCTGGGTAAAACACTCAAAAGGGTTTTGCCTCAGAAATAGGGCAAATTACCTCTAGAATCAGCACTGCTCTGGGCCCATCTAACAAAGCTTAGCCACAGGACCTGAAAGGATCAATATTTTCCACGTTAAAACTTAACTGCCTTCCAGAACAGGACCATATAAAATATTCATCATCAACAAAATCCACAATGTATGGTATTTAAAAATTAACTGTAAAGAAAAAAAAAACATGCAAAGAAGCAGAAGAACATGATCCATTCCACTCTTATTTACCCAAGAGAAGCGGAAGCACTGTTCACACAGAGGTGTGTTCGTGAACCTTCCCAGCAGCTGTATCTGTAACAGCCAAGACCTGGAGACAACCGAACGTTTGTCAACAACGTGGGTAAACAGCTCACGGTAAACCCAGACAGGGAATTTTAAAAGATGAACTGTTGATACACGCTGTCCGTGCAGATGAGTCTAAAGATAACTTGGCTGCGTGAAAGGAGTTAAAAGAGAACACGCTGTATGATTCCATCTGTATAAAATTCTAGGAAATACAAACTGACTGAAGATAGGCAGCAGACCAGTGGCTACTTTGGGAAGGAGGGCAGTGTGGTGGGGGAGGGATTCCCAAGGGCACAGGCAGACTTCGGGGTGCGGGGGGCCACGGGGGGGGGGGGGGGATTCCAAGGGCACAGGCAGACTTCGGGGTTACGGGGGAAGGATTCCCAAGGGCACAGGCAGACTTCGGGGTGACGGGGGGATAGTGAGGGGGGGATTCCAAGGGCACAGGCAGACTTCGGGGTGACGGGAGAGGGATTACCAAGGGCACAGGCAGACTTCGGGGTGATGGGGGGGATTCCAAGGGCACAGGCAGACTTCGGGCTTATGAGGGAGGGATTACCAAGGGCACAGGCAGACTTCGGGGTGACGGGGGGATTACCAAGGGCACAGGCAGACTTCGGGGTGACGGGGGGGAGGGATTACCAAGGGCACAGGCAGGCTTTGGGGTGACGGGGCTGCCATCTGATTGTGCTGATGGCCGCACAAGTCTCCGTGCGTGTGTGTGCATCTGATTGCACTGTTTGGATATGTGAAGTTTTTATGTCAATAAAGCCAGCTACGGGGGTAGGGCAGGAAATGCAGACTGGCAGAGCAAACAGTCTCACCCATCCAATCTCCTAGGTGTACAGTTGCCCGTGAACACATTTTACGGAGGGCCCTCCAGAATCTGCAATTTACATAACTTAGAAATATCACCAAGGGAGCCATTAGAGACAAGGGTGAAAAATCGAATTTACAAATAAGAACTCATTTTCTCTCTCAAATGAATTGGTAACAATAGCAATGAAAAGCCTAACAAGGAGACAAAGATTTTATGGATTATGAGATAATTCTAAACGATCAAAAGGTCTAACTAACCAGGATAAGGAGAACGGGAGGGAAGTCAAAATGGATGACCACACCCCCAGCACCTTAGCGGCCAGCGGCCGAGAGTCAAGGACGTGTGTCTGGTCGCTTTCTGTAAGCTCCCCTTTCTTCTTTTCTGCCATGGTGCACACCCTGTCACAAACACCACCTCAGTGCAGATCCCTGTGTGTGAGGTGAACAACGTGCACCCCAGCAGGCTCACGGGTCACGCACTCTCAGCCATGCTCTCCATGACACGGGTTTATCCGTGAACACGGCTGCCAGCCAACCTCCAGCCTCCCTCTCCTGCTGTCACTGAAGGTCAGTGCACAGTCTCAGAAACCATCTTCCTGGGGTGTGGACATGGGAGAAGACATGGGGGAGTGAGCCCTGGACACAAGGGGAGCCGTGGGGGTGGAAGAGCACAGAGACCTCCCACCAGACGCTGCCGGGAGAACCTTCTCAGTTCTCCCAAGGGAGTCGGGATAATCCGCGATCGGAGAGGAAAACTGCACACACACCTCCTGGCTGGTTCAGTCCTGACTCCTCCAGTCCCAACCCAACACGCACTCCTGCCAAGAAGGACAGTGGAGTCAAGTCCACCTCCAAAAGAGCCTCCTTTAAATCAAGGGTGCAGTTTACACCACATTATCCCAGGGTGGCTTTTGGGGGGGGGCATGCTGCAAGGCTCGAAGAATCTTAGTTCTCCAACCAGGGACTGAACCCATGTCCCGTGCAGTGGAGGCGTTGGAATCCTAGCCACTGAGCCGCCAGAGAAGTCTCTGGGGTGGCTCACATGTTGTCCAGAGAGATGGACTGTGCTGCGACTTCTCTTTCCCAGGGAGACTACCAGACTAGATCCCACATTTACTGCTTTGTATCTGCCTTGCCTGATGCTTGAGGTAGTTCTTTTTTTTTTTTTTTTTTTTACCATAACCGTCTTAAAATTCCTTTTTTTTTTTTTTTACAGTTTTAATATTTTTTTTTACTGAAGTATAGTTGATATGCCACATTGACTGTATTAATTTCTCCTGTTCAGCAAAGCAATTCAGTTGTACACATATACATATATCGGATCAGATCAGATCAGATCAGTAGCTCAGTCGTGTCTGACTCTTTGCGACCCCATGAATCGCAGCACGCCAGGCCTCCCTGTCCATCACCAACTCCCGGAGGTCACTCAGACTCATGTCCATCGAGTCAGTGATGCCATCCAGCCATCTCATCCTCTGTCGTCCCCTTCTCCTCCTGCCCCCAATCCCTCCCAGCATCAGAGTCTTTTCCAGTGAGTCAACTCTTCACATAAGGTGGCCAAAGTACTGGAGTTGCAGCTTTGGCATCATTCCTTCCAAAGAAATCCCAGGGCTGATCTCCTTCAGAATGGACTGGTTGGATCTCCTTGCAGTCCAGGGGACTCTCAAGAGTCTTCTCCAACACCACAGTTCAAAAGCATCAATTCTTCGGCGCTCAGCCTTCTTCACAGTCCAACTCTCACATCCATACATGACCACAGGAAAAACCATAGCCTTGACTAGACGAACCTTTGTTGGCCAAGTAATGTCTCTGCTTTTGAATATGCTATCTAGGATGGTCATAACTTTCCTTCCAAGGAGTAAGCGTCTTTTAATTTCATGGCTGCAGTCACCATCTGTAGTGATTTTGGAGCCCAGAAAAAGAAAGTCTGACACTGTTTCCACTGTTTCCCCATCTATTTCCCATGCAGTGATGGGACCGGATGCCATGATCTTAGTCTTCTGAATGTTGAGTTTTAAGCCAACTTTTTCACTCTCCACTTTCACCTTCATCAAGAGGCTTTTTAGTTCCTCTTCATTTTCTGCCATAAGGGTGGTGTCATCTGCATATCTGAGGTTATTGATATTTCTTCTAGCAATCTTGATTCCAACTTGTGTTTCTTCCAGTCCAGCATTTCTCATGATGTACTCTGCATAGAAGTTAAATAATCAGGGTGAGAATATACAGCCTTGACGTACTCCTTTTCCTATTTGGAACCAGTCTGTTGTTCCATGTCCAGTTCTAACTGTTGCTTCCTGACCTGCATACAGATTTCTCAAGAGGCAGATCAGGTGGTCTGGTATTCCCATCTCTTTCAGAATTTTCCACATTTTATTGTGATCCACACAGTCAAAGGCTTTGGCATAGTCGATAAAGCAGAAATAGATGTTTTTCTGGAACTCTCTTGCTTTTTCCATGATCCAGCGGTTGTTGGCAATTTGATCTCTGGTTCCTCTGCCTTTTCTAAAACCAGCTTGAACATCAGGAAGTTCACGGTTCACATATTGCTGAAGCCTGGCTTGGAGAATTTTAAGCATCACTTTACTAGCGTGTGAGATGAGTGCAATTATGCGGTAGTTTGAGCATTCTTTGGCATTGCCGTTCTTTGGGATTGGAATGAAAACTGACCTTTTCCAGTCCTGTGGCCACTGCTGAGTTTTTTAAAAATATTCCTTTGCATTACGGTTTATCATATGCAAAAGACCCTGATGCTGGGAAGGCGAAAAGCAGAAGAGGGCGGCAGAGAATGAGATAGTTAGATCATCAACTCAATGGACGTCGATTTGAGCAAACTCTGGAAGAGAGTGGAGGACAGAGGAGCCAGATGTGGTGCAGTCCACGGGGTCGCCAAGAGTCAGACACAACTGAGCGACTGAACAACAGTGACAAAATTAATATAGTTCTCCATGCTGCACAGTAGGGCTTTGTTGTTTATGCATCCCATACAAGAAAGTTTACAAAAGAGTAGGGAGATGGTTCATATCCGTTTCCAGACAAGACAGTGATTTTTATTACAATAGGAGTCTCTGCTTTAAAGAAACATAAACTCATACCATTAAAAAACAAAGCAGCTGCCAGCTGAATTTCAAGCATTATGTGACTTATGTCCAGCTTTTATAAAGAGGACACACCGTGAGATGCTTCAAAAGCCCAGTGCCACGGGATGTCACGCTCTCAACAGCTGCAGATTTCAAGGCAGAAAGACGTGACCTCTCCTCCAGGTGACGCGAACACTGTTCTCTGCAGAAAAAACATTTCTGAGTAAAGCTTTCCAGGAAGTGGTACGCTTACCTGTAATAACGGAGCCATCTGATCCTGGACCACTTCCTAAGTACTGGTATTCTGTAAAACTGAAGCTTCCGGAACTGTCCTCCCCAATAGACTGAGAAATCTCTTGAATGGTTCCCATCTCTTGTAGGAAGTCTGCCGAGAGCGGGCTTTCCAGGTCATCAGCCTCCAGTGGGGAGAGGGGACCGATGGGGCTCTCTGTGTCCACCATCTCCATCGGGAGGAGCTGGTCCCACTGCCCAGCTCCGATCTCCTGGGAGGAGAGAGAAGCCATCGGTGAAAACACTGAAGACCCGGAGGGCCACTGGCTTTCCTTGAATGGAAGCATCACTGGCCAGTGGACACGCCTGAACTCATAATTGAAAGAATAACATTGTCAGCCATTCTCCTTCCGCTTGACTCTTGATAAGCTCAGTAAGAAAAGGGACATATTGTATTCTTATTATTTTTTATTTTGGTCAAGCGGCTTGCAGGATCTCAGTTCCCTGACCAGGGACTGAACCCAGGTCCTTGGCAGTGACAGAAACAAATCTTAACCACTGGACCAGCAGGGAACTTCCCTCAAAATGAAAAATCTCTAAACAAGAGTTTGTCTCAGGAACCAGAGCTGACCCGGCCGGGACTCGCTCTGTGTATCGGAGGAAGACGGAAGTAGCAGCGGACACACACTTAGTCCCCGCTGACCCGGGGCAGCCCCTCCGGTGGGGACACGTCTGGACTGTCTGATGGGCACGCAAGGATGCAGGAGGTGGATGGGGAGGGCACAGCTCCACATGGCTGGCCAGGGAGGGCCTCGCTTAAAAGGGCGCAGACTCTGGCAGGAACACGGCAGAGAGCTGTGCAGACATCTTGGGGAGAATGTTCCAGCGAAAGTAGTGGCAAGTGCAGAGACCCTAGGATGGATGCCTGTGGGGGTACTTGCAGGCACAAGCAGGTCAGTGTGCCTCAGCTGGGGTCCCAGGGGGAGTGAGAGGGGCAGGCAGCTGGCCGGCAAGCTGGGGACAGTATTATATGTTCTCTGTGCACGTGGGGTGTGCCATGCAGGTAGGTGTTCCTAAAGTGACTACGCTGTGATGAGCACATCTGGTGTCACAAAAATCTAAACAGGTCAGTCCCGAACAGTGCTAGGCTGTTTCAACTCACACATGCGGAAGAACGCTCTCTACACGGGCACTTTCAGGCTGCAGCGGGCCCCCCAGATTCCTGTGTGGGAGCCTTGATGCCTGAGCGTACCTGCTCAGTCGTGTCTGACTCTTTGCAACCCAATGGATTGTAGCCCAGCAGGCTCCTCTGTCCATGGGACTCTCCAGGCAAGAATACTGGAGTGGGGAGCCATGCCCCCCTCCAGGATCTTCCCAACCCAGGGATTGAACCCGCGTCTCCTGTGTCTCCTGCACTGGTAGGTGGATTCTCTACCACTGAGCCACCTGGGAAGCCCTAGGGCCCTAGAATGGGGTTGCATTTGGACATAATAAAGGGGTGATTACATTAAGATGAGGTCTTCAGAGGAGGCCCTAATCCAATCTGGCTGGTGGAAATCTGGACACACAAAGAGACACGGGGGTGTACACATGGTTGAGGGGGGCAGCCCGTGAGGACACAGTGGACGGTGGCCCTGTGACCCAAGCAGAGGGGCCTCGAGAGGAACCAAAGCCGCCCACACTCCGATCTTGGCCTGCGGGCCTCCCAGACGGTGAGAAGCAAACACTGTCGGAGGCTGCAGCCCGTGACCCGCCCCGAGGGCAGCCGGAGCACAGGTACAAAGGCAAAGTACAGGTCCTCCCCGTGCTGGCTGGGCTCACGCTGTTGCCCAAACCTCTGAAACCACTTCCTGCGACCTTCAGACCAGGGCCCAGCCTCCTGCACAACGTGGGCCCTGGTGACACATCTTCCCCACCTCGCCCTGGGTACCAGCCCCCGTGCCCCCAAGACCAGCAGCACCAGTCATCTCCCCATCTAGAACCCCAGCGTCGGCCCAGCCCCCTGCCTGAACCGACCTCCCCCCCACCGCCCTGCCTTCCCGAGGCCCCCTCCAAGTTCACCTCCCAGCCCAGCCTGGTCTCTCCTCGCCAACAAGGCCGACGAGGCAACATTCAGCTTCTGAAATGGTCTCAGGGAGGCCCATGCGCATGTTGAGGATGGGACCCGAAGGGTGCGTGCCACCAGTCCTGGCCGGGGCTCAGCGGTGGAGAGGTGGCGCTGTGATCCCTCCACAACCTCGGAAGGCTGGGCTCTTGGGACCAAGTAAAGAAAGAAAAGAAAGAAAGAAGGAAAGGGAAGTCGCTCAGTCGTGTCCAACTCTTTGCGACCCCATGGACTATAGCCTACCAGGCTCCTCTGTCCATGGGATTTCCCAGGCAAGAATACTGGATCAGGTTGCCATGTCCTTCTCCAGGGGATTTTCCCAATCCAGGGATCAAACCTGGGTCTCCCGTGTTGCGAGCAGACGCTTTACCCTGTGAGCCACCATGACCACGGAAGGCCGGGCTCTTGGGACCAAGGGAGAGGACCCTGCCGAAAGCAGACCTGCGGAATGTACTTGCGTCAAAGCGTTTCCCGTCTCAGCCCAGCTGCAAGTCCATAGCAGCTTCAAGTGCAAAGATGAAGGGATGGTTTGCTTCCTTTAGAAATGAAAAATGGGTCCAGTTCACATATTTTTGTGAGTCACATCTCATGCCAGGATTCTGACAATAAATGACCATAGTCAATGATAATGCAAAGGCGAAAAAGAAAAGGGAATCATTAAACTTCCATAAGATTGAGAAGATGTTATCATCTTATAGGGTAAATCAGACTGTGATCTATGCTTTTTTTATTATAGTTTATTCTGCATCATAATTGAATTTCTTCAAATGGCAAGTGAGACAAAGGGATTCCTTAAGATATTTTCTGGGAGGTCCCCAGTGGTCCAGTGATTACGACTTCACCCTCCAATACAGGGGGTGCAGGTTCCATCCCTAGTTGGGGAGCTAAAATCCCACACGTCTTGTGGCCAAAAAACCCAAACATAAAACAGAAGCAATATTACAAATTCAAAAAGACTTTAAAAATGGCCCACATCTAAAATAGATTTTTTTTTTAAAAAGGTATTTTCCACCATGAACAAAAGGTTCCAAAGTGTAGCCATTTACTTACTGCTGCTGCTGCTAAGTCACTTCAGTCATGTCCGACTCTGTGTGACCCCATAGATGGCAGCCCATCAGGCTCCCCAGTCCCTGGGATTCTCCAGGCAAGAACACTGGAGTGGGTTGCCATTTCCTTCTCCAATGAACGGAAGTGAAAAGTGAAAGTGAAGTCGCTCAGTCGTGTCCGACTCTTAGCGACCCCAGGGACTGGAGCCTACCAGGCTCCTCCGTCCATGGGATTTTCCAGGCAAGAGTACTGGAGTGGGGTGCATTGCCTTCTCCCATTAACTTACTACCTCCACCATAAAGCTCAACTTCAAAACTATACGAAAGCCAGGCAGAGGCCATGTTATCAATGGGGCCGCAACCACCTCCTCTGTGCCGTCATACTCAGCGCTACAAGGAAAATACACGTGGAGGCAGGCTTGTATTCCTGCAGACATCCTATCTTTCAAACAGGAGCACCCAGATCTGGAGGAACTCAACTCTGACTACGAACGACGTTGGTCTCCCTGGCATTCCCACAGGGAGCTGTAATGCTCTGCCATCTTATTGTTTTACTTTTCAGTTGCTTCCCAAGGGCACCTGAGATTTATGGAGAGAAACGTCAGTGTTTCTGTTAGTGAAGAGCTAAAGGATGTGAGAGTTGAACTATAAGGAAAGCTGAGTGCTGAAGAATGGATGGTTTTGAACTATGGTGTTGGAGAAGACTCTTGAGAGTCTCTTGGACTGCAAGGACATCCAACCAGCTCATCCTAAAGGAAATCAGTCCTGAGTGTTCATGGGAAAGACTGATGCTGAAGCTGAAACTTCAAAACTTTGGCCACCTGGTATGAAGAACTGACTCATTGGAAAAGACCTTGATGCTGGGAAAGATTGAAGGTAGGAGGAGAAGGGGATGACAGAGGATGAGATGGTTGGATGGCATCACCGACTCAATGGACATGATTTTGAGCGAGCTCTGGGAGTTGGTGATGGACAGGGAAGCCTGGCGCGCTGCAGTCCACGGGGTCGCAAAGAGTAAGAAAATGACTGAGCAACTGAACTGAACTGAAACGAGATCCGTGGGGAGTGAGGCAACACTGTGACCTCTGGCCAGAGAACTGGCCGCACACATTACTGGACACACTGACCCTGCCTGCTCCCAGCCTGAGCAGATAAGGGACGCTGCCCTTTGGACGTTTCCGCAGGTCAAGTCGAGGCCACGTGGCACAGGCCCTGCACCGTGGGCCTGTGGTTCCTGGCAGCCTCTGCACACCCGGTCTCCACACCAATCACTCTGCTCCGGGATCAGGGAGATCACAGCAAGTCCCTGCCTCTAGAGCCCACAGAACACAGTCACCGCCTGGTCGGCCAAGACTGGCAGCCAGGTGCCAGTTACCGTGCCCTGGCCCAGGGTCCTAGGTCATCCAGGGCTTTAGAAGAGAGAAAAAGACACCACCAATGATGTCTCAGCAGCTCCCAGTGTAGCCAAGAGGCAAGACATCAGGGGATGGTACAAATGGAAGTCAAACAGGCCTCGGTTTCGAGGCAGGGAGAAGCGAGCGATGGAGTGGTGGGTGTTGAGGACACCGACCGGTAATAAAGCCGAGTTCCAACAGAGATGTGGGGGATGTATACTCCGTCCCCCTTCCTGGACGATCCATTCTGAGACTCACTGTCTTCTAAATGCATTTTTTCTCCACTTTCTCATCCAACTTAAGCGTTAGAACCATATCCTGTATATGGGAAACTCAAATGTAAACTGCTAAAATTCTACTTTTAGTAGAACGCTGATCCATCAAAATATTGATAGTCCAGTGGTTAAGACTCAGCCTTGCAGGGGGTGTGGGTTTGATCCCTGGTCAGGGAACAATTATATAACCCCACATGCTGAACGGTGCCATGAAAAAAAGATTTAAAACAAAATTAAATGAAAAAAAGAGAAATTAACAGAGTGAATCATAACCATGAAACTAAGCCTGAGAGACAAAACAAACAAACACACATCTGAGCATCGTTGTTCTTTGCTGTTGTTCAGCCGCTAAGTCATGTCCAGCCGTTGGCGTCACGGTGAACACAGTGAACAAGAGTCCAAGTGGGCAGGGAAAGGCAGTCTTCACATGGGGAGGTGGGCAGGGGGGTGCACCTTTATCCTGAGATGGGGACCGTGCCCGCGGCCTGGGCAGCTGACTGGCACACATCACCGACTGCTCAGGAAAGGCGTGGACAGAGCAGCGGCCTGACTCTACCAGAGAAGCAGCAGAGAGAGAACTTGGAGAACGTCCAGTGACACACCAGTGCTTTGGGGAGAGTCAGGAAGCCTCATCATCTGGTTGGAATAACACAGTGGGGACTCACTTGGCTGTTGTCTCCCGAGGGTGTTGCTGTGTCTCACCCGTTTTTGTCCCCTTACATTACTCTTTAAAGTTTTTTTTTAAAGTATTTATTTATTTAATTAATTTATTTGGCTGTCCCAGGCCTTAGTGGTGGCATACAGGATCTAGTTCCCTGACCAGGAATCAAATCCAGGCCCCCTGCATTGGGAACGTGGAGTCTTAGCCACTGGACCAGCAGGGAAGTACCCCCCCACACACACACACATTATTAACAGAGTTTCTTGGACCTAGGAGGCCTTTTGTAAACATTCTCTGAAATAAAGTACTAAATAAAAGTTCACCATCTAAACATATTCCTATGCTGTGACATCACATGCTCAAGAAAAAGAACAAGTGGAATTAGGCTGCAGTTCTCTCACTCAGAACTTAGGTTTGACTCAAGAGGGTCCAGCTAAACAGCTGCGCAAACATCAGTCTTTTACTGTGCTTCTCTTTACCTGCCTCTACTCAGTTCTTACCGCACCATAAAGCCTGCTAGATGGGCCCTTCTCAGGCCTGATAATGCCGCCTCTGCACAGTCTGCTGACAGCTGTCTTCACTCGGGTAAGTCTGACTACACTGCACTGAGTGACTGAAAGTAAAAGAGGGGATTTTTGTCCAAAGAGAACCATTTGTGGAGCAGACAAGCAGCTTTCAGACAAGGAATTTTTCCACTTTTCATGCACTCTAATTTACTACCTTGTCAGATTCTTTATACTTTCTTGTACACTTTATGGAGATTACTCAACTATTGAGATGACTTTTGGATTAACTTGTTGGGTTAGGACTGGAAACAACATTTCAAAATAAACAAAATAATGCTAAAAAGCCCTCTGCACCTTTACCTTGCACCTGAAGTTCACTGAAATAGATTAATCATTAGTGCCTGCATAATGATTAACAAAGTAAGTATAGACAAGGGCTAGGAAACACATTTAAAACAGAAAAGTACCAGAGTACAATAAAAAGAAAACAAAGGACTGTGCCTTTTAATGAATTAAATCAAACATGCTAGGAGCAGTCTGCACAATAGTTTTGACTAGAGCTTTCTAGATCTTTTCCAACAACGCTTAAGGCATGAAATTTTGTAATCCAGAGTCTGGCATGCAGAAATGGGAGACAAAAGGATGTTGTGAGCCTCTACACCTCTGTCTTTAAAGATGCAGAGAATGTTCCCAATCATCTCCAAGAAATCTCCCTCCAGTTTTATACTCTATCATGGAGGTGTTCCAGCACTTCAAACCCACTCCTTCCCGTATTCCTGAAAATGGAGTTATCGTCCTTAAATATAGTCTTACTTTTGTGGGTGGTGACACCAAAGTAATCGCAGGCACGTGGCAACTTTGGACACGCATTGGTGTCAGCGGCAACACAATGTGAGTGAGCTGAGAACCAAAGTCAGTGGGTGCAGCCATTGCGGAAAACAGCATGGAGTCCCTCCGAACACCAAAAACAGAGTTGCCATGTGATCCAGCACTCCCACTCCTGGAGGGATGTCCAGACAAAACCATAACACAAAAAGATATGTGCATCCCTATGTTCTCAGCAGCACTATTTGAAACAGCAGAGACGTGGAGACAACCTACCCGTCCACGGACAGACAAACGGATAAAGGAGAAGTGGCAAAGCTGGACAAATGGATATACTCAGCCATAAAAAGAGTAAAGCAAAGCCAACAGCAGCAACATGGGGGAACTCAGAGACTGTCATACTAGAGGGAAGTAGGTCAGAGAGAGACAAATATCATATGACGTTGCTCATCTGTGGAGTCTAAAATACGACACAACGGGACCTATTTGGGAAACAGAGGCAGACTCACGGAGAGAGAACAGATTGCTGGCTGCCAAGGGGAATGGGGGGTTGGAGAGGGATGGTCTGGGAGTCTGAGGTTAGCAGATGAAAACTATTACACAGAGCGGAGGGATAGCAAGGTCTTACTGCAGAGTACAGGGAGCTGCATCCAACCCCCTGCGACAAGCCGTAATGGAGAAGAAGATGGAAAAGTGTATATAGCTTATATATATATAAGGCTACTATGAGCTCAGTCAGTAAAGAGTCTGCCTGCAATGCAGGACAGCTGGGTTTGATTCCTAGGTTGGGAAGATCGCCCGGAGAAGGGAATGGCAACCCACTCCAGTGTTCTTGCCTGGGAAATCCCATGGACAGAGGAGCCTGGCAGGCTACAGTCCATGGGGTCACAAGGAGTCGGACACGACTGAGCAACCACACCACCACCATATGTGTGTATATATACAGATAACGGAATCACTTTGCAGCAGAAATGAACACTTCGTTGTAAATCAACTCGACTTCAATTAAGAAATAAATGTAAGAAGTTGTGAGCGAGAGTCCACGGAAATGAAACGCATATTTATGACACAAACGCTTTGACCCAAAGAAGACGGAACCAGGAGCAGCGGGGAGGACTCTGAGCTTCTGCCACTCAGACGACAGACCAGCAGTGGAGGGTCAAAGGCCTTGATGGTCGCAAAACGGAACAGTGACACCCCACGCAGGGAGGGCCTGGTGGCTGTTGGAGAAACATCCCACGGATGACAGGACACGAGTCAAGCTGGGGCTCACCGCTGGGATGGGAGCCATGTTTTGTGAGCTTGGTGGACCCTGTGCGTTCCCCTGAGCTGGTGACCATGCTTCTCCTGGAGTCATCTTAGGGGGGACCCACAGCTCCAGGGCAGGGGTGTGGGAGCTGAGACAGGGTGGGGAGGGGGTGCAGGGGGCACACCTGGAGCCAGGCCCTCTGGAACAGTTACTGCAGCGCTTTCTCTATGGGTCCACGCTGGGGCAGGGGAGGCAGCCCTGGTCCCGCGGACAGAGGGGACCAGAGGCTCAGAGAGGGACACGCCTTATGCAGCCCAGACATGAAGAGCGAGAAATAAACAAGTGACGGCAGAGTCAGTGTAATGAGGGCCATCTGGGGACACCCTGAGGATCGGGGAGCCTCCACCAAGGAGGGGATGTCCACACTGAATCCTAAGAGGTGGCCATAAAGAAATGCAGCAGAAGAAAAAGGGTGAGGAGGCGTTTCTAAGAAAAGGGCACAGCCCGTGTGCAGAGATGACTTGAAACATCACAGAGTAGCTGAGAAGGCCGGGACCACCCACACTGAGGGGCGGGACCCGTGACCAGTGTCTGCACAGCAAGCAGCCCCACAGCTCAGCGGGGTGAACTCCATCCACTGTGCTTGCTCACAGTTCTGTGGGTCAGCAACTCGGGCTGGGCTGGCTGGGTCTTCCTTGGTCAGCGGGTCACCGTGGCTGGGGGGGTCAGTGGGGACGGACGCTGGGTGCAGGCTGGGCTCTTCTCACCACATGGCCTCTATCCTAGCAGGCCAGCCTGGGGATCCTGCAAGTGCCTTCGTCTTCCAAGAGGGAGTGTGGGAGCTTGGTGACCTCACTCGTAAATACTGCATCACTTCGGCCAATTTCTGCGGTACAAAGCGAGTCAGAGGTGAGCCGAGATCCAAGTGGTGGGGAAACGAGCCCGCCTCCTAGAGGGAGCCCCAGAGAACCTGGGACCCTCTTTGGTGCAGCACGGATCGGGGGTGGGGGCCTGCACAGGGGGAGAGGCTGCAGTGCAGTCGAGGTGCGTCACTGCTCACGGCTCAGGACTCAGCCTGTGGCCTCCACCTTGCCAGCAGGAAGCAGCCACCGAGGGATGCCGCGATGGTGACGTGGGAGGAGCTGCACTGGGCTGTTCTGGCACCAGGTGGAATCCGGAGTTAAATGGAAGCAGGCAGGTTGAGAAGCAGCAGGGCTCCTCCAGAGTATGTGGTAACTGCTCCCTGTAAGAGGTGACACGCCTCCAGGCTGATCTGGGGAGGTGGGAGGGAAGAGGACTGAAGACCTAACTTGGCCAGTGGGCAGGGATGGAGCAGGGAACTCAGACGGAGCCTGGGCTACACCCCCTCCCCAGCTCAGGTAACTGGGAGACGACGTGACGCCATGAAACCAGGAGCGTGAAGAGAAGAGCCGGTTCCCAGAGTGGAGAGTCGTGGAGAGGGAGGGTGGCGAATTCAGGGGCGGGCTGTGGTGGTGGTGTCTGCGGGACACACAGGCTCAGCCTCTGTCAATGCCTCCTCTTCTGGAAAGTTCTGGGGATGTTACCAGTATTCACCTCCTACAGCTCTTAGCAGCAGCAGCATTGGACGGGCAGATGAAGCCCCATCCTGCTCTGGGTGACTTTGGATACCAGAAACGCAGTCTCAACACCTGTGATGGGGTTACTAACATCCACACGCTGGTTGGCCCGAGCGTGTGTGGATGGACTGTCCCTCCTCCTTCCTCAGGTCCCCCTGCCCTACCCCACCTTTATCCCTTAATCACACCCTTCCTCCTGCCTGGCTGGACCTTAAAGAAGGCTGAGCGCCGAAGAATTGATGCTTTTGAACTGTGGAGCTGGAGAAGGCTCTTGAGAGAGTCCCTTGGACGGCAAGGAGAGCAAACCAGTCCATCCTAAAGGAAGTCAACCCTGAATATTCATTGGAGGGACTGGTGCTAAAGCTGAAACTCCAATACTGATGTGAAGAGCTGACTCATTGGAAAAGACCCTGATGCCGGGAAAGATTGAAGGCAGGAGGAGAAGGGGACAACAGAGGATGAGATGGCTGGATGGCATCACCAATTCAAAGGACATGACTTTGAGCAAACTCTGGGAGCTGGTGAAGGACAGGGAAGCCTGGTGTGCTGCAGCCCACGGGTTTTCAAAGAGACAGACACGACTGAACGGCTGAACTACAACAAAGGCAAGAGCAAGCTGATGGAAACATACAGCTCAAAATACCCCTTGGGTGGGCTGAGCTGAACACCAGGAGGAAGGGGAAACGAGGCAGCATCTGTATTAGATTCTACAAGTACCAAGAAGGATGTCAGAGACCTGTGAGCCCTCACACTGCTGAAACAGAATGAGACAGTAGGAAGCAGATTACCTGAGGCCGACTGACGGCGTCAGCCCCCGAATGTGTTTCCACCATCCGCCCTGCAGTGCTGAGAGCCTAGACAAAGGTTTTACGGGAAAGAGAAAAGTCCCTTTATCTTTAACTTCTCCGGGCCAACTCAGTGAAATCTAAGTTTGTTCTAAACCAAGAGAAATCAAGTAGAAAGACAATTACTTTCGGTAGTTGTATATCCTGGAGGTTAATTTTGGCTTTTTGATTTCAGAAACTTGATAACAGATGTGTCCATTGTTTTCTTTTTTAAAAAACCATTAAAAAAAGTCAAAGTTAATTTACAATATGTGTTAGTTCCAGGTGTGCAGCGAGGTGGCTCAGTTATACACATACGTGTGTGTTCTTTTTCAGATCCTTCCTATTACAGGTTATTACACAATAGTGTATGTAGCTCCCCACGCTGTACAGCAGGTCACTGTTGTTTATCTGTCTCATACATCAGATCAGATCAGATCAGTCGCTCAGTCGTATCCGACTCTTTGTGACCCCATGAACCGCAGCACACCAGGCCTCCCTGTCCATCACCAACTCCTGGACTTCACCCAGACTCACGTCCATCGAGTCAGTGACACCATCCAGCCATCTCATCCTCTGTTGTCCCATTCTCCTCTTGCCCCCAATCCCTCCCGGCATCAGAGTCTTCTCCAATGAGTCAACTCTTCGCATGAGGTGGCCAAAATACTGGAGTTTCAGCTTTAGCATCATTCTTTCCAAAGAAATCCCAGGGCTGATCTCCTTCAGAATGCACTGGTTGGATCTCCTTGCAGTCCAAGGGACTCTCAAGAGTCTTCTCCAACACCACAGTTCAAAAGCATCAATTCTTCGGCGCTCAGCCTTCTTCACAGTCCAGCTCTCACATCCATACATGACCACAGGAAAAACCATAGCCTTGACTACACGGACCTTTGTTGGCAAAGTAATGTCTCTGCTTTTGAATGTGCTATCTAGGTTGGTCATAGCTTTCCTTCAAAGTAGTAAGCAAGCATCTTTTAATTTCATGGCTGCAGTCACCATCTGCAGTGATTTTGGAGCTCAGAAAAAGAAAGTCTGACACTGTTTCCACTGTTTCTCCATCTATTTCCCATGAAGTGATGGGACCAGATGCCATGATCTTCGTTTTCTGAATGTTGAGCTTTAAGCCAACATTTTCACTCTCCACTTTCACTTTCATCAAGAGACTTCTTAGTTCCTCTTCACTTTCTGCCATAAGGGTGGTGTCATCTGCATATCTGAGGTTATTGATATTTCTTCTGGCAATCTTGATTCCAACTTGTGTTTCTTCCAGTCCAGCGTTTCTCCTGATGTACTCTGCATAGAAGTTAAATAAACAGGGTGACAATATACAGCCTTGATGAACTCCTTTTCCTATTTGGAACCAGTCTGTTGTTCCATGTCCAGTTTTACCTGTTGCTTCCTGACCTGCATACAGATTTCTCAAGAGGCAGATCAGGTGGTCTGGTACACGTATCTGTTGTGCGTGCATGCTCAGTTGCTTCAATCATGTCTGACTCTTTCTGACCCCCTGAACTGTAGCCCACCAGGCACCTCTGTCCATGGGATTCTCCAGGCAAGAATACTGGAGTGGGTTGCCATTTTCTCCTCCAGGGATCTTCCGGCCCAGGGATCAAACCCACATCTGTCGGTGTCTCCTGCATTGTAGGCAAATTCTTTACCTGCTAAACCACCTGAGAAGCCCGCATATCTGTTAATCCCTGCTGATTTATCCCTCCCCAGGACCATCCCCTCGGGAAACCATAAATTTGTAGAAAAGGTCTGTGAGTCTGTTTCTGATTCATTAGTAAATTCACTGATATCGCTTTTTTAGATTCCACAGGTAAGTGATACCATACAATCCAAGTCTTTGTCTGACTCGCTTGACTTAATGTGATCATCTCTAGGTCCAATCTGTTGCTGCAAATGGCAGAGACATGGCCGTGTCCAAACCACTCTCCTTTAGCTCCTGCTTTGGTTCTGGATGAGGTCAGAGGCATCGCATTCTACACTGGGCCGCAGCGGGCAAGGTCTGAGCATCCTCCCGTTTTTCCGGTTTGACGTGGAGCCGCAGAGGGTCAGACACGGGGACTCAGAGTAAAGCGGGCCTCCCTCTAGTGACAACGTTCGGAGAGACGGGAGGTACCAGAAGTTTCTGGGGAGACAAGCTCCCCCCAGCAATGCTCTGAATGCCCAGAGCCAGCTCGGCCTGAAGAACCATCTGTGAATTCAGCATCAGCCCTTCCGTAAATGCACTCAGAGGAGCAACTTCATGGATAAGGTCCCACTTTCTGGGAGGTGAGAACCACTTTTTGGACATTTTCATAAACCATGCTAAGCTACAAAACGAATCAGTGCGTCCAGTGTTCAGAGGGGCTACCTCTGTCTCTCTTACCCGACTGAACAATGATGCATGCTCACGTCAGTGTCTCTTGCTCTGCAGCGAATGAGATGACAGTAAGAGAAAAGCCAAAATCTGGGATAGTAATACAGTGGTGTCACTGGGTTCATCCTCTTCCATAAGGATAAAGAGATTGGGGAAAAATCCTCTTCGTCTCTCCAGCAGTTCTATTTGGACAACTGATACACAATATTACAATTTTATTTCTACCGTCACCAAGGGATGGCTTCTCTTCAGCTTCATGGGTCTGTGAGCGGCTGTGATAGGCATAGTGGGGAGACCACCAACTAAGACAACACTCTCACTCTTGAGCTCCAAGTAATTAGGGGGGAGGGCGGTGGAAGGTAAAACATGCTCACCAGTAAGCATCCAGGAAAACAGATGCAAGCTGGCAGTGAGTATTGTAGACGGAGAGTTACAGGGGGAAACTCGATTACCACACTCAAAAAGTAAACAGGAGCTTAGCTTTGCAGAAGTTCAAACATTTTTTTATTTCCTTATTGTTTTTATTTTTGTGATTTTTTTTTTTTTTTATGGTGCCGTTCAGCCTGTGGAATCTTAGCTCCCTGACCAGGGACCAAACCTGTCCCCCAGCAGTGGAAGTGTGGAGTCTCAACCTCTAAACCACCAGGGAAGTCCCCAAACTACTTTTTTAGAAATTTATTTGCTTTTAATTCGACGATAATTGCTGTACCATATTGTGTTGGTGTCTGTCATACATCCACACGAGTCAGCCATAGGTACGCACATGTCCCCTCCCTCCTGAGTCTCCCACCCTCTAGGTTGTCACAGAGCAGGTCTGAGCTGCCTGCATCATAGAGCAAATTCCCGCTGGCTGCGCATTTTCCGAACGGTATGCGTTTTCCGAACAGTACGCGTTTTCCGTATGGTAGTGTACACGTTCCCATGCTACCCCCTCAATCCGTCGCACCCTCTCCTTCCCCACTGGGTCCACAAGTCTGTTCTTCATGTCTGCATTGCCACTGCTGCCCTGTAAATAGGTTCATGAGTACCATCTTCCTAGATTCCATACACATGCCTTCATATACGATATTTGCAGGACTTCTTTTTTTAAAATTCAAACTTTAATCTTAGCCCAGAGATTAGGAAATGTGAGTTCTGGAGTCACCAGAACTGCCACAGCTGCACAGGAGTTGTGTAACTCTGGAGCTGACTTACAAAGTCCCTAAGGGTAGGAGGATAAAGGCTGTCATCTCCCAGAAAGCAAAGCGAAAAGGCAGATGGAAATGGGAGAAGACAGAGGAGAAAGTGAGAGGAGCAGTCCAGGGCTGAGACTGATCCAAGCAAAGATGTCCCAGAGGGAGGGAGGCGGGGAGTTGGGGCAAAGGAAACGATCCGCGAGAACTGCTCTCAGAACTGAAGGCTGTGCGTTCCCAGGTCCCCAGTACAGGGGGTGAATGCAGACCCACATCAAGGCAGAGCATGGGGAAATTCTGGAACACACTGGGACCAAGAGAGGCCACCAGACCCTCCCAGCTTTCAGAGGGGGAACACGTGCCCCATGCAAAGCGTCAAACACAGTACATCCCCTACATAAGAATGAGCTCCACCCCCACAGCACATCTCTAAGTCCAACAAAGTTAGCCAAGATACCCAACTCACACAATAGGCTGTATAGGTTGTTTTAGTCTCCAAGTTGCGTCCAATTCTTTGTGACCCCATGGATTATGGCCCGCTAAGCTCCTGTCCATAGGATTTCCCAGGGAAAAATACTAGAGTGGGTTGCCGTTTCCTTTTCCAGGGGATCTTCCTGAACCAGGGATTGAACCCATGTCTCTTGCATCTCGTGCACTGGCAGGCAGACTCTTTACCGCTGAGCCACCAGGGAAGCCCGGGCTATACGGTTCTGCACTGCAATAGGTTTATAACACTTTCACACAAATAATACCTAAAAACAAACAGATGCAAAAGACAAGGAAAACACTTTTAACCTTACAGTACAGTACCTTGGAAAGTGTAGCAGTGACCACAGAATGAAACTAAAAGACGCTGGCTCCTTGGAAGGAAAGCTATGCCAAACCTAGACAGCATGTTAAGAAGCCGAGACATCACTTTGCCAACAAACGTCTGTCTAGTCAAAGCTATGGTTTTTCCAGTGGTCGTGTATGGATGTGAGAGTTGGGCCATAAGGAAGGCTGAGCACCGAAGAATGGATGCTTTTGAACTGTGGAGCTGGAGAAGACTCTTGAGAGTCCCTTGGACAGCAAGAAGATCAAACCAGTCCATCCTAAAGGAAATCAGTCCTGAATATTCATTGGAAGAACTGATGCTGAAGCTGAAGCTCCAATACTTTGGCCACCTGATGTGAAGAGCTGACTCATTGGAAAAGACTCTGATGCTGGGAAAGACTGAGGGCGGGAGGAGAAGGGGACGACAGAGGATGAGATGGTTGGATGGCATCACCAACTCGATGGGTATGAGTCTGAGCGAGCTCTGGGGGATAGTGCAGGACAGGGAAGCCTGACTTGCTGCAGCCCATGGGGTCAAAAAGCGGCAGACACGACTGAGCGACTGGACGATAACAACAGCGCCGCAGCTGGCACACGGGCTCGCAGCGGTGCCAGCTACATCGCTGCTGCTTCCACATTTGTGCCTGGACGTCCTCGGCTTGAAACCGCAATGCCGTGTGACTGGGCTCACAAGCACAGCCACTTGTAGAACACGCACACAGCGACGTGCCCCAGGTACCTGAGCCAGCGGACACGGCTGGACATGTAAACACACATTCAAATCTTTGAAAGTTTGCAACTTGAGGGCTCATAGGTAGGCGCCTTGACTTCCTGCTTCACAATGCTTTTGCATTTCTCAACAGCAGCACTGGAAGCAGAAGACGACAGGACGGCACACTTGTGGCGGGGAAAGGAGGGGACTCCCGCTCGTGACTCAGCATCCAGGTGAGTGGGCCATTGGGTAGGGAAGCAGGAAAGCGCTGGTATATTCTTTCAGTGCGGTAACTGTGCCTTTCTCTGAGACTCGAGTCTCTCCCTCCCCTGATAACCTGGTACTTATCTCGTCTCACAGGCAACGATGGGGGAATGTGTTTTTTAAATGGAGTTATGAAATTCAACTCAAGGATCTCTTCTAGCCATCTAACCTGCAGGGAAGTATTGAAAGTTGCTCGTGTCTCATCTGCTGTGGTTCCATAGGCTCTTATGCGTCAACTTGACATCATCGTTGGCCACCATGCAGACACAGCACTGCTCTAAATTAGAGATTTTGTTGCCGTGGATGATGGAGGCTAATGCTCCTTGAGTCTTCATAATGTGCCAAGCATGTGTTAACTCGTTCCATCCTTGCAACAGCCCCATGAAGAAGGTCCTGTGAATATGCTTACTTTAGAGGTAAGGTAACTGCAGTACACAGAGGTTACAGTCCTGGGCCCAGGGTCTCAGCACAAGTGGAGGTGGGGTTTGAACCTTGCCAGCCAGCCTCCAGTTTTCGCTCCTGATCCACCACACAATTATCCTTGGTAGAGTTGATGGTGTAACATCTCCCAGGGCTCATGTTTCACAGCCTTCTGGTCAACCACTGTGATTTTTGAGGTTTATCGTCTAGTTTCTGGACGATACCCTCAAGCTGTTTTTCCTTCTCAGTTTAATCTAAGTTAACAGCAAATACTCTGCTGCTGCTTCTGCTGCTGCTAGTCGCTTCAGTCGTGTCCGACTCTGTACGATCCCATAGATGGCAGCCCACCAGACTCCGCTGTCCCTGGGATTCTCCAGGCAAGAACACTGGAGCGGGTTGCCATTTCCTTCCCCAATGCATGAAAGTGAAAACTGAAAGTGAAGTCTCTCAGTCTTGTCTGACTCTTGGCGACCACATGGACTGCAGACTACCAGGCTCCCCTGGCCATGGGATTTTCCAGGCGAGAGTACAGGAGTAGGGTGCCATCACCTTCTCCATACTCTGCTGCAGGAATGTTAATCTTAACTAGACTGTCTAGTAAAGTTTAGAGCTGAGAAAAAAAAACCCAGCATCATTTCAATTTGTTTATTCAGTGGAGACTGGAGATTTCAAGCCATGGCAAAATTAAACATAGATAATTAACAGAATGCCCAGTTCTCATGCTGCTGTTTGCATATTAAGTGGAGAACTGTCTACTCAACTTTGCCAGTGGAGTCATTTTTGCAAGTGTCTTTACGCTGGGCCACGTGAATCTTAGCTGATGACTTTAGGGCCAAGCCTACAGTTTTAATATCAATTATGAGTGAATCATTTCTTTGTTTTTTAAAACCGGTCTTACTGATGTATAACTGGCATACAATAAGCTGTACATATTAATTTTTTCAATTTGTATTATATATATATTTTAAAGTAATTATTTTTCTGTGTCGCGTCTTAGCTGCTGCCTGCAGGCTCTAAGCTGCTCGTCAGTCGAAGCACACAGGCTTAGTTACCCTGCAGCACGTGGGACCTTAATTCCTGACCAGGGAATCGAACCCATGTCCCCTGCATTAGAAGGTGGACGCATAACCACTGGACCAGCAGGGAAGTCCCTGTATGTGTGTCAAGTATACAGTTTGAGAAGTTTTGATATATGCACATACCTGGGAAACCACCATGGCTGTCAGGATAGTAAAAACGTCCGTTGCTCCCAGAGTCTCTTCCTGCCCACCTGTATCCTCTCTCTCTCTCACCCCTTTGGACCCCCACCCTACTGATCTGCTTTCTGTCACTACAAATTATCTACATTTTCTCGAGTTCTATATAAATAGAATCATTCGGTGTTTACGCTTGCTGTTTCCTTTAACTCAGCGTGCTTCTCTGAGATTCATTCATGTTGTTGTACACATCCAGAGTTCATTCCTCTTCATTGCAAAGTAATATTCTATTCACCTGTGGATGGACATTTGGACTGTTTCCAAGTTTGAGTTATTACAAACAAAGCAGCTATAAACATTCATATATCAGTCTCTATATGGACGATTGCTTTTTTTTCCTCTTGGCTAAATACCTGGGTGTGGGATTGCTGGATCAAATGGTAGGTGTTTAACTTTTTAAGAGATTACCAAACTGTTTTCCTAAGTGTTTGCATCATTTTTCATCTCTACTAGCAGGGTATGAAAGGGCCAGTTCCTCCATGACATGGCCAACATTTGATGTGGTCACTCTTTGGAATTTTAGCTCTTCTAATGGGTCTGTCGGAGAAGGCAATGGCACCCCACTCCAGTACTCTTGCCTGGAAAATCCCATGGACAAAGGAGCCTGGTGGGCTGTAGTCCATGGGGTCACTAAGAATCGGACATGACTGAGTGATTTCATTTTCAGTTTTCACTTTTATGCACTGGAGAAGGAAATGGCAACCCACTCCAGTGTTCTTGCCTGGAGAATCCCAGGGACAGGAGAGCTTGGTAGGCTGCCGTCTATGGGGTAGCACAGAGTTGGACACGACAGAAGCGACTTAGCAGCAGTAGCAGCAGCAATGGGTCTGTAGTACACGTTATCACCTCTGTGAAAGCTGTGAAACCCGAGCGCAGGGATTGTAGGCTTAATTTGCATTGCCCTGGCAACTAATGATGTGGGACATTTTTCTCATGCTTGTTGGCTACCCACGTATCTTCTTTGGGGATGTGTCAGTTCAAATCTCTTGCCCATTTAAAAACTGGATTATTTTCTTAATGAGTGAATTTCCTAAGTTTTTTTTTTTTTTTCCTGTTTTCTGGTTACAAGTCCTTTATCAGGCTTATGCTTTACAAAAACTTATTTTCAGCCTGTAGTTTGCATTTCCATTCTCCCAACACTGACTTTCGAAGAGCGAAAGTTCATTTTGATTAAGTCCAATTCATCGATTTTTGTCCTTTTGTGGATTGGGCTATCGGTGTCATAACTATAAAACTGTTGCCTAACCCAAGGTCACATAGATATTCTTAATTCTTGCTTTCTTTAGATTTTGCATTTAGATCTACGACCCATTTTGAGTTCATTTTTGTATATGGTGTGAGGAATGATCAAAGTTCATTTTGGGCACATGGATAAACAGTTTTGAAAAGATTGTCTTTTCTCTGTTGAACTGCCATTGTACCTTTGTAAAAAAAAAAACACTGATTTCTCTTAGTAGCAAATATGGAATTTCATCAAAAGCTTCTTCTATATCTATTGAAATGATCTTGTAGTTTTTTTTCATTCTGTTAATTTGGTGAATTATGCTAATTTTTTATTGTTAAATCATCTTTACATTCCTGGGCTGAATCCATCTGCCTATGATATAACATTTTTTTATACATCACAGATTCAAAGTCTTAAACTATAAATTAGAATTTTTGTATCTATGTCCAGAAGGGATTTTGGTATTTAGTTTTCTTGACTTGTAATGCTTTTGCCTAGTTTTGGTATCAGATTAATGCTAGCCTCATAGAATGAATTGGAACGTACTCCCATTTCTTCAATTTGGGGGAAGATTTTGTATAGAATGGTATTCTTTATTCTTTAGATATTTGGTAGAATCTACCAGTGAAGCCATGTAAGCCTGAGGTTTCTTTGTGGAAAGATTTTTAACTACAAATTCTATTTATTTAATAGATGTAGGGCTAGATAGATAATCAATTTATTTCTTGAATTTAGTTTTCAAAACATGCATATGTCAAGTAATTTGTCTTTTTATCTGAGCTGTCAAATTTATTGACATGAGGTTCATAACATTTTCTTTTTATCCTTTTGATAACTGTAGAACCTGCAGCGGGGTCACCTCTCTCATTGCAGTTATTAGCAGCTTGTATCTTTTCTTCTTTTTCTGAATAAAACAGGCTAGAAGTTTATCAATATTATTCATCTTTTCACAAGAACCAGCTTTGCATCACTATTTCATTGGTCTTCCCAGTTACATTTGGCTTTCTAGCCATTGCTTTCACCCTGATCTTTATTACGTCCTTTTATGTACTCATATCAGGTTTAATTTGCTCTTCTTTTTCTATTCTTAAGGAGTTCTTTCTTCTTTTCTAGTAACGTGCTTCGTGTTATATATTTGCATCTAAGTACTGCTATAGCAGATTCCACAAATTTCAACATGCTTTTTAAATTTTCATTCATTTCAAAATACTTTCTAATTACTTCTTTGATTTTTTTTTTAAATTTTATTTTGCTTAACTTTACAATATTGTATTGCTTTTGCCATTCATCAAAATGAATCTGCCACAAGTATACATGTGTTCCCCATCCTGAACCCTCCTCCCTCCTCCCTCCCCATACCATCCCTCTGGGTCATCCCAGTGCGCCAGCCCTAGGCATCTGTTATCAGGCATCGTACCTGGACTGGTGACTCGTTTCAGAAATGATATTATACATATTTCAATGCTATTCTCCCAAATCATCCCACCCTCTCCCTCTCCCAGAGTCCATAAGACTGTTCTATACATCAGTGTCTCTTTTGCTGTCTCGTATACAGGGTTATTGTTACCTTCTTTCTAAATTCCATATATATGTGTTAGTATACTGTATTTGTGTTTTTCTTTCTGGCTTACTTCACTCTGTATAATAGGCTCCAGTTCCATCCACCTCATTAGAACTGATTCAAATGTATTCTTTTTAACGGCTGAGTAATACTCCATTGCGACTATGTACCACAGCTTTCTTATCCATTCATCTGCGGATGGACATCTAGGTTGCTTCCAAGTCCTGGCTATTGTAAACAATGCTGCTATGAACATTGGGGTACACGTGTCTCTTTCAATTCTGGTTTTCTCAGTGTGTATGCCCAGCAGTGGGATGCTGGATCATAAGGCAGTTCTATTCCCAGTTTTTTGAGGAATATCCATACTGTTCTCCATAGTGGCTGTACTAGTTTGCATTCCCACCAACAGTGTAAGAGGGTTCCCTTTTCTCCACACCCTCTCCAGCATTTATTGCTTGTGGACTTTTGGATTGCAGCCATTCTGACTGGCGTGTAATGGTACCTCACAGTGGTTTTGATTTGCATTTCTCTGATAATGAGTGATGTTGAGCATCTTTTCATGTGCTTGTTAGCCATCTGTATGTCTTCTTTGGAGAAACGTCTATTTAGGTCTTTGGCCCATTTTTTGATTGAGTCATTTATTTTTCTGGAATTGAGCTGTAGGAGTTGCTTGTATATTTTTGAGATTAGTTGTTTGTCTGTTGCTTCATTTGCTATTATTTTCTCCCATTCTGAAGGCTGTCTTTTCACCTTGCTTATAGTTTCCTTTGTTTGATTTTTTTTTTTTTTGATACATGGTTTATTTGGAAGCATGCAATGTAATTTCCAAATATTTGGTGAGTTTTCATTCATGTTTTTGTTAGTGACTTCTAATTTAATTCCATTATGTCAGAGAACCTACTTTATATGACTTAAACCTTTTAAAGTTTATTGGGATATGCTTTATGGCCCAGAATACGATGTATCTGGTAAGCGTTCTGCAGGCACCTGGAAACGATGCATGTTCTGCTGTTGTTTGGTAGATTGCTCTACATAGAAATGTCAGATCAAATTGTTTGATAATGTTGTTCAAGTCTTCCATATCCTTGTTGATATTCCCTATATCTAATAAATTATCTGACTATAATTTTGTATCTGTCTGTTTCTCCTTGAAGTTCTCTCAGCTTTTGCTCCATGTATTTTACAGCTCTGTTATTAGATACATAAACTTAAAGAACTGTAAATCTTCCCAAAGAACTAATCCCATTATTTCTTCAGATGTTTTTTTCTGCCCCCCATTCCCCTAGGGTCTCCAGTTATGCATATATTAGGCTGCTGTTGTTCACCAACACAGCGATAGCTCTTTTCATTTTTTAAAATCATAATAACTATTTTACTGCTTAATCTAACATACATACACATCAGTATATATCAGTTCTGGGTAAGTTTCAACTCATTGATTCCCACCCCCCACATTATGGATCCTGTCTTCTGTTTTTTTTTAGCTTATCTAGTAATCCTTGATTAGATGTCAGACATTGTAATTTATTTTTTACCTTATTCAGTACTGAGTAATTCTGTATTCTTTTTCTTTTTTTTTTTTGTATTCTTATAATATGCCAAAGCCTTTGACTGTGTGGATCACAAGAAACTGGAAAATTCTGAAAGAGATGGAAATACCAGACCACCTGATCTGCCTCTTGAGAAATTTGTATGCAGGTCAGGAAGCAAGTTAGAACTGGACATGGAACAGCAGACTGGTTCGAAATAGGAAAAGGAGTACGTCAAGGCTGTATATTGTCACCCTGTTTATTTAACGTCTATGCAGAGTACATCATGAGAAATGCTGGACTGGAAGAAACACAAGTTGGAATCAAGATTGCTGGGACAAATATCAATAACCTCAGATATGCAGATGACACCTCCCTTATGGAAGAAAGTGAAGAGGAACTAAAAAGCCTCTTGATGAAAGTGAAAGTGGAGAGTGAAAAAGTTGGCTTAAAGCTCAACATTCAGAAAATGAAGATCATGGCATCTGGTCCCATCACTTCATGGGAAATAGATGGGGAAACAGTGGAAACAGTGTCAGACTTCATTTTTCTGGGCTCCAAAATCACTACAGATGGTGACTGCAGCCATGAAATTAAAAGACACTTACTCCTTGGAAGGAAAGTTATGACCAACCTAGATAGCATATTCAAAAGCAGAGACATTACTTTGCCAACAAAGGTCCATCTAGTCAAGGCTATGGTGTTTCCTGTGGTCATGTATGGATGTGAGAGTTGGACTGTGAAGAAGGCTGAATGCCGAAGAATTGATGCTTTTGAACTGTGATGTTGGAGAAGACTCTTGAGAGTCCCTTGGACTGCAAGGAGATCCAACCAGTGCATTCTGAAGGAGATCAGCCCTGGGATTTCTTTGGAAGGAATGATGCTAAAGCTGAAACTCCAGTATTTTGGCCACCTCATGCGAAGAGTTGACTCATTGGAGAAGACTCTGATGCTGGGAGGGATTGGGGGCAGGAGGAAAAGGGGACGACAGAGGATGAGATGGCTGGATGGCATCACTGCCTTGATGGACGTGAGTCTGAGTGAACTCCAGGAGTTGGTGATGGACAGGGAGGCCTGGCGTGCTGTGATTCATGGGGTCGCAAAGAGTCGGACATGACTGAGCCACTGATCTGATCTGATCTGATAAAGATCCTTGAGCTTTCTTCTGGGATGTAGTTATTACTTGGAAAAGATCCTTTTGTATATTAATTTTGAGAATCGTCAGGCAGGACCACAGCAGCATGTAATCCAGTGCAACTCTCCCCCTACTGGGGCAAGATCTTTCTGAGTACTCTGTCCAATTCCTCTTGAAGTATGAGGTTTTCCAGACTGGCAAGTGGAAACAGGCACTGTTCCCAGCCCCACGTGCGTGCCAGGCACTATTCCTGGCCCAGCTTGACTGCTGGGCACTAATCCTTCTAATCCTCCCAGATGGCGCCTTTACTGGCCTCAAGCAGCTTTACTCACACGCCTCCGCCAGGCAGCATGTAGCTGGTTCCAGAGCTTTCTCCTCTGGTGCTCTGCCCTGGGAACACTAGACCCTTTGGTCTTTCCAGACTCTCAGCTCCATCTTCTCAGCTTAAAGACCCTGCCAAGCTCTGCCCAGGTGCCTCCTCCTGGCACCACGGCCTGGAAACTCACTCACATCACACCTCTCCCCTTGCTTGTTTTCAACACCATTCACTTCCTGACGTCCAGCATCTTGAAAAACATTGTTCCATATATTTGTCTGGATTTCTGGTTGTCTCTGACAGGAGAGTAAATCAGCTCCGTTCTGTCTTAGACAATGGAGCCAATCATTTTTACACACATAGAATAAGTTGGTCACAAGGTCACAACCACTTTCTCTCAATCTTTTTAACATGAAATGTGAAACGATTAGCATAAAGTTATATGACCCATCACTTGCACTCTTGGGTATTTATGCCAGTAACATAAAAATTTATGTTCACAAAGAAACCTGAAGACATACCAAGGGCATAAGTGCCAAAAAGAAAAAATAAATTGGATGTTGAAATTTTTTTAAAAAGTGCGCTATAAACATTATCATCAAGGAAGTGAAGACAACTCACAAAATGGGAGAAAAATGTGAAAATCAAATATCTGACACAAGACTTCTATCCACAACATATAAAGCACTCTTACAACTCAACAACAAAAAGGAAGATATCCAGTTAAATAATGGATGAAGGATTTAAGTAGACATTTCTCCAAAGGAGATATACAAATGGCCAACAGGTGCATGAAAAGATGCTCAACGTCTTTGGTTAGGGAAAAGTAAATCAAAACCAATAGTGAGACACCACTTCACATCCACTAGAATGACTGTAAGACAAAAGACAGACAATAACAAGTGTTGGTGAAGATGTGGGGAAACTGGAACCCTCACGTATTGCTACTGAGATTGTAAAATGATGGAGCCATTTGGAAAACAGTTTATCAGTTCCTCAAAAAGGTTAGACATAGAGTTACCAAATTCAGACTTAAATTGAAGAAAGTAGGGAAAACCACTAGACCATTCAGGTATGACCTAAATCAAATACCTTATGATTATACAGTGGAAGTAAGAAATAGATTTAAGGGCCTAGATCTGATAGATAGAGTGCCTGATGAACTATGGAATGAGGTTCGTGACATTGTACAGGAGACAGGGATCAAGACCATCCCCATGGAAAAGAAATGCAAAAAAGCAAAATGGCTGTCTGGGGAGGCCTTGCAAATAGCTGTGAAAAGAAGAGAAGTGAAAAGCAAAGGAGAAAAAGAAAGATGTAAACATCTGAATGCAGAGTTCCAAAGAATAGCAAGAAGAGATAAGAAAGCCTTCTTCAGCGATCAATGCAAAGAAATAGAGGAAAACAACAGAATGGGAAAGACTAAGGATCTATTCAAGAAAATCAGAGATACCAAAGGAACATTTCACGCAAAAATGGGCTCGATAAAGGACAGAAATGGTATGGACCTAACAGAAGCAGAAGATATTAAGAAGAGGTGGCAAGAATACACAGAAGAACTGTACAAAAAAGAGCTTCACGACCCAGATAATCATGATGGTGTGATCACTGACCTAGAGCCAGACATCCTGGAATGTGAAGTCAAGTGGGCCTTAGAAAGCATCACTACGAACAAAGCTAGTGGAGGTGATGGAATTCCAGTGGAGCTATTCCAAATCCTGAAAGATGATGCTGTGAAAGTGCTACACTCAATGTGCCAGCAAATTTGGAAAACTCAGCAGTGGCCACAGGACTGGAAAAGGTCAGTTTTCATCCCAATCCCAAAGAAAGGCAATGCTAAAGAGTGCTCAAACTACCGCACAGTTGCAGTCATCTCACACACTAGTAAAGTAATGCTCAAAATTCTCCAAGCCAGGCTTCAGCAATATGTGAACCGTGAACTTCCTGATGTTCAAGCTGGTTTTAGAAAAGGCAGAGGAACCAGAGATCAAATTGCCAACATCCGCTGGATCATCGAAAAAGCAAGAGAGTTCCAGAAAAACATCTATTTCTGCTTTATTGACTATGCCAAAGCCTTTGACTGTGTAGATCACAATAAACTGTGGAAAATTCTGAGAGAGATGGGAATACCAGACCACCTGATCTGCTTCTTGAGAAATCTGTATGCAGGTCAGGAAGCAACAGTTAGAACTGGACATGGAACAACAGACTGGTTCCAAATAGGAAAAGGAGTACGTCAAGACTGTATATTGTCACCATGTTTATTTAACTTCTATGCAGAGTACATCATGAGAAATGCTGGACTGGAAGAAACACAAGCTGGAATCAAGATTGCCGGGAGAAATATCAATAACTTCAGATATGCAGATGATACCACCCTTATGGCAGAAAGTGAAGAGGAACTAAAAAGCCTCTTGATGAAAGTGAAAGTGGAGAGTGAAAAGGTTGGCTTAAAGCTCAACATTCAGAAAACAAAGATCATGGCATCTGGTCCCGTCACTACATGGGAAATAGATGGAGAAACAGTGGAAACAGTGTCAGACTTTCTTTTTCTGGGCTCCAAAATCACTACAGATGGTGACTGCAGCCATGAAATTAAAAGACACTTACTCCTTGGAAGGAAAGTTATGACCAACCTAGATAGCATATTCAAAAGCAGAGACATCACTTTGCCAACAAAGGTTCGCCTAGTCAAGGCTATGGTCTTTCCTGTGGTCATGTATGGATGTGAGAGCTGGACTGTGAAGAAGGCTGAGCGCCGAAGAATTGATGCTTTTGAACTGTGGTGTTGGAGAAGACTCTTAAGAGTCCCTTGGACTGCAAGGAGATCCAACCAGTGCATTCTGAAGGAGATCAGCCCTGGGATTTCTTTGGAAGGAATGATGCTAAAGCTGAAACTCCAGTATTTTGGCCACCTCATGGGAAGAGTTGACTCATTGGAGAAGACTCTGATGCTGGGAGGGATTGGGGGCAGGAGGAAAAGGGGACGACAGAGGATGAGATGGCTGGATGGCATCACTGACTCGATGAATGTGAGTCTGAGTGACCTCCGAGAGCTGGTGATGGATAGGGAGGCCTGGCTTGCTGCAGTTCATGGGGTCACAAAGAGTCGGACACGACTGAGCGACTGATCTGATCTGATCTCTGATAGAGTTACCACATGACACAGCAATTTCACTTCTAGAGAAATGAAAACATACATCTCCACAAACACTTGTACATGAAGCGTTCATAGTAGCATTATTCAGCACACCCAAAAAGTGGAAATCACTCCCAAGTCCACCAACTGATTGCTGGATAAATAAAGCGCCCTGGGCCTGCATGCACCGGTGCTGCTGCTTCAGGTGAGCTTGACTCTGCGAACCCACAGACTGCTCTGTCCGGGGAATTCTCCAGGCAAGAATACTGGAGTGGGCTGCCATGCCCTCCTTCAGGGGATCTTCCCGACCCAGGGGTCAAACTCACCTCTCCTGCATTGGCTTTCTTTCACTACCCAGGTTCTTTCACTACCACCACCTGGGAAGTCCCAAAATGTACTGCTGCTGCTAAGTCACTTCAGTCGTGTCCGACTCTGTGCAACCCCATAGACGGCAGCCCAAGAGGCTCCCCCGTCCCTGGGATTCTCCAGGCAAGAACACTGGAGTGAGTTGCCATTTCTTTCTCCAATGCATGAAAGTGAAAAGTGAAAGTGAAGTCGCTCAGTCACGTATGACTCTTTGCGACCCCATGCACTGCAGCCCACCAGGCTCCTCCATCCATGGGACTTCTCAAGCAAGAGTACTGGAGTGGGGTGCCATTGTCTTCTCCCAAAATGTACTATGTCTATACAATATTCTTGGTGACAAAAAGAAATGAAGTATTGATTCATGATACAACATGGATGACCCTTGAAAACATTATACTAAGTGAAAGAAGCCAGTCACAAAAGACTGTATTGGGTAAATCCATTGCTATGAAATTGTCCACAAGAGGCCAATTGTAGAAACAAAGCAGACTGGTGCTTTTGGAGGGCTGGGGGTGGGGTGTGCAGGGAATGAGGCATGATTGTTAGTGGGTATGTGGTTTCTTCCGAGGGTGATGAAGATGTTCTAAAATTAGGTTGTGGCAATGGTTGCACAACCCCATAAGTATAATGGAAACCATGGGATTGTATACTTTGAACCATTGTTTAAACATACCAGTTACATACCAGTGTATGGTATGTAAACGACATCTCAATGGAGCTATTCAAAACCTGCGCAGCAGCTTTATTCATAATAACTCATAACTGGAAAGAATCCACATGTCTTCTGCTGGTGAATGGTTCCACAAACTTGGTATATCTGTTTCACGGAATACGACTCAGCAAAAAAAGGAAGGAACTATTAATATTTCCAGTAACCTGTATGAATCTCATGAGAGTTACGCTATGTGAAAAGCTAGCAGCAAAAGGTTACATCCATTTTTTGTTCGTTGTTCAGTCTTTAAGTCCTGTCTGACTTTTTGTGACCCCACGGACTGCAGTCCTCCATTATCTCCCAGAGTTTGCTCAAATTCACATCTATTAAGCCGGTGATGCCATCCAACCATCTCATCCTCTGTCACCTCCTTCTCCTCCTGCCCTCAATCTTTCCCAGCATCAGGGTCTTTTCCAATGAATCTGCTCTTTGCCTCAGGTGGCCAAAATATTGGAGCTTCAGCTTCAGCATCAGTCCTTCCAATGAATATTCAGGGTTGATCTCCTTTAGGATGGACTGGTTGGATCTTGCTATCCAAGGGATTCTCAAGAGTCTTCTCCAGCACCACATTTTGGAAGTGTCGATTCTTTGGCGCTCAGCCTTCTATTGGCCTCATATGTACCACTCTCAAAATGATACAATGATGGAAATGGAGAACAGACCACCAGGGTGAGGAAGAGGCCGGTGTTTGAGAGATCGCTGTGGCTCTGAAGATGACTCTGAGAGTGTTCTGGACACATGACTATATCCTGGCTATGAAGCATCACTGTGGTCTTATAAGATGTTTCCACGGGGAAAACAGTGTAAACAGTACGGGGATCTCTCTGAATTATTTCCTACAACTGCATGTGAGTCTACAATTATGTCAAATTTCAAAGATTTTTTCATTTAAAAAAAGTACTAAAAGGGAGATAAATTAGGAGTGATATTTTCGGAACAGGTGAGCTCAGACTCACACTTCTGATCTGCAGCTTGGTAAATAAACATGGTAATAAACATAGCTGTGATACAGACGGTAGGACCTGTGCTTTTCTGTTTGTCTGCTTCTGGAAGTGACTTCACTTACAGAAAAATTGCACACACATGCAGAATAGTGTAAAGAACACTGTGCACTCTGCACCCTTTATCATGTTTGCTGATGATTAACATTCTACCCACTTGCTCTGTCTTTGTAGGTAGGTAGCCATGACTGCAGCCACGAAATTAAAAGAAGCCTACTCCTTGGAAGGAAAGTTATGACCAACCTAGACAGCATATTCAAAAGCAGAGACATTACTTTGCCAACAAAGGTCCATCTAGTCAAGGCTATGGTCTTTCCTGTGGTTATGTATGGATGTGAGAGCTAGACTGTGAAGAAGGCTGAGTGCCGAAGAATTGATGCTTTTGAACTGTGGTGTTGGAGAAGACTCTTGAGAGTCCCTTGGACTGCAAGGAGATCCAACCAGTGCATTCTGAAGGAGATCAGTCCTGGGATTTCTTTGGAAGGAATGATGCTAAAGCTGAAACTCCAATATTTTGGCCACCTCATGCGAAGAGTTGACTCATTGGAGAAGATTCTGATGCTGGGAGGGATTGGGGGCAGAAGGAAAAGGGGACGACAGAGGATGAGATGGCTGGATGGCATCACTGACTCAATGGACCTGAGTCTGGGTGAACTCCAGGAGCTGGTGATGGACAGGGAGGCTTGGCATGCTGTGATTCACGGGGTCACAAAGAGTCGGACAAGACCGAGCGACTGAACTGAACTGAACTGAAATGAGCCAAACAGCGTGTGTATGTGTGTGCGCCTGTGTGTGTGTATGTGTTGTGCGCGTGCATGCATGTGTGTGTGCATGTGTGTGTGTGCATGCATGTGTGTGTGTGTGTGTGTGTGTGTGTGTGCATATGGGTGTGTGCGTGTGTGTGTATTTGAAACATGACTCTATCTCCCTCAATAATGAAGTACCTATTTTCTAAGAATCAGGATATTCTCTTATACATTGCTGCTGCTGCTGCTGCTAAGTCACTTCAGTCATGTCCGACTCTGTGCGACCCCATAGATGGCAGCCCACCAGGCTTCCCCGTCCCTGGGATTCTCCAGGCAAGAACACTGGAGTGGGTTGCCATTTCCTTCTCCAATGCATGAAAGTGAAAAGTGAAAGTGAAGTCACTCAGTCGTGTCCGACTCCTAGCAACCCCGTGGACTGCAGCCCACCCGGCTCCTCCATCCATGGGAGTTTCCAGGCAAGAGTACTGGAGTGGGGTGCCATCGCCTTCTCCGCTCTTATACACTAGTGTACGTTTATCTACGGGACACTTATCAATTTCAGCGAACTGAATAAATAGAGATACAAGGCTTTATGACTCAAGGTCAAATTTTCCTCAGTTGACCCAACAATATCCTTGACGTTACTTCCTCCAGGATAGGATCCAGCGTGGGGTCACCTATGGCGTTCTGTTGTCATTTCTCTTTTAACGTGAAATACTTCCGCTGCTTTTGTCTTTTCGTGAAAGTGACATTTTAAAGGCTCACCATTTCTACTACTGTTTAAACAGAATGTAGACATTGCTTTAAGGGAACGGCAACCCACTCCAGTATTCTTGCCTGAAAAATTTCATGGACAGAGGAGCCTGGCGGGCCACCATCCACGGGGTTGCAGAGTTGGGTGCGACTGAGTGAGTAACGGGCACACAGTAGCTTGCGTTTCGGGGGGTATCTGGGGAGAAGAGCCAACGCTTCTGGAGAGCCTCTGACTTGAGATACCGCAGGTGCCCTTCCGGAGCTGGGTGCCTCAGCTGCCTCGTAGCCTCTCTAGCAACTTTTGTCCGTTTGCCAGCTGGAAATGTGTGCCAGGCCTTCCTATTTGGAACTAGAGGTTCCCAGGGCCACATAGCTTCCATTCCTATTCACCGTGACAAATAAAAGCAATTATTCGGTAAATTCCCAAACAAGAAGAGGCTGACCTAACGCTGATTTTCAGCAGCTCTATGATTCCAACATTTAGCGAATGTCGGTAACAAGCAACCAAGGGCCCTCTTCTGTAGCGGGCTGTAGATCAATTGCTTTTCTAAAGAAACCAGGATGAATGCGACTCAAAGTGACAAGGACACGAAAGGAACAGAAGCAATCTGTTTAAGGGGGAAAAGTGAATCCACTGCTGTCAAGTCAAACTCTGCATGAAAATAAGAGAGCCGGGACCCTACCAAGCGGTCATTCATAAGACCCAGCGCCGGGGCTTATGAGAAGGAGATGGTCCTATATCTGCAGTAACTGGTTATTCACATCCACTGGACTGAATCTGGGAGGGGAGCGGGCTCAGGTGCCGATCAAAGCACCGACGACCAACATGCAGGAGGCTCTGCTCAGCCACGCTGCCGGGGAGAGCAGGTCTGCACCGGGAACAGCTGTCCACATGCCTCATGAGCAGCGTGGCCTGACGTGACCTTGGTCTTTGAGGGCTGACAGAGTTCCAGCCTAGAGTCTTTTGGACAATCTGGTTTGCTTGCTTCTTACTTGTTTTGATAGATTGTTTTCTTTCTAATTACTTGCCTCTATCCTGCCTCCACCCACAGCAGCACTCCCCTCCCCTACTTGGACTTTGGCAACATCCTCCTAACTGGCCAGCTAGCCAGCTGCTCCCCTCTCCGAGGGTCTCCAGCGACGCTGCCAGTTGCATCCTGAAGTCCCGCCCTGATGGCCCCACCCCTGCTTTACGCATCCCTCTGAGGTGCATGGGTTCCAAATACCTGGACTTACAGGTAAGGAAGGAAATGACAACCCACTCCAGTATTCTTGCCTGGGAAGCCCCCCACACAGAGGAGCCTGTGGGCTACAGTTCGTGGGGTTGCAGAGTCGTATGCGACTGAGCATCTGAGCACGAGCAGACCTAGGGAAAGCATCATCCAGGGCCACACGGCCACTCAACTGTCAGCATCTCTGCCCCACTCGGGGCCGCGTCCACACCGCCCAGCAGCCTGAGCTGCTCTCCGCCGGACCCTCGGTGAGCCCCGAGAGCCTCATGGCTGGCCTGTGGCTTCTGTCCCCAGCCCCAGACGACAGCCAGAGGGAGCCCGGACCAGCTGAAGAGCAGTGTGGGGCAGCCCCCAACTCAGACCCTGCTCCCGGGGGGGCTGCATTCACAGAGCACACAGCCAGAGCCCTCGAAGTGTCCCCAGGGCCCTCCACGGGGACCTACTACCACCTCCCTGCCGGGGCCACGTGTCCTCCTCCTCGTGCTCCTCCACGAGCCTGGCCCCGGCTGCCCTTGTCCCGGGACGCTCCCCCTCCGCAATCTGTGCAGCTTCTCACCTTCCAGGCCTTTCTCAGACGTCATTTTCTCAGCGAGGCCACTTGGCCATCCTTCCAGTGCCCTGGCCTTTCCCTGTGTGCACGCCTGCCCACTTGCCCACATACAGCATCTCTGAACACACCAAGCCAAGCACGGATATGTTCACTGGGCTGATTGTCCATCTCTCCCCCCCAGAGAGCCAGCTCTCCAAGAAAAGAGATTTGTGGATTTTTGCTTCTTTATGTATCCCCCAACAAATGCTTAAGAGTAATGCCTAGCACAGAGAAGGAGCTTAATAAATATTTGCGGAAGTTTTATCCTGAACTGATCCAATGTCTCTTCATTCCCCTTTGCAACCCTGTGTTTCAAAATAAACTATCCAGGGCCTTGCCAGACCCACCTCCTAATTTCCAGCCTCTATACTTTACCCTATTCCTCTGCCTGGAATGCCTCCCATTCCCATACATGTCGGGGGAAGCTCAAATCCAATTCCTCCCTGAAACTTTCCTGGATTCATCCAGATGGAAGGACCCCAACCTTCACATTCAATCTATTGATTGAAATAGATTGATGTCTGTAGTTTGGTCACCTGATGTGCAGAACTAACTCATTGGAAAAGACCCTGATGCTGGGAAAGATTGAAGGCAGGAGGAGAAGGGGATGACAGAAGATGAGATGGTTGGATGGCATCACCGACGCGATGGACATGAGTTTGAGTAAGCCCTGAGAGTTGGTGATGGACAAGGAGTCCTGGCGTGCTGCAGTCCATAGGGTTGAAAAGAGTCAGACACGACTGAGGGACTGAACTGAACGGATTGATGTCTAAACGCCCAGCTGATCTGGGACTCCCTAAGGCAGTGTTCACACTCCAAAAGGCAGGTGTTCAGTAAATACAGACTGATTCAATCTAACATCAGTGCTACACTCTGGACATTGATCCCTTTCTTACAACAACGCCTCATATCACTTTAAGCAATGAACCAGCGAAAGGAGTTTACGTGGGGAACACACCAGGGGCCAAAGGGCTGAGGCCAGGCATGGAGCGGGTGCTTTTCTGAAGAAACAGGGGTTTATGCAACTTCAAGTGACAAGAAAGGTAAGAGAACAGAAGCGATCCGTTTAAGGGAAAAAAAGATGGCAAAGTTCCTGAAGCACATTCAAAGACGTTCTGGGGAACAGTGCATGCGGGGGTGTCAGGGCCAATTAAACTGTCTGTAACCAGTTTCCAGAGTCCACACCATTCAGCTGAGCACAGTCGAGATGCCCATGTGAACTTGGTGGTGAACTTAAAGGTCACTTTCCCTTGTTTGGTACATGAGGCCTTTCCAGAGAGAACTTACCCCTTCCCAAAACTGAGTTGTCTCCTCCAGAAACACTGTACAGCCATCTGTTTACTTGGGTTACATTTAATGTCAACACTCGGGTTCGATGCCTGGGTCGGGAAGATCCCCTGGAGAAGGAAATGGCAACCCACTCCAGTACTCTTGCCTGAAGAGTCGCATGGACAGAGGAGCCTGACGGGCTGCAGTCCTTAGGGTCCCAAAGAGTCAGACACAACGGAGCGACTAAGCACGCATCCGTGTTAATGTCAACAGTGGGGTCAATTATCTGAGTAGAGGACTTGTATACCTGTTTCAGGTCTTCCCCGTAGCTCAAATGGTAAAGAGTTTGCCTGCAATGCAGGAGGCCAGGGTTCGATCCCTGGATTGGGAAGATCCTCTGGAGAAGGGAATGGCAATCCACTCCACTATTCTTGCCTGGAGAATCCCATGGACACAGGAGACTGCCGGGCTACAGTCCGTGGGGTCACAAAGAGTCGGACAGCAATATGTGAACCGTGAACTTCCTGATGTGCAAGCTGATTTTAGAAAAGGCAGAGGAACCAGAGATCAAATTGCCAACATCCGCTGGATCATGAAAAAAGCAAGAGAGTTTCAGAAAAACATCTATTTCTGCTTTATTGACTATGCCAAAGCCTTTGACTGTGTGGATCACAAGAAACTGTGGGAAATTCTGAAAGAGATGGGAATACCAGACCACCTGACCAGCCTCTTGAGAAACCTATATGCAGGTCAAGAAGCAACAGTTAGAACTGGACATGGAACAACAAACTGGTCCCAAGCAGGACAAGGAGTTTGTCAAGGCTGTGTATTGTCACCCTGTTTATTTAACTTCTATGCAGAGTACATCAGGAGAAACGCTGGACTGGAAGAAACACAAGTTGGAATCAAGATTGCCGGGACAAATATCAATAACCTCAGATATGCAGATGACACCACCCTTATGGAAGAAAGTGAAGAGGAACTAAAAAGCCTCTTGATGAAAGTGAAAGTGGAGAGTGAAAAAGTTGGCTTAAAACTCAACATTCAGAAAACGAAAAATATGGCACCCGGTCCCATCATTTCATGGGAAATAGATAGGGAAACAGTGGAAAGAGTGTCAGACTTCATTTTTCTGGGCTCCAAAATCACTGCAGATGGTGACTGCAGCCATGAAATTAAAAGATGCTTACTCCTTGGAAGGAAAGTTATGACCAACCTAGACAGCATATTCAAAAGCAGAAACATTACTTTGCCAACAAAGGTTCGTCTAGTCAAGGCTATGGTTTTTCCTGTGGTCGTGTATGGATGTGAGATTTGGACTGTGAAGAAGGCTGAGCGCCAAAGAATTGATGCTTTTGAACTGTGGTGTTGGAGAAGACTCCTGAGAGTCCCTTGGACTGCAAGGAGATCCAACCAGTCCATTCTGAAGGAGAACAGCCCTGGGATTTCTTTGGAAGGAATGATGTTAAAGCTGAAACTCCAGTACTTTGGCCACCTCATGCGAAGAGTTGACTCACTGGAAAAGACTCTGATGCTGGGAGGGATTGGGGGCAGGGGGATGAGATGGCTGGGTGGCATCACTGACTCAATGGATGTGAGTCTCAGTGAAGTCTGGGAGTTGGTGATGGACAGGGAGGCCTGGCGTGCTGCGATTCATGGGGTTGCAAAGAGTCGGACACAACTGAGCGACTGATCTGATCTGATCTGATACCTGTTTCATTAATAGGTTTATTCTTAGGTATATGACACATACAGTCTAATTTAATTCTTAATAGAATGGATTTTATCACTGTTTTCCAATTTTTAAAATTGAAGTATAGTTGATTTACATTGTTGTCTTCATTTTTGCTGTACAGCACATGATTCAGTTATACATACTCATACATCCTGTTTTTAATATTCTTTTCCATTATGGTTATCATAAGATATTGAATATAGGTTTCTGTGCTGTACAGCAAGACCTCCTTGTTTACCCACCCCATATATAAAAGCTTGTATCTGTTAACCCCAACGTTCCACTCCGCCTCTCCCCCAGGCCCCTCCCTTCGCCCCGCCTCTCCCCCAGGCCCCTCCCTCCGCCCCCACCTCTCCCCCAGGCCCCTCCCTCCGCCCCGCCTCTCCCCAGGCCCCTCCCTCCGCCCCACCTCTCCCTCAGGCCCCTCCCTCCGCTCCGCCTCTCCCCCAGGCCCCTCCCTCCGCCCCACCTCTCCCCCAGGCCCCTCCCTCCGCTCCGCCTCTCCCCCAGGCCCCTCCCTCCGCTCCGCCTCTCCCTCAGGCCCCTCCCTCCTGGCAACCACTGGTGTGTTCTACTTAGTGTAGTTCAAAGTTTACAGAAAAACTTAGAAGAAAGTACAAAGAGTTCCCGTGTTCTCCCGTTAGTAACATCTTGGTAGGGTCATTACCAATGATGAGCCAATGTCAATGTACTAATTAAAGTCCATAGTTTACATCAGGGTGCACTCTTGGCGTTGCCTGGTCTGTGGTACAAACATATACGGATATAAATAAGCCATGGTTTTTCCTGTAGTCATGTACGGGTGTGAGAGTTGGACAGTAAAGAAGGCTGAGTGTCGAAGCATTAATACTTTTGAACTGTGGTGCTGAAGACACTTGAGAGTCCCTTGGACTGCAAGGAGATCCAACCTGTCCATCCTAAAGGAAATCAACCCTGAATATTCACTGGAAGGGCTGATGCTGAGGCTGAAGCTCCAATACTCTGGCCACCTGATGCGAAGAATGACTCACTGGAAAAGACCCTGATGCTGGGAAAGATTGAAACGGGAGGAGAAGGGGACGACAGAGGATGAGATGGATGGTGAGATCACTGACTCAATGGACATAAGTCTGAGCAAACTCTGGGAGATAGTGAAGGACAGGGAAGCCTGGCGTGCTGTGGTCCATGGGGAGGAGTTGGATACAACTGAGCAACTGAACAACAGCACGTGCCTATTACAGCATCACACGGAGTAGCTTCACTGACCCAAAAAGCCTGTGCTCTGACTCACCCTTTCCTCCACCCGACCCTGGGCAACCACTGATCTTCTAACTGTCTCCATAGTTTTGCCTTCTCCAGAATGTCACAGAATTGGAATCATATGGTCTGTAGACTTCAGTTGGACCCTTCAGGTATGTGATATTTTTGGTAACAGCGTCAGTGATATCAGTTGCCAACATGTTTTACAAAGAGGCAGTACCAGTTTACACTCCCATCATCAGCATGACTTCCTGCCAGACCAGGTCCTCAGACTTGACACTTGGTCAGTCTTCGTAATGTGTCCATTCTGGTTGGGGTTTACTATCTCTCTACTACTAACAGCAGGCTTCCCTGCTGGCTCGGACAGTACAGAATCTGCCTGCAAAGCAGGAGACCTGGGTTTGATCCCTGGGTTGGGAAGAACCCCTGGAGAAGAGAATGGCAACCACTCCAGTAATCTTGTCTGGAGAATTCCACGGACAGAGGAGCCTGGTGGGCTACAGTCCATGGGATCACAAAGAGTCAGTCACAACTGAGAGACTAACACTTCACCACTAATAGCAATATCTGCTGCTATTAATTTACATTTTCCTAATTACTAATGATGTTGAACACCTTTTCATGTGCTTACTTGCCATCCAATACCTTTCGCTGAAGAATTTGTTCAAGTATTTTGCCCACTTTTGCTTTCGTTCTTAATTGGGTTGCTTGTCGTCTTCTCATTGAATTGTGAGAGTTCTTTACAGATACAAGTTCTTTGTCAGATATATGTTTTGCAAATATTTTCTCCAAGTCTGGGGCTTGTCTTTTACTTTCTTTAATGTCTTTTGATGAGAAAAAGATTATATTTTTTTAAAAATTTATTTATTTATTTATGGCTGCAGCAGCTTCTCTTGTGGAACATAGGCTCAGTAGCTGCAGCACACGGGCTTACTTGTTCCACAGCCTGTGGGATCTTCCCGGACCAGGGATCGAACCCGTGTCTCTTGGATTCACAAGTGGATTCTTTACCACTGAGCCACAAGGGAAACCCAAAAGTTTATAATTTTGATGAAGTCTAATTTATTAGATTTCTTTGGTAGCTTGTATTTTTTTCATTATAATCTTTACCAACCCCGAATCACTAAGATGGACTCTGTTTCTTCTTCTAGAAGTTTCTGTAGTTTTCACTCTTAAGGTTAGGTCTCTGGCCCATTGTAAGTTCTTCCTTTTTAAGATGACGTGATACGGGGGCTGAGATTTGTTCCTTTGCACGTGGCTATCCAATCGTTCCAGCACGAGTTGTTGAGAAAAAGTGTCTTTTCCCACAGAAGCGATCTGTCACTCTGCTCACAGTCAGCTGGCCGTGAAGCTGGGTTTGTCTCTGAACTCGCTGTTCTGGGCCACCCCTCTGTTTCCCTACTTTCATATCAATACTATATTGTCTTGAAACTGCGGCTCCATCATTCTTGAAACCAGATAGCCCATGTCCTCCCTCTGCATTCTTCTTTTTCAACGTTGTTTTAGCCACTCCGGGTCCATTGCGTTCCCATATAATGTTAGAATCAGCTTGTCAGCTTCTACAGACAGGCATGCTGGGATCTGACTTTGGCCACCGGATCAGTAGCTCGTTGGGGAAGAACTGCCGCCTTGACGATGCCGAGCCTGATAACGCGAGAGCCTGCCGTGACTCGCCACTCGTTGGGATTTTTCAAAACTCCTCTCAGCCACGTTGGGTACATTTCAGTGTTCAGATCTTAGGCATTTTATCCAGAAGCATTTCATGCTTGTTGATGTTTGACTACTTTAAAAAATTTTTCCAGGTTATTTTAAAAAATTAATTTTTGGTTGTGCTGGATCATCATTGCTGTGAGGGCTTTCTCTAGTTGCTCCAAAGTGTTGGAGCCTCAGCTTCAGCACCAGTCCTTCCAATGAATATTCAGGAAGGTTGGTTGATTTCCTTTAGGATGGACTGGTTTGATCTCCTTGCTGTCCAAGGGACTCTCAAGGGTCTGCTCTAGCACCAGAGTTTGAAAGCATCAGTTCTTCGGTGCTCAGCCTTCTTTATGGTCCAACTCTCACGTCCATACATGACCACTGGAAAAACCATAGCTTTGACTAGACAGACGTTTGTCGGCAAAGTGATGTCTCATTTTAATACGCTGTCTAGGTTTGTCACAGCTTTCCTTCCAAGGAGCAAGTGTCTTCGAATTTCAAGGCTGCAGTCACGGTCTGCAGTGATTTCAGAGCCCAGAAAAATCCTTCTTTCTAAGTTTGAATCTGCATCCAGCATTTTACCCTTTGTACTTTCAATGTTGTGAAATATCTTAGAGTTCTATTCATGTGATGGGGGAAAGGGCTAGGCTCACTTCCAGTGTGGTATTGTCAACCATTTTCCTCAAGCATGTGGATACGTCACTTTTACTAAGCTCCTCTGCCTGCCCCTCTAGATGCTAAATAGCACATCCCCACTTCTGAGCCTTTAAAAAGCAGCGAACCTTCTCTGGCTGAAATGAGGCAGAAGGGGAGGTGGGAGAGGTTCAGGGCATGAGAAGGACTACACCCACAGAGCAGGTTTGGAAAACCACACGGGGCCATGAGCCAAGGAATGTGGGCACCTCTGGTTGACAACCAGGAAGAAAACAGGCATGGAAAGATGTTCAGAATGCACAGAACTGTCCATCCAAAAAGGATGGATTTTACTGCATGTAAATTATACCTCAGTAAACTTGACTTTAAAAAGACCTGAAACCCATCTCCACTGTCTGGATTTTAGGGACAGGTGGCTCAGTGGTAAAGAATCTGCCTGCTAATGCAGAAGACACAGGAGACAGAGGTTCAACCCCTGGGTCAGGGAGATCCACTGGAAGAGGAAATGGCAGCCCACTCCAGTATTCTTGCCTGGGGAATCCCATGGACAGAGGAGCCTGGCGGGCTACAGTCCAGGGGGTCTCGAAGAGTTGGATGCAACTGAGCGACTAAGTGATACAAAGAGGCGAGTCTGGTGTTAGCAGCTGACCCAACGCGCATCACACCCTTGGAGCAGGGCAGCCGCAGAGGTTCTCCAGCATCTCCAGGTGCCAGCCTTGCTCCCACCTGCTGGAACCAAGCTCCTGACCTCCTGGGCAGGATCCAGCCTCTCTCCCCACCACCCCAGCCACAGAGCAAGAAGCCAGGAGGCACAGACGTCACCCATCTATGGTCCTAGGAAAGGGGCTTGCGTGTGTCTAAGGAACAGTTCACCTCACTCGCTTCTGTGACAGCAAACAATGGCGGGCTGGTGACACACCCGATCCCTCACGCCCCGGCTCCTCCAGGAAGCAACTACCCCACTTATATGATGAGGACAGGTCACTGCTCGGTGGGCTTCTCCACTCCTCATGCCTAGCCATGGGTGACAGAGACAGCCGACCCTGCAAGAGCAAGTGCGGTGCTTCCTAGAGACAGGTCACTAGGCGTGGGGTGGGAGTCTCTATGCCTCTAAGGTTTAAATCCAGCTGACCTGAGCGGGGCAGAAGGATTTCAGCTGAGCACGTGATGCCAAGGGAAATAAGAAGGTAATCACCAGAAGAACTGAGACGGGTGCGACCACGGCCCGGACCCTTCACGTTCACTCGTTTCCTTTCTCCCAACTCAGCTCCTGTCATTCAGGTGTCCCCGACCCCTGGGCCACGGACACGCATCGCCCTGTGGCCTGTTAGGAAGTAAGCCCCACAGGAAGAGGTGAGCAGTGGGCAAGTAAGCGAAGCCTTCATCTATATTTACAGCTGCTTCCCATGCCCCCGCCCCGCCCGCCGTCTAGTTGCAGGAGAACAAGCCCAGGGATCCCGCTGACTTTGCATTATGGTGAGTTCTGTAATGATCTCATGACACATCACAATGTAATAAAACCAGAAATGAAGTACACAATAAATGGAATGTGCTCGAATTGTCCCCAAACCCCCACCCTGGTCCGTGGAAAAGTTGTCTTCCATGAAACCAGAAACTGTCTTCTAACTTGCTCTGTGTCAGAAAGGCTGGGGGCTGCTGCTCCAGTTGAAAGGACATATTAAAGACAAATACTACTCGAGGAGCGTGTGCAGACCCTTATTAAATCGCTGCTGGCCCCCTGGCCCCCCGGAGGCTCAGAGAAGGCCAGCCTCGCCTGTCAGGTCTCCTGGGTTGGCTGTCCCCATGCAGCACCGCCTTGCTTGGGTACCTGCCTGAATCCTGAGCCCAGGGTCCCGCCTGCCATGTGACGCAGCGCTTCCTGATGGTAGGGAACGCAGCCTGCCCTTTTCTGCTGTTGCCTCCAGCACTTGGAACACTGCCTGGCCCATAGCAGGGGCTCAGGAAAGGCGTGTTGAATAAACGAATGAGCTCAGGAATGAATGACTGAAGTACTCAGTAAACAGCTGCAGAGGTGAACGTAGAACATGTCCAACCAGAGAGATTCAAATCGCAGTAGGGTGTCTGAGTGGCAAAATTCCTGCCTCTCTCTTGGGTAGGAATCAAGGAAGGCTTCCTGAAGGAGGCGGTATTTGATTAGGCCTGGAAGGAATCTCAAACGGAGGGGTAGCCGAGCCAGAGCTCACGCGGCTTGTCCTGCGGCCCCTGCTGGCGCACATCCTGGTGACTGGAGCGCGAGGCATCTGTGGTTTCCTGCCCCAGAGGGTCTGCGACTCAGCCGGGGAGGGCGACTTGCACCAAGTGGCCACGATGAACACGTGAGGGGCGAGCATACAGGCAAAAGCACTGGACGCTGCGCCAGACAGACCTGACCCGGGCAGGCAGGGCTGGAGGGCTTCCCCAAGAAAGTGACTTTCACTGAGATCTCTGGGGTAGGGGTAGGGAAGGAGGAAGAGTGAGCGGCAGGGTGAGTGAGCTTCTCTGGCGCAGCAGAGGAGCTGGCGGCGGAGGAAGCACGTGGGCCTCTGGGCATCAAGGCCCTGCCCTCCAGTCGCCACCGGAGCCGACAAACAAGAACGAGTAAGTCCATGTCACAGCTAGAGACTTAATAACAAGCCAGGAAACAACACAGCCCCAACAACAAGGTCCTGTTGTGTAGCCCAATGCCCTATGATAAACCATAGTGGGAAAGAACAGGAAAGTGAATATACACATGTATATGTGTGTGTGACAATCTTATGTCCTGTTCAGCAGAAATTAACACAACACTCTAAATAACTATACTTGAATAACCACTGGAAAAGTCATAGCTTTGAGTGTATGGACCTTTGTTGGGAAAGAGATGTCTCTGCTTTTTAATACGCTCCTTAGGTTTGTCATAGCTAACCCTGAATGAATTCAATGGAAGGTCTGATACTAAAGCTCCAATACTCTGGACGCCCAATGCGAAGAGCAGACTCACTGGAAAAGACCTTGAGACTGGGAAAGGCTGAGGGCAAGAGGAGAAGAGGGAGGCAGAGGATGAGATGGTTGGATGGCATCATCGACTCAATGGACTTGGGTTTGAACAAACTCTGGGAGATGGTGAAGGACAGGGAAGCCTGGCATGCTGCAGTCCATGGGGTCACAGAGAGTCGGACACGACTTTGGAGACTGAATAACAACAAATTCTTGAATAAAGTAAAATTTTTTGGAAAAGCCTTCTTGGGAACTCCCTGGTGGTCCAGTGGTTAGGACTCCACTTTCACTGCAGGGGGTCCAGGTTTGATCCCTGGACGCGGAACTACGATCTTGGATCCCACAGGCTTCAAGGAGTGGCCGAAAGTAATGATAATAAAAATAAAAGGCATTCTTTGTCTGCACCAGGCCAGCCTCCCACTCAGAGCACCAGTATCCCCCACCTGTAGACAAGGGGCGCGGGTGAACGGGTGATGTCGGTGGCCAAGAGCCACTCAGCTGTCAGTACCGCCCCCCTCCATGGCCCCAGTGGGAGGCCACTTATTGGACTAGGAGGAAGACCAGGGTCAGGGAGGGGAAACATGGGGGCCTCAGAACCGACATTCTGAGTCTGAGTCTCAGGGAGGCAGGCTGGGGAGCATGGGGCCCCCTGTCACAACAGCAATGGCAAAGTCCCGCTCTGCTGAACCTCTGCTGCCGTAGTTCAGTCTAACTTCATGTCTACAAAGATGAGGGCTTCCCAGGTGGCTGAGTGCTAAAGAACCCGCCTGCCAATGCAGGAGCTGTGGGTTCAATCCCTGGGTCGGGAAGACCCCCTGGCAGAGGGCACGGCAACCCACTCCAGTATTCTTGGCTGGGAAATCACATGGACAGAGGAGTCTGGCGGGCTACAAAGAGTGTGGCCTGGGGTCTGAAAAGAGCGGGACATGACTGAGCACACACACACACACAATAATACAAAGATGAAGACGTCAGCTGGATGGAGGTGTTAATACCTTCGGTTGGAATATCATCTTATCTCTTAAAGTGGTTCCTTTTCTAAATTTTATTTACTAGTTGTCTCTCAGAGGTCTCGTTCTCAAAGAGATCACACCAGATCTGACATTGCGAGTGGCCATGGATCTTTCTGAAACGTCTTCTAGAAAACGATTTCTCCTGCTATGAAAGCCCACATTTGAACTCATCCGTTCCACACAGAGTTGCTGGGCCTTTCCTCGGTTTTGTGCCCTTTCACCAGTCCATGAACCAGTCATGGGTTTATCTGCTTTCCTGGCTACTTTTTTTCCCTTCTAGAATTTTCTTTCTCTTAAGTCCTGTGCCTCTCTTAGTATTAAAGATTATCAGCCGTCCTTGAATGTGGTTAAATATTCACTTTCACTTAGACTTCTGACCTAGACACTGAAAGCTAACTTTGCTGCCTTCATCTAGGTAAAGAGAAAGCAGTAGGAAAAAAAGTCGATAATTTTTGGTTTCCAGAGTGAAAGAAAATACCCTATTTTTTTTTATATTGATAACCTGCTAGGTACGCTTGTTTAAAAAATTTGTTTTACTGAAATATTGATTGACAGCGCTGTGTTCTGCTAGGTACTGACAACCACACACAAAGCTGGCCTTGGAAAGACTTAGTCCCGCTCTTCCCGGAACCCTTCCTCTCGTCACCGGCCACTGTCACCCTCGGCCAGGATGGGGGCCTTCCTCTTTCCTTTGAACACACCAGCCCTGGAGGGGGACTTCCTGCCCCCATGCTGGGGGGAGGGTTACAATCTTTGGTTTCCAGGCTGCTCATGTGAATGCTGGAAGTGCCCCCCACCACTGGAGAGCCAGCGTCTATACCCGCCCTCCCTCTCCCCTCCCCAGGGATGCAGGTACTCTGCCCTTTCCTCCTTGCCCAGGTCCAGAACCTTCAGTCTCTGGCTCAGACATCAGTATTTCCACCCCCACGACCTTCTGCCCAACACGCTTTTCCACACTTGTCCAACACATTCTTTTAACCCTGTTTGTACCATTTTTTTCCTCTCTCAAGCAACATCTGCATGTGAATACTCTGATGCCTTTCCTGCACACCTCTTCTTTTTCGAAGCCTTCATGGTCGAGTGTCGCCCACAAGCTCCTGCCACGGCTTTTTGCACAACTGAACTTTGTGAGTTTTTTTTCAACCACTCCTCTCTGTTGGGACCCCTGCCTGAAGGTGGCAGATGAGCTTTACTTTCATGGCTTGAGAAGCACCGCACTGGAATGCCTTTCTTCCTGGAAAAGGCTCTCGAGAAGTGAGAAATCCAAGGAAAGGAGAGGAAGAAAGAGGCTCTTTCCTGAACCTGCGTGTGCTCTAGACCGATTGCTGTGAACATTCAGGGGGACCCTGCAGAGATGGGGCTGGAGTCCCTTTGCCTAGAGGTGGGGATAGATTCTGCAACAGGTTTCAAGGTGGGGAAGAAAAGGTGATCATAATATTCAAGCAAGATATACCCCCCACAAGTCCTAAAGTCCAAGGATATTGTTAACGCATCCAATACTGCCTTTTTGTTTGGACTATAAATAACTTCAGTACCGCAAGAGATGCTTCTACTTTAACCAAATTTCAATGCTTGGAACCATTTTCCTTGTATACGTCACTCCTATTAATCCCATCCCCAATACACAAATAGAAAATCAGAAACAAAATGAGTGGATAGAGAATAAAATAAGACAATAACCCACTTATCAAACTGTCCCATAAAATCAGCCAAAATGAGATTACCAATTAGAATTTATCAAATTGATTCACAATCCTTGACAGAGGGGACATACGTTCTTCATGCTGGCAGCCTAATAGATGTCAACTTGTCCAAGAAGGAACACTGCCTGAAAATGCTTCTGAAAAGTTTTTTGGTTAAAAAAATCCCATTAACATACAGGTAATAGAAGAAAATTTGATTTCAGATCATCAAGATCTGATTGTCACTTGAGTGCTCTGTTTTACTAGCCACATTGCTTCACTGTAATTATGCACTTAAATACACGTCAGGCTAACAATTTCTTAGAACATTTCTGAAAGGGACATGGCCACGTGTCAGCCTCTAGATGACTCGGTCTCTTTTACTAGAAGTTGGCAACTTGTCACCTCAGTGTGGTTATCACATAACCACAGATGTATGCAGTTGCAAATGGCCTCAGGGAACTTGGTGCCCCACTTGCTCTTAAAAATTGGGGGGGGGGGTTGGGTAAGGAACTACGGTATACTGTTTACTTAACTGTATTATCATCTCCAACCTTTCCTGTGAAGCTTCATAACCTTTGAGACAATTCATTCTGCCTTTGCTTTCCAAACTCTTCCTGTTTCAAGGGGATCCTTTTTCAAAGTTTACTTGTGGTCTCTGAATTTAAAAAGTGTAAAAGAAAGTAGATCAGAAGAGAACTCATCGCTCTTTTTTATTTGCAAATCCCTTTGTGTGTGTGTGTGTGTGTGTTCTCAGTTGTGTCCGACTCCTTGTGGCCCCACAGACTACACACTCCCAGCCTCCACTGCCCATGAAATTTTCCAGGCAAGAATACTGGAGTCGGTTGCCATTGCCTCCTCCAGGGGATCTTCTCCATCCAGGGATCAAACCCCCATCTCTTGCGTCTCCTGCTTTGGCAGGTGGATTCTTAACCACTGTGCCACCTGGGAAGCTCCACAAATGTCTTTAAATAAAGCAAAGTAAAAGCAGTCAGATGGGAACTATATTCAATCTCCTCTGATAAACCATGATGGAAAAGAATATGAAAAAGAACATATATATACATGTATAACTGAATAGCTCTGTGGTATGGCAGAAATTAACACAACACTGTAAATGAACTCTACTGCAATAAAAATTTTTAAAAATTAAAAGCCAAGCGGTGAGTGTGGCATCTGAACACAGAAGACAAACCTCTGCAATGCTTTCTCTAATTTCTCCTGTGTGTATCTTATCTTCACAGTTGGAGAGCCAACAGGACCCTTGCCCTGTTAAATAATAGCACACATCCCAACTCACAAAGATTTAGAACACAACTCTTTCCTTCTGAGTCAACTGTTTGTTATTAGAACGCATGATCTTGCAGAAAGAAAGAGCATTTTAATTAGCTGCTCAGGCCACCTCATAGAAACTCTATTTCATGCTTAATATACCCCAAATCTGGGCTTCCCAGGTGGCGCTAGTGGTAAAGAACCCTTCTGCCAATGCAGGGATGTAAGAGAAGGGATTCAGTCCCTGGGATGGGAAGATCCCCTGGAGGAGGAAATGGCAACCCACTCTGGTATTCTTGCCTTGAGAATCCCAAGGACAGATGAGCCTGGAGAGCTGCAGCCCATAGAGTCGCAAAGAGTCGGACCCCAGATCTAGTGATAATTATAAAGAGAGTAATCTGAATGGCAGCTGCCACCTTTATAGCACCTATGCTGTGGGAGCCACGTGTGGGAGTCCAGCCCAGCAGGCATGCAGGAGCACGCCCGTCTAGTGCAGATGGAAGTAGGGGTTCTGGCCATCTGGGTGTGAGGGAAGTTGTAAAATGCCAAGGGGAAATCCTCCAGCAAGGGCAGGTAGGCCCCTGCTGGACTTCTATGTCCCCCGCACTAGCTCCCACCTACATCTGAGCAGTGTAAAAGAAATCGACCAATACTCGTTGAATTCAATTCTGTTCATGTTTTAGTGGCTCAGGGCACAGGCACAGACCTCCGTCGGCATCCTCAAGGTGGTCCCAGGCCCCTCGGGGGCACCAAAACCTGCCCACCATGCTCAGGTCCCTGCACACATCCGTCATAGGCTTTCAATCACCTGGACATTACTTGCAACACCTAATACCACATGCCTGCAATGTAAATAGCTGCGGATACAATGTATAGCTATTGGCAGGTGGCAAATTCAAGTCTTGTTTTTTGGAACTTTCTGGAATTTTCTTCCCCTCGAATATTTTCGCTCCATGGTTGGTTGAATCTGGGGATACAGAATCTGGATGTCGAGGTCCTACTCAGGATACAGGGTGAGCCGGGCAGAACTGACGGGCACACTGCCCGTCTCATCGAGTCAGACTCAGTGGAAGAAGACTTCCTTCAGCCTGCGTTTCCGGAGACCCTCTGAGGATGAGCAACAACTGTTTTCAGGGTCTGGGGATACCAGAGGAAGGACAGATGCAAAACACATCACCATCAAAACCTGAGCGCGTGGACTCCCCTGGCGGCCCAGTGGTTAAGACCCCGTGCTCCCAACGCAGGGGCCCAGGCCTTACCCCTGGTTGGGCAACTACTGCGCCCACGTGCCGTAACTACTGACGCACCTAAGAGTGTGCTTTGCAAGAGAAGCCACCGGAAGGAGAAGCCCCGCTCTCTGCAACTAGAGAAAAGCCTTCACAGCAACCAAGACCCAGCTCAGCCAGGGATGAATACATAAACAAACATTTTAAAAAAGAATAAGAAAAGTAAGGAAAAAAAATTGCTTTAATAAAAGTGTATATGCTGGGTGGGGGATGTGCTTTTTTTGCAAAAGCCTTTGAAAAATCATCCAATGGTCAGAGCCAAAATAACACAGGTACCAGATCCGGGCAGGTGGCACAGGCGTGCTCCTTTAGAGCCTGACTGGGCGAGACTGGCTTCTTACATGCCACAAAGAATCTTCACTCGCACTTCTTTGCCACCACTTATGAGCCTCCCAACCCTTCAAAGAGGTGGAGCGGAGTGGAAAGCCATTTTGTGATGAAAAATCAGGATCTAGAGAGGGGGACAGAGGTCCCCTGGCCCAGCGGGCGGCCCCGAAGGGACAAAAATCAAGCCTCGCGATCACCTAACACCTCCTCCACTCTGTCAGACTGCTTCTCTGATGCAACCACAAAACCAACGCAGCTCAGCTACCAAAGTAACTATGTACTAGGTCGGACTTAGTAAGGAGCAAACGCCCCGTATTTTGAGGTGCATAAACCCCTGCCCGATATTGCTACGAGAAGATGCTAGTTAAATGTTCTAGAAGCAAAGAATGAACACCACTCCAAACAGCAAGCCAACCAGACTGGGCGAGGTCTGTTCCCCACTGGACAGGTCACTGCATGTAAGTGACAGAAACACTGGGAAGAAGAAACAAGTTCTGTTAAATCTGGCCCACCGGGACATCAAGGGCTTTCCGTGTTTGTTTCTTAACCCTAAAACTATCTTCACACCAAGTCGGAAATTAAAATTCTTTGCCTATTTTTCCCCAACCACATGGTCTTAGACGTGAGCTAGCCTGTTCTACATGGCTACTAAGGCAGAGGTAACAGACACAGCACATGTCTATCCTGCAAACACAAACTGTGGCGTGCAGTGTCTATGAAGCCTCTACCAAGCCACCGAAACCAGAAATAAAAACAGAGGCCCTCAAATTCCCAAAAAGCCACATCCTCTAACTGCAGTGGAACAAAATTAGTGCAAACATTCACCCCCAACGCCGGTCACTTGGAAGTTAAGACATTCTGCCGTTAAGGATATATTCATTCACACACAGACTAAAAGAGGAAATAGAGAAACGTGGCATGTTTAAAATATGTTTACAGTAAGCAAAGAAATGTTTTGATAGAAGTTTTTAAAGATGATTACTTAATCCTTATAGAAACAGATGCTCACAGACAACACATCAAAAAAAAAAAGCACTGGTTAACAATCATTTATCACATATCATAACATGTTATTTATTATATCATATATAATCATAACCACAAGGTGTATGGCAAAAATAGATTCCCTTTCTGCACCCCAATTTCATCTTCTTTCAGCTCCTTTTTTATATTCTGGTGTAAAAATCAGCTTCATGAGCAGATTCACAGTTGCCTTCCCCAGTACTAAACACAATATCCCAGAGCAGCTAAAAACTCAGTAAATATTTATAGAATATATGAATTTTAAAGTGTACCTCTATTAAAGAATCAGCTTAATAATTATTCTATCTAAGCATGATGAAATATATGATATAGACACACACACATTTATTCACATGAAAAGATTTTCCATAACCCAATGCTTAATAAAGCAGCTTATAAAATAGTTTCTATAGAAGCAACACATTTTTTTTCCTCCCCTCTCTCATGCTCTCTCCCACACACACACACTATGTTTAAAAATCTGGGTACAAGTTGGACAAACATGAGCTACTAACAACACTTACTTTATGATTATGAAATAATCACATGTCCAAGATGTGAGAAGAGGCAAAACGTTGCTTTCTGTGGTCAATTAATTTGCTGTTGCTTCCAAGTTGTGTAGAAGTTTGTCAAGCTCCCTGCCTGGTCCCTCAGTGACCAGTGAGCCACTCAACCTGAACCATCTCCTCCAGGGTATCACTGTCCTGGCTGATGGCAGTTCTAGACCTGGCCCACCAGCTTGGCAAGCATCTGCTTGATATTTAAATTGGAATTAAAACAGCTAAGAGGTGGCACGGCTCCTGACTTGTCAGCGTCTGTAACTTAAGTGTCTGTTAAGTGAAAACATTTCTCACAGTCATATTATCTAGTTTTAAATTACGTGGAACCAGCCTGCCATAAAGAAAGGAAGTTCCTAAAGAACACTGACACCATCAAGTTTTCAGGACTTAAAAGAACTTACCCACATTTATCTTACTTTCAAAGAAATGAAAATAGACCTAACTGTGGCATCTGCAAGGTAGTAATTAATCCTCAGATTGCTAGTCTGTAGGGCAACGGAAGTAAAGACTTCAGTATTACAGTCTGGAAAAAAATGAGTAAATCAAACCTCTTATTTACCTGTGATGACAACGTCTTGGTTCTGGGCTGCTCCGGTCACAGAATGTTACTTCCCAGAGGAGGCAGGGCCCTCCTCCTCCGGCCTTGGAGGCAAGAAGGTAAAGGAGGAAACGATCTGTGCTCTGGTTCTCCCCAACTCTCCACCACCTTGAAAGACGAAAGTCACCGTGACCCTGCGTCTTCAACCGCTACGGTGTGGCAGGGTCGTCCCAGGAAAGCCCAGCCCCGCCTCCCTGCCCCACGCACCCCTTCCCAAGCAGCCTGGGGGAGGAGGGGACTCCCGAGTTTGGGGAGGGGCCGCAGGGACTAGGGGTGGGCAAGCGGCCGCGAACTGCCCAGGGCACTCCGCGAAATCCAAGGCAGTATACAAGCCTGGACTTTTCTTAGAAAGAATCTTGACGTTTGCGGCGCAGCCACCAGCCTTTAAACTTCAAAAGGCAGGAGAGCACGGGTGTGCCGTTGTTCCCGGTTAGACTGCGGAGCGCGTAGGGACAGAACCAGCCCTCCGGACTTCCGCCAGGACCGCGGCGCGCAGCCAGGGACCCGGGGAGACCGGGTCGCGGGCGCCCAGCGCCAGACCCGCGGGCCCCGGGCTGGGAGGGCCGTCCCGCGGCGGAGGCTGCCCTGGGCTCGGCCTATCCCGGTCTCCCGATGGCGCTTAGGCGCAAAGTGGGGGCAGTTCCTCAAAGCTGAACTAACCCGCGCTTGTCTCTCCCATCCAAGCTTAGACGCCCGGCGCACGAGGGTCAGTCTGCCGGACCTCGGGCCACCTGGCCTAGGGGATCCTCGGAGGTCTCGGAAACGTCCCCAGTCGGGGACAACCAAACTCGACCATGCAGAAGGAAGGGCGAGCCTGATGCCCCCGCCTGGTGGGCCTTCTCTCCGGAGTGGGGGCAACCTGAGCACCTAGTGTCTCTGAGGTACCAGACCTCGACCCCCGCCCAGGCCCCAGTCCCAACCGACAGCTGCAGACGCCGGGGCTCCAGGCAGGCCCCGGGCGCTCGGAGGGAGGCCGACCAAGGGGAGGCCCCCTGGGCCCCGGGATCCCCAGTACTAGCCAGCAGCAAGCGCCCTTACCCCGCGCCCCGGGGCCCCGCGCATGCGCCACCCGGCCCCTCCCCGTCCGCCGCCGCTCTCGGCGGGGAGCCCGGTCCCCGGACCCCCGCGCGCGCCCGCCCGCCCGCCGCCTGGCACCTGGGGCCGCGCGGTCCGCCGCCTGCCGGTCCGCCGGGCGGGCACGCCGAGGGAGGCGGCGCCGGGCAGGGCGCTAGCGGCCGCCTCCGCCCCTGCCGCCCGCTGCCCCCGCCATGGGGCCGTCGCGTCCCCTGCCCCTGCCCGGCGCCGCCTCCAGGCTCCCGTGCCAGCCGCGCCCCCGCGGCACGCGCCGCCCCTCTGCCCCCGCCCCAGGCCGGGCCGCTCGCGCAGGGGGCCCTCCAGGAAGCCCCGCCCCCGGCCCCACCCCGCGCGGGGACACAGCCCCCGGACGGCGGGGCCCGATTGGCTGCCCGCGGGGGCGGGGGTGGGACCGCTCTCGGCGGGGGGGGCGCTCACCTCCTGTCCCACGGCAGAGGCGCCAGCCGGGAAACTGAGGCCGGGGCGGGGGGTGCGCGGAGGTTCAAGGTCACCCGGGTGGGCGCAGCGCCCGTGAGAGCACGCTGCGTGTGGCTGGACCTGGGCGCGCCTCCGGCCCCGCTCACTAGGGGAGGGCCGAAGTCTAGGAGGGGCGGGCGCGAGACAGCCGGCCGGGTGGGGGTTCCCGCCCGCGGCCTGGGCCACGCTGGCGAGGCCCCGCCTTCCCTCCGGGAGCCCAGCTCTGCCCGGGCCTCGCGAGGAGCTTGGTCTAGACCCAGGACCGAGGCGCCGGGTGCCCTCGAGGCTGGGGAGAGCGCAGGGCCAAGGACAGGCGGGGAAAGACCTTGTCCCGGGGACCCCGGATTGCAGAGGCGGGGGAACGGGAACGCTGGTTGGGAGGGCGCGTCAACAGGTGGCGGAGTTGCCGGGGGCGGCGGGCGGGGGACGAGCGAAGGGCACCGGGCCCAGGCGCCCGGAGGCGCTGTCGACCCTGACCAGCCACCCCCCACCGCCCCCCGGCCCCGGACCCCGGCTGTCCGATGAGCCTGCCCTCCCCCAGTGAATGGGGGGAGAGGGGCTGACTCTGTGCCCAGCCGAGGAGCTGGGCTTCTGCCAGCGCAGGAGGGGAGGTCGCGGCCCGGGAGCCAATGGCGAGCAGCAAGAGCGCGAGCTGCAAAGCGGCTTTGTTTGCGCGGTGACGCCCGAGCTCCCCGCGCCGAAGGCACAAAGCCCCAGGTGCCAGCGCATCGGGACGCCCCTCCTTTGGGAATGAAATGTGTGCTATGTCGGCCCTGCTCCTTGCCCTCCCGCGACTCGGTCCACTGTTCTATTTGTGGCGGCGAGCGCCCAGAAGGTCCTACTGGGGCGGGAAACAGCTCCAAGCAAATTCCCGCATGACACACAGGCGCTGGAGACCTGGCGAACGCGGCCCCTTATACGGATGTCTTAGGCTCACCCTTGTTGATTGGCTGCATACCTGTGGCGAACTTTGCCCCACCCAGCAGACACCCTCAACACCTCCGCACTAACACACTGGACAAGCCCAACTTTTATTGCGCATGCTATATAGCGATGGGCAGTTTTTGTATTACGTTTCAGAGTTTACCAAGTGATCCGTGTACATTACATCCTGGATATCTCACAGGTTGAGCAGGCAACAGTATTGTTTATTTATGGAGCTAGAGGACCCATAACTGGGCTCCTGTCCTCATGAGGGCATCCGAGCTCGGAGAGGTCACCTGACATACCACAGATCAAGAACCCAAGAGTTGGAATAGGGCGCCCGCTTCTCTCCCCAGACACACCCATGATTGCTGTAAACCCAGTTAAACCAGGCAGTTAGAGAGACCTGGTAAAAACTGATTTGAATAAGGGCAAAGGAAGCTGCCTAGGGGTCAACAGAGTCGTGTGTACACCCACAGACACAGAAATGATGTTCTTGGGGCTTCCAAGATTTTAGGGAGAGAAAGCTTGCTTTCCATGCATGTAATGTAATCAGAGCTTTCACATTTGAACAAATGCTCTCAGCCAGTCCCTTGCCGCCCCTTCCCCAGGAAAAAGTAGAAGGATGCTCAGGACTTTTCTCGTGGGAGTAGTCATGCCAGGTTTCCATACACGCAGCCCCCAGGGGACCGTAGGTTCCTGTTTACCTTGAGCAGACTTCTGTTAGCCATGAAAAACCCGTCACAGCCAGAATAGGAGGTACTGTCACAAAGGACGTCCCTCTCCCAGCCCCCAGCTCCTGGAAGTCTCGCCCTCCCGCCCCCACCCCCAACTTCTGTGTTGGTGACAAAGCTTGGGCAACACAACAACACAGACAGCCTCCTACGCTGGGACAGAGCAGCACCTTGTAGCTTGAGGGACACGTTAGTGCTCCCAAACACGCCTCCGAGCATTGCCTCTGCTCCTCTTTGCAGCCTTGGTGAATACCAGGAGCAGTGGGGGTTGTGTGTGTCTTCGTTCATAGCCTCCATTTCTTTGGTGCTGATGCTCTTTCAGATCCTGTTTCACATTTTCTAATCTTGGAGACGTTTGGAGAAATAATTATTCTTGTGCCCACATTACAATAGGGGGGCTGCGGCACACACGCACCCCACCAGGTCATACTGACCAGTTGCAGAGCCCAGGATAGGAAGCCTGTCTGTGGTGCCCACACCTGGATGGACCTAATCTCACAGGGGCAGACAAGGGTTTCCCATGGCCTCAGGGGAGAAATTAGGACGATGGGGACGTTCAGAGGATAGGAAGGGAGTAGCTGGCGGAGGCTCCCATCACCAGATGCCAGGTGGCAGGTTCGACCCTGGATGTGTAAGCAGGTGAGGTCACCACCTGTGTTCAGAAACTGGCCCTGACCCCTGCAGGGGTGAGGCATCTGCCATGGGTTGGGTCCAGGCACCAGACAGAAGTCTATCTCTTCGCCGTGCAGTCGAGCTAAGCCCTTTTCCAGGAACTGTCCAAGCCTCTGTGGGTCACTTGCTTGCCCTTTGCTGATGTGCAAAGCCTCCCAGTGAGACGGAGTTTGTGCTTCTGGGGTGTCATCAACCAGGACAGTAGCCTCTGATCTCCTGGACGTGTGACCTCTGGTGAGATGGTGGAGGTCAGCAAGGGCAAGGGACACGGGCTGAGAAAGTGCAAGTTCACTGTTGGCTGGTTCAGAGCCGCCCTGTGGTCCAAACTGGACCTCAGCGGGGACCAACCCTGAGTGTGTGCATGGCTGCTCTCCTAGTAGTGATGGCGAAACCTCAGGGGTCCAGGTAACCAAGTCTTGTCAACCTGAAGGCTGGAACTCACTCAGGTCTCGAAGAACAGCTGGGTTCATCTCATTCTGCCGAGGTGGAGACAAAGGGACTGACAGCCCTTGGCCGAGGTCTACGAGAATGAGCGGGAACCTGGCTCTCCCAGTCCAAACCCATTCTACCGTGGGTGCAGAAGAGGGCCTCAAGTGACCCCAGGGTGCAGCTGCCTGGTCCCCAAGCCTGTGCTCTCCTGGCCCGACGCCCCGGCTGTCTCTGGTGGGTCCAGGAGCCGACTGTGAAGGACCAGTCTGGGCCCAGTGCTTCAGTGGGGCTACAGCACACCACAAGCTTGTGGCTGGAGAAAGAGGCCATGTTCAAGGGGAGAGTGGACAGGGCACCAGACAGGCGGAGGTGGGCAGTGACCTGTGACCTGGTGGGGAGGGGGAGGTCGGCTTGACTCCATCACATCAGTAACAAATTACAAATGATACAGTTTAACCAGTTGTTATCCTGGAAGTGGCGGTGGGGTGGGTGGGGTGGGGTGGGTGGTGGGTGGTGGGTACAGCACTGCACCCGCTTGGGGTCGGCAGGGTCTGGGACCTTCTGCAGGTCCAAAAACAGCTTCCATCATACATGCTAGGCCCTTTGATTACTCACCTGTCCTCAGCCAAAGTCCCCAGACTGGCTTTCCTATAGTCTCCACCTGGGCGTGGGTCTCTGTCTCCAATCTCTCTCTGTTGTTCTTGAGAACCCCAAGGCAGCCCACCCACAGCCGTGCTCCTCCAGCCCCCACCATCCCTCCCTAGAGTCAGATTCCCTCATCATGATGGACTACTCCGTCCCAGGTGGCTTAAGCTCCTTGGGACGGGCTGGGTCACTGATGTCGTTTGCTGGGTTCCGAGCTTGGGCTTGGAGCTTCAGAACCTAAGCGATCCAGAAGGAGAGAATCTCACACTAAAGTATGATGGATAGATGGTGTATGACATAAAGCATCATCTATATAAAGCACAGTAAAAAATATATAAAATGTATACAGAAAGCTGAGCGCCAAAGAATTGATACTTCTGAACTGTGGTGTTGGAGAAGACCCTTGAGAGTCCCTTGGACTGCGAGGAGATCCAATCAGTCTATCCTAAAGGAGATCAGTCCTGAATATTCATTGGAAGGACTGATGCTGAAGCTGAAACTCCAATACTTTGGCCACCTGATGTGAAGAACTAACTCACTGGAAAAGACCCTGATGCTCGGAAAGACTGAAGGCAGGAGAAGGGGACGACAGAGGATGAGATGTTGGATGGCATCACTGACTCAACGGACATGAGTTTGAGTAAACTCGGGAGTTGGTGATGGACAGGGAGGCCTGGCGTGCTGCAGTCCATGGGGTTGCAAAGAGTCGGACACGACTGAGAGACTGAACTGAACTGGTAGATGCTATGCCATGAGCGCGTGCTCAGTCGTGTCAAACTCTGCAACACTAAGGACTGTAGCCCTCCAGGCTCCTCTGTCCATGGGATTTCCCAGGCAAGAATACTGGAGTGGGATACTATTTCCTTCTCCAGGGGATCTTCCTGACCCAGGGATCAAACTTGCAGCTCCTGCATTGGCAGGCAGATTCTCTACCACTGAGCCACCTGGGAGGTCCGATGTATGGATGAATTTGGTCAATAAATAAAGGACATTCCGCCCTGCTAGAGTTCTCAGTTATCTGACCCGGGGAGGGGGGTCCTGAGTGTGAAGTGCACTGTTGTAGGTGGGCAAGGTCTGGGGGGAGGGGGATGCAGAGATAAGACAGGTGTGTTGACCCACAAATGCAAAATAGATTCACATGTATGTGGGGATCACCACCTCTCTCTGGGGCACCCCGAATTCCCTCATGAAATTAATAGACAGAACCTGGGATTTGGAGTCAAACAGATCTGGATTCAAAACCTTGCTCCGCCATTTTCCTCATACCATAATCCTAGACAAATGGTTTGCACTCCTATCTGAACTTTTTCCTCGAGAAAATGAGGTGGCAATGCCAAGCTCCGGGGGTCCTGGGGTGAGAATAAGGAAGGAGGGTAGATGAAGTGCAGGGACAGGGCCTATTGGTGGGTCACACTGGGGACCTGGCGACCACCTGCCTGAGGGCTCTGCCAAGGGCCACCTCCTGCAGGAAGCCTGCCTGGCGCCCAGCCCACCTGCAGAGCTGCCCTCTTCTCTGTGTTGCCACCCCCCGCATGGCTCTTGCCTTGTTCAGCACCGTCTTTACCGTGCCTCTCCCCTTCCTGCCTCGCCACTCAGAACTTGAGTCCTTGAAACTTTCTGACACCAGGCAAAGTACCTGCTCCTTGTTCCTCTCGTGATCCTCAAATCTACGCTGGTGCCTGCCTTTAGGGCTTTCTGGGTGCCTCAGCCATAAAGAATCCTGCCATGCAAGAGACGCAAGAGACTCTGGTTCGATCCCTAGGTTGGGAAGATCCCCTGGAGAAGGAAATGGCAACGCATTCCAGTATTCTTGCCTGAAAAGTCCCATGGACAGAGGAGCCTGGCAGACTATAGTCCCTGGGGTCACGAAGAGTTGGATGCTACTGAACGCGCACCCACCTTTCACAGAAGAGTTCTGCCGGCCGGTCAAGGCAGCGTGACCTCCAGCCTGAGTGGCCTGCAGGTTCCCAGCCTGGCTGCCAGCTGCCCTCACCCAGGTCTTCATCCTCGAGTGCACAGGGCCTGGAACCCATCCCACCAGCCCCCATAATGTGCCAGGGAGCGGCCAGCATCTCCAGGCCTCGGTGTTCACTAACATGATCAAGTGGCCCATGGGCACCATGATCAGTTCACTAACATGATCAGTGTCCCTAAGGGGACAGCCCATGTTTAACAAAATGTTCCCAGTCTGTGGCAAAATGGACAAAAGAGCTTTCGGCAAGTTTTCTGTAAAGCTAGTTGATCTAAAGAAGGGTCCTCTTTGTCCCTGGGTGTGTCTTTGACACTTCCCTGGTTTTTTGTCAAAAATGCCTTTTCTTACTAAAAAGGTGCTGATAATAACTGACTATAGCTGTGTTTTGACTTGGCGGCCCCACGGCCATCCCCCAAACCGGGTACAATGTGGGTCTGTGAGCCCGAGGTCCGCCGGCGCGGTTTGCCGATAAACATGCAGCGCACTGCGAAGGCCTCCTGGCCCCTGTCCTCTGGCCCGACTCTCTCCTCCAGACTGCCTTCTGATGCTTATTTTCCCATCAACACCCTGGCTTGTGTTGAGACTTGCAGCCGGGAATATAAAATCCTACATGAGGGCCTGATTTTGATCTCTGACATGTGGGCGGCGCCCTCCGGAGCCTGCGGGCATCACACCCACTCAGGGCCCCAAGCTCACCTGTCACCTGCTACCCTCGGGTGGGGGCCAGGCCTGGGGAAGAGCGCTTCCTCTGCCTGGGAGCCTGAGGTGTGCAGGGCCCAACTTTCATGGGAGGCAGGAGGGAAACTGAGATCTACACTCTGGAACACTCTAGAAGGAGCCAGGGGCCTGCCACAGACAACATGGGACCGGCCTCCTGGCAGATAGGGCCCTTCGGTGGCTGGCGGGAGAGACACTGGGGACTGTAGACCCATCGTTTCTTTTCTCTAAGTTGAAGCACGTTAGAGTAAACCAACTTTCCGGGCAAGCATTAGTGCTGAGTTTAATTTCAAAATGGTCCCTCCCCGCAGGGAGATACAGGGATCACTAAGTACATGCCAAGGACTGAGATGGCCCCTTCCAAGAGTGATGCCAGTTTCACCACCCAGGGACGCCAGCTCTGACTTCCTCCAGGAAAGCAAGGCGGGCTATACCCCCTTGTTCCTGACTCCCCGCCTCCAGCTTAAAACAGAGAAGAATCCCTCAGTTAGATGCCTCTGATCTTGACTTCTGTCCTTACATGTGCCTCCCCCCACCCCAAGGTCAAGGCCCAGCCTTTCCAGATTGGCAGCACCATTGCCCCGTTCCTCTCCCTGCGCCCCCAGACTTAGCCTCTGGTGGTTCTCCGCTACCTCGGCCACACTTAGAGGCCTGTAACATAATTTTTAAATAACTCCTTTAACCAAAATGGTTACTTGCTTCCGGAGAGAGTCAGTGGAAAGAATCTGGCCCACCATTACTAGACACAGAAGCTTAAACCACTGTTTCAGTCCTTGATGATATTTATTTATCTTCTGGCTCAGCTGTTAAACAGTTTGAAGACTGCGCCTTGGGCTCCTCGTGTTTCCAGCTCACCTGGCACAGGGGAGGCAGTAACTATTCGGGGATTTTTGAGCATGTCCCTGAAGGGTGCTGTTGGTCCAAAGGAAAGCTGGTGGGTAACTTCAGGTGCCCAGGGTTCCCTCCTGGCTCGGGTGCCTGGAGAGGGCATTGGTGAGGTCACCCACCTCTCTGAGCCTCATACCTGGGAACCACAGGCCTGGGCGAGGTCGGGCTCACATGCGCTCACTGTTTCCACTGTGCCTACCCCTCCCCTCCCAGGCTCTGTGACCTTGGGCAGCCTCGACCAACCGCCCTGCGTCTGTTCCGGACCTGCGTCTGTTCCGGACCTGCGTCTGTTCCCAACCGTAAACTGAGAGGCCAGGCTGGCTGATCTCAGACGTCCCCTGCCAGCTTGAGACTCTGCGTCTCACTCGGGGTGTGACTGTGACGTACCCCAGGAGCCAGCTGCCAGGGCCCACGAGGGAGGCGTTTTTTTCCTGTCTCGTTGGGGGAAAAGCAGACACATGACTCTTCCAGCTGATCTCTTGCGTGAATTGAGATCAGAGTCTCGTGCTCTGCTTTGGAAAGACATTCGGGACCAGCCTCCCTGGTCTGCGCCCTGAAGGAAATCGGCTGCTTCTTCGGGCTGGAACCTTCCAGACCAAGGCTGGTCCGCTGAAAGTCCCACAGCCCTGCTCCTGCAAATGCCCAGCAGGCAGACTGTGCCGAGTCCCGTCCCAAGGCCGCACCAGGGAGGGGACGTGCCCCAGGCTTCTGCTTCCTCTTCCGGGGACTTCTCCTCTGCAGTCTGCTGCTTCGGTCTAAAAATACGCTCTGCCTTCTTGTTCGGGGAAGGCAATGGCACCCCACCCCAGCACTTTTGCCTGGAAAATCCCATGGACGGAGGATCCTGGTAGGCTCCAGTCCATGGGGTCGCTAAGAGTCGGACACGACTGAGCGACTTCACTTTCACTTTTCACTTTCATGCATTGGAGAAGGAAATGGCAACCCACTCCAGTATTCTTGCCTGGAGAATCCCAGGGACAGGGGAGCCTGGTGAGCTTCTGTCTATAGGGTCGCACAGAGTCGGACACGACTGAAGCGACTTAGCAGCAGCAGCCTTCTTGTTAGAACCCAGTAGGAGTGATAGACCCTGTCAACGAGAGGAAGAAGTTAGGGGATGGGGCACACTTTGGGAAATTCCCAGGACGGCAGGAGCCTGGGCTGGCTGCCCCATGCATCCTCCACTCACGTTAGGGAAACAGAAGGCTGCGCCCAGAGGGACCCAGGACTCCCCACCCCGTCACTTCTGCCCCACTTTGGAAGGGAGCCCCAGAAGCCGGCTGGGGCAGGGCCGCTCAGCAGGACCAGAGGTCCACCTGGAAGTTTCTGGACCGGTGGGGGGGGGGGGGGTTCCTTCAGGGCAGGACTCCATGGAATCCTTGATGAGTCTCCTGGGGCCAGGGCAAGGTCCCGGAAGGGAGGCTCAGGCAGCCATGGGAGTGACACGGGGCTGGCCCCCGAGGGGGCTCTCCTTGTCTCCATCCCATTTTGTTCAGGGAGCAAAGCCAGGTGGAGTCTGAGCGCTAATCCCAGCTCTGCTGGGTGAACTTGGCCAGTTGCCTCACCTCTCAGCTCCTCAGTTTCTTCATGGGGGGTGTTTAAGGCTGCCCTTGGAGGGTCACTGTCAAGGTTGGCCTGATGAAGGGCGTCATGGCCCCTGACTCCGCCCCCAACTCTGCTGGCCCCACCCTTTCCTCCTGGCCCTCAAGCCTCACTCCCCTTACCCTCCAGCGCCAGGCTCCACCCTGCATGCACAGCCACTCCCCAGCCCATATTCCTGCCCTGCTGGCAGCCAGACAGGCCTGGGCAGAGCCCTTGGGCCTGATACTTGGGGTCAGCCAAGGTCACACACCCACCTCTTTCTCCAGCCTCTCTGCTTGCCATCCACCACGTCCCATGTGCTTTTGCTTCTGCAGGGCATCTTTTCCTTCTTCTGTTTTTCCTGGCACCGCGTCTTCCAGGAAGACCTCCCCAGATCTCCCCTCTGGGCTGTGTTCCTCTGCTGAGCTCTCTCAGCCCAACCGCCTCTGCTGATCTCTCTGTGTTATAGTGGTCTCTTCACTAGTCCATCTCCCTCACTAGATTTGAAGCTTCTTGGGGATTAGGATCTTACCTGAGATTATTAATAATAATAATGACAGAAATGATAGACTTTTTTAAAAAGTTCCTTTTAAAACAGATTCTACATCGTGCATGTTCAGATTTAACAATGCCCAGCTACTTTGTGCAGAAAAATTTCACTAGTGATTGCTTTTTTTCATACTGCAGTTATTTTATAGTGCAGTTTATCACGTCTTATAATTTTGCTTGTTTTTATTATGACACATATGATATTCCTTATGTTTGAATAAATGACTTCCTTTTAACATATGATTTTTAGTTGTGATAAAATATACCTCACATGGGCTTCCCAGGTGGCTCAGCCCACTCCAGTTTTCTTACCTGGGAAATCCCATGGACAGAGGAGCTTGGCAGTCCATGGGGCTGCCAAAGAGTCAGACACGACTTGGCAAGTAAACAACAAAATTCCTAACACAGGGATTTCCCTGGGGGTCCAGTGGCTAAGACTCAGAGCTCCCAGCACAGGGGGCCCAGGTTCAACCCCTGGTCAGGAAAGTAGATCCCACATGCTGCCACGAAGACCCAGCAAGCCAAATAAATGAATGTTAAAAAATACAGGCGTGGCATAAAATGTACCGTTTTTAAGCATCTGGTTCACTGGCAGAAGGCCCTTCGCCTTGTTTGCTCCCGTCGCCAGCATCCAGAGGTTTTCCACCTGTCGAAACTGAAGCTCTGGTCACCCCATGCACCTGTGGCTCCCCGCTTCTTGTTCCGGATGTTTAGTTGCTGTTAAGGAGATCTGGGGAACATTTAGTGAAATCAGAATGAGGTCTGTCCCACAGATTGTGTTGACTTCCTGATTTTAATCATTGTACGCTGCTTGTGTAAGATAGAGATTTTTAAGCATTCTGGTTTTATGATTCCTTCATCCTCTTAAAGGCTGTTGAGAACTCCAAAACATTTTGTCTCTGAGTGCTATATTTGTCAATATTTCTGGTGTTAGAAAACACAACTGAAAAAAATGTTAAGTATTTATTAATTCATATAACAGTAATAAGCCCTTCATATCTTAACATCTAGAACACTTTTACGGAAATGATTATAATTTTCAAAGACTTACCCTCAAATTTTGAAAAACGTTTTTTCAAATCTTCTTAACGTCTGGTTTAATGGAAGTAGCTAGATTCTGCTTCATCTTCTTTGTTTTTTTGGATGATTCCTAGTTTCGAAAAATTAAGTATAATTGATTTGTAATGTTGTGTTAATTTCTGTTGTACAGCAAGATGATTCAGTTATATATATACACACATTCCTTTTATCATTCTTTTCCATTATTGTTTATCACAAAGTATTGAATATAGTTCCCTGTGCTCCACGGCAGGACCTCGCTGCTCATCCTCATGTCTGCTTCTGCAGTCTCTTGCAATCTGTTGTTTTTGTCAACCTCGGTGAAGAAATCCAGCAGGTGGAAGAAGGAGTGTAATTTAATAGTCACTGTGGATATTCTTTGCCACTGCCCCCAGAATTCAACAAACGATGTTTCCCTTTCTCTCCTTTTTTTGATGTAACACTTTATTGCAGTATAATTCACATGCCATAAAATTCACGCTCCTAGGGGCTCATGGCTGTAGTGCCTCCTTGCTCCCCGCTCTTCCGGGATGAGAGGGCATTTGAAGGAGTGTGCTCAGCCCAGGGGAAACCAGGCCCTCCCCACCACACACACACCTGAAGGAAGACAGCACGGAGGGGCGCTGCCAGGAAGGCAGGGGCGTCTGGGAGCATCCTCCAGACCCGCAGACAGGCTGCCTCTGAGTCCTTCTCCCCTCCCGCTGGAGGCCACATGGGGCAAGGAGTTTCAGCAGCTTTGACCCTGACCATGGAAGAGAAAGCCTCCCCATTCCTGGCATGGTGGGGCTGATTTTGGGTCTACTAGGAGGGCGATAGACAAAGCCTCTAAGAAAGGGGGGGAAGAATTCATGAACTGCCGTTAAGTGAGACGAGAGAAGGCTGCGAAGGTCAAGAGCCCAGCCATCGTACGAGCCTCCTGTGGCCGCTGAAGCAAGTGACCACAAGAGTAATGGCTGAAAAACCACCAGGGGGACTTGCAGGGGGCCTAGTGGTTAAGGTTCTGTGCTCCCAATGCAGGGGGCCTGGGCTTGATCCCTGGTCAGGAAGCCAGAGCCTGCATGCCACAATGAAGAACCGGCATGGCCGAATAAATCGAAATGAATAAATGAAGCAACCCAAGTCTCTTCTCTTGCAGGTCCTAAAGTCAGAGTCTCATGTGGGTCTCACGGTGCTCAGGACAGGTGTGGGCAGGGCTCAGCTTCCCCTGGAGGCTCCAAGAAAGAATCCATCTCCTGGCCTTTGCCGGCTTCCAGAGGCGCCCACATGTCTTGGCCCATGGACCCTTTTCCCACGTCCAAGCCAGCAGCTCCGCATCTCTTGGTCTCTCTCTGACTCTGACCTCTTCCTTCCTCTCCTGACCCTTGTGATGACGTTGGACCTTCGGGGGAAATCCAGGACCATCTCCCCATCTCAAGATTCTTATCTAATCCCGTCTGCAAAGTCCCTTTTGCCGTAGAAGGCAGCATATTGGGACTTCCCTAGTGGTCCAGTGACTAAGACTCTGCACTGCGGGTGCAGGGGGCTCAGGTTCGAGTCCCTGGTCAGGGAACTAGAGCCCACACGCCTCAGCTGAGCGTTCGCATGCTGCGACTGAAGATCCCTCGTGTGGCAACTGAGACACGGGGCAGCTGAATACGTGAAAAAATACACTTAAGAAAACGGAGGAAGACGTCCACCGGTTCCGGGTAGCAGGACGTGACCATCCTAGAGGGGCGATACTGTGTCCCCACGGGGCTCGAGAGCGTGGCCACTGGAGCAGACAGGCTCCGGGGCCTCGGATAAGTGATTTCAGCTCTGCATGCTTCAGTTTCCACGTCTGCAGAGAGAAGACAGTGACAGCCCTACCCCGTTAGGCCCACTGCTATTTCCACAAGCCCTTCTGAGATGCAGAGGGCTGTGGGCAGTGGCCATGTTTCCAGAACTTTCCTTGGCCATGGCCCAGGTAACCGAGGAGGGGCTGCTCACTGAGCTCACCGTCCGTCTGTCCCTCGCCCCACTCCAAGGGCGGTTCCGGTGGCGCCCCCCACACACACACACCTAGAAAGCCCCCCAGACACGCCCTGGCAGGGGCCAGGAGGGCAGGGAGGTGGTGGTGGCGGCCGCCACGGCCACACACGGCTTTTCCCTGCATGTAACCGGATTACAGGACTTGAGCTTCCTTCCGTGTTAGTTCCTCCCAAGCCCCTGGGAAGTCGCAGCGCTGAGCCTGCACTCGCTGGATCGTGAGTCACCCATTGGCCGAGGGGTGGAGAAGAGACGGAATCAGAATTTCGGCCCCGGCCCCCTCAAAGCCTCCATTTTTCTGTGAACATATAGTGTAGAGGGTACTTATTTCAGAGCAATAAAGAGATCGTGACCTTGACAGCGAATCCCTCCCCTTGGCCCGGAGGGAGCACAGCCAGCCCCCAGCCCGGGGTGAGAGTCCTCCCGCTGAGCGCCCTCCCCAGAGCCCCTCCGGGGAGCAGCCCTTGGAAGTCGGGAGCTGCACAGAGCGATGGAATCCAGCCTTGAGCCGAGCGTGTTGTGCCCACGGGGAGCACAGGGAGTTCCCTGAGCCCAGGACGCCTCCTCCTCACCACCCAGCAGAGGAGAGAGTGAGGGTGTGCCCGCCCCTAGCCTCTGCACAGCTGAGTCACTGGAGGCATGGAGTCACCTGCCTGCCATCTTGAGCTCACACACATGTGCAAGACCAAGCACATGTGTGTGTATATGTGCTTGTGTATGGGTGTGCGCACTGGCAGGTTTGCAATTATGTCTGCGTGTGTGTACACGTGTAACTGTGCACTTTCGCGTGCCACCTGAGTATGTACATGAATACACGTGTGCGTGCACACCTGTGTACAAACATGAGTACACGCTTGTGCATGTACGTGTGTGCATCTGGGTGCACAGGTCTCTACGAGCATGTGTGCCTGCGTGGGTGAACATGGACGTGTCTGTGTGCTCACATCTGTGTACGAGTGTGCATCCACTTCTGCGTGTGGGGGCCTGATTTTGTGTGTTCGTGTCTCTGTGTGCACACACACGTGAGTATTGCATTTTCTCCCTTGGGCGATTCAGACAGCTGTGCAGATCTGACATAGCAATGAAGGTGGGTGCCAAGACAGGTCCAGGGGAAGGTGCGGGCCAGGCCCCGCCTGACGCCTGCCCACTCTGGGCTCGGCAAAGCCAAGGACGCGGGCAGGGCACTCCCAGGGCCGAACTGCCAGCACCTTCGACCAGCTGCGTTGCTTACTCCTCAACCTCGCCCACTTGAGGGCATCTTGCCATGTATTTCGGTTTCAAGCACGATCCGAGGGCCAGCTGCCGCCCATCCTGGGGGAACATCGTCTTCCTTTGGCACATGCCCACCTGCTCCAGGCCAGCCTCTGGGGACCCCTCCCCAGGCTCTGGGGGCTGCTATTTAAGACCCCCACAGTCGTATGAACAGGGCGGATCTCTCAATCTTTGGCTTCACGGGGAACAAAGGCAGAATTGTGACGGCTGTGGGAAAGGGCAGCAGTTTTGCGGCACAAAGAATTTATTTTTTCTTTCCCTGATCTGAGCCCTATCAGGGGCCCAAGGGCTGCCTGGGAATTCGGAAGCAGCTTCTGAGAGAAAGCTGGGCAGGCGGTGTGGCTGGCCGGCTGCTCAGGGTGCCTGCTGGCCCCCAGTGCCTCCAGGGCGTCTATTCTGCCCCGGGAGCCCCGCCCACAGCCCTCCTGCATGTTGGGGACACACTTGGGCTCTCCTGCCCCTCTCCGACGCCACAGCCCCTCCAGCCCTCCTCGGCCTGGATCGCACCCAAAGCGTGTCCCCCACTGCTCCCCACTCTGCCCAGGCAGTCCACCCCTCCTCCTCCCAGTGGACCACCTTCCACCCCATCCCCACCCCACCCCCATCCCATCCCGCCATCTGGCTCCACTGACCCCACAGGAGGCAATGCCTCCCGGTCTGTCTCCAACCGGGTCTGCCCCCAGGTGCCTCACAGGAACCCCTGAATTGCTCTGAAGTCTGACCCCCTCCACGGTCCCCATCTTGACCGTTGGGGCTATCAGACAGCCAGTCTGTCTGAGCCAGCTGTCGGGGCTGGGCTGCACACCACGTGGCCCCCCGCCCCTCCAACCCATCACCAGCTCCAGCCAAGGCTCCTGAGAGCTCTCTCCTATCTCCCCCATCCTCCACTTTCCTCACCTCCCCCACCTTCCTTACCTCCCCCACCTCCCTCACTCACCCACTAGAACCATCGAAGGCTTCCGGTGGCCTTTGAGGACCCAAGGGTGCCCCAGGCCCTTTGCAGCCCACCCACTCACTTCTTGCCTCCAGGTTCTGCTCCCTCCAGAGGCTCCCTCCCCTGTGAACACCCAGCTTCCCTCCCCAGTCCCACGCCTACCTACCCCTTCCCTTGTCGGGGCTCCTCATTCCTGAAGACTTGGGTTAGTGGTCACGTCATCTCCAGGAAGCCTTCCCAACCCCCAAGCTGGTGAGCGCACACCTCCCACAGCCCTTGCTCTTGATTCACCCTTGATGGAGGAACCCCCTTCATGAGGGGGGTGGGCTGGTATATGGAGACATCCCTGCAGCCTGAGTGAGAGGCTGTGTAGGTGAGGGATGTCGCCTTGGCACCCGCAGACCTGTAATCTGACCTTCCCGATTGGGGCGTGACCTCAGGGATGGTCTGTGAGACAGGGTCCCGTGCCCCCAGTAGGGGCAGGGGCATGTGAGTGATGGGAGTGGGAGTGGGCAGGGCTAGCAGACGCTTCCAGCCCCAGCTCTGTGACCTTGGGTTGACCTTGCCCAGCCTCTGTCTCCTGCCTGCGAACTTGGGACCACAGAAGGGTCTGAGATTAGAGCCAGACCTGCAGGGAGGCCCGGGGCCCTGAGCACCCACAGAGCTCAGCTGGGCGGTCAGAAGCCTGGCCCAAGGAGGGGCTCCAGGGACAGAGGGAATGTGGGGTCAGGTGATATGGCGGCCGCCTGGCGGTCTGCCCTTGGGAAGGTCGCCAGCCTCCTGAGCAGACCGCCCTTCGGAGGCCCCATGGCCCGCCTGGGTCCTGCCTGTGTTCCCAGGCCCTGGGTCATGGCCGGGCTGCCCAACTGCCTTGGGAGCTGACCTGGGCTGACTGTGGTGCTCGGCCAAGCCATGTCCCTGCATTTAGCACCGGAGCCAAGTCGTTTAAAGCGGGGTGGGGGAGCAGGCACCTCCTGTCCTCTGCCTGCACTGATGGAGGACCCGGGGGGCACCTCTCCACCGCCAGGTCCCCTCCGGTTGCTGACCACTGGCCCCCCGGCCTGGCCAAGAGCCCTTCCAGCTCTGACAGGCTCTGGCAGGAGTCTTTTCTTTTTTATATGTGATTTTTGTTTATCCATTTCTGGCTGTGCTGGGTCTCCGTTGCTGGGCAGCCCTTTCCCTGGCTGCAGGAGCTTCTCTAGCTGGGGATCACGGGCTCTAGGGCGTGTGGGCTTCAGCAGCTGTGGCTCTGGGCTCGGTAGTCGTGGGGCCCGGCTTAGTCTCTCTGCAGCACGTGGGACCTTCCCAGATCACAAATCAAACCCGTGTCTCCGGCATCGGCTGGCAGATTCGTTACCGCTGACCCACCAGGGAAGCCCCAGTCAGGAGTCTTGGGGCTGGCGCCAGCTCAGGCTGAGAAAACGGCCATCGGGGATCATGTGGGTGGCTGGGGGCAGCCGGCCTGGACTGGCTACTTCGCTCCCGGTCTTCAGTTTCCCCGCCCGGCCCCTCAGCACGGCGAGAGGCTGGAGGCCATGCCGCAGTGAGTGCCCCGTGGGGGCTGAGAAGGCGGGCGCCCCTGGGCCTCTGCCCAGCCTGGTTTGCGTATCAAGGTTGAACCTTCTGCTGCCCTCCCTGCCCCCCTCCCCAGATTGGGCACTCACTCGGCCGTGGCCTGGAGGGTGGCTGTGCCACGCTGCCCCTGGGTCCCTGGGGGACCCTGGTGAAGGTGCCTATCTGCAGCGAACCACTCACCCTGGCCGGGAGCAGGCTGGGCGGCAGGCCCAGGGCCCTGGTCACACAGGGCAGCTCAGGCTGTGGGTGAGACAGGCCGCCAGGTGCCCGTGGGCCGCAGGACTCTTGGTTCCTGGCCTGAAGCATGGGCGGACATGAGCAGTGCCCACCTGGCAGCTGCCGGAAGTGCCCCTGGGGGTCCTGTGGAGCCCCGAGTGGCCAGAGAGAAGCAGGACAACCAGCACCGTCCCTCCCCCGCCCTCCCAGAGGTTATGGCCAGGGCCAAGCTGGCCTGGCCTCCAGGGCGCTGCTCCCTGGCCCCTAGCCACTGCGCTGGGCTAAGCGCTCTGCCAGGTGCAGGGGCACAGACGGGAAGTTGCCATATCCTCCGCAGGTCAAGGTCACTCACTGCGAGGGCCCTCACGAAGCCCGTGTCCTCCTGGCCCTGATCTCAGTGTCGGCCCCAGGAGCAGCAGCTCGGCTCTGCCCACCAAGCCACTGCCACCCCATACCCCACAGGGCGGGCTCCACCCAGGCCAGGGAGCACACACAGCCAGGGCCCGCTGAGCCTTTGTGACTCACTGCTGGGGAAGGGGAGACAGCTTCCCATGGTGCAGGGATGGGGTGGGCAAGGCCTGGCCTTCTCCACCTTTGCAGTGGGGCCGGCTGGAGGAGTGGGACACATGGAGGAAAGGAGTCCGCAGAAATGGGGGCCGAGCCCTGGGGATGTCCTTTGAACCAGCCCTGCCTGACGCTGGTCCAGTTCTGGGATTTTTTTCTTACATAAGGCGGTAAGCCCCTCTCTGGACCTAAGCTGGTTTGGCGTGGGTTTCTGTCACCTGCAACTAAATCTTCCGGATTAATTCTGAGACTGACTCTAGAGAGGACCTGCCCTTTTGGACATGAGGGGCCCCGGCTCCCACAGGGAGTCCATGGCCCTTCCACCCCAGCGGCATATCACAAGGCAACTCCCATAGGCCTGCACAGCACACGCACAGTGAGTCCCCTACACACAGACCTGCCAACTGTGAACGTGCGTCTGTGCGCACACTTCCGTCCGGCGTGGGAAACAACAGCTCGCCCTCCGCCTCCCGCTGCTGATGGCCCTTCGGCTCCAGCATCTCCCACCCCCTCTCCCTGCTCTGGTCAGCAGCTCCTTTTGCCTGCTCACCTGATGCCGGTCCCTGCACGCCGGCTGTTGTACTGGACTGCTGGGCTTTTCAGGAGACTGTACTACGAGATTAAAGGCTGTTTTTGTTTTGATTTGCTTTTATGTCTAATTTGTGTGACAAGCATTATAAACCTATTAGAGTATTCCGGAGTACGAAAGGGCAGCTCACTCCAGTGTTCTTGCCAGGATGCGCCCATGGACGGAGGAGCCTGGCGGGCTACAGTTCATGGGATCTCAAAGAGCCGGACACGACTGAGTGCGCATGCACACGCCTGACACAGTCCTGTATACCTGATTGTGTTAGTGGGGTACCTAAGCTAACTTTGTTGGACTTTCAAGCCAACTGGACTCAGAATGGAGCTTGTTGGTATATAGATTACTGCACAGTCAGGGCGTGAACGCCGGGGCTTCTCATTCCTTTCCCTACTTTGTAGCTGGCAAACTCCTATTCATCCTACAAAACCCCACTCAGGACTTATCTGAACCAGGAAGCTGTCTGTGAACTCTGCCCCCTGCCCCAACCCACCTCTGCTCTGTGGCCCTCCCTCCTTCCCTGTACCTCCAAGGCCCTCAGCATTGTCCCCTAATCCTCATGCACAGTCAGTGCCTGTTCCGAATCTGTCTCCCAGCTGGAAAGGATTGAATGAAGGATAGTTTGGAGGGCTGCACCCCCGGGTGGATCCCACAAGGTAGTGCACACTCCGTTCTGGCTGGTCTGCCGTTGGAGCTGCCCTGGACCCTGAGCCTCTCCCCCTCCACCGTCAGCTATCCACAGCTGCTCGAGGATGTCTGGTTCAAGTGTGGAGGCTGCCAGGAAGGTTCCCTGGAGGGAAAGAGGCTGGATTCCTGCCTCCAGGACTGGCTGGTGGAGGCAAGGCTGGGCATGCCGGGGTTTGTGCAAGTCTGCTTGGGCCCGGGGTGCTCCTGAATGGGTGTCTTCCAGGCCCTGGGGGGCTCGGGCAGGCTTCTCACTGAGATGGACGGGAAAAAATAACACCTACAGGAGGGTCAAATGACAAGACAGTCAGGCATCCATGGCTGATGATTAACAGAAGCTGGGGTGGGGGCCATGACGGAGGCCCAGGGGAGGTGACGGGGCCACGCGGCAGCGGGAGGGGCATCCCAGGCCGCGGCCCACTGTGAGAAGGGCTGTGCCGTGCGCTCTGCGGGGCAGTGGCCTCCCGCGGCTGGAGGCAGACTGGTAGTGGAGGGCTGCTCCTGCCGGGAGTGAGCCTTCCAGAGCAGGGGGAGATCAAGTCAAGGCTGTGAACCAGGCAGGGGAGGACTGGGGAATGTCTGGCTCCAGCAGTTTGCTCTCTCTGGGTGGCTGGTCCTGTGCTGGGTTTTACAGTGGCCTGACCTCTGCCTGTTCAAGACCAACTTGTTCAGGCCCAGTGAGGCTGCACAACCTGTAGCCTCCCAGACAAGGCTGCCCATTAGGCACCAGTCTCGACTGGAATGGCCAAGCCCACTGGGCCTGGCCCGACTCCCAGCCTGCTCCCTTGGGGCCAGGCCAGCAGCTGCCCACGTCCTCTGCCAAAGGGGCAATCTCACTCACTGGGCCGCCTGTCTCTCACTGGGTTGTGGGTCAGCCAGACTAAAGAGCCTGTGGCTTCCAGGCCCACGTGTACCCGGCTCCTATCAGCTGCCAGGGGTGGTACCTGCCCACTTATCAGCACTGTTCCCATGCTCCCTGCCCACCTGGCCAGGAGTCTGTCCTGTGAGCCCAGAGCTTTAGGCGGTGAAACTCCCTGTGGCTGAGTGATACCTCCAGGTGTCTCTTGGGGGTGGGACTCCTTGAGGATCTAGGAGAGTGGTGACTGCCCCAGGGCCACTGAGCAGGTACCATGCTGATAAAACAGTGTTGACGGTCCACCATCCCTGTGACTTGGCTCACAGGGTGCAGAGGGGATTGAGGAAGGCCCCTGTCCTTGGGGGACATGCTGTGTGATCCTGGACATGGTGCTGACCTCTCTGGGCCCAGGGCACAGGGATGGGACACCTGACTCAGCTCCTGTGGTGGGATCAGATGAGACCACCACTCCTCACCCCACGGGGAAAGTGGTGGGCAGCAGGGCTTTCATCTTGGGTCTTCTGTAGCCTAACCCCTGCTACGTGTGACCTCATGACCTCAGCCATGCAGCCTTCTGCAGCCTGGCACAGACGGCACCCTCCACTTTAGAGGGCAGCCCTGCCGGGGACCCCCCCACTTGCAGATGCTGGCCCATAGTGGGTGACTGGGCGCAGAGGGGAAGGGGCGTCATGCCGGGGACCGCCACTTGCAGACGCTGGCCCATGGTGGGTGGCCAGGGGCAGAGAGGAAGGGGTGCCATGCCGGGGACCCCCACTTGCAGACGCTGGCCCATGGTGGGTGGCCAGGGGCAAGAGGGGAGGGGCGCCATGCCGGGGATCCCCACTTGCAGACGCTGGCCCATGATGGGTGGCCAGGGGCAGAGGGGAAGGGGCGCCATGCCGGGAACCCCCACTTGCAGACGCTGGCCCATGGTGGGTGGCCGGGGGCAGAGGGGAAGGGGCACCATGCCGGGGACCCCCACTTGCAGATGCTGGCCCATGGTGGGTGGCCGGGGGCAGAGGGGGAGGGGCACCATGGTTCTTTTCTGTTTTGCAGAGGGGGAAACAGAGGCTCAGAGAGGCAGAAGTGTGGGCTCCCGTGACAGAGCTGGGGGCAAGGGCAGACAGACCCCGAGTTGGACCCCAGCCCAGGGCTTGGACACGGCAAGCACAGCTGTCCTCCCGGTGGTGGGAAGAGGGGCTGTCCCCCACCTCCCTACAGCCAATGGAGCAAGACACTCACCCGGGGGGTGTGAGGGGAGAAGAGGCCTGGCCTCCTGCGGGGGCGGCTGGCCTGAGGCAGAACCCACCTGCCCTTCTCTCTCCTTGCTCTGGACCTTGGCGGGTTGGGTGGCGAGCGTCTGCAGGACCACCCCTCTTCCCCAGCCAGACCTGCGCTATTTGTCGGATGCGGTGCGCCACCTGGTGGTCACCTCAGGCCTCGCCCATCCCACGTCATCGTCTAGTCCTAAGTCGCGTCCGACTCTTTGTGACTCCGTGGACTGTGGCCCGCCAGGCTCCTCTATCCATAGGATTCTCTAGTCCAGAATACTGGAATGGGTAGCCATTCCCTTCTCCAGGGGATCTTCCCAACCCAAGGATCGAACCCAGGTCTCCTGCATTGCAGGCAGACTCTTTACCAGCTGAGCCACCCGGGAAGCCCCCAGCTCCTCTGTCGGTGGGATTCTCCAGGCAAGAATACTGGAGTAGGTTGCCATGCTCTCCTCCAGGGGATCTTCCTGACCCAGGGATCGAACGAGGCTCCCGTGCTGCAGGTGGATTCTTGACCGACTGAGCTAGGAGGGAAGCCCATCCCCCATAGCTGAAAAAACAGCGGGGACCTTCAAGTTCATACTTCCTCATGCAAGAACCTACTCGCTGGAAAAGACCCTGATGCTGGGAAAGACCGAGGGCAGGAGGAGAGGGGGGAGACAAAGGATGACGTGGTTGGATGGCATCACCGATTTAATGGACCTGAGTTTGAGTGAACTCCGGGAGATGGTGATGGACAAGGAAGCCTGGCGTGCTGCAGTCCATGGGGTCACAAAGAGTCGGACACGACTGACGGAACACAAACATCACGCACATGGGGAACAGGGGCTCCCGCGGGGCCAGGAGCTCTGTGGGTCCCTCAGGGAGGCAGCGCTCCAGACACAGGTCCAGTGGTCATGTCTCCCTGGTTGTGCTCAGGGCTATGTATGTACGAAAATCGCTCAGTCGTGTCTCTTTGGGACTCCATGGACTGTAACCTGCCAGGCTTCTCTGTCCATGGGATTCTCCGTGCCAGCATACTGGAATGGGGACCCGTTCCCTTCTCTGGGGGAATCTTCCCAACCCAGGGATCGAACACACATTGCAGGCAGATTCTTTACCAACTGAGCCACCGGGGAAGCCCTGGTTGTGCTCAGGGCTAAAGTGGCTTTATACACTTGGGGACCCAGGCCCAGGGCAGCAGAGACTCAACTCACGGCTGGGTTTGTGCAACCCCTGCCAGAGGGTCAAGTCTGTCTGCCCTGGCCAAGTGAGAACCCGCCCTGCTGTGCTCATCACCCTTCTCAGACCCCATTGCTGGCTGAGATCTTGGGGGAACATCCCCTAGCTCGTGGCCACACCCTTTAGCTCGTGGCCACACCCTCTAGCTCGTGGCCACACCCTCTAGCTCGCGGCCACCCCCCTAGCTCATGGCCACCCCCCTAGCTCATGGCCACGCCCACAGCTCATGACCACACCCCCTAGCTCGTGGCTGCAGGTGGATGGGACTGGCTTTGGCCTGGTCCTGAGGCTCACCTGGCTTGGTCCCCTGCCTGCCTGGCACCTGAGTGGCTGCCTGGACTCCATCAGGACCGGGTCCTTCCCTGAGAACAGAGCACCAGGATCATCAGTTCCTGTCCTGCCTTGGCGGCCCTTCTCAGGGCTCACTGCCCAGCTCAATCCTGTTCTGGGACCCTGTGGGCCTGGGTCCTTGGGGACCCTCCTCTGCCCCCCACCCCGCCCCGCACTGTTCCCGCGGAAGCAGAGCCTGAGAAGCCCTCCCTGACCCTGAGGGCCCAGGAAGCCCAGGAGTCTCTCTCAGGTGCCCCTGGGCAGGGTGTGTAGGGCGGGTGGGGCACAGGGGCTGGGCTGGCCGCACAGGCATGACTTCTTGCAGGGCAGACCTCCAGCCCATGTCGGGTCCCCAGGGTCAGTCCCTGGAGCATGTCCAAAACGTCATGCTCCAGGTCCTAACAGGGTTCTGGTTCGGGTTGGGCGTGGCTCTTCTGTTTCAGTAGCTGTTCACCCATGAAGCTGGAGAGGCCTGGACCTCCCCTCCTGCCCGCTGTCTCTGCCCTGGTCCATCCGCTGGTCCCTCGGGTGTCACCTCCTGATGTGTCTCAAACCTGCTACTTTAGTGCTCTCCTGGTCACCACTGCGGGCCGGGCACAGCTGCTTCAGCCTGAGCCCAGGGGCCACCGCCGCTCAGAGTTTAGCCTCCACGGGGTCCTCTCCCCTCAGCGAGGGGCCTCTGGCAAATGCAGAGCTACCAGGCCACACTCGTGTCCTGTGGGACAGCCACTGGTGTGCCTCACCCAGCGAGGCTGATGTGGTCAGGCCTGTCTGGGAAACAGTGAGGTAAACCAAGTCCAAGAGGTCTGTCTCCTGTCTGCGGGCCTTGTCAGAGCCTTTAATGGGCTCACCTCAGTGTGACTCCAAGAGAGGACACTGAGAGAACCAGCTCTGAGTTCACGAGCATCTCAAGCCCTTCACAAGGGACAGCCAGCCCCCCTTTCTCAGCCTAGGTCCTTAGGACCCCAGGGACTGCCCGCCTGCCCCACCGCCTCTCCTGCCAGTTTCCCTCATGGCACTGGACTCCACTCCACCAGACTCTGTGCTCACTCCAACTTGTGTGTCCTTTCAGTGGGCATTTATTACACACCCACTGTGCACCAGCAGGCAGGCTTCCCTGGAGGCTCAGTGGTAGAGAACCCGCCTGCAATACAAGAGACACAGCTTCGATCCCTGGGTCGGGAAGATCCCCTGGAGAAGGAAATGGCAACCCACTCCAGGACTCTTGCCTGGAGAATCCCATAGACAGAGGAGCCTGGCGGGCTACAGTCCAAGGGGTTGCAAGGAGTTGGACGTGACAGAGATTAAGCACACATGTGCACCCGACGCTAGACCAGGCGCTGGAGATGAGGCAGGGACAAGATGACACAGGTCCCTGGAGCTCAGCCTCGTGGGGCGGAGGTCGGCCCACACGCAGGTAGATAAGGAGCACGGTAGGGGCAGGTAGAGCTTAGAGCTGCAGGGAGCGGCCCCGGGACGTCAGCTGGGTCTGGCAGTCCTCCCAAGGACATAAACAGTTTCACGGAACACCAACACCCCCGGGGTGGTCCCGGACACAGACAGCAGCGTGGACCTCGTCCAGGCCACAGAAATGTTCGGACCGCCCCGTTCCCAGCTGCGGGAGTGACCGCTGCTTCCGGTGGAGTGAATCACAGTCCCCGCCCCGTCCTGTCACGGCCACACCCTTCCCGAGACCAGCCAATTGGAAGCGAGCTGGCCTCCTCAGGCCCCGCCCAGCAACCCTGGCACCTGGTGAAAAGCCGCGTGACTCTGCCTTGTGGCGGAGACCGCTGAACCTCTTCGAACCTCTTCGTCCACCACGGGGAAGCCCCGGTTTGCTTTGACAGCTCAGTAGAGACAAGAAAAGTGGGTAGTGGGGAGAGAAAACGGAGACACGGGAGGCGAGTGTGGGTGCTGTTGGCCCGGGTGGGTGTCGGGGAAGGCCTGGGGTGTCTGAGGGAAGGAGGCTGTGCCCTGAGCAGCGCTGGACCCTCACCGCCTCATCCCGCGGGGTCCACCTGCTCCGCCCACCTGGTCGGTGTTTGTGGCCCAGGGACCCTCCAGTACCTGCAAGGGTCGCTCTGCTTGTCGTCAATCTGGGTGAGGAGATGGCTTCAGAGAGGGCCTGGGTCACACAGCTGGGGTGTGGCTGAGACGGTGAGGGTCAGGCCCCTCTGCGGGGTGGTCTCCTGAACCTGTGTTCCTTCTGCCACACCCTGGGCCCCCTCCCTGGCAGCAGGGGCTGCTGGCTTAATGCCTGTGGGCCAGAGGGCTGGCAGGTGGCTGGCTGACTCCTTGCTGCCATGCACTGCCTGCCCCTGGGGTGCCTCCATCTGGGGGTGACCACAGACCACCTGGAGGGTGCCTCCCCCATCCCCCATCCCACCAGGGCTCCTGCTGGCCTCTGCCCCAGCCTCAGTCCCAAACACTGGGTGGTGGGCCATCTGGCTGGGCCCTCAGGTGCTGGGTTCCTGGGCCGCTGGTGACCCCCAGTGGACTTCCTCGCTCCTGGAACTATCCTGCCCCCACCTGCCCCCACGCTCCGGGGGGCTGTGCCTGCTCTGACCTGCGGGGCAGCCTCCTGCGGGTGTCTCTTCCTCCCACAAGGACCCCACCCCCTTGACTGGCTCCACTGCCCTTCCTGCTCCACGCCTGCCCTTCAGGGGGCGCCTGTCCTCCTCCCCCCAGCCCTACACCTGGAACACACCTCCAGCCCCACACCCCAAACCCCCCTTCCCAGCCCCCCACCCCAGAACACTTCCCCTCCAGCCCCACACCCCGAACCTCCCCAGCCCCATACCCTGAACCCCCCCATAGAGGTGCCTTCACACACCCCCTTCCTCCCTGTCCTCTGTGCCCTTATCCTGCCTCTCCGTCACCCCCAGGCCTTCACCTCTCTCCACCAGCTGCCGCCTGGGCCCCGAGGCCTTCAGGCCACAGGCCAGCTGCTCGGGCCTCCCTGCAGTGCGTGGGGGACAAAACATCCACACGAGCAGGGACCATGGACTTCTCCGCTGCCCCAGGAGAGGTGTCGGAGAGGGAGTGCTGGGGGAGGCCCCATGATGTGGGAGGCAGGGAAGGGAGAAGGGGATGGAGGGGAGTCGAGGGGGCAAAGTCCTCTCCAGAATGGGCTACCCTTTCATGTTGGCTCCCCGGAGACCTCAGTGGTCAGCACGCCTTGCTCACCATGCTCCGCTGCCCTGCCCACCTGGGGCTTGGTGCGGGATTGACACCCAGGATTTGGGAAGAAGGCAGAGGCTGGGGTCCAGGCCCACCAGGAACAGGCCCCACCACCTTTAAGCCCAGGTCAAGCCCGTGGGGAGTAGTCACTTCCTTCTGAGGGGCCAGGTGTCTGGTGTGTAGGCGGCCACTTTGCTCTTGTCAAGTGGACCCTCGTGTGTGAGGCAGATGGCAGAGGACCTTGGGCGGGCCCTCGGCCGGGTCTGCTTCCCTGGCCACAGGGAAAAGAGTCCAGAACTCCACCCGCCCCTTCTCTGCAGCCCCATCCCCTCACCGTGGGCAGGAGGACACCCGGGTATCAGGACAGCTGCAGGGCCGCCTGGGGCACAGGCCGGGTTGCGGTTCCAGCTCTGTCCTGGCCCCCTGTGTGGCCTGGGGACATCACTGAATGTCTCTGAGCATCCACCCCCATGAAGTGGGCTCAGGGCCGCAGCCCCTGCCTAAGGGCCAGAGACATTGTCCCAGCACACGGCATCCCCAGCGGGGGCTGACTCAGGAGTATTTACACCAGTGGCTGGAGCCTGGGAGAGTCACCCTGCCATGGAGACCTGGTCGCCATGGAGATGCGCAGGAGCTGGGGCCGTCTTTGCACCAGGCAACCTAAGAGGTCCTGGGGCCTTGAAGCCAGAGGCACTTGGTGCTGTCAGGGCAGATGATGAACTTGGGCCACCAAGCAGGAAGCTGGGAAGAAGGCAGCCTTGAGTTCAAGAACAGCTGAGGCTGTGGTGGGATTGGAGGCCCTTGAGCAGACCAGGCCTGAAGGCCCTCTCCTCCTGTCCCATCTCAGACCTCCAGATGTCCAGACTCTGACATGTAACTGTAGCTGGTACCGCCCCCTCCTCTTCTAGAGAGACTAGCTGAGCTCAGCCCCTTACCCAACTGACGCAGGACTCCCATAGGCCCCCATGCCCCGCCAAGCCCACCCTGGACCCTCAGACCCTGCCTGATCCGGAAGGTACAACACGGTGAAAACCCATCTCTGCTAAATGACACCGATGGCATGAAATTTCTCCAGGCAGACCTGGTCCTATGGCAAGAGCCAGACCCAGCCCCTCCCTCTCAGCCTGGCGTCTGCGGCCTCCACGTCAGGCCCTTCTGCCGGGGCCGCCGCCATCCTCCCAGGCATGGGGACTGCCTCCCTTCCTGCAGAAAGCATGGCCTCAGGCCTGCAGGCGGTGCCTGGAGACAGGTGACAAATATGGCAGGTGGCCCTGCTCCTCACCGGGGTGCTGTGGGTGTGGCCGTGAGGAGGGGGCACCGACCGGGGTGGGGGGGGGCAGGATGCTGCCAGCTGGGTCACCTGGGGCCATGCAGGGGTGCACCCTGTCCAGGGTGTCGGGGAGCAGCAATGGGTGGGACGGTGAATGCTGCTCAGTCATTCGTCCGCAGGAAGCTCTCCTGGGGCCCTCCCCACCCCGGGCTGACCTTGAACCCCAGGCTTCTGGCCCCCGATGGGGTCAGCCCCTTCCACAGCCTTGGGTCGCGGAGGCCTTCTCTCGCCACACGGTGTCGCTGTCGGGGGTGCTCAGTGCAATGGCAGGGGCCGCCCTGTGGGCCCAGCCCAGCCCGCCCTCTGGCTGTCCGGCTGTCCGGGGAAGGAGGGACTGAGGGGGATGAGAGCAGGGCTGGGCCCAGGGCCAGGGAGGCGGCCGGGCCACGGAGCTGGAGGAGGCGCTCAGCCTCTCGGGGCGGAGGCCACGCTTGCAGGCAGGGCCCAGGCTGGCTGGGGTGGGGGTCGGGGCAGGTGCTTCCTCCTTAAACATGATTACAGAACACGTCTTAGGACCCGGAGGCATAAAGACGCATGTACTCCAAGCTGGTTTCATTGCTGTGGATGCCATGTGTTAAACAGTATGTATTATTATACACAGTCACAGCATATATTGTATATTACATGTAATATAGTCAGTATCATTGTATTCCTTTTTCCTGCAAATTTTAAACGGAATTGAAGTGAGGCTTTCTGTTGTCACAAACAGTATGTGGGCCTTGGCGCTGTGCCCACTCTGCCGATGGACAGGCTAGCTGTGCCGTGACCCTGAATGTCCCCTGAGATGCTGGACCCTTGTCAACTCACCCGAGTCACCTCAGCCCTGGAGGACGGCCTGGTCACTCTGTGCCCACGTGGCAGGCCCTCGCTCAGTCCTGGTCTGTAGGGTCTAAACGCTGGACTGGATCTGCCATCATCTCTCCCAGGGGGGTCCAAGGTCAGCGGTGGCCCCTGTGAACCTTAAGGCCCATGGTCTCTCAAAGGCCCCCCACCTTGGACACCCCAGAAGTCCCTCAAGTCCCTCTGGTGAGTCGCGTCCCAGGAAGGGCAAGAACACTCAGACCTCTCCCCCCGGCGGGACACAGCCGTCCTCGGCCTGTTGCAGCAGTTGGGGACAGGGGATCACCTCCAGGGTTGTGGTCTCTCACTCGCCCCCAGCACTCACCCACATCTCTGAGCATGGTCCTGGCCTGCCCTGGGGGGCAGAGGGGCTGACAGTCTGGGGTCCCCAGCCTGCTCTCCACCCTGCTCACCTGCTAGCCAGACCCAGGGCCCATGACGGGCCAGGAGCCACTCCCTGGTTAGGCAGCAGGTGGCAGCAGGCGCCCAGCTTTGGACCAGGGCTCCGGGCTGGCCCCCGACTCCCTCACTCCCCCACCCGGCTCCACTACCCCAGCTGAGCAGTCTCAACTGCTAGCTCCTTCCATCCATCAAACAGCCCCTACAAAGTGGGGTGGGGAAAGTGAGGCTTGGTGAGCAGAGCAACTGCCCAGACCTCTGTTCCTGAAGCCTGGCCCTTTCTGCCACTTCCCAGGGCCTCCCCAGACAAAGTAGCTGCTTTGCCCACCCTGACTTCATCCAGTTTGTTTTGGGATTCAACTGCTTCTACACATTACTGGTGACTAGGTGGTCAGAGAAGGCAATGGCACCCCACTCCAGTACTCTTGCCTGGAACCTCCCATGGATAGGGTCACGAAAAGTCAGACACGACTGAGCGACTTCACTTTCACTTTTCACGTTCATGCATTGGAGAAGGAAATGGCAACCCACTCCAGTGTTTTTGCCTGGAGAATCCCAGGGATGGGGGAGCCTGGTGGGCTGCCGTCTATGGGGTTGCACAGAGTCTGACACAACTTAAGTGACTTAGCAGCAGCAGCAGGTGGTAGGTATCACCCTCCCCCATGCCCCTCGGGCCCACATTTGGGGCCCTGTTGGTCTCTGGGGTTGGCCAGTTGGTGACAGATGAGAGGCTGGGAGTCGGTTGGCTGGAAGGTAGAGAAAGTTGCAGGGTGAACCAGGTGTCACCTCCTCCAGGAAGCCATCCCCAATTGCAGTGCAGGGCCCAGGGCTCTTCAGGGCTTTCCTAGCCCCTGGGCTGCTATTGTCATGGTGCTGAACACAACAGGTGGCTGTTATGTGTCTGGTCTGCCCCCTACCAGGCCATGAGCTCTGACTGCAGGACCAGACACGGCAAGACTGCCAGGAGGGTATCCATGGCCAGAGTCAGCTCAGAGAGACCTGGGTTCCTGTGGCCAAAGGTGGTGCTGAGCTGCGGACATTCAGAGGAGAGGGGCTGTGCATTTAGCACCATGGCACGCAGGAGGGCCAGAGACGAGTCCAGGTGGGAGCCCAGTGCCCACAAGGGCAGAGCGGCTGCCCCAAGCAGCTCTGAGGTCCTGCTGTGGGAGTGGGGGTGGAGAGACAGGAGGGACAGAAAGGGTGTCCAGGAACACAAGCAGCCAGATTCTGCTGCTGACTGACCCAGGGTGATAAGAGGAGGTGGGCAGTGCCTCTCCTTGATGACCCACACAGCCAGCAAACTGCAAACTCCTACACAGGCATTAAGACCCAGCTCATATGGTCCCTGCTTGAGAAAGCCCTCCCTGCCCTTTGGGGGTCCCTGCTCCGGGTTCCCACCCTGACCCACAGTACAACCGAAGCTCTGCAAGGGCAGCCAGGCCACAGATGGTGTCAGGGTGCTGGCCTCACAGATGCAGCCATGCAGGGCTGGGGGCTCAGGATGGGTGGGGTTTGGGGCTGAGATGGCAGACTGGGACTGTCATCACGGCTGGGGAGGCAGGGCAGAGGGTCCCTCCACAGCCCCAGGCTGCTGCACTCGGGCTCAGGGGGTGCCAGGCTCAGCCCACCTCTCCCCTCTCCGGGACCCTGGCGGCGTGAGGAGCCTCCTCTGGCCTCGTCACAGGGTTCCTGTCCCAGACCCTGCCCGGGATCAGCCCGAGCCTTGTCTGTCCTGCAGCCGGGGGCCCCTGAGCTGTCCTGTCTGCACACCCTGTGCCACAGGCAGGAGCCGGCCCGCAGGGTGTCATGGGGTGATGGCGGGGGCTGCTCCAGCTGTGGGCACAGGGGTGGGGAGTGGACCCATGCGTGGCAGCCCCTCCCCAAGGGTACTCTGAGTCAGGTCGATGGGTCTCTTCAACACCTGGGCTGGTGTCGTGGGGACAGGCCTGCAGCAGCCATTGGCAGACAGCCTGAGACCCCAGCAGAGACTGGGTGAGCGCTGGGAGGGCAGGCAGACTGGAGGCGGACCCCCGACGTTAGGGCTACTGGGCTCCAGTCAGGCACTGGGTCTGAGGTGGCATCAAGGGCGGGGCCATGGACTGTGCTCTGAGTAGCTGACTGGAGTCCACACCCCTGCAGCGGGGCCTGTGGGGGCTCCACCAACCTGGGGCCCAGGGACGCCTCTGGAGCCCAGCTCCCACAGCCTGTGCTCAAACATGGGTTGTGGCTGGGATGCAGGACTGCACCCACTAGGAGGGCCTGAAGGCAGCCGGGATGGCAGACGAAGCTGTGCTGACCCCCCAGCAGCCCAGAGGCGGCCCCCCAGTTGGGCCAGACCCACACTCCCCAACACCAACACACACGCCCTCTAGCGCCCAGCCCCGGGGCTCCCAGAAGGAACAGGGCCGACTCAGTTTCCACATTGAACAGCTTTATTGAGCTCCAGGTGTGCACGCCGCAACCTCCCGCCCGCCTGGCCACCCAGTCGCCTCTGCATGCGGGGGCGGACCCTCCGTGGACGTCACTGGGCCCCTCAAGGAAGGCAGTAGGTTGTATAGTTATCTTCCGAGGGGGCAACATCACTACCCTGAAACCACACAACCTACTACCTCACCCCGCCGGCACCCGGGTGTGGGAGGGCCCACCGTCCCGCCGCCTGCCCAGCCCGCGGCCCCCGGAGCCGTGGGGGGCTGGACGGGCACGGGGCAGGAGGGCCACGCCGACGGCGCCACGGCTCCCCTGCGGCGTCCAGCCCGCCTGCAGGCGCGGGGAGTGGGCACAGGTCCCCGGGGCCGCCGCGGGCTGGAGAACGCGCCTCTCTCTTCCTGCCCGCAACCTGGGAGCCCCGGCCCCCCTCCCTCTGCTGACCAGAGGCCTGGCACTGAGCTGGGCGGGCTGGCCACTGGAGAAACGGGCGGATGGAAGCTGGCCCCATGGGCCGCCCTGGGGCGCGGTTGTCCCACCCCAGCCGAGTCTCAGCTGGCCCTGGGGCTGCTGCTCCTGGCATCCAGGGTCAGCTGCAGCCCGGACTAGGGGCTGCCCACGAGCCTCGTCAGGGGGACAGGGCAAGGGGCATGCGGCACAGACGGCGTGAGGGGAGGGAAGGGCCGGCTGACTGGAGCCCTCCTTGGACACCTCACACGGTACTGCCCTCAACCCTCACCTGGCCCGTTTCATAGATAAGGAAACTGAAGCTCAGAGAGGTCAAGGGACCTGCCCCACCCTGCAGAGGCCGCCCCCCTCCCCCATCCGCCCGCCCCCACGCCAGGGTCCTGGGTGCTGGCCACTGTCGGTATTACAGCCACTTCAGGAAAGACAGTAGATTGTATAGTTATCCCATAGCAGGGCAGAGCCCCAAACTATACAACCTACTACCTCACCCCAAAGGGCCGTCAGTCAGTCTCGGCGCCTGGGCTGGGCGGACTTGGTGGCTCCCGGAGGCGCTTCCTGGAGGCGTCGGCTGTGGAGAGCGGCGGGGGCAGGAGCTGGGGTGGCGCTGGAGGCTGAGGGCCCGGGGCCCTGGCAGGCGGCTCAGCAGGGGCCTGTGCGCCCAAGGAGCTGCCCCGCAGGAGGACACTGCTGACCAAGGAGGGGAGGGAAGGAGGGAAGAGGGAGCGGGGACACCAGTGGGGCGAAGAGGCCCGCGGGGCTCTCAGGAGAGGCTCACAGGTGACCGGACCGCGCCCATCTGGACTGGAGACGGGAGAGGCCGCGGTGTCCCCAGGCGACCTGTGCGGGAGGCGCTGGGAGGAAGGCTGGCGTTTGTCAAAGGCCAACCTGTGCCCAAAGCGGCCAGAGTGCCCACCACGCCCCCATTTCACAGCACCGCCACCTGCGATCCCGCCTCCACCCGCTGGACCAGGGGGCATTCCCTCCCCAGCAGCAAGGTCGTGCCATCAGGGTAACCCAGGCTTTCCCAACAGGCAGAGGCTCTAGAATGTTCCCTCCTTCCAGAAGGGAACCTGGCTCTCAGGGAAGGGTGTCTGGGCTAGAGCTGCAGACACAGGGCCCGGTGCCCGAGTCTGAGCCCCACACAGGTCACGTGACTGTCACGAGGTCACACCGCCAATGGGTGGCAGGGCAGAAGACAGATCATTACTGCTTTCTGCCTGGTAACACCTCTTCCTTGTAACTGGTGCCGCTGCACAAGAGCCCCAAGCCGTCAGACACCCCTCACTTCCCCCCACACCCCTCCCTAGCAGGCTGCCTCCTCCAGGCAGGCACCAGGCTGCTACATGCCATGTGGTCTTCCCAGGCCTGGTGAAGCCAGGATCACTGATCCCGTGGGCCCCGGGCAGGGGAACGGCCCGCCCTCTGGCTCGCCCACTACCGCAGTGGGGACTCTCATGCCCAGGCCCAATGAACAGCGCAGTGGCCGCTCCCCGAACAACCCCAAGGAGTATGAAGTCAGTGCCAGGGCCCTCAGCCAGGGATGGGGACGCTGGCACCCACACCGTGCCGTCCACCCAGAGGACGAGCCTGAGGTACAGTCGCCGGGGCGTGGAGCCGGGAACACCCCAACTCCTGGCTGGCCTGTGGTCACAGCTGTCCTGTCTCTCCTTGAGGCCCCAGAGGGGAATCTGCGTGAGAGGGTCTCAGGGTCCCATCCCACTGTCTCTGCCTGAACTCCCTGCCAGCAGTCAGGGCCAGGGAGTCCCCAAGGACAGAGCCAGCCCGCCTCTAAGGACGGGGGCTGAGGAGTGGGTGGCCAAGGGTCCTCCATGACGGCTGAGGCCACAGGACGCCACAGACTACAGCCCTGACCGCGTCCCTCCCCTTTACAATCCTCCCGCCAAGTCTCCTTACTTCCCAGCACCAGAATGGTCGGAGGGGCAGGCACAGTCACTGTGCTGTCCCGCGCCCTGGGACAGTCACCACACCAAGGCCGGGGTGGGCCGGTATCCCGCAGCACAGGGGCCTCCTGGGCATCCCGGCTGGGCTCCCCACGAGGAACGCTGGCCTCAGGCAGACACTCCCATCTCAGCGCCACTTGTTGACCTGTTGGGGTTTAGAAAAAAAGACACAAGCGTCAGACCTTGTGCAAAAGGCGCAGCCAAGCCTAAGCTCCGGCCACTGCTCTGCGCCTCCTCCCTGGACTCGCCCGTCCACCTCCTGCAGACCCCAGGATCGCAGTCCAGCCTGTCTCACTACCGCCCCTTGCCTGGGGACAAAGCCCGTGGAGAGGCCTGGAGAGAGCGGCCGCTCTGGCTGCCTTGTGTCCGACGACCCTGGATGGGGAATGAACAAGACCCATTCCTCATCCATGAGTGGCCAGGGCCACTGGTGTTCCCATGCCGGGTGGCCAGACCTTCCAGGCTCACTCTGGGGTCTGGATGTTGGGAGGGGGCGGCAAGGGGAGGAGCGATGGGTGCTGCCTCCTGTGTGCCAGGCCGTTTGTGGGACCCAGGAGGAGGAACCAAACTCCCCAGTTCACAGAGGAGGCTCCCAACAACGAAGCTGAAAAGTGAAGCCTCAGATCATCCCAAAAGCAGAAACGTGGGGGAGCGGGCACCCGGGACCGGGTGTGAGGCCTCAGCCAGGACTCACTCAGCGAATCACGGCCCCAACTGGCTCCAACCCGCTCGGCCAACTGGAGGGCCCGAGCCTCATCCCGGGCTGCTGCACTCGGAGCCAGACCCACTGGGGTCTATCCAGCCCTATCATATGCCAACCACTGAGCCTCGGTGTCCCCAGCCAGTAACAGGGACGGAGGGTCGGCCCACCAGGCTGCGGGGGTGCGGTCCTGCCCCTCGTCCCTCTACGCTCCCAGAGGCCCGACGTCCATCAATCATGTGGGCTCACATCTCTGCACCCCGCCCAGCCCAGCTCCCATCATTTCCCCCTCCAGCCTCCAGAGCAGAAGAGCGCCCTGGGCAGCCCCTCCCCACCCTGCCGCGCGCCTCCTGGCCTTTGCCCTGGCCTCTCCTAAGCCAGGAGTGACCACCCCGTTGCCCATGAAGACTGCGCTCCCTATGCATGTTCCTCTCGCTTACTGCCCATCGAGAGGCCTGCGGGGGGGGGAGAGGGGGCGCCCAAGTGAATTCTCACTGTCCTGGCTCTGCGACCTGGCCTGGCCCTCCTGGGCCCCAGGTCTCACGTCTACACCCAGAACCGCGGCAGGCACGCAGCTGACTCAAGTGGTGCCCGTGACGGTGCCCCTGGACAAGGGGGGACTTCCTCTCTCCACGAGGGCCGGGTGGGCTCCCACACGGCAGCCCAGCTAACAGCCTCTCCAGGTGGACAGAAGGCAGGTGTACCCCCAGCAGGGTTCCCCAAACTCGGGCTCTGCCTGCCCAATGGGGAGCCACTCTCACACAACCTGTCTCTTTCTTTAGCCAACAATCCAGGACTGGTGGGAAGGAAGGAGGACTGACCCAGGTCTGAGATCTAATCGTGGACACATTTCGGAGCTGGTGGGGAGGCCTCGATTCTGGGTGTCAGGAGGCGTGCTTTGCTCGGCCCACTGCCCCACAGTCCTAAAGGTGAGCATGGGTCCAGCCCAGGGAGGGTCAGCAGAGACCTCCCTTCTTCCAGCAGGGTGGCAGGGGTCTGAGACCTCCTAAGGGACCCTTCCTGGTCAGCCTGGACTGGGGGTGGCGGCAGGAGCAGCCACTGTGCCATGAAAGGGGCTCCCTGGGCAGGGCTGCGGGAAAGAGTGGTCAGCAGTTGCCCTGCCATCTGCCACCGCCGGCCCAGCCCCAAGCCCCAGCGTCGGCCTGTGGGCAGGGCGCCGGGCAGGGAGGAGCCAGGCCAACCAGGGACAGGTGTGTGGGAGGCCTCGGTGGGCAGGTGGCCCTTTCAGGGCCGGGCGGATGTCTGGAGCGAGCGAGGCAGACAGACGGTGTCACCCCGCAGTCACCTCGGGCTTGGCTTGGGGCCACTGGGAGCCTGAACCCCGCCAATGACGGCCCCCCCTACCACCACCCCGATTAGGTTTCTCCCCATAAAGCAGCCAGTGTTTCTGCTCGGCAAGCCGTGCCAACAATGGAGTCTGGGAAAAAGGCGTGGGGGGTGGCATCCGGGGGCCGGGTCTCCCTACAAACATGGCCCATAAAGTTAACGAGATGTGCACCCAGCAGAGGCTGGCTGGGGCCGGGCAGAGGCTGGGCAGAGCTGGGCACACACTTGAAAGGGGCACCAAAACTCAGGAATCAAAAGTTGCAATATAAAATTTTTTTTAATGCAAAAAAGCCCCTGGCGTAAGGACAAATTTATGGCGGAGCAGAGGCTTACTGATTTCTGAGCTCAGCTGAGTGCAGGGCCCAGTAGCTTCAGTGCCCCAAGACCACCTGTGGGGGACAGAGGAATAAAAACTAGACCTGGAACCCGGCCTTCTGACCCTGGCTCTTCCCACAGCCCGTATATAGCCCGGTGCTGCCACGTAGGTGGGGAAGTGGCGCCCACAGACACTGGAACGCCTGCCTTTCTTGTCAGGGAGACAGAGGGCCCTCTCGCTGGTACCCTTTCTGCCCAGTCTCCCTGAGACAGACGCCCTTGTGCTCTGGGTCAAAGTCTCCCATCCCTGGAAGTCTGTACCCTGCCCTGGCTGCCTACCCTCCTGTCTTCCTCCAAGCTTGCAGCTGGGAGGTGGCACGCACGGGAAATGTCCACTCCCCAGGGAAGGGGCCAGACATGCACCAGGGACCGAGGGTCACTGCCCACAGAGGTGTGAGTCTGAAAGCCCCCAGGAAGTCCTAGCATCTAGGAAGCTGGGGGTTTCCTCCTGGCCAGAAGGCTAAGCTACAATGGGATCCAGCCCTGCTCTGCACACACCCCTGCATTCACGGGGGCCATGGGCACGGGCTGGGGACAGATGGCTTTGGGAGCTGCCCGGCCACAGTTCTATCCCCTGCTCTGGCCTCTATCAGCGATGGGCCTCAGGCAAGTCAGTCAGCACCTCTGGCCTCAGCTGGTGGCTTGGTAAGTGGGGGAAGGATGGAGCCAGGGCTGTCAGGAGGGAGGTCCAGGTGCCCGTGCCCAGGGGCGGGGCAATCACCAGGGAAGCTGCTCCTCACCGTGGAGGGTCTGCTCAGAGTCCAAAGGGAACAGCAGCCAGGATGCAGAGCCCTCTCCTTGCCCGGTGGGTGTCTCCGTCTGGTGTTTAACCATTAGGCAATCGTTTTAACCTCAAAGGCGTATATTTATCGGAAAATATTCTCAGTCGCACCCGCAGTCTGGGTCACAAGGCAAGGAGAGGGAAGAAGGGGGTGGGTGGGGGACCAGATGCAACCACATCATTAAAAACGCCCGGCGTGAAACCGCGCCCCGGGGGCAGCCCCACCTGGCCACAGCCCCTCAAGAGGTATCTTCTGCTTACCGGGGCTCCCTGCGCCCCCTCCCCAGGAGGCTCTGGGCCTGGTCGGGCGTGGCACCACCCCGTCCTTGGCTGGGTTTCCCGAGCCGGCGGTGGGAGGACACAGCGCGCAAACCCCACTCGATGGTGACGGAATGTCCTCTCCGGAAACCGCGAGGAGCGGGAATCTGGGAAAAACCCGGGGGCTGTGTGCCCAGCAGCCGACCCAGCCTGGAGGGCCTGGCGGGGCTCCTGGGACGGCGCCCTACCGCTCCCAGGGCCCGGGGTGCGCTCTGCTATGCGCGTGCTGCCCGGCGCGGGCCCAGCCTTGGCCAGCCGGGGACCACAGGCCAGAGCGTGGCCCCGGGGCCGCCCGGCACGCCCCGTATGCCAGAGAAAGGGCACAACCCCTGTAACACGCGCGCCCTCTCCTCCAACACCGGCCCGGCCTCTTTTCCCGGACACGTCTCTGCGCCCCTCAGGGAAGGACGCGGACTGCCGTCGGAGGCCCCCGTCGCTGGGTCCCGCGGGCGGGCGCGGACGCCCGGCGGCTCCACGTCCACCCCCGCCCCGGCCCCGGGGCCCCTGGACGCCGCTACGCTGCCCCTCACACGGCGGCCGCCTCTGCCCTGATCGCCCGGCGCTGACTTGGGGGGCGGCGTGGGTTCACAGAGTCGAGAGCAGGGTGTGGAAGGAGACCGGAGAGCTCTGTCTCTGGGAGGAAGAGGCCCCAGATCGCGGGGGCGGGGGGGGGGTCTCAGGGGCTGGTCTCCCGGGAGCTGGGGGTCTGGGGTCTCAGGGGCTGGTCTCCGGGGTCTCAGGGGGCTGGTCTCCCGGGAGCCGGGGTCCGGGGTCTCAGGGGCTGGTCTCCGGGAGCCGGGGGTCTGGGGTCTCAGGGGCTGGTCTCCGGGAGCCGGGGGTCTGGGGTCTCAGGGGCTGGTCTCCGGGGTCTCAGGGGGCTGGTCTCCCGGGAGCCGGGGTCCGGGGTCTCAGGGGCTGGTGTCCGGGAGCCGGGGGTCTGGGGTCTCAGGGGCTGGTCTCCCGGGAGCCGGGGGTCCGGGGTCTCAGGGGCTGGTCTCCCGGGAGCCGGGGTCCGGGGTCTCAGGGGCTGGTCTCCGGGAGCCGGGGGTCCGGGATCTCAGGGGCTGGTCTCCCGGGAGCCGGGGGTTCGGGGTCTCAGGGGCTGGTCTCCCGGGAGCCGGGGTCCGGGGGTCTCAGGGCTGGTCTCCGGGAGCCGGGGGTCTGGGGTCTCAGGGGCTGGTCTCCGGGGTCTCAGGGGGCTGGTCTCCCGGGAGCCGGGGTCCGGGGTCTCAGGGCTGGTCTCCGGGAGCCGGGGGTCCGGGGTCTCAGGGGCTGGTCTCCCGGGAGCCGGGGTCCGGGGTCTCAGGGCTGGTCTCCGGGAGCCGGGGGTCTGGGGTCTCAGGGGCTGGTCTCCGGGGGTGCCGAGGCGGCGGGCCCAGGCCGCAGGGAGCGCCCCTCCTCCAGGAAGCAGCCGCCTCGGCTTCCTCAGGACAGGCGGTGCCGGGTCCGACCGGAAGGCCGCCTGGGGCTGCTGAGGCGGGGAAGCGGGTGACTTGGAGGCCCGAGGGCGCCGCCTGCCTCCTCCGCGTGGCCTACACAGGCCTGCCTCTGTGTGCGGCGCGTCCGGGGGCCGCTCCCCCGCAACCCCGCTATTTCTAGAACTGTCCGCGGCGGCCCCGTGGCGGCGAGGTCTCCCCTCGGGGCACGGCCTTCCCGACGGGCCGCTCCCGGGCGCTGGCGGGCAGCGTCTCCACCCGCGCGGCAGGCCGGCCCGGGGCCGCGAGGGGCCGGCGCGGTCGGGGCTCCCACCCGCCTCGTCAAGACGCTGGCCGGTGCCAAGCCTGGGGCGGCCCCGGCCAGGGCCGGGCTGGGCGCGGGCCAGGCCGCGCGGGGACGGCGGGCCGCAGTCTCGCTCACAAAATGGCGGGGGCCGGCGGCCATTTTGTGCGGCTCTGGGAAGACAGAGGCGGCGGCGCGGAGGGCAGGGCGCCCGCGGCAGGAGGCGGTCGTCCACTCAGGAAGCAGCCCGAGTGGGGCGGACCGGGCCTCGCCCTCTCCAGAACCTTCTCCTGCCTGAACTCCCTGTCACCCGGCCGCAGAGGCCCTATTGCCCTTGGGTGGCCCCCAGAATGGATGCCTCACGGGGTCTGGGTCCTCATTGCCCTGAGGTCGGGGCAGCCTCTGACCAAGTGGCCTGAGGGGCTCTCCTGCCTTCTAGGGACACCCCGGCACAGCCACCCCGAGATCCAGGCTGGCACCTCCTGTCTGTCCAGTGCAGGGGGAAGGGGGCACAGGGGCAGCTGCCAAGAAACACCCCAGGGGTCGGTGGCCACAGCTCTCCTGACCTCCTGCAGCACGGAGACCTGCCTGACCCGGGCAGGGCGGCCCACAACAGCTCAGGCCTCCTCTGGCTCCTCAAGACTCCTGTCCTGCTTGCCTGACTCATGTCCCTTCTGGGGAACCCCCCCCCACTTCCTCTGGACAAGAGGCACATCTCTCACCTCGTCAGCCAGTGCCTGGTTCAGAACCCCAGATGTAAGGCAGAGACCAGCAGCCCTGCTCTGGGAGCCTTGAGTCCGGCCATTGCCACTCCTCCCTGCTCCTGCAGAGGGAAGACTCAGGATGGAGACCAGTCTCACTTTAAAGATGGTAGACAGGTCCAGGGGGTCAGCACGGACCTGGCTGAAGCCAGCAGGGGAGCCCTTGGAAAGCGACCGACTCAGGGGAGATGCTACTCACATATCTGGGGCACAGCCGGGCTTGTACATTTATGGAGACGGGCAGGTGCAGAGCCAGAGCAGGGCCCATGTCCAGGTCTGGGTCCCGGGCAGCGCCTGGCTTCTATCCTGTGCCCTCCCTGGTGGCAGGAGCCACGTGGGGCCCAGTCAGTACCCCTGGTGGCCAGTTTTCTGCAGGGAATTGTCCTGTTCTCCCTGGCGCCCTGGGGACCTGTGGACATAGGCCGCCCCGTTGGCTCTTTGGGGGTTTGCATGGATGTGGGTCCACAGGACACGCAGGTGTGCGTGGGGCACCCCATGGCAGAGCCACGTTGAGAAGCTGTACCTGCTGAGCCTAAGACTGCCCAGTGTCTGGGGTCACGGCCTGGAGAAAGGGTCCCTCAGCGACCCCTGCCCCGGGGGCATTCCAGATCTTCGAGGTTCTCCTGGCCCATGGTACCCCGAGAGGATCTGGGTGCCCCCTGAGCTGTGCCGGGCCTTGTGGAGTCTTGGGGTGGGGTGGGCCAAAGGGGTACAGAAGCAGAGCGTGTGCCCTGTGCACACCCAGGGACGTGTCCTCACGGCCTCCTGCGTGTCTGCCAGGCCCTGGGGGTCGGTCCCAGGGGCACATTGGTGCCCCAGCCCGGGTGCTGGACACGGCTCTCAGGGCCGTGTCTCCTCTGGGAGGCTGGGGGCATTCCACAGGGAGTGCCCAGGAGAGGGCTGCACTGCACAGCCGTGAGCGGAGCCCGCGGCCCTGTCTCCCCAGTGACGGCCGGGCCGTCCCTGGTCCTCCTCTCTGGTGTTGTCCTTCCCCAGGCCTCCACCCCTTTACTCTCTGCTTTGCTGTTACACTCCTGTCAGGTCTCTCTTCCCCTCGCCCCTGATGTCCCCGGGGGGGCCTCCCCTCTCCCCGCCTTCAGGCAGCGGCTGGCACAGGCCCTGTGTGCAGACACAAAAGCCCTGGGGCGGCGTCTGCGGAGTCTGGCGGGCAGGCTGGACCTGTAAACACGCGAGGCCCAGATGGCAGAGGGGTCCCAGGGCCTCTCCAGGCAGACCTGGAAGGCAGGCCTGTCCCGGGCCATGGCACCAGGCAGGGGAGAGGGAGAGGCTGACAGTCCGGCCCTGACCCTCATGGACCCCGTGATCCTCTAGGAGGCTGGCAGCAGCCGAGGGGGCCCGACAGTCAGCAGCGCAGGCTGGCTCCTGGGAGGGGCAGGGTGTGGCCGGGGGCCCAGCAAACTCGAGCACGACAGCCCCCGCAGGGCCAAGGAGCAGGGCGGGACGTCCTCACGCGCCAAGCCCCGAGCTCTGCCCAGCAGTTACCAGTCCCCCGCTCGCGGCCCAGGCCCTCCTGCAGCGGCTGCCTCCTTGCAAAGGGGGCTTCATCCACCTTACATGCCGGCACCAGCCGGAAACACGCCCCAAGTCGAGCTGCCTGGGGGAGACCTCGGCAAGCCCGACCCCGTACTCACCCTGGACCCTCGGCCACGGAAAGAGGCTGGTGGGAGGGCAGAGCTGAGGGGGGCGCACCCCCAGCAAGAATTGCCTGTCCGGCCCCATGACACACCCTCTCCCAACACACACACACACACATGCGTGTGCTACACGTCTGTGTTCTCTCAGACATACCCAGCCCAGGGTGGCGCTGGCACGGAGCGGGTGGGGAGCTCTGACTTTCAACATTCGAACGCTACCTGGCCTGAGGGTGGCACAGTCATCCGAGCTCTAGGCGTCAGCTGAGGACCGAGGCGTCCAGGCGGAGGGATGAGTCCTGGGAGGAGAAAGAGATGCTGGTTAAGTTGTGGGAAAGCGCACACCCTATGTCTGCACACTGTTGGCTTCGGTCCTCCCCGAGACCGTGCCCCAAGACCCCACAGCACCCAGCACAGCTCGGGGCACCCAGAGCCTCTCGGGGGACACCATGGGCCAGGAGAACCTCGGGGGCCTGGGATACCCCCAGGCAGGTGGGCCATCTGTTCTGGTGATGTGCAAACAGGCCCATGACTAGCATGAAGCTGCTGAGACTCTTGAGGCCTCAGGTCACCTCTCCCCACTCAGCCACCTCCAGCAGAGTCCTTACTCCGAGGGCCACCTCCACGCCCTTCCCAAGCCTGTGAAACTGACCCAAAGCCCGTGGTCAGTAACCACAGCAGGCCTGGGTTCCTGGGCCACCGAATCCGTCCTGGCTGCCTCAGAGGTGCTGCTGACAAAGCCCCAAGCCGCCTGGAGCTGAGGCCACTGCCAAGTCCCTGTTCTGCACGGGGCAGTGGTGGCTCTGCCTTGCCTCATGCCTTCTTCTTGCCCCGGCAAAGGGAGACGAGGCCAGCAGGGCGCCCGGTTGGAGACTTCTTTCAGTAGGTCATGAAAAAGTGGAAGTGTTAGTTGCTCTGTTTGTGTCCAGCTGTTTGTGACCCCATGGACTGTAGCCCACCAGGCTCCTCTGTCCATGGACTTCTCCAGGCAAGAATCCTGGGATGGGTAGCCATGCCCTCCTCCAGGGGACATCCCTGACTCAGGGATAGAACCCAGGTCTCCTGCATCGCAGGCAGGTTCTTTACCGTCTGAGCCACCACGGAAGCCCTTCAGTGGATCATAAACCCATGCAACGACTGGTTTCCACCCCCAGCCTCCTTGCTGAAGCCATGGGTGCGCTGGGGTTCACTCTGCACTCCCAAACTCTGCTAGGACGTATTCCCGCCCAAGTCTTACAGAGGGTAAACTGAGACTCAGGGCTCCAGAGAAGCCTGTTGGGCCGGACAGCTGGTGGGAGGTGGTCTGGGGGCTGCAGGCACTGACAGGGCAGGGTGGTCTCAGGGGAATCTCTGCACCAGAAACCCCAGTGGAGGTGGGGGCAGGCAGCCTCCCTGATTCTGTCTGCTTTGACGATTCTGGCCAGTGCCACAGTTGTGCCACAGGGCAGGTGCGGAGCTTGGCGGGACCACAGCAGACAGCAATCGGCTGCTGTACTCCCCAGCTCCTGGTGGTGAGGCGGGCACCCCTGGGGAGTCTGGGCAAGGTGGGCCCAGCTGGCTGCCGGTTGGGGCCTGCAAGGAAGGACTGGTGCTGGGGTCACCCAAGACCGGTCCATGTTCCCTTCCCGGTCAGGCCGCTCACCTCCCGGGCTGCCCTGCCAGCCAGACACGGGGCAAAGACCGGCCACATGGTGCTGGAGCGTCTTCCAAAGGCCATGACAGGTGTCCAGTTTCCTGGAGATGCTCTCGGACCAGCCATGTTCTACAAGAAACAAAGTGAGCAAGGAGTCAGCCCCACGGGTCTGGTGGCCTGCAGCCCAAGCACAGAAGGGCTCAGGGAGGCCTCTGCCCCTGCCCTCGTCCACCCCACCCCATCTGACACTGTACCTGCAGACCGCCCTCCACACACTGCCGAAGAGGCGCCTCCACACCCAGAGAGGCAGACCGCCCTCCACACACTGCCGAGGAGGCGCCTCCACACCCAGAGAGTGGGGACCTTAGAGGCAGAGGGCCTCACAGAAAACCCTTTTCCGGCAGTCTGACCGCCCCATCGTCGTCCTGGTGCTGGACTTGCTCAGAAGCAAACCCACCCACCGGCTCCCTCGCAGCCCAGCACGCACACCCTCCAGAGTCTGCAGAGGAACACGGCTGGTGAGACTCGAGGCGCCTGCTTCCGGCACAGCAAGCTTGCTGTGTCATGGAGCCCCACCCTCTTCACTCTGGCCCTGCCTTGGCACCCACAACTGGCACCTGGGGCCAGTTCTCCTGCCATCAGAGGCCTAATTCCTACCCAACCTTTAGGTCACCTCCTCCAGGGGGGCCTCCTGGGTCAGGAACAATAGGGTCAGCTCTAGCAATGGGCTGGGGTCCCTTGAAATCAGCTCACAGATGCTCTTGCTACCTCGCCCCCCTCATGCTCCAGCTCCTGAGCCTGGTAGAGACCACCTCTTAACAGCTGTGTGGTCCTCACACCTAGCATGGTGCCCAGCACCCAGGAGGCCTGGAAATGCCCCCACAGAATTTATTTTCTCGAGCTCCAAAATCACTGCAGATGGTGATGGCAGCCATGAAATTAAAAGACACTTGCTCTCTGGAAGAAAAACGACGACAAAGATAGACAAGCACATTAAGAAGTAGAGTCATCACTCTGCCGACACAGCTCTGTATAGTTAAAGCTGTGGTCTTTCCAGTGGTCACGGATGCATGTGAGAGTTGGACCACAAAGAAGGCTGAGCACTGAAGAACTCATGCTTTCAAACTGTGGTGCTGGAGAAGACTCTCGAGAGTCCCTTGGACAGCGAGGAGATCAAACCAGTCAATCCTAAGGAAATCAACTGAATGTCCACTGGGAGGACTGACGTTGAAGCTGAAGCTCCAGTACTCTGGCCACCTGATGTGAAGAGCTGACTCATTGGAAAAGACCCTGACGCTGGGAAAGACAGGGCAGGAGAAGGGGACGACAGAGGATGAGAAGTTGCATGGCATCACCGACTCTGTGGATATGAGTTTGAGCAAGCTCTGGGAGATGGTGAAGGACAGGGAGGCCTGGCATGCTGCTGTCTGTGGGGTTACAGAGAATCTTAGCGAATAAACACCACCACCCTCAGAACCATGCCTGCTACCTGGGAATAGACGGTGTAGGTGTGACTTTGTGTCCTTCCCGAAGGCGCCAGTACGGGGACACCCTAGGACAACTGTCCAGGGCACCCCAAGGCCCAGAAGGCTGGGCAGAGACCCGGAAGCCGGCGCTCGGCCGACGGCAGCCCAGGCCCAGCTTTCTGCCCCCGCCCACCTGGGCTCAGGCTGCAGGGGGCACACGGCGCTCCCAGAGCAGGATCGGCACGTCCTCTGTGACGACGAAAAGGCAGACCCGGACAGAGGCCCAGCCTGCCACGGCGGGGCGTGCTGCTGGGCCTTGAGCTTTGGGCCAGGCCTCTCCTTCTGGAGTCTCTGACCTGGGCCCAGGGGGAGGCTGCGGCCGGGGCGACGGCGGGTTGGGGCGCCCAGTCCCCAGGAGCACGCGGGGCCTCCCTGTGCCCAGGCGCAGGTGTGCGGCTCCCACAGACCCGGTCCTCTCGGGGGCACCCATCACCTGAGGGCCAGGGCTGTGCTCCCTGTGGACAGGTGGGAGCCGTGTGGGCCCGGGGCCTGGGGCAGCTCGGTGCCTCCTCTGCAGCAGTGCCTCTGACTTCCGCGGGACGCACGTGGGACGCCTAAGGCCCTCAGGGTCCACAGGGGACCTGGTGGTGGCTTCCCCAGGACGTGCCCGGGCTTTGCGGTGCCTCAGAGGCTGTGCCGAGGTCACCCCCTCTCTGGAGACAGAGATGGGTCCCTGGGAACCCACCGCCCGTGACCTACACATGACGTGGGCGCAGGACCCTGCGTCAAGCGGCACTGGTTCTCGTCCTGCCTCCCGCTCGCTCGCTGCCCAGGCTCTCACGGGCCCCCTCTCCACGAGTGTCGGATGGGGCGGTGAGGTCTGCGCCCCGGAGCCCCGAGCAGATTCCGAGAGAAGCGCGGGGCCGGGCGGTCAGCCCAGGCCTGGCTGCTGCCGCCTGCATGGGCCGCCAGCCTCGAGCCCACCACCGTCCTGTGGGTTTCAACACGTGTGTGGCGGGCCAGGCTGTGGCACGCGGGGCCTGCCGCCCTCGCTGCTGCTCGCAGGGTCTTGAGCAGAGGCCACGCGGGATCTGGTTCCCTGACCAGGGATCAAACCCCGGCCCTGCACTGGGAGCGCCAAGTCTGAGCCGCTGCACCAGCAGGGCCGTCCCCACTGTCCTATTTATGGGAGCGGGGAGCACCTACCCCCGCCCGCCCGCCAGCAGGATGGGCTGAATGAACCCCCACTGCCCAGTGAGGAAGTCCATGTGACGGCCCCTCCTGTGCGGCCCCTGGGCTGGGGGGGCTCCAACGCCTTCCCTGGAGCGACGGGGCAGCAGCTCCGGGCCCCCACAGGTCGAGGACCCTCCACCAGCTCGAGGAGCTGACTGCAGCACACCCAGTCTCCTCTCTGGACAGTGAGTGCGGCCCGGCCGGCGTCCAGAGGGCTCCCCCGTGGGCCATGCTGAATGCCCACAGCCCAGGGGCTGAGACCCCGCTTTTTGCAAACAGCCCAGGTCAGTATTCCTCTGTGGATGCTGGAATCAGAAGTTGGACTTCCAGGGCACAGGAGCCGGGAAGCGCAACGGCACAAGGCTGCCTTCAGCAGGGGAGAACCAGCCAGAGGCGCGTGCCGGCCACCCACACCTGCTCAGCACACCTGGGGCTGCCATTTCCACCTGAGGGCGAGGCAGCTCCCACTGCAGGCCCGGGGGCCCTGGCTGGATGGCTGAGGGTCGCAGGAGCTGCACGCGGCCACGGCCAGAAACCTCACAGGGACAGCCACCCGCCGGATTGTCCTGGCGCCAGGGCGCCCCTTCACAGCAGCATTTACAGGCAGTCCTTCTTCTGGGCACTCAGCACCCCTGAATCATTTCACCCACCCACCCAACATCGCCCATGGAACCACCAGGCTGGCTGACCGCTGGGCTCCCTGGTCCAGCACCCTGCACACAGAGGTGCCAGGCAGTGCCACCTCCCTCGGGCTGCAGTCCTCACCCTCTGCTGCTCCCAGTCCCGTGTTCCCGGGTTACACCCACGGCATGTTGCCGCCCTTGGAGCCTTTAAGGCTGTCCTGGGAGTGCAGAGTGGCCCTGGGGAGGGTCTGAGCCTCTCCTGATGGGCCAGCCCACATGCTGAGCTAGAAGGGTGGCCAGGGGCCTCAGCCTGTTTCGGGGTCACGAGTGAACCACAAGCTGAGGCCCCCTGGGGACAGAAGCCCCTATTTTGTGCGGGGACTGGGAAAGCAGAAGAATCAGTCAGATCCACTGACTCCTCACCCTGTGTGACTCCAGGCACAGGACTGCCCTCTCTGGCCCAGCTTCCTCCTCCACGATATGGGATAGCCTGTCCCCCGTGTAGGGCTGTGACATCACAGACAGGAGGAAAAGTCCCAAACCCCAGGCTGGCTCACAGTCGGGCTCCCCCTCTCAGCCCCAGAACCCCACAGGGGCCCACAGCACTCGGAGCCCCTGCCCCATGGAGGGGTCACTCGGTGGGGGGGCAGGTCCTCCATCCAGAGGCAGTTTTGTCCTCTGGAAGCTCCTGGCCCACGGAGGCCAGAGGAGCCTGCTGGCACCAGCACCAGGCCCAGCGGGGTGCCAGGAGGCTCACCCTGCCCCACCCCAGCCCCCGAGCATCCCTGGATACTGGCACACTCTTGCGTCCATCCACAGGGGGCTGGGGCCACAGGCCTCCATCTCAGCTCTGTCCCTGTCACCCTGGACAGGCCCCTCCGCCTCCCCGGGCCTCCCTCTTCTCGTGTGACAAAGGGGCAGTGATGTGGTGCTCCCCTCCTAGGATTTACCCAGAGACTAGAGACTGCGCAGAGTGTGCTCGCCCACTGTGGGGCTCAGCGGACGGCGGCGCCCACTGCTGACCCTCCATATGATTTCCAGGCCACAGACGGCCACTCTGATGCCTGCAGCCTCTCGTCTGACAGCTGGCCGACGCGCCAGGGCTGGGCCTGAGTGGACACAGCTGTGGGCAGGCCCCGGAGCGGGAGGCTTTGAGTCATCAGCAGGAACTCCCCTGTCGGCCGAACTGAGGGCCCAGACCGACGGCATACAGCGCCCCCGCGGGGCTCAGCCCTGCCTTGTGCACACGCGCCTGCAGCATCCCACCTGGCCCCTCTCAGAGGTCACGTGTGGGAGAACGTCCTTCCTGGAAACGCGGAGTGCTAACGAAACGCGGGCGGAGGTGCCACAGGCACCCTGGGTGGTGCTATGCCAGGACTCAAGCCCTCGGAGGCGCCTGAGACAGGGCGGGAGGGGTCAGAGGTTGGCAAGCAAGCCTGCGGGCCACGTCCTCCAGCACCACCCCCACCAGGGGGGCTCCCAGATGCACAGACCGGGCGTGTGTGTCCCACTCTGCCGCCCCACTGTGGCCAAGACAACTCCAGGAGGGCCTCGGGGCGCTGACGGTTCCCAGGGCAGGCAGTGTGGGCAGGGTGCTGGTGAGCACAGGCTTCTAAGACACAGTATCTAGGGGCAGAGGTGCCAGCCCCGAGGAGAAGCCGAGGCTCTAGAGCTGATCAGGGCCGCAGAGAACCTTCTGGGCTGTGAAGCCTGGCCTCTTGAGGCCTCCTTTCTGTATCTTCAGAAGCAGCCATTTACACCTACCGTTCAAAGCTGATGTCTGTCTGAGCAAACAAATGTGGAGTCCCCGAGAGCCTGGCAGGCACACAGTGGGTCCGCACAGAAGGCTGCCGGTGATAGCAGGCTCGTCACCGAGTTGGTTCGGCAGGGGAGGCCAGCCTCTCCCAGGCTCGCACCTTGATGGTACCTGGAACAGCAAAGAGCCCAGTTCTAGCGAGACAACAAAGCACAGTCCTGCACGTCCAAGAGATTCCTTCCAGGCTTCAGACTCAGAACACCATGAACACGTTCAGGTGTTCAGGCGCCAGGATGGGCTCTGCTAGGAGCCACGGCCCCGCCACCTTGGTGGCCGGGGGGTGGGGGGGCGGGTGCACCCCATGTCAGAGCATCCCCTCCCGGCAAGTCGCCTCCGCTCCTTTTAAATGGACAGGAGGCACCGGGACAACGGTGCCCCGGGGAACATTTTCCTTCGAGGGAGAACACACAGGGAGAATCTCAGCGGGTCAGTTTCACTCCGGTGGTTAATTTCGTAATTTAAAAAAATTTTTTCTTCAGTTACAAAAGGAATAGATGCTCACGAAACATGATTCTGGGAAACAAAGGAGAAAGAAGCGAGCGTTTTGCATCCTCCGTGAACCCAGCCCACAGCAGGCCTCGCCCACCCTTGAGAACCTGCAGCCATTCTGAGGCACACGCATGTGGCCATAAACCCTGGTGGTCCCCGACAGGCCACGGAGCCTGCCCCCGTGACCTCGTCATGGCTGCTCAACCCACACAGCCAAGCCCAGGAGGACAGCTGGGCCCGTTTCTCACCTTTGTAAGAGACATGAGGATGGATACCTCTTATCTTTATGCATAAACCTTTCCTTGCTCCCCCGGGGAGACCCCTAGAAGTGGGGTCCCAGCTCAAGGCCCAGGGCACTCACATGTCTGAGGTAGCTACCCCAAATCTGGCCCCTCAGAACCTTCCAGAGCCCCACCCGATGTCACAGGTGCAGGTTAAAACGACGGGGCATCAGGGGGAGAAACAGGCCCACCGCGGGGCAGGGACTGGCCCACGACCTCGCCGCAGGCTGCCGACAGAGCCGGGAGGCCGCTGGGCCCTGCCCACCGGACAGTGTCTCCCCAAGGCACGCTTTTATTTTTAATTTTTTTAAAATGTATTTTATTTCGTATTTATTTGGCTGAGCTGTGCAGCATGTGGAGATCTGGTTCCCTGACCAGCGGTCAAACCCGCACCTCCTGCACGGGAGCACGGAGTCTTAAGCCCTAGACCACCGGGGAAGCCCCCTCAAGACACACCTTTAAATGGCCCGAATGGAAGCTGCCCCCAGACCCTCCGCGGCTGGATAAAGATGCTCCAGAAGGGTGCCAGGAGCTGACACCCGCGTTCACCACGACTCATGGAGGTGAACAGTGGTAACGACGGGCTGTGGCAAGCTCCCCCCGAGGAGCGGCAAGCCCAGGGCTGACCTGTCAGGAACCAGCCGCTGCAGGGAGAGGGGAGGCCAGAGGGTCCTGTACCTTGTCATCACCCGCTGGAGGGAACCCTGGGAGCTGTGACAATGTGGGGGCAGGAGCGAGTAGTAGATCTGTGAGTCAGGAATATCTCACTTAAACAGAATGTGTGGAGGGCCCCCCGCCCACGACACCCAACGGACTGACGGATCCTGCCTCTTACGCCCAGTGAGGGGTGAGGAATGGGCCCCACGGCGCCGCGGGCAGCTGGACTTGCTCTTCTTCCCGGCCGGGACCCCTGGAGGTCCTCCTGCAGCCTGGCATCCCCCGCCATCCGCACTCTCAGGCTGTTCCTCGGGTGTCACTGCACCATTTGTGATGAGGTGTGGCTCCATGGGTCCTGGATTCGTAAAGGGAATGTGTCTGGTGGAGGCAGAAAAAGAAATAAACTCTCTCCTCCTGTTTCTCTAGGAGCCTAGACTCCTGGCCGCCACGGTGAGCTGCTGGCTTGTGCCCGGTGCAGAGCCTGGGCAGTCAGCACTCAGCCTTCTCTTCTTCCGTTTTGGTCTCCGGATTCCATTCCATTCATTCATGAAACGCTCCCCAAGAGCTTGCTCTGTGCCAGGCTGGTGATTTTGGCCTGTCCTTCCCGAAGCGCCCCGTCTCCCAGGGGCAAGGCACCTTTGGCGGTGGGCATGTGAAGAGCAGGGAGGGCTTCCAGGAGGAGGCGATTCTGCACTGCAGTCTGGAGAGGTGGGGGATGGTGCCGTGGAGAGGGCAGAACAGGTTGCTGGGGGCCTCTTGAGTCCCACGAATGGGACACTGGACTGCAGCCAGGAGCTGGACACAAGCCTGTGGGATGGGCACCAGGGCAGAGGCCCACGCTGTGACAGCCTGCTCCTGGGTGGGCAAGACAATGGACGCCGTCTTGCGGCAGGGAGGAGGGTGTCTGGGAAATGCTGGACGCCAGCAGAGCTGGAAGGGCAGTCCGGCTGTGGTGGGAAGGAGAGTTGAGGATGACGGGGCAGGGCAGCAGCTGCAGGGACGTCCCCCAGGAATTTTAGGAGGGAGAGGAGACGGGTGTGGTCACAGCAGAGTAAAGTCCCCATGGAAGCCACCCAAGGTCAGGCCCAACATGGCGCCCCGTCCAGGCAGCCCGGCGTCTCTTGTCTAGTTACAGAGCAGTCCCAGATCCACGCCAGCAAACACACCTTCTTTCTCCTGCCCGACACTGTGGTCTTGGCTGACCCCCTCCCATAGGCCTCCCCTACTCTGTCCAGCCACCTTTCTGATGGACCACCTTCCAGGCCCCAAACACAGCTGTGGGCAGAGGGTCGGCTCTGAGGTCCAGGACACTGACTGGTCTGGCTCGGGTGCCACCATTTAGCTCTGCAATGAGGGCTCAGCCTCCAGAACTCAGTTCTCTGGCTGGTGGCACGTCAGGGTTCCGTGAGGTCGCCCCGATAACCGACATCAGGGCCCAGCACACTGAGGGGCTTCAAGCATGGGTGCTCGGCGGCGTCTGGGGGTCTCCGGGCTCGGGGGGTGCTGAGACGGGAGGCGGCAGTGCAGCCAGCCAGGGGAGCCTGCTGCCCGCCGTGAATCACCGCGCCAGGCTTTATAATTATCTGGGCACTTAGGCTCTCTTCTTTTTCCTCCCACTTCCCTGGGGAAATTCCCTTCATTTCCTCCATCATCCCCGGCTCCCTGTGTGTCTAAATCAACCTTACCCCGGGCAGCAGGCTGCTCCTCCAAGCTCTCGCCCTCGGCCTACTTTACTAGCGAGGGCGGGCTGGGGTCCCAAGAGGCAGGGGCTACTGGGGTGCCATCTTTGCTCAAACTGAAGTTCCATTCCTGCCCTGGACAGAAAACTGAAGGCGCTACCCCCTGCCCCTTAAGCTGCAGAGACTGCGCCCCCGGGGCCCATGGGCTGCTGCTCCCGTAGCCACGATCTGTCAGCAAACCCAGGCAGCCTCGGGCAGGGGCTTCCACGGTCCCTCGGCTCAGACAACGAAGAGGAGACACCGGCATGCTGGCGACCCAGGGCCTTCTGGCAGCGGGTTCCGGTGACCTCGAGGAAGGTCAGGCTGTCCCCACTCCGTGGAGCTGCGCCAGGGGAGGGTCAGCCCCTCCGTGGGTCTGTAACAGCCTGCTCATTCTTGGCGAGGGTGTGGGGTGGGTGCTGTTCTGATGCCACCTCCTTCACGCATCCAGCCTTGATCCCGATTCTCACCGAATTTCCACACGACCCTGGCACGTGGCTGTTGTGTGTGGTCCGTCGCTCAGTCGTGTCCGACTCTGTGACCCTGTCGACCATAGCCCGCCGGGCTCCTCTGTCCATGGAATTCTCCAGGCAAGAATTCTTGGGTTGCCGTTCCTTTCGCCAGGGCGTCTTTCCGACCCAGGGATCGAACCTGCGTCTCCTGCCCTGCAGGCGGATTCTTCACCACTGAGCCAGCAGGGAAGCCCGACCCCTAAGTAACTTAAATATGTATTAACTGTTTTAACACTATCCTTGAGAAGTAGAGAAGGGGGATAAAAAAAGAAGCAAATGTAGGAAAAAACATGGGAAACCTATTGAAAATCTGTCCGTTTTACAGATGGGGACAGAGAGGCCCAGGGCGCAAAGCAGTCTGCTCAGACCACCCAGAAACCGCTCCCTGCTGCCCTCAAGGCTCTGCTTCCCATCATGAGCTGAAAAGTGTCCCCTGTAGAGCATTGAGCGGGACCAAGCAGGGGCCAGCGCCCGAGGCACCTGTGACATGTCACACGAAGCAAGTGGGCGCTGAGGGGTCTCACGGGAGGAGCCAAAGCATCCATTGGGCAGGGTGGGCAGAAATGTCCCCAAGACATCACCCACAGTCTCCTGTGAGAGGAGGAGGTGAGGAGGCCAGGGCCTCCACCAGGGAACCGGGCAGGGCCTGGGGCAGCAGCCATGCAGCAGCCCTGGGCGAGCTCTTCACAGGTACCCAAGCATCGCCACTCTCCTGGGCCCCTCACCGGGCTCCCTGGAGGAAGAGCCGACTGGGTTTCTTTATAAAGCTGGATCGCATTTTCTGCCCACATTTCTGACCTCCAGAAACCTCTCGGGTAGTTTTCCAGAGCCCTCTGGATTCCACCGGGGGCATGGTGCATGCCTCTGCTCACTGCTTTCACAGCCAGGCCACTGGGCACCCGGCAGATGCCAGGAGGAGCCTAGCGGGCACAGCTGCACTGGCCCCTGGCCGCCCGCAGCCCAGCTGGGCCTCCCTGTCATGGGTCCGTGGGCTCCAGCTGGCTCTCGGTCTCTCAAATTTGATCTCTGGTCAAATTCCATGGCTTTTTCCTTTTTTAAAAAAAAAAAAAATAAATAAAATCTCTCTTTGAAAACAAACAAAAATCCTAGAACAGACTCCAGAAATGCTGGCCTTGCTGCAGCTTCATCTTCTCTTTCTTTCTCTTTCCTTTTTGGCATCACAAGGACCTGGAGGAACGGTTCAACTCTGTCATTTCACAGAGCAGCAAACTGAGGCCCAGAGGGGGAAAGGGGCCCCTCTGAGATCCCCCGCTGACTCCCTGGCACATCTGGGGCTGGAACCCGGGGTAGACTCAGGTCCAGAGTCTGAGCCCCGGCAGCTGCTGGCCCCATGCGAGAGGAGGTGGGTCTGAGCCTGTTAGGAGGAGAGCTGCCAATGCCCTGGGCAGGGCTCCGGGTACTCACCCCACAGAGGGACGCCCGCCAGGACGGGCAGGCCCGGGCCACCGGGCCTCTTGGCACTGGAGAGGCCAGCACTCAGTAAATGCGGGAAGAAGCCCCTGCCGGGGTGAGGGGGAGCCCCGAGGAAAGCAGGCTGACTCTAATGGAAACCAGTCCGAGGGCCAAAGGCAGCAGGACCCCCGCCCCGTGGTTTCCATGGGGACGGAGCCGGGAGGTGGAGTCCTGGCAGGCTCACCGCAGCAGATGTGGCCTGTGCAGGGCTGGCGCGGGGCGGCGGGAAGGGCGGCGCCGGGCGGCAGGGCCCTGGGACGTGGCAGGCCCGGGCCGGACTCGCGCACAAGCCCAGGGCCGCGGGTCTGCCACCTCCAGGAGGCCACCCAGATTCCCCCCACCCCGGGGCGCTCGCACTGGCCACTCCAGCCTAAGTTTCTGCTTCCCGCCTGGCTGGGCCCAGCCCCCTCCTGCACCATCTCAGCCCGGACCTCGCGGAGGGCGTCCGTGCTTACTGGGACATGGGAGACACAGGAGCTGGGGACAGACCCGCAGTCGTGGCTCTAGCCCTCCAGCAGGGTGCTCCACAAGGCCTGCCCCACCTGGTCCCTGGACGGTGCCGCCGGTCCCCTTCCTGAGCCCTGAGCTGGCCCCCTGACTGCTCTGCCGGGTGCCCTGGAGAATCAAGTGGGTGCTGAGCCGCCCCAGGGTCACTGGCAGAGCACTGGGGAGGCAGCTACGTGGATGGGGACTGAGTAGCAGGGTCTCTGACACCAGATGGAGCCCCCGTTCGCTTGCAGAGAGATGGTTTCCCTGAGCTCATTCCCCCACCCCCGCACTCAGCGCTTGCCAGCAAGAGCTCTTCACACTGGGACCCAGGGCAGGCCATGGGGCATGCAGGCCCCAGCCATGCCAGTGACACCCTGCTACTGACCGATCTGAGAACCCCAAGATCAGGTGGGCGCGTCTCCACGGGAGAGACTCGGGGTCCCTCACAGGTCCAGTGGTGTCTGCAACAAGTCCCACAGAGAAAAACCCCCGGCTCCTGGTCTACACCACCAGCTCCCGGTGTGATGGAAGGGTCTGGGCTTGGCACAGAGCAGAAAGGACCATCTCGAGAATGCTGGAGCCTGCAAAGTAGTCTTGCCCGTTTGGGGGTTTTACAGCATCTTCCGAAGATTCGACTTGCAGTTGTCTGAGTTAAAGTCTCGATCACCTCGGCTTACAGCTTCACTCTTTCCCGCTCTGGGCCGGGAGGGACACCGAGACAAAGGGTGACCACGGCTCCCTTCCTCCCACCCCTCGCTGACACGCCGTGAGTCATCCACACCAGGCCAGCAAATGACACAGAGGCCTGGAGCCTCATCCAGCTGGGCGCTTGGGGGCCGCGTCAGTCCAACCAGCGGGCCTGAGATCCTAGAGAAACGGCAGCTCAGGCAGAGACAGGCCCGGGGCTCCCAGATCCGCCACCATCGTATGGTCCCCAGGAGGGGGAAAATGGAGGCAAACCCCGACTCTCTCTGGGGGCAGGCCAGAGGACAGGACCTCCTGGTGACCGGCGTCCGGGGAAAGCCCCCTGAGGTTGGCACCCATGAGAGGGACCCCGTGCCTGGCTGTCCCCAGCCGGCCAGGGGAGACGCTGGGTCCCGCACTCAGGGACCCGGGTTTGAGGGCAGGCTCTGTTGCCTGCTAGCCGTGTGACTCTGGGCATGTTCCTTGGCCTCGGTGAGCCTCGAGTTTTCTCAGACAACTGTTAACAGCCACCTTCCACGAGGGCAGGGAGGAGGGCATCCTGGCTGTGCCCTCTCCTGCCACCAGATCAGCACTAGCTCCTGCTGGCTCTGATTGGATGTTGAAACAAGATGAAATTGAACAGATTCCATTTAAAAATAGATGTTTAAAGATCAGATCAGATCAGATCAGATCAGTCGCTCAGTCGTGTCCGACTCTTTGCGACCCCATGAACCGCAGCACGCCAGGCCTCCCTGTCCATCACCAGCTCCCGGAGGTCACCCAGACTCGCATCCATCGAGTCAGTGATGCCATCCAGCCATCTCATCCTCTGTCGTCCCCTTCTCCTCCTGCCCTCAATCCCTCCCAGCATCAGAGTCTTCTCCAATGAGTCAACTCTTCGCATGAGATGTTTAAAAGAACGGATTAAAGTACTCAGCCCTAGGGAGTTCCCTGGTGGTCCAGTGGTTAGGACTCCACACCCCACGGTGGGGGACATGGGTTCAATCCTTAGTTGGGAAACTAAGGTCCCATAAGCTGGGCGGAACGGCCAAAAAAATACTGAAATTTATTTTTTAAAAAAAGAAACAAGGACTTGACCTTGGGCCTGGCACTCAGTGGGTCAGCTCCCCCCAACCCTAAGGAGCTCACTCTTATTTGCCAACCCAGACATGGGCTGGCCTCCCATGTCGGGGAGACAAGGGTGGACCCCGACCCTCAAGGCAGAGGATCTCTGGCACTCAAGTGCCCCCCTCCACAGGTCCTGCCCCAGCCTGCCTTGCTCACCCTCCCCGGCAGCTGGATGTACCTGACCTTCGTGGCACGGCCGAGGCGGTGGGCCATGGTGGTGTGCCAGGCTGCCAGGCCCGGGAGCCAGTACCCAGAGGCTGCTTCGCTGGGCCTCCCCTGGGCACTGGTCACAGGCCAGGCAGGAATACCAGGACCGGAGCAGAGACGCTCGAGGCCCACGCACCCGTCCACCCATCGGGGCCGAGAGTCTCCCAAGGGCTGGCACGGGGCAACTTACGAGTGCGTGTTCACAGCAACAAAGTTGCCAGCCGAGGGCACCCTGGCCACACTGCCAAGCACCCCCCACAGCCGCTGGAGGCCTCTGGCACCACGTCAGGGGCGCTGCTGGCCTGGACCCGGCACGGTGGGCCCAGGTGGGACTCCTCGTCCCTTCGAGTTCAAGGAAGCAGCACGCCCGGGAGCTCGGGTGGGCGGGAGTGGCGGGAACTGTCCGCCCGCCTCTGGGATCCCTCCACCCACGGCAGCCGGAAGCACGGGCACACCCACCGCAGGAATCCCCGGGCAGGGCCAGCGCCCAGGAAACTAGGCCAGAGGTTTCTGTGCACGCTGCAGCAGCCGGACCCCCAGAGTCCCCCCGCTCCCAGCTCCCTTCCAGGCCCTGGAGAGTCACAGGGACCAGAGGCGAGCCTCCCCAAAACCTGCTCCCATTCACAGCAGGTGACATGGCCTGCCTCCACAAGAAGCCTGTGGGTAGGACTTACCCTCTGCCTCTGGGTGGGGAAACTGAGGCTGAGAGGGACGGGGTGGCTCCCCGAGCAGCCAGGCCCCACGCTCCTCCCGCGAGGCCGCAGCCTGGGATGAAGCAGGCTGGCCGCAGCTTCCAGGCAAGACCCCCACTTGCAGCCTCTGACCATGCCCCCAGGCCGATGCGGTCTCCCCCACTTCAGAGATGAGAGAATGGAGGTCTGGCTGTGAGAACAGTTCTTATTGAGGCCTTTTCTGCTTGAAGGCAGGCTGGGGGTTCACAGCACCTCATCAGACCCTGCCCCCAGTCCCCGCTGTGCTCCTGGTGGGGAAACGGTTCGCCTGGGCTTCCGAGTGTGTGCTCAGGGCCCAGAGCCCGGCACACAGGTGCGTGCACACACGGGAACACAAGCACACACACACAGACCTGCACAGGCTGGCCCTGCCACCCGCTTCCGGGAGGAGGGGGCTGGCTGGAGGATGTGTGCCCCCCGGACCACCCGGCCGCTCCCGCCCTCGGATGCCTTCCCGGGCCCCGTCCTGGGCCTGCCCCGCCGCCATTTCCTCTCCTGGGCTGGAGGCCCAATGCCAGTCCTCCGGGTTTGCAAATGGCCGGCGTCCGGAACAGCCTGCCGCTGCGAGGAGACTGTGGGTGCCTGACCCGGGCCCAGAGCGCAGCCAGCCCAGCCATGGGCCCTCCTTCACTCACTAGCGCCCGGCACCTGGGGCCTGTCCACCCAGCACCGGGAGAACAGCCCACCCATTGGGCAGCGAACGCCCACCAGGCATGTTCTGGGGTGGCCCAGAGACCTGGACCCCCTGTGTATGCACGCACGTTACAGGACCACCGAGGCACGCACACACAGGCCAAGGGATGACGGGGGCCACACTGAGCCACCGTGTAGACACGCATGTTCACACCATCACTTAACGCAGAAGGCACACAGGTTTTGGAGGCCCGCAGGCCTGTGTTCACATCCACCCCAACGTGCATTATCCGGCTGAACCTCTAAGGCTCATCCCCTGCAGAAATGGCGCTGGTGACCCCACTGTGCAGGCACTTCTGAGACTCAGAAATAAACCAAGGAGGAACAGAATGTATGGGGTGCTCTCTGTGAAAAGTGTTGAGGCAAGTGCTGTATCTGTATTACTGTGAGGCAGGGACACTTACTGCCCCCATTTTACAGATGAGGAAACTGAGGTCACAGAAACGGGAAATAACTCACCCTTGACCTTGATCAGCAGAGCCAGAAAATCAAAAGGACTCAACTTGAACCCTGGCCATGAGTTCCGGAGCTCATGGTCTCCGCCACCCTCTTCTTCCAGACGGGAAGAAGCCTGGCGTGGAGCACGCGGCAGAGCATTGTCACGGCGACCATGCCTACCACCACCGTCCATGCTCTGACGCCATCCCTCTGAGGCTCTGACCCTGGTATCGGGATGTCTTGCTGGGCCTCATCTTTGAGAGCCCCAGACCAGCGCCACATTCATGGCGGCTGATGCTAAACTCAGTTCTGATGCCCTCTGCAAAGACCAACATGGGAAAGGACAAAGTGGTTAAAAAAAAACACCCTGAGAGCGCAGCTGCTGCAGAAAGCTCCTGACCCACCCTGGTAAATGTCATCAACATCTCACTTTTCCTATCATTCCCCCACATCTCCGCCAACAGGTACGTTCCTTCAAACAAACAAGCCACACACAGCCCTTCTGCTGACCAAAAGACGGTGTCGGGAGCGTTCGGGACGCGGCAGAGGGAGCCCCCGGATCTCACCGAGCACGGCACGCACTCGGGCGAGCTGCTCTCGGCCAGGAAGAGCCTCCAAGGCTGCAGCGCCCGAGTCCGGAATTCAGACGTGCAGAAGCGAACATTTAAAGATAAGGAGGAGCTGGGGAAAAAGAGCCCTCAGAACCGATTACATCATAATGCGAGCAAATTCACAAAATAAACAGTTATCATCATTTGCAAATTATCGTGGCTGTAAAACCACTCTGCCCTCACGTGTGTTGATATGGACCAATAAATTCTGCACTTTATCTTGGTGAGATAATTTTTTTTAAGTTTATAGCTACTCTTTGTAGTTTACCTGTTGAATTTTTTTTTTTTTTTAGCTTGGATTTAGATGTATCTTTAGACCACGTGAAATAGTTATCATCTGGTTTTTCAGAAGCTTCTCAAAAAATAATTTTTATGAATGTCTACATAGAACAGTGAAAGGTTTAATTTTTTTTCTATAGAAATTATAAAGATGTTAAAATCAAAAGTTCCAAACCCCATAATTTTTAATATAAATTACTGTTAGGCTGTTCATGATGCAAAAAAAGATAACAATTTGTAATTAAAACATCTGAGGTCCTTTGACATAGGGTATTTGGAGTCTTAAAAAGGTGCAGATGAAGAGCAAATTTTAAATTAAATTTTAATAAGATGATGGTTGTTCTGCTACCAAATGTTTCAGGGGATCAGAAGATCATTTAATAAGACTGCTTTGATGTACAAAGGCAACTTGTTTATTTTGACCTCAGTTCTTCGAAATTGTCGGCTCCACAATTGAAATATGCTGTGTGTTCCAACAAGGACCCGGCAGTCATAATGACAGACCAGCCCATCTGTGCTGTGAGAATGTATAATTTCAGTCTATAGTGGAATTTATATAGAAGCGATGATGTGAAAACTGCTATGTGCGGGACTTTCTTAAAAAAAAAAAAAATACTGCTGAGAAGTACTGGATGCCATGGAGAATGCTGATATTTTCGCCTGATTAAAACAACAACAAAAAAATGATTCTGTGGAAATTTACTGATTTGGGAGAGGTACAGTGTTATTACCCAAATTAAAAAATGAAGGTGATAATTGATCACATATTACTATCCCAACTATACAAGGTGTAGGCTGGAAAATGTGTTATTCATATACATTAAAACCATTAGATGAACATAATCTCGGTGGAAAATACCAATTTAGAATGAAAATGCTCATTTATGAAAATTAATTGATTTTATGCTACTTGTGCTACCTCGTCCAAAAAAGAAGATGAGTTAACGCTCAGGAAATTTGACTATCACTCTAGGATTTAGAATTAAAGGCCTATTCATCTACATTTAATTACAAGAAAATTATAATTTTATCATACAAAATTTTTTTAAAATGAGGAATGGGCAGCTATTAAAAGTATAAATTCTTTAAAAATGATCAACCTTCCTACCCAGTAACCCTCCAACCAACCTCTCTGTACTGTGGACTCTTCTGCCTCTAGAATTTGTTACACTGTTTTTTCCCGATTACTTTCGTTTTCTCACCACTGTTTTATATGGTGCTTGCTAAATATTTGGGTGGAATGCTCTTCCAGCTTGCAGCAGCAGAATGTGGCTGTCACAATCAGGAAAATGTTTTAATTATCTCTGCTCCGTGCGCCTGTCTCTGCAGCCCCAAATCCTCCAGGAGCGACTGCTGTCGGATCTCAGAACAAAAGCAGCCGCAGACACTTCTCGCGTGTGCCGAGCTCCGTTTCAGTATTTGGTGGTGTCTGCTCCGGCCGGCTGCTCAGGCCTGCACGAACGGGACCCCCACGCCTCGGAACCAGGAAAACAAAAACGCATTCACGTGGGAATTTTCCTCTCGGTTGCAATTTAGAACTTTCGGGGCCTGATTTTCCATTTTCCATAAATCAAGACCCTGGCTGCTGCCCCTCCAACGTGGGGAAACCAGGCTGTGTCTGCGGGCGCTTTTGTCAGCCTGCCAGAGGGTGGAGGCGAGCTCAGAGCTGAACTCGGCAAAGCCCACCTTCTAAATGGAAAGGTTCTGGGCCCAACAGAGAGACTCCAACAGCCACAGGGCCCAGCTCCCGGATGGCAGGGCCGGCGTGGTCTAGGAGCTCAGAGGCCTTCCAGGTCTCACTCCCCACCCCGCTGGCCAGGGCTCAGACCCCAGACGGTCGGGATGTCTCGGTCACAGCTCTGCCAGTCGGGGACCAGGGCAGGATCAAGGCGCAGGCAGGCCCTGGGATCACTCAGGGCCGCAGAGGGTCGACCGGGTGGATGGGCCCACGAACCGTCCACGGACAGGGTGGATAGGGGCCGGCATAGCAATGTTAGCTGGAACCCCTGGCTTAAATAAGTGCTTAAAAAACAAAGCCCAAAACAACCTACGAGATCTTCCCACACTAAGCTGAGAGCTGAAAACAGCTTCCTTTTCTTGCCCTCCCCAAAAATAAAATAAAATAAAAAGGAGAAAGAAACTGGATCGCTAAACGGTGGATATGGCAGCATTAAAGACGCCGGACAAAATGAAAGGGCCTCTGTTTCTCAAGGCAGAATCCAGCCTCCCGTGTGCCCGCCTGGCCCTGCCTTCTGAGGAGTTGGCTGGGGAGACCGTGGATGTTTCTGGTGTTTTTTTCCTTTTGCCACTCCTGGTGTGGCCAAAAATTAAAATAATCAGAACAACAATAATGAGATCTCCCCCCTCCAAAAAAATAAAAATAAAACCTGTACAACTGAGCATGAAAGAGCAAGGCCGTGGCTATTAACACCTCCCGAAACATCGTTCAAATTATAATTGAACATGCAGCTACTGTGAAATAACAAACATTCATTTTTATTGTGATTTTGAACGCCCTGTAGCTTTGGATCTTAAAAATAAATGGGTTTGGCTTCTGCCTCCTCCCTGCAGTTTTTGGAAGGGCTTACTTCACTGAAGATGGTGGGGGGGGGGGTGGGGATCTGAAATAGGATTTTGAATTTCGGGTAACCAATTAGAGAGAAGCAAACGTAGCAGGCACAAGATGGAGAGCCCCCGGCTCGTCTCCAGCGCGGAGAGGACTGAAGAGGGAGACTTACCGGGCGCAGGAGGACGGGGAGCTGCTCCACGGAGAGGCAGTGAAGGCGGCGGCCGTCGCCCCGGCCAGGCCCCGCGGCAGGCAGAGGAGGGCCGGCCCGGGCGCCAGCCCTCGGGCGCCTCGGCCGTGGCCTCCAGCGTCCACCGGTCCTCTCGGCCCCGGCCGGCGTGGCCGCAGCCTCGGCCACCCCGGCCACCCAGAGGCAGGCCGGCCGGGAGCCCAGGGCGCTGGGGAGGCCCCGCCGCCAGCCCGGGAGGACGAGGAAAATGCTACTTTTGTCTCCTGCTCTCCTCTGGCACTGGCTGCCGGGGAGGGGGGGCCAGAGGCGGCCGCTGCGGCTCGGCCCCGCCCACCGGGAATTTTTGAAAGATGCTCGTGGGTGCTGGGAGGGTGGCAGACGTGGCAGCGGCGGGTGGGCCGGACCCCCAAACCCACCGCGGCGGGAGGGGGCCGGGGCCGGCCCAGCGGGGGAGGGAGGGGGCGGCCGCGGCGTCTGGCCACTGCGAGGCCGGCCCGGGAGGACGCGGGGGGCCGGGCTGGTCTGGGCGCCAGCCCTCCCGGTGGACAGGCGGCGCGGCCCCGGGCGCCATGTTGCGGGAGGCCCGCCTGGCTGGCCGGCTCGGGGGATAGAGGCCGCATTGTTCCCGGCCGGGGGGCAGGCGGCAGCCAGCACCCCGGCCAGGCTCCCCGGGGACCCCCCCAGAGAAAGCCCCCTCTAGCCGATGCCCCCGCAGCCGTGCCACCGCCCTGAACCCCAGCCCTGGGTCCCAGCGGCCACCAAGCCCCAGGCAGGCCACGCAGCCCTTCTGAGCCTCAGTTTCCCCATGGGTACCCAGGCTGGGGTCTCGGCTCCGGCCACTCGGGGCTGCCATGATGACACAGTGAGGAACGCTCAGCCCGGCCACCATGAGGGCCTGTCACCACACCCCACCCAGACCGCCACAAACCCACGGGTCTCACCCGGGCAAATCCAGCACAGAGAGGTCTGGCCACCCAAGCCAGGTCAGCGGGCCTGAGGCACTAAGAGGGGCGCTTCCACCTGGAGGGTTATCAGACCCGCGGGCCTCTTCTGTGGGCACCGGGCCGTGACCGCATGGCCGCTGGTCCACCTGGGTCTCTCCTTTGGACCTTTCTGTGGCCCAGAACTGAGGCGATGACCACCTGGCTGTCCCCCTGCAGGGCTGTCCCCCTGTGTGTGTGGGCAGGGCCCCCAGGCAAGCAGAGCCAGCTCTGGGGGCAGAAGGGACGGCGTGCAGGGACCGAGGCGGCCCAGCCGCCACAGTCGGAGTTTGCTCGGGGGTCCCTGGGGCGGCTCCCCTGGCTTCCAGGCCTTTCCGTGGACAGAGCTCCCGCTGCACCCCGGCTGCCTAGAGTGTGTTTTGTTTTAACACCGCTTTACAGTTGCATGAGACAGCCGTGCCCGGGGCACAGGCACAAGAAGGGGAGCCAGAGGGAAGCGGCGGGAGGAGCCCGCTGGTCCTCGGGCTCTGGGCTCACGCACACGGCCACGTGACCAGCTCACCAGCTGATGCCAGAGACAAAGCAGGTAGGATTCCAATGCCACGCGCCTGACCAGGAACGCCGGGAATTCCATTCCAGGAACCGCGTGGCACGGCTGCCAACAGTCTGGGCCCGGGAGGAGAGGGTCCCCCATGCTCTGTGGGGGAGGCCACAGAAAACTGCAGGCGGTCGAGGGTGGGGGGGCCGCCCCAACAAGGCAGAGGAGGCAGAACCTGGGTTAGGGCGCCCGTCCCCCACCTGGCACACACAACACCCCCAGAAGTGCCCAGCTGGCCACCCAGGAGATCGAGGCCTCCGTCCCCAAGGCCTGTGGGTCCTCGTGGGGCTCAAGACCCAAGAGAGCAGCCAGGCCCGAGCCAGGCCCTTCCGGGAGGGAGCCCAGTGCCACGAGGTTTGGCAACATCGCCGCCATGCTGGGGTCAGAATTATCCACAAGCCCTTCTCCTCCCGGGAGCCTGGGGAGGGCCCCGCAGGTGACATGCACGCCCTCGGACATGCTCAGGACACACGTGTGGCCCTGCAGGCCAATACCTGCGTGTCCGATGCCTGCTCACGCCTGCGTGGAGCCCAGGGCTGTGACGTGATGTGCAGCCCACCAGAGCATCTCTCAGAGTTAAAACATATGGAAGACTGAAGCCCCGGCTCCATCATTTCATTATAATTTAAAATGTAATTATAAAAGGCTGATTTGAATGTAAATATCGCTCTTAAACACATGAAAGGCGAATCTAGATTTAAGAGCCCCAAATCAGCAGGTAATATTTCAGCTAAACTTCCTAACCATCTCAAATCCTAGAATTAAAGGAAGGGTGATTCACCGAAAAACCTGGCCCCAGCATCGGAAAGCGAAGGCAGCAGAGACAACATGCTTCCCCCCACCCATCTTAAGGGGAAATTCCATTACTCCAAAAACAGAGAGAGAAACTTTGGGCTTTGCTCTGTAAGCCCCATGCACACATTTTCTAACCACAACTACCAGGCTCATTTAGCGATAATAACCACCGCCTCTGCTGGCCACATCTCTGCTCAGAAAACCTCTTAGCCACTGATTCACAACAGTGAGCCTGGCCAGCCGATTTACCCATCCACAGGATTTCTGAGCCGTCCCTAAAGGCAAGACTCCTGAATCCAGAGTCTTGAAACAACACAATTCCATCCAAAATTTCACAGGAAGACTTTGCAGCCTTTTACTTGCAAAACCCTTCTCCAAAAAAAAAAATTAAAAAAGTAAATAAAATCTGTGTTTTACAGTTGTCCTGCCTCATGGGAAGGGATTTCAGCCTTTTCCATTTTATCAACTCCAAGCATAGGCTTGGAGCCTGTTATAGGTGCTCCCTGCCCCCGCCCCCATCCCTGCCCAAAGAGAACGCATTACATTTTTGGGGGGGGGGGCCGTTAATGCAGAAAGTGAAACACACCCCACTTAAGAGGTTCCAGGATTTTTTTTTTAAAGATGCAATAGCAGGTTTGTTTTGTTGCCTTTAAAAAAAAAAAAAAACCCTCATTTTTGAAGCCAGATAATACAATTTGCTGACAGTCTTTTGGGTAAAGAGGAAACCCTGCCACTTACCCTGATGGGGGCCACTCCCTCTCCTGCTCTCCACCCACCAGACCGAGGACCCCTTAAGTCAGTAGGGGTCTGGGCCCATGGCCCCCCACGCCCTACACCAGGAAAACTGGTGCCCCAATGTTCCTGTCACAAGCCCCAGCCTGATCCGTTCCTCCCGGGGTCCCTAACGTGAGCCTGGGATCCGGGCCTCGCTTCCCAGGCCACCTTCCTGGCTGCAGCGAAGCTGGACCTTGATCAGGAACCTGGGTCAGCAACGTGAGCCCCACTTGAGCCGCAAGGCAGGGAAAAGGGAGGTGGCTCAAGAGCAGGCCTCCAAGTAAAAGTCTATTTGTTCTGTTAGTTCAGAGAACCTCCATCCGGCAGGAACCCTGGGCCAGGCCTGTCCAGCCGGGGAGGGTGTTGAGGGGCCTATGTGTGGCTTCGCCAATTCAGGCCAGACTCTGATAAGCTGCTGGCGGATTCCAAGTTCATCGGACAACGCGATTTGGGGAGGAGTAAGGGACGCCGGAGAATCACAAATACTGTCCAAGACTGGCTCTTGATGGCTTCCCTTTCACCCCCCACCCCCGCGAGGACCCTTCTTCCTCCAGTCCACTTCCGTCCTGCGACCCACCCCCCAGCAGACAACGGCCAGCCAGGCCTGGCCCCAGTGAGGCTGCGTCCAGCCCACGGTCCAAAGCCTGGCTGCCTTTCCGCTATGTGCCAACAGGCTCCTGCAAGCGGCCTTTCAGAAGAAATCACAGAGGGGGAGAAAATAAACTTGTGAAAGTTTAAACGCCACTCAGTAAAGAAAGCCAGACATTCCCACTGAAATTCCCCAAGAATCACAGGTCAGGGGACTCTTTTCTTTTTTTTTTTTCCTTTTCTGTACATCTCGTCCCTGACTGAGTTCTCAGGGCCTGCGATGCCGAGCCACCGGGACACCGGTCGGCCCTGAAAATAAATATTTCATATAAAAGGTCCATTGTCTTTGCTAGGAGACAATTGTTGCTTTTTCTCTCTTCTCAGCTCCGTAACATCAGCAAGCAGGGCTGATGCCATCTGGGGTTCTTTCTTGTTCCGACAAGACGTTTTGAGAAAGGGCAATCTTGCTGGGTCTTCCTGGATGATCAGCTAAGAGATAAAGCTCTCTTAAAGCAAGCATCTTGGTAAAGGCACGTTCGTATGGGGTCAAAGAACAATTAGCTTGTCAGAGTGATGAAGCCCCATCAAATTGCCAACCTGAATTGCAGGCAAGGATGACCCGCAGCTGGCGTGGGCACCCTGCACGCCTGGGTCAGGACGTCTGCCCTTGTCTCTCCCTGGTCAGCCCCCCAGGGTCGGCTCCCTTGTGAGTGCCATCCTTGAGGAGGTTCCACTCCTAAAAGGTGCCTAGGAAGGGGCACCTCCTCCGTGAGCACGTGCCTAAGCCAAGTCTCCATGATGAGGAGGGCACTGGCTCGGGAGCTCCTGGTCATCCACCTTGGAATCACCAAGGTTCGCTTTCACTATGGGCAGGGCGGGGGGAGGGTGTGTCATGAACGCCCAGGTGTCCTTTCCAACGAAACCAAAACTAGCTTCCCTGTTTCTTAGAAGCTCAAGAATATAATAACAACTAGCAATAAAAATGGCGATTACCATTTACAACGAAGAAATTACAACGACAGCCACTTACGGCGTCCCTGTCACGTGCCCCAACTGGGGTTTGTGGAAATAACCTCGTCTGAACCTTCCCAAGGACCCTCCGAGGCCCGGGCTCTTATTTCTGTTCGAGAGCGTGGACTGCAGTCCCGGGAGGGGACAGGACTTGTCCAGGGTCCCGCGGCGAGCCAGGGGCAGGGGGCTGGGGTGGAGCGGCCCGGCCGTGCCCCACACTTGGCAGGGTTACTGCAGGGGCTTCTCTGTGCTCCCTGAACACGCAGAAACGCCCTCCTGAGAACAGCCAGGCATGCTGGTTTGAAGATGTTTCCTTGCCTGGTCTTTGGGGCTTCCTTCCTTCCCTGAGCGCTGTCCCTCACCGAGGGCACACGTTGGTCACCCTGGACACCAGGGAACACCTACCCACCCAGGCAGAGAGCCCGTCAGGGTGGGCAGAGCCCTCGAGCCCCTCCCTGGGCCCCACGGGACGCCCTCCCATCAGGCTTCGTCCATGCCGGGATGAAGATGGGAGCAAGTGAGACCCGTTCACGGCATCGACCACAGCTGGGTGCAAACTCCAGGGACCCGAACGTCCCCTCTGTGGCAAAGCTCCCCACTGGTCCTGCTGAGCAGAACAAGATGCTGTCTGTACCTGTTTAGGCGGCAGGGGAGACCTGACTGTGGGTGGGGGCTAGTCACCACCCACTGCCCGTACTGGGCAGCTGGCGCCACCCGGACCCTGGAGAACCCCCGGGCCAGAATCGGGGGGCCTCAAGTGGCCAGAGCTGGGGCATGGCAAAGACTCAGTGCAGTCCAGGGGGCACCCTGGGCCTGGCCCTGGTTGTAAACAAAAACAGGAGTGCCAGGGCCACCCTCCCACCAGCCCGCTGCAGTCCTTAAGACCCTGTCTCCTGCTTAGCACATTCTTTCCCCGAAACCCCACGAGAAAAACCAGGCAGATGCCAGTTCCATTTTCCGAACTTTGTGTCACCTACACATCCTCAAAAATGCATTTTCTCTGGATGAGACCGCCCCGTGTGGTGAGAGGGCCTCCCCATGTGGTAAGAAGCCCCTGGCCGGTCTCCTCGAAGAGTCTCCAGGGTATCGGGCTGGCCCTAAGGACAAGGACAAAGGCAGGACAGGACAGCGTGGTGCCAAGGCAGGGCCTCCCTCCATGGAGCCGGCCTGGCTGTTGGCTGTAGCCTCTCAGCCCCAGTGCATCCCCTGTGCCGGGGACTCACGTGGGGCGGGCGCTGGGCCCCTGGAGCCGGATGAACAGTAGCCCCCAGCTGAGTGGCCCTGAGGGTGCCTCCTCGGATGCTGAGGCCTCTCTGTGCTCCCAGTGTCTGGCCCATGGGCTCTCAGAGGGAGCTACCAACGCCCCTTGTTTTGGGGTCTGCTTTAACCCCGGGGGACGCCCAAAAGTCCAAGCAGAACACACCATGCCTGCCCATCGTGTGCTACACTATGGGTCATCTGTGGACCCAGGAAAATGTCTCCTGCATTTACAAGCAAGGCCCCAGCGGAACCCAGGCTTTCTGTAATTACTAAACCGTCGCTGCCAACACCACGGCCAGCGTCAGCTCCTGGCCGGAGGGGCAAGCCACCCTCCATTTCTGAGATCACTCCCCAGTGTCCCTCCCCGTGTTTCAAGGCTGCTAACTGCCTCTGATAAAGTCATAAAGACAAATTCAAACAGGGCACTGGGGTAAGGGGCGATGGCCTAGCTAAAAAGATGGCGAGGATGGCTCTACAGTGGTTCACAGAAGCTGAGTGGTTCACTCAGCTTCAGGGCCAGGTGGACAGGACCTTACTGAAACCGTTTCTTCGTTCCTCTGGGTTCTCCTCTTGGTTCTGGAAACCAGGCAGCCCTGGGAGAGGGAGGCATGAGGCAGGCCTGGGCTACGCAGGCCTGTGTCCACGTTCCCGGAAACACGGCCTCCGAGCGCCAGCTCACAGCGCTGGGGAGTTATGGAAACAGGTCCCCCCTCCCCATTATTTTGTGGTCAAAGCACCCCGCAAGGTTGTCCAAACCACATCAATAAGATGAGGCAGAGTAAAGGGGAAATCGCACCTGTGATACGATCATATTAAAAAGCGGGTTTAATCTCCCAGTTATGGGTTTCATTTTAACAGGGTAGGTAACACGCAGGCACAAACATGCTTCTTAAAAACCCCAAACAGCTAAAACCAACGAGCTAAAATAAAAGGGACACAGTGCTGGTCTACGGAGACTGCCGTGGCCTCTGAAGCCCAACTTTGAAGAAATTAATTTCAGCGTTACCTTAAAACCCTGTAATTACGGCAAGCGTGCATTCCTTCACCCCTTTCTTGCTCCCCACAAATCCCCCAGGGCTGTGGGCTGGGCCCGTGGGTGACCCATCTATAAAGAGGGATTTATTATGAAAAGCTATGAGTTGTTTTTGCTTTATGCCACCATAAACAACAGCATCCACACGGGGCTTTCACTTCAAGGGCCAGAGCGGCCAGTCCCAGGGCCGCCCTAAACCAGCTCTCCATAAATGCCTGACCAGCAGGGGAAAAAATAAAATAAGAAGCAGCAGCACTGATGGTTTTGGAAGTGAATGAAAGATTTCAGTTTTTCAAGAAAGGGCTGTGGCTTCCAAACAACCTTTCAGAACACATCTGATCTTTTTTAAAAACTGTGTTTTCTCTTTTCCTCGTGTTCTATTTAGGAGGCCTGCTATTTGACGTATCCAACCAAATTCTCTCTGGCAAATGGCCGGCACACATCTGAGATTAAAAGCTGTATTTCACAAATTCCAAGTTCCAGAATTTTAACGACGGCCATGGAGTTGCTGCAAGCTGGGGCGGCTTCGGGTCCAAGATCAACCTTCCTTCCCAGGTCCCCGGGTCTGCGGAAGGCCTGCCCTATAAAAGGGCTCTTCTTAGAAATCCCTTCATCAATATTTAAATATTCACTAAGTAGCGAAAGTGAGAAATGCACTTACCGTCCTCAAGAGTCGCCTTGAACCCGATCGAGCCTGGGGCGCGCTGGTCGGCAGCTCTGCCCTTGCCGGAGGATCGCGCTCAGACGCAGCCGGCGCTGCGCTATCGCGCCCACGGCTGCACAGGCCCTGGCCCATCAGTCCGAGTCCTGACTTCCAAAATGATTCTCCCCTTCACGCGGCGAAAGGGGCAAAGAGCCATGCCATGCCCACAACTCTTCCCAGGGCGGGACAGCTCCGGGACGGCGCGGTCAAAGCGCACGGCCAGGCCCCGCTTCCTGGGTCCCGCACCGCGCCTCCGGACCGCGCCGCTCGTCCTCTTCTCGCTCCGCCTTCCCCGGGTTGAACGATCGGACCAACCCGCAGAGTGACCCGCAGGACACAGTCTCCACGTCCGCGACCTGCGCCGCGAGGGACCTTTGTCCGGGGTTGAAAACGAAAGCGCGCGGGGCCAGGGGCGCCCACGCCCTGCCGCGGAGGTCCGCGCCAGCGCGCCCCGCGACTTTCTCCAAGTTCACGTGCATCCCGGGGCGGGCGGGCGAGGGCCGTGGGCCCGAACTTCCAGCCCCTGGCCGTCGGGCGCGCTGCGGGCCGCGGGCGGTCACCGGACGGCCCGGGGCGCAGGCCCGGGGCACAATGGGAGCCGGCCGGCCGGCGGACCGGCGGGTGAGCGCGGGGACAGCGCAGGCTCGGCCTCCGCGCGGCCGCTCATCGAGCGCGGCCGGGGCGCCGAATGCCGCGGCGGCGGCGACTGGGCACAGACGCGCCGCGCGCCCGGTGCATGCTAATGGCCGGCGGCCGCGCCATGAATTATTCAGCAGCGGCGCGGAGAGGGCGAGCGCGGCGCGGAGGGCGGCCCGGCCCGCGTGTCCCCCGCCGCCGCGAAGCCGCCGCGGCGACTTCCCAAACTTTCCCCGGTCGGCACCGAGGATGCGGCCCCCGCCGCGCCTCCGTCCCCGCCCGAGCGCGCCGGCCGCGCTTCCCCCGTTGCCGCCTATTTTATGTCTTTTGTCTCGGAGTTGGCACCTGTCCCAGAGAGCGCGTTTCCCTGCCCACCCCTTCGCCGCCGGATCAGGGCGGGGGAGGGGGTCCGGGGGACCTGGAGAGGAGGAGACGGGCGGGGAGAGCGAGGCGCCTACGGCCCCGCAGCCTGGGGGAGACCGCCCGGGGGGGGGCGGCCATGCAGCGTTCCCGGGCGCCCCAGTTCCGCGGGGAGATCAGGGCTTCGGCTGTGCCCGGAATACCAACAAGGCCTCCCGGGGCCCCCGGCCATGCCCGCTGCGGGCAAGGACCCGCCGCGGCCCCTCCCCGACTCCCCCTCCACCGCGCACCCTCCTCCCGGGCCCGGCGCGCGCGGGCGGGGCGGGCGGCGCGAGCCGCGGATTCGCCGCCCGGGCCCCGCGCCTCGCCCCGCAGCCCCGCGTGCGCGCCCCCGCGGGCACGCCGCCCCGGGGGCTCCCCGCCCGCGCGGTCCCGCGGGGCTCGGGGTACCGCGTCGCGGGGACTCATCAGCTTTCGGCTTCGCGCCCTGCGGCCCGTAAGCCCGGGCCCCGGCCCGCCCCCGCCGCCCTGGCACCGAGGCAGTGGCCGGAGCGCGCTCGGCGGCGGCGCTCCGAGGCACCGGCTGCCATGATTGCGGGCAGCGGAGCGCGCGCGCGCACGCTCGGGCCCGGCTTGGGGACCCGGGGCGGACCGACGGTCCCTGGCCTGACCGCAGCCCAGCGCGCGCGGCGGAGTGGCGGCTAGACCTCCGGCCTCCTCCCTGCGAGGCTAGGGCTCGCCGCGGAGCTCTAGATGAAGCTCTAGGGCAGGGCTTGGGATCGCGGGTGGCACCGGGCTTCCCCCAGGGCACGGTGCGCACCAGGAGGAGCCCGCGGCGGCTTGTCCCGACCCTGCCTGCGGGGCTGCGGAAGGGGCGCGGGGTCCAGTGGGGTGGAAGACGAAGTGCAGGGGATCTGGTGCGACGGAGGGGACAGCGCGCTGTGCCCAGAGATGGGGGCCGCAAGGTGCCTGGCACAGGGGGCCCTCATGGTGCCCGGGGAAGGCATGGAATGGGCGGGGGCACCGTGCCCGGAGCCGCTGCCCAGCTCCAACCTCTCTCTCTTCCTTCCCCGCAGAAACAACTTCCTGCCACCCCCCCCACCCCCCACCCCACAGCCCAGGGTGCAGGAGCTGCGGGGAGAAGTTCTAGGCCGCAGCTTTGCTATCTCGGGGCCTGACGACGACGCTGCTGTCCCCGGGCCGCGCGGTTCCTGCCCGCGCCCTCTGCCGCAGTCGTGAGCGGGCCGGGGCTCCAGGGTCCGGACCCTGGTTAGAATGACAAGGCCACAGCTACTTTTTTTTTTTTTTTGCCTTCTCCGTAGGGGCGCCTGAGTGATTCCTGGTGCTTGGGGACGCAGACACGGGGTCACCGTGCCTGGACCCCACCCCCCTTCCCGGGGCATGCCCTCTCTCAGAGCCAAATGGATCTGGTTGTCCCCAGTGCCCGCGACAGGGGCCGGAGAGAAACGAGGCCTCCTGGGCCCCATCCCAGTGTCTCTCTGTGCCTGTCTCTCTCCCCACCCCCCACCCCAGCCGGCCTTGGCATTCTAACCAGTGTCCCTTGACGTCACATCTCGCCATCTCTGTCAACCAATTAAAACTTGCCCGTTGTCATAAAAATATATATACTTTTTATGCCATTGGTAAATTCAAAAGTTCCTCGTGCGCCCTGCTTCCCAGGAAACTTCATTCCACACTGGACTGCCCAGGCAGGGGGTACCCGCCATGGTGCCAGGCTGGGCTGGGGCAGGAGGAGCAGCTCAGATCAGGGCCTCCCTTGCCCACCAACCCACCTAGGAGGCTCCCTAGGCCCACCCTGACCTTGGCATTGAATCGTGCTAGACACACACACAGGACTGCCACCACCGTATGACATATACGATGTGGGGAGGAGGAAGGGAAGGAGGAGGGAAATAGGATGGATTAAGAAATCTTCCAAAATTACTTTCTTGTGTGTTAGAATCTTCCCAATGGCCTCTTCTTTGTAGGGACAGACATTCCACCCCCCACCCCCACCCACAGCCATGAGAAAATTCAGTTTTAGAGAGTGGAGTGGAACTGTTTTCTGGTTAATCTTTTCACCGAAACCCTGACCAACTTTCACTTTCTACGGCTGCTGACACCAAGCAAGAGGGCCCAAGCTGGGGTGGCTCCACGATGGGGTGGGTTTTGCTCCTGCCCCGAGGAAGGTCCGAGGTGACCCTTCCCAGCTTCCAGGGCTGTGGGGTCCCCTTGGGAAGCCCAGGAATTCTGTGCTCCCCTTCCTCAGAAAAGGACTCCCAGCAGCCGTAGCCACGTTCCAACAGGACAGCAGGAAAAACCAATCTCTCCTTAGCGCAGTCCTTTATAATTTTCTCCATTGTGACAGTTCCCAGCCCTGACCAGGACATATGGGGGTAGAGGGCACATTCCCACGAGATGAGTACTGCAGAGCGCCCCCGCCCAAGCCACACAGACCCTGCCGACACCCCCTCCTGCTCTGGCCACACCAAGGAAGAGCCTGACCACTAACTGCCATTATAAAGTCCCCCTTTCCCCATCTTTACTGTATGGTTCAACTCCTTTATAAAAAACATATTAAAGACATTTTGTGGTTTAGCAACTTTGGGGACTCTAGAGCAACAGAAATGCCTCAGAAACCAGGCTGGATACAGAGATGTAAACACTGGACGTACCGGGCCCTTTTAATACCAAATCTCTGTCTTTCTAAAATAATGAGCAAGCTTGGTAAGGACCAAATGGAGATTTTGAAAATAAATATCTGGTGACTGTTCTCACGGAAAACCATTCCCAAGTGCAAACTCCAGAAAGGCTTCATACCTTTGAGATAAATTCACACACACACACAGACAGACAAATACTATAACCAATACATTCAACCACCACACTATAATCTATTTATAATCACTTTCCTAAACACTATAAATATTATAACTAATGTGATATATGTTGTGTGATTAAATGGGTGGATTAAAACACTAAATTTAAAAAGCCACAAAGAAAAAGATTATCTTCCATTATGCCACTTACAAGTCTTGTTCCATTGGCACAAATACCGATTTGACAACTATATCATTATGAAGGCAATGACTAAATGCCAAGATATTAGCTTTGTAATTTTCACCTGAAATCATTGTATAATCATACTGGCTTGCTAACCTTTTTATTAGCTGTTTTTTTTATTTTCTTGCTTTCTCACACAGTAATAAGTTAATTTTTCCTCCTCCCAATTTTTATTTGGTAAAACAAGAAATTGGGTGAGTCAGAATAATATTCAAGAACACACACTTTTTTATCCTCTCTATACTTGGCAAGGATTTACATATAATTTGGTTGCAAATTCAGAAATCAAATTCTGCTTTACGTAAGGAAAATAATAGCACTCCCGCTGTTTTGTTGGGTATTTTTTAAGGTTTCAGGTTTGTAAAGTCTTTTTCCAACTCTTTATCATATTGTATTATTCAAAGTAAATAAATTTTTAAAAGGGCGCTCACATTAGCGAAAAGGAAACATGGAAACTGACTTTGTTGGATGAATGTTCTGATGAACAGCTTTCTTGGAGGAAGAGCTTGGTCTCTTGCCTGTGGGCCGCACCATGCCCGTGGTCAGATACTTGAAAAATAAGTCATAGGGAGGCTCTCGCTATACCAGGATGTTTATAGTATCAGCCTTATACAGTTATTTTTTCCTGATTTCTCCCAAGATTTGCCTAATGGGAATGCGGCCGGCCACTTCCTGCTGTGCCCCAGCACAGCTTTCGGCCACAGTCCAGCCTCACAAGGCCAGGGCACTTGAGTTTAGTTTCCTTGTTCTTAACCTAGCAACATTTAATACTTTAAAATTTTCGGTGTCCAAAGCATTAGGAGGACTTGGTAAACAGATGCATTTAATCTAATTAAAGTAAGCAGGATGGAGTGTGAGTGAAAACTTACATGTTCACTTGAGTTTTAGACGTTCGACTTGCCCACCCCAAGACTCTGATGCTTTAAAAACTAGCCCAGTAAACCAGAGGTGGCCAGTTTGCGGCCGCTCATGGGTCAGATGCCACCCTTTCAGTCATCCCAGACAGTGCCCTTTTGGGCAGCCTCTGCAGAGCTCTGGGCGCCGTGCGGAAAAGCAGCCCCGGCTCACGGTTTTCTTTTCCCTTTCGCCTTTGTCACAGAGCAGTTTGTAGGTCTGGGATTCCATTTTGATCCATCTATTTCGTAAGAACTTGTACCCTAGCTTTCTGAAGCCTTCATTTTAACTCTCAATTATTTACCCACAAACCTTTTAGCATCAATTTACCTTAGGTAAGCTTTTTTTTTTTTTTTTACAGAGAGGAGACAGAAGCCTTCAGGTGAATAAAACAGTTTCTATGGTCTCAGGCTGATGAAGGAAAAGTGAGCAAGTACCCACAGAAAGGATTCTTTCCTTCCAAACGTAAAGAAGCATTTTTCGGAACCTTTTGCTTTAGGTTACTTGGTTTTTGAGTTAACGAACAATAGAAAGGAAACTCTGGGCATGGGACAAGCATCTCTGAAGGACACAGCACAGGGCAGGATACCGCATTGGTAGCCAGCCCTCGTCCCCACAAAAATAGCATGCTGGCAGGGCACTTCTGTGTTTTCTTTCTTTTTTAAAAAAAATATACACACATACAAAGAACAGATTCGGTGTGCCCGCTTCCGACAGCGATGCGCGGCCGACGGGCGGAGCGCCACGCCACGCAGCCACCTGTCTGGTTAGAAAGCTTCTGTGAGAGGCTGTTTCATCGTATTAAACACACTTTGGAAGTTCTACACATTCACGTTCTGTTATGTTACCTGTGCGTGTATATCAAAAGAGTCTATTAACCCCGAGGCCATTCTTTAAGGAGTTAATATTTTTCAATTAAAAGGAGAGCATCCAAAAACGAGAAGTCTAAAATAAATGTGTGTTCGATATGGACATAAATATGTGAATATACTGTATATAATACATATGTGTTAGTATGAGAAATTTCCCCCTACCAATGAGGAATTACAATGCATCTTTTCCATTCCAAAATAGTAAGAAGCACAAATCAGAAAATACGAATTAAAGAAGACGGGCCAGTATCCCTGGTTATATATGCATGTTTCAAATGCCAAAGCTATATTCCTGGCTTCATATAAGGAATGAGAAAAAGCACAGCACAAACTAAATTTTTTAAAACATCAAAATTACCTTTCAAAAAGATGTGGGTGATGAATTTATGTATTTAGGTTGCTCAATTCTGCAATTTCTAAAATGGAATCATCATAAATTGGGAAATTAACATTTTTCTAAAGAATTTATTGTGTGGCTCATAGCAATTTTTTTTTTTTTTAGCAATTAAAGATACATTAGAATTTGAACTGTAACAGTTTCTGGTAGAAGGAGGCACTAATTTCCACAAGAACTAAAAGACATCAGAAAATCTGAAAAGAATTTCACTCCCTCAGTTTTCAAGGAATGCCTTCCTTTCATGGCTGAAAAGTATCGATTTTTTGGAAGTACTTTTCATATCTTATCAATCCTTTATAGGAGTCTGATAGTCATTATTAGTCATTATTCTTTTAAAATTATATCTAAGCAGAATTTAGCAATTAAGAATTGAAAGTAATTTTTTAAACTGTCAAATGTTTATTTTTTTTTAGTTTAAATAATGCTGAAATGATAATGAAGATCAGTATAGAATTCTTTTTCCTCCCCACAGACAAAATAGGAATTTTAATATCATTTCTTAGTCCTTCAGTGAGCTAGATAAATTATAACCCCTCTAGAATAAAGAAAAAAAGAAAGGAAAAAACCCTGATTTAGAAATCAGATGGTTCACTGCTAAATTGCAAGGCATAGCAGGAATTTGTTTTTTAAATAAAGATTTCACAGATTACATCTTTAATATGACTGCAACAAGACCTAAACTGCCTGCAAAATGATCCATACGGAAAGGAGGACTTAGGGAATGGGAGTGTCAATCACAAATGGTTTGAAATTTGACCACACTGGTCTTATTTATTGAAATATTCCCATTTTTTTAAAAAAACTCTAACATGGTTTCACACAGCACAAGTACTTCACCTTATGCATAATGACAGTTTCATTTTCCTGACTATGTATAAATATTATAGTTTTTAGATCTGGTTAACAGAAAGATAAGATTAAGGTTGGATTTTTCACATATGCCCTTTCTATAAAAAGTGAAAAAATGTCTCACCTAAATTTATCACTGCAAGACAAGATAATATTTAATGGCTGCAAAATAAAATACTAAAAAAGAAAGTCAATGCTTTTGTTCTGTTTTGTTTCTTGCTATTTATAGAGCAACTTTTGGTGTAATTCCTAATTTTAAAGAAACACGAAGTTCATATTTTTTTTTTTAACCAAAAGAAAGAGGTCATGTAAGCAATCAGACAGTGGATGACATCATATTTGAAAATAAGGGTCTAAGTAGTTTTTACACGATGAACATATATTTTTTAGATATATTTGAAAATAACCAGAGATGTGGACAAGCATTTTCACGGCTGTGCCTGGCTTCCAACGATGTTCAGAGAGAGGGATTTTCAGCTACCGTCAATGTAGTTGCTAATGTTTCAGCCATTCACCCATTTTTCAGCTCTGTATTCTAGACAAGCTACAAGATTCTGCTTCCAAAGTCCTTCCCAAACTCGGTGTCTGAGGGGAGGCAGGGGACACAGCCACGGCCACCTCTTCCTCTCACTCACAACTTCTCTGAAATTGGCAGTTTCTCACACACACATTTCTAGGAGGACCCCAAGGCTCACCGGGAAACTTCTTGCGCTGGGAAAAAACTTCTCAGCGCACACCTGGACCTACAGATTCGGAAAAATTAACCAGCTGTAGCCAAAAGCCAAAACACTCAACCACCCGGACACAGCCCGCGAGAAACACAGAGCTCTTTGACGTGACAAGAAGACTTATAAATAAAATAGCTCCAAGGCAGACAGGCTGAACAAGCCTTTCAAGACAGCCTGTCGCTGCCTCAAACTTGAATATTAGAACATTAAAACATTGGCAGCATGAAGATAATATCCTGGGATGTGTGCATGTGCGTGCGCACGCGTGGACTCCCATGTATGTGTGTGTGTCCACGTGTACGCGTGTGCCGGGACATAGGTTTTGCGGTTCTTACGGCCTGTGGGCTCCCCTGAGGTCCTGGTGGCCAGCGCCGAGCCCAGATGAAGGGCAGGCCCTACCTGTATTTTTGGGGGGATCACTCGTATCACGACACATGTGCAAACACCAAAAGCCAGTGAAAACACAACCTGCTGTAGGCATGAAGGGCCGACCTCAGATATAGAAAAACTTTCCCTGTAATTAAAAAAAAAAAAAAATTGTGTTTTGTGAATGGAAAACCAAGCTGACCTCATTCAGCATAGTCAGGACTAAAGCAGCCAGGCCAGCTTTGGGCAGCACGGCTAGGGCCCAGGGCCGGAGTGTGTTCTCCGGCCTGTAGCTCTGAAGCTGGGTGAGCCTGATCCCTCACAGAGGAGGTCAGGCTGGGGTTCAGGCCCCAGATATTACTACCTAAGCCAGGCTGGGTGAGGCTGCAGACAGAGCCATGGACCCTGGGATGAACGTGCCCAGGCACTTGGTAAAGACGCCAGGAAGAGGAGGGTCTCCAAAGCATGCAGTCCAATCCTCCAAACTGGGGGCCATCTTGCTGGCAGGATCGAAGGCCTTGAGGGCGCCAGGATGCTTCGTATCTTGTCCAGACTCTCCCCACGCTCAGCCCACACCCGGCTCATATCACTGCACAGGGTTTTTGATACAGTTCAAGTCAATAAAATCACCCCAAGCGTTTAGTCAGTGCCAGGTATCACGAAACATTTTCAGAAAGCAACGACTCGCAGTGAAGATTTTTTGCTAAGGTAGCAGGGATAGCATCTCGTGTGAGTGTGTAGCAAGCGTCTCGTCACTTACAAGGCGAGTTCCGAACCCCGTCCCACGTGATCCTCACAGCCCGAGTGGCAGACAGAACAAGAATGGTCAAACCTCCTTAAAGACGAGAGAAACTGAGGCCCACGTGGCTGGAACATTGACTCTGGCCCAGCGTCGCAGAGGCCACACACATTGCTTTGTTATTTTTGCTTTTTTTTTTTTTTTTAACAGAAAACATCACCATCACCCCTTCACACTTATACACACTCGGGCTTTTTATATATATATATATATATATATATATATATATATATATATATATGTAAGAACAGTTCCTAGGAAAAACAGAGCTCCATTGAAATCTGGGTCCCAGGACTGCCTTGAGCTGGCCAGCTTGGGCAATCTCCCACCCTCCACAACCAGCTCTGGTCATCTGAGCCGTCCACCCTTCCCCGCCAGGTGCATCACCCTCAAAGCTGGGCTGGACCAACCGACCTCCTGGTGTAAAATCACACCCAAGCTGGGCCTGCCAGAGTCTTCGGAACAAAGCCGCCTCGCCTGAGCTGAGGGGTCAGAGTGCCCCCGTCCACCGTCCCTTCTGTTGGGGTGCCAACACCCCACAACCAGGGACCCCCCTGCCACGCAGCCAGGAAAGCACTGAGCCCCCACCCAAGCCCTCCTTGGCTTTCGGCCCTCTGTGAGCCGGCAGGTCCCACCCCGTAGTCTCAATGTAAAAGGGCAAACGGGTGACGAGGACGGCCTGGGAGAAGCTCAAAGCAAGCATCCCTAATGACCAGCTCCCCCTGGAGAGGCTCCGGGGGCAGCTCTTTTCTGGAGGGGCGGCCAAGGTGCTGTGCCCAGATGCCAGCGGTCTGCAGGGGCACATGCGTTCCCGTCAGACGGTTCCTGCTTCTCAGAAACGGGAAAGCACAGGGGAAACGGCCGCAGTTGGGGAGGGGCCAGGACCACAAGGAAGGGGTAAAGAAAGACGGAACCAGCTTTATTTGGGAAATGGTTGGACTGAAGGTGATGCTAGCGGGGCCCGTCGCCATGGTGTTGCCCTCTGCAGCAGAGACCTGCACCACGGGGAGAATCTTCCTCAAGCACCTGCCTCCTCCTGGGGCTCCTGGTACACACTGACCCCACCAGATCACCCTCAGGACAGCAGGTCTTCCCCAAAAGCCAATTTCCATCTCAGAATACTGCACCCCACACACGACCAGCTCAGAAACAAACAGCATTTTATAAAGCTTCCTCGGCAAAGTCAGGTGAACAAAACCCACAGAACACAATGAGGCACAGGCCAGAGGGTCTGGCTTGGCCAAGAACTTGAAGCCGCTGCCCTGTTCATTTTCAAAGGCGAAGTCTTCCAAGACTCCTTACACTTGCTTTCCTTTTACACTTAATTACAAGACAACAGGCTTAAAAAAGAAAAAAGGACAAAACGTTTAAAAATTTTTGAAAAAGGTTACAAGGCCCTAAGTCTCAAAAGCTGCTTGGGATAAAAATTATAACCCTGTCCTGCATTGGAGGAAAAAACAAAGAACACAGGGGACAACGCTCAAGGCTGAGTGTCACCTCAACTGCCTTCGGCACGTCCTGCCTGAGGGCTCACCTGGCCCTGCCCCGGGACCTCTGTAAGGCAGTGATTTGGAGGAGAAGGCAGGGCTGGGAGGGGTGGGGCCCGCATCCCAGAGCAGAAGCGTGGGAAGGACCCTGTGTGCCCGCTGAGGACTCTGGACTAGGCCCTCCTGGAGCACCTCTGCTTTTCCGACGGCAGGATGCCCAGAGAAACCGAGGCGGGCAGAAAGGAAAACTTGGCACCGCAGACCCTCCTCCGCACCTCGGCGGGCGGCTCGCGGTCCCTGAAGGCCCTGCAGAGGCGCCTCCAGCCCGGCGCCGGCTGGACTGGGCTGCGGCCGCCTGGGGTCCGTCGTCGAACCGGCGCATCGGCGACCTGGGCCGGCGGCGGGGGCCGGGGCTATTCTCCTCCGGGCGGGTCCGCACGGCCCTGGAGGCTGGGCGGCCTCGTGCGCCTCCTCCAGGCGGGGCCAGAGCCGGGCAGATCTGGGGCCTGGGGTCCGCATCGGGTGGGGAGCGGGGCGGCGGCCGGGTCCACGCGCCTGGGGGTCCTGGAGTCAGTCCGGGGCGGGTCCAGAAGGCAGGGATCAGGGTGCGAGCAGGGGTCCGAGCGCCCGCCGGGAACGGATGCGCGCCGGGGTCCCCAGGGCCGGGGTCGGAGGGCCTGTGCGAGTCCAGGTCCGAGGCGGGGCCGGGGTCGCGGCGGCGGCACGCGCCCCAATTAGCCGCGGGCTGGCGGCGGGGCGGCCCCATTGAGGGCGAACAAAGGGCGCGACCCTGGGGTCAGGGAGTCGCGGGCCGCCGGCCGGCCCGCTGCCCGGTGGGCCCGCCTTGTTTACTCTGCCCGAGCAAAGCGCACAATATAGTGACTAAAGCGGATTAGAGGGTCGCGCCCCGGAGGCCGCGGGACCTCCCAGCCGGGCGCCTCCCCGCCGGCCCTTCCCCGGGTCCCCCGACCGGGGCAACCGGCGGGGATACGCAGGCCGCGGGTCCGCGCGCGCGGGCGGCCGTCCAAGGGGCCCCGGGACCCGGCTCACCTGCGCCCCGTGGCGGCCCGGGCGGGGGTCACGCTGGGAACCGTCCCCCCTCCACCGGGCCTTGTAAACCAACCTCGGGCAGGGAGTCATCGATTTCCCGACCCTTTCCAACACTGCTGGTCCGGGGAATTCATTTAATTCATTTTACGGGACAGCGAATGGCACTTGCTTGAAGGCTGATGTTTTTAGATGCAAACACGGACAGCGTTTTTCAGGTCACATCACCCTGCAGCGTTAGGGTTAAAAAAGAAAATGCCCGCCTCTTGTCTGGACACAGAGATGCACCGCCCAGCAGCAGGTGACTGAAGGCTGCAGAATAATATACATTTTAAAAATAATGTGTTGAGGTAGAGAAGTCCTGCGAAGTACAAGCTGGGGAAAAAAATTACCTTTTCTTTCTTTCTTGTAAAACAAAGCACATGAGTATATAAATAAACCCTAAGATTTCCACCCAAAGACCACAGTGTATCATCTGGCATGCTGAATTCAAGATCTATGTTCTCCAGATAGGAACCTGCAGGATCTTTTTAATCGCACTTACAAAACAATAGGAGCAGAAAGCACAAACTCAAAATCAAGCAGAGTCCAACTATGGTGGGGCGGGGTGGGGAGGAGGTCATTGGACCAAACATCCAAGAATAGGAACGCCTTTCCCCCACTTCTTGATGCTGTCCTTTATGGGGACAAAAATACTTCTCTTTAAGTTCAAACAAAATCCTAGTTGACATTTTTATGACCTAGCTGTTCAAGTATATATGTTTGACTAGGAAACTCATATAGGGTTTAATTAATAAGCTATCAACATAGAAATCTTTTATAAGAGAACGAATACTATTTACTGACTATACATATTTATTGACCTAACGAATATTTCTGCTACATGCCATCTATCCACAACTACTGAAGGAAAATATGCCATTTGTCTAGATTTCTACTCACAAGACTTTAAAAATTATTTTTCCTTGCTTATAAAAATACCACATGTTTAGAGAAGGCACAGCCTAATCTAAAACATAAGTAATTTAAAAGTAAAATATGAAGATAGACATTTTAGAGATAATTTAAGTAATAAGAAGTATATATAATCCAAGTCTAAAATACAGGGGAAAAGGAAAATTCACCTATATGCCATTATCAGGAAAATAATATTCAATTGCATTTCCTTCCCAACAGTGAACATATGCATACAATATTAATGCATAATTTACATATATATTTACTGTTTGGGAAACATTGGTTCCCATACGTCCCTACGCGCTGACAAACTCTTTGTCAACAGTATTTTAACAGTGACATAATTAATATTCCATTATACTGTTAAGTGATAATTCACCCCAGAACTCCCTATTATTATTACAAGAACTTCAGTTCTTGCTAGTATTTCTGTACCGTAACTAACACTATGACCAATGACCTTGCCTGTGAAGTTTGCCTGCGATATGGGTTGTTAACAAATCTCTTCATGATCCATTGTTAATCTGACGTTGAAGCCACAGCGTTATCTGAGGGGGTCGAGACAGAGCTACGGAGACTTCACGGTAGCAGCAATGAACTCACAAATTCTAAAATTCACTTCAGATCACAGTTACTGCAGATAGTGATATAGAAGCTAGTTTGTTTCCCCCTCCAGAGGCCTGGTAACTGTGGAACTTTCGCCTGATGGGTTTGTGGGACCAGCTGAGGCACATGCCTGATTGCAACACAGCATTTGGGAACTGTGCCCTTGCATGAAAGCTCTGGCCTCTGTGTGCCTACCGAGTCACTTGGCACTAACCGCCATCCACTTGGTGAGTTTAGGTCAGGACCAGAGAGCTGAACACCTTGGAAACATTATCTCAACAGCTCTGTCGAAATTCTGCACATCTGAGGAGTGCTTTGGCCCGAGGGGCTTTCTTGGGAGAATTCAAACCTCAGGCCCGCTTTTCAGCACCGCCTGCCGCAAGGGTGCCTGCCGTCCTCCCACGACCCAGCCCTGATCAGCTCGACGGAGGAGGCCCGGCCGAGCTGCTGGCCATCACCACCGTGGGCACCGTGGGAGGCTGTGTTTTCAGCCACTTGCCTCTTGTCCCCGAGGTCCTGGGAGAGGCTGGGCTCTGCCTTGGGGCCTTGCTGGCAGCCTGGCCTTCTGCTGACACGGCTCCCAGGAGGGCAGGGGAAGGAGCCCCAGGACCACAGAGCCGAGGTCTTCTCCCCAAACACCAGGACCTGCATGAAGGAGGCGGCCTGGAGCTGGGTGCTGCCACCGGAAAACAGAAACACAAAGAGGCCAGGTGGCCCCAGCCCAAAAGTACCGTGGAGTCATCGGAAAGTAGATGCTACAACTAGGCAGAGAAGACAGGCTCGAAGGAAATCTGTGGACATGTGACCAGAGCTTCCGTGGGTGCTGAACGATTTCTCCCTGTCGTGCCTTTTCCTGCATCTTCTAATCATTGCTTTCATAACAGAAAGGGATCCTATTGCTAATACAACTATTATAAGTCCAACAGACAGAATTCATTTTAAGACTAAGATAAATGATTATTACTACTCAGGGGTTGAACATAAACAATAAGAACCATATACTGTTGCCAGGCAAGTTTTTAAGATGATAATGCTGGGTCGCGTGTCTCTAGCACTTTACCCTTTAGAGAAACACTTTCAAACAGAAAATGAAACCCAGCAGCCTTGCTATGCAAATACTGGCCACCGTATGATTAATTCTCACAACAACCCTTGACAGTGAGCAGGGAAGGACACCTTCTTCCTCTTCAATTTGGGAGACTCAGGGGTGGAGGAGCCGAGTTAAGAGCCGCAAGATTTGAATGGAGGCTCAGAGTGGCCCACCCACCGCCCCCACCCCACTGTCCCTCTGGCAGCTTCCGGGCCTCCATCTTAGCACCTTCCTGCAGGGGAGATATTTTTCCCAAGGATCCAGTGTGTTTCCCATTTTTTCCATTATTTTTCCTCATTAATGGAGGTGGTGCCTATGGCCAGGGCGGAACTGCAGTGAATGAAGATTGTGTTGGGTTTGCTGGAAACAATAGTATTTGCACAGGATCCAATTATCTCTAGAGGTGTGTTGCAGCGAAGTGGCCTGGCGGAGGTGTGACAGCGTCTCAGAAAGGCAGGGCTGTGCTGTTTTCATATGATGACACTGTAGCTGAACGCCGCACTTCTCCTGAGAGGGAAAAACACGCCTGTGCCCCTCTGGGGCTCGAGTTCACCCCGAAGAACTCTCTCTGCCTGCGTGGGCACACGCCTTTCCCTATCGGACTTTGCTGAAGTGGGCCATTTCCAGCCCCTCGATAACAACGGATGGGAGCAACTCCGTGAATCAAATACATTTGATCTTTGGTATCTTTCTTTCAAAGGGAGTTAAAAGGCAAACCAGAATGCTGTTTTCTACTCTAAAAGGCAATTTCTAAATTTGGATTTTGAAAAAAAAAAAAAATTGTACTCCAGCTTGAAAATCCAGTGGCCCTCAGAAAGCAATTAAGCTATACCACTCTGTGTGAAAACCATCTTGACTGGTTTAAAATACATCAGAATGAAAGGATGTGAGCTGACCATGCATCTCCCATCACGCACGATCTGAGAGCAGAGGTGGGCTGTGTGCTCCATCCCGAGAGCAGGCTGGGCCCAGAGGCCACATCCAGTGATTTTTAAGAGATAGTCACCAACATCGGAGGGGCCAAACAGGTCCAAGCTTGTGATATTCCAAAGCCATCCTCAATTTTTAGATAAGGTTTAAGTGATAAAATAAATAAATTACAAAATGTCACCCACAGGTAAGGTGAATACATTAGAGACATCTATTTCCTCCAAGAAAAAACGTCTGGCTCTTGGCTTTTCAAGCTGTCAGGAGATGGGCACATTTTCACAGGACCCTTTCTTTTACTTCCCCTTGTTACCCAGGGCACAGCAAACCATTTCTGCCTTCTAAAATAAAAACACATGCCACTTTAATTTCACAAAGAAAAGCCAACATGCAGAATATCTGCACAGATCATTTTTAAATTAAAGAGAGACGGGGGAGACTGTTAACTGTGTTTTATACCTTTTGTGGGGGGGGGGGCAGTTACCTTCTCCACGTGTTAATAATTTAACTGTCAAATCACAACAAATAGCTAATTCCATTTCTGAGATGCCAGGATTGCAACCTACAAGGGGAGATTTTAATTGTAACTGCTAAATAGCAAATGCTGACAGAAGTCCTGTTTTCAATCCCCAGACAAGGCTGGGACATGACTAATTTATTTTATCTTATCCATCTATCTGTGCACAGGATTAAAATATTTATATCAGTCTGTTCACTTTAAACCATGCAGTGCAGGCACCAGCTTCAGGGCCACTCCTTAATTTTTCACAGTTTTGGCTTTTCATTGTTTCCAGAAACGCACATTCCCTGCGTGGCGAATACTCTCAAATGCTGATGGGATCTTTAAGTCACACGGACCCAGTCCCAGAGCCACGCAAATGCTCCTGGCCATGCTGACGGCGACAGAGCTGTCCTGACGCCTCTGTCTCTGGAGATGCCAACGAAATCACGCAGGCCTGAGCCCGACTTCGAGAGGAAAGCTTGCCTCTGGCTGGGGTGGCTGATGGAAACCAGAGCCTGGGAACGCTGTCCCGGCCAGGTGGCCAGGTAGGCAGCGGGCAGCAGGGGGTTAAGCAGCGAGTGGGGAAGGGCGCAAACAAAAGGCCTCGGGCAGGGCAAACTGGGCTGCAGGGCCCAGCCCGAACAGGCGCAGACACAGGGAGCTCTGTCTGCCCGCCCGCTGCCCGGCACTGTGACTAACCGCCCCACTATTGTGCCCTGAAGCCAGCCCTTTGTACCATCCCCCTGGCGTCTGGGAGCGCGGCCGAGGAACCTTCCTTGCCCTGCAAACTCGCAGCCTCGACACCCATTCTTTCGGCTCTCGGGGCTGCTGGGGGCATGACTGGCCAGTGGCAGCGTCCTTTCCCCTGGTCAAGAAGGGATATCAGCAAAAAAAAAAAAAAAGAAGCAGAAAAACCAGTCTCCCCAACTCTGGGGGAGGGGAGCACTAGGGACCGCTTAACTTGCCCTGCCCAGCACCATGGCCCTTCCCGACATTCGGCCACTGAACCTTTGAACTGCGGAGAGTCCCTCAGAATGAAGATGTATGTGCAAAATACACTCTGTAATACAAAACCGGGGGTGGGGGGAGCAGGGCAGGGAAAATATCTCATTAATAACTGCTTATTAATTACACATTGAAATACATTACTTCAGATGTATATTAAAGAAGTTGTATTATTAAAGTGAATTCCACCTGTCTATTTTTACTTTTGTAAAAATGTGGAACATGTTAAATTACAGATGTGGCTGCCTTGGCAGCTCACGACATTTCTACCGGACAGAACTGGCTGGGCTGTGGATACGGGGGTCTGGGAACGGCCTTGCCCGCAGCCCGCTTCCTCCTGGGCAGACGATGAGGACCCCACTGTCCCTCCCCAGCCAGGGACAGCCCTTCGCCCAGCGGCCAGGAGGCCAGGCCCCCACGGCCTCACCTGACCAGCCTGCGTTCATTGCCTCGAGGATGGGTCTTGCACACTCAGGTGTCTGGGACTCCCTTGTAAAGCATGTAAGTGTGCATAGGAACACGCACACGCATGCTCGAGGGCCCTGACTCTCCACTGCAGACCGTGTCAACTGTGCTGGCTGGCGTTCAGAGAGAGTCGGTTCACAGGGCACCCAAAGGCCCCCGGAGCTGGACATCCGACCCTTTGCTCTGGGACAGGCCGGACTCGCCCAAGGCCCCATCATGACTTTCCTGGACTCAGGCACCTTTGCTTTCGTGGCTCCTTCCTCCGCAAATATTAACAAGTATATTTTATGACTGCATTGGTGTCAAGAACAATATAACTCACACTGAATTCGTCATTATGTGTTCATCGTTGCTATAGTCATTCGTTTTTCTCCTGATTAAAATTAAAACGTATTTCTGAACCCTGGGCACGGTGCTTGCCTGGACCATCACTCCGAGCACCCCTGACCACACAGTGAGCAGCGTCCTCACCCGCAGAGGTGCGCCGACCTCTCTTTCTGCATTTGGGACTTCCCTGCCACCCCTCCAGTGACCAGATGACCCTCTAGAATTCCTTCCTTAAGTCCTGCCCTGGATGAATGGCTTGTGAAATCCCCACTAGACACCAAAAACCTTTCTATGTTATTTTCAAAACACAAATATTGATCATGAGCAAGGCCCAGGATCGCAGCATGACTGAAGGCCCCAAGTCGGCGAGAACCAAACACGCCCATTCCTACCCAGCTCAGTGCTGGGGTCCCCGACCGGGTGCTCTGCGTGCCACATTTACCACCAAGAGACGAGCCCACTAAATATGTGATGGTGACCCAAGGGGTGACTGTTAGGGTGTGCAGCAGGCCACCACCAGCCAGCTCTGGGCACCCATCCCTCCAGGCCTCACACCCCCATGTGGGGCCCAGCCTCTGGAACTGGGGTGAGGAGGCCACACTTCTCAGCCCCTCTTGGAAGGAGGCACCCGAGGCTCTGGCCACACCCCTCCTCTGGTGCCACCGTGCAGGGCCTGGGCCACCCTGTTGGGAAAGACGGTGCAGGAGATGGTTAAAATTCTGCATCCTTTTTGCATCCGCCTCCAGAGGAAGCACTGCTTTTTTTTTCTCTCTCTCTCTCAAGCAGGAGGAGAAAAAAAAAAAAAAAAGCTGAGAGCAGCAATTTGCAGGCCTTGGGATGTTTTTCTCCTTGACAGCCCTGGGCCCCGCCTCGCTGGGCCTTCCTCCGGCCAGAGCGGCCACAGCGCGGCCTGCAGCGGCTGGCCGGCCCCGAGCACGCGCGGCCTCCCCGCGGAGCCGGGCCGGCAGGGCAGGCGGGAGGGAGGCAGCGATGCCTGGCACTGCCCAGCTTTGTGGCCGCGTCCTCTGCCCGCCTCCCCTCCGCCCACCCGGGGCCTGCTCCAGGCTGGCCGCGCCAACCGCGGCCTGCCGCTGGGCCACCCTGTGCCCACCCAGGGGTCCCTCACCTTCTGGGCCCCGGCCTCCAGGCCTTGGGTCCTGCTGGCGCCCTGAGTGCCCAGCCACGTCCTCAGTGTCGCCGCCGCTCACCCCACCCAGCTGCCCGCTCTCGGCAGCGAGCCTGGCATGGCGCCAAGCTGCCTGGGAGCCCGGCCCGGGCTGGGGAACTTTCCTGTGAGGGTGTGTGTGCAGGGGAGGGGCGGGGGGTGCACTGGTGCCAGGGGACAGAGAGGCCCAGATGCCCGCCGGCCGCCCCCCCACCCCCGGCCCCCGTCTCCCAAGTCCCATAAAGGCACAGACAACACGGGCGGTTTAGTCAAAACAGTCATGTGCAGGAGCCGGCAAACAAACAAAAGCCCTTATTTATTTATTTAGTTCACACACTCAGATGAGGAGACGCCTTTTGTGCACGTAATTTCACACACACCAGAAAGGGGGCGATGCCACCATGCTCCCCGCAGCCCAAGGCCCGCCCGGACAGCCCGCCTGGCCGGAGGAATAATTGCCTTGCCCGGCCTGGGCATTTCCATATTTAAATTGGGCAGTAGCGTATGATTAATTAAGAAGGAAAAAAAGGCAAAAAGGGAAGAAAAGCAGTGGGGGTGGGGAGCCGGACGTTCTGGGAGGCACAACGTGCCAAGGTGCCCGCGGAGGCTTAACTCCTCCCATGCCAGGCCAGGCCCGGTGCGGAGGCGTCTGCAGCAGGCAGCGGCGGGGAGGGGTCCCGGCCTGGGGTGGGGCACGCCCTCGGCTGACCTTGAGCCACCCCAGCTTCAAAGGCGCCCGCAGAACATCCTCTTCCTCATTTTCTCCTCCCGAGCGGCTCGGCTCTGTGCCGGTAGTGGGGAGGGACGCCCCAAAGCCCCCGGCAGGGCACTGGCCTGTGAAGAGCTCTGGGACCACTTGTCCTTTGCTCTCGGCACCCTGACCCTCCCTACCAACATGCAGGCTGCAGTGAGGCCCTGCCCACCGTGAACCCCCCAAGATCCCTCCACACTCAAATGAGCCCCCTGCCCAGGGCTGCCCCAAGGCCCTTCTGTCCCCTACAGCAGTGGCCTGTTCTGAGAATGGGGCAGGAAGCCTTGACACCCTTCTGGAAAGAATCACAAACTATGTCTGAGAGCTGAGAAAGACCACATTTCTGGAAGCAGGTGGTGGGCCCCTGGATCCCTGGTTTAAGGTCCAGCCATCACCAAGGTTCAGCCCTGCCCCTTGCCAGCTGTATGGCCTTGGGCAAGTTATCTGGCCTGTCTGAGCCTCCATTTGCCCATCTGTAAAATGGGGATGATAGCAGTGCCCACTGTGCCTGCCCCATAGGGCTGAGGAAGAGAAAGGGGAGCTCCCAAATTGGCACAGAAGCTGCCAGAGTCCCCAGACCCTCTGCCCTTGAGGTGGACAGAGCCTGGAGCTGGAGCAGCCTTGGGCAGGAAGCTCCTCAGCCCAGGAATAAATCCAGAACAGCCTGAATCCACTCTGGAAGTGATGAAGTTAAAAGCCTGGAGCTGGGAAAGCAGCAGGATTATCCAGGTGGGGACGAGCTGACGACAGAACTCCTTCCCAGCTACGATAAGAGAAAGCAACACGCTGCTCTCTCTGAAGACGAAGGAAGGGGCCACGAGCCAAGGAATGTGGGCACCTCCAGAAGCTGGAAGAGGCCAGGAAACGGATTCTCCTCTGGAGCCTCCAGAAGAAGGCAATCCTGCCCCCACCTGATTTGAGGCCCGTGAGACACTGCAGACTTCAGCCTCCATAACCTCTGACCGCTTGAGCCATCAGATCGGTGGACTTTGTCACAGCAGCACCAGGAAACTGACGCCCCACCCTGCCCCCAGCACACCCAGATGCCTCCGAAGGAGACCCTGGGGATGTGGCCCATACGTGGGGCCAGGCAGCGCTGAGTTGGGGTCAGCAGATCTCACCCCTGAGCTCAGGAGCCTTCAAGAGGGTGGCTGGTTGCCCTGAGAGCCCTCCTTGCCCAAGGGGCTATAACCTCACTTCCTGGCTCACCTCCTTCTCCTCCCCACCTCCTCCTCCTGGTCACCATTTACTGCACGTCGCTCACGAGTGGGCATCTCGCTAAACCTTGTCTCATTCCGCCCCCAGCCTAACAGCCTTGGGGTTCTAGGCACCCTGGACCCCCAGATCCTCCCAGGAGTCTGCTGGGGAGAGGACCTCTTCCTGCTTCATCATCACGGACGTGGCCTTCTCAGCACAGGACAGGCAGGAAGCCCCGGGCCAGTGCCTCTGGCCTCGTCTGTGAAGGGGGCCGGTCACAGCCCCTCGCGGGGCAGCCGTGCTGTGTGCGCTCACCACTGCCCGGTTGAGTCAGCTCCGCCGAGGGCTGAGTCTAAAAGTCAAAAGAGGTCCAGCAGGCCCTCCCCTCAGTACTGTTGCTGTGCAGATGCTGGGGGCTGAGCCCCTGGCCAAGGTGGAATTTCACACAACCTCCAAAGGCTTCTGGAACCTGAAAGTCTCTCCTAACAGCCTTTGATCCCTTAGGAAATAAGCCCCAACGGGCACACAGACATTCCCCAAACAACACGAAAACCCGGAAATAATTGGGAATAACCAAAGTGTCCAGTAATAAGGGGTTAAACAGCTTCGGGGCTTCCCCGGGTGCTCAGCGGTAAAGAATCCCTCTGCCAACGCAAAAGACACAGGAGATGTGGGTTCGATCCCTGGGTCAGGAAGATCCCCTGGAGAAGGAAATGGCAACCCACTGCAGTATTCGTGCCTGGGAAATCCCATGGGCAGAGGAGCCTGGTGAGCTACAGTCCATGGGGTCACAAACGGTCGGACACAACTGAGTGAGCCCATTAGGAGTTTCATCAATGGAATATTAAACGGTCATTAAAAACCAACTTGCATAAAAGTATCTTCTGACTTGGGGAATGAGTTGTGATAAAATATTTAGTGAAACAAGCAGAAGACAAAATGATACATATAATCAGATGCTAAGATGCTCATTCTGCTTAAAATTATGTTTCATAGAAGCTAGATGAAGTGCTCCCACTGGCTATTTCTGAGGGTGGTTTCACAGGTGATTGAAGACTTCTTTTCTTCTTTTATGAGGATTCAAAATGTTCTAAAATTAGCATATAACATCAGTGATGGAAAAAAAAAAAATCATTGCAGGCGAAGAGTCATGCTCCTTCAATAGAGCTGCCGGCAGGCCCTCCCCGGCCCTCGGCACGCGGCAGGAACACGTGCAGGGAGCTGGGCCAGCTTGGGGCGGGGGGGAGGGCGGTCTGTGGCCTCTGCCACACAGGGCCCCGCACGCAGCAAGGCCCTGCATTCCGAAGGTCCCATACTTGCTTTAATGCTCTGCTGTCACCGTCCTGAAATTCTTAATACCTTTAAATTTTAATTTTGCACTGGGTTCTGCTCTGAGGTTGGGCTTCCCTGGTGGGTCAGGAAGTAAAGAACCTGCCTGCAATGCAGGAGGCCCAGGTTCAATGTCAGGGTTGGGAAGGTCCCCTGGGGAAGAGAATGGCAACCCACTCCAGTGTTCTTGCCCGGAGAACCCCACGGACAGAGGAGCCTGGCGGGCTACAGTCCACGGGGTGGCAAAGAGTCGAACATGACCGAGCGACTGACACTTTCACTTTCACTGCACCGACGTAGCCAGAGAGGAGCCCGGGGCCGCCAGAACCTGGCCCTTGCGTTCCAGTTTCCTGCTAGCAGGCAGCGGCCAGCTTTCTGTCCTCGGTTTGTCCTATTCCCCACTCTGTGACCCCTTCTCTCCTGCTTCTCCTTGCTGCACACACTATTGGCAAAAATGGGAAACGGGGCTCTGTTTTGCAAAAACATGCATCGATCATGTGCAGTACTTTCCCTGGAGACTGAAAATCAGCATCTTGCCAAGTTTTTAGGACCTTCTTTCCAGGTGTGTGTTTTCCCCAGGAAAACCAAATGCCTCAGACCCAGAACCACTGCTGCAGTCCTGTCTCCCTCTGGTCCTACCAGTGAAGGCTCCTAAGAGCCTTCTAGGAGGCTTCCTCTGACAGCTTCTACAGAAACACTGCTGAAGAGGTAGTGAGCTGCTCATCCCTGGGGGCATTCAACAAAGACTGCACAGCTAGCAACAGGAGCACTGACGGAAACAACCTTCTCTGGACAGCAAGTTAGCTGAGAGAGACTCATCCTGGCGTTCCCATCGCACAGGGCACCCTGCAGCTTCTCAAGGCAGGGCCCATATCAGACTACCGCTCAACCCCCTGTATTCAGCACAGGACTATAAACACAAAGAAATGGCTGGGTGATGGTTTCTTTACCAGTAAGAAAAGAAACACAAAAAGTGGGGAGAGGCAAGCAGTTGAGAGTTGATACGAGATTTGAGAAGCTGCCCCAGAAGTAGGTGCAGTCTTAGAGAAGCAGGAAGCCACAGTCCACCTCAAATAAGAGCGGCTAGATTTACCGGGTGCCTCCGCATGCTCGAGCCATGCTGAGCAGTCACACGGCTGTCACAACTCTCCCTCAGAACTCCACTGAATCAGAACTGCTATTTAGCCCAATTTATGAGTGAGGAAGTTGAGGCTCAGAGAGGTGAGATTACTGGCCCAGGGTCATCCAGCCATCACAAGACAAGGGTCTGAGTGCAGGCCTGCCTCACAAAAGAGCTGACCCTTTGTTGCAACAATAAACCCAGGCTATCTTAACCAGCAGCAGCAGCGGCTTAATTGCCCGGGATATAAGAAAGTTCAAGTTCAGGTTCACTTTCTGCATCCTGCCTCTCCTTCCTCACTTGCAGAGCACCAGGGGCCCAGCTCGAGTGGACAGGCAGGTTGCCCAGAGGATCTGGGGCCAGGGTAAATTGGGTACTTCAGTTTAGAAGATTTTAACTTCACAACAGCTCAATTAAGCAGATCGGGTCTTAAAGAGACAAACCGGCTTCAGCCGACTGAATGACTCAGTACATGGAGCTGACTCCTTCGAGATGAGAAATAAGTGAGGCACAAACTCCCCCTTCCCTGCACCCCAGATCTACAGGGCTTCCTTGTCATAGCTTGGGCTAGGGCTGGGGCTGGGTTCTCTAAGAAACCTGCCCTCCCTTAAACACTAAACAGCTCACGGGGACACAGGGGCTACCACCCAGGGGGTCACGGGCTGGCTTCGCCCCAGGGATGCGTTTCCTCTATCCTGCATTTGGGTTTTCAGATTCTGGGCATCCTGTACACAAATCTAGATTTCCTTCCCCCAAAGAGCCAGAAGCTCTGGAACCATAGGCTTCTACCCACTGGGCAGCAAGTGGCCAGAGTTGACGTGAGGCCTCCTCTTAGGGCAGGTCTGGACTCTCTGTTCCCACCATCCCCCAAACTCTGCACTGCACCCCACCTGATCCCTGTAGACTGTTCATTTGAGGCCCCTGCTGGAATGTCCAGGGTGCCAAGGGCAGTGACCGGTCCAGCCCCCGGCGGGCCCAGGCCTTTTCCATTCATGGCCTTCTGTGGAGGGGACACTAGGGTCCAGGTGTCCTGGGGATGGCGGTGACCTTAGCCATGGCCTCTGGAAGGCTAGGAACTGGCCCACGGGCAAGAGCAGGCCCAATCAGGCCTTCCCTGCTGGGGTTTGGAGGATCTGGCCTGGGACAGGGGGAAACGGGGGTAGTCAACCTCAGAGCCTCAGTGGCCGGGCACTGCTCTGGGGGTCTAAGACGCTCTGCCACCACCCACTCCCTAGGTGTCCCCCAGGGATCAGGCCACTCACAGGAGGCCTTCTCAGGCAAACGGAGGAGGAAGGTGCAGAGAAATTGGCCCAAGGGGGCCTAGGCCTGTGGGCAGAAGCCAGTGGGGGCACAAGGTCCCCAGCCCTGCTTTCTGGGGACAAGGCCCCACAGGGCCCAGGCTGACCCCTCCCCTCAGGCCCTGACCATGCTGCGAGGTTGTGTCCCCCAAACCTACCACCGCACTTGGGACTGACGCTCCCTCGGCACAGCAGCCTCCCGGCAGAGCACGGTGCGGGGGGGCCACTGGTGGCGGCTGGGGGTCTATTCCGGTGGGTCACCCTGGAGGGCCACAGGGAGGCCACCCAGCAGAAGGGGAGGATCAGAAGCTCCCCAGGACGCCCTGGCATGGCAGTGGCCGGGGTCAACAGGGCAGGGGTCCAGGGCTGTGTCCCCCTGGCTGCAGGGGTCTCTTACCCCACAGGCCCTGATCTGCTTGCAGCCCCAGGCTGGCCCGGACCTGGGGGGTGGGGGTGCTTAACACCTGAAAGCTGGAGCGGCAAGGTGCCCCCTCTTTCTACTCCAGCAACGCGGGTGGGGGTCGAGCAAGACCGGAGGGCAGAGAAAACCAGAGCGAGCTTCTGTCCCCTTTAAGAGCCCTGATGGCCGCCGCCCAGACTCAGCGGCCGAGGGGGTGGAGGGGGTGGGGGGACGAAAATGTCGGGAAAGATTCCCTTTCGAACTTCCCGAGTCTTTGTTCGCAAGGCCAGGGCGGGCGGCTTCGCTGGGCGGAGGGCCGCGGGCTCTGCCGTGCGCTCCATGGCGGCCACGGTCACGGCGGCGCCCCCCGCGCCCGCGCCCGCCCCCCGGGCGCCCCCTCCCGGCCCGATCCCCGGCCCCGAACCCCGGCCCAGCCCCAGACCCCGGCGGCCGCGGGGGCGCCGAGGGCGAGGGCGGCAGAGCCGAGCGCCGCTTACCAGGTCATCCCCCGGTGCCCCGCGGTCCCGCCGGAGTCAAGTTCACGTCCGGCCTGCGCACGGTCCGAGGTCCGGGCGCGGCCGGGCCGAACGAGGCCGCGAGAGGCCGCCGGCCCCGGGGTACGCCGCACCCGGCCCCGCGGCGCCGCTGTCACCCCGGTCCCGCGACCCCAACTTTGCGCACAGTCGCTGAGCTGGAAGTTTCCGGGCTTCTCGGGGCTCTGGGCTGGGTTTCAGCAGCGTCGTCTGAGCTTGGCAACAAAGAGGGAGCGCAGGCCTGGAAAGGGGAGGAAAGAAAGAAATACGATGGGGAGACGCCTGGCTACTCAGAAATCTCCAGGACCTGAAATTCCACCCAGAAGCTGTTTTGGGATGTTTTTTCCCTCAGTGGTAAACAACCACCCCCAGCTCAGGGCGGGGCTGTTTCCAGGGCCCCTGGTGCCACAGCTGAGGCACCTTCCTCGGGCACCTGCCTATTTTATAACCCATGCCAGTGCATCCTGGGCAAATTTTGGCAGGGGGTGGGGGGTGGGGAGTGAGGTGGCCCCAGATTTTCCCGGAAGATGGTGGACCCCAGTGCAGCAGCAGCAGGCCTGGGCTCCGAGGGGCTCCCTCCTGTCTGTCCCCCCAGCACACTGACTAGGTCAGCTGCTGCAAGCAGCTCCCTGTGCTTCTGTCTGAGAGCAGGGGAATAGCTGGGACGCAGGTGCCCACAAGAGGACCTGGGCTCCACACAGGGTCCGGGGTCCGGCCCACCTGCTCCCAGCCGCGTGTGCGGTGAATGTAGGACCGTCTTTGCCCTCTGGGCAGCTGTCCTGGGCAAGGCAGGAGGGTTCACAGGCTTGCCCTCACCTGGAAGCTCAGGCCTCCTCTTCTCGGGAGCTCCCTGGCTGCTGGCACCATTCTCTGCCCTTTGGGCTCTGCTTGGCAGGGTCCTGGGGACGTGTCTGGGGCTAGAAGAGGCAGCCGGCGTCCCTGCGCCTGGGAACCTTCTGAGCGGCCAACCCCAATCCGGTTAAGGGCCATGTGAACCCTGAAATAGGAGCAGAGGGACACGGAGCATCCATTGTCACTCGGCCTTGGGACACTCGAGCCCTGTTTGTCCGTTTGTCTGTCTTTCCCAGGAAGACGTGTTCATAGAGAAAACAGTCCCTGGCCCACTATTCCAGAACTCTGTGAGAGGCTGGGAGAATGGGGCGGGTTGTTCTTTTAAAGAAAAATAGGGAAGGGGACTGTGGAGACAGGTTGGGGTTGGAGGAGGGGGGTATGTTGTCTCTTGTCCCAGGAAAGTGGGTATTCCCTCCAAGCGTCAGAGAACTTCTCCCCGCAGTGGATATTTGCCCCTAATGCCCCCCCCCAACCAGTGACTTCTCAAATGTGACCCTTTGCGGAGTCAGTCCTGGATGTCCACAAGCAGGTCACGGAAGAGGCTGCACATGAGGCCGGCCACCTGGTGGGTGCCGCCCATCATCTGGAAACTTCAGAACTTGACATGGACACAGTGGTGGCGGAGGCGGGCAGGTCAGCCTGGGGCTGCCCAGGGCGGCGTGGGGAGCAGGTATTTAAAGCCTCGGGCATTTGTCAGCTTACGGACCTAGGCTGCCTGTTCTCCCCCTGCAGTACCTGCAGTTTGCCTCGTCTGGAAAAGAACCCACCTACCATTGAAGCCCAGGAGCCTTCCCCAGAAGCGGTGTTTTCGCATTTTTCCCCAAGACTTAGTTGGTCAGCCCCACACTCCAGCAATGCGCTGAAGTCCCACCTGGCTCTGTATTGAGGTGCGTCCTGCAGTAGGTATTTCTCATTGACACGAAAGCCCCTCGCTCAGAGGCCAGGTCCTTTCTAGGGGTGGGGACAAGCTGCCTGTTCTCTCCCCAGCATCTTCATTGGGGACTCCACTCCTGAGCTGCAATCACTTTGCGTTTCCAAGACTAAAAAATGCACCCATAACTGCATGGCTTCCTGAAGCTTGAGCCCACCCATTTGCTTTCAAATATGTGGTTGCTGGTGGTCAGCTTGTTCCCAAAGGGGACATCACCTCAGCTTGGCCAAAAACTGCCAAGGTCTTGTTTATGGGTATGTAGCCTGCACAGTTATGCTCAATGCTCTGCTGCCCCTGTCTTACATTTATTTTTTAATCAAATTTTAAAAATTTAAGTATAGTTGATTTACAATGCTGTGTCAATTTCTGCTGTACAGCAAAGTGACTCAGTTATACATATATTTTGTTCTTGCCTGGAGAATCCCAGGGACGGTGGAGCCTCGTGGGCTGCCGTCTGTGGGGTCACGCAGAGTCGGACACGACTGAAGTGACTTAGCATAGCATTAGCATAGCATGTATATATACACACGCATATATATATGTTCTTTTTTTACATTGTTTTCCATTATGATTTATCAGGACCTTGTTGTTTTTAAAATTCTTAATCCTTTTTGAATAAGGAGCCTCGCATTTTCATTTGGCCCTGGGTCCTGGGCTGTTGCCTACTTTGCCTGTTGGCTAACAGGGTCATAAAATTAAGGGCGAAAAAGAGAGATGATTTTTATATTTGTTTTATTAAATTTTGTATATAGAAATAATTTCAGATTCTATCTAAACAAGATAAAATATTTGAATGAAAGATCATTGTATGTAGGAATAATGTTCACCTTGAAGAGGCAGAAAATTGTTCAGAAAATAGTGCAGTTCTGAGCGTTGGAACCATCCACGTTCAGCCCCTAGCTCTGCCACGTGGGTGCATGTAGGACTCAGGGCCTCGGCTGGCGTGTGCCGGGGGTGACAGCTCCTGCCTGTGGAGCGTCTGAGGAGCCAGGATGGTGGGAGAGTTTGGCAGAATATCTGGCACATATCAGATACTCAATAAAAATACCCTGGATCGTCTGTCGTTGTTACATCATTTGACATGAAAGCTCAGGTGAAATTTGACTAGTTTTAATAAGAGTATATTTTGTCCCTTCTTGTTATAAAATTAATACAGATGACACTGTGCACACACAAACACACAGAAAGTACGCATGTCCCTCTTAATCCTTTTAATTGAGAGCCACCTTTGGCCACTCACACTACGGTTTATTTCTTTATATAAATTGACATACAAACACATGTCGTGTTTTAAAACTCAGCTTCGATTGGAGAATAGTCCCTTTACAACGTTGTGCTAGTTTCTGCTGTACAGCAAAACGAGTCAGCTCTGTGTACACCCGTACCCCCCTTTTTCAGACTTCCTTCCCGTCTAGGTCCCCACGGAGCGCCGAGTCCCCTGTGCCATACAGTCGGTTCTCATTAGTTACCTATTTTATACATAGTATCAGTCGTGGATAGTCCTATAGTGTAATAGTCAAGGCTAATTTCCCTTTTCATCCTGTCCCCCTGCACTTCATTTAAAAACTGACTCCATCGCCTTGTTTTTAAATGGGAACCATGAGGCCCCGCAGAAGAATCCAAGCAGAACGAATGGCCCCCGCACTGTGAACTGAAACCAGGCTGAGCCTGGTTCAGCGCAGCTTCACACACGGGTGTGAACCCCTAGTTTCTACTGCCCCCTGCTCCCAAGGACCATAAATTGTGACATTTACAGTCACCAAAGTGCCGGGTGATACAAATTCTACATCACAAAATGTCCTTAACCTGCTGCTGCCTCATCCTTCCCATTTGTGACTTGGTTTAAAAAAAATACACACACACAATTTTTTTTTAACAGTTTCAGGCTCTTATTTTTAATTTCCGCAGTCTGTTGTCGAATCTGCTGTCGAGGACGGCAAAGAAACCCATTCAGTCAGGTCTCCTCCTCGGCACCTTTGTGAGGCCAGCTGGTTGGTGGGGAGAGGCCTGATAGGGGAGGGGATCCCAGCAGCTCTAAACTCGGGCAGAGCCTTTCGCTCAGAGGAATGCACGTTCAGCTGCTCAGCCCAGGTGACGGGTCCACCCAAACTGCAGTAGATAGTAAATCGCACGATACCAAGAGCAGACAACAGGCACAAGAAAAGCACAGCCCGTGACCCTCAGACCCATGCTGCGCTCATGAGCTGTTTGGGTCCCAGAAGCTCCGGGAGCTGAAACTTAAAGGCAGTAGGAACCCAGGCGTTGGGTCAAATCTGAGCTGCCTGGAGCTACCAATGGGGTGACTCTGGGCAAGTCACCTCTCCATTCAGTGTCCCCAGCTTGGAGGGAGTGGGAGTGATAGACAATAGCCCCAGCCTGCTGGGGCCGTAGGGGCAGGAGACTGCTGCTCATTTGCTGGCACCGGGTCTGCCACCCCCTCCGCCCCCTCTGCAGACCTCCCCAAGGAGGACCTCTGGTAGCAGGGACAGTGGCACCGGGGCAGAGACCAGAACCCCCACCTGCCCTTGCCCACGGCAGCAGGGGAGACTGGCACACTTGCAGCGGTGAGGGCTTGGAGTCACAGGTTCCTGTCACTCCAGACAGCAAGATCTGGCTTCCCGCTCACCCAGGCTGGCCCAGGGAGCCTGCTTCTCCCTGCATGCATAGTGCCCAGTGGGCATGGCAGCCCTCAAGAATAACCGGGCAGAGAGCCCCACCCTCACGCTCCTACCGCCACTACTGCCTTCCAGGCAGTTCCCTTTCGCTGGACCCGGGCATAGTCACTGTACTGTCGCAGAGCGCAGCCCTGTGTCCCTGGCCCGCTACAGCTGGAAGAAGGGACAGATGTATTTGTTTTTTATTTAATCTGCTTATAAAAAGGAAAGTGTTTCTTGTAGAAAATTTGGAAATACAGAAAAGCACACACACAAAATTACCCATGAGATAATTACCAGGTACATTTTGTTGAAAGCCCTTCTGGTTTATTTCCAAATCACATATGTATAGGTACTCCATGAGTGTGTGTGTGCTCACAGTATGGGTTATCTCAGAATCTTTTGGTTTAATATGTTTTCAGTGTTTATGTCATTAAATTTTATTCCTTCCAGAATTTTAAAAATGAAATTTAAATATCGTTGATTTTTTAAAAATCGGCTTTACTGAGGTTTAATTTCCATGCAATGAGATCCTTTTCACTTTGTTGTTCAATGAGTTTTTACAAATGTTTTCATCCCTCTAAGCACCATTACAATCAAGAAAGAAAATACCATCACCACAAAATGTCCCCTGGCGGGCTGTCTTTGCCTCCTTGGGCCCAGGCAACCACCGATCTGAATTCTATCACTACAGATGTTTTACCTTTATTTACTATAAGTGGGATCACAGAGTGTGGACTCACACAGCCTAGTTGACATTCGTCTGTCAGTATGTTGGTCCGCAGCTCACTCTGTCGACTGCCTTATTTTATCCCATTATATGCCCATCACAGCTTGTTTACCTGTTCTGCTGTTGCAGACAACTGAGCTGTTTCTGATGTTCTGGCTGTTGGGAATAGAACCATTATGAAAGCTTTTTTAACAATGTCACTGGCACAGGTTAAGGACCCACGTCACATGGGCACAGCCTGTGTGCTGCCTGCCTGGAGTACTCCCGAGAGCCGTGTAGTCAGCCATCTTATCATTCTTGCCACTAGTGCTGGACGTGTGAAGTGAAAGTGAAAGTTGCTCAGTCATGTCCAGCTCTTTTGTGATCCCATGGACTACACAGTCCATGGAATTCTCTAGACCAGAATACTGGAGTGGGTAGCCTTTCCCTTTTCCAGGGGATCTTCCCAACCTAGGGATCTAACCCAGGTCTTCCACATCGCAGGCAGATTCTTTACTGGCCGAGCCACAAGGGAAGCCCTGTTGGACGTGAAGTTTTCCTTAAAGTTTTTGCAGGACCTCCCTGGTGGTTAATGATCCAACTTCCAAAGCAGGGAACAGGCTTTGATCCCTGGTTGGGAACTAAGATCCCACACGCTAGCAAGGAAACGAAGCCCGCAAGCTGCAACTACTGAGCCCCTGGGCTCTAGAGCCCGTTCTCTGCAACAAGAGAAGGCCACATGCTGCAACGAAGACCCAGCGCAGCCAAAATAAAAAAATAAAAATAAACTTTTTGCTACTATAAATAATGCTGCTAGGGGCTCCCCTGGGGGGAACTAGTGGTTAGGACACCACACTTCCACTGCAGAGGGCACGGGTTCAACCTCTGATCAGGGAACTAAGATCCGAAAGCAGCAAGGTGTGTCTGACCCCACCGCCCCCCGCAAAGTGCTACTGGAACATCTTTGTACTGACAATTTCACGTGTGGCTGTTTCTTTCCTGAAGATAAATTCCCAGGAGCAGGCATGTTAGGTCAAATGGTGCCCATGTTTTTAAGGCCCTCACTGCATGAGGTTAGGACTTTTAGACACGTTTTTATCCATCTCTCCAGCTCCCAATTTACTTTTCGCATTAAGGACAGACGGCATGATCCCCATTGTTCAGATGGAAAAGCCAAGGGCTGGAGAAGTGATCAGCCAGAGGCCACGGAGCCCGTTAAGTACAAAGCCAGGAGGAAACCCCAGCCTCTGAGCCCTGCACTCTTCCAGGACCACTTCCTGCCTCCCTCTCACGCATTTGCCTGTGTCACAAACGCTCGGAATTTTCCCACACAGATTTCCATGAAATTCAAACTGTGAGCTGAGAGATGAAAGGCAGCCTTGTGTTAATTAGCCTGGCTTTGGTTTGGTTCGTCCACTGAGCCTGGGTGTGTGTGACTCTCCTGGGTTCATATGCCCGCATGCTGGCGCTCTCACACCCACGGACACTAGCAGCGGCCGGTCCAGACGATCTGGTCCAGATTCACCTTCCAAACTGCCCGCAGAGCTGGGAGCCACAGGCCTCCTGGCTTCGCAGTTGCAGCACATTCTGGCACTGAACAGGTCTGGCTTCTGCACCCCTACTCAGCCAACTTGGCCCAAAGCACATCTGGTTATTTCCAAAATCAAATCTCTCCCAAGGACAACGATCAGGCTGCTGGAGTGATTCGAAAGAATGATGCGTTCCCGAGATGACTGCTTCTAGAGATGCTGCGGCTGGTGCTCATCTAGTGGACAGGGGGTGTGGAGGTGCTCTGTGAAGGGAGCTGTCCGTATTTGTAGAGGGTTCTCAGGCCACTCTTGTGGACAGAGCTCACCACTGAAACTTAGGCATTGCTTGATTTATTTTACTTATTTCTTTGTTCTCTGTGTCTGACAGGGCTATACTCATTATTTTATTTCATCCTCAACAACCAAATACTGTTATTCCCATTTTACAGAAATTTTACAGAGAAAACAAAGGCTCAGAGAGGTTAAGAAACTTACCTGAGGTCACACAGCAGTGCACAGTCTGTGTGCCTGCTCTCTGTAGACATCAGGCCCCAGCCTTTCCTGTGAGTTAGAGAGGTCTCTACCCTGGTGTTTGACTAGGAGGCCTCAAGAAACACACATTCACACGAAGACAGCTTGAGCACAGCCCAAGATAATTCTCAAGTGCTCGGAAGACACAAATGGCCCAGACTCCCCCTCCCTCTACCCCAACCCTGTTCAGGCTCCTGAGGGTCTTCCTTCCCAGGACCACACCCCAGGCCCACCCCAATGCTGAGTGGACTCCTAACACCCGTTCCCACTCCCATTTAAGAATGTGGATGTTGTGCCCTGACTTGGGACAAAAATAATCACCTTCTTTTGGCCCTGGGTGTGAGGCCTCCTGGCTCTTGAAGCAAGGAGGCCTAAGAAGGCCTTTGTCCACGGGAGAAGAAACCAGGAAGGGAAGAGCCCATTCTCTCAGAAAACATGTGTTTTCTGTTTACAGAGAGGCCTGTCCAGTTCCCATGCTTTGTTCTTTAATATGGAGCCAAAAAAAAAAAAAAAAATCAAATGTGCAGCTTCCTCTCTGAGGTACTTTTGGAGGCTGGAAAATATGGATTGCTGCAGGCACGCCGTGCTGGGCCTTGAGCTGGCCGGGGTTGGGGCCTGTGTCCCACCCGCTGCCAATGTCCAGCATCACGTGGTCTTCATATACCAACCCAGGAAGCCCTGTGGAAAACAAAATGCCCCTCAGCGCCTCCCAGGAAGGGGGTGCATGGAGATGACGGAGGCAGGCAGCCCTGGTGTAGCTGGGGCTCTGGTTTCTTCAACAGAGTCGTGTGTGTGTGTGAGTGTGTGAATATCCTGGGTTGCTCTCACTCACACTTTCTGGACTTGCACCATTGGCATGGCTGACCTGGTCCAACAAACAGACCATTCTGGAACCACTTGATTTTTCATACCCTCTTCTCAGATGCTGGGCAGAGGGTGTCTTTCCCAACACCTGAGGCAAACAGGTGGGTATTAACTTAGCCGAGGTCACTAGGCTCCTGGGGCAGAGCTGATGGGTGTTGGCCACCTTCAGTGGGGCAAGATGGCCTTAGCTCTTAGCTCTGGGTCTACCTGCTGGGGATGAGGCAGCAGTGAACTAAGGTAAGTTAAGAGCTGGCAGCCAGCTGTGCCCCTCATCCCTCAAGAGTCAGGTTAGCATCAAGTGTAAGCCTGAGATCCACAGCTGGGGATCGGGACCCGAATGCAGATTGTGACCCAGCTCCTGGGAGGCCTCCTCTCGGAGCTCGGCCCCTCATCTGTGAAAGGAGGTGACCGGTACTCAATGGAGCTGCTACGAAGGCACACGGCCCAGGCCTGCCTGGCACTGTTTTTCAATAACCGGTAGCTGCTCTCATGACCGCGAGGCCTCCTATTTTAGAAGCGGCCTTGCAAACTCTGCCTGGCTCACACGCCTGAGGCCACCGCAACCCCTCACGCGAGGCAGAGTCCACCGGGGGCCGGAGGAAGTCGCCTGGCTGGGCCCGAACGGCCGGCTCACTGCAGGCCCGGCCTCCCCGCTATTCGCTCGCTCGGAAGGGCGGGCCCCGGCCTGATGCACTTTGATCCGTCCGCGGCGCGCGTCCCCGGGGGCGGGGGGTGGGGGGCGCTGCAGCCCGCCCCGCTTTGATCTTTGCCCCCCTCGGCAGCGCGGCCTCCTCTGTGGCCTCCGCGACCTGAGCACCTGGGGGCAGGCGGGGACACGACTGAGGCGGACAGAAGGAAGCACGCTCGGGCGCTCCTCAGGGAACCGCGCCCTTCCGTGGCTGGACCTCGCAGCCTCGGCCTGACAGGCTGCCCGCCCTTCCGTCCCGCTCCGGAAGCCAGGACTTGCGCGACGGGCGGCGCGGACGCTGCGTGGCGGCGGGGGGGCGTGGCCTTACGTTCCCGGGGGCGGGGCCTGTGGCGCGGCCGGCTGCGGAAGCCCTGACGAGGGCGCGGCCCGCTGACTTAGAGGTCCGACGCGGCGGGGCGGCCGAGGGGGCGGGGCGGCCGAGGGGGCGGGGCGGCCGAGGGGGTGGGGCGGGGTCTGAGGGCGTGGTCTTTACGCTCCTGGGGGCGGGGCCTCTGCGGGCAGCGGGCTGTGCGGACGTCAGGTCCCCGAGAAGCACCCGAGGCCTGGGCGGGGCCACGCGCAGTCGGGGGCGGGACTTGGGCGGGGCCTCTTTTCTGGCGCTGCGGTAGTAGGTCCGTTTCCGCGTCCCGCCTCTTGGCTCTGGCACGCTGTTTGGTCGCGTGTCCGAGGTATTTGAGCTAAATTTTATCTCATTCGGATTCTCATTTACTTTAGGTTTTCATTTTTGAAAGTTTAGCAGTTTTTCTTCTTTTTCTGTCTTGCCTAACCAGATAACAAAACAACCAGACCCTAGGGAATTTGGAAAACCTGGGTGAATACAAATAAAAATGAGACATCTCAGAATCTCACAGCTCAGAGCCCTTTTTTATTCGTTTTTTGATGTTGTTCAGTCGCTAAGTTGTGTTCGACTCTTTATGAATATCAGATCAGATCAGATCAGATCAGTCGCTCAGTCGTGTCCGACTCTTTGCGACCCCATGAACCGCAGCACGCCAGGCCTCCCTGTCCATCACCAGCTCCCGGAGGTCACTCAGACTCGCATCCATCGAGTCAGTGATGCCATCCAGCCATCTCATCCTCTGTCGTCCCCTTCTCCTCCTGCCCTCAATCCCTCCCAGCATCAGAGTCTTCTCCAATGAGTCAACTCTTCGCATGAGGTGGCCAAAATATTGGAGTTTCAGCTTTAGCATCATTCCTTCCAAAGAAATTCCAGGATTGATCTCCTTCAGAATGGACTGGTTGGATCTTCTTGCAGTCCAAGGGACTCTCAAGAGTCTTCTCCAACACCACAGTTCAAAAGCATCAACTCTTCGGCGCTCAGCCTTCTTCACAGTCCAACTCTCACATCCATACATGACCACAGGAAAGACGATAGCCTTGACTAGGCGAACCTTTGTTGGTAAAGTAATGTCTCTGCTTTTGAATATGCTATCCAGGTTGGTCATAACTTTCCTTCCAAGGAGCAAGCGTCTTTTAATTTCATGGCTGCAGTCACCATCTTCAGTGATTTTGGAGCCCAGAAAAACAAAGTCTGACACTGTTTCCACTGTTTCCCCATCTATTTCCCATGCAGTGATGGGACCAGATGCCATGATCTTCGTTTTCTGAATGTTGAGCTTTAAGCCAACCTTTTCACTCTCCACTTTCACTTTCATCAAGAGGCTTTTTAGCCCCTCCTCACTTTCTGCCATAAGAGTGGTGTCATCTGCATATCTGAGGTTATTGATATTTCTCCCGGCAATCTTGATTCCAACTTGTGTTTCTTCCAGTCCAGCATTTCTCATGATGTACTCTGCATATAAGTTAAATAAACATGGTGACAATATGCAGCCCTGACGTACTCCTTTTCCTATTTGGAACCAGTCTGTTGTTCCATGACCAGTTCTAACTGTTGCTTCCTGACCTGCATACAGATTTCTTAAGAGGCAGATCAGGTGGTCTGGTATTCCCATCTCTTTCAGAATTTTCCATAGTTTATTGTGATCCACACAGTCAAAGGCTTTGGCATAGTCAATAAAGCAGAAATAGATGTTTTTCTGGAACTCTCTTGCTTTTTCCATGATCCAGCGGATGTTGGCAATTTGATCTCTGGTTCCTCTGCCTTTTCTAAAACCAGCTTGAACATCAGGAAGTTCACGGTTCACATATTGCTGAAGCCTGGCTTGGAGAATTTTGAGCATTACTTTACTAGCATGTGAGATGAGTGCAATTGTGCGGTAGTTTGAGCACTCCTTGGCATTGCCTTTCTTTGGGATTGGGATGAAAACTGACCTTTTCCAATCTTGTGGCCACTGCTGAGTTTTCCAAATTTGCTGGCATATTGAGTGCAGCACTTTCACAGCATCATCATTCAGGACTTGGAATAGCTCCACTGGAATTCCATCACCTCCACTAGCTTTGTTCGTAGTGATGCTTTCTAAGGCCCATTATAGATGTGAATATATTTTCACATACTCAGGGTAACACTGTGCATACACTCGTGGATGCCTTAAAAATAATTCACGTTTTTTTTTTTTTTTACTGTAAAGCCACATGTTTATTGCAGAAATAATTGGAAACTGGAAAAAACTACGGAGAAGAAAATAAAAATAACCCGAGATTCCACCACAGAAGATCACCACTATTAATATGTTGGCATTTTTCTTTCCTCTTTACAGAATCACACATATGTTTGAAACAAAACTGGGATCGCACTGTAAATATTGTTTTGCAGTTTTCTCCTTTCGTGCATGGCTAATGACACATGTCCACTCATCGTGCAGAGGGCTCATCTACAATGTTACTTGTAACGGCAGAGTGCTGTGTAGAGTCACCCGTGTTTTGTTTAACCTACATGCTCTGGTTAGACATTAATCCTTGCTTCCTCCTTCCTTTATGATGAACATTCTTATGGTTAAATCTTTGTGCATGTTCACAAAAATTCCTTATGACAAATCCCTAGATGTGGAATTGCTGAGTCAATGAATACAGTCACTAATGCTTCTAGTAGCCCTCTTTTTTCTTTCCGTGTTTTCCAAATTTAAAAAGTAATAAATGAAAGTTTTAACAAGTAATGTGACCCCAAAATACATATATGCAAAAAACGACTGCACATATCCAAAATATATAAAGAACTCCTACAACTCAACAACAACGAAGCTGATCAAAAAGCAGGCAAAGGACTTAAATAGACATATCTGCAAAGTTGGTATACAAATAACCAATAGCATAGGACAAGATGCTCAACATCACTAATCATTAGGGAAATACACATCAAAACCACAATGAAACCTCACACGTACTAAGATAGCTATTATGAAAATAATAATAGCAGGCGTTGGTGAGGATGTAAAGAAATTAGGACCCTCATGCATTTGCTAGTGGGAATGTGAAATGACGAAGCTGCTGCGGAAAACTGTATGGCAGTTTCCTTGGAAAAATTAAGCATAAAAATTCCATGTGACCCAAAAATGCCACTGCTGGGTGTATACCCCAAAGGAGTGAAAGCAGGGACCCCAGTTATTCACTCATCCATGTGCATGCATAGCAGCATTATTCATGCTAGACCAGAGGTAGAAACAATCCCGTGTCCACCCACAGGTGAATGGATAAACAAAATGTAGCATATATACACAATGGAATATTATTCAGCCTTAAAAAAGAATGAACTTCTGACCCATGCTGCAATGTGGATGAAAGTTGACACTATATCCTAAGTGAAATAAGCCAGACACCAAAGGATAAATACTGTGTGACCCCATTATATGAGGCACCTAGAGTGGTCACATTCATAGAGACAGAAAGTAGAACTCTGGTTACCAGGGGCTCGGGGGAAGGGAGAATGGAGGGCCATTCTGTAATAGGTAGAGAGTTTCTGTTGGAATGTTGAGAAGTTCTGGGATGGACAGTGCTGATGTTGGTTGCACAAAGATATGAATACTTAATAACACCGACATGGTAAATGGTAATTTTTATGTGTTTTACTACACACACAAAAGACATTTCTTGTGGAGGATGAGATCTCTCCCGGATTCTGGTTCTAAGGTGCCTGGGTGGGACATGGCTTGTACATGTCACAAATCTCCTGGTGGGTGACCCTGCCCAGGTGATCAGGACAGCCCCTCCTGGGGAGCTCTGTTCTAGAGAAGAAGGGGCCAAGATCAGCCGTACACATCCAGCATTTCCATAAACATTTCCAAGCTGGAAAGAGAAACCTGCTCTGGGGAAGTAGTGCGTCACTGTGGATCTTTATCTGAACTTGGTGTTTTCTTTCTGGGCCACTGAAACACACACACACACACAAGCAAATCTCTTTGTCTTGACTGTAAATATGATACGCGTTTATTGTCATCAACAAATGCAGAAAGGCACTCACAAGGAAGTAACAAATACATAAAATCCTATCTCCAAAAAACCACAGCTTACATTCAACCATATATTTGACCAGTGTTTCTTCTGTATTCGTAACACATACCTAAAATCATGGTGGTTATCAATTCAGTTCAGTTCAGTCACTCAGTCATGTCCCACTCTTTGCGACCCCATGGATTGCAGCATACCAGGCCTCCCTGTCCATCAACAGCTCCTTAAGATTGCTTAAACTCATGTCCATTGAGTCGGTGATGCCATCCAACCATCTCATCCTCTGTCATCCCCTTCTCCTTCTGCCTTCAATTTTTCCCAGCATCTTAAATTTTTTCTAATGAGTCAGCACTTCGAATGAGGTGGCCGAACGACTGGAGCTTCAGCATCAGCCCTTCCAATGAATATTCATATATTGTGATTATTCATGACCAATGGTGGTTATATAGCATGTTTTATGATCTTGTTCACTTTCGCTAATACACAACAACTCATTTTGTCTTTCAATATATTTCTATAGCCCACGTGTTTTTTTTTATGATTAATGTATTTATTTTAATTGGAGGCTAATTACTTCACAATATTGCGGTGGTTTTTGCCGTACATTGACATGAATCAGCCATGGGTGTGTATGCGTTCCCCATCCTGAACCCCCCTCCCACCTCCCTCCCCATCCCATGCCTCTGGGTCATCCCAGTGCACCAGCCCTGAGCACCCTGTCTCATGCATTGAACCTGGAACAGGTGATCTGTTTCACATATGATAATATACATGCTTCAGTGTTATTCTCTCAAATCATCCCACCCTGGCCTTCTCCCACAGAGTCCAAAAGTCTGTTCTTTATATCTGTGTCTCTTTTGCTGTCTCACATATAGGGTCATCGTTACCATCTTTCTAAATTCCATATATATGTGTTAATATACTGTATTGGTGTTTTTCTGACTTACTTCACTCTGTATAATAGGCTCCAGTTTCATCCACATCATTAGAACGGATTCAAATGCATTCTTTTTAATAGCTGAGTAATATTCCATTGTGTATATATACCACAGCTTTCTTATCCATTAGTCTGCTGATGGACATCTAGGTTGCTTCCATGCCCTGGCTATTGTAAACAGTGCTGTGATGAACACTGGGGTACACGTGTCTCTTTGAATTCTGGTTTCCTCAATGTGTATGCCCAGCAGTGGGATCGCTGGGTCATATTGTAGCCCACATTTTAATGCTTGCAGAATGGCCCATTGTTTAGACATCTCCTTTATATAACTTCTGTACCTGGGTCACCGTTGACTAGGCGATTTACAAATGTAGTATGCTGAACATCCTCCAACACATCTTTAATAATTCCCAAGTTCTAAATTCATTTTTTTTAGTCTAAGCTGTGTTTTCTTTTTTTTTATAATTTTTAATTGAAGTATTGTTGATTTAATGTTCTGTTAATTACTGTTGTACAGCAAAGTGACTTAACCAATGGTAAACTGGGTGCAGAAGTTATATAAAGGAGAAGTCTGAACAATGGACTATTCTGCAAACATTAAAATGTGGAGAATACCCCTTTATATGGAATTCCAGTCGAACTATTTCAAATCCTAAAAGATGATGCTGTGAAAGTGCTGCACTCAATATGCCAGCAAATTTGAAAAACTCAGCAGTGGCCACAGGACTGGAAAAGGTCAGTTTTCATTCCAATCCCTAAGAAAGGCAATGCCAAAGAATGTTCAGACTACCCCACAATTACACTCATTTCACACACTAGCAAAGTAATACTCAAAATTCTCCAAGCCAGGCTTCAACAGTACGTGAACCAAGAACTTCCAGATGTTCAAGCTGGATTTAGAAAAGGCAGAGGAACCAGAGATCAAATTGCCAACATCTGTTGGATCATCAAAAAAGCAAGAGAGTTCCAGAAAAATATCTACTTCTGCTTTATTGACTACCCCAAAGCCTTTGACTGTGTAGATCAAAACAAACTGTGGAAAATTCTTCAAGATATAGGAATACCAGACCACCTTACCTGCCTCCTGAGAAATCTGTATGCAGGTCAGGAAGCAACAGTTAGAACCAAACGTGGAACAATAGACTGGTTTCAAATCGGGGAAAGACTAGTCAAGGCTGTATATTGTGACCCTGCTTATTTAACTTATATCAGAATACATCATGTGAAACACTGGGCTGAAATGCACAAGCTGGAAACAAGATTGCTGGGAGAAATATCAATAACCTCATATATGCAGATGACACCACCCTTATGGAAGAAAACGAAGAACTAAAGAGCCTCTTGAAAGTGAAAGAGGAGAGTGAAGAAGTTGGCTTAAAACTCAACATTCAGAAAACTAAGATCACAGCATCCGGTCCCATCACTTCATGGCAAATAGGCAGGGAAACAGTGGAAATAGTGGCTGACTTTATTTTTGGGGGCTCCAAAATCACTGCAGATGGTGATTGCAGCCGTGAAATTAAAAGACACTTGCTCCTTGGAAGGAAAGTTATGACCAACTTGGACAGCATATTAAAAAGCAGAGACATTACTTTGCCAACAAAGGTACGACTAGTCAAGGCTATGGTTTTTCCAGTAGTCATGTATCGATGTGAGAGTTGGACTATAAAGAAAGCTGAGTGCCAAAGAATGGATGCTTTTGAACTATGGTGTTGGAGAAGACTTTTGAGAGTCCCTTGGACTGCAAGGAGATCCAACCAGTCCATCCTAAAGGAAATCAGTCCTGGGTGTTCTTTGGAAGGACTGACGTTGAAGTTGAAACTCCAATACTTTGGCCACCTGATGCAAAGAGCTAACTCATTGGAAAAGACCCTGATGCTGGGAAAGATTGAAGGCAGGAGGAGAAGGGGACAACAGAGGATGAGATGGTTGGATGGCATCACCGACTCAATGGACATGAGTTTGGGTAAACTCTGGGAGTTGGTGATGGACAGGGAGGCCTGGTGTGCTGCAGTCCATGGGGTTGCGAAGAGTCGGACATGACTGAGCACCTAAACTGAACTGATGTTATACAGTAGGACCTTGTTGTTCATCCACCAAGTTCTAAATTCTATTAATTTAGGTACTCCCCAGAGAATTCCTGGAGAAGGAAATGGCAGCCCATTCCAGTATTCTCGCCTGGAGAATTCCATGGACAGATTAGCCTGGCGGGCTACAGTCCACAGGGTTGCAAGAGTTGGACATGACTTAGCCACTAAACCAGGAGAAGAATTGGGCTTCCCTCGTGGGTCAGAAGGTAAAGAATCTGCCTGCAATGCAGGAGACTGGGGTCAATACCTGGGTTGGGAATATCCCCTGGGGAAGGGAATGGCTACCCACTCCAGTATGTGGACAGAGGAACCGGGGGCAGGCTACAGTCCATGGGGTGGCAAAGAGTCGGACATGACTGAGCGACTAATCCACACACACACACACACACACACACACACACACACACACACAGGAGAAAGATTGTAACATCACAGAGGATCTGCTTTTTAAAGGCACTTGAATATATTACCAACTGGCCCTCCAGGAAAGATGAACAGAGTGTTTGCGGACCTTTTTTTTTGTTTTTAATCTTTTAATGAATGGGATTGTACATTTTATTTTTATGCTTTTATTTATTTTTTGATCGGGCCTTGGGCCATGCAAGATCCCCAGTCGGGGATTTAATCTGTGGCCCCTACAGTAGAAAAGTGCAGTGTTAACCACTGGACTGCCAGGAAAGCCCCTGCCCCCCTCTTCTTAAGCACGTGGTCCCATGCTTCTCTCTCCAGCCTCACCTCCCACCCTTTCTCCAACACTGCCTCCCTCTTCTCCCTCCAGAAAATGCCTGCATTTTCTCACTTACTGTTCCCTCTGAAAGGGATGTTCTTCCCACCCACGTTGCCTTCCCAGCTCCTGCTCCCTTACTCCTACCGTGAATAACAATAGCAGCTGCCATTATTGGTTACTGAGCAAATACCGCAGACAAAGCCTCAGCCCAGCTGCCACTTCCTCCAGGAAGCTTTCTGGGGTGGATTCCCTGACTGAGACCCACCACTCCAGTCATCCAGCTTTGGTAACCAGCTCTACATCCTTGCCTTGGAGCCCCACCAAGCTGTAGGTGTTCGGAGAGCAAGAACATGACTCTTTACTGTTCTCAGCACCCAGCCCAGGGTCTGTCCCTGGTGTCCAGTCACATCCTGTTTGGGGCAGCAAGTCCAGGACCCCAGGGCAGGTAGAAGTGAGCAGCTGAGCACTCATACACCGAACAGAGTTGATCAGAAATTAATTCAGACCATCTCGTTTCAAACAACCATCTGGAAACAGGAAAGCTTGAACTTTTTTCTCAACAGAGGGATAAAAGGGTAAAGGAAAGCTGGAAACAAGATTACAAGTTCATGTCACCCAGAAGAGCAATTATTTCTCCATTGTAATCCTGCTATGTGACCCTGGGCATGAGTTGTCTCTCTCTGGGTCTCAGCCCTCAGTGACCACCCTGGGCCTCCCAGCTCTAAGACAGGGTGCAAGGTGTCAATGTTAATTACCAATGGTATCCACCTTGCGGACCCTGGACAGATAGCTATTAACCAGAAAGTAGATGGTAAAGAGTCTGCCTGCAGTGTGGGAGACCCGGGTTTGATCCCTGGGTCAGAAAGATCCCCTGGAGAAAGAAATGGCAACCTACTCCAGTATCCTTGCCTGGAAAATTCCATGAAGGGAGGAGCCTTTACAGTCCATGAGGTCGCAAAGAGTCGGACACGACTGAGCAACTTCACTCACTTTTCCACCTTGTGATCAGCAAAAGGTCCGTGGTGCAGCCTGCTGGTGGAAGTGAGGATGACTCTCCTTCTAGAACATTCCTCAAGGGGCAGTGCCGCAGCTTCACTTGAGGTGGCCCTGCCTTCCCCTCCTCCTCCAGTGGTTGGCACTCCCCTGCCTGTGGCAGGTCCCCTGCAGGCTGCCCATGGGACCCTCCTCATGGTTCAGCTCATTGCAATGGTTGACCGGGTACCCTGGGATGGTTTCTGAGAGCTGCAGAGTTAAAGGATCCCAGTGGAGTCCAGGGACCATCAGGAGACCACCTGGTCCAGTGGAGTCAGGAAAGGAGTAGTTCAGAGAGGACAAAACGCCCCAAGGAGGGCCTGCCTCAGTGAGGGCCCTGCCACGACCATGGCTGCAAATGTTGATGATGAAGAAATGACAAACGTGAGGATGACGTGGAAGTTATTCAGAACGCCACATTTGATCAGCATGAAGAGATGGCCTTTCTCTTGAGATTCTCTTCCTATTTTTTTTTGTTTGTTTGTTTAAAGCATGCTTTCAAAAAAGGAAATTATAATTAGTTATTTTTCTAAAGATCCCAACATGGAAAAGTAGAAAGTTGTCAAGAGATCTGCAATATTTTCTTTGAAATGAGGACAGGTCTGTGAGTTCCAGATGTCTGAGGACCCCTTTCTGCATGTTCCCTGTCGAGGCCACTGGCGAGCATTGCTGCTCTGAGTGTCAGGCTCGCAGTGGCTGCCTACTGCCCTCGGGTTCGGAGCCTAGTATCTTAATGCGGCATGGGAAGTCTAGGAAGGTGGGAGGAGGCAAGGAGGAAAGCAAGGGCTGGGGTAGCATTCAGGAGGAGGCGGTAACTGAACCACACCTTACAGGCCGAATAGTGGGCAAGAGGTGGACAGAGAAGGGTTGGGGGCAGGCAGGAGGGCCTTTTGAGTCACTGAGAAGCACTGCAGGAAGGGATGGTTGAAACAGCTAGGAGTGGGATTGGCTGAGCGGGGACGGGGTTAGGGAAGCTGGACAGTCTAACGCCAGGATCCTGAGGAATGCTCCAGCAATGAGGAAAACATAATCACGCCCATTTCATAGGCTCTCAGAGGACGGACCGCCAGGGGCAGGGGCTGGGGAAGGGACTTGAACTGGACCTGTCTGATTCCTTAGGTCAGACTCTCCACCTCCTGAGGGCCTCTCTGGGGCTGGTAGTCCCTTCTCTGGTGCCCTGTGCCCCCACCCCACCCACTCCCCTCTTCTCTTCTCGGGTCTGAGCCTGCCTAGGGCAGACTGGCCGAGAGGCTCAGCTCAACCCCCGGCTGCTGCTGGAGACCCACAGAAATGCACCCAGAGCACGCACTACCCCACCTGCAGATCTGAGCAGGTGCCCTGAGGGCCCCTGATTCTGCAGCACCAGCCTCTAGACCTCCTGCCCTGCGCCGGGGCCCTGTGTGCCAACTCATAACCCTCCCCGGACAGTCGCACGTGGGGACACTCCCGGGGAACAGTGGGGCTCCCCTAAGAGAGGCCTGATTCCGCTTCACAAGACAGGCTCTCTGCCTCTTTCCCTTAAATACCAAAGGCCATGGCCTATACACCTCCACCACCACACAGCTGAACCCACAAGGGCTGGCATCCATGCATTCGATTATGAAGACAATAGGTACATCCCAAGTGCCGCTGTGAGGTGGGGATATAGCAGTTTCTGCCCCCAGGAAGGTGGGGGTGATGGCCTTGAGGGGGAGCAATGGTCATGGCAGGGAGCTGTGACAAGGACACTCACGAGGGCATCTCCCACAGAGCCACACAGTCCGTCCTGGAAATGTCTCAGGCTTTCAGAAGAAGCAGCTGCCCTAGGGCTCCAGGCTTCCAGGCTGGAGGGCTGCAAAGAGGTCAGACCCTAGGGAGGGTGGTCTAAGCACCCCGCTCCCCGAGGCCTGCAGGAAGACACAGCCCGGTCCAGATGGGCCCCTGGAGACCTTCCAGGGCAACCTGCGGGGCTGTTCCGCGAATCTGAAGCCCTGAGAGGACGCCCCGGCCGCACCGAGGGGCCTGTCCGTGCGGGGGCAGGGTCCTTGGCCGCGCTCCGCGCCCTGGCCAGCCACTCCCCGAACGGTGGGCCTGCCTTCCCACCTGCGGCGAGGGAGGAGGAGAGGGTCTCGTGGTCGAAGGGGTGGCAGTGGAGAGGGACAGGGGACCCGGCAGAAGCGCGGGGAGTGGGGAACCCCTGGCAGGGGACTCGAGGGCCTCCGGGGCCGCAGAGGGAGACTGAGGGCCTCCTGGCAGGGAGCGCGGGGGCGCCCACCAGGCCGCCCGCCCGGACGCGCTGCCAGGCTGATTAGCATGGGCGAGGGGCGCTGGCGCGGGGGCTGCGCCGGGCGAGCTGGCACGTCCCTCGCGGGCCCAGCTGGCCGGGCCGAGACACAAAGCGCCTCAGACGGCGGCGGCGGCGCTCGGCCATTCACGCGCAGGGGCTGCCCGGGCGCGGGAGGCGAGGAATTCCCGCCGCCAGGGGCGAAGAATAGCGCCTGGGCCGGGCGGGGCTCGGCCGCCCCGCGCTCCTGACCTTGAACCTTTGTGACTGGAGCGCATGCAAATCGCGGCGGGGCCGCGCCAAGCCCCGAGGGCGCTGCGCCGCCCCGGGTGTCCGGGCGAACAATGCGCCACTGTCCCCGCGCGGAGCCGCGGGCTGGGAACGGCGCGGGCACGCACCCGGCGGCGCGGCGCGGAATGCCAATGCGGATCCACCGCGCCCGCGGGCGGCGACCCCGGCCCCGCGCCCCCCGCGCCCCCGCGCGGCAGCGGCCCGGAGATCTCGCAGGCTTTTTACGTGACTGCCTCTCCCGCCCTTCCTGTCTCTCTGACTGGGGTTAGTTTTTTAGATCCTCTAAGTAATCGGTAAAAAATAAAGGTGGCCCCAATAACCGCCTCCCCCGGAGGGACCTGGTGCTCCCCCAGGTGGGTTCCTGCCCTCATTCCCTTTCCTCGGGGAGGGCTGCAGTCCATGGGGTCTCAAAAGAATCGGACATGACTGAGAGCACGTGCACACACGGATTGAACCCAGAACGGTCGTGCCAGGCCCAAGTGTGGGTTCAGCAGCATCAGTCCTCACTTTATTATGTGGCTAAGTAGGCACCTTAGAACCCCACTCCAGTACTCTTGCCTGGAAAATCCCATGGACAGAGGAACCTGGAAGGCTGCAGTCCATGGGGTCGCTGAGGGTCGGACACGACTGAGCGACTTTCCTTTCACTTTTCACTTTCATGCATTGGAGAAGGAAATGGCAACCCACTCCAGTGTTCTTGCCTGGAGAATCCCAGGGACAAGGGAGCCTGGTGGGCTGCCGTCTATGGGGTCACACAGAGTCAGACACGACTGAAGCGACTTAGCAGCAGCAGCAGCAGGCACCTTAGAAAGCATACGCACCACCTGGGAAGCTTACCACCTCTCCTCCTCCTCCCTGCTGGGGTGGGGTGTGTGCTCTCACAGTTCAGAATCTTGCCTTTGTCTCTGGGCATTTCCCTTTGCCCTCCACACCACCCCCCCCCCCACCCATGTCCCTTCTAAAGGCTGAACAGTATTGTTCTCCGTGGCCGAGCTGTGCTCTCTGACGCCTGGGTGTCCCTTCAGAGAGAAAAGACTCGGGGCTGTTGGGGAGGGGGATGTTGCCATGAGTCCCTAAATTGTAAGTCGATAAATTGAACCCAGGCTTCGCAGGTGGCTCAGTGGTAAAGAATTTGTCTATAAATACAGGTGACATAGGTTCAATCCCTGGGTTGGGAAGATCCCCTGGAGAGGCACCCCACTCCAGTATTCTTGCCTGGAGAATCCCATGGACAGAGGAGCCTGGCGGGCTGTAGTCCATGGGGTCGCAAAGGTGTTGGACATGACTGAGCGCCTATGCACACGCAAATTGAACCCGGAACGGTTGTGCCAGTCCAAATTGTGGGTTCTCCAGCATCAGTCCTCACTGGACTGGATACTGTCTTTATTATGTGACTAAGTAGGCATCTTAGACGGGGAAGGCAATGGCACCCCACCGCAGTACTCTTGCGGAAAATCCCGTGGACGGAGGACCCTGGTAGGCTGCAGTCCATGGGGTCACTAAGTCTGGCACGACTGAACGATTTCACTTTCACTTTTCCCTTTCATGCATTGGAGAAGGAAATGGCAACCCACTCCCGTGTTCTTGCCTGGAGAATCCCAGGGACGGGGGAGCCTGGTGGGCTGCCGTCTATGGGGTCGCACAGAGTCGGACACGACTGAAGCGACTTAGCAGCAGCAGCAGCAGGCACCTTAGAAAGCATACGTACCACCTGGGAAGCTTAAGCAGGCTTTTATGCACACGTGAGTGACCAGATGATCCCACCACCTTCTATGGATTTGAATTGGGCACATTCACAGTAGCAGACAGAGGCCCAGCCCAGAGACAGATGTTCCAGCTGTTGCAGGAAAGGGGACCCCTTCCAGGGCCCGGAGAGGGGGCTCTGGTCTAACTCTCAGCAATGAATTGTCCAAGAAGACAGACAAGCTGACAAAGAAAGACACTTTACTGGGAAGAGGCGCCCAGGTGGAGAACAGCAGGTGAAGGGACCCAGGGAGACTGCTCTGCCACACAGCTCTCGGTCTCGAGTCTTATGATGATGGGATTATTTTCCGAGTTTTCTTTGGCCAATCACTCTGCCTCAGGGTCCTTCCTAGTGGTGCACGTTTTACTCAGCCAAGATGGACGCCAGTGAGGACTCTGGGAGGCAGTAGAACATGCTGTGTCTCTTTTTGACCTTTACTGAACTCTTCCAGTTTTTGCTGTTGTTCCGTTGGGTAAGTCTTGTCTGACCCTTTGCGACCCTGTGGGACTGTAGCACATCAGGCCTCCCTGTCCTTCACTATCTCCCAGTTTGCTCAAACTCATGTCCATTGAGTCAGTAATGCCATCCAATCATCACATCCTCTGTCGCCCCCTTCTCCTCCTGCCTTCAATCTTGCCCAGCATCAGGGTCTTTTCCAATGAGTCGGCTTTTGGCATCAGTACAGTTCAGTCGCTCAGTCATGTCCGACTCTTTGTGACCCCATAGACTGCAGCGTGCCAGGCCTCCCTGTCCATCACCAACTGCCAGAGCTTACTCAAATTCATGTCCATCCAGTCAGTGATGCCATCCAACCATTTCATCCTCTGTTGTCCCCTTCTCCTCCTGCCTTCAATCTTGCCCAGCATCAGGGTCTTTTCGAATGAGTCAGTTCTTTGCATCAGGTGGTAGAAATAGTGGAGCTTCAGCTTCAGCATCAGCCCTTCCAGTGAGTATTCAGGGTTGATTTCCTTTTGCATTGACTGGTTTCCTGGTTGGTGGTAGCTTGTTAGTTCCGTGTTCCTTACCAGGACCTCCTGTGGTATAATAACTCACTAACATGGTTACTATAGTGTCTGGCCAGGGTGGGCGGTGTCAGTGAGTGTATTTTCCCCTAACGCAGCCTGGAACCTGGCTGGTGACTGGCACCTTGTTCTCCTGGGACTTGGGGTCTCGCACTTGCTTGCTCATGTCACGGAGGCAGTGGGTGTGAGGGCTGAGCCTGGGGGTGCCAGAGGCTGCCCAGGTGTGAGGGAGGCCCTGTGTGTGCGGGCAGTGTGCACAGGCCCCTTCCCACCAAGATGCCACTGAGCCTGGTTCTGCCGCAGAGAGGGCCCAGGACAGGAGGGAGAGGACCAGGCCAGGTGACCTTGGCCTCCGCTTCCCCAGGAGACGAACAAGGGAGCTGTAGAGAGAGTCTCTGAAAGTTGTTCCCGCTGTCTGAGAGACATGAGGATGGCTTTTCACAGGATGGAGCAGAGCCCAGGGCTGTGTCCTTCGAAGCCAGGGCTCCTGAACATGCCAGTGTTACTGGTTCTTAGCACCTGACTTGCATACTGACACCTCTTTGGGCTGAATGCGGGAACACTGATACCTCTCTGGGCCGGATGCTAGGATAGACCCCCAGAGGGCATGACCCCCACCCCCTGCCCCTGTGGTTTAACTTTTTGGTTGTGTCTTGAGGCATGGTGGTATCTTTGTTCCCCAACCAGGGACCAGGGACCTTGGCCCTCTGCATTGGAAGGGCAGAGTCTTAACCCCTGGACTAGCGAAGTCTCTGCCCAGTCCTTGTGTGTCCAATTCTTTGTAATCCTTTAGACTGTAGCCTGCCAGGCTGCTCTGTCCATGGGGATTCTCCAGGCAAGAATACTGGGGTGGGTTGCCATGCCCTCCTCCAGGGGATCTTCCCGACCCACATCCCTTATGTCTCCTGCACTGCAAGTGCATTCTTTACCTCTAGCACCACCTGGGAAGCCCACCCAGTCCTTAAGAAGCTCAAAGCTGGAGGCGGGGGTGGGGGTGGGGGGTTGGGGGAGACAGGATCGGAAGGGTGGAAGGGAGGGTGGTGAGGCACTGTGCATGGTGGAGCAGGAGAACAGAGGAGGAGGCAACTGTGGGAGGGGTCTAGGAAGGCTCCCGGGAGGGGGCTGCCTGAGCTAACACATCTTCAGGAGGATGTGTAACTTTATCTGGAGACGAGAGTGGGCCACACTTCAGGCCGAGCAGGTTCAGGGCACACAGAACGAGCATTCTAGGCAGGGGAGCCTTCTAACAGGTGGAGGATGGGAAGAACACACACTAGGGAACTCCCTCCCGCGGGCAAACTGTTCTGCTTCTTTGCCTGTCTACGCTCTGTCTCCTGGGTGGCCAGCAGGATGAGAGACACCAAAATTAAAATAAGATCTCTGAGAGGTGTCCGGGCAGGAGAATGAGATGGGGGAGGGCTGAGGCGGGTGAAAAGACTCCTCTTGCTCTTGAGGAGTCGCAGGTGGGGCTTCTCTTGTCCTCAGCGCAGAAGACTCAGGGTGCTGGGTAGCAGCTGTGTGCCCAGGAGACTGGCAGCTGGACTCTGTCCCTGAGAGCAAGACCAGGTCCTCACCTCGTCCCTCTGACAAGCCATGCAGCAGGTATTGCTGAGTGTGGTGCCAGGGGCCAGGGCTGCTGCTCTCAGCGTGGGCACAGCTGCAAGGGGAGAGGACATCTCAACATGCTGAGTGGCACGGTCTACTGGGCTGGGCCAGTGGGGTGGGGAGGGAGAGGGCTGTGCCAGACTTGGAAATCAAGGAAGGCTTCTTGGAGGAAGTGACGCAAAAGAGTTGGCCTGATTCTGGCAGACAGGTTAGCGTGGCTGCAAGACGGTGACAAACACGGTGCAAGCCTCCCAGGATGGGCAAGGGTGAAAATGAGCCTGGCACACAGCTAGCCCCGGGGACAGAATGCACCTCCTCCTCTCCTTAGTTGGCTGAAAATCTGGCTGCTCCAGAGATAAAGCTGAGACCTGCAGAGGGCTACAGGGATGTGGGGCAGGGGGCGTGCGCGGCCGGGAGAACCACGGAAAATTGGTAAGTCACGGTTGACTGCTCTTCACTCCCAAAGACACATTTGAAAACAAACAAAAGCCAGGAAGGCTGCAAGCCCCAGCTGCTGCCCCGACCCTCCTGGGCCTCACCCGCACCTGGGCATCTTGGCAAATCCACACTGGGACGGGGCCCTGAGCAGCACGGCCCCTGGCTCCTGACCCAGCGGAGGGGAGACTGAGACCCCAGCAGCACGCTTGTCTGAAGCCCAGACGGGCCGGGTCTCCCGCCTTCTAGGTCTTTCCACTACTTCACCAGATTCCTCGGAAATTAGCAATGGAAAAGTGATCCCACGCTGGGGGAGGAAGAGAGTCATATTTTCCGTCCTGGCTCCTTGTGAGCACCTGGGGCGTGGTGGGTCCCCCCAGATCCCATGCAGAGACAGGAGCTGGCTTCTGTCCCCCTCAGGGGCAGTTAACGAGGATGCTTTGGCAGTGTCGACATCACAGGCTGGGCTCCAGTGTGAAATCAGTGCTGGGGGCTCCAGCTGGGGCGGTACCCGCCCACCGCCACCCCCATCCCCACCCCTGCCTGCACCCTGTGCACTGGCCACCGGTAGAGGGAAGGGGTCAAAGTGGGTGGCTGGCTGGCCTGGGGGCAATGGCAAAGCCTCAGAGCCTCTTGGGCCCAGGAGAGGAAGGACACATAAATGCTCGGGGTGGGGGGGTCCCAGCGCCATCCTGCTCTTGCCCTGGGGGGACCTGGAGGCCAGTAAGGCAGCACCAGAGCCGGCTGGCCTGAACTTGAGTCTGGCTCGCTGCTCACTGGTCCTGCGCCCGCAGCAGGCCTCTTCACCTCCCCGGGCTCCGTCTTCTCCCCCTGTGAAACCAGCTAGCAAACATAACCCGGTGCTGGGCCCATAGTAAGAGCTCAGGAAGTGCCAACATTTATCTAATGCTCAGACTCCCCCACCCCCTCCCCTAGTCTCCACCCCCCCACCCCGTCGTATACCCAGACGTGGAAACCATGGCAGTTTTGTCTTTTCTCCCCCACCTTCTGATCCCCAAATCTGAGGTCTCAAACTGCTCCATGTGGAAGAGCTGGCAGCTGGAGGAAAGGGTCTGAGGTCTGATTCCCATCAGTGGCGTCCAGGCAAAGCTTGCTGGCAGGGTTGTCCTGCCCCAGGCTGTCGGGAGAGGGGTTCAAGCAGAAGGGGACAAACTGATTGAGACCCTGAAGCTGGCAGCTTTGCTGAGTGGCATGAGGGCCTCTAGGGAGGCCTTGTTCCCAAACGGTTGGCAGGAAATCACTGTCTGGGTCCTCTGCTAAGCTGGTCCCCCCCGCTTCCATCCTTCCTTCCTTCCCTCCCTCCCTCCCTTCTCTCTCTGCTCTCTTCCTATTTCTGTCCCTGTCTGTGCTGGTCACTGGAAGCAGAGGGTGAGACTGAGCAGACACTGACTCAGTCTAGTGCAAAGCAGCAGGCACCTTGCAAATAACCCAGAGAAATGGCATCCAGCAGAACTTGCTGCGTTCTGTATCTGAACTGCCCACCGCAGAAGCCACTAGATGTATGTGATCAGGGAGTTCTTGAACCGTGGCTACTGAGGAGCTGAATTTTAAATTTTATTTCATTTAAATCAATTCAGATGTAAATAGCCCCCCATGACTAAGGGCTACTGCATCAGACAGACAGCACGGATCTAGTCACAACTCCATGTCACCAGGCTGTCACTTCCGCACGGCACATGTCTTTATCCGAATGTGTGAGTTCAGTTTTTCATGATCTGTCTCTCTGAGATGCAATGTGCCTTAATCTGCTGTCCCTGAAAGCAGGTCCTGAGATACAGGCTTGCCGTCTGGTAGCTCGGTGGGGAGTGAGACCCTAGCGATAAGCAAGAAAGGCTTCTCCTGCCTGCCCCCAGCCTGGCTCCTCCTGCTAGTGTGGTGCCTGGCACTTTGCCTGATCGTACACCGGCACGAGAAGCCAAAAGGGCCAACAGAGAGTTGAGGCCTCAAGACTGTGGAGTCTTTAGTTTGTCCCCTGGTGGAAGAATCCCTGGGGGAACCGGACCTCTCGCTTGACAAAGCCTGAGGCTCAGGGATGACCAAGATGCTGGTTCTACTTCTTGGGCCAGTGTACTCCCCTCGGTTCCTGGACCGCCGTGTTCTTAATCTCGGGGCCCCGGCACCGCGTGTCGGAGTCCGTCTCCCATCCTCTGGCGCTGAAGGAACCCGCCGCTCACAGTCCATAGGATTTTGAGGAGATGAGCAGCGAGTGTCTGAACAGAATGAAAGTTTCAGGGAAACAAAGTTCCTGTCTCTGAGGGTCGCTCTTCTGTTTCCACTCCCTAGAACAGTATTGGACTAAAAATAGGAATTGAACAAATAGCAGAATAAATAAAGCAAAATTTTTTTTTAAGTGGAATTTAATATCTGTAAAATGTGCTATAAAGCAAATATTTTCAAAAAAGTGTAGGGCTATCACTGGGCTGTGTGGATCAATAAAAAGAATAGAAAATCTAGAAAGAAATGAAGGCAGGGGATATAAGTTTCTCTGTTTAGGTATACCTTTTTTTTTAAACGATATAAATACATTTTTTTTAATCTCTTGTCTTCTGACTTAAAATACAACTATATGAGGCAACAATATCAGACTGTGGTAATGGGCTTATAAAATATAGAAATATAACTTGTGTGGCAATTCTAACACAAAGACGAGGAGAGAACAAAGTTATAGAGGAACAAAGATTTGTCAACATTTGTCATTAAGTTGGTATTAAGCCAAGCTAGATTTTTATAAGATGTTAATTATAATTTCTATCGCAGCACTAACAAAATTACTTTATATATGAAAGATGTATAAAGAAGTTAAAAAATTAATGACACACTAGGAAATATCTGTTTAACACTATAAAAGGTAGTAACGAAAGAATAGATGAATAAAAAAGCAAATGGTAAAAGAGCAGACATAAATCTCATACCTCCTTTTTCTTTAGATCAGTAACAGCATTCATATTAAAAACATCCTTTCCAGCATCCTCATAACATTTGTCCATGGCATTTCCATCACCTGGAATACCTTCTCCCCTTCCTTTCCTGTTGCACTTAAATTCTGTCAATCTGTCAAGACCATGCGAGTTACAGCAGAAAAATTAGGGATGGAGTAATTGGCAACCATTCCAAAAAATGACCTGACGGTAGACCCATTCTCTCTTCTTGCACCAAAATAAACTTGAGATGCATTAAGAGTCTTAAGGTAAAACAGTAAAGCCATAAATATACTGGGAGGGAATATATTTATTTATATAATTTCTGAGTGGATAAAAATCTTCCTAAGCAATGTCACATGTGTCAGGAGCCATAAAGGAAATACTGGAGATTTTTGCTACATAGAAACACTATCAGATCAGATCAGATCAGTCGCTCAGTCGTGTCCAACTCTTTGCGACCCCATGAACTGTAGCACGCCAGGCCTCCCTATCCATCACCAGCTCTCGGAGGTCACTCAGACTCACATTCATCGAGTCAATGATGCCATCCAGCCATCTCATCCTCTGTCATCCCCTTCTCCTCCTGCCCTCAATCCCTCCCAGCATCAGAGTCTTCTCCAATGAGTCAACTCTTCACATGAGGTGGCCAAAGTACTGGAGTTTCAGCTTTAGCATTATTCCTTCCAAAGAAATCCCAGGGCTAATCTCCTTCAGAATGGACTGGTTGGATCTCCTTGCAGTCCAAGGGACTCTCAAGAGTCTTCTCCAACACCACAGTTCAAAAGCATCAATTCTTCGGCGCTCAGCCTTCTTCACAGTCCAGCTCTCACATCCATACATGACCACAGGAAAGACCATAGCCTTGACTAGGCGAACCTTTGTTGGCAAAGTGATGTCTCTGCTTTTGAATATGCTATCTAGGTTGGTCATAACTTTCCTTCCAAGGAGTAAGCGTCTTTTAATTTCATGGCTGCAGTCACCATCTGCAGTGATTTTGGAGCCCAGAAAAATAAATTCTGACACTGTTTCCACTGTTTCCCCATCTATTTCCCATGAAGTGATGGGACCAGATGCCATGATCTTCATTTTCTGAATGTTGAGCTTTAAGCCAACCTTTTCACTCTCCACTTTCACTTTCATCAAGAGGCTTTTAGTTCCTCTTCACTTCCTGCCATAAGGGTGGTATCATCTGCATATCTGAGGTTTTTGATATTTCTCCTGGCAATCTTGATTCCAGCTTGTGTTTCTTCCAGTCCAGCATTTCTCATGATGTACTCTGCATATAAGTTAAATAAACATGGTGACAATATACAGCCTTGACGTACTCCTTTTCCTACAAAGTCAAAAGACAAAGAATTAACTGAGAAAAAATATGCACTGGAAAAAAATAGTTCTAACTCGATATACAAAAATCCCCTTGCAAATCAACAAGGCAAAATATCTGCGGAGATATGGGAAGAAAACTTATAGAAGAGAAAGTTCAAATCTCCAAAACATCTGTGAAGAAAGTTTAATATCAAAGGATGCCAATTAATTAAGATTATAATTTTCAAATATGAGATTGAAAAAGCTTATGAAAAGATGCAAATACCTATTAAAGATCATACGCACCAGTGAGAGTTCAGGGAATGAACAATCTTATGTGTTGCTGGTGAGACAGCAAATTGGGAAAACATCCTGGAGGCAAAGTGGGCAACGTTCATTCATTAAACAAATATTTATGAAGCTTCTCTGTGTGCCAGGCACGTGGTAACAACACACTGCTCATCTTTGCTCTCATTTCGCATCCAGTGTGGTGGGGAGATAGACATGAAAGAAAAAAGTATACAAACAGGTTTGTAATTACTGCAGTCGTAGGATGTACTTATAATATGTTTAACAAGGGGTCCTAACCTGATCAGGATGACTAGGGAGGCTTCCCTAGCGGGTAATCCTGCAGCCAAGTCTAGCTTGGCTGCAGGATTTAGTGCAATGAAAAGGATTTAGTGAGGAGAATGGAGAGGAAAACCGTTCTGGGCAGAGAAAATGACGATGTGAATGCTCTGACGAACTCTGGGGCTCTCCCCTATCCTGCACCTGTCACTCCCAGCATGCGCTGCCCCTGCTCGTGTTTCTTGACTCAACTCCTGATTACAGAGCTGCTGCAATATATTATCTCCAGTAGCCAGTTTTCACCTCAAAATTATTGGATTGTCCGAGAAACTAAAAAGTGTGCCTCACAAAGGAAGTCGATAGATAAAAACTCTTGAGTGGACACAGAGTTCACATTTAGCAGTCATGTACTTCAAAGCAGCTACTCTAAATTCAAAGAATTAAAGAAAAACATGTTTAGAGAAAAACATGTTCAAGGAATTAAGTGAAAATATCTTGCCAATGAGTGAACAGATAGGGAGCCACCACAGACAGATGAGATCTTAACGGAAATTCTTGAGTTGAAACGGGCAATAACTGAAATTTTTAAAAATTCACCAGATGTGCTCCAGTTCTGAGATGGCAGAAGAAAGGATCAGTAAACCTGAAGATAAACCAACAGAAAGCATTCCACTCAAAGAAAGGAGAGAAATAGGATTGGAAGAGAGAAAAAAAGAATGAAACTTCAGAGACCAGAGAGACAATATCAAGTGGTCCAAATGCTTGTCTTTTCTCCAGAAGGAGAGGAGAACGATATAAGGGCAGGGAAAAAATAAGGAAAGGAGCCCTCTCAATATTAATGGAAAATTTAACTTAAATACCCAAGCAGCTCAAAAACCCAAGCAGGGTAAACACCAGCTAAAGCACTTCTAGGTAAATCACAGTCAAAGTCTGAAAGCCAGAGAAAAGGAAAAATCTTCAAAAGTTTGGAGAAAAAACAAAAACCAGACTTGTTCCATGAAGGGGAACTGTGAGACAGTTAATACCTGCCTTCTCACCAGGAAACAGAGACAAACCCAGGGCCCGCCTCACTTACCTATGGCTATGGTGCAGTCGCTCAGCTGCGTCTGACTCTTTGTGACCCCCATGGACTTATCTATGAAGATCCTCAAAAGCAGAAATTAGTTAGGGAGGAAAAGAATTAATATTTAGTAAAAAACTAACCAGGAATTCCCTAAAACTGAAGAAAGATGTGAGAGCTTAGATTGAAAATGCTCAGTAAACATCAAGCAAGATACATAAATGAACAAAAAGAAAAATCTCAACATTCCACACCAAGGTACACCGTAATGGAATTATAGGACATCCAGGAAAGGCAATGGCACCCCACCCCAGTCCTTTTGCCTAGAAAATCCCACGGACGGAGGAGCCTGGTGGGCTCCAGTCCATGGGGTCGCTAAGAGTCGGACACGACTGAGCGACTTCACTTTCATGCATTGGAGAAGGAAATGGCAACCCACTCCAGTGTTCTTGCCTGGAGAATCCCAGGGGCGGGGGAGCCTGGTGAGCTTCCATCTATGGGGTCACACAGAGTCGGACACGACTGAAGTGATTTAGCAGTAGCAGCAGCAGGAAAGGGGAAAAAAGTCTAAAATTATTAAAAAAAACTATAAGTCACCATAGTACTAGTTTTTAAAAATAATTATACAAAGATTATAAAGATATTGTACATTACAAAAACTACTTATAAGAGTTTATAAGTACCAGCTTGGTTAGAGTATAAGTCAGACTGTAGAAAATTCACTACTGGGCAAATGGTTTTTGTCCGTAACAATGCAAGTGAATTTTTTATAGTGGAGCTACAACTGTATTCTGTCTCATAGCAAAGATAATCCAAAACAGTACTTTATAGGATGTTAACAACTATTAGCAAATTCATTTCAGCGTTTCTGATTGCCCACGTATATGTCTGCCCTTCAAATTCCCCTTTGAACTGTTTCTCACATATTACTGGTTCCTGTATTAGTGAGTTAAGTTAAACCTTAGATGTGTTCGTTTTCTATATGCATGAGGATCATGCTTTTAGAAATTTAATTCTTTTAGTTCGCTGACCAGGAATTGAACCGGCACGTCCTGCAGTGAAACCTGAGTCTTAACCACTCTACCACCAAGGAGGTCCCATGAAGATCAAGCTTTAATCTCTTTAAAAATCATTCTTTGTCTACAAGAAGCTAAATTCATAATATATGATATATAGATAGAAAAAGAGCTCCTATACAGAAAAAAGAAAAACACAAATTCACTTAAAAGTGAACAACCTGTTAAACAGAGAAGTAACCTCATCACTATTCAGAGAAAGTATACTTGCAACAGGAATTAATCATTTTTCCCTCACAGCAGTTTTCCACGGGCCTGAAATCATGATCAGCAGAAAACTGACCAAGAAGGGGATAGGGGCCTGGGAGCAGCGAGGGGCTGGCCGGAGGCAGACTCCCTTGTGAGGTCTGAACACCCTAGAAAGGGGCTGGGCTGGGTGGGGGTGACACCTCCCCCCAAGGGAGGGATGGCAAAGCTCAGATCTAGATGGTAGCAGAGACGATGCCCAGAGAAGTCCAGGTAATGTGGGACACCAGCCTGCGATCTGAGAGTGACCCCCGGGGGCCTGCAGGACAAGTTCAGTATCCTTATGCCACGGGTGAGTCAGAGGTCAAAAGCCACGGAGATGGGATAAACAAGGTCCTGCCGACCAAGGTCTGTCTAGTCAAAGCTACTGTTTTCCCAGTGGTCATGTTTGGATGTGAGAGCTGGACCACAACGAAGGCTGAGCGCCGAAGGATGTTTTTCCCCCAAGAGGGAGAGGGAAGCCCTGGGCGCTGGAGGGACGGGGGCCAAGGGACAGGCCCTAGAGGCAGGAGGCGGCTGTCGCTGAGGCAGGGGCGACAGCCAGGACCCGGATAAGCAGGTGGGGGTGCAGAGCGCAGGGCGCGGATCCCGCACAGCGGCTTTGGTGGCAGGGTGACAGGGCATGCTGCCGAGAAGAAGGCAGGCGAGGCAGCAACTTGCCCCAGGTCAGGGCACTGCCTCTACCACCCCCCGCCCCAGCCCGCCCCAGCACCTGGGACGCTGACTTTATCCGTGTGACAATCAGATGGGCTGAGGCAGCCCTGTGGGAAGACAGCTGGAAGGACGTCTGGGCTCAGGAACACACAAGTTCCAACAAAGAGCTCCACCCGGGCAGTGGCGCGGGTTGCCGGGCGCCCAAGGCTGCAGGTCTTGCCCAGAGCCCAGCGCCAAGGTAAAGGAGGTCGATCCCAGCAGGTCCCGCCCTCCTGTGGGCGCAGGTGGGAGGCGGAGGCTCACTCAGGCCCTGACTCAGCAAGGCTGCCGCTGGGGTGACGAAGAGGGTGCCGGCCCACCCTGAGTGCCCTTTCCTGGGTGTGTTCTGGGAATGCCTCTTAGAGGTCCTAAGTGGAGCCTGTGGTTCCTTCCTTCTCTTGGAGTTCAAAGACATTTTCTGGGCTGGTCCCACAGCCTCTGAGCTCAGGGCTTGCCCTTCGTGCAGCTTGAAAGGAAATCCTTCACCATCTTCAGTTCAGTTCAGTTCAGTCGCTCAGTCGTGTGCGACTCTTTGCGACCCCATGGACTGCAGCACGCCAGGCCTCCCTGTCCGGCCTCCCTGTCCATCACCAACTCCCGGAGTCTACCCAAACCCATGTCCATTGAGTCAGTGATGCCATCCAACCGTCTCACCCTCTGTCATCCCCTTCTCCTCCTGCCTTCAATCTTTCCCAGGATCAGGGTCTTTTCCAATGAGTCAGCTCTTTGCATCTGGTGGCCAAAGTATTGGAGTTTCAGTTTCAGCATCGGTCCTTCCAATGAAGGAACCATCTTCAGGGTGATAAAATCGGTTCACAGCCACTCTGATCTCATTCGCTTATTCACGTGCTCATTCATTGGTTCCTCCCTCCCTCCCCCTTCTCCCGAGTGTCCACTGTGGGCCTGCTGGGCCCTGGGACGCTGTGAGATAGAGGAGACGTGGCTCTGCCCTGGAAGCCCCCAGGGAATCTTTCTCCTGAGGCAGCAAAGCCAGTAAGTGGTGGAGAACCCTGAGCTGGGGCCAGGGGCCAGGGAAGGACTCTAAAGACCTCAGCTGAGAGCAAAGGGGTGACCTGGGGAAAGGGCAAGGCCTGGGGAGTGGAGGCTGGGGGCCTGGAAGATCAGGGCCACGGGTTAGGTGAGGGTACAGAAGTGGGGAGGGGTTCAGGGGGTGCCAGGCTGGCACTGTGGAAGCGCAGCTTCCCCAGACCTGCGGCAGGAGGCAGGAGGGACGTAGCTGGGGCTGGGGGCTGAAGGTGAGGGGCCAGGGGCACAGAGGGGGCAGCTGGACAGGAGAGGTCCCGGGGCAGCGCCTCACCGTGGGTGCTCCGAGCCTCCTCTGCCCCAGCTTCCGAAGGTCTCCCTGCAGCGTGCTGAGTCCCGGGCCCTGGCCCCTTCAGGGCTGGCCTCTAGACGTGGAGGCCTGCCTGGCCCGAGGTCATGGCTTTCCCAGGCTGGCCACATCCGGTGATGCTGGCAGGCCAGTGCACCGGGTCTGCCTGACTGCAGTCAACTCCTGCCCGCGCTGGTGGGCCCTCTAGTTCCAGAGCTCAGGTGGGGTCAGTCCTTGGTCCAGGCCTGCATCCTTCCCGTCCTGGCCACAGTGGTGACCCCGGGCCATCGTGAACTGACATCCGGGTCCCTGAAGCCCGCCCGGAGTAGCTTCCCCCCACTGCCTACGCTGCCCCCCAACCACGGTGCCCGCCCCCAGGGGAGGGACTGAGACTCCATCAAAGAGGGCGGCTCAGCCCAGGCCAGGGGTGCTGGGAACTGCCCCACCTGCAGCAGAGGCACAGTCGAATGGTCAGCAAGGGGCTTCTGGAGGCCTGAGAGCTGTGATTTGTGCAGACTCCTTGCTCGGAGACCTGTCCCACCTCCACACACCCCTGCACACCCCAAAGCCCGGTAACCGAAACACTGGCAGAGACCCCTCTGGGAGCCCCTGGCTCCCTCCAGGTCTTCCCAGGAGCCAGCCCTGAAGCACCACTTGTGTGAGCCCGGCTTACCTGGGAGGGGACCCCAGGAGACATGCGGAGGGCGTGAAGGAGGGTGGCAAGGAGGGAACCCAGCTATTATGGCCGGTGTCATCAGGCAAGTCACCTCTGAGGCTTCCGGGGCTCAGTCCCCAGGCCCCTGGGGAGTGCTGGGGGCCTGGGGTGGGCACAGGCTGGTGTGGCCCTGGCCGGAGGCAGTCGGCTACCTGCTCCAGACATGCTTGAGTAGGGGGCTGCTTCTGGGCATCTGGGCTTTGTCTGACTCAGAGCCAGAGACAGCGTCTGTCTGCAAAGGCAGCAGAGACGCCCTCCGGGGGTTGCCCCTGGGAGGGGCAGGAGGTCCACGGGTGTGTGGGCACTGACAGCCTGGTCTCCCGGCTCCTTGTCCAGTGACGGAGGGGACATCCTACTCCTTTATCCGAGGAGCTTCTGCCAGGCCCCAGTCCTGGAAGCCTCAGCCAGGGAGCCGTGGGCCGGGTAGAGTTGGGGAGGGGGCGTCCGCTCTGGCCCCCAGCCCCAGGTCTCCGAGGGGCAGGCCGAGGGGCTGGCAGCTTGGCCCTGACGGGCCCGGTCTGGACCGACGTTCCACCCCCGGGCCTGCGGGCTGCCGTGGGCGCCCAGCAGCCAGCCTTTGTCCTGCTGGTCACAGGCGCCGCGCTCTGTGCCCAGCTTGAGTTTCCCAGGCCAAGCCGGGCAGGCAGGAGCCCTGCAGCCATGGAAACCACACAGACCACCTGTCCCGCCCCGCTCCGCGCTCTGCCCAGCCGCTGCCTCAGTCTCTGTGGACCTCCTGGTGCGCTGGCCTGGGCCCAGCTGCGCTCTGGGCAGACCAGGACTCAGGCCCCGCCTGCCCAGGGACCTCAGCTGGGCCACTGCAGAGGGAGCCTGGGGGCTCAGGAGCCCCGGGGTCCCCTCACCTGCTCCTGGCACTCAGGGCTCCAAGGATCTTGGGTACTGAGGGCTCTTTCCTCTGCCTCGTGCCCCTCCTTCTCTCCAGCCGCTCGGCCCTGGGGCCCGGGCAGGGGGCCAGCTCAGACCCTTGCTCCCTGATCAGAACTGCCCCAATATAAGACAGGCTGCCCCGAAAAGTGGTGAGCTCCCCATCACGGGAGATGTGCAAGAGTAGACTCCTGGAGCTGCTCTAAGGCAGTCCTGGGGGGCGTGGAGAATAATTGATAGGATGAATGAGCGTGGGAAGGGCCCTTTCACTCCACAGTTCGTTGTCCCACTCTTTTGTTCAGTGAACACCAGTAGTGTTCACCTTTGGGCTTGTCCACGGGCAAGGGCTGGGCAGGTGGGTGACATTACGGTCATGACTGTTGCCTTTATGGCAGGAAGAGAGGCCTGTGGATAAACAGACTTCAGGGGAGACACACATATTCTGCCCCCAGCCGGGCAGACTGGGAGCCCAGAGGGGTCCCAGAGGTCAGGACTTCTGTGCCAGATCCTGTTGGAGGGGAAACCGAGGCACAGGGGGTGGCCATGCCACCCGGAACCTGGATAATGCCCCAGAGCTCCAGGTCCACAGCCACCCACACTGCAAAGGCCTTGGAAACTTCTGAGGAAGGGAGCCCCTTTTCCAGATTTGGGGAGTGACTTGGGAGCAGCACCATGAATGAGGCTGGACGTTGTGTATTTATTCAACAAGGCCCTAGAAGAACTGGGCACATGTCAGGCTGGGCTGAGGACTACCACGAGCATCTGAGCAGACTCTGCTCCTGGGACAGTATTCCAGGTTAGGACAATCCTGCTTCCCAGGTGGCTCCATGGTAAAGAATCTGCCGGCAATGCAGGAGACTCAGGTCTGATCCCTGGGTCAGGAAGATCCCTTGAAGAAGGGAATGGCAACCCACTCCAGTATTCTTACCTAGAAAACCCCATGGAGAGAGGATCCCGGCAGGCCCCAGTCTGTGGGGTCACAAAGAGTTGGACATAACTGAGCGACTGACCACTCACGCGTGCTTCATGAAGCCATGTGGCTGGCTTGAAGGGTCAAAACATTCTGAGCTTCTCCCCTGCGCTAGTCAGCTAGTGCTGCATAACAAAGCACCCCAAAACAGTGATGTAGAGCTGCTGCTGCTGCTGCTAAGTCGCTTCAGTCATGTCCAACTCTGTGCGACCCATAGACGGCAGCCCATCAGGCTCCCCCATCCCTGGGATTCTCCAGGCAAGAACACTGGAGTGGGTTGCCATTGCCTTCTCCAATGCATGAAAGAGAAAAGTGAAAGTGAAGTTGCTCAGTTGTGTCCCACTCTTCACAACTCCATGGACTACAGCCCACCAGTCTCCTCCATCCGTGGGATTCTCCAGGCAAGAGTACTGGAGTGGGGTGCCATTGCCTTCTCCAGATGTAGAGCTACAACCATTTTATTCTCCTCATGAAGGCTGTGGGCCAGTTATCCAGAAAGGACACAGTGGGGACATCTCTGCTCTGCTCTGCCATGTCTGGTCCCTGGGCCAGGACCGTCCCCCAGCACGCCTCTGTGCAGCCCCTCCACGTGACTCAGGCTTCCCCAGGGCACGGAGGTCTCCAGGGCATCGAACACCCTTCCTCTATGGTCACCCAGGACTGCGGGGTAGCAGCTGTGCAGCCTTGTGTGGTCAGCCTGGGGGCATATGGGCAGCATCACGGCCTACAGACCCAAGGAGCCCCTCAGACCCTCCAGGAGAAGACAGAGACCTCGGCTCTCTGCGGGAGGAGAGGCAGGGCACTGGCAGCCATATTTAACACTGCTGCTCAGCTGCCTATTCCTAGCCTCTGATTCCTTTCTGTGGTTTGAAAACTCTGCCGTCGGCCAAGTGGGTGAAAGTCGCTTAGTCGTGTCTGACTCTTTGCGACCCAATGGGCTATAGAGTCCATGGAATTCTCCAAGTCAGAATACTGGAATGGGTAGCCTTTCCCTTCTCCAGGGGCTCCAGGGGATCGTTCCAACCCAGGGATCGAACCCAGATCTCCCACACTGCAGGCAGATTCTTCACCAGCTGAGCCACAAGGAAAGCCCAAGAATACTGGAGTGAGTAGCCTATCCCGTCTCCAGCGCATCTTCTGGACCCAGGAATCGAACTGGGGTCTCCTTCATTGCAGGCAGATTCTTTATTAACTGAGCTATCAGGGAAGCTGCCGTTAGCCAAGGCTGGGCTTAAATCTTAAGCCAGAAAACCATCCTGATAACCCCTCTCCTGAGTAGCACTTTCTGCTCACACATTCGCCCTTGGTTAGGACCCCTTTCTAACAGATAACAGGAACAGCCATGGGCATGGTAGTCCTTACCTTGCCTGTGCACCCACACGTGTGTGTTCTTTTTTGGTTGTCAGAGCAACCCTGTGAAACATTTCGGGGGGAGGGGCATCTCACCTGGAGTTTTGCAGGATGAGTAGGAGTTCTCCAGACAGAACTTGAAAGAAGGTGTGGTAAGCTTGGGCACACACGGTCAGGTGTGGCTGGAGGACAGAGTTTCGCTTACCCTGGGGCAAGGAGGTTTTAGTGGGGCCGTGCACCAAACAGCCCGGACTCTGACCCTAACCATTCTGTCCCCAACTGCATGAATATGGGCAGCTGGCCCAGGACAAGCTGGTGCTGGTGCCTGCCCAGCACCCCCAAAAAGCCGGTCTGCCTGCCTTCTCTGCTTTATGTGGTTTCAAGAGTCCTTCGAAGCATTCTCTGGGGTAGGTGGGTGGGCGCTGTTAGCCCCATTTCACAGATGAGAAAACTGAGGCTCTGAGCGGTTCCTCTGGAATCCAGGTGGAGTGGGAGGGCTGGGACCGGGGGTTGGGAGCTCCTCTGGTCTGCCCCACAGCCTCAGCCTTCAGGACTGAGCTCAGGCAGGGCGGGAACTTCTTCTTCTCCCTCCAGCACCCCAGCTGCCCCCGCAGCTCCCCCCCCCCTCTCAGCCCTGACCACATGGCCCAGAAAGGCCGATTCAGAGCCAGCTGCAGCCAGCCGGGCCTCTGGTTTAGATCAGCAGGCAGCAGAGAGCCTGGTCACATGCTCACTCACGTCCACTGCTCCTTGGGGCCACGGGCGGGGGAGGGCGAGAACTTGGGGGGAGAGGTGCTGGATGAGGGGAAACCAAGGCCTCTGCCGCCAGCTTGGGCCCAGCTTCCCCTCCCGTCCAGCCCTTCGCTTCTGGTTCTGGAAAGCCTTCCTCCGCCCGCCAGGTAGCCAGCCAGCCCTGGAGCCAGTGCCCCGCTGCCTGCCTGCTCCCACCTGGCCCGGTCACCCCGAGGAGCTGACAAAAGCCAGCTGCCCTCCCAGCGGTCGGCCGGCAGGCAGACACCCAGAGGCGTGACGCCCGCCCTGGTCTGGCACCGGAGGCTGCCAGGAGGGCCCTTGGAAGCTCCCCTCCACTCCCACCCCCAGGGGCTCTGCAGCTCCTTTCCGGAATGGCTTCCCGATGAGGTCATGCCGCTCGGAGCGAGGGAGGAGGCCGCCGGGAAATGCTGCTGGCCGGGCCCCAGCTCGCCTGGAAGATGGCTGCCCGCGGCCTCCCGGCCCCGCCGCCGGAAGGACCCGACAGGGCCCCGCAGGGAGAGGACGCGGGGCGGCACGCTTGATGGCCTCGCCCTGGGGTGGCTGGGACCCGGGGCCTTCGTTCCTCTGCCGGCCTCCACGCTGCGGCCCCAGGGCCTCACACTGAGCCCAGAGCCGGGCCTGGGACCACTGCAGCACCCGTGGGGAGCTGGGGCTGGCTCGGCGCGAGTGGATGCTCACTGGGCCACAAGGCAGGGAGGGCCCTGGCCGGCATGCGGGCTCCGACCTGCCAGGCTGCGTGTTCCTGGATCGCAAGTTCTTTCCGGCCACGGGGCAGAGGGCTCGAGGCCGCCCGCCTTCCGGGGCTGGGGCCGAGGGGCCTGTTTGGAGGCCGGCTGGGGCCCGCCCTTCTGCGCCTCCACCCAGGTCCCTGTTGCGCCTCTTCTTTCGAAGCCAGGCCCTCTTCCCTGCAAAATGGAACCTGCCCGCAGGGAGCTGGAAAGACATGGCAACTGAGCACAGAAGTGTGTGCAGAGGTGACTCCCCTCCCCACCCACGGAGGCCGCAGGAACCGGCTGACCCCGCAGCCCCAGGGGCCTCTCGAAGGGAGGAATGGACTTTAAGATCTGAAACCGCCCCGCGAGGGCCGGCGGGGCAGGGCTCACAGAGGCCTCCTCCGGTCCTCCCTGGGTCCTGGGAGCTGGAGGAGGTCACCTCCGCTGAGCAGGGCCCAGCTGGAGGCCCAGCAGGACCCCTGCCCTTGGCGACTTGGGGGTGTGCAGAGCGAGAGAGCAGACCTCCGCGTTTGCAGCCCAGGGCTCTGTCTCCGCCTCCGATGGGCTGTGTGACAGCTAAGCCCTGCTCCCATCTGCAGACCGGAGGCTCGTCCACCCCTGGGCCTGACGACCCAGGACCAAGCCTCGCAGCTATGCGGGGGCAGCCTGTCTCTGGGTTTCAGCTCGAATGTCTGTGTTGGAAGAGACCCAGCGGCCACAGAGCAAGCGCCCCGTGCGCAGAGGAGGGCCGGGCGCGGGAGTCAGCAGCAGGGCCAGGATCCGAGCCCAGCCTTCTTTGCTGGCCCTGAGTGACCCAGCTGGGCCTCCCTGTCCCCCTCCCGCCTCCCCCTGCACAAAGCACAGGGTCCCGGAGCAGATATGCTCCCCTCTGCTGCCCCCTTGTGGCTGAAGTCAAACATGGCGGTCCAAATCCCTAGCCCCTGAACCCGTCAGTTCAGTTCAGTTCAGTTCAGTTGCTCAGTGGTGTCTGACTCTTTGCGACCCCATGGACTGCAGCACACCAGGTCTCCCTGACCATCACTAACTCCTGGAGTTTACCCAAACTCATGTCCATTGAGTCGGTGATGCCATCCAACCATCTCATCCTCTGTCATCCCCTTCTCCTCCTGCCTTCAATCTTTCCCAGCATCAGGGTCTTTTCCAGCGAGTCTGCTCTTCGCATCAGGTGGCCAAAGTATTGGAGTTTCAGCTTCAGCATCAGTCCTTCCAATGAACACCCGGGACTGATGTCCTTTAGAATGGACTGGTTGGATCTTCTTACAGTCCAAGGGACTCTCAAGAGCCTTCTCCAACACCCCAGTTCAAAAGCATCAATTCTTCAGCACTCAGCTTTCTTTATGGTCCAGCTCTCACATCCATACACGACTACTGTACCCACCTACTATAGACACCCACAGATGTGTGGCACCCATGGGCTGGGGTGCCCACAGGGACACAGCTGCGCTCCCTAAGAGCCCTGGTCAAGAGCACCACTGTGCCTCCCTAGGGCATGGTACAGATAGGAGGCACCTGGCTCTCATCTGCCCCTGTGCCCTGGAGCAGGGGTCCCCAACCTCTGGGATCTGATACCTGATGGTCTGAGGTGGAGCTGATGCCGTAACAACAGAGGTGAAGGGCACAGCATGCAATGCGACTGAATCATCCCGACACCATCCCCCCATCCCCGGTCCATGGAGAAACGGTCTGCCATGAAACTGGTGAAATGGTCTTCCATGAAACTTGTTCCTGGAACCACAAGGTGTGGGACCACGGCCCAGGAGTCTCCCATCTCAGGCGGGGGCTGTGGAGGGAGGCGGGGGCCGCTGCAGGAGGCCCTGCACAGCTGGATGCAATTAGGAAAGCTGAGACGTTATTGTTTGGGGTTAAGTCTGACCTCCCCAAGGTGACGGCCAGAAACCTCAAGGGTGTGTTCCCCTGATGTAGCCCCTTGGGCACCAGGAAGCAGGGCCCCTGGATTCCAAGGATGTGAGGAAACAGGACAGTGAGGGTGCCACTGCCTGCCCCCGACCCAGGGCTGGTCCGGTGGGAACAGCAGGGCATGGGGGTCTCCACTCCACCCTCCAAGTCCTGGCCCCGTCCACCTCCCACCAAGGCCCTGCCTTGGCCTGGCTTCACTGTCAGTCGGCCCAGCCCTGCCTGGCCTCCACAGGGGTCTCCCCCACCTTTCCTCTGCCTCTGTCCACCACCTAAGCAGTTTTCTTAAAATTCCAAATGGCCCATCCCTGACCCCTGGCCCTTCGGGAGGCCTCACAGTACCCCTCAAGGCTTCCCTAGTCCAGTCCCCTCCTTGCATCCCAGCTTCCATGGCTTCTGACACCCACCTCCTTGTTTGTCCTATGACAGCTCGGGGGCATTTCAATCCATTTCACAGGTGGAGACACTGAGGCCAGGGAGCAGAAGGAACATTCCGAAGGTCCCAGGGTGAAGGTGGCAGAGCCAGGCCTGAGTGCAGGGTCTGAACCCCCATCGGGGACAACCAACCCCCACTCCCTCCCAGTGTCCACCAGACAGAGGCCCATGGGACCCAGGAGCTGGGGGGCGGGGAGTGCAGGGCGCCACCACCTCCACAGAGGGACATAGCCCGACTCCTGGCCTTGAGTGGCCTCCAGCACGCGGGGCAGCCAGGCTGCAGGGGGCCTGGAAACTTGACCGTGGCTGTTTATTCAGCTGTCTGAGTTGGCGCCGGCTCCCCCACTGGGCCTTCTGGAGTTAAAACACTCGGCCCTGTCCCCACCGCTGGGGAGTGACCTGCTCAGAGCCGGAGTCCCCTGTGGGCGGCTTGCAGGACCCCGGGGGCCACCCTCTCCGAGCCAGAGAAAGCATCTCCTCTCCCCGTCGGGCAAAGTCTCTGTGAAGGAGAAGCAGAGAGCATCCTTGGTTTGGGTTGAGGAGCATTTAAAGAAGGGACGCGGGTGCAGAGCCGAGGACTAGCTGCAGGGGACGAGCAGTCCTCCAGGGCTGGTGGTGGAGGTGTGAGGGGGCACTGGGTCCCAAACCTGGAGCTGGCTGCCGGGAGAGGACCCCCACCCCGAGTCCTATTGGGGCACCTCTCACCGGCTGAGCCCAAAAGGATGTCAGTGCTCAGGGAGACTGTCAACGCCTCCCTCCATCCAGGTCAGCCTCTGGGAGGCTGGAGTGGGTGGAGAGTGGGTCTGCAGATGCGAAGAGAAAAGGGGGCAGCAAGCCTCCTGAGGAAGGGGGCCTGTGCCTGTGGAACATTCCTCATGGGGCTGGAGGGGGAGCCACAGTACTTTTCTGCAACAGAAGCACAGAGAACTCCGCTTGGAGCCAAACCAAAGGATGAAGCTCTGTGGTCTTTCTTTAGAAGCTTGCTGAAGTCCCGTCCAGGGGTGGCGTCTGAGTCCCTTCCCCTAGGGTCTGGGGGGAGGCCCTGATGGCCCGGGTGAGTACAGAGCGTGGAAGGGCACCAGGTGGGTTCAGAGGCCGGGCTGTGCCTACCCCATCCTCCGCCTGGCTCTCTCGCCGGCACTAGGAACACAGCGGGTGAGGGGCCACCAGGTGCAGGGGTCGCAGGCGAGAGCTGACACTGCCCGACGTGTGAACGAGACTGCCTGCCCTGATTCCAGCCCTGCTGGAGGCCCTGAACCACCTCCAGCAAGGCCCTCAACCTGGTGGAACAGAGGTGAGGCATTCCCACTGAGCCCAGTTCAAATCCTGGACCCATGGAGCCCCTGAGGGTAATAAACCAACCACAACAAGTCCCTGTCTTCTGAGGCGAACTGTTAGCAGCTCACCCAGCCCCTGGAACGGGCATCACAACATAGAAATGCGCTGGAAATGAAGGAATTTCTGCACTGTCTCTCTGGACAGCGTTGACCCACCAGCTTCTCTCTCTTTACTCTGAATGACGCTGTCTAACCTTCATGGGCGCCCCGCTGCTGGTCTGCAGGGGGGCAGGGAACAGGCCCCATCTGGGCAGTGGTGGGGAGGGATGGAGGGGGAAGATAGGGGTGGCAGCGCCCGGGAGTCGGGCGGAGGCGAGTCCAACCTCTGGAGGACCCCGGCTGGGATGACGGGATGACCAGGGGCTCCGTGTTCCCATCCCAGGGTCACAGGATCAAGGGGTCAGCCAAAGAGGAGAGACGGAAGGGGCCGTGGAGTGAGTCACCGGCTAAGGCTGAGGTGTGGGGCACCAGGACACACAGGCCCGCCGAGCGTGGACGACAGCCTGCCTCCCTTCCTCATCCCCGTCTGTATGCCCGCGGGAGTGACAGGCGGGGGGCTGCGTCACGGTCAGGTGGATGGGCACGTGCTGAGGGCCTGGCAAGCAGGGGCCACTGTGTCCCGGTGGTGTGATTCGGATTGAGACCTGACATCTCTGACTCTAACCACAGAGAACAATTTGTGGAAATCGCCACTTTGCTTTGTTGCCTTGGCTGCTGGGGAGCTCTGAACCAAAGCCGTGAGCTTATCTCTGGCTCCACTTAGACTAAAATCATTTTTAAACACTTAACTGCATCTTCATTTATTCTTTTATTTTTGGCTATGTGGGTCTTTGTTGCCTTTGCAGCCTTCTCTCTAGGCTTCAACAGTATGTGAACTGTGAACTTCCAGATGTATGAGCTGGATTTAGAAAAGGCAGAGGAGCCAGAGGTCAAATTGCCAACATCCGCTGGACCATAGAAAAGACTAGAGAATTCCAGAAAAACATCTACTTCTGCTTCACTGACTACACTAAGCCCTTGGCCTGTGTAGATCACAACAAACTGTGGAAAAGTCTTCAAGAGATGGGAACACCAGATCCTCTTACCTGCTTCCTGAGAAATCTGTATGCAGGTCAAGAAGCAAGTTAGAACTGGACATGGAACAATGGACTGGTTCCAAATCAGGAAAGGAGTATGTCAAGGCTGTATATTGTCACCTGCTTATTTAACTTATATGCACAGTATATCATGCAAAATGCTGGGCTGGAGGAAGCACAAGCTGGAATCAAAATTGCAGGAAGAAATATCAATAACCTCAGATATGCAGATGACACCAAATGGCAGAAAGCAGAGAATTAAAGAGCCTCTTGATGAAGGTGAAAGAGGAGAGTGAAAAAGTCAATGTTTAAAACTCAGCATTCAGAAAACGGTCATGGCATCTGGTCCCATCACTTCATGGCAAAGAGATGGGGAGACAATGAAAACAGTGAGAGACTTTATTTTCTTGGGCTCCAAACTGCAGCCATGAAATTGAAAGACGCTTACTCCTTGGAAGAAAAGTAACAACAAACCTAGACAGTGTATTAAAAGGCAAAGAAGTCACTTTGCCAATAAAGGTCCATCTAGTCAAAGCTATGGTTTTTCTAGTAGTCATGTATGGATATGAGAGCTGGACAATAAAAAATGCTGAGCACCTAAGAATTGATGGTTTCAAACTGTGGTGCTGGAGAAGACTCTTGAGAGTCCCTTGGACTGCAAGGAGATCCAACCAGTCCATCCTAAAGGAGATCAGTCCTGAATATTCATTGAAAGGACTGATGCTGAAGCTGAAACTCCAATACTTTGGCCATCTGATGTGAAGAAATGACTCATCTGAAAAGGCCCTGATGCTGGGAAAGATAGAAGGCAGGAGGAGAAGGGGGAAACAGAGGATGAGATGGTGGGATGGCATCACTGGCTCGATGGACGTGAGTTTGAGTCAACTCTGGGAGTGAAGGACAGGAAGACCTGGCGTGCTGCAGTTCATGGGGTTGCAAAGAGTCGGGCACAACTGAGCGACTGAACAGCAACCCCAGTTGTGGCACACGGGCTTGGCTGCTCCCCGGCACGTGGGGTCGTAGTTCTTGGACCAGGGATCGAACCCACGTCCTCTGCTTTGGAAGGTGGATTCTTAACCACCGGAGCACCAGGGAAGTCTATTTCCCTTCATCTTTTCCTCTGCTTTTCACACCATGGCCTGTGGCTTCTTGGTTGCACGACCAAATCCTTTCTGAGCGAGGGACCCCTGAGTCCTCCCTTCAGGCTCCTCGGTCCCCACAGCCCTGCAGAGGCCCCCCCCACCCGTGGATGACACGGACTCCTGCCCTCAGGGAGCACGCCTGCCATGCCTGGGATGTTCACACCCTTGGCTTGGGCTCAGATTCCTTCTCCACACCTCCCGCCAGGTCCAGGCTGCCCCTCTACCAGCACGCCTGCTTCCTGGGGGTCAGCGCGTCCAGTGAGCCTGCAGGACGGAGGGACTCGGGGCCCGGCACAGGCAGCAGCGGCCAGTGCCTCCTCTGTTTCTCCTCCTGTTTTGCATAGTTTTATTTACTGACTTCTCACTGTGCGGGGTCTTCGTTGCTGGGCAGGCTTTCCTCAAGTTGCTGTGAGCCAGAGCTACCCTCTAGTGGCCTGAGATCCTGCTGCGGTGACCTCTCTTGCTGCGGAGCACGGCTCTATGTGCACAAGCTTCAGCAGTCACAACACCTGGGCTCAGAAGGTGTGGTTTCCGGGCTCGAGAGCACAGACTCAATAATTGTGGTGCCCAGGCTCTGCTGCTCCGAGGCAGATGGGAGCCTCCCAGATCAGGGATCGAACCCGTGTCCCCTGCACTGGTCAGTGAACTCTTCACCACTGAGGCCGCCAGGGACGCGTGCTCCTCCTGTTGTGATCCTTGTCTCATCTTTCGGCCTGGCCCTCAGGCGTCTGAGTAGTGCAGGCAGCAAGCACATGGAAGAAGTGCCCCCGCGCCCCACCCATGACCGGTCCCCGGTGGGTGGCACCCCAGGCCTCTGTCTCGAGGAACTCAGGCTCACCAGGAGACAAGGTGATGGAGCAAGTCCTGGGGCTGTGAGCGCCTGGGGGGCGGGAGGCATCAGGAGAGGCTGCCTGGAGGAGGGGGCCTCACAGGTGAGACCTGAAGCTGAATAGGGCTGATTGGGAGAACAGGGTGTGTGGGCAAGCAGGCAGGCAGGAGGCTGTGAGGAGCGGTCAAGACAGGTGGGTTCATGGCCCTTCCAATGCCAAGGAGCTGAGAAGATCCTTCGAAGCTGGCCCTGGGGCACTGGGCCTGGGTCAGCAGAGGCAGGGCTCCCCCATGCCTGGAGAGGAGGGAGCAGGCAGGAGCCTTGGGGGGCACACAGAAGCTTCTGGGAGGAGGGTGTGCCGGGCCCTCAGACACTCACTTGGGGCACAGTTCTGACCTGATCATTCAGTCGGGCCTCAGGACCCCTCTGACCCAGGAGTCTGGCCCCCCTCACCTGGTGTGGGGGGGAGTGTGTCTTTCTCCCCAGGATTGGCACTGAAACCCCCCCAACCCCTCTGGGCAGCAGCAGAGAAAATGGCGATGACTTGGGGAAAGGATAACGGATTCTGGCTAGATTTCTGACGTTAAAATAGATTTTGAAAAGTATGGCTGAGACCACAGTTTTGGAAGAAAAACAACAAAAGAAGCTTCTAGAAGCCAGCGCCCCAGCCAGCATGAGCTAAGGCCCCAAACGATGGCTCTGGGGAGACGATTCGTTGGTGACCCTGACCTGCACAGCTGCAGGCCTCCCGGGGGCTTGGGAACTGAGGGGGGGCCCAGACCCTCAGAACAGGGCGGGGCTGCCCAGGGCCCCCTGCCCTGGGAGCAGGGTGAGTGGAGCCACGTGTTGGTCCCAGCTCTGCGGAGGGTGGGGCAGGGCGGTCCTGCAGTGGTCACGAGAGCAGGTCCACCTTTTCAGATGCCCCGGGAGACCTGGGTTCGATCCCTGGGTTGGGAAGATCCCCGGGAGAAGGAAACGGCTCCCTACTCCAATATTCTGGCCTGGAGAATTCCATGGACTGTACAGTCTTTGGGGTCACAAAGAGTTGGACACGACTGAGTGACTTTCATGACAGGGCTGTGCAGGGATGGAGCCATGAGTGACCCCAGGGGCACCTGGCTGGAAGGAGGACCCGAGTCTGCCTGCCTGGACAGAGAGCTCTGAGGCTGGGCACCACTGGCGGTGAGGCTGCAGCAGTCAGATGCTACTGGAGAAGGAGGACTCTGAGCTGCCTCAGTTTACCCTGTTGACCAAGATGCACAGCTGCTGCGTGCCAAGTCGCTCAGTCGTGTCCAGCTCTTTGCAACCCTATGGGCCGTAGCCTGCCAGGCTCCTCTGTTCCTGGAATTTTCCAGGCAAGAATACTAGAGTTGGGGGTCTGCTCATGCCAGAGCACCAGATCCAAACAAATGAATTCCGTTTTCCCCTCTGGATGCAGCTGTCTTTCCTCAGGGATGCTCAAGGTGGGGGCGGGGGGGAGTGGTCCGTGGTCCTGAGACCTGGGGGAGGCTAGACTCAGGCTGAGATGTCTCAGAACCCTGCAGGCCCTGCCCAGGCTGGGCACCATGGAGTTCAAGGAACACCGGGGTTCCCAGGTTTGACCTCTGTGCCGGCCCGCCCACCAACCCCTGGGCCCGCAGTCTAAGGTCCAGTTCTCTGGGGACCGGAACTGAAGCCTCTGCGGCTGCACTGCCTCGGTGGGAACCTAAGAGCTGGATTCTTTTACTTCGGGGAGGAGGCTGCGGCCAGCCCCGGAGTCATTTCACTTGTAAATTAGGTCTTGGCTTTTCTTGTCTCTGGCTTCCCCGCCTCCGCCTAGGCTGGGAGGTGACCATCTGCAGTCCGGCCAGCGATGGGCTGGTCACCCCCAAGCTGGGTGACTCGACGGTTGTGGGAAGAGTTGGGCGGGTGGAAGGATAGGGAGGGGGGCCCCGCCTGGGAGGCTGTGCTGGAGGTAGGGCCCTGCCTGCGGTGTCCAGCCTCCTCACTTAGGTTTGGGGTGGCCCTGTAGGGGGCCCAGTTGGGTCGCCCCTCCCCAGCCCCACGATCCAGGCCCCTGGGCGTTGTCAGGGGGGCGGAGGGGCCCAGTGGCGTCCGCGCAGACGCGGAGCCTGAGCTGGGTCAAGGTCCCCCAGGCCCCGCCTGCCCTGGGCAGGAGCTGCTTCCGGCCGCAGAGTAGACAATGCGCTGGCTGGGGAGCCATGGCCCCTGGCCAGATCCCCCACCCCCATCCCAGCCACACAGGAAGCCGGAACTCAGAAGACAGCGTGTCCTGGAATGAACCCTTCTGCAGGCGCTGCGGTCCAAGGCGTCTGATTCCCAGAGGAGGCGCCTCCAGTTGAATCAAACTGATTTCTTCCAGCCTTAAAATGAGGAGGGGCCCCGGAGCCTTCCTGGGGGTGGGGGGACTTCAGTCCTCGCCCTTGGGGTATGCTGAGTTTCTTCCTAACCAGGAGGCCTTTGCACTGGCCGCGCCCTCTGCCCACCACGCTGGCCTCCAGGTCCCTTCAAGGCCACCTCCTCTTGGTTGCAGCTGCAGGGGCCTCTCCTGTCCCACATCTGCCCTTCCTGTAGGGGTTTCACGAGCCGCCCGCCCCTCTTCCCTCACCCCAGCCCCCAGCACCGGCTCAGGCCTGAGCTGGACATGTCGGCCTTGGTCCCCGCTGTCGCCAGTGGGTCTGGGTGAGTTCCCCCCAACCACCCCGACCCCTGCGTCCACTGCCCACCCCCTCCAGCCAGCGCCTCCCCGCAGGCTCAGCTCGCGTGCTCCCCCAGCCCCCGGGCCCCTCCAGTAGCACACACACCACCTCCGAGTGCCCCACTCCAAAGGCTGGAGTGGGGGTCCAGGCGGCTGGGGGCTGCGAACCCCAGTGACTGTTGGGGTCAAAGTCACCAACGACCCCTTTCCTCTGCACCCCCAGGGCTTGTCCCTTGAGACAGGCCTGTGGACCAGGAGGCCAGCCCCTCTGAACCAGATGGAAGGAGCTGAGAGCCAAACTCTCCAAAGAGCGGGGCAGCCCTTCCCTGGGCCCTGCTCCATGGGCAGACGGCCCACCTCCCCGCCCCCAGCAGAGGACCAGATCCTTCCCAGGCCTGCCGGCCCCACGGCCCTCGCCAGGCTCCCAGCCTCCTGGGCTCCTTTCTGCCAAGAGGCCCCCCCAGGGCCTCGAACGCCCCTGGCCTGGGCCAGCAGTGCTCCTCACCGCCCGCACTCACTCCCCGGGCTGCAGGGAGCCCCCGTCAGTCTGTGGTGCTCGGGTGTTGGTGGGTGGGGGGAAGGGTGGTTCGTGCAGCTCCAGCTGGGTCTCACCTCTCCTGCCAGGCTTGGCTCTGCTCTTTATTTTCAAGGTGAAGGAGTTAACTTTTTGCTCACTTCTGCATTCTCCAAACCCGTTAGCATAAAACCTGGTACACAGTAGGCCTGAAAAAGATGCTTGTTGGCTGACCCCTGACTGAGGGAGCTTGGGGACCACGCAGCCCTGACAGTGAGGGCTGTGTCTGTCAGTTGGTCTGTCTGTGTGTGTGTCTGCACGTGTGTCAGGCTGTGTCTCTGTGAGTGCATGTGGGCGTATGTGTGTCTGTCTGTGTGTGTGTCCTTGTGAGTGTGTGTGTCAGAGTACATGAACATGTATGTGTGTCTCTGTGTGTGTGCAAGTGTGTGTGTCAGTCTGTGAATGCATGAGTGTGTGTGTGTCTGTCTCTGTGAGTGTGTATCCGTTTGGCTGTGTGTGAATGTGTGTGCCTGTGCGTGTGTCTGTGTCTGTGCATGTGTCTGTGTGTGTTGTGTGTCTGTGTGTGTCTGTGAGAGTGTGTGCCTGTGTGCATGTGAGTGTGTGTCTCTGAGTATGTGCTGTGTGCATGTGAGTGTGTGTCTCTGAGTGTGTGCCTGTGTGTGTGTGTCTCTGTGTGTGTCTGTGTGCCTGTTTGTGAGTGTGTGTGTGTCTCTGAGCCTGTCTGTGTGTGTCTGTGTGTGAGTGTGTGTATCTGTGTGCATATGAGAGTGTGTGTCTCTGAGCCTGTGTGTGTGCGTGTCTGTGTGCATGTGAGACTGTGTGTCTCTGAGTGTGTATCTGTGTGCCTGTGTGTGTGTATGTGTGTATCTGTGTGTCTCTCTGAGCCTGTGTGTGAGTGTGTGTCTCTGTGTGTCTTTGAGCCTGTGTGTGAGTGTGTGTCTCTGAGCCTGTGTGTGTCTCTGTGTGTATCTGTGTGTCTGTGTGTGTGTCTCTGTATGTGTCTCTCAGCCTGTGTGTGAGTGTGTGTGTCTGTGTACATGTGAGAGTGTGTGTCTCTGAGTGTGTGTCTGTGTCTGTGTGCCTGTGTGTTTGCGTGTCTGTGTGCCTGTGAGACTGTGAGTCTCTGAGTGTGTGTCTGTTCCTGTGTGTGAGTGTGTGTCTCTGCCTGTGTGTGAGTGTGCATGTCTGTGTGCATGTCTGTGTGTATGTGAGAGTGTGTGTCTCTGAGTGTGTGTCTCTAAGCCTGTGTTTATGTGTGTCTGAGCCTGTGTGTGTGTCTCTGTGTGTGTCTCTGAGTCTGTGTGTGTGTCTCTGTGTGTGTCTGTGTGCCTGTGTGTGAGTGTGCAAGGCTGTGTGCATGTGAGACTGTGTGTCTCTGAGTGTGTATCTGTGTGCCTGTGTGTGAGTGTGTATGTGTGTCTCTGTGTGTGTCTCTGAGCCTGTGTGTGTCTTTGTGTGTGCCTGTGTGTGAGTGTGCATGTCTCTGTGCATGTGAGAGTGTGTGTCTCTGAGTATGTGTCTCTGTGTCTGTGTGCCTGTGAGACTATGTCTCTGAGTGTGTATTTGTGTGCCTGTGTGTGAGTGTATGTGTGTGTCTCTGAGCCTGTGTGTGAGTGTGCGTGTCTGTGTGCATGTGAGAATGTGTGTCTCTGAGTGTGTGTCTCTGAGCCTGTGTGTGTATGTGTGTCTCTGTGTGTGTCTCTGAGCCTGTGTGTGTCTCTGTGTGTGCCTGTGTATGTGCGTGTCTGTGTGCATGTGAGAGTGTGTGTCTCTGAGTGTGTGTCTGTGTTTGTGTGCCTGTGTGTTTGCGTGTCTGTGTGCTTGTGAGACTGTGTGTCTCTGAGTGTGTATCTGTGTGCCTGTGTGTGTGTGTGTCTCTGAGCCTGTGTGTGAGTGTGTCTGTGTGCATGTGAGAGTGTGTGTCTCTGTGTGTGTCTCTGAGCCTGTGTGTGTGTGTCTCTGTGTGTATCTCTGAGCCTGTGAGGTGTGTGTCTGTGTGCATGTGAGAGTGTGTGTTTCTGAGTGTGTGTCTCTGAGCCTGTGTGTGTGTATGCTCCACCACCGCCTGGAGCACGCTGGACTCCACATTTGGTCTGCTGGCCTGCTCGCTGTGTATCCTGGAAGTTTCCCAGAAGAACTGATGTCCCCCAGTTCCTGCCTTGGTGGCGGCCTCTGACCCTGTGGGGGGTCGCCTGGCTCTGCTTCTGAGTGTGTGTCTGTGCCTGTGTGTGTGTCGCCTGGCTTCAGGGGGTCTCCCTCCTGCGCCTGAGCCCCTGAGGAAGAGCCCCGGTTATTATTCAGCCATAGAAGGCATCCACAGCCGCTGCGGCCGGAAGAGTACACACCCCGGCGGCCCCAGCACGCAGGGACGCACACACTGCGCCCCACGCGCCCCACGCTCACCCGGCCTCTGCTGTGTCTGTTTCGAGGTCCTCCGGGGACTCACGTAGCCCCGCAGCCCCGTGGGGACCCCGCATCCAAATGGTCGTCCCACCTCAGTCTCCCCGCCTGGGGGAGGAGCCCCCCTCCCCAGGCCCCTGGCCGTCCACCTCCCAGCCCCCACCCACCCACCCGCCCCTGGCAGCACCCCCAGGGAGGGGCCTGCCCGATCTCAGCCCTCCGCCAGTCTGTCCGCCCAGCGCCCTGCCTTAAGCCCCGCCAGTCACCGAGCCCCAGTCGTTCCCGGCCGCAAGGCGCCCTCTGGTGGGAACACTGGGGGATGTCAGGGACTCCGGAGGAACCCAGAACTGGGCTGGACCCCAAGGTCAAGGGCAAGAGGCCGTGGGCTGTCAGGGGACAGAGACCTGCCCGTGTGAATCCTAGGGACCAGGGCAGGGACACTCTGGACAGGGCGGTGGAAGAGACAAAGACCTGTGACTTCTCAGAAGTAAATGCTGCTCTTGTCTCCACGGTTCAGAAGGAGCCAGGAAGGGATGTTTCCCTAGGCCCCCTCACCCCAGGGACCCACTCCCCCTGCCTCGCCTCCGCCGTCAGGCTGGGGCCACCCTGCCACCCCGGGAAGCCCTCCACGCCCAGCGGGTTCCAGGCCTCCCCAGCCCCCTGCCTGGCCCGGCTGCAATCACTCATCCCTGATCCTGACTCCCCCGAGAGGAGAGGGAGACTCCTGCCCTCCACACTCAGGGCAAAGAGGCCCCAGAGCCCAGGGCTGAGGGCCAGCCGGGAAGGGTGATGCTGAGATTTACAGAAGAAATACAGGGACTTCTCTGGCGGGTCAGTGGTTGACTCCATGCTCCCAATGCAGGGGGCACAGGTTTGATCCCTGATGAGGGAACTAAGACCCCACAGGCTGGCCAAAATCTTTTAAAAATAATTTAAAAGGTTCGGCAAAGGTTGTCCTCCTCCAAGAAGCCTTCCCTGAACGTCGCTGTCTGGCCTCCCTGGGGCTCCCGGGGTCCTGGGCTCTTCTCAGTTTCTGGGGCATCTTCCCAGGAAGGCAGAGTCATCCAATTTCTTTCTGGACCCCTGGACAGCATGGCTTGCCCATCACACACGACTGGTGGCCCCCTTTCTTCTGGGGCTGTTGCCAGTGCCCTGAACGAGCCTCTGTCCCAGATGGGTGTGGACACTGGGCCCAGGGATGCTGGAGCCTCCCCCATGGTCTCCCTCCGGGAGGAACAGCAGGCCCCTCTGTGCGCGCCCTGTCTCTGGCCTCCTCCACGCGCCCGTGGCCCAGGTCCGAGTGGGCATGGCGAAAGCTTCAGAACCTTATAAAGTCTTCACCCATTTCTCTGGGCTCTTTAAAGCTCAACCAGATTTCCCTCCAATTAACATAATTAATTTAAAAAGAAAACAACCAGAAAAGGCTCTTTTCTTGGCCAGAGAAGTGAAGTGAAAGTCTCTCAGTCATGTCTGACTCTCTGCGACCCCATGGACTGTAGCCCACCAGGCTTCTCTGTCCGTGGGATCCTCCAGGCAGAGAAGGATGCATCAGCCGCGCTGACCCCGTCAACCAAACGACTGCAGGATGGTTGTTATTTGCAGCGTAACTCAGCCACAAGCTCATCAGCACCCAGTGTGAATTTTCAGTACTTTTCTCTTCTGGGTCAGGGTCAGGTTCCTCCTGGCCTGGTTCTGAGAGAAGACCAGATGCAGACACTTTCACCAGCCAGGAGACCAGCGAGATGTGTGTGTTTGAGGCAGGCTCGCTTGCACCATGCTGACTTCCACCCTCTAAAAAAACTTTTCCTATGTTGTCTCCAGTTTCTGGAGAGAATGTCGTAAAAGCCCCAGACCCTCAGGAAGAAATTGGGTGGCACTGCCCTCCGGGGAGATGCCACAGAGACAGACAGGAGCCTAGGGCCGTGGGAGCCCCAAGGAGGCCAGCCCCAGATGGAGGAGATCAGGGAAGGCTTCCTGGAGGAGGCAGCCTTTGCTGAGCCCTGAAGGATGAGCCAGGCAGACCGTCTTAAGACACAATCATCGGGTGAAAGGACCAGCAGCACCAGGGAAGGTGGGGAGATGTGCAGAGGGGAGGGGAGGGGAGGCTGAGCATGGCCCCCCCAGGCCCAGGCACCGTGGCACCTCTTTATGTCCACCACCCACAGGCAGGGATGGGAGAGCCAGCCGGAGCACTCAGGTGGCTCCAGGGCCGTGTAGCAGGGCCCAGGAGCTGCTGTTCCTCGTGCTCTGGGTAGTGGGTAAGGGGGCAGTGTGCCAGCAGGACCCACTTTCCGGAGGCAGGGCTCTATCCTGGGTCCTGGCCTGGATTTACCCTGTCCCTCCACAGGGGTCCCGGCTGCCCCCTTGGAGGAAGAGGATGTGGGTGGGTCTGCCCTCCCCATGTGCCCACCCGCTCTCTCTCTTGGGCACAGTTCCTCACAAGAGGAAGGATCTGGACTTCCCTGGTGGCTAGTGGTTAAGATTCCACCTTCCAGTGCAGGGCAGGGTGAGGATTCGATCCCTGGTCAGGGAGCTAAGCTCCCATATGCCTCTGCAGCCAGAACACTAAAACCTATAGCAGAAGCAATACTGTAACAAATTCAACAAAGACTGTAAAAATGGTCCACATCGGAAAAAAAAAATCTTAAAGGAAAAAAAAAAGAGAAAGTGTCATGGAGCAGAGCGGTTTCCGCACCACAAGCACTCTGGAGACGCCCCAGTGTCTGCTATCATGCCTGTGCTGGCAAGACGCCCCTCCTCACAGGCCATGAAATGTGTGCCCGGCCCCGCTCAGGGTGACAACCAGGGAGGCAATACGCAAGCATTTCACGGAGGGGAAACTGGGGCTCAGAGTCACAGAGCCTGGTGCCCACAGCCCCTGTCTCCAGGCCTAGGAGCCAACTGTGAGGCACCCATCCCAGGTGTCCCTCACACCATGCCAGGGTTGGGGGGCTGCAGTGTGAAGGAAGGAGGAAGGAAGCAGGGTCTGGCAGGCCCAAGGCGGGGTCATCACCTCTTTCATTTTTTCCTTCACCCCTTCATTCATTCATTCACCATCGCAGAGATGCCACCAGTGCTCAGGGGTCACAGGGCATCAGTGCTGGCCAAGGCCTGAGCGCTGAGGACACCCTCCCGAGAGCCAAGGCTCAGAGCTTTCCAGATCCCCAGGCATTTCCTGGGCCAGGACTGGAGATGGCCCCGATGCCCAGGGTGCTGCCCTCTGGCGGCCTGTGTGCATCTCAGGCCAATGTAAGAGGCCTCTGTGCAGTCCGGGTCCGCGTGCCCACCTCCCCAGGGCCCTGCATGGTGGGATGGATGCGGTGAGGAGGTCCATATAGCCAGGCCAGGGACCTGGGCCCCAGGGTTGGATGCTGGCTCTGCCAGCGATGGCTACAGGAGCAGGGGCAGGGTGAGAACCCCCAGGCACCCTGGGTACTGGGGTGGCACACTTGGGCTCCTCCAATCCTTGCTTGGCCACTGGGTGACCCTGGAGGTCCTTTTCCTCCCTGACTGTCAGTCTTCCCACCCTTAAAGCCATGAGGGCCACGAGTCAAAGTCGTTGTTGTTCGTGAGTCACATGGGGTGTGGGGTAAGAATGCAGATTCTCAGGCATTACTGTGGTCAGTGGTCGGCCCTGGTGCCCTGCCTCTTGGTGCCCAAGACAAAGAACAAACACCCCATTGCTTTTAGGAGATCAACCTGGTAAATAGGATTACGGCTTCAGATGCCATTACATTTCAGACAGTTAATCCAACTTCTTAAGGATGAGTCCCCAGTTCAGAAATGAGCTCCCCCTCCCCCACATGATTGGCCAGTCGTTCTCGGAGAGGCTGGGAAAGCGAGTGACTCAGTCCTAATTTCTAAAGAATACTTGGCTTAAGAGGCATGAAAAATGCATGACGTTAAACGCAGTGGCGGAGTGACGCCAGGAGACACCAAAGTGCCTTAGACAATGAGGCCTCATCTGCACCCCCCCGGCCCTGTGTCAGCCTGGGCTGGCTCTGACTCAAAACTCTTCTCGTGAACAGGGGTGGCTGGGGGTGTGGTGGGGGGAGTGGGGTGTCCACCTGCTCCTTTATTCCTTCAGCCCAGAGCTTCTGGATCTGACTGCAACCTGGGGCCCAGCTGAGCCCCAAGGGAGGAAAGTCTGGACAAGCAGTTGTCCCCAGTCTGAATGGACTGGGGATGAGGACATCCGAGTAGATGGTGGGGTGGGGAGAAGTCAGGGATCGTGAGCTCCAATAGCCATCTCCCCACCTGCCTCAGTAACGGAGGTCCAGTTTTACCTGGGTCTCGTGCCGCTCAGCTGAAAGGTTACATTTCCCACCTCCCTCGCAGCTAGGTATGATCATGTGACCAAGTTCTGGCCAGTGAGAAGCAGGAGTATCCAGGAATGGGAAGAGACATGCCCTTCTTTGGCCCTTTGTCCATCCAGCAGCCTGGAAAGCAGATGTGATGGCAGAGCTCTAGCAGCCGTGTTGGAGTCTGAGGTGAGGGAGCACGTGCTCAGGAGGTAGAGTGATGAGCAGGCAGGACTCCGAGCCCCTGATGACATGTGTGGCCTTTACAGCAGTCCTAGCTTGCCCACATTTAGAGTTCTTTTATGGGAAAGAAAAAACACACATTTACCTTGTTTAAGCACTGCGGTTTTGAGCTTTGCTGTTATAGGCAGTCAACCCTAGTCAAAGCTGGTATAATGGGGAAGAAGTCTTGAAGAAGAGAGACCAAGATGAAAACCAGAGGCGTGATCAGGCTGAAAGACGGCATGTGGTTTGGGTGGGTCACACAGGACCAGTGGATGACCGGCTGGGTCAGGACCCGACTCTGGGGACAAGGTCTCCTGCACTAAGTAAGGCAGTGAGGCTGCACCCTCTGGACCAAAGGCCGAGAGCGGCCCGTGGGAGTCCGAGGGGTAGCATGGGAGGATGTCAGAAAATGGCTATGAGGGGGACCAGAGCTTAAAGGAATGCGAAGGACTGTCATCTGTCCTCCAAAACCCGCTGTCCCCTTCTCCCCAGCCTGGGTCTGTGTGCCCACCTGTCCTCTAAGTGAAGACTGGCCTGGCCAGCAGCTCAGCTCCTGACCTGGGTTCCCTGCCCCTTGTAGCTGAGGGTGAGCAGAATCAGTGGAATGTGGGCGGAGGGAATGCAGATGCTGCGTCACTGGGCTGAAAAGGAAATTGCTTATTTGGAATTTTCTGCTTCCGCCAAGCAGGACTGCAAACGTGCCCATGCTTATCTGAGCCTGGCTGACTCAGCCGTGTCCTGGGGACATCCGAGTCACAGGATGGACAGAACCTGCATCCCCCACACCCACAAGTCCACATCGTGTAGCTACACCTCTGGTTCTCATTAGGATGTCTGAAAATAATCTGGGCTGTTCCAGGGAGGGGAGGGATGCTGTAAGCCTCTAGTGGGTGGAGGCCAGGGATGCGACTGAATGCCTTCCAGCACTCACCACAGCACCCCCCACCCTGAGAATGGTCGAGCCCTGAACGCCCATGGTGCCGCCATTGAGAAACCCCAGCTCGCTCAGGCACCTGAGGGCACAGTGTTTGGCTCTTGCCTAAGACAAGGTCCAAGGTCTTGGTCTGGCTCTCGGAACCCTTTATGACCTGACCCAGCCTAAGGGCTCAGGAGATTAGCGGTCAGAGTCAGGCTATAGATAGTGGCAGAGAGGAGAGGGAAAGGAGTTTTAGATGAGACAGAAAGGAGGAGCACGAAAAAAGCACAGGGGCATCGTCAAATCATGGACCAGACGGTTGCCTAGTCTCCAGGCTGAATGGGCTTCAGAGGAGCAAGTGAGGGGCTCAAAAGACCCGCTCTGGGGAGAGAGAGCACGGGAGGCAGATGATGAAGTCCCAGCATTTCCTGTCATGCTAATGGAGTAGCCTCAGGTCTACGTTTTCTAAGAGCTTCTGTTTGTTTTTGAGTTGTTAAGAGTTTTGAGTTGTTTTGAGAGTTTGAGTTGTTTTGAGTTGTTAAGAGTTTCTGTTTGTTTTTTCCAATCAAGGAGTCTTCCATTTTTCTCGATGTCTTTTTAGCATCCTTGGAGATGAGCTTGTGGCCTTTCTTCTTTGAGCCACTGATAGGACAGGCCATGGTGAGTTTCCAGTACTCAATCATCCTCAAGTCCCTGAGCAAGGCCTCAGTTTGTTCATATGTAGATGGGGTGATAATAAAACCTCCCTCACAGGGCTGTGATGAAGAGTAAATGAGTTAATAACAGTGGCTGTGTGCTGTGTTATACAAGTGTTCATTAAACACAGAGCTTTCTGTGTGCAGTGCACACTGGTTATCTCTCCCACCCAACATTCACTCCCTTCTTCCATTTTCCTCTTGGAGCCACTGCTGATGGGAATGGCCCCAACCTGGGCTCCAAAATCCTAGGCCAGCGCCTCCCTCCCCAGCCATAATAATTGGCCACAGGATAGGCATGTAGCCCCCGCCAGGCCAGCCAAATGCAATGACAGTTGTTGGCCCCTGGGAAAGAGAAGCTCTCTTTTTCTGTGGTTGTCAGCCTGCACAGCAGAACCCTGGAGCAGTGTGGGGCCACTGCCTGCCTGGGGTGTGGCTAACTTCTGGGTTAGCAGAATTGATAGAGAGATAAAACATCACTGGGAAGTTTGTCTGAGCCCTGATCCAGCTATGCCTGAAGCCACACCACCATTAGACTCTTGAGTTACGTGAATCAACAGTTTCCCCCCTTTTTAAAATTGCCTACAGCTTGGCTTCTGTCATTTGCAGTGGAAAATATTCTGACTAATACAGGGGTCAGCAAGCTATGGCTGGGGGCCAAATCCCCAAGCTAAGAATGGATTTTACATTTTTGAAGAGTTGTTAAAAATTAATAAATCAAAGAAGACTGTTAAGAGACTGCATGTGGCCTAGAAAAGTCTAAAATATTTACTACTTGGCCTTTTTTTTTCTTAATTGCTAAATCCTGGAATAATGAATTACTTATAAAAATTCTTAATCTCAATACTTGGTTCACTTATTTTCGTCTTTCCTTTTAGTGATGAAAGCAGTACATTTGCCTCTGAGTGTGGCTTTCATCGCTTTCTGCAAGTTGTGTAAATCAACGGTGGTTATTTTCTCAACTGTCTGCTCCCATCCGAGTACTGATATGAGGACTTTTCTTTCCATGCTCATTATCCATCGCTGTCTCCACCCTCTGTCCTGTGGGGCTTCTGATGACTATGGAACTTTGAAAAGAGTGAAGAGAAGGTGTTTGCATGGGGAAATTTGGAGAGGGAGTGAAAGGAGCTGGGCCCCCACGAGGAAAGGTAAGGATGTCCCAGCAGGCACTGACGGAGGCTCTTAGTCCACAGCAATGAGAAAAGGAGTGCTCTGGCGAAGGCCACCAACTCGGCCCGGTTTGCCTGCGGCTATCTGGTTTTAGAACTGAAAATCTCTCATCCTGGGGACCCCACTCTGTCCTAGGCAAGCCAGCACAGCCGGTCAACCTTACAGCCTCTCCTCCACCTGGGCAAGCACACGGCATTCTCCTGCATGATGGTAATCCTCAGACACTGGATGGACTTCCACGTGACGGAGCATGCCCACGTAACTCTCCAAGGACTGGCCCGAACATCCTCCCGATGCCAACGTCTAGTCCTGCCCCCTCTCTCCGCCAACCCTGAAGGTCGCAGCTCCTTTTCTCTCAACCTCATCTAGCCCAAGGGGCCTTCCTCCTGTAGATGGGGCTTCGGCCTCTCTTTCTCCAGTTCTAAGACTCTCGGCTCATAGAGGCTACCTGAATTTCTCACCATGAGAAATTTCTCTCTCCGTCTTCAAAGCTAGCAGGGGCACATTAGATCCTTCTTGGGCTTAAAATCCTCTCACTGCTTATCTAGACAGGGCCAACACACATTCAGAGTTTCTGGGGTTCAAGAAACACTTAAGAGTGAAGCCAATACAAGATGCAAGAATGAGGCAGGAGGGTGTGCATGAGAACGGGTGTGGCCGATGGTGGGAGAAGCGGCGGAGCTCAGACTCAAGGCTCAAAGGAGCCCGTGTTCGGTCCCCACTCTGCAGCCGTGGATGCAGCTGCCTCCTGGAAAGTCACTGATTCCACAGCTGCTTATAGAGCCTGCGCTCTATGCAGGCTCCCTCTTACCTTGGGAATAGGGCAGGAGCCAACGCAGACGTGGAGTTGGTCCCCAAGGAACACCTGTTATCGTTCAGTCGCTAAGTGGTGTTTGACTTTTTGTGATCCCACAGCATCACCAACTCAGTGGACCTCAGTTTGAGCAAAGTCTGGGAGATATGAAGGACAGGGGAGCCTGCGTGCTGCAGCTCACAGGGTCACAACTCAGAGACTGAGCAGCACCAACAACGTGGACTGCAGCCCACCAGGCGCCTGCATCCATGGATGCTCCAGGCAAGAACACTGGAGCGGGTGGTCATTCCCTTCTCCAGGGCATCTTCCCGACTCAGGGATCAAACCCAGGTCTCCCGCATTGGCAGGTAGATACTTTACCACTGAGCCATCAGGGAAGCCCTAAGGAATAATTAGGAAACAAATCACGACATTTTGTCCCCAGTGTCACAAAAAGAACAGCAGAGTCATGACAGAGAACACCAGCGAGTACTTCTGGGGGGAGGAACATGAGGTCCCCCCGATGTGGGATGCTCATGCTAAGGCTGCATAGAACCAGGGGAAGAGCGCTGTGCCAGAGGAGACAGCATGCCCAAGGCCCTGGGGTGACCTAGCTTGGTGCGTTCAGGGAGCAGAAGACAGGCAAGGGGGAGGGGAAGAAGGCTGCTCACGTGTGTGATGGACTTGAGGGGCAGGTAGAGGCCAGAATTCCTACTGTGGGCAGGAATGCCTCAGAAGAAATGGAGTGGCCATCATGGTCAACAAAAGAGTCCGAAATGCAGTACTTGGATGCAATCTCAAAAACGACAGAATGATCTCTGTTTGTTTCCAAGGCAAACCATTCAATGTCACAGTAATCCAAGTCTATGCCCCAACCGGTAATGCTGAAGAAGCTGAAGTTGAACGGTTCTATGAAGACCTACAAGACCTTTTAGAACTAACACCCAAAAAAGATGTCCTTTTCATTATAGGGGACTGGAATGCAAAAGTAGGAAGTCAAGAAACACCTGGAGTAACAGGCAAATTTGGCTTTGGAATACGGAATGAAGCAGGGCAAAGGCTAATAGAGTTTTTCCAAGAGAACACACTGGTCATAGCAAACACCCTCTTCCAACAACACAAGAGAAGACTCTACACATGGACATCACCAGATGGTCAACACCGAAATCAGATCGATTATATTCTTTGCAGCCAAAGATGGAGAAGCTCTATACAGTCAGCAAAAACAAGACCGGGAGCTGACTGTGGCTCAGATCATGAACTCCTTATTGCCAAATTCAGACTTTTGAAGAAAGTAGGGAAAACCACTAGACCATTCAGGTATGACCTAAATCAAATCCCTTATGATTATACAGTGCAAGTGAGAAATAGATTTAAGGGACTAGATCTGATAGATAAAGTGCCTGATGAACTATGGACAGGGGTTCATGACATTGTACAGGAGACAGGGATCAAGACCATCCCCATGGAAAAGAAATGCAAAAAAGCAAAATGGCTGTCTGGGGAGGCCTTACAAATAGCTGTGAAAAGAAGAGAAGCGAAAAGCAAAGGAGAAAAGGAAGGATATACGCATCTGAATGCAGAGTTCCAAAGAATAACAAGGAGAAATAAGAAAGCCTTCCTCAGCGATCAATGCAAAGAAATAGAGGAAAACAACAGAATGGGAAAGACTAGAGATCTCTTCAAGAAAATTAGAGATACCAAGGGAACATTTCATGCAAAGATGGGCTCGATAAAGGACAGAAATGGTATGGACCTAATAGAAGCAGAAGATATTAAGAAGAGGTGGCAAGAATACACAGAAGAACTGTACAAAAAAGATCTTCACGATGGTGTGATCACTCACCTAGAGCCAGACATCCTGGAAGGTGAAATCAAGTGGGCCTTAGAAAGCATCACTACGAACAAAGCTAGTGGAGGTGATGGAATTCCAGTTGAGCTATTTCAAATCCTGAAACATGATGCTATGAAAGTGCTGCACTCAATATGCGAGCAAATTTGGAAAACTCAGCAGTGGCCACAGGACTGGAAAAGGTCAATTTTCATTCCAATCCCAAAGAAAGGCAATGCCAAAGAATGCTCAAACTACCGCACAATTGCACTCATCTCACACGCTTGTAAAGTAATGCTCAAAATTCTCCAAGCCAGGCTTCAGCAATATGTGAACCATGAACTTCCAGATGTTCAAGCTGGTTTTAGAAAAGGCAGAGGAACCAGAGATCAAATTGCCAACATCTGCTGGATCATGGAAAAAGCAAGAGAGTTCCAGAAAAACATCTATTTCTGCTTTATTGACTATGCCAAAGCCTTTGACTGTGTGAATCACAACAAACTGTGGAAAATTCTGAAAGAGATGCGAATACCAGACCACCTGACCTGCCTCTTGAGAAATCTGTATGCAGGTCAGGAAGCAACAGTTAGAACTGGACATGGAACAACAGACTGGTTCCAAATAGGAAAAGGAGTACGTCAAGGCTGTATATTGTCACCCTGCTTATTTAACTTATATGCAGAGTACATCATGAGAAACGCTGGGCTGAAAGAAGCACAAGCTGGAATCAAGATTGCCAGGAGAAATATCAATAACCTCAGATATGCAGATGACACCATCCTTATGGCAGAAAGTGAAGAGGAACTAAAAAGCCTCCTGATGAAAGTGAAAGAGGAGAGTGAAAAGGTTGGCTTAAAGCTCAACATTCAGAAAATGAAGATCATGGCATCTGGTCCCATCACTTCATGGGAAATAGATGGGGAAACAGTGTCAGACTTTATTTTTTGGGGCTCCAAAATCATTGCAGATGGTGACTGCAGCCATGAAATTAAAAGACGCTGACTCCTTGGAAGAAAAGTTATGACCAGCCTAGATCAGAGATCAGATCAGATCAGTCGCTCAGTCGTGTCCAACTCTTTGCGACCCCATGAACCGCAGCACGCCAGGCCTCCCTGTCCATCACCAGCTCCCGGAGGTCACTCAGACTCGCATCCATCGAGTCAGTGATGCCATCCAGCCATCTCATCCTCTGTCGTCCCCTTCTCCTCCTGCCCTCAATCCCTCCCAGCATCAGAGTCTTCTCCAATGAGTCAACTCTTCGCATGAGGTGGCCAAAATACTGGAGTTTCAGCTTTAGCATCATTCCTTCTAAAGAAATTCCAGGATTGATCTCCTTCAAAATGGACTGGTTGGATCTTCTTGCAGTCCTAGGGACTCTCAAGAGTCTTCTCCAACACCACAGTTCAAAAGCATCAATTCTTCGGCGCTCAGCCTTCTTCACAGTCCAGCTCTCACATCCATACATGACCACAGGAAAGACCATAGCCTTGACTAGGCGAACCTTTGTTGGTAAAGTAATGTCTCTGCTTTTGAATATGCCATCTAGGTTGGTCATAACTTTCCTTCCAAGGAGCAAGCGTCTTTTAATTTCATGGCTGCAGTCACCATCTGCAGTGATTTTGGAGCCCAGAAAAACAAAGTCTGACACTGTTTCCACTGTTTCCCCATCTATTTCCCATGTAGTGATGGGACCAGATGCCATGATCTTCGTTTTCTGAATGTTGAGCTTTAAGCCAACCTTTTCACTCTCCACTTTCACTTTCATCAAGAGGCTTTTTAGCCCCTCTTCACTTTCTGCCATAAGAGTGGTGTCATCTGCATATCTGAGGTTATTGATATTTCTAGATAGCATATTGAAAAGCAGAAACACTACTTTGCCAACAAAGGTCCGTCCAGTCAAGGTTATGGCTTTTCCAGTGTTCATGTATGGATGTGAGAGTTGGACTATAAAAAAGCTGAGCCCCGAAGAATTGATGCTTTTGAACTACGGTGTTGGAGAAGACTCTTGCGAGTCCCTTGGACTGCAAGGAGATCCAACCAGTCCATTCTAAAGGAGATCAGCCCTAGGATTTCTTTGGAAGGGCTGATGCTAAAGCTGAAACTCCAGTACTTTGGCCACCTGATGCGAAGAGTTGACTCATTGGAAAAGACTCTGATGCTGGGAGGGATTGGGGGCAGGAGGAAAAGGGGACAACAGAGGATGAGATGGCTGGATGGCATCACTGACTCGATAGACGTGAGTTTGAGTGAACTCCAGGAGTTGGTGATGGACAGGGAGGCCTGGCGTGCTGCGGTTCATGGGGTCCCCAAGAATCGGACACGACTGAGCGACTGAACTGAACAGAGGGGCCAGAGATGCCAGGACCCTCCATGCGAGTTAACTCAGTCAGATGTCAGAACCCCACACGGTGTAAGGGCTATTGCTGGTCTCATGTAGCCATGAGGAAACCCAGGTTGCAGAGCTTGAGCGCTTTGCCTGAGGTCACAAAGGGAAGAGGGGCTGAGGCCACTGAGCCCCACTAAGGTGCCCTAAGTCTCATCTGGGGTCCCCAGGGCTCCCTGATCCTGGATAACTCTTCCTTTGGGCGTCAGCATGTCTCCACATTCGTTGAGTGCCAGAACCCCTTTCTTAGCCGGAGCAGCCTGTCTGCCTTGAGCCAATGGTTCCCCTAGCCCAAACAGATGAGGGACCCTAGGAGCCAGACCCGGGCCACCACCTTGTTCAGGATGTCCGAAGCTGCAAACGCATTTGGGAGGAGGTGTGGGAGGAGGAGGGATGGGGCTGGAGGAGGCAGGTAACTGTGTCTTCAGACCTCAGAGCCTTTGGAATGGACCCCCGGGATCCAGAAAGGAAGGGACCGCAAGCATGCGGCCTCTGTGTGTGTGTACGAACAGATACACAGAGAAGGATTCATAGAGCTCTTCCACACTAGACTTCCGCCAACCGTGGAGTTTTTCAGGAATCCCCTTGGAGATGACAACAAGAAACCGGACCCCACACAGCCCGGCCTGGAAGCCGCCCAGAGGTACCTGCTCGGCCGACATTCGGCCCCGCGGCCAGCAGGGGGCAGCACGACGCTGCGCAGGGGTACCCGAGTCCAGAGAGACTTGCTCTGCGCCCGGTTCTCCCAGGGAAACTGAGGCCGGGAGCAGCAGGCAGAAGGGGTGGACTAACCGAGGCGTCCCACCGGCCGGCCGTCACCCCCTCCTCTCCCGGCCCCACCACGCCCGGATTGTCCAGGAGCCTGCCCGACCTCGGAGGTCTCCCTGCGCGACCCCGATCGAGGTGGGCGGCCGGGGTCCACGAGGCATGAGGTTTGGGCGGTCGCCGAGGCTCCGGGCGGGGGAGAGGCGGCCACTGCGGGGGAGGTGTGTGTCTTTTATCGAAGTCCAGACATACTCCGCAGGTCCCGGGGATTCGACCCATTATCGGAGGCGGACTGAGGCTGGGGGCAAGGTGGCCCCCGGAATCTGTGCCTAGATGGGGGCCCGCTGTCCGCCTCGCAGTCCCAGGGCCCCTCGTGGCCCAGCGTCCCGCGACACCCCCTCCCATCCCGGTCGTGGAGAGCCGGCAGCCTCGCGTCTCACGTCGCCGCCGGGTGGCAGCATCGGCTCGCGCGCCCCAGCCGGCACACCCTCGGCTCCAACCTCTGGCAGCTAGGGCTCGGCCCGATCCTCGGGTTTGCAGGGCTCAGCTTCCCATTCCGTGAAATGGGGTGACATCTGGGGGGCTGGGACGCAGAGAACACTTGGGGGTGAGGCTGCTATAGTCATGTCTCTTTTTCTGTGCCTCAGTTTCCCTGCCTGTGAGGCTCTTCAGCGTCCCTCTCATCTGTGAACGCGCCCTTGTCTCCTCGCTCTGTTCAGCTGCACCAGCGGCCTCCGATCAGAGGCCGAGGAATGGCCCGCGCCTCGGTGGTGGCAAAAGTTCAGGGGATTTGCAAGGATTAAGAGGCGATCAGGAGCAGGGGGTCGCACAGCAGGGTGAGGAGAGCAGGGCCCTCAAAGTGGGGGCGGGTAGGCTAGGTGGGGCCCAGGCTGGCTGGAAGCAACACGATGCCCCTTCCAGCGCCTGCACTCCCACGGCCACCCCTGCGAGTTTCAGGCCTGTTGGTCCTCTGAAACTAAGTGCTTCCCAGTTTCATCCTTTTGCCCAAGAGGCATCCAGATCTGCACCCCCGAGCAGGACAGGCGTCTGCCCAGGGCGGTGCTTAGGCAGAGGGCCACGGACTGGCCCTCTCCAGACAGAGCTTCAGCCAAAGGCAGGCCGTGTGCCCACCTGGGTGCCCACTAGCCGACACTGAGCCAAGTCAGATGCTCTGGTATGTGAGGCACCACGCTAGTTCTGACCTTACACTTTGGGCACTGCAAAGGAGAAGGTGCAGACCGAGGAGTTCAGAGGTGATGGGGGGAGCAAGCAGGGGGTCCTTGGGGTGGGAGCCTCCCACAGAGCCAAGGAACCCACCTCAGCATGCTCCCATCTGTCTCCCCCACGGTGCTCAGCCAAACGGCTTCCCAAGGAGGTCATGGAGCCAGTCCCTTGCATCTGGCCAGGCCTGTCTGTCTGTCCGTTTCCTGTCCCTGTTCTCAGTAAGCGCCACCGGCAGCGGTCCTGACAGATGTGGGGATCCGGAGACTGGAAGAGGGGCTCTGATTGAGGTCCTTGGGGGCTGGCAGAAATGCCTGTGTGAAGGGCGTGGTCCGAGGGGACCCCAAACGGGGTAATTTCTGAGGGGTCGGGGAAACGTGCCCAGAACGGGGATGGGTATGGGTGGTCTCTCCCTTCCTCCCTAGAAACTGGAAGTCGAGTGGCTAAACCGCCCGATGGGGCCACTCCTGCAGGGCCCCCACCCCCACCCTCGCGGGCCCCTCTGCAGGTGTCTCTTCGGTGCAGCGCCCTCCCCGGCGCAGCCCCCTCCCCGCGCACCCAACCCCCTTCTTCACTCCCAGTCTGAGCTCAGCGATCGGAAGGGAGCCGGCCTGGGGAGGGGGTTCCGGGGGAGAGATGCGTTCGTGTGTCACGGGGGAGGGAGGAGAAAAGGGAGGGGAGAGGCCGGGAGCGAGGGAGAGAGAGCGCGCGGCGAGCGAGGAGGGCGGGAGGGAGGCGGGTCCTCCTACCTGGGGCGCGCTCGCTCGCTCGCAGCTCGCTTGCCGGGGCCGCGAGTCACCTGGGGAGGCCGACAAGTGCGGACACATTGGCCGCCGCGGCACTCGGCGAGGCGCGCACGGCCCCAGGAGGCTGCGCCCAGCGGAGGCAGCGCCCGCCCGCTCGCCCGCCCGCCGCGCTCGGGCCCCGGCCCCCGCTGGTGCTCCCGGGGCCCCGCGGTCACTCAGCCCGGCTCCGAGGTTGCAGCCCCTGTCCCAGGTCACTCCCACAGGCGCACGCGGCGGCCCAGGTTCACCATGGTGGCAGCGCGCGCCCAGTGCCCGCGCGTCGCCGGCCGCCGGAGCCGCAGCGCCGGCTGAGCGCTGTCCACCGAAGCCCCCCGCTCCTGCCCGTCCCTCGCCCGGCCCGCGCGTCCCCTCCGGCCGCCGCGGTCTATGGCGCAGCCCCCCTCCCTGGATCATGCACAGAAACTTTCGCAAGTGGATTTTCTACGTGTTTCTCTGCTTTGGCGTTCTCTACGTGAAGCTCGGGTGAGTAGCCCTGTGGGCAGGGGCGGGCGCCCAGGATGGGAGCAGCCGGTAGCAGCCGCCTCCAGGTGCTCCCCGCGAGGACCGGAGCGGACCACGGGCAGCTCTCGGGGATCTCGGGCTGGCCTGTGTGTTGAACCCGCGGCCCGGCCCGGCGGAGACGCCTCTGAGCCCCTTGAGCGGCGGGTACTCGCGAGGGGCGCCCTGCCCAGGGCCGGGGCAGGGAGAGCCGGACGCGCGGGCGGCCAGGCTCGCGGGTAGCGGCGAGCGTGCCCGGCGCGTACTTTCACCTGTTTGGGCTCCAGGCCCCGGGGGTGGGACGCGCCTTCCCTCCTCCGGGCTGCGCTGGGCGCGGAGCCCGGGCCGAGCGCTCGCCGCCCGGAGGGCGCGCCGGGGCGGGGGCGGGGGGCTTCGGGCTGCAGAGGGCCCCGGGCGGGAGTGGGGCGCACCCCCCAGGAGCGAGCGCGCAGGCCTGGGCACCCGCCACGGCACTTCGTCTCTATCCATCACCCGGACGTGTTGAAATTACCTTGACAACTCGTCGGGCTGGCTCGGAACGGGCCGTGCGGGCGGCCGGGCCGCCTCGGGCTCGGTCCGGGCCCCGCCCGCCCTGGGCCCTCGGCCCGGCCCCCTCTCGCTGCGCTCCCCCTCGCGCGGCCCGGCGGGCGGGCGGGCGGGCGCCCGGCGGGCCGCGCTCGTTGCAGTAGCTGCTCCGAGTCGTATTTCCACATTCCTGAAGCCAGCCGAGTCCTTACCTGTTGAGCTGCGATCTCCTTTAGACGGAATCTGTCTCGGCCTCGCTCGAAGTCGGGGGGCGGGGTGGGGGGGCCGCGCAGGATGACCGCGACGGGGGCGCGGTGTACCTCCATCGCCCGGACGCGCGCTGCGAGCCTACTGTGCGCCGCCAACGGTGGGAAGGCAGGCCGGTCCGGCGGCGGGCAAAGCCAGTGAACAGCCCCGAGGCAGGGCCGGCCGCGCCGCGGCCTCCCAGGCGGAGAGGTAGAAGCAGGCCCGAGAGCCATTTCGTCCTTGCCCCCGGTCCGTCGCCTCCTCTGCCATTTTACAGATGGAGAAACCGAGGCTCGGGGGCCGATAGGGACCGAGGCCAGTGGCCACAGAGGCAGCCTGGAGGCTCCCTGCCCCAGCCTCAGTCTGCAGGCCTGGGCGGGCGTGCCTGCTGCTGCTGGTGACTCTGTTCATCGTGGGGCTGTCTGCAGGCTGTGTTCCTGGGTGTTTGTTTATGGGTGGTGAGCGCGCAGGGCACTGACTGTACTCGGGTCGGGGCGGGGAGGAGGCGCTGTTTCCCCCACCCTCAGGGTAGGCAGCCCCTGGAATTACTCTTGCTGGGCCCTGTAAAGTAATAGGCAACCCTCTACGGGTCCTGCCTTCTACTGCCTGGTCCTCAGCACCCAGGCCTTGTGGGCTTCCGGCGGCCCTGCAGGTGGGTACCTTCACTCTTCTTGTTGTAAAGACTGGGAAACGATGGGGCAAGGGAGGCCAAGCCACTGTCCACAAGGGTGAGAGGCAGCCGGGACAGGCACCCTGACCATGCCCCTAACATCCACTCCTCAGCAGGGGGCCATCTGAAAGCACCCCCCCCCCCCCCAGCTGGGGGAAGGGCTCTGTGAACCCACCGCCACCTCTCCAGCCCCAGACAGTGGAAGGAGCTGAAGTGGGTGCCCAGCCTGAGCTCCCAGAGCTGGGGCCAGGGTCCCCCACCCCCCAGTTCTTCCTGACCCCCCTCTCCCCTCTGGCAATAGGACTGAAGCTCTGGCCGCCCTGGACAGAATGGCAGCTGGTGTCCGTGCAGAGAACCCAGGGAATGAGACCAGTCTGTGTGCCCAGGCACCTGTGCCAACCTCCCTGGGAGTGCGTGAGACAGCCAGGTGGGGGCCCCAGCTCTATCCTCCGCTGGCACCAAGGAGCCCTGGAGGGGGAACTCCTCCCCTTGGCGTGCCCCTTAAAACACTCGCCCAGTCCTGGGAGGGGCGAGAAGACCAGTCCCCATACGCCCCTATGGAAGCCCATCCAGGAAGCCAGAGAGCCACCCTGGGGTGGTCTCCCAGGGGAGGGGACTCAGCCCTGGCCCCCATGGCATCTCTGGTGCCCGCATTGGAGAGGGAGGGGGATGCACAAGATGGGGAGGGGGGCAGCTGGGCTAGATGTGGCCTAAGGGGCTCGAGGACCTGAAGCCTAGTGCCCAAGGAAAGGTCTGGGGCTCCACCCCCGTCATACCTCACTGGGTGGCTTTGGGTGAGCTCTTTCACCTGCCAGCTCACCTTCCCTCATCTGAAACTTGGGGTAACACTTGCACCTCCTGCCCTGGGAGCTGGGAAGGCCAGTCCCGGTGAGGGGGGGCCTGTGCTCTGGGGGTGGAGGAGGTCCCAATCAAGTCAATCCTTTCTTGTTGTTAATGACACCACAGCCACCGCGGGCACCTGGGGACTCCTCCAGGACCACGAATCTCAGGAGTGTGGGTTTTAGGGTCACAAGTGTGAGTTTTGGAGTTCCAAGTAAATAGCCGAGATCGTGTATATTGAGGGGACTACTCTGTGATCACAGCCGCCTCCCCCAGCCTGTACCCCCATGTTTATCAATGTTCAGGGAAGCTTTCCTCACCCCCACCTTGACATGTGTGTGTGTGCATGCACACACACACGCACCCCACAGCCCCAATGCCAGTGCAGACGTGCAGCCCTGGGGAGCCTCTGGGCTGGCAAGGGGGAAGAGCTCAGCCCCTGGAATCCTTTTGCTGATTGCGGCCCCACGAGTAGACGTGCCTTGGATTTCGGGCAATTTCAAAACAAATGGCTCTGCAACTGAGCAACCTGTAGGATGTCGCCCTGGAGGAAGCCAAGCTGGGGCTGGACCGAGCCACCTGGGATCCAGGCACCCTCTGCCCCTGGAACTGGGGTTGTGATGTCCCAGGAGCAACCTTGCTTCCTGCCCTCCCCATGCTCTTGGGGTTCAGGAGAGGCAGAAGGGCCCAGAGGGATGAAGGTCGAGGCAGTGGCCCCTCCTCCTGGGTGTTGGGGACAAGTCTCCATGCCAGCTCTAGAAGCCAGGAAACCTACCCCCTCTGGGACCGCTGGCCCCACTGCACAGGCCTCTCTTTTCTTGTCCTTGTCCCTCTTTGTGCCTTAACTCCTGCTTAAAGGATCTACATGGGATCGAGAGACATTCTTATGCAGCTCCGGGTGGGCAGACGATAGGAGATGGGACTCAAAACCAGCTTTTTGTTTGGGGCTTAAAAAAAAAAAACAAAACACTGGAAGTTCGGAAAAGGGTGTTTTCCTGGGTTGACTCCACCCCACACCTGTCCCAACCAAACCCTCAGAGGAGGGCCAAAGAGTGAGGTAGAGGAAGCCAGGGTTGGGGGCTTCTGTGCACTTGTTTGGGGGTGTGTTTCCATTGTCAGGCTTTCCAAAGGGGCTCGGAGGCTGGAGCGTGCAGAGATACCGGTGCGCTGGTGCACAGGTGAGCCCTACCACGCTGGGCCCGGTTGGCCAAGGCAGTGAGCATCTGCGACCCACAGCCAGTCTCCCCAGACCCAGGGGCGCACGCAGACAGAGGCGCAGCGAACACAGTGCATTTGGGCGCACACACCTGCACCCTCACAGACGCGCCCACGCTGCCGCAGGCACGCACAGGCATATGCAGGCACGTGCATGCACACAGGAGCACAGAGCCTCGCACAACACCCCAGAGGAGCGCACGCCCCCGCGCGGTTAGCCCGCCATGCCTGCCCCGCAGCTGCACCCTCCAGAGCGGACCAGAGCGGTGGGGCTCGCCGAAGTCGGTGGGGGAGCTGTCCGAGCCAGGGTGGTTTGGGCAAGCCCCGGAGGCGGCTCCCGCCGCACGCTTCGGTCAACCTCCCCTTTAAAAAAACCCGCCCGCGGAGGAGGCGGATGTAGGGGTGGCCCGTCCAATGGCAGCTGGGCGCCTCAGGAGACTTGAAGACGTGAGGCTGAGCGAGCGACAGAGCTGGTTCCGACCGATCGACGGACGGAGGGCCGGACGGCGGCCGAGGCGCACCCGCCGCCCACGGCCCGCTCCCCCACCGGGCCCTCCAGCCTAAGCGCGCGCCGCAGCCCCAGCCCAGGCGAGATGCGAGGCCCTGGAGGCGGGGCACGGGCGACCGCTGCGCCGGCGCCCGCGCGCTCGGGTCCCTAGCGCCCCGTTCCGCCGGCCTGCCTTGGGGAGGGCCGCGGAGACCCCGGCCCCAGCCGGCCCCCGCGCTCTGCCCGCGGGGCCTGCGCGGCCCCGCCGGGAGCGCCGGCCCACCATGCTCCTGCTGTCGCCGCGCAGCGCGCTGCTCTCCGTGTACTGCCCGCAGCTCTTTCTCATCCTGTCCAGCGGCAGCTACCTGTGAGTGCCGCGGGCCGCACGCGGGGCGGGCGGGTGGGCCCCCTCCTGGGCTTCCGGCGGCGGAGCTGGGCTCGCGGGAACGCCGCGGTGAGGTCCCAGGGCGGGGCGCCGGCTTCCCGGCACGCGCTGGAGCCGGGATACTTTGGGTCTCCTCGCCGGGCTCAGCCGCCAAGGTTGAGGAACTGGGGTGGGGGGGCGGCTGAGGCAGTGAGAGGTTCTGGCTTTGAGGTTAGAGAAAGGGCTGCCCGCTGGAGGCCTGACGGCGCCGGTAGACCGACTGCGCGCACCGAGCGCGAGGTCCGGAGGGCGCACGGGCAGCGCGAAGATGCCCGGCGCGTCCCAGCCAAAGTCCTGGACCAGCAAGGTCCCCCTCCTAGATAAACCCACGCGGCCCGCACAGCCGTGCCACCCTCCAGAGAGCCGAACGCACACGCCCGCTACCCCCGTGTGCACACTGGCGCACACGTGCACAACACATCCCACCAGACAGCACCCAAGCTGTCTCCCGAGTTTGCCGAGGTTTCGCGCGGCTTCCTGCCGCGCCGAGCGGCCGGACCCTCACCGTGGGCGAGGCGGGCGCGCAGTGCCCGCGTGCGGCCGGCCGAGGTGTGCCTGGCTGTCCCGGGCAAGGCAGCGCGAGGCGCGTGGGATCGCGTGCGCGTCGGGCCGGGCAGCGCCCGCCGAGCTCGGGGAATCTCCCGGCAGGGCCCGACCGGGCCCAGGGAGCGGAGGGGCGCGTCGGCGCAGCGGTGGCTTCGCCGGATTCCCTAATGGGACGCATATGCCCTGGCCTCCGATTTAAAAAAAGACGTTTGATTTATGGAACCGCCGTTTGGGGGAACTGAAGCTGGATGCTACTGATTAAACCTCAGGGCCAGTGCTGCCTCCCCTCCCCCTCCCCCTCCTTTACACGCGGGCCACGTCCGGGGTCGCCTAACGCGGCCGGAGGAGGCAGCCGTTGCCTTCCCGCTCCGTGTGCCACCCCCGCCCCCCGTGCGGCCGCAGTCCTAATAAATCGCCGCGCCCCCACCCCCTTTTAATAGAGACGCAGCCAATTTCTCCTCCAGCTCCTAGGAAATTACTATCCTACCAGTTTTCCTTCTATAAATAGTCGCGCATCTTGAAACAAAAGTTCGCAACCGCAGCCAGATGCTGCGAGGCCCGCGGTTTCCCGGGCTGTGGGACATAATTACAAGGTCCCGGCGCAGAGAGCGCTCCAGGCCCGGCGGGCAGCCCCGGCTGGCTGCGGAGGCATCGCCTGGAGCGGGGAGGGGGGCAGGCCGCCCTGGGCAGGGCGCAGAGCCGGGTGGGGACCGCCTGATTGTCGGGGACTCAGGCTAGCAAAGTGCCAGGCTAGAGAGTCCTGCTTCTGGCGTCCCTCCGGTGATAGAGGTGAACTCGGGGAAGTCTTGAAATCTCAGGCCCTGGTTCTCAGAGGTGGGAGGTGGAGACAGCTCCTGCTCCCCAGAACCCCCGGCACGGCTGTCTTAAGCCTTGCTGGAGAATCAGCAGCTACTCTGCTTAACAGATCACTTTCGGGGCCAGCTGGCTGAGGTCTGGCATTGATGGGGTGGTGGTGTCCAGGGATGGGAAACCAGGAGTCCTCCCAGGGTGGTTTGGAGCAAGAAGCGGGGAGAAGGGGGGGGTTGATCCTCGGTCTCAGAAGCTGATGAGAGTGGGGTGCCACGGCCGCAGCTGAGGGGCTCAGGGGCAGGTGGTGGCCAGTGTACCTCCATGGACCCAGAGTTTTCCACTGGGGTTGGCACCCCAGATCCAGGCCTGCAGTGACAACCATCTGTGCCCACAGAGGCTCGCTCCACACACTTAAGAGTGTGCGCTGCCAGCTTTGTTGGCAGAAATTCTCCTCTGTCGACAGCTTTCTGGAACGTTCCTGGGCTAGTGCTGGGGTCTGGGGTGAGTGGTGGTGGGGAGGGCAGTCAAACAGACTCTGCCCCCTGCCCTGCCTTCAGCACCCCTGCCGCAGTGGGGTGCTGGTCTTCAGCACCGGGGGGTGGGGGTGGTGCTGAAGCAGAAACTAACCCCAGGGTTCCCAAGAGTGAGCAAGGGAGGCTGCCGCATCTCTGGGGTTTCCCCACCTGCTGGTGGGCACTGGGTTGACTTGGGTTAGGGTTAGGAGTGTGAGGCGCCACGGGGTGGGAGCAGGGCCTCAGTGATGCAAACGAAGGTGAGTGTGTGAGCAGACGCTGCGGGGTGTCTACGAGCCCTGGCCTGAATGCAGGTGAGGCTGCAGGTGGGGCTCCCCGGTGCAAAGTGCTTCCATCAGTGTTGAGGGTCAGCGGTAAGGCTAGGGCTGCGGGACCTGCAGATGCCAGGGGCAGGAGGGGCCCTGGGCGGAGGCATCTTTCTGCTCCAGAGAACTTTCCAGAAGGCATCCATGGCTGGGATCACAAGCACTGGCTTACAATTGATCCTGCCCCTTTCATCTGGGCTGCTCTCCCAGCTCCCCGTCCCAGGCTGTGGTCCGCACACAGCGAATCCCAGATGCATGCCTGGGCCGCTGCCACTGATCTGGTTGGACGGGTGTGCTGGCCTGGAAGAGCCCTGAGCCCCTGCCGGACTCTGAGCTCGGCCCGGCTGGCCAACCAGGCAGCTGCCGCCTCCCGTGTCATCAGGACAGGCACTCTCGGGGCCCGTGGGGGTCTGCAGGGCCTCTGGGAGGGGAGGTGGGAGACCCCAGGCCGAGGGGAGGGCCCACAGCACCCAGCCGGCTGGTAGGGGGGCCCGGCTGAGGCCCCGTGCCAGGACGAGGCTGGCCCGCCATCCCAGGCAGGTCCCTGGCGGCCTCGGCCTCCTGCTCCCAGATGCGGGGGTTGGCTGTAGCGATCCCCCCCAGACCTTCCGGTAGGAGTTTCTCATGGTGACCGCCCGCTCTGGGGAGCCGGGTGAGTCATGGTGACGGGGCAATTACTCACCGACCACCTGGCTGCAGGGGGTGAGGGGCGCTCACCGCTGCCTTGCCAAACTGGCCTCTTCCCGGCTCTGCCGCTGTGGCTTTACTGGTGGTGCCAACCGCAGGCCCAGAGGCCCTGTGGGCAAGACCTTGGGGGTGGGGGTTGCTGAATCAGGCCCACTCCCAGGGCATCACCAGCCCAGGCAGGGGCAGAAGGGGGCCACGGGTTCAGGAGGAGCAGCTCGCAGCCGGGGAGACCATGTCTGTCCAGGTGCAGGAGGAATGCCGCCAGGTGGCCTCTTGGTCACTTCGCAGGCTCAGGTCAGGCCCACACATCACCAGAATTCAAAAGTACCTCTGACTCTGGAGAAGGGTGTGCACACAAGCAGTGGGAGCCGGGGGTCCCGATGAAATCTCAGCCCCCAAGGGACCCCAGCTCTAGATACACAAATGGAGCTGCTTTGATCGCAGAGAGCTTCAAGACACTGACGAAGTGTGCGTGAGGCTCTGCAGCCACGACAGGGGGAGCGTGCATTTCGACATGGCTCCTTCAACCCCCCGTGTGTGGGGTGGAGGGTCAGCAGGGGAAGGTGGGTCTCCCACATGCTGCCTCCTGTGGCTGCATTAGGCCCTTCAGTGGTGTGCTGAGGCCCGCAGGAGAAGGGCCTGTTTTCTGACTAGCTGTCTCTGTTGGTCCTTATGAGACCAAGGGGCCTGATGGTGACCCAGATACCGGGCTCACAGCTCTATTATTGCCTGGGTGCATCCCAGGCTATGTCCTCTGTACAGTGAGGGGCAGGGGAACATTGACTCAGAGGAGTGTAAGAATTCAACAAGCAAATGCAGGGATGTGCTCAGCTGGGCATCTGGTGTATAGTTAGTGCTCAGAAGATGAGCCATTTGCAGTTATTAGGAGCAGAGAGGCTGGCCACCCATGACAGAGGGGAGCCCTGTGGCTGAAACTATTCAGGCGAGAGTACTGAACTCTTTAGGGTATCTCTGAGGGCTTCCTGGAGCAGGTGACATGTAGACAGAGTTTTGACAGATGGATAGGAGTTGCCCAGACTAAACAGGAACATGAGAGAGACTCCCAGAAGAAGGAACAATACTCACTATCAAATACATTCACCCCAGGTTTCTCTCCAGGGAGCCTCACGGCATCCTCCTGAGGTGGGAAGACACAAATGCCAGGGTCCAGTAGAGAGACCCTTTGCTGAGGTCACCCAGGCCCAGGATGACAGCCTGGCCCGCTCTGGGGCCCCAGGGTGAGCCGCTGCTGGGGGTGCTCTGGAGCAGGGGCGGGGTGGGGGATGGGGGTCTTGACTGCAGAGAGGTGGGCACCCTGTCAGCTCAGGATCGGGGTCCTCAGAATAGGCTATTCCGTGTGGCCTGGGGGAAGCCCCTCACCTCGTGGGCCCCCGCCCCCCTGGGGCCGATAGTGGGGCTTCAGCTGACTCTTGAGGCCTCCAAGTTGCAGGGCCCTGGGTCCAGCTCAGATAGGGCTCCGCTCCCCCCACCCCCCAGCAAGGGGACGGGAGCCCGGCGCCCTCCCTTGTCAGATGAAACCCGGGCCCAGGGCTCCCTCAGCCTGATGAAAGGGTCATTGTGTGGCGCGGGCCGCCCGCTGGCCAAGGACAAAACCCGCATTTGTCCTCCTTCCCTGGCTCAGGGTGGGGGCCTCCCCCCAGGCTGACCGGCGGGAGAGGGGGGTGGGCACAGGTGCACGCTCTTCCCTCTCCCCATCTTCCCCGTCTCCCTCACGGAGGAGCCGCTGCACTCACCCAGGCACCCCCTTCCCAGTCCGGCCTCCCACCCAGGGTATCCACAGCTTCCGGGCGAGCCCTGTGGTTGGCAGGGAGGCAGTGAGCTCTCTGGCCCTGGAGGCATACAAGCACATGCAGGAGGGAGGCTCAGGGATGACGGGGAGAGGCCTCACCTGGAAGGAAGCCAGCACTCCTGGTCCTCTGTGCGAGGCAGCCACGTGGCGTGGCCGACCTGCTCTGTGGATGGGCTGCTGAGGCCCCCGGCAGGTCATCTCGCAGCCTCAGCAGCGGAGCACCGACCGAGGCTTGGCACCCTGCCCACCAAAGCCTCGCCCAGCCTTGGGCTGGAGCAGGTGGCCTCTGAGGCGCCCGGGACCCCAGAAGGGCTCGGCCTGAGGCTGTGAGTGGAAGACACTGCAATTCTGCAGTAGCCACTGCAACCACAGACCCTGAAGCCTGACAGCTGCCCAGAGCAAGCCCTGGGTTGGCCCTGCCCAGCAAACAGCTCCCCCACATCAACAGAAAAAGCCCAAGTCAGCAGTCCTGGTGGTCCCAGCCCAGTGACACCTGTGGGCTTTCATCCCTTTCTGGAGCCACTTACCAAGGCCACCCCTGCTCCCGACCCTTCCCCACGTGCCTCCTGGGCCAGAGGTACTCCTTGTGCTGGAAAGCCCCAGTGCCTTGTCCACTGGAGCCATGAAGGGGCCACACCCTGGCGGGAGTCTGGGTGGGGGCTGGGTTCGCCCTCCCATGGCACCTGGCAGTGTTGCCAAGGCTGCCGAGGAGTCCAGAGCCAGGACGTAGGCCCTCAGTGAACCCAGCTGCAAAACATGAAAAATGCTTTTGAATGGGAATTCCTTCACTACCTGCTCGTGGGCCCCTGACTGGGGACCAGGGCTTCGCATTCCGCTTCTGCGGGACCAGGGCTCCTCGGAAAGGCTTCCTCTCACATCTGGGGTCTGCTCTGAATCTGTTTCCTCCTGGCCTGCCAGAAAGGGGAGCTAGGAAAGGCCCCCCACTGGGAAGAACCTGAAGGTCAGAGCTCAGAGTAACTCTCCAGGTCATGCTCAGTGGGGCTGAGCCCAGACTGAAGCTGAAGCTGCTTGACTCCTGGGCTTCCCCGGTGCTCAGCTGGTACAGAACCTGCCTGCCAGTGCAGGGGATGCAAGAGACCCCGGTTCAAACCCTGGGTTGGGAAGACTCCTTGGAGAAGGAAATGGCAACCCACTCAGGACTCTTGCCTGGAAAATCCCCATGAACAAAGGAGCCTGGGGGGCTACGGCCCATGGGATTACAAAGAGCCAGACACGACTGAGCATATACACACACCCTGCCTGACTCTGAGGTTCTGTGTTGCCTCTCAAGGCGTCCTGCTGATGTAGGCTTCCTGCCTGCCACAAATTCCCCTGCCCTCCAATTCCCTGCCTGTAACCTCACATGGGTGGAGAAACCAGCTAACCCAGCTGGTTAGCACTGTCCACTGACCAGGAGTCCTGAGGGTCCGAGTGAGAGCTGCCTTAGATTTGGGGCCAGCAGGGACACTTTCCCAGTGGGGTTGGGGAGCCAAGAAAGCCTCAGTTTCCTGCCCTGTGTCTCTCCCTGCCTTGGGCCCCAACCTTTCTTCTCTGAGACCAGCTTGAGCAGAGAGGAGATGGCCCTAGATTGCCAGCTTGTGACCTCTGTTGGGTCAGCATGTGTACGGTGCCCTGTGCCATGGACTTGAGGCAGCCTTGTGGGCAACCCTGCCTCTTTCTGGACTTCAGTTTTTCCCTCCAGGTGATGGGGCTAGATGCTCAGGGACCACCCCCGCCCCCTCCAGCACTCCCGCCATCAGCTGGCGGACTCCCAGCATTCCAAGCTCACTCTGCACACCAATAGCGCCCATGCAGCCCCTGTGCCAGGGGAACAAGACTGGCCACGTTGCTGTTGTTCAGCGGCTCAGTTGTGTCCGACGCTTTGCGACCCCATGGACTGCAGCACACCGGGCTTCCCTGTCCTTCGCTATCGCCTGGAGCTTGCTCCAACTCATGTCTGTTGAGTTGATGATGCCATCCAACCATCTCATCCTCTGTCGTCCCCTTATCCTACCCACAGTCTTTCCCAGCATCAGGGTCTTTTCCAATGAGTCAGCTCTTTGCATCGGGTGGCCAAAGTATTGGAGCTTCAGCTTCAGTGTCAGTCCTTCTAATGAATATTCAGGGTTGATTTCCTTTAGGATTGACTGGTTGAATCTCCTTGCAGTCCAAGGGAGTCTCAAGAGTCTTCACCACAATTCGAAAGGATCAGTTCTTCAGCGCTCCGCCTTCTTTATGGTCCAACTCTCACATCCATACAAGACTACTGGAAAAACCATAGCTTTGACTATACTGGTCATGTGCGCGGCTGTAATTGGGAAGCTCGCTTCCTTCTCCATCACTGAGCCAAGCCCTGTGGTACCCACAGCAGGAGCCCTAATCCATCAACAGTGATGGTAGACCAGAAGGTGACCTCTGACCTGGGTCCTAGAGAATGTGCTGGAGAGGAGAATGGTGTCTGTGGCAGCGAGATGGCTGAGAGAGGGGGGTGGGGGCCTGGGGGGCGTGGACGGCCAGGAGGTGGCCCTGGTTAGGGTGGGATGGGGCAGTGGGGGTCAAGGGCTGCTTGGAGGCAGGGCGGGGGGCCCCAGGCCTGGGGAGCTGCAGGGCAGACGTGAACTGCTTCCTTCCGAGCTAAGGGAAGACCCTGGGTGCAGAGTGGCTGGTAGGGGAGGGGAGGAGGCTGGTCCAACCAGACTCAGAGGGAGGGGTGCCCGGGGGAGGCCGATCAGCAGGGCTGCTGGGAGGCCGAGTGTGGGAGGGGAGCCCTGTCAGCACCCAGGCTCTGAGAGGCCAGGCCTGTGGTTGTGGGATTGACCGCTGATCCCCCAGCGCCCAGTGCAGCACTCGGCTCTCAGCCTGTTCCCAGTACACACAGGTCGGATGGTCCAATGGCGGCTTGCATGTCTGGGGCCCAGCAAAGCCCACAGACCTGGTCAGGGCCCCCTGCCCAGTGGAGGCAGAGGCCTCCCGGCCCCGGGTGTGTTGGCACAGGTGGGCCCAGGGGGTCGCCGGGGGGCTGGATGACGGCCAGGCTCCCCAGACTCCCATCTTCCCAGGGTGACTGGCAGGAGACCCGGAAGTTTCTGGGGACTGCTGACACCCCCTCTGGAATCAGCCAGATCCGTCCCCTCGCTGCGCCCATCCTCCCGGCCTGTCCTGTGTCCCTTGTCCCCGGCTGCCCCAGGTCAGCTGTGCAGCAGGCAAAGTGCTGGCTTGTGGCCCCCACGAACCAGGCCCCTGGCCCCACCCTGGCAGGGTCCTCGCCTTTCATGGTGCTGCCACCCCGGGGAGTGGAGCTTGGGACCCTTGGGACCCTCCTGAGCCTTGGGTCCACAGACTGGGCTGGGATGGCGGTGGCCTGGGGGGTGCCCAGGTCGTGTGCCCAGGGGTTGGCCTGGCCAGGAGCCCAGGGCTGGCGGTGAAGCTGGTGTCAGCCGCCTTGGGCTCAGCCACTCCCCCTGTTCCCAGGGGTTCATAGCACACAGGGACTCTGGATTCATCTCCCAGGACCCAGGGGACAGCGGCCTGGAGATGCCGGCCCAGGCCTGTGTGGTCTGGCAGGGCTTCGTTCCCGGACGCAGCTCCCGGAGGGGCTGTGTAAGGGACCGTGCCCTCCCTGCCCCCTCCCCTGCCCCAACCCCCCACGGGAAAAGGAAGCCGTTTCCTTCCATGTGGCTCCAGGAGCAGGCAGGGGCTGAGGGCTGATGACCCCAGTGGCTGGGGGAGTCCCCCTGGACTTCTAGCTTCTGCCCCAGCAGTGGGCATAGGAGGGAAGGCTCTGGCTGACTCCCTGGGGCCACCCCATGCTTGCTGCTCAGCCTGGTGACTTCTGGAGACTTTTGGCAGGAGGTGGGGGGCAGGAGAAGATGGCAGGAGCTGAAGGATGCTGAAGGGACAGCCGGAGCCTGGGGCCAAGCCAGAAGTGGGGAGAAAGGCTGCAAGCCTGCTCTTGGCTCCGAGACCAAATCCCCGCCAGGTGGCTGGGTGGCTGGGGCCAGGGTCCTGCTCTCTCCTTTAACCTGGGGCGGGCTGCAGGAGACAGGGCTGGTGCTCAGGACCTGGGCCACCTGGGTCAAGCCCTGGGGAGCCCTGAGCTCGGGGACGTGTCCTGAGGGGGCTGGCCCCAGGAAGTTGTTAGGGCAGTTGTTCAGGTCATTACAGCCAGGCTGCCAGGGTTGGAGCAGGTGGTGGAGGCGCTGCTCCTGGGAGGTCCTTGGCTGGGGAAGCCCCGGTGGCCCAGGACTCCTTGGAGGGAGCAGTCCAGAACAGAGGGCTGCTTTAAAGAGATGGGGGTGGTGAGGGCGCTGTGCAGGGGCGACTGGTCCAGAGAGGGTGCCCAGCTTTGGGGAGAGCCTGGGTGGGTGGGGCTTGCTGAGTCACTGTCACTTGGAGATGCTGAGTGGCCAAGGCAGGCCCCCGCCCACACCTGCTCCTGGAAGAGGGACCCTCCAGGACGCCGGCCTGAGGCTCGGTGCCCGGGGTGGGGTCTGGACCTTGCCGTCTACCCAGAGGGGACGGCTCATTGTCCACTGTCCAACAGGAGCGTGCCCCCCAGACCTGCTGCTCAGACTGTGTCCAGGGTGATCAGGAAGGCCGTGGCGCTGGCCAAGCCACTAGGTGCCCAGACTCCCAGCCTGGCCACAGGCCTACAGGGCCTGCCAGCTTCCTCCCACCTGTCCGTCCATCTGTCTGTCCTGAGGTTTCAGACTGCATCTGGTCACCCAGGCCTGCAGGCGCCCCCGCATCCAACAGGTCTGGGGCATCGGGGCTGAGGCCAAGCCCCGGGCTGAGGGCCTCGTGCCTGCTCAGGCCTCAGCTCACCATGGGCCCTCAGGTGCCCGGGCACCCCTGGGTATCCACATCCCCACCTGCACCTCAGGGAGTGAGGAGAAAGGGCAGGGCTCAGGCCTGGGGAAGGTCTGGGCACAGCAGAGGGTGCAGGAAGCGTGGCCGTGGCCTGGGCAGACAGGAGCTGCTGAATCGCAGCCCCTAAGGCCTCCTCAGGAGCCTGGCGTCAATGCGCCCATGTTGGGCAGAGGAAGGGAGAATGGAGGAGAGACCCAGGTGGGCTTCTTGGAGGAGAGGGCATCAAGCTGGGCCTTGAATCTTGCCTGGCTGCTGGAGGAGACAGGGTGGCCGGGAGGGGCAACTGTGGCACAATGTGGCCAGAACCCCAGGAGTGTCGTGAAGGGCCTAGACGCCCAGCAGAGGTCGGCATGTTTCTGAGGTCGGAGGTCAATGTCCTGAGTGACCGGGTGAGGTTCGGACTTCACAGATTTGGCTGACGTGGGGGCTGGATGGATCCTCGAGCTCCCTGGGCCAGGGAGGGCCTGGGAGAGTGCGGGCTGTGCATGTCTGCCTCTGGTGGCTGCAGCCCCTGCCCAGGACCCCCTGCCCGCCGCCTGCTCTCCCTCAGGCCGCCCAGTTTCTCTCCAGGGTGGGGTCCCCAGATGCCAAGCCAGGAATGCCAGTTATGCGGGGAGGGCGGGGGGGGGGGGCCGCCACCCGCCGGGGGCGTGAGGGAGCCGGCGGACACCACGCTCTCTTCCCCGGGAACACCGCGGGCAGTGAGCTGAGCTGGGCAGTGGCCTGGAAAGACTGCAGCCTGGGGACCCGGGCACAGGCAGCCAGCCTGCAGGAGACCCCACTCGCGAGCGGGGGCTGTTCCCCACAGGGGACGGATGGGTAAACTGAGGCTCCCAGGGGCCAGCAAGAGTCAGGGGCTGAGCCAAACCCAAACACAGGATCCTGACCTGGAGAAGGCTCTAGGATCCCGCTGCAGGTGCCTAGATGGTTGCCCAGCCACACTGTGCGGATGGGACACTGAGGCCTGGGCGTGGTGGGGGGCCCATTGAGGACCCCTCCTCCCTGCCCCCCACCACGGAGCTCCCCGCGGGGTGTCCTCTGGAATCGCAGTCTCCCCCTCTGGAAAGGGGGCTGGCAGGGCACACCCTGAAAAGACCTGCTGCAGATGGCGTGGGACACGGGGAGGAGGCTGCTCGGGAAGGGTGGTCTTTCTGTCCTGTGGCCCCCTCCTCCCTTCTGGTGCAGGCCCTTTGACAGGGCAGACAAGGGGCTGCCTCAGATGGCCTGGCAGACTTCCGTAAAGCCAGTCTTCTGCACATCCCCCCACCCCCCGATTGTCCCAGGGGTTAAAGCACTTCCTGACCCAGTAGAGGAAGAAGCCGTTTGCCAGCAGAGGGCTGACTGTGCCTTCCTATCAGATGAGAAAACTGAGTCTTAGAGGAGTAGCCTTGGAGTGGCATTCCCGAAGTCTGGGGACGTCCCCAAGTCACATGCCTCCCCTCAAGCTAGCCTAGAAGCCCAGCCGGGGAAGGAGATGAGCAGATTCAAGGCAGATTCAAGAGTGGGGGCAAGTGGCCTGTGTGCCCTGGGCCTTCGCACTGGCTGCACCAGCCTCCTAGCCTGCTATTCCATTCCCTCCTGATCCCTCCGACCGAGGAAGGCTGTGGAGACCCTGCTGGTGCCGAGCCCTGGGGCTGTGATGGGGGCCCAGGGGGTCTGCAGAGTGGTCCCTGACCCAGAAGACACTTTTGTCTGCGTTTGACAAGTAGGAGCGCCGAGACCACTATGCATCCCTCACTCCTACTCTGCCCCTTGGGGCCCTGCTGGGCTCCAGAACTGAGAGCCTCTTCCGGCTCATCTGTGGCTGGGAAGTTCTGGGCCAACCCCTGGCCATCCGAGGAAGAGGCTGGCGGGGACGCAGCCGTGGGTGGGCGTGGGGGCCAGGTGCCTCCCTCCCAGGTACTTGCCCAGTTACTTCCTGGACAAGTGGACCCAGGCTCGCCTCCCTGGCTGATCGCAGATAATTAGAACATTCTTCAAATATTTTGCCGGAGGATGCCCGAGAAGGAAGAATTACAAAGCGCCCCGGGCCAGGAACGTGGGCTGGAGGAGCTCTGGGCTGCTGGGCCCCCCAGGGCCAGGCCAGGGTTGGGGGCCTGGAGGGAGGCGGGATCTGGTTCAGCTCAGCCAGCCTGTCCCTGCCTCCCAGGGAGCTGGGGGAAGGGCTGGGGTGGGGAGGTGGGTCTTGTCCAAGGTCTGGCTGGGTGCCAGGCCATGTTGGGGACCCCCCCCCAGCTGGCAGTGCTGAATAGACCCTGCCCCACATGGCCTCAAGAAAAGCTGGAGGAGTCAGGCTTAAGAGTCTGGCTCTCTTGGGGGCCGGGGTGGGTGTGGGAAGGCCTCTCGGACGAGGGTCTCTGAGGTGGGGAGGTCAGTAGGTCTGGGAGAAGGACCAGAGGGTGAAGGTGCAGAGGCCGAACACAGAGCTAGTGACCCGAGTGATAAGAGGTGTGGCAGCCTCATGATTGACAGCACTCAGGGCCAATGAGGAACAGCCCAGCGCCGGGTTCAGGCCTTGAAGCCACTCCCAGCCGGTGCTGGGGCGGGGCAGAGGGGCAGGCCGGGGCTGGGGTGGGCATCCCCAGAAGGAAGAGGGGGGCCGGCTGGCTGGCGTCCTGCGGGAAAAACCTTTCTTCACTGCTCACCTCCCCAAGACGGGTACATGCTTCCTCCCCAGGGGGACGACAGGGGTGAGAGGTCTTCCCCCTCCGCGCCCCCCCTACCCCGTAACTCCCCGCTCCTGGCTCGGGTGGCTCTGGGAGGGGTCTGGGGTGTGGAGGCCCAGCTGGGCTCCGTCATGAGGTCTGGGTTCCGGAAAGTCCTTGGCTCCCAGCCCCCCATGGAGTGCTGCCCCAGTCCTGGGCTCAGGGCCGTTCCCAGGATCCTTTGGTGGGTTCAGGGCAGGCTTAGCCCCCAGTCCTGGGGTGTGGGCTGCATCAGGGCTGGGGCTCTGTCCCGTGATGGGGGAGCTGGGGGTCCCTGCTGCAGCGGGCATTTGCCCTCTGCGGAGGCATCTTTGTCCTGGGTTGTGGTTTGCGGGGTCGGTCATCGGAGAATTTGTAGGCGAAACAGCATGCCAAAGTGGAGGTGCCTGGCCCAGCGGCCTCATCCATGGCCATCGCCTTGAGGCCCCATGGACAGATCAGATGGCTTGAGGCTTCCTCTGGGCCTGAGAGGCTGTTCCGTCACGTGGGCCAGGCTGGCAGTGACACCATCTCTGTCTGGCTTTTTCAGCAGGAAGACAGGGATGCCAGTGGATCAGGGCCCAGGGGAGGGCACGTTGGGGTGGCCTCCCCCCAGAATCACAGCACCCTGCCCACCTCTGGGGGCTCGCAGTGCTAGACCTCACAGGGAGGCAGGCGCTCACTCAACAGTGTGTGAAGTGGCAAGGCTCTTGTTCAGTCGCTAAGTCAGTCGTGTCTGACCCTGCGACCCCGTGGATGGCAGCACGCCAGACTCCCTTGCCCTTCGCTGTCACAAGGTGATTTTTATGGACCTGGAAGAGTTGAAGAGAAGATGGGGTGCGCCTGGGGCCCCTGCCCTGCCAAGGATATGTCAGTGGCAGCATCCTGCTCTCTGTGCGGGGGTGGGGTCCCTGTCCCTGGGAGTCCCCAGCGGATATTCCCACGCGTCCTGCTCACTCACAGGTCCATCTGGCATCCACGGGGACCACTGAGGCTGGATGGGGCCTGGCGGGTGGGGCAGAGCGCGCTGTGGGTAGTGGGTCAGCGGGGGCGGCGGGGGGCTGCTGGCGTGGGGAGGGCCGGGGACTCAGGCCCTGCTCCCAACCTGGCACGAGTTTGGGGGCCTCCTTCAGCAGCCTTCCGGGGGAAGCCCCCCAATACGGCCCCTGGGGACCGATGGGGGAGGATGGTTCTCCAGGTGGACAGGTGAAATTCCAACTGTCTTTGAAGGTCAAGGATGAGGCGATGAGGTGCTGACCACCTGGGACCAGGCTCCTTCTCTCCCTCCCTCCCTCCCTGAGCTCCTGGGCAGGTGGTTGGACCTTCTGGAGCTTTCAGTGCTTATTCTGAGGACTAACAGCAGCAGCTATTACTATTATTGTTATAACATTCGTCTCCCCACTACTCAGGGGACTCCGAGCCGAGACCAGCACACAGCAGGTGCTCATGCCACCTTGAGTCCAACAGCATGAAGGATTTAGGCTAGACTACTAGCCACCGGGGCGGATTTGGAGGGTGTTGGCTCCTGAGCACAGCAGGGGCGTCCTACACAGGGACGGAGAAGGACAGGATGGTTCTAGTCCTGAGCACTGGGGAGACTCTGGCTCTCCCCAGTCGACCCCTCTTAGGTCTGCAGCATCCCTGAGGTTGTTTCGCAGGGACCCTCGAAGAGTCCCAAGGCTGGGCCATGGCAGGAGAGGGGCTTGGCCTCGACAGGGGTCTTAGTGGGACAGCGCTGGGAGGAGGCTGCCCGTCAGGGCCTGGCCCAGCTCCTCTGGGCAGAGGACAGCTAGCAGGTGGGCAGCTCTGCCTCCGGCCCCAAGTGCTGGCCAGGCGCAGGCCAAGAGCAACAGGCCCTGCCTAGTGCATAACCCCCCCACCACGTAGGGCTCCCTCCACCCCCACGGCCCTCAGGGTCCCTGTGCCCACCTTTCTTATTGCCCCAGGAGCTGCTGGCAGAGCCTGCCTCCCTACTCAAGGTTCCCAGAGGACCAGAACCCCGTGGGCACAGGCTGGCCACATCAGTGGACAGAGTCTAGGCAGAGGCAGAGGGTGGTGGGCAGGCAGGGGAGGCCCTAAGCAGAGCCAGGCTGGGGGTGCCCTTTGTTCCCAGAGCCTCTGAGCCTGGATTTGGGCCATGTTGTGGCCCAGCCCAGCTCCGCCTGCAGAGGGGGCCAGTTCACAGCTGCCCCCACAAGCCTGTAATGCAGGAGGGGTGAGTGGCCTTCAAGCACCCAGGAATCATCTTTAAGGTTCACGTTTTTTAAAAAATGCTTTATTTCTTTATTTGGCCGTGTTGTGGTCTTCGTTGTGCCCTGCGGGGACTTTCATTGTGAAACAGACCCTTCAGCTGTGGCCCGAGTGCCTCGTTGCTCGGCAGCACGTGGGGTCTTAGTTCCCTGACCGGGGATCGGACCTGTGCCCCTGCATTACAAGGCAGATTCTTAGCCACTGGACCACCAAGGATGTCCTTTAATATTCACACTTTATTTCTTAAGAGCGTTTTTTTTTAGTTTAGTTTTCGTAAGAAAACTTGATTTTTCATTCTTGCCTTGTTCTGACACCCCAGTAAAGTCTTGCAGGGTAAGACCCCTACATATGAAGGAGTTTCGTTCTGAGAGTGCGTTTGTAAGGCCACAAAGTTGGCCCAGGTACCCAGCTAACACAGACAGCTATATAGTACTGTAACGTAATAGGTTTATGATACTTTCCACATAAACCATACGGACATAAAAAACAAAGGCAAAAAATAAAGACAGACAGTTTTACTCTTACAGTACAGAGGGGCCTGGTGGGCTCAGTCTGTGGGGTCGCCAAGGGTCAGACACGACTGAGCAACTGACACGTTTACAGTACCTTGATAAGTCAGTAGTACGGCGTAGCGGTTGGCATCCAGGGGCTGGCAGGAATGTTTACATCTCTGAAAGCTCACAACTTGAAGGTCTGTATGTAAGGGGACCTGCTGTACTGCAACAGTTTACTTTTTTTATTAAGGTATAACTTACATAAAACACAGAAATCTCAGATGGACGGTGTGATGCATGTTACACGAGCACCCATGTAACCACTGCCCAGCTCAGGACAGAGAGCGTTCTAGCCCCCAGGAGGCTCCCCTGTGCACCCCTTCCCCCTAGTCAACACCTCCCACCGAGGGCAGCTCTCTCCTGGCTCCTGGCTCGATGCTGAGTCTTGCCTGGCCTGGAGCTTCTCCTGTGTAGCAGCATTTGTGTTGCCCGGTCTTTCACGCAGCATGGCGTCTGAGAGTCACCCGTGTAAGTGGTCTCGCCCCGCGGGGTGAATATGCTGTAATTTGCCTTCTCCCGGTGATAGTGGGTGGTTGTTCTCGGTTTCAGCTGGAGACCTGCACGCACATCCTTTAGCAGACATAACTGCTTGGTTTTCTTGGGTGTATAGACCCCAGAGTGGCATTGCTGGGGAGACAGGAGAGCTGGTCCAGGAATGAACCCCTTGGTGGGTGGGTGCAGTGGCCGATGTGGCACCCATTGGCTGCAGAACTGCTGGTTTAAGCTTTGGTCCTCTGAGAGACACAGCTGGTCTCTCCCTGGTCCCCACAAGGAGGCTGGACCCTGGGGGCTCAATGAAGAGGGTCAGTGATGGGTGCAGTCTCAGGCTGTGAGCGTTGGTTACTAATGGCTAACGCTGATGACCTCTCCCCACAGGCAAGCTACAAAGCACTATGTTCTTCGACTCACATACCCTTCCAGGCAGTTTTGTGATGCACCAATGCAATTATTACTCCCACTTTACAGATGTGGGAAACTGAGGCCCAGTGAGGTGAAGAAACTTGCCTGAGGTCTCAGAGCCGGGAAAAGGCAGAGCCAGGGCTCCAGCCAAGCTGGCCAGTGCTGGCACTCGCGTTCCTAGCCCCTCCCCACAGCGTGGCCAGGCGGGCAGCCTGGCTAAGGGCACTGCAAAAGCCCCGCCCGCCCCTGGCCATTTCTCTGCTTATCAGTCGCCTGGCAGCACGCCTTCCCCCCACCCCACTGGAACCCCTCATCCTACAGGCGGTCCCACCTTCTTGGACCACTCTGGCAGGTAGAAGATCTTCTAGTTGTTCAGGGGCAGCCGCCTCCTGTGCTAATGCTGGTCTAAGCGCCCTCTGGTCTGAGACCGGATAGCCCTGTCCACAGCCCCCAATGAAGAGGCGAGGGCTTCCTGTCTGCAGGGCCCGAACCTTCCTCCTCCAAACTCCCCCACCAACCCGTGGGACTGACCCCGGCTGGGGTGAGCAAAGTTCTGGATTTTCAGCTTTGCCCACTCCCTCTGGCATTTGCCTGTGTCCCAAGGCCGCCGGATAGTGGAGGGGATGAACCCGGAGCAAAATTTTCCATGGAAAAAGTCAGCAACTGAAATACAAGCGCCCCACCTTGCTTCTCTGTGTTCGGGGCCCCACAGAGCTGCCCTGCCAGTCTCTCCCGGGGCACCTGGGCGGGCAGCCTCTCGGAGGGTGAGAGCCACCCTGCCCTTGGTGGGGCATCTCGCTTGCTAAGAGTCCCCTTAGCCTGTCCAGCACCCCCCAAACTGCCAGTTACCCCAGCATGCCGCCTGCGTCCGCCCTCCTGTCTCCTGCAGGGCACCAGCTATTTCACGATCATGTATCTCTTCCCCTTTCCCACGCAGATGGTTTGGTTTCCTAACTCCCTGGTCTCTCACATCTGCAGCTTCCCCCTCTCTTCCAGGCAGAAGGAACAGTCCTGAGGTGTGGGGTCCAGGCCTGCTCAAGGAGGTCAGTGGCGGGAGGGGGATGGACTGGTGGCCAGACCTTGAAGGCCAGCCTTGGAAGCTGCCCAGAAACCTCGATGAACTAACAAGTGACCTGGAGGATTCATTTCATTTATCTGCTTATTTGCGTACGGCCACACCGTGTGCCGTGGGGGATCTTGGTACCCTGCCCGGGGATTGAACGCGAGGGCCCTGCAGTGCAAGTGCGGAGTCTTAACCACTGGACTGCCAGGGAAGTCCCCCTGGAGGGTTTTAAATGCAGGAGGGATGGAGGCTGTTGTGAGAATGAAAAGTGGGCGTAGCTCCCCACCCCAGGCCGTCTCCTATATTGTGCTCCTGCTATGTATGTTATGCTTTGTGCATTGGCTTCCCCCGTGGTTCAAGTGGTAAAGAATCTGCCTGCAATGCGGGAGATCCAGGTTCAGTTCCTGGGTGGGGAAAATCCCCTGGAGCAGGAAATGGCAACCAACTCCAGTATTCTTGCCTGGAAAATTCCATGGACAGAGGAGCCTAGTGGGTTCCATCCATGGGGTCACAAAGACTCGGACACGACTGCGTGACTGAGCATGCACACGTGCTGTGCTCTGAGCCACACTGTGCCGAGCTCTGGAAGCAGAGGCCTGGCAGGGTGGCCTTGGGCAGGTCCCCCAGCCTCTCTGAGCTCCAGTCTGCACACCTGTCATGTCGGGGTGACAAGGCTCATCCCTCCAAGAGAGGGTTGAGACTCTGCAGAGGCCTGTGTGGTCCATGGTGGGTGCTCAGAATGGGAGTATCGAATATCTTTAGGGGGAAAAAGGTCCCCGCATTCTAAAGGACACAGTTCTGAAGTCATTTCTGAATTATCAACCGTATCTGATTCCTTATGCTTCTGGGGTGCAATGCAGCTCTCTTCTCGGAAGCCCTTGTTGTTCTCACTCAGTCGTGTCCGACTCTTTGTGACCCCGTGGACGGTAGCCCGCCAGGCTCCTCTGTCCATGGGATTCTCTAGGCAGGAATACTGGAGGGGGTTGCCATTTCCTCCTCCAGGGGATCTTCCCGACCCAGGGATCGAAACCACGTCTCCCGCACTGGGAGGCATGTTCTTTGTCACTGAGATACCTGGGAAGCCCTTGTCTCACCTCTAAGGCACACGCTGGCATCTGGGGGACAGCTGGGCCCCTGTCCCCATCCTCCATCATCACCACCCCCCCGGGGGAGCCAGACAAATGGCCACAGGCAGGGAGTCAGCCGGCCGAGGCCCCTCTTAGCCCCTTCCACACATCTCACCCACGGCCGGGGCATGCAAGTCCTGTGTTCGGGTAGCATTGTTCAAAATTGTGTTTAACCTAAAATGTCCACTTCCCCGGTTAAAGCATACAGTTCCGTGGCGCCGGTGCATTCACAGTGCTGTGTAGCCATCACCTCTGTCAAGTCCGTAACTTCCCCGTCACCCCAGGGGGGAAATCCTGCAGCTATGAAGCAGGGACTCCGCACTGCCCGTCCCCCAGCTGTTTCCGTCTCCACGGGTTTGCCTTTGCTCAACGTTGCTTATCAAAGGGATCCTACAACACGTGGCCTTTTGTGTCTGGCCTCTTTGACCAAGCATGGTGTTTTGGAGGTTCATCCAAGGAGTGTGCATCGGAACCCCATTCCTTTTTATGACCAAATAATATTCCATTGTTGGGAGAGACCACGTCCTGTTTGTCCATTCATCCGCGGACGGGCCTCTCGGCTGCTTCCTCCTTTTGGCTATTGTGACTGGTGCTGCTGCGAGCATTTGTGAACAGGTTTTTGTTTGAACACCTGGCTTCATTCTTTTGGATACACACCTAGGGATGGAATTGCTGGGTCCCGTGGTCATTCTATATTGAACTTTTCGAGGACCGTCCCAACTGCTGCTCCACCCACCAGCGACGCAGTGGGTCCCAGCTTCCCCACATCCTTGCCCACGCCTGCTGTTTTCTGTTGTCTGATCGCAGCCGTCCTGGCAGGCAGGAGGTGTCTCTTCACTGTGGTTCTGATTTGCATCTCCCTAGTGATGAGCGATGTTTAGAATCTTTCCACGGGCTCAGGGGCCATTTGTCTTTCTTGGGAGAAATGTCTGAGTCCTTCGTCCATTTTCAAATTGTGCTGCCTTCTTGTTACTGAGTTGCAGGCGCTCTTTTAGACACAATCCTTGAGTATTTTTATTATTATTATTCTATTATTTTTGGCTGCCCTGGGCCTTCGTTGCTGTGTGCGGGCTTTCTCTAGTTACAGCGAGCAGAGGCAACTCTCTAGTTGCGGTGCGTGGGCTTCTCATTTGGGGGCTTCTCTTGTTGTAGCTCACAGGCTTAGCTGCCCCGTGGGATGTGGGATATTCCCAGACAAAGGATTGAACCGGTGTCTCTGCATTGGCAGGTGGATTCTCAACCACTGGACCACCTGGGAAGTCCCAGTCCCTTAGTATTTCCTCATTTGTCCATTCGTTCACCCACTGCACACTCGTGGTCGGCTACACGGGGGCAGCCCTGAGGCCCCAGGGTCAGCTCACACCTGCACTGCCCTGGGCACATTTGTGGTCTTGGGTGGAGAGAGGCGAGGTGTGGAAATAACGACTGTGAGACCGGGGTGGGGGTCTGTGTCCACGAGACCAGTGTCACCCACACTTGTCCTTGGTAACGGCCCCACGTCATCCTGAAGCTGAAACTCCGGTCCTTTGGCACCTGATGCGAAGAACCGACTCACGGAAAAAGACCCTGATGCTGGAGGGCAGGAGGAGAAGGGGACGACAGAGGATGAGGTGGCTGGATGGCATCACCGACGCAATGGTCATGAGTTTGAGTGAACTCTGGGAGTTGGTGATGGACAGGGAGGCCTGGCGTGCTGCAGTCCATGGGGTCTCGAAGAGTCAGAAATGACTGAGCAACTGAACTGAACTGAACGGGCCGAGGGGTTTGAGCCCAGCTGGGCTTGCCCTGGGGCCTGGGAGGGAAGAAGAACTTGCGGGACAGAAAAAGGGAGGGAGGCCAGCGTCCCAGGCAGCGGGGCCAGCACGGGCAGAAGTGGCAGGGTTGTTAGGGGGCGGGTCCTAGGAGGCCGCTGGCTCTGGGCAAGGAGCCTGGGGAGCTGTGGGCTCTGAGGGGCATGACTGGGGGGTGGGGGGTGAGGGATGGGGGGAGGGGTCGCTGGGGTGGCCAGCCTGGAGGAGGGGACCAGAGCCGCGCGGCCAATTTCTGTCCCCAGGTCCGTCCTGTTAGACCCCGTTTGTCTGAAGCCCAGCCCCTAGGCACGGGGGTTCTCACCCTTGATGGCCCAGAACCTGCTGGAAGAATCCGAGGACGGGGAATGTGCTTTCCACGTCCAGGCTCCAACCCGAGGCCTGGAGGCTGGTACCCGGCAGAGTTCCCATCCATCTCATTTGCCCGGCTCGGTTTTCTGAGCGTCTACGGTTACTTTGGGCTGAATTCCCCAGATTCCAGCCCGCTCCCAGCCCCGCCTGCCCAGATGCTCTTCCTCCAAGCCAGCCCCGGGCATTTCTGCCCATTGTGCCCGTGGGAGACCCAGGGGGGTCCTGGCCAGATTAGCGGGTGGGGCGGGCGGGCCATGGGGATTGAGTGTCGCCGGAGCGTCCTGGGCGCAGCACGTGCTGTGGGCTCAGGCAACATGGGGACTTTCCCGGCTGGCTGTGAGTGCCCAGCTGCCCTGGAAAAACACTGACCCACTCCTGTCCAGAAAGGGGCTGGCAGGCCCTGGGCAGGAGGAGTGAGCTCACCGTGCTAGGAGACCAGGGCCTGGGCAGTGGCTGCGGGGAGCCCCTCGTGGCCTCCGGACTCCCGCCTCTTGCCCTCTGGTCTGCTGTTTGGAAGTCAGACTCCGTCTTAAAACCAGCTGTTGCCGTGGGCCTGTGAAAACCAGCTCCCCTCTTTCCAGCTTGCTGTCCCTGCCCTGGGTGCTTACAGCCAAATAGCAGGTGCAGCTTCTGTGGGAAGCAGTCAGAGGGTTCTTCAAAGAGCAGGACAAATGACCTGGTGACCCAGCAATTCTGCTCCTGGGCACCTGCCCCGGAGACTGGAAAGTGAGAACTCAGACTGAACCTGTGCATGTATGTCCAGAGCAGGGTTATTCCCAGGAGCCAAGAGCCAGCGTCCGTCAGTGCCAAGCAGATAAACAGCACGTGATCTCGCCAAACGATGGAATATTATTTAACCATGAAAAAGGAAGTTCCTGATGCAACGAGGAACCTTGAGCAGGTTATACTAAGTGAAAAAAGCCAGACACAAAAGGGCATGTGTTGTTTGATTCCGTCTGTATGAAATGTGCACAGGCACAGAAAGCAGTCTTGGCTGCCAGGGAGCTCGGAGGGTGACTGCCGAGGGGTAGGGGTGCTTTCTGGGGTGGTGACGATGCCTGGGAACTTGGTAGCAGTGGTGGTTGATGAACACTGGTGATGTGCTGAATGCCACAGGACTGTCCATGGTAGAGTTCCTGCCACGTGAATTCCACCTCCTTAAACAGACAGGCTGATGACACCCAAGCGAAGAGAGAAAGAGCCCAGAAAGTGCCCCGGGTTCCTGCAGGGTGCTGGGGGATAAACTCAGAGCATTTTCAGGAAGCATCACTCTGAGGATGACGTACCGCAGTAAAGCGCCTGCCGAGTCCGGCACACTGCTCAGTTAATGCCAGCTCCTGTCTTCTCCGAGTGCACCCCGACTTCCAGAAACGAGAATAAAATGACGACGGTCACCCCGTGTGTGCAGCCTGTCTCTCCCATGCTCCTCTGGTCTGACCTGTGTGGTGGGAATAGGTGTTTTATATCCCACAAGGGTGTGAAGCTGAGGCTCAGAGGGCAGGCTACGCGTGAGCTGTGGCTGCAGTCAGGGCCTGGTGGGCTTGGCCCCTGGCCTGGCCAGCCCCCTTAGCAGCCTGCCTGACTTCGGGCCCCTGGGGGAGAGGGGCGTTGGGGTCTCCAGGTGATGGGGAAGTTGGGGTTTGCTGCTTGGGGGCAGCTGCAGACAGTCCCAAGTTCATGGCCGTCAAGTGCCTGCAGTGTGTGTGTCTGATCCCGAGGTTCAGAGAGGCGGGGTTCCTGTGTTTGGAGGACTGTCGATTCGTCAGACTTGTGACTCTGTGGTCCTTGCGATCCTGTTCTTGTGAATTTGAGGCTGAGGGGACTCAGGGGGTGCATGCGTGTCTTTTCAAACCAGAGTCCTGCATGGGGGTCAGTGGGACGTGGTCCCTTGAGGGCAGGGGTCTGCGCTTCGTTCCCTGGCAGGCAGAGCATGGTGAGGGAACGCGTTCGTGGCCCGAGGGGCTGGGCGGGGTGGGCATGGCGGGCGGCTCACCTCCTTGGTCCTCTCCCTTCCGCAGAGCCCTGTCATCCGTCGTGGCCCTGGGAGCCAACATCATCTGCAACAAGATTCCTGGCCTGGCCCCGCGGCAGCGTGCCATCTGTCAGAGCCGGCCTGATGCCATCATCGTGATCGGGGAGGGGGCGCAGATGGGCATCAACGAGTGCCAGTACCAGTTCCGCTTCGGGCGCTGGAACTGCTCTGCCCTCGGCGAGAAGACCGTCTTCGGGCAAGAGCTCCGAGTAGGTAAGGGCGCCTCCGGGCCCGTGGGAACCCGCTGTCCAGGCTGTGGGTGCTGGGGGCCAGGCACACCCTCACCCTCGGAAGGCCAGGCCGGCTGCGCCCGCTCATTTTTCTGCACCCACTGGCTGGTTCCTCTGCCGTCCCAGTGCTGCTCCGTGCCTGCTCAGCCCTCCAGGGCTCTGGGCCGAGGCAGGTGTTGATGGAAGCCAGCCCCTGTGAGTGGATGCTCTGTGGTGTCCAGACGTGTGCAGCCCGCTGGCCGCGGGGTGATGCGGGATGGGTGAGAGGCCCGCCCTGCGGATCAGTGGCTGCTGGGCAGTCACGGGTGTGAGGCTCTGTCTCCCCACTTTGTCTCTGCGTCTGTGTCTGGAAATGAGCTAAGGGTCGAAGCTCCTCCTGCGGGTGGTGAGCGGGGGGCTTGATGGGAAAAGCCCCCAAGATGTGCTGTGTAAATGCCGCTGTGATTCTGAGAGCGGAAGGGGCTGTAGGCAGGGGTCAGCGCGAGCAGAAGTGCGGGACACCGCAGCGGACACATGGGGCAGGGAGGTGTCCGGCTGAGGGACGGCAGGGCGAGTGGGTGTGCAGGGCAGTCGGGGTGGGGAAGGGGTGGGCCTCTGGGCACACCGGCAGGGACGGCCACCGCAGCAGCCAGGTAGGGTTTCGGGGGCCGAGCCCCACCGTGTCTGCATGTCCAAGCACCAGGCTCTCGGCCTGGGCCAGGGGCGGGCTCCCTCAAGCCTGCTCTCCGGGGAAGGGGACTGAGAACTGAAGGGAGGAGCGCGTGTGGCTCGCAGAGTCCGACCTGATTTGGAGCCGCGCTGTGTGACCTTTGGCCTGGCGCTCGGGGCTTCGAGCCTCAGTTTCCTCATCTGTCTGGGCCCCCCTCCCAGGGCCTCTCCCAGGGCCCGCCTGTGGGCGGGCTAAGTCGCCTCAGTCGTGTCCAACTCTTTGCGTGCCTGTGGACTGTAGCCCTCCAGACTCCTCTGTCCGTGAGGATTCTCCAGGCAAGAGTACTGGAGTAGGTTGCCATGCCCTCCTCCAGGGGGTCTTCCCCCACCCAGGGATCGAACCCAAGTCTCCCACACTGCAGGCAGATTCTTTACCGTCTGAGCCACCAGGGAAGCCCGTGAATCCTGGGGTGGGTAGCCTTTCCCTTCTACAGGGGATCTTCCCGACCCAGGGATCACACCCATAAAGTCCCCTGCATTTCTTGCGTCTCCTGCATCGGCAGGTGGGTTCTTTCCCACTAGCGCCACCTGGGTAGCCGCAGGTGCTTAATCATCAGCTGCTGCACGGGTGAGGGTCGGGGTGGCAAGCCAGCCTGCCCCCTCCAGGAGTGTCAGAGGTTGGGGAGTGAAGACGGGGCACAGTGCCTGGCACGAAGCACTGTGACCCCAGGCCCCCGCTGCGGGCACAAGGCAGGCCTCCAAACGTGTGCGCACTGCAGGTCCCTCCCAAGGAGCCTGGGCCTGCCTGCCGAGTGGAGCCCCAGCCGCCGGGACCCAGGCCAGCGCTGAGCTCGTGGGGCTGGGGGAGGCGCAGGGGAAACCCCCAGGGGCCCCTTTGCGGTGAGCAGCCTGTGGGTGGCACCTGGCAGCGCCAGGAGGGTGAGACCGCCTCCTCCTGAGGGCCCACCACCCAAGAGCGGCTTCCCCTCTCCAGGCGCCAGGGGAGAGGGCGGGGCTGCCTCCACACCCGCCGCGGTTGGGAGGGCGTGGGCACCGGGCATGGGTGCTGGTGCTCACTTCACGCCAGGTGCCCACTCAGCTGCCTGGCACCCCCTCCCCCGAGACCCTGGACTCCCAGAACACGGAGGCCAAGGGAGGTGTGCGGTGGTCCGTGGCCCCTCGGGGGAGCTGGGTTCAGATTGCCCCCTTCTGATAGCCCTGCCTGCCTCCCTGGGCACAGGGGACCTCCGTGGACGTGGTCCATGGCCTGAAGAGAGGTAGGAGCTTGCCCTGCACTTAGGACCTTGAGACACAGGCGGTGAGAGGGAGCTGGCCACTCTGCGCCTCTCCTCAGGGTCACGCCCCGGACGGGGATGTTCACCAAGAGTACCCAGGAAATGCTGGGCTCCGATGCACCCTGCAAAGCCCAGAGGAGTGGTGTTGCCCCCCAACTCCCGCCAGGGACTCGCCCCACCCCCCCAGCAGGGAACCCAGATCACTTTTCCTGAAAGCATCCCCTGGTGCTTCCAAGGCTCTTGGCTAACAGCTCCCAGCTGTTCCTTCTTGGAGACCAGCCCTCTGCCCATGGAGAGAGGCACCTACCGCCAAGGACCGGTAGATACGGGGAGGGGGCGGTGCGGCTCTGCCTTTGACCTTCTTCATGCCTTGAGCTCCTCTGAGATCAGGCCTCTCTGGCTCTGCTTCACCCATTTTGCTCTCAGGAGCAGTTCAGAGGCAGACTCTAGGCAGAGATGTCCACCCACCGTCCGCGTCCCTGCTTTTCCCCTCCTCCTCTCATCCCTGTGCAGGCTCAGCCACTCAGTCGTGTATGACGTTTGGCAATAGCCCGCTAGGCATCTCCGTCCATGGGGATTCTCCAGGCGAGAATCCAGGAGTGGGTTGCCATGCCCTCCTCCAGGGGATCTTCCAGACCCAGGCATCGAACCCGCCTCTCCTCTGCCTCCTGCCTTGGCAGGCAGATTCTTTACCACTGTGCCACCTGGGATGCCCCCTGGCACCCTCTGCCAGGCCATTCATTACCTTCGTGTGGCCGACCAACCCTCTTCCTTGGCTGGCCTCAGCTTCCGTGGGCTTCCTCTTGGCTCTCCGGTTGCTCCTTTCTAGCCCCGCCCCAGGCAGCTCTCCCCCGGGGTCAAGCATGTCCCCTGCCCCCCGGCCATGGACCGTTAGGTAAGGCTGATCATGGGCACCTCCGGCTGAACACTCAGCATCCTGCCCCTGAGAGTTCCATCCTCAGCCCCCTGCTGGCCTGACAGCCCCATCGTCTCGGCAGTAACGGTCTCTACCCCTCCCTCCACGCCGACCCCAGGTCTGCCTCTCCACTGGCAGCTGTCAGTTCCTCCCTCTGCCTCCTACTTATCCTAGGCTTGTCACTCACTCCCTTCCTCCAAAACCTGAAGTAGCTCCCTACTGCCCAGGATGGAGGTAGCTTTTTAGCGTGAAGTCTGAATAGCTCCTGCCTCCCTCACCCCTGCCTCCCTCCATCCCTTCTCGAGAGCTGAGCTCCAGCCATCGCCTCCTGCCTTCCCCTTCCGGAGCCGGCCAGGCCCCTTCCCTCCTCTGGGACTTTGCTCCCGCCACTTCTCGTCCTGGGAGGCCCTCCGCCTCCACTCTGCTTGCTTGCGTCTGATTACCCCACTGGCCAGGGAGCGCCTTTGTCCACCCGTCCCTGGCTCTTCCTTGTCCACAGCCGGGCTGAAGTCACATCCAGGAGCTTCACCCTCCCAGGGTCGCTCAGCCCCTGCCCCGAGGCCCCCCTGCACTCTGCCTGCAGTGGCCGGGATTCCTCCCACCAGACTGGCTCCCGCCTGGGGCCTGGAGCTCTCCCCGGTCCCTTGCTGACCTCTAAGGAAGGCCCAGCTCTCAACCAGGGGGGCCCTGGCCGCAGGCCAAGCCAGGCTGAGCCCTGGGCCGTCAGAGTCCCGCTGGGTGCTGCAGTGGTGGTCCGAGCTGGCACCCTGCTCCTGCCAGGGCTCAGCTGCTGGGAGTCACGAGCAGGAAGTGAGGCCAGCCCGTGTCAGAAGCACGTGGGTGCCCCAGGCACGGGATCGGAGCCCGGCTCTGGGCGGGCAGGCAGGCACTTGAGCGGTGCCAATTACTGATCGGCCTTGCGAGGGGCATGGCCTGGTGGGTGGGACAGGCCCCCTTCAGGTCCTGCCTGCGACCCTGGGCCATGCCCAGACCTTGAGAGCGGCAGGGAAACCCCTTAAAGGCACTGTTCGACCTTGTCCAAGTTCCAACTCCTTCTCCAGCTTCTGGTGCTGTTGCTTGTATGCTTCCTGGGACGGGGGGCTTACTACTTCAGGTGAAATTCACATTTCTTATGATGACCCTGCACCAGCTTTGACCTGGGGCCCTCTGGGTGCCAGTCTCTGTGTGCTGGGACTTTCCTTCGGGGAGCTGAGGCCCACCCTTGCCCACCCTCCACCAATGCGGTCTCCCCTCATGCCTGGCAGCCTCCACCCTTGGACCCACCCAGGCTTATTTCCTTGAGAGAGTGAGGCTGGGCCACCCTGGCCCCTTCAACCCGTCTCTCCCATTACCTGGAAATGGGCTTGTGGGGGTGAGGGGTGGGGTAAGGATAGGGGGACGCGAGAGTCTCCAGAGTGAACCTCGTATTCCAGGGACACGTGTTAGCGACTCAGGGCCCCCAGGGCCCCTGACCGAGGCAGGGCTTTTCTAACAGGCGCCATGATGGAGCCAGGAGTCCTATTGAGGGCTTCCTTGATGGGGTGAGCGTTCGTGGAGACCCAGTGACTATCAGAGTGACCCAGATCAGCACGAAGCTGAGAGCAGGGAAGGGGGCCCCGGGTGGAGGGAACACCAGGAGCCCAAAGCCCAGAGTCCAGAATGCCGGTGGTGTTTTTCCGGGAACTGTGGGAACATCAGAGCAAACCAGAAGAAGAGGAGACCCGAGGCTGCCCAGGAGGGGTCAGGGCTGGAGGGTGCCTGCGGCGTGAGTGCTGTGAAGGCCAGGAAGGCCCAGATGGGTCCGAGCAGGAGAGGGCTCCCTGCCACCACTGCCCTGCCCCCGGCTGTGCCTGGTGCCCCTGGAGACCCACTGGCACAGGACACGGGGGCTGCGGCTGCATGCACTTGGCCCCTGCCCACACCCTGAGCTGCCATGGAACACTGAGTCCCGCCCATCACATGCTGCTCGGACATGACCAGGCATAGGGCCACCCCTAATCCTGCCTCACGTGGGGCCCGTTTGCTCTGTGGGTGAGATCGGCATTGGGAGCAGGCCCTATGCCTGCTGGCCGCCTGCAGCGGGAGCTCAGCAAAGGCCATCAGTTCCTGAACAGTCCGAGACCTCCCTCCACACGTCCGAGGCGACAGTCTGGCGCTTCCCCATGGGGCGGGGGCTGGGGCCTTGGAGGAAGAAGGGCAACTCCACAGCCCTGTGCCCCTGCTCGTGCCTGGACCCCTGCCCGGGGCCTCAGAGCGCAGGCTCAGGGAGGTGCCACCTGAGTCCCCAGGAGGGACCAGGGCTCGAGGGCTGCCCTGTCCCCTCTGGGGACACAGGCCCCCGCGGGCAGAGGAGCCACTTGAAATATGGCCCGTGCAAACCGAGATGTGCCGTGAGTGTAGGATACTCGGCAGATTTCAGAGATGTCAAAAGAGAAAAGCAAATAAAATGTCTCTTGCATGATCTTTACATTAAGATGTTCAAATGGTAATATTCAGGCTTCCCTGGTAGCTCAGTTGGTAAAGAATCCACCTGCAATGCAGGAGACCTGGGTTCGATTCCTGCATCAGGAAGATCCCCTGGAGAAGGGATAGGCTACCCACTCCAGTATTCCTGGGCTCCCCTGGTGGCTTAGCTGGTAAAGAATCCGCCTGCAATGCGGGAGACCTGGGAGATCTTTACATCAAGATGTTGAAATGGTAATATTTGGATATATGGCCTAAATAGACTATGTCACCAAATCTAAATTCACCTGCTGATCTTCACTTGTCTTTATGTGGCTGCTAGAGAATTTTAAATGACCCCTGTGTCTCGTGTTTGGGACACTGTGGCACTGTTCTCAGAGAGGTCAGGAGTTGCCCTGTGTCACCCTGATCAGGGGCAGAGTGGACGTTTGAACCCAGATCTGAGTGTCTCCTCCCAGGACACCGTCCTCCAGCTCGGCCGCGGGCAGAGGGTCACTGCCGTCTGCCTCCTGGGGCAGCGCGTGGGTGTGAGGGCAGCTCAGCCTGCCTGGGGCAGGGCGCTGGTGGTGGTGTGATGGCCACCCGGTGCTGCTTTTGGAGCCTTGCACCCGGGACGCGCCGGGTGAGCCGATGGGGCTGGGCTGGGAGGCCCAGCTGGGCCCTGGCCTTGAACCTGCACACCCTCTCAGGGAGGCGCATCTTTGTCCTATCTGTCTGGTCACTCCCTACCCCTACCCCCCATGCCCGAGGCAGCAGAACAGACCTTTTCAAGGCTCACGGCTTGGGGTCCAGGCTGCCAGGAGACTAGGGACACCGGGGGCCTCCAATGTCAGAGTCAGGAAGACTTCCCTGAGGGCAGCGCTCCCACCGGTTCACTCCTGGTTCAGGATGGATAAGGCCTGTGGTCAGTCCGGGGGTCCTGGCTCTGCGCCCTACATCGGAGGGGCCCCTAGCTCCAGGAGCAGCGGCTCCTGAGGTGAGCAGGCGCTGGACCGTCCAGCGGTGACCAGCTGGGGGCTTGGGCTGGCCGGTGGCCGATCCATCCATGTGGCCCCTCAAGGCCTGCCTGGTGCTCATCCAGGGTGGGAATTTTCCAGCCTCGGCTGGCAGAGCCTGGACAGACAGGACAGGCTGGTGGGTGGAGAGAGGGCACTGCTGGAAATACAGACTAGATTGGCCCAGCTGCCCAGGTCACACTGGGTGACCCTGGGCACAGCCTCACATTCTCTGGGCCCCCATCTGCCCACCAGCGCCAAGGCCGGGGTCCTGATTCCCCTAGGACTTGGGACGAAGTGTCCCCAGAATAGGGGCAGGAAGTTCCCTCAGTGCCCACCCTGTGGTCCTGCCCAAGGCTCCATGGACAAGAGGTCCAGGCCTCCAGGCTCCTGTCCACTACGCTGGACACAGGTCATAGCATGGGCAGGCCTCCACGCTCAAGCTGCCAGGGCAAACCTGACCCAGATCTCAGCCTGTCTCCCCGTGGGCCCCTCCTGACACCGCAGTGGAGGCACCATCGTTCCAAGGCCGCTGCGGCCGGGCCCTCATGCAAACGCCGCTCGCTCCTGGTTCCACTGTCCACACGGCACAGACAGAGCCCCTGGAAGCCTGAGCTGCCCAAGGTCACACACGGGTAAGAAACAGTCATCTGAACCCACAGTGCAGCCCTGTGCACAGTGAGGATCCAGGTGCCCGGTTGGGGGAGGGGGCAGGGGGCAACTGCGGGACGTGGGGAGGGGGCTCTGGTCACACCGAGTTCCCTCTCACAGGCATCTGCTGATTTTGCTGCAAGGCCTGTTGAGGGGGAGCGTCTCCAGGGCAGGCTGCCCAGGGCTGACCCTCCTCAGGAGAGGGGCCGCCCGCTGGAAGCTGGGGTCCTTCCCGGGAGACGCCGGGCCAGCCCTCCCAGAGCCCCGGGCAGGACGGGAGCTCCGCGGGAAGGCCGCTGCGGGCGCGAGGGCCCCGCTAGGTCAGAACAAAGGCCTCTGGCGCGGGCGTGCCGGCGTGTTCGGACCTGGCAGGGCTGTTTCCAGCCCTGTGTTTATGACGACGGTGGGGAAGAGCTTAGCACGGAGACACTGACTCAGCCAGGAACCAGCGGGGTGGGGGCCGGGTGGGGCTGGAGGGGGGCGCAGCGAGGGACAGAGGGATGGAGACACAGATGGGGGTGGGCAGGGACCGGCAGAGCCTCCCAGCAGGAGGGACCTGGAGAGGGCAACACACACAGCTCACAGGCGGGCCTGCGCCCACCAGCTCACCCACCCGGGCCCAGGGTCCAGGCGGCTCTGAGATGGGTGGTAAAAGCAGCCGCGCGCGCTGAGCACTTTCAGAACCCTCACTCAACTGCCTGGACCCCAAGAAGTGCTGGGGGGATTCAGAAAGAGGCAACAGGGAGCAAGAGAGCCTCTCTGCCATCACCCAGGGGGTCCAGGCCAGGCCCCCTTTTCCAGAACCCGAGGTCGGGCTAGCAGGAGCCCTGGTGGGGTGGGGGCTCTGGGCCCCTGAGTCTTCGGGTGCACAAATGGGGCTCCGGGGCCCGGCAGCCTCGAGGTCCCTGTGGGCTCGCCTGCCGCCGCCTCCTGCCTCACCCCACGTGTGCTGGGACACAGCGCAGGCAGGGGGCACCTGCCCAGGTCCTGTGACTGGGCCACGGCTGGTGCCCAGGGGCCAGGCTGGGGTGTGGCAGCTCTGGGGGCCACACGAGCACTGCACCTACCCTGCTGGAGGACCCCAGGGGCTGCTGGTGCGGCCGGGGGTATCTCCTGGCCTCTACCTCTCCACCTACACGCTGCGGGTAGGGAGATGTTCTCCCCGACTTCCAAGCTCATGGGAGTCTGAGACCCAGATTGGGTGGGGGTCTCAGAGGACCGGGGGAGCCGACCAGCTGGCAGCATCCCACTGGCTGGGCCTGGAGGGCCCAGGAGCCCACCCTGGCCCACGTGCCTACCCTACTTCAGCCCTGGCAGCCTCACTTGGACCTCAAGTTCAAGTCTGGCAAAGGATCCTGTTAAGGAGGCTTGGAACCCACTGCACTGGGCCCTACCCCCGTGTTACGCAAACAGACTTGGGGGAGTGAAGGACCCGGCCAGGGCCACCCAGGAGCCCCAGGGCCGTCTGGACGGGGCTACGGGTCTCCTGGGTAGGGCGTGACTGCTCGGCTGCCCCCTACTTGTGGCCAAGGCAGTGCCTTGATTTTCCCCAGCTGGGACCCCTCCTCGCCTCTCGTGGTGACGGCCCTACCAGCTGCCCATTCCCTTTGGATGTGTCTTTCCCCACACCTCCTCACCCAGTCCCCCAGCTGGTCCCACTGGCTCCACCCTCAGACTCTATCCCAAGCCTGGCTGCTCACCTCCTCCACCTGGCAGGCCATCAGCGTTTCTTACCCAGACCCTTCCACAGCCTCCCCATGGGTCTCCCTGCTTCCACCACACCCCTATCAGCAGAGGGTCCTTTCCCATGTCCGTGACAGCAGCACATTCCAGGGGCTCTTCATCTTCATAGAATAAAATGTAAACTCCTCCCTGTGGGCTCCCAGAGTCGACACAGTGTGGCTGTCTCTCCTGCATCAAACCACACACCCCCAGCTCATTCTCTCCTCGGGGCCTTAGCATTGCTGTTCCCTTTGCCTGAACTCTGTTCCTTGCACCTTTGCACGACTTGCTTCTCTTGTGGTTCAGGACTTACTTCGGTATCCTTGTCTGTTTATTATTTTAGCTGTGTGGGTCTTAGTTGCAGCACATGGGATCTTTATCTTTGTCGTGGCATGTAGGGTCTTTTTAGCTGTGCCATGTGGGACCTAGTTCCCTGACCAGGGATCGAACCTGGGCCCCCTGCATTGGGAGCACAGAGTCTTAGTCCCTGGACCACTAAGGAAGTCCCTTCAGCCTCCTTCCTGCGAGGGGCCTGCACCGGCCACCCTCCACCCAAGTGCCTCCCTACAGCCACCCTGTCGGCTGACCCCTCCGTGGTCCTGACTGAGGCTGTCTGCCTGCATGCCTTGTGAACCCCCTCCCAGCCCATCAGTCACCTGGGCTGTGATGCGCCAGTCTTGTTCTGCTGCCTGGCGGCCTTGGGCTTGGGGGTGTGTAGGGGCTCAAGTCCGTGGGGTCGGTGAGGAGGGCGGGCTGTGCTTGGTGCTGGGGAGACATATGGACAGTAAGAGCAGGGACATGAGGGAAGGAGGGGTGAGATGGAGTAGGGTGCCTGGGTCCCAGGTCTGGTCAGAGAGGCGGGAGACAGACCATGTGGTTTCTCCGTTCTGGTGGATGGAGAGTGGTCCGAGCATGGACTCTGGGGTCCGGGGTCAGATCCCAGCTCTGAGGACAGCCTGCCTTCCATGTGACCTTGGGCCGGTCCCCTGCCTCCTCTGAGCTAAGCACCCTCACTGTGAGGGGGACCCCATGAAGGTTTAAATCGACTAGGATGAGTTGTGTGCAATCCCCTGAAAACCTGCTGTAGGGCTTTTTGTTTAATTTTGGGTGGGGGCAGTTTTTTTGCTGTTATTTTTTAAAATATTTATTGTATCTGACTGCGTTGGTGCCGCATGCAGGGTCTTTGGTCTTCCTTGCAGCACGAGGGATCACTTGGTTGCGGCATGTGGGGTCTAGATCCCTGACTAGGGACCGAACCTGGGCCCCCTGCATTGCGAGTGTGGCGTCTTAGCCACCAGACCACCGGGGAAGTCCCTGCTGTGTTTGTATGGCAGCTTTATTCAGATACAGCTCATATCAGTACAACCCACGCATTTAAAGTATACAACCCAGAGGGTTCAGTGTAGTCACAGGCTGTGCGACCATCACCACAGTCAATCCAGAACACTGTCATCGCTCGAAAGAGCAACGCGGTACCCCGCCGCGTCGCCCTCAGTCCCCCTCGCCCTTGGCTGCACCTGCTGCTCTCTGTCCCTGTGGACTCGCATGTTCAGGGCCTCTCTCATCAGTGGCATCGTCCGGCAGCTGTGAGCCCCACGTTTTCAGGGCTCGTCCACGCAGTAGCCTGTGTCCGTACTTTGGCCCTCTATGCATCTGCCGTGTTTCGTTGTGTTGAGGGACCGTGCTTTCTTCACCCGCTGATGGGTATCTGGGTGGTTTCCCCCTTCTGGCTGTTGAGAATCATGCTGCCATGAGTATTCACACACAAGCTGTTGCGTGGACACATGTTCGTTTCTCTTGGGTACATACCTAGGGGAGGGGTTGCTGGGTTACAGAGTCACCCTGCGTTTGACATTTTGAGCAACTACCAAACCGTTTGCATAATGAATGCACCATTTCCCATTCCCTCCAGCAGTGCATGAAGGTTCTGGTTTCTCCACATCCTCATCAACACTTGTTAGTGTCTTTATTTTAGTCATTCTAATGGGTGTGACAGGATGAGAGGGTTGGATGGCATCAGTGATTCAGTGGACATGAACTTGGGCAAACTCCAGGAGATGGTGAGGGACAGGGAAGCCTGGTGTGCTGCAGTCCACGGGGTCACAAAGGGTCAGACATGACTTGGCCACTGAACAACAGCAAAGTGGGTGTGACACTCTCGTCGTGGCTTTGAGCTACGTGCCCTTGATGGCTAATGATGTCGAGCATCTTTTTTTGGGCTTAATGGCCATTTTTATTCCTTCTTTGGAGAACTGTCCATTCAGATTCTTTGCCTGTTTTTAATTGGGTTGTTTGCCTTTTTATTACTGAATTGTAGAAAATACTGTGTTTTCTCAAAGCAGGGGAAGTGCAGGTTGGCAAAGAGGTGGGGTTTGACAGAGCTGAGCTGTTGGCCACAAGCAGGGGCACACGTTTGCTCACGCTCATGGGAACTGCATTTGTGCACATGTGAGTCCAGTCATACACCCAGGACACATGTGTGAGAACACAGGCAGAGGTACACAGGATGCCCGAACCCGCGTGCACCATGGAGAGTCCGTGTGCGGTGTGTGACACACGTGTGGACGTGAAGTGCAGGTCAGCGACCCTCTATGCTGGGCCAGGCCTGCCCCGAGGACCACTCATAGGTCCTCTGACTTGGGGACTCAGCCATATCAGAGCAATTACCCTCATTATCCTTATTTTGCAAAGCGGGAACACTGAGATATTCAAAGGCCCCTTGATTGGTCCAAGGCCACCCAACTGGTCAGTTTTAGGGTCTAGACTTGAACTTGAGGGCTCTGACTCTGAGGCCGCTCCCTGGGACCTTTGACTTTGATCTCACCTCAGTCATTTCAGAATGTCAGGTCTGGGTTCGCACACTTCCTGTGACTTTGGGCATCATGCTGTCTCTGTCTGGGCCTCAGACTCCTTGTGGAGTAGCACCAGGTGGCCCCCCAGGCCCTCCCAGCTCCCCTTCTCGGAGGGGACAATCGCCTTTCTCACCGTGCCTCCGCAGGCCTGCAGTTAATCAGGTCATCATGGGCTCAATTAGTGCTGGTTGTGGCTTTCTGAACATACCGTGCCAGGCCCCTCTGTCCACGGGATTCTCCAGGCATGAACACTGGAGTGGGTGGCCGTTTCCTCCTCCAGGGGGTCTTCCCGACTCAGGGATCAGACCTGTGTCTCCTGCATCGCAGGCAGATTCTGCACCACTGAGCCACCTGGGAAGCCTGTCTCCTCCAGTAACGGCTCACAGATCACTGCCTGGTCCCCAGAGTCCTCCTTGAGGTCAGGGTGAGGGGATGGAAGGGTTAGTGAGGCCCTGATGATCTGGGAAGACCCTTTTCCCCTGGACCTCAGGTCTGGCTGGCATGCAGTGGTGGGGGTGGGGGGTGGGGGGCAGGGTTAAGTCTGAATAACCAATAGGAAAGAGAGAGCAGAGCTGGATGGCCCCTGAGTGGCCAGCGCCTTGGTTTACCCATGGGACAGTGGTCTCCGAGGGTCAGCTGTTCTGGATTCATCTAGAATATGTGTGCAGGGAGCAGCTGGGCAGGCTGCGTGGAGGAGGCTGCAGATCGCACAGAGAGGCGCCCGGCCGGTCCTGGGGGCCCCGAGCTGTACCTGGCCATCCGTGGCCCGCCCTGGCCCCCTCATTTGGTGACCGTGAGGGCAATGCCCATTTATGTTGTTTGCTCTTTGAGCTCTCCTGGGACCGTGGGGCAAAAGGGGGCACAGGCTCCAAGAGCATTTGTGGCTTGCCTGGGGCTGCGCAGCAGGTGTGAGACTGCAAGTCCAGGGCTTCCCTGCCTGCTGCTCCCCGCGTCTGCCCGAACCTCCCTCTCTGCTTCCCTGAAACCTCGGGCTGGGGGCCCTGCGTGGCTCACAGAGCCCACCTTGACTTCCCGAGTGCCAGACAGACAGCCGGAGCTGCTGCTGGCTCTGGGGTCTGCGGGTGCAGATCCATCTGGGCTGGGCTCCGGATCCCAAGCGGGGCCCCTGGGCTCCCGAGAGCAAAGAGTGCCCCCCAGGACAGCGGCTGGCCCCACACAGACTGTCCCCGCTGCCTCCACCCAGCGCCCCACCCCATCACCAGCTGCATCTGGAGCAGCTGCTGTGCTCACGTGTTCGTCACTGCTGCCGCCTGAGCCAATCACTTCCCGGCACGGAGGCTCAGTGTTCCCATCTGTGAGATGGGTCTCATCCAGAGGAGTTGTTCTGCGGGTGGTCATGGAGACAGAAGAAGGGGTGGGTGATGCCTGCTGTCCTGCCCCGTCCCTGCTCACGTGGGGGCCCCGGGAGTAACGCTGAGGGCTGGGGGCACACAGAGGAGTCAGACATGGATCCCACCCACCACCCCTGCAGCCTGTGGGCACCTGGCAAGAGCCAGGGGAGGGTATTTCACCCCAAACGGGGGCTTCTGGAAGCAGGGGCCTCCTACCTGCGTTCAGAGCCTGGGTGAGCTGCAGGCATGTGGGCAGGCAGGCAGGGCTCCATGAGGAGAGAGCCAGTGTTCTCCACGCAGGCGGCAAGGAATCGGGCTGCTGTTTATCCCAGCAGAGCGGTGTGCATGGGGGCACAGCTGCACCTGCCCACAGGCGACCAGCTGTTGGGCTTGGACAAACAGGGCTTCAAGGAGTGGTGGGTGGGACAGGTGGGCAGGGCTGGAGGGCATCTCAGGGGCCAGGGAGTCCCGGATGTTTGCTGGGACAAGGCCCACGGGTTTGAGGGGCTTCTCTCTAATCCAAGCCCTCCACCTTCTCACCCTGGAGGACAGACAGCCGCCCCAGTGTGATCTGGTGGGGGAGGGGCCCATGTCCTCCCTCCAGGCCAGGCACACTGAGTCAGCCCCCAGAGTCAGCATCCAGTTCTGTGAAATGGGGTGACAAAGCCGTTGCATTAAATGAGATGTGCCTGCAGAGCGCGGGGGGGGTGGTGGTGGTGAGCGATCCCCTCCATCCCGAACCCCATGTGACTCCTCAGCTCCCCAAACCATGCCTCCCTCATGCTCACCTCCCGCTGTCTCCATGGTGAGATGAGAGGGCTTGGCTCATTAAAACCAAATAAAAAAGGAATTAGCGGGAGTGGCAACCGGGTGAGTAACTGATGAGTAACTGGGTCTGAGCTGAGCACGGGCAGAAACCAGGCGGGAGCAGAAAAGATGGGAGGGGGGGTTCTGTGAAATGCCCTCCAAATACGCAGCCGGCCCTGGCCTGGGCACCTGCTGGCCTGCTTGGCGCTTTAGGGTTGGGGATATGGGAGTCCCCCTTCTGGCTGCTGCTGGGGCGGAAGGCGTTTGGGGAAGAAGAGGATGTAGGCTGCCGGGGGTCCAGGGCCTCCGAGGGCACGCCCACATCCTGCTCGCTCAGGCAGGGCTTGGTTGTGGGACTTTTAACTCCGCCTGGCCTCCTGGTGGATTACACAACCGGAGGAGATTCCTCACCCCCTGCCCGGTGCCCAGCGTGTGGCACGCCCTTTCCGAGGCTAGCTCTGCCTCCCCAGGGCTCCCAACCAGTGTTCACCTGCTGATTAGCACTCCCCCACCCCCCACCCCACTGCCCACAGAGGCAGAGGCAGAGGCAGAATCTCGCCCCCTCCAAGGGGCTGTGCATCCTCTTCCCGGTCTCCTCCTGCCCAAGATAACTGAGGGCAAAGGGCCACAGAGCGGGGTAGGATGACCTCCACGACCTATGCCCCAGGCCCTCCCTCTGCAAAGCTGGGCTTGGATTCCACTGCTGGGGTTCAAGTCCTGCTTCAGCCATTAACACCTCATGTCACAGTTTCCAGATAGCTCAGTTGGTAAAGAATCTGCCTGCACTGCAGGAGACCCCAGTTCAATTCCCTGGTCAGGAAGATCCCCTGGAGAAGGGATAGGCTACCCACTCCAGTATTCTTGGGCTTCCCTTGTAGTTCAGCTGGTAAAGAATCCACTTGCAATGAGGGAGACCTGGGTTCCATCCCTGGGTTGGGAAGATCCCCTGGAGAAGGCAAGGGCTACCCACTCCAGCATTCTGGCCTGGAGGATTCCACGGACTGTATAGTCCATGGGGTCGCAAAGAATTGGACATGACTGAGTGACTTTCACTTTACTTCACTTCACAGCTTCTGTGTACCTCGGTGTTCTCACCTGTGATATGGGAATAAGGATAAAACCTGTCACATGATCGTCGGGACAGGTCGATGAGAACACGTATGAAGGGTCAGGGAGTGCTGGTGCTGTGAGAGCCGGTGAGGAGGGGGGAAGCACAGCTCCGCTGCCCTACCCCCCCCCGCCCCCGCCGCAACCTGCGTGGGCTCTAAGATCTAAACCCCGCAGCTTCTCTCTCACCCCGACACTGGCAGAAAGTGCCACCTGCTTCACCGGACATCTCTGGCCACCCGCACGCTGGCTTCCTGGCACCTCGGCCACCTGTTTTTTCACGACTCTTGATCTCCTACTCCTGGCCCAGGAACACCAAACTGTTGCACACCTCTGCACCTGCTGTATGTGCACCAGGAGCATGCACCTACCACACAACTATATGTACACATGCTCACATACTTGGACACTGTATACACAGTCACACACACCACACACACATTCACACACATATCATGATGAGTTAGCACATACTTCTTGTTGACTTTAAGATGTCACCTCTTGCAGGAAGCCTTCCTTGACTACTCCACCCACCCCCACCCCCCAAACCCCACCCAGAGGCAGATTGAGGAATCCTTGGAGGCTCCATGGTTTCTTGCACCCCTCCTTGCAAGAGCTCTGTGGTTACCTCCTCTCCTGGAATCCCCAAGTTCACTGCCACCTCCCCTGCCCATGCATGCCCATGCATGAGCTAGTCAGCAGGCTCTGCTGGGCTCAGGCAACACCAACAAGAGTTCAGGCGCCCACTTCACACCGTGCTCTCCCTGTCCCTGTCTGTCTGGTGCTCCCGGCTAGTGGCCTGGATGATGCGGGACCAGACCTCCTCCGTGCTTCTCCAAGAGCCCCTCACTGGGCTGAGGCTGACTTCTGACCGAGCAGTGCCATCAGAGTGGTCCCCAGGCAGGAGGGGGAAGTGTAGGCAGGACAGGCCTGCCCAGGAGGAGGGGTGGATGAGCAGCAAGGCCCTGGGAAGGCGGTGCCCTTTGCAGTCCCTGGTCTTTCTGGGGAGGAAGGGATGTCAGATACCACCCTTCCCTCAGCTCTTCTCAGAGGATGGACATTTCCAAGAAGCCATGGCCCCTTCCGACAGGCAGAGGCCAACCAAAGCCTCCTCCACCCTGGGCCCCTGAGACCCTGGTCCTCATCCTGAATGGGAGAAACCCCAGGAGCAGGGACCCCAGATAAGTGAGCCCCCAGGGTGAGCCCCCAGAGTGTAGGTACTTGCTGAGGATGAGTACCCCCACCAAGGGTGAGCCTCCTAGGGGAGTGGGGACCCCCTCTGGATGAGCCTCCCTCAGCCGGTTGGTGGGTGAGGAGGTGGGCCCCAGAGCACACAGCCAGCACCCAGGACAAGGCTGGGCAGACAGTCGGTGCTCAGTGGATGCTTGTGGAATGGACCTAACTTGACTCTCAACCCTCTCTCAACCTGGGGGCACCATGCCAACCCCCAACAACAGGAACAGTAGGCAAGCACACGGGGCATGTTGGCACTCTTGGGGCACAAGCGCTGGGCTTGTGCAAGGAGGGCTCCTGGGTTTCCAGGCCTACCCTGAGTCCAACTGGGCCACGCCCTGCTGTGGCTGAGGGCACCACCATTCCCGCTCACCAGAGCCAGGCTTTGGTCCAGTCAACACCACTGAGCTCCAGACCCGTAGTGACAGATGCTGGGCACCACACAGTCCCAGTCACGGCCCTCAGGTAGCCTCTCTGCTCTTGGGCAAGGTGAGGGGTGCCTGAGAGACTGGGGCTGGAATGGCTGGATGCCATCCAGGCAGGGGATGGGGCATGGGAAATAAAGAATTCGAGTTGGGACTGCCCAACTAAGGGGCCTTTGACCCACGTGGAGCCAGGAAGTCCCAGTGGTAGGGCTCACCAGGAGAACAGTGTCAAAAGCAATGAGAGGGTCAGATCTGCCACTGAGGGTGGTCAGGCAGCCCGGGCTATCTTCTGGCTGGTGGTCTGGGAAGGCTGCTTGGAGGAGACATTGGAACTGGCTTTGGAAGATTGTAAAAATTTGGGCATGAAAGGGAAGGAAATTCCACCCAAAAGACCAGGAAACCTCCAGGAGCATGTGACCAGCACTGGAATTTGAGTTGTTTGGGGTGGAAGATAGGGAGAGAGGGCTGGGGATCCAACCTGCACGGACTTCAGGCCTTCCCTTTCCAGCTCAGGCAGAGGAGAGAGAGGGAATGTGTATGTAGCACACATGTGTGTGGAACTGCACTTTGCACCCGCCTGGAGGATGCCTGGGGAGTGGGGGTGACAGGGGAGACCCGTGCCCCAGCCTGGCAGTTCAGTGGCCCCTGAAGCAGGCAGGGGTGATGGAGAAGGAAGATTCAGGCGGCCAGGGCCTGGTGAGGGGGTGACAGTGGGTGGTTAGAGAGAGAGATGGCAGCAAAGGGGTATGGGGTCCACTGCAAGCTGGGGGATTCTGCCTGGCCCCTGGCCGGTGGGGTGGGCACCCCTAAAGGGATGAGCACAGGTGGTCCGCTTCTGAAGAACAGTGCTGGGAGGCTGGCAGAGGTGCAGACCCCAAACAGCCCGTCCCAGGACCCCCGACTGCATTGTCTCCCAGGAGGAAACTGGGCTCCCGCCCAGGATCCTGGGACAGAAAGAGAAGGGTCTTCCGTGCTGGCGGCAGGGCCAGGGCACGCACCGAGTGCCCAGGGTGTACTGTCCTTACGACAGCCCTGCCAGGTGGGTTCCAACAGCCCGACGTGGCTGAGTCGGAAGCTCAGAGAGGGCCAGGGCTGAGCCCAGGGTCACACGGCTGGCCGGCAGCAGGATCAGGGCCCAGCACCTGGCCCCGAGCCTATGGGGCCGGAACCTGCGGGGCTCACCGTCCGCACCCGTCCCCTCCCCGCAGGGAGCCGTGAGGCCGCCTTCACCTACGCCATCACCGCGGCCGGCGTGGCCCACGCCGTCACCGCCGCCTGCAGCCAGGGCAACCTCAGCAACTGCGGCTGTGACCGCGAGAAGCAGGGCTACTACAACCAGGCCGAGGGCTGGAAGTGGGGCGGCTGCTCCGCCGACGTGCGCTATGGCATCGACTTCTCCCGGCGCTTCGTGGACGCCCGCGAGATCAAGAAAAACGCCAGGCGCCTCATGAACCTGCACAACAACGAGGCGGGCAGGAAGGTAGGGCGGGCGCGGGGCGGGGCGGGGCAGCGGTGGGCGGGGCGACGCGGAACTGGGCAGGGCGCTGTGAGCGGGGCGGGGCGACGGTGGGCGTGGCGGGGGCTGGAGGGGCGGGGCAATGTAAGCAGTGGGCGGGCCGGGGCAACGGTGGGCGGGGGAAGGAGCTGGAAGGGGCGGGGCGATGCAAGCAGGGGGCGGGGCTGGCGGGGCTGGGCGGGGCAGGCACGCTTCAGGTGTGACAACTGAGTTACCCAGTTATCCAGGGAGGGTCTGGACCTCTGAGATTTGGGCTTCTAGCGAAGAGAGTTGGTGAACTGAGGCCTGAATGCGCTGGGTGGGTAGTGCTGAGCACCAGCCATCACTTGTCCATCCCAGAAAGTGGGCCTTTCTATTCCCATTGCAGAGATTTGAAAACTGAGGGTGGGACTAGAGAAGTGATGTGTCTGCAGCCCCCGGCTGGTGGGCAGTGGTGTGAGACGGGGACCCTTTTTGCACTTAGGGTAGAAGCCAGGCCTGGCAAGCGTTGTGCGGGGGGAGGCCTCTAGACCACAGTTTGTGTCCCTGCCCCGCTCCTATAGGAGTCATGCCAATACACCCAGAAAGGCTTCCTGGAGGAGGTGGCCTTTGATTCATTTTGAGAGGCTGGAGAAAGGGGTGGTGCCAGGAAGCAGGAGCAGCCTGAGGAAAGGCAGGAACTGAGTTGGAAGCTCTTGAGCAGCCAGCTTCATGTGTAGGGTGGGGTGCAGAGAGGTGCGTGATAATGGAAGACATTCAAGCCGGGACACAGTGGGGAAGAAGTCAGGGCGAGTCCAGCCCCGCCTCAGGGAGATGAGGGCCTCAGATACTGGGCTGGGAGGAGCGGCCGCCATGGCGGCAAGATGGCCCGAGATAGGGCAGCCAGCTGAGCGGAACGCCTCTGGGTCTGGCTCTCCAGCCCCAGGGGCTGGACCCAGGGCACCAGGGCCTGAGGGGCTCTGCAGACCAGGGACAGACTAGCCTTTCCAGGCAAAGAAGACTTGAAAATGCCCTCTGCCCCCAAGCCCAGAGCTGAACTCATTCATTCGACCAATGTTCCTGCCCAGTCTGTGTGCCAGGCATCATGCAGGGCACAGGTGGGGTGAGACATGCCTTGGCTGTGGGAGCTCCCCCAGCACCCAGTGGGTCCACATGCAGGGAGCCCAGGGGCCCGAGGGAGGGGTAGCAGTAGCTTCCTGAAGGCAGTGGTGTCCTAGGGAGACCTTGAAGGACATGCCAGAGCTGAGAAGAGCAGAAGCAGAGTGTGAGGGGTGAGGGCAGGGGAGGGGCCCGGGGAAAGAGGGGGCAACTGCAGAGGGTTCAGGCTTGTGGGAGCACCAGGGGTGGGTGAGACAGGGCTTGAGACATATGCAGGGGCCAGCCCAGAATGGGCCTTGAACGCCAGGCCCAGGCTTGGACTTCACCTTGTAGAAGTGGAGGTCGCCTTGCAGCCGGTGGTTGCTCAGCTATGGTCGGATGAACAAATGAGTGAAGAAGTGAGTCTGCATTTCTGGACCTCCATGGAGCTCACAGACAGCATGTAGGCTGTGGATTCTCCGTGTCTGTGTGTGTGTTAATCTCTTAGTTAGGTCCGACTCTTTGAGACCCCATGGACTGTGGCCAGGCTCCTCTGTCCATGGAATTCTCCAGGCAAGAATACTGGAGTGGGATGCCATTTCCTTCTCCAGGGGATCCTCCTGACCCAGGGATCGAACCTAGGTCTCCGGCATTGCAGGCAGATTCTTTACCATCTGAGCCACGAGGGAAGCCCCAGGCTCCATTCTCTGGGAGCAGGCAATGGTGATGTCTGGAAGGGCAGAGGAAAGAGAGATTCACTTACATGGAGGACACCAGGAGGGCTCCATGGAGGAGGAGGCACATCTGAAGTCTAAACTGAACCAATCCCCTTTGACCCTCTCTAGTGGCTTAGGTTGGAGAAGGCAATGGCACCCCACTCCAGTACTCTTGCCTGGAAAATCCCATGGATGGAGGAGCCTGGTGGGCTGCAGTCCATGGGGTCGCTAAGAGTTGGACACGACTGAGCGACTTCACTTTCACTTTTTCGCTTTCATGCATTGGAGAAGGAAATGGCAACCCACTCCAGTTTTCTTGCCTGGAGAATCCCAGGGGCAGGAGAGCCTGGTGGGCTGACGTCTATGGGGTCACGCAGAGTCAGACACGACTGAAGTGACTTAGCAGCAGCAGCAGCAGCAGTGGCTTAGGTCTTGAGCAGGGGCTTTCCCACACCCCTGGGAGAACAGTCTCACCGTCTCCATTTTATATTTGGGGACTTGGTTAGGGGAGAGAGGGGGTGGCAACTGCCAGGTGGTAAAAAGGCATAGGGGAAGTGGAGACCAGCAGGACTGGGCCTGAGGCAGACAGGAGGGCTGACAACAGGAGGCTGGTGATGGGCCTGGGGCTGTTCGGGGGGTGGGGGGAATTGGGATGGAGAAGAGTCAGTATGTTGGGGGGTTTGACTGGGGTGGAGCCGTGAAACCCGGAAGCATGCTCTAAGGAGAAGCAGACTCTTGGAGGCAACGGGGGGCAGATGAGCCGTGCGAGGGCCTGTTGGGGCCAGGGCAGCCATGGCAAAGGCCTCTAATGTGGTCGGCAGCCAGGATTCTCCTGCTGACACTGTCCCCAGCTGTCCGCGAGGCCCTGGCTGGCCCCGTCCCTCTCCCACGTCCATCTCTTCCCCCGCAGGTAGAAGGTACCTTGTGCCCCTTCCCCCCACCCCCCAACAGCCCCAACCCTGTGGGGCCGTGCAGCCCGTGTGTAGTCTGAGCTCTTGGAAAAGGCCAGTGGTGGTGACCACACAGGGCCCCCTGGGGGCTCATCATGGCAGCCAAGACAGGTGGGCATGGCTTCTGAGGTTCGCTGGAGAGCCCAGTGCTGGGCACCCCGGCCCACTTGTAGAGCAGCCAGGCCCGACCCCCAGCCCCTGGGTCTTGCACAGAGTTCAGTAAGTCAGGAGGAGAGGAGGCTGTTGCTGCTACACCGAAGTCCCACAGCGAAGTGGCTTTGAGCAAGAGGAATTTGTTCTCGCACAGAGCCAGAGGCACAAAGTCAAGGTGTCCATAGGCCCAAGCTCCCTCCCGAGGCTCCGGGGGAGGGTCCTTCCAGCCTCTTCCTGCTCCAGGGGCTGCCGGCGCTCCTTGGCTTGTGGCCGCATCATCCAGTCTCGGTCTCTGTCTTCACACGGCCCCTGCTCTGTGTGTGTTCTCTCCTCTTCTGTCTCTTACAAGGACACAGGTCCCTGGACTCAGGGCCCCCCTCAAACCAGGACCACATCTGCAAACTTCTGATCTCCAAAGAAGGGCACGTTCTGAGGGGCTGAGTGGACACACATTTGGGAGGACACTCTTCAGCCCACCCCAGACTGGCACACGGCCCACTGAATCCCTCGTGGGCCAGGAGCAGATAAGCTGAGCATGCAGACCTGCTCAACTCTGAGCTCCTCAGGGCTTTGGTCCACCAACCGGGGACTCCCCCTAACTGAGCACACTCCACAGAGTGTAGGCCAGCCCCTATCCTGGGAAGAACCCCAGTTTGCCCTTTTCTGGAGCTCCCTAGGGCAGGCACCCCACTCCAGTACTTTTGCCTGGAAAATCCCATGGATGGAGGAGCCTGGTAGGCTGCAGTCCAGGCGGTCGCTAAGAGTCAGACACGACTGAGCGACTTCACTTTCACTTTTCACTTTCATGCATTGTAGAAGGAAACGAAATGGCAACCCACTCCAGTGTTCTTGCCTGGAGAATCCCAGGGATGGGGGAGCCTGATGGGCTGCCATCTCAGGGGTTGCACAGAGTCGGACACGACTGAAGCTACTTAGCAGCAGTAGCAGGGCAGGAGTGAGGCCCAGGGCTTAGCCAGCAGCTCCTCTGGGCAGGGTGGGTGGCTCTGCACCCTCCTAGGTGGTCTCCTGGGGCAGTGGGGGCTGGCGCCACCATCTCTCTCTCTCTCTCTTATCATGAGGGCGCTGGAGCCGGAAACAGCACATTCTTGAATCCTGTGATCACTTCCCGGGAGAGTGAGCGCCGGGGACCCAGCCAAGCGAGGCTTCAGCCCTTTGCTCTGCACACAGCAGTCCAATCGACTTCATTTGCGGACTGTCACTGGCCACAGAGGAGCTGACTGTGGAGGGAAGGGGTTCAGGGCAAGCGGCAGAGCGAGGCGGGGGGCAGCCATTCAGCGGGCCAATGTGGGCACACCGATGGACCACCCAGCCTGCACAGAGGCTAGCCTGGACACTCTGCCAGGTCTCTGGCCATCACTGCCCATCTGAGGAGGCACCTCCTGGGCCAGCAGCATGGGGTAGGGTCAGCTGCCCCCCAGGCTGGGGCTCTAAGAGGGCTATGCATCCGGTCAGCTCCTGGCCTGGGGCATCCATGGCAGGCAGTGTGACCAGGCCAAGGAAGCTTCCAAGCTCTGAAGGGCAGATTAGTAGAGTGAGGGGCTTTCGGGGAGAGGGGAGGTCCCCTGGAGGAGTGTCGAGGGCCGCATTAGGCATTACTGGCAATGTCCTGCCAAGCAGAGGAGGGCATGGGAACCCACTCTGGGATCTTTCTGGAGAATCTCATGGACAGAGGAACCTGGCAGGCTACAGCCCATGGGGTCGCAAAGAGTCAGACACAACTGAAGTGACTTGGCACACAACAGTCCAAGCAAAGATGATCATGGGGTGGAGGGAGGGGAAGGAGAGGTCGGACTGGGATGAACAAGAGTGAGGAGAGCGGTAGGAGGCAGAGGAGATGCCTAGATCAATTTTTCTGAAGAGGTCGCACCTTCACCCAGACCCCAAGACCAGACTTCTGGCCAGTGCCTTCGACCCAAACGCCCCACGGCAGTCATCAAGCGCTGCAATTCCAGTTCTGAATATTCCCCTGGGCCCCCTCTCCCTCCTCCGAACACGGGGTCCCTCCCCACCTTGGCCCACCCATGGTGGAGCGCCTCCCTGCTGCCTCCTTCCCAGCTCCTCCCGTCTCCACCCAGGACATCATCCGCACAGGAGAGGAGACCCTCGCCCCCTAAACTTTAGGCTGCTAGCCGCGCGCTGTGCTCCTTTGGGTCGGCTCCACAGACCTTCTCGTGATGCACCCCTCCTGGAGTGCCGCTCCCCTTTGTCCAAGGACTTCTGCTCCTCAGTGCCGAGCACAGGCACCACTTCCCCCAGGAAGCCCCACTCCAGGCACCCACCCCCTCACAGGACCCTACGCTTTGCTGCTTGGTGTCAGTTCCCTGGGCGTCCCAGGCTTCCTCGCCTTGGTCCAGGGCCCGTGCGATCAGGGCAGGCAGGAGAGGGATTGGGCAGTCACCAGTACTGTGGGATGTTTCTCTCTCTCTTTCTTTCATTTGTTCATTCATTCATTCATTCACTGAGGGTCAGGGCTGGGGTTCTGGACTAGGAGGCAGAGGGTGGCCAAGACCACGCAGGGCTAGGCTGTCTCAGTGAGGCCAGCGGGAACTAAGACAGCTGACAAACGGCCCTTGTGCAGCCGTGGGGCGGCAGCTAATGATTCCCCATCTTTAATCAGGCCGGGCTGGCAGGGCCTTTTCGATCTGAGTAAATGAGTGCCCGGGGTCAGGGCTGGCTCTGGGAATCAGCCTTCCGGGGCCAAGGAGGGAGGCCCAAGGAAAACACACGGCTGCGCCCATCACGGGCCCTCGGGGAGCTGGGGAGAAAGAACAACACTGGTCGGAGGGCGGCTTCCCAGCAGACGGCACGCCTGGGCCTCACTGATCCGTGCGCTCACCCCCCCGCCCCCACTCCGTCCTTCAGCAGAGGTGTGCAGAGCTCCATGTGCGTGCCAGGCTTCCATTGAACAGCCACTTATTAAGTGCTGACTGCATGCCAAAGCCTACACCAGGCACAAGCGTGGGGAGCAGGAGAGACTGGAGATGGGGTGCACATTTACTGAGCACCTGCTCTTGCTGGACCTGCTACCCTGCCTGGGGGGTGCATGCACCAGCTTCTTCACCTGCTACAGTGAGTCCCACGCCTGCCCCATCCACCCAGCCTGTTTCCTCAGCAGTGTGTTGACTTGCAGCTCCCTGAAGTGTTGTGAGAATCTCGAGGAACACATTTGATGAGCACATGCCTTGCTCTGCCGAGTTCTGAATATTCTCACGGGGACCCTCATAGGGTCTCATGCAGTTAGGGACCTTGTGGCCAGTAGCCCCATTTCATGGATGAGGAGACTGAGGCTCAGAGAGGAGGAAACACTGATGTGTGGTCACACGGTGGGAAGTGGGTAGCCAGATTTGGGTCAGGCCCCCCACCACCTGCCTCCCCCTCCCACTCCTCCCCAGCCCATACTGAGCCTGCCCTGTGGCCCGCAGGTCCTGGAGGAGCGCATGAAGCTGGAGTGCAAGTGCCATGGCGTGTCAGGCTCCTGCACCACCAAGACGTGCTGGACGACGCTGCCCAAGTTCCGCGAGGTGGGCCACCTGCTGAAGGAGAAGTACAACGTGGCCGTGCAGGTGGAGGTGGTGCGCGCCAGCCGCCTGCGCCAGCCCACCTTCCTGCGCATCAAGCAGCTGCGCAGCTACCAGAAGCCCATGGAGACGGACCTGGTGTACATCGAGAAGTCCCCCAACTACTGCGAGGAGGACGCAGCCACGGGTAGCGTGGGCACGCAGGGCCGCCTGTGTAACCGCACGTCGCCCGGCGCGGACGGCTGCGACACCATGTGCTGCGGCCGCGGCTACAACACCCACCAGTACACCAAGGTCTGGCAGTGCAACTGCAAGTTTCACTGGTGCTGCTTCGTCAAGTGCAACACGTGCAGCGAGCGCACCGAGGTCTTCACCTGCAAGTGAGCGGCCCCGCCCGCCCGCCCGGCCCGCGGCCCCGCCTACTCTGCCGCGGCCCCGCCCGCCCGGCCCGCGGCCCCGCCCACTCCGCCGCGGCCCCGCCCTGCGCCCTTGGGGTCTCTGCCCCGGCCTGCCTGACCGCGCGGGCAAGAGGGGTGTGCAGGAGGTGGGCGCTCTAGGCGCGAGAGCGCTCCCTCGGGGCGAGCACATTTTCCTGGCCCACCAACGGTTCTCTCCTGCCACGCCAGTCCTCTCTTGTGGCAGAACAGTGCCCATCAGCTGGTCCAGAGGGCAAGGCCGATGGCGTGAGTTGCCCCAGCGGCGCCCAGTGCATTTCTTTTCTCTGGGACAGTGAACCTCAAGGACACACACATACTCGGAAAGCAAAGTGACAAGACTCCGAGCGTCCTTCTCTCCCAGCCTGGTGGTACAGGACGCAGAAAGACTTCGTCCCAGGCCTCAGCAGTCACTGGGCTCCGCGGCAGTCTGGACAGATGTCGACAAAAATTATTTATGTTTTCTTAGTATCCGAAGAGGATTTTAGCACTAAGGCATAGCCGGTCCTAACTTTGTACTCTGTTAGTGTGTTCCCTTGCCGCCCTCTGCTCCCTCCTCTGGCCCCTGGGTACCCGTGGGAGCATCCCTGTGCATGGCCCTCTGCAGGGGGAGGTGGCCAGTGCATGTGGTCTCCACCTGAGCTGGGCGGGGGTGGGGGGGGGGGGCACGGCCGAGAACCTGTGAGGAGAGCCACGGACAGGGACCTCTGGCCCCTTCCTCCCTTCTTTTGAAAATCATATCTAGCAAATCAGATTGTCACCCACGTCAGGTTCCAGGAGTGCTACGTCCTTGAGTGTGTTGTTCTTCCAGCCCCCCACCAGCCTGATACCCCCTGGTTTACAGAAACCCCTCCCACCCTGGAATCAGCTGGACCCCCAGGACAGCACCGTGCCAGGGCAGGCTGGTGGGACAGGGGGACAGTTCAGGGGTATTTGCCTTATTTGACAGATGGGGACCCTGAGGCCCGGAGTAGCTCAAGCACTAGCAGGAGACCCCGCAAGGCGGTGAGTGGAGGCTCTTCCCTGGGCTCAGGCTCCCTGACGGTCGTCAAAAGGCTCCTGACCTTGAAGGACTTGCTCTGGGGACACCCAGGGTGACAGGCAGTCCCCATGCCTTGAAAACTCTGGCTGTGCCCTTCCTCCCCCTGCCAGCTTCAATGGGGTGCACGCCCCCCGCCTCGAGGTGCTTTTGAGGGTTTCTCTGGTGGTCTCCTTGCCCAGTCCAGGCCCTTTCATCCTGACCCTGATGCTGAGAAAGCTCGGATCCAGGGCACTGCTCCGCTGGGGTCCCACCTGCTGCGCCAGCAAATGGCTGCCCTCCAGTCATCCATGGTCCCCACCCCACACAGACCCTTCCATGAGGTTAAGTTACCCTGAAACCCGGGAGACAGGAACAGAAAGGGGTCCTGCTTGACTCTAAGCTGTGGGCCGGGTAGGGAGAGACTCAGCGCTGGACATGCCCTCTGCCAGTACTCCTGCCACCTTGGGGAGATCGAGGGACGGGGTGTCCAGGACCAGAAAGGACGGTGTGCACCACCGTCCATGCGCTCGTCCCTGTCCTGAGCTTAAGGCGTCTTCTCTCAGAATCCCATGGAGATGATCTTCAGGCCACTAACCAGACAAGTGGGCTGGACACTAGCCTGCGATAAGTGACACTGGGCCCTGGCCCTGGTGTCCACCCTGCCTGCCCACACGATGCCAGGACATGCCACCAACAGCTGCTGTCCTGGGAGCTCCCAGGCCACTGTGAATGCCCCCCAGCCCCCTTCCCAGCCCCCTACCCTAGGTCCCAGGATACCCTGCTGAGTCCACAGGCCTAGCATCCTCCGCCAAGAAACTGGTTAACTTATATTGTTATATAGTGTCGAAATGTCTATAGTGTCTTTTAAATTATTGTGACCTACACTGGGTACTGGGGGGCGGGGGGATGGCCGCGCTGTCCCCGAGCTAGGCTCCTCCTTCTGCTTGAAACCGGCCCTTGGACCTTTGGGGCCCCTGATGCCACCAAGTCACGTGCACTGTCCCTCGGCTACTCGGTGGCCCCCAACTGAGACCCCGCCCTCCCCTAATAGGATGTCACCCTTCCCTTGAGTGAGGGCGGGGCTGTCATGTGGCCCAAGCAGGGACGCTGGTGGCCGAGGTGCTGTGTGTCCCTGCGGTGGCCGCCCCACCCCACCCCTTCAGGAGAGCTGGCGGGTTTCTGATGGGCTGTGTCTGGCCTCCCCAAGAGGGGAGTGCTCGGCTCCAATAAAGCTGGAATCAGAGAAGCAAGTGTGTGAAGTCTCTGCAGCCCTTGCTGCGGGGGTGGGAGAGGGACTCACGAGCAGTCCCCTGAGGACAAGGCCCCCCACCCTTTGGACCCCGTGTGTGGGCAGAGCTGGCGCTGTGCTGATGGCCCTTCCCCCACGCCGTCCTCCACACCTTGCTGCGGGGGCTTGGTTCTCATCCTGCCTGCCCCCAAGAACTTTGGGCCTGTCCCCACCAAGCAAGGGCCACAGATGGGGGGCTGGACACAGACTCTGAGGCCTCCCCAGACAGCCTGGGTCAGGCCACAGGGGCAGGAGGGTCATGGCCTGGTGCCGGGGGCTGCTCTCGGGAGAAGAGGGGCTGAAGGCAGGAGGCCCTGGCCCTGTCTGCCTCCCTCTGTGTCTCCTTCCCCCTCTGACCCCAGTGGGATCTGTCCTCAGGGTCCCTGTGGGTCTGTCCAGCTGTATCTGGGGGGCTGTGACTCCATGACCCCCCCATCCCAGAGCACTCCTTGCCCTCTCCGGGGGAGGCCAGGCAGCCCGAGGTCCCTGGGAGCTCCGCGGGCCCCTGGCTGGCCATCAGGCCTCGCTGCTTCTGCCAGAGGCCCTGTGAGCAGGGAGGATGAATGGCATTCCTGCCGAGGGCCGGAGGCATGCAGCGGGGCCGGTTTGGCCACTGCCCGCTGTCCCGAGGCAGCCTGGCATCACACAGCCCCCATCCGCCTGGGCACCTGGGCCCAGATCCAGGTGGAGGGGCCCCCAGGTGGGCTTTTGGAGGAGGACGTGCCCCTCAGGGCGTGGAAAGAGAGGGAGACAAGGCGAGCCCTGGACCTGAAATCCCACCTCTGTCCCTCCTGGCGCCCCCGCCCTGGGCACAGCCTCTAGTGCCCCTGCCCCCGTATTTATCAGCGTCTGAATCAGATACACCAGCGTCCCCATCCCAGAGTGAGAGGTGGCTGGGGCCAGGACTCGGGGGTTGATGGGCTTTGGGGGGCCCCAAGCTAGGCCCCGGGGGCCCCAGGGAGATTGGCAGGAGGCCCCTGCTCCCCACGAGACGGTGAGTGCGTCCGCGGTGGCGGCAACCGTGGAACGCCAGGGTCTGGCTACTCCCACAGGGCCAGGAATGAGGAAAGAGCTCCGAGAATGCCCTGGCCCCAGTGCCCAGACTGTACTCACTGCTTGGCCATGGTTCAACCCCAGCCCCGGCCTCCCAGGGCCGCCCAACACACCCTCCAAGGAGCCCTGCCCCAGGTGCTGAGCCCACATGGCCCGGCCTGGTCTGGGGGCCCCAAGACCCGCCCCCACCCCAGCCCAGGCGCCAGCTCTGAGGCTGATGTTTCAGAAGCATTCCCAGCAGCCCAGCACCCCCACGGCCCCCACAGTGACACCCGTGCCCTCATCACCCTCTGTGGGCCCCGGGCGTGCAGGCCCGTTCTGCCTCTGAACTTGCCCAGAATGCAGCTTCTGCGGGCTTGCCTTCCCATTGTGCCCGAGACAGCAAGGATCACCAAAGCTGGTGGGTCACGAGGGCTTCCCTGGGCAGGATTTGGGGACGCTGGTGTGGGATGGAGGGCGCCTGCAGTCCTGGGGGCATGTCTCCACCACCCACCCACTCATTCATTCACTCACTGGCTCATTTAGCCTTGCTGGAGGCCCCATCTGGCCCTGGAGATGGCGATGGTTCAAGCCTGCCCCTGACCCTCAGGGGCTCCAGGCCTTTGCTTCTCTCCTGCCCTAAGCAAGGCAGCCCATTCCAGGGGTGTAACTGGACTGAGGCGGACTGGGAGAGAGGAAAGGGCTTTGGACTGGCTCGCCCACCTCTGAGCCGCAATGTCCCCCTCCGTAGAGTGGACACGGGAGCCGGCTGTCTGGCCAGGCCCACGTTCCTGCTTTCTCTGGAGGATGCTCCTGCCCACACTTTGCTCTCAGGCCAAGCTTTGGAAACAAGGCCTCCCACCCTGTTTCCCAGGGCTGCCCACTCAGCTGCTGTCCAGTGGCCAGTGCTCCCAGGGGGTCCCGTGGCCGTGGTGACAGAGGCTCTCTCCTTGCTGCGGCCTTGGAAGTCCTTCCTGATCTTCTGTCTCATCTCCTACGGCCAACCTCTGCCCCATCCACACGCAAAGCCCCCACCCTGCCAGCAACCCTCTCCTCCCCAGAGCTACCCATCACCCCTGCCTCCCACCCAGCCTTTGCTGCATCTGTGTCTCCAGCCACGGAATCCCTATCTCCTCCCATCCTTTGCCTGCAACCCTCTCCCCTATAATGCCCACCATCCCCCAGCAAGCTTGCCAGGGCTCCTGCCCCCCCTCACCTTCCATCCCAGCTCTCTGTCCTCATGGGCAGAGAGGTCTCATTGCTGTGACTGCCCCCCCCCCACCCCAGCAGGCTGGAGGCCCTCGGAAGTGAGAAGGGCCCCCCCATGCCAGTGCCTGGCTCTGGCCCATGGTTACCCACAACCTCACAACACCCCTTCCCTAGTTAGGTTGGTGCTAATTCTGTTTTATTGATGGGAGAACCGAGGACAGAGAATAGAGGGTTCTGTCCTAGGTCGTCTCCCTGTGAGAGGCAGAACCGGGATTTGAACTCAAATTTCTGGGGTCTTCCCTCTACCCAGCCCCAGCCACCCCCACGAGGGGGAACTGAGGCCCCGGGGCCTAGTCCAAGGCCTCACAGAGATGAGTGGGAAGAGAATAACTACAGCGGGTCCGGGGAGGAGATGACAGCAGCTGTCTTCACTGAGCACAGAATGGTGAAGACTGGGCTAAAATGCAGCAGGTGGGTCTGGGTTAGACACCTGGGTGAACTTCCTGCCTCCTAGAGCTGGGAGGTGGGGAGGAGTCAGGAAGGCGGAGTCACGGGCCTGGTGAAGGGAAGAGGGGCCTGGGGCAAGCAGGGCTGTGGTCTAGGGAGCCCGAGGGGCCCAGGAGGGCACGAGAGATGAGTGAGGACTAGAGCTCCTGGCGGTCAGGCAGACGGGCAAGCTGAGGGCACGTCCCCTGGGAGGCGCGGCACTGGGGCAGGGGCCCCGGGAGTGGGGGGTCGTCACCTTGGACCTCACCTGCGGCCATCCTTTCCCCCCTCCAGTCTGAGCTTGTGCCCACCCCCCTTCTCTGTGATACCCCTGCCTCCTCATCAGGTCTTTGATCTTTAGGACCTGGGGACTCAGCTACCTGGCCTGAGCATCCAGGAGTCTTGGGAATCTTGTAGGTCTGAGGATGCAGGGGGCCACAGGGAGTCCTGGCACCCCCAGGAGTGCCCAGCAGAGGCCTGGGTTGTGGCAGGGGTCTGCCAAATGAATTGGCAAGGGGGGGGTGTCAGGGCCTACCCGCAGCCTGCCCTGGGCCGGCACTGCTCCCAGGGTGCCAGGGGTGAGCAGCGCCCAGGCAGAACCGCCTGGCCGGTCCCCCTGCTGGCCTGTCCTCTCGAGGTTTGGGTGGCACGCCGCCCTGAGCTCAGCTGGGACCCTGCAGCCTCCTGGGACGCTGAGGAACAGCAAGCCCTCCAGCCTTGCCGGGAAGCGGCCCAGACACGGGCCCTGGATCAGGAGTCCTCTTACACCACCTGCAGGCAGAGGCCAGCCGGGCTGGGACGCCCTCCAGGCGCTGGGCACAGGTGGCCTCGCTCGTCCCCTGTGGGTGGCCGGCCCACCCACCCTCAGGCCCCAGGGTGGTCTCTAGGACTCCAGTCCACCCAGACTAGCCCAGCGTGGGGTCTCGCTGGTAAGGCCAGCCACGACCTTCGAGGAGGCCTTTCCGGGGATCTGCAGCTCTGGAAGCCCCCTGCCTGAGCTGTGGGGGCTGGGCACAACGGGGACTGTTCTGCTGCTTCACCGGGTCCCCAGGCCCGCAGTGGGCTGGGGGCATTTGACCAAGTCCCTCCCCTGGCTTCTTGCTCAGACCCTCACTGCTGGCTCCCGAGTTCCCCTTTTCCTCCAAGCAGGACAGGACAGCACGCCCACTCTTCCCCGCATTCCTTTGTCCCCTCATCCATCACTGCTCATCTCCTTGGGGCCCAGGGCTTGGCTGGGCCTGGTGGGGCCCAGAGCTGAGGCTGAAATCAGGTCCCTTAATAGCTTCAAACCAGGACAGGGGCAGAATGATGAACAGCAGGTCCCTTCATCCCTCCTCCCTGCCCCCATCCCTGAGGCTGCACAGAGGCAGGAGGGGTGGGAGCAAGAGGGGTGGGGAGCCGACCCTGGGGGGCTGTCGGCAAAGCTCCCTGGAGGAGCCGAGGCCTCAAAGAGAAGGGAGGAAAGGGAGGGGTTGGGAGCAGAGGCGAGTGAGGGTCTCTGGCGGGACCTGGGCTGCCTGGCTGGAGGGACGCAGAGCTTGGAGTGTGCGGGGGCTGGGCAGTGGGGAGAGTGGAGCTTGGACAGCTGCCCCACGGCTGACCAGGTTCCAGAAGGTTCTGGGAGGACAGGAGGGAGCCTGGCCCTTGAGTCGCACGGTTTCCAGCTTTTTCCAGAAGTCGCACGCCTTACTTCTCCTTTCCTCAGGGCCATTGCGGATCCCAGATCCGGATCTGGGCCTTCTGCACAAGGCCAGCTGGCTTCCCTGACACCTGAACTGCAATCCATGGCCCTTTCTTCCATGGAAAAGTCTCTCAGTGAGACCTCCCCGGTGGTCCAGCGGCTAAGACCCTGCGCTTGCAATGTAGGGGGCATGCGTTCGATTTCTGGTTGGGGAACTATGATCCCACATGCCCAACCCGCTGCAAGAAAGAAGGCTCTCAAACAGGAGTCACCAGGCTGGGAGGGCTGTGGGCAGGACGGCTGGGCGCTGAGCCCCTCCTGAAGCAGCACCCCCGCCCCCTCGCCCCTCCTCTGCTGAGCCCGTGGGGGCGGGCGTCCATCGGCCTGCTGTCCAGCGACTCCCCAGGTTCTCCTCAGACCCAGGACAGGCCTGGCCACCCTGGCACCCCACACCCCCAACTCTGAGCTGCTGAGGCCTATGCCAGGGCTTTGAGCTTCTGCTCGTCGACTCGTCCAGGGAGGCATCCAGCTGCCGGCCGAGTACGCGGGGCTGGCCTTGCGGACGGGGCCTGACCCGGACGCCCACTTCCCCTCCTGTGTTCCCAGGGAAGGAGCATCGATTAAATCTCAACGGCAAACACGCTAGGGGAGGGAGTGGACACAGCTGAGTCACCAGGGCTGTCTCCCCGGGAGCTGGGGGCGTGCCCACTGCTGGGAGGGGCAGTCTCCCATCCCTGCTCCGGTGGAAAGTGCTTGCCAGCACTGCTCACTGAGGACATGGAGGGGCAGCCCTAGGAGGTCCGGTGCAGGGTGGGCCTCAGGCTACATTAGAAGGCCTTGCTCACTGCCCCAGCTGCTGGAAGGAGGGAGCTCCTTGTCACTAGAGAAATTTAAGCATGGTTTGACCTCCACAGAATGGCGAGGGGGCGTGCAGCCCCCACAGCGTTCCGGTTTCACGATTCTCAGACGCGGAGAGCCTGTGCTTTCTGTCTAGTGTTCCAGGGGTCTCGGTTCTGCGGCCCGGGGGGAGGTCACGGTTGTGGGCCAGGACCCAGGCGGGCAGGGGATGGGTGGTATTGGGCTCTGGGAGGCCTGCCGTGCCCAGGTCCCCTTCTCCTCTGCCTCATCTGGAGTCCCCTCTGAGGCGAGAAGCACTTGGTCTCACTCGTTTGCTCAATGAATTTCACTGCGCCCCTCTCGTGTGTCAGACGCCGGGGGAGACAATGAAAGTCCTGCCCTCGGGGAGCTGACCATCTGGAGGGTCAAAGGCAACAGGCCGTCTATCAGAAATGTAACGAACAGCATAAACCATGAGGGGTCCAGCGTGCGAGATGGGAAACAGGGCCGAGGCGGGTTACATAAGACGGGCAGGCGGTCAGAGTGCACTACGTGAGGCAGACGAGCTGCCGCTTGACGGAGGCCAGGGCAGGAGAGGGAGAGGGCACCCCAGGCAGCAGGACCCACCAGGCCAGAGGCCGGGAGGAGAGGGGACGGCTGGTGGGCGGGGAGCTGGGCGCCAGCAGCCCCTCCGGTGCAGGACGGGGGCCTTCTCAGGGTGCTCGGGGTCGGGGAGGAACCTGGACGCAGGCCTGCCCCCTGCGCAGAGGGCCGGGGCGGTCCATGGACGGAGCATGGCTGGCTGGGCCCAGGAGCTGGTTGACAGCAGGGGCTCTGGGACCAGCCCTTTCCTGTCCTTGTGTCTTTGGTCCACTGTTCCTCAGTTTCCCCTCTGTAAGACAGGACGGACTGCCTGTCCAGGGCCTGCAAGGAGCGTCCAGCGAGATGGCCTGTGTGGAGTGCTCAGAACTCGTCCGCCCTCCACCATGCTCCTCCCCTTCCTCACCATCCGTCCAACCGAGGGGCAGAGGGAAGAAGCATCCCCCACGCTGGCAACCGAGCAAGGACACGGGGAAGCCCCTCTGCCACCCACCCTGCTCGGTCCCCGCCCCACTGGACAGGCTCGTGGGCGGTGGGGGAGCTGTGGGAGTGGGCAGCCCCTCCCTGCTCGCCCCCTTATCCCCAGGGAAAAGCAGGACTATCTCCCTGGGGAACTCCCCCTGCGGACAGATGCCACACAGCTGCGGCCAGCCCGGACCAGAGCAGACACTGAACTTTACAGTTTGCATGGAAGGACCCTGAGGGCCCTGCCCTGGTGTGCCCACTGCGCTTTACAATTTGCATGGAAGGGCCCCAAGAGCCCTGCCCTCATGTGCGCACCGCACTTTACAGTTTGCATGGAAAGGCCCCGAGAGCACTGCCCTCATGTGCCTACTGCACTTTACAGTTTGCGTGGAAGGGCCCGAGAGCACCGCCCTGGTGTACCCCGGGCGGGCCCACCGCACTTTACAGTTTGCACTTTTCCCTGATGACCACTGTCTGGCTCAGCCCCAGGGCCCGGGAGCCCCAGGGCCCGGGAGCCCCAGGGCCCGGGAGCCCCAGGTCCCGACCTCTCCCTCTCCTTCCGGCCCCCTCAGCTGGTGCCCTTGCCCCTCCCTGGTTCCTTCTGGGGGTCTCCTCACCTGTTGCTGGCCCCCATGTGGGGCTGGGGCTCAGGGACCCTGTCGTCCCCCGCTCCCGTCCCCCACGGGGGTTCTCGCGGTCACAGGGCTGTCCGTGGTTCTGAATTACTGTCTCCCAGGCCAGGGTGGCCGTAGACCTCCTCCAGCCCCTGGCTCCTGCAGGTGGCACCAGCGTGTCCCCCAAATGGCCCTCCCTTCTGGGGACTCCCTGGGGCCACCTGCCCTGGATCCCGCCCCATCGTCTGGCCCACCCGCTCCCTCGTCCCTTTCCTGGGGTCCCTGCCCCTCCCCTGGTGGCCCCCGGTCACCCCCCGGCTGGGACGCAGCTTCTGCCCGGACAGCCCGTTTGTGCCACCCCTACTGCCCTGAGCGGCTGTGTTAATGCTGCTTCTTTCCTTGTTGGTGCAGACGGGGGTGGTGGTATCACTACCACTCTCGGGTGAAGCGGGCCCGGGACGGTGTCCAAGCCCCTCTGGGGACCCCCACCCCTGATACGTCCTGGCTGGCCCAGTGTGAAGTGCCCCCCACACCGCCGTAACGGGCACCTTAATCCTGTAATCATTTTCTGATACCTTCACGCGCCTGTCACTGGCAGTTAAGTCAGAACTTGGCAGGAGCCCCAAGTGCCAGGCCGGGCCCGGCCCAGCGGCGGGCGGGGCAGGAACCCCCGCCAGGGTGGGAGAGGCACCTATTTTTAGCCTGGAGAAGAAAACTAAACCCCAACACACACAACAAGCAGCACAAGTATTTGTTTTTATTCTTAAAAGGGCTTGGGCGGCGGGTCTGGGGCCTGCAGCGCACGCCTGGCTCAGCCACGCTGGCTCAGGGAAGGCGCGCCTGTCCCCGCATGCCCCACAGCCCCAGCCTGCACTCCAGAGCCTCCCTGGTCCGCACCCACCAGCACCGTCCCAACCAGGGAGCCTGCCGGGGAACCACGCCCCTCTCTCCGCTGCAGCCCCGGAACCCCCGCCTCCTGGGGTGTCTCCCCCAACCTGCCCTTGGACAGGCCCTCCTCAGCCGGGGAACTGCACCATGCCGTGCTTAGCGCTCAGTCGCGTCCGACCCTTTGGACCCGTGGACTGTAGTCCACCAGGCTCCTCTGTCCATGGGCTTCTCCAGGCCAGAGTACTGGAGTGGGTGGCCATGCCCTCCTCCAGAGGATCTTCCCAACCCAGGGATCAAACCCAGGTCTCCTGTGTTGCAGGCGAATTCTTTCCCATTCGAGCCACCAGAAGACCTTTTTAAATGAGAAAGTGAAAGTCGCTCAGTCGTGTCCAGCTTTTTGCGACCCCATGGACTGCAGCCTGCCAGGCTCCTCTGTCCATGGGGATCTTCCCAAGCCAGGGATCGAACCCAGGTCTTTGCATTGCAGGCGGATTCTTTACTGCACCAAACATGCCCTACTTGGGGGTGCCAGTCTGACTGCTCCTGCCGGCTCCTGCACTGCGTCCGGGGCATGAGGAAGACATCCCACAGTGCTCACATCCGGGGCAAGGGGTGCGGGGACGTCTTAGCAGCACTGAGGACGCAGCCTGGGCTCCCCGGGTACTGGGGAGGAGGTGGGGAGCGTGCTCTTCTGCAGCCTCTCTGAACCCCCACAGCCAGGTGGCTTTCCTGCTGGGTCGGAAGCCCGAAGTCGAGGTGTGGGCAGGGCTGTCCCCCCCAGAGTTTCTGTCCCAGCTCTGGGTGGCTGCCAGCATCCTTGGCTTGTGCCCGCATCACACCCGCCCTCAAGGCCAGCGTCTCCCCACCTCTCTCTGCCCCTTCTCCTGTGGCTGCTCCTCTGGGTGTGTCAGAGCTCCTCCGCCCTCTCCTGGGACACCTGTGATTGCGTTCAGGGCCCACGGATGATCTGGGACAAGCTCCCATCTCAAGATTCTTGCCTCAACCACACCTACCATACAAGGGAAGGTGTGTAAGCTCGGCATTTGGATCTGGCCGTCTCGGAGGCCACTGTTCAGCCCGGGACTGACAACCTGGGGACTCCCGGGAGGGACACCCCAGAGCCCCCGAGAGGCAGTGCCTTCTGAGAAGAGGGCAGAACTGGGGTCCACAAGGCAGAGGGCAGCCCTCGTCTCCAGAACTGGGGTTTGGGGGAGAGACTCAGAGCTCCTGGGTGCACCCCAGCCCTGCAGGTGTGATTGCTGGCTGTGTGGGGAGGGCCGCCCTGGGGTAGAGCAGGCCTGGGTCAGCCGGGCTCAGCGGGCCGTGTGCGTAAGGAAGCATCGCCCGAGGCCGGTCGGGGTTACCCCACCTCCGAGGGCCCTTCCTGGCGAAGGCCAGCAGAACCTTGTGGGTGAGGAGTGAACCAGTGATACATGGCTCTTAATACCCTGCTGACTCTGCTCCATCCCCGCCCAGGCCTATTTGATTCACCTCCAACTTGGCCAGGGTCTGCCCAGGTCCCCTTGGATATCGCCTGTCCCCCCCACCTGCCTGTGGAGTCCCCTGCTAGGAGTCACAGGCTGGTGGTCACCAGCTGAGAAAGAGCCCCTCGGGCTCCAAACTGCAGAGGCCACATCACCGCCTGCCCCGTCCCCGGAGCTGGTTCTCACGGAGCTCGTCTCCAGACTTCCGGCTGGTGCCGCTGGTAGGCATGACCATCGCTGGCTTGTCACCACCAAGGCCCGGCGAGTGTTGTGTTGACCCAATCGATGGATGGATACTTTCCAGACATTGGTTCGCTGAGAAAATGCCTTAAGTACCAGGAAACAACCATACAGAAGGGTAAAGCCTGAGTGGGGTGTGGTGCCAGCAGCCCAGCCAGCAGGCGGCTCTGGTGACCCCAGGAGCACGGTGTGTCCCCCCCGCCCCCAGCCCGCCCTGGGCCGGGGTCCTGGCTGGGTTCAGCTTTCTAGGAGATTAGAACTCCGGTGAGTGCATTTCCTGGGCGCCCACACGGTGGCTCGGTCGGTGAAGAGTCCGCCTGCAGTGCAGGAGACGCAAAAGTTGTACGTTAAGTCCCTGGGCTGGGAAGATCCCCTGGAGGAGGAAATGGCGGCCCGCTCCAGTATTCTTGCCTGGAGGATCCCCTGGACAGAGGAGCCTGACAGAGATTTTACCACCAGGACCAGGGAATGCCAGGATGCCAAGACCACCTGGTGAAGAGAGTGCCCCATCCAAGCACCCTCCCAGGCTGGGGGACCCTGACGAGGCCCCAAGCCCACCCTCACAGCCCAGGAGATCTTTCTAGAGAAGAACTCAAGGCTGGACCTCTTTCCCTCGTGTCCCGGCGCCAAGCACACAGCGGGCTCAGTGACAACTTTTGAAGCAAAACAAAGGGAAGACCGAGATGAGACCCGGCTGTCCCGGCAGCCACAGCTGGGCAGAACACTGGAGCGCTCTGGGTGGTTTAGACCCCTAGCCCTCTCCCCCTCACGGCCCGTGTGTGTGCAGCGGGGAAGGGCTCGGGCCCCGCATCACTGGCGTGGCCGGCTTGCAGGGGGCGGCTACTGGACCAGCTGGCCTTTCCTGCTCAGACTTTGTTTTCAGATGGGGGCAGCACGGGGCAGACGTGGGGGTGTGTCCTCTGTAGCCTCGAACTCCAGGGCAGGGGCCCCAGGCCCTCTGACCCTCCTCCGAAGGGCAGCTCCTCTATGACTGCTTCTGCAGGCTGGAGTTCCACAAATGCTGAGATGCCCCAAAGGGCTCTGCTGCTAAAAGTGTGACAACCCCCAAGAGGCGTGAGGCTCTCAGAGGGATGCTGTCTGCCTCTGGCCTGACAGGTTACACTGGTCCCACGCCCATCTGCCAACGCCGGGGCACCCCCAAACAGAGGCTCCCTGAATGTCGGCTCTCAGCTTCTGCAGAGCCTCAAGGGTGGCCTGCGACAGAGCAGCCCAGAGCTGGTCCCATCGCCACCCCCCAGCCCAAATCAGCCGAGGCGCCTGAGAGGAAGCCAAAGGCGAGGGTCTGTGCTCAACTGTTCCCAAGTGAAACTGTCACACAAAAGACGAGTTCCAGAACTGCTCGGAGGGCTCTCAGCCACGCTAATTGGCCACGGAGGTCGTGGGTCAGGGCAGGCCGCACAAGGACACCTTGTTGCCAGGCTCAGGCTGGCCCACCTGGGGTGGCGGCAGGAGGCTAACCTGGGCTGGCGGCGGGAGGCCCGCCTGCTCTTTCCCAGGAGGCCTGACTGCTACTGTCACTGCTGGTGTCACCCCGTGGGGAGGAGACGTCCAGACACAGCCGGGCAAGCTAGCGGAGTCCCCTGTGCCCCGTGGTCAGGAAGAGGGAGACCTTCAGTGTGGCCTGATCTCACAGCCCGCCAGCCCGCACCGCCACGACCTCACGCCTCCTGGCTGGAGGCGAGAAAGGCTGGGTTCTCCAGGAGGAGCTGACCAGCAAGGGGCCCAGACCCAGGGCCCAGAGAGCAGCGCCTGGGGGGAGGCAGGGCCACGCGAGCCACCCGCAGCTTCCCAACGCCACGTTCAGCTTTCCAGATCGGGCTGGCAGAGACGGGGGAGGGAATTCCAGAGCCCAGGCCAAGGGCAGGAAAGGCCAGGTGAGCATCTCGGCGCCCACGGGGAGCCAGTGGAGCTTGGGGTCCGGAGTGCGTTGGGCTGGAGTGCCGCGTCTGGACCACCCACTCTGCAGTGCCCACCAGGAAGCACACCAGCCCGGGCACGGCCTGCCGACGCCTGGGGTCAGAGCGGCCCCTGGTCCCGCACTCTCGGGGCACCTGCCACTGCTGTGGGTCAGCTTTGTCGGGAAGCTCTCTCCTCCGCGGGCCCACACCCAGCACCTGCCCAGCCCTCCCTAAGGTGGTGAGTGGAAGGATGGACAACAGGATGGGTGAACAGGAGGATGCATGAGTGAACGAAAGGAGGCGAGAGTGAGGACCCAGTGAAGGACAGGACGGGTGAACTGGGAATGAATTCGTGAGCAGACAACTTCCCAAAAGAGCAGCCACCCGGGAGAGGGCAGAGCAGGGCCACAGTGGGGGCCCCAGGGCCTCCGTGGCCACAAAGTCTTTGAAGTCCCAGTGGTCCTCCGGGGTCCCGCAGGTTGTGAACGTGGCCAGAGTGGCCCGTTCTCAGACCCTCGGTACCTCGGGGCCCCATTCCTTGGTGCCACTGGCCCCTGGGCCACTAGTTCAGTTTGCCTCCCCAAGGTGACTTTCCCGTCCTCTCTGCTGGCTAACTCCTGCACATCCTTGAAGAGCGGTTCACGAGTCACCTCCTCCAGGAAGCCCCCGGTGCTATGCAGACAAGGGCAGGAGCAGGGACTCCAAGGCCCACTGCCGACCCCTCCCAGTGGCCCACAGTGGGCCTGGAGCGGAGTGGGGGAGAGAGACGCCCCGTGTTGGGAACAGAGGGGCGGGCCGGGTGAGAGGCCTGGCAGCAGGAAGGCACGGCCTCTGTCCGTGTCGTGCCTGCTGGGGGCTGCTATCTAGATGAGGTCTGGTCTCCGCGAGCCTGGTTCCATTCTCTCTGAACAGTGAACTTTCTCTGACCCATCAGGGTGCCCAGTAGGGCTGGGGAGGGGCTGTGGGGGCACCCCTTGGGACTGGAGGGGCCCAGGAAGTGGCCCTGTGATCCCGGGCCTCTGGGAAAGCCCCCTGGTTCCCCTGTGTGGCACTGTCACAGCCCCACTCCTGTGAGCTGACAGGGCTCCCGTCTCTCACGGGGATGCCTCAGAGATCGGAGGGGCCCGGCAGGCATGGTCAACCAGGACCAGGAGAGCCCGCACGGGTGGGCCCCTCGAGGGCCTCTGATTCCTCGTTGGTGATAATCCCAGGCCCTGGGAAGACACCCCAGACTCTGCTCGGCCCCAGAGGGTGACCCCCGGGGTTTCCACTGGTTGCCCCACCCTTGGGGTAATTGAGAAAGCGGCTTCCTTTTAATTAAAGCTCCGCAAAGGGCCTAGGCTCCCCAGGAAAGGAAAAGTGGAGACGCGGAATAATTAGCCAGACAAAAGGCAAATCCTCTTAGCGTCTCCCCGGGCGATCGCAGGTTAATTGGCTGATGCTCCCGCCGCCCGCCCAGGCCAGACACCGGGCTTTCCCCAGCCTCCCGCTGCTCGGTGACCCCGAGGCCACACCTGCCCCGCTGTCCGGCGTGGGAACCCAGCAGGGACTCCGGTTGCCCTCTGATCCTCCCTGCCCCGCTGGGCCCTCTGCTCAGCCTCCGCCCCACCCTCGTCGCCCTGTGGAGGGAGCCCAGGAGAGCCTGGGGGAGCCCTGGCCGGTCTCCCTGGAGCTGCTGCCACTCTGGGCCAGCATCCACACTCTGCCCCAAAGGCGCACTTTCCCTTGGCCCGGTCCAGCCACGCACAGCACCTGAAGCTTTGCCCGGGGTTAACCCCTCTGCCTGGCTGGCCCCCTTCCCAGTGGACACCCTCCACTCCCACCACCCCCGTCCTGGGATAACGCCTCCTGTGGGGGTGAGGTTGGCCCAGCCTCTCCGGAGACCATCCTTGGGCAGGGAGCCCTCACAGCGGGTAGCTCGTTAGCTATGCACCCCGACCTCCAACTGGTCCGTGTGTGGATCCGTCCCCAGGCAGGATTGGGGTCCGCCCCAAGGACTCAGGGCCCAGCACGCCGTAGGCCCCTGAGGACGGCCAGGTGCCCGCAAAGGTCACTGCAGGTTGGAGTTTGGAGGGTGCTGCCCCAGAGAAAGGTTATCAAAGGACAAGAAGGCAGGACAGAGAACAGTGAGGAGGAGAAAGGGAAGAAGGCAGGAAGGAGGGGGTGCCAGCCCGTCGCACCTCTAGGGTCATCAGACCCCCCGACTGGGCAAGACCCCCGGGAGGCCCATTGCACTTCCACCTTTGTGAACGATCTTTCTGAAACGTCCGCTGTCCTATTCTGCTCCGTGAGGCCTGCCGCGGGCTGTGGCCCCCGGTCGGATCCCAGAGCCGCAGGCACCAAGGTCACTACCCACAATCGTGGACGGAACAAGAGCGCCGGGCCCGCCCCTGGGTCAGCCGGTGAAGCCACGGAGGCCCAGGGCGGTCGGGAGCTGAGGCTCGGAAGAGCTGGGGTGCAGCGGGAAGGGCAGAGCATGGGGCCCAGACGGGGCGGCCTGGCCTGAGGCCTCCGTGGGGCAGCCCCAGGTCTGCCCCCTCCCCGGTGGCTGGCCGGTGACTCAGCCCCACGGCTTGGTCTGAGGCTGCGGGCCCGGTGGTGTTTCCAGTTGTGGAGAGAGGCGGACAGCTGTTTATTTTCCTTGCTATTCAGGGGGGCGGTGGGGGCGGAGGTGGAGAGAGCTGACCCCGCTGGTTCTCACACAGGCACGGGCTCCCCAGGAGCCCCCGAAAGGAAGGCGGCCCCGGGAACAGGCCGCCAGGGCTTGTGGGGCCGGGGCCTCCCCGCCGCACTGTGGGGGCAGCCAGCCAAAGCCAACTCCACAGGCCAGTTCCTGGAGCGGGGTGTTGGGGTTTCCGAGGTCGGGAAGGAACTGGCAAGGCCTGATCCATGATGTCACCGGCCCAGGCCCAGCCCTGGCCTCGGCCCCGGCCAGGCCCCCACCTCCTGAGAACAAGGGCACACTGGCCGTGGTGGGACACCCGGGGTTGGGACAGACTCAGGGGCCTGTCGCAGGGTGGCCTTGCCCATCCCTGCCCCTGGACACCCAGGACATCAATTTGGGGGCCCCCCGGGAGGTGGGGCCTGAGTCCCCTGTCCCTGGGCTGGGCCTCAGGGGTACCGAGTGGGAGTTTCCCGAACCAGGATATCATCCTTCCAGGATGCAGTGATTCACCCGTCCCGGCAGGCTGAGCGCTGGAGCCTCAGGGAGACGAAGACCCCCACCCGGTCCGGGGCCCGAGGTGTGGGGCTAGGGGGCCGGGCAATCTGCAGCCTAGACGTCCCCTTCGCAAGCCGCCCCCCTCACTCTGAGTCGAGGACCCCCTCCTGGCGGGCAGAGGATGGACGAGAGGAACCACCTTCCTTCTCCTTTTCTGGGATTTCCAGTTTTCTGCCGCAGACACTATTTTTTCTGGAACTTTTTAATGAAGTATAACCCACAGGAAAGTGGACGCAGAAGTGTACAGCTCAACGAATTTTCACAAACCAAACCCTGCGCGTAAGCGTCCGCAGACCAGGAACAGAGCGAGGCCGGTTCCCAGAGGCCCCGGAGCCCCTCCTGGCTGCGGTCCCCTCCCTGGGGCCGCGCGCCTCACTGCCGGCCTGCCTTACCTCCACAGGGAGGTCACACGGCCTGTCCCCCCGGCTGTCTAGATGCTGTGTTCAGCTCTGTGTTTGTCCAGGAAGATGACCGCGTAGGTGAGGGACGTGTGAGTTACCTGGGTTGGGGTAATCACCACCCCACCTGTGCTTCATCAGAACTTCACGTGGTGCATCTCAAATAATACTCTTCTTGGGTCGGCGGTACCTCAGAAAAGCTGAAAACGAAAGCGTACATCAACAAACAAAAACGTGTTTGCAAAATATTGTGTGTGGTTGTAACTCTCGTAACGCTCCTTGCCCCCCCCACACCCTTTTTTTTTTTTTGTTTTTTGCTTTGGCTGTTCCACATGTGGGATCTTCCCCAACCAGGAATCAAACCCACGCCCCTGAATTAGGAGCACGGAGTCTTAACCTCTGGGCCATCAGGGAAGTGCAATGCTCCATTTTTCTTAGATAGACTTTTTAGAAGAGCCGTTTTGGTTTAACAAAAACACTGAGGAAAAATACAAAGTTCCCTTATGCCTCACTCTCCACACCCTTTCAGTTTCCCCTGTTATCAATATCTACGATTAGTGAGGTTCACTGTTACAGCTGATGAGCTGATATTGATGCTGGTTTATTAATAAAGTCCACAGTGGACATTCAGGTTCACCCAGTGTTATGCACTCTGTGCGCTTGTGCTGGACTACGTTAGGTCGCTCAGTCGTGTCTGACTCTTTGCAGCCCCTTGGACTGCAGCCCACCAGGCTCCTCTGTCCAAGGGATTTCCTAGGCAAGAACACTGGAGTGGGGTGCCATCTCCTCCTCCAGGGAAACTTCTTGACCCAAGAATCGAATCGGATTCTCTTGTGTCTCCTGTACTGGCAACTGGGTCCTGGGACACTAGCATCACCTGGGAAGCCCAGATACGTTCTACAGGTTTGGACAAATACATGTATAAGAACATACATCCACCATTGCAGGATCATACAAGGTGTTCTTCTGCCCAAAAAGCCCTCGGTGCGCCACCTCGTCTCATCTCTTCTTCTCCCTAAGCCCTGGCAACCACTGGTCTTCTTACTGTCTCCATAGTTTTGCCTTTTCCAGAATGACGTAGAGTTGGAATCATACAATATGCAGCCTTTTCAGTGACAGACTGTATTTTGGGGGCTCTAAAATCACTGTCGGGGAAGGCAATGGCAATGGAGGGCTGGTGGGCTCCAGTCCATGGGGTTGCTAAGAGTCGGATACGACTGAGCGATTTCACTTTCATTTTTCACTTTCATGCATTGGAGAAGGAAATGGCAACCCACTCCAGTGTTCTTGCCTGGAGAATCCCAGGGACGGGGGAGCCTGGTGAGCTTCCGTCTGTGGGGTCGCACAGAGTCGGACACGACTGAAGCGACTTAGCAGCAGCAGCAAAATCACTGTGGACGATGACTGCAGCCATTAAATTAAAAGATGTTTGCTTCTTGGAAAAAAGCTATGACCAACCTAGCCAGCATATTAAAAAGCAGAGACATCACTTTGCCAACAATGGTCCATCTAGTCAAAGCTATGGTTTTTCCAGTAGTCATGTATGGATGTGAAAATTGGATCATAAAGAAGGTCGAGTGCTGAAGAATTGATGCTTTTGAACTGTGATGCTGGAGAAGACTCTTGAGAGTCCCTTGGAAAGCAAGGAGTTCCAACCAGTCAATCCTGAAGGAAATCAACCCTGAATATTCATTGGAAGGACTGATGCTGGAGCTGAAGCTCCAATACTTTGGCCACCTGATGCAAAGAGACTCATTGGAAAAGACCCTGATGCTGGGAAAGATCAAAGGTGGGAGGAAAAGGGGATGACAGAGGACGAGATGGTTGGATGGCATCACCAACTCAATAGACAGGAGTCTGAGCAAACCCTGGGAGATAGTGAAGGACAGGGAAGCCTGGTGTGCTGCAGTCCATGGGGTCACAAAGAGTCAGACTGAACAACAAGCCTTTCAGACTGGTTTCTTTCACTCAGTGACATGTACTCAGGGTCCCTTCCTGCATGCCTTTCTATGATTTGGTAGCACATCTCTTTTTAGTGCTGAAAGCTGTCCTGTTGTCCGGATGGACCACAGTCTGTGTATCCACTTGCATGCCAAAGAACATCTTGCTTGCTTTCAACTTTGGGCAATTATGAATAAAGCTGCTAGAAACATCCAGGTGCAGGCTTTTATGTAGACGTGGTTTCCACTTCTTTGGGTAGATATCAAGGAGGGTGAGTGCTGAACATACGGTAAAGTCTAGCTTTATAAGAAACTGCCAAACTCTCTTCCAAAGTGGCTGCACCGATCTGCATTCCTGCCTGCAAGGCACAAGTGTTCTGGTTGATCCACATCCTCGCCAGCATTTGGAGCTGTCGGCGAGCTGGATTTCAGCTGTTTTAATGGGTGTGTACTGGTATCTTATTGCTGTTTTGATTTGCATGATGACAAGCCTCTTTTCATATGCTTTATTTTCCGCAAGGTGGGTTATGAAACAGCCATTTCATATGCTTATGTATCATCTTTGGTGGGTGTGTCTTTCCAGACTTCCTGTCCACTTTTTAAATTAGGTTGTGTGCTTTCTTTTTGTTGAGTTTTAAGTGTTTTGTTTTTTTTTTTTGGTATATTAATTCTTTGCATATGTATTTAAGATACCTGTCTTTTATCAGATTTTTAGAGATTATTCTTTTAATTAGTTCCTCTTGGCCATGCTGGGTCTTCGTTGCTGCCTATGGGCTCTCTCTAGCTGCAGTGCGCAGGCTTTTCATTGTGGTGGCCTCTCTCATTGCAGAACGTGGGCTTTAAGGGGAGCAGGTTTCAGTAGCTGCGACACATGGGCTTGGTGGTTTGGAGCCTGGGCTTAATTGTCCCTCAGCATGTGGGATCTTCCCAGACCAGGAATCCAGCGCTTGTCCCCTGGTGGATTGGGAAGCCCTTTCAGATGTGTTTTGCAAATATTTGCTCCCAGGCTGTGGCTTGTCTTCTCTTGACGTTGTCTCTCACAGATCAGAAGTGTTTCATTTTAATGAAGTCTGGCTAATCAATTATTTCCTTCATGGATCACACCATTGGTGCGATATCTAAAAAGCCATTGCCTTTATCAAAATCTTCACGCTTTTCTCCTATGCTGTTCTCTGGGAGTCTCACTGCTGTTGTTGTCCAGTAGCTAAGTTGTGCCTGACTCTTTGCAACCCCATGGACAGTAACACACCAGGCATCCCTGTCCATCACCAACTCCCAGAGCTTGCTCAAACTCATGCCCATCAAGTTGGTGATGCCATCCAACAATCTCATCCTCTGTCGTCCCCTTCTCCTCCTGCCTTCAGTCTTTCCCAGCATCAGGGTCTTTTCCAGTGAGTCGGCTCTTCACATCAGGTGGCCAGAGTATTGGAGCTTCAGTTTCAGTATCAATCTTTCTAATGAATACTCTGAGTTAATTTCCTTCTCCTTGCAGTCCAAGGGACTCTCAAAAGTCTTCTCCAGCAGGAATTGAACCTGGGTCTCCTGCACTGCAGGCAGATTCGTTACCGTCTGAGCCACCAGGGAAGCCCGGGAACCTTACGGTTTGACATTTTACATTGAGGCCTCTGATTCTGAATTCATTTTTGCGGATGGGTGAGGTCTGTATCTAGACTCTCTCTCTGCATGTGACTGTCCAGCTCTTCTGGCCTCATTTGTTGGAAAGACTTGCCTTTGTTCCAGTTGCCTTGGCTCCTTCGTCAAAAGTCAGCTGCCGGCGTTTATGGGGGTCTATTTCTGGGCTGTCTGTTCTGTTCCACTGATCCATTTGTCTGTTCTTTCACCCCATGTCTGGATTACTGTAGCTTTACAGCTTTGTGTACCGTGCATCACTGTAGCTTTCTAGTGAGTCTCGTGTAACACTCCAAAAAACCACCAGTGCTATTTTTAAGAGGTGTCACTGTAGGAAGGACTCTGCCTGCAGCTGCCCTGCTCTTTGGGGTGTCTGCTCTGCTCGCCCCCTGGTTCCTGGCAGTGCCCTCCAGGCCATAGTGGACCCTTGGGTGTCAGGGCAGGGGGAGGGGCCCCTCCTCATCTCCCCATTGTCGGTCAGCTGGGTTTTGTTTCTCAGGCTTGTGGGAAGTGTGTGTACATGGGGGGGATTGGGGAGGGGGGATTCCTTGCTGCGGATTAAACATTAACCATTTTATCAGTCAGACGAAGCCTGGGGGCACCCGACGCAGGGTCCCCATTCCTCCGAGGTGGACCTCTCCCACTGATGGCTTCCCATGGCCACTCTAGAGAGGACTCCCATCAATGCTACTGCAGGCTCGGGGCGGGGAGGGGAAGGGGGTGGGGAGGGGAACCGAGTCCCTGTGGGACCTTGGCAGGTCACTCTCTCTGAGACTCTGTTTCCTCACCTGCCTCAGCCCTGCCCAGAGAGGGAGTGAGGTCTGGTCAGGCAATGGGCAGAAAGCCCTTTGCAAACTGTAAAGTGCCAGGCAGACCTGTGAATGCCAAGGTCAACTGGAGCGTGAGCATGGTGCAGGCGGCCCAGAGAGGCGGTGGAGAGGGGCTGGGGGGGAGCTTTGAGGCCCCCCTGTCCCTAAGTCACAGGTGTCTCCCTGTCCCCCAAGGGACAAGGGGTGTGACGTGCCGGGCGCACATGAGATGCAGAAGTCACAGGGCCCAGACCCGGTTCCTCCTGCCTCTCCGCTCCGGCTCACTCAGAGGCCGGGCTCTGTGCCTGGTGAGGATTGAAACCACCCCCCTGGCCTGGGGCTTGGTTAAGGACATTTTCAGAACTAAGACTGGAGCAGCAGGAAGGGGTGTCAGCCAGGCCTGGGAATGTAGACTGTTCTCTGGGCAGTGGGAGCCATGGAAGTTTCCAGGGTGGGGAGGGCGTGGTGGTGGAGGGAGACCGCTATGGTGGGCCCCCGTGGATGGCTGTAATTTACAAGCCCCTCTCAGGACATCCGATCTCTTGACTGAAAGAGCACGTTCAAGGCTCTGGAGGCGTCACCGAGTCGAGGAAGCGAGGCGGCCCTGGCGGGCTCCTCCCCAGGCCCAAGCTGTGCTCCCGGGCAGGGGGCGCAGGGCCTCAGGGACCATGGAACAGCCCTCTTCGCACAGACCTGGAGCTGAAGCCAGGCCAGCCCAGGGCAGAGCCCCCCAGCCACTAAAGGGTGCACAGCGCCCAGTAGGCCTGGCAGAATCCTCTGTCAAGTGCAGCGAGCCCCCTAGGCTCCCGAGGAGGACGTTAGAAACTGGCCAAACCAGTCATGGGTGTGGCTTTACCAGTAGCTACAGGGGGTACAGACCACGGAACTCTGCCCAGACAGGGTCTCCCTCTGCCGGAGACCTGGCCTCAGCTCCTCCCCTCCTGCCAGTCTCCTCACCTCGGTCCCCCAACCTCCAGCAGCCCTGTCTGACCTCAGAGTCCAGCTGGGTCCTCGATTCCCTTCTCTGTCGGGCTGACTCTTTCTCACCTTCTGAGACAAAGCTCCAGCTCCCCTCCTCCTCCAGGAAACCCTCCCTGCTTCCTCACCAGGCAGGGCCCTGATGAGGGACACCCAGGAGGCCATGCCTGCCGGAAGGTCAGGAGGGCTTCCTGTAGGATGTGATCATGGAGCAGAGGTTTAGATTAAGAGGCAATAAGAGGGAGTTATTGAAGAAGGAGAGTCAGGTGGGCCTGACACTGGTCATTCACATCTCCATGGAAGCAAGCAAGGTCAAAGGACAGTGGTCAAGAAATTGAGTTCTGGGGGCTTCCTGGTAATCCAGTGGCTAAGACTCTGGGCTCCCAGTGCAGAGGCCTTGGTTCAATCTCTGGGCAGGGAGCTACACCCCACATGCCTCAGCGAAATCCCAAGTGCAGCAAATAAGACCCCATGCAACCAAATAAAGAAGAAAGTGAGTTCTGGGAACCCTGCTGTGACCGTGACCTCAGACAGGCTACTCAACCCCTCTGTGCTTTGCAAGAGGAGAGCGCGCTATGGCTGGGCTGTGGGCCCTGAGCGATCCTCACGTGGCAAGTGGGGTGCTCCAGGCTGGGTGGGGAGGCACAGCAGGAAGGCGGCTCTGAGCAGTGCTCACGTCAGAGCCGCTCCCCAGGGCAGGTCATGGGGCTCCACGGCAGTGCTGGCCAGGGGCTGCGAGACCCCAGGAGTCTGTTCTGGGGTGCCCCAGGGTCTGGGCACACCGGCCTCCTGAGGTGAGAGCAAGGACACGAACAGGGTTGCTGCCTCTGGGGAAGGAGACCAGCAGGGCCCTGCCCAGAGGTGGCAGCACCTTGAGGATGTCCCAGCGCCTAAGCTGCTTGTCCACAGCCTGATGAGGTGGCACCGTGGCCATCTACCCACGGCCCCGTGCTCTGGGCGGTGTTTCCTACGCCCCCATGACCACCAAGCCCTTTCATGGTCCAGCTATCGTGCCTCGAGGGGCTCCATGAAGCACAGCTTGGGAATCACCAGGCAACACCCACTTTCATCATCGCTGCAGTGAGAGCAGTTGGAAGGGCTGGCGGCAGAGGCAGCCCAGCCCGCGGGGTGGCCTCTCACTGTGGAGCCTCCCTGTTCAGCCTGCAGCTGTGCCCCTCTCTGCCTCAGTTTCTCCACTTGTACAGTGAGGTCCCCAAGTGTTCATGCTGTGGGGAGCCCCTGTCCTAGGACCTTGGGCACGCGGTGCAGGAGGGGACAGGGTCCCAGTGGGGGTCGCTCACACCAGTTCAGACCCTGAGGAGGAGCCCCAGTCCTGCCCACTGAGACCCCGGAGTCCCAGCCGCCCAGGGCAAGGCCCAGACAGGGAGGCGCAGGAAGGGGCAACAGAACCAGGCCCCACTGCTTAGAGAGGCTGCCTGGCACAGGCAACCTGCCAATAGGCAGAAGGCCCCTGAGGGTCACTGTGGGCAGAAGAGCCCCAGAGGGCCAGTCGGGGCTCTCTCGGGAGGCACTTTGTGTGACACGGGCTCACTGGGTCCAGGTGTCGGGGTCTGTCAGCCCTTCCCTCCTCTAGGCCTCAGGCTGTCACCCAGAAACAAGCCCTGCCAAGGTTGGGATGGCCACGTGGGTGCTGTGACAGGACTTCAAAGTGCCCATGGTCCAGACTGTGGCTGAGGAGGAAGAGGGCTCTGTGCCCATCTCACAGATGGGGAAACTGTGGTCAGGAGAGCCAGGGAGGGGTCTGGGGCCAGAGCAGTCCGGGAGGCCCTCGGGTGTCCCAAGTTCCCCCACTGGGACAGGCGCCCACTCCCAACACGCATCAGCTACGTGGTGGGTGCTGAGGATGCAGCCGTGAGCAAGACAGACCAGGGGAGATGCCGCCCGGACCTGCCACTCCATCAGGGCCATGGGAATGGACCGAGGAGGGAGGCAGGCGCTCCAAGGAGCTGTGGTCAGGGGCCCGCAGAGCAGCCGAGGCAGGAGGGATGGATGGCCGTTCCAGCTCCAGGCCCCCTGTGTATGTAGGTAGTCAGCACCGCCCACTGGCAGAGGCCCGAGGGCGCCAGGGACGAAGCCCCTCGGGGAGGAAGGCCGGAGGCTGGGAGTAGACGATGGGGTGTGCAGGCGGGAGCAGTCGGTTCCAGATGCCCTGCCCAGGGTGGGCAGAGACAAGAGGATCTGCCGACGGATGGACTCAGGGCTAGGGAAAGAGGTGGCGGGGGTCCGAGGTTTCAATCTGAGCTCTTGTGGAGTAGGAGGAAGGGCTGTTGTCAGAGTGGGGGGTGGGGAGCTCAGGTGTGAGAGTCCTACGGAGGAACACGCAAGGGTGGGCTGATGGGTGGTCTTGCTAGGACGCACTGTGGGCAAGGGTGTGCTGGAGGCGGCTTCTGGGGCCTGGCGCCGTTGGCCCTTTTCTCTCCGGCAGCCTGACTGATGCACGCGTCCCAACACCTCGTCTCTGCTCCCTTGCACACTGTCTGCTGGGTACGGGGAGCCCTTGCTGCCTCAGACTCAGCCCTGATTTTTGCAGATCATAAGTGAAGCCGAGGCACTTCCCTGGTGGTCCTGTGGCTAAGACGACTTTGCGCTCCCAATGCAGGGGGCCGGGTTTCGATCCGGGGTCAGGAAACGAGATCCCGCAGCTGCAACGAGGATGGAAGATGGCATGTGCGACCACTGAGAGCGGGGGCAGACAAATAAAAAAAGGAAAATAGGAAAGAAAGAAATGAGCCCACGGCCAGCGGGAGGGGGTGGCTTGCCCAGAGCCCCGCCTTGGTTAGCCGAGAGAAAAGCTCCCTGCTACCCTGCAGCCCCTCATCTCAGGTGGGAGGTCCGCACCCCTTTTCCAGATGGGCAGCCGGAGCTGGGAGGGGTGGGAACACGCCCCAGGCCTCAGGCAGCACGGGGATTTGGCTGCGGGTGTCGAGTCGGAGGCCAAAGCCGCTGTTTTTCCAGGGCTCACGCCTGCCTCTGGGGCCTGTGGGAATTTTCTCTCCCGAGAGTCCTGAAAGGCCGGAGGGGCGGGAGTGCTGCGCCCAGCTGATGGAGGCGAAAGGGCCACAGGCTTTTTGTGGTTGAATTATCCAAACACTGAATCGCTCTATCCGCCCGGGCGGCTGTGAACGGGCCGGCTTTGTCCAGCCTGAGAACAGCGGGGCGCAGGCCAGACAAAGGCGGGCGCTGACGCGGCCTTTTCCATGGTCCGGCAGAGAAAGGACGGCCCGGGGACAAAGCCTGGTGGAGTCGCGGCGGGCGGCGGGGGGCTCCGCTTTAGTCACGGTGTGGCTGGCAGGAGGGGCGAGGGCCCCCCAGAGCTCCCCGCCAGCAGGCCCTCCCTTGAGTGTCAAGACCAGAGTGTCGTGGCCGGAGCCCACCTGCCCGCGGCCCTCTCGATCCTTAGGGCTTGAGGCCCGTCCAGAGGAAGCCTGACCGACACCAAGAGACCCCCCTCCAGGTCCCCACTGCTGCCACACGCCACCCCCATGGGCCCCAGGGCCGGCCCGCCCATCGTGGACAGAGGAGGGCCAGTCTCACCATGCCCGGGTGGGCAAGGCCTCCGCAGCCTGCAGCCGGCAGTGCCCACCTTCCAGCTGCAGCTCTCGAGGCCAAGTGGCAGCCCAGGGGAGTTGAGCCAGGGCCCCCTCATCCTCCGTGGCCTGGTCTCTGGGCCCAGCCCTGTGTGTCCAGGGAGTGACCATGGTCGAATGCCAGGCCTGAGGCTCGGTAGGGGGAGGCGTGAGCCGCAGAGGAGCGCAGGGTGGGGGTGTCCTCAAGAGGAGAAGACCCCAGCGAGGAGAAGGGCAGAGCCAGGGCCTCCTTGGACCCCCTGGCCTCGGTTCCCTGGAGCCTGTCTGAGGATTCAAGGCCACACCCTATGCTCCAGTGAGTGGGCAGCCCTCTGGCCACCTCGTCTGAGCCCGAGGCCCTGGGGCACAGGGGGCTTCAGGCTGATGGCATGAAGCAGTGGGAGCAAGGACGGGGCACCCCATTGGGCCCAGGCTTCAAGGGACGGAGGAGCTGCAGGGGCAGAGGGAAGGGGCGGTTCTGGGAGGTGGGTCCTCTTGGGACCCCCGCCACAGCCCCGAGGTCGCAAAAAGGAGCACACAGGGGTGGGTGGACCAGCTCGACCTGCATTTGAACGCTTTCTCAAGGCTTCCTTGAAAGGGAGCTGGGATGGGGGCCCAGTCCCAACCAGGGTGGGCGGTGGGAAGCACCGTGGCCCACTCAGGACTGCATTTAGTCTAAGCAGGGGGGACCGTGATGGTGCTGGTGGGCAGCCGGGATCCCTGGGTGAGCTGGAAGGAGGATGGGGCCCGGGGCCCACATGAGGACCGTCCTACTCAGGGGCGTCCAGACGCCAGAGCAGCAAGCCCTGGACACCAGGGCCTGATCCGCCAGGCCTGGCACAGACTCCACACGCCATGGCTATACCGCTGAGCTGCCCACAGGGTGTTACGTTTACTGGCATGGGAACTGAGGGTCAGGGGGACTGGGCAGGCTGAGGACTATGGGGGGCTCCCCTCGCCGTGTCCAGAGGCTGCCCTGACTAATTCCAACACGCAACTGACCCCCCTGTCTTCCCACATGCCTGCACCGTCCCCACAGGTAAGGCGGGCTCGCCTCAGTGCTGAGCCCCCCTGGGCACCCAGGGGCACAGCAGACACAGGTGGTGGGCTCCCGGGGAGAACACTGGGTGTCAGCATCCTTGTCTCTCAGGCAGAGCAGGCCCCCCCAAGCTGGGAGCTAGAGCCCCCGGCGTCGGCCCGGCCTGCATGGGCCTCTGAGGCCTGCCCCACCGCCCATCTGGGTCCCATCAGCGTTGCCCTTGGCCAAGAGCATGTGGCGTCCGTGGGAGTTGGAAAAACAGCCGCAGGGGCCCGGCCTGCTGCCGACCGGCCTGGGCCCCCCCTCCAAAGCCGGGAGGGAACATTTCTGATGAGGAAGCAACTCAACTGAGCCGTCTCTCATCAGGTGGGGCCTGGGGAAGCTGCCCGGCCCCCGCCCCGCCCCGGCCACCAGGCTCCGGCCACGGTCTTCCGCCAGGATGTGACTAAAGGCCTGGCTAAGATCCGTGGGCTGCAGGGAGGGCGGCCCAGCGGGCACTCAGAGGGTCAGGAGTGGCTGTGTGTGTGTGTGTGTATGTGTGCATCCACGCCAGTGTGTTTGCGTGTGTGTGTCCACGTGTGTGCGTGGCTCACACTCAGGTCCTGGCGCCAGGAGGAGGAGGGGTCCTGCGAGACCTGTATGGGTTCCAGGCACCCCCAGACCCTGGAGGCCCCCATCAGACAGCCTGGAGTTCAGGTTTCTGCTTCGTTTGCCAGCCTGCTCTCCCCTCAAAGAAACAGAGTGATGTCTGCAGGAAACAAGGTCTGAAGCAGGCACGGAGAGGATAGGAATCACCTTCTCAACAGTCCAGAACCTTCCGAGACTCAGCCGAGGGCATCAGAGGGACCTTCTATGAGGGGCAAGGAGACTTCCACATGATTTCTACCACCTCGGACTCAGCAAACCTTTCCCAAAGTCCCACAACAGCCCAGGCCTTGGGCCCGGAGCCCAGGGTCCAGGGCTAAGGTTCCCAGGGTGATCAGATGCTGCTCCCAGCCCTTGACATCTTACCAGACTCCAGCACCTGCCTCACCAGACCGGGGTGCAGTCAAGGAGGCCTTCACAGAGGAGGGAGTGTTTGAGCTAAATGTATAGAATGAGCACAGGCCAGCTGGGCTGATGGTGGGGGTGGAGGTGTACGGGGGTGCTGAGGCATCGCCCGAGCTGGGGCGCAGACCCCTCGTGAGGCCCACATGGAAGGCGGGCTCTGCAGTCCTCTGTGCCCGTTCCCCCTGTCCAACCCCAGGGGCCTGGCATGAAGTGTCTTGTTGGTACCCCCTTGCCTGATGCAGGGTGTCCCAGAGCCAGCACCTCTGGGGATGGTGTGGTCAGATGTGTGGTTTCACACACGCGGCAGGGGGCGGGTGGGCAGAGCCTCCTGGGACCAGGAGGCAGCTGGCCCCGATCTCCCCTGCAGGTGGCCGTGTGGGACCCTCTGGGGGCACTCGGCTAAGCCTGGAGGGCCCAGAGCTGCCTGGGAATGGCATCTGAATTGTGGATAATGAGGGCGGAGGGAGCGTGAATTCCAGAAAGCTAATGTGTTTGGAGAGAGCAAGTGAGCGGCCCGGAATGCTCGGTCACTGCTGGTCAGCGCCAGGCCCGGCCTTTGTTCCCTGGCCTCTGGGAGCTGGAGTCTGAGGGTCAGGGGTCCTCATCACAGGCGGGTCCTGATCAGGATAGGGGTGGGTCACCCCCAGCTTCCCCTGCCCCCACCCCTGATCACAGGGGAAGGTTCAGGTCCAGTAGGGTAGGCAGGCAGGGAGACCTCTGGGTGGGTGGCGGTGGGAGTGGGGATTGTCAGGGACAAGGTGACACCCTGAAGGCTGAGCTTGAGGACGGGGGGCTGACGCTGTCCTTGGCTGTGTCCCAGGACCGAGAAGTGCCCCTTTTGGGGACCGGGACCTGGCTCAGCCTCCTGACAGGAGGGGACACCCCGGGGGCTTGTTCAGACACACGCACTCCAAGCTGACTGCCCACCCTGCTTGTGGGGGCTCAGAGGTGCCCTCCGCTGGGCCTACTGCCGGCTTCCTGGTGGGTCCACACCCTCTGAGCAGACAGGCCAGGGCAGACTCCTGCTGGGCAGAGGCCACTGGCTGGGCCCGGGAACAGGGGGAGGGGAGCTGGGACCCAGCCTTGAACCAAACCTGGGACTGCAGCGCCTGGGGAAACTGAGGTTCGACGCTCCAGGAAAGGAGGAATGACATGGGGAGGGAAGCATCCTCGTCACCGCAGCTGGAGCCAGGTCAGCACTGAGGTTCGGGGCCGGGTGCCCAGGCGGCGGCTCCTGGCACTAAATCACCTTCCCAGGAACTGCCAAGCGCCCACTGCCTTGCTCACAGGCAGGCTGTTCACTGGCGTGTCAGTGACCGGGCAGTGACAGGTACCTCCCGCGGCCTCTTGGGGGGGGTCCTCTCCTCCTGGCTCCGGCTACCCATTCCCCCCCAGCACCACCTCACAAGGTCACCCCATCGCAGGGTGAGCACAAGTGAGGCCACTGAGGTCCTGAGGTTTCCCCAGCTCTTCTGGGTGAGGGAAGGCCTGCTTCAGGCACCCGTGAGCTCCGCACCCTGCCGAGAGGCTGCGAACAACCCTGCAACCTGCTAGGGGCTACAGGTTGTCATCACTTTCCCTGGAACGTGTTCTGCTTCCTCCCGTCCCTCAGGGCTCCCCACCGCCCACAGGAGGAGTGGACCTCAGCCTCCCCGATCTGTTCCTGAACGTGGCCACGCCGTTCCCTGCAGTTTCTGCAGCGGGGGGCCTCGCACCGTGTTCCGTCGGGGCCCCGAGCTCTCTCTAGGACTCAGCTTGGGGCCGAGCAACCCCAGTCCTGTGGTGGGCCATCCCCCCACCCCACCCCCAGCTCCTGGCTTCCATTCGCGCTTGTTCGAGCCATTGATGGCACGAGCCTCTGGGCATCTCGCTCCTCCAGGCTCCCTGAGGGTGGAGGGTGCCCTTCTCCTGCGTCCAGCGTCTGACCCCAGAGACCTAGTCTTGGCTGAGGACCAGGCTCTGCTCTTTTGGGGACCTACTGGCCCCCACTGCAAAGCAATGTGGGCCGGACCTAGGGCTGGACAGGCACTGGTCTCAGAAGTTCCCTCCAGATGGACGCAGATGCTGTCAAATCCAAGGACGCAAAGGGGCCAGTTAGCGGTCATGGTGCCACGCTCCCCGTCTGCCTCAAGTAACGCCTCCAGGCTTGGAATTATTGTTCCCAAATGTGTACTTACTTGGGTTTGCTTTTGAAAAGGTTGGGATTTAAGTATCACCCGATAACACACACATGCCCGGCTATACCCGCAATTACAGAGCAGCCAGGCCCAGGGTCTGGCGGGTGCCCATGGCTTGCTGAGGAAGTGCCCTGGGCGGCAGGCCACTCTGCCCAGGGAGGGCCCGGTCTGGGCAGTGCCGCATACTCGGGCCATTGCGGGGTGGGGGTGGGGGGCTCCGGGTGCTGCTCCCTGGGGCAGAGGTGGCTTTTCAGGGCACCCTGAGGACAGAGGGGCACCCTGGCCGGCTGCACTCACACAATACGACAGGTAACAGGGAGCAGACACCGGTTCATCTTCCTGTCCGGGCCGGTACGGAGCGGTGGCTCCTGTGATCTATTAGGACTCTGGGTCGCTGACACTTGCCATCCTTGGGGCCCTGGGCATGTTTCTTAGCCTCAGTTTATCGTCCATAAAATAGGATCATATACTTGGCAACAAGTAGAGAGTTGCAAGTATTGCAAGATTTTGCAAGAGAGTTGCAAGACTATTGCAAGTAGAGAGAAGGTGTGCAAAGACCAACCCCAGGGCCCACTCGAGGCAACACCCGGAGATCTGGGGGCGGGAGCAGCTGGGAGGGGCCAGGCAATGGCGAGCCTGGGCGTGCACCTCCCTGCACAGGGCCTGGCGCGTCCCGCGCTTGATCACGGTGGTGGTGATGAGATTTATCAGCCACATTATTGTTCTTGGCCACCTGAAGACCACCGGCGGGAGCAAGGGAGGCAGGCCAGCATGGGTGATGGATGCCAGGGAGCTCCGCCGGACATAAAAAGGCAAGACTGCAGGTGGGAGGGGGTGGCATCAGAGGGGAGCCCTGGGGGGTGAGACCTGGAGCCTGGGACACGTGGAGCCGCCACCCCTTCCCTCCTGTCTGTAGGACGAGCCCCACATTCTGCAGCGGCAAAGCCAGGCTGCCCGGGGCAAGGGCCAGGCCCCCAGCACCAGCTCGCACACTCGCATGAACCACCCTCCACCAGCCTCCCTTCCCGGGCCTCCGTCCCCGCCCTCACCCCATGGCTGCCCTCTCCCTCTCCAGCCACGCTGCAGGGAGCCTGGAAGGTTTGCGGGGACCTGCTGCTTCCCCTCTAGCTGTGGGACTTCGGGAAAGTTGGTTAATCTCGGTTATCGGTTGGTTAACCTCTGATCTTGGTTTCTTCTCTCTTTTTTTTTTTTTTTTTGATGGAACTTGGAGTGTTCAATTAAAAATTATTTTGTAAAATGTTAGCTCCTTCGGGGACATCAAGAACTGCAGCACATCCAGGATATTTTGTTTCTTGTTTGGATGTTTGCTGATGTCTTTATTCACAGAACATCTTTCTCCATTGTCATTGCTGTTGCTTAGCTGTTCAGTTGTGTCTGACTCTCTGCGACCCCACGAACTACAGCACGCCAGGCTTCCCTGTCCTCCACCGTCTTCCTGGAGCTCAGACTCCTGTCCACTGAGTCAGTGATGCCATCCAACCGTCTCTGTGGTCCCCTGCTCCTCCTGCCTTCAATCTTTCCCAGCATCAGGGTCTTTTCCAATGAGTCAACTCTTCATATCAGGTGGTCAAAGTATTGAAGTTTCAGCTTCAGCATCAGTCCTTCCAATGAGCACCCAGGACTGATCTCCTTTAGGATGGACTGTTTTGAACTCCTTGGTGTCCAAGGGACTCTCAAGAGTCTTCTCCAACACCTCAGTTCTAAAGAATCAATTCTTTAGTGCTCAGCCTTCTTTATGGTCCAGCTCTCACATCCGTACATGGCTCCTGGAAAAACCAGAGCTCTGACTACGCCTTCTCAGTTTCTCAGTCGTGCGTGACTGTCTGCGCCCCACAGGCTGCAGCAGGCCAGGCTCCCCTGTCCTGCACCGTCTCCCAGAGCTCAGACTTCTGTCCACTGGGTTGATGACCCTCTGACCCTCCATCCCTCCCATCAAGAAGCTTTCACAAACCTCTTATGCTCATCCATCTTTCTCCATAAATCCCGATAACAATTGCTCAAGAGAGTAAAAGATGTCATATTCTTCCTATAGCAAACACACAACCTTCTGACGCATATGCACACACAGCAAGTGGGAAATAGTTGAAATTTCATTAGAAAAGAATGCGTTTTCTAAATAGGGTGATGGGCAAATGGTGGCAAAGGAATGTACACACGTTATATATACTGGACGGTTAATAGCGGAAGAAGCAGCAGGTCACTTAGCCAGGGATTTCATTGTGACTGCAGCATGTCCGTCTAATAGGAAGAGGCATTTAACCTCTTCTCTGTTAACGACAGTAATGCTGGCCCCCCAGGGCGGGGTGGATGGGGCCCAGCCGAGAGCCAGTAAATATGACTTAGACTGGCCCTGGGGATGGTGCCTGAACCCCGAGACCAGAGCTGGGGCCCCTGACCCCACCTTCCAGACTCCCCAGGGCCTCCTTGGCTGCTTGGGCCAGCTTGTTTAACACATGGTATGAACTGGTCAGCCGGTTGGCTGCTGGAGTGCGCGCTGGCCCAGCTCAGGGACGTGGATAAGGGGTCGTCCTGGACTGGTGTGTGGGTGCCTTCTCCCGCTGCACCCTCAGCAGCGGGCCAGGGCGGGCCGCTCCCCTCCCAGGGCCGGGAATGTGGCTGTTTGCCCACTCCCAGTGTGTGCTGTTGCCTCGTGTCTGTGCAACTCCCCGGAGCAGCCCAACCAGCAGGCAGCGACACACGGGCCTGGGGAGAAGCCAGAGGCCAGCAGCGTGGGGCAGGCAGTTGTGTGACCCTGGGCTCGCCACGGCAGGGAGTCAGGGTGGGGAGACTGTCCACTGAGTTCGTTCACTCGTCTGGAGCGCCTTTGGTGACAGTCTGCAGGGGACAGCTGCCTCCACAAGGAGTGAGAGATGCCAGGGAGGTCTGGCCTGGAGGCGGGTGGTTTCTATGGCCACAGGCCCTGAGAAGACAGGGCTGGCCTGAGCCTCAGCAGCTGGGCAGGCCAGGCCTCCCACCCGGAGGGATGTGCCAGCGTGGGGCTGGGCACAGGGACACACAAGAGACAGGCACAGAGCCAGGCCAGCGGGGAGGCCCGTGTTCCCGGCCTGGACGTCGCGGGGCTGCACAGGTGAGCGGCTCCACCTGCCCACGCCTCAGTTTCCTCATCTTTCACAGACGCAAGAGAGCGTGAGACGGGGGGGTGGAGGGCATCCCTGACCTGATGGACATGAGCAACCCCGGGAGTTGGTGATGGACAGGGAACCCGATGCACTGCCATCCGTGGGGTCGCAGAGAGTCAGACACAACTCAGCAACTGAACAGCTACAACGACGTGAGCAGAGGCCCCAGGAGAGCCGCGGTCATCATCCCTGTGGCTCCTGCCTCTCGCCCTTCACCATGTCCCCAGGGAGTGCGGCTGGCAGGAACGCAGGCTGGAGACACCCCAGCGGCCTGGCTCAGTCTGAGCCGTCCTGGGACAACGGCGGTGGGCTCCGGGGGTCAAGTTTAAGCAGAGGCCTCCCTCGCTTCACTGGCTTCGGCCCGAGAAACCCAAACCCAGACAAGACGCAGCCCCAGCCCCCATCAGGGCCTTTGTGTCTGGATAGCCTTCCACCCTCTGGGACATCTGTGGTGGCCCCAGAGGGGGGACACACTCTGAATAGGGTCTCAGGGGGTCTGCATTCAGCAGAGGTTCCCCCCTGCCCCTGCCGCCTCCTGCCCAGGGGGCTTCCTTCCGTGGGCCCCGCCCAGCGGGACCCTGGCTGCCTCCCGCATTCTCTCCCCCGGGTGGTCCCCAGCACCACCATCGCCCCTGAGGGGTGCCCAGCGGCCTGTGGGTATTGTCCCCTCCCACCCCCCCACCACCTGTCCTGTCCTGCTCAGGCGCCACGTCATAACAGCTCTGACTCATTCACAGGGGCTGAAAGGAGCCCCTTCCAGGCCACCGCCCGCCTCCTCAGCCACATCTGAACTGGGCGGGGGCGGGGGGAAGGGGCAGAGGCAAACAGTCTTTTTTCTGTTCTCTTCTGCACAAGCGGAATTCAGTTAGGAGAGAAGAAACCCAAGCCCCGCCAAACACTGCTTCAAAAAAATCCTTCAGGGAAGAGACATCTTCCCAGATCCTGAGCAAATCAATGCGATCAAGAGTTCCTGTGCGGTTTTTCTCCCCAGCTGCGTAGGATGCAGCCGGGGAGTGCTCTCCCACACCCAAGGGAGGCCAGGTGGTGGGGGATTGCCCCTGTTCCCTCCCCACCACCCATGGCGTGAAAGCAAGACTGTCCTGAGCAGGCGGGTGGCCAGCAAAGCAGGCCAGCTCCACTCATCCCGGTGCCAGCCCCCGGGGCAGGTCACAGGTGTCACTGGACTCTGAGTGGGAAAGTGTCCCCACACGGCCCGGCCACCTGACCCGGCTCCTCCACTGGGACTTGGCTGCCCCCCAGAGCTGCCACAAGCAGGCAGGGGCAGCCTGGAGCCTGGATGCGGGAAGTCTCGGCAGGTGGCTGGATCCATGGGGCCTGCCTCCCACAACGGCCTCTGTCCCCAGGTCCCTCCCAGGGGGCTCCTAGGGCCTCAGGAAGCCACCACTCCCAAAGGAGAGTCGGGAGGTGGCTTCACTGTCCCCACGCTTCATGAGGAACCGCCCGCCCACAGCCCAGGAAGCCACGCCAGCCTTCCCAGAGCTGCCCTGGTGGACAAGCCCCGCTTCCAGCCCACCTGTAGCCCTTCTCTGGAAGTGCACCAAGGGCCTGTCGAAGTGTCTCATGTCCAGATGCTCTGTGTCTACGGAGACTTCTTCTGCCTTAGAGAGCCAACTATTTTCAGAATATCAATATGACACCAGACGAGAAATCAAACCAGCCTTTTTGTTTTCTCTCTCTCGAGCCCCCTCTGACCCTAGGAGGAGGCAAAGCCCATCCAAACCTGATGTCCTGGGAAGACCAAGGAGCTCAAGTCTGAGTGTCAGGGCTCTGATCATGCCCTCTGCCCCTGCCAGGCTCTCTGCAACTTGGCACACCCTGGCTGCTATCACCCGCTCTGGGAAGTGGGCATGCTGGACCCGGCACCCAGAGCACTTGGGGAAGACGGGGCAGTGGTTGTGTCACATCTGTGGGGAGGCCGCCCCGCGCCCTCCCGGTCTGAAGGCAGAGTGCTGGTCTGAATGCCCGCTGCCCAGGTCCCCAGCCCCCAGCCCAGCTCCTCTGCTGTCTCTTCCTCCGGAAGGGGCCCCTTTGCCCCAGACCCCAGGCATTCTGACCAAACCCAGGCTGTGAGCCCTCCCTGAGGGTGGCAGCCCCACTCCTGTACCACTCATGGGCCCCCAGCCCCAGCACAGGACTGGCACATGGAAGGGATTAGATAAACCTCAGGTCTGGCCCAAGGGCAGCTGAGTGCCCTCGGAAAGAGCAGGAGGCCAGGATCCAGCCACCCACAGCCCAAAGTGCGGATGCCACCGGTCCAGGGGTGCCCAAACAGAAGAGTCAGGAAGTACCCGGGCATTTCAGTGGGCACCAGCTGATGTTCAGTCCCCTGTGATGTTCGGAACCAGAGGCCGGCTTGGCTACCAGCACCTCCTCTCACAGATGCTGGGTACTAATTAGCGCTAATTAGAATCTGATCGACTCGCCAAGGCAATCTGTCCTGCCGGGGCAGGTGGGGTCCCAGGAGCACGTCTGATCTTGAAGGGAGCTTGGAGCCTTTTCTGCAAAGAGACCTTTTGGGTAGCTTTGGCGAGGGGTGGAGTGGTGGGATGTCTTTGTGCCTTGGTGCTGGCCTTGAGGATCTCGCTGTTGAGGCGATTCTGATCAAATGTGCCCGATGTATTCCAAGGGGAGGCGAGACAATGGCATGCCTTGGAGAGATGGGCGAGGAGGAGCAGCAGCAAGGCCAGCCGAGTTGTGCAGAGACAGCGTTTTGTGCAGAGGCAACCACGGGGCTTCACCGGCCAGGGTTGCCATGAGAACAGACCGAATGGAAGGGGCAGGTGGCACCCTGAATCTCCCATCCCTCCCTCCCTCCCCCCAGGAGGACACTTGCCTGTGCCCTTTCGAGGACTTGGCAGAAAGAGGTCCCTGGAAGCCTGGTTGTGGCAGAAGCCAAGTGGCCAGGTGTGGGTGTGGCTTAGAAATCCTGTGGGGCACTGTGACACGTGATTGACACGTGGGCGTGGCTTAGAAATCTTGTGGGGTACTGTGACATGTGATTGACAGGCATGAGCCCACCCAACCTCCACTAAGAGTGAAGGAAGGGGCCTCGCTTCTGGAACATTCTTCTTGCTCTTTCCTTTAAAGACGCTTTATTGAGGTACAATCATGGGCCAATTAAGTGCACATGTGTAAAGTCGACAGTTGGGTAAGTTTGGACACAGGCGTCCACCCCTGAAACCACCACCGCAAAGTCAGGGTAATGAGCAAATCTGAGTCTCTTTGTGATCAGTCCTCCCCTCCTCCTCTCACCCACCCTGGCCCCAGGCTCCCCCTGATCCGCCTTCTGCCACTATAAATTAGCCAGTATTTCTTGGACTTTTAGACCAACAGAACCAGAGTCAGTTCTCTCTTTGCCTGGGTTCGTACACTCCTTATAATGATTCCGAGATGCCTCTATGTTGTAGAGCCAGTTGACAGGGAGCTCCTTTCTATTCCTCGGTGTCTATGCCATTGTTTGCTTTTCCATTCACCGGCTGATAGGCAGTTAGGTTGTGCCCAGTCGGGGTGGCAAACTAGGCTGCTGTGAATATTCACATACGGATCTCCGCACGGAGCTGTGTTTACATTCCCCTGGGGTAAACACAAGAGTGGGGTGGCTGCACCTCTAACTTTCTAAGAGACAACCAAACTGTTTCCCGAAGGGCTTCTGCCGTTTTACATTCATGGCTGCCACGAGTGGGTGAGAGTTCCAGTTCCTTCACATCCTAGACAACACTTGCTGTGATCGGTCTCCCCAGTTTTAGCCGTTCAAATAAATGTATGGGGTACCTTGCTGGGATTTTACTCTGCATTTCCTGAATAAGCATCTTCTCTAAGGAGCAAAAACTCCAGAAAGAATGAAGAGATGGAGCCAAAGTAAAAACAACACCCAGTTGTGGATGTGACTGGAGATGGAAGTAAAGTCTGATGCTGTAAAGAACCATATTGCATAGGAACCTGGAATGTCAGGTCCATGAATCAAGGTAAATTGGAAGTGGTCAAACAGGAGATGGCAAGAGTGAACATCAACATTTTAGGAATCAGCAAACTAAAATGGACTGGAATGGGTGAATTTAACTCAGATGACCATTATATCTACTACTGTGGGCAAGAATCCCTTAGAAGAAATGGAGTAGCCATCATAGTCAACCAAGGAGTCTGAAATGTAGTACTTGGATACAATCTTAAAAATGACAGAATGATCTCTGTTCATTTCCAAGGCAAAGCATTCAATATTACAGTAATCCAAGTCCATGCCCTGACCAGTAACGCTGAAGAAGCTGAAGTTGAATGGTTCTATGAAGACCCACAAGACCTTCTAGAAATAACACCCAAAAAGACGTCCTTTTCATTATAGGGGACTGGAATGCAAAAGTAGGAAGTCAAGAGATACGTGGAGTAACAGGCAAATGTGGCCTTGGAATACGAAATGAAGCAGGGCAAAGGCTAACAGAGTTTTGCCAAGAGAATGCACTGGTCATAGCAAACATCCTCTTCCAGCAACACAAGAGAAGTTTTACACATGGACATCACCAGATGGCCAACAGTGAAATCAGATTGATTATGTTCTTTGCAGCCAAAGATGGAGAAGCTCTATACAGTCAGAAAAACAAGACCAGGAGCAGACTGTGGCTCAGATCATGAACTCCTTATTGTCAAATTCAGACTTAAGTTGAAGAAAGTGGGGAAAACCACTAGATCATTCAGGTATGACCTAAATCAAATCCCTTATAATTATACAGTGGAAGTGGCAAATAGATTCAAGGGATTAGATCTGATGGAGTGCTTGAAGAACCATGGACGGAGGTTCATGACATTGTACAGGAGGCAGGGAAAAAGATATGCAAAAAGGCAAAAAGGTTGTCTGAGGAGGCCCTACAAATAGCTGAGAAAAGAAGAGAAGCAAAAGGCAAAGGAGAAAAGGAAAGATACCCAACTAAATGCAGAGCTCCAAAGAATAGCAAGTAGAGATAAAAAAGCCTTCCTCAGCGATCCATACAAAGAAATAGAGGAAAACAATAGAATGGGGAAGACCAGAGATCTCTTCAAGAAAATTAGAGATACAAAAGGAAGATTTCATGCAAAGATGGGCTCGATAAAGGACAGAAATGGTATGGACCTAACAGAAGCAGAAGATATTAAGAAGAGGTGGCAAGAATACACAGAAGAACTGTACAAAAAAGATCTTCACGACCCAGATAACCATGATGGTGTGATCACCCACCTAGAGTCAGACATCCTGGAATGTGAAGTCAAGTGGGCCTTAGGAAGCATTACACTATGAACAAAGCTAGTGGAGGTGATGGAATTCCAGTTGAGCTATTCCAAATCCGAAAGCTGATGCTGTGAAAGTGCTGCACTCAATATGCCAGCAAACTTGGAAAACTCAGCAGTGGCCACAGGACTGGAAAGGTCAGTTTTCATTCCAATCCCAAAGAAAGGCAACACCAAAGAATGTTCAAACTACCGCACAAGTGCACATTCATCTCACACGCTAGCAAAGTAATGCTGAAAATTCTCCAGGTCAGGCTTCTACAGTATGTGAACCATGTCAAGCTGCATTTAGAAAAGGCAAAGGAAAGTGAAAAGTGAAGTTGCTCAGTTGTGTCTGACTGTTTGCGACCCCATGGACTGACTGTCGCCTACCACACTCCTCCATCCATGGGATTTTCCAGGAAACAGTACTGGAGTGGGTTGCCATTTCCTTCTCCAGAGGATCTTCCCAACCCAGGGATCGTACCCAGGTCTCCTGCACTGTAGGCAGACACTTTACCGTCTGAGCCACCAGGGAAGTCTACCAGATATCAAATTGGCAACATCTGTTGGGTCATCGAAAATGCAAAAGAGTTCCAGAAAAACATCTACTTCTGCTTTATTGACTATGCCAAAGCCTTTGACTGTATGAATCACAACAAACTGTGGAAAATTCTTCAAGAGATGCGAATACCAGACCACCTGACCTGCCTCCTGAGAAATCTGTATGCAGGTCAAGAAGCAACAGTTAGAACTGGACATGGAACAACAGACGGGTTCCAAATCGGGAAAGGAGTATGTCAAGGCTGTATACTGTCACCCTGCTTATTTAACTTATATGCAGAGTACATCAGAGAAATGCCGGGCTGGGTGAAGCACAAGCTGGAATCAAGATTGCCAGGAGACGTATCAATAACCTCAGATAGGCAGATGACACCACCCTTATGGCAGAAAGCAAAGAAAAACTGAAGAGCCTCTTGATGAAAGTGAAAGAGAAGAGTGAAGAAGTTGGCTTAAAACTCAACATTCAGAAAACTAAGATCATGGCATCCAGTTCCATCACTTCATGGCAAATAGATGGGTAAACCGTGGAACCAGTGACAGGCTTTATTTTGAGAGGCTCCAAAATCACTGCAGATGATGACTGCAGCCATGAAATTAAAAGACACTTGCTCCTTGGAAGAAAAACTATGACCAACAAAGGTCCATCTTGTCAAAGCTGTGGTTTTTCCAGTAGTCATGGATGGATGTGAGAGTTGGACTATAAAGAAAGCTAAGCACCGAAGAACTGATGCTTTTGAACTGTGGTGTTGGAGAAGACTCTCAAGAGTCCTTTGGACTACAAGGAGATCAGACCAGTCAATCCTAAAAGAAATCAGTTCTGAATATTCATTGGAAGGACTGATGCTGAAGCTGAGACTCCAATACTTTGGCCACCTGATGTGGAGAACTGACTCATTGGAAAAGACCCTGATGCTGGGAAAGATTGAAGGCTGGAGGAGAAGGGGACAACAGAGGATGAGATGGCTGGATGGCATCACTGACTCAATGGACATGAGTTTGAAAAAGCTCCGGGTGTTGGTGAGGGACAGGGAGGCCTGGTGTGCTGCAGTCCATGGGCTCACAAAGAGTCGGACACGACTGAGCGACTGAACTGAACCGAACTGAACTGAATGAGCAATACTGGCCTTTCCAGGTGGCTCATTGAAAGAATCTACCTGGCAGTGCAGGGGACGCCAGACATGCGGGTTAATACTGGGGCTTCCCAGGTGCTTCGGTGATAAACAATCCACCTGCAAATGCAGGAAACGTGGGTTCAGTCCCTGGGTCAGGAAGATCGTCTCGAGAAGGCAATGGGAACCCACTCCAGTATGCTTGCCTGGGAAATCCCATGGACAGGGGAGCCCGGTGGGCTACAGTCCATGGGGTTGCATAAGAGTTGGATGAGACTTAGTGGGTAAACAACAGCAGCAAGTGGTTGCTTTACAATGCTGTTAGCTTCTGCTGTACAGCGAGATGAATCAGCTGTGTGTGTACCTATATCCCCTCTTGCTTGGATTTCTGTCCCGTCTAGGTCACCACAGAGCACGGAATAGCGTTCCCTTTGCTATACAGTCGGTTCTCATTAGTTATCTGTTTTATATATAGTAGTTATTCATGTTAATCCCTATCTTCCAATTCATCGTGCCCCCACACCCCCCCTTGGTCATCATAAGCTTGTTTTCTACAGTGGAAGAGCCTAATTTTTATAAAGTCAAATTTATCAGTTTGTCTCTTAGTGAATAATGCTTTTGGTGTCATACCTAAAAAATCTTTGTCTAACCTAAGATCATAAAGATCTTCTAAAGTTTATGGTTTAGGCTTTTCAATTATGTTCTAAAGGGATTCAATTTTTTTTCCAGTGTTCTTAACTTCTTTGTTAGACCCATGTTTCCTGATGGTATTATTTTTCCTCTACATGAAGCATGTTAACATTGCATTTGGCTCAAGTATGTTCCTGATAAATTTTTTCCTGCTTTTATATGTTTTAAAACATTATTATTTCACTTTTGCTTTTGAAAGCTATTTCACTTGGTGTGTATTTGCTGACATTATCTTCTGAAAGATATCTTTGTTTTAGAGACAAGTATAGGTTGATGGTTTTCTAGTATTTTAAAGGTGTTGCTTCACGGTCTTCTCACTTGCATTGTTTCTGATAAGAAGTCTGCTGTTGTTCTAATTTTCTCCATCTCCATGTAATATTTCTTATTATCTGGCCACTTTTTAAGACTTTTATCCTGAGCACTGTCTTTGAGCTATTTGGTTATAATGTGTCTTGTTTTCCTTTATACCTGTTGTGCTTGGAGTTTGTTGAGCCCTTGGATCTATGGGCTTTCATCCTTTTGGCAAGTTTTGGGCCATTATTTCTTCAAACATGTTTCCTGTTTCCTGCCTCCTCACCTTCAGGGACTCTAATTACACATAGATTAGGCTGCTAGAAGCTGACCCCCAACCCGGCGATGCCCTTTTCATCGGAGTCTTCTTTTTCCTCTGTGTGTTTCATCGTGGGTGGTTTCTATTGCTATGTCTTCAAGTTTGTTCACCTCTCCTCTAATAGCTGACTTCCTGTTAGTTCTATCCACTGTATTTTTTAATCTTGTGCATTTCAGTTTTTCATGAAGTTTGATTTGGGTCTTTTTTTATCCTCTATATGTTCATTATCTGAACTAGGGGGAGAATACAGTTAGGATGCCCTTCTCCACTAGATTCTAATATCTGTGTCTGTTTGTGTGTGTTGGTTGCTTAGTTGTATCCAACTCTTTGTGACCCCATGGACTGTAGCCCACCAGGCTACTCTATCCATGGGATTTCCCAGGCAAGAATACTGGAGTGGGTTTCCATTTCCTTCTCCAGGGGATCTTATGACCCAGGAATCAAACCCGGGTCTCTTGCATTGCAGGCAGATTCTTTACTATCTGAGCTATAGGGAAGTCCCAACACCTATGTCTACTCTGAGTCAATTTTGATGGATTATTTCCTCATCATGGATCACACTTCCTGCTTCTTTGACTGCCTCATAATCTTTGGTGGAATGCTTGACATTTGTAAAAATTTATCTTTGGAGGCATTAGCTAGTACTGTATCTCCATGAACATTCCTGAACTGTGACCTGGAATGCAGATAGGTTACTTTGACTAAGAGTGATCCTTTGGGGTCTTGCTTTCATGATGTATTAGGTAGGTATGGGGAAAGATTCAGTCAAGGGATGATTATCTTCCACCACTTTTCCAAGTCCTCTGTGCTCTTCCCCCAAATGTCTCACTCACTAGAATTATGATTTTTTCCAGTCTAGCTGATGGGAACAAGTGTTAGTCTCGGCCCTCTGGGAGCACTGGGCACTGTTTCCTTTAATCTGTTAGGATGATTCTCTCACAGGCCTTGAGTAGTGTCCTCACAAAGACAGGGACCAGTCCTTGGGGAACATTTGAGGGGCGTCCTATGGACGTCTCTGGAGCTGTCCCTGTGCAGCTCTCTCTTCTCTAAAACAAAGCCTGTCAACTCGAGCACCTTGGTCCTCCTGGGCGCTCAGCTCCATCTTTGGAGCCATCTTTGGAGTCACTCAGGGTGATTTCAAGGATCTTCCGGGGCCTCTTCCCTGTGCTGTGGCCTGAGGACCCTCAAGGCAGCACACTGGGCATATTGTAGAGCTCACCTTGTTGGCTGTCTCTCAGGGGTCACTTCATTTCCTTGCATTGCCTAATGTCCAATGTCTTGAAAACTGGTCTTTAATATATTCTCTCTGGTTCTTTTGGTTGTTCCAGTTCAGTTCAGTCGCTCAGGAGTGTCTGACTCTCCGCGACCCCATGGACTGTGGCATGCCAGGCCTCCCTGTCCCTCACCAACTCCCGGAGCCTATTCAAACTCATGTCCATTGAGTCAGTGATGCCATCCAGCCATCTCATCCTCTGTTTTCCCCTTCTCCTCCCACCTTCAATCTTTCCCAGCATCAGAGTCTTTTCCAATGAGTCAGTTCTTCGCATCAGGTAGCCAAAGTACTGGAGTCTCAGCTTCAGCATCAGACCTTCCAATGAATATTTAGGACTGATTCCCTTTAGGATGGACTGGTTGTATCTCCTTGCAGTCCAAGGGACTCTCAAGAGTCTTCTCCAACACCACAGTTCAAAAGCATCAATTCTTTGGTGCTCAGCTTTCTTTATTGTTTCATGTGGTGGTAAAAATAGCCTGTTACTTCATCTTGACCAGAAACAGAAGCACTCTCTCTTTTTAAACCAAGTATTGGCTGCCTTCCCCTGCTGGGTGTGTGACCCTGGAACGCTGGACAAAGCACCAGCCCTCTCCTGACTACGAGTCCTCACCACACCTCCCAAAAGATAGCAAGTTTGGCCATGGGGGAGAGCAAAGAGAAGTGGCAGAAGGTACAGACAGAGGTTTCAGCAGAAAGAGAGTGAAATGTGATTTGATACAAGTTGTCAGGTGCCTGGGCTGGTCAGGGAAGGACACGTTACCTGGACACAGACGAGCCGGCCTCCTTGTCAGTAAGGATGCTCAGGACCTCTGCTGCTTCAGATAGAAGAAACCTGGTGTTCGCCGAGAGGGGCCGAGACCCTGAGCTCTGGTTCCGGTTGGTGATCAGGGAGTGGTTTTCTCCTGAGTTGGAGAAAAGACTGATGCCCCAGCAAGGAAGGTCTGTGGTGTGACGGGTCAGGGAGAAGGGTGTGATCCAATGTACCCAGAAGAGGACATAACAAAATAACAGCCGTGGAGGAGTGTATTGTAGTTCAGGGCACATCTACAGAATTAGTGACAACAGCCAGTCCTCACCACCCCGTCTTTGAGAAGCCTCTGTGCCTTTGTGCTTTGGGCCCTTCCCATTGGTCATCTGGTTGGGTTCATGCAGTGACCAGGGGGACCTCCTTACACATTTCCACTTGGGCAGCAGTTACTGAGGCTGGTGCTTGTCCCGTAAAGTGGCACAGGAGAGCAACACGCCCTTGGAATTGGGAGTAAATGGTGATGCAAACCACATCCTGCCTCTGGGCAGGGTCCTTGGCTGTGCTGTGAGATGCTAGGCAAGATCGCCTTGACAGGAAAGGGCTGCCAGTGCTGGCTCTCTGGGGTCGCGTCGGAGACCAGGGCCATGGTGAGCCATCAGCAAAGACAAGGGCCCCTGGCTCCCTAAACAACTCATGCGTGTGCGCAAGTGCACGTGTGTGGGTGTGCACGTGTGCGCGCATGTGTGCATGTGTCTGCACGTGTGCATGTGCGTATGCATAGTGTGTGTGCGTGCGTGTGTGTGCACATGCACAGTAGAAACTCCCAGAGGTCTGAGTCCAAGTCTGAAACTGGAGCCGATGAATCTCCCAGCCGATAACTGTCACAAGAATGCGGCAGCCGGGGCTGAGCTCCAGCTAATCTGGCTTTGATGCTGACCCACGGAGCGTCCAGGGCGCTGGGGTCAGGACCACCTGCTCTGGCCCTGGAGAGGCGCTGAGTGGACTTGAGCCCACCCAACCTTACTTGAAGCCACTTGAAGGCTGGCAGGTGGGGGCCTCCCTGGGACCACGGAGAACCTGCCCCAGCACCTCCCTGTTGGGACGCCTCGTTCTGAGAATGGGGCCAAGGGCCTTCCTAGTGTCATTCACTCGGCAGACAAGTCCCAGGCACCTGCTGTGTGCCGGGGCTGTTATGGGTGTGGGGTACGGAGCAGCTAGTAGAGAGGAAGAAGCCTTGCCCTCAGGAACCCGGGAATGTGTGACCCAGCCCTGGGCTGGTGGGTGGCCACATGTGGAGCGAGGAGGCAGGGCTACTGAGGGGAAGGGCCTGAGCGGCAGGCTCACTGAAAAGGTGACATTTTAGCCAAGACCAGGAGAAGGGGCTCCCGGGGCACAGGGGTGAATAACCCACTTGCCAACATAGGAGAGACGAGACGCATGGTCCATCCCTGGGTCAGGAAGATCCCCTGCAGGAGGAAACGAGAACCCATTCCGGTATTCTTGCCTGGAGAATCCCACGGGCAGGGGAGCCTGGCGGGGTCGGAGAAGACTAAGCGCCGGAGCACACAAAGGGAAGGGTGAGGGGGTGAGCCAGGCAGATGGCTGCGGGAGGGGCGCTCGGGAAGGGCCAGGCCTGCTCGGGTGCAGAGGAGCTAGAGGGTGGCCGGTCAGAGCAGGCAGCCCCGCAGACCCCCGAGATGCTTGGCCCTGCTCTGGACAAGAGCAGAGTCTGTGGGGGCTTTCGGCAGAAGAATGACCTAAGCAGGCAAATCCCCAGCACCCTGGGGAACAACGGGGGGTCTGTGGAGGCTTAGACCGCAGCACTGGGACGTGTGATGGCGAGTCTACGGCCGTCAGATTACGGCTGCAATTTAAAGCTTTGAAACTGGCTAGGTTTCCAGGTGTAAGTGGATGCCGAGGAGAGAACTCCACCATCCGCACGCTGGAGGACGGGCTTTGTGGGCTGGTGGAGGGGGACAAGGCCACCAAGGGGGTGGCTGGCAGCCGTGGGCAGGGATGGGGAGAAAGCGCCAGGGTGCCCGCTGGGGCCACAGCTGCGCCCGGGGAGCTCTGCGTGCCCATCACCCGCTGATGGACGTGAAGGTCCTCCAGTTGCTGCTGTGTGCAGAGCCTGTGAGAGAAGACCCCAAGCTGGGGGCCAGGGAGTCCACAGGGCTGGAATAAGGGGTGCTGGGGGCAGGGGTGTGACCCATGGGCAGAGGCGCTCAGGCGCTGGAGACAGGGTCATGAGGGCACTGCCTGGCTGCGTGGCCAATACTTCTTCAGGGAAGAGAGCAGGAGGTGGATCTAGCTGGGGTTGGGGTTATGCCAGAGAAGAAGAGCTCCCCATGGGAGAGGGGCCGGGGGCCGCGTGTGCGGGCACTGATGGAAACGAAGGACGCCCTGAGCCGAGTGTGGACGGAGTTCGTGGAAGGGTCTGGTGGGGAAGGGGGCGGCGGGAGGAGGGCGAGGAGCAGGCGGGGTACCGTGGCTTGGAGGCATCTGGACCCAGAGGCGGCTGTTGACAGGGACAAGTTCCAGGCCGTGCCCGCGGGAGGTGGAGGCTTAGCGGGTCCCTGACGTCCCTCTCTGAACCTCAGTTTCCTCATCTGTAGAATGGAACTAAGGATGGCACCGCCCCAGAGACTGCTGAGGAGCTACGCCTGCTGTGAGCCTCTTGTCTGCAGGAGGGGGCGCCGGACGTGTGCCAGCTCCCATCTGCACCGTCATGGGGAGGACCAGGGACCTGGGCCAGTCTCTGGAGGGGAGGTGTCCAGGCACCACCGTGGAAGTCACGGGAGCTCAGAGTGAGCCAGGGGCTGCGGGACCGAGGGAGACGCAGGTGTAGCCCCCGGGGATGTCTGGGGGCCAGGCTCCCGTGCCCAGGGCCGCAGCCTCCTCCTCCCCACAGGGCCGTCCCCCAGAGGGCAGTGCAGGATTGCCTCTGGGCCACACACCGTCTCCCCTGGGCTGGGAAGCCGGCTGTGCCCGGAGGCCCTCCACCTGCCTGGCTTGGGTTCTGCCCTGAAAGCTCCTGTCCTCCTCCTCTCCCCGGGATAGGGAAAGCATTTGGGCCCAGGGCGACCCGAGCTGCTGTATGCGCGCCATCTCACGGGGCCTTCAGAGCAGACTCCGGAGGTCGGGACCACTGTCCCTCCGTTGGTTTCTCAGACAAGGACACTGACGCCCCGAGAGGTGGACCAACTTTCCCAAGGCCACCCAGCCAGGACAGAGAGGCCGGGGCCACCTCAGGGAGCTAGGACCCTGGGCCCTCCGCAGTGCTGTGCGCATGCAGAGGCTTCCCGGTACCTTCGACAGGGTCCCCGTCCTCCCCCCACCCACCAGCTTGCCCCTTCCTTGGCCGATCACCAGCGGTTGTCTTGTAACTGGCGTCGGTTTCAGGAGGGCAGGGACCCGGCTGCACAGGGCACTCATGACCACCGTCGACCGCATGTGGGCACAGGAGGAGGGCAGCCACTCTGGGCCCCCGGGGCTCCACTCCCCCCACAGGTAGTCTTGCTTTGACTGACAGGTGCTACACGGCACCTCGGGCCAGAGGCCGGATTTGCAAGGACCCATGGGAGAGTGCCGCTGACGTGGCTTCTTGAGCCCAGGCACACGTCCCTCGAAGTGCAGCCCCTGGCGAGGGGCCAGGCTCACAAGTGGCTTGGGATGGCTGGGGTGCCCTGGACCCCACACCAAGTCTGTGCGATCCCCCAGGACCTGCCCCTCCCCTGGGTCTTGCTTGCCCCCTCCACCCTCCAACTGCAGCCAGCTCTGTGCCCTGTGGGGGGGAGCAAGGAATGAGTGCACCCAGCACCAAGGGCAAAGGGGGAGACCCCAGAAAGAAGCAGAAGAAAACAAAGTAATCAAGAGAAGGGGAGGAGCGGGGAGGAAGTAGCTGGAAAGACGGAGAACACAGGGAGGAGACAGGCGAGGAACAGCTGAGGGACTCAGTAGCTGGGCTCTGGAGCGGATTTATTATTTACAGGATCTAAATTGCTGGGAACAGATTGCAGCTGGAAACCCTCTAGGTGCCAGCTCAACACCTCAGAGAAAAGCCTCTCCGAGTAGGACCTGGGGAACAAAGGCCCCACATAAACATCTCCCGAGGTGTGCAATCTCTGTGACTCAAGGACCTCACAATCAGACACCGAAGTTGTGAAACCTGAATCCTTGTGAGGCTACCAAACCGTCTCCTGGGCCTGATGGCGGTGGAATGTTGACTTTCCAAGCATGAGTCATCAGCAGCCATACCTAGGAAAATGCCCAAGTCACCCCAATTACGGCATTATCAATCGTGCCATCGCTCTGCAACCCAACCCAGTGAAACTGGAGGAAATGCCAGCTGGGCAAGGCCGGGAGGAATCCAGCCCTTGGCTAAGGCTGCCCCCGCTGGCAGCAGCCTCCATGGCCATGCCAAGCCACAACCCCTGTGTGGTCGCGGTGTGCAAAGGTGCTGGCCCCACTGCACAGCCATGGAGACAGGCCCGCCAGGGCCCAGGCCGCTCCTGCCGCTCCAACCCACGGCAGGGAACCTTGAAAGAGGAACCTGGAGGGGGCAGTGTGGCCTTGGGCGTCCAAGGGTGGGGTGGGGGTGTGTGTGCTCTGGGCTGCCGTCTTGGCACTGGCCCGGTGGCCCATCGCGGGGTGTCTGTCCCGTGCAGGCAGGTGCCGGTAGCAGTCCTTGCCTGATTTCAACCTCTGCAAAGTAGGCGCTGCTACCCCCGTTTCACAGACGGTGAGCCTAGGGCCTAAGGGGCTTGTCACGGCCAGGGTCACTAGCTCACAAGCAGTGGGCTACCTGACCCCACGTCCACGCTGCCCAGACGCGAAGGTGAGCTAGCTGAGTGAAGGGACAGGCCCTGCCTCAGGGGGTCTGTCTCGGCGCCCTGCGTGCGGCCGTGTGCACAGCCATTACCAGAGACGGGCACTGGGCACCCCGAGTGCCTCCTGCCTCCGCCACCGGGCCTGGCTGCGGAGCACGGGGAGGTGGACGACCTGGCCCACCCACGAGCCGGGAGCGCTGCGTGCCCTTAATCAGTAAGATATGTTTCTGGAATAAAAACCGCATCAGCATTTTTATTTTCAAGTTCAGACAAGGAATCTTTTTTTTTTTTTTTCCCCCAATTTTCCCTTCACACGGGTGAAGCTAATCCTCTTGCTTTGGCTGACAGGTCTTCAGCCTTCGAAGGCGCGCAGAGAAGCAGAGTCAACGATAAGAGCGTGGCGGCGGGGGTCGGGGGGTCCTCTCGTCTTCCTAGACCACCGCCTGCGATCACCACGCGAAACGAAAAGACGGCAGACCTGGAGCATGCCCGGCAAGGACTGAGGGTGGCTCTGGGCCTGCCCAGGGTTAATCCGGCAGGTTCTTAGCCCTCTGCCCCCCAGGGTGGGCGCGGTGGAGGGGCGCTGCCAGGCTGGGAGTGGGAAGGGGGAAAGCTCGACAGAGCCCGGCCGTGGGGGAAAGATGAAGGATATTAAAAAGCAGAGATGAACCGGGCCAGGGAGGGGGTTGGTGAGGAGAGGGGGCGGGCACATTCCGGGGCCCAGGTGTGGGCTGGAGAGCCAGGGAAACCACTCACAAGGAAAACGAAGATCAGGATGGAGCCTCTCTTTCCAGAGTGGGGAGGCTTAACCGTGGTTCCCGTGTAAATGTTGGAATTGGCAGCCCCTCGCCCCTTCACACTGAGTGATTGTCAGGGTATACTGAAACAAACAGTCTCTGCTCCTGGAACTGAAACTTTAAAGAAAAAGGGAGCAGGAGGAGGGATGCAAAATGGACGCCGTCACTGTGTGGGGACAAGGAAATGGCACCCACTCCAGTATTCTTGCCTAGAGTCCTGGGGACAGGGGAGCCTGGTGGGCTGCTGTCCATGGGGTTGCACACACACACGACTGAAGCAACTTAGCATGCATGCATGCATTGGAGAAAGAAATAGCATCCACTCCAGTATTCTTGCCTGGAGAATCTCAAAGACAGAGGAGCCTGGTGGGCTGCGGTCTATGGGGTTGCACAGAGTTGGACACAACGGAAGCGACTTAGCAGCAGCAGTGTGTAGGGTAGCATAGCCCCGAAACCTGACAAGTGGGGAATAGCTGGGTGAAGGCAAGGCCTGCAGGCAGAGCTAACAGCGTGTCTTCCCCCAGAGGGGGATGCCCAAAAGAGTCAGTGAGCCTTCACTGTGGGTTCTGATCCGCACTGCTGGACGTCTGCCCCCACTGCCTGCTCAGTGCCAAGTGACACCCATGCTGCCTGTGACAACTCGAGCTCCCAGGCATTCCCAAATGTCCCCTGGTGGGGGTACTGGGCGTTGCCAGTCGAGAACTAGTGGGGTAGAAGTCAGGTGTGTGCACACTCGTGTGTGTGTGTGTGTGTGTGTGTGTGGAGAGGTGCACAGAATGGGGAAGCCTTAGAGATGAGGCTGTGAGGAGGAGGGCTCAAACTGCCTTCCCCAGAGTCACTATGGGGAATAAGCCACACTCTGGGGTAGGGGATGACGGGACAGACTGATGCTCCAGAAAGACCACCCTGGGTGCCAGGTGCGGCCTGGTGCGTTAGAGGCTTTGAGAGCGAAGACAGAGGCTTGAGATTCTCTTTGTGGAAAGATCAATTGCACATTTCCTTAATAGACACAGGACTATCTTGGATTTTCTATTTCTTTTTGTGTCCATTTCAATAATTCATGTCTGTAAGCAGAAATAATTTGCTTTCTTCAATTATTTTCTGCATAAAGTTGTTTGGAATCCAGTCCCATCACTTCATGGCAAATAGATGGGGAAACAGTGGAAAAAGTGGCTGACTTTATTTTTCTGGGCTCTAAAATCACTGCAGATGGTGAGTGCAACCATGAAATTAAAAGACAGTTACTCCTTGGAAGGAAAGGTATGACCAACCTAGACAGCATATTGAAAAGCAGAGACATTACTTTGTCAAGTCTGTTATGGTTTTTCCAGTGGTCATGTATGGATGTGAGAATTGAACTATAAAGAAAACTGAGCCCTGAAGAATTGATGCTTTTGAACTGTGGTGTTGGAGAAGACTCTTGAGAGTCCCTTGGACTGCAAGGAGATCCAACCAGTCCATCCTAAAGGAGATCACTCCTGGGTGTTCATTGGAAGGACTGATGTTGAAGCTCAAACTCCAGTACTTTGACCACCTGATGCAAAGAATTGACTCATTTGAAAAGACTCTGAAACTGGGAACAATCGAAGGCCGGAGGAGAAGGGGACGACAGAGGATGAGATGGTTGGATGGCATCACTAACTCAATGGACATGGGTTTGGGTAGACTCCGGGAGTTGGTGATGGACAGGAGGCCTGGCGTGCTGCGGTTCACAGGGCTGCAGAGTCGGACACGACTGAGATGAACTGAAAGTTGTTCATGTCTCCCTCACACGCCCTGGTTTTCCTTTTAGTGTCTGGAGGATTCGTAGTGATGTCACATCTTTCTTGCTGATATTGACAGCTTGAGTGTTTTTTTTAATCTTGTGCATGCTCACTGGAGATTTGTGAACTTTATGGATCTTTTAAAAGGACCAGCTTTTGGTTTCACTGATGTTTCTCTACTGTGTGTCCATTTCCTATTTTATTGATTTCTACTTTTATCGGTTTTATTCCCTTCCTTCAACTTTGGTTCATTAGCTCTTCTTTCTCCAGTTTGAACAACACAGACTTGAACGGGATGGGTCCATTCAGACTCAGATCTTTTCCCCCCACACAACAGCAAGACACGATCGTCCACTGGTTGTCTCTACAGAGGCAGGACCTGGGCTGACAACAGGACTTGAGTGCCCACGGACTTTGGTGCCTGAGGAGGGCCTGGAACCGACTCCCACGGCCACCAAGAGCCGACTGCAAGCTGCTTATCGTTTAAACACTTAAAGTTCATTTCATAATCTCTTCTTTCACCCACAGGCTGTTTAGTAGTGTGCTTTTAAATTTCCAAATATTGAGATATTTTCCAAGTATCTTTTTTTTTCCCCCATGGATTTTAGTTTAGTTCTGCTCTGGCCAAAATTTTATTCTGTATGTGAAATTGTAATACTCTGTATGATCTCAAGCATACAAATACTACATTAGGATAAAATTCTGTGAATAGAATAAAATATAAATGCAGATTCCAGATGAAAGTAAAAATAATATTTTCAAATATTAAAAGAAAGCAAGTTCACTTTTAAAATGGATTATGTTCAGAACCACATTTTCCTATATTTCAGTTCTACTAAAATTATTTAAAGGTCTGATGCTAACAGTTCTCTTTAAAGCATCTGTTTGTTGCAAATTATATCATTTAGAACTATAAAGATTTAAGATGAAAAAAGATATCAACTTGAAATGTTGGTGTAGATTTTTCCAAAGTTCTTTTAGTGAAACATGAACAAAAAGTTTGAAGACGAACTAGCTAAATAATGAGGGTATCTGAAATTTTTTTTTTAAAAAGGTGGGTGAAACCTGAGCCTGTTGGAAAGGAAGCAAGAACGGAGAGGCTGAAGACTGAAGGGATGCCCCTGAGGCCGGGATCCTGGTAGGGAAGGACTGGCGGCACCATGGCCTGTGAGGAGGGCCCAGCCCTCAGAGAGGGGGGCTCCCCCACTGACGGCGGGGCGGGGGGTGTGGAGGGATGGGGGCGCAGGCGGGAAGGCGTGCCGGTCTGGGGGTGAGAAATGCCGGGAGTGCCTGCTCAAGGCTGGGGCGGCAGAGTGAGCACAGACAGCAGGAGCGCATGGGGTGGGCACGAAGGCTCTGCCAGCAGCTGTGGGGCTCCAGGGGCGCTGATGCGGACATGCGCATGGCTGCAGTGTGGGGACGAGGGGGCACCGATGTGCACTCTCACAGGCCCCTGTGTCTGAGACCAGGTGTCCACAGGGCTGGTTCCCTCTGAGCCTCTCCCCTGAGACTGCAGATGGTCACCCTCTGGGCATGCCAGCAGCCTCGTGTCCGTGTCCCAACGTCCTCCTGTTACATGAGACACGGATCAGAATGGACTGGGTCCACACATAAGCAGAGTACATCATGTGAAATGCCGGGCTAGATGAAGTACAAGCTGGAATCAAGATTGCCGGGAGAAATATCAATAACCTCAGATACGCAGATGACACCACCCTTATGGCAGAAAGCGAAGAACAACTCAAGAGCCTCTTGATGAAGGTGAAAGAGGAGAGTGAAAAAGTTGGCTTCAAGCTCAACATTCAGAAAACTAAGATCATGACATCTGGTCCCATCACTTCATGGCAAATAGATGGGGAAACAGTGACAGACTTTTTCTGGGCTCCAAAAATCACTGCAGATGGTGACTGCAGTCATGAAATTAAAAGATGCTTGCTTCTTAGAAAAAAAAGCTATGACCAACCTAGGCAGCATATTAAAAAGCAGAGACATTAGTTACCAACAAAAGTCTGTCTAGTCAAAGCTATGGTTTTTCCAGTGGTCATTTATGGATGTGAAAGTTGAACTATAAAGAAAGCTGAGCATGCATAAATTGATACTTTTCAACTGTGGTGTTGGAGAAGACTCTTGAGAGTCCCTTGGACTGCAAGGAGGTCCAACCAGTCCATCCTAAAGGAAATCAGTCCTTAATATTCACTGGAAGGACTGATGCTAAAGCTGAGACTCCAGTACTTTGGCCACCTGATTCAAAGAGCTAACTCATTTGAAAGACCCTGATGCTGGGAAAGATTGAGGGCAGGAGGAGAAGGGGACAACAGAGGATGAGATGGTTGGATGGCATCACCGACTCAGTAGACATAAGTCTGAACAAGCTCTGGGAGTTAGTGATGGACAGGGAAGCCTGGCTGCAGTCCATGGGGTCACAGAGAGTCAGACACGACTGAACAACTGAACTGGGTTCACACGGACAGCCTCATTTTAACCAAGTCACCTCTTTAAAGGGCCTGTCTCTGAATTCAGTCACATCCTGAGGTGCTGGGTGTCAGGGTTTCGACACACGAGTATGGGTGACATGATGGAGCCCCACACAGCGCCAAATACACAGGCACATGAGACACGGGCCCTGCTGTCTGGCTGGCCAGCCCAGCAAGGAAGCAGGCGGTCCAACAAGCTGTAGACTTGGGCCTGGGGGGGGGGGGGGGGGGGGGGGCAGGTGGGCAGCGCCAGCTAAGCGTCCTTCCCTTCCCCATTAGCCGCTGCAACAAGGCACCTGCACGCCCCCCGCCTCACGGACCCTCACAGGACCCTGAGAAGGGGCGATGGTCGTTCTGAGCCAACCTGCCCAGGCCACAGTGTGGACAAGGGGTCAAACTTGACTGTGGGTGTTGGGGAGGCTGATTCACATGGGAATCCGGTGAGCGGAGCAGACAGCCCCTCCCTGCAAGGGGGGCCCAACAGAACAAGGCGGCCGACAATCCCCAGAGGAAGGGCTGCTCCTCCTGCCTGCCTGGAGCTGAGACATGGGCTTTCTCCCCGTCTTTGGACTGGAAGTAACTCTGGCTCTTCCTGGGGATCGAGCCTGCAAGCCTGCAGGCTGGGGCTTCCACCGCTGGTTCTCCTGGACTTGCCGCCTCCAGAGGCACAGGCGACAGCTCCTTGGACACATGTCTCTTAGGCCGTGTGCAGACATTCTGTGGGGTCTGTTTCCCTGAAGAAGCCTGACATCAACATGCAGAGGCTGCACCGTCCTTGGCGTTTCACTGACGAAGAAGCTCAGGCTCACGTGGACCTGGAAGAGGCCTTGCGCCAGGGCCTGGCATTCTGCCCGCCTTTCCTGTGCCTCAAGGTGGCACGGGCTGCCGCCTCCTGCCCCCAGGAGTGAGCCATGCACCCCATGAGTCAGTCCTCCAGGCCCTGGCCCGGCAGCGAGGGCTCCCGGCCCAGGGCCTCCTGCTGAAGACAAGGCTCTGTGGATCCACACCCTCCCCATCGCCATCTCCTGCTCCCTGCTTCTTGTCCTTCCCTGAACCACCCTGGCTTGCGCCCACCCCTCACGCCCAGCTCTGGGGTCCGGGGTGGCTGGCTCCTTAGGTCCAGCCCAATGCCCTCTCCAGGCACAGGGCGGCGTGTGTCCTCATGGGGCCTGTTCCCTGGGGACACTCCGGCCAGACGCTTGTGCCCACTTGGCCCTTGGCCGCACGAGCAGGCTGGAACACTATAAGCAAGGGCTGGGAGGAAATCCTTCGGGCACACGGCTGACTTCGCAGGTGCGGCCACTGGGACAGACCCCAACCCCCCCCCCCCCACTTCCTGCAGTCGGACCACCAGCGCTCTGAGGGGCACAAGGCACCCGACCAGACACAACCCGGCCAGCAACACTCAGGACAAGGTGAACTTTACAGAAAGTCATACAGCGGGGCTTCCCCAGTGGCTCAGACAGCAAAGAATCCGCCTGCAATGGGGGAGACCCAGGCTCGAGAAGATCCCCTGAAGAAGGGAATGGCTACCCACTCCGGTACTCCTGCCTGGAGAATCCCATGGACAGAAGAGCCTGCGGGTTGCAGCCCACGGGGTCCTACAGTAGTCGCCTGTGCAGCGTCTTACACTGGATGCTGGGCACCCACCCCGCTGAGTGTGGCTGCAGTCCCACACTCCTGCCACTGCCTTCTCACCACCTTACATGTGATTCTGGAGTTATTAATAAAGCCCATTTTAATTACTTTTGTAACACAGTTAAGAAATCTTGCCCTATCTAAGGTGAGGCTCACTTTCTGCAACTCCTGGTAGCTTGTTTTTCCTATTTTCAGACTGCCAATCCAAGTAGGAAGTAACATTTTCACATGGTAAGGTAGGGGTCACTCCCCTTAGTCCTCTCCAGATAGTCAACGGTCTCAGCAGGATTTGCTGAAAAGATCCCCTCCCACCGTGTTCTGCGACGCCACTTTAAATATACACCCAGTGTCCACTTGTGAGGGTCTGTCTCTGGCCTCTGCTGTCTCTCTGGTCTGTTTGTTTATCCTTGTGCCAATGCAATACTGTTCTAAGGAAACTTGGCTTTCAATCCTTGACCACTGTGTTCTTTCCATCCATTGTGTTTTTCTTTGAGTGTCTTGACCATTCAGCTTTTTGCATTTCCTTATACATTTTAGAATTAAAACTTTTTAACTGTTTGTTGCTAGTCTATAGAAATTCAATGAATCTTTGTATATTAATCTTGTATTCAGTAACCTTGCTATTTTCATTGATTCATCCTAACACTTTATACACAGACTCCTTCTGCCTTAGCAATCAACAATTCTGAGTTTTTCTTCTCCAATCACTGTCCTCCCACCTCCTCTGTGGGTGCTTCTCACTGGCTACCTCACCTTCCATTCTAAGTGGTGAACAGTGACTGCCACCTGCCTTTGTGGCGTCAAGAGGACAATTCTCAACATTTCTTGTTTGCTACCTGCTGAGTAGAGTGCACGTTCACAGGTGACTCCTTATCAGAACAAGGAACTTCCCTCCTGTTCCTTTTCATACCGTTGGTGAGGTTCTCAAGCCACGAACGCCGACGTGGCTAGCCATTTGCTTCTCAGGGACCATGTTTTGTCAGAACTCTCCACCATGGCCCGCCGTCCTCAGTGGCCCAACACGGCGTGGACCACGACCCCACTGGATCGGACAAGGCTGTGGTCCATGTGATGAGTCTGCTCAGTTTCCTGTGACTGGTTTTCACTGTCAGCCCTCTGACGGAGAAGAGGCCTGTGGGAGTTTCCTGACGGGAGGGACTCGCTGTGGGTAGAACTGCAAGCCCACGCTCAACAAATCTTTAATCCAGTTTTCTGCTGATGGGTGGGGCTGTATTCCCTCCCTATAGTTTGGTCTGAGGCCAAACCATGGCAGAGGTAAAGGGAACCTCCTCCAAAATGACTTATGTCAGCATGCCTCGCCTCCCAGGACTGCTGCAGACCACCTTACCTGTCTTGAGAAATCAGTATGCAGGTCAAGAAGCAGGCAGACATGGAACAAGACTGGTTCCAAATTGGGAAGGTGTACATCAAGGCTGCGTATTGTCACCCTGCTTATTTAACTTATATGCAGAGTACATCATGCAAAACACAGGGCTGGATGAAGCACAAGCTGGAATCACAATTGCCAGGAGAAATATCAATAACCTCATATATGCAGATGACAACACCCTTGTGGCAGAAAGTGAAGAGGAACTAAAGAGCCTCTCAGTCCGGGTGAAAAGGGGAGTGAGAAAGTTGGCTTAAATTCATGGCATCTGGTCCCATCACTTCATGACAAATAGATGGGGAAACAATGGAAACAGTGACAGACTGTTTATTTTCTTGGGCTCCAAAATCACTGCAGACAGTGACTGCAGCCATGAAGCTAAAAGACGCTTGCTCCCTGGAAGAAAAGCTATGACAAACTAGACCACGTATTACAAAGCAGAGACATCACTTTGCTGACAAAGGTCCACACAGTCAGAGCTAGAATTTTTCCAGTAGTCATGTATGGATGTGAGAGCTGGACCATAAAGAAGGCTGATCGCTGTCAACTGATCTTTTTGAACTGTGGTACTGGAGAAGACTCTTGAGAGTCCCTTGGACTGCAAATTCAAACCAGTCAATCCTAAAGGAAATTAACCCTGAATATTCATTAGGACTGATCCTGGAGCTCCAATACTTTGGTCACCTGATGCAAAGAGCTGACTCAGTGAAAAAGACCCTGATGCTGGGCAAGGATGAAGGCAGAAGGGGGCGACGGGATGGGGTGGCTGGAAGGCAGCACTGACTCGATGGACACGAGTTTGAGCCGGCTCTGGGAGCTGGTGAAGGACAGGGAAGCCTGCTGTGCTTGCACTCCTTCGGTCCCAGAGTCAGTCATGACCGAGCAACTGACCTCCTGTTCCTAACATGCAAAGGTGTTTTAAAATCTGTTGGATGTTGAATTTGTGAATTTTTTTCTGCATGAAACATGATTGTCTTGTTAATTCAGTTTACTACGAAAAAAAAATGTGATCCCAATCTTTGCATCCCTAGGATATGGTTTCTTAGTAACGTATTCAGGATCTTTGGAAGGATCTTTGTTCAGGCATGAGACTAACATCAGGATCATGCTGGCCTTACAAAAATTTGTGAAATCACCCCCTTTTCTGGAATTCTGTGTGTGGTTGGCAGTATTTCTAAAATGTTGGTGGAATTTGTTGCTGACGCTGAGCATGGAGTCTTCTCTGTGGAAGTATTAAAGAGTCAATATTTAAACTAGGATTTTCTTTTTTTAAAAAAGGGATTTGTCCATGTCATCTAAAAGTTCAAATTCAGTAACATAAAATATTCACAGTATTCTTTTAAGGCCTCTTAATGTCCACAAGCTCTACGGGGATAATGATTTTCTAAGCGTCCTCTTTTCAATTTAATGTATTTTTCAAGGAACCAACTTTTGGCTTTATCTTTTTTGTATGTTTCTTATTTTGTATTTTTTTTTTTTTTAATTATTACTATGTGGTTGCTTCCTGTTTAATTATTTTCTGCTCTCATATTTATTCCTTTATTACCCTTCAACTGTGGTTTTTCTCATTTAAGATAATGCTTACCTTATTGGTTTTCTGTCTTTTCTCAGAGAAGCACTTATGGTAATAAATCTCCATCTAAAAATAGCTTTAGCTGCAGCCCACACCTTTTGTGTGTGTGTGTGTGTGTGGCAGCGCCATGCAACATCGTGGGATCTTAGTTCCCTGACCGGGGCTCACACCCATGCCCCCTGCCCTGGAAGTGCAGCGTCTTAACCACTGGACTGGCCAGGGAAGGTCCTGCAGCCTGCAAGCTTTGACATGTAGCATTTTCATTAACATCCAGTTAAAAATATCTCCTAATCTCTATTTCTTCATTTGACCCTTAGGTATTTGAAGACCACATTATTTTATTTACAAAATTGTAGGAATTTTCTACTTACCTTTCTGGTATTGATATGTAGCTTAATTGTACTAGGGTCAGAACATACTGTGTGTATGATATCAATCCTCAGAAATCTGTTCAGATCTGTCCTAGGGCACAGCAAAAGGATCAGTTTTGGGTAAGTGATTCCATGTATACTTTAAAAGAACATGTATTCTGCAGTAGTTGGGTGTATTGTTCTATAAATCAAAAACAGGAAAACTATACAAGTACAGTCATCAAATGTTCACTCTCCTTTACTATTTTTACTGTTCACCGAAAGGACAGACCACTGCACGCTGACCACAGGATGGCTCCAACCATCATGCAGATTAGGACAAGAACACCCACAAGCAGTCTCAAGACAGTTGGCTGGGAGCAAGGGACAGCTGAGGCCCAGCGGGGGACAGAGAGAGGGAGGGAGAGGGAAGCGGGGGGAGAAAATGACCCAACAGCCCTGGAAATGCAGGCCCTCCCCTGGGCTGCTCACAACTAACTACCCCTGAGTTTACTCAAGGAGAGAAAAGAATTGTCCACGATGAGCCAGAGGTGAATTCTCTCCTGCTGCTCCCTCCTTGCTTACCCGGAAGTCAGAACTAAACTACACCCTCACCTTGTTTGCCTCACGGCAAGGACTAGAGTACGTGATGCTCCTGTTGCTGTCTGTTTATCTGTTCCTTCTCATCAGAATGTCTGCTTCACGGGACCACAGACTGTGTCCTGTTCAGTGCTGTATCTGAGGCCCTGCCTGGTGTGCTGCTCAAGAAGGAAACGGGCTCAGAGTGGTCAAGCAACCTGAGCAAAGCCGCTGGGCTGGCAGGAGGTGGAGCTGAGATGTGAGCTTGGGTTTTTCTAATCGTGCTTGCCCCATAAAGCTCCCCTGGCTCTATATCGAGAGGCACAATTTAGGCATCTCTGCTACATTTATTTTCTCTGCTTCTGGGGAAAGAAGCTGTATTTTCCCCCTCATTCACTCTGTGCTAATTAACCACAGCAATTATTCATTAAGCATCTACTACTGTGTGACTCCAGGCATTAACCTCTGCAACTCAACTTCCTCATCCATGTAATGGGATTAATACTGGAACAGACTGCCTAACTGCTGCGAAGATTAATGGTTAATATTTTTTAGGTGCTTAGAACATTGCCCGGTACATGGAAGGCACCATACAAGAATCTGCTAAAGAAACAGAATACACTTAGTGAGCGCCTACTGTATGCCCAGCACTGGGGCGGGCTGAGAGGAGGAGCAGGAGACAAGACACAGCTTCCACGCACGTCCCTCAGATACGCTCACAATGAGGGCGTCAGAGGCTTACAGACGACGACAGCGGCACGGGTGAGTGTTTGCCGCGCCAGCCACTGTCCTAAGTGCTTCCACACACACGTGTGCTCATCCTCACACACTCTGGGAGGCTGCAGGTGTTACAAGCCCTGTTTTCGGATGACAGAAGCTGCCCGTAATCTCGAAGGTGAAAGAGGGGGCCTGGACTCCAGCACCCATTCTGAGTTTATGCCCTTACCACCACACTGCACACGGTGGTGGTAAAAACTGTTATCCAGGCTGTAAAACATCATGTTAAGAGCCTGCTTAACTGAAGGAAAAGCATAACCCAATTTTATATTCAAATGAACAATGTACATTATGTTGCTTAAACAAAAAGAAACATTTTACTTAATGTTCCTAACTTAAGGTTTCCATTTAAGCAGGAATAAACAACTATCAAAGCCTTCAGAAAGTCACTTCTTTGACATAATTGTCTTTGGTTGTGATGAGGGAATACATGAACGAATTGTAAGCACTGCATCTATAGAAAAAGCTTACCTCTAAAATTCATATATATTATAGATGGCAAATCATGTTCATATTGTGAAATGCCACCTAAATATGATTTGACCTGAAAAATCCAAAAAAATATATTAAAATGTGTAGGGAAGAAGAAAACAGATATTCCATCATATAATTACAAGTGGAGAAAAGAATCTAAATTTCTTTTAAAAAAGGTTTTTAAATGATTTTCCATATTCAGGCCACTGTAGCTGAAATTATCAGAACCTTGGACAGCACTGAAAGGGCCTTTTCTCTTAAATGTTAAAGTACTTCCCTCCCTTCCCTGCATTTAAAAATGCTGTCTTAATCTTACTGCCTCTCATACACAAATTGATTCCTTTCTGGGCAGAACTTACTGACAGCATTTTATATAAATATATAGTTAGGTCTTCCTCTTGCAAACAAAGCATTTTTGTCCCAAAATCTTTGTTTACCCATGCATATATCATTATTCATATAATTATTAGAAATCAAAAGAGCACACAAAGTTTAACATTTAGTTGCCAGCTGTTGCTGAGAGAGATGCAGATCAATGTCTTCAGAAGCTAATGGACACAAGATATACACATGTAAAAATTTCAATTTCTGATCTGAGATTTACTAATAGCCCACATGACCTCGATCATTCCTCAAACGGGCTCCTTTCGGCAGGTTCCAAAGAATTCTGTTAGTTCCAGAAATTACCGAACAAAAATGCCTCAGGTATCAGCTTCCAAAAGAGTCAAATCTATGAGGTGTATTAATAGAATGGACATAAAGACAAATTCTAATAGTTTATGACTAAAATCATGCAAACAAGTACTTCTGAAAAACGAACATCCGTTGTTAAGGTGTTAAAAGACATCACGCTGTAAATGCTCGGATGTGACGTTGGGCAGAAGGGCCTTTCTTCACTATCTCTTAGAAAAGACCAGGCCACAAAACTGAACCGCTCTGTCAGTCTGCTCCTGAAGCAATGATACGGTCGCAAAACTTGCTGTGACCGTTCTCTCTCTTTACAAATTCTGTAAGGCTGGGCTGCCTTTTTTCCCCCTTTCTTTCTAAATGACTGATTGAGGTGGTGCTTTAATCCTCTGCAGCGTGTAAAACAAGGTTCTCAGAAGCTCCAAGTCCCTGGCAGAGGACAGGGACGCTGTTGTGTTCAGGAATTAACGTGTCGGGAGGCATCAAACGCACTACAGCACAGCCGTCGGCATGTTTTCACTATGCAAGCCCCGCATTTCCTATTTAGCAAACACATAGTCCTCATCCCATGCTGTATTCTCACAAGGCCCCCTTTGATGCACGTGTGTTTGTTATTACACGGCTTATACCGATATGTTTGTGTGATGCCACTGGTGTGCACACACCCATTGAGACGGAAAAAAAGAAGTGTCTATTGCAAACTTGTTAAAAGGAAAAGGGACTCCCACTGCTTTCCCCTTTGGCTAGACTTCTAGTTAGAGACGAGGGGTTTAACTCCTTGTGTCCCGGAGGAGAAGGGCTTCTTCGTGCCTTCTGGATTTTGCAAAGGATTCTTTACCAAAGGAGTATCACAAAGGACGGGAAGTAAATGTTATTCATAGATGACTACAGTCATAGAAACTGGCATTTTTTCAGTTATATAGAAGACATTAGACCGAATATGGGAAAACTTTTATTTCATTCTTAACATGCTTCAGCTGGTTCCCACCCCCACCCCAAGCCCCGTCACAAAGCAATTTAAGTACAGCTACAAAAACTTAGGAGCACTTTACTTTGGAACAATTGGTATTTCTGGAAAACTTCTGGTTGGGTCTTTGCCATTTTCATTTTGGAAGGTTCAACGGGAACTATGCAAGATTTCACCCTACAGTTTAGCTTAGTAACATGGCTGTTCCAGAAGACAACACGTTTTAAGCATCCACAACACGACCTGCCCCGAGAGTGCTTGCTGATTACATTAATGATCTGGGTGGTTACAGAGACCTTCGTGCTCCTCCTCTGAGTGTGTGCACACTGACAGACCCAGGTCAGAACGCCCCTGCCCCCTCAAGCTACTTCTGCAGTTCCACTGCCCCGGTTGAAACTTGAGTGGTGCCTTTCTGAGACCAGTGCTTTTTAAACTGAGGAAGACCCGGATGAACCTTTAATGCAGAGGTTCAGTAAACACAGATGACCGTGAGATCTTCCTTCCCGCTTACAGCCAGGGCAGTGGTTGACGCAGGCGCTGGCTGGTAAGCCTCAGGGGTCTGGGGACGGCTAGGTCTAGGGTGATCTGGAATGGGAAGAGTTAATGGCCCACAAGTCCCCTCACCCGCTCACTCCAGCCACATTCCAGAGGGACAGGGCTCAGTGACAACGCTGCCCAGGACCTGAAGTGAAGAGCGAGAGCCCTCTGAGAGCCCTCTATTCTTCGCCATCTCTTGAATTAATTAACTGGAAATGAGTCTTGTCAATGTTTTGGAAAGGCAGAAGGGGTGAAAAGCGATTGCTAGAATTAATCACAGTGAGAAACTACTTCAGCCGCCTGCCAGAGCCCAGAAAACCCCACAAGAGGAGACAAAGAAGGGAAGGAGAGAGTGGACCCGAGCAAACTTTCAAGTCTTTGCCAAAGAAGGGACATGCGCTCAGCGAGAGGAATTTATTATCTGCGGCCACAGTAAGTACAATCTATCACTTAAACGCATATTGTATTCCACGGGGACAGAAGCAAACCAGACAGCTACATTTTAAAGCAAAGAATCAACAGGACCCTCAAGCACTTTCACTTTTAAGCTTATATGCATTTAACTCTATTATCTAAAAGATTCACTGATTCTTGAACGTGTATGTAATAAAATCTTCAAACACTTGCGATTTCACACACTGCGAAAGATCCAGGAAACAGATTCCAAACATTCAGACTGTTTCGGATGGAGAGTTCATTCACTAAGAGGAAAAAAAAGAAACACAATTGCAGATGTAACAGAGCTATCTACGAGAACCATCAAAGGAAAAAAATACAAGCGAATTTCGGTCAACGATAGAAATAACGGAAAGAAACCTGAAACAACCCATTCAGCATCACACAAGGAGCTTTCTGTTCTTTTCACTGCAGCCAGCATTAGCTGTCTTTTAAAGAAGGTCTCATTACTGCCAGAAAGTTTTATACCACGTGAAAATTTTGATATGCCTTTTCTTTTTCTCCCCTAGAACAAGTTTGAAATTTCAACTCTCTTAAGAAAATGGCAGGGTAAAGCCCGAACAAAAAGTTATTTGCAATTAAATGTAGGGCTTTCTTTGCTGTCTCAGGAGGCAAAATACATCCACCCATGTTCTTATGAAGCAATTACATCGAAGTGTCACTTCGAAGGTGATGGGGAAGTGGGGACCACTTTCCAGACTGAAGGGGAACTAGTCCTCCTCCTGGCACACTTACAGCTGAGGTGTGTCACTAGTCGACTTCAGAATCAGCTTGTCACCCCTCTTTTCAACTTCAAACCCCATTTTCTTAAGCAGGGCTGCGTCTGCCAGACCCTGCTCCTCCATCTTCGCAATCAGGTCTTGGTTTTGGCTGTTGTCTTCCGTGAGGTTTCGGATGGCGTACACCACCCACTGGGTCAGAACTGGGAGCAGAGTGAAGGAGTCTGCCAACATGCTTTCACCCGCGCATCACTGGAAAAGGAGGAGACGGGCAGACGACCCTAGACACCCAGAAGCAACGAACACTTTCTCCTGGAGGATGTGCTATGAATATGCATGCACAGCGGGAAATAATTCAAAAGGGGAAAGACACACATATACACACATATTTGCAACACTGTGTGTGTGTTGTCCAGCAGCTGGCACAGAAAGGCACTGGACTGAGAGAACAGAGAGGGAGGCAGAGGCTCAGAGCAGCCGCACAGGAAGTGTGTGAGCACAGACACGCATGCAGGAGTGTACACATACACACACACACATATGCATGTGTGTGCTGGACTTTTGTTACTGAGTCACCAGGGATGGAATAAGAGCATTATAGAATGAGTCACAAAGACGCTAGGGTAGAATCAGGCAAGAAGATCGTCTTGTTTAAAGTAAGCCCAGTTATAGCTAAGAACTGTCCCCTGGGAGTCACCACGGGTTCCCCTCACTCTGTATCTTAGAGACGAGGCAGGCCTGTGAAGGCCTTCCTGCTTAGTCTGAACGCAGTGCCTCACTGTGCCCTGGCCCTGATTTAGGTGTTGCGTATGCTGTCCATCAGGCACACACAGACAGCTTACGAGGAACATAGACTCGCGGCGCTCTCCTCTGAGGTCTGTACTTACCAGGAGCTGTGGGAACTCCGGAGGGCACTAGTAGCCAGTGACGTCCCTCCATAAAACTGCCCTAGTCTTGGGCCCAGGGACACAGAGAGACGCCAGGAACACTGGGCCTGGCACCCTCTGTTGGTTCAGAAAGAAGGAAGTGCCAAGTGTGGAATAGACACTTATTCCAAGGAATAGAGGCCTCCCTGCCCCGTGACCAGACGGACAGTAGCAGTAAAAACGAGTCCTTCCTCCTTTGTTACCAGTGTTTTCCAGGCAGGCCTGTCTGATGCAACATCGAGGCATCTGCTCCCCCAAAGGCGATCAGATGGGTCCCTGAACTCAAGAGTCCGCGCTCCGGATCCCGTCCAAAACCCAGGCTCAGCGGTGAGGCTTCTCTCCTCAGCACGGGAGTCACACAGAAAGGCCTCCATGCGCACAAAGCGTGGGAACCAAACTGCCCCCAATTCACTGACCTTGAAGGAAACCAGCAGGTGAGCCCATCTACTCGAGCCAGGCGGCCAGGACGTAGGAAACCAGTGGCTCTGGGCTCAGGAAGTGCCTGCTGGTTGCTCCCTCTCAGTTCCGCTGACGCAGCCTGCAGTTGTGAGAGCACACGGACCCACAAGGGATGGGCTCCGTCAGAACGGCTGCGGGTCTGCAGGAGGCCATGACCCACTGGTCTCTGGAGGCGGACCACCGGTGGGTACAAATGACCAACCTTTTCCAAAGGGCAAAGAATGGTGGCTGATGCAATCCTAAGATAACTGCCCGTTTAGTGGGGAAAATGCTCTCATCTCAGCAGGACCTGTCACCCTCCCACGACAAAGCCCAGGGCCTTTAGAAGGCTGTACTTCTTTTCTGGAGATGAATCCACAGACTCTCAAACGCATACAAGTTGAACTTCTCCTTCTTCTCCACAATCACCAAACGCCCACTATGTCATGGGAGAGAATGAAAAGGATGATCCCGGGGAACAAAGACCTTTAACACATTAGTGACTTTCTCAGCAGGGATCACTCACTACAATTCACTTCTCATGCAGGATGACATCATCATCATGCAAGCCCATTTCCTCCCTTGCTGCAGAGAGAGATGAGGCAGGGATCAAGAGAACTGAGTGGAGGAGCGAACATCTGAGGCTGAATCTGGGCAAGACCGTGTGTAAGCCTGGAGCGTTCCAGTTCCTGTGTGTGACAACTCTCCAATGCTAAACGACAGGCGCAAAACACTTCTTTCTGAAGCTTCCTGGTTATTCACTTTAATTGAAAGAAAGGAGGGGAAATCCCCATAAATGCACTGACAGCTCCTCACAATTGGAGGGCTGGCTAGCTCTGCAAGCAAGGCATCAGATGCCAGTCTTGTCACCACCAGCTGCCAGTGCCGAGTGTCTCTGGAGGAAAGAGCCGTCTTCCAGAGCTTCGGACTGTCAGATGATCTCAGTTCCAGGGCAAATGACACCCCAGGCTCCGGCAACATCACCTCGCCAGGCACCCCACATCTTTCCACATGCGAGCCCTGACCTGGGACCCGCTCTTCCTCGCCTGCCCCTCCCCACCCAGGGCGAGCAGCTGAGACCCCGCTCCTGGAAACCCACGCACTCTGTCCCTGCCAGCCCCGACACCAGCTTGAGCTGGGCGTGCCTACTGTGTGTTTCCAAACATCCTCTCGCTCCTTCTTTTTCCTTCACCAGTTCTCATCATGTTGCACCTGCTGATCTGCTTATGCGTCGGTGAGCTTCTGGAGGGCAGGAGCCACACTGGGTCCATTTTCTCGTCCCCAGCATGCAGCTAGACCCGACACACAGCGGATGATGATGTTTGTGCTGACATGCTTGGAGCTATACTTACTTGTTCATATTTTTGTCCGCCCCAACGCCCTGTGAGCTCTACACAAGCCACGACGGCAGCTTATTTACCTTCTGTCCTCTGCTCCAAGCGTGGTGCTGGAAACACTTGCTCGATGTCCGAGAGAGCGGACACCACCTCCCACCCACCGTGTGCATGTGTGAATGTGTGTGTGTGTAGAGGGGGTGTGGTGGCAGTGCAGTGACCCACATGGGCTGTGCTTTTCCTTTTTGTTCTTGGTGTGGTTTCCTGACTCAGGGCTTCACAGGGTGGAAGATTAGATGAAAGTAAACCAATATAAATGCAACTCGGGCAAGGACACTGGACCGTGTAAACAAAAGGTCCAGGATGACAAAACACAGGATTCCGGTGTGGACGGATGGAAGGGTGGGTTTACATCATGTCCATCTGGGGCGTAACCCTGCACTCTGTGGACATCCCGTAATGGTGTTTCAACATCTTACCCAACTGTTCACTTGCTCATTTCTGCAGAAACCTCACACGATCACTACTTTGAACGGAGGAAACAGTGAGATTAATGACGACCGTCCTGATGACCAACCCTACGAGTGCCCAGGGCAGTGCTCCTAGCCGGGGCTTTGGGGACATCACTGTCTCCCGGGGAGTAGGCTCCTAGCACAGCCTGACAGAAGCAGCACTGGCGCCCAAAGCCGAAGAGGCAGTTCAGTCTTCTTCCAAAACCGGAGTTCAAAGGTCAAACAGACGGGTTAAGTGGAGGGCGTGGGAGGGGTCTAGGCAGTAAGGCCACACAGTCATGGCGGGGTTAATTTCCCAGAACGCCGAAAATCAAAAAACACACAAAACAGTGAGACCCCAACACATCTCAGAGGTGTACTTCATATTCTTTATGTCATAGTGAAACCAACCTTACTTCCTCTCTAAGGCAGACCTCACCCAGTCCTGCCGGACACTGTGTGATTAGACGTGAAAGGTGTGCCCTCCATCTTGACCTAAGTGAGCACCATGTTTGGGGTTTGTGCTGTCCGCCTGTAAATCAAATACCACAACAATATCCTCCAACGTGTCTATTTCCAGTGAGAACATCCTGGCACTACTGTCTAGGGTCTCTGAGCTCCTAATTTTAAGCTGTTCCTTCACAACTTCTGCGTTGAAGAGAAGCAAGGAATCCCAGCCCCAGGGCCTGGCTCATGAATATGCACAACTCCCCTCATTAGGAGCCGGAAGGGCTGGGCTGGGTGCCCCCGCAGACCCAGACAGCCTGGAGGGTCACAGGGAGATGAAAGCGCCCGGTTAATATTCACATTGCCCTCTTGTTCCCTCTCTACCGAGACAGAAAGTAAGCAAGAGGGGAGGAGAAAATTAAACATCTTCCAGAGTCTCTAATCCTACCAACACTCCAAGCGCTTCATTGTCTGCTTGGCTTTAGAGAGAGAGCTTCTAACGTTTCCATAGCTACTCCAAACAGAAGGCGTGAGCCTGTTCGTAACAAACTGCCTTCAAAGAACCCTGCGATCAGCACCAGAGTGAGGACTCACAGTCCGGCCAGCCCTTCACCAGAGCACGTGGTGCCTTGAAAGAGCTAGTGATGAGCGCGTGGACTGAGCACCTGGGAACCCTGGGGCCTGGTGAGCTGAAGTGAGACGTGGTCCCCGGACCCAGCACCTGAGTGGCGGCAGCCATGAGTGCGTCGTCTCTGCACTGTCAGCTCCACGCTGAGCCCGCAGCCTTGCACCAGGCAGGTGAGGAGACAGGGCAGGGCAGGGGAGTGTGGGCTGGGAGGCAACTGGGGACAGGGACCCCACGGCCATGACATTACTAGGGCTAGGATTGACATGCCAAACTCACCCTGAGAAAGTCAAGTCCGGTGAGTTAGAAAACTGATCCTGGGACTGCTGACGAGAACGACTTTCATCTGACTTCCAATTACTGGAATCAGTGCAACCTGAAGTCCTTCAAGTGATGGGGACCGGGGCCCTGTGATGACAGGGACTCTGCTCTGGCCACTGTGCTCAGTGTCAAGAAGCTGCTGAGAACAGGGGCTATGGGAATTACGGCCTGTGATTTTGTATGGATGCAAGTTAAAAAGTTTTCATATTTTTAAAATTAATTAGCTTACTTTGGCCACGCCATGTAGCTTGTGCAATCTCAGTTCCCCGACCAGAGACTGAACCTGGGCCCTTGGCAGTGAGGGCCTAACCACTGAACCTCCCAGAAGTCCCGAGTTTTCATGTTTGTAAATGGTTGGGGAAAGAATAAAAAGAATAATACCAATTTGCGACACACAAAAATTATTTGAGATCCAAATTTCAGTATCCATAATTAATAAAGTTCTATCGGCACACAGTTCCACCCATTTGTGTACGAACCGTCTATGGCTGCTTCTGCACTGCGGCAGCTGAGCTGGACTGCTATGATGCAGACAGAGTGCCCAGCAATTCAAAAACACTGATTACAAGTAGCCCTTTACGGAAGAGGTCTGCCAAACTGCCCTGGAACATGAAAGGAACTGACAGACACTCGCTGAATGAATGAATGAACTTTCCAAAGCACTGGCAATAAAACTTAAAACCATTTGCTGTTGTTCAGTCGCTCAGTCACGTCTGACTCTTTGCTACCCCCATGGACTGCAGCACGCCAGGCTTCCCTGTCCTTCACTATCTCCCAGAGCTTGCTCAAACTCATGTGCATTGAGTCAGGGACTCTATCTATCCATTTCATCGTCTGTCGTCCCCTTCTCCTCCTGCCTTCAATCCTTTCCAGAATCAGAGTCTTTTCCAACGAGTTGGCTCTTCGTATCACATGGCCAGAGTACTGGACTTTAAGCTATTTAGACTAAAACAATTTAAATGCTGAAAGATTTTACTGACTTCTCAGGATATCTGTGTGTACGTACATAAACTATGTAGTATCTACGGTTCTTTATATGTTAACATGCCTACAGATGTGTACTGTGTATATATTTAACATCCTATGTATAGTATACATATAACAGATATTTATGCTATAGATAATATCTATATCTCATTTTGCTTGCAGAATATTTTAAAAAATTATTTTTAGACAACAAACCCATATACAGCCAGGGGTTTACATACTAAACAAACTTTCCAAAGCACACTACTCAGCAGGGCAGAGAACACCCGTCAGCACCTCAGATAAAGCCGGCCTGAGGACAGGATGCCCAGGCCACCTTGTTAGGCTTCAAAACCACATCGTCACCTGCCCTGAGACTTCCCTCAACACGATGCTTCGGAGGTAATGTCCACATCTAAGCTAGTATCTTCTCAGACTGACTAAATGGCAGAATTTTTCAGAGTGCAAAGCAGTAGTTCTAAGACTTTTCCGAAATGCTTCACGTTGCTGAAAACCAAAACACCTCAAAATACGGCAGTTCCCGCCAGCCAGAGGGGAGGAGGGCGGGAACGGGACACTGAGGGCAACTCCTCTTCCCGCCGAGTGACAACAGTCCTGCCTCCTCCCGGCCACTCGAGCCGAAGGGACCATGAGTGCCTGGGGAGCCGTGTTCCCAGTGGGCTCACTTCTCTGACCCTGACCCTGTCTGCAGGAGTGCCCTAACCTGCCTCTGCTCTGCTCTTGAAGTATTTACTTTCTTAGAAAAAAAAAACAAAAACGAAGCATTTCCCAAACTGCTGGCAGGGAAGGCCAGGCCCCACCAAGGCTGCTGCTGCCAGAGTAGGAACCTGTGCAAACAAAACACAGCGGCCACCCGACTGGGGCTGGGGCAGGGAGGAGACGGGCTTCCTCGGACTGTGGGCAACCTGCCTGTGACGCGGGGGACCTAGGAGAGAGGGTCCTCGTGGAGGAGACAAGTCTGAAAAACACCGCTGCTGTCCGTTAATGAGGAGTCACCCCCATCTGCAGGGCTGAGCTCTGTGTCCAAATGTCGGGACACTGCTGCGTGGTGACCCACATCCAAGCTCTGCCTTCGTCTCCAACCATCACTTCACTCAGTTAAACTACAGGCGCTCCTCACTCAGAAAGTCAGAGTCCTCACCGGGCAGACCATGTACCGGCCCCCTCGCTGGAAACCAGCGTGTGTTCAGTCCCCACCACAAACCACCCATGCTGGCTCTCTCTTCCTTCTCCGAACTGCTGGTCTGTCTGGGGTCTAATTTCTCCTGGCGTTTCTGCATTTTAATCTGAGAGCACATCTCTGTGGCTCAGGTGTGTCAATGCCGTGCCAACGCAGACGGCTTGAGGCCCTGGAGTCCGTCCTAGCAGTGAGTGTAAATCAGCGTGTGTGCCCTCTCATTCACCAACTCACAGCTGATGGCTACTACTGAATGCAGGGAACAAGCACTGCGAGGCAAGGGGAGGTGAAAAGTGGGCACGCCAGCACGCAGCCGCTCCCTGCTCTTCATGACCCCATGGACTGTAGCCCACCAGGCTCTGCTGTGGGATTTCCCAGGCAAGAATACGGAATGGCACAGGTTGCCATATCCTTTGCTGGGGGATCTTCCTGACCCCGGGATCGAACGCTGGTCTCCTGCATTGCAGGCGGATTCTTTATCCATTAAGCCACCAGGGAAGCCCCAAGAGAAAAGTGCAGGGGAGCAAATTATTGCCAGATTTGAAAACTGAAGGTCACAATCACAATAAAGTAATACACTCGTGTTTTGTAGGTGCTACCGGAAGGAGCAGAGTCTCAGTCTTTATTGAGGCAGAATGTCGTCTCAGAAGCACCTCTGCTCTGAAGGCTGAGGCTGCTTTTTAGCCTCCAACTGCCCAGGGAACTAGAACTTCAAAGGAAGTGGCACAGAGGCCCAGGGAAACGCTGCTGAATTCTCAGAGAAACATCCCAGCACACAAGTGTCCACCAGAGAAACACAACCCGCCTGTGTCTGAATGATTCTGAAACAAAGGCTGCATTCACCAGCCTTGGTGCGCACAGCTGACTTCCCATCCGCGGCCGCCCGCAGGCAGGAGCGGTCCCAGCTCGAAGGCTCCTCTCCACTAAGGAGCCAGCGCCGTCCTGCCGTCTCCCCAGGCTCCCTGCATCACCGCCTGGGAGAGGAACTGCTGTCCTCAGCCTGGCCCCGCCGCGATGAGCCCTCCGGCCCTCAGGGCCCAGATGGGTCAGGTGCCGGCCTCAGAGGCTCGCCACCACCGCCCCGCCTCACAGCCTGTCAGCGTGGGGAGAAGTCATGGAAGATGATACCCCGCTCGGCCCGCAGCCACAGGCCTCACTCCAAAGCCCTGTGGTGAGTGGGGGCTGGCGGGCAGGTACCTCATGTCCACAGGCTCCGTGGGAAAGGGCCCCCCAAGCCTGAAGCTAATTCTCTCCGTGACACACTCTGGGACCACCTCACCACTTCAGAGCGCCGCGTGGAGCGGCGTCGGCCTGGCATCAGCCCCACAACAGGTCTCGGACTGGGACGGAGCGAGGCCAGGGCTAACCAAACCACAGTAGATGGCCGGGCCGCCAGGCAGCTGCGTGTGTGCTCAGGGGCTCTCGGTCCTGTCCGAGACTGGCGAGCCTGGCGCGGGCAGGGCAGGGACGGCCGGCCCAGGGCCCGCCACAGCCCTTACTCCCTCTGCCGCCACCACTCACCCTGACCCTTCTGTGGAACGTGTGCACGCCCACCCAGGAGGGGCAGCAAACGCTGCGGGCGCCTGGCATCCGTCCGCTGAGAGGGGGACCCCAGTCCCGCCAGAGCTGAGCGGTACTTGCGATGCTGCCGACGGCACACAGGCAGGCCCCCCCACACCACCTCAGCTTTCAGGCTCCAGGGAGACCTCCCTCCGGGAGAGGCCTTCTGGACACAGTGAACTGTTCAAGGGAAGCCAGGACCCAGGCTCCGCTCATGCCTGGGGCTCCGCTGGCCGGGAGGTCACTGGGCCCTGACAGAAAGCAACCTGTGAGGAGCAGCCAGCGGAGGCAGGGACCCTCAAGGGCCCGCCACCAGGGGAGAGGGTACGTCCACAGCACTCTGCTCTCTGGAAGAAATTACTTGCTAGCCTGAACAAATTTCTAGCTTCAGTCAGTGTAAGCAAAGCTTTGCAGGGGAATTAAGTGTCTCTCACATAAGTCACTGATATTTATCTGCATGAAGTCATAACAGTAATAATAAGCATAACAGAGCTAGCGGTGTGATCACCCACAGGGCCACTCCAGGCACTGACAGAAAGTCTCCACGTTCACCAGCACAGCACTTGCGCAGCAGCACTCACAGGAGGTGATACCAAACATTCTACAGACGAGAAAACAGACCCAGCAGGCAGAGGACCCGATGGGGTTGGCCTGGTCTGGACGCGGGCTCCAGCCCCTGCCCCTCTGCCCTAAGCTCTCCTCAGGGACCAGCCCATGAGGGGAGACCAGTCCATGAGTGGGGACCAGTCCATGAGGGGAGACCAGTCGATGGCGGATGGAGCAGTCCATGAGGGGAGACCAGTCCATGGGGGGAGACCAGTCCATGGGGGGGGGGAGCAGTCCATGAGGGGAGGCCAGTCCATGAGGGGGGACCAGTCCATGAGGGGAGACCAGTCCATGAGGGGAGACCAGTCCATGGAGAGGGGACCAGTCCATGGAGAGGGGACCAGTCCATGAGGGGGGGATCAGTCCATGAGGGGGGACCAGTCCATGAGGGGAGACCAGTCCATGAGGCGGGGGGAACCAGTCCATGAGGGGGTACCAGTCCATGAAGGAAGACCAGTCCATATTGGGGGGACCAGTTCATGAGGGGAGACCAGTCCATGAGAGGAGACCAGTCCATGAGGGGAGACCAGTCCATGGAGAGGGGACCAGTCCATGGAGAGGGGACCAGTCCATGAGCGGGGACCAGTCCATGAGGGGAGACCAGTCCATGAGGCAGGGGGACCAGTCCATGAGGCAGGGGCACCAGTCCATGAAGGAAGACTAGTCCATGAGGGGAGACCAGTCCATGAGGGGAGACCAGTCCATGAGGTGGGACCAGTCCATGAGGGGAGACCAGTCCATGAGGTGGGACCAGTCCATGAGGGGAGGCCAGTCCATGAGGGGAGACCAGTCCATGAGGGGGTACCAGTCCATGAGGCAGGGGGAATCAGTCCATGAGGGAGTACCAGTCCATGAAGGGAGACCAGTCCATATTGGGGGGACCAGTCCATGAGGGGGGAGCAGTCCATGAGGGGAGACCAGTCCATGGAGAGGGGACCAGTCCATGAGGGGGGACCAGTCCATGAGGGGATACCAGTCCATGAGGTGGGGGGAACCAGTCCATGAGGGGATACCAGTCCATGAGGTGGGGGGAACCAGTCCATGAGGGGGTACCAGTCCATGAAGGGAGACCAGTCCATATTGGGGGGACCAGTCCATGAGGGGAGACCAGCCCATGAGGGGAGACCAGCCCATGAGGGGAGACCAGTCCATGGAGGGAGGGGCGGGGGGGGGGGGACCAGTCCATGAGGGGGGACCAGTCCATGAGGCAGGAGGACCAGTCCATGGGGGGGACCAGTCCATGAAGGGAGACTAGTCCATGTTGGGGGGACCAGTCCATGAGGGGAGACCAGTCCATGAGGTGGGACCAGTCCATGAGGGGAGGCCAGTCCATGAGGGGAGACCAGTCCATGAGGGGGGACCAGTCCATGGGGGGGAGACCAGTCCATGGGGGCAGGGAGATCAGTCCATGCGGGGAGACCTGGAGGAGGCCCGGAGCGGTTCCCTCCAGCCAGGGTGACTGCAAGCTTCTGAGCTCTGCCTACACGTCAGGGGAAGGAGCGGCAGGTTTTATAAGACTTGAAACAGTCTCTTTCTCTCAAAAGATAAAGTAAGCCTTCAGATACTGGTCAGAGTGATTACCTCCACAAAACATCTTTATAAGTAACAGTGAACAGTTTAAAATGAAATTCAAGTTTGGAGTAGAAAAGGTACATGTGTGCTCCATCGCGTCTGACTCTCTGTGACCCCATGGACTGTAGCCCCCCAGGCTCCTCTGCCCATGGGACTCTCCAGGTAAGAGCACTGGAGTGGGTGGCCAGGCCCTCCTCCAGGGGATCTTTCCAACTCAGGGATCAAATCTGCGTCTCCTGCATCTCCTGTACTGTAGGCAGATTCTTTATGAATGAGCCACCTGGGAAGCCCAGAAAAAAGTAAGTAATCACATCTAAATTATGGACGATTATTGTTTGCCTGGTACGAACAACACTAACAGAAGCAGAAGATATTAAGAAGAGGTGGCAAGAATACACAGAAGAACTGTACAAAAGAGAGCATCACGACCCAGATAATCATGATGGTGTGATCACTGACCTAGAGCCAGACATCCTGGAATGTGAAGTCAAGAGGGCCTTAGAAAGCATCACTACAAACAAAGCTAATGGAGGTGATGGAATTCCAGTGGAGCTATTCCAAATCCTGAAAGATGATGCTGTGAAAATGCTGCACTCAATATGCCAGCGAATTCGGAAAACTCAGCAGTGGCCACAAGATTGGAAAAGGTCAGTTTTCATCCCAATCCCAAAGAAAGGCAATGCCAAAGAGTGTTCAAACTACCGCACAACTGCACTCATCTCACACGCTAGTAAAGTAATGCTCAAAATTCTCCAAGCCAGGCTTCAGCAATATGTGAACCGTGAATTTCCTGATGTTCAAGCTGGTTTTAGAAAAGGCAGAGGAACCAGAGATCAAAGTGTCAACATCTGCTGGATCATGGAAAAAGCAAGAGAGTTCCAGAAAAACATCTATTTCTGCTTTATTGACTATGCCAAAGCATTTGACTGTGTAGATCACAATAAACTGTGGAAAATTCTGAAAGAGATGGGAATACCAGACCACCTGATCTGCCTCTTGAGAAATCTGTATGCAGGTCAGGAAGCAACAGTTAGAATTGGACATGGAACAACAGACTGGTTCCAAATAGGAAAAGGAGTACGTCAAGGCTGTATATTGTCACCATGTTTATTTAACTTATATGCAGAGTACATCATGAGAAATGCTGGACTGGAAGAAACACAAGTTGGAATCAAGATTGCTGGGAGAAATATCAATAACCTCAGATATGCAGATGACACCACCCTTATGGCAGAAAGTGAAGAGGAACTAAAGAGCCTCTTGATGAAAGTGAAAGTGGAGAGTGAAAAGGTTGGCTTAAAGCTCAACATTCAGAAAACGAAGATCATGGCATCTGGTCCCATCACTGCATGGGAAATAGATGGGGAAACAGTGGAAACAGTGTCAGACTTTGTTTTTCTGGGCTCCAAAATCACTGCAGATGGTGACTGCAGCCATGAAATTAAAAGACGCTCACTCCTTGGAAGGAAAGTTATGACCAACCTAGATAGCATATTCAAAAGCAGAGACATCACTTTGCCAACAAAGGTTCGCCTAGTCAAGGCTCTGGTCTTTCCTGTGGTCATGTATGGATGTGAGAGCTGGACTGTGAAGAAGGCTGAGCGCCGAAGAATTGATGCTTTTGAACTGTGGTGTTGGAGAAGACTCTTGAGAGTCCCTAGGACTGCAAGGAGATCCAACCAGTCCATTCTGAAGGAGATCAGCCCTGGGATTTCTTTGGAGGGAATGATGCTAAAGCTGAAACTCCAGTACTTTGGCCACCTCATGCGAAGAGTTGACTCATTGGAGAAGACTCTGATGCTGGGAGGGATTGGGGGCAGGAGGAGAAGGGGACGACAGAGGATGAGATGGCTGGATGGCATCACTGACTCGATGGATGTGAGTCTGAGTGACCTCCAGGAGTTGGTGATGGACAGGGAGGCCTGGCGTGCTGCGGTTCATGGGGTCGCAAAGAGTTGGACACGACTGAGCGACTGATCTGATCTGATCTGAACAACATCTTTATATGAATAAACCATAGCCAGGGGTCAAAAACAGCTCTTAAACGCAAAGGCTTACATGGAGAACACAAGCAGTGCGGGGGCTTCTGGAGGGCTCTGGGCTGGAGGAGATCCAGCGGGCTCCCAGGAGTTGGCACACTGCACGTGGGCTGCCTGAGCACCCGCACCGCCTGTCCTTAGCCCAGACGTCACTAGTCCTTGGACACGATGAACCCCCAGGTCACCAGCCTGTGCGGGTGGCCTCTCCTCCCACCACCCGCAGCAGCAACCAGAGTCAGCAGGCAAGAGCGGCCGGCCCACAGGTCTGGACGGGCACAGACGCGCGGATGCCTCACGCTGTCCGTGTGCACTGTGGTCACTACCAGTGAACTGAGGGCTGGAGGCGCGGGCGACTCTGTTGCCCTCACTAAGGGAGGAGCACTACAGTGTTCCCAGTCAAGACCACCTTCAGCGGGAACTGAGAGTGTGCACTTCAGCACCAACTGGAAATACGCACCGGTGACACCAGAGCCGAGCTGGCTGCAGGGGGGACACTAACGTCTCAAGCTCCTCCTTGACACAGGTCTTTCTGAAACTTCTAAAGTACTGGCTGCCCCACGTTGGGGGGAACCTCACTCAATTCAGAAATCTAATACTTCAACATGTTTTCCCTCTCCTCTGTGAACAACACGCTTCTTGACACGTACACTGGAATGAGACCAAGCGATTTAGATACAAAGGCAGGCTTCCACTGTTAACACACATACAGCCTCTCAGGATTTAACTGTCATCTGGGTGCTCGTCTGACAAACATGAAGGCCCCGTGCTCGGCGCTGGGGACCCAGTAACTAACGGGACACGCAGGTCCCCACCCCTGTGGCACTGGCGTTCTAGACAGGAGGCAGGCATCAGCCTCAGAGAGGCAGACCTTCAGGCTGATGTGGTCAAGCATGACCACAGGAGGACAAAACACAGATGAGGAAGGTGGGAGACGGCTTCTCTAAGGAGGGGAATGAGCTGAGAACTCGAGATAAACAGAAGCTGGTCACCTGGTGCACTGCGGAGACAGCAGTGGCACCGGCCGTGTGTGACCTCAAGACGGGAGACACGAGCTGGGCAAGGCTGGGGCTGGAAGCAGGATGCTGGTAGAGGGCAGGGGTCGAGGCCAGAGGCCAGAGGAGTTTCAGGCTGTAGGAAGGAGTCTGCATTTTATACGATGAGAATCCACTGAAAGAGCTGAAGCAGAAACATCAGGCAGCTCTCTTTGGCAGCCGTGGAGGGTGGCTTGGAGGGAAGATGGCATGGGAATGGGGACCAATCAGCATCCGTAACAGCAGGAGTGAGAGTGGACGAGGAAGGACCTGGGCTCACACTCCAGCGCTGCCCGCCTGAGCTCCAGGCCCAGGCGAGCTGGTTTCCCAGGAGGCGCAGCAGTGAGGAACCCGCCTGTCAGAGAAACCAGACGCAGCTTCCACCCCTGGGTGGGGAAGATCCCCTGGAGGAGGACATGGCAACCCACTGCAGTATTTGTGCCTGGAGAACCCCATGGACAGAGCCGCCTGGGCGCCTAGAAAAAGCCAGATCATACAGGTCAATGAAACCCCATCTGCTCAGTTATCAACAGCGGTTAGTTCTCCAGCTGCCACCACTCCACTGGAGGAAGGGTCGCCCATTCACGGCCTCTCACAAGTCATTGTTTCTCAAACAGCATCAGAGGCCACAAGAGGATTTCATTAAACACAACACCATTCCTCAGGTCTTCATTCTCCCTGTGCCAATCTCCAACTAAGGGACAGAGAGTCAAGGCGATCACCACGCAGGGAGGCAAAGCAGAGAGCTGGGCACGTGTATGTTCACCTGTAAACTTAGCTTCAGCTAAGTGCCCATGAGGTGAAGGCCTGACACCTCAGTCCTCCTGAACTTCCTAGAATGTTCAGTGGAGAGAAATAAACACACTAACTGGTCTAACAGCTACAATGTGAAATGACAGGATAAACGAAACAATAAAAAGCGGCCTCATTTCAACTGAGATTCTGGCAGACTTCTCTCAAATAAGTAAGGTTTAACTCTACTTGGGAGAATGGCCAGGTAGATGGAAGGAGACCCTGGGAAGACGGACCTCAAGGGGGAGCCAAGGTGACGAAGGAGAGTCGGGAAGGGCTGCCTGATGGTGAGTGTGACGGTGCGGGGACCAGTCTAGGGAGATGCCCCCTAGTGAAAATAAGATTTAAACTTTAAATGGTGTTCGTTAAATCAACCAGCCAAAGGAGCAGATCCTTAAGGACCAAAGCAAATGGCAATAAACGTTCACATCAAGTTTTGTTTCTGGTTTGGAATGAACTGTACATGGTGGCACTTAAAATGCTAACAGTAACCAAGAGAAGCCAAATTAAGAAAACACTGTCATCTCCAAGCCAGGCGGGTCAAGTGACTGATAGAACTCGAAAGCGGCAGCTTCTACTTTCTCACCAACCCAGGCGGAGCAGGAACAAGGGGCACGTGGTCACCTGCAGACCACGTGGCTCGTGCCAAGCACCTCTCCTGTTTTCTAAGAGGCGTGACAGTAAACCTCCTGCAATCTTGCTTTTCGTGCAAGTGAACAGGCCAGAGCAGGACCGATGCACTCTGACCTCTGAGAGGAGCAGAGACGGCTGAGCGAGGCAGGCTGAGCAAGGCCCATGGCGGCCAGGCATGTGTGCAGGCCCAAGGGCAGAGGGCAGACCACACACTCTGGCCTCTGTGTGCGCAGGAGACACGTGCCGCTCACAGCCTCCACACACAGATGTTTCAGTGTGGTGATGACAGTTTTCATTTTGAGCCACTGTGATCTTCGCGATGTAAGAAAACAAGAAGCGTACAACCAAAAGCCAAGTAGACGCAATCTGAAGGAATATAACCTGAAGCATTTCAGTCTCATTTTAAAACAGCCGGACCATTTGCCAACACACCTGAACAAGGAAGGAGAGTCCACTTTCGTGAGCGTCTCTTTCACGACAGGACATCCCACTCCTCCAACTTCCAGCTTTGAGTGCTGGGGAACCAGTTGCTAGGATACCGTAGAAGCTACATCAAACAGTTGCTAGGATACTGTAGAGGCTACATCAAAGGGGTAGGGCTCCTGCCCCCTCTCACTCTGAATGGGTCTGGCCTGCAACTGTGAAGCCTGAGGGGCGCGGGCTGCAGTGTGGTGGCAGACTGCCGCCCACCCTTGGCCCTATGCCCACTCACTGCACACAGGGACCCAGGGAGGCCTCCATGCACCCACCAAGTCGTGTCCACACTTGTTTGCTCTGGACAAGGACAAAGACTTGGTTCAAACACCTTCAGCCACACTAGGCAATGGGTGAGACCATCAGTGAGAGGCTTTAAAAAAACCCACATCATGTAACTGGGAAGCCAAACCCAAAGTTTACCTTTTTAAAGCCAAACGGCAGTAAAAGGTTTTCTAGCTTTAATTAATGTCAGCTCAACAAATGAACGCAAGGTCACTGAACGATCACCAGGGGCTTGATGCTGGGGACACAGAAACCAACAGCAGGCATCGTCCCCTCCGGAGGACGCAAAACCTATTTCAGCAGGACGACGTCCTGCCACGTGAGCATCAGGGTGGGCAGAGTAAGACACGAGCAGCAGGCACGCAGTGAACACAGCACAAGCACTTCCCTGGTGTGGGGACTTGCTGATGCCTTTACAAACAACAGCAAGCTCAGCCCACTGTGCCAGCCTGAAATGTTGAGGTGTTTCCCCGAACGCCTTCCTCTGGTGACGGCGCGGCAGGCCCAGGCACAAGCTAGACTGCGCGTGAAAAGGGCGGGATGGAGCACGTTCTCAAGTTTCCACTAAAATCCCTGCATTCCCCAAGATGTGGCACTGTGGCCCAGAACTTCCAAAACACACGTGAGAACTGCACAGATTCCAGGGAGTGCTGCAGCAGAAGCCTTCTTACCACAGGTCTGACACGTGTATGTACTACTTAGGAGACTTCTCTGATATAATAGGTATTTAAGATGCTGCAAACAGAAATATACTCTGGGACACACTGCGGTGATACCACTGGGGTCTGTGGGGTCTGGCGTGGGGTGTGCAGTGTGGCACCGGTCCTGCCTGGGACAGGCTTTTCTGGAGGGCAAGGTTGCGCATCCAGAGGTCTGCACGTGCTGCGCTCATGGAGGGGCAGAGGAGCTCAACTGACGCAGAGAGTCGAGGCGCTCGGGCTCCGCTGGGGGCCACGGGAGAACTCCAGGAGGAGGACACGTGTGCTCAAGTCTAAGAGGAGGAAGGGCTGGGCCGGCAGAGAGGCGCCTGCACAGAAGTCTAGGCGCTTGAACAAAGAGCAGGGCACAGACAGCGCTGGGCTGGCCCCGTGGCCCCGCCGGCCAGGAGCTGGCGTAGCCGGCTGTGGTCGGGGAACCAACTCTGTGAGCGCCTCTCTTCTCATCTGTGAAATGACAGTGCTTAACAAAGAGGCCTGTTAAAAACAGAAGGAAAGAAACTGCCTGCGCCAGGTAATGTAGCTTAAAGGGTGTATATATACAGCACAGGGTTGGGCACGCAGAAACTACTCAGTGATTTCTAAAGCGTCAGTGTGAGGAGCAACAGTGCACACCTCCTCGTGTATGTCCTGACGTTTCCTCATGAGTGCACGTCACATGAGCCCACCCAGGTCGAGATGGAGAATACGCCCAGCACCTGGGAGGCCCCTGGGTGCCACTGCCCACCTATGCCCACCCTCCCACCCATCAAGGTACCCACCATCCTGACTGCTACTGTCACAGATTAGTTCTGCCTGCTGTTAACTTCCTGTGCATAGAGTCACAGAGCACACACTCTGAATCTAGCTTCTTTAGCTCTGTGCTACGTTAGTGAGACTCACCCATGTTACCCAGGGCAGCTCATTCTTTACTGCTATATAGCGCTCTGGGGAATGATTGTCCACACTCTTCTACGACTGCTGACTATGTGGGATGGTTCCACTTTGGGGCTACTATAAACACTGTGACTAGGAATGCTCCTGCACACGTCTTCTGACAGACACACATGTGTACTTCTCTTGGGGTTGCATCTAGGGGTGCAACTGCTGGCTCACAGGGCGGGCCTAGAGTTAGCAGACACTGCCAAAGTTTTCCAAAGAGATTTTCCTAATTGACACCTCCCAAATCAATTCATCACAGTTCAGGCTGCCCCACACCTTTGCCATCCACTGGTCCTGTCATCTTCTCATCAGCCCTTCTGGTGGGTTCCTGACTGTGGGGTAAACATGCATTTCCCTGACGAGGATGCTAAGCTCTTTCTGTACAATTACTGGCCACCCGGGTTTCCTCTTCTGTGAGATGCTGTGGGTCTTTTGTTCATTCTCAGAACCTGAATTATCTTTTGTTGTTTCACAGCAGTCCTTAAATTAGTATGGGTATGAGTCCTTTGTCAGATACACACTTATGATGCAAATACTTTTTCACAGTTAAAATTTTGATGTCTTATTTAAGAAACCTTTGCCTGTTCCAAGACAAGAACCATACTTTCTTATGAGCCCTTCTAGAAGTTCTTGTGTTTTACCGTCCACATGAAGGTTTATGAGTTATCTTCAATTAGTGTGGGTGAACAGGGTGAGATACAGTGGCAGGTTTTTCTTCCCCGTAACAGATATTAAAATGGCCCAGGATCATTTATGGAAAAAGTCCACCCTTTACTCCTCAAGTACAGGGGGCCTTTGTTGTGTATGTGAGAGTACGTTTCAGGACTCTCTTTTCTGTTTTGCAATATTATTACTATTAAGTTTTACCACTGACTCACAATGTGCTCATAGATGGAAATTTACCTTTATCCTAGGCAGTAACAGCTGTAATAGGATATCTGTATGACAACACCTGTTTGTTGAGAAACTACAGGCTGGGCACTTTGCACACAGCACACTTTACTTTCACCATAACCCTGTGGGGGTCCGTCCCATTTTAGATAAATAAGCTAAGACTCGTAATACAGGTGAAGCGATGTGTTTACAGGCTGAGAAGTGGCAGAACCCGTGTCTGTGTAGCCCCCAGAGCTGATGCCCATGCCACTATGCTATCCATCCCTCCTCGACAGGAGATGACTGGGGAAACTATGGTTATTTTTCCTATCAAGTTACGTTTCTGGGCACACGTAACACTTACAAATGAGGCTTTTCAATAAAAAAAGAAAGAAAAAAAGAAAAAGGAAGGAAGGAAAAAAGAGAAAAGAACAGAAAAAAACCCCAACCCAGTTTAGACGCTCATCCTATCCTTGTCCCCTCCTCCTCCAATAAAAACAATACATATATATATAAAAAACCCACATCAAGGACAACTGATCAAAACACAGATCAAAAAAAGAATCAAAGAAAAACATTTCAAATAAAGTTCAGCTGTTTCTATTTGGAAACAACAACAACAAAAAATCCCACTTGCCACAATAAACTGACAAATAAGAAATTGACTCTGTGGTGGCGGGCTGGAATTTTCCGATGGCATCTGCTACTGTGTCATTACTGCGGGTCCCCGCAAGGGAGCGGCGGACGAACAGCTGGGCTGTGTCCTGATGCAACACAGCCGTCGAGGGCCTTCCTTCGGGGTGAGCAACCCCTTGGGATGTTGTCTTTTCCCTAGAACTAGAAACCCCGGTCCATCACTAGAAGACACCTCCAAGAAACAGGGCAGCCAGCCTTCCAGTTCCGTTCCTAGCCTGGGGGAGTTGACAGCCCAGTTTGCTTGGATATGCCACCTAGAAATTCCTAATCCCCATGAGTGGTGGAGAAAGAGGAAGTCTTCCAGGGGGTCGGAACTGCTGACTTCCCACAGGGAACGAAGATGCCTACCTTATGGTAACATGAGCCCTCAGCCCCAACCCATGGACGATGCATGATCACACAACACAGCCCGCCAATCCAGAGCAATCAGAGAATGGAGCTGTTTTTATTAACTGACCTTTACTCTCAGCTCTGATTCCTAGTCTACGCATACGCAATATATATTGCTTTCTTTAACACAAAATATTGAAATTAAAGTTCAATGAAATCTTGACTGATGTGAGTTATTAGAAGGAGCTCAACCACCAAACAAAGCTGAAATAATACTGCTGCCAAACCAAGTTTATTCAATTCACAAAAGAATCATCAAATCCACGGGAGAAATTTCTCCCCTGCTTAGAACCATCCTCCCTACCTGTCCAATAAGCACACACACACACATACTTCGTCAAGCTGCTGGTTTTCATTCATTTGTTCACCACCTTACTCAGTCATGTACCCGTCTAAAAATATCTACTGGACATTTAGTATGTGCCTATTAGTGGCATATCACATTGAGATAAAAAAACAGGAAAAAAAAAAGGTCCATGCCCTTATGGACCTTGGTCTAGACAGCAACTAAGATGCAAATGCACAAATACTCAGTTACAGATTGAGACAAGCTAAAGGCACAGAACAGCTCCCAAGAGGGGCTGATGAGGCTCTGGGAAGAGAAGAGGAGGCTGAGCCAGGGGAGAGAGTTCAGCCAAGGGAGGAAGATAACGACTTCCCTGAGGTGAGAAATCACAGATTCGAGGAACAAAAAGGAGGCATGTCTGGGGAATGCTAAAAGAGGGGAACCAGTCTGGATCTAAATAAAGAGGCAGGTGGGGCCAGAACACACAGTACCTGTCAGGACATGCTGGAACCTATGGACATATTCTAAGTATGGAGGACAGGCTTGGAGGTTCTGTAAATAGGGCCAAGTTTATGAGAGATGGAAAAGAAAAGACCGTGATGCTGGGAAAGATTGAAGGCCGGAGGAGAAGGGGACAACAGAAGATGAGGTGGTTGGATGGCATCACCAACTTGATGGACACGAGTTTGAGCAAGCTCCGGGAGATGGTAAAGGACAGGGAAGCCTGGTGTGCTGCAGTCCATGGGGTCGCAAAGAGTTGGACACGACTGAGTGACTAAACTTAACTTATGAGAGATGGAGGGGGGCAGGTAGAGCCAAAGGTGTTACCACCTGAACCCTACCATCACTCGCGTGATGGCCTGAACCATCTCCACCCTACCCTCCTCTCCAGCCTGTGGAAACTGTCTGCCAAGAAACTAGTCCCTGGTGCCAAGAAGGCTGGGGACCGCTGCATTAAAACACTGAGATCCTGTAGCTATCCGAAATGCTGGAGTCAGGCACACATTTTCTAACAAGCCAAACAGTTCCTCACCCATGAACCCATTTTAAAGGAAATTCTAAAAGAAAGACTTCGGGCAGAAGCAAAATGACCCCAGGTAGACAGACAGAGCTGTAAGAAGGGGTGAAAGTCAGGAGAGGAGTAAGTACGTGGATGCATCTAAATGAAAACTGATCTTATGGAGCTATGACAGTAACATTTTATAGGGCTATAAAAATAGAATGGAAATACATAACAACAGCATATAAGCTGGGGGATGCTGAGTGGTCCTATACTATCTGGAAAAGGGGTAAAGATCTGAAAAACATTATATTTTCCTTAGTCAAGGATGCATGTTATAATTTCCCAGGGAACTATTAAGAAAATAGAAGAAAAAAATTAAAAATTTTAAACTAGGAAAAAATAAATGCTTAATTGTATAAAACAATTCAAAAGAAGCAAGAGAAAACTAAAATAGAAAGCAGATCAGACTGGCTTAAATATAAACAGATAAGCGACTACATTAAATATGAATGGGCTAAATGCAATAGCTAAAAGACAAAGAAACTAGACTGAGAAAAAGTCCACTACGCTCTCTACAACAAACACCTCTGACAGGAAAAGACTGAAAATGAAAGTTCTGTAATGGTTTTACCATGTAAATATTCAACCAAAAGTGAAGTAAAGTAGCTATATTCATGTTAGGCAAAAAACATTTTTAGAGATACAGAAGGTCACTTTACAATGACAACGGGGACATTTTTCAAGACCTGATAAATAATAATACTGTCTCAAAATATATGAAGAAAAATGCTATATAACTAAGAGGAGAAATTTAGAGAAATCTATAGTCATAGGCTGATTTTTAAAACCTTTATCTCTGTAATTGATAAACCAAAATAGACAAAAGCATCATTAAAAATGTAAAAAGTTTACAAACTTGACCTGAAAATACTGTAGTCTACTACTAGAAGACAGGTGTGACTGTTCAAGCACACACAGAGGAGCTGCAGAGACTGACTGTACAGCAGGCCACACAGCAAGTCTCAACACATTTTTTAGGACAAAGAGCATCAAGCACGTGCTCTCTGATCATAATATATTTATGTTAGACATGAATCCCCCCCAAATAATTCCTATTTGTTCAGAATTTAAGCAATGATTTCTAAATAATTCATGGGTCAAAAACCCCATGATGATCTTAAATGAATGGGCAGATGCCGTGATCACGGATGGGTTAGGAGACAGGATTGTTTAGATGGCAATTCTCATGACTGACTCTCGCCAACACAATTTCAATGAGTAGAGATTTTAAATTGTTTTCTTTGTGATGATTTTAAGCATGTACATGTGTGTAAACATGTGTGCACATAAACACACGAGCACAAATGTGTAGACTCTGACTAGCTGGTTTTAAAATTTTTATGGGCAAATACTAATGACCAAACATAGCTATAATGCTCTAAAAAAAAGAAACAAGTTGGAAGGACTCAATCAACTCAGTTAAGGACTCAGTCAGTCGACCTACAGTGTTCTGAAACTGTAGAAAGTGATGGTACTTAAGACTACAGTACTGGTACAGACAGACACAGAGGTCAGTGGGAAAGACAGGAGAGTCCACGCCACGTACATGACAGACACGGCGCTACAGGAGCCCATGCATGTGCTTTTCAATAACTGGGCCGGGACAATTCTGTGCTCTGATGGAAAAACACAGTAACAGATCCTCACTCACGCCATGCACAAAAATCAGTTCCAAGTGAATTATAGACCTAAGTATAAAAGGTAAAAATACAAAGCATTCAGAAGATAATACAGATTATCATTATGACCTAAGTATATGAAAATATTTTGGAGAAGGAAATGGCAACCCACTCCAGTGTTCTTGCCTGGAGAACCCCAGGGAAGGGGGAGCCTGGTGGGCTTCCGTCTATGGGGTCGCACAGAGTTGGACACGACTGAAGCGACTTAGCAGCAGCAGCAGCATGGAAAATATTTAGAAACAGTGGCAAACTTGACTAAAAGTTAAGAAATTTTGTTAATTAAAAAAACTATAAAGAGAATGACAAGATAAGTGATAGAATAGGGGAGAGGAATATTAGCAAGACGTGTAGCTGCCAAAGGACTTCTACCAAGAATATATAAAAATCTATTGCAAACAAATTATAAAAAGACAACCCAATGAAAAAATGGGCAAAAGGTTTTGATCAAGCACATTTTATACACACGCACACAATCCAAATGGCAAACATTTTAGAAGATGTTCAACCTAATCAGAAATGCAGACGATAGAGCAAACGGGATCTTAATTACAGTGGAGGCACGAAGGAGAGAGCAGAGGGGGCGGTAACAGAAGCTACGTTCCAGTAAACAGCTAATGTCAGGATCTAACAGATCAAGGAACAGCAACAAAGCACATTACTTAGCTAGACAGAAGCAACAGCTAAGAGAGTGAACAGCAAAGTGCTGGAGACTGGGCCAGAGATTTCACTCTCCTATCTACACCTTCGGCATTAAAAAAGCCAACAGATTTAGTATTTTAGATGAGTAAAAAAATGTAGGAGAGAAAAAAAAACTAAGAAAGGAGGGTGGGAAAGGGAAAGAGAGGTAAGGAGGCCAGGTGAGGGTAATGAAAGAATGCCTGGGGTACCCCCCGGCAGCAAGCACAGGGGACAGCCGGGAGGAGCGCTGGGCGGACGCTCTCTGTGATCTGTGTGCAGCCTGTCTGCTCTGAACACTGGGGAGCCAGGCTTCAACTTATGACCCACATCTAAAAATTGAAGCCCTAAAAATTCTGAATTCCTAGGCTATAACGCTTTTTCATTTCTCACCATCACTCTCCTTTGCTGCTGCTGCTGCTGCTGCTGCTGCTAAGTTGCTTCAGTTGTGTCCGACTTTGCGACCCCAGAGACGGCAGCCCACCAGGCTCCCCCATCCCTGGGATTCTCCAGGCAAGAACACTGTAGTGGGCTGTCATTTCCTTCTCCAGTGCATGAAAGTGAAAAGTGAAAGTGAAGTCGCTCAGTCATGTCTGACTCTGAGCGACCCCATGGACTGCAGTCTACCAGGCTCCTTCATCCATGGGATTTTCCAGGCAAGAGTACTGGCGTGGGGCGCCATTGCCTTCTCCGATCACTCTCCCTTAGGTCTCATATTTTGGTATGTATCTTGTATCTTAAGTATATCTTACATGTCTTTAAAATCTAGTAGGCCTTTATAAAACAAAAGTCTAAAGAGTTACTAAATACATATAACACTCGTTTAACATTTCACCTTTTCTTGACAATTTAAAGATTCCTGAATTTTGCAATGCTTCATTAATAACCATTTAAAAAACAGTTATAAACATAGACTGTCCACATAAAAATTTTCAGTGTGTAATTCTGAGTCATTTCTCCACTACATTAGTATCTTACTTTGCTTTCTCTATATGTGTTCTGACCGTCCCAGTGACTCATGGGGGCAGTTTAGAAAAGTGGCTGAGAATCAGGCACACACCAAGCTGAACCTCTGAGTCTGACCTTTAGGACAGGTCGCTAAGATTCTCAGTTAATTTTCTCATCTATGATGGGGAAGATGATGATAATAGGACCTGCTTCACAGTGTTGTCAAGACTAAAGAAGGCAACATATGTAAACACATAGTAAGGACTCAATGTTTCCTGAAAGGATCAATGAATGAATATCTGACAAGGAGATGCCAACATAAAAGACTTAGTAAGCACAAACCACATGCAGGGTATCTGCAGAGCTGCCATGCGCTGTGTGTAACAGCCTTTTAATTTTTCAGTCTTTGCTAAAGGCCAAAGATTAGTAATAAAAAACCTTTCTTCACTAGAAGGTCAATTCAGGGAATATAAAAGTAAAAAACTGCATGAATTTTTTTGTTTGCAATAAATCATCTTTTTCATCCGGAAGCGCAGCACCTGCAGTAGCACCTGAATGTTCTTCTATTGCTTTCCTGTGACAGCTTCCTTTTCTCCTTTCCCTTTTTGGGGCTAAAACTCTCAAAGCCGTCTAAGGAGCGCAGCCTGTAGTGCTTGATCGTGATGCACGGCAGTGAGCCAACTGTTTTACCTTGAAGAGAACTCTTCAGAGGCTGTTCGCTTGTGTTTCTCTGACTGCGCTTACAAGCTCTCACGCTCTTTAAAAGAGGAAATTTTCTTCCATTGCTAATCAGACAAACAACAGTATCTTTAGCACAAATAATAAGCATTTCTCAATCTACTTCCTTTGCAATACATGATTTTCATCAGCTCCTTTTCTCTTCTTGACAGAAACCAATAGTGAGCATTTTAAACACAAAATTCCCCTCCTCCTTGGCCTCCCACAGGGTCACAATCTCAAAGTCCTGGCGATGGCCTTATTAACCTTGCCTCCCCACTCCTCACCCGCCTGCCCGCCCACCAGCAATAAGCACAAGGCCATGCAGCAGCCAGGCAAGAGACTGGAAGGTCTTGAAGTGAAACAGATTCTCTCTCAAACCTACACAGGCTGCCTCCAGCCTCCAAGCCTAGCTCTTCATCACTGTACTAGATCCGTTTCCCACAGGGAAGACCTAGGCGGAGAGGTGGGGAGTGGCCAAGTTCCACAAGCAAACAGCGCCCTCCAGAAGGGTGGTCAGGCCAAGGAGGGGCAAGAGCCAGAGCCTCTGAGGTCAGCAGCTGAGGGCCGCAGGACAGCACCCAGCAAAAACCAGACTCCTGGGTCACTGGGGCGCTTCTCCCCACTTCTGAGCTCTCAGAGGTCTCCAAGCTACCACTGCTAAAATGGTTCTTCCAGAGGTCTGAATACTTCGAACCTCTACAGAAGAAACATACACTTCTCCCAGTCATTCCGTGGAACACGTGGTTTGGAACGGTGACATCAGTGACATACAGTGAACACAGGGCCCACAGGTGAGCTTTCAGCTGGGACTTAAGGCATTCTGGAGGAGAACACCGCCCCCCTCGAGACCCTGAGCTCAGTGTGCTGCACAGGCTGCAGGAGTGTGACTTGGCCCTGACTCTGACCAAGTGGCTCAGCTCTTAGGGACAAAGCCAATGAGGAAGCCAACCAACTCCCCTGTGAACGGGCGCCGGGCGGAGGCCCTGGGTGTGAACTCACTGGGGGGCATGTCAAGGATACAGGGGTTGCTGTCGTCGAGGCCACAGCTGTCGAGGATCAGGGGGATGCCGTCCAGCTCGTTCACCTACAAAGAACAGAAAAGGCAAATTCACACACTTGGACGGCCTGGGGGTGTGGGGGCTACAGAAGGGTCTGCGGCTCCTTTTCTATCTCCTGACTCATTCCTGTAAAAATACAATTAGTGCAATTACCCGAAATGCCTCTATCAGTCCAGAAATGTTTAAAAAGAGACATGCAAACAAAAAATGACACTTTCTTTTCGTTCTTCCTCCAAAAAGTTGGGCAACTAGGCAGACATATTTAAAAACATATAATTGAATACAACATTGCAAATCAACTACATTTTAATATACTTTTAAAAAAATATAAAGTGGATCTCTTCCCAATATTATTCACCAGCATAAACTTCAAATGAATCTCGGTTTACTAGTAAGTAAGTTCTTTTTCTAAGTTGGAAGCAGTTTCTATGGTTCTAAATCCAGAAGCAACAGAGACAAGTTGTAAAATTTAACTACGTTTTTTTTAAAAGGCAAGTCAAAGCTGTAATACTTATTTGAAAGATACCACAGGAAAAGGGTTAATATTTTATATGTACAGATTTTGTAAAAGTTGAGAAAAGACTAAGAATCCAACAGAAAACTGGATGAAATACATGAACGTAAATGGCACAGATGAAAGAAACTGAGTGGACTGCAGAGATGTCAAAGTCTGCTCAACTTTGCTTCTAATAAGATTCAGGCAAATTATGACACCATCCTTCAGCTGCCACAGTGGAAAAGGCGCCTCTGACGACACGAGCGGGAGGGGAGGCCACAGGAACTGGCTCCCTCAGACACTGCCTGAGCGAGACCCCGACGGAAGGGGAAATAAAATCACATGCTAAAAACTGACATTTCGAAGCAGACTGTAAGGGTGAATTAAAGAGTTCTTGGAAATCATGGTTACACTAGAGCCATGCCTGAACTCGGGGCAATGCATTCCTAGGTAAATATTTCTCATTCATACCGCTCCGTTATGAAATGATACGAGATAACTTTTTATAGAAACTCATTAAATGTTTATAACATAAGCAACCTATTATAGACAAAGGACAGTAGTGACGTCATGACACACGCATGGTGACATGCCGGAGAGTGAACACAGGTGACGGTCACTGAGGAAAGGACCCGTGGGCGGGACGCCTCCAGGAGACGCTGACGCGGGTATCATCACCACGCTGATGTTTACAGGCTCCTGCCGCTGCTGAGTGCGGAGCTGGTGTCAGGGGCAGGGGAAACAATTAGGAAACGAACACGTTTTCTTCTGTTCACACTTCATAAAACAGGGAAGTTTCTTTAGCCAACGTGTTGGGAACTGATTCTAGACCTGTGATGAGTCACAAGGCGTAGTAACAGTTCCTATCAGGGAGCCAAGCTCAGTCAACGCTTCGCGACGAAACACATCTCGACAAGACGGCAAGTCTGGCTGAAACAAGCAAATGCTTAGCCTCTGGAAATCAAGTGCAGACGGCAGGACAGCTCAATGACTGAGAACTGTTCTCTTCCACCGCGGCCAACACTCATCTCAGAGAAGGCACTGCAAGGTGGGCAGGCCCAACTCAGGTAGTATCTATGCTTCTTTGGGGAAAAAAACACAGAGGCTCCATCATTGTCCACTCTCACACTGAATGGCAAATAGCAAAGTCAAAACAACCTGAAGAAAAACAAGAGCACGATGCCAAAGCAGGACTGCAAGTGTGTTTGTGGCAGGGGGCCGCAGAATACGTGCACACACACACAGGTGAGCAGAGTCCTCCTGCCGAAGCCAGCACACGGCCAACGTGCGTGTGGCAACGCTCAGACAGGGCTTCGATTGACAGATGAAGCAGAGGTGACCGCCAACGCAGAAGGCTCGAAGCCTGAGGCGGAAGGAGGCAGACCCTGGGTTCACCATCACTGAAACATCTGTGTGAGACGTGCGTGTACCTGCCCACGGGCGAGACCAGTTGCCATCCCCAGGACAGAGGACGGGGGTTACTGCTGGAGGCAGACAGACCTACGGGAGAATTCCAGCTCAGCCCTCTGGCTGTGTAACCTGTGGAGGGTTCTGAACTTCAGTCTAGAGTTTCTTGCATGTAACAAGAGGGTTAGAGTGAGGACTACATGAATTAACAAACAGCACTGCACCCACACTTGAAGAGGGCTGGGCACAGTCATCCCTCACCAAGCACAGGCGGTTCAGCAAAGCCTGAAAACGTAAAGATCTGTCTCCACAATCACACATTAGGTAGGTCGCTCTGAGTTAGCACTGCACTTTCCTTGACTGCCTCACAAACTGGGTACACCTCTGGTTACTAATCTCCATCCACGTCCTCTACTGGGTTTTGCCTCACACAATCAATTCTACGTCTCATAAAAATCCAGTGCTGCTCATCTCTCTATGCTACACTTATTTCTATGGTGTCCTGTGCAGCTTCCTGACTGGGCATTTCACGACTGAGCTGCTGTCCTGTTCCCAACGCCAGAGGAACAATCAGAGGTGTTACCCAAGGAGCAACGAGAAAGCACAGGACCTGTAATCAGCAGACAAACTTTCTCCAGCACTCAGAGCAGAAGTCCAGGCGAGTGCTTCACAGCCTTGACTCCACGTTAGAATCACCCGGGGGAGGTTTCAGAAACAACCAGTGCCGTGGCCCCAAGCCCAGGACACGGCGAGCAGGCTCTCTGGGAGCAGAGCCTGGACCCACCAAGGCAAACAAAGCAACATCTGCGGCAAGCCCTCAAAGAAATGCCTAAAATACAACACCCTGTCCTTCACCCCTTCACCCCAGTGCTGCTTTCTTTACTTCAGAAACAGACTTGGCGGACATGCAACTTACACGCAGGAGCCTGTGACTGCACCTGTGTAACCACTGACAAAGCAGGAGGGAGGGTGTCTCCTTTACCTCAGGAGTCCCTGAGCAACCACTGCGTCAGTAACCACTCTCTGCTCCTGTCTCGACAGGCAGATCTGGTCTGTTCCACACTAGCACGGGAATAAGACTATATGAAGAGACGTCTTTTTCAATGTTTTTGAGATTTGTCCGTGTTGTTACATGTATCAGTTTATTTTTGTTACTGATTATGAATATACCATTTATGTGCTCAAGTTTTTGTACTACTCATGTATCACTTTATTTTTACTTCTGATTAAGAATATACCATTTATTTATCCATTCACATGTTAATGTATTCAAGTGTTTATATTCCTCCTGAGTCTGTTTCTCCTTGCTCTAGAATTTACAAGCCTTACCTATCTATTTTTCCTTTCAGTTCTGTCAGTTTTTGCTTAATGTACTTGCCGAAGTTCTCTTAGCAATATGCTGCTGCTAAGTCGCTTCAGTCGTGTCCGACTCTGTGCAACCCCAGAGATAGCACCCCACCAGGCTCCCCGGTCCCTGGGATTCTCCAGGCAAGAACACTGGAGAGGGCTGCCATTTCCTTCTCCAATGCATCAAAGTGAAAAGTGAAAGTGAAGTCACTCAGTTGTGTCTGACCACCTGGACTGCAGCCCACCAGGCTGCTCCGTCCATGGGAGGTTCCAGGCAAGAGTGCTGGAGTGGGGTGCCATTGCCTTCTCCCTCTTAGCAATATATGTTCATGCTTTTATGTCTTCTATTTGGGAAGTTGATCCTTTAATCATTATGAAATATTCCTCTGTACATCTCAAGTCTATTTTGTCTGATGTTAATATAGCCACTCCACCTTTTCAAAAAGTGTTTGCATGGTATGCCATTTTCATTCTTTCATTTTAAACCTATCTTCATCTTTACATTCAAAATGTATTTCTTGTTATCACATGATTGAGTCTCGCTTTAAAAAAAAATTCAATCTAACACCGTCTTTTAATTTTAACATAAGCCATTTACTTTTAATGTACTTATCAGCATAGTTGTGTTTGAGTATATCATTCTGACATCTGTTTTATTTTTATCCTCAGTTCAGTTGCTCTGTCGTGTCCGAGTCTTTGCGACCCCATGAATCGCAGCACGCCAGGCCTCCCTGTCCATCACCAACTCCTGAAGTTTACTCAAACTCATGTCCATCGAGTTAGTGATGCCATGCAGCCATCTCATCCTCTGTCATCCCCTTCTCCTCCTGCCCCCAATCCGTCCCAGCATCAGGGTCTTTTCCAGTGAGTCAATTCCTCGCATGAGGTGGCCAAAGTATTGGAGTTTCAGCTTCAGCATCAGTCCTTCCAATGAACACCCAGGACTGATCTCCTTAAGGATGGACTGGTTGGATCTCCTTGCAGTCCAAGGGACTCTCAAGAGTCTTCTCGAACACCATAGTTCAAAAGCATCAATTCTTTGGCGCTCAGCTTTCTTCACAGTCCAACTCCAACATCCGTACATGACCACTGGAAAAATCACAGCCTTGACTAGATAGACCTTTGTTGGGAAAGTAATATCTCTGCTTTTCAATATGCTATCTAGGTTGGTCTTAACTTTCCTTCTAAGGAGTAAGTGTCTTTTCATTTCATGCCTGCAAGTCACCATCTGCAGTGATTTTGAAGCTCAAAAAATTAAAGTCTGACACTGTTTCCACTGTTTCCCCATCTATTTCCCATGAACTGATGGGACCAGATGCCATGATCTTAGTTTTCTGAATGTTGAGTTTTAAGCCAACTTCTTCACTCTCCTCTTTCACTTTCATCAAGAGGCTTTTTAGTTCCTCTTCACTTTCTGCCATAAGGGTGGTGTCATCTGCATATCTGAGGTTATTGATATTTCTCCCGGCAATCTTGATTCCAACTTGTGTTTCTTCCAGTCCAGCATTTCTCATGATGTACTCTGCATAGAAGTTAAATAAGCATGGGGACAATATGCAGCCTTGACGTACTCCTTTTCCTATTTGGAACCAGTCTGTTGTTCCATGACCAGTTCTATGCTTCCTGATCTGCATACAGATTTCTTAAGAGGCAGATCAGGTGGTCTGGTATTCCCATCTCTTTCAGAATTTTCCATAGTTTATTGTGATCCACACAGTCAAAGGCTTTGGCATAGTCAATAAAGCAGAAATAGATGTTTTTCTGGAACTCTCTTGCTTTTTCCATGATCCAGCGGATGTTGGCAATTTGATCTCTGGTTCCTCTGCCTTTTCTAAAACCAGCTTGAACATCAGGAAGTTCATGGTTCACATATTGCTGAAGCCTGGCTTGGAGAATTTTGAGCATTACTTTACTAGCGTGTGAGATGAGTGCAATTGTTCGGTAGTTTGAGCACTCCTTGGCATTGCCTTTCTTTGGGATTGGGATGAAAACTGACCTTTTCCAATCTTGTGGCCACTGCTGAGTTTTCCAAATTTGCTGGCATATTGAGTGTAGCACTTTCACAGCATCATCATTCAGGACTTGGAATAGCTCCACTGGAATTCCATCACCTCCACTAGCTTTGATCGTAGTGATGCTTTCTAAGGCCCATTTGACTTCACATTCCAAGATGTCTGGCTCTAGGTCAGTGATCACATCATCACATCATGATTATCTAGGTCTTGAAGCTCTTTTTTATACAGTTCTTCTGTGTATTCTTGCCACCTCTTCTTAATATCTTCTGCTTCTGTTAGGTCCACACCATCTCTGTCCTTTATCGTGCCCATCTTTGCATGAAATGTTCCTTTGGTATCTCTGATTTTCTTGAAGAGATCCCTAGTCTTTCCCATTCTGTTGTTTTCCTCTATTTCTTTGCATTGATCACTGAAGAAGGCTTTCTTATCTCTTCTTGCTATTCTTTGGAACTCTGCATTTAGATGTTTATATCTTTCCTTTTCTCCTTTGCTTTTCGCTTCTCTTCTTTTCACAGCTATTTGTAAGGCCTCCCCAGACAGCCATTTTGCTTTTTTGCATTTCTTTTCCATGGGGATGGTCTTGATCCCTGTCTCCTGTACAATGTCACGAACCTCATTCCATAGTTCATCAGGCACTCTATCTATCAGATCTAGGCCCTTAAATCTATTTCTCACTTCCACTGTATAATCATAAGGGATTTGATTTAGGTCATACCTGAATGGTCTAGTGGTTTTCCCTACTTTCTTCAATTTAAGTTTGAATTTGGCAATAAGGAGTTCATGGTCCGAGCCACAGTCAGCTCCTGGTCTTGTTTTTGCTGATTGTATAGAGCTTCTCCATCTTTGGCTGCAAAGAATATAATCGATCTGATTTCGGTGTTGACCATCTGGTGATGTCCATGTATAGAGTCTTCTCTTGTGTTGTTGGAAGAGGGTATTTGCTATGACCAGTGCATTTTCTTGGCAAAACTCTATTAGTCTTTGCCCTGCTTCATTCCGTATTCCAAGGCCAAATTTGCCTGTTACTCCAGGTGTTTCTTGACTTCCTACTTTTGCATTCCAGTCCCCTATAATGAAAAGGACATCTTTTTTGGGTGTTAGTTCTAAAAGGTCTTGTAGGTCTTCATAGAACCTTTCAACTTCAGCTTCTTCGGCGTTACTGGTTGGGGCATAGATTTGGATTACTGTGACATTGAATGGTTTTATCAAAGTCAGGTGCTTCTTACAAATGTATACAGAGGTCTTAGGGGTGTTACAACATCTTCTGGCCAGGGGGCCTGTTGGCAATTTATGACCCTCTCCTTGTGACAGCGGTCAATCCAGGACATTTATTTCTCCAGGGATGATTATTCTTAAAACATACTCCACCCGATAAATTTACATTCCTATAGGGTCAGGGTGGGTTTTAATTAAAGAAAGAACTCACTTAGCCTAAGGTCTAACGTGATTAATACCAAAGGTTAATACCTATTTCTTCTATATATTCATTAATGTGTGTAAGGGTAAGCGATGTGGGGACTTAGCATCAAACATTGGCTCAACAAATGAAAAACCCTTCACCAATACAATTTCTAATCAGCCCACTAATAGTTTTCTAACTTCTCTAAAGAACCTGTTTTTAGAAGCACATGTGGCTGGACAAGTCTGTCAGGTGGGCTAGAGAACCTTCAGAGGACTTTGTAGGTTAAAACACTCCTGTCACGCCCAGGAATTTTTATTAACTGGAGCTCTAAGTTAACTCTTTTTTCAGAGAGAGGTAGTGGGGGACAGCCCCCCATAAAGTCAGAGGTGTTGGTGAGAGCACAAGTAGTAAAGTAGGCAGGCTCTAGTTATGGGGGTAGATGCTCGAGGATCTCCAGGGGGACTCCTGAGGCTCGACCTCACCTTTGTGTATGTCAAGCCTCCTTCCTCATGACCTTTGCCATGGGTGGAGGTCCTCTCGCCGGCTCCCGGCACCCAGCTGTATTTTTAAAAAATTAAAAAGTGAAGATAAAAGTATTTTATTCTTGCCCACATGGTAACCATGTTCCTTCATCTGGTACAACATCCACAAACATTTTTCATAGCACAGTTCTACTGACAACAAATCCGCTCAACTTTTGTCTGTCTGGAAATGTCTTTATTTTGCCCCCATTTTTGAAGGATATTTTGGCTGGATATATGATTTTAGCTTTCTTTCAGTATTTTAAAGGTGTCGTTCTTTTGATTCCTGTTTTGCTTTATTTCTGGGAACCTGTTCTCTCTTTATCTTTGTCCCCCCCCCCCCGGACTGACAGGAGAAGTCCATGACTAGAGAAGAACACACAGAAAAGATGAACCCAAATCTCTCTTTATCTTTGTCCCCTGTCGGCGACCCCAAGAAGGAAGCCCCCAGGCTCCCCCGTCCCTGGGATTCTCCAGGCAAGAAGTCCATGAACTAGAGATTAGAACACACAGAAAAGATGAATCGGGGGGGCCCAAATCAAAAGCTGGCTCACTGTAAACATTAACAGAATGGGAAAATCCCAGAAAGACTGATGAGGGGAAAAAGAGAGATATCTATTTAAAAAGAACAGAATGAAGAGATAGAAACAGATACAGAAAATATAAATAATTAAATATTATGAATTTAATGGAAAAAAAAAAGAAAACTGAGATGAAATGGGTACTTTGAGAAAAACTGACATGAATAAAAAGCTTGAAAACGTCAATACTTTAAACAGTTACATTTAAATAAAGATAGGAAAATAACCAAGACTCACTGACAGAAACAAAGACCCAAACAGCTACCCAAGTTAAGTCCCATGAGGTTTTTAAGGCGCAGATAAATCTATTATGTACATCTGTTGTTGGTATTTGGTCGCTAACTTTGGGTCCAACTCTTTTGCAAGCCCGTCGATTATAGCCCACCAGGCTCCTCTATCCATGGGATTTCCCAGGCAAGAATACTGGAGTGGGTTGCCAATTCCTTCTTCAGGGATTCTTGACCCAGGGATCGAACCTACATCTTCTGCTTTGTCAGGCAGGTTCTTTACCACTGAGCCACCAGGGAAGCCCATTATGTACATAAGTTATTCAAAAACAGTGGAAAAGGAGCGAAAGTTCTTCAATTCATTTTATGAAGCTACCATGGCCTGATTCTAAAAGCAGGATCCAGACAGACCAATAAAGGAGAATAACGAACTTACTTATGAACATATACCCCTTCCCAAGACAACTCTCGCAAATTCCTGGAAAAATATCAGGTTAATTAAACATACTCTAAAAATCCATCACCACCTTCATACAGATAAGAAAATCTACAAGGCAATTATCCTCATTAACATACCAATAATTATCTTCACTATCACAGAAAAACCATCAGGTAATACTTAGCACCTATTTATTATCTTTTAATTCTCAGAAAACTACTTTAACTTGAAAATGGCTTGTGCCAGAACCCTACAGTAAATATCATATGTAAGAAAATTTAGATAGACCCCAAGACCAGAAAAAACACAAGGCTATTGTCTTCTTACTGTGCTGGAGGAACAGAAACCCCAAGAAATCCTGCAATTTTAAAAGGTCTTTTCTTGGACCATTCTGCCACCAGGAAATAAACAGGAGTTAAGAGTGGTATGAAAAGTGGTTTAATCTCACCATCAGAACAGAAGCAGTGGATGAAGGAAAACAAAAGAAAGCAAAGAGCCGGTCTGGAGTCAGGAAAGTGACTGGGGGTGGGGGTGGGGAGGGGAAGGGAAAGGGAGACGTCCACTTGCGAAAGACAGTCCTCGGTGATCACAGCCCTGCTGCTGCTGGACGAGAGACACCAAGTGCTGGCTTCGGTGGACATGCTTTAGCTTGGGGTAACTATAGGAGACTGGAACCCCCTTGTTTCCCGACTCTGGTGTATGGGGGCCAGTGCACGACAAGCCTGTGCCCTGTTCACCTCTTTTTTCGAAGTAAGGCATATCAGAGATTTATTATTGGGGTTCATGAAACATCAAGACGCCCACCCAAGCTACTGCTGTTAAAAGACTCCTGACCCCCCGCTGGTGTTAAGCGTGCCTCTGCCGCTGCTGCTAAGTTGCTTCAGTCATGTCCGACTCTGTGCGACCCCAGAGACGGCAGCCCACCAGGCTCCTCCGTCCCTGGGATTCTCCAGGCAAGAACACTGGAGTGGGTTGCCATTTCCCTCTCCAGTGCATGAAAGTGAAAAGTGAAGTCACTCAGTCGTGTCCAACTCTTTGCGACCCCATGGAGTGTAGCCTACTGGGCTAGCTGGGATTAAAAAGGATAAGAAATTGGGAGGGTGCATTCTGAACTTTAATTTCTTTGAATTTTAAGTCACATGGGCAGAGAATTTGACTTTAATGTTTTGGACTTTAATTTAAAATGAAATGTAATCTATGGATTTTAACATCTCCTTGGGAATTTGATAATGAGATAGAATTAATATTCAAATAGAGAGTATCTCTTGTGGGCATTTTATGATTACAATGAATTTAGGCCTTACACTGGAGTACCTTAATATGGAATGAATTTTCTGCCTTGAGGTCAAAGTGATTTGGAGTTAATTTGATTCATGTATTGGTCTGACCCACTTAAGAAAGTTTGCGGGGGGGGGGGGGGGGGGAGGGCGGGAGGGAATACTCTCCTCCCTACCAGTAGCCCAGGAGAAAGAAGGGGGTGTGGCTGGTAGGCAGGAGAGGCCTTAAAAAGGTGGTGGCCAAGGGTCCCCCCAGGTAAAGGACATACCTCTGGCCCAACACACCAGCAGAGCAATAAGACCAAACAAGAATCTTCTCTGTGATGCTGTGGCAAGAGCTGAACTAACATGAACAGTCCTTGGCTTCTCTGGGCCTGTGACTGGCTCCTTCCCAGGGTCATGACAATCAGATTAGTGAGTCTGACTATATGAAGTTCATGGTATAGAGCAGCTACTCATTTGATGGTCTGATTCTTTCATTAGACTCTGGGGTTCACAACTGAATGAAGTATATTTCATTCGTTCTTGCATTCCCTGCCTTGCCCTTCGATACTGACAGCTATCTGCTGCAAATTGAAAAAGATCCACGTGTGTGAAGAAGGAAAACAGCTCTTATGACTGATCCCATCACATATCTGTAGGTAACAAGTCATCAGGATCCCTGGGCTCATGACACTTGGCCTAGAGACAGACAGAGAGACAGAAAGAGAAACAAAGAGAGAGTGCATGAGAGGCAGGGAGTGCACGAGCAAGAAAGAAGTGAACAAACGAAAAACCACATTTACAGATTATGATAATTCCTATAAGGAAATAAGCAGGATGATCAACCAGAGAGGGACAGTGGAGGCAGGACGTCAGAAAGGGTAGTCAGGTAAGACTTTTCTAGAAGACGATGATATCTTAACTGGGACCTGTGCTGTAAAAATGGGGCAGGAACCGGAAGCACAAAGACTCCCAGGTGAAAATAACTGAGCATAACTGACTTATGGAAACGAACTCAGCATGGTTGTGCGCAGGGAGACAATAAAAAAGGCAGGAGATGAGGCTGGAGAGTGGGGCTTGTGGAGCAGTGTCTCCTCACGGGTCCCTGGAGCAGGAGTGTAAACATCGCCTGGGCACCTGCTCTTTAGAAACACAAACCATCGGGCCCCAGCCCAGACCTGCTGAGCAGGGAAGTCTGGGGTTCCAGGCCCAGCAGACAGCGCTTGTGTTTTACAATTGATCTGCAGGACTGTGGCAGCTCCAGCTGCACAGTGTCACTCTACATTATGAAATGACCACCCTGGGAAGCCCAGTTACTGTCTGCCACCCACTGCTGGCTGCATTCCCCATGCTGGACGTTCATTTCGTCCCTGCGCGGCACGTGTTTTAAGCTGCGAGTCTGCGCCTCCCGCCTTTCCTCACCTCCTTCATTCATCCCCTCCCTCCCTCCACTGTGGCAACCACCTTTGGATTTTGCTACTGGGATTCTGTCTCTGCTTTATTATAGTTGTTCATTTCTTTTGTTTTTTTATATTCCACATCTAAGTGAAATCTACAGTATTGTCTTTCTCTGACATTTCACTTAGCAGAACACCCTGTAGGTCCATCCACCATGTGACAGTGGCAAGGTGCCATTCTTCTGTATGGCTGAGTAATATTCCTGTGCGTGTGCGTATATGTGTGTGCCATGATCGCTGGTATAGAGCAGTGGTACCCTTCTGTGGAGCCTGGGGACAGGTCTGGGCTTGAGATGTACTCTGGGGTCATCTGCACATAGAGGGTCTTTGAGGCCTGGGAACTGGACGTCATGGGTCGAGGGGAGGGGTTGGATGCAGACAGTTAAGAGCCAATGTAAGCACTCACTCCCAGGGGATTAGTTTGTAAGCAATATGAACCTTTTTCTTCCTGGAAGGAGATAACCAGTAACTCAAAATGCACAGTGGTAAGACTTCCTTAAAACTTAAAGTTATCATCATCAGATTGTTTATCCACTGGTAATTTTTCAGGGTAACTTTAGAAGCTCATTTCCAAACCAAATTATACTGTGAACTGTAAGATATGCAAATTTCTGACCTTGTTCTGTTAAAACTACACAGGAATAACACAGATATACATACATACATAGCTCATGGAAATATCTTCATTCCAACCTACTCATTATGTCCCAGTTCAAGCCACAAGAAGAGCAAAGACGAATTTGATGAGAAGTTCAACTTCAAGAAGACTCATGGACAAGGTTCCCGTGAAGAGAGTCTGTTGAATGCCCCAGGTAAGAAGCTGTCAGTCCTGGGAGTGGAGGCTGGGAGAAGGGAGGAAAAGAACCAGCGGAGGGCTGAGGGGGCCCACGGCAGGGACGCAGCGAGGCCAGGAAGGCGCCCGGACACGTTTAGAGGCTGCAGTCCACAAGCTAACCATCCCTTCCCTGCCCCCAGACACTGCACGGCAGAACACTCTAGAAAAGAAGAGCACACGAGAAAGTAAGCCATAAACAGCTATGGTACATATACCAGAAGAGAGCTCAGAGAGAAAATGACACTGCAGTTCCACAGTGACGCTCAATGGGGTAGGAGCAGAGCTCTGAAGGCATTTACGGAAAAACAAAGAAGCTTTTCAAGAACAGTAATACTGAGACTATTAAAATGTCCAGAAGTACAAAGAACAATGTGATCAATACAAATATTTTGTAAGCTCAACTACCAAATTCAAGGAAGATTAACAACTAACTTTTCTTCGGCAAACATCTGCATCTGAATTTGGTGTGATTTTCTCATGAATTCTCCACCCAGCAGTTAAATCTTTGTTTAAATAATGAATGAAATCAGCCGGCTTTAAAGTAGCTTACTATATTCTGCTTAACAGGACAGAAAAAGAGTCATTGTCCTCAGTGAGAAGGACGTGCCTCACACATGGAAGGAGCTCTAGAGAAGGAACGCTGTCACAGAGAGCATCTGCTTCCATGCTGACCACTTACAAAGCAACCAGAACCCTTAGGGTGGGACGTCAGAAAGGTATGTTCAGCTGATCTGGAACGGGACACATTGTCGAGTGTCTGGTCCAGGAGAATGGGGGTCAGAGGCGCCAAGCAGATCCCTCCCACAGGATGGAGCCTTGGCCTTGCAGGGTGCGGCCCTGACTCCCAGCCCCTGTGACACGACGGCAGGGAGCGGGAGCAGGGCCCAAGCGCCGCCGTGCAAGCCTGGGCGAGCCGCCTTGGCCTCAGGTGGAAAACGGGCCAAAAGCTCCCCACAGAGCAGAGGGTGTCATCAAGCAGGTGGTGAGAAAAGAGAGTGACTTCCACAACACCTGGTTTCTAGGACGTGCTCAAGAAATGCTCGATACGAACATCATCTTACCTATCCTTTTATTTCTGGCATTTCTCTTGCATTCTTTGTGAAGAACTTCAGACAGGCTGAAATGTGAGGGAAAAGACTAGAACCACGGCATTATTTTGCCATTACCGTCATTTTAAGAGTTTAATTAAACAAAACGTCAAAAGCTGACCATCAAAATACATGAAGAGCTAGATGAAAGACCTCTGGTTTTAAGCAGAAGCAGGGGAATGTACTAATCTAGAAGCAAATTTGTCTCCAACGTGCTTGAGCGCACAAGACTGAAAGTTCCACTGAGCAGCCTCCGCACGGAATTCAGGACACGACTGGAGAAATCAGACACACTGGAGAGGGGTTGGGACGCCGTGTCAGCGGCGGAGAAAACAGAGGCACGTTGCGCTAACACGCACAGCTACGCTCAGAACAAAAATAACCCACAGACCGAGTGTTTTTTTTTTTTTTTAATATGCATTCCACCTTTGGTACTTGGGGTATAAATCCCACTCAAATGCATGGTGTGCAAGGTCACACTTCAGTGGCTGAACAAACAGAATTCTGTCCTGTTTCCATTCAGTCTTTAATTTTTAACCCACCAACAGACTCTCAGCTGCATGCTGTATTCTGATGAGCTACTTGCCACTAACAGATAGGGTCTCAGAAACTGTTTATCAACTGGCCCTTGGTGTTTTAAAAAAAAAAAAAAAGACTTTCCACGATGAGCCTCCAGCAGGTGCTGGGAAGGGCAGCACACGGGCTGTGGAAGGAGGGAGACGGTGGTGAGAATGCAGGAGCACCGGGCCCACTCTGAGCTGCCCACCCCATGGGCACAGGCAGGAGGGAGCCGACAGGTGCATCTGCCGGGGATCGACACCCTGCCCTCCCCACTGCCTGACTGGCGGACACCGCCACAGCCCCTAAAGGCGTCACTGGAGGCCCACTCTCACCCTGCAGAAGGAGACCATCGTGAGGGGATGCGTCTGTGAACAAAGACACCACATTTCAGAAACACACCTATGGTGAGAAACGTCACTCGCTCTGCTAGAGAACGGGAATGGAAAAGAGGAAAGAAACTTGCACCAAGTATTTCCTTATTCATCAAGATTTTTACAGGCAAAAATGGGGTGCTCATAAGAGTTTTGCAAGGTAGGAATCAGACAAAAGAACTGCAATTTGTGACGGTTAATGACTAGGGTCATTTGCAGGGTTGTTTGCAGTCACAGAGTTGAGTGAGTGGCAAAACCCACGTTTGTTAAGTTTTAAAATTCATGCTTTTTTGCAACTGCACCACACAAACTGCAGGAGGATGTATTTCAGGTCTTCAGAAAAGAGATAATGATTGAAATAATATTAAATATGCTGGAAAATCTCAAAGTATACAGTTGAGAGTGCGTTCCTTGGAAGAAAAGTTATGACCAACCTAGACAGCATATTGAAAAGCAGAGACATTACTTTGCCAACAAAGGTCCATTTTGTCAAGGCTATGGTTTTTCCAGTGCTCATGTATGGATGTGAGAGTTGGACTGTGAAGAAAGCTGAGCGCCGAAGAATTGATGCTTTTGAACTGTGGTATTGGAAAAGACTCTTTAGAGTCCCTTGGACTGCAAGGAGATCCAACCAGTCCATTCTGAAGGAGATCAGCCCTGGGATTTCCTTGGAGGGAATGATGCTGAAGCTGAAACTCCCAGTACTTTGGCCACCTCATGCAAAGAGTTGACTCACTGGAAAAGACTCTGATGCTGGGAGGGATTGGGGGCAGGAGGAGAAGGGGACGACAGAGGATGAGATGGCTGGATGGCATCACTGACTCGAAGGACGTGAGTCTGAGTGAACTCCGGAAGTTGGTGATGGACAGGGAGGCCTGGCATGCTGCGATTCATGGGGTTGCAAAGAGTCAGACATGACGGAGTGACTGATCTGAACTGAGGACTGAGACAGGAAGAGGAAGGGACCAGTGAAGCAGAAGAGGGATGCAGTGGGCAGGCCCTGCCAGGAAGCAGTCAGGAACCACCCCAGAGGAGGACCTGGGAGCCAAACTCAACCAGCCCCACGTGGCACGTTTCTTTGGCTGACTTTCCAGTTCCCCAGGAATCTCACCATTAGCCTGACATGAAAGTTACACTTCATCTTCAGGGCCCTTCTGATTTCCCTGTTTGCTAATACTCAAACACTTGAAAATCTTTTCATCTACAAGTCTGTAAAGGTCACTCAATTGTGCCTGACTCTTTATGACCCATGGACTATACAGTGCACGGGATTCTCCAGGCCAGAATACTGGAGTGGGGAGCCTTTCCTTTCTCCACGGGATTTTCCCAACCCAGGGATAAAACCCAGATCCCCTGCATTGCAGGTGGGTTCTTCACCAGCTGAGCCACAAGGGAAGCCCAAGAATACTGGAATGGGTAGACTATCCCTTCTCCAGGGCATCTTCCAGATCCAGGAATCGAACTGGGGTCTCCTGAATTGTAGGCAGACTCTTTACCAATTGAGCTATCAGGGAATCGCCATCTGTAACTACTTTTTAATTTGACAAAAATTTAAAAGATAGCTGACCCTGTATTGAGGACTAAGGGGTGAATGAGACACATTTATTGCCTTACCCAAGTTGGCAGTGGGGATAAGGGAGAGTGAAAAGGCCGCTATGCTATGCTATGCTAAGTCACTTCAGTCGTGTCTGACTAGACAAGCAAAACCCACCACCAATATCTAGAGCTGGAGGACACACACAGTGTCCTGGGGGTGTAGGAGAGGGACAAACCTAACCCCCCTAGACGGGCCTGCATGGGAGGCCCAGAAACCAAGGTTGTGAGCTTCACCCTGAAGGCATCAGAAAGAGTTTACAAGGAGATTTAGGCTTCAGAACACATACTCATTTTAAAACCGAATTTACTACAATAAAGCACACAATTCTTAAGTACGATAGCTTAGAGAAGTTTCACATATGTGTGCACACATGCAACCACTACCCAAGGTCAAGACAGAGAATGTTCCAGCACCTACCAGTGCATGAGTCCTTATAGGAATTGGGACTCTCACCTCTCTCATCTCTGATCACTTCTGCCTTCTCTGGAATCTGGGGTGGTGGTATTGTTCAGTTGCTCAGTCGTGTCTGACACTTTGCTACCTCATAGACCATAGCACGCCAGGCTTTCCTGTCCTTCACTATCTCCCAGAGCTTGCTTAAACTCAAGTCCATTGAGTCTGTGATGCCTCAAGTCCATTGAGTCCGTGATGCCAACCAACCATCTCATCCTCTGTCACTCCCTTCTCCTCCTGATCTCTATCTTTCCCAGCATCAGGGTCTTTTCCAACGAGTTGGCTCTTCCCATCAGGTGGCCAGAGGACTGGAGCTTCAGATTCAGCATCAGTCCTACCAATGAATATTCAGGACTGATTTTCTTTAGGGTTGACTGATTTGATCTCCTTGCAGTCCAAGGGACTCCCAAGAGTCTTCTCCAACACAATTGGAAAGCATTAATTCTTCAGTGCTCAGCCTTCTTTATGGTCTAACTCTCACATCCATACATGACTACTGAAAAAACCATAGCTTTGACTAGATGGACCTTTGTCGGCAAAGTAATGTCTCTGCTTTTTAATATGCTGTATGCTGCTGCTGCTAAGTCACTTCAGTTGTGTCTGACTCTGTGCGACCCCAGAGACGGCAGCCCACTAGGCTCCGCAGTCCCTGGGATTCTCCAGGCAAGAACACTGGAGTGGGCTGCCATTTCCTTCTCCAAATATGCCATATAGGTTTGTCATAACTTTCCTTCCAAGGAGCAAGTGTCTTTTCATTTCATGGCTGCAATCACCATCCTCAGTAACTTGGGAGCCCAAGAAAAATAGTCTGTCACTGTTTCTACTTTTACCCCATCTCTTTGCCATGAAGTGATGGGACCGGATGCCATGATTCTAGTTTCCTGAATGTTGAGTTTTAAGCCAGCTTTTTCACTCTCCTCTTTTCACTTTCATCAAAAGGCTCTTTCGTTCCTCTTCACTTTCTGACATAAGGGTGGTGTCATCTGCATATCTGAGGTGATTGATATTTCTCCCAGCAATCTTGATTCCAGCTTGTGCTTCATCCAGCCCAGCATTTCACATGATGTACTCTTCATAGATACTAAATATACAGCCTTGACGTACTCCTTTCTCAATTTTGAACCAGTTCATTGTTCCATGTTCAGTTCTAACTATTGCTTCTTGATCTGCATAGTCTCTCAGGAGACATGTAATAAGATGGTCTAGTAGGCTCATCTCTAAGAATTTTCCACAATTTTCTGGGATCCACACAGTCAAGGGCTTTTGCATAGTCAATGAAGCAGAAGTAGATGTTTTTCTGGAATTCTCTTGCTTTTTCTATGATCCAACAGATGTTGCCAATTTGACCTCTGGTTCCTCTGCCTTTTTAAAATGCAGCTTGTACATCTGGAAGGTCTCGTTTCACATACTACTGAAGCCTAGCTTGAAGGATTTTGAGCATATCTTGCTGGCATGTGAAATGAACACAACTGTATGGTAGTTTGAACATTCTTTGGCATTGCCCTTCTTTGAGACTGCGATGAATACTGACCTTTTCCAGTCCTCTGGCCACCGCTGAGTTTTCCAAATTTGCTGACACACTGAGTGCAGCACTTTGACAGCATCACTGGGGTAAAGAGCCCTACGGCATGCACTTCTCCTGCCCTGGTTTCCTTTACTGCACCTATTTCTGCACCTCACAGCAGCCTGCCGGCTTCACTGCCGTGTATTATTCCACCACATGTACATACCATGGGGCACTACCTGTTCTGTTAGAGAGACATCTGGGTTGTCTCCAGGTTTTGGCTATTACAAATAAGGCTGCTATGAACATTCGTGTACACAAATGTTGGTGGACACAGCACTCGTATCTATAGCGTTTATTACCCGAGTTATTGCTGGCTCAGGAAAACATAAGAAATTCAGCAGGAAGACTCTTGTTATGCTTCTACTGAAAATGCTGGCTGATGTAACCTCGAAGAAGATAAGGCAAGAGGATCTCGGTCATTAAGAATAAAAGACAGAAAGCAAGATCCTTTCATAGGAGGACAGGTGGATAACTGGGAGGGATCACAAGTGTTTCCAGAAGCTGGGACAGTCACTGTCCACAAACTGAACTGAGAACACGTGGCCTGGTCGTGACCCTCCTAAACCTGCAGGTTTGGGTTTTTTGGTCAAATATAGGAAACGGTTTCTCTGAGCGTTTCTTCAGCTCTGCCCTCTCCTCCGTTCTCTTGGGACTCTGGTGATGGAATGTGAGAGAGTCTATTGGAGTCCTGCATGTCCCTGGCCGCTTCTTCCCCGTCTGTTTTATTCTTGTTATTCGGACTGGACACTTTACATTCTCTCCTCACGCTCACTGGCTGTTTTCATCTGTCCTTTCGTTGTGCTATTGAGCCAATCCAGTGAGCTTTTTCACTTTATTTTGAGTTGTTATATTTTTCAGTCCTCAAATTCCCATTTGGATTTTCTTTGCATCTTCTCTTTCTCTGGTAAGATCTGCTGCTCCTTCATTTGCGCCCACTGTTGACAACTGCTCGCTGAAGCACTTCCATGAACGCTGCCTGAACATCCCTGCCAGATAATTCCAGCATCTGTGTCGTCGAGGTGCCGGCATCTGTTGACTGCCTTTTCTCATTCAAGTTGAGATTTTCCTGGCTCTTGGTGCAACACAGGATCTTCAGTTACTCTGAACATTAGGGTATGATGCTGGGACTGATCTCACGGCAGGCTCCCATTTCAGCTGGCTCCCCTAACACCACAGTGGGGGTGGGGAGCAGCACCCTGCTACCACCATGTTGGGGCAGGGCTCACTCGCCCTCCTTCCTGCTGGGCAGAAGGAGGCCGGTTTTACACCTCTGGGACAGGTATGGAACAGGTGTGAGCTCCAGTTCCCCACGTGCCCTCCACTGACGGCAGGGTCAGGCAGGGAAGGCAGGGTGCCTGTTATGAAGAACAGGGATGAGTGGCCTGGCCGCCCACCTAGTCTTCTCTGACCCCAGCCAGAGCTGGGTGGCGGTTATATCATTCCACTCAGGTGAAGGTTTAAGTTTAGGCTCCCCACTGCTGATGGGGGTGTGGGAGGGGCGCTATAGTTTTTCTGGGGTGCTTGTCTAAAGTAGGGAGTTATCGTCTAAAAGCCTATTTTGCTCAACTGCCCCTTTCCTGTCCTTTAGCCAGAAAGAGCAAGCTTCTCTTGGGGGCTTTGGGGGCTTTTTGGTCTGCTCCCATGTTTCTGGATTGATCGTTTCTCTAACATCTAGTCTGAGAAATATGAGGCAAAAAGAAAACCCGAGGAACGCACCAGGGACTGTCCCCGGAGCCCCAAGGCCCTAGGCAGCTGCCCTCTCCTCCACCTTCAGAGTCTCCCTGTGCCTGCTCTACACACGATGCCCAGGGTTTCTGCCTCCGTAGCAGCAGGAGTCTGGAGAAGCACATCGACACACCCTTGCCCCGCAACTGGAAAAGCGCTACCCCTAACACGCCACCCTGAAGGCGCCAGAGGACCTCCGACTAGGAGACAAGGACGGAAGCCGAGGATGGCCCCGTCTGGATTCAGAAGAAAGCTGAGGGTCGCTCAGGCAGACAGCGGTGACTGCAGTTTGTGTTCGCTCAGGCTCCGCCCAGCACTGCTCACGTCACATGGACTACGTCTAACTGTCCTCGTCCTCCCAGAAGCGTGAGCGAGGACCCTCCACTGTCCCACCTTGCTGACGGGAGCAGGCTCCTGCAGGGCACTCCCTACTCCACAGCATGGCTCAGGTTTGGCCCTGGACCATCTGAACTCAGAACCAGAGCCCCTCGCCCCCACACCCCCACCTAACGCCCCTCACCACGAGCCAGCCTCTGCAACGGGCAGGGAGGCGGCCATCACTCACTCTGCTCCCTGCCTGCGAAAACACATGATGCTGAAACAGACTAAAGACCAGCAGCTTAAAACCATGCTGCTGTTCTTCTATCTATGTGAGCCTTCTCAGCTGGGATTTCATAAATCTGGAATACCATGCTATGCTAAGTCACTTCAGTCGTGTCCGACTCTGTGTGACCCCACAGACGGCAGCCCACTAGGCTCCACCATCCCTGGGATTCTCCAGGCAAGAACACTGGAGTGGGCTGCCATTTCCTTCTCCAATGCATGAAAGTGAAAAGAGAAAGTGAAGTCGCTCAGTCATGTCTGACTCTTAGCGACCCCATGGACTGCAGCCTACCAGGCTCCTCCGTCCATGGGATTTTCCAGGCAAGAGTACTGGAGTGGGGTGCCATTGCCTTCTCCGAAAATCTGGAATACTGCAGGTATTAAGTCACAGGTAGCATTAGCTGCATACATGTTGTGTGTATATATATATGTGTATAAATTTTTTTGACCTTATAACCTTGTATTTTTAAGGGCAATGATAACTAATAGGTTAAATTGCTGGAGTGTACTTTTCCATTCTACTCCAAGTGATTTTTTTCAAAAACATTATCACTAATTACCCTAAAAATGAAAAGTACAGAAAAATAGGATATTTTCAAATAAAGTCCAGATGATTTTTCCTTTGTAATTTCAAAAAAGTGTGTATGAATTTTATTTGATCTCTGCCAGACCACACACCGCAAGCTACAGATTTCAAGTCTCAGTTTGTACACCTGTAATTATACCAGGTCATCTTGAATTGGTTACTTCCCATCATATATACTTTGAGGCATAAATACTTCCTACAGAGTTATGTGAGAGATGGAGAGCTTAATAGGAAAGAGGATCTGCATAAACATCACAGAAAAACAACAGAGGTGCCTACTGAGAACCCGCATCATTACTGGGGGTCGCCGCCATCCCCCGACTCTGACAGCAAGCCTAGTCCTGCAAAGTTCCCAGCTGTGGAGGTTTCCCTTTCCTCCACCTTAAAAGAAGGAAACACCACAGCCTTCTTCCTTTTAGTCCATCTCCCATCTTACACAGCCTTCTTCCTTCTAGCCCACCTCCCGTCTTCTGAATCTTACTCTGGAATCTCAGAATGTCAGAACCGGAAAACGCCTTAGGTCATTACATGGTCCATTATACCCCCACCTACGGATGAGAATTACAAAAGGAAACCATCTTGATTAAGAAGATGAAGAAACTGACAACTACTTAGAAAGGGCAGGGCCCTGTTACTCTAATATTACGTGTTCTGTACTTAGAAACACGAAGAATCAAGGGTGTCAAGTCATTACACCAGGGGAGAAGGAGCAGTTTCTGGCAGGAGAGAAAAGCAATAGAAAGCTTCCTACTTTGGGCAACCTGGTCAAACAGAAAATTCACAAATCACATGATTAGGGCTGAAAAAAATGTGGAAAAACGTGGTCTGATCTCCTGACTTTACAAATGGAAAAGGAACACTAGGTATTTTCCCCAAGTCCTCTGACAGTATGTACTCAGTCCGCTCGCCAATAAACTCTAGCCCACCCCACATATCACTGAAGATCAAGATGTGAAACAGAAGGTCTTAGGACCTTGAGTGCAAACACCAGTTTAATTAGATTATGAAATGTAAGTATATAAGGAAACCAGGATCAATCTCATATTTTCTAATGCTAATCTTCAGTCTTAAATGTAATCACACTTGAAGGGATTATTAATCTAAGCTTATCCTGACATTCCTGAGTGTCTCTTCTCCCTACTCTGAGATTCGAAGGTCTTAAGAAAGGGACACTACGTCTAATGAGAATTTAAAATATGGAATGAGCATACAGTTCCAGGCTTTCACTCCAAGTTCCAAAAATAAATACTAAGCGACCAGAGGTGTGAGACGTTTGCTTCTCCCGCTCTCATCATCTCCATCTGAACAGTCCTCTGCATCCAGAACCGCCCAGGGACTTCACACAGCTCTTGACTGGGACCTCGGCAGCGCTATTTTACGCACTTAGTGGAGATTACACACAGTTTATTACAAGCTATTCTCTCTATATATAGGGTAATGGTACCCTCCTTATTTACTTCGAGTTAGTCACTCTTTCAATAAAAACATTAGTTAGGGACAGTGAGCATGGAATTACAAGGGTTCAGCCCTGAGCTGAGGTTCTACTTTGTTTTACACATTAACAACCTCAGACGGTAAAGAATCTGCCTGTAATGCAGAAGACCCTGGTTCTATCCTTGAGTTGGGAAAATTCCCTGGAGAAGGGTACAGCTACCCACTCCAGGATTCTTGCCTGGAGAATCCCATGGATGGAGGAGCCTGGCGGACTATAGTCCAAGGGGTCACAAAGAGCTAGACAGTGACTAACACGTTCACTTTCAACCCTACACCTGGCAGAACAGTAACATCAAATACCACTAAGCCTGTATTCTCCTTACGATGCCTCATGCCAAGGAATATTCTCAATGCGGTTGTACAAGGATTGCTTCATCTAATCCTCCCTGTGAGGTGGTGTTATCCTCACTGAGTATGTGTCACTGGAATGCAAGCTCCATGAGGGCAGGTATCTGGGTCTATCCTGCTCACCGCTGCACTTCCTGAGCCTAGAACAATGTTTGACTCATAGCAAGCAAACAATACTCAGTGAATGGATGGACAAATCGTATTTATAGAGGAAAAACTTTAGTATTAAGTTTACAGACGATCAACTATGGTCATGGGTATGGAGTGGCACAGCTGAGACTCAAATCATGATTTCTGATTGCACTGTATCAGGGGCCAGCAAACTTTTTCTGTAAAGGGTGAGAAAATAAACCGTTGAGGCTCTGCAAGCCACACAGTGGTCTCTGTCCCAACTAGCCAACCGTGCGGGTGTCAAGTGTGAGCAGCCAAGACAACCCTAAAGGAATGAACGTTGCTTTGTCTCCATAAAGTCACTGACACAAAACAGACCTGCCAGCTTTAGCTGCCAGGCCCGCATTAGAGCCTCACAATAATCAAGCAGGGCAGATTATCGAGAACCAGAGGCTCAGCTACTGAGGGCTTCATCCAAGGTCACACCGTGAATTTGCAAGTTCGTGCTCTTTCTATGAAACTTCATGGTCTCTACACAGATCTACGGTGTATTCAGAACCTGTTCCTGCACTTTTATGGCACAAAGCAGAACGTCCACTCTCTTGCATCTTGAAATTAAACCCATAACCATAGCAGGCTGCTGGAGCTTAAGCGCATGGGCAGGTGTGGAGGGGTGTGTGCAAGTGCACAGACAGAGTTAATCCAAAATCTGTTTTCACAAGAGAATCTGACCTTCCGTTAAGCACCGTGATGTGGAAACAATGCAAAGACTCCATCTGGGAGACAGGTAGGGCACGGGATTGGCCATTTTTGTTCTCACAAGGAAAACAGCCTAACCCAAACTAAACACTAACCTGGTTACACGTGAGGCTGAACATAGCTGAATGCATTAATCATCAGACAGGATAATAAAGGGAAATATGCAAGCTCTCTCCCAATTGTTTACCACTTGTATTTTTCTTGGAACAGAAATGCATTTTATATATTATATGAACCTGTAAAAAATACACGCCTGGTAAAATATTTAAACACATACTCTGTACCAAGAGTATTAAAACATGAAATATTCCATCATCATAAAAGAATTTTGAGTTCATGAAGGTTTAAACACCCACCTGACTCCAGCTATGGCAACAAGTACGGAACAGAAACTAAACCACACTTTATGCTAACTGGATAATCTTGATAATTACAGGCTACTCAGTACATAGCAAAGTTTGACAAACTCCTCCTTTGGCTGATCTCAGTAAGTAAGGTACTACTTAGGAGTGACACTGCAGAATCTTAAAAGAAATATTCAAATCAGTTCTTTCTCAAAATATAAAACTAGTGCTTTGGTTCATTTAAGATAAATATATATAAAATCTATTAAGTTCAACTGCTCACTACTCAACTGACATAAATACTACTTGGCTTAAAAAGTTCAATTCAATACATTTACCAAGAAATTATGAACAAAATATACGTGAAAATAAAAAATTGAGACAAGCATAGTCCCTCCTATCAATAAACCTTAAAAAAAAAAAAAAAAACAACCCTCACATTTGTCTCAGACTCTCTGGTACAAAAACTAACTTAATTATAGACTGTAAGTGCTTGAGAACAGTGGCGGCAGCACACAGTATCTCTGGGTGACTGTCAAATACCAAGTACTACTTGATGGACTTTACAGATATGATGAAGTGAAGTCAAGTGTTAGTTGCTCGGTTGTGTCTGACTCTGCCGCCCCATAAACTATAGCCCACCAGGCTTCTCTGTGCATGGAACTCTCCAGGCAAGAATACTGGAGTGGGTTGTCATTTCCTTCTCCAGGGGATCTTCCTGACCCAGGGATTGAGCCCCAGTCTCCTGTACTGGCAGGCAGATTCTTTAGCATCTGAGTCAATATGATAGTTATGTTTAAAACAATCCTGCAAGACATGATGCATGCGTTATTTTTCTCCTTTTTCTCTACTGAGAAAACTGGGGCTCAATTATTCCCGCCCCAAGCTCCTAAGCACCTGAGCACCTACATGATTTGGAATCAGGTCTGCCAAGCCTTCCTTGGTGGCTCAATGGTAAAGAACCCGCCTGCCAATGCAGGAGATGCAGGTTCCATTCCTCGATTAGGAAGATCCCCCCTGGAGGAGGACATGGCAGCCCACTAAAGTATTCTTCCCTGGAAAACCCCATGAACAGAGGAGCCTGGCGGGCTACAGTCCACGGTATCGTGAAGAGCTGGACATGACTGAGCGACTAAACAACAGCAACAAACAACTGCCTAGCCTGCAAGTCCAGATTCTTCTTCCACATCAGTTCAACTTCTTTAAAGCAGGGTTCTGACTCTGAGGTCCAAAAACAGTTTCCAGGGAATTCATGGACCTCTGCAAACTCTATGAAAAACTGCATGGCCGTGGTACATTAACTTTTCTGAAAGGAAGAATTTTTTACAGGAGAAAAAATAAAAGGGACGGCCAGTTGAAATATACGATTCATGCATCACACCTGCAAAGTATGACCACCATCCTGTAGTGTTCTGCGTGCTCAGTCGAGTCTGACTCTCTGTGACCCCAGGGACTGCAGCCCGACAGGCTCCTCTATCTATGGAATTTTCCAGGCAAGAATACTGGAGTGGGGTGCCATTTCCTCCCCTAGGGTATCTTCCCAACCCAGGGATTAAACCTGCATCTCTTGGGTTTCCTGCATCGGCAGGTGGGTTCTTTACCACTACCACCTAGACCTACTGCTCCATCTACCTCTAATTCTGAAAAGAACAGTGACGCATCCTCTCCAGCTTGGCTGTGAGACAGGAGGGCTGTGATACGACTCAGCCCTGGAGACTCATAACTCTTCACCTTCAGAATGGCAGGAACTGTCCACTCTCACTTTGCCCATGAGAAAGGCACAAAACACAGGCACGGGTTCCCAGTCCCAAGACAAGCACCACTGTGGAATGTTCCACTAACTGGAAACCATTTCTGCTTCCCTTGAAACAGGAAGCTTATTCTACAACTCTCTGCAGGAGCTGATGGAGGACCCATCGCTGTACACAGAGGCTCTCTGCAGCCACTGCCTTCTCTTCACACACACTGCAACTCTCAAGAGAGTGTTTTTGAGCAAAGACAAGTATTTTGCAAACCTCCTTCAATGAAGTGCATGTAAAGGAGCTTTGTAAAATGTAAAATGCTGCATAAAGATTCACTATTATTAACAAACATATTTAAGATTCAGGCAAAACATGGTTCACATTTCTTAAGTTTTAGATGGAAAAAATGGAACCAATCACTTGCAGCCTTTATGCAGTGGGTGTTTTGTTTGTTTTTTTCCACCTCTGCAGAATATTCCCTCTATTAGAGAATATATTACCATCTTGGTTTTAAGGACATGAAAACTAAAGTTCAGAAAGAGCACCCAACCTGCTCAAGAGTGACAACAAGCCAGCCCCAGGCAGACGGGTGACGTGCAGGCCAGGCATGGACGAATGTCAGTGCCCAGAACAGCTCCTCACGGCCTCCAATCTCCACCTCACAGGCCTGTTGTCAGGGGCTGGGTGATCTCACCAAAGCATTTACTGCTGGTGGCTCTATGTTAAATCAGGTGAAGATCCAGGCTTACCACATAAGGCACAAAGTCTTCATGTAAACTACTCAGACGCTGCTTCACAAAACGTCCATTAACAATACTCCAAGTTGTGTCTGCATCACGAACAGTCACACTAAGGAGAAAAGGTGCTATTACACCGATGAAAACTGCCCGAAGCCACCTTAGGCATTCACCTAATTCTAGCCATATTTTCCAGTGTTGATTGTATTTTAATAAAATGGAAGCACTATAGAATAATTATTTCTGAATGATTCAACAAGCAAATAAGTACATGTTTGAACAGATTAAAAAGAGATAAAACATGAGCTAAATATAAACTTTTGGCAAGTGCATGCCCTTCTATAAACCCTCGTGATGTTTTTATTTTCTAACTTTAGTCTCAATTTCTTATAAAATCTCGAGGAAGCCACTTACAGAAGGAGCACACAGTCCCAGGGCGGGGGTGCTGACTGACAGCACGGGACCCAGACACAGAGCCCACCTCAGAACCAGCGGGCTGCGGGCTCTGCTGCCAGCCAGCAATCAGACCCCAGCACTCCAGGGGCGCACATGATCTCTCCTCCCCGCTTACCCTACCCCTACTTCTCCGAGGATGCTAAGGACTAAGGGGCGGTGTTTCTCAAAGGTGGCCCCAGGCTGCAGCTACAGCCTCTGGAAACGGCGGCCTGAAGATCTGCTGGTCAACGAGGGCTTCGGCTAACAGGACGCCGACGAGCGTACCCGTCCAGAGTGGGGAGCAGAGACGGAAAGCGGGAGGGTGACACGCTGCGGTGTGACGTCACCCATTCCCCAGCCCCATGGGGCTTTTAAAACGCGTTTGAAATCCTCTTTCCTCTTCAGGAAAGGGACCTAGAAACTCGCTGGTGGGCTTCTCTGCTGTCCACTCCGGTCAGGGCTGGGGGTGACAGGTGAGGCAGCAGCGGCTGACAGGACCGGCCTCTCTCCACGAAGCGGGTGCCCTTCCTTTCCTCCCCGGAAAGCGCTGGGGGCCCACAGCAGGCTCCCATGAGTGGCCCTGAGACTGCCTCAGCTCTAAGGCTGTGCCACACTGAAGGTCAGTGCCGTACCCACTCTCTGTCCACGAGACAAGGGGCGTGCGGCCCCTGCTGACAGGCGTCCAGAGGGGGTGGGGACTCACAGGCGTCCAAGGCACCACCCTATGCGTACTTCTTACTAAACACATGATGATAAATGCAACGTTTTCTATTCTGTCTTATCCCGCTCCTTTTTAAAAAAAAAAATTCTGGCTATGATGAATTAAACGAGTTTCACATTCCATTAATGGGCTGCAATCTACATTTTAAAAAATACTCTTGCTTAGGATGGACTTCAAACAGATCTAGGTTTCAATCATACTTTGCTCTAACTGGTTTGGGCAAATACTTCTAAGACTCTGGGGTCCTTCATCTATGAAACACGGGGGATACTTCTTGTAGGTACAAGACCAGGATGAGGCACAGACCTGACACAGTAAGCCCTCAAGAAGCCCCAGCATTATTATTAGCAGAACAGAAACCCTAAAACCCACTTCGTCGGCTCCGAGTCTCGCCATCTGGGACACAGCCTGCTCTGTGGAGCTGCATCTGGGCATCCTCATTTAGAAATGTATTTTTAGAGCGGCAAAATACTTATGGCCAAGTTTACTCTTCAGTCAACCAACATGTTTATACCTTGTGTTCCCTCAAAAAAGTTCTCATGCTCTTTCAACTTCGTGATACTCTTACAGGCTTTCATTCAGGTCCGTTTCCCTCACCGTATACAGACTGAATTCATTCAACAGTGTTCTGAGTACCAAGCAGGCACTATACCAGGCTACTCAAGGAGACAGAACAAAGGCGGCCTGGCTCTGGGCCAGAGCGGCTCTGAACTGGCTCCCAGGCCCTGTGGAATCTGGCCTCTGTCCACCCCTCCTGACTGAGTCTATTCCAGAGTCTGCTCAGCTCACTCTCCTCCGCTTCCTCTCTCCCTGTGCTGGGACAATCCAGCCCTTTTGAGTGTCTCTTCACTGCCACACAGCTGACTGTTACCTGCAGGGCCGGGTCCAAGCGCCTCCTTCACAGGCGGCGTCTGCTGTGCTGGTCGGGCCATCCGTCCTTCTCACGGGCCAGGACCCTGACCACTTCATCCTTCACTCCCCATCGACCCAGCACATGCTGCACCAACACCACTACATGGCAGCTGTCGTGCCTATGAACGTTAACAGTGTAAACGTGTAAATCTGCACATACACAGACATTGTTCCACTGATGAACCTGTTGTTCAGATTCCACCATGATTCCCCTGTCCACTAAGGGCTGCAATCTAAAGTCAACAATAGGAATTAAAAGGCTTTTTTTTTAAAAACCCTTTCTGGTGGAACTTTCCTAACATGCCACCAACTAGAGACAGAGGTACAATACATATCCACATACTCAATATGCAGCTTCAAGTTACCATGTTGTCAACCTTGCTTCTCTACCTCTTTCCACACTTTCCACCTCTAGTGTATTTAAAATAATACTTAAAAATAGGTACCTCTAGAGAATTCTTGGATGAGGAAATGGAAACCCACTCTGGTATTCCTGCTTGGAAAATTCCATGGGCAGAGAAGCCTGGCAAGCTACAGACCTTGGGGTTATAGGTCTTTTTCTTCATTTTAGAAATCACCTATTACGGCTATCAGCTCTCTGTGACTCAGTTGTGAATGTGTTCCTCCCTTTGTCATCTATCATCTTACTTTGCTTATCTGTTTTCTGCAGTGCAAAGGCTTTTTTAAAAAAGGATATTTAGATCTATCAAGCTTCTGTTACTGCTGTTAGAATGCAGTATATAGGAAGGGTTTTCTCTACTCTCAGTGTATAATGTAAAAAACTCATCCACGCTTGCTCTTAATGTTTGTAGGTTTCCGGTGTTTTTATATTTATGTATTTGGGCTGTTATTGCCCATTTATTCATCTATATAAGGGCACAGCAATGCTCAGCTGTGTCTGACTCTTGGTACTCCATGGACTGTAGCCCGCCAGGCTCCTCTGTCCATGGGATTCTCCAGGCAACAACAGTGGAGTGGGTTTCTATTTCCTCCTCCAGGGGATGTTGCTGACCCAGGGATCAAACATGCATCTCCTGTATTGCAGGAAGATTCTTTATCGCTGAGCCATTGAACCTAGCTCCAGAAACAAACCTGAGAACACTGTTGAGATCATATTAAATTGATAAATAAACAGCAGGGGAAATATCACCTGTGTGAAACCAAGTCTTCCTGCCCCAGCACATCGTACGCACAGAGACCACTTTCAAATAGAATGCTTCCCTTTCAGCAGTGTCTTTATGAGAACAACCAGTATTTTTGAACAGCAAGACCCAGATTTACAATTTGCTAGGAAATAATTTATGTCCAGGAGTGACTGGTAACATAAGGGGCTTCTGCAACATTTGCACAAAAGATGTAAGTAACCAAGAGGGGAGAACTCAGGCAATGCCAAGGTGCCAGTGGAAACGGGGTTAAAGCCAGCAGCATTCAAGCCATCCTTCCCAGTGCAGCCTCTAGAGCAACTTCCTGCTGTGAGACTGGGGTGAGAGGAGTTAAATGCTCCCCAAATCCTCAAAGACAAACTCGTGCACGGGTGAATTATCTTCTCTCCTAGCCACTGACCGAGTCTGGCTTTACTGAAAAGCCTGCCAGGCTTCCCCAGCTCTCAGTCCCCTTCTCGTGGGCTCTCAGACCTTCCTCACTGCTCTCTGCATCCCCATCTACGACTCTGACGGCCAGCTGCAACCTACTGCTTTTTACCACCGCTGCACTAAGCTCAATTACTTCCTTTGCCACCGCTTCAGGAAGGGGCTTCGGGAAGGGGAGTGCTCCAGGACCAACCTAGAAATCTCCTCTGATCCCCAGAACGTTTCTACAGGCAGGCGTACTTGCCCTCACACTGCTTTCCTATCAGCACACCTCTTGAAACCCCTGAAAGGGTATTTCATCATTTACAAAATAGAATCATGACCGTTAAGTTCATTTGTGTTGTAAAGAACAGGATTACTGGACACAATGGTTGCTGGGAATGAACTATTTGATAAATGAATAGCATATACTAAGGATGGGAGGCTGTTGACAATCAAAATCCAAAGAAGTTGAAAATGGACAAGAATTTCCATGGTCGCTGGTGTGCTAGCATATGGGATTGACAGTCTCGTTGTTTGATGCAGAGAACTAAGCAGCATGTGTGAGGAGCTGAAGCGTCTGTGAATTTCAATAAGTACACAGCTTACTAAATATACGTGCGGTTTCGAAACTGTGTTATTTGTTCCATCCAGAGAATCTCATTTTAACACAGTTTTGAATAAATTCCTTGGTTGCTTAAAAGCTTGTTTGGTTCTTCTTCAGCAAAGCATGCAAGGTTTTGATGCTGAAAAAGGGAAGACCCCCGTCTTCACTTAAATCTGCCCACAAAGGATGGGGGGGAACATCAATACAAGTGCCAGAGAAAAAGGACAATAAACACAGCCGGACTGTGCAGCCTGCAGACAAGGCCAAACCAACCCTGGTGAGCCCGACGTTCCTGAGCTCAGACGCGAAGTCTGAGGACACATGAGGGGGAGGAGGAGCTGCACACATCTCGTATGAAAGAACTCTTGCTGGCAGAAACCCTCCCCGCAACTCCTAACGATGCCCTGCCCTGTGAGGACGGGCTGGCGGGGAGAACCCACGTGAGAGGAAGGGACAGGCAGGCTGGGGCGATGGGGCGGTGGCGGGCCTGGCCGTGCAGAGAAGGAACTCTCCCATTGCAGGGAAGGCGAAGACGATTCCAGGCAGAGTGTTCAGACTGAGAAAGAAAGCAGGTGTCTGAGATTACACTCCGGGAGCCACGGTCCCAAAGTGATCCTCTGCAGACAGCGAGAGTGATCTGGGTGCTCTGTGGACCTTGCACAGCGTGTCAACGTCACAGATGTCAACGCAGCTGACATCTCATGCTATTCACGGCCCCTGACCCATGTAACGGCCTACCATAGGTCAGTGCGATCTAGGCAGTGGAATGGCGACGCGTGAGAGACACGTGGTCCAGGTCCACCCTCACCGGACTTCCATTCTAGGAGTATGAGGGGGCCTGGGAGCAGATGAAACCCCAAACACCATATAAACATGCCGGACGACAGATGGCAGTGAGTGTGACAAAGAAGTGGAGCCAATGCCGGGGGGGGGGGGGGGGGTGGAGCAGGGGCACAACTTTAAAGGAGGAGAGGGAGGAAAGGCCGCTGACGAGAGGAGCAAAGCCCTCCCGCAAGTGCCAGATGGAGCCATGCAGCTCTGGGAACAGGCAGAGAGGAGTAAAGGCAGAAGCTGAGAACGCGAAGGGCAGCAGGCCCGCCCGGGCGTCAGAGCGGCGGGAGAAGGGGGAGGCCACCTGAAACTCGAAGGCCTTCCACAACCCGACCAAACCTCTCCTCACAGGCCTGTCTCTCAGGAGCCTCCCAACAGAATCTCTTTTCCAGTCAGTTACCCCTTGCTCTCCTCCAACATCTGTGCACAAGCATCTCCTGTCAGCTCACTCCCAGGACACTCTGCCACGTGAGACAGTCACCAGGGTGGGAAAGAGGGGGGCAGCCACAGGCCCGGCCATTTCCAGGCTGAATGCTGCGTTCATGACCTCTCCATCCAGGCGCACAGCCACACTGCCTTCTGTGCGGGAGTGGCCATGGCCTGCAGGCATGTGTGCGCGTGTCCTCAGTCCCTTCCAACTCCATGTGACCCCATGGGCCTTTGTGACGCCAGCCTCCTCTGTCCATGGGATTTCCCAGGCAAGAACACTGGAGTGGGCTGCTGTTTCCTCCTCCAGGGGATCTTCCTGACGCAGGGATGGAACCCGCGTCTCCTGCGCTGGCAGGTGGAGTCTTTACCACTGAGCCACGAGTGCGTCTTAAACTTTACTGTATATTCAAGTCAGGTGCACATCTTGCTAACGTGCAGGTTCTGATTCAGTAGGTGTGAGGCAGAGCCTGAGATTCTGCAGCTCCAAGCCCTAGGGGTGGCCTCTGTGCTTGGTCCAGGGTCCACACTGAGTTGTGAGGGACCTCCAACAAGGATGGAAATTGATCCAAGAGAAGCCACATGATTCTCCTTAAGATTTGGAACCAAGATATATAGAGACAACACCTGCCAGAGGCAGGTTCTGGGCAGTGAGGTAAGGAAGCACCAAGGGTCACGTTGGTGCCACCCAGTGCCAGAAGCGAAAGAGACGGCAGTCTGCAGAGCGAGGAAGCTGGGTCAAACACACAGGCTGAGTGCAGAGCGTGAGGTCTCTGAGGGTCTTCGGCGCCTCCAACTCCTGCTCTAGGAGTCCAGGCACTCAGTGGATCCTTAAGCCACACGCTCTGGCCCAGCTCTCCATGAGTCAGCTTGAGAGAGACCACAAGGAAGAGCCTTGCCCAGACCCAGGGGTTAAGGAGGAGGGCCTAGCAACTCCAACACCACCTTACGCCTGAGCCAATCAGGATGAGAATGCGACTTCATTTAAAGGGCAAGTTTAGTGCAGAGACACATTCAAAGCAAAGATGCTATATTCAAAGCAAAGATGCTATATTCAAAGTGTGTGTGTGTGTGTGTGTGTGTGTGCGCGCACTTACACACGATTAACAATATTAAACAAAGAAAATACAATAGTCAAAAGAATTTTACTGCATTTACTCCTGGCTGAAATAACTGATTTTACCTCTTATCGGTCATTACTCAAAGATAAGTAAGAAACAGTCATCTGTCCCATCTAGAAAGCAGACGTGTCCCCGAGTACCTGAGCACCTCCGGGGCCAGGCCCCTGGTCAGTAATATAAACACAGAGAACAGGAAGCCAAGCACCTGGCTCTAAAGAAAGAAATAGAGACCAGACCAGGGAGAGACATAAAGTGACAATAGTCTCAGAGACGCCACGGCAAAGCCGGCACAGAGGAAGTTAATTTACCTTTTTACCCGTAACTTCGAGCATTTCACTCTCAGTAATTGTTATGAGCATAATATTTTCTTCTATGATTAACTTTTGTTGTTCAGCTCACTTAAGCCATAAAGCGGCTTAAGTTTAACATACGTTAAACGTAGGTTTAAATAGGAATTTTTTAAAAATCAGAAAAAACCTGGCAGTTAGAAGACTTTTAGAGGCTTACGTGGTCCATTCACCTGCTAAAAATTAGGACCACACCTACCACAACCCAGACAAATGTGGTTTTTCTTTGGAAAAAAAAAAAAAAAAAAAAAGGCCAGAGTATATTTTAATCCATTTAAATACAAACAGTTTCAACCTGATTGCACTTAGATCAGCCTCTTCTATTTTAGGCAGTATTTTAAAAATATCTGCATCACAACAACCTAATTTTTTCCAGCTTTAATTAAAGACCACTTGGAGACAAGCAACCAGCTTTTGTTATTCCCTGGGGTGTAGCCTAAAACAGATTTTTATATAATTACTAATAATGACTAGTTAAAAGCAAGGAAGAGGTGTATGATAAAAAAGTAAAGAGCGAAGACTTGTATAAAATGTGCTAGTCACTATATTCAGAAGTTTCAAAAAAGGAAAACAGATATTGTCTAGCAGAAACTTCATTCTACTGTGACATTACCTTTACCTTCACCTCGTTAAAGGAATTTAGCAGAGACATTACTCTGTCGACAAAGGTCTATCTAGTCAAAGCTATGGATGGCTTTTCCAGTAGTCAAGTACGGATGTGAGAGTTGGACCATAAAAATGGCTGAGCACTGAGGAACTGATGCTTTCGAACTGTGGTGCTGGAGAAGACTCTTGAGAGTCCTGTGGACAGCAAGGAGATCAAGCCAGTCAATCCTAAAAAAAATCAACCCTGAAAATTCACTGCAAAGACTGAAGCTGAAGCTCAAACACTTTGGACACCTGATGTCAACAGCTGAGACATTGGAAAAGACCCTGATGCTGGGGAAAGACTGAGGGCAAAAGGAGAAGGGGGTGGCAGAGGATGAGATGCTATGACAGCATCACTGACTCAATGGACATGAATCTGAGCAAACTCCGGGAGAGAGTGAAGAACAGGGAAGCCTGACCTGCTGCTGTCCTTGGGGTCGCAGAGTCAGACACAACTTAGCAACTGATCGACACCAACATGCAATTTTATTACAGTTCTATCAACTATCATTATTGAACCTCATCTCCCTAGAAAGGTAGGAGGAAAATGAAAAAGCAGCAAATGTAGCATTAAATAAGAGCAAAGAGAAGTCTAACTGTAGAGAAACAATTATATTCAAGAATATTTATCTGTTCATCCCTAAAAATTTTGAGCACTTGCTCTGGGCAAAGCACGGTGCTGGTGGCTGAGGAGAGTGAGGGGAACAGCAAGAGGTTGACAGGCTCCTAGGGTTTTACACAGTATTTAAATCTCTGCTGAAAATCAGCACTATAAATACCAGAAATAGTCCCTGAACTGAACGGGTAAGGCAGCAGTGAAAAGCTAACTTCTTTCCCACGAGTAGAGCAGCACTCGGGCATTGACACCCTCGTCCCAGCAAAGGAAAACATCCCCTGCATTCCTGTCTTCCTCAGATTCCTTCCTCTCCCAGCTGTCCTCCTCTTCCCAGCGTTATCATCACACCCCTGATCAGGCCTCCCATCCTCCCACTCCAGACACCTGGCCAACTCCCCACTGGTCCCGCCCCGGGAGTGGCTCTTCTCCAAGCCCTTCCACGTGGATGCTCTTAGCAAGTCAGGATAGGCCAGTTTATGCAGCAGTAACAAACCCGAACAAATCCAAGTGGCTAAAAATGACAAAGCTTATTTCTTGCTCGTGTCACTTAACAGCTGTGTGGTCATGGGCACATAACTTCTCTGGCCCTTGGTTTCCTCATCTGCAAGATGGGGAAAGTAACCTCAAGAGGGTTAAATAAGTTAAGAGTGAAGCACAGAGAAGCAGGCCCAGCCGTCAGTAAGCCTGTTACTCTTGATGCTGCCATCGCGACTCCCAGGAGGCTGCTGCTGATCCCCCACGTCCTGATCAGAAGGCCTGCGCGTCCTTCCTTCCAAGCTCTGACCACACCATGTTGTAGTGCTCTGCTCCTCGTCTGAGGCCCACACTACCTCAGAAGCTACCTGAGAGTAAGGTCTGCATTTGCATCAGCTTGAACCTGAGAGCTTAAGAGAGTCTGGCACATGGGAGACCCTCAGTAAATGCTCATGGAGCTAAAGGGGGTAATGTGGACCAATCACCCCTGGGCGTGACTCAACCCCCATACACGCAGAGGACTATGGTAACAGAGACACGCTCACAGAGGTAATTGAGCCCTCGTGACATCTGACTAAGGGCACATGAGGAGGGTCAGAACGGTTGTCTGAAGATGGAAAGACTGAGTGCTGTCAGGCCACACCCAAGCTGGGACCTCCAGGACACAGGCCGCTGCTCCCAGGGAGTCTAAGCCTAGGCTGGTGGATACAGGGACGCAGGCCCACAGGGCACAGGCACCTAGGGCCTCAGGCCTGACTCGGGCTGTGACTTCCCTGCACGAGGCTGAAACTGCACACAAAAGCCAGCGCCGACACAGTGGAGAGTTCTGAGCTGACAAGAGTGTCAAATGTATCCTGGCTGGGGTGACAGTGACACAGATATATAGGTTTGCCCAAACTCATCAAATCGTTCATTTATAATCTGTGCGTACGGACTTCCCTGGTGGTCCAGTGTTAAGAATCTGCCTGCCAATGCAGGGGACTGGGGTTTGACCCCTGGTCCAGGAGGACTCCACATGACTCGGGGCAACCAGGCCCATGTACCACAACTACTGAAGTCGGTGCGCTTAGAACCCAGGCTCCCCAACAAGAGAAGCCACCGCAAAGAGAGAGGACTATGAGTCACAGCTAGTAAACAGCTCCTGATTGCCACAGCAGAGAAAGCCCAAGTGTAGCAATGAAGACCCAGCATAATCAAAACTGACTTTAAAAAAGTTTTAAAAACCTGGGATTTTATCTGTGTGTAAATTAGATAAACACACCTAGATAGATAAATAAATATATACACCGAGATAAATAAATCTAGACAGTGTATTAAAAAGCAGAGACATCATCTTGTCAACAAAGGTCCATATCATCAAAGCTATGGTTTTCCCAGTATGCATGTACGGAGAGGTTGGACTATAATAAAGGTTGAGTGCCGAAGAATTGATGCTTCTGAATTGTGGTGCTGGAGATCCTGAGAGTCCCCTGAACTACAAGGAGATCAAACTAGTTAATATTAAAGGAAATGAACCATGAGCATTCATTGGAAGGACTGATGTTGAAGCTCCAATACTTCGGTCACCTGATGCGAAGAGCCAACTCATCCCTGATGCTGGGAAAAAGATTGAGGGCAAAAGGAGAAGGGGGCAGCAGAGCACAAGATGGTCAAACAGCATCACTGACTCAATGGACAGAGTCTGAGCAAACTCTGGGAGAGAGTGAAGAACAGGGGAGCCTGGCGTGCTGCAGTCCACGGGGTTGCAAAGGGTCAGACATGATTAAGCAACTGAACAACAAACCAGAAAGACAGAGACCACCAACTTGTGGTTCCTCAGCTCTGATCCTCTCCCCAACTAGAGCTCAGCAGGGAGGAAAACTGTCCATCATGGGGAGGTGAACCTGCCCTCTGCTGAGGACATCATTAAATACTACTATCCTGAAAGACGAAGCCCCTCCTCCTGCTCAGAGCCCCACGCAGAGCGGGACACTCTGCCTTCCCCTGCCCCGCCACAAGGCACTGACTTCTCTCCTCCATCCCAGAGAGGACTTCCCAGATGCCACACCTTTCACCTTTCTGCATCTCCCTCTGGGCTCTGAGTTACTTAAAGACTGGGGCCATTTCTTCCACTGCCTTCTCTGCTGCGCTTAGTAGAGGGCTGGCACACAGGATGCTCTTAATTAATATTTGTTTCTCTGCAATACGTTTTTAAGGTTACCTTCAAAGATATGAAATATACTGCCTTTAGATAAGAAGGTTACTTCTAAGTAAGAATAATGGCTAAACTACATTAAATCTTGAGAACTCGGTAAAGATTTAAATCTCTTCTTTTCTGGATATGCATGAATCCTACTGTCATGATTTATAAGTCCATAAAAGCCATATATTTACTGGGCAGAACAGACAGTAAGCCTGGAATGCATAAAAGCATGAGCATTCTTGCTGTGAAGATTACTGATGCCTCAGGCTTTTAAAAAAACGAGATGTCACACGAAGCCGTACATCAGGAGCTTGCCCTAAACATAAAACATTACCCACTGCTCTATCAATTCCACTTTAAATCACAGCTCCTGGCGCTGTGGCGGGAGTGTGGAGGCATGCGTGCACGCGCAAGCACACAGGCTGCGGTGTGTTCAAATTAACACCTGGCAACCTAAAGACAACATCTTAGAGATAACTGTCGGAGCATGAAACACTGCACTAATCGAGACTGTCTAAGGCTGTGAGCGGGCACAGTAACATATCCAAAGCAACCTGGAAATCTGGTGTGATATTCTGTAAGAAACGGCAGTTTTTCAAAATCGATACTTGGAAATGATTTGAAAAGGCAAAAGGAGAAGGGGGTGGCAGAGGATGAGATGCTTAGATAGCATCACCGACTCAATGGACACGGACCTGAGCAAACTCCAGGAGACAATGGAAGACAGAGGAGCCTGGCGTGTTGCACTCCCTGGGGTCACAAAGAGTTGGGTACCATTTAGCGACTAACAACAGCTTTGAATCGGATGTTTTGAACCTAGATCATAACGTACGGCACTTAAGGGGGAGCATCTCCAGCCACGACTTGCAATTTTATAAAAGTAAAACTGGCTTTTCTGAGCTCTTATGTGGATTTGAAATGGCTAGAAAGTTGCGATGTGGCTCAGGTAGCACTCCAACAACCCTACTACGCAGACCGCACGTGACGGAGGGGAGTCGGCTGGACAACTCTGAGCCAAAGGCGGCAGGCAGGAAGCTGGAAGCTCCAGATGACGCGAGTAGGGTGGGGGGTGACAGGCTGACTTGGGCTGGGATCCCCTAACCCCTGTGGGGGACCTTTCTGGTAGCAGTGTTCTAGTGACAAATATTTAAGTCCCCCTTTGCAGTTCAAATTTTGAAGTATCAACTATATTTTGAATTTTTTACATCTTAGCACAGAAGCTGAGCTTGTGTTTTCTTCCACTTTAGAACATAATTAAAAATAATAAACAGTGTACACAGAAGTCTGCTGCTGCTGCTGCTAAGTCACTTCAGTCGTGTCCGACTCTGTGCAACCCCATAGACGGCAGCCCACCAGGCTCCCCCGTCCCTGGGATTCTCCAGGCAAGAACACTGGAGTGGGTTGCCATTTCCTTCTCCAATGCAGGAAAGTGAAAAGTGAGAGTGAAGTCGCTCAGTTGTGTCTGAGTCTTAGAGACCCCATGGACTTCAGCTCACCAGGCTCCTTTGTCCATGGGATTTTCCAGGCAAGAGTACTGGAGTGGGGTGCCATTGCCTTCTCCAACACAGAAGTCTAATAAACACCAATTTAATAAATGTACCCTGAATGAGTCTAATGGATTGGAAAAAGTGTATCAGGCTTAATTTTCTAATAAGGTTAAGCTCAACTGTTTATAAAAACTATACAAGAGAATAATACTTAAAAGAGAATAGAATGTCCATTAATTTGCATGGGAATTCTAGTCACAATTCTGACATTAACTAAAATTTCAAAACAATCTGACATAAAGTCAGTATACTAAAAATTCCTTGAATCCTATGTGCCTGTGAAAAGGGTTTTTAAAAATCCTATCCAAATTTATGAATGCTATAAAAATCTTCTTCTTCTAAAACTGCTAGAAATGATTTTCCAAGATTAAAAACAAGTCCATCTTTAAGGCATTACAGAAAGGACTGATTTCTTTCTTTCTTCAAAATGCTCAATGAAACATCCCCACTCCTTCTGGAACATGTTCTCCAGGGGCCCTGGAGGGGAAACAGCAGAATTCTAAAGCTGATTAAGATAAGGGTGCAGGCCCCTGTCCTGGGCCTCCCGACTGGCCTTGCTGCCGGAGCTGCGGGAAACAGGCCGCTCCTTCGCTGGGGCCTGGGGTGGGGGTGGTGGTGGAGGGCTGCCCATCAGCTGGTACTGCCCCTCTCTACACTGAAGCTCTGAGACATTTTTGTTTGGTTTGGGTTGGGCTAGGGGAGAGAGGAGGATTTAGCTGAGAGCTGCCAGGGCTGAAATTCCAGCAGGCCAGGGACACGCCTTCCCCCTCCCTGCTCCCAGTCAGATTTTTCTGTCAACGCCCCCACCCCGCGCCTCCCAGCTCAGACTTCCCAGCCCATCCTCCTCCACACCCCCAGGCCCCAGGCTGTCCTCCCAGAGCTGCAGGTGCAGACCCAAGTCAGTCCTTGCCACAGAAAGGGGCAGGGTGTGATCTGTTTCAGAAAACATTTGAAACTGTATTCTCGTCTCATCTCACCTATGATCCTCAAGTCGTCTCTTCTTCCATCTTCAGGCACTGCCTTCGTGGCCTCAAAAGATGAAATTTCAACTCCAGGCCCGCTCCTGTCCCAACTCTGCGTGGAAGGGACTTATTTTTAAGGTTTCCTGTTGGAATTTTCCAGTGGGTAAATTCAACATTGAACCAACTCATACCACGTAAATAGTGATGAGTCATTCCCAGAAATTAGTCTCACATTAAACCAATTATTCAAATGCCTGAGAGTAACATGAGCTAACTGTTGCTTGGGGAAGGATTTGTAACATAAGATGTACAATAATACAAACAGTCCAACCCGAAAAGGACAATCACACCCCAGCCACCCACCCAACAAGCAAGCTCACAGGGGGAACAAGGTTTCCTACAGTTCTCAGCAGAGGGGCTGACATGATGCCAAAGGGCCTGTGCAGGAAATTTCAGTCAAACACAGACTAGAAATACCCATTAAGAAGTTCATCACAGCTACTGAGCTATTTTCTTTTAATGCGAACAGTTCATTGTCTCTAAATGATTACAGAACACATGTCCTCTCTGCTCAAGTGTGCATGCTGAGAGGCGTGTGCTCAGTTGTATCTGACTCTTTCTGACCCCATGGACTAAAGCCCACCAGGCTCCTCTGGCCATGGGATTTTCCAGGAAATGTGTGTTTGTGTGTGTATAGTATATATTAGTAGATAAAATTTTCTTTAAGAAAAGTATCTTTTTGGAAATGTCAGTTTTCTGAGACTGTACTCAGAATACCAACTACTTAGTCTGGACAAGCAGAGAGAACCGTTTTCACTCTTACACCTGAAAGACTGACAGTGGGTGCTCTGCATGCATTCCTTTACAACCAGAAACAGAATCTGCGCTCCCAAGGAGAAAACAGGAAGCACCGTGTCTGTGGCTGACGGCGTCCCTGCGGACGACTACCACAGAGACGCGGCCAGCAGCGCCTCCGGGCCAAGCGCAGTGGCCAAGCAGCAAGTCGTCGGGAGGCTGTGGACCCAGGCCGCCTGGTTTCTCAGGGGCCTGCACTACGGACTGTGTGTGTGACCTTCGGCGAGCTGTTTAACCGTGATGGGCCTCAGTTTACAGGTCTGTATGATGAGGGTAATATCACCCACTCTGGGAAACTACTGTTCAGTCTCTCAGTTATGTCCAATTTTTTTCGACCCCATGGACTGCAGCCCGCCAGGAAATACCTGAGGGTAAATGCGTGTGCAAACAGACGGGAGGGTGTCTGTCAGTCAGCACTACACGACGCTGGCTTGGCTTCGGTTGCTGGGATTCCTTTGTCATTACGCATTCATTGTAATCCGCCTGCCAACTCAAGAGCCCCAGGTTCGCTCCCTGGGTTGGGAAGATCCCCTGGAGGAGGAAATGGCCACCCCCTCCAGTATTCTTGCCTAGGAAATCCCATGGATGAGGAGCCTGGTGCGCTGTGCTGCATGAACAGGACTGCCAGGAGTAGGACACGATTCCACGACTGGACAACAACACGGGAGGAGACGACAGTGACTGACCTCAGGCCTCAGGCTCAGTGAGGAGGAGAGTCCTGGCTGCTCCCAACCACATCACCAAGTCTGCTCTTGGGACCAGATGGAAATACATCACACAAATAGGTGAAAACCTGACGAGGGCTTGAAGTGTTTCCTCTCCAAGCTGTGTGTGTATCATATACAAACCCGAGCTGAAGGAAATACAGGCTGACGATGGAACTGACAGCATGACGCCCACCACGTGGAAAACCAAAGGTCGGGGAGAGCTGGGGCTCCCCGCCCGCTCAGGGTGGCCCCCCACAGACGCCCAAGCACCGCGCAACGTGCGCCTCCCCAGGAGGGCTGACGCGGCTCTCCAGCTCCAGGCCCCAGCTCCAGGATGCTGCCTCCGAGAGGAAGCCAGCCAGGCCTTGTGCCGAGGGACGGCGGCGACCATCTGGCAGCTCCCAGGCAGAGGAGGAACCAGCAGGGCCCAGCCTTCTCCCTCTTCAGCACCTGCTCGTGGTGCGGCCCCCCAGAAGCCCGTGCCGAGAGCCACAAGGAGGACACTGTCACCGCTGGGACGACAGCCACTCCAGGAGCCAGGCCCCTCCGACACTCTGTTCAGAGAGGCGGGCGATGCGGTGGAACACGGGCCTCGGCACAAACGGGACAGACAGAACACCCCTCCAGACAGCCCACTGAGGAAGACGGAGGAGGCACGCATAGAGAGCAGTTCTCATCAAGAAAAATAATTTAATCTCAGAACAAACGTATGAAGTCAGTAATGGTATCTTATTTTACCAAGAAGCTGAGACTCTGAGAAGTAAAGTGTACCAAGCTTGCCTTCTTAGTAAGTAAACAAAAATGGAATTTAAACTTTTTCCCCAAATCAAAAAATCCCCATACACTGTACTGAAGGTAACTGTGAGAAAAGGCCAGAAGCAGGGAGTCCGGGGGAGGCTCATGCAGTGAACGTCCACCTGGGCTTCCTGCCAGCTTGGCTGCTGGGCAGAGTAGTCCTGGGAAGGCCCTGGGGGCCTGGGGCACATCCTGCCACTGGGCAGACTCTGCACCACCCGTGGTGCCAAGAATGAAAAGCCACAGCAGAAAAGGAGAGTGGAGGGATCTGGGATCCAACCAGGACTAAGTTCCTGGAGGCTGGGGCACACGATGAGGGGTAAGAGGATCTGAAAAAAGAACAGATCGTTTTCAGAAACAAAAGATATTTTAATGATTCTATCAAGACAGAGACGGTCTCCTGTGGAGTTCAGAGTCCATCAGCATGGCAAACAAAGGCCTGCTCAGCCTAGCTGGCCAGCCCTCCACTCCAGCCCCCTCCCTCGTCCCCTGCCACCCCACCTCCCACCCCTGGGTCCCAGTGAAGTCCAGCACACAGCACGTGGCCCCACACACGTGCTCACAGGAGCCATTCTGCCTGCCAGGCCAGCCCTCTGGTCTGCCAGCCTCTTGCTCAGTTCATCCCCAAAGGCCTAGATCCCAGAGTTCCTGCTGAGGCTCCGAGGTGAACCCTTCATATGAAGCATTTACATAGAAAGTTTCTACTATTCATTCTGAGGACTTTGCACACACCACTTACTACCCTATGTTCACACCTGTCTCCCCCTTCGAGTGTGAACTCCCTGAGAGTAAGTACCGGGCCAAACCCATCTCCGCAGCCCCAGCGCCTGCAGTCCTCGCTGCCACACAGCAGACGGCAGACACAGATTTGTTGAACTGAACTAAAAGCTCGCGCGATGCCAAATAGCACATTCGTTCATATTTGGAGTCAAAATTATTCCTGATTTTACTCTTAACGGCAACACAGCAACAGATTCGAATTCAACTAAATTCCACAGTTTGAGACTAAATATCATTCTCGGTCCACTAGAATGTGATAGGTCTGAAATTAAATTCTATCAGGATGAGATAAGCAATAGGCTTTTAAAAGCAGGAGAGGTGAGCAGTCCAATAGGGACTTCAAGTATTGATTTTTTTTTTTTTTAAACGGCTTTTAATATGAACGTGACTTTGATCCTCTTAATTTTCAGCTGCAGCCAGGAAGGGGGAGCGGACAAAAGATCAAAACTGTTTTAGATGTGTGACAGACAGCTCCATTATATTTTTTTTTTAGAAAAGGAGAGAACTCTTTAACATTTGCAATAAGAGCACTCTTCTCATTTGGCCAAAGAAATGAAGCCTGGGGAGATACAAAGAAATATCACAGTATCACAAGCACTTGATTTTATTAAGTGGAGATATGTAACAGAAATCTTGGAAACTGATGCACTCAGCAAAAGCTGACGTACCCAAATCAGAGGTCTTGACAATAAAGGCTGAATCTGAATTCCTATTCCTCTTAGCGTTCCACACCTTGGAAAAATAAGCTTTATTATTTTCTCTCCTCTCTATTTGCTACACACATCCCATGCACTACCCCCAACCCAGCTATTATTTTTTGGCAAAATCATCCAGATCCTAGGCTCATGTTTTATTTTTTCAAATCCTTCTACTAAGAATAAATTTAAACTGCAATTATTAAAGCCTCTAGACCTTGGTTGGAGGGGTCAGGATGGTGTCCTACTCTGAAGTACAACAAAGAAAAAATTAACCTTGGTGGCTAATGAACTCAGTACACACTCTTGTCACAGAAGAAAACCAGAAGTCTACATTCAGGCCTGTTTCCTTTCTTAACAGTATTTTCTTATCATTAAAATGATTCATGTACACTGTATATGACTGTGGGCTTCCCAGGTGGCACGAATGGTAAAGAAGCCATCTGCCAATACAGGAGACATAAGAGAGGTGGGTTTGATCCCTGGGTTGGGAAGATCCCCTGGAGGAGGAAATGGCAACCCACTCTAGTATCCTTGCCTGGAGAATCCCACAGATAAGACAAAGCTGGTGGGCTACAGTTCACAGATTCACAGAGAGTTGGACACAAATGAGCAACCTAGCATGCATGAATGCCAAGTGCTCTTGAGAGATGACCATGAAAAGTATATGGGAAAAAGAAACCAAGCCTTCATTTTACCAGCCAGAGGTAACTGCTGTTAATGCTGCAGTGTATTTCTGTGGGGTAATTTGGCCACACATGTACGTGTTTGCATAAATACACATACAAGAGACACAGAAACATAAAAAGTAGGAGCTCATGAGATCTAATGTTCTACCTACTTCGAATTCCCACTGACCAGGATACCACAAGCACTACACCAACATGGTACCTGCTTTTTGAAAACATGATTGTATTAGCTGTATATCATATTACCATAACTGAGCAAAACAGCCCCAACGGATGGAAAAGTAGACTGTTTCTACTAGTATCTGCAATACTGAAGTCAGCATACGAATAAATACAGCTGACCGTGGTACAGCGCTTATCCGATGCTTTACACGGATGATATAATCTACCCCTCACAGCTGCTCTGCCATAAGATGAGTACAGAGTTGCAAAGGGGTTGAATACTCTGCTCAGGGTCACCCAGCTATGATTTAGCAGAACCCAGGTTTAATAGCAGTAGCAACAGGTTTAAACCTATTTAGGCTGGTTTGGGAGAAGGCAATGGCACCCCACTCCAGTACTCTTGCCTAGAAAACCCCATGGACGGAGGAGCCTGGAAGGCTGCAGTCCATGGGGTCGCTGAGGGTCAGACACCACTGAGCGACTTCACTTTCACTTTTCACTTTCATGCATTGGAGAAGGAAATGGCAACCCACTCCAGTGTTCTTGCCTGGAGAATCCCAGGGACGGGGGAGCCTGGTGGGCTGCCATCTCTGGGGTCGCACAGAGTCGGACACGACTGAAGCGACTTGCGCGCTTAGCAGCAGCAGCAACAGCAGCAGCAGCAACAGCAGCAGCAGCCTGGTTTGAGCCAGAGTGTCTCATTTACTTATAGTTAAATGTAGAATAATCTTCACTATTTTTAATCCATAAAATGTCTTTGCTTAATCTAAAAAATCAACTAAATAGTATCTATGTCTGCAGTTCTATCTTTAACACTTTAATCAATTTCAGATTTATTCTGGTGTTTGTTATGGGTGAAGTTGGATTTTTTTCCAACTAGTTAATCAATCATGTCTGGTTCACATTCACACTAAACTTCTCTTTCCGCTCTGGGTTTCTGGGCTCTCCTTCTCACATGCTCACTTTTTGTAACTTCTCAGGTGTCTGCTTCTATGCGCGCTTCCACTAAACAACACATTTTCTGTGTACTGTTATTTTAACTTTAAAGTGTATTTTAATATCGTTAATTCCTCCATTATTTTCATGTTTTCTCCAAATTCTGAGTTCCCCCCTCAGGGGATTGTAATTGGCTGAACAGTTAACATACAGTGAGTCTAAAAACAAGTATCTTTACAATATTCCATATTTTTATCTAGGAACGCAGCTGCTTTTCCCCTCACCTAATTCTCAGATACCTCTTATTTCAGACACTGAAAATAATGGTTTTTACTATTGAACACAAATCCATTTAAAACCCTTATTGTTTAGAAACTGACCACCTGGCCTAGCAAAGAAAACAGAATTTTCCACCAGGCTTTTACAAACTGCTGAGCCACCCCAGGGAAATGACTTTTACACTCTTTCTTTTGGTACGTTAAGAAATGTGTAAATGATGCTTCTGAGAAATATGCATATCCCTGAAATGCAGTTTTCTACACTAGTCTGAAGAAGTTATGGACTACTGAAAACAGTTCAACAGGAATTAAGAAATACAATCACTGCCAAGAAAAAGTCAGTCCCGCGTGCACTGTTTTACAGAAGATGCCCCTCCTTAAGGACTCCTACATGTTGGTCCAAGATTTCAAATGTCTCTTTCTCCAGCAAATGTGGGCGTAGTGGAGCGCGGCAGAGTTTGGGTCTGGAGGTCAAAGGTCAGCCTGTCACTACTGCTCTAAGTAACTCAAGCACCCACGGTCTGACTAACCAGTGAAACAGGGCTCTCACCCTCTGCTCACTGCTCCTCACACTGCAGCTCGGCGGTGTGCCAGGTGTTAAAGCAGACCGGCTGTGCCCTGCCTGCAAAGGAGTGTGGTCTCTGAGGAAGACAATGGTGGGAACCAGAGGAGAAAGCACAGCATGGAAGAGCCTGGCATGGGCTGGAGCCTGATTAGTATGAAACAGACAATAGTGAGTTGCATTGTACTTCTGTATTTACCATGACTCTTCCTTTGAAATAATGTTAAACCTTTTCTGCAGAAGAAGAGTTCATCACTCTACAAGATACAGACAGCTGCAACACACTCAACCATGGTATGTGTCCTCTAGCTAGGAATTTTAATTTCACTTACTGCAGCAGGAACTATAAGTTCAGGAAACTAATGGTGACGGTTTGATTTATGAATTTTGACATATTTCTTGAACTCGGATTACATTACAAAAGATGTGGAATTCTAAGCAAGCCAGCTCTTGTCTATACATTCAATCTTCAAATCAATAAGCTGGGATTCTGTGCAACTAGTTTCCGACAAAGGAAAACACACAGTCTAACTGAGATGGGCCGTAAACCTGTAATTCAGAAGTCCCTTAAAACACTCTCAGGGCTGAGCTAGAACCAATTCTGGAATCCACACAGAAAATCCTTCAGCTCTTTACTCGACAATAACAAAAGGGGAATTCAACTGAGAAAGTGCTGGTAGTCAAACTAAAGAGGGAAAAAAAAAAAAGATTCGCATGCTTTGCTTTCACTCTGCTTCCTCCCCAAAGTCCCATTTACTAGAAAAGTAATAAACACAGAGTGGGGCTTCCCTGGCGGCTCAGTGGTAGAGAACCCGCCTGAAAAGGCAGGAGGTGTGAGCCTGATCCCTGGGTTGGGAAGATCCCCTGGAGAAGGAGACAGCAAGCCACCCCGGTATCCTTCCCTGAGAAATGCCATGGATAGAAGAGCCTGGCAGGCTACAGTCCAAGGGGTCACAGAGAGTTGGACATGACCGAGCAGCTAACCAGCAACAACAAAGCACGGAGTATGGAGTGGTCTTTAAATACTGTGAGATGCTGCGCACAGATGTCTATTTCAATAACCACAGTGGGGAGACGCTGACACAAACCACAGCCACTCACTCACAGTGGGGTTGGAGGTGGCGGGGTGTGGGGGGAAGGAGGAGGTGGTAAGTGACACCAGACACACTATCAAATGCTCTGTATCAAATGCTCTGCATGTAAGTGATCACATTTAATCCTTCCAACCCCATAAGGCACGTGTAACCGTTTCCATTTTACATGTGAAGAAGCTGAGATTCAGAGAGGTCAAGTCACTTGTCCAAATTTATACTGTACAGCTAAAAGGGGGTGAAATTAAGAGGTCATGTGAGCTTCTCTAAGCCTTGTCTGGATTCGCCACACTATCCCAAGCTTTCTGTCTGTTGTAAGGTTTCCCTGGATACCTCACTCATATTTATGGAGCCAAATGTTACAAGCCAAGGGAAGAGAGAAGAGCCAGTGCCAGGAGGACTCAATGCCAGGACACTTTCAATAGCCTACCTGGAATTCCCCAGTTAGTCAGGCATAGAGTTATGGTATTAAATCTTCCTGTAAAAGCGGAAAAATATGTGCCTGGGAAAGAGGGCAGATTAACCATTATCATCCAGGAAGATCTAGAGCAAGGGTTTCATGAAGGAGTAGTCCTCAAGGGAGGAGCAAAGAAAGGTGGTGATGCCTGTGGGTGACCAGGAAGAAATCGCTTTTACTCACTAAAGTGAAACCTGGGTGATACTCAGATCAAATTCTGTGTGTCATGGTTCTGCCCGGTGGTCAGTGTATGTGCATCACACTGAAGTCTTAAGTAGAAACAACTGACAAGTGCTGCAATATGAACTAGATTTAAAAACTGATACTATATTTACGTGCAAACCTGGGGGTGTGGGGCAGGGTGTAGAGGCAGGGGAGCTGGGCAACGCTTAAGAATGTTCAAACTACTGCACAACTGCGCTCATTTCATGTGCTCGCAGGGTTATGCTCAAATTCCTTCAAGCTAGGCTTTCGCAGTACATGAACCGAGAACTTCCAGAGGTGCAAGCTGCATTTAGAAAAACCACAGGAACCAGAGATCAAATTGCCGAGATCTGCTGGATCACAGAAAAAGCAAGGGAATTCCAGAAAAACATCTACTTCTGCTTCACTGACTATGCTAAAGCCTTTGACTGTGTGGATCACAACAAATTGTGGAAAACTCTTTAAGAGTTGGGAATACCAGACCACCTTACCTGCCTCCTGAGAAACTTGTATGCAGGTCAAGAAGCAACAGTTAGAACCAGACATGGAACAACAGACTGGTTCCAAGTTGGGAAAGCAGTATGCCAAGGCTATATACTGTCATCTTGCTTATTTAACTCATATGCAGAGTACATCATGAGAAATGCTGGGTTGGATGAAGCACAAGCTGGAATAAAGACTGCTGGGAGAAATAACAACCTCAGATATGCAGATGACACCACTCTAATAGCAGAAAACGAACAGGAGCTAAACAGCCTCTTGATGAGAGTGAAAGAGGAGAGCGAAAGAGCTGCCTTAAAACTCAACATTCAAAAACTAAGATCACAGTTCCATCACTACATGGCAAATAGATGGGGGAAAAGTGGAAACAGTGACAGATTTTCTTTTCTTGGGCTCCCACGTCACTGTGGATGGTGACTGCAGCCATGACATTAAAAGACGCTTGCTCCTTGGAAGAAAAGCTATGACAAACCTAGACAGCATATTAAAAAGCTGGAGATATCACTGCTGGGAAAGATAAAGGCAGGAGGAGAAGGGGACAACAGAGGATGAGATGGTTGGATGGCATCACTGACTCAATGGACATAAATTTGAGCAAGCTCTGGGAGACCGTGAAGGACAGGGAAGCCTGCTGTGCTGCAGTCCACGGGGTCACAAAGAACTGGACATGACTGAGTGACGGAATGATAGTAACAGGAGCAGACAGACAAGGTAGAGAGGGGAGCACAAAGTAGAAAGCTTCCTGCACCGACCTCATATGGTTTTGCAGAGAAAGCATCCTGTGCCCCTCAGTTCTGAGGGCTAAATTAAGGTCAGTGGGATGAGTGCAGGCTGGGACACCCACACAGGGCGAGCACAGGCCAAGAAGGCAGATGCCTGCCTGCCTAAGGACTGCGCATCAAGGGCACTGCCACCCAAACCCGCCTGACCTGCACTTGGGCATGCTCAGTCGTGTCTGACTCTGTGACCCCAAGAACAGCTGCCCGCCAGGCTCCTCTGTCCACAGGATTCTCTAGGCAAGAATACTGGTGTGGGCTGCCATTTCCTCCTCCAGAGGATCCTCCCAACCCAGGGAGTGAACCCATGTCTCCTGCACCGGCAGGCAGATTCTCTACCCCTGAACCACCTGGGAATCCCCAAGCCCACTGAGAGCAGCACAGAGGAGAACACTAGCACACGCCTGTCAGTGGTGTTTTCTCTGCAACTGTGATAAAATAAACGACTCCGTCAACTGTCTGGGTAACTAGTAAGTCAGCCAGTAACGCTGTACAAAACACGGACTGACCCCCGCCAAGAGCAACGCCCTAAAGAAAGTAATTAGGGAAGAGCAACAGATTTTTTTTTTAAGTTTCATGATTTAACAGGCAAATATGCTGCTTAAGAACATTTCAAATATAAAGAAATCATTTTGAAAAAGGATATGATGGTTTGCCTGTTTGTGGTTCCTCCCATATGGATGTGAAACGTATCCCTCTCCCTCAAAAAAGGGATGTAAAAATAATCCTCTTATGAATATTTAACAATTATTTAGTCTAAAACTTTAATGAAAAAAGTGCAATCAGAGCTACAAAGCTTAAACTTTGAATTAAAATTTTTAACAACTGGCAAATATTTTATGCTATATATTAATACATGTCCTTACAGTCTAAAATGTGGCTATGGATAAATCAAATGAAAATAAGGCAAACTACAAATAATTACAAAAGCCAGCATTTAGCGAAACATTCATTTTTGTTTGAAAAAGTTATTTTAATTGCCTTTGTTTGCAAACACGGTCAGGAAATTTTATAGTAAAATGTAGGTTCCTTAAAGAGGAAGAGTATGTCTTACTTGCTTTATATCTTCAGCATCAACAACTGTGCTCAGTATGTAGTGGACACTTGACAGATGTTTTAAAATAAATTCTCATTCAAGAAACATTTACTGAATGTTTATATGTGGCAGGTGCAATTTAGATGCTGGGGGGTCACATAGTGGGTAAAACATTTACTGGGAAATGCATCACAAAGATATAGAAATGAAACCTGCCTTCACAATAGACAAGTGGCCAAACAGTTCATTGTCTTTACATGGTGAACTTTCCCATATACAATGGACTTATTTTTAAAATGAAGTCATGCCTGTAATGAAAGCTTTATGGGTGCATATGTTTCAACACATGGGATCAAACATATGTGTGAAAGCTAGCAATCTTTCAATCAGGAGCAGAAGGGGGAAGAGAAGACACTGAACAGCATTTCCACAAAATCTTCAGCACAATGAATTCAGCCACAACCGTGGATGGCCCACCTCAGTCATTATGATTTCTTGGGGTGGAGGGGGGCAGTGTCGGGGAGAAGGTAGAGAAACTGGATCACCTGCTCATCCATTGTGAAGAATGCATTCAGCTTTATGAAAAGAACAAACACTGTGTTCGGTCTTTCTTCTATTCAATAATGAGCATCCACTTAAAGAGTTCATGACAACAGCGAAGAGAAGAAGAATGAGGAAGCAACAAAGTAAACCCAACATTCCTTATTCTAACAAAGAAGAAGCCGGAGAGTGCTTTCGTCATGTTTGCAGCATTAATACCATGTGTTTCTCACAACAGAAACCAAAATACAATCTCCATTTCAGGTCCACAAAGGTCTACAAGTAAACAAACCACCACAGGTGGCAGGAACACACCATGTAAGCTGAGCACAAATCACGAGGTAAGAACCGACTCCAGGACTGATGCAAAGATGAAAGAGGATAGCACATGTTCATAAGCACAAAGCTGCACAAAGCAGACACTCGACAATACACTAGGCACTGTACTTAAGAACATTTCCCTACGATGACTGGTAAAGGGAAATCTTCAAATTCCTCATGTGTACAGAGCTAAGACGCACAGAAAACCGGGGAAGATAAATTTCTGAGCACATTTTCAATCGAAGACCAGGCAGCCTGACCCTCCTAAAAACTGCCCATGGACACAAACAGAAAAGATTATCGCCCTTCCTATTACTATGGTGCAGGCCAGCTCCCGTCTGAGTTTACAGAGGGCTGCTCTCCCCCACTGTGCCCTCCCCCTCAAATCAGGGACTCTGGCTGGAGCTGCGGGCACCCCTGCACGCCTCCCTACTAAGGAGATCATGCAGCATATAGCAGGGTCCATTCCACACATGCCAGCTGAATTAAACCACATCTAGTCCCTCTGAGCCTCGGTTTCTTCATTCAGAAAACGATGACAATATCTTTTCAGCCTTGCCAGAGACGTGTCAAAACGTTCCAAAGAACTAATGCAGAGGAAATGACCTTTGTAACAGAGAAAGGGTCACATAACTAATCACAGGGGGAGCCATCCGCAGGTGGACACCACACTCAATGCAATGAATGAAGTTACACAGATAAGCAGAGACCTAGCTGCGCTTAAATGACTTCTGACCAAACCTCAGAACAATCAGTAGTGCACGAAGACTGCAGGAAATATGTGCCAATAACTCTGGGATTCTGGTTCAACAAGGAAGGATGGTCCCTCAGTGCTCCAAGGGGGAAGCTGCACAGGAGGAAACACTGGTCTTTCTTATCCATCTAAGGGTCCCCAAGGCTAGGGCCACCCACAATTGATGAATGGATGACTCAGAGACAGAGACGTGAGCTGCAAAAGGGTGGCCGACTTGAACCAAGAGCGGACCCAACGAGCCTGCTTAGCCTACAGCATCTGTGGTCTCAGGTCACTCAGGAAGTCTATTTAAGACATCTTCCCCAAACCCTTGGAAAGCTTCCAGATGAGAAGCCCCGTGGTAGAGGGGAGAGAGCACAGGCCCAGGCTCGCAGACAAACCTAAACTCTGCTCTGGATTCTGCAGATCACTAACTGGTAGCCTCTCCCTGCAGTGTGGCTGGCAGAACCTGACTCCAGGACTGATGCAAAGATGCAAGAGGATAACACATGTGCGTAAGCACAAAGCTGCACAAAGTCGACACTCGACAAACCATCAGCCCCGTTTCCCCTCTGGGTGAAGGATTAACTTCATTAAGCTTGATGATATAAAATCCCCTTAACACATATCTTTAGTCATGGACAAAGAGCCAAATGTCCTTCTAGGCCCCGAGCTACAGAAAAGTGAGACAATCCAGATGCTATAATGAAAATCAACAGCATGGTGATAAGGACCTGCTCTAGAACCATCTGTTTCTCCAAAACAAACTCCACCCTCTGCGGCATCAATGAGCAAGGCTAACACCCAGTGAGTCACAGTTGTGATGCTGTGATAGCTTCTTTGGAAGGAGAACAAAATCCCACAAGCAATGCTTTCAGGCTGAGCTTTTTGTTGGTGCAGGTAAAAAACGTAGAAGAAACAGAGGCATTCTTACGCTCAAAGAACGAACGCCTTCATACCTTTGAGAGTGTTTGCTCAGAAGTCAGCAGAGCTATCAGCAACTGCACATGAGAAGGACACACCACTGACTTCCTACGAGTCCCATGACCTCTCCAGAGCAGCCCTGGGGCACACTCCGTGTTTACTTACGCTGCAATCTGATCCGACCTCAGTGAGTTATTTCATAAGCCTTTTAAGGGTTGCTACATTTTGTTCCTTTAAGAAGGCAATCCAAATTAGCAAAAGAATAGTTAAACACAAGAAAACCACCTCTTTTGTGCTCCTGAAGAAAGGCAGTCTTGGGCATTAAAAAGGTAAAGTGTTTTATTCTCCATCAACTTTCTCTTATAAAAATCAGCCCAGTAATTTTCCAAGGGTGGATCAGTAGTCTTCCACTCCTGCCTGTTCACAGATGAGGAGTCACTGAAACAGCAAACGCGTATATAAAAGGGCAAACTGTCCAGCGTGTCCACGCCACGTCCTGCAGGGTGATGCCAGTTATCAAATGATGCGCAACGTACTACCTCGGGGTTTAGCACCTGAGGATGGCCGCTCCATTTCCAGTCTTTTCTCTCCCCTGCTCTTTAGATTGGATGACTTCTGCTGCTCTGTCTCCAAGTTCACTGACTGTTTCCTCTGTCCTCTCTACTGAATTGTTTACTTCATTCAGTAAAATTTTTATATTTTATTTGGATACTGTATTTTTCAGTTCAAAGATTTCTGTTTGGTTCTTTTATATAGTTTCTATTTCGCTGCTGAGAAAAGTGATCTTCTCATTCACTCAAAGCATGTTTTCCTTTGCATCCTTGTGCAGAGTTACAACTGCTTTAAAACCCACATCTATGTCATCACACAATCTCCACTATCTCTTTTGTCTTGATAATGGGTTATATCTTCCTGTGTTTCATGTAAGTTTTGGTTTTAAGTTATCTGGGACATTGTGAATGCTATGGTATGGAAAACTCTAGGTTCTATTATACTCCTCTACAGAATATTGGTGTCTTATTTGTCTCAGTAGGTAATTATCTTGGTTGGACTTAAACCGAGACTCTTAAGTTGGCGGCTCAAACCTCAGTGTCATTATCTTATCCCTAGCTTAGCTGCTTGGAGCCTGATGCTGTGTCTTGGATTCAGGCACCAGCAGAGATTCAGGCAGTTGGTACATAGTATGTAGGGCTTACTTTCTTCTTTCCAGGATTTCCACTTTCACTTTCCAAAAGCTGTGGCTGCTCCAAACTGTCCTTTGACTCTTTAAGCTAAGAGAACTATAGATTTTCTATCAGAGTTTTAACTGCCCCACGTGGCACACTCTGTTGTGCCCTTCATCCAAGTGTCATCTTGACTCCAAAATCTAACTATATCAAATTGGAATGTCTTCACATTGCTGTCTTTTGTCCAGAGTTTACTACTTGCAGGAGGATCAGTCCAATAGTTGCTTACAGGGCCATTAACAGAAGCAGAACCTACACAACTTATTTTTTCCCCAAAACTTTTACTCACAATGCTGTAGGTCACAAATTCAGAATGGGCTTTGCCAGGCAGGCTGTCCCTGATTCATGCATCAGCTGGGCAACTGAGGACTGCGCTTGGAACAAAGAAACTGAGCAATGACATGAAATGTTCCAAGATAGCCTCTCACGTCTGTGCCTGCTGCCCCGGGGCTTGCTCACCAGCCCTGTTCTCTCTCCTCGCTGCACTTCATGCTCCTCCACGTGTGCTTCTCCATGTGGACGTGGTGATCTCAGGGAATCTGCACTTCTTATGAGATGACCGGCTTCTAAGAGGCTAGAGAGGGGATCCACCCGACCGGTCAAGGGCTAGACCAGAAGTGGTACTGGATCCCTCCCACCATAGTTTGTAATTCAAAGCACTCACAGGCCTTAGTCATCGAGATTCAAGAGGATGGAGAAATAAATCTAACCTCTGACGGGGAAGTGGCAAAGTCACATTGCAGGAATACATACAGAATGATTGATATTTTTGCAGCCATCTTGGAAAAATATAATCTGCCCCACATATGTTCAGGATCTGACAAAGCAAAACAAATGCCACCAAACAAAAGCCAAACTCTGGAAAGACACAGGCAGGCTGTTCAAAGGGAAGCACGCAGTCCAGCCCCCCTGCTATCTCTTTTTATCACCCTCTCATATCGGCGATACAATTACCCCTCAGCTGTTCAGCACAAAAGAGGTCTCCAGCGGCAGTCTGTTGAGTTTTCAGAGATTTACACTTAAACATTATGTCCACGCCAGAGTATCTGGAAGAAATGCTTAAGATGCATAAATACAGGGCACAGATGTAAGTTAAGATTTGCCTGTTTCTTAAGATAATGGTCCAAAAGAAATTCAGTTTATTAAATGTCTACTATGTGCTTGAAAATTTCTAGGTTCTATTTTTCACTCACGTGCTCCATATAATAAATAGTATGTTCAAACACACAGGCTTAGGACAAGCACTGACTGTTTAATACAAAGGAGACTAGTTCAAACACACAGAGCAAATATAATGCAAAAATTACAAAAAATAGAAACCCTAATACAAACAAATGTGACACATTATGTCAAGCTGTGGAAATACACACATATACATATACCTCAAGCTACTCTCTAAGCACTTCAAAGCTTCATCTCCAGAAAATGAATAGATTCTAAATCCTAAATACTATATTCTAAATAAAGTGGTATATGTATAAAGCTTACTAAGAACAATACCTTGTCTTGGTTATCTTTATTCTTGTAGCACAGATTCCCAATCAGGCGAATGAGGTGAGACTTGAAGCCCTCAGCCACGTTGGAGACCTCACCATCTGCTTTAATGGAAGCACAGGCACTGAAGATGTTTGTGGAATCGTTGCCGGCCACGTGAATCAGGCGTAGAAGGTCTACAACAGAAACGATAAACTGTTTCCCACAGGACAATTTTTGTTTTGTACTAGTTCCGTTCAGTTGCTCAGTCACGTCTGACTCTTTTGTGACCCCATGGACTGTGGCATGCCAGGCTTCCCTGTCGATTACCAACACCCGGAGCTTACTCAAACTCATGTCCTTTGAGAAGGTGACGCCATCCAACCATCTCACCCTCTGTCGTCCCCGTCTCCTCCCACCTTCAATCTTTCCCAGGATCAGGTTATTTTCCAATGAGTCAGCTCTTCACATCAGGTGGTCAAAGTACTGGAGTTTCAGCTTCAGCATAAGTCCTTCCAAAGAATATTCAGGACTTATTTCCTTTAGGATTGACTGGCTGAATCTCCTTGCAGTCCAAGGGACTCTTAAGAATCCCTTATTTTGTACTACTACTACTACTAAGTACTAAGTCGCTTCAGTCGTGTCCAACTCTGTGCGACCCCGGAGACGGCAGCCCACCAGGCCCCGCCGTCCCTGGGATTCTCCAGGTAAGAACACTGGAGTGGGTTGCCATTTCCTTCTCCAATGCATCAAAGTGAAAAGTGAAAATGAAGTCGCTCAGTCATGTCCGACCCTCAGCGACCCCATGGACTGCAGCCCACCAGGCTCCTCCGTCCATGGGATTTTCCAGGCAACAGTACTGGAGTGGGTTGCCACTGCCTTCTCCGTATTTTGTACTAGATTCTCATAAATAAATGTAATTCATTTTAATGGATTAAAATAAAATACAGGTATAGTATTCTTGCCTGGAGAATCCCATGGACAAAGGATCCTGGCAAGCTAGGATGGGGTTGCAAAGAGTCAGACAAGACTGAAGGGAATTAGCGCACATGCACGCACAGAATACTGAAAGCCTTCATCAAAGTAATGCTTAGAAGGCTCTTCAGTGTTTGCCTTAGAATTTACTATAACGCTGACTTGGGGGGTGATAAGCCAAAATGATTATCCCAACCTGGACTTTCTATTTATCCACAGAGAAAAGTCAGCTAAAAATTTTCTTCCATCTTTCCTAGTACAAGGTTTCCAAATCCAACTTCTTTATGGTGGCGCTCACATGATAACTACAGTCAGTTAAGTGCAAACTGCAGTGCGTGCTAAGTCACTTCAGTCGCGTCCAACTCAGCCACCCCAGGCTCCTCCGTCCATGGCATTTCCCAGGCTAGAATGCTGGGGTGGGTTGCCATTTCTCCCTCCAGGGGATCTTCCCGACCCAGAGACTGAACCTACGTCTCCTGCATTGCAGGCAGATTCTTTACCATTTAAGCCACCAAGGATGCCCCTAAGCTTCAGTACCTATCTGAAACAAGCCATATGATAGAAATCAAGAAGCATGCTGATAATTTTTTTTTCCATTGTTCAGATAATCAGAAGGCAGCACAAGTTCTCTATTAATTTTGGGTACACTCAGAAGAAATACCTTAATGCTATTATACTCTATGAAATGCTTATAGGCAGTCTGTGAAAGTAGACAATCTTCCAGAGGTTTTTATAAACTGTTTCCACATTATCTCATTTACCGCTCTCAATGAAGTCATTAAAGGCAGGTCACTTTCCTGACTTTAAAATGAAGAAACTAGTTTCAGAGACGTTGGGCTGGCAGTTGGGCTGACAACCCACATTTGCTCAGGCCCCAAACACGTGCTTTTCCCGCAATAATTCAGTTTCTCGGTTTTGTGATGTCTTATTTTAACTGCCACTGAAAGCACTGCATTCAAAATAGAACCCTGATATGAGAGTCTAAATATCTTCTAAAGTTCACTGCTAACTCCTCTACCCATCTAGACGCCAATTCATCTTTCTTGGAAGATGGGCCTCCAGAGTAAGTGTACTGTCTTAATAAAGGGAAAAAAAAAGCCAACAGTGAGCAGCAACCACAAGCATGGCTGACCACAAGCAACAGGTTGTAAGTGAACTTACTACTTACAAAATAAGTGAACTTACTTTGCACAGCTTTTTAGCAAAGATGGTAATATTTCAAACAATAGCTTCCCGTTTAAAACAATTTCCTTTAAGAATGGAATACGTAATTACTATGGGTAAGGCAATATTCTTCAAGTTCCCTAAGTGAAGCTGGGAAAAATTCACTAACAAGACTGGTAAAACAACAGTAACATAAAAATCACCACCATCACTGAAACCCCCACCTTCCCATAGCCCTCCCCAGCCCGCCGCCACCGTCACGAGCACTACTGACGGGCCAGCAGTATGAGCGCCCGCGTAAAGGATGAGGGTCCCCATCCACTGAGCAGGCGATAAACGGCGGTGAGGGGCAAAGGCCAGAGCTGCTGCCGAAATACCACGAGTCCTTTCAAGAAGAAATACTCCAGAAAATCTTAAAAGACCAATACACTCAACATTAAGGATCTGTGTTTAAACTTTATACTATACTATGACAAGTCAGAGATTTTTTTATTCAAAACAACACTGTGTGTGATATTTCACTCACCAATCACTCTCTCCAACAAGCCAGGAAAAACCTGCAAATAGCCGAGCAGGTCAGTATTAGCGGTCATTTCGCAAAGGACATCAAGAAGTCTAATTGTAGCCAGTGCCTCCTAAAAAGAAAAGAAAACATGACTTTTAAGACAAGCTAAGTGATGTGACTGTCACAAATAACTGTAGGAGAAGAAAATGTTACAAAAAACAGTCAAGAGACACTGCTTGTAACACATCTAAAGAGACAACCAGAATGATTGAGAACAAAACAGAAGTACTGAATACCTACAGGAATCATCGTTTTCACTAAGAGCAGATCTGCCATCAAGAATGCAAGACTGTGCGGCTTCTTAGAGCAGAGAGTCAGAAAAGTTCTTATTCAAGCAAAAATACCTTCCAACAGTGGAATAAATGTTCAAAATGACTAGCTATGTATATAACACTTATGCAAATACTTTCTTTTTAAAGAATTCCCAGCAAGCAAGTCCTACTAAGTAACCCATGAAATACATTAGTTTCTTGTCCACAGGAATCCTGTAAAATGCTGTGGTTGAAAGAACTATGACTACAGTAACCTGGATTATTTCTGGGTAAATACAAACCTATATGCTACCTTAATAGTTGGAAAAGATAATATTATTTGAAAATGTTCACATAACTATTAAATAATTTATATCCAATAAACTACATGATCAAGAAACTACAACTGCATGACATTAGGTAGTCTAATTTTCAAATGCAACTTTACCATCTCAGATAACATTCCTCAAAAGAAAAACAAGTTACTTCCTTTTAAAACTTCTAAATGTGTATTTATTATTCTCCAATTAGTAGACTATATTTTAATATAGTATTCAGAAATCTGATATAGCAAGAAACACACATTTTTTATATCTTTAACAGCTTTCATGTGCTAGTTTAAAAGTTAGGAGAAAATATCCAGATGTTAAGTCTGTTTAAAAGACTTGAGCAAACCTATCAACTTATTAGCACAGCACTGGCGTCCTCTCTTATTGAATGAGTAGCTGCCCAGACTGGCACCTTTAGATACCGCTTCTCCTTCAAGAAATGGCTGCCTGGCGTAGGTCAGGACAGAGCACATGTGAAGTTGCCCTGGACACCCTGTCATACCAGAGGGCAAGGCAGCCATCAAGAAACTCCTCGGCCATGTCGGAAGAAATCAGAAGCAACTGGAAGAGGCTCCCCTGGTTAGCACAGGAGACCACCAGGAAGAATCACCGCTAAAACTGAAAACAAATCCAATGGTTTGTAAGCCGTGACTTCAAAATGATTAAAAGCAAAACTAAACAACTAATCATCTTTGTACAAATTCCCAAAACCAGCTCTAGACGGCTATTTAAAGGAGATTTAAGACAGAGCAACAAATTGTAATGTATGGCTCTTACTTATATCCTGATTCAAAGAAATAAACTTGAAAAAAAAATTAGACAATGGGGAACAGTTGAATACTGTTCATCTGATATTTTAATTTTTTAAGTTTTCAGATGTGTTACCTGTATTTCACTCAAGTATTAATATAAAGTCTCTTTATCTTTCAGACACACGTATAAAATGTTAACTGATGAACTATGTGGGACCCTATGTGAATCTGGGCATCCAGCGTAAGAATGGGTAGGACTGTGGATGAAACAAGAGCTGTGAGGAACTGATAAGTTCTGGACCTGGGTGATGGGGTTTAATGACATTTTTTCTCTTAGTCTATGGTTTGAAATTTTTCATGATAAAAAGATACACAATTAGGGGGTGGGAAGAGATGATCTGAAAGTTTCAACTCATTTCTATATTATTATCTGAAATAAACCCAAAAGAAAATTAATCTATCCTCACCTAATAATTTTCCAATCTTAATCATCAGAATGCTTTCATTAATGAAATGCTTCTAACGAGCATTTGGACTAATAATGAAATAACAGCCAGGGAAAAAAGTTCTCTTTAAAAAAAAAAAAAAAACCAAGAGAAATAAGTGAGATGCCATTCCAATATTTATAAATATTGTAAAACTATGTATATTAAGTCAGGCACTAGTAGGGGAAAAAAGATGTAGGCAAAGCAAAGGAACACAATTTTGAAATGAGTAAAAGAGAAAAACTGATTGTTTTTCTAGATCGTCTGGGTTCACTTTACCATTTGGTATCTCTGAGCTATTTTACAACACTGTCGCAGAAAACTGATAATAATGCAAAGTATTCTTGTCTACAGAAATGCAGATTACTTCTGCCTGACTGGAATGCAATTAATCACTGCCTTGTTCATTGACCAGTTTCTGCATCTCTTTGTAAGTTCATTTCAGCATTCCTTTATCACACATAAACACGTGGCTCTTTGAATTCTTTAACAGTGGTTAGTATCTTACCAGTTTCCACTGTAAAAGGTCAGAAATAGAGAAATGGATGCAAAATCATATTAAAAATTTAACATGATTTGGGTGGCATTAAAATTAGTAGAAAGGATGAGATTATTCAACAAATGGTACTGATACTATAATTAACAGATAACATTTAGGGAATATTTGCAAGGTACCACCCACTCCAGTGTTCTTGCCTGGAGAATCCCAGGGACAGGGGAGCCTGGTGGGCTGCTGTCTATGGGGTCACACAGAGTCGGACACGACTGAAGTGACTTAGCAGCAGTGGCAGCAGCAGCTAGGTACCAATCAGTATACCAAGTGCTTATATGAAAATACAACTCATTTTACAGGTAAAGAAACTGGGGCACAGAGAAGGTAGGTAACTTCCAAGATCACACACCAGAAATAGAAGAAATCCAGGTTCAAACCCAGCTGTCTTCTACCAAAGATTATATAATCTTGGAGAGTTAAAAGACACAAGCAATTCATTTGAATCTATGCTATACTTCGTACACAGAAATAAATCTTAGGTTAATTAAATATGTGAACAGTGTACTGAAAGAACTAGAATATACAGGTGTCTATTTCCACAATCTAAGTGAAGATGATTTTACTAAATCTGTAAAGAAATTCAGAAGTCATAAGGATAAAACTGATAAATCTAACTGAATTAAAACAAACTCCCCAAAGGCTAAGACTACCATAAATAAATTCAAACAAAAATTAACTATGGGCCAAAAAAGTTTCCTCTATTAGTGACAAAACATTTAACTTTCTGAAAACGCTCATTTTAAAAAGTATCTTAAAAGGTAACCTGATGTGAAAAACAAACTGGAAAGTGAGAGAGAAATGATCCTTAGATCAGTGAAAGGGCACAGACACACACTCCTGTGCACTCAGGTGTGTTATTTAGAAATGACTCTTACAAATTTTAAATAAACACATTTTCTGTGACTCAGCAATTCAATTACCAGGAATTTATAATCCCAGATCGACTTGCCTAAAACTGCAAAGGTATTTTTATAAGGATTTTTCACTGTTGTAATATTTATAAAGGTTTAAAAAAAATGTGGAAGCAACTCATATATACATCTATGGGAACAAACAAAAAAAATTCTGATAGCTCTATATAGTGTAATACTATTCAACTATTAAAAAGAATGAGATGAATACATGTGTCCAAGGGTAAGATATATCAGAGTAAGTGAAAAAAGAAAGTTACAGGACAGAATATATAGTATTGTGTTTTTAAAAGTAACAAAAATATATAGGTGTGTATACACACAATAAAACCTTTGGAAGGGAAAAAGTATATGCTGGTAAGTTTATAGAAAATAGATGGGGCCTGGGTGAAAAAGAACAGTCCGTAACTTTGCTTCACTGCCTGTGGCTTCAATTATTTTTTCTTACAACAAAGGAAATATTATGTTGTAAGAAAGTCAAGTTTCACTACAACAAGTGACAAGACTGAAACTTAAGATAAAGCAAATCTTAAAAAAATGAGCTTACCAGAACTGACAAAAATACACCACACACTGGAAACAAGTAGTACACCAAAATACACCAAAGGACAGAAACTTGTACGTTACTATGAGGACCTAGGAGTATTTGTGTAAAAGAACATTTGAATAAAACCTCAGAATGTTAAAGCAATGTAATTATGTACATTAAAAAATGTGTGCTGTGTTCTTAGTGGCTCAGTTGTGTCCGACTCTTTGCGAGCCCGTGGCCTGCAGGGCTACAGGCTCCTTCGTCCATAGGGATTCTCCAGGCAAGAATACTGGAGTGGGCTGCCATGCCCTCTTCTCGGGGATCTTTCCAACCCAGGGATCGAACCCAGGTCTCCCTCACTGCAGGCACATTCTTTACCATCTGAGCCACCAGGGAAGCCTAGATGCCACAAAAACATCTATTTTCATTCTGAGTTTTAGGTCACCACATCATGAGAACTTTATTGGATATCTTGTCCTCAAAACATCACAGGTGGGTAAATACAGTGGCTTAAGGCAAACTGACAGTGCAGAGTTGACTGGTAAACACACCCTGCTTTCCAAGGTGTAAGCACTTGGTATAAATACTCCCACTGTGGCCGCTTTGAAACTATCAAGAGTTTAACAACCAGCTCACAAATTACTGAATATTTAATAATAACTGACTCTCAGAAGTTGGTACAGGCCAGCTCCAATACACCACAGGGCTTATCATATATTAAATACTGGGGTATGGGTCTTCTTAAAAACTACTAATGCTTTTTTAAAAAACTTCTAACTTAAAGGACACTGCTAAGTCACTTCAGTCGTGTCCAACTCTGTGCAACCCCACAGACAGCAGCCCACCAGGCTCCCCCATCCCTGGGATTCTCCAGGCAAGAACACTGGAGTGGGTTGCCATTTCCTTCTCCAATGCATGAAAGTGAAAAGTGAAAGTAAAGTCGCTCAGTCGTATCCAACTCTCAGCGACCCCATGGACTGCAGCCTACCAGGCTCCTCTGTCCATGGGATTTTCCAGGCAAGAGTACTGGAGTGGGGTGCCATTGCCTTCTCCTACTTAAAGGATAACATATATATATTAACATGCACAAGTCACTAGCATATCACTTCAGTTCAGTTGCTCAATCATGTCCAACTCTTTGCAACCCAATGGACTGCAGCAAGCCAGGCTTCCCTGTCCATCACCAACTCCCAGAGCTTTCTCAAACTCTTATCCATTGAGTCAGTGATGCAATCCAACCATCTCATCCTCTGTTGTCCCCTTCTCCTCCTGCCTTCAATGTTTTCCAGCACCAGTTCTTTGCATCAGGTGGCCAAAGTATTGGAGCTTCAGTTTCAGCTTCAGTCCTTCCAATGAATATTCAGGACTGATTTCCTTTAGGATGGACTGCTTGGATCTCCTTGCAGTCCAAGGGGACTCTCAAGAGTCTTATCCAACACCACAGTTCAAAAGCATCAATTCTTCGGCACTCAGTTTTCTTTACAGTCCAACTCTCACATCCATACACGACTACTGGAAAAACCATAGCCTTGACTAGACGGATCTTTGGAGACAAAGTAACATCTCTGCTTTTTAATATGCTGTCTAAGTTGGTCATAGCTTTTCTTCCAAGGAGCAAGAGCCTTTTAATTTCATGGCTGCAGTCACCATCTGCAGTGATTCTGGAGCCCAAGAAAAGAAAGTCTCTCACTGTTTCCCCATCTATTTGCCATGAAGTGATGAGACCGGATGCCATGATCTTCGTTTTTTGAATGTTGAATTTTAGGCCAGCTTTTTCATTCTCCTCTTTCACAAGAGGCTCTTTAGTTATTCTTTGCTTTCTGTCATAAGGGTGGCGTCATTTGCATATCTGAGGTTATTGCTATTTCTCCTGGCAATCTTGATTCCAGCTTGTGCTTCATCCAGCCCAGCACTTCGCATGATGTACTCTGCATAGAAGTTGTACTCTGCAAATAAGCAGGATGACAATACACAGCCTTGATGTACTTCTTTCCCAATTTGGAACTAGTTTGTTGTTCCATGTCAGGTTCTAACTGTTGCTTCTTGACCTGCATACAGATTTCTCAGGAGTCAGACAAGGTGGTCCGGTATTCCCATCTCTTGAAGAATTTTCCAGAGTTCTTTTGATCCACATAGTCAAAGGCTTTAGTGTAGTCAATAAAGCAGAAGTAGATGTTTTTCGGGAATTCTCTTGCTTTTTCTATGATCCAACACATGCTGGCAATTTGAGTGTACAGATCAATGGATTTTCAAAAAGTGTACTATTTGGGCTTTCCTGAAAAAACTACAATTTTCTAGCTATTATTACGTAATAATTCCTCCCACTGTTAAAGAAAAAAGTATGAAAGATACAGCTTTTTCTAAACATCAAGTAATGTTTTATTACAATATTAATATCATCTATATTATAAATGTTCGGGCCTTGAAAAAGTTTAAAGCTGTGATGTAACAAGTACCAAGTTTTACTTCATTTTTGTCTCCTGGAAAATTCATTTTTAAACGTTCCTTGAAGCATAGCTCACTGCTCCTCCTGCTGGAAATTGGGGCGAATCTTTCTCCAGAAAGGAAAGCAGCCCAGGAGTAAGACTTTCCTCTCTTCTATCACAGACATAAGAGTAAGAAATTGACTTTATCAGAGAGACCCAACATGGCCTGTGTGACACAGCACAGCAAGTCCACAGCAAAGCAACTTTGAAAAGGTATTTTCACAAAGAAGGAAATGCACTTGCACAGCAGAAGGGGCACAATCACAGCTGACATTTACTATGGGAGTGAACAGGTGCACAACCCCACACACAGCTCTCAAGGCAATGCTGTGGGTTGGGGGTCCACCTGCCCACCTTCCCATCCAGAGACAGCAAATGGACGACAGCACTGACTGTAATAAACAGAAGGACAACTCAAATGTCCAACTATGACAAAAGTCTTTACACAGAACGCTCTACCAGCATTCTACGACGTTCATTACGCATGCTTTATTTATGTATTCAGCAGGCATGCGCTAAGTACCTCCTCTGTGCATGGTTCTAGGAACATTACCGTCCAAACCTCTGCCCTCATGCAGCTTTTTCGCACTCAGGAGAAGGAAAAACAGGAACTTACAAACAGGCAGCGTAAAATGATCTCTCTATGAACACCTGTGTGTGTGTGTGTGTGTGCACGCATGCACAAATTTGGTGCTGACTGCCTAGAAGATACATTAATTACAGTTTCTTAAGTCATTAACTCAGGATGGTTAAGAATAAGGGCACTGCTTTCACTAATCTGTATTTTTGTAACCATTCTAAAATAAGAATACTGTCTCAGCTTGGGCAGCTGTAACAAAATACCAGACAGGGTAGCTCATAAACAACATTTATTTCTCTCAGTTCCGGAAGCTGGAAGTTCAAGATCATGGTGTCAGCCCAGCTGGGTTCTGGGAGGGGCCTCTTCAGAGCTGCAGAGGGCCGACTTCTCGCTGTGGCCTTATGTAGTGGAAGGGGCACAGACACTTTCTGGGGTATCTTCTACAACCTCATCCGTGAGGCACTCATGACCCAATTGCCTCCCAAAGGCCCTCCTCCTGCCACCATCACCCTGGGCACCAGGTTCTGACCAGGAACTTCAGAGGAGGTCCAGCCACAAACATTCAGTCCCCAGCAGGTATGTTACTTAAATAATACTTAAAGTTTTTGTCACCAAGGACCTGGCTGAGTCAGAAAACCTCTCTGTTCACTCACCTCATCATCGGCGTGCTGTTCAGAGGTCAGTTTCAGCACAATCTTGCACTGATCCACAAAAGTGCTTGCGATCAACTCAGCATGGCTCAAAAACACAGGGGTGTCATCCTTGGTCAGTGGCTCGTCGCCAACTATTTTGGCAATCATAAGATCCAACAATGTAACCCTGTAAAACAGAGATTTTTACATGAGTATGTAATACTGACGGAGAAGGCAATGGTACCCCCACTCCAATACTCTTGCCTGGAAAATCCCATGGATGGAGGAGCCTGACAGGCTGCACTCCATGGGGTCGCTAAGAGTCAGACACAACTGAGCGACTTTACTTTCACTTTTCACTTTCATGCATTGGAGAAGGAAATGGCAACCCACTCCAGTGTTCTTGCCTGGAGAATCCCAGAGATGGCAGAGCCTAGTGGGCTTCCATCTATGGGGTCGCACAGAGTCGGACACGACTGAAGTGACTTAGCAGCATGTAATACTGAAATTGTAAAATACTAAAAATATTTACAGAGACCATTTTAAGAGAGTACATTTATTTTGAAATTCGTAACTTATTTCTAATGTCTACTTAGGGAAAACATATTTTTTGTGAATACAATTCATCAATTACCTATTTTTCAAAATCTTGATTTCTTTGCTATGACTAAGCTATAGAAATAAGCAACTTGTTATATCCATTACTTTGAGGTGTGAAATAAAATTCCACATTTTAATAATGCTGTCAAGGTAAGTTATACATCATCTACTGTAACAAGGGCAAAGTTAAGTGGGCTAACTTTTATTCACTACTTTCAGTTCAGTTCAGTTCAGTCACTCAGTCGTGTCCGACTCTTGGGGACCCCACGAATCACAGCACGCCAGGCCTCCCTGTCCATCACCAATTCCTGGAGTTTACCCAAACTCATGTCCATCGAGTCGGTGATGCCATCCAGCCATCTCATCCTCTGTCATCCCCTTCTCCTCCTGCCCCCAATCCCTCCCAGCATCAGGGTCTTTTCCAACAAGTCAACTCTTTGCATGAGGTGGCCAAAGTACTGGAGTTTCAGCTTCAGCATCAGTCCTTCCAATGAACACCGAGGACCAATCTCCTTTAAGATAGACTGGTTGGATCACCTTGCAGTCCAAGGGACTCTCTAAAGAGTATTCTCCAACACCACAGTTCAAAAGCATCAATTCTTCGGCGCTCAGTTTTCTTCACAGTCCAACTCCAACACCCATACATGACCACTGGAAAAACTATAGCCTTGACTAGATGAACCTTTGTTGGCAAAGTAATGTCTCTGCTTTTGAATATGTTATCTAGGTTGGTCATAACTTTCCTTCCAAGAAGTAAACGTATTTTAATTTCATGGCTGCAGTCACCATCTGCAGTGATTTTGGAGCCCCCCAAAATAAAGTTTGACACTGTTTCCACTGTTTCCCCACCTATTTCCCAGGAACCAGATGGGAAATAGATAGGACCAGATGCCATGATCTTCATTTTCTGAGTGTTGAGCTTTAAGCCAACTTTTTCACTCTCCTCTTTCACTTTCATCAAGAGGCTCTTTAGTTCTTCTTCACTTTCTGCCATGAGGGTGGTGTCAACTGTGTATCTGAGGATATTGATATTTCTCCTGGCAATCTTGATTCCAGCTTGTGCTTCTTCCAGCCCAGCGTTTCTCATGATGTACTCTGCATATAAGTTAAATAAGCAGGGGGACAATATACAGCCTTGACATACTCCTTTTCCTATTTAGAACCAGTCCGTTGTTCCATGTCCAGTTCTAACTGTTGCTTCCTGACTTGCATACAGGTTTCTCAAGAGGCAGGTCAGGTCTGGTATTCCCATCTCTTGAAGAATTTTCCACAGTTTATTGTGATCCACATAGTCAAAGGCTTTGGCATAGTCAATAAAGCAAAAATAGATGCTTATCTGTAACTTTCTTGCTTTTTCAATGATCCAACAGTTGTTGGCAATTTGATCTCTGGCTTGAACATTAGGAAGTTCATGGTTCACATATTACTGAAGCCTGGCTTGGAGAATTTTAAGCATCACTTTAGTAGTGTGTGAGGTGAGTGCAATTGTGTGGTAGTTTGAGCATTCTTTGGCATTGCCTTTCTTTGGGACTGGGATGAAAACTGATCTTTTCTAGTCATGTGGCCACTGTTGAATTTTCCAAATTTGCTGGCATATTGAGTGAAGCACTTTCACAGTACCATCTGTCGGAATTTGAAATAGCTCAACTGGAATTCCATCACCTCCACTAGCTTTGTTCGTAGTGATGCTTTCTAAGGCCCACTTCACTTCACATTCCAAGATGTCTGGCTCTAGGTGAGTGATCACACCATCGTGATTATGTGGGTCGTGAAGATCTTTTTTGTACAGTTCTTCTGTGTATTCTTGCCACCTCTTCTTAATATCTTCTGCTTCTGTTAGGTCCATACCATTTCTGTCCTTTATTGAGTTCATCTTTGCATGAAATGTTCCCTTGGTATCTCTAATTTTCTTGAAGCGATCTCTAGTCTTTCCCATTCTGTTGTTTTCCTCTATTTCTTTGCACTGATAGCTGAGGAAGGCTTTCTTATCTCTCCTTGCTATTCTTTGGAACTCTGCATTCAAATGGGTATATCTTTCCTTTTCTCCTTTGCTTTTCGCTTCTGTTCTTTTCACAACTATTTGTAAGGCCTCTTCAGAAAGATCATTAGTCTGTGAAAATCAGCCACAGAGTTTAGCGATTTTCAAAACTCCTAACTTCACATTTCTTACAGCAATTATTAATCCAAAATAAAACAAATAATCCCCTCAGCTGAGCACAGAACAACCAACAGTTCAGTAGCATTAAGATACATCTGTTTTCTCTAATTCACATACAATCCTTGAAGACAACAGGGTGCTCCGGCCACAAAGCCAGGCCTCCCACCTTCCCTGAGCAGGACGACCTCTGAGAGGCCAGGGGAGAGGCCACAAAGGACGTGTGATTCAAGAGGAACTTGAAGGTCTGCCCAAAAGACCTTCCCTGTAAGTTGGGATAACGTGGCAGGTATTACTGGTCTAAGAAGGCATGATCCCTAGCTTTAGGGAATTGAGCACCCAGGGGACAATCACCCAGAACAGGGTGAAGAGGAATGAGGAACAGACAGACAGGTCCTAACTGGGGGCAAGGACCAACAATACGCAGATGCTGAAGGACGGACAAGCAGATCCTGAAGAGCTGGGTGGGGTCAGGACAGAGGCAGGCCACAGGGCGGTGGTAATCGAGGCGACCCAAGAGCCGTAGGAAGGCCCTGGGGTCCCAGGAGCCCCACTGAGGGGCCTGCCGGCAGGTGAACACAGACCTGCTGGCTGCCTCACACAGCAGGCCGAGGCAGAGGTTCTCCCGGGCGTCTCCTCTGCTCAGGAGAGGCGCCTCTCCATTCTATTAGGTGACCCTGAGATGGGAGAGCTAAGAGACAGGAAGGGAGTGATTTTGAACGAAACAAGTCAGGGGTGAATCTTTGAAATATAAAGATACACACCAAGCTTGAAAAGTACCTGGGAATAAATCATACTTCATTAAATGATCCTCCTTATATTAAGTCATCTAGCAATAAAAACTTTTAAGGGCTCCCACTGTCGGGGAGTGGGTCTAAAAACTTTACTCTGGAAGATGGGGTCCTGCCACCCGGAATTCCCACCAAACTCCCTCTGCTTCTGGCCACCATCCAAATCATCCTTCTGAGGGATTTTCTGGCGGTCCATGGTTAGGACTCCCCGCTTTCACTGCCAAGAGTCTGGGTACAAACCCTGATTGGGGAACTAAGATCCCACAAGCCACGTGGTGCAGCCAAAAAAAACAAAAAACAAACAGACAAACAAAAGGCAAAAAAAAAAAAATCCCATTTTTCTCATAAAATAAAGGAATTACACACAGGACCTAGAACTTGAGTAGGCAATTTTTTTTCAGAGGCATTTATCTTGATTGTGCATTCCATTTGCCAGCCCCATCTCTATGCCAGAAAACGCGAGTGTGTTGGGAAGTACTGTGGAGTCAGGGGAAATGGGACAATGGGGAATGTCTTGTTTCTTGCAGTTGCGGGGAAACCACACTAAACACTTCCTTGAAAACATGACGGAGCACGAGTGGTCTAAGAGATCCATTCACCCAGTAGGGGAGGCTGCAAAACCAGAAAGACCCAGCCAGAGGCCAGAGACCAGCTGTCCAGAGCCATCACAACACCTCAGTCTCACTTCCTGCAACCCGGAAATCAGCACAGGAGCTGCCTTGGAGCCCTCAGACACACCCCTCAACTCATCCCTTGATCGCTGGCTATCATGAGCTGTCTACTTCTAATTCACTTCTGATAGTTACATACTCTGTCCTGAAAATGATGAGTCCTGCTTCATAAAAAAGAAACCGATAGCAAATGTACATAGGAACAATTTTACGGAAAAAATCTACAGCAAGGTTCATACTTTAAAGTTATGCTTCAATTGAGGCAGTCTACAGTCTCAAGAGCTCGTGCTTGCACTGTCCTAAAATGGGTAGCTTATGAGAGGACTGGAGTGACAGGGCAAAGGATGGGGGAAAAAATGAGAGAGGGAGTTTTACGATCATTCTGGGGAAGAAATGATATCTTACAATTCTGGAAATAAAATATCTGTAATTCAAAGACTGACATCTCCAACAAATTCTCAATTTACATTTGAACTACTCCACCTGTATGATTTGTTGAATGGCATGCCACGAAGGCCAAAACTTTCATTAACCTGGACAACAGGCTAACCAAGATATAGGCTGTTGCTGGATTAATCTCATTAATCCTGTCAAAAATTACATATATGAGAAGCTAGTGCATTACAGGGAAAATGATCAATGACTCTGGCATCAGACATACTGAGTTCAAATACCACCTCAGCCACTTTTGTAACCCAGGGCAAACACCTTAACCTTAAAAGTCTCAGATACCTGATGTGAAAAAATGGCAAGAATAAAACTATTTCAGAAGGTCTCTCTGAGGATTAAAGGACAATGGTTGCATGCTGCCTCTATACATAAGAGTGATGCTACCTGGAGGAAAAAGTCAAGCTCACTAGAGTAGCAATAGTAATAGAAATATGAACGCAGAAACACCAACTCACTTTCACGGAGCGTTGATTGCATGCCAGCACTGAGAGCCTCATGCAGATTTCAGCTGGTAACCACAACCATTTCATGGGTGCCTACCGTCACTACCCTCATTTTACAGAGGAAACAGGGTTCCAAGAGGTGACTTATCCAAAGCAGAGAGTGACATGCCCAGCACAACTGGCCCCCGCTCTTCTATCCTGTGCTATACAGATTGTAACTCTGCAGACAGCTTTGCTGAAGCACCAATACTTTGGTCACGTGATGCGAAGAGCTGACTCACTGGAAAAGACCCTGATGCTGGGGAAGACTGAAGGCAAAAGGAGAAGGGGTGGCTGGTGCAGGACAGGGAAGCCTGGCATGCTGTAGTCCATGGGGTCGCAAAGAGTTAGACACAACTAAGCAACTGAAAAACAACACAACACAGATACAAACGTGGAAGCTACACAAGCCGGTGTCTAGGAGCAGCTAGTTTAACTCAATATCACTCCAGTTCACTGGGAAGGAGGACGAGAAAGTTGCATAAACACAGGCACTCATTTCTGCATAATCACATTCTGTGAGTTGATTTTAACCCTGTATCCAAAATATCTTCACCCAGTAATCAGCCCAAATAAACTACCAGGGTGAAGGAGTCAACTCCCCATGACAACCGTAGAACCAGCGTAAGAAAGCTTTGCCTCCCGCTTACACACCCACGCCGGGGACGGGGAGGGGCACCATTCACCCTCAGGCCCTAGGGACCACGAGCAGGGGCTTAATGAACACTGTGCCTGCTTCACTGACTGAGCCCCCAGTGGTTTTTAATCTAACAGCCCCCAACCCGACTGGATTCTCTAGCTCAGCAGCTTGGGGCCACAGCCTGGGCATTCCTCAGTAGACCCTGTTGTATGTCCCCAGCTGAGACACCACAAGTGCCCCAGAAATCTCCAGTGCAGTCCCTCATCTGAACCCCAGGACACGGAATGTGTCCTATCTTCTCAGTTCTCAAGAACGTGTCCTGTCTTCTCAGTTCTCACAGGGCGGCGTGAAGCGCCACTCCAGAAGCAAAGGGTGAAGTTAATTTCATCAAACACCCCTGCTGAGAAAACCATGTCTTTTCAGTCCTGTTGGCCTGTCAGCACGGCACTCTGACGAATCATCCATCATTGCCCAAAACGAGTCACCAGGGAACCCAGCAGCCTCCACTTCTCCACAGACCTCTGAGCGCTCCTGCAAAGCCCCCATCCCCTCCTCCTGCTACTGAGCCAAGACAAGCGGCCAGGCCCAGCAGTTCCCGCAGCGAGCTTCACCCGAACCGGCTGAGCCATGCCAGGCGCCTGGCAGCAAAACGCGTCCTCCTGATGGATGGGGTCATCTGTGGTCCACAGTATCAACAGAGTCTGCACCCTGAAGAGATGCTTCAGTAAGTATCTGGTATCAGTAGAGTTTCTCATTCCAGTAAAGTTCCAGTACTGATTCTGGCAGGTGTTAAGAATAGAGAACTCACAAGATTCGATCTTTGTCCTTGAAGAATACATATTCCAGCAGAAAAGCAAATAATCATGATAGATGTGCAGGTGAGGATGCAAATAACTTTGCCCAAGCAACTCAGGAGAGGCAAGCAAACACTGGCAGTATCTGCAAAGGCCCACGTGGACATGGAATTTTTCAGTAAACAGGCACCACCACATGACACCATCTGCAGGCGGTTGAATCTGAGGATGTGGAGGACCCTCAGATGCAGAGGCCGGCTGTAAGTCACACTCAGGTTTCCCACTGCACTGCTGGTCGGCACCGCTAAATCCTTGAGTTACTCAAGCGTCAACCATACTTAGAGGAATAAATTCACAGCAACAGAAAGTAGCACAGTGGTTTCCAGGGGCTGGGGGAGGGGTAAATGGGCAGCTGTTTAATGGGTAGACTTTTCTTTTTTTTAATTTTTGGCTGCATCAGGTGTTAGCTGTGTTCTCGGGTTCTTCCTTGCGGTGTGCAGGCTCTCAGGTTGCCCTGCGGCACAAGAGATCTTAGTTCCCCAACCAGGGATCGAACCTGCGTCCCCAGCACTGCAAGGCAGATTCCTGAACACCAGGCCCCCAAGGAAGTTCCCAATGGGTACAGTTTCAATGGTACAAGAAGAGACAGTTCTGGAGACTGGCTGCACAACAACGTGACTACACTTAAACTACCAAACTGCACATTTTTAAAAGGTTACAATGGTAACTTCTGTATTAAGTGTATTTTATCACAGCTTTTAAATACACTTAAGCCCATGTCTAGTCAAAGGCGGTATGTAAACCAGAGCTGTGACAGGAGTGAAGTCACCACATACTGAAATGGTCTAGGTGGTGAGGCTTACTGACCAAGGGAAACAGGAGTGGAGGCGGCGGCGGGGGGAGAGCACTGAGGCTTCCCACCCAGCGAGTGATGTTACAGTAACAAATACACCAGTGAGAAAATCCACTTGGTCACACAAGCTTTCATTTAAAAACTTGTCTAGCACCTATCATGTGCCAAGCACTGGTCAGGAAACACAGACAGCACAGAATAAAAAGGATAAATCCTGGACCTCACACTGACAATCCAATGCTACTGTCGCACACTAGCCAGCAAGTGTGTGAGCAATAGAAGTACTTCTCCTTTGCAAGAAAAATAATGGGGCAGGGGAGGTGATGTCTGAGCAGAAATCTGTATGACACTGCGAAGCAGGGGCTGCAGTTTCTGTAATAAAAATGGGAAATGTTTGGTCCATCATCTTCATTGGGTTAGGAAATGGATCAGTTAACAAAAGATCATTTGATAGGAACATGTAAATAACAAGCTTGGATATTGAAACACAATGAAACTGTGTGTTCTTGTTTTCGGATGTTCCTCACTGCAGAGCAATGTACTAATTTATAGCACTGTTCTTCACCATTACTTATTTTAATTATTTTTCTGCAGGAAAAGTATGCATATGTGGTGGGGGAGGGGGTACTGAATTTATAAATATGGCATTTAAATGAATTTTAAAAGCATGAACTTTTCCTTTTTGTTAAAGATATGAAAGAACAGAAAAACACTACTTAACAAGACTACAAAGAAGCGCATGAAGATGAACTGCTGGAGCCCAAATGCACCAAAAGAATTTCACAACCACGGCAATTATAGAAATGGTGACTATAATCAAAAGATTAACATTTTTTAAGGTTTTTGATGATTAGATATGTGATTTCTGAGTAAGTTTTATTTTCCTAAGGCAACATTTCCAATCAGGTTAGGAAAAACATATGCTCCAGGGATGGACAGAGTCCTAGATCATTTTACTCGCTCCTCTGATTTTACAAGCCAGGAAACTGAAAGCAAAGCGCGGGACCTGGCCGAGGGCACCCAGACAACAGGGCGCAGGGCCGAGGTGTCACGGTCTCTGGGCTCCACGGGCACGGCCCCTCCCACTACACGGCAGTGAAGCTCGAAGACACGTACTGATTTTCTTTCATTCTAAAGCACACACTGGAAAACTGCAAATCTACAGAGTGGATCCCGAATCCTGACAACAGGGATGTGAACAAATGAGCACATTCCATCTATAGAGCCCTAATATGCAGATGCAGGAATTACTTTTATAAACGCGAAGGACAAGCCTAACATTTTGTTCTCAACGTTTTTCGATATGGCTTTACTGAATAATGGAGCCAACCTGGATTCTGCAACGCTCGGTAAATCGCTGCTGTTGTGGCTGAGCTGTAATGTTAACCAACCAATTTAAAACCATTACCGACATAGAAACATGTATTTAGAGATTTTGTGCCAACTAAGAAACCACACAGTTTTTTAGTCATGTGTACAGGATACTCTATATGGAATGCTAAATTCTCAAAACCACACTGGTTTTGGGGTTACCTTTCTTGATTGCTCATTTTGGCATACATGGCTTTAACCAATTCCGGACTCTTCAGAAAATGATCTGTAATAATCAAGAACCTAAGAGAAAAGGAGGAAAGGGTTAGGTTACTAGAAATTTAGAAAAAGAGACAAGGCCTTATCTACTTTATAGGCATGGTGTACGCATAAAGTACTCCTGTTGAATTTCTGATTAGCTTCAATTAATCTTCAAATGTTTTAAGAGGGTCACATACTATTTTTCCATTAGCAGTGAAAAGACAATAAAAACCCTCAAAATATTTCTCTCCAATTTTACTTCTAAAAAATTTATCACAGTGATTCAAATTTACTCAATTCAAGGAAAGGGCCTACCATACTTTTTACTAGTATCTAAGTTATGAAAGGAAAAAGTTCACTATAGTTTAAATGATAAAATGAAATTTAGCTACAAGCTCGGGTATAACAAAACACATTAAATTCTTTTAGTCAAAAGTGTAGTGTTAAGATTAATCAGAGAAATAGACATGTCCTACTTTTTACTGAAACACATGCTGCCAACAGCCACGAATACTGGCTTGACTGTCTACTCCTGAAGCACTCTCAAGTTACCACAAAAACATCCTCACTGTCAAGCAATGCACTCATCGAAACTCAGAGATCAACTTGGGGAAGCCCTGAGGCAAAGATTATAAGCATACTTCTTCAAAGTACTACTGTGACAACTAAAAAGATTGAGTAGTACTATTAATTAACTCTGAATCCTGTTTACCAGAGGGTATCTGAAGACTTAAGAACTAAGGAATACACTGCTCATAACCAAGGTTAGTACTAAGCATGACAGTAAAGCATTAACTATATTGACAAACACAGTTTAATCGCGTCTTAGTAAATAACATAATAAAAGTGTACCTTTTAAGTATGATAGTCAAATGAAACATATTAACTACCATAACACAGCGTTACTTCATATAAAAACAAAACTGAAACACATATTCTATTTCTCCCATAACCTTTCAAATAACTGAACAACACTGATATAAAATATTTCTAACAATAATGAATAATATTCAAGATTCTCAATTTTCACATCAACTTAGGTAGGTCATCTGAGTGTGACAACAGAAGTTCAGCCTATCAAACCAGGTATACAAAATTGTGTTCCCAAAGTTCATTCATAAACCACCTACTTGGAGCTGAAAACATCTTCCCTCAAGAACTTTCATTCAAAAATGCAATGTTCCAAACATTGTGTGTAAGGGGCTAGGTCACAGCCCCAACTCCAAACTCTAACAGTGAAGAAAGACACGTGCACAGATAGGCAATCAGAGAAAAATGCCTTCAGTGGAACACACAGACACACATCACAGACTGCAGAGATAGCGGAGCTCATCTAACAAGAGGGCTGGGGTGGGGGGCGGGGCGGGGGGGCAGGAGGTGATGGATGGGGCAGGTTGAAGAGGGAAGGAAGAGCATTTAAATTAGAGGTGACAAAAAAGGACTTAAAAAGGCAACACGAAGGAAAGAAGAGCAGTGTGCTCTTGCTGTTGTTAAGTCACTAAGTCGTGTCCAACTCTGTGACCCCACGGGCTGTAGCCTGCCAGGCTCCTTTGTCCATGGAATTCTCCAGGCAACAACACTGGAGTGAGGTGCCATTTCTTCCTCCAGGGAATCTTTCCAAACCAGGCATCAACCCCTTGTCTCCTGAATCACAGGCAGATTCTTTCACCACTGAGCCATCAGGGAAGCCCCATTTTCACTGCAGAACTATTTAAAGGACAACAACTGTCACTCATAATTTATCAATACAAATACAGGCAGAAGAAAGTACTCTGTCTGGACATCCATACAGACAATAGGATTCTGTGCTACATGACCTTACGGTATGACACTGAAAGTCATGATGCTGGCTGCAAATAATATTATACACACAAAGCAATGGGGATGGAATGCCAGTGGGAGGCAGGTTTTCTCCTGACAACTCAAAAGTGGTCATTTAAATAGTTGTCAATTACCTGTTAGGTTTTTATTATGTTAGCTGCTGGGCCTGTTTTTCTAAATATAATATTACTCTCTGTTCTAGGGTACTGCACAAAGTTACAAGTAAATTCTCAACTTTCACTCAGATTTCATCGCACTGACTTTCTTACCCAATATCTGCTCCAGGGAAGAACCAAAGATAAAGACCTTCATAACCAAAAGAGATGCAATCGTGGTTAACATATTCTAAGTGACAAAATTCAAATTTGTGATTAAATTATTTTATAGAATTACTATTTCTGTAAATGCAAAAATTTTGTGGTAATATTTTATGAGGAAGGTGGGGTCCCACTAATCTGAAACATAAAATGCCACAAAGACATTTTACAGCCTGTAAGTAATACTCCAACTTTATGGAAAAACAGAACAAATTACCTTGGGAGAGGATCAAAAATACACTCCATCCAAAGCAGAAGTCCAAGTGGAAAGGGCATTAGAGAAAGACATATTTACTTTACAAACAAAAAGGGCTAAAAATGGGATCCATTCCTAAGGCTTTTCTTGTTTTTTCAACATATGTTTAACTTTTTGTTCAATTGTTGTAATTCAAGCTTTTACCCAGAACCTTTACCAGGAAAGTGACATCAGCATGTCCTTAAGCAGTCGCATGTCTAACAGGACACTTACGGCCATTCCGACTCAGGCTGCTTTTGGTGAGCTTCTACAACATCAATCGCAATATTGAGGTTTTCTTCCAGCTCCTTCATTCTTTCAGAATTCAGGGATGTGAACAAAATCATTGACGAGTAGGCAACAATTTTTCTGTCTGGATGATTTAGGCAAGATCTTCCAAATAAAGAAATCAGGATGTTAGCCCAATGATAAAATATGACAACTCATAAATGACAATAATCCAACTAACAAATTCATTATACACTGACATTTCTAAGGATTTAACGAAGAATCACAACTTTGAAACATTATTTCTGGCAAAAATAGCAAATATAAAATGAGTCACAAAACAAAGTGTCTGATATAAAAGCTGCAGTTGAACTCAGAAGCAAAAAGCAAATAACATCTGCTTAAAGAAAAAACAGTGATTACATTTATAGAGCATTGAAACGCTCATTCTTATTAGAAAGAAAAATGCAAAAAAAGATACTTCCAGGACTTTAGGCATTTCTTTAACAGTTTGAGGGACAAAATGTGCCAGGGAAAGATGATATATGGAGAATCTGGGAGTCAAAAGCCTCAGGATAACTCCTGGTTCCTCCATTTATCAGCTGTGTGACCTTAAAAGGTCACTACATTATCAGCTGTCAATTCTATTACGGTCATGCACTATGGCAGGACTTCTTTTCATTTAAACCTCGTAATACTCTTCTGGAGGAGGTATTACCCTTTTTCACAGATGAAGAATGTGTTGACTTTACTTGCCCAAGGGCACAAAGCCAATACCTGCCAAAGCTGAGTTCAAACCTGGTTGTTTCTGTCTCACACACACATAGAGAGTGAAGTCACATAACTTCTTTCAGTGTGTTTTTTGACACAAAAATGGAACACGATAGCAAGACCTCCTTGGCTTCTGTGAGCACCAGGTCTGAAATGAATGTAAAACCACCAGGTAAACTCCGGCTGCCCTGTTCAGGACCTCTCCTGTGTTCCTATGACACCTGGCCTCCCCTGAGTCATATCCCTTCTTACACAATGACACACCTCCAGGATGGGCTTTGGGGAGTAGTGGATATACCTAGGGAGAAGGCAATGGCACCCTACTCCAGTACTCTTGCCTGGAAAATACCATGGATGGAGGAGCCTGGTGGGCTGCTGTCTATGGGGTTGGACAGAGTCAGACACGACTGAAGCAACTTAGCAGCAGCAGCAGCAGGATATGCCTAAGTTACCCTTCCTCCAATCAGCTAGTTCAGAACTTGGCAGATATGAGGTGTTCAGACAGTTTTAAAGGAACAAATTCTCAAAAGTGAGCAGTGTTTATTTCTATAGCTTGAATTCCACCAACTCTTCCTTCCAACCTAAGCTCAATTATTACTAACCATAAAGATTTTTTGCCTTCAACTCTAGTGACAGGAGTTTGAGAACCAGTTACCAACGCAGTGAGACAGAGATACCATGAGATTTACCTCATCCTAACTCTGTACAGGGAGAAGGCAATGGCACCCCACTCCAGTACTTTTGCCTGGAAAATCCTGTGGACGGAGGAACCTGGTAGGCTGCAGTCCATAGGGTTGCTGGAGTCGGACACGACTGAGCGACTTCACTTTCACTTTTCACTTTCATGCATTGGAGAAGGAAATGGCAACCCACTCCAGTGTTCTTGCCTGGAGAATCCCAGGGACAGGGGAGCCTGGTGGGCTGCCGTCTATGGGGTCGCACAGAGTCGGACATGACTGAAGCGACTTAGCAGCAGCAGCAGCAGCAGCAACTCAGTACAGATGAGTCCAGAAAACCTACACAATCACAGCACAGAGTTTGGGCAGCTGGTATTTAAAAAGGGTAGGCCTGGACGCCGCAGGCAGCACAGGGCATTTATCGATGGTTAGCATCAGCTCCGCCATCTGTCCAGGTGGGGACAGAACCGCCTGCCCTGCACGTGCGCTGTTGCTGTTGTTTTCTCACTGAGTTATGGAGCCTGCCCTCTGCCCATGGGACTCTCCAGGCAAGAATACTGGAGTGGGCTGCCATTTCCTTCTCAAGGGGATCTTCCCCACCCAGGGATCAAATCCGTGTCTACTGCATTGCAGGCGGATTCTTTACCACTGAGCCACCAGGGAAGCACAGGGACTTATATAGGATCGGAAATGCACAGTAAACATCAGCTCAGGGCATCTGAACAACAGCTGCTCTGGTGCTTACACTGTGGCCACCACCAAAGACACCCCCTGGTTGGAGTGGACCCCGGATCAGAGGCAGACCTCCTGCTCCTGGACAGGCCTTTCCCGTGGCCATCACCCGCCCACCTTTCATCTCAAGGCTCCGTTTCTTATGCACTAACACAGCTGATCAATGCAAAGTAGCAAATCACCAGAAATAATACCATGAACCAACTGAGACAAACACACTGATTTCCCAACATCTTACACTTGTCCATATCTACCAAAACATGTAGCACTGTGCTGAGCACATAAGAAATGCTCAGTTAATAAATATGTGATTAATTCATCACCCATACTTCAATGCTTTATAATTTTTTCTTTTAAATTTTTTCCTTACTAAAAAGTGTCCTTAACAGTATTTACATAACCAAAACTTTTATTCACATAAAGTAAAAACTGACCCACAATGAAGAGAACAAATCTTAAGTGTACAGCCCAAATTACTAGATATGCACACATCTATGTGACCACCACCCAGACCAAGATACTGAGCACTCAACCCGGGGACACCCTCACACCTTCTCCCAGCAGTTACCGAACCCGCCACCACCCGCCAAGAGCAACTACTGCCCTGTGTTCTATTACCAAGGTTAGCGCTTCCTGTTTTGGAACTTCACCTAAGTGGAATGATATAACTACAACCTTCTCAGAAGTCAGAAAAATTCTTTATCAATGTACTCACAAGAAGAGCTCTGGGAATGCATGCATCCAGACAACAGACTGGGAGTCTTCATTCCGGGAGGCGATGTTGCCGAGAAACTGCAGGCCACAGCGAAATGCTGAGGGTTGACAAGAGCAAAACAGATTTGTGACGAAGAGATCTGAACTCACTAAAATATATCCTGAAAAGAAATATTCCTCACATTATCCAACAAGAAGTTTCTGCGAGCTTCTCTCAACTGTGCAGGCCTCTCAGCACAGGGAAACTTTGGGCATGACGCTAGTATGAAAATGCCTCACCAAAACAACGCCTGCTGCTGCTGTTCAGTTGCCAAGTTGTGCCTGACTCTGCAGCCCCACAGACTGTAGCCCGCCAGGCTCCCCTGCCCATGGGATTTCCCAGGCAACAACACCGGAGTGGGTTGCCACTTCCTTCTCCAGGGGATCTTCCTGACCCAGGGATCAAATCCGAGTCTCCTTCACTGGCAGGTGGCTTCTTTACTGCTGAGCCACCAGGAAAGCCCTCATCAAAACAATATTCTTATACAAAATTAATGAACTTTTAAAAAAGACTGTAACTGTAGGCACAAATTTACCTGTAATCACATTAAATATCACTGGAATATGTATTCCAGTTGAAACAGTTACCCTAAGACTGGATTTAAAACATACATGTAAATACAAAGCTACAGAAGCACTGATGGTCAAAGAACAGTGAAAAGATACACAAGGCAAACGCGAGCCTATAAAGGTGGTCACACACCACTTAAAATCAGACAGAACGAACTTCAGGGCAAAAAGCATTACTGGAAGGTTTTTTAAAAAGTCATTTCAGAATTTATCAGAAAGGCATAATTTTAAATTGGAATCACCTAGTAATATGGTCTCAAATATATATAAAAGAAAAATGGACAAAAGTATAGAGCAAAGAGAAAAATTCAGTTAAATTCAGGCAATAACAATATGTTTTTCCCAGTAAATTATAAAACAAGCAGACAAAACGATCAGCATATTTAGAAGATTTGAGTAAGATTTAATAACAACCTAGTTGACATATTTAGACTATTTCAACAAATAAAACTGCAGAATTCTGGACAAAACCCAGCATGCTGTCAAGCGCAGGCGAGGACGTGGAGCGGAGGAACCCTGGCTCACTGCGGGTGGGATCAGGCTCACGCAGCCACTTCATCAGACAGTCTGGTGGCTGCTTACAAACCCAAACAAACTCTTAGCACACAACTCAGCAATCGCACTCCATGGTATTTACCCAAAGTAAATGAAAATTTATGCCCATACAAAACCCTGTACATGAATGTTTACAGCAACTTTACTCCTAACTGCCAACACCTGGAAGCAGCTGAGATGTCCTTTCAGTAGGCGAATGGATAAATAAACTGAGGCTCATCCAGACAATGCAGTATTATTTGGCACTAGAAAGAAATGAGCGACCAAGCTATGAAAAGGAACATTAAACACCAAATGAAAAGCCTCTCTGAAAAGGCTACATACTGCGTGAGTCCAAGTCTACAACATTCTGGAGAAGGCGGAACTATGAAGACAGTGAGCAGACAAGTGGCCACCAGGGGTCAGGGGCTGGGAGGGGGTGTGAACAGGCAGACCACAGAGCATCTTTAGGGCAGTGAAACTTCTCTGTATGATGTTACAATGATGGACACATGTGCTACACATCTGTCCAAATCCACAGAACATATATGTGTATACATGTTATTGCTGTTCAGGCGCTCAGTCATGTCCAACTCTTTACAAGCCCACAGACTGTAGCCCGCCAGGCTCCTCTGTCCATGGGATTGCCCAGGCAAGAATATTGGAGTGGCCTGCATTTCCTTCTCCAGGGGATCATCAAATCCGCATCTCCTGCTTGGCAGGCAGATTCTTTACCGCTGAGCCACCCGGAAGTCCGTGTGTCTACATACACATACGTATATAAGAAAAAGCACTCAAGCCCATGGGAAAACCACAAGATTGTACCACACACACACCAGACTGGCAAAAATTTCAGTTAGAAAATAACAAAGCGTTCATGAGAACGCAATGCACTGGGAACTAGAGGTTCTCTGAAGTCCTTTACACCACTGAACAAAGCACATTTGAATTATTTTTGCCTGAGAACCAGCTACCAACTGCTGCCTCTTAGCTTCTCAGCCTGCTCTGCAGACATAAAGGCAGGTCTTCAGACGCCTCCTCCATCAGCTGGCCCAGCCCCGCCCTGTGGGGAAGGGAGAGTTCCCCTCTGGTTCTGGGGACATCCTCTGGCCCGGCTTCTCCTGCTTCTCTGGGCTCACCTCCTGCAGGAACAGCTTCTCCGGAGACGCGCTCCTGCACAGCGGGACAAGCAGCAGTGTCCAGCAGCAGGAGCTTCCTCGAGATACTTCAAAGCCAATTCCACGTCCTAGAAGCAGCCTGTGGATGACGTCCCCCTGTACCCCAGAGGGTGGGTGTCCAGCAGGTTCCACCAACATCAGCCCTCAGCGACTTCAGCACCACCGCGCCTTCCACAAGGAGGCCTGGATCTCAGACCTCAGCGGGGAGCAGGGAGCCCCTTCCTGAGATACTTATCTCAGCTCTGGGGCCCTGGCCGCTCCTCATGTGTGCAATTCCTGTATTCTTTGGCGTTCTCCTTATTTCTTAGTAGTCAATCCCCATTTCAACCCTTTGTTATAGTTAGTAATTCTTTCTTTTAAATTTTCCCTATTCAAATTGCAGTGTGGCTTCCATCTCCTGGTTGCACCCCAGCTGGTGCAGAGAAGGGCCCAGGCAGCAGGGAGGAAGGGAAAGGGGAGCAAGAATAAGTGTTGTCAGGCACAGCCTTGGAAAACACACACAGCTCAGCCCGCCAGGACCGTGTCATCAGACAAAGAAGCCAAACTATCCTTTAACAAAGAAAATGTAATATGTGGCCATTAGTTAAACTAAGAAGGCAACACTGAGGTAACACGGAGGTTAAGGCTACAGGAAACTACCACTCACCACCCTTAACACTGGAGACCCAAGGGGAAGGGGGTGAGGCTCTGAGCACCCAGGAGCCTAGGGGCTCTGCAGAGGGGGCCAGACCTCCCTGAGCGCGGGGCCTCAGCAAGGGCCAGGCTGGCTGACAGGTGTCTCAGAGGGAAAACCAAAAGGCTCCTGGGGGAAAGGAGTTGGAAAGGGGGCTGCTGGAGGGAGACACGAGTGGGAGCCGTCGCTCTCCTTCCTGCTGCCTCCACTCACCCACGAGATCCTCCACTGGCTGCACCTCACAGAACACGGAGGAGACACGAGTCTGTGGACACCGCGTGCCCCAGCAACCCCGAACGGCACAGATGGCTAAGCTCAAAGCTGTGTGACGACAGCCTGGGAACTAGAGCAGCGCCGACACCGCGCAATCGCTGATGCCACTCGCACCGTGCTAGGCGCTTTATTTACATAGACTCTTACTTATCATAACTTCCACCACGTGGCAGCTATCGTCACCTCCATTTTACAGGTGAAGACATGGAGGCACAGTGGTCAAGCACACGGCCCAGGTCAGCAACAAGCCAGGGCCCTGGTCCACAATGGCTGCCGCCCTGGACCACACACCCAGGAGGGCAGACAGCCGGCCACTTCCCACGGGCACCCGACCCTGGTGTGTAGTCTGCAATCACAGACACTGCTGTGGACACCTGCACGCCCACCCCTGCCCCAGCCCTGCCTCAGCTCACACCTGAGACCACAGGCCAGTGCCTCACAGGTCCCAGCTCCACCCGCCCAGCACCCATGCTGCGGGGTCAGCGCCCACAGCCTCCTGTTTGCTGTTCTTGAAGTGGTTCCCTCGGGGCCAGGGTGGCCCATACAGGCAGAGTGGAGGGTCGAGACCCTGAGTGAAAACAGAGCGGAACACTCCTGAGGAAGGAGCACAGGCATGAACACAGCCTCGAGAGCCGAGGCGGGAGGCCAGAGGCGACAGTGCTAACAGGCACGCGTTGTTTCCTAAGAGAGGACGCCCGCCTTCTGTCAGCATCATCCCACTGAACCCCACAACACCTCCACAGACTCGGGTGTGACAGCATCCCCCTGTGCACAGTCACCAGCCTGGGCCACCAAGCCCGTAAGTGGCAGGAACAGGATGGGTGAGAACAAGCTGCAGCTCTTTCCAGGGACCGGGACCAGCTCGTCGGGAAGGAGCCACAGGAGAAGCTGGGATGAAACCAACACCCTGCTCCCTTAAAGGAAATCCCTCCAGGCAGCAACCAGGGGACATTTTCAAGGGCAGAGGACTTGCAGGCTTCCACCCTCCTAGACCCCTGCTCTGCTGGGCACGCGGGGCTCTGTCCGCAGGCTCCCGGAACCCAGGCCTCCCTTCAAAGCCCGTCGCTGCTGCTCCAGCACCTCAGAGGGAGAGCAGCTGTGAAGATGGAGAAGGCCGAGGCATGTGAGCAGTCCATGCTAGTCACTTATTCAGAGTAACGCGACAACTGGCCGCTCAAAGCAGAGTTGCGAAACTGTAGCCAAAAAGCAAAACACTGAGATAAAAAAAACTATGCAAACAAAATGCTGAAGCAAGACCCTCAAAACTGAATTAACATTTAATCTAATATAAAGCAGGACACAAGACTGCAAGCACACGTTCACACCCTACACAGACGCTGCTGCTGCTGCTGCTAAGTCGCTTCAGTCGTGTCCGACTCTGTGCGACCCCACAGACGGAAGCCCACCAGGCTCCCCTGTCCCTGGGATCCTCCAGGCAAGAACACTGGAGTGGGTTGCCATTTCCTTCTCCAATGCATGAAAGGGAAAAATGAAAGTGAAGTCGCTCAGTCGGGTCCGACTCCCAGCGACCCCATGGACTGGAGCCTACCAGGATCCTCGGTCCATAGGATTATCCAGGCAAAAGTACTGGGGTGGGGTGCCACTGCCTTCCCCGACACAGACGCTAAGATGGCTGAAAAGGAGCGTCCAACGCAACCTGCACAGACGACGATGGCTGTTTTTCTTCTCATTTTTTTGAGCTTTTAAAAATTACTCTATAAGTCCACCAAGAAGAGTGCCTGACTGACTCATGACCTGCCATGGGAGGGAAAAAGGGTGCTGGCATACATTATTTCTCAGATTTGGACAAAAAGATAAATTCTTATAGAAATTAAATAAGGAGAAATTACTGGACAGAGGGATGAGCTAGGGAGTAAGTCCCGTTTCTCTCATTTTTTTTTTTTTTTTTGCCTAATCCTCTTTGGAATCAGATGAAAAATTGTTTTGATGATAACTCCAGAGATGCATATTAAGGCCTTTGTAAAAATTTATTTATTTAAAAAATTACTCTATAATAAAATGTTATAAAATGTTCATAATAAAAAAATCATTTTAATCTTGTCATAGTTTAAAATGACATTAATATTTCTTCTGAATATTTCAGAATATTAACACTGAAATCCTTGTAAAATTTTAACACACACAAGAAGAGCCAACAATATAAGTTATTCTGAAAGCCAATGAACCCAACAACTCATCAGGCAACTAAAAATTAGCTCTCTGAATCAGAACACAATTCTGGGAAGGAAAAGGTTTAAAGACATCCTAGAAACAAGAAAAGAAAACTCAAGGCAAGTACAATGACAGTTTACTTTTACCAAACAGCTTATCAACTGAGCTTTATGTAAATATTGCAAATGTTACAAAGCCCCTCAAAAAGCCCAACATTATTTTTATAGATTAGGGAAGAACAAAGGCCAAAAACAACACCAATAACTCAATTAAAATAACTCATGCCTATGTTTACATAAAATTTGATGAGCATAAGATATTCATCACACCACTGCAATTATTCTCTGAAAATAATACTCTAAATATTATTTTGACAACGTAATTATAGTTCTTACCTCAAGAGCGGTAACAAAACTCTGGCACCAATATCTAGCTAAAAATCTATGAAGAATAAGGTTCTCACAGAAAAAGAATCAAAAGAGAGTACAGGCGCTGCATTAGGACCTAGAACACTTTTTAAAAAAAGATTTTATTAGGTTTGAACTTATGCACTATAAAATGTGTTTAAGTTTTATCATGGCACCAAAGTTTCATTCTTGAATTCCAAATAAGATTCATTAACATCACTGGCTGTCTCTTTCAAGAAGGCTTGAGAAACATCACTTCCATTCTCCTCCCTGCCTCAGTAATATCCTTCCAACTCCATCAAGAAACATAAGTTATCTACTTGAAATTGACACAACTGAAAAACTAAAGGAGACCTAAACAAATGGGAGAGATGTCCCACACTCATGGGCCAGAACACTGTCGTTAAGACGGCAATACTCCCCAAGTGGGTCTACAGATTCAACCTAACTCCTAGTATCCACAATAAATAAATAGCTCTCACAACCTGACAACGAAATTTAACAGCCCAATTAAAAACTGGGCAAAGAATTTGAATAGACAGTTCCCCAAAGATGTATAAATAACCAAAAAGCACATGAGAAGATGTTCAACACTGTTAGTCATTAGGGAAACGCAAATCAAAACCACAATGAGATACCACTTCACACCCACAAGGATGACTATAATCCAGAGAAAGGAAAACAAATGTCAGCAAGGATGTGGAGAAACTGGAACCCTGCTGGTGAAAATATAAAAGGAAAAGTTTGGCAATTTTTAAAAAAATTAAATATAAAATTGATGTACCAATTCCACTCCTAGGTATATACTCAAAAGAACTGAAAAAAACAGGCACTCAGATAAACACACGTACACGCATGTTCGTGGCAGCACTATTCTAAATAGCCAGACTGGCCCGAGAGTCAAACCATGGAAACAATGAATGAACAGATGGACAAAAATGTGGTCTGTGCATACAACGGAACATCACTCAGTCATAAAAATAAACGACGCACTGACACATGCTCAGTGTGGATGAACCTCAAAAACACTATGTTAAGTGAAGAAAGCCAGACGAAAAAGGTCACATCATTCTATGAGTCCATTTATATGAAAAATCCAGACTTGGCAAACCCAGAGCGACGGAACGCAGAATGGTGGTGGCCAGGAGCGGGGAGCGCGAAGCAACCTCTCGGGGCACACGGGCTTTGTCTCTGGGGTGATGAGAACCTCTCAGTCAGACAGAGGCGGTGGCTGTACAACACTGTCAATGCACTAAATGCCACCCAACTGTTCACTTTACAGTGGTGGATTACGCTATGTGCGTGTCCTAGCAGCAAGAAATGCATTAATTAACTGATACAACTGCAACCACCTAGACTGTGAACAGCTCTCAGTGCATCTTACGTAAACCAGGTCTATAGAGACCAGGTCTCTCTGAATGGTAAATACCAATGAAGAGACAAGCCACCAACCAAACGACTGACTTATTCATCAATGACAAACTAGTTCATTAACAGTTTTGGAAACTGGCTCCTCAGATTTTTCCATTAGATCATCTATTTGCTTCAGGGAATAGAAAACTGATCCTGAGAAGAAGGAACAGAATAATCTTTTATCCTATACTGTAAACATCAAGTAACCCATCTTCCGCAGCCACTGAGGGACCGAGAAAAAGGACAGTGACCGAGGGGGACACAGGGTCAAGGGGACAGATGGCGAACAGAAGAGCACATCCTAAACAGTGGAGCAGAGGGCACAAAGCGCTGGGAGGAGAGCTGACCTCTGAGTGGGCGAGTGGGGACAGGATCCTAGCACCATGGAGGAGGCCGGCTCCTCACTAATAGTTATTTAATCACAGCGTTTGTACAGCTTCCTCCAGGCGTCTTATTTAGGAATCCATCATTATGAGAGAAGCCTACTCCTGCCCACCCCAGTTCCTCAGCTCTGTCAGGGACATACTACCCACCACATCGTACTTCACAGCAATTACAAAACGTAGTACATTCTGAACTCCCTGTCTGAATTACCACACCACAGTCAGACTTCAAAAATAACTGCCTTTCCAAGCAAGGGAGTGAAATCTGTATTTTATTGCTGACCTTTTAATCCTCTAATTTGAGCTCTGAGGCTTTTGCTTTATCATAAAATGGAGCTACGAAAATACTTTTAAATACATAACATTTTAAAACACGTTACAACCTAATCCTACACCCTACCAAATTGAGAATACTCAAGAAATTACTGCTGTTTCAAAAAACTTAGAGCAAACACTTTGTGTGCAAATTCTTGCATGATTTAATTAGTTCTAAAAATAATTACTTTCCTGGTGCCCCAGGGGTTAAGGCAAGACCCCAAGCTTCCAATGCAGGGGGTGCCAGTCTGATCCCTGGTCAGAGAACTAAGATCCCACATGCCATGTGGTATGGGCCACTCCCCAAAAAAACTTTAAAAAACATAAATAAAATCAAAAACAAATAAGTAAAAAATTACAACATCCCAGAGCAAGAATTCTAAATCAAAGAGAATGATGCGGGAATCTTGACAAATGTGTCTTAAATGAAAATACTAAGACATCACAGGAGGATGAGAACCACGCCACGCCAGGCAGCACCTCCAGCAGCTCACTGAGCCTGTCTCCCGTGGGCCTCAATTCCCAGGCCTGTGAAGAAAAATGATCAGCTCAAATCCTCTCTCTACCCTCCCACAGCAGCGTCCCACTAACACGCACAGAAGTACGCTTCACTGTGTGTAAGCACAGGCGTTAAGAACTGTGTATGAATTAACTTATAAACCAAATCGCATTTTAAATACAGCTGGAGATTTCTCATTTAAAAACAATGACTCATTGAATTATTACTAAAAAAGAATTTTCTTCACCTCCAATCTAGTACATTTTATAAACTGGATATTTAATACATTTGAAACGTTCTTATTAAATGACAGGTTTACCAACAAGTACTTCAATTCTTTGGGTAAAGAGATCATCTGTTAAAATTCTGCTTTTTTAAATATAATTTTATGATAATAACCCCTGTCCAAAGGAGTTGTGCTGATGCAAGTAGCCCAAGAACCAAAAACATCCCAAAGCCTGGAAGGAGTTCCTGTCTTCATATTAAGGAGCATGGTTTCCTCTTAATCCCACATTAGCAGCTATTAACAATCAGAGCTAACTTCCTTCTCTGTCATGCTATATATCTGACTTATTTAATATATGTAATGCAAGGCTGCCCTCACTGGAACACAAGCACCCTGAAGACAGATATGTCTGTATGCTATGGTCGCTGTTCAGATCCCACCCAACACCTAGGAGAGGGCTTGACACACCATACGTGTTAGAAGACACTCCCTCTGCTGGGGCTGCCTTCACAAAGCACCATGGACTGCGGGGCTTGAACAAGAATTTGTTTTCTTCCGGTTGGCAGGCCTGGTTTCCTGAGTCCTCTCTCCTCAGTTTGCAGACGGTCATCTTCTGTGTTCTCAAGAGCTCAGTCCCCTGCGCCTGTCTGTGTCTTAATCTCCCCTTCCTGTAAGGACCCCAGTCTCGCCAGATTAGGGCCCACCCCTGAGACCGCACTTCATCATAATCCTCTCTGAAAAGGCCCTGTCTCCACAGGTAGTCACATGCAGAAGTGCACCAAGGCAAGGACTCCGAGTGACTGCAGGAGAGAATGACACAGCCTACAACGGAGGAAAGGAAGCCACTACAACTCGCTTTTATGATCACTCTTTAATATCACTAATGAAGTTCCTCTGTTTCACAATATACAGAACATTTGCTCTAATGAATGATATAATACTCAAAGCAGTGGTATTTAAATCCTTGTCAAAAATATAAATAATCCACGATTCACACAGTCAGTTACCTGTCAACAGGGAGTCCTGTTCCACTCGAAGTTCACGAAAAAGAAGAATCAAGTCAACAGCAGTGCCAATTGTACCCAAGTTCCTGTATAAGGTGTTCAAAAAAGACAAAGTCAGACACATTCCTGTTCTTAAACCTGCACTTGGAATGATGATCCCGAGAATGCAGAGACCACTGGCTAACAGTTCCTATGGTGGGCAGATTTATGGCCCTCCAAGGTACCCACATCTTAATCTCCTAAACCTGTCAATGTGTCCCTTTACATGGCAAAGAAGACTTTTGCAGTCGTGAGTAAATTAAGGACCTTGAGACAAAAAGACTATCCCAGACTAACCAGGTGGCCCCAGTATATCACACAGGTCTTATAAGAGTCAGAGAAGGTGGCCATGAGCCAAGAAATGCAGGAGCCTCTAGAAGCTCAAAAAGGCCAGGAAAAGACTCTCTTCTAGAGCCTCCAGAAGGGACTCAGCCATGCTGACCCACTGTAGACTTCTGAGCCCCACAACTGTGAGATAATAGATCTACGTTGTGTTAAACCACTAAGCCTTAGTAATTTGTCACAGGAGCAACAAGACACTGACTTGGGTAGCAGAAACGGGGTGCTGCTGTAACAGATAAAAAATACACGCAAGTGGTTTTGGACTTTGGCAACAAGCAGAGGCTGGAAGACTTTTGAGAAGCATGACACAAAAAGCCAAGACGCCTTGAACAAATCACTGGTAGAAACATGGACACTGAGGGCACCACTGGTGAGATCCCAGAATGAAGTGAGGAACATGGGAATGGAAACTGGATGAAAGGCAATCCTTTTCCTACCGTGGCAGAAGCTTAGCAAAAGATGAAACTGGATATTTAGCTGAGCTGATTTCCAAGCAACATACTGACGGTGTAGCCTGATTCCCTCTTGCTGCACATGGTAAAAATACAAGGAGAGATAAAGCAGACTAATAGGGAGCCAGGTATAATTTGGGAAACTCTTGGTCCATCCAGAATTGATACTTTTGAATTGTGGTGTTGGAGAAGACTCTTGAGAGTCCCTTGGACTGCAAGGAGATCCAACCAGTCCATTCTGAAGGAGATCAGCCCTGGGTGTTCTTTGGAAGCAATGATGCTAAAGCTGAAACTCCAGTACATTGGCCACCTCATGTGAAGAGTTGACTCACTGGAAAAGACCCTATGCTGGGAGGGATTGGGGGCAGGAGGAGAAGGGGAAGACAGAGGATGAGATGGTTGGATGGCATCACTGACTCGATGGACATGAGTTTGAATAACTCCGTGAGTTGGTGATGGACAGGGAGGCCAGGTGTGCTACAGTTCATTGGGTCGCAAGGAGTCGGACACAACTGAGTGACTGAACTGAACTGGTCCATCCAGATAGCAAAAGATGCTGAAAACTAGAACATTCACTGTTAGGAAAGTGTGCTCTGGAAAGAAAGCTGAGGGTGTGGCTGGACAACCTTTTGTTAATGACTTGAGAGAACTCAAAAGGTGAGTGTTCCGTCACCCAGAGAGCTCTTTAAGGAGATCAGGCATGTTCCACATTCCCCTCGGTCATCTCAGCAAAAATCAGGAACAGAGATGGGTCATCTGAGAAAGTTTGACAGCACACTCTATGCTGCCCACTGGTGCATAAATCCCCATGACATGCACGTGAGACCCACAAGGTTTTTAAGAATGTCGTACCAGTAGGAACCCTGCCGACGTGGATGAAATGCACAGAGAAAGAATGAAAGAAGACTGATAAAACTATTCGGGTGAAAACATGTGTTACCCTTACCCTTCAAGAAAAAGGAAGGATGACTCTGTGGGCAGAGCCTCAAGCCACAGAGGATTATTCCCAAGCCTCAAAACCTGAGTTTGCCCAAGTGGATTTTGAAATTGCTTGGGACCAATGACTCCTCTCTTCCCTCAATTTTCTCCTTTTTTAGAGGATAATGTCTAAAACTGCTACCCTATGCCCGTCCCTCCACTGTATTTTGGGAGCAGACAGCCTACTGTCCAGTTCCACGAGCCCAAAGATAAAAAGGAATCCTGCCCCAGAGTGAATCACACCCAGAATCTCAACCATATGTAATTCAGACAGTAAGACTTGGGACGCTAATGAGACTTAGATAAGATTTTGGACTTGAGTTGGTGCTGTAACAGTTCAAGAATTTGAAGGATCTCAAGATGAGATGAATGTATTTTGCAATAGTATGGACATGAATCTTTAGGGGCCAAAGGGTAGATTGTGCTAGGTGAAATAATGGTCACTGAAAAACGTCCACATACTAAACTTGAAACTTTAGTTTATGTTACCTCACATGGCAAAAGAGGTGTGATATAATAAATATATATTTAATCTTTGTCCCCAGGTTTCTGGAACAGAGCTCCTGATATCCTTGAAGTCCCTGTGTGACAGGAAGGGCTCTCGTTAATCCTAACAAACCCCTTTCTCAGTTTATGCTAATATATTAGGTGACTATCACTGGGCCTGTAGACAGCTTCAGGAGGGAGCTGCTGCCACAGGAACCAACCATAAGATCAGACCAGACAGCTGACAGTTTCAACCCCAACCTCCCATCTCAGAGGAAGGGAAGACAGCTGGAGACTGAGTTCAATTACCACTGGCCAATGATCCAATCAGTTGTGCCTATGTGACAGAACTGTCATGAATAATTCAAAACAATGAGTTTGGAAAGGTTTCAAATGGACTGATGAACACACCAAAGTGTCCAGAAGATGGCAGGCCTAAAAAAGGCCTACAAGTTCTGTGCCCTGCCCCACCCTGCGTATCCCTTCCACGTGACTGTCCCTTTACAGGACACTTGCCATAGAATGTAAAGTGCTTCCCTGAGTTCCCTGAGTCATTCTACTGAATTATCAAACCTGAGGGGTACCCTGGGAAGCCCTGAGTTTGCAGTCGGCTGGGCAGAAATGTAGCCTGGGGACCCCATCTGCACCTGGCATCAAGTGAGACAGTCCTGTGAGACTGAGTCACAAAGTTATGGGATCTGACACCACTAACGTGAGGTAGTTAGGGTCAGATTGGATATGAATTGTTGGACTCCATTCTTATTCCCAGAGAATAAGAACTGGTCAGAAAATACAAGAGACCTTTCTAGGTATGATTAACGATTTGAAGATGGGAAGATTATCTTGAATTACTAGGTGGGCCTCATGTAACTATAATGGTCCTTATCAGAGGGACACCAGATGGTCAGAGTCGGAAAGACTGGAAGATGTTACAGTGTTGCTTTGAAGATGGGAAGACGGAGCCATGAAGTAAGGAAAGCAGGCAGACTCTAGAAGCTACTAACAGATAAGCAAGAGAATGGATTCTCTGCTAGAGACTCAGAAGGAGCCAGCTCTGCTAACACTTTAACTTAAGGTCAGAAAAATGGATTTTGGACTTCTGAACGCTAGAACTGTCAGATAATAAATTTCTGTTGGTTTAAGTTACTATATTTGCAGTAATTTGTTACAACAGCAAAAGAAACTCATATAGCTCCCTACATTCTTCACTTCTTCTCAACATCAATCAGAATTAGGCCAAGACGTTCACTGCTAAAGATAAGGGTCAGGGTGAGCGTGCAAAGGCTAGGACCGTCTCTCCCCTCCCCGAGCCCAGGTGGGCAGAGGGTCAGGGTGGGCGTGCAAAAAAGGCTAGGACCCTCTCTCCCCTCCCAGAGCCCAGGCGGGCAGACAGCATTGCCCCTTTCCTCTATTCAAATACGGGGCCTTGGGAGAGAAGACGCCACTCCCCTCTCTGCCCTTGCCTTTACACATACAAACAGCAGTCAGGTGATTGGGTACACTGCCTGCTTCTATAGGCCAGATTCGGGGGAGGAGATAAATGCAACTTCATGACATGCAAATTCTATGAAACTCAAATTTCAAGGCTCACAAATGAGGTTTTACTGGAACACAGCATGTGTGTTTGTTCACGTACAACGTATGGCTGCTTTCACACTACAATGGGAGAACCGAGCCATTCTGACAGAGACCACAGAGCCTGAACTATTCATCTGGCTCTCTGCAGTAACAGCACAGCAACCCCAGCAACAGGGGTCATGTTTACAGGCAGGGCTAACTGCTTTTAACAGTCTTCTCTGAGTACTTCCTGAAATTTCATATGACTCAGATTGTTTGCTCTGCTGTATTAAATCCCACATTCCATACAGCCTTGGCAAAAAATAATTCCAGTCCACACAACATGCAATTTTTAGACAAAGGATATAAAAAGACCTAGCCCCTAACAGCATGTTACTTTTTAATTAATTCTTTAATAACTTAAAACATCAGAAAAATACATTTTGCTTGAGATCTGAACCTTGACAGCCTTGGCAACATCAACTTTAGTTGAGGTTGACTGGACTCTCTCTTGTACTTCTGACTAGAGGAATGAATGGTTCTTCCAGGAGCTGATGCCCCAAATGGTTAGAATTTCCGTTCAGGGCTCTCCTTCCCTCTCCTGTCACACTATAGGCCTCCACTTATAGGAAAGTGACAAAATACACCCGGCTCTGGCCTGCTGCATCTGGCATGTAACCAGTTACACTTTCTCAATGTTAACTATCACTACCAAGGTTATTACTGTGTCTATCCGTTTACCTGCATAGGATGCCATGTTCAATTCTGTGCTGAAGTTAAACCCTCGCTTTCCCCCCTGCCCTCTCCTTTGATCTAAAGAATCTCATTAATCATATCCAAGCCTCAGGTGTAGGATGGTCCAGGCAGTGACGGGAATCCCTCTCCTGGCTTCTGCACCAGCTTGACTTCACTCATCCTGGCAGCTGACAGCAAGGCCCCTAGGCTCTGTCTACACTCGAGTCCAGGAAATAAAGATGAGCATGCTCTATGGCTTCTGACTTCCCCTCAAGTAAAAACTTTTAATAAAAAGTAGACTCCATAAAACCAAAGAGGAAAGGTACTCAGTTCTGGGAGCAGAGTGTAACGTGTAAAAGAATAAGAACAACGCAGGGCAATTTTCTCACTCATCTCTGTAATTACATTTTAGTTGTACATTGTAAGTTAGGTGGAAGTAAAGCTGGCAAGTTTACTGGATCTTAAGGAAAGCTGAGAAATTCACAATGTGAATTTCATCTCAGAAATTCACAAGGAGCTCCCTGTTCAAAGTAAAGACAAGAGCAACTAATTAAAACACGAAAACTAATTAAAATATTTACAACTAATAAGTAAAGTCTAGAACTGCATATGCCTTTAGGCAGGCAGAATCAAAGGATCAAAGATAAGTTCAAATCACTTTTATATGGAAAACCAAATACCTCTAAACTTATAAATACAAGGAAGAAACGGAAGCAACCTTAATGGTAAACACGCTGTCCCTTTACACACTCATCTAAGAGTCTCCCACAGCAAGTCCTTCAGAGCACGTGTGCCCGAGACACGAAGAGAGAGTCTGAATAAAAACAGGCAGCTGTGATGCCAAAATCATTTCTACTGGATAAGCCAATACGGCAGAACCAGCCCGCAGACACAAAGAAATACAATCAAAGCATGCATGCGTGCTAGGTAGCTTCAGTCGTGACTGACTCTTTGTAATCCCACGGACTGTAGCCCACCAGGCTCCTCTGTCCATGGGATTCTCCAGGCAAGAATACTGGAGTGGGGTGCCAGGCCCTCCTCTAGGGGATCTTCCTGACCCAGGGATCGAACCCACATCTCTTGCATCTCTTGTATCTCCTGCATTGGCAGGCAGGCTCTTTACCACTGGTGCCAGCTGGGAAGCCCATATAATCAGAGGCATGAATGTAACTAGAAAGAACAGTACCTGATTGAATTCTGATTCACAGAACACTCGATACAGGCATTCCGGAGACACCGGAAGCATTCCGTTATCAGCTGCAGACTGGAAGCCAGATGCTCCACTTGAGATGGATCTCTGCAGGCCAGCTCAACAGCATGAGAAGATTTCTTTAAGATATCTAGGACTCTCTGGAAGATAGTCCTGGGTGCTGTTTCTCTGAAAAATAATAAGATTGTTGCACGTCAGTTAAAAAAAAAAAAGACTAATTTCCAAACGTCATTTTCAGAACAGTGCGTGTACTGATAACTTAATTTTGTGGGGAGGTAGGTTAGGCCTATCTGCTTCGGCTCCTTGATTTCTGACACAAAAGAGCTACAGAGACTAAGCGGTCCATCACCGTTCCCTGCACTATCTCACTGAAACTTCCCTGCACTGTCTCACTGAAACTTCCCTGCACTATCTCACTGAAACTTCGCGTCAACCTCATGAAGCCAACACTGTCCTAGCCATTTTAAAGATAACTGAACAGAGCAAGGAGTCTGAGTAACTTGCCCTTGTCTTACTAAGCTCACAACCCCTGAAGCCACAATCCCAACTGAAACTGACTCTCACTCCCCACGACAGCCCACACCCCCGTTTACAGTGACTGCATATGGTCAGTTCTGTATGTTTGGAGACTGCACCCAAGTACTGCATTTCACATTCTTTTGTTGAGTATGAGGGTTACAGATTTGCTCTCCAAACAGAAGATCTGCATCTCCTGTTCTGGACAGAGGGTATAACCACGTCCTCTGTCAGCCAGTATCTGTACCTAAAGTAAAATTATGAGAAAGAAAACTCATGAAGGATTGCCTGAGGGACAAGACACTATCCATTCTCAGATACAGCAAGCCAGCAGCAGATCTCTGAGCTTATACACATGCAACCACAGAGACAGGGGCTTGGGGAGTGGAAAGGAGGGAAGGAGACGGAAGCAGAGGGAGACAGAGAGAAAGACAGTTGAGAGAAAGCCAGGGTGAGTGCCCTTCCTGGGAGAGCGGTTCCCTCCCGCGCAGCCCGCACCTCGGTTCCCACACGCTGCTCACGCCAGGAGCACTGCCTGCACTGGCTATCATCTCCGAGTTATGAAGAGAAGAATTTTTGTGTGCAACACAGCACCTAAATGCCAGTCAATTTCCTCATTCCATGAATCCCCTAGAGAAACAAGAATCTGCTTTAACAGTAGAAGACAGATTGCTGTTAGACAATTGAAGAGATGTTCACAGCTCAGCTCTGACCACGTGGGGTTTCTCTCTGCGCTCTCACTGTGGAGTGAAGGGGAACACTTCACCCCTGGATGAAGCCAGACCACGGCGGGGGGGGCGGGTGCAGGGGGGTGAAGTCCATTTTCACAGAACCACTCCACTGAAGCGCCCCAAGCCACTGAGACACCCCCTCTGGGAGCTTCAGGACCATAAATACTTGTACTCCAAGTGTCGTCTTTTCACCTTAAGGATGGACAGAATAAATCACATTATTTATCATTTCCTCTTCCCTGTCTTTGCCTTTAAGAAGCAAGGAGTCAAAGCCACCACCCATATTTAACATTACAAACCTCTCAAAAGTCCCTATTTTTCCTATCTGGCTTTTCCCTCCCCTCCAACTTCCTCCCTTACCTTTTATTTTATCTAGCTGTATTTATTTATTTTGGCTTGGTAATTTGATTATATTACAGATATCAATCATATTACATTTCCCCAAATTTGTATACTGTTATTTTACACAAAATTTATACACAAAAATTATAGTTCAAGTTTAGCAAATCTCTTTAGAGTTACTCAATGTCTGAAGTCGTGGAGTAAGTACCCTGAGTGGCAAGCTGGGCCAGGTGTGGGCTGTGGAAAGCAAGCAGCCTGAGGCCTATCATTTCTGCTCCAGCCTATGGCTGGTAGAGGCTTGGGGAAAGGGGACACACCCACCTAGTTTAAAAGATGAGCTAGATTTTCATGTTAAATCTGATTTCTAAACGTTGGCACCTATTACAATAATGTAAAAAACACTTTGCGGGCAAAAAGAAAAAAAGCAAGCATGGTTCCCACTTCTTGATCTGTGCTCCAAACCAAGGAGAACTTCCATGGAGTGTCAGTCGGTTATTTCTGATGAGCTATATTTTTTTTTAAAGCACTTCAAATTTTGTTTCAGAAAGAGAGAGTATAAATTAATCAACTAAACTTGGAAATTCCCCCAGGAAATAACTTGCCCCCTTCTCCCTGCCATCAGCCCTCTCTAAACAAGGATCATGAAGCTTTGACTCAGGTCTCAGTGACTAACCAACTAAAAAGGTCAAAGTTCAGAGCTGTAGCATTAGTCCAGCCTCAGAAACCATATGAAACAATGAAGTGTGTAAGCCACTTTCAGAGACGATAACATTCACTAACTCCATCAAGACAGCTCTAAAGAGCACTGCTGGGGAGCAGGAAATTCCCCATTCTACCCATCCTGACTACTCCAGGTGGGACTGACTATCATATCAAATCGACAGAGCAACAAGAGAAACAGAAGTTTTAATTTGTGTGCATGGAGGTCTCCTAGAAACAGGACTGCGAAAGTAGGCCAGAGCAGGCAGCTTTTATACTTTTTAGACAAGGAAAGGATACATTTGTGAGGAATTGAGAGAAGAAACAGGCCTGCTGCTTAGTTAGTGAAGAACCTAACCAGAGTCTGCACTTGGGTCTAAATTCAAGAAGATACCAGGTTTGTTCATACAGGCTTCTGGGCCCTGAATCCGTCTCTGGGGATAGTGGTCTTGTGCCTCGAGAGTCAGGGAGGGTACCTCTCACATGGAGATTTACTGCCTGCTTTCAGACACGGACAAGGAGAGTCAGAGGGTCCCTCCTGCATCAGCTCTTTCTTAAGTAATTTTAATTCAAAAAACTCAACATGCCATTGAGGCTTATTTGGGGAGGCGTGCTCTGGGCTCCAACAGTACTAAATATAGAGCAGGCCCTATTAATACACACAGAAAATACCCAAGGGTTTAAAGTATTCTGAAGAATGCCAAGAGCGATCAAGACTTCTACAACAAAGAATAAGCCTAGTTGCTTCTATCTACTCCATCTGCATAATGTTCTGAAGACATTTATTACTTAATCTTCCAGTCAAATAAAAGTAGAGCTCTACAACTTCAATAATCTGCTACAATAAAGCCTCTTTTTTTCTACTATGATGACTAAGAAGCGAGAAAGAAGCCAGTGTGGTTTCTTTCAGCCAGTTCTTCACAAGCTGCCTCTCACATAGTTACCACCTCCCTACTGTGAATGGTCTTCTCTGGTATCACTCTTTTCAACATCTATTTTACTCAAAACTGCTATCGAGCACAACGAAAGCTTTGAAATCAAACTATAATGCAAGGAGATCAAACCAGTCAATCCTAAAGGAAATCAAGTTGAACATTCATTGGAAGGACTGATGCTGGAGCTCCAATACTTTGGCCACCTGATGCGAAGAACCAACTTACTGGAAAAAAAGACCTTGATGCTGGGAAAGATTGAGGGCAGGAGAAGGGGGAGACAGAGGACGAGATGGTTGGATGGCATCACTGACTCAATGGACATGAGTTTGAGCAAACTCTGAGAGAGAGTGAAAAACAGGGAAGCCTGGCATGCTGCAGTCCATGGGGCCACAGAGTTGGACACAACTCAGCAACTGATCAACGACAAATCACAGACTACACTAAACAAAAGCACTGTTCGTAGGAAAACTGCGTAACTGACAGTCCGAGCACAGCACCATCAGTAGGTCCAGGAACTACCCCGAATAAGCAATTTCCAATGCCACACATTTTTTGTGTGTCATACACATGCCTCTATTACACTTTCAGCCAAAAGAAAAATGTTTAACTGAACGAAAGTCAATCAAAAGACTCCTGACACACAAATAACTATTAACAGCTCCTCAAGAGCAGCTTCTATTCCACACACAAGTGTTCACATTTTTGATACAAAAATCAATTGGGACTGTGATCATGTGGACTCCTAAGGGCAGCAGCACTGGCCCTCCTCTGGGTTTATTCACGTGCACTCGCCACCAGAATCCCTCCTCATGCCACCCCCACCCCAGCCTCTGCCTGGAAGAAAGAACCCGGGGCTCCTGGTGGAACTCTGCTCAGAGTACTACACGCTCCCCCTGGAATTCAGTCCACAGCATGGAGTAACACTTCTCCACATCGGATTACATTCACTGATCTTGTCTACCACCCCAGCTGGACTAGAGACCCCAGAAAAAGAGAAGACCTTATTTCTTCGTACCTCTAGGGCCCAGACCTGCACTAACTAATTTGCATTTGTTCAAATTTAAAACAGAGACGAAACTAGTCACATCTTCAGGGCAGCATCTCACTGCTTCACAGGCTCGCCATGGAGCCCAAACGCCTACTGAGCCTGTGCTCTGAGCCCGCAGTCAGGCGCCGGGCCTGTCGGGACCAGGGCTATCAGTGTACTTTGCAGCAGCAACCAGAACCAGGTAAACACCCAGGAACCAGCTCAACTCATTCATTAAGAAATACACACCCCTGGACCCCCAAATCTGGAAAAACAGGGTCATATTTTAAGATGTAGACATCTTATAATTGGTATTTAAGAAACATCTAATTTATTTTTCCCTACTAAATGATACAGTGGGTAAGTGTAAAGGGTGAGGGAAAGGAGAGCCGTTGTAACCCGATTAACTACATTTTACATTTCCTGATCAGATCAGATCAGATCAGTCGCTCAGTCGTGTCCGACTCTTTGCGACCCCATGAACCGCAGCACGCCAGGCCTCCCTGTCCATCACCAGCTCCCGGAGGTCACTCAGACTCGCATCCATCGAGTCAGTGATGCCATCCAGCCATCTCATCCTCTGTCGTCCCCTTCTCCTCCTGCCCTCAATCCCTCCCAGCATCAGAGTCTTCTCCAATGAGTCAACTCTTCGCATGAGGTGGCCAAAATACTGGAGTTTCAGCTTTAGCATCATTCCTTCTAAAGAAATTCCAGGATTGATCTCCTTCAGAATGGACTGGTTGGATCTTCTTGCAGTCCAAGGGACTCTCAAGAGTCTTCTCCAACACCACAGTTCAAAAGCATCAATTCTTCGGCGCTCAGCCTTCTTCACAGTCCAGCTCTCACATCCATACATGACCACAGGAAAGACCATAGCCTTGACTAGGCGAACCTTTGTTGGTAAAGTAATGTCTCTGCTTTTGAATATGCTATCTAGGTTGGTCATAACTTTCCTTCCAAGGAGTAAGCGTCTTTTAATTTCATGGCTGCAGTCACCATCTGCAGTGATTTTGGAGCCCAGAAAAACAAAGTCTGACACTGTTTCCACTGTTTCCCCATCTATTTCCCATGTAGTGATGAAAGCAGACACTATTTCTTAGATGTCTGCATCCCTCCATAAAGGGTGAAAGAGGGAGAAAAAACCCTTTTCCTACAGAGACATATAATAAACAGCTCCAGATCTTACTCACCACATTTTAATACACAACTTTCATCAGATGAAGACAAAGAAAGCTCTCCGTTAACAGTAACTAGGAGGAAAACATTTGACTCTCTCTACCTTCTCCACGGCCTTGAATGGAGGCTATCTGGCAGCACAGATACAAAGTGGTCCTAACGTACTCTGTCTGCAAATTCCATATTCACTGTCAAGTCAGCACAGCTAAGTATGTGTAATGATTAACAACAGTGAAATATCTAGTAAAGATCAGTCAATCGTTTGCATGTTACAAATGTTATTTATAATAAAAATTGCTGTCATTTCTGCTTCAACCAAACTAACACAAAATATTCACAAAGACTGTAAACAGCTTAGCTACTTCATTCACAGAAAGCCGAAAGTGCTTAGAAGGACAATTAAAATCCAACCGATGGACATTCCTTTTAGACAGGAATGCATACCCTGAAGACAACTTAGAAATGAAATGTTACATTACAGAACAGAAACAGCCTCTGAATTATACAAACGGTAGGATTTCATTTCCTTCAAGTTTGAACAGATCTGTAGGTTTAATCTTGGCAAGTCCCATTTGAGTAAAATTAAAGAAAACTACGGGTGATTATGTGTAGCAGGCTAGAGGGGCCCGACATCCTATCTGCACACACACCTTACAGGTAATTCATCAGGGGGACCTCCTACTGAAAAGGAAACTAACTGCCTGTCACTGTAACACTACAACCAAGAATCTCATCCTTGTTAAAAGATTTATTCTAATACCTGAGATTTAATTAAAAATTGGCACACATGCTTTAGAGTAGTTTAACCACTGTCACTGAGGAAACCTATTAGAACACACTCAAGTTCAGAGATTAAAATAACAACTACTGGTTGTTATTTAAAACCATAAACCTCTTACTGATCTGACTGCGTTAGGAAGAACCAAACAGAAAATAAAAACATCTCTAGCTCCTATCAGAAAGTCTGCACCGAAGTCTGAAACTCATTTTGGCGACCTCCAACTTCTCCTTTATACGCTGTCTTCCCCTCTTCTGTCACGAGGACTCTCAAGCTGTCCCTGAGACAGAGCTGCGGGTCTGGCAAACTTTTCCTGAAAAGGGCCACAGAGTAACTAGTTCAGGCCGTGAGGATCTGTTAGCTCTGTCCCAAGCTGCTCCGCTGCTGCAGGGTTAGGGCAGTCAGAGACAGCACCCAAACACACATACAAAGCTGTGTTCTAGTGAAACCCTTCCTGTGGATGCTGGGATTTAGAGCTCACATCATCTTCATGTATCATGGAATTCTATTTATTTATTTTCCCCTACCATTAAAAATGTAAAAATCAGTCTTAACTCAAAAACTATTAACCAAAAAAAAAAAAAAAAAAAAAACAGGTGGTGGGTCAGTTTTGGCCCACAGATCAAAATTTGGCTCTGACCTCAGCGCTGAAGGGTTTCAAATAAATGTCCTCTCCTCATCCCCCCAAATCCCATCCCCTTCTACTCCAATGCTCTCATCATACTCAAAATGCATCTCTCCTCAGAACACAGACTCTCAAGTGCATTATGCCAAGGAAAGCAAGCAGAGAGACGGTGGATGCACGGAAGTAGGGCGTCCAGCAAAGAATTGTGCGCACAGAAGAACCTGGCGGACGGCAGGGCTGGCACTAGAGGCCCAGAGCGAAGGCCAGGCTGCTCCAGAAGAGGCGCTGGAGCGACCACCAGTCACATGGGGAACAACCAGAACCGGAGCCTTAAGTAAAAAGGAACTCCATTTGGATTTAGGAATGTATGTTAGACACAGGCTCTACAGGCCACTGAAAGGACCACCCACCTGATGAGAAGCCAGGGAGGGTTCTGAGCAGAGGAGTGACGTCACCTGCTTTCACTCTTAAAGGATCCCTCTGCTATTCCATAAAGAACTGATCACAGCAAAAGAAAAAAAGATACCTGGAGATCAGTTAGGACACTCTTCCACCACACGGTTGGGAGAGGAGGGGCCAGCGGCAGACATAATAAGCAAAGACCAGACTCTAAATATATTCTGAAGCTGGAGTCAATGAGATTTGATGAGAAATTATTATGAGGGGTATCTGAGAAAGCAGAGTTGAGGATGGTGCCAAACTCTGACCCAACTCTGGCCTGGTCCAATAAATGGACGAATTATCTCCTGTTGACTGAACTGGAGAAGACTACTGTCAAGATATTGGGGGAGGGAGGATATCAGGAGTTCAGTCTGAGATTTGCTACATCTGACATGCTTATTAGAAATACAAGCAGAAATATGGAGTAAGCAGATGAACATACATGTCTGAACATCAGGAGCAAAGTCCAGCTAAAGAAAGTGTTAGAGCTATCACCAACTCTAACAAAACCCCAAGACTGAAGGCAACTGCCAGGACAGCACAGGTAGGTGGGGAGAATTCTGAGGGACTGAGTGCTGGACCTCAGGAAGAACAGCCAATAAGAGAGAAGCAGCAGAAGGGGTGGGGTTCTAGGAGCCAAATGAAGACGGTGCTCCAGGGAGAAAGAAGTGATGAGCAACGTCAAGCAGCAGAGAAGGTGAGGACTTCAGGTGAAGACCAAGGGGCCGGGCAATGTGGAATGGGTTCAAGAGAGAGAAAGGAGAAACCGCAGTAAATGAATATAAAAAGTCCCTTAGAGAAGTTTATATAAGTGGGAGAAAAAAACGAGGGAAATGGGGGAGAGATTCTTCTTAGGATGGGAAAAATTAGAGCAGATTTATCAACTGATGAGAATAATCCAATAGAAAGGGTGAGAAACAGATGATTTAAGAAAGAGGGGCAGGGAAGAGAACTGTTGGAGCAACATATGCAAAACAGAGAGGAACACGTGCAGACCTGGGGGGGGTGGTGGCTGGCATTTGGAGAAGGGCAGCTCACCCCACCCACAGTACCCGAGGGAAGGCGAACCACGGAGACAGACAGAGGCAGTGGTGCAGAGAGGAAAGCGGGAATTCCTGGAAATGCAGGAAGCTCAGAATGAGCAGGGAGAACCAGTGGAGGCTGAGGGAGTGCAAACTGCATACGTCAGCTAACCAGGGAAGCGGAAAAATCAAACGGGCCGGGCAATGGCAGGACTGTTGGGAGCATGAAATCCCTACACAAGGTCAGTGGTCATGAGTTTACAGAAAGCCCAATCAGTGTGTTGTTACGTTTTTCTCCATCCTTGTTCACTTATTTGTGTGCAAGTAGAAAAGCAGCAGCAAGCTGGATTTAACTAGAGCTAGAGTTTTACCAGCAAAGTATAACAAAGGAGAAGAGGCAAGGGAACTGAGAATGTATACAAGGAAATGCTTTACCACTGATCCATAGGTCTAACCTGGATTTAAGGGATACATGACTATAAGGAACAAAAGGGACAGAGAATAGGAAGAAGTAGGATCAACAGACTGTGTATCCAGCGGGGAGCGTAAGACTTAGTAGAGTAGGGGACCCAGAGAGAGACAAGACAGAACAAGCAGTCAGAGCGGGACTCCTGGACCAGGACTGCAGAGGGCGTGCAGCTCGGTTAATCACAAGGCCTAGGTAGCACACGGCAGCGTGTGGTTAGATGGGGGACGCGGGGGAGGGGAGAGGTGGTCAAAGTCAAGAAATAAAAGGTCAGGGCAATGAAACAATCATCTAGGTAAACACCAAAACAACCACGACGAGATGGGAGAAGTAACGCAGAGTTAACAGTGACCCAAAGTTATATCCTTCAAGGAATGAGAGTGACCACCTGAACTTTTAACAGAAAGAGATTATCTATGAGCTATACATACTCTGATGGCATGATATGGAAAGTTGCAGGGATCATGGAGGGAAAAGTTCTGAAAGCAGCAATGACAGCTACCTTCACTTGTATGCTTAGCTTGAGGATACCTTAGCTTGTATCCTCAAGCTAAGCAATACACAGGATATAGGAGAAAACAGCCCACTTGGAGGACTTTCTGGGAAAGGTTTGTCCTTAGAAGTGAGCCATATATCACCTAGATCAAGAAGATGACAGGAATGTCCAGAAAGGTTGAAGACACAAGGAATTTTGCACATGGTGGTGGTTTAGTCACTAAGTTGTGTCTGACTCTTGCAACCCCATGGACTGTAGCCCGCCAGGCTCCTCCGTCCATGGGATTGATTCTCCAGGCAAGAATACTGGAGTGGGTTGCCATTTCCTATTCCAGGGGATCTTCCTGACCCAGGGATTGAACCCAGGTTTCCTGTACTGCATACAATCTCCTACATTGCAGGCAGATTCTTTACTGACTGAGCCACCAGGAAAGCCCCCTGCACATGGGAAGGGTTTTAAAAGTTGAGTCCAAAAGGAGCTATACAAAGCCTTAAGGGAACCAGTAACAGAAAACCTAGTTTCCCATATTAATTAAAAAATCAGCTTGTAAATGTCTAGCAAAATTCCTGCTGAGATTTTACTTTGAATGGCACCGAAACCACAGGCCACCTCAGGGAGAAGTGATGTCCCCGTGTTACTGTGTTTTCCTATCATATCACGGCATAACCATATAATGTCTTTTGATAGTTTTATGATCTTCTCAGCGAGGATGACAGGCACTTGTACTGAACCATGCTTATGCCATGCCCACCCAGCGCCTTGCTAAGCACTACATACACACATTCCTCTGTGGCCATCATAAGTGGATCCCTCACATACAAACTGTCCTTGTTACCAAATGCAAGTCTGTGTTCCCAATGCACAGAGAAGCCAGGCAATACCAAAATTCTGAGAGTTTGGAGCAGAGAGAGGTTTACTGAGGGCAATGCAAGAAGATGGGTGGCTCACGCCTTAACAACCCCAAGTTTTCAGCAAAGCCCTTTTCTAGGAACGGTGAGGGAGGGCATGGGCAGTTGCTGCAAGCTTCTTGGTGTCAGGTCACAGTCTGTAGCAATGCTCCTGTAAATCTACCAAACGCTACTCCCTGTTCTGACAAGAAAAGGCAAGGTCCCAAGACACAACTTTCATCCTCCAAAGTCCTGATCCTGGCTAAGAGAAGGCAACCCGGTGGGCCCCAGTGGAACCAGGACCACTCACAGTCGCTCACTGACAGTTGGCTGCTTGTGGGAGGGCTCACTGCAGCACCAACCAATGGCTGAGGGGGAACCAGGATCACTAACTGTCGCTCACTGACAACTGGTTGCTTAGGGCGGGCCCACCCCAGACCAATAGTAACGGTTCCTGGTAAGGGGGTGCGGGTTAACTGCGCACAGCAACAGCCCCTGCTAAGGTCTGCGCTCGGCCACGCTCCACTACACTCTTAGCTCTAATGTGACTTCTTTGGGCTAGTGGCCGTCAGAGGTTGACTCAGCCTGCAGTGAGCCCCAGGGTTCCTCTGCCTTTGAATGAGTATCCTTGCCCACAGTCCAGTGACCACACCCTCTGGTCCAGGGACCACTACAAAAGACTGGGAGGATGAAAAGAGCTGAGACACTCTCCTCTGAGGGCACAGTGGGTCACCATTCTAACCTTATTTATTTTGATTTGCTGGCTCAAACTTCTTCCTGTCTGCTTTGTCCATTTAATTGGATGCGCGGAGTGGCTCACACTGACCACATCTGTATTTTGAAGCTGAGTCAGAACACCTTACCGAGTGGCTCCGTGTGGCAGTCCAGCTCATGGCACAGGTAAAAATAAAGGGAACTGTCACCACACACTACACAGTTCTGTTTATAGTGCTGCATAATTGACGTCCTCTCTCAGCACAGCTGATGTGAGTCATCGTCGAGTTAAGAGAGCATGTGGCCCCTTCACTAAGCTGACAACTCATGGGGGTCTAAAGGGGGCCTGTTTTGTGTTGTGGGTTTTGTTTTGTTTTGTTTTGTTTGGCTGCTGTTTTTGGTGCAGCCAAAGACTTGCTGGCCAGAGGCTCAGCTGTGTTTGGGGAAAACCTATGTGAGCCTGTGTACACACAGATGACCGGTTTATTCCGAGTTCTACATTATGCCGGCCTCTCAAGTGCTCAACAGTCCCTTTCCCTATGAATGTTAGTCTACGTCTTGACGCAAGCAATGAGGGACACCAAAACACTTCTGATCTCTTGAAATCACGATCCTCTGTGATATCTGACAATGTTTTATACCTCTCTTACCAGAATCCTTCCTCTATGCTGACTCCAGGAAATTAACTATTTAAGGAAGTAATAAAAACACAACCAAGGGCTCATTCTGCGCCAGGTACTAAAGGAGGTCCTGAGGACACAGAGGTGAGTTAAGAAGCCTGCCCTCAGGTTTGGGCTCATTCTAGCGGACAGGCAGGTGAGTAAGTGACCATAACACTCTACCGCAGTTCTTTGCAAGAGGTAAGGGGAATATGAGGCAGAAGCACCCAGGTCAGAAGGCAGAAGGTCTAAGGTCATCTGCAACTCAACTGTGGCACAATGGAGACCAAAAGCCCCCCTCCAGCTTGTGGTGATCAGAGCCACTATGGAAAAGTCAGTGTCAGGACAGGGTGACCTGCATCTGAACAAAGCAGAAAAGAGCTGGCTTCAGTGAAGCCTTGGGCTTCCCAGGTGGCTCGTGGTAAAGAATCTGCCTGCCAGTACAGGGGTGAAGGAGACATGGGTTCAATCCCTGGGTCAGGAAGATCTCCTGGATGAAGGAAACGGCAACTCTCTACAGTCCGCTTGCCTAGAGAATCCCATGGACAGAGGAGCCTGGTGGGTTGCAGTCCATGGGGTCGCAAAGAGTGGGACGTGACTTACCACGCACACAGCAGTGCAGCCCTGTGTGTGGGTCACATGCAAAGCTGTGCACCTCCAATGTTAGGAGGGAGCCACAGAACTTCACAGACAAACCCGGTCCACGATGTGACCAGCATGGTGACCAGTTACACAAGCTCCCAGTATCACTAGGATACAAATAACCAATAGAAGGAAGGCCTGACCTTAGGCTGGGGTCACTGGGGAAGAAGGCAGAGGAAAGTGCAACATGATTATACAGAGAGCAGTGAGCCCAGAAAGGCAGAAAACGCAACAAATCTCTCAAGGTGAACCAGCAAACTAAAAGTTCACAGAGAAAGTCTAGCCCTAGGGAAAACCGGCCTTTCCTCAGTGGTCTCTGTGACAACCCTTCAGAGTGTGCGCTTCCCAACCTTGCAACTCTAGACTGTGCTGGGCCAAGCCCAAGCCCAGGACACAGAACTCCGGCAGGGAGCACGGAAAGGGATCAGGGTGCTTCAGACGAGACCCACAGAACAAGCACTTAGAGATTCTCCAGGAAAAGACTTGATGACACAGGAAGAGTAACCCCCCTGATTAGTATGCAGAGCAGGGTTGCGAGGACATGGGGTGGGGGCGGGGGGGGGGGGGGAGGGGGCCGCAGGGAGGAGTAGGTCTGGAACTCAGGGTTCAACGGGCTGCCTCCTCACACTTCTGTGTCTAGGGATAACAATAAATAGGCAGCGGCAGCAACCACAGGCGGACAAGAGCAAGGCCACCAAGGGCTCAGGCCCTTGGCATCAGAGCCGGACGACAGTGCTGGAGAGTCGGGGAGTCCAGACGGCAATCTGGGGCCAGCAGATGACTGTCCACTAACGGCCTAGGGACAGGCTGCGCCGTGGGGACAGGACTTACTGCTCTGACACACCTGTGAGGTCTCTTCTTTAAGATTCCAAACAGCGATGGCCTCCAAGAGTCCGTGACTGAGTGGACAGTGTCAGGCAAGAAGAGGTCTCAGGAGAAGAGCAGACTGTAGCAAACGCTCATGGTGTCCCTCATCACACACCCTTGGCCCATCTAGTTAATGACCCCAAGGGCAATTCTCACAACCCCCGTGCTCAGACAATTCAGAGGTGCATCCCCCAGGGATCCCCAGCTGGGTTGAACCCCAGCTGCCTCCAACAGCTGCCACTGAATATGGCATCCTTACGTCAGCTCTCTCTCCTTCCACACCGAGCTTCCCCTCTCCCACACTTCTGATTGCTGGGGCTTGCCTATCGTTAAATTACTTCACCCAAGTTCCTACCTCAAATTCTGCTTTGGAGAAAAAACCCAACGGCTCAGGTATACAAGGAGGCGTTTATAAAGATGGTCTCTACAGTGCTGTTGGAGTTACCAAACATTAAAGACAAATCCAAATGCCCAACAGTAAGAAAAGGTAGATAAATGATGATGTAACCTTATGACCGTACACTCCACAACAAGTTGAAGTTAATGATCAAGCTCTCTATGTATGAAAACTGGTAGCACTCAAAAACAGCAAAAATTAAAGATGCAAACTGAAGAGTACACAGCATATAACATACCATGTAACACGCAGCCGGGAAGAAAGAATGAGCTGGAAAGCGAAACAAAGAGCCCCTACCCACCACATCCACTGCCGGCAGTCACACCCTCTGCGTTAGCAGGGCAAAGGCTAATAGAGTTTTGCCGAAAGAACCCACTGGTCAGAGCACACACCCTCTTCCAAAAACACAAGAGAAGACTCTACACATGGACATCACCAGATGGCCAATACAGAAATCAGACTATATTCTTTGCAGCCAAAGATGGAGAAGCTCTATACAGTCAGCAAAAACAAGACCCGGAGCTGACTGGGACTCCTGATCATGAACTCCTTATTGCCAAATTCAGACTGAAACTGAAGAAAGTAGGGAAAACCATTAGACCATTCAGGTATGACCTAAATCAAATCCCTTTTGATTATACAGTGGAAGTGATGAATTCAAGGGATCAGACCTGACAGAGCGCCTGAACAACCACGGATGGAGGTTCGTGACACTGTACAGGAGGCAGTGATCAAGACCAGCCCCAGGAAAAAGAAATGCAAAAAGGCAAAATGGTTGTCCGAGGAAGCCTTACAAATAGCTCTGAAAGGAAGAGAAGGGAAAAGCAAAGGAGAAAAGGAAAGATATACCCATTTGAACGCAGAGTTCCCAAGAACAGCAAGGAAAGACAAGAAAGCCTTCCTCAGTGATCAATGCAAAGAAATAGAGGAAAACAATACAATGGGAAAGACTAGAGATCTCCTCAAGAAAATTAGACATACCAAGGGAACATTTACTACAAAGATGGGCACAACAAAGGACAGAAATGGTATGGACCTAACAGAAGCAGAAGATATTAAAAGGTGGCAAAAATACACAGTAACTGTACAAAAAAGATCTTCATGATCCAGATAACCACGATGGTGTGATCACTGACTTAGAACCAGACATCCTGGAATGCAAAGTCAACTGGGCCTTAGGAAGCATCACTATGAACAAAGCTAGTAGTAGAGGTGATGGAATTCCAACTGAGCTATTTCAAATCCTAAAAGATGATGCTGTGAAAGCACTTCATTCAATATGCCAGCAAATTTGGAAAACTCAGCAGTGCCACAAGACTGGAAAAGGTCAGTTTTCATTCCAATCCCAAAGAAAGGCAATGCCAAAGAATGTTCAAACTACTTCGCAATGGCACTCACCTCAGTTCAGTTGTCGCCCAGTCGCGTCCGACTATTTGCGACCCCACGAACCGCAGCACCCCAGGCCTCCCTGTCCATCACCAACTCCCGGAGTTTACCCAAACTCATGTCCATTAAGTCAGTGATGTCATCCAACCATCTTATCCTCTGTCGTCCCCTTCTACTCCCACCTTCAATCTTTCCCAGCATCACGGTCTTTGAAAATGAGTCAGCTCTTTGCATCAGGTGGCCAAAGTATTGGAGCTTCAGTTTCAGCATCAGTCCTTCCAATGAATATTTAGGACTGATTTCCTTTAGCATGGACTGGTTTGATCTCCTTGCTGTCCAAAGGACTAACAGTCTTCTCCAACAGTACAGTTTAAAAGCATCAATTCTTTGGTGCTCAGCTTTCTTCACAGTCCAACTCTCACATCCATACATGACTACTGGAAAAACCATAGCTTTAACTAGATGGACCTTTGTTGGCAAAGTAATGTCTCTGCTTTTTAATATGCTAGCTAGGTTGGCCATAAGTTTTCTTCTAAGCAGCAAGCATCTTTTAATTTCATGGCTGCAGTCACCATCTGCAGTGATTCTGGAGCCCCAAAAACTAAAAGTCTGTCACTGTTTCCACCATTTCCCCATCTATTTCCCATGAAGTGATGAGACCAGATGCCATGATCTTAGTTTTCTGAAGGTTGAGTTTTAAGTCAACTTGTTCACTCTCCACTTTCACTTTCATCAATAGGCTTTTGAGTTCCTCTTCACTTTCTGCCCTAAGTGTGGTATCATCTGCATATCTGAGGTTACTGATATTTCTCCTGGCAATCTTGATTCCAGCTTGTGCTTCTTCCAGCCAAGTGTTTCTCATGATGTACTCTGCATATAAGTTAAATAAGCAGGGTTACAATATACAGCCTTGACATACTCCTTTTCCTATTTGAACCAGTCTGTTGTTCCATGTCCAGTTCTAACTGTTGCTTCTTGACCTGCATATAGGTTTCTCAAGAGGCAGGTCAGGTGGTCTGGTATTCCCATTTCTTCAAGAATTTTCCAAAGTTTGCTGTGATCCACCCAGTCAAAGGCTTTGGCATAGTCAATAAAGCAGATGTTTTTCTGGAACTCTCTTGACTTTTCTGATGATCCAACGGATGTTGGCAATTTGATTTCTGGTTCCTCTGCCTTTCTTAAATCCAGCTTGAACATCTGGAAGTTCACAGTTCATGTACTGTTGGAGCCTGGCTTGGAGAATTTTGAACATTACATTAACGTGAGATAAGTGCAATTGTGCGGTAGTTTGAGCATTCTTTGGCATTGCCTTTCTTTTGGATTGGAATGAAAACTGACCTTTTCCAGTCCTGTGGCCACTGCTGAGTTTTCCAAATTTGCTGACATATTGAGTGCAACACTTTCACAGCATCATCTCTTAGGATTTGAAATAGCTCAACTGGAATTCCATCACCTCCACTAGCTTTGTTCGTAGTGGTGCTTCCTAAAGCCCACTTGACTTCACATTCCAGGATGTCTGGCTCTAGTTGAGAGTGATCACAACATCGTGATGATCTGGGTCGTGAAGATTTTTTTTGTACAGTTCTTCTGTGTATTCTAGCCACCTCTTCTTAATATCTTCTGGTTCTGTTAGGTCCAAACCATTTCTGTCCTTTATTGTGCCCATCTTTGCAGTAAATGTTCCCTTGGTATCTCTAATTTTCTTGAAGAGATCTCTGGTCTTTACCATTCTATTGTTTTCCTTTATGTCTTTGCATTGATCACTGAGGAAGGCTTTCTTATCTCTCCTTGCTATTCTTTGAAACTCTGCATTCAAATGGGTATATCTTTCCTTTTATTCTTTGCCTTTCGCTTCTCTATGCCTTACAAAAGCCTTTGCCCCCTGAAACCCACTGAGTCCCCAAAGGTATCAGTATTTGATACCAATAGATTTCAAGGGAGTGGAGAAGATGCTCCCAAACTCAAATTGTTTACAAAACCATTTCAGTCACTCTGCACAACCACCTGTGTTACCCAGAGGTCCTGAAGAGACATGATAAAACACCTCTACTGCTCCACCCTGAGGAAGGAGACCTCAGCCCCACACCAGCAGCATGACATCACTGTGAAGTGAGACTCCAAAAGCACCTCCCACTGTGCTCTTCAGTGGACAAGGAGCTGACCTTTCCAGAGCCACGTTACTGCCCGCACCCTTCCAGGACTACCTTCCTTTTTTCCTAGATTTGGCTCCAAACACTTCCTGAGCGTCAGTCACCTCAGCTCATCTCAGGCTCTGGAAACAGAGAGCACTGTGTAGCATGGAGGGACACGTGGATCAAAACCCGACTCACTCTGAGTGTACTAAGAACATCAGATGCCCAGTTCCCTCTTCTTTTCTTGGAGGAAATTTGACAATTCAGAAACACTGTTTTACCAGTGATAATTCTCAACTAGGAAGCAGAAAAGACCAGTGATATTTCCACAAAGCCCTTCCATCATGCTGGCTGAGATTCAGCTCAAGTAAGTTCTTCTGGGCGTGGCAGGGAGAAGAATAATTTTACACACAGAAAACTGAAATATAATGGACAGTGAATTACACAGATGGCTAGTGTTTCATGAGTATGTCAAATCCAGGCAACCAATACCCCCATCTGGATAAAGCAGGTTTCCCTCACTTCAGAAAATTCCCTCCTGCTCCTTCCCAGTCAGCCCCCAGCCTCCTGTGACAACCACTGTTCCTATATTCATTACCAGTCAGCGACACAGAGAAGGTCAGCTTCGCAGGACTTCACAGAGCCATGGAGCATGCACTCTTTGTCCGGCTTCTTTCATGCGGTGCCTTCTGAGCTCCGCCCGAACTACTGTGTATACCAGTGGTTCAGTTACCAGGCAGTTTAGTCATCCGCCCACTAACGGACCTTGCAGTAGGTTCTAGTACTTTGCTATTATCAACAAAGCTGCTACAAGCACTCTTTCACAAGTTGTGTGGACATATATTCTAAGATAAATACCTAGGGTTATGGGCAGGAGTATGTTTAACTTTATAAAAAACTGCCAAAGTGTTTCCCAAAGCGGTTGCACCATCCATGCTCCCACCAGCAATGGACAAGACCCCCAGCTGCTCCACAGCCTCACCAAAAGATGTCAGTTGTTTCAATTCCAGCAAATCTAATGAGTTTGCAAAGGTATCTCATTATGGTTTTACTAGCTTATAACAGCTTTACTGAGATATAATTAAACAAAGCATACAATTCATTCACTTAAACTACATAATTTTATCAATTTTGGTATATTACATTAACTTAATTGTGGTATAATATGTATGTATTAAGGGCTTCCCAGGTGGCGCTAGTGGTAAAGAACCTGCCTGCCAAAGCAGGAGACCTAAGAGATGGGGGTTTGATCCCTGGATAGGGGAGATCCCCTGGAGGAAGTAATGGCAATCCACTCCAGTATGCTTGCCAGGAGAATTCCATGGACAGAGGAGCCTGGTGGGCTACAGTCCATAGAGTCACAAAGAGTCGTACACGGCTGAAGCAACTTGGTGACAGTAGCAAGTATATATTAGGTTGGAACAAAAGTAACAGCAGTTTCAGACTGTGAATTGTAAGTCATTATAAGCAGGCGCAAACATCTTTATTAATCAAAACAGGAACCATTACAATCAACACATGTTTAGCAATGAGAAATAAGTTTGTTTATTCTTGTAGCATAAAAATCCATACTTCAGGATTCCACAGACTCTTGGAAAGCATTTTCTGCCTCCTGTGGTTGTGTTTTCCTTGCAGAAAGTTGTCAAGATGCTTGGAGAAGTGGTAGTCAATCAGCGAAAGGTCAGGTGAAGAAGAGGTAGTCAGCTGGCAAAAGGTCAGCTGAATATGGCGGATGAGGCAAAACTTCCCAGCCCAGGTCACTCAACTTCTACAGCACTGGTTGTGCAATGTGGGTCAGGCTCTGTCATGGGAAGAACTGGGCCCCCGCTGCTGACTAATGCCAAAGCAGGTGTTGAGTTCTCAGTTTATCTCATCGGTTTACTGAGCATACTTCTCAGATGTAACGGTTTCATTGAGATTCAGAAAGCTGCAGTGGATCAGATGGGCAGTAGACCACCAGTGACCATGACCTTTTCTGGTGCAAGTCTGGCTTTGGGAAGTGGCCTGGAGCTTTCAACCACTGAGCTGCTTGTCACCAGCTGTCATATAAAATCCACTTGTCATTGCACATCACAACCTGATTGAGAAATGGTTTGTTGCCGCTACATAGAGTAAATGACACTTCAAAACGACAATTTTTTTGATTTTCGGTCAGCTCCTGAGGCACCCACTTAGTGAGCTTTTTTCACTTTTCCAATTTGCTTCGAATGCCCAATGACCACAGAATGGTCCAGGCTGAGTTCCTTGGCAACCTGTTGAGTAGTTGTAAGAGGATCAGCTTCAGCAACTGCTCTCAATTGGTCGCTGTCACCTCCCAATGGCCTGCTACTACATTCCTCTTCTTCAAGGCTCTCATCTCCTTTGCAAGCTTCCTGAACCAACCACCACTGCACTGGACGTTTGGTAGCACTTATGGGGCCAAATGTCTCTTGATGTTGCCAGTTGTCTTCACTGCTTTATGACGCATTTTGAACTCAAATTTAAAAAAAAAAAAAAAATCACTTGAATTTGCTTTTTGTCTAACATCATTTCCAGTCTAAATATAAAATAAACAGCAAGTAATGTCATTAGCAAAAAATATAAAGTGAGAAATGTGCATTAAAATGATGTATAACACAACCAATTTAAGAATGTATTCCAATATCAAATGGCAAAGTTCAACAATGTCAAACCAAATTACTTTTCCACCAACCGATAAAATACAATTTTACATTCTGACCATTTTTCAGTATAGAATTCAGTGGCTTTAATTATATTCATAATGTTGTACAAACCTCACCATTAATTCCAAAAATTTAGTATCCCAAACAAATTTGCTAACTATTAAACAATAACTCTTCCCTCCCCACCAACCCGGGTAACCTCTCATCTCCTTTCTGTGTATGAATTTGCCTATTCTTAGTTCTTCATAGAAGTGGAATCACACAATATTGGTCATTTTACGTCTAGCTTCTTCCACTTAACATGCTTTCCAGGTTCACCCACACTACAGCATGTGCCAGTACTTCATTCCTTCTTATGCCTACACAGTATTCCACTGGATGTACATATGACACTTCAGCCATTCACCTGTTGATGGACACGAGTTGTTTTCATCTTCTGGCTATTATGAATAATGCCTCAGTGAAAACTGGCGTACAAGTATCTAAGTTTTTGCTTTTAATCCTCCAAGGTACATACAGACCTAGGAGTGGAACTGCTTGATGGTATTCTATGTTTAGCTTTTTGAGGTATCATAAAATTATTTTTTACATAATAGCTGAACCATTTCACATTCTCACCAGCAATGTACAAGGGTTCCAAAGTTTCCACATCCTTACCAACAATTTTTTTTTTTTTTTTTTTTTTTAGTAATAGCCATCGTAAAGAGCATAGAGTGGAGTTTTTGTTTTAATTTGCATTTTCTCAATGATTAATGATGTTGAGTACTTTACCATGTGCGTGTTGGCCATTTATATATCTTCCTTTCTAAACCAGATTTTTTTCCACCCAATTTTTTACCAGATTGTCTTCTGTTACTGAGTTTCAGGAGCACTTTATATATTTTAAGGCAAATTCTTTGTCAGGTATATGTGTTGTAAATATTTTCAATCTATGACTTGCGTTTTCCATTTTCGTATTGGTAACTTTTGATAGGCAGAAGTTTTTTTAATTTTGATAGTCTAATTTGATAATCAATTTTTCCTGAAAGGTAAATGTTATCTGTGTCTTGGATAAGACATATCTGCCTACACACAAGATTATAGATATTCTCCCATCTTCTAAACATTTTATAGTTTTAAATTTTATGTTTAGGTCTACAATCCATGTGGAAATATTTTTGTGAATGGTAAAAGGTATGGGTCAAAGTTCATTTTATTTCATTTAGATATCAACTTGTCCTACCATCATTTTTTGAATGAAATTGTTTTTAGACTGATTTCGGTTTGGAGCTTGCACATAGTTTGGAAACAGTCTTAACATTCCTTATACGACATTCAGCATTCAATAAAGAGAAGACCAGATGACTACACACAAGAAGACAGAAACTGACAACAGATTCTTATCAGGCATGTTCTCTAAAATAAGTATAATTAATATGCTTAGGAAAGTAAATGACTATGAATTTCAACAGAGTAATCCATTTAAAAAATCAAATAGAAATTCTACAAAACTCAAAACTACCTGAAACCAAGAATACAACAGACAGCACATGGGACACAGCAGAACTCAGAAGAGAGGACGGGGAGGCAGGAGGAAATTTTCAAACCAAAGCTCCAAGAGAATCAGAAAGACAGAAGAGAGGCTTTGAGATATACAAAACACAGTGAAAGGTTTAATATATGTGTAATTAAATTCCTTGAAGGAAAGGAAAGAATGAGAGAGAAGCAACCGCTGAAAAAATAGCGGCTGACAATTTCCTAAACTGTTCAAAGATACCAAATTCAAGAACATTATCCAAAGAGGGTAAATACAAAAAAGCCAACTATTTCTATCTTCATGGGCCTTCATTCTGGAAGAAGACAAGCATAAATAAGAAACCTCTATTAACTATTACATAGTATGTAGAATCTAGTAAGTGCTTTCTTAAAAAAAAAAAAAAGAAGATAGGGTTTATAAGGCAAAGGGGCTCCAAAGCATGGAGGAGAGGGAAGCGTCTGCCCTATTACACAGTATACACAAAGCCTGGAAGGAAGAAATAGGGAAAATACTTTTGACTAAACACACATTAACAAGAAGAAAGAAGCCGTACTGACAGAAGATTAAAACAATTTACCAGTTCAAGTATGGAACAAAAAGACTACACATGCGCCATGAGTAACTGGCGGTGTGTGCTCAGTCGTGTCCGACTCTCAGCGACCCCGCGGACTGCAGCCCACCAGGCTCCTCCGTCCATGGGATCTTCCAGGCAAGAATACTGGAGTGGGTGGCCATTCCCTTCTCCAGGGGATCCCTCCCAGCCAAGGATGGAATCCAAGTCTCTTGCATCTCCCGCACTGGCAGGCAGGTCTTTACCCCTGAGCCACCTGAAAAGCCGCATAAATAATGACTTAGACAAACAGCAGTAATTCCACGAGACTTTGTTAAGAACCTACAATTATCAGACTGTATGCTAGATGCTAGGGACTCAAGCAATGTGATACACTCACTTTACTCAACAAGCTTATCAGATGGAAGAGCAATAATGTATCAGTTTAAGCATGAGAAGATTTATGGAAAGCAGGACCCAAACATTACACTAGTTCATGAATACTCAAGAATCCTACAGAAAAAAACACAGTAGCATTACTCAACAGAACTTGCCGTGATGATGGGAATAATCTGTATCTGCATGGTCCGAGAAGGTACCATTAGCCACGTGTGGTTACCAGTACTGAAAATGTGGCTGGGACAAGAAAGGAGTGGAATGATTAATTTTGCTTACTGCTGATTAATTTAAATAGCCACATGTGAGCAGCTGCATGGACAGGGGAAGTAAAGAGTATCACTTGGCTCTACACTTGAATACAGGGGAGCTTCCTGGCGGCTCGGACAGCAAAAAACCCACCTGCAACAAAGGAGACCTGGGTTCAATCTCTGGTTTGGGAAGATCCCCTGGAGAAGAGAATGGCAACCCGCTCCAGCACTCTTGCCTGGAGAACCCCATGGACGGAGGAGCCTGGTGGGCTGCAGTCCGCAGGGTCACAGACAGGCAGACACGACCGCACCACTAAGCACACTGCCACGTGATGAGCCCACACTGAGCGGCCGGAAGCCGTCCCGCTCATGGTCTCACACAGCTCAGATGCCCTTAGCAACTTACACAAGCAGCTGCAGGCTTGACTGGGACTCAGGATCTGCTTCCAGGATGCTCCTCACATGGCTGCTGGCAGGAGGCCTCACTTCCTCACCGCACAGACCTGTCTAGGTGGACCCCTGAGTGTCCTTGTAACATGGCAGATGGCTTTCTCGGAGCAAGGGATCCAAGAGAGAAAGCAACGAGGAAGCTTCAGGGCCTTCTGGGTTCAGAAGTCACACCTGTCACTTCCCCCACATCTAGTATTTAAAAGCAAGTCACTAAATGCAGCCCACGCTCAAGGAGAGAGGTCAAATTCTCTCTTACTTTCCTCAGTGTGATTCCTGTGACTTTGCGTTTTTCAGTTTGCTACTGTGGTGCCTCATTCTGCTTCACTTTATGTCCCATCCAGCCTCTCACACCTCCACCCATCCTCCCTCTGGGTCCATCAGCATTGGATGGATCTTCTCAGAGCAGCTGGCCTCTGAAAACCCTGAGACCCTTCTGAGGGGCAACTAGTGATTTGCTCAGACACGCTGAGAAGCGGAGGCAGAACCAGAAGCCTGTCCTCACAAACCCTCATCAGGGGCTCTCTGCACCACCATAGTATCTGCCTCCTGATTCCAAGACCTACACATCAGGTCACCTCTCCCGGCCTCCAACTCTTCCTGAACTAGGACAGAGTTCCTGCCTGCCCCAGGAAAAACTCAAATATGGGATGCACCTTCACCTCTTCTCATTCTTCCCCAGAAATCCAAATGGTCCCTGAGTCTTGTCCATTCAATCTGGTAAAGATGTTTCAATATCTATCCTGGCCATCCCCCATAGACAATACCCTAAACTCCAGCAGTTTTCTCTTTCATTTGGGCGTCTCCATCAAGTCATCTGCCTCTAGCCTCACCCTAATGTATCTCTCACAATGGCAGCCAGAGATCTGTCTAATATACAGATTTGCCAGGCCATGCCCTTGAAAGAAACTTCCACTGTTGTCTTTGTTCAGTTGCTAAGTTATATCTCTTTAGGACTCCATGGAATGCAGCATGCCAGGTTCCTCTCTCTGCAGTTTGCTCAAATTCATATCCAGTGAGTCAATGACGCTATCTATCTCATCACCTGCTGCCCCTTTCTCCTCCTGCCTTCAATCTTTCCCAGCACCAGTGTCTTTTCTAATGAGTCGGCTCTTAACATCAGCTCTTCACTTCGTAAAGTACTGGAGCTTCAGCATCAATCCTTCCAATGAATATTCAAGATTGATTTCCTTTAGGATTGACTGGTTTGATCTCCTAGCATGGTTCCCCATAAACTCTCCTCATAAGAAGCAGAGTCAGGAAAGGCCTTGTAAACTGGCTCAGGGCCTTGGATTTTATCCTTCAGCTTATAAAAAGGAACTTGATATTTGACTATGTCCTCTCTACCAGATGCCTTACCTATGTTATTTCATTTAAACTCAAAGACCATGAAATATCAGCACACTGTTCCTCTGCACATACTGTTCTTTCTAATTAGCCCTCTCATCAGTAAGCCTTGAAGCCATAGTAACCTAAGGCCTTTCCCGGACCACAAATCTCTCCACCAGATCCAGTTCCCCTAGCTCCACCATCTCTTCTTGGCTAGACCCTCTTACAATTTGTTTACACGGCAATTACCCTAACCTGCTTGAAAAAAGGGATATAACGTTCATCTTTGCTCCTTTGGCCCTAGCAAAGAACCTGCTTCAGAGCAGGTCCTCAGTGAAAGTTGATGATTGGCTGACTAAAAGGAGAGCCCATCATGGTACTGATATCCTAAGCTTTAAAGCAATCAACAAATCTCTCTGAGGTATCGCATCAATTAACTTATCTCCCCAAAAGCCAAAGGAGCAGTGCCCAGGGTTCTTAACACTCTTTGAATTGCTCAACACTTACTGTGATTTGAGGCAGAGGTGCTCAGACCAAGTGAACCTCTAAGACCATCTGGACCTCTCCCACACGCCCTATACTCTTTGCACATACTTCTGCGATTCCAGAACAGGGCTTCCCAACAAAACACTTACGGAGAACCATTCATAAATGTGTTAAGGGATAGTATCGGCTAACTTGATTTAATACTATGTGTCAGATATGTGCCAAGGACTTAATACGCATGAGTTCACTTAATCTTGACAACCTCACCAGCAAAGTACTGTTCAACCTTAGTCCTATTAAACAGACACACGAACTGCGGCCCAGAGAAGACTGGAACAAAATTAAACAGGCACTGACTGAAGATATCAGGTACTTTGTATTTTCACGTGCTTTATTTCATTTATTCCTCTGTACAATTTAGCAATGAAGTCGTGTATTACATTTCCATTTTTAGGCAGGAAATCTTAAGGCTTGCAGAAACGGCACCATAACGCATCGCTTGTAGGGCTAGGAGCCAAATCCAGATCGTCAGACTCCTGGGCACCTTTTACAACGAAGATCTGGCCCTTCTGTGGCTGAGTCGGGACTGAAGTGGCCACTGTGCAAAGCGGGGCCACCACTGCGGACGCGGAGCCTAGGCTCACAGGACGAACGGAGTGACGCCGCCTCCCACCTGGCACATCTGCAACGTCTGTCTCCCCCCGCTGCACGTTCCGCTGCTTCTGGGGGCCTGCCAGTCTGCTCCAGCCAGGCCAAGGAGACCATCTTGCACGTTATCCGGGCGCCATCACCGCGGCTCAACTAACCCAACACGCAGGAGGCGGCGAAGGGCTCTCTTGGATCGGTCCCCATTCCTGCATCCGGCCTCACGCCCGTACTGACGAGTGGGGAGCAGGTGTCACCCCCGCCCCCAGCCCGGGGCCCGCTGGCGAGGCGCGGAGCCGCCACCCCGCCGCCGCCCCGGGAGGAGGGGGCGCCCCCGCCCCGCTCCCGCAAGCCCCGCCGGGCCGCCCCCGACGCCCGCGCCGTTACCGATTCCGCTGCTCTTTGAAGAGCGCCGTCAGCGCGCGGAGAGCCTCCAGGTCCTGGATGGGCGCGGGCATCATGACGCCCGACATCCTGCCGGGCAGCGGCCTGGGCGCCGCCATCTTGCCGCTCGCAGCTCGGGCCGAGCGGCCGACGACGAGGAGCCGGAGGAGGAGGAGCAGGAGGGCCGGCGGGAGGGAGCGCGGGCTGCTGCCTCCGCACGCCGCCGCCGCCGCCTCGGCGCCGCTGCAGCCCACGGGCCCGGCCGGGAAAGCGCGAGACCAACCGCCCAAGGCGCGCCTCAGGCCGGAGGACGCGACGACGCGGCGAGGGGGAGGGGGCGCGGGCGGAAGTCCCGCCTGCGGGGAGGGGGGCGCCGGCCGGAAGTTCGCCCTGTGGGGAGGGGGCGCGGGCGGAAGTTGTGTTTGAGGGGGTGGGGACGTCAGGAGGGCGGAGGGTCCCCAAGGAGAAGTCGGAGGGGTGGGCCCGGAATGGGGACACGCTGAGCGGGGCAATGGGGACGGAGGGGGTCTCCATGGGAGCAGGTGTGGGGGACGAAGGTACCTTGAGGGGGAGATGCTGGCAGACGGGGCTCTCCGCAGGGAGGGGATGTGAGGGAGGCTGGGGAGTCTTACAGAGGCTCCCCTGGAGGAGAAGGCTGAAGACCGATCCTGCGATCGGAAGGGTTGATCAGGGCTCACACCGACCCTCTGGGAGCTGGAGCAGTCTGTGTCCATCTTGGAAGTCTCAGTCCCTGGAAGCTCAGTTCCCAGTTCTTCAATCAGTCAGTTCAGTCGCTTAGTCATGTCCAACTCTTTGCGACCCCATGGACTGCAGCATGCCAGTCTTCCCTGTCCATCGCCAACTCCCAGAGTTTACTCAAACTCATGTCCATAGAGTCAGTGATGCCATCCAACCATCTCATCCTCTGTCGTCCCCTTCTCATCCTCTGTCGTCCCCTTCTCCTCCTGCCTTCAATCTTTCCCAGCCTCAGGGTCTTTTCCAATGAGTCAGCTCTTTGTATCAGGTGGCCAAAGTATTGGAGCTTCAGCCTCAGCATCAGTCCTTCCGATGAATATTCAGGACTGATTTCCTTTAGGATGGACTGGTTGGATCTCCTTGAAGTCCAAGGGACTCTCAAGAGTCTTCAACAGCGCAGTTTGAAAGCATCAATTCTTCTCCACTCAGCTTTCTTTATCAGTGATCTTACTGGTGGTGGCTCAGATGGTAAAGAATCTGCCTGCAATGCAGGAGACCGAGTTCAATCCCTGTGTTGAGAAGATCCCCTGGAGAAGGGAATGGCTACCCACTCCCATATTCTTGCTTGGAGAATTCTACGGACAGAGGAGCCGAGTGGGTTACAGCCCATGGGAGTGCAAAGAGCCCAACATAACTGAGCGGCTAACACAGACGGACAATAACAAATCATTTACCAGGCCTGCGTGGGGTGAGAATGCTGTTATTTCAGCTCGCTGGCGGTGGCTTAGTCCCTAAGTTTAGCCTTTGCGGCCCCACTGACTGTAGCCCACCAGGCCTCTCTGTCCACGGCATTTCCCAGGCAAGAATACTGGAGTGGGTTGCCAGTCCCTTCTCCGGGGGGTCTTCCCGACCCAGGCGTAGAAACTGCATCTCCTGCACTGCGGGTGGAGTCTTTACCACTGGGCCCCGGCGACTCTGTTCCAGTTCATTAAGGGCTTTATATACATACAATCTGAAGTCAAGGAGCTTAATTCTACAGAGTTAGGCTAAGAATTGTGTTTTTCTAAAGGAAGTGAGATGAGATGGTTGGATGACATCATCAACTCAAAGGATGTGAGTTTGAGCAAACTCTGGGAGATAGTGAAGGACAGGGAAGCCTGGTGTACTGCAGTCCAAGGGGTTGCAAAAAGCTGGACACGACTGCGTGACTGAAAAACAGCAAAGGGAAATGAGTATATTTTACAGGAATCAGATAAGGCTTTCTCTAGGGGTACTGGTAACTCACTTTTCACTGCATGGGATTCACTTCTTGATCATATCATTTATGTTCTTTGAACAAACATTGTTGCCAGACCCAATGCTTGGTACAGGACGAACTGTGATCTCTCAGTATCTGCATGGGATTGGGTCCGGGACACCCCCTTACCCCCGCAGGCTCCAAAAACCGCAGATGTTCAAGTCCCATAGTCAGACCTCCATATCCACAGATACTGCAACTCGTGGAGACAGAGGGCCAACCGTGTAAAGATCTATGAGAGATGATCCCAACCCTGAAGGAACTCACCGACTATTCAGATAGAGAGGCAAACAGCATTGAATACAGTTGATTACTGCTATAATAGAGGGCTGGACAAATTGCTGTGAGGCCAACTAGAATATATAAATAATACTCTCTACATTTCTACTTGAAGTGTAAGGGTGTGTTTAGGACATGTTTTTAATGTTCTTTGCTAAATAAAATTTAAAGACCTGATAAACACCACCAGAATATGCAGGAGAAATGAAACATGAACAAGCAAGTCAGCTGAGACTGTAATTCAGCCCTATCCATTTAACTGACGATATTTTCATGAATTCCACAAATATTTCTACATACCTACTTTGTGCCAGGCATTATGTCGCCTAAAGATGCTCAAGACCATCCAAAATGTTTAACAATCCTTAAACTAACAGGGCAGGATCGCCTAATTTTTTCCCAAGAAACAGGGAATAGTAAAATGTATTGTCACCAATCAAGATCTTACCCCTTAGTTTTCCATCCTCAATTGTAAAACAAAAGTAACTACTCGATTCTTCTAGAAAACATGTCCCATAACATTCAAAATCATTACCTGGAATATTGCAGTATGAACATGACTGCTCTCTTTGCTTCTTCTCTTGCCTCCCTACATTATAAGTCCTTTAAAAATATGAGTCAACATTTCGTTTTGCTCAAAACCATCCAAAGGATTTCCATTTCACTCAGAGCAAGTGTCACAGTTCTTCCAGTGGAAGTGTCCCTAAACAGGCTGCCTCCCTCACTGATTCTGATCACACCTACTAATCTCTTCATCCTCCACTGAGCTTCAACTACCCTGCCCTCCTTGTCCTCCACCTGGGGAGGTATGCTCCTGCCTCAGGATTTTGCACATGCTGTGCCTGTTGCATGAAACACTTTCAATGCTTATCTAGCACATACTTGCCTGGTTTATTTCTTTCCTCTGCTCCAAAGATCTCTTAATGAGTTTCCCTTGTCAGTCTTTAAAATTGTAGCGTACCACCCAAATTCCTGATCCTCAGGAATTTTTCTTCATAGCCCTTAACACTTCCTATATCACATCCTTTACTTGTTTATTTATTTATTGTTACCATTTTGTTTACTGCCAAAATGGTTAAGCTACACAAGGACAGAGATTTTGCTTTTTTTTACTTTTATCTCTTCAGCCTCTAGAAAAGGACTAATTATGTGGTAACTGCTCAATAAACATCAGTTAAATTAATGAACAAAAATATTTTAAAATATATTTTCAAAAAGGAGAAAGAAAATAACACGCCTCCAGAAATGGGCGAACAATCCAAACAGTACAAGAACGAGGAAAGATGGAAGATAGGAAGAAAAAAGTCATCAAAGGACATGAAAAATAGAGACATAAACAGGACAGTCTAGAAGTACAGGTGAGGATGAGAAACAAAAGGATGTGAAATTGGTCAAACCATGGAATGTTACTGACTGCTTGGAACTGGCTAGAGGATTTCAACCTTGGATGAACTGACAGAACTAAGTTATTATTTCATTTGGGCTAAATAGCATTTCTTTAGCCTTTTAAAAATGTTTTATAATGATGCCTTATGATGAACATGCCACCATGTAGATGTACATGAATTAAACTTTAGATGAAAATTTGTGGTATGTTCGTGCCTTGAGCCTGCTGCAGAAGAACTGGATCTGCCATGATTCAATAATCAAGAAATGAAAATAAATAAAAAGAAAGGAAAAAGAAATGAAGGAAAGAGACTTCCCTGGTGGTGCAGTGGTTGAGAATCTACCTTCCCCTGCAGGGGACCCAGATCTGATCCCTGGTCAGAAAACTCCATCCCACACGCCGCAGCCAAGTGTTCACATCCTGCAACTAAAGGCCCTGTGTACCACAACTGAAGACCTCACATGCTGCAACTAAGACTCCACGAAATAAAGAAATTTTTTTTTTAAAGAGAAAGAAAGCATATGCCAGATATCAGCTCCTCCTCCAAAACAATAATGTTCAGTGGATGCTCAAGTCAGCCCATACCTCTCTTTGGCGCTAACTTTGGAGAATCCCCCTCGTGCTACACACGTGTTTATGTACTGTCCTTTGAATCTGAGATCCTCAAGGCAGGGACTTTATCTCCCTTATCCTGTTCAGGATCAAGTTCAAAGCCTTGTGCCTAGATTCAAGGCTATAAATATGTGTGAAACTGAAAACTTTGAAGACCAAAGAAAAAAGTAACAGAAGAGTGTAATTGTTAAGAGCGGGGATCAGCAAACTGCAGCCTGCAAGCCAAATCTTTCCCACTATCTATTTTCATAAATTTTATTGGAAATTGTCACACTCGTTCACTATACATATTGCCTGTGGCTTCTCTGATGCTGTAGTGACAGGGTTGAGTAGTTGTGGCAGAGACTGTATAGCCTACAAAGTCTAAAATATTAAAACAATTAGGGGATTTCCCTGGTGGTCCAATAATTAAGACTCCGAGCTCCCAGTGCAGGGGGCACAGGGTGCAATTCCTGGTCAGGATCCCCTAAGAACCCACATGCTATGCCATGTGGCAAAAGAAAAAAGAAAAGAAATTAACTGTTTGGCTGCTTGGTTTTCCATAGGAAAGATTTGCTAACCTCTGGTAAAAAGCGTGAGCTCTAGATCATTAGGCAATCTTGGATGATGGGAAGTGTGTCTTCATCTCTTAGCACCTAACTTTGGACAAGTAACCACCTCTTAAAGCCTATTTTTTTCATTTGTAAAATGGAATATTAATCAGATCAGATCAGTCGCTCAGTCGTGTCCGACTCTTTGCGACTCCATGAACCGCAGCACGCCAGGCCTCCCTGTCCATCACCAGCTCCCGGAGGTCACCCAGACTCACACCCATCAAGTCAGTGATGCCATCCAGCCATCTCATCCTCTGTCGTCCCCTTCTCCTCCTGCCCTCAATGCCTCCCAGCATCAGAGTCTTCTCCAATGAGTCAACGCTTCCCATGAGGTGGCCAAAATACTGGAGTTTCAGCTTTAGCATCATTCCTTCCAAAGAAATTCCAGGATTGATCTCCTTCAGAATGGACTGGCTGGATCTTCCTGCAGTCCAAGGGACTCCCAAGAGTCTTCTCCAACACCACAGTTCAAAAGCATCAATTCTTCGGCGCTCAGCCTTCTTCACAGTCCAGCTCTCACATCCATACCTACTTAATTCAGTGGTTTGGAGGATTCAATGAGATAGTCTGTGTCAACCCAGTGTCTGTCATATATTTAGCTCTAGAGCTAAAGAGCTTTAGTCTAAGTGAAGTAAGCCATTCACAAGAAGGACAAATACTGCACAATTCCATTTATATGAGGTGCTTAGAGTAGTGAAAAGTCTTGGGGCAGAAAGTGAATGTGGCAGCCAGGGGCTGGAGGAGGAAAGAATGAGTGTTTTTCTTTTAGATGCATGTAAAATTTTCAACTTCAAGGTGAAAAGAATTATGGAGATGGATGCTGATGGTTATTACAGACTAGCATTTAATATCTTTGAAATGTACACTTAAAATGGTTCAGATAGCCAATTTTAGGTTATGTGTATTTTATGCCATGGTTTTAAGGTAAAATATAAGTAAGAGAATTCCTCTCCAACAAAACTGCACCATGGGAAATGCTAAGGAAGCTTCTTTGGGCTGAGGGAAATGCTATCAAACAGAAATGCAAATCCTGACAAGATGGAAGAGAGTTGGAAATGGTAAATACCTGGGTAAATGCAAACAGCCATTTTCTTCTATTTGCTCTTTTCCTCTTAATTGTTTTATAAACTGGTTTATAATAAAAATTAGACCATGTTCTTGCGAGGTTATAAATGAAGTGTAACAGCAATAATAGAAGAGAGAAGAGAATGACCTACGAGGTCATTGTGTAATAGATTCCTGGCAGCAACTACTTTAAAAATGTGAAGAATCATAGATAAGATGCCAACAGAAAAACTGAAATGGAATTCCTAAAAACATTCCAGGAACTTCCCTGGCGTTCCAGCGGTCAGGTTGCCTTCCAGGGCACGGGGTGTGGGTTCAGTCCCTGGTGGGAGCTAAGATCCCCCACACTTTCGTTGTTTAGGCACCAAGTTATAGCGAACTCTTCCGCAGCCCCAGACTGTAGCCTGCCAGGAGCCTCTGTCCATGGGATCGCCCAGGCAAGAATGCTGCAGTTGGGTGCCAGTTCCTTCTCAAGGCGATCTTCTTAACTCAGAGAGCAAACCCAAGTCTCCTGCACTGCAAGCAGAGTCTACCATCTAAGCCACTAGGGAAACTCGGGATAAGGTTAAAGCAGCATTTAACAGGAAACATAATTTTAAATGCATAGATTGGAAAAGTAGAAAGAGCTCGAACACATTATCTAAGCTTTAACCTTGCATGTATGTGTAGTAAGTCACTTCAGTCCTGTCTGACTCTTCATGACCCCATAGACTGTAGCCCTCCAGGCTCCTTTGTCCATAGGATTCTCCAGGCAGGAATATTGGAGGGGGTCACCATGCTCTCCTCCAGGGGATCTTCTTGACCCAGGTGAGTTCTTTACCACTAATGTCACCTGGGAAGCCCAAGCTTTCACCTTAAAATACTACAAAAAGGAGGGCAAATTAAACCCAAAGCAAGCCAAAGGACGGAAATAGTAAAGATAAGGGGGAAAATCATTGAAATAACGAAGAAAATAATTGGAACTTTAGTGAAAGCAAAAGCTAGCTCCTTGAAAAAGGTAATAAAATCAAGAGACTTATAGTTGGGCTAATGTCTTAAGAGGAAGATACAAATTTCCAATATCAGGAGTAAAAGAGAAGACATTACCTCAGAGTCTATAGACATTAAAAAATAATAAGGGTATGTTATGGACAACTTTATGGTGATAAATATGACAATCTACATGAAGCAGACAGATGCCTTGAAAAACAGAAATTGCCAAAACTCACCCAAGAAAAAATATAAAGCATGAACAGCCTGCTATCAATTAAATAAGTTGAATTTATAAATAAAAACCTTCCCATAAAGAAACTCCGGAGTGACATGGCTTCAGTGGTAAATATTATCATGCATTTAAGAAGGAAATAATATTCATTCAACACAAACTCTTTCAGAAAAAAAAGAGGCAACGTCTCTCAACTTATTTTATAAATCTAGCTAGTATTATCCTGATTCTAAAACCAAGCAAAGACCTCATAAGGAAAAAAAAAAAATGAACTATAGACTAATATCTCTCATAACCATAGACCCCAAAATTCTTAACTAAATATTAACGAATCAAGCTATATATTAAAAATGACAATATATCAGGACCAAGTGGGGCCATATTCTGGGAATGTAAAATTAAGTTAACATCCCAAACTCAATCAATATATTTCACCATATTAATAGATTAAAGAGAAAAGGCATATTATCATTTCAATAGATGCAGGTAAAAGCATTTTATATAATTCAAGAGTCTTTCTTGGCAAAAACTCCCAGAAAGGTAAAAACAGAAGGGAATTTTCAAAACCTGTTTAAGAGCATCTACAAAAAATTTACAGCTGACATCAGATTCAGTGGTGAAAGACTGTGCTTAACAAGGTAAGGATTCATGCTCTTACTATGTCTATTTAACATTTACTGGAAGTCTTAGGCAAGACTAGAAAGAGAAATGGAAGATATACAAATTAGGAAAGATGAAAAAATGTCCTTTTTGCAGACCACTTAATCATCTTTGTAAAAATCCCTAATGAATCTATAAAAACTGTACTGGAACTAGTAAGGGAGTGTAGCAGGGTTATATATGAAAATCAATTGTATTTTTATATATTGGGGATGAACAATTACAAATTCAATTTAATGAACAACTTTACTTATGATGACATCAAAAATACCTGGGAATAGGGCCTTCCCTGGCAGTTCAGCGGTTTAGATGCTATGCCTTCAGTGTAGGCGGTATGAGTTCAATCCCTGGTTGGGGAACTAAGATCCCACATGTCATATGGCCAAAAAAAAGAAAAAACAGGAATAAATTTAAATGAAAGACATATAAAACTTGTACAATGAAAACTATAAAACATTACAAAGAGAAATTGAAAAAGACCTAAATAAACAAAAATATATACCATGTTCATAGATTGAAAGACTTAATATTATTAAGATGTCAGTCCTCCTCAAATTGATCTATAGAGTCTTGCAGTTCCAATGAAAATTCTAACAGTCTTTGTAAAAAGACATTGACATTTAAAAATTTGTATGAAAAGACAAAGAACCTGAGATAACCAAAACAATTTTGAAAAATAAGAACAAAATTGAAGGCTGCAAGCTCTGTGATTTCAAGACATACTCTAAAGCTACAGTCATCAAGACAGTATGGAACAGGCCCTAGATTGATGGAATAGGATAGAAAACCCAGAAATAAACCCATACTTCAATAGTCAGTTTGTTTTTGGCAAAAGCACCAACGTAATTCAAAGGAGAAGTCAATGAAATGCCACTATGCATCCATTAGAAAGGCTAAAAGGTAGGAAGAGAGTAACAGTGTTATTGGTGACTCAGAGAAACTGGTGGAACTGAAAGTTGTATGGCTGCTCTGCAAAGCAGTACGACAATATCTTTAAAATATACGGGTACAACATGACTCAGCATTTCCTTATACACAAAGTATATGTGCATGCTTTTCTACACAGAGTCATATACAAAAATGTTCTTAGTAACATTATTCGTAATAGCCTCAAACAGGAAGTAATCCAGATGTCCATCATCTGGTGAATGGGTAGACAAATGGTGGTTCGATTCAGTTCAGTTCAATTCAGTTGCTCAGTCGTGTCCGACTCTTTGCAACCCCATGGGCTGCAGGATGCCAGGCCTCCCTGTCCATCACCAACTCCCAGAGCTTGCTCAAACTCATGTCCATCGAGTCAGTGATGCCATCCAGCCATCTCATCCTCTGTCGTCCCCTTCTCCTCCTGCCTTCAGTCTTTCCCAGCATGAGGGTCTTTTCAAATGAGTCAGTTCTTCACATCAGGTGGCCAAAGTATTGGAGCTTCAGCTTCAGCATCAGTCCTTCCAATGAATATTCAGGACTGATTTCCTTTAGGATGGACTGGTTGGGCCTCCTTGCAGTCCAAGGGACTCTCAAGAGTCTTCTCCAACACCACAGTTCAGAAGCATCAATTCTTCAGCACTCAGCTTTCTTTGTAGTCCAACTTTCACATCCATACATGACTACTGGAAAAACCACAGCTTTGACTAGATGAATCTTTGTCAGCAAAGTAATGTCTCTGCTTTTTAATATGCTCTCTAGGTTGGTCATAGCTTTTCTTCCAAGAAGCAAGCATCTTTTAATTTCATGGCTGCAGTTACCATCTGCAGTGATTTTAGAGCCCAAGAAAATAAAGTCTGTCACTCTTTCCATTGTTTCTCCATCTATTTGCCATGGAGTGATGGGACCAGATGCCATGATCTTAGTTTTGTGAATGTTGAGTTTAGATGGTGGTATTTCCACAGAATGAAATGCTGCTCAGCAATAAAAAGGAACAAAATATTAATGCATGCAATGACATGGATCATCTCACATCATGCTAAGTAAAAATATCAATCACGAGACTACTACATAATATCAAAATTATGGAAAAGGCAGACTTACAGTGGAAGAAAGAAGTTGCATGTAGAGGTGAGGCAGGAGGATATGGAGGGCTGTGAGGAAGCATTTTAGGGTAAAGGAATTGACCTGTATCATGATGGTGCAGGTGGCTACCGATGGTACACAATTACCAAAACTGTTCAAACTATATGTACTTTAAAAAAAGGTGAATTTGTATATAATAATAGCTAGTGAAAAAATTCAACAACAAGAAAATCATGACAGGCCATCGTAGATAACTAGCACAGACCTGCCCTCATGCTTATAAAGAACTAGAAAACTGGACAAAATATGTGGAAAGACCCTTTTTAGACCCTGAACAATAGGCACGTAGCACTGGGATCCCCACGAGAACCAAAGTACATGAGGCGGTCTTTGTGATCACCCAGCGTTTCTGCAAGGACTCACTTTCCATGTGGCAGTACAGAAAGCGGGGGACTCTGGACAACGAGTGCGTCTCACCGAATTAAGAAGACAGAGATCACAGGTTGCAGACCAGAGTGGCTGGAATTCGCAGAGGTGGGGACCCTGCAGAGAACAAAGCAGATAGGAATCTGCTAGGGTTTCGGACTATTAAACTGCGTGCACAGGGTGAGAGTTTGTGAAGCAAGACAAAGAACAGCTCTGAGGAACCGTGACGCCCCAGGCCGCAGCACTCACACAGTGAGGAAGGTGTTCAGGTTGGCCAGTCAGGTCAGAGAGAGAAATAAGCACACAGATGAACCTCAAACACATTTCGTGTGCGTGCGTGCGTGCCCAGGCGTGTCCGACTCTTTGCAACTCCATGGACAGTATCCTGGAAGGCTCCTCTGTCCATGGGATTTCCCAGGCAAGAATATTGGAGTGGGTTGCCACTTCCTACTCCCAGGGATCGTCCCGACCCAGGGATCGAACCCACGTCTCCTGCCGTCCCTGCATTGTTGGAGGATTCTTTGCTACTGAGCCCCCAGGGAAGCCCAGCAAAAGACATTATGATAGGTGAAAGAAATCAGACAAGAGAGACACCATATGGTGTGATCACATTTGTATGAAATTTCTAGAAAAAGCGAACACTGTAGAGACAGAAAGTGGAGATGGGGGTAGGAACCCAGATGGGCCTAGCATGAACAGGAGGGAAACCTGGGGGGCGTGATGGAAGCGCTCTAAGACTGCGATACTGGGATGACACAATGGAAAATTCTACCAAAACTCATCAAACTGATCAATTTTTAAAACTCCTGGCCCTGTTTGGAAAAAGCATCTCAGAAGTTTGTTTGGAAATCAGCGATTTTTAGAAGATGGCTGCTCTCTTCTATCACTGCTGGACTCCAGCTGCAACCTTCCAGCCCCCAGCCAACCCTGCCCACTTCAGACTGTCCCCTACAATCCGAGTTCGTTCTGGCCAATCTCTTCTGTTTACTGTTAGTTCTTAATTCAGTGAGTTTCCTATGCTGACAGACTCTATCTATCTCAAGCGTTAGGTCAAGGGGAGATTCCATCAGCCACTAAGGAGCGCTGTTCAGTCCTCAATGACAAGTTTTTCCTCCAGTTTCAGAGCTTATTCTTATACTTGTGTTCCTAAGGGTTTCGTTACACCACCCCTAGATTGTCTAGTTGGTGGATTTGTTGTGCAGTGGTAAATACATTGCACCCATAGAGCTGTTTATCCATTTTATTTTTATTTCAAAAATTTGAACGCATGGTAAGCATATACTTGAACTCTTGGTGTTCAAGAACTCTTTAAATGTTAATAGAATAGTACACCTGTTTTAAAAAAGCTTCTGGCATGCTACCAGGCCTTGGTAGACACGGGACACCTATCTGCGATGTCAAGAGACCATGTGGCCAGTACTGCCCATTAAGAGCTGAATCCCATCAGACCTTCCAAGGGTGCAATGGCCATTAGCCGTCGAATGGAGGTGGCATACCTGGGGCTGAGGACCAGCCATGTCAGCAGGCGAAAGTAAGTAACCCAAACTCCTGTCCTTCCACCGTGGCCCTGGTCCATATCCATAAGCTCTCTTCACCGCTGGCCACCCCATGGGAGTCTTTTTATGATCAGATGGAGAAGGGAAACAGCCAGCTCGGTTCACTGATGGGACTGCTCCATGTAACGTTCATTTCTGTAACAAATGATTGCAAATTTAGAGACTCGAAACAACCCAAACTTAGTATCTTACTGTTCTGAGGTTCAGAAGACTGAAGGAGATCTCACTGGGCTGAGATCGAGGTGTTGACAGGGACACACCTGCGTTCTTTCTGGAGACCCTGGAGGAGGATGCTTCCTGGTCTTTTCCAGTTTCAGAGTCCACCCACGTTCTGTGGCCCGTGACCCCTTCCTCCAGCATCAGAGCCAGCCACACCGCTGCAGGTCTGAGCCCTTCACACAGCGCTGCTGTCTCTCTGATTCTTGCTTACATCATCACATCTCCCCTTCTGACTCTTGCAGTAACAACCCTGCCTCCCTCTTTCGTGTCTAAGAACCTTTGTGGTGACACTGGGCCCACTCAGATAACTCAGGGTAACCCCCCATCTCAAGATCAACTGATTAGCAGCCTTCCACCTGCATCCTCCATGCCCTCTTCCACGTAATTTAGCATAGTCTCATTGGAAAAGACCCTGATGCTGGGAAAGATTGAAGGTGGGAGGAGGACGGGATGACAGAGGATGAGATGGTTGGATGGCATCACTGACTCAATGGACATGAGTTTGAGCAAGCTCCGGGAGATGCTGAAGGACAGGGAAGCCTGGCGTGCTGCAGTCCATGGGGTCGCAAAGAGTCGGACACGACTGAGCGACTGAACAACAACAGGTCCCATGGATTGGACAGGGCAGCCTTGGGGACCATTATTCTGTCTACCACCCTTGGCAGGTGGGTATGAGCCAAAGGCGGACTGTGGCCTCCTGCAGCCCCATTCAGGGGTGGCTTTGAAAGACACCAGTGAGTTGAAATCTTAAAGGACAAAGTTTGGAGCATGGGCCTGGTCAACCATTTCATATGGCAAGAGATTTGGTCCAAGGTTAGAGTATATAGAGACCGAAGTGCAGTGGCAAATAGCTTGCTGCTTGCTCAGAGTCCTGGAAGAAGAAATGTTAGAAAAGTGGGAACAAGGAGATCCGAGAAGAAGATGTGTACGAACCTAAGAGAACAGGCCCCAGGAGCAAAGGTTTCTGCCTGTTGATGCTCACCAGAGAGCACCCAATACAGAAAAGGCATCAGACATCTAAGTGGACAGAACAACTTTAGCGCCAGCCTTTGTCACCAGCCACCCAGGGACTGACACATGAATCCTCACGAGTTGATTGGCCACAGTGCCAGAGATTGGGGCCATCCACGCGTGGGCCCAGCAGCACGGGCAGCCCCCCACTAAAGCCGGTGTACCCACTGCCTCTGTCAAATGCCCCGTTTTCTCCCTGCCCCCTTCCCTGAGGTTCTGCTGCCTTCACACAGGCGTTGGTCCCGAGAGTTCTTCCCAATAGCTTCCTGCACCCAGATCTCCATACCCCACTCCCTGGGGCTCCCAACCTGGGACAAGTTGCTCCTCACCTCTTTGTTGGATGGATTTAAACTACATGCCTCCATCATGGTCAGTGCCATCCTTCTCCCGACCGCGGAGAGAGACGGCTGGGGCCCCCATCCAAAGCTGGTGATCCAAACATATAAGGACCCAGTTCTTTTCTAGATGATTGACTGACCCTGGAAACACCCCCACTACCTTGCCACCTACTGTTGCTCATTCTTCAGTCACAACATCGTGTCTGACTCTTCACGACCCCGTGGACTGTAGCACGCCAGGCCTCCCTGTCCATTGCCAACTCCTGGAGTTTACCCAAACTCATGTCCATCGAGTCGGTGATGCCTTCCAACCATCTCATCCTCTGTTGTCCGCTTCTCCTCCTGCCTTCAATCTTTCCCAGCATCAGGGTCTTTTCCAATGAGTCAGTTCTTCGCATCAGCTGGCCAAAGTATTGGAGCTTCAGCTTCAGCATCAGTCCTTCCAGTCAATATTCAGGGTTGATTTCCTTTAGAATGGACTGGTTTGATCTGGCCCCCACCCATGGGCCTCAGTAATTCAGCCACTGAGCTCATCCCATCCCCAGAGACAGCTGCTCCCAGGGCAGGTGACCCTGTTTTGCCAAGAACAGGATCCAGAGTGCACACCCCGGAACAGGTGGAGGTGTGTCTTCCAGGCGAGTGGGTGGTGAGTGAGGCTGTCAGGACACCTGGCCTCCTGGGCCCCGCTCTCCACTTATCTCAGCCAGTCTGCACTGCGTTCTCATCCCTGAACTCTGCGACCTCCTCTGCTGGCCGGGACACAGTCTGCAGTTATTTAACACAGTCGTTCGTCTACCTATGTGCAGTCCATCGGCTCCTCTGAAACACGAGCTTCATGAGGGTAGGAAGCTTGCCGGTCTTGTTTACTCTTATACCTTTAGGATCTGGCTTAGCGCTTGGCTCCGTGGATTAGGAGCACACGTTTGAGGGAATCCCTGGCCGCCCAGTGGTTAGGACTCGGGGCTGCCACTGCCGCGGACCCAGCTTCCATCTCCAATCAGAGAACTGAGATCCTGGAAGCTGCACACCACAGCCAGAAGGAAAAACAAGCCCATGTGTGAAGACAGACTACTGTTACCATTTAACGGGCTCTGGAGCCCGAGGCCACTCGCAGAGCTGCTGGTGCCTTGGCTGTGAAAGGAGAGTGGAGAAGGTCGCTGTCAGGATAGACGAGATAACGTGGGGACAAAGCAGTTAGCACGGTGTGCCCGGGTAGGCAGTGCGGAGCGGCTGGCACACACCGAGCTCCTCTCTGTCCTTTGTGAACCGGGAGGCAGAGCCATCTGCTGGGGGCAGGTCTCGGAGGACTGGAATAGATGCCCAGGAGCGGGGGAGGTAGAGTCCTGCAGTGGGCAGCTGACTCCGGGTACCATGGCCTCGTGGGCTCTGAACATCCTTGTGTGGGATGTCCTCTGTCGGGGCAGAGGAGACAGGTGCTGGAGCAGATCCCTCACTCAAGTCTGGCCGGATGAGCAGGACGGAAGGACACTGGGGCAAAGCAGCTGAGGGTCCTGGCACCAGCAGGGCCCTGACGATGCCCTGTGCGGTCTGGAGGCCTGGAGCCAGGAGGCGCTGGTCCACGTGGGAAAGTCCGGGGACTGGGGATCAGGGTGAGGTCAGCCGGGGGGTGTGGCGGGACGGAGGCGGGAGCGGGCAGGGCCGCGTCGGAAGCTGCGGTCAGGGAGTGGGCTCCTGGAGTGATGACAGGGCCCAGGTGTGGGCGGCCGGAGGGGAGCGGAGGTGAAGGTCACCGGCCGGAGGGGGCGCGGTGGGCGGGGCGGCGCGGAGGGACAGCCCCTCCCGCCAGCCTCCTGGACTCCCCCTCCTCCCTGGGGGCCGGTTCCTGGGCCCTGCCCTCCTCCTGTCTGCCTTCCCGCTCACCCCGGTCCCGTGAACAAGGTTTCACTACCCCTGACGGCCGAACGTTTCTTTACACCAAAGCCTTTCCTGTCTTGCCACCCTGTCATTGTCTTCCCCATCCCTCAATTTTTCTGTCACTCATTCCCTCTCCTCTGCTCCTTTTGCCGCCACGGCCATCTAGTGTATTGCAGGTCCTCAGGCATGATTTTAGCCATAACAGGGGTTTTAAGCTAAGCCCCTTCTTCTAACTTTTGGAGCTAAAACGCTACACATGAGTTGGCAACACAGATCTGCAAAGTGAGAGGTGAGAGAGGGGCTGAATCTCCGGTAGAGAGAGGGGTACAGAGGAGGAAACGGGCAGGAAGGAGCCCCCAGACCGGATAGAAATAATAGGACTTTGTAGTCAGACAGATATAGGTTCTAAGTCCATCTGTGCCCCACGGGGGAACCTCAGGAAAGCCACTTCTCTCAGCCTTAGTAAATGGAGGAAGACAGTACCTAACGGGAGACTGTTGTTGTTCAATTGCTAAGTTGGGTCTGACTCTTCGAGACCCCATAGGATGCAGCACACCAGGCTTCCCTGTCCTTCACCATCTCCCAGAGATTGCTCAAGCTCATGTCCATTGAGTTAGTGATGCCATCCAACCATCTCATTCCCTGTCGCCCCCTTTTCCTCCTGCCTTCAATCTTTCCCAGCATCAGGGTCTTTTCCAATGAGTCAGCTTTTCACATCAGGTGGCCAAAGTTTTAGAACTTCAGCATCAGTCCTTCCAATGACTATTTCAGGGTTGATTTCCTTTAGGATTGACTGGTTTGATCTCCTTGCAGTCCAAGGGATTTTCAAGAGTCTTTAGCACCACAGTTCCAAAGCATCAATTCTTCAGTGCTCAGCCTACTTTATGGTCCAACTTTCACATCCATACATGACTACTGGAAAAACTATCAGATCAGATCAGATCAGAACTATAGCTTTGACTATAGGAACCTTTGTCAGCAAAGTGATATCTCTGCTTTTTGATACACTAAGTTTGTGATAGCTTTTCTTCCAAAGAGCAAGAGTCTTTTAATTTTGTGGCTGCAGTCACCATCCACGGTGGTTTTGGAGCCCAGGAAAATAGAATCCCTCACTGTTTTCAATTTTGGTAGCTCTTAACATACCAGGCACATAGTAGGCACCTGCTGGATGCTACTTCCCTTGCGGTAGAACAACTGTAGCTGCAGCCTTATCCAGAGTCCACTGGATGGCAGACTAGACTGGGCCTGATTAAGCCCTGCTCCACCCCTGACGAGCCACCCAACTGGCCTGTGAGTCTGTTTCCTTGTCTGTGAGGTGGGGTCACTAACTTTTGCTCTGAACTCTGCACAGGCCCCTTGGGAGAACCACATACCACTATGTGGGTGAAGATACTTTGCAAGTGATGGTGTTCCGTATTTTATTTTTTTGCACAGATAAAGCAGTTAGTTTTTAATTGTTATAGTGGTATATCCTTTTAAACATATTTTATTTGGATACTTCCAATTTTTTTTAAATTAATGTTTACTGGAATATTGTTGATTTACAGTGCTGTGTTATACATATATAGAATCTTTTCCCATATACAGTGACAATATTTTAGTCTCAAGTATGTAAGCAAACTATCCTGGACTTCTTTCCTGATCCAGGGATCGAACCCACATATCTTACGTCTACTGCATTGGTGGGCAGATTCTTTACCCCTTGCAACACCTGGGAAGCCGTAACATGTACCCACCTTCAACATGGGTCCCTTCAGTCTGGATCTGAGAAGAGGACTCTCTGAAAAATGCTAGTTTATTCATAACACTCAGAACCTTCACAGTGGGACTTGTGGCAGTCCAGTGGTTAAGACTCTGCCTTCTAATACAGGGGGCATGGGTTCGATCCCTGGTGGGGGAACTAAGATCCCACATACCATGAGGGTCAGCCAAAAATTTAAAAAAAAAAGAAGAAGCTTTGTAGTGGAGGCTGTGGATATAGACTGGTTGAGAGGGGAGTTTCGGCCGAGCAGCATGTGCCCAGACCCCTGCATGCAGCACCCCCAACTGTGTGCCCACCATGTAACAAAACCTCCACGTGACTCGGCTCCCACAGCTGAAAAGTGATGGGCCGGTGGTGACAGCCCCGCCTCACTGGGCAACTGCGAGCATTTAATGCCAGGGTGTGGGAAGCTCTAGAACAGTGTCTCACACAGTAGGTGCTCAGTACATGAGCTCTTACTATCAAACCTTCTGCGAGTTCACCCCACTGTCTAAAAATGTCCACACGTCCCCCCATTGCATGGAGCCCCCGGTCATCTGCCCCCCAGGATGGGCACGCGAGCTCATGTCCTGGGCTGAGCAATCCCCCAAGCCTGACACTCAGCCACAGAAGGGCCCCCCACCTTCCTCAGTGGCTCCCAACTTTGTCTTCTGTTGTTTTTATGCCACATACAAGCCCCCCAGTACCACCTGCAGGACCACCCAGAAGAGAATGTTAAGTCTTGATGGTTTGGCCATTTTTTAACCTAGGCTTCCAGGAGAGGAGACATCATCTGGAAGGGGCAGTTGAGTCCCAGGGTGCAGGGGAAAGGGTTTGGAGCAGCTCTCAGGATTTACAGGAATCCCTGGTGACCTTTGGGCGGCCAGAAGACTCTGCTTCCTCCGTACGGGCACCCCTGGTTTCCGCCTCCACGCACAGCCCACGCCCTGCCCCACCCCTGGGGGGTGCTCCCTGTCCCCTTGGTCCAACACCCCCCTCACCACAGCTTTCCAAGCCAGCTCCTGGCCTCCCCAGATGTATCCTCTGCATGGACACATATCTCCCTGTGTTCTTCACCTTTATGATTAGAGCTGTTTTGGTTTCGAAGGTGTCTCCTTGTGTCCATTTTCAATGTTTAAGATGCTTCCTTTCCTTCAACCCCAAATACCACACATCCTACCATATGTTTTGTTCCGTGATGTGGGGACCAGAAAGGTGGGAGGTGTCCAGGGCTCACAGTCAAGAAGCTGAAACAGACCAAAGAGGCAGGAGGCATTCACGGGGCAGATGATGGAAAGTTACAGAGGGACAAGCAACGTGCCTGGAGCGGTGTGGGGCCAGACACGCTCATTCCTGCAGAGGCAGTAGTTGGAGGGCTGCTCAGAAGCCCCTGGAGGCCAAGCTGGCCTCTCCTGCTCTCTCAGGCACTCACAGAATCGTTTCCATGGGGACTGTCTATGTTGTTTTCACCCCAGAAGCCACACCACTGTGGGGTGAGCACCCTGGAGGGACAAAGCCAACGGAAGGGTCTGCGAGAGGAGGAGGAAGTTGGGTGAGGAGGCAGAGGCAGGGAGAAGAGAAGGGAGGCCATTTAGCAGAAGAGCAAAAATACCTGCCACACAGAATCTTGGAATGTTTCTGCTGGAGGCAGAGAGGAGAAAAACGTCAAAAGTCTGAAAACAGCGGCTCTCTGCTTGGGGCACCAGTGAACCGGCATTTGAGACCATAGGGTGACACCTAGTGGACAGTTGGGGAAGTGCACCCTGCTGAGGCTGCCCACCGCCGGTGGGTCGGGGGGGGGGGGGTGTCCCTAGAACTCAAGACTCTAAGGAAGAGGGCGGGAGAACCTGGGCCAGGTGCTCACTCCGGAGAGCTCACCTGGCTCTGCTCTTGGAGGATGCCTGGAAAAGAGCATGAGTGAGGACTCTGGCGTCCAGTCCCTGCTCAGACCCCAGCTGGGAGCCCTCTTTCCTGCTGCCCCAGTGTTCTGGGACCCCCGTTGTGGTCCCTGCTGTCCTGCTCACCCTCCATGTGGGACTGGGGTGGGCTTGGAGGAAGGGCAGACTCCTCAGGGCACGAGCCCACCTTTAGAGCTTCTCCAGGTGCCCCCAATGGAAGACTAACTCGATGGTGGGTGGAAAGCAGCCACCTAAAGGAAATCAGTCCTGACTACTCATTGGAAGGACTGATGCTGAAGCTGAAACTCCAATACTTTGGCCACGGGATGCAGAGAGCTGACTCATTGGGAAAGACCCTGATGCTGGGAAAGATTGAAGGCAGGAGGAGAAGGGGACGACAGAGGATGAGATGGCTGGATGGCATCACCGACTCAATGGACATGGGTTTGAGTAAACTGCAGGAGTTGGTAATGGACAGGGAGGCCTGGCGCACTGCAGTCCATGGGGTTGCAAAGAGTCAGACACGACTGAGCGACTGGACCGACTGACTGAACTGTTGCCGCCAAAAGAAGACCAACTTGACAGTGTGTGGAAAGCAACCACACAGTGCTCTGCCCGCCCTGAGCGCTCCAAGAAAGATCTGTGGAGGAAAGAGCTCTGGATGTTGAGTTGGGATTCTAGCCCCAAATAAACGTAAGTACTACAGGGATGGGAGCTGTACACTTCTAGAAAGTTCTCCTTGTTCCTTAGTCAACCTTGACCTCTCTACAATTTTGCCCCATTTGTTCTTATTCAGCCTTCGGAAGCAATTCAAAATCTTTTGGGTTTTTTTTTTTCTTATGCAATGCCCACAAACAGCTTTCTTATTCCCTGTCAACGTTGTCATCTGGGGCTGAAATATGCCCGAGTTCCTTCATCGTTCAGAGCAGTGGTTCTCAGCCGCAGACCACTTTGCCCCTCAGGCAGTGTTTCTTCAGGACCTGGAGACCTCTAGGTTGAAACACCTGGAGGTGGGGGGCTGCTACTGATCTCTAGTGGGCAGAGGCCAAGATGCTGTAACTGCTGCAGAGGAGGGGAGCGTGCCCCCTTCCCCACCACACAATTACCCAGAGAGGCTTTTTTTTTTTTTTTTGTATTTAATCTGAAATTCAAATTTAATTGAGCATACAGTTAAAACAGCTTTTTTTGGCTGTGTGGCACGCGGGATCGTAGTTCCCTGACCGGGGATCGAACCTGTGCCCCTTGCACCGGCAGCATGGAGTCTTATCCACTGGGACCACCAGGGCCGTCCTCAGTGATGCCTTAGTGCGGAGGTTGTGGAATCCTGCTTCTGAATTCCGAGATGGCTCAACAACCTGGCCTCTTCAAGGAGTACTCTCCATTTGTCATCGATGTTTCTACCATGATGTGGTTCAGAACTCCAGACGGGCTCCCACCAACCTGGGCACGCTGGGGTCCGGTCTGCACGCTGGACGTGGCTCAGAGGAGTCTGGAGAGGCCATCAGCCTTCTTAGCAATCCTTGGCTCATGTGGTCAGTGGGTTCTTGGTCAGTGTTTCTAACAAAGAACTTACACAGTCAAACATGCCTACGATGAAAGAAATACCACTAGAAAAAGTAGTGTTCTCTGCACACACAAAAATATCGGGAAAATATGAACATTCCTATCAGGTGCCTTCAACGTTCAACGATTACTATTATCTAAATATGTCTTTTAAAACCGCTCCTCTTAACAAAGAAATGGCAAAGCCCTGCAAAGCCCTCCAGAGCAGGCAGAATAAAGGCAAGAGATGCTTGTCAAGGGAAATATGAAAGGCGCTCCAAACCCCGCTAATTACATCTTGGAAGCGAAACTTTGTCCTATTGACATTCGGGATCATTTTTCACAAGCTCAGGTTACCCCCTTGAAGTTTTTTAGGAAGTTCCATGATACGGAGACATTGTTGAAAAATTGGCTGGATGGCTTCTGCTAAGCAATCAGATATAGAGATCAAATCCATTTCTGCCCACTTAGCTTTAGAGCAGTTCTGGTTATCTCGGGCAAAATGACTTTGCAACTTTAACTCCGACTTTTAAGAGGTCAGATGGTTTCTCTGCTGCCCTTTCGAGTGTGGTTTTTACAAAGCATTTCTGAGGTAGCTTGGGGACTGAGCTCTGATGTCTGACATACCTGTATTCATAAATATCAGCATATTTTAGGAACAACAAATACTGTTTTTATCTTTATAAACTGGAAGCAGAGGAAATAGCATTGCTTTCTTCGGGCCCTTAGAACTTCCCTTCAACATGTAAAATTCAAAAGCAAATTGTGTGCTACTCTTGCTAAATCCTGAATTTTAAGTGTTTGACCCCTTAAACTATCATGAAAATGTAATGAAATTAAGCTTGCTGGACTCTGTGGAATCCTAATTTATGCACATCTGTTCACACGTTCATAGAGACAGTGGTGGGGTGGATTTTTATGTGGGGTCAAGATTCTAAGTAGACCTCCTGTCCTCCTGTTTTTTTGCACTAGGCCTTCATTCCTGGGAACAGGAGTGTCTAGCAAATAGGAATATATTATAAATCACATTTTTAGTGAGAATGACAAAGCTTAGTAACCCTTGCCTTAGGGAACTGTCCAATTTGTCAGTTAAAATTCAGCCTTCTGATATAAAACGAGCCCGTTCATGTTGTGTGAGGGCTGAGTCCCTGCGGAAAGAATCTGCTGGGAGCGGGGGGGGTAGGGACCCCCGCGGAGAGCTTCCGTGGTCCAGCCCCTGCCCCCAGACGCTCACCCATCTGGGCCTTTCTCAGGCCCCAAAGGGGGGTGGAAGAACCTCTGAAAACGCGGGGCTCCCATCCAGGGAAGTTTTTGCTCCGAAAAATTAGAACACAGGTCTGGGTCTGTAACTGCTATGAACAGGACGATGGAAATTCCAAATCTAAAAACAATAGCTCCTTGGATGGGAGGGGAGTTTGGGGGAGAATGGATACACGTACATGTATAGCTGAGTCCTTTCGCTGTTCGCCTGAAACCACCACGTTGTTAATCGGCAATGCTATGCTATGCTAAGTCCCTTCAGTCGTGTCCGACTCTGTGCGACCCCATAGACGGCAGCCCACCAGGCTCTGCCATCTCTGGGATCCTCCAGGCAAGAATACTGGAGCGGGTTGCCATTTCCTTCTCCAATGTATGAAAGTGAAAAGTGAAAGGGAAGTCGCTCAGTCGCGCAGTACCCCAATACAAACTAAGTGTTAAAAAATAGCTGAAGTAAAGGTGATTTGTTGACGGGAGAGGATGAAAACAAGATGCATTTCCTCCCACGGTTGGGTCTAGACTAGCCAGGCCGTGCTGGGGAAGGAGGAAGGCGTGGGTTTTGACTTTGGACCCTATCATTCGATGACCCTGCAGTGGCCAATGCCACGGACAGATTCAGCACAGGGCCTAGTGGCGGCCGCGAATGGGGACTTTCTTCTGACGACGACCTGACTGCAAACACTTTGCTCCCTCATGTGGGCTCAACATCCAAACCCAGAGCAAGTCCAATCCCATCAGGCCTGTGCTCCCAAGGCCTGGCAGCTCTCAGCCAACCCAGCCTCCTCTGGCCCGGAGTGCCACCTGCAGACCACCTGCCTCAGGATCCGTCACTTGCCGGGCTGGCTGAAACCTCACCTTCTCGGGCCCCATCCCGGCCCTTCTGCGTCTGGCTCTCCATCACCTCTGAAATTTGGCCATTTGCTAAATCAAGACCAACAGGGCAAGCATTGGTGGACAGTCCAGTCTGCCCTTCTGTGCTTGTCCAAGGGTGAACATCCAACCCAGCCATGCTTCACCCGATGGGGAACCACCCAAATTTAGGAAACAGATTAGAGTCTGTAACCAAACAAGACGATGGAAATACTGAGTCTGAAACGCCGCCTGGGCCATCCCTGCCACGCTCCCTGTGTGCCCGTCTCCTCCACCTCCTGCCGCTGAGGGCCCCCTGGGGCCAGCCTGGTTAAACCCTGCCGGCGGGCAGCACCAGGTCACGGCTGGGCCCGGACGCTCCAGCCCGAGTCAAGGCTTGTGCTTGCTGGACCCGGGATCCTGGAGCCCAGTCGTCACCCGGTGCCCAGCACAGTGGTGCTTCTCCGTGCATCTTTATAGGATGTGTGACTGCCTCTAATTCAGATTGCTTGCCCTCCTGGGGAGGCAGACGGCTGGGCCATCTGTGAGCTTTGCTGGGAGCACCAGGAAGGGGAGCATGGGGCGCTTCAGGAGTTCGGTCCTGGACCCATCAGGCTGCTTCCTGGCTTCGCAGCTTCGGGAGTGATGGTTGGCTTCTCTGAAACTCAGCTGTTTTATCTACGGACCTGGGAGATGGAATGCCTCTGCCTCTTCTTGGGGCTGAAAGGGTTCTGACCATGCAGGGCCAGTGCTGGGGGCAGTGGGGGTGACCCCCTTGTCCTCCCACACGCCCCTTGAGCAGGGGAGGGTGGCCACTGCTCTAGTGTTCACTCCCAGCTCTTGGTTGCCCTCAAAGCCGAGGGTGGCTGCCACGAATGCAAAGTGCCCAGGGGACCCCACAGGCCACCTGCCATCCCCTCTCTGGGACACCCCCGGCTGCAGGACACTGCCCCCCCGCCCCATGTTCCTCAGAACTGGAGCCAGCAAACTCAGGAGGACATTTGGGCACTACTTTCAACCAGCACTCCAAGCCCCCTTCCTCTGGGACACAGGGACTCTTCCCCAAGCCCCCTACCCTGCCACCGAGGCCCCCGGGACCTGCCCCCACCAAGGCCAACCATTAGTGTGGGACAGGCCCTCCGCAGCCCAAGTACAACCTCCTGACTGGGGGCTGCTAGGTCTGTTAGTCTGTATCACCGACTGACCTGAATGGCCGGGCACCGCTGCCCTGAGCCCCCTGTGCATGGGTGTGCTCTTGGCAAGCACCCCAGGCACGGCCCTGCTGTAACGGGCCCGGCCCCAGTCTCACGCTCGCTGGTGGCGTTGATTACAGGCATCTGTCATCCTGAGAGAACGTGGGCACAGGGGTGAAGGGGGTGGTTTTCTCTGAAGGTGGTCTGGGGAGGAGGGCCAGAGGCAAACCCCAGCTGGGTGGGTTCACCTCTCGCTCATCTCCACCAGGACCCCCCAGGTCTGGTGGGCACCTGAAGAGAAAATGCTGACTCACTCGGCGGGCAGAAATAATAGGAAATAGTGAGAAGCCAGGACGCTCCCTCGTGTTGCAACCGCAGCCTCCCGGGGGTGCTCTGGCCTTGCCTGGCCACCAGCCCCGCACTCCCCCCGGGCTTGCATCAAGGCACAGAAGCCATTCCATCCCTACAGCCGGGGCCCCTCACCGCCTCCTGCCAGCGCCCCTGCCCGTGCCACGGGGTCTGGCCACCGCAAACGTCCCCGTGAAAACGGACATAATCGCGGGGCAAACAGTGCGCCTTTGGCTCTGCTCAATCTGTTTGTCAAGCCAGCCAGCGCTTTGTGTTCAAGTCAGACTATCCTTAATGCGTTTTCCATTCTCTACAAAACCCACAACCGCCAATTAAAAGAAAAAAAACCCACGAAGCACACTGCTCTTGCCCGGCTTCTCATTCTCTTTGATCCATTAAGATCCGACAGCGAGTCCTCCTTCGACTCAAGAGTGAGGCCAAGAGGGGATAATTATCCATAAAGTGGCCATCCGAGTGTTTGCCTTGCGATGAAAGAAAACTTTTGAGAACTTGGGATAAAGACGGAATAAGTCTCTCCAGACTCCATCAATAATAATATTAATGAATTAATGATTTACTCGAGTGCTATATGTCTATTTGCTTTGCTGTTCATAAGCCTACATCGTTTCCTTAGAAACCTTGACATCAGCCCAAACTTCATCTCTCTGAGAACTAAAGGCTCCTCTCAAGGAGAGGCACACAGCTTCTTTTGCTTTTTTCAATGTTTGCAAAGGGGGAAATGATGAATTGATTTATTCTAAAGGAGTCATTTTTCTTCTTTCCTTTCCTTCCCATCACCATTGAAATCTGACATTTGAAACACCTACTGTATCAACATCTAATTCCACCACCTTCCTTCCCAACAAAGCCTTCAGTCTTAACCAAATAACATGGCTTTCACCAACGTATGCCATTTATTTAGATACGTGTATGTGCGCACACACGCACCCACACACATACACATACATATGCGCCGTCCACCTCTCACTGACAAATAAAAATGTTGGTTTATTTTCTTTGTTGACTTTCAAACCTTTACTAATCTCGTTGCTTGTATTCAGCACCATCAGGACTTAATAAGTGCTCTCAAAGTCTTGGTGGATGAACATGGAAGGTTCTGGATTTGCAGAGTAAAAAGCCCATGTATCCACACTAGCTCAAAAGGCAGCAAGTCAGATTGCCTTGGTGCAAATATATGTAAAGGAATCTGGTCAGACAGAGGGATGCAGATGGCTAAGAACCGAGTGAATATAGATTCAGTTTCACACCCAACTCAATAACATTTTTTCCACTGCCGCCAAGAATATACTTAAAAGAAGAGTTTGTAATTTTCCTTTTGAAGAACGAGTTACACAAGAAATGGCAGAGATGGGAGGGGAAGTCTGCTTGCTGGGGAAAAACTAAAGGGAAAATTTGATGTTTTCCAACAAGCTTAGACCTGGGAGGTCAAGACAGTCTCCTCTCATATTAGTGAAAGTCTTTGTAATTTTATGGTTTCTCCTGTTCTGCAGCAGCTGCCTGATCGTGGGTTTGAGGAGCACAGGTTATGGTTGAGGTGAGACTCGGCAGTACAAGTGACTCAAGCAAGGGGCTCTTGCCTAACCTTCAGCCAAATGAGGGTGTCCTAGGGGATGACCTTGGGCGGCCTTTGCCCTAGTTGGCTGGACTGGATGCTGTAATGGCCAAGGGGCAGGGTTCATTTGGCTTGAAAGGGTTGGAAAGGCCCTACCTGGACATCAGTTGAGCGAGGTCTAGGCAGGTGCCCCGGTGGAGGTAGAAGACATTATTTTATGGCAAATTTCAGACTCCAAAACTATCACTTCCCTTCCTGCATTAGCAAAACCCACCAGGAGCAAACAACCAGCCTGTGTTAACCCCTTCCGCCCTCCAGGCCGTCTGCTCCTCACCTGATGGTTGCAAGTGCCAATGAGATTTCACTTCTTAACTACGCCGTGGTCAGTTAGTCTGAGTGTTTAGAATGTAAACTTAGGCTGAGTGGCTCCAGCCCTCATGATACCAGATTTAATATTGTTAGAGTCACATAGTGGAGAAATGAAAGCTGACTTTACAATGACCCATTTTATTGACAACCAAGTGTCCTATTTTTTTCTGAAATGAACTGGGCATTTGAAGTTTTAGTCTGGGAATGCTAGAACCCTCCAAATGGAATCCAGTTGGCCTGGGGCCCAAGCCATGAGAAATCACTAGAACTTTCCACTGTTTTTATCAAACATGGCCCTTACTTGTCTGCCTCTTGACTCTGGTTTAGAGGGGGTGAGGCCAGCTTGCTTGAATGTTAGAAGGGGAACCTGAGACTAATCTGTTTGGTCTCTGGCCAGCTCAGGTTTTCCAGTAAAAACGTGACCAACACTTTTCATAAACCGTTCTCATGTCAGGGCGGCCTTCCTGAAGTGAGGTGTCCAGCAAGTGAGAGGTGGGTGATCACTGGCTATGGTTACACAGAGGCAAGGAGGGCTGGAATATCACCATTGACTCTTACCAAACACGACCCAGCCCACTGCATCGGATCTGCACCCATTGGACCTGCAGCCAAGACGTCCAGAAGCAAGGCCTTGGAAGGTTCTGGAAGCTCCTGCAGGTGACTCCTGTCTCAGCTTCTAACTAGACCTTGTGATCCTGCAGAAGTCTCCTCTCACTCTGCATCACCTCTGAACTGGCTGGGCTAACTCAGCCACACTCCAAAGGGCATCAAAACCAGCTGCTTACAATCACTCAGTCAAGTGAATGCTCCTAGCTCCACTGCTGTTCATCCAACTGGGTTAAATTTGTGCAGAGAGGGGATCGTCAGCATTTCTATCCAGATACAGTGACACGAGAGCATCTCTGGTGGCTCAGGAGTAAAGAATCCTCCTGCAATGCAGGAGCAGCAGGAGACGCAGCTTTGATCCCTGGGTGGGGAAGATCCACTGGAGGAGGAAATGGCAGCCCACTCCAGTATTCTTGCCTGGAGAATTCCATGGACAGAGGAGCCTCATGGGCTACAGTCCATGGGGTCGTACAGAGTTGGACACGACTGAAGCGACTAAGCACGCGTGCCTGCATAGTAACACGTGACAAGGGGGTCCCCGAGCCTCTTGGCAGCCTGAAATTGTCGCTTGCACTGTCCTCGGCGCTCCTGGGGCCCAGCTCCAGAATGAAAGCACAGTGTCCCTGCAGCTAGAGAAAGCCAGCGTGCAGCAACAGAGATCCAGCGAGGCCCCAAATCAACAAATAAATAGAAAAAAAAAAAAAAAACAGCATAGTGGAAGGCCGACTTGGAGACCTCTGTCCAGTCCTCTGCCACCTGGGTGAGTTCCACTGTCCTCTCCTGGTTCTTTTCCTTGGGGAATCTTGTCCTTTTTTCTTAAAGACCCAGTTATGCAAACTTCAAATGGTGGAGGAAAAAAAAAAAGATCCAATGTAAACAAAGCAGGTGGTTTTAGAATATAGTGTGTTGATTACACTCCATCTGTGAACGTATATTTTTAAAAGTACTGAGAAGCCCTAGAGCAGAGGGTGGGATTCCCTGGTAGCTCAGCGGGTAAAGAATTTGCCTGCAATGCAGGAGACCTGGGTTCAATCCCTGGGTCGAGAAGATTCCCTGGAGAAGGAAATGGCAACCCACTCCAGTATTCTTGCCTGGAGAACCCCATGGACAAAGGAGCCTGGCGGGCTGCAGTCACTGAAGTCTCAAAAAGCACACACACACAGAGCAGAGGGGTTCGGGGTGGAGCCTGACCCTCATCCACACCCCCAGCACAGGCTGGCGCCGCTGCTCCTGCTGCTGTGTGACCTCAGCTCCACTACGCAACCTCTCTGTGCCTCTGTTTCCCCACCAAATTTCTGTGGTGTAGGATTTTTGCACTCCACTTGGCTTTCCCCAGCTTCACATGGGTGACCTGGTCTGTGCTGGGCCAGGCTTGGTCCTGCAGTCAGCACTTCTGCAGTGCAGCCTGACTCAGTCAGTGGGAGGAAGGACCCTCACTCCTGGGCAGTGGTGATTAGCTTGCTGCTTCTCCAGCCTGAGGCCTTTATCAGCCTCATCCCTCCTGGAGTCTTAGTTTCCATGACTAATATTTCCCAGGGTCGACCCTGAACTGCACACACTGAGGTGGCTTCTTGAGACAAAACAATAGACGCGCCTTCTTGCTTGGGTGGTTTGAGGTTAGGTCACAGTCTCAGGCTATCAGGTAGGAAGATAAACACTGTAGCCCCCCCGGCCATCCCACCCCTGCCCCCATGGAAGGGAAGGCGGGCTGCGAACCTTTTTCCATTGCCTGTTCTGGGGGATAAAGAATCACTTTCAAGGTGGGGTTAGCCGGAGGAAAACTAGACCACTTGGCCCTTGACCCGAGGGGAAAAGGACAGACTGGCCACTTTTTGGAGGGTGGGGGTGATGCTGCAGGACCGGGTCAGGTCTGGTCTAAGGCCCCTTGGTGGGTGGCAACTATGGATCCCACCGTGGATCCATGGATCCGGGGGCAGCGCCCAGAAAACCAGGCTTGGTGCCTTCCCAGGCTGGGAGCAACCTTCTCCCCATGCCTTCATCCTCCTCATCTGTCTTCTTCTTCTGCCTCTGTTTTTTAAAGCAATTCGCTTCCTCCTTTATCTCTTGCTTTGTTAACTACTGGAGACGGACTCTCTCTCCTGTGCTGGAACACTCCTTCTGCGTGTTTTCGGTTCCAGTTTTATGAACGCGGCATCTTCTCCAGTCTCTCCGAAGATCCTAATTAGAGGTTTTCGTGGTTCTTCTTGTTGTTGTTTTTGCTCTGGCTCATCCCCGTAATTCTCTGTTGACTTTGGTCTCCAGTGTCAGAGGCTTTCCTCGAAGTCCATCTTCCTTGTTTGAGGCAGAAAACGTAGGGACCCGGAGCCCCAGACAGGTGGGCAGGCCGCACTGGTGGGTTTTCGTCTGGACTGACTGGTGGCTATCAGCTCTCTAAATATCAGAATATGGGAGCCTGGTCTTTAGAGAAGGATTTTGGTGGGGGAGGGTATGGCCTAAGCCCTGGGGTTTCCAGGAATAGCTGGCTAACTGTTCCAGAAACCCACTTTTGAGTTTATCTCGGAGAGACCTCATGTTCGAATCCGCTGCCCCCTCGAACAGCTTGGGTAAGTCGCTCCGTCTTTCCAAGCCTCTGTTTTCCCATCTGTGAGATGAGGACTCTAGCTGCTGAGTGGTTGGGCCCACCCCTCCGGCCTTTGAGGCATCACAGGACCTCATACTGTGCTGTGCCCTGTTCATCCGACCACCTAAATTAAGGGGAGGTACCGCAGGATTGCAGGGCAGCCCAGGCCAGTGCACGGCTCTCACACAACGCCAAGGTCCTTCTCTCTCTGCTTTGCTCTTTGTCTGGGGGCGCAAGCTCCCTCCCAGATGTCCTCGCCATCCCCACCCCCCAGGACTTTCTCAAGGACAGACCGTACACGCGGTTCCTCCTAATTGCAATCTACCTCATTTGCATGTGGCTTTTTCATTAGCATTCCCTGAACCTAAGCACCCGTTGCCAGGGCAACTGAGAACCAGCTGGCTCTGCTCTCTCGCTCACGAGGTGTCAGGGAGACCCTGGCATTTCTCGGCCCAGCTCCAGCTGACAAGGCACTGTCTGCAGTCCCTCCTGCTTGTTTGATCTGTTCCTCCACGAGGTCTTGGCAGCCTTGACCGGTGCCCCCAGGTCTCTCCGTCTCTGATGGCGGCCTCAGGGATGTGCACCCCTCCCCCACCTCCCCAGCACAGTGAGCCCTGTCCTTACTAATCCCCACCCCCTGCAGCCCTGCTGGCCTCTGGGTTCTTGTGATGCTAAATGAGATGCTGTGTAGGAAGCGCTGAGTAGGCCTAATCCCCAGGACCAGGTACATCTGTCACCTGTCATTATGCTCTGGGGGCCCCTGCTCAACACTGGACTCTCAACATGCATCTGTTGGATCAGGAGCCCTGTGGTCTCTGCCTCCTGCGTGGGTCTCAGGCCAGTGCTACTCAGATCATCTCTCCTCCATGCTCCCACTAGCCTCCTGTGCTTCTGGTGCCACCCCCCTGCTTCCTCTCTTTAAAACAGCTTTTAAATGGGAACTTCCGCTGAGTCTCATTGAACTGTGTTGTTGTTGTCCAGTCAGTAAGTCATGTCTGACTCTCTTGTGACTCCATGGACCGTAGCCACCGGACTCCTCTATCCATTGGGTTTCCCAGGCAGGAATACTGGAGAGGGTAGCCATTCTCTCCTCCAGGGGATCTTCACGACCCAGGCATGGAACCTGGGTTCAATCTCCTGCAGTGGCAGGTGGATTCTTTACCACTGAGCCACCTGGGAATCCTCAGACAGGGAGAGTATGTAATAAAGGATAACAGCGGCGGTGATTGCTCATCAAGGCAGGCAGCTCACGGTGAGGAAGCCCTGACTCGGTGCCAGGTCGGGCACTGTCCACAGTGCCAGGCAGGCTTCCACCCTGTCATTATTCCCACTTTATCCACCAGGAAATGGACTTAGGGAGTTGAATTGACTTGTCCAGACCCACGGAGCTGCCAAGTCAGTGGGTGCATTACTTTGGTAGCTTACGTGTCTGGAGCCATCTTTATTTATTTTTTTAAACTGCCTTGGCTGAGCCTCTTGAGATGAATTTTCATTTACTGATTAGGCTGCACACAGAGCTTGTGGGATCTTAGTCCCTAGACCAGGATTGAACCCGTACCCTGAGCAGTGAAAGCTCAGACTCCTAACCACTGGACAGCCAGGGATTCCCCTTGGAGCCATTTTCAAATGACAGAGGCTCTATCTCCCTAAAGAGATTAGCGAATGCTTTTTTCAGTTGCCGCTGATAGCTGTACTTGTGTGCTCAGTCGCTCAGTGGACTCGTTGAGACCCCATGGACTGTAGCCCTCCAGGCTCCTCTGTCCATGGGATTTCCCAGGCAAGAACACTGGAGTGGGTTGCCATTTCCTTCTCCAGGGGAGCTTCGTGACTCGGGGATCAAATACACGTCTCCTGCATCTCCTGCATTGGCAGGTGGTTTCTTTACCTCTGAGCCACCTGGGAAGCCCAAAAGCTAAACTTAGCATCACGAAAAAGAAAAAAGAAAACAGAAAAGAAAGGGAAAAAAAAAAGAAAGGAATCTTTTAAGGATGCACAAAGGTCCCCATCAGTGTGCTGAGTGGAGACAGAACGCTGTGGCTGCAGAGTTAACACCACTACAAATTCTGTTTTTCTTGTTGTTGTTGTTTGCTTAGGTAGTTACTCCCTCATAAAGGATGATTGCTGACTTGAAGTAGCCACAACTTCATCACCACAAATCTGTCTCGCTGACACAACTTCATACCCCTTTGCATCTTCCGTGTGTGTTTCTGGGTTGTTTCCGAGCTGGTTCTAGCAGGGAGACAAATCGATAGTGTCCCCTCACGCAGCACACTGAGCATTCAGATCAGGGACTGTCTGGGTTTCTGGAAATATTTTACAGAAGCAAACACGCCCGGCTGCAGCATCGTCATTGATTTGTCATAACCCGTTTCATTTGAGATCTGGGGCACTGTTTTGTTTTACCCGGTCCCTGGAAAGGAATTCAAGGGTGAGACTCGCCCAGATAACCCAGGCCTGGACACCCCCGTCTCTCCTCATGAAATCAGCACTGGTGATGAACCCGTAGATAAGTGAGGGGCCTTGACTTCTGCGCTGGGTGGCCCACACTGGGGAAAACACAGCGCAAACTCGGCCACCACCTCATCCTACCAGCCAACCCGGGACTTCACAAGGAAGGGCACAGAATCTTCTTAAAAGTTCACATTTCCGTATCTTCAGGAATCGTTTTCAACACCATTGAAGGCTCTTGCTTTAAAAATTTTTTTTTGTTTTTCCCGTGATCACGTGCACATGCACACTCAGTCGTGTCCAAGTCTTTGCGACCCCTTAGACTGTAGCCCACCAGGCTCCTCTGTCCACGGAGTTCTCCAGGCAGGAACGCTGGAGTGGGTTGCCATTTCCTTCTCCAGGGCATCTTCCTGACCCAGGGATGGGATTGAACCTGCATCTCTTGCATCTCCTGTATTGGCAGGTGAGTTCTTTACCACTGCGCCACCTGGGACGCCCTCCCCTATTTATACCTCCACCCAAGTCAAAAGGTCGGTCAGCAACTGGAATCCTCTTCTTATTAAATGCAGGAGGGACTGGGCCTCGGTGTTCTCATTTGTCAGAGAGAAACTAAGAAAGAAGGACTCCATTGTGAGAGATTACGTATGTGACACTGCCAATGCCTGGCCCAAAGTGGCTGCCATTGCTCCTGCCCTCGGCCTCACTGGGAGCACTCAGGACCTGATAAAGGCCTGTCTGCTGGGTTCGTGCTGGCCTGGCACTGGGCTGGGGTTTTTGTGGGAGACGAAAGAAAAAGGTAAGAGGGTCCTTGCTCCGAGGAGCTGAATCCAGTCATGACGATGTGGCTTCATACAAGTAAAACGGGGCCACTGTGGCTAAGGTATTCTGACCTGAATGGGGTTTTCACCCCAGCTTCTTGAAAATTAAACTCATTCATTATGAGGCGCACAAATTCCTCAACCCTAGTAACCTCGAGATTTCTTTTCCTGGTGACCACGCCCGCCCTTGTCTGAAGAGAACCCCCGCCGTGGGGCCCCCTGCCACAGAGGCGTTTCTCACACACATGTTCCATCCTGGAGCCAGCAAGCATTGCCAACGATGACTCAGGTACACACGCCCGCAGGCCGCCAGCCTGAAGCCAGTACGGTCATGCCAGCGGTCACCTCTGCTCACCTGTGCAGCGCCCAGAAAAGCCCCTGGCTTGTCTCCACTAGAATCGGTACCCAAAAGAAGGAGGGAAATGAGTGGGAGGAGAAAGAGGAAAGTCATGGAGAGGACGGAGGTGGTGAAAGAGGGGAACTAACCCCAACTGTGCCGAATACTCAGCCAGGGGGCTGGGAGGACAGCCAGCACGCACAACGAGGGGCTCCTCTGCCCATGGGATTCTCCAGGCAAGAATGCTGGAGAGGGTAGCCATTCCCTTCTCCAGGGGATCTTCCCCACCCCAGGAATCCCAACCCCTGCTTTCCCGGAGCTTCACATCTAAAGGAGGCAACATGCAAAAGTGACATGATTACATAAATAGCAAGAAGACTCATTCCATGATTAGGAAGTATGGCAAGTTCTAGGGAAAAAACCCGAAAGGGGGTGATAAATGGTTACAAAAGGGAAGTGATGTAAATCAGGAGAGGGGTCAAAATGGACAACTGTATTATTTTATTTTTTTCTTTTTCTTTTTTTTTGGCTGTGCTGCTGGGCCTGTTGGATCCTAGTTCCCTGATCAGAGGCCAAACCCAGCCCTGGCAGTGAAAGCAACGTGTCCCAACCACTGGGCAGTCAGGGAATTCCCAACGTCCACAACTTTAAAAAGGAACATTGAGGGAATTCCCTGGCTGGCCAGTGGTTACGATTCTGAGCATCCAATGCAAAGGGCGTGGGTCTGATTCCTGGTCAGGGGACCACCACATGCTATTCAGCATGGCAAAAAAAAAAAAAAAAAAAGTATTAATAATAATAAAATAAAGGAACATTTAAATGAAGCCCTGCAGGAATAGGACTTAGCCAGGTGAAGAGGGCCATGATAAGCACATTAACCAAGGGAACAGCATGCAGGACCCAAGGCGGGAAAGAGTTTAGAGAGTTTGAGGAACTGAGTAAGGCCATGGTAGTCAGAGCGCTGTGAGCAAGGGGGAGGGTGGTTTGATGCCCTCGCTTCATGGACGTATGTATTCTACTCTGCTTAATAAACCCGGGCTTCCCTGGTGGCTCAGACGGTAAAGACTCCTTCTGCAATGCAGGGGACCCGGGTTCGATTCCTGGCTCGGAAAGATCCCCTGGAGAAGGAAATGGCAACCCGCTCCAGTATTCTTGCCTGGGAGAATCCCATGGACAGAGGGCTACAGTCTATGGGGTCGCAAATAGAGTTGGACACGATTGAGTGACTAGCATTTGGAACACACCCCAAAAAACACACCCAAAGAGGGTGGGGGACTCTATCTGCTTCTCACTGAGAGGAGGGAAATAGCAGAGAAGCCGAAAGGGAAGATTTTTTTTTTTTTTTTAAAGACAAGCATAAATGTTTGAAAAGCTATGTCATGTGCTTGTTCTGGCACTGACTCCACTGATTTTGGACAGACTCGGGGAAGATGGCACAGCCCCCAAGGGTGACATGCAGATTTGTGAAACATTTCATGTTTTTGGAATCCAGGAGACAATGGAGTAACATCTTTAAACTGCTGAAAGAAAAAGAACCCCAAAGCCTGCCAACCTTTTTGAAGAAGATATTCTGCAGAGATGCAGGCCAAGCAAAAATGCCTTCTAACAAAAACCAAGAGAAGTAGTTACCAGCGTATTGAAGGACTCCCACCGAAGTCCTTCAGGTGAAGGAAAGGGACCCCAGGTGGGCACCCTAAACTTCAGGAAGGAATGAGAAACACCAGGAAGGGTAAAGATTTAAAAAAACATTGTTTACGGCAATAATAAATTATTAAATGCTAAAAGACATAATGTGAACGACACCAGGGCAGGGAAGGGATAAATGCAGCCATGGAACATTTACCAAAATAGACCATATGCAGGGCCCTAGAGCAAGTCTCAACAGATTTCAAAGCGCTGGAATCACACAGCGTGTGTTCTCTGACCACAGTGCAGTTAAACAAGAAATTAATAACAGAAAGATAATTGGAGAATCCCCAAGTGTTTGGAAATTAAGCAATGCACTTCTGAATAACTCATGGGTCAGGGAAGAAATCACAATGGAAATGAGAAAATACCTTTAACTGAATGATAATGAGAACAAACACGTTGGAACTTGTGAGACAAAGCTAAAAAGAAGTGCCTGAGTGGACATTTCTTTAGTTTTAAATGCATCAGTTAGAAAATAAGAAGGTTGAAAATCAATGATTTAAGCTTCTGTCTCATGAAACTAGGAAGACTGTAAACAAGATAAGAGTAGGAATCAATGAACTGAAGAACAAAGGTGCAAAAGGGGAAAAAAAGAACAAAGCCAGGTTAGGTGTTTGAAAATGTAAATACCACTTGACAATCCCCTCAAGACTGGTCAAGGGAAAAAATAGAAAAAAATAGCCCCCACATTTAAAAAAAATTCCAATAACAGAAATTAGAAGGGGCTTTCAATGCAGATCCCAGTGTTATATGAAATGTAATAACAGGATATCATGAACAACTATGGCCAGTGGTAAAGAATCTGCCTGCCCATACAGGAGATGCAGGAGACACGGGTTTGATCCCTGGGTGGGGAAGATGCCCCGGAGTAGGAAATGGCAAGCCACTCTAGTATTCTTGTCTGGAAAATTCTATGGACAGAGGAGCCTTGTGGGCTGCAGACCATGGGGTCACAAAGAGTCAGACACAACTGAGTGGCTAGGCACACAGGCTTCAGCTGGGCTTCCCTGGTGGCTCTGACAGTCGAGAGACTGCCTGCAATGCGGGAGACCTGGGTTTCAATCCCTGGGTCGGGAATATCCCCTGGAGAAGGAAATGACAACCCACTGCAGTGTTCTTGCCTGGAGAATCCCAGAGGAGCCTGGCGGGTTACAGTCCATGGGGTGCAAAGGTCAGACGTGTCTGAGCAACTGATGCTTTCACTTTCACTCAGCTTCACTAGTACTTGAACCAAGAGCTTCCAGGTGTTCAAGCTGGATTTTGAAAAGGCAGAGGAACCAGAGATCAAATTGACAACATCCAGTGAATCATAGAAAAAGCAAGAGAGATCCATCCGGAAAAGCATCTACTTCTGCTTTACTGACTATGCTAAAGGCTTTGACTGTGTGGATCACAACAAACTGGAAAATTCTTCAAGAGATGAGAATACCAGACCACCTGACCTGCCTCCTGAGAAACCTGTATGCAGATCAAGAACAACAGTTAGAACTGGACATGGAACAACAGACTGGTTCAAAATTGGGAAAGGAGTACATCAAGGCTGTATATTGTCACCCTGCTTATTTAAGTTCTATGCAGAATACATCATGTGAAATGTTAGGCTGGATGAATCACAGCTGGAATCAAGATTGCCAGGAGAAATATCAACAACCTCAGATATGCAGATGATACCCCTCTAATGGCAGAAAGTGATGAGGGACTAAAGAGCCTCTTGATGGAGATGAAAGAGGAGAGTGAAAAAGCTGGCTTAAAACTCACCACTCCAAAAACAAAGATTATGGCTTCCAGTCCCATCACTTCATGGCAAATAGAAGAGGAAAAAGTAGAAATAGTATTTCCAGATTTCTTTTTTCAGGCTCTAAAATCACTGCAGATGGTGACTGCAGCCATGAAAGTAAAAGACACTCCTTGGAAAGAAAGCTATGGCAAACGTAGACAGTGTACTAAAAAGCAGAGACATCACTTTGCTGACAAAGGTCCATATAGTCAAAGATATGGTTTTCCCAGTAGTCATGTACGGATGTGATAGTTGGACCATAAAGAAGGCTGAATGCCAAAGAATTGATGGTTTTGAACTGTGGCGCTGGATAAGACTCTTGAGAGTCCCTTGGATAGCAAGACCAAACCAGTCAATCCTAAATCAACCCTGAATATTCACTGGAAGGACTGATGCTGAAGCTGAAGCTCTAATAACGAGGCCATCTGATGCAAAGAGCCAATTCAGTGGAAAAGATCCTCATGCCAGGAAAGATGGAAGGCGCGAGAGGGGGGTGACAGAAGATGAGGTGGTTGGATGGCATCATAGACTCAGTGGACGTGAATTTGAGCAAACTCCAGTAGATAGTGAAGGACAGGGAAGCCTAGTGTGTTACAGCCCATGGTGTCCCAGAGTCGGACGTGACTGAGCAACTGGAAAACAATCTTTTGAAAAATGTGCAATACCTACCTGAAAACTGTAAAACACATTTAAGAGAGATTAAAGGAGACCTAAATAAATAGAAAGAGATGCTATGTCATCAACTATAAGATCAGATCGGATCAGTCACTCAGTCATGTCCGACTCTTTGCGACCCCATGAATCGCAGCATGTCAGGCCTCCCTGTCCATCACCAACTCCCAGAGCTCACTGAGACTCATATCCATTGAGTCAGTGATGCCATCCAGCCATCTCATCCTCTATCGTCCCCTTCTCCTCTTGCCCTCAATCCCTCCCAGCATCAGAGTCTTCTCCAATGAGTCAACTCTTCGCATGAGGTGGCCAAAGTGCTGGAGTTTCAGCTTTAGCATCATTCCTTCCAAAGAATATCCAGGGCTGATCCCCTTCAGAATGGACTGGTTGGATCTCCTTTGCAGTCCAAGGGACTCTCAAGAGTCTTCTCCAATACCACAGTTCAAAAGCATCAATTCTTCAGCGCTCAGGCTTCTTCACAGTCCAACTCTCACATCCATACATGACCACAGGAAAAACCACAGCCTTGACTAGGCGAACCTTTGTTGGCAAAGTAATGTCTCTGCTTTTGAATATGCTATCTAGGTTGGTCATAACCTTCCTTCCAAGATTTTAAAAATTAAAATCTTTTAATTTCATGGCTGCAGTCACTGTCTGTAGTGATTTTGGAGCCTAGAAAAATAAAGTCTGACACTGTTTCCACTGCTTCCCCATCTGTTTCCCATGAAGTGATGGGACCGGATGCCATTATTTTAGTGGCAAGTCTCAAACTGGTCCACCAATTCAACGTAATCTCAATCAAAATTTCAGCAGTAGTTTTGTAATGGATATTAACAATCTGATTTAAATTGAATTTCAAAGAATGTAGAATAACCAGGAAAATTTTGAAGAAGAAGAACAAGGTTGGGAGACTTACTCTAGTAAATATTGAGACCTGTTATAAAGTAAGAGTAATTAAGCAATGCTAATTAAACAATGTGATATTGCTGTTAGAAATGGTGTAACAATGGAACAGAAATAGACCCACACACATATGGCTACTTACAATAAAGCACTTAAGCAAGATAATAGAGGACAACGTTCTCACCAATAAATGATGCCAAATTGGATATTCGCGTGGAAAAAAGTGAATCTTGATAGCACGCACAAGTATTAATTCAAGATTAACTGTATTTATTCCTAATGAGAAAAGTAAAACAATGAAGCTTCCAAAAGAAAACAGGAGAATATCTGCGCGATTTTCAGATAAGTAAAGATTTCTTAAATAGAACACAAAGCCGTTAACTGTAAATGAATGGGTTGATAAAATGGGCTTTACCAAAACCAAGAACTTCTATTTACCAACAGAAATGAATAAGTGAGTAAAAATATAAATCCAGACTGGGAGAAGGTGTTGATATTGAAAGTGAAAGTGAAGTCGCTCAGTCGTGTCAGACTCTTTGCGAGTCCATGAGCTGTAGCCTACCAGGCTCCTCTGTCCATGGGATTTTCCAGGCAATAGTCCTGGAGTGGATTGCCATTTCCTTCTCCAGGGTATCTTCCCAACCCAGGGATCGAACCTGGGGTCTCCCGCATTGTAGACAGACGCTTTACCGTCTGAGCCACCAGGGAAGTCCCAAAGAAAAGAAACTCCGACTGCGGGCGATGGCTGGGTATGGGCCTGACGCTCCAGCGCCGTCCATTCTCAGGGCTAGTTGATATTACTTATATCCAATAAAGGGCTCATATCTAGAATATATAAAGAAACTTTACAAATCAATTTAAAAAGACAAGTAACTGCATCACTGACACAATGGACATGAGTCTGAGCAAACTCCGGGAGATAGTGAAGGACTAGGAAGCCTGGTGTGCTGCGGTCCACGGGGTCGCAAAGTCAGACACGACTTAGCAACTGAACCGCAAACCACATGAAAAGCGAGCAGACGCGTTAAAGAGGCAGCTCACTAAAGAGAGCGTCCAAATACCCGGAAAGCAAAATAAAAAGAGCTCAGCACCACTAGACATCCCCCCAAAATTCAAATTAAGACCACAGTGATACTCACTCATAAAGTCAGGGAAGTTCTCAAAATCTTACAGCCAACTAGGGTGGCTAAAATGAAAATGACCCAATACCAGTGTGGTAAGGATGGAGAGTAAATGAAACGCTCATGCATTGCTGTGAATCGGTACAACTATTCTGGCCTTCACTATGAACCAACAATTCCGCTCCTAAATTTATATCCAACAGAAATGAGTGCATATGTCCACTCAAAGATATACACAAGGAAGCAGGCAGCTGTTGAGAACTTGTAGTTTATTCATACAATGGAACACAACATTATATTTTAAAAAAACGAATTCCTGATATACCGGTATTACGGATGAATCAAAGGATGAATGATCAAGGAAATCAAACTTGTCAATCCTAAAGGAAACCAGCCCTGAATGTTCATTGGAAGGACTGGTGCTAAAGCTGAAGCGCCAATACTTTGGCCACCTGATGTGAAGAACTGATTCATTGGAAAAGACCCTGATGCTGAGAAAGATTGAGGACAGGAGAAGGGGGCAGCAGAGGATGAGATGGTCGGATGGCATCACTGACTCCATGGACATGAGTTTGAGCACGCTCTGGGAGATCGTGAAGGACAAGGAAGCCTGGCGAGTTGCAGTCCATGGGGTCATAGAGAGCTGGTCATAGAGAGAATGAGGAAACTGAACAATCAGAACAGCGGACGAAACTCGCAGACTTATTACTGTATGAAAGAAGCCAGACACAGAGGAGTGCACGCAACATAAGTCCGTTTACATGAAGCTTGAGAATAAGCGAAATTATGACAGGTTCAAGATAGCGGTGACTTCTGGCAGGGACAGGCAGTGGAGGGGGCGTGGAGGGGGTTTCTGGATGCTGGAAATATTCTATATCTGGGTGGTGATTACGTGGGTGTGTAAAAGTACAAAGGTTCTTTCAGCTGTGTGCTTAATAACTATACACCTCACTGTATGAATGTTACACCTCACTTCAAAAAATAACAAACTAAAGCCTAAGTAGAGCAATAACCATTTAAAGAAATTATTGTGGTCGAAAAAAACATGCTTTAAGCTGTACACCTCAACTCTATGCAGTCCACTGTGTTTATGTTAAACCTGACATTAAAAAAAAGACCCACGTATAGAAACGACCTTTTTAGGAAATTATTGTGGCTGAAAAACAGGCCTTCTATGAGCCTCATTGGGCTTCCCTGGTGACTCAGTGGTAAAGGATCTGCCTGTACTGGAGTCGATGCAGGTTCGATTCCTGGGTCGGGAAGATCCCCTGAAGGAGGAAATGGTAACCCACTCCAGTATTCTTGCCCAGAGAATCCCAAGGACAGAGGAGCCTGGTGGGTTACAGTCCCTGGGTTGCAAAGAGTTGGCCACGATGTAGCGACTACATAACAACAACAATGAGCCTAATTAAGTCTTTTATTAGCAATATTGCTTATATTCTTGCAGGGGAACAGCTACATTCTGTCCCCTGTGTGTCCCCAACAGAGGTCCCACGGGCAAGGCTTGATATGCAGTTGGTCTAGCCTTGGTCTTGTGGTTCTCTTGGACCACGGGAACATGGGTGGCTGGTCAGGCACTGTTGCAAGATCATTTCTCATCGTCTTCTGTGACCGCCGGCTAAGCAGGCTGTCAGGATACTGTTGGTAAAGGAACAGGATCTCTAGTTTACCACCACCGCCTGGGTTTTGAGACTTTCTGTCTTGCCTGGGTTTTGAGACTTTCTGTCTTGCCCTCTTGGGATATAGCTGCAGACCATCCGAGTCAAGCTCTTAGGGTTAGTCCTTCTGACTCTGCAGGATACTGGCCAGAGCGGCTCTCAGAAAGGGATGGCGGCCAGTATTCCTCAGAGGCTGCCCTCTCCGTGGATGGAGGGAAGCGACTACTGAGCACGCAGGGAGGAGCGGGGTGGTCTCTGAAGTCTCTTTCCAAAATGTATTTTTTTTTTCGTTGAAGGATAGCTGCTTTCCAACATTGCATTGGTCTTGGCCATACATCCACGTGAGTCAGCCACAGGCATGCATATGTCCCCTCCCTCCTGAACCTCCCTCCCGTCTCCGCACCCTCCCACCACACCACCTTCTAGTTTATCCCAGAAACCAGTGCTCTGGGGCTGGAGACTTGTTAGCGAGACCACCAGGATGGTGTTTCTCCCCGAGGGCTGACGGAGAGGTGGGAAGGAGGATGGGGGAAGGGACCTAGGTGGCGGGGACCACGGTAGGAGCTTTCACAAGTAGCATCGCGGTCCCCACATCAGCCTCAGAGAGGTTTAGCAACTTGCCCAGATCACACAGCTCCACAGCGGCAGAGCCAGGACTCAGGGCTGGGCCAGCCGGCTTTATGTTTCCGAGCTTCTCCTCACTGCACTTCGGCCATTGTTAGCGTCAGTTGCCAGGGAACCTGCGTCCATGCCCTGCCTCCTGCAGGCCCTGGTCCCCTCTGATTCAGGGCCCAGCGAGTCAGACATAGCACCACCGGGCCTCCAAGGGCGCCAGCTGACAGGGTGGCCCGGCCTTTGTCCACCTCTAGTAAAACCAGCCTTGGGGGCTCCCAAGGATGACAGCGAGGGCCCAGGAAGCCCCTTCCCGGCCCCTGTCTGTCAACAGCCCCTGTGGGAGCAGGCTTACGGTCAGCCCGGCCGCCTCCCTCCTGCCCGGAGGAGAGACACGGCGTCTTTTTTTCTGCTCGGCGCCCCCTTGTTGTAGCGGTACCTCCCTCCCCCACCCGACTGACAAGCAAAATTGCGGATGATGATATAATAGGACTAATAATGGGGAAGCAGTGTGAATCCCTGGAGGCCAGAGATAAAATAAAGCGGTGATGACAGTTGCGGCGGCTGCTGAAAGGCCACATTTATCGTGTTCCTTCCCCACGAGGCCTGTGGGCTGGGAGGTGGGGGGCAGCCGTGGTCCTGCTGCTTAACAGATGCCCACCTGCTCTGGGGACGTGGGGTGGCATCAAGTTACGGGGGGGGGTGGGGGGAGGCGTGTTATCTGTGCTGGTGGCCGGGCAGCGTTGACACCACGGATGCCTCCTTGGAGAGGCCCAGCTGATCAACTTTGGTAGGGGGTGGATAAATCCACACGGAAGCTACTGTATTGTCCTTCTTCTAAGAAAAAGCCGGCAGAAACTGGCCCAGGGCATTTTCTACAGGACAAACATTTTACACTGTTCACTTGTGGGTGATTTTTTTAAACTGATGTCTTTTTTTGGTTGTAAAATACATACAAAGGAAACCTCACCGTCTCAGTTGTGTTTAAGTGTGCGGTTCACTGGCAGCAAGGCCATGCACATTGCTATACGAGCATCACCACCATCCATGTCCAGGACTTGTTCGTCTCACACAACTGAGGCACTGCACCCGTCGATCACAAGCTCTGCCAACCCCCAGCCCCTGGCCTCCACCGTCTTACCCTCCGTGTCTACGAATCTGACTCCTCCGGCTACTTCAGAAAAGGGAAATCCCATAGTATCTGTCTCTCTGTGACTATTTCATGCAGCAAAATGTCCTCAAGTTTCATTTGTATAGTGGCCTACGTCAGAAGCACCTCCCAGGTGGTAAAGAATCCACCTGCTGATGGAGGAGACACAAGAGATCCTGGTGGGATCCCTGGCCCAGGATCCCCTGGAGGAGGAAATGGCAGCCCACTCCACTATTCTTGCCTGGAGAATTCCATGGACAGAGGAGCCTGGAGGGCTACAGTCCACAGGGTCACAAAGAGTCGGACACGACTGAGCACACCCCCACTATCCCGGAATCCCTTCTTTCTGAGGCTGAGTAATCCTCGAGTGCATACACAGGCCATGTTCTGTCTGTCCGTCCACCGTTGGGCACTTGCATTGTTTCCACCTTTTGGTTATTGCGTCAGGTGATTTCTATTTAATACTCATTTTTAAATAAGATTATTTCTAATTTACGCCTCATTTTAAAAAATATGAGGTGACTTGCTGTAAAAGTCATGCTCTAGCGCAGAACAGGGTAAAAAAAATGGAGATCAGAAACAAAGGGGAAGGTTAAGCTAATTTTTTAAATGTCAGATACGGTATTATTCAATTGGACATTAAATTTAGATTTGAGTTTCCTGGTTGCCAAAGTAACTGTTGGCTCTTAGAATTCTAAAAGCATATGGTGCTTTTAAAGATATACACTTATCACTTTTATCGTTTTCAATTTAATTTTTGGCCCGGCTGAGCACACGCCGCTGCACGCAGGCTCGCTCTGGTTGCCGCGAGCAGGGCTTCTCTCTCGGAGCTCGGGCTCAGGATTTGTGGTGCGTGAGCTCTGTTGCCCTGCAGCACGCGGGATCTTCTGGGGCCAGGAATCGAACCTGTGTCCTCTGTCTTGGCAGGCGGATTCTTAACCACTGGATCACCAGGGAAGCCCCTCACATGGTACTTTTATTAGCAAAATTAATTATTAATTTATGACCAATTCCCTGGCTCTTTCTTTGAGAATTTTTTCTAAATACGTGTGAAAGCGAAATGCATCTGGTCTTAAATGTCTTGTTGCCCAGCACGAACACTAACAAAATAAAAGTGATGGTAACAAAACTTAGTCCAGCAAGTTTGCAGGAGACAGTTAAAGAAACCAGACCTGACAGATTCCCTCCACCCATTCCCTGTATTCCCCACTGGCCTTTCTCCATATCTGTGATGTGGAAGATGTGCAATAAAAATTTGTTTAAAATTAAAAGAAGAAAACTTACCATATGTAAAGAGGATAGCCAGTGGGAATTCGCTACATGACGCAGGGAGCTCAAATAGGGTGCTCTGTGACAACCTAGAGGGGTGGGATGGGGGTCGCAAAGAGTTGGACACGTCTTAGCAACTAAACCATGACAAGTGATGAGTCACCATCGGCCCAGGACAGAGGGTTCTCCTGTGACCCCAGCACCACCTACATGCGGTCCAGGGATGCTGAACACTTTCTCTGCTAAGATTTGGGTTTGGAGGCAGATGCTCTCACGTTTCCAGGGCAACCAGCTGGAAGGGTTCTGCTAGTTCTTACCCATAAGGGCTTGCAGAAGCGATTTTAACCAGTGTATGTGTTAGTTCCTCAGTGGCGTCTGACACTTTGTGATCCTGCCAGGTCCCCTGTCCGTGGGATTTCCTAGGCAAGAATACTGCAGTGGGTTGCCACTCTCCTCTCCAGAGGATCTTCCAGACCCAGGAATCGAACCTGGATCTCCTGCATTGCAGGTGGATTCTTTACCGTCTGAGCCACCAGGGAAGCCTGATTTTAACCAAGAGACTGCTAATCTAAGCAGACAACGGGGAAATGGTTCCTTTGTGCAAACCCACACTCTTCATGCTGGGGCAGGCAGGCTCTGCTATCAAGAACAAGAAGTAAGCACCTGCTGTGTGCACAGGAGCCTACTACTCAGAGAGGAAAGGTTGTCTGGAGTGGGTTTTCTTGGCACACTGAAGAATCCTCCTGGGAACCACCTGATTGTGATCATGAGAAATGCAGAAGTTTGCCTGTTCTAGTATCTCACATGGAGTCATACAGTATTCGGTCTTTTTTTTCTCTGCCTTATTTCTCTTAGCCTAATGTTTAAGTTTCATCCATGTGGTAGCATGGATTAGCAGGAATAATGTTCCATGATATGGATTGTGCAGTCGCTAAGTTGTGTCTGACTCTGCAACACGTCAGGCTTCCCTGTCCTTCACCATCTCCCACAGTTTGCTCAGATTCATGTCCATCGGATTGGTGACGCTGTAGTATGAATACACGACACTTTGTCTATTTGTTCATCAATGGACATTTGAGTTTCTGCCTTTTGGCTATTGTGAACATTGCTATGAACATTTGGTGTACAAATATTTGTGTCCGATTATAATTTTTTGGTCCTGTTTTGTTTATAAACATTTGCCTAGCACAATGCTGAGTTCAGTAATTACTAAATAAATGAAGGGATGATTTATTGGGGAAAAAAAGAAATGCAGAAATAAGCGTTCACCTCTTAGGAATGATCACAGTCACTGGCCACTCCACAGACCAGCTGGAATAATTTACCCATCAAGGTGCAGGAACCAGAGCTAGGAGCTGAGTGACGGTCTCGTGCAGGAACACAACGTCAAGGTCAAAGTTGTTGCTTGATGTTGCCATCGTGGTTGGCTCTGGTAACTACTTAGATTTTCCACGGAGGATCTTGGAACTTGGCCATTCCCCTAAGAGGGCCGCAAGGGGGGGCTTCGACGGCTGCCCCTGCTCTGTGTCATTTCAAAAGCTTCTCCCTCTCACCCCCAGGTGACCCTCCCTTTCTCAGCTCCACAAGGGGCACCCACCTCTCCCCCTGCCTCCCACCCTCTCTGTCCCTCTTTTTAATGGTCTTGCCCAAAGCCAGGGTTGCAGGTCCACACAGAGGTTTGCAGAGGGAGGAAGGGGTGCTGGAAGGGGGCTCCGGGCTCCCCCACACCTTGGGCTTCTGCAGTTATCCCAGGCTCGTGGGTAAGTGGTCACAAGTTGACCCTACACAGAAGCCACGTGCTTGGTACCCAGGTTTTCTGCAGAAGGAGACAGAGGAGGGTGCAGGCCGGTGGCGTGATGCGGTTATTCCACCAGCCCCTCGACAACCCTGGGCCGACGCCCCCCAGCCCGTCTCCTCCCCCTGTCCCTCCAGGCTGTGAACCAGTAGAGTGGGGAGAGGCCCTTGGAAATCTGTGCCTGGCAGATGAGGCCCCAGAGCCTAAGAATGCTGGGGGTGAGGAGTTCATTTAAAGAATCCAATCTGTCTAGGGGCCACTTCTCTGCCCCCAGCACCCAAAGCATTTGGCCCAGTGGTGCCTGGGCACACTCGCCAGGCGACTGGGTGATGGCTGATCTTCTCGGAGGCTGAGACCCTCCAGGTGAGGTTCCCAGCGTCACAACCCGGCCGGGGCTCAGGGATCCAGCCAGGGGACGGGTGCATCAGACCCTGGGCAGACGCATGGCCTTGTGGACCGTGATGGGAGAGGGGAGAGGGAAGGAAGTAGAGGCTGGCTTTCTAGAAGCCTCCCAGAGAACCCCAAGGGGGAATGGCCAAAGCCCCCAGGGAAACCCTGACTTTCCAGCCTCAAGATGGGGAGACAGCAACACCTCATCCACCCTGGTAGGGTCTGGGTTCCAGGACCACCTCCGACTTGACCCAACAGAGCCAACAGGCAGCAGCAAGTCCCTCTGGTTCTCAGGCTGAACTGTCCCTGTGATCAGATGTGAACCCAGGAGCCCTGCACATGGGCCGGCAGCTCCCCCACCCCGGGACCTGACCCAGAGGCACGCCTGGCCTCTTTCCAGGGGAGTGGACGTTGGACTCCCCTCTCCTAATAACCACCTTCTCTGGGTGAGTTACCTACATGCAATTAATTATGCAATTATCTAGGCTGGGCTAAGAAGATCAACCATCAAGTTGTCAAGCTAGGCTGGGAGTGAGAATTTTTCCCTTTGCGGAGTAGAAAACATTCCTTTCTGATTTCTGAGTCCCAGAAGGCCAATTGCGGTGAAAACAACACCCAGCACTTGGGCATAGCCCAGCTTTCACAGGTATGTATCATTCTTAAAACCTAAACTGTAGGTTGAAATTCCGGGCTGGATGAAGCACAAGCTGGAATCAAGATTGCGGGGAGAAATATCAATAACCTCAGATATGCAGATAACACCATCCTGATGGCAGAAAGTGACAAGGAATTGAAGAGCCTCTTGATGAAAGTGAAAGAGAAGAATGAAAAAGCTGGCTTAAAACTCAACAGTCAGAAAACTAAGATCATGGCATTCGATCCCATCACTTCATGGCAAATAGATGGGGAAACAATGGAAACAGTGAGACGCTTTCCTTTCTTGGGCTCCAGTATCACTGCAGATGGTGACTGCAGCCATGAAATTAAAAGACACTTGCTCCTTGGAAGAAAAGCTACGACAAACCTAGACAGCATATTAAAAGCAGAGACATTACTTTGCAGACAAAGGTCTGTCTAGTAAAGTCTATGGTTTTTCCAGTAGTCATGTATGGATGTGAGAGTTGCAGTATTAAGGAAAGCTGAGTGCTGAAGAATTGATGCTTTTGGACTGTGGTGTTGGAAAAGACTCTTGAGAGTCCCTTGGACTGCAAGGAGATCCAACCAGTCCATCCTAAAGGAAATCAGTCCTGAATATTCATTGGAAGGACTGATGCTAAAGCTTAAGTTTCAATACTTTGGCCACCTGATGCAAAGAGCTGACTCATTTAAGACTCTGATGCTGGGAAAGGTTGAGGGCAGGAGGAGAAGGGGACCGCAGAGGATGAGATGATTGGATGTCTTCACCGACTCGATGAACATGAGCTTGAGTGAACTCCGGGAGTTGGTGATGGACAGGGAGGCCTGGAGTGCTGCAGTCCAGGGGATTGCAAAGAGATCCGACTGAGCCACTGAACTGAACTGAAAGTGTAGCTACGGAAGTATCTGTCATGCAGCAATTTTTTTTTTATCATAACTCCTGCTTCTGCCCCCAAGGTTAGCAGGGGACTTGCCTGGCAGTGTAGTGTTTAAAGCTTCACTTCCCAATGCAGGGGGTGTGGGTTCATTTCCTGGTCAAGAAGTTAAGATCCCACATGCCTCACAGCTAAAAACACCCCAAAACCAAAACATAAGACAGAAGCAATATTGTAACAAATTCAATAAAGACTTTAAAAATGGTCCACATTAAAAAAAAAAAAAATCTTTAACAGACTTTACCTGGAGAGGACAAGGGCACAGGAATCCTGGGGAGTGAAGACGAGGATGAGGACAAAAAGTGCAGTTAGGTCCGAGCTCAGAAGGGACCCCGCATGCCAGGAGACCCTGGAATATCTGAGTCCTTGTGATCACAAAGCCCCCTAGAGCCTTCACGCCTCTTCAGCTCCCTTCAGTGCCAGCTGCTCATGTCGGCTCCACACTGATCTCGCGTGTATGTGTGCTCAGTCGTGTCCAGCTCTTTGTGACCCCCTGGACAGTGCCCGCCAGGCTCCTCCATCCATGGGATTCTCCAGGCAAGAATACTGGAGCGGGTTGCCATTTCCTCCTCCAGGGGATCTTCCCGACCCAGGGATCAAACCCGGGTCTCCTGGTTCTTTACCATGGACGCACCTGTGGGGAGTCCCCTACATTGACATTAACTGGTCATCAAATGTCTTGACGGTCTGCGTCTGTGAGCACTACATCCATTCCTATCTGTTTGCCATTTTAGTCAGCTTTGGCCACCATCACAAGATACCAAAGACTGCGGGGCTTAAACAACAGACGTCTACTTCTCATAGCTCTGGAGTCTGGGCAGTCTAAGGTCAAGGTGCTGGAAAATTCAGGTCCTGGGGAGGGCACTCTTCATGCCCTAGAAACGTCTACCTTCTGGCTAGCGTCCTCACCTGGTGGACAGAGACAGAGCTCTGGGTCTTCCTGTTCTTCTTCCAAGGACACTGACCCTATCAGACCAGGGCCCCACCCTTAGGACCTCCTTCAGTCTTCATCACTTCCTCAAAGGACCCATCTTCAAACACAGTCACGCTGGAGGTTAGGGCTTCAACATATGGATTTGGGAGGACACAATTCAGTTCACAACACAATGTTTTTGTATTTTCCATCCCATAAACACTTCCTGAGAGGCTGTTCTGTGCCCGACTTGGTCCTGGGAGAGGCCCAGAGGTATCCACTAGGTGCCCCAGCTCTGACAGGTAAGTGGACTTTTATTAAGGTTGTTCTTAAGATTCTATTTTTTTTGATGTGAACCATTTTTAAAGTCTTTGCTGAATTTGTTACATTACTTCTGCTTTATATATATATATATCCTATATATTTGGCTATAGGTCATGTTGGGTCTAGTTCCCTAACCCTGGACTAAACCCGAACCCCCTGCATTGGAAGGTGAAGTCTTAACCACTGGACAATCAGGGAAGTCCCTAGGGACCTCATATTAATAGAATTGTATAATATTTGTCCCGTGTCTGGCTTATTTCATTAAGCATACTGTTTTTAAGGTCTATCCATGTTGCCTCATGTATCAGAATCTCTGTTATGAATAATGTCCCATTGCATGGGCAGACCACATTTGGTTTATCCATTTATCTGCTGATGGACACTTGGGTTGGCTCCACCTTTCGGCAGATTATGAGCAGTGCTGCTCTGAACACCTGTTTTCAAATACCTGTTCAGTCCCTGCTTTTGACTCCTCTGGATGTATACCTAGAGCAGTTGGCACCCCGTGCTGGGTCGTGTGGGGTCAGGAGAAGTTCACCTCGCAGAGAAGGGGTGGGGGAGGTCATTCCAGGTGAATGGATCCCTGTGTGCAGAGGCTCAGAGGTCTGCGTGTCTGAAGTTACAGAGCCTGTGTGTCTGGACCCTGTGTGGAGTGGATGCGGGGAGTGGTGGGCAGTAAGAGTGTGGCCCAAAGGTGAAGGGTCCCTTAGCCGTACCACAAGGTTGGGGTCAGAGGCCGTGAGGACTGGAGACCAGGAGGCGCTCCCTTCCAAGCTGGTTTCTCCAAGAGATGACCTGGCGGCTGTGTGGAGGCTTAGTCAGAGAGGGGAGGAGACTCGGGTAAAGTGAGTCACCAGCGGGAGAGGAGTGAAAAGAGGCACCTGGACGAATCAGTCGATAAACTAAAGAGGGTAGATGGAGGGAATGGGACCAGGTGGTTCAGGGTCTCGCCAAGGAGGTGGGGGACTTGGGGTCAAGTGTATTTCACTCTGAAGGAACAAATTACCAAGAAGAAGCAGGACTGGAGGTCAGGGCGGCTGGTGAAACAGGAGTTAGGATGGTCTATTGACCAGCTCCGACTAGGAGGAGACCTGCGTTCATTTCACGTGGCACCACCACCCGGAAGGTGGCTCACAGAGTCACAGCACTGGCCTCGTGAGTGTCTGCAGAAAATCAGCAGGGAACAAGCCAGAGGGACATTTATCTGCAGGGAGACCAAGTCCAGGAGGCTTTACTCATCAAAGTAATCATTTCAGTCTGACTTGTCCCATTGAGCTTCCTATGCATGATTTCATGGGTGATTATGATGCCGTTGCCTAGTTAAATGCCGCTGGTTCATGAAGGAGCTGCCACACATATTAATAAGGCGGCTGCGATAAAGGCCGTCTGCTTACCACCGAGCGCCAAAGCCTCCAAACGCCCCGTCATGTTTAATAATTGAACAGTGACACCTTGAACTTGGAAATGTCCAAAGGGGACGCGGAGGCACTTTGGTCTTCAGTGCCACCTGCTGTCACTCAGGATGCCGGACTTTGGTGAACGGTTATGTCGAGGTGATGATTCCCGTGCTCCGCGCTGCCCTTCTGGCGCCAGTTCCCAGGGAAACAGGCTGTCCTGATGGGGCTGGTGTGCTCGAGACCAAGGGAGCAGGCATCTCCACTCCAGTGGGCTGTAATTTGAAAAATGTGAGAAAGGATGTACAGCTGAAACCCACACAGCATTGCAAATCAACTATAACAGTATTCACCCACTCTCTGCGTTTTCCAAGAAAGCAATAAAACATATATACTATATGCTAAGTCCCTCAGCTCTGTCCAACTCTTTAACCCCATGGACTGTAGCCAGCCAGGCTCCTCTGTCCACAGAATTCTCCAGGCACGAATATTGGAGTGGGTAGCCATTCTCTTCTCCAGGGGATCTTCCCAACCCAGGGATCGAACCCGGGTCTCTTACATTTTCTGCATTGGCAGGCAGGCTCTTTACCATTAGGCCCACCTAGGAAGACATAAGTTACTGAGCAGGAATTAAAAAATATACATTGGGGTTCCCTGGTGGCCCAGATGGTAAAGAATCTGCCTGCAATATGGGATACATGGGTTTGATCCCTGGGTCAGGAAGATCCCCTGGATAAGGGAACGGCAGCTCACTCAGGTGTTCTTGCCTGGAGAATTTCATGGACAGGACAGAGGAGACTGGCGGGCTACGGTCCGTGGGGTCACAAAGAGTCGGACACGACTGAGCGAGTAACACTCACTTTCACACATACACCTGGGCTTCCGAGGTGGCACTAGTGGTGAAGAACTCTCCTGCCAAGCTAGGAGACATAAAGACGTGGGTTCCATCCCTGGGTAAGAAACATCCCCTGGAGGAGGGCGTGGTACCCCACTCCAGTATTGCCTGGAGAATCCCATGGACAGAGGAGCCTGGCGGCTACAGTCCAGGGGGTTGTTAAGAGTCACACATGACTGAAGTGACTTAGCACGCATGCACACATACAAATGTATGTGTATACACACAAAACACACACACGACAGCAGTTTTCTAGGGATGCTGTAAGAAATTAACACAAACTTAGTGACTCAAAATGACAAATATCTATTATCTCACAGTGGAGGCTGGTGGTCAGAAATCGGGTGTGGGTGGGGCTGGCTCCCTTTGGAGTCTCCGGGGGCCTCCTCTCCCCCGCTTTGGTCACCATCAGCAGTCTCTGGCCTGGGGCACCTCCCTCCAATCACCAGGCCTTCTCCTGTACGTCTGTGTGTCGAGTTTCCCTCTCTTATCTTTATAAGACGTCGGTCACTGGATTTTTTTTTTTTTTTTAATCTTTTGACCGTGCCTCTAGGCATGCAGGATCTTAGTTCCAGACCAGGAATTGCACCCACACCCTTTGCGGTGGAAGTGTGGAGTCTTAACCAACGGACCACCAAGGAAGTCCCGTCACTGGATTCAGAGCCCACCCCAAACCCAGGATGCGCTCATCCTGAGAGTCTCAACTTGATCACACCTGCCAAGATTCTGTTTCCAAAGAAGGGGACATTTCCAGGGACTTGGTGTTAGGCCTTGAACACATCTTTTGGGGGACGCTGTTCAATTGCCTGCACATACATAAATAGTACCTTCTAACTTTAAACTTGATTTCATTCACCAGAGTCGGGGTGGGGGTGAGGAGTTGTCCTTCCCTCCGGCTGGCCTTTGCCCAGCCTCCTCCCTGCACTCCAGCCTCCCCACTCCATCCAGCCTTGGGGGCAGTGCACAGGGGTTCCCAATCATGCTATTCCCTACTCCTCTTGCCTGGGCTATCGTTCCTGGCTCTGACCACCTGGCCTAGGAGTGGCCCAGAGCCTTGCTCGGAATCAGGTGACCACATCTGGAGCCCCAGGTGAGGCAGCCCTGGAACCATTTGGGGTGTGCGTGTGAAATATGTGTTATAGGGACTTCCCTAGTGGGCCAGTTGGAGAAGGAAATGGCAACCCACTCCTATATTCTTGCCTGGAGAATCCTATGGACAGCAGAGCCTGTCAGGCCATGGTCCATGGGGTTGCAGAGAGTCGGACACGACTGAAGTGACTAAATGCACTAGTGGTCCAGTAGCTAAGACTCTGAGCTCCCAATGCAGGGGCTGGGGTTCAATCCCTGGTCAGGGAATAGGTCCCACAAGTCACAACTAAGAGTTCACGTGCTGCAATTAAAGACTCCATGTGCTGCACCTAAGACCTGGTATAGCCAAATAAATAAATAATTTGTTAATTTGTAGAAAATTAATAAAATGTTAAAAGAAAGAATACCATGTTGTAGGAGGGAGTCTGGGCCCTGGGTGGTTGGAGTCCAAGAGCAGCCTCCACTCCGGGAGGTGTGTTTGGGCTGAGACTTGAAGGATCAAAAGGGAAAAGTCTACTTTTGGGTAAACCAGGGGCACAAAGTGGAGGCTGGTTTTGTGAAACAGCCCCAAAGTGAATCCTTCGGTAAATGAAAAGTTCCTTCTGCTAAGGAAATGTGAAGTGAAAGGCGCTCAGTCGTGTCCAACTTTTTGCGACCCCATGGACTATACCGTTCATGAATTCTCATTGGACTGGGTAGCCGTTCCGTTCTCCAGGGGATCTTCCCGACCCAGGGATCGAACCCAGGTCTCCTGAATTGCAGGCAGATTCTTCACCAGCTGAGCCACACGTGTTAAGGAAATAATTGCCTTCTATTTTGCCCCCATCCCCAGGGAGCAGGGGTTGCATCTTCCTTATCTTTGTATCCCTCCTGGGGTCCTTATACCTATCTTACTAAATGCTTGTTGAGTGTTGAGCTGAATTAGAAATATAAGCTGCTGCTGCTGCTGCTAAGTCGCTTCAGTCGTGTCCGACTCTGTGCGACCCCATAGACGGCAGCCCGTCAGGCTCCCCCGTCCCTGGGATTCTCCAGGCAAGAACACTGGAGTGGGTTGCCATTTCCTTCTCCAATGCATGAAAGTGAAAAGTGAAAGTGAAGTCACTCAGTCGTGTCCGACTCTTAGCGACCCCATGGACTGGAGCCTACCAGGCTCCTCTGTCCATGGAATTTTTCAGGCAAAAGTACTGGGGTGGGGTGCCATTGCCTTCCCTGAATACTAAGGACTCATTGTGAATATGGTGAGGTATAATGGGTGTGGTGGTAAAAAGTCCTTATATTTAGAAATGCTTATTTTGAAAGCATCGAAGATTTTGAAACATGAAGCGACATGGTATCCGGGATTTGCTTGAAAGTCTTCCTGCATTCAGCCCTCAAGATGCTGGAGAGTAAGTCCTTCAGGCTGACTTGTGCATGGTGAGCTCGTCCCAGAGTCCAGAGCTGATGAGGGGAGGGTGACTTTACGGTGAGAAAGCCTGAGAGGCACATCTCTGCCAGGTAACCGAGGTCAGTGTCACAGGGATCAGGCATGTCACATGTGCCAACATGTGATGGGATGGGATGGGCATTTCACCTCTATGGTCGTCCCCCCAACACCCATGAACCCAGTCTAATCCTGAGAAAAACATCAGCTGAAACCTAACAGAGGGGCATCCTACAGCGCCCCCACCTCTGCTCAGTCCTCTGAGACGCTGCCAAGGTCATCAAAATCAAGGCAAGTCTGAAAAACCGTCACAGCCCAGAGGAGCTAAGGAGACAGGATGACTGCATATGGGATCCTGGGTGGGTCCCGGGACAGTAAATGGGTGTTAGGCACAAACTAAGGAAACCAGAAGAAAGGATGTATTTTAGTTAATAATAGAAGGAAATGGCAACCCACTCCAGTGTTCTTGCCTGGAGAATCCCAGGGACGGGGGAGCCTGGTGGGCTGCCGTCTATGGGGTCGCACAGAGTCAGACACGACTGAAGCGACTTAGCAGCAGTAGCAGCAGCAATGTGTCAGTATGGGTTCATTATCTTTCCCTGATGCTGGGAAAGATCGAGGGCAGAAGGAGAAGAGGGCGTCAGAGGATGAGATGGCTGGAGGGCATCACCGACGCAATGAACATGAATTTGGGCAAACTCTGGGAGACGGTGTGGGACAGGGAGGCCTGGAGTGCCGCAGTCCATGGGGTCACAAAGAGTCGGACACGAATGAGCGACTGAACAACAACATGGGTTCATTGATTGTACAAACGTACCACGTGAAAGTAAAGCATTAAAATGGAGAAACTGGGGGGTGGGTATACAGGAACTGTACTATGGTCATAATTTTTCTGTCAAGCTAAAATTGCTCTAAAAATAAAGTTTATTTTAAAAAATACTCCTGCAAAATAAGAGGAGTTGGCAGGTGCGGGCGAGGGGCGCAGGGGAGATAAAAGAAGATGGGCAGAGAGTCAGTAATTATTGAAGCTGGGTGATGGGGGCGAGAGGTTTTATATATCCTTTTCTGTACTCTGGGCTTCCCTGGTGGCTCAGCTGGTGAAGAATCCACCTGCAGTGCCGGAGACCTGGGTTTGATCCCTGGGTTGGGAAGATCCCCTGGAGAAGGGAAAGGCTACCCACTCCAGTATTGCAGCCTGGAGAATTTCATGGATAGTCCACGGGGTCGCAAAGAGTCGGACATGACTGAGCGACTTTCAGTTCACTTCACTTCTGTGTACTCTAGTGCATTTTTAAAAATTATATAGTAAATTTTTTTTTAAAGTGAGAGTCACATATCCAATATGTTAGGGGAAGAGAGCCTTTCATGCAGAGTTGTGGGTACACACTGGAATAGAAAGAGCACCGGACAGGAGACCAGTGGTGGGGGCAGAGGACCAGCCCAGGGGGTGAGGCTGGCAGGAGGCCTCTTGGCAGAAGATGGGCCTGAGCTGGCCTGGCAGAGGGGTTGAGGGTGAAGGTGTGTGTGTGTGTGTGCGCGCGCGCACATGTGTGTATCGGGGAACCATAACAGAGGTATTCCTGGCCCATAACAGATCTCCAACAGAGTAATGTAATTACAAGAAGTCACGGCGACTCTCACCAGACTTCCCCTAGGCCACATTGCAAAAGCTCTGCAATGGTTCTGTTTCTCTCTTACGACTTCAAACATCGTTCAAGAGTCTGCTTCCATCTCATTCCACACTGGTCCCTCCAGGACTCCAGGGAACCCATGTACTCCTGCCACATGCCACAGCGCTGCTCTGAACGTTGGAGTAGTTTCCCTTTATTCAAAGCAGACACAGCCTTCTGGGAGAATATTGTGATATGATAGGTTCCTTCTGGAACCTGACACAGCTGATACTGGGTGCTGACAGGAATTGCTTTGCAAGAATAATGGAGGCTTTTCTGTCCATCAGGTGTCCAGCCTGGAGCACGATATAAAATGGAAAAATTAGGTTCATGTGTAATATAGAGAACCATCTATAACCGAATGTCTCGCAAAGGAGTAAGAAAAGGAAATGCAGAACTAAAAAGACGCCTGGCTTCAGGAGGACGTTCATGTGGCTTGACAGTGGCAATAGTCATCATCAGCACCGTTACTTCTAAGGACGTTGGATGATAAGGTCTCCTACAGGCACACAGAACTTCACGGTTGCAAAGCCCTTCTGCCCCCATCAGCGCCAGGCTCCTCACTGCCACTGGGCAGCTGGGCAGGGATTCCCGGCCCCACTTTGCAGATGCAGAAACTGAGGCTTGGCAGGTGGTAGTGACTCAGGCAGCTGGCTCCTGCCAAGGTGAAGTTCAGAGCTGGCCCTTCTGGCTCTCTGAATCAGACAGGACCCGTCTCCCTTCCCTTTCCCCCTCTGGTTTTCTACCCCACAGCTGAGGACCTCACCGCCTCTCCTCTGCCCTTTCCCATGCCCCTCGGCCCTCCGTCATGAAGATCTGATTGGCTGGCTTGGATCATGTGCTCATCTGAGAGCCAATTGACAAGAGGAGGCTTGGCTCTGTTCACCCTAACTCTATCAGGAGCCTGGGGAAGGCCCTTTCCCAGAATGACCCATCACTACGTCTTCCCACCCCACTCCACCCAGTCCTCAGAAGGAAGAGGCTCCTGGAAACCCACCTCTACCAGGGCCTGAGCTCAGAACTTCCGGCTTCTGCAGCCTTGCCCTGAAAGCCGCAGATGGGAACCAGAACCCATTAGCCCTTCCATTCCCCCCACCTCCTTAACTGCGCTGAGGCGTCCGTTCCTGTGATCAGACTCCAGGCACCCTCCCCTTCCCTGCCCAGACCCCAGTTCACAGGCACCGAGAGCTGCTCAGATGTCCCCTCACCCTCCTCATCCCTGGACCTGACTCCAGGACAGCCCAGCCCTACGCTGGTTCTTCCCCTTCCCACCAAGATGTGACGGGCTGGTCCAGGCCTGGCTGGCTTTAGTGGATGAGTGCCCCAAATGAGTGGCCTCACAAAGGCTGGGAGTTCCCGAAGGTTTGAGAGTTGGACATGTTCGAGTTACCAGACACCGGCCACACTGCAATCCCACTGTGGGGCCGAAAGCGTGGCCAGTGCCAGGGTTCTGGCTGCTGAGATGATCTGGGGCACAAATGGGATGCCTAAGAAGATGGGGTGAAGCCTGGGAGGAAATGTACGTGGAGACCAAGGGCATGGATGCTGACTCCTGCAGGTGCAAGCGGGCCTGGGGGAATAGGCTGCCCTCGGTCCACTGTCCACACCGAAGGTTGTGCCAGGATCCCCATAAATCCAGTCTGTCCACATCTCTTCTGACACAGGCTTTTAGAGAGGAATGGAGTTTGGAATCTGATAAACTGAATCTGAATCCCTTCTCTGTCTCTAAAGCTGTATGACTTTGGGTAGTTGAGCTCCTCTCTCTGAGCCCAATTCTGTTGTTGTTCAGTTGTTGTTCTAGTTCAGTTGCTAAGTTGTGTCCCCCTGTTTTGCGACCCCATGAATTGTAGCCCAAATCCCATGGATGGAGGAGCCTGGTAGGCTGCAGTCCATGGGGTCGCTACGAGTCAGACACGACCGAGTGACTTCAATTTCACTTTTCACTTTCACACAATGGAGAAGGCAATGGCAACCCACTCCAGTGTTCTTGCCTGGAGAATCCCAGGGACGGCAGAGCCTGGTGGGCTGCCGTCTATGGGATCGCACAGAGTCGGACACGACTGAAGCGACTTAGCAGCAGCAGGCTCCTCTGTCCATGGGATTTTCCAGGCAAGAGTACTGGAGTGGGAGCCACGCCCTTCTCCAGGGGATCTTCCTGACCCAGGGATCGAGCCTGGGTCTCCTGCATTGGCAGGTGGATTCTCTACTGCTGAGCCACCGGGAAGCCCTGAGCCCAGTTTGCTTGTCTCTAGATCGGGCACAATCACACCCACGTGGGTGGGTTTCCAGGAGGAATAAATGAAGCACAGGCTGCTGAGTGCAGGGGGATTCAGTGCCCTGGTGGTCTCTCCTTCCCACGAAAGAGAAGCTTCATCTCCCCCTGGCAGCTTCTAGAGGGCATCAGAAAGCCCACGAGGGACGCCACCAGCAGAGTTCCATGACATGCCTGCTGGGCTGAGCCTGGGGCGCGGAGGGTGCTCGAGCCATGCTTCCTGGGCACGGTGGGGTGGCAAGCTGTCAGAAATGATGTGGGTTGGAGGCTTTCCCAATACGCAGGCTGGGCCCCACCCCGGAGCCTTGGGAGGCAGGAGGGTTTTGAGAAGGTTTTGGGGAATATTTGCAAGCCCTTGGCTAGACAGGACCGCCCTTCTTAAAAGATTCCCATGCACACAGCATCAGGAGGCTCACAAAGCTGTTTATGTTCCCACCTATGATACAGGATGGAGGCAGGGTGCAGAAACGCAGTGACTGCTTTGGTGAATGTACTGGAGCTGCACACAAGCCTAGCAGGCTGTGGCTTCACAGGGATCTTCTGTGTGCACACAATTGTAATGGACCTTTGAAGGGCTCCCCGGGGCACTGCAGCCTGCTGCTTCTGGGCAGAATTTATCATACCTGCTCTTCTTTGGTAACCTTCTTTAGAATTTCATATACAAAACTTGATTGGCAAAAAAAAAAAAAGTACCAAATGTCAAAATTTCATAAAATCAGGGCAAGAACTGGTCTTCTCTTGCCATTTGGACTTAGCTGTCCCTTGAAAAATGTGTTTTTTCCCCTCTTGGTCATTTAGCAACGCCCAGCCCAGAGATGGGAAAAGGGAGCAAAATTTAACCTTTGCGTTAAAAGAGAAGCAAGGTTTTCAACCAAACAGTTAAGTCATTGGTCTCATTATTTAAACACCAAAAGACAACAGATGGACTTATTCATCTGGCCCAGCTTAATACATGTTGGCCTAACACTACAAACAGATACATAAAACCGAGATATGTCTGGGTGGTACAAACGGGGGCAGGGTGTTGTCACAGGGCAATGACTTGGCCCGGAGGCACAGACTTGGCTGCGCTGTGAACCGGCCCCTCAGAACCAATACTCAGAGACGAAGATGTGGACGTTGACGACATTCCGGTGCGACACCACACCCCCAACCACGTAGTTCATCTCCAGCTTCAGGACGGCGTGGAACGGGCCCACGATGGGCCGCACCTGGCGCACGACGCCTGGGGAGAGAGCAGAAGGTGTTTGGGGCGTTAGCAGGGACCGAAGCAACGTGGAGACCGGGGACACGATTTCCCTCCGGGAATTTCAGAGCTGCAGGAGCGCTCGGACCTCATCAAGTCCCGCCTGAGCCAGGCGCTTGCACCTCCCTCCAAGTGATCACCCCCGGGCTCTGCCACCATCCCTAGGGACGAGTGACAGCGGGCTCACTGCAGGCTGTCCACTGTGAGCAGCTCACATGTGAGTCTGTGCGCGTGGGCTCTGGAGTTCTTGCCTTAGTCCTGCCAGATCCTCTTCTGTGAGCCTGCTTTCCTCCTCTACCACCGTCTATCCAACCAAGAACTTAAGAGTCTAGATAAAGGGCCTGGCATGGAGCAGATGCCCAGAAGACACCCGTACCCCTCTCTCCTAATCCACTCTGCCCACTTGTGACCCATGGGAGGAAACAAAGCATGTGTGAGCCTCTTCCCCCAGTCTCTCATGTTGAGGACTGTCCTGGGGGCCTGGAAACCTTTTATCTGAGCAGAGAAGTCCCAGTTCCCTATGGGACACACTCCTGGGTCCTTCTTTCTCCACACCTCTTTTTTGAAGGGTGACACCTGAACCCTTGCCCAGTGTTCATGGTGAGCAAGAGGCAGCTCGAGTCCAGCTTGAGCAGCAGAGATGGGTCAGGGCAATCAGAAGAACAGATGGCACGGGGGAGGCAGGTGTCTATCCAGGGAAGCAGAAGCCTGCTGTGTAAAGCTCATGGTGGGTGGCAGGGAGGTCTGCCTGGACCAGCGCAGGGACCGGCAAAGGCCATGATGATGGCCTCCCGAGACGGGGCTCAGAGGGAAGGGCAGATAAGTTCAGCTCAGTCGCAGTGGAGGAGGAACAACCCCAAGTGTCCTATACCCGCAAGTTCCATGTCTCCAGGCCAGACCCTGACGTCGCCGCCTGCCCACGCAGGGCACCCAGCATCTCACGGAGAGTCTGCCCCTGCACTCGGGGACCAGACGCTCTCCTCCTGGCTGGACGTGGAGAGCCCACCACCCTCTCGGGACCTCAGATTTCTCAGCGAGCAGACGATGCCACGTGAGCCTGTGCTCTGCACTGACTGACCCCGACCCACCCCGCCCCTCAGCTCTGCGTCCATCAAGGTATGAGCTCCAGGGGTGCAGGGCCACCTTCCTGCCGGACGGGCGGGCTCACTGCCTCACTTCTGTACACGTTCACGAATTCCTCAACAGGTACCAGGCGCTGTTCATGGTGAGGCTGAGAAAACAAACAGAGCCCTGGTTTCAAAGTCGGTGGGGACCTAGGTGAGTGCCGTGCTCTGACAGAAGTCCACACGCCATCCAGCTGGGGTGAGGATGGAGGTGAGGGAGGCGGGGGAGTCAGGAAAGGCTTCCTAGAGGAAGTGCCTCTCTCCCTGCAGATCCCCGTGCCTGGCACAGAGCAGGTGCCACCCCTACAGCTGTTGACATTTAGGAGGGACCTTCTTCCATCGCCCCGGCTCTGATATTAGGACTTTCTCGAAGCCGTGTGGCGCAGGGGTGTGCCGGAGCAGCTGGTCATCTGGCCGTGCCATATGACAATTTCCAAGCCCAATGTGACGTCACTGAAGGCGGGTTCAAGAACCACCCACCACTGCAGGGCTGTCTGCAAACAACATCCTGGAGCCTGAGAACCAGACAGAATGCAGATTGTTTGCTGTGTCCAACTGCTGACTGCAGGCTGGTTTGTACAAACAGCCCTGGCGCTGACTTGGGAAATGAGCACCCAGCGTGGCCCTTCACACCCACGCTGAGATCAGTGAGGGCTCTGGGGAGTCTAAAGGGGCCCACAGCCTTTTGCACCCGTGGCCGCTTCTCCGTCAAGACCACCAAGTTCATGGTCAGGAAGGGGATTTGGGCAGGCCATCCCTCCTTTCACTCCCTGGGCTTGTGTTTCAAAGGTGAAGTACCCAGCAATGGGGTGGAATTCCAGGCTATTCTAAGCAAACAAGGGCTCTAGCTCTGATGGAAAGATAAGCAGAAGCTTCGGTGGGCTGTCAGCACCCTTTCTCTGCCCCTGCCTGGCGATGAAATCCCAGCTCTGTCCTGTCTGAACGCCCACGAACATCGTCAGCTCCCGGCTAAAGACGGGGGCTTGTCACCACCCTCGGTTTGCCCATGGCCCCTGTGGCAAGCACGGCCCCAGACTCTCCAGTCCCTCAGCACCCTTACCAGCGTGACCATCTCCTCTCCCCGGGCTGGAGACCACCACTGGCGCCCATCAGGCTCAGTGGCCTGGGTTACCTGCACCCATCCTTGGGGCAATGCTCAGAGGGGTTCAGGGGGCTTGAAGGAAAGAGGTGAGAGGTTCAGTGAGCCTGAGAGCTAGTTTAGGACAGAGAGCAACTAGGTGGAGGGAATACTTCTGCAAGCTATGATCAGACACATATTTATTTCTATATATTATCATTATACTGTGTGTGTGCACACACTCAAAGTTGCTTCAGTCATGTCCGACTCTTTGCAACCCTATGGACTGTAGCCCTTTCAATATCATATAATTAATATATGATGTATAAATATATGGGCTTCCCAGGTGGGAAGCAGTAAGGAACCCACCTGCCAATGCAGGAGACGCAGAAAGATGTGGGTGCGATCCCTGGGTTGGGAAGATGCTCTGGAGGAGGGCATGGCAGCCCATTCCAGTGTTCTTGCTTGGAGAATCCCATGGACAGAGGAGCCTAGTGGGCTACAGTCCATACAGTTGAAAAGAGTCAGACATGACTGAAGTGACTTAGCACACATGCAGCACACACACATATAAATATAAATATATATATAGTTTAATTATTATAAATACAAAGTATATATTGTTGCTGTTAGTTGCTCAATCATGTCTGACTCTGCGACCCCATGGACTGTAGCCCGCCAGGTTCCTCTGTCCATGGATTTCTCCAGGCAAGAATACTGCAGCGAGTAGCCATTCCCTTCTCCACCGGATCTTCCCAACCAGGATCGAACCTGGGTCTCCTGCATCGCAGGCAGATTCTTTACTGTCTAAGCCACAAGGGAAGCCCTTTCAGGACACAAGGCTTGAGTCCAGCTGACCTCAGTCAGCAGCATGATCCCAGGTTGGTTACTGAAATTTTGAGTCCCCACTTCCTCCTCTGTGAAACAGGGATTAAACGGCCACCTTCAGAGTCAGAAACAAAACCATCCCAAGGCCATCTGCTGCTTCCCCCTCAGAAATAAGCGCTGGATCCCATAAAGCTCCACAGCATTTCAGTGTGATATGAATTTCAGCGCAAGTAGGACTGAATTCCTCCATGATTGAAAAATAGAGCAAATGTTGAATATTTTTGTTAGATTGCCTTAAACACTGACAAGAAAGGAAAGCTCTGGATGTATAGAAAATATATTTAAACCTCAGTATGTACTGTCAGGGCACTTCATGAGGTTTAGTTTCTATGACGCCTAAAGACCAGAACGTCACGCTGTTGGCTAAGTGTTCCGACTGTGAACAGCTACGAGGCCAAACAGAACACTAAAGGAAGCTAAGAGCTGCTTTAGAGAAGCAGGGCGTTGAGAAGGGGAAGACGGAGCAGAAGGCTGAACTTCAGACGCAGGTCACACTCAGGGCCTGGACTGTCTCAGGATCTTTGCATTTAACAAGGGAACGACTGAGGTGGAAGACACAGGCACCTGCAAGGGTTAAACAAGGCACTGTGGGAGTGACGGAGCAGGTGTGCAGGGGGTCAGCGGCCCCGGCCCTCTCCTGTGACCTGGGGTCCACATCCCAGGCCACACCCACTCTGTGGATCTGACCACTTCAGCCTAGCCACACTTGCTGGGGGCTCTGACTTCAGTGAACACGCTCCCTTCATTCCCGGGTTAGTTCAAGCTTGACATCCACCTCCTGGTCCTCACCTTCACTGAACCTAGACTCTCTCCTGATATCACTTCTTTCTTCACAGCTTTCCCACCCATCCATCCACCCACCACCCACCATCCACCATCCATCCATTCATCCACACATCCGTTCACCCGTCATCCATCCATCCATCCAGTAGAGACCATTCTGCACAAGGGAAGTTTAAGGAAGATTCTACAGAGGAGCTGACTTCAAACTGGATTTTAAATACTAAGCAGGGGGCTTCCCTGGTGGTCCAGTGTTAAGAATCGGCCTCACAATCCAAGAGACACTGGTTCGATCACTGGTCGGGGAGGATCCCACATGCCATGGAGCGAGTAAGCGCATGTGCCACAGATACTGAAGCCCGAGTGCCCACAGCCTGTGCTCCACAAGAGAAGCCACCGCAGTGAGAAGCTCAGCGCAGCCAAAAAATAAATGAGTTTACAATAAAAACGACTAAGTAGGAGCCAACGAGGTAAGTAAAGTGAAGGTGTCAGGAGCTCAGGCGTGCCCGACTCTTTGCGACCCCCACGGACAGCAGCCAGGCTCCTCTGTCCGTGGAATTCTCGTCAAATATACTGGAATGGGTTGCCATTTCCTTCCCCCGGGGATCTTCCCAACTCAGGTATCGAACCCAGGTATTCCACACTGCAGGCAGATTCTTTATCATCTGAGCCACCATGGAGGCTAGGACCTGTGCAAAGACCCTAAGTGTGAAGGTTTCCGTCAGTTCTGGGAACAGAGTTAATCTTGGGGAAAGACAGACAGAGGAGGGTAACGAGGTGGTAAAGGGCTTCTTCAGGGACCTCACACCTTGTCAGGCTCACAGAACTGGGAACCCAGAGCAGTAGTCTCCTGGCTTCCTCACCACCACCGATTCTAGACCACTGTTCTTTCAGAACCACCACCAACCTTCCGGGTGCAGGGAAACAAGAGAGGGAACTAGACCAACCCTTGCTGCCCAAATGTGGCATCACAGACATTAGAGACTGAATGCAGTGGTCCAACTGCATCCATCACTTGCTTCTACAGATGTCTGGCTGGCATCCGCTCTGCGCCAGGTGCTGGGGACCAGCTAGACCGCCTGTGTCCTCTCTCATGAAGCCTTGCCAGCCCCACTCTGCGTCACCTGGGGGCTGGTCTCCCTCGAGGGAACCTTCACAGTCAACTCACCCTTCAGACGCAGGGTCCACATCATGTTCGTCTCTGTCCACTGTCCCCAGCCCAGGGCCCGGGGCAGAACACAGTGGAAGCACCGTTATAATTATCCAGTGGATGAAGGCAGAGAAAGAGAGAAAAGAGAAGAAGGAGAGAGAGGGAGGGAAGAGGTGACCCTACTCCTTGAGGGCCCCTCAAACCTTTGTCCTGAAGGGAAGGGGCCACTGAAAGCTCTGAGTGGGAGCAGCTTTATGTGGAAAGACCATTCCTGCAGCAAAATGCAGGAGAGAGGGAAAGGCTCTTTCCAGCATGCCTGCCTTGTCCATCTTTCCTGCTTGGGTGTTTACCTCCCTAACTTTCAAGAGCCCCAGAAAAAAAAAAAAAAAAAAAAGGGCCACGATGCCGAGTTCAACTGTGTTAATCTTCCAAATCCTCATCTTTGGCATTTCTGCTTCGGGTCCCAGACACTGCTGGTATTCCTCGGCGTGTCTGTGCCTCTGAAAGATATAATTAAGTCTTTTTTTTTTTTCCTTTGAAAAATGTAGGTCCCCTCGGGCACTTCACCTTCATGTCTCATCTCTGCTTTGTAAGTTGCAGCCGATATGCCAGGAGCCCGAGCAGAGAGCCCAAGCGTCCAGCAGACTTCCATCGCCTCCTGGGGACTGTGGTCGGATTCCGGGCCCCTGCAGCCATCCCCAGGTTTCTGCCGCTTGACTGGGGTTGCAACTGATCATCCACAGGTTGTCTGAAAGGAGGAGGATCATCCCGAGGGCATCTGCACGAGACTCTGGTCTGTGGAGACCTGGAATCACAGCCTGGCATTCCTCTGCTGCGTCCTCACCGAGCAGCCCTGTGACCTCATATGAGCCACTGTCTTTCTGAAGTTCAGCCTCCGACTCAGAAGTCCTGTGATTCTAATTGACCAAGTGTAATGGCGTGAAGAGGGCTGTCGAAGACTATCTTAGCAAAAACGATGATCCATCCAGAGACGGCATGGTGTCTCATGCCAGTGGAAATGAACTGTGCTTTTCAAAAGAAAGAGCTTCAAGTTAAAAAAAAGGCAGAGGGAAGAAAGTCAGCATCAGATGAGAATAAGATGCAGTCGCTGCCTGAAATCAGGTTATAGAGTCATTGGTCTTCTCGGTTGTCAGGGTCTCCCCACCGCCATGTGAGGCCAGAGGTCAAGGGCACGGACTTTCTTTTCTGGTCAATCTTTTAAAAATTTAATTAATCAGTGTTTAGTTGCACTGGACCTGTGTTGCTGCAAGCAGGATTTCTCCAGTTGCGGCGAGCAGGGGCTTCTCTTCATTGCGGCGGCTTCTCTTGCTGCAAAGCACAGGGTCTGGATGCAAGGGCTTCAGGAGTTGTGGCCACATAGGCTCTGCGGCCTGTGGGGCCTTCCAGGACCAGGGATCAAACCCAGGTCCCCTGCACTGGCAGGCGGACTCTTATCCACTGCGCCACCAGGGAGGTCCTCCTGGTCACTCTCCTATCTCTGGTTCTTGGAACTTAGTAGGTCCTTGGTCCTACTACAGACCTGCCACATAGGAGGCCCGCAATAAGTAAATTGCTAAATGAACGTGTGAACTAGAGACCAAAGCAGTAAGCACAGTTTATAAAGTTGAAAGTTATCACCCGGAGAAACAAAAGTGGCGGGAAGGAACGGATGATAGCCACAGGTCACTGGGTTTTAGAACCAGGCCTCCCTGTCTGGCCCCGGCGGCCGCCACACAGAGCCACGAGCCGGGAGGAGGTGACGAGTCGGCCTGTTTGGACAAGGTGCCAGGACCGAGAACCTTGGAGCTCAGAGGAGACCCACGTGATTTCACCAAACACTAACTCAGTGGGAGATTGGGAAAAAAGCAAACCATCACCCAGATCTCAGTACACTTTCCTCGATACGGATAACTCCAGGCCAGGATGAGCTGCACAGACCGAAGGCAAAGAGGAAAACGCAAGAACAGGAAGAAATACGGTCCGTACGTCTAACGTCCAAAGCTATAGTGGTGATGGGCCGGGAAGGAGGCCCACAGCCGGGGAGGAGATGCGAACGGATGGGCCCCCGCGTCCACTGTTCCTTCCCGTGGTCCCCACACTCCTCGGGGGGAAGGACCATTGCCTCCCTCCCACTGGGGAGGAGCTCGAGGCTCTGTGGGCTAATATCCCAGGTCACAGGGCTCTCAGGGCACAGCACCACCCAGACGGGACGGACCCTGAGCTTAGTTCTCTCCACGCGACCGCACCTGCCCTGATGTGGTGTGGAGGAAACTTCCAGAATGCACTGTCCTTGGCTGAGGCATTCATACAGGGCAAAAACAGCAGAGGGGAACTATGGGGCGATCATACCGGTCACGGGCAGTGAAGGAACTGAGCCCCCCAATCCCTGTCTTCTATTCTTCTTGCCTGAAAAACACCCAGTAAGAGCTTGGAAGGTGGAGGACAGGGGTCTCGGTCGCAGATTTAAAGTCTGCCTCAGCAGAACCATCCTCTCAACTTCTCGGCTCTCATAAACACACTTCCTCCTGGGTCTCTCAGCACCAAAACCGAGAGTCTGCGTGGGGCAGCAGCAGGGAACTGGAGCCAACCCCCGGGGGCCCGCCTGTCCCTCGGGCAGAAAGAGGAAAAGAAACGTCAGCTCTGCATGAAGCCTTCCAGGCTCCTTCCTGGATGCAGGAACCAGCATTTCCAGGGGCACATGGTGGGTATGAAGACACCCCCGTCCACCATCTCCTCCCCTGACATCTCAACCACATGCGCTGGGGCCTCATGGTTCCAGGAAAAGCAACGGGGGCTCTGGGGGTGAAATGAGTTCTGAACCAGAAACAGCAAACCTGCCCGCGAAGCCAGACCCTGGGCCGCTGCCCTTCCGCCAAGCTGCCTGGCCTCGCCAGAGGGAGAGACGGCCTGGGTGGTTTTCCAGAAGGGATATGCCGTCTGATGCACCGGCTTTTACCAGGTTGGCCCAGGATGCGACAGTGATGGGAAGGGCAAGAGTCCTCCCCTCTATCTCTGTGAGTCCTCCCACCTGGATCAACCCCACCCACCTACATCAACCCCACCCACTTACCTGCTGGGGACCCTTCCCCATCGCTAGACCCAAACTCCTCAGCCCCCTTGCATGTCTCCAGGTGCCCCCAGATGAGAAATCTCAGGGCTGGGACAGACCTCAAAGAGGAGGACTCTGCCTGGTCCAAAGTCACACAGGACGGTTGTGGCAGCAGAAACCCCACATCCAGCCCCACCAGGCTGTGTGCAGGCCTCAGTCATGCCCCCTGAGCCTGGAAGCCCCTCTGAGCCTCAGGTGTCCCCACCTGGAGAATGGGGCCATCTCCCACAGGGATAAGTGACACAGCTGTCGTTCAATCGCTCAGTCATGTCCGACTCTGTGCAACCCCATGAACTGCAGCCCACCAGACTCCTCTGTCCATGGGGATTCTCCAGGCAAGAATACTGGAGTGGGTTGCCATGCCCTCCTCCAGAGGATCTTCCCTACCCACGGACTGAACCCTTGTCTCCGGCATTGGCAGGGGGATTCTTGACTACTGAGCCATCAGGGAAACCCAAGGGACACAGGACGTGTGGCCCATATGCCAGGAGTGTCCAGCACACGGCAGTGCCCTTGCTGTTGAGACGACTGTGACCATTGAGAACCCAACACTTGGAGTTTTCAGCTGTAAGCACAGATGGAATGTTCCGTCTGGGAACACCTGACTCTGAGGCTGCGGGAAGTGCGCTTGTGACAGTGGCTGATGGTGGGTGTCTGGGTCCTCTGTGTAGTGATGGTTGTCAGGTGAGGCCGTTGGAAGATCCGTATCATCAGACTCTTTTCTCCCCCCTAATTTCACACAACATGCCTCTGCTGCTGTTTGGCTAAAAATATTTCATTTTCTTAAAAAAAAGAATAATTTATGAATGTGCCGGTGATCTCAAAGGCTTTTCAGAAGCTGCATAACAGCAGCGGTAAGAGCATCACAAATCATTCTGGACGCAGCCGATCCGCAGGAGAACTCGGGAGACGCTGACAGGCCACTCTGGGCTCATTTAACCCCCTGGTGACTCTGTATGTGAGCAGGCAAGTGTGATCCTGCAGCCTGCTGGGCACCAGGCCTGGGGAACCTCTCAGTGGACATGCTGTGTGTGCACATGTGCGTGTGCATGCAAGGGTGTGCAAGAAAGAAAGACAAATAGGGTGATGGAGGGGCATGGCACAAATGAATCCCTTGTAGGCTCTTGCCTCCAGAAATTTAAAACCGGTGCAAGAGGAAGTCAAGCAAAAACTCACAATGGGGACTTCCCTGGTGGTCCAGTGGCCAAGATTCTGCGCTCCCAAAGCAGGGGGCCCAGCTTTGATCCCTGGTCAGGGAACTAGATCCCACATGCTCACTAGTGCTCATATGATGCAACTAAGACCCAGTGCAGCCAAATTAAATAAATAAATATTTAAAAAAAAAACTCACAATGCCATGACCACACACCCTCCGCACTGCCACCAGCATTTCTCTGCTCGCACGCACAGCAGACCTTCTGGAAGAAGTCCCTCAGTGGCACCTCCAGGGCTCCCACTCTGGTGTGTCTTCCCTCGACTGCACTCCACTGAGAATGGCCTGGTCAAGGTCGCCATCAGCTGGGGCGATACTGAATCCAGTGGTGAATCCTTTGTCCTCATCTGACCAGAGTGGCCGTCATTGACACAGCTCATGTCCCTCCTCCTGGGAAGGCCTCCTCCCCCGGGCTGGCCTCCGTTCATCTCCCTGACCTCTGAGCACAAGAGGCCGCAGTGCCCTGACCTCCTCTCTCTGTCTACACTCAGTTCCTCCGTGAGCGTGTCTGGTCTCCGGGCTCCAGCCGCCATCCACCCACGATCGCCTCCCAGACTTACTCTACTCCTGCGTGGCCAAGGGTGTCCCATAAGGCCCACAGTCTTAATGCTGAAGGGAACATGCGACCTCCCAAGAGCTGCTGTGTCACAATTTTCCCAGCTCACCTGCTGACAACCCCAGTCTGCTTGTTCTTTAGGTCAAGATCCATGCAGTCATCTTTGTCTCATACCCAACTCGTCAGCAAAATCTGGCACTACCCCCTGATGTATCTGGAATCTGTCTTCTGCCCACCCTTCCTGCCGGGGCCACACGGTCAAAGCCACGGTCACCTCCAGCCTGGATCACAGGTTTTTTGAAAGGTTTTGCAAGAAAGTGAAAGTAACTCAGTCATATTCGACTCTTTGCGACCCCATGGACTTTTCCAGGCCAGAATACTAGAGTGGGTAGCCTTTCCCCACTTTCCAGGGGATCTTCCCAACCCAGGGATTGAACCCAGGTTTCCCGCATTGTGGATTCTTTACCAGCTGAGCCACAAGGGAAGCCCAAGAATACTGGAGTGGGTAGCCTATCCCTTCTCCCGTGGCTCTTCCCGACCCAGGAATCAAACCGGGGTCTCCTGCATTGCAGGTGGATTCTTTACCAACTGAGCTATGAGGGAAGCCCACAGAATGAGCCACAGTATCCAGGGGCTAAGACTCTGCACTCTCAAAGCAGGGGGCCAGGTTTGATCCCTGGTCATGGAACTAGATCCCCAGGCTCACCCAGGCGCCCAGAGGGAGGACCTCCCACCTCAACCCCAAACCTGCCTGTGGCTCCCACCTCACTTGGCAGTAAAGCGCAGGCCACTGTGGCGGCCTGAAGACCCTGCCTCATGGGCCCCTGCAATGCGAACGTGGCAGGCATGCCTCTGCCTCAGGGCCTTTGCACCTGCCGTACCCACTGCCTGGAGCTCCCCCTCCAGATCTCCGCATGGCTCACTTCCTCAGCTCCCCGGGTCCTTAGACGAACACCTCCCACCACCAGACGCACAGTGGCTGCCCGCTCCCCTCTCCTCCCCCGCCCCCTGCACAGCACTCCCACCGCCTGACAATGTGGATGTTATACTTGTCTACTGCCTGCTCCTAACCCCAGAAGAAAACGTGTGCGTGGCTAGGATTCACATCTGTCTCTCTTGGTGGCTAATGCATCCCTAGAGCATTAGGGATCCCTTGGGACACACACATTATTTGTTAGAAGAATGAAGACCAGAGTCCTCTAAGAAGCTCGGCCCTGGGTCTTTGGGAGCACAAAGCAGCAAGCCACACACTCTGCCTGTGGGAGGGGGGGTGGGTGGAGGGTGTGTGAGAGGAGGTGACGCCTAACTTGGGCTCTGAGGGATGAATAGGAGCTTAACCAAGAGGAGAAGGAGGTGAATGCCGTAGCTCAAGTCCAGGAGACAAGAGAGGCCATGAAATGGCTGGGGTCTGGGGCATGGGCTGGTGTGTCTGGAGCAGAGCGGAGGGAAGAGGAAGGGAAGAATGCTGGACGCTGCAGAGCAGATGAGCAAGCTGAGGCTGAAGACGTCTCCAGCCGGGCGGCAGGACTGGACGTGAAAGGTGGGGGTGTAAAACCTGGCAGACCCGTAGCAACCAGCTGCGGGGGCAGGAGGAGGGGAGCAGGGGGCCCCTGGCTTCCGGAGCCTCGTGGCTGGAGCACCTTTCGCCACCGTGTGGAAGCGCCCTGCTGAGAAAGGAGGGAGGCTCCGGCCAGGCCGGTGGACCTCGTGGCCGGGAAACGACGTCGGGGGTGGGGGGCAGGGGGCCAGCAGGTGTGAGAAGCAGCCCATGTGACGTGCGGGTCCACGGGCAGGAGCAGAGAGGTGTCCAGTGAGGCCCACAAAAGCAGAGGACCCCTCTGAGCCCTAAGAGTCCCGCGCCAGCCTGGGGGTGGCCTCCGAGAGTTTCTGCTTCTGTGAAACTGGGTGTCGGGGGTGCCCTCCTCACAGGCCTTTGCAGCAGGAATAGCTGCTTCTCTGTGAGTCACGATGGCTCCGGGCCCAACGCCTTTGGCCCATGGCTGCTCCGTGAGGCCCCGGCAGTCAGCACAAAAGGTGCTGGTGTCCATCACTCTCACACCCCGTCTCAGGCCTCCGGGGCGTGTCTGCCCTCTGCGTCCCCCTGCCCTCCAAGGCCTGCCAGCCTCCAGGTGAGGGTGGCCGAGGCCCACCCCTTTGCATCCCCTGGGAAACGACTTGGCTGCCGGCCAGGGTGTGGCCCCGGGGGGTGAGGCGGGGGCTGTGCCTCCCCGAGAAGAGAAAGCGCCTAATCCCGGGATTTGCCGTGAAAGCAGGACAGGGCCGATCACTCATCACCAGCAGAGACGGCCTCGCTGTTGTTTCTAGGTGGAATTTCTGAATCTCATCCGTAATGTGTACTGATCCTGGGCCAAGCTTTCCGAATCAGGCTCCCGGACGGGTCAGCAGCGTGTGTTTAACCCCTTAAGAGGTAAAGATTTCGAAGAGGCGATCTGAGCCCTGCAGGCTGGACTGACTGAGTGACTTGAAGGCAGACGGCTGGGCAGACAAGCTCTTTGCTTTGCATGAGGCTTCCCCTGGCCAGGGTCTGAGGTACAGCTGTCTTTACTCACAAGCTCTTGTACTGGGGCTGCTGTGTACAGTTGACTAAGCTGTGCACTGCACGTAGAACAGGCTGTGAACAGTACCCCCTAGGGTTGTGCAGTGCACAAAATAGTCAACTGTACACTGCAGCCTTGCCACATTATTACTTGTCTCTCCCGCTGAGACATTAACAGAGAGAAAACCCACTGCTGAAAAATAAACTGTAGGAACTCAGATGGCAGGATGCTAGGGAAGCTAGGAGGCAACTTCTTGAAAGCAGGATTTGTGGCTTGAGTGTAAACTTGTTCCCCAGCACCCAGCACAGGGTTAGGCATGGAGTAGGAATCCAGGAGGTTCTTGTTGAATAAATAATTCAAGGATGACAGAACTTGGGAGGCATGGCCTCCCCCATTCTGCTTCCAGCCTGACTCATCAGCCCAGGCCTCGAGGGGTGCCTGTGACACAGCTCTCAGGTAACTGGAGCCACTTTGGGGTGAGCAGTCCCAGTAGCATCCCACATGACCCCGCTGGCTGCTCTCCTGTCCTTTCGGGGGCTCTGAGACCTCACCAGCTCTCTAGCCCCAAACGGCCTCCTCACAGTGGCTCATTTATTTCAACAACCTACCCAGCTATGTCACAATACATACAACTCCTTCTGGTGCGTATAGCCTGGCGAGGCAAGCATTAGTGCAGCAATCTCACTGACAAGAAAACCGAGGCTCTGAGAGGCTGTGAGACCTGCCTGAGGTCACACAGCTGGAAACAGACGACCAAGCGAGAACCGATGCCGGGACATCCGACCCCAAGCTCAGTGCTCCAACTGTGGAAGCAGAGGCTCCAGGGTGTTTTGTCCTAAAAGGGCCACCCCAGCCATTGATATTTTTCAAAAGTGAAATACAGTAACAGTCCTTGTATGCTCACAAATAAAACTTAGAATGCTCTTTCAAAATGTAAAAGCTTCTGGTTCCCTTGAGGACGGGGAGTGAGGATATTGTTGTGAGGGTGGTGACGTATGGGCCAAATTTAGAGGCTCTGGCACAGACAACGTGGGTTATGGGAAAAGGGTTGGGTTCCATGAATACTGACTACACCTACTACATGCCAGGTGCTGCTAGGAGCTTTCCTTATCATTTCATCGAAGGACAAGAATGGTGTCTGCAATCACGGAATATCTGTCCTCAACCTAACCCATGTCCATGCATACGTGCTCAGTCACTCAGTCGTGTCCCACTCTTTTGTGACCCCGTGGACTGCAGCCCACTAGACTCCTCTGTCTGTGGGATTCTCCAGGCAAGAATCCTGGAGTGGGCTGCCATTTCCTCCTCCAGGGGGATCTTCCCGACCCAGGAATCGAACCCACCACGTCTTCTGTGTCTCCTGCATTAGCAGGCGGATTCTTTACCACTGGGAAACCTTACAAGGTGAGCTTGACCATCTCCATTCATTCAGACTTTATTGAGAGCACGACTGGTTGCCATGGTACCCAGGCAGGAGCTGAAGACAGGAGCACCTCTGTTTCTCAGGGGACCCAGGGGCGGATGAGGAGCCCAGGGAACAACCCAGAACAGACTGGACGTCTAGAACACCTGCTTGCCAACTGACACTGATGCTCTTTGTTTTTTTTCCCTATAGAAACGGTGATGCCCACCAAGGATCTAGAGGGCCATTCACAAAATCAACCATTGGGTCTAAAAAGTAGCTTGAGCTGAGTGCTGTCTAGTTCCTATTGGCTTTGGGGAGGTTCTAGTAAAAATTTTGGCAAAGCACACCCTCTATATAGACAGATTTTTTTTTCCTTCCTCTCCTTAGAAAAACAGTTTAAAAGGAGTAGTGAGCAAGGAGGGGTCAGGGAGGGCTGTGGCTCAGATACCACCAACCAGCCAGGGCCTGGGGAGTCCCAGGGGAGGGTCCCCCGTTGCTGGTGGCTGATGATACACAGACTGCACCCACCTCACCAGAGCCCCGCGTTACTCATCTCCAGGAACTATTACCTGAAAGACCCCTTCTGGAGCAGCCCCTGATCACAGCCAGTGCTCTGCTGGGCGGAGAGTGAAGCCGGGGCTGGATAAGGAAGGCTTTGTAGTGGCCCGAGAATACCTCAGGCATTAATAGGGCATTTTTTGCACAGGTCGAAAATGCATTCTTCATTTTTCATTGACAGCTGGTGAAAGAGGAATGTAACAGGGCGGCTGCACCCGGCTTTATGGAGAGAGCAGCTCAGCCCTGCTCAGAGCCACCTTTATCCCTGCGGAGAGCTGGTTTTTAAAGGACGCATTAGGGGAAGGTCTGGCCCTTTCAGGTTCTTAATCAACTTGGAGTGCTTTCTCCTTCTTCTGTTATCTGGGGGAGCAACGACCTTCACCGTCTCACGGTCTCGGCGGCTTGTGCACTGGTTAATTTTCTGGGACACAAACTTGGTAACTCTGCCCGAGTCAACACCCACCGTCTGAGAGCTCCGGCTCTGGGTGTCTGGGGAAGACTGGGCTCTAGGCCTGCTCCGCCTCCAGCAGCAGCAGTGCCTAGGGCAAACCGCACCTGCCTTCTCTGGCCGTCGGTCCCTCCTCTGTTGACGGGAGACCCCAACATGTCACAGAGTGTGGCGGTGATGAAGAATTTGCTTCCAGCACAGAGTGTCAGCTGCTCCTTCACGTGCATCACAACCCAGCTCAGACCTCACCTCTTCCAGGAAGCCTTCCTGACCCAGTGCCCAATGTCCACTCAGGGTGAAGCCTAGAGCAGGCAGGGTTCAGCCTATGAGTAGGTGCGGCCCCTTCCCAGGTGCTAAAAGCAGCAGGGGGCTGCCCAGGGGGTCTCAATGGGCCCAGGAGCCCCCCATGGGAGGCCTGAGTGCCCCACAAAACACTTTCTCCCACTCCACGGACTTAGAGGGTTTCTATCTAAGACATTGCTTGAAATAAGAATGCACAGCTGAAAACATGCCTGCAAACAAGGCCCTGCGGTTTTCGTAGCTCAGTCTCAAGGCGGTCATTTCCTTAGCTCCCTCCTCTGCCCGATGGAGACAATCACGGCCCCAGAGGCGTCTGCAAAGACCGAGACGGGGTGCGGGGGTGAGCGTGCCCAGTGACGGCTCCCACGCCGCTCAGACTGGGCTAGAGTCCAGCGGCAGAACAAGCCATCACAGGTGGACAGGCCCATGCCCAGGCCTGACGTGTGCCAGGGTGGCTACCCTCCGAGTCCAGACGCTCCAGGGGGCACAGGAGTTCTTTGGGGCAGGAGAGGCGCTGGAGGGAGCGGCAGATAAGGAAGTCCAGGCAAGAGGCTCCAAGGAGAGAAACAAGACAGCGCCCTCGGGTGTCGAGACAGGAGCCTAGCATAGCCTGGGTCGCACCCCAGGGAGACCCCCGTCCCTGCTGGCCTTCACCCTCCACGTGGGAGAGCTCACTGGCAAACTCCAGGGGCTCAACCAGACGAGATGCATGGCAAACGGACTGAGAAGCTGAAGACACCAGGCCCACCCAGGAGGCTGGACCGCAGGCAGGACGACTTCCCCAGGGCCAGCCTGGGCCCTCCCCCAGCATCGAATCCAAAGACCAGGGCCCACAGGACCAAACGCAGCAAGGAGAGGATGCTGTGTTTCCACAGTGGCACCTGTGGTCGCCTCTCACACCAGGGTCTGTCCCCTCCTTGCCCCCCTTGCTCTGGCCCGAGTCACCCTGGGAAGACCGGCCAGCTCCCCCTCGCTGCTTGGGAGTCCGCCTCCAAGAAGGAGTTGGAAGGGGTGGCCTCCGGGAGCCTCCAGGGTCCGAGGTGCCAGGATTTTCTGTCCCAGTGGATGGGAACCCAACAAACACAGGCTCCCAGGTTGGTTCTGTTTGGAGTATCAAGGCGGCTAGAAAAACGTGCTGTGAGCACTGGCTGTGGGCCCAACTGCGGCCCGGCCCCTGGCTCAGGTCACTCCAGGATGGGTTTAGCTGGGAACCGAAGACACAAGCACTGTCCGGAGTCCCCGTCGAGGCCTCGCAGCTGCTTGTCACTGTTCCTCCACCACTATGTTCCCATGGCCTGTGTCTGCCTCCCCACTGCCACCCGGTGGAATGCAAAGCCCTCAGGGGCAAGGGCGCGCAGGTACTGACCCATCTCTGTATCCACAACACCAGGCCCAGGGCCAGTACAGAGAGGGAAGAGCCCAGAAACGCAAAGAAAGAGCGAGTGAGGCGGAAGGATCTGACTCCATCTCCTGTGGTCTAAGAGCTGAGAAGTGCCCCCAGGGGGGCCATGCTGCAGCCACGCCTGCCGGCCCAGTGTCACGCACAACGGCGGTCCCAGGTGGGCTTCTGTGTGCAGATGCCCGCGAGCTGCCCACCAACCCCCATGCCAGGGGGTGGGGAGGTGGCGGGGGGCACACAAACACTCGACCCCACTTCCTCCTGCCTGCCCCCATCACCAGGCGCCCAAAGGTCCTGTAACGCGTCGCTCCACCTAACAATGGGGGAAACTGAGGCCCAGGGCGGGCAGTGACTCAGGGGCAAGCAGCAAGTTTTATGGCTGCATGCCCTCCCCTTGGAATCCCAGCGAGGACTCCTGCACTATTAATTGTAATTAACTAATTATTCTTGCTGCCAACTAGCGGAGGAGGAGGCCGGGGGGGCGGGGGGCTCCCAGATGACTCAGTCATGTTTACAACATGCAAACCCATTTAAGAGCTTGTAAAGTCGCTATAAATGGCTCTTTGGCAACAGAGGAGTTAACGATCCCGTCTCCAGCTGCAGCTCCACAACGGTCAGTCGGGGCTGGGGCCTCGGGGACGGGGTTCTGAGAGCCAACAGCGCCACCTACAGACCACGTTCCGTAACGCTCCGCTCAGGCCCTAGGAGACCTGGAGCGGCTTCCCAGGAGGCTCAGTGGTAAATAATCTGCGGGCAATGCAGGAGGTGGGGGGTCGATCCCTGGCTCGGGAAGATCCCCTGGAGAAGGAAAGGGCAACCACTCAAGTATTTTTGCGTGGAGAATCCCAAGAGGAGCCGGGTGGGCCACAGTCCACGGGGTCGCAAATGAGTCACACACAACTTAGCAGCTCGACAACAAACAAGAGCCGCAGGTGGGGAGACTGAGGCTCCCGGGATCACCCGAGAGCAGGTGGCTCCGCCCCGCTGCACGCTTTTCGCACCGTGAGTGAGAGGTTGCGGGTTTCCCGCCGGGCCCTGAAGGACCAGGGGACCCAGGCAGGAGCCAGGCTGGTCTTCGACAGGCCTCGGCTGAGCCACGACGGGCTGGAGGACCAGGGGGCGTCTGGGTGAACCTGCTGTCTCCGGCCACTCACCCACAGTCATGCCGTCCATGTAGCGCTTGATGATGTCGAAAGAGTCGCGGAGGTTCCCGTCCGTTATGTCGAAGATGATGTCCGCGTGGTTGGCAGGATACGCAGGCGTGATGGCCCGGAGGAAGATGATCTCTGCCAGAGAAAAGCGAGGCATGGAGAGGGCGCAGAGCTGGGTCCCACGACCCCTGGAGAGGCCTGACCCAGGGCCGTGAGAACCCAACACGAGGGCCCGGTGCGTGGAGAAGATGCAGGGGCCCCGAGGGACCCCAGGTCACAGCCTGTGCCCCCTTCACACCGACAGGCAAGCAGAGGCCTGGCGAGACTTCAGATCCTCCTGGAAGTCATGGAGCACATTAGCTGGTAGGGCCATCGCTAGGAAGTAACTGGTGATTGCTCAGGAGTCTCCCTGAAGCTGGGAAGATGGGGAAGGGGGTGGACGAAGGATGTGGGAGAGAGGTCAAGATGGTCCCTGCCCCACCGTGATGGGGGTCAGGCAAGCCCCTCCTCGGGCCGGGCCCCAAGCGGGTGGGTGGCTGCGTCCATCTCCCGGGCCACCTGATGTGAAATCAGCAGGCCCTGATGTGAAATCAGGGCTGGGAGCACAAGGGCCTGATTTACGCAATCTGGGGTGGTGGTGGGGAGTCCTCTCTGAGCCTCAGTCTCTCCACCGTAAAGTGAAGCAGGCGGCCCGCCACTGCCCACTAAGGGTCCTCTCCACATGAACAGTCAAGGTCTAGGTTTCCTGGCCCAAGATGCTGACAGGTAGCTCTAACCACGCCCAGCTCCCCATAGCACCAAACTGTGGGTCAGCACCAGCTGGGGGGCCACGGCACGGGGGAAAGGGATTTGGGAAGGATCTGTGTGGTTTGGTGGAATCTGTCACGGTGCACGGGGCAAACCGCAGTCAGTGATGTTCTCTGAGCCAAGTCCGTGCCGCCCTGCAAAGGTTCTGTGCCTCCCTTTTCTAGAGGGACGAGGCGGTGGGGGGCTCACCTCTCCTGCAGGTGAGCCCGTCCCTGGGCACCTCTCCTGCCCTCCCACCCCCGCGGCCAGGCTCAGCGTTCTGGTACGCACACCCAAGTCACCCCCCAGACCCTGGGGCCATGTGTAGACCCGAGGCAACCTGTCCAACCTTCCTGAGATGGACAGAGGGATCTTGTTTACCACGGCATCCCGCAGCCTGACACCCAGGAGGCTCAGTTGGCTGAATTAATTCTCATGGGGTGTTCTTCCGAAAGCCACAGGGGAAGGGTGAAGACTCCACAGAGGAAGGGGGTGTCTGGAGACCATGCCGGCCCTGGCACGAGGGCCGCATATCCCAAAGGAAGGCACACAGGGCAGCTTCCTGCCCACAGCCTTCTGCCAGGCACAGGGAGCCCGCTGCCCTGGCCCCACGTGTGGACAGGGGCTGTGATGGAGTGGGAGCTGCCTGTGGCGGACACACTGACCCCTTTACCGCAGGGTTCCCTGGAGTTGGTCTAGCCACACCAACCCACCTGCCCCTTGGTCTCCGGATGCGGCTTCTGTATGCAAAAAGCATCAGTCACGACCCTCTATTGGCTCCTGAAACCTTGGAGTTGAAGCCCCAACTCCAAGAGCAGGCTCCCGCCTACCTTTGCAGCCCATCTCTTGTTAAGCCTCCACCACTCCAGCCAGAAAAACTTGGCTTCCTTCCTCAAAGACCCACACTCACCTCCAGATTTTCCGGAGGTATTCTGGATTTGGCCCTCTTTCCCACTCCCCACTTTCCTACATTAACGTCCTACTGGCCCCTCAGGACCCAGAGTAGGGTCATTGCCTCCTGGAAGCCCTCCCTGATAACCCCACACCTGGTAAAGAATCAACACTCAATAGCTATTCGCTGAACGACTGTTATCCCCCAAATGACATCCACACCCCCTCCACTGAACTGAGGGCGGGGAACAGGCAGGAACCGGGTTGCCTTGTAGTCTGGGGACACGGAGGAGATGCAGAAGCAGGGAGGGGTCAGCATCCCAAGCCCCAAACCCACATCTCGCCAAGGAGCTGCTCCTGCAGGTCAAGCTATCAGCCTCAGCAAGGGGGCTGCCCTGGCAGGGATGGTCCCCCAGACGCTGGCCTCCGCCAGGACCCCCACGCTGGCCCCAGACTTGGGAGCGGCCACTCACCTTCGGGGCGGGTGAACTCGCGGAAGGTGGGGAGCGAGACGACCGTGTGGGAGATGGTGTGCACCGGGTCCAGCACGCAGGCGACATCATTGGGGCGGCAGGACTTGATGCAGCGGACAGTGTCTGTCTTCTCTTGGCGGAGCCTGAAGGGAGCCACAGCACAAGAGGGGGTGGGAAAGGTGGCACCCGGACACCCACAGAGACAGAGCCCAGGGTTCAGGAGAGAAGCAGGTGGCCAGGCAGCAGCACCCACCCCAGGCTGGCTCCATCATTGAGAGACCCGTACCGGCCTCCCAGCCTGGCTGCTCCAAGGGGATGCTTCTGGGTCCTTCTACAAACCGGACTGGGAGTCGAACCCCCAAGACACATCCCAGTTTCCATCTGCCCCGGCGGGGATAAGCAAAGCTTTGCTATTTACCAGCTACACGAACTGAGCTTCAGCTTCTACAACTGCAAATCACATTCGTTCATTCACTTGCTCAACAAGTGTGTTTGGAGTGTCTGCTGGGTGCCACACACCAGGGACACCAAAAGCAAGCAAGGGAGACAAGGTCCGGCCTTCCTGGGACCCCGGGTCGGGGTGGGGGGCAGTCACAGGTAAAGCCCCCAGCTCAGCGCCCCACAAAAAGCAGTCAAATCTCCAGTGTCACGTACATGATGGACGGGGAGGAGGGGCCCAAGTTTGCTACAGGTCCAGGCATACTTTTAAAAACTTCTTAATCATAAAATAAAACAGTGCGAGAGCTACACAAGAAAAGGTTACAGCTTCACGAATATTATCAGGCAAACTGCTTCACGATTGGCACCCAGATCAAGAAAGAGAACTTCAACCTGGCACCTGACGCCCCTTCATGGGCCCAGATCGGTCTTAACCCTCTCGTGCACCCCCAAAGTAACCCCTGTCCTGTCTCTGCCAGCAATCGCTTACCTGGGTTCCTTTACGTCTGTACCACACATGTGCATCTCGAGAAAATCACTTAAATTTGTCCATTAAAATAATTTTGCCCTATCTTTCATTTATTTTTTTTGCCGTGCCATGAGGTATGCATGACAAGGCATCGAACACATGCCCAGGCATCGAACACATGCCCCTGCATTTGCAGCACAGAGTCTTAACCACTGGACCACCATGGAAGTCCTTGTTGTATCTTAATGTTTTTTTTTTTTAAATGAGACATATTGTTTTGGAGCCAGTTCTTTATTCTTTTTTGGCTGCATTGGGTCTTCTCTGCTGTGCACAGGCTTTCTCTAGTTTTGGCGAGAGGGGGTTACTCTCTAGTTGTGGCCATTTCTTTTGCTGTGGACCATGGGCTGTACAGCGCGCAGGCCCAGTAGCTGTGGTGCATGGGCTTAGCTGCCCCGAGGCATGTGAAATCTTCCTGGACCAGGGATCGAGCCTGTGTTGCCTGCATCGGCAGGCAGATTCTTAACCACTGAACTACCAGGGAAGTCCTCTCCCTGAGTCCCTTGGACTCAGCCCCGAGAATCTCTGACAGCTCTCCTGCTATCTGGCTTAAAAAAGTGTTCCAGCCTCATCTTAGACTTTTACTGTCCCAGCTATTTCCAAGAAGTGTTGGGTGTGTTTTTTGTTTTTTAGTGGAAAATGATATTTCAAGACCATCATCTGGATACCAAGAATGCTCAGTGCTACTGAGTGGGTCATTGTTTCTGGGCGTCTGCAGTGGAAATTTTTAAAGATCATATACAGTATGAGCTCATACTGATATTCACAAACAAGGAGCACACGGTTTTTTACCTAACCTCTCCTATATACCAAAGGAATCTCCTTTTTTTCCATATCAAAATTCCGGCTCTTAAGAACACCGGATATGGTAGAATACCCCATAATTATTTATTTTTGTTTATTCCATATTTTGATCCAATAGTCTCAGAATAACAAAACTAAAATTACTACCACTAACATAATTACGTAATTAAAAGTAATAATTTGGGGGATAAGTTCTCCTTATTCTACCCACCTACATGGTCTGAGCCTACAGTGATTCACACCATACTTTTTTCTTATAACACTCACTTCACTGTAGTTCTATGAGTAATAATGTTTAATGCTTTCAGGCTGACAGTTTTGCATGATGCTAATAGTTTGTGCCCTTTGTACATAAAGGCACAAAGACTTCCCTGGTGGCTCAGATGGTAAAGAGTCCGTCTGCAATTTGAGAGGCCTGGGTTCGATTCCTAGGTCAGGGAAATGCCCTGGAGAAGGAAATGGCAACCCACTCCAGTATTCTTGTCTGGAAAATCCCATGGATAGAGGAGCCTGGTTGCAGTCCATGGGCTCACAAACAGTTGTACACAACTGTACGACTTTCACTTTTGTACGTAAGAGTCTGTTTTGTTGGGTATAAAATCCTTGACTTAAATTTTCTTGAGCATTCTAAGTATTAATTTTCTTCTGGCATAAGTGTTGTTATGGATAAATTTGATGATAACACAGTTTTTCGCCTTTTAAGTCTCTTGTTGTTTTTACCCAAAGGCACAGGTATTTTTGTTTTCTCTTTATATCTTGGTGTTGGTTGCTCTAAGTCAATATGTTCAAATATATTGGGTGTTCTTTCAATATGGAATTTAAAACATTTTCCCTAAAATATCTGTAAAGTCTCTTGAATTATCAATTTTAATAATTATTGCCACCCTCCTTTGTTTTGCACTAATTCTTCAGAGATTTCCATTGCCTGTACATTGGATCTTCTTTGTCTTCAACATCTGTCACTTTCTCTTCAAGTCTTTTCATATCATTTATTTTTCAATTTATGAGATTTTTTTTTCAGCTTTTCCTTAAGTATCTATTTCTGAAACTGCTTTTTGCTTTATTTTAAAATAATTTCTTGAGTCTCACCACTTCATTTCTCAGTTTTTCCTAATTCTGGCTTACATTTTTCCTTCATTTTTGGTTATATTTTCAATCCTTTTAGTTTGTTTGATTAGGTCACAGCTTTGATCTAGTTTGTAAGCATATCTTCCTGGAGTACTTTCATTCTCCAGAGGAATGTCATTCTGTTCTTTATTCTCTTTTCTCCTACAATAACTTTATATGAGATTTAACCTGGATACATTTTGGCTAACTATCTTTATGTGAAATCAGTGTCACATAAGGAGTGGTCCACACTTTTCCTGATTTCACAGGGCCCCTTCATCTGTTGTTTTTGGCAGCCTGCTCTTTGACAGGCCTCTACATTTACCTGGAGCTTCATTTTCCACAATAGTCTCTTTCCTACTCAATTTTCTATTTCATTTCCAGCAGTTTCTTCATAGTATGAGTTCCTGACTTTTCAAGGAAGCCTTGATGGCCCAATTTTAAAAGTTTAATGGGACTTCCCTGGTGGTCCAGTGGTTAAGAATCTGCCTTGCAAGAACTAGGAATAAAACCACCATATGACCCAACAATCCCACTACTGGGCATATATCCTGAGGAAACCATAATTGAAAAAGACATATGTATCCCGATGTTCATCGCAGCACTATTTACAACAGCTAGAACATGGAGGCAACCTAGACGCCCATCAACAGACGAAAGGATAAAGAAGCTGTGGTACGTATACACTCAGCCATAAAAAGGAATTGCACGTGTACACAATGGAGCATCGCTCAGCCATAAGAAGGAATGCATTTGTCAGTCCTAGTGAGGTGGATGAATGTAGAGCCTACTATACAGAGTGAGGCCAGTCAGAAAGAGAAAAACAAATATTGCATATTAACACAGACATATGGAATCTAGAAAGACGGTGCTGATGAACCTATCTGCAGGGCAGCAGTGGACACACAGAGAACAGACTTGTGCACACGGCGGGGAGGGAGAGGGTGGGTGAACTGAGAGAGGGGCCCTGAAATATACACATTATCATATGAAAAATAGACAGCCAGTGGGAACTTGCTGTATGACGCAAGGAGCTCAAACTCGGTACTCTGTGACAACAGAGGGGTGGGATGGGGTGGGACGGAGGCTCATAGAGGGGACAGATGTATACCTGTGGCTGATTCATGTTGATGTACGGCAGAAGCCAACACAATATTGTAAAGCAATTATTCTCCAATTAAAAATAAATTAAAAAAAAAAAAAAAAACGAATCCATTTTACGGTGCAGGGGACTCAGGCTCCATCCCTGGTCTGGGAAACTAAGATCCCACATGCAGAGGGGCAACTAATATTGCACACCACAGCCAAAGATCCTGCATAACACAATTAATATCCTGCATGTCACAACTAAGACCTGATGGAGCCTAAAGAAATATTAAGAAAAAAACAAAGAAACTTTCCTGGTAGCTCAGCTGGTAAAGAATCCGCCTACAATTCAGGAGATCCTGGTTTGATTCCTGGGTTGGGAAGATCCCCTGGAGAAGGGAGAGACTACTCACTCCAATGTTCTTAGACTTCCCCGATGGCTCAGCTGGTAAAGAATCTGCCTGCTATGTAGGAGACCTGGGTTCTATTCCTGGGTTGGGAAGATCCCCTGGAGGAGGGCATGGCAACACACTCCAGTACTCACGCCTGGAGAATCCCATGGACAGAGGAGACCTGGGGGGCTACCATCCATGGGATCGCAAAGAGTCGGACACGACTGAGCAACTAAGCACAGCACGGCCCGTTCCACCCCTTCTTCAGTCCTTGCACGCACTCGCCTCTGCAGTGAGCAAAGTGGCTCCCAGCCTCAGCCACTGTTCTCAGACTGCGCCGCTGCACTTTCTACAGGACACTGCTGACTGCCTGGGGTTCTTTCACTGCCTCCTCCTGCATGGATGCCAATACCATGTGGGTGGATGTCATTTGAACTATATGTGGGGGTTGCTTTGTTTAGTTAAAAATGTTTCCCATGGATGAAGAACTTTATCTGGTCATTGTGGTTTTGCTTAGGATCCGGAGAACTTCCAAAACTATGCTGCAGCGTCATTCCAGATGTCTGTGCTGGACAGTCTGCACACATCACTTCCTTGACTCCTCACAGCTCTTTCCTCTTCGCCACACTGTCTCCTTCCTCAGCCAGTAAAACACTGTTTTTCTCTTGAGGATTTTAGAGCTGGGCTGGTATGAGGGCTTTCTGAGAGGAAGCTAGAGTAACAAGCTGATGGGCACTGAGTGATCTCAGCAATCCTGCCCCCTTCAGCATGGGGCTGGGTGTCTGGGAACGGACTCCAGAGCCAGGCTGCCTGGGTCGGAATCCCGCCCCACCTTATATCAGCGCTGGGACTTTGAGCGGGTTACTTAACCTCCCTCCATGTCTTCATTGTGAAATGAGGATCACAACAGCACTTTCCTCAAAGGCTCCATGCTGCTGCTGCCGCCAAGTCGCTTCAGTCGTGTCCGACTCTGTGCGACCCCACAGACGGCAGCCCACCAGGCTCCCCTGTCCCTGGGATTCTCCAGGCAAGAACACTGGAGTGGGTTGCCATTTCCTTCTCCAATGCATGAAAGTGAAAAGTGAAAGTGAAGTCGCTCAGTCGATCTACTCTTAGAGACCCCATGGACTGCAGCCCACCAGGCTCCTCCATCCATGGGATTTTCCAGGCAAGAGTACTGGAGTGGGGTGCCATTGCCTTCTCCCAAAGGCTCCATGAGGGTTAGTTAATTGGTTGGCACACAGAAGGCACTGCCTAGGTGTTAGCTGTGATAGTTGTTAACTATTTTATCATTATATGATAATCATAATTATCATCCTTCACCTTTGGGCTTCCTGGTAGCTCAGTTGGTAAAGAATCTGCCTGCAATGCAGGAGACCTGGGTTTGATCCCTGAGTCAGGAAGATCCCCTGGAGAAGGAAATGGCTGCCCACTCCAATATTCCTGCCAGGGAAATCCCACTGACAGAGAAGCCTGGCGGGCTATAGTCCATTGTGCCACAAAAGTCAGACATGACTCAGGGACTGAACACCACCACCACCACCTTTGGGAGCTTGGTTTAAAAGTGCACAAACATGGGACTTCCCTGGATGCCCAGTGGTTAGAATGGTGTGCTTCTACTGCCAAGGGCTCAGGTCTTTGGTGGAACTAAGTCCCTGTGGAACTAAGATCCCACAAGCCAGGTGGTGCTGTCAAAAAAACCCCAAAACTGCACACACAGGTCCAAATGTTGGAAGTGATGGCAGCTCTACAAACCCTCTGAACTTTCATTCTCCATTTAAATCAAGATCCAAATGAACACCTGAGTACCTTCCAATGAATGGAGATACCAATACTCATTAACTGCCTACCACAGCCAGATGCTGCCTTGTATATAAGTAACTTCATGTCATTTCCAAAATAGTTCAGGAAGTGGGCCTCGAAGCTCTGAAAGGCAAGTGACTTATCCGAGGTCACAGAACCAGTAAATGGCAACGAGGACACTTGAACACTTGTGTTTCGTTCGGTTGGTTGGGTGGGTTGGTTTGTCTTTTCTGCACTGCGTGATCTCAGCAGGCTGATAAGGGAATACTATGTAGCCTCCAGGGACTGCAGAGTGGTGAGCGGCCAGGTAATCCAGATACCGCCATCCCCATGTGTGCACGCAGGTACACGCGCAGACACATCAGAGGTGTTCTCGGATGAAGCAGGCCACCTGAAGAGGCAGGAAGTCTCACAAACAAGGCAAAGTGCAAGAAAAACTGAGCAGCCAGTGGGAATGTAGAGGGATTCTGGCAAGCCTTGTAAGGCCGCTGAAAGGCTTCTAAAGCCCCCAAGAATCCCTCCACAACTTCAACACTCCCAGGGGCAAAGAGCTCCCCCAGCCTTAATAAGCAGGACCATGATGAAAGCATGAAAGTCACTCAGTTGTGTCTGACTCTTTGCAATCCCATGGACTACAGAGTCCATGGAATTCTCCAGGCCAGAATATTGGAGTGGGGAGCCTTTCCCTTCTCCAGTCAATCTTCCCAACCTAGGAACCAAACTGGGGTCTCCTGCATTGTGGGTGGATTTTTTACCAGCTGAGCCACCAGGGAAGCCCAAGAATACTGGAGTGGGTAGCCTATCTCTCCTCCAGCGGATCTTCCTGACCCAGGAATCAAATGGGGGTCTCCTGTATTGCAGGTGGATTCTTCACCAACTGAGCTACCAGGGAAGCCCCCAGATGAAAGAAAAACTGAACAGAATGACAATCCCTGCTGTGTCTTGTTGATTTCACAGAAGAGGTGGCATCTGAACTAAGCCTTGAAAATACTATCCATCCATCCATCCATGTTTATTCAGATGTTTACTGAGCTCCTTCTACAGACCAGACATTCTGAAAAGTGTAGAGAATACAGACGCAATCTCTGCCTTTAAAAAGGTGATGATAAAAACACAAACAAGGACTTCCCTGGTGGTCCAGCGGTGAAGACTCGCACTTTCTGTGCTTCCACTGCGGGGGGCATGGGCTCGATCCCTGGTTAGGGCACTAATATCCTACATGCTGCGTGGCGCGGCCAAAAATAAAGGAATTGATAGCACCATTTAAAAGTATTAAAAAAAGAACAAGATGCCAGGGTAACTGCTCTGATGGAGTCCATCTGGCTGTGGAAAAGCTCGATTAAGGAAAGCCTTCACCAACAAGGTGACTTTTAAGCTACGTCTTCAGGGAGAATGGCCATTTGCAGGAGGAAGGCATGGCGCGTGCTACGACCTGGAGAAAGCAAGTGTGGACAAGGGCAAGAGTTCTGCGTAACTAGAACACTGATCACTAGCAGGGGGTCAGCCAGAGTGGGGAACAGCGGGGAGATGTGGCTGAAAAGGTGGGCAGAGGCTGGAGCAGGCACGGTCTCAGGTGCCATTCCAAGGGAGTTGGGCTTCGTCTGCTAGTCATAGAAGGTTCTAAAGAGGGGAGGGACACAAGCAGACTGGTCCTTCAGAGAGGTCCTCTGGCTTCAGCTTGGGAGATCGCAAGCTGGTCCAGACCAGAGGTGCTCAGAGAGGGGTCTGGGAGAGCAGGAGTTTGGAGGCAAGTGGCTAGGAGCATGTGTATGCACCTGTGGTCTGTCACCTGCTGCCTGTGCCACAGGGCACAGGGCACTGTGTTAACTGTATACCTGTCCTCTCCACTAGATAGTAAAGTGGACCCCTTCCCCATCTTCTTCCAGGCCCTTGTAGGAAGGACCTTAGGCCCCTCCAGGATCCTTTACTTGATTCCTCTTGACATTCTGCCTCCCTTTCATGTTCCTACTTGAAAACAGCATCAGCAGCCACAGAAATGGTAGACATGCAAAGCGATGTTGGCAGGAAGTCATCCATTCCCTCAGCAGACAGAAGCAGAGGACTTAAGGCATGCTAGGCCTCGCCAGGAGCTTAGGGGCACGGCCCTGAATGAGACAGGCTTGCTCCCTGACTCCCCAGAGCCTTCTGGGTGGTGGGGGAAACAAAAGTGAAACACAGACAAGGGAGACCTGCAAACTACGAGGAGCATCACGAAGGCGGAATTAGGGGAAAGACCGACAGAGGAAACATAACCCAAGGGTGTCCAGGGAGGCCCAGTGGCGATAGGAACACAGTGACTGAGCTTCAACCAACAACTGAATGGTCAAGGGTGAAAAGCATGTGCAAAGGGCCTGTGGCAGCAGAGAACTCAACAGTGTGGTTCAAGGGAAGCAAGGCAAGGGAGAACAATTTGAGGTCAGGCTGGAGGTGGATGCCAGGAATAAACGATGCCGTGCCTTGAGAGGCACACTGGGGGCTTGGCTGGGATCACAGTGGAAGAGATCTTCAAAGAGAGGCAGGCTGGTCGAGGTTCATGTTGGCGGTGTTGTGACGGAATTGAACAGTCAGAGCTGTGCTGTCAGCAAATCAAGGTTTGAAGATCAGCTGTGTGACCCTGCGCATGTGGCTCACCCGCCCCTCCCCGAGTCTCTCTGGGGTGACACACCTGCCCCACAGGATGGGAAGCAGCACACAGGAAGGCCCGGGGCTCACTGAGGGGGGCCCATGCGCGACACATTCATCAGGCTCCCTTAGCCTTCTCCTGGTACAAAGCTGGGGTCCTCTGTGGAGGGAACCGACCTCCCTTAGGTAAGGGCTGCATCTAAGATGCTGCGATCACGTTCGGTGTTCTTCCACAAGTTTGGGCTTCTCATCAAGACAGAATGGGAGGTTTGAGTCCCAAGATGGAGCTTTTATGGTCTCAGTTAAAGGCTCAGCTCCTGGCAACACAGCAAGGAAACCAGTGGGGCCAGAAGACCTGGCTCCTAGACTGCCTTCTACACAGGCCACGTCACCTTGGTCAAGCCCCTCCCCTTCTCTGGGCTTCAGTTTCCACATCTGTGAAGTGAGAGGGGACGGAGCTCAGCCATCCCTAGGGGCCTCCGTCACCTCGTCCTCCGGGCTCAGCACAAGTGGGGGACAAAGGATCGTCTCAGACGAAACATCCGACCTCGCTCTGCCCTGGCCTGGGGCGCCCTGGTGGTATGGACTGTGACTCCCACTCACAAGGGCTCCTGGATGCAGACCCCTCACGGAAAACACTCCTTGGCCACCCTCGGGGGCGCCAGGCAGTGCTGGGCTCCCCCTTCCCCCACCAGGAACAAGCAGCACAGACACTCCCGACCGCACCAAATAAAACCAAGGCACGCCAGCCATGCTGTGTGGGATTGCCCGCTGAGCCTTTATTGGCATCCCGGAGGGGAGGGTGGGGAAAGCAACAAGGGGGGCCCCTCAACGGCCCAAAGCGCGTGCTCAGAGCTCTGCAGATACAAAGATGTAAAGCTTGGCCACAAAGGAGCTGACGGTGCCGTGGCGGGAGAGGTCCATCCTGACGGTCAGGAGCATATCCCTGGGCTCGGGGACGGGCTTGGTGAGGGCCACCACGCCTCTGTGGTGGTTCACCTTCTGGGTGGTGAAAAAGCCCTCCTCGTTGCCGCCGGTGATGGCCAGCTGCATGCTGTCCCCGGGGACGACATTGGAGGGGCCCATGCGGAAGACCACGGCGGGCACTTGGATGTTGGTAGGGAAAGAGAGGTGGTAGTGGGTTATTCTCAGAGGCAGCTTGGGGCACTCCTGATTCTCATGGCAAGGCAAGCGCTCGCAGCGGCTGCAAGAAAAGTGGACAGAGAGACAAGGAGAGGGTTAGGGCCCATTCAGCAAGCGGAGAAACAACAGAGCGTGGGGCAGGGTAAGCCGGGGGCCTGCTGGGCGGGGCCTCCCGCCGCCCCTCTGGCCAATCAGCCAACGAGAAGAGCACCCCTCACTCACCTGTGGGAGGTGCCGGGGACCTCCAGCCGCTGCCTCAGGCACTAGCCTCTTCCAACACCCTCGGGGGCGCTGGGTGGCTGGGGCCAGGGTTGTGCCTGGAGCAAGGGGTGTCCCTCTCTCACCGGCAGACCCCACCCCAGGCTGTCCTCACCAGGCACACCCTGCCCTCTGAGTGTCATCCAGGCTCCCAGCTCCTCGCCCAGACAGTGGTCAGGGCGACACTGGGCGGCTCTCCAGGCCAGCAAACATGGCTGCCACCATTAACAGAGCGTTTGGCTATTCGTCAGCATGCCTTTGCTAAAGTGATCACACCCACACCGTGAGGGGGCGTTGAGGGCCATTTTTCAGATGAGGAAACTGAGGTTGAAAGAATCAGTGGCTTTCTTGAGGTCACAGAGTGTGTAAGGAAGCTAGATTTGTGTTCAGTCAAGTGTTTTCCTGTGTTTCCTCACTAAAGCTTTGTACTCTAGGCCCAGTTCCCTGTCGGTATTCACAGGACCAGCCAAGGTTGGGGCAGAGATGGAGACAGGTCCTAACTTCCTGTGACAGGATGCAGACAGGTCCTAACTTCCTGTGACAGGTTCTAACTTCCTGGGTCAAGATGGAGACAGGTTCTAACTTCCTGTGACAGGATGTAGACAGGTCCTAACTTCCTGTGACAGGTCCTACCTTCCTGTGACAGGATGCAGACAGGTTCTAACTTCCTGTGACAGGATGTAGACAGGTCCTAACTTTCTGGGACAGGTCCTAACTTCCTGTGACAGGTCCTAACTTCCTGTGACACAAAGGAGACAGGTCCTAACTTTCTGTGACAACATGAGGAGCGGTTTTAACTTCCTGTGAAAGGATAGAGACATGTGCTAACTTCCTGTGACAGGTCCTAACTTCCTGTGACGGTTCCTAACTTCCTGTGACATGATGGAAACATTTCCTGACTTCCTGCGACAGCTCCTACCTTCCTGTGACACAAAGGAGACAGGTCCTAACTTTCTGTGACAATATGAGGAGCGGTTTTAACTTCCTGTGACAGGATAGAGACACGTCCTAACTTCCTGTGACAGGTCCTAACTTCCTGTGACAGTTCCTAACTTCCTGTGACACGATGGAAACATTTCCTGACTTCCTGCGACAGGTCCTACCTTCCTGTGACACAAAGGAGACAGGTCCTAACTTTCTGTGACAACATGAGGAGCGGTTTTAACTTCCTGTGACAGGATGGAGACACGTCTTAACTTCCTTTGACAGGTCCTAACTTCCTGTGACAGGATGCAGACAGGTCCTAACTTACTGTGACAGGTCCTAACTTCCTGTGACACAAAGGAGACAGGTCCTAACTTTCTGTGACAACATGAGGAGCGGTTTTAACTTCCTGTGACAGGATGGAGACACGTCCTAACTTCCTGTGACAGGTCCTAACTTCTTGTGACCGGTCCTAACTTCCTGTGACAGGATGCAGACAGGTCCTAACTTACTGTGACAGGTCCTAACTTCCTGTGACACAAAGGAGACAGGTCCTAACTTTCTGTGACAACATGAGGAGCGGTTTTAACTTCCTGTGACAGGATGGAGACACGTCCTAACTTCCTGTGACAGGTCCTAACTTCTTGTGACCGGTCCTAACTTCCTGTGACAGGATGCAGACAGGTCCTAACTTCCTGTGACAGGTTCTAACTTCCTGGGTCAAGATGGAGACAGGTTCTAACTTCCTGTAACAGGTCCTAACTTCCTGTGAGAGAATATTTATTGCTCCTAAACTCCTGTGACAGGATTATGAGGATAGGGTTTAACTTCCTTTCACAGAATAAAGACAGATTCTAACTTCCTGTGACAGGATGGGGACAGGTTCTAAGCTTCTGTGAGATGATACGAACAGGCCTCTTGAACTCCATCACAACATGAAGGCAGCTGCCTCAGAAGCAGAGCCAAGGTGCTGAGCCCCACAGGACTTGACAGAGCACGTCCCAGGAAGTCTCGCCATCTTAACTGTGCTTGGATTCTCCAGTTGGGAGCATCTGCTACTGTCCTTGTCTTCCACCATGCCTCCATTTCAGCTTTTCAGTTTCCATGCCTCGTGTTGGGTGACTAGAACTTATTTAACACTTGGCGTTTATTGTCAGCAAGCACTGTCTCTTTTTACATCCTATGTCCAGGCTCTTTATCAGGACTCCCTCATCGGAATCCTTTCATTTACTTGGCTGTTTACCATTTTGAGCTCTTAGAAACGGCAGCCCTAGGAATGAGCTCCATGCTAGTAAAGGCATGTGAAAGTCAGCAACACTGAAGGTTTTGTAAGGGAGGTGGCCGACAGGCAGAGGGAGAGCAGTGGGAAAGAAAGCAGGCGTGGGTACTGCTGAGGGCAGCCCAGCCTGACAGACACCCTGGTCCCGGCCAAAAGGGGGTGCGCCAGGTGACTGTGGAAAAACCAAGGAACGTGCCTGGCCTCGTGCTGGCTAGGTCAGAGTTTCTCTTTCCCCAAGCTCCCCTCGCTGTCCCACATGATTCTTGTTTTACTAACAGGAAGACCAAAGCTCAGTGAGGACAGGGAACTTGTCCATGTCTCCAGTCTACTAAATGGCAGGCAAAGTTGGCCTGTATTGGCTCAGTCGCTCAGTCATGCCCGACTCTTTGTGACCCCATGGACTGAGGAGCCCGCCAGGCTCCTCTGTCCATGGGATTTCCCAGACAAGGATACGGGAGCAGGTTGCAATTTCCTACACTAGGAGATCTTCCTGACCCAAGGATCGAACCCACATCTCTTGTGTTTCCTGCGCTGGCAGCTGGATTCTTTATCACTGAGCTATCTGGGAAGCCCTCACTTCAAAGGCTATGTGTACACACACACACACACACACACACACACACACCTGCTCTGGGAAGCCCTCACTTCAAAGGCTATGTGTACACACACACACACCCGTGCTTTAGGAAGGGTCTGGTGGATCTGGCCAGCAGGTGGTGCTAGAGTCTCCATCACGTGCAAGCCCACACTTCAAAGGCTATGTACACACATACACGTACACACACACACACACACCTGTGCTTCAGGAAGGGTCTGGTGGATCTGGCCAGCAGGTGGTGCTAGAGTCTCCATCACGTGCATTAAATTTTCCCACGTCTCCCAGGGTTTTCATTTGCCAAATGATTAACACGGCATGTGTGGAAAGCAGGGAATGTGAGGTGTGTGTCAAGTTCTGGTATCGCCCCACAGCCATCACACCAGAAAGCAGAATACTGCTTCCTCCCTGATGGTCCCCACACCCCCAACCCCACAGTGCACCCAAGCCCTTCCTCCCTCTGGGCATTTCTGGGCCCAGCTCCTTCCAGACCATTCCATTCCCATGGCTTTTTGGCTTCGTCTCCAGTACCCAGCATCAGCTTGACACTCACTACATGCTTTATGTTAATACATGCGCACGAGTAAATTGGGCCCTGATTTTCCTGGTCAGTTGCAACTTCAATGATTCCACTCTGCTCTATCCCATACTTACTACAAATATCCCAGAAAAGTGAAACTACTGCCTCTGGTAAACTGCCTGTCAGACGGAGGGTGGCACCGAAGTCTTTGTTAGCGGGTGTGTCTCGATGGAGGAGGGGCTGCCGCCACCGCGTCTATTACAGAGCAGAGAAGGCCCAGAACTTGGGGACCACCCACCTCTGTGTCCATCTCGACCCGTGTGAGAGAACAACGTGCCCCAAGTTCTCAGTTCAACGACTTTGCTCAGGACACCTCAAGTTCCACGAAAATGCAATTACTGGAAGTCACCACATGCCAGAGAAGAAAGGTCCTCAAGGCCAGCGCCTTCTCCCGGGAGGTATGGCTGCTGTGGCTGCCTGAAGCTCGCAGCCATTCCCGCCGACAGTTCCTGTCGTTCTGGACACAAGCCCCAGGAACTAGCCAGGGCAGGGTTCCACCCACTCCGTCCACCAGGGTTACACCCTGGGGCCAGGAGCTGTGCCAACTAAGGCCGCCAGCCTCCCTCTGGCCCTGGCTTCTGAGAGCCCGGGTCTCGGGGTCTGCCCCACTGAGGGGGTAGAGAGGATGTTTTCGGTCCCACCCCAGGCTCAGGGACACTGAATATCCCTGCTGTGGGGAGGGGGGAACTGCGTGGTCAGGATCTTAACAGCCTGGTCAGTCTTTGGGGCCCAGACCTGCGGTTTGTGGCCTGGCCTGCTGGGTCACACTCCAGTTACCGCCCTTTGGCCACCGGGGAAACTGGCCAGAAGGAGGCTGTTTGTGGAGAGAGAGAGAAAAGGCTTAGGCCCAGCGACAGAGAAAGAGAGAGACTCAAATCTTGCCGGTCAAGGCTCCCTGAATGTTAAACCACGGAAGTGCCGGTTCCTGGGTCCTTTCTAATATAGCACTTTTAACTTGTACAAATCGCTTTCTGAAGGTCAGATAAATTCTTAAGAGGGTTTTTGCAGAAAAGGAAAAGGGCCGTGAAACTCCAGTCTGAGGAGTCCGCAGGGCTGAAGGCTCAGCTCCGCCTCACCTGGCGCTCTGGCCTGCGTGCTGCCCACATCTACACGACGTGTCAGTGGCCCTAAGCTATCGGGGCTCCTGTGGTCCCAGAGAAACAGCCCCCCCATACGTGACAAGGCAACCAAGACCCCCACCCCCCAAGGCCTGTCCACCGAGGATTCCAGGCCCGGCCTCCACTTCCTGCGCCCAGCGCTGGGCTCCTGGCTGGCCCATGATTCCTCAACAGCCCTTCAGGAGCCGAGTTTCATCTTCCTGTCTGAGGACTCAGCAACCCTAGACCTGGCCGGTCACACAGTCAGCCCACAGGCACACAGTCAGCCTCGGAACCACAGCTGCAGTCGCTCTGAGGAACGTCTGGGTTCTGAGGAGGAGAATGGGGTGGCTCCTGGCCATCCTCCTTACCACCGCTCTGCGTCTAATACAGACAGTGCTCCCTCTTTATCATCCCCCTGGGCCGAGCACCCGGAGCGTTACTGTTAATCCTCAAGGCGCTGACAAGCAGGTATTGTCAGCATGTGTTACAGGGGAAAATGGGCCCCAGGGTGACCAAGACCCCAGATCACGGGACCAAGGAACAGGAGAGCCAGGCCTGGAAGGCAGGATGGGAGTCCCAGGCCTGGTTCCTTCCTCCTCCAGGCAGTCTCCCAGGCTTTGTCCTCGACCGGACACCAGGGCCACCGTCCACCTTCCTTCCATCCAAAAATACTGGCAGTGAAATGTGCCTGGGGGAATCTTACCCGCAGCCCCCCAGGCTGAATCCAGAGCGAGCCACACAGAAGTGACTCTGCCCCCACAACCGCAATCACCCAACAGGAACCCAGAGGGCGACACCACTGCTCCCTTTTCAGCAAGAAGTTCACAGGACCTGCTGACTATAAAGGGGACCTGGAATGGACTAAATTTGGGAGGCAAACCTAAGCAAGGCTGACACCAAAGCCAGATAGCCAGAATGCCATAGCATCTCCACGAGGCTTGAGGACAGGGAGGGGAGCACAGACCATCGGACCCTCGGGGCAGGGGACACAACTTTCCCAGCTCCACCCGCCTCCCAGCCCCTGCTCCAGCTGCTTGGTGGCACTGGCGAGCAGCATGTGCTCAATGGGACCACAGTCTTCCTTGGAGGGGCTGCTTGGAGCCTCAACCCCTCCCCAACCTTGACCGTGGATGGAGCCTACTTCCTGCGCCTAATACAATGACGGTGCTCCCTCTTTATCATCCCCCAGGAGGCAGGGCGATGAACCCAAAGGATGGGGATTGACCACGCCCTGGAGCATCAATGCCTCAGTCAGCAGGCGTGGTTCCTTGCTGGGCACCCTATTTCCTGGCCGGAACTCCTCTGTTGCCCTTTAACACAGGTCTACACCCCACGCTCATCCCACCCTCCACTCCCTCCCTCTCTGCCCGACTCCTCCCTCCTTCATTCCAGCATCACCAACTCTAGGTACCCCTGCCTTCTGTGCTCCCCCCACCCCGCTGGCGGGGAGCCCTCCTTGATGAGAGCACTCCTGCACTCTGCCCACGGCTGCTTCCGCATGGGCTCCTCCTGGGCTCAGAGCAGGGCCCAGGGGCCTTTGCGGGCCCACTGTCTGCCCAGGTGCCCGCACACAGTAGGCTCACGGTGAACACTCCCCAAACAAGTAAAGGACCTTCCCCAGCCGTGGGGCGGTGAAGGATTCCACAGCACCCATCAGTGTAAGGACCGGGGAGGGGAGCCAACCGCAGCCACAGTCTCAGCACACGATGCCAGCCTGCCCACCCCCAGCGTCGGAGGCGTGAAGACCCCATGCAGGGCAGCCTCCTCCCCCCGTTTGACTTCATGACCGCACCCGAGTCTGAGGTCAACAGCAACCAGCCCATCTTCCAGAATCCTTGAACCCAGACACAGACAAGGGCCTGGGAGGGAGTGAGGGAGCACAGACAGACAGACAGGAGCAGCTCAGCCTCAAATCAAGGACACAGTCGTTCTTCCCAGCTCAGGAGCACACACACTGCCGGTAAGCTGCTGTATAAGCCCCCGGCTCTAGGAATGCTGAGTGCTGGCAAACCCAGCCCTAGGGTGGCTTTTCCCTACCCACAAGAACGCCTACCAGGGAAACAGAGAGGGTGGGGGGTGGGCAAGGCCAGAGGATGAACATCCCCGATGCTGCAAAGAACACTGGGGCCATCTGAGCGACTCCTGCTCTAGCTTTTGGCCAGAACAAGTACACGCCGGGGCCTGGGACCTTTGCTCCAGATGGCCCTGACCCCCTGGCGGGAGGAGCAGGGTCAAGGTCAAGAGGCCGAGTCTCCCAGGCAGCCTGGCTGGGTGCTGGCACTGCCCAGGGCAGGAGGGAAGGGATCCCGCCTCCACGCTCCTAAGATTGGCTCCCAATGAGGAGCTTTCCCTGAAACGATTTCTGGGGGTAAGAAAGGAGACCCACCCAACAAAACAAGAGTTGGGGTCGTGTGTGGTGAAACCAGAGGGTCCTCACTGCTCCCTGAGGAATGGGGTTTCTGGACATCCCAGAAAACATCCGGTAGCCTGAGAGTCAGTCAGCTTACAGTGACACACGGACACACAGGCTCAAGCTGAGAACCCAGAACCTTCTGAGCTGTTCCCACACCATCGCTGAGCGGAACAGAATGTGGTTTTCAGGTGCGGCCCACCCGGAGTCATTGCTATCTCCATCTGAGTCGGCACCCTCTGCCTCCTGTATTCCACAGAGGTGGACACTGAGGTCCACAGAGCTGTCCCTTGCCCAAGGCTCCACCCCAGGGAGCAGAGGCCAGGTTTCTGCCTGACTCCACGTGCAGGCAGGTCAGTGAGGAGGCCCGCCGACCTTCAGCCCGTTTGAGGCCAATTTCCTTCGCTTTCTGCGACTAGTTTCGCTGGCATTTAGGCACCTGAGAACCGGGGATCCTTGAGTTTCCCAAGACCCGCGTGGGAGGACACAGCTCACGAATACCCCCTTCCGCCTCGTGCAGGCCGGGAGCCCAGCCCCCAGCAAGGCCGGCACAGACAGACGACCGCGGGGCCCAAGGGACTTACGCGTCTGTGGAGCGGCGGTAGTTCTCGGGACACTCGAAGGCCAGGCAGCGGAAGCCACCCTGGATGTTGAAGCAGGTCTCGTTGATGGAGCAGTTGTGGATGCCGGTCACACACTCATCGATGTCTGCAGGAGACCCCAAGGCAGCACGGTGAAGGCCGAGGCCCCTCAAGCCACCCCGGCCCAGATGGGGGTGCCCAGAGTTGGGGGATCGGGCCATCCTTGCCCTCCATTGTCTGCTCTCCGGAGCACAGCCCTGTGCCAGCTCCTTTGTTTATAGGGGATTTATATCTAATTTACCTACTATTTATGATCCCTGGAGTGAGCATAATAACAACAGCAACCTTTAAATGATGGCCCTTGAAGTGTTTCACAGGAAACACTTCTCATTATAATTAAACGGGGCGCATACTGGTTATTACTCTCATTTTAGGAGGAGCTCGTGGGCTTAAGTGACTGGTTTAAGGCCACACATGTGGTAAGTGCGGGAGCTGAGCTTTGAACCCAGGCAGCCAGCACCTCTCCAAGGCTCTCCAGGTGCATCAGTCTTCCCTCACATGCCACTTCTAACGTCTGAGGAGGGAACGGGCAGAAGCCACCAGCTCCACGGTACAGATGAGGAAACTGAGGCGGAAAGGGAGTCTACGTTGTGCCCAGTTTCCAAAGTCAGTGACTGTCTGGATTGGACCAGAACCAGGCCTGGGGCACATCAGGAGGTCACCTGGACATGGGGAGTCATCCCCCAACCCACAGCTGTCCGGAGCAGCCAAACGGTGGGTTCAGGGGGCGCCACTATGCCAGAGGTTGCACGGGTGCGTGGTAAGTTGTTTCAGTAGGGTCTGACTCTCTGTGACCCCATGGACTGCAGCCCACCAAGCTCCTTTGTCCATGGGGATTGTGCAGGCAAGAACACTGGAGTGGGTTGCCATGCCCTCCTCCAGGGGCTCTTCCCACCCCAGAGATCAAACCCAGGTCTCTCTCGTCTCTTGCACTGGCAGACAGGTTCTTTGCCACCAGGGCCACCTGGGAAGCCCTGAGGCGTCTGTGAAGAGGTGCCAAATCCTGACCATTGGTAGCAAAAACAGCAGTCCCCAGTCTCAAAGCCCAAGAGAGGCTCAGGAATGTGTTTTCGCTGTGTCTGGCAGGACCCCAGGCTGCGGTGAGGGCGCCTGGCCAGGTCATCTGCTCCTTCAGAAATGTGAAAACAGAGCGACTTCCATCCGGAGCTCTGGACAGCCGAGCAGTCCCTCCCAGGAAAGGCCGCAGCTCCTGCCGCCTTTGATCACAGTCTGCAAACCCCCTTCGTGACCAGAAAGGACATCTGCAGAACCCCGGCCCCCAGAGCCTCCAGGCCCCGTAGGAGGCTCACTGCAGGGGCTGGACAGTCCCAGCCTCTGATTCAGCTACTGCAGCCATTGCCGAGGGTAAGGCCAGCACGCCCGTTCCGGGGTTGCTCATTCACAAATACCTCCTTAGCTCCCCTCTCAGTAACCCAAGAGACAGTAACGCAGTGACCCCTGGAGTGTTCTTAGAACTGGGAGCCGAGGATAGGATGCAGGCCACTCACCCTTCATTTAGCTGATCCCTGGGCCCCGCAGGAACCCTGGCCATAAAGGCTCTCAATACAGAGATCTCAGGGTGGGGACACACCCTGACCAGGTCCATCCCCCTGCCAAGTGGAGACCAGCACCCGGGGACAGAGGCCTGCACCACCAGCTCACTGCTTTGCCCTTAACACCTGGCAGGGCCTGGGTGTGTCGAGTGACTGAATGAGTTAACACAGCAGTGTTAAGCTGTGGGGTCTTCTGGCTGTTGACGGCCTGCTTCCTTGATGCTGAGCGTCTTCCTTTTAAAGGCTGTCAGCCCCACTTCCGGCCCCCCGGGGGCTGCCCAGGGGCAGAACAGGGAGGACTCAGAAGCCCCAGTAGGTAAGTGTGCCCAAGCATGGGTGCCCATGGGGCAAGGACACGCCCAGGATACAGAGTCGTCCCCCAAAACGCACCCCACCTGTGCTGTGGCTGCGGGGCCTCAGTCCCCCCGCCCCGCAGAGCGCCGAGACGGCCTGGCAGACCCCCGGGACCCCGCCCTGCTCACCTTGGCAGTTGCGGCCGTTGGGGGCCAGCCGGTAGCCGGTCGAGGGGCAGCTGCACCGGAAGCTCCCAGGGACGTTGATGCAGCGGTAGGAGCAGATGTGGCCCCCCGTGGGCAGGGCGCACTCATCAATGTCTGTGACGGCAAAGCCCACCCTCAGCATCCGCGTGGACCACCCCCCGGCTGGGCTACGTCCCCCAGGGGGCTGGGCTGTGACCTGAAGTCAGCCCCGAGGGCGAGCGGGACACAAGGGGGTCTCAAAGTGCCAGGGCTGGGGGCGGCCTCCGAGGCCATCCCACCAGAAGGGCGCGCTGAGTCCCAGAGAGGGAAAAGGCCTAGCCTGGGGCCACACAGCAAGTTCTTGGTGTGAAGTCTGTGGCGGGGGACGGGGGAGAGGGAGACTGGGGAGCAAAGCGGAGCCAAGGGCTTCGGAATGGCACACACAGAGGTACCCTGCCAGCTCCATCCTGATGCCGATGATTAGAAATGTGCCAAAAACAGACACACTTTATATAATAAAAATAGGAGTAACCTTACAAACTGTTGCCTTCTGAGCACCAACATTGTGCCAGGCATGTACAAAGTGCTCTTGAATCATCATTTGGTTTCATCCTCCGACCATCGGGTAAGTGCAGGATGAACCCGGATGTTACAGAGGAGGGTGGCCCAGGCCCGGTGAGGGGCTTCTGAAAGGCCAGAGGCAGAGGGTCGAGCCAGGGGTGTGACTCCTCAGCACCACCTCCCTCACCCCCGTCCTGCTCGAGGTCCGGGCGGCACCCATGGCCATCACCACCGTTCCGTTTTATGTCACTAAAGAAAATCTGGGAGTGGGTTTCCTCCTTTACAAACCTCACTCTCAACAATGGGCAAAGTCCATCCAAACACATCTCAGAGGGAAGAAACCCAGGCCACTCGCCAGCCAGGAGGAGCAGGGAGTGGGGGACAGGAGAGAGGCGGCCTCTCCCCGCTCACCTTCACAGGTGACCCCGTCCACGTCGCTAAGCTGGTAGCCTCGCCGGCAGTAACACTGGTAGGAGCCGTAGACGTTGGCACACTCCTGGCTGCAGGGGTTGCTGTTACACTCGTTCACGTCTGAAAGAGACAGGGTGCCGAGGCCATCGCTCAGAGCTGAGTCCCTGGTCCCTGGTCGAGTGGGTCATGACCTCTCTCCCACGTCCATGGGCCATGACCTCCCTCGAGTTAACACACACACACAGGCAGAGGCTACCACATGTAGGGCCAGAGACCTGCTCGAGGTTTCCCCAAGGGAGAGAGGCTCCCACTCCAGCCCCTCAAGGCTGGGGGATCTGGCATCTCTCCACTCCCGCCACTGCCTGCTTCAAGCCACACCAACCCTGGGGCTCTTGCTCTTCTGTTCTCTTTGCCTAGAACTGGGATCAGCAAACTTCCGGCCCACCACTTGTGTTTGCAAATAAAGTTTTACTGACACACGGCCACGCTCATAGTCCACGGCTGCCTGCGCACTATAATGGCAGAGTTAAGGAGGCACAATCGAGATGTGGCTGGCAAAGCCTAAAATATAGGAAAAAAACAAAAAACTTTGCCAACCTCTGGCCCAGAAGTCCCTTCTCATTTTTGTTTACTGCTAATTCTCAGCAGGGCAGGAGGGTGAACAGGGGAGAACGTCCTTTAGTGCCTCAGCCCCCCTCACCCCTGCAGCACCCGCACGCCTGGCCTGGCTGTCACTTGACCCCCTGTGCACTTGGTTCCCTCTGCTCAGTGTGGTGTCTCATCACATCCCAGAGACACTTCCTGAAGGCAGGAACCATGTTCTTGCTGCACGCCTGGAGCAGGGGGTGCTTTATAACTGCTCTGCGGAATAACGCAGCACAGCTGGCCGGGCCCTGGTTTTGGGCAAAATCGTCCACTAACAGGTGTGAGTATCTACTATTCGGTCATTAACGAGTCACCACGGACAGCACACGCCACAGATGATAATACCAATGATGCCAGCAGTCTCGTCACAAGCGCGTCCTCTCACGAGGGGCGCTGTGAAACACTGGACAGGCCCCACTGTATTTCACCCTCATGACCCCTACTAGTGCTAGTAGGTGGGTCTCACTAGCCCCGTTTTGCAGATGAGGACCCTGGGGCCCAGAAATGCCGAGTTACTCTCAAGACCATAAACGTGACAGAGCTGGGATTTGAACCTAGGCCCGAGGGACCCCCCACTCCCGCCCCATGCATGAATCTGGTTCCCTGACATTACGTGTGTGTGTTGGGTCTGGTTCCTGGGGACGAATCCCAGAACCTCAGGGGAAGCCTAGGACCCAGGAGCCCCTCACACTGTCCATCCTTCAGGGTGAGAATTACACGCCAGGGTGCATCCTGGCATATCTGTGATCATCCGTCTTAATCCAGAATTATAAGACCTGCCGTGTCTGGAGGCTGGCTCTACAGGTCACCCCTGGGAACTGCACTGCAAAGAAGGGAGCTTGTGAGGGACTGCCGAGAGCGGTCAGAAGCTCTCAGTCTGTGCTGACCTGCTCACCTAATTCCGATAAAGATGTGCCACCTGCAGAGCACCTACTACGCACCAGGCCCTGGGCTCTCCCCTCATCTTGGTCCATCCTGTCAGAGGGAGGCAGTGTTATTCTTGGCACTAAGTCGACTTGGTTGAATCCTCCCACCAGAGACCTGACCAAATATCAGCATCAGCCCAAGACCATGACCCTTGAAATGCCTGCCTGGGAAATCTCTACGCTGCTAAAGAAAGAATTTCCTGTGTGTTCCAGCCAACGCCAGACTGCAGCCCTGACCTCCCTTTTTCTTAGAAGCATTTACTTCAGAAAACCTGCAGCTGTGAATCCTTCCTCTGTCCCTTTGAGATGTATCTTCTGCAATCCAGGAGTATCCTTCTAAGGACATGGGAACCAAGCCTTTGAAATGCAGTCAAGAAAAGGGAGCCCCCCCACCAACTCCCACACTCTGCAGGAGGGTCAGAGCCAGGGAGCAGACACCTTACCATCCTTCAGTGCTACTCCTTAGCAGGCCTCAGCATTTAGAAAGTTTGCACTTTTTGTCCTGGTGGAGTTGCGACCAGTTTATGCCAAACTCTCTTTCCTCTATTGCAGGAGTGTAAATAAAATCTGTCTTACCACTTTAAACAAGTATCCAGCTTTTGCTTCCCTCTGGCGTTGCTGTTGTTTCGTGGCTAAGACAGGCATGACTCTTGTGTCCCCATGGACGGTAGCCCGCCAGGCTCCTCTGTCCATGGGATTCTCCAGGCAAGAATACTGGGGTGGGTAGCCATACCCTTCTCCAGGGGATCTTCCTGACCCAGGAATCGAACCCACATCTCCTGAATTGGCTGGCAGATTCTTTACCATCAAACCACCAGGGAAGCCCCCCTCTTTGGTATAAACAACCTCGTTTCCCCCGTGAGGACATTGAGGCTGGTGAGGTTCAGCCAGCCCCCAGGGTCACGTGAGGATGGCGGTGGGTCAGAAGCCCTCAGATTCCGCACTCTCACTCGTCCAGCCTCACATGCGCACAGGCATTATGTGCACCCGCCGGACCCAGGGGAAACCGGGAGGGCCGTCATCTCTGACGAGCACGTTTTTAGAGGCATCGCCCCTGCTGACACGTCGTCTGATACGTGTTGGGGCACGAGTGAGTCGTTCCCAAGCAGGCCTGCCGGGGGAGCGGCGGGGAAACAGGCAGCCCGGGGAAGGGAGCGGATGAGGGCCCAGCGGCCCTGACCCCTGCCCGCGGCCGGCCCTCACCTTCACAGGAGCGGCCGTCGGAGGAGAGCCGGAAGCCCATGGTGCAGCTGCAGTAGTAGGAGCCGGGCGTGTTCTCACACTTGTGGCCGCACAGACGCCCCGGGTACCGTCGGCACTCGTTGATGTCTGAAACGGAGCAAGCGGGCGGCTCAGGCAGCGTCCTCCCCGGACGGTGCTGCCTGTCCTCCCTGGCAGCTCGCGACCTCTGTCCCCCCACCTCCTCTACCCTCCTCTCCCAGAGAAAGGTGCAGTGACTGGTCCCAAATGCACGGCAAGTGAGCAGGGGCGCTGGGACCACCTTGTCTCTCTGCCCACTGGGGAAGTCTCGTGCTCCTTCCAGGACAGTGACTCTCTGGGAAATCTCAAAGACTCTGGGCTGGAGTCTCGGGGCTAGCAGAGCACCTGTTCTACAGGTGGGGAGCACCCCCTAGGAGCTGCATGACTGGACCTAGAATGCGGGTCTCCTGATCCAGGTCTCTTCTCCAGCACTGTCTGAACTCAGGATTTTCAGAGGTTAGGAGCAGACCACGGTCACTCCAGATGCACCCCAGGCTGGTTCTCCTTGGTGTCACCTGGCCAGCCCCCCACCCCTGCAGAAATACCCACACATACCCACACATGTCCTGCTGATGCCGTCGAAGTAGTACCCAGCTTTGCACTCACAGCGGAAACTTCCAGGGGAGTTCACACACAGGTGCCCCGGCCCACAGGGCTCCGAGGGGGGAGAGCACTCGTCCACATCTTGCAAAAAAGAAAGACACATTGAAAACCCTTTAGTGGGGGAGGAGGCGTGATCAGAATGGAAGGCAAGGAAGGAACCCACAAAAACCTAACTGACAAAGTGGCACTGTCTAACTCTTCAAAGTGATTTCTCAGATTACATCCCATGCACTGGAGAGACAGCTGACCCAACGTAGCCTCTACCCTCAGGGGATTCCTGCTACTGTGAGCCAGCAGTGGTCCCAGTTAAGTAAGGCAGGAAGTGCCCAGGGACTGGGGAGAGGCTGAGGAAAGAGGAGACTCCTCTGCGTGGCAGGGATCTGGGTAGGATGGGCGCAATATGCCTTTGCCTGAACCCACAGGAAGGCAGGAGCAGGTGGCAAAAGGAGCAGCGTAAGAGCAAAAGTCACGCAGACAGAAACGGGCAGGGCTTGTTGGGGAGCAGCAAGACCTGTTCCATCTGGATTATAAAGTTTGTGAGGTTGGGGTCAATTCAGGAGGACTGAATTGTAAGCAGGGCTTCCCTGGTGGCTCAGACGGTCAAGAATCTGCCTGCAAAGCAGGAGATGCGGGTTCGCTCCCTGGGTGCTCTCCCTGGAGGAGACCGTGGCAACCCGCTCCAGTATTCCTGTCTGGAGAATCCCATGGACAGAAGAGCCTGGCGGGCTACAGTCCATAGGGTCGCAAAGAGTCGGACATGACCAAAGTGACTGAGTACCCTCGTACACGCACAAATTGCAAGCTGGAACATCAGTCATCTGTCTGCCCCAGTGAGGAACCATCACCAAAGGGAGCTCTGAGCAGGAAGGGGCAAGAGAGCTTTCATCTCAGAATGAATGAGATGGACTTGAAGGGGCAAGGCTGAAGGCAGTAGGTGGGCTGGCATTCTACTGCAACGGTCCAGGCAATGGCCAGTAAAGACCTAGGCTTGGCAATCAGCCATGGGGTAGACGGACGGGTGCACACCGCTTCTTTGGGGATCTGCTCTCTCCTTCCAGAGAAGGGAGGGTTGTGCTGGAGCAGACGGAAAAGTCCATTTCAAACTGGCTTTCGTTTTTAATACCAACCAACGCAGCGGGTTCCCTCCTCGTTGAGATGGTAGCCACGGCCACAGTTGGGCACGTTCTTCTGGCACGTGTAGGAGCCCTCCGTGTTGATGCACGTCTGCCCAGGCGGGCACGGGGCACTGATACTCAGACACTCATTGATATCTACAAGGGGAAAGACAGAGACGGCAGGGTTAATCCTGGAGGGCTTTCCCAAACCCAGCACCCAGATCTCCAAAAAAGTCCCATCTCCCTCCTCTTTATGAAACCACAGATGGAGTTAAGATGATGTGCTCGGCCTGGACCACACGGCAGCCTCCCCACTGGCTCCCAGGTCACAGTAGCACACTCCACCTTAAGCACCCCCTCCCGGGTCCGTCTCCCTGCCCCTAAACCCTCAACACCTCCATCTTCCACTGCGCCAAAGCCAAGGCCACCTCCCTGTGAGTCCCACACAGTGAACCTGGCAATTCAGGTGCCATCCTGGGTTCACACGCTCCACACGGTCAATGAGCATCTTCCCTGAACTGAGCAGGGGTGAGGAATAGAAGCAGCAGCCCCTCCGTGTTGGCACTAGCGCCCTGGGTGCCTCCAGTGACTGCTGGGCCCCGCCCACCTCTCAGCAACATGGCCGGTCTCTCCTGCAGCCTAGCCTCCAGCCTCAGCCTCCAGCGGCCACGCAAATCTCCACTCTGGGCCTGCCTGGTGAGCCATCACTGCAGTCTGCCCGGTGGACACACCTCTCGTATGAGCACAGGCTCTGGGGCACAGCTGCCCCGACATCCCCATCCCTACTCCAGGGTCTGGGGGGGCCTGTGTGAACTCAGGCCCCGGGGAATGGCAGTTCTGAGCTCGTGGCCCAGTGGGGGTCCCTCTCCAACTGCACACCCCTCTGATGGGGGACCCCTTTGACAAACACAGGCTCAAAATGTGTAAACCAATCAGAACTGGGTTTACATGACTGCTCACGCTCAGCTCTGGTGCAAAACTGCACAGAGTGAAATTCCTACCAGAAGTAGCCTTCTGAAAGGAACTAAAGGTTTCCCAAATCACCTATAAACATCTAGGGGGCTAAGAGAAGGGGGTGATGGTACAGGACCAGCTGTGCTCCTCCCCTCGCAGCCCAGCTCCATCCTCCCCAGACAAGAGCCAGCCCGACTCCCTCCTCGCCGGTCAACAACAGCCTCTGTCGGGATGGTCTCACCTGCACAGTACTTTACAGTTTACGAAAGCTTTTGTCTCCAGTCCTGCCCTCGACCAGCACATTGAACCCATAAGACAGGCTTACAGGGATTAAAATCTGCATTTTATAAACAGGAAAGTCCCCAAACTCAGGCTAGAGCCGGGACCCACTGTGTGAGGAACCAGGGTCTCCAGCTTCCTGGCGGGGACAAGGGCCCTGAAATCTGGAGTGGGCACAGCCCGCCAGCCACATCCAACCCACTTCCTGTCTTTGTAAATTCGGTTCTCCTGGAGCACAGCCAGGCCCGTGCTTTTACGGATCGTCTACGGCCGCTTCCATGTGGCTGCGACAGAGACCCTAGATTAGTGAGGTTGGTATTTATGCTCCAACCCTTCAGAGAAAAAAGCTCGGCCGTGCGTCAAGAACTAACGCAGCATTCAGAACCGTCACGGCTACTTTCCCCCAATCAGGTCTACAGCTCCCAAACCCTGTGCCACGGAACACCAGTGCCCCTTGAGAAAACACGAGCTCCACAGAGGGGTGAGCCCTCCAACCTGTGAGCATCACGAGGTAGGGACCAGGCCATCGGGGCGGGGTCCCATGAATGCGTGGCCGAGAGAGGGAACAAAGAGAGCAAATAACACACAAGGTCTGAGGAGGTTGGGAAGGCCTCGTACAAGCCTCTTAGGGCTCCACTGGGAAAAGCCCAGATGATCCCAGCTGTTCAAGAGCCCCCGCTCGCGCCGTTTAACCCCATGACCACAGAACCCAGCACCCCTGGAGTGGATCAGCCGTGCAGACAGCCCAGTGCCGGCCTCTTCTCTCGTCCTCACCAAAGCAGAAAGGAAGGTAGGCCGGCAGGGGGAAACAGAAGCAGAGACAGAGCCTGGAGAAGACGTGATAGTGGCCAGGCCCTCGATGACCAGACCACAAGGGTCTAGAACACTCTACACTTTGTGACTGGGACGGAGGCCTCTGCTGCAAAGGCCCACTCCCGTCCTCTGCACTGGTCCCCCGCCTGGGGCCCTGCAGCCACGGGGCCACCGGCCTGTGCCCAAAGGGGAAGAGACAGGCTCCCAGGGCCCAAGGCTGGCTCCAGAAGCCCCAGGAAGATGGTTCTGGCTACACTCGAGGTCAGAGTTTCCTAGCACAGGTCACTGTGTCCTGCGGGAGGGAGGGTGGCGTCCCGGCAGCGTGCGAGCAGGGAACCCAGGAGCACAGGCAGCAGAGGGGGACTGCCCTGGCCCCGAATCATCCTACACCCTCCTTTTTCCTTATTCACCTTCTCCTTGTGAAGGTTTGTTTGGCACGATAAAAAGATAACATAAAGGTACTGACATGAAATGATATCAAAACACATCAGTAGGTCAAAAAAAAAAAGCAAGTGGCAGAACTGTCTGGCCCTATTTTAAATAAAAACCAAAGTCTAGGGCTCACAGGTATCGCCGAGCCAGGGAGGAGCCGTCCCTTTCTACGTTTGGGTTTTGCTCGCTTTTTCACAAATAAAGAGGGACGAAACTTGAAATAAATAGAAATTTTTAAAAAGAAAAGCTCCTGAACTTGGTTGCAAGGATTGTGGGCACACGAAACTGAGACCCCTCTAGGACCTCCAAAGACCCAAGTTCAGGGGGTGGGGGGCGCTGGTCTGCGGCCAGTCCTGGGTCCCCGGCTCCCGCTCTGGCCCCTCCCCCAGCACAGAGCTGCACCCCCAAACCGGGGCACGGGTGGGGAGTGGGAAACGGGGGCCAAGTTGAGACATGCAAATGCTCCTTCCACGTGGAACTCGGGCTGATTTTGCCATGAGTCAGGGTGTCCAGCCCCGACAGACGCCCTCCCCTGCAGAGCCTCCTGCGAGCCCCCTGAAAGTCTGGGCAGGCCCCTCCTCGTCTTGGCCCTGGGAGGGCGGGCAGCCTCCCGCTCCTCGGCCCCCTTCTTTGAGTGACGACAGCTCCGTGGGCAGGGGGCCGGCGAGGGGCCAGTGTAGCCAAGCTGAGGCCCCCACCGCGCAGACGCCGCCCGTGAAAAGGGGACAAATTTGTTTCAGGAACAAAGACTGAGGTTGGCTGCAGATAAAATCACCCCCATCCTAAGGGGCTGCTGCTGTTTGTCTGTAAATATCCTGGGATGGCAATAAAAGGGGGCAGGGCTTTCAGTCCAAACCACCATGCCCAATCAATGATCGATGCAGATTTATCTGTGAGGGTGTGAGACAGACACAAGATGGGAAGTCCCATCCCTTGTCGTGGTGCTGCCAGCCTTTCCAGGGAAGTGACAGGGCAGCCCCAACAGCGTGGGTTCTGGCTGGTGGCACCTGCAGCTCACATCCAGGGGGACATCTGTCTGACCTCAAGGGAGGACCCAGAATCTTCTGTTGGGGCACAGAGCAAGGACAGTTAGCAGACCTGGATTCAAATGCCAAGAGCATATAGTGATCCGGCCAGGTGGCGACTGCAGGAAAAAGCAGACCCACCTCCTGTCTCCTGGGCTGGTCCCAGGGCAGCAGTGTTTAAAACTACTGAGGGCTTCCCTGGGGCTCCCAAGTGACGCTAGTGGTAAGGAACCCGCCTGCCAATCCAGGAGACATAAGAGACACAGGTTTGATCCTTGCGTCAGGAAGATCCCCTAGAGAAGGAAATGGCAACCCACTCCAGTATTCTGGCCTGGAGAATTCCATGGACAGAGGAGCCTGGCAGGGTCCACAGGGTCACAAAGAGTCAGACACAACAGAAGTGATTTAGCACGCACACACACACTCAGTTCAACACCAGTGTCTCTGATTTCAAAACTCAAGCTCTTTTGTCTGAATCAGAAATTGCTAAATTAGAGCCCTGGGGCCCAACACAGCCTGTCGCCCGTGTTTGTAAATAAAGCTTTATTGGGACACAGACCTGCCCTCTTGTTTACATAACTGTGGCTGCTTTCCAGCTGCAACCTGCAGAGCAGAGGAGTTGCGACAGAGACCACACGGCCTGCAATGCACAGTTTATGATCCAGCCTTTTATAGAAAAAGCTTGCCGACCCCTGTTCTGTCTACCCTGTGCAGTGCCCCGCCTTCTAGAGACAGGGCCCGTGACTGGACGGGTCCCCTGCCTGGTGGACCCCGTGAGCCCTGGCAGCAGTGTCTTACCAATACAGTTGCCTAGAGCATCTTGTATAAAGCCACTCTTGCACTGTAGCTTGGGTCTGCAGCGGAAGGATCCCAGAGTATTCTGACAGATAAAATCGGGGAGGCAGTTATGAATACCACTCTCACACTCGTCAATATCTGGTACATCATAAAAAAAGGAAATTGTTAGCAAGAGTCCTGCCAGAAGCATCTTACAACACTTTAAAATCACAAGAAACTTTTTTTTTTCCTTTAAATGCTCATTACTCAGACTATAACCCAAAACATCCCAATAAAGAGGTCACATACAAGAGCCTTAGCCAAACAGGGCTCGTGTTGCTAAAGACTTAAAACTCTGACTGTCCCCCCAAGGCTCTTATGATGCAAATTTTCTGTTATATAATAAATAACCCAGACACTTTCCTGGCAATAGGTGGTTTGGTTTTCATTAAGGCTAAGCACATGTTAAGTTTTAGATTATAAAGTGATGATGATCTTAGTGGCAATAAACACAGTCCCTATAAACTTATTCATTCCTCAGTCCTTGCAATATCCCAAATATTAACAATGGTGATTGTCATGACTGAACGTGTTGGCTGCCCTTCCCTTGAAGTTCATGGGTTGTCAGATGTTCAAAAGTGTATACTCAGCTGGCGGGGACCCTGGGTTCTCGTGGTCCAAGCCGCCCAGTGAGTCTGCAGGGGTGGGGAGCATCGAGCTCGCCCAAAGGCCCTCGGACGTCAGGAGGGTGTGACTTGCTTTTGAGTTACCCTCATAATTCAACCAACATTTTTACACAAGTGGTTTTGTCGTTCCAAAGGGTTGGAAACCCTCAGCAGAAAAGTATGTTCTAACAGATCCTCATCAAAGGCTTATCTGCCAAATAACATCTATGGTTTGGCGGGGAAAAGCCAGCAGCCAAAAATGTCATGCATTTTACGCAGCGGAAGGGAGTATGCTTTGAACTTCAAGGGAGCCTGGAATCAGATGGACGGCAGCTGTTGTGCAAAAAAAAAAAAAAACGGGGGATGGGAGTAAAACGCACATAGAAGCACCTGAAATTCATCTCAGGTCTTGTTGTTATTTTAGAATTGTTTTTAAGTCTTTATTCTTAAGTTGTTACAATACTGCTTCCCTTTTATGTGTTCTGGTAGTTTGGCCACAAGGCATGTGAGATACGAGCTCTCCGACCAGGTTCGGAAGGCAAAGCCCCAACCATTGGAAGGCCAGCGACGGCCCTGGTCTTGTTTTTATGATCGTGCTTTACGCCTTTTCAGAAACCCAAACTCTCCACTGTCACTAACTCAGCATGACGGTAAAGAAGCTAAATCTTCACTAGTGACAGGGTCGGCAGTGCCCCAGGCAGTTACCAGGGGACACAGCACGGAGCCCTGCCCCCCCCAAGCCACCTTCTCATCGCATCACATCCACTCCCGGGGTGAGGTTCTGCGACCCAGAGCCTGTCGTACCTTTGCAGTCATTGTCCTCTGTGAGCTCATAGCCAGTTCCGCAGCTGCTGTCACGCTGGCAGCGGAAGGAGCCCACGGTATTGATGCAGGTCTCCCCGAGGCGGCAGTTCTGGCTGCCCGTGATACACTCGTTGACATCTAGGGGAGACACAGGCAACGCAGGAGTCATCGGAAAGCACGACCGATCCTGACGCTTCGTCAGAAGGAACGGACCAGGAGGCAGAGTGGGGTCAGTTCTCTGCATCCATCGAGGGCCCCAGGCCTGTGAGAGCCACGCTCTGTACCGGAGTGGAGCCCTGGGTGCTCCCCATAAGAGCAGAGCAAAAGCAATTGTTTCTCTCCCCAGCTGATCTATTTCAGATCTATTGCTTTCTTCTGAGCATCTGCTAAGCAAGCTCCAGGCCCTGAACTGGAGTCGTGTGACCCTAGAGACCCCCCTATTAGGGCTGTTCCCTCTCCTCCATCTCCCCCATCTCACAGATGAGGGGCCAAGAGAGGCTGGGGATGCCCCCAGGGCCACTCAGCAGATCCTGGACTCAGAGCCCGGTCAGACCCCAAGCCCGCCCCCTTTTCCCAGCCTGGGGTTCACATTCTTCTGGCTGAAAGCTGTGGCTGCGGGATGCTGGAAAGCTGGTCCTGGGCCATAGTTCACCTACGAACAGGGCCCCGAGTTGTGCAAAGCGGGCCCTGCCCAGGTGTCAAGCGCAGGCAGAGGCTCTCGGAGCAGGACAACATTTACCTTCACAGGAGACGCCGTCGGGGAGCAGCTGGTACCCCACAAAGCAGGAGCAGACAACTTCCTCTCCTGTGTCCCGGCATTGCTGTTTGCAGGGCCCGCCGCCTGGAACCAGAGCACGTGTGAGCAGAGGCCAGGCGCACCCAGGGACCTCCTGGTGATTTCTCTTTGTTTAGATGGGGCCAGAGGAAGTGCCCTCAAGGTGGACTGATGCAGAAAGGCCGGCTCCCCAGGCTGGAGCCCACTGCAGCCTTCACAGCACCCCCCTTCCCATGAGAGACCCCCAAGGCCTGGCCCTGATCTGACAGATGAAGGGGTGTGCGGGGCCCCAACCCCCAATCCCCCATTTTCACTGCCACTGCTTCAGTTCCGGCCGCTCACTCACCTGGCTCTCTGAGCATCCCTGGTACCCAACCCTCCGATCACGCTTCCCACAGGGCAGCTAGCGAGATGCTCAAAGAGCTAATCTCATGGGGACAAACCTCCACCAGACAAAGATTCCATGAAATGAAGTTCGGACTGCTGCCCAAGGCCTGCACGGCCTGCCCACTTGTCCAGCCTCTTCCCCTCTCCCTGTCCCCTGCCCTTCCCCCGTCCCACCGCCCACCAGGGCCCAGCTGCTGCGAGTCTTCAAGTCTCTGCTCCAGTTGCCGCAACCCCTCCACCCATGTCACTTCCCTGGTTAGTCTATCCTGGCCCACTGCAAACCAACTATCTGCCCCCCTCCTCCAGGACGACCTCCCCAGGTCCCCCAGAGAGGGTTACAGGTCTTTCTGGGGCTCTCTGTTCTCCCTTTCCCTACCCGAGGCCTTGGTGCCAAGTGTCACTATAACAGACTGCCTTATTTTGTGATTAAACTGGCTCCCTAATTAAAGCCCAACCATAAGGCAAGTCACTAAATGTCCTCGGGGAGCAGACCTGCCAGGCCAGACGTGTAGGAATGTTCCGTCATGAGAAATGAAGTCTTATCTTATGGAAAACAACACCGTACGGCCTCACTGACTTTAAATTTGAAAGCATCGCTCTTATGAGACAAATGGATATTATGGATGGTATGGCTGGAGCACCAGGCCACAAAATGAAGTAATACTCACCCCCATCCCTTAAGGGGTCCCCAGCCTTGGTGGTCCCTGTTCAGAGTGACTCCCCATAGAGTCACCCACAGAATCTGTGGGCTGTGATGAAAGGGCTTTGAACACTAGCTTCTTCGCTACAAGCCACAAGAATGCAGCCCCTTCGCTACAAGCCCACCCTCTCCCTCACTCGCCCACCAGGTCCCAGTGAGGAGGAGAGGAAGGGAAGGAGTCCAGGAATGCAGGTGACCGGGACTTGCAGCGGACTCTCAGCCAAAGGGCACATCTCAGGGGAACCCGAGCAGAGCCTGAGGTCAGCTCCCAGAGAGATTAACATCTGACCCTCCCTTGGGCCTCGTTATCCGCCAGCCGGGGAGGCGGAGGGCTCACCTCGGCAGCGGTCATTCAGGTAGGGGTCCTCTTGCTCCTCCTCGATCTCAGAAACCTTAGCTAAGGGGAAAGAGGCAAAGACACGTTTGTGCACACGCTGTCCACACGGTGGTCCCCACCCACATGAGCACACAGGCCACTCCAAATGTTTTCTCTTCTTGTAAATATCAGGCAGCTAATGCCTATCTGTATGTCTTCTTATAAACAGCTCAGTGTTCATTTCATCCTTTTGAAAAACAGAGTCACACTTGCAAAACAAAATGTCGCTACGTCTCTAAAAGATCTATTATAACAGAAACGGCAGCGGCATGAGGGCCTGTTAGTCATCCACGCGATGCCAAGTGTGGTTATGTTGTGAACACTACTTGAATATTTCCACAAATGCAACCACAGCCCTACTATAAACTCACACCCTCCAAACAAGGCAATGCACCTGGTGAAAGCTTATTGTTACAGGTCGAACTGTGGGTCCCACCCCGGACAGAAGATGTGAAGTCCTAACCCCCAGTGTCTGGAGACATGATCTTATTTTGGAGAAGGGTCAATGCAGATGATCAGGTTAAGATGAGGTCGTGAGAGGGGGCCCTAATCCAAAGACAAGTGTCCTTACAAAAAGGGGACATTTGGACTCCGTGGCAGATACGCAGAGGAAAAGGGAGTGGAGAAACAGAGAAAACAGGCATCTCCAAGCCAAGGGATACTGGGGGAGATACTCGGAAGGCCTAGCCCTGCCAGCACCATGGTCTCGGACTTCTGGCCTCCAGGCTGGGAGACAATATCTCTGTTGTTTAAGCCCCACAGTCTGTGACGCCTTCCTAGGGCAGCCCCAGGAAGCGAATACACAGATTTCATCCACTTGGCCTGCAAAGCTCAATTTAGTGCCAGTCATCCAGAGTCACTCAGTCGGCTTGCTCAACAAAGGTATCTGAGCACCTGCTCTGAGGGCGAAGCACTTGCCACAGACAAGGCCCCCCACCTTAATAAAAAGATTCAACAGAGAGGGTGGTCCAGTGGCTAAGACTCTGCCCTCCCAACACAGGGGGCCCAAGTTTGATCCCCGATCAGGGAACTAGATCCCACAAGATGCAACGAAGAGTTCACATGTCAGAACTAAAAGATCCTGCATGCTGAAACTAAGACCCACTGAAGTCAAATAAATAAATAAAAATGTTTTTAAAAAGAAATTCAACACGGCAATAGAACAAAGAGTGATGCAGTGGGGGCCAGGACCCTGATTTAAAGGGTGGTACTGCAGTGGCAGTTCTGACATAGAGGAAATGCGTTAGCCCTTTTTAACCTGGGTGGGCACACCCAGGAATCCCTAGACAACTTGAAAACCAAGCCCCCTGCTGATGGAAGCCTCCACAAGATGGAATGACAGTGACCACAACTCCATCGCAATTCAGCAGCCATCACATTGCAAGGCTGGGTGGGAAAGCACAAACCCAGGGTCTCCTGAGTGCAGCCACACCTACAGGAGAGAAGAGAAGAAAGACAGAAAAAAGACGGAAAGGAAATGCAACCCAATGGAAACAGCGTCCATCTCTGTGTTGACTTCCTCTTCCTTCTACCTTCTCGTGTCTTCTAAAACACATACGTGTGAGAGCATGATACACCCACATTGGAAAAACAGACCTCAGTAAAAACACACACATTAGTAATTCTGCAGTAAATTTCAATATAACATAATTTATAGACACAGGAAAGGCTCCCCTTGTGGTTCAGACGGTAAAGAATCTGCTGCATTGCGGGAGACCTGGATTTGATCCCTGGGTTGGAAAGACACCCTGGAGAAGGAAATGGCAATCCTCTCCAGTATTCTTGCCTGGAGAACCCCGTGGACAGAGGAGCATGGCGGGCTACAGTTCATGGTGTCGCAAGAGCTGGACATGACTGAGCAACGGATACTTTCACATTACAATACAGGAAGGGTCCCTAAATAATTCAAAACCTTTTCAACTGGGAGGAAACTAAGCAAGAGACCTTTTGGGTATGAGTCATCTCTAGGCTGGGAGGCTGGGAGCACCTGTGCTCAGAATGGTTAATTTGGATGCAACTAGAGATGATCATTAATGGCAGAAAGAGAAGAGGAACTAAAGAGCCTCTTGATGAAGGTGAAAGAGGAGAGTGGAAAAGACAGCTTAAAACTCAACACTCAAAAACGAAGATCATGGCGTCTGGTTCCATCACTTCATGACAAATAGATGGGGAAAATGTGGAAACAGTGTCAGATTTCATTTTTTGGATGGGCTCCAAAATCAATGCAGACGGGGACTGCTTGCTCTTTGGAAAAATAATTATGAAAAACATAGACAAATGTATTAAAAAGCGAGACATCACTTTGCCAACAAAGGTCCATAGAGTCAAAATTATTATTTTTCCAGTAGTCATGTGTGGATGTGAGAGTTGGAGTACAAAGAAGACCGAATGCTGAAGAACTGATGCTTTCGAACTGTGGTGTTAGAAAAGACTTTTTGAGAGTCCCTTGGACAGCAAGATCAAACCAGTCAATCCGAAAGGAAATCAATCCTGAATATTCATTGTAAGGACTGGTAATGAAGCTGAAGTTCCAAAACTTTGGCCACCTGATGCAAAGAACTGATTCACTAGAAAAGACCCTGATGCTGGGAAAGATTGAAGGCAGGAGGAGAAGGGGATGACAGAGGATGAGATGGCTGGATGGCATCACCGACTCAACGGACGTGAGTTTGAGCAAACTCTGGGACTCAGACTTCCCTGGTGGCTCAGATGGTAAAGCGTCTGCCTACAACGCGGGAGACCTGGGTTCGATCTCTGGGCTGGGAAGATCCCCTGGAGAAGGAAATGGCAATCCACTCCAATACTATTGCCTGGAAAATCCCATGGACAGAGGAGCCTAGTAGGCTACAGTCCATGGGGTCACAAAGAGTTGGACACGACTGAGCAACTTCACTCACTCACTCACTCAACTCACGTCTGGGCGTCCTGGGTGGCTCAGATGGTAATCGATATCAACTTAGAGAAGTTACTAAAAGGCTTACTGTCCATTTCTGTACTTATTTTACTGGTCTGTGGGCCCCCCATGTGGCCCCGTGGTAGCACACAGTAGGCCCACAGTAAACGTCAGCAGAAGACAGGAAGGCAGGTCTGTGACTGAGTGGGGAGGGAACACAAGGAAGTCCTCACAGAGACATGAGGAAAGTCTGGGGCAAGAAATGAAGCAGATGAAAGGCAAGGGAGAAATAAGACATCTGGATCAACAGAAAAGCTCAGAGACCATTAACGAACCAAGATATAAATCAACAAAAGTCCTCCCTGGAGACACAAGAGAAAGTCTCCACCAGGGTGAAGAATCTGAGTTTGTTTAGAGTGAAAACGTCATCTCTGATTTCAAAAGTCAAGGAGGGAGCCAGAACGTGGTTCCAGTCCCCCTTTATGACTAAGATATCTGAAATCAGCTGCACGGCGGAGTCCTGGACTTGAGAAGTCAAAACAAAGAATGAAAGACGGGTCACTTGACCCGGGACCCCAAAGCCACAGGAATGGATGGCCTGGCTTGGGGAGCACTGGCCTGTGAGCTCTTCCTCTGACCTGCTCCCTGCCCCTTCCCCCACGTTGAACAGAGGGCAGACAGAGCTCAGACCGAGAAGGCAAAGGTCCCAGGCAGGCAGCAAGCTTGGGGCAGAGCAGACGCCTGAAATTTTCCAGGGCTGTTTCCATTATGGCACAGGAAACCATTGCATAAGTGGAAGAGATGATTAGACAAGCAAGAAGTTTCCTGAACCGTGTAACTGAACCATGCCCCAAGGCTTCAGGATTGACGTGGCTTCAGACACATGGAGGGTGGGGAGCTAACTGATGGGAATACAGCTGGGAGCTGTCCTGAAGCTGCTTTAGGGGGGGTCACTCGCCCCCACCCTGAATAAATATCTATGTTTAATGCTCACAGCCTGCTATTAATGAGTGTGCCCCCAGCCTCTTGTCCATATGTCGTCAGCTCCAGATGGAGAGAGGGCACTGGCCCAGCATCGCAAGGCCAGAGTTCTGCCTCCGCCGTGTGCTGGCCACGTGACCTTGAATGCCAGGACCTCATCTGTGAAACATGGTAAATAAGAGTGTGGCCAGTCACCTACGCTGCCCGAGGCGGCTGGAGGGACGAGACGAACTGTGACGGCAAACGCCACGTACCGCTTCTCCCATTTCCTCCCAGCAACCCGAGTGAGTGGGACTGTAGGCGTCCCCATTTGACAGATGAGGAGACTGAGACCTGGACCCATCAGGTTGCCCCAAATACATGTCAGGACAGGGACACGAACACAGATCCACCAGATCCCAGACTCTAAGCCCTCGGTTTCACTCCAGGACAGTGAGAAGCACGAACCTGCTCTGACGACCAGAACCGGTCTCTGCGGAGTTAAGGCAACGGTCAACGCGCAAGCCCACGCCACCCGTGACGGTCAGCTTTAGGTGTCCACTCGGTGGGGCTACAGTACTCGGATACTCGATCCAGCACCAGTCTGGACACAGCTGGGATGGTATGTTTTGGATGAGACTGACCCTTAAATCAGCAGACTTGGATTAAAGCAGACTGCCCTCCATCAGGTGGGTGGGCCTCATCCAATTAGGCAAAGGCCTTAAGAGAAGGCCTGGGCTCCCCCAGGCAGGAAGGAACTCTGCCAGCAGACGGCCTTCCGACTTGAGCCTGAAGCCGAGTGCTCTCCTGGGCGTCCGGCCTGCAAACACAGCCTGCGGGTTCCCAACCTGCCAGCCGCCCTAGTCGTGTGAACCAGTGAATTAAACCCTTCTCTCCCTCTCCCCCCACACTACTGGTTCTGCTTCTCTAAATAACCTCGACCGACTGCCCCGCCCCAGAGGGAAGAGAAGGGGGACTTACCTGTTTCTTGGAGGTCCCCGCCATCCCCCGGCGCAAAGTCTGCTGTCTCCTGGCCCTTGACGCAGCACGCCCGGAAGACCAGCCCGCACTGGTAGCCGACCATGAGGCTGTACTCACAGCTCTGGCCCTGGGCCTGGGCCGCCCGCCCCAGCAGGCAGCAGTGGCAGCACCTCTGCAAACACAGGCAGAGACTCCTGATGGAGAAGCCAGACCCGTGACACGACGGACCCCTCATTCCCCCCGTGGTAATTCTCCCCGGACGGGGAAGACACACACCTGACTCGGCTGCCTTTTCTAACCGCTGCCAGGAAATAGCAAAGCCAGCTGAGCCCAAGGCTTGCTGCCCCCCCGCCCCGAACCTCATAGGTCCTGCCTTAAAGGGGCTGATCCCAGCACATGCTCCACAACACCTGTCTGCCCCCCAAATCCCAGCCAGTCCAGCAGGGCCTCCAGGGAGAGGGGGGCTAGGAGAGGGGCCCCTGGGGCTCCCACACAGGCTCCCTAAGGGTTCATGCCTTCTGCGCGCTCTGAGATTTCTCTACCACGCCTGGAACGATGAATATACACCTGTCTCCTCCTCCTCACCCCAGGCAGGGTGGTTCAGACCGCAGGAAGAGAACCTCAAGACTGGTCAGCAGGTGAGGGGCAGAGTTGCCACTGTCACCTGGATGCCCCAGTGGTCCTCAAAGTCCCATCTGAAGCCCAGAAACAATATTCACCCCTGGCACATGAAAAGTTCCACTTCAGTCACCATTCTAAGAAACGCACAGAATGTTCCAAAGGTCTGTGGCAGGAGCAGGGGAGGTGGTTTCGCCTGAGCTTCATGGAGGCTGAGGGTCTCACATTCTCCAGGAAGAGCAGGAGCCCCAGTGACCTCCTCCACCTCATCCGTCCCGAGTCATACTTCCCGGAAACACAAACGGCTCATTGGCCGAAGCGATCAGTTTCCACGCCCGTTAGAATATTCCAGGCCTTTCTCTGAAGTCTGAGGACCCAGGCAGAGCCCCCTTTCCGGAAGGCCAGTTCTAAGCATCTCAGGTCCCAGCTCCCAGGAACCCCCTTGACCAGCCCCCGCTCCCCCTGCCCCCCCCCCCCCAGCCTCCTCCCATGAAAAGCCCACAAAGGCTGAGGGTAGGCAGAGGGGCACTGGACCCCCAACTCCTCGACGTGGAATATCCCTCCACATCCCACTCTTTGTGAAAAGACGCGCCCCAGAAAGGAGCCCTACTCCCCCTCCCGGAATCCAGACTTCATTCCAATTCTCGCTCCTTGAAATTACTTCATGGGTTCCTAATGGGGAACAGGAAATCTTTCTTCCAGGGAATTCAGTGTCGTCACCTGGCACCTCCACCAGAAACCCAGATGACCAGGTTAATTAACTTTCCAAACTTGAGCTCCTCCTGGTCGGGCTGTTTTTCTCCCTCGGTAAGTGGTAAGGGAGGGACAGCCTAGTTTATTTGCAGTTTTCAGACCTCGGAACACTCTCAGGAACCTCTCCACATCTGTGCAAAGATGCAGGCCTTCCGACAGGGACAGAGGCCCCGAGGACCTGGCCTGGACCTGGAGTCAAGGGTGATGATATCCACTCACCGCTGACCTTCTGGACAGGGTTCCCTCTGGGCCAGATGACCCCGCTCCCAGCCCTGCCTCACTGCTGATCTCGAAAGGACCCTTGCTGAGAGGTCACTTTGTAGTGTGGGCCTCTCTGAACCTCAGTCTTTTCTTCTAGGGCAATTATGGAGGCCATGCGTTCTCAGAGGCATACGTGGGGGCCCATTCTCAACTCTGCCTAGCTGGGGAGAGTAGAGGTGTTTGAGGGCCTCCTGGGGGTGGGGGTGGGGATGCCTACCTTGAATTGAGGGTGCAGAAGGCCCTGAGTCCAGGTAACCCATGCTCTGACCTTTGCGTCCCTGTTTGAAGTCCTGGGACTGGCAGTCAGTGGGCCCCAACCTTTGCGGCACCGGGGGCCAGTTTCATGAAAGACAGTTTTTCCACTAACTGGGGTGGAGGATGGTTTCGGGGTGATTCAAGCACACTGTTTATTGTGCACTTTACATCTAATCTGATGCCGCCGCTGATCCAACAGCAGGCACCAGTCCGCAGTCCGGAGGTTGGGGGCCCCCGCTGGCAGTCTTCAGGGCAGGGCTGGGTCACTTCATCCCCATTTCCCAGTGCTGGAAGGGGCCTGGGCTGCAGAGCTAAGAGTCTGTGCGCCCAGTGCAGAGGATCCGGGTTCAATCTCTGTTCAGGGAACTAGACCCCGCATGCTGCAACTCTGGGGTGATGCCCAGAGTTTACTGGGTAAACTGGAGCTGGTGGGGGAGACTTGAGTGGCCCTTCCAGCCCCTGGGGCTTTGCACACCCTGCTGCTCAGAGGGAAAGGCTGCCTGAGTTCGGGGTGCAGGGAGGAGAGCACCCCAGGCCTCAGACTGCAGAAGGGATGGCTGCGCCGGGAGGGTGGGTGCTCACCTTCACGAACATGGCCTCGAGGCTGGTGTTGTCGCCGCGCGGCGCGGCGCAGCTGTCCTGCTCGTTGGCCAGGTTGATGCCCGTGGCGCAATGCAGCTCCTCCAGCTGGTTCTGGCAACACTGCTCCTGAACCATCCTGTGGGCAGAGGGAATGGGATGTGCCAGGGGCTCTGCAGGGTGGGGGGTGGTCTGCCAGGTATACCTAGGGCCTGGGAGCAGTAGCCCCTCGGGGATGGCAGCCCTGTCACATTTAAGGGTCCCTCTCCTTCCCCCACCCCTGCCGCTCATCCACAGACACACCGAGATACACACACAACACCCGCATACACAAGGTGCTCAACACTGTTTAACTAGAAAGACTGAATGCAGGGTGGTGTCTGGGAGTGGTTTTGAGAAGCCGACTTCATCTCTCTTGAGCGCTGAGCCTCATCCAGAGAAAGTTCCCAGCTATTTATAACACAAATCAGATTATGGCTGGGGTTTTCCTGGTGGTCTTGTGGCTGACTCTGCGCTCCCAACGCAGGAGACAAGGGTTCAATACCTGGTCAGGGAACTAGACCCCAATGCTGCAACTAAAGATCCCACATGCTGCAATAAGACCCAGCACAACCAAATGAGTTGGGCTTTTTTTAATTAAAAACAAATTTTAAAAAACAGATGAGGGCTGGCTCAGGTCTGGACCCTCTCCTCCTTTATTAATACGCATCTCCCCAGGTTCCAGAATCAGAGGAAATAGCTCCGGCGAGGTAGAGGACGTTGCCACGGCCAAGAGTGATGGATGGTAGCAACAGTGAGCCTGGGCCACCACATCCCCATCTCCTAGCCCTGCTGGGTCTCCAGGAGGTGGATCTGCCAGAGGTGGTCCCTCAGACACAGCTCCAGGCAGGGAGAGCAGGGACGTGAGGGAGCAAGAGGTGTGTGATCACAGGCGTGGCTCCCCTCAGACCTCGGAGAACCCTGGCTCTGGGGTTGCCAACAAGGGGAGGAAGAGCTGCCCAGCCTGCGCTGGACCGGAGAGGGTGGGGCCCCGCCGGCCTCCCCGTGTGGCCGGCCAGGCGACCTTGGCCCCAGCCTCCACTCTGTGGGGCTGGAGCGCCTCACCCAGCTTCTCATGCACTTCTAGAACTGTCCACGGGCTCCGGCCTGGATCTGTCGACACACACAGAGATAGACTGCAGGTTTAGCTCCAGACCACCACAGTGAAGTGAGTCACACAAATTCTCTAGTTTCTTGGAGCATATAAAAGTTACGCTTGCACGGTACTGCAGCCCATGAAGTGAGCAGTAGCGTTATGTCTAGAAAGTAATACATACCTTAATAAAAATCATCATTGCTCAAGAATGCTAGCCATCATGTGACAACATGGAATTACCACAAACCTTCAATTTGTTAGAAAAAAAAAATGCCAACCTTTGAAGCATAAGAAAAAGAAACATGCCTCTACTCTGTTACCACACATTGGTTCATGCCCTCGGTGAGTTTGCAAATAACCGGCATTTTACTAAATTGTTAGGGAGAGCAAACAGATGTGCGTCCAACTATCCGTTCATTCAAAGATGTTTACTGGCTGAACAGAAAAAAATGAGCATTAGGGAGAACTTGAACCCTCGTGCACTGTGGGTGGGAGTGTTAGATGGTGCAGCATGGCAGTTCCTCAAAAAATTTCAGACAGAATGAGCGTAGGATCCAGCGATCCCAACTCTGGGTATGAACCCGGAAGGATAGAAAGCAGTTGACTCAGACACTGGCGCACCTAGGTTCACGGCAGCGTGATTCATAACCGCCAGAAGATGGGAGCAACCCAAGTATCCATCGAGGAACAGACAAGCCAAGTGTGGTCTGTGCATATGAAGGAGCTGAACACGGTCTCGACCAGGAAGGAAACCCGAACACGTGTTACAAGGTGGAGAAACGCTGAGGACAGAGAGCTAAGTGAAAGAAGCCAGACACAAAAGGGTAAAATATTGTGATTCCACTTGTATGAGGGACCCAGAAGAGCGGAAAACAGAAGGGATGGGCTGGGGCAGGGAGGGCAACAGGGAGTTTCTGCCTCGGTTTAGGAAGATGAAAACGTTCTGGGGATAGTGGGACAGTGATGCAAATATACTGAACTGTACCCCTAACCATGGTCACGATGGTGCAACCTGCAGGAAATGGCACCCCACTCCAGTATTTGTGCCTGGAAAATTCCATGGGCAGAGAAGCCTGGAGGGTTACAGTCCAGGGAGCCACAGAGAGTTGGACATGACTGAGTATTATGTATATTTTCCTGCAATTAAAACAATTTTTTTTTTGGTTGCAGCCCTACTGTGTGCCAGGCCCATGCACAGGCTTCGGGGATGAGAGAGGGATGTCCTGGAGGGGAAGCACAGCTTCCCACACTGGGGTCCTTCCGGGATAGCAGTTATGAAGCTCTGCACTGGTGGGCTTGGGCCAGAGCTGGACGTGGTTTAGTTGCTCAGTCATGTCCATCTCTTTGCAACCCCATGGACTATAGCCTGTCAGGCTCCTCTGTCTGTGGGATTTCCCAGGTAAGAATACTGGAGTGGGTTACCATTTCCTCCTCCAGGGATCTTCCTGACCCAGGGATAGAACCAGAGGCTCCTGCACTGCAGGCGGATCCGGAGCTGCTCTCCCCTTACTGCCCTTCGACTTGGACAAGCGATCTTGCATTCACCTGGCTGGCTTGCTCGCTTCCTTCAGGCCCTGGGGAGACACCCATTCTCAGCAAGGTGCCCTCAAACATCTCTATCTGAAATCATAAACCCACTCTGATCAGGAGACCTGGCCTCTTGTCCCTGGGCTTTCCTTTCCCATGACACCTCGTGCCTTCATGTCATCGTCTGCATCCTCCGAAGAGATTTTGCTTATTTTGTTCATTGATTTATCTCCATCTCCTCCAGGATAGCCTCAATACAATTTGTGAAATAAATGAAGGGGTTCAGAGAGTGACTGGTGGATTGAGAAACATCAGCTCAGGATCTGCTTTAGGTTTTGACTCCATGCTAACATGCTAAGTCAACTCAGTCGTTTTTGCAATTTTATGGACTATAGCCCACCAGGCCCTTCTCTCCATGGGATTTTCCAGGCAAGAATACTGGAGTGGGTTGCCATTTCCCTCCTCCAGGGGATCTTCCCTACCCAGGGATCGAACCCAAGTCCCTTAGGTCTCCTGCACTGGCAGACAGGTTCTTTACCACTAGCACCACTTGGGAACTCCATGTGGATCCGATTCCCTCGTGGGCTGCATTCAACCCACAGTTTTAGGCAAATTTATATTTGGGCTTCCCTCATAGCTCAGTCAGTGAAGAATCTGCCTGCAATGGAGGAGACCCGGGTTCAATTCCTGGGTCAGGAAGATCCCCTGGAGAAGGAAATGGCAACCCATTGCAGTATTCTTGCCTAGAGAATCCCATGGACAGAGGAGCCTGGCGGGCTACAGTCCACCGGGTCGCAAGAGTCAGATACGATTTAGCAGGTAAACCACCACCACGTTTGGGTTCCAAGGCCAACCATATTTGGTTGAGACTAGAATGCACGGTGATGCCTGAATTGAAACGTCATCTGCCGTCTCTCCTGATCACCCCCAAATGTGCCATGCGTCAGAGGCTTGGGCAGAAGCCACACATGCCCGGCTAGAACCCATGTGTTCTGGGAGGTGCCGGGGCCCCTGCAGTCCTCTCCAATCCTCTCACCTACCAGTGCATCAAGCCTGGGCTTCTTGGGCACCACAGAACCCTGGGAGCCTTCCTCCCCCAGCTCTGCCCAAGAGGGCTCAGCCTGGGGCCTGCCCACCTATGCGATCCTATTCTCCTCACCCGGAGCTTAGAACAGCACCAGGGATCAATCAAGATTTGACTGATTGATGAATGAAAATGAATCAATTGATGAATCAATTGATTCAATTCAATCAATTGATGAATCAAATGAATGAAAACTTAAAACCGGAGGGCCTGGCACAATGCCACTTTGAAAGAGAAAAATAACACTGGAATGATTGAGTGACTAGGTGGCTGGTGGTTCTTGTTTCCTGTACCCTTTAACTTGTAAGAGCACCCTCATAAACCAGATTTGATTTCTGACCTGCCTTCTCCCTTCTCTCCCTTCATTAAAAACACTGAACTTGTGGGGACTTCCCTGGGAGCCCAGTGGATACAATTCTGTTCTTTCTCTACAGCAAGCACGAGTTTGAGCCTTGGTTGGGGAGCTAAAATCCTGCATGCTGCGAGCTGCAGCCAAAAAAAAATTAATAAAAATGTTTTTTTTTTTTTAAAAAAAGAAAGACTAGGACAGAAACACACAGAGAGAGGAGACATGAGGACATGGGGAGAAGGTGGCATCTCCAAGCCCAGGAGAGAGGCGTCAGGAGGAACTAGGATCTCAGACGGCTGTCTTCAGACTGTGAAACAGTGAATGTCTGCGGTTTAAGCCGCCCGGGCAGCGGTGTCTGTGCTGGTGGCCCGAGCAGACGAGTACACCCCTCTGCCTAGGGTGGTGGTTCCAGCTGCTTCCTTCCCCTCAGTCATCATCACTGTCCTGCTTTAACATTTGGGGAAACCGAGGGTCCAAGCTGGCTCAAGTCACACAGCCTGAAAGGAAGCCCGATGGGTCCCCAGGGCCTGTCTGCCTTTCTGGGCCCAGTCTGTAAACAGAATATTTGGCACTCACAGGCTAGCTTCGCCCCCAACTGCCAGCCACCCGCTGACATTTCTAGTGCGAAGCCTCACGCCAAGATCTCAGCTCTTACTCATGAGACGCGCCGTAAATCCTCATGGCACAGTCTCCCACTCAGTTCAGACAATCCGAGCGCCCTCTTCTCTCCTTCCCTTGTTTGGTCTATAATGCTTTCGACTTTTCAAGAATTTCCTCAATGGAGCTTTATATCCTCCATCACTGCTGGCAGGCAGCAGCCTCTCAATGCTCGATGCCAACACAAATGCAAGACTCCAGAACGAGGCGGACGAGCCTCCCCTGCGCGTTCTTTCTGTCTGTGGCAGCTCTCCATCCAGCACCCCCAGGTCAAAGCTGCTTTGACTCGGATCAGGGGCAGAGAGCATGAACGGATGACATGTGATGCAACGTGTTCATACCCTTGCCTCCCAACCTCTGCTCCCCAGGCAAGCAGATCTGAGTCCAAGTCCTAAGGCTTCCAGCTGAGCACTCTGGGGAAAGCTCAGTTTTCTCATCTGTAAAATGGGTCAGTAACAGAGTTAAACAAGGTGCTGGGCAGCAAGCGCCTAGCACAAAGTAGGTGCTTCCTAAAGACTTGTTACCATTTTCATATTATTTTGACAGTGATGATCGACATGTCAAAATAGATCATAGATCAAAATAAAGATAAATCTTTTATCATTTATTCTAAGCTTCCACTCAGGTGTTCAGTCGCCTCAGTCATGTCTGACTCTTTGTGACCCCATGGACTGTAGCCCACCAGGCTCCTCTGTTCATGGGGTTTTCCGGGCAAGATTACTGGAGTGGGTTGCCATTTCCTTCTCCAGGGGATCCTCCCGACCCAGGGATCGAACCTGGGTCTCCTGCACTGCAGGCAGATTCTGTACCGCTGAACCACCAGGGAAGCCCATTCTAAGCTTACTTCCTCCCAAAACTTTGAAGGAGCTTGAGTTAATTTAGAGAGAGAGAAATAAACATAGCTGATCCAGACGTTGGCTACAGCATAAAGCAGACAACGGCCTAGGAGGACTTTTGCTCTGGGACTGGCTCGTCTGGGTGTTGGGGTCTGAAAGCGGCCGTGCTTTTACTGGCAAAGCACTTCCAGTGCTTTGAGATCACATGACCTCACCTGCCCCCAGTAACCACCCCCTTTCTGGGTGACTTGGTCACAGTGCCCAGCTGTGGCAGCGAGGGCTGCAAACCCAGATCTTCTTGCGTGCAGCCTGGTGAAATGTCAGGATGCCCCAATAATGCCAGGGAGGCGGGGGAAGGGTGAGCGGAGACATGTACGAGGACCGTGGGGGCACAGAGGAGGGAAGGAGGCAGGGGTCAGCAGTCCACTGCACCCCCCGGCCCACAGCCTGGCCCTGGCGCCTAGCCACCCCCCAGGGGTCTGCCACCCACTCTCCCTTGCTCTCCTGCTTTTGTCCAGAGGAGCGCTCTTCTGGTGAAGTGCTGGCAGACATACCTGCATTCCTTGGGTTCCGAGGCGTAGGGCAGCGAGCAGGCCCTGTGCTCTGTGGCCATTCGATGTCCGTCTGCACAGCAAGCCTCCATGGAGACGTCTGCGCCCGCTGTGCAGGGAGGAGAACAGGGTGACAGGCGGCAGGCGACTCATCACACCCCCAGGGCCCCTGGGATGGGCAGCCTCCCTCGGGTGGCCAAGGACGCCCCCCTCCCGGCCACATCATCTGGATGCTGCCTTTGATGCTGAAGCATCCTTCAGTCACTTGACAAGCACGTCCTGTAAACTCCACTGGGGCTGGGGCTGGGAGACCCAGGAGCGTGCTCCTCCTGGAAAGGCCTGACACCTCAACCACGATCTTCCCAAAACAGTTCTATCAGGGCTGCGGCTCAGCACCCAAGATCCCTGCCCCAGGGCCAGAGGCTGGGGACACGGGCAGCCCGGTGCTCAGGGTATCCAGGACACGACTAACCCACTCCTGCGGGGCTCAGAGACGGTTTGTCTCACTAAAGATAACAGTGCAGAATGGAGGAGGCCTGGAGCATCCCCCAAACGGGGACAACCAAGGAAGGCTTCCCCCGAGAGTGGAGAGTGAACACCCTGGGCGAGGGCACCCGGGGGAAGGGCACCCAGGCAGAGGGCACCCGGGGGGGCACCCAGGGGGGCACCCAGGGGGAGGGCACCTGGGGGGGGGACCAGGGGGAGGGTACCCAGGCGGAGGACACCAGGGGGGCACGCAGGCAGAGGGCACTCGGGGGGGGGGGACTCGGGGGGGGCACCCGGGGGAGGGCACCCAGGGGAGGCACCCAGGCAGAGGGCACTCAGGGGGGCACCCGGGGGGCACCCAGGGGGAGGGTACCCAGGTGGAGGGCACCCGGGGGGCACCCAGGGGGAGGGTACCCAGCGGGGGGCACCCGGGGGGAGGGCACCCAGTGGAGGGCACCCGGGGGGAGGGAACAGAAATCCAGGGGCCTCAACTGCAGCCAGCCTGCTCCGGGGGGAAGCAAGGAGCCTGCATTTCTGAGACCCACTCTGTGTTCTCATTTAACTGTTGTTGCCACTTGCTAGGGCCTCAGAACTGAAGCTGGTAATGGTTTCTGCCCCAGACTTATCACAGATTCACCTCTTTGCTTACAAAAAGGAAAGATGGCCACTGGGACACCCACGCCCTCACGGCTGCACCGGGCACCCAGCCTCCCATCCTCGGCCCAGGCTGCCCCGTGACAGCCCTCCCCCTCAGCTCACGGAAGGAGAGGACCCCACGGTTACCAAAGGGAGGAGCTCCCCAGCACCAAGGCACCCTCAGCCCCAGTTCCTTCCACGGCCAGGACGGGGCAAGAGGGGCAACCGTCTCTCGGCCCGGGCAAAAGGTCACGTCTGGGCCGGACATTTCAAAATTGGACTTTATGGAACATGCTTTCTCACGGCTAGCTTTCGCACACCCCATGGGGTAAATCCCACCACGCTTGGCACCGTTTCCTGGCACCAAGGGCCTTGGGTGTTCTGTTTGAGCCCATCGTCCTTCTAAGGCCAAGCCCTCGAGGTGGCACCAGAAGAGAGGGCCACTCCTGGACTCAGCTTGAGGCCAGTGTGCCCAGTAACACTGGCTGTGACGACCTGCCCACGGCCACCTCGACCGCCTCTGGGGACAGACTGTGCCTGGAGCCCTGAGGCAGCAAGTGGTCACCCCCAGAAGACCCAGTGAGTGTGGTCCACGCCGGCATGAAGAGCCAGAGGCTGGACAGGCCGTTTCCTCTTAAATTGCTTTTTATTCATTTATTCTTTAACACCAAAAACATTCTGCCTTGAGGTACAGCCAAGTAACAATGCTGCGGTAGTTTCAAGCGAACAGCGAAGGGACTGAGCCACACATAAACGTGTACCGTTCTCCCCCACATCCTCCTCCCATCCAGGCTGGCACATAGCACTGAGCAGAGTTCCGTGTGCTATGCAATGTCTTTCTTGATGTCCGTCTTAAATAGAGCAGTGTGTACATGACCTTCCCAAAGTCCCTAGCTATCCCTTCCCCACCCTGGCAACCATAAGTCTGTTTTCTAAGTCTGTGAGTCTCTTTCCGCTTCCAAAGTTCATTTCTTTTTAGATTCCACATACGAGGGCCGTCACATGGTACCCCTCCTCGGTCTGACTTACTTCACTCAGTATGACCATCTTGAGGTCCATCCATGTTGCTGCAAATGGACCAGCCACGTTCTGAGCCAGGAGAAGAAAGGGCCTCACCAAGTCCCCTGACGGTGACCCCAGGACCCCCATCCCAGGGCTTCCGGGGAGCGCTGAGCAGAAGATCCACCTGCCCAACTCCGGCCTGGCAGTGGGAGTCCCCGGGGGCTGACTAAGGGTGAGGGTCCATCCCAGAGCAAAGCCTGCTGGCCCACAGCCACCCGGCCACTTGACCCCTCCCCATCACAGCTGTCCCCCTCCATGCTCCCCCCAATGCCGTTTGGTGACTGTGGGGGGACACTGTGGGCTGGGGCCCAGATAGTAATAAAGGAGTGTCACTGGCTTCTCAAATAAGTGCTCCCCCACGGGGGGAGACTTCCAGTTGCGGGGATGACCTCCAGGGGTCCCACTCCTTCCTTCCTTCCTTCATTTTTGCTCCAATTGATTCTAAGAAAAGTTTTCATGAAACACCAGACCTGACCTGTCGCAGATTCGATGCCTGTGGTTCACTCGCAGGATGACCGTGACCAGCCACGTGGCCGGACGCTGAGGCCAATATCCTCTGTGCTGTTCCCCTGCAGCCCAACCCCTGCGGGGCCCACATAGATCTCCCCGCTGCAGCCTTGCCCCTTGGGGCTCTCACAGGGCCTCTAGCCCTGGCCCACCCTGCCCCTGCCCCATCCAGTCTCTCCCCGCCTCCTGTAGACCGCCTGCCAGCAGCCCGACCCAGAGCAAACTCTCCATTGACAACATGTGTCTGCCTCACCCTCCCACCCACGCAGAGCTGGGCCTGCTTCTCATCCCGGACCTCAGCTCAAAGCTGGCCCTTCGCAGCGACAGGGTTGAGTAGGAAGAGGATGGATCAGCTTTGGAGCCAAACAGGCTTGGGATCCAATTCCAGGTTCAGCGCTTGCTTGCTCTGTGACCCTCCCTGGGCAGGACGCTTCACCTCTCTGAACCACAGCTTCCTCGGCGGCGAAATGGGGGCTCATGATACCTTTGCAGAGTGGCTGAGGAGACGGATAGAGCTTATAAAGTTCCGAGCACACAGGGAGCTCCAGTAAACAGTGGCTGCAGGACACGCGAAAGGAACAAAGGAAACCTGCTTGCTGTGGCGCGTGAGGAAGGGGGGCAACAGGGCCCCGGCCTGGGGTGCACAACAGCTGGGGTACGAGTGGCAGCCCCTACACCTCCCTCAACCCTGAAAAAGGCGAGCGTGGGGGAAGAAAGCCCAGACTCCCGCAGCCGGCCCAGCAGGGCGAGGACTCTGTGCCCCAAGCTGCAGAAACATTTGGAAATGATTCCTGCTGGGGAGCCCTGAGCGCTTTGAAGCTTATTCTCAGTAGAACAATAAAATGTGAAGTCCTTCCCTCAACCCAGAAACTTGGAATGTCTCCAGAATGCTCCAAGCCATAGAGCTGGAACTCCCAGCAGGGGGTCAGCACACCCTCCTTGAGTGGGAGGTGCCCCACCAAGCACTCCCCCATCAGAGGGGTCACGGGGAGCCCACGGGGAGGCGGGACGGTGACTCGGCAGAGGTCAGAGCAGACAGAACACTGCCGTCTTCCTCGTAACAGCCCCACACGGGAGGGCCCTCTTGGAGACAGCCCTCCCACCCCCCACCCCCCACCCCCTTAAATTCCTGCTGATGGCACCGTGCCAGGACATGTAGCTTAGTCTCCAGCCCACGCCCGCTCTCTGGGCATCTACATCACTTCCGATATTTCACTACAGGAACAAACAGCTCTGGATTGAACATCTTCAATCCACCTTGTCTTCAGATTCTAAAGGTCCCCAACTTGGCTACCACACTGAAACCAGGTTGAGTGCGACGCGTTATCTTTCCTTATGTCCTATGGACGTCAGTTACGTATGCATCCTTGGGTCAAAGTTACTTTGGGTAACCTTCCCATAATTGTTATTCTGGGGAGCTGAGCACCCAACATTAAACAAAAACCCTTCTTTCAAACTGTTACTGTTGCTTTCTGGAAGTGATGGGAGAACCCCCTGCCAGCATCACTTCTCCAACCACACTCGACAAGGACTCGGCACCATCGGCAGAAGGGGAAAGAGGGACGGAATTCTAGGCCGTGGCCCCACTCTGTCACAGGGCACGTGGCTAGGCTGGGCGGCAGGCAAGAAGAGAACCGAGGTGTCAGCCCCACCAGATGCTACACCTTACCGGTACCAAGGGTTTCTGCAGCTGCCAATGGCATCAGGCCCACCACTCCCACCAGCAGACCCTGAAAGCATCTCCCAAAGGGTATAAAATGGAAGAAACCTCAGGCACAGCCTCCGTGTCTGAGCCACCTTCCTAAATCATGCCATGAGAGCAACCTGAAGCGACAAGGCCATCACGGCTACTTCAGTCCCCAATCCTGGGGGCAATGCCACTCACTCACGCCCACCACACTCTCACTGGTCACTCAACACCTGTCCTGGGCAGGAAGTGCTCTTTAGAGAGAAGTGGAGCTTCGAGCGAGTCCGGAATCTTCTACCTCGGGTCACTTCCCCCTCCAAGAAGAAACCTCAGCAAAGCAGTTTTCATCTCCGGTCCCTGTGATCTGACTGTGGATGAGACCCACAAAGATGGAATCCCAAGACCCTGTCCTTCCAAAATGTGGGGTATCAGAATGTCCTTCATGCACATGGGATGCTGAGATACGAGATGGTGGTTGCTTAGCTCTCTACTTGGTTTTATTTTAATCCCCTTGTTTGGGAAAACGAAGAGTTAAAGTAAGGCTCGCACCCCAGCTGCCGCACAGCACTGCCTGAAGCCACAGCAGAGAGCTGGAGGGGGTCCCCATGGTGTGTAAGACCCGCATAACTGGGAAGCCTGAGCTGCAATGAGATGCCAACAGGAAATTCCAACCAGACAGAACCATGCCAGACTCAGCCCATCCCCACCCCCTGCGGGGCCCCCCCACCTCCCAAGCCTGGGGAGCCAGCAGACACCCCTCTTAGGACGCTTTCGTGTGCCAGGCTCTCTCTGACCCTGGGGTGTGGGCTCCAGAATCAGGACTCTGTCTTCAAAGAGATGAAACCCAGGGAGATGCCAGGAGACTGTTCCTGGGTGTGTCCCAGGGCCTCTGCGTCCCTCTGCGGCCAAGGATGAGGACTGACCCATCTCCCTCCTCGAGGCCCCTAGCCGGGAGGAAGCAGGGGGCACTGAGGCTGTTCTTATGGCTCCAGTCCCGTCTCCAACATAAGAACAGCTGGTGCCCACACACCCCCGGACATCAGCCCCCAGCAGAGAGACGAGGTCTCAGATAGAGAACCAGCTGAGAGGAGGCGGCGAGAGACAGGACCAGACGGCACACCCCTGAGAAGGTGAAGAGAAGCCCACTCCACGTTGCTCCCTCCAGGCAGCTCACGTGACCTCCTGGACCAACCCCCATCCTTCTGCCCCATCTCTCCAGCATCTGCCCCTGCAGGACCCAAATCCTCTATTTCCCCTCTCACCTCTCAGAGCACGTGTGCACACCTGTCAAGTATCCTCTGCACCCGGCTTTTAATGGAAGCTCTGCCAGGCTGGGGGGTCTTGGGTCCACTCCTCTGCTTGGACTAGCTCATTCACACCCATTCAAAGGCCCTCTCCTCCAGGAAGTCCTCCCTAACCACCGCCCCCACCCCCCAACACACACCCATGCACACGTGCAAACACGGGGCAGAGGCCTTTCCTTTCGTGGTCTCTTTGCTCCCCAAACTTCCCAGCACTTTAGCACAAGTAATTAACCGTGTGTGTCTCTGTGCCACAAGGACTAGACAGGAGACTCATTCTGCCCCCGGACCCACGGCCATCCCAGAGCCAGAAGTGTCCAGGAAGAGACGAAGAGATGAATGATCTCATGTGATCTGAGCAACTCTGGACTCAGAGGATGGAAAGAGATGAAGCACGTTGCCCGAGGCCACGGGACAAACAGAGGCAGCATTCGAATCCGGCTGTGACTCCAAAGCTGACACCCATCCACCGTAAGACCAGAAACCGTGGCTTCTCCCTGAAGCTGGAGTTAGAAATACGGGAGACTTTTCAGATGGAAAGACGAGCGAGGCGGTCCGTTCAGCGTCCTGCTTTCGGAACACGACGAGAGAGCCAAGCTGCCCATGTTCACATCCTGGTGCTGCCACGAAGCAGCTGTGCGTCCACAGCCACCCTGCCTGGCCTCTCTGTGCCTGAGGTGGGGGCGGGCATACCAACGATGGAAAAGGTGCAGCGGGTTTTGGAGAGAAGGCTCACATCAAAACGAGAAGCACATGTAGGTTAACAAAACTTCCAGGACTTTTCACTCCGGCAGGCAACACAAGTCAGAAGGAAAAATGGGTTCAAAACAAATACAGGCTCATAAAAAAAGAAAAGAAAAATACTGGTTCAAGCCATTAGCACAAAGACACTCTGAGAGCCGGCCTCTAAAAGCCAGCCCTGGCAGCCTCCTAGCTGCCACCCCGGGCCTTGGGGGCGCCCCTGGGGAGGGGTCCTCTCCCTTGCTCTTCCCTCCTCAAACGGCCTGGGGGGCTCAGTGCCTCCGCGCCTTGTTCTCTCTTCTTCCACCCCCGCCTCCCTGGGTGGTCTTGTCCAGCCTCACCTACGGGCTGAGACTCCCTCATTTCTGTCTGTCCAGGCTCCACCCGGACGTCTAACAGGAGACTTAAAGTGTCCACTCAGGATTCCGAGGCCCACCCCCGTCCCGCTTCTCCACCTCAGTAATTAGCAGTCATCCTGTGTCCGGAGGCTGAGGCCAAAATAACTGGGTCAGCCTGAATGATTCCAGCTCCCTCACCGTCCACATCAAGCCTTCAGCAAGTCCTGTCCACTCGACCTCCCCAACTCTCCAGCTCTGTCCGCTTCTCCCCAGCCCCCAGGCCACTACCCTCTCCAGGGCATCTTCCACCCTGGACCCTGCAGGAGCTTCCCCCACCACCACCCCGCCGGCTTATCCAGCCTCCACTCTAGTCTCCCTGCGATCCACCTATCATGCAGCACATAGAGGGGGTGGCTGCTGGAAACACGAGTCAAGGGATGTCACCCCCCTGCTTGAGAGTCTCCAGCCCCGGGGCACTGGGATAAAATCCACACTCTGAAGCCCGGCTTTTAAGGCCCTGCACGAACTGCCTTGGCCCCGCCCGCCTCCCCTCCCTTCACTCCATCCCGTGGTCCCTCTGACACACCTGGTCCCCCTGGGGGCCTGTGTACGCCTTCAGTCCCCTCTGCCCAAACGCTCTTCCCCAGGTCTTTTCACAGAGGGCTCCCTGCCGCTAAGGTCTGAGTTCCAGTATTACGGCCCCCACTGCCGCCCACCTGAGAGCCTCTGGAGTCCTGCTCTCACGCGTTACGGTCACCGTGGCAGAGGGCCCCACGGACTTCTTGTTAGTGCATCTGCTTCTGTGTTTACTCTCAAGGGCATATAGTGGCTTCAGAGGTGTCCCCTAGAAGACACGTCCATATCCTGACACCTGGAACCTAAGAATGTGACCTTATTTGGAATAAGGGTCCTTGCAGATGTAACTAAGGATCTCCCAATGACATCATCCTGGATTATCCAGGTGAGTCCTAAGTCCTAGGACAGGTGTCCCTAGAGGTGCACAGGGGAGACGGCCACGAGAAGACGGGGGCAGAGGCTGGAGGCTCACTGCCTTGGCTCTGGGCCCCTGGTGTGGGGAAGGAGTAACCAGGTGCCCGTGCGCACGGGATCCCCCAGGAAGTCAGGGACAGAGCCAGTGGGAATCTGCCCGCCCACCATGGAAAACAGCTGTCCTTTCAAACGAGCCCCTCGGCTACACAGCAAGATGGAGCAGGACCTTAAGTTCCTCCCCTTCCCCACCACGTCCTCTGCCTGCCTCCGCTCTGTGGAAAACTTGAGTCAAAGAAGTTTAATCAGAGAAATGAGAAACACAGAGGCAGAGGGAAGCAGTCAGAGGAGACCAGAGAGTAATCGTGTCGTCAGCAGACACAGTCGAGGACCATCGGTTCTTTCTCAAGGACTAGATAATATTCTGAGCCATATCCTACGAGCTGTCTTATAGATACCGAAGCCCCAGGTAGAAGAAGTTAACTCCACGATGACCAGACTGTACCCACGACAGAAGCTGCCACGATTTCGAGAACTGGCCTCAAAGAAACGGGAACAAATGGACCTTGGAACTGAAGATTAAGTGTACCTAAAACAAGCAAGATGACGCCGGTCAGACCACCGATGACCAATCTGAAGATGACCGTCAGAGCTGACTGTGCTGTTTCTACGTGTAGCCTGCCCCACTCCCCACTTCTGTCTACAAAAGTTCTTGCCCACAGTTTGCCAGTGGAGGGGAGGAGTTGGCCTTCGGAGAGATGTCTGCCCTCCCCCTGCCCAGTTGCGGGCACCCAAAATAAAGCAAACTTTCCTTTCCACCAACCTGCCCTGTTTACTGGCTTTTGGGGGGCGAGCAACCGGGTCCCACACTCTTTCGGTAACAGGAGTACTCAGTTATGGAACTGAAGTGTCCGTCCAGCCGAGTGGTTAGGAGCACGGAGTCCCGGGCCCTCTACTGATGACGCACATCGTCCTGAGCAAGGACTGGTTCCCAGGACCGGCTCTGAAATGCCAGAGCGCAGAGCGTTTTCACGCTAATGGGCCGAGCCAGTATTTCTTTTTTGAACCTGTTCTTCCTTTTGGGTCATGTAGCCCACTGGAGTAACTGCTCTGGCCCCTTGTCCTTGTTTAATCTCTAAGTCACTCTTTGCGACCCCATGGACCGTAGCCCACCAGGTTTCCTTTGTCTGTGGCGACTTCCAGGCAAGAATACTGGAGTGGGTTGCCATTTCCTTCTCCGGGGGATCTTCCCGACCCAGGGATCGAACCTGTGTCTCAGCATCGAAAGTGGATTCTTTACCACTGAGCCACCTGGGAACCCAGCAGTAAAACGGAAATAACAGTTGTATCTACTTCATGGGGTTGCTGACAGCGCTAAATTAGTGACTAAATGTAAAAGACTTCAATTATAATAATTTCCTAGAGCAGAGAGCATTCCTTCCACATTTAAGGAAACAGAGCAGAAAGGCTGTGGGAGTCGGTCAAGCTCTCTTGGGCGGGTCACTTTCGGGTCCAGTCTCCTAACCTTTGTCGAGTGCCCGCTCCCAACCCTGGGTGGGCTGGCATAGGACCCACCTGATAACATGCAGGCAGCCGGTTCCCTCCCGCCCCAGCCTCTTGTTAGGACCAGCCTTGGGGGTTAAAGGCGGTGACTAGCAGAAAGAGTGCCGGCCACAGGGCACAGCCTCAGGTCCAGCTGTGCCTGCTACGAGCTGGATGACCAGGGACATACGGCTTGCCCTGAGCGCCACACTGTCTCAGCGCTAAGCTCCTCTCCAGGCTGAAGGGTATCTGACCCCAGGAAAGTTGACCTAATAGGTACCTGCCCACCTCGGTTTCATTTGAAACCATTACGAGGAAACTCAGACCAAGTGAAGCCTGCACAAGCACTTATTAATGAAACTGTTACGAACTGATGTTTTGCAAACCTTTTATTGTGTGAGATATCCTGGCAAAATACTCGTGCGCCCTATTAGAATTGTTTTCCTGCAAAGTTGCTCCACCCACTGCATCCATTGCTCACGTCCCCCACCCTTCAGAGGAATGGCGAGGGCTGTCTGAAGTTGTTGGGGAGGGGGTTTCTGAGGAAGCTCCCCAAGCATGAGGAGGGGGCAGAACTCCTGAAAGCCCCACGTTCTCTCTCATCTTCTCAACCTTTGTCCATGCTGTTCCCTTTGCCTGGTGACCCTCCCCCACCCCTCATCTGCTCCTTCACATCCCAGTTTGCATGCCACTTCCTCCAGGAAGACTTCCCTGACTCACTCCCAGCTGGAGTTGGTTTGTAATCGTCTACTTTTCAGGATCTCCTAAAGTTACGCCCCAAGGGCAGAAGGCTCCAGTGTCTCTTCCTCTCTGCCGTATCCCCAGAACCTAGAACAATGTCTGGCACAGAGGTGGCCCTCTGCAGATACCTTGCGTATAGATGATCAAACACCTAAGGAGGCCAGCTGGGCCCACTTTGCATGACCTTTACCAATACGGCTGCCTCCCTCCCAGCTCCTGGCTGGGGACATGCAGTCTTAGTCGAGCAGTCTTGGGGAAAGGACAACACATATAACAAGTAATAATAACACAGCCCCCACGACAGGCATCCTCCCACGGTCCTGCCCACAGTCCTCCTGTGTGCTTAGTTGTGTCCGACTCTTTTGCGACCCCATGGACTGCAGCCCGCAAGCTCCTCTGTCCACGAGATTTCCCAGGCACGAATATTGGAGTGGGTTGCCATTTCCCTCTCCAGGGCATCTTCCTGACCCAGTGATCGAATCGGTGTCTCCTGCTTTGCAGGCAGGTTCTTTACCACTGAGCCACCTGGGAAGCCCCCTCAATCCTCAAAGAGACCTAAAAAGTCAGTCTCTGTTATGTCCATTTTACAAATGAGAAACCAGGTCATCCCATGGTTCTTCTTTGAGGGACGACAGGCAAAGCTGTTGTCAGTTCCACAAATGAGCTCTCCTAGAAGCCTGCTGGGTGCCAAAGGGGAGTGAGTCACCCTCCTCCCCCAGCACCATCAGGGCACAAATGCACCCAAGCTGGGGTGGCCCCGGGCAGTGCTGGAGGGGTGTAACCTGGAGCTGTGACCCCCCCCCAGAAGAGGCCCTGGCGCTGCCCCCCACCAGACACCCTGAGTCTCATTCTCCTGCAGCCCCCTCAGCCTGTCCAGCCCCCGCCACCGAGTGGGAAACTCCAGGAGCAGCAGCGGTGCAGCCACGTGTTTTCAAGCCAAGTCCTCTTTCCCCTTTGTTCTCCTCCCAGCGATGTTCTCTATAATCAGTTGGAAAGGCAGCCCAGCTGGAGCCAGGGGCCAAGAAAGTCTTGGAGAAAACACAACTGTCTTTCCCAACACCCTCCTCCTCTCTTACTCCCTCCCTCACTGGCTCTCAGGAAAGCCCAACGGCACAGACAAAAGGATGCAGGACAGACGGATGGTTCCCGCTCTGCGCCCCCCCCCCCCCCCCCCCCCGGCTCGAAAGTGCAGCGCCCCTCTGCCTTCCTGTGGCTTGGTCACCTAAGGAGTGGCCGAAGATTAGCTCAAGGCTTTTTCCGTAATCACTTTTAAACTGCACATTTCCGCCGGGACCACCTCGGCTCTACAGGGAGGGTGGGGACAGTATCACTCTCGGCCTTACAGGCTCCGGGAACCTTACAGCGTCTCTGAGTTTGCAGGTACAGAAAGGAACCTGGCAGATCTCTCCCCTTCTCTCGCCCCAAACCATACCAAACTTGTTGGAATTCAAGAGAGGGACCTCCCCAAAGATACAGGCATTCTCATCAGTGCGCAAAGAAGACAGGCTTCTTTACCCGCTTCAAGTGAGGACCTGCTCCAGGAAGAAGAGGGCAGTAAACCATCAGTCAGGGCTGGGAGCCATCCCAGCCTAGCACACCTCGGCACTCCTTCAAAGCTGGACCCTGCCAGTCTGCAGGGGATCCTTCTCACACAGGAAGTGTGAAAGAATAGCGGTGGAAGGTCTGGGGACTCGGGCTCAGCAAAGGCCAACTACACCTCCTCTCTGTGACTCAGTCTCCTTGTGTGTTAGACACAGGGGGTGCCGGGCCCTCTGGGCTTTCGATCCAGCCAGCAGTCCCTCGAATTCCCCTCATTCCCTGCCTGCCTGACAAGCTCCCACTCAAGCACCCGTCTCCTCCAAGAAGCCTCCCATCAACCCCAGGGCCTGGGATGGCTCTCGCTGCCATTGAGGAGCCCTGTTCTTCCACCCACGACGTCCCGGGGCACAGGCCCGTGCCTGGAACAGACAGGGTTCCGTGAAGTTCTGCTACAAAGGGAGCCAGAGGGCCAAGAAACCTCTTGCAGGGCTCTCCCCACCTCCACCCCCGCCAGCCTCCCTGGGGAACCCCTGAATCCTGGCAAGGCATTAGCTGGGACAAGTGACCTTTGACAGAGGAAGGGGAGTAGTCACCAGAGTTTAAAAGCTCAACTAAGCCAGAGATAAAGAACCGGAGATGCCGAGGGTGGTCGGAGCCCTAATCTGCGCCTGGCCCCAGGAGGGCTGGCCTGACTAATGACTGATAAGTAACTGGGGTCAGTGGAGAGGTCAGAGGTCACGGCTGTGATTGGCAGGGCCTTGCAGTCACCCCTGAGGCCTTGAGGATTAAGGGAGAAAGGATGAGCTGGGTGCTTGCCATTCCAGCGCCGTCAGTCCCAGGGCTGGGGGCTCTGTTGATGGAGACCCCCTTGCACCCCCTTGATACCAGACGGCTGTCTGGGTTTGGAGGTGGCCTGACCCCAGCCGCAATGAATATGGAGACTGGCGGCACCTCCATCTTGGGGTCCTCAGTGTCCCAGGAGGGCCGACAGCGGTCTCCCCACACATAGCTGTGACCCTGAACACCTCCAGATTACACCCTTCCTCTCTCCGTCCTGCACCGGCGCCCCCTATTCCATGACGGGGTCTGTGTCTTGAGCAATTTACCGATCCCCACCCCCCAGTCTGTTTTCCCATCAGAACGCTGGGTACCACAGCTCCTGCATAAGGGTGGAGGTGGGAGGAGTGAGAACAGGTATGCCAAAGGCGCTCCAGGGGCAAGGGCAGCCACAGGGGTGGAGGAGGGGTGAGGGAGGGGACGGCGACCTTGGCCACCACCGGCCAGCCTTCCTCTCCCCTAGCCGGCACTCTGGCCCCGGCGAGTGGATGGGCGCTAGGGTGGACAGGGTTTGGAAGCGAGAGGACCTACGGGAGAATGTGTTTGGAGGCATCCATCTCTAAAACAAGTCCCCAAGTCAGAAGAGGTGATCCGGATGGAAGCCAGGAGACGGGTAATTGGAGGGTGGGGGTGAGGGCCGCGGGACAGCTCAGACGTCCCAGGACCGCCGACGGGGGCGCAGCTCCGGGCCGCCTCCCCAGGCGCTGGCAGTCCCCAGAGTCCCACGGGGCACGGGGTCCCCAGGGGTCGGGAGGGGGATGGGGGAGTCACTCAAGCGGGGCCCGTGGACTCGGGGCGTCCCCTCCCTCCCAATGCCCCCCAGCACCCCTACCTGGGGCCGCCAGCAGCGAGAGGCTGCCGAGCAGCAGCAGCGGCAGCAGGACCCGGCGCGACGGGGCGGCGCGCTCCATGGGCGGCGGGCGGACAAAGGCGCGGGGCGCGGCTCTCGGCTCCGGGCAGCGCGGGCTCCAAGCTCCGGCCGAGCCTCCGCAGCCAACGCTGGGCCCCGGCCGCGCGGTTCAATTATCCCGCCCAGGAGGAGGGCGCGGCGGGGGCGGGGCCGCGGGGCGCCCGCTCCCCTCCCCCCGGCCGCTCCCCGCCGGGGACCTCCGGGCCCCCTCCCTCCTGGCACCCATCCTCGAAGGGCGCGCAGGCCCACGGCCGGGGCGGGGGCAGGGACCCCAAACTTCTCCTCGGCGGGGGGGGCCTGGGAAAGGGGGGCGCAATCGGCGGGAAGCACCCCCACCCCCACCCCCGCCCCTTGCGAGTGAAACCCGATCCCCTCCGCACCCATCGGCCAGAGTGGCGGGCTGGGTATCAAAGGTTAGCTCCGCCCGGCTCCTCTAAAAGCGGGTGGGGGGAACCCTGCCTCAGGCAGCGAGGGGTCCCCAGGATCGGAGGCGCCTTTTGAGGGGAAATAATGAAGTAACTTAGCAAGTGCGGTCCATTCGGGGAGCCCCCTGCGGGACTCGGCCCCCGAGTGTTGCCCGGAACCCACAAGTCTGCTGGTTCCCCTTCCCCTCCTGCGCGCGGGTCGCCGGGCACTCTGCAGGTCGGTGGTCGACCTCAGGAGTGCCCGAGACTGCCACCTGGCTCTGCCCTCAGGAGACCGCCCGTCGGGCTGACTCCACCAGCATCCCAACGCCCGTGGAGGGTGATGAATCCGGGGCACCCAAGCTCGGGGGAGAAAGAGATTTCTTTTTGCCAATTAGGAAGCAGCCTTTGAGCTGGGCCTGCAAGAGCCACTCTGTGTAGGAAATTCATGGCTGCAACCAGTCAGTGGTTACTGAGGATGAATTAGTCTGCTGAGCTCAGAAATAGAATTATTTAAAAGAATAAGACAAACAAAAACGTGCAAGAAGGGAGCAGCGTGATGAGACCCACAGGGACACCCTTAGCCAAGTGCCGGGGCACCCTGACCCAGGAGCCCCACTCGGTTTTATACCAAGCAGAAGGGCATACGCTGTGGGCACTGAGACAAAGTCCTGGAGCAGAGTGCTCATCGCTGCGCAGTTCAGGACAGCTTCCCCCAGGGAAGGGCCAAGCTCAGCCGCAGCAGAGTGAAGGCACTGGGCAGCTGTGTGGAGCACTACGCAGCCCCGAGAAGGGAGGGCTCGGCAGCGTGGGCAGCTACTGGAAGGCTCTCAGGCAGGAGCCACTGTGGAGCCAGATGCTGAAGAACACTTCCTGCAAGATGTCACGAAGACAGGAACAAGTTACAAGTCAGGAGAGTGATGGGTTAGGGACCAGAGGGGCCCGAGGGTGGCTCTTTAGGGAGGGGGACTGGTTAGGATGTATTTTTAATCTCTGCGTTTGTTCAAGGTAGGGTTCAGTTTGTGAGATTTTATCGGGCTGTTCACTGTCTGATACGTGCCCTTTTCTGAATGAATGTTAGATTTAAACATCAAAGACAGAGAGACATGGCACTCCTTCCCCGCACAGGGTGCCTCTCCAGTCTGAGATTTGCAGAGAGCCAGGAAAAGCGCATGAGAGGTGTGGGGCCGGCCCTTGAAAGATGGGCAGCAGCATGAGAATGGCCTCCTGGGCAGAGGGGGTCACGTCTACAAAGGCGTGGGGGCAGCAGAAACTCTGGGCAGCTTAGGAAGATGACCTGGTCCATTTTGGCTGGATGGTGCAGGTCCCTGAAGCCTGCAGAGCTGGTCTGGTAAAGTCCCGAAGGCAGTGGATATGGGGATATGGGAGTTTTAAGCTCGAGGCAGATGGAGACTTGTTACTACTTTAACATTAATTTGATGTTTTTAAGCCATGGGAGAATCAGGTTGTCCTGGAAGGACGTTGGAAAACCAGAAAAAAATGTGCTTGCAGCAGATTATAGGCTTGCTGTTATTTTATTAATATTCACAACAGCCCTGGGAGGCACTTTAGTACCCCCATTCTACAGATGAGAAGACCAAGGCTCAGAAAGCTGAGGTTGTTGGTCAGATTCTCATGACCAGTGACTGGTGGCTGTGGGTTCTGACTCCAGGCCGACCGACGTCCAGTCCTGGGCTGGAAGGGCTTTGTTTTTCTCCAAACACTAGAGCATAAACCATCCCCTCCTTATTGGAAACCTGCATTGTACGTCTAGCCAATGAACAGCATACAGGTTGCACACACGTGTACTTCCATCTCTAGGTCTATCTGTGTTGTTGCAAGTTGATTCCAGTGTCGTGTTTGTCGTAGATGTGCAGAGTCTGGTTCACGAACAGATGAACCACTTTCCTGCTGTTGGATGTTCAGATCATCCCAATGCTGGGGGTTTCGCTGCTGCAGTGAAACCTGCATGCTCTGGGCTCAACTCCCAGTGCAGATGCCCTCGAAGAGCCGATGCTGCGCCCAGAACTGGACTGATCCACCCCGGAGAGAGAGGGAGCCAGGCCGTGGGCTGCTGCACTTCCTCTCCAGCACTGACATCCTTGTTCAGTCTGAACTGTTTCTACAGGCAAAAGGACAGGCGTCTCAATGCTTCAATGTATGTTTTTTATTAGCACAGAGTTTGGACATTTTTCATATTTGTATTTGTCTTTCATAACTTTGATTCCTTTATTTTTTAAAGTTTTTTTTTTTTTAATGTGGACCATTTTTAAAGTCTTTGTTACAATATTGCTTATATTTTTTAATGTTTTTTTGGCCACAAGGCATGTGGGATCTTAGCTTCCTCACCAGGGATCCAACCCACACTCCCTTCATTGGAAGGCAAAGTCTTAACCACTGGACCACCAGGGAAGTCCCTTATTTATTTTTATATTAGCAGAATGGTTTATTACAGTGAAAATTTAGAAAAAAATGCAATGTCCAACAATAACCTATGCCCGGTATGTACAATTAAATTCAACAATGTTAATAGTGATTCAACAGAATATTGTGCCTTTGTTGAAAGGGCTAACTATGATGCCTTGCTAGAAATATGATTTTTGTGAACTAATTTATGTAGAAAGAGGGAGGGGGGACAAGATTGGGTGAGAATGTATAGATTCACATTGCAGTTATGACTCTGTAAAAGCTACATCCATGCAGCTAAACATCAAAAGGGAGCTAAATGAAAGTGGGTGTTGGGTTTGACTAGTGAAAATATTGTTATTTTTATTTTTTAGGAAACCATTGAGCCAGGAAGGAATAATTGTACCAGAAACCTGGAATGGCATAATTCCTGCGCTTAAGCCTGACTTTTGAGTTTCTCGGCAGCCAAAGTAAAGATCAGATTAGGATCACTTATGCAGCCCCTGTTTTCTGACCAAAGGAAGTGTATCATTTTATCAGGAGAGACAAGCTTCTTTCTGGCATGGGCTTCTAATCAGTTTCCTTCTGGGTTTTGATGTTAGAGTCAGGACACTTGATGAGCTGCACATTTCCCTGTGGCTGGTGGAAGCTGGGCTCATCTTCAGAGAGGTTCCACCAGGGGGATTAGGGACAGAGGAGGCCCCCACCATCTGGCCCCTGGTCCAGGGCAAGATGACACACACCCTTGGATTCTGTTCCAGGCAGGAAGTCATTCGTTATGTCCCGCTGTGACAGTCCAGCTTTCTCCCATCACTGAGGAGCAGAACAAACGGCCACCCCCATCCTCTCCGTAACAAGCAATGCTCTGTTTGTTTGAAAGATCATTTTTGGCACACGTGGACTGTTTTTTCCCCAAGTCAGAAAGTAAACGGCCTTGATGCTGCCCAGTCTCTGAAGGACAGGCTGCTGTGGGGCTCCCATGGGGTGCTGCTACCCACCTGAGCGGTTTCCTCAGGGCAGCGACTGCCCTGGCTCCTCCCCACTCCTCCGAGTGTATCTTGGTCCCTTGTATCTTGTATCAGCAGCCCCGGGTCCTTTGCTCGGCTTCTAGAACAGCCAAGCACCTCCCCTCCCTCCTTGCCTCTCGGCTCTGCCGGCTCCGTCCTGTCATTCAGGTCTCAGCTGAGAGGTGGCCCCTTCCTGACACGTCTCCTGCTTCATACTCCCCTCTTTTTTTGTTAATGTCTTAGTTTTCCCTCCACCCACTAGCCTATGAGCCTATGAGGGCAAGGACTGTGTCTGTGCACCTTTGGTACTCAATAAATCCTGTCGAGGGACTTCCCTCATACTCCAATGGCTAAGACGCCCAGTGCGGGGGGCCTGGGTTCAATCCCTGATCAGGGAATTAGACCCCACATGCCACACCTAAAGAACAGAAACAGAAACAATAGAAACAGTGAGAGAGTTTTTATTTTCTTGGGCTCCAAAATCACTGCAGATGGTGGCTGCAGCCGTGAAATTAAAAGACGCTTGCTCCTTGGGAGAAAAGCTATGACCAACCTAGACCACATATTAAAAAGCAGAGACATTACTTTGCCAACAAAGATCCATCTAATCAAAGCTACGGTTTTTCCAGTAGTCATGTATGGATGTGAGAGTTGGACCATAAAGAAAGCTGAGCGCTGAAGAATGGATGCTTTTGAACTGTGGTGTTGGAGAAGACTCTTGAGAGTCCCTTGGACTGCAAGGAGATCCAACCAGTCCATCCTAAAGGAAATCAGTCCTGAATATTCATTGGAAGGACTGATGCTGAAGCTGAAGCTCCAATACTTTGGCCACCTGATGTGAAGAACTGACTCATTTGAAAAGACCTTGATGCTGGGAAAAATGGAAGGCAGGAGGAAAAGGGGACGACAGAGGATGAGATGGTTGGATGGCATCACCAATGAATGGATGTGAGTTTGAGCAAGCTCTGGGAGTTGGTGATGGACAGGGAGGCCTGGCGTGCTGCAGTTCATGGGGTCACAACTGAGCGACTGAACTGAACTGAGCGGAACCGCCACAACTAAAGATCCCACAAGCCACAACTCAAGACCCGAGGCAGCCAAACTAATTTGTTAAAATAGACTTTTAAAAACTCCCGTCTAGTGTGTGAATGGAGAAAGCACCTCTCTGGAAGCTGGCAGTGCAGCGTGGAGGGAAAAGCAAGGCTTTGAATCAGAGCCATGTGATGCCCAGTGTCACCACCTCCGCTGAGATGGGCATCTCTTCTTCCCCCGCCGGAACAGCTGGGGAGACCATGGCTCAAGGAGGTGGCAGAGCTGGCACCACTGTGGCCCGGATGTTGCCCTCTGCCCCCCGCCGGGGGGCAGCCCAGGCCTGCCATCCACCCTCCTCCGCTTCAGAGCCCATCCACTGCCCCCTCTGGTCCCTTCTCCACAACACTAGTCTTTGCTTAGGAGGAAGGTCATGGGGGCAATTGTGTGACTAGAGTGACAAATGAGAAAAGTATTCCATCACTTCAGCTCAGAATGAGAACTTCCACATTTTGCCATGCACGCAAGCTGTGGAGAAGCCCTGGGCTCTCGGTCCGCTCGCAGACGTCTGACTTCCGACTCCTGCACCCTGAACCTGTGCCCCACACACAGCGTGGCAGCCCCCGCCATCAGGGCTGGTGGTGACTGGGACGTGATTGGAAGCCCCTGCCTGGGCCAGTCCCATTGGTCCACTTCTCCACTGGGCTAAGGATGCTGTTCCCACCTGTCCTGCATCTTTGCACGCCTCTGGCTTTAAGCCCATTTCACTCTGCATGTGTGCGTGCTCAGAAGCTGTCACGTCTGATCTTTGCAACCCCATGGACTGTAGCCCACCAGGCTTCTCTGTCCATGGGATTCTCCAGGCAAGAATACTGGAGTGGGTTGCTGTTTCCTTCTCTAGGGGATCTTCCCAGTCCAGGGATGTAACCTGGTCTCCTGCATTGCAGGCAGATTCTTTACCATCTGACCTAGCTAACCACTAGTTTTTTCTGGAAAAACTGTCTCCTGGAGCCGTGGAGACCCGGAAGCCTCGAGAATTTGCGGATTTGGTTGTTTCAGGGCAGATTTTCATTTCTTTGGCTGTTGGCCATAGACAAAAGAATCGCAATCTTTAAATTTCCTACTAGTCTACAAAAGTGAACAGGATTATAATAGGCATCTATCTGTTTTCCACCTTTGTTTGGGAAATTCCCTGCTGAAGAACCTCACAAGGAGGCACAACTTTCTCCTCGCTGCAGAAACTAAACCTTCACGTCCCCCTGACTGCTCCCACGCCAGCCTCCCTTAAAGATCAGATGCAGGCCTGTGACCCAGGCGAGCCAATTTCACAGAACTTCCCCGGATTTTGTAGAGGGAGCTTGCTGGCGATGGAAAGAAACAGGGTTGGTGGTGAGTTCCTTTGTTAGCAGTTAGAAGCAGCAGCAGGAACATGGAGTTTCTGGGGTGAGTCCGGGAAGCAGAGCAAGCAGGGGCACCCAGTCCTGAGTGGCAGTGACATCCCCAACTGGTTTTGTGGCTGAATTTGGCTGGAGTTCTGGTAAAGAAAGCTGAGCACCGAAGAATGGACGCTTTTGAACTGTGGTGTTGGAGAAGACTCTTGAGAGTCCCTTGGACAGCACAGGAGATCCAACCAGTCCATCCTAAAGGAAATCAGTCTTGGGTGTTCATTGGAGGGACTGATGCTGAAACTGAAACTCCAATACTTTGACTACCTGACGCAAAGAACTGACTCATTGGTAAAGACCCTGATGCTGGGAAAGATTGAAGGCGGGAGGAGAAGGGGATGACAGAGGATGAGATGGTTGGATGGCATCACCAACTCAGTGAGTTTGAGTATACTCCGGAAGTTGGGAATGGACAGGGAGGCCTGGCGTGCTGTGGTCCATGGGGTCACAAAGAGTTGGACACGACTGAGTGAACTGAACTGGCTTTATTCCAAATATCCTTAGTCTAGCCCAGCTTTTCAGCTTGGTCTGCAGGATTCCTGATATTTCTATGAGCTTTTGTCCAATACCATTTCAATAAATTTCTTTCTACAACCAGCATTGGTTTCTGCAGCTTGCAACTAAGAGTCCTGATTGATAGTGGGGTTGTTGCAGAATTAGTGGAGGACAGACTTCTAAGGATGGTAGACCCAACAGGGGCCTTAACTTGATTGCCTGTGGATGTATCATCTGAACGTGACTTTGGTTGCCTTTGGCTGGGGGAAAGTTAATAACTGCAGTTGTGTGTGACATAGTTGGGTTGAGTTAAGCAAAAACAAGTTTGTAGGTAGAGAGCAAGGGGGTGTGGGTGCATTGAGCAGCCAAGTGGTGGGATATAATTGGCACCTTTGGAAATGAAACCCAGGCCCGCTTCTATGAGTGCCGCAAATTTTTTTTCATATAAATTTCACTATTTTAACTTTTTTTCTTTAGATTTTTGGCAACTGCACATCTTGCAGGATCTCCGTTCAGCCAGATAGTGAACCCAGGACGCAGCAGTGAAAGCATGCAACCCTAACCACTGGGCGACCAGGGAACTCCGTGAGAGCTGCAACTTACATTACAATTTTGCAGTTCTTTTTATTTTATTTATTTTTTCACATTCAGGGATTTTATTTTATTGCAGTTCTTTTTAAAGTGCAGATCTAGATCTTACATCTTACCTCTTTAGCTCTGAGCACTTTATGTTTTTGTTGTCATTCTGAACGGGATATTTTTCCCATCACATTTTCTAATTTGTTACAGCTGATAGAAAGGAAAGCTGTTAAGATTTTACATATTTATTATGTACGACTATGTGTACATTATGTATGAATACAATTATATTTATTGCCATGAGGTTTATGATAGAAACAGAAACAGAAATGGAAACATCATAATTAGTGTGTAATACAGAGGACTAGTTAAGTAAACATGTGACAGACCCCCACTATGGAATATCGTGTAATTCTTTTTTTTTCAATTTTTATGGAAATATAGCTGATTTATCATATAACTTTTTTAAAAGATTTTTTTTGATGTGGACCACTTTTTAAAAGTCTTTATTGAATGTGTTACAACACTGTTTCTGCTTTTGTTTTTTGGCCCCAAGGCATGTGGGATTTTAAAGCTCCCCAATCAGGGATCACACCAGCACCAGCTGTATTGGAAGGTGATGTCCTGACCACTGGACCACCAGGGAAGCCCCTCATATAACTCTTTGACTTCATAAGACTGTTATGAAGACTGTTGTAACAGAGGTGCTTGTTTTTTAAAGAAAATAAGAAAGCAAGACTTAAAAATGCATATACGCTAGGCTTTGTTAAACTGTATATAAATATGGAGAATACTGGAAGAAACACAGTGTCATTAGGTTAGTGGCTTTTGTGGGCTTTTTTGCACTAATTATTTTTCACTCCGTACATGTATTATTTCTGGGCTTCCCAGGTGGCTCGGTGAGAAAGGATTCATCTGCCAATGCAGGAGAAGTGAGTTCAGTCCCTGGGTTGGTAAGATCCCCTGCAGGAGGAAATGGCAACCCAGTCCAGTTTTGCCTGAGAAATCCCTTGGACAGAGGAGCCTGGAGGGCTATACAGTCCACAGGGTCGCAAAGAGTTGGGTATGACTTAGTGACTGAGCACACACGTACGTATTACTTCTACATTAAAGAAAAAAATCTAACACAGGCCACACATGTGGTTCTTTCCAACTTGTTTTTACAAAGTCGAAAGTTCTGTCTCTAGCCTAGGAAAACCAGCCATTGTTTGTTTTGATTTGTTTAGGATTAGAAGATACTTTTAACTGTAACCACATTGCAGAAGATGGGGGAGACAGAGGGGGAAAATTACCCATTATCTCATCTTCTTGACATACGTGGAACAGTGGTGTATTTTGTTCCAGTATTTGATATGCATAGTTTACATAGCTCGGCTGGGAGTACATAGTTGTAACCTTCTTCACAACCACCATCTGAGTGGCTCCAAAGCCCCCACAGCAACCCTCCCAGTGGGCAACAAGATGCCGTCAGCTCACCCCCTGTTGGATGTTCAGGCTGACTCCAGGTTCTTTGCTGTTAAAAGAAACACCGCAGTGTTTTGTCCGTGAGCCTTTCCCATATTTGGGATTATTTCTTTAGGACAGATTCCCAGAAGTCAGATGAGCGGGTCAAAGGGCACATGCCCCTCTAATGAGCATCTCTTTCTAAGCCACCTGCCGTTTGCTGGAAGGACAGATGGTTCTAATTAAAGGCCGGAACTTCTCTCACAGGTCCCAGCTGGGTGTATGGGGAAGCCGCTGGGGTCTTTGCAACCAGAGCAAACTTGTTTAACTAAACGAGGAGAGGGGGAGGGAGTCTTTGTAGGTAGTGTTTTTCTAAAGGAATGCAACAATCTTTTCATTGTAAGGATTCATATTTTAGGAAAATCTGCACAGCTGTGAGCTTTACCAAGTGTCTGCTTCCCTTAGTAAGGCCTTCCCTGGAGCCACCATCATCCCTGTTTACAACTCAGTTTATGAAGGGCTTTCTTTCATCTCTCTTTGCCACAAACTGCTCCCTTTATAAAGATGAGGAAACCCAGGCTTGAATAGATGAAGGAACTTGCCTGACTAAGATCAAGAGTAATTAAGTAGCAAAACCAATGCTCCATCTGCTCCCTCCAACTCCAGGGCCTCTTGAGAATCAGTCATGTTGGATTGGATTTGTTCATTCACAAACACTGAGCACAGATCTGTGCCAGGCCTGCAGGTGTCAGGACTGGCTCCCAGAAGCTCATGGTCTGGGGGAGACCACAGGTGCCCTGAGACGACGCAGGCTGCAGGGGCGGGGGCGGCGGGGGTGGGGGGCTCTCAGGGATGCTCAGCAGAAGTTTGCCAGGTGGACAAGGAAAGGAGACATGGAGGAGAGGCGATGTTGTTCCGTTGCTCAATCGTGTCTGACTCTCTGCGACCCCATGAACTGTAGCACCCCAGGCTTCCCTGGCCTTCACCATCTCCTGGAGTTTGCACAAACTCATGTGCATTGAGTCAGTGACACCACCCAACCATCTCAGCTTCTGCCACCCTCTTCTCCTTTTGCCTTCAAAATTTTGCAGCCTCAGGGTCTTTTCTCTGGAGGCGAGAGGATGGTGCATTTGGGCAAGTGGAGCCTGGCATGGCTCTCAAGAAATTCAGCTCTGGGTCTCCCGGATGGAGACCATGTGTGTGAAACACACCCATAAGGAAGATGGTCACAATCCCCCCGTACATAGGGAATGCCAAGGGACAAGGTTAGAGACCACAGCCTCCTGTCTTATGCCTGGCAGTGACTCCTGATGACCAAGAGCAAGCTCTGACCTCAGAGGCCTCTGTTAAAACACTGTCTCCACCCCTCACGGGCTGGATGACCTTGGCGAGGCAAGACACTTACCTTACCTGCTCTGAGCTGCAGTGGCTTCTTTATTAAAAAAAAAAAAAAAAAAAGATACTGACATGGGCCTCTTACAGGGTTGGGAGGGTTAACTTGGATATCATATGTGACGCGTCCGACCTGGGCCGCACACATGCAACCGGTCTGAGAAGTGTCAGCTCTGATGGAGGAGGAGAAGAAAGCGGTGGGAGAGAGGATGTAGGGGGAGAGCTGGTCTTGGAAACTCCATGGAAACTTGAGCTGGGGGTAGGACAGGGAGTTCTGTGGGGAGAGATGGGAAGGGAGCAGTGCCCAAGGCAGAAAGAACAGCAGAGATTTGAAGAGAGGCCTCTGCAGGTGCGCATGGCCTTTCCATACGTCCAAGGGCCGGGCCCCACGCCACGAGCTGGCCCACCATCAGCTCAGGTCCTCCTAGGAGCCGGTGAGCTGCAGAGCTGCCACCTTCCAGGGAGGCACTGGGGGCTGGATGACCCCGGTACCCAGGTGCCCACTGTGCTCGGGGCACAAGGCGGCCTCCTCCTCCTTGCAGTCTCTCTAACCTCGTCTTGCCCTGGGCTGCAGGACCTGGCTTCCTGGGCTTGGCCTGGCCTCCCGTCTTCCTTCGGGCCTCCTGGCTGTTCTCAGGATGGCCCCCCGCCTTGTCTCGCCCTGTGCCCATGCGGAAGGCAGGGCCGGGAGAAGATTTGCGGGCACCACCAGCTTTACGGCCTGATGCTGGGCCGGGCCCCGGGGCTGTGCTGGAGGGCTGCGATGCTTGTGGCTGTGGCCACAGCCTCGCCCTGGGGCCAGCCGGCCCCACATCCACTGCTCTCCCACCCTCACCCCCGCCTGGGGCCCGCACAGCTGGGCAACAGCAGAGGGATCTTTCTACATCTCTGCTGGCTCCTCGCTGTCTGCAGGACGGCGTCCAGGCCCTCAGACTGTCCCAGGAGGTCTGGGACGCCCTGCTCTGGTTCTCTCCGTCTCCTCTCCAGCCTCTTCTCTCTGCATACCCAGCTAATGGCTCGCTTACTGGCTCCCTCAGCAAGTATTTTCTCGAGCACCTACTTCGTGCCAGGCACTGTCCTGGGCACAGCCATGGACCAAACAGACAGACCCTTACCTTTGTGGAGCGGACGCTCGGGGGTCAGGGCTCCCTCAGGCCTGGAATACCCCTTCTTTGTCTGCAGCTGCTGCTCCCTCCCCTGCAGGCCCGGCTCCTCCTGGCAAACCATTCTCATGCTTCAGAAGCTGGTCCCAAGTGTCCCGGTGGTCACAGAACAGTGTAAGGAGGGCCTGGGACACCTCAACATTGTCCCCCCGGGGCCCCCCAAACCCAGTCACAAACAGAAACTTCCGGATCTGAGAGGCGCAGTGGACAGGATGCCGAGTCACACCGCAGGGGGTTCCCACTTTATCTCCGGCTTTAGGTTTTAGTCTCGGTCTTAACATGAAAAATGCAGTGTTTACCCTGACACGGGAAAAAGTCGGCCTGTGTCTTGGATTTCACATTCTACGAGGCTGACTTCACTTACGAACATACTTTACATGCTCTTGTGTTTCAGACGCCAACGCCTCTCACTCCATCTGGGATTTGGGGGTTTGAGGTTGGCCGAGGCTGGGTGGTCTGTGGGCACGTGAATGTGCAGGCCTCCTCTCCCCTGGCCCCTCTTGGGGTGTCCCCCCGGTCCTCCGCCCTCACTCCCACACTGGCCAGCTCGTCTTGGCGCTGACGCTTGGTCCCTTTTTCCCATCGCTGGGTGGAGTCACCCTCTGCTTCTCCCAGGGACCCCCCCATTCAGGAGAAAGTGCACCCTGGTCCTGCCATGGCCCAGTAGTGCCCATTTAAGCATAGGGCATGAACGGCAGGCCTGACTCATGAAGGTGTCTGATCGGATCAGCCCGCACGCCCTGGACCATACACACGTTCCTCCACTGGCGGCCTGAGCCTTGCGGCATCGTCTGCTCACGTCCCTGGAACCCCAGGGCTCGCATGCAGACTCAGCCTAGCTCTGGCCAGCCACACACAGCATGGCCTTGAGTCCTCGGCAACCCCGTGAAATAGGGGTACTGTGCCCACTTTACAGATGGAGAAACCGGGGCTCAGGAAGGCCAGGGGCTCAGCAGGCGTCCTGCAGCCCCTGAGAGCCCAGCCTGGTGCTCGCCTCTCCCCAGCTCTCCGGACTCCAAGTCTCAATAGAACTCGGTCCACTAAAGCACCAGGGAAGGGACGAGGAACCTGGGACCCCATCATGTAGCAGACCTCAGCCGCCTGGATTTCTAAAATAATATTTTTGAAAATTCTATAAACCACATTTTAATCATATTAAAAGAAATCAGAAGTCCAAGAAAAACGGACAGCCACACTGCCCCAACCCATTAGGCTCATTTTCCACATTCCTCTCTAGGTCTTGTTCACTTGCATGAAAGACGTTTACAGCTATAATCATGGTGTCAATACAATTGTGTATTTATCGTGTACTTAAGCATGACTTATTTTTACAAAAGTAAGTATGTGGATACTGTGTAGGAGGCATTCCTTTTCTTCTTTTTAAATTGGAATAATTGTGCTTCCCTTGTGGCTAGCTGGTAAAGAATCCACCTACAATGTGGGAGACCTGGGTTTGATCCCTGGGCTAGGAAAGGCTACCCACTCCAGTATTCTGGCTTGAAGAATTCCATGGACTGTATAAACCATGGGGTCACAAAGAGTCGGACACGACTGAGTGACTTTCACTTCACTTCACTTCAACAGGCTGGTATTCCCATCACCTCAATTTGAAAAGCTGGGTGAATTGAAAAAAATCATATTTTTAAAGACACCAAAGAGCTGTGGAAGCAATGAGGCTTAGATTAAATGCTAGCATCAGAGACCCCAAGAGGAGCTGACAGTCTCTAGCCATTGTTCTCTCTGAGGACTGAAGATGGGGCTGCTTTTGGCTGGGAGGCTCAGCCAGGGGAAGGAGAAGCCAGCTGGTACCCAGTGGTCACACTGGACAGTGGAGCAAGGAAAACTGAAGGGCTTGGGATGCACAGGCCGGTTTTCCTGGGAGCACATTTGCTGAGTTCTGGGGCTGTGCAGGGATCTGGGGAACTAGGAGGAAATCAGACAGGCAGAGTAGAGCTGAGGACACAGAGCCCAGGCTGAAGGAAGGCCTCCCTCCGACACGCAGCCTGCCGTCCTGTGCCACACAGTTGCCGGGTGTTGAAGCTGCTTAGGCAGGACATAGGAGGGCTGACTGTCCTGTAGTCTCTCAGGGCTAGGGGCACAAAGCCCACCAGGTCCCCAGTCAAAAGCTCAGGAGGGTGAGAAATGGAATATTTCCTGCCACATCAGTAAACAAGGATGTCTCAGCCATCAGCGATTGCAGCCCTCTGGTGTGAGCTGGTGAGCCGTGAGGACAATAGGGAAGAAGACTGTGTGTGACCTAGCAGCCATCAGCCTGCAGCCACTCCCGAGCGTGAGCTTCCTCCAAATGATACTGGCCCCGGATAACTGAGACCCACATGAAAGGAGTGACTTCAGACAGCCCAGACGCTTGCATCCTCCCATACATAGAAAAATGCTAAATTTCCTAACTTGGAATATCTGGTTTTCTTTCATTAACAGTCATCTTTGGATGTTCAGACTACCTTCCCTCTTTGTAAAACTTCTGTACAACCTGGCTCCTCCCTTCGCCTCTCAGAGCAGTTCTCTCAAGGCCACTTGCGATGCTGTCTCAGGGGCTCCAAGTCCTGAAAATTCCCACCGAATAAAAGGTAACTCTCAACATTTAGGTTGCGAATAGTTTTTAAGTCGACAAGGGCACGATCTGGGAACAGGGATACCCCAGAGACAAACTTGAACATGCTCCAACCACAGGCCAGCCCCTACCCTCCTCAGTTCCTGGTTGGATGGGGTGAGAAGGCTCTCCCACTGCCTATCCAACAGGGACAGTTTTGGATTTACCTTTTTTTCATGTAAGCAGAGATATTTTTAGGAGGTGAGGAGAAACCCTCCCCGGAGGAGGATAAAGTCACCTGGAACCTCCTTGCTTTCCATACAGAATGTCCAGCATTCAGTTAAAATTTGGATACATGAAAAGAGTGAAGAAAGTATGACAGGTAATGTGCAGAGAAGACAGGCAAAGGATTCGTAACCTCAGCTGATCCACATACTGAAGTCAGCTGATAAGAGTTTTACAATAATAATGATTCATATGCCAAAGGGACAGAAACATAGGCAAAATAATGAGAGAGAGATTTTCAAATCAGAAATTGGACTTTTTAGAGAAAAAAGAACAAAATAACCAAGCTGACATTCTAGAACTGGAAAATTAAGAACTCAAGGGAAAGGTTCAACAACACATTAGATATAGTAGAACACAAGAAAAATGAGATCAAAGATAAGTCAATAAAAATATGTAAATTGAAACATAGGAAAAAAAGAAGAATGGGGGCTTTCCTGGTGGTCTAGTGGTTAAGAATCTGCCCGCCAATGCAGGGGACAGGGGTATGATCCCTGGTCCAGGAACCCGCCTGCCAATGCAGGAAACATAAGAGACCTGGGTTCGATCCCTGGGTCTGGAAGATCCCTGGGAGGAGGGCATGGCGATTCACTCCAGTATTCTTGCTTGGAGAATCCCATGGACAGAGGAGCCTGGTGGGCTACAGCGCATAGGGTTGCAGAATCAGACACGACTGATACAACGTGGCACGCAGCACTCCAGGGAGACCCCAGACTGTGGAGCGACTGAGCCCGTGGGCCACAACGACCGAGCCTGCACCACTCCAGGGAGACCCCAGACTGCGGAGCGACTGAGCCCGTGAGCCACCACGACCGAGCCTGCGGCACTCCAGGGAGATCCCAGACTGCGGAGCGACTGAGCCCGTGGGCCACCACGACCGAGCCTGCGGCACTCCAGGGAGATCCCAGACTGCGGAGCGACTGAGCCCGTGGGCCACCACGACCGAGCCTGCGGCACTCCAGGGAGACCCCAGACTGCGGAGCGACTGAGCCCGTGGGCCACCACGACCGAGCCTGTGGCACTCCAGGGAGATCCCAGACTGCGGAGCGACAGCCCAAGTGCCACAACGACCCAGCCTGCAGCACTCCAGGGAGACCCAGACTGCAGAGCGACTGAGCCCGTGGGCCACAACGACCCAGCCTGCAGCACTCCAAGGAGACCCAGACTGCGGAGCGACTGAGCCCGAGTGCCACAACGACCCAGCCTGCAGCACTCCAGGGAGACCCAGACTGCAGAGCGACTGAGCCCGTGGGCCACAACGACCCAGCCTGCAGCACTCCAAGGAGACCCAGACTGCGGAGCGACTGAGCCCGAGTGCCACAACGACCCAGCCTGCAGCACTCCAAGGAGACCCAGACTGCGGAGCGACTGAGCCTGAGTGCCACAACGACCCAGCCTGCAGCACTCCAGGGAGACCCAGACTGCAGAGCAACTGAGCCCGAGTACCACAACGACCGAGCCTGCGGCACTCCAGGGAGACCCCAGACTGCGGAGCGACTGAGCCTGAGTGCCACAACGACCCAGCCTGCAGCACTCCAAGGAGACCCAGACTGCGGAGCGACTGAGCCTGAGTGCCACAACGACCCAGCCTGCAGCACTCCAGGGAGACCCAGACTGCAGAGCGACTGAGCCCGAGTACCACAACGACCGAGCCTGCAGCACTCCAAGGAGACCCAGACTGCGGAGCGACTGAGCCTGAGTGCCACAACGACCCAGCCTGCAGCACTCCAGGGAGACCCAGACTGCAGAGCGATTGAGCCCGTGGGCCACAACGACCCAGCCTGCACTCTAGAGCCTGCGAGCGGCAGCTACTGAGCTCACGTGCCTAGAGCCCATACTCTGCAACAAGAGAAGCCCCCACAGTGAGAAGCCCACCCACCGCAACGCAGAGTAGCCCCCAGTCTCTGCAACTAGAGAAAGCCTGTGCACAGCCACAAAGATCCAGAACAGCCAAAGAAATAGATCTTAAAAAAAAAAAAGGATTTTAAAAGTGGATGAAAGACCTATGGGACTCAGTTCAGAGGCCCAACAGGCATGTAATTGTAGCCCCAGAAAAACAGAGGTGGGGGGGAGCAAAAGCAATACTCAGATCATGGCCAAGAATTTTCCCAAAGCCACTAAAGAGGCCAGCCCACGGATTCAGGAAGTTCAATTTATCCAAAACAGTGTAAACACAAAGAAAACCACATTCTAAATACCAAATAGCCAAACTGTTGAAAAACAAACACAAGGAAAAATAATCAAAGCCGCTAGGGGTGGGGCGGGGGGAATGCCTTATGTTTAGTAGAACCGTGATAAATTGGGGAGGGCAGAGGAAGGGGCAGAGGGGACCCAGGAGCCCCCTGTTCTGATCACAGAGACACAGTGATGCCTGGAGACACGGTCCCTCCCAGGGGAGCTCATAGGCCATGGGAAACAGAGGCACGCAGTATCACGTGATTTGTTCATGACAGTCGAACACAAAGGGGATAAGGAAACCCCATGGAGAGGAATCAGGGAACCCAGACTCGGGGGCAGGCGGTCTTCCCAGAGAGGGAACATCTGGCTGGAATCCTGAAGAACAGGTGAGAACACCTGGGGAAGACAGGATGTTTCAGACGGGAGCCACCAGCAAGTCCTCTCTGCATGACCTCCAGCCAGCACCCCACCACCCAGGGCCTCCAGGAGGGGAAGGTCCCTCCACGTCAGGGCTCCCCAGGACTTCTCTTGGGATCCCCCGGTCCCCAATATGTTCTGAAGGGGGAACGGGACATGGGGTGTAGGTCCCACCAAGGAACTCAGAGGCATCAGGCTCTCTTCTTGCCTCTCTAGAGTCTCTCCTTCCAGGCAAAGCAACTTCTTGGATTTCAAAGCACTGTGTCTGCTTGGCATTCCAAAAGTCCATTTTGGAAGTGAAAGGCACCACAGCATCCTTGGCCCTGCGGCATGGATCGTACTCTTGGAGACCCATCCTTGCAACACAGCTCTTAATGTCACACACTTTTCAAATAATCCTTTTAGCTGATGTCTCCTAAGCACCGAACGCTGTCTGACACTGAGTCAGGGGCTGAAAATTAAGAAATGAATGAGTCCCAGTCCTGCCCTTGGGGAAGACACTTAATGAGAAACATTTGGGGGCCAGTCACTGGGCAGACTGCTTTCAAGCCAATGTGCTGTAATGCTATTTCTTACTGCCCCACCCCACCCCCGCCCCAGCCTGTCTAACAGGGTGGGTTAAGCTTGAGAAGTATGTTTGGCAAGTCCTTTTAACAACCTGCACTGCTCCTAGCCTATGTTCCTTATTGGCATAAAAGAACATTGGAACCGAGACTATCCAAATGCATGAAAAAAATTGGAGGTATATGATCTCATAATTTTATGCCTGATCTCAAATACCAGTTTTCCATGTTTAAGTTTTGGCACTTTAAAATCACAGTGGGGACATAGGCCAAACACACACACACAAAGCCCAAACTGAAAACAAAAAAGTATATAAGTTAAAGTCATCTTTTCTATGCAAGAGTGAACCCCGAAAACAAGCCTGAGACATTCCTTGGAGAATGTGTACTATTTGTGGCAGGTTAATGCATGTCTAAGCTTTTTCAGCACACAAAAATCACTTTAATAAAACTTCCCTGCATACTAACACTCTAGAAAGAGAGCATCTGTTGGCAATTCTGAGATCTTATGACTTCATCCTGAAGCCAGGGAAAATTCAAAATATATTTTTTAAACTTCGATGGAAAAATGAAATAGCCCATAAAGATAGGAGATGTACTTTAGAGAGACAAGTAGGAATTTGTTCAGAGCTATACAGAGTTCATTACTTCTGATCCAGAAAATAAACCTTTGTTTGACACAACTGAAGTCCCCACCAAGACTTAAAACTAAGGGCTGTGGTGCCTCATGACCTTCTGTGCTCTGACAGGACAACACTTTAACGGGCTTTTGAAAACATCAGGCACTAACCACTCATCCGTCAAGCGCATTTGGAAAAGAGCCAGTCCCACATGAGCTGTTTTTCCCCAGTTTTAAAGCTTATCCCTTCCAGCAACAAGCCTTTGCTTCTTTATTTTGACAGTTTTGAAGGGAAAGAGTTCCAAAATGTAGACACACATTTCCTCGCCTTGAGAAACAGAGCGTGAGTTTATTTCATCATGTTTTTCTTTGATGGTTTCTAGTCTTTATGCAGATGTGTCCAGTCCTGAGTCGTCCTGGACAGGACTTCGTCTGACTCAGTTCTGAGCGGCCAGTGCACAGCCCTGCCCGGGACGGACGCAGTCAAGCTTTGCGGGTTGACCCTTTCCAGGGATGATGAAGACGGAGGGGAGACGCGCTCCAGCAGCCCGGGATGAGTGACGGCAAGAACTGTTGCCTCTTCTCAGTGAGTCTGCTCCCCAGATCCTGGGTGCTGTGACCTAAGGCACCGAGACAACCCCAGGGGAGAACGCCACCTCATGGGCACTTGTGGTCAGCTAGTCAGGGAATGCTGTGCCAGCCCTGTGCACTGCCTGTGGGAATCCTGGCTACACCGGGCTGATCAGCACATCGCCAGACTTGTCTTATCTCTTCATCCCTTTGGATAAGTCCCTCCTGCTTTGCTGGGCAATGCCTGCATGCTGTCATAACTCCCCCTCCTCCCCACGTTCTTTCTAAACATTCTCATGCTTTATTGGAAGCTTGCAACCTCGGGGTGGTATGCGTGAGAGAGAAGAGAAATGAGGCAGGGAAGGAATGAGGAGATGCAAGGAGAGCAAGGAACAGAGCCACATCTATGCCACTTCTAATTTCTCAGTGTGATGGGGCTCATAATGTGTCCTCAGCTGTGTGCTCCACGTCTCAACGAAATATGCAACTGGGATTATGTAAGGGGGTTGCTCCACAGATAAGTTTTTTAAAACTTGAATTAAAAAAAATTATTTAATTGAAGTATAGCTGATTTACAAGGTCGTGTTAACTTCTGCTGTACAGAAAGTGATTCAGTCATACATATATATTCTTTTTCATATTCTTCTCATTTCTGGCTTATCACAGGATACTGTATCCAGTTCCTTGTGCTATACAGTGAGACCTTAGTGGTACGCATCCTATATAAAATAGTTTGTCTGCTAATCCCAGACTCCCCGTGCATCCCTCCTCCCCGACCCTTGGCAACCACAAGCGTGCTCTCTGTGTCTGTGAGTCTGTGCCCACTGTGTAGATAAGTTCATCTGTGTCATATTGTGGATTCCACGTGTAAGCGATATTGAATGGTATATGTCCTTCTGGCTTATTTAGTATGATGATCTCTAGGTTCATCCGTGTTGCCGCAAATGACATTATTTCATTCTTTTTATGGCTGAGTAGTGTTCCACTGTGTACATGTACTACCTCTTCTTTATCCATCCATCCGTTGATGAACATTTAGGTTGCTTCCAGGTCTCGGCTCTTGTGAACAGTGGTGCAATGAACACAGGAGTACATGTATCTTTTTGAGTTAGTGTTTTCTCCAGATACATGTCCAACAGTGGGATTGCCTGGATTGTATGGCAACCCTATTTTTAGCTTTTTGAGGACCCTCCATACTGATTTCCATCGTGGCTGCACCAATTTACATTCCCTCCAACAGTGTAGGAGGGCTCCCTTTACTCCACACCCTTTCCAGCATTTGTTATTTGTAGATGAAGTTTGAATTTGAAGGCTCTGTCTTTTAGCAATAGACTCTACTCCTCCCTGGGATTCCCTGGTGGCTCAGTTGGTAAAGAATCCTCCTGCAACGCAGGAGAACCCAGTTCGATCCCTGGGTTGGGAAGAGCCCCTGGAGAAGGGAAAGGCTACCCACTCCAGTAATCTGGCTGGAGAGTTCCATGGACTGTATAGTCCACCGGTTGCAGAGAGTCGGGCTCGACTGAGTGACTTTGACTTCACACTCACTACTCCTACCTATTGTGTGCAACTGTTTTCACCTATTTCTGCTACTGGCCCAATCTTAAAGTCATCTGAACTTTTATAAACACAAATGGTTTATAAACACAAATTTATTTGTCCCACATGCACTAGCTACCATATTGGCAGAGAGATCGAGGATTAGAGGAAAGATTAGTAAGTGAATTATATCAAACATTTAAGGCAACAATAATCTCAACTTTACATAAACTCAGAAAATAGAAAAGGAATGAATACTTCTCAACCCATCTTGTAAGACCAGCATTACTCTCTACAAGAAAATGAAATTGCAGTTCAATATCCCTTAAATATAGACACAAAAATCCTTAACAAGATACTGTAAAGTCAAATCCAGTAATATATAAAGGATATAATGCAAAAAAAAAAAAAAGCATAATGTATCATGACCAAGTTGGAATTACCACAGAAGTACAAGCTATATTTAACATTTAAAAATTAATCAATATAATTCACTACATAAGACATAAGCCATATAATTATATATATGTAAGGATCTGACACATTTAACATCCACCTATGATTAAAAAAAAGTCTCAGCACTCTAGGAAGGAAAAGGAACTTCTCAGCCTGATAGAAGTCATCCACATAGGCTGACGGTAAACGGGCTCAGAGAAGGCTGGAGGACGCACGGGCTGTTTCTGGGTTCTGGCCATCAAGAAGAAAGGTGTTATACATGTTGGTTTTCCTGTGAACAGAAATCTTCATTTCTCTGGAATAAATGGCGAGGAAGACAATTGCTGGGGCATATGGTAGGTAATTGAATATTTATTTTTTTCAGTTCAGTTCAGTCCCTCAGTCGTGTCCGACTCTGCGACGCCATGAACGGCAGCACGCCGGGCCTCCCTGCCCATCACCAACTCTCAGAGTTCACCCAAACTCAAGTGCATCAAGTCAGTGATGCCTTCCAGCCATCTCATCCTCTGTCGTCCCCTTCTCCTCCCGCTCCCAATCCCTCCCAGCATCAGGGTCTTTTAGAAAACTGCAAATTGTTTTCCAGAGTGGTTGTACCATTTCACATTCCCATCAGCAACATGTGAGTGATCCTGTTTCTCTGCCTCCTCACCAGTATTTGGTGTTGTTGCTCTTTCTTATTTTAGCCATTTTTATAGGTGTGTAGCAAACCATCACACCATGGTTTTAATTTGCATTTTCCTAATGGCTAATAATGTTGAGTGTCTTTTCATGTGCCTGTTTTTCGTCTGTATATTTTCTTTGGTGAAATGTCATGTTTTTTCCCACTTTATAATGAACTGTTTGTTGGCTTGCTTTCATTAGTATTGAGTTTTGAGAATTGATATATTCTGGATACTAGTTTTTTGTTGCCATGTGGTTTGCAAATTTTTATTCCACTCTGTAACTTGTCTTTTCAGCTTTTTAACAAGACTTTTCTCAGAGAAAAATTTAGGAAAAAAAAAAAAAAAACACCTTAAGAATTTTTCCCTTTCTGAGTAATGCTTTTGGGGTCAACTCTGACAACTCTTTACCTAGTTCTAGATCCCAAAGACTTTCTTCTATGCTTTTTTCTAAATGTTTTATGTTTTACATTTAAGTTTGTTATTAGGTTTTAGTTAATATTTTAAGAGCTGTGAGATTCAGGTCATGCGGTATAATTCTGTGTTCAGTTCAGTTCAGTTCAGTCACTCAGTCGTGTCCGACTCTTTGCGACCCCATGAATCGCAGCACGCCAGGCCTCCCTTTCCATCACCAACTACCGGAGTTCACTCAGACTCACGTTCATCGAGTCGGTGATGCCATCCAGCCATCTCATGCTCTGTCATCCCCTTCTCCTCCTGTCCCCAATCCCTCCCAGCATCAGGGTCTTTTCCAATGAGTCAACTCTTCACATGAGGTGGCCAAAGTATTGGAGCTTCAGCCTCAGCATCAGTCCCTCCAATGAACACCCAGGACTGGTCTCCTTTAGGATGGACTGGTTGAATCTCCTTGCAGTCCAAGAGACTCTCAAGAGTCTTCTCCAGCACCACAGTTCAAAAGCAGCAATTCTTTGGTGCTCAGCTTTCTTCACAGTCCAACTCTCATATCCATACATGACCACTGGAAAAACCATAGCCTTGACTAGACGGACCTTTGTTGGCAAAGTAATGTCTCTGCTTTTTAATATGCTATCTGGGTTGGTCATAACTTTCCTTCCAAGGAGTAAGCATCTTTTAATTTCATGGCTGCAATTACCATCTGCAAAGGTTTTGGAGCCCCCCAAAATAAAGTCTGACACTGTTTCCACTGTTTCCCCATCTATTTCCCATGAAGTGATGGGACCAGATGCCATGATCTTTGTTTTCTGAATGTTGAGCTTTAAGCCAACTTTTCACTCTCCACTTTCACTTTCATCAAGAGGCTCTTCAGTTCTTCTTCACTTTCTGCCATCAGGGTGGTGTCATCTGCATATCTGAGGTTATTGATATTTCTCCCAGCAATCTTGATTTCAGCTTGTGCTTCCTCCAGCCCAGTATTTCTCATGATGTACTCTGTATATAAGTTAAATAAGCAGTATATATACTGTTAAATTCTACTTACTAGTATTTTGTTAAGGATTTTTGTATGAGGAATTTTTGGTCTGTAGTTTTTCGTGTCATTTTTTATTATACTGTTTTTATCTTGTTTTGATATAAAGATAGTATGAACTTCATAAGTGAACTGGGTGTTCCTCCTATTTCCTGGAAAAGATTGAGCAGAATTAATATTAATTCTTCTTTAAATATTTGGTAGAATTTTTCAGTAAAAACTATCTTGGCCTGTAGGCTTCTTTTTTAGGAGTTTTAAACTCAGGAATTCAATTTCCCAGATAGAGGATTCTTCAAATTACCCACTTCACACTGGATGAGTTGTGATGTTGACATTTTTCCTTTCAGTTTTGTCAATTTTTGGTTCACATATTTCGAAGCTCTGTTCTTTTATAAAGACACATTTAGGACTTGTATGTCTTATTAATGAGTTTTCCCTTTTATCTAGCAATTTGCCTTGCACTGAAGTGTACTTCATCTGACATTCATATAACCAAGTGATTTTTAATTAATATTTGCATGATATATCTTTTTCTAACCTTTTGCTTTTAAGCTGCCTATACATGGGTTTCTTAGAGATGCACATAGTTGGGTCATTTTTAAAACTCACTCTGACTAGCTCCTTTTTTAAATTGCCAATTTCTGTCTTTTAATTGTCCTTAAATAATAAATGACCATTTTCATTAAAAAAATTATTTATGTATTTATTTATCTGGCTGCACTGGGTCTTAGTTGCAGCATGCAAGAATTTTGTTATGGCTCACAGGTTTAGTCACCCCAAGGCAAGTGGGATCTTAGTTCCCAGGCCAGGGATCGAACCCAAGGCCCTTGCACTGCAAGGTGGATTCTAAACCACTGGACCACCAGGGGAGCCCCAGGAAATGATCATTTACATTTAAAGTAATTGTTGATATATTAGGGCATAGGTCTGCCAATTTATATTTTGTTTTACATTTGTTCTATCTTTTATTTTTCTGTTTTCCTTTCCCTGTCCTTTTGTGGGTTAATTAAATTTTTTAGAATTTCATTTTTACCTACCTATAGCATTTTTAATACATTGTTTTATATAACTATTTTAGTGATTGTCCTATGTATTATATTATGTATACATAACTCATCAGCCTATTGTTGTCATCTTACCAGTTCAGTTCAGTCACTCAGTCGTGACCGACTCTTTGCTACCCCACGGACTGCAGCACACCAGGCTTTCCTGTCCATTGTCAACTCCCAGAGCTTGCTCAAACTCGTGTCCATCGAGTTGGTGAAGACATTTAACCATCTCATCCTCTGTTGTCCCCTTGTCCTCCCACCTTCAAACTTTCCCAGTATCAGGGTCTTTTCCAAAGAGTCAGTTCTTCGCATCAGGTAGCCAAAGTATTGGAGTTTCAGCTTCAGCATCAGTCCTTCCAATGAATATTCAACTGATCTCCTTTAGGATGGACTGGTTGGACTGGTTGGATCTCCTTGCAGTCCAAGGGACTCTCAAGAGTCTTCTCCAACACCACAGTTCAAAAGCATCAATTCTTCAGCACTCAGTGTTCTTTATAGTTCTAATCTCACATCCATACATGACTACTGGAAAAACCATAGCCTTGACTAGACGGACCTTTCTTGGCAAAGCAATGTCTCTGCTTTTTAATATGCTGTCTAGGTTGGTCATAGCTTTTCTTCCAAGGAGCAAGCATCTTTTAATTTCCTGGCTGAGATCACCATCTGAAGTGATTCAGGAGCCCAAGAAAATAAAGTCTATCACCGTTTCCATTGTTTTTCCATCTATTTGCCATGGAGTGATGGGACCAGATGCCATGATCTTCATTTTTTGAATGTTGACTTTTAAGCCAGGTTTTTCACTCACCTCTTTCACTTTCATCAAGAGGCTCTTTAGTTCCTCTTCACTTTCTGCCATAAGGGTGGTGTCACTTGTGTATCTAAGGTTGTTGATATTTTTTTGTGCAATCTTGATTCCAGCCTGTGCTTCATCCAGCCTGGCATTTCACATGGTGTACTCTGCATATAAATTAAATAAGCAGGGTGACAATATATAGCCTTGATGTACTCCTTTCCTAATTTGGAATCAGCCTGTTGTTCCATGTCTGGTTCTAACTGTTGCTTCTTGACCTGCATACAGATTTCTCAGGAGGCAGGTCAAGTGGTCTGGTATTTCCATCTCTTCCAGAATTTTCCACAGTTTGTTGTGATTTACACAGTCAAAGGCTTTGGCATAATCAGTAAAGTAATCTAAAAAGTAGATGTTTATCTGGAACTTGCTTGCTTTTTCTATGATCCAATGGATGTTGGAAATTTGATCTCTGGTTCCCCTGGCTTTTCTAAATCCAGATTACACATCTGGAAGTTCACAATTCATGTACTGTTGAAGCCTGGCTTGAAGAATTTTGGGCATTACTTTGCTAGCATGTGAGATGCGTGCAATTGTGCAGTAGTTTGAACATTCTTTGGCACTGCCCTTTTTGGGGATTGGAATGAAAGCACCTTTTCCAGTCCTGTGGCCATTGCTGAGTTTTTAAAATTTGCTGGCATATTGAGGCAGCACTTTCACAGCATCATTAGGATTTGAAATAGCTCAACTGGAATTCCATCACCTCCACTAGCTTTGTTTGTAGTGATGCTTCCTAAAGCCCACTTGACTTCGCATTCCAGGATGTCTGGCTCCAGGTGGCCCTGGCTCTACATGGTCACACTATCATGATTATCTGGCTCATGAAGATCTTTTTTGTACAGTTCTTCTGTGTATTCTTGCCACCTCTTCTTAATATCGTCTGCTTCTGTTAGGTCCCTACCATTTCTGTACTTTATTGTGCCCATCTTTACATGAAATACTCCCTTGGTGTTTCTAATTTTCTTGAAGACATCCCTAGTCTTTCCCATTCTATTATTTTCCTTTATTTCTTTGCATTGATCACTGAGGAAGGCTTTCTTATCTCTCCTTGCTTTTCTTTGAAATTCTGCATTCAAATGGGTATATCTTTCCTTTTCTCCTTTGCCTTTGGCTTCTCTTCTTTTCTCAGCTATTTGCAACGTCTCCTCAACCATTTTGCCTTTTTGCATTTCTTTTTCTTGGGGATAGTCTCTATCACTGCCTCCTGTTCAGTGTCACAAACCTCCGTCCATAGTTCCTCAGACACTCTGTCTATCAGAGCTAGTCCCTCGGCTCTATTTCTCACTTCCACTGTCTAATCATAAGGGATTTGATTTGGGTCATACCTGAATGGTCTAGTGGTTTTCCCTACTTTCTTCAATTTAAGTCCGAATTTGGCAATAAGGAGTTCATGATCTGAGCCACAGTCAGCTCCTGGTCTTGTTTTTGCTGACTGTATAGAGCTTCTCCATCTTTGGCTGCAAAGAATATAACCAATCTGATTTCAGTATTGACCATCTGGTGATGTCCATGTATAGAGTCTTCTCTTGTGTTGTTGGAAGAGGGTGTTTGCTATGACCAGTGTGTTCTCTTGGCAAAACTCTATTAGCCTTTGCCCTGCTTCATTTTGTATTCCAAGGCTAAATTTGCCTGTTACTCCAGGTATCTCTTGACTTCCTACTTTTACATTCCAGTCCCCTATAATGAAAAGGACATCTTTTTTGGGTGTTAGTTCTAAAATGTCTTGAAGGTCTTCGTAGAACCGTTCAACTTCAGCTTCTTCAGCGTTACTGGTTGGGGCATAGACTTGGATTACTGTGATATTGAATGGTTTACCTTGGAAATGAACAGAGATCATTCTGTCGTTTTTGAGATTGCATCCAAGTACTGCATTTTGGACTCTTGTTGACTTTGATAGCTACTTCATTTCTTCTAAGGGATTCCTGCCCACAGTAGTAGATATAATGGTTATCTGAGTTAAATTCACCCATTCCAGTCCATTTTAGTTAGCTGATTCCTAGAATGTTGACATTCACTCTTGCCATCTCCTGTTTGACTACTTCCAATTTGCCTTGATGCACGGACCTAACATTCCAGGTTCCTTTGCAACATTGCTCTTTACAGCATCGGACTTTACTTCCATCACCAGTCACATCCACAACTGGGTGTTGTTTTCACTTTGGCTCTGTCTCTTCATTCTTTCTGGAGTTATTTCTCCACTGCTCCAGAAGCATATATGTGCACCTACTGACCAGGGGAGTTCATCTTTCAGTATCCTATCTTTTTGCCCTTTCACACTGTTGATGGTGTTCTCAAGGCAAGAACACTGAAGTGGTTTGCCATTCCCTTCTCCAGTGGACCACATTTTTCAGGCCTCTCCACCGTGACCCGTCTGTCCTGGGTGGCCCCACGGGTGTGGCTTAGTTTCACTGAGTCAGACAAGGCTGTGGTCCATGTGATCAGTTTGATCAGTTTTCTGTGATTGTGGTTTTCACTGAAGCAAATTATGTTTGCTTCAATGTCAAACATAATTTAGAAATTTCAAGAGGAAAATGAAAACTTATTGTATTTTCCTATATTTTTTCTTACTTTCCTGTTTTTCCTGTTTTATTGTCTCCTTTCTGTTTACATAAATTGCTTCAGAAATTCTTTTCCGTCTACTGACAAAAATTTCTCTCCTTTGAGTTTTCCTTCATCTTGTAAAGTCTTGATTTTCCCTTAATTTCTAAAGACTATTTTCTCTGAGTATAGAATTCTGAATTTTTTCTTCCAGCCCTTATTAAGGTTGTGCTACTTCCTCCCGATCTCCATTAATTCTGATGAGAAATCTGGTATAATTTGAATTGTTTCTCCTACTGGTAAAGTGCCATTTCTCTCTTGTTGCTTTCAAGATTTTTACCTTGATCTTTAGATTTTGGAATTTCGACTACAGTGTGTCTTGGTGTGGATTTCTTTGTGTTTATCATATTTGGAATTTTCTCAGTTTCTTAAGTGTATAAGTTTATGGCTGTTGCCAAATTTGGGACGTTTTTCCTGACTATTTCAGCCCTGTCCTCTCTCTCTTCTCCTCCCAGGCCTTGATGTGAAAATATTAGACCTTCTGTCATAGTCCCTTGGGTCCCCAGGGTTCTGTTAATTTTTTTCCAATCTATCATCTCTCAAGTGTTTATATTGAATAATTCTTATCGTTTTGTCTTTCAGCTCACAGATGCTTCCCTTTTTATGTCTGATATATCTTTGCTGAGACTTTCTACTTTTTCATTTGTTTTGAGCATATTCATAAACTGCTTGTTGAAACATTTTTATCATGAGTGCTTTGAAGTCTCTGTCGGACCGTCTAACGTCCCTGTCATTTCAGGGCTGAGCTCTGTTTATTATCTCTTGTTCATTCAGTTTTAGAACTTTCTGGTCCTTGGCAAAGTGAGTGATTTTCGTTTGAAACTTGGACATTCTCATATTACATATGCAACTCTGGATCTTTTTTTTTTCTTTGTTAATTACTATCCTGAAATTCCAGCACTTCTTTTTATTTTTACTTCTTTAAAAAAAAATTTATTTATTTTTGGCCGTGCTGGATCTTTGTTGCTGTGCGGGTTTTTCTCTGGTTGCGGTGAGTGGGGGCTGCTCTCGAGTTGTGGCGGGCGGGTTTCTCACTATGGGGACTTCTCTTGTGGAGCACGGGCTTACGTGGGGGTGGGCTTCAGCAGTTGCATCTCCCAGGCTCCGTAGTTGTGGCGGACGGGCTTAGTTGGTCCACAGCATGTGGGATCTTCCTGGATCAGGGATTGAACCCTGTGTCTCCTACACTGGCAGGCAGATTAGAGAATCTGAACCATCAGTGAAGCCCCCTGGACCTTATCTAAAGCTTCTTTTTCAGCTGGTTTCCACTCCCTCTGCTCTGCCAGGGGAGGCGGGGTGGGGGGTGGGCTGTCTTCCAAGTGGAGATAGACGTCCTGGTTTCCCACCTGGCCTTTGCCGGCACCCATGGGTGCTCCTCATTACCGCTGGCGGGGGTGTGGGCCTTCCCCTAGCCTCCACTGAAATCTCCCCAGCTGGGGCGGACAGAAGGGCTTGGGTTCCTGTCTTCACCTGGACACATGGCGTGGAAGGAAGAGTGTCCTTGTTACCACTAGGCCAGTGTGACTCTCTGTTCCTCTGACAAAACCCCAGTGGGGAAGAGGAGAGACGCTGCCAGCTTGGGGTGGAATTCTGGACTCCCCATGTGTCTCTACAGACACCACCAGAGAGGGGCCTCGTTTCCAGCTGGCAGGGGTGACAGGCCTGGCTCCCCACTCAGTGTCCCTGACCCTAGCCCAGTGGGGGCGTCGGAACACCCCGTTAGAGTCTGCTGTGGGCGGGGCCGTGTTTTCCTCTGTGTGTTTAGTTAAAGTAGGGCAGTGATTGTCTAAAAGTGTTCTGTCTTGCTTGGCTGCCCTTTCCTGGTCCTTTGGCCCAGGAGGCAGGCTTTTGCTGGGCTTTTGTTTTTCTGTGCCTGTTGGCATTTTCAAAGACCAGCTTCTCCACCTCCAAGTCTGGGATGTGTGTGTGTTAGTCGCTCAGTCGTGTCTGGCTCTTTGTGACCTCATGGACTGTAGCCCGCCAGGCTCCTCTGTTCATGGAATTCTCCAGGCAAGAATATTGGAGTGGGTTGCCGTTTCCTTCTCCAGGGGATACACGAGGCAAAAGAAAACTCAGCGAACTGGCCCATGTGCAATTCCTTGGGTCCTGAGGTCCCTACTCAGCCCACCGGGTTCTTTCCCCCTTTAAGAATCTTCTTATATTGTTGCTGTTGTGCCTTGTTCAGTCTCCAAGTCGTGTCCGACTCTTAGTGACCCCATGGCCTGCAGCACGTCTCCCTTCCCTGTCCTTCACCATCGCCCGGAGCTTGCTCAGACTCATGTCCATTGAGTCAGTGATGCCATCCAACCATCTCATCCTCTGTCGCCCCCTTCTCCTCCTGCCCTCCATCTTTATTCATAATTTTCAGCTGTACTTAGTGGGAGGAATAGGGAAAAGTACATGGACTCTATCTTTCCAGAAGCAGAAATGTCTCCCTGTGATATTTTTGCAACTTCCTATGAGTCTATAATCGTTTTGAAGTTAGAAGTTTAAAAGAAATTCAAACATAGATGTCTCACCAATTCAAGTGTAAGAATCTGAGACAGTTACCCTAGGAGAAGAAGCCTGTTCATCGATTTACATCAAAGTGTGATAAACTCCAAAAGACAGCAGCTCAGGGGGAGAGGTGGGGGAAGGTGGGGGAGGGGTGGGGGAGGTGGGGGAGAGGCTGACGTCACCAGGAGTACATTATCCAGGCAGCCCTGCCCGAAGCACTGGGGGCTGGCTGGGCCGGCAGCCTGGGACAGACGTGTTGGGGGGTGTACCAGAAGATCACCAAGCACTTTTCACATCAGTTCAGTTCAGTCCCTCAGTCGTATTTGACTCTTTACGACCCCATGCACTGCAGCATGCCAGGCTTCCCTGTCCATCACCAACTCCTGGAGTTTACTCAAACTCATGTCCATCGAGCCGGTGATGCCATCCAACCATCCCATCCTCTGTCGTCCCCTTCTCCTCCTGCCCTCACTCTTGCCCAGTATTCAGTCTTCAATATAAGGCCTCATAACTGCTTCCCATGGGGGTCCTCCAGGGCTGGCTCAGGAGGTACACAGCTGCTGTCTGTTAGAGCTGGAAGGGTCCTTGGGGACCATCCGCCCAGCCCCCATCCTGCAGCAGGAAGTGAGGCCACAGCCCCACAGCTCCAGCCAGGCGGTGGAAGCCAGCCCGAGGCAGGCCGTCTGGCTGCGCGGGAGGCTGGGCTGGAGAGAGGCCTGCAGAGGGGGCCCAGCTGGCCAGCCGGACTCCTGGCTGGGGCAGCCAGGAGCATCTGGAAAGCATCACTCACTTTGACCAATCTGTGTTTAAAGGCCAGACAAAGCCACAGTGAGCGCAGCCGGGTTTTTCCCCCCATCCAAGTCGAACAGCACATCTGGGTGTTTCATTTTAGCTCACGGTCGCTTGCTGCCACAGGAGTGCCTTTGGGGGTGGGGGGGACGGGAGCCTCTTGCCATCAGAGGACAGAGTTACCCACCTTTAACTCCCAGGGCTAGGCTGATTTCACGAAAACAGAAATTCATACCTGCCTAAGGAAAACTGGAAATGGATGTTCAGATTTCAATTTTTATTCTAATCCTGAACCAGCCCTGGGGTGAGATGGGGTGGGAGGAGGGCTTGGATAAAAGTGAGACTAAGTCCCTGCCCCAAGCTGTCTGCCATATTGTGGGATACAGCTGCGTGGAAAGAGACTGTGGACTGCATGGAAATCAGGGCACTTGTTCAAAAGGATGACCGCACACCTGCAGTCTCTTCCTTGGGGTCCTTTCTGTGACCCCACCCTCCCCTGGATCGCCTCCGGTCCCACCAGCCACAGCCTCACCTGCTCTTCCCACATTATGCTCTGGGGGCTTGGTCCTGGGTCTCTTCTTCCTCCACTCTCTCTCCTGGACGAATTCCACCTCCCGCTGTGGCCCCAGTTACCATATCTTTACCACTCACCACCTCCCCCAACCAATTCACAGCCCCAGCCAAGCCCTTCCCTCTGAACCCAGACATACGCATCCAACATGGCTTCTTGGGTGTTTTCAGGGTCCTCAGGACTCAACCTGGTGGCTCGGACAGTAAAGTGTCTGTCTACAATGCAGGAGACCCGGGTTCAATCCCTGGTTTGGGAAGATCCCCTGGAGAAGGAAATGGCAATCCACTCCAGTACTATTGCCTGGAAAATCCCATGGACAGAGGAGCCTGGTAGGCTACAATCCATGCAGTCGCAAAGAGTCAGACACGACTGAGTGACTTCACTTTCACTTTCTTTTCAGGACTCAACCTGTTTAAAAATACATGCACTGGGGCTTCCACGATGGTCCAGTGGTTAAGACACTGCAGTACCCATGCAGGGGATATGGCTTTGACCTCTGGTCGGGGGACCAAAATCTCGCGTGCCACACGGCGTGGCCAAAAAGGAAAAAAAAAAAAAAGAAACAAAGCTACATGTATCCTGTTATAGGCGGAACTGTATCTTTCCAAAATTCATCTGTTGAAATCCTAATCCTCAGAACGTGAGCGCACTTGCAGGTGGGGTCTTTGAAGAGGTGATTAAGTTAAAATGAGATCGTTAGGGTGGGTCCTAATGCAATATGAAAGTCAGAGTCGCTCAGTTGTGTCCAACTCTTTGTGACCCCACGGGCTATACAGTCCATGGAATTCTCCAGGCCAGAATACTGGAGTGGGTAGCCTTTCCCTTCTCCAGGGGATCCTCCCAACCCAGGGATCAAACCCAGGTCTCCCACATTGGAGGCGATTCTTTACCAGCTGAGCCACCAGGGAAGCCTGGTATCCTTCTGAGAAGAGGAGATCAGGACAGAAAGGAGGGTGGCTGTGTGAGGACTCAAGAAGATGCCCATCTGTGGGCCCTGGAGAGAGGTCTCAGCAGGAACCAGCCCTGCAAGCCACTGTGACCTTGAACTTCCGGCTTCCAGCACCTAGAGACAACAACCGTGTCTAGATCTGCGTCTGCGTTTCAGCTCCCTCCCCCTGCAGTCCTTTGTGACGGCAGTGCCAGCGGCTAATACGCAGGCTTCCACCCCCGCCTGGCTCACCTCCTGCGTCTCTGTCCTCTGTGAAGGACACCTCCACCAGCTAACAAATGGCTCGAGCCAGAAAGAAGCTAAAGGTTCCTCTGCTTCCTCCTTGTCTGTGCTGCCCACAGTTGTCCTCAGCCACTCCGTGTGTTGTTTAAAATGTGTATTTATTTATTTTTGGCTGCGCTGGGTCTCGGGGGCAGCACAAGGCTCTCCGTTGCTGTGCAGAGCCTTTCTCCAATCGTGGGGAGTGGAGGCTTCTCTCTGCTGTGGTCCTCGGGCTTCTCCCTGCCTTGGCTTCCCTTGTGGCAGAGCTCGGGCCCTAGAGTGCGGGCAGTTACAGCCCACAGGCTTAGTTGCCCTGCAGCACGTGGCATCTTAGCTCCCAGACCAGGGATCGAACCCATTTCCCCTACGTTGGAAGGCAAATGCGTAACCAATGGACCACCAGCGGAATCCCCTACATAGCTCTTAAATCATTAACTTGTCTCCATGTCTTCAGCCATCATCCCCCAACACTGACTGACTGCACAGTAGGCAGAACTGCCAAGCTTGGTGTTTCTCAGCAGCTGGAGCCTCAGTGGGCACAACCCTACATGGCCAGGTGGGTCAGCACTTCATGGCAATGGGGGCCTGCATGTGGGTGCCACCCAGACATCCCTCCATAAGCCACACACCGTGACCCAGAATGCACACTGCTGTGCTGTTTGGAAATCACACCAGGAACTTGGGTATTACCCCCAATTCACACCTCTTGCAGTCATAGAAGGCGTGTGTGCGTACTCAGTCATGCTTCAACTCTTTGCAACCCCATGAACTGTAGCCGGTCAGGCTCCTCTGTCCATGGGATTTTTTTAGCCAAGAACACTGGAATGAGTTGCCATTTCCTCCACCGGGGGATCTTCCTGACCCGGGAATTGAACCCACGTCTCCCGCATCTCCTGCGTTACAGGTGGATTCTTTATCTGCTGAGCCTTTGGGGGAGCCCCCATAGCCATGGTGTAATTTCACAATGAGGTGTTCAGGAGAGTAAGCGTTCCCTACTTAGGGCTCCTCTCAAGTCAGAAAGCCCCTACCCTGGACTCCCAGGATGCTGTCCCCATTAACCCAGATGTGTCTCCTGGGAGGAAGTGCGAGGCTGAGGCTCACAACTTGCTGGGCCTTTCCTGGTGCGTTGCCAAGATCCTGGCCTCTGGTTCATTGAAATGAGTGGAACAGCCACGTGACTTACGTGTCCGGGTGCTTTCTCTCCAGGCCTCTGCAGGATCATTTCACACAGGCCCAGGATGCCAGCAAGCCAGGGGCACCAAACAAGTAGGAGAGAAGACAGCCTAGAAGCTTGCAACTGTCAGTTCTAGAAAGATGCTGTTTACAGCAAATATTAGGTCTGTGGTCTGGATCACAGACAGGAGCCTAACCAGGAATCCTGGTCGAGGAGGGGGGTGCAGGGAACAGAGAGACGGGGCTCTTCTCTGCCAAACCCTGCCCACAGCAGCCAGGCCTGTCTCCCAGGACCCACTCTCGCCTGCAGGAGGCGGGCTGTGAACATGGAGAAGCTGCCAGGTGTCCCATGAGAGAAGTACACGGTGGGAGCCACGGACCCAAAGAAAGGAAAGAGGGAGCTGGTCTGAACAGAGACCAAAAACACTGATGCTCAAGTGTGCATATCGAAAGATAAAGAAGAAGGGGTTGCCAGGCAGGCTGGATAGACAGACAACCGTGAAATGGTCTCGTATGGGGCGGGGGTTGGAGTACAACTGGAGCAGGGTGGGCGAGGGCCCACTGGGAGGTGGCTGCAGCAACAGGCAGGAGCCTGGCCACGGAAGGCTTGGACCATGCCCACCTGCTCCGATGTTACACAGATGGATGCCCAGAGGCTGGGCAGAGGGACCGGTCAGCTGTGTGTAAAGAAGCTTAAGGGACTTCTGGTGGCCCAGTGGTTAAGACTCTGCCTTCCAACACGGGGCATATGGGTTCAATCCCTGGTCCGGGAACTGAGATCCCACATGTCTCAGAGCAACTAAGCCTGAATACTACAACTACCGAGCCCAGGCACCCTGGAGCCCGTGTGCTGCCTCTAGAGAGTCCACGTGCTGCAACGGAAGATACCACGTGCGGCAAGGAAGATACCACGAGCTGCAGCCAGGACAAGATTCCACGTGCGGCAAGGAGGATACCACGAGCTGCAGCCAGGACCGCACCCAGCCAAACAGACAAAGAAGCCCAAAAAGAAGCTCAGACCTCGCAGACTTGGAGAAGGAGCTTATGGTTGCCAGGTGGAAGGGTGGGGCGAAGGAGAGTTAGGGAGTTTGGGATGGATGTGTGCACACTGCTGTGTTCAAAGCGTATAACAAACAAGGACCTACTGTATAGTACAGGGAACGCCGCTCAATGTTACTTGGCAGCCTGGATGGAAGGGGAGTTTGGGGGAGAATGGGTACATGTGTATGTACGACTGAGTCCCTTTGCTGTCCACCCAAAACTATCACAACATTGTTAACTGGCTATACTACAACATAAAATAAAAAGTATAAAAAATAAAAAGAAGCTTGGCTCCATGGCCCTTGTATTTTCAAATGACAACCTCAGTTTGCCCATCTGTCAAATGGGGATAATAAGAGAATGTGCCTCATGGGGCTTGGTGCAGATTGATGAGTTGATACCACTAGACATGCTCAGAATAGTGCCTGGCACACACAGGGTAAGTACAGATCAATCTATATCGTGTCACCAGGACGGGCCCTGGGTGGCAGGCTCCGGAACACTGTGCTCTTGTGATTGATGGCCTCCTTGCTGAGGGAAGTCAGGGCCGCCCAGCACGAAGCTGTTTACTGCACATGACGCCAGGCCAAGGGGTGAATGGTGGCCTGGATGCCGCCCACTGCAAATTGGCCAAACCGAATGCCTGGACATGGGACCACACCCACCAAGAGAGTGGACGCCCTTTTCCAACTTTCCAAGACTTCCATCCGGAGAGGCAGCTGGGGACTTTCTTTAATTTGTGCCTGATTTCCTGGGGTCCCCGGGAAAGGCAAAGAGGGCTTCCTTGTCACTACCATTTAGGCTGGAAGCTAAGCAGACATCTCAGTGTGGTATTTGGGGTAGGGAGGTGAATTAGGAGGGAGGCCCGCCCCCTCGACCCCCCAGGTCAAGGCCCCTTCCAGGGGGAATGCTTCCAGGGCCAGGTGCATGCCAGTGGAATTCCACAATAAACTAGAACCCACAGAACTTCGGAAGTGAATGTCCCCAACGAGTGTCTCCAGCTCCAGACTGAGCGTCGTGTTCAACACAGAACTCAGAGTCAAAGAAGCCTGGATTCAGATCTCAGCGTCCCCGGGCCTCTGGGACTGGGGCCTGACCTGCTAGGGCTCAGCTTTCTCGTCTAGAGCACAGCGTGATGATAACAGCTCCCCCGGCACCTGGTCACAAGACGTGAGCAAAGGCGAAGATGGCAACCAGCAGGGTGCCCACCACGGAGTGGACGCCCCAGAAATACCAGCAACTCACAGTCCATCCAAGGCAGGGAAACATGCACAAATAGTTTCCACCCGTCCCTAAAATCCACGAGAAGGTCATAATTTGGCCAGAGGTTCATTTTAATTAGCTAGCAGCAGGAAAGATGGATTTGGGAATGTGAGTGCTTGATGATTTCCCCAGGTGGCAGGGAAAAATATAAAATGACAAAAACAAACCAAGACACATTCTTGAGGGGAAAAAGAGAGAGAGGGCCCCGTTACTAGCGCTGCCTAAATATAGCAGAGTGTATTTTTGTAGATGGCAAAAATGGTGTCCAGGCTGGGGAAGAAAATGCTGCCTCTTCCCAAGTTTTCCCGCTTGCTTTTTCATGAATCGAGGTGTCCAGGCATGTCTGGAAGCGTCCATTTGAGGGAGTGTCCGCTTGTCAGCCTGACCGCTGGTCACCATCCAGTGCAGAGGGACAAAGCCTAACCATTTTCCAACCCTTCCCATCACACCCAACGTAGCAATCAGACTGGGGGACCTTGTTCTTTTCTTTTTTTTTTTTTAATTTTTATTGGCGTGCAGTCACTCTACAATGTTATTTTAAGTTTCTGCTGTACGTATACAGGCATCCGTTCTCTGGATATCCTCCCCGTTTAGGTCGCCACAGAGCACTGACCAGAGCTCCCCGTGCTGGGCAGTCGGTCCTCATGGGGTACCTGTTTGATCATAGTGTTGGGAGACCTTGTTCTTTCTCACCTCCACGGGGCTTTTCTTTTCGTCTGCATTTTAAAAAGGAAAACATGAACAGGAACTCCACAAAGGGGCTTCAGAGGCAGAATTTGCTCAAAGAGCTTCACAAACAAACAGGCGGCCTGCGGCCTTTCAAGCCCCTAATTGGGAACAGGTTAGGGGAGGCGGAGCCGGGAGGCCATGTGTTTCCCGACAGCGGCCTTCTCCTCGGAATTCTTTCGCTCTGATTTCGACACAAGCCATAACACTACCATGCAGAACCAATTAAAGCGGCTCCTCAGAGGGAGCCGAGCCTCGGGTAGGTCCGGGTGGCTGGAGGGGACGCCCTGGGACAGCCTCCTCTGCAGGGGGCCACCCCCCACCACTGTCCGTCCCATGCCCTCCCAGAGGAAAACCGCAGGGCGTTTATCATGAGTTCGCTGACAAGCTGGAGCATTCCGTGGGTGGCCAAAAAGGTGATGACCTTGGAGCTGACTGCTGGTTGGGAGCAACCAGGGCATCAGCCGTTTGGAAAGGGCAGTGGGTCCATTTACACGACATGAGGGGAGAGTGGGAAATTCCCCTTCCAGATATAAAGCTTTGGCTGCAGAAAGGACCTTCAGTGCCAAATTCAAGAAAAGTGCTGCGTGGAGAGGGCGGGGTTTTGGGGTGGGTGGGAGCTGCTGAGGGGTGGAGTCTGTTTGGCATCTGATTAAATAAAGCATCCAAGAGCTCTTTCAGCAAACATCAATGGGTGCCAACGTCGTGTCAAATTCTGACTCCACCGTTGACCCACCTAGTGACCTCGGACCAGCAACCTCGCTGACCCCGGCCTCAATTTCTCACCTGCAAATGGGTGTGATTATAGTGTGTGGCCCACAGGTTGTAGTCAGGCTACACATGAACCAGTTCAAGTAAAATGCTTTGGAAAGAGCAGGGGTGCAGCAAGCATCAGATTCCACTAGAGGGGTCACCATGTTGACAAAACCACAATGAGCTTGTCAGCTTTGCCTCCTGGGTATCATGGGCAGACTGGTAGAGGAGCAGGTTTAGGGAAATTCACCCAACAAATATGTAGTTCCTAGCTGCAATGGCAAGTGACTCCAGTACTCTTGCCTAGAAAATCCCATGGATGGAGGAGCCTGGTGGGCTGCAGTCCATGGGGTCGCTACGAGTCAGACGTGACTGAGCGACTTCACTTTCACTTTTCACTTTCACACAATGGAGAAGGCAATGGCAACCCACTCCAGTGTTCTTGCCTGGAGAATCCCAGGGACGGCAGAGCCTGGTGGGCTGCCGTCTATGAGGTCGCACAGAGTCGGACACGACTGAAGTGACTTAGCAGCAGCAGCTGCTTTCTAAGGCAAAGATTCATGTAGTCAAAGCTATGGTTTTTCCAATAGTCAGATATGGATGTGAGAGTTGGACTGTAAAGAAGGCTGACTGCTGAAGAATTGATGCTTTTGAACTGTGGTGTTGGAGAAGACTCTTGAGAGTCCCTTGGACAGCAAGGAGATCCAACCAGTCCATCCTAAAGGAAATCAGTCCTGAATATTCATTAGAAGGACTGAAACTGAAGCTCCAATACTTTGGCCACTGGATGCAAAGATCTGACTCATTGGAAGAGACCCTGGTTCTGGGAAAGATTGAAGGCGGGAGGAGAAGGGGAAAACAGAGGATTAGATGGTCCTCCGGATCAGATCAGATCAGTCGCTCAGTCGTGTCCGACTCTTTGCGACCCCAGGAATCACAGCACGCCAGGCCTCCCTGTCCATCACCAACTCCCGGAGGTCACTCAGACTCACATCCATCGAGTCAGTGATGCCATCCAGCCACCTCATCCTCTGTCGTCCCCTTCTCCTCCTGCCCCTAATCCCTCCCAGCATCAGAGTCTTCTCCAATGAGTCAACTCTTCGCATGAGGTGGCCAAAATACTGGAGTTTAAGCTTTAGCAAAGAGGACTCCAACCAGGACAGGGGCCAGGGGACGAGGGGACTAAATCAGAGAGAAAAGGGCCAGCATTTGACGGCCATGAGAGCAGCACGGGCAGGGGAGGGGAAGGCCAGGGATGATTTCCAGATTTCCAGCCCAGGACGAGGCGGTGCCTTTCCTCAACGTGGCGTCTGCAGATAGCAGAGCAGGTTTGGAGGAAATGGTGACTTGAGTCTGGATGTGTCGAGTTTGAGACGCTTGTGGACAGCCCGGTGGAGAGAGCTCTAGTGGCTGACGGGACAAGCCGGAGGAGGTGGGAGGTGGGTGTGTCATTTCGGCTGCAGAATATTTACTACCACCCAGCGACTCTTTCCCCCAGGACACTTCATCCCAGCCCTCCCGATGCCGGCTGGGAGAGAGGAGGAGGGTTGCGACATCCCGAGGTGATTTATAGGGAAAACTGTCTTGTGTGTTTGTTTCTCGGCACTGCCTTCCAAGTGGGAATCTAAAACCCCACATTCTGATCCGAAGTGTAATTTCCAGTCATTTCCACCAACAACATTTGGTTCTTATTATCAAAAGATACTCACGCAGATGTAGCATTAAAATCTTGGCTTCAGTGGATAAAGAAAACAAGATAATCTAAAGTATTGCAGCAATTCTCAGACATTTACGATTCCAGGAAATGGTTGTTGGAAAACTGCTCTAGAATATCCATTTCCCAGTGTGTTTCTGGGTGGAAGGAAGACAGCCAGTTGGTGAATTTCAGGCTGTTGAACTGAACTCTCAATTGGGAAGGTCCTAAGGCCTTAGACAGTGAATTCCTTGGAGACAAAGACCTGGGCATTTCCCCCTGGCATCCCCCAGACCTGACCCACAGGCAGGCATACCCACAGGGCTCACTAAGGGTTTGTTGACTGAAAAAAGAAACAGCTGAATACCGTGGTTAGGACATTCTAGGTTTTCTCATTTGACATTTCCTTTCAAAGTCTCCGAGGGCTTAAGTTACAGGGAGAGACGGCTTCTGTAAGTCAGAAATGGAAAAATATTTATACGGAACTGATGTTTTGAACTTTAACGGAGAACTTTATCTTTCCTATGTCAAATTCTGTATTGGTGGTTTGAGGTCCCTTCAAATCCCAGTAACTGGGGTGGTTTTCCCCATTCATGAGTCCTGGATATCCTGAAAACACTTTTTTTTTTTAATGTAGTAATAGCTAATGTTTGTGAAGTATATCTTATGTGCCAAGGACTTTAATGAATTATCTCATTTAATCCTCACAACAGTTCTGGAAGGATGACATGCTTATTATATACAGACCTCATGACTCAGCCTTGGGAAATGTAGGCAATTTTTCCAAGAGCTGTCGCTAGTGAGAGGCAGAGCTGGTGTTTGAGCCTAAGGGATGTGACCCCAGGGCCCAGTCACCCACTGTTCCTGGTGCTTCATGGCAACTCACTCCAGGTATTCTTGCCTGGAAAATCCCATGGACAGAGGAGCCTGATGGGCTGCAGTCCATGGGGCCCCAAAGAGTCGGACACAACTGAGCAACCGAACACGGCACACCTGGTGCTTCTGACAGTGAGTTGGGGCAGGTGGGATGGGCCTTCATAAACATCCACCTGCTGACTCCTCTCGTTTTGGTAACCCTAAGCTAAGTGGTGTTACGGTCCCATTTTACAGCTGAGAAAACTGAGCCTCGCAGAGGTTAGGCTGCCTGACACAACAGGGACTTGAACCTGGGTCCGAGAATGCCAGCGTGCCCCTTTGTCCTCCCATCAGCCCCAGGGCTCTGCTCCTCCCTCTGCGGCCCCCGACACCCCTCTTTGCCCGAGACCTACCCCGGCTCCATCAGACAGCAGGTCTCCATCAGATCCTTCTGGGGCACCCAAGCTGAGAGAGGGCTGCTTCAGCCCCGGGAATCTCCATGACCCTGTGGGGTCTCAGTGGAACGTGGCCATGCCATGTGTGGATCAAGAGGCAAAAGGTATGGACCACTGGCAGCTGATTCTTCATGAAGGAAGCCTGGATCCCAGCACGCAGCCTTCCTTTCGGCGTCTCCAGTGCTGTTCGTCCTGTGCACCTGGCCACATGGACAGAATCGAGTGACCGATCCAGTATGATCCCTCTTAGGAGGCTGGCTTGCTTGGCAGGTCTGAGTCAAGGTCAGGGAAGCCTGTCTTCCTCCTTTGTGGTGCCTCAGTGACGAGCCAGCCCCCCTGCCCCACCCACCTGCCCCAGCGTGCGGCTGGCCTCTTGCAGCACAGAAGAGAGGACTGGGTTCCCCGAAAACAGCCTCAGATGATGCAGGAAGCTGCCTGCTATGGTGCGAGCACCAGGAGCCCATTCTCACTATCTGCCCTCTGCCTCACTGTCATGGGATCCAGGGGTGGTGGTTTACGGAGGTCTCTGTGGACCAGGCCTCAACACAGACATTGCATGGAGTCCTCCCATCGGCCCAGCCAGGTGAGCAGGTTTGTCTCCAATTGACAGGTGAAAGGGGAAGTCCACAGTGGGCTTTGGGACCACGCAGCGTTGGTGGTGGTGCTGTTCAGTTCCTCACAGTCATATCCTACCCTTTGCGACCTCATGGACTACAGCACGCCAGGCTTCCCTGTCCTTCACCAACTCCCAGAGCTTTCTCAAACTCATGTCCAAGTCGGTGATGCCATCCAACCTTCTCAGCCTGTCGCTCCCTTCTCCTCCTGCCTTCAATCTTTCCCAGCATCAGGGTCTTTTCCAATGAGTCGGCTCTTTGCATCAGGTGGCTAAAGTATTGGAGCTTCAGCTTCAGTCCTTCCAATGAATATTCAGGGTTGATTTCTTTTAGAATTGACTGTTTTGATCTCCTTGCAGTCCAAGGGACTCTCAGCTCAGCTCAGTGCTGCCTGGTTTTGAGCAAATCCCTTCACCTCTCTGGGCCTTGGTTTGTTCATCTCATCACAAAACGGGTGCAATACAGGGATTCTTCATCTGGGTCCACAGATTCCTGAGAGACCCTTGGAAATGATAGAGGGGTCCCATAAAAGAGGATGGGAAAAGTTACCTCTTTATTTCTACCAACCTATAACTGAGGTGTAGCATTTCCTCCACCAACACCTCCAGAGGCACCAGTCTGACTCCCAGGAGAAGTCACTGTCCTTGCAAAGGCCTGGATGGTCAATGCCAAACCCGCTCCCTCCTCCCCTCCTCTCCCCCACTCTGCTCCAGCCTCCTGGACCCCTCGAGCAGCCTCCCTCCTCAGAACCCATGCACTTGCTGTTTCCTCTGCCTGGGAAGGTTTTGGTCCTCGGGCCTCCAGATTAGTGCAGCATCTTCTCGCTGAAGTCTTCCTACAGTAGTGGACACTGTGAGGGCTTGTCCATACCCCTCTGTCCACTGACTGCTGAGAGGCACCCTTGGCTCTCAGCCTTTGTGAGGATTGTCCGTGCATCCCAGGTGGCTCAGTTGGTAAACAATCTGTCTGCCTTGCAGAAGATCCCAGTTCAATCCCTAGGTCGGGAAGATGCCCTGTAGAAGGAAATGGGAGCCCACTCCAGTATTGTTGTCGTAGTAAACCCCATCGACAAAGGAGCCTGGCAAGCTACAGTCGTGGGGTCACAAAGAGTCAGACACGACTGAGTGACTAAACCACCACCATCCTCTGAAGCAAACCTCCTGTTTGAGGATGTGCGTCCTTCCAAGGCAGCCTCGTCCAATGAGCGAGCAACACAGGGTGTGAAAGTCGGATCTGAGACAATTCTGCAGGCTCGTCTGTGTCCTCAGCTGCCTGGGGCTTGGCTGAGGCTTTTGGCCTGAGTCTCAGTTCAACTTCTCCCAATGCCCAACCCTCCTTCTCCTCCTCCTCCTACACTTGGGGATCCCAACTGCACTCCGTAACAAATACTCCCACCCTAATCTCCAAACTGAGTGTCCCAGGTGGTGCTGGAGGTAAAGAACCTGCCTCCCAAGGCAGAAGAGAAAAGAGACGTGGATTCGATCCCTGGGTTGGGAAGACCCCCTGGAGGAAGGCATGGCAACCCACTCCAGTGTTCTTGCCTGGAGAATCCCCACAGACAGAGGAGCCTGGTGGGCTACAGTCCATGGAGTTGCAAAGAATGGTACACAACTGAAGTGACTGAGCACACACGCACAGCATCTACAAATCAGAGCCTGCTCCCCTGAGAACTGAGTGACCCTGGTCACCCCACCTAAGATTGCAGACCCTCTCCGCACTCACTGATGAACCCTCCTTCCCTGATTGCTGGCACCCATCACCATCTACAGGCCCGGATTCACTTGTCTGTTGTCTGTCCTCCCACCAGAAGGTAGGCTCCATAAGCACAGGGTCTTGTTTGGCCATTTCACTGCCCAGAACAGTGTCAGGCGCCATAACGTCCGCTCAGAATTCGTGGAACGAATGGTAGTCAGTAGCCACACCGTCCTTGACTTGTGGTCAACAAAATCCTCCACATCCTTTCTTTCTTCACACTCTGTCGACTCTGACCTTCCAGGCTCGTGTAATTGATCTCGGGGCCTGACTCCAGATTTGGACAACGTGTCACAGCTAAATCCCATCCTGCTGATTCTCTGGGTCCTGGGTCTGGCTCTAATGTGCTGAAGACCTGAGAAGCAATTATTTTTTTAAATTTTTATTGGAGTATAATTGCTTCATGATGCTGTGTGAGTTTCTACTGTACAGCAAAGTTCACCAGCCATACATACGCACATATCCCTCCCTTTTGGACTTCCTTCTGAATCAGGTCACCACAATGTGTTAAGCAGAGCTCCCTATGCTCTCAAATTGGGATTTGGGTGTTGGAGAAGACCCTTGAGAGTCCCTTGGACTGCAAGGAGATCAAATCAGTCCATCCTAAAGGAGATGAACCCTGAATATTCACTGGAAGGACTGATGCTGAACCTGAAGCTCCAATACTTTGGCCATGTGATGCAAAGAACTGACTCATTGGAAAAGACTCTGATGCTGGGAAAGACTGAAGGCAAAAGGAGAAGAGGGCAGCAGAGGATGAGATGGATAAATAGCATCACTGACTCAATGGACATGAATTTGAGCAAACCCTGCGAAATAGTGAAGGGCAGCCTGACATGCTGCATCATGGGGTCACAAAGAGTTGGACATGACTTAGCAAATGAACAACAGCAACCTGTGCTCTACAGTATGCTGAGAAGCATGCATTTTAGAACTTCATCCAAGTCATCATTAAAAATGCTGGCATAAAAAAATAAAATTCTGCACAAAAATGCTGGTATAAAAAAATAAAATTCTGCACAGAACAAAATAGCTCTCCTAGTCATTTTCTTCGGAGAAGGCAGTGGCACCCCACTCCAGTACTCTTGCCTGGAAAATCCCATGGACGGAGGAGCCTGGTGGGCTGCAGTCCATGGGGTCGCTAAGAGTCCGACATGACTGAGCGACTTCCCTTTCACTTTTCACTTTCATGCATTGGAGAAGGAAATGGCAGCCCACTCCAGTGTTCTTGCCTGGAGAATCCCAGGGACAGGGAAGCCTGGTGGGCTGCCGTCTATGGGGTCGCACAGAGTCGGACACGACTGAAGTGACTTAGCATAGCATAGCAGTCATTTTCTTCGTAACGTTCATGTCTGCCTGTGTTGATCTCGTCGTGTATTTATTTGCTGGTTTATTTCCGTCCCCGAGGAGCCTGCACATCTTGTTAACAGCTGCAGCCCAGGGCTTGGCATGGTGCCTGGCATGCTGTGGGCTCTTGAAAAACACGCATCAAATGAACGAACCGTGCTCCCCCTTACAGAATGCGAGCCGCCTGGGGCAGAAGTCACGTCCCACCAGCTTTGAATCTGCCAGGAAGAGGTCTTTCGGCCTTAATACATCAGTTGTGGGGCTGGAAGAGGAGTACAAGGGTGGCTGTGACTTGGGCCGTGTTGTGTTGGCCTCTTGGCCCCATCACCCCCAGGAGGCGGGTGTCACGTTCACACACACAGGCCTGGCTGGTCCAGCTCTCTGACCCCGAGGGGCACTTCTCAGGGACCACCGCAGAGACAGGCTGCCTGGTACTTCCTGTGGCTCCCAGAGATGCTGGTCTTTGGACTTCCAGTGCCATCCCCTGGATCTCTAAGGGAGTCCCGTGGAGCTAGCCACAGCTCTCTCTGTCGTCAACCAAGCCACTATGATCAGGAAGCACCATGTGCCTGGACTGTGATTTTCCCCATCGTGAGCTTTTCCCCAGCAGCTTTTCAGTTATCACACACACAAGACCTTGGTGGGTTCCCCCACTTGCTCTTGCAATGTGCCCTGAGTATGTCTGAATGCTGGGTGGACCAGCTCAGCTTATGAAACTCATGCCCCCTCCTTCATCAATTTCATGCAACAAATACTTGTCACATACTGTTTAGGGCTCCAGGAACAGAGGCAAAGAAAGCCAAGTCCCTGACCTTAAGGAACATACATTCTAGTGGCAGGGGATAAATATATGCATCAGGCGATATGTGCTGTGGGATAAAAACAAAGCAGGAGAGGAGAGAGGAGTAGGAGCCATGGAGGAGGGGTGTTCCATTTTATTTAGGGGGCAGAAAGGGCCTTGTCTCAAAAGAAGGTAGCTTTTGAGATGAGTCCCTAAGGAGTTGACAGAGCTGGCCACAGTGATGTTCAGAGAAAGAATGTCTTAAGCTGAGAGAACAGCTGGTGCAAAGGCCCTGAGGCAGGAGTGTGTTTTGCACGCTCAGTGAATAGCAGGGAAGTGAGCAGGGTTGGAGTGGAATGAGTGGGGGGGTGGTGGGGGATCAGAAGGTAGAAAAGGAGATCAGAGAGACAGACAACAGGCCATGAGTTCAGATGGGCCTCGGAAGACAAGCAGCTTCACTCTACTTGAGTTGGAAACCATTGGGGGGTTTGAAGAAGGACAGTCTGACTTGAGAATGCATGGGCAAGGACAAGGGGAGAAGCAGGGGTATATCAGTGAGAAGGCTAATGCAGTTACCTAGGCAGGAGATAGGGCTTAGCCAAGAAGATGGTAAGAAGGGGTCAGATTTTTTATATATGTTGAAGTCCAGCCAACAGGATTTGCTGGCAGAATTGGATGTGGGATGAGAGAGAGAGAAAATCCAAGGATGAAGCCACACGATTTGGCCTGAGCAGCTGGAAGGATGGGTCTGCCGTTGACGGAGTTGGAAAGGAGTTCAGAGGAACAAGTCTGGGATAGAGCTGTCTGGACATAGGCTTTCTGGACACAGGCTTTCTGACCATCTGTTAGCTGTCCAAGCAGAGCTATCAAGTCAGCATTTGAAGCCGAGCCTGGGGCTCAGGGCAGAGGTCAGGCTAGAGAGCTATACTGGAGATCTGTCCCCCACGCCCACTCTCCGAGGTTCTGCTAACCAGCCTTCTGGGCACTCTGTTGGGGGTCTGCCTGTGGGACTTGGGGGTCAACGCCTCGTTCCAGACCTTGAGAAAATCACTCCTATGCCCTCAGTCTCAGTTCCGCAGCTGGGAAATGCAACTAGCAGTGTTGTTGTGTAGTCACTGAGTTATGTCTGACTCTTTTGCAACCCCAGGGACTGTAGCCCGCCAGGCTCCTCCGTCCATGGGATTCTGCAGGCAAGAACACTGGAGTGAGTTGCCGTTCCCTTCTCCAGAGATCGAACCGGTGTGTCCTATATTGGGAGGCGGGTTCTTTACTACTGAGCCACCAGAGAAACCCCAAACTAGCAGTAATACACTACAGATTCGTGGAAGTTTTAATCACTGAACATGCCTTGTTGGCACTGCCCTGGCCTCAACGAGCACAGTACCTACAGATGCTATTTTGCTGGCTGTGTTTGTTGTTGCTACAAGGCCACCACTCTTTGGACCAATGGTTAACTCTGGGCCATATCCCCCTGGCTACATTGAAAGGGACCAGGGTTGGGGCTGTGACCTCTGGACTGCCATTTGAAAGGATGGCCTGGTTTAGTCAGACTCCCTTGCATGAATTTGAGTTGGGAATGAGGAAACTGGAGTCGTCGGTGATGGATCTGGAGCCGAAAGGCCCTTCTGGGTCACTTTCCATGTGAGCAAGCCAAGGACAGTGTGACCTTGAGTACGAGACTTCATGGGGGCTGGCTGGACTCTTCTTCCATCCCAGGAAGGCCCCAAAGGCCATCAAACCTATCCTCAATCCCCTTGAGTTCCCACTGGACATCCGGTCAACAAAGCCGTGTTTGTTGAGCCCAAGAGCCTCAGTGGGACCCTTACGGGGTGATGAGTTCTCGGTCAGCTTGCTGTGGAGGGGATGGCTCCAGCTGCTTCTGTCTCCAGCGGGCTCTGGAATGTCCTGCCCCCAGCAATTGTGGACAATAGGGTTGAAGTCTTTTCGAGCCCTGGTAGAACAAGTGGGTTCAGGAAAGCTCTCTAGGACTTCTGGTACAAAAGACAAGCCCCACTAAATCACAGGCCTCCCATTCTCCACATCTCTATGCGCGTCCACACGCTGGGGCCACAGCCAGCACTAGCACTGGCCCCGGAGGCGCCGGTCTCATCTTCCGTTTGGCAGAAGAAACCAGGAAGGCAGACATCCCAGCCACAGGATGAGCGAAACCCACTTTGCTGGCTCTGGGCAGAGGGTTAACCAGTTTCCAGGATGGGGCAGTGTGAACCTGGGGCTGACCCCTGGGCCCCGCGAGGTGGGAGTAAGCACAGAGTGGTGAGCCCCACCCTGAAGCTACTTCCTCCTCAGAGCTCGGTCTTGCTCCCAACCAGGCTTCTTCCAAATTCTTTTCATCCACGTGTTAACATCATGCAGACACACTGGACGTGATCAAGAAGGTGGCTTGTTTGGAAAGTGTACCTAAAAGGCGCCTGCTTCATATCCCACTCCACCCTGCAGACCACCACCCGCCCATGTGACCAGGCAAGAAGCAAGGGGACCTGTCATTGCCTCACTGTGCCGACACTGCAGAGTGGCTGTCACAGCCCGTTATGCCCACAGCCTCCACAGCACCACCGTCTATGTGCCTGAAGAGACCAGAGACACGCAGGGAAGGAGCTGGTGCAGGCCGTGCAGAGACGCCCCCTGCTGGTGGGCGTTGGCGCGGGCAGCCAGCAAACTCACTTTCCGCTGCCCGGTGGGGGGTGTGTTAAGGCCCCTCTTTTGGCTGTCTGGACGGGGCTTGGGTTAGGGGGGCAGGTCATCATGTTTCCTCCTGTACGTTTCCATCTTTCCAAAAAAATTGCCCCACACCCTTTGCAGTCAACCTCCGTCCCCCGACCTCGGTAGAGATATACTTTTTTCCTTCTAGAGTTTCACACATAGAGATTGTATTTCTGTACTTTTGGGGGGTCTGGCACGATGTTTCTGATTATGGTTTCTGATTTATTCACTTTGTTGGGTATATCAGTGATTTGTTTCTTCTACTCGAAGAGTGGTACAGGTGTGATGTTTGTTTATCTGGTCACCTGGTGATGACAGTTTTACAGACTGCGGTTTTTCGCTATTATGAATAACGATGCTCTGACCCCTACTGTGAAAGTCTTTTTGTGGACATGCTTTCATTTCTATTGCAATAGTGGGTCATAGGGTAAATGTATGGTTACTTTGTTAAATGTTGAATATATGGTTAAATGTATTGTTAAATGTACAATTAACTACGTGAAAACTGCCTCTTTTCCACCAATAACGAATTACAGTTCCAGTTGGTCTGCATCTTGACAATCACTTGGTATAATTTTTTAAATAATTTTAGCTGTTCTAGTGCATATAGTGATGGTAACTCATGGGCTTTTGAAACATTGAGATACAATTTACATACCATAATATTCACCCTTTTAAAGTATACAATTCAATGGTTTTTAACATATTCACAGAGTCGTGCAACCTTCACAAGTATCTAATTTCAGAACATTTTCATCACTCTAAAACCCTTTAGTTCCTGGAAGAATGCTAAGCTCCTTTGTGTCTCCACGGATTGCCTATTCTGAACATTCCACGTGGACCGAGTGATAAAATGTGACACTCTGTGTCTAGGTTCTCTCAGTACACTGTCTTTGTGTGGGTCTGCGCTGTGGCATTCATCAGGCCTCATTCCTCTTTATGGCCAAATAATACTCTGCTGCATGTATACACAGATACGTTTTGTTCACACATTCCTCATCAATGGACGTTTGGGGTTTTTTCCTCACTTTTTGGCTACTGTGAATAAAGCTGCTCTGAATATTCATGTACAAGGTTTTGTTTTTATTTTTGTTCTATTTAATAGTTTTTGGCCATGCCTTGCAGCATGTGGGATCTTAGTTCCCTAACCTGGGATCAAACCCACATCCCCTGCACTGGGAGCATGCAGTGTTAGCCACTGGACTGCCGGGGAAGTACAGGTGTTCGATGGGCATGTTTTTACTTCTACTAGGCATACACCTAGGAGTGGGGCTGCTGGTTCACACTGTAACTCTGCTCCACAAACTCAGCTTCCCTGACTCTGAGCTCTGCCTCCTCAGCTCAGCTCAGTGAGTGCGCTCTGCTTGGTGGGGCTGGGGCAGTGAGGTGTCGCCTCCCCCTGCAGAGGTACGGCCACGCCTCCAGGAGGAAGTCCTGAGTGATTGTACAGCTCGCTTTGTTCCCTTCCCTTGGCGATCTCAGTCTTGTGCAGTCTGTTGTCCAGTGTCTGAAAGCTGTGGTTTTATTTTGTCCAATTTTCTGTTGTTTATAGCAGAAGAGATAGTCTAGTTACTCCACTGAGTCTGGAAGCAGAAGACCCATGTTTAACATACCTCTATCTGATACCTTCAACATCTAGTTCTAAGAGGACTTTCCTGGTAATCTAGTAGTTAAGAATCCACCTTCCAATGCAGGGGATGCAAGTTAGATCCCTGGTCGGAGAAATAAGATCCCACATTGCCAAGGAGCTACTGAGGCCCCGTGCTGCAACTAGAGAGAAGCCCTTGAGCCGCAGTGAGGAGCCCGCCTGCCGCAACTAAGACCCAACTCAGCCGAAAATAATTAAAGGGAGACTTAAATATGGGTGGTTGTTTCGGCTGACACTCACGGCACTCTGTTTACTTGTATGTTTTTTTCTGTTTGTGTGAGCTTGTCTCTGGTCAAGTTTAATCTGGGAAGGAGTCAGAAGTCTACACTGGGATTCCTTCTTCCAGAGCGTATTTGTCTTTGCTTCTACTAGTTACCATGGATGCAAAATTAATCCGAGAACACTTAAATTTTTCTGCTGGGGATTTTTCTAACCTGTTGGAAAAATTAAAACTCTGGGGCTCTATAAGCGTGAGCATATTGGGTGTGGATTCTCAAGAACCACCATCACCACCCCATCATCATCATAACCACCACCATGATCACTCTCTCAGCCACAGTGAAGACTCATGGCTTTTCAGCATTTTCTCTAAGGGTGTAGCCGCTTCCAAAGTCTCAGATTAATGCAGACGTCTCCATTTTGATGCTCTGCCTTAATGAGAGTCTCTTTAATGAGACCATTAATCCCCAAAGCTCTAGATTCCTGTTACCAGCCTTGGTCACCAGAGCAGCTCTAGCTTCTATTTCTTGTTACTGGTCACTGCTCTGCTTTCAGTCCACCGTTTCTTATTGTGTGTGAGCACATTTTTCATGGTTTCATTTACCCTCTTATGAGCGCAGCAATGCATATAAAATCCTTGGTATAATTTATCAAGGATCTAGTTGAGTTGTAGTGGGTGGATTTTTTAGGATATTCAATCTGACATATACATCATTCTTTGGAGGCAGAAATCCTCCACATCAGTGACTTCATCTGCAAAGAATGGAGACAATCTGATTTCTGAGGATTGTTGCAAGGAATGGAAATATGTGAAAGGAATGTATACTTATAGTACTTGGCACAGATGGAGACTGCCCGCAGTACCCATTCTGGGGGTTTGTTGCTTGAACCGGGGCTCTCTCCGAGGACAGACGACCTGAGCACTGAAGCAGGGGTCTGCAGGAGACGGGTTTGAATCCCCACGCTGTTCTTCTTATGCTCCGATATTATTTACCTCTCTAAACCTCAGTCTCCTTGCCTGTAAACTCAGGTAATAGACAGCTGCCTATCTCACAAGTCTGTTACAAGGTTCCAGCAATGTCATGTCAGTGACCGTGTCTACAATGCTGCCTGGAGACGCCAGCGGTTATTAGCAGGTAGGACTGGAGGGACAGCGATGGCTTTTGAAGGCGCAGTGCTCTGTGTCCATGAAACGGGACTGGCTGGCAATGTTACTGAGTCCCAGCTTGTACTGCTGGCTGCTGTACGGGCCAGTAAATCAAGAGACAAGGTGCTGGGGCAAGAAATAGGGACTTGACTTGAAAAGCCAGCAGGCCGAGACCATGGTGGACTCATGTTCCAAAGATCCAACTTGCCTGAGTTAGAATTTAGGCAGAGTTGGACACAACTGAGAGACTGGACTGAACTGAGCTGAACTTTAAAAGGGGAGGGAGTAAAGTCAAACACTTCCTGGTTCCCATCAGCCTCCAGAGGGAGGGGTGTGAATTTCTTCCTCCTGCTGTCTTTTACAGGCCTGAGACAGGCCTGGGACCTGGGACCCTTTGCTGCAATGCTTGCACCTGGACACACCCCTCCTCTAGCAACAAAACTCAAAGAAAATACACAGACTAAAAAAACTGTGTGCTGCGCAGTTAGGGCAAATTCTGGACAAAAGAATACAAAGAGACCAAAAACCCAACTGCTACTTTGAAAAGCCCGGAGCAAAAGCAAAGGGGTAGCAAAAAACAAGGTCCTGTGCACACTCCCTGCACTAAACATCAGCTAAGGGGCAGACCCCCTGAGCCGCCCCTCCGGCCTCACCCCTGGACACATCCCTTGGCGCCCCTCTTCAGGGAGCGAGTCAGCAAGGGAACCTGCTGTTTGTTCTTACCCCTCGCTGTGCATACTCCCTGTACTAAAAGTCAGCTAAGGGGCAGACCCCCTGAGCCGCCCCTCCGGCCTCGCCCCTGGACATGCTCTGCGCCCCCCTGCAGGGAGCGAGTCAGCAAGGGATCTGTTGTTTGCTCTTACCTCCCCCACCCCTGCTACTGCAGCAGCTGCTACTGCTGCTGCTGCTAAGTCGCTTCAGTCGTGTCTGACTCTGTGCGACCCCATAGACTGCAGCCCAACAGGCTCCCCCGTCCCTGGGATTCTCCAGGCAAGAACACTGGAGTGGGTTGCCATTTCCTTCTCCAATGTATGAAAGTAAAAAGTGAAAGTGAAGTCGCTCAGTCGTGTCTGACTCTTAGCGACCCCATGAACTGTAGCCTACCAGGCTCTTCCATCCATGGGATTTTCCAGGCAAGAGTACTGGAGTGGGGTGCCACAGGGCCCTAATAAAGTCTTGCCTGAATTTCCTGTCTGGCCTCTGATCAAGTTCTATTGATTATAGAGTATAACAAGAGCTTGGGTGGCTCAGTGGCAAAGAATCTGCCTGCCAGTGCGGGAGACTTCAGAGACACGGGTTCGATCCCTGGGTTGGGAAGATCTCTGGAGTAGGAAATAGCAACCCGCTCCAGTATTCTCACCTGGGAAGTCCCATGGACAGAGGAGCCTGGTGGGCTACAATCATTGGGGTCGCAAAGAGTCGGACACAGCTGAGCAATTGAGCAGAGCACAGCAGCAAGGGGCCCAAGAGCCCCAGCCAGTAACAGGTGGGCCCGGTCAGGAGGGTTCCTGTGAGCTAAACAAAGGTATTTTAACTTCATGCTCCTTCCCTGGGAGGCAGGATTCCCAGAGATGGGCCATTATGTGTAATTTAAGCTCATAGGCAGCATCCCTTTAGTGATTAACTTGGATAGAACACAAAGCTTCTTCCCTAGTTCAGTAGCAAAGGGTGGTAGGAACACTCAGGGTAAGGAGAGGAATGGTGAACTAGTCTATCTGGGTCTGAAACCAGCTCCGCCCACAGCTAGCTGCTTGACCTCCAGCAATCAAAGACTTCTCCGCCTTTCAGCTTCCTCATCTGTAAAAGGAGGGTAAATAGCGACCACGCGGTTGTTGTGATGAGCTGACGATCCATGGAACACACTTCCCTGAGTTCCTGCCCGGGTGCATAGTAGGTATTAGGTTCGTAGGAACAGCTCCCATAATGGGGGACATTTGGAAGCCAAAGGAACGTGGCCCACGCATGACTGGGCTGTCAGAGATGATGGGGGAGCATTTTACACTTTAGCTATGTGAACCAAGTGTGAACTTGGCCGTGAGAGCTGCAATTTTCATATTTGGAAAACAGACAAATGCAAGAGAAAAACACTCAGCAGAGGCCAGAAGATTCGCCAGAAGTTTTAAAAATAATTGCGTCGAATGATTTCACACCAGCCCCCTTATGCTGAGGATATATGTTTTCCTGTAGAAAATGCTTATTAAAAAACTCTGGATGAGAATCTTGGAAGAGCAGATGATATGAAAGGGCCAAGTTCTGCAGGCAATGGTGTGGGCAAGAACCAATGAAAACTCTTTCTGTTTGGAACACAGTTTTTAGAGGGTACAAACCGATGGACAAGTTATACACATAACGTCTGAGCAGGTAAGGAGGTACCGACATAAAAACATGCCTCCAAATTATTTCTTTGGTAACTCTGCTGCTACTGCTAAGTCGCTTCAGTCGTGTCCGACTCTGTGCGACCACATAGACGGAAGCTCACCAGGCTCCCCCGTCCCTGGGATTCTCCAGGCAAGAATACTGGAGTGGGTTGCCATTTCCTTCTCCAATGCATGAAAGTGAAAAGTGAAAGTGAAGTCGCTCAGTCGTGTCCGACTCTTAGCGACCCCATGGACTGGAGCCTACCAGGATCCTCCGTCCATGGGATTTTCCAGGCAAAAGTACTGGGGTGGGGTGCCATTGCCTTCCCCGGTACATGTACTACCTCTTCTTTATCCATCCATCCATCGATGAACATTTAGGTTGCTTCCAGGTCTCGGCTCTTGTGAACAGTGGTGCAATGAACACAGGAGTACATGTATCTTTTTGAGTTAGTGTTTTCTCCAGATACATGTCCAACAGTGGGATTGCCTGGATTGTATGGCAACCCTATTTTTAGCTTTTTGGTAACTCTACCCTTTAGCAAAGTCAGAAGTGCTGAGTCCTGAGTGGTGACAAGTAACAGCAACATAATTTTACTAGGTTTTCCTAAAGGAGTGCAGGCCAGAAGAAACAGGCCGGGGAAGATACTAGTAAAAACATCGAGAAGTAAAATAACAGGTTTCTGATGTGTGCAAAGACAGAAATTATTGAGCACACAAACTGTGTGTGTGCAACTTCTGCTTCTGTTACCTCATCAGTGTGTGTATGTGTGCTAAGTCACTTCAGTCATGTCCGGCTCTTTGCGACCCCATGGACTGTACCCTGCCAGGCTCCTCTGTCCATGGGATTCTCCAGGCAAGAATACTGGAGTGGGTTGCCAGGCCCTCCTCTAGGGGATCTTTCTGACCCAGGGATGGAACCTGCATCTCTTATGTCTCCTGCGCTGGCAGGCAGGTTCTTTACCTCATCAGTAAATGCGTTCTATTGATGAAGTAATGACCCGAAATTTAAATATCTATATTTGCCATTAAGATAATACACAGTGTTTGCTGCTAAGTCACTTCAGTCGTGTCCGACTCTGTGCAACCCCATAGACGGTAGCCCACCAGGCTCCCCGTCCCTGGGATTCTCCAGGCAAGAATATTGGAGTGGGTTCCCATTTCCTTCTCCAATGCATGAAAATGAAAAATGAAAGTGAAGTTGCTCAGTCATGTCCGACCCTCAGCAACCCCATGGACTGCAGCCTTCCAGGCTCCTCTACCCATGGGATTCTCCAGGCAAGAGTACTGGAGTGGGGTGCCATTGCCTTCTCCGACACAGTGTTTAGGTAAAAAATAAAATGACACGAAGCTTGAAAAAAAAAAGACACTATGCAATGTTTAGGGTCTTGATTGTTCAAAGATTTTTGAGATTACAGCACCCTCCACAAATTGATATTTGGACAAAGCAGAATTGGGCAAGAGGGCCCAGACAGGAATAAAAGTACAAGGACTTCCCTGACCATCCAGTGGCTGAGATTCCATGCTTCCAAGGCAGGGGTCGTAGGTTCAATCTCTGGTCGGGGAAGTAAGATTTCACATGTCACAAGGCGTGGCCAATAAATAAACAACAGTTCGCGTCTATATCACGCAATCATGAAATCGTGAAACGCCGCATGTGCTTTTTCTCCACTGGGCCATCTGTAAAATAGGGATAGGAGGACAGACAAGGGAATTTGGCTCTATACCCTGTGCTCAGTCGCTCCGTCATATCCACCACTAGAGCATCATATAAAATAGCTTTACTGCCCTAAAAATCCTCTGTGCTCCCGTTATTTCCAGCCCCACCCCCAAATCCCTGGCATCCACTGATTTTCATTATTATTATTATTGACTGTGTGGGGTCTTTGCTGCTGCGCTGAGCATGGGCTATCTCTAGGTACAGCAAGTGGGGGCTACTCCTTGCTGCGGTGTGCAGGCTTCTCATCGCGGGGCTTCTCTTGTTGCAGAGCTCGGGCTCCAGGCGTGGGGGCTTTACTCGTTGGCTTCGTTGTCCCACATCATGTGGGATTTCAGCTTCCCAACCGGGGATCAGACCTGCGTCCCCTGCATTGGCAGCTGGATTCTTAACCACTGAACCATCAGAGAAGCCTTCAGAGTCTGGTCTCTTCAGATTGGCTTCTTTCACCCTGTGATAAGCATCTAAGGTTCCTTCGTGTCTTCTTGGGGCTTCCCTTGTAGCTCAGTCAGTAAAGAATCTGCCTGCAATGCAGGAGACATGGGTTCGATTCCTTGGTCAGGAAGATCCCCTGGAGAAGGGAATGGTAACCCACTCCAGGGTTCTTGCCTGGAAAATCCCATGGACAGAGGAGCCTGGGGGGCTACAGTCCATGGGGTCCCAAGAGTTGGACACGACTGAGCAACTAGGCCGCCATCACCACTTTTCATGTCTTCTTACGGCTTGATAAGCAAAGAATAGCATCCCACTCTTTGGCTATACCACTGTATTTCTGAATATTTGGAAATTTTCACAATAAATTTTGGGGAAAAAAATGAAAAAGCAAAAACCAAAATTTCTTGAGTGTGTACGTCTGTAAAATCGTAATGGGGCCATTCAGAGGAGCCATGGCGAGGGCCCCACCATGCCTGGACCCTGGCTGTGCTTTCGAAGGAGAGTCAGATTATTCCACCTCTCTTGTTTTCTCTCAGCAGGATGGCAATCACAACATCCAGTGATGCACGGGGGTTGCAAGCACCTGCCCACCACCAGTGCGCAGTAGCGAAATCAGTCACGGGTTCATTTGCTTTCCTGTCTGGGGATGTATGTACTGCTGATCACCAGCAGAGGGCACACTTGAAGCAGGCAAGTGTCCAGTTTTCAAGCTTTGTCTTTGCGGAATACCTTCCGGAAGGATGTGAAAATGCAGTCAAAACAAGCCCCTCCACTTCGGGCTCGTGATTCCACGAACGTAACTAGCATCACTGTGTGATTCCAAGAACGTAACTAGTATCACTGCGTGATTCCAAGGACATAACTAGTATTACTGATGGCTGCAGCGTCCTCCTCATGCTGTCTCCCTCCTAGCCTGTGCCCACCCCCCACCCCCCGCCCCGACTTCTGGGCCAGGACCTACTTCCATATCTGGGTCTCCCTCTAACCTGTAAGAGATCCTAGCTTAGGGCCTGGCACAGCATCCAGGATGTGAAGAACACGCAGTGTGCACTGAACGAACTGACATCACCTTCCATCACTACCTCCCTGCCCCAAAGCAGATGAACAATCCACAGAGGCTGTCACTCAGCCATTGCTCTCCTTGAAGCTCGGCTTGTTCAGCCTGGACAACAACATTCTTAATGGGATTATCCTGGGAAGCAATGGGGCCAGGGGGGCCCCCGTATTCCCCGTTAAAGGTTGAATTGTGTCCCTCCCTCGAAAGTTACATTAGAGTCCTAACCTTTAGTACCTCAGAACGTGACCTTATTTGGAAATAAGGTCATTGTAGATATAATTAGTTTGATGATGGTTTAGTCGCTAAGTTCTGTCTGACTCTTTCAGCCCCATGGACTATAGCCTGCCAGGCTCGTCTGTCCATGGGATTTCCCAGATAAGAATAATGCAGTGGGTTGCCATTTCCTTCTCTAATAATGTTTAGGCAAAGTCGTTATGATGGACCCTAATCAAATATGGCTAGTGTCCTTATAAGTGGGCTTTCCAGGTGGCTCAGTGGTAAAAGAATCCGCCTGCCATTACAAGAGACGCCAGATACTTGAGTTCGATCCCTGCGACGGGGAGATCCCCTGGAGGAGGAAATGGCAACTCACTCCAGTATTCATGCCTGGGAAATCTCATGGACAGAGGAGCCTGGCGGGCTACAGTCCATGGGGTCTCAAGAGTCCGACATGACTTTGCAACCAAGCACAACCACAACCTCAAAAATGGGGAGAATTTGGACACAGACTCAGCAGAATGAGAACGCCATGTGACGAGGAAGGCATGGATGTGGCTGATGCATCTACAAGCCGGGGATCACCAAAGACCGCTGGCAAACCTCCAAAGCTGGGAGAGAGGTCAGGAGCAGGTTCTCCTGCTGACCCGCAGAAGGAAGCAACTCTGCCGACACCTTCCTCTCGGACTTCGCACATTTCTGCTGTTTAAGGCGCTCCCTCCCCTAGTGTGTTGGGACTTTGTTACTGGCGGCCCCAAGAAACTATGCACCCTCAACCCGCTTCCCTAAAGGGGGTCCAGCTCCAACTGATCCATGTGGGAAAACCTAACAAACCTCAGCCAGTGAAGGGTTTTGAGCGTGGGAAGAACAAAGTTGTTTAGACACTGAGGGAACACGAGATGAGCTGCTAGCACGGGTGTGTCCGGCTCCATCTCGGCTAATGATGACGTGCCACAAAGGGCTGCCCTGATGGTTTAGACGGTAAAGAATCTGCCTGCAACACAGGAGACCCAGGTTCAATCCCTGGGTTGGCAACATCCCCTGGAGAAGGAAATGGCAACCCGCTCCAGTATTCTTGCCTGGAGAATCCCACGGACAGAGGATTCTGGCAAGCTATAGTCCATGGGGGTCGCAAAGAGCTGGACACGACTGAAGTGTATAGAACAACAGCGGCCCCTTGTCACTGGCCATGTGTGTATCAAGAAGTGTACAAGGAGGAGGAGCTCTAATTGGGTGTGACCCAGTGATCCTGACCCCATTACTGATGGACAAACTCCCTTCCTAACCCACCCTCCCGCATGTAACTTGCCTTCCATCAACAGCTAGCTGTCCCCCAGTAGGTCTTCTTCCATCTTTTACACCATTAGGGAATTGCTGCCTGTCACGTGGTTAGGCAGCTCAGCTTCCCAACCTCCACTGCAGCCAGGCGTGGTCACATGACTGCAATCTGACCAATAAGGTGTGAGCAGAGGTGAAATGTACACTTCTCGAGAGCCGTGGCCCAGAAGGTGTGCTGCATGCGACCCCATATCCTCTTCCTTCCCAGTTTCTCCTCCCGGCCGGCCACAGTGTGACAACGTCACGGGAGGTGGCAGGGCAGTGAGGCAGCACTATTCAACTAGGGCTCTGACGAGAGGAGGAAATAAACTTCTGCCTTTTTGGCCATTCTGGTTTTGGGTCTCGTTATGGGAGCCAGGGGGCTTCCCAGGGGACTCGGTAGGTAAAGGACTCTCCTGCAATGCAGGAGACACAGGTTCCACCCCTGGCTCGGGAAGATCCCCTGGGGGGAGGGCATGGCAGCGGGCTCCAGTATCCGGGCCTGGAGAATCTCATGGACAGAGGAGCCTGGTGGCTACAGTCCATGGGGTCGCAATGAGTCGGACGCAACTGAAGTGACTGAGCACACATGCGTGGGAGCCAGGAGACAAGTGCTTGAGAGCCAGGTTCTGCGAGTCCAACCCCAGGTCCACCAATTTCCGTCAGCGTGACCTCAGGGAAGTCACCTAAAGTGTCTATAGCTCGGGCTCTTCACCTGTAATGAAAACGCAAGCCCCTGGCTGCTGTGAGGGAGCAATTAGTTCATTCCATGTGAAGCAGGTAAGATGATTCCCATGGGGACTTCCTGGGAAGTCCAGGGGTGAAGACTCTGTGCTCCCAGTGCATGGGGCTGGGTTCCGACCCCGGTCCGGGAACTAGGCGAGAGTTTGCACGCCAAAACTAAAGGCTCCTGTGTGCTGCCACAAAGCACCCCATGTGCTGCAGCTAAGACCCAGTGCAGTCAAATAAAATTAAATAAATAAATAAGCATGACACTCTTAAATAAACAAAATGATGCCTGTGAGTGTGGGTGATGCACCCCTTGGACCGAGAGTCTAACTCGCAGGCCTTCATCCCTGGGCCCACAGCACTCAGAGGCGCTCTGAGCCAGTCGGAGCGGAGCTGAGTGGACACGAATCCTCCTCACAGAAATACAGGAAGAGGTTTAATCAAGCTTTGTTTACAATGGAAAAATTCAGTTCAAATGGTACTTCTGGACCAAAGGGTGTATTTTTTTTTTTTTTTAAACAGATATGACTCTTCAAGGTAACTGCGCTTTACACATAAATGGTTCAGAGGAAAGGAAGGTGAAGTTTTCCTCATCGACTTCCTGTATTAAATTGTGTGAAATAGTCTTCAGTGGCATGATTGGTACAGAGTTCCTTCATATGTTCTTTCCTGATAATAAAACAAGGAGAAAAAGAAATCAGCAAATGCCTGACTTCCTAAATGTTCCACTTTTTATTGGTGTCTTATCCCCAGGAGATAATTCATCCCAGCACTATGTGCTCAAGGGGAAGAAGGGGCATTTCGTCACCGCTGATTGGTTAGCCTGGCATGCTGCAGTCCACGGGATCACAAAGAGTCAAACACGACTGAGCAACTGAACTGAACTGGCTGGTTAGCCTAGGGACCTGTGCGTGCGAGATGTGGGGACATCTTAGAATTCCGTGATTGTAAAGACGCTTGCTCCTCCCATTTGATTTCTGTGAGATGATCTCTTAATTCTCCCCATTTAGGCTCCCAAAGATGGAACCATCAGTCAACAGACATCTGACTGGAAAAAATACTCGTGGGTCCCCTCTGAATTCAAGCCAGAGCTTGAAGAATAGAGAGATTAAAAAGTTAAATAATGTGTTTTTAGTGACAGGTTCACCTGCTGCTGCTGCTGCTGCTAAGTCACTTCAGTCGTGTCCGACTCTGTGTGACCCCATAGACGGCAGCCCACCAGGCTCCCCCGTCCCTGGGATTCTCCAGGCAAGAACACTGGAGTGGGTTGCCATTTCCTTCTCCAATGTATGAAAGTGAAAGTGAAGTCGCTCAGTCGTGTCCAACCCTCAGCGATCCATGGACTGCAGCCCTCTAGGCTCCTCCATCCATGGGATTTTCCAGGCAAGAGTACTGGAGTGGGGTGCCATCGCCTTCTCCAGACAGGTTCACCTACTGATCTGCATTTGACACTTTCTGTAGTTGGAAGTCTGAACTACTCTGGAGGCCTGTCGTTAGGGAAGAAGAGACTGCTGCTTCCCGGCAGCTCATGAACCCCTCCCTCTGCCCCGCGGGCCCTCCCTGCGGTGGGCAGCTGACACTGTCATCCCCTGTGTCTGGGCCACATGCCTCCTCCTGGAAGCCCACCAGGAGTCCTCCCCTGGGGCTCCCGGGGCCCTCCATGAACTCCGTCACCAGCACCTGTGTCCGGGCCTGCTGGGCTTTGCTAGCGCCCAGGTGAGGACGGTCCAGGGACAGGTGTTTACGGAATGTGGGCACAGGGGAGTCTCAGTCCCTCCCTGGCCTGCGTGGGGACAGATGGCTTCCTAGCACTTGATTTCTGGCTTCCTAGCTCTGAGCCCTTTCCCTGCTCCTCTTTACCAGGTGGCTGTGCCAGAGCCCCACTCACTGCTGCTACGGGGGTGGGGGGCGGGTGGCCTCTGGTGAAAGATACCCCAAGGGTCCTGAGCCTGTGGATGGGAAAGCTTCAGGGAAGGTGAGCCAGGGGTCCAGGAAAGGTTGGTGGTTGCTTCATGGGCCCTGCAGGACACCAGCTCTCACCTCCCCTTTCCCCAGGCCTGGTGCCCTTGATGGTGTTCCCAGTTCCCAGTGCCCCCCTCCCCCGCCCAGCACTCACTGCAGGAGCTGCTCCCTGGCCAGGCTGAGGTTGCTGCAGTCCAGGGCCCTGCGCAGGCCACGCTGCAGGCGCTGCTGCTGCCGCTCAAACAGCAAGGTGGCGCGAGCCTTCTGAATCCTCCGCTGGTCCCAGTCCATGTCTCGCTGGCGCTCTTCCTCCTGGAGCCTCTACAGAGAGGAGAGGCAACTCACCACCGCCCATCCCCCAGCAGGAGAGCCCCACAGGGGACTTCCCTGGTGGTCCGGTGGCAAAGGCTCTGAGCCCCCAATGCATGGGGCCCGGGTTCCATCCCTGGGCGGGGAATTAAGATCCCATGTGCAGCACTGAGTTCACATGGTGCAATAAAGACCCCACATGCTGCAGCTAAGACCCAATGTAGCCAAATAAATAATATAATTTTTTTAAAAAAATCCCTGGCTGTGCTCTAATTAAAAAAAAAAAAAAGAAGAATTGGGAACGATAGTGGGACACAGAAGCCCACAATAAGAGACAGAGTATTCTCAGCATGATCTCAAGTTTCCAAATTATGTCCTTGTATAGAGGAGGAGCCCGGGGGACAGGACACCAGAAGGCATGTGGGGGGATGGGAGAGGGGTCTTCTGAGTGTGAGATTTCACGTGGGATGTTTTCTTCTTTTTGTGTTTCTCTAGTTTCTTATTTGCTTATTTGCAGGCCTGGACACAGGTGCTGGGGGCCAAGAGCTGGGGGCCAGGCTCTTCCACTCCAGTACTCTTGCCTGGAAAATCCCATGGATGGAGGAGCCTAGTGGGCTGCAGTCCATGGGGTCACTAAGAGTCAGACACGACTGAGCGACTTCACTTTCACTTTTCACTTTCATGCATTGGAGAAGGAAATGGCAACCCACTCCAGCGTTCTTGCCTGGAGAATCCCAGGGACGGGGGAGTCTGGCGGGCTGCCGTCTATGGGGTTGCACAGAGTCGGACACGACTGAAGCGACTTAGCAGCAGCAGCAGCTTCTTATTAATTTTCTACAGAGACTGAAAATCAGACCAAAAATGCTGCTTTCGGGGCAGATGGCCGACCTTCCTTGCCAGGCAGTCGGGCTGAACTACTGTTGTGAAGGCAGAGCCGGGCTTGGCGAAGGCGGCCACGTGCCCTGCATCCTGACGCCAGCCTCAGGCTCCTCCCGCTTTGGGCTAACTCCCCTGCCTCACGCCCTGGCTGCTGTTTCCCCTCTCAAGGTGAGGTGCCCAACCTGCTCCCCATCTCCTGGTCCAGGCCACCGGCCCTCCCTCTCCCCGTGCCCGTCTGCTGGGAAGCTCACACCAACCACAGCATCACACGGAGCGTGGCTGTCATCTGCGGACCCCATGGGAACCTCACCCATCCTCTGCAGGTCTGAGAACGTCTCCAAATCTCTTTTCTGTCATGATTTCACGTCATTTCAACATACTCAGAGATGACCCTTTCCCTGCTTCCCAGTGATTCTGCCTCTTCTCCAAAGACCCCCCTTCCAATCTCTCAGCCATCCGCCCCAGAGGGCAAACAATGCCCATGGTTCTTGAACTCCAGCGGGTATCAGAAGCCCTGGCAGGGAGGGGGCACTTGCTGAGTATTTCCGGTTCAGTAGGCCTGGCGAGGGCCTGAGAATCTCCATCGCTCTCAAGTTCCTAGGTGTGGCTGGTCCAGACGGCCTGCTTTGGGAACTTCTGCCCCCACCCTGTCGTTGCCAATACCACCCCCGTCCGGAGTCTCACCTTGGAGTCCCATCCACCGCAGTGAGGACCTGCCCCTCTTCCTCCACACCCTCGTTCCCACGAGGTTCCCTCACACTGTGACGGCCAGTCCAGACTGGTACCTCTCAATGGCCCCTTGAACTATGTGTGTCTTCCTCCTCGTTCAGCCCAGTGTCCACAGCTGACACCCGCTGGCAGACACCTGGGCACCCTGAGCCTCCCACCTGGTCCCATTTGCCAGGCAAGCTCTGACCATCATTGAGTCCCAAGCTCTCCCGTGATAGGCGAGCATGGCCCTACTCACGAGGGTCACTTCAAGTTCATGACCGGGACTCAAAGTGGGGGGAGAGGGGAGCTGGGGCTGCCCGGCCACTCGCCCCTTCCCCTTTCCAGATGACCTTTGAGCACTTTTGTTCTTGCAAAACTCCTACCCCTCACCCTCAGCTGCTGACCACTCTCCTATTTCGCCAGGAAATAGGGGCTCCAGAGAAGCCCCTCAAGGCAATACAGCCCTACCTACCTCTCACGCTATGGCTGTGGTTAAGGCCATGGTCCTTGCAGTTTCTGTTCCCGAAGAGAGAATCCTCTTCCCAGGTGACTCCCCCCACCTTCAGACCTTTGTTTCAAGGTCATGAGTCCCATGATGACCCTCCTCACTCCCAGCACTCTCAGCCCGCCTACCCTAGCCTCTGCCCCTGCCCAGCACCCAGCACCTGTGGGATCACTCCACTCTTGTCCTCCCCCACAAATGGAATACAGACTCCTTGAGGGCAGCTTCTGGGGACCAGTGTGACAGCGGCTGTAACTAGATGCTCCAGGAAGGCGGGAGGGAGCACAGAGCCACGTCTAAGGGCTGGGGCGGGTGGAGAGGGGTGGTGGTGGAGGAACAGTGGGGGGCTGAGGACTTGGGGAATGGGGCAAGGGACAAGCACCAGCTTCTCCTGGACTTGCTGTTTCTGCATCAGGCGGATCTCCTCCAGCTGCTCCTGGCTCATGCCCTTCCAGCGGTCGGGCACCACGCGATGCGGCCCGAAGGAGCTGGCTGCCTGCTGCGGGTTCTCTGAGAGCAGGTCCCCACGCAGCAGGTTGGAGATCTCGGCTAGGTTGTCCTCCTGTTCTTGTTTTCGCTCTTGAATTTTCTTTTCCGCTGATTCCAGGGCCTGCGCAGGGGAAGATATTAAGGATGATACCCTGAAGGGGCTTCCCTGGTGGCTCAGACAATAAAGAATCCACCTGCCATGCGGGAGACCCGGGTTCCATTCCTGGGTTGGGAAGATCCCCTGGAAGAGGGCATGGCAACCCACTCCAGGATTCTTGCCTGGAGAATCCCAAGAACAGAGGAGCCTGGCGGGCTACAGTCTCTGGGGTTGCAGAGTTGGACACGACTGAGCAACTCAACACGTCTGAGTGAGCCTGGTGGGACTGAGGCGCAGGCTGGCAAACCTTGCAGGGGCCCTTGAAGAAAGAATGTGCTAAACAGGGCTCCTGGGTGGGTGGGTGGAGACTTATCAGGTATGGACGTGGGGAGGTCCCTGGACCCCTGGTTGCCTGGGCGATGCCGGGTGAGTGGGCTGGGCTCAGAGGATCACCACCAGCTGGTCACGTGCACAATCCCGGCAGGTCTTTGTCTGCAGTGATTTGCCAAAGCAGGGAGAGGCCCCCCCCCATTAGGCGGCCATCTCCCCTTGGCCTGGCCTCACCCACCCCCAGGTCAGGGCTGTGAACCCTCCCCTGTGGTCCTGGTCACCCTGGGCCAGCGGCAGGCCACAGAGAACTGCCAACCAAGTGATTTGCGGAAGTGGTGATTTCTAAAAGGTGTTCCTACTGCCCGGCAACCTCAGCCCCCAGGGCCAATAAATTCCTGGTCAAATCCCTGCTTACATGAAGGCGATGGGTAGAAGGGACAGGCGCTGGCTGTGTGACCTGCAGCTAGACAGCTTCCCTCTCGGCTACAGTTATTTCTCTGTCAAGTCAAGTCAAGGATGAAACCAGTTCTATTTAATATTGGACAGACAGGGCACTTTGCTAGGTGCCCTCATGTAGCAGGGGCTAACAAGGAGGCCGGCCTGACTATATTACATAAGTGCATGCTTTGTGATTGGACAGGTCTGATTTGAATACTGAACTTCTACTATTTGGAAGTCCAGTGTTTACATCTGCCAAAGCAAATCAGATTAGGACTCAGCTATCTCTAAGAAAGTCAACTCCTCCCTCTGAGCCTGTTTCTTGATCAGTTGAGTTCATGGTGCCTCTCTTGACAGGGCTGTTGAACACCGTGACTAATAAGATCAGATAATTGTTGCAGAGATTAAAAAAAACATATTCTGGGAGTCCATCGGTGGCACAGTGGTTAGGATTCCTGGGCTTTCACTGCCATTGTCTGGGTTCAGTCCCTGGTCAGGGAACTGAGATCCTGCAAGCCACATGGCATGGCCAAAAATAAATAAATAACCATGGCTATCACTGATGAGTTGAGAATGCTGGGACACCCAGGGAGGTGGCTGTGTGTCTTCCCTCCCCTCCAGACAGGCCTGGGGTGTACACCTGGTTCTTGTTGAATTCTTTCACAGTTGCACAAACCGCCTTCCTGGTGGCAGTTTCCAGATTCTGTAAGTGCTTGGCTGTCTCGTCAAACTGCAGCCTTGTCTTCAAGTAGAGATTCTCTGAAAGGAAGAAAAATACAGTCAAAGCATGTGTGCCTGCCCAGGGCTCCTTCCCAGACGTGCAAAGCGCCCTGCAGAGCGTTGTTTCTGCCTCTGCTTCTCATCACGTGCCCATCAGAAGAAGGGGGGTGCAATGGAAGGCTCATGGGAGATGCAGATGAGTTAATGCAAGCCAGGCTCTTAGACAAGTGCCTGGCAGCATTAGCAATCGTCACTGTGGCCTGGTAATGTCTACGGACATGACTGAGCACACTTATCTGTGGTACCAAGGGAGAAGGGATTACGGGGCAGCGTTGTAGGAGATAAGGTCAGACTGTGAAGGCCTTGCTGGTACTTGAAATAAATTTGGTTTTTATTTAGTGTGTTAGTCGCTCAGTCGAGTCTCTGTGACCCTATGGACTATAGCCCATCAGGCTCCTCTGTCCACGGAGTTCTCCAGGCAATAACACTGGAGTGGGTTGCCATGCCCTTCTCTCCAGGGGATCTTCCTGACCCAAGGATCAAACCTGGGTCTCCCAGATGGCAGGCATATTCTTTACCAACTGAGACAATCATTAATGAGTAAAGTAAGAAGCTATTGGTTTTGAACAAAGGATCCCACTTAATTTTTTATTTTTGGCTATGCTGTGAGTCATGTGGGATCTTAGTTCCCCGACCAGGGATTTAAGCCATGTCCCCTGCATTGGGAACATGGAATGGAAACCACTGGACCACCAGGGAAGTAGCAGCTTTGTGTGTGTGTGTGTGTGTGTGTGTGTGTGTGTGTGTGTGTGTGTGTGTATTAACCACTGGACCACCAGGGAAGTAGCAACTTTATGTATATATATATATATATATATTTGCCTTGGCACATGGGATCTTTGCTGTGGCAAGCAGACTCTAGAGCTCATAGGCTCAGCAGTTGCCTCGCAGGCTTAGTTGTGCCATGGCATGCAGGATCTTAGTTTCCCTACGAGGGATCAAACCTGCGTGCCCTGCACTGGATGTCAGATTCTCAACCACTGGACTGCCAGGGAAGTCCCTCAGCAGTTTAACTTTTTAACAAGATCATTCTGGCTATTGGGCTGAGAAGAGAGTGTAGGGAGGCAAAGGCAGAAGCTGGGAGGCCAGTTAGAGGTTATTTCGGTGATCCAGTTGGGATGTGCTGGCCTTTGAGTCTAGTGGTAGTGGTGGAGGTAGTGATGGTGGTTGGAACTCGAGACAACTTGCTGCAGGAGTGCGTGTGGCATCGGAGAGAAAGGAAGGAGTCAAGAGGGCTTGGTTTGGGTGGGAGCAACGGGAAGAACAGAGCTCCCATCGATGGAGGTGGACGGTCAGGTTCAGGGATGATCCAAGTGTCTTACTGGACATGAACTGACACAGGTTACTCCTTGGAAGGAAAGTTATGACCAACCTAGATAGCATATTCAAAAGCAGAGACATCACTTTGCCAACAAAGTTTCGCCTAGTCAAGGCTATGGTCTTTCCTGTGGTCATGTATGGATGTGAGAGCTGGACTGTGAAGAAGGCTGAGCGCCGAAGAATTGATGCTTTTGAACTGTGGTGTTGGAGAAGACTCTTGAGAGTCACTTGGACTGCAAGAAGATCCAACCAGTCCATTCTGAAGGAGATCAGCCCTGGGATTTCTTTGGAAGGAAGGATGCTAAAGCTGAAACTCCAGTATTTTGGCCACCTCATGCGAAGAGTTGACTCATTGGAGAAGACTCTGATGCTGGGAGGGATTGGGGGCAGGAGGAGAAGGGGACGACAGAGGATGAGATGGCTGGATGGCATCACTGACTCGATGAATGTGAGTCTGAGTGACCTCCGAGAGCTGGTGATGGATAGGGAGGCCTGGCGTGCTGCGGTTCATGGGGTCGCAGAGTCGGACACGACTGAGCGACTGATCTGATCTGAGACCTATGTCTTTCCCCCTGTCTTCCCAGCAGGCTGTGAGCATACTGAGGGTCAGACCAGTGCTGAGTTACCCTGGGCGCCAGGATCCCACAGGCGCCCTGACACACCACAAGCTCAGAAAGTGTTTCCTGCGTGATGGACGTGTGACTAAAGACGTCCAAACCCTGAAACACGGGTTCTGATGTCTCTTTGTTTGGCCATGTGGCTAAAGTAGCCTATTAGTGAGGCTTAAGAGACAAAAATGAAACAAGAAAAAAAAAAAACAAAAAAACTGGAGTTGATTTGTTAAACAAAGTATTGAGACCCACTTGTCTTTTTTGTTCTGTTACCTGCACATTTTTGATTCTCTCGGCCAATCATCCGTTCCTTTTGCTGTTGCAGGGACCATTCCCTGTTTTGTTCCTCTTGGAATTTCTTCCTTACATGGAAGTTTAAATCCTCTCCCATGAATTTCTGCATTCCTGATATTGTATTCCAAGCATCAAAATCTGACTGCCGGGCTGGACGATCCTTCTTAAGGGCTAGGGGGTCAGAGAGGTCAAATTCACGGCGTGTTTCCGGCCTCTGAAAGCTCTGTTGGAAATCATTGATAGCTTTACAGAGATTTTTCCTATCTCTCCTTTCCCGGTTTTCTGATATGCATGCGATCTTGTCATTTTGTCTCATTTCAGCAGCTAGAAAAGATAAAGCATATTCATTAGCGAAAGATTCAGAGCAAAGAAAGAAATTTGAATCTCCCCCCAAAAATAATTTTTAGTGATTCTAAAAGTCATCCAACTCTCCCAAAGGTTAACACAACCATTAAAGGATTAGAATTCTGAATATAAAAAAGCACCTACAAATCAACTTTAAAACAAACAACCTAACCACAAAGGGGCAAAGGAAGGGAAAAGGCAAGTCACTACAGAGCAACCTGAATGATCAATAAGCGTGTGAAAAGATCATCAACCATCCGAGATGGGAAACATCCAATGAATTGAAGAAACATTTTAAAATGCTGAAAATAGTAGGTATCAGGAAGGACGTGGAGAAACGTAGAGGTTTCTCATTTACTGCTTGTGAAAGTGTAACTTGGTACTTTTATAACCATGGAAAGCAACTTGCCAACATTCCCTGAAACTGAAAATGCGCACATCCTAGGACCTGTGAGTGCCATGTCCAGGTCCATTAGGAACATGAGCATTGGGACACAGTGCAGGAGAGTCACTGACATTGTTTGCAATTATTTAAAAAACTGGAAAAATCTAAATCAGCCACCAGCAGAGGAATAAAGAAACTGGTTAAAATTCATAGAAGAAAATATCATAAAGCAATTAAAATGAATATTCTGTATGGAGATCACCTATAAGTTCCCAAAATAGGTTGTTGAATTTCTTAAATGTTGCAAAAGGATACATTCAATATATCTTTGATGTAAAAATGTAAAACACACACAAATTTTATATGGTCATGGATAAAACTACATGTGGAAAATTCTGAAAGAGATGGGAATACCAGACCACCTGATCTGCCTCTTGAAAAATTTGTATGCGGATCAGGAAGCAACACTTAGAACTGGACATGGAACAACAGACTGGTTCCAAATAGGAAAGGGAGTACATCAAGGCTGTATATTGTCACCCTGTTTATTTAACTTATATGCAGAGTACATCATGAGAAACGCTGGACTGGAAGAAACACAAGCTGAAATCAAGATTGCCGGGAGAAATATCAATAACCTCAGATATGCAGATGACACCACCCTTATGGCAGAAAGTGAAGAGGAACTCAAAAGCCTCTTGCTGAAAGTGAAAGTGAAAAAGTTGGCTTAAAGCTCAACATTCAGAAAACGAAGATCATGGCATCTGGTCCCATCACTTCATGGGAAATAGATGGGGAAACAATGGAAACAGTGTCAGAATTTATTTTTCTGGGCTCCAAAATCACTACAGATGGTAACTGCAGCCATGAAATTAAAAGACGCTTACTCCTTGGAAGGAAAGTTATGACCAATCTAGATAGCATATTCAAAAGCAGAGACATTACTTTGCCAACAAAGTTTCGCCTAGTCAAGGCTATGGTCTTTCCTGTGGTCATGTATGGATGTGAGAGCTGGACTGTGAAGAAGGCTGAGCGCCGAAGAATTGATGCTTTTGAACTGTGGTGTTGGAGAAGACTCTTGAGAGTCCCTTGGACTGCAAGGAGATCCAACCAGTCCATTCTGAAGGAGATCAGCCCTGGGATTTCTTTGGAAGGAATGATGCTAAAGCTGAAACTCCAGTCCTTTGGCCACCTCATGCTTAGAGTTGACTCATTGGAAAAGACTCTGATGCTGGGAGGGATTGGGGGCAGGAGGAGAAGGGGACGACAGAGGATGAGATGGCTGGATAGCATCACTGACTCGATGGTCGTGAGTCTCAGTGACCTCCGGGAGTTGGTGATAGACAGGGAGGCCTGGTGTGCTGCGATTCATGGAGTCGCAAAGAGTCGGACACAACTGAGGGACTGATCTGATCTGATCTGATCTGAAACCTACATGAAGGGTACAAGTACAGAAACACGCATGATCACACCTCTGAGGAATGATCACACCTCTGAGGAATGATCACACCTCTGAGGAGGGGAGAAGAGGAAAATGGTAAAATGGAGGAGAGCTTTAGCTACTTCTGTGTAACATTTAATTCTCAAAAATCATTCTTAATAAAAGATATCTAAAGCCAGGTTGGCAAAATGTTCATGTCTAGTCTGGTGGTGGGTATGTGTATGTCTGTCACATCATTTCTGTAAGTTTGAATTACTTTTGTAAAAAATTTATTGAAGTATAATTGATTTCCATTGCTGTGTTAATTTCTGCTGTAGAGCAAAGTGATTCAGTTATACATATACATATATATTCTTTTCCATTATGGTTTATCACAGGTTTGAACTACTTTTACACTACAATTTTAAAGGAAAATATGAAACACTATAAAGAAGAAAAGACCCTGATGCTGGGAAAGATTGAGAGCAGAAAGAGAGCAGGGTGACAGAGGATGAGACGGTCGGATGGCATCCCTGACTCCATGGACATGAGTCTGAGCAGACTCTGGGAGAGAGTGAAGCACAGGGAAGCCTGGCACATTGCAGTCTGGGGGTCACAGAGTCAGACACGACTGAGCGACTGAAATGAGCTGATGAAGAAAGTAAACTTCATTCCTCATGCCATCACTCCAAATTTACCACTGGTCATATTTTGGTATAGTTCCTTTGTGTCTTTTTCTAAACATATTTTTATATATTTTTAACTTATGTATATTTATATATTTAAACTTAATTGATGACCCATTGTACGTATAATTTTATATCCTTTTTTCTATTCAAAAAATCCTTATGGTGCTTTAAAAGACATTGTTGGACATAACAGGGGCAGAAATGAATACTATTTGAGAATCTGACCCCAAGCCAGAACACTTTTACTTGAACCATGCCTGGTTCTGAGTCAGCTCTGGGGTCTGGGCTCAAGAGTGTGTGTTGTCTACTATTACCAGCTGCCCCTGGTAGAAGTTCTTGAGCTTTTGGCAGAGAATATGCATGTGTATGAGGTTTTTCATACCTAGTTTTTAAAGAAAACAGAAAAAAATATACATGTCTGCGCACCATATATATCCTACTCATATAGAATTCAATAGCTAATTTTCAAGTGTGGAAGAATTGGTGCATTAAGTTAACTGAGCACAAGAAACTGTGAAATTTTAAAAGGAAGAAGAGTGTGAAAATGACAAGGCTTTACACACATGAGGAATGTGATCTGGGTCTAAAGGCACACAGCCCTCAACCACTCAACGGCCATTCAGAGAATGCTCACCAAAGGCTTCCTCTCTCGCTTTTTCAGTTGCTGCTTTTATGTTCTGATCACAAACCTGAGCATCCCAGGCCGTGGTGTCACCCTGGGAAAGGAAAACAATGGGAGAGAATAAGAGCCAGACAATTTTATTCAGTTGATAACAATCCTATTTATTTTTTCATAAACCAAATTGTCTCATACCCGAATGTCCTTGTGTGCCTCTGTTGGTTCTTCAGCCTGTCTTAACTTTCCCTAGAGCTTCCTTCTCCCTTTCTTAGTCAGTAGGTCCTCATCCTCAGAACACCACTTAAGCATCACCTCCTCCGGGAAGCCCTCTCTGCTTTCCTCTCCCAGCCCTAGGTGGTTGACTTCCCTGCGTTATAATGTGACCATTTTAACGCCTGCCTCGTCCACTGGGCTATCAACTTCACAAAGTCAAGGATCGTCTTATCCCTCATCTCCAAGGCCTGGCTCAGGTTTGCCACAAAGTAAGAACTCTCTCTACTGGCATTTGTCTGTTGAATGGACTGGAGGAAATCCCTGGCAATGTAGAAAGTCTGGCTCAGAGAGAGGAGAACTGCATTCCAGTCTCTGGCCACTAACTCCAGGTAAGCTCGCTCCCCGCTGCAGGACTCAATTTGCCTGTCTGGCAAGTGACAGGGAGCATTTTTCAGTCTTGTTATGAGGCCTCCTTCATTCTCCGAAAACTCAATACGTGGAACAGTTCTTCCCAGCAAAGCTTGGAGCTGTCCGCCTGGATCAAAAGTTTCATTCCAATAGTTCATCATCTCTTGTTGCTTGCTGCTCGCCTCTCTTGTTTCCCCCGCCCTCTTGTCCCCCTCCCCTCCCCCACCATTCCCTCCTGGCTCCTCTCCCTTCAGATCCAGAGGGTCTCACCCCAATGATCCTGTTCCTGGCGTTGAAAATCCGTTTCTGCCTGCCCAGCTCCGCATATCTTCTTTTGGCCAGGACAAAGTCCTCCTGCAGGTCCTTGGGCTGTGCTACTTCCATGACTGCGAATTGCTAAGAAATTCTAAAAGATTTCAAAAACATGCGAGATTAAAAGAAAAGACAACAAAAATAAAACAAGCTCAAGTCCAGCGAGGCTGGCTCCCTAGGAGTCCGGGCAGGTGGGATGCGAGCCTGCCCAAGAGGCTTTCAATCGGCCTTCTCTCGCTGCCCCAGAGGCAGGGAGTCTCGGTTTCTTCGGAAACGTAAACAACTCCGGTTGCTAAGAAACAGCGCAGCGCTCGCCGGTGTTCTCGCGAGACCGCACGAGGCGCTTCCCGCGCTTTTCCCGCCAGCGTGTGAGAACGCAGCTGACGCGCAGAGGGGGCAGCCATGAGCCGTTTAGAAGTGCTGCTTGTGGAGAACTTTAAGTCGTGGCGGGGCCGCCAGGTCATAGGCCCCTTCAGGAGGTTCACGTGCATCATCGGCCCCAACGGCTCCGGTAACTAGGGACCTAGAATGTCTTCTCCCGCCGCAGTCGGCGGAGCCGCTTCTTGCCTGAGGAAACGTGAGGGAGGCCTCAAGGCCTGGACTCAGGCTCGACCCTCGCCGCCCACCTCAGGGGCGGGGTGGGATGCAGGATGGGGTGGGAAGCGACCCTCAGACTCCGTCCAGGGCGGGTAGGAAGTGGCAGGGAGCCCCCTCTCGCCGTCCACCCGGCCAACCGTCACCCTTTGCCCCGACCCTCAGACCGCACCCCAGGGGCCTGACCCTCACCCAGGGGCCTGACCCTCACCCAGCTCCCTGACCCTCAGACCCCACCCCCAGGGGCCTGACCCTCACCCAGCTCCCCGACCCTCAGACCGCACCCCAGGGGCCTGACCCTCACCCAGCTCCCCCACCCTCAGACCGCACCCCAGGGGCCTGACCCTCACCCAGCTCCCCCACCCTCAGACCGCACCCCAGGGGCCTGACCCTCACCCAGCTCCCTGACCCTCAGACCCCACCCCCAGGGGCCTGACCCTCACCCAGCTCCCCGACCCTCAGACCGCACCCCAGGGGCCTGACCCTCACCCAGCTCCCCCACCCTCAGACCGCACCCCAGGGGCCTGACCCTCACCCCAGCTCCCCGACCCTCAGACCACACCCCCAGGGGCCTGACCCTCACCCAGCTCCCTGACCCTCAGACCGCACCCCAGGGGCCTGACTCTCACCCAGCTCCCCCACCCTCAGACCACACCCCAGGGGCCTGACCCTCACCCCAGCTCCCCGACCCTCAGACCACACCCCCAGGGGCCTGACCCTCACCCAGCTCCCTGACCCTCAGACCGCACCCCAGGGGCCTGACTCTCACCCAGCTCCCCCACCCTCAGACCACACCCCAGGGGCCTGACCCTCACCCCAGCTCCCCGACCCTCAGACCACACCCCCAGGGGCCTGACCCTCACCCAGCTCCCTGACCCTCAGACCACACCCCCAGGGGCCTGACCCTCACCCCAGCTCCCTGACCCTCAGACCGCACCCCAGGGGCCTGACCCTCACCCAGCTCCCCAACCCTCAGACCGCACCGCAGGGGCCTGACCCTCACCCAGCTCCCCAACCCTCAGACCGCACCGCAGGGGCCTAACCCTCACCCAGCTCCCCGACCCTCAGACCGCACCCCAGGGGCCTGACCCTCACCCAGCGGCCTGACCCTCACCCCAGCTCCCCGACCCTCAGACCACACCCCCAGGGGCCTGACCCTCACCCAGCTCCCTGACCCTCAGACCACACCCCAGGGGCCTGACCCTCACCCAGCGGCCTGACCCTCACCCCAGCTCCCCAACCCTCAGACCGCACCCCAGGGGCCTGACCCTCACCCCAGCTCCCCGACCCTCAGACCGCACGACCAGGGGCCTGAACGTCACCCTCTGCCCCGACCCTCAGACCGCACCCCAGGGGCCTGACCATCACCCAGCTCCCCGGCCCTCAGACCGCACCCCAGGGGCCTGACCATCACCCAGCTCCCCGACCCTCAGACCGCACGCCAGGGGCCTGACCGTCACCCCAGCTCCCCAACCCTCAGACTGCACCCCCAGGAGCCTGACCCTCACCCAGCTCCACGACCTTCAGACCGCACCCCAGGGGCCTGACCCTCACCCAGCTCCCCAACCCTCAGACCCCACTCCCAGGGGCCTGACTCTCACCCCAGCTCCCCGACCCTCAGACCGCACGCCAGGGGCCTGACACTCACCCCAGCTCCCCAACCCTCAGACTGCACCCCCAGGAGCCTGACCCTCACCCAGCTCCACGACCTTCAGACTGCACCCCAGGGGCCTGACCCTCACCCAGCTCCCCAACCCTCAGACCCCACCCCCAGGGGCCTGACCATCACCCAGCTCCCCGACCCTCAGACCGCACCCCAGGGGCCTGACCATCACCCAGCTCCCCGACCCTCAGACCGCACCCCAGGGGCCTGACCGTCACCCCAGCTCCCCAACCCTCAGACTGCACCCCCAGGAGCCTGACCCTCACCCAGCTCCACAACCTTCAGACCGCACCCCAGGGGCCTGACCCTCATCCAGCTCCCCGACCCTCAGACCGCACTCCCAGGGCCCTGACTCTCACCCCAGCTCCCCGACCCTCAGACCGCACCCCAGGGGCCTGACCCTCACCCCAGCTCCCCGCCCCTCAGACCGCACGCCAGGGGCCTGACCCTCACCCAGCTCTACGACCTTCAGACCGCACCCCAGGGGCCTGACCATCACCCAGCTCCCCGACCCTCAGACCGCACCCCAGGGGCCTGACCGTCACCCCAGCTCCCCAACCCTCAGACTGCACCCCCAGGAGCCTGACCCTCACCCAGCTCCACGACCTTCAGACCGCACCCCAGGGGCCTGACCCTCACCCAGCTCCCCGACCCTCAGACCACACTCCCAGGGGCCTGACTCTCACCCCAGCTCCCCGACCCTCAGACCACACCCCCAGGGGCCTGACCCTCACCCTCTGCCCTGACCTTCAGACCACACCCCCAGGGGCCTGACCCTCACCCTCTGCCCTGACCCTCAGACCGCACCCCCAGGGGCCTGACCCTCACCCAGCTCCCCGACCCTCAGACTGCACCCCCAGGAGCCTGACCCTCACCCAGCTCCACGACCTTCAGACCGCACCCCAGGGGCCTGACTCTCACCCCAGCTCCCCGACCCTCAGACCACACCCCCAGGGGCCTGACCCTCACCCTCTGCCCTGACCCTCAGACCGCACTCCCAGGGGCCTGACCCTCACCCAGCTCCCCAACCCTCAGACTGCACCCCCAGGAGCCTGACCCTCACCCAGCTCCACGACCTTCAGACCGCACCCCAGGGGCCTGACCCTCACCCTCTGCCCTGACCCTCAGACCATACCCCAGGGGCCTGACCCTCACCCAGCTCCCTGACCCTCAGACCACACCCCCAGGGGCCTGACCCTCACCCAGCTCCCCGAACCTCAGACCACACCCCCAGGGGCCTGACCCTCACCCTCTGCCCTGACCTTCAGACCACACCCCCAGGGGCCTGACCCTCACCCTCTGCCCTGACCCTCAGACCGCACCCCCAGGGGCCTGACCCTCACCCAGCTCCCCGACCCTCAGACCGCACCCCCAGGGGCCTGACCCTCACCCTCTGCCCTGACCCTCACCCAGCTCCCTGACCCTCAGACCACACCCCCGGGAGCCTGACCCTCACCCAGCTCCCTGACCCTCAGACCACACCCCAGGGGCCTGACCCTCACCCTCTGCCCTGACCCTCAGACCGCACCCCCAGGGGCCTGACCCTCACCCAGCTCCCCGACCCTCAGACCGCACCCCCGGGAGCCTGACCCTCACCCAGCTCCCTGACCCTCAGACCACACCCCAGGGGCCTGACCCTCAGACCGCACCCCCAGGGGCCTGACCCTCACCCAGCTCCCTGACCCTCAAACCGCACCCCCGGGAGCCTGACCCTCACCCAGCTCCCTGACCCTCAGACCACACCCCAGGGGCCTGACCCTCACCCAGCTCTCCAACCCTCAGACCACACCCCCGGGAGCCTGACCCTCACCCAGCTCCACGACCCTCAGACCGCACCCCCAGGGGCCTGACCCTCAACCCTCTGCCCCAGCTCCCCAACCCTCAGACCACACTCCTGGGAGCCTGACCCTCACCCTCTGCCCCAGCTCCCTGACCCTCGCTCCAGCTCTACGATCCTCAGATTGCACCCCCAGGGCCCTGATCCTCGCCTTAGCTCCACGGCCCTCAGATGCACCCCCGGGAGCCTGACCTTGCCTGCTGCCCCAGCTCCCTGACACTCACACCATACCCCCAGGGGCCTGACCCTCGCTCCAGCTCCACGACCCTCAGACTGCACCCCCAGGGGCCTGACCCTCACCCCAGCTCTACGATCCTCAGATTGCACCCCCAGGGGCCTGATCCTCGCCCCAGCTCCACGGCCCTCAGATGCACCCCCGGGAGCCTGACCTCGCCTGCTGCCCCACCTCCCTGACACTCAGACCATACCCCCAGGGGCCTGACCCTCGCTCCAGCTCCACGACCCTCAGACTGCACCCCCAGGGGCCTGACCCTCACCCCAGCTCTATGATCCTCAGACTGCACCCCCAGGGGCCTGATCCTCGCCCCAGCTCCACGGCCCTCAGATGCACCCCCGGGAGCCTGACCTCGCCCGCTGCCCCACCTCCCTGACACTCAGACCACACCCCCAGGGGCCTGAACCTCACCGGCTGCCCCACCTCCCCAACCCTCAGACTGCACCTCCAGCTCCCTGACCCTCAGACCACACCTCCAGGGGCCTCACCCTCACCCTTGCCCCAGCTCCCTGACCCTCAGACCACACCCCCAGGGACCTCACCCTCGCCAGCTGCCCCAGCTCCCTGACCCTCAGACTGTACCCCCAGGAGCCTGGCCCTCACCCGCTGCCCCAACTCCATGATCCTCAGACCCTTGCCCTGCAGCCCCAGCCCCAGGGTTCCACCTTGGACTCTCCTCTCCTTCACCCCTGCTCCTCTGCCCTGTGGGTTCCTCGTCTTGCCCTTAGTCATGGTTGCTTTCCTCTCCATCCCCTTCTCTTTCTCGTCTAAAAAGACATAATGGGAGCGAGATCGGGAGGAAGTCATTGGTTTCAAGGGGCTCGAACAACCATTTGGATCCAAGGAACCTTCGCAGGAATATTATGGAAATGACTGTGATAATTGAGCTTTCCCCAAATTCCTGGTACCCTTCTTTTTGTTTAATTCTCACAAATGCGTATAATTCCCATTCTACAGTGGAGGAAACTGAGGTTCAGAGGGTCCAAATGACTTTCCAAGATTGCCCAGTAAGTGGCAGAGTCTGGACTGGAATTGGAGCCTGACTAGGTTCACCTTGGCTCCATGATTGGAAAGAGTGGGTTAATGACCCAAAGCTGGTGGGAGTAAGCTCTAAAACAATAGTGACCTTGAGATTTTCCCCAAATCTGGAGACTCCAGTTTGGCTTTCTCAATCCAGATTTCCTTTTCTTAGCTCAGAAACCTTTTTTGAGTTTAAAGAGACCTGTTGACTCAGTAAATTAATTTATATGACAGATATGAATAGGACACTTAAATGTGTGCTTTCTGGGCACACCAAATCTGGAATATAATTATTGTGGAAGTGTTGTAAAATTTCTGTTGCATTTTAAAAACGGCTGTTGTTTAAGGTTTTCTTTTGCACTTAGTATATGTGAAAGAATGTGCTTACTCAGTCCGCCTCTTTGCGACCCCCGTGGACTGTAGCCCACCAGGCTCCTCTGTCCATGGGGATTCTCCAGGCAAGAAATGAGTGGGTTGCTATGCCCTCCTCCAGGGGATCTTCCCAACCCAGGGATTGAAGCCAGGTCTCCCGCATTCCAGGCAGATACTTTACTGTCTGACCACCAGGGAAGCCCACGTGAAAGAATACCTGAGCTTAGATGTATTCACACATTTGATTTCCTTGCCTCTTCTCTGTAATGTATTTCCTCATTTACTCTGTTATCAGAAAACATTGAAAAAATGATTACTGTAATCACTCCTGCATTGTTATCCTGACTCCACTCATTTATCAGGAAGTTACTGAGCCCACCACCAAGTGATTTTCACCTTTTAACTGATCATTATGTGGAGGGTTGCTCAATTCTGTTTTGCATTTCCAATGGTGTGATACTTAGAATGAGTGTTTGTACAAAGTCTTGAACTCCTCTCAGTACACTTGAACTGAGCTCAAGTGTCTTTTCATATGGTTAAGGGCCTTTTGTATTTCTCATTCTCTGAGTTGAACTGAACTGAACTGCCCTTTTATGTTCTTTGCCCACTTTTCTGGTGGTTTGTCTTGCAAATCTTTCTAAAACATATCTGAAAAAGTCACTGCTATTCCTGAAATCCTTTGTAGTTTCCAGTAATCTTCAGCATCAAGTTTAGTTTCTCTCTTTTCATTCCCAACCTTGAAAGCTTTGCTCCATCTCTGTATATTCAGTTCAGTTGCTCAGTTCTGTCCTACTCTTTGTGACTCCATGGACTGCAGCACGCCATGCTTCCCTGTCCATCACCAACTCTGGAGCTTGCTCAAACTCATGCCCGTTGAGTTGGTAATGCCATCAAACCATCTCATCCTCTGTCGTCCCCTTCTCCTCCTGCCTTCAGTCTTTGCCAGCATCAGATCAGATCAGATCAGTCGCTCAGTCATGTCCGACTCTTTGCGACCCCATGAATCGCAGCACGCCAGGCCTCCCTGTCCATCACCAACTCCCGGAGTTCACTCAGACTCATGTCCATCGAGTCAGTGATGCCATCCAGCCATCTCATCCTCTGTCGTCCCCTTCTCCTCTTGCCCCCAATCCCTCCCAGCATCAGAGTCTTTTCCAGTGAGTCAACTCTTTGCATCAGGTGGCCAAAGTTTTGGAGTTTCAGCTTCAGCATCAGTCCTTCCAATGATTATTCAGGACTGATTTCCTTTAGGATGGACTGGTTTGATCTTGTAGTCCAAGGGACTCTCTGTATCATTACTTACCCTTTTCTTACTATAATGTGCTAAGTTGCTTCGATCTGTCTGACTCTCTGCAGTCTTATGGACTATAACCCGCCAAGCTCCTCTGTCCATGGGATTCTCCAGGCAAGAATACTGGAGTGGATAGCCATGGGGGACCTTCCTAACCCAGGGATCAAACCAGAGTTTCTTATGTCTCCTGCATTGGCAGGCGGGTTCTTTACCACTAGTGCCACCTGGGAAGTCCATTCTTAATAGAGTGGTACCTTGCTTTCCTGGTTGTACCAGTGATCAAGCTATTTTCTTTTCCTGTAAGGGTTATGTTTACATTCAGCATTGCTTCCCCAAACTTCTACTTCCTCTTTAAAATTTATCCCAGAAGTGTCTCCTGCAAAGCCTACTCAGAGTTTCCAGTAGTTCGTGCTGCTCTTAAGTGTTTCATAGTTCTTTGTTTTTAGCTTGGAACTTATTGTAGTAAGTTATAATTTCCTGCTTTTAGTGGGAAGAGTATAGATTTTGGAATTAGACACCTAACCCCAAAATATGATTGTTTGAGCCTCTGGTTTTTTATTTATGAAATGAGGTTCAATTAAAAATTGATAATATCCCCCACTGTAAGCACCTTAGGGGAAAATCCTACATACTGTTTGTTTTTAGCCTCAGTAATTAGGAGAATGCCTGATTAATAGGTGTTCCATAAATGTTTATAGAATGAAGGAATGAATTTGAAGAGGCAAGAGAGTGAATGTTGAGTCCAGCTAAGAGTCTTCTCAAAGTAAGGAGGGGTTGAAAAACTAGAGGAATGGTAAGGAAGGAGAAGAATGGAAGAGATATGCAGAGTTGAAATCAGAAGGGACTTAGCAGCTGTTGTTAAGAGGGCAGATGAGTGTGAAAATTGGGGTTTTGAGATAGAGTGATATTGTAATTTTTATATCCTTGAATACTTGGTTCATCTTCATCAAGTGATGATAGTTTAAAATATTCCTCTTCCAGAATTATTTTCCTGATGTTGATTTTGAGTTATTTATAGCAGATGCTCCTGCTCTGACCATTACAAAACTTAACTTGGTTGGTTCATTCATTCATTCATTTTTGTCAGTAGGTGGTCTCCTGTATTGCAGGCAGATTCTTTACTAAATGACCTTCCAGGGAAGTCCCTACTTAATAAATGTTTCTTGACCCTATCAGAAATTACCTCTCCCAGTTACCCTCTGTTTCATCCCTCAGTTTGTTTCCTCACCAGTACTTACTATAATATATAATTCCTGTTTGTTTATTGTTTGACGTCTTAGTAGATTATAACATTCATTAGACAGGGTTGTTATCTCGTTCGTTTACTGTATCCTTATGACCTAGGACACAGAAGAATTAATGTAATGAATGAGTTTGGATTCAGTTAAGTTTAGTTGCTTAGTCATGTCCAGCTCTTAGCGACCCCATGAACCGCAGCACACCAGCCCACCCTGTCCATCACCAACTCCCGGAGTTTACCCAAACTCATGTCCATTGAGTTGGTGACGCCATCCAACCATCTCATCCTCTGTCGTCCCCTTCTCCTCCCACCCTCAATCTTTCCCAGTATCAGGGTCTTTTCAAATCAGGCAGCTCTTCACATCAGGCAGCCAAAGTGTTGGAATTTCAGCTTCAACATCAGTCCTTCCAATGAACACCCAGGACTGATCTCCTTTAGGATGGACTGGTTGGATCTCCTTGAAATCCAAGGGACTCTCAAGAGTCTTCTCCAGCACCACACTTCAAAAGCATCAATTCTTTGGTGCTCAGCTTTCTTTATAGTCCAACTCTCACATCTGTACATGACTACTGGAAAAACCATAGCCTTGACTAGACAAACCTTTGTTGACAAAGTAATGTCTCTGCTTTTTAATGTGCTGTCTAGGTTGGTCATAACTTTTCTTCCAAGGAGTAAGCATCTTTTAATTTCATGGCTGCACTCACTCTCTGCAGTGATTTTGAAGCCCCCAAAAATAAAGTCAGCCACTGTTTCCATTGTTTCCCTATCTATTTGCCCTGAAGTGATGGGACCGGATGCCATGATCTTAGTTTTCTGAATGTTGAGATTTAAGCCAACTTTTTTACTCTCCTCTTTCACTTTCATCAAGAGGCTCTTTAGTTCTTCTTTGCGTTCTGCCATAAGGGTGGTGTCATCTACATATCTGAGGTTATTGCTTTTTCTCCTGGCAATGTTTCCAGCTTGTGCTTCATCCAGTCCAGCGTTTCTCATGATGTACTCTGCATAGAAAGAAGTTAAATAAGTAGGGTGACAATATATAGCCTTGACGTACTCCTTTTCCTATTTGGAACCAGTCTGTTGTTCCATGTCTAGTTCTAACTGTTGCTTCCTGACCTGGATACAGGTTTTTCACATCTCTTTCAGAATTTTCCACAGTTTATTGTGATCCACACAATCAAAGGCTTTGGCATAATCAATAAAGCAGAAATAGATGTTTTTCTGGAACTCCCTTGCTTTTTTAATGGTCCAGTGGATGTTGGCTATTTGATCTCTGGTTCCTCTGCCTTTTCTAAAACCAGCTTGAACATCTGGAAGTTCACGGTTCATATATTGCTGAAGCCTGGCTTGGAGAATTTTGAGCATTACTTACTAGCTTGTGAGATGAGTGTAATTGTACTGTAGTTTGAGCATTCTTTGGCATTGCCTTTCTTTGGGATTGGAATGAAAACTAACCTTTTCCAGTCCTGTGGCCACTGCTGAGTTTTCCAAATTTGTTGGCATATTGAGTGCAGCACTTTGCATCATCTTTTAGGATTTGAAATAACTCAACTGGAATTCCATCACCTCCACTAGCTTTGTTCATAGTGATGCTTCCTAAGGCCCACTTGACTTCACATTCCAGGATATCTGGCTCTAGGTGAGTGATCACACCATCGTGATTATCTGGGTCATGAAGATCTTTTTTGTACAGTTGTTCTGTGTATTCTTGCCACCTCTTCTTAATATCTTCTGCATCTTTTAGGTCCATACCATTTCTGTACTTTATCGAGCCCATCTTTGCATGAAATGTTCCCTTGGTATGTCTGATTTTCTTGAAGAGATCTCTAGTCTTTCCCATTCCATTGTTTTCCTCTATTTCTTTGCACTGATCACTGAGGAAGGCTTCGTTATCTCTCCTTGCTGTTCTTTGGAACTCTGCATTCAAATGGGTATATCTTTCCTTTTCTCCTTTGCTTTTGGCCTCTCTTCTTCTCACAGCTATTTGTAAGCTCTCAGACAGCTGTTTTGCTTTTTTGCATTTCTTTCCCATGGGGATGGTCTTGATCCCTGTCTCCTCTACAGTGTCACGAACCTCAGTCCATAGTTCATCAGGCACTCTATCTATCAGATCTAGGCCCTTAAATCTATTTCTCACTTCCACTGTATAATCATAAGGGGTTTGATTCATACCTGAATGGTCTAGTGGTTTTCCCCACTTTCTTTGATTTAAGTCTGAATTTGGCGATAAGGAGTTCATGATCTGAGCCACAGTCAGCTCCCAGTCTTGTTTTTGTTGACTGTATAGAGCTTCTCCATCTTTGACTGCAAAGAGTATAATCAATCTGATTTGGTGTTGACCATCTGGTGATGTCCATGTGTAGAGTCTTCTCTTGTGTTGTTGGAAGAGAGTGTTTGCTATGACCAGTGTGTTCTCTTGGCAGAAATCTGTTAGTTTTTGCCCTGCTTCATTCTGTACTCCAAGGCTAAATTTGCCTGTTACTCCAGATGTTTTGGGGAAGGCAATGGCACCCCACCCCAGTACTTTTGCCTGGAGAATCCCATGGATGGAGGAGCCTGGTGGGCTCCAGTCCATGGGGTCGCTAAGAGTCGGACACGACTGAGTGACTTCACTTTCACTTTTCACTTTCATTCATTGGAGGGGGAAATGGCAACCCACTCCAGTATTCTTGCCTGGAGAATCCCAGGGACGGGGGAGCCTAGTGGGCTTCTGTCTATGGGGTCGCACAGAGTTGGACACGACTGAAGCGACTTAGCAGCAGCAGCAGCCAGGTGTTTCTTGACTTCCTACTTTTGCATTCCAGTCCCCTATAATGAAAAGGACATCTTTTTTGGGTGTTAGTTCTAAAAGGTCTTGGAGGTCTTTATAGAACTGTTCAACTTCAGCTTCAGTGTTACTGGTTGGGGCATAGACTTGGATTACTGTGATATTGAATGGTTTGCCTTGGAAATGAACAGAGATCATTCTGTCATTTTTGAGATTGCATCCAAGTACTGCATTTTGGACTCTTTTGTTGACTATGATGGCTACTCCATTTCTTCTAAGGGATTCCTGCCCACAGTAGTAGATATAATGGTCATCTGAGTTAAATTCATCCATTCCAGTCCATCTTAGTTTGCTGATTCCTCTAATGTCAACGTTCACTCTTGTCATCTCTTGTTTGACTACTTCCAATCTTGCCTTGATTCATGGACCTGACATTCCAGGTTCCTATGTAATATTGCTCTTTACAGTATCGGACCTTGCTTCTATCACCAGTCACATCCACAACTGGGTATTGTTTTTGCTTTGGTTCCTTCCCTTCATTCTTTCTGGAGTTATTTCTCCACTGACGTCCAGTAGCATATTGGACACCTACCGACCTGGGGAGTTCATCTTTCAGTGTCTTGTCTTTTTGCCTTTTCATACTGTTCATGGGGTTCTCAAGGCAAGAATACTGAAGTGGTTTGCCATTCCCTTCTCCAGTGGACCACATTCTGTCAGATCTCTCCACCATGACCCGCCCATCTTGGGTGGCCCCACATGGCATGGCTTAGTTTCATTGAATTAAAAAAGCTGTGGTCCATGTGATCAGATTGGCTAGCTGTCTGTGATTGTGGTTTCCGTCTACCTGCCCTCTGATGCTCTCTCTCAGTGCCTACCATCTTACTTGGGTTTCTCTTACCTTCGATGTGGGGTCTTTCTTCATGGCTGCTCCACTGGAGCACAGCGGCTGCTCCTTACCTTGGACATGGCGGGGAGGTATTTATTTTAGGCAGATTTTAAATAAGGATTGATAAAACTAATTTCTGTTTAATTCTGTTATCATCAGACTTAATAATTTCAGTTAATGTTCTATATATGTAACCTACATATGCTCAGGTGGTAAAGAATCCACCTACAATGCAGGAAACCCCTGTTCAATTCCTGGGTGGGAAAGATCCCCTGAAGAAGGAATAGGCTACCCACTCCAGTATTCTTGGACTTCCCTTGTGGCTCAGATGGTAAAGAATCCACCTGCAATGTGAGAGGCCTGGGTTTGATCCCTGGGTTGGGAAGATCCCCTGGAGACGGAAAAGGCTACCCCTCCAGTATTCTGGCCTGGAGAATTCCATGGACTGAATAGTCCACAAGGTTGCAGAGTCAGACATGACTGAACGACTTTCACTTTCTGTATATGTAACCATCTTACAATAGCTTTCAATCTGCAGATTTTCAATTAACCCCCCAAAAGCCATGTTTCATACCTATTGGTTAACTGCTGCTACTGCTGCTGCTAAGTCGCTTCAGTCGTGTCCGACTCTGTGCGACCCCATAGACGGAAGCCCACCAGGCTCCCCCGTCCCTGGGATTCTCCAGGCAAGAACACTGGAATGGGTTGCCATTTCCTTCTCCAGTGCATGAAAGTGAAAAGTGAAAGTGAAGTCGCTCAGTCGTGTCCGACTCTTAGTGACTCCATGGACTGGAGCCTACCAGGATCCTCCGTCCATGGGATTTTCCAGGCAAAAGTACTGGGGTGGGGTGCCATTGGTTAACTGAAACTTAGCTAAATATATTTGCAGCATTTTTAACCACTTCTAGTTCTTTTAAAAAAGACAATGAACTTCTAAACTGAGCCATATTTCCAGTGATTTGCAGTATTCTTCTGTGTTACTTTTTCTGCTTTTAGCACTAGAAATTTAAATTGCTTGTGGATATGAGGGAATGAATGTGAAAAAGGAAAAGCACTAGAGAGAGTTGTAGTTGAAATGACGCTGCACCTTGGAAGTTGTTCTGTACTATGTGCTCATGGTTGCAGAACAGTTTGCCATTTGAGTTGGGAGTCACCAAGATACCCCAGTTTTGGTGATTCACTGGGAGGACTCACAGGACTCAGCATATAGTTGTACCCAGGACTGTTACTCATAACAGTGAAAGGAAACAAAGAAACCTCCACAAAGGGAAAAGGCACATGAGGAGCTCTAGGAAATCAGTTGCAAGGTTCCATGAGTCCACCCCCAGTGAAGTCTCACAGGACAGGCTTAATTCTTCCAGCAACTAGTTGTGACTCACAACATATATGAGATAATGTTAACCAAAAACTCATTAAAGACTCAACTCTGAGGATTTATATTAGGAAATGGTCACATAAGCACCTCCATTTCCCCAAATTCCAGACTCCGAGAAAGAAAGCAAGTGTTCAGCCTAGATCATATTGTTGATACAAACAGTTTAGGCATAGTGTTACATTCTTTTTTTTTTTTTTCATAAAATATGTATATTTTATTATATCTCTGGGAAATGCAAAACAAACAGGGGGGAGGGAACACATCCTTCCACACACCATTCTAATTTAGCTGATATTAATTCAGAAAAGCTACAGCAAATATATATGTGTATATATATATATTTATATATACACACATTTTTTTTATAAACACCCTTAAAGTCATTAAATGCATCCTAATACTTCTACGTCTGCCTCCTCATTGATCATTTAATGTTGTTTGGATTGTATTCAGTTTTCATTTTAGTCGCTTATGTGATTTGTCAAACTGTACCTTAGAAGATGTAAGGGGGAAACTTGGTTTAATTTATATCCTATGCATCAGTTACATGTTACATGATTTTTTTCACCATTATTTGAAACTTCACACATATTGTAATTCTCTATGCAGACTATTTCAGCTTCTAGTGCTGTACATATCTATATCTTCTGGATGGGACTGCCCGTGATCCATGAGCTTGGGGTCAGGCATAAACTGTGTAGCACCTGATGTAGATTTTGTCTTTGTTTCAGAGCTGAGTTCTGTTGGCAAAGGCACTGAATGTTTCAGGTTCTGAGTTGTTTCTGCAGGTATTTCTGTTTCATCAGCACTTCCTAGCTTAGTTTTTTCTTTATGTTCAGGAAGTTTTTTGTTGTTTTTTGTCCACAGTGATTTAACTGCTTCATACATTTGCTGGCTTGTAGCATATGCCTTTTTCCCAGCTACCTTTGCAATTATTACTGATTGAACGGGGTAGCAAACAATTGCTCCCAGAGTGGCCAATCCCAATGGATAAGCAATTCTCTTAAACCGAGAACCTTTTCTTGCTGAAATGAAGCCTGCCAATCCTGAAACTGTAATCACTCCAATTTTTGGAAGAAAATCTCGAGGTGGATTCTTCAGATATACATATGCATCTTTTCCAAATTGCACTGTATCCATTATCCCATTTTTCACAAAGACATAAATGCCCTTGCACCAGCCAATATAACGACCAGTTGTAGTGCGAATGGATGCAAAGCCCATTTGTAAATGACCAGGCTGCTCTTCAACATATTTAGACTGGAGCCATGGTGCAGTATATATGGGGAGCTGCTCTGGTTTCACTAGCTGCTTTTTGGATTCCTCTTCTTTGGCCGCATGCATGCTTATAGATGCATATATTAGACCTGCTGGCATGGTTGTCAGCTTTCCCATCCTAAGGGCTGCCATAGCTGTGACCGCCTCCGCCCAAGTCGTCGCACGGAGAGTAGTGTTACATTCTTAACAGAAAGTGGTGGAGGGCCTTTCCTAGCTGTTTGAGGGTTAAGATTCCATGCTGCTTCCACCGCAAGGGGCACCGGTTCACTTCCTGGTGAGGAACCAAGATCCCACAAGCCATGGGGTATGGCCAGAAAAAAGAAAGTGGTGGAAATCCTCACAGAATCCAAGTCCTAATCCCACAGTACCTGCTAACCTTGTAAGCAGGACTTTCAGAGGATAACAGCCTTGGATATGCTATGTAACTAATCTACAGTATCCAACACAAACCAACCATAAATATTCTAGCAACCCTAGTCTAGCTCTTAGGAAAATCCTGAGGATACCCTTTTTAAAAATGCAACACTTAAAATTTCTAAGGTGGAGATACCCGAAATTCAGAGAAGTTAAATGATTTGCCATGGTATAATACTTGGTGGTGGAAGAGAGCTGAGGCTTAGATCTGGTATAGATCTTTACATTTATATCACTCAGTACTCTACTATAGCTACATTAGAAACCAGTTATCTACATAAAATTGAGTCACATGCATTTTGAGTACAGAAAAAACAGTACTAGTTAGACACGTGTATCAGCTGTATTGGGCTTCCTAGGTGGCACTGGCGGTAAAGAACCTCCCTGCCAGTGCAGGAGACATAAGAGATGCAGGTTCCATCCCAGGATCAGGAAGATCCCCTGGAGAAGGAAATGGCAACCCGCTCCAGTGTTCTTGTCAGGAGAACCCCATGGACAGAGGAGCCTGGTGGGCTGCCATCCACTGGGTCTCAAAGAGTCGGACACGACTGAGAGTGACTTAGTATGAGTGCATTGGTTGCATTTCACTTTGCTTAGTAGCCTGGTTCCTTTGGTACTGGGCAAGACTTTTTATCATTAAAAATAAACAACTTTTTTCCTGTCTTTCCTTCCACAGGGAAATCTAATGTAATGGATGCACTTAGTTTTGTAATGGGAGAAAAAATAGCTAATTTAAGAGTGAAAAATATTCAAGAACTCATTCATGGAGCACACATTGGAAAACCTGTTTCTTCTTCTGCAAGTGTAAAAATTGTATATTTGGAAGAAAGTGGAGAAGAGAAGACATTTGCAAGGACTATCCGAGGTATTTTTTTTTCTTGGGGTGGCAGATATCAGAAGCAAATAATAGAACCTATTTGATTCTCCACTGGACTTTTCTTCAAGCAGACATATTTATTCAGATTCCCCTACTGTCAGATAGCGGTTTTTCTCCCTGGTTATTAGGTTAAAAATGAAAGAGGGAGTTTACTTCAAAGGTGGTGATATCAAAGTTCTTCCTGAGATTCTTTATGTATCTTTATCTAGTTTTCCTAGTGATGAAGTAACTATACATGCATTTTTTTGGTTTATATAGAAAGTGTTTCCTACCACCAAAGAGCAAATTGCATGAAATATTTGACTTTTTATTTTGTTAGGATTTATTCACAAATCCTTGTATTTCCCGAGTAAATAAGATTCAGAGTTACACATATATATATATATATTTCTATTTATGCTAGGATTTTACTGGGCTTCTATAAATAGATGCCTCTTGGTTTCTTTTTTTTTTTTTTTTTTTTTTTGCAGGGGAAAATGGACAAAGGAAAGGATCAATGAGGGTGGGAGGGAAATGGGAAGAAAGAAGGGGAGTGATGGTGGGGACGAGTATATGTAATTTCTTAACCAATGGCTTTCTGTTTTTAATCACAAAGAACATTTTAAAAAAATCATGTTGAATTCATCCTATATTAGGAGGTTTGTTCTTGAAATGAAAAGTTCAGGAAACAAAAAGTCCAGTTTGGGTGTCCTCATCTTAGACACATCTTGGTATTTTGTATTGGTAGGTCTATCTTTACCACAATATATTATTTAGGACAGGATCACATTTGTCACCTCTTCCTCCCTACTACCCAAAGTGGTACCAAACCCATAAAATAGTCAATAAACCTTTACAGAGTGAACAAATAAGTCTTTTTTTTTTTTAAACTCACCTGAGTGAACTGAATTTTTTGAGGCTCATAAGTGAATATGTTTTGCTCTTTACTTTGTCTATTACAGCCAGATTATATGAGTGGGGTATTAAAGTCTCCCACTATTATTGTATTGCTGCATATTTCTTCTATCATATTAATTAATGTTTGTCTTAGATATATCAATGCTCCAATGTTGGGTGCATATATATTTATAATTGTTATAACTTCTTTTTGGATTGTTCCTTTAAGTCGTTATGTGTAACCTTCATTGTCTCCTTTTCAGGATCTTTAAAGTCAATTTTATCTGATATAAGTATTGCTACTCCTGTTTTCTTATGGTCCATATTTGCATTGAAAATCTTTTTCCAGCCCTTCATTTTCAGTCAGTATATATCCCGTATTTTAAGGTGGTTCTCTTGTAGACAACATATATAGGGGTCTAGTTTTTGTATCCATTTGACCCATTTTAGTCTTTTGGTTGTCTCTTGTAGACAAGGTATGTAGGGGTCTTGTTTTTGTATCGATTCGGCCAGTCTTTGTCTGTTGATTAGGGCATTCAGCCCATAAATGTTTAAAGCAATTATTGATAAATAAGATTTACTTTATTGTTTTGGGTTCGAATTTATACACCCTTTTAGTGATTCCTATCTAGAGAATGTCCTTTAGTTTTTGTTGGAGAAATGGTTTAGTGGTGCAAAATTCTCTCAACTTTTGCTTATCTGTGAAGCTTTTGATTTCTCCTTCATATTTGAATGAGATCCTTGCTGGATACAATAATCTAGGCTGTAAGTTATTTTCTTTCATCACTTTAATTACGTCTTGCCATTCCCTCCTGGCTTGGAGAGTTTCTATTGAAAGATCAGCTGTTATCCTTATGAGAATTCCTTTGTGAGTTATTTGATGTTTTTCCCTAGCTGCTTTTAATATTTGTTCTTTATATTTAATCTTTGTTAACTTGATTAATATGTGTCTTGGGGTGTTTCGCCTTGGGTTTATCCTGTTAGGGACTCTCTGGATTTCTTGAACTTGAGTGGTAATTTCCTTCTCCATTTTAGGGAAATTTTCAGCTATTATCTCGTCAAGTATTTCCTCATGATCTTTCTTTTTGTCTTCTTCTTCTGGAACTCCTATGATTCGAATGTTGTAGCGTTTGATGTTATCCTGGAGGTTTCTGAAATTGTCCTCATTTCTTTTGATGCGTTTTTCTTTTCTCATCTGATTCATTTCTAGGATTCTGTCTTCTAATTCACTAATCCTATCTTCTGTCTCAAATTTGAGTAAAGTAATGCTCAAAATTCTCCAAGCCAGGCTTCAGCAATATGTGAACCGTGAACTTCCTGATGTTCAAGCTGGTTTTAGACAAGGCAGAGGAACCAGAGATCAAATTGCCAACATCCGCTGGATCATGGAAAAAGCAAGAGAGTTCCAGAAAAACATCTATTTCTGCTTTATTGACTATGCCAAAGCCTTTGACTGTGTGGATCACAATAAACTATGGAAAATTCTGAAAGAGATGGGAATACCAGACCACCTGATCTGCCCCTTAAGAAATCTGTATGCAGGTCAGGAAGCAACAGTTAGAACTGGTCATGGAACAACAGACTGGTTCCAAACAGGAAAAGGAGTACGTCAAGGCTGCATATTGTCACCATGTTTATTTAACTTATATGCAGAGTACATCATGAGAAATGCTGGACTGGAAGAAACACAAGTTGGAATCAAGATTGCCAGGAGAAATATCAATAACCTCAGATATGCAGATGACACCACTCTTATGGCAGAAAGTGAAGAGGGGCTAAAAAGCCTCTTGATGAAAGTGAAAGTGGAGAGTGAAAAGGTTGGCTTAAAGCTCAACATTCAGAAAACGAAGATCATGGCATCTGGTCCCATCACTGCATGGGAAATAGATGGGGAAACGGTGGAAACAGTGTCAGACTTTGTTTTTCTGGGCTCCAAAATCACTGCAGATGGTGACTGCAGCCATGAAATTAAAAGACGCTTACTCCTTGGAAGGAAAGTTATGACCAATCTAGATAGCATATTCAAAAGCAGAGACATTACTTTACCAACAAAGGTTCGCCTAGTCAAGGCTATGGTCTTTCCTGTGGTCATGTATGGATGTGAGAGCTGGACTGTGAAGAAGGCTGAGCGCCGAAGAATTGACGCTTTTGAAGTGTGGTGTTGGAGAAGACTCTTGAGAGTCCCTTGGACTGCAAGGAGATCCAACCAGTCCATTCTGAAGGAGATCAGCCCTGGAATTTCTTTGGAAGGAATGATGCTAAAGCTGAAACTCCAGTATTTTGGCCACCTCATGGGAAGCGTTGACTCATTGGAGAAGACTCTGATGCTGGGAGGGATTGAGGGCAGGAGGAGAAGGGGACGACAGAGGATGAGATGGCTGGATGGCATCACTGACTCGATGGATGCGAGTCTGAGTGACCTCCGGGAGTTGGTGATGGACAGGGAGGCCTGGCGTGCTGCGGTTCATGGGGTCGCAAAGAGTCGGACACGACTGAGCGACTGATCTGATCTGATCTGATCTTCTGCCTCTGTTATTCTACTATTTGTTGCCTCCAGGGTGTTTTGGATCTCATTTATTGCATTATTCATTATGTGTTGACTCTTTTTTATTTCTTCTAGGTCCTTGTTAAACCTTTCTCGCATCTTCTCAATCCTTGTCTCCAGACTCTTTAACTGTGATTCCATTTTGATTTCAAGATTTTGAATTAATTTCGCTATCATTATTCAGAATTCTTTATCAGGTAGATTCCCTATCTCTTCCTCTTTGGTTTGGTTTGGTGGGCATCTATCCTGTTCCTTTAGCTGCTGGGTATTCTTTTGTCTCTTCATTTTGTTAAAATTGCCAAGTTTAGAGTGTCCTTACTATATTCTGGTAGTTTGTTGAGTTCTCTTTATTGAGGCGGTTTACAGGTCTTTTCAATATCTGATCTCTGCCCTGTTACAGAGGGGGCGGAGATGAACACCCAAATCTAAACCGGCCAGGTTCAGGCGCTCGGATAATCCTCAGAAGCACAGACTCGGTTGAGTCTGCGTTTTATGCCCTTCCCAGATCCGAGTAGCGCAGGTGATGAAATGTTCAGCAAGCGCAGGTGCTGCGACTTATCGCCTCTCCGCCGCCCAGTTTTCTGGGTATACAAACAGCGCACTTTCTCAGGCAGATGTTGACCACCCAGAGCCCCAAGAAGCGTGAGTCAGCACAGAAACCTACTCACAGTTCCGTTAGACAGTGTCTCTCTAGGGCTGTAATTGCCCGCCTCCGGCCCTGGCTGCCTGTCACCGGAGTGGGATGGCCTGCAGCCGGCCAACTCTGTGGAGCCGTTTGTTCCGTAGGTAGTCCTGGTGGTGTCTTAAGTTAGGGCTGGCTTTTGATGTAGTAGATAACTGACAGTCTGGTTATTTCGCTCAGATAGCGCCCGAGATAGCCAGGCCAAATCCTTTCTCAAAGCAATGCAGGCCTTGCCGGTCCTCCTAGCCCAGCCCCTGCTTGCCAATAGCAAATGCTGATGTCCGCGCCAGTTCTCCGCAAAAGGAGTTACCGCAGGGCTCGTTTTCTCGTTTTGAAGACAATGAGTTGTCTTTCTAAGTGCCTGATGTCCTCTGCCAGCATTCAGAAGTTGTTTTATAGAATTTATTCAGCATTCAAATGTTCTTTTAATGGATTTGTGGAGGAGAAAATATTCTCCCCGTCTTACTCATCCGCCATGTTAGCTCCTCCCCTCTTGGTTGTTTTTTAAAAGTCCAAGATGAGGGTACCAGCATGGTTGGATGAAAGCTCTCTTCTGGTTGCAGACTTACCATTGTGGATGGGACTTGGGAGCCTTGTAGGACCTTTTTATTTTATAAGCACCCATGGCACCCCACTCCAGTACTCTTGCCTGGAAAATCCCATGGATGGAGGGGCCTGGAAGGCTGCAGTCCATGGGGTCGCTATAAGTCAGACACGACTGAGCGACTTCACTTTCATTTTTCACTTTGATGCATGGAGAAGGAAATGGCAACCCACTCCAGTGTTCTTGCCTGGAGAGTCCCAGGGACGGGGGAGCCTGGTGGGCTGCCATCTCTGGGTTCGCACAGAGTCGGACACGACTGAAGCTACTTAGCAGCAGCAGTAGCAATACTATTTATGAGGGCTCCACTATCATAATCTAATCACCTCCTAAAGGCCTCACCCTCTAACACCATCACTTTTGGGTTTAGGATTTCATGGCATGAATGCAGTGGAGACACATACACTTAGACCGTTTAACGATCCTATTTAAAATAGTCATGCCTCTCTCTCCTACACAGAGGCTTCCATACCCCTTTCCTACCTCCATTTTACTCAGCACTTAACATTTTCCTACGTGATATTTATTTTACTTAGCTATCTCATTTTTGTCTGCCTCCATCACTAGGATATAAGCTTGAGATCAGACTTTTGTCTGTTATGTTCACTACTGTAGAATACTACTTGCCATGTAGTAGACACTCAGCATTTGTTAATGGATTAAATGCATTTTTTAACATGTATATTACTGCTGTAACTGGCCATTTCAATAGTTGTTGATGCATATCTGATATTTATACTTCCCATAACAGCATTTGTTCTTTTATTTTAGGAGGATGCTCAGAATATCGTTTTAATGATAATCCTATGAGTCGTTCTGCTTATATCACAGAGCTGGAAAAGATAGGCATAATAGTCAAAGCACGGAACTGTTTAGTTTTTCAGGTAAGTAGCAATAGTATTTTATTTTATTCATGATTTTGAAAATGTATCACTATATTTTATATGTTGGTGTGCTTATTTTTGAAAGGGAACTGTGGAGTCAATTTCAATGAAAAAACCCAAGGAAAGAACCCAGTTTTTTGAGGAAATCAGCACTTCAGGAGAGCTTATAGGAGAATATGAGGAAAAGAAAAGAAAGTTACAGAAAGCCGAAGAAGATGCACAATTTAATTTTAATAAGAAAAAAAATGTAGCTGCAGAGCGCAAACATGCAAAATTAGAGAAAGAAGAGGTAAGATGTCATGATGTAACCAATTAAGTGTTGCCTACAAAACCTATGTTAGAATTGTAAGTATTGATTTGGGGTTACTAAAATAATTCTTTTAATAACTTAAAGCCCATTATTCATCAAAGATAAACTTTTTGGTATATTTTCCAGTTTGGGTTTCTTTCTCCAAAATAGGCAGGACAACTTGAGCTGCAAAGATGTCTGATTTTCCCAACTAAAATTAAACTTGAGGGATTTATATCTCATATGGCAGAGGCCCTCAGATTTTTGGATCTTATGCTTTTATACTTCAAAAATTATTGAGGACCCCAAAGAGTTATCTATCAATATTTATTGTATTTGAAATTAAAACTGAGACATTTAAAAATTATATTTTGATGATTTATTTTTGTAAAAATAACAATAATAAACTCATTGCATGTTAACATAAATAGCATATTTTTATGAAAAATTGAGTTTTATAAAACCAAATAATTAGAAGGGTGGTATTGTTTTACCTTGTATAATTTCATGAATATCTGACTTAATAGAAAACTGAATTCTCATATCTGTTTATGTGTTGAACCTGTGCTAAGACCTAGGAACTTTACCCTGCTTTGGCTTTTACACCATTGGTGCAAATGTCAACACAGTGAAAAACACAAATGAAATCTGAGTATTATTAGGAAAATAGTTTTGATTTCAGGGGCTCCATGAAAGGGTGTTGGAGAGCTCTAGGAGGCCGTGGTCACACTTTGTAGGTGCTATTCTGCGGTACTTCTTGGTGCCCTATACAGTGCCTGGTGTAGTGCCTGGTAAACTGTTGGTTATTGTTTTGTTTGCCTTTAGAGTATTCTTTTATCAAACGCAGAGCAGATTTTGTCACTGTTTTGCATAAAACCTCTTTTGGAGCAATGCTTTCCACTGCACTGAGAATCTAGTCTCCCTTCCCAGCCTGCTGATCTGCCTCTTGTTCACCTCTGAAACTTTAACTTCCGCTACTCTTCAGCCACGTTGACCTTTATCATTTACTGAAAATACCACGTTCCCTTGTGTCCTAGAGCTTTTGCTGTTTCCTCTGCCTAGATGATTGTGTGCCTGATTTTTACATGGCTAATATTCTCATTCAAGTTTTCATAAAGAGGCCATTTTCTCAGGCAGACATTTGCTGTCCACTCTCCCAGTCTAAATTAGCATCCTTTCCCTGGTTCTATTGCATTACGCTATTTTGTTTCTTTTATAGCATATTTTGCTGTATGAAATTATCTTGTGTATTATTTATTGCTTATTTATTCTCTGACTCTGCTTCCCTCCTTGCCCCACTAGGATAACTTGGTTGTAATCTAAGAAGAGCAGAGACTGTTTCTACCTTATTCTCTGCCATATTTTATAGCACATTGAAGAGGGCTTGACACACAATAGCCAGTTAATAAATATTTGAAAAAATAAATGAAAGGTAGACGTGTTCCTTATTAGTGATATTTCTCTGCTTCTTCAGATTTTTATAAGTGTGTGTGTGTTCTTGGTTTTGTCAGTGGAATGGGATGGTGGTATAAGTGCAAATCAAACTATAGTATTTGTAATATACTAAAAAAGCTTATAGCAGAGTAGAATTGCAGAACTTTAAACATTATAAGGATAGTTAGAATAGTCCAACTTCATGATTATTTTTAACAACATCCTGGAAGATTGCTGTTTACCTGTTACTTGGAATATTTCATTGATTAAGAGATTTCTTCTTAAAGTAGAACATTCCTTTTTTCTTTACTAATGGTACAATTGGGCTTCCCTGGTGACTCAGAGGTTAAAGCATCTGCCTGGACTGCGGGAGACCCGGGTTTGATCCCTGGATTGGGAAGATCCCCTGGAGAAGGAAATGGCAACCCACTCCAGTACTCTTGCCTGGAGAATCCCATGGAGGGAGGAGCCTGGTAGGCTACAGTCCATGGGGTCGCAGAGTCGGACACGACTGAGTGACTTCACTTTCACTTTAAATGGTACAAATACTCAGGAAATTTCTCCCATCTCACATATAATTTAGAACTTTAACAGTCCTATTTGTTCTATTCATAGAAAAATTACATTCTTCAGAAGAAATTTCACCTGGAATCTTTGAATTGAAAATGGCTAGAAACTTTAAAAGTGATATTACTTCCTTTAGTTTACAAATGGGGAAGCTGGTGTCAGACTTGCTTGCCAGACTTCTGAGGTCAAGACAGAAGTGGGACAGGACTCAGTGGGTGCCCCAGATAGTTCTTTTGGAGAAGGAAATGGCACCCACTCCAGTGTTCTTGCCTGGAGAATCCCATGGACAGAGGATCCTGGTGGGCTATAGTCCATGGGGTTGTAAAGAGTCAGACATGATTGAGTGACTAACAAATGGTTCTTACCACCGTACCACTGTGTGCATGAATATAAAATCCTTTACTGGTTTATTACAGAAGTATATGCAGAAGTATATTCCAAGTAACAGGTAAATAGTCTGCCAGGATGTTGTCCAAATGTTATCCAAATAATGGTACTCTGGGCAAGAATATCATTTTTTAATGACATAAATGAAAATTCAGTAGAGATCATTTATTAGTACTCTAGTTGAGTTTATGAAAGGTCAATGTAAAATATACTCCCTCTTAACTGTTGTTGAATTTCACTGTTGTAGGCAGACCGTTACCAGAATCTCCTTGAAGAACTGAAAAATAACAAGATACAACTGCAGCTTTTCCGACTGTATCACAATGAGAAAAAAATTAATTTTTTATACACTGAGTTAGAGCGTGTGAATAAGAATTTGAGTGTCACAAGAGAGTCTCTTTCTCATCATGAAGACATAGTTAAAGCCAAGAAAAAGGAACATGGAATGTTGAGCAGACACCTACAACAAAAACAAAAAGAATTAAAGTGAGTTTTCAAAATCATTATTAACAGTTGGATTTTATTTAGATTGATAGAAATATTAAGTGATGCTTTGAAAATTGATTTTTTAAATAGATTTTTTACTTTGGAATACTTTTAGATATACAAAAAATTATAAAGATAGTATAGAGAGTTCCCATATTCCCCACACTAAATTTCTCTCACTTATAGCAGGAGGAGGAGGGGGCTACAGAGGATGAGATGGTTGGATGGCATCACCGACTCAATGGAAATGAGTTTGAGCAAACTCCCAGAGGTAGTGAAGGACAGGGAAGCCTGGCGTGCAGCAGTCCATGAGGTCGCAAAGAGTCAGACACGACTTAGTGACTGAACAACAAATAACATTTTATGTTACTAGTATGCTACACTTGTCAGAATTAATTAACCCATATTTATTCATTATTATTAACTAAATTCCATACTTGATTCATTTTTTAATGTTTGACTTAATGTTCTTTTTCTGATCCAGTATACCATATTATATTTAGTCATCATGTCTTCTTAAGGTCCTCTTGGTTTTGACAGTTTCAGACTTAAACCTTGTTACTGGTGTCCTTTATAGTTTTAAGAAGCATTGGTGAAGCTTTTTGTAGACTGTATCTCAATTAGTATTTCTCTGTTATTTTTCTCATAATTAGACAAGTTTATGAATCCCAGGGACGGGGAGCCTGGTGGGCTGCCGTCTATGGGGTCACACAGAGTCGGACACGACTGAAGCGCCTTAGCAGTAGTATGGGTTTTGGGGAAGAAGACCACAGAGGTAAAATGCCATTATTATCATAGTACATCAGGAATGTCAACATATCATATACAGGGAATTCCCTGGTGGTCTGGTGGTTAGGACTCTCCGTTCTTGTTGCTGAGGGCTGGGGTTCAAACTCAGGTTGGAGAACTAAAATCCCACAAACCACATGGTGTGGCCAGTAAATAAATAGAGTCTACCATAAATTTTAAAAATATATATGTTATATTATTAAATCATCTATCTAATATAGTATCAGCCTGCCATCATTATTGGTTTTTGGGGGGCTTTTTGGCTGCGCCACATAGCATGTGGAATCTTAATTCCCTGACCAGGGATTGAACCTGTCCCTCCTGCAGTGGCAGCATGGAGTCTTAACCACTGGACTACGAGGGAAGTCCCACATGATATTCATTTGCTTAATTGTTCAATTCCAGTAATCATGTATGGCAGTACCATAATTATTAAACCATGTCCTTGTGGGAAGCACATTTATCAACTAGAGTACAAGGCTTGTGTGTAATTATTTTAGCTTTTAATTTTATGGACTCTGGTCATTTCCAGCATTACTTAGGTTAACACGTTTCCCCTTACCCTCTTCAGTAAGGTGGTTTCATACATTTGTACTACAGTTAGATTCTTTTGTCACTTTCTACATTTTATCTGGGATCCCTCACCTTCAAAGTGAATTTTTTAAAAATTTATACATTAAAGTTTACTCTTGGAGCTGTAAATTTCTGTAGGTTTTGACAAATGCATGATGTCATGTGTCCATCACTGCAGTATCATACAGAGTAGTTTATCACTCTAAAAAACTCCCCAGTGCTTCACCTGTTTGATTTTGCCTCTTAACCTGGCAACCACTGATCTGCTTACAGTGTCTGAAAGTCACTATTTAGCATTTCTTTTTAAATGTATAATTGATCAGAAGAGCCTCTTGCCTTTATATAAGATTTTCCTTTAAAGCAAAGTTTATTTTTCTTTTTAGATCTCTTGAAGCACTGTTAAATCAGAAGAGGCCTCAATACATTAAAGCTAAAGAAAACACTTCTCACCACCTCAAGAAATTAGATATGGCTAAAAAATCAATAAAGGACAGTGAAAAACAATGTTCTAAACAGGAAGATGACATAAAAGCCTTAGAGACAGAGCTGGCTGATTTAGATGGTGCATGGAAAAGTTTTGAAAAGCAGATTGAGGAAGAAATGTTACATAAAGGGCGAGACATTGAACTAGAAGCTGGTCAGGTGAAAAAGTTGGCATGTGGGAAATCATTTGTTTCTACTGTTTCAGCTTCTCTGTTTGATTAGAATTTAAAGGATGACTTCTCTTTCTGATTATTTTAAGAGATTGCTGCAGAATTTAAATTATAGGGATTTCAATTTTTCAGCCTATATGGAGAACCTAAATTTAATTTTTACACTAGGCTATTTTTCCTTTATAAAAGTAGGTGACATGGTAACATTTGTGAGTTAACTAAAGTCATAGAAAATAATTCAGCAAGATTACATGGTTCATTTTATGGAATTCATATGTTTTTAAGGTAATTAACATTCATGAGGAAAAAATGATTACCTTAAAAACATAATTATATTCATATATTCTTAAGGTAATTATTTTTTCCTCATGAATATTTTAAAAACTTAAAAGTCAGATTATATATGGCTTTGAAAAGACATGATCACTTAATTGACAGGAGGGAAATTGGTTAAGATTGTTTAAAATGTTAAGTGATTAATGAATATCCAATTTAGTATATAAGTTACAAGTCTAATTTCTTAGATATCCAGAAATTCATAATCCAGAGTTTTCAAACATTCTTTCAATTAAATTTCTATTATTCATTTCTTTCATTAATTTTATGATAAATTTATTTCACAATATATATGCTAAAATAATTGTGGCTGTATAGATAGAAAAATACATAATTTTCTCTGAACTCCTCTTACTTCTGGAACATTAATGAGTTTTAATGTGCTTTCTCTTACAGAATTTCTTACAGAGACCTTATAGAGTTGGTTTTGAATACCTTGTTGATGGATCTAAACAGTTTTAAATAAGATTTTCATTTTGTGTTCATGCTATCTTAGCTGGAGAAGATGGCTAATTATATAATTCATATAAAACATTTTTGATAAGTTTGATTATCTGCTAGTAAAGAATATCATAGAAAGAATTTCCTCTCACACTTCTTTAAATGAATTATCAATGTTTAAATGCTCTTTATACAGCTGGTTCAATATAAAGAACTTAAGGAACAGGTAAGAAAGAAAGTGGGTATAATGACCCAACAGTTGGAAAAGCTGCAGTGGGAACAGAGGTCTGATGAAGAAAGATGGGCGTTTGAAAACAGGAGACGTGGAGAAGTTCAGGTACCTTGTTTTGTGCAATAAATGATTTAGAATTATTTTTCATGAAATTGTATTCCCTTTTTATATTTGTTTTTCAGTATATAAATGGTTTTACATCAGATATAAGGAATTAATTAAATTTTCTGGATTATCTGTTAGACTGCTTAGCACTATTTAGGTGCTCTTTCATAGTCTAAGATATAGACAGTGTAAGGACTTCCCTGGGTGTCCAGTGGTTAAGACTCTGCCTTCCAATGCAGGGGATGTAGGTTCAATTCCTGGTTGAGGAACTAAAATCCCATATGCTGTGAGGCAACTAAGCCCATGCACCAAATTTAAGAGAGAAACCCACGTGCCTCAGTGAAGACTGAACACAGCCAAATAAGTAAAATAAAAGTGTAAAGAAACTGATAAAAATAACATATAAAAATAGTGTCTTCCTTCATATAGTCAGTAACCATTTTATGCATACTTATATAATGATAGGCAGAAAGCAAAGAGGAACTAAAGAGCTTCTTGACAAAGGTGAAAGAGGAGAATGAAAAAGCTGGCTTAAAACTCAGCATTCAAAAAACTAAGATCATAGCATCCAGTCCCATCACTTCATGGCAAATAGAAGGAGAAAAGTGGAAACCATGGCAGATTTTATTTTCTTGGGCTCCAAAATCACTGCAGATGATGACTGCAGCCTTGAAATTAAAAGGTGCTTACTCCTTGGAAGGAAAGCTATGACAAACCAAGACAGTGTATTAAAAAGCAGAGACATCACTTTACTAGCAAACGTCCATATAGTCAAAGCTATGGTTTTTCCAGTAGTCAACGTACAGATGTGAAATTTGGATCATAAAGAAGGCTGAATTCCAAAGAATTGATGCTTTTGAATTGTGGTGTTGGAGAAGACTCTTGAGAGTCCCTTGGACAGCGAGGAGATCAAACCAGCCAATCCTAAAGGAAATCAACCCTAAATATTCATTGGAAGGACTGATGCTGAAGCTCCACTACTTTGGCTACCTGCTATGAAGACCTTTCTCATTGGAAAAAAACCCTGATGCTGGAAAAGACTTGGGGGGAGGAGTAGAAGGGGGCGACAAAACATAAGATGGTTGGATGGCGTCACTGACTCAATGGACAGGAGTTTGAGCAAACTCTGGGAGATGGTGAAGGACAAGGAAGCCTGATGTGCTGCAGTCCACGGGGTCACAAAGAGTTAGACATGACTTAGCGACTGAACAACAACATAATGATAGGCACAGGCGAATGCTATTGTCTGTTCTTACATGTAGGTTAGTCCATTGAGGTTAGGAGGAGTATAACTAAAGGAAAAAAAAACAAGTGGCATAAGTGAAAGGTCATTTGGAAACACCAAGGACATAGAAGAGGAGCTTAATAGTCTACATGAGAGGTAACCATCAAGACGGCATTGTGCTATTCTGCCTTAGAGTAAGGGAGACTTGGCTTCCATCCAGTCTTGTCCTGTCACTGACTGTATTGGTGTAAATCATTTCACTTCTTTGAACATTGATTTCTTCATTTGTACAATGTCTTTTTTTGGTCTTTTTGTCTTTTTTGTGGCTGAGTAATATTCCATTGTATATATAATACATCACATCTTTATCCATTCATCTATCGATGGACATTTAGGTTGCTTCCTTATCTTGACTATTGTAAATAATACTGCAGTGAACATGGGAGTGTGTATCTTTTCTAATTACTTTTTTTCTTTTCTTCACAAAAATATCTAGGATTGGTATTGCTGTCTCACATGATAGTTCTATTTTTATTTTGTGAGGAATCTCCATACTGTTTTCCATAGTAGCTGCACCAATTTACGTTCCCACCAGCAGTGCATGAAAGTTCACTTTTCTCCATATCCTTGCCAATACTTGTCTTCTTGATAACAGCCGTTCTGACAAGGGTGAGATGGTATCTCATTGTGATTTTGACTTGCATTTCTCTGATGATATTGAGCATCTTTTCATGCACCTGCTATCTGTATGTCTTCCTTGTAAAAATGTCTATTCAGATAACCTGCCCACTTTTTAATTACTTCTTGTTTTTCTGTTGAGTTGTATGAGTTCTTTGTACATTTTGGATGTTAACTGCTTAGCACATATATTTTTTGCAAACCTCTCCCATTCAGAGCTGCTACCTCAGCTTAAATCACTACAAGCTTCCCTCTTAGGACTGCTTTTGCTGCATTCCATAGGTTTTTGATCATTGTATTTTGTCTCTAGGTGTTTTTAAAAAATTTCTTCTTTGATTTCTTCAGTGATCCATTGGTTGGTTAATAATAATTGTTTAGTCTCCACATATTTGTTTTCTGGCAGTTTTTTCCTTCTGTTTGATTTCTAGTTTTGGTTGTGGTCAGAAAACATGCTTGATATGGTTTTAGTTTTCTTAAATTTATTGTGACTTGCTTTGTGGCGACTCCTAGTTCTAGATCACTTAGGAAAGGAGTAAGATTATTTATTGACTATGCCAAAGCCTTTGACTGTGTGGATGACAAAAAAACTGTGGAAAATTCTGAAAGAGATGGGAATACCAGACCACCTGACCTGCCTCTTGAGAAACCTTTATGCAGATCAGGAAGCAACAGTTAGAACTGGACATGGAAAACAGACTGGTTCCAAGTAGGAAAAGGAGTACATCAAGGTTGTATACATCCTGTTTATTCAACTTCTATGCAGAGTACATCATGAGAAACACTGGGCTGGAGGAAACAAGCTGGAATCAAGATTGCTGGGAAAAATGTCAATAACCTCAGATATGCAGATAACACCACCCTTACGGCAGAAAGTGAAGAAGAACTAAAGAGCCTCTTGATGAAAGTGAAAGAGGAGAGTGAAAAAGTTGGCTTAAAGCTCAACATTCAGAAAACTAAGATCATGGCATCTGGTCCCATCACTTCATGGCAAATAGATGGGGAAACAGTGGCTGACTTTATTTTTCTGGGCTCCAAAATCACTGTACATGGTGACTGCAGCCATGAAATTAAAAGATGCTTACTCCTTGGAAGGAAAGTTATGACCAACCTAGACAGCATATTAAAAAGCAGAGACATTACTTTGTCAACAAAGGTCTGTCTAGTCAAGGCTATGCCGGGTGGATACAGGGAATTTGAGGCAGGGAAGGCGTCAATGAGGATAAGGAAACAATTGCTTAATTAAATATTAATTAGAGATATAAAGAGTAATAGAATAAGGATAGCTCAGTGAGAAAATTTAGTGGAGAAAAGAGGCTGAATAATTCAGCCAGAAGGTGAGAGCAAGAACAACATGGGGAGACCAAGCTTCGGTGAACAAGGCCCACACTTTATTTTCCAAAGTAGTTTTTATACCTTAAGTTATGCATAGAGGATAATGGGGGAAGGGGTAGAGTCATGCAGTAAGCCAGACTTTTTTCCTGCAAACTTATCATATGTAAAAGTTTAGGTGATTTGCATCATCTTCTGGCCCGGAATCCAAGTCTATGCCCCAACCAGTAACGCTGAAGAAGCTGAAGTTGAACGATTCTCTGAAGACCTACAAGACCTTTTAGAGCTAACACCCAAAAAAGATGTCCTTTTCATTATAGGGGACTGGAATGCAAAAGTAGGAAGTCAAGAAACACCTGGAGTAACAGGCAAATTTGGCCTTGGAATACGGAATGAAGCAGGGCAAAGACTAACAGAGTTTTGCCAAGAAAATGCACTGGTCATAGCAAATACCCTCTTCCAACAACACAAGAGAAGACTCTATACATGGACATCACCAGATGGTCAACACCGAAATCAGATTGATTATATTCTTTGCAGCCAAAGATGGAGAAGCTCTATACAATCAGCAAAAACAAGACCTGGAGCTGACTGTGGCTCGGACCATGAACTCCTTATTGCCAAATTCAGACTTAAATTGAAGAAAGTAGGGAAAACCACTAGACCATTCAGGTATGACCTAAATCAAATCCTTAATGATTATACAGTGGACGTGAGAAATAGATTTAAGGGCCTAGATCTGATAGATAGAGTGCCTGATGAACTATGGAATGAGGTTCGTGACATTGTACAGGAGACAGGGATCAAGACCATCCCCATGGAAAAGAAATGCACAAAAGCAAAATGGCTGTCTGGGGAGGCCTTGCAAATAGCTGCGAAAAGAAGAGAAGCGAAAAGCAAAGGAGAAAAGGAAAGATATAAACATCTGAATGCAGAGTTCCAAAGAATAGCAAGAAGAGATAAGAAAGCCTTCTTCAGCGATCAATGCAAAGAAATAGAGGAAAACAACAGAATGGGAAAGACTAAGGATCTATTCAAGAAAATCAGAGATACCAAAGGAACATTTCATGCAAAAATGGGCTCGATAAAGGACAGAAATGGTATGGACCTAACGGAAGCAGAAGATATTAAGAAGAGGTGGCAAGAATACACAGAAGAACTGTACAAAAAAGAGCTTCACGACCCAGATAATCATGATGGTGTGATCACTGACCTAGAGCCAGACATCCTGGAATGTGCAGTCAAGTGGGCCTTAGAAAGCATCACTATGAACAAAGCTAGTAGAGGTGATGGAATTCCAGTGGAGCTATTCCAAATCCTGAAAGCTGATGCTGTGAAAGTGCTGCACTCAATATGCCAGCAAATTTGGAAAACTCAGCCGTGGCCATAAGATTGGAAAAGGTCAGTTTTCATTCCAATCCCAAAGAAAGGCAATGCCAAAGAGTGCTCAAACTACCGCACAATTGCACTCATCTCACACGCTAGTAAAGTAATGCTCAAAATTCTCCAAGCCAGGCTTCAGCAATATGTGAACCGTGAACTTCCTGATGTTCAGGCTGGATTTAGAAAAGGCAGAGGAACCAGAGATCAAATTGCCAACATCCGCTGGATCATGGAAAAAGCAAGAGAGTTCCAGAGAAACATCTATTTCTGCTTTATTGACTATGCCAAAGCCTTTGACTGTGTAGATCACAATAAACTGTGGAAAATTCTGAGAGAGATGGGAATACCAGACCACCTGATCTGTCTCTTGAGAAATCTGTATGCAGGTCAGGAAGCAACAGTTAGAATTGGTCATGGAACAACAGACTGGTTCCAAATAGGAAAAGGAGTATGTCAAGGCTGTATATTGTCACCATGTTTATTTAACTTATATGCAGAGTACATCATGAGAAATGCTGGACTGGAGGAAACACAAGCTGGAATCAAGATTGCTGGGAGAAATATCAATAACCTCATATGCAAATGACACCACCCTTATGGCAGAAAGTGAAGAGGAACTCAAAAGCCTCTTGATGAAAGTGAAAGTGGAGAGTGAAAAGGTTGGCTTAAAGCTCAACATTCAGAAAACGAAGATCACGGCATCTGGTCCCATCACTGCATGGGAAATAGATGGAGAAACAGTGGAAACAGTGTCAGACTTTCTTTTTCTGGGCTCCAAAATCACTGCAGATGGTGACTGCAGCCATGAAATTAAAAGACGCTTACTCCTTGGAAGGAAAGTTATGACCAACCTAGATAGCATATTCAAAAGCAGAGACATCACTTTACCAACAAAGGTTCGCCTAGTCAAGGCTATGGTCTTTCCTGTGGTCATGTATGGATGTGAGAGCTGGACTGTGAAGAAGGCTGAGCGCCAAAGAATTGATGCTTTTGAACTGTGGTGTTGGAGAAGACTCTTGAGAGTCCCTTGGACTGCAAGGAGATCCAACCGGTCCATTCTGAAGGAGATCAGCCCTGGGATTTCTTTGGAAGGAATGATGCGAAAGCTGAAACTCCAGTATTTTGGCCACCTCATGGGAAGAGTTGACTCATTGGAGAAGACTGATGCTGGGAGGGATTGAGGGCAGGAGGAGAAGGGGACGACAGAGGATGAGATGGCTGGATGGCATCACTGACTCGATGAATGTGAGTCTGAGTGACCTCCGAGAGCTGGTGATGGATAGGGAGGCCTGGCGTGCTGCAGTTCATGGGGTCGCAGAGAGTCGGACATGACTGAGCGACTGATCTGATCTGATCTGGCCCGGAGGCCTGTTAACATTTTAAGACCCTTTCTTCAGAAAACTTATTTTTCTCTAAAGGTGATTAGTCAGGCGCCACCCTCCAAAAGCATTAGATAAAGTTGCATTCCTATAGGGCAAAGGTGTGGTGGGCTATAACAAGAAAAAGAATTAACTCAAGGGTCCAAGGTTACAAACATTAAAGCTACTACTTACACCAATTATATTTATCAGTACACTGCCAGGGACACAGCAGGTAAGGGATATGGAGACTTAGCAGGAAACATTGGCCAAACAAGTGAAAAACCCTTCACCAATACAATTTCTAATCAATCTTTTTACTGCTCAAAGGAATCTGTATTTAGACAGTTTAGAACATCTCATGCCTCTCACAGTTGTAAACTAAAACACTCTTGTCACGCCCAGGAACTTTATTAACTGGAGCTGTAATTTAACTCTTTTTTCAGAGAGAGGTAGTGTGGGACAGCCCCCCGTAAAGCCAGAGGTATAGGTGAGAGCACAAAGCAGTAAAGTAGGCAGACTCTGGTTTTGGGGGTAGATGCTCGAGAATTTCCTGGGGGAATCCTGAGGCTAGATCCCACCTTGGCGTATGCCAAGCCTCCTTCCTCATGACCTTTGCCACGGGCAGAGCTCCTCATGCTGGCTCCGGGCAGCTATGGTTTTTCCAGTGGTCATGTATGGATGTGAGAGTTGGACTGTGAAGAAAGCTGAGTGCCGAAGAATTGATGCTTTTGAAGTGTGGTGTTGGAGAAGACTCTTGAGAGTCCCTTGGACTGCAAGGAGATCCAACCAGTCCATCCTAAAGGAGATCAGTCCTGTGTGTTCATTGGTAGGACTGATGATGAAGCTGAAACTCCCAATACTTTGGCCACCTGATGTGAAGTGGTCACTCATTTGAAAAACTGACTCATTTGAAAAGACCCTGATACTGGGAAAGATTGAGGGCAGGAGGAGAAGGGGACAACAGAGGATGAGATGGTTGGATGGCATCACTGACTCAACGGACATGGGTTTGGGTGGACTCCAGGAGTTGGTGATGGACAGGGAGGCCTGGCGTGCTGTGGTTCATGGAGTCGCAAAGAGTCGGACACGACTGAGCAACTGAACTGAAAACAGATTAATGTTGCTATAATGCACAGGATGAATTAGACAGGGAAAATGTTAAAGATAAACAAATTAGAGACTGCCACAATCCTTGGACTTAGTGATAAAGTGAATGGAGCAAGACTTGTGAAGTCCTCCTTCCACAAGCCTGTAGTTGCCTTTTAGATTCCTATACAGTTACAGTATTGAGCCATGCTAGTGGGATTAACTTGTCTGTTTCTCCTACCAAACCTTAGTCCTTGAGAGCAGAGACTCGGTCTTGTTCACTATAGTATCTGTAGTTTCTAGCACATGGTAGGTAGGCTGTGAATAAATATTTACTGAATGAGTTAGTTTGAGAGATAGGACTGTATATAAATATTTGAAAATAATCCCCTTTGGGTTTAAAGTTACCAGAGTAAACTTACTGAATATAGATAACTAGTAAATGATGGAGCCAGGATTTGAACCTTGATTCCTGAAACCTCAAAACTCTTTACCATACTGCGTATTCAAAATAAAAATTTGCTCTCCTGAGAATTTTCATATGGTTATCTGTATATTTCAAATTTAGAACAATATATGTTTATTTCAAATTTAGAACAACATATGCAGTTATAGGCTTCCCCAGTGGCTCATCAATAAAGAATCTGCCTGTAGGGCAGGAGCTGCAGGAGAATGCGGGTTTGATCTCTGGGTCAAAGAGATCCCAAGGAAGAGGGCATGGTAGCCCACTTCAGTATTCCTGGCCTAGAGAATCCTATGGACAGAGGACCCTGGTTGGCTAAGGTCCATAGGGGCACAAAGAATTGGACGTGACTGAAGTGACGTGCCATGCGCAGACGCATGCTATTACAAGTTCTAGGCATCTAGTGAACTGTTTGTTTGGAGTTGCTATAATTGATTTCAGATTTCATTTCCCATTATAGGAAAATATAAATCAAATAAAGGAACAAATAGAAGATCATAAAAAGCGAATAGAGAAGTTGGAGGAGTATACAAAAACATGCACGTAGGTATAGTAAAAAAAATTCTTGCAGCTTCCCTGTATCTCTGGGGTCTTGTATATTTGTGGTGAATGCTTCCCCTGTATCATAATGTTCTCACTCTCACATTGTTTTTTTTATTTCATTGTAGATAATTAAAAAGTATAATTAACCACTTAAGGTTGAGATTTTGAAAATATAAATGTTTAACAGTGGTGAAACTTAAAACTCTCCTTTGGTATTGACATTTTATAATAAAAGTATGTCATGAAAACTATCAGCACCTAAGTATTCTATCACTAAGAATTTCTTTTTAATTGATATTTACTTAGTGTTAGCTTCATGATGATTGCTCTGGTTTTAGTGAGTGATCTATTCTTTTTTCTCAGAATCCAGAAATATGTATCTTTTGACTCAAGAAAGAATGATTAAAGTATCTTTTGCTCATGTTTATTAGGTGTTAGGTTTATTATATTGTATTTTTCACCATTTGAAATAGATAGAGCACTATCCTATTCTCTTGTGATGCCAGGCTAGAGTGTATTGCAATTCCTAAATTTTGGTTTTTCTTTTTGCTGTATAATGTATTATTGTTATCGTCATATAGGAATTGCTTGAAAGAAAAAAAAGAGCAAGAGGAAAACTTAGTAAATGAAATAGAAAAAGCAAAATCAAGAATGTCTGAAGTTAATGAAGAGTTGAATCTTATTAGAAGTGAATTGCAGAATGCTGGAATTGATACCCATGAAGGAAAACGTCAGCAAAAGAGAGCAGAGATTCTAGAACACCTTAAGAGACTTTACCCAGATTCAGTGGTAATTGAAATAAAAAGGCTAAGCTTTCTTATTTGTGATTAAAAATTTGAAATTATTAGGAAGTATTATTATTTCAGAAACCTATAAATTTTGTGTTTTATTATTTATATTTAAGGCATAGTAACTGGGGTAAAATGTGTATAATCCCCAGTAATGTCTATAGGTAAGTAATTATTGGGGAGAAACATTGATATGAACACATTACCCAGAGAGTCCAGATAATCCCCAAAGGATATGGGTATATGAAATAGTCTGTTGCCCTGTAGACATATAGCCTTAAACTTCATTTTCTTCATGATTTAAGTTTTTTTTTTAAGTACTTTCTTCAGTGGACATTGTTGGCATACTTTGCAACAGTGAATTTTTATTCTCTAAATCTGACTGTCCATCCAGTATTACTAGTTTATTTCATTAGCCCCAATGCAGCAAAATCTAACCTATTCTGTGAGGTATCTACTTCATAGAGTTACTTCTTTCGGTGTTGGGTCTGTCATCTCTCTTGTCACCAGCACCAGTGTACACTGTGTGCTCCTTGTTTCACGACAGCCTTTTTTTTTTTTCAGCATCTGACACTGTTAACCACTTGTAATTTTTGAAACACTTGTTTGTTGGCCTCCTTGATAGCACACTCTGTTGGTTTTCCTATTTCTCTGGTCATCCGTCTTCATTTCGTTTATAGCATCTTTTTTGCCTTTCTGACTCTTTAAGTGTTAGTCTTAGTTTCTAGATAATGATAGAAGAATAAGGGTGGGTCATAGAATTCTTCCCCCAATACCAAGGAAAATCACAAAAACTAATGAAAAACTAGTTCAACAAACAAAAGAGGAAAGGGGCTCATACATCATGCTCTACTAACCTTCAGAAAATAGTAATAGTCCAGGATTTCTTTTTAAAGATTAAAATATAGCATTGCTGATTCTTAATTCTGCAGAAGGCAAACTGATAAATTGATTAATTCCTGAGAATTCTCACTTAGTATCCCTAATCTAGCAAGAAGCAAACTTTTGTTTGTTTCCTTCTGAGTAGAAAACTAGCACTCAAATAGAATCAGAGAACATGGACCTCTGCTTCTCTTAGATGGAAGTGAAGGCTCCAGAGCTCTTCATTAAATTGAGAAGCCAATTCAAAGCCCTCTCACCCAAAATGGAATCTGTTCTTTTTCTCCCAAGAAGAAAAAGCTTAGTATGGGATATTAATTGAAGAAAGAACAAAACTCAGTTACTCAAGTAAAATATGTGCATAGCTTTAGCACAGCTCTCATTTACCCTCGCTTTTTAAGCCCTTGGGCATCACTGGTAGCTCAGCTGATACAGAATCTTCCTGCAATGCAGGAGACCCCGATTCAATTCCTGGGTCAGGAAGATCCCCTGGAGAAGGATATGGTAACCCACTCCAGTTCAAGTCCTTGGGTGATGGGCGATCAGAAAATCTTTAGAATATAGAACAGAAAATACTTGGTCCATCATTTGTTGCTCAGAGGAGATAACCAGCTCAGTTTTAGGTGAGACAATCAAAAAAAGTTTTCCGTCACAGAAAATAAAAGGTTTACATAGAGTTGCCCACATTAAATATAGGAAAAGTGAAGAGAAGCTGTATGGCAGCATGGGTACATATACTAAAAGAAAAAAAAATAAAAGGCATTTAGAAGTCAAAGAGCCTTGTGGAAGAAAGTTACAGAACAAAATCCCCCATAAGCTTTTTGTGCTGTAGACAATTTAATAAGAGCTTGAATTCACAAAATCAAGTTCAAATATCAGAATAAAAAACTGTAGTGCTAAGAAAACAAGTCAAGAACAAACATTACTGAACTAATAAATTGCAAATAGCAAGAAATGGTTACATAGTTGAAAATCAAGTTATTGACCTAGAAGTCAGATTTTAGTTAATCATAACTGAATTGAGAAGAAAAAACAAGATAATAAATATTAAAGACGATCTATCATAAAGAAATTGGTTTTTCTGAAGTAGAATCTAGTGAATGAAGAGTCTAAAGACATAAAATTGAATCTGGAAGACGTTCTAGGGAGCATTGATACAGGACAGCTGGCATTCTGATTTTTTTTGAACTTCAGTCTGATTCTTGACCAGTCCTCAAATCCTCAAAAACACTTCTCTGTGGGAAGCCATCTCTGGCTTCTCAGGTCAACCTGGTCCCTGTTACATATTCTCAGAGCACTCTGTGCTTAGTCAGAGTATCTCTTTTCACTCTACTTTGTACATGTGTATAATTATTAATTATTTATTTTCTTCCCCTACTAACCTGAAAGCTCTGTGAGGTTAGGAGGATCTGTTTTGTTCAGGCATGTTTACCCGGTGTCTGGCTCAGTACCTGCATGCGGTAGATGCCTCACAGGTTCTTATTTGATAAGTAAGGTCATGGATGAATGCTATTTAGTTACTAGGTTTGTAGAATATTTTAATACCTTGGTATGACTAGTCTCTCCTTATTAGTCTTTTGTTAAATGAAATACGACACACCTGACATATTTCCTGTGCTGTGTTGTGCTTAGTTGCTCAGTCGTGTCTGACTCTTAGCGACCCCATGGACTGGAGCCCACCAGGTTCCTCTGTCCATGGCGATTCTCCAGGCAAGAATACTGAAGTGGGTTGCCATGCCCTCCTCTAGGGAATCTTCCCAACCCAGGGATTGAAACGAGGTCTCCCACATCACACGTGGATTCTTTACTGTCTGAGCCACCAGAAATTTATTTCCATTTTCCATTTGAGACTGTTAAATTATGATGTTTATAATTTTGTAAAATTAGTTTTGATCTGTGCTGCTTTGTTGCATTAAAAAATGAATTATACGTTTCTCATTAATGTGTTTTGTTTTTCTCTCCCTTTTGAAACCTGCTAAGTTTGGAAGACTACTTGACGTGTGTCATCCTATTCATAAGAAATACCAGCTGGCTGTTACTAAACTTTTTGGTCGGTACATGGTTGCCATTGTTGTAGCCTCTGAAAAGGTAGCAAGAGATTGTATTCGATTTCTGAAGGAGGAAAGAGCTGAACCTGAGACGTTCCTTGCACTAGATTACCTTGATGTAAGAAATTTGTAATCCTTAGTATTTAATAGTGATAAAATTCTGTCTTTGAAAGTATGTCTTTATTGCCTGAGACTGTGGTAGTAATTTACAAAGTCATTGATTGGATGCCAGTTAGTCATTCAAATGGCTGGTGTTAATATATTGACAGGCAAAGAATAATATCTGGAGAAGGTAATGGCAACCCACTCCAGTACTCTTGCCTGGAAACTCCCATGGGCGGAGGAGCCTGGTAGGCTGCAGTTGATGGGGTCACGAAGAGTTGGACACGACTGAGCGACTTCACTTTCACTTTTCACTTTCATGTGCTGGAGAAGGAAATGGCAACCCACTCCAGTGTTCTTGCTTGGAGAATCCCAGGAACGGGGGAGCCTGGTGGGCTGCCGTCTATGGGGTTGCACAGAGTTGGACATGACTGAAGCAACTTAGCAGCAGAGGTAGCTGTCTTTCTTGCCTTCATATCATTTCTTCCTCATCTAGTTTTGCCATAATTTACCTTAATGATTTTGAGCACATTGCTCTAGCAGTGCACTCCTAGCCAGCAATTTATTTTCTCCTATAGCATAGTATGTGGGAAAGGGATGAAACGTATGTTCTGTCAGTGAAATGCTAACCCAAAGTTTCAGTTGTAAATGTGTGGTCCAGTAAACATGTGTCAGCTATTGGTGGAGCAAGCTAAATTTTGAGCTTTGAGGTATGTATTGAAAGATCTTAAGAGTATCTAAAATTTACATAATATTTATATGTGCACACATATTTTGGTTATATATAGGGTTTTTGTTTATGAAAATGAAATTTTACTTGCTGGTTTTCAGTAACACATTGTAAATATCTTTTGATCTCTTTATCAACCCAACTTAAGTCATGTCAAAGGGGGTCTACAAGCTTTCCTGATATTTAAGCCTAAAATGGTTTTCTGAGTTCCGTACTATTGTGCCACTCTTTTGAAAGTATATAAATAGGTATTTTCTCCCACTAGATCTTATGATTTTGAGAGCAGGAAGGGTTTCTCAGTATTGCTTAATCCCAACTAGTTAATGATAAAATTTAATCTGGAAATTATATCTTCTGGCATTTGATGATGTGTATTTTTAAAAAATATCAAATGAAGCCAGGGGTATTGTTCATCAGATTCTCATCTAACTTTTATTGTGTATAAGTGCGTACTACTAACCACTTAGTGTCATGTTTATATATGTTCCTTGAAAAAGAATGTACTATTTGGTTTATATTTTAATATACCTAATATATCAAGTATTTTTTAAACCTTTTAGATCAAACCAATCAATGAAAGATTAAGGGAGATTAAAGGCTGTAAAATGATGATTGATGTCATAAAGACTCAATTTCCTCAGCTGAAGAAAGTAATTCAGTTTGTGTGTGGAAATGGCCTTGTCTGTGAGACTCTGGAAGAAGCAAGGCATATTGCCTTCGCTGGACCTGAAAGACGGAAAGTAAGAGATTTAAATTGCAGTTTTGGATAATTTAAAGCAGTATTTGTAAGAGTAACATGTTACATATACAAATATTTATATATGCTTTCATATGTTCTCCTATCTGAGGAAGACTAACAGAACCTAAGATGTTCATGGCTGCAGTAGTTTCTGTAATGTTAAGTATTCAAAAAATTAATTTCTCTAATATTTCCCCAAATAAGAAATCATATTTTGGAAGTTAGATTTTTTGTAGTGATATCCTAGAGCTGTTAATTTTTTAACTATATATACGATAAATGTTCCTGTTGGATCTCAGATTTTCCCTGTATTTACATATTTAATACATACATTTCTGAATACCAGGAAAGAATTTAGGTGCTTAGTTTACATTCTCAGTTATTCTATACTTTAATGAAGATACTAACTGTCCTTTTACACATTCAAGGTTTTAACACATTTGAAGTTAAATAGAAATAGCATAATTGAAATGAGGTTACTAAATATTAGTCTCTCAAATAATTTAGGTTTTAAAAATATTATTTCCTCTCAATTGAAAAAGAATTTGTATTTAAGCAATGTAAAATTATTCAAATTATCTGATACAGTCTTTTTTAAAAAACTACATTGTGATAACATAGTACCTAAGGGCATTAACTATGGAGTAAGACCAGTTCCCTGATAGCTGGTAAAGAACCCGATAGCTGGTAAAGATACCCTGACAGTTGGTAAAGAATCTGCCTGCAGTGCAGGAGACCCCAGTCAATTCCTGGGTCAGGAAGATCCACTGGAGAAGGGATAGGTTACTCACGCCAGTATTCTTAGGCTTCTCTCGTGGCTCAGCTGGTGAAGAAGCGACCTGCAGTGCGGGAGACCTGGGTTTGATCCCTGGGCTGGGAAGATTCCTGGGTCAGGAAGATCCACAGGAGAAGAAAAAGGCTACCCACTCCAGTATTCTGGCCTAGAGAATTCCATGGACTGTATAGTCCATGGGGTTGCAAAGAGTCGGACATGACTGAGCGACTTGCAAAAAAAAAAAAAAAGACCAGTGATACTACTTAGTAATTAATTATGTAAATTTAGGCAAGTTTCTAAACCTTTTAGTTTGTTCATCTAAAGTGGCAGAAATAATAGTACTTATTTCATAGAGTTATAGGATTAAATAAGTAATAACATGCAAAATACTTTTATAGTGCCCAGGAAATAAAAAAGTGATAGTCATTTTGTATTTACTAGTCAGTTTACACATTTGATGTGAAATGTCCAGAATCACAAATTAACACAAAGCAGGCTGTACTTATGAAAGTGAGAAATTTCCCGTATTAAATGTAGTGACTGGTCTTATGTGATTAACTTCTCATACACTTTAGTAGTTGTAGCTATAATAATCTTAATGTGATCTCTGTCACTGCTTTCTCCATATTAAATTTAAATAGGTGTAATAAGTGAGCTACTAAGATATCTTCTTTATTTGTTACCTCATTAACTATGCTAAAGTTGATTTTTATATATTTGTAAAATTGATTTTTGAAGATTTGTGTGATAAATTTAAAGAAGTCACATGAAGATAAGACTGTGTTTAACTTTTCCTTCATTCACCACGTATTGATGGTTTATATCTTGTTCATAATAATGTACCTTACCCCTTTAGGCTATATTGTGTTCTTTTTGTTATTTCAAAATTTTAATCAGCGTTATATATCATATTTTTATCTTGAAGTATATTCCAGGGACTCTTCTTCCCATTATTATTATTCTGCTTGAAGAATATTCTCTGTGTTTTAGGATGCAAAAGACATTTGGATACATGTCATATTTTCACAGAAATCATCTGAGGTTTTTAATTTGTGCTTTTCATTTTCCGTGGACTTGATGTCTTTCCATTGTCTTGATAATGTGGTTTAAAATTTTTTTTATTCAAACATTGCAAGTTACATCACAAAATTATATTTTTGTTAGTTTATAAACTACATATAGTATATGTAAACTATATAATAATATAAATGACAGTGATTTTGCTAGCTGTAGTTTCAGATCAGATCAGTCACTCAGTCGTGTCCGACTCTTTGCGACCCCATGAATCGCAGCACGCCAGGCCTCCGTGTCCATCACCAACTCCCGGAGGTCACTCAGACTCAAATCCATCGAGTCAGTGATGCCATCCAGCCATCTCATCCTCTTTCGTCCCCTTAACGTCTCTGCTTTTGAATATGCTATCTAGGTTGGTCATAACTTTCCTTCCAAGGAGTAAGCGTCTTTTAATTTCATGGCTGCAGTCACCATCTGCAGTGATTTTTAGCTGTAGTTTAATCATTAAGATATTTATAACTCAGTCTTAAAATAGTTTAAAGATTTATGTAACAAAATTTTAAAATCTAGAGTCTCTTTCAGTACATGTGATTATTTCATCCATTTCCCTTAAGCAAAGAAACAACAATTATTTTGCTTCCTTTTCCCATAGACTGGATGGTTATTTCTCTAAATCATATATAGAAATATCTGTTTATGCTTTGGGCTTCCCTAATAGCTCGGTTGGTAAAGAACCTGCCTGGAGTGCAGGAGACCCCAGTTTGATTCTTGGGTTGGGAAGATCCACTGGAGAAGGGATAGGCTACCTACTCCAGTATTCTTGAACTTCCCTTGTGGTTCAGCTGGTAAAGAATCCACCTGCAGTGCGGGAGACCTGGGTTCAATCCCTGGGTCAGGAAAATCCCCTGGAGAAGGGAAAGGCAACCCACTCCAGTATTCTGGCTTAGAGAATTCCATGGACCGTATAGTCCATGGGGTGGCAAAGAGTCAGACACAGCTGAGGGACTTTCACTTTCATTTATGCTTTACCCTTCTAATATGATGTAGCAAAAAAGCAGACCCAGAAAAATATTATTAACTAGCTGATAAGCTGTGAAAAAATCATTTTTCCAAAAATTAAATACATTAAATGAGAATAAAAATGCAGGGTACAGTAAGTTGAAAAAACTGGGTATCATCTGGAATAAAATATAGTTGAATCTACACTTCATACCTTATATCAGTATATTCATGGATTAGAAATGTAAATGTTAAAAAATAAAACTGTAAAGGTACCAAGAGAAACGATGGGAAATTTTTTTCTTAATCTCAGAGATAGTAAGGCCTTTCCAATATGACTAAAAATAAAAAAAGCCAACCCCAAGGCTAAAAAAACATGGGTGAAAAAATGAAAGTGTTAGTCACTTAGTCATATCCAGCTCTTTGTGACCCCATGGACTGTAGCCTGCCAGGCTTCTGTCCATGGCATTCTCCAGGGAAGAATACTGGAGTGGTTTTTAGCCATTATTAATGTATGCATAAATTTACATAAACATTTCTGCATAGAAAAGACCATTATAAGCAAAATCAAAAGACATGGCAAACCAGAGAAAATACTTTATACTCATAAAAAAGAAAATTTGCTACAAGTCAATCAGGTAAAGAACAGAAATAAATTTGAAAAAGAGACAAAGGAGAGGAGCCTACTTTGGTTCGTAAAAGGAAATATAATTGCTATTAAATATGAAAACTCACCCTCACTTAAAATATGGGAAATTCCCATTAAAACTATACCAAAATACTGTTTTCACTTGTCAAATTGATCAACATCAAAAAGTTTAATAACACTTTATGGGGAAAGAGATCCTTGGGTTCACTGCTCTGGGCATGTAAATTTGTGCCAGCTCTGTGAAGGGCAAGTGTAGCAGTTGTACTTCTTCAGAACTTTACATACACATAAAATCATATGTGTATGAAATGATATATATACAAGATTTAGTTACTGAACCATTGTGTGTAGCAAGAAGTTTGAAAACAATTTGCACAAGACTGTTCAGTAAAGTTATAATGCATTTATAAAATGGGACACTATATAACCTTAAATAGAGGGAATGAAGCTCTTTATGTACAAGTGTCAGATAATCTCCAAGATTTCAGTTCAGTTGCTCAGATCAGATCAGATCAGTCACTCAGTCATGTCCGACTCCTTGCGACCCCATGAACTGCAGCACGCCAGGCCTCCCTATCCATCACCAGCTCTCGGAGGTCACTCAGACTCACATTCATCGAGTCAGTGATGCCATCCAGCCATCTCATCCTCTGTCGTCCCCTTCTCCTCCTGCCCTCAATCCCTCCCAGCATCAGAGTCTTCTCCAATGAGTCAGCTCTTCGCATGAGATGGCCAAAATACTGGAGTTTCAGCTTTCGCATCATTCCTTCCAAAGAAATCCCAGGGCTGATCTCCTTCAGAATGGACCGGTTGGATCTCCTTGCAGTCCAAGGGACTCTCAAGAGTCTTCTCCAACACCACAGTTCAAAAGCATCAATTCTTCGGCGCTCAGCCTTCTTCACAGTCCAGCTCTCACATCCATACATGACCACAGGAAAGACCATAGCCTTGACTAGGCGAACCTTTGTTGGCAAAGTGATGTCTCTGCTTTTGAATATGCTATCTAGGTTGGTCATAACTTTCCTCCCAAGGAGTAAGCGTCTTTTAATTTCATGGCTGCAGTCACCATCTGCAGTGATTTTGGAGCCCAGAAAAATAAAGTCTGACACTGTTTCCACTGTTTCTCCATCTATTTCCCATGTAGTGATGGGACCAGATGCCGTGATCTTCGTTTTCTGAATGTTGAGCTTTAAGCCAACCTTTTCACTCTCCACTTTCACTTTCATCAAGAGGCTTTTTAGTTCCTCTTCACGTTCTGCCATAAGGGTGGTATCATCTGCATATCTGAGGTTATTGATATTTCTCCCGGCAGTCTTGATTCCAGCTTGTGTTTCCTCCAGTCCAGCATTTCTCATGATGTATTCTGCATATAAGTTAAATAAACATGGTGACAATATACAGCCTTGACGTACTCCTTTTCCTATTTGGAACCAGTCTGTTGTTCCATGACCAGTTCTAACTGTTGCTTCCTGACCTGCATACAGATTTCTCAAGAGGCAGATCAGGTGGTCTGGTATTCCCATCTCTCTCAGAATTTTCCACAGTTTATTGTGATCCACACAGTCAAAGGCTTTGGCATAGTCAATAAAGCAGAAATAGATGTTTTTCTAGAACTCTCTTGCTTTTTCCATGATCCAGCGGATGTTGGCAATTTGATCTCTGGTTCCTCTGCCTTTTCTAAAACCAGCTTGAACATCAGGAAGTTCACAGTTCACATATTGCTGAAGCCTGGCTTGGAGAATTTTGAGCATTACTTTACTAGCGTGTGAGATGAGTGCAATTGTGCGGTAGTTTGAGCACTCTTTGGCATTGCCTTTCTTTGGGATTGGGATGAAAACCGACCTTTTCCAATCTTGTGGCCACGGCTGAGTTTTCCAAATTTGCTGGCATATTGAGTGCAGCACTTTCACAGCATCATCTTTCAGGATTTGGAATAGCTCCACTGGAATTCCATCACCTCCACTAGCTTTGTTCGTAGTGATGCTTTCTAAGGCCCACTTGACTGCACATTCCAGGATGTCTGGCTCTAGGTCAGTGATCACACCATCATGATTATCTGGGTCGTGAAGCTCTTTTTTGTACAATTCTTCTGTGTATTCTTGCCACCTCTTCTTAATATCTTCTGCTTCTGTTAGGTCCATACCATTTCTGTCCTTTATCGAGCCCATTTTTGCATGAAATGTTCCTTTGGTATCTCTGATTTTCTTGAGTAGAGCTTTAGTCTTTCCCATTCTGTTGTTTTCCTCTATTTCTTTGCATTGATCGCTGAAGAAGGCTTTCTTATCTCTTCTTGCTATTCTTTGGAACTCTGCATTCAGATGTTTATATCTTTCCTTTTCTCCTTTGCTTTTCGTTCAGTTGTTCAGTTGTGTCCAACTCTTTGCGACCTCATGGACTGCAGCACGCCAGGCCTCCCTGTCCATCACCAACTCCTGGAGTTTACTCAAACTCATGTCCTTTGAGTCGGTGATGCCATCCAGCCATCTCATCCTCTGTCGTCCCCTTCTCCTCCTGCCTTCAGTCTTTCCCAGTATCAGGGTCTTTTCAAATGAGTCAGTTCTTTGCATCAGGTGGCCAAAGTATTGGAGTTTCAGCTTCAGCATCAGTCCTTCCAATGAATATTCAGGACTGATTTCCTTTAGGATGGACTGGTTGGATCTCCTTGTTGTCTAAGAGACTCTCAGGAGTCTTCTCCAACACCACAGTTAAAAAGCATCAATTCTTCAGTGATCAGCTTTCTTTATAGTCCAACTCTTTAAATCTATACATGACTACCCCAAGATATAGTCAGTTTTGTAAAAAGTAATAAGTAGACTAGTGTTTATTATGTTATCATTTGTGTAAAACATGAGGAAAGGAGATGTGTATTTGTTTATGCAAAAATATTTCTGGAAGAATACATAAGAAATTGACAGCATTGATTATCTCTGGGAAGGGTAACTGGGTCATAGGGGCTAGCAATACCAGGGAAATTTTTTACTCTGTGCCCTGTATCTTTTGGAGTTTGAACTATGTGAATATCTTACCCATTCAAAAATAGAAGGAAATGTTAAAGTATATTATTTTCCATACCTGTGAAAGACAGCTTAAAAATACGTATAACCTGTATAACACAAAAGTTACAGAGGATCTGCTTCAGCAGCTTATAACACTGAAACAGAATTTCTTGAAACAGTTGAATTTGGTTCAGTGGAATGATCGGATATACCACAGAATGAATTTTTAATGCCAAAGAAATCCTCCTTTTCCTAAGCCAGGCTCTCTACAACTTTTATTTAATGCTACTAATATTTAAAAATTCTCCCAACTCCTTATTTTATGTGAGATCCCCAAGGTATTTTGGGGGGAATGCAAGCCCCCAAATACTCATAGGATGACTGCACTGAGCAACGATTGTAAACTGTAATTTGCAGGCCAGAAATAGAAATTGTGGTCCTTCCAGAATAGCTTTGACTGTCAATCAAATCAAAATAGGTTATTTGATACTAAGTTTACTTTTTAAAGAAATAAATTATTTTAATAAACCTAGAAACTATTTTTAAAAGCCCAATAATTCTATGAATTGCTGCTTATTTCATTTTTAGAATTAAAGGAGGTCTATAACATGGTGATTATTAAAAACATGGACATAGATGTTTGATCAACTTTTGGTTTAGCGATTTTAGTCCCTGTCTTAAAGAGATGGGAACACCAGACCTCCTTACCTGTCTCCTGAAAAACCTGTATGCACATCAAGAAGCAACAGTTAAAACCTTACGTGGAACAACTTACTGGTTCAGTTGTGGGAAAGGAGTATGTCAAGGTTGTATATTGTCACTCTATTTATTTAGCTTTGTGCAGAGTACATCATGTGAAATTCTGGGCTGGATGAATCATAAGCTGGAATCAAGATTGCCAGGAGAAATATCAACCTCAGATTTGCAGATGATACCACTCTGATAGCACAAGGTGAAGAGGAACTGAAGAGCCTCTTGAAAGTGAAAGAGGAGAGTGAAAAAGCTGGCTTAAAACTCAGCCTTCAAAAAATGGAGATCATGGCATCAGTCCCATCACTTCATGGCAAATAGAAGGGAAGAAGTAGAAGCAGTGACAGATTCTATTTTCCTGAGCTCCAGAATCACTGTGGACAGTGACTGCAGTTGTGAAATTAAAAGATGCTTGCTCCTTGGAAGGAAAGCTATGACAAACCTAGACAGCGTGTTAAAAAGCAGAGACTTCACTTTGCTGACAAAGGTCCATATAGTCTGGATTTGAGTGAAAGTTGCCCAGTCGTATCCAACTCTTTGCAACTCCATGAAGTAGTCCATGGAATTCTCTAGGCCAGAATACTGAAGTGGGTAGCCTTTCCCTTCTCCAGGGGAACTTCCCAATGCAGGGATCAAACCCAGGTTTCCCACACTGCAGGCAGATTCTATACCAGCTGAGCCACCAGGTAAGCTCAAGAATACTGGAGTGGGTAGCCTGTCCCTTCTCTGGGGGATCTTCCTGACCTAGGAATCGAACTGGAGTCTCCTGCATTTTAGATGGATTCTTTACCAGCTGAGCTACCAAGGAATGGATGTGAAGAGTTGGACCATAAAGAAGACTGAGCACCGAAGACTTGATGCTTTATAATTGTGCTCTAGAAGGCTTTTGAGAGTCCCTTGGACAGCAAGGAAATCAAACCAGTCAATCCTAAAGGAAATGGACCCTGAATATTCATTGGAAAGACTGATGCTGAAGTTGAAGCTCCAGTACTTTGGCCACGTGACGTGAAGAGCTGACTCATTGGAGAAGACCCTGATGCTGGAAAAGATTAAAGGCAAAAGAATAGGGCAGCAGAGGATGAGATGATTAGATAGCATCACTGACTCTTGGGACATGAATTTGTGCAAACTCCGAGAGATAGTGAAGGGCAGAAAAGCATAGTGAAGGACAGAAAAGCCTGGTGTGCTGCAGTCCATGGGGTGGCAAAGAATTGAACATGACTTAGCAACTAAACAACAATAACAGATGGCTTTAGGCAAGCTTCTTCGGAGAAGGCAATGGCACCCCACTCCAGTACTCTTGACTGGAAAATCCCATGGATGGAGGAGCCTGGTGGGCTGCAGTCCATGGGGTCGCTTTGAGTCAGACACAACTGAGCAACTTCACTTTCACTTTTCACTTCCATGCATTGGAGAAGGAAATGGCAACCCACTCCAGTGTTCTTGCCTGAGAATCCCAGGGACGAGGGAGCCTAGTAGGCTGCTGTCTATGGGGTCGCACAGAGTTGGACACAACTGAAGCGACTTAGCAGCAGCAGCAGGCAAGCTTCTTAATATCTGTAAACCCCAGTCTATAAGATGGAAATCATATTTACTCATGGGGTGCAAACATAGAATTGAATAGCATATATGCACTATGTCAAGCATAGTATGATAAATAGTTTCAGTAATGACAGCAGCAGCCAACAAAGTAATAAAAAGAATCTCAGAAAATTGTGAATACCCTCTGCTCTAAGAGGGGAAGTTGACCTGGCCAAGTGTGATGCCTGGAAAGAGAGAGCTGGCATAGAATAGCTTATGTATTATGACAGATTCTTAGTTCAAAGTTCCTGATATACTTCTCTCTCTTCTTGCCAAGCCAGCCCACAAATTTGTGTGTGTGTGTCACATTTGACTTTTACACATTCAAAAAACAATAAATGTTCAGTTTGAAAAATAGAGCTCAAGGAGGAAAATGGGACTTCCCTGGTAGTCCAGTGGGTGAGACTCCACACTCCAGTGCAGGGGACATGGGCTCAACCCCTGGTGGGAAGCTGAGATCCCACGTGCCGTGTGTTGGATCCCCCCGAAAATAAAGGAGTATGAAAACCATCCCTAACATGTTCTATAGAGTTGCCAGATCAAATATTTGGACATAAATTTAAAAGTTACTTGTTGTTTATCGGGAAGTTCAGATTTAACTGGGCATCCTGTATTCCTCTTTGCTAAGTCTGGCAACCATACTCTTGAAAGATCTAGTGAGTGTTGTGGTATATTTGCCAGATGTTTGATAGTCAGCTATATTACTCTTAGCCTTTGTAGGTATTGACATATGTATAATTGGGTCTTTACCATGAGATCAAATATGTATTTACTACATTTTTTAATGATATCACTTCTATATTTAATTTTAATCTGTAATTTAATATGCATTATTAGATGTAGATATTAGCTTTTCCTCCCAAATGGGTGATTATCTATCCCAATATATTTAATAATTTTTCTTTTTCTTTTTGATTGAATTAATTGACTTCTCATCATAGTCTAAATTATTTCTACTTTGTTTTATCATCTAGTTTGTTATATCTTATTTGTAGCTGGGGTGGAAAAGGTCAGTTTTCATTTCAATCCCAAAGAAAGGCAATGCCAAAGAATGCTCAAACTACTGCACAATTGCACTCGTCTCACACACTAGTAATTTTCAAAATTCTCCAAGCCAGGCTTCAGCAATACGTGAACCGTGAACTTCCAGATGTTCAAGCTGGTTTTAGAAAAGGCAGAGGAACCAGAGATAAAATTGCCAACATCCGCTGGATCATCAAAAAAGCAAGAGAGCTCCAGAAAAACATCTATTTCTGCTTTATTGACTATGCCAAAGCCTTTGACTGTGTGGATCACAGTAAACTGTGGAAAATTCTGAAAGAGATGGGAATACCAGACCACCTGACCTGCCTCTTGAGAAACCTATATACAGGTCAGGAAGCAGCAGTTAGAACTGGACATGGAACAACAGACTGGTTCCAAATAGGAAAAGGAGTACATCAAGGCTGTATATTGTCACCTTGCTTATTTATCTTCTATGCAGAGTACATCATGAGAAACACTAGGCTGAAAGAAGCACAAGCTGAAATCAAGACTGCCAGGAGAGATATCAATAACCTCAGATATGCAGATGACACCACCCTTATGGCAGAAAATGAAGAGGAACTATAACACCTCTTGATGAAAGTGAAAGAGGAGAGTGAAAAGGTTGGCTTAAAGCTCAACCTTCAGAAAATGAAGATCATGGCATCTGGTCCCATCACTTCATGGGAAATAGATGGGGAAACAGTGGAAACCGTGTCAGACTTTATTTTGGGGGGCTCCAAAATCACTGCAGATGGTGACTGCAGCCATGAAATTAAAAGAAGCTTACTCCTTGGAAGGAAAGTTATGACCAACCTAGATAGCATATTGAAAAGCAGAGACATTACTTTGCCAACAAAGGTTCGCCTAGTCAAGGCTATGGTCTTTCCTGTGGTCATGTATGGATGTGAGAGCTGGACTGTGAAGAAGGCTGAGCGCCGAAGAATTGATGCTTTTGAAGTGTGGTGTTGGAGAAGACTCTTGAGAGTCCCTTGGACTGCAAGGAGATCCAACCAGTCCATTCTGAAGGAGATCAGTCCTGGGATTTCTTTGGAGGAAATGATGCTAAAGCTGAAACTCCAGTCCTTTGGCCAACTGATGTGAAGAGTTGACTCATTGGAAAAGACTCTGATGCTGGGAGGGATTGGGGGCAGGAGGAGAAGGGGACGACAGAGGATGAGATGGCTGGATGGCATCACCGACTTGATGGACGTGAGTTTGAGTGAACTCCGGGAGTTGGTGATGGACAGGGAGGCCTGGTGTGCTGCGATTCATGGGATTGCAAAGAGTTGGACACAACTCAGCGACTGAACTATTTGTAGCTGTCTTATTGTATATTGATATTTAGTACAATAATCTTTATTTTAATCTATAAAAGAATTTCTTTTAGGAAATAGTCAAGATATACTTTATCAATAGGTGAAATGTTAGCCCACAGACAGTGTAAAATTATCATGTATAAAACTAAACTCGTGTTCTTTCTAAATCTTTATCTCAATTCTTAGTACCACTCTTCTAACCAAATGAAATTCTGGTTTTTACCCATGGATCTCCTTATAACCTCTGCAGTTCCCAAACTTTTATAATTACACCACCTAAATGTATCTCAAAATCTTTTTCCTTTTCTTTACCCTAGATATTATTGGCTGATTTCATGACATCACCTCTGGCTTCAGGTGGACCAGTCAATCCATTTTCCATATGGTTGCTAGAGTGGTCTGTTTAAAGTTCACATCTCACCATCTGTCTCGTTTGCTGTCAGACAGTGCTAATCTCCAGCCCCTCCACACACCCCGTCAGTCAGTCCTCAGCTGTGTTTGATCCACATTCTTCCTGTGATGACATACAAAGAGCTCTGTGATCTGCCCTGTCTACCAGCCTCACTCTTCCTTTCTTTCCTGAAGTACAGACACAGTAGCTAGAGCTCTAGGAGTCATCTTGGACTACAGAATGACGTTGAAGCTTGTCAAATAAGAGACACTTGACACATCACTAGTGACATACAGTGTGGATGTAAAGGTAAACTTTATTGAGAACAGCCAAAAGGCAGAGGGGCAGTGGAGCCTATGTAGTTTGTCAGCTTTCATTCTGTATAGGTGTACTTTGCTAGGCAAAAACGGCACGAGCTAAAAGTGTTCCAGGAGAGAGAAGCTTTTATGGAGAGGTCAGAGGAGTAAGGTCATCACGTAACAGTGGGCTTCGTAATCAGGGAAACTTCTTTGTGGACCAGACACCACCTACAGGAGTTCAGTTTCCATGCCATTGCTGTTGGTATCTGGTAGAGATCTAGTGTCCTTCCTGAGTTCAGACCTGATGAGAAAACTCGTTGCCAAGCTAACAGTTGAGAGGGAAGGGAGCCCCCAATACCTTCCAGAAAATAAAAGGCCTGTCTTCTCTGAGGGGTAATCCAAGTAAAATACTAAGGGTGGTAGAGCAGTATGACAGGAGTGTGGGTTGACTGGGCAGCCACCATACGCACACTGGAATGTTTACTTCTGTAATTGCAAAAGAGAGAGAAACTAACTTTTCTGTTAAATATAATTAATCTAATTCTAACTCATACTTTTGATAAGACACAGTGAAGGCCTTCACCGCCTCTGGAAGCCTTCTGCGAACCTTCCAGGCTGGGTTGGAACACCCCAGTTTTATGCTTCCAGATTACTGTGTTTCTGTTGTCTCATACTTTGCATTGTAATGGTATGTTTATATGTTTCTTTTCCTTACTAGTCTGACTCATAAGGGTCAGGGCCGTATTGGATTCTCTTTTGGTCACTCCAGTCCCCAGTACAGAGTGTCTCAAACACAGCAGGCACACAGAGTGTCTGAATCTAGGAATGAATGAGGCTCCTGTTGGCTTTTTTTTAAATTAGTTTATGTTACGTGGCTTTAGTCCTCCACAGGCTGTCTTCTCTGCTTTGACTAATTAATTAGAAACATTTTAAAAACACTGACAATTGCTTTCATTTGTTCCATAAAGCAAGACAATAAATTTCAAGCTGTTTTATACATTTGACTCAGTTAAAATTTGGGGTCCAATTTCATATTCATTTTAGAGTACATGGTATATTTGATATTCTAAAGTAACTAAGGCTCTTTTCAAAGAATGTCTTTGACATGTGATGTCAGAGTCTTTACAGTATTACATAATGCAAAATATGAGATATTAAATACAAATACTCTTGGTTTTTTTCTTCTCAATACTGAATATGTTTGGAACTAACATATAATTTTATTTTGAACTTTTTATATTGCTACTCATTTGTGCCTGAAATACAGAACAGTTTTGTATTTGAGTTTGTTGGCTGGTGTCCCTCATGAGCTAATTGTCTTACAATCAGATCAGATCAGTCGCTCAGTCGTGTCCGACTCTTTGCGACCCCATGAATCGCAGCACGCCAGGCCTCCCTGTCCATCACCAACTCCCGGAGGTCACTCAGACTCACATCCATTGAGTCAGTGATGCCATCCAGCCATCTCATCCTCTGTCGTCCCCTTCTCCTCTTGCCCCCAATCCCTCCCAGCATCAGCGTCTTCTCCAATGAGTCAACTCTTCGTATGAGGTGGCCCAAGTACTGGAGTTTCAGCTTTAGCATCATTCCTTCCAAAGAAATCCCAGGGCTGATCTCCTTCAGAATGGACTGGTTGGATCTCCCTGCAGTCCAAGGGACTCTCAAAAGTCTTCAGTAAATAGTATTTTTTAAACTACGTATTCTTAGCTGTATAAGTTGTGTTATATTCTGTTTTTGTCTTCTTCATGTGCATTTCTCCAAGGTAAAATATTTTTAATTTTACAGACAGTAGCTCTTGATGGAACATTATTTTTAAAATCTGGAGTGATCTCTGGAGGGTCAAGTGACTTAAAATCCAAGGCTAGATGCTGGGATGAGAAAGAGTTAAAGAATTTAAGAGACAGGAGAACCCAACTAATCCAAGAATTAAAGGTAAATCCATGTTGTAAAAATTGTAGAATACTAAGTAGAGTAATTGTGTTTTTAATCTGTTTTTAAGCAAATTTCTTAGGTAATAAAAGTACCATGCCTTTTGTTTAAAGAAGTCTAATTATGCAGAATGGAGTAAAATAAAAAATAAAAATCTTTCCCTTTCCCATCCTTACATCTCAGTGGTATTTTTTAAACATACTTTGATGCATATACTCCAGAAATTTTCTCGGTATATGCAAGTCTATGTATTATTTTCCTGATTTATTTTATAATAGACTTTTGCTATTGATTGTGTTTGCAACAAGCTTTTTACTTAGTATCACAACATGGACAATGTTTTCATGTAGCATATAGAGAGCTACTTTGTTTTTTAATGAGTCCTTCCTGCTATTTTATTATATAGATTTTAACCAGTGTCACTTTGGTTTTTGTTATTACAAATGAGGCAGCATTCAACTTCCTTTGGAAAGAGAAAGTAACACAGTGCCTGAGAGTGTAAATCCTATGGCCACACTGCCTGAGTTTGAATCCTGACTTGCCCACTTACCAACAGTATGATCTTGGGCAAGTTCCCTATCCCCTTCATACCTTGAACCTTTTAGAGTTACTTTATAGATTAAATCAGCTATTTGAGATGAAATACTAATGCCTGACAAAAATGTAAGCACTATATAACTATTTGTTGTTAGTATACCTTTACTTATATCTCTAAAATGATTTCCTACATGTGGGATTTCTGGGTCTGAGGATGTGTGTATTTAAAAAGTTGATAGATGCTGCTAAATTCCCATTGAAAGAAAACCTGTAGTAGAGAATGTATGTCCCTAGATTGCAGCACTGCTGCTGCTGCTGCTGCCAAGTCGCTTCAGTTGTGTCCGACTCTGTGCGACCCCATAGACGGAAGCTCACCAGCCTCCCCCGTCCCTGGGATTCTCCAGGCAAGAACACTGGAGTGGGTTGCCTTTTCCTTCTCCAATGCATAAAAGTGAAAAGTGAAAGTGAAGTCGCTCAGTCGTGTCCGACTCTTAGCGACCCCATGGACTGGAGCCTACCAGGCTCCTCTGTCCATGGGATTTTCCAGGCAAAAGTACTGGGGTGGGGTGCCATTGCCTTCCCCGAGATTGCAGCACTAGATACTAGCAAATATTTTAATCTTTGCCAACCTGGTAAAGAAAAAAAATATAATCTAATTGTTTGAATATGCATTTCTTATAACTAAGGTTGAGTATTTACTCATATATTTATCATTTATTTACTCATGTATTAATTCTTCTTCTGTGAATTTATTAGGATATTTGTCCTATTAGCTACTTTAAGAATTATTTGTATAATAAGCAAATTACTTCTTAGCATGTTTGTTGTAAATATACTTTCTATTCAGCTTTTTTTGTTGGCTATATTGAAGTATAATTTATATACAGTAACAGTCACCAATTTTAAGTGTACGGTTCAGTAAGTTTTGACAAGTGTATGTATTCACCACCCAAATCCTGATTCACAACATTCCCATACCCACCCCCACACAGTTCCTTTGGGCGCGTCTGTAGTCAGTCCTTCCCCTGGACTCCGTAGAACCTCTGGACCTGGCAGCTCAGTCTGCTTTCTATCATTGTAGCTTTTTCTCACTTAGAATTTCATATAAATGGAATAATCATACAATAGTAGTCTTCTGTTTTATGCTTTCTTCATTTAACCTAATGCTTTTGAAATTCATGTTGTGTGTATCAAAAGTTTATTCCTTTTTACAGTAACTGTTTGACATTTAACTTTGTTTTTGTCACACACGTATTTTTAATCTTTATGTAACCAAATTTATTAATCTTTTATAACTTCTGTATTTCAATGTCATGCTCAGAAAGACATTATTCTTTCTGAAAATGACAAAAGAAATTCAATAATGCTTCCACCCAAAGAAATATTATAATCCCACAAACAAATTTACTTGAAATGTAAACTTTAAGAGATACTAAATCAGGATAATGCTTTTTGATTATTTTTCCTATTTAGCTTTCTTCTTTTGTTTATACAGATGATTGATTTTTGATTCAAGGAGGTGTTCTGGCAAAGTTACTCAGCTAATTTTAATCTTTTTCTATAAACATGACACCACAAACTGCTTTGATCTAAGGTATACAAAAATTCAACTTTTAAAGATTTTACAAATTTAGGCCTAGGCACAGAGGAAGTTTCAGGAAGGTGGCAGCTTGAATGAATGTGGTTTCCTGTCCGTGTTTATACTAGGTTACCACCTGTGTATCTCTCACCTGACCCTAGTGGAGAGTTGGGTGTGAATGAGATCTTGGGTTCTGGGAAAGGCCACCAGGAAAAGCTGAGGTAGGGCTTCTCTTTTGATCTTTGAGGAAAACTGGGAGAAAAATCAGGCATAGGGGAATACTGAAAGAAAGGAAAGCAAGCTCAGTCGCGTCCGACTCTTTGCCACCCCATGGACTGTAGCCTACCAGGCTCCTCCATCCATGGCATTTTCCAGGCAAGAATAATAGAGTGGGTTGCCATTTCCTTCTCCAGGGGATCTTCCCAACCCAGGGATCGAACCCGGGTTCTATCTGCATTTCAGACAGACGCTTTACCATCTGGAGCCACCAGGGAAGCCAGGGAGGTCCTGGAGGAAGGTTAAATATTATGTAAATATGCTTAGTCTTGACCCCCATGAAGCTAAAAGTAGTAGGTTATGGCCCCCCCATTCCTGAGTTTGTGAGAGAAGGAAATGGCAACCCACTCCAATGTTCTTGCCTGTAGAATCCCAGGGACGGCGGAGCCTGGTGGGCTGCCATCTGTGGGGTTGCACAGAGTCGGACACGACTGAAGTGACTTAGCAGGAGCAACAGCAGGGAGACCAGACAGACATCTTTTCCTCCATCTCTGAGTGGGGCACTGGCAATTTTCTGTTGCAGTTGCTGGCCTTTGGGCGTAGAGAATATCTGTGGGGCATCTGCCACTAGGGGTGCTTCAGCACTCAGACCTGAACCTCAAATAGGCAAAAAAATGCATAAATGCATTTAAGGTATTCCAGGAGCCATCAACACTTGAACAAAAAACTAAAAGCATTAAAGAGATACAGAGTCTTCCCTGGTAGCTCAGATGATAAAGAATCTGCCTGCATTGTGGGAAGTCTGGGTTCGATCCCTGGGTAGGGAAGTTCCCCTAGAGAAGGGAATGGCAGCCCACTCCCATATTCTTGCCTGGAGAATCCCATGGACAGAGGAGCCTGGTGGCTACAGTCCATGGGGTCACCAAGAGTCGAACATGACTGAGCGACTAACAGACATAAGGAGATACAGTGTGATGTTGGCCCTCTGTGTAATGCCACTCACAAGAATATTTTCACAAGAAAAGAAGTATGTGTTTCTAAACTATAGAATGCAATAGATGGATTGAAGGATAGGATCACCATTGTTGAGATCCACATTAATAACCTGGAAGATAAGTGAAATAGTATCTCAGTGACGGGGAAAAATTGCAAAGATAAGAAAATAGTGAAAAAAAGGAAAATAGTGAGAAAAATAGAAACTTAGGTAGACTCAGGAGTCTTGGTATGAGAAAAATAAAATGTTCAGAAATTGGAAAAGGAGCACAGAGAAGTAATTTTTTAAAAAAGAAAATGTCTCTTAAACTGAGGATCCACCTTAATTTACCAATTAAAAGGACACACACAGTTCCATGTAGGATTAATGAGAAAAGGCAAACATTAACACAGATGTAGTTGTAATTCCCTAAGTCCTAGGTTATAGAGGCAGTGCTAAAATATGTCACCCCCGCTTCAGAAAGATTCCTTGTACATTTAAAAAAATCAAGCTTGTATCAGACTATAAAACTAGTTGAGACTAGAGTAAGAGCTGTAGGCAATCGAGGGAAAAGCACCACATCCCAAGATATTTACATTTCAGGAACCTGCAGATAAGCAGATGCAAAGATGACGTCATCCACATGCTCCACGTGAAAACACACCAGAGAAAGTGCTCTCAGCAGCACATGTGTTAGAACAGACCTAATTGTAACGAATGAACAGTGCTAACCTAACTCAGCAAAACCTGGGAAATAGAGATGGAGAGAGGAATGAATATGTCCCAGAGATCTTACCTGTGAGGAGATGAAGAATATTCTGAAGATTGTATCTTGGTGGGTGGAGGAAGTTGGGTGGGACTAGACTGTTTAAAAGTACACTCAATTAACATGGGAACAAATAGCAAAAATAATGCAAGAAAAGAATAAAGGATAAAAAGATAGGGAAAATAAATTTTTGCTAATCAGTCATTACAGTAAACATGAATAGGTTTAAGTTTCCCATTAAAAGACCAAGATGAGACTTCCCTGGTGGTCCAGTGGCTAAGAGTCTGCGTGCTAATGCAGGGGACACAGATTTGATCCCTGGTCCAGGAGTTCCGATCCCACTTGCTGTGGAGCAGCTCAGCCAGTGCACCACCACTACTGAGCCCATGTGCTGCAACTGCTAAAGCCCTTGTGGCCTAGAGCCCGTGCTCCCCAGCAAGAGAAGCCACCTCAGTGAGAAGCCTGTGCCCCACAACTAGTGAAAGCCTGCACACAGCAGCAAAGACCCAGTGTAGCCAAAAATAAATACATAAATACAAATTTATATGTTAATAAGTAAAAGACCAAGATCATCACAGCTTAAAAGGCAAAACACAGCTAAATGTCATTTGTAAGAAATTGTCTTAAAATTGAGTGTTGAAAATTACGGATGAGCACCTGGCAAATGCAGACAAAACAGAACAGGAGTGACAATATCAGACAATGTGAACCTTAAGGTTAAAAATCTTCAACTATATAGTAAGCTTTCAATATGCATTGAGTAAATTGAATAAAGAAGGATATTTACTTCAGTCGCTCAGTCGTGTCCAACTCTTTGTGACCCTATGAGAAGGATATTATATATTAAAAAGTAAGATCTCCATTTTAAACCTCTTTGTAGCACATACTACCTAAATATTTAAAACAAGATTAGTTAACAGAAATGAAATTATAATGAAGCATTTCACTGTATGTATGTCTTTCAAAATTGGACACATCTAAGTAGGCAAAAACAATAACTTAGAGGAATTGGTAATTCAATCATTAAGCTTAAATCCAGATTCTATTTCTAACACTAGCAATGTGGCTCTGAGTAAGTTACTTAAATGCTTTAATGCTTTAATTTTCCCATCAATAATAATGGGTATAGTAATAGTACTATTTCATAGCATTGTTAAGAAGATTAAATAGGTTAATATAAACTTTATAAAACACATGCTCAATAAATTTGAGATATTATTTAAATTAGTTGTGAAACAGTAAAAACTGATCATACGCTTGTCCACAGTGGAAACCTCAGTAGTTTTTAAGAGATTTTTATAGATCATTTTGGTCATAATTTAATGAAATAGAAATAGTGACCAAAATTTTTTTTTGTCTACATAGAAATTAAGAAATGTACCTGTCAATAGTTTGGGGATCAAACAAGTAATCAAGAGGAAAATTACAAAATGTTTCAAAAATGGAGAACACAAAGTCTTTGAGATACAGTAAAGCTATATCATGGACGGAGGAGCCTGGTAGGCTGAAGTCCATGGGGTCGCTATAAGTCAGACACGACTGAGCGACTTCACTTTCACTTTTCACTTTCATGCATTGGAGAAGGAAATGGCAACCCACTCCAGGGTTCTTGCCTGGAGAATCCCAGGGACAGCGGAGTCTGGTGGGCTTCCGTCTGTGGGGTCGCACAGAGTCGGATACGACTGAAGCAACTTAGCAAAGCTACATCAAGAGGAAAATACATTATTAAAGAAGAAAATGAAATATAAGGAAATTTATTACTTTGAGAAATTGGAACCACAAAATAAGCAAAACAATAATGAAAAATTTTAAAGCTACAGTTAAATAGAAAATTCCAAATAGAAAAGGGTAAATCAGTCTAAAAACTGGTTGTTCTGAAAAACTAATAAAATAGATAAACCCTGCAACTCTAATGAAGGGAAGAAAAGTAAGAAGTAATCATTTACAGATTCAGATCAGATCAGTTGCTCAGTCGTGTCTGACTCTTTGCGACCCCATGAATCGCAGCACACCAGGCCTCCCTGTCCATCACCAACTCCTGGAGTTCACTCAGACCCACGTCCATCGAGTCAGTGATGCCATCCAGCCATCTCATCCTCTGTCGTCCCCTTCTCCTCTTGCCCCCAATCTCTCCCAGCATCAGAGTCTTCTCCAATGAGTCAACTCTTCCCATGAGGTGGCCAAAGTACTGGAGTTTCAGCTTTAGCATCATTCCTTCCAAAGAAATCCCAGGGCTGATCTCCTTCAGAATGGACCGGTTGGATCTCCTTGCAGTCCAAGGGACTCTCAAGAGTCTTCTCCAACACCACAGTTCAAAAGCATCAATTCTTCGGCGCTCAGCCTTCTTCACAGTCCAGCTCTCACATCCATACATGACCACAGGAAAAACCATAGCCTTGACTAGATGAACCTTTGTTGGCAGAGTAATGTCTCTGCTTTTGAATATGCTATCTAGGTTGGTCATAACTTTCCTTCCAAGGAGTAAGCATCTTTTAATTTCATGGCTACAGTCACCATCTGAAGTGATTTTGGAGCCCAGAAAAATAAAGTCTGCCACTGTTTCCACTGTTTCCCCATCTATTTCCCATGAAGTGATGGGACCGGATCCCATGATCTTTGTTTTCTGAATGTTGAGCTTTAAGCCAACTTTTTCACTCTCCACTTTCACTTTCATCAAGAGGCTTTTTAGTTCCTCTTCACTTTCTGCCATAAGGGTGGTGTCATCTGCATATCTGAGGTTATTGACATAAACAGATTAGGAATGAGAAAATTAGAATAATTTTAAGAGAACCTTATAAGCAAATGATTACATAGTTAAAAAATTGAAAATCTGTATGGATGATGTTCAGAAGAATATAAATTGCCAAGATTGATCAGGACAAAAGTGGAACATTTGAAAAATTAGACAGTGATAGGGAGTGGTGTAGTTGGCTGGCCCAATACCTAGCCACAACCTTTTCCTTCCTTGGTTGCATCTATTATAGAATTATAAAACTAAATTTGATTTCTGAAGTTGTCTTGTAGCTAGTAGTGGCCGTATGACAGTTTTGGCAATATAAATGGGAATGTTCGTATTGTCCTTTGCATTTTTCCCTTCCTGACTGGAATTCAGTCAAGAGGGCTAGAGGTGCAGCAGCAGTTTTGTACCAAGAGAGCAAGCTTGAGTATAAAAACCAGCATTGTTGCCTGGAAAATCTGATGGACAGAGGAGCCTGGTGGGCTTACAGTCCATGAGGTTGCAAGAGTCTGACATAACTCAGCAATTAAACTACCACCCACCATACACCAATACAAAATAAAAAGTGTGAAAAAAAAAAAAAAAAAAGCTGAAAGTTAGATGCTGTTGTTGAGGAACTGCATCATTGTAGACTGCTTTTGTGTGAGAAAAATAAAGCCACGTTTTTTTAAGCTACTGTTAGTTGAATGATCTCTCATTGAAAAATAGACTCCAGTAATGCAAAATAATGAGGCAGCTATGGGAAAGAGTGTGGCAACTCACAAGAAATTAAAAATAGAATTATCAAATGATCCAGCAATTCTCCATCTGAGTATATATACCCTACGGAATTGAAAGCAGGGTCTGGATAATACTAGTTAATAGTATTAGATAATAATAGTATTATTCATAACATAGTAGCATGTTCATAACAGCATTATTCATAATAGCCAAAAAGTAGAAGCAGCCCAAGTGTTCAGTAGATGAACAGATGAGCAGATTGTGGTCTATACATATAATGGAATATTATTATTCAGCCTTTAAAAGGGAGGAAACTAACACATGCTACAAAAATGGGGAATTTTCAAGATGTTATGCTACATGAAATAGAATGTGAAAATGAAAGTTGCTCAGTAGTGTCCAACTCTTTGTGACTCCATGGACTGTATAGTCCATGGAATTCTCTAGGGCAGAATACTGGAGTGGGTAGCCTTTCCCTTTTCCAGGGGATCCTCCCAACCCAAGGATTGAACCCAGGGCTCCTGCATTGCAGGTGGATTCTTTACTAGCTGAACCACAAGGGAAGCCCAAGGATACTGGAGTGGGTAGCCTGTCCCTTCTCCAGTGGATCTTCCTGACCCAGGAATCAAACTGGGTTCTCCTGCATTGCAGGCAAATTCTTTACCAACTGAGCTACCAAGGAAGCACATGGAATAAGTAAATTACAAAAAGACAAATATTGTATGCTACTACTACTTGTATGAGGTCCCTAGAATAGTCAAAATAGAGGCAGAAAAGTAGAGGACAGTTGCCAGGACCTGGAGAGTAGAATGGAAGCTTGTTTCATGGGTATAGGTTCAGTTTTATAAGATAAAAAGAGTTCTGGAATTGAAACGTATATTATCATACGTAAAACAGATTGCCAGTCTAGGTTCAATGCATGAGACAGGGTGCTCAGGGCTGGTGCACTGGGATGACCCAGAGGGATGGGATGGGGAGGAAGGTGGGAGGGGGTTCAGAATGGGGAACACATGTATACCCATGGCTGATTCATGTCAGTGTATGGCAAAAAACACTACAATATTGTAAAGTAATTAGCTTCCAAAAAAAAGATCTGGAAGTTGGTTGCACAACAATGTAAATGTACTTAAATACTGTTGAACTGTACACTTTAAAAATGGCAAAGATGATTAATAGTATATATATTTTGCCACAATTAAAAAAGATTAGGATCAGATGGGTTTACAGCTGAGGTCTAATATAATTCTCAGGTAAGCCATTCTAGATCATAGAAAAAGATGTAAACGTCTCATTTTATTTAATACAGGTAGTATAACTTTAATATCAAATATTATAAAGATAACCACAAAAATAAAACTAAAGACCGACTTCCCTTGTGAGCATAATGTGTAATTTCTAAATTAAATATCACCACTGAGTATTTAGCAATGTAGTGATAGAAAAATACATCTGTTGAATAGAATTTGTTCTAAGAATACATGGGTGTTTCAATGTTGCCATCAGTCAATATAATCTATTACATTTACAAATTAAAGGTAGGAGAAAAGTCATGTGATCCTAATTAGATTTTATAAAGGTCAGCAGCTGGTCCTAATTAAAGTTCTAAGTAAAAGAGTAATTTGTGGAAATTACTTTAAAAAAATAAAAATCTCTTGCCCAAAACAACAGAAATAATTGATTAAATGCTGAAACATAAAAATAATTTTAGTTAAAATCAGGAAGTAAACAGATACCTCCTGTCACTGTTATTATTTAACATAGTGTTGGAAGTTATATTAATTATATTTAGGCACAAAATGAAATAATTTATATACATTTTTGAGAAGGAGAAAAACTAAACTTTTTCTAATAAGATTGTAGTTTAAAAACTACGAGATTAAATAAGGTAATGAGAGGGCTACATAAACAAAACTGTAGTTTTTCTCTGTACTGTAAAAGAGCATCTAAAATGGGGAAAATACTCTACTCACAATAGAAATAAATGTAAGTATAAAGACACATAACTATTAGAAAACTAAATCTTATTGAAGGACAAGACAACACCAAAGAAAAGACATACTGTATTCTTGGGTTAGAAGTTCTTCAGTTAATATAATTTGAATGCAAGTTCAAGTAAAATATTAGCAAGGATTTTTTATTTGATAAAGTGATTCTCTAATTCTTAGAAATGAATTTCCTGAGACCAGTAAAAAAAAAATATGTAACAAGAGAGTGTGGTAGAACTACTGGAAGTTCTACTGGACAGGTTAATTGAGAAAGAATAGGAACTTCAGAAATGGGCCCAGTTATATTTGACAGTTTAACATACAACTGGGATGATATTTTGGGCTTACTGATGGCTTAGACGGGGAAGGCAATGGCACCCCACCCCAGTACTCTTGCCTGGAAAATCCCATGGACGGAGGAGCCTGGTGGGCTGCAGTCCATGGGGTCGCTAAGAGTCAGACACGACTGAGCGACTTCACTTTCACTTTTCACTTCCATGCATTGGAGAAGGAAATGGCAACCCACTCCAGTGTTCTTGCCTGGAGAATCCCAGGGACGGGGGAGCCTGGTGGGCTGCCGTCTCTGGGGTCGCACAGAGTCGGACACGACTGAAGTGACTTAGCAGCAGCAGATGGCTTAGACAGTAAAGAATCCACCTACAATGTGGGAGACCGCAGTTCCATCCCTGAGTTGGGACGATCCCCTAGAGGAGGGCATGGCATCCCACTCCAGTATTCTTGCCTGGAGAATCCCTGTGGACAGAGGAGCCTACTGGGCTGCAGCCCATGGGGTCGCAGAGTCAGATACGGCAGAGTGACAAAGCACAGCACAAAATGATAGTTTGGCGAGAAAAGAGATTATTTAGTAAATGTTATTGGGCTTCCCTTGTGGTTCAGCTGGTAAAGAATCCACCTGCAATGTGAGAAACCTGGGTTGGGAAGATCCCCTGGAGATGGGAAAGGCTACCCACTCCAGGATTCTGGCCTGGAGAATTCCATGGACTGTACAGTCCATGGGGTCGAGAAGAGTCAGAAACAAGTGAGCAACTTTCACTTTCATTGGCACATCTAGGGAAAGTTAATTTTGTGCTCCATATTATGACATATAAAAATAAATTATGGGCAGATTGAAAGCTTAAATTAAAAGTAGTATTTTAAATGAGGATAAAAGCCATTGTATAAAATTTTTTAAAGTTTGATGAAGACTGTTGTATACTATCAAAGATTTCTATAAATTGATTTGAAAAAGCCATGATAGAAACATCTAGGCAAAGAAGGGGTTTAGGCAGTTCATAGAAGAAATCCATAGGCTAATAAACCTGAAAAAATGCTCAATATAGAATATAGTACTCAGGATTACTTCATGCATATCAATAAGAGTTGGGAAAAATATATATGCTAGTAGACTTATAAAGAAACACATACTCATATATCATTTATAAAAATATGAATGGTTAAAGCTTTGGAAGAGCAGTTAGTACCAGCTAGTATAAGAATATGAAGACCTTTGACCCATTGATCTCACGCTGGGGAATCTATTGCATAGAAATAAAAACAGTATTTAAGGGTACGCACACAAGTGTATGCGTACGGAGAAGGCAGTGGCACCTCACTCCAGTACTCTTGCCTGGAAAATCCCATGGATGGAAGAGCCTGGTAGGTTGCAGTCCATGGGGTCGCTAGGAGTCGGACACGACTGAGCAACTTCACTTTCACTTTCATGCATTGGAGAAGGAAATGGCAACCCACTCCAGTGTTCTTGCCTGGAGAATCCCAGGGACGGGGAGCCTGCTGGGCTGCCATCTTTGGAATCGCACAGAGTCGGACACGACTGAAGTGACTTAGCAGTAGCAGCACACAAGTGTATTACTGCAGCGCTGCTTGTGATGGCTAAAACCTGGAGACAAAATGAATGCCCATCATTAAGAGAAGAGTGAGATAACTTTATTACAGTCACACTAGAATAATATTCAACCATTAAAAGAATTAATTTAGAGCTTTATCAGTTGACTTTTGTGAGTAACTGAGTAAAGCAGGAGGTAGAAAAGTATGTCTAATGTGATTCTAAAATTGCCAAACAAGACTGACAAAAACATATAGATGAGTATGCATACACATGTTTTCATATACAGACTTGAAGTAAAAACATAGAACATATATGAGGGATTTATTTGGTTGAGCAATAGGATAGGTGAAGAGAGAAGGAAATGGGTGAGGCAAGCCAAGGATGCACTAAAGAAAGGCAACAAAGACTGCGTGGTCTCATTTACGCCGTTTATGTGCCTTGGGTAGAACGTGCACTCCCCATTCTTCATTTTCATGTCTGTTTCCTGTGAGGACGTGAGTGAGTTTTCTGAGGACGCTGTATGGCATCTTGGTTACTCCAGATGACTTATGCACTTGGTTTCCCCATCTTTTATCAGAAGAAGGGAAGGTAGAGTTGTGGATATCAGATCAGATCAGATCAGTCGCTCAGTCGTATCCGACTCTTTGCGACCCCATAAACCGCAGCACTCCAGGCCTCCCTGTCCATCACCAACTCCCGGAGGTCACTCAGACTCACACCCATCAAGTCAGTGATGCCATCCAGCCTTCTCATCCTCTGTCGTCCCCTTCTCCTCCTGCCCTCAATCCCTCCCAGCATCAGAGTCTTCTCCAATGAGTCAACTCTTCGCATGAGGTGGCCAAAATACTGGAGTTTCAGCTTTAGCATCATTCCTTCCAAAGAAATCCCAGGATTGATCTCCTTCAGAATGGACTGGTTGGATCTCCTTGCAGTCCTAGGGACTCTCAAGAGTCTTCTCCAACACCACAGTTTAAAAGCATCAATTCTTTGGCGCTCAGCCTTCTTCACAGTCCAGCTCTCACATCCATACATGACCACAGGAAAGACCATAGCCTTGACTAGGTGAACCTTTGTTGGTAAAGTAATGTCTCTGCTTTTAAATATGCTATCTAGGTTGGTCATAACTTTCCTTCCAAGGAGTAAGCGTCTTTTAATTTCATGGCTGCAGTCACTGTCTGTAGTGATTTTGGAGCCCAGAAAAGTAAATTCTGACACTGTTTCCACTGTTTCTCCATCTATTTCCCATGTAGTGATGGGACCAGATGCCATGATCTGTGATGAAAGTACTGTGAAAAGTGAAAGTGTTGTCTATTATAAAATGTTACTATATCCCTTTCTTTTTAGGATTTAATGAAGATAGGGCGCAAGGAAGCAGATTTGAAACAAATACAGGCTCTAATACAAGGAACTACTACACGACTCAAATATGCACAAAGTGAACTAGAAATCATTAAAAAGAAGCACCTTGCTGCTTTTTACCGGGTAATATAGATTTACATAAAATTTGATGGAAATTGGGACCAAGGCATAGAATTTCAGGAATTACATTTATAAAGCACCATGTAATTTTTATACTTTGCCTTGTGATTGAGGTATATTATAGTCCTTTAAGTTACTTTATTTTTATGACTTTATTTTAATGTTGTTATTCAGTTGTACCTGAATTTACCTTATCTCACAGAGTCTTTTTTTTTCTGAAAGATACCTATCATGTTTTTGGCTTTACTATATAAAGCTAAAATAGCCATGTTAAAAAGACATTTTTCTTTTTTATAATCAGGAACAATCTCAGCTACAAAGTGAACTACTAAATATTGACTCTCAATGTGCCATGTTGAATGAAGGAATCAAAGAACGACAACAAAGAATTAAAGAATTTCAACGAAAGATAGATAAGGTTATGAGTGATATATTTATTACTAAATGGCATGTGGCTTGATTCTAGACCAGATACCAAATTTAAGGCTTCTTCAATATGTGCTAAAGGAAAGTTTGATAAATGCTAAGTTTTATTGGTTTGCCAAATTAATTTCCTTATCTTGTATTAATTTCCTTGTATTCCTTGAGACCCACTATTGCTCATCTCAGGGGCAGTGACTACTAGTACATGGTGATTCTCTTCAGCTGTCCAGCCTCTCCTTGTCCATTGTAAAATTTGCAGTCATTTTCTTTCTTCCACTGCCTAAGAAGGAAAGAACTTTTTCCCTTGTCTCATCTTTTAAGGTTGTGTATTCACTCAGTAATTTTGTCTTGAACATTTATTATATGCCAGGCACAGCTGCTTGGCTCTAGGGTACCAAAGATATGATCATCTAGCCTCTGCTTATAAAGTAGCAGGAACTTTCTGGCTTAATTCATTCCACTGTTGCTTATCTTTAACCTTTAAAACACTATTTGTCACACCATCACTCAGTAACTTTCACTCGTTGCCTCTAGTTCTGCCTTTTACCACATGATTTGAAACTACCCTTATGTTGCCCCTTAATTATCCTTGTCCAAGTTAAATATCCCTAATTACTTATTTATTTATATTTACTATGAATTTAAGACCAGTTCTGGTAACCAGCGGAGAAGGCAATGGCACCCCACTCCAGTACTCTTGCCTGGAAAATCCCATGGATGGAGGAGCCTGGTAGGCTGCAGTCCATGGGGTCGCTAAGAGTCGGATACAACTGAGCGATTTCACTTTGATTTTTCACTTTCATGCATTGGAGAAGGCAATGGCAACCCACTCCAGTGTTCTTGCCTGGAGAATCCCAGGGACGGGGAAGCCTGGTGGGCTGCCGTCTATGGGGTCACACAGAGTCAAAGACATGACTGACTGAAGTGATACATCATCATCATCATCATCTGGTAACCAGCCTCTGTTGTCAATGCCTAGAACAAAAAATAATATGAAAATACTGTCTGACCAGTACAGAGTACCCTGGTTTGCCAAATTACTTGGCACACAGAAACATAATTTTACATGACTTGGATTATCTCCTTATACAAAGTATAGATTACTGTTACAATAGTCATATCACTTTCATATTTAATTTACGTTCAACTGAAGTCTGAAACTTTTTTACATGCTGCTGCTGCTGCTAAGTCACTTCAGTCGTGTCCGACTCTGTGCGACCCCAGAGATGGCAGCCCACCAGGCTCCCCCATCCCTGGGATTCTCCAGGCAAGAACACTGGAGTGGGTTGCCATTTCCTTCTCCAGTGCATGGAAGTGAAAAGTGAAAGTGAAGTCGCTCAGTCATGTCCGACTCCTAGCGACCCCATGGACTGCAGCCCACCAGGCTCCTCCATCCATGGGATTTTCCAGGCAAGAGTACTGGGGTGGGGTGCCATTGCCTTCTCCGTCTTTACATGTCCTGTTGCTAAAACAGGTGTCTCTTATCCTGTAATTGTGCATAAATGCCAGGCTTTAAAAATCTTTGTGACCCCATGGACTATAGCCTGCCAGGCTCCTCTGTCCATTGAATTCTCCAGACCAGAATACTGAAGTGGGTAGCTATTCCCTTCTCCAGGGGATCTTCCCAACCCAGGGACTGAACCCAGGTCTCCTGCATTGCAGGCAGATTCTTTGCCTTCTGAGCCACCAGGGAAACCCTTAAAATATTAAGTTGGATTTGGCTTATTCTAGTTTTTCCAAATTTTCTGAGTGTTAATTCTATGCTTTAGTCCTCTTGGTTTTATATTATTTAAGAATCTATGAAACGAATCGCCAGTCCAGGTTTGATGCAGGATACAGGATACTTGGGGCTGGTGCACAGGGATGATCCAGAGGGATGCTATTGGGAGGGAGGTGGGATGGGGGTTCAGGATGGGGAACACGTGTACACCCGTGGCGGATTCATGTTGATGTATGGCAAAACAAATACAATATTGTAGAGTAATTAGCCTCCAATTTAAATAAATAAATTTATATTTAAAAAAAGAATCTATAGTATTACTCATAAAGAATATTTTCTGTATTTATGTAGAATGTTATGTTTTGGTAGGGCTAAAGTAAACATTCCAATTTTGTATTAAACACTTCATAAAGCCAAAGCACTTAAAAGGCCACCGTGAACTTTCTTATTTTGTTTTAGAATAAGAACTCTGAAAATAGATAAGTGTAGTTAATTAAAGAGAAAGCACCAACATAGTAGTGATGGTTGTCGGAAATAGTCTGTCCTAATCCAGAAAATCTTGGGGGAAAAAACATAGATTTAAGGATTGTCTATATTTTTTTGTAAAATTTATTATTAAACCATTTGGTTTTAAAATAATTTAAAAGGTTGAAGATGATATTTTTCAACACTTCTGTGAAGAAATCGGTGTAGAAAATATTCGTGAATTTGAGAACAAGCATATTAAACAGCAACAGGAAGCTGATCAAAAAAGGTATTTTTATTAAAAGATTTTGGTAAGCAATTATTTATACATAAAGGTAACTGTTATTTCATAATTTAAAGGAATTATGCCTGTTAGTTCAGTCGCTTAGTCGTGTCCAACTCTTTGCGACCCCATGAATCGCAGCACCAGGCCTCCCTGTCCATCACCAACTCCCGGAGCTCATTCTAACTCAGGTCCATCGAGTAGGTGATGCCATCCAGCCATCTCATCCTCTGTCGTCCCCTTCTCCTCCTGCCCCCAATCCCTCTCAGCATCATAGTCGTTTCCAATGAGTCAACTCTTCACATGAGGTGGCCAAAGTACTGGAGTTTCAGCTTTAGCATCAGTCCTTCCAAAGAACACCCAGGACTGATCTCCTTTAGAAGGGACTGGTTGGATCTCCTTGCAGTCCAAGGGACTCTCAAGAGTCTTCTCCAACACCACAGTTCAAAAGCATCAATTCTTCAGTGCTCAGCCTTCTTCACAGTCCAACTCTCACATCCATACATGACCACAGGAAAAACCATAGCCTTGACTAGGTGAACCTTTGTTGGCAAAGTAATGTCTCTGCTTTTGAATATGCTATCTAGGTTGGTCATAACTTTCCTTCCAAGGAGTAAGCGTCTTTTAATATCATGGTTGCAGTCACCGCCTTTATTTCAGTTCACCAAGAAATAGCTAATAAACATTGCTATTTTTATAAAGAGGTCTAATTCTTTTATTCCACAATTTTTAAAGAGAAAAAACACAAATATACACAGTAAGAGAATGGGGAAATAATTACACACACAGTGGTTATTAAAATGTACTTAGTTCTCTGTACGGAGAAGGCAATGGCAAGCCACTCCAGTACTCTTGCCTAGAAAATCCCATAGATGGAGGAGCCTGGTAGGCTGCAGTCCATGGGGTTGCACAGAGTCGGACGTGACTGAGTGACTTCACTTTCACTTTTCACTTTCACACAATGGAGAGGGCAATGGCAACCCACTCCAGTGTTCTTGCCTGGAGAATCCCCGTCTATGGGGTCGCACAGAATCAGACACTACTGAAGCGACTTAGCAGCAGCTGCAGCAGTTCTCTGTAAATATCCATATATGTAGATAAAGTTGTATAAATAACCTTTCTATAAACAAACAGCCTCAAGCCACTTGCCAGAAAAGAGGAAGATATTCCCTTCTGTTTCTAGCTTGCTGAAATTTCTTTTATTATGAGTGAGTGTTGAATTTTGCCAAATGTTTTTTCTGCTATCTGTTGGGATAATAATACTGTTGGAGTTTGGAGGGAGGTGGCGTATTAATATATTAAATTACAGTGATTGATTTTTAGAATATTAAACCAACTTAGCATATCTAAGATGAACCCCACTGGGTCATGTTGTATTATTCTTTTCAAATATTTTTGGATTGACTCGTTAAAATTTTAGTGTGGATTTTTATATCTATATTCATGAGAGTATTGGTCTATAGTTTATTTTTCTTGCAAATATTCTTTTTTATATTTTTGTATCAGGGAATGCCAGACTCATAAAATGAGTCAGGAATTATTCTCTCCTCTGTTTTTCATGGGAGTTTTTGTAGAATTTTATTATTTTTTTCCTAAAAGTTTGGTAAATTTTGCAAATTAAGCCACTGGTACTACTCACTTTTCTTTATGGAATATTTTAAAATTACCAATTCAGTTTCCTTATCGATATAAGGCCATTGAGGACATCTTTTTTCTTGAGTGAGCTTTCGTAGCTTGTGTATTAAAAATAACATTTGTATATTTCATTTGAGTTACAAATTTATTAATACAAAGTTATTGACATTTCCCCTTTCATCCTTTTCAGTTTTGTAGAGTCTGTACAGATGGCCCTTTGATTCCTGATATTGCTAATTTGTTTTCTTTTCTTCTTGATGTCTAGCTAGAGTTATATCAGTTTTATGGTCCTTTGTAAGACCAGCTCTTGGCTTCATTGATTTTTCTCTATGGTTTATCTGTTTCTATGTAGTTGACGTCTGTTCTTAACTTTATTTCCTTGCTGCTACTTATTTTGGGTTTAATTTACTTCTCTTTTTTCTTACTTTTTAAGATAGAAGCTTGCTTTATGTATTTTATGCTTTTCTTCATTTATAATATAAGCATTTAAGCTGTTTATTTTCCTTTAAGCACTGCTTAAGCTCCATCCCACTGCTGCTGGTGTGTTTTATTTCATTTTCATTCCATTTAAAATGTTTGTTAATATTCTTTGTGGTTTTGTTCTGTGATCTATGGGGTGTTTAGAAGTATTGTTTAATTTAACAGAAATTGTGATAGGGGAGGATTTAGATATGTTTCTGTTACTGATTTTTATTGTGATTTTATTTTTTTATTAAGAAATATATTTTGCATTATTTAAATCCTTTTAAGTTGACTGACACTTATCTGATAACATGGCATATATTATATCTTAATAAATATTCTGTGTGCTCTTGAAACGAATATGCATTGTTCTATTGGGTATTTTCTGAGTAACTTTTAAGTCAAGTTGATTGGTGTCTTTTGTGTACTTACTAACTCTTTGTCTAATTGGTCTAGTGTTCCCTAAGAGAGGAGTTTTGAAATTTCCAAGTACTTTTGGATCTGTCATTCTCTCCTTCCAGTTTTCTCCGTTTATATTTCATGATGTTTAAAGTTTTGTGATTAGGTGCATTCATGTTTGGGATCATTATGTTTTTTTGAGGAATTAATCCCTTCTCCAGAAAGAATGAAGAGGCTGGGCCAAAATGGAATCAACACTCAGCTGTGGATGTATCTGGTGGTAAAAGTAACGTCCAATGCTCTAAAGAACAATATTGTATAGGAACGTGGAGTATTAGATCTATGAATCAAGGTAAATTGGATGTGGTCAAGCAGGAGATGGCAAGAGTGAACACTGACATTTTAGGAATAAGTGAACTAAAATGAACAATAAAGGGTGAATTTAATTCAGATAAGCATCTACTACTGTGGGCAAGAATCCCTTAGAAGAAATGGAGTAGCCCTCATAGTTAACAAAAGAGCCCCAAATGCAGTACTTGGGGCAATCTCAAAAGCAACAGAAAGATCTCAGTCATTTCCAAGGCAAACCATTCAACATCAGAGTAATCCAGGTCTATGCCTCAACCAGTAATGCTGAAGAACCTGAAGTTGACTGGTTCTGTGAAGACCTACAAGACTTTCTAGAGCTAACAACAGAAAAAGATGTCCTTTTCATCATAGGGATTGGAATGCAAAAGTAGGAAGTCAAGAGATAACTGGAGTAACAAGTAAGTTTGACTACACATGGATATCACCAGATGGTCAATACTGAAATCAGATTAATTATATTTTTTGCAACCAAAGGTAGAGAAGCTTTAAACAGTTTAGCAGAAGCAACCTGGAGTTGACTCAGGCTCAGGTGATGAGCTCCTTATTGCAAAATTCAGGCTTATCCTTGAGCAAGTAGGGAAAACCACTAGGTAATTCAGGTATGACCTAAATCAAATCCCTCATGATTGTATGGTGCAGGTGACAAATGGATGCAAGAAATTAGATCTGATAGAGTGCCTGAAGAACTATGGATGGAAATTCATAACACTGTACAGGAGGCAGTGACCAAGACCATCCTAAAGCAAAAGAAATGCAAGAAGGCAAAGTAGTTGTCTCAGAAGGCTTTACAAATAGCTGAGAAAAGACGAGAGGCGAAAGCCTAGGGAACGATATACCCACTGAGTGCAGAATTCCAGAGAATAGAAAGGAGAGGTAAGAAAGCATTCTCAAGTGAACAGTGCAAAGAAATAGAGGAAAACAACAGAACGGGAAAGATGAGAGATTTCTTCAAGAAAACTGGAAATATCAGTGGAACATTTAATGCACGGATGGGCACAATAAAGGACAGAAATGGTATGGACCTAACAGAAGCAGAAGAGATTAAGAAGAGGTGGCAAGAAGAACTACACAAAAAAGATCTTCATGACCCAGATAATCACAGTGGTGCCAGACATCCTGGAGTGTGAAGTCAAGGGGCCTTAGGAAGCATTACTACCAACAAAGCTAGTGGAGGTGATAGAATTCCAGCTGAGCTATTTCAAATCCTTAAAGATGGTATTGTTAAAGTGCTGCACTCAATATGTCACAAATTTAGAAAACTAAGCAGTGGCCACAGAACTGGAAAAGGGTCAGTTTTCATTCCAATCCCAAGGGAAGGCAATGCCAAAGAATGTACAAACTACCATACAGTTACACTTATTTCACATGCTAGCAAGGTCATGCTCAAAATCCTTCAAACTAGGCTTCAGCAGTACATGAACCGAGAACTTGCAAATATACAAGCTGGATTTAGAAAAGATGAACCAGAGATCAAATTGCCTACTTTAGTTGGATCATAGAGAAAGCAAAGTAATTCCAGAAAAACATGTACTTGTGCTTCACTGACTATACTAAAGCCTTTGATTGTGTGGATCGCAACAAACTGTGGAAAATTCTTAAAGAGATGGGACTACCAGTTGACCACCTTACCTGTCTCCTAAGAAACCTGTATGCAGGACAAGAAGCAACAATAAGAACCAGACATGGAACAACAGAGTGGTACCAAATTGGGAAAGGAGTATGTCAAGGCTGTATATTGTCACTCTGCTTATTTAACTTACATGCAGAGTACATCATGCAAAATGCTGGGCTGGATGAATAACAAGCTGGAATCAAGAGTGCCAGAAGTAATATTAATGACAATATCAATGTGCAGATCATACCACTCCAATGGAAGAAAATGAAGAGGAACTAGAGAGCCTCTTGATGAAAGTAAAAACAGGAGAGTGAAAAAGCTCGCCTACAATTCAGCATTCAAAAACTAAGATAATGGCATCTGGTCTCATCACTTCATGGAACATAGAAAGGGAAAAATTTAAACAGTCACAGGTTTTATTTTTGTGGGCTCCAAAAATCACTGTGAATGGTAACTGCAGCCATGAGATTAAAAGATGCATGCTCCTTGGAAGGAAAGCCATGACAAACCTAGACAGCATATTAAAAAGCAGAGACATCACTTTGCTGACAAAGGTTCATAGACCAAAAGCTATGGTTTTTTCATTAGTCATGTATGGATATGTGAGTTGGACCATAAAGAAGGAGACCACCAAAGAACTGATGCTTTTGAATTGTGATGTTGGAGAAGACTCCTGAGTGTCTCTTGCACTGCAGGGAGATCAAACCTGAACATTCATTGGAAGGACTGATCCTGAAGCTCCAATGCTTTGGCCATCTGATGTGAAGAGCTGACTCATTGGAAAAAACTAATGTTGGGAAAGATTAAGGGCAGGAGAAGAAGGGGGTGACAGAGGATGAGATGGTCAGATGTCATCACTGACTCAATGGACAGGAGTTTAAGCAAACTCTGGGAGATACTAAAGTACAGAGAAGCCTGGACATGTACACCCCATAGTGTCGCGAAGAATTGGACATGACTTAGCAACTGAACAACACATTAAATATTACTCTCTTTTTGCCATTACTGCTGTTGTTGCCTTTGTATTAGTAGTATTTAACACAGTGTCTGATACAATTAGTGCTTTAAAGTGTTTCTTATATGAATGATTCTATTAGCAGGTCATATGAGGGAGGGTAGATGGAGAAAGGATGAGCTACAGTTGATATTGGAATTCTTTTTTTTAAGATAGGAGTTTTATTGATTCATAGTTGATATACAGTATTATATAGTTACAGGTGTACAGTGATTCATAGCCTCTTGATGAAAGTGAAAGTGGAGAGTGAAAAAGTTGGCTTAAAGCTCAACATTCAGAAAACAAAGATCATGGCATCCGGTCCCATCACTTCATGGGAAATAGATGGGGAAACAGTGTCAGACTTTATTTTTCTGGGCTCCAAAATCACTGCAGATGGTGACTGCAACAATGAAATTAAAAGACGCTTACTCCTTGGAAGGAAAGTTATGACCAACCTAGATAGCATATTCAAAAGCAGAGACATTACTTTGCCAACAAAGGTTCTAGTCAAAGCTATGGTTTTTCCTGTGGTCATGTATGGATGTGAGAGCTGGACTGTGAAGAAGGCTGAGCACCGAAGAGTTGATGCTTTTGAACTGTGGTGTTGGAGAAGACTCTTGAGAGTCCCCTGGACTGCAAGGAGATGCAACCAGTCCATTCTGAAGGAGATCAGCCCTGGGATTTCTTTGGAAGAACTGATGCTAAAGCTGAAACTCCAGTACTTTGGCCACCTCATGTGAAGAGTTGACTCATTGGAAAAGACTCTAATGCTAGGAGGGATTGGGAGCAAGAAGAGAAGGGGACGACAGAGGATGAGATGGCTGGATGGCATCACTGACTCGATGGATGTGAGTCTGAGTGAACTCGGGGAGTTGGTGATGGACAGGGAGGCCTGGCGTGCTGCAATTCATGGGGTCACAAAGAGTCGGACACAACTGAGCGACTGATCTGATCTGATCTGTACAGTGTAATGATTCATAGTTTTCAAAGACTGTACTTCATTTGTTATAAAATATTGATTATATTCCCTGTGTTATTTAGTATATCATTGTAGCTTATTGTATACCCACTGATTTGCACCTCTGAATCCCCTCCTGCTATGTTGCTCCTTTCTCCATCCCTCTCCTCATTAATAACCACTAGTTTATTCTCTGTGTCTGCTTCCTTTTTGTTATATTCACTAGTTTGTTGTATTTTTTTGGATTCCACATATTAGTTATAGCATATAGTATTTGTCTTTGTCTGACTTACTTCACTTAGCATAATACCCTTCAAGTCCATCCACGTTGCAAATGGCAAAATTTTGTTCTATTTTACAGCTGAATAGTATTCCATTGCATATATATGCACACACACACACATATATATATCACATCTTTATCCATTCATTTGTTGATGAACATTTCACTTGCTTCCATATCTTGGAAATTGTAAATAATGCTGCTCTGAACAGTGGGGTTCAGTTCAGTTTAGTCACTCAGTCGTGTCCAACTCTTTGCGACCTCATGAATTGCAGCACGCTAGGCCTCCCTGTCCATCACCAACTCCTGGAGTTCACCCAATCTCATGTCCATCGAGTCGGTGATGCCATCCAGCCATCTCATCCTCTGTCGTCCCCTTCTCCTCCTGCCCCCAATCCCTCCCAGCATCAGAGTCTTTTCCAATGAGTCACCTCTTCGCATGAGGTGACCAGCGTACTGGAGTTTCAGCTTTAGCATCATTCCTTCCAAAGAACACCCAGGACTGATATCCTTTAGAAGGGACTGGTTGGATCTCCTTGCAGTCCAAGGGACTCTCAAGAGTCTTTTCTAACACCACAGTTCAAAAGCATCAATTCTTTGGCTCTCAGCCTTCTTCACAGTCCAACTCTCACATCCATACATGACCACAGGAAAAACCATAGCCTTGACTAGATGGACTTTTGTTGGCAAAGTAATGTCTCTGCTTTTGAATATGCTATCTAGGTTGGTCATAACTTTCTTTCCAAGGAGTAAGCATCTTTTAATTTCATGGCTACAGTGGGGTGCATGTATCTTTTTTATTTAGAATGTAAATATTTTTTATTTACATTGTTTTTTTAATATGTACCCAGAAGTGCAAGTGCTGGGTCATAATGGTAGTTCTATTTTTAGTCTTCTTTTTTTATTTTTAGAAGTCTCCATATTGTTTTCCATGGTGGCTATACCAATTTACATCCCCACCAACAGTGTACCAGAGTTCCCTTTTCTCTACATCCTTGCCAGCATTTGTTATTTGTGTTCTTTTTAACAATAGCCATTCTGACAGCTGTGAGGTGAATTTGATTTGTATTTCCCTGTTAACAGTGTTGAGTATCTTTTCGTTTATCTGTTGGCCATCTGCATTTCCTCTTTGGAAATATGTCTATTCAGATCTTCTGCCCATTTTTTCATCAGTTGTTTGGTTTTGAGTTGTTTGAGCTGATTGTATATTTTGTATATTAACACCTTAGCAGTTACATCATTTGCAAATATTTTCCCACATTTAATAGGTTGTCTTTTCCTTTTGTCAATGGTTTCCTTTGCTGTACAAAGGCTTACAAGTTTAATTAGGTGCCATTTGTTTATTTTTGCTTTTATTTCCTTTGCTTTAGGAGACAGATTCAAAAAAATATAGCTACAATTTATGTCAAAGAATGTTCTGCCTATGTTTTCCTCTAGGAGTTTTATGGTTTCTGATCTTACATTCAGGCCTTTAATCCATTTTGAGTTTATTTTTGTATATGATGTTAGAGGATATTCTAATTTCCTTCTTTTACTTATAAAAGAAGTCCAGTTTTCCCAGCACCACTTACTGAAGAAACTGTCTTTTTGATACTGGACTTCTTTATGGCTGCTGCTAAGTCGCTTCAGTCGTGTCCGACTCTGTGCGACCCCATAGACGGAAGCTCACCAGGCTCCCCTGTCCCTGGGATTCTCCAGGCAAGAACACTGGAGTGGGTTGCCATTTCCTTCTCCAATGCATGAAAGTGAAAAGTGAAAGTGAAGTCGCTCAGTCGTCTCCGACTCTTAGCGACCCCATGGACTGGAGCCTACCAGGCTCCTCTGTCCATGGGATTTTCCAGGCAAAAGTACTGGGGTGGGGTGCCATTGCCTTCCCCCTTCTTTATGGGGAGTTTATGAATCTCGCATAGTAGGAAAGTACATCAGGAAAGAACATGTTCTTGAACTCCCAAGTTTGGAATTTGTGAATGAACTACTATTTGAAAAGATTAATTGACTAAATAGAATAAACATATGAATTGTAACTTAAAAAGATAAGGAAACTATAGATTATAAAGGATTTAAGAAACACATTCATATGCAGTATATGAATCCTGATTCAAACCATTTTTTTAAATTAATGAGAATCAGGAAATTTGGCAAAGATAGCACTTTGATATGAAGGATGTTATCATTTCTACCTATAGAAGCTTATGGTTATGTATCACTTCACTTTCAGAGGAACATTAAAATATTTATTGATGAAATTACATGATGTCTGAAATTTGCTTTAAATAAATCAGTGATGAGAAGGAGTAAAAAGTGGGATTATAGGTAAAAGATGGACCATGAATTACTTATTAGAGTTGGGTAATAGCTGTATGGGAATCCATTGTAGTATTTTTTTTTTTTTTATGTTTGTGTTTGAAGTTTTCCATAATAAAAACCAAAAAATTTTTAAAAATTAAAGGACTCTGTTTACCACTTGTAATGCTTGACTTTATTATACTAGATTAGAATTTGAGAAACAAAAAACTCGGCTTAATATTCAACTTGAATATAGTCGCAATCATCTGAAGAAGAAACTGAATAAGATTGACACATTAAAAGAAACCATTGAGAAAGGCAGAGAAGTCACTGATCACCTGAAGAAGGTAATGAATGGTGCGCAACCACAGTGTCATTGAAATGATGAGTTTCTTTGATGAACAAGTATTTGTTGAGTTCCTGAAAAGCTCTAATAGTGATAGAAGGTGGGGAAGGGGTACAGATTTGAGAAATACTTGATGTAAAATCCACACAGCTTCATGACTTTCTAGATGTTGAGAAGATGGTCCTGAATTCTCACTTGGGTGATTGGTGGATAGGAGGAGAGATTAAGGAGAGAAAATTCTGGACCTGTGGAGCATGACTTCCCTTTGTGATATCTAAACAGCAGTTTCCGACAGGTAGTTAGTACATGGATAACAGGAGAAGTCTAGGCTGGTTTATTGGAATAGATTGAATCCATTATGTAAATTCAGAGAGTAGGCAGCGAAGAGTGGTGGAGCAAGGATGGAGTTCTGGAAGGAGTGGTTGCCTTGGTTATGAAGACGGCCACGATCCCCAGGGTGTGAGGAGAAAGGAAGTGAGCAAAGTTAAAGTGAAAAGGCTAAAGTTAAAGCCAAGAAGGTAGTCTGGTAGGAAGAATGTTTTCACTGTACAGTGGAAACAGAAGTCAGAAGGCAGCAAGCTGGGAAATGAATCCAAAGTGAAAGATAAAGATAGGTAGTGATTACCTAGTAGTGTAAACAGGAGTGGGTCACATTCTACAGTGGAGCCTCTGGCAGCATGCAGGACAGGATTTGTCTTGGAATGACTGGGATGGTTGTATTAATAATATAATGACCTGTTGGCCTTATTAATATAAAAGATGGTAAACCTGTAATGTAAATCATCTCCATACAGGTTGAAGAAAATTGTCTAAAAATTGTGGATGAACTCATGGAAAAACAGCAGCAACTTAAGGATGAATTTGTCACTCAGAATACCAACGTTGAGAAAGTCCAAGCTCAAATTGAAGAGGAACGAAAGAAGTTTTTGGCCATTGATAGGTGATTGAAAGTTTATCAGAGTTTAAAAAATGTTTACCATCAATTTGAAATTTATTATAGAAGTTTTATTATTTGAATATGTACCTTTATGTGGCTTTTGGTCTTCTATTGCATCTATCAAGCATTGCAACTTAGGGAAAACCAAGAGAGGTGGTTAGTTGTTTAGAGTGTATAGTACTTTTAAATGAGTAAAGAGAAACCTATACAAAGAGTTCAGTTCATTCGCTCAGTCATGTGTAACTCTTTGTGACCTCATGAACTGCAGCATGCCAGGCCTCCGTGTCATCCATCACCAACTCCGGAGCTTACTCAGACCCATGTCCATTGAGTCAGTGATGCCATCCAACCATCTCATCCTCTGTCATCCCCTTCTCCCACCTCCAGTCTTTCACAACATCAAGGTCTTTTCCAGTGAGTCAGTTCTTCACATCAGGTGGCCAGAGTATTGGAGGTTCAGCTTCCTTACCATAAATCTTCTTGACACCAGTCCCTTCCTGTTAGGAAGGCCCTGCTAGTCTGTCTGTATGACAGCATAGCGAGTGAGGTGTAGAATCTGGAGCCATACTGCATGGTTCTAGGCCCTAGCTCTGCTGCTTATATATGGTGCCTTCATTTTCTTATCAGTAAAGTGGGGATGGTAACAGTGCCTACGTCATGGAATAGTCGTAAGGATTAAATGAGTTCATATGGTACTTAGAACAGTACCTGGCATACAATGAGCATGTATTTGCTGTGATGGTGATCAGTAGCACTTTGAGTCCACTGGCCTGATGAACCAATGACATCTGCTCTCCTGTGTGATTGACACAACCATAAGTGAACAGGTGCAATGAGTTCTGTTTTTGCTCAAACTCTTGACTATTTCACAATGTTCAAAGTCTTAGTGTTTCAAGATGCTGCCAGAAAATTCTTTGTCAAGATTTTTGAGTGGAATTAAGTTTGTTTACACCGGAGAAGGCAATGGCACCCCACTCCAATACTCTTGCCTGGAAAGTCCCATGGACGGAGGAGCCTGGTAGGCTAAAGTCCATGGGGTCGCTAAGAGTTGGACATGACTGAGCGACTTCACTTTCACTTTTCACTTTCATGCATTGGAGAAGGCAATGGTAACCCACTCCAGTGTTCTTGCCTGGAGAATCCCAGGGATAGGGGAGCTTGGTGGGCTGCCGTCTCTGGGGTCGCACAGAGTCGGACACGACTGAAATGACTTAGCAGCAGCAGCAGCAAGTTTGTTTACGCATGATTTTTTTTGACTCATATTTAATTTAAATAGAACCACATCTCTATCATCAGATTCTTAAAAACCATATAATTCTTAATTAATTTTCTTTTATTTTTAGTCTTCTGGGTCCTCTTTAAAGTCCTCCCTTTTGTTTCAACTGGTAAGACCTAAGCCCTCATTAAGATAGAAGGCTTTACATTAGTGGTGGTGATGGTAGGAATAAAGTTTAGACTATTAGGTGTGTAATGACTTAATTGGTAAGACATTTATCTTGCTAACAGACACTTTCTCTTGGTTTGAGGTTCTAAAATGTAGAACTTTTATTGAGAGAGATACAGCTTGAAAAATTGTACAGATTTAAAAATAAGGTAACTTGGAGAGTACTTTATTGTTGCTAGCCTGAGTAAAGTATTAATATGTATTATTGGAAATGTTCCCTTGGATTAAATAATTATATTCGTGGCCTTTGTCAGGAGTGTTAAAGTTTAAATTACAAGCATTCATGTACTAACTCTGCAACTTAACAGCACTTGAAAGAAAAAAATTTTTTTCACGTAAGTTTATAAACATGTTTTTCTTCCTTGATGGAACTTAATCATTTTTTCATATCTGTGTAATTGCAGGGAAGTGGGAAAATGGCAAAAAGAAGTTGTGATCCTTCAGAGTTCTCTGGAACAGAATCGGTTAGAAAAGCATAACATGTTGCTTGACTGCAAAGTTCAAGACATTGAAATAGTTCTTTTGTTGGGGTCGCTGGATGACATCATTGAAGTGGAGGTACTCTAGCAAGTGATTTTAAAATATGTGCAGTTGTGTGGAACTTTATGTAGGCCTTTGTCTGCTTAGTGAAGTTGTAGCCATGCAGATTCTTAGTCTTGTTCTAAAGCTTTATTAGCAGAAAAAACATCTCGTCTGGGAAGGGAAAAGGGCAAAATGATCCTCATTCCAGAAGACTGGGCACTTTGTATAGCTCTCTTATTTCTCTTGCTAATCCATATCCTTTTAGCTCCATAGGACCAGTTTCTTACTTGTATATAGACACCCAAGAGGAATCAGAACTAAAGCCATGGGGGTTCAGGGGCATTCTGGGGAGGTGGGGTAGCCACAGTCCGTTGCAGGCAGGGGCCTATGCCTGATAGCATGAGCAGTGCTATACTCTGGGAACACCATGGGTGGTGTGTGGAGGGATCTTGTTCTGCATTTTCACCAACAACTTGAGGTCCTTTTCAGTAGAAACATGCCTCGCTGAGTCTGTCCAGGAGATGAGAGTGTGGGGAAGGTGATAATAGATACCCAGGGAGTCAGAAGGTGAGACCGAAGTCTCCCCATGGTGGACATTTTTCTGTTAGCTTCCTTTGCTTTCTCATCACATTCATACTACACAGTACTCTTGAGGTCGGGGGGACGCGTCTATACCCTTTGTTCTGCTGCTCATGTTAGGAAAGATACAACGACATAGTTCAAGAAGAGTATCTTACTATTAGCTAATGCAGAGGATGGTGAACATAGTTCTTTTACCTTTCAAATTATCTTTTAAATCTTTAGTGATCTCTTTCCTGTAGTCAGTCCCCTTTCCACCTCCCTCCTCCCCTTTCTGCTTTGTCACCAGTCAGAAATCCATGCATTGCCCTCCAGTTTCTACTCCAGAAGAGGCGTTCAGTCCTTTGGTTTCTTCAGTATGAAGCAACTGTGAAACAGTTTTTCTCTTGCTGATTTTGACTACTTCTCATAGCATAATTCTGGTGTTATATTATACTCAAAAGTCTTTTGCTGGGGAAGGGGAGAGATTCCCTGGCAGTCTCACTGCCAGGGCCCCCAGTTCGATCTCTGGTTAGAGAACCAATATCCTGTAAGCCGCACAACTAAGCCTAAAAAAGAGTCTTTTTTCTCTGTTTTAGCAGAGATTACATCCCAGATGGAAGGAAAGGAGAAGCCACTTTACTGGCCACAAATGTCATGAGCCCCACTCAGATGGCTTTAAAGGGGGAATGAGAGGTCAGGGGATAGGACTGAAGTGGAGGCTGCCTCCCCTGTGACATGGTCTAGGAATTTGAACACTATGGAGAACTTAGTATGTATTGGCTTTATTTGTTCAGATCAGCTTTCCTCACATGGCTGCAGCTGTAACCACTAGCTTTGACCAGAGTGGGAAGACACCTCTCTCCTGCCCTCAGTTAGAAAAATCCTGAGGAACAACTCTGACTGGTTCATTCTGGATCATGTGTCCACTCTTTAAGGGTCCAGAAGAGGGAAGGGAGGGTCTGTAACAGAAGTGGATGGAAGCAGAAAAGCAGTACTCACAATAATATAGAGAGAAATGGAAACTCTATTTAAAAGTCTGTAATTTTAGAAGAAGTTTGTCATTGAATAGTGTGGAAGCAGCAGCAGCTTTAATGACTGACATCTAAGTAAATGCTGCTGGTCAAGTATCCCTGCTGTTGCTTTGGTCCTATTGTTTTTTCAGTTAGTGAACTTGCAGAAGTATTCTCCAACATATGTGCCACCATGAATGTGAAATTATTTACTTGTTTATTAGGGTGAATGACTTTCATATTCATAGTGGGTTATTTCAAAGTAGGTATTAATACCTTAAGCTGGATTAATACTGAATTGTTATCTAAAAAGTGATAGTTCTATTCTACTCTGTGCTGGTCAAACCACATTGGAATATTACATTTACTTTCTAAAGCATGATGTTTTCTGAGAGTAAAGTGTCCACGATAGTGAAAAGGCCCAGACTGTGTCATGCTGGGAAGAGAAGTCTTAGGGAATATGGTTATTTCCCTCCAGTAGAAGAAGGTCTGCCACAGAAGACAGAACATACTTGTTCTTTCTAATTCTCAGGGGAGACACTAGGGTTGGGGATGGAGGACACAGTCAGATTTCTTCTACTAGGGAACACTTCCTACTAGAAAGAGGGAAGGCTTTCTAGTGGTGAGTTCCCTGATGGAAATTTCATAAGCACATCTAGTTGTTGGTGTTTCGTTGCTAAGTCGTGTCCGACTCTTTTGCAACCTCATGGACAGCAGCCATGTAATGAGGGTGTTGTACAAGGTCATCTAAAGTCCAAAACAGAAAAGGCATTTGGTATACATTGTCTCTTTCCAGAAGGCTGGACAAGGATCACCACATAGAATTAATTGTCTTATGCAGTTGTAGGAATCGTCTTACAACTATTGTAAGGTAGAACTGAGATTTCCTTTCCATGGCACGTGTTCAGACGTGGGATGAGTTACCTACATCTGCCAGAATTCTCATAGGAAATTCTTATGTTGTGGGAAAGACTGTACCAAATCACTGGTTCCCAAACCCTACTGTGCACGTGAAGCCCCTGGGGACCTTGTTTCCCAGGTGAAGCCTGCTCTCGCTGGCCCATGGATCACACTTCAAATAGCAAGGCATTAGGTGACTCACATAGAAACTGAATACAAAGTACAATGTTGAATCATAAATAGTAGTTGTGAAATTCGGGGGTTCACTGTTACCCTTTGTGTTCAAATTTCCCTTCTGTGTGAACCGTTTTAGTGTAAATATATTATAAAACATGTGGATTTACTTCCAAGGTAGTTTTATTGGTTTGTTTCAGGTGAGAACATCTGTAAAAGAGTGAGAAAGAGTTTTCGCTTAATTTGTAGGTCTTGCTTTTGATGTCAGCTTTACACCAAAAGCCGGTCTGCAGCTGAATAAGTGCTTCTTTATTTGTTCCTTCTTTCCTCCTCTTTCTTCGTTCAGAGTGACATATATTGAAACTGAAATACATGTTTCCAGCGTTGCAGTAGGCACTGAGACTACAGCAGTGAGTGTAACTACCCCAAATCCCTTCCTTCGCATTCTTCTGGGGGAAAAAGTGGCAGACAGTATAATATTCATGTGTTTGGTATTGATAAGAAAATACAAAGCAGGGAGGGAAATAAAGAGAACTTGATGCAGAGGCCTTGGATGTCCTGAGAGAAGGCAGCTGACTAGTAGACGAGGTAAAAGATGAAGAGATAGAGATGTGTAGAGGAAGCGTGTCCAGACAGAGGGCATTTTGCCAGCCCTAAGTGAACGTGTACACAGTCTGCTCAAGGAGCCCAGGTTGGTTGGATCAGGGAGACTGACACAGAGTGAAGTTAAAGGGGAAGCCGAGGCCAGACCATTGTGGCCTTGGAGGCCTGCATAAGGCTTTTTTATCTTCTGAGTGAGGTGGCCATCAACTGGAGGACTTGGGACAGACACATGAGTAGAGAGCGCCACTTTCAGATAACAAGGAAAGGGCTTCGTGTGTTTTTCAGTTGGGAACTGAAGCAGAAGGTACCCAGGCAACAACTGATATATATGAAAAAGAAGCAGCCATTGAGGTGGACTACAGCTCTCTAAGAGAGGACTTGAAGGTAACTGAAAGATTTCTGCTGTTTATGACTAACTTACGGTAATATTGAATATATAAATCCTACAGAATAATTTTTAGATGACAGAGCATAGTTCGGGGGGTAAGTAGATTTCCTAATACTTTTTAAAGAAATAGTATAAACAGGTTACATATAAAATACTTAAAACATTTAAAGTGTTTATATCAGCATTTCTCCCTCTGTAGTCTGTAGAATACCATGAAAGATCTTGTTGAAGAAGAAAAGTTTCTGCCAGTATTTTGAAAGGCTCTTCCCTCTTCTTGAAGATTCACAATGAATAAAAAAGTCATTGAAAAGTCCTGAAACACACAAAAGTAGCCAACACACTCCAGCATCCTGAATCACCCTGTCGGCATCTCAGTGCAGTACCTCAGGAAGTGACAAGTCCTTCATGGCGGCAGAGCACAGACCAGAAGTCCAGTTGCATGGTCTCTTTAATTTAATAGCTCTGACTCCGTTTCTGTTACCCCTGTAGCCATATGTTGCTTTGTGTTTTGATTTTGTCCTGAAGCTGCTGCTTTTATGAGGGCAAAATGACTCTGGCCTTTCTTGCCTTACAGCCAACACAACCACAACCCTCAGAGAAGAGAGAGCACCTATTGCAGTGGTGCTGTTCTTAAGACTGAAGAAAAGCTTTTCCACAGAGGTCCAGCAGTTGTCCTCTCAACACAGTGTCCAGAATTGGGTCACATGTTCACTCCTGACCAGTCACTGTTGGAATGGGATGGACTTAGCTTAGGCCAAGCAGGGTTCATGGGCCCTATGAGGGAGACATGGCCAAACCTGGGCTTTGTTAGAAAGGAAGAAATGGAGAATGGATGTCAAGTAGCAATAACTACCACATCTTTTTACTTCATGTTTTTAATATTAATATATTTTGTTAGATTTATTGAGTTCTTTTATTGTTAATTGTGGTGCTTTGGGAAATCAGAAAATAACCTCTTATCAGAAAATAACCTCTTACCTATTTTATAGTCCATTTAGTGCTTTCATATTTAATAAGTCCTTCCCTACAACATTACTGAGTAACTATTTATAAATATTCTCTTCCTTTCTTTTCCTATTTATCTGAAATTTATTTTTATATATAGTATGAGGTAAGAATCTGTGGAGAAGGAAATGGCATCCCACTCCAGTACTCTTGCCTGGAAAATCCCATGGACGGAGGAGCCTGGTAGGCTGCAGTCCATGGGGTCACTGAGGGTCAGACAGGACTGAGCGACTTCACTTTCACTTTTCACTTTGATGCATTGGAGCAGGAAATGGCAACCCACTCCAGTGTTCTTGCCTGGAGAATCCCAGGGACGGGGTAGCCTGGTGGGCTGCCGTCTGTGGGGTCACACAGAGTCGGACACGACTGAAGTGACTTAGCAGCAGCAAGAATCTGTTTCTTAAAAGGTACATAAGTTAACCAGTTTACTCAGCATCTTCTAAAAAATTCTTTCCTCCAATGAATTAAAACACACCTTTATCAGATGTTAAATAACGCCTCTACGGGGTCAAGAAAGTTTTCCTGGAAGGTGATGCCTGCTGCACTTTTTCCCTTCTCTCCTCACTCAAGTTAGTTCTGCTCATAGTTTAGGTTCTAGTTTAAATGTTACCTCCCCCTGAGCTATTTAAAATCCTAAAAGATGATGTTGTTAAAGTGCTGCACTCAATATGTTAGCAAATTTGGAAAGCTCAGCAATGGTCACAGGATTGGAAAAGGTCAGATTTCATTCCAATGCCAGGGGAAGGCAATGCCAAAGAACGTACAAACTACCATACAATTGTGCTCATTTCACCTGCTAGCCAAGTAACACTCAAAATCCTTCAAGCTAGGCTTCAGAAGCACGGGAAGATATTAAGAAGAGGTGGCAAGAATACATAGAAGAACTATACAAAGAAGATCTTCACAACCCAGATAATCACAATGGTATGATCACTCACCTAGAGCCAGACATCCTAGAATGTGAAGTCAAGTGGGCCTTAGGAAGCATCACTATGAACAAGGCTAGTGGAGGTGATGGAATTCCAGTTGAGCTATTTCAAATCCTAAAAGATGATGCTGTGAGAGTGCTGCATTCAATATCCCAGCAAATTTGGAAAACTCAGCAGTGGCCACAGGACTGGAGGAGGTCAGTTTTTATTCCAATCCCAAAGAAAGGCAATGCCAAAGAATGTTCAAACTACCACACAATTGCATACATCTCACACGCTAGCAAAGTAATGCTCAAAATTCTCCAAGCCAGGCTTCAACAGTACGTGAACTGTGAACTTCCAGATGTTCAAGCTGAATTTAGAAAAGGCAGAGGAACCAGAGATCAAATTGCCAACATCTGCTGGATAATGAAAAAAAGCAAGGGAGTTCCAGAAAAACATCTGTTTCTGCTTTATTGATTATGCCAAAGCCTTTGACTGTGTAGATCACGATAAACTGTAGAAAATTCTTAAAGAAATGGAAATATCAGACCACGTGGTCTTTTGAGAAATATGTATGCAGGTCAGGAAGCAACAGTTAGGACTAGACATGGAACAGCAGACTGGTTCCAAATAGGGGAAGGAGTACGTCAAGGCTGTATATTGTCACCCTGCTTATTTAACTTCTATGCAGGGTACATCATCCGAAATGCTGGGTGGATGAAGCGCAAGCTGGAGTCAAGATTGCTGGGAGAAATATCAATAACCTCAGATATGCAGATGACATCACCCTTATGGCAGAAAGCAAAGAAGAACTAAAGAGCCTCTTGAAGAAAGTGAGAGAGGAAAGTGAAAAAGTTGGCTTAAAACTCAACAGAAAACTAAAATGTCATCTGGTCTCATCACTTCATGACAAATAGATGGGGAAACAGTGGAAACAGAGACTTTATTTGGGGGGCCTCCAAAATCACTGCAGATGGTGACTGCAGCCATGAAATTAAAAGACGCTTACTCCTTGTAAGAAAAGTTAGGACCAACCTAGACAGCATATTAAAGAGCAGAGACATTACTTTGCCGACAAAGGTCCATCTAGTCAAGGCTATGGTTTTTCTAGTAGTCATGTATGGATGTGAGAGTTGGACTATAAAGAAAGCTGAGCATCGAAGAATTGATGCTTTTGAAGTGTGGTGTTGGAGAAGACTCTTGAGAGTCCCTTGGACTGCAAGGAGATCCAATCAGTCCATCCTAAAGGAAATCAATCCTGAATATTCATTGGAAGTACCGATTCTGAATCTGAAACTCCAGTACTTTGGCCACCTGATATGAAGAACTGAGTCATTGGAAAAGATCCTGATGCTGGGAAGGATTGAAGCCGGGAGGAGAAGGGGACAACAGAGGATGCGATGGTTGGATGGGATCACCAACTCAGTGGACATGACTGTGAGTAAACTCCAGGAGTTGGTGATAGACAGGGAGGCCTGGCATGCTGCCCTCTGTGGGTTCGCAAAGAGTCGGACATGACTGAGCGACTGAACTGACTGACTGATTAGATCATAGGAAAGGCAAAGGAATTCCAGAAAAACACCTACTTCTGCTTCACTGAGTATGATAAAGCCTTTTACTGTGTGGATCACAGCAAACTGTGAAACAATCTTAAAGAGATGGAAATACCAGACCACCTTACTTTTCTCCTGAGAAACCTGTATGCGGGACAAGAAGCAACAGGTATAACCAGTCATGGAACAATGGACTGGTTTGAAATTGGGAAAGGAGTACGTCAAGGCTGCATATTGCTACTCTGCTTGTTTAACTTCTATGCAGCGTACATCATGTGAAATGCCAGGCTGGATGAATCACAAGCTGGAATCAAGATTGCTAGGAGAAATATTAAGCTCAGATATGTAGATGATACCACTCTTATGGCAGAAAATGAAGACAAACTCATGAGCCTCTTGATGAAGGTTAAAGAGAAGAGTGAAAAAGCAAGCATAAAACTCAACTTTCAGAAAACGAAGATCATGGCATCTGGACCCATCACTTCATGGCAAATAAAAGGTGGAAAAGTGGAACAGTGACAGGTTTTCTTTTCTTGGGCTCCAAAATCACTGTGAATGGTGACTGAAGCCATGAAATCAAAAGACACTTGCTCCTTGGAAAAAAAAAAAGCTATAAAAAACTTAGAATATTAAAAAGCAGAGACAATACTTTGCCAGCAAAGGTTTGTATAGTCAAAGCTATGGTTTTTCCAGTAGTGATGTATGGATTTGCAAATTGGACCATAAAAAAGACTGAACACTGAAGAATTGATGCTTTTAAATTGTGTTGAAGAACACTCTTGAATAGTCCTTTGGACTGAAAGGAGATCAAACCAATCAATCTAAAGAAAATCAACCCAGAATATTCACTGGAAGAACTGATACTAAAACTCCAATACTTTGGCAGCAAATACCAAGAGTTGACTCATTAGAAAAGACCCTGATGCTGGGAAAGATTAAGGGCAGGGGGAAAAGGGGGCAGCAGAGGAGGAGATGGTTGGATGGCATCATGGACTCAATGGACATGAGTTTGAGCAAACTCTAGGAAATAGTGAAAGACAGGGAAGCCTGGCATGCTACAGTTCATGGGGTCACAGAGAGTTGGACGTGACTTAGTGACAACAACAACCAGATGGGCTGGATCCCTTCTGCCGCCCCATAGTACTCACGCTTACCTGGTGGAGGGCTTCACACTGTTTTCAGGGCCATTCTGCATGTCTGACTTCCCTGTTAGCTCTTTAAGGGCAAGGACAGAGTAGTTTTCATCATTGAATCCTCATACATAGTAGATGATCAATATTTTTTAATGAAAGAGTGTATGTCCATTGACAGATGAATGGATACAGAAATCGTGGTACATATATACAATGGAATACTACTCTGCTATTAAAAAGAACACATTTGAGTCAGTCCTAATGAGGTGGATGAAGCTAGAGCCTGTTATACAGAGTGAAATAAGTTGAAGAAAAAGACAAATATTTATATTAATTCTACATATGAATTCTATAAACATGGTACTGATGAATCTTATTTGCAGAGCAGCAGTGGAGACGCAGACATAGAGAAAAGACTTGTGGACACAGTGCGGGGGAGGAGAAGGTGGGATGACTTGAGAGAGTAGCATGGAAACATACATATTACCATAATGTAAAATAGATAGCCAGTGAGAATTTGCTTTGTGACACTGCTCTGTGACAACCTAGAGGGGTAGGATGGGGAGAGAGATGGGAGGGAGGGTTCAGGAGAGAGGGGACATATGAATACCTGTGGCTGACTTATGTTGATTTATGGCAGAAACCAACACAGTATTATAAAGCAATTATCCTCCAATTTAAAAATTTTTTTAAAAGAAGCGATAACATGAATTGTTTACTTTTTTAGCCAGATTAAGAAATACGAAGGTGAAGCGTGTTCCAAGAGGGCAGCAGCCATGACTCCTGAGCTAGGAAAGGGCACAGCCAACCCAGGAAGCCACAGTAGTGCCCCAAACTGTACTGCAGGCTCAGAGAGGGCTGCCAGGGCTGGCAGGGCTGGATGCAGAGTGAGAGAAATAGGGGCCATACCCTGAAGGGCCCTGTGCCTACTCACCTCAGCAGTTTGGGTCTAAGTGGCATGCTAATCATTGCTGTTCTTTGCCAATAATAGGCTCTACAATCTGATAAAGAAATTGAGGCCCAGCTTGAACTCCTCCTACAACAAGTAGCATCCCAAGAAGATATCCTGTTGAAGACAGCAGCCCCAAACCTAAGAGCCGTGGAGAACCTGAAGACTGTCAGAGACAAGTTTCAGGAGTCCATAGACGGTGAAATTGAACTTTAGTTGATAGCAAGATCATATTCGTTGGTATTAGGGGTTTTGATTTCTGTAACATTTACCAATAATCCCCCCTGAACTGTACCTTTGTTTTGATTATATATATATATTTTTTTCCTCTGTTATAGTAATGTACTTTTAATGCTGAATTATTAATTTCTTCCTTTTTGAAAAGAGTTTTGCTTTAATTTAAAAATAGGCGTATTGGTTATTTTTGAACAGTGTCTTATTTCATAGCAGCACAAGAGGCATATTAGATACTCTGTTGGAATTTGTTATTATTATTTAAAAATCAGCCCTACCCAGAAAAGGGGCTCATCAATTTTAGTAGTCATTTTCTTGGACTTAATAATAGCTGAGATGTTTTGAAGGTAGATTTAATTCAAGATGGCCAAACTCAAAATCTAGCTTAAAAAATGTTTTATGCTTTAAAGTTAAAATAAGAAAAGCCCTTGGTGATCTCCAAAATAAAGAACATTGATTCTCTCTTAGCTTTTGAGGCCAGCAGAAAGGAAGCCAGAATATGTAGGCAAGAGTTTGAACAGGTGAAAAAAAGGAGATACGATCTTTTCAACCAGTGTTTTGAGCACATCTCAATCTCAATTGATCAAATCTACAAGAAGCTCTGCAGAAACAACAGTGCCCAAGTATGTATTTCTCACCCTCAAATATGAGTAGGAACTTTGTGTTATTTGTATTGTTTTTCTTTAATGGTGGTAAATCACCATCACTCTCTCTTGAGTGACCCACTTAACTGGGTAAAGTCAGCTCATGGAAATTGGTTATCACAGTGACCTGTGTTCTAGGTCTAGTCAGCCTGGCAAGTCAAAATCTCTGGTCCTGGTCCTTTATCTGCACAATGAGTGGGTTAGAGCATCTAGTTTCCAAGTTCTCTTTCAGTTCTAGAATTCTGTGATCTGTACTAATTTGACTTTGTAGAGCTGTCAGTGGTCTCTGCAGTAGAGTTAGGGTAATGTAGGGGGAAAAGGTTGATGTGGGGTCTGTGGAGAAGGAAGGAACTAGAGGCAGAGTTCAAGTCTAGACACGCCCCTTATCGTATTGGTCTTTCCATTCCGTACGGGATCAGTATCCACAGCAAATACTGTGCAGTTGGATATGGACAGAAGATGTAGACTAGGTCATATATATATGAGTTTCCCTCTTTCTCTCGGTATTCTTTTATGACTGAAGTAATCTTGAATCACATACTTAGAATTTCAACCAAGAATAACTTGGTGATGGTGGTGGTGGTATTTTTAATTAATTAATTTAATTTTAATTGGAGGCTAATTACTTTACAATATTGTAGTGGTTTTTGCCATACATTGACATGAGTACATATGTCCCCCTTCCACCTCCCTCCCCATCCCATCCCTCAGGGTTGTGCCAGTGCACCAGCTTTGAGTGCCCTGTTTCATGCCTTGAACTTGGACTGGTGATCTATTATCATATATTATACAATTATAATATACAATTATTTGTATATTATTATAATAATATACAATTATATATTATATACAAATATATACAATTACATATTAATATACAAATATATAATATGCAATTATTATAATATACAATTATCAAATATCATATTATCATATATTATCACATATGATAATATACATGTTTTAATGCTATTCTCTAAGATCATCCCACCCTCGCCTTCTCCCACAGAGTCCAAAAGTCTGTTCTTTATATCTGTGCCTCTTTTGCTGTCTCACATATAGGGTCATTGATACCATCTTTCTAAATTTTATATATATGCGTGACTTCCCTGGTGCCTCAAATGGTAAAGCATCTTGCTTACAATGCGGGAGACCTCAGTTTGATCCCTGGGTTGGGAAGATACTCTGGAAAAGGAAATGGCAACCCACTCCAGTACTCTTGCCTGGAAAATCTCATGGATGGAGGAGCCTGGTAGGCTACAGTCCATGGGGTTGCAAAGAATCCGACACGACTGAGCAACTTCACTTTCACTTTCATACTGTATTGGGGTTTTTCTTTCTGACTTACTTCACTCTGTATAATAGGCTCCAGTTTCATCCACCTCATTAGAATTGATTCATATGTGTTCTTTTTAATAGCTGAGTAATAATTTTCCATTGTGTATATGTACCACAGCTTTCTTATTCATTTGTCTGGTGATGGACATCTAGGTTGCTTCCATGTCCTAGCTATTGTAAACAGTGCTGTGATGAACATTAGGGCACATGTGTCTCTTTAGTTCTGGTTTCCCAGGTGTGTATGCCCAGCAGTGGGATTGCTGGGTTGAATGGCAGTTCTCTTTCCAGTTTTTTAAGGAATCTCCACATTTTTAAGGAATGTCCACTAGTACAGTGGCTGTACTAGTTTGCATTCCTACCAACAGTGTAAGAGAGTTCCCTTTTCTCCACACCCTTTCCAGCATTTATTGCTTGTAGACTTTTGGATAGCAGCCATTCTGACCGGCATGAGATGGTACCTCATTGTGGTTTTGATTTGCATTTCTCTGATAATGAGTGATGTTGAGCATCTTTTCATGTGTTTGTTAGCTATCTGTATGTCTTCTATGGAGAAATGTCTGTTTAGTTCTTTGGCCCATTTTTTGATTGGGTTGTTTATTTTTCTGGTATTGAGCTGCATGAGCTGTTTATATATTTTTGAGATTAATTCTTTGTCAGTTGCTTCATTTGCTATTCTTTTCTTCCATTCTGAAGGCTGTCTTTTCACCTTGCTTATAGTTTCCTTCATTGTGCAAAAGCTTTTAAGTTTAATTTGGTCCCATTTGTTTATTTTTGCTTTTATTTCCACTACTCTGGGAGGTAGGTCGTAGAGGATCCTGCTGTGATTTATGTCAGAGAGTGTTTTGCCTATGTTTTCCTCTAGGAGTTTTATAGTTTCTGGTCTTAGATCTTTAATCCAAAAATTAACTTATTTTTTATAAAGTAAGACTAGAAGAAACCTGTTAACTCCTTGAGGGCAGGATTCGTCTCTGTTCCTATAGAACTTGACCCATAACAGGTGTTCAGTAAAGATTTGATGAAAGGACCAGTGGAAGACTTGAATGAAGGCTGTTTTAGTTTGACTGCAGCACATGCTTCTGAACTATGAACAGCAGACTGATGAGAAGGTCTTCTCTTTTATGTGTGTTAGGGTGTTTTCCCTGTACTCCCTGTCCTTTGTTATCCTTTGTAGACTTTGTTATCTCTGATTATAAGTAGAGCTGAATACATTATTTACAAGTATTGGTATATTTTTCCATCAAACGGAGAAAAATACAACTAATAGTATTTTGCAGTTCCAAATTGAACTTCACTAATAGCTTTTTTGATACTGCTAAACAAATAACATGTGTTTCAGGCATTTCTTAGCCCAGAGAACCCAGAAGAGCCTTATTTGGAGGGAATTAGCTATAACTGTGTGGCCCCAGGCAAACGGTTCATGCCGATGGATAACCTGTCCGGGGGCGAGAAGTGCGTGGCAGCGCTGGCACTGCTGTTCGCTGTGCACAGGTACGCTCACAGGGGGCCCTCTGACTGCGCGTCGGGGCAGGGACCAAGTGGCCCTTCCTACAGAAGATCCACTTATTACTTGTCTTTATGCAACGTATGTCATACAAAACTATTTTTTTCAGCCAGACAATTCAGGTTATGCTATAGGCCTGTAATAATTTAGACAGCAAATTTAAGAGAGAATTCAGTCTTTGACAGATTTTTATTCAATTTGTTATTATAAAAGCTACTAATGTCCAGCCTAATCGAAAATAAAGGAGAAAAGGGGGTAGCAAATGGCTAGATTTGAATTCAAGATTGCCAAAAAACAATTCCAACAACAAATCCAAACAAAATAAAAACAGCTAACTTTTATGTTATTTTCCTAGTCCACATTCAGAGATCTGCTATTTAGAAAGGAATGTTAAGCACAGTATTTCTTCTGAAAAAAAAGTTTAACCTTCTCATTTCCACTGATGATGGTGACACTTGTGTTTGTAAAATAAATCACAGGAAAGATGTTAGCTAAAAGTAAAGCAATTAACTTTTCAACATTCAAAGCACTAGATGAAGAACTATGGTATGGATAATAGAGCCTCTCTATTTTCATGACCAGAAAGATCAACACAGGTTTTACAGCTGTTTGTTACTGGTCTCAAGAAGGAAAAAGAATTGGTGATGATAGGAAAGCGAAAGAAGATGCCACTGATGCACGAAGACTTTGAGAAACGGAGGAGGCAGGGACTGTAACAGGAGCCTGTGTGGAGTGAATCTGAGCAGAACACTACTGTTCCTGGGTGTCACCCCCATCCATTTATTCAACAGATATTTGTTAGATATTTACTGTGTCGAGTGGTGTTAATGGACATAGGAGAGACCGCAGTGAAGAAAACAAATACCCTGCCTCAAAGAGACTTAATTTTAGTTGGGAAAGACAGATGATAAATAAGATGTATTAGGAAACTAATTCTCTAATATAGAGACTATTAGAAAATGACAGATGCTGTAGAGACGAAGGAGGCGATGGCAATAGTAACAGGGAAGGGATTGCAGTATTAAAGTCTTCTGGGAAGGGCTTTTTGAAAGGGTAATATTTGAGCAAAGATTTGAAGAAATTAAGGGATCAAGTCACATGGGTGGGGTGTTCTAAAGGAGCATTCTAAGGGAAGAATATTCTAGACATAAGAAATGAGTGCAAAGGAAAGTGCTGAGGCCAGAGTGAGCCTGGTGCCTGTAGAGAACAGACTCTCTGCAGCAGCAGCAGGCACAGGGTTAGGGAGCTGTGGTAGCAATCAGGGTGGAAGATGGTGGTGGTTTGGACCAGCGTGGGAGCAGACATGGTGTGGGGTAGGAGGGAGCCTAATCAACTAGAGGGATAAGAGCTGCCATTAACTGAACTGGAGAGGAGCACAGGAGTGGGGTGGGTTTGAGGGTAGGTGAAAAGTTTGATTTTGCTTAAGTTTGAGCAGCTACCCACGTGGAGCTGAGTAAGCCACTGGACCAGTGAGGCAAGGGTTTGAGAAGTCAGAACTGTCAGTAGAAGTGTGAGAGCATTCCATCTATGAATGATACTCAAAACCTTGAGAGCAGATGAAATCATCAAAGAAGCTAGTTAGAAGAGTGCTCTGATCACTGAGCCCCAAAGGCACCACAGTGTCAAGAAGTTAAGAGACTGTGGAGGAGCTGGCAGTCTAAGAGACTGGGGCCTGGAGCAGTGGGTGGGGCAGGGAGTGGACCATGGTGTCCTTGACGTCAGAGGAAGTCAGGGAGGACCGCCCTGGTTCCATCCACCTTCCTTTGAAGGGATGTGGACTGGGATTTGAGCACTGTATTTATCGACATAGAGGCCATTGGTGACCTAGACAAAAACATACGAAAGGACATGTTTTATTTATTCTGAATATTCTTAGTCCTGTCCTCCACGTCTTGTAAAACAAAGTTGTAACTGACTTGATTGTCATTTTTTTCTAGTTTTCGGCCTGCTCCATTCTTTGTTTTAGATGAAGTAGATGCAGCCCTGGACAATACTAACATTGGCAAAGTAAGTTCCTTTCTGATTTAACTCCCAATACAGTGCTTACAATTCAAGGGTCAGGATGCAGTCAGAAGGCAATTTACCCTGAACAAGCAAAATCTAAGTTAAAAATCTAAAACTAAGATGATTCAGGGTAGTAGTTTTCACTCAGGGTTTAGGGGACTCAAGTAAGGGTCACTGTGCTGGATCCACAGCACTGCTGCTGAGTGACTTGCTTTTCCCCAAATCTAGGTATTGGGACCTAGAGGGTCCTTAAAAGTAGACCACATGGCAAATAGGGCCAAATTAGTTGTTTAATAAGTTCCAAAATAACCTACCTAAATAAAATTCCAAAGGAATTAAAGTTCAAAATTTTGGTCCCCTTCATTTATTAAAATGTCTCCAATCAGTGCATTTGCACATAATCCTGTTTTCAGTATTTGAGACCATGAGGGAACTAAGGACACAACTGAAAATCAGCCTTAAAGATCAGTACATAGACAGACAAAGCCGCCTGTGACAGACTCTCAGACGTCTCAGCCATCTTGACTGTAAATTTCGGACTTGACTGGAAGGTGACCACAGGATGGAGGCAAACGCTGGTAGCCCCATCACTGCCCAGGCTGGGGTGGCCCCATCCTGCAGAGACCCTGGGCTGTGGTCCTATTGCCAGAGCCATACCATTTCTGGAAGGAGAAGAATTAAACTCCTGGTTTTGATTCTAGGTTCATCAGCCTTCCAGAAATGACTGGACTTTGCATTTATAGCTGTTTATAAGGAGGCTGCTCTGGTCATTGGAGAATGAAATGGCAACCCACTCCAGTATTCTTGCCTAGAGAATCCTGTGGACGGAGGAGCCTGGTGGGCTGCTGTCCATAGGGTCACACGGAGTCGGACACAACTCAAGCGACTTAGCATGCATGCACGCATTGGAGAAGGAAATGGCACCCCACTCCAGTGTTCTTGCCTGGAGAATCCCAGGGACAGAGGAGCCTGGTGGACTGCCGTCCACGGGGTCGCACAGAGTCGGACGCGAATGAAGCGACTTAAGAGCAGCAGCAGCAGCAGCAGCTCTGGTCATGCTGACGGAGAAGTCTCTAGTAATTTGTTAAGTTGGCATTCTGGGTTATACTTTAGTCTTACAAACTTGGTTACTGAGTCCAACCCTGAGAGGTGTATTGGGTCTTGGGCACCACACTGAGTCTCTGCAGTTGACCTCCCTTGCTGCTGCTACTGCTGCTAAGTTGCTTCAGTCGTGTCCGACTCTGTGCGACCCCATAGACGGAAGCTCACCAGGCTCCCCGCCTTGATCGCTCTCTTTTGAGCCTCTTGTGTGATCCTGGGAGACGCAGGGGCTTTCCAGGAGCTGCAGCCCGGGGTAACTTCTGGTGGGAACAGTGTCATCTTCCAGCATTTCTCAGGCTGTATTCACCTAACCCAGCTCTCTGTAGGGCCTTGCTGTTTGAACACATAACGGCATACATAAGAATAGCACATTGATGCCACACCCACAGAAGTTAGGAACTAAATCCAGAGTCCCCTGAAGCTTGTAGAGAACAGGCCAGAGCCACGTTCTGTGACCTGCTAGAGATGTCGGGATGACTGGGAAAAGGAAACACAGGAATAAAAAGAGAGTCTTGATTCATCTCTCTGGAATGCCAGCCAGTCTGCGTCAGCTAATTGGACTCCAAGGCCTGACTCGTTTGGGAGAATTTCTCCTCAGGAGGTTAATTTTAGCACTTTGTATCCCGTATCCTTTGTGTGTGGGGCGGGGGGTGGACTTGGGACATTTCCTTCTCCGAAGGGGAACTGAAGTGTATTCCATTGTTTAGTTAGTCTGTTGTGTCTGACTCTTTTGTGACCCCATGGACTATAGCCTACCAGGCTCTTCTGTTCTTGGGATTTTCCAAACAAGAATACTGGAATAGATTGCCATTTCCTTCTCCAGGATCTTCCCGAACCAGGGATCAAACCCGCATCTCCTGCATTAGCAGGCAGATTTTTTACTGCTAAGTCACCAGGGAAGCCCAAGGTATCCATATCTTCTAGCAAAATTTAGATGTTTGTATTAGTGGAATCTTCAAGAACTAGGTCTTACTTACTACTCTTTTCTATTGTAATATGTACTATCCTATGTACTAAAAGCCTCTTAATTTGCAGTTTCCCTTTGAGATTTACATTCCTGGCACCCCACTGCTGAATTGAGTCTGAGCATAATGTAATATGAGCAACTGTGAAGGAGCTTCCAGTCCCGCTTGTGGTCAGGGTACCCAGCCCTTATCACACGTGACTCCTAGCAAGCTGCATGCCTTACATTTTTGCATCCTGTCTCCTCTTCCATTCTGTCAACACTCCAAGACTTTTTAAAGACCTGTCTCACAGTGGCTACCATTGCCTCTAATGGGGGAGTTCCTTCCATGAATTCAGCCTCTTAGCCTGAAGCATTTTCTGCCTCTCATCATTCACCTCAACTGCTGACTCATTCCTCAACTGAAGCTGCCATTCCTGCTTCCAAAATATGCCCTTCATTTCTTGAGTGCAGTCAGGAGAAGACATACTGTAAACTTGCAGAGAAATCCAGGGTGTTGGCAAGTAACTTGTTAAACTGTAGTTTGAGTCCAAATTGTTCTTCATAATTTTCCAAGTTCTGAGTAGAGTCTGTCCACCAAGACCCATTTCTATGCAGTCTATCTTGTTCTTATTCTTTCCTTAGAATTAAGTCTTTGAGTTCCCCTCTAACCAAATGAGTTGATTATGGATTATGTATATATAATTGCCATATTTTTCTCATCTTGAGGCTTTGATGGCAGTATAGGAAGTTGGAAGTTTAAATACCACCCTTTACCCTAGAAATATCTGAGTGGTAGTTTTATCTTATCGTCAAGATTGTTTGCCTGTTCACATTATGGTATTTTAAGTTAGAGTTTTATTCCTAAAAATATTCTTCCAAGTTTTCAATCATAGATTTAATGAACCTTATATATATTTTTTACTAACCTCTTATTTTATAGTCTGAACTATTTCCATTTCTGTAGTGGATTTATTGAGTTTACAGAAAGAGAAGGAAGTGCCTCGTCACCTAAAACGGGCAGATTCAGAGACCTGCAGCATCTGTCCCCAGAGCCCCCAGAAAGGAGGCCTTTGCTCACTGATGAAACATGTGCTTTGTGTTTCCTCCCAGGTTTCAAGTTACATTAAAGAGCAGACTCAGGAACAGTTTCAGATGATAATCATTTCCCTGAAAGAGGAGTTCTATTCCAAAGCTGATGCACTGATCGGCATCTATCCAGAGGTAAAGATAAGTAAAAACAGATAAAGTCACCTTATAGTGTGTCCTGACACCACAAGTTCCTAGTATAGATACTGTTTGATTTCTGCACTTTATTAATTTAGGCCTAAATATTTTTTAGTCAAATGAGACTTAATAGTAACTAACTACTTAGATATTTTTCTATGGCAGTACACAGAAATTTAAGTTATATTTTAAGTGAAAAAGCAAATAGAAAACTACACAACAGTAACTATAATTTTGTTTTTAAAACAATAGTGCACATTAACTTACACAGAGTAAACTGTTGATATTATCTTCCATATTTCTATGTTTGAATATTTGAGCAACAACAAATGCACTGTTGTAGAACTAACAAGGAGCCATTTATCTTCCAAAGCTACTAAAAGAAAAAACAAAGAATTTGACAGAGTTCCAAGTTGTATAGTAATTTCTGTAATTCAGTTTCTTAAGCCATTGAAAGTACTTAGCTGAGCTAATGGAGCAGAGCAACTCATTCAGATCATTCCGTTCTTGGACAATTAGGTTTTACTTCCTGAGTTTTCCTTTAAGATAAAAATTAAAGCAACTGTACTGCAATAAAAAGTAATTTTTTAAAAAACTGAAAAAAAAAGCTAAGATTAAAAATAAATTTCCCTTCCTGTGCCTAATTGTCAGGGAGTCACTGGAAGAGCACTGGGAGTTCTCTCTGCCAGTGTAGAGGAGGGGCGAGCTCTTCAGGGGTGAGCCCAGGTCTCAGCTGGGCCCTGTCGGTCACCCCAGGCAGGTCATTCATGTGCATCGTGCGTACATGTGGGCACATCTAGCAGTGAGTAACTCAGAGGGGCAAGAACTTGGACTTGTAGCCCACCCTAGGCTAAAACAAGCAGGAGGGGCTGGGGCTTTGGGAAGGGAAGGCAAGCAACGGGACAGGGACCCAAGAAAGCACAGTAAACAAGGACTGTCCAGTTAGATTTGCTCTGCTGATTCGAGTGCCTTCTCCACTGAGGAAGAGTTCAGAGTGGAAAGATGTCCCCTTTTACATAGATGTAAATTTCCTTTACAAAAGGGAAACTTGTGCTCAGCTTTTAGAGCTTCTCCTGTGTCTGCTGGTTCTCAGTAGCCTCTGGCTCAAAACAGTCCACCTGCAAAAGAGGTGTATTTTTGGGTGGCATATCCTGCTACCCTTCTGTTCCGTTCAGTTCAGTTGCTCAGTGTTCGACTCTGCAACCCCATGAATCACAGCTCGCCAGGCCTCCCTGTCCCATCACCAACTCCCGGAGTTCACCCAAACTATGGTATCCTTACCAAAAACAAAACGTAAAGCTGATGGAAATGCAGACATAACAGCTTCTCGGATGGCTATAAAGAGATTCCTTTAAAATGCAAATCCAGACTCACTAATGGCTCTTTACATTTAATAGCACTTACTCTCTACTGGAACTGACTTTGACCTGTCTTTTCTCCGTTTCAGCATGACGACTGCATGTTCAGCAGAGTTTTGACCCTGGATCTTTCTCAGTATCCAGATGCTGAGGGCAGAGAGAGCAGCAGGAGGCAGCGCAAGCCCCACTAGGACCCAGAGCGCCCTCAGGCGGGAGCAGTCACAGTGCTCAGGCCAGTCTGTCTAGTTCAGACTGGACTGCTCCTGGAGCACAAGCTAGGTGGCCTGTGTGCCATTTGTGGAAAAGCTTGACTGTTACAGGCAAAGATGCTGCAGCTCACCTCCACTGAGGAGTGTCCAGGCCCCACTCCAGGAGAGGCAGCTTTGATTGAGTTTAACGAAGAAACCACTACAGTTTAAACTTGTATTCTGAAAGCCGCTCAGAAAATTTTGAATCCTGCATCATCTTTACTTTGATCTTGCCTTCTATGTTTAAGTAATCTTTAAGGGAACTCATGGTTTTTAAATAGTTACAGGGTGTTGAATCTGTTTCATGGAAAGTTATTTCAGAGGAACTGAAGTCAATATTTTAAATGCCAATAAAAAACTCTAATTTCAAATGTCTGAAATCTGCAATTTTAGGAACACAAAAAAAATTAAGATGAAATTGAATTATGTCTGCTTCTGTGCCATTTAAATTTCTCTGAATATAATTTCTGTTAAGGAAACACTGAAGAACACAGGCTTTCCCAGTTAACACTGACTTCACTGGCTCAGACAGTAAAGCATCTGTCTACAATGTGGGAGACCAGGGTTCGAGCCCTGGGTTGGGAAGATCCCCTGGAGAAGGAAATGGCAACCCACTCCAGTACTATTGCCTGGAAAATCCCATGGACAGAGGAGCCTGGTAGGCTACAGTCTATGGGGTCGCAGAGAGTCAGACACGACTGAGCGACTTCACTTTTTTTCACCCCCCACAGGGAAACAGTCGTCCTTATCTGTGGGCATCGTGTGTATCAAAATCCAAGCTTGCTCAAATCCCTTACACAGATTGCTGTAATAATATTTGCATATAATCTATGCACATCCTGTCATATACTTCCCATCATCTCTACTATTATTTATAATGCTTAATACAATGTAAATACTATGTAACTAGTTGCTTGTATGCAGCAAACTCAAGTACTGCTTTTTGGAACTTGTCAGCATCTTCCTTTCCTAACCATTTCCCCTTTTCTGGCCACAGGGTCTGGCTTGTGGGGCCCTAGTCTCCTGACCAGGGACGGAACCTGCGCCCTGCAGTGGAGACGCAGCCTTAAGCACTGGGCGCCCACAGACGTGCAGCCCGAGGACACAGCGGACCCTCTCTGCACTGTTAGGAGAGAAAGCTGCAGTTTTCAATAATAGTACTTCATTTCCATTTAAAAATGGAATTAACAGTTCTAAGGTACTGGTGGTGGGTGGTCTTGTATTTAAGGCTGCTTTGGGCCCAAGCGCCATTTAATCAAGGAGTGGCCTCCTAAAGTAATGGAATCACTTGCACTCTGTGCCTAAGAAGTCAAGTCACGAAACACTTGCTTTCTGTTCTCCACCAGCTGGTCCCCAAGAACTGGAGCTACAGGTGCCACTGTACTTGTCCTCTGTCCCTTTCTCAGTGGTGGTGATATCACCTCAACCACCACCCTCTTCTCCCGTGGAAGACATCACCTTAACACTGAACTGCCCCTTTGGTGCCACATGAGCTCAGTGTAGACCCCGATCTCTATTCTCTCCCGTAACCTGGACTCACGGAGTGTCACTGATCCTTCAGAGTACATCACTGTTCTGTTGTAACGCAGTATACCCATACTCCTGAAAACCCTCATGCCACGCTGAAGTACACAGTGAGAACCTCAGGGTGATGGGAAACAGCGCCCCCACCCCCCAAATAAAGAGACAGGAGCTTAATAGCTGGGTTTATACACACTAAATAGTTAATACAAAATGTAAAAACTTTTCTAGCTTGAGGCAGCAAACAAAGCCATACTTGGTCACTCCCTGACCCACTCTTTCTCAGAGATGAAATTATTAAGTAAGTTATACTTGTGTGCAGGTGTGCTAAGTCGCTTTAGCCATGTCTCCTTGGACCCAGTGGACTGCAGCCGCCAGGCTCCTCTGTCCATGGGATTCTCCAGGTGAGAATACTGGAGGGGTGCCATGCCCTCTTCCAGGGCATCGTCCCGACCCAGGGAGTAAACCAGAGTCTCCTGCAACTCCTGCATCCTGGTGGACTTGTTACCGCTGAGCCAGCAAGGAAGCCCAAGTTATGCCTAGATTGCTGCCGGGGACCAGCCCCGGTGGATCCAGGGAATTCGAAGGGGAGATGGCATAGGCCATCAGGAAACAACAGCTTATTAAAATATTAATTAAAGATATAAAGAGTGGTGAAAACGAGGATAGCTCAGTGAGGAAATTCAGTGAAGACAAGCGGATGAAATAAGGATAGCTCAGTGAGAACATTGTGTGGAGAGAGGAGGCTGAATTCAGCCAGAAGGTAAGAGAAAGAACGACATGGGGAGACCAAGCTTCGGTGAACAAGGCCCCACACTTTGTTTTAAAGTAGTTTTTATACCTTAAGTTTTGCATAGAGGATAATGGGGGAAGGGGTGGAGTCATGCAAGGACAGCAGTCCCTGAGGCTCAGGCTTTCAAACTTACCACATGCAAAAGTTTAGGTGAATTACATCATCTTCTGGCCCAGAGGCCTGTCAACATTTTAGGACCCTTTCTTCAGAAAACTTATTTTTCTCTAAAGGTGATTAGTCAGGCGCCACCCTCCAAAGGCATTGGAGTTGCATTTCTATAGGGCAAAGGTGTGGTGAGTTACAAGAGAAAGAATTAGCTCAAGGGTCCAAGGTTACAAACATTAAAGCTACTACTTACATTTCTATAAACCAATTATATCAATACACTGCCGAGGACACAGTAGGTAAGGGATATGGAGACTTAGCAGCAAACATTGGCCCAACAAGTGAAAAACCCTTCACCAATACAATTTCTAATCAGCCCGCTAATAGTTTTCTAACTTCTCTAAAGAACCTGTTTTTAGAAGCACATGTGGCCGGACAAGCCTGTCAGGACAGGCTAGAGGACTTCCAAAGGAGTTTGTAGGTAGAAACACTGTCACAGCCAGGAATTATTAACCGGAGCTGTAAGTTTCAGAGAGAGGTAGTGGGGGACAGCCCCCCATAAGTCAGAGGTGTAGGCGAGAGCACAAAACAAAGTAGGCAGACTCTGGTTTTGGGGGGTAGATGCTCGAGAATTTCCAGGGGGATCCTGAGGCTCGATCCCGCCTTTGCGTGTTGCCGAGCCTCCTTCCTCAGGACCTTTGTCATGGGCGGAGCGCTGATCCAAGCCGGCTCCTGACAGATTGCTTTTAATATATCCATCATGCAGGGATAAATTTTCATTTTAAAGTAAGAATTATAGCAGAATTGACTACAGATACATTGATTCATTATAACAAGGTGGCCTGATTCTCAGTGTGGCGCTCAAAGCTTACCCTGAGCCGGCTCTCCCTTCTCCAGTTTTATATCCTGTTTCATGTCATTTCTGTGCTTTAATATTGCTGCGTGCTCAATGGCTAAGTCATGTCCAACTCTTTTTGACCCCACAGACTAGCCCACCAGGCTCCTCTGTCCATGGGATTCTCCAGGCAAGAACACTGGAGTGGGTAGCCATTTCCTTCACCAGGAGGTCTCCCCAACCCAGGGATCGAATCCGCAGCTCCTGCGGCTCCTACATCGGCAGGTGGATTCTTTACCACTGAGCCACCCAGGAAGCCCAACATTGCTGTACCCTGTGTCTGACCAACTTTCATATATGTTGCCCTGGTTGCATTCTGTAAATGCATCAATTTTTTAAAAGCCAACTTAAGATGTTTGCTTTTCAAAAAATATTTAAATGTTCCAAGTAATCAATTTCACAATTGAGTGACAATTCAAGGTAAAAATTCTCTTTAAATACATGATACAACATTGTGTCATAACTAAAGGGAAGACAAGCAAACGGAGCTGAAGATAAAATTTTATTTCTGATCAGAGTAACATAAAAGATTTATTTTCCATGCTTCCAAAAAGAAAAAAAAAAAGGTCTTAAGGAGCTCTCTGGCTTCTCTCTCACTCCCTACACATCCCAAGTTCCTGTTTCCTGTTCTTCCCTTTCTCTAAACCGGTGGGGAGCTGTAACACAGGAGCCTTGACACAGAAGCCATGCAGGGCCGGTGCCAGGGTCATAGAGCAACTCGGTGGGCACAAGTACACAGCCTGCAAGATAGCAGGCTGTCTGCCCCTCGTGAGCCCTGACGTTTATAGTGTTCTGACAAGTCTTTGTCAAGTCTTCACTGTGCAAATCCTTGAATATGGGCCATGGGGAGAGGATTTTAAAGAGATGAGAACAGAAAGGGAGCTTACCCCATGGAATAAAGGCTAGGAGAGCTTGTTGTTTAAAAGTTTAAAACTTGGTCTTGTGCCCGACTTAGGATTTGTCAGTTACCTGTAACATGACGCACCTGGACACTGCCCTGTGCTTTTGAAAAGGCCTTCTGCCTCTCGGAGACTTCACTTCTTAGTAGTGAGTAGACCTGCCCTTCTTTAAAAAACAAAGTAACTAAGATTACAGAACTCCAGAGAAGCCCCACAGATGAGGCGCTCTTTGAACACCACCCTCACTGGCTGACTCAGAGCCTCCAGTATCACTCAGTCTTCAGTAGTTAACAATAGAACATCTAATTTTTTTTCTACAGTAACATGTTTCCACACAAAAATTATAAATTTTAAGTGTCTAGTGTCTTATTTTCTCTTTGGCAACTACTGTTGCCTGGACAGTCTTTACTCTCCCCCTTTTATTAGAGGAAAAAGACCGCCTGACAAAGAGGCGTGTCACATGGGAGCTGGGAATACCAGCTATGTCCCTGCCCACCGCTTTGGTCCCTGAGGTAGCTGTCTTATCAGTCCTCACACAGGATACCTGCTGTGCGCGCGCGTCACCTCGAGAGCAGTTCAACAGAGCCGACTCCCTCACCCAGCTTCCGAGGGCACATACCCGCATGGCTCTTGGGGTATTTGATGGTTTAGGATAGAGAGAGCCTGTGTGGAGTTCTCTAACATTCATCCTTGTTGGGGATGGCACTGTGGTTACAGAAGGCTGGCTTTCAAGTTGCAGCTTTTATTGGTTTTAAAGATTTCAAGACCCTCCAGCGTCATCTGTTCCAACAAAAAGAAAGGAATACCACATTAAAGTTGATCTTAAAAAAGTATTTGCAATGGGATTTCTGTTTCAGAACCTTTACAATTTTCTTATGTGCTAAAGACTTTGAAAATACCTCCATAATGGAAACAGTGGCTACTGTCTAAAAATGGCTTTCTGAAATGGCTTTCTGACTTATAAATATCATCAGAGGACAAAGTCAGTTATGACATTAGATTTGCAAAACTCTGGAAATTTCAACCCAGGATTAGGAAGGCCACTCCCCTTCTTAGTTGGCTGGAGGAGGGGCAACTTCCAACACACATCCAGCGGGAGCCTGCAGACTAGCAGGTCAGCGTGTGTGCGCGACGGGGCTGCCTGCAGCTCTGAGAGGATGGACCTGGGTCTCACCCACACGCAGCGGGACAAAGCTTTCCGTAAGGAAGACTAGACAGCGTTCTCAACTCGGACAGAGCCGTCTAGCCAGGAGGCTGCTGGTGTGGGCGTGGCATCCCCAAGGAGCCCACCGGCTGGCTTGCCCAGCGCTCTTGAGCAAAGCCTGCCAGGCAGTGTGCTCTGCTGCCCAACAGGCACACACACCACCACTCAGAAGTCAGCCCAGTGCGGGGAGAGCTGTGCACGTGCAGCAGGAGCTTCCACACGACTGATGTGAGCAGTCACGCAGGCCCCCCTCGTACACACCAGCCGGCGACCGAGGAGCCCCAGACACGGGGAAACAGCAGCAGCAAAGAGTCTGCAGGGAAAGACTCTGTCCTGCAGGGTTGGGCACTAAGGGGGCATAAATCAGGATAGTGGCCACCCCTGAGTGCTGGGGGTGACTAAAAAAGGGAGGAGAGTGGGGCACGCAGGCTCTTGGCAATGTTTCATTTGAGCAGGAGGTGACTACACAGGTGGATTCATTCACTTTGTGAAAAGTCCCTGGACTCACCGTGCCCTTCATGTACTTCTCTCGGGCTTTTCTTTAACTAACTTAAACAGAAGGTGTTTAGAGTGGGTCTCTCTGGGCAGCTGGAACAATGTACGCATCGCTCCCCCTCCCAGAGCCAAGGGATGCACAGCACGGTGACTGCCAACACCTTCAAGCAAGGCCGACCTGCAGTGGCCCCAGAAAGGAGAGGCCGCCCACCTGTATCTGACTGTCTGAGTTTCTTTGAAACTTCAATTCCATTTTCTTCTAACTTCCTCTTTGCACAGTCCTGGCATGCATTCCCTGAAAGATGAAAACTTGTATTAAAAAGCTTATCTAAGAATGGCTATCATCGAAAAGAACATGAGTAACAAATACTGGCAAGGATGTAGAGAAACGGGAACCCTCATACACAGTTGGTGGGAATCAATCTAGTGCAGCCACTGTGGAAAACTATCAAGCTTTCTCAAAAACTAAAAACAGGATTACCATTTGATCCGGCAATCTCCCTCCTGGGTAAATATCCAAAAACAACCTCCCAAAACTCTTAATTTAAAGGATGCACGCACCGTAGTGTCCACAGCAGCAGGATGTCAGCTGCCACGACACGGAAGCAAGTGAACGTCAACAGATGAAGATACAGAGAACATCTTTATGCACACACGTGTATATAAAATGGGGCGCTGCTCAGCCGTGACAAAGACAGCTTTGCTATTCGCAGCAACACGGATGGACTGGGAGGGCGTTGTGCTGAGTCAGTCAGACAAGCGCTGCTTGGGATTTAAAAATGGAACTAGGATCCAACAGCAAATCAGATTCACGGATACAAAGGAAGAAACAGTGCTCACCAGTGAGGAGTGGGGAGGGACGGACAGCACAGGAGCAGAGATCAAGGGCACAACGTCAGGTATAAAGTAAGCTCTAGGGATGCATGTGCGACACCAGATACAACCAGTATTTTAAAACTATAAATGGAGTTAAAAAATGTGAATTCACTATATTGAATGCCTGTAATTTATATAATATTGTACCACAACTATACTTCAATTGAAGATTTTTATTTAAAAACCACTTATCTATTCTAGAATTCACCCTCCAAGGACCGTCTGTAAATCTGATTTTACTGACGCACTGACCAACTAATCCCTGTGGTTGGATACAGATGTCTATCAGCTACTGCTTTTTTCAGAAGAGATGGATGGTTCTGGGAATCAAGGGAAAGCAACTAAAACAAATGGGTCCTTTCACACAGAAATAAGTTAAAACGGAAAGCTGAATGTAACTGTTTAATAATTCCTAAACCAAAGCCGTCCAGCACTAACCAGTTTCCATGTGTGGCCCTGCTGAGACGGGCAAGGAGCCCACAACTGCAAGGCCCCTGCTCCACTGACCGGAGAGACGCCCCTTCTAACCCAACTGACTGACTAAGGTGGGGCAGCCTGGCACAAAATTCACCCGGGGTGAACGCGAGGGCACAGAGTTCAGTCATGGCTTGTCAATTCATAAACGGGCACAGTGGGCCCTGTAAGAAGCATATTCCCACTTCAAACAAGCAGTAAATAAATAGAAAAACTTACATGAACACTCAGAACCTTTGCAATTAAAATGTCAATTATTAATACAATAGTATTAATATTATATTAATATTAATACATTTAGTATTAATACCAAATGGCATGATACAAACAGACTCTCCAGTTCCGGGGCCTCGGCCCTAGGACAGGACATTACTACTGGCGCCAGCAGGTGGCCCCAGTCTGACAGAGCTGAGCCCGCAGGTGAAGGGCCGTCTTTTTAACCCCGTCATGGTGGCAGGGACCCTCATGAAGGTGTTGCTCTTTGCCCTCTTGGAGGGGGCTGTCCTGACAACACAGGCTAAGTATTCAATGTGAGAAACGCTTCTCTGATTATTTTATGGGTGAGGATAGGAAGACCGTGGAACGTGTAAAGAAAATCAAGATCTGCTTTACCCAGCAACGTGGTGCTGTCCACTCGATCGGCATCTGGAGAAGAAAGGAAAACAGTCAGCAGAAGCCGCGCGACAGCTCTCTCTCCTCAGGCCACGGTGGAGCCTGAGGTGCGCTCACACGTGGGGCAGCTGGGGCTGACTCCTGACCCTCCTCTGCACCCGGGGCTGACGTGAGGGCTGAACCCACGATGTGCGACGCCCCCATGCCAGCCAGGCACCATCACAGCTGCCCCCTCCCTGCTGTCACCAGTCCACCTCTCGCTCCCAACAGGAGAAACACCTCAAGGCTGTACCCACACACGTGCTTAAAGACACAGTCACAGATTCTAAGTCCAAATGACCTTCAGCCCCCGGCAGCCTGTCAAAGCCACTCAGCTGCTAGGGTCTGGGAAACAGGCCTGAATGGGGGCAGGAATCCCCTGCCAAGAAAGACACACTCGGGAGGGAGCCCCAGGCGAGGTCCCTGGAGGTGTGGGGGGCGGGGAGGCAGGAGCCGCTGCCAGCCCCACCCGCGTCGGCAGGCGGGCCTGTGTGGGGCACCCCAAGGGCACGTCCAACTCTGCTGTCAGTCCAGGGCCCCAGTCCAGCTTTAAAGCACCTGGACAGCTGAGCCACATCTCTGAGTTTGTCTCAGCGGCTCTAAAAGCATCTACTTAGTAGCAGTGGATTCGTTGCTTAGTTGCTCAGTCCTGTCTGACTCTGCAACCCAAGCGACTGTACCCCCAAGATTCCTCTGTCCATGGGATTCCCAGGCAAGAATACTGGAGTGGGTCGCCATTTCCTTCTCCAGGAGATCTTCCTGACCCAGGGATCACACCCACACCTCCTGCACTGGCAGGCAGGTTCTTATACCATGGAGTCACCAGGGAAGCCCAGGAGCAGTGGATACTATGACTAAAGATGAAACAAGGTCAAGGACATAAATTCATAGCAACGTGCAATATGGCAAGGGTCGGCTCCCTGCTCCTTCTCTTAGTAAAAAACTGCCACCCTAGTGACACTTTCATTAATGGAAATTCAACTTAAATTGGCCCGTTTTGCTAATTACTATCAATTCCAAAAAGGCCTAGTGGGAAGAAACTAAGCTGCCAGGTCATCCGTGTGTTGTGTTCGCATGATCTTCGCGTTCTCTAGGCTTCAAGTTCATAGCTGGTCATGCCCAGGCAGCTCTGTGGGTGACTATGTCTGGTCTCCTATTAGAAGGACATGCGAGCCCACACAGACCTCTCCAGGTCTGCCGTCATCCATGTTTTATGATACAAACTCCAAGCCACGAGCTGCCCTGATGGCAAGAGGACCAGCTGAACCAGTGCTCACGTATCGTGGCAACTCCTGGTAGATGATCAGCTCCCCAGAGGAGGGCTGAGGAGAATTACTTAAAAGGGGTGCTGCCTTCAGCAGAACAGGGAAAAGATGTTATTTGAAAAAAGAAAGTCTTCGTGGAACTGTTCTGTGCTGCAGCGGTTGTAAGTGTCTAACATGCAGTGTGACAGGATAAAGGTGTGAGAGAGTTGCAGGCTGTCAGCGGCACAGTTGACGGAGCCGGCGGGGCAGCTGTCTCTCAGTTAAAGTGATCTGAAGCAGGGCATGTCATCTGAAACAGGAATAGACGTGTACAACTATACGCACACTTTAACTAAAATTACTTCTCAATTTTATTTATTTTGTGGCATGTAATTTATATCTATAAAAAGCAGGAAAAAATGGAAGAATCCTATTGGTTTTATACACTGAAAAGTGAAAAGGCAAACAAACCAACCAAACAAGCCGTACCTGGACTTCGCTGTTTGCAGATCTGAGTGGCGAGGTCTTGCACGTACCCTGGAAAGTAGTCGAAGCAGTCCCCGTAGGACACGACCTTGATGCCGTGCAGAAGCATGTCTGCCTGATGCTTGAAGAAGTGGTCCTCGCCCTCCTTGAGCACCAGCATGTAGTGCTCCAGGTCCACCTTGTTGGGCACCGAGTACAGGAAGAGGGCCTGGAAGATCTGGTCGCGCAGCGTCTCCCCGCAGCCCACGAACAGGAAGGACTTGGTGCGGTACAGGTTCTGGAGCACCTCCTGTGAAAGCACCGACGAGGAGACGGGGCTCGCCGACGGTGCGCAAGCTTCCCGGTGCCAAGTCACCTGCGTGCGATGCTGGATCGCCACTGCTCCCTGGCGGGCCTTTCCCAAGAGCCGCAGAGGAGCAAAGTGAAGGAGGCAGAGGGAAGGGAGGGGGCCTCGTTCTGGGAGCCAGGGTGTCCGCCAGGCCCCCTGGCGGCGGTGTGCTGCCCACTCCGCCCACCCCGCCCCTGCAGCCAGTGCAGCCTCTCAGTTCAAATCCTCCAGAATCACACACAGTTTAGAATGTTCCAAACATATGATAAGGACATGCAATTTTTTTTCAGTTCAGTTATGCGCACACACCTAATCCCTGGAACTGAGCTGTCTCAACGAACGGAGGATGGGAACTCCGAGGGGAGGGCCTGGTTTGTGGAGTGAGGGCAGGGGAGCTCGGTGGGGGGCGGGGGGAAGGCGGTGATGGTCCCCCGAGGGTGGGCACAGAGGGTCAGGCAGGAGCACAGGCAGGTCGGCACATGACCGACCCAGACACCCAGAGAGGCTCAGTGTCGGCCAGGACTGCCCCTGCCCACCCACAGCGACGCCAAGGCAGCAGAGGGGCCCAGCCCAACACTCGTCACCACCCCATGCCCGGGGAGCAGCAGCCAGACCGTGAGCTCCAGAGCGAGTCACTGAGGACCCCCTTGGCTTCTAAGTACATAAAAAGCGAGTTCACAGAAAGCCACAAGGCAGTTTCACCACACCTCCTTTTGTATATGACATCAAAAAAGCCTTGCAGAGAATGAAATTCAAAAACAAGGTTTTGAAAGAGACTGCTAAGTAGGGAAAGGAAAGGAGGTGCGTGGATGGACAGAGAAGAGGAACAGGGAGGGGTGGCGGGAGGAGAGCGTTCTGACCATGGCGGGCCTGCGAGTCGCCCTCAGGAAACCGAGCCATGTCCCTGGGCAAGAGGCTCGCTCGAGTTCATGGAGCCTCTGTTCAAGGTGCCTGAGGGGCGGGAGGCCTGGACCCTGCTCAGTCCACCCACAGCTAGCGGCCCCCACACAGCCCCAGGGGCACAAGTAGGGCCAAGTCAGGGAGGGCATACCATGACCTCTGGGTCTTGAGTGACGTCTTTATATCCCGAAGGGTCCAACACCATCCCGCAGGGGTCAGTGTATAAGCCGTGGATGTGCAGAACTCCATACCTGATGTTCCCCCGCGCCCACTGAAGGACCTGGAGAAGCACAAGCAGACAGAGGGAACAGAGACTAAGAGGAGCGCCTGGAGAGACTCAGGGAACAGAGACTAAGAGGAGCACCCGGAGAGACTCGGGGAACAGAGACTCAGAGGAGCGCCTGGAGAGACTCGGGGAACAGAGACTCAGAGGAGCGCCTGGAGAGACTCGGGGAACAGAGACTCAGAGGAGCGCCTGGAGAGACTCAGGGAACAGAGACTCAGAGGAGCGCCTGGAGAGACTCGGGGAACAGAGACTCAGAGGAGCGCCTGGAGAGACTCGGGGAACAGAGACTCAGAGGAGCGCCTGGAGAGACTCGGGGAACAGAGACTAAGAGGAGAGCCTGGAGAGACTCGGGGAACAGAGACTCAGAGGAGAGCCTGCAGAGGAACGCCTGGAGAGACTCGGAGAACAGAGACTCAGAGGAGCGCCTAGAGAGACTCGGGGAACAGAGACTCAGAGGAGCGCCTGGAGAGACTCGGGGAAGAGAGACTAAGAGGAGAGCCTGGAGAGACTCGGGGTTTCTCAAACCCACCTTGACGTGTAAGCAAAAGAGATGCTGTGATGTATTACTATCTCTTTAAACCTAAGAGAAATTCAGCTGTTAGGGCTCGTTTTTCTCGTTCTGCCGTATTAAAAAGAACCTCTCCATTTAGAGACCAAGATGGTTACACAGAAAATACCTTTAACATTTTATATAATAACAAACGGCTAAGACTGATGAGTTTAGGGAGATTATGAAGGCTTTCTGTTCTAAATCACATGTTATATTTTAATTACTGTTAGGTATACACTGATTTTATCCCCTGAAATATATATACATACAGAACAATAAGTCATCAAGGAGCTCTCTCCTGGCTTCATGTCAAGATACAGAAGGAAGGTCCTGGAGAAGCTGCACGTCGTGTACATCCCTTTTATCTTCACACCGGGGACCTTCCCGTCAGGGTGCTAGACTGACCCCTGCAGACCAACCGACACCGGTGGGCAGACGCCAGAGAAGGCTCCTGCCACTTGCAGCTCATTTCTAGAGGCTGCAGGGACCACAGTGAGCAGCCCCACGGACGGAGCGCGTGGCTCAGACATGGGGATGGGAGCCCGTAGCTCAGACGTGGAGCAGGTACGACTCGGGGGAGGGTGCGAACCAGAGCCCCAGCACGAGGTGTCAGCCCGGCGGCCCTTGGTGTCCCTGTGTGAGGAGTGGGGCTGGGACCAACCCCGCAGTGAGGGAGGAGCAGGCAGGGATGGTGTAAACCCACAGGCACACACACACACACACGACACCAGAAACACAGCTGATACCATCAATCAACCTCAGTAATAACAGAAATAAAAGCATAAAATGGGTGCCCATATCCAATGAGAGAAATGCATGGAGTTGGGTTTTTAGCAACGCCACAGGCTGGCAAGATCAGGAAGATGGATTACCCTCTCACTGCTGTGCTGTGTAAGCGGGAAACCCTTCTGGAGAATACTCAGGTAATTTATATCATCTGTCTTTAAAACAATCATACCCTTTGACCCTAACATTTTTCTAGGAACTTATAAAAAGGGTAAGAATTTCTATTGTAGCATTATTTATAATTGTGGTGATATGCTCACAGTAATGATAAGCTCATCTCGTAACAAAATTCCATGTAAAATCACGCTTCTGAAGACGGCTGCGTGACAGGGCAATGCTCACAGTGCAGCAGTAAAGGAAGGCCGCACACACAGACGTGATGGCGTCACCACCGCACACGACTCACTGCACGCCCCACTGCACGCCCCACCGCACGCCTCCCCGCGGGCCCCGCCCCGCACCTTGGCCTTGTCCTTCAGGTCCAGCGACTCCATGGGCTTGCTCTGCTGCTGCCCGAAGATCTCCAGCAGGTTGTCGTAGTTGGTGGTGAGGACCATGGTGCCCCGCTCCATCAGGCTCAGGATGGACTGCAGCACCAGCGGGTTCTGGATGTGCCGCTCCAGGTCATCGAAGACCTCCATCAGGCAGTCCTGGAAGAAGTTGGGCTTGGCGTCGCCCGTGCGCTACAGAGAGGAGGACCAGGGTTACAAGACGTCGTCTCTCCACCACCACCACCGAGCCCCCAGGCACGAGAGAACAGTCTAGGTGCCAGAGAGACACCTGATGCCTTCAAAGTGTGGAGCTGGAGAAGCTTCTTGAGAGTCCCTTGGACTGCAAGGAGATCCAACCAGTCCATCCTAAAGGAAATCAACCTTGAATATTCATTGGAAGGACTGATGCTGAAGCTGAAACTCCAATACTCTGGCCACCTGACGTGAAGAGCTGACTCATTGAAAAAGACGCTGACGCTGGGAAAGATTGAAGGTGGGAGAAGAAGGGGATGACAGAGGATGAGAAGGTTGGATGGCGTCACTGACTTGATGGACATGAGTTTGAGCAAGCTCCAGGAGTTGGTGATGGACAGGGAGGCCTGGAGTGCTGCAGTCCATGGGGTAGCAAAGATTCGGACACAACTGAGCCACTGAACAAGAGAGACAGTAGTCTTTTTTTACAGAAGAAAGAAAACTGCTGACCTCATAGAGTTTATTAAAACTCTGGAGGAGGGAGACTGTGCCAATATGCTAGTGAAATGTCAACAGCAATCAATGCTCTCAAAGCAAAGCAGAGAAAAGGGGCTCGGCCCTGTGGGGGAGAGGGTGGCTGGGTCAAAGACCATCTGGAGGGCCACTGATACAGGACTTTGACCCCAGAGCCAAGGAAGAGGTGGCTCTGGAGACGGCACGCCCAGCAGGGATGAGCCTGAGTGAGGACGCCTGGCAGAGGTGGGGTCAGACGGGTGACCCGAACGACACCCTGCGGGCCCCGCAGACCTCAGGGAGGCCTGGGTGCTCCCTCCTCGGGAGCCACAGGGGCCCCGGGCTGGCGGCGGGCATCCAGTGAGGGACAGTGTGTCACGCTGCCAGTGCTGCGGAGCCCCCAGGGTCAGGAGCGGGACAGGCCTGGGATGCAGCGTGCAGGTTGGGGGGCCGTGAGCAGAGCTGCTCGGGGGAGCTGCAGGGCAGGGCCCACGGGGAGGTGGGTGGACCCCTGAAGAACAGTTTGGGGTGCCGGGCGAGGAGGCCCGTGTGACCCCGGGGCGCCCCAGCCAGCCTGGGCCTGCGGCGTGCACGCAAGAGCATCTGCAGGAACCCACCACCCCCCAGGCTGTGCCCATCTCCCAGCTTGGGCTCCCACTGCCAGACGCTCTGATCCCTGCCCCCATTTCCACGGGCCTGCCCTCAGGGAGCCCCACACCTCCACGCTCTTGTGTGAGTGTTCCCCTCCTTCTTCCCTGAGAACTGGCTTCCACGTCCCTGGCACCCCACTCCTGACCGGTGAAGACCTGGCGGACCCCGCTCACTGCCGTGTCTCTCAGCTGCACATGTCACAGCACACGTGGGTTCACGCCCAACGACCCTTCCTGCAGCACAGTGTCTGGGTGCCTCCATCACCTCCTCTGGGGACCTCCACACCCCAAACCATACCAGGACCAACAGCCGGCCTCTTTCCAGAAGTCCTCCACCAGCCCGACTCAGCACCCCGGCTCCTGGGAGGCTTTGCCCCACCAGGACCCACCACCACTAACCCCATCTCTCACTCCCCCGCTGGCCTACCCCACCACCTACCCCACCACGCAGCTCAGACTCCACAGGGTGTCACGACCTGAAATGACTCCTGAAAAAGTCTTCAACTTCCCGGCCCTTCCCGGCTCCATTGGAATCCCCAGGCAGAACTCCACCCCTGGGAAAACCGATTCCCCACTCACTCCACTGCTCCCAACTAGCTGAACAGGGGAGAACACCACCTCTCTGACTGGCCTTACTTTAACTCTTTATGGAAGTGCTCAAAAATACACAAAGGAGTAGAAAGGATAAAGCCCCAAACACTCATCTCCTTGATTAACCTCGTCTCAGAGTTCTCTGAGGGGACGCCCTTGCCCGAGGCCCCAGGCCCACCCATAGCCTCCCCGCCAGCCCTGCCCCTCTCCCTGCCAGGGGCCCCGGGACAGCAGACTACTTTGGGCTCCGCAGCTGACGAGCTCTGCGGCCGGTACTCGGCTGTCCAGAAGCACGAACGCAGCCCTAGACAATACGTAAAGGGATGCAGAAGCTGGTTTACTCAAACCAGCAGTAGCCACCCCGCCCATGATGTGAGCTGCCCCGTGTTTAACACCACACCCACCCCTGGCACCATCTGTTGGGAGCTGGTTTGGATTAGCGCTCTGCCCATGACAAGGGTCATGAGGAAGGAGGCTTGGCAATAACGCAAGGGCGATCCAGCCTCAGGAGCCCCCTGGAGGTTCTCGAGCATCTATGCTATGCTATGCTAAGTCACTTCAGTCGTGTCCGACTCTGTGTGACCCCATAGACGGCAGCCCACCAGGCTCCCCCGTCCCTGGTATTCTCCAGGCAAGAACACTGGAGTGGGTTGCCATTTCCTTCTCCTCTCGAGCATCTACCCCACCAAAAAAGCCAGAGTCTGCCTACTTTCTGCTTTGTGTTCTCACCTCTTGACTTTACAGGGGGCTGTCCCCCACTACCTTTCTCTGAGAAAAGAGCTAACTTACAGCTCCAGTTAATAATTCCTGAGTGTGACAGTGTTTCAGCCTACAAATTCCTTTTGGAAATCCTCTAGCCTGCCTGAATAGGTTTTTCCGGCCACATGTGATTGCTCAGATCCTCCCAACTGTGAGAGGCATGAGATGTTCTAAACTTTCTAAACACAGATTCCTTTCAGCAGTTAAAAGATTGATTAGAAATTGTATTGGTGAAGGGCTTTTCACTTGTTGGGCCAATGTTTACTGCTAAGTCTCCATATCCCTTACCTACTGTGTCCTTGGCAGTGTATTGAAATGTAAGTAGTAGCCTTAATGTTTGTAACCTGGGACCCTTGAGTTAATTCTTTTTCTTGTTACAACCCACCACACCTTTGCCCTATAGAAATGCAACTCCAAGCTTTTGGAGGGTGGCGCCAGACTTTAGAATAATCACCTTTGGAGAAAATAAGTTCCTTAAGATGTTAATAGGCCTCTGGGCCAGAAGATGATGTAACTCACCTAAACTTTTGCGTGTGATAGGTCTGAAAGCCTGGCTCAGGCACTGCTGTCCCTACATGACTCCACCCCTTCCCCCATCATCCTCTATGCATAACTTAAGGGATGAAAACTACTTTGAAAAGTAAAAGTGTGGGGCTTTGTTGACCGAAGCTTGGCCTCCCCATGTAGTTCTTTCTCTTACCTTCTGGCTGAATTATTCAGCCTCCTCTCTCCACAAAATGTTCTCACTGAACTATCGTTATTTCATCCACTTTTCTTCACTGAATTTCCTCCTCACTGAGCTATCTTCATTTTATCACTCTTTATATCTTTAATTAATATTTTAATAAGCAGTTGTTTCCTGATCGCCTATGCCGTCTCCCCTTCGAAATCCCTGGATCCACCGGGGCTGGACCCCGGCAACCATTACCCAGCTGAAGCACTTCCCAGACTCTGGTAAAGCCACCTATGGCCACAGGGCAAATTCTGGCCGATGCCACGACATGACTGGTCTGTGGCATGTCAGACTCCGCAAGGAAGGACGCACGGCCCTCCTCCCCTCCGCAACGCTCATGTCAGTTAGGCAGGAGTCAGGCAGCCGGCCTTGGGAACGAGGTGGAGGCCACGTGGGTGGGCGGCAGGGCAGCCTGTGCCCCTCCCAGGTTTTCATGTGAGATCGTAAATGCCATCGGAGTCAAGCCGCACACTTTCTCTGGGCACTAGTTTCATTTTCTTCTCTGTGAATCTTCCTATGTCTCTCTGCCCCAAAGGAGATGATGGCTACACTTCCTCAGATGTGGAAGAAACGCGCCTCGGATGCTGGGCCCCGGCTACGTCCTCCACTCCGAGGGCAGCCTGTTCGGGATGACCCAGCCGTGCCCTGTGGGAGCTCCCCAACTTCTGCACCAGCCCAACTGGCTCCGGGTACCACTCAGCGAGCGCACACCCCTACACCAACCTCCCTTCCTTGCTGGGTCCTTTCTTGAGGAGACAAAGACGCTCTGTCCTCTCCCTGACACTCTGGGGATGCACCTGTTGTGTGAGGAGTCGCGGCTGGCCAGCTTAGGCCCAAGTAGAGCTGGGGGCCGGACCCCACGCTGCACCAGGACGAGGTCACTGGGCCGGTCCCCAGAGCAGCCTGCTGACCTCCCTGGGACGAGCTCCCCCGCCAGGCTCTACCTGACATGGACTGCCTTCAGGGCCCACACAGTGCCTGGGACCCCCATTTAAAGGGACGCCATTCTGATGAACTGAAGGACTTCTGGCTCCTGAGCCCAACTCGTGGAGACATTTAAGCCCCGGACTTCTGGGTCACCAGCCTGGCCCTGAGCCAAGCTGCCCCAGAGAGTCCAGAAGCGCTGACCCGGAAAGCACTTACCGGGGACATCTTCCGGATGAGGTCATGGGCGACCACCAGCAGGTCCCCGTCCTTGGTGACCTTTCTGCGGAACTCGGCCACGTCCCCGGGGTGCAGCACCTCCAGCTGCTCGGCAGCCTCGATCACAGCCTCGATGCAGCTCCTCCAGGAACACAGGGCGGGGATCCCCGGGGCCACCGCCGCGCTGACACCCGTCCCGATGACCAGGAGCAGCTCCTGGGGCTGTTTCCGGATGAGGCTTTTTAAAAACTTTCTGCTTAAAAACAAGGGAGGGGAAGAATGAAAGCCAGCAGGGAGCACGGCCACCACAAGGGCGACGTGCAGCCCACGAGCATCCGTGAGGCGGTGGGTCCAACACAGCCTGTACTGGACACACGCCTCACGCCCGCCACACTAACCACAGGACGAGCCTGTGCGCTGTTCTTCATTTCCCTTTCTGTGCATCCATCTCACTGGCTCGATCCTCATTCCATAAGGGATGTGGGGACAGTGCTGTCTTGTCCGTCTCAAGTCCCCCGTGGTGTTGATAAGAGTGATGCGTGTATGTAAACAAAGGAGTTCAGCAATTTAAATTCCTTTAAAACCGCCAAGAGCTTGTAAATACAAACTATGACGATAAATGATCCCTGATTACAGGGACAGCAAAGAAAATCCCTGGCAAAATGCAGGTCCTCCACGACCCACTCCCCAGCAAGCACTTCCTCCTGCGTTACTTCACGGAGGCACCACCTGCCCACTTATCATCAGCGATTTCTTTCCTGCAAAGCACGACACCCTCCAGCCTTAGAGGTGACCCTCTGACCCCTGCTGCTTGGTGAGGCGGCCAGGTGACAGTGGCTTCCTTGGGCAGAAAGAGAACTGTTTCTTGGGATGTTTCTTAGGTTGACACAAAGGCCCCCTGAGACCGTCTCCTGACCCAGTGTTCCTGGCCCCCGCGGTAAGCCAGTAAGTACTGAGTGACACACGAGGAGAACTGCAGGAGAGGCTGTACACCACGTGACGGTGCAGTCGACATCATTTACCTTGATTTTTGTTCACTTCTATTTGTTGTCTTTTCCACTGAATCCATCTGTGAGTCCTAAAGAGATAAGGAGGCAACTTCTACTTCCCAGATGAAAGTCTTTTCATCAGTACCCTGGAAGAGAGATGAGGCTGGAATTAAAATCAAAGGTCCCAGAGCTCTCTCTAAATCAGAATTACTGAAAACCATCACATACAAAATTGGAGAAGGCACTGGCACCCCACTCCAGTACTCTTGCCTGGAAAATCCCATGGACGGAGGAGCCTGGTAGGCTGCAGTCCATGGGGTCGCTAAGAGTCGGATACGACTGAGCGCTTTCACTTTGACTTTTCACTTTAATGCACTGGAGAAGGCAATGGCAACCCACTCCAGTGTTCTTGCCTGGAGAATCCCAGGGATGGCAGGTATGGGGTTGCACAGAGTCGGACACGACTGAAGCGACTTAGCAGCAGCAGCATCACATACAAAAACACAATCCAAAATGGTTCCTAAGCCCTCACTCCTAATTCTGTGACTTATCAGGCCAGGCGCCCCGAAGCCCAACTCTAGAGGAAGAAGACAGGAAAGGGAGCACAGGGGAGGAGGCGGGCGACGGCCCAGGGCCCGGCTTTGTGCTGTCCCTTCACCACTCCGCTCCAGGACCACTTCTGGGGACACGGACACCAGGGGCTTATCACGGGACGGAACACACGCCAGAGGACGACAGAGCAAGCCACACAGGTCCCCAGGATGACCCTCACTCTCGGAGGCACCAAGTGGTTTACTGAGACATCCCAGGACGCGCCGACAAGTCTTCCAAGATGCCAGGCCTCCGCCTGGCCACACTGAAACCCAGTCCAAAGGAACAGTCTGAGTCCAAGGTCAACTCTTAACTTACATAAAACAGGACTCAAACCAGCTAGGTCTCTATTGCCAAACAATCTCCATATTCTACCACCTTTCCAGAATCATATTGCCTCCACCAATTCTATACCTAATCAGATCAGATCAGATCAGTCGCTCAGTCGTGTCCGACTCTTCGTGACCCCATGAACCGCAGCACGCCAGGCCTCCCTGTCCATCACCAGCTCCCGGAGGTCACCCAGACTCACACCCATCAAGTCAGTGATGCCATCCAGCCATCTCATCCTCTGTCGTCCCCTTCTCCTCCTGCCCTCAATCCCTCCCAGCATCAGAGTCTTCTCCAATGAGTCAACTCTTCGCATGAGGTGGCCAAAATACTGGAGTTTCAGCTTTAGCATCATTCCTTCTAAAGAAATTCCAGGATTGAGCTCCTTCAGAATGGACTGGTTGGATCTTCTTGCAGTCCAAGGGACTCTCAAGAGTCTTCTCCAACACCACAGTTCAAAAGCATCAATTCTTCGGCGCTCAGCCTTCTTCACAGTCCAGCTCTCACATCCATACATGACCACAGGAAAGACCATAGCCTTGACTAGGCCAACCTTTGTTGGTAAAGTAATGTCTCTGCTTTTGAATATGTTATCTAGGTTGGTCATAACTTTCCTTCCAAGGAGTAAGCGTCTTTTAATTTCATGGCTGCAGTCACCATCTGCAGTGATTTTGGAGCCCAGAAAAACAAAGTCTGACACTGTTTCCACTGTTTCCCCATCTATTTCCCATGTAGTGATGGGACCAGATGCCATGATCTTCGTTTTCTGAATGTTGAGCTTTAAGCCAACCTTTTCACTCTCCACTTTCACTTTCATCAAGAGGCTTTTTAGCCCCTCTTCACTTTCTGCCATAAGAGTCGTGTCATCTGCATATCTGAGGTTATTGATATTTCTCCCAGCAATCTTGATTCCAACTTGTGTTTCTTCCAGTCCAGCATTTCTCATGATGTACTCTGCATATAAGTTAAATAAACATGGTGACAATATGCAGCCTTGACGTACTCCTTTTCCTATTTGGAACCAGTCTGTTGTTCCATGTTCTATACCTAATATTTACTGTATACCATGTTCCATGTTCTATACCTAATATTTACTGTAAAGAAGGTAATATACAGAAAAATAAAGATTAAAACACCCATAATGCTACTACCTACAAGCAATGACTGTTAGCATTTGTATAGTTCCCTCTAGATTTTTTACTTTAAAATGTTTACATCGTTCGAGACCATAGATCATATCTTACTTTTTCACACATTTTAATAAAAGCATTTCTTTATGTTACACAAAACTATTCATAGAGAAAAAACTAAAGGGAAAAAAAGAAGAAGAAAAAAAACTGTTCATAAATACAAGTGTTCCAGCAACATGCGTGAACTTCCATCCTACTGCGAGGCCATCAGGCACTTCATCCACCACCCCACCACCCCACCTCCCCGCTCCCCGCCAAGGCAGGACATCACTGGAGCTCTATGACAACCATCTTTGCACACAAAGCTTTTATCTACTTTAAAATGATTTATTTAGGACAGATTTCTGACAAGCAGAATTGCTGAGTTGCAGCATATGAACCCTGTAAAATATCTCAGCACATGCTGCCAAAATGCTCTCCAGAAAAGTGGTCAACAGAACGCCTAAGTGCCTGCTGGGCACAGCCCAACTTGCAGTAACCGAAAACCACCTTTCCACACGTGTAATCTTTCTTCCTCCCTCCTCATTCAGAACTGGGTCACTAAAAATGATTTTCAAGGAAACAAGGCTTAATCAGTCTAGGAGCACCGTTAGACTTTAAAGAGGATCATAAGAATATCCCCTGAAATGGACACAGGCCTGTATAGGGGCCTGTGGGCAACCCTCCCCCCGACCCCACCCGAGGGAGAGGGTCCAGGGGGCTGGCGCATCTGGGAGGCGCCAGGGGCCTTCCCTAGAAGCTAGGGCAGGCCTGCGGGTGAGCTCAGCGCTGCCCCCTGGCGCCTGGCCCCGTGCCCGGGCGCTGCTGGGCCCTAACTCATCCCGAGTCCTTGAAGGTCAGCTTGGTCCATTTTTGTTTTCGCTGCTAGATATTTTCTCAGGAAAGGAGAAATACTGAGCTTTCCCACTGCGCCTGATAATCCCGAGTATAAGCGACCTTGGGCCCCAGCCTGGCGATTTCAGTGACTGGCCTAGCTCTTCACCAATCCTCAGTGTTAACAGCTACACAACAGGAAACCTTGCCAACAGACCAAGTTCTGCAAGCTGGGGAACCTCTCAGAGGAAAAGTGCTCTGGACTCAAACTCGAGTCAGAGAGCTCTGGCACTGAAAGACTTTCCAACCTTCTCCCTCAGGAGGGAGCTCAGGGTCCTTCCCGCTCCATCCTACGAGAGGAGTCAATATGAGACGCTCACCGGCTGATGAATCTTCGCCACTTCGCCACCCGGGATGGAGTCTTTTATCTCACCCTGCTCTACACGACAGTTTAGAATATTGTCTAATATTCTAGACAGTGCCCAGACTGCAGAAGTCACATGCCCTAAACTCTCGCCACTGTGAAAAGCTTTAGAAATCTCTCTCTCGTTCTTTCAATTATTGTTCAGCTGCTTTTGATGCTCCTTTATATGTATGCTCATAGATACAAACTGAAAACCTAAATACTGCATGTACACTTCTGCAAAAGAGTGTGAACAAATTACAGTTTTGTGGGCTGGATTTAACTCCAAAATGAAGTGATTTCCAAGTTTTCCTAGAGAACAAACCATCACTGCGGGCACTGAGAGCTTCTGTAACAGGCGAGGGCTGGGGCTCCTGGGCGGCCGGCTGCGGGCTTAGGTGCTCAGACCTCGCCCTCCTCCTAGAGGAGGAGGTGATGCAGGCCTGGAGCCAGCTCCCCAGCACGTCCAGGCAGATGAGCCTCCAGACTCGAACGCTGACGGCTACCTTTGAGGTTCACACCCACTAACACAGGAAGTACCTGATCATATTAAATCTCAACACAATAACTATGCAGTGATGAACTGCATAGCTGCCCATATTTAGACATTTACAGTTCATTGTAACGCTACATGTTTAAAGACATGACCTCATTTCCTGTTCTTTCAGCAGCATGATTATCGGAGCCAAACCCCACAGTGACTAGAAAGTGCCCCAGTCTCGCCTTGTTTCTAAACCCAGGGCCAAGCAGGAGATCTCTGCAGCATTGAGTACCCGGACCCTAGAAGTCTCCACAGGACGGCGAGCCTCTGGCACTCCACCCCGAACCCCAGCACCATTCTCTAAACCCATCAGCTTCCAGACGGTAACAAAAGCCTCCAGAGACCTTTCAGAAGCCGCATCTTTCGGTTTCCCTGGTGATCGTGTCGTCACCGCAGTTTGCAGGCCCAAAGCCCAGTCATCGTAGCAAACCATTCCTTTTTACAAGGACCTAACAGCGTTTTCTGAGAGCAAAATCCAGCCCCAACACAGATCTGTATAAACAGTTCCTGTCCTTTTTATCCAAAGTCATGAATAGAAGTTTGAATAGGATATTTTCTGCTTAAATTTGAGATTATGAGCATTTTATGAATGAACTTCAGAGTAGTCAGAGACTGCCTTACTGGTTGAATGCCTATGTTTCACCCTAAATAAATGTTCATCTGAGTCTAACGCAAAACACAACAAACTACACACACCAAACTCGTTCCTTAGAGCTAGGAAAGCAAAGCCTGCTTCCCAGCCCCCTAAATCCACATGCAGGGGAGTTAACCACCTCCCCCCCGCCACACTCACTGCGCACCCTGGTCCCCTGGTCCTGGTACAGGCAGCCCCTCGCACTGACGCTGGGTTGGTCATAGGACTTCTTTGGCCAACGGGATGTCGGCAAACAAGCAAGCAGGTATGTGAAGCACACTGACGCTGGAGCCTGCTCTCCTGGAGCAGAACTCAGCCTCACCCAACCCGGTCTAGCCTCCAGGACAGCTACCAGTGGAGAGCAACACCAGCTGGGCCAGCCAGGATCCAGCTGAACCTGGCCCAGGTGCTGACCCCTGAAACACTCATTCCCGCACACCCCACTCCACACATCACCAGAAAGAGGAGAGGGACGGGCAGAAGACAAGAGTACCAAGATAAAGAGAGAAATGAAAGAAAAGCACGAGTCAGTGAGTGACGAGTCACAGTTTAGAGGGGAGGGAGGAAAGTCTGTCAAGAGCAGTATTTTATGGCAAGTTGTTGTTTTAGTCGGTTAGTCGTGTCAGACTCTGCGACCCCATGGACTGCAGCCCACCAGGCTCCTCCATCCATGGGATTCTCCAGGCAAGAACAGTGTGGGGGAACAGTGAGGGGGAGGCTGCCATTCCATTCTCCAGGGGATCTCCCGACCCAGGGACAGAACTGTGTCTCCTACACTGGCAGGCAGATTCTTTACCACTGAGGCCCCAGGGAAGCCCTTTATTACAAGTAGCATAATAAAAAACTTAAAATCACTTTCTATGACAAATTACACCTTCGCTCAAGTGCAAACCATGAAACAGAAGTTTCAAATCTGTGGGATCCTGAAAAATATCCTTAGCAAAAAGTCAATTTCTTTCTATAAATGAATTATCGCATGGCTCTTGAGCAGTATAAAGGAGCAGAGAGATAAGCGGGCATGTGGTAAACATGTGCTCAGAATACATTCCTCTTACACAGCAAGGTTCGGAACATCGCAAATATTCATGAAAATCTCTGAATGTTGGCCTTGAACTCATGTTCCCAATCCATAGGGCGATGGAATAAGATGCCCCCAGAATTTGTGGGGAAAAGTCATGCCCCTTTGACTACTAACAACTTGATTCAGATGAAGGCCTGAACAGGCAACGCAGCAGGCTCTTACCCTCAACATCCCCGCTCGCTCCTATTACCCAAGGAGCCCACGCTGAGGAGTGACTTCGAGGCCTGCTGCCCTCAGGGGACAGGAGACCTGGAAATGACAGCTGAGTGTTTTCCCTGTGTGGTTCCTCAAGACTGGAATGTCCTTTAGATCAGACCAGTCGCTCAGTCGTGTCCAACTCTTTGCGACCCCATGAATCGCAGCACGCCAGGCCTCCCTGTCCATCACCAGCTCCCAGAGTTCACTCAGACTCACATCCATCGAGTCAGTGATGCCATCCAGCCATCTCATCCTCTGTCATCCCCTTCTCCTCCTGCCCCCAATCCCTCCCAGCATCAGAGTCTTCTCCAATGAGTCAACTCTTCACATGAGGTGGCCAAAGTACTGGAGTTTCAGCTTTAGCTGATGGGGTGATGGATGCCATCACCCCATCCAAAGAAATTCCAGGGCTGATCTCCTTCAGAATGGACTGGTTGGATCTCCTTGCAGTCCAAGGGACTCTCAAGAGTCTTCTCCAACACCACAGTTCAAAAGGAATGTCCTTACAGGAAGCCAAACCCGGTGACTACCCCCAGGCGGGTCTGCAGGCCTCCGGCCACCAAGCAAGCCTTTCCCTCAGCAGCTGGCAGAGCGCCTGTCTCACCTGGCCTTTAGCATCCCCAGGCCCTTCAGTCTTACCTGACTCCCACAAACTGCCTTTTTCGCAGCAGTCTGGTTCCCCCAGCTGACCTGGGAGGGGCCACAGAGGCAGAAGTCACTGGGCAGCAAGAGGAAGTCTTCAAGCACTAATGGATTATCTGGAATCTGGCTGATGGAGGCTATTCCTGGCGAGTTTGGTTGGCCTAATTAGGTTCACCGGAGCTGAAAACGAGCTGCAAGAGGACAAAAACCAAGCTTCCAGAACCGCAAAGGAGAGGCCTGCCCTGAAACCACGACGCCCAGGGCCACGGTGGAGAAAACAGGATCTGGAGACCAGAAGCACCACCACTCTCTGAACCTCAGTTTCCAAATCTGTCGAAAGGGAATGCCATCACCCCATCACTGCCCGGCTTCTCCTGAAGCCAAGGCCCTGAAAGACACTTAACCTGAAGACGTCTCTCCACCACTGTCACCACACGGGCAGCCAGCTGCTCTCCCTCAGCATCGGCAGGCTTTCACTTTAACACTACTTCCCCACAACCACATACTCATCTAACCTGGACTCTGGTGAAACTTGACTGCTTGACCTAGCCATTTCTAGTGAGAGGTCTCCAGGATGAGCTGTTTTTTCCCCAAGTTTCAGGGAATACAAAACCTCAATTTGAAAACACGCTACTTAATCAAACGCTTTTTATTCAATCAACATAAACTGCAGCAGAAGAAAAATTCTTATTCTGTAGTGATCGAAACGTGTCCGTTTGCTTCTTGAAAGCAACCCCAGAGTAGCCTGGGCCCATCTGCTCAAACCGAGAAAACAAAACCCACCACTAACGAAAAACGCACAGGTCACCGTTTAGTTCAAAAAGCAGCACTAATTACTGACACCTTCTACACCCGTTATATCCGAGGGCAAACACTAAGCACTTACAAGCACAGTCTCATTCGAACCTCCCATGACCCTGCGACGTGGCTCTTATTACCTTTCACCTGGCCAAGGCTGACGTTAAATCCTTTCAAGAGGCCAACCACCAAGATGAATGCAGTCGTCCCAGTTTTCTCCAAACATCAGTGTGGCTCAGATGGCAAACAAATACACCTGACCCTTTACTAGGAACACTGCCAACAGGTGAAGCGTTCGCTAACAGTCTGTCCATCGGATGTGACACGCTGTACAACTCAAAGAGACATGTTACTCAATAATAAGCCAATAATGGTAAAAATGTACCCGTACAGAGGCTAAAGGCATGCTGAAGCACCGGCATTTATCCATCCCAAGAGGAATAAAAGATATCCTATTAATAGAAAGTAAACTTCCAGTGAAAGCTAAAATTATAGAACTGTGGAGATGGAGAAGTCTTAAAGGTTCTGGGATGTCAAACACCCTACTTTACAAATGTGGAAACTGAGACTGAGAGACAGTGTCTTGGTGAAGGTCCCCAGGAAGTCAGGGGACAAGCTATGCTCACTCCTAGCCCCAGCCCCATGATCCTGCCACTATCCCAGGCACCACCTGGTCCACTGAGACCCCCAGAAGTTCATATAAGGCACTAATCTGTAGCTCTTTTTACCATCAAACCTTTACAAATATCAGGGCTTCCCTGGTAGCTCAGATGGTAAAGAAATCTGCCTGTAATACAGGAGATCCTAGTTGGATCCCTGGGTCAGGAAGATCCCCCGGAGAAGGAAATGGCAACCCACTCCAGTGTTCTTGCGTGGAGGATCCCATGGACAGAGGAGCCTGGCGGGCTGCAAAGAGCTGGACACGCCTGAACAACAAACATTCCCACTTGACAAGTATCAAACCGCACCGCGAGGCCGGTCTGCTGCTGCTAAGTCGCTTCAGTCGTGTCCGACTCTGTGCGACCCCATAGATGGCAGCCCACCAGGCTCCGCCATCCCGGGGCTTCTCCAGGCAAGAACACTGGAGTGGGTTGCCATTTCCTTCTCCAATCTCCGGTCTGCAGGCTCACCTGATTCCTTGCTCCACCCACTTCCCAGGAATGCTGAAGGAAACAGCCACCATCAGGAAGACTGAGAGGCAGCAGGAAGTGGATTCGGGCCTGCCTGCGGCTTATCACACAATTGTCTGTGTTAACTTTAGCAGAGACAGATAAGGAGGGCTCAGCCAGGAAACAAAGCCACCTCTGGAGAGGACTTCACTCTCCTGGGAAAGAGACCTTGAGGCTCTGCAGGAGGAAGTAGGATCCACCGCACAGAGAGTCCAGTCCTGACAACTGAGTGTACCGGCTGAACGACTTCAAATAAGGGTCAGTTACTCCACTTCTCTGAGCTGTGTATTTCCTTTATCTTATATCTCAGGGTTGCTGGAACATGAAAAAAGCTAACATTTAAACTAGCAAAGCCTACGACAGTGTGATTCCCCTACACCCCATGCAGGCAGTAGGTATTCTTCCTGGGTTTATTCAATTAAAATTAAGTAACAGTTAAATTAAGTTCCTCCGTGACTCTAGTCTCATTTTAAGATCTTAAACTCCACGCAACCCCATGTGTTTACTGGAGGGCACGAACACAGAACATCTTCATCATCACAGAGGCTTCTATTATCATACTGGGAGAGTCTCCCTGCCCCTCACGCAAGTCCAGACCTCCACAAACAAAAGTCGTGTGTCTTTCTCTTTTAAATCGCTCTCTAATCCACACCCTCTGCCACACCTTGTGGTCCTCTCAACTTGTCTAGATTTCTGACAGCCACACTGCTTCCGGTTTCAGCCCCTCTGGTCCCAGTCTCCAAAGTGACGTTTCTGACACAACACATCTGAACTCTCAGGACCCCCAAGCCCAGCTAATAAACCAAATCCACGATCTGGTTCCACTCCTAAGACCCAGCCTCTCCTCCCCGCCCTCCCACCCACTGTGCTCCATGTCCATCTCCTGCGTGGAGGCTGGACTCATCCTGACACACAGACAATCACCCTGATGAAGTCCTAGGTGACCTACAGGCAGAAGGACCATGTGAGGACCCAACCTGAGCCATGACAGGCTCAGCAAGCTACACTAGGCCTAAAGTTTCAGATTCTTATAGACCTGAGTCATGATCCTGGGAATTATACCTCTGAGCCAATCAGGACAGTCTCCATTCGCACCAAACTTGAGCCAATCCGGATGGAGATGTGGGATTCAAAATTCGCGTGCACGCACAGTTTAGCCAATCATCACCCACCTGTATAAAAGCAGCTGGGATTCAGAGCTCGAGGCTCTTGTTCTTTGTGTCTCTGTGTTGCCGGCATGGTCACTGCTCTCTGTGTGTTCGTTCTGTCTCCTGTATTTTACTCTGTGACTATGGGTCAAAAAACATCTACCCCGCTGTCCCTCATGACTGACCACTTCTCTGATTCTAGGTCTAGAGCGTACAACTTCTCCCTGATGGTGAAGAAAACTAAGTTGATAACTTTCTGTCCTTCGAAATGGCCCACTTTTAACATGGGATGGCCCTGGGAAGGGACTTTCAGCCTCGAGACCATCCGGACTATTAAAGGGAAAATTCTAGCCCCCGACCCCCATGGCCACCCAGACCAGATGCCTTACATCCTGATCTGGCAGGAAATGGTAGAAAACCCACCTTCCTGGTTAAAACCTTTTATTCCTCCAGGCTCCCCTCTGACTTCACAGATGTTGGTTGCAGAGACGACATCAGAGGACAAGCTCAGAGGCCGGGATAGACCGACCCGGCCAGTGTTCCAGGAGTCCTCATTGTACCCCAACTTGATCGATTTGGACTCTGAACTCACACCCCCTCCTTACATGTCTCCGCCGCCATTGCCTCATCAGGTGCCTCAGGTGTCCTCTGGGGGTGTACGGGGGAACCAGAATCCACGGCCCCGCCCTTGGAGCGGGGCCCGGCCCAAGGAACTCGAGGAAGGACCAGGGGAGCCCTCAGTCCAGCGGGCGACGGAGACACCGAATTCCTGTCGTCTACAGTCAGGGCGCTCCCCGTTAGGGCGGGGCCTGCCCGTCCGAATGGGGAACGCACTTACCAGTACTGGCCCTTCTCCATTAGTGATTTATACAATTAAAAAACCAAAACCCCTTCTTTTTCAGAGAAGACTCAGGGGCTAATCGACCTCCTGGAATCTATCCTCTTTACCCATAACCCTACTTGAGACGATTGTCAGCAATTGTTACAGGTGCTCTTCACCACGGAGGAGTGAGAATGGATCCCGTCGGAGGCGCGGAACCATGCTCCGGGGATAGATGGGAGGCCTACTGCACAACCCAACCTCACTGAGAAGGGGTTCCCCTTGACGCGACCCCAGTGGGACTTTGAGCACGCAGAAAGTAGGGAGCATCTCTGAGTGTACCGCCAGACTCTGGAGGCCCACCAATTTGGCTAAGGTAAATCTGGTTAGACAGGAGCCGACTGAAAGCCCAGCAGCCTTTTTAGATTCCTCTGTGTGATCAAAAGACAGGGGGAATGTGAGGACCCAACCTGAGCCTTGACAGGCTCAGCAAGCTACACTAGGCCTAAAGTTTCAGATTCTTATAGACCTGAGTCATGATCCCGGGAATTATACCTCTGAGCCAATCAGGACAGTCTCCATTCGCGCCAAACTTGAGCCAATCCGGATGGAGATGCAGGATTCAAAATTCGCGCGCACGCACAGTTTAGCCAATCATCACCCGCCTGTATAAAAACAGCTGTGATTCAGAGCTTGAGGCTCTTGTCGAGACTCCACTGCGTTGGATGAGACTTGAGCCCTAGCTCAAGCTAGCAATAAAAACCCCTTTATGCTTTTGCATTGCTGTGGACGTCTTATTCTCTCAGTTTTGGAGACTCGGACCTTGGGCATAACAGACCAAACCTCCCCTAAAAAGACTAACTAGTTCCTAATGTGTCCCCAGGCAGAAAACTGTGGGCTGAAACAGGAAAGAGCAGGACCGGTCTTTGGGTCTACACTTGACGAGGCCAGCCATGCGTGAGGTCCTCGCCGGCAACACCCTGGTCCAGGTCACCTCCCACCTTTCCCGTGGTCTTGCTCCCTCCAAACAATTCTCCCACACCAGACCCAGCAACTGTTCAAAAACACAAAATCTATCTTCACTCTGCTCCTCAAACCCTTCGATGGCCCCCTACTCCTTTCCAGTACCAAATCCTCTCTGCTGTGCTGAGTTGCCTCAATCATGTGTGACTCTTTGTGACCCCATGGACTGTAGCCCGCCAGGCTCCTCTGTCCAAGGAATTCTGCAGGCAAGAACAGTGGAGTTGGTTGCCATTCCCTTCTCCAGGGGATCCTCCTGACCAAAGAACTGAAGCCAGGTCTCCTGCCTTGCAGGCAGATTTACCGCTGAGCCACCAGGGAAGCCCCAGATCCTCCTGCTTTGGTCCTGACCCCCTTGGCCCACCTCTTTCCTGTCCCTCCCCATCACACTCTGCTGCTAAATCGCTTCAGTCGTGTCCGACTCTGTGCGACCCCACAGACAGCAGCCCACCAGGCTCCGCCGTCCCTGGGATTCTCCAGGCAAGAACACTGGAGTGGGTTGCCACTGCCTTCTCCATTGTGTGAAAGTGAAAAGTCAAAGTGAAGTCGCTCAGTCGTGTCCGACTCATAGCAACCCCACGGACGGCAGCCTACCAGGCTCCTCCATCCATGGGATTTTCTAGGCAAGAGTACTGGAGTGGCTTGCCATTGCCTTCTCCGCATCGCACTCTAAGCTTCCCAATTTCCTCCATTCCGGTCTCCCCTACTCCAAACACCTCCCTCACTCCTCTTGCACTGATCAACGCCCACTTTCCTTCAGCTCTGAGCTGGTCTGCAACACACTCAGGGGGACAGTGAAAGCAGTAATTGAGGAAAGGGCCAAGGGCTTGGGGCCTCAGGGAACAAAGCCTTCAGATTCTAATTGCTTGAGGACCTTGTTCATTAAGGTCTTATTCCTCCAATCAGAGGCTTCCCTGGGGGCACAGTGGTAAAGAACCCACCTGCCAAGCAATAGACTCAGGCTCGACCCCCTGGGTGGGGAAAATCCCCTGGAGAAGGGAATGCCACCCACTCAGGTTATTCTTGTCTGGGAAATCCTACAGACAGAGGAGCCTGGTGGGCTAGTCCAGGGGGCTGCCAAGAGTCAGATACGACTTAGCAACTAAACCACCACCACCTTTACCTTGATCCACCCCAAGCCCCTCACCTACTTAGCTCTGCCTCCCTCCACAAAACACCTGTTCTCTATTCATTGGAAGGACTGATGCTGAGGGCCATATGAGCCTCAGCAAAGGGCATTAAAAGTTAAACACTGTCCTGCTTTGGCCTCAGTGCAACAGTCAACACAGTGCAAACGCTACAGCCCCTGCCCAGCCACAAAGGGTCATCAGATGACTCATTATACACCTCTACTTCTTTTACATTAAGAATTTACAAAAACCCGGGAACTCTTTCACAGATGCCCGATGGGTCCACAGACCTCAGGTTTGAGAAGCACAGACTCCAGACTTGGGTGGACAGGGTCTCAAAAGGGACAACCTCAAGGGCAGGTGGTGGAGGGTGGGGACGGCAGTCTAGGAATACGGGGGGCTAGGGAGAGACGGCATGGGGGGTGGGGTGGGGGGAGCTTCACGGCCCAGGGGGGTTCTGAAGAGGCCTGGGGAAGGGAAAGTCAGGGACAGTCGCTGGGGTTCTGAAGGAATCTGGGGAGGTTTCTGGAACTGAGGATCCTCGGGGGTCCCGGGACCCTGAAGCGGCGGCAGGGCCTAAGGGGGTCTCGGAGTCTGGGCGGGTAGAGTCCTGACGGGTTTCGGGCGAGGACTCTGAAAAGTGTAGGGCAAGAAAGGGCCGGCGATCCCCACAGGGTCTCGGGGGCCAGGGGCGTCTGGAGGGGCCGGGGCGGATCCCGGGGGGTCTTCGGGGCTGGAGTTCCTGAGAGAAGGGTTGGGGGTGGGTCTTGGGGACCGAGGTCCGTCGGGGTCCTTCAGGCGGCCGTGGATCCCGAGAGTGGCCGAGGGGTCTGGAGGGGCCAGGGACGGGTCCTGAGGGTCTCGAGGGGGCCTCTCTACACTCGACACCCCCGGGCGGACCCCGCCAGTCAGCTCACCCCACGGCGCCTCCTCCGGCTCAGTGGGTCCAAGTCTCAGGGGGCTCCGGACGGCCTCGCGCTGGGGTCGCCTGGCCGAAGGCGGTCTGAGGGGAGGGCGACAGCGCGCGCGCAGGATCCGAAGCCGAAGTCGGCGGAACGGGAGGCGGAGCTGGAGAAATTAACGCCGCGCCGCCTTCAGCCGCGACTCCAACGGAGGCCGGCCGCAGCGCGGCCGCAAAACCTTCCCCCGCGCGCCCGCCCCCGCCGCGCGAAGGTTCCGCCCCGAAACCAACGGCCCCGAAGCCACAGGCCCCGCCCCCTGGAGGCCCCGCCCTCACCTTTGGCGCAGGCGCGGTCGAGTGCGCCGGGAACGCGGTTCAGTTCAATTCGCTTAGTCGTATCCGATCCTTCGCGACCTCATGGACTTTAGCACGCCAGGCCTCCCGGTCCATCGCCAACTCCTGGAGTTTACTCAAACTCATGTCCATTGAGTCGGTGATGCCATCCAACCATCTCATCTTCTGTCGTCCCCTTCTCCTCCCGCCTTCAATCTTTCCCAGCATCAGGGTCTTTTCCGATGAGTCACCTCTTTGCATCAGGTGGCCAAAGTATTGGAGTTTCAGCTTCAGCATCAGTCCTTCCAATGAATAGTCAGGACTGATTTCCTTTGGGATGGACTGGTTGGATCTCCTTGCAGTCCAAGGGACTCTCAAGAGTCTTCTCCAACACCACAGTTCAAAAGCGTCAATTCTTCACCGCTCAGCTTTCTTTATCACATCCGTACATGACTACTGGAAAAACCATAGCTTTGACTAGACGGACTTTTCTTGGCAAAATAATGTCTCTGCTTTTTAATATACTGTCTAAGTTGGTCATAACTTTTCTTCCAAGGAGCAAACATCTTCTAATTTCATGGCTACAGTCACCACCTGCAGTGATTTTGGAGCCCCCAAAAATAAAGTCTGCCACTGTTTCCACTGTTTCCCCATCCATTTGCCATGAAGTGATGGGACTGGATGCCATGATCTTAGTTTTCTGAATGTTGAGTTTCAAGCCAACTTTTTCACTCTCCTCTTTCACTTTCATCAAGAGGCTCTTTAGTTCCTCTTCACTTTCTGCCATAAGGGTGGTGTCATCTCCATTTCTGAGGTTATTGATATTTCTCCTGGCAATCTTGATTCCAGCTTGTGCTTCTTCCAGCCCAGCGTTTCTCATGATGTACTCTGCATATAAGTTAAATAAGCAGGGTGACAATATACAGCCTTGATGTGCTCCTTCCTGGATTTGGAATCAGTCTGTTGTTCCATGTCCAATTCTAACTGTTCCTTCCTAACCTGCATACAGATTTCTCAGGAGGCAGGTCAGGTGGTCTGGTACTCCCATCTCTAAGAATTTTCCAGAGTTTGTTGTGGAAGCACAACAGAGGCACAACAGAGCCCGCAGTCAAAGGCTTTGGCGTCGTCAGTAAAGCAGAAGTAGAGCGCAGGCGGAGCTGAGACTCTGGCCCCACCTGCAGGTGCTCCGGTGTGTCCTGTTTCTACAATGGGCTCAGGCAGACTTCGCAGAGGTGTAGAGACCAACTGTGGTGCTGGCGAAGACTTAAGAGTCCCTTGGACAGCAGGGAGATCCAACTAGTCCATTCTAAAGGAAATCAATCCTGACTATTAATTGAAAGGACTGATGCCAAAGCTGAAGCTTCAATACTTTGGCCACCTGATACCAAGAGCTGACTCATCGGAAAAGACCCTGATGCTGGGAAAGATTGAGGGCAGGAGGAGAAGGGGATGTCAGAGGATGAGATGGTTGGATGGCATCACCGACTCGATGACATGAGTTTGAGCAAACTCCAGGAGTTGGTGGTGGACAGGGAGGCCTGGCGTGCTGCAGTTCATGAGGTCTCGAAGAGTCGGACATGACTGAGCGACTGAACCGAACTAAACTGAGAGACCATTAAGTGGGATCGGAGGCACCTCTCTCCAGCCAGGCCCCACACCATACTCATGCACAGCTTCAATTCTCCAACCAGAGATGGGTCCAGACCCAGGGGGATCTCGGGTCCCCTGCTTGCCAACTGCCTGGCTAAAATCTCCAGCTCACTCTACTGACCCCGGGTTCTTTTCCTTCAGAGTTCTTACAGCCCTGAAACTATCAGATCAGATCAGATCAGTCGCTCAGTCGTGTCCGACTCTTCGCGACCCCATGAACCGCAGCACGCCAGGCCTCCCTGTCCATCACCAGCTCCCAGAGATCACCCAGACTCATACCCATCGAGTCAGTGATGCCATCCAGCCATCTCATCCTCTGTCGTCCCCTTCTCCTCCTGCCCTCAATCCCTCCCAGCATCAGAGTCTTCTCCAATGAGTCAACTCTTCGCATGAGGTGGCCAAAATACTGGAGTTTCAGCTTTAGCATCATTCCTTCTAAAGAAATTCCAGGAACTATGTTCAGTAGTTATTTGTGTCTCCCTAGCCCTCCCGGGGGAGCTGGGACCTTGTTCCCAGTGTCCACCCCTGGGAGCCCACCCTCCACCATCCTTCACCTGGGAAACCAGAAGCTAGAACGGCTCTGGGCACACAACTGCTGCACAAATGTCGTGAATGAGTGAGTGTCCACCCGTGTTCTTATCAAGAAATACACTCACCGAGAGACGGGGAATGGGACTGACTAGGGTTCAGGTCTGTGAGTCTCTGGGACACGCCCAGCTGATTTCGTGTCTCTAGTTGATATTCCTCTCCTCCCTTGTCTGCCCCTGGAAGCCTTTCCCTGCCCTGAGCAAGACTTAACCAGATCCAAAGCCACTTGCTCTTGCCGGCCTTCCCATGTTTCCTGAATCTACACTCCCTACCCCGCCCAGGGCAGCCAGAGTTAATTGCTATTTCCTCTCTCCTTAGCACTTTTTCTTTGCTCTCCCCTACCTCACCACCTAGCTGATTTTAAAGTTGGCTAACACACCCCACCCTGTCTCCACCCCCACAGGAAGCCTCCAATTTGTGGGGGGAAGTTCTGCTTGTGAGTTTCAGCAGCCTGTGACCTCTCTGGGCGCCCCAGAGCACTGTGGAGGCTGCTGACTCAGGCCACTGAAAGAGGGGAAGAGGCTGGCTTCCTGTGGGCACCAGCACTTACCTGAGATCTTTCCTGCGTTCCTTTAGGCCTAGGAAGAAGGTGAGGAAGTCACCAACCAGATGGGGAACACTTAACCATCACTGCGTACAGTCCCTCCTGCCCTGGACAAGGGGTCGGGATGCAGTGTGTTTCGGTTCCTAAGCACCCGTGTTACCTGAAAACTGGGCTCACCTCTTGGGGGGTGTCAAGCCAAAAGACAGCCAAGCCAAACAGTGGGAGAAGGAAGGATTTATTCTCACTTGCAGCAAGTAAGGAAAACCATCAGGGGTCTTTCCAAAGCTGTGTCTCCCCAAACAGCAAAATTGGTGAAGTATTACCCTAAGGGGACAAGCAGCTTCAAAAAGGCGCTTGAGTAGAGAATGCCACACTGAATGGGGGCAAAGGTCAACAGAGTCGGAGCTTTGGTTGATTGAGGTCAGGAAAGTCAACATCATCTTTCCATCCTCCCCCTGGGCAGGGTCCTGAGTTCCTGCAGATGGCAAAGATGGTATTACATTATGGGCTTGAGTTCAGTTCAGTTCAGTTGCTTAGTCGTGTACAACTCTTTGTGACCCCATAGACTGTAGCCCACCATTCCTCCTCATGGAATTCTCTAGGCAAGAATACTGGAGAAGGTAGTCATTCCCTTCTCCAGGGGATCTTCCCAACGCAGGGATCGAACCCAGATCTCCCGAATTTCAGGCTGATTCTTTACCATCTGAGCCACAGGGAAGCCGAGGAGGAGCTGGGGCTCTGTTCTATCACTGACTGCTGTTTCTTGACAGCTTTTCCCTTGTTCCCTCACTTGTCTTAAGATCCTTGATTACTGAGATTTGCTCAAGGGCCAGGCTTAGATCCCCAAAAGGTTTAAGCCAAAAAATGGCTTCTCTTCTGTCAAGAAAGCCACACCTGGTTCTTTCTTCAGGGACTCCCTTCCCTATATGATTGTCAGATGAGATCAGTCGCTCAGTCGTGTCCGACTCTTTGCGACCCCATGAACCGCAGCACGCCAGGCCTCCCTGTCCATCACCAGCTCTCGGAGGTCACTCAGACTCACATCCATCGAGTCAGTGATGCCATCCAGCCATCTCATCCTCTGTCGTCCCCTTCTCCTCCCGCCCCCAATCTCTCCCAGCATCAGAGTCTTCTCCAATGAGTCAACTCTTCGCATGAGGTGGCCAAAGTCCTGGAGTTTCAGCTTTAGCATCATTCCTTCCAAAGAAATCCCAGGGCTGATCTCCTTCAGAAGACCAGTTGGATCTCCTTGCAGTCCAAGGGACTCTCAAGAGTCTTCTCCAACACCACAGTTCAAAAGCATCAATTCTTCGGCACTCAGCCTTCTTCACAGTCCAGCTCTCACATCCATACATGACCACAGGAAAGACCATAGCCTTGACTAGGCGAACCTTTGTTGGCAAAGTGACGTCTCTGCTTTTGAATATGCTATCTAGGTTGGTCATAACTTTCCTTCCAAGGAGTAAGTGTCTTTTAATTTCATGGCTCCAGTCACCATCTGCAGTGATTTTGGAGCCCAGAAAAAGAAAGTCTGACACTGTTTCCACTGTTTCTCCATCTATTTCCCATGCAGTGATGGGACCAGATGCCATGATCTTCGTTTTCTGAATGTTGAGCTTTAAGCCAACCTTTTCACTCTCCACTTTCACTTTCATCAAGAGGCTTTTTAGCCCCTCTTCACTTTCTGCCATAAGGGTGGTATCATCTGCATATCTGAAGTTATTGATATTTCTCCCGGCAATCTTGATTCCAGCTTGTGTTTCTTCCAGTCCAGCATTTCTCATGATGTACTCTGCATATAAGTTAAATAAACATGGTGACAATATACAGCCTTGACGTACTCCTTTTCCTATTTGGAACCAGTCTGTTGTTCCATGTCCAGTTCTAACTGTTGCTTCCTGACCTGCATACAGATTTCTCAAGAGGCAGATCAGGTGGTCTGGTATTCCCATCTCTCTCAGAATTTTCCACAGTTTATTGTGATCTACACAGTCAAAGGCTTTGGCATAGTCAATAAAGCAGAAATAGATGTTTCTCTGGAACTCTCTTGCTTTTTCCATGATCCAGCGGATGTTGGCAATTTGATCTCTGGTTCCTCTGCCTTTTCTAAATCCAGCCTGAACATCAGGAAGTTCACAGTTCACATATTGCTGAAGCCTGGCTTGGAGAATTTTGAGCATTACTTTACTAGCGTGTGAGATGAGTGCAATTGTGCAGTAGTTTGAGCATTCTTTGGCATTGCCTTTCTTTGGGATTGGGATGAAAACTGACCTTTTCCAATCTTGTGGCCACTGCTGAGTTTTCCAAATTTGCTGGCATATTGAGTGCAGCACTTTCACAGCATCATCTTTCAGGACTTGGAATAGCTCCACTGGAATTCCATCACCTCCACTAGCTTTGTTCGTAGTGATGCTTTCTAAGGCCCACTTGACTTCACATTCCAGGATGTCTGGCTCTAGGTCAGTGATCACACCATCATGATTATCTGGGTCGTGAAGCTCTCTTTTGTACAGTTCTTCTGTGTATTCTTGCCACCTCTTCTTAATATCTTCTGCTTCCGTTAGGTCCATACCATTTCTGTCCTTTATCGAGCCCATTTTTGCATGAAATGTTCCTTTGGTATCTCTGATTTTCTTGAATAGATCCTTAGTCTTTCCCATTCTGTTGTTTTCCTCTATTTCTTTGCATTGATCGCTGAAGAAGGCTTTCTTATCTCTTCTTGCTATTCTTTGGAACTCTGCATTCAGATGTTTATATCTTTCCTTTTCTCCTTTGCTTTTCGCTTCTCTTCTTTTCGCAGCTATTTGCAAGGCCTCCCCAGACAACCATTTTGCTTTTGTGCATTTCTTTTCCATGGGGATGGTCTTGATCCCTGTCTCCTGTACAATGTCACGAACCTCATTCCATAGTTCATCAGGCACTCTATCTATCAGATCTAGGCCCTTAAATCTATTTCTCACGTCCACTGTATAATCATAAGGGATTTGATTTAGGTCATACCTGAATGGTCTAGTGGTTTTCCCTACTTTCTTCAATTTCAGTCTGAATTTGGCAATAAGGAGTTCATGGTCCAAGCCACAGTCAGCTCCTGGTCTTGTTTTTGCTGATTGTATAGAGCTTCTCAATCTTTGGCTGCAAAGAATATAATCGATCTGATTTCGGTGTTGACCATCTGGTGATGTCCATGTATAGAGTCTTCTCTGGTGTTGTTGGAAGAGGGTATTTGCTATGACCAGTGCATTTTCTTGGCAAAACTCTATTAGTCTTTGCCCTGCTTCATTCCGTATTCCAAGGCCAAATTTGCCTGTTACTCCAGGTGTTTCTTGACTTCCTACTTTTGCATTCCAGTCGCCTATAATGAAAAGGACATCTTTTTTGGGTGTTAGTTCTAAAAGGTCTTGTAGGTCTTCATAGAACCGTTCAACTTCAGCTTCTTCGGCGTTACTGGTTGGGGCATAGACTTGGATTACTGTGACATTGAATGGTTTGCCTTGGAAACGAACAGAGATCATTCTGTCGTTTTTGAGATTGCATCCAAGTACTGCATTTCGGACTCTTTTGTTGACCATGATGGCCACTCCATTTCTTCTGAGGGATTCCTGCCCACAGTAGTAGATATAATGGTCCTCTGAGTTAAATTCACCCATTCCAGTCCATTTTAGTTCGCTAATTCCTAGAATGTCAATATTCACTGTTGCCATCTCTTGTTTGACCACTTCTAATTTGCCTTGATTCATGGACCTGACATTCCAGGTTCCTAGGCAATATTGCTCTTTACAGCATCGGACTTTGCTTCTATCACCAGACACATCTACAGCTGGGTATTCTTTCTGCTTTGGTTCCATCCCTTCATTCTTTCTGGAGTTATTTCTCCACTGATCTCCAGTAGCATATTGGGCCCCTACTGACCTGGGGAGTTTCTCTTTCAGTATCCTATCATTTTGCCTTTTCATACTGTTCATGGGGTTCTCAAGGCAAGAATACTGAAGTGGTTTGCCATTCCCTTCTCCAGCGGACCACACCCTGTCAGATCTCTCCACCATGACCCGCCCATCCTGGGTTGCCCCACGGGCATGGCTTAATTTCATTGAGTTAGACAAGGCTGTGGTCCTGGTGTGATTAGATTGACTAGTTTTCTGTGAGTATGGTTTCAGTGTATTTGCCGTCTGATGCCCTCTTGCAAGACCTACCGTCTTACTTGGGTTTCTCTTACCTTGGGCGTGGGGTATCTCTTCCCGGCTGCTCCAGCAAAGCACAGCCATCGCACCGTACCTTGGATGAGGGGTCTCTCCTCACCGCCGCCCTTCCTGACCTTGGGGGAGGGGTATATCCTCACCGCCGCCCTTCCTGACCTCGGTCTTGGGGTAGCTCCTCTCGGCCATGCTTAGTGCGCCAGTCCTCAACGCCGTCCTTCCTCAGTCGTTGGGTAGCTCCTCTCAGTGCGCCGTGCAGCCGGCGAGGGGCTCTCAGTGCGCCGCTCGCGGGTAGGCCGGGTGCTCTCAGCTCCTTCCCTTTGGTGAGGGAAGTCTCAACCCTCCACCAAAAAGCTGAGCCAGGAAGCCTTACCTGGCTTCCCGATGGCTTGGCATGTAAAGTCTGCCAGCAATGCAAGAGACACAGGAGATGCGGGTATGATCCTTGGGTTGGGAAGATGCCCTGAAGAAGGGAATGGCAACTCACTCCAGTTCCAATACTTTTGCCTGGAGAATCTCATGGACAGAGGAGCCTGGCCGGCTACAGTCCATGGGGTCACAAAGAAGGCACAAGAGGCCCTACAAGGACAAAGCCAGCAGAAGGGACACCTTGGGAACCTTGCCTTCCCTTCCCCTCCCCCATATCCAGGAGACACACAGCTTCTCTCAAGCTGTGGGAAATCATCTGCCTGGCAGCTCTGCACACAGTCAGGCAGACAAGGCAGTGGCAGGACAGGGAAGCAAGGGGCCGGCACGGTGCTGGGTGAGGACGGTGTGGTGTGGGCCCTGCAGGGCGCGGGCCTCCGCATCCCGGCCTTCCTCGTTCAGCACATACTGAACACAGGAGCAAACACGTGTGCACGTGAAACCACGACAGGGCTCCCCAAGCCCCCACACAGACCCCCCTCATCTGTGAGCTGAAGGTGCTCTCCTGGGAACACAGCAGGGGCTGCCTGGTGACACGCCAGTGTGTCTGGAATGCACATGCTTTTGCGTGAGTGTGCACACTACTGTGAACCGTGAACGTCCAGATGTTCAAGTTGGATTTAGAAAAGGCAGAGGAACCAGAAATCAAATTGCCAGCATCCGTTGGATCATCGAAAAAGCAAAAGAGTTCCAGATAAACATCTACTTCTGCTTTATTGACTATGCCAAAGCCTTTGACTGTATGGATCACAACAAACCGTGGAAAATTCTTTAAGAAACAGGAACACCAGACCACCTGACCTGCCTCTTGAGAAATCTGTATGCAGGTCAGGAAGCAACAGTTAGAACTGGTCATGGAACAACAGACTGGTTCCAAATAGGAAAAGGAGTATGTACATCAAGACTGTATATTGTCACCCTGCTTGTTTAACTTATATGCAGAGAGCATCATGCAGAATGCCAGACTAGATGAACCACAAGCTGGAATCAAGATTGCCAGGAGAAATACCAATAACCTCAGATATGCAGATGACATCACCTTTATGGCAGAAAGTGAAGAAGAATTAAAGAGTCTCTTGATGAAAGTGAAAGAGGAGAGTGGAAAAGTTGGCTTAAAACTCAACATTCAGAAAACTAAGATCATGGCATCCAGTCCATCCATTGCTACTTCATGGCAAATAGATGGGGAAATAGCAGAAAAAGTTTTATTTTGGGGGCTCCAAAATCACTGCAGATGGTGACTGCAGCCATGAAATTAAAAGATGCTTACTCCTTGGAAGAAAAGTTATGACCAACCTAGACAGCATATTAAAAAGCAGAGACATTACTTTGCCAACAAAGGTCTATCTAGTCAAAGCTATGGTTTTTCCAGTAGTCATGTACGGATATGAGAATTGGACTATAAAGAAAGCTGAGGGGTGAAGAATTGATGCTTTTGAACTGTGGTGTTGGAGAAGACTCTTGAGAGTCCCTTGAACTGCAAGGAGATCCAACCAGTCCATTCTAAAGGAGATCAGTCCTGGGTGTTCTTTGGAAGGACTGATGCTGAGGCTGAAACTCCAATACTTTGGCCACCTGATGCAAAGAGCTGACTCATTTGAAAAGACCCTGATGCTGGGAAAGATTGAGGGCAGGAGGAGAAGGGGATGACAGAGGATGAGATGGATGGATGGCATCACCGACTCAATGGACGTGAGTTTGGACTCCAGGAGTTGGTGATGGACCGAGAGGCCTGATGGGCTACAGCCCACGGGTGGCAAAGAGTCCGACAGGACTTAGCAACTAAACAACAACAAACAGTGCGTGTTGTGTGTGTCTGGGCCACACCCTGCATAGATAACATACAGGCACACCCTCAGCCTGGGGGCACATGGCCTTATGACGCACGCTTGCTGTAGAGGTTCTAATGGAAAAGAGGCCAACAGTTGGACATGACTTAGCGACTGAACAACCACAAGCCTTCTGAATCCTCCCCACACCTCCCCCTACATTAGCTTCCCGTAGAAACTCCAGGTGCTGCACCTGTGTCTGGGCAGACTAGCAGATAGTCCTGCGATGCAGCCCTGGGCAGCAGGCGAAGTATGTGTGTCTGGCTGGATGGCTTTGCTGGCAGGAGAAGGGAGGTGGGGAGCTTAGCAGAAACACCTTGGAAAAGTCTCCCTGGCCCCCCTTCTCTGCCGTTCCATCCTCCCCCACTGTACCCCAGCTCCAACTCAGGCCTCATCCCACAGGTCTGGAATATTTGCAACAGGCTGCTCCCCACTCAGCAGTCAAGGGCCTTACCCCTTCTGTCCAGTTTAGTCGCTCAGTCGTGTCCAACTCTTTGCGACCCCATGAATCGCAGCACGCCAGGCCTCCCTGTCCATCACCAACTCCCGGAGTTCACTCAAACTCATGATCATCAAGTCAGTGATGCCATCCAGCCATCTCATCCTCCGTCCATCGTCCCATTCTCCTCCTGCCCCCAATCCCTCCCAGCATCAGGGTCTTTTCCAATGAGTCAACTCTTCGCATGAGGTGGCCAAAGTATTGGAGTTTCAACTTCAGCATCAGTCCTTCCAAAGAACACCCAGGACTGATCTCTTTTAGAATGGAGTGCTTGGATCTACCTGCAGTCCAAGGGACTCTCAAGAGTCTTCTCCAACACCACAGTTCAAAAGCATCAATTCTTCAGCGCTCAGCTTTCTTCACAGTCCAACTCTAACATCCATACATGACCACTGGAAAAACCATAGCCTGTACTAAATGGGCCTTTGTTGGCAAAGTAATGTCTCTGCTTCTCAATATGATTTCTAGGTTGGTCATAGCTTTCCTTCCAAGGAGTAAGCGTCTTTTAATTTCATGGCTGCAATCACCATCTGCAGCGATTTTGGAGCCCCCCAAAATAAAGTCTGACACTGTTTCCACTGTTTCCCATCTATTTCCCATGAAGCGATGGGACCAGATGCCATGATCTTAGTTTTCTGAATGTTGAGCTTTAAGCCAACTTTTTCACTCTCCACTTTTACTTTCATCAAGAGGCTTTTTAGTTCCTCTTCACTTTCTATCATAAGGATGGTGTCATCTGCATATCTGAGTGAGTGAAGTTGCTCTGCTGCTGCTGCTGCTAAGTTGCTTCAGTCATGTCTGATCTCTGTGCGACCCCATAGATGGCAGCCCACCAGGCTCCCCCGTCTCTGGGATTCTCCAGGCAAGAACACTGGAGTGGGTTGCCATTTCCTCCTCCAACGCATGAAAGTGAAAGTTTGAAGTCGCTCAGTCGTGTCCGACTCTTAGTGACCCCATGGACTGCAGCCTACCAGGCTCCTCCGTCCAAGGGATTTTCCAGGCAAGAGTACTGGAGTGGGGTGCCATTGCCTTCTCCCGTGAAGTCACTCAGTCGTGTCCAACTCTTTGCAACCCTATGGACTGTAGCCTATCAGGCTCCTCCGTCCATGGGATTTTCCAGGCAAGACTGCTGGAGTGGGTTGCCATTTCCTTCTCCAGAGGATCTTCCTGACCCAGGGATTGAACCCAGGTGTCCCGCATTGCAGGCAGACGCTTTTTCGTCTGAGCCACCGGAGGGATCAATCTGCATATCTGAGGTTATTGATATTTCTTCCGGCAGTCTTGATTCCAGCTTGTGCTTCTTCCAGCCCAGCGTTTCTCATGATGTACTCTGCATATAAGTTAAATAAGCAGGGTGACAATATACAGCCTTGACGTACTCCTTGTCTAATTCAATGAAACTGTGAGCCATGCTGTGTAGGAGCACCCAAGACAGATGGGTCATGGTGGAGAGTTCTGACAAAACATGGTCCACTGGAGAAGGGAATGGCAAACCACTTCAGTATTCTTACCTTGAGAACCCCATGAACAGTATGAAAGAGCCAGTGTCTTTGGGGAGGAGTAAAATTGCTTCACGATGTTGCTCTAGTTTCTGCTGTTCAAGCAAGGGAATCAGCCACGTGTATGCACACATCCCCTCCCTCTTGGACCTTCCTCCCTTATCCCTTCCCACCCCTCTAGGTCGTCACAGAGCACCTAGTTGAGCCCCCTGTGCTATACGTCGGCTTCCCACTAGCTGTCTGTTTCACACATGGGAGTGTGTATCTGTCAAGCTTCGTCTCCCCTCCCCTCTCCCTCTGGGTCCACATGTCTGTTCCCTACATCTGCACCATTTTTCTAGATGCCACATACATGCGTTAATATATAGTATTCTCTTTCTGACTTACTTCACTTGGGATGACAATCTCAAGGTTTACCCACGTGTCTACAAAGGACCCAGTTTCATTCCTTTTTCTCGCTGAGTAATGTTCCCCTGTGTGTATGCACCACCTCTTTATCCATTCCTCTGTTGTTGGACATTTAGGCTGTGTCCATGTCCTGTCTAGTGTAAATACTGCTAGTGTAAATATAGGGGCGCATGTGTCATTTTGAATTACGATTTTCTCAAGATAGAAGCCCAGTAGTGGGGTTGCTGGTCAAGTTCTGCTTTTAGTTTTTAAAGAACTTCCTCACTCTTCACAGTGGTCGTATCGATTTACATTCCCACCAGGAGTGCGTGAGGGTTCCGTTTTCTCCGCATCTTCTCCTGCTTTTATTGTTTGTAGATTTTTTTGATGATGGCCGTTCTGATTGATGTGAGATAATACCACTTTGTAGTTTTGATTTGCATTTCTCTAATAATTACAGACAGTAAAGAATCTGCCTGCAATGCAGGAGATCTGGGTTCAACCCCTGAGTCAGGAAGATCCCCTAGAGAAGGGAATGGCTACCCACTCCAGTATTCTTGCCTGAAGAATTCCCTGGACGGAGGATCCTGGCAGGCTACAGTCCATGGGGTTGCAAAAAGCAGCTAGCACTTTCACTTTCAATAATTAACGATGTTGAGCATCTTCTCTTTGGCCTCTTGGCCGTCTGTGTGTCTTCTTTGGAGCAATGTTGATTTAGATCCTCTGCCCATTTTTTAATTGGGTTGTCTGTTTTTTGATACTGAGCTCCATGAGCTGTTTGTACAGAATAGCCAACATTTAAAAGCCTGACCATACCAAGTGCTGCCAAGGAACTCTCACACCAGGGGGTGGGAATGTGAAGGTGTTCAGCCACTGCACACCTATCAGAGTGGCTAAAATTAAAAAAAATATTAACACCAAGTGCTGGTGAGGATGTGCAGAAACTGGTCACTCGTACTCTGCTGGTGGGATTGTAAAATGGTTTCTGGCTTCTCTGGAAGATAATTTGGCGATTTCTTTTCAGAGTAGACATGCACGTCCCATGCAATCCAGCAACAGCACTTAGGTCTTCATCCCAGAAAAATTAAAATTATGTTCAGGTAAGAACCTGACGTAAATGTTCAGAGCAACTGTATTCACAACAGATAAAACCTGGAAACGAACAAACTGTGCTTCAAGTGGGAGAACAAATGCACAGACTGTGACCTGTTTACATCATGGGACAGTCTTCAGCAATACAAAGGAATGTGCCGTTTATACCTGCAACAGCCTGGACAGACCTCAAGGGAATTATGCTGCTGCAAAAAGGAAAAAAAAATTTTTCCAAAAGGGTATATGCACTATGATTCCACTTATACAGTATTTTTCAAAAGACAAACTTGTGGAGTTGGAGAGAATAGATCAGTGATTACCAGAGGTCTGGGGGGAGGTTACGAATGGGGCAGCAGGAGGAAGCCTTGTGGTGATGGAGGAGTTCTGTATCTTCTTTCTTTTCTTTTTTAAACGTTTTGTTCACTTTATGCATTTACTTTTCCGCTGTGCCGGGTCTTCGTTGCTGCACTCGGGCTTTCTGCCTTGGTGGCGAGGGGGACTGCTCTCCAGTTGCCGTGCTCAGGCTTCGCACTGTGCTGGCTTCTCTGGTTGCAGAGCGTGAGCTCCCGGGCGTGAGGGCTCAGCAGTCATGGTCCCTGAGCTTAGTTGCCCAGAGGCAGGTGGGATCTTCCTAGACCAGGGATTGAACCCTGCACTGACAGGTGGATTCTTAACCTCTGGATCACCAGGGAAGTTCTGTATCTTTTTTTACCCCCTAATAGGGGCTTCCCTCATAGCTCAGTTGGTAAAGAATCCGCCTGCAATGCAGGAGACCTGGGTTTGACCCCTGGGTTGGGAAGATCCTCTAGAGAAGGGAAAGGCTCCCCACTCCAGGATTCTGGCCTGGAGAATTCCATGGACTGTACAACCCAATGGGTCTCAAAGAGTCGGACACAACTGAACGATTTTCACTTTCTTTCTGATTTACAATATTAACAGTTCTGTGTACTGCTTGCAGCAGGAGTGACATAAATCTGCACAGGGGATGACATGGCACAGAGCACGCACACAGACACGGAAGTGCCTGTGAAACGGGGAGACTGTGAATAAACTCTGCGGATTTCCCCCATATTAACTTCCTGGTTTTGATATAACGATGCTATTGTTATACAAGATGTTCACACTGGGGAGAACTGGGAGAAGGGTCCACAGGTATTCCCTGTATTTCTGTGGCTTTGGGGCAACTTTCTGTGAATCTCTAATGGTTTCAAAGTAAAAAGGTTTTTCATGGTTCCACCCCTAGGGATTCACCCAGGAGAAGTGAGACATGTGCCCATGCAGGAACTTGTACACAAATCTTCATCACGGCTTTAGTCATAACGGTCCCAAACTGGGAACAACCAGATGGCGCCTCAACAGGTGAAGGACTGATCCGCAAATTGTAGAACATTCACACAGTGGAATCCTCCTCAGCAGTTAATAGGAACCAAATGCCAGTACAAGCTGCAATACGATGCATCTCAAAGTAACGTTTAGGGTATTTATTTACTTATTCTGGCCGCGCCATTTCTTAGCTGTGGCACGTGAGGCCTTCCAGCTACGTCATGCTAACTCTTAGTTGCGGCACGTGGGATCTAGTTCAGTGACCAGGGATTGAACCCAGGTCTCCTGCATAGGGATCGTGGAGTCTCAGCCACGGGACCACCAGAGAAGTCCTTAGAAATAATTATTCTGAGGGGATCGAAGCCAGACAAAAAGAGACCTTTCTATGTGGTTCCATTTATATGAAAGTCTATAATGTGCTATAGAATATTTAGCATCAGAAAGCAAAATCTGTTGGTGGGGAATTGGCAAGGAGGGACGGGAGAGAGGCTGTACAAAGAAGCAGGAGGAGACTTTCAAGGGTGTGTCCGTCATCTCGATCACGTGGTGGCTTCACGGGCTCTGGGGAGGGGCTGGAAGGAGACCGAAAGAAGCACTCCCAAGAAACGTGCAGGGGACGGGACTGAGCCTCGTCAAAGAGCAGCTTAGCCCCTTCTGTCTTGTCAAGCAGACTATATGCTCCACTGCTTGCCAAATTTAGAATTATTCAGTTAAAAATGGAGAAACAAGAAATATATATGGCATTCCAGGAATTTTTTACTCTTTAATGAGCACCTGTCTATCAGGGACAGGGCAGGGAACATGACCTCTGGCCTCGGGAGCTCTGGGTTAGAGACAGTAGGAAATTGAGAAAAGCACCGCCTCCTCCAAGAAGCCCTCCTGGCTATACCTGCCCTGACTGGGTGGGGAGGGGCATCCCACCTCTGGTTCTTACAGCATAGCTTGACCTGTGTGTCCAAGGTCAGACCATGCTCTGTCCAGGGTCTCCCCTCTGACAACTCCTCTGTGCATTTCTATTCTGACCAGATGGGTGACTCCAAGCTTTCCTAAGCTTGGGGGTCAGGGTTTGGGTGGATTAAATTGAATGACATTCCCTTGAGATTGATTATATTTCAGGAAAAAAATCACCTATTTTGGAGCAACCTTCTGAAGCAGCCTGGCTGTCTATGCACAGAGGCAGTCAGAGAAGTGCAGAGAGGGTATGTCCATGCCCCCAGTCACACAGCCTGTCTACAGTGGTCGGCTCACTGATGAACCACGCCTGAGGTGGGAGGGAGGGGAAGCCACATCCGTGCAGAGGTGGAAAACTCAGCACAGAAGCCCTGGCCTCTCAGTCATGGGAGGAGGGACTCCTTCAGAAGCTGAGACGTGAGCCAGAAAAGTCACTTCTCTGGGTATGTATCATTAAACGTTTCTGGGAAGTCTGAGTCCAGCCCAGAATCCAGGTGCCAAGCCCAGCCTCTCCTGTCCACCCCCACCCCCCAGCTTGGATTGTTCTGCTGATCAATTAGAACTGGCTAGAAGCTGGCACCAGAGAAGGCAGTGGCACCCCACTCCAGTAATCTTGCCTGGAAAATCCCATGGATGGAGGAGCCTGGAAGGCTGCAGTCCATGGGATCGCTGAGGGTCGGACACGACTGAGCGACTTCACTTTCACTTTTCACTTTCATGCACCGGAGAAGGAAATGGCAGCCCATTCCAATGTTCTTGCCAGAATCCCAGAGATGGGGAAGCCTGGTGGGCTGCCGTCTATGGGGTCACACAGAGTTGGACACGACTGAAGTGACTTAGCTAGCTAGCTAGCTAGAAGCTGGCACGGAGGAGGCAATGGCAACCCATTCCAGTACTCTTGCCTAGAAAACCTCATGGACAGAGGAGCCTGGTGGGCTGCCGTCTATGGGGTCACACAGAGTTGGACATGACTGAAGCGACTTAACGGCAACAGTGGCAGAGAAGCTGGCAAATGCTTGACCTCTGCCCTTGAACCCACGCTCACCGTCCCAATCCCCAACTCTACAAAGATGGTTTGCCCCTTTTCCATGGGGGCCTCCTGCCTTGTCAGCTATGGCCCCTTCCGGTGCCTCTGGACACGTCTAGCATCTATGGCCCTGGAGGACGGTCCGGTGTGCTGAGAGCACCCCATCAGCCGCAGGGGCACTTTCTCTCGGTGTCAGGTCCTGCTTTAACCAAACCTGCTATGACGAAGCTCTTCTCTTTTTTGCCCCCCCTCCCGCCCCCCGTGGCATGTGGGGTCTTAGTTCCTCGCCTGGCACCACACCCCTGCCCGCTGCACTGGAAGCAGGGAATCTCAACCACTGGGCTGCCAGGGAAGTGCCCTGACCAACCTCTTCTTTCAGTGATGGGAAGTGGGGCACACCCCAGAAAGGGAATCAGTCTCGCAACCTGGCTCAGAAGACAGCATTGAGTCATCTGAGCAGAGACCCAAGACTGGGAGAGCCCGTCCGGCCCCCCGGGAGGACTCAGTGCCCCTCCCCCGTGTCACCTCTGGGGCGCTCCTCAGAAGCCATGAAGGGATGCAGGCGTGCACGGCCCTTAAGTTAACTGTCTACATCAGCCCATTTGCAGATGAGGAAGCTGAGCTCCAGAGACAAAGAGCTGACTGGGGGCAGAGGGGAATGTGATGATAGCATGAGCTGCCCACAGAGGCGCACCCTGGGCCCAGACTCGTTTCCAGGACCTCAGAGCCAGCAAGCCCCAAACAGCATCTAATAACCACACATGTGCCCCGTCTGGTGTGTGTGCGTGCCTGGTCATTCAGTCCTGTCTGACGCTTTGAGACCCCTTGGACTGTAGCCCACCAGGCTCCTCTGCATGGAACTCTCCAGGCAAGAATACTGGAGTGGGTTGCCATTTCCTCCTGCAGGGGATCTTCCTGACCCAGGGATCGAACCCACGTCTCCTGCATTGGCAGGCAGATTCTTTACCCCGAGCCACCAAGGAAGCCCGTAACACTCAGACCAGCTGGGCCAAACACTGCGAGTCCTCCACCTTCCCGTGTCACATGACCTGGGCCTCGAGGGAGGGAGGGAGCGGGTGAGGGTGGGGAAAACTATTAATCCAGTGACCTGCCCGTGTCTGGGGAGAATTTTCCAAGTGACAGCATGAGTCTGCTTGCCCAGGTTCCCTTGAGGGCCACCCCTGGCCCACCCGGGGCCCACTACTTATGGTGGTCGGTGCAGATGGGGTCTGACCATAGCGTCTGGTCCTGCACCAAGCCCAAGGACATATTGACCAGCAGGTACTTGAACCTGTCATAGGCTGGCCCCTAAAGCTCCCATGAGCCCATGGGGGCGCTGATTTCCCATCTTTCAGAGGAGGTGTGCCACCAGCCCTGATCTCCTTATCCTCTGCACCCTCACCTTGACTGAAAGCCCTGCCCCCACCCCCTGGAGAAACGATGCAACCCCCCCAAAATGACAGAGACTCACTCATTCATTCAGCGTCTCACTCAGTCATTCTGTACATCTTTATTGAACTCAAAATCTCAGGAAGGTTTTATTAAATGCTTTCCTCTAGTTGGATCCACAGGCCTGTGTTTGTCACCTTAGGTGGGATCAGGATGTGAACACTGTTCCCCGCAGACCCCCGGGCAAGGCCCTTGGAGGGATGTGGCTGCCCAGAAGAGGTGCCCGGGCTCAGTCCTGGAGCTTGCTGGCGTACACCTCGGCCCTGTCCAGGGACGGCCCCCGGTTCACAGACGTGTATGAGGGCTCTGAGGTCCCCAGGGACTTGGGGACAGCCTCCTGCGTGATCTGGGAGTCGTGGCTTGTTGCCCCGTCAGCATCGCCCCTGTCCCTGACAGAGGAGATGAACAGAGCTGGGGTTAGGGGCGCAGAGCTAACGGCCCCCCTCAGCTGGGCAGGGACCTTTCTACTTAGACCTGGCTTTCAGAGGTCACCTTAGGCCTGCATTCAAAAGACCAGTCTTTCTGGACTGTTTCCTGTGTGCCAGGCCCTGCCTTAAGGAAAGTGTAACTCTTTTGGAACTGGGTGGACAATTTACAAGTCTTACTGAGCTGGACAAATGTCCCCAAAGAGCTAAGATTCTATGGGAGACAGACCACAGCACACAATGACTGGACAAGTCCAGGGAGGGAAGCCACTGGAGAGCTTCCTGGAGGAGGGGGCAGTTAGTCTGGCCTTGAGGAGAGTGGAGGCACAGAAAGGCATTGCAGGCCTTTGATAGGAAGGACTGTGGTGTGTCTGGGGCAAGAATGGGGACCTGGGGGCAGCTGGAACTGGGATGCGGGAGGTAGGAGAGACCAATGGAAGAGCCAGATGGAAGTCAGATAACAGGACCACGGTTAGGATGCTACCCAAAGGGAGGGAGGGACGTGACCACATCCCACCTGCTCCCAGATCTGGCCAGACAGACCAATCCCTTGGTGGCTAATCTCATCTACTATTTGTTTTTATTAAACTAAATGTCACAGAGCAATCTGATTTCCAAGGTCACTGCCGTCTCCCCACTCCTTCCTTCACCCACCCCACATGTCTTAAATCTGCCTGGCTAATTTCTACTTTTCCACTTAATTTTACCCACTCCAAGAAGCTTTTCCATCCACCCTCTCCATGTACACTGGGACAAGCATCCCCCATCTCCTTCTTTAAAGCTGCCTGGGTCTCCTGCCTCTCTTGCTGAGATGTGCACCCCACATGAATTTTCAATTCATCCCAGTCCTGATAAGAATTTGTTCCTGCTGTCCCTTCCTCCAGAAAGCCCATCTTGATACTCCAGAAAGCCCACCTTGATACTCCAGGGAGGATCTGCACCGCTCTCCTCTGGATTCCCACAGCACCTGCACCCGTGGGTGCCTTGATTCACTCCCTGCTCCATCCTGTGACTGCATGCCTGTCTTCCCATCAGGCAGCTCTGTTAGCTGCTCCAGACCCCCAGGGGACCCCTCTAGTCCTAACCTAAATAGACACACATCAGAGTTGTCAGTGGACTCAGGTGACTTGGGAGCTCGGGACCAGCTCCATTTTAATGGGTTCTGTGACCTTGGGCCTCCGTTCCCACCAGAGATCTCAGTGTCCCCATCCTGATAACAAAAGCTAAGACCTGTTTAGTACCTGGATTCTACCCTGACACTGGAAAAGACCCTGATGCTGGGAAAGATTGAGGGCAGGAGGAGAAGGGGGCCACAGGGGATGAGATAGTTGGATGGCATCATCATCTCAATGGACATGAATTTGAACAAACTCCGGGAGACGGTGAAGGACAGGGAAGCCTGGCATGCTGCAGTCCATAGGTTCGCAAAGAGTCGGACACGACTGAGCGACTGATCGACAACAGCCTGAGTGCTCAACAGGCCGTATAGTAGAGGGACTATTTCTCTTATCCCTCGCAACTCCATGGGGCAGACAATACGGATCAGGATCTCCCTTTTCCAGAAGAGGACACCGAGGCATAGAAGGATAAGATATCAGATTGGCCAAAAAGTTTGTTTGGGTTTTTCCATAAGATGATACGAAAAGCCCGAACGAACTTTTCGGCCAGCCCAATCCTTGCCCAAGACGCACCGCTGTGTCGGAGCTGGGGTCTACCCACAGGGCCTTCGCGCTGGCCCCTCTTACCCAGCTGAAGACTTGACCTGGGCCTCCCCCGGGACCCTGCTCCCGTCTCACTGGACCCCCCCACCCCACCCAGGGCAGAAGGCAGCTTTACTCCCAGGCTCTCCCCACCTCGGAAGAGCCTCCTGTGGGGTGTGTCCCCAAGCACCGCACCCCCGACCCCCTAGCTGGCAGATACTCACAAGAGGCTGAGGACGATGGCGCCAGCAAAGCCAACGAGCAAGAAGAAGGGCAGGGAGCCCAGGATGGACGTGATGACGATCATACCCCCACTCCGCCGGCCCGGCCACTTGTCTATCGCCGAGTACGGGGTGACTGCGGGAGGCAGGCGGTCACTCCCTGGGCGCTGCATCGCCCAGCCTCCTCCCAGGGATAGGGGGGTCCCTGCCTTGGCGGCCAAAAATCTCAGGGATGAAGCGAGGCCAGACCAGTGTCTCCCCCTGGGTCTGAGGCGGAATTACATTTGCCTCCGTACTCCACTCCCCAGCTTTGTCCTGCGCGTGTCTACTCTCACCCTCTTATCACTGTCTTTTTGTATGATTTTAAATGGTAAACGGTCTCAAGTCTTCCAGTGAAGACAGGATACAGATTATAAACAAAATACAGGCGGAGCAAAGAAAGCTGATTGCTGAAGAATTGATGCTTTTGAACTGTGGTGTTGGAGAAGACTCTTGAGAGTCCCTTGGACTGCAAGGAGATCCAACCAGTCCATCCTAAAGGAGATCAGCCCTGAATATTCATTGGAAGGACTGATGCCAAAGCTGAAGCTCCAGTACTTTGGCCACCTGATGCAAAGAACTAACTCATTGGAAAAGATGCTGATGCTGGGAAAGATTGAGGGTAGGAGGAGAAGGGGACAATAGAGGATGAGATGGTTGGATGTTATCACCGACTCAATGGACATGAGTTTGAGTAAACTCTAGGAGATAGTGAGGGACAGGGAAGCCTAGTGTGCTGCAGTCCATGGGGTCACAAAGAGTCGGATACGACTGAGCAACTGAACTGAACTAAGAGGTCCTTAATCTAATGAAGCCAGGGGGCCGTGGCCTCCCTCTGCTCTGACCAGTGTCACCCATTGGAACTAAGTAGACAAATCATTATAGGTCCTCTTGTGAGCTGGCCACTTCCCGTCCAGTGTCCCAGGTAGATCCGATGAAACTCCATTTTGCAGATCGCTTACTGAACCTTAGGGAGATTGCATGCCTGTTCAACGGGACTCGGACTCCAGCCTCAAGCCAAGGTCTGTCTGGTCCCCAAGGGCACGCTCTCCACGTGGACTGATCTCCAGGCCCTGCCCTTAGAGAGCAGGGCCTGGGGCTTTCATCTGGACTGCTCAAAGGAGCCCTGCTGGGGAAGCGGGGCAAGGATAGTCCTTCCCATTTCTCAGATGGGAAAACTGAGGTCCTGAAAGGCTCACACAGCAGTGAGGCTCAGCGGCTGGGACTGAACTTGGGATTCTTAGTCCCAGGGCAGTGTTGATCCAGTGGGACCACAGAGCGTGGCCGTGCCACCAGAGGATGGGAAGGAACCACCCAGTTGCACCCAGGCCTGCCCGTCTGCACCCTCACTGGCCCTGTGACCTCAGGCGACCTTGCCAAGCCCTAATTGACCCACAAGATCACTGTGAGTGGCAAGGGGGTTCTTTGGTTTTTTTGGTTGTGCCACGTAGCTGTGGGATCTTAGTTCCCCGAAAAGGGATCGATTCTGGGCTCCCAGCAGTGAAAGCGTGGAGTTCTAACCACTGGACTGCCAGGGAAGCCCTGGGAAGTCCAAGATTAGGGTCACGGGTCATCAAAATTACACTGGGAAATCGCTTCTGTTGCCCCTAAGCTTCAACAGATAAGATTCTGAATTTATAAACCTCAGATCTGTGTTGAGAACACAGCTGGAGGCTTGAGGACAGACAGGCAGGACCACGGGCAGATGCTTGGGCCTGCAAGACACCCACTTTAGAAAAACCACAGGGCTCTCCAGGAGAATGGCACCCTGCTGCCTCCAGGGTTCCTGCCCCTGTGGCTGAGATGCCTCTCTGGAACCATCTTACGTGATAATGATGTTGTTGTTGGCAGAGTTCAACAAGGGGGCGGGTTAGGGTCTAGATGCACGATAACCTCCCTGCCCTTTGGAGGCAAATGCATCATCAGGGCTGAAGATGCCGGCTGATTCTGTCTCCAGTTATGCCTGTCCAGCTGGCCAGTGCGTGCTTAGTGGCTCAGTCCTGTCTGACTCTTTGAGATCCCTTGGACTGTAGCCCACCAGGCTTCTCTGTCCATGGAACTCTCCAGGCAAGAATACTGGAGTGGGTTGCCGTTTCCTCCTCCAGGGGATCTTCCTGACCCAGGGATCGAACCCACATCTCCTGCATTGGCAGGCAGATTCTTTACCCCTGAGCCAAACACCCGTGAGTCCTCCACCTTCCTGTGTCACATGACCTGGCCCTCGAGGAAGGGAGGGAGGGAGCGGGCGAGGATGAGGTCTCGGGGAAAATTATTAATCCAGTGACCTGCCTGTGTCTGGGGAGAATTTTCCGAGTGACAGCTTGAGTCTGCTTGCCCAGGTTCCCTTGAGGACCACCCTGGCCCACCCCCACCACTTACGCCGGTTGGTGCGAATGGGGTCCGACCATAGGGTCTGGTCCTGCACCAAGCCCAAGGACATATTGACCAGGACGTACTTGAACCTGGAACGAAGTGGAGCGGGGATGACTTCTATCCATCCTGTGAGCCTTGGCCATGGGGAGGGGGCGGGACTGGGGGGTTGGGGGCAGAACCAGGACTTGTGGGAAATGAAAATCTCGGTGGCCACAATGGGTGGGGTGGCAGGGTGGTGTTCTGGCTTCAGGCTGCTGCTGGACTTTGCATCGGCATCACCTTCCCCCTGGGCTGCTTCCCCCGCTCAGACCCCTCCTCCACGAAGCCCTCAGAGCCTGTGCTCTCCCTCTGGGAGCCCCTCCGTCTCTTTGTCACATATATTACACTGATAGCTGATTTGCAAGTATTGACCCATTTGTCCTCCTTGCGTTTCTGCCTTCCTCTATTCCTAGCCTGGTCCTTGGTCTCACAAAAGTGACTTAAAAAAATAAAACAAGGGAAGATCTGTTTGCAACCCCCCTGCCCTCTGATAAGGGCTAACTTTATAGGCAGAAAATCCCAATCAAGTGTTGCAAATCATAAAGGAAGATCAGGTGACCAGAAAGGATGAATGTTCTGAGATCAAAGAAATCAACAGCCTCTAGTTTGACACTTAAAAAGAAAAAAAAGGAGAAAAAAACCCTTAAAATCTTCATACCATCCAGGATTTTGCTTAATTCCCCTGCTTTGACAGGTTTGAAGATGGGAACTCCAGAGGCTGGGATGAGTCCCCTAGGTAGGGTGGGCTCAAGTAGGAGGGAGAGGTTTTCTCCCATGAAGAACAAGGTCAGAGTTAAGAGTCGAGGGTTGGGGCAAGGACATCCAGGACTCAAGTCCTGCCTGCTGGCCGAGGCGAGGGGAGGAGAGGGCTGCATGAGAGGATGGAGGTGAGTGACGGCCTGGGTCCAGATATGGACCAGAGGGTACAGAGACCCCCGTCCAGGTGTCTCCATGGGAACTAGAGTGGGTGTAGTCAAGGCTTGGCACTGGGTAAGCCCCCGCCCCGGGCCTAGGTCATGGCTGAGCCCCCAACTCGGCCCCGAGAAGATGCTCAGGACATAGTTGTGAAAATGAATCGGGGCCCCTCGGTTCTGGGGTGGGCCACAATAGGGTGCACTGTGGGGAACAGGGAGAAGCCTTCACACCGAGCCCCAGCTTTTCTCAAAGTGGCCCCCTTCTGCTTATGGACCACTGTTCCTTCCCTGTCAAACAAACTGCTACACGGGCGATGGGCCAGGATCAGATGTGGACTTTGTGGGGCCCGGTGCAAAAGGGAAAATGTGGCCCCTTGTTTAAACATTAAGGATTTCAAGATGGTGATGGCAGTGTTAAGCCAAGAGGGAGTCCCTCTGAACACAGGGCCCTGTGCACAGTCGCCCGCCCAGGAAGCCAGGAATCCTTCGTGGTACCCAGGACGGTCCTGGCATGTGGCAGGCTCTGAAAGACTGTGGCCTCTGACGCTTCACCCAGCTCTAGGTGGCCCTCTTCCCCCACACCAAGTCGGGGCTGGGGCTCACCTGCCGTCTTCCAGCAGCTGCTCACACTCACCTGTATTCCGTGGCTGCCGACAGGGGTGGGTTGCAGAGGCCCTGGAAGTTGGGGTCCGACAGGCAGGTCCCGTTGGTGCCCACCCTGATCAGGTAGGCGTTCAGGATCTCCGAGGCCCGGGACACATCCTGGATAGCATCCAAGCTGGGCAAGTCGCTGCACGGGGTCAGGTCAAAGGTCGCGGCCTTGTAGGGCCCTGTCCTCCCCCCTGGGTCTGCTGGAACGTCAAGCTGAGAGGGATCTTGGTGCTATCCTGCACAGAGGCGTTCCTGAAGCTGGCTGTGGAGGCAGTGCCAGGCTGAGTCACTCACTCAGTCATTCAACAAATGTCCCTAAGCATCCTCTCTGCGGCAGTGCTGAGCCAGGTCTTGGGATCTCTTCCTTACTTGCTGGGTGATCTTGGACCACTCACTGTATCTCTCTAGACCCTTTGTGAGACGGGAGGAAAACACCCCACAGTGCCCACAGACTGGGATTGGGCATGGTTAGGCAGTCAATAAAACCAGGGCCCTACATGAACTGCTATAAATGGCTGAAAGCTAAGAGGCGGTCGTCGGGTTCCTCCTCCCGGACCCCAGGATCGCTGCCAGTGAACAGGTGGGGCTGGCCCAGAGCCAGCACATCTCCCAAACACCGATCTCAAACCACCTTGGGAAGCCTTGGGAGGGACTTGAGCTTGAGGACCAGAGACTCTGACTTGCTCTCCAGCTCAGGAGCTCTCACGAGTCACTCTGCCTCTCTGGGCCCTCATTATTTGCCCTTGTGACGGGCATCCTAACAGACACCTTGCAGGCAGGTTGTGAGATCAGCTCTAAGGTCTGCGAAGCCCCAGGCAGGATGTAAGTGCTCCGGGATCGATGCTGTTATCTCCCCCTCTAGACTCGATGTCCCTCCAGGGCAGATGTCCCCAGCCCAGGGCTGGCACAGAGCAGATACCAGAGCATGTCAGTGAGGTGCCTGGGGTGGTTTGATTGCATGGATGGAGCACCCCTCTCCTTGTCTCCTCCCCTCCTGCCCACAGACAGGTCAAAGCCACTTTCAGAGCAGCCCGAGGGCAGCAGGACGCTTACCCGAGTCAACCAGCACATAGAGGTAGACCTCGTAGGTGCCGTGGAGGGCCGCTGAGCTGTCAAACATGCAGAGGGGCTTTTCCAAGGCCACCGTGGTGAGGGTGGGGTTGTTGGTGGCAAAGGTCACACTGGCCAATTGGGGCTGGAGATTCACACCTGGAGGAGGCAGAGAGGATGGGAGCTGACCCCCGGCAGAACTGCCCACACCCATGGGCAACCATCTGCACGCCCACACGTGCACGCCTGCGGCCAGTGAGCACCCGCTGGTGCCAGGCACTGGCTTTCCCTCTCCCCACAGGCCATCTCAGGAGCTTGTCTCAGATGCGGGGAGAGCCCTTGTTCCCCTCCCCCCACCCAGCCATCCTGAGCAGAAACCAGGCAATCCGGATGAACTGCTGCCCTCTCGCTACCCCAAACAGGCCCCTCTCATGCATCTCCCTGGTTTGAGTCCACCCTCGTCACCTGGACCCTGGTAACCAGTCTTCCCCAACCCTCTGCTCTCTGACCTGCAAAGCTGACTGCAACCCCTTACCTCTGGACCCCTTGGGGGCTCCCCACTGCTCTCCAACATGATCCAGCCTCTCCGGAGGGGCAGTGAGGCCCTGAAGCTCTGGGCCTTGCCTCATGGGTCCCCAGCTTGACCTGTATGCTCATCCCCTGACCTCACGCTTCAGCCACACCGATGGACAATGGGCAGGAGGTTCCCAGGGTAGACCCTGACGCCTCCCTCCTCCCGGGCTGCTCCTTCACCTAAAAATGTGCCTCCCCTCCCGAGTCAAAGCGTCACCATGAATCTAGTCCAGACCCTCCCCTGCTCTCCAGCAGCTCCTGTGTCTTCTAACAGCCAGCACAGAGCCCTTGAATTCCCATCAGAGAAAGCCTATTAATCAATGTTAGCTATTAGTAGTCCTATCTGGGTCCCCAGAGCCTGCACAGAGCCTGGCGCAGAGCAGGGCACCCACGCCTATTCCTGGAGTGAATAAGTCAAGTTCCCATCCAGGTGCTTTTCAGGACTCTGCAGGAGAATCGGGGAACGCAGGACACGTCCCGTCCACGATGGGCACAACCCCCCCCCCCCCCCCCCCCCCCCGCCCACCACCACCCTCTTCTCATTCTCCGCTTACCGGAGCCAAGTCGCAGGCAGCCCAGGGCCAGCACTACCCAGAGCGGAGGCATCGCCTGGGAGAAGCTGCGACAGGACGGGACGGTGGTCCAGGGGGCGAGCTTGGACCGCGCCTGTCCGGCTGCAGGCACCTGTCGGCCCTGAGCCAAGGGCACGCCCCGCCCCCACCCAAGCCAGCCAATCCTCAGCCTCCTCGCAAGATATTTGCATAAACCCGACCCGGACTTCCCCTGGACCGGAGGTGCTCAGAGCACAAATCCATCCCCACTGAACCTCCACCAACACTGCACCCCCTCCCCGCCCCCACCCTGCAGGTCCCCTGACCAAAGCGCTTTGTACTGAGGATGGAGCGGTGTTTTCAGGGCATCTCTCACCTAATGAGACCTTGAGGGCAAACCAGCCCCTCTCTGAGCCTCAGTTTCCATACTGTAAAGAGGCCCGTAATTCCTGCATGGACTTCTCTTTACAGAAACCCTACTCTGTGCCACTCGCTGGGCTCTTGTGAAGGTGAAACAGGTTAAGGGGTGAAAGTGGTGTCGTGGAAACTTTGAAGTCCTGGGTGCGTGAGCTGTCCGGAGACCTCTGGTGTGACTCTTTCAGTTCACAGGTGCAGGGCCAAGGTCTGGGGAGGCCAGGGACTTGCCAAGGCTGCCGGTGGGCCCGAGGCTGGTGCAGTGCAGGAGTCCTCCCGCCCAGCCCAGGGCTGTTTCAAAAGGGATGGAGCAGAGTTTTAAGGCCTGCTTCGTGGGGGGCTTTTGACTGTAGTGTTGGGGTCATCACCTGGATCATAGGGTTTCCACCAGAGTCAGGAATCGTGCACATCTCCCAGTACACCCTAAATGTTAGATTTTATATTTAATAAATAAAAGTAAAAGGGTGGAGAAAAAGTAAATTGGAATCCAACAGTGACTAGTGATCTGTGTATGATATTGATGACATAACCACTTGAAGAAAAGGGCTGTATCTGAGGGACTTTGTCTGCCTGTGATCCCTCGGTGGAGAGTCCTCTAAGGACAAAGAGACTCTGGTCCTTGCTTATGCGGCAGTGGTGGGGTGGGAGGCAGGACATTTGGGAAGCAACTTTGGGGTCCTCTGGGACTGGTGTTGCCAGGACCTGGGTTCTCACCTTAGGATGAGGGAGATTTGGAGCAGGAGGGAAAGAGAAGAACTCTGAGGTGTTCTCAATTAGTAATTTTGTCATGACAGAGTAACAAAATGACTCCTGAGCTCTGTCTCCTGAGAGGACCTAGAAGGAATGGCAGCCAGCTGCAAGGAACTTCAGTTCAGTTCAGTTCAATTTAGTTGCTCAGTCGTGTCCGACTCTTTGTGACCCCATGAATCGCAGCACACCAGGCCTCCCTGTCCATCACCAACTCCCGGAGTTCATTCAAACTCACGTCCATCAAGTTGGTGATGCCACCCAGCCATCTCATCCTCTCTCGTCCCCGTCTCCTCTGCTCCCAATCCCTCCCAGCATCAGAGTTTTTTCCAATGAGTCAACTCTTCGCATGAGGTAGCCAAAGTACTGGAGTTTCAGCTTTAGCATCGTTTCCTTCCAAAGAAATCCCAGGGCTGATCTCCTTCAGAATGGACTGGTTGGATCTCCTTGCAAGGAACTTACCTAGACCCAAAGCTCCACTCCCCAGTGAATGGCACCGGGGACCCTGGAGAGTCGGTTGCTCCAGGACTGAGACAGGGAAAGTCTAGAGGAGCCTAGAAAGTAAAGATGCTCTTGAAGAACGATGGGAAAGGGCAGAAGGATCATGAAAGGGCTCCCAATGGCCAGATTGGGAGGTGGACTTGAGCACGAAATCAATAATAAAAGCAACACATTTAGTCCCTTGGATAAAATACAAATCCATGAGTACTGATCCTTTCAAAAGTATTTTAAGACTTTTCTTTGGGGTGGGCGGGGGGCGCTGTGCCACGTATGGGATCTTAGCTCCTTGACCAGGGATCAAACTTGTACCCCCTGCACTGGAAGCATGGGGTCTTAAACACTGGACCATCAGGGAAGTCCTAAAAAGTGTTTTAAAGGAGAAGGGAAAACGCTTCTTCAAAGAAGAACACCAGTGAATAAAAGGAGAGGGAATGACCAAACCAAAAATCACTATTTTACAGCCATCCTGGTCATAAGTGATTCAAGTAAGAATCACCTCCAAAGATGTTAGGGAATTTCTTGGTGGTTCAGTGGTTAGAACTCTGAGCTCTCATTGTCGAGGGCCCTGGGTTCAATGCCTGGTTAGGGAAGTAAGATCCCGCAAGCTACGCAGCATGGCCAAAAAGAAAAAACAGACGTTAAAACCATAAGGTAAAATGTTTTTAGGCAGGAAGAAATGAAGAAGTCTAAGGACACCAGCTTAACAAAATAATAAGACCTAATGTCACCAATAAGGCTTCCCTGGTAGCTCAGCTGGTAAAGCATCTGCCTGCAATGCAGGAGACCCCAGTTCGATCCCTGGGCTGGGAAGATCCCCTGGAGAAGGGATAGGCTACCCACTCCAGTATTCTTGGGCTTCACTTGTGGCTCAGCTAGTAAAGACTCCTCCTGTAATGCAGGAGACCTGGGTTCGATCCCTGGGTTGGAAAGATCCCCTGGAGAAGGGAAAGGCTCCCCACTCCAGTATTCTGGCCTGGAGAATTCCATGGACTGTATAGTCTGTGGGGTTGCAAAGAGTTGGACACGACTGAGCGACGTGAAAAGTGGAAGTGAAAGCGACTTCCACTTTCACTAATGTCATCAGTACGGGAGGGACTGACCTCATGTGCTTGCTACATCATGGCTCTGGGAAGGGCTCAGTGTCAGCTTGGGATTTCCTAACCAAAAAGTCCAACTGAAGTCAAATCTATAGCAAACAATCAGACATATGCAAACTGAGGGACTTTCTGCAAACCAACTGGTCTGGATGCTCTGAAAATGTCATTAAAGGCAAAAGCAAAAACTAAAGAACAAAGCAGAAGGCTGAGAATGACTGTAGCTTGAAAGAGACACAGCAGCTCAGCGAACTGAGTGATCCTTGATGAATTCCTGAGTAAAATCGAAGACATTCTGGGACTTCCCTGGTAGTTCAGTGGTTAAGGCACCGAGCTCCCACTGCGAGGGGCAGAGCTTCCTGTTGGGGAGGGGTGGTACTAGGAGCCCACATGCTGAGTGAAGGCGGCAAAACAAAAGCACACATACAGGCACACACACACACAAAACCCGAGAAACAAAACAAGCTCTAATGAACACTAGGGTAGTTAGCATGACAAGGAGAGAAATTTGAGTTACGGAATGTGTATTGGATAATGATGTTGATCAGACACTAATTTCCTGGATTGTGGTTCTGTAGAGGGAGACACAGGCTTCCCCAGTAGCTCAGCTGATAAAGAATCTGCCTGCAATGCAGGAAACCCCAATTCGATTCCTGGGTCGGTAAGATCCCCTGGAGAAGGGATAGGCTACTCACTCCAGTATTCATGGGCTTCCCTGGTGCCTCAGACGGTAAAGAATCTGCCTACAATGTGGGAGATCTGGGTTCAATCCCTGGGTTGGGAAGATCCCCTGGAGGAGGAAATGGCAACCCAGTCCAGGATTCTGGCCTGGAAAATCCCCATGGACAGAGGAGCCTGGCAGGGTACAGTCCATGGGGTTGCAGAGTCGGACTTGACTGAGCAACTAAGCACCCAGCACACAGGGAGACACATGCTGGATTCTTGTGGGCGAAGTGTCACGATATCTGAAACACACATATTTAAGGAGAGAAACAGACAGTAAGAGACAAAGCTAATGCAGAGTAACGTCAGCAACTGGTCAGTGCAGATAGTCACTGTACTCTTCCTGAAATACTTCTATAGATTTGAAATTTTTCAAAGTGAAACTGTTGGGAGAAAAAGATTCTCTTCTCGAGGTACAAATGCATCATCCCTCTCCTGATGTCTCAGTTTCTTCTCTGTAAAACGGGGCGGGGGTCTGATGGCCTCTCAGCTCTGACCTGCCAAGAAGTGGAAGAATAGATCTTTATCTCCAGGGAACAGGAAACGCCCGAGATAAGAACTGTTGAGCAAAGGGTGGGGTGTTCCTCCAGGAATTTTTATGGACTGACATTTCTTGTCCAGCAAAGGTGTGTGGACTGGAGTTTGTCAGAGGCCAGAAGAGCGGAAGTTGAAGGCTCGGCCCAGAAACCCCCGTGAGAAAGAGAGAAGGCCCAGGAACCCACTGTGTTCTCCGAGACACTGCAGTTTTTTATAAAAAAGACGAATCAAGAGTCCCTGGTCTCTTGCCTTGCCCAAATATGGAGAAAACATTTGGGGGAAAAAGTTAAAATAATAATCTGCTAAGGCTCAAAAATGTTCTGCAAGGAAAAAACGTTTTGGATTTATAAACAAGTTTCCACTTCAAAGACGCTGACTTTTGTCTGGCAGACTCTGAAGAGGGAAAAAGTTCAGGAGATTTGAGTCATGGCAGCAGATTTGCCTGGGAGACACTCATGCTGATGTCAGTGGAGGGAACCTGGTGACAAAGGGGCCCGGACACCTGCCCACACCCTCCTGCTACAGCCCAAGTGCCCACGTGGATGTCCCCAAATTTTTTTTGGCAAATACCAATTTTTTAAAAATTTCCCCTTTGAAGAGTGGAACATATGGAACCTCTCAGAAAGCAAAAGCACAATTCTGACTGCAAGAGCAATTCAGAGATATTATCCAAACATTTTGTATTAAAAGGGCTTTAGAATTGTTTTACATCATGGAAATCAGTAGTTTTTCAAGAATTTGTCAATGTTTTTAAAGTATTAAACAATCATACCAATTATTTAAAGTATTCTTTATAAAATCTTTTAAGACTAAAAAAAAAAAAATCCACTTTTGATCAGGCCAGTTCCAGGACCCCGAGTCTTCTGTCTGACAATTTTTTCACGTCAAGTTTTATTGAGATAATTGGCATGCTGGGCTTCCCCAGTGGCCCAGCAGTAAAGACTCTGCCTGCCAAGGCAGGAGAGGTGGGTTTGATCCCTGAGTCAGGAAGATCCCCTGGAGAAGGGCATGGCAACCCACTCCAGTATTCTTGCCTGAAAAATGCAAATGGGCAGAGGCGCCTGGTGGGCTACAGTCTATGGGGTTGCAAAGAGCAGGACACGACATGCTGTAAGTTAAAACCCCTGTACTTATGGATCTTATAACTGAAAGTTGGTAGCTTTTGAATGTCTTCATTCATCCAGCTCCCACTTGCCCTATTTTCCACCTCTGGTAACTACAAACTTGATCTCTTTTTCTATAAGTTTTTTTGTTGTTTGTTTAATTTTTTTTTTTTTTTTAAGTATCATTGACTACAGCTCTGTGTTAGTTCCGCCTGTCTGAATCTGTCCGTGTATCGCAATCCATCAGACCATCTTTCTGAACCCTGGCCTAGACTACGTGCTTGCTGGGAGGCCGTGGAGCAGGAAGCCGTGTGATGTGAAAAGTTATACAGACCCAGCCCTGTACAGGCCTCCTCTGAATCTCAAACACGGGGAATTTATAGGCTGCAAATTCTTGACCCAGAAATGTTTCTCCAAGGGCCAGAGAGACCGGAATTGGTTTTCACGACTCTTTTCTTTGATGTCAGAAAAGTGGGGGGTCATCCTCACCACTGCCCCAGCAAGCACTTGGTCTTGGCTGCCTCTGTGGGGTTCTGGAAGACAAGTTTCTCCATGTATGGAGATTCAGTCACTTTCAAAGCAGTTCACCCATCTACCGCCAGCTACAAGTTGCTCTCAGCAGCCCTGTCCCTCTCTCCAGCTCCATGCCCCCCACCTCCAACCCCACACCCTGCAGAGCATCCCCAGGGGGGCCCCGAAGGGCTGTGGCTCTGGTCCTCAGAGGCAGTGCCTGTTCTATCCAAAGCTTTAGTTCTTTTTTAGTAAACTGGGAGGACTCAAGGTGCCTCCCAGCATTGCAGAGGCACGGGGTGAACGTGACTGGGAAGTTAAGCGTGTTGGGGGTAGACCTTCCAGCCCTTTGTGCTCAGCCCGGCCCTGTCAGGTGAGACCTGCCTCCTCTAGGCCATCAAAGGCCTCCCTTTCGGTCTCATGCACACAGGATCCAACCTTGTGTGTGTGTGTGTTAGTTGCTTCAGTTCAGTTCAGTGGCTCAGTTGTGTCCAACTCTTTGCGACCCCATGGACTGTAGCCTACCAGGCTCCTGCATCCATGGAACTTTCTAGGCAAGGGTACTGGAGTGGGTTGCCATTTCCTTCTCCAGGATCCAGCCTTACTCTACAGGTATTTACTGAGTGCCTACTATGTGCTGGCATGCCAGTCTCCCCCATGGCTCAATTCAACTCTCCTTGCTGCTCTTGCTACCCTGCCGGCACACGGCGTTACCTTGCGAAAGTATTAGTAGCTCAGTTGTGTCTGACTCTGCGACCCCATGGACTGTAGCATCTGTCCATGGAATTCTCCAGGCAACAGCACTGCAGTGGGCTGCCATTTCCTTCTCCAAACTTTGCTAAGGCTGCCATAACAAACATCACAGGCTGCGGTGGGGTGGGGTGCTGAGACTTCAAGGACAGAAACTCAGTTTCGCAGAGTTCAGGAGCCTGGAGTCTGCGACCAGGGGCCAGCAGGACTGGTTGCTTCTGAGTCTCTCCGCTCCGCTCGCAGGGGGCCACTTCCTGCCTGCATCCTCACGCGGCCGCCCTCTGTACGTCCGGGTCCTAAGTTCCTCTTCTTCTGAGGGTGTCTGTCACGTTGACTTAGGGCCCACCCTAATGACCTCATCTAACCTTGCCACCTCTTTAAACGCCCTGCCCAGTTCCAGTCACATTCTGAGATAGTGGGGGTTATGTGATATGTGAAAGTTGCTCAGTCGTGCCCGACTCTTTGAGACCCCATGGAATATTCAGTCCATGGAATTCTCCAGGCCAGAATACTGGAGTGGGGAGCCTTTTCCTTCTCCAGGGGCTCTTCCCACCCCAGGAATCGAACCGGGGTCTCCTGCATTGCAGGTAAATTCTTTACCAACTGAGCTATTAGGACTCCAGTGAATGGTGAGTCCTGTGACACACACTTGACTCTATACCCTCCTGCCTGGGCTAGTGATATAATAACAATTGCCCTCACATATCAGGGACTCTACTGAGCATTTTATGCATATTAACTCAATGATCACATCCAGTCTGGGAAGCAGGTACGAATATTACCCCCTACCCCCATTTTACAGATGATGAAACTGAGGCTCAAAGAGGTTGACTAACTGCCCACTAGACTGTAAGCTCTTTCACTCCAGCACAGTGCCTGATGCTCCTGTGCGGGAGAGATGGACATGCCCAGTGGCCCCCAGGTAGGAAGTAGGGAGCAAATTTTAAAGCCATTCCATCACAGGGCCCCAGCTTTGATGGCCTAACCCCTGCACAGGCCCGCCTCCTCCTTCGTCTCCTCTTACTTGGAAACCAGAGTGACAGTTCTAAGTGCAAATCTGATGTCACTGCCTCATGTAAAACCCTTCTGCGGTTTTGCCCTTGGCCCTCCTCAGGATAAAGCCCAAGCTTCTTACCCCGGCCTCCAAGGCCCTTACCCCGGCCTCCTGGGGGCCCTCCCACCTCTCGGCCTTCCCTCTCCCCCCGCAGTCCAAGCAGCAGCCCCACCGGACCTTGGCAAGTCCCCAAGCTCCCCAAGCACTCTCCTGCCCTGTGTGACTCCAAAGATGAGGGCTTTGGCTGTGTTCCCCTACTTTGATATCAACAACTGATGCTTCCTCAAGGCTGATCTTAGCTGCTGCCCTCAGATCGCTGTCCAAAGGCCTTTGCACAAGCTGTGCCCACTGCGTGGTCACTGTGCTCCATGCTTCTCCGTGGAGACCTGGCCCGAATCCCTCCTCCTCCAGGAAGTCTTCCTTCCATGGCACGTAGCTACTAGGGTGACATCATGCCAGTGGTGTGTCTTGCTCCCTCGAGCCCCAGACTGAGAGCCCCTCCTGGCCTGTGATAGAATCTTCTTTGTTACAGCGACTCCCAGGCCCTGGACGGGGCACATGCTCATCGGTGTTTGACGAGTGAACAAGTGAAGGAATTTTCAAATGCACGTCCCTGTACAGCAGAGACTGGTGCAACACTGTCAGTGAATTACTGTTGTTGTTTAGTTGCTCAGTCGTGTCTGACTCTGTGACTCCATGGTCTGTAGCCCGCCAGGCTCCTCTGTCCATAGGATTCTCCAGGCAAGAATACTGGAGTGGGTTGCCATTTCCTTCTCCAGGGGATCTTCCTGACCCAGGGATCGAACCTTCGTCTCCTGTATTGGCAGGCAGATTCTTCAGCCCTGAGACACCTGGGAAGCCCTTCAATCAACTATTGTTCCATTTAAAAAGAAAGAAAAAGAATAAAGGCAGCAAGGAGGGTGGGGGAAACCAGCATTTTCAATTCTTCTTAGAATTTGGCATAACCTGGTTTTGCTTTTTATTTAATGAAAATCAAACTTTTAAATGTAGAAAAAAAAATTCTTTAATGAATGTAAGCAGAAGAGCATGGCTCTTCCAAGGTGCCAAGTTCATCTTGGTTCACACCGGACACCCTTGGGAAGGAGCCGTGGCAACGTGGGGCGGCTGAGGGCGGCGGAGGCAGCGGGGCACTGATGGAGGCTGAGCCACCAGAATGTTGCCGATGGGCTGGGGGTCAGGTGTGGACGAGAGGGGGAACCAAGGGCGGCCTCAGGCGCTGGCGAGTGGGGGCCACTCTCTGGTTGCGCTGAGTGGGCCTCTCACTGTGGGGGCTTCTTGTGGGCCCCGGTAGCTGTGGCTCACGGGCTTAGTCGTTCTGTGATGCGTGGAATCTTAGTTCCCAGACCAGAGATCAAACCCGTGTCTCCTGCATTGGCAGGTGGATTCTTTTTTTTAAATTTATTTATTTTAAGTGGAGGCTAATTATTTTGCAATATTGTGGTGCTTTTTGCCATACACTGACATGAATCAGCCTTGGGTGTACATGTGTTCCCCATCCTGAACTCCCTCCCACATCCCTCCCCATCCCATCCCTCAGGGTCGTCCCAGTGCCCCAGCCCTGAGCACCCTGTCTCATGCATCGACCCTGGACTGGCAATCTATTTCACATGTGGTAATATATATTTTTCAATGCTATTCTCTCAAATCATCCCACCTTACCTTCTCCCACAGAGTCCAAAACTCTGTTCTTTACGTCTGTGTCTCTTTTGCTGTCTCTCATATGGTCATCATCACCATCTTTCTAAATTCCATAGATATGCGTTAATATACTGTATTGGTGTTTTTCTTTCTGACTTATTTCACTCTGTATAATAGGCTCGTTTCATCCAGGCAGGTGAATTCTTAATCCCTGGACCGCCAGGGAAGCTCTTCAGTTGAGGCTCTTGAGCACAGAGAGGGCAAGTACTTGGGCCAAGGCACTCAGCCCCACAGAAACGGAGACAGACTTCAGTCATCCTCCCACCTTGGATGGTTTCCACTTCAAGATCCGTGAGGCCGGTTCCCTGATGAGGGACCCATTCCTGGCCTCGGAGCTGGGGGTGGGGGAGGAGGTTTGTAGAGCAAGTGGTAGCTTTTACTACCTGAGGGTGGCAGGAAGTGGGGGCAGGACTGATTTACACCCTGAGTGTAACCAATGTTGCCCCACGCTGCCAGCTAGGTGCCCAGTCCCCTGCTGGGCACAGGGGTCTTAGGGAAATCAGCCCCACAGGCCTTGAATGAGCTCCCAGAGTCCTGGTGTCACCAGTCAGTCCTGCGAGGCAGAGAAGGGTCAGGAGAGCTCCGGCACAACGCCAGCCTCCCCCACTGCTGGGGAAAGGTGAGGCTTCTCTGGTTGAGAGGTGGCAGACTGGTTTGTCCGTCCCTGGAATGAAGCCCAGCTTAGACATGAATCTCTGCTTATCTGTGTCATCGGGAGGCTGGGAGGCATGCGGGTCCTGGCCCGCCCAGCCCTGAAAGGCCCCTGTCAGCTCAGAGGAATTGTTCGCTCTCTGTCACAGGGGCCACGGGTGACCCAGTCACCCTGCACTGGCCCCTCACCCTGGCCAACCCTGTGGATCAGAGCCCAGATGGTGAGAGCAGGAGGGGAGGCACTGGACAGCTCCCAAGTTCAAGTTTGCCCCCCTCATCACTTTCCAGCAGCCCTGCAGGGGCTTGGGGAGGTGGCTGGCCTCAACCCCACTTTACAGAGGAGAAAACAGGGCACACAGTGTCTTCCCCGTCTCCCGCCCTGCACCCCCAGGCTGCTGGCTCTGTGTACACGGTGCCACATGAAGTGTGTGTTTCAGGGGTCCTTGGGGATGGGAGCAATGGATATAGGGGAAGAGGCAGGGCAGCCCCAGGCTCTGCATAATGTCCGGACATGGGAGCCTGGACTCCAGGTCTCCATCTGATTTGACTGCAGCTCACCCACCTCCCCTATCCATCCCAGGACACCCTGGCCAGCTGGGAGGGGCTTGCATGTGGGTCCAGATCCACCCCCTTGGGGTCTGGTCAGGGGACTACCCAGGTGGTGCCAGTGGTAAAGATCCCACCTGCCAGTGCAAGAGATGTAAGAGATGAGGGTTTGATCCCTGGGTCAGGAAGATCCCCTGGAGGAGGGTGTGGCGGCCCACTCCAGTATTCTTGCCTGGAGAATCCCATGGACAGAGGAGCCTAGCGGGCTACAGTCCGTGGGGTCGCAAAGAGTCAGACACAACAGCAAGTAAGCGCGCACGCACACATGGGGATGCCAAGGCCCGGAAGGAGCAGCTGGGGACGGCCCAGCCTGGCCCCCGCACGGTTGTCTCAGAAGCCCGTGATCTTGCCCCATTTCCACTCCCATCTCCACCAACATGCAGGCACCCAGGCCCCTTCCCTGCGTCTCCCAGCACAGATGCAAAGCAGCTCTGACTTGATCTTTTCTGATGCTGCCCTTCGAGTACCAGTCCCAGAATCTGAACACCCTGCCAGTAACCTCAGTTCTCAAGTGAGTTCTCTATTTCATGTTATCCTAACCAATCCTTCAACGGCCACTGCCCTAAACATCTGACAAACTAGGTCACGTGACTCCGTGAATTTTTTTTGGGGTGAGGGGCTCTTGGACAGTTCCTGTGGAGGCTGGGAGGCATTCAGGTTAAACCCCCAGGTTTGCTGGGGGAGTTGAAGAGTCAGACACGACTGAGCGGCTAACACTTTCACTGTTTTCTATGGCCTTGGGCCTGCTGATTGTAATTTTCACTGTGTCCTATTTGAAAATGATCATAAATCTTTTCTTCACGGATCTGCTCTAAGGAATAAATAAGCTAATGTACGTAAGAAGGACTCAGGGGTCACGATGAAATGAGACGGTACACATCACGTGCTGTGATTAGTTGCTCGGTCGTGTCCAACTCTTTGCCACCCCATGGACTGTAACCCATCAGGCTCCTCTGTCCATGGGGCTTCTCCCCAGGCAAGAATATTGGAGTGGGATGCCATACCCTCCTCCATAGGATCTTCCCAACCCAGGGATTGAGCCCAGGTCTACCACACTGCAGGTGGGTTCTTTAACATTTGAGCCACCAGGGGAGCCCTACATATCATGAAAGTGAAGTTGCTCAGTTGTGTCCGATTCTTTGTGACCCCATGGACTGTAGCCTACCAGGATCCCCCGTCCATGGGATTTTCCAGGCAAGAGTACTGGAGGGGGTTGCCATTTCCCTTCTACATATCATGAGTACTTGATAAATAAATCAGTGCATCCTGGGCATCTCCTGGCTTAGCAGTCTCACTCCAGACAACCCCACTGAGGGGTTTAGAACACCAACAGGAAGGGAGCCCATCAGTGCAGCCCCTGGAGGTCAGCAGGGTGCCAGCAAGATGGAAAGACGGAGAGGGAGCCGGGAGGGACACACGGAGAGAATCTGGCCTTTGCCTGGTCCATGCCGATGGCTGAAGGCACCTTGGAGCACTGATACCCCAAGTGTGTCCTCACCAGCTTTTGAGCTCAGCTTATAAGCCTTACATTCTAAGGCATGATGCTAACAAATGTGAACACTGAGAAAAGATGGGTTTTTTTTGTTGTTGTTATGGAAAATTTAAAATAAGCACAGAAGTACAGAAAATAGAATGTACTTATCACTTGGCTTCTACAGTGATGAACATTTTGCCAATTTTGTTTCATCCATCCTCTGACTTACAGTAAGCTTTTTATCGCGGAAAATTGTAAATATATTACAAAAGTCGAACAATGGAACCAGGACTCTCCCACCTTCAGCGATCATTCATTCTTTCATCAGTTACCTAGTCTACAGTGTGCCGTGTGCCCCTCCCCTGAAGTGATTATGAAGCAAATCCAAATTTACGATCAATGGAAGTTACAAAGTATGGGATTATTCTATCAAGTTCTTGCCGTGAGTTGGAAAATGTCTTCAAACAAATGTATTCCTTATTAATAAAATAACTCAATGAGTGATAAGAGAACACAAGGTCATCTTCCTGGGGATATTTTCTTTCATAGATCTCCATTTCTTTAACATAATTTTTAAACTTTTTATTTTATATTGGGGTGTAGCCCATTAGCAATGTTGGGATAGTTTCAGGTGGACAGCAAAGGGACTCAGCGGTACCTGTATATGTATCCATTCTCCCCATCCCGGCTGCCACCTAACACTGAGCAGAGGTCCCTGTGCTGTATAACAGGTCCTTGTTGGCTATCCATTTGACTTCTTTATTTAGGTGGGTCGGTTCTTCGTTGCAGCGTGGGGGTCTCCATCGTTGCCTGGTGCAGGATGCGTTGGTTCTTCGTTGCAGCACGGGGCCTCCGTCGTTGCCTTGTGCGGGATGCGTCGGTTCTTCGCTGCAGCTCGGGGGTCTCCGCCGTTGCCTCGTGCGGGATGCGTCGGTTCTTCGTTGCAGCGCAGGGCCTCCGTCGTTGCCTCGTGCGGGATGCGTCGGTTCTTCGTTGCAGCGCGGGGCCTCCGTCGTTGCCTCGTGCGGGATGCGTCGGTTCTTCGTTGCAGCGCGGGGCCTCCGTCGTTGCCTCGTGCGGGATGCGTCGGTTCTTCGTTGCAGCGCGGGGCCTCCGTCGTTGCCTCGTGCGGGATGCGTCGGTTCTTCGTTGCAGCGCGGGGCCTCCGTCGTTGCCTCGTGCGGGATGCGTCGGTTCTTCGTTGCAGCGCGGGGCCTCCGTCGTTGCCTCGTGCGGGATGCGTCGGTTCTTCGTTGCAGCGCGGGGCCTCCGTCGTTGCCTCGTGCGGGATGCGTCGGTTCTTCGTTGCCGCGCGGGGCCTCCGTCGTTGCCTCGTGCGGGATGCGTCGGTTCTTCGTTGCAGCGCGGGGCCTCCGTCGTTGCCTCGTGCGGGATGCGTCGGTTCTTCGTTGCCGCGCGGGGTCTCTGTCGTTGCCTCGTGCGGGATGCGTCGGTTCTTCGTTGCCGTGCGGGGTCTCTGTCGTTGCCTCGTGCGGGATGCGTCGGTTCTTCGTTGCAGCGCGGGGTCTCCGTTGTTGCCTCGTGTGGGATGCGTCGGTTCTTCATTGCAGCGCGGGGTCTCTGTCGTTGCCTCGTGCGGGATGCGTCGGTTCTTCGTTGCCGTGCGGGGTCTCTGTCGTTGCCTCGTGCGGGATGCGTCGGTTCTTCGTTGCAGCGCGGGGTCTCCGTTGTTGCCTCGTGTGGGATGCGTCGGTTCTTCATTGCAGCGCGGGGTCTCCGTCGTTGCCTCGTGCGGGATGCGTCGGTTCTTCGTTGCCGTGCGGGGTCTCCGTTGTTGCCTCGTGTGGGATGCGTCGGTTCTTCATTGCAGCGCGGGGTCTCCGTCGTTGCCTCGTGCGGGATGCGTCGGTTCTTCGTTGCCGTGCGGGGTCTCTGTCGTTGCCTCGTGCGGGATGCGTCGGTTCTTCGTTGCAGCGCGGGGTCTCCGTTGTTGCCTCGTGTGGGATGCGTCGGTTCTTCATTGCAGCGCGGGGTCTCCGTCGTTGCCTCGTGCGGGATGCGTCGGTTCTTCGTTGCCGTGCGGGGTCTCTGTCGTTGCCTCGTGCGGGATGCGTCGGTTCTTCGTTGCAGCGCGGGGTCTCCGTTGTTGCCTCGTGTGGGATGCGTCGGTTCTTCATTGCAGCGCGGGGTCTCCGTCGTTGCCTCGTGCGGGATGCGTCGGTTCTTCGTTGCCGTGCGGGGTCTCTGTCGTTGCCTCGTGTGGGATGCGTCGGTTCTTCGTTGCAGCGCGGGGTCTCCGTTGTTGCCTCGTGTGGGATGCGTCGGTTCTTCGTTGCAGCGCGGGGTCTCCGTCGTTGCCTCGTGCGGGATGCGTCGGTTCTTCGTTGCAGCGCGGGGTCTCCGTCGTTGCCTCGTGCGGGATGCGTCGGTTCTTCGTTGCAGCGCGGGGTCTCCGTTGTTGCCTCGTGTGGGATGCGTCGGTTCTTTGTTGCAGCGCGGGGCCTCCCGGGCCTCTGTCGTTGCCTCGCGCGGGAGCCTTCGCTGTAGCGTGGACTCTCTAGCTGTGGTGCTCAGGCTCAGTGGTCCTGGCTCGCAGGCTTAGTTGCTCCGCGGGTATGTGGGACTTGGGTGTTCTCTGACCGGGGATCAAACCCGTGTCCCTTGCATTACAAGGCAGATTCTTCACCACTGGACCACCAGGGAAGTCCCTCTCCACTTTAAGTCCAGCAGTGTGTTCATACGGACCCCAAACTCCTACCTATCCATCCTCCCTCTTTCTTGGGGATATTATGGTAACTTTTTATCTTCTGTATCACTATGGAGTCATGATATTTCATAGATCCAATGTGTTTTAATTAAGTACACTCTATTTAGTGCTCGATTTGCCAGACCTTCAGCCAATGGGAGGCCCTTTAAGTAACTCTGTGCCCTCTTGATACAGCTCGAGTGATCCTTAAAAGTTTCCTTGTCCCCACGACGCATCACAATGGCCCAAGGAAGATATGTTTATATCATTGTTAATGATTACTAATGTAGTTATTTCTGGCCATGAGTTTGTGTCAGTATTTCCAATGCAGTTCTGACATTAGAGCATTCTCACTTACATTATTTGACTCTATAATTGTTATTTATGTACTTATCGGAAAATCCCAACTCCTAACACATGAACATATATACTTAGTTGTTTTTGCTTACAATACAATAAAATAAATCCAAAAGAACTCTGCCAGATTCATCCTGGGGGGCGGGGTGGGGGGGCGGAGAATACTACAGAATCAAATCCTGGATTTTATAAGAAGTTCCTTTTTATGCATCCATTTGTGATGGTTAATTATATGTGTTAACTTGGCTGGACCACAGAGGCCAGATACTTGGTCAAACATTAGATGTTTCTGCGAAAGTGTGTTTTGGATGAGATTAGCATTTAAATTGAATGGACTTTCTTCGCTGTTCACCTGAAACTATCACAATATTGTGAACTGGCTATACCCCAATACAAACTAGTTAAAAAAAAAAAAAAAAAAAATCGAATGGACTTGAGTAAAGCAGATTCCCTTCTCTAAGGTGGGTGGGCCTCATCCAGTCTGTCAAATGCCTGAACAGAACAAAAGACTGCTCTCCCTCTGCTGAGCAAAGAGGAATTCTGCCTCCAGGTGGCCTCTGGACTTGAACTGCACTGTTCTGCAGTCTCCAGTCTACCAGCTACCCTGGAGATTTTGGACTTGCCAAGGCTTCAGGATCACATGAGTCAATTTATTAACACAAATCAACGTCCCAGCCAACTGCTAACCAGGTCCGACCCTGTTTAGCTTCTGCAGTAATTAAAATGCATTGCGGCTCAACTATACTTCAATAAATAAACTAAGCTAAATTAAACAACAAAATAAACTCTCTCTCCATACACACACACATACACACGGATGGTTCTGTTTCTCTGGAGACCCCCAGTGGAGTCCAGAAATGACAATATACATCCGACATGCACAGGGCATCCCCACACAGAAAGAACGACCGGGCCCCAAAGACCACTCTGCTGAGTTGGAGAAACTAAGGCATGGGTGGGGTGGGGGCCCGGACCCTCCACCACCAAGCACCCAGAAAGCTGCGTGGGTCTCCCAGCTCCCGTATTTATCCACCTGAAAACCATTTCTCTAGGTTAGGAGTGACCCAGGCCCAGCCCAGCCTGAAGACTCCCGGTCCACTGTCTTAGAAGAAGAAAACAGCAACAGTGTGGACAGGGCTCCAGGGGCTTTTGGGAGCTCAAGGGAGGCGCCTGGCTCAGAGGACTTCCTGGAGGCGGTGGTAGTTCAACTGGGTCTCGAAGAGGAAAGAGCGGCCGTGAAGTGCACAAGCGGGTTTTTGGTGCAGCGGGGACCGTGGGGGTTGGAGCGGAGCCCGCAGAGAACCGCTAGGCCTGCAGAGCGCTGGCCCCCGTGCCCTCCCCGCTTTTCAGCGGGCCGCGCGCCGGAGTCGGGCGCCCTCTGGCGGCGCCCCGCGCGCGCTTCGGACCGGGGAGGAGCGGCGTGGTGAACGCGCTGGGAACTGCAGGACGGCCCCAGGCCGGCTGAGCCCAATTCTACTGGAATTAGAAGAAACAGGAAGCTTACAGGAAGACAATATTTTAGCATATAACTTTGGTATATTTGTCTCTATGCTGCTGCTGCTGCAGCTGCTGCTAAGTTGCTTCAGCCGTGTCCGACTCTATGCGACCCCATGGATGGCAGCCCACCAGGCTCCCCCGTCCCTGGGATTCTCCAGGCAAGATCACTGGAGTGGGTTGCCATTTCCTTCTCCAATGCATGAAAGTGAAAAGTGAAAGTGAAGTCGCTCAGTCGTGTCCGACTCTTAACGACCCCATGGACTGCAAGCCCACCAAGCTCCTCTGTCCGTGGGATTTTCCAGGCAAGAGTACTGGAGTGGGGTGCCATTGCCTTCTCCGATTTGTCTGAAAAAAGCTCTAAAAAAAAAAGCTGAGCGCAGAAGAATTGATGTTTTGGACTGTGGTGTTGGAGAAGACTCCTGAAAGTCCCTTGTACTACAAGGAGATCCAACCAGTCCATCCTAAAGGAAATCAGTCCTGAATGTTCATTGGAAGGAATGATGCTAAAGCTGAAACTCCAATACTTTGGCCACTTGATGCGAAGAGCTGACTCTTTGGAAAAGACTCTGATTCTGGGAAAGATTGAGGGCAGGAGGAGAAGGGGGTGACAGAGGATGAGATGGTTGGATGGCATCACGGACTTGATGGACATGAATTTGGATAAACTCTGGGAGTTGGTGATGGACAGGAAGGCCTGGCATGCTGCAGTCCATGGGGTCGCAAAGAGTCAGATGCGGCTGAGAGGCTTAACTGAACTGAACAGATACTAACACAGTTGTAAAATCATTTAATTTATGATAAAGAAATATTTACATATTGAGGTTTGGGGAAGTCATTCTGGCATATACATGACTTATTAATAATTTGAAATATATGCTGTCTTGGCTCTCTCTCTTGAGCTAACCTGATCAACTCCCCCTTGGGTCCTCCTATTTACGGTACTCCCTCTGTGTGGCAGCAGGAAAGACCCAGTGTGAACATGTGTGTCCAGACATCCAATCTCATTCCTTAGCACTTAAAAGACAGTGAGCTCTGGGACTTTCCTGGAGGTCCAGTGGTTACGACTTCGTGCTTTCACTGCGGAGGGCAAAGGTGTGATCCCTGGTCTGGGAACTAAGATCTCACATGACTCGCTGCCAAAAATTAAACAATAAATTTTTTTAAAAAAAGAAAAGCCAGTACATACAAGAGATCCTCCTGTCTTCCTGAAGTCAAGGAGAAGTGCTCTGAGCTTCCCTGAATCCCTTTTCTTAGTGGTTCGGTGCACAGATATAGTAAGGCGTGAAGGTGAAAGATTTCTCCGACTCCCTGAGGCTCCTGGGATCCTATAGTTCCCGTAGACAAGATTTGGTTGAACCCCAGGAGCACAGACAGAGAAGGCAATGGCACCCCATTCCAGCACTCTTGCCTGGAAAATCCCATGGACGGAGGAGCCTAGTAGGCTGCAGTCCATGGGGTCACTAAGAGTCGGACACGACTGAGCGACTTCACTTTCACTTTTCACTTTCATGCATTGGAGAAGGAAATGGCAACCCACTCCGGTGTTCTTGCCTGGAGAATCCCAGGGACGGGGGAGCCTGGTGGGCTGCCGTCTCTGAGGTCGCACAGAGTCGGACACGACTGAAGCGACAGCAGCAGCAACAGCAGGAGCACAGAGCTTTGGGAAGATTCTGGGTCCCAGGACACAGCTTCGCGGGGTCATGTTTCTGATCTTGGGAATTAGCAATTCCAAGGAGGAAGCTGTGGAGAGGAAGAGAACCCTTGAGGAGTACTGGAATATTACCGAAAGCACTGAGCCTTCCTTCCCCCTTAGAGATGGGGAGACTGAGGCCGAGGAGAGGGGAAGAGATGTGGCCAAAGCCACGCAGGCCAGTTCTGCAAAAATTTACCCAGAGCTGGACCAGTCGAAGCACAGAGCTGCCTGAGCAAGGCCAGCCTCGGCATCCCTCAGGAAGAGGGGCGAAGGCATGCAGGCAGAGCTCGGTTAACAGCGGCTCCCGCCGCCTGGCTCCTGACTTGGTGTCACAGACACAGAAATAAGGACCAAAGGAGTCCCGCACCATCCCCACCACCCTCTGCCCCTCACCCCATTGGACAGTCCCCGCTTAGGATCTTCTGTAAAACGGGGTGATGATTTAGCCTTTCAGGGTGTGATGTTTGTCCTGAGCTGACCCTGTTCTAGAATGAAGTCCAAAGTCTGGTATTTGAGGCTCTTCTTAACCCTCCCAGCAAACTTCAGCTGCAGTCAGAATGAGCAGGGCCTCGTGGGGCCACCTGACAAGGGCCTGGAGAAACAAATCTGTGTCCCCTTTCTTAAAACCCACTCCCAGCTCTCTGGTGATTCTGCTGTCTCCATTGATGCAGGGTGGAGAAAAACCAAAAACCAGCAAGTGGGTCCAAGGCCAGCTGGAGAGCCCATACTGGGTCCAGAGGGGCCCCAGGACCTCCAGAAAGCCACACGCAGCCGGTCAGTCCTGTTTGCAAGTAAAGTCAGAGATTTTAAAATCTCTATTTGTTGCTGCCTGCGGACTTTCTCTAGACGAGGTGCGCGGGCTGCTTGCTGCGGTGGCTTCCCTTATTGCACCGCACAGGCTTTAGGTACACAGGCTTCCATAGTTTAGCAATGGACTCAGTAGTCGTGGGCATGGGCTTAGTTGCTCTGAGGCTTGTGGGATCTTAATTCCTTAACCAGGAATCAAACCTACATCCCCTACATAGGAAGGTGGACTCTTAAACACTGGACCACCAGGGAAGTCCCAGATCAGATCATATCAGATCAGTTGCTCAGTCGTGTCCGACTCTTTGTGACCCCATGAACTGCAGCACGCCAGGCCTCCCTGTCCATCACCAACTCCCGGAGGTCACTCAGACTCACATCCATCGAGTCAGTGATGCCATGTATCATTTTGAGCTCCACCCATGTCGCTCCATGTATTGAGTTTGTTCCTTTTAACTGCCGACCAGTATTCCCTCATCAGTTCAGTTCAGTCCCTCAATGTGTCTGACTCTTTGCGACCCCATGGACTGCAGCACACCAGGCTTCCCTGTCCATCACCAGCTCCCAGAGCTTGCTCAAACTCATGTCCATTGACTTGGTGATGCCATCCAACCATCTCATCCTCTGTTGTCCCCTTCTCCTCCCGCCTTCAATCTTTCCCAGCATCAGGGTCTTTTCAAATGAGTCTGCTCTTTGCATCAGGTGGCCAAAGTATTGGAGTTTCAGCTTCAGCATCAGTCCTTCCAATGAATATTCAGGACTGATTTCCTTTATGTTGGACTGGTTGGATCTCCTTGCAGTCCAAGGGGCTCTCAAGAGTCTTCTCCAATACCACAGTTCAAAAGCATCAGTTCTGATGGAAGCACTAAATTCCATCAAAACAGTGGACAGTTTGTTGACCTCTTCACCTGTGGTGGACACTGGATTGTTTTCCCTTTTGTTCTCTTGTTCAGTCAGTCAGTCGTGTCTGACTCTTTTGGGCCCTATGGACTACAGCACACCAGGTTTCCCTGTCCATCTCCAACTCCCGGAACTTGCTCAAACTCACATCCATTGAGTAGAGGATGCCATCCAACCATCTCATCCTCTGCCGCCCCCTTCTCCTGCCCTCAATCTTTCCCAGCATCAAGGTCCTTTGCTCTCTTAGCTGTTACATAAAGTGTCCTTGAACATTAATGTACAAGTCTCTGTATGTATGTATGGTTCTGTTTCTCTTGGGTAAATCCTAGGAGTGGAATGGTTGGGTTGTGTGGAAGGAGTATGTTTAACTTCTTAAGGAACTGCCCGCTGTTTTTCAAAGTGGATGTACATTTACAGTCCCACCAGCCATGTATGAGGGTTCCTATTTTTCCATATCCCTGACAACACTTGGGATGATCAGTTTTTTTGTTTTTTTTAAGGGAGTCTTTGGTATTTATTTTCTTGATTTTTAGGTGTGTGGCTGTGCTGGGTCTTGGTTGTGGCACACAGGATCTTTAGTGTGGCATGTGAACTCAGTTGCAGCAGATGGGATCTAGTTTCCTGACCAGGGATCAAACCCAGGACCGAGGAAGTCTTAACCCCCGGACCACCTGGGAACTCCCCAAATGGTCAGTCTTTAGTTCTGGCCGCCCAGACACGGGCGCAATGCTGCTTCCTCATGAGAACTCATTCCCTAAGCACTCATGCTGTTGTGCTTCTCTTCATGAGCTCCTTTGTCAGCCCTGTATGTTCTTTGGTGAAAGGTTTATTCGAATCCTTTGCCCATTAAGTGAAAATTGGGTTGTCTGTCTTCTTACTCTCTGGCCATAAGGGTTCTTTTTATATTTGCGATCACACAGTTTCAATGGAGGCAGTATTGCCCCCGAGGGGGTGAAAATTGGTTTTGAGGACGTGAAAAAAACCATAGTCTTTTAATGTGGAAAGCATGAACATATGTACCGCACAGAAGCAGTATCTGTGCTATTAAAATTTCATGGGAGCAGTTGGAGGGGAAAATGCCTAAAAAGGCTCCGTGGAGGAGAGAGGGGAGAAAAAGGCTGAGAAACATCGTTGTAGATACAAGTCCTTTGTTGGATATTTTGCAAAGAGGAAAATTTGTAAATTTGGAATAAGTCCAGTCTATCAGTGGCGCATTCTAGGGCTTCCCAGCTGGCGCTGGTGGTAAAGAACCGCCTGCCAATGCCGATGTGTTAGAGTGTACTGTTCTATAACGGAAACGTTTGCCTGAGTTACTCAAGGTCACTAGGATTTTCTCCTATGTTTTCTCCTAGAAGTTTCATAGTTTTAACTATTCCATTTAGGTCTATGATCCATCTCACAGACCTAAAGAGATCAAAGTAAAAAAAAAAAAAAAAAATCTTGGCATCCGGACGTCCAAACTGATCCAACAGTGTTTGTTGAAGCACTTTCTGTCCCCGCTGAATTGCTTTGCTTTTCAACCTCTGTCAAAAATCAGTTGACCAGGAGCTCCCTGGTGGCTCAGTGGTAAAGAAACCACCTGCCAACGCAGGAGACATGGGTTCGATCCCTGATCCAGGAGGATCCCCCCTGCTGCAGAGCAACTAAGCCCATGAGCCCCAACTACTGAGTCAGTGCTTTAGAGCCCAGGAGCCACAGCTCCTGAAGCCTGTGTGCCCTAGAGCCTGTGCTCAGCAACGAGAGAGAGAGCTGCACTCTCTGCAGCTAGAGAAAAGCCTGCAGAGCCAAAAATAAATAAGTGAATGACTTTTTTAAAAAAAATCAATTGATTGTAGATGTGTGAGTCTATTTCTGGACTTTCAGTTCTTTTCCAACTAACTAAAATATCTTTAATATATTGTGCAGATGAAAGAGAAGCCGGTCTTTGGTGGGCCTGCTATGGGCCCTGCCCGTCTCTCTCTGTCTCCCATGCAGACCTCCTTGGCTGCCTTAGCCAGGCACCTCTTGACTCAGGGCCACAGTTGCACCTGGATCCTGGCCCCACACCCTCTATCCTGAGATGACCTCCTGGTCCGTGTCTCCTTCTCTGAGAGGGAGGCCCCTGCTCACAGGCAGCCCTGGCCCCTCTCTGTGGCATCATGCTGTTGGTTTGGTTTTAGGAAAGCTCAGTGAAGTCTGCGGACTTCCCTGGTAGCTCAGTTGGTAAAGAATCCGCCTGCAATGTGGGAGACCTGGGTTCGATCCCTGGGTTGGGAAGATGCCCTGGAGTATGAAAAAGCTACCCACTCCAGTATTCTGGCCTGCAGAATCCCATGGACTGTATAGTCCAGGGGTTCGCAAAGAGCTGGACACGATGGAGCAGCTTCCTCTCTCACTGTCAGTGAGGTCTGCAGGCAGCAGATCACACAGGCTGGCAGACGGTGATGAAGACTTGGGGTTTTGTTCCTTGTGAGATGGAAGCAGGAGTGGAGGAATCAGACCTCAGTTTCAGGAACGTCGCTTGCGGCGCTTCGTGGAGGTGGTCTGAAGAGAGCAGCGTGGAGGCCCTGGCCAGCACTCGGACCGCTCTAGCCGTGGTCCCGTCATCAGAGCCATCCCTCCCTTTGACAGCAGCTCTGGTCACCCTCCCTCCTGGCTCTCGGGTGGTAAGAATCGGGGAAGGTAGGAGCTGGGTGTCCTGAGGAGGGGCGGTGTGTGGCTAGTGACCCCTGATGCCTGCTGGAGTAGCAGCACCCCTGTGGCGCTCCCCTGGGGTCAGGCCCTTTGGCCATCAACTCCTCTCTGGCCAGCAGGGGCTCACAAACTCCTCTGATGATGGCACAGTGGCTCACCCACGGCCTGGTCCACTCCTGCATCCGCCGACTCAGCGTGTGCTTATTGAGCACCTACAAAGTGCTGGCTTGGGGCCAGGTGGTGGGGCAATCCTAGCACCTGACGGTGGGCAGACGTCTCTGCTTTCAGGGCCCCAGGCTGTTGGGAGAGTGAGAGAGCCGTCAAGGAGGCACCCCCTGAATGGGTCTCTGTGAACTGGGGGGGTGCTCTGAAGGACAGGACTGGGGCAGGGCAGACACAGGGGTCCCAGAGATCAGATGAGACAAGACTTGGACCTGCTTTGGGGATTCCTGGGGGCTTCCCCAGGGACTGAAGGCTGGACTGCACGGGAAGGTGCAAAGGTTCCAGGAGGAGGAAAAGGCAGACCAATAGATCCCGCAGAGGGAAGGAGGAGGGCTCATGGGGGGCTCTGAAGGGCTGATAGGGGAGGCAAGGGTGGGGTCCCGAGAGCTGGGGAAAGGAGAGACCTCGGGGTGAAGGCAAGTGCTCTGGCTGCATGTTCCCCGGGCCACCAAGCCCTGCACTGTGACCTCTTCATGACCTTCGGACTCTGTCTTCTCTCCTTCCTCATTCCCACGGGACAGCCCCAGCCCAGGCCTCCCGGCCCCTCCCCTGACCTCCTGCAGCAGGCTCCTTCCCCTCACTGGCCTCCCTGACTCCGGTCCCCACCGGCTCTCCATGGCCCTTCTTGCACGCCCACAGATGAGATCGCACCCTTACCTGTGGCTCCCTGGGCTCTCAGAGCAGCTCTGGGAGGGCAGGAACCACGTGCGACCCACCCGTTCCTGGGTCCCTGGAGAGTGCTGGGGACACAGTTGCAGATTCTACCATGGTTTGCGATGCCTCTGTGCTCTGAAGCCTGCAATCAGACTGAGAGAAATGATCATTTAAGATAGAAGCTTGTGACAATAAAGAGGTGATTTTTTTTCCCCACTCAAATCCACCGATCTCCTGAATTCTATCTACCGACCCCAGGGTGAAAGGCTGGAGCTCCCTCCGTAATGAGGTGTAAATCGGTGTGCTCAGAGCAGGGCAGCCTCACCAAGAAAGAAGAAAAGGGAGCCGTGGCCACACATTCAGCAGGGCCAACTGGAGGGCAGGAGGATAGACTGGACCAGGAATACAGTTCACTGACAGCCAGCCGGCCTGGAAGAGCCAAAGGATTGGAGCTTCAGTTTCAGCATCAGTCCTTCCAGTGGACACCCAGGACTGATCTCCTTTAGGATAGACTGGCTGGATCTCCTTGCAGTCCAAGGGACTCTCAAGAGTCTTCTCCAACACCACAGTTCAAAAGCATCAATTCTTCGATGCTCAACTTTCTTCACAGTCCAACTCTCACATCCATACATGACCACTGGAAAAACCATAGCTTTGACAAGATGGACCTTTGTCCACAAAATAATGTCTCTGCTTTTTAATATGCTGTATAGGATGGTCGAAGATTTTCTTTCAAGGACCAAGTGTCTTTTACTTTCATGGCTGCAGTCACCATCTGCAGTGATTTTGGAGCCCAAGAAGATGAAGTCTCTCACTGTTTCCCCATCTATTTCCCATGAAGCGATGGGACCGGATGCCATGTTCTTAGCTTTCTGAATGTTGAGCTTTAAGCCAACTTTTTCACTCTCCTCTTTCACTTTTCATCAAGAGGCTCTTTAGTTCTTCTTCCCTTTCTGCCTTAAGGGTGGTGTCATCTGCATATCTGAGGTTATTGATATTTCTCCCGGTGATCTTGATTCCAACTTGTGCATCATCCAGCCCAACGTTTCTCATGATGTACTCTGCTGCTGCTGCTGCTGCTGCTAAGTCAAGTCAGTCATGTCCGACTCCGTGCGACCCCATAGACGGCAGCCCACCAGGCTCCCCCATCCCTGGGATTCTCCAGGCAAGAACACTGGAGTGGGTTGCCATTTCCTTCTCCAATGCATGAAAGTGAAAAGCGAAAGTGAAGTCACTCAGTCGTGTCCCACTCTAGCAACCCCATGGACTACAGCCTATCAGGCTCCTCCGCCCATGGGATTTTCCAGGCAAGAGTACTGGAGTGGGGTGCCATTGCCTTCTCCGGATGTACTCTGCATGTAAGTTAAATAAGCAGGGTGACAATATCCAGCCTTGACGTACTCCTTTGCCCATTTGGAACCAGTCTGTTGTTCCATGTCCCGTTTTAACTGTTGCTTCTTGACCTGCATACAGATTTCTTAGGAGGCAGATTAGGTGGTCTGATATTCCCATCTCTTTCAGAATTTTCCACAGTTTGTTGTGATCCACACAGTCAAAGGCTTTGGCAAAGTTACTAAAGCAGATGTTTTTCTGGAACTCTCTTGCTTTTTCGATGATCCAATGGATATTGGCAATTCGATCTCTAGTTTTTCTGCCTTTTCTAAATCCAGCTTGAACATGTGGAAGTTCATGGTTCACGTATTGCTGAAGCCTGGCTTGGAGAATTTTAAGCATTACTTTACTAGCGTGTGAGGTGAGTGCAATTGTGTGGTCGTTTGAGCATGCTTTGGCATTGCCTTTCTTTGGGATTGGAATGAAAACTGACCTTTTCCAGTCCTGTGGCCACTGCTGAGTTTTCCAAATTTGCTGGCATATTGAGTGCAGCACTTTCACAGCATGATCTTTTAGGATTTGGAATAGCTGAACTGGAATTCCATCACCTCCACTAGCTTTGTTCATAGAGATGCTTCTTAAGGCCCACTTGACTTCCCAGTCCAGGATGTCTGGCTCTAGGTGAGTGATCACACCATTGTGGTTATCTGGGTTGTGAAGATCTTTTTTGTTGTACAGTTCTTCTGTGTATTCTTGCCACCTCTTCTGAATATCTTCTGCTTCTGATATTCTGCTTCTGAATATCTTCACATTTCTGTCCTTTATTGTGCCCATCTTTGCATGCAATGTTCCCTTGGTGTATCTAATTCTCTTGAAGAGATCTCTAGTCTTTCCCATGCTATTGTTTTCCTCTATTTCTTTGCATTGGTCACTGAGGAAGGCTTTCTTATCTCTCCTTGCTGCTGAGTTTTCCAAATTTGCTGGGGTATTTCTTTGCATTGGTCACTGAGGAAGGCTTTCTTTGGAAACTCTGCATTCAAATCTTTTTCAAGGCTATTCTTTGGAACTCTGCATTCAAATCTTTTCTCCTTTGTCTTTCGCTTCTCTTCTTTTCTCAGCTATTTGTAAGGGTCCTCAGACAACCATTTTGCCTTTTTGCATTTCTTTTTTGGGGGGATGGTCTTGATCACTGCCTCCTGTACAATGTCATGAATCTCCATGCATAGTTCTACAGGCACTCTATGAGATCTAAAGCCTTGAATGTATTTGTCACTTCCATTGCATAATTGTAAGAAATTTGATTTAGGTCATACCTGAATGGTCTAGTGGTTTCCCTATTTTCTTCCATTTAAGCCTGAGTTCGGCAATGAGTTCATGATCTGAGCCACAGTTAGCTCCCGGTCTTGTTGTTGCTGATAGAGCTTCTCCAACTTTGGCTGCAAAGAATATAATCAATCTGATTTGGGTGCTGACCATGCAATGTCGCTTCTCCTTCCTCCACCCCAGGCTCCACCCCCAGTGGACCACGACCCATGCTGTGGGTCACCGGGGAGGACAGGGCCGTTTGCAGGCATTCGTTGGCCTCAGTGTAATTCTTGCTTTTGGAGGCTCTGTCCACACGGTCCCAAACATTAAGGTAGCCTTATAAAATGTAATCTTTTTTTCAAGAACAGATTCTGAAAGGATTTTAAAATAATTTTTCACTTGAATTGACTTGGTTCCTTGACCCTGCCTTTGATGACCATGGAGCAGATACTTGACCTCTCTGGGCCTCCTGGCTCCTCCGTGAAAGAGCGATAATGGTGTTCCTGAGTCACGGGGTCGAATGTCAGCATTTGTAAAGTCATAAAACAGTGCCCCGCACATAGCAGACGTGCAGGCATGTCAGCTACATAAGATAAAATACCAGCAGTTTTTCATTTCTGACTTCTCATCGATGACTCTGAATTCTCAGGATTCTTGTTACTTGAGAGTTCTTGATGTAACGAAACTAGTGAAACTTTCATAATTATCAAATCAAAAATAATGCTGACATAAGGTCACATCCTATAGGGTTTGCTGTTGTTGTTCAGTCGCTCAGTCGTGTCCAACTCTCTGCGACCCCATGGCCTGCAGCGTGCCAGGCCTCCCTGTCCATCACCAACTCCCAGAGCTCGCTCAGACTCGTGCCCACTGAGTCAGTGATGCCATCCACCATCTCATCGTCTGTCACTCCCTTCTCCTCCTTCCCTCAACCTTTCCCAGCAAAAGGATCTTTTCCAATGAGTCGGCTCTTTGCCTGTAGGTATTTAATGAAGCATTATTCATTTATTTGGCTGTGTTGGGTCTTGGTTGCAGTGCCTGGGCCTAGTTGCCGTCAGGTATGGGGGATCTTAGTTCCCTGATCGGGCATCAAGCCTGTGTCCCCTGCATTGGAAGGCAGATTCTTAACCAGTGGACCACCAGGGAAGTCCCAGTAAAGCATCTTTTAAATTTCACCTTTTTTTTTTTTTTTTTTTCTATTTGCAGTAGTACACAATGTTGGTTGTTAATACAAGTTCTATCACCCCAAGGGACAAAGGCTGCATTCACAGACAAGGGAAGTGACCTCCAGGCAGGAGCTCTGAGAGCCTAGAAGAGCAGGGGAAAGGAGGGCAGGCTCTCTAGCTCTCTGCCAGGCTCACCCAACCTGTCCTCCTATCCGGTCTGGGCTGGACAGGCCCCAGGGGACATATAGTTTAGCCTCCATTGACGGACAGGAGCCTGGGGCTTTGGAGCAGAAGGGACTTGCGCAGGTACAGTGTGTGGTCCCAGGTCTCCCTTCCAATGAATAAATTTCTTTCCCTATTTCAACCCCTTCTACATCCAGCACAGCCCATGACAACTCCCACATCCCTATCCCAGGTATAGTTGTTCTTCCCAGGAACAACCCACTGCCTGGCAGTTCCATGAAGAAAGGCTTCTCCTTTCCAAACTTGACATCAAACCTGCATTCTTGAAGAGGCCTTCCTGCCCCAAACCAGAAAAAAAGGACTCACTAATGCCAGATGGTGTGTGGGTTGCTGTCTCTCCCTTCCTGGCTCCAGGGTTCCAGTCCAGACTCCAGGTCCAACCTGCTGTGTGATTTTAAGCGTGACTCAGCCTCTCTGGGTTTCACGTGTCTCACTTAACATGGAAGAGAACACCAGTTGCCTTTCGGGGCTGAGGATAATCCTTGTCCACATTCACGAAGCTTCTGACATCAGGCAGCTTCTCAAATAATGTTAGTTAGGTATCTCCCCAACCCCCAACCGTCTCCAGCACATCCTCTTTCAAAATCGCTGAATTCCTTTCTTTTCTCCAACGTGCCGGTGCCTAATAATAATTTTAAGGTTATCCCTTCTGGGGGAATTTTAACAGAGATCTATTTTTAAAAAGTGGAGTGCTAAAGTTGGAGTTTCTGCCAACAGATGAGGATGAGAAACTACTTCATGTGTGAGGCGGATGGTAGAAAGGGGGCCAGAGGGTGGGAGAGGAGGTGGTTGGACCTTTCCAGGTCACTCCTCTGTCTTGTTAGCAGGTGAGAAGCGCCCAGCATTGGAGGAGCTGTTGCAGTCTTGATCTGGGGACGGTTGGGTTTAAATTCCCTGATGAAAAAAAAAAAAAAAGGCTGAGGAACCGGAGTTTCAAGAACCTGAGTCACAAGAAGGGAGAAGTCAGGCTAGCAAGCTGCTGACAACACACCCAGACGACTGAAAAACATTTAACAGGTTCTCAAGGGTGACTAAGAGAGCCTTTGAACCTGCCCCCTGGGCCTTCTGCCCATTCACCCGAGGAGAGGTTATTTATTCCCAATTTACCTCCAGAAATATTGTCTTTTCTTCTTGGGGACTAAGCAGAAAAGATGAACAATTGGTTCCAACTATGAAGCAACAGTTATTAGAACTGGACATGGAACAACAGACTGGTTCCAAATAGGAAGAGGAGTACGTCAAGGCTGTATATTGTCCCCCTGCTTATTTAACTTATATGCAGAGTACATCATGAGAAACGCTGGGCTGGAAGAAGCACAAGCTGGAATCAAGATTGCCGGGAGAGATATCAATAACCTTAGATATGCAGATGACACCACCCTTATGGCAGAAAGTGAAAAAAAACTAAAGAGCCTCTTGATGAAAGTGAAAGAGGAGAGTGAAAAAGTTGGCTTAAAGCTCAACATTCAGAAAACGAAGATCATGGCATCAGGTCCTATCACTTCATGGCAAATAGATGGGTAAACAGTGGAAACAGTGGCTGACTTTATTTTTCTGGCCTCCAAAATCACTGCAGATGGTGATTGAAGCCATGAAATGAAAAGACGCTTACTTCTTGGAAGGAAAGTTATGACCAACCTAGACAGCATGTTAAAAAGCAAACATTACTTTTTCAACAAAGTTCCATCTAGTCAAGGCTATGCTTTTTCCAGTAGTCATGTATGGATGTGAGAGTTGGATTATTAAGAAAGCTGAGTGCCAAAGAACTGATGCTTTTGAACTGTGGTGTTGGAGAAGACTCTTAAGAGTCCCTTGGACTACAAGGAGATCCAACCAGTCCATCCTAAAGGAGATCAGTCCTGAATATTCACTGGGAGGACTGATGCTGAAGCTGAAACTCCAGTACTTTGGCCACCTCATGTGAAGCGCTGACTCATTGGAAAAGACACTGATGCTGGGAAAGATTGAGGACAGGAGGAGAAGGGGACGGCAGAGGATGACATGGCTGGATGGCATCACTGACTCGATGGACATGGGTTTGAGTGGACTCCGGGAGTTGGTGATAGACAGGGAGGCCTGGTGTGCTGCGGTTCATGGGGTCACAAAGAGTCGGACATGACTGACTGACTGAACTGAACTGAACTGATAGACTCACAGAACATTGGAAATCCAGGAAAGTGCTTAGAGATCATCCGGTCCCATGGGCCATTATATGGAAAATAAATGATGCTCAGAGAATAGAAGGTTGGTGGCCAGGGGCCAGCATCAGGACTGCTGGCTTCTCTGATGACCAGTCCCTGCGAGAAGAGTTCTCTGGGAACATTTGTTCCTAACACTGACAGGCTCTTTGAATCAGATCAGCCCCAAATATTGAGAGAGGAAAACATGAACCACCAACGCCATTGTCCCTTGTATACACAAGGATGGCGTTCAGGTCTATGGGCACGGTTGTCAGGGAATGAAGCAACTGACCTATGAAAGCAGACCGCTTGTGGTTGATTTTCCTCTGCACTTTGCTTGATTGCTGCTCTAATGTTTGCAAAATAAACCTTGGGGAAAGAAGTGCTAGAGTAGAAAGTTTATATGATTCCCTTCATCTCAGCTTTGCCCACTGCATTGGTTTTCTGTGGCTAACAACAATCTACAGGTTAGAAGTAAGACTGGGGGTGGTGGGGAGGAGATGGGTTAAAAGCAAGGTGCAGGGAAGGCTGTGCTCTTTTCTGGAATCTCTGGCAGAGAATCTGTTTCCTGGCCTTTTCCAGCTTCTAGAAGCTGCCTGCGTCCCTTGACCCGTGGTCCCTTCCTTAACCTTCAAGACCAGCAGCAATGCATTTATCTGATCACTTTTCTGTTGTCACCTCTCTGACTATAGCCAGGAAACCTCCAATTTTAAGAACATATATCGGGACTCCTCCAGTGGTCCAGCGGCTAAGACTCTTAATGCAGGAGACCTGGGCTCAGTCCCTGGTCAGGGAACTAGATCTCTCATGCTGCAAGTAAGAGTTCAACTGCCACGGCTAAAAGCTCCCATGTGCCACAACTAAGACCCAGCACAGCCGAATAAATAAATAATAATGACAATAATAAAACAAGAATGTGTGTGATTGCATTGAGTAAACATGGGTAATTCAGGATACTTTCTCCATCTCAATATCCTTAACCTAAATGCATTTGGGAAGGGGTTTTTTTTTTTACCATGTAAAGTAATATATATTTACAAATTCCAGGGATTAGGGTTGGGCATCTTTGGGGACCAATGTTTTGCTCAGATGTTCTTTTTCCCCTCAGTGGTGTCTCTAAAAATACACCCAGTTCTTTGCAGAAAAGAACATTTTCATTGTCATGGAAAATACGGCTACACCAAAATTCTTTCAAAGACTTTAAATCTTTAATTCTATTTAACATTCTGCATATATTCAGAAAAGTGTATAACTCATCAAGTTACAGTATGAGTTTTGGAAACCGACCACACCAATGTAAGCATCACCCACATTAAGAAGCAGAACATGCCCTGGGACCCCAGAAACCCGTCTCATGCCCGCTTCAAGTCCAAGGTATTAGTCAACATTTGTTGACATTAAACAATGTCCTATGTGGGCAATACTTGGAGTATGATTGAATAAAAAGGAAAGAACCCAAGGGCTGTTCATTTCTTCATTCGATGAGTATTTTCTGGCACCTCTCCTGGGCTGGATGCCAGGGAAAATGGGATGAGCTGATTGGACGAGGGTCCTATGGCACAGAAGCAATAGAGGCAACGTGTGTGTGTGTGTGTGTGTGTGTGTGTGGTGGGGGGTGAGGGGGTGGGAAGGAAGTTTGAGAAAGAGATAAAAATACAAATGCATTGGCCAGGCCTAATCAGAAGGCTTCCCATAGAATGTAGGCCCTGAAGGTGAACACACAAAGGAGAAGAAAGGATTTCCAGCAAGTGGGGGGCACAAGCGAAGGAGCGTCAGTGGGGTCGGGTGGAGTCGGGTGGAGTCAGGGGCAACAAAGAAAGAGATGACCGCTGGACTTTCCAGCCTGTGAGCCCTTGCTCAGTCATTCCTGTGTCCCATTTCAATTTTTAAAAACTTTCTCACAAACATTTTATTTATTTATTATTTTGGCTGCGCTGGGTCTTGGTCATGGTGCTCAGGGGGCTGTTCCTGTTGTAGAACACGGGCCCTAGAACATGGGATCAGTATTTGCAACACGTGGGCATAGTTGCCCCGTGGCGTGTGAGATCTTAGCTCCCTGACCAGGGAAGTCCCCCCATGTCCCATTTTACCAGCCCCAAATCCCAGCAGTCTGGACTCAGAACCAGAACTGTAGCCCTCAGGCCAATGTCTTCCTTTCAAAGATGGGTAAGCAGTCCCGGGTAGAAGAGATTTTATACACACACACACACACACACACACACGGCAGGTCATTGGCTTCATCAGTTCTCTTCCTCCACATGCCTCTACAGAGCCTCCCAAACCCCACCCTCCCCATGCCTGGTGCGGGCACACAGGGGTCAGACCCCGCCCTGCCACGAGGCGCTCAGGGTGGCACAAAAGTAGCCGTAAGGCCTGAAGCAGGACCCAGACCACCCACTTCTTCCTTGAGTGCTGCTCCCGCACCCGCGGTCCCTCACTGCCTCCTCCACCCCCTGCTTCCTACCAGGCCTCTCAGTCATTCTTCATGTGCTCAATTCTCCGGCATCTACTTCGTGGTGGGCCACGTGCCAGGCACAGGGAATACAATGGTGCAGAAGACAGGCCCCTCCCTCAGCGGCGACGTCAGACAATAAACAGAACACAGAGCTTCATAATACAGTGTCAGCCGAGGTAAGTGACGTGTGTGAAGAAAAACAAAGCAGGATAGGGACTTCCCTGGTCATCCAGTGGCTGAGACTCTCAGCTCCCAAAGCAGGGGACCTGGGTTCGATCTCTGGTCAGGGAACTAGATCCCACATGCCCCAACTAAAGATACTGCATGCTGCGGCAAAGACTGAAGATCCCACGTGCTGCAACTAGGATCCAGGGGAGCCAAATAAATAAATCAGTAGGAAACAAACAGGATAAAGGGGCTGAGGGGAGGGAAGGTGGTCTTTGAAGTTAGGTGGTTGGGGAAGCTCTTTGAGGAGGTGACATGGGACCCAAATAAGATGAAGAAGCTTGAGTTACAAGGCTGGGGGACAGTTACAAGGATGGTCTGTGGACAGAGATTGGCGTGACCGCAGGGGGACGTCCTTGGAGATTTAGCTAGTGGGGAAATGCCAGTTTCTCCCTCTCCATGTCCATCTCCCTAGTCCGCAGAAATGGGTCACCAGAGGTGAGATCAGGGAAGGGCCTCTAGCTGCTTCCCTCCCAGATCTTCCTCTCAGTGCAGGCCAGCACGGGGACCGATGCCCACTGGACCTTGGTCTTTATCAGGATCACAAGTCCAGCTGATCTCAACTCCCTGCCCCCAACCCCCTCAGTTCAGTTCAGTTCGGTAGCTCAGTCATGTCCGACTCTTTGCAACCTCATGGACCGCAGCATGCCAGGCCTCCCTGTCCATCACCAACTCCTGGAGTTTACCCAAACCCATGTCCATTGAGGAGGTGACACCATCCAACTATCTCATCCTCTGTTGTCACCTTCTCCTCCTGTCCTCAATCTTTCCCAGCATCAAGGTCTTTTCAAATGAGTCAGCTCTTTGCATCAGGTGGCCAAAATACTGGAGTTTCAGCTTCAGCATCAGTCCTTCCAGTGAACACTCAGGAATGATCTCCTTTAGGATGGACTGGTTGGATCTCCTTGCAGTCCAAGGGACTCTCAAGAGTCTTTTCCAACCCCCTCGCACCTAGTTAACACTCAGAGAGAGACCCCATCGCACGGCTAAGGAGGCAAGCTTTCTCAGTACCCTGCACTGTGGCAGGCGAAGCAGGCTGCGCGGCAGGAAGGGCTTTTCCACTGCCCCCACCGCGCGACGTGAGATCTCTTTCTGGGGGAGGGGTGACCCCTTTCTGGGTTCTGAAGAGGAAGTTCGCAGCGGAAACCGGTACTGACAACTTGATTGAGGAGAGAAGGGTGACAACGGGGAGGGCAAGTGACTAATTCAGTCCCTCACGGGGCAGCGCGTAGGGTGTGGAGTAGGCCGTGTCGGTCCGCCGCGGCAGGTCACAGGCGGGTGACCTGGGGCGTGGCCTGAGATGGGGGCGTGATCTAGGCGTGGCCGGGGTGGGGCCTGGGCACCAGGGGCGGGGCCTCGGTGATCAGAGGGCGGGGCCTGAAGGATGGTGGCAGGATCTGGATGGGTGGGGTGTGGCTTGAGGGTGGGAAGGGGCGGGACCTAGACGATCGGGGGCGGGGCCTAGGGGACGGTGGCGGGATCTGGATGGTTGGGATGTGGTCTGAGGGCGGGCAGAGGCGGGGATGGGGCGGGACCCGAGAGGCTCGTGGGGCGGGGCCGGGCGGGGCCGGTGGCTGCCTGGAAGCGCGCAGGCGGTGTGTCAGCGACGCGGAGGTGCGCTGGTTTCGCCGGGTTCGGCGGGCGGCGACGGCGGCGGCGACGCGCACAAAGGCGGATTGTGGCTTCTCTGGTGCTGGCAGCGGGCGGCGCCGGGGCGGGGTCGGCGGGGCGCGCCCGGGGCCCCCGCGGGCACCGCGGCGCGGGCGATGAGTCGGGGCCCGGCATGGCCTCCGCGCGGCCGCCGGGCCGGGCCTGCGCCGCGGTGCCCGCGCCTGCGGGGCTCCGGGCCGGGCCGCCCGCCCTCCCGGCCGCCGCCGCCGCCGCCTCCCCCGAGCCTGCGGGTGGCGCGGAGGCCGAGGAGCGCTCGCTGCAGCACATGCTGCGCGCCATAGCCGAGGAGCGCGGCCGCGTCAGCCTGCGCCGCGAGGTCTGCGGCCTCGGTGAGTGGGGCCGGGCGGGGGCGAGGCCGGAGCCGTGGTGGCGCCGGAGTGTCCGCGCGCGTCTCCGTTTCTACGCGTGTCTCTTGAGTCTCCGCACGTCTGTCCCCGCGTGCGTCTCGGGGGAGACCCCCGCGTGTCGCCCCAGGTCCTCGCGTCCCGGTCGTTCCCGCGCCCCCGCGTCTCCGTCTCTGATTCTGGTCCCTGGAGGGGTCCGGCACGCTCGCGTCCCTGCGTGTCTGTCCCCCTGTCCGCCCATCCGGGAGTCTGCCCGTCTTCTCCCTCCCTCTCTCCTCCTTGACTCTACCGGGTCTCTTCCGTCTCGGGAAGCCCTCCCCAGGGCCTCCGTGCCGCGGCCGGCAGTGTGGACAGGGCAGGTCTCCGGCGCCCGAAGCCCTCCCCGGGGCCTCCGTGCCGCGGCCGGCAGTGTGGACAGGGCAGGTCTCTGGCGCTCGAAGCCCTCCCAGGGGCCTCCGTGCGGCGGCCGGCAGTGTAGACAGGTCAGGTCCCCGGCGCCAGAAGCCTTTGTCTCCCCGCGCGGCTCTGCGCCTTCGCGCTGACTGGGGACCTGTTGGACCGTGGGCCCCGAACCCACCCGCTGGGCAGAGGGAGCGGGGCGGCCGCCCTTGGGGCTGTAATTTCCGCTCTACGAAGGCCCCGAGTCCTAGATCGGCCGGTGAGTGGGGGCAGCGGTGTCCAGTATTGTCTACAGGGAACCGGAGGTGAGGGGCTGCAGGCGGGGATGGGGGTCTCCCGGCGCGGCTGGATGTGAGGTAATGGCTCCTGGTGGATCGTGTTTGGACTGAAGCGCTAGGATCCCCCCACCCCCACCGCACCCCACCCTGTAGGGTGGGTTTTGCGGTTTTCTCTCTGCAAAGACCCCTCCCTTCCTCCTGCGGGAATGACTTCATTACCACGTTGTCACCACCACCCCCCCCCCCCCAGTCTGGGCTGGGGATTTCTGAGGGGGCGACGGCAGCTTTTGGAGAAGGGAATGTTCACCTTGGAGATTCTAGGGCCCCGCCTTCATTCACCATTGGGGAAACTGGGTCCCAAAGAGCTGATATATCCCCCACCCCCAACCCACTTAAGGTCACAAGGCTTCCAGACCCCTTCAGCAGGCCACACCCTGGAGGCCAGGATGAGGGTGGGGATCAATTTGCATCCTCTTTTTTGTGGGAGGCAGGCTGCCCTGGAATGAAGCTTTCCTCACAAGTGGGGATGAAGGTGGTGGGCGTGAAGGTGAGGGTGTTTCCAACACAGAGCTGGACAGGGACATAGGTTTCTCTGGTCTCTTCTGAAAAGGTGTCACTAATGAGTTCTGAGCAGAAACTGAAGGATCCTCATCCCTCCATTCAGCAAACGTTGGTTGAGCACCTACTCTGTGCCCAGCTGCATGACCGCCCGGCAGGCTGCCTGTCACCTGGTGCAGAGTGTCTGAAATGGGAGGGGTCTGAGCGACAATCTGCTCCAGGCCCCTCTGCCCTGTTTGCTCAGCCTCTCCTGGCAGCCCTCCCCACTCCCCTGTCAGCCCATTCCTATGTCCTCTGAGCATCCTCTGCCCTGTTAGACAGTCCCTGCCCTGAAGGGCCTGCAGCGCCGTCCCGTAAGAACAGTAATCATTTGCCCTGGCACCTGGCACTCAGTGCTCCCTGAGCACTCAGTGTGTGCCAGGTGCTTTGTGCGGGTGCCCTCCATCTGATGCTGACTTTGCCCGAGAGGAGTGTGATCTCTCACCCACGAGGAGCCTGAGGTTCAGAGAGGCCCAGGGACAGCCTGCGAGGAAGTCGTACCGCTGGGGTTGACTGTGGTCGGGGCGACCCTGGGGCCTGGCCGCTCCGGATAATCCCAGCCAGGCTGAGTTGCGCCTGCTGTTGTGCTGCATCTGGGGAGGAGAACTGCGCCTGCTAGGCCAGGGACACGGACCGAGGGTCACACTGTTGCTGCGTCCCTCCACCTCACCTCTAGTTGCCCTTCACACACAAGGTCTCCCCATCCTACCACCCCCAGCCCCTCAGAGCTCAGTCCCTGTCGTGCTCCGGTGCTGTTTTCTGCTCCCGGGAGGCCACCTGTCCCACACACTCACCGGCCCTGCAGACATCTGCAGGTCTGCCTTCGGGCCTCAGTGCTGATGCCGCCACCCAGGGACCCTTCCCCCGCCCCCTGTCCTGCTGTCTGGGTGCTCATGTCCAGTGGGTCATTGGACTGCTGTGGCTCTGTGATGCTGTCTCCTCAGTTAGCAAGTGACCCCTCCAGGGCCTTGCCCCCATCTGGGTCCTCCCCGTCCCCCACCCAATGCCCAGCACGCAGCACTTGCAGAGCAGGTGCCCGGTGCTCATTCAGCAAAAGAAGGAAAGGATTACTTTCTGGACTGGGGAGTAAAGGGCGTGGATGGCAAGGAAGTTAGGATCTTCAGCCCGTAGAGGGACTCATGTTCCCATCTGCTTCAGTTTTCAGACGAGAGATGTGATGTTAAGAGAGGGGCAAGCTAAACACTGACTTCATGCCCAAGCAGAGTTAGGAGCGACTGGCCTGAGCACCTGGGTGTGAGCCAGAATGCCCTCCCCAAAGCACTTTGTACGTCCAGTTGCTCCCGTCATCCTCTCATCTCCACTTTGCAGCTGGGACAACCTGTTACAGTTATGAATTAACTTAAATCTCCCAGATTGTTGTTGACTCAACCCTTAGGCTGTTCAGAACCATACCATGCTCTCTGAGGTTGCTTTGAAGGTATGCAGGAGCCTCTAGGGGAGACCCTTGAACCTGGATGAGTCAGAGTCTGCCTATGAGATGTGAGAAATTGACTACTATTCCCCCACACCTAACCCCCACCCTGGCCACTCCCCACATCATTGCTTGGCTGCTATGATGAAAGGCACCTTGGAGACCCAAGCCTGATTTCTGAATCTTGTCCTCTGTATCCTCTGCAGCGGAAGCATTTGTCTGAACACTCGCTCTGTGCCAGATGTGGGGATCAGCTTGGATCCCTACCGCATGGGGCGGGGGACAGGTGAGTGGGGAGAGAGAGAGCCAGGTACTCAGGTGAACTCTGTGGAATCAGCCAGGCCTCTGGTCACTCTGAGCAGGGTTTTGGTGTTTTATACACAGGAAACTGCCTGTGCTTCCAGGGAACTTGTGGGCTGGTGGCTGGGGTAGCTTGTGCAGGGACCAAGAATCTCTGAGTTGGGAAGAGTGAGGTGGTCCAATGTCCAGATTTTGTGTGATGCTGACATCTAGACCAAAGGTGGAGATAGCCTGAAGCTTCCTCTTGGGGCTTGGGCCTTCTGATGGTTCCTGGACGTCAGCCCACGCACACTGTGTGGACAGGCTCCCTTTAACACGGGTGTCATGCCGCTGGCGTGTAGTCAGGTCATACGGACACAACCTGGGTATGAGTTGTGGAGAGGCTCTGTGAGGGGAGGGGCCTCCTCACACTGCTTTTTTTTTGGTGCCCTGCCTAGGCTGAGTGTTATATATTTTTTTAGCTTTATTTTGTTGGTTTTTTTTTTTTTTTTTTAATGGCCGAAGCCAGCCTGTGGAATCTTAATTCCCCAACCAGGAATTGAACCCGCACCCTCCGCAGGGAAAGTGCAGAGTCCTAACCCCTGGACCACCGGGAAGTTCCCAGGGCTGAGCATTTTGAAGCTGCTTGTTCCTGGGCGCTCACCCCTGTTTAGGTGGCCTAGGGAACTTTCTCTGGAGTGCTGCGGGACCAAATGGAGTATTTCCCTTTCACCATGTCCTTTTATCCTCAAACTAATTCTCTTAAGGTGGGGATTATTAAACTCTTCTCTTTGTCCTGGTGGAGAAACACAGGTTCGGCTGTGAAGTAACGTACCCCAGTCCCGTGGCTAGTAAGTGGCGGAAGAATCTGCCTGAACCCCAGCTCTTAGCAGAGGTGAACGCCCACACCTGTCCTCACGTGACCCGATGTAGGCCTGCGTAGCTACCTGCCGCCAGGTGGCCTGGGGGCAGGCCAGGTGGAGGTGGAAGAGGTGGTGAGGGGCACAAAGAGGGGACCCCTGTCCGCTGATTGGGACGGGCCGCGGTCATACCTCTGAGAGGGGGGCCTGAGGCGGGCAGAACTTGCCAGGCTGGAACGGGGAGGCTTGAAGGGCGGCTGCGGGAGTTGAGGCCAGAGTGGCTTTTGGGGCTCCGGGTGCCCGGCTGAGACTTGGGTGCTCCTGAGGCCCGCCCTCATGCCGCTCTGTGGGTGTTTGACTTGAAGACCAGCTGGCACTTAGAGAAGCTGTTAGTTCTGGAGGTGGGGGCTCAGCCCGTCTGTCGTGTGCCAGCCCCACTGGGCCTTCACTTCTGTCTCCTGTGGAGGCAGCTTCTGCTGTTAGCCCAGAGGAGGAAACCAGGCTTCAGAGAGGAAAGTGACTCCCCCAGGCTCATGCAGCTAGGAGCTAGCAGAGCTGGGGTTCTCAGGGTTCCAGCCAAGGCCGGTCAGGTGCCAGGAGCCATCCTGCAGAGTTGATGGAATGAGGCCGAAAGAGGGCTAAGGGGGCGGTTGCCTTCCCACAGGCCTCGCCTCTGCGCGGAACACCTGCACGCGCCACTGCCAGTGTGTTGGGAAGGTCCTTGCACGCTCCGCTGGGCCTCTGTCTGGCTCGGCGCTGTGGCTGGGGCGTCATGTCGGGCAGGGGATGTCCATGGGAGGTGTGGCTGGAGGGGAAGACCATGGGGCCTGTGCCTGCCACCCCTTGTGGCCTCCGTGTCCTCATCCGTGAAGTGGGGATGTCAGGGTCTGGAGGGTCGAGGGAATCGTCAGGGAAAGGACAGGCACAGCCATACGGGGCGGCGTAGGGCCACGGGAGCCGGCGTAGGGCCGCTGGGGCCGCGGCAGGACTGGGCTCCATGCTGCCCCGGCACAGGCTGGCCCTCGGTGGCACCGTCGTTATAACGGGCACAGACCTCTGGCCGTGGAGTTGGGGCAGGACCCGAGCTCCGCAGGTGATGGCTTCGCCGTGGCTGTGGCTGGTTTCCCGGGGGTCCCTGGGGTCCCCCCAGCACCAGGGCTGGCTGAGTTGGCCGTGGGCCAGTGCGCAGGGAGGAAGTGTGGCCGTTGGAATGGCAGGGGGGCCTCTCTCGGTTCCTGCGCCTATTTTTAAGGCCTGTGGGTTCCGGCCTCCACCATTTCTGGGGCTGCCGGTGGGTCCTCTCTCAAGGTCAGGGCCCTGCGTCCTTTCAGAGAATGCTGAGGACACGGGCCTTCACTCTCTAAGGAGGCTGAGGCTCGGGGCTGCAGAGATTCTTGGCAGAGCCAGAGGGCGGTCAGCTGTGTTGGCGCCCACCGCCCTCCCCTGCCCTGGGCTGGAGTGCCTGCTGTGCCCCTGCCCCGAGGCCTTGTACGAGGTGCACCCCTCCTTGAGGCAGTGGCTCCTTATTTACATCCGCCTCAAATACCAGCCAAGCCACCAGGCCCCTGAAGAGAAGCCTGGGGTGGGACACTTGTTTAAAAAAAACAACAAAAACAGCCTCAAAAACCCCCAGACAAAAATTTGTTTTCCCAATTAAAAAATGTTACATGCACAATATAGAAACTGGAAAATATTAAGAGAATGGAAAAAAAATCACTCCTAGTTCCAGTTACGCAGAGACACATGGCATCACCGACTCGATGGGCATGAGCTTAAGCAAACTCCGGGAGCTGGCGATGGACAGGGCTGAGCTGAACTGAACTGACACTATTAACTTTGCAAAGTCTCCACTTCCAAGCTTTCTGAAGCCCCTTAACAGATACTTGACATTCTACACATGAAGTTTCTTCATCAAGCTTTCTTACTTAAAATTCCTAAAACATTTTCCATGTTGTTCAGACTCGAAGCATTATTTAAGTGACTGCAGGGTGGTTGAGTGGATGTGCCGTGATTTGCTTAATTGGTCTTGTCTTGGGGGAAACTTAGTTTGGATCCAGTTTTTCACTTCTATAAACAGCTTGCCACAAGCCTCTTCATCTGTGTGGAGCTTTCTGCAAGAGGAGGATTTCTTTGGGCCCCCAGCCCAGGAGGCTGTTTCTTAGAGATTGCTGTCTGACCCCCAAGGGCCAGACTGAGACCATGCATGGATGTGGCAGGTGGCAGACAGATGTTTACCAAACTCATGGAGGACTTTCTGAGTTGCCGGGGCGGAGCGCTTCCGGGGCAGATGGTAGTGGCAGGTGGGCAGAGGGTGACGGTTCATGCTGCCCACGCGTCCCGCCCAGCCCCTTCCCAGACCAGCCCAGACCCTGGCTGGGTCCCCAGCCCCCAGTCCTGACTGCCCTCGGCCATCGGACACCATCTTCCCTTCGGGATGTGTCGCAGGTACCTGCCCCTCAGTCTGGCCAGGCCTGGGTGGAGGTCAGCCCTTCCTGGCACCCCCCTCTCCCGTGGCTGAGTTCTGCCCACCCGGGCCATCCCTCACCCCCACCTCAGGTCCCCCTTGGGCTGCACTGCGTCCCTGCGGCTGCCACCCCCTACCGTGTTGTACTCTGCCGGTCACGCCCTGCAAGACTCCTCAAGGCAGCCAAGTCAGCGTGCAAGACCCTTTGTGACCTGGGCCTGCTCGCAGCTGCGCCCCCGCCATGTGAGTCTTCTGGGGAGGGGGTGCTCCTCCATGGGGAGTCTCACCTCTCACTTCCCGCCCTTTCCTGACCTCTGGAAGGGCTCTGCTGCCCCCTCCCCACCCTGTTCTTGGCACCTGTAGGAATGTCCACCCGCAGGCCTGTGAGGCACAGTCTCCTGTGTGTGGCCTCTTCTCCCTCACCTCCCCTGCAGGGCCACTGGGCTGGCTCTGGGTCCCCTGTGCCAGCTCATGGCAGAGCAGGCCCAGGGCGGGGGCTGGGGGCAGTGAGGGGGAAGAGTTGGACTGGGGGAGGGGGCAGTGTGGGAGAGGGGTGGGGTCGGTGTGGGCGAGGGGGGTGGGGGCAGGGCTTGGTGTCTGTGGAGTGAAGACAGGGGTCATTCTTAGGAGGCAGCCCTTGTGTAGGGCAGTTATCAAGGTGTGGGGGGTCCTGCCTGGCAGAGACAGAGCAGAGAAGGTCCAGAGGTTGAATGCCGTGTCACTTTGGGGAGGTTACTGCTGTTCTCCGATCCCCTGGAGGAGTGGGACTCCTTACTGTCCTGCATCCACCTCAGGCAGAAGTCAGCTTGCAGACCTGGAGCCCAGGGAAGGTCACCAACGCTGCCCAGGACAGGTTTCGGCCCTGGGTCAAGTCCAGGGGATCCCTTGGGAGTTGCTGCAGTCAGGGCCCCTTCCCCCACCCAGCCCTTGGTTTCATCTTGGGTAAAACGGGGAGGGAAGGTTGACTGGCCCACTGTTCACAGCCCGTGGTTCTGGGACACTTAGTCACCAGTGCACATGCCTCTAACACCGAGCCACCATGCTTCGGGGAGGACCGTGCTGCTGTGGTTCAGGACAAGGGAAGTGAAATTGGGAGAAGCAGACGCAGGAGGAACCGCGCAGCCCACCCCAAAGTGGACGTAAGAACTGGGCCATCCCGCCACCCAGAGCTGCTGCGTCACGCTTGGGACAGTAGGCCTCACACCCAGAGAGCCCCCCAGCTCGGTCTGCAGGTCTGTCCTTCTGATCCCCTGCGTGTGGAGGCTGGTGCTACCTCAGGTGGTCCCCAAGGCTGTGCCCTGCTTCCAGGAGGTGGGGCCCTGGGTTTCAGGCTCCGCCCTGACCTCAGGAGGGAGCCGCCCCCGAGTGGGTCTGGTCAGCTCCTGGGAGTCCTTGTCCTACCCCAGCTCCCTGCAGCAGTCCCCGAGGAGTCAGGGGGTCAGCCTAGCCCGGAGAGGCTGTGCCAGGTGCGGGGTGGGGGTGGGGTCATCCCAGTCTGTGTCAGGAGCCCCTCTCCAAGTCTGGGGAGGCCGCTTCCCTCCCCAGAGCAGCCACTGCTCCCTCACTGCGAGCCCAGCCGTGGTGAAGAGGATGTCACCTCTGCTGGTGGACCAAGGTGATGGGCCTCAGAGAGACGAAGGCCCCTGGTCAGGGTCCCACGTAGTCCGTGCGGGTTCTGCACCCAGGCCTCCTGGACTCTAGGCTGTGTCTGTGCCTGTCACACACGGACATCCATTTCTCCAAAGGCATTTGTGCCTTTTCTTCCCCATGGCCTCACCCTGGTCTAGTGTATTAAGAAGAACCCCGGCTGCTGCTCTTCACAGGGAAGGACCTCTTAGAAGAAGCGAGAGTGAAGGAGGGAAATGAAAGAGGACCGCCAGGGAGGGGGCATTCTGGGGGAGGAAGCCGCGGGGCTGAGGGCTGGAATTGCACAAGGCTGCCCCCCGCCCCCCAGACCCTGGGAAGGAGGAGAAATGAGAGGAGCCACCCCTGGGGGAGGGGGAGATGTGTTTTGGGGGGACTCTGTGGGTGACACCTGAAGCGCCTGTGTCTGTTGACTCTGCCCAGGGCCTGGTCGGGGGAGGCGGGCAGGCTTTGAGTCCTAGCTTCCCGCAGCGGGTCACATGTTGGAAGTGCTTAGTAAAGCTCAGCCTGCACCCCTGAAGCCCGCAGGAGCAGCTGCTGGGGTGCAGCCGTGAGCAGGGCAGTCCTTCTGCCTGGGCTCCCTGGGTGGGCTGGCCCAGCTGACCCGGGTCCCTAGCCCCGAGCCTGGTTTGTGGGCAGGGGTGGGCACCCACACGGCCTGGGGTTGCTGGGTGGCACCGCTGCTCGGGCACAGCTGTGAGCCTCTTGCAGGGCTGGCCTGGGCTTCTGGGCTCCCACCATGTGCCTCGTACTGTGTGACATGGTGGGAGGAGGTGGGATAGTGACCAGGGCAGGGACCAGGTGACCTCCAGCCTGGGCAGGCGGGCGGGAGCTGGGGCGGCCGGGCCACGGCCCCTGTCTGGGCTGGGTACCTTGCATGGGTGTTTATGGAAGGTCACTGAGGAGAACGGCCTCTCCTCGTCCCGGAGGCTGGTTGATGTGCTGGACAAAGCAGTGAGTTGGGAGTTGGCTTAAGGCCACGTCGGTGCTGGCGACGTGGGGTTTGAACGGGGAGCTACTGTTTTGGCCTGATGAGTGGGCAGGCAGGCTCGAAGCCATCTGGGAGTGGTTAGTAGGGAGCGGGCTGGCCGCAGTCCCGTGACGGTGGCCGCAGGACTGTGGGGTTTGCATGCACTGCCGCTTCGGAGAATCCAGAGGATCGCTTTTGGGAACTGTGGGGGCCGTGGGAACTCTAGTCCCACCCGTGAAAGTGACCTTGAGGTTGGGTCCGGGTTTCTTCCTCACTGCACCCAGGCCTCAGGTGATGCCCAGCATGGGGCAGGTCAGGGTGGGGGCTGAACCTGACCTGGAGCTGGCCAATGGGGATCGAGGCCTCCCTGCGGGGGAACCCAAGGGTGTAGAAGCCTTTGAAGGATTTCGCAACGCTGCACACATTGTGAGAAGGGACGGTGGCTTTGGGCTGGTTTTCAAAGCCGCTGTGTTCTCCGAGTCAACCGGAAACCGGAGTGTGTCAGTCACACAGTCGTTGGTCAGCGTGGCTGACTCCCTGTTTGGGCCCTGCCCTGTGCTGGGTGCTCCGCCACTCTGCCAGCAAGCTGCCTGCTCACGGTGGCGGGGACACACATGTGATGAGGCCCCACCCAGGGCAGAGAGCGTGGCTGAGCGCTGGGCTGCGGTTTGCCCTGCCCCCTGCTAGCAGGGTGACCTCAGACAGGTGAGTCACACCTGCAGCCTCCACCTCGTCCTCAGCGGAGTGAAGACACTAACAGGCGCTTTAATTGAGTGTTAGCAGCTGAACCCGCCGAGATGCATACGCTTCGAGCTTCTGATGACTTTACAACGCCTCCAGTGTACCCGTGCATATAGGATACTCCCATCACCTCCCTGATGCAAACCTAATACTGAAGCTGCAGCTGAACCCAGAGCCAGCGCTCGGTGGCGGCTGCCCGTCTTTCCTCACCGTCTCCTTTTGCACAACATGTGGGTAGAAATCTGGCTCTGACTTCCACTCCTCGTCTTCTGGGGTCCATTCCTCAGCACTCTAAGTTTTCCCCCTCGTTTTGTTGGCATCTTGTTTTTTTCGTTGGTGCGGGGGCATTTGTTATCCCTTTCTTTTGTATGTGATTTGCAACGATGCGCTTAACTCCAGTATTCTTGCCTGGAGAATCCCAGGGACAGGGGAGCCTGGTGGGCTTCTGTCTGTGGGGTCGCACAGAGTTGGACACGACTGAAGTGACTTAGCAGCAGCAGCAGCAGCTTACCCAGCTAACCCTTGAATTGCACTTTTTAATAAATACTTGTAACAGTGAAAACAGTTTTTGATCTTTTGAAGATCATGTGTGGTCAAGTGGCTCAGTTGGGTCGGGGAGGTGCTTGGTGGGGGATGTGGATGGTGGGAACGGGCCCCCCAGAGGTGATGGCGAGCTGACTTGCATAAGCCAGGTTGGGCTGGGCCCCGGAATAGACTCCACGGAGAGGGGAGGGGTGGCTGGGGATGCGTAGGGTGTTCAGTCAGCGAAGAAGGTGTGCGGGGCGGCTGGAGTGTGGGAGACCACACTGCCCTCTGGAAGAGGTTCTCTGGAGGGCCTGGCTCCTCTGGGGAGGAAGGCTGGACTTTCCCTGAAGAAGAAAGGAGCCAGGCAGGTGATGGCTCTCCTGGTCCGGCCCCTGAGCATCACTGAAACCTGAGCTTCCCTGGGGCTGCAGCAGAGGACCGGCCTGGCCCGTGGGGTGGCTCACGTGGGGCCTGTCTGACCAGCTCTCCATCCAAGTGCCTCATCGGGGCAGCCCTGGGCCTCCCCAGGCAGCTTCTTTGTCTTCTGTGCCCTGGGGGAGGGAGCTCGGAGAGCCACGAGTTGATGAAAGGCCTATTGAGGGGTCATAGAAGCCTATTCATGCTGCCCTGGCTGCCCGGGGGCGGAAGTGGCTGAGTGCTGCCCTGGCCTCTCCCCACAGAGGCCAGTTGACCCCCCAGCCTTCGGGAGGAGCTGGGCTGAGCTGGGCGCCCCCGAGCCAGGCAGCTCTCAGGAGGCCTCCTGAGGGGCCCGTGGGCAGGCTGGGCACCCGGCATCCACAGGTGCGGGTCACGCCTCCGCCCATTTCTCGTCTCCACAACAGAGAGGCTCCATTCAGGGCTCCATTCAGCCCCTTCAGGGCCCCAGTCCTCTGAGGGTCCGCACAAAGCCCCACCCTGCCAGAGGCCACGTGCGGTCCCGGCCTCCCGGCTGTGGCCCCTTCCCCTGGCCCGCCCCCTCTCCAGGAGGGCCTTGAGTGCTGGTGCTCAGCCCCCTGAACCTCCCCCCTTCGGGGTGCGCTCCCTGACGCCCGGGCTGGGTGCAGCGCTGTGGTGCAGGCCCGGGGCTCCGCCTGCCCTCCCCACCCTCCCGACGCAGCTGTCCTGAGACCGATAGGTGTCCTTTCACGGGAGCTCCGAAGAACTCCAGGACCGTGGTCTTCTGTGTCTCAGTGCAGAGAATTCAGCGAGAGCGGAGTGGCTGATAAGATCTGGTTTGCTTGACTAGGACACTTGAGAGGCTCGCCAGCGGGCGGGTGAGAAAGCCACGCCCTGAGAACTCAGTGGGCTGCAGTTTCCTGTGAAAGTGACAGTCGCTCAGTCGTGTGTCACCCTCTGTGACCCCGTGGACTGTAGCCCGCCAGGCTCCTCCGTCCATGGGATTCTGCAGGCAGGAATACGGAGTGGGTTGCCGTTCCCTTCTCCAGGGGATCTTCCTGACCCAGGGATGGAACCCAGGTCTCCCGCATTGCAGGTGTATTCTTTACCATCTGAACCACTAGGGAAGCCGCACAGTCTCATAATCAAAGGAAAAGTGGGGAGGGGGAGAAGACCTTCTTTGTCTTTCTTGCCTAGACGTCATGCTTCCATTACCAGCTCCTCCTCCAGGCTGGGCAGGGGAGTTTCCTTCCACAGATGGTTGTTTTTCGAAGGTGCAGAGAGCATGTCCTTGGGATTGCTAGCTCACTGAGCTCGCTGGACAGGATGGAGGTCTCAGGCCGCTCTGTTTTATTGCTCTGGGTCACGTCTCGTGCTTCTGCCGCGCGGTTTGGTTGCTAGGCAAGCCTGCTTGGTTGCGTGGTTAAGCGCGCGTGCTTTCTCGAGCAATGATTAACTTCCAGAGGTCTCCCGTATTTTTTCTACTCACAGTCCTGTAGAGGGACCGACTATTTAATCACCTGTCTGTCCTTGTGATTCCCCCCTCCAGGTGTTTATCCTTTTATGCATAAAAGGGGGTGAGGGTGATGGTCCTTCAGTCATTAGCTCCTTCCAGCTGAGATGGGCAGAGGCCTGCCTGGGGAAGGAGCAAACAGCTGGCTTATTGCCCGTCTCTGCTGGGAGAACTGCCAGTCATTGTCATTTTGGTTAACATCACCCTTTTCACTGACTTAGAAATTAAGCGTTGGAGAACGAGTCTCCAAAAAGATGTGTATGAAAAGAAATACAGCCGTAAACATCAGAAAAGTCATTCAAAGAGATTGTAATCATGATTTTGAAGATCCAAACCATATTTTAACCCCGACAGTTTCCAAATCCGGAAGGGGGTCACTTAAGGCCTCAATTTGTTTTGAGTTAGGCCCAGAATCTCAGTCTTTTATATTTCAGGGTCTGTTGAGTCTTTTATTTCAGTTGTAGGTTTAATCTGTACCTTTTTTTTTTTTCTTTTCTTCTGTTAAAACATTTGATGATGAGGGTAGCTTTCTTGTCCCTTGAGAGAGAGGGTGGCCTTTTCTTAACGAAATAGGACAATCAGGCACAAACAGAAAGCAGTGGAGAAGCAACGGGTGTTGATGTCACAGAAAAGGGGTCCCAGGAAAGTGTGCCCGTCTCCTTCCTGCCACTCCCGTTACACATTTCCTACAGTTATCAAGGTTTTCAGTCATTTGGGTTGAAACCAAGGAGGCTGCGCCAGTGTATATGAGAAATTCCGTCAAGTGGCCCGCATTTCAGTGACCACCAAGGCTCAGCTGCAGTCACACAGACGCCACCTCTGGGCGGAGCCACCGCTGGCTTTGGGCCGCATCAGTCTTCTGATTGTGAAGCTGTCAATGACCGGGGGACCCCTCACTCGCTGGTGCCTGGGCATCCCCTCTGTCAATGCCCTGTCGATCCCTGGTCAGGGCACTAGGTCCCCTGTGCCGCAACCAAAGATCCCATGTGCCACAGCGAGGACCAGAGATCCCACGCCCTACAAGGACTGAAGATCCTGCGCACTGCATCTGAGACCCAGCACAGCCACATCAGATCAGATCAGATCAGTCGCTCAGTCGTGTCCGACTCTTTGCGACCCCATGAACTGCAGCACACCAGGCCTCCCTGTCCATCATCAACTCCCGGAGGTCACTCAGACTCACATCCATCGAGTCAGTGATGCCATCCAGCCATCTCATCCTCTGTCATCCCCTTCTCCCCCTGCCCCCAATCCCTCCCAGCATCAGAGTCTTCTCCAATGAGTCAACTCTTCGCATGAGGTGGCCAAAATACTGGAGTTTCAGCTTTAGCATCATTCTTTCCAAAGAAATCCCAGGGCTGATCTCCTTCAGAATGGACTGCTTAGAGCTCCTTGCAGTCCAAGGGACTCTCAAGAGTCTTCTCCAACACCACACTTCAAAAGCATCAATTCTTTGGCGCTCAGCCTTCTTCACAGTCCAGCTCTCACATCCATACATGACCACAGGAAAGACCATAGCCTTGACTAGGCGAACTTTGTTGGCAAAGTGATGTCTCTGCTTTTGAATATGCTATCTAGGTTGGTCATAACTTTCCTTCCAAGGAGTAAGCGTCTTTTAATTTCATGGCTGCAGTCACCATCTGCAGTGATTTTGGAGCCCAGAAAAATAAAGTCTGACACTGTTTCCACTGTTTCTCCATCTATTTCCCATGTAGTGATGGGACCAGATGCCATGATCTTCGTTTTCTGAATGGTGAGCTTTAAGCCAACCTTTTCACTCTCCACTTTCACTTTCATCAAGAGGCTTTTTAGTTCCTCTTCACTTTCTGTCCACAGCCACATAAATAAATGTATTTTTAAAAAGCCATTTATATCTCCCTTTGCCTTTCCATCCTGCTTCATTTTATTCTGCTCTCATATGAAACTTACTTGTTAAGAAAATTAACCCTCATTAATTTTTCCAGCGTGGTGTTTGTTTTTGCCTTTTTTTATGGTGTGTAGGGCTTTTCGTTTTCTATAGAAATTTTTTATGTACTTTGATTTATCTATCATCCTTTTTTTTTTTTTACTATCATTCTTTTCTTTGACCGCCTCCTCTTTCTGAGAGAATCAAAAAAACTCATGCGTGGTTTATTTCATTTTCTTATGATTTTACTTTTAGCATCAGAAGTGTTTCTCTTTCCAAAATTGGTTTTGGTCTGAGCAGGGGCCCAGCCTCATTCTCTTTCCTCTGCTGGCCAGTCTTTCCAAGACCATCTGTTGAAGAACCAGCTTTATCCTACTGACTAAAAGGATGAATCTTTATGTGAACTAAATTACCGTGTGTTTCCATTCTGGTTTTGTGCTTTCTCTTCTGTTCTATTGATCAGTCTAATTGTGTACCAGCACCGCCTCGCTTTTCTTAATCACTCAATTCATCTTCCTCACTTAATTAGCCAATATTTATTGTTTCCTACAAGTCAAATACTGTTCTAGGAGCTAAGTGTACAGTAGTGAACAAAACAAGGAGGGAAGGTGCTCTGTTAGGACAGATGGGTTCTAGTAAGGCAGGTGCTGGCACTTGAGGGCCCCAGGCCAGCCCCAGCCTGCTGCCTGTTGTTGTAAATGAACTTCTTGGCACATCGCCATGGCCATTTCTTTATGTAGTGCTGTGGGTGATCTTGTAGTTGAGACAGGACCATATGGTCTGCAGAGTATTTTCTGTCTGGACCTTAATAGAAAAAGGTTTGTGGCTGCTGTACTTGGGAAAGACTGAAAGCAAAGAAAACAGATAAAACAGATACGATGCTATACAGTGGTAGTAGTACAGGTGGTTTGGGAAGGTCTCCCCGAGAAGGTAGGCGTTTGAGTAAAGAGCTAACGGAGCGACTTCCCTGGTGGCCCAGTGGCCAAGAGTCCATGCTCCCACTGCCCTCCCTGGCCGGGGAACTGGATCCCACATGCCACAACTGAGTTTGCCTGCTTCAAAAAGCAGGCAAGAAAAGACCCTGATGCTGAGAAAGATTGAAGGTGGGAGGAGAAGGGGATGACAGAGGATGAGATGGCTGGATGGTATCACCAACTCAATAGACATGAGTTTGAGTAAACTCTGGGAGTTGGTGATGGACAGGGAGGCCTGGCGTGCTGCAGTCCATGGCGTCGCAAAGAGTCGGACTTGACTGAGCGACTGAACTGAACTGACATGCCTCGAAGATCCTGCATGCTGTAAGTAAGAACCAGGGAGGCGAGGAAGGAAGCCTCACAGAGGATTTGGAGCAGGAAAGTGACAAGAACTGTTTCAAGTCTGGGGGCCGTTTAGGAAGCTGGGACAGTCCACACCGGCAGGAAATGGTGGTGCTTGGCCCCAGCTGGAAGAATGGTTTGTGGGAAGCAGATGGATTCCAGATACATTTACAGATAGAATCAATGAAATGATGCAGAGATGAAGTCAGAGAGTTCTGCAGGAAAACAAAAGACAAACCCACCAAACAATGGTAGAATTGAACAAATTTGTCAGTTAACTTGTCTGTCCAAGTGAGGACTGAAAAGTTTCTGTTGGAATCAACGTCTGGTGAGACAATAGCTAGAGGTGTCATGGGGTTAAGAGAGGGTTTGCGGTTTTTCTTTAACTTGGGTAATTCTTGAGTATTTTTTGGGGGGGGGCAGTCTTTTGGTTAGAAGTGAAGAAACTTACCCATGGCATCTTAGAAAGGGAAACTAAATCTGAAAAAGAATATATGATATATAGGTATCTGAATTATATGTATTTATATAACTGAATCACTTTGCTGTGGACCTGAAACTCTGTTGTAAATCAGCCGTCTTCAGTGGGGACTTCCCTGGTGGTCCAGTGACTGAGACCCTGCCCTTCCGATGCAGGGGGCCCTGGGCTTCATCCTTGGTCGGAGAACTAGATTCCAGGTGTCGCAACTAAAAGTTCGCATGCTGCAACTACGATCCCATGCAAACAAATAAGGGCTGGCGCTAGTGGTACAGAACCTGCCTGCCAGAGCAGGAGATACAGAGATGCAGGTTTGATCCCTGGGTCAGGAAGATCCCCTGAAGGAGGGCATGGCAGCCCACTCCAGTATCGTTGCCTAGAGAATCCCACTGACAGAGAAGCCAAGCGGGCTACAGTTCATAGGGTTGCAAAGAGCTGGACATGACTCAAGTGACTTAGCACACAGGCATGCAGCCAGACACTAAAAAACCCAACAACACTATACTTCAATTTAAAAAAGTAAAAAGAGAAATTTATTGGCTAACAATCTAGAAGATTTCAGTCTAAGCTTCCGGAAGACTGGGGAAGCCCAACACTAAGAACTTGAGTGGATCTCCTCTCTCTCTGTCTGTGATCTCTTGTCTCTGGCTGTTTCCTCTCTCAAGTCCTCCTTCTCCACGTGGCAGGACAGGCACTGTATGATTTGGGTTGATGGTGACTTAAGGGTTTAGCTCTCCGAGTATGTTTCCATATCTGAGAGGATTCATGGCCCCACGTCACTCTTTCTGCGTTTTCCTGACTGTTCTTATTTTGAAACATTCTTGGCATTTTCTTTTGGGTCATGTTAAATTAATAGATCAAATTAGGTAGAATTGCTGCCTCTGTGATCTGAATATTCTATTATGATTATGTTTGTTGTGATGGTCTGTGATCAGTGAGTTTCGATGTCAACACTGCAAAAAGATTGTGACTTCCTGCAGACTCAGATGATGGCTAGAATTTTTCAGAAATGAAGGATTTTTAAATGGAGGTATGTTTTCGCTTTCTCAGACATAATGCTATTGTGCACTTGCTGCTGCTGCTAAGTCGCTTCAGTCGTGTCCAACTCCGTGCGACCCCATAGATGGCCTCCCACCAGGCTCCCCCGTCCCTGGGATTCTCCAGGCAGGAACACTGGAGTGGGTTGCCATTTCCTTCTCTAATGCATGAAAGTGAAAAGTGAAAGTCAAGTCGCTCAGTTGTGCACTTGCTAGACTACAGAATTGTATACACGTAACTTTTAATTCAACAAGCCAGGCTTCAGCAATACATGGACTGTGAACTTCCAGATGTTCAAGCTGGTTTTAGAAAAGGCAGAGGAACCAGAGATCAAATTGCCAAATCCGCTGGATCATCGAAAAAGCAAGAGCGTTCCAGGAAAACATCTATTTCTGCTTTATTGACTATGCCAAAGCCTCTGATTGTGTGGATCACAGTAAACTGTGGAAAATTCTGAAAGAGATGGGAATATCAGACCACCTGACCTGCCTCTTGAGAAACCTATGTGCAGGTCTCTTCAAGGCTATGGTTTTTCCAGTGGTCATGTATGGATGTGAGAGTTGGACTGTGAAGAAAGCTGAGCATCGAAGAATTGATGCTTTTGAATTGTTGTGTTGGAGAAGACTCTTGAGAGTCCCTTGGACTGCAAGGAGATCCAATCAGTCCATTCTAAAGGAGATCAGTCCTGGGTGTTCATTGGAAGGACCGATGATGAAGCTGAAACTCCAGTACTTTGGCCACCTCATGCAAAGAGTTGACTCATTGGAAAAGACCCTGATGTTGGGAGGGATTGAGGGCAGGAGGAGAAGGGGATGACAGAGGATGAGATGACTGGATGGCATCACCGACTCAAAGGACAAGAATTTGAGTAAACTCCAGGAGTTGGTGATGGATAGGGAGGCCTGGTGTGCTGCGATTCATGGGGTTGCAAAGAGTTGAGTATGACTGAGTGACTGAACTGAACTTTTAATTCAATGGGAAACCAGTATGTGTGATTCACTTTATTGTGATATTTGCTTTCATTGCCCTGGTCTGGAACCAAACTCCCAACATCTCCAAGGTCTGCCTGTAATAGTGGGTTGTGATGATACTCACTTCGTCTCTTTTTAGAATATTTATTTATTTGGCTGTGTAGGGTCTTAGTTGCAGCACATGGGATCTTTAGTTGTAGCATGTGGGGTCTATTAGTACTCCCCGGACCAAGGATTGAACCTGGGCCTCCTGCACTGGGAGCTCGGAGTTAGCCACTGCACCACCAGCGAAGTCCCCATTTCTGTTTTTTTTCTAGTTGAGGTACATATTGTGTTTAAGGAAGTATTTGTGTATTCCTACTTTATAGGGAATTTTAAAAAAATCAAGAATGAGTATTTAATCTTACTGAATGTTCTCCCAGTATCTGTGAATACGATCATGTGTTACTTCTCATTTGAACTATAACTTTATCATGAATATATAACTAGATTTTCTAGTATTGGACAATTCTTATACTTCTGAGTTAAATTCTACTTGGCATACTTTTAACAGATGGCTGGACTCTATTAAATATATTATTTAAGATTTTTATGTTATGTGATGAGTGCAGTTAGCCCATAATTTTCTCTCTGTGTTGTTCTGGGGGGTCAAGGCTGTACCTCCTTGTTAAAAAGAATTTGCAAGTTTCTCAGGCTCTTAAAAACTTGTGCATAGCATTTGAGCTGTCTGTTTCTTGAAGATCTGATACTGAGTGACTGATAGTTGCTCAGTCATGCCTGACTCTTTGCAACCCCACGGACTGTAGCCTGCCAGGTTCCTCTGTCCATGGACTTCTCCAGGGAAGGTTACTGGAGTGGGTTACCATTTCCTTCTCCAGGGGATCTTCCCGACCCAGGGATCCTGCATTGCAGGAGAGTCTTTCCCATCTGAGCCACCAGGGAAGCCTACTATTAAGAGACATTTCTAAGTATAAAGACAGGCCAGCTTAAAAAGTATCAGCAGAGACACGCTTAACTTTATCTTATGATCTATAGACAATACACTAGAATATGTAATGAATCCATACAACTTTTCCAAAGGAAAACCCAAGACAGAAGTAGAAGATCTGGTAACATCCTCTCAAAAACGTCTCTTGGCTCTGGCGTACTTGTTTAGGGAGTAGCTCTGGGGCAGTTTTCTTTACTGTAATACATGCCCATGATTTCTTTCTTTTTTGGCCTTGCCGTGCAGCTTGCAGGATCTTAGTTCCCCGACCAGGGATTGAACCTGTGCTTCCCTGCAGTGGAAGCGAAGAGTCCTAACCACTGGACCACCATGACCATCATTTCTAACGGCTGTAAACTGTTTTAAGTACTCAGTTACCATAGCTTGTTTCACCTGTGTGGTTTACTGGTCTGGAGAAGGACTGCGGTGGTTTTCAAGGAATGCCTCCTGAAGTCCTGTTCACGACTATTCCAAAGCTCTGGTTAGTGAGAGATAATTCCAAGTTATTAACAGTAGCAACAGCATGTTCCTCTGTTGAGTGTTGAGGAGGCGCCTGTTGCCGTTCTGAGCACCTGGGGTTGGCTCTAATCCCCAGGGAGGCTGCAGGACAGAGCTCCTGGGTCTCAGATGTGCAGTGGGGAGGCTTGGAGGCCTGAGTTGATTTCTTGGTTGCTCACCAGCGACCCTTCAGTATCCTCATTATACAGTGGCTGGAAGACCCCAGGCCCAGGGTCTTGGAAAGAGTAGGAGGGGCTGGGTTTGAGCCTCAGAAGCTCTTGAGCTACTGGATTCCCAAGCTTCTGTGACCTTATCTTTAAACTGAAGCCTGAGGATTTTTTAAGCTCAGGTTATCCCACCTTATCAGTTAGAAGCAACAGTTAGAACTGAACATGGAACAACAGACTGGTTCCAAATAGGAAAAGGAGTACATCAAGGCTGTATATTGTCACCCTGCTTATTTAACTTCTATGCGGAGTACATCATGATAAATGCTGGGCTGGATGAAGCACAAGCTGGAATCAAGATTGCCGGGAGAAATATCAATAACCTCAGATATGCAGATGACACCACCCTTATGGCAGAAAGTGAAGAATTAAAGAGCCTCTTGATGAATGTGAAAGAGGAGAGTGAAAAAGTTGGCTTAAAGCTCAACATTCAGAAAACTAAGGTCATGGCATCTGGCCCCATCACTTCATGGGAAATAGATGGGGAAACAGTGGAAACAGTGACAGACTTTATTTTGGGAAGCTCCAAAATCACTACAGATAGTGACTGCAACCATGAAATTAAAAGACACTCCTTGGAAGGAAAGTTATGACTGATCTAAACAGCATATTAAAAAGCTGAGACATTACATTGCCAACAAAGGTCTGTCTAGTCAAGGCTATGGTTTTTCCAGTGGTCATGTATGGATGTGAGAGTGTGACTGTAAAGAAAGCTGAGTGCTGAAGAATTGATGCTTTTGAACTGTGGTGTTGGAGAAGACTCTTGAGAGTTCCTTGGTCTGCAAGGAGATCCAAACAGTCCATGCTAAAGATCAATCCTGGGTGTTCATTGGAAGGACTGATGCTGAAGCTGAAACTCCAGTACTTTGGCCACCTGATGCAAAGAGCTGACTCATTTGAAAAGACTGATGCTGGGAAAGATTGAAGGCAGGAGAAGGGGATGACAGAGGATGAGATGGTATCACTGACTCGATGGACATGAGTTAGAGTAAACTCCGGGAGTTGGTGATGGACAGGGAGGCCTGGCGTGCTGCGGTCCATGGGGTCGCAAAGAGTCAGATACGACTGAGCGACTGAACTGAACTGATCCCACCTTGTCAAGTTGCCATGGCGATCTGGAGAGGTCACAGGGGAAAGGACTTTATAAACTGTAGTGCGTGCTAAGTCGCTTCAGTCGTGCCCAGCTCCTTGCGACCTCATGGGCTATAGCCCACCAGGCTCCTCTGTCCATGGGATTCTCCAGGCAAGAGTACTGGAGTGGCTTGCCATTCCCTCCTCCAGGGGATCTTCCTGACCCAGGGATCGAACCCGCATCTGTTAGGTCTCCCGCATTGGCAGGCGGGTTCTTTACCACTCGCGCCAGCTGGGAAGCCCCATAAGCTGTAGAGTGCAGGGCAAGCATGAGCCGTCGTCATTGTCAGTACTGTTGAGCTGTTGGCATGGTTACGTACCCCATTCGGTGTCTTGCAGAATGAAGTAGACAATCTGTGGCAGGGTGGCGGGAGAGCATGGAGCTGGGCACAGGTGGCTCCGGTTCAGTCCTTGCACAGTGCTGTGCCCTCTTCCACACTGCTCCAGAACCACTAGGGTATAAAGGACTCTTCAGACAGAGACGTCTTCAAAGATGGTGACTTATGAAGCAGGTCACTCACTGCAGGCAGTGGGGGAGGCTGGATCCTATAGTCCCATTTGGAGCTGGCAGATCCCAGACTTTGTGATACGGCCCTTGCTCCTTATTCATGGATTCTATATTTATGGATTTAGCTACTCACTGAAATTTGTCCATTACCACACAGTCAGTACCTTGGGTGATTTTGTGGTTAATTGCAGATGTGTACAAAGTGGTGGGAAACTTTGAGTCACCCGGGGTGCATGGTCACAGCTGAGGTTCAACAAGATAACACCTGCCTCCTTGTCTCAGCTCATCCTTTCTGTGGTCTCTTTGGTTGTTGTTCAGTAGCTCAGTCATGGCTGATTCTTTGCGCCCCCATGGACTGCAGCACACCAGGCCTTCCCCGTCCTTCACAACATGCAAATACATGGCACTAAATAGACCCTGAGGATGAGACGATTAGATGGCATCACCAACTCAATGGACATGAGTGTGAGCAAACTATGGGAGTGTGCTTTTTGGTGGTGATTTTGCCATTTGAAGTGGCCCCCGAGCGTAATGCTGAAGTGTCTAGCTAGTCCTGAGCAAAAGAAGGCTGAGATGGGCCTTATGGAGAATATACATGTTAAATAAGCTTCATCCAGGCATGAGTTAGAGTGCTGGTGGCCTGGAGTTCAGTGTTAATGACCCAACTATATATACACATATAACGCAAGAGAATGTATAGATCATTTGATGAAAACCAGAGGCTTGCAGGAGCCCAACCCTGTATTTCTGTAGGAGCGGTGGCTCCGTATTTGCCAAGTCAGCGTCTGTGGCTACTTGATAGACGAGAGCTACCATCACAGTCACCGTGGATTAGGAGAACAGGCCGGAGGACCCAGGCCCCACAGGGAAGGCCGTGGCGGGCGTGGAGCTGTCCGTGGTGCTGCTCCGCGTCTGGGGCTGAGCGGATTCTGGGGCCAGAAGCCTGCTGACCTTGGGCTGGACAGAGCCCTGGAGTTGAGGGAGCTCTGCTGGCCTGGCGGCTCCCCGGGCTTCTGACCCAGGGCACGTCTTGGTGGACAGACTTTGGGACAGGATGCAGCGAGAAAGGGGCTCACCTGTGAGAGAAAGAGCTGGCACTGATTGCACAGCACTGGCCACACGGAGGGGCCAGCCACCCTGTGTCTGTTCATACAATTAGCATATCATGTGGTTCGGGGACACTGGCTGGTTGGGGAGTCATCACCTCATCCGAGCAAGCCAGATGTGCAGGGCAGCAGTGTGGAGGCAACCCCCCCCCCCAATACACGTGGACAGAGCTTTACAGCGTGCAGAAGACTTTCCACAATGGCCCCTCTCCCCACCCCCAACCTCACCACTGGTTCTGGGAGACTGGCAGCTTAGACCCCTCTGACAGAGGGACTCTCTGGGGTCCCCAGGGGTTCAGTGAACCGATCACCCAGATGGGGAGGAGCAGAGAGCCAGGACCTGAGCTCAGGTTGTCTGGCTGCAAAGCCTAACACTGCGCTGCACCTGTGCCAGTCTGAGCCCTCACCCTGATCTTGACCCTTCCTAGTTCGGACTTGGACTGTCTCCTCTCCCTCCCTCTTCTCCCTTTGAAGACGGGGAGCCCCTTCTCCACCCCCATCTCCCTCTCTCTCTTTAATGAGCTTTATGACATTCATCAGAAGTCATACATTCATGGGCGAAAGTGGTATCATCTTATTATTAAAAGTATTAAAAGTGAAAAAAAAAATCAAGTCCATGTGTCCTGTGAGGTTCAGCAGCTCCTGCCATTCAGGTGTATGTGTTTCCATCAAGTGTATGTGTTTCATGTTCGTGTCTCCATCGGGGGTGCGTGCCTCCGTCAGGGGGACGTGTTCCATCAGGGGTACATGTTTCCATCAAGTGTATGTGTTTCCATCAAGTGTATGTGTTTCGTGTTCGTATCTCTGCCAGGGGTACGTGTCTCCATCATGCGTACCTGTTTCCATCATGGGTACGTGTTCCATCAGGGGTACATGTTTCCATCAAGTGTACGTGTTTCGTGTTCGTGTCTCCATCAGGCGTATGTGTCTCCATCGGGGGGTGTGTGTCTCCATCAGGCATATGTGTCTCCATCGGGGGAGCGTGTCTCCGTCATGCGTACCTGTTTCCATCAGGGGTACGTGTTCCATCGGGGTACATGTTTCCATCAAGCGCACGTGTTTCATGTTTGTAACTCCGTCGGGGGTACGTGTCTCCGTCGGGGGTGCCTGTTTCCGTCAGGCATATGTACCTCCGCCAGTGTGTGTGTCCGGGGCTCCGCGTGGTGTAGCCCCTGTGGTCAGGGCGTGAGCGTCTGCTCTTTGGGCAGGCACTGTGTCACATGCCTTTCGTGTCACGAGTGTCTTGTCTGCTCATCTTCACAGCATCCTTTAAAAGTGTGATGGCGATTCGATTTAGTACATATAGCACAATCTACCGAGATTAAACATGAATGATTGCTGAATATTATTTCCTTTTTCTCCTAACTGCTATGACTACTGCTATATTATTTGCTGTCATTAATATATATGGAATGTCTTTGTGCATAAGGCACTTCTTTATTCCCATTTTTTTCTTTGCCATAAGATAGTGTCACATAAGTGGGAAGATGTTCGTTTGGCTTCCGCAAAGGACACAGTAATTTTTGTTCTCTCACAAGAGCTCCCAGTTCAAAGCGTTCTTGCCAGCTTTGGTCATCATAGCTTTTGATCTACTTTACTGGAGTCTGGTTTATGTCAAATGAACTGTGTCCATGTCAGGTAAGTAACTGGATGAGTTTTGACGGCTGTGAAGGCACCAGCACCAATGCACAGAACGTTCGGGGCGACCACGAGTCTGCTGTCCGTGCCTCTGGTTTCGCCTTTTCTGAAACATCCTGTGAATGTGGCCTTTCCGTATGTAGCTGTTTTCCTACGTCTGACTTCCTCACTCAGCGTGATGGTTCCGAGATTTATCCTCGGTGCCGTGTCGATCGGTAACAGTAACAGGCCACTCAGTGGCTACACCACGTTCTGTAAGTGTCTCCTCCTGGCTCCCAGTTTGGGTTTATTTAGGAACACAGCATCTGTGAACGTTTGTGTACCAGTGTCTGTGCAGACACGTGCTTCGCATCTCTTGGGCAAGAACCTGGAAATGGCTGAATCGCCGGTAAACACATGTTTAGCTTTATAAAATCTGCCAGTCTTCCTAAATGATTGTTTCCTCTTTTCTTTCTAGTTTTTTGGCCGCGCTGGGTCTTTGTTGCTGTGCGAGAGCTTTTCCTGCTGCGGCGGGCAGGGGTTACTCCGCAGTTGCAGGGCACAGGTTTCTCCTGTTGCAGACACGGGCTGTGGCCCCGAGCCTCAGCAGCTGTGGCACGTGGGCTTGGTTGCCTCGCAGCAGGTGGGGGTCTTAGTTCCCGGACCGGGGGACTGACCCCATGTCCCCTGCATTCACAGGTGGATTTTTAACCACTGGACCACCAGGGACATCCCCTGGTTATTTTTATAAAAGGCAAATTTGCCTTCTTAAAAGCGACAACTTGTTCTTTCAGTGTGATTTTTTTTTAATTGCTAGTGAGATTAATATTTTCCCACATTTTACCAAGTTTCTTTCCGGTACTTACCTGTTTGGGTATTTCACTCATTTATCTATTGCGGTCTTGCACATTTTCTTTCGTAACTTGTTATGAAAGAACAAGTTACGAAATTCTTTACATACAGACAGTTTTTTATTGTGACTTGTGCTCTCCTGGTTTTCATGTTCCCTTTGATTTCAGCTGTGCCTCTCTTGGGCATAAAGGAAATTTTGAGTGTTCAGGGTGGTGGGCGGGTCTTGACTTTCGCGATCTCTCTTCTTGCTTTATCCTGAGTGTCCCTGGTCCGGCCTCTGCCTGACGGTCCCACCTGTCTGTCCCACTGTGTCTCTAGGTGTGGCGCCCACAGCCACTCTTGGCAATGGTTCTGGCGTCTCACTGGTGAGAGGCAGGGTACGAGGGGCCTCCCCAACAGAGTAGTTTTCTTCCTCCTGAGTTTGTCATTGGTACTGAAATAGTGATACGTTAGTGATAACACCCGTGTGATGTCTGCAGTGAACTCCCAGCCCCTTGTTCCTTCCAGAGGTTAGCGCTGGGTCTCCCCACCCACACCTGCGGGGCAGGCAGGGGCTGCAGATGCTCAGGAAGACGGGTGGGGAGGGCCCTGTCTGGGTGCCCAGGTGCCTTCTCAGCGGGTGGCTGGCCCACCTGCCCGTGGAGTCACCGCTTTGAGCCCGGGGCGATCTGGGTCAGGGGTGCTTCGGCCCTGGTGTTGTGTGGTCTTGGGGCTTCTTTGAAGGTTTTTCTTGGGTCAGGGCCCTTATGACTGAAAGAAAAGGGCATGTCTGCACCCTGTGTCCTGTGTGGGGCACCCAAGCCTCGGGTGGACAGTGGGTGGGCCACATCCGTGCTGTGAGCACCTGGGCAAGGCACTTACCTCCCTGAGTTCGTCTCCTGTTAAGTTGGGCCAATCCATTTATTCACGCAGCGTTTATTGAGTGCCTGCTGTGTGCCTGGCTCTGTTCTGGGCACTGCACTCAGATGGTCATCCAGGCAGGTCCCTACTCCTGGAAGGTGTTTGTGCAGCGGGGGACAGTCGTGAAACCCATAGTGATGGAGGTAAGACTAGGTGAGGAGGAAGGGGAATGCCTACAGCACGTTTAATGTGGGGTCTGAAGTGGTTCCCTGAGGACAGGATAGCCATCTGAGCTGCAGCGGGAATGGCAGAAGGAGCCCCCTGTGTAAAGGCTCCCGGGCAGAGGGGCGGGTATCCCCAGGAGGCCAGCAGGGCTGGTGAGTGGCGAAGGGAGGGGCTGTCATGGGGCGTTTTCTCAGAACTTTGGCCTTCATGCTGAATTCCATGGGAAGGTTTGAAGGGGGACAGGAGCCGACTTTAAATACAGACTCTGTAGCTGTGGTGTCGGGGGCGGACTCGGGGGTGAGAGTGGATGGGGCCATGGATGCAGTCCAGGGGAGCTGCCCCCCGCCACCCCCGGAGGGGAAGGACCTGGGTGTGGTGCCCGCCAGGCTCTCTGATGGCCGCGGGGCTGCTGGCAGTTTCTGGGAGAAGCATCCAGGTGGTGGGCCGGTGGTTCAGGAGCGGCCCGTCGAGGACGGGGGCACCAGCACAGGGTGGCCTTCTGGCTGGACCCCACGAGCCCCTGTGTCGGGGGGAGCACGGCAGGCGGTGTGCTGCAGCTTCCCTCGCTAACTGGGCTGGATGGGCTGTGAAGAAAGCGATCGCTCAGCATTTACAGCAGGGAAATGGGACCCCTTGTGCAGACCTGCTGGGACAGGCCTGGCGGCACGTTGGCATGTATTTTGTGCCGTCTCCAGCACGCCAGTCCTGCACACAGGACCCCCCCCCCAACCCCCAAACCCAAGGATCTTCCCTTGTCAGAACCTGGGGCTGCCAGCTGCCTGCCGAGCGCTTTGTGTTCATTATCTGGGTCCATCGCCTTGCATTTTCCGAGAGCCTGAGTGTGTGCATGTGTGTGGTCTGACAGGTCTGAGGACTCAGCAGTTTCTAGCTCTGGGATCTTGGGCCCGTTTTTCTGACTCCTGAGAGTCAGTCTCTTCTCTTGTGAAACCAGGCAGCAGCGGTAACAGGCTGTGGGCAAAGTTCAATGAGATGGCCCACACAGCTCTGGCTGGGGCTCAATATGGCAAATGCAGGAAGAACCGTGGCTGCCCACCTGGTGCCGTGGGTACCATCAGGCTCCTTCTGCTTGCAGAATAAAGAGATCGCCCGAGGGCGTGTGCTCTTGAGCCTGAGTGATGTGGATGGTGAACTTGACTCACTGTGGCAGGTGGGGGGTTCGGAGCCCTGACCCACTGCGTGTGGAGACCACAGCGGCTGCCGTAGCCCCTCTGAGGGGCCAGGAAGCGGTGGGTGTGGGCAGTCTTGGACAATTGAGTCTAGAAGGCCTTCTGCTGGGCTGGGGGCTCAGAAGGAGCTGAGGGTAAACTGTCCTGGGAGAGTTCTTGTTTTGTTAGGAAGAACGCGCCCCCACCCACCACTGCTTGATTTTGTGCAGAGGGCTTTAGGGGTGTGAGTTGGGCGCTGCCTGTTGTCACAGGGGTCAGTCTGGGGGTCTCTCCTGGCCTTTGCCCCCGAAGCTGATGGGTGACCTTTGTCTTGATCAGGCTCGCCGGCCTGGGCCCCTGACTGATGAGGCCCCCTTCTGTTTTCCTTCCGTGGGAGCCAGCCAGGGTGTGGGCCTGGGTGGGCTGCGGACCCCCTGGGTGCAGAGGGTGGGCGCTTGTGTTGGAGAGCTGACACAGGTGTGGGCTGCAGGCCAGGGGATCTGACCACCTGTGAGGCTCCGAGGGTCCTGCCTCCAGGGGTTCCAGAAGACAAATGCAAGGACTTAGGGTGATGAAGTCACTTCAGGAGAAGAGGGAAAGAAACCAGCAACGATTTAGTGTCTCGGGTTTCTAAGTGATAGCTGTGCAGCACATCTGGTGGTTCCATCAGGTCTGTCCAGACGCCCACCCTGTTTAGGTCCCGTGGGCCAGCCACATCCATGGTGTCTGCCTTCACCCCCAGGAAGCTGGGGATCAGAGAGGTCCCTGGGCTGGCCCGCAGTCACACAGCTATTGCAGAGCTGGAGCGGAACCTCTCAGCCTTCCTACTGGAGCCTGTGGGCCTTTTTCCTCCTTGCGTGGGAAAGAGGACCATAACGATCTAGGTACCAGGAAGAAATACTGTCGGTAATAAGAAGCAGAGTCAGCCCGGCGCGCTGGAAGGCTGCCTGCCTCCTGCCTTCAGCTGAGCCAGCAGGCAGAGGGGCAGCTGTCCCTTTAAGTCAGATTCCCGGGGTGGGGGTGGGGAGGGAGGTGCCGGCCAGGTGGATCTCCCCTCCTGAGCCCTTGGGGCTCCCCTGCCGGCTGGGCTGCAGACAGCCTGCCGTGCCTTCCCTCTGATCCAGGCTTCCCTTCCTGTCCCGCGCGATGCTGCTGATTCATCCTGAGGCTGGAGTCCTTGGAGCTGCAGGGCTCGGGGCCGCGCCGCTGGGTGGAGAGCTCGGGGCCTCCCGGGGAGGTGCCCTTGGGCCTCTGCGGGCGCCCTGTGGGGGCTGGGGCTCCGCACTTTGCAGAGGTCTGCGGGGGTCAGGGAGGGGGCCAGGGCTCAGCCCAGGCCCCTCACAGTGCCCCCCATCCCCTCTGGCCTCCCTGCACAGGGTGCTTCAAGGACGACCGCATCGTCTTCTGGACGTGGATGTTCTCCACCTACTTCATGGAGAAGTGGGCCCCGCGCCAGGACGACATGCTCTTCTACGTGCGCCGGAAACTGGCATTCGCAGGCAGCGACAGTGCCCTGGATGGGCGGAAGGTGAGCGCCCCGGCCGCCCCCAACAGGGGTCCGCAGGCTTGTGAGCCGGGGGGCCTGCAGTCCTCCTCGCACGTGTTAAGAAGGGAACGCAGTGTTCATTTAGCGCCCACCAGGTGCCAGGAGCTGGGCAGTCACACAGGTGTCCCGTGGTGGGATGCGCGTGGTGGGAATACTCATGTGGGGATTATTACTGAGCTTCCCCACAAGCCCGGACATGGTGATGAGTATCGCTACAGTGCCTTGGAGGAGACACATCCAGTGGCTGGGTGGTCTGGTGGGCATCTCATCCTTAGTAAGTAAACAAGAGTGAAGACATTGACCCCAGAAGCTGGGTCCAGCCTGGCCGTGGGCAGGTGACCTGGCTTGGTTATGGTGGTGATGCCTGCCAGCCCCCGAGCCCTCACCTCACCCCCGAAAGGGGGCTCAGCTCTCTGCCTCTCCCAGCTCCCATGTCTTCCCAGCAACTGGACAGGACAAGGGTTGTTATCCCCTTTTTACAGAAGAGACCGAAGGCTCGCAGGTGACACGAGTCACCTCCCGACAAGTTAATAGAACAAGCTTTGCATGTCTTTCAGAAGCTTTATTTAGTCTTTTGTAAAATGCTGAAGCAACCTGTATGCCAAACATACAAAGGCATTGTTTTCATTTAAACACAAAAGCGCCTCGGGCAGTGGAGACAGGTCTTTGCCTGCCCAGCGCTTGTGACCCCCGGCCAGGGCTTGGTGGCTGGGGCTCATGCCTTCCCTGCCCTGCGCCTGCTCTTTGAGCCTGATCGTGCAGGATGGGTTTTCTGCAAACGGACAGGCCTGGTGCCCGCTGCAAAGGAGACATGGTGGCCTGCGTGCCTGCAGCCAAATGGCTGGTCTGGTCGGGCTGCATGACAGGAGGGAAGACCTGGGGGTGGGCCAGGGTGCTCTGGTGACCATCTGGAGTCTGCAGCAGCTGTCCGTGTGGCCGGGTCGTCACTGGGGCCAGTGGACTCTGGGACCCTGAAGTGCATCATGCAGAGCCAACACAGTCTGGGTCACTATAGTGACCAGAGGGGAGGGGAATGGTCAGCGGAGGCCACCTGAGTGAGGTGGATCTTGAAGGAAGGGCAGAGATGGTCCCGGTGGAGGGGCCGGTGGCTGAGCTGTGGGCCTGACCGTCTGCTGAGGTTTGAATTTCAGACTTTTTTTTTGCAAAATCTTGGTGGTTGTTTAGAGGCAGTGTGTTGAGGCCAGAGGCAACAGTAAGGACTGAGTGCACCCAAGACGCGGTCGTGCGTTGAACGTTGGAGCCTGGAGAGGCCCTGGCTCTGGTCAGGGAGGATTTTCTTAGCTGATCTGGCCTTGACTGCTCCAGTGGGCAGGCGGGGCTCAGGAGGGGTCAGCTTTGTGGGCTCCCAGAGCGGCCGGGCAGGGAGGTGAAAGGAAGCTGCAAGTGCTGGCTCCTTCTCTCTGGGAGAGAACCCTGGACTCGGGCCTGAGCGGTTTTGGAGCCAGAGGCCTGAGGCTGTGTGTGAGGTCCCCTGAAGTCCAGGGTGGGGCAGTGCTGACAAGGTCAGTGAAGGGAGCCCGAGTTTGGGAGCATGTGGCAGTCTAGCTGTGAGCATGCTGGAAAGTTCCATCACACCCCTGCCCAGAGCCCTCTGCAGGCCCTTCTCTCCCAGCACTGGAAGCACAAGATGACTCAGCCTTGGCCCGGGCCTCAGGGAGCACTCCCCTGACCCCTGCACCCGGCCTGGTCTGCTAGGACCGACTGCATGGCCAGTGGCATGTGGAATGATAGGTGCTGATGGTGGGAAGAATGGGGTGGCTGGGGACGCACAGAGAGGAGGAGGCAGCATCTGGCCGGAATGTTGTAGGTCAGAGCTAGGGGATGACATTGGACGGAGGACATTTGTGAGGAGGGGCGAGCCAGCACACGCACGACAGGCCTTGCTGGGGTGGGTCTGCGGCGTCTGGAAAGCAGCAGGTGGGCCGCGCGGCGGGGGAGACCCCACGTGTCTGGAGGTGCGAGGTGGACGGGGCGGGGGAGGAGGGACACCACACAGCTCCTCCCGCGCAGCCTCCCTGCCCGCCTCTGCTGCGAAGAGCAGAAAGGAAAGCCCCTGGCCGGCGTGCCGTGGGCGCTGCTGTAGGGCCTGCGCACTGCGGGCTCTCTGCGGGCTCTCTGCGGCAAGCCGGGCTGCCTCCCGCCCCCTCCTCATCCGGCCGGCCGCGGAGCTGGTACCCAGTTGCCGTAGCAACCCGAAGGCCTCCTGCGCGCTCGGCCGGGGTAGAGGGTGACTGGCTGGACTGGCCGCCTGTGGGCTGGGCCAGGATGCTGGGATCCCCCGCCTTGCTGGGGGGCCCAAGGGACGACCTCGGTGGGAGGCTGGCTTCTTGATGAACCCCCCGGGGTCCCGAAGCCAGAGAACCCAGGAGGGAGATTGGAGCCCACACCCCGCGTGGGAGGGGCCAGGGAGGAGAGGATGCCCCCGGGGGCGGGGGGCGGTGGGGCCGGACTCACCTCTGCCCTGGGCCTCGCAGCTGGCGGAGGCCGAGCCCGAGGTGGAGGTGGAGGTGTACCGGCGGGACTCCAAGAAGCTGCCGGGCCTCGGAGACCCGGACATCGACTGGGAGGAGAGTGTCTGCCTGAACCTCATCCTGCAGAAGGTACCGGGCGGGGGGCCGGGCTCCCGGCGTGGGGCGGGGTGCTCGGAGGCCCCGGGCGCAGCGGACCGGCACTCCCCTGTCCCGCGTCCGTTCCAGCTGGACTACATGGTGACCTGTGCTGTGTGCACGCGAGCCGACGGCGGGGACATCCACATTCACAGGAAGAGGTCCCAGGTGAGCCCGCGGGCGCCAGGGGTCCCCCTCCCTCTGCCCTGCCCCGAGGGGAGGCTGACCCCAAAACTTCCCTGCCGCCCGGGGGCCTGGGTCCAGCTCAGGAGCCCTGAAGCAGGTCCTCCCTCCCAACGGCTCCTTCCCCAGCGGCTCCTGGGGCCCTGCTGACCCGTGCCTTACAGCACACCCCACCCCAGCTTGTGGCTCGGGGCCTGGGTGCAGGGCACGGTGGGGGTTTCACTCAGTCCCTTCCAATCTTTTTTTTCCAGCAAGTGTTCGCGTCCCCCAGTAAGCACCCCATGGACAGCAAAGGGGAGGAGTCCAAGATCAGCTACCCCAACATCTTCTTTATGATTGACAGCTTCGAGGAGGTGGGGGCTCTGCCTTGGTCTGGCTCCCTGTGTCAGGGGATGTGACCCTCCCCCCCAAGCCACCCCCCAGGCCTCACACACCTTCAGGAAGGAGGTGGGGGCAGGGCTGGGCTCCCGCTCTCCCTGCTGCTTCCTTGACTCAGGGCAAATGAGTTCACCAGGCTCCGAGCCTCACTGTTCTCATCTGTAAAATGGGCGTCAGGGTTGAAAGATCAGAGAGCTCACGCGTGGGAGGAGGCGTCATCAAGTCCTTCAGAGCACTGCCTGGGCAGGAGGGACGGTTATTACCACCCTCGAACCCTAAATGAGGCCTCCCCACCTTGGGATCCTAGGATGTCTGCAATGGGTGGGGCTCTGGAAGTTACAAAGCTGGGGCCCCGGGCAGTTCACTCGACTGGGAAACATGGGGTGCTGGGAATCCAGGTGCGTCCCCTGGCGACCCTGCCGGATCCTGTCCAGCCACCCTCCTGTTGAGGTCTGGGCAGTGGAGCTGTTTCCCCCACCACCCACAGTGAGGGCCGGGGGTGGGGGGGCCCTGGAGCACTCACGAAGGATGGGGCGTGGGCTGCAAGTTGCTTCTTGATTTGGTTGGTGTCTTGAGCATCTTAGGTCAGGGGGCTGAGTGCCCTCTCCAGACTCACACAGCTCGTCCACAGCAGAGCTGAGATTGAAGCCAGGGTCTGGACGACCTCAGAGCTCAGCCTGCACACGGCCCCCCGCCCCGCCCCTTGGGCAGTGACTCTCATGGGGGCAGGCTGTCCAGTCCCCTGCAGGCGATCGCCCCCCACAGGCAGGCAGTCTGAGGCTTCTGAGCTGGTGCCCACATACAGGCCCTGACGGCTGGGGCAGGGCTGGGGCTGGTGGGTTGTGCACCCATAGCTGAGGGTGGAGAAGACACTCTAAAGCGGCCAGATGGTCCCCATGAACTGTTCTACTTCCTGGTGTCCCTCCAGTGGACAGTGGTGGTGGTGGGGGGCGCATCCTCTTCCTGTTCCAGAGTCACTTATGACCTCAGCCCCTTGTAGACACTGCCCCTGCCCACCGGTGGGCTGTCCCTCTTGCTGTGCGGGTCCCCGTGGAGTAGTGGCAGTCCTGAGGGCCTTGGGCAAAAGCCTTTACATCTGTGGCTCAGCGTTCTCACCTGTAAAGGGGGAGTTTCCAAGCAGCCCTCCCTGGGTCAAGGAGCAGGGCGCGGGGCTGGGAGCTGGGCTGTGCTGGGGGTGGGGGACAGCTGACCGGTGCCATCCCTGCGTCCACCTCGCCCCCCCCCGCCCAGGTGTTCAGCGACATGACCGTAGGGGAAGGGGAGATGGTCTGCGTGGAGCTGGTGGCCAGTGACAAGACCAACACATTCCAGGGAGTCATCTTTCAGGGCTCCATCCGCTACGAGGCGCTCAAGAAGGTGTATGACAACCGCGTGAGTGCAGGGTGGGCCGGGTCCAGGGGGTGATCACCCCTCAGCCCCACTCTGCCCTCACCCAGCTCTGCTGTACCTGCCCTCCCTGGAACTCCTGCAGCGCCCCAATGCCCCTCCTAGGTGGCTGGGGCCTGGGTCACGTGGTGCTCTTCCCAGGAAAACTCTCATGGGATTATTGGTCCCGGACAGACGGGACGTAGGGGAGAGGAGTCCAGGTGGACGGGTGCCCTCCTGCGGCTGAGTTCTGCCCCGGGTGTCCTCTCTCTGGACCCCGGGGCAAGGGACGAGGAGGTGGTCTGGTCCCCGGACGGGGTGTGGTCGTCGGGGTGAGAGGGCGTCAGACAGGGATGCGAGGATCTCGGCACTGCCCCGCCTTGTGGGCGAGCCCGGTTCAGCCGGGGTCTCCCCAGATCGGGGCTGGCAGCCCTCAGGGGCTTCTTGAGGGAGGGTCCCCCTGGCTGCTGGAGCCCCCAGGGAGCGGGCACCCCCGCCTGCCTGACTCCGTGCCCCCGCCCGCCCGCCTGCAGGTGAGCGTGGCAGCCCGCATGGCCCAGAAGATGTCGTTCGGCTTCTACAAGTACAGCAACATGGAGTTCGTGCGCATGAAGGGGCCCCAGGGCAAGGGCCACGCTGAGATGGCTGTCAGCCGTGTGTCCACCGGCGACACGTCCCCCTGTGGGACCGAAGAGGACTCTAGCCCAGCTTCGCCCATGCATGAGCGGGTAAGGCTGCGCAGCTCGGGGAGGGCGTCTGCCCCTCCCTGAGTCCTGCTTCCCACCGCCTCCCTGGTCCTTCCCGCCCTCCACCCCCCTGAGAGGTAGGTTTCATGGTCCCCACCCCTCTGGGGAGGAGGCCGAGGTGCAGGGAGGGGCAGGTGACTGGCCTGGGGTCACACAGCAGGTTAGTGCCTGGGCCCCAAGCTGCCCCGGCGGCAGGGCTCAGCCGGTGGGGTCCCAGCACCCGCCTTGGTGGACCTGCTGGGTTGGGGCGGACACCCAAGTAGCCTTTCCGGGGCCGAGATGGGGACGATAACGGATGAGCTCCAGGAGGGTCGGCCAGAGCCTCGAGACCCTGGGGCCCCCTAGCTGGTCACTGCCGGGGCTGCTTGCCCACCAAATGCTGGGCCCCGGAACTGCTGGCGACCGCTGCAGCCATGGACGGGTCCGAGCCTTCCTGTCTGCAGAGCTGGGCAGCCCCAGGCCTGCCGGGGTTCCTCGTGCTGCCCCCTGCCATGTGGCTCATGCGACAGCACTGAGCCTCTGAGCCCTTTCTAGGCTGCTGTCCTTCCCCGGGGGCTGGGAAGCTGACCTCAGGGGCAGCCTTATTCCCAGAGCCTCTGGGGTGGTGGGCAGGGGGAAGGGCTCAGGCAGGAGAAAATACCCAGCCCATCGGCTGCATTGCCCATGTTGGGGGCTCCAGAGGAGACCGGGGTCTTGAAGGAGGAGCGTGCCCACCCTGGGCGTCTCCAGGAGGAGCTGAGGGGTGGGCCGCAGTCCAGACGCTGCTGCTTGCATGAGCTGGGACACGTCTCTTCTCTACGAGCCTCAGTTTGCTTACCCGGAAATGGGGTGAACACACACCCGCCTCCCGAGGTGTTGGGGACTCAGGAGCCAGGGCATCAGGGGCCCCTCTGGGAGTGGGGCCGGCTGGGGCATCTGCCTGGAGAAACGGCCCCCGAGCGTGTCAGGCCCAGTCCTCACTGGCGCGCCCGAGGTCGGGGAGCCATGCACTCTGCCTTTCGCTGTGTAAGCTCACCGTCGCGCGCCCTCCAGGCAGTCAGGGGGCACTTTTCTTTGTCTTGTTATGTCTCTCTCTTTTTTTCACTTTGAGTTTCCTGCAGTGAATGTGTTTTGTAAGCAGAGCAGAAACAACAAACGCTCTCTTTCTGTGATGATGGGTGAGAATTCTGGGCAGAGGCCTCTGTTGTCTTGGGAACGGAGGTGGTTTGTCTCTGCGATAAGGAGCCTAATCCCCCTTGGTCCTCAGGTGCCCACTGAGGCTAACAAATGTGTGCGTGACAGCCCTTGTGAAGATGTGGCCTGGGCTCGGGCCGGACAAGCCTGGGTGCCAGTTCTGGCCGTGTGTTTGCGCAGTGACCACAGAGAGGTTACTGGACCAGTCCGGGCCTTTATCTTCACGTCTCTCAAATGGGGGTGCTGGGCTTTCTCTCCCAGGGTGGCCGTGGAGGAGGAGAAGGAGACTGCCTGGGAAAGCCCCTGGCCCGCAGCCGCAGGGGCGCCTAGGGTCAAGGGCAGGGCCTGCCAGGGTCCTCCCGGCGCTGCTCGGGCGCCCCGCCTCTGTGCTCACTGCCTTCCTTCCCCAGAGGGGTCATTTGTAACCAGCGCGTGACAAATGCAGACTCTGTGTATTGTGGTTTCTGGTGTTTGCTTTTCTATCTTCTAAAACCCTTCCCCGGCTTGTGGGAGGACCGTCTGGAGCCCAGCAGCCGCCGGGACTCTGGTGGACGTCGGAGCCATGACAAGGAGGCTGACGGGGCTCCCAGCTCACCTTGTTCCTCAGATTCTTGTTTGCATGGGGAGGAGGGAGGAGATGGGCCACGTTCCCTCTGCCTGGAACGCCCTTCCCCCCTTCTTCACCTAGCGAACTCCTACTCGTCCTTCAAGACCCAGCTCAAGCGGCGTCTCCTCCGGGAAGCCTTTTGTGATTTCCCAGGCTGTTGACTCCTTTTGCCTCCGTGCTCGCCTGTATCCTGTGCTTCCTTTTTTTCTGTCTTTAACAACCAACATTCAGTCTGTGGTTGTCAACTTTTGGGTCTCTTGCCCCTCCCTCCCCGGCAGACTGTGAGCTCCTTGAGGGCAGGGACCCAGTCATGTTCTCCCCTGAGTGGTGGTAGAGAATGGTTGATGATGGGCAGTGTGGTTAGAAGAGAGGAGAGCAAGAGATGGAGGGGTGAACTGTTTGACCACTGCATTTCTGTGGAAGGACGCTGGGGGAGAGGGAACAGGAGATAAAAGCCAGGAGAAGAAATTAGAGGGAAGAGCATGGCCTTACGGGCAGAAGACCTGGGGTGCAGGCCCAGCGTGGCCACCCTCTGCTGGGTGACCTTGGCCCCGCCAGGGGGGCTGTCCTGCCTCAGCCGGTTCTCACGTCGAGGGTGGTTGGGAAGGTTCGGCGGATTCGGCGCCTGGAGGGTGCTCGACCCACCTGAGCAACCAGGCTTGCCCTGTGCTCTGATGACCCCTGGCGGGCAGTTGAGGCCCCACGAGGGCAGCCGGGTTCTTCCCGGAGCAGAGCTGGTGGCCAGCGCCCACCGAGCCCCAGGCTGGCTGCACTCTGCAGGCGGGAGATGGGTGGGCGCGGGCCCCCCCAGGTTGGCGGGCCACCCTGGTGACATGCTCCTTGTTCCCAGGTAACCTCCTTCAGCACACCCCCCACCCCTGAGCGGAACAACCGGCCCGCTTTCTTCTCCCCATCCCTCAAGAGGAAGGGGCCCCGGAACCGGATCACAGAGATGAAGAAGTCTCACTCGGCCAACGACAGCGAGGAGTTTTTCCGGGAGGACAACGGGGGAGGTGACCCTGCTGCTCCCCCGCCCCCCAGCCTGAGGGGCCTCCTCATTCCCTTCTGCACATTCAGACAGCCAGGGGACCCTGTGCCAGCCCGTCCTGGGCGGGGGTGGAGCTGTGGACAGACAGCAGATGGCCACCGAGGGGAGTCCCCAGTCCAGCTCAGCGTGGCCGGCAGTTGGCACCTGATTTTAGGGGCTCCAAGGGAAGGGCTCTGGGCATGTGCGTGCTATTCCTCCCTCCGCGAGGTGCCCTGTGGCCCTGCCGCCTCTAGCTGGGTGTCCCTCAGGGATCACCTGCCCTCCTCCCCGAGCCCTCCTCTCTCAGCCCGGGCCCGTCTGTCCAGCGGCCTCCTGGGCGTTTCCGCCCGGGTGTCTCCGCCGTCCTCCATCACACCCACTCGGTCCTCAGGCCTCCCTGCTCCCCTCTCCGCCCTGCGTGGACACTGCCGTGGGAGCGGTACCGCGGGAGGGCAGGGCTGTGTTTATCAGAGAGGTGGCAGGAGGCCGTTGGAGGAACTTAGAGGGTCCTGATCAGCAGGACCAAGGCAGAGGGTCCGCTGGATGAGACCCTGGCCGGGGCCGCAGACCCCAGCCCAGGCCGTGACCTGCTCTTGAGTGGGCTTGGGCAGCGCCACCCTCCTGGGCTCCTTCCAGACCAGCGGGAAAGCGTCCATAGTGCCCACCTGCCTCCCCGGGTGGCCCACCACTGGGTGATGGTGCCGGGTCGTCCCAGCCGTACCCCCGCACCCGTCCGGGGAGAGGACCAGAGTGGGGCAGCCGCGGGGCCTGGCACAGCAACGGGCCCGGGCCTACAGGGGAGGCGCTCCAGGACCGGGGCGGGGGTGTCGGGGAGAGCCCCGAGGGGGGATCAGGCTGCAAGGCAGGGGGGGCTGGAGGGCAGTCAGGAGGAGGTCCGGTCAGGTCAGAGGTTGAGCTGGGCGGGGGAGGGGTCACCTGGGTGGGAGGTGTGCTCCGCTCCTCGGCCCGGGCCTGACATGTCGTCTCTGCTGCAGCTGACCTGCACAATGCCACCAACCTGCGATCTCGCTCCCTGTCGGGCACGGGGCGCTCCCTGGTCGGGTCCTGGCTGAAGCTGAACAGAGCAGACGGGAACTTCCTTCTCTATGCACACCTAACCTACGTCACTTTGCCGCTGCATCGGATTTTAACAGGTAACTCTGACTTTGGGGTGGGACCTCTGGGGGAACCATGGCCCCTAAAAAGTACTGTGGGCAATACTTGGGCACCCACGCCATCCCCCTAGAGGGGCTTCAGACCCTCAGCACGTGCGTGCTACTCAAGGGGTAGGCGGAGCTCGTGCTGAAGGGCCCTCGGGGGCCGTGGCTCCAGAGTCAGGCTGCCTGTGTGTGCAGCCGCTCCAGGCGTGCTCATTGCCCCGTTCCTGTCCGGAAGGAGGGTGAGCCCAGCCCCGCAGGTCCCCGAGGGCTGGAAGAGCGCCTTGGGGGCTTCCGTCACAGCTGGAGCGCCGGGAAGGTCCCCGTGCTCTCTCTGCAAGCACGGGAGGGTCACCCTTTCCTCTCCTCCACGCCCCCTCCTGCCTCCCTAGACATCCTGGAAGTTCGGCAGAAGCCCATCCTGATGACCTAGCTGTGTGCGGAGCCCGCGCGGAGCCCCCCAGCCCTGCCCAGTCCTGGGAGTGCTGCCAAGTGCCTACCTGCCCACCGCCACTGGGGTCTTCCAGGACCACCCAGCGCCGGAGCTGGAGCCAGGCGGGGCCGCTCGACTCCCGGGGCCAGGGCCAACTCCACGAACACCAGCCCAAACTGAAGTGCCTCTTCCTCGTCCCTGCTGGCCCTGCTCCGGCCCCCGCGCCTGCCCACCCACCACCCTCAGCCTGTCTCTGGGGGAATCCTCTGCACCTCGAGGAGCAGACCCGCCAGTAGGCCGCAAGAGAGCGAGGGAGCGGCCAGCGGCCAGCCCACGGACCCAACGCTCCCCTCCCAGCAGACAGCAGGGAGACCACCTGGCTGGAGCCGCGCCACGTGTCCAGCGCTCACGGAAAACCGGTTTAAGATGTGGTGATGCTGATCCAATGAGTTAGTCCTGATTGTCTGTCCTCCCGGCTTCCCCATGGTCGTCTTTAGATGGATTTCCACAGGGAGCACGGCCGTCTGCTGGCTCTGCCCTGGGCTGGGAATACCTCACCCCGCGCCCGGCTCCAGACTGGCCCTTGTCCCGCCAGAATGGCCTTTGCTTCCAGCCAAAGAGCATCACCCACATACACACACCTCCAACCTGGAGACGACCTGTCTGCACCTCGGCTGACGTGACCTGCAGTATTGGGGTCCTGAGGGCAGGAGGGAGGGGTCGTACCCAGACAGGAGAAGGGTGGGGTCTCCTGCCGGAAGGGCGGATGGTGCGCCATGGTGTCTACATCCTCCCAGGAAGGTTCCAGGCCAAGCCTCCTTCCTCTGAGGCCAGGGCAGGGGCTGGAGCGTCTCGTCTTCCCTGCTTTCCTGGAGCTCGTTTTCTTTGACTGGGTGTGCGGGTCCCACCTCTGAGGCCAGTCACTGAGGCAAAGAGGCATTGGCTTCCCCGTGGCCCGGGGCTGGTCAGGCCTCCTTCCAGCTTGGACAGGTTTCTGTCTGTGGGGACACACCATGCTCCTCTCAGAACCACGAGCCTCCCCGGGAGCAGTAACGTCGCTCCTGCCATTTCCCACGGGATAAGCTAGGTCTCTGCTGCTCTGTGCGTGCCCTCAGGGGTATCCGAAGGGTCCCTGGTGTGCGGGTAGCGACCCCCCTGGGGGAGGAGAGGGCGGAGGAGGAGGGGCTCGTGTTCCCGTCCGTTTCTGTCCTTTGTGCTCCAAGGGTTTGCTTCGAGCTCCGGGACACGGGGGAACTCCTTTGGGGCTTCTCCAGATTTTGTACGCTGTTATTAAAAGTGAGCTACTGCATTTCATTCTGCCTCAGTTTGCCCACCTGTGAATGGGGCTGATACCACCTACCTCACTGAAGTCTCCAGGGTTCCAGCGCACGACCAGGTCAGGGTGAGATGGCCAGTCATTCCGCATAGCTTAGCTCAGCTCAGGTGTCGGGTCATAGGAATGCTTTCCTCCCCATCCCTGCCCACCCCAACCCTGTCACCCAGGCCAAGAAGGCGAGTGGTGGGATCGGGGCGAACATTCTCGCCTTCTCTGACAGTGCCCGGCTCACCCATGTTTGGCCGCATCTCAGCTCCTCGCACGATTTGACCATCTGACATCCTAAAGCTGCATCTTCCAGCCCGAGTGCTGGAGCAGAGCTTCATGGACCTGGGAGCCTGGCCCAGGGTCCTGAGATGGGGTTTGAGTGTTCCCTGGGCTCCTTTCCTTCCTGGTTTTCTGGGGTCTGAAGGCTCTGGGCCCCGACCTCGGGAGAAATGCAGTCCTGACCCTTCTCCCGGGGGTGAGGTCGCTCAGCCACGCGCACATGCAGAGCCCTCCCCGTCAGTGGTGAGCAGCCAGAGGAGGGCCCCCCACTGGGGCCAGGAATATGCTCCCTGTTGAGATGCCTCAGAGTAACTGAGGGCCAACTGCAGGAAGGTTGTATGCGTACTTTGCAGATCTTAGAAATGAGGGCCAGGGGTTAGTGATCACACCTCACTCGTAAAGCACATGAGCAGACGCACAGCATGGTTTGGCTGTTTTGTGTCCAACGTTGAGGAGTCCCTGGCGTATGCAGGTGCTGTGGTAGACATTTAGGGACCGTCATCACCCCCATCTTAGAGACGAGGCCGCCGCCACAGAGAGGTTAGGGGAACTGCCCAAGACTGAACAGTGAGCGGGGCGACAGGAGCACAGCCCAGGCGCCTGGCCCTCATGGACACTGAGCTGCGACCCCCTGCTGCCCCAGGGCGGACACAGGAGCCGAGCTTTCTGTCTTAAACCCTCCCCGGGGCACTTCTGACACTCGATTTAAACAAGCATAGAGGCGTTTGGTCACTAGGCAGTAAGCCCTTACTCTGAGTTTTGCTTTTTTCAGTCCCAGATGACTTCAGGAAGAGTCACAGAGAGGCACGTGACAGCTGGAACCGGGCATCCAGCGTCGCGGGGCGTCTCAGTGTCGCCACACCTCACTTCCTGTATGGCCATCTTGCATTTTGCAGAAGTCACGCCTGACTTATGTAACATGGAGGTGGCCAGAGCGTGTGGACACGTCTTAAATGGGAACTGGAATTCAAGTCTGGGGTTCCTTTGAAGAAACCTGTAACCTTTAAGGCTTTTTTAGGACATTAGTGAGCAAGTTCCCTTTACAGTGAAACGTCTGGGTCCTGCAGCCAGGCCAGGCCTGCGGTCTGTTTGCATCTCCCAGCGCCTGAGGGTTCAGGCACCATTTAGCCTCCATTCCAGTGTCTGATAGAAGGAATTTTCAGTTGTCTGTGAAAACAACTGAGCCTTGTTACTTCAAAAGAATATTATTTAAAACATTCGGGAACAGAGAAGTTGTCAAAGACAAGCAGAGTACCCTGTAGCCAGTCAACTTGGAGTGAGCGTGGGTTTCCTGGTGAGTCAGCGCCCTGCTAACACGTGGGCTTTTCAAGGACTGTGAGCGAAGCATCAGAAATCAACCGGGTTTCTACCAAAGATGCTGATGACAGGAAGGCATGTTCCTGAAAAAAAGAATCTAGCTAGAATCAAACCAGGATTTCTTTTTGCTATTTTAATCACATAAACTAGTCAGTAAACATTTCCGAAGAATGATGTGAAAACATCATTTTTTTTTCTGTTAAAAGACATTCCAGAGAAAGTCCCTATGCAGTTACTATTGTCTAATGACCGACATTTGAAAAACATAATTTGACATTATCATAATACAGGCATTTTAAATTGCTGGCCAATTTTTTTTTAAGATTTACAGATAAAACTGTCAACTTACACCACGGTAATAGGTTCCACTCTGATAATCCTGTTCAGTTTTCCAGTGTAGCTGGAATTTAGTTTCAAAAGCCAAGTGTCTTTTGACAGTTCATGGGTTATATTCCTGTTCAGGCCTTTTCTCTCCTGAGTATCAGAAAGCAGAGCTGTTTCTCTTTGAAAGGTATCCGCCCTAGTGGGACAGACTCCAGCAGGGATGCCATGCTGGCCCAGGTCGGGCCCCAGAGCCGGAGTGAAGCAGCGTCTGGGGGCATCAGCCGTCCTTTGGACAGGGCTGGGTGCTGGGGGCACCATGGCTTCTTCCCCTTGTCCCTGCTCACGGACTGACTGGGCGCTGACGTGGCTATGGATGGAAAGGAGCCCTGCAGCCCTTCCTTCATCTGAGCCCCGGGACACAGCCCCGGAGGACACCCGGGGCACCACACGGAAGCCAAGTCAGTTGAACACCGAGTGGCCTGGGGTTGGGTTCAGAGTCCACAGCGGGTGGAGCCTCGGGAGCGGAGGCAGCCGGCCTCGTGGAGGCGTTTGTTTACAGTTCTCTACCCTACCCGAGGCAGGCGGGCATCTTTGGGGCTGCGGCTCCAGCCCTGAGCTCAGCAGATCAAAGCCCACAGCGATGCTCCAGCTCCGCTGCGGGTATCCCGTCTCTCGTTTCCCCACTTCCTGAAGGTTGGGCGATTTAGGTGTAAATAGTCATCTTTCATGGTCTCCAAACGGATTCTATGTGTGACGATATGTAAACCTGCAAAGAAAACCTGTGGAGGTTTTTCACGACTTTGAGGCTCAATTAAAATGATTTCTACAAAGTATATTTTAGCAGAAACACCACGACGGTGTACTTTGACTGTGTTAGGATCTGTTGGTGGTGTTTCCATAAGCACTGTCAACGGCTTCAGGATTAACCATCTTCCACATACAATAGGAATAATTTCTAAGCAGTAATTGTGGTTGGCTGTTAGCCGTGCTTTATGACTTTGCATTTCTTTTGAAAGTTGATTTGCATGTTGGGTATTATTTATTTCTTCTCTATTGAATCTGTACCATTATTTTTTTTCTCTTACGGGTGTTTCGGATTAAATACGGATACTACTTCAATGTGTTAACTTGCTGATTGAATCTTAATTTTTTCCCCCAGAGATGTCTTAACCTTTGGAGCTTTCATACAAGTTACTCTATTGAATGACAAGAAGGCGCGCCCCGGCTTTGGCGGGCCTGGGAGTTAGCAGGGAGGTCTGGAGGCCAGCAGCCGGAATGTGCTCAGATGCTGTATTTGCAGAATGAAATCACAGATATGCTTTAGGTTCGGCTTTCGGCCCCTATAAAGCAGTATATACCCTTTGAGCTATACTATAAAATTTCCCAAGCTTCTGCTAGAGAACCTCTTAAAAGGCCCTCAGAGAAGTGGAAGAAAGACTAGAATAAAAGTCAGGAGTCCCATGTTCAAGTGCTGGCAGGCTCCCAACAAGCCACTGGTCTTCTGGAAGGTGGTTTTTGGACTGTGGCTCTGTTGCCTCCTAGCACTGAAGCTGTGGTCGACACTAAGAATGCTCACAGCCCCCGCAGGCCAACTCCGCCAGCGCCACCCCCTGCAGGTTCTGTGGAAGGAAACTGCTCAGGCAGCGGGCTCTCTCTTTCCATGGTTAGGTGATCTCTGATGTCATGAGGTGATGAGCAAAAAGCCTAAGACACCACAGAAAGTTACAACAAAAGGTGGGGTGTTGGGGGGGAGTTGGGAAGAACACATACAATCAGGAAATAGGGTCATCGCTTCAAATGACATCACACAGAAAGTCACTGCATTAGAAACACAAGCCAGGATCCCCAGAACTGGCGTCACCAAGGGCAGCCTATACCCAGGAAAATGTACGGACAGTGCTGAAAGAGGAGGCAGTTCAGTAGGGAAGAGAGGACTTCCTTTTCATCCAGTCAACCCCCTTTCTTGTTGACTTTCTTGAGAAAGTCTCTACCCCGGAAGCTACCTGTGGTAGCTGCGCCCCTGCTAACTGCCTGCTCTCGAAGGCTACCTCTGTCTCCATTCTCTCACTCTGACATAGATGCACTTCAGGAACCACTGTCATGCCCTAGCTTAGAAAAAGAAAGTTGACTGGAAGAGAAAACCTTGGGGGATTTTCTACCGGGAGGAGGGGTAAATGTATAATAATCCATACAGTACCACGGTTCATTGTATATACACATGTTGAGTGTGTAAACACCCTGTACTCTGTGCTCCATTGTTAAAATGACAACACAGTTGGAAAACTTGTGTGAGGAAGGAAGATATTTGTTTTGGGGATGATGAGACAAAAGACGTCTTTTCCTTTTCTTACAGCTTTATTCAGTTCTCTCCTGACTTGGCCTCCATGTAAGCCAAAAGGCTTAACAAGACACTTTTTTCCTGTTTGTGGGTTAAGGAACCTGACTTTAATAAAACAATGAGACTGCTCCATTTGAAACATCATGGTTTTTAGTAAACTAGTGATTATATATTTTTTAAATTAATTTTTATTGGAGTACACTTGTTTTACAATGTTGCATTTCTGCTGTAAAGAGAATCAGTTAACACATGTACACATCTCCACTCTATAGATTTTCTTTCCCATTTTGGTCACCACCCATCATTGTAGGGTTCCCTGTGCTCAACAGTAGATTCTCTTAGTTACCTATTTTATACATTGATTATATTTTCAATAAACCACTTTGTTAAAGAGATTTTAGACAGTTTCAGAAACCAGTGAAGCTTGGTCCTTTAATGGGCACACACACACCTTCCAGACACACTGCAGGAAGCCCCATGTGGCTGTTCTTCAAAGCTCCATCTCCTCGAGGTTTTCTGAACTGTGAAGAACCGCCACCTACCTTCCCAGGTGCAATGAAGCTGGACTGGGATGTATACAAAGGCTGGTGTAGTTCCAGGAAATTATGATGATCATTGTGCCAAAAGGGCATTTTATAGGTTATCTTGAAACAAGAGTCATAAGGGAACACAGATGTGGCCCACTGGTCCTCAAATTTGACGTGAGTCCGAAACAGCTGTTAAAATCCAGACGTCTGGTGATAAAATATTCTGGAATTATTGCTAACAGTGGTGGGCGTGCAGCTCGGTGCACAGACTACAAACAGCTGGGCTGTGCGTGTTAAAAAGGAGAATTCTATAGTGTGCAAATGACATCTGCCTCTGCTTCGGCCGGTGCAGGGTGGGCCCCTGAGCCTGATTCTGTCGGGGCCCTGGGTGTTGCTGCTGCCGCCCTCAGGACCACCCTGCAGAACCACTGCTCCAGCCCAGCCATCCAGCTGAGTGCGTGAGGCAGGGCCAGCGTGGCCGCAGCGCACTCTTCCTCTCTAGACAGTGCCTGCGCACTCGGCATCTTCAGTGGTTTCCACGAGATGTTGCCAGCTCAGGAAAAATATTTTGATGGATAACTTAGTCTTTGTAATAGTTTTCTTTACCAGACACCTCTTATAAATAAGCTAAGTGAACAACTCAGGAATGTTTTAAAAATATGAACCTTACTCTAAATTACAGTTTACTGTTAATGCCTTAGTAGTGATTTCCTAAATCACCAAAAACAAGGTTACACAGACGCGAAATACATTTTTTTCCTCTATCATTTTGATCCTTAAGTTTCACAATGTCCTCCTGGACACAGATTCCCAACTCCACTTACTTGCTGGAAGAAACTTCGCCTGCCCAAACTTGTTTCTTTGGAAAGTGCACCCAGGAGCCCATGTCTGGAAGGTTTGCTGCAAGCACTAAACAAGAGAATATATGAAAAGCTTCTGGCACAATGCTTCTCACAATAGCCAATGAAAGGTCTGCTATTCCCAGTCTAACCTGTAAAATAGGGGCCCAACAGAAAGTCCTGAATGGCCTGGAATGGGTCTCATCCGGCACAAGGGATCCAAGGCACCTAGGGATCCAGTTACTGGTGGGTCTGGGTCTCTCACCTCCCAGCCGACCCCCCTGCTGCTAGGGGGCTTCTGGGCACACTTGCACATGGCTCCTCCCCCTCCGGCGGGCTTGACTTGCACCAACACCAGGTGCAGCAAAGGAACATAAAGTGTCAAACACTGATTCTGTTTACTTTCCATTTATTCACATTTCATGGATTGATACACTTGCTCAACGGGATCATTCAAAAACTAATACACACCGAGATTACATTGTCTGACAATTCAAGTATTTTAGCTTTAGAAAACAGTTTCCTATGTAAAATAGAAAGCAAACAATTGATCCATTTGATACATGCTACCAAGTTTCCCGTCTCTGCTACAACTGGGTCTGCCACACCAGCACACACACACACACACACACACACACACACACACACACACACACTCAGAGGCCCGTGCTCAGAGCACCACGTGGGAAGGAAGCTGTGACAGGTCCTCCCTGTCGCCCACTGGTGCTACAGGACAAAGCGGTTTGTACAGAGACCTCACTTCCAGAATGAGGATGGCTAACAGGGGTTTGGGAGTGAGTCGCTCAGTTTGTAAAAATGCACTGCACTTTTATTTGGATTGTTCTGAACTGTTGTGAAACAGAATAACTGACAAATGCTCAGAAACAGGCAATTCGCTGACCTTTAAAACTACACCAAAAAAGCCTTCTCTAAACTCTTAACTGTAAGGTAGAATATTAGTTTTTTTCCCTCTACCCCAGAACAGGTAGATATTTTTTGGCATGCAGCATATCAAAAATATGATTTAGAATTCAAACTAAAACAATAATCCTTTTAAAAGAAAACCAGTCCATAAACCTGTTCTTTCATGAAAAACACAATCTAAACTTTAAAAACTGGACACACATTTTCAGCCTGTAATTCTAATAATGAAAACAGCATCATACTCTATTTTTTGCTTAATGGGAATGCTCAAAAAGGAAGAGATGAACACACAGCAGTTAAAAAAAAGGCCACTGGGATATTCGGTATTTGTCAAGATACAACACAATCTGATTTAAAGATATATACACCCTTTAGGCCACATTTACGACACTCTCTTTGTAAATTCTCAAAGATAAAAACTTCATCCACATTCAACATTTTAAAGCCTAATTTCTAATAACTTGTTAAAAAATAAATCTAAACTCAAGGGGTAGAATTGAGCTGTTAAAACAGCGGGGACAAAAAGGCCAGCCCTCCAGGGGCCAAGGCGCCCCTCCCCCAGTAACATACATGGACTTAGGATTTTACAGAGAAATCCATATACACTTATTAGGCTCTTTTACACTCAGACATAATTAAAGTGGAGACTGGCGAGTTCCTAAAGGACAAGAGTGATCTTAACACAACACCACATTTTGACTTACGGTATACATACCACATGTCCCCCCTGTAATCTCCACTCTAACAGTACAGTCTTAGCAAGAATTTGCTGGGAATGTTAGAAAATAAGAAAGCCACACACACACCCAGTAATTTAAAAAGACAAACTTTTTAGGATGGTGGTGGGGAAGAGTTAATCCAATCACGACTTTCATGCCATTTTTGGTGAACATTTCACATCACATGCAAAGGCAAACAAAATAATGCACCAGAGTTCCTACAGATACAGACGTCTGTGAGCCTGACTTTCTGGTGGGACAAGGAGCATGTGCGGCTAAGCTAGGACATGCTCATGAGGCTTGTTCCCCTAATTTCCTCGTCCCTGTAACAGCTGGATAAACCTAGTGTGAACAGAGAAGGGCCAGTATTAAGTAATCAGACACTTGTTAACTAAAACTCATCTACAAGAACACTCATGAACTTCTCATTTCTAAAAAGTGAAAGAAACAATTGCCACTTCCTCCCCAGGCCTCATGATGCAGCCAAACTGGATCCCATCCCCTAATAGTGCACGTTACCTACCCGAAGTCACACAAGGGCCAAAGTCTCCCACGGAATCAGAGGCCAGAATGCAGTAATGTAAGAATTTCATGATCATTGTTGGCCCAACTACTTTACCTCAAGTATTAAAGAGTAACATATCATAAAATAGTTTCCCTGCTCCCTTTACATCTAAAAATTGTATTTTTTTTAATAAAAGCAACTGTACTATCTACAGTAATTTTGACTATCTTTTTTTAAAGTCAGAAGACATAATGTTCTGAAGAGCAGAATATACAAGTGTGAGCCCTCAGGCACAGACCCTGAGCCTATCTGGTACCAGCATTAAATGACTCGTGAGGAATGAGTGGACATTTAGAACATTAAACCTGACATCTAGTTCACGTGACCAGAGTCTTCAAAGAACGCTAGTGCTAGCTATCCAAAAGCTATGGAGAAGTAACGTGGCTACCCTGGGTGCAGCCATGGCTCCATTCCACATGGACATACGGAACGTCTTACCATTAAAAAGTAAATGGAAATTTCAGTATCAAATGTAGAATACACTGGCGTCTAAAAGTTAAAGGCAACGTTTACACACACAACTTCCTCTTCCATCACCTTATTGCGTGTTTCCTGCTTAGTCCACATGGCTCATGTGTAATAAAAGCTCCTATGACTTGAGTTTAGGTTTGGATCCATAGGCTTCACCGCGGCACAAGTAACCAAGAGCATATTCTTTCCCTTTTGTTGTACGGTTTAACCCTTTGTTCTGTAAGGGTTGTGACCACGGTCTGTGGTCTACAAACTACCAAATTTGTGCTTTTAAACCTCTTTCCTGGCAAGCCCCCCATCCCTTTTGTCTCTAGGGGGATACAGAAGTAAGAGCACCTCATGAAAGAACCTACAAAACCAAAGGACAAGCTACTCATTTCCTCTTAAAACGAAAAAGCAGCTCTGGAATCCTAGTAAAGCAGCCTGCGGGGTTAAAGGCCAGCGTCCACACGAAAGCAGCTGAGGACTCCTCTGCTGAAGGCAAACATCCCAGCTGTAAAGCGATGTGACAGAGCGCAGGGGAGCACCGCGGCCACAGCGCGGCGGCCGGGCCACCCCACACCAGCCAGCCACACCCGCCAGAGGACGCACGGCCGCGCAGCTGCGCAGGCGCTGGCAGCAGACCCCGAGCCCTGGATCAGAAAAGCCTTTGGGAAATCTACTCGATACCCTGATTTCAGTCCATTAAGAAATCACTTGTGGTTAGTTTAATAAATGAATGTTAAAAATCTTCCAAAATTTTTCTTTCAAATATATTTTACACATTAGACAGTTCTTAAGAAGGGAGAATGCAGTTTCTTAACACTTAACATCGAAGGTTTTATTGGCCTTTTAATATTAATCTTCCCCACAAAAGTTTTAAGTTATCTCTAAGTCCTAGAACGTCAAAGTAAGAAGAGAAGAAAACTGACTAAGCTCAGGGGCGCCAGGGGAAGCAGCAGCTCGGCAACAACTCCGCAGCGGGCATGCTCAGACGTCCTTCTTCTCCAGCAGAATTCTGTGCAGCTCGTCGGCATCCTCGCTGGTTTTCACCCGAATCAACATGGGAACGGGTGTGGCGGCGTTCTTCTCATCGACGGGCGGGTTGGGAACGCAGACGATGAGCACGTTGTTCTTCCCTGTGCGGGTGCAGGGCATGCTGGGTGCAATCAGGATGTTGAGCAGTATGTTGCCTGCATCGAAACAAAGGGAAAATGCATCCAAATAAACTATTTTCCATGAAACTATACCTTGAATAGGCTTAACATTAAACAATTATGCAACACGGAGCCACAAGAATGTCACAAAAAGGGCCTGGTTCCCTGACAGACCTCGTGACAGTATGGGGTCCCCGAGAGAGGACCGTGGGGCCTCTGGCAGGACGTGGCCTCGGCCCCACCGAGGAGGCCTTTTCCCCAAAGAGCGGTCAGCTGGGAAACGGCTCTGGCACAGAGGCCAGCACGCTCATGGGCAAGAGTGAGCGCGCTGTGACTGCACCACGGGTCAGCCGAGCCCACGTGAAAGAAAGAGCTTCACAGGAGTCTGTTTCAGGGACACCCCGACCACTTCCCCTCAGACCCCCGACCCAGGCACTACCCCCTCCTTTCAGAGGACTGTTCATGGTAAAGCTGGAGGGTGGACAACAACGAGTTAACGATTCTTTGCTACATAAAAAGGATCCTTTACAAGGTTAATTCTCCTTGAGAGTTAACTAAACCGTCCAATTTACCTACAGTTTCTTAGTCATATTTCTAGCACAAAGGAAAATGAACACATTTCATTACTTGCTGGCAGTAGCTTTTTAATACATCGAGTTTTTCTTCTGCACTATTACCCCATCATTCAAATAAATCCGTAAGTAATAAGTCAGTATAGGATGAATTTGTCCTGAACAATCTCTATTCTAGTCCAAAAACACATTAACATACTTGAAAACCTTGAAGACTAAAATCAGCAGAGAACTTCTATGTACCACGTAATTATGATTATTTTGTGCCATCTGAAGAAAAAGGTACTCACTCACCTAAATTGGTGTCTGCCCGCACTAACAGCTGCGTCTTCTGATTCGCTGTAGGTTTTAAATGCAGAGTGCCCACACCCTTCTCTTTAAATTCATTTTCTTTCTTGTAAAATAGTTTACACCTAAGGAGAAAAATAATCGATATGATCACTCAGTGACACGTCACGAAAGCCACACGACTCTCCAACAGCCCCTGCTCACGCTTGTGTGGACGCCAGTTAGTGAACACAGCAGGGGGAGCTTGGAGAGTCTTCTGTGGACCCAGATCAGGTCTGCACACAAGGCAGGGAAGAGAAGCTGATGAGACAGTCTACAGTCCCTCCTTTTTCTAACTAGTATACAGCAGGCCTGATACAATTCTTCACAATGGTTTCTGAAACTATCCTTTCTCAGGTCAGTCAAAAATCACCGCCAAGCACCTTACAGCTCCCGGACGTATTGGTCCTGAGCTCAAGAGCTGCCCCTGGTGCTTAAAGAACAGGAACATACAGGACAAACACTGCCCCTCACCCTCACCTTTTTCCTGTTTCTTATTTTTGAATTTTCTTCAGGACTCTTTCATCTCTGTTGGTCATTATTAAACAAGTCAAAACCACTGCCTGTTCCTTTGATTCACTATGATTAGAAAAAAATCTCGGGTTAGAGTCTCTGGTCCAGTGGTTAGGACTCGGCACTTTCATTGCTGGGGCCGGAGTTCAATCCCTGGTCAGGAAATTAAGATCCCACAAGCCTTGAGGAGTGGCAAAACAAAAACCAAAAAAACCTCATTCAAAACAAGCAAAAAATGCCCTAAGTCAGGGTCATTCCCTTACACCATCTGTGTAATTACATTTTAAAACAGGCAAAGGGAATTGGTCTCTTTTTAAAAGTTCTCAAAAATAAACATTTGAAATCCGACAGGATTTGGTGATTTATACTATGAAAACTGCTGACTTACTAAGTCTGAAATTTTTGTATTAGAAAAACATATTCAAGGGAATCTCTAAGGGCACAAATGTTTTTCAGTAAAATCTTTGTTAAAAAGCACTAATTTCATTTCACTGAACGATAACTAAAAATTTCCCTTCAGCCTTTTTCTGAGAGCAGCAACTCTCATTAAACAAAATCCCCCAAACGCTAAACCAGCTTGCATCCCTGGGGGAAGACGGAGTAAAGTAGAGCCAAATCTAGAGTCACTGACTTAGATGACTATCTTTGCAGGGAAAGGAGGGGAAGAAAGGAAGGAGAAAAAGGGAGAGAAAGATGAGGTAAGAGATGAGGACAAGAAAAGAGTTTCTAAAGCACCTGAAAAGCAGAAAGAGCTAAACGAACACCAAAGAGCAGACTTCGCCCAGCAGGACACTTAAAGATCATATTATTTTTAAATAAACAGGCCCAGAATTCTTCCTTGTCCCAATTCTGGGAGCAGGCACAGCCTGACCCCAGGAGGGGTGCCTGGTAAACTCTGCAAGGATGATGTTGCCCATGCGCTCCAGCCAGAAGCCTGTTTTCACGTCTCTGAAAATAAGTTCATCAAGTGGGTCACCATGACTACTACTTACTTTTTGGAGTAAAAAGCATCGTCTTCTTTTACTTCAGTAACTACTACTTTCGGTGGCTCGTCATTCTCTTCTTCATCTCCACCTTTTGTAAAAATACCACCAATAAGATTCAGATCAAGAGCCTGAAAATGTGATATAAAGAAGTCTGCCCCCCACCCCTCACCTGAATCTAAAAATTACATATAAGTGGATACAGAAACTGAAAGCACAATCTAACTGTGTGTGGGGGAGTCAAGGTGAGGAGGCACTTGCTGGATTTTTGTAGAAAGTCTTAGAACAAAAGTCTCCGTGCTTGTATGCAGAGTGCAGGCAAAGTTATACAGAAAAAGTCAACACTCACTTATACTCAGGATACCCACAAAAAGAACAATCTCAGGCTTCTAGCACATGAAATTTCACCCCCAAATATTCCTGTGATCATTTCTGCATTATGCCAAAGAAGAACCAAGGAGCACAGTGGCCAAAGATGGAGAAAACGAGCACTTTACAGGGCATGTTTGTCAGAGAAAGGAGTCCCAAGCCAAGTGTAAGTAACTGAAGCTGTGTCTGCATTGCCACGCCTCTGGACATGCTGGTACGGTGGGCGTCCTCTCGGTCTGAGCCCAAAGCACTATCCTTGACCCCAGTGCCCCAATCACAGGGGAGAGTAAGTCGCGGGTGGACACAAATTACGATCCTCTTAAAAAGAGAAAGCAACTGCATAAAACTCAGTGATGAGTAACTAAGAAAAAGAATTCTGCTGCTCAAACAATTCAGATCACAAGATTTAAGTTATAAGAAGGCACTCCTGAGTTAGGGCATTTTGTTATTTTAACTAGTTCTCCAAGTCTTTCCATGTACGTGATAACCACAGGGTGAGGAATAAGTGCTTTATGGAGGGGTGCCCTGCTGAAATGGGAGACTCTATTCCAATTCAGCATCCTTTCTACAAACAGCAAAGTCCCTGTGACTGTGACACACTCTCTGTGTCTTATTTAAGACAGACAAAGGGAAGCTCTTTATTCTCTGCTTTGCCCTGGAGGGCTCTTGCCTGAGGATAGCTGAAGGCAGGGCAAAGTAACACAAGGAAGTTTCTCTCCAGGAAGAAAAACATAGTATTTATGGCCCACTGGCAACTGCAGTTTTCTTTCTCAAAGATCAATATGCTAATACCTGGGGAATGCACTTTTAACAACTTTTAAGTCTCTATACAGACACTACTTGTTCATGACCACCATGGGGTGAAGAGGGATAATGACACAAACCCTATCTGGAGATGTTCAAGTTGGATTTAGAAAAGGCAGAGGAACCAGAGATCAAATTGCCAAAATCAGTTGGATCATCGAAAAAGCAAGAGAGTTCCAGAAAAACATCTACTTCTGCTCCATTGACTATGCCAAATCCTTTGACTATGTGGATCACAACAAACTGTGGAAAATTCTTAAAGAGATGGGAATACCAGACCACTTGATCTTACCTCCTGAGAAATCTGCATGCAGGTCAAGAAGCCAGAGTTAGAACTGGACAAGGAAGAACAGACTGGTCCCAAACTGGGAAAGGAGTATGTCAAAGCTGTATATTGTCACCCTGCTTATCTAACTTATATGCAGAGTACATCATGAGAAATGCTGGACTGGATGATGCACAAGCTGGAATCAGGATTGCCGGGAGAAATATCAACAACCTCAGATATGCAGATGACACCATCCTTATGGCAGAAAGGGAAGAACTAAAGAACCTCTTGATGAAAGTGAAAGAGGAGAGTGAAAAAGTTGGCTTAAAGCTCAACATTCAGAAAACTAAGATCATGGCATCCGGTCCCATCACTTCATGGCAAATAGATGGGGAAACAGTGGAAATAGTGACAGATTTTATTTTCTTGGGCTCCAAAATCACTGTAGATGATGACTGCAGTTATAAACTATATGAATTTATAAGCAAATCTCTTAAAACATTTCAGTGAACATCTATGATGAGTTTTTTTCAATAAAATAAAATTTCAAAAAATGTTTAGTTTTTTTTTCTTAATGGAAAGGCATGTGTTTGATGGGTTTTCAAAGTTCCCATGCCAGATGTTTTTATATTATTTTTATATTCATAATCTTTAAAATAATCCTATAAAATAGGTCTTACTCAATTTTATTAATAAGGAATCAGAGAAGTTAACCAGCTCTGCCCAGGATCACACACATGTCTAGGCACTGATGGAGTCTGCACGTGAATCCAGACCTATCTCACTCACAAGACTATGCTTTCCCCACTAAACACAGAACTCACATGAACCTAAACAGACCTCAAGCACCAAACTGTGTTTACCTTTGCGTTCGTTGCCGCCACTTTCTGCTTGGCTCTCCAATGTTTTAGTGGAAAATGGTGAAGAAACTGGTTTACTCTGGGTAGTATCTTTGCCAAATAAACTGGAGTTTCCAGAAGAAAATGAAAATCCAGTCAAGGGGCCCGCATTTAAGGAGCCCATAACAGAACTCTCAATTTTCTTGCCAAAGTTAAACGAGGCACTTGTGGCTCCTAGTGATGGGTCCTTGCTCTTTTCAGACACAGCTTCCACCTTCTTTTCAGATGTATCCTCCGTTTTGTTGACATGAAACAAAAATGGTGACTCTGGTTGTAATTTTGTTGAACCAAACAGAGAAGGAGGCTGTGCTTCAACTGCTATTTTGTTGGCTTCACTTTCAGAATTACTGCTGCCGCTGTTCCCGTGCTGCTGTTCGATGCTTGCTAGGTATTTCTCATAGTCTTTAAAGATAGGTGTGAGGTCGCAGAGCGGGTTTGTGTTCACGTGTTTCACGATCCAATCCCGGACGGAGCAGTTCAAAGCTGCCAGCTGCTTGTGATAGGCATTGCCGTGGCGAGTGGCACCAGAGGAGGAAGGCTGCTGACTGCCGTTAGTTTTAGGAGTTGAAATCTTTTTATCGACCAAGGAGGTAGGGCCATTTATAGCAGTAGATCCTATAGGAAATTACATGTTTAAGAATTTATTCAGAAGCTGATTTAATTAAGCCATTCAGATTTTCATACTGCTCTGCCTTCACATTTTCTTTTATTGTATCCCATTTTTGTTACAGTTCAAGATGCATATATACAGTATTCAAAAACTAGTTATTACAAAAATCAAATCAAACATTTTACATATATATATATGAATGTGTATATATATATTTTTCACATGCTTGCATTAAACCTGTCATTTTAAAATAATCTTTTCCTTCAAAAGGATGCCCAGTTCACCTAAAACTGTCAAAATGGTTAGTATAAAACTTAACCCCCAAGGTTGTAGGAACGTATATTAATGTAATTAAAATCTTAACAGGAAGTGCTTATTTTAATCACACTAAACACTGTGCCTAATTTAAATGAAACAGTATATACTCTTAAAATAATTTGCTAAGTATGATCCAATGAGTCAGGATCACTTCCAAGAATCAAACATTTTAACCCACAAGCCCATTCTCTGTTGCTAATTCCAAGATTCTTGAGTAATTTCCTCAAAAAAGGATGAGGCAATCAACACGTCCTGGGCAAAACAAACCGAGCCCGGGAATGCAGGTGTGTGGCGCAGAGGAAATCCTTGGTACATTACAATGAATGAGGTGGACGGATGGGAGACCTTCACCTAGGGGCCACTAAGAGCTTGTTTCTCTTCTGATCTTTAGGTCAATTCTGAGGTCATAGTCATTTCATAGTTGAAGGACAATTTGGAAGCTCAAAGGTTAAGGAACTTTACCAAGGTCACACAGAGCTGGTAACTGGCAAAACAGAACAGAACCCAGGCTATTTTGGCCTGTACTCTACTCACTCTGTAATAGCCAAAAGCTCTCTAATTTTTGTCCCTTTCATCATTACCGTGTTCTTGCTCCTACAGCTGCAGAAGCCAGAGAAAAGTAAAAAAAAAAAAAAAAACTTTGCAAAATCAGTTTTTATAGATTATCCTTACACAGGTAAGACGGGAGAAGAAGAGCCTACTCACCGAAGGTGGCCTTGGTCTCAGCTGCCACCCTCGTGCTAGAGAAGGAGGGGGCACTAGTTATGCTGTTTCCGTTGGACAGTCCTTCCAGAGGCTTCCCTCCAGCACCATTACCAAATCCAGAAAACCCTCCTCCTCCAGAAGATGCAACCAAACCTTTAAAACCTTTAAAGGCCCCTCCACCATCAGACTGAAAAATAAAGAAAGAGCAAACATTAGGTAGTTCTTTTTGTTTCCAAGCAAGCAAACAAAAGGCAGTATTCTCTTGGCTAAATAGTACCCACCACCCTTGTGCAACCAGCATTTAAGGAAACTGCCAGCACAAGCAGAGACAGAACACGGATTTTACTCATAATGGTAGCTTTGCCAGCTGAAACTGCCTTCATGTAATAGGAAGACTAGATGGAATCTAGAGTGAAATAATTTTTTAAAACCTATTTATGATATAAAAGGTTAAAAAGACTAATTCAAATAAATTTATGGACTCACCACCAGCTACAGAACTATAAATAAAACACATTCTCAACACAACTAAACCCCAAATGAAAGACTTTTCATATACTATTCAAAGACCAAGTGCCTAAAGAAATTATAAAAACATCAAGTTAGGTTCACTAAAAGCATTTTACCCACTACTTATTATTTCCTACGAACTTCTGGAGCTTTAGAGCTGTGTTCAATGTACAGAAATGTGGTGCTTTGGGGGTGCCTGGCGCGCTTCATGATATCCGAAAGCTGCTCTCGGCACCGTGGTCTGCACTGCCTCTACCTCTTCACTGTCACTTGCACGCAACAGCTGGCCTGCCCCTCCTCGAGCCTATCTTCCCAGGCATCTTGTCCTCACCACAAGTTCCCACTCTCAGGCCTCTTCCCAGCAGCCCCCGTGGCTTCCACCTCCTTGACGGGAAACTTAACACAGCTGCAGCCATCTCCCAATTCCTGTTGAGTGACCAACCAGTATACCTAGCGGTCTCCTAGAGAACTCCATGTGGATGGACCACAGGCCCTGAAATACTTTCCTAAAACAAAATCAATAACTTCCTCATGAAGTCCCTTCCCCTCTATATCTTCTCCATGAAAGAGCTATCAAATATTACTTGGCTCAAGACCTACATCCAACCAGTCACCAGTCTTAAGAACGACATTAGGCCAGAAAATAACTCAGAAGAAAGAAAAATTGAACAAAGCCACCACAGAAATGCAGCTGAGCAGGTTTATTCCAAGGATGCCACCCAGGCTGTTCAAACAAGCCTCTCTTGACTGACAAGAGACGTCCAGATCACCAAGACAGCACTCACGGGTCTGGGATGTATTTGAGGGATGAAGAGCTGTTAAATATGGAGTGATTGCTGAATATGGAGACATGATTTCAGTTCATGAATTATAACTCATATTTTACCTTTTTGAACACAAGAATGAAACATTTTGCCAGGAAACAGCTATGGCAAACCTAGACAGCATATTAAAAAGCAGAGGCATTACTTTGCCAACAAAAGTCCATCTAGTCAAAGGTATAGTTTTTCCAGTAATCATGTACAGATGTGAGAGTTGGACCAGAAAGAAAGCTGAAAGCTAAAGAATTGATGCTTCTGAACTGTGGTGTTAGAGAAGACTCTTGACAGTCCCTTGAACTGCAAGGAGATAAAACCAGTCAACTGTAAAGGAAATCAATCCTGAATATTCATTAGAAGGACTGATGCTGAAGTTGAAGCTCCAATACTCTGTCCACCTGATGCAAAGACCCTGATGCTGGGAAAGACTGAAGGCAGGAGGAGAAGGGGGTGACATGAGATGATTGGATGGCATCATCAACTCAATGGACATGAGTTTGAGCAAGCTGTGAAAGATGGGGAAGGAGAAGGAAGCCTGGTGTGCTGCAGTCCATGGGGTCGCAGAGTCGGACATAACTGAGCAACTGAACAACAACAAACACGAGAAGGAACACCAAAACAGGAAACACTGCTGTTATTCTCAAAGGTGTTACCCCATCCACACCTCAGTCCTAGGAAGTAGATAAGACTTTGAGAATAGCTTACATTTTCTTGTGTGATTCCCAACACCCACTTACGTTGCTTTCCAATTACTATATTCATTTTTCCACTTCAACACAACTTGAATTTGTCTACATCTATCTCTTATTTCCCCAACTGGATAAGCTCCCTTTAACGTACAGATGTCATCTATTACCTTTTATATCTCCCATTACTGTGATATTGAATGGTTTGCCTTGGAAACAAACAGAGATCATTCTGTCGTTTTTGAGACTGCATCCAAGTACTGCATTTCGGACTCTTTTGTTGACCATGTTGGCTACTCCATTTCTTCTGAGGGATTCCTGCCCACAGTAGTAAATATAATGGTCATCTGAGTTAAATTCACCCATTCCAGTCCATTTCAGTTCGCTGATTCCTAGAATGATTCAATATCACAGTCCATGCCCCAACCAGAAACGCTGAAGAAGCTGAAGTTGAACAGTTCTATGAAGACCTACAAGACCTTTTAGAACTAACACCCAAAAAAGATGTCCTTTTCATGATAGGGGACTGGAATGGAAAAGCAGGAAGTCAAGAAACACCTGGAATAACAGGCAAATTTGGCCTTGGAATACGGAATGAAGCAGGGCAAAGACTAACAGAGTTTTGCCAAGAAAATGCACTAGTCATAGCAAACACCCTCTTCCAACAACACAAGAGAAGACTCTACACATGGACATCACCAGATAGATGGTCAACACCGAAATCAGACTGATTATATTCTTTGCAGCCAAAGATGGAGAAGCTCTATACAGTCAGCAAAAACAAGACCAGGAGCTGACTGTGGCTCAGACCATGAACTCCTCATTGTCAAATTCAGACTTAAATTGAAGAAAGTACAGAAAACCACTAGACCATTCAGGTATGACCTAAATCAAATCCCTTATGATTATACAGTGGAAGTGAGAAATAGATTTAAGGGCCTAGATCTGATAGATAGAGTGCCTGATGAACTATGGAATGAGGTTCGTGACATTGTAGAGGAGACAGGGATCAAGACCATCCCCATGGAAAAGAAATGCAAAAAAGCAAAATGGCTGTCTGGGGAGGCCTTATAAACACCTGTGAAAAGAAGATAAGTGAAAAGCAAAGGAGAAAAGGAAAGATATAAACATCTGAATGCAGAGTTCCAAAGAATAGCAAGAAGAGATAAGAAAGCCTTCTTCAGCAATCAATGCAAAGAAATAGAGGGAAAACAACAGAATGGGAAAGACTAGAGATCTCTTCAAGAAAATCAGAGACACCAAAGGAACATTTCATGCAAAGATGGGCTCGATAAAGGACAGAAATGGTATGGACCTAACAGAAGCAGAAGATATTAAGAAAAGGTGGCAAGTATACACAGAAGAACTGTACAAAAAAGATCTTCACAGCTAGATAATCACAATGGTGTGATCACTGACCTAGAGCCAGACATCCTGGAATGTGAAGTCAAGTGGGCCTTAGAAAGCATCACTACGAACAAAGCTAGTGGAGGTGATGGAATTCCAGTGGAGCTATTCCAAATCCTGAAAGATGATGCTGTGAAAGTGCTGCACTCAATATGCCAGCAAATTTGGAAAACTCAGCAGTGGCCACAGGACTGGAAAAGGTCAGTTTTCATTCCAATCCCAAAGAAAGGCAATGCCAAAGACTGCTCAAACTACCGCACAATTGCATTCATCTCACATGCTAGTAAAGTAATGCTCAAAATTCTTATGTGAACCATGAACTTCCTGATGTTCAAGCTGGTTTTAGAAAAGGCAGAGGAACCAGAAGTCAAACTGCCAACATCCGCTGGATCATGGAAAAAGCAAGAGAGTTCCAGAAAAACATCTATTTCTGCTTTATTGACTATGCCAAAGCCTTTGACTGTGTGGATCACAAGAAACTGTGGAAAATTCTGAAAGACATGGGAATACCAGACCACCTGATCTGCCTCTTGAGAAATATGTATGCAGGTCAGGAAGCAACAGTTAGAACTGGTCATGGAACAACAGACTGGTTCCAAATAGGAAAAGGAGTATGTCAAGGCTGTATATTGTCACCATGTTTATTTAACTTATATGCAGAGTACATCATGAGAAATGCTGGACTGGAAGAAACACAAGCTGGAATCAAGATTGCCGAGAGAAATATCAATAACCTCAGATATGCAGATGACACCACCCTTATGGCAGAAAGTGAAGAGGAACTAAAAAGCCTCTTGATGAAAGTGAAAGTGGAGAGTAAAAAGGTTGGCTTAAAGCCCAACATTCAGAAAATGAAGATCATGGCATGTGGTCCCATCACTTCATGGCAAATAGATGGGGAAACAGTAGAAACAGTGTCAGACTTTGTTTTTCTGGGCTCCAAAATCACTGCAGATGGTGACTGCAGCCATGAAATTAAAAGACGCTTACTCCTTGGAAGGAAAGTTATGACCAACCTAGATAGCATATTCAAAAGCAGAGACATTACTTTGCCAACAAGGGTTCGTCTAGTCAAGGCTATGGTTTTTCCTGTGGTCATGTATGGATGTGAGAGTTGGACTGTGAAGAAGGCTGAGCGCCAAAGAATTGATGCTTTTGAACTGTGGTGTTGGAGAAGACTCTTGAGAGTCCCTTGGACTGCAAGGAGATCCAACCAGTCCATTCTGAAGGAGATCAGCCCTGGGATTTCTTTGGAAGGAATGATGCTGAAGCTGAAACTCCAGTACTTTGGCCACCTCATGTGAAGAGTTGACTCATTGGAGAAGACTCTGATGCTGGGAGGGATTGAGGGCAAGAGGAGAAGGGGACGACAGAGGATGAGATGGCTGGATGGCATCACTGACTCGATGGGTGTGAGTCTGAGTGACCTCCAGTAGTTGGTGATGGACAGGGAGGCCTGGCGTGCTGCGATTCATGGGGTCGCAAAGAGTCAGACACGACTGAGCGACTTATCTGATCTGATCTGATCCCTCCCATGGGCTTCACCAAGCATATGCACAAGTGAACTAGGCATTTCAGAAAGGGTTTAGTAACCACTCAACCAAAAAATGGACAAAATGTCTAAATAGACATTGCCCCAAAGAAGATATACAGATGATTAACAGGCATGTAAAAAAAAATGCTCAACAATACTAATTATTACAGAAATGCAAATCAAAACTACAATGAGGTATCACTTCACACAGGTCAGAATGGCTACCATCAAAAAGTCTACAATTAATAAATGCTGGAGAAGACCTGGAGAAAAACATTCCTTCAACAGAAAAATGCTGCTGGCAGGAATGTAAACGGGTACAGCCACTAAAGGAGAAAAGTATGAATGTTCCTTAAAAAACAAAAATAGAACTACCATACAATTTAGTGACCTCACTGCTAGGCATTTATCCAGACAAAACTATAATTCAAAGATACATGCACCCCAAAATTCACCGCAGCACCATTTACAACGGTCAGCACACGGAAGCAGCCTACGTCCACTGATAGATGAACAGATGAAGATGATGATGGTGCTGTGTGCTCTGTCTCACTGGCTCTGTGTGACCCCGTGGACGGCAGCCCATCAGGCTCCCCTGTCCATAGAACTCTCCAGGCAAGAATACTGCAGTGGGTTGCCATTTCCTTCTCCAATGATAAACCATTATATATTTTTAAGAGGCATTCTTGATAGACTGCATAAAAGATACTTAAAAAAAAAAAAAAAAAAAAGCATTTATTGATCTGACTGCTCCCAGAGGTGGAAATACTCTACAACTCAGAAATAAAATTAGTGTTTAGAACCAGAAGCTATAAGGAAACACTCACTTCGAATCCAACATTTCTACGCTTTGCTTTCTTTATGGCTCTGTTCTTCAAGACTTCCTCACTGGCCACCGAAAACGTTCCCACCTGCAGGAGTGTACAAATTAAACAGCAATAAGAAAAGAGCAAAAAGAAGGTAAAATGCTGAACTTTTAAAAAGCTAGACCAAGAAAAACTGATATATCATCTGGGTTTTAAGTACTGTTAACACTGGTAACACAAATTATGGAAAGCACATATTAAACTAAAGTTTATGTCTCTTATCTGTTGTATGAATTTCATTGCTAGTCAGGTGAATCAGAAATGTTTCAGAAACTACAAATCCAGACTTTGAATCACAATTCGGAGAAAAGAGTGCATACATCAACTTTCTAAGAAAACTAAGACCATCAAAACCTTGGCGCAAAACTGTTCATGATCAATTCTTCAAATATATTCAAGGACATTACCCAGATGTCAAAGCTAGCATCTTACTACTATAGTTTTCAAAAATTAAGTTCATAATACACATTATTTTACAGAACAGCTCTGCACATTTGCCCATGATCCAGAGGACCTCTGAGGGACCTGGGACTCTAAGTGACCTGTTGGAAATTTGCTGAAAATTTTTAGCTTTACTTCACCCCTTCTTCTACCTTAGAGAAATGGCATAAAATACTTGCTGTAAAAAGTTCTCTTCTATACTTATTTCAGATAACTTTGGAATCTCTGAACCCACAGAACGGATCATCTGACTACACCTGACTCAAATATAATGTCCTTCCACACACATTTCATTAGAATCTATCCAAATGCAAGTTCTTTCATTTCTGAAATATTTTAATGTGAAAACACATCATTATGTGGTGGGCCTGGAACGTGGCTGTAGCCTAAAACATGGAAAAAGCTTAGTTACCAAAGACGTGTTAAAAAGCACGAAGTCTGTCAGAATTGTTAGAAACACTTCTTTATAAACCCATACTTGTGATTTTGGTTTCCCTAAAAATATTGGTATACATATTTGTAAAGGAAAAATATTAGTACTAGAAAATAGATTAAGAAAGAAAGAAAACAGCAGTCTAAGAATTATCTTGGAAACGCTTTTGCAAACTATTTAAAATATTTATGTATATTTTTTAACTTAGCACACTTCTTTTAACTTGAAAGGCTAACTTGGTTCAGGCTTGCTCAGTGAACTTGCCTGGGAGTATCAAACTGCTGATGAGGCATTTCAGAAATGCAGCTGTGTTTTATTCTTTTTAAGAGAAAAATTAAAAGGTTTCCTCAGGGAAGATCATTTTTGTTAGGAAAAAAACTAGGCCATATAAATTCTATTCCTGTTAACCCAGCTGGGGGTGGAGAGTGTCTCAGATCTTCAATATGAAATAAAACAGGACTCCCAGAAGCAGTACAGTAAGGGAGGCAACCGCAATCTTCTAAAATCTAAAACTGTGAGAATGGCAAACTAAGACACTGGTGGAAAACACTTTTCAAATTTACTTTATAACTAGATCATTTACTCAGCCTTCAATCTGGACTAAAACCATGGGCTGAGCGTGCTCAACAAAATGCTATATGAAATTCAGGAGGAAGGTAATTCTACAAAGGAGCAGAGCCTTGAAGGAATAGTTGCTAATTGAAAAGCACACCCATCAATTTTTATACTAAGCACAGATCATAAGAAACCATATTATTTCCAGTTCAGTTCCATTCAGTTGCTAAGGCGTGTCTGACTCTTTGCGACCCTTGAACCGCAACACTCCAGGCCTCCCTGTCCATCACCAACTCCTGGAGTCCACCCAGACCCATGTTCATTGAGTCAGTGATGTCATCCAACCATATCATTCTCTGTCATCCCCTTCTCTTCCCGCCCCCAATCTTTCCCAGCATCAGGCTCTTTTCCAATGAGTCAGCTCTTCACATCAGGTGGCCAGAGTATTGGAGTTTCAGCTTCAACATCAGGATGCTCTTAAAAAGCCCTTTTATTTTTACCACAGAGTCTTCATGAGGAATCACAAAATGAATTTAAATTTGGAAGTAGCAGGAAATCATTCTTAGGGAAAGCACTTTTTACCTCTTCTGCTTCATCTTCTTGATCCCAATTCCTATCTGTCAATTCCTTCTCGGCGATTCTTTTGGCCATTTTTTTGAACCTAAAAGTAAAAAGATTAGGGTTAGCAGTAAGCTTTTGTTGTTGTTAAGTCACTCAGTCGTGTCCAACTCTTTGCAACCTCTTGGACAATAGCCCGCCAGGCTCCTCTGTCCACGGGATTTCCCAGGCAAGAATACAGGAGGGGGTTGCCATGTCCTTCTCTAGGGGATCTACGCAGTCTAGGGATTAAACCCATGTCTCCTGCACTGGCAAGCGGGTTCTTTACTAACGAGCCACCAAGGCAGCCAGTAATAAGTCTGCTTTTCTAAAACATGATTTAACTCTTACAACGGATTTTTAAAATTCACTTTAGCATGAAATGAGATAAAAACAGCCCTGATACCACTGGGCACTGCTTTAACGAGGACGGTGTGACACTGTTAGGCTCCTGTGCCACAAATCCAACAAGAATTACAGGAGAAGGCGGCAGGTCTTCTAAGGCACAGTGAGAAACAATAGAACACCTCCATATGAAAAAAAATGCTAATGAAACACTGATTTTTTAAAAATCAGAAATCTATAGAACTGCATAATAATCAACAAATGCTCAATTAACTTAACTCCATGCAAATTACATTTATACGTAGTCTGGCTATAGACAAGACATTTTTAATATTTAAAATTCTCTTAAGGATATTTAGTAAAGTTTGACCTTAGTTAAGAATGTGAATGAGCTATTATTTTCACTACAAGAGTACAGATGGTCCCTGACTTCAAGGATTCATCTTGCAAGTTTTCAAGTTTACGATGGTGGGAAAACAACACTCAGTAAGTAGAAACCTTCCTCTAGATTTTGACTTTTTCTCAGGCCAGCAGTATGAGGTATGATATTTTCCTGTGATCCTGGGCAGTGGCAGCAAGCCACTGCTTCTAGCCAAGCCACCACAACCAAGGATACACTTACAACCATTCTTTTTTTTTTTTAACTTACAACCATTCTGTACCCGCATAACTATTCTGATTTTCATTTTCAGTATAGTATTCAAAAAATTGTATGAGATGCTCAACATTACTATAAAACAGTCTTTGTGTCAGTTGACTCTGCCCAACAGTAGGCTGATATCTGAGCACTTCTAAGGTAGGCTGGGCTATGATCTTCAGTAGGTTTGATGTACTAAATGCATTTTCGACTTATAGTACTTTCAACTTACCATGGGTTTATTATGACATAATCCCAACATACGCTGAAGAAGATAGTTCAAAATATGATTAACATGACTGTGTTAACATTCTTAGAATTCTTAATTCTTCAAAAACAAGCCATCAGCAGCAGAAACCAACGTAACATTGTAAAGCAATTTGCATCCAATTAAAAAATAAATTTAAAACAAAAAAATCTCCCCAAAAGAAAAAGAAGCCATCAGCTCAACTTCTATTCAAGGCTTGTTGTTGTTTCGTCGCTAAGTTGTGTCCAACTCCATGTATTCACACCTTAAAATTTCCAATTTATTTTCTGATCCTAAGATGTATATCTGTTGCTATTAAAATCTGAAACAATCAATGGAGAGCTCCACTGTGAGTGTTGTGCTTGGCTCTTCCCTAACATCAATTAAATGGGCCAAAAACCTCCTTACCTTGCCCAGAGATTTACTGCTTAGCCTGGAACACTAGCCAGGGTTCCTGAAAACCAGCCTAGCTTCCTTCCTAGTCCTCCACCACTCTTATCTGCCCTCAAGACCACAACCCACCAGAGAAGTTTCTAGAAGCTCATGGTCATTAAGATACAAACTTACACATCACTCACCAGGCACAGTAAGATCTGTAAAATAAAATTCAAATGCCAGCATTCCAAAGTCCTCCAAAATCCTATCCCCTGGTAGGATAATCACATAGCAATTTTCAGCTTTTAATAATCTCCTAATAATCTCTGAATTTTACTTTTACCAAGTGCTTTTTTCTGATTACAGAATTAATGGCTTTAAAGTCCCAGATTCTAAAACATAAGTGAGAATTAACATAATTTTGCCATTACTTGCAAATCTTTTTTAATGCCTGCATCCCAAACACTCGCCAAGTTTTGCTGTTAATCTTGTCATCCAGAAAACAAACAAGGTACCCTTCCGCATAAATTCTCAGTAACCTTTAACTGTTGAGAGGCCAGGCTGTGTGGCTTCTTTTGGGCCATTTTCCCATTCAGTAACTAACACCTCCACCAGAGGGCAGAAGAGGGGAGAAACTTAAACAGTCGTTTTTTGCTATTAACTTAGTAACCTAACTAGTTATAAACAGGCAAAAAGGAGTGGAGCTGAAAGTGCAAAAACTTTATTAAGTGTTAAAATTGTGACACCTAACCCACAGCCACAGCTGAAGACAACCGGCAGAGTCAAACGACCTAAATTCATACAGCCAGTTCACTTCCGATTCCATATTTATCCAATCTCCATTTTTATCACATCAAAGAATAACCAGAGGGCAGGTACCTTTGTTTCACTCACTCTGGTACCCCCAAACCCGCCCCCCTCCACATGATAGATGGTCTAGAATCAGAGATCTGGGACAATGCAAAACTGAGAAAAATACTACAAAATGTTAGCATCCAGTTTTGCCATGTTGTTGTTGAAGACCTTGAGCAAATTATTTCATTTTTGTGCCTCAATTTCTTCACTTCACAACAGGGAGGTGCTGTGACATTTATAAACAAAAAGCTTAGCTTAGAAGAGTGGCTGCAACAGAGGAAGGACTCAATATATCTTATCAAAGAGAAAAGCTCTGTCAGAAACCAAGGCTCTAAAATACTTTCCCTCCCTAACTTTAAGGTTGTAGCGTGGAAAAACAAAATTAACTTGAATTATGAATCGGGCTCTGAACAATACTTTACCAAATCCACATTTTATTTCAAAGCATGGTACTTCAGACAATAACATTTCTTTGAAAAAGGGGATAAGTGCCGGTAAAGTACTTAGAACAAAGCCGGGCACCTAGAGTGTTTAAGTGTGAAGATCTAGATCAGATCAGATCAGATCAGTCGCTCAGTCGTGTCCGACTCTTTGCGACCCCATGAACTGCAGCACGCCAGGCCTCCCTATCCATCACCAGCTCTCGGAGGTCACGTAAAAAAAAATGTGGGCTTGTGGTTTACAAGGCACCACATCATGCAACGATTACTGGGTAAGAAGCATACCTTGGGATAGGAAAACCGCAAACTTTCGGGAATTGGGGAAACTATTCGTGCCCGATACAGGGAATTCTGCGCTCGCGGCCGCCGCGGGCTGCCCCACCCGGGGTGACTGCCGTCCACGTCGATCTACTCTAAGGCGGAAACAGACCGGAACAGGCTTGACAGCGTGACCCCCGGAGGGAAATGGAACGCGGGCCCGGCCCCCGGAGACGGAAACGCTCGAGGAAAACCAAGTCCCCGAACACTGCTGCTTAAGCGCGCGGAGGCAGGTCACCCGTAGCCTGTGGCTGCGGTACAGGCGGAGGGCAGCGGAAGGAGCGGGAGAGGCGAGCGCCGGGGAGAAGCGCGAGCAGCACACCGAGCCAGCACGGCCCCCTCCCTCTCCGGCTCCCGCCTCCGCCGGGGCCGCAGGCGCCCCGCGCCCGGGCCCAGCCTTCCCCAGTCGGACACCGCAGCCCCGACAGGCCGGCCCCGCGCCCGGCCTCACAAACACCGCGCCGGGCTGCGTGGCGGCTGACACCGCGCCCCACCCTCCTCCGCTCCCTCAAGCGCCGCGTCCCCAGCCGGACCCCCGCGCCGCGCTCCCCCCTCCTCGGGCTCCCCGTTTCGGGCCCGGGTCCGGCACCCGGCGCCCTCCCTTCCGTGCCGCCCGGTCAGCCCGCCCCTCACCTCTCCGGTGGCTGCGGCGGCCCTCGCTGGGTTGTGGGCGCGGCGAAGCCGGGGTGCGCAGCGGAGAGCAGGTGCGAGGTCGCGGCCGCGGCACTCGGGTCTGAAGGGGCGCGCGGTCGTTTCTGCTGTGCCGAGAGCCTCGAAGGATTCGGTGATCGGCAACCCCTGAGTCTCAAACAGCATGTCCTTCCGGGCGGGGAGGGGTTTCTCGTTTCTCTGCGTTGAGCAGTGAGGGGCGGTAAGCAGTCCGTTCAGCAGGAGACGGCTGAGAAAACAGGGCCCCACACACCTCAGGCCGCCATTTTGTAACTGGAATCCAGCCCTCAAGACCAATTCGAAAAAAAAAAGGGAGGAAACAAACGCCCGCGTCCAGCTACTGCGCAAGCGCGCCGGACCTCTCGTAGCGCATGCGCCCAACGGCTTTGGGAAAAACCCGTCGCCGAAGGCGCGTCCCCCGTTTTCCGCATGCGCGCGCGCAAGCGCACGTCCCACGCTCTGGCTCCGGCAGGAAGTCGGCGCCGGGGGGCGGGGCTTGTGCGCGTCGGCCGCGTGTTGGGCGCCGTCCGCGTTGGAGGCGGTCGCGCCCGCTTGGCTGCTGATTGTGGGCGCGGCCCGGGTTCCGGAGGCGCGTGGGAGAGCGGAGTCTGTAGGGGATCGTAGCGGGCGCTCGTGATGTCCGGCTGGGGTGCTGGAGCTCGGAGAAGGGAGGGTCGTGACCCTCGGAGGCTTGAGTGAACTCGAGTAGCGTCACGTCAGGAGCTCGGTGCCTCAGCCGTGGACGAGAGCTGCCCCGTGGGCCGGCCATGTGCCTGCGATGCGCCGGCTGCGGATGCTCGGAAGGTCTGGGACTCGCGGAGCTCGGGAGGGAAGGTCGCGGGCGTGGACGAGAGAAGCGGACCGTCCTCTGTTCGGTGGCCAGCTTGTATTTCCTTTCCGCGGTGGGTGCCATAGAGGCGAAGTCATTTGCCATTTTGCACCACTAGTCGGTATCACGGAGAAGGCAATGACACCCCACTCCAGTACTTTTGCCTGGAAAATCCCATGGGTGGAGGAGCCTGGAAGGCTGCAGTCCATGGGGTCGCAGAGGGTCGGACACGACTGAGCTTCTTCACTTTCACTTTTCACTTTCATGCATTGGAGAAGGAAATGGCAATCCACTCCAGTGTTCTTGCCTGGAGAATCCCAGGGAAGGGTGAGCCTGGTGGGCTGCCGTCTATGGGGTCACACAGAGTCGGACACGACTGAAGTGACTTAGCAGCAGCAGCAGCAGTCGGTATCAACGAAGATGAAGTCTGCAAACGCGTTTTTTTCAACTGTGGGACGTATACGAATGTCCAGCGTCAGGATGTGTATTCGTGTGCTTTTGCTTGAGTACTGCGGCATAGTATCTCAAGATACCATTTACAGTAGTGAAGTGAAAGTCGCTCAGTCGTGTCCATCTCTTTGCGACCCCATGGACGGTAGAGTCCATGGAATTCTCCAGGCCAGAATACTGGAATGGGTAGCCTTTCCCTTCTCCAGCGGATCTTCCCAAGCCAGGGATCGAACCCAGGTCTGCATTGCAGGCGGATTCTTTACCAGCTGAGCCACAAGGGAAGCCCAAGAATATTGGAGTGGGTAAGTCTATCCCTTCTCCAGAGGATCTTCCCGATCCAGGAATCAAAATGGGTCTCCTGCATTGCAGGCGGATTCTTTACCAACAGACCCCATAGACAGTGCACCAGACTCCTCCGTTTCTGGGATTCTCCAGGCAAGAATACTGGAGTGCATTGCCATTACCTTCTCCAAACAGCTATGAGAGAACGAATAAAGCTGTACAAAGCAATTTAAACGCTCCTTGCCTTACAGTTAATAGGTCGCTATGGGAATTAGATCCGTTACTAATTAGCAAAAATTGCTTCAGAAAAGGAACGTTCTTAACAATGGTTCTTAACCTTTTTTTTCCTCCAGGCAGGGTTTATGATTTACTTGGGTGAAATACCGGCTTCCTTAGTAGCTCAGCTGGTAAAGAATCTGCCTGCAATGAGGGAGACCCCAGTTGGATTCGCGGGTCAGGAAGATCCCCTAGAGAAGGGATAGGCTACCCACTCCACTATTCTTGTCCTTTCCTGATGACTCAGCTGGTAAAGAATCTGCCTGCAATGTGGGAGACCAGGCTTCTATCCCTGGGTTGGGAACATCCTCTGGAGAAGGGAAAGGCTACCCACTCCAATATTCTGGCCTGGAGAATTCCAGGGGAATCGCAGAGAGTTGGACACAAAATGTGTAAAATGAAAATATCTCCTGCGTTATTAATAAACAAGAAATGTAAAAAACAAAGTGAATGAGGAAACAGGATTGGTTCCAGATAGCTGAGGTGCATATGAAAGGAGCAAATTCAGTGGTACCTGGTCTTTGATTTCACACTGCCTGCTCCTTTTGTTGCAAACTTGTATATAACCTGACTTTCCCTCCTGCCTCTTTGGAGCAGTTGTCTCAGAGCTATTGAGCTGCTGTCTTCTGGGCTGGGAGTCCAAAACATTCCCACAAAATAATATAACTGCTTTCAGGGTGTGGCTATATATTTCAGTCCACACTTGAAAGTGCAAAGAACGTTTGCATACATTCATGCAGAATCAGAAGAGTGGGAACATTCTTGGTGGCCAGTGAGGAAATCTTGAAGAATAGAGCCGTGAAGAAAGCAAAGCTGTAGAAATGTTGGGTTTGAATTGAAGTGTTTGCTTACAGTTTTTGGCACAATATGATTTCTGAATTGTAGAGTATTTCCACCTCTGGGAACAATCAGATCAATAAATGCTTAAAAAAAAAATTATCCTTTTATGTAATCTATCAAGAATGCTTTTTAAATGTATGTATAGTTCTCTGTGCTGTACAGTAAGTCCTTGGTTGGTTATCTCTTGTATATAGTAGTGCTGTGTATATGTTAATCACAAACTCCTAATTTATGCCCCCCGCCCCACATTTCCCCTTCCTAACCCTTAAGTTTGTTTCCTATGTCTGTGAGTCTATTTCTGTTTTGTAAGAAGTTCATTTGTATCATTTTTTAAGGTTCCATATATAAGCAATATCATATTTGTCTTTAGCTGGCTCCCCTCAGTATGATAATTTCTAGATCCATCCATGTTGCTGCACATGGCATCATTTTGTTCCTTTTTATGGCTGAGTAATATTCCACGGTGTGTGTGTATACACCACATCTTTATCCATGTCTTCCCTAGTGGCTCAGCAGTAAAGAATTCACCTGCAATGCTGGAGATGTGGACTCTATCCCTGGGTCGGAAAGATCCCCTAGAGAAGGAAATGGCAACCCACTCCAGTACACTTGTCTGGAAAAATCCGATGAACAGAGGAGCCTGGCAGGCTACAGTCCATAAGGTTGCAAAGAGTTGGACATTGAGCACGCTAGAACATCATCATGTAGGGAACCAATTTGCATATAACTTCAGGATATTTATGAACCATCCCTGAAAGCCTATTCATGGACTGGTGTGTAAAGACTGCTTATCTAGATACAAGGATTACACATTCAGTTCAGTTCAGTTGCTCAGTCATGTCTGACTCATGACCCCATGGATGACCAGGCCTTCCTGTCCATCACCAGTGCTTGTTCAGTTCCTAAGTATTTATTACTTATTATTTACTTGGAGCCAAACTACGGTGGAGGTAATGAAGATAATGTCAACCTCCTTCAAAAGATCCCGTGCAGGCACTGCTACATTCAGTGCCCCCAGCCCTGCAGCAGGCCACCATTGACCCATGCCTCCGCCAGAGACTCCTGTACACTCACGGGCCAGTCTGGGTCAGTCTTTTCAGGGTCAGTGCTCCTTTCTCCTGGGTCCTGGCGCACAAGGTTCTGCTTGTACCTTCTAAGAGTCTGTTTCCGCAGTCCTGTGTAAGTTCTAGCAGCTCTATGGTGGGGTTAATGGCGACCTCCTCCAAGAGGGCTTATGCCATACCCAGGTCTGCTGCACCCAGAGCCCCTGCCCTGCTGACCCATACCTCCAGAGGAGACACTCAAACACAGTTCTCTTTTGATCTCCAAAAACATGCTCTTTAAGTGTTTTTATGAACAAAAAGAGAACTTACAATGCAGACCCTTTAGGATGCTACATGACTAGGCGAAGCCATCCTGTTGGTTAGCAGCAGAGCTAGGGCAGAGCCCAGGTCTCATTTCCAGCCCAGCGTCCCTTTTCACCTGTAATTTCAGCAATCATTGAATGCCTACTGCTGGAAATGCCACCGATACTACAAGTGTCTCTTCATCTCTTCCAGCTGTCTCAGGTCAGCTTTCCTGCTCATCATAGCTGCTGCTGCCGCTGTCACTTCAGTGGTGTCTGACTCTGTGTCACCCTATAGATGGCAGCCCACCAGGCTCCCCCATCCCTGGGATTCTCCAGGCAAGAACACTGGAGTGGGTTGCCATTTTCTTCTCCAATGCATGACAGGAAAAGTGAGAATGAAGTCTCTCAGTCATGTCCAACTCTTAGCAACCCCGTGGACTGCAGCCCACCAGGCTCCTCCGTCCATGGGATTTTCCAGGCTCATTATAGTGGCTCTTCTAAATCCTTATCACTTAAACCTCTAGCCACATGTTTTCCTATTCAGCCTTCTTATCTCCAGCCTCCCCTCCTACCTAACCATCCTTAGCACGTAATATGCACACTGCTGCTGCTGCTGCATCGCTTCAGTCGTGTCCGACTCTGTGCGACCCCAGAGACGATAGCCCACCAGGCTTCCCGTCCCTGGGATTCTCCAGGCAAGAACACTGGAGTGGGTTGCCATTTCCTTCTCCAATGCGTGAAAGTGAAGTCGCTCAGTCGTGTCCGACTCTAGCGACCCCATGGACTGCAGCCTACCAGGCTCCTCTGTCCATGGGATTTTTCTAGGCAAAAGTACTGGAGTGGGGTGCCATTGCCTTCTCCCAATATGCACACAACTAGTTACCAAATGAGTGAACCCTTCTTTTTCTTCATTGAGAGAAACGTACTGGTGATTTCTGGGTCTTTTCTGACTACTAGCTTGTGAATTTTCCTGTTTGATTCTGTCTGTGTGAAGCTCATTCATTCCAAACTTTCTAGTGCCTTAGAAAATTGAAATTTTCTTCATGTGGAAGTATAATTACTAGTCAACTGGCTGTATGTAGTATTTTCATCCTTACCATATAAAGGACCCAGCTTAGGTAGTACTCGGCTTTCTTGTAGTCAGCATTGAAATGTGGCTAGTTAAAATCACAACTTTCATTCTTGCTGTAATCCGAGTATTTATTCTGTAAGGCTAAGCAAACTGGTACATTTGTTTCTTAATTACACATTGTAGCATGAGGTAATTGATGCCTTTCTAATGCAAATAACAAAGATTTATGCATATAATAGCACAACAGTGCTTTAGCTGACTTGCACATTACCATGGGGATTTTAGTACTTAGTAGAATGACAGCTTTAAACAGGCTGTAATTCCAGAGGAGATTGGAGACAGTCTGTATGCAACCCCTGCTGCTGCTGCTACTGCTGCTAAGTCGCTTCAGTCCTGTCCGACTCTGTGCGACCCCATAGACGGAAGCTCACCAGGCTCCCCTGTCCCTGGGATTCTCCAGGCAAGAACACTGGAGTGGGTTGCCATTTCCTTCTCCAATGCATGAAAGTGAAAAGTCAAAGTGAAGTCGCTCAGTCGTGTCGGACTCTTAGCGACCCCACGGACTGGAGCCTACCAGGCTCCTCCGTCCATGGGATTTTCCAGGCAAAAGTACTGGGGTGGGGTGCCATTGCCTTCCCCGACCTTCGCTAACTCTGGATACATCCATTTGTCTGTCACTTTATAAAACAGTCTTCCAAAAGCATTAGCTAGTTTTTTCTGAAATCTACCTCTCAAAAGTCTCTCTGCATTTGCTTAACCTCTGAGAATTTTTATGGTTGCCAGGTTAGATCACTTTCATCTTTATGTTAAGTAAATAAGTAACCAGATACATTGGTTTCAGTTCAGTTCAGTTCAGTCACTCAGTCGTGTTCAACTCTTTGCGACCCCATGAATCGCAGCACTCCAGGCCTCCCTGTCCATCACCAACTCCCGGAGTTCACTCAGACTCACGTCCATCGAGTCAGTGATGCCATCCAGCCATCTCACCCTCTGTCGTCCCCTTTTCCTCCTGCCCCCAATCCCTCCCAGCATCAGAGTCTTTTCCAATGAGTCAACTCTTCCCATGAGGTGGCCAAAGTACTGGAGTTTCAGCTTTAGCATCATTCCTTCCAAAGAAATCCCAGGGCTGATCTCCTTTAGAATGGACTGGTTGGATCTCCTTGCAGTCCAAGGGACTCTCAAGAGTCTTCTCCAACACCACACTTCAAAAGCATCAATTCTTTGACGCTCAGCTTTTTTCACAGTCCAACTCTCACATCCATACATGACCACTGGAAAAACCATAGCCTTGACTAGATGGACCTTTGTTGGCAAAGTAATATCTCTGCTTTTCAGTATGCTATCTAGGTTGGTCATAACTTTCCTTCCAAGGAGTAAGCGTCTTTTAATTTCATGGCTGCAGTCACCATCTGCAGTAATTTTGGAGCCCCCCCAAAATAAAGTCTGACACTGTTTCCCCATCTATTTGCCATGAAGTGATGGGACCAGATGCCATGATCTTCGTTTTCTGAATGTTGAGCTTTAAGCCAACTTTTTCACTCTCCGCTTTCACTTTCATGAAGAGGCTCTTTAATTCTTCACTTTCTCCCATCAGGGTGGTGTCATCTGCATAGCTGAGATTATTGATATTTCCCCGGCAATCTTGATTCCAGCTTGTGTTTTCTTCCAGTCCAGCGTTTCTCATGATGTACTCTGCATGTAAGTTAAATAAGCGGGGTGACAATATACAGCCTTGATGTACTCCTTTTCCTATTTGGAACCAGTCTGTTGTTCCGTGTCCAGTTCTAACTTTTGCTTCCTGACCTGCATACAGGTTTCTCAGGAGGCAGGTCAGGTGGACTGGTATTTCCATACATTGGTTTACCTTTACCTAATTCAGAATGAGTTCATGGCAGTGTAGTCATGCATTCTTTTCTGCTGCTTGAGTTCCGTAATGGAAAGTGCCATTGAGTCAGCTTTGCCACCGTGATCAAGGTGTAAATGTCTCAGATAATTCAAGCCTAGAAAATTGCAAGGTAATATCTTGATTTCAGGCTGTGTTCTGGCCTCTGTTTTAGGTTGAAAACCTTGAGATTAGAATCACTCTCTGGACTCACCAGAAAACACTCAACAATAGGAAGCCTACAGGCCCAAACACACTGTGCTCCTAATGGTAAGGAATTGTGAAAGGAAGTGTGGTCGATCATCAGCCCGGCAGAGGGGCTGCTGTCAGGCAGTGGTATTGCTGAGGATCCCAAGTAATAGAAGTGGACCCCTCCTTTGGGCCTGAAGTGACCTCCTTGAATCCAGAAATGCATTTGCACCTTCCTCCTCGTTTTGGGTCATTTATCGACCAATATCTGTGCCCTGTCCTGGACTATCTTTTTACCTCAAGAATAGGAAGGAAAAAAAAAGACAGATGGGCAGATAGCATCAGTCAGTCAGTTCAGTCGCTCAGTCGTGTCCGACTCTTTGCGACCCCATGGACCACAGCACGCCAGGCCTCCCTGTCCATCACCAACTGCTGGAGCTTACTCAAACTCATGTCCATTGAGTCGGTGATGGCATCCAGCCATCTCATCCTCTGTCGTCCCCTTCTCCTCCTGCCTTCAATCTTTCCCAGCATCAGGGTCTTTTTCCAGTGACTCATTTCTTCTCATCAGGTGGCCAAAGTAGACAGCATGCAATGCTGAAAAGAGTGTCAGGTACCACGTTTCTCATCCTGCCCTTCAGTTCTTCATGAGTTTGGTGTTGAATACTGATAAAATGATCTCGGTGGGCAAGAGAAGATACGTAGTAAACATAGCAGAATGCAGAATTTGAGGTTATAATCACCAGACCACAGAGCGTGGAGTCCTTGAACAGTTGTGCCACCAGAATTCACAGAGTTCTTGGAAGATTCACTTTTCCCCAGACCTGATCTGAGAGCCAGAAGTCTGGTGGGTGATACGTGTACATAGGCACCAAGAGTCTTGTTTTTTCCCAAGATCCTTCTTTCCCAAATTTGAACCTAATGGAAAGTCCACTTCCTGTATTTGTTGGGCAAGCAAAGGTTATCTAACCCAGTGAGGGAACAGAGATGAATCAAACAGTAAATATGGTGATTAAGGGCAAGTTTGGAGTTCATTGTCCTGAGTTTGATTGTTAGATGTGGTGTTTACCAGCTGAACAAGCTGTTGAACCCTGAGCTCAGTTTTCTCATCAGTTTAGTCGCTCAGTCGTGTCCACCTCTTTGTGACCCATGGACTGCAGCACGCCAGGCCTCCCTGTCCCTCACCAACTCCTGGAGCTTGCTCAAACTCATGTCCATTGAGTTGGTGATGCCATCCAACTGTCTTATCTTCTGTTGCCCCCGTCTCCTCCTGCCTTCAGTCTTTCCCAGCATCAGGGTCTTTTCCAAGGAGTCAGCTCTTCACATCAGGTGGCCAAAGGATTGGTTTCAGGTTCAGCATCAGTCCCTCCAATGAATATTCAGGACTGATCTCCTTTAGGATGGACTGGTTGGATCTTGCAGTCTAGGGACACCTCTTCATCAGTAATCTGAAGGTAATAGGACCTTCATGGAGCTGTGAGCTTTAAAGGAGAACGTTTTGACGTAAAGCACACAGTAAGGTCTCAGTAAATGGATCCTTATTAAGACAATAGCCTCTGTTTTTAAGTCCTTTGGAGCTTTTTCCTCCTCAACCACTATGAAAGAACTTCAATCTTTTTTTCTAATGGGATTCTCGTTTTAAAAGATTTTGTTTACTATCAAAGATTGTATTTGTGAAATGCTAATTCAGTTTGCCTTTACTAATCAAAAATGTAAGCGACATGCATAGGTTTCTGCCTCCTCAGCACAACTAATACAATCTCACCGGGTTCTTGTTATTTCAGCTAAAAGCTAAGAACTGTGTTGTTACGGCTGAAGCAATTTTATGATGAGTTAGATTTATGATTTCCAGTGGGCTCTTTGAAGCATTGCTTAAGTGTCAGAAATCCCTGTTCTTTTTCCTAGGTTCCAGACTAGATCTTTCTCAGTCTCAACACAGTTGTTTCAAAACAAAAAATGAATGTCAAACTGAATTCAACTGGATTCTCTCCAGACTGAGCAATGCCCGACTTACTTTGTCCTGGAGGTTGCAGCCCACTGACGTGTATTTTCATATTTCAGGCTTCAGTGCAAAAGAAAACATAATGGTTAAATTTTCTAGAGCTGTTATTTTTTTCTTGAGGTTTTACAGTCTCAAAAAGCAGAAACAGTATGTAGTAGGTTAAGAAAAAAACTGTTATGCTGCTATGAATTATATAAAGTAGCATGTTGTTAGCTTTTTTTCTGGGAGCAAAATTAGCTGATGAAAATTAAATAATAAACTCATCAAGAGACCTCATGGGGCCATTATGACAGATGCAAATTATAATGTTCTAAGTTCCGGGGAGCAAGAAACACCACAAGCAAAAGTGACAAAGAAAATATGCATAGCACTGGTTCTAAATGCCCTCCAAACAAGAGTGGATCTTGTTAAGTGGAGAGGAAGTGGGGTGGTGAGGAGATTGTGAGCAGAGCACTTGTCCAGTTCCTAAGTCCTGGCCAACTCTTTTGTGACCCCATGGACTGTAGCCCACCAGGCTCCTCTGTCCATGGGATTTCCCAGGCAGGACCACTGGAGTGGCTTGCCATTTCCTCCTCCAGGGGATCTTGCCAACCCAGGGGACACGTCATAGCTCCTACACTGCAAGTGAATTCTTTACCACTGAGCCACCTGGGAAGCCCAAGCAGAGCACACAGAGACGTAAAAGAGTGATTAAGGTTTCTGGTCTCAGAGAAGAAAGAATGGAAACAAGATAAGACCAGATGTCTTTGAAGACATTCCCCTCCATGTCTCAGGAACACGACCCTTGTCTCCTCGGTTGCTTGTACCTGTAAGTGGTTAACAGTTTTCAAGGGCTGCTGTGAGCGGGTACTGTTCTGGATGGCAGAGCACAGTGACTGCACTGCCCCTGAGGACGCATAGAACTAACCGAACTGGAACACTATTTGTGAGGTGTGCCCACGTGTGCCCGCACCAGATGTGCCCTTCACTGGCCCACACTCCTCCTGCACGTGGCTCTGTCCTTGCTGCTCCGTGTTGACCCGCTTGCTGCTTCACACATCGATCCCTCACCTGCTTCCTGTTGAGTCTGGCCCTCTCTTACTCTTAGCCTTCTTCCTGCCTGTCCACCCCTTCCCTGCCTCCCCTACCTCCCTTGCTGAATACTTCTTCTCCAGGTTTGTGACTTTAACGAACCCTTTCAGCAAGGAAGAGGAGAGTAGACGTGGGTACGCACTTAGCGATGTCCAAGCGCTCAGACACGCTTGGCTGTCGTGTGGTCTTAGGCTGCGTTAGTTGCATATAATATTTAAAACAAGGGAGGTGGTCCTACTCTGAGAAGTGGTGAGTTAGGTTTATGATTTCTAGTGGGCTCTTTGAAACATTACTTAAGCGTCAGAAATCCGGTTCTTTTTCATAGGCCACAGTTGGAGTAGATCCGAGGTGGGAGGCAGCACAGAGGGCCGAAGTTAATGGAGGGCTCTGGAGACAGGCTCTGTGACCTTGAGTCAGATACGTGACTCCTCTGTTGTGTCGGGGTGGGGGAGCCATAGTTGGCATGTTAGATTAAGAACGTGCAGATGAGGACCAACTGAATGCGGAGACACAGCCACCCCCGTGGGGGTCACCAGTGAGCTCCCTCAGCATCCCAGCTCCCATCTGGGAAGGTGAAAACCCCGGGGTTGTTTTGACTGAAGGGGCGGTTTCAATACACTCACACAAAGGAAGCCAAGTCCCAAGATTTATTACTTCCAGGTCCCAGAAATGGGGTTAGGGAGCATGATGAGCAAGTGGGGTAAAGGGCAGTCCCCCTGCCCCCAGCCTACCCCTCGACTCCCCCACCCCATCCCCACCACCCCAGGTCACAGTGAGTAGCATGCCGACAACAGGATTTATCAGTCAGTCAGTTCAGTCGCTCAGTTGTGTCCTGCTCTTTGTGACCCCACGGACTGCAGCACGCCAGGCCTCCCTGTCTATCACCAACTCCTGGAGTTTACTCAAACTCATATCCATCAAGTCGGTGATGCCATCTAACCCTCTTATCCTCTGTCGTCCCCTTCTCCTCCAGCCTTCAATCTTTCCCAAGGTTTATAAGGTTGCTTATGAGTTTGCAGGCTCGACTCTAAGTGGTTATTTTAAAAGGTGCCCCCCAGGAAAAGCAAAGCGGGAACTTGGGGCGGGCATCCTGAGCTCAGGCCCTTATCTAACTGTCCAGACTCCGGGTGTGAGCAGGCTGCCACTGAAGCCTGTGAGCCTAGAGCCCAGGCTCTGCAACAAGAGAGGCCACGGCCACGAGAAGCCCGCCCACTGCGATGGGGAGGAGGCCCCACCAGCCGCACCCGGAGAAAAGCCTTCACAGCAACAAGAACCCAGCACAGCTAAAAGCAAAATAAATGAGCTTCAGAAAATTACAAAATGGGCAATAATACTACTCACCTCTCTCATGAGCTTGTTGAAGATTTAACTGAAGTAATAAAATTGAGGTGCTTGGACCGGGTCCTGGCACGTCTGTACACAATGAAAATTGGTTATAATTAGTCAGCCCTGGGAATCATTCTTTAAGGAAGCCTACAGACAAAATGCAGCAGGTTTAGGGGGTGTGACTGTAAAGGCAAGCAAACAAACCATGTCCTCTAACTGAGAGCTGAAGGAATCAGGAATGTTGAGACTAGAAAAGAGACAATTCAGAGAATTCAAAGCTTTTCACATATTTGGAGAAATTGTGTATCATGTTTACTTATATTCTGTATAGCTCCTAAGAAAGGATCTTGTAATAGTTCTAAAGGAAATGAGGAAGGCAGTGAGAGTTGAGAAAGTGTAGTTTCATAATCAGAAAGACCAGAGTCAGTCACTTGCTAGCTGTGTGACCTGGGAGGTTTACTCAATTTTTTTGAACTTCAGTTTATATAAATGGAAATAATAATAATGCCTTCTACTGATGTTTTGAATGAAAGAGGTGATGGGATGGTTCATGGTAAGGCAGAAGGTGAATTTATGGTCCAAGATCTGGCCTTCAACTTTACAGGTCTAAACTTCTCATATTAACTTGCCCAGGATGATTTTGGTGACAGATTGACTCTAATATATCTTTTTCAGGGTTAGCAGGTTGAGCAGGGCCCCCAAAAGGTAAGTCCATGTTCGAATGCCTGAAACCTGTGAATGTGATCTTATTTGGAAAAAGGGTCTTTACAGATGTAATTAAAGACTTTGAGATATACTCCTGCACTTTCAGGGTGGGCTCTAAATACCATGACAGGTGTCTTTATTAGAGAGGGGAAGAGAAGATGGAGGAAGGGAATGGAGTGATACAGTTACAGGCTGAGGAACACCCAGAGCGACCAGGTGTTGGGAGAGGCAGGAAGGATCCTCCCCTAGAGGCTTTGGAGAGAGCGTGACCTTGCTGCAGTCTGGATTTCTGGCCTCCACAACTGTAAGAGAATACATCTCTCTCATTGTAAGTCTCCCTTCTTTTTTTTTTAAATTTATTACATCAGTCTTAGGAAACTAACACAGTCACTGGATAAAGTCTCCTTGATTAGAGAAAGCTAGTCGATATAAAAAATAAATTTAAGAAAACAATTCATTGAAAGAAGTGTTATTAGCGACAAGAGCCAGATAAGCTGGCTTTGGAGAAGAAACTTTTGACCTGTGAATTCACCACCATCCAGGTGAGGAGGTGAGGGCCCTGGAGGATGCCCTCATCCTTGTTCCTACAGGAATGAGCTGTTCTGAGGGGCAGAGGTGCTCCTGGTGGCTCAGACAGTAAAGAATCCGCCTGCAGTGCGGGAAACCTGGGTTCAATCCCTGGGTTGGGAAGATCCCCTGGAGAAAGGAAAGGCAACCCACTCCAGTATTCTTGCCTGGAGAATCCCATGGACAGAGGAGTCTGGTGGGGCGGCAAAGAGTTGGACACGACTAAGCAACTAACACATGACATGCTATCGCCACACTCTTGGAGCTTCACCAGCGCATTATCAAATATGATTCCTTAATAAGGGGATCTGAGAAGTCGTGATACAGAGTTATTAAGATAGTTTATATTCTTTGCAGCTGAAGAGGAGAATCTCTATACAGTCAGTAAAAATGAAACCAGGAGCTGACTATGGCTCAGATCATGAACTCTTCATTGCAAAATTCAGGTTTAAATTGAAGAAAGTAGGGAAAATCACTAGATAAATCAGGTATGACCTAAATCAAATCCCTTATGATTATACAGTGGAGACGATGAATAGATTCAAGGGATTAGATCTGATAGAGTGTCTGAAGAATTATGGGTGAAGGTTCGTAACTTTGTATAGGAGGCAGTGACCAAAACCATCCCAAGAAAAAGAAATACAAGAAAGCAAAGTGGTTGTCTGAGGAGGCCTTACAAATAGCTGTGAAAAGAAGAGAAGTGAAAGGCAAAGAAGAAAAAGAAATATATACCCAACTGAATGCAGAGTTCCAGAGAATAGCAAGGAGAGATAAGGAGGCCTTCTTAAATGAACAATGCAAAGAAATAGGGGAAAATAATAGAATGGGAGAAATACCAAATAACCTCGGATATGCAGATGACACCACCCTTATGGCAGAAAGTGAAGAAAAACTAAAGAGCCTCTTGATGAAAGTGAAAGTGGAGAGTGAAAAAGTTGGCTTACAATTCAACATTCAGAAAATTAAGATCATGGCATCAGGTCCCATCACTTCATGGGAAATAGATGGGGAAACAGTAGAAACAGTGGCTGACTTTATTTTGGGGGGCTCCAAAATCACTGCAGATGGTGACTGCAGCCATGAAATTAAAAAGACGCTTGCTCCTCGGAAGGAAAGTTATGACCAACCTAGATAGCGTATTAAAAAGCAGAGACATTTCTTTGCCAACAAAGGTCCGTCTAGTCAAGGCTATGGTTTTTCCAGTGGTCATGTATGGATGTGAGAGTTGGACTGTGAAGAAGGCTGAGCGCCGAAGAATTGATGCTTTTTTTTTTTTTTTAAGATGAATAGTTTGATTCATGTCACCTTTTCCACAAGGTGGCACAGCTCAGTGCCAAGAGAGACTTTCTCACCCTTGATTTTTTTAAAATTTAATTTAATTTTTTAACTTTACAATATTGTATTGGTTTTGCCATATATCAACATGAATCCGCCACAGGTATACACATGTTCCCCATCCTGAACCCTCCTCCCTCCTCCCTCCTCCCTCCCCGTACCATCCCTCTGGGTCATCCCAGTGCACCAGCCCCAAGCATCCAGTATCGTGCATCGAACCTGGACTGGCGACTCATTTCATATATGATATTATACATGTTTCAATGCCATTCTCCCAAATCATCCCACCCTCAGAATTGATGCTTTTGAACTGTGGTGTTGGAGAAGACTCTTGAGAGTCCCTTGGACTGCAAGGAGCTACAACCAGTCCATCCTAAAGGAGATCAGTCCTGAGTATTCATTGGAAGGATTGATGTTGAAGCTTAAACTCCAATGTTTTGGCCACCTGATGCAAAGAGTTGACTCATTGGAAAAGACCCTGATGCTGGGAAAGATGGAAGGCAGGAAGAGAAGGGGATGACAGAGGATGAGATGGTTGGATGGCATCACTGAATCCATGGACTTGAGTTTGAGTCAACTCTGGGAATTGGTGATGGACAGGGAGGCCTGGCGTGCTGCGGTCTATGGGGTCGCAAAGAGTCAGACATGACTGAGCAACTGAACTGAATAGAATGGGAAAGACTAGAGATCTCTTCAAGAAAATAAGAACAGAAGCAGAAGACATTAAGAAGAAGTGGCAAGAATACACAAACTACACACAAAAATATTTTAATGGTCTGGATAACCTAGTGGTGTGATCACTCACTTAGAACCAGATATCCTGGAGTGTGAAGTCAAGTGGGTATTAGGAAGCACTACTACGAGCAAAGCTAGTGGAGGTGATGGGATTCCAGCTGAGCTCTTTCAAATCCTAAAAGATGATGCTATGAAAGTGCTACCCTCAAAATGCCAGCAAATTTGGAAAACTCAGCAGTGGCTACAGGACTGGAAAAGGTCACTTTTCTTTCTAGTCCCAAAGAAAGGCAATGCCAAAGAATGTTCCTTTCTTGCCTCTTCTGGTTTCTGGTGGTCCCAGCATTCCTGAGCTGTCACCTCATCACTCCTGTCTCTGCCTCTGTCCTCACGTGGCCTCCTCTGTGTGTGTGCTCCCTGCCTTCTCGCCACTCCTGGAAGGACACTCACTTGTGATGGCTTTTAGGACCCATGCAGATAGTCTCTCTGGGTTATATTTATCTTCAAATCCTTAATTTAGTCACATTTGCAAAGACCTCTTTTCTAGATAAGAAAGTGAAAGCGGCTCAGTCGTGTTTGACTCTTTGTGGCCCCAAGAACTGTACAGTCCATGGAATTCTCCAGGCCAGAATACTGGAATGGGTAGCCTTTCCCTTCTCCAGGGGATCTTCCCAATCCAGGGATCGAAGCAAGGTCTCCCGCATTGCAGGTGGATTCTTTACCAACTGAGCTATCAGGTTTCTAGAAACAGTAGCACTTAAAAATTCTGGAGGATAAGACTTAGTATCTTTCAGTTCAGTTCAGTCGCTCAGTCATGTCTGACTCTTTGTGACCCCATGGACTGTAGCACGCCCGGCCTCCCTGTCCATTGCCAGCTCCCGGAGTTTACTCAAACTCATGTCCAGTGAGTTTGTGATGCCATGCCACCACCTCATCCTCTGTCATTCTCTTCTCCTCCTGCCTTCAAATTTTCCCAGCATCAGGGTCTTTTCAAATGAGTCAGTTTTTTGCATCGGAGATGGCAATGGCACCCTACTCCAGTACTTTTGCCTGGAAAATCCCATGGATGGAGGAGCCTGGTAGGCTGCAGTCCATGGGGTTGCTAGAGTCGGACTCGACTGAGTGACTTCACTTTCACTTTTCACTTTCATGTATTGGAGAAGGAAATGGCAACCCATTCCAGTGTTCTTGCCTGGAGAATCCCAGGGACAGGAAAGCCTGGGCTTCTGTCTACGGGGTCGCACAGAGTTGGACACGACTGAAGCGACTTAGCAGCAGCAGCAGCAGTTCTTTGCATCAGGTGACCAAAGTATTGGAGTTTCAGCTTCAGCAACAGTCCTTCCAATGAACACCCAGGACTGATCTCCTTTAGCATGGACTGGTTGGATCTCCTTGCAGTCCAAGGGACTCTCAAGAGTCTTCTCCAACACCACAGTTCAAAAGCATCAGTTCTTTGGTGCTCAGCTTTCTTTATAGTCCTCTCTCACATCCATACATGACCATTGGAAAAACCATAGCTTTGACTAGATGGACCTTGGTCCACAAAATAATGTCTCTGTTTTTCAGTATGCTGTCTAGGTTGGTCATAATTTCCTTCCAGGGAGTAAGCGTCTTTTAATTTCATGGCTGTAGTCACCATCTGCAGTGATTTTGGAGCCCAAAAAAAATAAAGTCAGCCACTGTTTCCATTGTTTCCCCATCTATTTCCCATGAAGTGATGGGACCAGATGCCATGATCTTCGTTTTCTGAATGTTGAGTTGTTAGGCAACTTTTTCACTCTCCTCTTTCACTTTCATCAAGAGGCTCTTTAGTTCTTCACCTTCTGCCATAAGGGTAGTGTCATCTGCATATCTGAGGTCATTGATATTTCTCCCAGCAATCTTGATTCCAGCTTGTGCTTCATCCAGCCCAGCATTTCTCATGATGTGCTGTGCATGTAAGTTAAATGGAGTGGTCATTATTCAGCTAACCCCAGGAGGCAGAATGTATCCCCCATTATGTTTTTGTTTATTTTTCTTTTATTCTTCAAGTGAATCAATATTTAAAGATATAAAAATATACAGAGAACAATGTTCTTTTTTTAATTAAATATTTAAAACCATAAAATATCTTTCAGTGCATGTTTTCCCGTTTCTTGCCTTCCCTCCCTATCCAAATTCTCCTTTATTCTTTCAAGCCTCATCTCACCATCTCTAGTAAGTCTTCCCTGAGAGCGCTAGCTTTTGCTGGACCTCTCTTCAGAATCCCACAGAACTATCTTTTTTATTTTGTCAGTTTTTTGGGCCTCGCTGCTCAGCATGTGGGATCTCAGTTCCCTGACCAAGGATCGAACCTGTGGCCCCTGCAGTGGAAGCCCAGAGTCTTAACCACTGGACCACCAGGAAGGCCCATGATAGCACATCACGCTTTTTGGTCATCTTCCTCTGCATGGTCTGGCATTTAAAGTGTGAGTTCGTGCATGTATGAGCATGAATGTGCAATCTTCCCACGTACAAATAAAATCCTGGAACATCGGTTTCCGACTCTGTGTTGTTCTGCTCTCTAGAGGTCTTGAAGGTGTGGTGATGTGTTTAGCACAGTTTTGCACAGTCAGGGGCATAGCTAGAGATGTGAAAATGAATGAGACATGGTCCCTATTGACAGGGCAGTCAGAAGAAGGAGGGAGATACAGTCACATAACCACAGAAATGTCAATACATTTATGTAAGTGCTTTCAGAGAGACACACTCAGTGTGCCTGTGTACCTAGGAGGATGGACTTCACAACTGTTGTGTTTCAAAACTTCATCAGCCATCACATATCTGCCCCCCAATGTCTTCACAGGAAGATGTCCTATTTTCCTCTTAAGTTGAGATTTTACCAACTTCAGATGGTGATTCTAGATGTTGCCTGCTGATCAGAGTTGATATATTCTCTTTGATTTTTAGAAATGAGAAATTTCTAAAGTTGATAACTTGGCAGGTGAAATCTTTCAAAACTTGGGAGTCCATTGCAGGGGGGATGAAGAAATGGCATGAAAGGAATCCTCTTTCTAGTGGGCAGTGTCTTAAACTTACACGTATTGTACATGTGATAGCTGTTCATTACAGGCCAATGGCACCCCTCGCCCAGCTCCCTCAATTCAAATGGGAAAGTCCTAGCCCCCACTGCTCAGAATGCGCCCACGCTGGACTTTGTTGCTAGGGTCTTTGTTGTCGTTCAGTGGCTCAATCGTGTCTGACTCTGTGTGACCCCATGGACTGTAGCCCGCCAGGCTCCTCTGTCTCTGGGATTTTCCAGGCAAGAATACTGGAGTGGGCTGCCACTTCCTTCACCAGGGGATCTTCCCTACCCAGGGATCGAGCCCACGTCTCTCTTGCCTCCTGCATTGGCTGTGGATTCTTTAACAATAGCGCCACTTGGGAAGCTCCCATCTGCTCAGGCTGCCATAAGAAAGCAAACTGAGTGACTTAAATGACAGACATCTGTTTCCTCATATTCCAGAGGTTTGGAGTCCCAGATTAAGCTCCAGCGGGGTTGGTTCTCTTTCAGGCTGCTATTATAGATGGCCGCCTTCTCACGAAGTCCTCACACAGCATTTCCTTGGTGCGTGGTGCGCGAGGAGAGCGCGAGAGAAAGGAAGAGAGAGACCGCTCTCTGGTGTCTCTTTAAGCAGTGGGCCCCAATTTGTTTTGGCACCAGGGACCAGTTTTCTGGAAGACAGTTTTTCCACGGACATAGGGGATGACTTGAGCGCATTACATTTATTGTGCACTTTACTATTATTACATTGTGATATATAAAGAAGTCATGACAAACTCACCCCAATGCAGAATCAGAGAGCCCTGAGCTTGTTGTCCTGCAACTAGATGGTCCCATCTGGGGGTGACTGGGAGACAGTGGCTGCTGCTCCCCAGCGCTAGCATCACCTCCTCAACTCCACCTGAAATCATGAGGCATTCGATTATTGTAAGGAGCACTCCACCTAGATCCCTTGCACACTCAGTTCACAGTAGGATTTCGCTCCTATGAGAGTTTAATGCTGCCGCTGACCTAACAGGAAGCAGAGTTGAGACAGTAATGTGAGCAGTGAGGAGGGGCGTAAATACAGATAAAGTTTGCTTGTTTCCTCACCTGGGCTCCTTCTGTGTGACTGGTTCCTAACGGGCCCATGGTCTGGGGGTTGGGAATCCTTGCCTTAAAGGACACTAATCTTAACAGATCAAGGCCCCACCCTTATCTTATTTAACCTTAACTTCTGTATAGGGCTTCCCAGGTGGCTCAGATGGTAAAGTGTCTGCCTGCAACGTGAGAGTTCAGTTCAGTTCAGTCACTCAGTTGTGTCCGACTCTTTGTGACCCCGTGAATTGCAGCACACCAGGCCTCCCTGTCCATCACCAACTCCCGGAGTCCACCCAAACCCACATCCATCAAGTCAGTGATGCCATCCAACCATCTCATCCTCTGTCATCCCCTTTTCCTCCTGCCCTCAATCTTTCCCAGCATCAAGGTCTTTTCCAATGCTCTTCACATCAGGTGGCCAAAGTATTGGAGTTTCAGCTTCAACATCAGTCCTTCCAATGAACACCCAGGACTGATCTCCTTTAAGATGGACTGGTTGGATCTCCTTGCAGTCCAAGGGACTCTCAACAGTCTTCTTCAACACCACACTTCAAAAGCATCAGTTCTTCGTCACTCAGCTTTCTTTATAGTCCAACTTTCACATCCATACATGACCACTGGGGGAACCATAGCTTTGACTAGAAGGACCTTTGTTGGCAAAGTAATGTCTCTGCTTTTTAATATGCTGTCTAGGTTGGTCATAACTTTCCTTCCAAGGAGTAAGCGTCTTTTAATTTCATGGCTACAATCACCATCTGCAGTGATTTTGGAGCCCAGAAAAATAAAGTCTGACACTGTTTCTACTGTTTCCCCATCTATTTGCCATGAAGTGATGGGACCACATGCCATGATCTTCATTTTCTGAATGTTGAGCTTTAAGCCAACTTTTTCACTCTCCTCTTTCACTTTCATCAAGAGGCTTTTGAGTTCCTCTTCACTTTCTGCCATAAGGGTGGTATCATCTGCATAGCTGAGGTTATTGATATTTCTCCTGGCAGTCTTGATTCCAGCTTGTGTTTCTTCCAGCCCAGCGTTTCTCATGATGTACTTTGCATATAAGTTAAATAAGCAGGGTGACAATATACAGTCTTGACGTACTCCTTTTCCTATTTGGAACCAGTCTGTTGTTCCATGTCCAGTTCTAACTACTGCTTCCTGACCTGCATACAGGTTTCTCAAGAGGCAGGTCAGGTGGTTTGGTATTCCCATATCTTTCAGAATTTTCCACAGTTTATTGTGATCCAGACATATCCATAGTTAATAAAGCAGAAATAGATGTTTTTTCTGGAACTGTCTTGCTTTTTCGATGATTCAGTGGATGTTGGCAATTTGAACTCTGGTTCTCTGCAATGTGGGAGACCCAGGTTCAATCCCTGGGTCGAAAGATTCCCTGGAGAAAGAAATGGCAACCCACTCCAGTACTCTTGCCTGGAAAATTCCATGGGTGAAGGAGCCTGGTAGACTACAGTCCATGGGGTTGCAAAGAGTCGGACACGACTGAGCAACTTCACTTTCACTTCTGTATAAGCCCTATCTCCAAGTATAGTCACGTTGGGATTTAGGGCTTCAATAGGACATGTGAATTTGGGACTTGGGGGCACAATTCAGTCCACAACATATGGCCCATCCAGGCTTAAAGTAATTTGAGAACAAAAGGCTCAAAAGATGTTTAGTGAACACAAGTCTCTGTCTAGATATGAACTATAGACAGTTCTATTTTAATAAAAAGTATATTTTGAATAAAAAGTGGATATAGGCTATTGAACAGCAAATATAAGTGGAATGAGATGATCTGAGGTTGTGTGTCTACATTAAGACGTGCAGAATACTTGCGCTGCGCTGTATTAGGCAAAGATACCACAATCCTTGGAACCTTTTCCAGAAGAACATGTTGCGTTTCAAATATCTGTAATAGCAATAAGCCACCCAATCTATGATTTCACTTAATTATTTCTATAATTGCTTTGTACTTTAGGTTCTTTTCTTGCCAGCAAAACTTACATTTGGCATGGACTTCCAAATGCAAAATAAATTTTTAATATTTATGACTGGAAAAACTTCATAGGAAAAGAGAGTCTCAGAGCAAGTTCTTAAGACAGAACCTAAAGGTGGATAGGGCTTCCCAGGTGACGCTGGTAGTAAAGAATCTGCCTGCCAACTCAGGAGATGTAAGAGTTATGGGTTCAATCCCTGGATTGGGAAGATCCCTGGAGGAGGAAATGGCACCCCACTCCAGTATTCTTACCTGGAAAATCCCATAGACAGAGGAGCCTGGCGGGCTACAGTCCATGGGGTCACAAAGAGTTGGACACAACTGAAGCTATCTGGCACAAAAGTGGACAAAGTAGTCGGTAAAGTCCCACGTTATAGAGAATGATGATATTCTGATTATCATGTCACTGTTGAGTTTTTTTTTTTTTTTTTTTTTAATGAAGAAAAACGGAGAAGGCAATGGCACCCCACTCCAGTACTCTTGCCTGGGAAACCCCATGGACAGAGGAGCCTGGTGGGCTGTAGTCCATGATGTCACAAACAGTTGGACACGGCTCTGTGACTGAGCGCACACACACGCAAATATCTGGGTGAACTATAATGCAAGTATATTGGAGACATGATGCATACGATTTTCACAAGAAAAAACTGAAGAGGGTGTCAGAGGTCGATGTGATAGTTTTTATCTACAACGTTGTCTTAGCCCTCCCATACAGTACCAGGCGATGAAGTCTGTTCAAGGATAATTCTGGCTGGAGAAAATGAATATGGTCATTGTACATTAAAAATATGAACCCTTATACTGCACCCTAGAAGCCACTTATAGAACAGTGTTGATACCCAGGGGGAAAATCCCACCTGTTCTCTAAGCTGCAAATAAACTATCATAGGTGGACGCACTTCTAGAACGGTGGACTAAGGGCCTCCAAAAATCAACTCTTTTTTAAATTTTACAGAAATATTTATTTGGCTGCATCGCATCTTAGCTGTGGCACACGGGCTCTCTAGTTGAGGTCCATGAGCTTAGTTGCTCCGTGGCACTTGGGATCTTAGTTCATCGACCAGGGATCAAACCCATGTCTCCCGTATTACAACCACAGGGCCACTAGGGAAATCCTCAGAAATCAACTCTCTTATAAAAGCAGCTAGACCAAAGTACACGAAGCAAAAAACAACAGGACTGAAGGCAGGAAAAGACAATTCAACAATAAAGCTTGAAGACTTAGATATCCCACTTTCAATAGTGGATAAGAAGGCAGATGATGACCAAGAACATAGATGACGTAAACAGCACTTTAAACCAATGGAAACTAACAGACATCTGTAGAACACTCCACTCAGCCAAAGCAGAGGGCACGCTCTACTCAGTCGCACATGGAACGTTCCCAGCACATATGTCAGGCCATAAAGTAAGCCACACAAAGTTGAAAGGACTGAAATCACATGAAGTATGTTCTCCAACCACAGTGGAATGAAATAAGAAATCAATAACAGATGGAAATTTGGGGAATTAAAAAATATGAAATTTAAACATCACACTCATAAATAATGAATAGATAAAGATAATTGCACAAGAAATTGGAATATACTTATGAGATGAATGAAAATTAAGCCACAATACACCAGAACTTAAGAAAAACAGCAAATGCAATCTTAGAAAAGAAATCTCTATTACAAAGAAAAAAGATGTTATGAAAATCACATTTTAAAATTCCTGAAGTTATAACACTCTAATTTTTTTCTTTGGCTGCAGTGGGTCTTAGTTGCAGCCCATGAGATCTTCTGTCTTCTCTGGGGCCAGGAACTCTTAATTGCAATATGTGGGATCTACTTCCCTGGCCAGGGATCGAACCTGTGCCCCCTGAGTTGGGAGCATGGAGTCCTAGACACTGGACCACCAGGGGAGTCTCACCCTTGAGTTTTAAATGAAGTTGGTTTTTGTCTGGTTTGCAGGCTCATTGGTTCTCTCTTTAGAAGTCTCTGTTCCATTCATTCGGGCGATGAGGCCGTTGCATACGCTAACCTTGTATTGTTCTCTCTGCTACAGGAATATCCACGTGAGCTTCTCCAACATGGGCACAGTTGGCACTGGCTGGGGGAGTCAGGGGCCCAGAGGCAGCTTCCAGCCACCATGAGTGTCTCACCTGAAGTCTCCTTCTTGCAGCCCCTCGCCCGCTGGGGAGTGGGGCTCCCTCCACTTTGGCTTTGCAAGTGGTCTGAGTGTGACTGCTACCTGGATGTGGAAGACCAACAGCAGCAAAGGCCTAAACAGCTTGGTGTGGGGACAGCTTTTGCTCATTCAGCTCCTTCTGGAGCTGACTTAGGCATCTTCCACTCCTTGCCCTGAGTGCTTCCCAGGTGGCTTAGTGGTAAAGAATCCATCTGCCAATGCAGGACGTGCAGGAGATGTGAGTTTGATCCCTGGGTTGAGAAGATCCCTTGGAGGAGAAAATAGCAACCCACTCCAGTATCCTTACCTGGGAAATCTCGTGGACCAAGGAGCCTGGTGAGCTACAGTCCATTGAGTCGCAAAGAATCAGGCACAACTGAGCGACTGAGCTCGCACACTTGTCCTTGTCCCTACCCAAGCCTCTTAAATGTATAACTTGAGCCAGGGGTGTTCATTTCCTCAGCAACCGCCTGAGCGCCTGGTACCTAATGTTCGACGAGCATTGGGTGTATTTGAACCAGCTCTATGACCTGGGTCAACTCATTATTTTATATCCCTGGGCTTCCTTCCATCATCTTTTCTGCCAAATAGGGACCTTGAACTGGATGCTGTCCTCAAGGTGACTTTAACTCCAAAGTTCTCATCTTCAACATGTGAATGTCATACCCTAATAGCTTCATCAACAACTCTTTCCATCCCCCCCACCCCAAAGACAGCTGTCAGCACAGCCCAGGGTTTGGGGAGATGAATCTAGTCTTACAAGACACAAATCATTTCTCCCATCTTCATTTCTTTCACATCTAAGGCGATAATGATTGTTAGTATTTAATAATTTGTATTTAATGTTTTAAATGTTTTATTTAATGTGTTAAATGTTAGTATTTAATGATTTGACCTGTAGGAGGTACCCAAGACTACTTTCAGGTTCAAAATTCTCAAGAAGGATTTGCAAATTCAGAAAGCTTTTATACTCATGGTCACATTAATTACCATGAAAAGACACAGATCAGAATCAGCAGACGTTAAGAGGTCCAGAGGGCAGAGTCCAGGGGAGCCCTGGTGTGGGACTCCCAGCTGCCCTCTACCGTGGAGTCGTGTTGACAGATCTCCATTCTCCCAGGAGTGAAGATGGAGAGAAGAGCGTGAATTTGATGTATATTTAATCTGATTTGAGGACGTGTGCGTGTTAAGTTGCTTTAATTGTGTCTGACTCTTTGAGACCCTATGGGCCACAGCCCACCAGGCTCCTCTGTCCGTGGGGATTCTCCAGGTGAGAATACTGGAGTGGGTCGCCATGCCCTCCTCCAGGGGATCTTCCCGCCCAGGGACTGAACCGCTTTTCCTGCAGCTCCTACTTTGGCAGGTGGATTCTTTACCACTGGTGCCACCTGGGCAGCCCTGTAAGAATTGGCAAAGCGTGAGCATTGATCAAATTTTAGGGGGTCACATGATAGGAAAGTCAAGGATGACCCCCAGTTTCCTGCTTATGAGAGAGGCAGTGTTGGAGGGGGTCTGAGTCTGGGGAAGGACAGGGAAGGACGGAGACAGTGAGTTGGTTTTGAACATAGTGGTATGAGGTGACCGTGATAAGCCCATGTAGGTCTGAAGTTCACAGAAGAGGTTGGAACTGGGAATGATAGGTGTTCAAAGAATTACCAAAGCCTTGTGAGTGGATGAAATAGCCTGGTGGTGGAATTTAGAGTGGGAAGGCACGTTCTTAAGGAGTTCCATTGTATGGAGTCTCTACTAGAGACTGGAGACTGAGGACACTCAGCCAGAAATATAAGAAAACTAGGGGAAGATGTCAGTGTTTCAGAGAGAGGGGATGGTTAGGGGTGCTGACTGTGCTGAAAGGTGAAGTAAGATGAAGACAGTATTGGATCTAGCAAAATCATTGGTCATTGGTGACCCTGCAGTCAGCCATTTTGGAGAAGGGAAGGTTGAGTAGAAGCCCTTTGGATGGTCTGAGAAGTGAGGAGCGGACACACTCTGGACCACTTGACAGAGGTTGGGCTGAGAACAGAAAGTCAGAGATCAGGAAAGAACTGAACCGGGTAAGGGAGTGGAGGGGTGGTTTTTAAAATGTTATCTATAAAAGTAGCGGGGCTCTGAGCATGTTAAAGTACAAAGTGGAAGGATCTAAGAAGGGGCTGAAAAAAAAGAGGAGAGAGTGATAATGTTAGAATGCGGTTCTTGAGAAGGTGGGAGGGGCCGAACCCAGGGCAAAAGGAGAGCAGGAGGGAGGGAGCATAGGATGGTCGCAGGCATGGGAGGGTCCGAGTGGTCACAGTCCCCTCCCTAAGGCCATGGGAGGTGCCCCTTTTCTGTTCAGTTCAAGTCCACAAATACTCCTTGATGGCTGACTTGGCCAGTGATGTGAGAATGAATCTAAGGCTCTCGGGAAGTCAGGGAGAAGATGGGGAGACTGTTGACCACGATCAGAGGTGGCGCCAGGGAGCAGGGACCAGGTTTGTTAACTGAGATCGCAGCACTGAGATCTCACACAACTCAGGGATGAACAGCGGTGTGACTCCATCCTAACAGATGAAGGCTCAGAAGCCCAGAGAAATTAAATGGCTCATCCTCAGTTAAAAGAAACTGTGGGACCGAGATGAAAACCCTCCTCGTGACAACATCACATGCTTGCTCTTGTCCCTAAACCACGTCGCAGGAGAGCAACTGGCCAAGATGCCGGGCGCCCAGCTATCTCTGGTTTTCCAGGGCAATCCTGGTTTAATGTCATCCTCATCTTTTCCGAGAAGGCAATTCGTTAACTTTCCTTCTGGCATCTCTTCAGATGGCACGTTCGTACTCAGTGATCATAATCCAGCCTGTTAACCCGCTGCTGCTTCTGCAAAGCTGGTCTCTCTAAGTATTAATCCTTCTTGGGTTTTTTTTTTAAATTATAGCTCTTTTCTACATCCCAAACTGGGGCACACAGGACTTATTTTAATTTAGGGATCTGTGTGGGAATCTTACAAAAGGCTCACGTGGGTGGAGGGTGGGCAGGGCTCCTCTGGTGACTCAGTGGTACAGAATCCACCTGCCAGCGCTGGGGACACGGGTTCGATCCCTGGTCCAGGAAGATCCCACATGCTGCAGCGCAACTAAGCCTGTGGGCCACCGCTCCTGAGCCTGTGCTCTAGACACGAATACGGAGCCCACGCGCTGTAACCACTGAAGCCCTCGTGCCCTAGAGCCTGTGCTCGGCAACAGGAGAAGCCACCGCAATGAGAAGCACGCACAAAGCAACAAAGGCCCAGCACAGCTCAAATTACTAAATAAAAACGTATTAAACAAACAAACAAAAGCCTCACAGAGATGATATGAGACTGTAATCTGCAGCCCAAACCTCTGCCCTGAACTCTGACTGCATGTACCCGGTTGCTTGCCCAGCATCTCTGGATGTCGCCTTTCAAAGCCCGAGCCTTCAAAGTCTGACCTCCTCCTCTGACACCGCGACCTCGTCTGCTGCCCCCCGCAGTCTCCCCATCATTAACCCTCAGCTAATGGTGTCTCCGTTCCTCCAGGTCCTCAGGGGGAGGGGGAGCTCTCCTTCTCAATGTATTTTTTTACTTTTTAAAAATTGTATTGAAGGATAGTTGATTTGCAAGGTTGTGTTGGTTTCTGCTGTGCAGCAAAATGACTCAGTTAGACACATATATATATTCTTTTCCATTATGGCTTTTCACGGGCTATTAAATGTGGCTCCCGGTGCCATATAAGAGAAGCTGGCTGTTTATCCGTCCTACATGTAGGACTTTGCGTCTGCTAACCCCAGACTCCCTGTTCTGCCCTCCCCTGCACCCCTCCTCCTCTGACAACTCCAGGTCTGTTCTCTATGTCTGTGAGCCTGCTTCTCTTTCATAGACAGGTTCATGCGTGTTCTAATCTAGATTCCATATATATAAGTGATATCCATGGTATTTGTCTGTCTCTTTTTAAATAGATTTTATTTTATTTTGTGGAGTATTTAGTTTTTATTTATATATATATATATATATATATATATATATATTTTTTTTTTTTTTGGTCATGCCATGTGGTATGCAGGATCTTAGTTCCCAGACCAGGGATTGAACCTGTGCCCCCTGCACTGGGAGCGTGGAGTCTTAACCACGGGACCACCAGGGAATTCCCAGTACCTGATTTCAGCATGACTTAATCCTGGGATGTTGACTTTGATCACTTGGTTAAGGTGGTAGCTTCACATTTCCACTGTGAATTTACTGTCTTCCTCTTCCAGCGTTCTTCTTTGGGACAGAGTCAAGTTCGTCCTCGGGGGCAGGGCAGGCAGTGAAGGGCCACTTCTTTGTGGGGAGAGTATCTAATATGTTGTTTGGAATTCTTCTGAAAGGAAAATTTGTCTCTTCTCCCTTTACGTGTTCAGTCATTCATTCACATCAGTGTGCACTTACGTGGATTTTATTCTTTTGTTATAATCCAGTCACTCAGTTGTGTCCAGCTCTTTGTGACCCCATGGACTGCAGCACGCCAGGCCTCCCTGTCCTTCACCAACTCCCAGAGTCTGCTCAAACTCATGTCCACTGAGTCGGTGATGCCATCCAACCATCTCATCCTTTGTTATCCCCTTCTCCTCCTGCCTTCAATCTTTCCCAGCATCAGGGTTTTTCTAATGAGTCGGTTCTTCAAATCAGGTGGCCAGAGTACTGGAGCTTCAGCATCAGCATCAGTCCTTCCAATGAATAATAATCCACCACCACACCTTTCTTTTCTTCTACTTGCCCCCTTTTTTTCCCCTAGCACTTCCTTTCTTTCTCACACTACAAGATGTTCCAAGCTTATCTTGTATTTTCTCTGCCCAAGCCCTAGAGTCAAACGTATCTCCACATTGTAACATTTTACAAATACCTTAGCATAGTTTTTAAAAATAATTTAATAGTTTTGAACAAATAGGACATGAACCTGAATTGTATTGAATGTTTAAGTATGAAAAAGTGGAGAGTAACATAGATTGTGTTGATGGGTTTTTAACCTTACAAAAAAAGAGAATTATCTGTTTATATTAATATGTGTTGTTATTACCTTATCTTAAATATAATATTTAAATAGCAGAAGCTGTTTCCTGCTTGGATATCTGGAAGTATATTCTGAAGTATACTGTTCTATATATGTCCTTTAGCTCAGGTTTGTTAACTTTGATTTTCAAAAGCACTTGGTGCTTTTAAGACCTTTCGGTCTTTCGTATTCCACAGGTCAACACTGATATTCTGAAGTATGGACTTCTAAAAAAATCCAGATTAGAATTCACTGAGAATCCTGAATGTGAAAATTAGTTTCTTTAATTAAATTGGGGAAATTAGCTGCCACCTCTTCCCCAATGTATCATCTCTGGAACCTCTTCCTTGCTTCTCAGCTTCCTCTGTTTTCCATCTTTATTTCGCGTGTATTGTATTCCATGTAATTTCTTTAGGTCTATCATCCAGTTCATTAATTATTTCTCTACCTGTGTCCAGCCAGCTGTTTGGCATGCTGATGTTTTTAATTTCAAGTTTTATGCTTTTTATTTCTATAAGTTTTAATTGTTTCTTTTTCAAATCCGCCTGGTCTTTTTCTGTAGAGTTTCTCATTTTGTATTCAGATGTTCCATTTTCTCTTTAAATATGTTGGATAGATTTACCTTCTGTTGCGTATCTGATGATTTTCCAAATCTGGAGCCTTTGCTAGTCTGCTTTATATTGTATCTGCTCACTCACTCGTGGAGACTTATGTCTTTGTGTGTGTGTGTGTGTGTGTGTGCACGCTGCCCAAAAGTTAAGATCCCTGAAACATTGTCACTGGGAATTATTTGAGGACATGCTTGAGGGTGAAGATTTTAGTTTGATCCTGTCAGGCTCCTGGGACCACTTTGGATCAAATTCTCAGTTTCAGGTTTTTCTGGACCTGAGTGCGTGCTAAGTTGCTTTAGTCGTAGCCCGCCAGGCTCCTTTGTCCGTGGGATTCTCCAGGCAAGAATACTGGAGTGCGTTGCTATTTCCTCCTCCAGGGGATCTTCCCAACCCAAGGATCGAACCTACATCTCTTGTGTTGGCAGGTGGATTCTTTACCCCTAGTGCTGCCTGGGAAGGTGGTGTTAACTGAAGTCACGTATGTGCGTGAAGACTAGTTTGCAGCTACGAGTTTACAGGGCAGCCGTTTCCCCCTGCACCCAGAGTTGAAACGGAGACACACTCATTTCCTAACTGACCCCCTTTCAGGGCAGGCTTGTCCTAGCTCACCCTTGCAGTGGTTTCCGATGCAAAGCCCCACCTGCGTGCCCCTGAGACTCATCTTCTACAACTGAAGCTCTTGTTCCCCATGGTTGACAGAGGATGCCTCAGGGCTGGTTCTCCTTCCAGCATCCCTGCGCCCACTCTGCTTTTGGCATTGAGAATTTCCTTTTCTTTTTCACAAGCCTGGTCCTGCATTTAAGAGGACATTGTTTGCATTTAATCTAGAACGTTAGGATTTTTTGTGGGGGAGTGTCAGGATGACTTCTTGCTGAACTAGAAGCCTCTTGCAGAGCTCTTCCATCCTCTTGGCTGCAACAGGACACGCACTTCTCTTTCCTCATACTTGAGCCTTCTTTTATGACCACAGTGGCCCGAGTGGTAAAGAATCTGCCTGCCAGTGCAGGAGACGCAATGGACACAGGCTGGATCCCTGCGTCAGGAAGCTCGCCTGGAGGAGGGCATGGCAACCCACTCCAGTATTATTGTCTGGAAAATTCTACGGACAGAGGAGCTTGGCAGGCTACAGTCCCTGGAGTCACAAAGAGTCAGACATGATTTAGCAACTGAGCAGACACATTACGACCACACCTCTCACTCCGACAAACAGCTGTTCGCTTTCATACAATTTCACATTGAGGAATCAGAGGGGGTAAACAAAGAATGAGGTTCTGTCTTCTCCTCCTTGGCCAACTTAGAATATAAACACGCCAAGAGTGGGCACCTCCTTAGGAGTGCTTTGTGTAGTAAGTAGCTGCTTTTATATATATATATATATATATATATATTTACTTATTTACTTAGCTGTGCTGGGAATTCGAAGCATGCAGAATCTAGTTCTCTGATCAGGAATCAGACCTGGGCCTCCTGCATAGGGAGTGTGGAGTTTAGCCACTGGCCACCAGGGAAGTCCCCGAGTAATTGCTCATAATCATGAACTCTCATATGTTTCCACAGATTTGTATGATGAACTGGCTAGTTACTACCTTTAGATCGGCTTTAGATGGCTGACATGCTTTCAAACTGTGGTGTTGGAGAAGACTCTTGAGAGTCCCTTGGACTGCAAGGAGATCAAACCAATCAATCCTAAAGGAAATCAACCCTGAATATCCATCGGAAGGACTGATGCTGAAGCTGAAGTTCCAATACTTTGGCCACCTGATGTGAAGAGCTGTCTTACTGAAAAAGACCCTGATGCTGAGAAAGACTGAAGGCAGGAGGAGAAGGGAACGACAGAGGATGAGATGGTTGGATGGCATCATTAATTCAATGGACATAAGTTTCAGCAAACTCTGGGAGACAATGAAGGACAGGGAAGCCTGGTGTGCTGCAGTCCATGGCGACGCAGAGTCGGACACGACTTAGCAACTGAACAACAAGCTGGGTTTGGAGCTGAGGTGGCTATTTAGTCATCCCTGATTGACTCTTTGTATATTAAAAGACATGCTTTGGTTGAATGGCATAAGAAATTTTGCTTAAAGTGGGATGCTTTTGGCATTGTGCAGCTACATGTAGATTTAACCAGCACAAGGTAACTAGGGGAAGCCTCTGGTATTATCTTAGTGGGAAAAGCAATGACTCTTTCACAATTATACATTTCACACAAATATATATTTGTGTGAAAGTCGCTCAGTCATGTCCAACTCTTTGTGACCCCATGGACTATATAGCCCATGGAATTCTCCAGGCCAGAATACTGGAGTGGGTAGGTGTTCTCCTCTCCAGGAGATCTTCCCAACCCAGGTCTCCCACATTGCAGGCAGATTTTTTACTGTCTGAGCCACCAGGGAAGCCCCAATTTATATATTTAACAGTTAGCAAATGTCCATCACCCAAACAAAGCAACAGGTAAAGCCGTGTTTCCTGGCCTCTGAGAAGTTGCCTTTGCCTGCTCCCTTTCAGCCCAAATGGGCTGATAAGCACTTCAGGCTCACTGGCCAGGCAGGGAGATGGTGTTGCTAAAGTCTGGTCTAGCAGAAGGATAACAGAGTGGTTGACATGCTTCAATACCTAGGAAAACAGCTACTCATCAGTCCTGTTATTTCTGGGAATAGTTACCTCCCCTGGTCCCTTTCAGCAGTAAGGGAATGCTCCCGGAGCAGAAGGTGACCCAGCGGCTTTGGCCACTTCTCTGCATCATCGTTTTGGAAATCAGTACCAGAATTTAATTTGCTCCTATCACCCAGAGCAGGGATACTTATCTAAAGTGAGCAAGGGCGTGTTTGCTCCCATGCCTGCCTTCACTGTGCTGCGGAGATCATGGGGGAGCCCAAGGGGTCCCATGGACAACAGAACCCAGAATTATTTAGGAAATAAGGACTGGTGATGAAGTAAATGCTTTCCAAAGCTTTGCAAATATCTCTCACAAACCTACAAAGGACTGTTGGAGAGCTTCAAAATGAGAAAGTATAAGATACTAAAGGCTGAGATCAGACTGAGTGGGAGTAATCACAGAGTGAATGATCATTTTTCATCTGTGGAATCCTTTAAAGCTGTATATTGCGCTGGTCAGCGTCAAAGATTCCAAGGAAAAGGTGCCCAGTTGTCAATTGTGTTAAGAATTTCTAAAAATGGAGGCTATGCTTTGAGTTTAAAAAAAATGCTGAACAGAATTGTGATCTTTGTGTTATTTCATAAAATCTGAGACCTCTTAGCCCTCCTTGCAAGCGTAGCTGTCTTTACGATAACGAGTTCTTCAGCGGAGCCGGTACTCAGGCCGTGCTTCCGCTGTTTGTTACTTTCCTCTAGTCCAAGCGAGGGTCTTTCATCAAGCAGCTCCTTTGTGTGCCTCTGGTCCCGAGTTGTCATTTCTTCCTCCCTCCCCACCCCCATGTGTCTGCATGGTGAGAGCACCCTGGAGCTGCCTTTTCACCGTGCAGTGCTTGCGGTCTTAATTAACGCGCCCATGTCTGTCAGGAAGCACAGTGTCCCGTGGCATGTGGTAACATTGATATGGATCGCAGTCTAATTTCAAGCCGCTAAATGTCAGGAGAGCAGAGGCCACCCCGTTTTTGGACCTGGACTTTGAAGGCAGGTCTCGTTGCTAGGCTCCTCATCCCCTCCACCGGCTCCCATGGAGTTGAAGGAAAACAGCCCGCAGCTGGAAGAAGTCTTCCCACACCAGGGCAGCTTCCTTTCACTTCCCTGGACAATGGGTGGAAGCAGCTATTGTCGGCAGCTCCCAAGGCGGCCGTTCTTCCTGGGCAGAAATAAGAGGATGAATCATTTGAACAGGATCTTGAAATATGAGTAAATACCATCAAAAACGGAAAGGGGTGTTTTCAGGGGGCTCCACTCCTGGCTACGAAGAGTCGTTAAAACAGACCAACTTTCCTATCATGAGCAATCATTTAAGAGCCAGATAAATTACCAAAGACACCTGTTTGAAGGCATCGGTGAGTAACCAAGGCAACCAGGATGTGGCCACTTCTGCTTTTGGGGCACTGATGCTCCAAGGCGTGGAGCCCGGAAGCAGAGCAGAAGTGCTGCCCAGGGTTCCTGGCAGCCTCAAGGTGCTGGGGACACACTGAAGTCCACTCCACAAAGCAGTGAGGACACTGATAAAATACTGTGTGTGGAGACACGCTTTACAATCCCAGTTTATCACCTGGTGGTGGTTTGCTCGGTAAGTCGTGTCTGACTCTTTCGAGTCCTTGGACTGTAGCCCGCCAGGTTCCTCTGTCCATGGGATTCTCCAGCAAGTATACTGGTGTGGGTTGCCATTTCCTTCTCCAGGGGATCTTCCCGACTCAGGAATTGAACCCAGGTCTCCTGCCTTACAGGCAGATTCTTTACCGACTGAGCTATGAGGGAAGCCCCAGTTTATCACTTAATTCACAATAAATGAGAAATAAAGCTGTTTTATAAAGTGCTTGCTCAGCAGATCCTGCCTTCCCCTCCTTCAACAGACAAACCTGCTCTTCATCAAAAAGTTCTTGGGGAGTGTGAAATCATTCTCAGTGGGGGTGGAGTTGCATGTTTCTAGTCGGAGGCAGTCAGCCTAACACGAGGGCTGGTCGATTTGTGATGAGCAGCTTAGACCCTGGATCAGGCATCCTGTCTCTGGACAGTGCCAGACAGCAGACAGGCACTTTTTTTTTTTTTTTTTTTTTAGCTGTAAGAGCAGGTACAAAGTCTATTATTACAGACATAACATGCAACAAGAGGGAGAAACAGTTTATTTTTAATATTTATTTTTATTTTGGTATTTGGCTGCACTGGTCTTGGTTGTGGCACGTGGGATCTTCGGTCTTCGCTGCAGCACGTTTCCTGAGCAGAGACTGAAGCCAGGCACCCTGCACTGGGAGCGCCGAGTCCCAGCCACTGGGCCGCTTGGGAAGCCCCCATGTAGGCACCATTGATTTGACTCTTTGGTCTTCCCTTTTCTTTCTTTCCTATGATCACTGTTCTTTTAGTTTGCAGAGAATTCCTTCAATCAGGGTTAAATATGATTAATTTGGTTTCTGCTCACTGGCCTACACTCACCTTCCAGTCCTGGGGTGTGCTGGAGCCAGCTCCTACTAGCTTGGAAGAACTGACTATGCTTGTCTCTTCCCAACTCTGTAGCCAGTTATGTTGAGTCACTAGCTCGAACTGGCCGTGGTGGAGTATTTCCACCATGGAAACTGTAAATCCTACACATCAGAACTTCTTCCCAGAGAGCCCACTAGTAAACACTGACCAGCACACCACTGCCCAGACCTCTTCATCCGAGTCTGGGGGTATTCCAGTCTTGGGTCTCACATTTCTAGAAATTCTCTGCTTATTCCTGCAAATCATTCATATTGTCATCATCCAAGAGTTCAAGTACATCTCGGAACCAGTGAACCAGGGAAGTTGCTCAGTTGTGTCTGACTCTGCGATCCCATGGACTTTAGCCCATCAGACTCCTCCATCCATGGAATTTTCCAGGCAAGAGTGCTGGAGTGGGTTGCCATTTCCTTCTCCAATTTCTGAAAGCAGCCGCATTCCTCTTATCTCTAGATTCCACAGGGGAACATTTTACTTTTGCCCCAAATACTGGAGAAGGAAATGGCAACCCACCCGCAGTATTCTTGCCTGGGAAATTCCACGGGCAGAGGAGCCTGGTGGGCTACAGTCCACAGGGTTGCAAAGAGTTGGACGTGACTTAGTGACTAAGCAAGGACAACAGCCAGCAGAAGGCCAGACTGTGAAGAGCCTTGGAGAGCAGCCTAAGACGAGTGACAAGGAAAAATGAGCTTGGACGCTGCTGTACGGTCCAGTGAATGGTGACGGAGGTCTGCATGGGTGCACACTCGTCTACCACCCGACCGTCACTTCATTTGAGAGCCACCTCATTCCACCACCTGGGGAAACGTTCTCCCAGAATTACTGATGATTCTCGAGGACTCTCAGAATGCCACTACACTCCAGTCCACTGCATACTTCTCTTTCCACGCCTGTCTTCCAATTAGTCAATGTTTGAGGAGGGGAGGGGGCTTGAATTCCAGGAGATAGTCTTAGAAACAGACCCTCAGGTCTCTTATGCCAAAACTAAGTCACGTCAACCATCCAGAGGACAGAAAGTCCATGGTCATGGAATGACAACTCAATGGTTGATGAGAAGAATTCATGTTTTTACTGTATTTATTTATACACAAGCATCTCAGGTGATTGCTGTTATTTATATATATCCAAAGTCTATTTCTTATAACCTGAGATTTTCCCCTGTTAAGCCCTATAATGACTGTACCCTGAGCAAGTAAGTTTTCATTTTGATTTGTTTTGCCTCAGAGTGTAGCCTAAAGTACAGTTCTGATTGCTTGTAAATAGCATCTTCCTTCAGCAATTATCTCAGTAACCGCAGGTGGTTGTGGTTGATCCAAAAAATTTCCCCTGTGAGACCGAGTCTGTCCATGCTTCCCATTAAGTCATGGAGACGAAACCTAAGAGTGAGGTTGAATACTTATTCAATATTTACTCAGGGTGAGTTCACAGCAGCAAAGAGGGCTGAGAAAAATAAATAGCCATCAGCACAGAAGAACCTCATTAAATCATCTGATGGGAGCTGGTAGCTTTTCATATTTACTGTAACATGATGCTGTATAACTCAGGGTCCTCATAGAAGGCCTCCAAAAACAGACTTTAAAAAAAATGAAGACGCAGAGCTTAAATATTTATGTTTGTTGTTGTTGTTCAGTCGCTCAGTCGTGTCCGACTCTTTGCGGCCCCATGAACTGCAACACACCAGGGTTCCCTGTTCTTCACTATCTCCCAGAGCTTGCTCAAACTCACGTCCACTGAGTCAGTGACACCATCCAACCATCTCATCCTCTGTCGTCCCCTTCTCCTCCTTCCTTCAGTGTTTCCCAGCATCAGGGTCTTTTCTAATAAGTCTGCTCTTCACAGTAAATATTCATATACTTTCTTTTAAAATAATATCTACCTGTGCAGTCCTTTAAGCTTTTCCAAAGATTCTTCATCTGTGTTATTTTATTGAAATTCTTACAACACTGTGAGGGGATGCAGTGTGCAAACTATGTCATCTCTCTCTTCTCACAGCTGCAGAAGGGGACACTGAGGTTCCAAGAATGGTGATGCTGGCCAAAATGACCCAAGAGTGGAACCACAGTCATTCAGGTTCAAGATTCTCGGCTTGGCAACTACTGTGCTGACCATGAGGTTCATGGCCATTTGTTTTGAAGGTGAGGTGCTTCATGACAGGGGGATGTTTACTTTTGATTAAGATGGTTAAGTGGGCTTCTCTGGTGGCTCAGATGGTAAAGAATTCACATGCAATGCAGAATACTTGGGTTCGATCCCTGGGTCGGAAAGATCCCCTGGAGGAGGAAATGGCAACCCACTCCAGTATTCTTGCCTGGAGAATTCCATGGACAGAGGAGCATGGCGGACTATAGTCCATGGGATTGCAAAGAGTCGGAAATGACAGTTACTAACAGTTTCACTTTCAGAAATAGCAAAAAGAGGTGTGGTTGGAATTGGGGTCCTGACATTGAGGCTAGTGTTGGGGCTGATCACAATGGCTCTGATGGACCCGCCCCTGGAATTCATCCTCTGTCTGGGCCCCTCCCACTCTGGCCACGTGACTCACTTCAACCAATACAGCAGCACACAGGGGATGCTGCGCCAATTCTGGGGCTGAGCCTTCCTTAAAGGTGTTTTTGCAGTTTGGGGGACCGTGAGCTGCCATGTTAAGAGTTCAGCTACCTGGAGAGATGCCATGAAGAGGTCACGTTGAGCGGGAGAAGCTCTGAGGCTACACAGGGAGAGAAGGACAGACAGACGGACAGAGAGAGAAGAGAGGCAGGGAGCCCTAGCGAGCCCTCTCCATCACTCCAGTTGTCCCAGCCTTGGGACAGGGGTTGCTGACCCAGAGCCTCAGTTCTGGAATGACCTGAAGCTCATGATACACAAATTCCCACTCGACAAGTGTCTTTTCTGCAGAAAGGTAGAACATTCCGCCGAGTTGTCATGATTTCTGTTTTGATAAACTGGTGCAGCCACTATTAAATGTTGATTTTATGTTCGGCTGTACTGGGCCTTTGTTGCTGCGGGAATGTTTCTCTAGTCGTGGTGCGCAGGCTTCTAGTTGTGGTGGCTTCTCTTGTTGCGGAGCCCAGGTTTTAGGGTGCGTGGGGCTTCAGGAGCTGCAGCTCCCGGGCTCTAGAGCCCAGGCTCGGGAGTGGTGATACACGGGGTTAGTTGCCCTGCGGCATGTGGGATCTGCCTGGACCAGAGATCGAACCCATGTCTCCCGCCTTGGCAGGTGGATTCTTTACCACTGAGCCACCAGGGAAGCTCTGTCATGATTTCTCAGGCAGCTCTACTGGTAATCAAGACTCAGTTGTGGACCTGTAGGAAATGACTGTGGCTTCTCTCCCCAACTTTATATTCTCACTAGGAATATGTAGAAGCGACAGAGGAAGTTAAACAACAGTCTCCGCTGAACAACGATAGAAGCTAACAACACAAGCTGGGCCCCAGGACAGGACGTGATGGACTCATCAATGGCAGGTCACAATTCAGAGAACAAGGAAGTGACTTTAGGCTGAGCTTGTTTGGGGAAGCTTCACCCAGAAGAGGACAATTTTTTAAAAATTTTTGGTCACACCATTCAGCATGCTGGATCTCAGTTTCCTGACCATGGTTTGAACCTGCGCCCCTGGCACGGGTGTGGCATCTTAACCAATGGAGCACCAGGGAAGTTCCAAGAGAATGTGACCTTGTGCTGCCCTGTCACCAGGGGTAGCAGTGTGCCAAACTCTCAGTGCAGCGACCCAGCCACTGGTCAGCAGTCTGAGGTCCCTTAAGCTTGACAGCTGGACGGATATGGTTATGGTGGGACTCAATGTCCAGAGTGATTTATACTTTCGATTTCCCAGACCAATTGCTTTCTATTCTTTAGCATTACCTGATGAATCTGTGTGCTAATTAGTAGCTGTTACTTCATTCTCAGCAGCTTAACCTGCTGCCAGAAATTCTGATGGAACTAAAAATGAAAGATTGCCAAGAGACACTAATTACATCTCAAGGGACAGGCCCAAGATATTTAGATGATCTTTTCTCCTCCTTTATTGCCTTCCCTGGTGAGTAAGTTTGCTCTAATCACTTTTGAAGGGAGCAAGTTACATCATAACTTGGGGTTTGTATGTGTAAGGGCTAAGAGGAGGATTTGATTCTTTAGCAGAGTGGTTGGCAGTCTTGGAAATGAGGTGTGTGCCGGCCATTTGCCCAAAGGATAAAATAGGGGAGATGGTGGGATGAGACATCACTTTGCCAACAACGGCCCGTCTAGTGAAAGCAATGGTTTTCCCAGCACTTATGTATGGATGTGAGAGCTGGACCAGAAAGAAAGCTGGGTACCAAAGAATTGATGCTGTCAAACTGTGGTGCTGGAGAAGACTGTTGAGAGTCCCCTGGACTGCAAGGAGATCAAACCAGTCAGTCCTACAGGAGATCAGTCCTGAGTGTTCATTGGAGGGACTGATACTGAAGCTGAAATGCCAATACTTTGGCTATTTGATGTGAAGAACTGACTCATTGGAAAAGACCCTGATGCTGGGAAAGACTGAAGGCAGAAGGAGAAGGGGACGACAGAGGATGAGATGGTTGGATGGCATCACTGACTTGATGAACATGAATTGGAGCAAACTCCAGGAGACAGTGAAGGACAGGGAAGACTGGGGTGCTGCAATCCACGGGGTGACAAAGAGTCGGGCGTGACTGAATGACTGAACAGCAACAGGTTGAGTATTCACTTTGCAGCTCCTGATTCCGGGCATGGACTCTTTTAATCTGGAATGAAGGGATTAAGGCAGGCAACAGTACATGAGGTCACAGGAAGCGGACATGAGCGACTGAACTACTACCAAGGCGGTAGGAGCAGTTCACATACCAGCAAGACCTTGGAGGGCGCTGCCTTTGGTGTCTGGAGAGCCAGCTTCTGTACCCGGACCCCACTGTGTCAGTATCTGTGAACCTCCCACCATACATGTGGCCACGTTTAACATTCAAGTTGATAGTTAAGGATTAAAGACCTTGGCTGTGTCGCCTTCAAAATAACGCACTACATGAGAGTTAAGTTTTATCTGGGGGAAAATGAGGATTGCAGCCCAGGTGGCAGCACCTCAGATAGCTCTAAGAGACTGCTCCAAAGAGGAGGAGGAAAGACAATATACATGTGATTTTGGTGAAGGGGGTACGTGCAATCGAGCATGCATTTTTTGCAGAAAGTTTCTGCCAGTGTCGTGAAGCTTCTGCGAGGCACTAGAAACAGTCATCACCACGAAGGATTTTAGTGCTTTTCTAGATGTGAAGGGATATAAGAACTGGGCTCATAAAATCAGTTCCTGAGAATATCTAACTGTCTGAAGACCTGTCCTGCCAGTTTTTCCCTGAGCTTGAATACCTCGTTTCTGCTGTTCACCCTAAGCTCCTTTCAGAGGGTACTGAAGGTCAGCAGCTGCAGTAGCACATGACTTATCCTTGTAGAGGGAGATGTGTGCTCAGCTGCTCAGTCACGTCTGACTCTGTGACCCCATAGACTGCAGCCCACCAGGCTCCTCTGTCTCCAGGATTTTTCAGGTAAGAATATTGGAATGGGTTGCCATTTCCTTCTCCAGGGAAACCTGCACTGTGTGGTTCCTTACAAATGAAGCAAAAGTTCAGGGACTACCCCTGGATCCCCAAATACCCAGAGGGACTGTCCATCCTCACCAGCTGTCCCATCTGACAAGTACCAAAGGGTGGGACTTGGACTACATGGTGTAACCTTCTAGGGTCTGAGGGGTTTGCCACTTAAACTATTATTACACGTGAGGCCCAGTGAGGGACTGAACACTGAGGTCTAGTGTATGATTAATTGTCCCACAAACCCTATTTGAACACCTCTACACTCATGGGGTCATGGAACAACAGACTGGTTCCAAATAGGAAAAGGAGTGCGTCAAGGCTGTATATTGTCACCACGTTTATTTAACTTATATGCGGAGTACATCATGAGAAATGCTGGACTGGAAGAAACACAAGTTGGAATCAAGATTGCTGGGAGAAATATCAATAACCTCAGATATGCAGATGACACCACCCTTATGGCAGAAAGTGAAGAGGAACTCAAAAGCCTCTTGATGAAGGTGAAAGTGGAGAGTGAAAAGGTTGGCTTAAAGCTCAACATTCAGAAAACGAAGATCATGGCATCTAGTCCCATCACTACATGGGAAATAGATGGGGAAACAGTGGAAACAGTGTCAGACTTTATTTTTCTGGGCTCCAGAATCACTGCAGATGGTGACTGTAGCCATGAAATTAAAAGACGCTTACTCCTTGGAAGGAAAGTTATGACCAACCTAGATAGCATATTCAAAAGCAGAGACATCACTTTGCCAACAAAGGTTCGCCTAGTCAAGGCTATGGTCTTTCCTGTGGTCATGTATGGATGTGAGAGCTGGACTGTGAAGAAGGCTGAGTGCCGAAGAATTGATGCTTTTGAACTGTGGTGTTGGAGAAGACTCTTGAGAGTCCCCTGGACTGCAAGGAGATCCAACCAGTCCATTCTGAAGGAGATCAGCCCTGGGATTTCTTTGGAAGGAATGATGCTAAAGCTGAAACTCCAGTATTTTGGCCACCTCATGCGAAGAGTTCACTCATTGGAGAAGACTCTGATGCTGGGAGGGATTGGGGGCAGGAGGAGAAGGGGACGACAGAGGATGAGATGGCTGGATGGCATCACTGACTCGATGGATGTGAGTCTGAGTGACCTCCGGGAGTTGGTGATGGACAGGGAGGCCTGGCGTGCTGCAATTCATGGGGTCGCAAAGAGTTGGACACGACTGAGCGACTGATCTGACCTGATCTGATACTCATGGGGTCTGGACACCACTATTCTCATGGGATCTGGACCACTATACTCATGGGGTCGCAAAGAGTCGGACCGACTGAGCGACTGAACTGAACTGATACTTAAGTAACTATTAAGTAACTGACTCTTTGCTGTGGAGAACTTTATACAGCAAAGGCTTATTCCTGCCTCCCAGGAACTTCCTGTCAAAGGCATGAATAAGAACACAGAGCCTCCAGAACAGCTACTAGAATTGTTGTTTAGTTGCCAAATCTTGTCTGAGTCTCTGAGACCCATGGACTGTAGTATGCCAGGCTTCCCTGTCTTTCACTATCTCTTGGAACTTGCTCAGACTCATATCCGTTGAGTTGGTGGTGCCATCCAACCATCTCATCCTCTGCTACTCCATTCTCCTCCTGCCCTCAGTCTTTCCCAGAATCAGGGTCTTTTCCAATGAGTCAGCTCTTCGTATCAGATGGCCAAAGTTTTGGAGCTTTGGCTTCAACATCAGTCCTTCCAATGAGTAGGACAGGGTTGATTTCCTTTAGGATGGACTGAGTTGATCTCCTTGCTGTTCAAGGAACTCTCAAGAGTCTTCTCCAGCACCACAATTAGAAAGCATCAAGTCTTTGGTGCTCAGCCTTCTTTATGGTCCAACTCTCACGCCAGCTTTCACATGACTGCTAGAAAGGCCATAGCTTTGACTATGGTCTTTTTCGTCAAAGTGATATCTAGGTTTTAAATGCGCTGTCTAGGTGTGTCATGGCCTTCCTTCTAAGAAGCAAGCGTCTTCTAGTTTTATGGCTTCAATCACCACGCTGAATGATTTTGGAGCCCCAGAAGAGAAAACCCGTCACTGCACACTGAATCGGCGGGCCCTAATCCAGCAAGACTGGGGTCCTTACAAGAGCAGGAGACGCAAAGGGGCACACAGAGAGGAGGCCGTGGGAAGGCAGCGTTTCTTCCTGGCTCAGTGAGCTTTCCCCAGCGCCTCTGTGGGGCCTGGCATCGAGAAGGCATCACCAAGTACCCCAGGAAGTGCCCATACTCACCCGTGGGTAGAGAAGGGCCAGAGACTGAAGTCAGCATATTGGGGATGAGGCATGGTTTAAACTCTGTGTATCAATACGCAGAATATATGGAATATTAGGAGATTAGAGTTGACAGAAGTTTTAGAAAGTGATGCATTTTAAAAGTGTAATTGCCTCATCATATGGATTATGTCTTTGGTCCAGAAGTACTCAATAATTTGTCAAAATGAATAGGTTAATGAGAGGAATGTGTGTATGTGTGTGTGTGATGTTAAAGTACACCATAAAATATGTTGAGGAAATTTTTTCATTTTTGGTCATACCACCCGGCTTGCAGGATATTACTTCTTTGACCGGGGATTGAACCTGGGCCCACGGCAATGGAAGCCTGAGTCCTAACCACTGGGCCACCAGAGAATTCCCACGCTGAGACAATTTTTGAACAGTAGTCTATTTAAAAGTACACACACACACACAAACATATGTATACAATCAGGAGTTTGATAAATAATAAGATTTCATCAGTAACCATCCGACGTTCAGCAACCATTCATTCACGCTTTGCTCTGTGCCCACACTGCTCTGGGCACTGCGAGTGTGGTGGAGACTGAGACAGAGAGGGCGCCTATCTTCATGAAGTTTATGTTCTAGGCAGAGCAGAGAGACAGCCAACAAACAAATAAAGAACGGGCAGGCTGTAGTGATAAGTGCTGTGACGGTTATAAGACACGGTCGGCTCTTGGCTACTTCGTTCACCGGACAAATATTTATTGAGCTCTGACTGTATGCCAGGTACTGCCCTGGGCCTTGGTGACCTGGTGGAGACAGAACAGAACAGCTCCCTGAACTCATGGGGATGCAGCAGATCCACAAGCAGGTATAACTACTGCAGATGACCAGCTGCTACGAAGGAAGTGGGGGGATTACCGTGGAGCAGTAGCAGTGGCTTGGGAGGGGTGGATGCGAGGGGCGGACAACTCAGACGCTTCTCAGAGCAAGGGTGGCCTGTGCTATCTTAGTTCCCGGACCAGGGATCCAACCCACATCCAGGGGTCTTAACCACTGGACCACAGTGGGATGCCCCAGTCTCCTCTGCTTTTTAACCCTCACTGGCTGGCGGCAGACGAGCAGAACTTCAAGCCTCTTTTCTGGTTGGGTGGGTGCTCCCTGGGGCCCCTGCCTCGCCATGGAAGGCTTTGTGAAGACAGTATCTGAGTGTTCGACGGCCTCCCAGGCTGACCACAGTGGTTCCTGAGCATTGGTTCTGACATACTCAGCCCATGGACGAGGTGCGCGCTATTTACTCCAAGGCGCCAAGTAGGTCCCAGGGGGGCTAATTGCCTTCATTGTGTAAATCCACGCTTAGAGACGGTGGGCGCACGCCCATTATGCACTCAGCCGGCTGAAAGGCTTCTCTGTTGCTGTTACAGTCGATGGTGAAAAAATCACACACACCACTTTGTAAAGTAAGTGATTTTTTTTTTACCCGATAGATCATAATAGCTCTCCAGAGTTGTTAGGGCCTAAACAGTCCATTGAGAGCTTGTGGAGCTGGGGGCGGGGCAGCAGGGGGGAGTCGGAGAGTGACAAGGGGAGTCTCATCTTTTCACTCCTTCCAGAAAGCCAGGACGAGCGAGACAAACTGGCAGGCTTTTTTTTTTTTTTTTAATTTTGGCTGTGCTGCATGGCCAGTGGGATCTTAATTCTCCAACCAGGGATCGAACCTGCACTCCCTGTTGAAAGCCTGGAATCCTAACCACTGGACCACCAGGAAAGTCCTTTCTTTTTTTTTTTTTTTTGTTACTTTGGTGGCAGGCACTTTTGCCGGCACTCCAGTCTTTACACCGTCTGTACTTCATGGGCTCGTAAATATCACTGGATTCTTTGCTGCATGTCCGTGCACAGCTCTCTGTTTGGCTGGCACCTGATTCCCGCTCTTTCGTGGTGATCCCTTTGTAGTGTGTGTCAAGAACAGGAAGGGCCATACATAGATTGAGCCTGCAGCCAAGTCCCTCTGCTCTGAGGTCCAACCGCCCTGGCCACAGGGCTACTCAGACGCAGAGTGAGGATCTGGCATCCAGGCCACAGGCCTTAGGGAGTCCAGCCCCGAACCCTCCCGCAGGCTGCCTCACTGAGGTCATGGGTCCTGGTCTTGCCCTTGTGCCCCTGCTGGGATTATCAGCTAACCGGCTCCACTACCGAGCCTCCTTCACTTCTCAAAGCCGAGTCATCTTAGTCTTTGTCGTCCCGAAGTGTATGCAGTAAGTGCTCAGTTATCATCAATCAACTGGCCAAGACCCTGATGGGCAGATGGTGAAAGGCTTTCATTTCACAGAAGCAGGCCCTCGGCTGGCTCTTTCATCCTAAGGGGGAACACTGTGGCCCTGACCCAAGCCCCAGGTGGTGTCAGAAATCCAGAGATGATTGGTTGAGGGGAGACAGAGAGGAGGGACACTCCCAGGGGAGGATGGGCAGGAGGCGTTGGTCCTGAAAGGAGCACTCTGGGGGGTGGGGAAGAGGCCAGACCCAGTCTCCAATGTCCAGTGGGGAGCTGCAGGGCTGACGGGACCCCTGCAGAGTCCAGTCCAGTCTGGATCAGCTGGCCGGGCTGTTAGCCTGACTTGTCCTCAGGTGTCAGCAGCCTGGAGGGCAGGAGGAGCCCTGGGAGCAGGAGACCAGGTAAGATGGCTTGAGGAGGTGGCCTGGAGACCCATTCGGCTTTTGAAAGGAGTCGGCCCCACCTGGTAGGATACAGGGGTGCTTCGGAGCTCCTGTCTTCAGGCAGAGCACAGGCCACTGCCCTGACTCCCACATGCACTTCAGGAGGTGGAGAGGGGCCCTGGCCCCTGCCCTCTGATTGGCTGTGGGGGGCAGGTCAGCCACAGTGCCTGGCACAACGAAGTAGGTGCTTGAGGCTTGCTGAATGAATGCAGGGATGAATGGGCCAGAGCCACGCCCTTCTGCACGAAGCAGTTCCACGCTGTCATCCTGAACGTGGGGGCAGAAAAGGAAGGACTCTGTCCACACGACTCAGCCAGTAGCCTGCAGCGGACCAGGGGTTCCACAGGGGTCTTTCTCAAAGGGTGACCTATAGGCAGACCGCCCTGGAATGTTGGGAGGGGTCCAGGAATCTGCTCTGGCAAACTCTTATAGGTGACTCTTGTATGGAAGATAGGGCCTGATGATTAAGAGAAGAAACAGAACAGAGAATAAAGTGTTCCTGTGAACTCAGAGCAAAACAACGGCTTCAGTCTAAGATGGCTCAGATAACTGTCTGAGTAACAAGACCCTCTCTTTTTAGAAAAACATTTGCTTATTTGTCTGCCTTGAGTCTTAGTTGCAGCACCTGGGACGTGGACTCTCTACTTGGGGCTCAAGGGCGCAGTAGTTGGGGTTCGAGGTCTTAGTTTCTCCATGGGACGTGGGATCTTAGGTCCCTGATCAGAACCCATGGCCCCTTGGTTGGAAGGCAGGTTCTTAACCACTGGACCGCCAGGGAAGCCCCAAACTTTGTGTTTTTTTTAAGTAAACAATTGTATATATTACAGAAATATAGCTCCATGTCTTGATATGTATATGAGCAGTGAAATCTTTATTACAGTCAAGCTAATTAACACATCTATCCATCTCCTAATGCATTTAGCACTTTTTGTAGCAAGGGCACCTGAAGTCTACTGTCTTAGCAGATTTCCAGTATATAATTCAGTGTTGTTAACTACAGTCACCATGCTATACATCAGATCTCAAGATGCTACGGGCAATGAATACTAACACATTAGCTATATCAACGAACACATTTTAACAGCATCAACAGGACAATTAAAGTCAACAAACTCTGAAAACAATTTATTATGAGGCCATATTTATATGAGTGTGTCTTTAAAAAAATTTTTTATTGGAGTATAGTTGATTTACAACATTGTGTTGGTTTCAGGTATATAGCAAAGTGAATCAGTTATATGTATACACATAGCCACTTTTATTTTTTTGGAGAGTAGGACTGACGTATGTACACCGTGGCATGTGAAATACACAGCTAGCAGGAAGCTGCTTATAGCTCAGGAAGCTCGGGGCTCTGTGGTGACCTGGACGGGTGGGATGGTGGGGGTTGGGGTGGGAGGGATGCTCATGGGGGAGGGGACCATGCATACATACAGCTAATTCCTTTTGTTGAACAGCAGAAATGAACACAATATCAAGCCATTATACCCCAATTAGAAAATAAATTTTAAAAGATTCTATCCCCATGTAGATCATCAGCTAGTTGTCCATGTTTAATTCTTTGCGTGAGTGACTGAAAGTCACTCAGTTGTGTCCGACTCTTTGCAACCCCATGGACTAGACAGTCCATGGAATTTTCCGGGCCAGAAGACTCGAGTGGGGAGTCTTTCCCTTCTCCAGGGGATCTTCCCAACCCAGGGATTGAAGCCAGGTCTCCCGCATTGCAGGCGGATTCTTTACCAACTGAGCTATGAGGGAAACGCGTTTAATTCTTTGAAGAACTGCTATACCTAACTCTCTCCCTTCTCAGCAAAATGTTTTGTTTAAATGTAAGTTCCTACCTTTCCTCACGTCTCACCTCCTTGGTGACAGTTCTGTAGCCACCCCCACCCTCGGGGCCCCTCATCTGAGCACTTCTCTCTATGTCTAACTCCAGTCACCTTGAACCGGGTCAGTTTCGTCCTTCCCGGCGTCCCAAAGCTCTGGCTCACACCTCTGTGTCACTAGATGGCGCACGAGAGTAATTTGGTTTTTTTTTTTTTTAAACCCCTGGGGAAAAAGACTTTGTTTCCTTCTCCTAGGGGTGGAGAGTCCCTGTGGCAGGGGTTGGGGGTTGCCCTGCAGTGTCCCCTCTCTAGGGTCACAATGACCAGAAAGTTGACAACATTTTTGAGAATCTAATGTCTTTAGCTGGAGAAGCCATCATGGGGGCCATCCCTTCAGATGGCCTGGAGGGAACTCTGAGAGTCACACAATGGGTACAGCAGAATCAAAAGTCAGGGGCATCCATGCTCGCCCTGGCTGTGGCTTTTAGCCCGGGCAGCCTCAGTGGGAGGGCCCGGTGGGAGCTGGGGGGGGGTGGCGGTGGGTGAGCAGGAGAGCAGCTTGGGGGTTAGGGGATGAGGAGGGAAGAGGGGGTAAAGGCAGACAGCCTCCATTTGTCTCCTTGGCTCCTAAACCGAATACCTAAGCCTGGGGTCCTAAATAACCGATGTGTGTTTCTCAAGTCTGCACGTGTGAGATCAGGGTGTGAGCAGGGCTGGGCTCTCCTCCTGGCATGCAGACAGCCGCCTCCTTGCTGTATCCCATCATGGCATCTGTCTGCAAACCAGGAAGGAAGTCTGTCCTTCCACCCTCCCTCCCTTCCGCTCCCTCCTTTCGTCCCTCTCTTCATTCTCTCCAAACTCAGCAAATTATATACATTATATATATGTGCAGTTAATATGTCCAGATTGGGGTCTATATCAATTATATTTCAAAAAGCTGTTAAAAACTGTATTTTTGACATTTTTTGTTTGCTCTGCTTTCTCTTCTCTTGCACTTGTGGCTTTATACATTTTTACAGTCAGTACCATTTTGAGGTATGAATTAGGTACAATAACCTGTGCCTGTTTAAATGATAGGATTTGATGAGTTTTGATAGATGTCTGCACTTGTGAAACTGCCACCGCACCAAAGAGGCAGAACATTTCTACCCGGATGTCCTGGGCCCTCCCTCCCCTGCGTGCCCTCCACTCTCCAGGCTGCCTTCTGTCACTAAAAAATTTGCTTGCATTTTCTAGAGTTGCACACAGACAGGTTCTTAGAAAGTTAAACACACACCCGAGTGCCTACCTAGTAAACTGCAACAGGAGCTCTTTTGTGTCCGGGTTCTTTCGCTCAGCAGAATGATTTTGAGATTCGCTCAGGATTTTGTACCAGTGATCAATTTCTTTTAATATCTGAGCGTGATTCTGGAGGATGGACATACCATGACTTGATTATTCTTTTGCCCACTGGTGGACCCTTAAGTCGTTTTCAGGTTGGAGCTATAAAGCCGCTCTAAACGTTCGTGTGCAAGTCTGTGTGAGCAGAGGCTTCCATTTCTCTCAGGTTAGTGCCTAGGTGTGAAAGTCCTGGGTGGTTTGAGGGTGTGTGTTTAACAAGACACTGCTGAGCAGCTCTGTTTTACACTCCCACCAGCAATGTGTGAGTGGTTCATTTCTGCTACATTCTCTCCAATTCATGGTGTTGGATTTTACATTTAAATAAAAATTTAAATAAAAACTTTACATTAAAAATATTTAAATAAAAGTCCATTGTCACGTGTGGATGGCATCATAGACTCAGTGGGCGTGAATCTGAGGGCACCCCAGGAGACAGTGAAGGACAGGGAAGCCTGGCGTGCTGCCGCCCACGGTCAGAGTTGGACGTGACTTAGCGACTGAACAACAACCACAGATGTACGTGTAGCAGTGCGGTCGCTGCTGTGATCTTAATTTGCATTTCTCTGATGACTAACATTGTTGAGCATCTTTTCATGTGTCTATTCATACGTGTTCTCTTGTGAAGTCGTGAGCTCCTTCCTGATCCCTTTAGCTGGTTGTATCTTTTTTCCCCCTTAAATTCCCATGACGGGGCACAAGCAAAAGGGTTACAGCAGACTAGAAATGTCTCAGAGGCAGGAAGAGGCTCCTCATCACCTGTGCATGCCCTGCTCTGTTCTGCACAGCCGTCCTGTTAGGGGTTCTATGAAGTTGTTTCCAGCTGTGTGAAGACGTCCCCAGCTCCCGAGACTCCACGCTGCTCGGGAAGCATGGGAAAGGCTGACCCTTCACTCTTCCAACTGAATAGACACATTAAGAAAATCGCTCTCTCTCCACTGAGGTGAGCATGGACATTAGCTAAAGCCATTCTGAACTCCCTACTTCTCTGGAGCCATCTGGGAAGAGAAGAATAATGTATCTGGAAGGCAAATGACATGTAAAGATCTGAAAGGAGGTAGAGGAATGGATAAGGAAGATGTGGTTTACACACACACATACACAGTGGAATGTTACTCAGCCATGAAAATGAAATCATGCCATTTGCAGCTACATAGATGGATCTAGAGATTATCATGCTAAGTGAAGTAACTCAAAGACCAATAGCACATGATAGCTCTTATATGTGGAATCTAAAAAAAATGATACAAATGAGCCTGTTTTAAAAAGGAGAAATAGAGTCACAGATGTAGAAAATAAATTTATGGTTACTAAGGGATTGGGGGGAAGGGATAATTTGGGACTCTGGGATGGACATATACACACTACTATACATAAACCAGACAATAAGGACCTACCATATAGTACAAGGAACTCACCCTATTCACTGCTCTGTAATGACCTATATGAGAACAGAATCTAAAAAAGAATGGGTATATGTATAACCGATTCACCTTTCTGTATAGCAGAAAGTAACACAACATTATAAATCAACTACATGCCAATAAATTAAAAGAAGATCCAAAAGGAAATGCCCATGGCCTATTCTTAATTTCACAAGATCCAAGCATTGATCATATTAGTATATGAGGGTCCTGTGATGGTGATGCCACGGGGCCCCACTTACAACTTGACCTTTATGATGAATTTTTCAAAACATTTTAATGAAGCTGATCTAGTTACAGTAAAAACCACTATTATTCAACATCATTTTGCTACAGATGAATAACTGAAGACGGCTCCTTTGTGGACTAAAGCCCTTTTTTCCAGTTTAACTTTTATTTTTATTCAGAAGTTTTTTCTTTTTTTGTACAGTTTTAAAAGGTTATTCCAGTCACAGGTATTACAAAATACCGGTTGTATGCACCGTGTTGCACACTATGTTCCTCCAGCCTGCCTCACACCCGATAGCTCGTGCCCCCCGCGCCCCGTCTCTGTGTAGCCCCTCTGCCTACCCCGGGACCCACCAGCTTCTTCTCTGTATCTGTGAGTCTGCTTCTTTTGGTTCCATTCACCAGTTTGGTTTTTTACAAGTCCCACATGTAAGCGGTGTTGTACAGTATTTGTCCCTCTCTGTCTGACTTATTTCACCTCTGAGTCTATCCATGTTGCTGCAAATGGCAAAGTTTCATTCTTTTTTAATGGCTGAGTAGCACTCCACTGTGTGAGTATGCCTCGTATTCTGTATCCATTCATGTCAGCGGACACTGAGGTTGCCTCTACATCTCAGCAGTTATGAACAATGCTGCTGTGAACACTCAGTGGGGTGTGTGTGTCTTTACAAAGTAATGTTTTCATTCCTTTCAGATATATACCCAGGACTGGGCTTGCTCGGTCATATGGCAATTCTATTTTTAGCTGTGCCGATTTACATTCCCAACACAGTGTACCAGGGTTCCCTTTTCTCCAGTTTCCCCCAACACTTGTTATTTGTGTTCCTTTCAACAATAGCCATTCTGACAGGTGTGAGGTGATATCGCATTGTAGATTTGATTTGCATTTCCCTGCTGATCAGTGATGTTGAACATCTTTTCATGAGCCTATTGGCCATTTGCATTTCCTCTTTGGAAAAATATCTCTTCTGTTTTCTGCCCATTTTTAAAAAAACTCTTATTTATTCCTGGTTGCGCTGGGTCTCTGTTGCTACATGTGGGCTTCCCCTCGCTGCGCTTAGCAGGGGCTACTCTCGGCTGCAGAGCCCCGGCTCCTCACTGTGGTGGCTTCTCTTGTTGCAGAGCACAGACTCCAGGTTCCAGGGCTCAGGAGCTGTGGCACGCGGGCATTAGTTGCTCCCCAGCAGGTGGAATCTTCCTGAACCAGGGATCAAGCCTGTGTCCCCGGCACCGGTAGGTGGATCCACTGTACCACCAGGCAAGTCTCACTCGGGTTGTTGGTATTTTTGATGTTTAGTTATATGAGCTGTTTCCATATGTTAATAATAACCCCTTATCTTCATATTATTGGCAAATATTTTCTCCCATTCAATAGGTTGTCTTTTTGGTTTGCTGATGGCTTCTTTTGCTGTAGAAAAGATTTTAAGTTTACTTAGCTTTCCCAATTTAACATTTTATGTGGAAACTGCTCTAAAGCAAAGGATATGCTTCTTTTCATTCTTTTTTTTTTTTAAAAAATTGTGATAAAATACACATAACATCAGATTTACCATTTTAACCATTTTTAAGTGTTCAATTCAGTCCATTCACATTGGTGTTCAGCCATCCTCACCATCTGTCTCTGGAACTTTTTCATTTTTCCAAAACTCTTTCCCCGTTAAACACTAACCGCTCATCCCCTGTCCCCCACCCCTGGTGTCCAGCATTCTACTTTCCATTGCTATAACTTTGAGGGACCTCGTGTAAATGGAATCAGACGGTGTGTTTGCTTTAGAGGCGGCTTACTTCACCGAGCATATGTTCTCAAAGTTCACCCTTGTTGTAGAGTGCATCAAAATTCCCTTCCTCTGAGAAGCCACGTTTCTTTATTCTTTCATCTGACGAACACGTGGGTTGTTTCCACCTTTGGTGATGGTGAATAATGCTGCTATGAACACGGGCTTACTAATAACTAAGTCAGTTCTTTTGGGTGTATGTTCATAAGTAGAGTTACTGGATCATGTGGTAACTCTTGGCTTAATTTTTTGAGGAGTCACCATACTGTTTTCCGTATCGGCTCAGCCATTTGACCTTCCCGTACTTCCTTTCATTCCTAAACAGAGCGTCCTGGGTAGGAGCTGGTCAGCACCCTGGAGTCCTGATCATGCATCTCCCTTGAAAAGGCTGAGTAAGCAGGGACTCTCTCCTCCAGACTCAGCTCAGGCATCTCTTTTCCATCGAGAGTTTTCTATTCCATTGCCCTCTGCTCATCTTGGATCTCCATCATAACTGTCTGTAAGTCTGTCTCCCCAGCTTAGGGCCAGGCTGGTTGGATTCTCTTCATGAAGCTCTCCAGCTGCTTCATCGTAGGACTCCCAAAGATTTTTTTTTTTTTTAACAATAAAGTACCTATCTCTCTTGTTGTTAAAGAACTTTAAAATTAGAAGGGGGACTTCCCTGGTGATCCAGTGATTAAGAAGCCACCTGCCAAGACAGATGACCCGGGGTCGATCCCTGGTCTGGGAAGTTCCCACATGCCCAGCGTGTTCACAGCCAGTGAAACCAGAGCACCCTAGACCCCGTGGTCCACAAGACAAGTCACGGCAATGAGATGCCTGCACCCCGGAGCCGAGAAAAGCCCATCCAGCTATGAAGACCCCGCACAGCCAAAACGAAAACAAAAAAGCACATTTTTAAAAATTAGAAGGAATCTTAGAAACAAATTTTAATACACTCCCCCCTTCTGTTGTTCGGGGAACTGATGTCAGAGCAGCTAAGCGGGCACTCAGTGAGTTGCTGCGGGCTGGCATCTTCGCCATTCCTCTGAATCCTGCCCTTTTTGGTCGTCATCACCAGCTGGGTTGAGTAGCTTCTCTCCGTAAGAATCCCGTGGACAGAGGAGCCTGGAGGGTTACGGTCCATGGGGTTGCAAAGAGTCAGACACGACAGAAGTGACTTTGCACGCCCTCTCTCCTTACAATGCGCTGCGAGAACGGATCCCTGTTGCTCCTCCAGTCCTGCTCCCCCAGCGTCCCCTTTGCCCCTAGGAAGGCTTGTCCACCAGCTTCTTGCTTGCCTGATGATGGGGCACCTCAGGAGAGCTTCTCAGGGCTGACTGCTAGGCCAGACCCCTGCCGTGGAAGGGAGACACAGCTGGTTTGGTCAGCGTCACTGTGCAGCAGGGGGGTGTCACACACAGCCCCTGAGGCTTGTCAGCATCTGATCTGCCACCCGATTCCGGTTTAGGGGACACATGCTGAGCCAGACCCGCACCTGCCCTGGTGGGGAGACAGACCTACAGACAGACAGTTATGACGGAGATCCGAGATGAGCAGAGGGCAGTGGAATAAGAAAGTCTTGACGGAAAGGAGATGCCTAAGCTCAATCTGGGGGCACAGGCAGGAGCCGGCTAGGGGAAAGAGTTCCCACTTACTCAGCCTTTTCCAGTGATCCATCTTGCTCTAGGTCTTAACACGCGTGAGAATGATGAAATGCCTGGCTCCTAGCTCTTCTAGCTCAGCCCACAGCCTCAACGACTTGGAGGACCAGTTAGCTGGTCTCTGGCACCTGGGACTCTGCGGAGATGCTCAGTGGTATCTCTCAGGGTGAGATTTGGCCATATTCGTGGTGTGCGTGGTGGGGGGAGTGCCTGGGTCATGTTGTTCACAGGAGAGAAGAGGTCACCATCACCACCAGCATTCACATGCCTCCCCTTCTGCCATGAAGCGCATCTCTGAGAACACCAAGTGGGAAAAAGTGAAGCTGCAGGAAGAGCAGGATTGGCCTGGAGAATAATGACCCACAGCGCAGCCCTAAGCATGTCAAGGGGCCCTGTGGGTTCAGGGAGAACAAGAGCCCTTCGCGTCGCTCGGGGTGGTTGCCAGCACCAGGCACAACCATGGATGGGGCTGAGCACTCACTGAAAGATTCTGTTCTTAAAGACTGTATGTGCGCGCTCAGCTGTGTCCAACTCTCTGTAGCCCACAAACTGTAGCCTGCCAGGCTCCTCTGTCCTTGGGATTCTCCAGGCAAGAATACTGGAGTGGGTCGCTGTGCCCTCCTCCAGGGAATCTTCCTGACCCAGGGATCGAACTCAGATCAGATCAGATCAGTTGCTCAGTCGTGTCTGACTCTTTGCGACCCCATGAATCGCAGCACGCCAGGCCTCCCTGTCCATCACCAACTCCCGGAGGTCACTCAGACTCACATTCATCAAGTCAGTGATGCCATCCAGCCATCTCATCCTCTGTTGTCCCCTTCTCCTCCTGCCCCTAATCCCTCGCAGAATCAGAGTCTTCTCCAATGAGTCAACTCTTCGCATGAGGTGGCCAAAATACTGGAGTTTCAGCTTTAGCATCATTCCTTCCAAAGAAATCCCAGGGCTGATCTCCTTCAGAATGGACTGGTTGGATCTCCTTGCAGTCCAGGGGACTCTCAAGAGTCTTCTCCAACACCACACTTCAAAAGCATCAATTCTTCGGCACTCAGCCTTCTTCACAGTCCAGCTCTCACATCCATACATGACCACAGGAAAGACCATAGCCTTGACTAGGCGAACCTTTGTTGGCAAAGTGATGTCTCTGCTTTTGAATATACTATCTAGGTTGGTCATAACTTTCCTTCCAAGGAGTAAGCGTCTTTTAATTTCATGGCTGCAGTCACCATCTGCAGTGATTTTGGAGCCCCCAAAATTAAGTCTGACACTGTTTCCACTGCTTCCCCATCTATTTTCAATGAAGTGATGGGATCAGATGCCATGATCTTCATTTTCTGAATGTTGAGCTTTAAGCCAACCTTTTCACTCTCCACTTTCACTTTCATCAAGAGGCTTTTGAGTTCCTCTTCACTTTCTGTCATAAGGGTGGTGTCATCTGCATATCTGAGGTTATTGATATTTCACCCAGCAATCTTGATTCCAACTTGTGTTTCTTCCAGTCCAGCGTTTCTCATAATGTACTCTGCATAGAAGTTAAATAAACAGGGCGACAGTATACAGCCTTGACATACTCCTTTTCCTATTTGGAACCAGTCTGTTGTTCCATGTCCAGTTCTAACTGTTGCTTCCTGACCTGCATACAAATTTCTCAAGAGACAGATCAGGTGGTCTGGTATTTCCATCTCTCTCAGAATTTTCCACAGTTTCTTGTGATCCACACAGTCAAAGGCTTTGGCATAGTCAATAAAGCAGAAATAGATGTTTTTCTGGAACTCTCTTGCTTTTTCCATGATCCAGCGGATGTTGGCAATTTGATCTCTGGTTCCTCTGCCTTTTCTAAAACCAGCTTGAACATCAGGAAGTTCACGGTTCACATATTGCTGAAGCCTGGCTTGGAGAATTTTGAGCATTACTTGACTAGCGTGTGAGAGGAGTGCAATTGTGCGGTAGTTTGAACATTCTTTGGCATTGCCTTTCTTTGGGATTGGGATGAAAACTGACCTTTTCCAATCCTGTGGCCACTGCTGAGTTTTCCAAATTTGCTGGCATATTGAGTGCAGCACTTTCACAGCATCATCTTTCAGGATTTGGAATAGCTCAACTGGAATTCCATCACCTCCACTAGCTTTGTTCGTAGTGATGCTTTCTAAGGCCCACTTGACTTCACATTCCAAGATGTCTGGCTCTAGGTCAGTGATCACACCATCGTGATTATCTGGGTCGTGAAGATCTTTTTTGTACAGTTCTTCTGTGTATTCTTGCCACCTTTTCTGAATATCTTCTGCTTCTGTTAGGTCCATACCATTTCTGTCCTTTAGTGAGCCCATCTTTGCATGAAATGTTCCTTTGGTATCTCTGATTTTCTTGAAGAGATCCCTAGTCTTTCCCATTCTGTTGTTTTCCTCTATTTCTTTGCATTGATTGCTGAAGAAGGCTTTCTTATCTCTTCTTGCTATTCTTTGGAACTCTGCATTCAGATGTTTATATCTTTCCTTTTCTCCTTTGCTTTTCACTTCTCTTCTTTTCACAGCTATTTGTAAGGCCTCCCCAGCCAGCTATTTTGCCTTTTTGCATTTCTTTTCCATGGGGATGGTCTTGATCCCTGTCTCCCCTACAATGTCACGAACCTCATTCCATAGTTCATCAGGCACTCTATCTATCAGATCTAGGCCTTTAAATCTATTTCTCACTTCCACTGTATAATCATAAGGGATTTGATTTAGGTCATACCTAAATGCTCTAGTGGTTTTCCCTACTTTCTTCAATTTCAGTCCGAATTTGGCAATAAGGAGTTCATGGTCTGAGCCACAGTCAGCTCCTGGTCTTGTTTTCGCTGACTGTATAGAGCTTCTCCATCTTTGGCTGCAAAGAATATAATCGATCTGATTTCGGTGTTGACCATCTGGTGATGTCCATGTGTAGAGTCTTCTCTTGTGTTGTTGGAAGAGGGTGTTTGTTATGACTAGTGCATTTTCTTGGCAAAAGTGTATTAGTCTTTGCTCTGCTTCATTCCGTATTCCAAGGCCAAATTTGCCTGTTACTCCAGGTGTTTCTTGACTTCCTACTTTTGCATTCCAGTCGCCTATAATGAAAAGGACATCTTTTTTGGGTGTTAGTTCTAAAAGGTCTTGTAGATCTTCATAGAACCGTTCAACTTCAGCTTCTTCAGCGTTACTGCTTGGGGCATAGACTTGGATTACTGTGACATTGAATGGTTTGCCTTGGAAACGAACAGAGATCATTCTGTCGTTTTTGAGATTGCATCCAAGTACTGCATTTCGGACTCTTTTGTTGACCATGATGGCCACTCCATTTCTTCTGAGGGATTCCTGCCCGCAGTAGTAGATATAATGGTCCTCTGAGTTAAATTCACCCATTCCAGTCCATTTTAGTTCGCTGATTCCTAGAATGTCGACATTCACCCTTGCCATCTCTTGTTTGACCACTTCCAATTTGCCTTGATTCATGGACCTGACATTCCAGGTTCCTATGCAATATTGCTCTTTATAGCATCGGACTTTGCTTCTATCACCAGACACATCCACAGCTGGGTATTCTTTTTGCTTTGGTTCCATCCCTTCATTCTTTCTGGAGTTATTTCTCCACTGATCTCCAGTAGCATATTGGGCCCCTACTGACCTGAGGAGTTTCTCTTTCAGTATCCTATCATTTCGGGGAAGGCAATGGCACCCCACCCCAGTACTTTTGCCTGGAGAATCCCATGGACGGAGGAGCCTGGTGGGCTCCAGTCCATGGGGTCGCTAAGAGTCGGACACGACTGAGTGACTTCACTTTCACTTTTCACTTGCATGCATTGGAGAAGGAAATGGCAACCCACTCCAGTGTTCTTGCCTGGAGAATCCCAGGGACAGGGGAGCCTGGTGGGCTTCCGTCTATGGGGTCGCACAAAGTCGGACACGACTGAAGCGACTTAGCAGCAGCATCCTATCATTTTGCCTTTTCATACTGTTGATGGGGTTCTCAAGGCAAGAATACTGAAGTGGTTTGCCACTCCCTTCTCCAGCGGACCACATCCTGTCAGATCTCTCCACCATGACCCGCCCATCCTGGGTTGCCCCACGGGCATGGCTTAGTTTCATTGAGTTAGACAAGGCTGAATCTTCCTGACCCAGGGATCAAACTCAAGTCTCTTGCATCTCCTGCTTTGTCAGGCAGGTTCTTTACCACCAGCGCCACCTGGACGCGGCTTTGCTTAAAGGCACAAACAAGGACTTAGAATTTACCGGGCAGGTAAATCTCGGTTCCAAAAGAAGAAGTGAACGTTCTAGTATGAGAACACCGGTGTCGTGTGTGTGTGTATGAGAACACGCACACACACGTGTGTGTGTGTATGCGAGCGCATGCGTGTGTGTGTGTGCACGTGTGTGTGTGTATGTGCGCACGCGTGTGTGTAAAGGCACTAAGGAGCTCGGGGCAGAGTAGATGGACCTTTTCTTTGAATCAAATAGTGAAAGGTCACGGATGGTTCTTCAGTGAGACTGTTATTCACGGCTCGTTGTGAATAAATGTTTCCAATTTTCTTTTCAGAGTTTGGATCCAGTCCTTCTGAGAAAATCCTTTTGTCATCGCACAAAGCCTGGGATTAAAGACTCCATCTGCAGATTATTTTCCACATATGGCTGCGCTGGATTATGGGGCCAGAGGGGGTGAGCCAAGTAAACAACACTTTCTCCAGGATGCGGCTCCGATGAGCGGGGGTGTGCTGAGGCTGCTGCGTGTTGGTCCATGGGGCCTGGACGGCTGGTGTTGCTCTGATCTCTGGTGTTCAGCAGAGAGAGCAGATGGCTTTTCAAATCCATCTCCGCTCCCATTCTCACTGCTAAGCTTCAAACAGTCTTAATCCCTATAATTGGATTAAGGCAACCTGGGATTTCTAGAGGCCCTAGGTGCCTACCAGAAGCAAAAGTAAATCCTCCGTGGAGGAATACATCATTTTAGCCCTCAAATTATTTCTATAATTTTTCATATAGAACGATTGAGTCTGACACTCAATCAAAAATAACGCAGCATCAAGGACAGAAGACCGTATGATCAAATCCCAAGAGAAACAATAAACAATAGAAACAGATTCACAAAGATTCCAGGTAATGGAACGAACAGACAGAAACTTTTAAAAATAGCCACGCTGTGAATGTGTTTGAAGACTTAAGAGAAATGAATGTTAGTCAGACCACTAGAAACTGTAGGAAAGAATAAAATTGAAATACTGATTCTGACAACAACCCAAATTCTCTGTCTATATAGTAACTGAGATTAAAAATGAAAGAGTTTCACAGCAGGGTGGACATTGCCAAAGAAAGATTTGGTGAACTGAAAAATAGGTCATACCCAGAATAAAGGATGGAGAGTCAAAAGAATGGGATATACATAACGAAAAGAAATTCTACTGCAGGATGAAAAGCACATCCAGAAATATCAAAAGAAAAACACAGAGCAGCGAGGATTTCTCAAAGAGAAATAACAACAACTGACTTCTCCACAGAAACAACGGGAACCAGAAAAGAGCAGGATTGCTATCTAAGGTGCTACAAGAAAGTAAGTGTCAGCCGAAGGCACCTTCAAGAGTGATGGTAAAATAAAGATGTTTCCAAACATACAGAAACGGAGATAATTTGTCAGCAGAAAATATTAGAGAAAATCCGGAAAGGTGAGACTTGAAAAAGAACAGTGATGCTGATGAACCCGCGGTGATACTGACAAGGAAAGAAGGCACGAGTCGTCAACATCAGGAATGAAAACGGGGATCATAGAGGATGTGACGAACACAATGCCAACAAATGTGAGCACTGAGAAGAAAAATTCCTGGAAATATACGGTTTATCAAAATTGACAGAGGAAGAAATGGAAAATATGAATAATCCTTTAAACAATTTGCAATTCAAGTCCTCTAGGTAAAGGAAATATGCTCAGAAAGCTTTCATAACTGGTATAAAAGAAGAAATAAAGTCAGTATCTCACTGATATCCTTCTGAGGGTTGTCACACCTAGTCTGCACCATTCAGCAGTGATTAGAATGAAGTTCACGTTCCCTAGTTTGGTGTACAAAGCTTAAGATTGGACTTCTGTTTACTTCTTTTTTTTTTAAATAAAGTGCTTCTCGTTTTATTTACTTTTAAATATCTTCTCATCTATTTTTACTATTTACTTATCTGACTGTGTCGTGTGGGATCTTTCACTGCGGCGCACAGACTCTCTAGTTGTAGCCTGTAGGCTCAGCTGCTCAGCAGCATGTGGGATCTTCCCAGACCAGGGATCAAACCTGTGACCCTGCCTTGGCAGGTGGATGCTTTACCAGTGAGCCACCACGGAAGTCCCTGGACGTTAGCCTTAATGTGGCGGGGTAGGTTGTGTTTTGCAAATAAATTTCTGGCAAAACAGGTAAGAAAGATCTGTCCAGCTGGGCTGAACCCTCCACGCCTGCAGACAGGTAACATGAGCCGTGTGGGCCGGGGGCACGTCACAGAGAGGAACAATCAGGTTAAAATAACGCTAATCTTTATCTTATTTAACCCCGTACTTCCAAAATACTATCCAGTCAACCTGTAATCCACACAGAAATGATGAAGGAGATACTTGACATTCTTCCTGTCACGCTTGCTGAGTCCTGCAATGCGAGAGTGATTGGTGACAAAGGTGTCCCGGACCCAGCTGTCACTCGATGGGAAGAGAGAACACAGAAGTGAAAGTCCACTCACTGACAGGGCAGTCCAGCCCCAGGCCAGACCCCGGACACGCCAGTCCCCAGGGAGCCAGCATCGCGAGCCTTGTGGGCGGCTCGGAGGCGTGGCTGGGCCAACGGGCAGTGCTGCAGGCCCGCCTGGGGCCGGGGGACCCAAGTCCCTGAATTCTTGTCTTGTTTACTCAGCCAATACTTGCTGAGCACTGCGGATGCAAAACTCCGTGCACCACATTGGGTGTGTCAGCCGTCCTTCCTTGTTCGATGCTGAGTCTCTAGTCTTGTCTCTTCCCCTCTCCTGTCGGTGTGATGGGCCCTATATGTAGCTTCCTTTCTGTATTTTTTAAAATTGAAGTATAGCTGACTTATAGTGTTGTGCTAATTACTATTGTACAGTAGAGTGACTCAGTTATATATATAATATACAGTTTTTTATATTTTACAGTATGGTTTATCAGAGAATAATAAATATAGTTCCTGTGCTATACAGAAGGATTGTGCTGTCTACTCATCCTAGACGTGACAGTTTACACCTGCCGGTCCCAAACTCCCTCTCCGTTCCTCTGCCCGCCCCTCGCCCTTGGCAGCTACCAGTCTGTTCTCTGTGTCTGTGAGTCTGCCTCACTTTCATCAATATGCTCATTTGTGTGTGTTTCAGATTCCACATGTAAGTAATATCATATATTTGTCTTCCTCTTTCTGACTTCGCTTAATATGATCATCTCTAGGTCCATGCATGTTGCTGCAAATAGCTCCATGCCACTCTTTTTTATGGCTGAGTAGTATTCTACTTCCTGGAAAAGGCAATGGCACCCTACTCCAGGACTCTTGCCTGGAAAATCCCATGGACGGAGGAGCCTGGTAGGCTGCAATCCATGGGGTCGCTAAGAGTCGGACATGACTGAGCAACTTCACTTTCACTTTTCACTTTCATGCATTGGAGAAGGAAATGGCAACCCACTCCAGTGTTCTTGCCTGGAGAATCCCAGGCATGGGGGAGCCTGGTGGGCTGCCATCTATGGGGTCGCACAGAGTCAGACACGACTGAAGTGACTTAGCAGCAGTATTCTACTTGAAGATCAAAATGAGTAAATATATATAAAGTGCTAGAATATACCTGGTGCATAGTAAATGCTTTAAAATACCAATTAATACGTCTCCGTCAAATTAACAGCATCTCCTTAGACAGACTCTGCTCTAGGTGGGAGGGGGTTCATGCATCAGGGAACCAACCACCTCCTGGGGTTTGAGGGCCGCTGTGGGAACTGGCTTGAGCCAGCTGGTATCGGCTCCTCCTCACTGTCCTGACTGGAGGTGGGCCCTTCCTGGGGCCCTTGTCTTCCTGAACCACTCCACGGCCATCTAGGCGCCCTGGCAGGAAGGCTCCCAACACCCCTCCCTTACCTGCTCCCTGGCCAGTCTGCTCCCAGCTCTGTGACAATATGGTGTCCTTCACTTCTCCCATCCTTCCCTCCCACTGTTAGTGTGTTCGTATAAGGACCTCAGCATCTATAAGGACTCTGTTTAAGGTCCATCTATACAGTCAAAGCTATGGTTTTTCCAGTAGTCATGTACAGATATGAGAACTGGACCATAAAGAAGGCTGGGCACTGAAGAATTGATGCTTTCAAACCGTGGTGCTGGAGAAGACGCTTGAGAGTCCCTTGGACTTCAGAGATCAAGCTAGTAATTCCTAAAGGAGATCAACCCTGAATATTCATTGGAAGGACTGAGGCTGAAGCTGAAGCTCCAATACTTTGGACCCCCTGATTCAAAGAGCCGGCTCGTTGAAAAAGACCCTGATGCTGGGAAAGAGTGAAGGTGGGAGGAGAACGGGGCAGAGGAAGAGATGGTTAGATAGCATCACAGTCTCAATGGACATGAACTTGAGCAAACTCCGGGAGACAGTGAAGGACGGAAGAGCCTAGTGTGCTGCAGCCCACGGGGTCGCAGAGTTGGACACGACTTAGTGACTGAACAACAACAACAAATCTGTAAGGACCCCACCATATGTACAGTCTCCACTGTCTGAAAGGACCCTGTTATCTATAAGGACCCATCAAGCCTTGCCTAGACTAGTTCAGCAGCCTCCCGGCTGGTCTGATCACCCCAGCCCTCTGCCAATCCACGTTCTGGAAGAAACTTTCTTAACTGCAAATTCTTTTTGTCTGCAGGAGAAACAACAGCCCCACGCTTGTCTGCAAGGTGCGGGCAGCCCTCGCCGTGGCTCCTCTGCCGATTCTGCCCTGGCCGTGCCCGCCTGCCTTTGAGGAGGGTGGACCAAGGCACTAAGGTGTTCTCAGGGGGGCTGAGTGCCTCGGTCAGCTCAGGGCAACACAAGACCCTCAGACTCGGGGGCTCAAATCAGCTGCTCCTTTGTCCTATGGCTCAGCTGGGTGGTTCTCCAGTCTTGGGGTCTTCTCACGCGTCGGTGGGAAGCCCCGGGAGTACACAGCTTTGCTGGCTCTGTCTGTCTCTCCCCCACCTCTTGGGCCTAGACTGGACCCCTGGGTTGACTCCCCCACTCTCCACGTGCTTAGCCAGGGCAGGCTGGCCCGGACTTCCTCCTGGGAGTGGCAGGGTGACACCACTCCTCCCTGTCTGGTTCTTTGCAAAGTGGCTATGAAGAATTTTAGAGGCAGATACCATGGGGGCCTGTGAGTCAGTTCTTAGAATAGGGCGTGATCATCTCTTCGTGGAAGAAGGGTTTGCAGCCACTGCTGATTCCTGCCTGAGTCATGGGTGCCTTCATCAGGAGGAGGAAGAGCACGGCTTAGGTGCCCGTGAGCTGGGTGTGTGTGTCTGCTTCTTAACCTTCACCAATCACAGCCTCGTGCTCACTGCACCCTCTGGGCTGGGAAGGAAGCTCGGGCCAACGTGACTAACCATTTCTAAATTCTCTAGGTGGCAGTTATAGGGAATAAAGAGAAAGGCATAATTTTAAAACTTTCTAACAGCATTGCTCTGGATATCTCTGGTTATCTTCTTAACTCATTTTAAGAGCTCTAACTATGTGTCAGGAAGGGCTGGGTTCTTTAGAAACATGATTTTATTTACTTTTACACAACCTTGTGAGATGGACATGATTATTCACTCTGGGGCTCAGAGAGGTCATGTGATTTGCCTAAAATCACACAGTTAGAATGAGTTAAGCCCGCATGGGAGCTCACGCCCAACTCCAAAGCCAGGTCCTTCGACCTCCATATGATTCCGTAACTGAATGCACTTTGTCTCCCGCCCGGAGCTGGGAAGAATCCGTCTATTTCCTGAGAATAGAGCATGGCAGTGAGCTCGTTCACAGGACTGGATGCCCGCCATGGGAACCGTCCAGCTTTAGGCACTGGAGAGCAGGCTCTCGGGATAGGCCATGCCCTCCAGAAGCCGATGTTAGACTCGGGGAAAGGAGATACCTACTTGGACAAAGAAGAATCATGCAGATGCTGTTCTGTGCCTAAAGAAAAGGAAAGTGAGTCTTGGCACAGAGCACTCCTGGGTGGATCAGCGGCCTGGGGAGGCCTCTGGAGGATGGATGTGTGAGCAGCAGGGGGGCGGTCTGAGTAATGACCTGGAGGCAGCCAGGCGGCGGGAGGGCAGTGCTGCCTGCAGGAGAAAGTGTGCAAAGCGGCCCCTCCCTGTCCCTTCCCCTCCCGTCCCTGCGTGTCCCATCACTGCACACATAGCATCGCCCATCCTGAAGCCCAACCAGTGGACCCTCCTGGGCTCCTCCTTGCCCCTCACCCCTGGAACAGAATCCACTGTGTCCTGTGGGTTCTGGCTCTGCCTGATTCCTGACTCCCTGTGTCCTTTTCTCCCCAACTTCCTGCCGGTATCTTTGTCCAAACCACCGCCATCTCTTGCCTGGGGCTGCCAGCCTGGGTCCTGGGCTTGGGTCGTGCCCTCCCAAGTTCCTCTTCGAAGCATGAACGTGGTCCTGTCACCCCTGCAGGACATCCTCCCATTCTTTCCTCTAACTTAGGAGAAGGTCCGAGTCCTACCCGTGCCCGCAAAGCCCCATCCCTGCTCCCGGCTACCTCGGCACGCTCACCCCACGCCACCGTTATGCTCACCATCGTGCTTTCACACCTCTATGGTCTGATGGTGCCTCAGACAGGCCCTGCTGCCCCTCCCTCGGGTCTTGGAGCTGGCTGAGCCCCCACTGCACCAGCGTGCCCTCCTTCCAGGCCTTCCCTCTGGTCCTCAGCTTTTGTCTTGAAAGCTACTCCCCAGGGGGCTTCCTTGCTCCCAAGCTACTCTTTCCCCAGAATGCAAGCACTCTCGCTCTTTCTCTCTCCTGATGTTGGTTGGTTTGTTATCAGGACCACCAGCTCCCCATTAAACCTTGACTCTTTGTGACCCCTTGACTGGAGCCTGCCAGGTTCCTCTGTCCATGGGAGTCTCCAGGCAAGAATACTGGAGTGGGCTGCCACTTCTTCCTCCAGGGGATCTTTCTGACCCAGGGATTGAACACATGTCTCTTATCTCTCCTGCACTGGTAGGTGGGTTCTTTACCACTAGCACCACCTGGGAAGCCCTCATGTGTGTTTATCACTCAGCCACAAAAAAAAGGATGAAATCTTGTCATTTGTGACAACATGGGTGGACCCAGAGGCTGTAATGTAAGTGAAATAAGACAGAGAAAGACAAGAACTGTATGATTTCTCTTATATGTGGAATCTAGTAACAAAACGAACAAATGTTACAAAACAGAAACAGACTCATGGATAGAGAGAAAAAACAAGTGTGGTTGCCAGAGGGAAGGACGGAAGGGGTATGAAAAGATTACAAAAAGGGTAACCACGTGAGGTAATGAATGCTAAGGAGCTGATTCTTGTGATCATGTCACAGTGTTTACTTATATGAAACCACCAGGGTATATATACACCTTAACTATATATAGTTTTTGCAATTAAAGCTCAATAAAGCTGAAAAAAGACTCTGAGCCCATGAGTCACACAGACCTGGCTGAGTCTTGGCTTCCACCGTCACCAGTGGCGTGACCCTGGGCCCACCACCATCACAAACTCAGTTTCCTCCGCTGAACAGCAGGGACAACAGTCACCACCTTACGGGGCTGTTACAGGGGTTGCATGTGCAACTGTGTGCAAAACGCTTTGCATAGTCCTTAACACGCAGTAAGCTCTTCTATAGGATGGCTGGTGTTCTTTCATTATTCTTGATGTGATGAGGAGGAGGACGATCAGGGTCTGGAAATACTTGGCTCGTGTTTTTAATGCCCGCCCACCATGTGTTACGTATCCCGTTATCTTTCTCACTTTCTCACCTACCCTGATGTTTGTCTCCATCCACCTATGAATACGTCTCATCTGGCTTCTTTCCAGATGCCAAGTCACCCCCAGGGTGTGCATCCGCAGTGCCCTCTCCCAGCCTTGGGTGGCCTTGACCCTGTGAGAATTCCGAAAACACGTGTCCTCTGAGGGGACTGGCTGCATCTCAGGCTAATACTTCTTTACCCAGAGACTCGGAGGTGGGAACTTTCCTCGGTGGTGGGCGGTGCAGCCCACCTCCCCCAGCACTGCATGACACCTTCTGAGCTCGTTCCACCCAGCCTGTGGCATTTTCCGGTTTCTGCCCATGTGAAGGTGTGAAGTGAACCACTCTGTTATTGCAGCCTTTTTGATTGCCACGGCTTTGAGTGTCGTTTCCTCTCCCTGCTGGCGTCTGGATTGCCACGGCGCGTCTGGGCTCCTCTTCTGGAAATCCTCGCTGTTTTCTGCAAGGTGCTTGTCTTGATGAGCTCTACATCTTTCTCAATGGACTAAATTATTCTTTTGATTTTGTCCTTTTCTTCTTATGTTTTGGCATCTGGATATTGTCTTCAGTCTCAAGAACATTCCACAGACCATGAAAGCTCACAGGTCTTTAGGAACAGTGCTGATATCGCTGCAGGCAGCATTTACTGAACACTTATTAGGTGTTGTTCTACGGGCTTGTATCATTCAGTCCTCAAGGCTCTATGATGAGGTAGGTGCTCTTACTATCACTGCTTATAATTGTTATCATTCCTCCGGCTCCACTTTCCAGACGTGGCACGAGGCACCAAGTGGCCAGTTCCTTGCCGAGGCCACCATTGTGAGCAGAGTGGTGCCCCCGCCCGAGGATGCCCAAACCTTGACCCCTAGACTTGTGCATATGCTGCTTTCCATGGCAAAAGGGACTTTGCAGGCGTGATTAGTTAAGCATCTGGAGATGGAGAGATGATCCTGCATTATCCAGGTGGAGCCAACGTAATCACGAGAGTCCTTATGACGGGAGGAGGGAAGCAGGAGGGTCAGAGACAGAGAAGAAGTGCTGAGAGAGACAGAGAGAAGAGGGAGAGGAAGGAAGATTGGAAGACAGAAGGTTCTATGCTTCTGGCTTTAAGAACAGGAAGAGGGGACTTCCTTGGTGGTCCAATGGCTAAGACTCTGTGCTCCCAATTCTGGGGGCCTGGGTTTGATCCCTGGTCAGGGAACTAGATGCCACATGCTGCAACTAAATATCCTGCATGCTGTAACCAAGACCCAGCACAATCAAATAATAAACACAGACGGAAAAGAATCTGCCTGCAATTCTGCAGGCCCGGATTCGATCCCTGGGTCAAGAAGATCCTCTGGAGAAGGGAATGGCTACTCACTCCAGTATTCTTGCCTGGAAAATTCCATGGATAGAGGAACCTGGCAGGCTATAGTACATGGGGTTACAGAGAGTCAGACATGACTGAGTAACTAACACTTTTTTCATAGTAAAAAGAACAGAAAGGGGCCGTAAAGCAAGGAGTGCCTATGGCTTCTTCCAGATACTGGGGAAAGGAAGGGGAAAGACTCTCCGGAGAGCTTGTGAAGGAGTACAGACCTGCTCACACCTTGATTTGGGGACTTGCAACCTGGCTGGGCCTGTGGCTCTGAGAAGGTGCCTCAGGTGTGACTCGGGGCTCTGGGCACAGGGGTTGAGAGCCACTCCCTAGGGACAGCCCACTGATTCAAGATCTTCAAAAGTTGTTATCATTGGGATCACAGCCACAATTGGCTCAGTGGAAGAACAGGGTATATTTTAACCAAAAACAATTTTGAAACTACCCATTAGCTGAAATGCGTCTACAACAAGTCCCCTACTTACAAAAACGTGTTCATAATCCAAGCCTATGCCCCAACCAGTAACACTGAAGAAGCTGAAGTTGAACAGTTCTATGAAGACCTACAAGACCTTTTAGAACTAACACACAAAAAAGATGTCCTTTTCATTATAGGGGACTGGAATGCAAAAGTAGGAAGTCAAGAAACACCTGGAGTAACAGGCAAATTTGGCCTTGGAATATGGAATGAAGCAGGGCAAAGACTAATACACTTTTGCCAAGAAAATGCACTAGTCATAACAAACACCCTCTTCCAACAACACAAGAGAAGACTCTACACATGGACATCACCAGATGGTCAACACCGAAATCAGATCGATTATATTCTTTGCAGCCAAAGACGGAGAAGCTCTATACAGTCAGCTAAAACAAGACCGGGAGCTGACTGTGGCTCAGATCATGAACTCCTTATTGCCAAATTCGGACTGAAATTGAAGAGAGTAGGGAAAACCACTAGAGCATTCAGGTATGACCTAAATCAAATCCCTTATGATTATACAGTGGAAGTGAGAAATAGATATAAGGGCCTAGATCTGATAGATGGAGTGCCTGATGAACTATGGACAGAGGTTTGTGACATTGTAGGGGAGACAGGGATCAAGACCATCCCCATGGAAAAGAAATGCAAAAAAGCAAGACGGCTGTCTGAGGAGGCCTTACAAATAGCTGTGAAAAGAAGAGAAGTGAAAAGCAAAGGAGAAAAGGAAAGATATAAACATCTGAATGCAGAGTTCCAAAGAATAGCAAGGAGAGATAAGAAAGCCTTCTTCAGCAATCAGTGCAAAGAAATAGAGGAAAACAACAGAATGGGAAAGACCAGAGATCTCTTCAAGAATATTAGAGATACCAAGGGAACATTTCATGCAAAGATGGGCTCAATAAAGGACAGAAATGGTATGGACCTAACAGAAGCAGAAGATATTCAGAAAAGGTGGCAAGAATACACAGAAGAACTGTACAAAAAAGATCTTCACGACCCAGATAATCACGATGGTGTGATCACTGACCTAGAGCCAGACATCCTGGAATGTGAATCAAGAGGGCCTTAGAAAGCATCACTACAAACAAAGCTAGTGGAGGTGATGGAATTCCAGTGGAGCTATTCCAAATCCTGAAAGATGATGCTGTGAAAGTGCTGCACTCAATATGCCAGCAAATTTGGAAAACTCAGCAGTGGCCACAGGATTGGAAAAGGTCAGTTTTCATCCCAATCCCAAAGAAAGGCAATGCCAAAGCATGCTCAAACTACTGCACAATTGCACTCATCTCACATGCTAGTAAAGTAATGCTCAAAATTCTCCAAGCCAGGCTTCAGCAATATGTGAACCATGAAATTTCAGATGTTCTAGCTGGACTTAGAAAAAGCAGAGGAACCAGAGATCAAATTGCCAACATCCTCTGGATCATGGAAAAAGCAAGAGAGTTCCAGAAAAACATCTATTTCTGCTTTATTGACTATCAGATCAGATCAGATCAGTCGCTCAGTCGTGTCCGACTCTTTGCGACCCCATGAACTGCAGCACGCCAGACCTCCCTGTCCATCACCAACTCCCAGAGGTCACTCAGACTCATACCCATCGAGTCAGTGATGCCATCCAGCCATCTCACCCTCTGTCGTCCCCTTCTCCTCTTGCCCCCAATCCCTCCCAGCATCAGAGTCTTCTCCAATGAGTCAACTCTTCACATGAGGCGGCCAAAACACTGGAGTTTCAGCTTTAGCATCATTCCTTCCAAAGAAACCCCAGGGCTGATCTCCTTCAGAATGGACTGGTTGGATCTCCTTGCAGTCCAAGGGCTATGCCAAAACCTTTGACTGTGTGGATCACAATAAACTGTGGAAAATTCTTCAAGAGATAGGAATACCAGACCACCTGACCTGCCTCTTGAGAAACCTATATGCAGATCAGGAAGCAACAGTTAGAACTGGACATGGAACAACAGACTGGTTCCAAATAGGAAAAGGAGTATGTCAAGGTTGTATATTGTCACCCTGCTTATTTAACTTGTATGCAGAGTACATCATGAGAAATGCTGGGCTGGAGGAAGCACAAGCTGGAATCAAGATTGCCGGGAGAAATATCAATAACCTCAGATATGCAGATGACACCACTCTTATGGCAGAAAGTGAAGAGGAACTCAAAAGCCTCTTGATGAAAGTGAAAGTGGAGAGTGAAAAGTTGGCTTAAAGCTCAACATTCAGAAAATGAAGATCATGGCATCTGGTCCCATCACTTCATGGGAAATAGATGGGGAAACAGTGTCAGACTTTATTTTGGGGGCTCCAAAATCAGTGCAGGTGGTGACTGCAGCCATGAAATTAAAAGACGCTTACTCCTTGGAAGGAAAGTTATGACCAACCTAAATAGCATATTCAAAAGCAGAGACATTACTTTGCCAACAAAGGTCCTTCTAGTCAAGGCTATGGTTTTTCCAGTGGTTATGTATGGAAGTGAGAGTTGGACTGTGAAGAAAGCTGAGCACCGAAGAATTGATCTTTCAAACTGTGATGTTGGAGAAGACTCTTGAGAGTCCCTTGGACTGCAAGGAGCTCCAACCAGTCTATTCTAAAGGAGATCAGTCCTGGGTGTTCTTTGGAAAGACTGATGCTAAAGCTGAAACTTCAATACTTTGGCCACCTCATGCGAAGAGTTGACTCATTGGAAAAGACCCTGATGCTGGGAGGGATTAGAGGCAGGAGGAGAAGCAGATGACAGAGGGTGAGATGGCTGGATGGCATCACTGACTCGATGGACATGAGTTTGAGTGAACTCTGGGAGTTGGTGATGGACAGGGAGGCCTGGTGTGCTGCGATTCATGGGGTCGCAAAGAGTTGGACAGGACTGAGCGACTGAGCTGAACTGAAGTCCAGTTTATTTGTAAGTGAAGCAAAGTTAGGTACCAAACTAATTCAATCAGCTATATAGTACTGTACTGTAATAGGTTTATAATACTTTTCACACAAATAATAATACATTAAAAACAAAAACAAAAAATAAAGCATTTTGAATCTTATAGTCCAGTATCTTGAAAAGTACAGTACTCCAGTACAACAGCTGGCATACAGGGGCGGGCATCAGGTGAACAGGCAAGAGGAGTTACTGACGGGAGGGAGGGAGAGGAGGCGGGAGGTGGTGGAGCTGAAGAATCGTCAGCAACAGAGACGGAGGGCAAGCTGCTGTTTCCCTCACGCCTGACCTTGATGCCCGGGTTCTGGTTCCTGGCTGGAGCCCAGATGCACATTTGTATCTTTGAAAATTCACAACTTGAAGGTTTGTATGTAGGGGACTTACTGTATTCCACACATTGGGGGTTTTACACGCACGGGGACATCAAGGTGCACTTGTTCATCCTTTCACTGATTCTGTGCCTACTGTGTATGTGGCGTCCAGACATCTGGCCGTGGCTGACCGGGAAACTCTGCCCTCCCTGAGCATTCGGTCGAGAAGGGAGACAGACAGAGTCACACACACCAACGCGGATTACAAGCTGACAAGCAGGCGGAGGAAGCACCAGAGTTATAGACAAGAGTCTGCTGCAGAGCCTGGATATTCAAGTCGCCCACTGCCCGTGACGGTGCCAGGCACGTAGTAGGGCCTCAAGGACCACTTGGAACAAGGCTGGCAGTGGGCTGACAGCAGGGATGAGCCCCCCAGAGGCTGGACCCTGAGGGTTAGTCTTTGACGCTCATCCCCACCACTTAGTAACTCGCCACTTTGTGTGTCTTTACCTCTCAGCCTCTGTCCATCCACAAAACGGGGACGATTATAGAGCCCACCCCGTCCCCTCTCCGTAGGATTGTTGTAAAGACTCATTGGGAAAAAACAACTAACTGTAAAAGTTGCTTGTAGCTCTTGCTACAAGTGGGGGGAGAGATGAGGCCTGAGCAAAGCTGGGCAGAAGGAAGGAGGTTTGCAGAGGTCTGAGTTGGGGATGGGGCAGCCTGGGATGTGTGTCGGGGCGTCCTCGGTGTTTGTGGAAGGTCCTCTGAAGTGTGATGTCAGCTGCAGCGGCCTCTTCCAAGGCCCTCCTGGGTCTTCAACAAGATCCTCTGGCTGCAGTGGACAGGACCAGATTGGACAGGGGGAGGGCAGAAGGGAGGGCGATGTGTACTGGGGGAGGGGCGGACGTGGAGGGTGGAGATCAAATGGATCCCAGGGTCATTTAGGGCTCCGTGGAGCCATGCAGCGGACGAGAGGGGGTTCGTCAGGATGACTCTGGGGTGAGTAACTGGGTGGGTGGCACTCCATTTACCCGAGGTGGGAAGAGTAGGGGAGGAGGGAGCAGAAGTGATGGGCGGAAAGCATCGAGCTTGGTTTCAGGCAGTCTTGGGGACAATCCACAAAGACTAGAAAGAAGAGACAATGGAGGGGAAGCTGTGGCGCTTCCGGGGTTCATGACTCAGGGGGTGTGTCCTCAACCCCCACAAATGCGAGGGGCAGAGTGGGAGCGGGGAGGGGCCCCAGCCCTTATTCCAAAGGGACTGTGATAGTGTCAAGGAGAACCAGTGAAGTTGCTCAGTCGTGTCCAACTCTTTGCAACTCCATGGACTGTAGCCTACCAGGCTCCTCCATCCATAATATTTTCCAGGCAAGAGTACTGGAGTGGGTTGCCATTTCCTTCTCCAGGAGGTCTTTCTGACCGAGGGATTGAACCCAGGTCTCCTGCATTGCAGGCAGATGCTTTACCGTCTGAGCCACCCGGGAAGCATCAAAGAGAGAAAGACCTAACTGAGACTCTGCCCTGGGGCCACCGGAGAGAGAGCAGGGTTGCTGGTCACAGACAGGACCTGGGAGGGGGCAGGGACAGCTGTGTGCTTCTGGTGGCCTTGTGCTTTGCTAAGGAACCACCTCAACTCTGCGGAAGATTCTAGAACTGTTCCGGTTCTAAAAACTGGACCAAACCCCTGCCTAGAGGCTCCTTTCCCCAAGCACGGCAGAGGCTCTCCTGCCTGCACGGCTTCACCCCCTCGTCCCCATGGAACCCCGCAACTCCTGCCCGGAGCAGATTTTTCCTCTTCTGCCACTTCAAGGACACTGACCAGAAATACACCCCCCTACGCCCCCCGACACCGGGAGGTGCTGCCAAGAAGAACCTTTTACAGCTGCCACTGCCACCTGTTCCTGCAAAACCCGCCACAGGGCGCCCACCCCAGGGGGCCGGTGGGAGGTGGCCACCATCTCAGAGGCTGGACACTGAGGTCCACCCTGCCCCCCCAAGCAGGACGGGGTGGGGCTTCTGGGCCGGTGTCTTCAGGAGGCTGTGTGCTCCTTCCTCCTCCCCTCCTTCCTCCTCCCTTCTCCTCCTCCCCCTCCTTCCTCCCTCCCTCTTCTCCTCCTCCCCCTTCCTCCAGCTCACTCCTCCTCTTTGTACACCCCACACTCACTTTCACCCTGCTGACCATCTGCCTGGGGGACAGGCCCCCAGCTCTCCTTCTGACCATTGTGACCGCCTCTCAGCCCCGCCTCCCTGGCCCTCTCCCTCCCCGCCGACTCGCCTTCTTCCCCGAAATCCTCTTGCCCCACTGCCCCTATGGATGCTGCCCCACGTCTCTCTAGGCTACCATCAGGCAGAGACCACGTCCTCGGGGACTGGAAGGGCTCCTGGCGCACAGTGCTTGCTCAGTCAGCACTGGTGGCTGCACGAATCTCTACAAACAGCCGGCAAACCTGGAGCGATTAGATGATGAAGGCAAAGCCATGCGGTTCATATCAGACCTGGTGGAACCAAACTGTCTCTCTAGAAAGACAAAATTCAGCAGAGAGAGAGAAGACAAGGGAGTGTGTAAGACCCTGAAATCAAAGCTGTACTTGTGGAAACGTTTGGTTCGCTGAGGGGTGAGAAATGAGTTACAAAACTCTGCACTGTGTCCGCTTCTTCCTGCGTGACGTCTGCCGAGGATCCTGGGCACGTGGAGTGAGGAACCCAGGAAGCGCCTACTACAGTCGCCCACTTGGAGATTGCATCTCTTCCTCAGCGGGCGTGCAGGACCATCGCGTTAAGATCTGTTGCCTGGGAAAACTGCTGTCCTCGAAAAGATCAGAGCTGTTAAACTACATCTAAAATAAAAATAAATGCTTAGAGTAGGAGCCAACGGGGGGGGGGAGCCCTCTTGTGAGTTATATGTGTGAGTCTTGAAATTTGGGGGTGGGCATCTGTTTGGATGTTTAGGAACCTGTGTTTGCTATTTCTGGTCCTAGAGTGTGTTCCAGAGAGTGAGGGAGTCCGTGGTGGGTCTCCCGAAGCCAGAGGTCCCTAGGGGTTGGCTTGGCCTTGAGCCTGCGTTGGGAGGCCTGGCTCCAGCCCCTGTCCTCATGGGCCCCTAGAGGAGGAACGCGTGCCTGTCTTCAGCTGACAGTGGGGCCAGCCCCAAGGAGTCGGGAGTAACCAGCCCCAGGCCGTGGGAAGGCTTTCTGCTGGCTTCTGAGCTGCCCACAGTGACTAAGAATGACGCTTGAAAATAGCAGCTGAAAATGTCACCACCCACCTCCCAACTTTCCAAGGAAAAAAAAAAAAAAGGAACGTTGGCCTGGGAACAGCCGTCTGCAAGCAAAACGAAGAAGCAACAGTTTATTTGCGGTCAGAGAGAAGGCTCTCCCGGAGTGAGCAATCTCAGGTCTGTCTTTGTTCGTCACCCACAGGCCCTTGGGCCCTGTGATGGGCATCTGTGGCCGGAGCCCGGTCCAGTCCACGTGCTAAGGCCCGTGCCTCCCACTCGAGGGCGGCGTGAGTTCGTGGTGACATGGCGGGTGGACTGTGCAGTGTAGAACACGCCTCGTACAGTACAGCAGCCTCCGGTCCGGCCCCAGGCTGCCTTCCAGGGTGGATGTGTTTTGTGAAGGAGGAATAACGTGCTATCAGCCCCCACCTGTAAACCTCTTTATCACGACTGTCCTGTCCTTGACTACGGACCTATCTGATGGGTGGGAAGTGGGGGCCGCCACGTCACCCAAGGAGCAGTCTTTAGCCCACGTTCCCCACCCTCGCCCCAACGGGGACCTCCTGGTGTTCCCTGCCCTTGGGTCTGAGGACAGCATCGTGTCCTCTGCTCATGGAGATGGAAGGGGCTCCTGCCAACCTTGGTCCTCCCCATGGGGCAGGACATGTGGGAATACAAACCACCCTGGCCAGCACAGACCTTCCTTATAAAGGGCCGAGTAAAGTACTGAACCATGAAGAAAGCTGAGCACCAAAACATTATCTCTTAGTTTCCAGAAACTTCTTCTCTAAAACTTCAGTCTCCACAATGTAGTTGATGGGAATATGAATGTCTTTCTTTTATAAAAAATATTTCTTTATTTGGCTGTGCCTGATCTTCGTTGTGGCACTGGGGATCTTTAGTTGCATGTGGGATCTATCTAGGCCCCTGATCTGCGACTGAGCCTGGGCCCCCTGCTCTGGGGGCTCAGAGACTTAGCACTGGACCACCAGGGAGTCCTGAATGTCTTCCTTGTGGGTTTATTTATTTGATCCATAACAGACTCAGGATTTTCTTAGTCTGCCCTGACTATAGTATTGAGAGGGTAACAGGCAGGAAGGCCAGGGGTCCCCAAACAGAGGAAATAGGCTGTGAGTGTCAGACATTTTTTATCTCTCCCTTAAGCGCAGGAGGAGGCAAACTACAAGTGTCCGATGTTCTTCCTTCTCCATACAAAATTAAAAGGAGCTTTCTCTGCGGAAATGTTTTTCTTAAGCTATGTTAACGAAACTGTGTATTTGCTTTGGAATCTGCCTTTCTTCAAAATGGTTCCACCTAAAGTCTAACTTTTTTTCTTTTCTCAAACCTTGGGCTAATAATAGCTCAACAAACCAGTATTCCTATCACTTATTTTATGGCTGGGGGATGACACACCCCCTGTCATCCTTATCTCAAAAATGCATATTGTGGGAGAGGGGCCTGGTGAAACTCGTCAGCCTTGAGGTGTCTCCCTTCTCTGATTAACAGCTTTCGGACAGACATAAAACAGCTTGCTGAAACTAGCAAAAGGGGGCAGTCTGCATCCCCCTTCTGATGTCTATGTCAGAAGCTCTCTGTGTCCTTTATTAACTTTAATAAAACTCTGCTGTACAAAAGCTCTTGCGTGATTAAGCCTGGTCCCTGGTCCCTGGTCCCGAAGGTAAATCTCCTTCGGAGAGCACAAATCCGACACTGTTGAGCATAAGCTATCAATACTGCTGCACTTTGCTTCAATGGAGAAGGCAATGGCACCCCACTCCAGTACTCTTACCTGGAAAATCCCATGGATGGAGGAGCCTGGTAGGCTGCAGTCCATGGGGTCGCTAAGAGTCGGACACAACTGAGCTACTTCACTTTCTCTTTTCACTTTCATACATTGGAGAAGGAAATGGCAACCCACTCCAGTGTTCTTGCCTGGAGAATCCCAGGGACGGGGAAGCCTGGTGGGCTGCTGTCTATGGGGTCACACAGAGTCGGACACGACTGAAGTAACTTAGCATAGCATAGCATTGCTTCATAGCCATTGTTGTTATTTAGATGCTCAGTCACGTCACGTCCGACTCTTCATGACCCCATGGACTGCAGCATGCCAAGCTTCCCTTTTTCTGTCTTCTGGAGCTTGCTCAAACTCATGTCCATGGAGTTGGTGATGCCATCCAGCCATCTCAGCCTCTGTTGTCCCCTTCTCCTCTTGCCTTCAATCTTTCCCAGCATCAGGGTCTTTTCCAACAAGTAGGCTCTTAGCATCAGGTGGCCAAAGTATTGGAGCTTCAACTTCAGCATCAGTCCTTCCGATGAATATTCAGGTTGATTTCCTTTATGATTGACTGGTCTCATAGTCATTGGATTCGGTTTAAAAACAAAAACCACAGCTCTAAAGACTCAGAGGCAGCACACAGAGCAGGGGACCAGGCTTGACAGTGCCTTAGGAGAGCGTCTTGCCCAGGCTCCTGTTATTTGAAAGCTGGGGACACTGGGGAGGCCAGACAGAAGGACGTGAAGGGACGAGGGCCTGAGGCTGAGCCAGTGTGGATCTGAAGCTGGTCCCTGGCCCCTCCTCTGGCCACGGTAGCCCCTTATTTCTGCCTCTGTCCTGAGTCCCAGTTGGGGTTTGTTTCTTTCTAGCACAGTGCCTGGTACCCTGCAAACACCGAGCAAATATTTGTTCCATGAATGGACACGTCGAGAAGGAGGATCTGTGTCTCCTGATGCCGTGTGAAAGCCCTTCCACAACAGGTCATCATATTCTCGGTCGAGGTCGTGGGGGAAGATGGCTCTGTTCCCAATGTACAGTTGGGGGTAAGTGGAGCCATACTTGCACTTTTCGGGTCCCTCTCTGGCTGACGGTTGGACTAGAAACACCCCCGCTTGGTCCTTGGTGGGGAGTGGGCACCCTGCTTCAGATGCTACTGTTGCTCACAACCACGGAAGAGGCCAGACTCAGGGCACTGGCCGTGGAAGTGGCGTGGGCTTGGATCCGTGCCCTGGAGTGGGTGCTCCTGTGTATGAGGTGCCTCCTGCATGGGTGTCCAACTAAGAGGACCAGGGCTTGGGTGGCAGCACCATTCCTGGATGCAGGAATTTTTGGTGAGGGGTATGTCCAATCTGGACACACAGATTCTGAAGGTCTTGTAAACTCGATGGAGGATGGAATGGCAACCCACCCAGTATCTTTGCCTGGAAAAATCCCATGGATAGAGGAGCCTGGTGGGCCACAGTCCATGGGGTCACAAAGAGTTGGGCATGACTGAGTGACTGAACGTGTCACACTCTGGTGTGAGATTTTCTGTTGACAGTAGGTAGATGATTAAGGTGCTTTCAAATCTTAGATTAAGAAAAGTCTGTTCACATTAGACTCTGAGAATTGTGAGATAACAGAACTTTATGCTCAATAGATCATAACATTGTAACATACTCAAGAAAAGATCTAAATATCTTCATAAGAACATGGATGAATCTCCAAGAAATTATGTCCAATGAAAGAAATGAAACACAAAAAGCTGTGTACTCTTTTATTCACTGATGTGAGTTTCCCAGAACAGGCAAAACTAAGCTACGGGGACAGAAATCAGAACAGTGACTGCCTCTTTGGGGGTGGGGTGGGCATTGAGAAACACAAGGAAGCTCGCTGTGAAGATAGATGGAAATGTTGCAGATCTTTGCTGAGCTGCGGATTCCACGAGTGCTCATTTCTCATAACTCATAGTATCACTCCCTTGAGATCTGTGCGTTTCCCTGTGTGTTGATGCCTGAGCACTAAGTCATTCCAGTCGTGTCTGACTCTTTGTGATCCAGTGGACTGTAGCCAGCCAGGCTCCTCTGTCCATGGGATTCTCCAGGCAAGGATACTGGAGTGGGCTGCTGTGCCCTCCTCCAGGGAATCTTCCTGGGAAATCGAACCCTAGGTCTCGTATGTCTCCTGCATTGGCAGGTGAGGTCTTTACCACTGGCACCACCTAGGAAGCTCTGTGTGTTGATACTTGTATTTAAAAGATAAAGAAGAAAAACTCTGGGGATCCCCTCCCCTCTATGTGAATGTGTCCCCTTTGGGGAACCCAGTGCCTGCTTCACTGCCTGGTGACAGCAGGGAACCCTCTGACATGGCCCCAGGGGGCCTGCCCGGCTCCCCCTTTGCAGCCAGCGCCCATCCAGCCCCCGCGCAGGTCCTTCAGGGGCAGGAGAGCCAGGGCTGCCAGAGGCCCGAGGGACCAGCTCTATTTGGGGTGAGGGGGTGCCATCCATGTGGCACTCGCGCTGTCGACGTCTCGCACTATTTATAGAACGCTGTCTTCTGTGCCATGACTCACCCATCCTCTGAAGTACACCAGCTCCCTTAGAATACAACGCGTGGCATTAAAACGAGCTCTGCACGTGTGAAGGGACGGTGTTTACACTCCAGACCAGAAGCTGGAAACTCAGAGTCCTGGAATTTCCAAGTTGGAAGTTTTGGGGCCACTGAGATCCATTCTACCCCCAAACACACACAGCCGCACGCACACACACCAACCTCTGTTCTTGCTCAGGGGACCACACAGAGGCTGCAGTATATTCAGTTGGTCTGTTCATGGTCAGGTCTTCCTTGGAGGGTAGGTGTGACTTGGGGGAATAAATAATGTAGATAATGCAATGGGATAAGGTAGATGGGAAAGAAACTCTAGGTGTACAATTCTACACAGCATGACCGAGGAGGGACCCTCTCCCCCGAGGGGACCCCAGTGGGATCGCCCAGTGTGATCCCCTCTCCTTGGGTGTAGCTCTGCCCTGGGCTTCTTGCCAGAATATGGCAAAGGAGCCCATGACCCTGCTGTGTTAGGACAGCCACTTGTCAAGGTGCTGGGACGGCCCTGGTTGCACCCCCTTGCCTGAGACCCCCTCAGGCAGAGGCAGTGGGAGATGCTCCCCTATTGGCCTTGGGGAAACAGGTTGCCTAGCTGAGAGGGTCTGCAGGAAGACGCGTGGTAAGAGAGGCAGGGGCCTCTGGGAGCCGAGAGCAGCCACTGCTGACACCCAAAAAGAAGACAGGACTCCAGTCCCACAACCGCAGAGCCCTGAATGGGCCTGGAGGAGGACCCTGGCCTGGCGGGCAGCTGGGTTGCACTGGTGAGACCCAACTACAGCGCCCGCGCCACCATGTAGCCGGCTCCTCCTGCACAGAAGCTGTGAGATGATCAGCGTGAGCATCTCTGCCAAGTTTGTGGGATTCATCATGGAGGACTAGAAAGCGAAGACCAGCACTTCCTCCACAAGGGGCGTGGGTGTCCGTGTTTGCCTCTATATAAATCCTGGGAGGTCACAGGAGGAGCTGGTTACCACATGTGTGTGTGGTGGGCAGGCGACAGGGGTGGAGGCTGGGCATCTCTGCTCTGCACCTCTGTTTACTTGACTGATTTTGCAAAAACAGTGAGTACTGAAACCTTTAGGAAGAAAGTGAACACGCTGACAGAGACCGTGGCGGCCGACAGTGAAGGAGGCCGGGTTTGATGTGCCACATGTGAAATCACTCATTTAACCTTCCACTTTCCTGTGAGGTTGGAGACCAGCTGCCCTGGACAGACGCAGACACTGAGGCCCGAACAGCTCCCCATCCCCGTTGGGCTGAGAGAACCCCAGGCTCTCTGGCGCTGGGGTCTGGGTCAGCTCACTGGGCTCCAGGCCTGTGTCCTGCTCTGCTTGGCCCCTGGCTTTTGTCCAGGCTCCCACGGGGGAGGTTGGTGGAGGCCCCCTGCTAGGCTTGGGGCTGGGGTGATACTATCAGAGCTTTGTGAACTCCACGCTTTATAGCCTGTGGTTAACTTTCAACCATCAGACCAGAAGGACATGCCTTTGCCCTCTGGATATTCCATGCCGTGACCTTGGTAATTCACATCTCTATACGTTAGTATCCACCACTGTCCCCTTCACTCATTCCTGAGTTTCCTTTGGTAATAATTCCAGTCGAAAAATCTCTTTTGATTAAAAAAAAAAAAATCGTTCTTTGAAAGGACTGTATGCGTTGTTTCACATGTATGAGTTAGATTTTGTCTGCAGATTCTTGGAGTTTCTGTATTTCATTATACTATTTTTGGAGGTCCATATGCAAGCATCGTTTCATAGGTACCATTTCTGATCTCAGTGTGTTTTTCTTTGGTTAATAAAAGCCACAGTTTGTAAATCAGGCATAAAAGATGGCATTTCCCTCAGCTCCCAGGATGGTGCCATGGTGAAAATCCTGCAGCTTATGTCTTCCTTGACTTTTTTTCCTTTTATTTCTTTGAATTTTCCTCAGGGAAAGCCCTCTAAATAGCTTCTTTAGGAGATAAGGAGACCTATGTTTCTGGGCTTCCCTGATAGCTCAGCTGATAAAGAATCCGCCTGCAAGGCAGGAGAGCCTGGTTCGATTCCTGGGTCTGAAGATCCCCTGGAGAAGGATTAGGCTGCCCCGTACTCTTGGGCTTTCCTGGTGGCTCAGTGGGTAAAGAATCTGCCTGCAATGCGGGAAGCCTAAGTTCAGTCCCTGGGTTGGGACGATCCCCAGGCAACCATGGGAAGATGGCACGGCAACCCACTCTAGTACCCTTGGTCTCGAGAATCCCATGGACAGAGGAGCCTGGCAGGCCGCAGTCCATGGGGTCACAGAGAGTCAGACACAGCTGAGCAGCTTTCACTTACATTTCTGCGAGTTTTATTTTCACGCCCAGAAATTCTTTCACCTGCAGAATCTCTCCACTGTGTCTCCCAGCTGTGAAGCAACATTCTTACGTAGCCACGCCACTTCCATCCCGTGGGGCTTTCACTGTGCTCCGCTTCTCCCTCTCTTCCCCTCCCTCCCAGTGGAGCATCTTGATGGAAAGGGCAGCAGAGCAGAGGGGTGGAGAGTTAAAGACACTGAACTTTCACTCCTGGGCTTGCACTGTCTTATTCATTTTGTGTCCTTGGGTAATCGCTAAACCTCTCTGGCCCTTGGGTTCCTACGGTCAGTGGGATCGTCTCTGCACCTGTACAGTGTTGCTGGGACAGGACCTCCTTTTCATGTCATTTTTGGTTGAGCTGAGTCTTCATTGCTGTGCGAGGGCTTCCTCTGTTTGTAGAGAGCGGGGCTGCTCTTTGCTGGGCGCACAGGGTCCTCACTGCCGGGGCTCCTCTCCTGCTGGGCACGGGCTCTAGGGCGCACAGGCTCGGCATTTGTGACGCACGGGTTTAGTTGCCCTTCGGCATATGGGCTCTTCCCGGATCAGGGATCAAATCTATGTCCCCTACAGTGGTAGGCAGCTTCTCAAATGCTGGACCACCAGGGAAGTCCACAGAGGACCTCTTTACACGAGATGGCTGTTGTCACGATTGTCGTGAATCCTCAGTCAGCGCTTAGCGCACAGAGGCCAACTGTGATGCAAACCTCTTGCGTGGATCAGTCGCCAGGGTGCTCAAAGGCTCATCGTGAGACAGTCTATACAACAGTGAACAGGTGGTCATGGCCAGGCCCCACCAGTCCACTAGGATGCCTCCTAGTGGACTCGGACAGCTTGGAATCCTTCTTTGTTTGCTGATATAATATCTTTGTGCTTCTGCCAATGGCTAAAATCTGCTGCGGAAAAACTCAGGTGTTCAGATTGTTACAAGCTTCAGGAGGCTGCCAAGGTGAAGGTCTAAGGGGTTGCAAAGAAAACACTGCTGGTCCTTACACGTCTTGGTTATGTATTTACGATGCGGTGGGAATTTCAGGACTAGAGGAGGAAACGTTCCCTGCCTGGCGTCTAAGCGCACCAGCAATCCTGCCACAGTGTCTTTGTGAAAGGTTCCAGGAGCAGGTCAGTCAGTGACCGGTCTAGACTCTCAGCTAGTGGTGGCTCCGTCCATTTGAACATCAGGAGGTTGCGTGGTCCACTGCTTCACTGGGGTTCCCTTCTGGCGATAACTCTGACGCACTAGGCTGTTCCCTGGGCCCTGGGAGTGTGTCCTGTGACCTGCCTCTCTGGGCACCACAGACGGGTCCACGCAGGGACCTTTCACCCCAGTTACCTCTTTTCCCTCTGGATCTACGAGGATTAACAGTGTGCAGGGACTGGTCACCCTGGAGCTTTGCTCCACAGTCCTGCCGGGGGCCTACAGCTGAGCAAGTGATGTGTGTGCTGGGCCTTAGAGGACAGAAGGAGGCCAAAGGAAGAAAGTGAACATCCCAGGGTGCTGGGGAGGGGCAGGGGGGCGTGTGTGCAGAGAGGCAGGGCCCCGCACGGTGGGCTCAGCCCGGGGCAGTGTCTGACCTCCCCACAAGGCTGGCAGCACCCCAGGCAGCGGCCACCCCCTGGCCCTTGGCAGCCTGATCCCCTGAGCAGCTCCTGTGGGCCATGGGTGTGCTCAGTTACTCAGTCTTGTCTGACTCTTTGCCACCCTGTGGACTGTGGGTGCCAACTTCCTCTGTCTTCGGGATTTTTCAGGCAAGATCCCATTTCCTCCACTGGGGATCTTCCTGACCCAGGGATGGAACCAGTGTCTCCAGCATTGGGAGGTGGATTCTTTACCACTGCCAATTACCACTGCACAAAGATATTATGTCATATTATATCACTACCTTTACCACCACTGAGCCACCTGGAAAGTTCCACTGTGGGTCACAGGAAGGGGTGAATCCCAGAGACCCGCACACCCAGCTGCTACTCGCTCAGTGCAGCTGGGCTGGAGTCAGCGTGCTGTCTTGTCACATCTCACGCTGAGCAAGCATTCCCCACTGTCCTCTGCTCTCCCTTCGCTCCCCACTACCTCCCACCCTCACCTTGGGGAGCTGGCGAATGAAGCACAGCCCCCTCGGGTGTTTTTATTCCCCTGGAAGCCAAGAGAACTAATGTGTGCCGTAGCGTGTGATCTTCATAAAACCCCTAACAGTGTTATTTGAAAACCAATTTCATTTCCTTTTAAATATGGCAAAGTCAGTGGTCTTAACTCAAGGACTCCAGCGCCTGAGGTTTGACCTGGCAGATGAGTCACAGGGAGAGATGGGAGAGATAAAAACTCCGTGTGGATATACTGAGATGCCCCAGGGCACACCTGCGGGGAGAAGTGCTAGGGGATCTGAGGTTTTGTTTCAGGTGAAGGATATGTTTCTAATATTACCCTTTGAGCAAAGGTCTGCTGGACTGGAGCCGTGGGTGGTCCTGGGGCACAGACTCCTCTGGGATTTTCTGAAGCTCCCAGCACTCTCAACCCAGTATATCCTCCCAGGGGGCTCTCCTCATAGACAAGGGGGTTCCCAGGATGGAGTCTGTGTTACAGCTGAGTGTGTAAAGGGATCTGAACTTGTCGAATTGTAGACTCAGGAGACAGGGAGGGTTCTGTCTCTTGCCTGCTGGAAAACCAGCCCCTCAGCAGGGCCTCTTACACCTGGAGGTCCTGGAGCCACACTCCCCCGCCACCACCACCCCCCACCCCCAATGGCCTCTGATGCTCCCAATGCCCCTCTTTCTGAACAGACCGAGCCTCTGTCCCCTACAGGGTCTGTCCACAGCCTTAGGACGAGGGTCCAGGCTCTCCTTTCTTCCAGCTCCACCCCTACCCCCATCACCCACAGTGTTTTTCCCTGCTAAACCCTCATGCTCAATTTCACTTCTGAATTTCATTTTTATGTTCTTTTTTTTTTTTTTAGTTCCCCAACCAGCGATGGCATCCACACCCCTTGCATTGGGAGCTCAGAGTCTTAACCCCTGGACCCCCAGGGAAGTCCTTTTCCTCAGAACTTCTCTCCCAGACTTCTCATATTTCAAATCTCAATTTCCATGCCACTCCCCTGGGGAAACCCTCTCTGACCCTTGGGAACAGTTGAGGCCCTGGGCCAGGGGCTGCAGACGCAGTGCTCCAGGGGTGCACAGCCTGGTGCGGCTGACGGAGCTGCAGCGGGGTAATGACGGGACAGCAGGAGAGACCCCCCCACACACAGGGAGGCACAGGTGTGCTCAAGCGCTGAAAAGGGGGCGTGTCCCTTTCCTGGGAGGCCATGAAGGCGACCGGAGGAGATGGATGAGGGAGGTACTGAGGAAAGTGGAGGAGCCAGAGGTCAGTGAAAGAGACAGGAACCTGCCCTATTCACACGCTTCCGCCAGCTCCAGCTCGGAGCTGCCTGACCGCTGTGCCAGCAGCTTACTTTGCAGGCCAGGCTCTAGGTGCCCGTCACCTCGAGGGCCAGTAGGCAGTCAACAAGGGTCTTGCAAACTGTGTATGTCACAGAGCCTGGTCCTGAGTCTGAAACACAGTGATGTCCAAAACAGAGGTGACTCTGACCACAGGTGACTCAGGAGGACGATGCTGGCCTGGCTGGAGCGCCCGCCCCTGGAGTAGGTCAGCGTTTCCTCCTGACGCTTCCCCACTGACCGTCTCCCCCTCTCTGTAATCCGCAGGAATCCTCTAAGATGTCTTCCCCTTGAAATCCACCTCGCCCTTGCAAACCCAGGCGTTAGTTCTTTCTAGGTGAACAGAGAAAAATGACACCTAATTAAAAGTAGACGTGCTGATGGGGTTCTTTGAAACTTATTTCCCTCTGCAAGCAGTAATCTCTATCGATCACCCCTTTCAGGGCAAATAATTCACCCTGGGAGACAGTGGCAGTGTGCATTGTACCTGATTCATCTTAAATGGCTTTGAACTTTTAAAATGTCCCCCTTTAACTGTGGAGTTGAAATAGCTCAGAATTCTTATAATGATTGTAATTATAGCTGCTGTTTAGTTAGCACCAGTAATCTCCTAGGCTCTTCACAGCCATTCTCTCTGCTTCCCAGAACTCCTCTGCCAGCCAGGGATTATTATTCCTGGGGTAGGGGGAGATTGAGAGAGATTGGGGATGAATATCTCAGAGAGGTTAAATAATTTACTTAAGGTCACACAGCTGAATGGATCTGAACTAAACCTGCCAGCCCATGCTTCCTCCATCCTCCACCCCAGTGAGGCTCTGATTGAAGGATCTCAGAGCTGGGAAGGATCCTTAATCACATCCTCACTTTTTTTTTTTTTTTAAACAAACTTTTAATTTTATATTGGAGTATAAGAGGTCAGGGTGGAACCAGTCAATCCAGTCAATCCAAAGAAAATCAGTCTTGAATATTCATTGGAAGGATTGATGCTGAAGCTGAAACTCCAATACTTTGGTCACCTGATGCGAAGAACTGACTTATTGGAAAAGACCCTGATGCTGGGAAAGATTGAAGGCAGGAGGAGAAGGGGACGACAGAGGATGAGATGGTTGGATGGCATCACCGACTCGATGGACGTGAGTTTGAGCGAACTCTGGGAGTTAGTGATGGACAGGGAGGCCTGGCATGCTATAATCTTTTCCGACTTTTTGTGCTCTGAGCAACTGAACTGAACGGAAGAGCCAATTAACGATTTTGTAGTTTCAGGTGAACAGTGAAGGGACTCAGTCATACATATTTACGTATCCATTATCCTCCAAACTGCCCTCCCATCCAGGCTGCCACATAACACTGAGCAGAGTTCCATATGCTTTACAGTAGGTCCTTGTTGGTGATCCCATTTTAAATATAGCTGTCCCGTGCTGTCAGGTTACCCAGACCTCTCTGCTCTGCCACAAAACCACCCCTTTAGCCAGAGATCAAAACCCAGAAGTAGCCAGGCAGGAGGAGCGGGGGAGGGAAAGAGGCAGTGCAAAGGCCTGGGGGTGAGCACGAGTGAGCTTGGGGACTGTGAGGGACTGCTGGGGGTCCACGTGGCTAGAATGACTGGAGGCTGGGAGGGAGGGCACCAGATCTCAGGAGCTCTCCATCCCGGGGCCGACGACTTTGAGCCGGGGAGAGACGGGTGCCTGTTTGATGAATGAGCTGAAAGGAGGCGGGGCCAGGCAGCAGGGCCACGGGAGGCCTCCAGGGGAGAGAAGTGCCCAGGTAGTGGTGGACGCATGGAGAGTCACCTTGTGGTGGGGCCTGGGGACCGACTGTCTGTCGGGGGGAGAGCAGCATGGGCTGGGGCCATTCACCCAGGCGCCCTGATGCAGGGGGAGGGGGTGGCGTGGGGGTGGGGTTCTGTTCTGTTGGCTTCTCCTGGTGGACTGCCTCACAGAGTGGTACCTGGACGGTGCAGCTGAGGGAGGCCACCTGCACAGAGAGAGATTTGGCAGCAAATGGTCATTTGGCATACCTGGGACAGAAGAGTCGCTTCGGCATCCAAAGGCAGAGACTGGCTATCAAGAAGGGAGAAGCTGCCTGAGTGACCGTAAAATCAAGACAGGCCCCCAGCCGGCATCCAGTCCTGGCCCCAGCTCTGTATTCGTCTCCTGTGGCTGTTGTACTTTGGCTAGCTGATTTGAAGAGCTGACTGTTTGGAAAAGTATCTGATGCTGGGAAAGATTGAGGGCAGGAGGAGAAGGGGGCGACAGAGGATGAGACGGTTGGATGGCATCACCGACTCAATGGATGTGAGTTTGAGCAAACTCCGGGAGTTGGCGAAGGACAGGGAAGCCTGGTGTGCTGTGGTCCATGGGATCACAAAAAGTCAGATACAACTGAGCAACTAAACAACAACAATATCATGGTTGCTGTAACATATTATCCAAAATAGTGGCTTAAAATGACACGAATATATTCTCTTACAGGTCTGAAGGTCACAAGTCAAATCAGTTTCACTGGGTAGAGGCAAGGCGTTGGCAAGGCTGTCCGCTCAGACCCCTCTCTCACCTCAAGGCACGTGACATTCTCCGTCATCACGATCTAGGGTGAGAGCCTCAGAAGAGTGCCTACGGTAGCTTCCCAGCCGTGGCAGCACTCCCTTCTCGGGGCCCTGGAAGAAATCTCTTCCTGGGACTTTCTAGTGGTCCAGTCCAACGCACAGGGTCAGGTTCAACCCCTGGGTGGGGAGCTGAGATCCTACATAACTTGTGGCCAAAATATCAAAACATAAAAAAAAACACAACACCCAGAAACAATATTTTAACAAATTCAATAAAGACTTTAATAACATCTCTTCCTTTCCTGGTCAATGGCCTGCCTCCTGGGTGCATGACCTGGACAGTGGCATGGGCTATGGTGCTCACAAGGAGTCCACCCTGGGTTGAACTCTCTGCTCTCACTGTCTTGAAATTCTTTATCAGTTTTTTTCATCTTAGGGTTCACTTTAATGAAGATGGTAATGTTGCACATTCCTATCAGTTTGGACAAAAGTATAATGACATATATTCATTATAATGTCATTCGAAGTATTTTCATTGCTCATAAAAACTTCTGTGCTCTGTGTATTATCTCCCTGCAAACTTCTGGCAACCACTGGTCTTTTTATTGTTTCCATAGTCTTGCCTTTTCCAGAATGGGATATAGTTAGAACTTATTTTTCTCTTTTTCCTTGCAAAGTGAAAGTCACTCAGTCATGTCTGACTCTTTGTTTCCCCATGGGCTATACAGCCCATGGAATTCTCTAGACTAGAATACTGGAGTGGGTAGCCTTTCCCTTCTCTAGGGGATCTTCCCAACCCAGGGACCCAGGTCTCCCACATTTCAGGCGGATTCTTTACCAGCTGAGCCACAAAGGAACAAATCCTTTACAAGACCACTCCTGGTCCACCCATGCCGCCAGACGGGCTGTAAGTGGCAAATTCCCCCACTTAACACTTCCAATATTGAACCCTGTCCCACTGGCCTTGCCTAGCAGCCATGTGGAGGGGCAGAGGGACACGTGCTGGATATTTGTTCGTAGGAAGCCCACGAATTTTGTGCCCCTTGTTACAATGAACCCAGATTCCTGTTGAGTGTATTGTAAATCTTTATCATTTTTGAACAAGCAGCTCGCATTTTCATTTTGTCCCAAGCTCTAAATTATGTAGCTGGTTCTGACTCAGCCCTAACCTCTTACCTCCAGCAAAGACACCTAGAAAGGGACTTCATACTTTTTTTGAACACTTGACATAATTTTAGCTAATATCCCATTGTATTTTTCTGGCCTAACCATTCATAGGCATTATTACTGCCCTGGGAACAAAGTTTCTGGCAACAAAGAATGTCCTTGTAAGATGTTCTTTTTATTAAGAGAGGCAATATTGTCGATGAAGATTCAAACACAGGCATCGTTTGAATTAGGGAACGATTATTCCCATTAAGAAGAGGTTCTTCTTTTCAGAAAAGGATTCCGTATGGAATTCTTTAAATGGCCGGTTTTCCTAATGCATTTTTAATGTGTTTCAACGTATTAAAAATTATTTACACGCAGGCTTTTCAGGTCTGTGCATGGAACCAGTGTGCCCTGAGCCCCTTCTCTGGTCTGGTCCCACAGGGCTCAGGAGGGACTGTTTCTGGCAGGGTGGGGGAAGGCGGTCCCTCTTGGAGGAGCTCTGCCTGCTGGGGGCTCACCCAAAGCAGTGGAGATGCAGACAGACGGGATCCAGCAGGATGCCCTGGAGCAGCGGCAGGAATGAGAACTCCAGGTCCAGGAAGATCCTTGAAAGGGCTGAGGTTTGCAGGTGGGCAGGTGGGCGGGGACTCTGGGAAGACCCCGAGCATTGCGTCTGAGGGAGGGTCCCCAGGGGAGAGGCCTGGTTGGCAGCACGACAAGGGCCCTCCTGCTGGTCTGAGGAGCCAGGGCTAGGGAAGAGAGGAGAGAGGCATGCCAGCCCCAGAGCCACGAGGTGGGAAGATCACTGCTCGCAGGAAGGCAGATCAGAGCTCTGGATCCTGGAGCTACGGCGGCAGAGAGGCACTCACAGCTGTCAGACAGCGGAGCAGTGGACCTGGGCAGGCAGAAGCCCTGGGAGGGGGCACAGGATCCACAAAGGGCATCAAAGCTGGAACACGGGGAGACTCGGGGGCGGGAGGTGGCCTGAGAAAGGTTACCTGTGTGTAACTTGGCCATGTCGGACTCTTGCGACTCCACAGACTGTAGCCCACCAGGCTTCTCTGTCCACGAGCTTTCCCAGGCGAGAAAACTGGAGTGGGTTTCTTTGCCCTTTGCCTCAGCCTGTCCCTCTTGCAGCCAAAAAAAAATAAAAATTAAAATTAAAAAAAGAGGAAGAGACCAGTTTAAAAGCCCAGGCTCTTGCGCAGCAGGGCTGCTCAGTGCCCCTCGGCGGGTGCCCACAGTAACTCCTGTGTGCAGGCTGCCACCGTGTCGTCTCTGCATCCAGGGTAGCTCCTGGGGCCGTGCCCCCATCGGCCAGGCCAGACCACTGTTCAGTAGAAGGCCCAGCTGCAGGAACTTCTTCTCTCTGCCCTGCTGACACTTCCCCATTGAGGCCCATCATCACCTGGGTGAGCTGGCATCACCATCTTCAGGTAAAAGGCCAGGAGGCTGGGTCACTCATCTGTAGTCACGTGGGGTAAGTGGGACTGCACGCTGAGCCTGTCCAACTCAGGGCCAGCTAGGCTCCTTGCCAGCACTGGGCACTTCTGCCAGCACCAGTGGACCTCTGCCCCCAGGTAACACTGTCAGCCACCCCAGTAGATCACTGACACCCACCCATGGACCGGTACCACCCATGGATGAAACATCACTTGCCAATGGAACCCCGGCACAAAGGGACAGACACAAGGGAAAAGAGGTTCTTTAGGGTGGGCTGGCCTTGAAACTCGCGTAGGACATGCAGACAGAGATGGTTAGCAGCAGGCTCTCTGGGGATTGGAAGGATGTTGGCATGTGGCTGACCATTGAAGCCTCGGCTTCACAGAGGATCCCCAGGGAGACTGTACAGGGTGGGACCCTCAGACGCCAGGGGACAATGAGGGCCATCTCTTCACCTGCGTGTGCAGGACCACACCTGGCCACGGCCTGTCCATCATCAGAGACGCTGGAGGGTAGGAGCAGCGCTGTCTTCCTTGGCCCTGGGGGACAGGCTGGTGGGTGGTGTCTCTTCCCTTTTCTTTTTCATTCAAAAATAGCTGCTGGACTTCCCTGATGGTCCAATGGTTGAGAGTCCACCTGTTGAGAGTCCACTTGCCAATCCAGGGGGCACCAGTTCGATCCCTGGTCCAGGAGGACTCCACGTGCCACAGGGTGACGAAGCCTGAGGACCACATCGACTGAGACGGCATGCCCTAGAGGCCACGCTCTGCAAGAAGAGACGCCACTGCAAGGAGAAGTCCCCGCTCGCCCCAACTAGAGAAAGCCCCATGCACCAGCGAAGACCCAGTGCAGCCCCAAATAATTAACTCCTTAAAAAAAACTCAGGGCGGCCAGAATTTGATGTAAGAAATCAGTGAACAACTATTGTATATTAATGCATATATATGGAATCTAGAAAAATGGTACTGACGAACCTACGTGCAAGGGCAGGAGTAGGGATGCAGACGCAGAGAACACGCTCGTGGACACAGTGGGGGAAGGAGAGCGGGGACACAAAGAGAGAGTAGCAAGGGAACGTACACATTACCATATGCAAAACTGAGGGCCAGTGGGAACTTGCTCAAACCCATGCTCTGTGAAAGCCTAGAGGCTCGGGATGGGGTGGGAGGTGGGAAGGAGGTTCAAGAGGGAGGGGACACGTGTTTACCTGTGGTTGATTCATGCTGATGTGTGGCAGAAACCAACAAAATATTGTAAAGCAATTATCCTCCAATTAAAAATAAGCACATTAAAAAAAAAAGGAATCAATGATGTCTGTAAAAATGAAATTGAATAATACATTTTTAAAAACTGGCTCTTGTCGGTCCCACTGGGCCAGGACAGAGTATCCCTTGGCGATTCCCAAACTCAGTCTCCCCATCATTAGCCAGGCACTGAGAGAAATAAAGGGCTGGCCCGCGGGCTGGGGAAGGGGCAGCCAGTGATTTGTGGAGTGCAGGTGGGTTTGGGGGGCAGGTTGGTCTGAGAAAATAAGGCGGGTTGGCTGCAGACAAGGGGAGGCTGGTGGCCGAGACCCCTTCCCCTTCATTTTACAGACGGGAGCCTGGCTTGGGGAGGAGAACAGAGCAAGAAGGGTGCAGGGACCCGAGGGGGCGCTCAAGCCCAGGGGAGCCCCCTCTGTCCTCAGCTGCGTCCTGTGGTGGGAGGTACGGTGGCCTTGAGCTGGCAGAAGCTGGACATGGCTCCACCCCGCACCTCTTATGGGCAAGGACCTTGGCAGACGCTTTCACCTCTTGAACCTTGGTGCTCTCGCCTGGTCAGCGAGGCTCAGAGGCCCCTCTGGCTCCGCCGTCCTCACAGGGTCATACGGGGATCAGACCACATGCGGCGCCTCTTCCAGATCAAACCCATCCAGTCCTCCACTCAAGGGCTGGCTTCTGGCGCACTCAGCGGGGACTAGGGGACTGGCCATGTCCTCCATTAGAAGCACTCGAACAAGAGAGAATGCAAACGTTTGTTCCCGAGGGAGATGGGTGTCCCTGGCAAACCAGAGCGTTCTCTTCTGCTTGCAAACCACAGGTCAAGGAGACCCAGGATGGGCCACCCCGCAAGTTGCAGGTGTGATGCGCATTCTGTGGCCGCCAAGGAAAACGGCCAGGACACAGGGCCCAGATCAAGGCCGTTCTCTAGAGGGCCTGGAACAGGGGTAGGCGTGCATCTGCTGAGGAGTGTTCTTGGCCCTGGGACTGGAGACAGACGGGGAGTGGGGCCAGTGATCTGGCTTCCTTGGAGGAAATTTGCAGAATGTGGACAGAGCTGACTTTCCTTCTGTGCGCCGAGCAGAAAGAGCTCTTGACAAGGATGCTCCTGGTGAAGAGGCTCCTGTTCCAGTTCCCACAGTGTCCTGGGCACTGGGGGCCCCGGCCCCCAGGTGAGACCCCACCATGGCTGGGTGAGAGAAGTGTCAACAGATGCCGTGAACACGGGCACCCGAGATGCCCTGGCTTAGCTCCCAGTTCTTCTTCCCCCCTTACTGGGCATCAGGATGTGAATTCAATGTCTGCTCCACATCTTTGAGTGCACGCTTCCCTCCCCCAAAGGGAGACGAAGCTAACGTTTTGATGAGATCCTCTTAGGCAACAGGCCCCCTGCCCACTGACTTCATTTTGCAGGAGTGGACACTGGGGCTGGAAGTTTAGGAAACTCACCCAGGCTCTGGGAAGGCTGATGCTGGGGGCAGGGAGGGGTAGGTCCAAGGGGAGGACAGGGGTGTGGGGTCAGGGGAGGCCAGATCCCAGTCCAACTCCACCATCCGCTCACTCAGAGGAGATGTCAAACTCCCAGGATCTCAGTGCCCTTGGATGAGGGGGGAGGGTAGAAGGAAAGAATTCCATACGCCCTACCTCGCAGAATGTTGGGAGCCTCAAGTGAAAATAAGGGCTTCCCAGGTGGCTCAGTTATAAAGAATCCATCTGCTCACGCAGGAGACGCCAGGGATGTGGGTTTGATTTGGACGCGGGTTGGGAAGATCCCCTGGGGTAGGAAATGGCAACCTGCTCCAGCATTCTATTTTTTTTTTTAAATTTGATTAATTAATGTATTTAATTTTTGGCTGTGTTGGGTCTTCATTGCTGGTGGGCTTTTTCTGTAGTTGCAGAGGGTGGGGGCCACTCTCTAGTTGCAGCACATGGCTTCTCTTGTTTTGGAGCATGGGCCGTAGGTGCATGGGCTTCGGGAGTGGTGGCTCCCAGGCTCCAGAGCACAGGCTCAGTCCTGGGGCGCGCGGGCTTGGTTGCCTTGTGGCGTGTGGGATCTCCCCGGACCAGGGACCGAACCCATGTCTCCTGTGTGGGCAGGTGGATCCTTCACCACTGAGCCACCAGTGAAGCCCTGTTATGCGTTTTTAGGAGATGGGATACATCAGCAGCTGTCTAGCCCTGGGTCAACAACTGTGTTGAAATTCTTCTCTGCCCGCTATCAGGCAAAGCTTCAGAACTTTCAAATTCACATTTTTCTTGCATACTTACCTTTCTCATTCCTCCCTGATTTACAAACCTTGAACTGTCTTCTAATTCCCCAATAAATGAGTCTTTATTGCCGTTAACACTGGTTCTTGGCCTCTCTCATTGCAATAGTAATGACCCTCATTTCATCATTGGAAGTGTTATTAATAACTCATAATTCCTTAACTGCTATTTCGCCAGTGACAGCCACATGACAGCTGAAAGATTTTTTACCTGTGTCCTCTGCAGAGGGTGACAAAGCTGGGCCTTGAAGCCTGTACCCCTGCCTCCCAGCCAACAGTGTTTTCCACTGGCCACAGCGGTCAGCCTCCCGGCCAGTATTTATTGGGCATCTGCTATGGGGGAAAGCATGTCTTTATTTTTTTTATATTAATTTTTATTAGAGTTTAGTTGACTTGCAATGTTGTGTTAGTTTCAGGGGTACAGCAAAGTGTATCAGTTATACATATACATATATCCGCTCTTTTTTAGATTCTCTTCCCATATAGGTCATTATTGGGCATCTTTTGTGACTCAGCAGAGCTGTGATTGGACAGTTAGCTTGGACCTGGTCTGGACCTGGTTAGAAACCATTATGTATCAGCTGTACTTCCTTAGCTAAATTGTTAGATGAGTTGGCCTGTTTCCTCATTTATATAACGGGGTTGGAGGGTGAAGGATTAAAATGAGACAACACAGAAAGCCCTTATCTTGATGTTTGCCATTTAATATGTACTTGCTCAACAAGCCCCTTGCTATTATAACTTGAAATGCCTGTCGGGTACCTGGCGCCTGCAGGGTGCTGACAAGGACTCTCTGATTTGGACTCTGTGGGCTCAGATGAGATGCAGGGAGGCAGGGTGGATGCAGGCTAGGAAGCGAGGCACTCTGCTGCTGCTCTGGCATTCAGCGAACTGAATGGGTGGAGAATAAAAGAGGTTTGTTTTGCAAGTCCTTGAAAGTTTTCAATGAACTGTGGAAAAAAACCTGTGCTGAACATGCAAATGGATAATTGGGCTCACTTTCTACGCCTGCAAACACCAGCCACGGAAGGAAGGCAGGGGTAGTTGCATTTGAGGACAATGGAGCACCAAGGTTGAAGATGGTTTTTCCCATCACGACCAGAGGCAGAATGCGAAACTCAACTCCCTGGGGAGTAAGAGAAGCGCCAGCTGATAAAGCCAGGCTGTGTGTTTGTTAGCTGATTAGTCGTGTCCAACTCTTTTCGACCCCATGAACTGCAGCTTGCCAGGCTCCTCTGTCCATGGGATTTTCCATGCAAGAATACTGGAGCGGGTTGCCATTCCCTTTCTCCAGGGGATCTTCCCAACCCAGGGATCAGATCCAGGTCTTTTTCATTACAGGCAGATTCTTTACCGTCTGAGCCACCAGGGAAGATGGAGTCAGGCTGGGGTGCCACTAATTAGGACAGTTAAGTCCAGCCTCAACCCTCCAGTCGAGGAGATTTAGAACTTGAGTTGGGGTGGCTCCGAGAAAGAGGTGGAATTCACAATGGGATGAGGCCTGACTGAAGAAGGAAAGATGGGGAGCACGTTGGTGTCCTGGGGTGGCCACAACAGAGTCCCAGGTTGGGCAGCTTTAAACAGCAGAAATGTGTCCCCTCAAGGTTCTGGGAGCCAGACGTTCAAGATCAAGGCACTGGCAGGGCCGTGCTCCCTCTGAAGGCTCCAGGCAGGAATCTGCTCCACGCCTCCCCCTTGGCTTCCGTGTGGCCCCAAGTCCTAGGTCCATGGTCACGTGGCATTGTCTCTGCGTGTGTCTGTGTCTCTCCCACTCATAAGACACCAGTCTTATTGGACAAAGGGCCCACCCTATCCTAGGATGACATCATCTTAACAAGGTGAGATGGCAATGATCCTATTTCCAAATAAGGTCGCCTCTTGAGGTTCTAGGGAGGTTGTGAATTTTTCGAGGATGTATCCAACCCCATATAGGAAGGAAAGTGAAGGGAGACAGATAGAGAGGAGCTCACCACAGGTCTCACTCCCCCTGCCTGCCTCTGCATTGGACCTGGCTGTTTAGGGTTCACCAAGTGTTCCCAGAAGCTTTGGGGAAGGTGGGGCCTTGACACCCCCGACCTTGTCATGTCCCCAACCTCCCCTCTCCGGCTCACCCTACCTGACCCCGGCACCCAGTGCCCCAGGCCGGAAACCCGAGGCTGTCCTGGACACCCTCCTCTTTCTCTCCCCTCCCCTCCCCTGTCCACCTGCATTACGCTCACCTTTCCCACCCCGAGGGTCCCACTGCTTGGCTCCACCCTGAGTCACCGCCCCAGCCTCCAGGGTCGGGGGCCGAGACCCCTGCATCCAGCGGTGCCCGGGTGACTACTGATGACCGGCTTCTCCTCGCCCCAAATCTTCAAGGCCCCTCCTCTTGGCGCCTGATACCAGGACCTCTTCCAGGTGGCTGCTTTGCCAGGGTGTCCTGTGGGTGCTGGGGACTCAGCTGAACCCAGCATTGGCAGTTCGGGGGGGCCAGGTTCTGTCTCCCCCCATGGCACCCCAGGCACTTGTCTGTCCCAGCCCCTGCCACGTGGCTCACTTGTGTTGCCAATAGGGAGGAAGTTCACTCACTGAATACTCACTTCAGCTGGCATGTAGAACTGTCTACATGTGGATGAGCCCCATTTTATATGGAGGGGGAGACTCAGAGCAATAGCTTGTACTACGCCATGCAGCCAGTGGGTGACAACCAAGCCCCCAAACCCCTAACCTCAGGGGACTCCAGTGGTTAAGACTTCGCCTTTCAATGCAGGGGGTGCAGGTTCGATTTCTGGTCAGGGAGTTAAGATTCCACATACCTTGAGGCCATAAAACCAAAATATAAAGCAGAAGCAATATTATGACAAATTCGGTAAAGACATTAAAAATGGTCCACATAAAAAAAAAAAAATTCTTCTTAAAAAAAAGATTTACCAAAAAAACACAACAAAAACCCAACCTCAGCCAACTGGACTACTCAACTGCCCTTCCTGCTCAGGAAAGACAAGCAAGGGCCCCCAGAGGGTCAGCATGGGACCCCATCATCAGCCTCCAAGAGCCAGTGTCCAGGCAGGCTTGGGGCAGCACTTCAGGGGCCATGAGATGCACTGAGCTCTTCTCCACCTGCTCAGACCTGCAGCTGCTGCTCCGGGTCCCCCCGGGTACCCCCTTGACCGCAGTTCCTCCCAGACCTACCCCTCGGCCCGTCAGCCTGGTTTGTCTCACAGTCACTGTTCACCCGGCCTCACAGGTTGGATGTTCAGAAATCTTGGGGAGCCCTATCTGTCCTAGCCTTCTCGCCTGGGTGGCCTCTGCCCTAACCCCCCACCCCGTCCTCAGCCCGCCTGCTGCTCCCCTCGGGCAGGGCTGGGACTGGCCTGTCCTTCTGGGGCAGCATCCTCACCAGGGGCCCTGGCCCGCATCTCCACACATCTGGAATCTGCAGACACCAACAATGTCACCGCACTTGTGTCCACGGCTCCCAGTTGCTTGCCGACCATCCCAGCTGCTTGGGAAGCGCTTGGACTTTGCCTCACTCCTGGTACATCTCTGATCCTCTCTGGATGGGAAGATGCCGCCCTGCTCTGTCCCTCGGGTGCACCTGAGACCTCTATGACTGCCTGGGAGGCCCCAGTCTCGGGACCTGTGGGCTCGCCCTGCTCTCTCACCACTGGGAGCCCTGTGGCCCTTCACGGTCACCTGCTCCTTAAGTCACCTTGTTTGGGCTTCCTTCCCACACCCCACAGGCACTTCCGGGGACCACCCCCCAGGGATCACGTCCCAGCTCAACTCCTTCATGGGAATTCTAGTTCAGGGTCAGCTTCTGGCTCAAACCCAAGCTAAGCTACCACCTCTCCCCTCTCCCGGCGTGCCTGTGTTCACACCTACGTGTGCACTCCTGGCTCCACTCGAGGGCTCACTGGGGACCTTGCCCTGCGAGGCCCTGCCCCCAGAGCTACCACTGGAAAGCAACAGAGCTCAGACTCAAGGATCTCAATCCTCACTGACATCTACCAACTAGGTGACTTGTGAGTGATCCAGCTGCTTTGAGCCTCAGCTTCCCCACCACGTATTCCCCATGCTTTTGAACTGTGGTGTTGGAGAAGACTCTTGAAGGTCCCTTGGACTGCAAGGGGATCCAACCAGTCCATCCTGAAGGAGATCAGTCCTGGGTGTTCATTGGAAGGACTGATGCTAAAGCTGAAACTCCAATACTTTGGCCACCTCATGCGAAGAACTGACTCATCTGAAAAGACCCTCATGCTGGGAAAGATTGAAGGCGGGAGAAGAAGGGGACAACAGAGGATGAGATGGTTGGATGGCATCACTGATTCAATGGACATGAGTTTGGGTGAACTTCAGGAGTTGGTGATGGACAGGGAGGCCTGGCGTGCTGCAGTCCATGGGGTCGCAAGAGTTGGACACGTCTGAGCGACTGAACTGAACTGCACTGCACTTCTCCACGTATAGTGGAGGTGATAGCAATCTCCCTACGCTGCATACACCTCTTCCAGTGTCTCTTCTGGAACCTCCTGTGGGGTGGAGGGCTGGCAGTGTCATCCCTCCCTCGCAACCCCTGTCACCTGGAGCAGGGCCCAGCCCTTTCTCACTCTGTTCCCCAGTAATCACCCCTCACTCCCCTGGGTGCACTTCAGCTTGTGCAGAGAGAGCAACCAGACTCGGGGTCAGACAAGTGAAAAATAACCTCCACTCTTGCTCTGCAGAAAGGTTCCAGGCTCAGAATCACTGCTGGCTTGGAAGTCTGGAAGTAAAACCATCACCAGGGACTTCCCCGGTGGTCCAGTGGTTAAGAATCCACCTGCCAGTGCAGGGCACGTGGGGCAACTAAGCCACAAGTACTGAGACCCTGCTCTAGAACCTGTGCTCCGCAACAAGAGAAGCCACTGCGATAGAAACGTTTGCGTTGCAGCTAGAGAGTGCGCCCTGCTCTTTGCAACTGGAGAAAGACTGCACGCAACTGTTAACAAATAACTTTCAAAAGCTGTCACCAGATGAGAGAGGAAACCAGAGAACCAATTCCACTCTTGGGTTTGTTGGGTCTCCCGGGTGCAAAGGTGAGAGAGACCGGGGGCTTGTCCCCCTTCCTGCCCACCCCTCACGCTGTGTGTTCCCTTCCTCCTTATAAACGGCATCCTTCACGCACAAGCAGCACACCAACGCGGTCTCCAACAGGAACCACACAGCTGACTTAGAGCCTCTGAAGGTGTGGGTGTCAGGGTGCTAATTAGGACAGACGCCGATTATAGAAGCTCTGGGACAGAAGCACTCTCAGGTGGGGCTGAGACTCGACTCCCGCTGGGGGTGGAATTTGCCTTTGGGGCGCCCACAGTGAGGCTCCGGGCCTTCCGGGACACACCCAGGGGTGGGGGACTCTGTCCTTCCCCGGCCACTTTCTCACTTGATGCCACCTCAACCATTTTTACCAAGTGAAGTGTGATGTGAAAGTCACTCAGTCGTGTCTGACTTTTTGCAACCCCATGGACTGCAGCTCGCCAGGCTCCTCTGCCCATGGGATTCTCCATGCAAGAGTACTGGAGTGAGTTGCCATTTCTTCCTGCAGGGGATCTTCCCAACCCAGAGATCAAACTCAGGTCTCCTGCATTGTAGGTGGATTCTTTACCATCTGAGCCAACAGGGAAGCCGCCCCCCGCCCCCCCTCCGCCCCCGAAACTCCCAGAGGTCAAACCAGGACCCTGTGGGCACCTGCCAGGCCTTGAAACTGGTTTCTTAGATGGCCAGTTATCACCTCTCCACTCTGTCCTTCCCAGAAAACGTCGTGCTGGGAGGTGGTGCAGAGATGCTGCCCTGGGGACATGAGACGGGGACCACACCTTCCAGATCACCACAGGCTCGCAGGCTCCCGCTGCTAAGAGCCCGCTCCTCCCGTTGGGGGTCCTGAAAGTCTTTCTTCGGGGCTTCCTTATCTTGAATTCCTGAGAGCTGGCATCTTGGGATCCAGCAGACCGGGTTCAAATACAGGGCTCCCAACCCACAAGAGAGGTGACCGGGTGACTTCACATCATTGCACCTCAGTTTTCCCATCTGTAAATGGGGCATCATGTCCCGATTTCCCTGGGCTACTACGAAGAGACAATCAAATCATGTACCTAACATACCAAGTCAGGGCAGGAATTTGAAAGCCCTCTGCAAGCACTAGTTCTAGTCTCCTCCGCCACCCAGCCACCACCTTCCTGGTTCCAATACTCTACCGCAGCCCAGTGGACATTCCTTTTAGTGAAACAGAGGTGTTTGCTGGGGCTGAGACAGAGGAACCAATGTGAGCTCTGCGGCGGACCCTAGGACCTGTAGTTAGCAATGCTGCATTGAAAACGAAGTTCTGCCAACAGGGTAGATCTTGTGTCACGTGTCCTCACCACAAAAGAAAAAAGTAAATGAAAAATATGCTTTTAATAAAGGAGACACGGCGAGGGGCTTCCCTGGTGGTCCAGTGGCTAAGACCCCATGCTCCCAATGTTTGATCCCTGGTCAGAGGCTTCCCTTGTGGGGAAGCTCAACCGGTAAAGAATCTGCCTGCAATGCAGGAGACCTGGTTCGATTCCTGGGTTGGGAAGATCCCTTGGAGAAGGGAAAGGTTACCCATTCCAGGATTCTGGCCTGGAGAATTCCGTGGACTGTATAGTCCATGGGGTCGCAAAGAGTCAGGTACAACCGAGCAACTTTCACTTTTCACTTTCAAGAAACTAGATTCCACATGCTGGAACCAAGACTCAGCATAGCCAAATAAATGAAAGGGAAAGTAAAATTCAATGAGTTGTGTCTGACTCTTTGCGACCCCTTAAGCTGTAGCCCACCAGGCTCCTCTGTCCGTGGGATTCTCCAGACTAGAATACTGGAGTGGGCTGCCATTTCCTTCTCCAGGGGATCTTCCCAACCCAGGGATCAAACCTGTGTCTCCTGCGGCTCCTGCATTGTAGGTGAATCCTTTAACATTGAGCTACTGGGGAAATTATTGTTATAAATCATGTGAAATGCATTGCTTCAGAATAGAAGGAAGTGGGAGGAGGGGAGTTGGAGGTCAGGAAGCAGAATCCAACTGAAATTAGCAAAAGGCCCAAACAAAAGAACGTTTGCACTTCCTGGGCACAATCCACGGGACCAGACACAAACTCAGGCATGAAGACTAAGAACTAAGGTGAGGTTGACCGAGTGCACCAGACACAGGGGCCCAATAAACCGCTGTGTGTCCACAAGCAGCACACAGCTGGCCACCTCAGAGAGCAGAGCTCCAGGCATGCTGCCATTCCTGTGCTGCAGGCTTAACCTCCAGGACCTCAAAACGTGACCTTATTTGGAAATGGAGTCTTTACAGAAATGAACAGGTTTAAAGGATGTCATTAGGGAAGGCTCTGATCCAACATGACTGACACTCTCATGAAAAGGGGAGGTTTCGGAACCTCCCTGGTGGTCCAGTGGTTAGAACGCCGTGTTTCCACTACAGGGGTCCAGTTTCAATAGTTGGTGGAGGATCTAAGATCCCACGAGCTATGCAGTGTGGACCACCTCCCCCCTCAAAAAGAAAATCAGAAGAGGAAGCTGAAAGCAAAGAAGGAACCAAGACTTTGCACAGAATGCCGTAAGACAATATTCTGTGGGTCCTTCACTGGGCACATATAAATCCTAGTTAATTTTTTATAGATATTTTCATATGATTTTGACAGAAACAGGAGAAGGATCATTTCTTTTGGCTTGAAGTGTGCTGTGACTCGCTTGTGCGTTGCAGGGCTCAGTCTAGATCGCCATTAGATCGGCGTCTACCTTCACAAAATAAAAGTAGCACGTGAAAAAGTTTGAACGATTTGAGAATAGTCTGGTGGTTCAAATAGTTTTTCACTCTTCGAAAAATCTGATGCCAAGCAATAAGACTTTTCAAGTCTGAGTTGAAAATTTATATTTCCCAAGTACTGCCTTTCTGAGGTATTGAAAGAGATTAAAGGAAAAGATTTCTCTTTGATACAATTTTTCTCATTTTCACTGTGTGGAAATAAAAAGAATGTATTTCCCATAAATGGGAACTCTGCCCAGTGTCTCAAGAAACGTGTATTCCAGTGAAAACTGTGAGGCCCTTTTGGAGATAAAGTCCAAAATTTACTCATACTTTTAGATTATATGACTAATAAAAACTACCTTACTTTAATTACAGTGTTCTACACATGGTAATACAGGACATGTTTAGGAAGCTTCTATAAGCCTATGGTGTTATCTTGATTTCTACAAAGCGTGGTTGCCTTTTCTGTTTTCCTCTGTTCAGGGTATGACTTGTATTTTCCTTACCATGGGTTGCATTTTTCATTTTCCAAATTGGATCTTTTCCTGGAAATGTTTTCATGTTTTAATAAATTGTTTCAAACTGAAACAACAACAACAACAGAAGCCAGAAGAGGGAGGAGCTGCGGGTCACCTGGGGTTCCCAGGGTTGGACCACATGGTGATGGAAACACTGCAGCTTGTCCTGTGGTCAGCACGGGACAGAGGAGGCTGTGCTGAAGGCCAGCCCTCACTTGATTATTTTGTTTGTTTTTTTAAAATTTATTTATTTGGAGGCTAATTACAATATTGTAGTGGTTTTTGCCATACATTGATATGAATCAGCCACGGGTGTACATGTGTCCCCCATCCTGAACCCACGTCCCATCCCATCCCTCTGGGTCATCCCAGTGCACCAGCCCTGAGCACCCTGTCTCATGTATCGAACCTGGACTGGTAATCTGTTTCATATATGATAATATACATGTTTCAATGCTCTTCTCTCAGATCTTCCCACCCTTGCCTTCTCCCACAGAGTTCAAAAGTCTGTTCTATACATCTGTGTCTCTTTTGCTGTCTGACATATAGGGTTATCGTTACCATCTTTCTAAATTCCATATATATGCATTAGTATACTGTATTGGTATTATAGGGCACTGGAATGCAAAAGTAGGAAGTCAAGAAACACCTGGAGTAACAGGCAAATTTGGCCTTGGAATATGGAATGAAGCAGTGCAAAGACTAATAGAGTTTTGCCAAGAAAATGCACTAGTCATAACAAACACCCTCTTCCAACAACACAAGAGAGGACTCTACACATGGACATCAGCAGATGGTCAACACCGAAATCAGATCGATTATATTCTTTGCAGCCAAAGATGGAGAAGCTCTATACAGTCAGCGAAAACAAGACTGGGAGCTGACTGTGGCTCAGACCATGAACTCCTTATTGCCAAATTCGGACTGAAATTGAAGAAAGTAGGGAAAACCACTAGAGCATTCAGGTATGACCTAAATCAAATCCCTTATGATTATACAGTGGAAGTGAGAAATAGATTTAAGGGCCTAGATCTGATAGATGGAGTGCCTGATAAACTATGGACAGAGGTTTGTGACATTGTAGGGGAGACAGGGATCAAGACCATCCCCATGGAAAAGAAATGCAAAAAAGCAAAATGACTGTCTGGGGAGGCCTTGCAAATAGCTGCAAAAAGAAGAGAAGCGAAAAGCAAAGGAGAAAAGGAAAGATATAAACATCTGAATGCAGAGTTCCAAAGAATAGCAAGAAGAGATAAGAAAGCCTTCTTCAGAGATCAGTGTAAAGAAATAGAGGAAAACAACAGAATGGGAAAGACTAGAGATCTCTTCAAGAAAATCAGAGATACCAAGGGAGCATTTCATGCAAAGATGGGCTCGATAAAGGACAGAAATGGTATGGACCTAACAGAAGCAGAAGATATTCAGAAGAGGTGGCAAGAATACACAGAAGAACTGTACAAAAAAGATCTTCATGACCCAGATTATCACGATGGTTTTATCACTGACCTAGAGCCAGACATCCTGGAATGTGAAGTCAAGTGGGCCTTAGAAAGCATCACTACAAACAAAGCTAGTGGAGGTGATGGAATTCCAGTGGAGCTATTCCAAATCCTGAAAGACGATGCTGTGAAAGTGCTGCACTCAATATGCCAGCAAATTTGGAAAACTCAGCAGTGGCCACAGGACTGGAAAAGGTCAGTTTTCATTCCAATCCCAAAGAAAGGCAATGCCAAAGAATGCTCAAACTACTGCCCAATTGCACTCATCTCACACGCTAGTAAAGTAATGCTCAAAATTCTCCAAGCCAGGCTTCAGCAATATGTGAACCGTGAACTTCCTGATGTTCAAGCTGGTTTTAGAAAAGGCAGAGGAACCAGAGATCAAATTGCCAACATCCTCTGGATCATGGAAAAAGCAAGAGAGTTCCAGAAAAACATCCATTTCTGCTTTATTGACTGATGCCAAAGCCTTTGACTGTGTGGATCACAATAAACTGTGGAAAATTCTGAAAGAGATGGGAATACCAGACCACCTGACCTGCCTCTTGAGAAATCTGTATGCAGGTCAGGAAGCAACAGTTAGAACTGGACATGGAACAACAGACTGGTTCCAAATAGGAAGAGGAGTACGTCAAGGCTGTATATTGTCACCATGTTTATTTAACTTATATGCAGAGTACATCATCAGAAACGCTGGACTGGAAGAAGCACAAGTTGGAATCAAGATTGCTGGGAGAAATATCAATAACCTCAGCTATGCAGATGATACCACCCTTATGGCAGAAAGTGAAGAGGAACTCAAAAGCCTCTTGATAAAAGTGAAAGTGGAGAGTGAAAAGGTTGGCTTAAAGCTCAACATTCAGAAAACGAAGATCATGGCATCTGGTCCCATCACTTCATGGGAAATAGATGGAGAAACAGTGTCAGACTTTATTTTTCTGGGCTCCAAAATCACTATAGATGGTAACTGCAGCCATGAAATTAAAAGACACTTACTCCTTGGAAGGAAAGTTATGACCAACCTAGATAGCATATTGAAAAGCAGAGACATTACTTTGCCAACAAAGGTTCGTCTAGTCAAGGCTATGGTCTTTCCTGTGGTCATGTATGGATGTGAGAGTTGGACTGTGAAGAAGGCTGAGCGCCGAAGAATTGATGCTTTTGAACTGTGGTGTTGGAGAAGACTCTTGAGAGTCCCTTGGACTGCAAGGAGCTCCAACCAGTCCATTCTGAAGGAGATCAGCCCTGGGATTTCTTTGGAAGGAATGATGCTAAAGTTGAAACTCCAGTCCTTTGGCCACCTCATGCGAAGAGTTGACTCATTGGAGAAGACTCTGATGCTGGGAGGGATTGGGGGCAAGAGGAGAAGAAGGGGACGACAGAGGATGAGATGGCTGGATGGCATCACTGACTCGATGGATGTGAGTCTGAATGAACTCCCGGACTTGGTGATGGACAGGGAGGCCTGGCGTGCTGCAATTCATGGGGTCGCAGAGTCGGACAAGACTGAGCGATTGATCTGATCTGATGGCAGTTCTATTTCCAGTTTTTTAAGGAATCTCCACACCATTCTCCATAGTGGCTGTACTAGATTGCATTCCCATCAACAGTGTAAGAGAGTTCCCTTTTCTCCACACCCTCTCCAGCATTTATTGTTTGTAGATTTTTGGATAGCAGCCATTCTGACTGGCATAAGATGGTACCTCATTGTGGTTTTGATTTGCATTTCTCTGATAATGAGTGATGTTGAGCATCTTTTCATGTGTTTGTTAGCCATCTGTATGTCTTCTTTGGAGAAATGTCTGTTTAGTTCTTTGGCCCATTTTTTTTTGATTGGGATGTTTATTTTTCTGGAATTGAGCTGCAGGAGTTGCTTGTATATTTTTGATATTAGTTGTTTGTCAGTTGCCTCGTTTGCTATTATTTTCTTCCATTCTGAAGGCTATCTTTTCACCTTGCTTATGTTTCTTTTGTTGTGCAAAAGCTTTTTAAGTTTAATTAGGTCCCATTTGTTTATTTTTGCTTTTATTTCCATTACTCTGGGAGGTGGGTCATAGAGGATCCTGCTGTGATTTATGTCAGAGAGTGTTTTGCCTATGTTTTCCTCTAGGAGATTTTTAGTTTCTGGTCTTACGTTTAGAACTTTAATCCATTTTGAGTTTATTTTTGTGTATGGTGTTAGAAAGTGTTCTAGTTTCATTCTTTTATAAGAGTTTGAGCAGTTTTCCCAGCACCATTTGTTAAAGAGATTGTCTTTTCTCCATTGTATATTCTTGCCTCCTTTATCAAAGATAAGGAGTCCATAGGTGCATGGATTTATTTCTAGGGTTTCTATTTTGTTTCGTTGATCTATATTTCTGTCTTTGTGCCAGTACCATACTGTTTTGATGACTGTAGCTTTGTAGTACAGCCTGAAGTCAGGCAGGTTGATTCCTCCAGGTCCATTCTTCTTTCTCCAGATTGTTTTGGCTATTCGAGACTTTTTGTATTTCCATACAAATTATAAAATTATTTGTTCTAGTTTTGTGAAAAATACCATTGGTAGCTTGATAGGGATTGCATTGAATCTACAGATTTCTTTGAGTCATATGCTCATTTTCACTATATTGATTCTTCCAATCCATGAATATGGTATATTTCTCCATCTATTTGTGTCCTCTTTGATTTCTTTCATCAGTGTTTTCTAGTTTTCTATATATAAGTCTTTTGTTTCTTTCAGTAGATATATTCCTAAGTATTTTATTCTTTTTGTTACAATGGTGAATGGGATTGTTGCCTTAACTTCTCTTTCTGTTTTCTCACTTTAAGGCCAGTTAAGGGGTGGGGGCTGTGATTGGGGCTCTCCAGTGAGCAAGCAGACAACATCCAGGGCCATGAGAAACTGAGTGGGTCTGGGGGTAAGCTGTGGTTACGAAGGCTAGGAGATGTGGATACACTTGCCCAAGATTGGAGGCTCTTAAGGAGTAGACCCAAGTCTCAAACCCAGATATCCAAGCTCCTGTTCAGGCGCCCAGTACACTTGACCACAATGCAAGTGAAGAGACATCTGGATGCCGGGTTGAACTGCAAACACTGCTCATGTCTGTGGTCATGGTTAATAGCCCACCTTTCCAAAAATGAAATGTATCTCCCTTTTGGAGAAGGAAATGGCAACCCATTCCAGTATTCTTGCCTGGAGAATCCCACGGATGGAGGAGCATGGTGGGCTATAGTCCATGGTGTCGCAAGAGTCAGACACAACTGAACAACTAAACACATCTCCCTTTTAGCATTCATTCATTCACTCATCCCCTCACTCACTTATTCATCAGGGAAGCATCTACTTGGCTCTAGCCCCTACTCTCTGTTCCTCCCTTCAATATCCATATACAGTCAGTCCCTTACGCATGAATGAGTTATGTTCCAAGAGCATGTCTGTAAGTCCAATTTGTTAGTAAGTCGAACAAAGTTAGCCTAGATACCCAACTAACACAATTGGCTACATAGTACTGTACTATAATAGGTTGATAATACTTATCAAACAAATAATACATAAAAAACAAACAGAAAAAATAAAGACAGCATTTTTAATCTTTCAGTACAGTACCTTGTAAGTACAGTAGTACAGTACAACAGCACGCACACAGGGGCTGGCATCGAACAGTCAGAAGAGTAAGATGGTGGAGCTGAAGGATCTTCAGCAATAGGAGACAGAGGCTTGTGTGCCTTCTCAGTTGTGTCCAAGTCTTTGAGAGCCCACGGACTGTTGCCCGCCAGGCTCTTCTGTCCATGGGATTTCCCAGGCAAGAACACTGGAATGGGTTGCCATTTCCTCCCCCAGGGAATCTTCCTGACCCAGGGATCAAACCCAAGTCTCGTGTCTCTTACATTAGCAGGCGGATTCTTTACCACTGAGCCACCTGGGAAAGGAGACAGAGGGCAAGCTGCAATTTTGCTCATTCCTGATGTTGATGGAACACATGTTCACCTCTTTGAAAGTTCACACCATGAAGGTTTTTAAGTAGGGGCTTATTGTACTGTGTTCTGCCCACAAGCCAAGCTCAGGTTCAGCTCAGGCCACAGCAGGGAAGCCATGACCTCGATTATGGGGCAGAAGTCCCCCTTGTACATAAGTTCTTCATGGTGAGTTTCTAGAGGGAGGAGTAAGGAACTGTTGTGTAGAAGTTAGAAGTTCTCAGAAAAGGCACCGTTTGAAGTCAAGCTTGGAGGACCAAGAGGACTTTAAAAGGTGGGTTCTGAGAGAAAGGGCATTCCGATAGAGAGCGTAACATGGGCCCAGGGAGGGTGGACTCACGTGCTGGTCACTTTCAGGGTAAAGTGCATCTGCAGCAGCGGCCAATGATTCCTGCTAAGTTTCTCTCCCTCCATGTAACCAATTCCCTCTCTCAGAGAGCACCCAGCCCCTGGTATTTGTTGCTGGGTAACTCTGAAAACGACAGAGGGGCATGTACAAGATCATCATGGTAACTTGGATTAAATAATGTAAACTTGTAAACAGGACCAGCATCTCCCTGTGTCTGTGCAGGTTACGGACAATTTGAACATCCTCTGTTAATTCAATTACATACACGCCCAATGAACTTATTATGAAATTTTACTAAGAACCAGTGACATTTACAGATTACAGTAGGAACCCTGTCACTCTGTCTCTGGGAACACAGGTGCCTAGGCAGTCCACTTTACCTGGCTGACCGGGTAAAGCGCTAGGTAGAGGGGACCCCATCCAAGCTGGGCTGAACCTGGAATGGAAGGAGCCAGAGCCAGCCTTTTTGGATTGCATTTGGTGAGCCCTGCTCGGCCAAAGAGTCGGACACGACTGAGCCACTGATCTGATCTGATCTGATCTTCTCGACCAAACCCATGATGGTACTTAGGACAGGCCATAGTTTTGTGAGTCTTCAGCAAAGCTCACAAAGTAATCACAGCGACTCCTCACTTAAGGGCCTCCTAAAGGCTAGCGGTGGGGTTGGGGAGAAGAAGCCCCCACTCTTTCAAGGCCCAACAAACACAGAAGTCACCGCCAAATGCCCTGAATAGGAGGCCAGAAGGACCTTAGGGTTCTGACTTGAAAAAAAATTCCAACAACTTCTGCTGACAGTAGAAGCAAGGGAGCGGCAAGTTGGCATATGCTGAAAGGGGCATTTGTTGCCTGTGTTCGCTGGGGTATTTTGTGTGCTGCAGAGGAATCCGAACCTACAGTAATTTAGCAGTGTAAACGTTTAACAGTTTAGTTTGAGTAATATGTTTGCACCATTTCTCCCTAGCTTCTCTCAAACATAGTAGGATGCTACCAACACGGCACAAAGCTTTCCAACGTTAATTGATGAAGATGGTAACTCCACGATGCTATGTCCACTCAGAAATGTCAACTCCTGGCTGCGGGGCTGGGAGTTCTAAAATGCAATCTCCGCAGCTGCGGTTATAAGTGTTTCATGTCACATTGACCTGGCACGTCTAAGAATTTTAACACCAGCCTTAAAAAATTCCAATGACATCTGTTGAGAGTTTAATTGTGAGTGTAAAAAAAAAAAAAAAATCATTAAAGGCACAGTCAAGAGATCAATTTTCAGATTGTTTAAACAACACGGTGGCTATCAGGCGGTAGAGGACTCTGGAGACATGACGAAGTTAATCTCCTGAGTGGCCGCGCTTAGTGTACAGCGGGCAGGAGTGGATGGAAGACAACTTAAATGAAGTAGGAAAAGACGGGCAAAGAGGGATGAGGCGAGAGCCAGAGGAGACCAGGAATGGGAAAGAGGGCCATCTCCCGTCCCATCGGAAAGTGTCCCTGACCCCGGGCTGACGTGGTGAGCGTCCCGTTTCCCTCGGGTTTGGCTGAAGATGGGGGCGGAGAAGAAGAGGAGCTGCCGGGGTTGCCGCCAGGATCCACTTTTGTTCGGCTATCCCGGCGCGGGTCGCGATGGGGCGGCAGTGCGCAAGCGCGGGCGGGGCGGGGTAGGGGCGGCTGGGGGCGGGGCGAGGCCCGGGGACGGAGCCGTGCAGGGGCGGGCTCGCGTTCGGGCCCCGCCTCCCGCCGCCCCGGCCCGCTGCATCCGGGCACTGCCCGAATTAGCATCGTGCCGAGGCACAACTTTGCCGAGGCCCCAGCGAGATCCAGGCGCGCGCCGGAGGAAATATAGTCCCTGCCGCCTGGCAGCTCGCGCGGGGGCTGCGCGGGGGCTCCCGGCGCCGGGGCCGGGGGTCGGGGGGACCATGGGCCGGGCCGCGCCCGCAGCCCGGGAACTCGGCGCAACTTGCCGGGCTTCCTGAGGAGTTGAGGGGGCACGCGGCCGCCTTTTTCCCCCGAGTCTCCAGACCCCCCTCCCTCCCTTTTCGGCCGTGGGGGAGGGGGCTCGTGTCCACCCCCGGGGCTCCCTCGCACCATCCAGGAAGACCCGATCCGCCCGCGTCCGCCCCGACCCGCGCGAAGCCGTGCAACTCCCCGAGAACCGGGGCCAAAGTGAGCGCAAAGTGCTGATGGAGCTGCAGAGCCGGCCCGAGGCGCTCGCCGTGGAACTCGCGCGCCACCAGGTAGGCGGTCGGGGGCTGCTGGCCTCGGGGGTCCGGGGTCTGGGGTCCGGAGCCCGGCGTCCTCTTCTTCGTCTCAGGGCGCGCAGAGCTGGAGAGGCCCCCTCTTTTAAGCCTGCTGCCCCAGGGATCGGGGGAGTGTGTACATGAACCGACTCCCCCTTTGGGCTTCCCCTCTGCGCCGCCCCCCTCTGTTTCGTGCAATCCAGCACAGTTTGAGGGATCGGGGGCGCTTGGGACCCGAACCTAGTGTCTTCTCTTTCTCGGGCAGGATCTGCAGGACGAGGGTCCCGGGAGAGGGTCCCCTGCGTGCGCTTGCCCGGTTGTGTGTGTGTGTGTGTGAGTGTGAGTGTGTACGCCCACTCCCTCCGCCCCCACCCCCCGGGTGCAATCCTGTACAGTTTGCAAAAGTAGTTTTGGCGATAGTTGCTTGGGCGAGCAGCGGCTTGGCGGCCGGAGCCCGGGCGGTGTTGCGGCGTGTGCGCGCGCGCGTGTGTGTGTGTGTATGTGTTGGGGAGATTAGGACGCGACTTGAATATTTATGAGCTTTGCTCGACACGGACTCGCCGTGTTTACTTGGCTCTTTGTTCCTCCCCCTACCCCCGGCACACACTCACACTCTCTCGCACACGCACCCTGGCCTGCAAACTTGCACGGCTCGGGGCGCGCCGCCGGGTGGCCGCGGCCCCCGCCCCGCCCCGCGAGCTGCCCCGATGAGGCGGCAGCCACAGGTAAGCGGCCCCGCGCGGCACTGCCCGGCCACCTAGCGGGGAACTCGGGCGGGGAGGGGGCGGCGGCCCCGAGGAGCCCCGGGCGTACTGGACCCCCCCTCCATCCCGGGGCGGCTGGCCTGAGCCCGCGCCTCCGTGTTTCCGCAGAACGGCGACCTCAAGAAACAGCTGCACGAGCGGCAGCCGCGGATCGCCGCGCTCAGCGACAAACAAGTAAGCGAGCCGGAGCCGGCCCCCTGTCCGGGGTGGCGGGATGGGGGGACTAGGAGGGGTCGCCGGGCACTTGGGTAGCACCCTAAAAAGTGCTGGCCTCGGCGCCGCGCGCCCAGACTCCCAAAGGAGTCTCTGCGGTCTTCAAAGTTACCCGCCCACCCCCTGCTTCTGGGAAGAAGGGGCCAGGGTCTTGGAGGCCGAGGCGGGGGGCAGCGCGGCTCCCGCCGTGGCCGAAGGAAAGATGCTGCCCTTAAAAGGCGGCGAGCAGCCCGGCGTCCATTTTGAGTTGGTGGACATGTTTTTGGAATGTGGACATTTCTCCCGCTCCCTGTCCCCCCCAACGGCCCCCGTCCCCGGCCTCCCGCGGACGTCAGGGTGCTGAGAGAGGGGGCGGTCATTCGGGCCTGGACACCAAACTCCTTGGAAGTGGATTTTGCCGGGGGGAGGGGGGGGGGGGAGGTTTACGGCGCAAATCTTAATTTAAAGAAATCGTTCTTCCTCCGGGCTCCCCCCTCCCCTCCCACTTCTCCGGCATCACTTTTATTCTCGGAACCTGACGCCAGCCAGCTCCCGGGGAACAAAAGAAAGGCGCCCCCGGGACCCCTCGGTTCTGCCCAACTTTGGGTCTCCGGGCACCGGGTGTCCACTGGGGCCCGCGAGGAGCTGCTTGCCGTGGGGATGGCGGCGGGGGGCCCGGCCGCCGACCCCTCCCGGCCCCCTTGGTGAGGAAAAGTTGTCCATTGTGACTTAGTTGTGCGGAGCTCAGCGCTAGAGGGGTTTCAGCACCGCGAACAGAGGCCGCTGCCGCCGCCGCCGCCGGAGCTCGGCCGGCCGCGCGCCCCGCCCCCTCTCCCTCCCCGCTCCCGCCCCTCCCCCTCCGCGCCCCCTCCCCCCACGCCCCCTCCCCACACTCGCACCCCCGCCCCTTTCCCAAGCAGAGAACTTTGAGCGGCGCAGCCAATGGCGCTCTCAGGGCTCCGAGGCTGGCGGGGGCCCCCTCCTCTCCTCCCTCCATCCGCCCCGCGGGCCCGCTCCCCCCCGCCCTGCCGCGCCAAGCCCCCCCCTCCCGCCCCACGGGCCTTCGATCGCGCTTCCTTCGGAATGCCGGCCGCCGGCGTCAGCCTCAAACTTGGACCGCCCCCGCCCGCCGATCCGGTCCCCTTTTCCCTCCCTCAACTGCGGGTCGGGGGCGGGCGGGATCCGAAGACCCCCCGCCTCCCCGGAGGGATGGTCGGTGTAGGGGAGAGAAGTGGACGTGGCTGGCGGGGGTTGGCGGCGACCCCGGCGAGGGAGAACTCGGAGGCCGGGTGTGCGTTTCGAGTCTTTTTAAAGTTGCAAAGTGGTGGAAGGGGGGCATGCAGAAGAGGAGGAGGAGGCCTGAGGCTGCGGAAAGAAAGACGGCTGTGGCCGCGCTATCGGCGCCTGGTCGGAGGCGTCGGGCTGGACGCGCGGGTGGGGACGAACGCGTTAACCCCTTTCCCGCGGTGCCGCGGCCCCCCTCCCCGGCCGCGCGCCCCCGCCCGGGAGTGGAAGCTTCCATTCCCGTCGGAGGAGCAGGGGGAGGGGGCGCCCGGCGCGCGGCTCGGGCGAAGTCGGGGAGTTCGCGGGGCGGGGGGAGGGGACCCAGGCCCGGCATTACCATTTTGATTGCTTTGATGCCATTTTTGGAGGGGGAGGGGTTGGGAGACCCTTCTGCGCTGAGCACAAAGATGTTTAATCACTGTGTGAAATCAAATCAGATACTTAAAAAAAAAAAATCACCAAATCTGGAACCTTGTGATAGCTGAGGGTTCCTAAGCTCCCTTTTTTTTTCCCCACTGGGTAAAACGGCAAGTTGTTGACTCCTGCTCCGAGTAGAAGATTTAAAAGAGAAAATTCCACTAAGCCGGCAGCTCTCCTCGCAACAATGTCTCTTTATGTGTGCTTGTACAATACGTGGCAATAGTTGTACTATTTGGAGTGGCTTTTCGGAGCTTAGGTTTGCTCCTTTCTGTATTGTAGCAACTATTTCTAGGCTGTTTAAATTTTTATGATGATAGTAAATGAGTAGCTATTTATTATCTGTCATGCCTGAATTTAGATGAGGCCGGGGAGAGAAACATTTGAAAATCGTGTTTGAAGGTTGCGGGTGCCGCTGGTGGGGGCGGGGGGTGCGGGGAGGAGCCGTCCTACTCCGGTCTGCCTTTGCCTTTAAATCTGAACTCGGAGAAGGATGCTGCTGAACGGAATGTACCTCCATCTTTTTTGTGTGTGTGAGTGTGTGTTTAAAAAAAGGAAGAAAGAGAACAAGGAAAACTTTTGTTCCCTGACCTTTTAAAAATATTTCTCTCTGAGATGACTAAAAATAACGTCTGGGGAGCAGCCAGCGTTTGTCCTGGCCATCGGAACTTGTGTTTGTCACTGTGAGCGCGTTGTTTTTCCTTTCTCCTTTGTGGCATTTTATATAGCAGGGGCTCATAAAAGAGGGAGGGAGGGAGCTGGGGCCGTGGTGCAGCATGCTAATAAAGCTGCCTCGGCTCTCCCGAGCTCCGCGGTGAAATCTTTCAGAGGTCACCTATGAAATGAGTTTGTAGACTTAACATTTACTCACCTCTGCCTCCTTGGGAGAATTTGGTGGAGATTGGCAGCTTGGCTGGGGAAAGGGTCGGAGGAATGAGCCCTTGGAGGTGATTAAGGGCTGCACCGGGGGTCTCTTGAAGAGGGGTGATGGGCTCTGCTTGGTTATCCCAGCACCTGCCCAAGGAGCTGGAATGGACGATCAGAGCTGAAAAAGCCAGTAGTGTTTCAGAGTTTGCTTTCAACTCAACAGAAAAGTAAGGGTAGTGTTGGTTGAGAGATTTGCTTGGGGAAAAAACTCACACCATCTTCCCCTCCGGAGATGTGTTTCTGTCCTGCTGCCGCTTGGAGGATGGCATATAAAGGTTAAGTTTCAATTAAAAGAGCACCCGTGAAGGTGATGAACTGGATAGTAAAATGGACGGATGACCTCATTATCCACATTTGTTAGAAATACAATAGCAGCGAGTAATATCTTGTGGTGCCTAGCCATCAATTTCCCATTTGTGCCCTTGGCACTGGAATTTTTTTCAGTTACTTCTGGAAACACGGACGAGGGCTTGAAGATGTTTTTCCAGGACTCCTAGGAGTAGATAGGTTGTTCGTTGGTCAGAAGTAGAGAGATAGAAATTGTGTGTGAGTGTCCAGCGTTTCTTCCACCATTGCTAGACTAGGGGATAAATGGGAAACCAGCATCTGTAGGACCTTGCTGTTTGAAAACAGAGTTCACTTTTTTTTTTTTTTAAGAGGAAGCTGTAGGAGTTGGTCAGTAGCCCTTGGTGGCCAGGCTATTTGAAAACAGAGTTCATGTTTTTCTCCTTTTTTAAAAAAAGTGGGAGCTGTAGTTGGTCAGCAGCCCTCGATGGCCAGGCTGCGTTCCGGGGGTGGCCCCCCCACCACTGGGCTGTGACCCCCGTGGAGGAAGGACCCCCTCGTCTTTAACAAGATGTGATGTGTGAAGACTCCATTAGTTGCTCCAGTGATTTTACGCCATGAATTTGCAGCACATGCAGAGAGGCAGTAACATTTTTATTTAAATTGTCAAGCAACAAGCACTTCCGCGTAAATAACAGGCCCATCATAAATACCACAGGGCTTTTTTTTTTTTCTTCCTCTTTGGAGTTCTCAGCACAACACTTGAATGCCATGTGAAGCAGGCATCTTCACGCAGGTTCAGCTTCACCTTGGAGTGAGAGGACCTCCGGTATGAACTTCAGGATGTGCTGATCTGGCAGAGAGACCCCTCCTTCCCCCTACTCCACTGCCCAGTGATCTCGGGGCCTTGCATGCTGCCCGATACATCGATTTGATGAACTCTGGATTCCGAGGGGCTGTCCTCAAGTGCAGCAATAAAAATATGTCTTCTTGAAAGGTATTGTGTATGTGGCATTCGCTCAGGCGCTGAATCACGTCTTCTCTGTGATTCACTAGCTCCGGTGGCCACCTGAGGGGTCCCACGGCGGAAGTGTTCACGAACAGAGTGGCAGGGTGGGTCTGTTCTGAAGGCTTCCCAGTTGCTTTCAACCCTTCCATTAAAGGATGTTCCATTCTCCAGGCTCTGACCCTGTGTCTGCGCGAATCCAGGAGGCTAAATGTCAGGCTTCCTCATCTAGAGTTCAAGATGTCTTTCTTCAAACAGCACCTTTACATGGGAAGGAGAAAACTGATGCCCTCTCCATCTTTCATAGTCTGGAAACGAGCACAGGGTTGAGACAGCAGAGCCTCAGTCCTGGCTTTACCCAAGTGCCCCCTGCTTGGCAGTGACTCCTTACTCCCCCCTCAGCACCCCCCACAGCCAGTCTCTAGGACCCACACTTTTATCCAAGCCACGTTTTCCTGGAGTCTCTCTTCCCCTCCATCTGTCCACCCCTCTGGTCCCTCCTCCATTATCTCTTAGCTGGAAGATTGCAGTAGCCTTCTCACTGCATCCACTATTATTGAAATAGAATTCAGATATTGCGTACGTCACCCGTTTAAAGTGTACAGTCAAGTAGTTTTTATACCTTCACAGATATTTGCAGCCGATCACCACCATCAGTTTTAGAATATTTTCAGAATATTGTTGTTCAGTCTCTCAGTTATGTTAGATTCTTTTCGATCACATGCACTGCAGCACACCAGGCTCCTCTGTCCTCGAGTATCTCCCACAGTTTGCTCAAATTCATGTCCATTGAGTTGGTGTTGCTATCTAACCATCTCATCCTCTGTCACCCTCTTCGACTTTTGCCTTCAGTCTTACCCAGCATCAGGGTCTTTTCCAGTGAGCCAGCTCTTCGTATCAGGTGGCCAGAGTATTACAGAATATTACCCAGTCGTTGTTGTTTGGTAGCCAAGTCGTGTCTGACTCTGTGACCCCACGGACCACAGCACACCAGGCTCCCCTGTCCATCCCCATCACCTGAGCTTACTCAAACTCGTGTCCATTGAGTCAGTGGTACCATCCAACCATCTCATCCTTTGTTGCTACTTTCTCCTCCTGCCTTTGATCTTTCCCAGCATCATGGTCTTTTCCAGTGAGTTGGCTCTTAGCATCAGGTAGCCAAAGTACTGGAGCTTCAGCCTCAGCATCAATCCTTCCAGTGAATTTTCAGGGTTGATTTCCTTTAGGTTTGACTGGTTTGATCTCCTTGCTGTCCAAGGGACTCTCAAGAGTCTTCTCTAGCACCGCAGTTCAGAAGCAGTGATTGGGACTCAGCCTTCTTCATGGTCCAACTCTCACATCCATACATGACTGCTGGAAAAACCATAGATTTGACTAGATGGACCTTTGTTGGTAAAGTGACGTCTCTAAGCACAAAATAATGCCTCTCGCAGCGATGCAGATGGACCTGGAGATCGTCATACTGAAAAATGGGTAGAAAGACAAATATATGATATTGCTTATATGTAGAATCTAAAAATTGGTGCAAATGAACTTCTTTACAGAACAGAAATAGAGTCACAGATGCAGAAAACAAACTTCTGGTTACCAGAGAGGGAAGTGTATATGTAAAATAGGTAACTAATCAGGACCTACTATGTGGCACAGGGAACCACTCAGTGCTCTGTGGTGACCTGTGTGGGAGAAGAATCTGAAAAAAAGTGGATACATGTATATATAAAACTGATTCCCAGGTGGCTCGGTTGGTAAAGAATCCGCCTGCCAATGCAGGAGACGCGAGTTCCATCCCTGTGTTGGGAAGATCCCCTGGAGAAGGAAATGGCAACTCACTCCAGTATTCTAGCCTGGGAAATCCCATGGACAGAGGAGCCTGCCGGGCTACAGTCCACAGGGTCACAAGAGTTGGAGACGGCTTAGTGACGACTAAACCACAAACGCAACGTAACTGATTCACTTGACTGTAGAGCAGAGGCTAACAAAACGTAGCAGATCAACTATATACTCCAATGAAAACTAAGAAAAAACGTTTAGAACATTTTCATCCTCTCAGTGAGAAAGCCTTTGGGTCTCACCCCTCCCATCGCCGCACCAGGCCGCAGGCATCCACTCATTCACCGCCTGTCTGCAGGTCTTTCTGTCGCTGTAGAGTTGTCTGTTCTGCACTTGCACATGAGTGGAGTCATATCGTGTGGTTTTGTCTGTTGGGCTGCTTTCACCGAGCAGAATGTTTCAAGGTCCACCCAAGTTGTAGTGTGTCAGACTTGGTTCCTTCTTATGTCTGAATGATCTTCCGTCGTACGGGAGATCTTATCCTGTGCCCATTCACCAGCTGATGGGCTCTTGGGTGGTTTCCACTCCCAGGCTCTTGGGAACAGTGTACTACATTTCCTTGCACCTCTCTGGTTCATCTTCCATCAGCGTTAGTGTCTTGAAACTGGATCAAGATCACAGTGCTCCTTGTGGAAGCCCTTCTGGTGGTTTCCTGCTGCTCTGTGGGGGGCTGGCCCTGCGCCCCTGCTTGACCTCCGCGCTGGGACCCTCACCTGCCCGCTCCCCCGTACAGTGCTGCTCCTGGGCTGCTCTGCAGCAGGGGCCTCGGGTACCACGAGCATCTTCTGCTCTGGAGACCGCCAGCCATTACCGTCTTCATCTTTTCATGGAAGCCCACTTTCCCTGCTAGACCGGAAGCTCCCTGAGGGGCGGGGGCTGTGCTCTTCGCCCCCTCTCCCGGGTTCCGAGAGCAGCGCCTTGTGCTGGATGTGTGTTGGTGCAACAGGCAAATGACTAAGAAGATGGGTGTGCGGGTTGCAGGGACCAGCAACCAGCCCCAGAGGAGTCCTAGGAGTTGTCCTCTGTAGGCGTGCAGTAAACAGATTTTTAAAATCTGGCATTTGGAATGTGCAGCACAGAGATATGACTAGTAGCTCCTCTGGTCTCGGAAATTTCACAAGAGAGTGAAGTACAGACGACCATGTGTCAAGGGGATTCCAGAAAATTCTGTGAAAACCATGCTGTGCAGGCCCCTGGAGATGAGAGACAGCTTCCTGGGGGAGAAGGGGCTTCCAGGATGCCCAGGGTCATGTTTGGGAGGAGCTGGTGTCCCAGCTGAGGGCTAATGGCCCAAGGAGACCTGCAGGTGTTGGCGAATTTCCAGCAGTTGAAGCATGGAAGAGAGAGAGACAGGCAGACAGCAGAGAGGGCAGGCTGGGGCTGGAGCCAGGAAGACGCTGAATGCCGAGCAAAGGGCCTGGGTTGTGTGCCAGGTTTGGGAGATGACCTGGGGCTTTAGGGCAGCTTAGGAGGAGGGGGAGGGAGAAGGTGTGTTAGTCACTGAGTTGTGTCTGACTCTTTGCAACCCTATGGAGTATAGCCCCCCAGGCTCCTTGGTCCATGGGATTCTCCAGGCAAGAATACTGGAGTGGGTTGCCGATCACTTCTCCAAGGGATCTTCCTGATCGAACCCAGGTCTCCTGCATTGTGGGCAGATACTTTACCATCTGAGCCACGAGGGAAGTTGGGAGGAGGGTGAAGGAGGGCTGAAACTGCTCCCTGGCCTCTGTCACCTGTGTGGGAGGTTCTTGCAGGGACAGTGACACCCATGTGTGATGTGGAGAGGACGCTGTTGGACTCGGGTGACCAGCACATGACAGGCTTGAGGGTGGGGGGGCAGTGTGCTGACTCTTCTCCTCCTGCCTTCCGCAGAGCTCCTTACAGCTGAGAAATGAGTGGGGGACGTTTCTAGAAGCTTCTAGAAGGTGACTTGGGGCAACTCTGCTCAGTTGGTTTAAGGAAGAAAAGTGTGTATGTGTGTGCATAACACATGGTTGCACTTTTATGACTGATCTTATTTAGACTATTTATAAATTGTATAATAAGGAATAGTATAGTTGACCCTTGAACAACAGGGGTTCAGAGGTGATGACCCTCCATGCAGATACTGTGCGTTTAGTCGGTCCTCCATATAAGACAGGGACTTGGTAGCCTCGGGTTCAACCAGCCGTGGATCACGTAGGACTGCAGTATTTACTACCGAAAAAGATACGTGTGCAAGTGGACCTGTGCCATTCAAACCCGCACTGTTCAGGGGTCATACTGATCTGCGCCAGTAAATAGGCATGGTGTCGATGCAGTGTATATAAAATCAGTTGATCATTTGTCCAGGATTATATTACAAACATGAAAGGAAGGATTTGTTGAAGAAAAATAATTTACCTTTCTCCCGCTAAAGTAGAGTCTTACTGAGGGAGGCAGCAGTTAACGGTCTTCCTATCGTTTCTGTAACATTAGGAGTTCAGGGAGAGTTCTGGTTTTCACAGTTTTTAGTGTAAAAGCAACACCTGCTTGTTGGGGGGAAACTTCGCAGCGCGGACGTGAGGCTCGTAGACCGTGACCCCTCTTCTGCCCGCTCCGGGCACGTGGACCAGAGCAGCACAGGCTCCGGGGTGTTCGTAGGCTGCGGTCTGTGCACATGCAGCGTGTGTAACACGGAGAAACATGCTTCGTGGGCATGCTCCTGAGCAAACTACCGCTACTCTTGCTTGTCACCCTTGACATTGTGCGCTGGGCACCTCTTGGAAACAGCTCGGTTTAATTCCACAAGCATTTCACAAGCCCCTGCCTGGTGGGGGTGTGGGGGTGATGTTGTTAGTAACAACGACATCTCATAGTGTGAGGCTTCACCCTTCCAGAGTTATTTCACTGGGTCTCTGCTCCCACCAAGTTTCACAGATGGTTGGGGAGACAGGTGTAGCCCCCGTGACCTGTCCCGTAAACTCTCTGCACAGGAGAGGCTTCACAGCAGAGTCAGCCAGCAGCGATGTGCTGTGATGAGGTGCCCGGGGTTGCCCTGAGAAGGTGACATCCGAGTCTGCGAGAAGCAAGAGTCTGATTGCACACTCAGCACCCGGCTGTGTCCAGCACCCATGTTCTCCAGCGAGCCTGTTCCAACATGTTTTTGATACACATGATGTGATTTTTCGGGGTCATCTCATGACTTGGTTCAGGCTGGGTGGGTGGGTCTTCCCGGTGGCGCAAGTCAGAGAAGGGCAGCTCCCCAAGGTCAGATGGCTCGGGGCCCGAGAGGGTGCCCTCTGGTCAGCCCCTGCCCCGCCTCTCATTGGCCCCCTGCCTCTGGAGTAGAACACAGTGTGGCCGGGAGAGCAGAGGGCTGGAGGTGACACCAGCGTTCCTCTCCCAGCCCCCTGCCTCCGGCGGAGTAGCTTCCAGCAAATCCTTGTGTGTCCTCCATGAAGCGGGTGTAGTGGTTAAAACTGCCTCGCCGGGTTGTTGAAATGAATCCAGATCATAGATGAGCAAGTATATAAACCACCAAGCAGAGCGAAGGGGTTGATTGGAAGAGAATTGTGTTGGCTGCGGTGACGCTAGTGGTAAAGAACCCACCTGCTGATGCTGGGAGGCGCAGGAGACGTGGGCGCCATCTCTGGGTCCGGAAGATCTCATGGAGAAGGAAATGACAACCTGCTCCAGTAGTCTTGCCAGGAGACCTGGGTTTGATCTCCAGGTCTGGAAGATCCCCTGGAGGAGGGCGTGGCAACCCACTTCAGTAGTCTTGCCTGGACAGAGGAGCCTGGGGGGGCTACAGTCCAAGGGGCTGCAGAGTCCGAAACGACTGAAATGACTTAGGATGCGTTGGCGGCCTTGGGGGCCCCAGGACACGCCTGCCACACCCTGCCCTGTGCCTGCAGGGCTGGAACCTTCGCTCTGTTGCTGGGCCCCCTTCGGGGCGTTGCTGCTCGTCACTCCTGGTAGAGGTGGACAATGGCGGTGCCGTCTTCTCTCCCAGTCCAGGGAGTCGACTTTGATGCGTGAGCCTCTTAAAACACCTGCTGTCGGAACGTTACCGTTGATTTCAATTAACTAGGAATTTTTTTCATCGCGATGACTCTGTTAATAACTTTGGTAATCCCACGATGCCTCATTAGAGCTGCTGGCTACGATGATCAGCTCTGTGGTTTAGCAAGTTTTTTTCTCCAGTGCCTTTGTCTTTCCAGGACCGAATCGCAGGCTCGCTGCAGGTTTTCACCCCACTCATGTGAGTGATGCTGAACGTGGCCGCCGCCTGGTCCGCCCGTTGAAACCCATCACGGGGCCATGCTCATGGTGGGGGCCCTTCCGCGGGAGCAGTGTCTCAGGTCACACACGGGGAGTTTGAGGGTTGTGTGTTGGCTCACGCTCTGAGACCCTTGCCCTAGACACGTGAGGAGTTTGGGGAAACAGGCAGCTTTCTGGGGAGGGGGGCAGCTACTGTTCACCTCCCCACCCTGTTTGGAATTTATAGCTTTTAAGGAAACAGGACCCGGGATTTGATTTTCCTTGCAGTCTCTGAGTCTCTTTAGCCCCACTGCTAAGTTGTTTCAGTCGTGTTCGATTCTGTGTGACCCCATAGACGGCAGCCCACCAGGCTCCCCCGTCCCTGGGATTCTCCAGGCAAGAACACTGGAGTGGGTTGCCATTTCCTTCTCCAATGCATGAAAGTGAAAAGTGAAAGTGAAGTCGCTCAGTGGTTTCCGACTCTTAGCGACCCCATGGACCGCAGCCTACCAGACTCCTCCATCCATGGGATTTTCCAGGCAAAAGTACTGGAGTGGGGTGCCATTGCCTCCCACTAAGGAGGCTTTGTGTGTTTGTTTGTTTTGCCACCTGGTGGCCTGTGGGATCTTAGTTCTCTAACCAGGGATAGAACCTGTGCCCTCTGCAGTGGAAGCGTGGAATCTTAAGCCCTGGACTGCCAGGGAAGTCCTCACAAGGCTTTCAGCTTTGTCTCTGAGAGGCGTGTAAAAAACGGGTTGAGCGCAGGCTCTACCACGGGGCAGGCTGGAGTTGTAAACCCAGCTCCATGCTTTGAGGGCTGTAAAATAAATAACCAACAGCACAGCGTGGGAGGCAGCCACATGCTGGCGTGTGGGGAGCGCTCCGGAAGCCTGGACGCAGCACCCACCAGGATTAAATGAGACGAGATGTCAAGCTCTGGCTGCGGCGAGTCTTCAACTGGGACCTGGGCGTCACAGGTCACAGCTTTCCCATCTGATGCTGGCCCTGGCCAAGGCCCTGCCAGTGGTCTCCATGGACCAACTGGGTCCCTATTCGCCCCGCCCTTTGGGGGGGCTGCTTTTTTTTTGGGGAGGTGGCGGAAGCCCAGAGAGGTTGAGCGGCCTGTCGAGGTCACACAGCTGGCAAGTGGAGGAGCCGCGGGCCAGCTTGGGGTCACCGTGGCCTCACAGTCTTAGCCCCTATGCTGAACAGCCCTTCTGGCTCTGCATACGAAGAGTTCGGAGTCATGCCATGCCTGGGCACAGGTCCCGGTAAAAGAAAACGGGGTTAGGACATCAGAGGGAACTGCCCGTGAGTTCTCAGCCATTGGTGATGATGAGTGGGAGCTTCACGCTGCGGTGGAAGGTTGTGGAACGTTGGAGGGGCTGGGCACCTGGGTGGAGAGGCTGGGGCAGGCTGGCTGCAGAGAGGGATCTCCACAGTGGAGAAGCTGAGTCCACGGCGGGAGGTTTGGACTTGACCCTGAAGCAAATGCACCTGCAGCCTCACCCTTGCATCCTGCTGTGGCCTGACCCCCTACCTGCTTGGCTGCTTCAGTTTTTCTTCTTAATATTATTGCTGTTGTTTGTTAAGGGAGAGGCATCTTCTCGTTTGAAATGGCCTCTGTTCTCCAAGGGAACGAACGTGCTTCTTTGAGTTGGGTACCCCTCCACTTTGGGTTCATTACTTATTGTTTCCCGAGTGTTGCAGTTTCCTGAGTGGTGAGAATTTGCTGATATGGCTTCCTTTCCGTGATGACCTCTGAGTGCCACCAGCAGGCGTCCCTGAAGTCTCAGATGGGCTGCATTTTGCTTTTAGTTTTTTTTTTTTTTGCTCGGCATCTGTGTTGGTCTTGTTAAAGCGCAGCAGAAAGAAGTACATCCATGGGGGATATTTTTCTTTTTTTGTTGTTCAGGGTTGAGTGGTCGTCAGCCCCCAGTAGCCTAGGAGGAGCCCGTTGTCTGGGTCCTTGGTTTAAAATGGGGGCAATGCTGCTTCCCAGGCAGGGCTGTCCTGAGGGTCATGAGGGCATGTGTCTTGCGTGCTGGGTGCGATTCCTGCCTGTAGTGGGACAGCTGTTAGAGGGAGATGTTATCAACAGGATATTAACAGTCCTGTGAGAAGCAGGGATCTGGTGGTGTCCCTGAGATGCTACTGCCTGGGTAAGCAGCCGGGCACCTGTGGCTTTTTGTGGGCACAGAAGCCCCGAGTTGTGCTTTGTCTCCATGGACAAAGCTGGGATTTGTATGTGTCCACAGCTGGGACTGGGCCTGAAATTTGGGATTCGGTAGAGACTGAGGTTATGGGTCCCCCAGATGCGGTCTGACGGCGTAAAGTGTAGGGTAGGCGAGACTGGGAGGCCTTTGCAGGGTGCCTCCCCAAGCCCCCTTCTCCCAGCTGAAACTTCGGCCCCGAGTCAGGGGCTGATGGCACTTGGGGGCGCTGGGCCCCCCCGCCCCGTCTTCCTGACCGCAGCGCAGCCCCACGGGAAGCCCACTATTTTTGTGTAAGCCATTGAATTCTGTTCGCTGCTGTTTCAGAGGGGGCTTGCCCACACGAGCGGCTGCTGGGTGAGACGTTCCGGGGTCCCACATATGATGTCCTTGTGCCAACAGCAGGGCTGAGGGGAGCTCAACGCGGTGGTGTTCAGGCAGTGGTGTTCAAAAGGTGATCAGACTTTCAGAGCAGTTGCTCCACAGGACACAGTACATTCTGGAACTGTTTGTTTTATGGGACGTATTCCATCAGATCGACCTTTGATCTGTAGGTGGAGGTAAATTGCAGAAAGGTCCATGCCTGCACGTGACTCCGCTCTTGGAAGTAAAGAAGCATTAACAGACAGGAAAGTGTCTGTCAGGGTTCGCCAAGTCACCCTCCAACATAGAAAAGGTGATAAAAGACAGTAATTCGGAGAGGCGGGTGTAGCTCAGTCTTCAGGGGAAATGATGTCTGCCTTTCGATCTCTTGGGTGGAGGCCTCAGAAAGTTTCTTGAAATGGCAGATGTGGGGTGTCTCTTGGGGTCTCCCTGGGGGCTGCATACCTGCAGGCTGTCTGTGGGGGATGCCATCATCAACTTGGGGAGAAGCTTTTTGCCCCAGGAAAGATAACAAGGCAGGGATGGGGGGAGCGGGGAGAGGAGGGAGGGCGCTGTGTTTCCCTTTGATGTCACTCAGGTGGAAAGCCAATCTGCACATGTAAATGAACTTGAAAATGCAATTAAAAATATATACGTATTAGAGACTGTGATCCAGAATTTAATGTGAGATGCAGGTTACCCAATGACAAGCCGCCTTCCCTGCAATCAGTGGTACCAACTCTTCCCTGTGAGGAATGCGTCTCGGAGTGATAAATGCACCCAGATGAATGTGGGATTATTCCTTAAGCTAGTTTGACAGCCCTCACCGAGCCTTATCTGCCTTATATCACCCACCTCCTTCTCCCAGCTGTCACTGCGAAGGGGACACGGGCTCAGGAAGGTCTTTCCCTGGGCTCGTCCTGGATGGACAGGAGATGGGGCAGAACAGTCACCCGTGTTGCTGTGGAGAGAGGTCAGGGGGGCCCTGGACATTGTTACAGCCGCAGGCGCTGGGCGGCGGGCACTTTACAGGGAGCCCCTGCCTGGGGCTAAGAGTAGGAGTTGGACCTGGGGGCCAGGCAGGTGTGAAGTCTGGGGCTGGAAGGGAACAGGGGGCAGAGCCCTGCATCTCAGGCTCTTGGGCGCTTTCTCCCGGGGCGTGCCCACTGGCATGTGCAGAAGAGAACGCTCAGATGGTGAGGGCAGCAGCCTCCTCTGAGGGCCAAGTGGTGACAGTTTGGCATATGCCACAAGGCAGCCGCTCAGTGCTGGGTGCTGGGGACACGGCGGGGGACAGAGGCATGCTCACAGTCCTAGAAGGGAGACAGATAACAGGCAGGAAGCGTCATAGATGAGTCCCAGGGTCGGGGGGAAGGCAATGGGCACTCCAGCAGAGGGTGCGGGGGGAGGGAAGGTGTCGAGGGCCTCAGGCATGGCTCAAGGCCTACAGAAGAAGCTGGAGGATGTACCCTCGTGATTCTCTGCAGGAGGACTGTCCCGGGCAGAGGGAACAGCCTCTGCAAAGGCCTTGAGACGGGTTGTGCTGGGAGTTTCTAGTCGAGGCCAGTGTGGCCAGGTGAATCGGTGACGGCTGAGCAAGGAGGTCCCAGAGTAGGTGGAACAGGGCGGGGACCGACCTCTCCAGACAGCTTGCCCCTGCCCTTAAACCACCGACTGGTTGCCATGAAGAACAAAAAATGGTTCTTCCTTTCTTTTTTCATATTTGTTTGTTCGGTTGCCCAAGGTCTTAGTTGCAACATGTGGGATCTAGTTCCCTGACTAGGAACTGAACCTGGGCCCCCTGTACTGGGATTATGGAGTCTTAGCCACGGGACCACCGTAGAAGTCCCAAAGCTGCCCTTTCAAGGGGCAGAATGTAGAGCAGAACCTGGAAGCTACCTTCAGAAGGCGGATTTCAGCTCCCAGGCTAGAGAATTCTCTTCCTGAGGGCTCTGCCTGGGGATCGAATTGTGTGTTCTGAGACCTTTGACCACCCTTCCAGCACCTCATAGTAAAGAGGGTGGGCACCAGCAGTGGCTGGATGGGAGGCCGGGCTGGTGCTGAGGTTCTGTGCTTCAGAAACGCCCAGGCTTATCTGGAGCTCCGTCCTGGCCCAGTCACCACCTGAGATGCCCTGACTCTTGTAGGACCGAAGACCCTGACCCTGCAGGCGGGCCGGTGAGTGCCCTGGGCCCAGGGACAGCCAGGCCCAGCAGAACCCCTGTCAAGTGGCGTGGGCCCCAGGCAGCCTGCCTTTTAAATTTTTTTTTCAAGAGAGGCAGCTGCTGCTGCTAAGTCGCTTCAGTCATGTCCGACTCTGTGTGACCCCGGATGGCAGCCCACCAGGCTCCTCTATCCCTGGGATTCTCCAGGCAAGAATACTGGAGTGGGTTGCCATTTCCTTCTCTAATGCATGCATGCATACTAAGTCGCTTCAGTTGTGTTCGACTCTGCGACCCCATGGACAGCAGCCCCCCAGGCTCCCCTGTCCACAGGATTCTCCAGGCCAGAATACTGGAGTGGGTTGCCATTTCCTTCTCCCCAAGAGAGGCAGAAACCCATGCTGAGAAGAGATCTGCAGTTTAGATGTGGGCGGAACATTCAGGCTTTTTCTAAATGCGCTGGCCTGAAGGACACTCTCACAGGCTGCGAGTGTCCCAAACCCACCTCTTCTGATTGCCCTTCCGCGGCCCCTCCCCAGGCCCTGGACACCTGGCTCCTCCCTCATCGTCCAGGCCCAGCCGAAGCAGGCACCTGTCCTGACCTCCCAGCGGGATCTGGTGTCCATCCTCCAGCTCCGTCAGGCTGGGGCGTGACCTAGTCATTTCCTGCGTGATGCTGACGTTCAGAGCTCCGGGGTGAGTTGGAGTCCGATGGTGAGCCCTGAGGTCCAGCAAGCCCGCTGCCCTGGAGCCCCACGCCCTGAGCCGCCTGCTCCCCCCAACACCCCCACCCTGGAGCCCCCAGCATTGTTAGAACAAAGCAGTTGATAGTGGGGCTGGAGGGCCATTGAGGTTCCTTAAGAGCCTTCATTCCTTATTTAGATAAAGAAGTGGCCCTCAAATCTATTTCTGTAAAAAAACCCAGCCCCGCCCCCTGCCCCTGCCCACAACCCCCATACCACACACCCCCAACCCCGGCTTCCCAAGCCCTGGCCGAAGCCCGTGGCTTGTTGAAGTTAGTTTATTAATGAGTCTGCTGAGTGGGCCTGAATGGAGGCCGTGCTCTCATATTGCGGATCTAATTATAAACACGAGGGACGGTACCAAATAAGCAGCATTTAAAGGGAGAAGAGTCTGGCAGCTCGGTTTAAAGTGTCCTTTAATGAACTTCTTTGGCACTTGTATCTTAGCAACACATTTTATTACATCCTGGTGCAGCTGGACTCGGGCACAGTAATTTATCCACCCCCAGCTCTCCCCCACCCCCCACTCTGACTTTCTTTGGCGACTGGAGGGAGGAATGTGCTGACCCGATTTTCCAAGGCTGTGTTCGCATCTCTTCTGCTTTGTTTAGTTGATGGAAAAGGCAAACGGGGTGCCTGGCCGCACGGCTCAGTGCTGGCCGGCAGGAGGGGGACGGTGGCCCCGGTCTGGAAGGTGGGCGGCTGCCCAGCTTGATCAGGTGCTGCAGACTGCCCTGGGGATGGGCTGAAGTTCTCCCTGGTGCGCCCTGGGTTTGGGTATTTTTATCTGGACTTCTTTCCTGTAATGACGCTAATTTGGCTACGGCGGAAGTGGGGACATTTACAGATCTTTCCTTGTAATCAGCAGGCCTCTGAGTGGAGGTAGGAGGTGTTCTAGATGCGGGTGGCAGGGGCCGGCAAGGAGCAGAAGCAGGGCTAAGGAAGGGACCTTCCAGCCTGGCTGCTCCTGAGCCTGGGGACCTCGGGTGGCCACTTCCCTTCCCGAGTCTTAACTCTCATATCTGCTGGGTGAGGCTCCTGCAGCCGCTGTAACAGAGTGCCCTGTGGCAGGCGGGTCAAATGTACTCCCTCACGATGTGGAGGCCAGAAGTCTGAAATCAAGACGCCAGCACGGCTGTGCTCCCTCCAGAGTCCAGGGGAGGGTCCTTCCTGCCCCTTCTGGCTTCTGGGGGCTCCAGGTGTTCTGGGCTCGCAACAGCATCCCTCTGGGCTCTGCCTGTCTCCACATGGCTGAGTTCTCTTTGAGTCTGTGTCCTCTCTTCTTACAAGGGGGCTTCCTTTGTGGCTCAGTTGGTAAAGAATCCACCTGCAATGTGGGAGACCTGGGTTCGATCCCTGGGTTGGGAAGATCCTCTGGAGAAGGAAAAGACTCCAAACTCCAGTATTCTGGCCCAGAGAATTCCATGGACTGTATAGTCCATGGGGTCTCAAAGAGTCAGACACGACTGAGTGACTTCCACTTTCTTGCAAGGACCCCACTCATTACATTTTGGGTCCCTCCATCCAGTATGATCTCAACTAATTATATGTGCAAAGACCTGATTCCCAAAGGTCACACTCTGAGGTTCTGGGTGGACATTAACCCACTGTGTCTACCAGTGGGAGCTAGTCACGCCTTCCTCGGATTACGGGTGGGGGTCCCACTGCCCATTTCCCTCCCCTCCTGCTGCCCACCCTCCCAGCTCGTGGAGTCCGGTTGAGGCCCTGGCTCGTTCGCATCGCTCTGCACCCATCACCACCGTCCTCCTGAGCTTCTGCTCTGACTTAGCAGGCAGAGCAATGCCGTCCTGACCTGTCACGCCTGGCGGCTCTGTCCAAACTCTTGCAGAATCCTCCCCTGGAGTGGGTGCTTCCTTCCTAAGAAAGCAGAGGGCGTGGGGCTGGAGGGAGTTACATGGAGCTGAATTTTGGCTTAACCTCCAGCACTTTCTAAGGATCAGGAGAGAGTGTGTGGAGAGAGCCCACTGCCCCAGGAGGTGACAAGTTCCCATTGGGAGTGAGGGATGCTGGGGTGTTTGCACGTGGGGGGTTTCACCAGGCCAAATGGAGTCCCCTCTGCCCAGGAGTCAGCCTCTCCCACTTGGCCCAGCAGTCGGTCCTGTGACCCGACCACAGCTCCCTCTTTTAGGTTGCTCACTGACACGTTTACGAAGGGCATTTTGGAAGGCAGGCCCCAAAGGAGGTGAAGCTCACCCCTTCCCACCCACCCCCTGGCCAGCTCAGAAAGACCCATGGGGCTGCTGTCCCATGTCCCCAGATGAGCCCTCCTGTGGTGTGCAAGCGCAGAGGCCAGCAGAGCCAAGAGGCAGGCTGCGGCAGGGGCCAAATGGGGCCCAGCTGAGGTGGGGGGAGGGGATGAGGGAGAGGGAGGAGGTGGAGGTGATGGAGGTGGAGGAGGTCAGGGAGGTAGTGGAGGTGGGGGAGATGGGGCAGTTGATAGAGGTGATGGAGGTGGGAGAAGTCATGGAGGTGGAGGATGGGGGGGTGATGGAGCTGGGGAAGGTGATGGAGGTCAGGGAGGTAGTGGAGGTGGGGGAGATGGGGCAGTTGATAGAGGTGATGGAGGTGGGAGAAGTCATGGAGGTGGAGGATGGGGGAGTGATGGAGCTGGGGAAGGTGATGGAGGTGGAGAAGGTGATGGAGGTTGTGGAGGTCAGGGAGGTGGTGAGCAGCAACACAGAGCCACCGGCCAGAACACAGCCGCTGGACAGCTCTCTCCTCTGGGAAGGTTGTTCATTCTCACTTCACGTCCTCGGTGCACAGAGGTGAAAAGCACCAGCATTCCCACCTGAATCGTGCCCTGGCTGCGGTAAAGCCCGGCTGCCTTGCTCTGGACAGTGGCTGAGGCTGTCCCCGGCCTGCGGGGGCAGGTCCCCTGTGACGTAGGCGGAGAGCCTCTGTTGGCCTCACTGTTGACTGTTGCAGCTTCCATTCGGGGGCACACAGAGCTTACCTTGGAGGAACAGTTAGAGGACTTTTGCTTGTTCTTTTCTTAACAGCATAGATTTGTTAAGTAACACTGAATTTTCTATTGTGGTAAAGTACATATTACATAAAATTTACCATCTCAGTCATTTTTAAGTGGGCGATTCAGTGGCATTCAGTACGTTCCCCATGTTGTACAACCATCACCCTCTTCTCCTCCAGAACTGAAACTCTGTCCCTACTAAACAAATCCTTGTTTGCCTCCCCCAGCCCCTGCCAACCCCCACTCTACTTTCTGTCTCTGAAACCGACGACCCTCGGTCCCTCGTCTAGGTGGGGTCATGCAGTGCTGTCCTTGTGTCCTGACTTACTTCACTGAGCAGTGTCCTTGAGGTTCATCCATGCTGCAGCCTGTGTTGGCGCTCCATTCCTGTCCGTGGCGGATAACATTCCTACCTGTGAAGACGCCGCCTCTTTCTTATCCGTTCGCCCTTTGATCAACAGTGTAGTCGTTTCCACCTTTGGCTCGTGTGAATAAAGCTGCTGTGAACCTGGGGCGACAGGTGTCTGTTCGGGTCTTTGTTTTCACTCACTTTGAACGCACATCCAGAAGTGGGATTGCCGGGTTGGACGTTTGTTTTACACCCTAGACAGGCCTGTGGCAGAGAGAAGCCTGCGGGGTTTCGCAGGTCGTCCCCGAGTGGAGACAGTCTAGGGTTAGCCCCCTCCGTCAGCCCAACATCCTGTGACCCCGGCATCCCTAGTTTTGACCTCATCGCCTTCCAGGGAGCTTGTATCCCCCTGGCTTCCCGGCTCCTGACGCATCTCTGCCCTGTGGGCGTGGGCGTGAGTGGACGTGGGCGTGGGTCACATGGATGCAGCAGAAGCATCCACCAAGCGCGTTGGCTGCTTCGTACACAACTTTACGAAGGGGCGGGCACAGCTGCAGGACTCTCCCGCCAGAGTTTGGTGTTGACAGTAAAAGCATGGACATTAACAGTGTGAGCTACTTGTAGTAGTTTGTCCAGACCTTGTAGTGTTACAGTGTGTGATTTATTTTCCATTTTGTCTCTTATGATGATCAGTCAGGGCAGATGTGGCACCGATTCCCCAGAGTCCTTTCACTCATTAACAACTCATGTTACACAGCGGCATTTTTGCGTATCTGGTGTTGCCACATACATTAACCCACTGGAAGGTCATGTTTCACGGGTGAAAAAGCCACATCCACGGGCCCTATGGATGAGAACTCAGAGACAGGAGGTCCTGTGGGCTTGGGGGGCGCTTCTTGGAGCCACTGTCACCGCCCCCTATGTCCGAGTCTTTCTCATCCTCTGACCCAAAGGCTTCAAGGATGTCTGTTGAAAGGCTCCCCCGTCTGCTAATGAAGCAGCTCTGTGAGTAGCTCCTCGGGCGAGGTTCCCGTTCTTTGCTGGTCTGGGTTGGCCCTGGGGCGAGGTCCCCATTGCCAGCATCAACCCAGGCTCCTCCCGAGGTGCAGAAAAGAGTAGTAATCTGCAGACTCTTCTCGGTGAGACTTCTTCTTCTGGCACTGGGATTAATATTCCTTAAACTTCTGTTGTTTGGGCTCTCACAGAGCACAAAGTGACACGAGGAGTAAGTGGACAAAAATGTGCACTTGGCTGGGATTGTTTTGAAGATTTCAGAGGACGTCTGCCAGCGCTCTGTTTGTTTTTCTTTTTTTGTGCAGATAACTGCAGTTCTCTTTTCTACAGTAACTCTGACCCTGAAAATTTCTTTGTGGTTTCAGCTCTCAGATCCCTTCTCTGACTCTCGTTCATCCTGATCTTGAACGAGTTACCGATGATCCTTCAGCTTCCTTTTTACTCACCTGAGAAGTGGGGGTAATCCGAACACTTGCTTGTACAACGTGAAGGATGAGGCCGAGTGAAGGGTGGTCAGTGCTTAGCACAGAGCTTGGTGCATGGTGGGGGCTCCAGAGAGGCAAGTTCTCCCCCTGTGTCTTGAGGCCAGACCATTATCCTCCACTGTGAAGCTTCCAGGACACCCATCTCTCTGGGTGCCCCTGGCCTCAGCCTCATCCCCACCACCAGCTCCCTACCATCATCTCGCCCGTTTCACCTACTAAAGATTTCCCTCACTTTTCTCCACCTCTGTGCCTCTGGTTCACTTGTCAGCAGCCTCCCAGCTGCCTCTAGGGTCTGTCTTCCGTATCATCACTAAGGTTGTCTTTTTAAAGTAGAGCCCTTACATGACGTTTCTGTGTGTAAAAACCATCTCCCGGTCCCCACCGCCCACAGCAAGAGCTTCACATCTGCCTTAGCCTCTTGCCCCAGTGAGTTGAGTCAGAGGAGCTGCTGTGCTGAAGCTGGGGCCAGGCCTGGAGCCCTACCCTACAGTCCACCCTCTGGCCCAACTCCAGGACCACTGGCAGGTGGGAGACACCCTGGGCACCAGGGAACACGGTCTGTAGGTCAGCGCCTTAAGGGAGAAGAGGCAGAAATTCTTTGTGGTCAGTAGACTGGACCTTTCATTTTCTGGGTTCAGATCACTTCTTCAGCCTCATCTCTTGACACAAAGCTGTCGACTGTTTCCCAGACATACCAAATGCCGGTGGGTCACTGGTCTTAGCCTAGGGCATTGCTTCTGCCTGGACTAACCCTTTTCTCTTGAACAAGACACTGCTCATCCCTCAAAGCCCAGGTCAGATCCTTACCCTCTAGGAAGACACCTCTGGCTTCATGTAGGTTGGAGGTAATGATGGTCACAGTGGTAGTGGTGGTGGTGGTGGTGGTGATGGGTCAGAAAGGGGTGACAAGTACAGCGATGGTGGTGAGGGAGGGGATGAGGGTGATGGTGGTGGGGATGGGGATAAGGGTGATGTCAAAGGTGGTGATGTTGCTGGGGAGGACGGTGATGATTACAGGGATGAAGTGCGTGGTCAGGATGCTAATGTAAGGATGCTAGTGGTGGTAAAGGTTGTGGTGGTTATGGTGATAATAATGGTAATAATGGTTACAATGATGGCATCAGTAATGATCATGGTTTTCACTATCAGCCACTTCCTGTGGCAGGTCTGAGTGTGTCCAGTTTAACTTACCATCACAACATGTCTCTATGAGGAAACGTCGTGCCCACTACACCCTGGAGGAGCAGAGACATGTATCAGGGGCCGGTGCCGTTCAGTCATGTCTGTGTCTCACACACAGGCTCACGGCGGTGACGTTGGAATTACTAGATAGTGGATGTGCCTTAGAAACTGTAAATGTGATGAACGTGCTCTTGCTGCTCTATCCTAAAGACAGGAAGACAAGATGCTTGTGTAAAGGAGAAGCAAAAAGCTTTAAAAGTCCTGGAGTTCCTGAAGTTGGCACCCAAACAGCAGAGCGCCTTGTGTCCCAGCTGGGAACCCATCCAGAGTTGATAACAAGATGGCACAAAGTGCTGCTGACACTACTTTTAAAAACTGTGAGGCTTAGACACCACGTTTCAGTACAAGCATATCTTCCCAGGCAGTTATTTTTGTGACATCTGATGTCACTCCGTAGGTCTGAGCTTCCCGGGTCAGCTCTTGGAAGCTGTCTGCTCCTCTTACGTTCTGTTGGCCTCCAGCGGGTACCACTGATGTTGGAGAAGGAAATCACAGGTGCCAGAAATGGTACATGATTTTTCTTGGAATTTAAAACTTTAAATGAAAAACGACAAGATAAGTAATCCTGCCACCTTAAAAATATACTTGATAAATTGTGGGGCGAGTTTTAATACAGATAAGTGTATGTGTGAAGTACTTCCACGGATGTAATGGCCATGTAACATACATTTTTTTAAACTCTCAGGTGGCCCTTTCCTCTCCACTAGTAATTTCAGACTTTGCAAAGACTCAGGCCCTACTTGCGCCTTCAGTCAGTGTCCTCAGAGGCTGCCCCCTGACCGTCTGCATCTGCATCTCCCAGGAGCTCGTTTGCCAGCAGAAACCTGGCATCACCCCACACTTGAGGAACCAGGAGCTCCACCACTGGGCCCAAGGCACACTCCCCACGAGATTCTGGGCCCCCTGGACTTCGAGAACCAGGGCTCTGGGTGAGGGTCACCCTTTCCCTGGCCACCTGACGGAATGGAAAGGTATGGACGTCATGCTTCTTCAGCCTTAGTGAATCTTTTCTTTGTGGTGGTGGTGATGCTGGTGATGGTGGTGGTGGAGATAATGGTGATGGTGGTGGTGGAGATAATGGTGGTGGTGGTGGTGACAGTGATTTTGTGATGCTGGTGGTGATGGTTGTGAGCGCTTGCTAACCTCAGGGAAAGATTAAGGATATTGGAGCCTGGAGGGAGAGACCCGGCCCCAGTTACTCATCTCACACACTTGGGTAAGACACGGAAACTTCCTGAACCTCATTTTCCCTGCCTGCAAAGTGGAAGCAGCAAACACCTTTACTAGCTGTAAGGCCTCTGGAAATATCAGCGGTTTCATTATTTAAACTCAGAAGACGACTCTGGATTCTAGTCCTATGACTTCTCTATGTCCAGGTGGAAGGAGGGCTAATAGTTGGTGAATGGTCTGGCGTCAGGCTGTTTTCACCTATATTTGATGTACTGAGACATTTCTGTTCATCTGCGTTGGTCCTTTCAGGATGAATTTTAACGCATATTTCTTTTAGAACTTAAAAAAACACAAAGATCCCAGAAAGGGCAGAGATAATCTCAGAGTCCTCATCACCGGCCCTGTGGCCTGGGTCCCTGGTCCCCTGTCCTGGCTCCTCCAGGCTTGCCGCTGGCATCCAGGGTCACCGAACTCCCAGGGCTGAGTGGCCTGGGTGGCTGCACCTGCCCGAGGATCACCAGCCAAGGCCATGGAGTAGAAGGAGCCTGGTTCCCTTTTCCCATTTTGGGTTATTAAATGGGTTTCCTCCCACTTGGCCCCATCTGAATCGGGTTCTCTTTTGTCCCCCAGAACCTCATCTCCTTCTTCCCCTGGCTTTGATCTTGTCATTGCAGTTGTGGCATCTGCCGTTGGCAGCTCACCCCAGTGCCTCCTTCCTGCCACTGAGCCTGCTGCTCCTATAATACATACTCACCCCTAATGAGCTACTTAAAAAAATCAGCATTGATTTCTAGATAAAAATCACAATTAATTTTAAATGCCCTCTGTAAACCTTGTTACAAATAATTGCCAGAAACACACAAAGTCTGAAATTAATTAAAATCGACAGCCTCATTGGATGCAGGATGTGCTTCTCATTTTTTTAGTTATGTGTCTGAGCCCGTGTGTGGATATCACTCGGGCCGAAGCTGTGGCTCGGAGATTCCAGGTGGGAAGAGGAAGGGAGTTGCTGGAGGACGCTGTGCAGGAGCACGGAGGACGTGGGTTGCAGCTGCCCTGATCTGGCTGGCAGCTCTGCCTCCAACCTTTCGGTTGTTGGATGACCTTCCGAGCCTCAGGCTCCTCATGTGTGAAATGGGTTTAGTAACAGTGTGCCTCAGTAACCTCACATATGCACATGACACCACCCTGATGGCAGAAAGCAAAGAGGAACTAAAGAGCCTCTGATGAAAGTGAAAGAGGAGAGTGAAAAAGCTGGCTTAAAACTCAACATTCAGAAAACTAGGCTCATGGCAGCCAGTCCCATCACTTCATGGCAAATAGATGGGGAAACAGTGGAAACAGTGACAGACCTTATTTTGGGGGCTCTAAAATTACTGTAGATCGTGACCGCAGCCGTGAAATTAAGACTCTTACTCTTTGGAAGTGGAAGGCAATGGCACTCCACTCCAGTACTCCTGCCTGGAAAATCCCATGGACGGAGGAGCCTGGTAGGCTGCAGTCCATGGGGTCGCTGAGGGTCGGACATGACTGAGCGACTTCACTTTCACTTTTCACTTTCATGCATTGGAGAAGGAAATGGCAAGCCACTCCAGTGTTCTTGCCTGGAGAATCCCAGGGACGGCGGAGCCTGGTGGGCTGCTGTCTACAGGGTCGCACAGAGTCGGACACGACTGAAGTGACTCAGCAGCAGCACTCTTTGGAAGAAAAGTTATGACCAACCTAGACAGCATGTTAAAAAGCAGAGACATTACTTTGCCAACAAAGGTCCGTCTGGTCAAGGCTATGGTTTTTCCAGTAGTCACGTATGGGTGTGAGAGTTGGACTATAAAGAAGTTGAGTGCCAAAGAATTGGTGCTTTTGAACTGTGATGTTGGAGAAGGCTCTTGAGAGTCCCTTGGACTGCAAGGAGAATCAATCAGTCCATCCTAAAGGAAATCAGTCCTGAATATTCATTGGAAGGACTGATGCTGAAGCTGAAACTCCAATACTTTGGCCACCTGATGTGAAGAGCTGACTCCTTAGAAAAGATGCTGATCCTGGGAAAGATTGAGGGCAGGCGGAGAAGGGGACAACAGAGGATGAGATGGTTGGATGGCATCACCGACTCAATGGACATAAGTTTGAGTAAACTCTGGGAGTTGGTGGTAGACAGGGAGGCCTGGCGTGCTGCAGTCCATGGGGTTGCGAAGAGTCGGACACAACTGAGCGACTGGACTGAACTGGACTGAACAGTGTGCATATGTGTGCACTCAGTCAGATCTGACTCTCTGTGACCCTATGGACTGTAGCCCACCAGGCTCCTCTGTCCATGGAGTTTTCCAGGCAAGAATGCTGGAGTGGGTTGCCCTTTGCTTCTCCAGGGGATCTTCCTGACCCAGGGATCGAACCCACCTCTCTCGTGTCTCCCACATTAGCATGTGGATTCTCTACCAGCGGAGCCACGAGGAAAGCCCTTTATTGACAACAGCCACCTCCTAAACTCGCTGTCGTGATGGTGCTGATATGCTGGCTTGGAGTCAGGACTCAGGGTTCATTACTCCCTCCGTCTTCCCCCTCGCTCCCCCTTCCACACACCAGCCTTGCCACCGTTGCTTCATTCATTCCTTACCCCACTTGCTGCTGCCACCAGATAAACGGAAGCGGACAGGAAGCAGAGAGGGCAGGGACGCCAGGCAGTTGCTGTCATCTGGGCAAAAGCACTGGCCTGGGGGTGGGGAGGCATCTTGATCCAGGCCTGCAGACCTGGATGAGGGTTGTCTCCACCTCCCCGCTCCCCCGCCCCTGTGTTCTCGAGGGTGGCAGGGCAATCAGGGTTGGTGTTTGCCGAAGTGAAGGGGGCTGGCAGAGCTTGCGATCGCCTGCCCTCCTGGAGCAAGCCCCTCTGTCAGCACTGGGGCAGTGTGTAGGGCGAGGAAATTCTTCTGCACAATTGCTATAGTAACTGGATGCATTTATAAGTTGCGTTCATGGTCAAGCTTTTGTCAATTTCTTTTCCAGAATTCTCAGACTGACTCCAGCATGTCCTTGAGTGGAGCGCTCTGTGGCCTTCATATTTCCTCGTGGCTGCCCTTGTAGCTCTTGTTTAGGCTCCTCCCCGGCCCACTTCCTGGAGGAGCACAGGCCCAGGACTGACTCTTAGGTCGTGCTTTTCACTGGCCACAGATGGCTCGGCGGGTGCTTAGCATCCTCTGAACCTCGGTCGCCTCGAGGAGAGTGGCACCTGTCGCCTTGTGAGGCCGTGTGTTGAGTGTTTGGAAGTGTTTCCTGAGATGTGAGACGTTGGGGAAGCAGACCTGCAGCAGAGAACCCCTGCCCTTGACAAACTCACGGGCAGGCCTGGTGGCAGATCAGAGCACCTCAACTTGGTGAGTGGAAGTAGGGGGGCTTAGACATCTGAGAGGGTCCTGAGAAGCCACCGGTCCAGCCAGGGATGGCAGGAGACTGCGTCCCTGTGAGGGAGGAAGTGACACAGGAGCAGACCATGCCGCTCTGGTGTGACAGTTTCTCTCCTCCCCCTCTTCCCTCTCTCCCTATCTACTTCCCACCTTCTCTTCCAAGTCCCCAGGTATGCCTTCCCCTGTCTCCCTCTCTCTCTGGACAGTAAAGGCTGGCTCCACTTCTGATTCCTTCTGTGCCTTTGGTCCCAGAGATGAATAAATGACCCCCCTGCCCCCGCCGTGTCTCTGCAGAGAGTGGCTACAGAGAGGAGAGAACAAAGCTTGGGAGTTATTTATTTCTTGCTTTGCAGAAATGTTTATTGGCAAGTAGCACGGCGAGGTGGAATAGTTTGATTTGATTAGCAAGTCTAAATGTATTAGCAGTGAGACAGAAACGATATTACAATTAGTGGTAATTAGCTGTGCTGATGACTCTGGGTGGCAGTGCCGGGTGACAGATGTTGCTTCCTGGTCCCGGGTTAGACAGCAAGGGCACTTTTACCCTTGTGAAGAGACTCAGCTCCAGGGCGGAGGTGGGGCGGGGGAGTGGTGCCTGAGACCTCAGCCCGATTGTCAGCAAGTCTTGTAATAGCTGATTAGTTGGATCACAGAGACGCGTCTGTGGGTCCTGCTGGTACTGTGTAAAGTGACTGTGATGTTGGGGGGCAGTGGGCTTGCCTTGCGGGGAGCCCGAGCCCGACCCAGCCTGCCCTGAGTCGGCACCGCTGAGGACAGCAGCAGCGGCTGGCTTTGTGCACCTGCACCTCTCTACAGGTCCTTGAGTTAGCACAGCCCCTCCCAACCCTGTTCACTGAGGTTTTCTTGTGGCCTCGCTGCCCACGACCAGCGCCCAGCCAAGGCTGCAGCAAGGACCCCGGGGGTGCTTTGGTAATGAGTGGTGCACGCCGATAGTGCCTTACGGTGCTGGCATAGACTCAGGAGACACTCTAAACTCTGTGACCACGCGTTTGCAAGTTAGTTGACTTGAGCGTGTGTTGTCAGTGACTTTGAACAAAGTTGGAGGATGGAATGGAAATGACTGACCCTCCCTGTCCTCCGGGAGTTTCCGGACTTCGATGGGGATGCCAGACAAGCATCCGTCCTGCAGACGTAGCCGAGGGCGTCGTGGTGAACGATGAGGATGTTTCAGAACTGGGAGGAGGTGGTGGTTGCCCGGCTCTGTGAACGGACTAAATGCCACTGAACTGTTTGCTTTAAAATGGTTATTTTTATGTTCTATCAATTTCACTTCAATTTTTTAAAAAAGCAAAGTGCTAAGAGAGAGTTTGGAAACCCAGACACTGTAAACTGGGTGCATCTCAGAGAATTTAGTGAAATAAGTTTATCTGTAGGGAGACAAAGTTTCTGAAAACTCAGAGCTGGTAAACGGAGATGATCCTGGATGCTGAGTCTGCCTCTGAGGCTGGAAAGAGCTGAAAGAGTGAGGAGGGGAGAGGCGTGTCTGTGATGCCTGGGACGAGGTGAAGACCCAAGCTCAAGGGTACAGGGCAGCCCTTGGGGACGGTGAAGAAGAGGTGGAGAGAAAGTGGGCAGAGGTGAGACCAGGCTTCCTGTCTGCCTCTGGCTGCTCTCCAGGGACTGCAGGGTGGGGCAGTGTGTGCCATCTGTGTGTCCAGGCGGGGCGGGGGGGGGGGGCAGGTGCTGCCCTGATGTCCCCAGGCTACCCAGGCATGTAGGAGGCCATGGCAGCCTCTTGAGTGGGGCCCCCTCTCCCTTGCATCACAGGTGGACTTGGCCTCAGCAGCAGCACCCGCTCAGAGAGGCAGCCCCCAGACCGCAGCTCCTCCGTGTCCCCCGTGGCCCACAGGCAACAGTGAGCTAAGGGATGCGCATGCTCAATCCTGTCAGGCTCTTTGCGACCCCATGGGCTGTAGCGGGCTCCTCCAGGCTCCTCTGTCCGTGGGATTCTCCAGGCAAAAATACATTTGTACTTGAGGTCGCATTTGTACTTGAGTCCAGAAAGGAAGTTTCATAAAAATGCTTTGGTATGAGTCCATTTATAGAAAGTTCAAAACGTGCAAAACAGTATATGTATGTTTAAATAAATGTATTTGTTCAACTCTACAGAAAAGTCAGGGAAGGATAAATACGAAATAGTAGTTACTCAGATGTGAGAGGAAGTAGGGAAGACAGGCAGGCGTATTTCAAAACTGGTGTTCCTTTTCTTAAGCGGGGATGTTTACAGATGATACAGTTGTTCTTTAAATGCCACACATTTTATTATTTCTAATCTCTTCAGTGCTTAATAAAAACACACACGTGTTCTAAACGTGTACTGCCATATGGGCATCTTACCTCAAACCCACTGTGAGATTTTGAACTTAGGCAAACAGGGGTCAGGGCTGTCCTTGGCCATAAAATCTTGAGGAACAGGGCAGCTCCTGGTTACTAGAGGAGAAACATTGTGTAACTCTGGAAATAGGACAGAATGTTCAAAAGTGTACAAAGCCAGCTGTGGGGCGTCTGCCCTGTGGTGGTACATAAGTCATAAATTTGCTTTTTTTTTCCTAAAGTAGCATGAAGTCCACAATTTAGATCTTTAACCAACAGAAATTGGGGAAATGACACAAAAACTGATTAGCGCCCCCTCCTGGGCAAGGTGAGAAGGAACCTTTGCAAGGCCGGTAGGAGGGCGGCTGTGCCTGTGATGGTTCAGCACCGTGGACAGCGCTTGCGCGGCCGCTTTCGGTGGGGCCCCTTTGCCAGGGGAGGACGGCTTGAGTCTAGAGAGGCTGGAGCCTAGAGATCCGGGTTGGAATCCTGCCTCTTGGAATTCTTAGCTGTGTGGGCTCGGGCATATTCTCAGGGCCCTGGAGCCTCAGTTCCCTCCTGTCTTCCTGGTAGGGGGCTATGAGCCGGGAGGCTACTGCCATGGTCCCCAGCATGTGCTCTGGGGGTGGTCAAGGCTGCAGGATGGTCAAGGGGGCTGGAGTGGGCAGGTCAGAGTGGGAGAGGCCAGATTCGTCCTGCTTGTGGGTTTCATGTCATATGGGGGAGCGGGTGCTATGAGTGGTGACTGGTGTCACCAGGCCTGTCACAGACTTCCTAGGTTGCTGGCACAGCGGGCTGGGCAAACAGGAACCCCACTATGGCCCGTCCATCACCTGAACTTCCTGCTCAGGACCAGTTTCAGGGTGGTCAGAGGAGGGCAAGGCCAAGCAGGTGGCAGCATCACCTCAGGCTTGTCCCAGGTGTGGGGTAGGTATGGGGAGCAGAGGTGTCTCAGCCAGGAGCTTGGACCCTTGACCCTCAGACCCTGGAGAGGGTGGTTTGATGCACGTGGTGATGGTGGCAGCGGCTTCTGAAAAGCTCTATTTTTTCTTAGTGATGCGAGGAAGCAAGCTCTCCGTCCCCTGTGTGGCTGGGAGGAGGCCTGAGGACAAAGGTGAGCGTGGGGAGTCATCCGTGCAGGAGAGGATTCTCTCAGTTTTAAATTCTGGGGTGTTTGGGACTTCCCTGGCAGTCTAGCGGTTAAAACTCTGCGCTTCCACTGCAGGGGGTGCGGGTTCGATCCCTGGCCCGGGGATCATGCATGCTATATGGTGTGGTCAAAAAGTTAAAATAAAATCTGGGGCATTTGCTTCTAGTCACAGGCAGACCTGTTTGTTAACATATGTTTCTTTTTCATGTGTTTAGCGGTTGGGTACTGGGAGTGTTATATGATCTGAACTCTCGATAACAAGGAACACATACCATTAATTGAAACAGATGGGTTGGCATCTATGTCTCCGTATCCACCCTGGCCTTATTAAGTCTCAGTCACATTCACACTGGGCAGCTCTGTTTCGCACTGAGCCCAGCGTGGGTGGAAGGATTCCCGCTGTTTGAAGAACTAGTCTTCTTTCTCCTTGATTTCTAGCCTGATGTGACATACACTGGAGTCAAAGCTAGGGAGGTGGTGACCAGGGCTGGAAGTGACCAGCTGTGGGGACAGTGCATTTGGTGACATAACTCAACCTTCGTCCAGGGCTGTGGGGGTCCGTCCTGCATGGCACCAGCACATCTGGGTGTGCGGGTTGTGTCTGTGAGAGTGTAAGCATGGGTCACATCGGGGCATGTTCATGAGACCCCGTGTCCTTACACACATACACCATCACACACCAACACTGTGAGGCCAAGGATGGAACTGATGTTTCGCGCCTGTCTGCTCTCACACCCGCTGTGACCCCAACCCAATACTTATGGTGCTTCCGGGCAAGAAGGGGTCAACCTAGGCCAGGACTCCAGGGACACAACTCCTCCTGCCAAGACATAGCCTTGGATGGTTGATCAGCATCCGAAACATATGCACCTGGTGTTGTTTCTGCTCATTCTGCCTGTGTTGTTCTTTCCTTCCTCCTCCAAAATTCCTGCTAATCCTTTAAAAACTGACTTTGGCAACTCCTCCGAGAAGGCTCCCCTGACTTCACCATGCTGGGCTAGGTCTTCCCCAGCTGGTTGCATGGCTCTAGGAGCAGGGGCCACACCCTCCTCCCATGATGCTCCATCCCTCTCAAGATGCCTTGCCAAAGCTGGGAACACAGTAGGTGCTCACTATATGTTGTATTTCAGGATAGTTACTTCTTCCCTCCCCTCGCCAGGCGTGAGAGGATTTTTCTTCAGGTTCACTGTGAGAACCTGATGAGATTCCTGGAGGTAGAACCCCCAAATATGGGGCCTCCCTTTTTAGACTGGCCCCTAGGAGTTTCTCACTCTCAAGTTCTTCTCCACTGAGGCTCCAGCAATTTGTTGAAGTTACCATTTAAGCGTTCCTGCCAGTGACCAATTGCCCAGCTTCTGCTACTGGTAAGCCATGATTCTCTGGAGCTTCCTGTGTGTCTGTCCAGGCAGCCTCCTGCCTCCATCCCCTGCCCCCCATCCTTGGACTTGTCAGGGCCCAGCCTCTCCTGGGGCCCCAGTTGTCTGGCAGCAAAGACACCATCACTGCTGAGTAAGGAGCTTTCTGTCTGTCAGAGCAAACAAGCACCCACACAGCTCTGGTGCGCACTGATGGAGAGGGTGAGGGCTGGGATAATAGTCCCAGGGGCTCGGCTCCACCAGGGCGGGGCACCCAGGAAATGCTCCTTCAGTGTTTGTTGACTGACTGACTGAAGGCTTGCACAGGCCAGCTCTGTCCCGACTCGTTGAGCAGTCCTGAGCTGAGCCGTGTGGAGAAGGGGTTCAACCAGGTGGGCCTAAGAGCCCCCACACATTTCCTCCCTCCACTCGGAAAGTCAGCTCAGCCAGGACTAGGTTCCACACTTCTTTGGCTTTTCAAGATTCCCCCCACCCCTTAACAAAATGATGAAATGCGTAATAGACCAAAATATGCCCACATCCAGAACTCATTATACATTTCCCCAAAGTTAAAAAAAAAAAAAAAGAGAGAGAGAGAGGGGGAAGAGTTCTCCTTAATCACCTTTTCATATTTTCATTAACAGCATCAAAGCGATTAGGTCTGAAAAAAGCAATCTGAATCATAGTCATCTTGGAAGAAGTTGATGAAGAATGCAGAGGCATTTGAATTTCAAAGCCCAGCCTTTCTCTCTCATTAATGTTTTCTGCTCTGAGGGCTCCCCTAAGACCCCACTGCCTGCCCCAGTCCTTCAGGGAGTTGGAGAACGTGAATGACATGGCATCGGGACTCCAAAGTGGTCGCTGCCACAGGGTGGGAGCCCCCTTCACAAGCCCACTGGACCCTCCCCCGCACCCCCACCCCACCCTCACCTGGCAATGCTTAGGGTCGCAGATTCTGTGTGTCAGCAGCTGTGGGGCGCCTGTCCAGGGCCCAGGTGGGGCGCAAGGCATGTAGATGGAGCACCTCTTAGGGCACCCTCGGTCCGGCCAGGGAGACAGACTCAGCCCCTGTGTGGGAAGAGTCAGCGCAGATGCAAGGGACAGTGCCCCAGGGAACAGAGCGTCTACTGGGTGAATGGTGACAGAGGGGCGGGTTCCTCCAGACAGAGACACAGGCGGGCCTGTGTTCTCCAGCAGGGAGGGAGCAGACTCCCTAAAGACACTGAGTGTCCTGGAGGTGATCAGGGGCATATGGGGTCCTGGAGGCCCCCGAGGGCTCCGGGGGGCAGTGGTGGACACACAGTGGACACGCCGCCCAGGGTGGCTCACCCCTTCTTTCCATCCTCCTGACTCTGGAGAGTCTGCCTTGGGCGCAGGGTACCTCGGGCACACTGCCTCCAGCACCGCCCCCAGGCCGGCCAGCCCTCACTGGCCCCTGCAAGAGGCTGAAATCCTGAAACCAGCCACGGTGCAGGGAGGGGGGCCATTTCCCAGGGACTGGAGAGGCACCCACAGTGAATGGGCCTTGGGGCACAGAGTGGGGGTGCTGAATGAGAAAACACAGTGAATGAAGGTCTCCCAGGGTGTGTTAGGAGCCCCTTCCTCCTGACTGGCCCCCAGGGCAAGGTGGGGAGCTCTTAAAGCAGAGGCAGAGCTCAGATGTCGAGCGTGGTCCCCAGAGCTGCTCTGAGAGTGGGTGTATCAGAGCATCCGGAGGAGCCTTGACCACACAGGTGCCCAGCCAACCTTTACCTGTTGAGTCACAGCTGCAGGTAGGGCAGCTGAGTCCGGTGGGGCAATTGCTGCTGTTGAGCGTGGCAGCGGTGCAGAGGTCACGTGTCAGTCCAGCGAGAGGTGGCCTGCAGGTGCCGTCCTGAGTTGGCCCCGGGGGTCAGCATTGATGGTTATGCAGCAGGTGGGTGCGGGGGGCTGCTTCCCCGCACACCTGGCCCTGCCCAGCCCCGCCCTCACCTGTCTCAGGCTGACTCTGGAGTTGTACCAGCATCTTCCCAGTAGCCTTGCAGAGTGGACTGGGGACTGCTGGAGTCCATTCTGAGAAAATAGAGTTCAGGAAAGGAGTCCGGGGGCTTGAATGTGAGGTGGGTCAGGATTTGCCGATCTTTTTGCCCTTAAGTGAGTTAAGTCACTCAGTTGTGTCCGACTCTTTGCAACCCCGTGGACTGTAGCCTACTAGGCTTCTCCATCCATGGGATTCTTCAGGCAAGAATACTGGAGTTGGTTGCCATTTCCTTCTCCAGGGGATCTTCCCAACCCAGGGATCGAACCCAGGTCTCCAGCATTGGAGGCAGACGCTTTAACCTCTGAGCCACCAGGGAAGCTCCCTTTTGCCGTTAGGACCCTTTTAATCTTCCCTCTTAGAGGTGAGCGTGCTGAGCGGTGAGGCAGGCGTGCCCTCCTAGCTTTCTGCTGTCCTGGCTGGGTGCCCTCCGGCTGGCCGCACAGCGTCTCTGGGCTCCTGAGTATCAGACACTGGTCTCTGGGCCTTTGCAGAGCTCACTTCCTGCGATTCCTTGAGATGCTTGTGCTGCCAGGGTATGTGAGGGTCACAGAGTCGTGACCCCAACGGTTTCCAGAGCTCACGGAGACACGAGGCAGGGTTCAAGTCTCAGCTCTGACGTTTAGTAGCGGGATGTCCTTGGGCCCGTTAATTAGCCTCTCTGTGTGGCTAATTAACCAGTGGACACAGGCAAGTCCCTGGTGTCCATTTGCCGGTGGTGAGCATAGGTCTGGGGGTTGAAGCCTGGACCCTCTGACTCCACGGCTCATGAGCCGTGTCCGGCCTGTGATGGAGCAGGCGCTATGGGCAGTAGGGGGATCCAAGGGGGCAGGAACCCCGCAGTCGTTAGCTGGTGCTGCTGCCTGCAGGGTGTCCTTGGTGCTGGAGACACCCGGCGTCTAGAGGTCTCCTGCTACCTGACGGGAGCCAGGCCAGACCACACAACCATCGCGTGGAGCCCGTGCAGCTCGGACCCTTGTCTGTCGCCTCCACGAAGCCAGGGGTGACTGGGATCACAGCAAGTTTCCTTGACCTTCAGAGCATCTGGTGATGGGTACCTGGCAGCTGAGCATTGTGTAGTCCCAGAAACAGCGTCACGATGCGGTGTATCCAGGGGATGCAGGAGCCTATTCAGAGTATCCTGGGGCTACTGCTGGGGCAGTTTGAGCAACAAAATACGGTTCTGGGATCATAAACCTCAGTGTGAAATAAATGTCAGTCCGTGCTAATGTTAATAAGTGACTAAATAAGTGAATGAAGGAGAGGGACTTGCCTGGTGTCCAGTGGTTAAGAATCCACCTGCCAGTGTCAGGGATGTGGGCTCGATCCCGATCTGGGAAGATCCCACGGGCCGCGGGGCAACTAAGCTTGTGAGCCACAGCTTCTGAGCTCACTCTCTAGAGCCTGTGCCCCACACTAAAGACCCAGTGCAGCCAAATAAAGAAGGGTTAAAAAAATGAACGAGGAGACAACTCTGCCCTAGGCAGAAGAACACCAAGTAAATTACATCGCTACTCTGCCCTGTAGGAGGTGGGCCCCCCACCCCTTAACAGTGTGAGCTCTAGGTGTCGTGACCCTTTCTGATTCTGCACTCTAGGTGTCATGACCCTTTCTGATTCTGCAGCGCGGACGCCGCACAGTCACGCCTCAGCCAGGTGAGCGAGGCCAGCATCACAGAGCTGGGTCAGGTTGACGGCACATGCCTGATGGGCGGGGATGCGAAGGGCACCTCATCTCTGTTCGTTCCCCCAGTACCTGGTACCCCAGTCTAAAGAGGAGAGAGAGAGCAGACAAACCCCAGGTAAAGAGCCTCCTACAAAACACCTGCCCAGTCGTCCTCAAAGGCCGTGTGAAGTTATTTCTGGAATCGCCCAGCCTGGCCCCGAGCGGCTTGGCTCCACGACAGCTCTGCCTTCCTGATGGGCAGGTGAACCGGCCCGTGGAAGCGAGGCCCTTGGAAATTAGGTTCCCGGATGGGGCCCCCACTCCCGTGGGAGGAAGTGGTGTGTGTGGGGTGGGGGGCAGCTGGGGGTGGGGTGGGGGTGTATCCTTTCCCAGTCACCTCGTCTCCAGCACACGGGTAGGAAACAGACCAGAGAGGTGAAGGCGCTTGTCCGGGCTCACGCGGTGGAAAGCAGTGAGCGCAGATTACAGGCTGTGCTGTGAGAACCATCCTGAGAGGTGGCTTCAAGCTCAGCGATCAGTGCGTCTCCAATAGGCTCAGCGGTGGGGGGCGGGGGGGTCTCTCCCTGGGGGCCGCAGGTAACTCAGGCCCAAACCCGGGGATGCCGGTGGCTTTTGTTTCCCCTTGCTACTGCTAAGTCACTCCTGTCCTGTCCGACCCTGTGTGACCCCATAGACGTCAGCCCACCAGGCTCCCCCGTCCCTGGGATTCTCCAGGCAAGAACACTGGAGTGGGTTGCCATTTCCTTCTCCAGTGCATGAAAGTGAAAAGTCAAAGTGAAGTACCTCAGTCATGTCCGACTCTCAGTGACTCCATGGACTGCAGCCCACCAAGCTCCTCCATCCATGGGATTTTCCAGGCAAGAGTACTGGAGTGGGGTGCCACTGCCTTCTCCGTTATCCACCCCCCCAACTCCCACACAAATGAATAAATCAAGAAGACCCGTTTCTTGTCTAAAACCACATTAGAACTTTGCCTGCAGACAAGAACTGTCCCCCAAGATCTCACCCTGGGAGGTATCTCCCTTTAAAATGTAGTTATTAATCATCAAGGCTGACATTAGCATAATGGGTTCGTTTAAATGTGGGCACAGGGAACCGGGCTCTTCTGTGGCGTGGGGCAGGGGCCGTTGTCTTCCTGCTGGAGAAGTGGGTATGGGAGGGATGCCCAGGGGTCAGGCTGGGCTGGGGTGGTGGGGAGGGTGGGCAGTTCATCAGGTGGGCCCCACAGGGTCCTGGCCTTCTCTCGGGGCGGGAGCAGTCCATTAGAAGCGGGGCTTGACTGTGGAGTGTGTCTCAGGGCGGGTCGGGGGTGGTCTGTGTTTTAAGGAAAATAACGGTAAACAGCATGTAGGGAGGACAAGGACCCGGACCTCCATCAGGAATCGTAGAATACGGCCTCAGTCTGGCCAGACGTCTCCTTGTTGACTTCCTGGTGCTAAAGAGAAGCTGGGGCCTCCGGGTTCTGACACTCACAGCCGGACACAGCGGGGCTGGAAGCGGGAGCCAGTGCCCTTTCAGGGAAGAACTGTGATGCCCTCGGTCTGCCAGGCCTTTCTCCATCACCAGGGATCCAGAAAGTTGAGCTGAGTGCAGGTCACACTTACAATCATAAAACTAATCTCTAAAAATGCCTTGTGGGGCTGGTCCTCTGTCTCCGACTCCACGTGGAGAGAGAAGCCCCGAGCAGAGGGCTTGGGGGGCCCTCTTTGAGCTTTGAGGGTGTTTGTCCCTGTACGTGTTTCTGGGGCCTGGGCCTGGAGGGACATCAGTCAGAAACCCCCCTGTGCCCGCCCCCTGCCCCCTGTGATGGTCCCGACGTCAGCGAGAGGCCTTGGGCACTGAAATTAAAGTGAAGTCTGTGCTTTGCGAGCAGGTAGTGACTGAATTCTGCCTGGCTGCTAAGGAAGCACCTTGGGATCACTCTTTCCTTGAGCTGCCCTTTTGACCCGGGACGACGCCAGCAATGGTGGTGATGACTATCATTGCTGGGAAAGGCTTGGAGAAACCCCCATCAAGCCACCTCGGGGCCACCAGACCAGCTCTCTGCAGGCGCTTTCGTACCAGTACTTTCCTGCCGGATGCAAACAAATCCGTCGGTGCTGGAACAGCGAGTGGCCGTATCCAGAGCGCCCTGCGTGGCCGTGTTCCCTTGTGACCTGCACCCTCTGCTCATCAGCAGCTGCCTCACTCCCTGGGCCACGTCCTGGCCGACATGACCCTTCCCTTCTCATCCTCAGATTAAGCAGGGGCTGGCAGAGGGTCCCCGAGGTGGGGAGGGCTTGGCTTCGAGCAAAGGTGAGGCCTGGAGTGAGCAACTTGCAACCAGAGGACTCAGTTTCCTCGTCCTCAGGACATCTAAGTGCAAGAGAGGGGGTCCCGTAACCTTGGGAGAAAGAAGCCCATTTTGGTTGGAGCAGGAGATGGAAGCTTCCAGAAGGAAAAAAAAAAAAAAAAGGAACTGGCACCTCGTTGTACAGAGAAGGGTTTTCTGATTCGGTCAGGGAATTTAGGAAAAAGTAGCAAGAGGATCATAGAAAACCAAGTCAGTGAAAACTCGAGGCAGAAAAGCAGCTGTGAGAGAGGGAGAGTTGACTTGATCCTGTACACGCGCTATTTAAATGCAAATACAGGCTTATGTGGGGACTTCCCAGGCGGCTCAGTGCTAGAGAATCCTGTTGCCAGTGAAGGAGATGAGAAGGAAAAATGGCAACCCACTCCAGTACTCTTGTCTGGAAAATCCCATGGACAGAGGAGCTTGACAGGCCACAGCCAATGGGGTGGCAAGAGTCGGACACCACTTAGCGACCAGACCACAACAGAAGTTCATTTAGACACTACCCCTGGAGGAGGCGTGGAGGAGCAGGAGCAAAGTGTCTGGGGCCTTGCACACCAGCCCTTCCCCGGACTTCCATCACTCCCTGCGTGAACCTGCTTTTGGTTCATAAGGTTTTTCGTGCAAGTAATCGGGAAGGGCTTCCCAGGTGGCTCAGCGGTGCAAGGCCCACAGGGGACTCAGGTTTGATCGCTGGGTCGGGAAGATCCCCTGGAGGAGGAAATGACAACCCACTCCAGTATTCTTGCCGGGATAATCCCATGGACAGAAGAGCCTGGCAGGCTACAGTCCATGGGGTCAGACACGACTGAAGCAACTGAGCATGCATGCACGCAATCGGGGGGAGAAACTTTTTAAAGAAAGTTATTTCCCTGGCGTGCTGCGGTTCATGGGGTCGCAAAGAGTCGGACACGACTGAGCGACGGATCTGATCTGATCTGATCTGATTTCCCTGGTGGCTCAGACAGTAAAGCGTCTGCTGCAATGTGGGGGACCCGGGTTCGATCCCTCGGTCAGGAAGATCTCCTGGAGAAGGCAATGACGACCCACTCCAGTACTCTTGCCTGGAAAATCTCATGGATGGAGGAGCCTGATAGGCTGCAGTCCATGGGGTTGCACAGAGTTGGACACGACTAAGAGACTTCGCTTTCACTTTAACCCTTGTAAAGAACTCAGTCCTGTGCTTCACGAAAGCGCTGATGGGGACTTGGTTGTGCTTGCAGCCCGGGGACCTGGGGTGTGGTCCCTCTGCAGAACGGCAGAGGTGGGCCTGGAGGTGACTGTAGGTCCAGGGAAGCGGCGGGTCGGGGGCAGGGCGGGGAGGAAGCCCAGGGAGGGAGTGGGCAGGAAGGATGTAGGGGAGGGCACTGGGCTGGGGGCCAGAACCTGTGGGGTGATGAAGTGCTGCTCCAAGCCCGAAGGAGAGCACTTCCTCCCCCACTCCCAGCTCTGGGGAGACCAGGCCAGGGATAGGGGCGGGGGCTGAGATGATCAGGAGGGACCACCCACTCCTTAATTCTTGCCAAGTTTCCAGTTTCCCAGAAAAGGGCCCAGTGGATTCGGAAATGGGAAGCCCTGCCCTGGGAGGGTCAGCAGTGGCCCTACGTGGAGGGTCCTCCAGGGCTCCACCCCCTGGGCAGCGGTGGCCTCACTGAGAGAGCCTGGCAATTCCGAGTCCCGTAATGCGTGATAAATCCCAATATTTCTGCCATTAAACAATAGCGTCGCGAGGGCTGAATTGCCACCTGCAATGAGTAAATTAAATATTGACGATTTCATTGACTGTTAGATTTAATTTGGAGCCATCTTGCTGGGGCCGTAATGGGGCTGGAGATGACTTTGTATTGAATCCCAGCTGTCATCCCGTTAGGAGTTGAGCGATGAGGAAAAGATGCCCTCGCGATGCTGACACATCCCGACTCTGCGGCTCCGAGTCAGGCCTCTGCCCCATCAATCTGGTGCCCGGGCTGGTTGGGGCTGCTCTCTGTCATTCCTGCTCGGCTCCTCTCCAGGCTGGCTGGCGAAGCCTGGTCCTCCTCCTACCAGTGTTCCCCCCGGAGGAGCCTGGATCTCTGGCCTTGGGGTCAGCCTGTTGGAATGTTGCTTCGGGACATTCACGGAGTCTCTGCTCCCGTTTCCCGTATCATCGCACTTTGTGGTCACAACTGCCCGGTGCTCAGAGGTCGTGATTACCCAGATCTAAAGCCCGGAGAGGTTTTGGACCTTCCCGAGGTCACACAGCCGAGGAGGAGTGAGCAGGACTCTGTGCCAGGACGTCCAAGCCCAGAGCCACCCCTGCTCCTGAGCAGGGACCGTGTCACCACCCTGTGTCCACGCAGGCCTGACCCCCAGCTGGATCGTCAGTCTGTTCAGGGGCTGCTCTGAGCTTAGTGTGACTGTGGCTGCCGGGCAGGAAGCTCCACCCTGGCCGCTTGCCCACCACCCCCATGACCCTGCTGTCCCCCGTGCTGCTCACACCTCCTTGCCCTGGGCTTCCTCCACCTGTCCCTGGAGGGTAGCCCCCGCACCTTCTGTCAAGATCGGCCCCTTCTTCAAAGCCCCACTGAAGTGTCCGATCCAGTGCCCGCCCTCCAGGAGGCTGGCTCTGCCACCGCCCATCCGGTGGGGGGTGGAAGGCCCCTCCCAGGGCATGCGCATGAATGGATCTGGTGTCAGAAGGCCCAGGTCTGTTCAGGTCGGGTATATTTTGCTGGGGGGCCTCGAGCAGGTCACATCACCTCTGCGTCTGTTTGAAAAGATGTTGATACTGTATGGTATATATGAAAGATGCCAACCGAGTGAATCTTAAAAGTGGAAACGGGGGCAGAGGCTCCGTGTATGTCCCGAAGCAGCATCCCAAAAGGCTGGCCCCGAGGGCCGGAGATCCAGGCTCCTCTTGGGGGAACACTGAGGTGCCGTCTCCTGGGAGGAGGAGGACCAGGCTTTGCAAGCCGGCCTGGAGAGGAGCTGAGTAGGAAAGACGGGAATGACTTTTAAGATACAAGAAAAGAAACTGTGGTTGTGTAGTGATAGATGTTCACTGGGCATTTTGGTGATCCCTGCACAATACAGACATCAAGTCCTTCTGATGTACACGTGAAGCTGATGTAACGTTATGTGTCAGTTATATTTCAGTAGCAAATGATTACTCAGCTCACAACGTCCTGAGCACGCGCCCGCGTTGGAGTCTGTCCTGGCTGCTTCGCGAACCTTCTCTTTTCCTGACCGGAGCCCTCAGAGTAGATGCTGAGGGAGATGAGGTCCAGAGGGTCTGTGCCCTCTCTGAGCCTCACAGGGGTCAAAGGACAGAGCTGGGATTCAGACCTGGGCCCATGGGATGCTCAGCCTGGGCCCTGAGGCCCCCTCGCCTCTTGGTCCAGGCTGCCCTCGTTGTGTGAAAAGACCACCACCTTCCTCTGCTCTAGAGCCACCTCTGCTTCCAGCTTCATCAGCTGTGTTAGTGTTTGCTTTCAAAATGTGCCCCTCACGTCCCTCCTCGACACCCAGCGCCCTGGGTTCCGAGTCAGCTGGGCTTCGTGTAATTGCACCTGTGCTGTGGGGGAGCTGTCCTTCTGGGTGCCCTTTCTGGGGCCCTTGGTCCAGTCAAGGCCTTTCCTCTTTCATGGGGTGGACAGTGAGCTCTAGTGACATGAGCTTTAACCCCGTGTGACCTCTGAGTGTCCTCTGGGGACACCGGCAGGCCTAGGAAGAAACACACCGTCCACACATGTGTATACACGCTTGGATCCGGATACGGCCTTCATCGTCGCTTAGCTGGGGGCCCGACAGGCTTCCCGGAAAGGGCCAGTCAGTGCGTCTTCTGGGCTTTGTGGCTCGTAGGGTGTCTGCTGTAGCCACCCAGCGCTGCAGCCGTTGGGCAGCTGTGGACGGTGCAGAGCGAAGGACGCGGCCGTGCTCCAGTGCAACTTCGCTCCTGGACACCATCGTGTGACTGTCACGTGATTGCACATGACACAAAATGTTATCCTCTATTTGATCTCCGCTCCTGGCAGGCTGTACCGAAATAGGCAACAGGCTCGAATTGGCCCCTGAGCCGTGGAAGCCCACTGGCTTTCCAGGGAGCCGGACCCTCTTGTTAAAGACAGAAAGACGGATCAGACTGACGGTCCTTTGCTCTCCCTGGTGTGGTCCGCAGGTGAACTGCGGGAGGGTTCGAACCTGACCAGGGATGAACTCGATGGAAAGATGTTGCTGTTGGTGCAGAGATGGTTTTGTGGGTCGTGGTTTTGCTGCTCAGGTCGTGTGGAGACCTGAATGGCCCCAGAGAGGCCAGATGGTTGCCCGCAGGGACTCAGCTGTGACCGGATGAAAGCTGGTACCTGGCACAGAGATACAGCCCAAGTGACTCGGGTTGGCTGGGTTGGTGCCAGAGACCCTAGGCCCCAGAGACTCTTCTGGGGAAGGGGCAGCTTCATTCCCTGACACCGTATAACCGGCATCTTCCCAGGATGGGAGGAAAGAATTCAGCAAGAATCCAGTGTGTAGGGGGCTCAGAGGGAAAGATAAGTCGCTCATACACAGGAGGAGGGGCTCAGGAAGTCACTGGGGGGTCTCAAGATGAAGATGTTCAGGCCCGGGGGAGGGGGGCCGATCGTGGCTGTGGATTCTTCCAGGGGCTGGAAAGTGCTGAATGAGCACTGCCCGCTTGTGAGAGTGTCTTCCAAGGGAATTTGAAAAGAGAGAAACTGTAGTCGTTGGGTGCGTTCACAGAAGACCTTGACCCCCTGCTTTAGCCTTGTTGGCTGTGCAGCAGCAACTTGCACACCCCCTGCGGAAGCATGGACCCTCCAGGGGCTGAGCAAGCGGGTGCTCACGCCCACGGGGTGGGGTCTGCAGCTGGGGGAGGCTCCTTCAGAAGATGGGCTGGAGCACCCAGCCTGACTCCTGGGAGGAGGGCCAGTCCCCGGGAGGAGGCAGGGGGCGTGGCTCTGGTGGGAGCCCCAGCTGATGGGGGAGGGGCACCGTTAGAGCCTCTGTTCCAAACCAGATACGATAAAGTCAGAGCTCAGAGGCAGCGTAACCCCTGGGACCAAACCCGCACACTTTGGAGCTGGGGGTCTTGGGAGTGAGGTGGGGCTCCCCTGGGGAGGCTCCATCACAGCAGGAAGCCCCTCACTCCACTCCCCCACCCCCTCCAGGACTCACCCGAAGAGAACATGTCGAGAGACCGTGGCTGGTTAGAAGATCCGCTCCGGGGCTGGGATTGTGTTGTGAGCGGAGGCTAACTAATGAATTGGAGCAGGAGAAATAAAGTGAAAGGGAACGTGGGAAAGCGAGACGTGATTGCGGCACGAGGGCCCAGTGGGACCTGTGGCCGCTCCGGTCTGCAGAACTTGGGGGTGACGGGCCGGGCCAGCGGACCTTCCAAGGCGGAGCTGCTGCACTTTATAGTTTCCAGCGTCAAACTGGAAACATCAGATGTCAAACTGGTTGAGCTTCTGCTTAAAACAAACTGGGAAACCACACCCAGACCAGCAAGTGCCTCCTGTCCAAGGTGGGGGGAGCAGCGTCTCTCCCTAGTGGGGGTCCTCACGGTCCCTACGGAGGGCGAGGTGGGGCCTGTCTCCTCTGCTTCCAGAGCTCAGAGCCAGGCCTGGAAGGGGGGCTCCTGACACCCACCCCACCCACCCCCCAGCCTCCCTGAGCTGCTACAGAAGAAACCCCAGGATCTCCGGAATGGTGGGAGGCAGGGTCCAGGTCAGTAGGCTCATCAGCTTTCCCAAGGACTGACCAGGGGGGCCCTGAGAGATGCAGGGTCCCCAAGACCAAGCCCACCACCTCATGGATTGAATAAATGGGTGACGTAGGCTGAGGGGGGACGGAGTGAAGGGGCAGAAGACGTCTGTGACTCCGGAGGGGGCTACAGCATTCCCCCCCACTGAGCTTGCTGCTGGGACCCGGAGAGTCCTGGTCCCACCTGGACCGTCAGCCTCAGTAGAGGCCCTGGGTTCAGGCGTGTCCTCCTGTGCCTGCCCACAGCTGCCTGCCAAGGTCCGGTAAGCGAGAACTGATTACCCGCCCCCATCCTGCCATCAGCATTTGGGGGGAGCCTTCTCGGGTGGCAGGAGACAGGAGAATGCCCGGAACCCCCATCACTGGCTGTGCCCCCGCTCCCGCCCTCCCAGGCGTTCGGCCTGAGCCGAGGTGCAGGAGCCCTGAGTACAGCAAAGATTGGGGGCCTGGGTCACGGGCAGGGGACAAACCTAGGCTGCCGGCCTCTGTCCTGGGACCCAGCCCATGTTCGCTCACGGAGCAGGGAGTTCGTAGAAAGCAGAAGCTTCGTGAGCTCTGCGTTCCCTCTTGGGAGTGGAAAGGGTGTGGATTTAGGCGTGTGTCTGCATGATTTAGGTGAGTGTGTGTGTGTGATTTAGGCATGTGTCAGCGTGGGACGCACCAGATACCACATTGTCTGGCTGGAATGAAGTCGCCCTGTTTCATGGGGTGGTGAAGTAAGAAGCCAGGTCAGACCCCTGTCTCTCTCTCACCCTGTAGCTACTGGCTCCTGCGAAAACCAGGTTGCCTATTCTCAGGGAAGCATGGTGCCCACGGGCCTCCTAAGATGCGGGAGAAATAGGAAAGAATTTGCTTGTGAACTAGAGTTTGATAAAAAGCCTTCCTCCCGCAGCCCTTTCCACGCACTGAGGGCGTGCACTTATTATGTCTATTCAAGTGTTGTCACCGGGAATTTACAGTAAATAAGGCAGGAGCAGGGAGCAGGCCATCGTAAGCAGCTTCTAGACACACAGCCCTCGATGCAGAAATCTGTCATCCTATGAGGCGAGCATCTTGCTTCAGCTTCCGGCAGAGGAAAACAGGCTCAGGGAGGGAGAAAGTGAGTGAGCCAGGGTCCCGCTCTGCCTGCCCCCGAGCCTGACGCACCCTTCCCCACACTCTTGTTTTGGGGTCCACAGCTTTATTTCTGGCCTCATAAGGTGTCATTCCCGAGTCACTGCTCTCAAGATCCCTGCCCGCATCTTCTTCCCCTGCCCCGAGGACGCTCTCCCGACGTGGACATCCCCTGGCAGCCCATGTCCCCAGCCCACGTCCCTGATGGGGGGCCAGGTGTGCCAGCCGAAACTGGTGCTGGGTTGGCTTGCTGGTTAGCAGGCTGGATGTGGAGCAGGCAGGGGCCGGGTTTGGCTGGACCTTCTGGGTGGCAGTCAGTACGTCTTTCAGCTCTGCTGGTGTCTGTTGCGGGTCCCCAGGTTGTCCCTGAGCCGAGGCAAGAATGCAAACATGTTATTGATGGCCAGGCGCACGTCAAGGCCTCCTGGTGGCCGTCACTACGTCACGGCCACTCCCAGAATCCAGAGGGGCTTTTAAGTGACTGGGGAGGAGGAAGACCGGCTTCAGGTGGATTTTAGAGGCAAACACATGGGCTGGGCTCACAGCCCCCCCCGCCCTGCCACGGCATGGGTGTCCCTGACGCCGCCAAGGCCTGGAAGTGAGATGCACGTGGAAACGAAGCCCATCTCCTCCCTGAACTTCCCTCACAGAGATGTGGTTTCCAAGCACCTTTGCTGGGTTTTTGCAGTTCAGTGATGCAAGCGGTAGGTGGACGCTTCCCGGGTACACAGCCCTTCACAGGCTACGGAGCGTTCTCACAAACCCCATCTCCGTGGGATTCCTACCAGCGGGTGGTGATGCCGCTCATTCCCAGTTCACAGATGGGAAAACAGGGGCTCGAAGCGTCTCAGCCTGTTACCTACCAAAGGTGAAATACTGGGGTTCAGAGGGTGGACGGGGAGCCCAGCACACCCCACTCCTGTGTTGGGCCTTCATGTTGGACCTCAGGCATCGGCCACCCCAGCCCCACACCCATCATATAAACAGGGCCCCTGAGGTCCAGCCATGTCCAGGGCTTTGCTAGACGTGAACTGGGTCCCTGCACGCCTGCCTCCTCCCTGGGTGTTCTCCAGAGATGTACTTGAACCTCCCCGGAAGCTTGGGTGGTCCCACCCACCTTGCAGCTTTCCTACTGCTGCCCAGGTCTCAGCTCAAAGGCCGGGCCAGGCTGAGCTGTGGGTGGCCCACAGAGACGTGAGCTGCATGTTCTCTGGGCCCCACACTGCTCATGGTACTCAGAGCTCAGGTCCTGTGGCCAGGTGTCAGCTCGGACCCCGCCTCCTTCCCCTCCCAGCTTGGACAAGTCCCCCAGCCCAGTTTCCTGGGTGTCGCGTGGGGAGGAGTCTGTGCCTTTTCACGGGGCTGTTGGCGTGAGACCAGCCGTGTCCATCGCAGGCCCGAGTGTCCCTGTGGACACCGTTGGGCCCGCTGTCCCTGTGGCTGTTCTGCCCCCAGTTCTGTGTTCTGTGGTGCTGGGCCGAGGGCACCTGTAGGGGTGGCCCGCTGCCCCTCCTGGCTGGTGCTGGCTCTGTGTGATCAGGTCCCGTGGCCAGGTTTCAGGTGAGTGTTGGCCTCTTTCTGGAGTCCAGCTGAGAGGGGTGTGAACCCTCAGGCGGTGCCAGCACACGTGTGGCCCTTCTGACTCTGTCAGGCCCCGTCCCCAAGGCCACTTCTCCTAGCCAAGCCTTTGCTCACCTCTGCTCTCTTCTTCTGTGGTCAGGCTCGGGGTCACCTCCTCTAGAAGGTGACCTGCCCCCTCTGCATCGTCGCCCCTCCAGGAGCAGGGCCAACGGTCTGTCCCCACTGAACTGTGAGCTCCCCAAGATGGGCCTCACAGATTCATGCCTGGAACAAAATGCTGAGTGGCAGAAGGAACGAATGGATAAAGCAGTGGGTGCAGCTCCAAAGGCTGGGTGGGGCCTCCTCCCAGCCCCTGATACAGCCCCCAGGGCCCTGAACTTGGCCTATCGCCACCGAATGGACTAAAGACCCACCTTCAACCCCCGGGTCTGACGCACGTTAGGTGGGCAGTGCAGGTCTTTGGGAGAAGGGTTCTGAGAGTCCAGATTAGAAGGCACGCTCCCACCCAACCATTAGCCTGGATGGTAGACTTGGCTGCGTTTCACCATTTTACACTCTCACCTACCACAAGGTCAAAAAAACCAGGCTGTTCTCAGCTTCCGTGGGATCTGTAATTCTCAGGACCTTCTGGCCCCACCTCCTGGGTCTGCCATTGTTCTGGACAGTTATGAAAAGCAGAGCTGCAGGAGAGAGAGGGTGAGCCCCCAGGAGCAGGGCCTGAGTCACAAGGGGGTAGGCTGGCCTGGCCCACACGGGCGGACGGCCCCTGCCAGCTGAGGTCACTGCCCCTCCTGGCCCTTACTGTGAGCCCTTACTGTGACGGCCCTTACACACCAGTGCTGTGCAGCTTGTGGGAAGGCCTGGGGCTGGGGACACGGGGAGGGGTCAGGAGGCAACCCTGCAGCCGGGACCTGGCGATCCACACACTCCCCTGCTCCCCACCGAGGTCTCAGGGATTTCCCTTGCGTGGGACACAGGCTCAAAGCTGACTGACCTTGGGCAGGTCACTCAGCCCTTTAGTCCTCCTGCCTGAAAGGGAATAGTAGCTGTGTGCTCTGTCCAGGGTGCTGAAGGAGTCAATTAAAGTCAGGCCCGCGTGGCACGCAGCAGGGGCTCAGTAATGCTGGAGTCATCATTCTCTAATCCCTCTACTCATCCAACACATATTTGCTGAGCTTTTAAAAACTGGAATGCGCTGGAATGTTTAGAAGTTGACATGTGAAAGTGAAAAGTGTTAATGGCTCGGTTGTGTCCAACTCTTTGCAACCCCAGGGACTGTAGCCTGCCAGGCTCCTCTGTCCATGGGATTTCCCAGGCAAGAAACTGGAGTGGGTTGCTATTCCCTTCTCCAGGGAGGTCTTTCTGGTCCAAGGATTGAACCTGATTCTCCTGCAGTGCAGACAGGTTCTTTACCCTCTGAGCCACCAGGGAAGACATCCTAATGCTGGAAATTAAATTCCATGAATGGCAGTAAGCTGGCCAGCCCCCACTTCATAGCTCAGGTGGACACCTTCCACCCTCCCCCACCCCATCACCCCTCTGTGCCTGTGGCCCTCCGGTGACCCACGAGTCATCCTCCCTGGATGGTGCGGCCCCTGATTTGTCCCACCCCACCCTTGGCCTGGCTGGTGTGAGTGGGTGGAGGCCCATGACCCCTGAGGGCCTGTGTCTGTGGCTGCCCCTGCCCAGCCAAGGCCTTCTCAGCAGGTATCCAGGTGCTCAGAGGCCTAACGTGGGGGTCTGTCTGTTCCACCCTGGTCTCCCTTCCAACGTTTTCCTTCCTGAAGTGCTGCTTGCTCCTTGTTTTTATTCTCAGCACTCCAGGGGACTCTAGGGATCCCGCTATCTGCACTGGGGACAGCTGTGGGTGCCCTCAGAGGGGCTTCTGGCCGAGGGTGGGGTCTCATGGCTGAAATCTGCCCTCCTTCTCCCTGCCGAGTGAGGGCCCATGAGATGGGCTCCTTGTGAGCCGTGCCTCTCTGGCAAACATGGGGCAGGAGTGGGGTGAGAGGCCCACCCCCCTGTGGCTTGAACAGAAACAGGCCCCACCCTGAGGGCCCTGCCCGCATCCCAGCCTGATCTGCGCCGTCCTCGGCAGCCTGACTTACCCTGGCAGCTTCTCAGCCTCCTGCTCCAGACCCCAGGGGTTGTCTTGCTCCTCCTCTGATCGTCCCTCATAACTTGAGACCCCAAATCTGAAATTAAAATATCTCTATCCTGTGGGCCCTGCTGCTCAGCAGGGCCTCATTGTCGTGGCTCACTAACCCAGGGATGCGATCTGGACCACGTGGCCTGGGAAGTCACTCGCAGCAGGCGGGTATCAGCAGTGGTGATGCTGGTAGTTAGAACTGCACTGGGGACTCAGGGGCATCCCTGGTGGCTCAGACGGTAAAGAATCAAGAGTCTGCCTGCAGTGAGGGAGACCTGGGTTCAATCCCTGGGTTGAGAAGATCCCCTGGAGGAGGGCATGGCAACCCACTCCCATATTCTTGCCTAGAGAATCCCACTGGACAGAAGGGCCTGGTGGGCTACAATCCACGGGCTCAGAAAGAGTCGGAGGCGATTGGGGGCTTCTCTCAGCTGTGGTGCACGGGGTTTTCACTGCAGTGGCTTCTTTTGTTGCGGAGCAGAGGCTCTAGGCACGTGGACTCGGTAGTTTTTGCATGGGCTTAGTTGCTCTGCGGCATGTGAGATCTTCCCGGGCCAGGGATCGAACACATGTCCCCCACGGTAGCAGGCGGACTCAGCCGCTGGATCACCAGGGAAGCCCCACTTTTAATGTAGCTTTCCCCACCAGTGAAATCTGGGCTTCTCATGGCTCATGTCCTGTCCTGATGAAACCACCGCCCTCCTTGTCCTCGTCTTCTTGCCTCGTCACTCATATCCAGGGCCTCCCTGGAGCCCCCTGCACTTCCTGCCTGGCCTCCCTTCCTCCACTAGTGCAGCTTCTGGTCCCTCTCGAATCTCCAGGCTGTCCACCCATCTCTTACCACCGTTGATGGGTGCAGCTCTGTGCGTTTGCTGTGGGCACCGTGGCGCTGGGTCCAGGAGCCTGACAGGTTAGCGAATGTCCTCTGTCCCTCTAGCCCTCAGCGGGCCACCCCTTCCCTGCAGTTCCAGGTGCTTTTCAGAGATGTGAGGACAGAAGCCTGTAACAGGACAGTAATAAACCCCGTCCACGATGGTGAGGCCTGGGTATGCTTTATTTCCATAAATGACCTTGTCCACTCCGAACTTTGCTCAGTGCTACCCAGAGATCATAGCAATTTCTCTCCTGATCTCAGTTCTTCCCCCCAACCCCCAGCCCTGTGGAGTTGGGACACGCTTTTCAGGCCTTAACTGACGTAGATTGGACTGCGGATTCCTGTCCCAAAGCAGCACGCTGACTGTGAAGCTGCCGAAAGGTGGCAGGGGGATGGGTGTTGACCCAGGTTCTCCCCTCTGGGGGGTGGATCTGGGCTCCTGCAGGCACCCCTCCAGCGGCCCCTCTTTCCCTTCCTTCCCATAAGGACTGACGCTGCAGCAAGAAGAGGCCCCCCCTTTCCCTTTCTCCCCATAAAGGCTGGCGCTGCAGCTCTTGCCATTTTTTTGATATATAACTTTTTGCTTTGCGATACAATTTACATGCACTGACACTCACTGGTCTTCATTGTGCCATTTGATGAGTTTTGACAGTTTATACATGCAGTTAGCTAACTTACACTGGGATGGAGCAAACCACCACCCCTGGGGGCATTGTGGAGCCTGGCCACGGTGAATCAGGGTGTGCACGACAGAGGGAAGGTCCTGAAACGTCTGCTCAGCCGTCCACCTGGCGGTGGGGGAAGGAACCATTCAGGAAAGTGCCTTGTGTCTGGGCGCATGTCTGTCTGCGCAGAGGTGGCCTTGGCGCCTTGTGCTGCCTGCAGGGCTGCAGGGTCGTTAGCACTCCTGGGATGCCCTCTGGGCTGGGCTCTGTTAGGCAGCACCTCCAGGAAGCTTGGCAATAGGGCCTCTGGCCCCAGTGAAGCTCCCTGAGAGGCGTCTCCTCCCACCCTGTGCCTGTGGCCACAGAACACACCTGCCCCGGGCAGACGGTCATCCTGAGGACGTGAAGGCTGGTTCTGCCGAGAGCCAGCCAGCGTCCGTCCGCCTGGCTCCACCGTGGCAGGCCTCGCCTGTGTCCTCTCGTCTGTGCTCTGCGCGAATTACAGCCAGGCCACGACGCTTCCCAGAGGCGAGCTTTCAGACCCCACCACCTCCCCCACCAGCATAAGGTGGGTCTGGCACCCAGCAACCTCGTGGGGAAGACTGAGCATTGCTGGGTTTCTCTCCTGCAGAATGAGCGGGTCAGCACAGCGCCTGCCACACGGGGCGCCCTGTGGCCAAGCCTCCCATGGCTTCCTCCATGCTCCCTGCCCTGGGCCTCAACTCAGCGTCAAGTTCAGATACCTTCTAGGGACCTGCCTGACCGTCTCCCCCTACCCCGGGTGCTGGTGACCCCATCCTAGAAGTGGGGAGACTGAGTCTGAAGATGAAGGCGCTGGTCCAGAGTCTGGGGTTGTTTCTCTGGCATGCGGGCTGGAGTTGGGGCCGCCTGGTGCTGGGCCCCTCCCCTCCAGAGCTGAGTGTGGTTCCCCCGCACAGGACCACGTGCAGAAGAGGGATCCCTGGGACCCATCACGGCCGCTGGCTCCCAGGTCGCAAGGCACCGCCAGGCGTTGCAGTCCCCTTTGCCCTGCTTTGGATGGGCTCTAAGCACCTCCTGTGTGCCGGGCATGGCCACGGCAGGGCCCCACTCGCTGTGCCAAGCCCCGGGGACCTGGTGAGCCTCTCCATGTGTCCTTCCTCCTCCCGTGGTCGTGTCTCATCCCTCAGGACAGGGCCCCTCTGGGGTCCCCTCCTGCTGGCACCTCCCCAGCCGCTCCCCTGGGGCAGGCCACTGCTTCCTGCCAATTTCCTCATCCACGCTGGGGTCCTGAGCTCAGCTCCCAGAAGCATGGAAGCTACCTAGACACGGTGGTGCTTTGTTGGTGATGGTCAGCACTCCGCCCCCGGCCCTCCTGTGCTGGTGGGACCTGCGTCTCTGCCGTCTGAGCAGCATCGGATCCCAGCTCACATCCTCACATCCTTGCCTGGCACTTGCTTGGAGCCTGACCCCAAAGACAGGGCCAGCCACCTTGCCTTGCTCGCTTCTGTCCCCATGGGGCCTGGCACCGAGCGGCTCTCGATAGACGGTGCTGAGCCCAGTTACTGCCCATGGGTCAGAAAGGTAGGTGCCTGCTAAGTTGCTTCAGTCGTGTCCGACTCTTGGCGACCTCACGGACTGTAGCCCACCAGGCTCCTCTGTCCTTGGGATTCTCCAGTAAGACTACTGCAGTGCGTTGCCATTTCCTTCTCCAGGGACTCTTCCCCACCCAGGGATCGAACCTGGGTCTCTTAATGTCTTCTGCATTGGCAGGTGGGCTCTTTACCACTAGGACTACCTGGTCAGAAAGGTTCAGTTCAGTTCAGTCGCTCAGTCGTGTCTGACTCTGCGACCCCATGAATCACAGCAAGCCAGGCCACCCTGTCCATCACCAACTCGCGGAGTTCACTCAAACTCATGTCCATTGAGTCAGTGATGCCATCCAGCCATCTCATCCTCTGTTGTCCCCTTCTCCTCCTGCCCCCAGTCCCTCCCAACATAAGGATCCTTTCCAATGAGTCAACTCTTTGGCATTAGGTGGCCAAAGTATTGGAGTTTCAGCTTCAGCATCAGTTCTTCCAATGGACATCCAGGACTGATCTCCTTTAGGATGTACTGGTTGGATCTCCTTCAGTCCAAGGGACTCTCAAGAGTCTTCTCCAACACCACAGTTCAAAAGCATCAATTCTTCGGCGCTCAGCTTTCTTCACAGTCCAACTCTCACATCTATACATGACCACTGGAAAAACCATAGCCTTGACTAGATGGACCTTTGTTGGCAAAGTAATGTCTGCTTTTGAATATGCTATCTAGGTTGGTCATAACTTACCTTCCAAGGAGTAAGCCTCTTTTAATTTCATGGCTGCAATCACCATCTGCAGTGATTTTGGAGCCCCCAAAATGAAGTCTGACACTGTTTCTCCATCTATTTCCCATTAAGTGATGGGACCTGATGCCATGATCTTAGTTTTCTGAATGTTGAGCTTTAAGTCAACTTTTTCACTCTCCTCTTTCACTTTCATCAAGAGGCTCTTTAGTTCTTCTTCACCTTCTGCCATAAGGGTAGTGTCATCTGCATATCTGAGGTCATTGATATTTCTCCCAGCAATCTTGATTCCAGCTTGTGCTTCTTCCAGCCTGGCATATCTCATGATGTACTCTGCATAAAAGTTAAATAAGCAGGGTGACAGTACACAGCCTTGATGTGAAACGTAGTGGGGGATTAATCCTGTTTTCTGTTGGCTGCAAGGTCAGGAAATCAAGCCAGGAGCCCATTGCCAAGAGCAGGACCCTGCTCCCCCAGCCAGACCGTTTGAGGGGCTCTTGGGAGCCTCTGGGGTCGCTAGAGTGTTCTGTATTTCTGCTTGGGTGTTGGTGACTTGGGTGTAGACACTTGTTGAAATCATCAAGCCATACACTCAGATCTCGTGCTCACTATTAGTCGACTTTCTCAGTCTTATCAGGGTGGGGGGGCCTCTCTGGAGCACCAGGCGCCTCTGGGGGCCCAGGGCCTGCCCCTCCCCACCACTGCCCATGAGAGGCTCATGGCAGGGGACCTCTCCCCATAGGGAGTGTGTCCTGGCCGCCAGCGGGCTCTCTGGGGCACCGTGCAGACATGCTCCCCTTAAATTAGATTCCAGGGCGTCGGAGGTGGCAGGCTGATGAGGCCAGGGTCAGTGGGCGCGGGTGCCTGCCGATCACACGTGGAAATTAGATTTCCTAAATGGCCGTTTATTTCCCAGAGGCCGGGGCTGGTGGCGGGAGGCAGTTAGGACGCGTCTGTGGATGGCGTCTTCCCGTCACTGAGCTTGGTGCTGAAGGTGCATGGAGGTTGGTGGTGGCCTCTGGACCTGGGGGGCTGGGGAGCAGCTCTGGGGCCTCCTGTTGGGGGGACAGACACTACTGTGCCCCAAGTCCGGGGGTAGCCAGGGAGCGTGGGGTGAGGGGGCCGGGCGGTCCATGGGAGCCAGGTGTCGGGGAAGGCAGGAGCCCAGCATGCTGCCTGCGTCTCACCCAGGCCCGGGAGGCAGCCCCTCTGTGCTGGGAGGGAAGTTACCCCTGTGCCTGCCTCCTGCAGTGCTGGACATGGGCCCACTCCCCTCCTGCAGCCCTGGACACAAGCCCACATCCTTCCCTACAGGATCTGCTCCATCGTTCCAGGGGATGGTCAGGGGAAGGAGAGCTGGTGCAGGGTCTTCCCAGGGTGTCCGCGAGGCCGCAGCCGGAGCCCCTGGGTCCTCTGCGCTGACACCGCCCCACCCATCTGTCCTCAGAGCCGAGGGGCTGGCCTCCCTCCCTAAGGCGCCTCGTTAGAAGAGGCAGCCCCTTCATTGGGGACGGTGCGGGGGGGAACTTCCAGTCAGGGGGCGGCCATCCAAGACCGCCTCCTCCCCGTGACACTGGACGTGTCCACAGGCAGAGCTGGGCAGCACGGGGGTGCCTCTTTCTCAAGACACAGGTACCCAGAGTGCCCGAGTAGGGGAATAGGGGTCTTGACCGGTTCCAGCCTCCCCGACGTTTGATTCTCAGACACAGTGCTGGTTTCCCAGTTGAGATGATGGGAGGTGGCCGTTCTCTCTGGCCTTGTGGACACCCTCCCAAACCCGGATCCCGTGTGGCTTCAGATGCTGCCGTCTGGGGGACACGGCCGGCGTATCCCCCACCCCCTGCACGCCCACCCCACACCTGCAGTTGCCAGGGACTCGGGGCTGTTCTTTTCCTGCACTCTGAAGATCACAGCCCCCGATACTTAAGTCCACGATGCCATTTAGAGTGTGTATTTCCTACTAAATAGCATAAAATTACATCCTTTCAAGTTAATTAAACCACTTTGCCATGCTGGGGGCTGCTGAAAGGGTGTTTTAAATGTCAGCGCGGAGTAGCTGTGTGTGTTCTCTGGGGCTCTCTGGTTAGGGATGGCCTTGCCTGTAAAGACATCTGCGTTGGTTAAGTGGCCCCGGGCAGCCTGCCTCGGCCAGCCCCGTGCGGTTGGGGTCACCGGGACCCAGCCTGGCCAGAGCATCTGGGCCAGCGGCTGATGTCCCCAGGAGCATGCAGTCAACAGCTCTGCCTCAAGGTGGGCGTTTGCAGAGCATCCTAAGAGGGCTTCAGAAAATGACTACCGTCGTGGGGTGTGAGGACACAGGTTTTGGAAGAGGGTTCTTGTTTTAAAGAACCAGTGTTGCGGTCTCCTGAGAGACCCTGGGGTATAGCCTCCTCTCCTCCAGGAGCTGCAGTGCCCTGGGGACCAGCCCTTGGAGCCCAGGAGGGAGCAGGATGCTCAGGGCAGGAGGGGCCAGGGGGGTGTGGGTGCCTGTGGGCAACAGCCTCGTGACTTTGGCCAGCCCCAGGAGGGGAGATCACCCCCGGCCTCTGTGGCACATGGGCCGTTTGGACACCCTGCCCCTCCAGGAGGCAGCTGGCACGTCTCAAGAGGCAAAAATCCACCCCCAGAGGGCTCCCTGCCTGGCCCACTGTGGGTACCTCAGGTCCTGCCTGCACACAGCAGCTCCGCTTGGCCGGTTACACCAGTCAAGTACCCTCCAAGGCTCCCGGTCAGTCTCAGGGAACAGCCAAGCTCCGGGTGGGGATCCAAGGCCCTGCTCCCATGGGGACACATGTGCGGTGGTTCACGCACTCGGGCGGCCGGGAGGTTTCCTGTCCCTAGAACATTCCCGTCCACCCGTCCCCTGCAGACAGACCGTCGGCTCTTCCAGTCTTGCCCATCGAAGGCGCTGACTGGTGCCCGTGCATGTGAGCCCAGTGGCCCGAGCATGCTCAGATGGGGACCTGCTGATCCTCACTGCATCAGGAGCCCCCGGTGCCCTCCCGCCAGCCCTGTAACTGGAGTTTCCCCACCCACCCCCAGTAACTGGAGCTCCGGGTATGCATTGGGTCCCAGCTGTAGACACGGGACGTGGGCTGGGAAGAGACAGCAGAGGCGGGGGTGCCTTTCCCTGGGTTTTCACTGGCACCCCCAAAGGCCTCCTGACGGTCCGGTGTGGGCGAGCTCGGGGTTAGGGGAGGCAGGCCGTGGTTTTGCAGGACCGGGGCAGACGAGTGGTGCTTAGGTTACTTTAATGTTTACTGGCACTTACGGATGTTGGAGCTCCGGTTATCTTTGCCTCATGTCACAGCGGTTCCATAAAGATACAAGGAAAATTGCAAGTTGGGAAGCGGCGCTTGGCCGCCGCAGAGCGGGCAGTTGGCCACCTTCTCCGGGGTGCTTTTCATGCTTCTCAGGGGCCTGGGGCTGCTGCACCCCTTTCAGGCGGGAGCTTCACGGGGTGCAGAAAGCAGGGGTCCCCACTCTGGTCAGCTCAGCACACACTTTCCCGGCTGGAGGAGGGGCTGGGGAAGCGAATGCTCCCTTCCACACAGTTCTCGAAGCCCCCGCAGAGCCGACGGTGAGCGTCCGGAGAGCGTCTGGGGCCACAGCTGCCCTGCCCTGACCCCAGGGCCCCCCATGAGCCTCCCAGATAAGGCTCTTCAAGGTCACAGGGACTGTGCCTGGATACAAGGCACTTCCTCCTCCTGCCGGGAGCCCGGCTCTCAGGCGACTCTTGCTCTGTGTCCATGGCGCTGGCTGAAGCCCAGCCACCCCGGTCAAATGGAGGGGGCAGATGGACGGACGTGTCCTATAAACAGGGTAGCCTCCTTCCTCAGGGACCGCCACTGCAGTGCTGGGGTCTGAGCTCCGTAAAGTCGAGCCCCTCCCCGCCCAGCCCGGAGACCCTCCAGCGGCTGCCGGTCAGGCCCTGGGCATGCGGCTCCCAAGCCATGCTCACTGGCCCCTCCTACTTCCTGAACTCCGAGCCCCAAACCCCTCCCCTCCGGCTCAGAGTCTCAGCTTAGGACTCAGCTTGCATCACAAGGGTGTGAGTGGGCATCTGAGCAGGGCGATGTGAGGGAGGGGCAGCAGCCCCCAGGATGAAGCCAGCAGACAGGTCTATGGGGACGTTTAGGGGCTCAGGACACGGTGGCCCCAGAAATCCGCCCCCTCCCCCTGCAAGATGTCTGGCTTTGCACATGGCGGCCAAGGGCTCAGGCCGTGGTGAGAGCTGGGTCTGGCCGTAGGCTGGCCGCGTAACACCAGCCCCCATCTCATCCCTTGGTGTGGGGGTGGGGGAGGCCCAGGGGAATGTTCTGGCAACTGGGAGGGGAACTGGCAACACCTGCATGGCTCTCTATAGCCAAAGGGAGCTTCTGTTTCTCTTTCCTGGTGAGTGATGAGGAGACAGAAGCCCCGGCCCAGCGCCTGCCCGAGCCAAGCTTGGACGAAAACGCTGCTGCTTGGACCCAGCGACAAGCCGCTCCCAGGTGCACGACCGTATGCCTAGCTGCTCAGCATGCAGACCTCTCACAGGCGCCGATTTGGGGCCGAGCTTCTGGAAGTTTAGGTGGGGGGATGACTGAAGGTGGCCAGCCTGACGGCTGCTTTCCCTGGCCTGGAGTGAGGGCTTTCCCAGAGGAACCGGGAGCCACATCCTGGGGTGACCCTGGGAACACAGAGGACCTTCTCTTAACTCCTCGGCAAAGGGCAAAGGCTCTGGGTCAGCAGTGGGGCCGCGGCGCCCTGTCCAGTCCTGGGGCCTTGGTGGACAGAGATGCGCTGTGGGCTGCCCAAGGGTGGCGGCGGGTGAGCCGCCTAAGGAGCCACGTCCACCTTGTTCTCAACAAGAAAGGCGTCATGTATGTGGGTGTCATGTCTTTAGGAGGGCTCCCCTGTTGGTGTTTCTAGAGGTCCATCCGTGTATCTGTATGGACGCCAACATGGTCTTCATACAGATGGAGAGAAACCCAGCTGTCCTGAGTGTGCCATGGTGGGGTGGGGCGCTCTGGAGACCAGGGCTGCTGAGCTGTGGTCGCCTGACCAGTCCATTCCCTCCCCAGGACCGGGGGCCAGCTTCTGTGGCTTCATCACCACGCCCATGCTGGTAATGCCCCCGCACGGAGGGGTCCTGGGCCCCACATGTGTGTTAGTCGCTCGGTCGTGTCTGACTCTTTGCAGTCCCGTGAGCTGCTGCCCACCAGGCTCCTCGGTCCGTGGTATTCTCTGGGCAAGAATACACTGGAGTGGGTGGCCATTCCTTCTCCAGGAGATCTTCCTGACCCTGAGATTGAACCCGGGTCTCCCGCATTCCAGGCAGGTTCTTTAGCGCCTGAGCCACCGCGGAAGCCTGGGACCCATTTGGAGCACCGACAGCTACCACTCCCAAGTCCTCAGAAGCCTGATGAGAGGCAAAGGCCATGCTCCCATTTCTGTGATGGGGAAGCTGAGTAACTGCGTCCCAGGTCACCCGGGCAGCCCTTGGGGGTCGGGGGCGGGAGTGCAGGCTGCACTCTCTCCGCAGCAGTCCTTCAGGAGGGACCTGGCCTAGCGGGACACTTGTGTCCAGGACTTGGGAGTGTCCTGCGGGAGCGGGCCTTTTTCAGCCTTCCTCGGCTCCTCCCATCCTGACCCCGAGCACCTCCTTGGCTGGGTGATTGCTCGAGGCCGAGTCATCCACCGCTCGGCCAGTCATCTTAGCCTCTCGACGGCCGACCGTTTGCAGGCGCTCGGGGTCTGAGTGGGGTCAGCGGGCGAGGAGCTGGAGTGGCTTCCTGTGTATCCTGCACCCTGGCGTGGCCCGTTCGGGGCAGGGCAGGGCCCGGCTTTGCTGCAGAGGCACATTCCTTCTCTCCTTGTGGGCACCACCTGCTCTGGGCCAGCAAAGCCCAGAAGGGACGTGAGCTTTCAGCTGAGAGTTGTGTGCCCTTGGGGGAGAATGCCTTCAGCCTCTGGGCCCACGTAGCTCTTTTGGTAAACCGAGGGGACACTGAGCGATGCCCAGGTTCAGACACTCGCTTCACATCTTCCAGTTCTCTGGAGCTCCCTTTGCAAGTCCCCTGAGCACCGACTTGGAAAGCGTCTCTCCTCCAGGTTCAGATTTTTTAAGATAGAAAAGCTCCCTAGACCCTGGTCCCGCAGCCTCTGAGCGGCGGCCTGTGGCCCTTTGTGCCCAGGGGTTGGGTCCTGACATATAGGTGGGGGGTCAGAGGGCAAGCGTGTCTCTGGTGACCGTGGGGAAGGATGGTCACTGCTGTTGGAGCTTATGGGGTCGCTGAGCTCCGTCCCCTCCAGGTGTGGACAGGACCCCAGGGTCCCCCGGGAAACAGGAGGGTTGAGTGTCCGGCAGAAGGCAGTGCAAGACCACGCGTGTGCTCACACAGCCATGTGCCCCACGCAGCATCCCCAGGAGCCATTGCCATGGCAACCCCTCCCTGGTGCTGTCACATGAGAAGGCCCCTCTCCTGCCCGTCCTGAGTGGGAATGAGAGGAGTTTTGAAAAATAGCTTCTGATGTCCTGAGTGCAACCGGAGGCAGGGTTGGGTCACCTCCGGGGCACCTGTCTGAGGGTTAGTGGTTTGTGTTTGAGGGCTCAGGCTGGGGAAAGGCGTGTGGAAGCCCTGGGGTCTGTAGGAACCTCCCACGCACCCACCCACCATCCACTGGCCTCCCGAACTCACACTCCAGGGAAGCCCTCTGTGCGGCCCGCAATGAATTGGAAACCTGTGAACATTTCCAGTTCAGGGGTGGACGCTCACTGCAGGCCTCGGGAGGGGCCACGCGTGGCGTGCTCAGCCCAGGGCTAAGCTTGGTCTACCTGGAGCCTTCCTGCTCGCTGTGACACGCCGGCAGCCGTCCTGGGAGGGGGCGTGTGAGGTTGCCTTTGGTTGGCAGTTGTGGAAACTGAGGCACAGGGGGGCTTAGGAGCCCCCCACAGTGCTCAGGGTTGGAGGTTGAGTCCAGGGGCAAGGTCAGCCCTGAGCTGAGTCCTGTGAGTGGAGAAAGTTCTGGAAAAGGGCATCCAGGTCGGGTCTTAGAGGGTGCACACTCCTCTCTCCCTCAGCCCCACCCTGTGCACTCTGTCCCCCCATGCAGCTCGCGATGGCCCCCACCCTGCTCCTGCCCTCCTGCCACCAGGAAAGAGGACTGAGTGCCCTGAGCCGCCGTGCGTCCCAGGGTCCCTGTGCGCCCTCCGGTCCTACTGCTTTCTGTCCTGCCGGCTGGGACTGCCAGTCTCCTGACCCATCCGGTCAGGGTCCGAGTGAGAGCTTCCCGTCCTGCCCAGCACCCCAGTTCGCAGGTCGTGCAGGCTGCCTGGGGTTCAATGGGAGCCCCGGATGCAGACTGTCCCCAGACACTCCAGGGTCTGTCCCCTGACGCGGAGGAAGAGCTGTTGAAGCAAACACAGCAGGAAGCCCGGGACACCAGGCTCTGGTTTCCTTTTCTGCGTCCGCACACTTCCCTAACGTTCCTGTACTTGCCTCTCATCGTTGCGGAGAGACGAGCATGTGTGTGCCCCGTGTGCGAGACGGAGAGACCGATGCTGGAGAGCAGAGCGAACTTCCGCAGGTCGGCCCAACCAGAGAGGGGCCTCTGCAGGACTGGCTCCTGAACGGGCTGACCCCAAGGCTGTCGCTGCTGGGGTGCCAGGCTGCACCTCCCTCCCACGCTCGGCGTCCCGGTTCCAGGCGCCGACCCGGCCAGGTCTGACCCACTCCCTCTACATGGCGCTCGCAGAGTCAAGAGTGCACCAGGCTCTGTGCGGACCCTGGGCACCCAGTCCCGTTAACCTCCTGCCGCAGAAACGCTCCCCGTCGTGGACGAGAAGACTGGGCGCAGAGAGCTGGGGGCCACACGCGCTTGGTGCCAGAACTCGAGCCCAGCCCGTCCCTGCCCGGGTACCGTCACACACACCTGTCTGCTGGGCGCCTCTCACCTGCCTCGGCCGGGGCTGAGCTTGGCTGAGGTTTCCCAGGCTGCTCCGGGGATGCCACCGATGCAGGAAAACACATGAAGTTGTCTATGATTTTTATGGCCCCTTTTTCCCTATTAAAATGTTTAAAGCTGTAACTGTCGTCATAAGGAGCTCATTTATCTTGACCAGAGTGCGGCAATAAACTATCCGGGGCTGGTGGAATAGCCCCTGAGATGATTGTTTCTGCTGCTATCGATAAATTCCGACACGGAGCAGAAAGGTCAGCCCCTGCCAGATAAAATGGCTCTTCGGCTTGTTAATTAAAGGTTTATAAGGACGTGGAAGAACGTGCTCTGGGCTGAGCCTTGGAGTGAAGGGGAGCAGATACCTGGCGTTGGGAGGATGGACGGGGGAGGAAGGGGGCTTTGGTGCTCCTGGAGGAAACCGCGGTTCCCGGAAACCTGCTCAGCAGCCTGTTTGGTAAACTCCTCCCCAAAGGCTAGGACTTCGGGTTTTGACTTAGGGAGTCAAAGCCTCCCTCCCTACCTCTCCTGCTCCCCTGGCACCCAGGACATCCTGCAGAGTGCTCCCTGAAGAGTCAGAAGCCACCCCGAGTCCCAAGCAGTGGCGTAAATGTGGAGTCAGGCAATATTTTAGTTCGTGGAGTCAGTGAGTGGATGGTCTTTATTCTGTGATCACCCTGCAGGTATTCACTGTTTCCCCCGTGGCCGGTCGCATTTCTTTCTTGCTCACTGAGTGTTTGAGAGTGAGGTCAAAGTAAAGCTCCCCCTGTCTCCCTCACCCTCTGACTCACCCCAACCTCGAGGGCTCTGCCTGTCCAGCCGCCTCTGCCCTTGCCTCCCCCTCGTGGTCCCCTCCCCCAGGTCCCTTCCCTGGTTGTGAATTTCTCAGTGCATGGACAGAAGTCACCAGTGTGTGTCAGGTCAGGAGAGAGAGCTGAGCACTGACCTGCACTGAAGATGTAGAACCACGGACGGTGGTACGTGTGAGACACACGGACACAGAGCAAAAGAGGAACCCAGGGAGGAGTTCATACAGAAACACAGGGTGCATGTGCCCAAGTGGACGCCAGAGAATCAGATAGCCGGTGCAGTAACACACTCAGAATTGGACGCACGGCCACCCTCACGCCTTCCCATGCAGATACGCTCGGACTGGAAAAACATGCGGATGGCACGCAGCACTCGCCTGGATGGCTTGTTCGGGGGATCTTAGCCAGAAGGGGGTCCCCAGGGAAAGCAGCTTTGTGCCTGTTCTCTGGCTTCTGTGGGTGTTGGGCATGCATTTACCCTGTGGTCCTGAGGCCCTGGGGTCTTCGTGCAGGAACCCCTGCTTCCAGGGGGCAGCACGGCCCCACTCATGGATGGAGCCAAGTGCCCATGTTGCTGCAGAGCCTGCTGGAGGCACAGGCTGCTTTCTTCTCGGCCCACAGTCCCCAGGTTGGCGGAATCGCCTGGGAGTTTATTTAATCAAATGGTGCTCCCTTGTGCCTGCTGCTCACCTGTGCAGCTCTGGGCTGGGGTCCAGGGCTTGACTGCAGACAGACTCCACAGGTGATGCTGGATGAAACAGCGGGTCCAGGGGCAGCTGAGGGCACCGCCTTCTATGTACACCCCTCTGTGAAAGGCGGGCAGGATCTTTAAGACACGGGCATTGGGCAGGGTCGCCACACCATGCTGGAGAGGGGAAAATGGCACGGTGGATTGAGACGCTCCCTCATAGAGTGACCACGTTAGCTTGGATGCTCTCTGCATTGCGTATAAAGCTCTATTCCAGCAAATGTCCATGGTGAATTTCCAGTTAAATGTGGATTTGGCTCCATGCAGAGAGGTGGGCAGCTGGCTGGAAGGACATGAACCTCAGAGCTTTGTCCACTTGGGGCAGGTGGGAAATTCCAGAGGAGGGAGGAACCACCCCATCGTAACCAGGAGAAGCAGCTCTGTGGGTTGTGAGGCCTCTCCTCTCATCTGGGAAAGGATGATGCTCCTTCCAGGGACAGAGAGCTTTAAGGGGCGAAATAGGAAGGGAGTTTATTTTTAGCAGCTTTGTTAGAATAATATATACAATAAAGTGTTATATTTAAAAGGTGCAAGATGTTTGACATAGGTATCCATCTGTGAGACCACCACTAGAATCAAGATAGAAAACACACCCTTGACCCTCAAAAGTTTCCCTAGGCCTTTGTAGTCCCTTCCTTTCATCCCCCATCTCGATACAATCTCTGATCCCTTTAGACGAGTTTGCATTTCTTGGAATTTCATGTAAATGACGTCGTACGATAATATGCGCTCCCTTTTTTGACTGGCTCCTTTCGTTCAGCAAAACCACTTTGAGACTCATCCGTGCTGTGCATATTGGTTGCTCCTTCCTCATTCCTTTTTCGTTGCTGAGTAATATTCCTTTGGGTGGATATGCCACCGTTTGCTCATCTGTGGACCTGTTGTGGGCCCGTTGATGAACATCTGGGCTGTTTCCAGTAGAGCTGCTGGGAATGTTCCTGAATAAGCCTCTGTATGGACATGTGCTTTCTTTTCCCTTGAGTAATGTCTAGAGGCAGAATGTTTTAGTTGGGATTGCTGCAACAAAAACACTGTCAACTTGGGGGCTTAAACAACAGACACATATTTGTCAGAGTTCTGGAGGCTGGGAAGTCCAAGATCAAGGTGCTGGGTGATCTGGTTTGCGGTGCGAACCCTCTTCCTGATTTGCAGATGGATGTTACCTTTGTCCATTTCAGCTGCAAGAACAAAATGCCACGGACTGGGTGGTTTTTGTACAGAAACTTGCTGGGACTTCCTTGGTGGTGGACTTCCTCTGCCCTTCCAATGTGGGAGGCTTGTGTTCCATCCCTGGTCAGGGAAGTAAGATCCCACATGCTACACAGTGCAGCCAAAACTGAAAAAAAAAAAAAAACAAGTGTTTTTATGAATGAGTGTTAAACTTCACCAAGTGCCTTTGAGACATCCAGCGGAGAAGATATTTAAAAAAAAGAAGAAGAAGAAGAAGGAAAAGCTTATTGCTCACAGTTCTAGAGGTCGCTGGTTGGAGAGCAGAGCGCCAACATGGCCGGGTGAGGGCTTTTTCCGGCCGCAGACTCCTCTCCCCACCCTGGGGTAGGGGCTAGAGTTGCTGCAGCCTCTTTTATAGGCACGAATCCCATTCATTTCATCAGGATTCCACCCTCCTGGCTGAAGCACCTCCCAAAGGCCTTGCCTTCTAACACCATCACTTCGAGCATTAGAATTTGAACAAGTGAACTTTAAGGAGACACTAACATTCACAGGTCTTCGCCAGTGTCTCAGACGGTAAAGAATCCACCTGCAATGCAGAAGACCAGGGTTCGATCCCTGGGTTGAGAAGATCCCTAGAGAAGGGAATGGCTGTTGCTGTTAAGTTGCTTCAGTAGTATCCAACTCTGTGCGACCCCATAGACGGCAGCCCACCAGGCTCCCCCATCCCTGGGATTCTCCAGGCAAGAACACTGGAGTGGGGTGCCATTTCCTTCTCCAATGCATGAAGTGAAAAGTGAAAGTGAAGTTGCTCAGTCGTGTCCGACTCTTAGCGACCCCATGGACTGCAGCCTACCAGGCTCCTCCGTCCATGGGATTTTCCAGGGTTGAGAAGATCCCTGGAGAAAGGAATGGCTACCCACTCCCATATTCTTGCCTGGAGAATCCCATGAACAGAGGAGCCTGCCAGGCTTCAGTCCATGGGGTCACAAATAGTCAGATATGACTGAGTGACTAACACTTTCACTTTCAACATTCAAACCACGGCAGACTCCTTGCTGTGTCCTCACGTGGCAGAGACAGGAAGGAAACCCTCTCAAATCTCTCCTTGCTGCTAAGTCGCTTCAATCGTGTCCGACTCTGTGTGACCCCATAGACGGCAGCCCATCAGACTCCCCCGTCTCTGGGGTTCTCCAAGCAAGAACACTGGAGTGGGTTGCCATTTCCTTCTCCAATGCATGAAAGTCAAAAGTGAAAGTGAAGTCGCTCAGTCGTGTCCGACTCAGCGATCTCATGGACTGCAGCCCATGAGGCTCCTCCGTCCATGGGATTTTCCAGGCAAGAGTACTGGAGTGGGGTGCCACTGCATCTCACCTTACGAGGGCACTAATTCTGGAGCGCTTATCTAGACCATCTCTAATTCCTGAACCTGAGTGAGGGGAAAGGGAATGAAGCCTTTTAAAATGTTCTTATTTCAATTGTTATTTACAATTAGTTTTATGTTGTGACATCTGATTCAAGACTAGGTTTAGAAAAGAAGCTAGATCTCTTATTGTGTCTGTCTGAAGGGCTTCCCAGGTGGCTCAGAGGTAAAGAATCCGCCTGCCAATGCAGGAGATGCAGGGGATGTGGGTTTGATTCCCGAGTTGGGAAGATCCCCTGGAGGAGGTGATCACAAACCTCTCCAGTATTTTTGTCTGGAGAATCCCATGGACAGAGGAACCTGGAGGGCTGCAGTCCACGAGGTCTCATGAGTCAGATATGACTGAGTGAGCATGCACAATCCCATCAAGAGGCCTCCACCTTCATGACCTGGTCCCTCTCCAAGGCTCCATCCGTGAAAGCATCACACGGAGGGCTAGTGTTTCGACACGTGTGTTCCGGGGGACACCGACATTCAGTCCACAGCAATATACATATATTTAGCTTTTTACAAAACTGTCAGACTGCTCCAGTGTGCTTATACCAGCTTATGTCCCCAAGAGTGGAGGTCGGACTGCGTCCCGCCCTCACCAGCCCTGGACTCGGCCAGCTCTTCTTGTCGTCGCCCTCTGAATGGTGTGTAGTGGTATCTTACTACGGTTAATTTGCATTTCTCTAATAACTCATGATATTTAGTATCTTTTCAGTAGCCTATTTGCCATCAGCATATCTTCTTTAGTGATCTGTTCTGTTCGAATCAGTTTTTAATTGGGTTGTTTGTTTTCTGATTAGTGCGTTTTGGCAGTTCTTTCATATATTCTGGGTACAAGTCTTTTTATCAGATAGGTGATTGGCAAAGTGGTTTTTTCCCCTTGTCCGTGGCTCATTTTTCATTCTCTTAAAAACCGTCTTTCCACCTTCAGTTGTTTTTGAAGTTCAGTTGATTAATTTCTTCTTAGTGGTCTGTATCTTTGGTGTTGTATCCAAGACTCTGTGCCTGAACCCCAGATTTCCTCCCGGGCCGCGTCCCAGCGCCCTGTCCCATCTGAGTGCCACCCTCCGTTGTCTTCCAGGCTTTGGGAACCATCACTGCAGTGCCTGTCACTGGTCCTCAGGTCAGCTCCTTGCAGAGGTTGGCCGGGCAAGGAGCAGCAGTGCTACCTCAGGTAAGCGGCCTGCGGCGGGCCCTGGGATGTCTGTCTGTCTGTCCACAGCCCCTCAGCACTGAGGTTTTAGGTGCAACCACAAGGGAGTCCCTTTCCTCTCCTGCCTCCTCTGCCCACCCTTCAGAGGAGACGTTTGGACTGCTGCTGCTGCTGCTAAGTCGCTTCGGTCATGTCCGACTCCGTGTGACCCCATAGACCGTAGCCCACCAGGTTCCGCCGTCCCTGGGATTCTCCAGGCAAGAACACTGGAGTGGGTTGCCATTTCCTTCTCCAATTGCACGAAAGTGAAAAGTGAAAGTGAAGTCACTCAGTCGTGTCTGACTCTTAGCGATCCCATGGACTGCAGCCCACCAGCTCCTTCGTCCATGGGATTTTCCAGGCAAAAGTACTGGAGAGGGGTGACATTTGGACTAGACCCCATTTTTTCACACACTGAAGAACTGAGAAATCAGTTTCGTGGGTCATGACCAGGAATTTTTTTTTTTTAATGGGATAAACTATGCTTGACTAGAATAGAGCAGACGCATCAGAAACACTGTTTTCTGGGCAGTTTGTTTCCGGACTGGAACACGATGTAATGAAGACTTTTGAGTGTGGGCCACGGTTAAGAAAAGCATGAGAAACTCTGGACGAGCAGGTGCATTTTGGAGACGCTGGGCCAGGTGCCCCTGGATCCAGTCTGGGGCCCCTGAGACTGAACTAAGCACTTTGGACCAGTCAACTGACCTCTAACCTTCCTGGGCGGAGTCTCCTCTCCTGCAAAGGGGGTGTTGCCGGTGCCTCCCCAGCCTTGACACAAGAGCCTTTGTAGCTGGGCCAGGTCTGGAGCAGAAGCCTGCTGGTGGGGACTCAGCTTAGTGGGGCACCTGCTGCTGAGCCGTGAGGGGCTGCCAGCTGCCCAGGTGACGCCGGCTCCTGCCTGTCCTAGGGCTACAGGCTGCACAGATGCCCTCAGCCAGAGCCCAGTGAGGGGCAGGGGCCCCAGGCCCTCTTGTCCTGTGGCAGCCCCTCTGAATGCCCACCTGTGCTGAATTCACCAGGGTCCTGTCCCCAGCAGGCTCAGATTCCAGGAGGGGAACAGACAAGGAGTCAAGACGCTGTGAACCCAGAATGATTGGCTTGAGTTAGAAGGATTCCCGGGGTGCCATGGGAATAGCACCTCATAGCCTGCCTGAGGGTCAGGGAGGGCTTCCTGGAGGAGGTGGTACTGGAAGCAGGTTCCAGTCTCTACACCACCATCCCCTCTCCTCTAACACGGGGGTCTCTGAGCCAGGTCACATCCCTGCCCCTGCTCTGGAGTCTTCCCCAAATCCTGGCTCTGCTCAGGACTGCTCTTTGGCCCGGCCTGTCAGCACCCTGCCTGTGTGTCTGACCATGTCCCTGTCCCTTCCTTCCCCAGGTTAGGCCAAAGACTCTGATCCCAGACAGCCTCCCCCGTCACCCCGGGCCGGGACCGGCCACCCAAGCAGCCCCCAACATTCCAGAAGGCCACCGTGGTCAGTATCAAGAACCCCAGCCCGGCGCTCCCCACCGCCAACAACACCGTGAGCCATGTGCCAGCGCCCGGCAGCCAGCTGCGGGCCCTGCCCGAGCCTGCCGCCGTCAGCTCTCCTCTGAGCGGCGCCGGGGTGGCCTACGCCATCATCTCCACCACCCCCAGCAATGCCACCGCCATGGCCCCCAGCACCGCCGTGTCCGTGGTCAGCGACAGCGTCAAAGTCCAGCCCCTCCTCATCAGCGCCGACAACAAGGTGAGGGAAGACTCCCCGCGGGGCCAGGTGAAGGGGGGCTAGGCAGCATGAGTGACAGGATGGCGGAATGATCGAGTGGCCAGGTGAATGGATGGAGTAAGAGCAGAGGAGTGAGTGAACAGTGAGACTGAACAAATCAGTAAGGGAACAGATTGGGGTGGGAGTATAAGTGAATGAATGAGTCGGTGGGAGGATAAATGGTGTGTGAAAAGGGGATCAAGTGATGAATCGGTGTGGGAGGAAGGTGGGGTGCAAAGGGAGTGAGCACGTGAGTGGAAGACTGTGTGGCTAGGGGCTGTGCAGGTGGTCCAGGGGTTGAGACTCCTTGACTCTACTGCAGGGGGCACGGGTCCGATCCCTGCTCAGAATCTAAGATCCCGCGTGCCTTGCGGTGTGCACCCCCTCCCCCAAAAAGGAAGAAAAAGACCATGTGGCTGAATGAATCAATACCCGTAGGAAAAGAATAATGCCTTGAGGGATGAAGTAATTCATTCATAAGAATAATTAACCTGCTAATAAAATGTGTGGCCGAGTGGGTGGCTGGAGGAGTCCCTGCTGATGCAGGGAGGGAGTTGAGGACTTTTTAGGCCCTGGTTGCCTCCTCTGTGATTCCCCGCTCGATCCTTTATGATCCTGCAATTCCAGGCCACGTGCCCGAAGGGGGTGGACACACCTGGCCCCTGGTACTGCAGCCTTGCCCGTGGGGACCCCTCCCGCCCCCCGTCACCCCTCCACCCTGTAGTCTCTGCATGCGGGGGCCCTCCAGCACCCCTCACCCCTCCACCCTGTAGTCCCTGCCTGTGGGGCCCCTCCTGCCCCCTGTCACCCCTCCACCCCGTATTCCTGCCTGCAGGGCCCCTCCAGCCCTCTCTCACCCCTCCATCCTGTAGTCCCTGCCCGTGGGGCCCCTCCAGCCCCCCTGTGACCCCTCCACCCCACAGTCCCTGCCCGCGGGGCCCCTCCAGCCTCCTGTCACCCCTCCACCCCGTATTCCTGCCTGTGGTGCCCCTCCAGCCCCTCCACCCCTCCACCCAGTAGTCCCTGCCCGCAGGGCCTCTCCAGTCCCCTCTCACCCCTCCACCCCGTCTTCTAGGTCATCATCATTCAGTCTCAAGTGCAGCCGCAGCCCGAGAACACCGCGGAGTCGCGGGCGCCCACAGAGGAGCCGTCTCGGGGGGCTCAGGCCAGCAACAAGAGGAAGGAAGAGCGGCCCTCGAGCCAGAACCCCGAGGTGGGTGGCAGTGGTGTAGAGGCTGCTGTAGGGCATGCCCCGCATGGGCTGGGGTGGAGACTGGGCCCGCGAGCCCAGGTCCCGCTGTTGCATGTCCCAGACTTGCCGGCTAAGGGGCCGTCTGGGGCAGTGCTCTGACCCTGGCCCAGTCTGCCTGGCTTGGCCTCCCAGTGCCGTGGGGGGAGGGCATCACGTCCGTTTCCTCGTCTGTGAGATGGAAGGGGTGAGTCTGCCTTCCCGGCAGCGTTGTTGGGAGGATCCCACGGTCTGTGTCTGCTGGGGTCCCGGAAGTGTGCCTGGGTGCTGTTGGCTGTTACCCCGCACCCCCGAGCCTGGCTGTTCCCCCATACCGTCCCCCTGTCCTCAGGACCCCCGGTCCAGGGACAGCCCTGCTCTTGGCAGCACGTGACCCTGAGGCAGTCCTGCTCCTCCCTCCACCCCACTGTTCCCTGAAAGACTGAAGGCAGCCCAGGAGGACCCTGCAGGTCCTAAAAGTCAGCTGTTTACTGAACTTTTAGTCACAGCAGGTGGTGTCCTTGTGTTCCTGCTGGCATCCTCAGCTGTCCTGGGCCAAAATCACCCCCTCTGGGCCTTTTTCCCTGTGACTGCCCCTACCTGGCCCCCGTTCCTCTCCCTACTGACTATTTTGTCTTATAAGATCACCTTCAGAAACCATCTCCTCCAGGCAGCCTTCCCTGACCACCTACCACCAGATCCCCCTGGGCTCCTCCAGCTCCTGTTGAGTCTTTTTATCAGAGCGCTGTCATCTAAAGAAGTCATTCATCCAGTCATCCAGTCACTTATTTGTCAATCACATCTCAGCCTTTGCTGCAGGCCAGGCTCTGGGCTGAGGATGGGGACAGTGAGACTGGGCAGACGTAGTTAGTCTGGGCATGAGGATGCTCACTCCTATCACCAGACACAGGCATGGCCATTCGGACTTGAACCTGGGTTAGAATAAATGGCAGGTGTCGTCAGAGAATTACAAATTCTGAGCTGTGGGAGATCCAGGGAGGAGGGCTTCCCAGGTGGTGCTAGTGGTAAAAAAACCCACCTGCCAATGCGTGAGAAATCAAGAACTGCGGGTGTGATCCCTGGGTCAGGAAGCTCTCCTGGAGGAGGGCACGGCAACCCACTCCAGTATTCTTGCGTGGCGAATCCCATGGACAGAGGAGCCTGGCAGGCTACAATCTGTGGGATCGCAAAGAGTCAGACATGACCAAAGCGACTTAACACACAGGGAGAGGGAGAAGTCCTTGGAGGGGAGGGGTGTGACCACGGAGACGGGAACAGAGAGGGTTTCAGGAGAAGGACGAGTGGCATGTCAGCTGGAGGACGCTGCCTAGGCCATCACGCGGACATGGGGACAGGACTCAGCATACCCGGAAAATCAGCCGGTCTCTTTGGACCCTGGGTAGCACATGTGGGTGAGAATTTCTAGATGTTCCTCAGTCACTCAGTTGTGTCCGACTCTTTGCGACCCCATGGACTGCAGCATGCCAGGCTTCCCTGTCCTTCACCACCTCCTGGAGTTTGCTCAAACTCGTCCACTGAGTCCATGATGCTACTGAGAACTTCTCGACATGGGGTTAAAGATGGACGTCGGGGCTGATTCTGGAAGACCTGGATGCAGGTGGCCAAGGAGGAACTTCATTCCTTGGGTAGTAGGGAGCCATGGAATGTCTTTGAGCAGGAGAGTGACTTGGTTATTGCCCTTTGACACATCCAGAAAGCCTGCTGGGAATTGGTAGAGTGGACTACTCACCAAGGTTGAGATGCAGCCAGTCTGCTCTGTGACTTCAGGCCCAATCTTGTCTCAAGAGAGACAGTCCATTGCATTTGGTGGTAATGAATGAGTACCCACTGTATGCGAGGTGGGGCTGAGGGGCCAGCTCACAGCTCAAGCTCCCATGAGCACCCTTCTGTCCTCCGATGGGGTTCTCTGCACCCTTAATATTCAGGAAGGTTTTCTGGGTGGTTTCTCTTTGTTCTTTCAAAGTATATCTTAGTCAATTATTGTGCATTTATACAATTAGTATAATTACATCTAACTATATAATTAGCGTAAATACATGTAATGACTTAAATAGAACTTGCAATTACAACACGTCCTGGTGTAAAAATCCTTATTAAAGTTGCTTTCAGAAGAAGGCTGGGAGCTGTTGTGTTGCATAGACGCAGGCTTCCCAGTAGCCTTTGAACCTGTTTGTGAAGAACCTAAGTCAAGAGCTCTGGAGGCCAGAGCAGCAGCTGCCCCAGAAATGTGCCCAGATGCACCAGTGGCAGACTCGCGGGGGGTGGGGGCGGGGGTGGGCGTGGATTGGGGCTAAAGAGACACCGACTAGGGCTGGTAAGGCTCAGCGGTGTGGTGGCTTCCGGGGCAGTGGCTGCTGAGGTACCAGTGTCTGTACACCCACATACACACTTTCTTTGGAGCCCACGGCTGCCTGTAAGATGAGCTGGGCTTGGGAACACGACGGGACAGCACCCTCACAAGGCATCAAAGGGACCTGGGGCGGTAACACCCCGCTTGCCTGCCGAGCGACCCTCCACCACTAACTGCGCTTCCTCCCCTGCTCGCCCGCATCCTCCCAGCTGCTCTGCGAAGTGGATGGGGCAGAAATGACAGCGTTCAGTGTACAGACGAGGAGACGGGCTCAGAGAGGTCGGCGTGTCCACGGTCACCGGGCTGTGCGCTCAGCTGGGACAGACCCTGGACGCCTGGCTCCTGCCCCAGGCTCGGCGGATTCCATCCTGTCCCGGAGTCCCTGGTTTCTTCAGGACAGAGCCTGGCCTTTTCTGTGCTATTCCTTTCCCCGGCCTCGGGCAGCATCTGACCAAGCTGTCACTCTCAGATTGTCTCTCACATTAGTTTGAGGCACTCTCACATTAGTGCCTCATGGAATGGCAGCTAGAGTAGGAGTCCTGGCCCCATTCCAGCCTGGCCCCAGCCTTGGCCACAGCCCCAGCCCTAGACATAGCCCCAGCCCTGGCCACAACTCAACCCCAGCCCTGGCCACACCTCTAGCCCCAGCCGCAGCCACACCCCCAGCCCCAGCCTAGGCCACACCCCCAGCCCCAGCCTAGGCCACACCCCCAGCCCCAGCCTAGGCCACACCCCCAGCCCCAGCCTAGGCCACACCCCCAGCCCCAGCCTAGGCCACACCCCCAGCCACCGCCTAGGCCACACCCCCAGCCCTAGCCCAGGCCACACCTCCAGCCATAGCTGGGCCACCTGTCTGGGCAAGACCCAAGCACACAGATGCTCCTTTCCTCCCCGCCACTCCTGCTGCCACAGCCCTCGTTCCTGCCTCCCCTCTACCCAGGCTCCCAGCCCCTAGATGGCTCCTCTCTGCAGCTAGAAGGATCTTTCTACAATTCACCAGAAATAACCAAGTCACCACCCCTTGTTTTTAAAAATGTTTTTCAGCTTTATCGAGATGTAATTGGCATATAACCTTGCGTAAGTTTAAGGCGCACAACATAATGATTTGAGATACGTATATATTGCAACAAGAGCACCACAGTAATTGCAGTTAGCGTACCCATTGTTATCCATTGTTAACTCCATGGTTATTTATTTTTGTGTGATGAACACTTACTTTTCAAATCTACTCTCAGCAGCCTTCACATTTACAGTATGGTACCGTTGGCTCTAGTCACAGTGCTGTACATTATTTATCGTACAACTGGAAATTTGTAGTTTGTGATTACTGTCACAGCCCAGAGGAGCTAAGGAGACAGGATGACTCATGTCTTGTGGGATCCTGGAACAGCGAAAGAGCATTAGATAAAAACTAAGGAAACCCCCAAATAGAAAAGCTGGGTTAACCCTTCTCTGTTGCCTTCCCTCAGAAAATCGCCTTCATGGTGGCGCTGGGCCTGGTGACGACGGAGCACTTGGAAGGTGAGGACCCTCACGGTGGGGCTGGGCCTGGCTGCCGGGTGGGTGGGTCAGATGGCTGACTTGGCATCAGACAGAAGCAGTGGGTCTCAGATTCACAGTCAGATGTGACCCACCTTCCATGAGGTTGGTGCTGAGTGCCTGGTTGTCGTCACTGAGACCAAGGAGCCCACCCGCTCTTCCGGCTTGACTCTGCACAGAACTCTCTGTGTGTCAATGGAGGGACTTTGTGGGTTCTCTGCCCCCCAGTTGGAGGCAGCACCGTGAAGTGATAAGATCGGGGTGCCCAGCTCTGCCATGACTGACGGCTCAAGCTTGGGCAAGTCACCCAGCTCCTCTGGGCCTTAGTTTCTCCATCTATAAAATGGGATAATAGCCAACTCTTCTTCCTGGGATTGTTGGATGGAACCAAGAGGAGCGGCAGCCACCTTCCCCTCTGTCAAGGTGGCCTGTGGACTCAGGTCTGCCCCCAGACCGGTCGGTGGAAACCAGCACGTTGAATAGACAGATCATCGTGACACTATGGGTGCTGTTTGACTTTACTGATGAGAGCAATTGCAGATGAGCTCTGTGCATCGTCATGGAATCTCAGGGCAGAGCCTGGTGGGCTGCAGTCCATGGGGTCACTGGGAGTCGGACATGACTGAGCGACTTCACTTTCACTTTTCACTTTCATGCATTGGAGAAGGAAATGGCAACCCACTCCAGTGTTCTTGCCTGGAGAATCCCAGGGACGGCGGAGCCTGGTGGGCTGCCGTCTGTGGGGTCACACAGAGTCGGACACGACCGAAGCGACTTAGCAGCAGCAGCAGAAAGCATAAAGCCAACCGTCTCGTGGCACGTGTGGGGAAGCGGAGGCCAGAGAAAGATTCACTTGCTCAAGGTCACACAGCTAGTCACTATCAGGCCCAGGATGGCATCCATGTCTCCTGACTCGTGACCCAGAGTGTTTTTCCATGATTCCGGCCTCACTGCTAAAGACATTTTATAAAGTGAGAACACCCCTGCACCTCAGGGAGACCTGGATTCAGGAAGGAAAGCTAGATTGCTCTTCCTTCTTAAAATTGAGGGACAGGAGGGAGTGAATTGAATAACCCAGCGCCCGAGGCACTGACCAGCTCTCATCTCAGGTGAAGGTCGTCTCCAGGACAGCACGTGAAGCCGGGGGAGGGAAGGGCCTTGGCAAGACCACCCCATGCATGGCCGAGTCAAACGTGCCCTGGAGGTGGGTCCAGGCCTTTCCACGGCCACCTCCCCTTGTGTTCCCTGGGTCTGACTTGATCTCTGGCAGCAGCTGGGGTGTAGGTGGTGGGAAGGGACAGGGGCGTGGTCCAGCCACTCAGATACCCTGCTACATGGACCTGACCCCGGTGGGGATGTCCCATGCGAGGACCCCTCCTCTCATGGGCCCCCTGACTTCTTGGAAGGAGTTCTGTTCATGTCTGAATCCTCCTGCTTGAACTTGAGTTAGGGAATCTGGCTGTGTGTAGTGGCCTTTGAGAGCCATTTCTGCTCCGTGGAGCCGTGGAGGCAGCCTGGGGTGGTGGAACTGGCCGGAGCAGTCATGTCAGAAGTCCGGTGTTCAAGTCTTGGCCACGCTGCTTGGAGCTGGGCGACCTTGGGCCAACTTCTTCCCCACTCGGAACCTCAATTTCTTCATCTACAACTTGAGGAAAACCACTTCCTCGGACTTCGCAGGGTTGTCATGGCAACTGAGCTAAAAGCACTCTGGGAATCCATTTGCAATTGTTATAATTTGTATAAACAGTCCTCATTTTGTAAACTCTGCTCCCTCCTGCCCATGATACCCAAATATTTTTTTATTTGTGTTTATTTGGATCCTAACTTCTTCTGCAGAGGGTCTGAGGTGCCTTAGGGGAAACACAAATAATATTGGGACAGTTTCAAAGGAGAAATCAGATCTGAGAAACAGAGACTAGGACATAATGTCAAAACAGCTACAGATGGAGAGACAGGGCCCACCTGGCAGTCAAAGCAAAAGGGAGAAAGAAAAAGGGAGGGGAAACCCAGTTCTCAAACTGCAGGAGGCTCGCCACGCCAGGCCCTGTAGGGAGGACCGTGTTTGTTGTTGTGAGGGTTGGGCTGGCTGAGCAGAGCGGGCACCTGCCTTCCCAGGAGCCCTCAGCCTCACTCTGAAGTTCAGTCTGGCCGCAGTCTGTCCATCAGGCACCAGCTGTCCTAAGGTCCCAAGAGAGATGTCCCCAGGCTGGAGGATGGCACATGGGTCTGTGCTGAGAGCGGGTGCCTGGACTCTGGGTATCCCCACCCTCCGCCCAGTCGGTCCTTCACCCTGAGGCCAGCAGCTGTGTCCTGCCTCAGAGCGAATGATTCCGGGTCCCCCCACCCACTCAGGGCCACTCTGGGGCCAGATGCTGGGCAGAGGGGCTGCGGGGCAGGAGGCAGTGCCCAGGGTTTGTGGAGGAAGCGTCCAGGGCTCCTAGGGCAGGAAGACTCTCGTAACCACCGCATCTGGGCCTTTCCAGAGATCCAGAGCAAACGCCAGGAGCGAAAGCGGAGAAGCACAGCCAACCCCGCCTACAGCGGCCTCCTGGAGACAGAGGTGAGGGGCCTGCCACCCGGACACCGGGCAAGGGGTGGGGGGAGGTTCTGCGGGGCTGGCCTCCTCACCTGCCCCTCCTGATTAGAGCTCAGGGCATGACAGTGAACAGCCCTGACCTCTTGGGTTCAGAATCTGGTGAGAGACAGAGGCAGAGGACTGCTGTGTCAGTGGGTTCTCAGGCGGGCTGCCCCGGGGCTGGGGCTGGATGCAGGTCGCAGCTGGCTCCCTGCTTCTTCGTCCCGGTGATCTGGCATGAGGCCTAGTTGCAGGCAGTGCTGGGCCCTGGTCTTCCTGGAACCCCTTGGGCCCAACCGGAGCCCGGCAGGCTCAGCCCTAGCTCCTGACTCAAGAGAAGCCACAGAGAGGAGGGCCTGGGAGGGGCTGGGCCAAGCGAGGCTGGCTAGAGGGTTGGCTGGAGGAGGAGAGGGAATGGCCGTGACTTCACTGAGTGCCCTCTGGATGAGACACGAGGCCAGCAAGGAGAGACCTGGCCTGGTGTGCCCACCTTCCCCTCCCCCTAACCCCCTGAGCCCCAGTTCCTTTCATGTAGCGGCACCCCAGCTCTAAGACTGCTTCTTAATGGTGGGCAGCGCGCACTCCCCTCAGATAGCCGAAACTGGTCAAATAGGGTGTGACATTTAACTTCAAAGGAGGGAATGCCCCCTTCATCCAAATCCCATCCAACACTACCCACCCCCAGTGCAAGGTCGGCTGTAGCCCTGTTAGGTGATAGAGTCACTGAACGCCAGTCCGTGATGCCCTTTTGAGTACGCAGCCCAGGGAGCACCCAGCCCCTCCCGGCATTACGTTCCCAGGGAGGAACTGAATCCAGAATGGGATTGCCTTGCCCTGCACATCAGAGTCCAGAATTCTCAGCCTGAAGCCAGATGTCATCTCCCAGAAGCCAGGTCTGCTGGGGCTGCAGATGCTCTGGGCTTTCCTGAGAAAAACGCCCTGGAATCTTGCCCTGAAAGGGAAGCCGTTTCATGAGGGCCCTGGAGTTGGGCGGCCCCCTGAAGTGGAGCCCCAGGCCCTGGCATGTCGAGGAGGCCAGCGAGGCCCTGCAGGGCTCAGAGGAGGACAGGAAGATGCTGCGCTTGCTTCCCCCCGGGGAATTCTTGAGTCAGAGCCAGTTGTCCCACGTCTGCGGCTCCCCACCTGGACCTCACCGGGAGGGGACGCCCGTGGGTGCCCTGTAGGGAGAGCGCCCTGTGTCCCTGTTGCCACCTCCCCAGCCCACCTGCCTGTCCTCGCTGGTACCCTCCCAACTCCTGCTCAGAGCACACGCATGTTCACACCCTCTCACTCCCTGCCCCCCGACTTTCTGAGCACGCGGTGCCCCGAGTGCTGAGCCCCGTTTGTGGGAGGCACCAAGCTGTTCCTCCAGCTCCCGACACGGAAATGGCATGTCCTCTGTACAGGACGGGCACCGTCCCTTGGTTGTGCTCGCGATGGATGTGCCCCCTGCTCTGGGGGCCAGGCCATACCCTCATCTCTAAAGTCTGTGGCCTTGACCGGAAATGATCTGATTAGCTAATCAGGAGCTGATACAAAGCTCTGTGACCTTGAGTCCTGACAACATGTAGTTCCATGGGTCTCTCTTGACCCTGAACATGGCCCAAACATGTTGAGAGAGATGGGTTTACAGCCTGCCATTCAAGTCTACAGCCATCATCTTGCCACAGCCAAAGCCACCTTGAACCACCAGGGTCTGAACCTATGTTGCCTGTAGTTGTAAAGCCCAGGACTAAAGTCACCTTCTGGAATGTACTGGAAACTTCTTCCATTTACACATGATGAGCCAAGGGTCACTCTTTGTTGTCAGGTTCCTGGACCTCATGCTAAGAAGTGGGGTTTGGGGAGCCAGTCCCTAATAAGCCTCATTTCCCCACCTGAGCCCAGAAGCTGCTGAGGAAGAAGACTCAGGAGGCAGATAGATGGACGGCCAGATGTCCGCTTTGTTACTGAATTGCCCCACCTGGACACCTCTAACCATTCCTCCTGAATGACTCAGGCATGCACATGAGAGCCGCGATGGCCCCATCGGGCAGAGCCTTTAGTTGGCTTTTGCCCTGGCTGACCTGCCTCTCCCCTCCCCCATGCCCATGTCCCCATTTCTGCCCCTGGTCTCAGGTGTCCAGCTGGAATCTAGAGCCCAGGGTGGGGACCCCGTCCCAGGTGAGTCCTGGGCTGGGTCTGTGTCAACCGAGGAGGGCCCCCTGTGATTCGGTTTGGTTTTCTGTCTCTGCAGAGGAAGCGACTGGCGTCCAACTATCTCAACACACCCCTGTTCCTCACAGCAAGAGGTAAGCGCTTCTCCTGCAGGGCTGCTGTGGGGCTGGGCTGGGCCACACCTCGCTCCACTGGCCGCCGCCCGCCTACCCGGCCTGCCCTGTCCACAGCCTCGGCCGGACAGCTGCTCTCCGTGGGCAGTGCATCATGGCTCCCTGGGCCCTCTGCGCACCTCTGCCCTCACCTTCACCTGTCACATGACCCCTCTGAGCCTTGGTTTGCTGGTCTGTATAAAACCGGCCCATGGCAGTGCCGGCCTCTCAGAGCTGGGCCAGGGACAGCAGGGTGAACGAGGCAGCTCTGCGTAATGTCGAGTGCGGTGCACACACAGGAGCTGTTCTTCCCACCAGACTATATAATTTCGGAAATTAGAAGGAGAACTATTTTTGTGGTCATTAAATTATGTGGTTTGGCCATCCCTCACCGGAATGGAAGCGGGTTATGGTTGAAGATGAGTTGTTAGTGAGCCACTTTGAGGGATCCTTGGAACAGTGTTTTCTCCACTGGACAGCTCGCTGCTGCCATGTTCCTCAGGGAGCTTAGGGGCCATGATGAACCTCTTTTTTGATGGGTTCTGGCCATGACCAGGGCAGAGATGTTTACTTCCATGATGCCCTGAGTGAGGACCCAGGAGTCACTGGGGCCTGAGATACTTCCAGCATGACCCTGGTGAGGACCCAAGAATCACTGGGACCTGAGATACTCCCAGCATGCCCTGAGGACCCAGGAGTCACTGGGGCCTATGCCCTTGGTGAGGACCCAAGAGTCACTGGGACCTGAGATACTCCCAGCATGCCCCTGGTGAAGACCCAGGAGTCACTGGGGCCTGAGATACTCCCAGCATGACCCTGGTGAGGACCCAAGAATCATTGGGACCTGGGATACTCCCAGCATGCCCCTGGTGAAGACCCAGGAGTCAGTAGGGCCTGTGATACTCCTATCATGCCCAGGGTGAGGACCCAGGAGTCACTGGGACCTGAGATACTCCCAGCATGCCCCAGGTGAAGACCCAGGACTCACTAGGGCCTATGATACTCCCAGCATGCCCCAGGTGAGGACCCAGGAATCACTGGGGCCTGAGATACTCCCAGCATGCCCTGGGTGAAGACCCAGGAGTCACTAGGGCCTGTGATACTCCCAGAATACCCTGAGGACCCAGGAGTCACTGGAGCCTGAGATACTCCCAGCATGACCCTGGTGAGGACCCAAGAATCACTGGGACCTGAGATACTCCCAGCATGCCCCTGGTGAAGACTCAGGAGTCACTGGGGCCTGAGATACTCCCAGCATGACCCTGGTGAGGACCCAAGAATCACTGGGACCTGAGATACTCCCAGCATGCCCCTGGTGAAGACCCAGGAGTCACTAGGGCCTGTGATACTCCCAGCATGCTCCAGGTGAGGACCCAGGAGTCACTGGGGCCTGAGATACTCCCAGCATGCCCCAGGTGAGGACCCAGGAGTCACTGGGGCCTGAGATACTCCCAGCATGCTCCAGGTGAAGACCCAGGAGTCACTAGGGCCTGTGATACTCCCAGCATGCCCCAGGTGAGGACCCAGGAGTTACTGGGACCTGAGATACTCCCTTAGACCCTGGGCCTTGTGGACTCTAGTCCTGATCGGTGCTCCCCATGGCCGCTAACATGTTCTCCGCCCTTCTTCCCTGTGCTAGCCAATGAGGACCCCTGCTGGAAGGTATGTGTCCCTTGGTCTTCACACCTGGGTGGGTGGGACATGCTTTCGACCGAGTCCAGGTAGGGTCACTCCTGGCAAGGGGCCGGGGCCCCTTGTCCTGCTGCTGTGAGATGGAGCAGAGGGCCTTGGGCTCCACCCTCGGTGCTGAGGCTTTGTACAGCACCAGTCCACTTTCCAGCATGCCTCACAGAGTCGAGCATCACCACAGGGCTCAGCCCACAGTTCACCCAGGAGCCTTCCGGACACAGGGCCCCGTGGACCCGTGACAGCCTGTGTGGAAGCGGCTGATGCTGAGTGCCAGGGGGGGTCTGGCCTCGCGGTGTGACCGTGGGCAGAGCTGGCCCTCTCTGGGCCTCATTCTCCACCTCATTAGGGACTGGACTCGGGTCTCAGTGTCCCACCCCACACACCTACATTTCCATGACCCTATGAAACCCAACCCAGCGCGCACACACTACGTCCCTGCTTCCCAGGATGCTTGCTGGTCACAACCTTACTTGTGGACACGTCTTCAGAGTTTATTCAGTGTTTTTCTTTACTCAGTTTCAGACCTAATTCAAAACTTCCAGTCCCTTCATGCCACAGTCAAGCCACTAAAAAGCAACATGTGATGACATTTCCATTAGACCGTGTTGTTTGCAGTCCTGACCCTGTGGTGTCGCAAGTCCATGCCGGCGGGGGTAGCATTTGTTCACAGCCACCCTGTGCCTGGCCAGCCGGGGCATGGGGACAGGAGGTGCCTTGAGCCTGAGTCCTGCTACATAGAGCCCACAGGCCTGGGCGGGGGAGGGGCCTTGGCTTTGAGGCAGGAGACGGGGATGCTCCGCCTCCTGGTTTGCAGGCCCGCGCTCACTTCATTATCCCCCGTCATCGGGGCTTAGTCCTGTCTCCCAGAGCTGCTGAAAACCCTGGCAGAAGAGCTGGGTCCCAGGCAGTTCGGGGTGGCAGCTGCTTGCTCCCGGCCCCTACTCCCAGCTCGCTGACCTGCCTCCCACTGTCCCGTCTCTTCTAGAACGAGATCACCCACGATGAGCTCTGTGCTGCCTGCAAGCGAGGGGCCAACCTGCAGCCATGCGGCACGTGCCCAGGGGCCTACCACCTCAGCTGCCTGGACCCGCCCCTCAAGACAGCACCCAAGGGCGTGTGGGTGTGCCCCAAATGCCAGCAGAAGGTACGGGAGGCTGTGTCTGTGTGTGGGTGACCCAACCCTCATGTTCACCACCTCCCTGAACTGCAGGGCCCTCCCTCACCGGGCACAGCATCTGAGGCTGCTCAAACCGTCCCTGCTTCCTGGGTCATCCCCACCGTGAGCAGAGACGGGGAGGGCCAGGCTGGGGCGGGGTGAGAGGCAGAGGGGTGAGAAGAGGGGCTGGGTAGAGAACCAGGCTTTGCAACCTCAGCACAGCTGACCTTTGGGACAGGATAATCTGTTGGGAGGTGCTGTCCTGTGCCCTGTAGGGTGTTCAGTGGTGTCCCTGGCCTCCAACCAGTAGATGCCAACCACAGCCCCCGTCATGGCCATCTCAGACACTGCCGATTGAGGACCATGGGGGTAGAGCCAGCAGAGGTGTCCCTCCGCAGCTGATTTAGCGATTGCAACTTAGTGGACTAATAACCCAAACCACAAAAAGTAGCACCAGTTAACACGTTAGAAAGCCGCTCATTCGTGTCTGACTCTTTGCGACCCCATGGACTATATAGTCCGTGGAATTCTCCAAGTCAGGATACTGGAGTGGGTAGCTTTTCCCTTCTCCAGGGGATCTTCCCAACCCAGGGATCAAATGCGGGTCTCCCGCATCGCAGGTGGATTCTTCACCAGCTGAGCCACAAGGGAAGCCCAGTTTTGACTGATAGCAACATGCAAATGAAAAACCATCAAATTAGCAAAAATGATAACATTCCCTTCTGGCAGTGATGTGGTGAAATGAGCAGTCTTAGACATTACCTTAAAAATGTGTACACCTTTTAAACCCAGTGTCTTGCTTTGAGGAAGTAGAACCTATGGAATAGTTCAATACAGGTAAAGTTCTGTGCAGAAGAAAGTCCTTCAGCTTTTCTTTATAAATGGGAATAAAATAGGAACAGGCTGGCTTCCCCACAAAGAGTTGATGAAATAGATTCCGGCACTGTACTCAGTGAGCTATTATGGGGTCACTGAAAATGATTTTTTTTAACAAGGAATTTGGAATTCTTTGGGACTTGTTCACTATGTGGGGTTATGTTTTCAAAAAATAAAAATAAAATAAAAACAGGTTTTGTAGCTGCTGTTTAGTTTGATCATCAGCCATCTGACTGAGAAAAACAGGGTGCAGAATAGAAAACCTGGGTGAAAATACTTGCAAGTGTTAATATTGTGTGTGGCTGGGTGGTGGGAAGTTTCAATGCTATTCTAGAAGTGTACTTTTCTATGGAATGTGTTACTTGTAAAATCACTGGGGAATCCTCTTTATTTCAGTGAGGAAGCCTCTTTATTTCTGTGGGGAAGCCTCTTTATTTTAGAAAACATCAAGTTCGCATCATACCGGGTTTTGTGGGGACCTGAGGAGAGTGGGGTCTGGCACCCCAGAGAGCTCGTGCCCGTGCCTGTCGCCCCTGCCCCCCCCCCCGCCCCAGGTTCCTGAGCCGGAGCGTGGCAGGCCCTGGGCTGCCCGCGGGCTCAGTCTCCCATCTGCTCCCCAGGCCTTAAAGAAAGACGGAAGTGTGCCCTGGACCGGGATGCTGGCCATCGTGCACTCCTATGTCACCCACAAGACAGGTGAGACATCGGGGCAACTGGGAAGGGGCAGAGATGCCCTTCTGTTCAATCCTGCCCTCGGAGTGCTGGACTCACTTTGAGCACAGCAGAGGCTGCTCTGATCCAAAGCTCTGAAAAGAGGGAGCCTGGGACTAATCCTGAGTTCAGGGCAGTTACTGCAGAGGTGGAATTTCAGCCCCTGAGCATCCAGCAAGAGCCTCTGGCTCCTGCAGGAGGATGTGGCCAGAGTGACCCTTAGGGATGGACCTAGGATTCTTCTTGCCTCTCCTGCTCAGCCACGGCCCAGCCCCGGCTTACCTGCCGTTCCCGGTGGGGCCTGGGACCCAGGCCCTTTCCTAGTCCTTCCTCTTTCCTAGTCAAAGAAGAGGAGAAGCAGAAGCTGCTGCAGAGGGGCAGTGAGCTGCAGAGTGAGCGCCAGCAACTGGAGGAGCGAGACCGGCGCCTGGCCTCCGCAGTGAAGGTGTGCAGGGTGGGCGGGGTCTGCCCGGGGGACCACGGGATATTGCAGGTCAAAGTATTACGGAGGCCCCAGAAGTGGGCGGACCCACCAGTGTCGTTCAGGGAGTCAGCAGGTGGAGAGGGCAGCTCTGTGACTCAGGAGACACGTAGTCATCAAGGCGCGGGACATCTGGCTCTGCTCCTTCTCAGCTCTGTGACGTCAGCAAGGCCCTATCTCTGAACCTCAGTTTCTTCTTGTGTAAAGGGAGCATGATGGTTTCTTCTCTGTAGAGTGGTGGCAAAAGGTGGTGATGCTGGTGGTGATGGTGTTGGTGGTGGTGTTGGTGGTGATGCTGGTGGTGGTGGTGATGCTGGTGGTGATGCTGGTGGTGGTGGTGGTGATGACGGTGATGGTGATGAATTTGGTGGTAATGACGGTGACAGCAGTCGTCAGGCCCTGGTAAAAACTTCTTAAATGTTGTATTTCATTTAATCCTCTCAATAACTCTAGAAGAGGCCCTGTGATTATTCCCATCTTGGAGTGTTACATGCTCTCAGGAAGTTGAAGTTATTTGCCCAAGCAGCAAATGATTCAAATTCTAACTTGAGGCCTCAGTCCTTAACCACTGTACTGTGATGCCATGAAACCTAAAGGGCTAGAAAAAGCCGTGAACACAGCAGGCAAGAGAAAGAGCAGAGACCTGGCCAACAAGCTCAAGGGCTTTCCAAGGGGCTGCAGCTGAACCAGAGCAGGCTCCGAGCTTCCTCCAGCAGGAGGCGGGGATGGTGTGGTCAGCTGGGAGCCCCCCAGCCACAGGGAGCACACTCCCACGTCCCTGCACACACACCAGTTCCAGCCCTGAATCCTAAACCAACTTCTTCTGTGGATCTGACTGCCATTGGATTCCATTTTTCACTTCTGGCTGGTGTGTGAGGCCTTCTTCCTTTCTTTCAGCCTCTGCGAGGGAAGGGAGGGACTTTGGGAGAAGAGGCTGCCCCCGGTGGCATGCATTGCTAAATGCTGAGACCATTCTCTCTGACACTTTTCCCGAACAGAAATGCCTGGAGCTCAAGACCAGCCTGCTGGCCCGGCAGAGGGGCACCCAGTCGTCCTTGGACCGCCTGCGGGCCCTCCTTAGACTGATACAGGGTGATCAGATGCTCCAGGTCACCATGACGACCACCAGCCCCGCCCCACTGCTGGCAGGGCCCTGGACCAAGCCCTCAACAGCAGCCATGCACTCTGCCCTCCAGCACCCCCAGGGGCACAACTGACCCCCAAGGGAGCCGTCTTCACACCTGCGGAAAGTCACTGGGACCCTGCCCGCGAGACCTGGGGGTCTGTCAGCCTTAAGTCATACACACTATGAATTTCAGTCAAACCTAAAACCAGACAGAGACAGGAAAGAAGGGAGGAGGAGCTGAACGAGAGTCCCGGAGCCAGGACTCTGGGGATGGAGTCCTGCCCGCTTCCAGTCAGACAGGACGCCTGGAACCCAGCTCGGGGCGCAGAGTCAGCTTCCCGCTGCTGGGGGGCTTGTCCAGGCCTTGGGTTTCTGGGCACAGCCATCTCCTCGGCCTCGAGTCAGCCCCGTGCCCGACAGAAGGGCCGAGGTGCCCTACGTGCTTGTGGGAGGGGAGCCGAGGACACGACGTAAGTGAGTAGTAGAGCTAGTTGGAGCGAGAGGTGGGTAGCAAACCTAGGTAGACTCCGCCGCCCTCCTGCCCTCAGGGGCCACCAGGCGTGCCAGGCCTTCCAGACGCCTGGCCCCCATCACCAGTGTTACTAGCATTCAGAATCGCAGCTGTTTAACTTGAAGGATGCTCCCGCCCCCGAGGGGTTGGACGCTGCTTTCGGCTGGGCCTCTGTCTGGCCCCTGACCTCGGGGGTTGCCCTCGCCGCGGGCCTCCTCCCCGCCTCTGCTGACTTTTTGGATTCATCTTGCCCTCGGTGTCTTTTTATCACGGAGTTTCTGGGCGAGATGGAGCTGCAGCCATGCTGGGGAGGCGTTTGGCAGGTTTTCCACCTGGGGTTGAATCGTTCAACTTAACGACCGAAGCCTTTTCTTTTCTCCTTTCGAAGAGCCGATAAGGTATTCCATTCCTCTTTTCTTGCCAGTACAGACACTATGCCAAAAAAATAACTTTACATTTTTGTATGGCGTTTTTATTGTGAGATAATTTAATGTGAAGGGGACTTGGTGACTTTGCTTCCCGCTCACCGGGGTCTCCGCTGCCAGGGATGAACAGGAGCCCCCTCAGGCGGAGGGGGGAGGCTGCCAAACTGGAGGGACCCAGAGCGGCTTTTAAGAAGTTGGGGGAGGGGGGAGGGAGAGACCAGTGGCCTCGGGAGACTGGAGGGTCCCTCTTCTTGCAGTCTCCCCAAAAGCAGAGGGAGGGCGCCAGCCATCATCAAGGGCTCCTGCGTCTGAGGTGGGCTGTGCAGGCTTGTCAGGCCTTGCGGCTTCTCCAGTCCCTGAGGGACTTAGAACTTAGCACAACAGAATGAGCATCTGGGAGCCACGGGACTCCCACCCCCAGCATATCACACGGTGCCGACCGCAGTGCACACGTGTGCGTGTGCACATGTGGCCCCAGACACGCACACACGCACACACAATGCTGGGTGCCCAGCAAGGAGGCTGGCCGGCGCCCCACACAGCCCGCCAACGGTCCCTCCTGTCATTTCCACGACTCCGGGAGAAACTGTGCTGTACGATACAGATCTATTTTGATACACTTAACACTGGGCTGAACAAGAGTTTTATATTCTTTTATTGATGAACAAAGTGAACTGTGAGACACACATCTTATATATTGGTTACTCGAGATGCCAATTATGCATTACCGCGTGGTTTGTGATATAAATGTCTTCAGGTTCCTTTTTTTTTTTCAGTTGGTTGGCTTTTCTTCTTGGATGGATTGAATTATGTTTTTGAAAAAATTGCTAATGGGAGGATGTGAAAGGTTGGACCTGGGAGGGGTAGCTGCCGCTGTGTCTTGAGACTTAGTTTTTTTTGGACCAGGGAGGGCCGTCCAGTGGCTAGTGAGGATAGAGAAGCAGTGTTTGTCTTGAATACGCCGATGTAGTCTCCTTCTGTACGATGCATTAAACTCGGTGGATGGTTTCAGAGCCCTGTGGTTTGTTTCCTTGCCTTCAACAGACAGGCCTTGGGGAGCACGGGGTGGGGGGGCAGGGAGGTGGGGATTGCAGGGGGTAAAGGTCAGGGTCCTGCCTCAGCCCACCTCATTGAAGGAGGGAAGAGAGAACCCTGGGCGGGGCTACCACGCATAGATCCCCCAACCCTGGCGGGTGCAGGCACCCCTTTTAGGGCCAGAATTGACCATCGCAAGTAACAGAAGCCCAGAGCAGGCTCCGTGCAGAACCAGGGGCCACGTGCACACTGTTCCCTACCTCCTCCCGCTCCTCCTCCTCTCAGGATCCACAGGACCGCTGTCTCTGCCTCCTGGGCAGCGTAGCCCCCGGGTCCCACAGCTGCCCTGGGTCTTAGTCACACTGGGAAGCCAGACCGCCTGCATCCTTGCTCCAGATGTGACGTAGAGGCCTCTGATTGGTCCAGCTGGGTGAGGAGCCCATCGACGGACAGTCGTTGTGGCCAAAGAATGGGGTGGAGGACAAAGCGACTGTCCGCTGGAGTCCCCAGTGGGGTCTGCTGCAGCCAGGGCCTCCTGCTCCCTGCCCCCACCCGCTCCCCTGCCCGGGCCCAGACCTGTCAGACAGCTTTGGCTGTGCTTTTGGGCAATCACTGAACACTGTGGGTGGGTCCGTGTGTGTGGCCCCCACTCCTGCATTCCCATGGGCCTCGTCCCACCTCCCAGCTTTCCGTGTGTCTGTGCTGGTATCTCCCCAGCCTTCGTCTCCACCCCAGACCTCTGCCACGGACTCCCACTGCCCACAGCCAGCCCCACTGCCGTCAGCGGGCATCTCAGACGGCCTGGTCTCCACCAGGCCAGACCCTCCGTCCGGGGGAGTTCAGCCTTCCTAGTAGCGTGGGCTGGCTGTCCACCACGGCCAGTGGCCATCTGTCAGGTGTGCCTGCAGAATTGCAGCAGGATGTGCTGATTACTACCTCTCCACCCACGCCGCTGCCTTGGGCTCATCGTCCTCAGCCTGGACCGCCGCCACCGCAGTGGCGCCACCGCCTCCTCACAGTCACCTCCTCCGTCCCTCGTGGCCGGCGTGACAGCACCTCCGTTAGACCCCAGCTTTCCCTCCTCGCTCAGCAAAAGCTCAAGTCCTCAAGGCCGCAGGTCCTGTCTCCTCTGGCCCCTTCAGCGTCCCCTCCCGCTCCGCTCCACTTCCACGGCTCTGTTCTGGCCACGTGGGCTCTGTTCTGGCCACGTGGCCTCTGTGCACCGCCTGGAACCCACGGGGCCTGCTTCCACCACAGGGCCTTTGCACATGAAGTGTGCTCACCCACGTGCCCCTTCGGTCCGCCTTCTCCCTGAGTATCTCCCCAACTTGGGGTCTTGACTACAGTCCCCTCCCAGGACAGCCATCCCCAGGTTCCCTGACCAAGACCCAGCGTTTCCTCTCCTTCCTGGCTCTGATTCCTGAGACGTTCATGACCTGACATGAGTCACCTTCGTATGGTTTTGTCCATTTCACAGAGGCAGGGAGTTCGGAGGCTGGATGTCTGAGATGGAGGTGTCAGTTGCAGGGCTGGTTCCTCCTGAGGCTGTGGGACCAGCCTCTGCAGACCAGACTCTGCTTCCGGCTGCCATAGACTCATCACCCGTCCCCTGCTCCGCCTGACACTTCTACTTGTGGGTGTCTGTGTCTGCATCTTCCTTTTTCATCAGGACAAGTTGTATAGGATGAGGCTCCACCCCAATGATCACACACATAAACTGTGTCATCCTACTTCTGAATCAGGTCATGTTCACAGATACTGGAGGGTTAGGGACTTCAGCGTCTTTTGCGGGGAACACAACCCATAACAGACACCTTCCACGGGTCCTCTGAGATCTGCTTCTAGGAGGTTTCTCCCCGCAGGACCACTCAGGGCTGTCCCCCAGCCTCATCTACCCCCGCACAGCCCACGTAGTGTCGTCCTGCCCAAGACCCTGTTCCCTGACAGCCGACTGTGTGCCCGCCCCGCCTGGCTCCTTTCTGAGACCTGCTCTGACACATCAGCCCCTCCCAGGGGTCTTGAAGCGCCAGGACCTAAAGGGGGACACACCCAGGTCTCACAGCCAGCAGGTGGCTTTATCCCAGTCCGTGGTTCCCGGACACTCTGCCTCTCTGGATGCTGGACACTGGTCACGTGGGGCCCATGTGGATGGCTGGAAGCCGCCCCAACCTAGTCGTGGGCACGCGCACTCCAGACCTGGCTAGCTGGCCAGTTGGGGGCTGCAGATGGTGACCTGGCCCCCAGGTGACTCCACCAAACGTGAAGGGACAGATGAAGGGGCACAGGCTGGCCAAGTGCTCCTGACCACACACTGCCCCTCCCCGCACTTTCAGCCCAGACTGCAGGTCCCATGGTGGTGGGCAATGCTCCTTAAACTAGACTCTGCTGCGCCCCCACCCATCTCCCAGACCCCTCAGAGCTCCCTGAGAACAGCGCCTGCAGGGCCTGGCAATGCCACTCGGGGGTTCCTGGTCCCCACCTCAATGTCCTGCCCTCCCCTGAGCAGCAGCTCAGGCTGTGGCTGGGGGGCTCCCCAGGGATCCCCAGGTACACCCCAGGGAGAAGTCTGAGCAGGAGGTGGCTGCAATCTGAGACTGTGAGACCACCTTGCCGGGCCACCCCAGCCTCAGCCTGTCCTGCTTCGGGAGGCTACTGCTCACCCTACTCCAACCCCCTGCCTCTGGTCCCCCGGGAGGACCCCACACCAGGCCGCAGAGAGAGCTGGGTGCTGGCCGTGGCTTCTGCTACCCTCACTGGCTACCTCTTGCTTTGCGAGGCCCCAGCACCCACTCCAAGAACCCCTGGTTTCCAGACAGAACGGAAGGACTTCCCCCTGCCCACAGGCAGCTCTGATCGGGTCCCTGTTGTCATCGGGTGGCAGAGACCCACTGGTTCCAGTAGCATCAGGCAGGTCCTTGAAGGATTGGGAAACCAGGTGGGGGAAGGCTGGCCCCAGGAGGCTGTGTGTGGCGGTGCTTCCACCCCCAGCTTCCCCCACCCCCGGGGTTAAGTCAGAAGGAGGGAGGGGTCCCCACCACCTCCACTGCTGGGGCTCCTCGAGGTGGAGGCAGTGCCCAGGAAGCGGGGGGGTGGGGGGGTAGCAGGGGCAACCTGAGGTGGGCCACCTCAAGGAGCATGGCACTGGTGTCAGAGCAGCTCACATCAGCCCCAGAGAATCACTGTGTGCGTCACTTCCAAATCCACGGTCACTGACTTCACATTTATTTCCTGACCTCGCTGCGTGGCATGCGGGATCCTGGTTCCCCAACCAGGGACAGAACTTGCACTCTCTGCAGAGGAAGCACAGTTCTAACCACTGGACCGCCAGGGAAGCTCCTCAAAAAAATAATAAAAGTTCCTGTATTATCATCTCCATTCTCCTGTTAAACGTCACCAATGGGCTTCTTTTTCTTTTCTGTTTGTAAAAAATAGTTTTAAATACTGTATTTCACTGTTACAGAATTTCCCTGTTTTTAAAGGTTTCTATTTTTGTTTTTCAGTGTGATTTCCTCTTTTCATTTACTTTAAGCATATTTTCCTTTATGAACTTGAGGTTGTGTATAATAGCTGCTCTAACATCCTTGACTGCTATTTTCAACACCTGCATTATTTTAAGGTTGGTCTCCATTGATTGTTTTTTGAGGTGGCGCTAGTGGTAAAGAACCCGCCTGCCAATGCAGAAGATATAAGGTTCAATGCCTGGGCCAGGAAGATCCCCTGGAAGAGGGTATGGCAACCCACTCAGGCATTCTTGCCTGGAGAATCCCACGAACAGAGGAAGCTGGCGGGCTGCAGTTCATGGGGTCACAAAGAGTCAGACACGATTGAAGTGACTTACTGCGCACGCATCATTGATTATTTTAGACTGCGCTGCATTTTCTGTTTCATTGTATGATGAATAATTTTTAATTACATCTTGCATGTTGTGGATATTATGTTGTAGAGACCCTGCGTTCTGTTACAGTCCTTTGAAGAGTGCTGGTTTTTGCTTGCTTTGGCGGGCACTGAACTGGGCCCTAACTGCAGTCTCTGTCAGTTGGTGGCTCAAACCGCAGTTCAGTTCTTTTATCATTAGCTGGTGTCTAATCCTACATTTGTTATGACCAGTGCATTTTCTTGGCAAAACTCTACTAGTCTTTGCCCTGCTTCATTCCGTATTCCAAGGCCAAATTTGCCTGTTACTCCAGGTGTTTCTTGACTTCCTACTTTGGCATTCCAGTCCCCTAGAATGAAAAGGACATCTTTTTTGGGTGTTAGTTCTAAAAGGTCTTGTAGGTCTTCATAGAATCATTCAACTTCAGCTTCTTCAGCATTACTGGTTGGGGCATAGACGTGGATTACTGTGATATTGAATGGTTTGCCTTGGAAACGAACAGAGATCATTCTGTCGTTTTTGAGATTGCATCCAAGTACTGCATTTCGGACTCTTTTGTTGACCATGATGGCCACTCCATTTCTTCTGAGGGATTCCTGCCTGCAGTAGTAGATATAATGGTCCTCTGAGTTAAATTCACCCATTCCAGTCCATTTGAGTTCTCTGATTCCTCTGACATTCACTCTGGCCATCTCTTGTTTGACGACTTCCAATTTGCCTTGATTCATGGACCTGACATTCCAGGTTCCTATGCAGTATTGCTCTTTACAGCATCGGACCTTGCTTCTATCACCAGTCACATCCACAGCTGGGTATTCTTTTTGCTTTGGCTCCATCCCTTCATTCTTTCTGGAGTTATTTCTCCACTGATCTCCAGTAGCATATTGGGCCCCTACTGACCTGGGGAGTTTCTCTTTCAGTATCCTATCATTTTGCCTTTTCATACTGTTCGTGGGGTGGACATCACCAGGATGGTCAACACCAAAATCAGATCGATTATATTCTTTGCAGCCAAAGATGGAGAAGCTCTATACAGTCAGCAAAAACAAGACCAGGAGCTGACTGTGGCTCGGACCATGAACTTCTTATTGCCAAATTCAGACTTAAATTGAAGACAGTAGGGAAAACCACTAGAGCATTCAGGTATGACCTAAATCAAATCCCCTGTGATTATACAGTGGAAGTGAGAAATAGATTTAAGGGCCTAGATCTGATAGATAGAGTGCCTGATGAACTATGGAATGAGGTTCGTGACATTGTAGAGGAGACAGGGATCAAGACCATCCCCATGGAAAAGAAATGCAAAAAAGCAAAATGGCTGTCTGGGAAGGCCTTACAAATAGCTGTGAAAAGAAGAGAAGCAAAAAGCAAAGGAGAAAAGGAAAGATATAAGCATCTGAATGCAGAGTTCCAAAGAATAGCAAGAAGAGATAAGAAAACCTTCTTCAGCGATCAATGCAAAGAAATAGAGGAAAACAACAGAATGGGAAAGACTAGAGATCTCTTCAAGAAAATCAGAGATACCAAAGGAACATTTCATGCAAAGATGGGCTCGATAAAGGACAGAAATGGTATGGACCTAACAGAAGCAGAATACACAGAAGAACTGTACAAAAAAGATCTTCACGACCCAGATAATCACGATGGTGTGATCACTGACCTAGAGCCAGACATCTTGGAATGTAAAGTCAAGTGGGCCTTAGAAAGCATCACTATGAACAAAGCTAGTGGAGGTGATGGAATTCCAGTGGAGCTATTCCAAATCCTGAAAGATGATGCTGTGAAAGTGCTGCACTCAATATGCCAGCAAATTTGGAAAACTCAGCAGTGGCCACAGGACTGGAAAAGGTCAGTTTTCATTCCAATCCCAAAGAAAGGCAATGCCAAAGAATGCTCAAACTACTGCACAATTGCACTCATCTCACACACTAGTAAAGTAATGCTCAAAATTCTCCAAGCCAGGTGTCAGCAATATGTGAACCGTGAACTTCCTGATGTTCAAGCTGGTTTTAGAAAAGGCAGAGGAACCAGAGATCAAATTGCCAACATCCTCTGGATCATGGAAAAAGCAAGAGAGTTCCAGAAAAACATCTATTTCTGCTTTATTGACTATGCCAAAGCCTTTGACTGTGTGGATCACAATAAACTGTGGAAAATTCTGAAAGAGATGGGAATACCAGACCACCTGATCAGCCTCTTGAGAAATTTGTATGCAGGTCAGGAAGCAACAGTTAGAACTGGACATGGAACAACAGACTGTTTCCAAATAGGAAAAGGAGTACGTCAAGGCTGTATATTGTCACCCTGCTTATTTATATATAGAGTACATCATGAGAAATGCTGGACTGGAAGAAACACAAGTTGGAATCAAGATTGCTGGGAGAAATATCAATAACCTCAGATATGCAGATGACACCACCCTTATGGCAGAAAGTGAAGAGGAACTCAAAAGCCTCTTGATGAAAGTGAAAGTGGAGAGTGAAAAGGTTGGCTTAAAGCTCAACATTCAGAAAACGAAGATCATGGCATCTAGTCCCATCACTTCATGGGAAATAGATGGGGAAACAGTGGAAACAGTGTCAGACTTTATTTTTCTGGGCTCCAAAATCACTACAGATGGTGACTGCAGCCATGAAATTAAAAGACGCTTACTCCTTGGAAGGAAAGTTATGACCAACCTAGATAGCATATTGAAAAGCAGAGACATTACTTTGCCAACAAAGGTTCACCTAGTCAAGGCTATGGTTTTTCCTGTGGTCATGTATGGATGTGAGAGCTGGACTGTGAAGAAAGCTGAGCGCCAAAGAATTGATGCTTTTGAACTGTGGTGTTGGAGAAGACTCTTGAGAGTCCCTTGGACTGCAAGGAGATCCAACCAGTCCATTCTGAAGGAGATCAGCCCTGGGATTTCTTTGGAAGGACTGATGCTAAAGCTGAAACTCCAATACTTTGGCCACCTCATGGGAAGAGTTGACTCATTGGAGAAGACTCTGATGCTGGGAGGGATTGAGGGTAAGAGGAGAAGGGGACGACAGAGGATGAGATGGCTGGATGGCATCACTGACTCGATGGATGTGAGTCTGAGTGAACTCCGGGAGTTGGTGATGGACAGGGAGGCCTGGCGTGCTGCGATTCATGGGGTCGCAAAGAGTTGGACACGACTGAGCGATTGATCTGATCTGATCTCTGATCCTACATTTGTGACTCAGCAATCAGGCAGAACTTTAACCAGAGTTTAAATGGTCAAAATATAGACTCTTCCTGTCTGGCTCTCTCCTGTCCAGAATTCCCTACCCACCTTCTAGTGACTGTCCCAAACTCTATCCTCTGCTCTTTAAGCCAAAAAGACTGCTGGTTCCTACTGTCGATGTAGCCATTCTAACGGAATTGCCGACTTTGGCCCAGATCAAATTAAACGCCACGGACGCTCGTCCCGGGCCGTCCCTCTCCAAGCCCTCCCTCCAGCCCGTCCTCACTTGTTCTCCGGGGCCTGCACGTTGTTGATCTTCTGTCTGCTTCTGTGTTCTTCTGTATTTTGTCTAGTGTTTACAGATGTTGTTGTAGAAAAGTCAAGTCCCAAGAGAGTTATTCAGCCCTACTGGAAGCAGAGCACTTATTTACACTGAGTCCTCCTTAGAAAAACTTGTATGTATGTGCGTGCTCAGTGGCTCAGTCGTGTCCAGCTCTCTGTGACTCCATGGACTGTAGCCCGCCAGGTTCCTCTGTCCATGGAGATTTTCCAGGCAAGGATGCTGGAGTGGGTCCCCATGTCCTCTTCCTGAGGATCTTCCCGACCCAAGGATCAAACCCTCGTCTCTTGCGTCTCCTGCTTCGGCAGGTGGAGTCTTTACTGCTGAGCCACCTGGGAAGCCTCTTAGGAAAACTTAGACCGAAGTAAAAGTTAAAAATCACCTTCCTACTCAATTTTTAAAAAAATTTCTTCTGGGACTTCTCTGGTGGTCCAGTGATTAAGAATCCGCCTGCCAATGCAGGGCACACTGGTTCGATCCCTGCTCTGGGAAGATCCCACATGCACTGCAGCTATAGAACCCCACATGCATTAGAGCCTGTGCTCGAAAACAAGAGAAACCAAAGCAGTGAGAAGCCTGTGCCCCACAGCTAGAGACTAGGAGCCCCCACTCGCCGAGACTAGAGAGAGCCTGAGCCCAGCAACGGAGACCCAGTGCAGTCAAAACTTAAATAAATAAAATTTGAAAATGCCTTCTGGATATTGTTCCAGACGTGTAACATTTTCAATTCATATACTATATAGGATTGGGGCATTTTAAAGCTTTACACAAGCCATAGCACCCTGTATTTATCACCCTGCAACGTCTCCCCGTCTCTGCGTAAAACTCAGAGATTCAGTCACATGGAAATGAAAGATCCAATTTATTCATTTTACCTGCAGGACACTGTTCACTCTCATGGAAGTAACTCTCCTTCACCTGCCTTTTCTTCTGTTGATGGACACACTCAGGTCGCATCTGATTGTCTGTTCTGACCACAACCCTGCAGTAATGCTCCATACCTCCCTTTTTGGTGTATTTCTCTCGACTTACAATTGCTGGATCAGCTGTAACTTCACCAGCTTGCTAAATTGTGATTGTACCAATTCACGTCTCCACCAGCAGTGTAGGAAAGTGCCAATTCCTCAAAATATTAACAATGCTTCTCCGCGGGTGGTAAAATTTTAAATGATGCTCACTGCCTTTGTTTGCATTTTCTTTCTGTCAGTGAATTTTTTTCCCCTGAGCAATTATTTTTCTGATAACAAAACAGGAAAGCTTTTTGTTATCAAACCAATAGCAGGGCTTGCCCTGCCTCTTCCACCCCGTCTATATCTGGGGAAGACCCCACTTCAGGGCCCAAATCACTCAAGCCTGGGAGCTGCCAGGACCGTCCCCTGTCTCCCACCTCTCTCCTGCACCTGCCTGAGTCCTGTTCATACTACAGAAGCTCTAAAAAGACGTATCTGGGGACTTCCCTGGCGGTCAGTTGGCTATACCTTGAGCTCCCAACCCCAGGTGTCCCAGTTTGATCCCTGGTCAGGGAATTAGATCCCACAAGCCATAACCAAGAGTTCCCATGCTACAACTAAAGCTCCCACTTGCTACAACTAAGACCCAGCGCAGCCAAATAAATAAAAATGGAAAAATAAAAATAAGTAAGTAAATGTTTTAAGGTATTGGAAGAAAAAATATAAATGAAAAATAATTTTAAAAATAAAAAAGGCATATTTTGTGCTTTTATTTGCTTTTCTCCCCAGCTCTTCTGCAAGCCCCATGAAGACAGGAAGTGAGGAAGTGTACCACCACCACCCCCCGCCCCACAACCACCACCCAATCTCTATAATTGTGAGACTGTTACACCTGGCACAAAGCAGATGATGCAAAGCACACAGAGACCCGAAGAGTGGAGACTCTTCTTCCCATTATGCAAACGAGAAAAAGCTCCAAGAACTTACCCCAGCCACACTCCCACGTGGAGGACAGAAACCCAAGTTGAGCCTCCTCACTTTGAACTCCCCTTGCTGGGCAACATGACTCACCTAGGGTCACAGGTCTGTGAGTTTGAGCTGTACCAGAATCAGGGAACCCAGGGCCTGCTCCCCCCGTGATGGCAGCCCGCTGTTGCTGGGTCTTTGGAATGGACCAGCCACTTGCTCTGCCTACAGACACTTCTACTCTGGGCAGGATTCATTAATTCCTGGTCGATGTCAGCTACAAGTCCTGGGCAGCCTGCCTAATCTCTGGAGTCACTTAAAATCTCTGTCATTTCTACAAAAATGAATGTTTGGGCAATTCATCTCACACGTCCTTGTCAGTAGAGACACTCTGGGGTCCCCGTTCCGGCATCACGTTTCATTGTTTTAGGCTGATACGTGCTGCGTGGATCTCCAACACATTATCACCATAATTGTTTTCTCTTGCCGTGGAAATGGTGCTTTGATACAAGGAAAGGGTGACAGGACCACGCGGCACTGGCGCTGGGATTCCATGATTATCGCTTGTGAAAGGGAGGCTGTTATCAAAGCAGCCACGGGAGAGCGTCTCGGGGCCATCTCTCGGCGTCAGAAAATTTGAAACATATATTTCACAAATGCACTCCGCACTGTAAACCTTTCTGCATAATGCATGAGATTTGATTTAATGTCGTTGTTAATTCTGCTGTTCACAGTGGTGTGCTCTTAAGGGAGCCATCATTTTTTTTATTTCAGACTTTTTTTTCTTTTCCTGGCAGCACAACTCTGAGGCCGTTATCGGGTTGTTCTGAACTGTTTGAGAACAAGACGCCTTCCTGGGGGCGAGGGGCGCAGATGCCAGCTGCGCTTCCAGAGGCCAGGGGGCCAGTGGTGGGTTTGCCTCTGGCTCTGAACTGAACCCTTTGGGGGCCGGGGGAGCCCACTCAGGCTGGTCCGAGCCCCATCCCCCCACACCCCCACCCTCTGTGCCTGACTGTGGTTGGCTGGATCTGTGGTTTTTAAAAAAAGAAAAAAAGGATGTATGAGAAAAGAAACAGAGCTTTGTAGGGGAATAGACAAGAAACAATAATACTTTTCAAGTTGTCCAAGAGCATTGTTCTGGCCGCACTTGGCTGTGAGAGAGGGAAAGCTGGAAGGAACAGCAAAGATGGATAAAGAAGGATGGAGAGAAAGAAAAAGAGAAGGTGAAAGTCGCTCAGTTGTGTCTGACTCTTTGCGACCCCATGGACTGTAGCCCACCAGGCTCTGTCCATGGGACTCTCTGGGGAAGAGTACTGGAGTGGGTAGACATTTCCTTCTCCAAGGCATCTGCCCAACCCAGGGATCGAGCCTGAGTCTCCCGCATTGCACGCAGACGCTTTACCATCTGACCCATGAGGGAGTTGGGGGCCAGACCAGGACCAGGAGGGGGGATATGGAGAGACGGGTGAGAAAGAGGGGGCTAGGAGGAGACAGGCTATGCTGCTCAGATCAGTGGGCCCTGGAGTGCTCCTGGAGCCCAGGACACAGGGCTGGAGCCAGAGCCATGAGGGCACAGGCTGCGGCCGCCCAGCTCGGGGAGGCTGGCATGGAGCGAGCACGGGCTGCAGCCTCTGGAGTCCATCCCGAGCGGAAGGTCGCCGGGCTCGGAAGGCCTGAACTCCCGTGGCTTTCGTGAACATTCACCATCTATTTAGGGTGACTGCGGGGTCGCACAGAGTCAGACACGACTGAAGCGACTTAGCAGCAGTAGCAGCAGCAGCGGCTGCTGAAGAGGTGTGCCCAGGGCTGGGTGGGGGTGGGGAGGAGCGTGGACAGCCACCTGGGTGACCCAGACCTGTTTTAAGCCCAAAGATGTAGATGATTCTGGTCCAACCAGGAAGTGTCCAAAATACAGTTTGCACACTTTTTGTTTTTGTTTGCAGCAGACAAACCTTTTTTCTCTCCAGTTTTACTGAGAACTAATTGATGTACGTCACGAAGCTTTTTTTTCTTTTTCTTTTTTTAAATTTCATTTTAACTAGAGGATAATTGTGTGTGTAAATGTTGCTTAGTCATGTCCAACCCTTTGCAACCCCATGGACTGAATGGTCCATGGAATTCTCCAGGCCAGAATACTGGAGTTGGTAGCCTCTCCCTTCTCCAGGGGATCTTCCCAACCCAGGGATCAAACCCAGGTCTCCTGCATTGCGGGCGGATTCTTTACCAGCTGAGTCACAAGGGAAGCTCTTGAGGATAATTACTTCACAATATTGTGATGATTTTTGCCATATATCAGCAGGAATTGGCCACAGGTATACATATGTCCCCTCCCTCTTGAAGCCCCCTCCCACCCACTGGGTAAGTTTAAGGCATGTAGCATGTGGGTCTGATGTACGTGTATCATGAAATAACTATCATAACAGGTTCAACTGACATTCATCATCTCATATAGATACAATAAAAAGAAAACAATTTCTCCGTGTAATGAGAACGCTTAGTATCTATCCTTTTAACAACTTTCCTATGTATCAGACAGCAGGAGTCGGTATAGTCATCAAATTGCTAGTTGCATTCCTAGTATTACTTCTCTTGCAGCTGAGGTTTGTAACTTTTGGTCACTGTCTTCCAGTTCCTCCTTCCCCACCTCCTGTCTCTGGTAACCACAAATCTGATCTCTTTTTCTATGACACTGGTGGTTTTTGTTCTACATATTAAATGGGATCATAGGGTTATTTTTTTCCTCTGCCTGACTTACTTCATTCAGCATAGCATCCTCAACGTCCATCCATGTTGTCAAAAGTGGTAGATTTCCTTGTTTCTACGGCTAAATAATCTCCCACTGAGCACATAATCACAGTTTCTTGGTCCTTTCACCCACCAAGGAGCACGCAGGTGGTGTCCAAGCCTTGGCTGTTGCCAACACTGTGCAGACAAACCCTGACGTCCACACGGGATCATTCAAATGTGTTCCGACAGGAAGCCGGGCCAGGAGGTTGCATCTGATCAGCCTTGCGGTGGAGCTGATTCAGTCTCAGGTCTCGTGGTTTCTGAGCCGGTGTCTGGCAGCTGGAGGGGAGTGTGGAGTGTGACACACCCCCTGCACTGTACGGTGGGAAGGCTGAGGCCCTGGCCCCTCTCTTTGGCCCCACAGCACAGGGCCACACAGATCTGAATCCCTGCTCTGCCACACGCAAGCTGTGTGACTTGGAGTAAGTTCCTGTACCTCTCTGGTCCCCCAGGTCCTCATCTGTAGACCAGAAATGAGATGATCGGAGTAGACACGTAGGCCCACCTGCCCCAGGTGGAAGAGGGACATCACCAGGGAGGACTAATCCTCCCGGCCTCTCTCCCCACCCCCTCGCCCCTCCCGTGGGAAGATGAGGAAATATTATGACAGTGGAACTCGGAGGTCTGGAGCCAACTGCCTGCAGAACACATGGCCTCTGGCCCACGTCTTCCCCGGGCTCAGCAATCGGGCGGTGTTTGTTGAAATTGGGGTGACTAGTTAGCGAGTGCCCTTGGCCACAGACAGAGCGCAGGCAGGTAGGGCCCTGGCAAGCTCGAAGCAGACACTTTGACCCCCAGAGGGGCTCCTGAGTCTGCCTCTTCCTCAGTGTTCTCAGTCCGGGCAGGGAGAGGGCTGTTACTTACAGCTGCTCAAGCCCCAACCCTGAATGCCCATCTGGCTGGGCTCCACCAGGAGGCGGAGGCAGGTGGGAGGTGTTTCTGCAGCAGCCCGCACACCACAGGGACCAGTGAGGACGGCGAAGTCTCCTCCCAGCGTGTGGCCCACTTGGCTGTGTGTCATCCTCAGAGCCCCACAGGAGGGACCCGGCTCAGCCCCCGACCATGTCTGTGTGGTGGCCGTCCCAGCACAGGTCAGAAAAGAACTTCCAGACACAGAGCATTGCAGAAGGGAGTGAGTTCATTAAAAACAAAGAGAAGAGACAATGTGGGCACTGGGAGCACGGCAGGCCGAGCTCTTGACCCATCAGGCAGAGCTGACGGGATGCTGTTGGAATAGCGGGCTGGCTCCAGGAAAAGCCGATGTTTTCATGAGTTATTGTTCAGTCACTAAGTCGTGTCCGACTCTTTGTGACCCATGGACTGCAGCACGCCAGGCTTCCCTGTTCTTCACTACCTCGCTGAGTTTGCTCACACTCATGTCCATTGAATTGGTGATGCTACCCAACCATCTCATCCTCTGTCGTCTCCTTCTCCTCCCGCCTTCAATCTTTCCCAGCATCAGGGTCTTTTCCAGTGAGTTGGCTCCTCGCATCAGGTGGCCAAAGTGTTGGAGTTTCAGCTTCAGCATCAGTCCTTCCAATGAATATTCAGGACTGATCTCCTTTAGGATGGACTGGTTGGATCTCCTTGCAGTCCAAGGGACTTTCAAGAGTCTTCTCCAACACCACAGTTCAAAAGCACCAATTCTTCAGTGCTTAACTTTCTTTATAGTCCAACTCACATCCATTCATGACTACTGGAAAAACAATAGCTCTGACTAGATGGACCTTTGTCGGCCAAGTGATGTCTCTGCTTTTTAATACACTGTCTAGGTTTGTCACAGCTTTTGTGGGTTAGTAGCCAATTTTTATAGCCTCAAGACAAAGAAAATTCCTGCTGGAAGGGTGCTATTAGATGATTGGTTAGGGGCTATAGGGAGAAGGCAGTGGCACCCCACTCCAGTACTCTTGCCTGGAAAATCTCATGGACAGAGGAACCTGGTAGGCTGCAGTCCATGGGGTTGCTAAGAGTCGGACACGACTGAGCGACTTCGCTTTCACTTTTCACTTTCATGCATTGGAGAAGGAAATGGCAACCCACTCCAATGTTCTTGCCTGGAGAATCCCAGGGACGGGGGAGCCTGATGGGCTGCCGTCTATGGGGTCACACAGAGTCGGACACAACTGAAGCAACTTAGCAGCAGCCAATTTTTACAGCCCCAAGACAAAGAAAATTCCTGCTGGAAGGGTGCTATTAGGTGATTGGTTAGGGGCTCTAGGGTGAGCACAGAGTGGGCATTTTTGCCTAACTTGGGGTCAGGAACCTGGCTGGTGATGATCAGGGGGGCTTTTGGCAGCAGTTACAAAGGGGCTCAGTCAGTTCTAGAGGTGACTTTGGTTCTGGGCTCTGGTGTCTGTGGCCTTGGTGCAAGGCCTCACACCTGTGATCTTGGACTGGGACTCCACAGCCCACGCTGCTGGGGCTTTTCTTTTCTCCCCAGGAGGACGTGTTGTGTCAGTGGGAGGGTCTCCTCTCCAGCACCTGCCACCAGTCCCTCCTCCTCTGCCCTGGAAGCCACAGAAGGACCAATGTCCTCACCACCTGAATGGCTGGGACTTTGGGATGCTGTGCTCTGACCTGGACACGACACGGAACCCGCATCAGAGAAATGAGAGGATGCTCCCCTGCTCTCAGTCTGCTGGGTCCTTGAAACAAGGTGTCACCCACTCACTGCTGGGCGCTGGGAGATGGCTCAGTGGGCACATGTCGCCTCCCTTACAGAGACGAGGACAGGCAGGCAGGCGACCGCAGCCACAGGTGGGAGTGGAGTGCATGTGGAGGTGAGAAGAGGTGGGAGGTGAGCACGGCGCCCACACCCTCCGCATTCAGGAAGGTGAGCACGGCGCCCACACCCTCCGCGTTCAGGAAGGTGAGCACGGCGCCCACACCCTCCGCGTTCAGGAAGGTGAGCACGGCGCCCACACCCTCCGCGTTCAGGAAGGTGAGCACGGCGCCCACACGCTCCGCGTTCAGGAAGGTGAACACGGCGCTCACATCCTCCACGTTCAGGAAGTAGCTCCAGGTGTCCATGGGATTCTCCAGCGGGTTGCCACGCCCTCCTCCAGGGGATCTTCCCGACCCAGGGATTGAACTCACATCTCTCGTGTTGCCTGCACTGGCAGGAAGGCTCGTTACCACTAGCGCCACCTGGGAAGATAAAGTGAAAGTGTTAGTTGCTCACTTGTTCCAAGTCTTTGCGATCCCGTTAACGGTAGCCCGCCAGGCTCCTCTGTCCATGGGATTCTCCAGACAAGAACACTGGGGTGGGTTTCCATTCCCTTCTCCAGGGATGGAACGCAGGTGTCCTGTTTTGTAGGCAGGTTCTTTACCGTCTGAGCCACCAAGGAAGCCCTCCTCACAGAGTAAAGTTAAATGAGGTCATGAGTGTGGGGCCCGGGCCCAACAGGCCGTGTGTCCTTACGAGAAGGGACACCAGAGAGCTGGAGCTTCTGTCTCCTGAAGACAGAGAGGAGGTGGCCGTCTACACGTCAGGGGGAGTGCCCACGCCAGAAGTAAAGCCTGCTGGCACGCTGACCCTGGGCTTCTGGCCTCCACAACAGCAAGAAAACAAGGGCCTGTTGTTGAAACCCTGGCCTGTGGTGTATGTTGTGGGGGCCTGCACACAGTGACCCATCGGGCACCAGCTCTCCTTTGTTGGGGGTCTGTGTGGGGCACCTGACCCAGGCCAGCCCACCAGTGCCTGCCCCGGACACAGCGCCCATCCAGGGTGAGACCTCGGCTCGGCCAATCAGGGACATTGGGGGCTCTTTGCTGGGAATATGGAGCCGTGACTTTTCACGGTTCCTCACTGAAGGCAGAGCTGGGAACACAGGACCATCTCTCAACGCCGAGGGGCTGGCCTGCCTGAGACCACAGGGCTAGGACACGTCCTGCAGCCCTCGGGCAGCCGATGGCCCCATTTCTCCCCCTCCTCTTATTCGCACCCTTTGCCTTTCTGCTGTGACCCTGGCCTTGGCCCCGAGGCCAGCTCTGGCGGACAGGGTGTGAGCTTTAGTGACGCCACCCAAGCTCGTAAGCTGCCATGCTACCGCTTTTGCTTGGACTCGGCTCATGTCCAGGGAATGTGTGCCCATTCATCAGACGGAAACGCAATGCCTGCGGGAGGGTGGAGCCTCCCCAGCCATCCTGGTGCCTGATACCTGCCAAGCAAGTCCTGAAGAGACCAGAACTGCTTGCTGACCCACCGACTCGCAGGCAGTGACCAGCGGCCGCTGCTCTAAGTCACTGGGCCTGTGTGGTTTGTCATGTGGCATCACAGCAGCAGGAGATGCCTAGTACCAGGCCCAGCCAGTACATTCCCATTTTCAGGGAGGCCGGGCGAGTCCGGATCCTAACAGATCCATCGTCTCCTCTCAGCCTGCCATTACCGAACAAGAAGGGCTGACGAATCAGAACCAAGGAATTTTCACTGGAGGGTTGGTTCCCTAGAAGGTCGTTTAATGGCAAGTTTACATAACACAGATGCAGAGACCACCACTGACATTTCCAGCCCTAGAGGAGTCTCCAGGGTGAGGTCAGGGGACGCGGAGGGAGCGGGGGCCTGGCGAGGCCGGAGGCGGGCCTGTCTCCTGCGGCTCCTTCGTCAGGGGCGGAGCCTCTGGCGCGGGGGAGCGCCCTGCTCGCTGGCCTCGGCCCTGCGCTCCCCGCGGCCGCTGAAGACCTTCTCGTAGTACTCAATCAGAAGCTCGGTGAACAGGTTCAGGGGCACGAGGGCACTCAGGGAGGAGGCCCCCTGGGACGGCCAAATCAGATTCAGCCCGAAGACGCAGGCCAGGTTGGAGCTGTTCATCTTGTTCGAGATGCTCTCCTGGGACACCTGGGGTGAGAACACAGCGGAGATGAAAGGAGGTGTGATCGGCGTTCCCTGCGCCCGGAGGAGGGCTGGAGCTGCCCGCCCACGCTGTGACCCGGGTGGGGGCCCGCCGGATGGGCATTGACGCCCTGGGGGGCCCACTGGCTCTGGCCTCTTGATCTCCTTCTGGAATGTCCGCAAACATCCCCCCCCCACCCCATCCCAGCCTCCTCCTCCACTCCCAGGACTCAGGGGGTGGGGCCCTGGCATGCACGTACTCTTTGAGGGTTAATGAGAGCATGTAGGGAACTTACCTCCCCAAAGGGGCTGCCCCCTCATCTCGGCCAACACTTAGAGCAACCCCAGGGCCGAGAGAGGAGACATTTCTACTCTCTTAGGGCCCCCGGTGTGTGGCTCATGGTACAGCAGACCCAGGACACGCATGACACTTCCTGCTCAGGCCCCATGCCAGCGGCAGACTCTGAGCATCCTTGGTCTGGGCACACAGCCGCTGTCCACACCCCACGCCCACCCCTGACCTGCCCCATGACCTGCTGGGCAGAGGTGTGGCCCAGTCAGGCCTTGTAGGAGGCCCTTTGGGCCCAGAGTGGGTTCCAGGGTCAAGGAAGGTGAGAACCCAGGCCTGGTCTGCCTGGGCACTGGCTCAGCCCCCTCACCTCGTGCAGGAAGCCCATGAGGTAGCTGAGGACGGCGTAGTTGTGTTCCGGAAGGTTCTGCAGGATCTGGCGGCAGCAGGTCACCCGCAGGCTGCTCTCCACATCTGTCATGGCCCAAGGGTCCTTCCTGAGCGTCCCCTTCCTGCATCCCTCCGAGGACGGGCAGAGACGCGGAGAGGGGGGACAGACTGCCCCCCGCCTGGGCCTTGGGTCCCTCTTCCCAAGGAAGTTCTGCTCCAGGCTCTGCCCACTTCTTCACCTCGGGTACCATGACTGCTCCCCACCATGACCCCCGGGAGCCAGATCACCTTTTGGATGGGATGCTTGATACAAACTACAGGCCGCGGGCCTGTGGCCTACTTCTGTCAATAAAGCTTTATTGGCACAGACCCACATCCATTCATTTGTCCATGGCTGCTTTTGCATGATGGCTGAGTCTGGTGCACACAGCCTAAAACATTTACTATCTGACTCTACAGAAAAAGCACGTGGACCCTCCTTTGGACTAACTCAACCTGTTTACAATCCACAGCTCAGGGCACCACACCCAGAGGGGTCTGGAAGCAGCCAAGCAGACCGAGCGCCTCCAGTGCCTCCCCCCACCACATACCCCACTGAGCTCCATAAACTGTGAGTGCAGACATGCTACTCAACACGCATTCACCTAGCTCCTGCTGCTGACACACACGTGCACACACAGACACACCTCGAGCTTCCAGCACCCTAAACCTCCTCCCACTAAGCCTTGGGCACGGTGACTGTGAACTAACTCAGCCTCTGCTGAAAGACGCAGAGTTCCCCGCTGTGAACATTCTGGTTGGTTTTTCAACAAAAGTCATTTTTCCCTGAACTCAAGCAGTTGCCGGGTAATTTGAGCAGACTAGGAATTCCCTTCGGAGAAGGCAATGGCAACCCACTCTAGTACTCTTGCCTGGAAAATCCCATGGATGGAGGAGCCTGGTGGGCTGCAGTCCATGGGGTCGCTAAGGGCTGGACATGACTGGGCGACTTCACTTTCACGCATTGGAGGAAGAAATGGCAACCCACTCCAGTGTTCTTGCCTGGAGAATCCCAGGGATGGTGGGGCCTGGTGGGCTGCCGTCTATGGGGTCGCACAGAGTCGGACACGACTGAAGCGACTTAGCAGCAGCAGGAATTCCTTTGGAGTTAATATTTCTGAGGAACCAACAAATCTTGTTGCCCTGGATCTCTGCTTTCCAGCCTCGACATCTTTCTTTCTATGAGCTGTGGTCCCAGAACAGATATGGTACATCGTCCACCCCTGGCTTTTACTATGGTTCCTTCAAGGAAGAAGGAAGTGAGCAGGAAGGAGCAGCTTGCTGTCATGAAGCCACCACGAACCAAGCACTTACTGTGTGCCAGGAATCATGCCAAGCAGTGTATGACCTTTCGTTCTCAAAGCAACCCTGGTTTTATACAGACAAGCAAAGTGAGCTCAGAGAGGTTAAGTGGCCTGCCCAAGGTCACATGGCTAATGTGTGCTGAAGCCCAGACCTGAGTCCCATTCTGTTTAGCTATGAGTTGGTGCTCTAAACCTTGCTATACCTTGGGCGACTATCCCTGTGGCAGTTTCCTTTTTTTTCCTGGACACCACAGGCCATCTGGGAAGCCCATTTCCTCCAGAGCGTTCTCTGCAAGGACTTCTTGCATCACTCCAAGGAGACATGCACCCCACCTGGGCAGGGTTGCCAGATACAATAGAGGATATCCAGTTAAATGTGAATTGAAGATAAACAGCAAATTCTTTTTTAGTGCAGGTATATCCTGTTCAATATTTGGAACATACTTATACTAAACAGTTTAGTATACTTACTTACACATACATACTTATACTAAGAGTTCATTATTTACCTGAAATTCATATTTGACTGGACGTCCTGTGTTTTTTAAAAGCTGAATCTGGCCACCCTATGCCTGAATCGTGATTCAATCAAGCTGAGTTGTTGAATGACAGCCGACAGGGTCCATAGCCTTCAGAATAACTAAGCTGATAGAATGATAGGCAGCTATTAAAAAGAATGAGTGGAGATGCAAATGAAGAGGAAAGAAGTAGCTCATAATGCACACTTTCTACAAAAACTGCTCTAAGACGGGGTCAGGCAACTCTATCACCAGATTTTGGCTGGAATGAAAAGTAATTTCTTGGGCAGGAATTTATTTGAGATGGAGTCACCGTCCTAGGGGTACAGCCTCGAGCCTTCTAACTCTCATTGTTAAAAACGATCAGAGTGCTTGTTCAAATCTCTCTGTGTGTGTATGGGGCAGGGGAAGGGAGGACGTGGGGGCTCAGTTGTGTCTATGGCTTGACACCCATCAGGAGTTGAATCCAGCTTTGGGGGAACACTGCGGGCAGAGGTCATCCCATTTGAAAGCAACAGTGTTTGAGCTGCTCTCCCCGCATCCTCCAGCGTCTCTGACACTTGACTGCTCTCCCCGCATCCTCCAGCGTCTCTGACACACCCGTGTTGTTGTTTAGTTGCTAAGTTGTGCCTGAGTCTTTGTGACCCTGTGGACTGTAGCCCACCAGGCTCCTCTGTCCATGAGATTTTCCACGCAAGAATACTGGAGTGGGTTGCCAATCCCTTCTCCAGGGGGAGGATCCTCCTAGACTAGGGAAAGAACCACGTCTCCCGCATTTGCAGGCGGATTCTTTACCACTGAGCCACCTAGGAAGTGCTGACATGCCCTCACTGGCTGTTAGGAGTGATCAGCGCCACGGCCCTCAGTGCACCTGGTCCTTTCCTGGGCATCACCACACCCCAGAGCTGCAGCTCGCATCACGTCTCCCCAACATTCACCAGTCTGGGGAGACTCTCCTCAAACTCTAGTCAGGCTTTGTAGAGTTCTTTTATTAACAAAGCCTCTGGTTTCAGGCTTCTTTTTGTCTCTGCACTGTCCAGCTTTACCAAGAGCCGTAAGTTAGTGTAACGGGAACCCTGATCACCCTTGCCATCTGATGGGTCCTCATCCCCCCGTCCCCCACCCCCTAGGGGATGTTGAGCCACCTGGTCTGCTGGTAGCAAGAGTCCTGTTGGATCAGTGTAGTCAGAATCCGCCCCCCGCCTACCCCCATGCCCATTTCCTCTGAGTAACCTTCCATCCACAGACCACCCGCCCACCAGCTGCTCGGCTGTAAAGCCCCTCCTCCTGCTTGCGGCATTTGGAGTTGAGCCCAGTCTGTCTCCCCGCTGCAGTGGTCCCTACCCCTCTCACGATGCCCCCCTGCCCCACGACGGGTGCCTCCCTGTGCTTTCTCAAGGGCCATGCATAGCTTTTTCTGTAACAGCAGGCAGGAGTGGCTACCCCCCTTTCTAGACAAGGAAGTCGAGGTGCTAGAAGTAGAGATCCTGCGGAACAGTGCAGGGGGGTGCACTCTGACCAGGGTGATGTACCCCAGATCTAGAGACACCCTCCGAGACCCCGCCTCTGGGCCCAGGGGCATCTGATAACCCCTGACCCCGTGTCCCCCGACCATGGGCAGGGCTGGCCTGGCCGAGGCCGGAGGGGGTCCGGGGGGACAGCCCCTCTCCTGGCCTGCAGCGCCGGAGGGAAACAGCAGGAGGCTGGGCAGCCCCCCCTCAACGCCCCTGGCCTTCGGCCAGCACCCTGGGCACCCCTGGCTGGCACCCCGGCGGGTACGTACTGGTGATCTCGAGGATCTGCTCGTAGGCCTCAAAGGTCAGCAGTGGCTGGGGCAGCTCCCGCAGGAAGGTCTTGAGGATCACGGCTGGAAGGTGGATGTCCCCGTAGTCATCGAAGTTCACGGGCTTCCCTGGACACACAAGCATGTGCGTCTGAGTTCTGATGCTGGGCTGGGGACTCTAGCTGCAGAGCAGGCTTAGACTCGAAATGGCTTGAAACCTCCTGAGGGGAGGAGCCTGACGCCAGGACATGGCACTGTCCCTCCTTGCCGATGGTGTCCCCTGCCCTCCCCTGCCTCTCATGGCGCCCGGCGGAGGCTGGGGATTCCCTGCCGATGGTGTCCCCTGCCCTCCCCTGCCTCTCACGGCGCCCGGCGGAGGCTGGGGACACTGGGCTCTTAATGAATTAATATGGCAGCACTGGGTCTTTGTTGCAGCATGTGGGGTCTTCGACCTTTGTTGCAGCACGTGGGATCGCACTCCCTGACCAGGGATTGAACCCAGGCCCCTGTATGAGGAGTGCGGAGTCTTTGCCACTGGACCACCATGGAAATTTCATGGAGACACTATTGATTCTCTGCCATATGACCCAGTCCCACCTGGACAAGAGCATCCTGAGGTCAGGCCTGGCTTCCACTGTCCCCAGGCTTGAGAAGGGAGGCTTGGGGTCCGGGCACAGACACACTGGGGCAGCTGACCCCCAAATCTGGGCTATTCTGGGTTCGGGGCTGGGAGGAGCTCCGCTGGCTCGAGTGTGGGCTCTGGGGCCCTGGAGGCCCCTGTGAGGCTGGCCGGGCAGGAGACTGACAGGGAGGGTCTCGGGGAGCCACTCACCTTGGTTGTAGAGACGCTGGACCTCACGGACCGTCTGGACACTGGCTGATCTCCGGAACAGGCCCTCAGTGTGGAGTCCTGTGGGGAGAGTCTCCAGGCATCTCACAGGTCCCAGCATCTGAGGTTTCTAGAATGTTCCATGACTTGCCCTGTCCACACATCCCCTCACCGCAGCTGGCAGGGAACGCTCTCCAGCCTGGCTCGTCTTCTCCCCACTAGCCCCACACCCACCTGTGTTTATTCCTCTTATATCAAACTTTTTCCATATTCCCAGTCCCACCTGATTCCCCACCTCTGTGGACCCCAGAAAGGGAGAGTGGAAGAGGCTGACGCTTCAGGCAGACAGCTGGGGTTTGCCCAACAATGCTGCCTCGAGCCAGCTGTGTGACCTCAGAGAAAGCACTGAGCCTCTCTGAGCCTCAGCTGCCTCGTCTGCTAAGTAAGCCAGGAGCGCCTGCCTCCAAGGGCTGCGGGAAGGATGAACGGGGTAATGCATGGCCCCAGCCCGGCCCCCAGGACACCCCCGAACATGCTGCTCCCCTTTCTCCCCAGTGACTAGAGCTGACCTGGCCTATATGGCGGCCACTAGCTGCCCATGGTGGTTGACATTTGTGCAATTAAAATTAAATCAAGTGAAAAATCAAGTTACCCACGCTCAGCACACGAGCCACACACACAGTGCTCCGCTGGACGACGGCCACACACGGCCAGTGGCTACCGTCCTGGACAGTGCAGACAGAGAGCGTGTCCATGTTCGACAGGACAGCACCGGGCCCCAGAGCCCCATGCTCGCTGCTCTCGCCCTTCCCAGTCTCTTTCCACGCTGAAGCTGGGTGAGCTATTTGACACCTACATCCAAACCTCATCGGCTCTGGCACGGAGCTCTTCCTGTCTCCATCAGTCATGGGAGAGCAGCCTGCGAACCCATACCACAGACCTATGGGTCTGCCTGCTGCTGCCCGGCTCTCCTGCCCAGCGCCCCCGCCCGCCCCTCTAAGCCCTCTGTCCAGCCTCCACCGGCTCCACGCTCCTTCCCACCCTCACCCTCCGCACCCGCCGCTCCCCTTGCCTAGGGGCCCCTCTTCTCTTTCTTGCTGAGTGACTGTAATGGGCAGAATTCTGACATGGCCCCCAGGCTCCTGGGCCCTGGGGTCCCACGTGTTCATTCAAACACTAATCCAGACGCTGCAGTGAAGGGGCTCTGCAGAGAGAATGCAGGCCCAGCGTAGCTGACCTGAAGATACGGAGACTATCTAGGGTGGGTATGGCCTAACCAGGTGAGCCTCGTAAGAGGGACCCAGGTTCCTCCTGGCAGCACAGACTCAAAGCATGTGGAGCAGGATTCGAGGTGTGGGCATTTCTCCAGGGAGAGGTCACACAGCAAAGAAAGCAGGCTGCCTCCAAGAACAGAAAGAGACCCCCGGCTGACAGCCAGCAAAGAGGCAGGCAACTTGGAACTATAACCGCAAGAACTGAACTTGACTGACGCACTGGATGAGCGTGGAAGTGGGGTCTTGCCCGGAGCCTCCAGAAAAGAGCACAGCCTGGTCAGCACCTTGAGTTGGGCCCGGTGAGACCGTGAGCAGAAAACCCAACCCCTGTGGCCAGACTTCTGACCTCAGACATGATAATAAATTTATGCTGTTTGAGCTCCTAAATTTGTGGCCATTTGTTACACAGCCACCCGTGTGTCGGAGCACAGGTCCCCCTGACCTCCCTGACCTCTATGACCAGCTCATCCCTGTTGTGTCAGTCTGTAGTTGTCATAGCTACGGCCCCTGGAAGGGACACAGGCTGTGCGTTGCAGTCACCATGACAACCCTAGAGCCTAGACCAGGGCCGAATGCAGCTGAGTGTCTAATGAATACACGTTTAATCCACATAATCTTCAACAAACATAGAGCGAGTTCCTACTATGGGCTGTTTGTTTTGTTAATTTTTTTTTAAATAAGGAAATTAATACATTTTTTTAAAAAAGGAAAACCCCCACAGTTTCTACGAAACTTTTTTATCCACAAGTTTTTTTGTCCATTCCTGAAATACGTAACGGAAAGGGCAGTACTCTAACGACAGAGTAGAAAGAAACGCCGAAGGAGACAGAGCTCCAAGGGCCAACCACAGACCCTCCAGCCTGGGAGCTGTGGTCTCAGAGAACTTCTTATGCCTTGAGCGGTTAGTTCCTGGGACACGCTGGGAAACAGCCCCAGGGACCCCACTTCCCCTCTGATGCACTGACCCCCACAGCTCCTGCATCTGAATCTGCAGGGGACCACCCCTTGCTGGCAGCCCTTTCTCTCGAGAATGGTCTTCCTCCCGTTAGGGTAAAAGACACCTCCATGCACCTTTCCTGTGGATCTGAGCTCTGGCCTCAGGGGTCTAGGAGGAGCCACAAGGCTCACCCCCAAGTCACTGAGCACACGCACCCCACTGGCAACGGTGTCTACAAACCAAGCGTATCTCTCGTGACAGAGGACCGGAGGTGTGTGAAGCACCGCACACATCACTCACTCAGGCTCCACAGCAACCCCGTGCATCAGGTGCTGCTATTAACCCCACTGACAGGTGAGGAAACAGAGGCCCAGAGAAGGCAAGTAAGTCACCCGAGGCCACACAGCTAGTACACAGCGCAGCCAGGATTCAAACCCAGAGAGTCCAGGTGGCTGGAGCCACTGTGCCCAAGCCCTGTCCATCCTGGTCATCCCCCCATGCCCAGGTTCTAGCTCCTCCCATCCTCTGGCCTGTGGGGTGCTCAGGATCCCAGAGAGGCCTCCAGGAGAGGTGTCCCTGGCACCCCTCACCTCCTTGGCTAGAGCCAGCTCTTACTCACCTTTCTCTCTCAGGTATGTCACTGTGTATCTCAGCACGGGGGGGATGAGTTCGCCTTGATTTTTGTCTTTTAGGCTGAGGGGAGAGAAAAGAAGGCAACAGTTTTCACCTGGGTGTGATAGGTGACCATGACAAGCACAAGGTCCTCAACACACCTATGAGAAAACGTGGGCCCGAGGTGCCGTAGAGGGAGAGAAAGAGGCAGCCTGGGCCCCAAGGAGACAAGTGGTCTGGTGGCCAAGAGAGGCAAAAATAATAAGTGCATTATCTGAGCGCTCCCCAAGAAGGGCGCACATGTTACGGGGGAGATCTGCGCTTGGTGAGGGCTCCACGTGGGACAACTTCTGCGCTGGGTTTTGAGGGATGAGTAGGAGCTTGCAGAGGACAAAAGAGGAAAGGGCATTTCAGGCAGAAGGAAACACACAGAAGAAGGCCCAGAGGTGTAAAGATCTGGCCGTGAAAGCAGAACCAGGAGACTGAATCAATTGAAAGAGATGCTTTGTGAAAACCAAGTATGTTGCCTCAGTCTCTTAAGTAGTAATTTGATACAGAGATTCAGGAAACTTAAATGCTTTGAAGACAGGAAAGCTTTAAAACACAGGTACAATGATACGAATGGCCCTTCCAGTCCCACCTCCCCACACCCCAGCTCAAGTGGCAGTCAGAAATCTGAAGCCAGAGCCGCCTACACTGACCCATTCTACAGACCCCTGCTGCTGCTACTGCTGCTGCTAAATTGCTTCAGTCGTGTCCGACTCTGTGCGACCCCATAGACGGCAGCCCACCAGGCTCCCTCATCCCTGGGATTCTCCAGGCAAGAACACTGGAGTGGGTTGCCGTTTCCTTCTCCAATGCATGAAAGAGAAAAGTGAAAGTGAAGTCGCTCAGTCGTGTCTTACTCTTAACAACCCCATGGACTGCAGCCTACCAGGCTCCTCCGTCCATGGGATTTTCCAGGCAAGAGTACTGGCGTGGGGTGCCATTGCCTTCTCCGACAGACCCCTGGGCTCCCTCTAAACATGTTTGTTTCTCTCTTTCCTCATCTGCTGGATTTTCTTGCCCAAAAGGCAGCACATTTGAGAGACTGGGCTACATTGGGCCAGGCTCCTCTGTCCATGGGGTTCTCCAGGCAAGAGTACTGGAGTGGGCTGCCATTTCCTCCTCCAGGGGATCTTCCCAACCCAGGGATCAAACCCAGTCTCCTGCATTGTAGGCGGTTTCTTTACCGTCTGAGCCACCAGGGAAGCCCCGGGCTAGACTGAAGGGCCAGGGCTCTGAAGTCAGACATTCCTGGCTGGGATCCTGCCCTGACACTGTTTAACTGAGCAGAACATGTTTTGCTGTTCCTAGGATGCCTGTTCTTTAAATGTCAGTTGGGTTAGTTTGACTGATGTGTTGCTCAAGCTTTCTAGACTGTTGTTGCTGTGTGCTTGTTCCACCAACTGTACAGAGCAGGGTACTGGGGTCTCCTACCAGGATTTTGTATCTGCTTCTTTGGTTCCCCCAGATTTTGTTGCATGTATTTTAAAGCTGTTACTAGTGAATAAGCTCTTAAGATTAACTTCTTTATTATTACAAAATGCTCCTTGTTACCCCACAGAAATCAGGATACAACACAAATTGGTTGTTGTTTGAAGCTAGGTTCTGGGGGAACTTAGGATGCAGCCACAGATTAGGGGAAAACATGGTCACAAGCAGACAGAGCCGGGGGGACTCAGACCCACGAGTCTGAGCCTAGAACCCTCACTCCTAAATGTTATCTACTTAATTTCCATTGTACTTTTGTCAGCCCCAATCAGAGATGGGAGATGGACACTGGGAAAGTCCAGGTGACCGGCTGGAGGTCCCAAAGCCAAGAGATGACAGAGCTGGAGGCAAGGCGGCCACGACCCAGACCCATGCTCCTTCAGTAGCAATTCACTGGGCAGATATGATATCCGTCCTGCTTCCCACTTCACTCTGAGATTTACAGAGGACCCAAACAGGAACACATGGGCTTCCCAGGTGGTGCTGGTGGTAAAGAACCCACCTGCCAATGCAGGAGACACAACAGACGTGGGTTCAATCCCGGGTCAGGAAGGTCCCCTGGAGGAGGAAACGGCACCCCATTCCAGTATTCTTGCCTGGAAAATTCCATGGGCAGAGGAGCCTAGTGGGCTATAGATGTGGCCACGAAGAGTTGGACATGACTGAGTGACTGGGCACAAACACGGGCACAAGGAGAACCGCACCCCCAGCAGCGACAGGCCTTGGCAGGCCCTGATCGCCATGGAAAGCTGGGTTTACTGCCGATTGCACTTCTACGGAAGCTTGTCCCACCAGGACTCCAAACAATAGTCAGGTTGGCAAACGGGCCCAGGGGATGGGCTCTGCTTTCATGAGGTCATGCTACCAGAGAAATTCAGGCTGGACACTCCCCCCTTCCTTCCCTAACTTGATTCCCTTCTGTGTGTTCCCTCTGAGTGGGAGGACGCGGCTTGGGGCCCCCGTAGTGTCCAGGAGGTGTCCCCGCTGCACCCCAGGGAGGAGCGTGGTGGATGGGTCCTTTTCTCCCAGGACACTCCAAAGCTGCAGGCGCTCTTCCTCCTCCGTTTACTTTGGGAACCACACAGATCTACACAAGTCCTAGGAACTGGGTGACCTGCAGCCTGTCTCTGAGACTCCCCAGCTCCCCCCACATGAGAAATAGAGATGCTGGCAACCTCCCTCGAGGGAGGGCTGCAAGCCATAACAGTGAACGACGGGAAAAGCTTTAAGCTGTAAGTCAAAGACACTGATAATTAAAACCACTTCAATGCCGAGGGCTGGGTGACGTCCCAGGCCAGACACAGAGGGCCCATTTCACGGATGGAGAACTGGACCCAGTGTGCTTATGACTAGACACAGAATCCTCAACAAAATATCAGCTATGCAAATTCAGCAACATATGAAGAGATTATACCCCGTGAACACATGTGAGCTATCCCCAGAACACAAGGTTTGCTCAATACGTGCAAATCAATCAGTGTAACATCACATTAACAGAATAGAGGGCAGAAGTCATGTGATCCTCTCGAGAGAGAAAAGAAAACATCTGACAAAATCTAACACCCTTTCATGAAAGAAAAAAAAAACCCAACACTTAACAGCGCGGCCACAGAAGGGATTTTCCTGAACCTGATCGAGGGAATCTATGAAAAACTAGCATCGTACTTAATGGTAAAGAGACTGAAAGCTCCCCTCCAAGATCAGGAACAAGACAAGGTGATCATGCTCATCACTTGTACTCAACATTGTACTGGAGGCACAGCCAGCGCAGTCAGGCAAGACGAGGAAATACAAGGCATCCATGCTGGAAAAGAATAAGTATAACTCTCTCTATTTGCAGATGGCATGATCCTAGATGTGGAAAATACTAAAAAAAAAATTCACAAAAAAATCTATTAGAATAAATGAGTTCAACTAGATTGCAGGATAGACAATCAGCATACAAAAATCAGTTGTATTTCTATATACTAGCAATGAACAATTAAAAATGAAATTAAGAAAGCAATTTGATTTGCAATAGCATCATAAAGAATAAAAACTAAATTTAATAAAAAAGTATAGAACTGCTACACTGAAAACTATAAAACATTTTTGAAAGAAGTTTAAAGATTCAAATAAATGGTGAGACATCCTTGCTTTTGAATTGGAAAGAACCTGCCGGTCAATGCCGGAAACATAAGAGACTCAGGTTTGATCCTTGGGTTGGGAAGATCCCCTGGAGGAGGGTATGGCAACTCGCTCCAGTATTCTTACCTGGAGAATCCCACAGACAGAGGAGCCTGGTGGGCTACCCTCCATGCGGTCATAGAGCTGGACACGACTGAAGCAACCTAGCACGTGGCACATTATTACAATGGCTGCTGCTAAGTCACTTCAGTCGTGTCCGACTCTGCGTGACCCCATAGACATCAGCCCACCAGGCTCTCCTGCCCCTGGGATTCTCCAGGCAAGAAAACTGGAGTGGGTTGCCATTTCCTTCTCCAATGCATGAAAGCGAAAAGTGAAAGTGAAGCCGCTCAGTCATGTCCGACTCTTAGCGACCCCAAGGACTGCAGCCCACCAGGCTCCTCCATCCATGGGATTTTCCAGGCAAGAGTACTGGGGTGGGGTGCCATCGCCTTCTCCAATTACAATGGCAATAGCCCCCAAATTGGCCTGCTGACACAGCACAGTCCTTACTGAAATTCCAATGGCTTTTTTTGTTTTTGCAGAAATTGACAAGCCGATTCTAAAATTAATAAAGAAATTCAAGGGACTCAGAAGAGCTGAAATAATCTTGAAAAATAAAAACAAAACTGGAAGGATCACACTTCCCAATTGCAAAACTTACTATAAATCTACAACAATAAAGATCATGTAACACCAGCTTACAAATCAATGGAACAGAATCAAGAATCCAGAAATATACCCTCATCAGTTCAGTTCAGTTCAGTTCAGTCACTCAGTCATGTCCGACTCTTTGTGACTCCATGAATCACAGCACGCCAGGCCTCCCTGTCCATCACCAACTCCCAGAGTTCACTCAAACTCACGTCCATGGAGTCAGTGATGCCATCCAGCCATCTCATCCTCTGTCGTCCCCTTTTCCTCCTGCCCCCAATCCCTCCCAGCATCAGAGTCTTTTCCAATGAGTCAACTCTTTGAATGAGGTGGCCAAAGTACTGGAGTTTCAGCTTTAGCACCATTCCTTCCAAAGAACACCCAGGGCTGATCTCCTTCAGAATGGACTGGTTGGATCTCCTTGCAGTCCAAGGGACTCTCAAGAGTCTTCTCCAACACCACAGTTCAAAAACATCAATTCTTCGGCGCTCAGCCTTCTTCACAGTCCATCTCTCACATCCATACATGACTACTGGAAAAACCATAGCCTTGACTAGGTGAACCTTTGTTGGCAAAGTAATGTCTCTGCTTTTCAATATGCTATCTAGGTTGGTCATAACTTTCATGGACAATTAGTTCCTTACAAGGGTGTCAAGGCAATTCCATGGCAAGAATAGTCTTCTCAACAAATGCTTCTTGCCTGTCTGGAGTGTCAGGGAAGGCTTTCTGGAGGAGGGGATCAGAAGAGGGAATAAGAGTAGGTGATGAACCAGGCAGCAGGAACTGCTCACATTACCTGCATCCTATTAAGGCCCCACGACCCCGGAGGGTACAGAGAGCAGGGTTTCACCTATGGTGAGAGGGGAAGAGGCGAGGGTGAGAAGTTACATCACAAGGTTGCCTTCCCAAAGCTGGAAAAGGCTAGAGCTGGGATGTGACCTCCTCCCTCCCCCACTGCCCCAGAGGCTCCTCCCCTTTTCCATCTCTTCACAACTGCCCAGTTCAGGGCTGTTTGCATTGTCCCTCTTCAGGCATGGCAGGCGGGCAAAGACTTCTTGAATCTCTGGCTTCCCCTTAATATATTAACTTAATCAGCTTGCACTAAGGTGCTAACGCTCTGTCGTGTGTTTTTGAACTTAACTCAGCGAGTTAACACTTGTGAATAGGATCTGCTTATGAATTTTAATGACTTTCATTCATTCGCAGTCCAAACAAATTACATATTTGGTGCTTTATTTAATATGTTTATTGCCATTTTATTACAGTCATTTGCAATGAAACAGCATAAAATATTAATTTAAAGAGGCAATCGCATGGATTAGCTCTCAAAGTGGCACGTGCAGAATGGTTTTCAGAGGTTGCCCAGTGATAGTCACCATTCCCTAAAGACGTAATGAACTGACGTGAACAGCAACAACTGGTTCTGGAGCGGGGCTGGACCACAGCCTTTATACCAGCTATCCGCAGAACCTGCTGGCAGCTCTGGGCTGAAATGCTGCATCGGCACCTTGCAAAAGGCACCTGGTCTAAACACAAGGCCAAGGTGCCCTGGTGAACTTCATAGGCTGCTGCTGCTAAGTTGCTTCAGTCATGTCCGACTCTGGGCGACCCCATAGACGGCAGCCCACCAAGCTCCCCCATCCCTGGGATTCTCCAGGCAAGAACACTGGAGTGGGTTGCCATTTCCTTCTCCAATGCATGAAAGTGAAAAGTGAAAGTGAAGTCGCTCAGCGGTACCCAAATCACAAATGCCTCTCTCTCACACACACACACACACACACACACACTGTACTCAAGCAGATGGATTCAGAAGTCCATGAGTTGGGTGAGTTTTGCTTTTTGTTTTTCATTTTAAAAGCTTTGTTAGATGATAAGGAGACTTCCCTGGTAGCTCCGACGGTATAAAGAATCCACCTGCAATGCAGGAGACCTGGGTTCAATCCCTGGGTCGGGAAGATCCCCTGAAGGAGGGCATGTATGACTCAGTTGTGTGTGACACTTTGTGATCTGATGGACTGTAGCCTGCCAGGCTCCTCCATCCATGGAATTTTCCAGGCAAGAATACTGGAGTGGGTTGCCATTTCCATCTCCAGGGATCTTCCTGACCCAAGGATTGAACCCTGGTCTCCTGCATTGCAGGCAGACACTTTATCCTCTGAGCCACAAGGGAAGCCCAGATGATAAGGAGATTTCCCTGGTAGCTCAGACGTTATAAAGAATCCACCTGCAATGCAGGAGATGTGGGTTCAATCCTGGGGTCAGGAAGATCCCCTGGTGAAGGGAATGGCAACCCACTCCAGTACTCTTGCCTGGAGAATCCCATGAACAGAGGAGCCTGGCAGGCTACAGTGTGTGGGGTCGCAAAGTCAGACACGACTGAGCGATTGAGACTTTGACACTTGCACTTTTCAAGGAGTGATTCTGAACAACAAAATAGGCAACCAAGAAGGCGCTCTTGCTCCTCAGGCTAAGGAGCTGATGATGCCAAAGCCAGCAGCCTCGCATGCCCACCCTGGACCCTGGATATCAGCTCACATCCAGCCAGGACTGGGGCAGCAAACTCAGGGCCGGGCTGAAAGCACAGAGCCCACGGCAGAAGCCTCGGTAAAGCAGTCACTAGGCCCTCCTCTGAGAGCCAAGTTGCAACCAGCACTCCCCCAGAGCAGCCGGAGTCACAGCAGGTGTGTTCCAGGTCTTGCCTTCCTCGGGGCAGTTAGGGGTGGTGGGGGCCACCCGAGCACATCTTTACAATGTTAAAAGTGGAAAAGGAAGTGCTGTTCGCTGAACTTTGCTCCAGATGTGTTTATGGAGATCATATATGAACATACAGTATATTCACTCTTGTTCAGTCGCTGAATCGTGTCCGACACTTTGCGACCCCACGGACTGCAGCACACCAGGCTTCCCTGTCCTTCACTATCTCCCGAATTTGCTCAAACTCACATGCATCGAGTCGGTGATGCCGTCTAACCATCTCCTTCTCTGCCGCCCTCTTCTCCTTTTGCCTTCAACCTTTCCCAGTCACTGCTGCTGCTGCTGCTGCTAAGTCGCTTCAGTCGTGTCCAACTCTGTGTGACCCCATAGACAGCAGCCCACCAGGCTCCCCTGTCCCTGGGATTCTCCAGGCAAGAACACTGCAGTGGGTTGCCATTTCCTTCTCCAGTGAATGAAAGTGAAAAGTGAAAGTGAAGTCGCTCAGTCGTGTCTAACTTTTGCAACCCCATGGACTGCAGCCTGCCAGGCTCCTCCGCCCATGGGATTTTCCAGGCAGGAGTACTGGAGTGTGGTGTCATCGCCTTCTCCGTCCCAGTCACTAAGCGCTCACAAAAAACTGAGCTGAGGGGGCGCTGCTGTGTGCGTGTCTGACTGTGGGGGCGCTGAGACCCCGCAGTCTAGGGCTACCCTGTCCACCAGGCAGCGAGCGGCCACCTAAACTGAAATCAGTTCAAGGCAAATGAAATGATAAATTCGGTGCCTCGCCTGCACTGCTCAACCATCACCTGTGGACAGTACGGACCATGGCCACCACTGTAGAAAGTTCTGGAAAACAACGGTCCCCTTTGGCTGCTGGAACACACCCAAGGTGCCACTTCTGCCTCCTTACCTGGCCTGGGCACTGCCCAAAGCCTCCTCAGCTCCTGACCTTTCAGTGTCTTAACATCCAGCACGGGTCTTGAAGATCACGGGGTTTTTATATCAGACAGATCTCACGGCATGTTTCTAACAAGGAACAACTAGCAAATGAAGCTGGGCAGGCTGCTCCCCGGGATCCACCACCCTCCAGGCCGTGGCTTTCCTACATGTTGTGCAGCTCAGACCCAATTGCCCCACGGGGCTCGTACGGTTTAAACAACCCCTTCATCTTCCGTCATTTCAGCTGCCTCACACCTGGCCGGGTGCCAGAAACAGATAGGAGGAGAACAGGGAGCTCGCCTCTGAGCAGGGCAAAGAGCCTGAAGGACTCCCCCCGGCGCCTGCTCAGATCGGGGCTGCAGTGGAGGGAGGCCTTATACGCAGTCTAGAGCATCAGGGAAGGCTTCCTGGAAGAGGTACCACTATGACGAGTCTTAAAAGGAATGAAGCTGGCCTGGATGGGAGGCCCAGAATCCTTTCCAAGGAGTAAAGATTAACGATCACATCATGCAAAAACTCATTGATTTTAGAAATAAGGAAACAAGCTGCGAGGGGGCGTGAGCTCAAGGTTCACATGGCTAATAAGGGTGAGACGAGGCAGGAAGGGAAGGGTACACTGCGGTATCACAGCCCTGATAACCGGGCGGCTGAGCCCTACGGGGGTTCATGCCCCACTCGGGCAGCCCCACTCCGTGGGCGTCAGTGGGAGGGGCCCTCTGGTCACCCAAGGATGCGGGCCAGCCAGACACTGTCTCTACCCTGCCTCCGTCACGAGAGACCAACTACTAACCAGCCCCTAAGGTTCTCTCCAGGACGTGACCTGCCCCGCGGCTGCTCCTGTTTCCTTGGCCAGAGCAAAGCACGTGGCCAAGGAACTTTCCATCACGTGGAAAGTGATGGGAGGCGTCTGGGCCGTGGCCTGGGGATACGGAACCAGAACTGCCCACTGAGCAATGATGAGGAAAACTGAGGCGAGGACCCCACCACCCCCACCCCCAGCCCCCTCTCTGCACACGAGCACACAGACACACACAGTGGCGGGCACTCTGGCCTCGTGATAAGCTCACAGGTCAGTTTCCCCAAAGGCTTAAGCTCAGCTGCGGAGGCCGAGGTCTGGGGAGAACCCCCTACCAGTGGCACATGGATGCACCCCAGGAAACCAGGCAGACCCCGTCCCCGCTCACTTACTATTGCAGACTGACGCCGAATTGCTGGGTGGGCAGAGGGGGCCGTGGCGGGGGCGTCTTGGTGGGAGGGGGCAGCCTGCCGGCGTGCAAGTTCTGAAGCTCCTCATCGTATCTGTGGACACAAAAGCTCAGCTGTCAGCCGGCAGGGGTGCAGCCTCAGGCCCCAAGGCGCTGTCGGGTCACATGCCCCACAAGCATCTTCATCCCTTTTAAGACTCATCACAGCGGTACCTCCTCCAGGAAGCCTTCCCTGATGCTCTTGGGTCGGGAGCATCTCGGGTCACATGCCCCTCTAGCATCTGCAGGATAGGACCCTGGGCATCCCATCCTTCCAGGCCCATATCTCAGTCTTGCACACACACACACACACACACACACATGCACTCTCACAAGCCCTTGTACCTGTGGGCGTTCACACAAAAGCCAGCAAGAGCAATCCAACTTCTGTCAAACAGCCATCCCCTGCTCCTGCCAACCCCTGCTGCTGCTGCTGCTGCTAAGTCGCTTCAGTTGTGTCCGACTCTGTGCGACCCCATAGACGGCAGCCCACCAGGCTCCGCTGTCCCTGGGATTCTCCAGGCAAGAACACTGGAGTAGGTTGCCATTTCCTTCTCCAGTGCATGAAAGTGAAAAGTGAAAGTGAAGTCGCTCAGTCGTGTCCGACCCTCAGTGACCCCATGGACTGCAGCCTACCAGGCTCCTCCACCCATGGGATTTTCCAGGCAGGAGTACTGGAGTGGGGTGCCATTGCCTTCTCCGCTGCCAACCCCTAGCCAACACTTTACCCACATGTCTGCACAAGCGCTTCCCTCTGCTGGAAAGGGACTCTTCCCTGGGCTCACGATCTAGCCTCCCTTCAAAACTCACTTCAGGAGTCACCTCCTCCTGGAAGCCTCCCCTGATATTCCCTCCTAACAAGTCTCCTCCCCAGCTGGGTTCAGCACTTCTTTCGGGGCCTCGTAGCCCCATTACTTGAGAGTGTCCTGAGGGCGGACGCACTCTCTATGGCACTCTATATCCCCAGCGCCTGCCATCCACTCCCCCTACAGGGCTTCCTCAAAGGAGCGCCCCCAGAGGGCGGGATGCAAAGGGCAGAAGGGTGTGGGGCAGGGCTCAGAGACTGGGCTCCATCTGAGCTGACAGAGGGGCCCGGGGCTGACCACAGGCCTTTCTGGGCTCCCTCCCGCAACCTGAGCCCTTGTCGGAGGAGGGGACCACTGCCTAGAAAACAAAGCAGTGGACCCATCAGTGAGGCTTCCACCCAGAAGCACCCGGCCAGCGGTTCTGAGAACACCTGCTCCAGGCCTGGGAGGTTTCATGCCGCACACGCGTCATCCACACACCCCAAAAGTCCCCCTCATTCTCCGCTCCAAAGCGAAACTGGCCAACACCACGGCAGCAAACAGCAGTCACCAGTGTGGCTTATTTATTTAATCAGCTTTGCAGCGACGGGTGAGAGAAACATCTCATCTGCGTGTGTGCACAGCCATCCCCGCCTCGCCTCTCTGAGTCAGCAGTCAGCATCTTTTACCACGCATCCTTGTGGAGGCAGCAAATTCAGGAACCGGATCTGGCCGTGCACACGAATGGAAATGGAAATGAAGCTTTCAGCGTGAAGGGAGGCTGGGGCAGGCGGATGTGGAGGGCATAGCGGTCTCACTCACCGCAGAACCTCCCGGGGGATGCTCAGCTGATCGTATTTGAGGTGTTCACGGAGCTCGCTCAGATAGTTGAAATAGGTGACTTTTTTCCCAAACTTGTGACTAAAAAAGAAAAAAGACAGAAGAAAATTGAAAAAAGAAAAAAGATTAGGGGGCCCAAAGAGGCCAGGTGGCGGGTGGGGGCCTGCGGGAGCAGGCGGGCGGCGGGAGCCCTGGAGCAAACAGCGCTGGCGTTTTTCATGTTAAAGAGGCGTAAATGCTGACACCACGTAAACGCAGAGCAGAGCGGAAGCAGTGCACATCTGGCGGATGCTCTGCTGTCATCAGACCTCAGACACACCCAGCCCTCTGGAGAGCCTCACCGGCAGAAAAGTCAGTATCTGCCTCCAGGGTGAGTGGCCGGGGACCTGCGGGCCACACGCAGAGGCATCCCGGCGCCGGGCTCCTGGGGTCGGCGGTTGCTTTGGCTTCAAACATCCCCCCGGGCTTCTCTCTACCAAGCGGGAGTCGCATCCCTGGGACCAAGCAAGACGCCCTCCGATTTCCACTCAGGACGGTCACGCTTGGGGCCCACGATAGCCTGAGCATGATGACGCAGACAAGCCCGCCCGGAGCCACTCGCCTCCCCCCTCTAAAGCGGGGTTCCCTGATGCAGAGAGTGGGACTGTCTACATGAACCAGCCCACTGTCTAATGCCTGGTGGACTTCGTGGCCTGGGACCATTACTAATAACGAGACTCAGGACTTCCCTCGGCGGTTCACTGCAGGGGCCCCAGGTTCAATCCCCAGGTCAGGAACTAAGGTCCCACATGCCTCATGGCTTGGGGGGAAAGAAAAGGTTTTAAATTTAAAACTATATACGTTGGACTTCTCTGGTGGCTCAGTGGTAAAGAATCCACCTGCTAATGTGGGAGACACGGGACTGATCCCTAATCTGGGAGGAACCCACATGCCTTAGAGCGACTGGGCCCGGCACCACAACTATTGAGTCTGTGCCCTAAAGCCCGGGAGCTGCAGCGACTACTGAAGCCCACGCACCTTAGAGCCTGTGCCACAAGAGGAGCCACAGCAACGAGAAGCCCACACATCACAGCAGAGAGCAACTCCCCCCGGCCACAACTAGAGAGAGGAGCAGCAAGGGAGGCCCAGCACAGCAAGGGAGGCCCAGCACAGCCAAAAATAAATCACCGATTAAAAAAAACTGAGCCTCAGTTTTCCCAACTGCAAAGTGAGGAGAAGCACAGGAGGCTGGGCTGGGTGAGAAGGTCACTGCTGGGCCCAGCCGACCCCCTGTGAGACCACCTGCCTGCTCCGCTGTTTACAGCTTCACTGCCATGTCGCCGATGCCCACACAACTGGCCGGATTTCACGTGCACGAGTCGATGAGCCTGGACACGTCATACACTGCAAAACCATCCCACAACCAGCTAACAAGGTGACCATTGCCCCTAGAGGCTGCTTCTGTGTGCCCCTTGGCGTGTGTGTGTGTGTGTGTGCCTATGTGCGTTTGTGTGCTTGCCCCAAGGTGTGCCCTCTCCAGGACTTCTCCAGTAGATGACACTGTGCCATCAGCCCAGAATATCACCTCCTATAACCCAAGCAGATGCCTTATCCCAGACCCGCCAAAGCCCGGAGCCCACGGGAGGCCGAGCCGCGGGCACTGGGTGCCCCCTAGTGGAGGAGGAGGAGGCCGACCAGGTGCCAGGCCCCCAGCCGTACCCACGGACAGGGCCTCTCGGGAATGGTCTGCAGGACAGCGGTGTTGGCCTCAGGGCTGCTGGGGGGCCCCCTCGTGCCAACTCCAGCCCACTCAGGAGCCCCCTCGGCTTTCTCCCAGCGTTTCTGCCTGTCCCCCTCTGGCTGCCAGGTACTGGCTGGACACCAGGCTCCACCGATGCAAGAAGGGCTCCTTCCTGCCTCTCATTCCCAGGAAAGGGCCTCTCGGGGGCCCACCCAGGGGACCCCAAAGCAGGGGTGCAGTGGAATCGCCAGGCCCCACCTCCAGAGGGTCTGAGTCAGGCAGTGCATGGGCCCTGGAGAACCCCTGGGCTTGTCCACTTCGTCCATTGGCAGCTGAGGACTCCAGGGCTCAGATGGCTCCCCAGCCCTGACCCCTGCAGTGCGCTCAAGACACCTGCTTACGTCCGTGCCTGAGGCAGGACCGGGAACAGAACTGCTCGGGCTTGAGCTGGAGTCCCAGCCAAGCCCTGACGTGCTGTGTGACCTTAGACAAACTCTATAACCTCTCTGAGCACCAACCTCCTCCTCTTTGGAATAGAAGAGAGACAGCTGACTTCATACGATTGTTTCGGGGTGCCTGGCATATAAGGTACATAACATATTACAATTAATTAATCACAAAAGGATAATAAAATGTTTTTTAAACCGCACTAGCAGCTAACAGTGGGTACTGACTGGCGCCAGCAGGCCCTGCCCTAAACGCTGCACACGTTTCACATCAGTGATTGTTACAGCAACAGGACGACTCAGGGGCATCGTCAGCCGCCAGGGAAACCGGGGCAGAGAGGGGGCATCTACTGCCCAGGGCGACGATGGTCAAGGGCAAGCCCGGGAGGTCTGGCCCGTACCCACATCACCTAGGCTGCCACGCTGCAACACAGCAAGAGCAGGTGGGTTTTTCCAAGAACTTTAGAGGCTTTTGGAACCCTTAGAGCTTTTCTAAGGTGAAGGACAGCACCAGGAAGCAGAACATCCGAACGGTCTTCTTGGGCAGGAGGGTGACTAGGGCTGGCTTCTTCGCTTCGTTACCTACAGCCCCAGTCGGCTGGGCCTGGTTAAACAAAACAGGAAGAAAACCCCACCTGGCCAGAGTGTGCATGTCTACGGCACAGATACCCAGCTAGGAAAGCTGGTGGGAAGTTTCAGTGAAACAAAAGGAGCTCTCAGGCCACAAAAATCGCTCCCTTGCTTTTTAAATGGGTGCTGCCTTGTGTCCACTGTTTCAGGAATTGCCCCAAGCGGAGCTGAAGGTCCGAGAATGCATGACCCTCTCTCGGGGTTTCCCTGGTGGCCCAGATGGTAAAGAATCTGCCTGCTACAGAGGAGGCCCATGTTCAACCCCTGGGTTGGGAAGATCCCCTGGAGAAGGGAATGGCAACCCATTCCAGTATTCTTGCCTAAAGAATTCCATGGACACAGGAGCCTGGCAGACTGCAGTCCATGGAGGGTGCAAAGAGTTGGACACAACTCAGCGATTAACACTATTCCTCTCCGGGCCAGGCTCTCTGGGGTGAGGTTGGCAGCTAATGGGAAGGAAGGGCTCAGATCTCTGGCAGGGCAGCCCCCAGACCTCGACTGCACCACCTCCTAAGAAGCTTCAGTTCCAAAGGAGACCAGACTCAAACCTTCTACAGCTTCTCGATCTGGTATGAGGGGTGGCACAGTTTATTACCAGAAAGAGGATCTCAGAGCTTCCCAGAAGCCCCTCCTCAAAGCGGTGATTCTGCCCAGGCTGGAAAACACACACTTGCTCGCCTGGGAGGGCCCAGAACTCTGCATGCTGAGGGTGAGGGGAGCGCAGAGGGGGAGGGGTGCACGGGGCTCCTCCCAGAGAGGCCTCTCACAACCAGACATGCTGGGAAGTCCTCGTTCAAGTCCCAGAGCTGGCGTGGAAAGCGGATGGGGCCCCAGACTGAGACCTGGGGTCACAGAAGGGTTTGTGCACACACATGTGAGCACTTGTGCATGTGTGTTCACTCGCCAAGTGAGAAGCGAGCGGGCTGGAGGGACCCTGAGAGATGCCACAGTACAAATGCTGTGAGAGCAACTCACCGAGAGGCCAGGTGGCCGCTGTAACGAACGATTAAGGGCTTAAAAAGACACAAGCTTATCCTGCAGGCCTGGGGTTCAGAAGCCCAACACACAGGTCTCACCTGAGGGTCCCAATCTCCCTCATCCCACCTGGGGCCCCTTGCATTGGGAGCCCCTCCATCCGGCAGGCTTGGGGCTGGAGCTGCTGTATGAAAACCATGTCTAGGGACCTCCACCCCGTACACCCTGTCACGTGGCCCTGTGTACACAGTGTGTGCTGAGTGCATGTGGTCCACATGAGGTCAAAGCAGAGGGGCCGTGTGGCCCTGGCAGAGCCCCTCCGGCCTCGCCACCCCGGCCTCTGCTTCCTGACACAGAGGCAGAAATCATCCCGCAGGGAGAGCCCGGATGCGGAGGAGGAGGACTGAAGTCACCGCTCTTTTGTTGAAAAGTCAGGCCTTTGGCTGGACATGCCAGGCCAGGAAGGGCATGGGCTGCCCAGACTCGCTGGTCCCAAGGAGAGGACGACCCCTGACTGGCTCCTGGGAGGTGACCCCCACGCCCTTGGTAGGTCCCACTGATGACAGTGTCTTTGCACCAGGGTCAACGATGTGATTTACGGCAAGGTCTTGCACCATACTGGGTCCGTCTAAGTGGACACCAAGCTCAGGTGAGCTTCTGGGGTGAGTGATACTCATCTTGAGCAGCACGCCGAGGCCAGGGGACCGAGCTGACCTGCACAAACCCTCCCTGCCCCGAAGAAGGCATCAGAGAGCTGGGCTCAGGCTGCTGGCATGCCTCGTGCCTTTCCCAGATCCTATGTGCATTCTTCCCCTGTAAAGACTGGACCCATAAGTATGACAGCTTTCCAGAGTTCTGGGAGTTCTCATGGGGAGTCCCTGACCCAAGGCAGTCTCAGGACCCCGACGGGTGTGTATACACAATGTGGGTGCTCAGGAAAAGCGGGCTCTAAAATGCTGGAGCCAACCTCACTGGCGGCGCGAGCCGAGGTTCTTGTTCATGACCGTCAGCCCTGTGATCTGACACAGCCAGGGGGCCAGCGGTACCCCAGATGCACAGGCGCCCCAAAGCAGGACTGCCCAGGTGTCCGGATGGGCTGGGCTGTCTGACCCCGGCGAGATCCCTGCGGAGAGTGGCTCGTACCTGACGAGGGGCTTCAGGATGGTCCACAGGATTTTGATGAAGTTGGTGGGGTGCACGACATACAGGGCCTTCAGGTTCTTCTTGTACCTGAGGAGGGAGACGGAAGGGTCTCAGAGCACGCACACGGAGACACCCCAGGCTGGAAAGAGAGCTGCAGCGCGGAGGCCTCGACGGCGAGTCTCAGAACCCTCCGTTCCTATTTTTTCCTTTTTTATGTTTTATTTATCTGCTTATTTGGCTGCCTTGGGTCCTCGTGGCAGCGTGCAGGCTTAGTTGCTCCACTGCATGTGAGATCTTAGTTCCCCGACCAGGAATCAAACCGGAGACCTTCAGCTTGGAAGGTGGACTCTTAAACCCTGGACCACCAGGACAGTCCCAACCTTCCATTTCTGGGCAGTTGATTTAAGGACACAGAAGGAGAAAATGAGGGCCCCACGCTCATCAGTGGCAGTGTGCACACAGCACTTTACAGTTTGCAAGATCAGAGCCCCCATTATAGGCGCTCACACCGGGGCTGGGGGCGGGGACACACTGGCAACTTGGCAGCAACCCCCGCTCTGCAGGGAACTGACCTGGGCGAGGGTGGGGCCACGACCCCCCAACCCCCACCACACAACGGCTCTAGGCACCCCCTTCAACGAGATGCTTCTAGGCCGACTTCCCTTCCTCTTTCGTGATTAATTCAGTCCAGAGCCATCAGGCCGAGCCAAGAAGGCTGGCGTCCACCCAGGGCCGGAGGGAGGGGGCGGGCCTGCTGGGGTCTGTGACGCCAGCAAGGGGCTGGCAGCCTGGTGGGGAGGGGGTGTCCCAGAGGAAGAAGGGCGTCCACACTCGGGTCAGCCAGGGACACCCTCAAGCCGGCTCTTCGGCCTTCAAAGAGCCGACTGCCAGAATTTCAGCCATTCGGGGAGCCAGCTGTGAAAAACAGCCATTATTCAACAGTATAAACTCACAATGAAGTAAATTACATTGAACACAAAGGTCATGAATGGTCCAGCCTCACTGACTCCTGATCACTCCACAACATGCACTATTGCTGTGACCCTGGGCTCCTTCTCCTGTTACGTCCCAGGGGTGGGAGAACCCACAAGAAGAGTTGGCCACCCACTTCCTCCCAGTTCCGTGCGGGCCACGTGGGCCACTTGGAACTGATCACAGTTGCAGGACTGAACCAGGGGAATCTGCAAACTCTACCCACCAGTCTCCCCAAGCCCCCGGGAGCTGATTAGTAAGGCAGACACAAGCGAGGCGGGTGGACAGGAAGTCCAGCACGAGGTGTCTGGGACCAGGCAGGCAGAGGATGGTGGGGGCTGAGAAGGGACCCGACATTTGCAACCAAATGTGGGAGCAAGAAGGGGGCAGCCACGGCGGCCTGGTGCGGGCATCAGCCCAGGGGACACTGGCAAGAGCTCTGTGGGGGCGGGGCAGCCCCAGTGGTAATAGAGCCTCAGTGAGTGAGAGATGGCCACGCGATTAGCCAGAGGCAGGCCAAGTAACAGAGATGGATTTCCAGGCAGGTCAGTGGTAAAGAATCCTCCTGCCAATCCAGAAGACACAAGAGACATGGGTTCGATCCCCGGGTCGGAAAGATCCCCTGGAGGAGGAAATGGCAATGCACTCCAGTATTTTTGCTGGGAAATCCCATGGACAGAGGAGCCTGGCCAGACCCCACTGAGCGCCTGAGCACGCACAAAGGCAGTGGGAGCCAGGCTCTTACTGTTGGAGAAGAGATGTTACGAATGCAGAAAGGAAGAAAACTAGAATGAGCCCTGGCGGGGAAGGACGGGGACTAGTATAGATGTCGGTGTGAACACACAGGTACCAGGAGAGACAGGCAAATGCAAACACGAAGACCCATGTCGATGTGTGCGAGTACGTATGTCTACATATATGTACACATACACACACCGCAACTGTCCACTGACTCGCCTGCAAGCCGTAACAGCCCAACAGCAACTAACACGCTGCTTCCAGGGCCGGGTTCCTAGGAGCATCCTCTCTTAAGAGGAACCGGGGCCAGAGAAACGGCGGATTCCTGGGTTGGGTGAGTGTGTGTGTGCTAAGTTGCTGTCAGTCGCGTCTGACTCTTTGCGACCCCCTGCGGACTGTAGCCCGCCAGGCTCCTCTGTCCATGGGATTCTCCAGGCAAGAATACTGGAGTGGGCTGCCATGCCCTCCTCCAGGATATCTTCCCGGCCCAGAGATCAAACCTGCATCTCTTACATCCCCTGCAGTGGCAAGCTACTGCCTCTGGGAAGCCACCTGGGATGTGCCCAGAGCATCTCACTGCCCTAGAAAGTAAAGGAAGTGCTCAGAAGGACAGGGACGTGTCTGTGGGACACAGGAGCCAGGCTGAAGCTCACCTGGCCAAATTTCAACAATTTGAGCATTAGGATAAATATAGTCATGGATTATAAACTATTGAATAAAATGGGAGATCCCAAGTCTATACGAATATAAATAAACCGAAAAAGGAAGCTCTTGGGCACAGTAAAATGCCAACCAAGAGCCCCAGTCACCATTTGTCACCCATCTTAATAATAATCAAGCCAAGAAATGGCAAGGGAGGCAAAAGCTAGCACATGAAACTGATATTTATACTGTCTCAGAGTATCTCCCGAAGGAATATTAATTAATTACCCCCCGAAAAAAAAAAACAAACAGTCTTGCAATGCAGAAGAGGAAGCTGCAGTGACTTTGAGGTGGTCCAAGGACCCAGAGCACAGCTGTTACAAAGTCCACCTCTGTAGGAAGGTGGATTCCATCAGGTGCCGCCCATGGCAGGAGCACTGGCTCTCCTAGGAGGGGGTCAAGTACATTCCTGGGTGAATGGTTCTTGCTTAAGGGGGTGACCTGGCAGAACAGTTTGGAAGATGAGAAGTCAAAAGCAGAGAGAACAGAAAAAGATGCAGGAAACCCACTGCATCCTTGTAGTGATGTTGGTAATGGTGGACGGAAAATCTTTGCTGTATAAATTGCATCCAATTCGATCTGGAGCTCTGCTTACATACCCCCACCGATGGAGAACTCACTACCTACAGCAGGCACTCCACTCCCGGGTGGCTTTGAAGCCTAGGACGCCCCTCCTTTTGGCTTCCATCAAGCCAAAATCTATAATCTTACACCTGCCCTGAGTCCACCTTTGAGAGAAGTGGGAGAAACAAAAGAAGTTCGCTGCCTTGCATTTGAAAATTCATCTGTTTTAGCTCAAGACAGGCATACATACATATCCTTCCACTGTCAGCCTGAGCTTCTGGGAAAGATCGCTTTGAACATGTCATTTGCTACTTTTCAAGAACCATGGGGCTTCCCAGGTGGCGCTAGTCACAAAGCACCTACCTGCCAATGCAGGAGATGCGAGAGACACCGGTTCGACCTCTGGGTCAGGAAGATCCCCTGGAGAAGGAAGATGGCTACCCGCTCCAGTGTTCCTGCCTGGGAAATTCCACGGACCTAAGAGTCTGGTGGGCTCCAGGCCATGGGGTCACAATGAGCCGGACACGGCTAAGCAGGCACGTGCCGAGAGCCTTGCATGGCTGCCCACCCAGCCCTAAACGACAGTGCTGGACAGAGGCCCCTGGCCCTGAGGGGTGCTCACCCTAATGCCCCACCTGGCCCTTGGGGTCCTTCCCTCGCCTACTGCACAGCCGGGACCCCTCCTGTCACCCGAGCCTCCCCCTCACTCAGCCAGGAACCTGAAGTTCCCCTCCACCCCACCCAAGGCTGGAGGGCACCCACCTCCTGTCAAACTCTTTGTAGGCGCTCTGGAGCCAGCGTGGGGACGGCTTGTTCTGGCTGTTCAGCCCGTAGTGGAAGTAGACAATGGTGTAATCGCTCTCCACGTACTGGTCCAGCGTGTACTTCAAATACCTGGGCACAGAGCACAGGACACGGTTGTGAGCATCTCACATTGATCGAAACCAAATATGCCTTCCCCGTAACGGAGCTGTGGTCACCCAGCGGGTGCCAGCACCGGGCCATGGGGGACGCTTCCAAGTCAACGCTGAGAATCTACCTGCAGGGGGCCTAGTCCTCGTTCCTTTCTCTTTCTTGTTTGGCTGTGCTGTGCAGCTTGCGGGCTCTTGTGTGGCACAAGGGAGCTTAGTTCCCTGACCAGGGATCGAAAACAAGCCCCCTGCATTGGGAGCACGGAGTTTTAACCACTGGACTGCCTGGGAAGTTCCCTATTCTCATTTCTTAGATGTTAACTAAGGCTCAGAGATGTTAAATAACTTACCTAACTTTTCCCTCCCTCCACAGCCAGGAAGTGGATGTGATGGCTTAAAAGTGGCCCTCAGAAGACGTCCAGTGTCAAATCCCCAGAACCCATGAACGTGGCCTTACTTGGAAAAGGCTCTTAGTAGACGTGATTAAGAAAAGGCTCCTCAGAGCAGTTAATCCTGGATTATCCACTTCAGGTCACTTCAGTTTAGTCTCTCAGTTGTGTTCGACTCTTTGTGAACCCATGGACTTCAGCACACCAGGCCTCCCTGTCCGTCACCAACTCCAGGAGCTTGCTCAAACTCATGTCCATTGAGTCGGTGATGCCATCCAACCATCTATCCTCTGTCGTACCCTTCTTCTCCTACCCTCAATCTTTCCCAGCATCAGGGTCTTTTCCAATGAGTCCACTCTTCACGTCAGGTGCCCAAAGTACTGGAGTTTCAGCTTCAATGTCAGTCCTTCCAATGTACATTCAGGACTGATTTCCTTTAGGATGGACTGGTTGGATCTCCTTCAGTCCAAGGGACTCTCAAGAGTCTTCTCCAATGCCATACTTCAAAAGCATCAATTTTTTTGGTGCTCAGCTTTCTTTATAGTCCAACTCTCACATCCATACATGACCATAGAAAAACCACAGCCTTGACTAGACAGACCTTTGTTGGCAAAGTAATGTCTCTGCTTTTGAATACGTTGTCTAGGTTGGTCATAACTTTTCTTCCAAAGAGTAAGCGTCTTTTAATTTTATGGCTGCAGTCACCACCTGCACTGATTTTGGAGCCCAAAAAAATAAAGTTAGCCACTGCTTCCATTGTTTCTCCATCTATTTGCCATGAAGTGATGGGACCAGATACTATGATCTTAGTTTTCTAAATGTTGAGCTTTAAGTCAACTTTTTCACACTCCTCTTTCACTTTCATCAAGAGCCTCTTTAGTTCCTCTTCACTTTTTGCCATAAGGGTGGTGTCATCTGCATATCTGAGGTTATTGATATTTCTCCCAACAATCTTGATTCCAGCTTGTACTTCATCCAGTCCAGCGTTTCTCATGATGTACTCTGTATATAAGTTAAATAAACAGGGTGACAATATACAGCCTTGACGTACTCCTTTTCCTATTTGGAACCAGTCTGTTGTTCCATGGCCAGTTCTAACTGTTGCTTCCTGATCTGCATACAGGTTTCTCAAGAGGCAGGTCAGGTGGTCTGGTATTCCCATCTCTTTCAGAATTTTCCACAGTTTATTGTGTTCCACACAGTCAAAGCAAGAATCCCTTAGAAGAAATTGAGTAGCCATCATGGTCAACAAAAGAGTCTGAAATGCAGTACTTGGATGCAGTCTCAAAAACGACAGAATGATCTGTTTGTCTCCAAGGCAAACCATTCAATATCACGGTAATCCAAGTCTATGCCCCAACCAGTAATGCTGAAGAAGCTGAAGTTGAACGGTTCTATGAAGACCTACAAGACCTTCTAGAATTAACACCCAGAAAAGATGTCCTTTTCATTATAGGAGACTGGAATGCAAAAGTAGGAAGTCAAGAAACACCTGGAGTAACAGGCAAATTTGGCCTTGGAGTACGGAATGAAGAAGGGCAAAGGTTAATAGAGTTCTGCCAAGAGAATGCATTGGTCATAGCAAACACTCTCTTCCAACAACACAAGAGAAGACTCTGCACATGGACATCACCAGATGGTCAACACCGAAATCAGATTGATTATATTCTTTGCAGCCAAAATGCAGAAGCTCTATACAGTCAGAAAAAAAAAAAAAAAAAGACCAGAATCAAATCCCTAACGATTAAACAGTGGAAGTGAAGAATAGATTTAAGGGATTAGATCTGATAGATAGAGTGCCTGATGAACTATGGACAGAGGTTCGTGACATTGTACAAGAGACAGGGACCAAGACCATGCCCAAGAAAAAGAAATGCAAAAAAGCAAAATGGCTGTCTGAGGAGGCCTTACAAATAGCTGTGAAAAAAAGAGAAGCGAAAAGCAAAGGAGAAAAGGAAAGGCATACCCATCTTAATTGCAGAGTTCCAAAGAATAGCAACGAGAGATAAGAAAGCCTTCCTCAGTGATCAGTGCAAAGAAATAGAGGAAAACAATAGAATGGGAAAGACTAGAGATTTCTTCAAGAAAATTAGAGATACCAAGGGAACATTTCAAGCAAAGATGGGCTTGATAAAGGACGGAAATGGTATGGACCTAACAGAAGCAGAAGATATTAAGAAAAGGTGGCAAGTATACACAGAACTGTACAAAAAAGATCTTCATGACCCAGATAGTCACGATGGTGTGATCACTGACCTAGAGCCAGACATCCTGGAATGTGAAGTCAAGTGGGCCTTGGAAAGCATCACTACGAACAAAGCTAGTGGAGGTGATGGAATTCCAGTTGAGCTATTCCAAATCCTAAGGGATGATGCTGTGAAAGTGCTGCACTCATATGCCAGCAAATTTGGAAAACTCAGCAGTGGCCACAGGACTGGAAAAGGTCAGTTTTCATTCCAATCCCAAAGAAAGGAATGCCAAAGAATGCTCAAACTACCGCACAATTGCATTCATCTCACACGGTAGCAAAGTAATGCTCAAAATTCTCCAAGCCAGGCTTCAACAATACGTGAACCATGAACTTCCAGATGTCCAAGCTGGTTTTAGAAAAGGCAGAGGAACCAGAGATCAAATTGCCAACATCCGCTGGATAATCGAAAAAGCAAGAGAGTTCCAGAAAAACATCTGCTTTAGAAACTATGCCAAAGCCTTTGACTGTGTGGAATATCCTGGGGGCGGGGAGGGGGGCCACTAAATGCAACCTCTCATATCCTGGTTAAGATGGCTCTAAAGAGGAAAGTCACAGAATGGAGTCGGCCACGTGAAGACAGAGGCAGAGCAGAGAGCAGTGCGGCCACCAGGCCAGGAGGGTGTGAAATCGCTGACAGCCACCGCACCAGAAGCTGCAAGAGGCAAGAAATGTTCCTCTGCTGGAGGCGAAGCTTCCTCTGAGGGGACTGTGGCCCCGCTGACACGACTCCTGGCCCCCGAGACTGGGGGAGAATCAGTGTGCTGCGTTATACACTCAAGAGTTTGGTGATTTGTTGCAGTGGCCACAGGAAACTGACACCCAGGATGGGCTGGGATTCAAACCCAGGAATAACTCAGCCCCTCCACTTCAGACTCCTCGCTGTCCAGCTGTCGGTCTAGAAGCAAGTGATTCCTCCTTTTCAGATCTGCTCCTAACGTGCTTTCTCTTGGGCTTCCTAGGTGGTGCTGGAGGTAAAGAATCTGCCTGCCAATGCAAGAGACATGGGTTCCATCCCCTGGGTCGGGAACATCCCTTGGAGGAGGAAGTGGCCACCCACTCCAGTATTCTTGCCTGGAGAATGCCATGGACACAGGAGCCTGGCGGGCTACAGTCCTTGGGGCCAAAGAGAGCTGGACACCATTGAGCATGCACACGCATGTCTTCTTTTTACTGGAAAGTAGACCCGCTTCTGTCATTCGACCACACTCCACGGGATAAACTCTACAAATCCCGCGGTCAGTCTCTGGGCTGCAGAGCGTGCTCCTTCCTGGCCACACCCATGTGACCTGCCTGAAAAGCCCTCGTCCAGCCACCTGCACTTGAGCTGCAGATGGAGCTCTCCTGACCCCGTCAGCAATCTGGCTCCCGACGTACAGCTGGCTGGGCCAGGTTCTTGCACCTCAGGTGGTCTGAGTCATTCATCACTTAGAAGCACAGCCCATGATTAATCCGGCCCAGCGCTCCAGGAATTCAGGCACGGCTTCTCTGAGTCGGTGGTGGGACCACAGCCGCCTTCCCTGGGAGCCTGGCAAACACAGTCCGCCAGAGCCCAGGGGCCCCTCTGTCTTCAGCAGCTGGTGGAGGATCCAGCAAATGAGTCGGATGCCTGGGGTCCCAGGAATTCTCACAAAACAAGCAGCATGAAGGCTTCCGGACGCTTCTACGATCCAACTGTGCCTTCGTTCACTTGGGAGTGTGGGGCTCCAGGCCACAGTCATGGCATCGAGCTGTGGCTGGGCTTTCGCAGTCGAGAGAAAAGTGGATCTAGAAGCAGTGATAGCAGATTCAGGCCCCTGAGCCGTCCCGGCAGTGGGCGAGTCCTCTCTGGGCCAGACTTCGCTCCTCTGTCCCTCACAAGGGGACACAGACATTTCCAGGGATGCCCAGCACCAGGCTGGGGCTTGACCAAGTGAGTGAAGAGCCATCGGCACGTGGTCGGAGAGCAGAATCCGAAGGCTGAGCAGGAAATGCCTGGGACATGGTGTCCAGGTAAGTCACACGGGCCCGACAGGTAACCTGGGAGGGGACTCGGCCCCCAGCAGAACCCGCTGGGCGGGAGGCCACTTCACTCAATTTCAAGCAGCCTTGGTGGCCTCGGCATGCAGCTTTCTCCCCAGGCTGAGCCTCTCACCAGACCCGAGGTCGCTTGCTCACTGGGGTGACTCCAGGAGGGAGCTTTGCAGAGGGGACTGTGCCAGCTCTCCCGATGCTCTCGGGGTCCAGCCAGGGAGGGGGCCCCAGGGCCAGCGCGGCCGTACAGAGCACAGGGACAGGGAGGAGGACCAGGCCCCTGTGGGTCAGGGACAGTGGGGAGGGCTGCCTCCTGAGCAGACGCAGAGGGCGGCCTGCGTGGCCTGGAGGGGCGCAGGCATCGGCCCTGCGGGTGGGACTGCCACCTGGCACTGATGACGCCGCTTGGGACCTGAGAGTCCATCGCTGCCTGTTAGCCTTTGACCCTGAACATCCTCTCTGTGCTGAGAGTGATGGAGAGGCACCTGCCCAGGGAGAGGGACACGCATGGGTGGGAGGGTGCCTACGGAGGAGGGATGGTGGGGCGGGGGGTGCATGGAGGGGGCACAGGACAGACTTACTCCAGCAGCCGCCTGTGGTTGAGCTCGTGGGAGGGGGGCATCCGGCAGCAGCAGAACGTGATGACTCGTCTTCCGAAGCGGTCCTCCCCTGCGGGGCAGACGAGTGTGAGCCCCGGTCCCGGCCTCACACTGGAGGACCGGGGCTCACACCGGAGGCGGCCGTCTCCCCGCACGCCCTCAGGCTATCACCAAAGACGGCCTCCGTGCAGCCCACCCGAGCTAAAAGGCTCAGGTGGCTGGGGTGAGGGGCAGCAGCGCCTGCCAGATGGACGCTGGTGCCTGAGGCTCTGGGTGCCTCGGCCGAGGTCGCCGTCACCACCCCCTGAACCCCAGAGCCCACCCACGCCTGCTGAGCCCGGGGCTCAGACGAGGTCCCACAGTCATTTCCTGACTGGTTACAGGAAGGCCGTGCGTGTGCGCTCAGCCGTGTCCGCCGCTTCCCGACCCCATGGACTGTAGCCCGCCCGGCTCCTCTGTCCACGGGATCCTCCAGGCAAGAGTACGGGGGTGGGGTGCCATTTCCTCCTCCAGGGGTCTTCCCAACTCGGGGATCGAACCCACGTCTCCTACACGGGCAGGTGGATTCTCTACCGCTGAGCCACCCGGGAAGCCCTACAGGAAGATGATCAGAAAACAGAAAGGTGCCCTTCCAGAAGTGTCCGTGACTCTGAACTCACTGTAACTCACCGTAAACAAGTATTTACAGCTGTTGTCAGATGTTTACTTAAAATAAGAAGGAATGACAGCAGAGCGTCTTCATTCCTCCACCACCCACCCCGGCTCTGAAAGGCTCTCACGCCCCGCCAGGACGGCTGTTTGTTATTTAGGGCACATGCGCTTCTCCCGGGAGCCCGCGAGCCACTGCGACCTTCAGAATGCGAGTCATTTTGGTTTCCAAAGACAGCGGCCTTTTCACAGCTTCCTTGAGAATTCTGGTCATGGTTTGTGTTTGTTTAGAAAGCGCTTGTTGAAAGGACTGCCGGGGGCCCAGGCGTTTATCTGCTTCTCTTGCCAGCTGGGCATTTCCGTCTGGGCACAAAACCTTCCATGGCTGTGCCTGGAGGTACAAAGTGTTTTCCAAACGATGTTTCTAGCATCGTGGCGGCCAGGCTCCACGGCTCACCTGAGCCTGTGCTCGCCTGCGAGAGGGAAGGAGAGGGACGACTTTGCTTCTGAAGATTTGAACTGTTTTGTGTGGCGACTAGAGGAGTAGGGAATTAAATGCCCCTGGCGCTGAAAGAGAAGGCCGACCTCCATGCTGAGATGTCAGCATAGGAACCAGGCCAAGTGGAGAGTCTTGGGGATGTGCTGAGTGATTGGTCAACGGAAGGCCAGGCCAACACACACTCACTGCGGGCTCACCGAGCACCCAGCTCTGGAGAGAAAAGGCCAGACGTGGTCCCCACTGGTCCACGGTCCACGGTCGAGGGCAAAGGACAGTGATGGGGTGATGGGGGTCTTGGCTCGGCTCTGCAATCCCCTCTCTGAAAACCTTCAAGGGCTCCACCAGCCACGTCCACCTCCGCAGGGACTTCCTAGATTGGAGGAGGGGCACTATCCCCCACAGGCTGGCCCTCACTTCAGACACCAGCTACGCGTCCCTGTTTTTGTGCAGCTGCCTATAGATCTGGAGGTTCCCACTACCCTCCTCACAACTGATCACTCATTGGCTCACAGAACTCTGGAAAGCGCTGGACTTACAATCATCGTTATTATAAAGGATACAAGTCAGAACCAGGCAAGAGGGGAGATGCACCGGGGAGTCGGGCAGCCCTGGGCCAGCATCTCTGCAACGTGGGGATAAGAGACCTGACTTTGGGGAGAATAGGAAGGCCTGTACCTGTAGTTGGAATAAAGCCTTGCTGAGCTGGCATACAGGAGGCGCTCGATAAAGGTGGCCCATTAGTCACCACACGCCCGGAAGGATGGTGAGTGTGTGCACGTGTGCTGTTTCATTGGCGGTGAGAAAAACCGAGGTCCAGAGACGCCAGGTGAGCGTCAGAGCTGGGCTCCAGCTCACGGCTGGCTGGCTTCTGGGGCAGCGCCCCCAGGCCGGCCTCCTCTGCCCCTGATGTTCCCAGCAAGGAGGCCATCACAGCCCCGAAGCCCCCACAGCCCTGAGGAACCCCTGGGACCCCCAGGCTCCCGCCCACTGAGCAATTACGGGGTGTTTGCGTTAACCACCCCCGTCAGGATGAGTCAATGCCCTCCCGCTCTCCAGCAACACAGGCTGGTATACGGAAAACGGGCTTCAAAATTGTCATATGGGAGTAAATGAAAACTATCAATAAAATGAAAACTCTACAAGGCACGGGTTTAATTCACGACCCCATCTTCTCCCTCGCTGGTTCACAACACAACATCAGTTACGGTCTCCAAGACGGAGAAGCCCTGTTTCTGCAGAAAGAAATGAGTCCCATGCCGCGACCCGTGACATGCCCGCCACCATCCATCACCAGCCCCGAGAGAGAAGGACGGTTAAAATGCACAGTGACCTCCCTGGGACCAACGAGGGAGCCTGTCTGGGTTTTAAGGTTGCTAACCTTTTATTGCGGGAGTGAAAGGGGATTCGCAGACTCGTTTTATCTGTGTCCTTCAGGAAAAGCCCAGCCAGAGTCTGAAGGGTTGTGAGGAGCGCTCCTGCCGTGAGGATGCAGACTGGACGCCAGCAGGACCAAGTCTGGCGTCTGCCTCTCCTAGCTCTCCTCGGCCGCTCGCCTCTGACCCTCGGGTGGAACCTCCGCTCTGCCCACCCTGCTTTCCAACTTCTAGTCTCACCCCTGAGCTCACAGCCCCAGCCCCAGACTGCAATTTCACAAAGTGACCACTCTGTAAAGTAGTCGTTTTTTATTTCTTATTTTTGGCTTGCGGGATTTGTCAGTTCCCTGACCAGGGATGGAACCTGGGCCCTTGGCAGTGAGAGCATGGAATCCTAGCCATGGAACTGCCTGCCAGGGAATTTCCTAAGATGTTTCTGTACGCATGTATGTAGTCTTGGCCGTGCTGTGCAGCACATACGATCTTATGGAACGATCCTAACCAGGGATCCAACCTGTGCCCCCTCCATTGGAAGTGCAGTTTTGCCCACTGGACCACCAGGGAAGTCCCTCCCTAAAATATTTAAATCAGTGCTATCCTGAAACTTGAAAAGTCTTCAAAGCTCCCATTTGGCCAAATACATAGTTCTTTAAGTAATAATGAGAGGTCATTCAACAATTACTTTTGACAAGACGCTCTGGTTCCGGCCATGGCCCTGACATTCAGCAGGTGGGGGAGGCAGCCCCTGGGAGCAGAATTAGGAGGCAGCTTGGTGGGGTGACGTCTGGTATACGTGAAGCGGGCCCCTTGGTGGGCGGCAGTCCTAACCTGTCACATGCCACCTGCTGGAGGAGCAGAAAGGGTCCATGTCCTGAGCTGTGTCCCCTGGGTCCTCAGGCCACAGAGGAGAGTGGACCTGAGACAGGGGCGAGGGGACACAGCTGGACGCCAAGGTGAGGCCTGGGAGGACGGGGTGGAGGGCTGGTTCTCAGGGAGGGAACCCCGAGGTCTGCTCTCCCTAGGCACCCCAACTGGAAAAGCCACGGGCTCACCCAGACTCGGACCAGGACTTAACAGCAGGTACAGCCTGGTCTTGGCTTGCGGAGGGCAGATCACGGGACTTCTCAGCATCCCTCACTGCGTGAGAGCCGGTTCCTACGAGAAATGTCCTTGGATGCGTATCTCCATACAGCCTATCGGCGGTGTCTCTGGGGACCCTGACCAACACGCTGCCCGTGTGAGACGTGCATGTGAGCGGTGTGGCGCTGGTTCCTCAGGGAAAATAAAAGTGATGCAAGAGACTCCCCTCTGGCCAGCTGCTGGGCGTGGGGCCGCTCGCTCCTGAGTTTGGCAGAGGTTTGCTGCTTTTGCTGAGTGGTAGCATAACGGTGTCCTCAGTTAGTAGAGCAATGCGTATGATTCCAGCCTGTGCTCTTTATAGACGCTGCCTGGTGGCTACTCAGAGCACTCGGGTGATGCTCAGACGGCTGCGCCATGTGCATTGGCAAAACACTGGTGGGTACTTTCTGCTGCGCTTTTCAGGCTATAAGCACCAAGCCCGCCACACACCACAGACCCTCAGGAAGGCCAGCGCAGCAGTGCTCCCGGGGACCAACCACCCTGCAGGGACTCACCTGCCACCTGGAGGATGCCATGTCGGGCCACATCATAGAAGGGGTGGTTCGTGCTCAGCTCGGGGTCCAGGCCAGCCAGGGGCGCCATGGAGGGTGCCGCCGAGGGCCTTCTCGCAGCACCCAGGGCAGCGGCCTCCTCCTCATCTCTCTGCAGCTCTGCGGCAGACGGCAGGGTTAGGGAAGGGTCACTGCGTTCCTCAGGAAGGAGGACAGCGACCTCGCCTTGCTGTGCATCCACTATGCGCCCACCCTGTGCACCCACTACATGCCTAGCTATGCACCTACTATGTGCCCATCTCTGCTGTGCACCCACTATGCACCTGCTCAGTGTACACCCCATGGAAAGAGAAAAATGAGTAAAACGAACCCGGAGGCTGGCTACTGTCCTCCGCACTGACAGCAGGGGTAACTGAGGCTCAGGAGAGAATGACCCTGGGGTCACAAGGTGTGGCCTGAACCCGATTTCCCAGCTCTGATTTCTGACTTGGGCCCTTCCTGAGAGATGCTGACACTGGTGGCCGGCAGGAGGCCGTGGCTGGGGTGAAGGGCAGTAGCTGGGGTCCCTGTGCCACGAGGCAGGAAGAAAGGGCTGCCTGCCAAAGTTTAGTTCTAGTACAGAAGGTTCCTTCATACAAAACAAATCCAGGTTCCTTCAGAAATGTTTTCAGTTGGAAAAGGAGCAGGAACTTCAAATTTCAGGTGAGGACAGATTTCAGTCTCCAGATACGCTGGATGAATAGTGGGAACACGAAATTTAAGTCTACCCAGAAACCCACGATGGGACCTCGTTTGGAAACAGTGTCTTTAGAGACGAAATGAATTAAGGTGAGGTCACATTGGATCAGGGTGGACCTTAAATCCAATGCCATGTCCTTACAAGAAGAAGAAAAGGGCTCCCCTGGTGGTGCAGTGGTTAAGAATCCTCCTGCCAATGAAGAGGACACAGGTTCAATCCCTGCTCCAGGAAGATCCCACGTGCCTCCAGGCAATTAAGCCCGTGCCCCACACCTCCTGAGCCCCTGCACTGCAACTACGGAGGCCCATGCACCTAAGCCTGTGCTCCACACGAGAGCAGCCACCCCAACGAGTGGCCCACACACCCTAACGAGGAGTGGCCCCTGCTTGCCGCAAGCAGAGAAAGCCTAAGAGCAGCGGTGAAGACCCAGCACAGCCAAAACTCAAAATAAATAGATCTTAAAAAAAAAAAAAAGAAGAGGAAAGGACACAGAGCCCCAGAGAGAAAACCACCAATCCCCTCCCGGGACAGGGCTGGAAGAGAGCATGCTGTACCTATTTCGGCCAGCTCCTCCAGGTCCAGCCCAGACATGCTCTGCTGGGGCGTAGGGCAGCCCGGAGGCACCGTCCGGACACCGCCTCCTGAGGATCCAGGCATGGGGTCCTTCTGACACCCTGAGGGAGAAGCACATTGAATCGGCGAACGTTTAACACAAGAGTGCCAAGTGTGAGGAATAAAGGAGCGCCCTTCACGTGGCCTGCTTGCTCTTCAATTTCCCTCCTTGACAAAGAAAAAGCGGCCACCTCCGAGTTGCCTGATCCTCAGGTCACTTTTGTGTTTGGCTTTAAACCTGCCCAGCGCATCCCCTTCACCCCCGACCCGTGGGAAACTTGCCCCTCGAGGAACCACGTGAGGTCCTGGGAGCTGGACCCCTGGATGGTGGCATCCACCCCATGTTTGGGCTCCAATATTTGACCTCATCCTCTGCAGGTCCTGCCCACTGATGTGTGCACGTGGATGGGGCACCCCCTGCCCAACTGCCCCCTGTCCCAGGAGAGCAGGGCAGAGGGCAGTGGAGGGGGGAAGGGATGTGGAGAGAGAACAGCACCTCCAGGGCCAACACACTTCGAGGACAGCATCTTTGCTTCTTCACCACCGCTTCACAGATTCAGACACTTACTCCCGTACCCGCTTTACGGAGAGGGCAACTGAGGCCGGCAAAGATCACTTAGAGAGGCGCATGGCTGCACAGCAGGTGATCACCACCAGCTAAGAGTTTGACACCTGGTTATCCTGTGCCCTGGAGGCTGATGCAAAACTTGTGTGAATCTTTACATTACTATCCAAACAGTGGAATGTTATGGTACATAAAAAGGAATGAAGTACGGACTCTAGGTACGACATGGGTGATCCTCGAAAATATTATGGTAATTGAAAGGAGGGCATGGAACCCACTCCAGTATTCTTGCCTGGAGTATCCCCATGGACAGAGGAGCCTGGCCAGCTGCAGTCCGTAGGCTCACATAGAGTTGGCCACGACTGAAGCAACTTAGCACGCATGAAAGAAGCCGGACCACAAAAGATGACATGAGTCCACAGAATGAGTCCATTCTAGAAAAGTCTAGAGCAGGCAGACCCACAGAGACAGAGAGTAGGCCACTGGGCAGTAGGAAGTGGGGTGCGGGGCAGAGATTAGGGGAGGTGCCAGCAACGCAGAATGGGCTCTTTTTGAGGTGAAGAAAAAGTCCTAAAATTGTCTATGGTGATGGCTGCCCATATCTGCAATTACACTAAAAACTGCAGAACTATAAACTGGTAAATTATATATTTTGTGAATTATATCTTAGTAAAGGTCTTTAAAAATGAACAGTGCTAGGTGAGAATGGCACATACAGTTCGGTCTAGCTTTTGAGTAGTGAAAAGAAACAGGACGTTGCTTTTATTTATTTATTCATATTGTGTCGTGCCTCACAGCTTGTGGGATCTTAGGTTCCCTGACCAGGGACTGAACCCGGGTCCGGCAGTGAAAACTGGTGAGTCCTAACCGCTGGACTGCCAGGGAAGTCTTCAGAACATTGTTTTTAAAATGTTGGCTTCTCTGAGTTCTAGAATTAGGATTTATAAATCCATTTATTTTTCCACGTTTGTCCCTTTTTCATTTTTGCAAAAGCCTATATTACACTTAATATAAGGCTAAGTCATATAAACTAAATTAATACGGTTTTATGAATACAAAAACATTTTAAACCTTGACGTCTTTAAAAAAAACAAAACCCCACTTAGTAGCTAAGTGCCATTTCCCATCTTATTTTACAGATGGGAGAACTAAGGCAGGGATCCAGGAGCCAGCCCCTGAAGGGCAGTGCTGTGGGACTCCAGGCCACTGGCCACAGATACAAAGAGCAGAGGGTTGGTGTGGGGGGCAAGGAGGGAGAGGCCAGCCCCCTCTCCAGGGGGACCCCTCAGAGCCAGCTCAGCGAGGCCGCACCTGCCCACTTTGGGGGAGAAGTTGGAGTCCGTGCTGGTCTGTGACAGCTGCCGATGTTCAAACACTGCAATCTAATCTAAAAAAAGAAAAAAAAAAAAAAATCTGTATGCCCCAAACTCCACAGTTCCACACACCCAGCAGAATGTGTACATCTGTGTGACAAAGGACAGGGGCTGGAGTGCTCTGAGCTTAGCACTAAACTGCCCCAAACTGGAAACGACCCATGTCCACAGACGGTGAAGGGAGCTGTCGGTGTGGACAGTGCGTCTCGGGGGGAGGATGGTGTCGGGTTATTTGGAGAATGTCTTTACGCTCAGATGCTGAAACAGTCAGCAGGGGAGGTGGGAGGGTTGTTATCACCTTCTAGGAGTTCAGCTAAGAGAGAGAGAAAGACAGAGAAAGCCCATAACGGATGACACCAATTTCCAAATCAAGGGGAAAAGCATGTGTTTTCTTAAAAACAGCTGGAGACGGAAGGAGGACAGGCAGGAGAAGCCCTTGCCTGGCTCCATCACCCCGTTGGTCAGAGAACAAAGCTGAGGCCCATGAGGCGCAGATAGTGGCTTGAGGTCACTCAGGGCATCATCCTCAGGGCGCCCCCCGGGACTCCTGTCTCAGTCTCTCTCTCCTGGCGCAGCTGAGCCTGGGGTTCCAGCGTCTCCCCTCTGAGAGCTCTCCATGATCTGGGAGCCAAGCCACCAGGGCCTGTTTCCTGGCGTCCAGTTTTAACAAGCCTCCCCACTGCCTCTGCCGCTGTGAACCCCGCCAGCTGCTCCCCAGGGGGGCACTCTGCCATCCCGGATGGCTGTGTGGCTTTGCCAAGGGTTGTGCCCTTTCTGGGCCGAGGTGTTGTAAGACCCCAGCTGGCTGCGGGTGGAAGACCCTGGACAGGGCAGAGGGGGAGAGCTTGCGAGAAGGGGAGGGGTGGGAAAGAGGGGCAGAGACCCCAGGAACAGGGGATGGGGGCTCATGGGTCACTGGCACACCCTTCTACAAACCCCACCCCCAACATGTTCTGGCTCCTCTCTGCCTGCATTTCTGGGGGGTGGCGGGGGCCCTCACTGTGACGCCCCTTTTAACACCAGCAGTCCAAGGCTAGATCGGCCCCACCAACAGCCCACACTTAAACCGGTGATTGGGCCTGCCTCTACCTCTGCCTGTAGACCCCCGCTGCACCCCTGCCCAGGGCCTGCCTTGTCTGCCTTCTTCAGATGCCACAGCTCCAGAGGTGGGGCGGGCTGGGGGTGCAGTGTGCACACAGGATCGGGATTTCTCCTGGCATCATGCAGGGCACGGAGTACCAGGGAGGGGAAGCCCCACCTGGGCCCCTCGCCCACCTTCTTCACGTCAGGAACACAGGGCTGCCTTCCAAATCCTGCGTTCCCCAAGCTGGGTGGGGGGGTCCCTGGGAGGGCAGCAGGGGTGAGCCCAGGCCCGAGCCCCAGTACCCAGGCCGGGCAGGGGCCCCCCGCCCCGCCAGCTGCAGTGCAAGTGAGAAAAGAAACTCAGTCATCTACACCCACAGCTCTGGGCCCGCCCAGGCGGGCGGTCTGCCGGGAGCCCGGGCGGGGTGGATATGGTCACCAGAGAGCCCAGCTGCCCGGCACAGGGGCCTGGGGGGGACTCGTGCTGTGGGGGACTCCGGGCCACCCTCTCATTCCACTGACACCTCATGACAAGCGGGAGGGGCTCCTGAGGTTTGAAGATGGGAGGGGGGCACCCTGTCGGCAGCCCACCCTGAGCGCCTGAGCTCCCAGCCCTGCGTGTCCACCTTGGCAGGCCAGCCTGTTACAAACAGCTTGAGAGCAACCAGCTGAGGGCACCGGGGGGAAGCCAGGCACAGGGGTGCCTGATTGGAAACCCAGGGACTGCTTCCTGGGGGCCCGCCCACCAGGGGAGGAAACACATCCAGAACATTCTTGCTTCAAAGCCTTGGGAGGCACTGACACCAGGGTGAGCCACCACGGGGCCCCAGGCCTCCCCCTCGGCCACCCGAGCTGTCGGGTGCGGGGAGCTCCGGGCAACCCGGGGGCACAGCCTGAAACCCCAACCCTCCGGCGCCAAGAAGGCTTCGTTTTTCCTGCAGACTCTGCCGCAACACCCAGAGTGCTTGTCGCTCCTGTTTTGTCCTTTGCAAGCTCAAAACCTTCACCCGGCCGCCTATCTCAAACAGCACAGGCAGAGTCACCCGTTTTGAAGTTTGTGCCCTGGGGCCCGAGCGTGTCACACGCAATCCTGCTTTGTTGTGGTGAGGGAGGGCTGGGGGGAGGGTAACTGTCGGGCTGAGCGGCCCGCAGGCCCATAGTTGAGGGAAATAGAAGGCTCACCTGCCGTCATGGGCTGCTCCCCGGGCTTGGATCAGGGCTCGGCGGCCCACCTTGGCCCCCTGCTGCATGTGCTCAGGGGGACCCCACCCCGTGTGGGATGGACATACGGCCAGGGCAGGGGAAGGAAGACCCTTCCCCAACCCCGCTCCATGCTGCCCAGGGAGGCCAGTGTCCTGCTCCCATCAGGCCCCGCACAGCTGCTCTCCAGGCCCAGGAGCCCCACGTGGCTCTGATGGGTCAGGAAGGCCCTTGGAGCTGAGGGTTCTGCACCAGCCTTGTGATGGTTGGTTTTATATGTCAACTTGGCTGGGCCATGGTCCCAGCTGTTTGGTCAAACACCAGCCTAGATGTTGCTGTGAAGGTGTTTGTGGATATGATTAACATTTACAATCAGAATCAGAAAAGGAGTACGGCAGGCCTGTACATTGTCACCCTGCTTATTTAACTTCTATCACCCTGCTTATTTAACTTCTATGTAGAGTAACTCATGCAAAATGCCGGGCTGGGTGAATCACAAGCTGGAATCAAGATTGCCGGGAGACATACTGACAACCTCAGATATGCAGGTGACACCAGTAATGGCAGAAAGTGAGGAGAAACTAAAGAGCCTCCTGATGAAGTGAAAGAGGAGAGTGAGAAAGCTGGCTTAAAACTCAACACTCAAAAAACTAGGATCACAGCATCCAGTCCCATCACTTCATGACAAATAGATGGGGAAACAGTGGAAACAGTGACAGATTTTATTTTCTTGGGCTGCAAAATCACTATGAATGGTGACTGCAGCCACGAAATTACAAGATGCTTGCTCCTTGGAAGAAAAGCTGTGACAAACCTAGACAGCTTAATAAAAAGCAGAGACATCACTTTGCTGACAAGTCCACCTAGTCAAAGCAGTAGTTTTTCCAGTAGTCATGTACAGATGTGAGAGTTGGACCATAAAGAAGGCTGAGGGCTGAAGCATTGATGTTTCTGAATTGTGGAGCTGGAGAAAACTTGAGAGCCCCTTGGACTGCAAGGAGATTAAACCAGTCCATCCTAAAGGAAATCAGTCCTGAATATTCATTGGAAGGACTGATGCTGAAACTGAAGCTCCAATACTTTGGCCACCTGACGCGAAGAGCTGACTCACTGGAAAAGCCCCTGATGCTGGGAAAGACTGAAGACAGGAGAAGGGGATGACAGAGGATGAGATGGCTGGATGGCACCACTGACTCAACAGATATGAGTTTAAGCAAACTCTGGGGGATACTGAAGGACAGGGCAGCCTAGCGTGCTGCAGTTCAAAGGAACACAAAGAATTCGACAAGACTTGGTGAGTGAACAACAAACCTCACAGATGGACCCTCTCTCCTCGGTGGGCCTCCCCCACCCTCCACCTGGGTCCACACATGTCGCATCTCCTCCCTGGGCCTCTCACTGCCAAGCCCTTCCCCTCTGAGTCGGGAATCACAACCCCAGGTTGGGGGACATGGGTGCCAAGGTGCCACCAGCATCACGAGGCTGTGCCAGCTGGAGCTGCAGACCAGGGGCACCAGCACGCAAAAGAGGCTCTGACCACCTGACAGCTCTAATTATAATGGTTTGTTGCTATAAAAATATATTTGCACATTACACAAATAGACCCTCGCAGCAATTATCCTAATGCCGTAGTTACAAATTATCACCTACTTTACCTCAGGCAAATCAGCACCAGACCTAATTTGAGTGGCGCAGGCGATGTGTGGGGCACACAGAGTGAGAGCCTACCCCCATATCTGCACAGCCCCGCCCCCGGCTCAGGATGGGGTCGCTGATGAGAGGCTCTGTGCGGAGGGCAGGGTGGGCTCGAGTCCATCCAGCGCTGACCCCGTATCGACAGAGAGGGCACCCAGGGAGAAAGGGGCTGGCGCAGGGTCCCATCAGGGCAGGGGTGCAAGTCCAGGTGTGAGTGGAGGGGCTGAGAGGGGGGCCATCACTAAGCTGGGACCCCAGGGTCTCGGGGTACACCCCATCAAGAGCAGTTTTCACCCTTTTGTCTCAGAGATGTCACAGATTTACAGATACAGATCTCCACTACCCAATGTTCATCACAAACACCACCCCGGACGCTGGCGAGAAGGCAGATGTAGACTATTCTCACAAGTAGCGGGGCCCGAAGCCACTGGAACCGGGTGTGGCAGCTGGGGGAAACACCCAAAGGTGGCGACAGCAAGGTCCAAATGAGCTGCGACCTGCTGCACGGCGTTGTCAGAGGCCTGCCCGCAAGTGCCAGGGGCGCTGGGCTGAAAAGACAAGGTGGGGTCGGGTGGGGGTCGGCTGAGCGCTGCTGGGGCCGCCCACCCCCTCCTGTGGCTGTAGACACCAGCCTCAAGCCCGGTGGCCGCTCCTCTCCCCAGCATCCCTGGCCCTGCCCTGGCACCCAGGTGCTCGCTCAGGTGTGTGCCTCTCACCCGCACGGCCCTCAGGGGCGCATCTCATGCCTCTGCACTCCACCCCCGCTGTCCCTGCTCCAGCCACACAGGCCTCAGGCTTGAGCCTCAAACAGGCCGGGCTGTTCTTGCGTCAAGGCCTTTGCACCTGCTGTCCCCTCTCCCTGGAACACTCAGCGACCGCAGGGAGTGAGCGATCCATACGGTTCCTGTTATGACCATTGGCTCAAGTCCAAGTCAGTAATTCAGGCTGAATTCAAATCTGCCTCCTCACTGGTCCCCTTGGAGGTGGGATGCACAGGGATAAACCTCCCCTGCACCTTCAGATCCTGCTGTATAGGAAGATCTGGTTACAGTTTAGCCAGGTCAAATAAAGACTTTCCCTTTGGAAGAGAAGCTATGACAAATGCAGACAGCACGTTAAAAAGCAGAGACATCACTTTGCTGACAAAGGTCCATATAGTCAAATCTATGGTTTTTCCAGTAGTCATGTACAGATGTGAGAGTTGGACCAAAAAGAAGGATGAGTGTCGAAGAACTGATGCTTTCAAATTGTGGTGCTGGAGAAGACTGTGGACAGCTCCTTGGATAACAAGATCAAACCAGTCAATACTAAAGGAAATCAACCCTGAATATTCACTGGAAGGACTGATGCTGAAGCTGAGGCTCCAATATTTTGGCCCCCTGATGCGAAGAGCCGACTCACTGGAAGAGACCCTGATGCTGGGAAAGTTTGAGAGCAGGAGAAGGGGACGACAGAGCACAAGATGGTTGGATGGCATCACCGACTCAATGGACATGAGTCTAAACAAACTCTGGGAGACGGTGAATTACAGGGAAGCCTGGAGTGCTGCAGTCCACGGGGTCGCAAAGAATTGGACACAACCGAGCAACTTAACTACAACAATGCAGCCAGAAAGAAAAGCACCCCAAGTCCTGGGGGGTGATCAGGCCACCCGTACTTTCCAGAGCCAGGGAGCTGGTTCTGTCCTCTCTGTGTCCGCTCCAGAGACCCCTCTGTGCCCTGAAGTGCTGACCCCCAGCCCCTGCGCTGGCACTGTGAGCAAGCAGAACAGAGGAAATCAGGGGAATGGGTTCCAGCCCGGGTCACTCCTACTCAGGGGGCCTCCTCAGTGAGGCCAGTGTGCCCCCTCAGACCCTACTTCCCCACCTGTGAAATGGGCACAAACCTTGCCCTCCACCAGTGCCACAGTGACGATCAAATAAAGTCCAGATGAGCCATCACTCTGAAAGGCTGGGCACTCCAGAGGCAGGTGCACGGTAATGGTTACCAGGGCTGTGCAAGCCAGGTGGTGATCAGAAGACAAGATTAATCTTATTCAGATCCTGATTAAAAAAATAACTTATTTACGGTCCAACTCTCACATCCATACTGGAAAAACCACAGCTTTGACTCTGAATCTTTGACTATGAATATGGTCCATGACTCTGGACCTTTGTCAGCAAAGTAATGTCCCTGCTTTTTAATATGCTGTCTAGGTTGGTCATAGCTTTTCTTCCAAGGAACAAACGTCTTTTAATTTCATGGCTGCAGTCACCATCTGCAGTGATTTTGGAGTCCCCCAAAATAAAGTCTCTCACTGTTTCTATTGTTTCCCCATCTATTTGCCATGAAGTGATGGGACCAGATGCAATGATCTTAGTTTTCTGAATGTTGAGTTTTAAGCCAGCTTTTTCCCTCTCCTTTTCACTTTCATTAAAGGGCTCTTCAGTTCCTTTTTGCTTTCTGATTTAAGGGTGGTGTCATCTGTGTATCTGAGAAGGCAATGGCAACCCACTCCAGTAATCTTGCCTGGAAAATCCCATAGATGGAGGGGCCTGGTGGGCTGCAGTCCATGGGGTCGCTAGGAGTTGGATAGGACTGAGCGACTTCACTTTCACTTTTCACTTTCATGCACTGGAGAAGGAAATGGCAACCCACTCCAGTGTTCTTGCCTGGAGAATCCCAGGGACGGGGAGCCTGGTGGGCTGCTGTCTATGGGGTCGCACAGAGTCGGATACGACTGAAGTGACTTAGCAGCAGCATCTGCGTATCTGAAGTTATTGATATTTCTCCCAGCAATCTTGATTCTAGTCTGTGCTTCATCCAGCCTAGCATCTCACATGATGTACCCAGCATATAAGTTAAATAAGCAGGGGGACAATATACAGCCTTGACGTACTCCTTTCCCAATTTGGAACCAGTCCGGTTCTAACTGTTGCTTCTTGACCTGCATACAAATTTCTCATGAGGCAGGTCAGGTGGTCTGGTATCCACATCTCTTGAAGAATTTTTCACAGTTTGTTTTGATCCACACAGTCAAAGGCTTTGGCGTAGTCAATAAAGGAGATGTTTTTCTCTTTTCCTTTTTCAATGATCCAGTAGATGTTGGCAATTTGATCTCTGGTTCTTCTGCCTTTTCTAAATCCAGTTTGAACATCTGGAAGTTCTCAGTTCATGTACTGTTGAAGCCTTGCTTGGAGAATTGAGCATTACTTTACTAGCGTGTGAGATGAGTGCAATTGTGTGGTAGTTGAACATTCTTTGGCCTTGTCTTTCTTTGGGATTAGAATGAAAACTGACCTTTTCCAGTCCTGTGGCCACTGCTGAGTTTTCCAAATTTGCTGGCATATTGAGTGCAGGACTTTCACAGCAGCATCTTTCAGGATTTGAAATAGCTCAACTGGAATTCCATCACCTCCACTAGCTTTGTTTATAGTGATGTTTCCTAAGGGCCACTAGACTTCGCATTCCAGGATGTCTAGGTGGGTGATCACACCATCATGGTTATCTGGGTCATTTAGATCTTTTTTGTACAGTTCTTCTGTGTATTCTTACCTCTTAATATCTTCTGCTTCTGTTAGGTCCCTACCATTTCTGTCCTTTATTGAGCCCATCTTTGCATGAAACGTTCCCTTGGTAATTTTTGAAAAGATCTCTATAGCCTTTCCCATTCTATTGTTCTCCTCTATTTCTTTGCACTGATCACTGAGGAAGGCTTTCTTATCTCTTCTTGCTATTCCATGAAAGTGAAAGTGAGAGTCATTCAGTCTTGTCCGACTCTTTGCGACCCCATGGACTATACAGTCCATGGAATCCTCCAGGCCAGAATACTGGAGTGGGTAGTCTTTCCTTTCTCCAGGGGATCTTCCCAAGCCAGGGATCGAACATAGGTCTCCCGCATTGCAGGCGAATTCTTTATCAGCTAAGCCACAAGGGAAGCCCCAAAATATTGGAGTGGTAGCCTATCCCTTCTCCAGCAGATCTTCCCGACCCAGGAATCGAACCCGGGTCTCCAGCATTACAGGCAGCTTCTTTACCAACTGAACTATCAGGGAAGTCCTTGGAATATCACAAATTCTTAAGTAATCCATCAGCCCTCCCACACACAATGCAAGCTGTTACAACAGCAAGCTGTTACACAGCTCCCCGACCTGGGAGGTCTGGGGACAAGGGTGGGAGCAGAGCCCTTCACAGCGGCCAGGGCCCGCAGAGGCCCCTAGAACTTGACCCCAGGGGGTCATGGCCCTGGGAGGAGGTGCTTTCTGGAAGCCCCACACATGCCCTGCAGGTTCAAATCTTTCGCCCTCTGGCTTCAACCACCCGCAGCTTTTCTGTGGATGATAAATGCCCTGACCCAGTCCCCAGGAGGCCTCCTTTGTTTTTGTTTTATAACCAGGTAGGGGGAGAGAGTGGGCAGGTTCCCAGAAGGTTCTGGACTCCTGACCTGCCAAACCAGTTCCTTCTATGGAGCAGCCACTGGCTCCAGCCATCCAACTTCTTGTGCCCTGCTCTGACCAGGGTCACTGCAGAAACAAGGGCTGGGGAACAGGTTCCAAGCAAGCTCGGTCCCCACAGTCCTCCCTGGGTGTGCGGGGAGGGAGACGAATAGTTCTAAGATGGATAAAGCTGCCACGCCCTGTTCCAGGCACTCCATACAAATTACATTTGTTTCTTCCTCCCAGGAACCCCCTGAGTAGTTGACAGCACTGCCCCTATTTTATGGGGAAACCAGGACGCGGGGTGACCAGCTCCTGGTGAGCAACTCTCGGTCACTTGGCTGGGATGAGGGCTCGGGGAGGCAGGTAACAGCGGCGACTGTTGACCAGAGCACAGCCCGCCTGCTCCGAGGCTCAGGACACCCTGCCTGCCTGGAGGGGAGAAAACAGACCTGACTCAGCCGGGTCTCCTGCCTGGTGGGGACCCGGGAAACTGGACAGAGGCCAGACCCAGCTGCCAGCAGCCCTGGGAACCTCCAGGACAACGGCTGGGGAGGTGCCCTCCCCCAGGCATCTCCGAGGGCACCCCCGAGCAGAAGGAAACCCGCCGATGTGCCCTGGGTGGCCAGGGAAGCCCCTGGATACACCTGTCACATCTTCCTTGAGCATCAGTTTCAATCAAAGGATTGAAAGAAAAGTTAATTTACCTGAAAGGAAACGGAAAGCGTTCCTTTTATCCCCAAGCTACTCTCACATAGACTTGAAGAGAAGTCACTGGAAGGCTTGGAATGTCATCCTCCAGGAGGCAGACCTCAGGGCCCTGGGACTGCCCCTCCCTATCCCTTCCCACTCACTTGCCACTGGGGAGGGCGTGGACGCTGCTGTTACAGCATGGTAGGCTCTCCACTTTCTGGGGCCCTGTGACCTCAGAAAGTCGTCTAAGCCTCCCTGCCTCAGTTTCCTCATCTGTAAAAGGGGACAGTAACAGCCCCTGCCTTGTGAGGCATGTGTGAGTGAAGAATAAGGCAATTAAGTGTGCAGTTAGGGGACTTCCCTAGTGGTCCAGGGGTTAAGAATCCGCCTTGTAGTTCAGGGGACATGGATTCGATCCCTAGTTGAGAACCTAAGATCCTGCAAGTCGTGAAGCAATTAAGTTCATGCGCACCACAACTGCAGAGTCCATGCACCGCAGTGAGATCCTGCAGGCTGAAAGCAGGACCCGAGGCAGCCAAGAGGAAAAAAAAGCACGCAGGTAGGGCCTGAGAGCCTCAGCAAAGGTGAGTGTGACCTTCCGGGGGAAGGATGGTCAAGGGCGTCACTTTACAGGTCAAAAGGCTGAGTCCCCAGGGGGGAAAGTGACCTGATCAAAAACTAGGTCCCTGACTCCTCCTGGGGCTCCCTGTCCCCATCCTGCTGCTTCGGTGCCTCAGCATCCCCACTGGTGAAAGAGGGTAAGATCAGGAGGCGGGTGTGCCCGCCAGGCACCTCCAGGGTGGCGGAGCTCTCGCTGTCCCCTCTGTAACCATCCCTGAAAGCCTCTCTGAAAGCCACCATCCATGGTGTGCCCAGGACAGCCTCATATGGCACTGGCTCGCCAGGGAGATGTAAGATCCATGGGATGTTTAGTCTCCCAGACCTCAAAACATCTCATTACGCGCTCACTGATGGAGTGGCTAAAGGTGTGGCATAGGTACACAATGGAATACTATACCCAGACATCAAAAAGAATGAAATAATGCCATCTGCAACAATACGGATGGACCACGAGGGCATTCTGCTTTGTGAAGGACATCAAAACAAAAGACAAATACTCTGTTTTCACTGACTTGTGGAATCTAAATAGCAAACGAATACAACAAATGAACAAGCATCTCACGGAGGCTGCATTTCAGTGACTCAGTGATATCATCCAAGTGCATTCCTACCGCTTGTCGGGTACTGCCCAGGTATGTCTACCCCCACCTCACACGTGACTTATCCCCAGACAACCACTGCCCCCCAGCTTCTGTGTGACCTTAGTGTGTGCACTCTTTCCTGCCTACGTCTCACCCATTTCCCAACTCAATGGTCACCTCCTCCAGGAAGCCCTCCCAGACCTCCCACAAGCCTCTGGCTTCCCTATGTCACACAGAGGCTTGACTCTGAGTACCCCTTGGGCAGGAACTGCAGAGGTTCAGGCCTGTGCACTGTATCTGTCTTCACCCCTTGGTCCCTGCTCTGCCGCTGGCTTGAGAAATGGCTTAAAGTCACTGAGTTAAAGCAGAAACTCACAAACGAGAGCCTAAAACCGCGGACTGAGACCGACCCCAAAGATATCTGGTGGTGAGTCTTAGATTTTGAGTTCTCACCAAGACAAACGTCAACACCGCATTTCACGGACAAGCAGCACCGTGCTCTTTGGAATCCACATAGCCCTCTGTCACAAAACCTCAAGTCTGTGAGCTCCAGGCAGTCAAAGCTAGGTCCCACCCCGCCCAAAACTCAGGAATTCCTCCCCGCCCACCCTTCTTCCTTCTCCCTGGGAGCTCTCCACACAACTGGCCAGGTCCTAGGGAACACCCAAGCCAGCGCTATGGACAGTGGCCCTGGGCCAGGGTTTGCAAAAAGAGAAAGTAACCCCGGGCTCTCTCCGAAACTGGCAGTTTGGGAGGCTGATTGAACTTCGGGGCATATTAAGTCTTGTGGGGAGGGGTGGTGCATCCCCTGTGACCAGCCGGCGGGAACCACCAGCTGGAGCCCCTGAGCCTAAAGAGGCTCAGCACATGCTCAGCCTCAGTCTTCTCATCTGTGAAGCAGGTCGATGCCTCCCAAGTTCGGGATGAGGGAGCTGCTGTGCGGGCGATTGGGGACCCCGAATGGAGGGAGGAAAAACGGGGAGGTCGGCTAAAGTTTGGGCTGAGATGGCCCAACCAGAACAAACCCAAACAAGAAAAGGCGGGAGAAGCGACGGGGCTGGGAGGGAGGTGGGGGACGGGGTGTAGGGAGGGGGCTGGGAGGAGAGGCGGGGTCCGGAGGGGAGAGGGCGGGAGCGGGGGATGCGCGCGCGCGTGGAATACGGGAGGTGGGGTGTGCGGGAGTGGGCGAGGGGCCGGGCCGGGTTGGGGCGATCGTGGCTCCCCGGGTACCGCGCCCCGCCTCGGCGTGCCCGCCGGAGCATTGGGCCGGGCCTCAGAGCCCGCGCCGCCTGCCCGCCCAGGCCCAGGCGGGCTCCCTCCCGCGGACACCCCACCGCCTTACCTGACTTAGCCCCACGGGCGCCTCACCTGGGCTCCGCGACGCCCGGCGACTCACCTGGCCCCGCCCCGGACGTGGCTCCCGCGAGGCCGCGCCCCTCGCGCCGCCCCTCCGGCGCCGTCTCCCTGGAGCTCTGGACTGGAGTGACCCAGGGTCTCCGCGAGTTACCATTTCTGCGCATGGGCAGAGCCTCTGCCCCAGCCCTTTGCCGTTGTTCGGTCGCTCAGTCGCGTCCGACTCTGCGACCCCGTGGACTGCAAGCTCGCCAGGCTTCCCTGTCCGTCACCAACTCCCGGAGTTTGCTCAAACCCACGTTCATTGTGTAGATGACGCCATGACCCCCTTAAAGTGAAAGTGAAGTCGCTCAGTTGTGACCGACTCTTTTCAGGTGACCTCATGTACTGTAGCCTACCAGGCTCCTCCGTCCATGGGATTTTCCAGGCAAGAGTACTGGAGTGGGTTGCCATTTCCTTCTTCAGGGGATCTTCCTGACCCAGGGATGGAACCTAGGTCTCCCGCATCGCAGGCAGACGCTGTACCATCTGAGCCATCAGGGAAGCCCTACTGACCCCCTGAGGCAGGGTGTCATATACTCAGGAAAGGCCCCTTAGCCCTGGAGGTGCCATTGAAGAGTCCCCGGCCCCAGGCAAGGGGAGGATTGGTCTTCTGATAGGATCGCATTTGAATCCAGAGGGCTTCCCTCGTGGTTCAGACAGTCAAGAATCTGCCTGGAATGCCGAAGACCCGAGTTCCGATCCCTGGGTGGGAAAGATCCCTGTAGAAGGGCATGACAACTCCAGTATTCTTGTCTGGAGAATTCTGTGGATAGAGGAGCCTGGTGGGCTCCAGTCCATGGGGTCGCAGAGTCGGACACGACTGAGCGCCTAACGCTTTCAACTCTCATCCAGAGAGCAGTTCAGGAGTGGCATTCCAAAGGTGGATCTTTCTATCAGGCCGGGTGTCTGTCGCCCACCTTTCTGGTTGCAGCTCTGTCTCCACCGCCTCCCCCCAGTCTCCCTGGCTTGTGAAGGTCAGTGCCCCCTCAGGGCTGAGTATGCATTTCTTTTCCTCTCTACCCACTCCCCAGCTTCCTGCTTTCAAAACAGCCTGTCACCAACTAAATGATGATCACCAACTTACTCTCCTGAATCCCAACTCCTGTTACTGGACGCCCACTTACGTCTTCACGTGCAGAACTTCGAAGGCAGCTCAAGCTCCACACGTCCAGCTGGACCCCTCTCCTGGGTGTCCCACCTCCTTCTCCACCAGCCCCTTCCAAACCGAGGGCGCATCCTTGGCTCCCCTTGTTCCCTCACCCTCCACGTGTGGTCCTAGGAGGAGCCCCGATAGCTCTTCCTTGTCACAATGCCACCACTTCTCTCCACCCACACTGGTCCAAGTGGCCCAGGCCGCCAGCATCTCTCACGTGGCCCAGGGCAGCAGCCTCCTGACCCGTGTCTTGGTTCTGTACTTGCCCCCTTCCCTGGTATCAACACAGCAGCTCGGGCAGGGGGTGGGGGTGGTCCTTCCTAAGATGCTGTCCTGCCCCCTCTTCCCCTCCTCCTCTCAGGGGAGGGGGTGGGCACAGTCCCAGGCTGCCATGCACGGAAGGTAGTGTGGCTGCTGGCAGCTCTGGGGTTGTGTGTAGGGGGCTCTGTGGTCCCCAGTGGCCAGTGTACAGCCGCCAAGACAATCGGGTGTATTGACCCTCCCCATTTCTAGGGGGCAGGGGCATCTGACTGCAGAGGCCACGCTGTGGTATCACCCTCTGCCACAGACTGGTGCAGAGTCCAATCACACGGGCCTTCACCAGGGTACAGCGAGCAGTTCAGGACACTCCAGTTGGTGGGATGGGCTGGACTTTGCCTGGAAGTTTGAGGAAGAAACAATTCCTGCTCTGTCTTTCCCTCTCCCTGGCCCTAGATGAAGAAGCATGGTGCTCCTGGGATAGCAAGCAGCCATCCTGGGACTGCAAAGAGATCTAGGCTTGGGATAAAGCAGAGATGGCAGGGACCTGGGTTCTTGGTGACCCTGTAGAACCCCTGGATCAAACCTGGCTGAGGCCCACACTTCCTTGGGCATCATCAGATTTTCTTATTGTTCAAACTAGTTTGGACTTTCTATTTCTTATGACCAAAAGTATCCTCTGATAAAACATTGTTATGCTTTTTAACCAAATTGCAAAGAGTTTCTCTCCTTATAGCGCTAGCAGAACAAAACCCAGGGAAGACCTGGGTGGCTGAGCCCGAGATACACGACCATTCCAGGGATAGGAAGGGGGTTAGACAGACCAAAACTTTATCCTCCCCAAGGTCAGGACAGCTTAGGGACTTCCCTGGGGGTCCAGTGGCTAAGAAGCTCCCAGTGCAGGGGGCCCAGGTTCCACCCCTGATCAGGGAACTAGATCCCACATGCCACCACTAAGAGTGTGCACGCCACAGCTAAAGACCCTGCGTGGGGCAATGACGACCCCACGTGCCGCGGTTAAGAACCAGCCCAGACAAACCAATAAATATAAAACAAAAGACGGCGTCACGCCAGTTGTGCTAATGGTAAGCATGAAGTAAGTGAACACGGTTCAGTGTTAATGGGAACCAGCGCTTGGCTCTAAGCTTGAGGTGTCACCTTCTTGAGGCGGGCCAGCACTCGGGGCTGTTTGCTGACTGCAGTATCTCCAAGTGTCCAGTCCTGCGTCCAGCACGTGGTAGTCACCGTCCTCAATATGAACGAATGAATGAATGAATGACAACAGTTTCTCTCGTCCCCCAAGCAGCTGCCTTTTTCTGCGCAAAGAATCTATGGCCATCCTGGCATGTGGGCTTGTTCACCTCTCACACCCCTAAAAGTCAAGTGAAAGTGTTAAGTCGCTCCGTCGTGTCCGACTCTGTGTGACCCCATGGACTGTAGCCCGCCAGGCTCCTCTATCCGTGGGAATTCTCCAGGCAAGAATACTGGACTGGGTAGCCTATCCCTTCTCCAGGGGATCTTCCTGACCCAGGAATTGAACCGGACTCTCTTGCATTGCAGGTGGAATCTTTACCGTCTGAGTCACCAGGGAAACACTTGCATGTTCTTATTTGTCCCTTCCTTGCTCCCAAAGGACTTTGGAGGTGAGAAGACGGAGGGGTCCATGGTGCTGCCTGACCTCTAAGTCACGTGCACATATGAGCCCCTGGATGGATCGGGAAGGGGGCCTATTTCTAGGTCAAAACTCTTCTTCCCTCTCAAAACATGGCCAGGAAATGCAGGAGATGCCCCGTGACTTACATGCTTGAAGGGTTTCAGCTAGTGTTTATGCTGCCTTCTGCTTTCCTTTTGTGGAATATAAGCATATTTTATTATCAAGGTAAGATCAGTCTCATGAAACTGGGACAATTTTCTGGTTCAAAAAGCGACTTTGGACAGAAGTAAGAGAAAACGCCCCTCTCCCTTCCCTGCTAGTCTATGACTAGCAATGTAATTTCATGGTATTAAGATGTGTCGGGGGGAATGCTGCCCTCCTCGCTTCTATGTTTTGTGGAAATCTCATACAAATTCCACAACCACAGCTTAGTAATATTAAAACATATACAATAAAGCAGTCATACAGAATGATTCTGGGAAAAGAATGTAGGTGTGTCCCACCATTCATAATAAAAGGCAAAAGAAGTAGAAACTGTGAGACCCACAGTGGCTCCCTTTTGGTTCTTTCTTCGTTTTTTTTCCCCCAAGCACGTCTAATCAGTCACCCACCAGTTAGTCATTCCCTTTTGTAGCTGTAACAATGACTCCTTGCATTTCAAATGCCTTGCGATAAAAAAGAACGAATAATAATGCAAAATGAAGGACTTACATCTGAATGGTATTATTCCCCGCTTTATTAAATTTGCTCCGTACAAATGTTTATGAAGTCGGAGAGTTGCTTTTCCCCTGAGCCGCAAATTCCACATTAATAAGTGCTGGGGGATGGGAGCTTGAAAGGAAGGAGGAAAGAAAGACCCCTCGTCGGTGGTCTTGGGCTTCTCGTTTGTTTTTTTTTCCCCAAATTTAACTCTCCCCGCCAGCTGCTTGAGCTGAGATGTGGTCTGCTTTGAATCCTACTAAAACCCTGAAACCAAAATTTCCCCACCAAGTGTGGGCTTGGGCGTGATATCCAAGTCGAGCCAAAAGGTGTCTAGTTCGTGTTCCAACCCTCCCCTTTATGGGCACAGACCAGTGAGGTGAAGGGCTTTATTTGCTGCCGTGCAGCCCAGCCAGGAACCCAAGCAAGGTTTCCTGCCCTCCTGCCCTCCTGACATGTGCCCCGGTCAAAATTTTAAGCAAATGTGTTTGGTTGTTAGCAGTGGCTGCACACTCAGCACACGCCCCCTGGTGTCTGCTGCCACTGTTCGGACCCAATTCTCGAAACCCTTTTGATGTTCAACTGAGCAGGTCTCATCCTGATGCCTTTTTGGTGTCAGGGTGGAAGGCTGGTTGTGTCCTCTTTCACCCTGCACCTTTCAAATGCCTTTGCTGTGTGCAGACTCTCCACCATATTAGTCTCTCCACCCGAGGTGGCCAGACCTAGGGGTTTACCCAGAGTCCTTTGCAACCAGGACCCTGACATTGAGTAGACTCCACCGTTATGACCTACACCATGAGAAAGAGGGCGGCCCTGCAGTGTTTTATGGGAAAGGGGAGCCTCAGATGTTGAGCCAGGGCAGGGGGGCGGGGGGAGGGGGCCTGCAGTGGACACAAGGTTCAGTACCTGGGACATGATTGCCATTGGTGCTGGTGACAGGTGTGGGTTTGGCCCAGTGTAACTGGTACGTTGTTATGTGGTGAGAGCGCTTCTATGTAGTGGGAGTGATTTCGGAGGGGGGAAGCTTCCGCCTGCAGCCACTTGAAGCAGGATTTTGGCTTCTGGCCAGAGATTGGAGTCAGGCCGGGGCAATGAGAACACTGAGTCCCGGCCACTAGACCGGTGGCCAGGCCCTGCCCGTACGGCTTTGCGGAAAATGGGTTTCCACAAAGAAATGGAGAATAGTGAAACAAGTGAGGCATTATAGAAGAGTGCGTGTGGATAGACACATGCTGGGCTGAGAGAGAGCAGCGCCCTCATGGTACCTGGGAGCACCTCCTTTGCTTGGTTCTATTTGGCTTATCCTGGTGTCCTCCCCTGTCTGCACACACATCTCTTAGCCAAGACAGATTCTAGCGAAGAAGCCTATGAGTAGGTTGACAGCGCTCCCTTTTGACCTCCAAGAAGCCTTCCTGTGCATGTATAGTTGGGAATGTCTCCTTGACCTCGAGAATGAGAAATACGAGGTCTTTCATCTGGGCAGGGCTCAGCTCTTCCTCTTCATCTTGGAGTATCTGTCCACAGAGGACGAACTCCAGCTGTTCAGCCTAGGGCCCATCTATCTCCTGCCTCGGGAGCATCTCTGAGTGGTAGAAGCATCTGTGTGGAAGGAGCATCTCTCAGTGGTAGGAGCATCTCTGTGGCAGAAGCATCTCTGTGTGGTAGGAGCATCTCTGTGTGGAAAGAACATCTCTGAGCAGTAGGAGCATCTCTAAGTGGTAGGAGCATCTCTCTGTGGCAGAAGCATCTCTGTGCAGTAGGAGCATCTCTGTGCGGTAGGAGCATCTCCCTGTGATAGGAGCACCTCTTGTGCCTTAGCAGCCTCCCTGTGCAATGAGAGTATCTCTGTGGGGTGTGAGCATCCCTGTGCAGTGGCCACAGTAGTGGCAGCTTTTCCACCAGGCCTGTCATATGCGATGGTTTAAGGCACTGTTCCTGGAAAGAAAGCCTCTAGCTTGGCCCTCCCCACCTCCTGACAACTACGTGCCTGCACTCGGTCGTTTAGTCAAATCTAACTCATTGCAACCCCATGGACTGTAGCCCGCCAGGCCCCTCTGTCTATGGGATTCTCCCTGTAAGAATATTGGAGGGGTTGCCATTTCCTACTCCAAGGGATCTTCCTGACCCAGGGATTGAACCCGTGTCTCTTGCGTCTCCTGCATTGGCAGGTGGGTTCTTTACCACTGTGCTGCACGGGAAGCCCCAACATCTCTAGGAGCTCCCGACATCCTTTAACAAACTCCTTCTCTGTGTAATATGCCAGAATCTGCTTCCATGGCTTGCAAATAAGAGCCCTGCCTGGCTCTGCACCCTCCTATTTCAGACTACTCTGTCCCTCCTCCCCTGCCCAACACAGGCTGACATAAATTTCCACGGTGAAAAGAGTAATGTCAGCATGAGAAATTTTTCTGTGACAATGTTGATGACACTTTACATTTTTATAGCTTTTTACAGCCTGTTAAAACAATTCTGAGCTCTCTGCAAACACATTCGTCAATGAGAAAGGGTCTTGGGGCTGAAACCATTAGTTCATTCACCCATTATCACCTTCAGGTCAAAACCCATTAAGTGCTTGCTGGGCTGCACAGCCTGTCACCTGCACAGAGCTTCTTCGTGAAGGGTGCTTGGTAACTCGGGGTTCATCATCTACATCCCCTGCTCTGCATGTGTCCACAGTGCACAGACGAGCAGAAAAACATCGCCAGTCACAGGATATTACATCTGGAAAGACCCTCACTACAGATCGGGAATCTGAGGATGGGTGACTCGGCCCAATATGACATAGCAAGGTCATGACCAATTCAGGATCAGAACCCTGGGTCCTGGCTCTGCCCACGAGGGGTATGCAACACATGTAAGTATATAAAGTGCCGTCACCCAGTGTCAGCCTTCTCCCCACCCACAGACCACCCTCCTCTAGAGTGTTTGGGAAAGAGGAGTGTAACAGCTGGTCACGCCAGGTATGCTGCAGTAACAAACATCCCCAGTCTCAGGGGCTTACACCAACCTGGGTCTACTTCTCATGCACGCTGCCCATCCGCAGCCCTCTGAGAACCGGCCTACTCTAGCAGCCCCATCTGGATACTGCCAATCTCCACGCAGAGAAAAGGAGAGCTCTGGAGGCTCTCTGCCTGGCAATGAAAAGATCCAGTGCCAAAGGGCCCCTTTGCTCAGAACTGGCTGGCCAGAGCTGGTCACAGCACACCACCCAGCCCCAAGGGGACTGGGAAGTGTGGGCCTTCTGTGTGCTCGGAATCCGAGCACAGCTGGTATTGGGTGTAGCTCACAGCACGCGGACCCCCAAGATCTGGCTGAAACACAGATCCAGCATCAGCAGGTGTGGGCCGGTCTGAGACTGCATCTGAGAGCAAAGAGGAGCGTGGTCAGGAGGGCCCCCTGGAAAACCTACAACCAAACAACCAACAAAACACAAAAACAGTGAGCTGGTCTCCCAAACCCCAGCCCTGGAGATGCAGACAGATGATCCACTGAAGAAGGGTCCATGATAATCAACCTTCAGTTAATGATGGAACCAACACATGCCGGGCACCAAGCTGTGGCCGAGGGCTCAGTGGGAACAGGGTGGGGGGCCTTCCTGGTGCATGGGGCTGCCTTCTCATGGGGAGACAAGTTAATAATGAACTCATTTCAGCAGGAGGCTCTCGCAAGAGCTCATGAAGCAAAACCTTCATGCCTCTCTTGGGCTCCAGGCAGCTATATTAATAGTTTTTCCACTGTCTCTCTCCACTCTGCTCTTAAAGACAACCACATGTAAGCTTCTGATCCCACAGTTCCTGTTTTCAGGTCTGAATTTCAGACTGACCAGTGTTGTGAATCGGTGGGGAAATGGGTGGTGGGGGAGGGGTGGGAGAGGAGACCATGGCTCGGGGGTGGGAGGCGGACAGGTGATGGAGCAGACACAGGGCTACAGGCCGGCCTTGGCCACAGCTAGCCTGGAGCCTGGCCTGAGCTCCCTGAAGGCCAAAGTGAGACATGGTCAGTGGTGTGACCTTGGGTGCTGGGTTTGGCTCTCGGAGGGGACACTTGGGTTTCACCTTGGACCAAGGCCCACATGTCTCTATCTGATAGTTCTGTGGACCTAGAGGCACCAGGAATACCTGGTCTTTGAATTGGAGCTCCCTGGTCCTGAGTTTCCATTCATAATTTACCAATTCATAGCAAGACACTTTGATGCAGAGCATCTTGGACTTTTTCTGAATAAGGTTGGGTATAAAACATGGACACGCTCAAGGCCCACCTTGGCAGCCTGCCCCTTAATGGGGGGCTTGGGGGCAGCCCAGGCTGGAGCCCCGCCTGAGTGCCCCAGAGCTGCTGTGGGACCCGGGCTCAGCACCCGCACCCCCCGGGCTTCCATTTCCCTACTGCTGCGGAGGCGCGTCTGGCAGGTGTCTGGGGGTGCCCTTCCTCCCAGGGTGGAGCAGCCTGTCAAAGAGCTCAGAGGTTCCTACAAAGTTCACCCTGATCATGGGGCCATGTGCCAGCTGGTGTCAGAGCCCCCAGGGATCAGATGGGCCTGGGGTGCTCAGACTTCCAGTGTTGGGGAGGTGAGGGCAGAACAGGGCCTGAGGGGTCCTCCCTGCCGCAGAGTGCAGGCAGCCAGCTCCCCATCTTGACCACCGCCCTCTGCCTGGTCCTTCAGTTTAGAGGGAACCCGTCCCATGATGCACTCGCCCCATCCCAAGCAGGTCCCAGGCCCGGCCCGGGGTTCCGGAAGCTGGGAGCCAAGCGGGCTGCTTCAGCAATCTCAGCCCCACCAGCCAAGCTGAGTGGCTACATCCTTGTTGGTTCTCGGACCAGGCACAGGCTCCTGGCCCCATCTCCCAAGCCTGCTTCCCGAGGTTGCTCTCTTGGCCACTTCTCCCAGGGACCTTCTCAGTGCTGGAGCGGTCACGAGGCCCCGGGTGATCAGAACATCCCCAGATCAGACCGCAGAGCTGAGCTCCTGCACGGCCGCCCCCTGGGCACCCCACCCTGAGCTGGAGCAGGGGCTCCTGGCTTGTCTCCCACCAGGAGACACTTGTCCGCACCGACAGCTCCGCGTGCAGACCCCCCGAGGCTGACACCAGCCATCCACGGGGCAGTACCCATCACACCGGCTCACCCGCCCTGGGTCCATTCTGTTGTCTGCTCATGCGTCACCCAGCCCTCACGTCCAACCAAAAACTGACTCCATGGGAGGGGAGCCCTTGGAATGGGTCACAGTCTCCCCCAACCCCCCGCCAGAAGGCCCCCATCCAGCAGCTCAGAGCTGACCTCCAAGAACAGGAAGGGGAGGCCCTGGTGAGCCGGTGACCAGCCTGGGTCTGAAGACCCTGCAGGGATGTTGGCGGGGCCTGGCGCCGCAGACACAGCTCAGGAGCCAGGTAGACAGGTTTATTCCACCCAACCTCTGCCCATGGCAGGCTGCTCGGAGGGTCTGGGGCAGAGTGGTGCAAAGGTGGTCTCGCTGTGGCCCCAGGCGAGTGACAAACGGAAGGGGGGTCGGCCACCCACCCTGGGGTTGCTCCAGGGGCCTGGCCAAGCTGAGGGGTTCACAGTCTCCGTGGTGTGGATGCTGGAGGGCTGGGGTGCGGGCCATGCCCAGACACGCACACAAGGCTGCCAGGTACCTGCTGGATCCCCAACGCCCCAGAACAAAGATGCCGGGGGTGGGTGGGGGAATCTGGCAACAGTCTTTCTGACAAAGACAGGAATGCCAAAGTGGCCGAGGTCGACAGGGGTCCAGACGGGAGAGTAGAAAACGCTCGCGCTCACGCACTGCACACACACGCGGGTTCGGTAGAATCGCGAGGCTGGAATCACACGACGCTCTGCCGGCCCCCCGCCCCCTCAAACTCCGACGTGCCCGAGCCGCCGCCCCGGCCAAAGTCAATGAAGATCCCCTCCGAATCCGAGTCGACCGACTCCAGGATCTGGTCGACCAGGTTCTCAGGGCTGGAGGAGGCCGGTGAGCCGCGGGCCGCGCCCGGGCCGGGCTTGGGGGGCTGGGCCGGCGGGTACAGTCTGTTGGGGCAGGGCCCCGACGGGGGCGACGACGGGGAGGTGCCGAAGGCCCCAGCGGGCCCCGGGTCGGGCGTGTCGGCGAAGCCCTGGGGCTCGGGGCAGGACGTCATCTCGGAGACCGAGTGCCGCCGGATGCCCGCGCCGCCCGCCGCCGCGCCCTCGGCCTCGTGCTCCGCCACGGGGTTCAGCAGCGGCGTGTTGTAGCTCTTGGAGCGCACCACCGGGTTCTTGGCCAGGACGTCCCCGGAGCGAGAGCGCCGCAGGTAGTGCTTCTCTACGGAGAGACAGGCGGAGAGGGGCGTCAGCAGGCGTGGCCGGCCAGGCGCGGGGCAGCCCCGGCTCCCGCACCCACCGCGCGCCCGGCTCTGCACCGAGCGGCCGCTCGAGGGAGGGGAGTCGGGGCCCCGCCACCGCTGACCCTGTGGCGATCCCGGGGACGGGGGCGGGGGATCCCTCCTCCTCTCCTGGGGCCGGCCCACTCCGCCTGGACGGGGCGGGGCTCGACGGAATCGCACGTTTGCACACGTGCACGGGCCTCCCTCATCCCGACCCGCGGTAAGTCACCAGGCCCAAGCACTTGCTACACGCCAGCACCTACTTAGGCGGACAGAGTCCCTACCCTCAGAGCTGCGGTCCTACTGTGTGTGTGTGTGTGTGGACTAGAAACCCCTTTTGGGGGCCAGCTGTGTGTGTGTGTGTGTGTGTGTGTGTGTGTGTGGACTAGAAACCCCTTTTGGGGGCCAGAGCTCAGGCAGCGGCAAACGCTGAGGCAGGGCTGGGGTTTATTCTTAACCCGGGGGAGAGGACGGCCATGGGGGCGGGGCTCAGGCTCCCCAGCTCAGGACCTGCGGTTCCATGCAGCGACCACCAGGTGGCAGGGCTGAGCGTGGCTGGCCGCCCAGGGGCCATTCCTGGACCATGGGAGACAGGCTCTCTCCTGGCCTGGCAGGGGTCTCGGGGTCCAGGGCTGCAGGAGCTGGGGTGGCTCAAAGCTTTCCTCCAGCTGCTGGGGCCCACCTGAGCGCAGGCATGCCGCTGGGCAGGTTTCAGACCTGCAGGTGGATGGGCCCTCCGGACGCACGATGTACAGCTGGCCCGGGGGTCCTCTTCATGTACCTCTTCCCAGGCCCGGGTCCTCCCTGCCCTTGAGCCCCCGGCCTGGCCTTCCCTGAGCGCCTCACCCATGGCCTGGGTCACTTCATGTCATCTGGCAGGGGTCACCTTGGGCACTCGTCTGGGGATGGTTTACTCACTTGTCTGCGTCCCCTGGTGGCAAGAACCCTTGACAGTGGGTGAGGTCACCCCAAACCCCAGGACCAACAGCAGAAGCTGGCACCCAGCAGGTGCTCAGCTGACAGTACTAACTGAGGACACCCAGGCGTGCCCACCCCATAATCCCTCACACACCCCGGGAGCCCCCAAATAAGCTTGGATTTCTTGGGCTCTGGGCCATTGCACGTGCTGGGTCCTTGCGAAACCCTGACCCCAGGATTGAGCATGGATGTGACTTCTGTGGGGGATCCAGGGGCCTCTGGGGCGCTCTCAGAGGAGGCACGGCAACACCACTAATGCTGTCTGCCCACCAGGGCAGCCCTTAAAGGAGGGGTCCCCAGGTGACCCACCCTGTGTGCCCAGTGACCTGCATGCCACACGGCCGGTGGGTACTCGGGGCAGACCTGCTGCGTCTGCACCTCTGGTTCGGTCTGGCCTTTCACCAGAGGCCAAGGTTCCCAGGCAGAGGTGTGGATGGGGCCAGGGGCCACCCCGCCCTCCACCCCAGGCCCAGGCGACCCCTACCCAGGATGCAGGAGTGTGTGAAGGCCCCCTCGCCAGAGTAGAGGCCGTAGGTGCCCAGGTAGGGCGACACCACCTTCTGGATCAGCGTCTCTAGGCGCAGGTAGTCCTTCGTCACGCCCCGGGACTCATGCACCCCCTGCAAGAGGGAGAGGGCAGGAAGGTCACTGGTCAGCCTGTCCCCTGCCTCCCAACCCAGCTGGGCACAGCTCAGAGGCCACCACGAATGGCCTGACCCACTCCCTCTCTCCGGTCCTGGCCCCCACGGCAGGGGCCACTGCACCCTCCCTGTCCAGGCGTCTCTCCAGTTGAAACCTTTGAGCCACTTCCTGCTCCAACGCCCTCGTGGGGGCCCGCTGCACACAGCAGCCGGTGTGGCTGGGAGGCTGAGATGTCCATGGAAAAGGCTCTGAGGCCAAATCAGGCCAGGTGCCCTGAACCCCCACCCAGACAGCTGTGTAACCCCTTCTGTGAGCTGGCTTCCCAGAGGCTCTGGGCAGTCACTGGGCCAAGCTCATCGCCGGGGGCCCCCTACCTCACCCAGCTGTCCCATGGAGTACTGCAGGCAGGCAAGGCTGCCCCCAGGGGCGGGGCCCAGGTCCAGGTCCGCATCCAGGTCAAGCCCCGCCCATCTGATAGCACCATCCACCCCCCTTCCACGCTGCCAGGTCCTGTCCAGCTCCTCCCAACACTTCCCCTCACTCGGAGCTTTGAAGGGCTCTCCACCTGCTCCCATTTCATTGGAACCAAGGCCTGAGCAATGAGGCTGCCCACAGGACAGCCTTGGTCTCGCCCATAGCTGTGAGCCCCGGCAGAGGGCTGGGCACACAGCAGGATTGAGTGAGCTTAATGAAGGATGTTTCCGAATGAATGGATCATTCTCAAAGACTGCCAGCAGTTAAGAAACAGCACACACCCAGGTTAACGTTAAATGATGGTTTAAAACAGGAACAGAATATAGCTCTATGCTGCCTAGGAGAAAGCCACTTAAAGGATAGAGACACGCAGAGGAGAAGCGAGGGAATTCAGGAGATTAAACGTGTTAACAGACCACAGCTCACCGACCATGGCAGGAAAAGCCATGTCAGTTTCAGACAGGACCAACTTCAGACCAAAGAACTTTGGCAGGAATAAGGAAGATCATTAGCTAACAATAAAGAAGTTGATTCTCCAAGATGATACAACAGTCTCTAATGTGAACACACCGAACAGCAGAACAGGAGACTATGGAGGCCAAAAGTGGTGGGGCTGCAAGAAGCAGAGACATCCACGCCCACAGCTAGAGACTTCGCACTGGGCTCAGAAACAGATCCGAGGCAGGAGCAGAGAAGCCCAGGAAGGACGCAGACGGACTGAACACCACCATCAACCAACCGGTACGATCGACATCTATGGACAAGCTCGCCCAGCAGCAGAATCCACATTCTTCTCAAGCTCACATGGGGCGTCCTCTAAAACAGACCGTATTCTGGGCCATAAAACACACCTCGACACATCTGTAAGGACAGAAATCGATGTCTACTCTCAAACCACAGAAGAACTAAACCAGAAACAGAATAACCGATAATCTCCAAATACACGGAAATTAAACAACTCACTTCTAATTAACACGTGAGTCAAAGAAATCTCAAGACCTATTTTTAAATATTTTGAAATAAGTGAAAACGTACCATCCAAATTTATGGGCTGCATCAAAAGCAGTGCTTAGAGGGAAATTTAAGGTACTGAATGGATACATTAGAAAATAAAAAAAATCTAAAATCAATTGTCTAAGCTTCCACCTTAGGAAACTAGAAACAGAAGCACAAGCTCAATCCAAGGTAAGCAGGAAAAAAGAAAGAGCAGAAGTCAGTGAAACGGAAAACAAAAATGAGTAGAGAAAACCAACAAACCCAAAAGCTCTGAAAAGATCAGTAAAATCCACAAGCCTCTAGCCAAGCTACTGAAGACAAAAGAAGATAAAAATGACTAATATCAGCAATGAAAGAGAGGAGGACTTCCCAAGCAAGTCTAGTGGTTAAGACTCTGCTCTCAAGGCAGGAGGCATGGGTTCAGTCCTTGGTTGGGGAACTTAGGTTCTGCATGCCAAAGCCCAACCCAAAGCAAACAAACAGAAACCCCCACAAATAAAGAGACAAAATGAAGAAATGAGAGAAGGAACGTCTTATTACAGACCCCAGAGTGATGTGCGCTCAGTCGTGTCCGACTCTGCAACCCCTCAGGACAGAGGAGCCTGGCAGGCTACAGTCCCGACTCAGGGATGGAACCTGCACTGGCAGGCGGATTCTCCACCGTGAGCCACCTGGGAAGCCCTATGGATGCCCCCCAGAAGTCATCCAGATGAACATGGAGGAATTGTCCCCGCCCTCCAACCACAGCACCGTGAGTGAGGATGTTACTGGTGAGCTATGCTGGCTGTTGCACAAACCATATGTCCCTTCATTCCCAGGACTTGTTTATGAAGCCTGGTCTCTGCCCCCACTTCACAGTGAGGAAACGGGGCCCCGAGGCTGCGTTATTTGGGTGAGCTCAGATGCAGGGCTTCTTCCCCGGTGGCTCAGACGGTAAAGAATCTGCTGCCATGTGAGAGATCTGGGTTCAATCCCTGGGTTAGGAAGATCCCCTGGAGAAGGGTATGGCAACTCACTCCAATACTCTTGCCTGGAGAGTCCCCATAGACAGAGGAGCCTGGAGGGCTACAGTCTGTGGGGTTGCAGAGTCGGACACGACTGCTATTCAGCTTCCACGACCCTGTGAAAAGGAACTGTGACTCTGCGGGTGGAACTCAGTAGGCTCTCAACACACGCTGACCAGGTCCAGCTGGGGCTTGAAAACTGGGGTCAGGTTCACCGCGGGGCTGGGACAAGGCCATGCAAAGTGGAGGCCAAAGCAAGGGCAAAGGGCCGAGGCTGGCGTGCGGATAGCAGCCAGGCAGGGCGGGACGACGCTGGGGGAAAACGGGCCCCAAGCCCAGAAGCTGCACGAGGCAACAGGGACCACCAGGGGTCAGCACTGCCCTGGCCTGGCCCCCACCCACGGGCTGCTCCTGGGATCAAAGTGAAGGCACTCAGTCGTGTCCTACTCTTTACCACCCTGTGGACTGTAGCCCACCAGGCTCCTCCGTCCATGGGATTCTCCAGGCAAGAAAACTGGAGTGGGTTGCCATTTCCTTCTCCAGGGGATCTTCCCAACCCAGGGATTTGAACCCGGGTCTCCCGCACAGCAGGCAGACCTCTTTACTGTCAGAGCCACCAGGGAAGCCCTCCTGGGATTAAAAAAAAAAAAAAAGCAAAGGTTAGTCCCACAGTCACGTCTGATTCTTTGCAATCCCACGGACGACTGCCAGCCTGGCTCCTTTGTCCATGGGATTTTCCAGGCAAGAATACTGGAGTGGGTTGCCATTTCCTTCTCCAGGGGATCTTCCCAACCCAGGGATCAAACCTGGGTCTCCTGCATTGCAAGCAGATTCTTTACCAACTGAGTCACTAGGGAAGCCTGGGATCAAGGTGACACCTTATTCCTCGGCTAGAAATGCCAGCGTCATCACTTCCTGCCCCCAAGAACAAGCACCATGGAGGACTTGGCACCGGTTTCTCCCCATCATCCTTGAACTTGCCCCCAGGGAGGTGGTCCTCCTCATCACACAGATGAGGAGACAGGCCGAGATGCAAAGTCCCTCCAGCTGCTTCCTGCCCCTCCCCAACCCTGGGCAACCCAGCCAGTTCAGTTCAGTTGCTCAGCCGTGTCCGACTCTGCGATCCCATAGACTGCGGCACTCCAGGCCTCCCTGTCCATCACCAACTCCTGGAGCTTGCTCAAACTCATGTCCATCCAGTAGGTGATGCCATCCAACCATCTCATCCTCTGTCATCCCCTTGGAGCAACAGCCCTGTCCATCAACAGAAACCCAGCCGGGTCGGACCTAAATCCCTCTGAAATCCCGACTGCAGGCCTGGCACCTTGCTTCACTGCCAGGACAACCAGTTCCCACCGAGTAGCCCCTGGACCCTTCCGCCCTCAAGGTTCATCAGCCCCTTCCTGCTCTGCAATCTTTAACCAGCTGCCGTGGGTCTCCCCGCTGACCAGCCTCACAGACCCTCATTTAGGAGGACTCGCACGTGCGCGTGGGTTCGGGACAGTGAGCTGGGTTTGGGGCCTGTCCGCCTCGGGCGAGCAAGGACTCTTTTCCCTGTGAGCCTGTGAGGTGGGGGTGGTTGATGGTGCTCCCCCCGAGCTGTGACAGCGAGGTAAGCTGGCTCACTAGGGTGCCGTGCTCACCACGGGGTGTGACGGTTTGCAAAAAGGTCCAACAGGAAGGTCTGGAATTGCTGTAGGGAGTGGGAGGTGGTGGTCCTCAGCCCCAACGCCAGATGGGGGCACGTTGGGGCCCAACCTCTGGGGCACTCCATCCGCACACCCCGGCTCCCCGCGGGGTCCCAGGCCGGCCTCCTCCTTTGCCCCGGCAGCTTCCTCTCCCTCCCAGGTTCTTCCCGAGAGTCCCTGCTTGGTGGGTCTCACACGGACAAGACCCAGGCTCTGTCCCCAGGGAGCCTGCCCCAGTGCCCCGGGCCCCACCGACCTGCAGCACCAGCAGCATCTGCACGATGGCGGGGGGCACACGGGCGTGGGCCCGGGCCAGTGCGTCCTCCAGCTTCACGCCCAGGGTGATGGTGTTCCGAAAGTGCAGCAGGGCCAGTTGGCGCACCGACGGCTCCTTGCCCTGCAGACACGCGGCCGCCGCTGTCACCAAGACCCCCCAAGACATCGGGATGGACCCGCTAACCCCCAGGCCCCCCTCCACCCTGCCCTCCTCCCCAGACGACCCTTGTTCCAAGGAGAGAGGACCCCACGCGGCTTCCTCTGGAGAGGGAGGGGTGACCGTCACACACAGAGACCCTCCTGCGTGTGGGCTACTGAGCACTGCACAGGTCTTCCTGGGGTCCTGGGGAGGGGGCTGCCTTCCGTCCATCTCGGGACGGGGCGGTGTGCGCAGGTGGCCCACGGGGAGCAGAGGCACGTCCACCCCCAGGTCCCGGCCGCTCACCTGCACGGGGTAGAAGACGGCCTGCAGGGTGGGCAGCACGTCGCTGAAGAAGAAGTCCCAGGTCTCCGCCAGGGAGTCCAGCAGCTTCTGTCCTGTGGGCGCAGGGACCGTCACCACCACCCCAAGGGCGCTGGCAGACGCTTCCTGTCTTCCCAGGTCACGCATCACCTCCTCGCACCCGGGGGAGGGCGCGGTACCCCCCGCCCCACCCCCACTGGGGCGATAGAGCCGGGATCCCCTGTTTCTCCTCCCGGTGCCTCAGTTTCCCCACAGAAACAATGGGGCTGGGGGTGGGGGGTCTGCCCTGTGGCCCAGGGCATGGGGCTCTGTGCTCCCACTGCAGGGGGAGTGGGTTTGATCCCTGGTTGGGGAACTAAAATTTGCAAACTGTGAGGTGCAGGCGGGGGGCGGTGAGGGCTGTTAACACTCCTCCCCCAGAGCTGTTGGAAGGAAACCAGACAAAGCAGGGCCTGGGGCAGAGAGGGTATGGGTGTGTGTGTGTGTTCCTGTTTGCACCACACACAAGCCCCCGGGTGCTCCACTCACATGCTCATCTCATCCACTGCCCTGCAGCACCCTGTCTGTCTCCCCCAAGAGACACTCGCAAGGCACCTACACTGTGCCAGGCCTGGCACCAGGGACCCAGCTAAGCCCCTAACTGCCCGAGTCCCACCACGTTGACAGACAGCAGCAATAGGGGCTGGGAGCAGTGGGGGTGGGGAGTGACCCCACCAGGCAGATGAAGAGCTGGGCTTCGGAGAGGGTCTCTCCTTCCAGGGTCCGTGTCCCCACCACCTGGGGCTGCCTAGGGTGGGCTCTGGGGAGCCAGGGTGACGGCCTTCAACAGCTGAAACCCGTCCCAGGCAGGAGGGAGTCAGGCAGGGAGGGCTCCCTGGAGGAGGTGCTAGCCGAGGGTTTGCCTGGTGCCCTGACACCCTTGGCAGAGAAACCATGGAGGCAGACATGTGGGAAGCAAGCGTTTGGACAACAGGAAGGAGCGACACCAGCCACAGGTGGACAGACCCTCAGGGGAGAGACATTTTGAGGTGCCTCCGCGCTGGCTCTGGGCATCCCCGGGAAATGCCAAGTGCTGAACCCTTAGCCCTTCTGCCTGGAACGAGTGGAGAGCCGGGGTGAAGGCTGCCGGCTCAGGATGAGCAGGCTGCCGGGGTGTGTCGCTGAGGCCTCTGCTGCTGGCCGGGACCCCCCGCGGGAAGCCAGACCAGCCGTCGGCCGGGGACACACAGGCGTGGTGGGTGGGTGTCCCTGGGAGCCGAGTGGCCAAGGCCGCAGACTGCAGGTTGGCCAGCCTCCCAGACCATACCACCCACGCCCGGCTCCTGGAGGTTTCCCTGGGAACCAGGTTGGTGAAGGGCCCTTGCCTTTTCAGTTCCCTTTCCCTGCGTTCTGGGGTACCCCCCAACTGTGAAGTCCCCCAGTCTGTGGAGATGCCAGGCTCGGAGAGGGCAGCTTGGCGGCGGGAGGGTGACCGTGGGGAGGAGGGGGGTCTCTGCATATGACCCATCTGCCTGGTGGCCAGCTCCGGGTCTTCCCTGGGGGCTCCACGGCGGGCTGCCTGGAACCCAGGATGGTGGGTGCCCACCCCCTAAGGAGCTTGGCCTGCACACAAAGGTCCCTTGAGGTTCCCGCCGTCGCCGGCGAGAAGAAAGGCGGCTCAGTTCCCGGGCGGCCGTGGGGCGGCTCTGGGCGCGCGCCAGGCCGGCGTCTGGCGGAAACGCAAGGGAAAAGGAGATCTTGTAAAACCGAGCACGGGCCCGAGCAGAGCTGCACGCAGACCAGGGGTCAGGAGGCTTGGCCCCGTCTCTTGGCTGGAAGCTCTGCCGCCCGGGGACTTGGGGTGGGGGCGCTGGGGTTGTCAGCCGTGAGGCAGGCACGTGGCGTTAAAGCCCAGCCCCGGGGGCCCCCATCAGCCCAAGCCTCAGTGTGGTCCTCTGCAAAATGGGTGTGATCCGCGTGTCCACACTCAGTAGGCTGAGCGCTGCCATGTAGCAGGCACTCGCTGTTAGCCTGGGCCTCTGTGGTTTGCAACCAACCCAGCAGGACCAGGACCGCCCAGGGGTTGGACAGCCCTTGAGCCAGTTCTGGGATGGGGGTTTGGTCAGCCTGTTTGCTTTCCTTTGGTTAGATCGTGCGGGCCCCGGAGGCAGAGATGGGCCGGGCTGACCTCAGCTCAGGTCTCAGCCCGAGGCAGCGAGACCCCCGGGGACAGCAGTGACCCCAGGGCAGCTGGAAAGGCCACCACCGCAGGGGCTCAGAGGTGAGCGCATGAGGGTCACTGCAGTGGAGGTGGGTGGCCTGACCTCTAACAGGCCCGGATTCCTGCGGGACAAGGCCGAGTCCAAGGCCTGGAGCCTATGCAAGACCCTCGGATTCCCCTCAGAGACCCCGAGTGTCTGCCTGCTGAGAAATGACCCCCGCTGCAGCTGAGTCCTTGGAACTGTCACCTTCAACGTGTTCCCTGGAGGAAGGCTGCCATTTCAAGGCCCCTCGGGGCTTCCCACATTTCCAGGAATCAGTCTGCTCAGGAGCAACGTTCAAGGCCTCACTGGAGGCTGGAGTGGGCAGGTAGCAAGGTCCTGGGGCTGCCCGCTGTGGGGTCACCTGCCTCCCAGCAGAGGCATGGGCTGAGGACATGGTTGGCCACAGGGAGCAGTCTTTGGGACTTAAATTGGGGTAGAAGGCAGTGAGGTGGGGTGGGCTCCCAAGGCTGCCTCTTGGGGTGCGGCTGGCCCCTGTCCCCACTGCGTGGGCTGAAGGAGGCCACATGTCCTCCTGCAAAGACCACATTTCAAGGCCTGACTCCATGCAGCCCTCCCTGACTGCCAGGTGGAGCCAACCCTCCCTTCCTCAGGGCCTCCCTTCCTCCTGACACCCGTCGCACTGGACTGTCGCTGTCTGCCCCACATCTGTGTGCCCAGCTGGGCTGTGAGCCCTGCCAGGCAGGGCCCAGGTCCACCTCCAGCTCCCCAGAGGCCCCCTGGGGCCTGACCTGTAGTGAGCGCACTGATGGAGCCCGTCTGACCCCCACCAAGGTGGGGACAGAGGGAAATGACGTGTCTGTGGCTGGCTGGGGACTGGAGGCTGGGCCCTCTGGCCCCCCAGCCTGGGGCTCCGTGCCGGTCCCCAAGGCCAGGGGAGGTTGGATGGTGTTAGTGCTCCCTGCTGGGTGGCCTGGAGGCCACGGCCACCATGGGCAAGACTCCACCAAGCTGCACAAAGCGCCTCTTCTCCAGAGGGCCCAGCTCCCTTTGGCCGGAGCTGGTGGGAGGGCAGACATTGCTGGAATGTGCCGAGTCAGGAGAGGGGTGTGGGAGGGCCCCTCCTCCAGCAAATCATCCTGCCGGCTCAGGTGCCACCTCTTTCAGGAAGCCTGCCCAGATCCCCAATGGCCTGTGCCTCTTGTCCCCACGTCTGTGGTTCTCACGGCCCTTCTCAGGCTCCTGCCTGGGCTGCTTCCACCCGACAGAGGCAGAGCTGGTGCAGAAGGGACAGAGGACACAGCTCTGAGTGAATGCTGAGTGCCCCAGGCCTTAGTCTCCATCTCTGTGAAATGGGCTAAGGCCCTTGCTTTCCAGAGTCAGTGAGGATGCAAAGGGGAACCTGGAGCAGCGGAGAGAGGAGTGCAGATTCGGGCACCAGGCTGCCAGGGAGGGGTCGTGTAGCCCGAGCGAGTGACTCAGCCCCCGTGCCTCAGTGTCCCCAGCGTTCAGTGGCTACAACGATGGAAACTTCTGCACGGGTCTGTCGGGCGATCCAGGAGTTGGGCGATGGAAGCTGCTGGGATGAGTCCAGCACCCGTGTGGGGCTTGGGTCTGGCACAGAGGGGCCTGCCCCACGCGGGGCGGGGCACACAGCAGGCCCGCAATAGCACATAATCAGCCTGAGCTGGGTTCTTTGCATAACTCGATTTATCTCTACGCCAAGTCACCCCTACCAGGAGGCGAACATACTGCATTTATCACCCCCCAGCTCACAAACATGGGGAACCCAAGGTTTCTGGGACCTGGCCTGTCCTTCCAGAGCTCTGGGCCTGGTCAGGAGCTTCCCTCTCCTCGCTGGGGGCCGCCGTGGGCAGAGAGGCCAGCTGTGACTCCTGGCTTGGTCCCTAGGAGGGCAAGGGGGATATGCTCTGGACCTGGATGCCCTGGGTTCCAATCCCACCTCCACCTCTTAAACATACTGTGGTTCTGGATGAATTGAGGGCCACTGCTGTCCTGTCCCCAGAGGCCTCATGGGGCCCCAAACCTCGGCCGGGAGCCCAGGTCAGCTGCTTCTCTGGCCGGGGGCTCCTCGCTCTGCCGTGTCCCAGGTCTAGACCACTCCCCCTCTGGTCCTCAAGGATCCTGATGGGGGTTCTCCCAGCCTGCTGGGACGGGGTTCCTGGGGGCCAGAGAGCCCCATGGGCAGTGAGGTGAAGCAGAGGCCTTCCCCCCGACATCCCTCGGCCCTCCAGGGCCCCATCAAGGTCCCTTCCCAAGATCAGATCTTGGCCCCGCTGCCCCCGAGGCATCGCTCCTGCCCCTCTGGGCCCCCTCGCCCGGGAGGGCCACCCCACCTCCCCAGAGCCCTAGGTGGAGCCCAGGTGAAGCCAAGGTACCCAGGGGCCACACTCTCAAGCAGCTGGCACCTGCTCCTGGCCACGAGACCGCCACACTCACCCTCGTAGAAGCGGATCTTGTCTCGCAGGATCACCATGCCTTTCGTCAGCAGCTGGTTCTGCAAGGCCCATGTGGAGATGCCGTCACTGCCCCGGGGTGGGGGGACCCAGGGCCCCCAACACTTACTTTCCAGCAGGCAGCTGAGGCCCCGAGGGGGAGGGGCTCACCGATGACCCATAGCCCACCTGCCCTGGAGCTGGGACCTCAGCTTCCCTAGTGGACATGGGTGATTGACCCAGCTGGGTTGTCCTGAGACAGAAAAGGATAAGGAACCCCCAACCTGCCCCCCAGAGACGGGCCAGGCTGGGGTCTCCTGCTCCAGGTTGAGCGGGTGGGCAGGTAGCTGCCCCTGAACCCCATGTGGAAGGAGGGTCTTTCAGGCAAGAGGGGCTCCGTGACCGAAGGATGGCGTGAGCGTGGCCATGGCCCACCTGAGGCTCAAACGGCAGCCCCTGGGACCACCCCTCAAGCAACACCAGGTGGCCCTCACAACAGCTGGAGCAGCCAGAGGATGGGAACAGTCCGGGGGCCAAGGACCGACGGGCAGCCCCCGGCCTACAGGGGCACGTCACTCGGCTGCAGAGAGGGACGGGGCTCTGACACAGGCACGACGTGGAAAAGGCCGGGGATCAGACAGTGGGAACAGCAGTCTGTCCCCCCGAGAAGAGCTGTGAGTATGCTGACCTCCACCGCACTGCACGCTGTTCAGAGGCAGGCTGTGCAATCTATCGGTTTACACCTCAATAAAGCTGCTAGGTTAAAAAACCAACCCTACACCCACAGGATGGGAAGAGGCCCCAGGCTGGTTCTCACCCCCCTCTCCTGGGGCGAGGGTTGGGCACCTGGGCCTGCATGACGGCACCCCTGCCTGTACCACCTCGGTCTCCCTGCCTGTGCGACCTCAGGGGCCCCGGGGCCCTTTGCAGGCCTGTGGCTTCTGCAGCACCTGGGAAAGGGCGACCTGGGTGATGCCGGCGCCACGCTAACACTGTCACCACACGGCTCAGGGTGACACAGCCCAGGGCTTGTAGATGAAGAACACCGGGACTCTGGGGACCAACCCTGATCTTCCAGGAAGAGGCGGGCAACCAGTTAATCACAAAAGTGACCTCGAGCCCCATGCCAGGCAGGCCTCTGACCGCGTAGCCACCCTGACACCCAAGCTGGCTGGCTGGGGAAACTGAGTCAGGGCCAGGTAGACACCTCGAGCCCAGCACGCCACGCACCCGCCAGGGGCAGGCACCCCTTTCCCACCCTGTCCTTTCCAGCCAACCCAGGAAGCAACCCCGGGCCTGACGGGGGCAGATCACACCCACCTGTAGGTACTCCGTGAAGAAAGACCCCAGCTCCGTCTTCAGCAGCTGCCTGTGGGGGTGGGGGGCAGAAGTCAGAGACCCCATGGTGCTGGTGAGGGTGGGGGTGGGGTGGGGGCCGCCTGCAGCAGGAGACCAACCCCCTTAGCCCAGAGACCGGAGGATGTGGCCAGATGCTTCTCTAAGCTAGACGAGTGGCCAGTAACGCGGGGGAAGACATTATCAGTCAGGTCAGGGGAAGGCTGACCATTGTCAGTCACCGAGGGAACCAAACCCAGACCCCGACACCCGCCCTGGCGCTGTTAGAATCAAGGCCCTGGGCTGTAACATGTGTCGGGGAGAAGCTGGGGAAAACAACCCCTCACACTCGGTAAGAAGGAATGCAAGACGGCACAGCCGCTGCGGACAATGGCTGGGCAGCTCCTCAAAAGGTTCAGTGTAGACCTGAGGTTCGGTGTAGATCCCCGAACCCCCACCCTTAGGTGCAGACCCTGGAGCAATGGGAACAGAGGTCCACATGAGGTCTCCTACATGGATGCTCCCAACAGCCGAAAGGTGCAAACCACCCAAATGTCTGTCAACACAGGACTGGGGAAACAAAAGGGCGTGGTTTCATACAATGGGGTATTATCCAGCCATAGAAAGAAATGAGGCGCTGATACCTGCTCCAGCCCAGACGAGCCGCAGGCATGGAGGCGCACTGGGCTGAGGGCAAGAAGCAGACGCCAAGCCCACGTGCATTATCCTATGACTCCATTTATAGGGAACAGCTGGGCAAACCCATGCAGATGAAGTGGACTGAACCTCCCAGAGGCCGGTGGTGGTGCTGGGGGCTGATACGGAGTGACTGTTAAGGGGCGACTGAGCGACTTCACTTTTACTTTTCACTTTCATGCACTAGGGAAGGAAATGGCAACCCACTCCAGTGTTCTTGCCTGGAGAATCCCAGAGACGGGGGAGCCTGGTGGGCTTCCGTCTATGGGGTCGCACAGAGTTGGACACGACTGAAGCGACTTAGCAGCAGTAGCAGTAGCAGGGGGGTGGGGGGTGATGAAAATGTCCTGGAATTAGATAGTGGCCATAGTTGTACAAGCTGTTGAATGGACTAAAAACCACTCAACTGTACATTGTAAAAGGATAAATTGTATCTTAAACAAACATATACGGGCTTCCCTGGTACCTCAGACAGTAAATAATCTGCTTGCAATAAAGGAGACCCAGGTTCAATCCCTGGGTTGGGAAGATCCCCTGGAGAAGGAAATGGCCACCCACTCCAGTATGCTTGCCTGGGAAATCCCATGGACAGAGGAGCCTGGTGGGCTACAGTCCATGGGGTTGCAGAGTCAGACTCGACTGAGCGACTAATACTTTGAAGGGACATCTTAGGCCTTCAGGGTCGGGGTGGGGTGACCTGTCCCAATCCCTCATCTACTCCTGCCCCGAGCTGACGAGGAGGTTTGCCGCTTGTTTATCCCAGGGTGCAGGGACAGGATGGCACTGGTCGGGTCATGAGAGAGAAGAGCACGGAGGTGGGAAACGCGTTCTTGCACAAGGTAGCTGTGAGACCCTGGGCAGGTCTCAACCTCTCTGAGCTTCAGCCTCCTCCGCTACAACGTAGGACTAACGCCTCGGCCTTCCCAGATGCCCTCGATGCTGGTCTTTCCCAGCTCCTGCAGCCGAGTTCAGTTCTCAACTGTTCGCAGGAAATAAGGGGTGTTCAACTGGGCTGTAATGGCCTTTCTGGGAACAAAACTCCCGTCATTAGGCAGGTGGGTCCTTCCTCTTTTAACAGAATAAATATCCTTCATGATGCTCAACGGCAGCTGGGAATGTGGGCGTCATCTTGAGCCACTGCCCAAGTCCCTCCCCGTTTCCCCTGCAAAGCGGTCCAGACCAGAGAGGGGGTGTGAAGGCCACGGGACACGGCTGGGGTCGAGGGTCACAGAGTGGTCACCGCCCACCTCAGCTCTAAGGGTGGAACCTAGGGCTAGTGGACAGGGGAGCCTGCCCGGGGTCCCCTCTTCCTAGCACGGCCCTCCCACTGCTCCCAGACCCAGGCCCACATGATGGGACAGACGGCCACTCACCGGACACCTTCGTTCAGGCTGAAAAGCTCCTGGTCTGGCAGTCCCTTGCGCTGGAAGACAGCGATCACCCCGTTGTGGATGCTGCAGGGGGAGGTTGGAGGGGGAGAGGAGGGTTGCCGACCAGACCCTGAGCCCCAGCCCGCCTTCCCTCTCCCGTGGCGCCCCGCCCACTCCGCTCGAAGCTGGGCAACGGCCTCTCGCAGAGAAAGCAGGCCTGGAGCACACGGGTCGGCCGCCCCCACGGGACCCCATCTGCCCCAGAGCCTCAGATCCCATCTCGAGCTCCAGGCCTGTCACCGGTCACGTCTCCTGGAGCTCCCGGGTACCTTCCACACACTCTGCCTCCCTTTCCGTATCCCTGAACCCTCTGCACCCAGGCCAGAAACTAGGGGACACCCTGTGATGGCCTCCTGCACCCCCAAATATAACCGCCTTGAGAGTCCCTTGGACTGCAAGGAGATCCAACCAGTCCATTCTGAAGGCGATCAGCCCTGGGATTTCTTTGGAAGCAATGATGCTAAAGCTGAAACTCCAGTGCTTTGGCCACCTCATGTGAAGAGTTGACTCATTGGAAAAGACTCTGATGCTGGGAGGGATTGGGGGCAGGAGGAGAAGGGGACGACAGAGGATGAGATGGCTGGATGGCATCACTGACTTGATGGACGTGAGTCTGGGTGAACCCCGGGAGTTGGTGATGGACAGGGAGGCCTGGTGTGCTGTGATTCACGGGGTCGCAAACTCCGGGAGTTGGTGATGGACAGGGAGGCCTGGCGTGCTGCGGTTCATGGGGTCGCAAACTCCGGGAGTTGGTGAAGGACAGGGAGGCCTGGCGTGCTGGGATTCATGGGGTCGCAGAGTCGGACACGACTGAGCAACCGATCTGATCTGATCGGTGTCCCCAGGTGCCCTGGACCTGGCCCCTAACCCCCTGAACTGTGTCTGTGGTGTCTGCCCCTGGCCCCACTGGGGAAGCTGCCCTCACCACAGGCCTTTGCACGTCCCTCCTTCAGGGCCCAGGCGGTCTCAGTGTTTACGCTCCATCACTGTGCAGCTACGTGTCTATAGGCGCCTTGTTTGACCGACTGGCTCCCACCACCACCTGCAAACCTCAGAGCACAGGCCTGCGCCCTCAGTGGCTGCGCGCTCGAGCCTGGCTCAGAGGAGAGCCTGGTAAATGCTGTTCCGTCCTTAAGTCGCGGCCAACTCTTTGCGACCCCATGGACTGCAGTGTGCCAGGCTCCTCTGTCCTTTACCATCTCCTGGAGTTTGCTCAGGTTAACAAGTTCATTGAACTGGTGATGCCATCCAGCCACCTCATCCTCTGCCATCCTCTTCTCCTTTGGCCTTTAATCTTTCCCAGCATCAGGGTCTTTTCCGTGAGTCGGCTAGCGACATTCATCCGGACTCTCCCTGGCCCTGCAGATCCAACTGGCCCTGAAGCCCTGCCCATCTCTACCCCTGAGATCTCCGCTGCACCATCTTTCCTTCACCCGACCTCTGACTGCAGTCGGCCTCCTCAGTGCACCCGCCTCCACCCAGGGCCCTGCAGACACAGCCTAAAGCCTGAATGTGGCACTCAAGGCTCATCTGGAATGGTTCCTCCTCCCTAGGCAGAGTACTGGTGCCATGCCTTAGGGTCTTTGTATCCATTTCTCCTACGGGGCGGGGGCGGCCACGGTGGTGGTCTTTATGCTACTCGGGGAAGGCAATGGCACACCACCCCAGTACTCTTGCCTGGAAAATCCCATGGACAGAGGACCCTGGTAGGCCGCAGTCCATGGGGTCGCTAAGAGTCGGACACAACTGAGCGACTTCACTTTTCACTTTTATGCATTGGAGAAGGAAGTGGCAACCCACTCCAGTGTTCTTGCCTGGAGAATCCCAGGGACGGAGGAGCCTGGTGGGCTGCCGTCTATGGGGTCGCACAGAGTCGGACACGACTGAAGCGGCTTAGCAGCAGGCAAGTAACTATTCACGCTGGAGCTCCGGCTCAGAGGCCACCGCCTCTAGGAAGCCCTCCTGACATCCCTTCCCCTCCTGTCCTGGCGCTTTGCTGTTTGCTTCCATGTCCATTCCTGCCACCGGCCACAAGCTCCCAAGGGTGAGAACCAGGGCTGGGGGCTCCACCGCCCTCCACACAGGACTCGGTTGCTGCTGTAAAGCTCAGCACCATAGACTGCTTCTTGGTGTTTAGGGACCGCTGGACACCAGTTGCTGTACATACCATGTTGTAGGCGGCAGCCACCAAGCTCCCGGAGCCCTTGTCTGCTTTCCCCAGGCCCACCATTCCTAGTAACATGGACTGGCCACCCACTTTGCAGATGAGGAAACTGAGGTTCAGAGGGGCCAGGTTCCAGGAGGCCACCGAGTGCACCCAGCAGCTGCTCCTACTTTCTGTGGAGCCAGCAGTGGTCAGGGCTGCCGGCTTGCACCCTGGAAGAGGCAGGGCAGGGGCAGGGCCCACACGCCCTGGGTGGGTGAAGGCGGCTCTGGGCAGTGCAGGGACACGCCTGGGGACCAGGCCAGGTGCCTCGTCCCCTGACCTGAGGCGCAACCACCCCGGGGCCTGCAGCTGGAATGCTGCTTATTCACGTGGCCAGGGCCACACGCCCTCCCACTTGTTTCCTGCCTGAGAAATGGGGGTCACAAGCGTGCCTGCCCCCAAGCTGCCGGGAGGATGAAAGCCTGGCCAGGCCCGAGCCTCAGTGTGGTCCCGGCTGGGATTGCGCTCACCTCCGTCAGGAGGCCTGTGTGGACCCAGCCTACAGCTCTGACACAGTCAGGCTGTTCCCCATTTACAGGCTAAAAAAAGTAAGTGTCTGTTGGGAAGTCAAACGGCCACAGGAAGCCCGACTGCAGCTGCTACCCTGAAATCCGAACAGCCGGGGACTCGCGCCCGGTGGGGCTGTGGGGGTCAGCCCCTCCCAGTCCTGCCGGGGGCAGGAGCCCAGAGCGCTGGCACGTGGGGCCCTGTGGGGCCTGGCCACTGCGGAGGCTCAGAGGGGCCTGCCTGGGGGAAGGCCTTGTCAGCCTCCAGGGCCTGGCCCTGCTGTTCTCAGTGGCCTCTCCAAATCCTTCCTCCTCTTCCAGTGAACGTTCTGGAGGAACCCCAGCCTGCTCTGGTCTGCCGCCCAGAGGCCACCCTAACCACGTGGCTTTGGATGGGAAGCCGGCTCTTGGGAGAAGCCTTCCGGAGGCCCTTGGGGGTCCAGCACTCACTGGGTCACCTGCACCGCCCCCTACTCCGCCTCAGGCCTTCATCCTTGCTGTCCCCTCTCCTGCAGGCTGACCATGAAGTCAGGACCCTCTCCCCTCCCGCCTGTGTGGGGAGTGTATTTGGCCTTATCTTCTTTTGCAAGAGGAGAGGTTTGTCTGGATTACTGCCTGCTTCTCGCAGCCCAGGCCTCACACCGCTCTACATGCATGTAGAGCCCTGCCCAGCCCTGGGGTCCCCCTTGAGTTCCCCAGCCATCCTGGCCTCCTGCTCTGTGGACCCCGATCCTACCCTGCCCACCTCCAGCCCCCAGGCTGGTCTGAGTTTGCACCCCAGCTCTGGGCTCCCTGGCTGCACACCTCTGCCAAGACTGGACCACTCGTGCCTCAGTTTCCCCATCCGTACAATGAGACTCATATAATCACTGTCGCTGTAGGAGACACTGGGGAACAGATAGCGCCCTGGGGTTATGTGTGTTACACATCATCAGAGTTGACTGTGGGGGTGGGGGGCAGGGGTTGCCCCTAGAAGCATCCACCATGGCTCTACCATCTGCCCTGGGTTTTCTCCATCTCCTACTAACCATGGCATGAGGTGGGGACTACGAAAGTCCAAGCTGCAGAAGGAAACGGTGAGGCCGGAGAAGCCAGGGCACGCCATGTCATACAACTTGATGCCTGGTGGGGCCAGAGAGGAGCCCGGGGCCCACCGTCCTCCCACCCCACGTGGCTGCTCCAAATGGGGGTGGTGGCCAGGCAAGGTCCTGCCACTTCCCATTTCTCTGCAGCTGATGTTCCACGCTGTTTCTAAAGTTTTGAGTTGGGTCAAGAATAAAGCCCTGCTGGGATAGAGACGAGACTGGGGGCCGCGGCTGGGGGGGAACGGGAGTGGAGAGGCAAGGCCCTTGTGGGTCTTCTCCTCTCAAACAGAAGTGAAACGCCAGCCCGTGGCCTCCCCGAGCAAGGTGAGCAGGCCCAGCCAGGACATGGGCAGTGGCCCAGTGGAAACTGCAGGCGCCCAGGGGCCCGAGTGGAGGCCGACCCGTCACCTCCTCTTGCTGGGAGGCCCTCTCCAGACCTCCCGCCCACCTAGGGAGACAGGATGGCAGGAACCAGTCTCAGCACCTGTCACCCGAGCACAGGGCAAGAAGAGAAGCCCGGACCCCTTGGTGAGGCTCCACGGCCCCCACAATGGGGCCCAGACCTGCTGCCCTGAGGCTGGCTGGGGGTCCCCGTGCTCAGGCTGGGGGAGGAAGGGCTGACTGTGGGGCTCTGGGGGGACTTGCCTTGGCTGCCCTGGCGTGGGCTGGTACCGGTGTGGGGCTGCCAGCGGGTGGGACCCCAGCAGGGCAGGACCCTGGCCACACCTCTCACTGTCACCACAGGGTGTCCCTGTAGGAAACCCTGGCAGAGAGGAAGCAAGCGACAAAGCCCTGGCAGGGCACAACACATCTCCAGGGATTCCTGGGAAGGCTGGGGCCACAGGCAAGGACTGGAGGTGGAGGCCTGCCCCGTTGTGGGCCCTGCTCTGCTCCGGACCTGCCTCTGGAGCCTCAGGGAACGAGCGAGGAGTGCAGGCCTCCGCCAGGTACACCCCTCACCTTCCCAACTGCCTGGTGCCCCAGACTGAGTAGGTTGGGGCAGCGGGAATGCCAAGCACAGGCCCCCACTGGCCTCCCCTCCCGATCCCAAACACCACCCATGAAGTGGTGGCAGGAGCTCTGGACTTAGAACTGGACAGGTCCTCTAGCCTCTGAGCCTCAGTGTCCTGATCTGCAAGATGGGGGCAGGAGTCCCACCTTACAGGCTGCTGCAGGGAAGGAAGGCAGCCTCTTCCATGCCCAGGGTTGGGACAGGGCCCAATACTGGTTGAGGGTGGGCACCCCCATCGGAGGGATGCGGTGTTCAGGGCCCAGGAGGAGAGCCGGGCACAGGATGCTCTGCATTCCCTGCCCCCTGCCTCGTCCCTCCAGGACCAGGGATGGGCGGATGAGCAGGGTGGGCTGCAGCCTCTGGGCTCTCACCGCCAACCCCCACCCGTCCTGGTCCCAGTGGACACGAGTTCTGGGCTGTGGCTTCAAGTCGGACCAGGGTTCAGACCCAGCGTTAACAGGGGCTCTTGGTCAAGTCCCTCTCCTTCTCTGGCCTCAGTTTCTCTGAAGACCACCATTGCAGCTGTGGAGACGCATCTGCAGGAGTGAGGGCCCCGCCCCGGCATTGGATGGGCTCCCACAGCTGGAAGGCAGGCGGGCGCCTGGCTCAGGCATTCGGGTGAGGAGTAGGGCTCCCTAATGGTCTATATCCTGTGGCCAAAATGCAGGACTCAGGCCAGGGTTTGGGGAGCTCTGCCTGTCCCCCAGCTGGCCCCTCAGCTCAGGGACATGACCTTTGTGCAGCTCAATGCTCCGCACACACAGAAGGGTCCAGACTGGGCAAGGTGCTAACTGGGGCCAGCAAAAGGACAGACAGGGACATAGCATGCCACTTCCAAGTCCCTGGGGAGGGGACGAGGGGCTGTAGGTGGGGGCGACAGGTGAGGCGTCCAGCCCTCTGCAGGGCCAGCCCTGGGCCGGGCCCGGGGCACAAGCCCACTCCGGAAAGCAGCCCCAGGGGCTTAGGAAACAGCTGCCGACGGTTCTGCTCTAGTTTCTGGTTCGTGAGTGTGGCCCGGTGGGCCAGCCCTGCACCCAGAGCTCCCTCACACACCCACGGGAGAAGGGAGCACAGTCCCCTGCCACGTGTGGCCAGTGTTCACACTGCTCCGTGGTTATGTTCTTCTCAGCACTGACTACCACCCACTCGGGCCTCATGGCTTTACCCGCGGCCCCGTTTACCTCCTGACCCCCTTCCTCGACTCCCGACTCCATGCCTGGGGCTGGGACAGTGCCAGTGGGTGAACGAATGGACGAGGGAAGGAACAGCCAGGTGACACGTGGATGCCACCGTCACGGGCACATGCTCTGTGTTTTGTCCCACATCCAGATGAGGGAACAAAGAGAGGCCCAGGGAAGTCAGAGGACCGGGCCAGGTCAGTGCAGTGGGTCTCCAAGAAATTCATGTCCTCCCAATGCCCTAGATCTTATTTGTAAACAGTCTTTGCAGACGTAATTAGTAAAGGACTCTGAGACAAAACCAGTCTGGATTTAGGTTGGGCGCTACATCCTATGAGTGGTATAAGAGGAAAGAGAGGGAAGTTTTGACACAGAGGACAAGACCAGGTGGAGGCAGACAGAGAGAATGGAGTAGCGTGGCCAGAGGCCAAGGAGCCACGGGGAACTGTAAGAGGCAGGAAGGACACACCCCCCGCTGCAGCCTGCGGAGGAGCGAGGCCCCACGGACACCTGATTTTGGACTCCTGTGCTCCAGACTGGGAGAGAAGGACTTTCTGTTGTTTTGAGCCACCAGTTCAGTTCAGTTCAGTTGCTAAGTTGTGTCCGACTCTTTGCGACCCCATGAATTGCAGCACGCCAGGCCTCCCTATCCATCACCAACTCCGGGAGTTCATTCAAACTGATGTCCATTGAGTCAGTGATGCCATCCAGCCATCTCATCCTCTGTCGTCCCTTTCTCCTTCTGCTCCCAATCCCTCCCAGCATCACGGTCTTTTCAAATGAGTCAACTCTTGGCAAGAGGTGGTCAAAGTATTGGAGTTTCAGCTTTAGCATCAGTCCTTCCAATGATCACCCAGGACTGATCTCCTTTAGGATGGACTGGTTGGATCTCCTTGCAGTCCAAGGGACCCTCAAGAGTCTTCTCCAACATCACAGTTCAAAGGCATCAATTCTTCGGTGCTCAGCTTTCTTCACAGTCCAACTCTCACATCCATACATGACCACTGGAAAAACCATAGCCTTGACTAGACGGACCAAGTTTGTGCCAATTATTTTACAGTTGCCCTGGGAAACTAACATGGCCACAAAGAAAAAGGGGGTTCACTTTGGGCTTAAAATGAGGCATCCACGACTCAGCAAGGCAGGTCCCGCACTGCCCCGTGCCCCGAGGCTGCTGTCCTGGGGAACACTGCAAGGAGTCGGGGTGGGCCAGCAGGCAGCCAGAAGAGGCCCCGGCCCCCGGTGATACCCATGGAGCTCCAGTGGGGAAGACTCTACCCCTCCCTGACTCAGGGCTCTCTCTGCCAGGGGGAGGACAGCAGGCGCTGTGCTCTGTGGCATCAGCACGGGCAGGCCTCCTGGTCCTTTCATTCTTCCCCTCTAAATGGGGGTGTGGGGTGGTAATCGTATCTCCCTCCCCGGGTTATGATGGCAGCAGGCAAAGTGAGCCAGGGGCCCCTCGCAGGGGCCCAGCCGTAGGGGTGTGGCAGGGCAGGTTGAGCTGCAATGGGTCCAAGGCTAGGTGGCTAAGGAGCCTGGGGAGAGCTGGCTGCCGGCCGGGCCACACCATACAGTCCGCCAGGGACAGGGCACAGAACGGCTCTGAGGTCCTAAAGTTCCTTTAGGTTAAAAAAAACCAGTGTGTGGGGGGACCCATGTGGCCTCTCTCTACAGGCACCCGCCTCGGCTGTGGAAGACTCAGAGCCAATCCTAGGGTGCCCCCATCTCTGCCTGGAGACCCCCGAGTAGCGCTGAGCACTGCAGGAGAAAGCTGCTGTTGGTGAAAGCTCAGGAACCAGCAGACTTCTAGCACACACGTGTGCTCAGGTGCTCCAGTCGTGTCGGACTCTCCGTGACCCCGCAGACGGGAGCCAGGCTCCTCTGTCCATTGGATTCTCCGGGCAAGAATGCTGGAGTGGGTAGCCATTCCCTTCTCCAGGGGATCTTCCTGCCTGAGGGGTTGAACCCGCGTCTCTTAGGTCTCCTGCACTGCCAGGCGGGTTCTTTATCAATGGTGCCACCTGGGAACCCGTGAGAGGCCCTCTCAAAACCTATCCCTACAAGGCCCACCCTGACATGTCCCCAGTGGGAATTTGAGCTTGAGTCGTGAGTTACCAAACACCTATTATGTGCTAGACACATGCTGAGGGCTTGAACACAGAACTTCACCTTTAATTCCTACAACAGCCTAGGAGGTGGGCATTTTAAAGGACAAGGAAATTGAGGACCAGGGAGGCTCAGTGACTCTCTCAAGCAGGGAAGAGGCAGACCTGGAATGTGAACTAACTCTGTCTCCTGGGCTGGATCAGGGCAGAGAGACGAGGAGGGGGACTGCTTCTCTCTCAGTGCTGAGGGTGGAGGAACTGCCTCTTTGGGCCGCACTTGGTCGCTGGGCCCAGGAGATGCCCCGAGGGAGTCCTTCCCTCCCTATCCCCACACCAGTCCTGTAAGAAGGAACGCTGACCCATGGGGAAACTGAGGCCGACTGTTCCCTAACTCTCAAGCCGTTTGCAACCTGGTAGAGGACAGAAGCGAAGGGCACAGAGGATGGTCTCAGGCTGGCAGCCCTGTGCTTCCTGCCACGCTCAGGAATAGGTGAGCGTCCACGCTGACAGTTGGTTTCCTGGTGGCCCAGACCACAGACGGTGGAGCATCTGGCAGGGCGTGTGCAGTGGTGGGGGCGGCTCACATCCACAGCCCCCCTGGACAGCCTGCGCCCCTCTTTTCTCCTCCCCTCCCACTTTCCTTTCGGTGGAAATTATGTTTTTGAATAGGGCTCCTGAGCAAACACGGTGGGAAATCCCACTAAACAAATCGTCTCTTTTTCCGGATTCCCCCAGCCTCGCTCTTCAAACAAAGCTGGTGGGGTGGGGGTGGGACTTCCCACGGCCCCTGCTTGTCTGGGAAGGGCTCGCTGGGGGAGGGTCGTCTCAGGAATGCCAGGCAGCTGCTGCTGCTGCACCCCTGCTGACAGCTGGGAAGGCAGGGGCCCTCCCCCCGCGCTCAAGGGAAAGCCGGCCGCCCCCACTCCCGACCGAAGGGACCTAAACGCAGAAACAGGAAGCAGAGCAACCCATCGACTGCGCCCGCGAAGCTCATCTGCGAAATGGGATAAATACTTCCTGCTCTATTTGCCTCCCAGGTTGCCATGAGCAGGGGCGAGGGGCGAAGACGTGGGAAGACCCCGGGAGGAAGGCAGGCTTGCCGTATCCAGGCCCACCCCGCCACCCACCAGCTGTGGGGTGGGGTAGGGGTGCCCCTGGGACCAGCCCCGGGCCCGCGGTCTCGTCCCTCCGTTCTAGAAACACGTTGCACTAAACTTCCCTCCCCGCTCGCGTAACTCCGGCGGAGCGAGTTCTCCGCAACCCGGGAAGCGCAGAGCTGCCCCCGGGCACAGTCCCTCGCTCCAGGCGCCCCCCGCCCCCGGCTCTGGGACCCGCGGGGCCGGCCGGGGAGGGCGCGGCCTTACCTGTCCCAGGTGGCGTTGGCGCAGGCCCGGCGCTGCTGCGTGCCCCGCTCGTCCGCGGCGGTGGCGGCGGCCGGCTCTCTCTTGCCCAGGTCACTGAGGCTGGGCGAACTCATGAACTTCAACCTGCGGAGAGTCCTCATGGTGACCTCCCCTGGCGGCGGGCTCCGCGCCCACGCGCGCTCCGCGCCGCGCCCTGCGCCACGCCGCGCCGCTGGCCCCAGCCGGCGCTGCGCCCTCTACGAGGAAACTTGGGCGAAAGCAGGAAGCCGGGCGGCCCCTCCCGGGGCCCGCCCCGGCCCCGCGCCTCCGCCCCGGGCCCCACGCCGGCCGCCGCGCCGGGTTAATCATTGCTCCGAACGGCCGCGGCGCGCAGCGCCCGGAGATCGGCGGATACCGCGCGGACCCAGCGCAAAAGGGGCCCGGGGGCGGGGCAGGACTGAGGGGGCGGGGTGCAGGGCCGGGGCGTGGCGTGGGCATGGCCTCCGGAGAGGGCGGGCACAGAGGCGGGGCCTAGAACTGGGGGCGGGGCCTCCAGAGAGGGCGTGTGCAGAGGCGGGGCCACAAGCTGGAGGCGGGGCCGGCTCCTCCAAGGCAGCCTTAGCGCCCCTCTTGGGGTCGCGCTCTGGGTTCCCTCTATTCTTCCAAGGGCTACGAGTGCCCACCAGAAAAGAACACGCACGACAGCACAATCCGACCCCAATCGCCCACCCCGCGACAGGCCCTGCGGCCCCACCCCGACGGTGCTCTGCTTCGTGCCCGGTCCCGGACCCCTGCTGCAGTTGTACCAAGTGCCCCCTACCTCGCCATCCCTCCCCACTAAAGGCTGCGCCCAGACAGATTTCTCAAGACCCCGCCATGTGGACACAGGCTCCTCCCTGGTTCTCATGAAGGCTAACTAAGTCGAGTTCTTCAGCCTATTTTGCAGTTGAGAAAACCAAGGCTCAGAAGGTGAAAGAACCTGCCCGACGCCATACAATGAACAAACGGCAAAGCCGGACCTAACTCAGGCCTCCTGAGCGCATGGCACAACATCCCTCCAGCTTCTGGTATGCCCATGGGGCTCCCTGGCCCTTGCCCTCTCCATCAGACAGGGCAAGACAGTGTCGCTCCCCTCCTGTGTCCCCACGGCCTTTCCCGAAGCAAGGCCTTTATCACCAGAGGCCTGGCCTCACGTCTTCCTGTAAATGTGTCCCGCGTGCATCACTGAGGGAGAGGAGAAGCAGAGCCTGGAGTCTCAGCATGGGAAGGAAGGGTGCTCAGGCCCCCTCCCCCCAGTGCTGTGCAGAAGATGGAACTGAGGCCCGGGGGCCTCCCAGGCCCCCTATCCAGGCTCTCTGTATGAGATTACCCCCTGCGCCGCCCCTCCCCCCGCCCCTGCTGGTCTCGGTAATTCTGCCCGACACAGTGTAGGTCCACATTACCGTCCCCACTCAGAGACTGGAATCTGCACCTTAGCGCGGAGGAGGTGGTGATCGCGGGGGTCTGGGTCAACCCCCGCCCCCTCAAGGCCGGAGCTCTTTCTGCTGAACGCCCCAGGTGGGATGATTTGCCAAGCCCAGGCTGAGTAACCAATGTTTTTTGTGGCTCCAGGAGCAAGGAGAGCCTCATACGAGGTGTATTGACTGGGGAGGAGACACTGTCCAGGGAAAATCAACCAACGTTTCCCAAGCCCGTACTGCACATCAGACATTACCCTCATCCTCGGGAGGCAGAGTCCTGCTCAGCAAGCCCCCTGACTCTGAGCTCAGAATTGAGGGGTCAGAGACCTCTGACTCCCCCAGAGTACATCACCCCCAAGGCTGAGACCTGTGTGACCCAGCGTGAATGACAGGCCAGGCAGGACCTGGCGGTTTCCACACCCTTGTAGAAACAACTGTGGACCCTGTCTGCTCCTTCCACCTCCATGGTCACCTCCCCAGCCCAGGACAACAGACACTTCCTGACTGGTCTGCCTGGGGCCACCCAGGTCACGGGCCAAGCCCGTCCTGCAGGTGGTGACCAGGGTGATCCTTGGCATACCGTGCGCCCGCCTGTGCCTGGAGTTCCTGCTGGTTCCCACTGCCCTGCCTCTCCTCGCTCCCCCTTCTGACTGCCTTCACCTTGGGTTAGGCTCAGGGGGTTACCCTCTGGGCATCTGATGACTTTTCCATGCGTTGCCTTAAGCCAGGCATCCAGGGGGTCCAGGACTGTGATGTAGTTCACCACTACATTCCTGAGCTCGGTACACAATAGGTATGCGGTAAATATTTGGTTAAATGGATGGATAAATATCTGTCTCACAGGTGGGAAGGGATTCAATACATTGTAAATATTGCCACACTGAGGCTTTCCTGGTGGCTCAGTGGTAAGGGATGTGTCTGCCAACATAGATCCCTGGTTTGGGAAGATTCCACACGCCTTAGGAGCAACTAAGCCCCTGTGTCACAACTATTAAGCCTGTGCTCTAGAGCCGCGGACCCGCGACTACCGAGCCCGTGGGCCCCAACTGCTGAAGCCCGCACACTCCACAGCGCGGCTCTGAACCAAGAGAAGCCACCACAGTGAGAAGCCTGTGCGCGCAACAAGAGAGGAGCCCCTGCTGGCAGCACCTGGAGAAGAGCCCGTGCAGCAGTGGAGACTCAGCAGAGTCAAATAAATGAATACAATTATATATAGAAAAAAAGTTGCCACACTGGACAGAGGCAGAACCACTGTCACTGCCCCTGGTGTAAATGCAGCAGAGAACCACCAGGATCCGTTCACATCCCGGTGGACAGGATGAAGGGCGGGTTCCCTGGCTGGAGGGAGGCTCTCGGGGGAGGGCCCTGGCTTCGTGTGCTTGGCGCACTCAGGTGGGAAGAACTCAGCCACAGGCAGGGCCTGGCTGGCACGAGGGGCCAGCTCAGTGCAGAGGGAGGCTGGACTGTTCTGGATGTGGGTGGTAAGGGCAGTCCAAGGATCGGGGCAGGAGTGGGGCTAGAAGAGGAGGGGCTGGGAGAAGTGGCCAGCCAGAAATGCCGGAGGTGGGGCTGGCTGGCTCATGGAGGCCTCGTGCTGGGGTGTAGTGGAGACCCAGGGGTCTTCTGTCTTTGGGCTGGTGACGGGCAGGCCCGAGGTGGGTGGGGGCTGGACAGGCAGGGGAGCAGGCAGGCCCCAGGGCCGGAATCTGAGGCAGAGGCCCAGAGGAGACAAACGATCCCAGCCCCCAAAGCAGGGGGCAATGGGGAGGCCGAAAACCAAGTCTGGCCCCTAAATGTGTTCTGCACAGCTTGAGGTGTTGGGGAAAAAACCAAAAAACCAAAACTGCCCACAGCCAGGGTTTCACAATGGAGACACTGACACAGAAGCCCTGATTTCTGGCTTCCTGGGAAATGTCAGATGACCGGGCCTCCTGGGCCTGCGGCCCCAACGTGACCGCTGTGACTGGGATGCTGCCCCCACAGGCAGGCACGGGGTCTCCCGGTGCCCATCGGGCCCTCCACTCACTTATGGAGGCTTCTGTGCCAGGTAAGGGGTTGGGGACTGAGCCACCATAAGGCGGGGTGGGGCTGGGTTGGGCCCGTGTGTGCCTGGGACTCAGGGAAGGGAATGCCCTCCATTCAAGGGAATGGGAGATGCGGGTACCCATTCATGTACCCCCGAGGCTGCCATAGTAACCTTGCTGCAAGAGTGGTGTCAGGCCTGATGGCACCAACCGCATCCTCTCTTCTTCAGGAGCCAAACTTCATCCCAGCCCCTCCCCCAACCAGCAGGAGGTCAGTACCTGGTACAGGACCCTGGTTACTAAGGGGGACCCATAGGGCTTTTATTTCTGTTGGGGGAGGGAGCTCTGGGCAGAACGGGGGTCCACTGGACCTGCCATCAAGTCAGGTGACCTCTCGGGTCTTGGTCTGCCCATCAGTAGGATGGATGGGGTTGAGGGACATGGGAATGAGACCCCATAAAACCCTTTTGCAAGGAGATCAAACCAGTCAGTCCTAAGGGAAATCAACCCTAACTATTCATTAAGACTAATACTGAAGCTAGAATACCTTGGCCACCTGATGTGAAGAGCCGACTCATTAAAAAAGAACCTAAGGCTAGGAAGGATTGGGGGCAGGAGGAGAAGGGGACAACAGAGGATGAGAAGGATGAGATGGTTGGATGGCATCACCGACTCGATGGACATGAGTCTGAGCCACCTCCACGAGATGGTAAAGGACAGGGAAGCCTGGCGTGCTGCAGTCCACGGAGCAGCAAAGAGTCGGACACGACTGAGCGACTGAACAACAACAAAGCCCTCAGGGGCCACGTGCCCCCTGTAGCTGTGGCAGGAGCTGGTGACCCAGGTGTCTTTGATCCTTGAGGTATGACTGTGCTGAGGGGCTGGTCCGGAGGTTTTGTCTTCATGGTCAAGGTGCGAGGACTGGCAATGACCTTTAGGATGGGCTCAAGGCACTGGGACTTGGCGTCAAAAAGTCTTCCAGGGCTGGGAACTCCAGCCAGGATCTTTGGGGGTGAGGCCTTGGGTTGCTTGGAAGTATCTCAGGGACTCTGCAAACCCCTGGGCATGGCTCAGTCATGTGTCCACTACACAGATGGACAGCCTGACGCCTGGGAGCAGGATGGCAGGAAGTCTGTGCGGCCCTGGAACCCAGGCCTCCAGCCTTCCAGGCAACCAGGGGTAGGATAGGAGCAGGGAAGAGGCAGCCTCCAGCTCCGTGGACCTCTTGCTGGCGCTGACCTCAGTCGGCTGCACTCTGCCCGCTTGGAGGGGCACTTCCGCCCCCTGGTGGCAAAGGCTGGTGCTCCCCACAGCAGGCTGGGACTGTGCCTCCAGTTCGCTGGGGAATCCCACTGGCCAGCAGCTCTGCACTCTGGGGGCCTGGACACCTGGGAGGGGCCTCACCCAGGCAGACAGAACCCTGAGGGGTGTGCCTGGCCCGTGTCTCCTTTCTCTGAGATGGGCAAGACCCCCATGCTGAGGGGAGGTGGGACGAGACCATTCACACCGTCATGCGGTGCACGCCAAAGGGTGGCTTACTGCTGGCTGTGACAGTCGCAGAAAGAGACTGGAGTCAGGGCTGAGCCCCCATCACCCACGGTGACGCCAGCATCAATTGGCGATTAGACTGGTCATCTCCGAAGGCTTTGCAATGTGATGGTTCTGTGACTGTCCCAAGACTGGACAACCAGTCCTCAGGCTGGATGGGCACCAGGCCAGCAGAAGCAGCATGTACTATATAGTTCATGAGTGGGGGGACTTTCAGAGGCGCCCCTGTGCCCAGCCTGGGGTGGGGGCACCACCACCAGAGGTGGGTGGGTCCTGCCCTCAAGGTTGTTGTTCGGTCACTAAGTCATGTCCCACTCTTTGCGACTCCATGGACCGCAGCATGCCAGACTCCCCTTCCCTATCTCCTGGAGGTTGCTCAGATTCGTGTTCACTGAATCGGTGATGAGATCCAACCATCTCAGCCTGTGCCGCCTGCTTCTCCTTTTGCCTTCAGTCTTCAGACTTGGGGAGCTTTTCTCTCTGGCTTCACTGTCGTCGCTGTTCAGTTGCTCTGTTGTGTCCGATTCTTTGCGACCCCACGGACTGCAGCACTCCAGGCTTTCCTGTAATTCACCATCTCCCAGAATTTCCTCAAACTCATGTACATTGAGTTGGTGATGCCATCCAACCATCTCATCCTCTGTCGTCCCCTTATCCTCCTGCCTTCAATCTTTCCCAGCATCAGAGTCTTTTCCAATGAGTCGGCTCTTCACATCAGGTGTAGAGCTTCAGCTTCAGTCCTTCCAATGAATATTCAGGGTTGATTTCCTTTAGGATGGAGTGATTTGATCTCCTTGCAGTCCAAGATGCTCCAGGGAAAAGTCCCTTCTGGTGGTTTCTGAGTCAGTACCGACTATCATCACCCGTTTCAGAGATGGAGACAGTGAACGTGAGTGGGGGTGAGATGCCTGCTTAAGCTGTCAGCTAAGAAGCGTGGGGGCAGGGATGCTGTACTGCTGGGGGGACAAAGCCCACCTCCCCAGTGCTTTAATAAACGCTGGAGATATTTATTGAGCACCTACTGCATGTCTGGCACTAGGTGTTGGAAACACAGCAGGGGACCAAAAAACCAGGGTCTCTGCTGTCGGGGGGAGCTCACCATCCCCTCCGAGCTCGGCCATCTGCCATCTCCTGACATGTTCATGGTCCCCTCGAGCCTTCTCTCTACCAGCAGAGCTCCCACCCCCAACCTACTGCCCCCAGGACCCACCTGGAGCCCCTTCCCCAGACTAGCGGCCTCTGCCCTCTGCTCTCAGAACCCTCCCCTCCTTCTTCTGGATCTGGATCCCAGGCCTGGGGTGGGGTGGGGGTGGGCGTTCTCACCAGGAGACGTCCCTGTTCTTAGATCCCCGAACGGCATCCACTAGAGGCTCTGCCAAGCCTCAGGTTCCCATCTTCAACAACTCGTTCTCCAGGTCTCTCCCGGCAGAGTGTTGTGCAGCCCTTGTTATTCAGTCACTCAGTCGTGTCTAACTCTTTGTGACCCCAAGGACTGCAGCGCGCCAGGCTTCCCTGGCCTTCAGTATCTCTCGGAGTTTGCTCAAACTCCTGTCTGTTGAGTTGGTGATGCCATCCAACCATCTAATCCTCTGCTGCCCCCTTCTCCTTTTGCCCTCCATCTTTCCCAGCGTCAGGGCCTTTTCCAATGAGTAGGCTCTTGACATCAGGTGGCCAAAGTATTAGAGCTTTGGGGTTTTTGTGGAACCCTGATTCTGGTCTATAGGTAGGTCCCTGTGGTACAGTTAGGAGAGCAAAGCAGGAGAGATGCCAGGCTTCCCAGTCCTCCAAACTGAGTCTGCTCCCCACTCAGCTGCCTCCCCTGCAAGCCCCTATGCCCCCAAGTCTCGGGCTCCCCAGTAGAATGTCCCTCCCAGGGTGACCGGGAGGATTGAATGAGCCTCCAGAACTATAAGAAAGTCAATTTCAGTCTGTGGCAATTGGTGAAGGCAGCCCTGAGACACCAGAGCATCGCCTTCTCCAGACAGAGCCTGCGTCCTGGCCCACCCAGACCCCAGCTTTGACCTTTGCATCTGGGAAACCTCACAGCCAAATGTGGCAAGGTCAGGCCCCAGCACCCAGCAAAGCGGAGATGCGTTCGTCCCCTACTCCCAGCTTGTCTAACAGGAGCACACAGACTCTAGGAGACAGGAGGTGACAGGTAACTTCTGGCCAAGGCATCGTAGCCCCTGAACGCCAACAGAGCAGGGGGCCACTCTGCCTTTCCCAACCCAGATTAATGCAGCTCTGAGCCGCATCCCCACTGTGCAGCCAGGTGGACTGGGGCCACGCTGGGCAGAGCTGGGTGGATTGGGCTTGATGTCCAGTTTTCTCTCCTCCCCAGGCACTTTCCTGGCCAGCAGCCTTTTCTTAGAAGAATCCTTGGAAAGAGCAAGGACTGTGCGGGCAACCAGAGCTCAGACCGATGATGGGAAGCCCAGGAGAGGAGCCTGTGATCGTGGACCAGGGCGTGGGGAGCTGGGGGCTCCGGAAGGGTCTCTTCACTTACTTCTTCCAGGAATGACTACTTCCAGGGGTGGTGAAGGTCAGTGGTGGGGGGAGAGCCTGCATCCTTGCCTTTGTAAATAAAGCCCACAGAGCCCAGTGAGGAGGCAATGGCGGTGGGTCAGCTGGACTCTGCCGACTCTAAGGCCTCGCTCCCCGGGGAGGGGGAATCTGCCCCACCCACCATCCTCTTGATTCTGCCGGGACATGGCTCCGTCCACCAGGTGATACATTTAATGCAGGAGAAGCTGCTGCTGAGATTCGCTGGGAGGTGTGAAAGGGAGCCCCCCACCCTTCCAGCAACAGGGACCCCTTACTGAGGGCTGGCCCTGGCTGGGCTGGCCCACAGTCCCCAGCTGGGGACCTGATTCTCTGCTAGCAGGGCGGTCTGATTCCCCCACCACAGTGGACGTGGAGGCCCCAGGTCCTGATGTCACCTAGCCGGTCACAGGCCAGGATGGATGCTGGGGTCCCCGTCCCAGTCCTGGCGTCCTTCATAGTGGGCTGTGGACTGAACCCTGGCCTGCTCCTGGTAGAGGCTAGGACCCTCCCCAAGCAAAGCCTGGGAAGGTAGCGCCCCTCCCCCACGGACCTCCAGCCCCTGCTGTCCCCTCCGGCCCCTGCCCCTGGAACCTGCCCACCTCTGGGCCCTGAAGGCAGGAGGACTCCAGACTTCACCACCTCCCCTTCCCCTGACCTGGCCTCCTGGCCTCTCAGTCTACAGGACTCCACCCTGCCGCTGGCCAATCGAGCCACTCTGCCACTCAGACATGACCTGCCCATCGGCTCCGAGGCTTCCACGGAGGCCCCAGCCTGTGGGATGAGCTCCAAATTTCCAGCGAGGTGGCCAAGACTCCCACAGACCGTGGCCGCTGCTCCTCGGTCTCCGCTGCAACTCCTACGAAGCCCCTCCAGGCCCCCTCCTGGAGCCCCACCCCCACCCCCGCTAGGAGACAAAGCGACCACTGTTCCCCCGTCTTTCTGCCCGCTTCCCGCCTCCGGGCCTCTACCCCGCCTCTGCCCTCGGCCTGGATGCCCCGTCCCTTCCCTCCAACTCATCTCTTGTACAGTGATTATATTAATAGTAAAAGGCAGGAGAGAGCCGTGATTTTGGGTGTGGACTCTGGAGCCAGCCGGCCTGGGCTGGATGGTGGCTTTACCGGTTAACAGCTGACTGTATGGAGCTGATCACCCCTCCTCTGTTTCACTGTGCCTTGGTTTCCTCATCTGTAAGACGAGTCAGAAGAACACCTCCCCCCGCAGGGATCCCAAGACTGTAAATGCATTCAGTAATGTCAGAGGCTCAGGGTGGGCCTGGCACACAGTAGGTGGTCATCAACCTTAGCAGTCATCACCAGCTGGCCTCTTGCTCTCCACACCCATTTCTCCAGCATCCCCTGGATCCCGGGTCCCCAGGATCTTTCTCCCCTCAACCCAGCTCAGCCAACAATCCCCAGGCTGCCCCCCGTCTCCTTGTGAGGATTTCGGGACTGGGCCTGCCTCCTCCATCAGACGCCCCCCGAGGCTGAGGCTCCTCCAGGCAGAGGTGAAAAGCAAATGCCCAGCGGACACTGACAAAGACTTCCCTTTCAACCTAGCTTTAATCAGTCTCCTTGGAGCTCTCTGCTGGAAGAGGGCTGCTGACCTTGGGCTCTACTTGCTGTCCTTGCAGAATCCACTTTGAGCAAGAATTCTGAGTTAGTTTAGTGAAAACCCCCCACCCCTGCTATCTGAGCTCCCCGTGTCTCACCACTTGGCTGGCCTTCAGCTAGAATTCGGTGGAGTGGGTCAACAACAGTCCCCCTTTTCCGGACGTCTCCTCTTCCAGCTTTCCCATCCACTGACCCTCACCCTGCTCCTTGGCTACAAACCCCCACTTGTCCTTGTTCACACTACATTGCGCTCAGTTGCTCAGTCATACCCAAGTCTCTGCGACCCCGTGGACTGCAGCCCACTAGGCTCCTCTGTCCATGGGACTTCCCAGGCAACAACACCGGAGTGGGTTGCCATTTCCTCCTCCAGGGGATCTTCCTGACCCAGGGATCAAGCCCATGACTCCTGCTTGGCAGGTAGATTCTTGACCACTGAGCTACCTGTGAAGACTTGCTGGAGCGGGAGTCAGGTCCCGTCACTTCCCCCACCACTGCAAGACTCGATCTGAGATTCAGAAATGCAGAGAACTTTGAAAACTCAGATGTTTGTCAGGGCTCATTTAGCCACAAAACCTGATCTGACCAGAAGTGAGGCTATTTAGAGTCTCTGTCCACCTGATGTGGTGGAGATCTTGTGCAAAAACATTCCCCAGGATGCCGCCCCGATGCCTTCCACAGGGCGGGGACAGACTGCGTCATCACTCAGAAATAACTGGAATTCCGCCGCTACATCTGGCCCTGAGGGTGTTGGCCAGATAAGGGCTGGGGGATTTGCACAGACGCAAGATGAGTCAGAGCTGGCAGGTATGTGGCTGAGCCAGATTCCATCAGACTCCAAAGACGGCCTGCAACTTAGTAGGAGAACTAGACACAGGTATATATAGGCTCTGAAAGTGCCTGGGAAGAAGTAGTGATACATGGAGAGTATGGTTAGTATTTTGCATTCACCACTTAAAAGTCAATTTAGGGAACTGCACAACCTGAAAACTCCTCCCCACATATCCCCTAGAAATGCTACATAAAAAATTATACACGTCTAAATGCAGAACTGAGCTTGTAAAAAAGTGAGGATAATCAACCACAGGCCAGAATGATAATAATATTAGTATTATCATTAAGATATTCCTTATCAGTATATTTATACCATATCTGATATTAATTTACATAATTAATCTAATAATTATTATATAATTAAAATAATAGCATCACTTTCTCAATGGACATGAGTTTGAGCAAACAGTGGGAGATACGGAAGGACGGGGAAGGCTGGAGTGCCTCAGTCCGTGGGATCGCAAAGAGTCAGACAAGACTTAGCGACTGAACGACAACATTAATTTTACTGAAGGCCAACATAATGCTTGCAAATACAATAATTCGATATGGAGTGATCTCAAGTATCTTAATAGAAACCTCTTTTAACATGGAGCCAGGAGGCCAGAAGGGGGAGCCCTCACATCCTAGCATTCCCTGTCAGTCCCGACAGTAAGAGACATACCTTCCCATTTCCAACAGGAAGAAGGTTACTGCTCTACTACCCAGCTGGAGGAAGGAAGAATTTCTCCTTGCCTGGCAACAGCCCAGCCAATGAGAGACTGGGACAATTCAGCCAATGAAAAGCCACTACACTTGGAACTCCCGTTTCCTCCAATGGACTCTTTTGTTCATAACAGCCCCTCCAAACTCCCCCTTCTCTCTTATAAAAGAATGGTACCCTGGATTTGCCTGTGGTTTGCCATATGCACATCCTGAATTGCAATTCTTTGCTATTCCTGAATACACCTATTTTTGCTTGCAAAACAACAGGTGTTCTACTGTTTTCTGTCAACACCCTCTAGTGCTTGCATCAACTCCAGCTCTCTGCTATCCCCATTTCACCGCTGAATAAACGGAGTACGTTTCATGCTCGTGGAGCTGGGATTCAAGCCCAGGCAGTCCAGCTCCGGAGTCTGCATTCTTAACTACTATACTCTGAGAGTTGTACTCTAATTAGCATAACAGTTAAATCACAGGAAAAGACTGTCAACTAGAAAACCCAGATGTTAAATGAAGGTGTGGCAGCCTTGTGGGGTAGGGAGAGGTGGGGCTTCACGGTGCCTCAGATGGTCAAGAATCGGCCTGCAACGCAGGAGACCCGGATTGGATACCTGGGTCAGGAAGATCCCCTGGAGAAGGGCATGGCAAGCCACTCCAGTGTGCTTGCCTGGAGAATCCACATGGACAGAGGAGCCTCTGGAGGCGGGCTCCAGTCCAAGGGTTCACAAAGAGTCAGACATGACTGAGTGACTAACACTTTCACACGCTGAGACGGAGAGGTGAAAACCAGCAGCTGGGAGACGCAACACCAGCAAGGAGGACGACAGAAAGAGCAACTTTCCTTCACAGAAAGCCAGAGGTCTCGGGGGGCAGCACCCCTAATAAACGGGCAGCTGGGAGAAAGATCTGCCTGCTGACAGAGAGGACAAGAACACTTGTCTCTGACCACCTGAACTTGAGGCAGGAAAAAGCCTGCACATCTCCTGAAAATCTGTAGTCAAGGGTCTGCCTTCAGACTGGGGTGGGTTAGGTGGGTGGAGAGAGCCTAAACTGATCAGCATAGAAGTGGCCCCAGGCTGTGCTAGCCTGAGGCTTTTAGGCAGAGTGACCACAAAGCTGCTCTGGAGGGGCAGGTGCACAAGCCAGGCCTCTGGGATTTCCACGGATAAAAGCCTGGATGGAAGTAACCTCATGACCCAAATTATACACGAGGCAAGGAAAGCAAACACACAAATGTCGGGGTGAAATTCCTGGAGCTTCAGCCAAGAAACTATTGGAAAGAGACTGTAACACCAATTTAACATAATCAAAGACAAAAGAAAGCAGGAACAAGACACAAGGTCATAAAATCCGGGGCTTTTGCTGAAGCTCAACTGCTGCTGCTGCGGTCGCCAGTCGGCCGACTCTGGCGACCCCAAGATGGCGCCCACCAGGCCCCCCATCCCTGGGATTCTCAGGAAGAACACTGGGTGGGTGCTGCTCCAAGGAAAGTGAAAAGTCAAAGTGAAGTCCTCGCGTGTCCAAATCTTTGTGACCTGATGCACTGCAGCCTACCAGGCTCCCCCTTCCTGGGTTTTCCGGATAGTAGTGGGGGGGGGGGCCAAGAGCTGACTCACTGGAAAAGACCCTGATGCTGGGCAAGGCTGAAGGCCAAAGGAGAAGGGGCGGCAGAGCATGAGACGGTTAGATCCCCAACTCAAAGGGTGTGAATTCGGGCAAACGCCAGGAGATAGTGGAGGACAAAGGAGCAGGCAAAGAGTTAGACACAATCAGCAACTGAACAACAACAGCAGCAACCCACTTACCGGGCACCTCCCCAGGTGTGAAATGGAACAGAGACGCCTACGCCACTTCAGCGTCGACTTCCCTGTCCTGCCCTGCGTTCCGCGGTCGCTGTGAGAGTGCCCACCAACTCAAGGGCCTGGTGTATCTAAGAGGCTATTAGATACCAAGGCCCATTTCTGTCTGGGTCACGCGGAAAACATCTGAGTCTGTACAGAAGAGACAACTTCACGGTAAATTTGAGCTTTCTGCTGATCCATGCCTAAGAAAAGCCCAGTTGCAAGGAATAGTATTCATGAGCTTGGTCCAGAAGATGCATTCCCCTCCATCACCCCAGATCAGAGCTTGTCAAGACAGGGTCCTGGAGCTTTCCAGGATCTGTGAAGGCCTGAAACTGCATCCCTCCTGAATGTGAGTGTGCCTTTTACTGGAAGGGTGTGGGGAGAGAGGTGTGGTGTTCACAGGCTTCTCTGAAAGGGCTGAGATCCCCTCTTAAGGCAAAGCCAAGGAGTGAGCATGGCCCATCATACGGAGCATCTCTGTTACCCAAAGATTTGGAATGGAGGTGGGAAAACAACTGTTTTTTTTTTTTTTTGGCCAGGCTGTGTGGCCTGTGGGAACTTAGTTCCCTGACCAGGGATTGAACCTACATCCCCTGCAGTGGAAGTGTAAGAGTCTTAACCACCGGGCCACCAGGGATGTCCTGAAAAAAAGGACAGGGAAGCCTGGCGTGCTGCAGTCCGTGGAGTGGCAAAGAATCAGACACAACTTAGCGACTGACCACCACCACCACGTGGCTCAGTCGGTGACAGGCTTGAGGTGAAATCCTCATGGATTTTGAAGATAACACATGAAACTTCAGTCATCTCAAGGTTATGGACCTCACTGAGTCCTTGCAGACCAGCTGGGGTGGGGGGCCCTCTCCATCTCCCCTGCGGTTAGGAGAGCCTGAGTGTTTGGCTCCAGACACCCGGTCCTTGGATACAGCCAGACAATAGGAGCACTGAGGCGCTCTCACAACATCACACAGGGAGCCCCTTACAAGGGTTTCTAGGAGGACTGCCCCTTCGGTTTCCTTGCCAGGAAGGGCTCTGTTTTCATCTTAAGGGCATTATAAAACTAGTGCGTGATCCTCTTTTCCCCTCTTTGCTTTGGTTGCCAGGAAGCTCACAGTAAAAACCTCACAGGCCCTGCTCATATAGGGACTTCCTTGGTGGTCCAGTGCTTAGGACTCAGTGCTTGCATTGAAGGAGGCCCAGATTCCCTGGTCAGGAAACTAAGATCCATTGGGCATGGCCAAAAAAAAAAAAAAAATCAGTCCATACCTCCCGTGTGATCTCTTGGTATGTTCTTTTGTTTTTTAATCCAGGAACATCTTGATAATGACGATAGCCATAACACAACCACAGGTCTTATGTTATGGGCACTTTCTAACAGCCAGGCACAGGCCTGAGGGATGCACACGTACAGGCCTGCGGGCCCAACACCCTCTCGAGCAGGCTCTGCTGCTCCTGCTTCACGGACAGGGCTGATGGAGCTGCAGGAGGGGTGCTGGTGGTCCCTGTGATACGTGAGGGGTGAAATCAGGGCAGTGGGGCATCAGACAGGGCATCTTCCCTGTGGCCCGCACAGCAGGGTGGCAGCCGCCATCAGACTCCGCTTCCTGGGGAGGAACTGGGGGTGGGGGTGGACAGGGTGGAGGGGAGCAAGGGACTCGGAGAATTCCACTCCCAGAGGTGTCTGGAGGGAAGGGCCACTTGTCCCAGGGCCCTGGGGTCCCTGAGCCTTCCACCCTCCTTTACAACCCCCTCCCGTGTCTGCAGTTCTTATACGTTCCCGGTTGATGAACTTGGTTTAAGTTTGGCAACGGACATAAGCAGCTCAGAAAAGGCATTTAACAAAACCCACCTGGCCCTCCTTGCCTGCAAGAAAAGCCGGTAAATACTGTAAACATGTGAGGAAGTAAGAGAAGGGGCTTCCCGACAAAGGATGCTGGATGGCCTGGCTCCAGTGCTGCCTCCCAGGCCCTCTGCACGCACCGTCTCCCAGGAAGTCAGGCCCAAAGGTCCCCAGAGTTTATGTAGCCCTATGTAGCCCATCTGTCCATTTTACAGACAGAAAGACCGAGGCCTCAAGAAGAGGGTGGGGCATGCAGGGTCACTCACAGAGCAGGGACATCCTGACGTGTGGCGAAAAGGCTTGAATACTGAGGTCCTACTGGGTCCTACCCACTCCCTCCTGGGGCAGCCCACCCAGGTCAGAATTCCCACCCTCATTTTTCCAAGGAGGAAATTGTGGCCCCAGGGGAACAGACCTGCCCACATGCATGGCAGGCAAGTGGAAGTGCTGAGACTGAACCCAGCTCTCACTTGGAGGCCACACACCTCACACTGCCACTCTGGGGGGACCCCCCACCCCTCTGTCAAGTCATTAGTAATTGTGAGCACCAATGCAGGCCAGAGCCTGCCACGTCCCCCCTTCCCTGGAGAGTCACAGGAGGCCAGTAACAGAGGAGGCAACGGGTGGTTGCCAGAAGGTTCTTGTCCCGGAACCTTGTCCCAGAAGGTTCTGGGGACCTCTGAGGCCCCTGACAGCCTTGGGGAGCTCTGACGAACCACCAGAGGCAGTGATATTTTAAACAGGCCTGGGGGCATGACCTCGCCCAGCAGGGCCAGGCTGGGGTGCAGACCTGGTGGCAGGAATTGGGCTGACCACGGCGTGGATGAGAACACCGGCTAAGCCATCGGCAGGGGAAGGGCCCCGATCTCAGAGGGGCTCTGGGCTCTGGAGGGGACAGCGCGTGGCCCCATAGACAGGGCAAAGGCAGGAGGCAGCCTGCTGGGCGGGGGTGTCGTGTGTGGGCCATGGCTGGTGCTCAGATGGGCAAGGTCTCTCTCCAGGACGAGGTGGAGGGGCATCACGGGGCAGGAACACGACATACAGAGCAGAGAATGGAGATGCAGCCTGGGGAGGCAGGAGGCAGAGCTCCAGGGGCTGGGAGGACTGTGGACACCACGGTGCCGCCTTGGGGTGCGAGAGGGGGCTGGGAGGGGAAGGTTTCAGGAAGGAGTCCGGGGTGAGTCTTGAGTTGCCCAAGTATTCTATAGAGTGACCACCCTGCTCATGCCCCAAACCTGGACCATCCAATAAGGGCCTGAGCTCGGGATTCCTGCTCCGAGTTCCTACTCTGCTTTCCTGGGGCGGGGATCGGGGGCACTTAGAGTTGAGCCTGAGAAAAGTCAGTGTCCCCCGACCCCTGAACCACAGGGGTGCCCTCCACCGCCCTCTGTCCTGCTCACCTGTGACCAGGGACGGGGGCTGCCCCCCCCCATTTCTGGGATCTGTAAGTAATGAATCTTGTGACTTGGCTGTCTCAGTGAGAGTGTATTGAAACCGCGGCGTCAGGGGTCCCGAGCCTCGGCTGGATGACTTGCCAGCCACACTGAGATCAGGGAAGGGCCTCCCCACGGGTCCGCAGGTCACCCAAGTGGCCGGGCCTGGGCAGGGGGGCACAGCTCGAGAGGGCCGGGCCGCAGCGGGCGCAGGGACACGGTGCCCTGGCGTCTATGCCCCCCGGCAGCCTCCTGTGGGGCGCTGGGCGTGGGAGGGTGGCCCTGCCCAGCCCCTGGCCTGACCCCCGAGCGGCTCCTCACTCAGGTCTTGGCAGTTTCTGTTTTTGAGTCACGGAGGCCCAGGCTCTTTCTCTGTGGTTCCTTGTGTGGGTGGCAGAGGGGGTGGGGACCGAGGTGAGAAGTCCGCCCAGGAGGGAGACTGCCGCCTCCACTGCACGCCGCCTGGCGCCTCCTGCACTGGCTGGGCCCTCGGGATTTCCCCAGACTCGGGGGCAGGGGGCAGGAGGGGCTCCTGGGCTCTGCCGCAGGGATGAGACTACAGGGAAGCAGCGGTCACAAGCTCCCAGCCCCTCCCAGGGAGGCTGTCAGCTCAGGGGTTGTCTGAAGGCAGGGGAAGGGAGCCAGGAGCCTCCCTGCAGCCTTCTGAACAAATGAAAGCAGAAGTCAACGTCCTGGAGGAAGGTGCAGTCCTCAGAGGCCAGGTCCAGTTCACGTCCACGTGCTTGCCCTTCACTGTCTGGGATAACTTTCCCAAAGCCTGGTCTGGTTGGCCAACTCCTATGCATCCTGCAAAACCCTGCTCAGAGTGACCTCCTCCACCAATGTCTTCCCCACACGCCCCACCCCACCACACACAAGTGTGTTTGAAAGGCAGTACCGTCCAGGCCACCTGCTGCAGTGGCACATTCCCCAGAGGCTCAGAGAGCGAGATCCATCACTAATTAAGGACACGCTCCTGTCTCCTTCCTTAGCTGGTTCCTGCAGTTCCAATCTGGCCAGCGGTTCAGTACTCTCCACATAGCAGGCCTGTCTGCACAAAGTTCTCGGGTTAAGGCGGGCTTGGCAGCTCTCTTCACTGAGGACACGGAGGCTGCGAGGGCCACACAACTTGTCAAAGGCCGTCTGCACTTTCCTCCTTTCTGCCCAGTAAGCACTTCTTGAGAATCTAATACACACATACCAGCCTCTGAGCCAAGCGCGCGATCTGAACCTGACCTTGGCCAAATCTTGTACCCTGTGGCGGCCTCAGAGTCTACTTGGCCTCGTAACTGCTCTGGGAGGAAGCTAGGCTGTGGGGGAGGGAGGGAAGCTGTCCTCACTCTTCAGCGGGGACCGAGGCCCACACTGCGCACACGGCCAGGCCCCTGGAGGGGGCGGGCAGCCTACACTGGCTGCTCTGCCTGTCTTGTTCACCCCACTGAAACCCACTGGGAGCAGGGAACCCTCACTCTCTCCTGGTGGAAGCAATGGAGGAAAAAGGTGGGCCCTGGCTGGGGCCTGGGCGGGCCTCTCTCTCGCCCCTTCTCCCCTCTTGCCCACCCATGGGTGCCTACAGCACCTGCCAGAGCCTCCTGTGTCAGCAAACACACAGGGAGGAAACTCCTCTGAGCTCAGTGACACCCCCCGCACCCACCCTGCCCAGCACCGAGGCCTGCAGCCGACAGACCAAGGTGATGGCCGGTGACCTTGACCGTCAGTACGGAGGCCTTTCCTCCATATTGGCTGGTTCTTCTCTGCACCTTTAGGCAGCGCAGAGGGCATCTTAACTGCACGGGCCCTGCCCCCACTGTGGCTCAGTGGGCCCTGTGTTCCCTCCTGCCTCAGCTGGCTGTGAATGCCCTAACCCTAACCCTAATGCTCAGAGCATTCACAGGCGACGCCCTCTCTGACCCGCATGCCTTGTTTCTGCCCCAGGGGCACACTGCCCACACTCCCTCGGGTCCACATCTGGGGTGGTCCAAGCTGACGTCCTTTTGGCTGCTTGAAGCTAGTTCCTGTCGGTCTTGGGTCATCAAACTCACGTCCCATTTCTGGGGGTTCTCCTGAGAGCCCTCTCCCCAAGGTGCCTCCCGTGCTTATGTCTGTCCCCCTAACTTGCCATCCTGGGCGATGCTCCAACCTCAGACAACAGAAATTGTGGACCCATGGAATGTCATGGGCTGGACTTAACAATTAGCTCTATGAAGGGCTCTCACTTGGTCCAAGACGTCACATTCTAATCCCCACCCTACAAATGACAAACCGGAAGCCCAGTGACGAGCAAGGGCTGCAGGAGAGAGGCCAGCCGTTCCAAGCTGGGCTCTAGGGACAAACAGACCTAGACCTGAAGCTTGGTCACTTACTGCACTTGGCCTCAGTTTCCCCAATCTGTAAAGTGGGGCCACAGCCGGGCCAGCCCCCTAGGGTCCCTGCAGAGGTAAGGGTCACAGGGGCTCCTTAGTGCACCGTGCCTCCCCTCGTGGGACGGGGCGGCGGGGGGGGAGGGGGGGGGCTGGCGGGTGGACCCCCAGGGGAGGCAGCCAACTGTGACTCTAACAGGGGCACACTCCCTCCCCTGCCCCCATCACTCAGCATCTGGTCCAGCCCCTTGCCGCGTCTCTCACCATCCTCACCTCACCCTTGTCCAGGTCTCCAGCCCAACAGCTCTCCCAGCCCCAGTGCACCTGCCTCCCTAGCAACTCCCCTGCACCACCACCCCCGGCAAGGTTCCAACTTCACAAGGCTCTTTAAGCTCCTGCTGGAAGATGGCCTCCTCCTCCAGGAAGCCCTTCTGACTGCCCTGCGTCCACTCCAGGCACGGCCAGGAGCTTCCTCTGGGCTTCCCTTTGTGACAGCTCCATCACACCCTGGGTCTGAGTCCTGGCAGCTTCCCCCATCAGACTGCGTCAGGTCAGTCTGATGATAAAGGACTAATTCTCCATCAGACTGAGTGTTCCAGCAGCAGGGGCTCTGTCGCCCTGCAGGGTTCATCACAAAGCTTTCAACATACAAGTAAAGTCACTGAAGGAACCGGAGAAAACTAGAAAATACACGAAATAGTTGGAAGAGGAAACGAACCACCAGAGAAAGTTACTGCACTCATCTCGGTGCATTTCCTTCCAGGCTTTTTTTTTTTTTTGCTGGGCTGTAAGCATTGGATACCACTGTGAGCACCCCGTAAATGCAAGCCTGCCAGCTTCTCTTCCATGAATAAAAGCTGGGCTTGCAGAATGGACCTGAGACCTGACGGAAGGACTGAGTCTCTTGGGGTCATGCAGCTCCAACAGGAGGGGCCCAGCTCTCTTGACCCCCAGGGCTCTGCACACCCTGCCCCACAAGTCTCAGTCCCGAAGTCCTTATTACCTGCTGTCATCTGTGAAGACCAGGAAAACGGGGGTCCCCACAGAAGCACAGCGAGTTCACATGTGGAGCACATCTTACAGATTCGCTGCTGTCTCTTACGACACATTCCTAAAACCCCAATCCAGCTGTGATGTCTGTCACTCACTCGCTTGTTCTTCAGACACTCCTGGGGGATGCCAGCCGTAAGCTGAGCCCTGGGCCCCAGAGATGAATCAAGCAGAATTCTGCCCTTGGAGCCCCAGGCTGGCGGGAAGGAGACTGGGGAACAGGTCCAGTGCTAGATCAAAGACAGGAGCAAAGACTCCAGGGCCCAGGGGCAGAGGAGGGGTGTCTACCCACTCTGCCTGGAGTGGACGCAGGGCAGTCAGAAGGGCTTCCTGGAGGAGGAGGGCATCTTCCAGAAGGAGCTTAAAGAACCAAAAAAGCCCCCAGTGAAGAACGGAGGAAAAAAAATTCCAGACAGAAGAAGGACAGGAGACAGTCTAGAGGGGAAGGTGGACAGCAAATAAGAATACGAGATGACCTCCGGGCAGTGACCCCAGAGGAGCGGCCCCAGGGGATGGCCCCAGCCACCCACGGGGCTCCCTCCCACAGCTGCGGGCAGCGAGTGTGGCTCCAGGGGCCAGTATTCTTCAGAACCAGGCTTGGAAGAATCTTCCACCTTCAACCATCAGATCTGCAAGGGCCCGGGGCGCTGGCTATGGGCTATTTCCTGGGAGAACCAGCCGCCAGGCCTGCTGGGATCTCTCTGGAAACCAGACCTATCCCAAAGGCCAATGGATGCCGTCAGGCCGACGTGAAGATGTGACAGATCAGAAGGACACAGGTGTGATCCTCGCTTGAGAAAACAGGGTGCCCCCCACCCCCTGCACAAACGGGAGACGGAGGCTCAGAGAGGCGGAGCAACCCGCCAGAGGTCACGCAGCATGCAAGCAGTACGTGGGCCCAGGCCCAGGATCCAACTCTCTCTGGCTCCAAGGGGGGCCCCCACCACAGCCCCAGTGTCCCCCAGTGGTCCCCAGGCCTGGCCACCGCACCCAGAATGTATTTTATGAATGAGTGAACAAAAGAATCCGAAAGCCCCGTCCTTCTGCCCACAGCAAGCAGGAGCCATCTGCTACTGTTTTTTGTTAGTGCTGTTACTCTGCAAATGAAAAGCACAAACCCGAAGTCACAGCTCGGGGTCACCTAGGGGTGGGCAGAACACCCAGGCCCTGGCGCGGGGCTGGATCGGAGTCCGGCACCTCGGGGGAGAGATCGACCAGCCAACGGCTGAATCTGTGCTCGGCCACCCTCTGCCTGAGACCCGCCCCGCTGCATCCGTGCTCTGCGCCTCGGGGTCTCCGTCACTAAACGGGGGTGCCAGGGACCTACCTCGCCAGGGGTGGTGAGGACTGAGGAGCTGGGGTCCCGTAGGCGTGGGTGCAGGGGGCCCCGTCCAGCTGGCCACCTCTGCCCGTGACCCTGGCCGCCGAATGAGCTCTGAATCTCAGCCCTAACCTTCCTGGATGCCTGGGGCCCTATGGGCAGCCGAATGGCTTACCTATTATGAGGCCTGCATGTGGTCAAAGGGCAGAGGGGCTGAGGAGGGCGCAGGCAGGCGGCTCATCGGGCTCCCCAGTGACTCAGCGGAACTCCACGAGGTGGCAGGCCCGGGGTGAGCCGCCCCCAGCGGTACCCTGTGCAGGGAAGCCCGGCCGCCGGCATCTCTGATAAATATTTTATCACTGCTCACAGAGCAGGCCCCAGGAAGGTGCCTGCAGCCTCCGATCCTGCAGAGCACCCCTTCCTGCCCGGACAGAAGGACGTGGCTAGGTGAGGAGTGCAGGTGGGGTCAGGAGCCCAGACGGCTAGCTCATTCCCACCCTGGCATCATGTCAGGTCAGCTCAGCTCAGCACATGCACCCCCCACAACCCGAGCCTTACTCACACTCTGCTCCCCACTGTGCTGGGTGCTGGGCTCCGCCCTGCCCTAGAGAGCTCCGAGGGTCCGCTGCAGCACCCCCAGAACACTAGCACTCTACCCCTCGGGCTGGTCAGACGGCCCATGCTGCCAGCCAAGAGCCACTGCCGCCTCCTCCAGGAAGTATTCCTGGCTCTCTTCTCCCCACAGTGTGGCCTTGGGCAGGGCCATCACCCATGGGGCCGATGATCTCCACTCATGGGGGACCAGGTGAGACTATGTAAGTGAAACATCTCCCAGCTCTTCACCCACCTGGAGGGAGACTCATTCTTTTTGAAGGGGCCTGAATGTCAGGAATGAAATCAATAGATACGAAGGAGTATGTCTAGGAGTGGGAGGCAGGAAAGTACGGAGCCCGGCTCCTGCTTGCAGGGCTCCACGATTTAACTGGGGAGATAGGACCTAAATAATAATAATAATAAAAGCAACAGGTAAAAACAGCTACCATATTTCAAGACCCTGCCACTGCCAGGTAACTGACATCACAGCCCTTCATTTACTCCTCCCAGGGGCCCTGTGAGGTGAGGTTCTTACCCCTATTTCATAGCAGAGCAGGAACCTGAGACTCAGAGAGGGGGCAGGACTCTGCCCAAGGTCACACAGCTTGGCAGGACTGACCTGCTGTCCTGCTGGACCTCTGGGGGTGTGACCTCAGGGTCAAAATCTGCTTTTCACATCACTGTCCATGTGGAGACACCACCAAAAGGGGGATGGTCCAAGTCAGATGACGAATATCCACAGGATATCATGCAGCCAGTAAATCACCACTCTTTAGAACTAGTGGGCTTTTGAAGAAATTGGGGGGAAACGCTCGTAGGATTACAGTTAGTGAAAAAGAACAGGATCCCAGCTACGCGTGGTGTGATGACGTCATGGGAAAATAGTTTTACATCAAGACATGTTTATTTAAACCAGACTGGAAACAATATACAAAGTGATGATGCTCAGGGGACAGAGTTTATGGGTAAAACTGGGGCCTATTTTCCAGACTTTGTACAACACGGCTATGTGGGTTTTATAATTTAAATTTTCCTAAGAAATAGGGGTGGTCCACTGCAAGGATTTATTGGGCACCTTGTGCCCACCCTGTGCTGAGAGTTTGCTCCTCACTCAGCCTCATATTGGTTCTGTGGGAGGGACGCGATGGACAGCATTGTGAGGAAAGAAGAACCTGGAAACACCCTCTCCACCTCTCCACGGCTGGGCCTGCCAGCAAACCCAGCACGGCCAAAGTCAAGCTCAGGTTCTTCTCCCGCGTGGAGTCTCCTGTAGCAGGGACCATCACCACCACCTACTCAACTCCTAGACTGACACTCAGCAGGAGCTCATGAGGTAGTGAGCTTCCCGTCATGGGGAGAAATCAAGCAAGGGTCTTCATGTCTCCTCACCAAGAAGTGGCCTCAGTAGCTGGTTTTCAGCCCATCTTAATCAGACCTAAAGACTTACCACCTGTGTGACCCTGGACACAATCCTGACCTTTCTGGTTTGCCCCCCTCATCTGATACAATGACCTCATGAAGCCCCCGAAGGTTAAATGAGGGCAAACACAGAAGATGCTTTCCAGATACCTGTCAAGGGTTATAGTGACTATTATTATTTCCCAGCATTACCTATCCACCAGGGGAAGCTAAGTAGTGCAGATATAAAAATTCCCATTTCACAGGTTTGAAAACTGAGGCACAGAGAAGAAGCCACTGCAGACTCAAACGGGTATAAGTGGCTCTAGGCAGACTGATTTTGCTGGAGAGACTGTTTGGCAACACAAAGAAGGCCTTTAACCGGTCTAGCTGACGGCACAGAAAGCAAAACTTCAAGAACCTTCTATAGCAGGACCCCCACTGGGGTCGGCGAGCCCATGGCGGCAGCTCCTGACGGTGAGCCGCCTTGGTGACACTCCCTCACCTTAAGGCATGTAGCATCGTGGAACGCAGCAAGCACACCCCAAGCCAGAGACCCAGGGGTTTGAGCCCCAGCGCTGCCTCTTGCTGCCAGGGTCTCCGGGCAGCTCTTGGCCTCTCTGAGCCTTAGTCTGCCCCTCTGTTAACTGGGCATGGCCACGGTTGCCTTCTGGGTTGGCTGGGACGGTGGCTGGGATGGTGCCTGGGGAAGACTCCGCACAGGGCCTGGCACTCGGTTAAGTGCTCAGGGAATGGCCAACTCCTCCTTTGGAGGTGAGTCCATGCTTTGGAGTCAGAATCCCGCAGGGCAATACCTGTTGCTGCAACAAACCACACAGATTTTCTTGATAACCTTTTCAGAAGGGACTTGGCCCCAGCCCCTCCCCACTTGCCTCTGGGTTTGGTCGGCGGTAACGCAGTAGCAAACGTGTCCTCGTTCCCCTCTGCTCTCCCCAGAGGGTAGAGACGGGGGCCGGCGTCACTCGAGGGCTTCCCCACACCGGGTACTGAGGGGCCCTGCGCACGTCTCAGCCCCCATCATCATCATGTGACCCCAGAAGTGGGCTCCAACGCCAACATTTACACTGGTACTGATAGGAGGTCCAGGCGGGGCCAGCCTCACTACAAGCCACTGCCACTGCAGGACCACGTTACTGCACGGTCGACCACGCTGAGACAGGGCACACTGTGCTTCTGGGGCTCTTCCCTGGAGCCATGTGGTCCTCACGAGCACCCTGTGTGGCAGGTGCTGCCATCAGCTCCACTTCACAAATGAAGAAACTGAGGCACACAGAGACATCTGGTGACTTGCCAGCGTCACACAGCTGGTGAGAGGAGAGGCTGAGGTTTGAACCCAAGCAGCCTGTCTCCAGACCCCAGGTCTTCACCTAAGCTGAGTGTTCCAATCCACACTACGCAAATGAGAGCACTGAAGCTCAGAGAGGTTAGGCAACTTTCCCGCAGTCACACAGCTATAAACTGTGCCAGGTGGACCTGGCCTTCGGGTCTCCAGCCTTGCAGCCCTCCGCCGGCCCCTGCTGGCTTCTCCTCCAGGGCACCCAGGACCTTGGGTCTGGGGTCAGAGCCTAGTCTTATGGGCAGTGCCGCCCAGGCTGCTCCCCTGAGACATTAAGATTCCTGAGTCACTAGAACTCTGCTCACACCGACTTCAAAGCCCCCGCTCCCCCAGGACCTCCCCCCACTGAAGTTCAACTTTGAGACATAAAAGAGGGATGTGGTTAAAAAAAAAAAAAAAAAAAAAAGGTTATACTGTCACCAGGAAGTCACCTCCTTGTCCCACTAACCCAGGTTGTTATCACAGCCCACAGTCCTAATTCACATCTCCCGACTCCAACCCTGGTTCTCCTCCGTATCCGTATTCCTCAGGGCCACCCTGGGCCTTGGGGTGAGTCCTGCCGTAGGATGTCTTGACCCCGATTTTCACCCGGAGGACCACTGACAGCCTGTCTGACCCAATAGATCCCCACTGTGTGTGTCTGCGGCCTCCCCTTTCTGGGTGGGTTTCTCTGCCTCCCTGGGGACCATCGCTACCCAACAGGCCTGGAGGAGGCTCTGGGGAATGGAGTGAATGAATGACTTCCTGTCTCTCTGTGGGCATCTCGAGAGCTCTACTCCCCTCACAGATGTCCCGAAGATGATTTTGTTCACGTCCACGAATGCCTACCACTGGGAGCACCAGGCTAGGGCCCAGGGCTTTCTCCTTCCTCTCCCACCCCGGCCCCATCCTGGGTTTCTGCTCTCCTGACTCTTCCAGGGGTCGCCTGGGAGATAACTGTGCTGTCTCCCAGTGCCTGCCTTGAGCAAGAGAGCTGGCACAGGCACCCAGCCGGATGCCATTAAGGGCCACCCGATGCCGTCCAGGCAATTCCGAGTGGCCATCCTCAGGCCCTTTCAGCCGCCCATTAGAAACCAAAACCCCATTAGCTAACAAACGTTTCTGCACAGATCACTTGCCCTGCTGATGAGAAATCACGTCCATGTGACTGTTCCCATCACCAGACAGGGAGAACAGATGAGACACAAGGAGTCCCAGCCACTTGCACGACGGGTGCCCAACCCCCCACCCCCCACATCCGAGGTGTACCTCTGCTGTGCCAGGGCGTGGTGCCTCTTTGGATCCCGACCACCCCCTAGGAGTTGGTAATGCTGTGGTTCCCAGTTTCCAGACAAGGAACCTGAGGCCCAGAGAAGCCGAGTGACTTGCCCAGGGCCACACAGCCAGGAAGCGGGGGTCCTGGGATGCTGATCCAGGCCTGCTTGGGTTTATAGCATCTGCCTCACCTCCGTTTAAACAGTGCCTCAGAACCCCAGCCCATTTGGCAGTAAAGTTGCTGAGGAGGCCCGAACCTCCTCGGATCGATCGGACTTGGGCTCAAAGAGGGCAAGTGGCTTGCCCAGGGACACAGCAAGGCCATGCCGTGAGAATGGGCTCCTCTTGGGTCCGCCCCACTGCATGCCAGGCAGAGGGAGCCATGTAACCTTGTCTGACCACCCAGGGCCACCACCCAGTGGCGCTCACACCCGCAGGTGCATCAGAAGAGGGGTGAAGCTGTAAAATGCAGATGCCTGGAGCCCCATCAGAGGTCAGGACAGGAGCCCAGGAGTCAGCATTATATTAAGCACTGTCCTTAGAGAGGATAGTCTGGAGTTGCCAGCCTCTCCTCCCAGAGCTCCAGGAAGTCGGGTTGGGCCTTGCAGCAGGTCTGAGTGGCCACAGGGAGCTCCCCTCCCCTCCAGATGCAGTCCAGGGACTGGCCTCTGGGATCCCGGGGTGCAGCCCTGGTCTCGCCATGAGCATACCTAATCACCTGGACACGATGGCCGTCCTACGGGGTCCTCATGGCAGCTGCCTGCAGCTCTGATTGCCGCCCCGAGCCACGGAGGGGGAAATGGAGGTCGCCCTCAGGAAATGGCCTGGCTGAGCAGGGCTGGACCACACCCCAGGACCCGGGGACCAGGGACCCTCCCCCGGCCCAGCAAGTTCTCCCCTACCTTGGCTCCATTGGAAAAAAAAAAATCTTAGAAAGCGGTCAGGCGCTGCTCATGCCAACCGGGTCCAGGGCATGATCTGATTTTGCCTGAGGGCAAAGGGTCTAGGGTCAGATCTGATTCTGACCGGGCAGGTCTGCCTCAAGTGCCACCTCTCAAGGGATGGGAGGGGGCTCCCCAGGTGGCTCTACATGCTCCTGCTGGAGGCAGGGGGCCCTCTGCCCTCAGACGTGCCTGCTGCCCCCAGCCCACCCCCACAGTTCTGCAGGCCAGATCCCCGCAGGAAGGTGGCGGCAGGCCCCGGCCAGAGGCCAGAGGGGTGGGGCCCGCGCTGAGCCAGGACAGGGCTCAGAAACGAGGTGTCTCCCTCCCTCGACCATCTTTGTTTGCTCTATTAAGGGGGGGCAGTGGAAAGAGAGGGGAGAGCTGCGAGGGGGAGGGGACAGTGACGGGGTGGAGTTGGGAGGGAGATCAGGAAAGAACAGCTGGGCAAGCTGCTGGACGGACATGCAGAGACCCACCCACAGAGACAGAGAAACTCAGAGACAGAGAAGCCGGCGGAGTGCGGCGAGGTGGGGGCGGGGGTGGGGGCGCGTCCAGAGAGAGACTGCGAGAGATGAGCTCCGAGGTCCCGGAAGACCGGGGTGGGAGAGGCTGGACCCCCAACTAAGGGGACAGGCCGACCCCCACCCCACCCCATGTCCCCGTACCCGACGCGACACGCGCGCGCGCACACGCCACCCGGCGGCGCCGCCCGGGCCCCCCCAACCCTCCGAGGGGCGCGCGCGCCTCCCTTGGCCCCCTCCCGCGGCGGGGGCCTCCCGGACCCATCGCCGCCGCTCACCTTGGTCCCCGCGCCGCCTCCGCCGCCGCTGCCACCGCGCAGAGCCGGAGCCCGGGGCCGGGGGAGGGGGCCGCGGTGGCCCCGCCCCGCTCCGCCCCCCGGGCCCGCGCAGGGCGCCCGACGCGGCCGCGGCCACCGGACCGCCGGGGCCGCCGGAGGCCGGCGGGAGGCAGTCGCCTGGGCCGCGGGCACGCCCACCCACTGCGGTGGCCGGGGCGGGGTTGGGGGCCGGGACCCGCCGGAGCTGGGAGCCGCGAGCCGGGGTGCCCTCCCCGGATCCCCCCATCCGGGTGCACTGCGCAGGCTGTGGGCGGCGCCCTCCGGGGAAGGGGGCGTCCCCGGCCACCCGGGCGGTCCCATCGGATCTCCGGCCAGTAATCCGTCTCTCCTTGGCGCTCTCCCACGTCCACTGAGAGCCCCCTCCCCAATTCGTAGCCTGTGCGGGGTACCAGGAGCTGAGGCGAAAGATCAGACGCTCAGATTCAGTCCCTGGCCTGGGGCTTGGGGTTTTGCAGAGGGGTGGAGTGGTGGCGTGGGGTGGGGCAGAGAGGGGAGGGATGGGACAGACAAACTCTTCCAGCATCTAAATAACCTAGGGCTTGCAGTCGTCAGAGTGGCCGACTGCTTCATGGGCATCACCCTGGAACTTAATAGAAACTGGAAATTCTCTGCCTCACCCAGACCTACAGAAACTGGAGATGGAGCCTAGGAACCTGGGATTTAGCAAGCCCTCCTGGTGATTCCCCAGCTCCCAGGACGTTTGAAAAGTTCCACTGCAGTGGAAATAGCCAACACCCCAATACCCTACACCCAGCACCCTATACCCAGCGCCCAGGTCCACACCCGAGTGTCTAAAAAGGATTCTTTTCACCCTTCACTTAAAGACACTACCCTTGTCTCCCTTTGGACACTGTGTTGGGGGTGGGAGGGACTCCCGGACCAGAATTCTCTGGCAGGGTTAGGGTAACAGGCAGTGCTGGTTCACTGAGTGCTGCCAGGGCCAGCCGGCCTGGCTGGGGTGGGCTGGCAGAGATGGGTACTGGTTCTTGTATGCTTTAACCTGTAGTGATTGTTGTGAAGTTTTGAAATTCAGTTATGCAAATATTTATGTTCATGTTCAGGACTAAAACATCTTTCCCATCATTGTGCCGGTTGCAGCTAAGCCACCCAACCCCCAGAAGTAGTGGCATAATGGGGCCCATCGAATGGCAGTCACTCCTGGTGACTGAATCCGGGAGAGGGAGAGTGCTGAAGGGATGCTCCAGGGCCCTGGGATGAGCACCTCTGCCTGGGCAGCAGGTCCTGGCATCCCTGAAGGTGGAGGGGGTATCAGGACGGAGGGGCCAGCTGAGCAAACATATGGAATTTGTTTCTAGCATGTTTCTAGAATGTTTCTAGCATGTTTTCTGGATTATCTAACATTGCCCCACCCTTGTCTTCTCTTGTCTTGCTCCCGTTCACTCCTTAGTACGTGCACTTGGCATTACCTCGTGCAGTGGGTTATTTCTTTATTATATAGTTAGATTGTTGTTGTTTAGTCACTAAGCTGTGTTTGGCTGTATTGCAACCCCATGGACTGTAGCCTACCAGGATCCTCTGTCCATGGGATTTCCCAGGCAAGAATACTGGAGTGGGTTGCCATTTCCTTCTGCAGGGGATCTTCCTGACCCAGAGATCAAACCCTCCTGCCTTGGCAGGTGGATTGTTTACGACTGAGTCACCAAGGAAGCCCATAGTTTGATGGTAGAATGTAAATTCCCCAAGGTGGGGATTTGCTTCTTTTCTTCTTCCAAAGGGTTCCTGGTGGTTAGGGCAGTGTTTGGCACTTGGAAGGTGCCAGATAGATGTTTGTTGAAAGAACAAGTGGATGAATGACCCCACAATGAGCTGTGCCAGTCGCTTGTCACTTGTGGCATCCTTTGTCCACCCTAGATCCAGAGTCTGTGCTAGTCCTGTGGACTGCATCCCCTACTGATGCCTGTTTGGGTTTGGCCAGTGGAGACAACAGCTGGAGATCAGAGGGGGAGGGAGAGAGGATGGGGCCTCTCCTCCTATTGCCACGTGCTGTACATGGGCACCATCTGTTTCCCTCCACGACTACAGCTCTGGCCGGGAAGCCCTCTGTGACTAGCTCCCACCAGCTTCCGCTGGAAACATATTTCCTCTCCTAGTAATAGTTCTTCCAGCCCCAAGGATGGTAGCAGCTTCCCACCATCACCAGTCTTGGTGTTCCTGAACCTGCCACACTTCTGTAAGTCACGTGACTTATTTGGACCACCTGGGGCAAATTCTGTCTTCTACTGGGACCAGAACTAGAGCAGATAGATATTATTTTTGCCACTTTACAGAAGTGGAAACTGAGGAGCAGAGAGGTTATAAAACATGCCCAGCCAGAGATCCTAACAGATACCTGACCAAAGAAGATATACCAATGGCAAAGAAGCATATGAGACATACCTTGCATCCTATATTATTAGGGAAACGCAATACCGCTACGCGGTACCATTGTATACCTATTAGAATGGCCAGAATCCAGAAGACTGGCTTCACTTAATGCTGGCAAAACGTGAAGCAACAGGAGTTCTCATTGACTGCAGGTGGGAACGCAGGCTGGTGCAGCCATTCTGGAAGACAGTTTATCGGTCTCTTACCAAATTAAACATACTCTTACCATACAACCCCCACTTTCTCTTGGCTCAGACGGTAAAGCGTCTGCCTACAATGTGGGAGACCTGGGTTTGATCCCTGGGTTGGGCAGATCCCCTGGAGAAGGAAATGGCTACCCACTCCAGTACTCTTGCCTGGAGAGTCCCATGGACAGAGGAGCCTGGTAGGCTACATACAGTCCTTGGGGTTGCAAAGAGTCGGACATGACTGAACGACTTCAGTTTCACTTCCCATACAATCCAGCAATCATGCTCCTTCCTTGGTATTTACCCAGAGGAGCTGAAACTTAAATCCGTGCAAAACGTGCATATGAGTATTTATAGCAGCTCTAGTCATTTTGCCAACACTTGGAAGCAACCAAGGTGTCCTTCAGTGAGTGGATAAACTGTGGTATAGCCATACAACAGAATGTTATTCGGTGCTAAAAAGAAAGGAACTATTAATATTAAGCCATAAAGAGTCAGGAAACATAAATGCATATTACTAAGTGAAAGAAGCCAGTTTGAAAAGGCTCCATCCTGTATGAGTCCAACTTGATGACTTTTGGGAAAGGCAGAACTATGGAGACAGAGTGATCAAAGGTCACCAAGGGTCAGGGGGAGGAGGGATGGACAGATGGAGCACGGAGGATTCTTCCGGCAGTGAAACTTCTCTATGATGTTGTCATAGTGGATACGTGTCCTTATAGGTTGGTCCAAACCCAAAGAATGTCCGTCCCTAAGGCCAACTATCGACTTCGTGTGATAAAGAGGTGTCAGTGTCGGTTCACAAATTGTAACAAATGTACCACCCTGGCATCCGATGTTGAAGTGGGGGAGGCTCTGTGATGTGGGGACAGAGAGTACACGGGAAATCTCTGTACCTAAATTTTGCTGTAAACCTAAAACTACTCCAAAACAATAAAGCCTTTAAAAGATATCCAGGACCACATGTCAGTAAGTGACGACAGAGCCAGTCGTCCCAACCCAGGACCCCCTGGTTTAAAGTCTGTATCTGGCTTTGGGGGGCTTGGAGCTCTTCTCCTTTTTGGGGCCCAGGACAGGAGGGTAAGCATGAAGGGGACCCAGCTTATCCAGAAGCAGTCGACCCCCAGAGCTCCATCCTCGTCCTCCAGTTGCTGGGTGAGAACTGAGCGTGTCCCCGGGCCTGGCAGGAAACCCCAGCCTGCACACATGTCTCCTCTGAGCTAATAAGCAGGTCACGTGAGGCTGTGGGAAGCCGCAGGCGGCTCAGGTGAGGCCCCAGCCCCGCGGTGGCCGCCGACCTTCCGTTTCCTTCCCTGCCTTCTGAAGGAGGTCAGCCCTTCCGTGTGCTGGTCGGCCCTGGTGTGGACGGACATGGACTCTGCAGAGCCTCAGGCTCCTATCCGTGCAATGGGGGAGGGTCGCACTTGTCAATGTGTGTTTGTTCTTTCACTTATTCATTGGCTGATCGAATCACTGAACATCATTTAGTGAGCTTTTGCTCACCACCTGGCATGGAAGAGGCGTGCTTAGCAGATCTAAAGCCCCGAGACTTCCTTGGTGGTCTAGTGGCTAAGACTCCATGCTCCCAATGTCAGGGGCCCGGGGTTCAAGCCCTGGATGGGGAGCTAGCTCCCACGTGTTGCAATGAAGATCAAAAATCCCACGTGCGGCAACTAAGACCCAGCACGGTCAAATAAGTAAATAAAAATAAATACTTAAAAGAACAAAACAAAACACAACCGAAGCTCTGTGGAAAGCTTAGCTATCTGATGGGTGAGTCTCGCTATTTCCAACACTGGCCCTGTGGATCGGGGCCCCTTCTGGAGTCTTCTGACACATCCCACTTGGCCAAGAGGGGTTTGGTGCTTTGGTGGGATGTGGAAACAGGGGGCTCTGAGGGCTCTCTGAGCCTCTTCTGTGTGGGGAAGAGCCTTGGAGACACCTGTCCAGTGACGGCAGACAGGGAGATGGGGGCCAGCAACGGGCAATGACTTGCCCTGCATCACACTGTGTGCCAGGCTTGTAATGGCCCCCAAAGAGGTCCACCTCCTGATCCCCAAACCCTGTGCAGGTATCGCCTTTCACGGCAAAAGGAACTTTGAAGGTGTGATTCAGGAGCTTCAACTGGGGAGATGATTCTGGTTACCCAGGGGGCCCGATACCCTCCCAAGGGTCCTGTGAGCAGCAGGCCGGAAAGGGTGCTATGGCAACAGGCAGAGAGAGATTGGAAGATGCCTCCCCTGTGGCTTTGAAGACAGAGGAAGGGGCCACCAGTCATGGGATGCAGGAGGCTCTAAAAGCTAGAAAAAGTAACAAGACGAATTCTTCCCTAAACTCTCCAGAAGGCACATGGCCCTGCTGACTTCTGGCCTCCAGAACGATAACAGAATAAATTTGTGTTTTAAGTCTGTGGCCATCTGTAGCCATAGGAAACTGGCAGAGGCAGTGAGACCAGGACTGGAAGCCAGGTCTCCTGAAGCTGAGTTTGGCTTTACCACACCCTGGATCCCTGTCCTACGGGCTTCTGTCCACGGCCTCCTGGACGGGAGACTGGCTCAGTGCTTTAGGATTAATGGTACAAGAATATTATACACATAAGACTATAGCCTGCCTGACTCCTCTGTCCATGGGATTCTCCAGGCAAGAATACTGGAGTGGGTTGCCATTCCTTTCTCCCAACCAGGGGATCTTCCCAACCCAGGGACCGAACCTGGGTCTCCTGCGTTGCAGGCGGATTCTTTACCATCTGAGCCACCAGGGAAGCCCATTATACACATAAATACTATAGAAGAAACAAAACGCCATGAGTGTCCCAGCTTTGAAGCCTCTGGTGCATTCAGGAATTTTCCTGACTGTTCAGGGTGCTGTGCTCCATGCAACTCTCCTCTTTCTCTGGGGACCTCTCTCCCTCTCCAGAACAAACAGCCTGCACTCCCATGGAACATAAACTCACACAGAACACCAACACCAGACAAAGCTGATCAAAAACAGCTCGGTGATCACTGAACGCAGATGACAGTATGAACATCGGCCAGGCCACAGAATGACCAAACCTCTCCGTTCCCGGCTGCAGGAGTGACTCCTCGAGCCAGGCTCCCGTCCCTGCAGAAAGGGTTTACCAAGAATCCTGATCACAGCACCATCCGCCCTTCTGAGAAGGTCCAATCTGGGACGCAGACCCACCCATCACCTGGCACATGCCCAGCGCCCTGAAGTGCTTTCTTTCGAGCACCCACGGCTCCCAGGCACGTCCTCTCTCTAGGCGACAAGCGAGCCACTCACCCTGTTTTCCCACCGGGGTGCTCCTGGCCATCTTGTGGGGGGGGCTTTGGTAGTGGGGACTTTCTCTCTGGATCACCACGAGACAGCCCCCTTCTTTGACCCTCAGACTGAGAGGGACAGGGCAGGACAAGGTGTGAGACGTAGGAGCCAAGCTGGAGCTATGATGACGGGGCCAGGCTGGCTGGGGGAGGTGACCCAGCCTGGGCAGTGGGCAGATTTGCCAGGGGGCCGGGGGGTGGGGGCTCCGGCAGAGAGCTGCAGCCTCCTGGCTCTGCACCCGCTGGTTCCAGCTCCAGCCCTGGAGGAGTCATCTGCTCCCAGCCCTGGCCCCAGCTGAAAGCCAGGCCTCCCTCTGCCTGGCTTCAGTCTCTCTGAAGACTTGGCCCGGCCCACTGGCCACGGTCACAGGGGCCAAGTGTGGTTCAAGTCAAGGAGTGTTTTCCACATGCCTTGTCCATGTTAGGCTCTGAGTTTGGGCCCAGATGCAGGGGGGAGCCCTGGGGACCTCTGAGGTGGGGGCAGGCGAACCAGATCTAGAAATCAATTCTGCCAGCTGGTGGCTGAGGACTGTGGTGGTGTTGATGTTGTTCAGTCACGAAGTCGCGTCTGACTCTTTGTGACCTCGTGGACCGCAGCACGCCAGGCTCCCTTGTCCTTCACTGTCTCCTGGAGTTTGCTCAGATTCATGTTATTGAGTCGGTGATGCCATCTGATCATCTCATCCTTTGCTGCCTGCTTTTCCTTTTGCCCTCAATCTTTCTCAGCATCAGGGTCTTCTCCAATGAGTCAACTGGAAGCCCAGAAAGGGCCCTGGAAACTGGACATAGGGTACCACCTCCTTCTGGGAGTTCAGTGAAGGCTTCCCAGCCCTGCCCTCCCACCCCCAGGGCAGAACCAGGCTTGGGACTCTGGGACCAACACACATCCCGCAGGCTGTAACATCACACAGGCCTTGGTGCCCGCCTTTGAGGGTCTTGGGCTCAGCGCAGACACTGAGCCAAGGCAGGGGCTCCTGAGAAGGTGGGCTCAGAGAACCCAGTCTGCCAGCCTCGTGGGCCAGGCCCTTCACCGTGGGAACAGCTCTGACCCACGAGTGCTGTCGCTCCCCAACGCGGATGGGGAGTGAGAAGGAAAACGGGGATGAAAGGGTCTGGGCTGAGGCTTTTCACAAGCAGCCAGCCCTCCTTCTGCACACTGTGAGAAGCTGGCAGCCGGCCCCCCTCCCGCATTCGGCCAAGCACCCGGGGCCAGCGAGCGGCCTTAGTGCAGCCCCACCGTCCTGCCAAGGATGTGTCTTCAATCGCTGCTTTCCGATTTCCCAGAATGAGTCTGGCTTCTGCAGGAAACCCAGTCCCAATTTGAATTTGCCTTGAAAAAGCTCTGCAGAAACAGTGTCTGTGGCCCTTTCCCCCCAGTGCAGCCTTCCTGGGACTGCACCCCCACCCCCAATGCAAGAAACAGCACAGGCCTCAGCTTGGGGGGTGTTGGGAGATGATGCGGGCTTTTCAGGTGGATGGGCGTGTTGCTGGCACGCAGACGGGCTGGGACCTCTAGGACAATGTGGAGTGAAAGAGGTGATACCTTGTCTCTTCCCTGGCCTTTCAGGAGAAGCCTCAGTCTCCCCACTTCCCCTGTGACGTTAGCTGGAAGTTTTCTTGCAGTTTCTTTATTCGGTAGGTGAAGTTCCCTCCTGTTACTCTACCGCTAAGAGTCAAAAAAAATTCTTTTAAATCACGAAGGAGTTTGAGCATATGCTTTTGTGCATTAATTGAAATCATACGATATTTAAAAAAATTTTTTTTCTGTTAATGATATGGATCATTGATTTTGACTGTTAAACCAACCTTGCATCTCTGGAAAAAAGCCTGTTTTGTCACAATTTATTATCATTCATATATATTGCTGGATTTGATTTGCTAAAATTGTGTTGAGGATTTTGCCTGTGTGTTCATGAGCGATCCTGGTCTGTAATGTTCTTTCTTTCCTTTTTTGATTGTGCCATCGGGCATGCGGGATCTTAGTTCCCTGACCAGGGATTGCATCCCGGCCCCCTGCGTTGGGAGTGTAGAGTCCTAACCACTGGATCGCCTGGGAAGCCCCTGTCACGAGTTCTGTTATTGTGATAATTCTAACTTGTTAAAATAAGGGTTTTTGTTTTTTTAAAAGTATGAACGAGTGCAAGGGCTTCCCAGGAGGCTCAGTGGTAAAGAGTCCACCTGCCAAAGCAGGAGATGCAGGTTCAATCCTTGGGTCGGGAAGATCCCCTGGAGAAGGAAATGGCAACCCACTCCAGTATTTCTGCCTGGGAAATCTCACGGACAGAGGAGCCTGGCAGACTACAGTCCATGGCGTTGCAGAGAGGTGGACACGACTTAGTGACTGAACAACAACAAGCGATTGTGAAACCAGGAACAGGTCAGCAGGCTGGCCTCGAGGCATTACAGCCAGGGCGAAACCAGGTGACACGCAGGCACGTCCCGCCCCGTGGCGGAGCCTAGCCAAGGTTTAGAATGAATGAGCAAATGGCTCCTGAATTGAGGGAGGAAGCCAAGGCAGAGATACTCTTCTTACAGTTGAGCTAACAGGACCAGGGAGACCTGGGTAGGTGATACACAAAGGGTCAGAGCATGAGAAACCTAGGGCTTTGAGGCCATGGACCTTTACCCCGAGTCCACTGCCTCAGGGCTCATGAGATGGCAGAGACTTGGGGACTGGGCGGTGTTGAAGAGAAGTGATCCCGACACTCGTGAAAAGTTGAACCAGCAGGGCAGATTGTATCCAAGACTACTGCAACAGGGAGGAGAGACCAGGCTGAGCTCTGCGTGCAACAGATGGCTGGGGGAGGGGGTAAGGGGCTGAGTGGATGGAAACTCACTAAGAGACACCAAGGATAGGGTGTTCCTGTCACCGCTGGGCTAGGCGGGCCAGGGCCCAGAGGCGAGGCCTGCTGGGGAACGTGGCTCAAAGCAGCCTGTCTCCAGGAGGCAGTCCTTGCAGGAGTCCTGTCCCCGCTGCAGAGACGGTAAACCCAGAAGGTGGGAAGCCTGGGCTGGGTGCCCTGGGAGACGCCCAGAGCGACAGCCTGGGTGCAGGCCTGGTGCCCTGTAGGTGCAGGCTCCTGGGGCTGGAGCCCAAGGGGCTTTTCTGAGATGCCCACAGTGGGTGCAGAGGTGCTTGTGCTTTTTTAAGGTGGGTAACAATTCCTTGAGGCAGACCCAGCTGGCAGCACTTCTGAAGCTTTATTCACCTTATTTTCAGTAATTGTATCTAATGTTATTGTATTTTAACACCCGAGTAGAGGTTTACATGTTCCTTTTCTAATTCAAATAGCACAGTCTTCTTATTTACACGTGAAGGACCTTACGGGGTTTTAGGTGGGCAGCGATTCCCTCCAGGAACCTTCCTTTTCTGCCTCCGTTTTTATCTGGGTCCACTGTCCTCCTCCGGGAAGGCAATGGCACCCCACTCCAGTACTGTTGCTTGGAAAATCCCACGGGAGGAGGAGCCTGTTAGGCTGCAATCCATGGGGTCGCTAAGAGTCGGACACGACTGAGTGACTTCACTTTCACTTTTCACTTTCATGCATTGGAGAAGGAAATGGCAACCCACTCCAGTGTTCTTGCCTGGAGAATCCCAGGGACGGGGGAGTCTGGTGGGCTGCCGTCTATGGGGTCGCACAGAGTCGGACACGACTGAAGCGACTTAGCAGCAACTGTCCTCCTGGCCCAGCTTCTGTCTCCAGGCAATGGACACATATTCTCCTGGAGAAGGGAAGGGTGAACCCAGAAGCTTTACTGGGCATCTGTTCCTGGCCTGCTGGAGGCCTTGCATGTTCCCTGTGCCTGGTCTGTCTGCTGGCACGTGTCCTTCAGCTCCCGGCAGTCCCCTCTCATGCACGCCTGCTTATCTGCTGAGAAAGCTCAAGCAGTGTGGTCCAGTCCAGAAGGAGTTGGAGGCTCTAGGGCATCGTTTCTCATCTGCCAGTCCTTCTGGGGGTGGCTTGGGGGAAGTTACTCGCCTCTTAAGGCTGGGGTCCCCCTACTGTGGGATGGGAGGAGCCTGGGAGGATTGGGGGAACCCAAGACCCAGGGCAGAGATGCCCACTGAACCACCCAGACTCAGCCTGCAGGGGGCTGCATGTTGGGGACCCCTTGTCCTTCCCTGTGCTCAGCAGCTGGAGAGGTGGACTCAGATGGGAAGGTCCTCGTAGATACCAGAAGAAGCCATTCGGGAGAATTCTAAGAGGGGAGTACAGGGATTCCCTGATGGTCCTCTGGCTGAGCTCCCAGTGCAGGGGACAAGGTTCGATCCCGGGTCAGGGAACTAGATCCCACATGCCGCAACTAAGACTCAGCACAGCCAAATAAATAAATAAAATGCATTTTAAAAAAAGATGGGGTTGCGGGGAAGTTCCCCAGCAGTCCAGGGGTTAGGACTCCATGCTTCCTCTGCAGGGTGCATAGGATGCCTCTCTGGTCAGGGGACTAAGGTACTGCATGCCTTGTTGTGTGGCCAGAATAACAGTTAAATACAAGAAGGGGTGCAGCTTGAGTTCTGGGCCCCCGACTATTTGTATGGGCAGGGAGAGGGGCGACCCCTCCAAGCCAGTCCTGGGAGTCAGGCTTGGAGTCTCAGGAATCTGGGGTGGGGGTTAGTGCTGCTTTGGTGGGGTCGTGGGAGTAGCTTCAGGGGCCTGAGGCTGTGAGGATGGTGGGGGGTGTGGTCCTGCTCACTGAGGCCCTCAGCCTGGGCCGCCTGTGCTGGGACTGGGTCCCGGGGAGGGCCCTGCCACAGCCTCCCGTCCCGAGACGGGAGCCTTGTCTTCCTCTTAGTCGTCCCCCGCAAACCCCCAGATGGAGTGAGGCCCTGGATGTGAGGTCGGGCCTTGAGTGCCAACAGCACACTCAGGGCTCTGTCCACTGCAGAGGGCCTCTGGGGGTGTGTGGGTACCCCGGGAACTCAGAATGCCCTCCGAGGACCTGCCAGGGGGCTGAGAGGTGTACCCTAGAGAAGAGAGTAGGACGGGGTGGGTCAAACGAGGAAGCAGGGTCAGCTCAGCGGAGAACTGTGGTCCTCGAAGTCTATGACCAATACCGGGAATGTGATTAGAAGTGTAGACTCCCAGGACCCACTGAATCCGGTTTTCTGAATCCGAAGAGTCCAGCGGGGCCTCTGCCTGGGAGACGGGTCTTCCCTCCAGGCACACTTGGAGTCTGCAGTCCCTGGGCTGAAGGGTAAGCTGATGATTCTTACACAGATGTTAAAAGAGCATGATTGTATTTATTTCATCAGTTTGTGAGCGGATCAGTTGTTCAGTTGCTAAGTCATGACACTAAGTTGGACCCTGAGTCGTGTCCGACTGTTTGTGACCCCTTGGACTGCAGCACGCCAGACTTCCCTGTCTTTCTCTATCTCTTGGAGTTTGCTCGGATTCATGTCCACTGAGTCAATGATGTTATCTAACCATCAGTAAGATGTCACAAAATCAATCCAGAGGAAAAGCCAAGAGCAGACATGTGTAAGCAATCCAGAAGGCAGAATTGAATTTGCTAATAGATGCAAAGCTGGCTGCTTCCCTAGGGTAGGGGAGCCAGTGTCCCTCCACCTCATGAAATTCATTTGCATCTTATGGATAAGAATCTTTGTTTTACTGTCAGTTTTCTACAACTTACAGAGTTGTGGACTTGCTCGAAGGGCAGGAAAGATACAGACCCTTATGGGATCCGCTGATGTGCCAGAATATGCCGAGTTATCTCTTGAAAGGGCGTCTAGTGACTCCCCCCTCCCTTCCTTTCTTCCCTCATCCTCCGCCCACCCCACCTGTCTCCAGTTTACCTGCATGCCTACTTTCTGGCTGTAGATCTGCCCCTCTGAGCCTCTGGCTCCTTGTGTGTAAAATGGGCAGACATCCCCTTGTCCTGGGGATTAACCCAGATCCCAGACGAGCCTTTGGTGCAGTGCGTCTGGCCCCTGGTGGGGGCCCCTGAGCCTGTGGGATGAGCGGGTGAGTGGGCTGAGCAGAGGCGGCAGTCTCTGGTCCAACCTCACACACACACACACACACACACACTCACACACTCACACACTCACATACTGTGCTGCACCCGCCAGTCTGCGGAGGAAGAGGGGTGAGGTCCCTGCCTCCCCACCGAAGAGGTGGCCCCCCTGTCAGCAGGACGTTTTGGGTAACACATTGGCCCGATACCTGGAGACTACGCTGGGGAGCTTGAGAGAAGAGGTGTGGATGGGAGGGGCGGGTGTTACAGATGTGGCTGAGTTTTCCGTGGTCAGAGGGAGAAAAGGGAGGAGGTGGCAGAATGACGCTGTTAATAGGGCACTTTTGTCCCCAGCGGCAGAGGCGTGAGCCCTGCCCAACTCGCCCGGGGCCCCAGCAACGTCCGCGCTTCCTGCTCTGTCCCGCCTCCCATCTTCTGCACTGAACTCTCTTTGATCAGCGGAAACTGGGGAGAACTCGGGAGGCTGTGCTGAGGGCTGGAGTTCAGCGAACTGACTAACGCTGCTTCTGACGCACTCTTGGCCTTGGGCGAGCTCCTGCCCTTCTCTGAGCTGCCAGTTAAGCGGGCTGGGCCGACATTCCAGCTTAAAAAATGTTGAAATCCACAGAAGCTTTTCTGGAAACGGTCTTTGGTGGAAATCCTGTATGTAGCAATGATACGATAAAAGCTTTTAAATTTTTTATCAGGTGGCGAAAATTTTCCTTTATGAAGATGGGGAAAATGCCATGGTGAACCAATTGGGGCAAAGATGAGACACCTGCCCCGCCTGCCCCCCGTCCCAAGTGCAAGAAAAGATGGGTGGGTCTTAAGTTCTGATGAACAAAAGCACCATGGGACTTAGACATGGCCTTCTGTGGGCTCCCTGTGGTTCCGTGTGTATTGTGAGCAAGACACCACTGTCCTTGGTTCCTGACCATCTCTTCAAGGCTTTTGGGTAGTAATGTATTAGTTCCCCTGGTTCCTATAATAAATGAGCACAAACCGGATGGATTAAGAACAAAAAAAAAATGTATTCTCTCACAGTTCTGGAAGCCTTAAGTCCAAAATCAAGGTGTCAAGAGGTCCATACTCCTTCCAAAAGTTTTAAGAAAGACTCCTCCGGGTCTCTTCCAGTTTCTGGTGATGGCCAGCCACCTTGGCTTGTGACAGGACGCCTCCAGTCCCTGTCTCCATCTTCACACGGCCGTCTTCACTCTGTGTGCCCGTGCCCAGGCTTCCTTCTTCTTACTAGGACACCAGTCATGGTGGATCAAGGACGCATCCCTGGTGGCTCAGACTGTAAAGACTCCGCCTGTCAATGCAGGAGGCCTGGGTTTGACCCCAGTGTCGGGAAGATCCCCTGGAGAAGGGGATGGCAACCCACTCCAGTGTTCTTGCCTGGAGAATCCCATGGACAGAGAAACCTGGTGGGCTACAGTCCATGGGGTCGCCAAGAGTAGGACACGATGGAGCAACTGACACTTTCACTTCACCAGTCGAGGGGGATCTCATCTTAACTCGATTAAGTCTGCAAAGACTGTATTTCCAAATAAGACCATTACCATGTTCGCAGGTTCCCAGTGGAAGTGAATTTTGGAAGGATGCCATGCGAAACAGCGTAAGTGAACAGCCTGGAAATACAGAGCCCCTCTATCCCTCCAGAGTAAAGCCAGGCACGCTTACTGCCCCCTCCAACCCCCAGGAAAGACTCAGCTTCCCTGAGGCTGGGGCTCCTCGCCTAGAACACCACCACGGAGCACGCAGGTGCCCTCTGGCCCTCTGCGGGGCTCAGAGCTTGGGGAACTGGCCCACGACGATGCCGACACTTGGCTCCTGCTGCTGCCGTGAGCCGTAGACCATCCTTTGTTCCTGAACCAGGCATTTTGTGTCTTTGCCAGCATCCGTGGAACCGTGGTGGCTCCCACTTGTGAGCTTGCCAGTAGGGCACATCTCCGACCGTCCCAGGTCCTGACAGGGTGGAACCTCTGGCTGAGTGAACGACTCCACATAACACAGAGGAGGGGAGTGTGCAAATGCTGTGGTGAGGATCAAGGAAGAGAGCAGAGGATGCCCGGGTGCAGATCTGCCCAGGAGGGCCTGCGGGACCGGATGCCCAAGGAGGCATCCCCAGTAGTTGAGCAGCAGGCAATGCAGGGGCCCTGCTGGGAGCCCCCCAAGTCGCAGGCAACCTCTCACTCTCGCTAGTGGCCTGTGCGGGTAAGTGGGATGGGGTAGGGAGGGGAGGGGAGGTGGTAAGCCTGAGAAGGTGCTGCAATCGTATTTCCGGGTGGGTGTGGTGTGGGGTGAACCCCCAAAGTCTGGAGGGCCGAGGAAGAGCTGGCCTCTGCTTACATGTGACCTGGCTTTGAGGAGCTGTTTTGCTACAAGGTGGGCCCAACACCTGTCCCCTCCCTCCACCTTTGGGACCTCCAGAGCTCCGTGATTTGGACCCAGTGGCTTCTGTCTGATCCTGATGTTTTGGGTTTTGAGCAAAAAAATCTCCAGGGGGCAAGAATGATGGCTGCTGTGGCACCAGCCCTTGCCCCAAGCCTCCCACTCACTTCCTTACTGACCCAGTATAGTTGTTGAGCCTGGCCCAGACCAGTTCTGTTCAGTTCAGTCACTTAGTCATGTCCGACTCTTTATGACCCCAAGAACTGCAGTACGCCAGGCCTCTCTGTCCATCACCAACTCCTAGAGTTCACCCAAACCCATGTCCATCGAGTTGGTGATGCCATCCAACCATCTCATCCTCTGTCGTCCCCTTCTCCTGCCCCCAATCCTTCCCAGCATCAGGGTCTTTTCAAATGAGTCAGCTCTTCACGTCAGGTGGCCAGAGTATTGGAGTTTCAGCTTTAGCATCAGTCCTTCCAATGAACACCCAGGACTGATCTTCTTTAGGATGGACTGGTTGGATCTCCTTGCAGTCCAAGGGACTCATAAGAGTCTTCTCCAACACCACAGTTCAAAAGCATCAATTCTTCGGCTCTCAGCTTTCTTTATAGTCCAACTCTCACATCCATACATGACCAATGGAAAAATCATAGCCTTGGCTAGATGGACCTTTGCGGGCAAAGTAACGTCTCTGCTTTTTAATGTGCTGTCTAGGTTGGTCATAACTTTCCTTCCAAGGAGTAAGCGTCTTTTAATTTCATGGCTGCAGTCACCATCTGCAGTGATTTTGGAGCCCAGAAAAATAAAGTCTGACACTGTTTCCACTGTTTCCCCATCTATTTGCCACGAAGTGATGGGACCAGATGCCATGATCTTAGTTTTCTGAATGTTGAGCTTTAAGCCAACTTTTTCACTCTCCTCTTTCACTTTCATTAAGAGGCTCTTTAGTTCTTCTTCACTTTCTGCCATAAGGGTGATGTCATCTCCATATCTGAGGTTATTGATATTTCTCCCAGCAATCTTGATTCCAGCTTGTGCTTCTTCCAGTCCAGCGTTTCTCATGATGTACTCTGCATATAAGTTAAATAAGCCGGGTGACAATATACAGCCTTGATGTACTCCTTTTCCTATTTGGAACCAGTCTGTTGTTCCATGTCCAGTTCTAACTGTTGCTTTCTGATCTGCCTACAGGTTTCTCAAGAGGCAGGTCAGGTGGCCTAGTATTCCCATTTCTTTCAGAATTTCCCACAGTTTATTGTGATCCACACAGTCAAAGGCTTTGGCATAGTCAATAAAGCAGAAATATATGTTTTTTTGGAACTCTCTTGCTTTTTCAATGATCCAGTGGATGTTGGCAATTTGATCTCTGGTTCCTCTGCCTTTTCTAAAACCAGCTTGAACATCTGGAAGTTATTGGGTGTGAAACACTTTGACAGACATTTAATGCAGAAGATGAAAAACCAATGCCAGGAGGGGGCATGGCTAAGTGCAAAGAGCCAGGGCCTCACAGTGGAAGCTGTGGGCTCTAATTCTGCCTCGGTTGCCTCATCTTTGAAATGGGAATGAAAGGAGTACCTGGCTCATGTCCAGGTCAGTAAAATGTAGACCGTGGCCACTCAAGGGCCTTCCACTCATAGGATGGTGGTGAGGCAGACATCAGTTAATCAAGGCAAAGCAGCTTGTACTCAAGCCTCGCATCCCCTGCAACCCTCAAGGGGATCCCCTGAGGGTCAATCCCCTTCACCCCATCCCCCTGCCCCCAGGCAGATGGGCACATGGGGACAGGCAGACAGTGTCCAGTTCCCAGAGGAGACATGGGAGAAGGTGAGTCCATCATCCGGAAGGGGTGTCTGTGCCCAGGGGCCTCTGCCAAGCCCTGCTCCCCAAGGGCCCAGGACCACATCCCCGGGCTCTGGGAGGGGATAGGGATGGATGACGGAACTAGGAGACCCTGGCTATGGGCTTCTCAGGGTTGAGATGACAGCACCTGAATCTGGGGGGCTGACCTGAGATCTCTGGGTTGCTGCTTCTGGGCTTTCTCAGAGCCAGGGCTTGAAGCTGGCCCCTCGGCAGTGAAAGGGCAGAGTCCAAACTGCTGGACCACCAGGGAAGTCGCTTTACTTTGTTTTCTTTAAAAGCTGGCCTTGGTATTTCTGGGGTGGGCTCATATGTTTGTGTCCTGTGCCCCATCTCTGCTTAGAAGTCTCCCTCTTGTCCTCCAGGACTGGCCACTTCTGGGAGGTGCCTGCGGCCTCTGTGTCCAGCAGCTGTCACCTCGTCGTGGCCACTGGGCTGGAGCAGGTCAAGAAGGGGGCAGAGACTGACCAGTGAGGCCTGTCAGGCCCCTGGAGCAGTGTCCTCGCCCTGGCTTCCGTGGCGGATGGGCTGTGGAGGTGACCGCGGCCCCCAGCCCTGCCAGCTTCCCACAGCTGCTTCCTGCTCAGTCCACCTACAGGAACCCTGCCCTCCCGGCACCTCCAGGACAGGTGCAGACGTGCTGCTCTGGCTGACCCTGCCCCAGGGGCTCAGGGCCTTTGTGGGCCGCCCTGAGGGAAGCCCCGAAGCAGATACATCCCCCCTCCCTGTCCCCAGCTCATAGAATTCTCACCATGTGACTCTCCCAGTGCAGTTTGTAATCTACAGTAAGTGCTCAGGAGACAGATTTTCTGAATGTGATGACCTGGTCCAGGGCCCGTCTCTCTTCCAGAGCCTGATGGTAGCCTGGCGAGAGGTCACTTTGTCTGATTTTTCTCCATCCCCAGCCCCAGGCCAGCCCCAGTGCCGAGGAAGCAAACAGGGCCAGCGAGTGAGCAGACGAGTGACCGGGGCCTCCCTAAGATGGGCCCCTGGCTCTCCTGGGAGCTGGGGGAGCTCTCGGCTTCCTGGAACTGGCCGCGGGTCTCCGGCCCTGGCCTCCTTCCATCTGGAAGCAGAGCTGGGTATCCCCTGGGGGTCCCTGGGCGTCCGAAGTGGGGGGAGCTTCTGAGACCCATAGATCCTGACAAACCCCAATCTGTCCTCAGCCTCCAAGCCGCGTGGCTGCCGGAAGGGACATGTAATTTAAAAAAGGTTTTTCTTGTTAAGTGGAAACTTCTGCCAGGCACAGAGAAATAAATGACGTTAATGAAGTCCAGGAGCCCAGCGCGTTTGATCTGCTGCTGTTCTGCGAAGAGGCAGGAGGGGCTTTGGACCAGGGAACAGCGCATCCCCCCAAAGACGGGCCTGCAGGGTGCCAGGCTGTGAGAGGCGATAATGCGGTGACCAGCCAGGGCCTGTGCCGTGGTCCACGTGTTCTCTCGTCATCCTCCGAGTGCCCTCATTTACGGGTTAGGAAGCCAGAGCTGTAGATCTGGATCTATGGACTTCTTAGAACAGGCAGCACCCACCTGCAGGCCCCTAGGCACCCCCTGACACTGACCCCAGACAAGCCAGGAGGAGATGGTGCCCAGGACACTGGTGTCGTGGGCAGAGAAACACACACTCATCCTCCTGGGTTGTCTGAGGAATGGCTCTCAGGCCGGGGGTCTCCTTCCTGTTTCAAGTTGAGAACATCCCAGGTGATAACACGTGTGTGTATAAGGGATGCTGACAGGGGAAGTGTGGTACTCCTGGGGAGAATGTCATTGTTGTTTAGTTGCTAGGTTGTGTCCGACTCTTTGCCATCCCATGGACTGCAGCACGCCAGGCCTTCCTGTCCGTCACCATCTCCTGGAGCTCGCCCAAGTTCAGGCCCACTGAATCAGTGATACTACCCAACTATCTCATCCTTTACTGCCCCCTTCTCCTTTTGCCTTCAATCTTTCCCAGCATCAGGGTCTTTTCCAAAGAGTCAGCTCTTTGCATCAGGTGACCCAAGCACTGGGGCTTCAGCTTCCACGTCAGTCCTTCCAATGAGTATTCAGGAGAGAATGTAAATGTCTACAATCTGTTGGAGGCCTGTTTGGTTGTCTGTTTCAAGAAGTGAGCTGACTCAATAATTCCATGTCTGGAAACCCACGCTAAGGAAATATTCTGAAACTTAGGAAAAGCTTCACCCTGTTCACCAGAGGAGAAGACAGGCGCCATGTCAAAACCCAGCAAAATGAATCATGAGCTGACTACACATCCCTTCTCTGGAATATGACGCATCCATTAGAATTCGGTTTACGGTGTTTAAAGACACGGAAAAGTGCTTATGCGATCATAGTAAATTAAAACCCACTCAGATTCAAAATATCGTATGGGACGTCACTGAGGGTGTGCAAGCAATGCAGAGACGGAGAGAAGACCTCAGAGCAGCACGTCCTGTTGCTCTCCGTGGTGGGCTTTGGGTCCTGACAATGTGGGAAGTTTCTGTTCTTGCTAGTTTTTCAACTTAGCGTGTTCTCATCATCTGGTAAGTAATGTGTATTATTTTTGGACTTCCTTAGTCGGGCTTCCCTGGTGGCTCAGACGGTAAAGTGTCTGCCTGTAGTGCAGGAGACCCGGGTTCGATTCTTGGGTCGGGAAGATCCCCTGGAGAAGGAAATGGCAATCCACTCCAGCACTCTTGCCTGGAAAATCCCATGGATGGAGGAGCCTGATAGGCTAAATTCCGTGGGGTCACCAAGAGTCGGACACGACTGAGCAACTTCATTTTCACTTTCTTAGTGGTCCAGTGGTTAAGAATCTGTACTGTCCCTACAGGGAGCGCTAGTTTTTTCTTGGTCAGGGAACTAAGATTCCATATGCCCTGCATTGCATGCATGCATGTGCATGCTTTGTGACCAAAAAAAAAAAAAGAGAGAGAGAGAGAGAAAGTGAAATGGGTATTACTTTGATTGTGGGAGACCACATATGTGCCATTACTCAGTGGACCAGGGGCAGCGACACCACTGATTAAAGAAGCACCTATTTTGTGTCACATCCAAAGTAACTGTGAAGCAGGTTGCCTACTGTGGTCTCTTGGCAAAGCTCTGCACCCAGATGGAGAGCCTCGTTCACAGCGAAACATCTGAGGATTATCTCCCCATCGCTCACGTGCTCAGTATCTGCTGCTGTCTCCGGCACTCCAAGACTCTGCTTCCTCTTCTTCTCCCTACATCTCCCACCCGCTGGTCCAAGCTCCCCTTGCTGGGTCTGCTCTGCTCAAATCAAGCCAACCTCTCCAGCTTCAGTCTCTGTTGGCCCATTTCACAGATTCTGCTGCTAAAGGAAGCTCGGAGATCTGGGTGGAGGAGATGAGCAGTTTGTAAACAATTGTAATAGCTCTGTATATTTTGCCCTGACACCCTGGTCATAAGGAATCATTTAAAAAAAATTAAGATAACACTCTGATCCCTTCAAAGCCAGCCTGTACAGCAGGTATCTTCTGGGGCCCTCGTCTCAGGTCCGATGCTCAGACCTTCTGGGGTTTGACCCTGCTTTGATCTCAGTCCTTCCTTTCCTCACTCCTCCAGTTTTCCAGCACATGTTATTCCTTCTGCCCTCTCTCCCTGCCACGCCTCAGCTCCCCTTAGCTAGATGTGTCCATTTTTCCTTCTGGGTTTCAGATGAAAAAACACCTCCTGTAGGAAGCCCTCCCAGTCCCTCCGCATCCTCATGGAGGCATCAGCTGCATTTCCCTCCAGGCCTCTTGGTGAGAAGGAAGCGACTTTCGTGTAACCAAGCCACTCAGCCATGGGCTTATTCCCCAGGCCACCAGGGGATCCAAGCTCGGGTTTGTTGCTCTTTGGCCCTTCCGTGTGGGGCGAAGTGCCAGGCACATGATAGATGCTCAGGAAACATCTTCAGGAGGAGCCCTGGGAGCACTCTGAAAATGACGGATGGATGGATGGATGAGGTTGAGGAGGCGCCCAACAGTGGTGATTCGAGCAGAGTGCCCTTTGAGGGGTCCTTGTTTCTTGTAGATGAGTGAGTGGCAGTCCTGGTTAAGGGATCCCAGGTCCAGAAGGAGCCACTCAGCTTGCAGGACCTCAGTTTGCCTTTCTGTGGAATGGGCACGATGACCCCTGTCTCTGTACATCTTCCTCCCATGTGTCTCCTTTACGCTCACACCCCTGACACATTCATACTGCTCCTGACACTGTGCGTGGATGTGTGTGGCGGGATTTCCTCACACCAGGCAATTCTGTGACACCCCCTGGGCATGCTATAGTTTGACTCGATTCTGACACTACGTGGAGATGGCATTAGACCCCACAGGTCAAGGGCTCAGCCCCATGAGACTGCTCCTCACCTTCAGAGGCTGATTGCCAGTAGTCAGTCCCCAGGTTACAGCCCACAACATGTGTCTGACTTGGCTGCAAATCTAGCATTCAGAGGCTGCTGTGACCTCCTCCCCCTTGGATTTCATTGTCTGCTAGAACAGCTCCCAGAGCTCTGGGGAACACAGTGACCAGGTCATGAATGGGTATGGTAGAGGATACAGATGGACAGGCAGGTGAAGAGACACCCAGAGTGGGGTCTGTGAGCTTCTGTCTCATTGGAGCTAGGGTGCATCACACCGTGGTACCTGAAAGTGTTTGCCCACCTGGAAGCTCCTCAGACTCCCCACTGCTGAAGTTTTCTCGGAGCTTCCTCAAGTAAGTGTTAGCAATGATGAGCTCCACTGGCCACACCATGCAGCCTGAGGGATCTTAGTTCCCCGAACAGGGATCCAACCTTCAACTGGGGCCTGAGTCTTAACCACTGCACTGCCAGCGAAGTCCCTGCCATACTGTCTTGATACCTACAGCTTTGTTGTAAGCTTTGAAACCAGGAAGTGGGGATCTTCTGACTTTGCTCTTCTTTTTCTTGATTTTTTGGCTTTTCATGTGACTTTTGAGATCAGTTTCTGCAAAACAGGCAGTTAGGGTCTGGAGAAGGTGGAGGTTCTTTATCTAGCAGGCAGTGGAAATCCACAGGGGAGTTCTGAGCTAGCGAGCGCCAAGGGACAACTTGGGTTTTGGGAAGACTGACTTCAGCGTGGGGAAGGGATTTGAGGTGGTGGGTTAGATCCGAGAAGATGCAGGGAGAGCAGACAGGGACTGGGGTGGGCTGAGGAGGGGAGGGGGTTGCCTCTTCAGCAGAGTCAGCCCCCACTCCCCAACCCTGCCCCTGGGTTCCTGGCCTCCTGCTCTTCTCAGCATGGGTTCTTGGTGGGTGAGGGGCATGGAGAGGGGGCTGGGCTGGGCATTGGGACCCCTGGATTCAACTCTGCCCCTGTCTCTGCCCCACCACGGCCTGCCATGAACAATTTCCCAGGCCCCATCCTCCCCCATCTTTAAACAGAGTCACCAGTAGAACTGGAATGGCCTTGGGGATCCATGAAGGCCCACACTCCATCTTGCAGATGGGAAAACTGAGGACTCATGTGTTTCACGCCCACAAATTCTGCTCTTTGCAGCTTTGGCTCTTGCTGGTTGGTCACTGATCCCTTTTCCTGGGCCTTGAGAACAAACTATCTGCAAGCACATGGTTCATCAGATGTAGAACTAATGCATTAGTACGACCATGCCAGATGTTTCTTGCTCAGGAAGATAAAATTGCCAAGCACCTTATTGTTCCAGGAACTTCCTGAAAGCCCATTTATCTGAACTCTGGGCAAATTCCTCATCCTGAAGTGGTTGCTGGTTCCCCAGGGAGTGCTCAGAAAGCAGCCCCCTTGCTGTATCTGCCCATCCCGATCTAGGATGGCAGAAACGGGAGCCCCACCCAGCCAGTCTCTACTTGAACCTAGACCCCAACCTTGCAAAGACCTGCCTTGACCTCCCTTTTTCAAGACTCTCCTGAGACTCCGTCTGGGGTATTCCTGCTTATGGTGCAGACATCGCTGGATGGATAGGTCATTGGGTGGCCCCGAATGTGGGATGGGGACCCTCACACACTCTTGGACCCCAGAAAGAGTTGGATGGCATCACCAACTCAATGGACATGAGTTTGAGCAAACTCCAGGAGTTGGTGATGGACAGGGAGACCTGGCATGCGGCGGTTCATGGGGTCGCAAAGAATCAGACACGACTGAGCGACTGAATGGAACTGAACTATGTCTTCTTTATGGCACTTCTCAGTCTGACTTTTAAAATACTTTAAATCAGTAGATTTTATTTTTTATTTATTTAATTTTTTTTGGAGGCTGGGCCATGTGACTTGTGGGACTTCAGCTTTCTGAGCGGGGATTGATCCCGGCCTTCTCTGTGAGAGTGTGGAGTCCTAATCGTTGATCGCCAGGGAATCCCCAGATTTTACGTTTTAGAGCAGTTTTGGGTTCGCAGCAAAACTGAGTGGGAAGAGATTTCCTATACACTTGCTGCCCCACACGTGCACAGCCTCCCCCATTACCAACACCCCACCAGCTGGTGCATTTGTTGGTCGTTAAGCCAGCACTGATGTGTCACCGTCACCTGGAGCCCACAGCTAACGTCAGGGTTCACACTTGGTGTGGGACATCCTATGGTGTGGGACATCTTATGATGTGGGACATCCTACAGGTTTGGACAAATGTATAATGACACGTGGCACTTTCCTGGTGGCTCAGCGGTAAAGAATCCACCCGCCATGCCTGAGCCACAGGAGACACTGGCTTGATTTCTGGGTCGGGAAGATCCCCTGGAGGAGGGCACAGCAACCTGCTCCAATATTCTTTCCTGGGAAATCCCGTGGAGTGAGGAGCCTGGTGAGACAGCCCATAGTGTTGCAAAGAGTCAGACATGACTGAAGTGACTTAACAGGCATGTATAACGATGTGAATCCACTCTTGTGCCGCTATACTGGGTGTCGTCACTGTCCTGAAAATCCTCTGTGCTCCCCCATGCTTCCCTGTCCCTCGAAACCACTGGTCTTTATTGACTCCATGGTTTTGCCTTCCCCAGAATGTCATAGGGTTGGCATCACAAAGTATGAAGCCTTTTCAGACTGGCCTCTTTCACTTGGTACAGTGCATAAGGCTCCTCCATGTCTTTTCATGGTTTGACAGCTCATTTCTTTTTATTACTGAGCCATCGCCCATTGTCTGGACGCACCACAGTTTATTTATCCATCCGCCTGCTGAGGGACGCCCCGTGTGCCTCCAATCGGTCTGCCTTTTAATACAGATCATCAGGCAGCAGCCTTTCCTCCTCCAGGAGGCTCTGGAAAAGAGATGAATCTGTCTCTATAGTCCTGGGCCTCCTTCAGCATGTGTCCATGGAGGTGATGAGGGAGTGGACTGAGTCAGCCTTCCTACGTGGACCGTAAAAGCCCTCAGCAGGATGGGGAGCCCAGAGTGGAGCTCACAGGAAGGGATGCCTCTGAGGATGGCTGGGACAAGGTGGGTAAAGCAGGTGGCCACTCGAGTACCACCACTGGGCAAATGCCAACAGGACCCCTCTCCCAGGGAAGCTGGTGGCTTTGCCTTGGGGGCCTGGCCTGCAGGATTGGGGTGTAGCAGAGGTGGGGATCACAGAGGCTCTGCTGAAGCCAGGTGGAGGTGATGGCGCAGGGGGAAAAGACCGTCCCAGCAGAGGGACAGCCCACACCAAGGCCTGGGGAGGGACCCAGCACAGCTCAGACGGTCTGCAGCAGGGGACCTGGGTGGGGTGAAGGAGTGGGAGCACCCATGGGCTTCGGGAAGTGTTTAGGTTCTACCCCAGGACAGGGGAAGGGACCACAGGGTGTTTAAGCTGGGAGCACAGACTCTTATCTGTGGTTTAAAATTCAGGTTGGAGTTGGAGATGCCCTGACCTTGGGTGGGGCTCTGGGAGGCGAGAGGAGACAGCCAGGAGAGGGGTTCAGAAGCGGCTCCCAGGGTTACGGGGGCTCAGCGCTATCTCCAGGGTGGACCCGTGGATTACAGACTCTGGTCTCGGGTGCTCCCTGGCACCCGACCAGCACCTGTGCCTTGAAGGGAGTGTTAGCTTGGGTGTCACTGGGGACAGAGGATGCCATGGCCATGCTCACTCCCAGCAGGCTGTGCTGCCAACTACTGTGCATAGCCAGACAGAGCTTGCTTTTGACACTGAGCCTCACTCAAGCACAGGCTTCCCAGGTGCTTCAGTGGTAAAGAATCCACGTGCCAATGCAGGAGACGTGGGTTTGATTCCTGGGTTGGGAAGATCCCCTGGAGAAAGAAATGGCAACCCACTCCAGTATTCTTGCCTGAAAAATCCATGAACAGAGGAGCCGGGCAGACTATAGCCCACAAAATTGCAAAGAGCAATAAGCAACTGAGCACACACACACACTCACCCAGTCAAGCACTCTGTAAATATTAGCTTCTTTAATCCTTGAGGTCAGCCTAAGAGGTAGGACCTTCCATTTGCCTTACCGGTGTGGGCATGGAGGCGAAGGCAAGTGGATGGAAGGTGGCCAGGCTGGGACTTGAATCTGGGTTTGCCTGGGAAATCCCACGGACAGAGGAGCCTGGTGGGCTACAGTCCATGGGGTCGCAAAAGAGTCAAGACCTGATTCAGAGATTAAATGACGACTGAGGGCAAAATGCCTGTTAAGCGTTGTCTCCCCTGCCCTCCTGACCCTCCTTGTCACCTTCCCCCTCCAACATCTGTACATTGAACAGATGGGACTAGAGGTCCATTTTCACTTCTAAGGACCCCCGGACACCTGCAAGCATCCCTGAAGGTAGAGTTGGGGTCTCTGCCCATGGTGACGTCTGTTTGTCCGCACAGGAGGGCTCCCTGTAGGAAGGGGGAGTGGGAGTCACATTTGAAGCCTTGGAAAGAGGATGAGGATCGTCTGCTTGGAGGAAGAACCTGATGGAGACGCTGAGGTCCAAGCCAAACTGTCCTCTGAGCAGCCTCCACGGGAGGCTTGGGGCTTGGCTTTTGGACATCCACCTAGGGGGAGGGTCCCAGGGGCCTCTGGCACTCGCCAGGGGCACAGCCATGCTCCTTTCCCCTTGGTCCCTTGTGTACTGGAGAGCACACAGAGAGTGGAGGGTGACTTCGGGAGAGGGCGCTAGCCCCCTGCCTTGGCGGCCCTCCCCACCTGGTGTCCCAAGTCCACCTCATGGCTGGGCCCCACCCGCCGCCCACCGCCCTGGGTGGTGCTGTCTTTCCTCCGTGGGCCGGAAGGTGGCAGCAGAGACCCACGGATCTCATCTTGAGTCGCCCTGTGGCCGGGTGACCTAAGAGCTGACCGCCCATCCCCGGGGGCTTCTCAGGACCTGGGCCTGGTGGTGGTGGTGGTGGCGGGGGGGCAATCCAGGACAGGTGTGGAGGATGAAATCCCAGGTTTGGGCCTTTTGGGGGCAGAGCTGGGTACCCACGTGCACTCTCTGAGCAACACCCCCAGGGAAGCCCAGGGTGAGTGAGCCTAGGGGAGGCATCCTGCCAGCTCAGAGGTCCAGAAAGGCGTCCCAAGAGCTTGAACGCGGTCCCATGGGTGGGAGGCTCCTGTGGGGACAGCCAACCCTGTGGGGGAGCACAGGAGGCCCGGGGTGGCCCCAGCTTGGCTGGCAGTCTTGGGTGGAGGGCTGCCCCCACCAGCCCAAGGGCTCCAAAGAGTGGGCGTGGGCTTCCCAGGGGGGCGTCAGTGGTAAAGAATCCATCTGTGCATGCAGGAGACTCTAATTCAATCCCTGGGTCAGGAAGACCCCCTGGAGAAGGGAATGGCAGCCCACTCCAGTATTCTCGCCTGGAGAATCCCATGGACAAGGAGCCTGGTGAGCTACAGTCCGTGGGGTCACAAAGAGTTGGACGCAACTGAGGAACTAAACCACCCGCACACTCAGGTCCAGGAAGTCATGCGTGGATGCCCGGTTTGACATGAATGTGAGGGCCTCTTGTGCAGAAATGGTTACATTTAACGATGGTGACAGCAGAACATGAAGCAGTCTGGCCCTTCAGAGTGTGGGGACCTGCATGAATGCCAGACTGCCCATTCAGAAGCCAGCCTGCTCACACGCCTGCCTTGGAAAGTGCAGAGCCCCTGCCCCCCAAGGCCTCAGCCGCTGCCCTCTGAATGCTCCCAGCGCCCCCTTATGGGTGAGGGGGTGGGGAAAGACCAGTTTATAGATGAGGGAACAGGTCCAGGGAAACCCCCACCCCGACTTCTGCCTTCAGGTCCCTGTTTCTATGGATCCGGGAGGACTCCATGGATAAGGCAAGGAAAGATCCGGTGCTCAGTATTCAGACACTGACAAGGAGACACGGTGATGTCGCTGTTTGTCATAGCGCTCATCCCACGACAGGGAACGGGGGGCGGGGGGGCGTGCCCAGGGTCCCGCAGACACAGTTACTGGGGTCCTCAGTTCTGGTCAAGCCAGGATGTGTGAAGGATGCTGCAGCCAGCAGGGGGCGCTGCTGCCCCATTGGCGCATTGGGAGCTTCCGACCCAGACTTCTGGCAGCAGCCCTGAGCAGGCAGTGGGGGCTGGAGGGGTGTCCCTGAGAGCCCCCGCCTCCCCCTGGGCCCCTACCCTCCTTGGGCCTCAAAGTGTCCTTGGAGGCGTCCAGCCTGACTTATCTGTGGTTTCCACGGGCCCCGTCTTCCGGATGAGACCGCAGGATGAACTGGAGGTGCTGGCGTCAGCCCTGGTGGTGGCCGTGCGGGCAGTGGGGGTGGTTATTCAGGAGCAGCATTGGGCCCTCCATGTCCCACTCCCGGCCAGGCTGGGCACCCCTCCTGCCCACCCTCACCCACCCGCCGCCTTCTCACTATTCCCAGGGGTAGAGCTGGGGCAGGAGCTGGCCATTGGGCATGGGTGGACGGAGGCTGCTGTGCCCCCAAGGTCCTTGTGTGAGTATCCTGGGGCTGCCGTGTGGGGTGGATTTAAACAACAGAAAAGGGGCTTCCCTCATAGCTCAGTTGGTAAATCATCTGCCTGCAGTGCAGGAGACCTGGGTTTGATTCCTGGGTGGGGAAGATCCCCTAGAGAGAGCAAATGGCAACCCTCTCCAGTATTCTGGCCTGGGGAATCCCATAGATGAGGGACCTGGAGGGCTACAGTCCACGAGATGGCAAGAATCAAACACGACTTAGTGACTAAACCACTACCACCAAACAAGAGAAATTCATTCTTTCAGGGTCTAGCGGTCAGAAGTCCAAAATTAAGGTGCCTCAGGCCCCACTCCCTCTCCAGGCTCCCAGGGAGGGTCCTTCCTGCCTCTTGTAGCTCCTGTGGCCCTGGGTTTTCCTTGGCTTGTGGCTGCATCTCCCGATCTCTGCCTCCGTCTTCACACACCCCTCCTCTGTGTCTTCTTCTCCTACGAGGACACTTGTGGGATTCAGACCCCACCAGGCAATCCAAGATGCAAGCACTTTCCAAATAACATCATGGTCATAGGTTCCTGCCAGAGTCCCTGGACAGCAAGGAGATCCAACCAGTCCATCCTAAAGGAAATCAGTCCTGATATTCACTGGAAGGACTGATGCTGAAGCTGAAGCTCCAATACTTTGGCCACCTGATGTGAAGAACTGACTCACTGGAAAAGGCTCTGGGAAAGATTGAGGGCAGGAGGAGAAGGGGGCGACAGAAGATGAAATGGTTGGAACGCATCAATGACTCAGTGGACATGCGTTTGAGCAAACTCCAGGAGATGGAGAAGGATAGGGAAGCCTGGCGTGCTGCAGTCCACAGGGTGGCAAAGAGTCAGACACGACTTAGCGACTGAAAAATGACAAGATACTCCACCATGCAAGCATTTTCCACATAAGGTCACGGTCACAGGTTCTGGGCTTTAGGATGTGGACACCCTACCTGCTTTCCCAACCAGACCTCAAACCACTGCAGTCCCCAGACCAGTCAGGATGGAGGATCCCGGCCAGCCCCGGGCTACATCCTCTTGGGTCCCACCTGGCCAGAGGTGCAGGAGCCTCTATCCATCACCCCATCAGCACTGGCAACTGCCCAGCCCAGCCTGCTCTCTGGAGCCTCTCCCCACTCTGAGGGTCTATGAGTGTGCTCTGGGGCCCTTCCCCAGCCCAGGCCTGGAGCAGCACTGGCAGCAAAAGGCCTGCTTAGGGAACCCATAGACAGACTAGTCCTGTTCTCACCTCGGCCTGTCCAGATTCAAAGGGAAGAGAAAGCACATTGCACCAAGAAATCAGGGTGGGCTTCCTGTAAGAAGCTCTGTTTTGATTGAAATTAGGAAGATGAAAGGGATTAGGAAATGGAAGTAAAGTGGGAAGAGAAGAGGAAAGGAGCACAAGGAAGAGGCAGAGGTGTGGACAGAGGTGCGGAGGGGGCACTCCCTTCCTCACGTCAGGGTTTTGGTGTGCTGGTCACAGGTCTCCCTGCCCAGAGCCTGTGAGCCCTGCTCAGGCACAGGGGCTCAGCTCTCGGGAGCCCAGTGCCCAGGCTGGGTCCAGAGTGGGAGTCACGTCACCCCAGGCACCCCAGCGGTGCTGAGTGGGCATGCCGGGTAAGCTGTGCAGTGCATGGTCTCTTGTTAAAACCATGCCCACTTCTCCCTTCCTACAGCAGGCAGGGAGGGCTGCCCAGGAGGGAACACCAAAATGAGATGATGGTGAACCTGACCTTCCTTTGGATCCTTTTCTTCAGGGTTAAGGTTTTTTTTTTTACAATGTTATTTTTATTATTCCATAAATCAATACAGTTATTCCCAGTTTTGAAAACAACCAAAACCTTGTGTGAGATGGTTCCACTTTTGATTCTCGAAGACCCAGGAGGGTCTCTGCATGTCCCCTGCTGCCCCGGTCTACCTGGCTTGTCCCCACCAGGTGCGTTTTCTGAGATGAGGGGGCTGCTGGACACAAGCCTGTCCCCAGAGCGGGAGGAGAGACAGCAGGTGCCCAGGACAACGCAGCTTGGTTGCCAGGTAACGGTGGTCACCATAGCAACACTGTCTCCTTGGAGGGAGCAGAAGCCTCAGCACCCCCACCTGCAGAAGAGGGGAGGGGAAGGCAGCGATGGGGGCTCTTCCCTGACCACCTGGCCAGCCGTCACCTGGGGCTTTGCTTTGCCTCTTGCTTTGCCAGGCTCTTCCTCCCTCTGGGTGGGGGCTATGGAACGAGCTGCAGCCTGCACGGCGGCTGGGCCCAGGGGCTGGGCCAGGGAATCGATCCCCTCCTTGCTCCACCACCTCCCTTGTGCCCCTGCCCTGAGCCCCAGTTTCCCCATCCGCCAGTGGCGACAGCTGCCTTCCTTCCTTGTTCACAGTGTCTGCCCCGTCCAGGCCTGCCCTTGGCTGGGTACCCCTCTGGCCTGGCATGGTGCTAGGCATATAAAGATGGTGGGCTGAGTTGCAAGAGTGTTGTGGAAGCTCTCGGGGCCAGGAGGCAGGAGAGCTGGGTGACCTCAGACAGTCCCTTGGCTCCTTTGGGCCTCGGTTTCCCCGTGGGGTGGGTACAGGTTTCCAATGCCTGCCTCCTTGAGACAGCAAAGAGACCGTCTGTGACCCTGGGAGCGGGGCGTAGGGCGTAGGGAGCATGGCTTACTTCCCAGGAACTGAGGACCAGCTCCTCTCCCTCCCTCCTGTTCTGCGGGGCTCCCTCCTTCCCTGTATTCAGCTTCCCCTCTCCCAGCTTTGTTTCCAAGGGGTTAGTTCCACGACTTTCCGTCCACGTGTCCCCTGGACTGTGTCTCAGGACCAGGCGGCTGCACCCTGACACTTGCCCGCTCCCTGCCCACCATGCTGTGTGACCTGGGACCAGGCCCTTGGCCCCTCTGTGCCTCTGCCTCCTGGTATCAGGTGGGCGTGGGTGGTCGGAGCTCACTCTTGGAGGACAGCGGGCGGGAGAGGGGCGCCTGGCCTAGCCAGCACTGGGCACACTGGACACAAACCCAGCAGCTCTGTTTGGGGTCAGCCCCCATCACCCCTCGGGGCTTCCCTGGGTCTCAGAGGTAAAGAATCTGCCTGCAATGCAGGAGCCGCAGGAGACATGGGTTCGATCCATGTCTCGAACCCATGTTCGATCCAGGAGAGGGTCGGGAACCTCTCCTGGAGGAGGGCATGGCAGCCCACTCCAGTATTCCTGCCTGGAGAATCCCATGGACAGAGGAGTCTGGCCCCAGCCCCTCTTGGGTGGCTGATCCCGGTGGCTCTTCCCCAGGTCCAGCTCCTTCTAGTGGAAGGGCACGTGGGTGGCTCTTCCCAGGGTCCAGCTCCCTCTAGTGGATGGGCATGTGGGAAGCTGCCAGGTTTCCCCCAGCCCCCATCAGTTGCCATGGAAACCTCCTAGCAACCACTCAAACAGGCCCCACCCCCGCAGCACAGGGCCCCTGTCATGGGGCCAGCCAGGGTGGCTTGGGCAGCCGAGGGTCCCAGGCTGAGGGCAGAAATCCCTGGGGCCGCCTGGCCGGTCCTCCGTTCACTCCGTTTTAAATAACAGTGCTGCCCTGCTCTGTCCTGCCTGAGCCGCTCCTCCCCGCCGCAGCGCTGGGGGGCTGTGGGAACCTCCGTCTTGGCAGGATGGGCCCACTTGACCCCTGCCTGACCCCTGCATCGGGGGGGTCAAGCCTGCTTCCTGCCGTTTGGCGTTTATTGGGTGTCATGAGGCTTATGGGTGAGGACCTGGGTCGTGAGAAGCAGATTGCCTCCCAGGACCCACACTTCCTCCGCACAGCGGGGTCCTGACCCCCACCCGGTCCCCATCCCTCATCCTGGCTCCATCTCCGTGGACCTTTCCGTTTGGTGTCATGAGGTGGTGGCATCTCTGTACACACACACAGAACACACACACACACACACACAGAGCCCACAGAAACATAACCTCACACAGACACCTAGAGACACACACACACACAGAGACCGGACACACGCAAACTTATAGACACACACACACACTACGGATTCACACAGACACACATTCTCACGGTCCCCTCTCCCTTCCAGGAATCCCACTGAATTCCAACATTTAAAGGGACTCGTGGGCGGGCTGCCTGAAGGGCACCAACCCATTGGAGTCCCCAGTCCTCGGGAACCATTGAGAAAGGCCCTCCCTTGGCCCCTTCCCCACGCCCTCACCTCACTCCCCCGTGGGAGCCCCCCAGCTGGTCCCGGCTGGTCCCTCTATGCCCAGGGACTCAAGCCCCATGCTTGCTCTCTGCCCCTGGGCCTGTACCCACGGTGGGCAAGCATCTGGCCTGCCCTCCTCCCCGTGGGCCCGAGGGAGCAGGCAGCCAGGGGCCGGGGCTGGGGCGCTGAGAGGAGCTGCGAGAGGCCCCGGATGCCGGGTCAGCGGCCAGACCAGGAAGCTCTGCCTTAGTGGGAACTGTCTCTGAGCCTCCCCGGGGACCTTGGGGCAAGGGGCCAGTGCGGCAACCTGGGGGGCTGGCCCCAGGCGGGCTGCAAGGACAGGGCTACCTTCACTGTCCTTTAAAGGGCAGGATCCCAGCGCCGTAAGTCAGGTGTCGGCCATGTACAGCTGCCGACCCCTCCTCACGGCTGCACCCATGAGCCTGGGGTGACTGTGTGTGTGTGTGTGTGCACGCTTCTGCGCGCACGCACCCACACACGCCTTGTCTATGCCTCTGGGCTGTGAGCACGTGTGAGTGTCTGAAGGCATCTGTGTCTCAGTGTGGTGTGTGCATGTGAACACACACATGCATACCTGGTGTGTGTGTGCGCACGTGTGTATGAGTGTGCATGCGTGTGGAGCGTCGCGGCAGGGTCAGAGGTGGGAGTAGATGCAGAGGTCCGAGGCCTGTGAGAACAGGAAGTGACCGTGTGGACCAGGGCTCCGGGGAAATGCCACCTCCTTGACCTCAGCTGAGCCTTGGTGGTTCCTGTCCTGGTTTTTATCCCCTCCAGGGGAGTGTGTGGAGGGTGGAATATTCTGGAACCAGAGATCAGAGCCTTCCCTGCCCACTCTTTTCTTCTCCCATGTTTTGGCCCAGGGGAAAGGGTAGGTGAGGCGAAGGCTTGGGGGTGGTCTGAGTGTGCCCTTGTGGCTGATGGTTTCGGGAAGTGGGGTCCGTGTGCCCTTGGCATGGTGTGCCCACCTGCTCCTGCACTTGGGGACAGGCCAGGCTCCCTGCATGGCGTTTGGCGGCCTTGGGGAGACCCCTCCGTCCACGCCAAGCCCAACTCCCACTGTTCCTTCAGCCTTAAACTCACTGTTCTCGGCTCCTGGACTGCCTCCCTTCAGTGAACGCACTGGCCAGCTTGTGGGGGCGACGGGGGTGAGCTCAGAGCCCTGGGGGACACGGGCTTGTGCCTGCAGTGGGAGGCTGGAGGTCTGAGGGCCTCCAAGCCTTCAGGAGAGAGTGGCCTCCTGCCCTGTGTAGGGCGGACCTCGGAGGGCTGGCCACGCAACACAGCCGCCACCCAGGATGGCGTCTCAGCGGCTCTCCCCAGGCTGGCCTCGGGGACGCAGGGTCAGAGAGGCCCTCAGACGTGTGCCCGAGATGCTCCAGGCTGCGTGACGTCCCCCCGGGGGCCCCATCACTTCTCTTGCATCTTCGTCTCCTGTCCCCCAGGAAGTCCCGGAGTGTGCCGAGATGCCCTGCTGGGTCTTCAAGAGAGGTGGCCTCTAGGCAGGAAAGTGGCTTCGATGGGCTCCCTTGGGCAGCAGACCCCAGAGCCTCCACTCCCGGCGGCGACGTCCTCACGTGGCTCTCATCCCCCAACGCTGTCGTCAGCGCCACGGCCTTGGTGCAGGGCTGTGGGCGCTGCTGTTACCACCGCGGCGATGCCTCTCGTCACGGTTCTGATTCTCCAAACGCCTGTTTCTCCAGTCCCCGTTGCATTAATCAGTGCCACTTTCATTATTATTCCTCTTTGGCGTTCACCCCAAGGCTGCGTGCCGGCTTCCCAGAGAGAGGAGAGCTCAGCTGGTGCACTTTGCCCCCGGGGGACCCTTGGCAGTGTCTGGAGACACTCTGGGCCTCCGAGTTGGATGGGGGGACTTGGGGCGCTATCATGTAGGGGCTGGGGAAGCGGCTGGATGTCCTGTGATGCACAGGGCAGCCCCCAACAGGGAACCATCTAGAGCAGAGTGGAGATGGGGTATTGGCTTACTGCGTCATCCTAGGGTAGATTGCTGCCCGCTGGGATGGCGGAGCCTAGGGAGCTAGGCTCCCCAGTCCTTTCTGGAGAGTGAGGACTGGGGGGTCATGGTTACACTTTGGCCAAACATCTGGGTTGCTGCTCAGCTTTGCCACTTTCTGCTGTGTGTGAGGGTTCATTCCATGTGTCAATGTGCCTGAGTCCTGGAAGTCCCAGGGGCCGATAGACTTTGTTTCTGGGTGTGTCCAGAGGAGGTTAAAATTTGAAGCCTTGGGCTGAGGAGAGGCGGCGGCCTCGCCAGAGTGTCTGGACACAAGGCAGAGGAAGGGCAGATCCTCTCTGCTCGACACCCACCTTCTGCCCTTGGACATGGCGCCCCTGGTTCTCAGCCCCAGGGCCTGGGCCTCCAGCTTGCAGACCGTGGGCCTTCCCAGTCTGCATGAGCGCATGCGCCAGTTCCTCACAATATGTTCTAGGTCACTTTAGTCGTGTCTGACTCTTCGTAACCCCATGAACTGCAGCACGCCAGGCCTCCCTGTCCGTCGTCAACTCCCGGAGTTCACCCAAACCCATGTTGATTGAGTCGGTGATGCCATCCAACCATCTCATCCTCTGTCGTCCCCTTCTCCTCCTGCCCTCAATCTTTCTCAGCATCAGGATCTTTTCAAATGAGTCAGCTCTTCGCATCAGGTCTCCAAAGTATTGGAGTTTCAGCTTCAACATCAGTCCTACCAATGAACACCCAGGACTGATCTCCTTTAGGATGGACTGGTTGGATCTCCTTGCAGTCCAAGAGACTCTCAAGTCTTCTCCAACACCACAGTTCAAAAGCATCAATTCTTCGGTGCTCAGCTTTCTTTATAGTCCAACTCTCACATTCATAAGTGACCACTGGAAAAACCATAGCCTTGACTAGACGGACCTTTGTTGGCAAAGTAATGTCTCTGCTTTTTAATGTGCTGTCTAGGTTGGTCATAACTTTCCTCCCAAGGAGCAAACATCTTTTAATTTCATGGCTGCAATCACCATCTGCAGTGATTTTGGAGCCCAGAAAAATAAAGTCAGCCACTGTTTCCACTGTTTCTGCATCTATTTGCCATGAAGTGATGGGACCAGATGCCACGATCTTAGTTTTCTGAGTGTTGAGTTTGAAGCCAACTTTTTCACTCTCCTCTTTCATTTTTGTCAAGAGGCACAGAAGTGCGGCAGCTGTAACTGATGGCGCAGAGGTGCCTCCAAGACGAGCTACCCCACGTCCAAGGTAAGAGAAACCCAAGTAAGACGGCAGGCACTGAGAGAGGGCCTCAGAGGGCAGACGGACGGAAACCACAGTCACAGACGGCAGGCCAATCTGATCACATGGACCACAACCTTGTCTAACTCAGTGAAACTAAGCCATGCCGTGTGGGGCCACCCAAGACGTACAGGTCATGGTGGAGAGGTCTGACAGAATGTGGTCCACTGGAGAAGGGAATGGCAAACCACTTCAGTATTCTTGCCTTGAGAACCCCATGAACAGTATGAAAAGGCAAAAAGATAGGACACTGAAAGATGAACCCCCCAGGTCAGTAGGTGCCCAATATGCTACTGGTGATCAGTGGAGAAATAACTCCAGAAAGAATGAAGGGATGGAGCCAAAGCAAAAACAACACCCAGTTGTGGATGGGACTGGTGATAGAAGCAAGGTTCAATGGTGGAAAGAGCAATATTGCATAGGAACCTGGAATGTCAGGTCCATGAATCAAGGCAAATTGGAAGTGGTCAAACAGGAGATGGCAAGAGTGACATCGACATTCTAGGAATCAGTGAACCAAGATGGACTGGAATGGGTGAATTTAACTCAGATGACCATTATATCTACTACTGTGGGCAGGAATCCCTTAGAAGAAATGGAGTAGCCATCATGGTCAACAAAAGAGTCTGAAATGCAGTACTTGGATGCAATCTCAAAAATGATAGCATGATCTCTGTCCGTTTCCAAGGCAAACCATTCAATATCATGGTAATCCAAGTCTATGCCCCAACCAGTAACGCTGAAGAAGCTGAAGTTGAACTGTTCTATGAAGACCTACAAGACCTTTTAGAACTAATACCCAAAAAAGATGTCCTTTTCATTATAGGGAACTGGAATGTAAAAGTAGGAAGTCAAGCAACACCTGGAGTAACAGGCAAATTTGGCCTTGGAGTACAGAATGAAGCAGGGCAAAGGCTAACAGAGTTCTTACAAGAGAACGCACTGGTCATAGCAAACACCCTCTTCCAACAACACAAGAGAAGACTCTACACGTGGACATCACCAGATGGTCAACACCGAAATCAGATTGATTATATTCTTTGCAGCCAAAGATGGAGAAGCTCTATACAGTCAGCGAAAACAAGACTGGGAGCTGACTGTGGCTCAGATCATGAACTCCTTATTGCCAAATTCAGACTGACATTGAAGAAAGTGGAGAAAACCACTACACCATTCAGGTGTGACCTAAATCAAATCCCTTATGACCATAAAGAAGGCTGAGGATCAAAGAACTGATGTTTTTGAACTCTGGTGCTGGAGAAGACTCTTGAGAGTCCCTTGGACTGCCAGGAGATCCAACCAGTCCATCCTAAAGGAAATCCGGAGAAGACAATGGCACTCCACTCCAGTACTCTTGCCTGGAAAAGCCCATGGACGGAGGAGCCTGGTGGGCTGCAGTCCATGGGGTCGCTGAGGGTCGGACACGACTGAGCGACTTCACTTTCACTTTTCACTTTCATGCATTGGAGAAGGAAATGGCAACCCACTCCAATGTTCTTGCCTGGAGAACCCCAGGGACGGGGGAGCCTGGTGGGCTGCCGTCTATGGGGTCGCACAGAGTCAAACACGACTGAAGCGACTTAACAAAGGAAATCAGTCCTGAATATTCATTAGAAGGACTGATGCTGAAGTTGAAACTCCAATACTTTGATGAATTGTTGGGAAAAGCCAACTCATAGGGAAAGACCCTGATGCTGGGAAAGATTGAAGGCAGAGGAGAAGGGGCTGATAGAGGATGGAATGGTTGGATGGCATCACTGACTGGATGAACGTGAGTTTGAGTAAACTCCAGGAGATGGTGATGGACAGGGAAGCCTGGGGTGCTGCAGTCCATGGGATCACAAAGAGTTGGACACAACTTGGTGACAGAACAGCAACAACACCATTCCATTCATTGTATCTGTGTGCCGCATCCTCTTTATCCATTCCTCTGTGGCTGGACATTTAGGCTGCTTGCATGTCCTATTGTAAATACGCTAGTGTAAGTAGTGCTGCTGAGCTCTCCTTCATTTAAATTTATTTTCACTTATCTATTCATTTTTAAATTTCACTAAAGCACAGACTGCACAAATGTCTCCTCCCCGCTTAGTGCCTTTCCTGCCTAGGTGAGCTGCTGCAGCTTCTACCACTGTGGAAAGTTTTGTCGAGTCCCACTTTATACAGCTGGAGTCACGCAGCAGAGTCCTTTCTGCGTGATTTCTTTTGTTCATCTCTATGTTCAAAAGATCTACCCTTTTTCTTTAACCTAGTGATTCTTTTTTCCCTTTTGTGGTGGTAATCTATGGCATGAATATACCATAATTATTTAGCCATCTCCCATGGATGCATGTTGGGCTCATTTTCAGTTTTTGGCTCTTTTGGAAAAAAAGAAGCTATGAATATTCTTATGTATACCTTTTGCTGGGCATACGATCCCATTACTTTGGGGGCTATATTTAGGAGAGGAATTGCCGGCTCATAGAGTAGAATTTTATTTAGTTTTAGAAGATACCCCAAACCTTTTTGTAAAGTAGTCATTTGGCATCTTTAAAAATCAGACTTTATTTTTATAGAGCCAGTTTTGATTTACAGTAAAATTAAGAAGGTAGCACAGAGAGTTCCCACGATCCTGGCATCCAATTTCCTCTACAATTAGCGGCTTACATCAGCATGGTGCATTTGTTCCAGTTAATGAACCAGCATTGATAACGGTCTCATTAACTAAGTCCATTCTTTACTTCAATTTTCTTTGTTTTTCCCTCATGTGTTTTTTCTGTTCCAGGACTTCATCCAGGACACGACGTCCCATGCAGCCGTCATGTCTCTTTAGGCTCCTCTGGGCTGTGGCAGCTTTTGTTTTGGCCCTTTTTTAAAATGTTACTTTAAAAATTGAGATAATTGTAGACTCACATGTAAGGAACAATACAGAGAGATCCGTCTACGTTATGCTCTGTTTCCTCCAATGTTAATGTTTGCAAGAGCGAGATACCAAAATGTGGATGTTGGCATTGACCTTCTCCATTGATTTTTTTTTTTTTACTGTGCTGGGTCTTTGTTGCAGTGTGGCTTTCACTAGCTGTGGAGCAACAGCTTAGTTACTCTGAAGCATGTGGGATCTTAGTTCCTGGACCAGGGATCTAACCCGAGTTCCCAGAATTTCAAGGGATTTTCAGCCACTGGACCACCAGGGAAGTCCCCTTCCATTGATCTTATTTGGATGTCCCGATTTTACTCACACTCATTTATGTATATGTAAGTTCTGTACAGTTGAATCATCTGTGTAGGCACCCACACCGCTGCCACACACAAGATACCCAATAAACATTCTTAGCCAGTACTTCTGCCTGGAAAATCCCATGGGTGGAGGAGCCTGGAAGGCTGCAGTCCATGGGGTCGCTGAGGGTCTCGGACACGACTGAGCGACTTCACTTTCACTTTTCACTTTTATGCATTGGAGAAGGAAATGGCAACCCACTCCAATGTTCTTGCCTGGAGAATCCCAGGGACGGGTGAGCCTGGTGGGCTGCCGTCTATGGGGTCACACAGAGTCAGACACGACTAAAATGACTTAGCAGCAGCAGCAGCATCACAAGACTATTCCACGTTCACCCTTTTATAGACAGCCCCCCTCCCCCAATCCCTGATCCCTGAACTCACTGCCTTGTCATCCAAATCCAAAATTATATCATTTCAACATGTTTAAATGTAGCCACACTGTATGCAATCTTTTGGGATTGCTTTTTGTTTTCACTCAGCAGAATTTTCTGGAGATCCTTCCTAGCCATTTCCTGTACCACTAGTTCCTTCCTCTCTACTGCTGAATAGAATTCCCTGGGGCAGATGAACCTGTTTGTTTGATCCTTCATCTATGGAAGAACATCTGGGCTAATTCAGGTTTTTTTGGTCACTACAAATAAAGCTGCTATGAACATTTATGTACAGGTTTTTGTGCAAATGTAACTTTTCATTTCTCAGACATAAATGCCCAGGAATGCAAATGCTGAGTTATACAGAAGTTGCATTTTAGATTTTTAAGAAATTGCCCAACTGTTTCCCAGAGCAGTGGTACTATGACATTTGCACCAGTAGCATCTGAGGGATCCAGTTTCTTCACATACTCACCAGCATTTGGAGTTGTCAGTATTTTTAATTTTAGCCATTCTGATAGGTGTACATGAGAAGTGCCATCTTGAGTTACTTAACCTAACTTCTCTGGGTCTAATTTCCTCATCATAAGCTAACCGACAGGGCTATTGTGAGAGTCCTAAGCATGTAAATACGGGTCAAGAACTTAAAACAATGTTTGGTATGTTGTAAGTGCTCAAAATACTTTTGTTATTGTTATTAAATTGGTCTACATGAAATTGCTGACATAATGACTGTTTTTGGCTTATAAAATGGCAATTTTATATGATTCACCTATTATTATTTTAGGCAGATTTTCAGATTAGATCTGTCTGGCAGAGTAGTAGGAAGTGCGCTTATCTTCTCCTGTGAGAACTCCAAAATCACAACTCGCTGCTGAACAACTGTTGACAGGAGAATGTTGGATCCCACCAAAAAAATATACTCCATGTCCAGGGGCAAAGGAGAAGCTCCAGCAGGATGGTAGGAGGGGCAAAATTGCCTTTAGAGTCAAACCCCATACCCACCAGAGATGCTCGGAGTGCTCAGACAAAACTTTGTTCACACCAGGAGACTCCACAGAGACTGAGTCAGACCTGCCTTTGAGTGTCTCCTGTGGAGGTATGGGTCAGCAGTGGCCTGCCGCAGGGGCAGGGGCTCTGGATGCAGCAGACCTGGGTATGGCATAAGCCCTCTTGGAGGAGGTCGCCATTAACCCCACCATAGAGCTGCCAGAACTTACACAGGACTGCGGAAACAGACTCTTGGAAGCTACAAGCAGAACCTTGTGTGCCAGGACCCAGGAGAAAGGAGCAGTGACCCCACAAGAGACTGACCCAGACTTGCTTGTGGGTGTCCAGGAGTGTCCGGCAAAGACGTGGGTCGGCGGTGGCCTGCTGCAGGGTCAGGGGCACCAAGTGTGGCAGTGCCTACATGGGACCTTTTGAAGGACGTTGCCATTATCTTCATCACCTCCACCATAGTTTGGCCCCAGGTCAAATAACAGGGAAGGAACACAGCTCCGCCAATCAACAGAAAATTGGATGGAAGATTTACTGAGCATGGCCCCGCCCATCAGAACAAGACCCAGTTTCCCCCACAGTCAGTCTCTCCCATCAGGAAGCTTCCATAAGCCTCTTATCTTTCTCCATCAGAGGGCAGACAGAATGAAAACCACAATCACAGAAAACTAACCAAACTGATCACCTGGACCACAGCCTTGTCTAATTCAATGAAACCATGAGCCATGTCGTGTAGGGCCATCCAAGATGGACGGGTCATGGTGGAGAGTTCTGACAAAACGTGGTCCACTGGAGAAGGGAATGGCAAACCACTTCAGTCTTCTTGCCTTGAGAACTCCATGAACAGCATGAAAAGGCAAAAAGATAGGATACTGAAAGATGAACTCCCCAGGTTGGTAGATGCCCAATATGCTACTGGAGATCATTGGAGAAATAACTCCAGAAAGAATGAAGGGACGGAACCAAAGCAAAAACAACACCCAGTTGTGGATGGGACTGGTGATAGAAACAAGGTCTGATACTGTAAAGACCAATATTGCATAGGAACCTGGGATGTTAGGTCCATGAATCAAGGCAAATTGGAAGTGGTCAAACAGGAGATGACAAGAGTGAATGTCGACATTTAAGAATCAGCAAACTAAAATGGACTGGAATGGGTGAATTTAACTCAGATGACCATTATATCTACTATTGTCTGCAGGAATCCCTTAGAAGAAATGGACTAGCCCTCAGAGTCAACAGAAGAGTCTGAAATGCAGTACTTGGATGCAATCTCAAAAACAACAGAGTGATCTCCAACAACACAAGAAACGACTCTACACACAGGCATCACCAGACGGTTGACACCGAAATCAGATTGATTACATTCTTTGCAGCCAAAGACGGAAAAGCTCTATACAGTCAGCAAAAACAAGATTAGGAGCTGACTGTGGCTCAGATCATAAACTCCTTATTACCAAATTCAAACTTAAATTGAAGAAAGTAGGGAAAACCACTAGACCATTCAGGTATAACCTAAATCAAATCCCTTATGATTATACAGTGGAAGTGAGAAATAGTCATGGGATTAGATCTGATAAACAGAGTGCCTGATAAACTACAGTAAAATAGTGAAGTCGCTCAGTCGTGTCCGACTCTTTGCGACCCCATGGACAGTAGCCAACCAGGCTCCTCCGTCCATGGGATTTTCCAGGCAAGAATACTGGAGTGGACTGCTATTTCCTTCTCCAGGGAATCTTCCCAACCCAGGGATTGAACCCAGGTCTCCCGCATTGTAGGCAGACGCTGTACTGTCTGAGCCATTAGGGAAGTCAATGATGAACTATGGACAGAGATTTATGACATTGTACAGGAGGCAGGGATCAAGACCATCCCCAAAGAAAAGAAATGGAAAAAGGCAAAATGATTGTCTGAGGAGGCTTTACAAATAGCTGAGAAAAGAAGCTAAAGGCAAAGGAGAAAAGATACACCCATTTGAATGCAGAGTTCCAAAGAATAGCAAGGAGAGATAAGAAAGTCTTCCTCAGTGATCAGTGCAAAGAAATAGATGAAAACAATAGAATGGGAAAGACTAGAGATGTCTTCAAGAAAATTAGAGATACCAAGGGGATATTTCATACTAAAATGGGCACAATAAAGGACAGAAATGGTATGGACCTAACAGAAGCAAAAGTATTAAGAAGAGGTGACAAGAATACACGGAAGAACTATACAAAGAAGATGTTCAAGATCCAGATAACCACAATGGTATGATCGCTCACCTGGAGCCAGACATCCTGGAATGTAAGTCAAGTGGACCTTAGGAAGCATCACTATGGACAAAGCTAGTGGAGGTGATGGAATTCCAGTTGAGCTATTTCAAATCCTAAAGGATGATGCTGTGAAAGTGCTGCACTCAATATGCCAGCAAATATGGAAAATTCAGCAGTGGCCACAGGACTGGAAAAGGTCAGTTTTCATTCTAGTCCCAAAGAAAGGCAATGCCAAAGAATGCTCAAACTACCGCACAATTGCACTCATCGCACACGCTAGTCAAGTAATGCTCAAAATCCTCCAAGCCAGGCTTCAACATGAACCAAGACCTTCCAGATGTTCAAGCTGGATTTAGAAAAGGCAGAGGAACCAGAGATCAAATTGCCAACATCCATTGGATCATCAAAAAAGCAAGAGAGTTCCAGAAAAACATCTACTTCTGCTTTATTGACTATGCCAAAGTCTTTGACTGTGTGGATCACAACAAACTGTAGAAAATTCTAAAAGAGTTGGGAATACCAGACCACCTGACCTTCCTCCTAAGAAACCTATATGCAGGTCAGGAAGCAACAGTTAGAACTGGACATGGAACAATAGACTGGTTCCAAATTGGGAAAGGAGTACGTCAAGGCTGTATATTGTCACCCTGCTTATTTAACTTATATGCAGAGTACATTGTGAGAAACGCAAGGCTGGATGAAGCACAAGCTGAAATCAAGTTTGCCCGGAGAAATATCAATAACCTCAGATATGCAGATGACACCACCTTATGGCAGAAAGTGAAGAACTAAAGAGCCTCTTGATGAAAGTGAAAGAGGAGAGTGAAAAAGTTGGATTAAAGCTCAACATTTAGAAAACTAAGATCATGGCATCTGATCCCATCACTTAATGGCAAATAGATGGGGAAACAGTGGAAGAAAAGCTATGTCCAACCTAGAAAGCATATTAAAAAGCAGAGACATTACTTTGCTAACAAAGATCCATCTAGTCAAAGCTATGGCTTTTCTAGTAGTCATGTATGGATGTGAGAGTTGGACTATAAAGCTGAGCCCCAAAGAATTGATGCTTTTGAACTGTGGTGTTGGAGAAGACTTGAGAGTCCCTTGGACTGCAAGGAGATCCAACCAGTCCATCCTAAAGGAGATCAGTCCTGGGTGTTCATTGGTAGGACTGATGTTGAAGCTGAAAGTCCAATACTTTGGCCACCTGATGTGAAGAGCTGACTCATTTGAAAAGACTCTGATGCTGGGAAGGATTGAAGGCAGAAGGAGAAGGGGACAACAAAGGATGAGATGGTTGGATGATATCACCGAATTGAGGGACATGAGTTAAAGTAAATTTTGGGAGTTGGTGATGGACAGGAAGGCTTGGCGAGCTGCAGTCCATGGGGTCGCAGAGTTGGACACGACTGAGCGACTGAACTGAATTAAACTAAGGTTGATTTTCTTTAGATTTATTTTCATTTTTTGGTCTGTGCTGGGTCTTCATTGGGGTGAACGGGCTTCTCATTGCAGTGGTTTCTCTTTTGCAGAGTGTGGGCTCTAGGCCTGTGGGCTCAGTAGCTGTGGCTCATGGACTTTAGCTGCTCCACCACATGTGGGATCTTCCCGGATCAGGGATCAAGCAGCTCAGAGGAGAGGCAGGTGAGCATCTCACGGGGCACCTCCCCTCCCTTTGAATGGAAGCACCGAGGATGTGGGCCAGGCCAGCCATCTGGCACTTGGGGGTACAGAGAACACCCCCCGCCTCCTCCTCCCCCTCTTGGCCCTCAAGGAACCAGGACCTGAGCCTTGGAAGCCTTTTAGGAGCAGGGATTCATTTCCTCTGGTTGTCATGCAAATGGCCGGGCTAGGTGGATTACTGTACATGCATACATGCGTATTACCCCTGCCTGGCAGGTAGTCTGCAGCTTCAAGCATCAGGCAGCCTGGGGCTGATCTGGGAGCCTGGCACGTGGCGGAAGAGGCTCTTGCTTTGCCCGGCTCTGCCTCTGAGACAGAGGAAAGGACAGGTCGTGCTCTGGGCCCTGCCAGGCATGAGGTGCCGATGCTTGTGGGAGCTCCGGGAGGATGGGCACAGGTGGGTGCTCCTGGCGGTGCGCTGAGATGGGACGTAGAGGTGTAGAGGTCAGGGAGTCTGGAGGGTAGTGAGTGAGGTAGTGAGTGAGGTAGTGAGTGACGTGTGCAGGCAGTCCGGGGCTGGGAGCCGGCCCCAACCAGCCTCGAGAGTCTTTAAGGAAGTGGCATTGGGAACACCCTGCTCTATGTGTCAGTGGCCCAAGTGAGTGCAGCTCAGCCAGTTTCGAGAAATGATGCGGGCTTACCTGGATCCCATAGGGAGTCCCTCCAGGATGGGGTAAGGTGGGGGATCCGATAGATTCAGGAAGATCTTTTTAAGATTTTTTTTTGATGTGATCATTTTTTGTAAGTCTTTACTGTATTTGTTGCAGTGTTGCTTCTGTCTTAACGTCTTGGGTTTTTGGCCTTAGAGGCACGTGGGAGCTTAGCTCCCTGACCGGGGATCGAACTCGCACGCCCTTCACTGGAAGTGAAGTCTTAACCACTGGACGGTCAGGGAAGGCTCAGAGTGAGGCTTTGAAGACTCACCCCTCTCGCTCGTGTGTGCTCCAGGGGCGCGTCCCGTCTGCCTCTGCTCCCTGTGCTTCCCCCTGGGCCATCTTGGGCTCTCTCAGGCCTCCCAGAATCACTGCCATGGTGACCCTCTAATCTGGCACGTGGCTGGGACCCTCCCGTGACCCACATCCATCATCCAGCGTCCACACATGGAGGCCCACAGGCCCCTCAGTGTTTTCTGAGCTGAGCTTGCAGCCTGCCCCCCTATTGCCGCTTCAGCCACCCCAGCCGGGCACCCAGGCACCGTGTGCAACCTTCCCCACTGCCTCCTCCCACTGCCTCTTCCCCCCCCCCCTTCCCCTCATCCTTCCTCCCCTGGTGCTCTGACTCTGAAGATTCCTGGCTCAGGGATCAGCATCTTCCTTGACCCCTGCCTCTGTTTCCTGACTGGTCCGCAAGCTTCTACTCTCCCACTGACGTCAGAAGCATGGCCAGGGCCACGGTTGTGGTCTGCTTGGAGGCCCACCGTGACAAGACTACGGGTAGGCAGGGGGCTCTTTGGCCGCTGAGGGGGCTGTCTCAGATTCCTAAACCTGGCTTTTTAAACAGCGGTTTACTTTCTCTTTTCACTTTCATGCACTGGAGAAGGAAATGGCAACCCACTCCAGTGTTCTTGCCTGGAGAATCCCAGGGACAGGGAAGCCTGGTGGGCTGCCGTCTATGGGGTCACACAGAGTCGGACACGACTGAAGTGACTTAGCATAGCATTCCACCCCTTGATCCTCTTCAGTTGTCACCCAGGAGTCCAATATTTGAAAATGTCCTGTGGACCTAACGGGCAGGAGGCACTTGCATAAGGCTTGAGAAATGTTTGCTGAATAGAAGAAGGGAAGGAAGGAGACCCCGGGGCCAGCAGGGGCAAGGGCACAGAGGTGGCTCTCGGTCCCTGCACAAGCATGAGGGGCTAGGCCCTCCGCCCCGGGGCTCTCTGAGCCTGTCTTAAAGGGGCCCTGCACGAACACAAGTCCCTTAAGTCTTGTTTGGGGCTTCAGATACCCCCAGAAGGTTGCCAGAAGTCAAGATTCAAAACCTGGTCCGAAACACCAAGTCAGCTTCTAGGCGGGGAGGCGGCGGGAGCGTGACCCCAGGTTCTGAGAACCTTCCGGAGACGGCGGCGTGATACCAAGGGGGACAGGGGCACAGCTCCTTGTGACATTCCACTTGAATAATATTCAAAGGAGTCTAATTAAAGCCTCCATGCTCCCTTTGAAATACTAGCAATTATAAAGATGAATAATTGCATAATAAATATTAATTTGCATCATGGTAATGAGGCCCGGAAGCATCCTGCTGTTAAGTGGGAATTTAGCTCTGTCCACTCCCCAAGGGGCAGGGGAGGCAGAGGGGAGGGATTCTCCCAGCCCAGGGAGGGACCCCCAGGAACAGCGAGGCCCAGTGGGCCTGGGCTGGCCGACCCCATTCAGCCTCTGTGGTTACCTCCTCCAGTGGGGGAGGGCTCAGGCCTTATGTCTTCTGGGACCCAGTTTCCCCACACTTGATGCTGATGGACTGCTAACTCCTGCAGTCCAGGAGGTGACCAGGAGTTTCTGAGTTTGTTACCACACCGTCAAGCCCTGCATCAAGAATCCTTGACTGTACTGTGCAAAGCTGCCTGAGAAATCCATGGAAGTGAAATCCTCTCCATCTAAAACAGTCCCCGGGACGTCCCTGGTGATCCAGGGGTTAAGACTGAACTCCCAATACAGGGGGCCCAGGTTCAATCCCCGATTCAGGAGCTAGATCCCACATGCAGCAACTAAAGATCCCACGTGCCTTCTCAGTCGCTTCAGTCATGTCTGACTCCTCAGACACGCACCAGGCTCCTCTGTCAATGGAGAGTCTCCAGGCAAGAATATTGGACTGGGTTGCCATGCCCACCTCCAGGGGATCTTCCTGACCCAGGGATTGAACCCGCGTCTCCTTTGCCTGCATTGCAGGCGGATTCTTTACCACTAGGACCACCTGACTTTTCATACTGTTCATGGGGTTCTCAAGGCAAGAACACTGAAGTGGTTTGCCGTTCCCTTCTCCTGTATGGCCAACCTAGACAGCATATTAAAAAGCAGAGACATTACTTTGCCAACAAAGGTCCCTCTAGTCAAGGCTATGGTTTTTCCAGTAGTCATGTATGGATGTGAGAGTTGGACTATAAAGAAAGCTGAGCGCTGAAGAATTGATGCTTTTGAACTGTGGTGTTGGAGAAGACTCTTGAGGGTCCCTTGGACTGCAAGGAGATCCAACCAGTCCATCCTAAAGGAGATCAGTCCTGGGTGTTCATTGGAAGGACTGATGTTGAAGCTGAAGCTCCAATACTCTGGCCACCTGATGTGAAGAGCTGACTCATTGGAAAAGACCGTGATGCTGGGAAGGATGAAGGCAGAAGGAGAGGGGGACGACAGAGGATGAGATGGTTGGATGGTGTCACCAACTCTATGGACATGAGTTTAGGTAAACTCCACGAATTGCTGATGGACAGGGAGGCCTGGTATGCTGCAGTCCATGAGGTCGCAAAGAGTCGGACATGACTGAGCAACTGAACTGAACTGAACTGAATGCCACCTGGGAAGCCCAAAGATCCGACACGCAAAACCTGAGACCTGAGGCAGCCAAAACAAAAGTCTATATTATACAAGACTAAGAATGAATAGCACAGTCCCTACCCCACCCTCCCTTCTGTGAGCGACATTCCCCCTCCCTGGAGCTTGCCCCTTCCCGATAGCACAGAAGCCCCTAGTTTAAGGTCTGACTCCCACACGGGTACGTGAGCTCCCTGGGGGCAACAATGGAATCATGTTGCTCCCTGCCACATCCCCAGGCCCAAGAACTGTGCCTGGCGTTTAGGAGTCAGCAGATATTTGTTGCTAAATAAACCACGACTTGCCTGTGCCTGTGCACAGCATCTTGCAGCTTCCAGGGCTGGTTATTTTGCTCGACACTCGGAAATCAAAGCTGACAACTTGCCTGCCTCCAGCTGGAGGAAGCGTGCTCATCCCAGCTCACTGTCAGGACAGGGAACAGCAGAGGCTCTCCGAACAACCACGGCGACAGAAAGGGCCACCCCGTGTACTCCTAGTCTTCGGGTAAATGAAATGGAGCCTTTCACATAAATTGCTGCTGTTCCTGACATTCCGACAGGAAAGTATGTGACAACCTTTGCAGACCCGATAATCGTGGAAGGAAATTGTGATATTTCCATCATCAACAGGGAACCCAGCATGCTTGGTAATCTTGGGTCTTGGTCTTTCTTTCAAATACCTGTCGTGGTTTTCATTTGGTGAGCCATGTTTCAGAAGTCTGGACTCCCTTGAGTCTGCAGACTTCTTTGGACATAAACAATTTCTTGGGTATTTTAAACTGTTGGAAGTTCCACGGAGAAGCCACAAGAATTCCTCTCTGGGCGCTGATAGTGCAAGGCTTCAGAAGCACATCTCATGGGCTTCGTTTGTGTGTGCCTGCACGAGTGTTTTTTTGGTGGTATTGACTGGTACCTGGCTGCTGAATTTTGACGTTGGGAAGCTGGTCTCAGTGCCCTGCCGGGCTCTCTGCTGGGCGGCAGGGGACAGGCAATCTGGTTATCTTTTTATGCTTGTTACGTTTGTTTGTCTGTTTTGGGGGTTCTGCCGTGTTCTGACCCTGTGATGCCTGCCACCCTGTCACCAGGTCCCACGGCAGTCGGCTGACCGGGCCGATAGCCAGTCACCACGGTGGGCTTGGGAGGAATCCTGCGTCTTGTCCTGTTATTGACCCAAACTCGGGTCCACTTGCCTGTGTGCAGTGAAGCCATTCTACTGGCAGGAGGTCGTGGTGATGGAAAGCGCAGCTTTTATTGCGGGTGCCAAGCACGGAGTCCAGGCAGCTTGTGCTTAAAAGGCCTGAACTTTCTGAAGTTTTTCAGGGGAAGGTTTTTAAAGACAGAGTGAGAGAAGGGCTTTTAAAGGGTGTGATCAGCTCCTGGACATTCTTTTGATTGGCTGGTGGTGAGGTCATCGGGCGTCAGCATCATCAGTCTTTTGGTTCCAACGTGCTTGTGGGCAGCAGACAATCAATTTCTTCCCCCTGGTGGGATTGTCACATGCCCGACAGCTCAAAGGATGTGGCTCAGAAAATTATCTATTATCTGAGGAGGAACAAAAAGTCCTTGACTTTGCTTAATGACTTGCGTGCACATGTGCGTAGTTGCTTCAGTCATGTCCGACTCTGTGTGATCCCATGGACTGTGGCCCGCCAGGCTCCTCTGTCCATGGAATTCTCCAGGCAAGAATTCTCTATTCCAGGAGTGGGTTGCCATGCCCTCCTCCAGGGGATCTTGCCAACCCAGGGATCAAACTTGGGTCTCCTGCGGCTCCTACAATGCAGACAGATTCTTTATCGCTGAGCCACCGGGGAAGTCTGTTTAGTGGCTTGACTGTTATTAAAATGTCTTGCTTGAATATTTTTCCTTGTTTCTGCATTTTCTCACTTCTGTATTAAATGTATTCTTTGGGACTCCGGGATGGCCTAGGAAGCGAAATGTTTTCTACAGACAGGAGGCTGGCACGTGGGGGAGGGGTCTACTCCAGGAGGGCCCCCTAGGTCCTGCTGGGTTAAAGCCCTGCACCGTTATGGTACATCGTCAGTCTTCTTGATCATGGGTGGAACCTTCTATGTGGTTTATCTTGTTTTCTTATACCTATGAGATAAAGTCACTCCAGAAATGAATGGGTGGGGAAGGAAGCAGACAGCAGCCTTTCGGGGCTATGGACCTTTCACCTCCCTGTTTATGGAGCTCCTATAACTAACCAGAGACTTTTTGTTCTGCAAAACTTCTGATTCACCGTTAAAGTTGTAAAATCAAGCCTGCAAGTTCTCTCTGTATAAGTGGGGAAAAAAAAAAGCATTTTTCTCCCTCCCAACAGGAAGGTCCTTAGCCTTCTGCAATGGTCTGTTCATAACGGAAGCCCTCTTCTTTTATCTTGGCCTGTGTGATAGCTCTTTCTCACAACGATTGCAAATCATTTGGCAATAAAAATGGCTGATTTATATGCTCTTTAGGGATTTCTAGCATAAACAGACTTCTATAACAATGAGGAGGCATATGTCATGCGCTACGGGCGGAATTGTGTCTTCCCCAAATCCTAGCTGAAGTTCCAACCACCAGAACCTCAAAATGTGACTACACTTGGTGATCAGGCCTTTAAAGAGGTAATCAAGGTAAAATGTGGTTGTATGGGTGAGCTCTGATCCAATACGATTGGTGTCCTTATGAGAAGAGGCGATTAAGACACAGACCGAGGGATGACCACGTGAGGGCATGGGGAGCCAAGGAGAGAGGTCTCGGGCAAACACACCCAGCCGATCCCATGACCTTGAACACACAGCCTCCAGAACGGCGAGAACGTTTCTGTTGTTTGAGTCACGCGGAGTATGGTACTTTGTGATGGCAGCCTCAGCAAACTAATACATCACCATCAAGGAAACGTTCGGGCAGACTGTTGGTAGCTTGGGGAAGGTTCTGCTTGGTTTGTATAGTGACTGTTGGCCTGTAGGAGAGAGGTTGTCTTTGGCTGGTCTGGAGCTTCATGGTAGGTGGTGGCTTAGTCACTCAGTTGTGTCCGACTCTTTTGTGACCCCGTGGACTGTAGACCACCAGGCTCCTCTGTCCATGGGATTTCCCAAGCAAGAATCCTAGGGCAGGTTGCCATTTCCTTCTCCAGGATATCTTCCCGCCCCAGGGATAGAACTTGTGTCTCCTGCGGCTCCTACATTGCAGGTGGATTCTTTACCAACTAAGCCACCAGGGAAGCCCTGGAGCTTCACCGCAGCTGAGAAACAGGAAGGGTTGTAAGTGTTGTGACTTATTCTGCGGTGAAACACAGACACGAGGGAGGCTTTACACGCTGATCTGAAGCTGGCTCTTCTCTTAGCATCTCAAGTGTCACTTGGGGTGGGGCTTGGGGTTACATTGCCTCGAGGGGTGATGTGGACGACAGAATTCTGACATGGCCTCCAAGTTCCTGGCCCTGGGAGATGCACACCTTCTGTTGGTTATTTAGCCAAATATGAATCTAGGTGCTGCTGTGGAGGGGGTTTGCGGATGTAATTAAGACCCCTAATCATTTAACCTTAAGAAAAGTATCATTGGTGGGCCAGACCTAATCAGGTGAGAGTCCATCATGGAGACTGGGCTCTCCTGGTGAGAAAGATTCAGAGTGAGACAAGAATTTGACACAAGGGAGATTCTCCATGGGTGGCTTTGATGATGGATGGATTCAGGAGTCAGAGGCCCCTGGCTGACCAAGGAGGAAATGGTTCTTGGTTCTACAGCTGTGAGGATCTGAATTCTGCTCTAACCAGGTGGGCAGGGAAGGAACCCCTGAGCTCCAGATGAGGGCTCAGCTGGCCAGCATCTTGATGTTAGTCTTGTTAGACGCTGAGCTGGGAACCCAACTGCTCCACCCTGATGTCCGACCTACACAGTTGGGAGCTCTTAAGTGTTGCTTTGAGCTACGTTTGTGGGAACTTGTTTCTGCAGAGGAGACCAGTGCAGGGAGGAGATGCAGCCAGGGTCCAGAGAGCGTTAAGGGGGTGGGTCAGGAAGACATGGAGAGAGAGGTCAGCAAAGGTCAGGACTGGAAGGTGGTCCTTGTCAGGCCCCCAAGGGCAATGGGGCAGGCAGGAAGCATCTGATTCACGCAAGGGAAAGATCCGTGCAGCCACTCAGGGGATGATAACTGCTGATGGATTGATGGCAGGGGCTCGCCCATGCGCGGGCACCAGGGAGGAGCCCACTGCGGTTGTCCAGGAGAGAGATGATGATGGACGACCATGCCAGTCTTCTCCTGGCCCTGGTGGGGCATGTCTGGCCCTTCTCCAAGTGGCCAAGGGGGACAGACAGAGTCCTCTCTAGGTCCCTAGAGAGACTGGGCTGGCTGGCTGTAGAGTGAGCTGTCCTGGGGGTGAATCCCAGCCTTGAGATTTATGAAGGGCCACGTGATCTCTCAAAGCCTCAACTTTCCCTATCTGTATAATGGGGATAAAAGTGCCCCTTCCCTGGCAATGGATAAGAAAGCACTTTGCAAACTGAATGGCCCATGTGATCGGCTCTGCTGACCCCTCTGACCTCACCTCCCACATCCTCACTGGGCCTCAGCTCTCCTGGCTTGCTGGCCTCCTCACAGAGTCCTCCCCGAGGATCTATCTATCTTTGTGCACCCCCCACAACCCCATGATTGGAATTCTCCACTATCTGTCTTCTCTGCTAGATCCAGGATCCATAAGGCTGGCGGCTGGGCTGGGCTGCTTGCCAGGCTGGCTGGGACAGTCCTTGGCACAAAGTAGACCCTCAATCAATGTCTGTGGGAACAAATGCTTCTGGGTTGTCAGGACCCCTTGTTTCAGCTTGCATTGTGTTTCAAAGGGCAGAAGTTCTACCAATCCTGGGCAGCTGGAGGATGTGAGTCCTGGGAGCTGTCCAGGTTGGGTGCTCCGGGCTCTAATTTTCTCCCTTCCTGCTCCTTGTCACAGCCACTTTGTGGTTTTCCACCAAAGGCGGGAGTCTGAGTCTCTTGGGCTTCAGAGCTACAGAAGTGATCATTTCCAAGTAATTAAAACATGATTTGCAAAGCAGGCCTCCAGGAGCATCCTGGTGTCTGCCAGGGTCTGCAGCCCGGGTTCCACTCATCCGGAAATGAGTGTCCAGGGCCAGAGGGTCTGCTGTTCCGTTGCTTAGGAAACCACGTTTCCCCTCCCCCTTGTCCCTGGGGGCCTCAGTGTCCTCAACCAGGGCCCACCCTGTGGTCCTGTCTTCTGACAATAGCCTGATGCAGCGGCTGCTCTTCTTCAGCGTGTTCAGAGCCCGTCTGCTGAAACACAAGACAGACCCGGTCAGATCACCCTCCGCACTCTCCAGGGGCTTCCCACATCCTCATCGTGGCCTGCAAGGGCCTTCATGGCCTGACCCCCGGCTCCTGGCCTCCCCCTCCCTGCCCCTCACCCCTTACTGGCTCCATCCCAGCCCCAGCTGTCCGCCAGGCAGGCACCCCAGGGCCTTTGCACTGGCTGTGTACGGGACTTCCCTCACCCCCTCTCACCAGAGCTCTTTGCCCTCCGCTTTTCTCCCCTCTCTTTCCCTCTCCCCTCTTCCTCTCCTCTTCCCTTCTCTTTCTAACCACTCCCCCCTTAAAGAAAATGTTTCTTTCTTTTTATTTTTGGTTCTGCTGGGTCTTCACTGCTGCTCAGGCTTTTTTCCTAGCTGTGACGAGCAGCGGCTACTCTCTGATTGGGGTGTGCAGGCTTCTCATTGTGGTGGCTCCTCTCGTTGCTGAGCACGGGCTCTAGGGCACGCAGGCCCAGTAGTTGCAGCTTGTGGGCGCATGGGCTTAGTTGCCCTGCAGCTGTGGGATCTTTCGGGATCAGGGACTGAACCCGTGTCTCCTGCATTGGCAGGCAGATCCTTGACCACTGAGCCACCAAAGAAGCCCTCTTTCCTTCCTTTCACTAGACCTTTGATCAGAGAGCCACAGAGTTTCCTCCGATCTTGGTCTCTAATAAATATTAGCCACAGGTTGCTCTGCGGTTATTCCTCTGGCTCCTCCATCAGGTACAGCAGAGCTGTGTGTCTGGGCGTCGTCTCTCTCCCCCCAGGGGCTGGGCTGGACCCTGCCGGGTCCCCGGTGCTGACAGCAGGCTCTAGTGGGCACATAGAAAGGTTCAGTGGGCGTTTCTGGAATAGGTGCCTGAGTCCACAAATTGGACTTAGTGATGCCTCCCGTTGTTCCCCCAAAGTGGTTCATCTCTTGGGGGCTGTCGAGCTTTCAAAAGATAACATCAAAGCCAAGGATGGGGAAAACGAAGGATTTATTACTTGCAAGTAAGGAGAGCTTGGGAACTAGGGATCATTCCCATAGCAGTGTCTCCTTGAACAACAAAATTGGGGAAGTTTTAAGCTAAGGGTACATGCATATTCATGAAGGGGCTTGAGCAGCGGAGAATGCAGTCTAGAATTGGGGCAAGGTTGACAAAGTCCGGGCTCTGGTTGATTGAAGTCACGGGGGAGAGCAGAGGTCAGCACCATCATTCCTTGGGTTCCAGTTGACTGGTGGGTGAGGGCTCGAGGGGCATTGGATCCTGCAAAGCAGCTCAAGAATGCACTTCAGGCTAATCTTTACCTTTGAAACAGAACTAGAGTCTTGACTTCTGATTTATTGTCTCCGATACGGTTATCTCTCTGACCTGGTAATAGCTGTTTGTGCTTCTATTCCTTACCATCATTAACTCCTGAGGCCTGTTCCTTTGCAAGGACAGGCGTTGGGTCTAAGCTTAGATCACAGAACAGCTTAGGCCTAAGATGGCTTCTCTTATGTCAAGAAAGCCATGTCTGGTTCTCCTTTTCTGCAGACCCCTAACCTTTCCACCTACTACCTCACCACCAGCCCAGCAGGAGACATGGGGACCCCTGTCTCTATGGCCTCATGGCATGCCCCTGCTGCCCTGTGGGCAGTGAATATTATCCCCATTTCACAGTTCAGGAAGCTGGGTAGGACCTGGCGGTTGGGGGCTGAGTGCACTTTGCAGGATAGAAATTTCTACCTGTTTCTCCCCTCTTGGTGGTCAGTTATTACCCAGAGACTCAGAATCTGGAAGTCCCGTTGGAAGGAGCCTCACAGGGCCTGGTGTCTGCCCACCCCCATCCTGTCCACTGCAGCCCTGACCCCATTCTGGGGTCATGCTCTCTTCCTGCCCAACCCCCTACCCCATGGCCTTGAGGTCCTTGATGGCGAAGGAGGGGTCCAGGTCATTCCATGTCCCTAGGACACTTTCAGGAAACATTTGCTGTGGAGACAGAGGTGTGGGGATGGGTGTGTCTGAGTTTACACTGTGCTCAGGAAACGGGGCAGGATCTGGTCCCAGAAGAAGGTTCTGGAGAGAGGTGGGGTGCTCCAGGTTTGGGGGGGGGTTACAGAGCCATCTCCTGGGACAGGGTGGGGAGGGCTGCGGGTGAGCACGCCATTGGGCTCTGCCTGTCTTGGGACTGAGAAGGACCAGCTGCTCCAGTGGGCTGTGGATATTTACCCGCTAAACATGAGCCTCCGTCACCATGGCAACCTCCTAGTCACAGGGATGATTCCCCACATCTGCCCAGCACCTGGCATTTCTCATTGCGCTGTCTCGGGCGTTGACTCATCTTTCTGTCCTCTCAACGTCGCAGGAGCTGATTCTATAATTGTTCCCTCCTGCAGCGGGAGAAACTGAGGCTGGGAGAGGGGAGGGGACTCAGCCAGGGTCTCTCAGCTGAGGAGTGGTGGTCATTGACTGATCACACTCACGCCTCCTCGGGGTGTGGGCCTGGGCTTGGGGGCCCCTTCCCTGGGGTCTGACGGTGGAGAAGGCTCACGAGGTCACTGGTCAAATGGGGCCAGGGATCTGCTCAATTAAATTGGGTATTTCCTACTTTGAAAGTGAGCCTGCTGCCTCCAGGGAGTAAGTCAGACCAGGGGCCGGCCTCCTGGGTGAGGGTTACAGGTTAGCCTCAGGTTTCATGTCCTCACCTGTGATGGGGACCGTGACCTTGGCACCGGTTGGCGTTAGTGCTAATATTTCCCCAGACTTGTCTAGCAGGGGCTGGCTGGGTTTTGGGCCGAAGGGGAGAATTCGTTCTGGGAGCCAGGTACTCTGGCCACTAGTAAGCTGGGCCCTGCAGGTCGGGCCGGATTGGCCCCACGCTCCTCCCTTGATCCTTCGGGGGAATTCTTTTCAGGGGTCTCTTGTCTGCATGAAGCTCCTCGCAGGCTCCCCACCAGCCTTCCTAATGGGCCCAGGTTCATTGGGGACCCTGCTACACAATGTCCTTTGTGTGATCAAGTTGGAAAAAAAATGCCAAAGTGTATTGTAAAACCACAAAGTGCTGCTTTGGGGGGTGAAATGGATGAAACTCTGGATGGTGGTGGGAATTGCAAGAGGTTCCTTGTTCTTCCAGACACCCCGCCCCCAGCACCCCCCAAAGACTCCCCTCCCACTCCTGGTGAGCAGAGATTAGCGGTGCACTCAGGCAGGACAGACCTGGCTGCGTCAGCCCCACTCTGTCAGGACAAGTACTAACCGCCTGCCTTGTAAATGTCAGGTCGGCTGTTAAATGACTGGAAAAGGTCTGGTCCATTAGGCTCGGGGCAGAGTTACGGCTGCAGATAAACACAAACGGCCGCCTGGATTCTTCCTCCCTCCAAACGGTGTGACATTTGCGTCATAATCTGGTGGTCTCCTAGGAGAAGCCGCCAGCATTAGGTGGGGTGACAACCGGGGGAACGTCTCAATAGTGGCTAGGTGGGCCACGCTGCCTGGGCTCCACCCGGGGGCCTTGGGGGTGGGCAAAGGGTGGACCTGGGGTGGATCTTACAGTCTTTCCCCTAATCTTGTAGTTTTTTGTGACTCACTCATTCATTTATTCATTCACTAATTCAGCCGATATTTCAGATCACTGTCCTCTCTTCCTGAAACCTCCAGCTTCGAGTTGAGTAGGGCTTCCCTGGTGGCTCAGATGGTGCAATGTGCAAGATCCAGGTTTGATCCCAGGGTTGGGAAGACTCCCCTGGAGAAGGGAATGGCCACTCACTCCGGTATCTTTGCCTGGAGAATCCTATGGACAGAGGAGCCTGGCGGGCTACAGTCCACAGGGTTGCAAAGAGCAATGAACACTTTGGCTTCACGTCATTGCCCCTGCTGGTCACTTCATTGCACCACTCCCCCCGCCCCGCCTGCTCCCTGACTTCTGAGGTCCCTGCTTCTCTCTTGACACCTCCGCCCCAAGACACCCCGCCCAGCCTCCCAGTTTCCCCTGGAATCCATCTCTCTAGCCTGGACCTCTCCTTGAATCCCAAGCCGAGAACCCATCTGCCAACACGCTGTCCCCCTTGGGCATCTAATGTGGACTCGCAGACACTTCTCCGTGCCTGCGGTGCCCCAGAACTGCTCCCGCCTTCCGGTGGCTCAAAGTCTGGGGGTTCTCCTGACTCCACCCTTTCTCTAACACTCACAGTCAATCCGCTTGTAGATCCCATGGGCTCTATACTCAAAAGACAGCTGGAATCAGGCCACAGAGCCCGCCTCCCCAACCATCACCTGGTCCAGGCTGTCCTCATCACTGGCTCGAATTACTGCACCAGATGAGTCTGCCCGCCCCCTCCCCTGCCCCTTGCCTCGTCCCTCCCACATCATGGCCTCAGTGGGCTCCATTGACACCTGAGTTGGGTCATGGATTGCATCCACCTTTTCTGGGCAAAGTGGCTGTTCTCAAGGGCCCTGCAAGACATCCCTTCACCTCCCGGTCTTATTTGAATTTGGCAGAAAGGGGCAGCCTTGTGAGGAGGTGACGCTTGAACAAAGACAGAGAGGAGAGGGGTGAGCTGGGAATCTCTCTGTGGGGATGAGTGGGTGAGGGGCAGGTCGTATGAGGCCTGGGGCCTCCCGCAGATTCTGGCTTTTACTCCATGTGAGTGAGAAGCCTGCCCAGGACTGGGATGAGGTCGGCTGGTGGGATGGAGCTACGGTGGGTCTCATGGCATCGAGAGGGGGGTGGGGTGGGGGAAGATGGGCAGGGGACAATCCAGGGCTGGGGCTGGGGCTGGGGCGGGGTTGGAGGGGAGAACCACAAACAAGTGGCTGCATTCTAGGTTACCCCCTCAAGGAGGTCCAAGAGTACTCTCTGATTGGTTGGATGTCGGGTACATGAAGGCTTCTCTGATGGCTCAAGCGGTAAAGAAGGTGCCTGCTTTGCAGAAGCCATAGGAGACCTAGGTTTGATCCCTGGGTCAGGAAGATACCCTGGAGTAGGAAATTGCAACCCACTCTAGTGTTCTTGGAGAAGGAAATGGCAACCCACTCCAGTGTTCTTGCCTGGAGAATCCCAGGGATGAGGGAGCCTGATGGGCTGCCGTTTATGGGGTTGCACAGAATCGGACATGACTGAAGCGATGCAGCAGCAGCAGCAGCAGCTAATGTTCTTGCCTGGAGAATTCCATGGACAGAGGAGCCTGGCAGGCCACCGTCTACGGGGTCACAAAGAGTTGGACATGACTTAGCACATGATAGATGGATGGATGGAGGGATGGATGGGTGGGGTTCCTGAAACGGGAGGGGAGGACAATCCCAGATGTGGTGGCTGAGTGCTGGGAGGTGATGGAGACTGTAGGGGGAGGCAGCTGTGCAGCCAGAGTACTGTCTGCAGACGGCTGTCGGGGGTGGCTTTGGGCTTCCCTGGCGGCTCAGATGGTAAAGAATCTGTCTGCAATGGAGAAGATCTGGGTTTGATCCCTGGGTTGGGAAGACCCCTTGGAGAAGACAATGGCTCCTCACTCCAGTATTCTTTCCTGGAGAATTCCATGGCCAGAGGAGCCTAGTGGGCTACAGTCCATGGGGTCACAAAGAGTTGGACACGACTGAGCAACTAACACTCACTTTGAGGGGCACTGAGGCAGGCTGGGGAGGCTGCCCATCCTGCTCAGGGCTGGAGGTTTCCTGGGTCTCCTCATCTGATGGACAGGTGAGCTTCCTGGGGCTTCCATAACAAAGCGCTACAGCCTGGGTGGCTTAAAGCAACAGAGACTCTTTCTCTCAAAGTCTGGAGGACCCATGTCCAAAATCAAGGTGTCAGCAGGGGTGTGTTCCCTCTGGAGGCCCCAGGGGAGGATCCTTCCTGCCTCTTCTGGCAGCTCTTGGTGGCTGCCAGCCAGCATCCTTGGCTTGTAGCAGCACTAGACCACGCCAGTCTCTGCCACGGTCTCCTCTCTGCGTGTCTGTGCCCACATTTCCCCCTTCTGGTAAGGACAGTAGTTGGCTTAGGGCCCCTCCACTCCAGGACAGCCTTTTATCTGAACCCAAGCACCTCTGCAGAGATGCTAATTTCTAAGAACGGTTCCACTTGCAAGTTTTGGGTGGCCCTGAATCTGGCAGACCCTGGTCAGTCCAGTGGAAGTGTCAGGGCCCAGCAAAGCTGACAAGAGTGTCACCCAAACACTAGGCTTCAAGGCTGCTGAAGAAACCATAAGGTCAGAAGATGGAGATGATCACAAACCTCCCCTCTTCCCCAGCTGTCACTCCTGTTTGTCCCCAAAGTTCACCTTCACACCTATTTCACAAAACCCCCAGCAGTGCTGAGAGGGGCCCTGAAACATCTCTCTTAGCTCTCCCATGCTGTGCCTCTGAGGACTGCCCCGAGCCGGCTGACCACTGCCTCTCTCAGGGATGTGTCCTTCACCAGCATGGTCAGTGGTCAACAGTGTGGGACAGCCGCTTCTTGGGATGGGTGCTCACCTACAGGATGGCCCAGGCCCAAGGGTCTGCTCCAGGACACCCTCACTCCCCCTCAGGGATTGGTGTGGCCCCTGCATGGCCTGGGCCCTGCCCGCCCAGAACCTACAACTCTGGTATGGGGGGACAGGGAGCTGGCTGGCCTCTCCTAGCTAGGAACCCTGCTAGCCCTCATCTGAGTTCTCTGAGGCCTCCTCCACCCCTGCCAGCTTTTGCTGACACTCAAGGCGGCCTCTCTTGTCCTGGATGCCTTGGCCTTCTCACAGTTCTGGAACATTTCACGTCCACCACTCACAGTCTCCATACCACCGGACAAGGGACTTGGTTTCTGGATCGCAGCTCCTCATAATGAAGGAGGACCGGGAGGTGTTACTTCCAAGGCTGTTGGGGAGTCAGGGGAGATGACCTGGGAGGGTACCTGCCCGGCATAGAACCTGTGTACACGTGAGGGACGGCCATTGCTCGGCGCTTGTTGATTTCACTCGTGGGTCTGGTGTCAGGTTGGTGGTGTGTGTGATGGAATGGCTCTGCGGTTGTCACCTCCCCTTGGCCAGCCTGAGAGGACGGCATTTGTGTTCTCAGAGTCAGATCATGAGCATCTTCCTGATGGCCAGGATGGCTATATAATTTGCAGTGTGTGGTACAAAATGAAATTGTGGGCCCTGCCTCTAGAATCAAGAATTTCAAGATGGTAACCACAGAGCATTAAACCACTAGGGGAGGGCCCTTCTGAAAGACTGTGCAGGGCACGTGTCCATGAGGTTGGCCCTGCTGGGGTGGGGGTGGGGGGCAGGTTTCAGGGCCTTTGATGGAGTGGGGGAAGTGGCAGAGGGACAGCCCAGACAGGCCAGTCTAGGGGTTTCATGTCACCTCATTTGTGTTGGGCAAAAGTCACTCTGTTTCCTTTCTGGCCTATTTTAGGCTCGGCTTAGCATGAAAATTTTATCGAAAAGTCATTTGTCTCCATCAAAGCCCGGAGGCTGAGAACCCTGCTGCAGGCGGGGGCTTAGGAGCAGCCAGGCATCTTTGGAGGGACAGGGGAGCCTGGGGGCTGGGGCTGGGTGGCCCCAACCTCTGCCTGGCTCTCCTGGACAGGGACCTACCCAGCTCTGAGACCTGAAGGGTGGATCTGGTCACCTTGGGGCCGCCTTGGGGGGTGGGCTCTGGCCAGCATGAGGGAGCCTTTCCCAAATGGGCCAGCCTGGCTCTGGGGAGTGGCTTCCTGTGCACAGGTGTCGGCTGGGCAGGGGAGTGCTGGGGGGCGGAGTCTCAGGTTGATGGGGGCCAGTGGTCATTAGGATCTCTTCTGGGGTGCTTCCTAAATGCTCCCCTGTGACACACAGAGCCTCTTTATGAAAATATGGGCCCACAGTTACCTTCTGCATAAACCAGTTCTTTGTTCAGTCCCTCAGTCATGTCCAGCTCTTTGCGACCCCGTGGACTGCAGCACGCCAGGCCTCCCCTGTCCTTCACCATCTCCCAGAGTTTGCTCAAACTCATGTCCACTGAGGCCATGATGCCATCCAGCCATCTCATCCTCTGTCGCCCCCTTCTCCTGCCCTCAATCTTTCCCAACATCAGGGTCTTTTCCAACGAGTTGGCTCTTCCCATCAGGTAGCCATAGTACTGGAACCTCAGCTTCAGCATCAGTCCTTCTAATGAATATTCAGGGTTGATTTCCTTTAGGAGTGACTGATTTGATCTCCTTGCAGTCCAAGGGACTCTCAAGAAGCTTCTCCAGTGTCAGAGTTCGAAAATATCACTTCTTTGGCGCTCAGTCTTCTTTATGGTTCAACTCTCACATCCATTCATAAGCACTGGAAAAACCATAGCTTTGACTATGTGGACATTTTTTGGCAAAGTGTTGTCTGCTTTTTAATATGTTGTCTAGGTTTGTCATAACTTTTCTCCCAAGGAGCAAGGTTTTTTTAATTTCCTGGCTGCAGTCACCACCCACAGTGATCTTGGAGCTGAAGAAAATTAAGTCTGTCAATGTTTCCATTTTTTTCCCCATCTATTTCTCATGAAGTGATGGGACCGGTTGCCATGACATGATCTTTGTTTTTTGAATGCTGAGTTTTAAGCTAGATTCTTCACTCTCCTCTTTCATCTTCATCAAGAGTCTCTTGAGTTCCTCTTTGCTTTCAGCCAAAAGGGTGGTATCGTCTGCATATCTGGCAATCTTGATTCCAGCTTGTGCTTCATCCAGCCAGGCATTTCTCATGATGTACTCTGCATACAGGTTGTTAAATAAGCAGGGTGACAATATACAGCCTTGATATACTCCTTTCCCAATTTGGAAGCAGTCTGTTGTTCCATGTCCAATTCTAACTGTTGCTTCTTGATACAGGTTTCTCAGAAGGCAGGTAAGGTGGTCTGGTATTCCTATCTCTTTAAGAATCTCCCACAGTTTGTGATCCACACGGTCAAAGGCCTTAGTGCAGTTCTAGAATGATGCAGAGTCAGAAGTCACCTTGGGTGCTGCCCCAGGACCTCCACTAAAGGCACAGACTGGGTGAGGGTCCGCATGGAAATCTGGCTCTGTCACTTGCTGCACGTGGCTGATGCACTCACTGCGCCACCCTCTGCCTTAGTTTCCTCATCTGTGAAATGGAGCCAGTGGTATACCCGCCCCCAGGGTCCCTGGGACCCCGTACAAGCTAATGTGTGTGAGTGCCTTGCACACCTTCATCCTCACGCCAGTGGCAGCTTTTGCTACCTTCCTGCCTATGAGGAGCGTGGTTGGCCGAATAATGGCCCCCAAAGACGCCCTCATCCTAATTCCGGGCATGTGTGAGTGTGTCATCTTCCATCGTCAGAGGACCCTGCGGCTGTGCTGAAGTTAATGGTCTGAGACGGGGCGACTGTCCTGCATTATCCAGTGGGTGCAGTGCCATCACAAGGGTTCTGATAAGAGGGCAGCAGGAAGGCCAGGGTCCTAGAGGAGGTGTGAGGACGGAAGCAGAGGCTGATGGACATGAGGCTGGCAGCCAGGCCACACGGGTGCCTCTAGAAGCTGGAAAAGGTCAGGAATCGGATTCTCCCTTGGAGTCTCCGAGGGAGCTGGCCCTGCCTGGAATCGAATTTTTGACCTCTGACCTCCAGAGCTGTAAGAGAACACTTCTGGATGGTTTTAAGCCACTACTCTCGTGGTCCTTTGCTATAGCAGCCACAGGACACACAGCTGGAGGGAATGCCATGTTGGGGGCGACTGGGGGACGGTGGTGAGTCTCTCTCCCCAAACTTGCTCTCATAAGCCCTTCCCCACCTCTCTCCTCTCCCCCCACCCCCTAGTCCCCCCTCCCTCCCCCCAGCCCCCTTGCTCCCCTCCTCCCCTCCCCTGCCCTCCCCCCATCTGGTGCAGTGTGGGCCTCCAGGTGCACCTGCTCCATCTCCTCTGCTTGCATCATCAGCTGTTGGTTGGTTTTGTCCACACATTCAGATCCAGCAGGAAAAGTGTCAGGTGCGGCTCAGAACACGCAACGAAAGGCTGGTGCCTCCCCCGCACACCTGGCTCCTTGTACCTGCCTTGATATTTTTAGCTCTGGAGTTGATGGCAAAAAAAAAAAAGTATCTCCAAAGCATTGTAGTAACAGCTTAGGAGGCTGTTGCCTGGGGAGGCCTCAGTGTCCCGGGGGTGGGGAGGACGGTGGCTGGGTGGAGCCTGCCTGGCGCTGCCTCTGGCTTTGGGGATGAATAACTCCAATCCACGGTGGTCAGCTCCTCTGGCCTTCCAGAAGGAAGCAGCTGGTTGGCTGGCCAGGGACCCAGACCTGCCACCTGCGGGGATCCTCCTCAAGCTGTGAAGCTAGGAGGCCTCTCAGGAGATGGGGGGCACCAAGCTGCATTACAGAACCCTGGCTGGCGAGGGAACCCCACTCATGGAATGGGGCCTCTGCCTACCTGTCACCAAAGAGGAGGGCCCCCTCCCCAGCCAGGGCCCTTCGTCAGCAGTTCACCCCTGGGCCCTTCCCACTCTTAGGGACTTCCCCGCCTCCCTAGGGGACAAGAGCCCCCTGCCTGGGGCTGGGTCCCTGCTTTGTCCGTCAAAGCCGTGTGACATTGAGGAAATTACACTTCTCTCAGAACCTCAGTTTCCTAATCTCTACTATGGGTATACGGTATTGCTCTCCTCCGGCCCCTGGCTTCCCAGGTGGCGCTAGGAGTAAAGAATTGGCCTGTCGATGCGGGAGAGGCAAGAGACTAGGGCTGCATCTCTAGGTCGGGAAGATCTCCTGGAGGAGGAAATGGCAACCGACTCCAGTATTCTGGCCTGGAGAATCCCATGGACAGTGGAGCCTGGAGGGCTACCGTTTATGAGGTCACAAAGAGTCAGACACAACTGAGCACACTTATCTGCCCCTGGTGTTGAGCAGAAGCAGGAGGAGGAGGGCTAGCCCGGGGTTCCAGTGTCCTGGGCTCCCTCTCTTGCTGTGCCTTTGGGGGCTCCTTACTTCCTGTGATTTCCTGGGACCCTCTCACAGAACCTGGCCATGGAAGGGCTTCTCCTGGACCCATCCCTGAAGTCTCCTCCTGTCTCTCCACCTGTATTGACCCAAATGAGGTTCCCATCTGCTTCCAGCCCTGGATTTTCCCAAAGCCTCAGAGGAAATGGCAACCAGCTCCAGTACTCTTCCCTGGAGAATTCCATGAACAGAGGAGCCTGGCGGGCTACAGTCCGTGGAGTTGCAAAGAATTGGACATGACCGAACGACCAAGCTGAGCTAGGGAATTGCACCATGGGGCAATTCTGCTCCAAGGGTCTCAGTCTGGGGTCATCTGTGGCCTTGATTCCTGTCCCCCTTAACCCACACCCACAGTCCCCATTTGATGGTCTGAGATGATGTTTTCTTTTTCACTGTCACTGGTGAAAGTTTCAAAGAATGTCCAGGTTTCCACCTCATAGCATCAATCACGGTAACCCTCTGGTATATTTAGTTTGAATTCTCTTTTCCCTGTCCTATCTCTCCTCCCTCCCTCCCTCCCCCCTCCCTTTTTCTTTTCCTTTCTCCTTCCTTCTTTTCTTCCTCCCTTCCTTCCTTCTCATTGAAAAAATCATTGTTGTTTTTATAAAATGACACATCCACATTGTATCAGTCAGAACAACCTAGGCTATGCTGTAGTAACAAACAGCCCCGAAATATCAGTGAATTTAGAGCCTCTCTCTGGAGTGACATCACTCATTGCTCACATCCCATGGGCCAGAGCAAGCATGTAAGCACAGCCAGGGTCAAGGAGATGGGGAGACGAGATCCTGAGGGGGTGATCTGGGATGTGCAGCCTGGGTTACCACCACCCTCATCAAAGAGGACAAACAAAGCACCCAAAACTCACCACTTAGGGTGCACAAAGCACGCTCATCCTACTAGAAGTAATTATTGGAAGCAATCACCGTCCATGGTTTTTTTTTTCACTCTATATTAAGTGAACATCATTCTAGCTGAATAAAGAAAGAGAGAAACAGACTTTAAGACTATATTAGCTGGGACTTCCTCGGTGGTCCAGTGGTTAAGACTCCACCTTCTGTTGCAGGGGTGTTCGATCCCTGGTCGGGGAACTAAGATCCCACAGGCTGTGGGGCAACAACGCTGGTGTGCCACGGTTAGAGGCCTGCTCGGCAACAAGAGAAGTCTGCGAGTCTCAGTGAAGACCCAGGGCAGCCAAAAGAGAATTTTTTTTAAAAAAAGAAAATATTTTCTAACTACACAAGATTTTTAGTGAAAATATTATCTTTGATTTTTTTATATTCAGGTAAATTAAGAAGAAATGAAGGAATTGTTAAACTTCATACAAACTGTTTTCTAAAAGATCCTTTTTATGAAAAAAAGAGTTTCTGAAAAACACTAAAAAATTAAAATGATTATAGGTATTATAAAATGATTATAGATATTAACCTCCTTGTGGCCGTTTCAGACAGGTTTTTAGTTCCCTGCTGGGAAAGATGAAATCAGCACCCACACCTCTCTCATGATCTCCTCTCCTTTCAGCTCGTGATTTTTATACTTATAGCATTACTTCTTATGACAGTTTATGACATTCACCTTCTTTTCTGTAAGCCTAATCCGGCTTACCCTCAAGTGCATACTTAAATTGTTTGGTTCTTTGGTTGCCCAGATTTTGTCATAAATTGTTTATCTATTTTCTCCCCCAGAAGGGCTCACGGGTGGGTTCCTGAGGTTCCTCCGTCCTTAAAAGTCTTTACAAAGTGCAACCTAGGTGTGAGTCATTTTCTCGAGTCACACTTTTTTTCCTTTAAGACCTGATGTTTCACGATCTTATGAAGTGGATGGTTGCTGTAGAAGCCTTAAGCAGGCAGCTCTTCTCCTACTCATAAACAACTTTCTTTTTCATCCTAAATGCTTGAAGGAGTCTGTTTCTTTGAAATTCATAACTTTGCTAAGAAATATGTGTGGAGCATTCTGTAGCAGCCTTTCTGAAGTGTGACATGCTCTTTTGAACCTTGGATCCACCAATTCCTTTATTTCGAGGATTCTCACACCATCTTTCCACAATCTGTAGACATTACTAGCGTTCTGAATCAGGGCCACCAATTACCCTTGAGTTGCACTCATGTCTACATCTGTACCCTTTTCTCTAACTCTCTTTTATCTCTTTGTCTTTTCCAGCTGCAATCATTGGGATTATCTCAAGGTTTTCCTCTGAATCATTAATTCCATTTTCATCAGTATCTGTCCCGTCCATTCATTCACTCATCACACATTTATTGACGGCTTGCCATTTGCCCAGCATCTTTCTTGGTGTTGGGGAAATAGCGAGACAGATAAAAGTCTCCCTCTTGGAAACTGTGGGAGTAGAGAGGCCAAATAAATAGATTAGAGAGTGTGTGAGAAGTGGCTAGGGCTGTGAAGAAGGCAGCAGGGATGGGTGAGGGTGGTCAGCGTGGTCTGGGTGAGAAGAGGACGCTGGAGCCACGTTAGGACAGAGGCGAGGCTCCTTGCCGCCTCCCATCAGTTGCATCCACAAGCGTGTTTTGTCCTCAATGTCTTTGCTCAGGCCTGACATCTCCCTTCCACTTTACGCTGTTGTTTTACAATCCTCTCTGCGGGTTTTAGTTTTGAGGAATTCGTGTTGTCAGCCAGTTGTCTGACACAGTCTGGGTCTTGGCCGATCTCATCCAGGCTGGGCTGCGGGTCTGTCCCCTGTACACGCGTGTGCCCCCCTCCCCAAGCCCTTTCTCTTTCAGATGCCCTGTGTTTGCACGGTTGCCATGGCATCTTTTCATCTTGCTTATGCTTGGGTGACTCGGTCCTGATCATCTATTTGTTCTGGAAATTGGTATATTTACCTCCACTTTCTCTTTTCATTTTTCTCATTTTATTTTCTCTGAAACTCACATCATAGTGTTTGGGATGACACACGCTCCCCCTTGGGGATTCTGGCGTGTCCCTGTGACTGGCTCCTCTCTCTGCTGAGGCCAGCCCCCTTCTCCTCCGGCTTTGGTCCGCGGTGAGCATCTGCTCGCAGCTCCTCTCCCGGGGCAGAGCAGAGGTGATGCTGTCCTGGCTGAAAACCCGGCTGATTTCTCCCTCGGAATGGGGTTGAATGTCTGCACCAGTGCTGAATGTCCAATCTTTATCTGTGTGACTCTGAGCCAACTGCTTGGCCTGTCTGAGGCTCGGTCTCCCCACGCGCAGGAGGACGGTGATGACAGGCACATTCACTCAGCGGTCACAGGGGCAAGCCATGAAGCCTTCTGTCCTGGGCGGGGACCCAAGACTCTGCGAAGGCCAACTGCTCCATAACCAGGTGCCAGGTCTCCCCCTCCCTGGCCCCATGGCCCTTAGAGCAGCCCCTGAGGAGGTCCATGACCCCTACCTGGCAGAAGAGGAAGTGGATCTCAGAGAGGGACCGGGGCCTCCCTGAGGCCACATCTGGGAGGGTGAGGGGTGCCGTTGACTGAGTCTGGGTTTCTTTCAAGATGCTGAGGTACCTCCCCGCCCACACCTCAGCCAGGCAGCAGAAGGGCTGGAAATCTGTGTTCAGGGGCTAGCGTTTGCTCAACGTGAGTCTGAATCCAAAGCCCCCTCCTCCAGGCAGCCTCCCGGCTTGCTACCCAAGCTCTTAGAAGTGCTGGGAGCCACAGTCCTTGCATATCCAGGCTACAGCCTCTTCCCTTCAAATTCACCCTGCTCCCACCTCCATCTTCTTTGGGTCAGCAAGGATTTTAGCCTGCACCCAGACATCACATCCACATTCTAGGCAGAAAGAAGAGAAGAAGGTGCTGCTGGTGGCTTTGACCAGGGCAATCACAAAGAGACGTAAGAGAGAGGACTAAAGACGCTTGGAACCTGTGAAATCCTATCTGTCCTTGTTTTGCCCTCTTAGAAAGAGAAACTTAAACTAGGACCCTATAGAGCTGCTCGGGAGATTAACTTTTCAAGGTTCTCTAGGAGTCGTGAAATTCCAAAGCCTCTTGCCCCATCGTCCCTCCTATACCACGTGTGACAAAAGGGCCCCAGTCCTGAACTCAGGGGGCTTCCCAGGCAGCACTAATGGTAAAGAATCTGCCTGCTAATGCAGGAGATACAAGAGACGCGACTGTGATCCTTGAGTCAGGAAGATCCCTTGGAGATGGAAATGGCAACCTACTCCAGTATTCTTGCCTGGAGAATCCCATGGACAGAGAAGCCCGAAGTGTTGCAGTCCATGGGGTTGCAAAAGAGTCAGACACGACTTAACAACTCCAGTGTTCTTGGGGCTTTCCTGGTGGCTCAGCGGTAAAGAATCTGCCTGCAATGTAGGAGCCGCAGGAGACTCGGGTTCGATCCCTGAACTCAGAGGTGCAAGTCCCTGCCTGTGCACTGATTCCTTGAGTGCTTTCGGTGGGTTTCCTGCCTTCTTGGAGCCTCACTTTACCTATTTTGCTTGACTAGAGATGAGTGAGTTCCTTCCAGCTTGCTTGGGATCTGCAAAGGGAGAAAAGGAGCCATTAACACCAATTTCCTGTTATTACTGGGTATGTCATTAATGGGAAAACCCAGCAATGCTGGTCCCGGCCTCTGTTGATACAGAAGCGCCCTGGCCTTGTTTATTTCCAAGATACACAAGCAAACCTCCCACTGTGGCCGTCTTATGCCTCCTGCTTCACTGATCAGTGGGGAGGGCGAGGAAATGGAAGCTCCGTTCAGGGTCTGACTCATCTCCATCAGCGATGAAGCTCTGTGTGTTCGCTGAGGCCCACCCTGGGCCCATGCTATGTGGACAGAGTTGAGCCAGGGCTGCCTTGGGTGTGGGGCTCATCTAGTGGGTCACAGAGGAGGTGGACAAGGCAACTCCAGCATTGTGGTGGGTGGGAAGAGACGTGTAAGGGGTGCCATCCTTGGAGGCCTGGTGTGGCGGTCAGGGACTGCTTCATGGGAAGCCCCCAGCAGGCTTCTCTGCCCGCCTCCATCCTCTCCCACCCACTCTCTGCTCCTGAATCCCAACGTCCATGTCCAGCCCAGATTCCAGGGTGCAGACCTCTAGTCAAGCAGAACCAGAAGTCTCCTTGCTCCTCAAACACAGCCGCCTGCACACCACACGCCTCCCGTTGTCCACCTGTGACCATATTAATTTCTTGTGGCCACTGTCACAAATCACCACACGCTGTATGACTTAAAAGAAATACACACACCCCCAAGCCACATAGCAAATTCCCGCTATCTGTTTTCCCTGTGGTAATGTAAGTTTCCATGTTACTCTTTTCATACCTATGGCTGATTCATGTTGAGGTTTGACAGAAAACACCAAAATTCTGTTATGCAATTATCCTTCATTAAAAAAATAAATTTAAAAAAAAGCAAAAGAAATTCATTTTCTCAGAGTTCTGGAGGCCAGAAGCCTAGAATCAATGTGTCAGCAGGGCTGTGCACCCCCTGCAGGTTCTGGGAGAGGGTCCTTGCTGACCTCTCCAGCTCCTGGTGGCCCCAGGCGGCCCATGGCTTCTGGCCACATCCCTCGCGTCTCCGCCTCTGTCTTCACCTGGCCCCTCTCCTGTGTGCCTGGGTCTCCATCTCTTCTTATGAGGACACCAGTCATGAGATTTACAGCCCATACTAAATCCAGGATTTCACCTCCAGATCTGTAACTAATTACATCTGCAAAGACCTTATTTCTAAACAAGTTCACATTCTGAGATTTTGGAGGGACATGAATTTGGGAGGGGGACCCTTTTCAATCCCTCAGGGACCTTGGTCAGGTGTGGGTCCCAGCGACTGTTCCCCGCCTGGCCCAGGCGAAGCTTCTGGGAGCTAGGCTCACGGTCCCTGGGCGGCTGACTGTCAGGGCTCAGCTGCCGCTGGGAGCCAGCCAGGCGCTGATGTCCGTGCCAGCCTTTCCCTTAATTGAGCTTCCAGGCTGGAGGAGATGTGTGCGCAGGGCTGATAATGAGCTCTGCCACCCGAAATTACCTGTTTCTGGGGTTAGAAGTAATTTTCTGTCTGGGAATAATTAACTTGAGGACCCGAGAGGAGCAAGCTACAAATGGAGAAGCGAGATGGGTGAAGAGTAGGTTTCAAAAGGACCCAGAACGCAGCCTCGGGATGCAGAAGATGCGTCTGGCCCCAGCCCTCGGCCATGATGGTGCGCAGGGCTGCAGGAACCCAGTTACCCTCGAGGTCCCTCCTATCTCCCCACAAGGGCCCGGCAGGTCCCACAAAGATCTGCGATGCAGCCTGCCTGGAGCGCCAGGCTTCCGAATCCTGACTCTGGCCCCTGGAGAGCCGGGGGCATGGCCAGGCTCGGCTGCCTCTTCTGTGAAAGGGGGTGAAGTGAGCCCCCTGGGCGCAGGGTCACGAGGACAGTGTGCGTGATGTCCGAATGGGTGCCTGGCACTTAGTAGGTGCTCCGTAAAGGTGGCTCATCCTCTGGAGAAGCGGGTGTGAGGACCGAAGGAAGAGCAGGTTTAATATGAATAGGAACAGGTAGGTGGTCTGGGTTCAGTCCTTTCTCATGACTCAGCCAGCAAGTAGTTGAATGTCCCTGGGCCAGTGTGAAATGCATCAGAATAGCAGGACCGCACAGAGGTGAGATGTGCAAATATCTTGCAAACTGTAAAGTGCTATCCCTTTGTGCTTTACAATAATAATAATAGGAAAACACCAATCACCACACCCTGTCTGCTAGACCAGCAGTGGTCTTCTCATCACTCCAGTGGTTCTCAAAGTGGGGGTTCCTCGGCCCAGCCAGCATCAGGCGGAGGACAGAGGAGGCTGGCATGTATTAGTCCATGAAGTTGCAAAGAGTTGGACACGACTTAGCAACTGAACAGCAACAACAGCCGTATCTAAGGGGCTTCCCTAGTGGTTTAGCAGTAAAGAAGCTGTCTGCCAAGTAGGAGATGTGGATTTGATCCCTGGGTTGGGAAGATCTTCTGGAGGAGGAAATGACAACCGACTTCAGTATCCTTGCCTGGGAAATCCCATGGACAGAGGAGCCTGGTGAGTTGAAGTCCATGCAATCACAAAAATAGCAACAACAGATTCCCCACACCCCGTGGTAGAGAAGTAATGCTCTTGTTACTCCAGTGGTCCTCACAGTGGGGTTTCTGGGGCTGAGACAGTGTCATCTGGGACTGTAGACCAGTACTGCTCTTCTTGTTACTCCAGTGGTACTCACAGTGGGGTTCCTGGGGCCGAGACAGTGTCATCTGGGGACTGTAGAGCAGTACTGCTCCTCTTGTTAGTCCAGTGGTCCTCACAGTGGGGTTCCTGGGGCCGAGACAGTGTCATCTGGGGACTGTAGAGCAGTACTGCTCCTCTTGTTAGTCCAGTGGTCCTCACAGTGGGGTTCCTGGGGCCGAGACAGTGTCATCTGGGGACTGTAGAGCAGTACTGCTCCTCTTGTTAGTCCAGTGGTCCTCACAGTGGGGTTCCTGGGGCCGAGACAGTGTCATCTGGGGACTGTAGAGCAGTACTGCTCCTCTTGTTAGTCCAGTGGTCCTCACAGTGGGGTTCCTGGGGCCGAGACAGTGTCATCTGGGGACTGTAGAGCAGTACTGCTCTTCTTGTTACTCCAGTGGTCCTCACAGTGGGGTTTGTGGGGCCGAGACTGTATCATCTGGGGACTGTAAAGCAGAACTGCTCTTCTTGTTACTCCAACGGTCCTCACAGTGTGTTTCCTGGAGCCGAGACAGTGTCATCTGGGAAATTGCGAGAAAGGCAAGCGGACTCTCTTCTCCTCTAGGCACCCTTCAGAAACTGGCCAAAGACCAGGAATCCCGGATCCTGATTTCTTCTCTGTCACCACCCCTGTTAGATAGAGATGGGAGGGGATGAGGGTCCCCTTGAGAAGAGCTGCACAGGGAAGACCTTATGATGAGATGACTTTTGGGAGGAGGCTCAATGAGGAGCAGCCAGCAAGAGACATCTGGGGCAATGGTGTTCTAGGCAGGGACAAGAGCCAGTGCAAAGGCCCTCACATCTTGCCCCAGGGTCTGCTTCTGAAGACCAGGGTCTGGGGCCTTCCAGGATCTGTGGTTCACCTACCTAATGTGGGCATCCCTTCAGAAACCCAGCATCCCCTGACTGCACTTAACCACAAAGCCCCCTTTTCCCGAGTAATGAATCACAGAGCCCATGTGAGAATGAATGGCTGCTGTGACCTGGTAAACTGGCTGGGATTTCTAAAGAGAGGATTGAAAGGGCTGCCGTGTACAGCTCTACAGGTTGTGCACTGCACAACATCAGTTCAGTTCAGTTCAGTCGTGTCTGACTCTTTGCAACCCCATGAATCATAGAACGCCAGGCCTCCCTGTCCATCACCATCTCCTTGAGTTCACTCAGACTCACGTCCATCAAGTCAGTGACGCCATCCAGCCATCTCATCCTCTGTCGTCCCCTTCTCCTCCTGCCCCCAATCCCTCCCAGCATCAGAGTCTTCTCCAATGAGTCAACTCTTCGCATGAGGTGACCAAAGTACTGGAGTTTCAGCTTTAGCATCATTCCCTCCAAAGAACACTCAGGGCTGATCTCCTTCCGAATGGACTGGTTGAATCTCCTTGCAGTCCAAGGGACTCTCAAGAGTCTTCTCCAACACCACAGTTCAAAAGCATCAATTCTTCAGTGCTCAGCTTTCTTCACAGTCTAACTCTCACATCCATACATGGGTGTGAAGAAACCATAGCTTTGACTAGACGGACCTTTGTTGACAAAGTAATGTGTCTGCTTTTGAATATGCTATCTAGGTTGGTCATAGCTTTCCTTCCAAGGAGTAAGTGTCTTTTAATTTCATGGCTGCAGTCACCATCTGCAGTGATTTTGGAGCCCCCCAAAATACCAGAGATATCATTTACATAGACTTGTTTTTCTCATGAGGAGACAGGGCTCAGACAAGTAAAGTGACCTTCTCAAAGACCAGCCGGGGTTTGAAACCTAATCTGACACATTTCAAGTATGTCCAAACCCCTTTCCACCTGAGCACCGTGCTCACTTGAGCACCCTGGCAGGCTCTGTGTCAGTGCCTGAATGGGCTTATAAACTGTAGAGTGCCAGCCAGACGTGCGAAGGGAAGTCAGTATTCTATTTAACTCCTCTGCTGAGAGTTAGAATTCATGCCAGGACCCTTTTTGGGCAGGGGCCATGTGTGCCCTCCTCTCTGTGTCCCCGCCAACTTGAACCATCTGCTCTTCATACATTGTGGGCATTGGAGTTTCAAGAAACATTAATGTAGGAACTCCTGTGGGGGTCTAGGGGTTAGGAGTCCGCCTGCCAATGCAGGGGACACTGGCTTGAAGCCTGGTCCTGGAAGATCCCACTTGCAGCTAAGCCTGTGCACCACAGCTACTGAGCCCGTGAGCCCAGAGCCGGTGCTAACCGCAACAAGAGAAGCCACCGCAAAGAGAAACTGGACCACTGTAACTAGAGAGTAGCCTCCACTTGCCAGAGCTAGGGAAAAGATCTTGCAGCAACGAAGACCCAGCATGGCCAAAAAGAAACGAGCAGAAAAAAATTTTTTTCCTCCTCCTCCGCCCCTCCCGGCTTGTCTGAATCCCTCAGGAAAGTGTTGGCTCACTGAGAAGGTGGCCCTATCTGCTTCATTGGCTGCTGGAGGCTCACCACCCAGCATGGAGCTCTGGTTCAGTTCGTGGTCGGTGAGTGTTTGCTGGCTGACTGTCCACACGCGCCCAGAGGTCGGGTGAGCTGGAGGGTCTTGACACCAAGACTCATCTAACCTGTGCAGCCCAGACCAGTCACGGTGCCCCCCTGAATCCCAGCTGCTATTTCTGCAAAATCCAAGAAGCCAACCAAGCTGATGTGAGGACTCTGTCAAGGAGGGCCGTGTCCCGCCGGGCACAGCGCTAGAGGCCTGTGGAGGTTCACCTGACTTCTCAGTCAGGGAGAGGCAGCTGACCCTGTCTGCGGGCTTTCAGCCTCTTGCCCACCACTTGGGTGTCCACAACATGTTTAATTGGTTTAAGAAGGGAAATCGTCTCTCGTTTTTGGGAGATGGTAGCACTATTTCCTACTCAGTGCTGGGTGCCGAGTTGACATTAATGTGGAAAAATTAGTATCATCAAGACTGTATTTGGAGCAATCTCTTGCACTGGAGTCCTTGACACATTAATTAAACCTGATAAATGCCTTGTCTAAAGATAACTTTTGAACAATGGACCCAGTCACCCACTTATTAGTTGGATACATGCTCCGGCAAATTGCCGAGGCGGTTCTCTGAGATCCCTGGGGCCTGTGCTGGGACCAGGGATGTTAGGGGAGCGAGGGGTGCTCAGCCACTGTGTCAGGACCTGGCCCCGGTCTCCTGGGCTGGGGGTGGGTAGGCACTGTGGACCAGGGGGAGCAGAGGTGTGTCTCCACCCCAGCTCCGAGCAGGAGCTCTGCCTTCTTCCACTTACGATTCCTATCACAAGCCCCCTTCTCCTCAATGCCCGTCCCATCACCATGACAGCGCATCCCATGACACACACCACTGGGGAGATGGCAGAGCCTAGAGATGCGACCCTTGCCTCCAGCGGGAGTTGTTGTCCTGGGGGAATCGTCCTGCGGGGGCATCATTTCCCTGCCATTCTGCTCCCCGCCGTCCTGCCTGCCCCCCAGGGCTGGCAAAATTGGTGGTGCACAAACGGGTCCCAGAATCTCAGCAACAAAACAGCTTTCCCAGAGTCCCGCATGGGGGTGCTCAGCTACGTCACCATAGCACCCCAAATTCTGTCAAACTGTGTTCTGGGCACCAACCAAGATGGGCCAAGCACAGAGACATGCAGGACTGCAGAGTGTCACTGGGGACTGACTACATCACTCCAAAGACCCCCAAAGGGACCTGGGGGTGCAGGAACAAGCACAAAAGCTGGAGGTGGTTGTCACGAGTGGCTGAGATGGCATTGGCTTCGGAGCAGGGCTCCTGCTGTCCTCAGCCTGACCCCTCTGGAGCGGCCCCTTTACTGGACGTCTGGCAGGGGCCTGCGGCTTCAACCCTGGCCTGATTCAGAGCCTCCTGTGCACACAGTCTCCCAGGCAGCGGGAGGAGGCAGGTGGGGGGCTGGGTTTGAGTCCTGCATTTCATTTACAGTCGTGTGCCAGGGGACATCCCTGTGCCTCCTGAACGCCAGCGTTTTCCACAGGCCTTGCCTCCCTCGGGGCGGGGAGAGCAAATGGAGAACGCATGGGCATCTCTCCGGTCCAGGGCGTCACAGAGGGGGTGGCTGTGGGGCCGGGAGAGCTGAGCAGGACGAGTAGCCTCGCCCAGGGCACGAGGAAGATGACAGACCAGGCCAGCACTTGTTGCTGAGACCCCAGTAGCTTTCTTCCCACTTTGTTGGCACAACAGTGGTGTGGCCAGGGCCCTGGGAACTAACGAAGTGGGCCCCTTGCTCTTGGCAGATGTCGCCCCCATGGGCTGGGTTATCGTGGCTGCCGCCAAGGCTCCAGGGAGATGAAGACACAGCGCATTGCAAGGAGACAGGGTCAGCCCTGGGGTCTGGAAGCCCCCAGAATGGCGCAGACATGGCTGTGTGCCTGTGCCGAGCCCAGGTCCCGAGAGGCGTGTACTTTCCACACCCTGCATCCCTGCTGTTGTCATAGGAACACACCCAGCTCAGCCACGAGCTGGCCGACCACCACACCCGTGGGCCTGGCCAACCGCAGAAGAACCTCCCAGCAGAGCCCGGCCTGAAATGCTGATCTGTGAGCCAAATGGACCCATATCTGAAGCCTTTGAGTTTTTGGAAGTTCGTTATGCAGCATTATTGTGACAATAAGTACAGATTTTAAATAATTAATGGATTAATTTAAAAATTGAAGTATAGCTGACTTACAATGTTTCAGGTATAGAGCAAAGTGCTTCAGTATATTTTTTCAGATTGTTTTCCATTATAGGTTATTGCAAGGTATTGAATATAGTTTTTTATGCTATACACTAGGACATGGGTATTTATATTTTTATATATATAATAGTGTGTATCTGTTAATCCCAAATTTCTACTTTATCCCTTGGTGGTCTTCTCTCCCTTTAACCACAAATTTGTTTTCTGTGTCTGTGAGTCTGTTCCTGTTTTGTAAGTAAGTTCATTTCTATCATTTGTTTTAGGGTCTTCATATAAGCAATATCGTATTTGCTTTTCTCTGTCTGACGTGCTTCACTTAGTATGATAATCTCTAAGTCTGTCCATGTTGCTGCACAAGCCATTATTTCCCTCTCTTTATGGCTGAGTAACATTCCACTGTTTATCTGTACTACATCTTGAGGCATTCATCTGCTGATGGACACCTAGGTGGCTTCTCTGTCTTCGTTGCTGTGAACAGTGCTGTTACGAACATAGGAGTGCATGTATCTTTTTGAATTATAGTTTTGTCTGAATGTATGCCCAGGAGGGATATATATATAAATATATCCCACTAGGGATTGCTGGCTCATATGGTAGTTCTATTTTCGTTTTTTTAAGGCACTTCCGTGCCGTACTCCATAGTGGCTGCACCAATGTATATTCCCACCAGCCGTGTAGGAGGGTTCCCTTTTCTCCATACGATAGACGCAGTCTTTTGTCCCGTTTCAGAGCTGGGCCGGGCCTCTGAGGCCCGCGTGCTTTGCGCCGCTCTGGGTGCCCTCCCAGCCTGGGGCTCTGAACACGACCCGGGGCAGCTCGGGTGTGATGCGAGGTCGCTCACTAATCCCCAGCCCGGGGTTCCCACTCTGAACCAGGCGGGTTGAGGAGCGTGAGCATCGTCATCTTTGGCAGCAAAGTCTTACTCTCATTCCAAAGCTCACGTCTCAGCGCAGGGCTGGCTCCCTTTGGACTGTCTTTGCCGTGGCATCTGCGGCGGGCGGCAACGAAGCTGCTCTTATTTGTGACGCTATCTTTTCAGAGCAGATCTCTCTGGCTGTGTTATTTCTCTCCCGGGAGTGACCCGGTGGCTGTGGGTGTGGACTGGCAGCACCTCCCGCCGCTGGCCTGCCCGTCTCACTCTGTGGTGGCTCCCCGGGAGCTCTATGGTGCTGATGTAGGAAGGAGCCAGGAGTCACACCACTGGGCTTGATCCCTGGTTCTGGACACCGGGGACCCAGCTGTGAGCCAGGCTGGCCTCATGCACATTGCAGGCTGGTGGGCACGGTGGGTGCCCACACTGATGGTCGTCACACAAAGAGGGAAGAAGGGTCACTCTACTGGGGCAGAAGTCATCAGGGAGGACTTCTTGGAGGAGGCAACAGGCAGGCAGAAGGGGACGTCCAGGGGCAATTTTGGCCAAAGTCTGGAGGAGGGGAATGCAGGGTGCATTTGGGGCTAGAGGGGTAGCTGTGGCCATGGGGTGGCCATAGACACGCTGGAGAGGCTGCCTGGCCACAGGGTCGCTGGAACCCTGCGAGCCTGGGTGGGATGGGGGAGGCCGGAGATGGCTAGGTACTGATTTTCAGGGAGTGGCACAGCCTCCTTGGCCTCAGCCCTGCTGCCTCCGCTGGAAACAGGTTCACTGGGGCCCTGGGCTCCTCAAGGAACTTCCCAGCCCCAGCCCCAGGCCAGCCTCCTGGAGTTTATCTTGCACTTTCTGTTGAAGTTTTTTTTTTTTTTTTTTTTTTTTTTTGGGGGGGGGGGTCATGCCCCATGGCATGTGGGATCTTAGTTCCCTGACCAAGGATCAAACCCATACCCCTTCCATTGGGAACATGGAGTCTTAACCACTGAACCTCTAGGCAGTCCCCGAAGCTTCTTTAAGGAGCCTTTGGAGTGTAAAATGAACACGGATACAGAGAACCGTGGGCTTCCCAGGTGGCGCTAGTGGTAAAGAACCCACCTGCCAATGCAGGAGACATGAGGGATGCAGGTTCCATCCCTGGGCTGGGAAGATCCCCCGGAGAAGGGAACGACAATCCACTCCAGTATTCTTGCCTGGAGAATCCCATGGACACAGGAGCCTGGTGGGCTACAGTCCACGGGGTCAGAAAGAGTCGGACACGATCAAGCGAATGAACAACAATAACACATGAATTATATAAAACGTCCATGTTGAACACAGCAACACGTGGAATGCATAGATTATATCAATTTTTAAAAACTAGGCTGATCAAGAAGCATGGCTCCCATTGGCTGACCCTGCACTCTCCCAGCCGAGGGGGATGAGGAAGGCCTGCAAGGACCGCAGGATTTTGCTTCCAAAAAGAAGTTGCTCTGTGGACAAGCCTGGCATCGTGGGCCTCAGGGAGCCGGAGGGGCCTGGGGTGGGGGGCAGCTGTGACAGGAGTGGACTCAGCACCAGGATGCTCGGGTAGTGAGTGTGCTCTGGCCACGGATGGCACCCAGGTGGGTTCCCAGAAGTGGGTAGCAGTTGACACCCTGTAATAAGCCCCTTCTCCTTTGATGAGCTGACCTGGGCCCATTATCTGCAACAGCCCCAAAGTGCCTTTGACCAAGCGAAGGGACAGATTCCTGGGTTCTAAGGAAGGAGCGATGGGACTGTCTGCTCGGTGGGTGTGGAGAGGGGAGGATGTGAGGGTGAGGGGAAGCCAGGTCCCCGTCCCACTTGTGGTTGGCATTTGATTGTTCAGGCATTCACGGGGCGCCAGCTGTGGGCCAGGCCTGGGTGCCAGGCGCAGGGATGTAGGCATGGGGCAGGCGAGAAGAAGCCCACAAGGCCCGTGTGCACCCACTTCTGGCCCCGCCCTGGGGAGCCTGAGTGCTTGGCCCCCAGGGGACACATTTTTGTGACTTGGCCCCCATGGAGGCACCGTGTCCAGTCCTGACTTGGTGCACCAGCGAGCTTCCCAGCCGGGCCACGTCCCTGGACGGCTGCTCCCTGTGACAGCCTGTGGCCTTTGCTAACGCGCAGACCTCTGACCTGGGGAGGGGATTGGGGTGCCGAATCGGGTCGGGTGTGGGGGGGTGGTCCTGATGCCGGGAGCACTGCAGGCATCGATCCCTGGACCAGGGGCTTCAGGGGTCAAGTCCTTGTCTGGGGACTCCTGCCCAGGGTCCCTTGTGTCTTCCTGCCAGGATGGCCTCCCACTGCAGACCCTGCCATGGCAAAGTGTCCAAGTCTGGGCGCCACACTTAGCTGAGCTGCGGCTCTGAGCCTGGGATCTGAATGCAGACAGCGGGGGTGATCGTTTCCGCAGCACTCCCCACTGCCACAGTGGCCTGAGCTCTTGGAGGGGAATTACTTCACTCTACCTTCACGGTAATGAAGATAATAAAGCAGGGACCATTTGCACCCCCATTTTGCGGATGAGAACACTGAGGCCCAGAGTGGACCTGGCCCCTGCTGAAGGTCAGCAGCCAGTACAGGACAGAGGCAAGATGCGAACCCAGGTAAGCTGGCTCTAGAGCTGTGGGCCAGACCTCTGGGCTGCCCTGTGCCGCTTTGAGGGTCATTGTGAGAAGTGACAGGGACACTGCTGTCTCATCTATAAATGTGCAGGGCAGTGGAGAATGTTCCGAGGAGAGAGGCGTGAGGAGTGTTGGGCCTGGCTGTGTGGGGGGAATCTCAGGGGACATGGCCACTTTCTTCTCCTCCCTGGGCAGGCCGAAGTCTGGGAAGCAGACATCTCCAGGAGAAGGAGCTGGCAGGGCCAGCAGGGCCTGTGGCATCCTTGGGGGGCAGGGGGTGGCACAGGACACACGTAGCGTTCCTGGATGCTCACCACTGTCCCCAAGGCTCTGTAGTCCAGTGCAGACCCTCTTGGCGTCCCTCCACCACCCCCTCGCCCCAGCCCCTTGCAAACGTCATGTCTGTGCCCTTTCTCCCCTGATGCGGCTTTGGAAGCAGCTGCTATTTTTAGTGTCTCCAATCAGGCTGGGCACTGGGGCTGACTATTGTTAGCATTTAGTGTCGTTAGTACCCGACACTCAGGAACTGATGTCGCCTTCAGAAAGGGATGAGATCATCAGCCCAGAGGCCCACGGTCATGTTCCCACGAGGCTCAGCTGAACGTGGGACCTCCCTCCCAGCCCCCACCCCAGGCCTGGGCAGGGACAGCCCCGAGGGTCAGGGCAAGGTCAGGAGCGAGGAGCAGCCTGGGATGAGTGAGCGGTGAGCATCTTCCACGAGCATCTCACTCAGCTCTTCTGTGAGCAGCTTACACGTTCTGAACGCTGAGTGACACACATCTCTGCCCACCAGCAAGCCTGCCCTCAGCTCTGGGGCCACCCCAGGTTTCCTCTGGGGAATCAGCTCTCCTGCATACAATGTCTTGCTGACACCTGGTCCCCTGTGCTGTTATGGGAGCTGACATGTCACCTGGGCCAGGATGGGGTCAGGAGCCCCATCCCTCCAGGTCCAGTGAATGACCCAGGAATGGGCACATGGCCCAAGCAGAATGTGGAAATATCCACGCTCCACTTTAAAAAGAAGTTGTTTTGTTGCTGGAATGGCCATGTGCCCACCAAAAAATAGATGCTATTAGGCCCCCTTGCTGCTAAGAGAGACCATGTGATGTAAAAGGAAGCCTGCTGGCATGCTTTCCCACCAAAGGGGATGGTCTCAGCCGGCACAAACCCTTCTTCTTCCTGCCTGGAATGCAGATTCGGTGCCCAAAGCAGGAGCAGCCATGTTGCAACCATGAGGTTAAGAACTGTATCACTGACGGCAGAGCAGAGCGAAGGCTGTGCATTCTGGAGACGGTGGCGTAGACACGCATGGGCACCTGCCTCTTCTTCTAATCTCGCGAAAATGATGGAGAAGTCACTCTAAAGGCATCACTCTCAAGTACAGAGTGAGAAGGAGAGGAGACCAGAGCAGTGGTTTGGGAGCTGGAAAACTGGTGGGTGAGCGGTGACCCGCTAGGCAGGCCGGAGGGCAGTGTGGAAAGCCGAGGGGCAGCCAAGGTCTCAGCAGCTGGTGCCACCAAACCTCCCTGGAAGCGAACAGAGAAGGACTGTTGGAAACAAAGCACTCAGCCTCCCTCCTCTGCTGGCACGGCTGAGTGATTGCCCGTCCTCAGCCCAGAAGGAGACCTGGGATTTATTTTCGAGAGGGGACTGTCTTAGCTCAGGTTATAACAAAACCACAGACTGGTGGCTTATAAACCTCAGATATCTATTTCTCTCTGTTCTGGAGGCCAAAAGTCTGAGATCAAGGGTCAGCATGATCATGCTCTGACGAGGGCCCTTTCTCCAGTTCATGGCTGCTGACTTCTCACTACGTCATCGTGTCGTGGGACAGGTGAGGGAGCTCTCTAAGGCCTCTTTCATAAAAGGGCATTAATTCCATTCGTGAGGACCCCACTTTCATGACCTAACTGCCTCCCAAGAGCCCCACCTCCTCATAGCATCGCAGCAGATATTAAGGTTTCAACATATGAATTTAACAGGGGAGCAAGCATTCAGACCACAGTGAGGGTAAAGCGAGGCCTCTGGAGTAGGGTTTTCTGGCACATTTGGGGATGGGGGACCACATGAAAGCAGGGGCATAATGAGTATTAAGACCTCTTGCCCTGTTCCTTCCTGAAGCTACTGGAAAACGGGCAACTGGGCCCTATCCCAGCAGACAGGAGGTCAGAGAGCATTGCAGTGGACCTGAGCTTTCCAGGGGGAAAGATCCAGTACTCTGACCCTGGACACTCCCCAAGGAGACATCCCTGCCAGATAGTCCCAGAAGACCGCAGTAGGCTAACACTACCCAAGGGCTCAGTGCTTCCAATCAGATCTTCCTCTCTCTCTTTCTCTCTCTCCCTCCCTCTCTTTCTTTTCTCTCTCCCCCTCCCCTTCCTTTTTTCCTTCTTTCTCCTCTCCCTCCCTCATTCTATGAAGTTTACATTCACCGAAGTGCAGCAGATCTTAACACAGTTTGACGAGCTTTGACAAACATACGCATCTACATGACACTCACGTGTCTTGAGGTGTCAAACCATCCCATCAACCCCTCTCCAGTCTCTGTCACCATCAGTCCCAGGTCCCAGCACCCACCACCCCTCCGGCCCAGGGAGCCCCTGCTCTGACCTCTGTCACATCAGCGAGCTCTGCCTGCTCCAGACGATCACAGAAGTGGACCACATGGCATGCACTCTCTTGCGGCGCTTTCCTTACTCTGCACAATGCTTTTGAGCCTCACGGACCTTGTCACAAGTGCTCACTCCTTTTATGACTGAATAGTGTCCCCCTGTTTGGGTATAACAAGCTTGATTGGCCTGTTTTCTGGCTGGTGGATATTTCAGTCGATGATAGCTTTTGGCTGTTTACAAAGGTCTAAGAACGTTCTTGTACGAGTCTCTATGTGGACACACACTTCTAGTTTTTAATTGGACAAATGACTAGAAGAGGAAGGATGTGGTCAGAGGCCAAGTGTGGTCACGAGAAATGGTCATGTTGATTTTCGCTGACATGCTCAGGGAATAAGAGGTCTTTGTATAAGAATCAGATGCTATAAAGCGAAGACATTCTGAGAACTAAAGAGTTCATAAAAAATAAAGATATTACAGCAGAAATGAGAAACTCAGTAGACAAGTTGGAAACTGAACGTGATCCAATCTTACAGAAAGCAGAGTGATAACTTTATCATCACACCATCCCTTATTCACACCTTCCTTTTCATCTCCCAGAAAAGTCTTCTTGTTTTCTTTGGACAGTCCATGCCCACAGTTTGCCAAGTTCATGATTAAGTATTTAATACTTTTTCTTGCAATTGTCAGCAGGATCTTCTTTCTGGTTTTATTTTTTCTCTAGTATACACGAATGCTACTAATTCCTGCACTTTTATTTTGGTTTTATCTTCTGAAAGTTTAAAGCCTCTTTCATTTTTTTTTGATATTTCTCTGATTATACAACAGACTTTGAAACTATAAGGAAAAACATGAATTCTCCCTGAGTCCCCTCATTAAAAACATACGCATGCTCCGTCGTGTGCGACTCTTTACAACCCCCTGGACTGCAGCCCGCCAGGCTCCTCTCTCTATGGGATTCTCCAGGCACGAATCCTGGAGTGGGTTGCTGTTTCCTTCTCTAGGGGATCTTCCCGACCCAGGGATCGAACCCACGTCCCTTAGGTCTCCCTCACTGGCAGGCAGGTTCTCTACCAGTGGCACCACCTGAGAAGCCCCCCAGACATAAGAAAGCAGAGCAAAAGAAGACATAGAAATAGAAAGGAGAGGAGGTCATGACACCAGAGGGAAGCCCAGGAAGTAAAGATCCAAATACTGAAGCTCTACACAGAGATAACAAAGAAGGCAGAGGGAGAAACGATCGAAGAAACAGTTCAAAAGTTTCCACTTGCTGAGACCACCACGTGCCCAGAAAACTGACAAAAACAGGCCAACACCAAAATAAATTCCCTTGACCTTTCAGAGTGTCTGGGACAAAGACATAAGCCCAGGGCCGGGAGGAAGCTACGCGCCAAGGATCAGGATGGAGTCTGTGTCAACTGCTCAAGGGCAAGTTCAGGCGTGCGGTGACCACAGGGATCCTGCCGGGTCCTCTGCCCAGGGTGCTGAAAGTTGTTCTGCTGTTGCCTCGGTTAACATGACCCCCTCCCCCAGGTAGTTTGATTAGAATTGGCCCGTGGAGGATAGTTTTCTAGAAGTGGGAAGCACAAGAAACAGCAGTGTTCCTTTCTGAGCATCTTTGCGGTCAGGGATTATGGCACATCTGCAGAGGTTCCAGCCAATTCTGTCTCTTCGTATTCAGACTCTCTCTTCTTCTCCTGCCAGCCCTGCTGACCCCCAGCAGCCCAGGCCTGTCCCCAAAGGCCACAGCGTCCCACAGACCTCACAGACTGTGCCCCTAAGCCCTCTCATTCGCTCCCGTTTTGGTGACGGGACACACCTGGCTCCCGGTGCCCCTGTGAGTTCTTGTCCCCTGCCTCCTGCTTCAGGAGGCTGGCCATCCGCCCTCTTCTGATCCTCCCCAGGCCCCTCTAGACTTCCCTTCCCAGCTCCTCCTACAACTGTGCAGGTTCCTGTTGCTAGACTAGATCCCTGTGGTAGTTCTGCTCTCCGACCAGTTGCTGTCAGATACAATTTTGGCACCTAAAGTGGTTCCAGAAACATACGTGTAGAGATGGAATTGGTTTTCTAATTTGATCAGAAGTGCAACGCCATAGTCGCCCTTTCTTCTCGTCCATTAGTCGCGTGAAATGGTCACTGACCATTTCAGTGACAGGTGCTGGCTCCCACACCTGGTCATCCCAGTAGTACTTGTCACTGAAAAATGATGAAATTCAAACTAGAAAAGAGGGTGTCTTCTATGGACACCCTCTTTTCTAGTTTGAATTTTAAGATACATCCAAACATTCAGAGTGCAGCACAATTTTAGTGCCTTACCTTTATTTGAAGCTTCAATAAAGGTAAGGCAATAAAATTGTGCTGCAAAAAAGTTGGGAGGAAATCTGAAATCCAGATGGAATTCCGCACTCTGAATGTTTGGATGTATCTTAAAATTTTGCCCTTAATAAGAAACCTAAACTAGAAACTAGAAAATTCACCAGGAGTTTGGTTTTCACAATAAACACTCCCAGAAATGCCAATCGGAGTTAATGCCAACCACAACCAAAGAAGAGGCCCCATATCAAAGAGATACATCATTAGACATTTTCAGTTTGAAATAAGATGGTTGAGGTTACATACCTGTCATTTTGTCTTAAAAACTGGAGGCAAAATTCACACAGAGTAGTATCAACCATTTTGAAGTATTCAGTGGAATGGCAGTTAGTGCATTCACACACGTGTTGTGCAAATTTCTAGTTTCCAAACATTTCAGCATCCACTCCAGAAGAATCTATGCATCATTTAAAACTGATTCTCTGCTTTGCAATAACTTTTTGAGTGACAGACATTGGTGGAGAGGACTGAGTGCTGGGGAGGGAGGCTTTGGCTTCGAGCTGCTCCTTGTCCCTCCACGTGGTGAATCTTCTGAAGCATGAAGTCACTAGACATGGGGTGCACAGTTGGGAGGTGGAAGGAGAGGCAGACCCTATCAACAGCATGAGAGCTTCTAGGTCAAGCTGTGCCTGAAGCTGGATTCAAGCCTGGGGAGTCTGCATTGTAGGAGCCAGTAAGGTCTCTGCTTTGCTGGTAAGTGTGAGTTGGATTTTCCCACCTGATCTGTAACAGACATGATCCCACTGAACCCTTGCAGTGAGGGGTGCATTGTCATCTGAGCTCTAGTTTACTGACCTGTGTGGTGAGGCTCAGAGAGGACTCAGAGGCTGAGCCTTTCTGCCTCTTCCCGCTCCTACCTGTCTCCACGACCCTCAGATATGAGGGAGGAAGGGGCTGGGTGAGCCAGGCTCTCTCTATCCAGAGGCTTGGGACCCTCCCCTTGACCACCTCTCTGCTCTCTTGTCTGTGCAGAAGCCCCTCACTGAGAGGAACAGGCAGGGGTCCTCACCGGGGTCAGGAGCCTGCAGAACCATCAGCCTTCATTGCTCCTAACGCCACACAAGATGCCCCCACCAAGGCATTTTCTTTGCCATTTGAGTGGGACATCAAATTTCCTCTGTGTTGAATTTTCTTCCCGTTGAATTTTCTCTATAAGCCTGCGAGGCAGCTCAGCTTTACAACCCCACGCCCGCACAGGCCTCTATGTGACCTTGAGCCAGGCCTCTATGTGACCTTGGGCAGGTTCATTCACTTCTCCATGCTTCACATCTCCCATCTACGAAATTTAATGGTTGGACTACACCAGCTCCAGCCAATAGAGACATAAATGAGAGCCACATACATAGTTTACAATTTCCCAGTAACCACATTTAAGAAGTAAAAAGAAGCAGGTAAAGTGTTTGAATAACAGATTTTATTTAACTGGTCATGGAACAACAGACTGGTTCCAAATAGGAAAAGGAGTACGTCAAGGCTGCATATTGTCACCATGTTTATTTAACTTATATGCAGAGTACATCATGAGAAATGCTGGACTGGAAGAAACACAAGTTGGAATCAAGATTGCCGGGAGAAATATCAATAACCTCAGATATGCAGATGACACCACTCTTATGGCAGAAAGTGAAGAGGGGCTAAAAAGCCTCTTGATGAAAGTGAAAGTGGAGAGTGAAAAGGTTGGCTTAAAGCTCAACATTCAGAAAACGAAGATCATGGCATCTGGTCCCATCACTGCATGGGAAATAGATGGGGAAACAGTGTCAGACTTTGTTTTTCTGGCTCCAAAATCACTGCAGATGGTGACTGCAGCCATGAAATTAAAAGACGCTTACTCCTTGGAAGGAAAGTTATGACCAACCTAGATAGCATATTCAAAAGCAGAGACATCACTTTGCCAACAAAGGTTCGCCTAGTCAAGGCTATGGTCTTTCCTGTGGTCATGTATGGATGTGAGAGCTGGACTGTGAAGAAGGCTGAGCACCGAAGAATTGATGCTTTTGAACTGTGGTGTTGGAGAAGACTCTTGAGAGTCCCTTGGACTGCAAGAAGATCCAACCAGTCCATTCTGAAGGAGATCAATCCTGGAATTTCTTTAGAAGGAATGATGCTAAAGCTGAAACTCCAGTATTTTGGCCACCTCATGCGAAGAGTTGACTCATTGGGGAAGACTCTGATGCTGGGAGGGATTGGGGGCAGGAGGAGAAGGGGACGACAGAGGATGAGATGGCTGGATGGCATCACTGACTTGATGGGTGTGAGTCTGGGTGACCTCCGGGAGCTGGTGATGGACAGGGAGGCCTGGCGTGCTGCGGTTCATGGGGTCGCAAAGAGTCGGACACGACTGAGCCACTGATCTGATCTGATCTGATCTGATCCAAAATATTTTTATGGCATGTCATCAATATGTGTTGTTAATGTGTTAATCAATATGTGTTGTTAACAGTTTTTTTTTGGTATGGCATTTTCAAAATCTAGTTCTGTATTTTATGGTCACCACACAAGTCTTGGATGGCTGTGGACTAGACTAGGTTTCAAACTTTCAATTCTGTGTTTTAAGCCACGGGCCCCTTTCCCCACTGAGGCTCTGCTCTGTGCCCCATCCTATAAATGGACAAAGGGAGGTTTCTCTGGTTGTTTCAGGACCTTTTTGATCCTTATGCCCAACACACTGCCACTTCCTTGCTTACTATCTACTTCCACCAGCCCTCAGTTCAGTTCAGTCGCTCAGTTGTGTCCGACTCTTTGTGAGCCCATGGACTGCAGCGTGGCAGGCCTCCCTGTCTATCACCAACTCCCAGAGCTTGCTCAAACTCATGTCCATTGAGTCGGTGATGCTATCCAACCATCTCATCTTCTGTTGTCCCTTTCTCTTCTTGCCCTCAATCTTTCCCAGCATCAGAGTCTTTCCTAATAAGTCAGTTCTTCCCATCAGGAGGCCAAAGTATTGGAGTTTCAGCTTCAGCATCAGTCCATCCAGTGAACACCCAGGACTGATTTCCTTTAGGATGGACTGGTTGGATCTCCTTGCAGTCCATGGGACTCTCAAGAGTCTCCTCCTCCAGCACCATAGTTCAAAAGCATCAGTTCTTTGGCCCTCAGCTTTGTTTACAGTCCAACTCTCACATCCATACATGACTACTGCAAAAACCATAACTTTGACTAGATGGACCTTTGTTGCAAAGTAAACCCTATTTGGAATTGACTGTTCTAAGTAATCCCTGGGGGTTCTCATTATTTTGGCCATAGCTGACATTTAGATGTAGAGAAAGGCTCTGAGTTTTTTCTCCCAAGACCCATGCTGCTGACTCCAGAACCTCTGGAAATCCATTTCATGAATTCATTCCTGGAATCAATCAGCCTGGGAGAGGTTATGCTGCAATAACAGTAAGTTCTCAAACCTCACTGGCTTCTCACACAGTTTATTTCTTCCTAGTGAGAAGTATAACGTGAGCTCGCAGCCCTCCTGGGTGGTGTCCTCCACACAGTGACTCAGGCCACCAGGCTGCCTATATCTTCAACACGTGCTCTTGGTGGAGGGAAAGAGACTGGGAGCGTCATCCTGGACACGCAGTTTTGTAGCCGTTCCACCAGCCAGAATGTAGGAACGAGACCCCAGCTTAGTGCCAAGTATGGTCCTCCTGGGAGCCCAGGGGGAAGAAGTGATGCTTTCGGCTTTGAGCCAGTCCCTTCCTGCTTCAGCGCTGTGCTCACCTGCTTCCTCTGCTTGAAATGCTCTCTACTTCCTTTACTGCCTTTTTTGTCTGTTTGTTTTGAGTATCTATTTATTTGGCTGCATCAGGTCTTAGTTGTGGCACACGGGGGTCTTTGTGGAGTCACGTGGCATCTTTGGTTTCAGTACAGGGATTCTCTAGTTATGGCTCAAATACTCAATTGCTCCATGGCACGTAGGATCTTAGTTCCCTGACCAGGAATCGAACTTCCACTCTGCCTTGGAAGGCAGATTCTTAACCAATGGACCACCAGGGGAGTCCCCCTCCCTTAAATTTGAATGAAGTTTTGAAGACTTCGGGTAGATGAACTGAGCTTCCCTGGATAGCTTAAAGGGTAAAGTATCTGCCTGCAGTGTGGGAGATCTGGGTTCAATCTCTGGGTCGGGAAATCCCCTGGAGAAGGAAATGGCAACCCACCCCAGTATACTTGCCTGGAGAATCCCATGGACAGAGAAGCCTGGTGGGCTACAGTCCATGGGGTCACAAAGAATCGGACACGACTGAGTGACTAATTCTTTTCTGATGACCTCAGTTCCAATGCTACTTCTTCAGGAAGCGCAGAGGGGAGCCACTTCAAGGCCAGGACTGGAGCACTAGGGGGCAGGGATCCTGAAGGCCTGGCTCCCCACAGAGGGGAGCTCAGGTTTCATCCCAGGACCTGCTACCAGTGTGCTGAAATGGAAGAGTTTTCAGCCAGGCAGCGAGAGGACGGGATTTGCATTTCAGCACAATCTCCAGGGCTGCCTCATGGATGGAGCACTGATAATGATACTTCTATTTTTAAGAAAGGCCAGCTCCCTTGGTGGCGCCCTGAGGAAAGGGCAACCCTGCAAGACACCACTTTGATGAATAATCTCGTCTCCATCGAAATATTTTACCAAGCTCCATGTAAGAGGCTTATACATTATTTAGCCTCACAGCTGTCTCAGCAGAGGGGACCCTGGCTGTTCCCTAATGAGCAGCCAAGGGCTGGGGCAACAGCCTTTGGATTTTCTCTGCATCTGAGCCAAGTTTTCGAGCCCCATCATTTCCAAAACCAAACCACCTCCTTCATGTCCACAAAACTTGACGATGAATGTGGACTGTCAGTAACCCAGGGGACACAGGGCTGGCTTCTGGGGACAAAGAGATGAGCCAAGACACAATAGTGAGCTGTCCATGTGGTAAGGAGACCAACAGGCAGTTGGGAGGAAGGGAGGTTCTCAAGAACAAAGGGGCTGTGGGAACCCAGGTCTGGAATGGCTGCCTGGGGTGATAAGAAAGGTGATTTGGAGTCTTGAAGGATGAGTAGGAGTTCACCAAGTGGAGGAGGTGGGTGAAGGTCATCCTTGCCTCAGGAAGGCTGTGAGAGCACAGAGGCCAGTGTGGGTGGGTCCTGGGAGTCAGGGGCGTGACAGCCTCCTGCTCAAGGAGCATTGTGCATGCCCATTTTGTAGATGAGCAAACCGAGGCTCTGCGAGCTGAAATTACTTACCCAAGGTCAGGTGTCTGGTAAGTGGCAGGGTGGTGATTCGAACCCAGATCAATCTTAAGCCAAAGCCTGTGTTGGCTTAAGGGATCCAGGACCCCAGAGGTTATGTGCTGGAAAAGGGGTCACTTCAAAGAGCCAAGCTCACCCCACCTTGGTGGGCACGTGGATTCTACCCCAGCCTGTTCAGGCTTAGAGCAGAGACCATGGCTCAGAGGCTGCCCTGCATCTGATGGGGAAAGGCTGACCCTGAGAAAGTCTCAGAGCTGGAGGGGTACCACCCTGGGCTGAGCTGAAACGAGGCGGGCCGAGCTGAAACGAGGCGGCACGAGGCTGCACGGTCACGGGCATCAGGGAGGGCACAGGCTGGCTCCTGTGCCGAGGTGGGTGAAGGGCTGCGGCCGATGCCCCGCCCCCGCCCCTCTGCACCAGAGCTCTGGGCCCTTCTCAGCAGAATCTGTGGTGAGCACATCAGTCTCCGCATCCCTCCCTACCCTTCAGATCATCTACAGAGTGAAGCGTTGGGACCTCTGCCGTGTTGGGCCACAAAGGATCTGAGACTGATGGAGCATTTGTGTTTCCAGAATGGCCTAGTTTTTATGGGAAAATCCTCCCGAGGCTGCTGCTCTGATGGCTGACAATTCTGGGCTGACTGGGGGACGCCATCCTGGTGGCCTGGACCCTGGGGGCTCTGGCTGGCGTCTGCCTCCCTCTCCTTCCCTCCAGGACTTGTGCCGCTCTGTGCCACTCTCTGAGATGCTAAGAAAACTCAAACCTAGTCCCCGGCCTTGGCCCTTTGCGGGCCTCCGACCCTGGGGCTGTGCCCTGACCTGCTTCAATCTTCCTTGCTGCTGGGGAAAGCAGAGGGGCTGACAGGCAAAGAGCGCCAGAGGGTGATCCACCCTGGGTTGAAGGACGGGGCTGTGGGAGCTCTGGGGTGATGCCTGGGATCAAGAGGGAGCATCTGAGAAGAATCTAGGGCCTAAGGGCTTCCCAGGTGGCGCTAGTGATAAAGAACCTGCCTGCCAATGCAGGAGATAGGAGAGATGCAGGTTTGATCCCTGGGTCAGGAAGATCCCCTGGAGGAGAGCATGGCAACCCACTCCAGTATTCTTGCCTGGAGAATCCCATGGACAGAGGAGCCTGGTGGGCTATGGTCCATAGGGTTGCACAGAGTCAGACACAACTGAAGCGACTTAGAACAGGCACAAGGAGCTGTAGACAGGCAGTGGGTGGGGAGGCAGGGGGAGAGGTCAGTCCACGCTGGGCCAGGGAGGGCTTGTGGGTATTACAGGGAGTAGAGTCCGGTTGGGCTGGGTCAGCAAGAGCTGGGCCTGGGCAGGGCTGGGCGGCTGGGCTGCAGGGGAAGAGGAGGCTCTGACAGCTTGCCTGGCAGGGCTGGGATCTAGTTTCTCCCCGTAAGTGACTTAACCCCTCTGTGTCTCCACTGCTATCTGTAACCTAGGGACAGTGGTCTTGCCCATCTCATGGGGTGACGTGGCACATCAGATGCATGGGAATGGGGTCTGCATGCATTAGGTGGTCCCCTGAGGGGAACTCTTGCCATTCTCGTCAGCATCCTTCAGGGGACAGTCCTGCTAGTCAGGGTAGCTTGGAGGCTGTGTTTAGGAGCTGCGGCTGGGGTGGAATCCGTTGGTGGCCGACAGCTGCTCAGCCTTGAGAGCATCGCACCTGCGGGTATTGTATGATGGCGCCATCCCTCCTTCCCTCCACACTCATTCTGACCTTCTGCCCTAGATACGCAGAGATGAACCAGGCTGGATGGGGCTGGGCAGGCGGACAGGAAGGTGGACGTAGAAGGTTGAGGGTGGGGTGCACCAATCTCCTGGGACCTTCTGGAAGCCTCTCTGGAAGATGTCAGGTCTGAACTGAGTTGTGGGGCTGAACAGGTTAGCCTGCTGGACCAGTGGAGACAAAAGTGGCAGGTGCAAAGGCCTGGGGGCACATCCTGGTTGCCCTTGAGTTCTAGGGTCTGATAGGACATGCGTGCATGCTAAGTCAATTTAGTCATGTCTGACTCTTTGCCACCCTATGGACTGTAGCCCACCAGGTTCCTCTGTCCACAGGGATTCTCCAGGCAAGAACACTGGAGTGGGTGGCCATGCCCTCCTCCAGGGGGTCTTCTGGTCCTAGAAGCTGAGCCTGCATCTCTTATGCCTCCTGCATCGACAGTTGGGTTCTTTACCACTAGCCACCGTCACCAGTGTTCAAATCCTTGTTCTGCAGCTGACTAGACAAGGAACACTGAACACGAGACTTCTGCTTTCTATGCCTCAGTTTCTTTGTAAGCGAGAAAGGACCAAGGAGCAACACTTACCTGTTGGCGTTGTGGGAGAGGTAAGTGAGGCGTGTTCAGAGCTTTGAGCAGGGCCTGCAAGTGCTAGTCAAGATTAATACCCTGTGAATCGTCTGGAGAGCTTGTTCATAGATTCAACCCCCCTGGTCCCCAGTGGAGACCAGCTTGAGGAAATAACAGCATGAATGCAAATTCTTGACAGGCAGAGATTTCAAACCCCGCTGGTGACGACCTTCTAATTGCATTGAAAAGGAGTGTCTTTGATCGCCTGCTCAGACACCGGCAGCTGCTGGGTGACAAGCCGCTGTCAGATGCTTCTAACAAGCCTGGGGGTTCAGGAGGCCAAGGTACCACCTAGACCAGGGCTGGGATAATTGGGTTCTTCAAAAGGGCCACCAAGAGGAACACTGATGAAATTGCACCCAACTTTGAGCCGGTGATGGGGGCACAGGTATCAGTCACTGTCCCCCGGCGACACGCTACCTTTGTCAGGGCCCAAATCTTGAGCATCGAGGGCCCCCGAGTGCCCCACGGCCAGGTGATGCTACTGCCTGCAAGGTTGTGGGGGCCGGGGTGCAGGGAGCTTGGCTATGTCCGCTCCCAGGAAGGCACACCCCCTGGGGAGTGGAGGTACGAGGGGCCCCGGCCACACTTGCCTCTGGCTGTTGAGTTAATAAACAGCTGTCGCCTCCTGTGGCCCAGATGGATCCCAGCTCCATGTGCAACCAAAGGTTCTGCTAATTAAAATCAGATTTTGACATCTGGGGCTTTTTGCTGAAGACAGGAGATCATACTCTGGCATCAGGGGAGAGTGGAAGCTCAGAGTTCTGCCTAAACGTTGGGTCCCAGACAGCTGGTGTATGATTCCAGACATTCTCATGCATTTATTTATGAAATATGTTGGTACTCTTCCCCCACGGTCCAGAGAGGGTTTGAAGCAGCCCTAAGAAATGTGTTTGCCTTGACGTGGACAAAGAAAACCCCACACATGCGTGTGTGCACACACATGGCTTCTGGAGTTGCAAAGGACTACGTATGAATCCTGCTCTGTCCCCTTCTTGTTGTGGGTCCTTGGACGAGTCATTTCCCCTCTCTGAGCCTCAGTTTCTGTGTCTGTACAGTGGGTTCATGCTCCCCTCTGCTCCTCCTCCACGCTCATACGTGAGGCCAGCACAGACAAGGGGACCCAACATGCCAGGGTTTTGTTTTCTATTTCCATTCTTCCTTTTTCTTCCTCCCTTCCTTCCCTACTTCCTTCCTGTCTTCCACTTTGGGGATCTCCCCCGGCCTCCCATGCCCTCCCACAGCTTTTTCTGTGCATCAGGAAACAATACCCTTCAGAATGACATTCTTCACCATTACCTGAAGGCTTATGAGTGGTTTGCACCTGTGGTTAGTTTAAGCATTAGCGCTTTGGAAGCTCTGTCACCCTTTTCATCAGAGAGGGTTCCTTCGGGTCCCTGTCAGACGCAGATGCACTATGGAGCTTGTTTAGGTGGACATGAGTGGGTGGGGGTAGTGATCATGTGACAGGAAGTGCAGGCCACACCCGGCCAGGTGGGTGTGCTCATGAGGGTGGGGCTGGGTCGGTACGCATGCCCTCCGAGTGGGAGTTCCAGCAGAAGGAAAGGGTGAGACCTGGTCATTTAAATTATGCATCTGTATCTTTCTCAGGGCTGCAGTTGGTCACCTGATGCTCGATGTCTTATTACTGTCACTGGTGTCGATAAACAGATGGGCACAAGGGCCAAGCCGTGTGGGTTCAGCTCTGGGCCCCGCTGGGTACTGGCGATTAACCACAGACACGCTGTTTAACCTCTTGGGAGCTTCAGTTTCCTCATCTGTAAGCTAGGCTCACAAACTGCATGGGCCACACAAGATTGCTTTGAGAATGAGCTGAGTTACTTGTCAAGCATTTGCCAAGTGCCTGGAGCACACAGTAAGTGTTCGAAATACGTTTGTCTACCCTTTCTATGTTGTTTAAAAATTTCCCCTATTTTGGACTTCCCTGGTGGCTCCGGGGTGGAGAGTCCACCTGCCGATGCATGGCTTCAGTCCCTGATCCAGGAGGATCCCACGGGCAGTGGAGCAACTAAGTCCACGTGCCACAGCTCCTGATCCTGTGCTGGAGCCCAGGAACTACAACGACGGAAGCCAGGATGCCCTGGAGCCCAAGGCTCAAAGCAAGAGAAGCCCGCACTGGGGAGCAGCCTCCACTCGCCTCAACTGGAGAAAAGACCACGCAGCAGTGATGACCCAGCACAGCCAAAAGTAAATAAGGAAATACAAAAAATTAAAATCCCTCACATTTTATTAGTCAGCTTTTCCTGTAATGATGCTGCGTAACAAGCAGCCCAAGCCTCTCAGTGGCTTTCAGCCAGGGTGAGACTGGTCTCTGTGCTGGGATTGGTTCGGATTTCAATCTCTTCTTATTTGAGAGCCCAGGAGGAAGGAGCAGGACCACCTGAGATGTCTCTGCTGAGGGTGGGGGGCAGGAGGGGGGATCCACGTGATGCCTCTTAGGGCTGTGGCCTGCACCCCGAGTACAGTCACTTTCGTCCCCATTTCAGGGCTCAAAGCCAACCTCATGACTAAGCCTGGGGTTAGTGAAGTAGGAAAGCTGGCACCAACCACAGGAAAGCCTGGCAAGGGCCAAGGGTGGGAAGGGAGACTGGAAAAATCCCACGACTACTTAACTCCAGATAACCTGGTTATAATGTCCCTCCTATGGGAATATGTGGGAACATGCATGCCCCCACCTGATTCAATTCCCAGAAAGGTAATATCTGGCGAGTGATCTGAGTATTTTCCTGTGGCTTCAGCACACAATGCTGAGCTGCCCTCCAGAGAGACTGACCAAGTTCTGTTCCTATGAAAAGTGCACAGGCTGACCTACCACCCCAGCCAGCACTATAAATTATCTTTTTCCATCTCTGATAGGTTTCTAGGTAAAGATGACAATGTCATCATTGTTGACAATGATGATGGTAAAGATAGCGCCATCGTATGTTTCCGGTTTGGATTCTGATGGGGAGGTCTATGTGCATGAGGTCATATAGACCTTGGGTAGGTGTGGTCACCCTCACGGGTTCCCTCCTCACCTTCCCACACTGCCCTGCTGCGGGAGCTGAGCCTTTCCCTGTCCTGGGGGCTTGGCTGATGGAGCATGCCCTGTCTGGACGGTAGCTTAAATGTGCTCCACTGGTTTGCTCTCCCCTATCTTGCGCCTCCACCCCCACAGCACATCTTGTCCTGGACAGTGGCTGTCCCTCTCCCTTGGTTCCAGAATGAGGAGACATGCAGAGTCCATTTCAGCTGAACCACAGCTTCCACAAATGAGAACAAGAAATGATATTTCTTGCTGCAAAGAATCAGCTTTGTTTAATTGCAGCAAAACCTGCCCGATACAGTGTGTGCTTTGAATCACACTCCCCCCTCAGGGACGTGACGCCTCCCGGTTAACAAGTGGAAGAACCTTGTTGTTCTCACTTGCTCAGTTGTGTCCGACTCTTTACGACCCCGTGGACTGCTGTATGCCAGGCTTCCCTGGCCTTCACTATCTCCTGGAGTTTGCTCAAGCTCATGTCCAGAGTTGGTGATGAGTTGAGTTGGGGATGCCATCCAACCGTCTCATCCTCTGTTGTCCCATTCTCTTCTTGCCCTCAATCTTTCCCAACGTTAGGATCTTTACAAATGAGTCAGTTCTTTGCATTAGGTGGCCAAAGGATTGGAGCTTCAGCTTCAGCATCAGTCCTTCCAAAGAGTATTCAGGACTGATCTCCTTTAAGATTGACTTGTGGTCCAGGGGATGCTCAAGAGTTTTCTCCAGCACCACAATTTGAAAACACCTATTCTTCGGTGCTCAGCCCTCTTCATAGTCCTGCTCTCACATCCGTACATGACTAGCTTTGACTATATGGACCTTTGTGGGCAAAGTGATGTCTCTGCTTTTTAATATGCTGTCTAGGTTTGTCAAAACTTTTCTTCCAAAGAGCAAGCATCTTTTAATGTCATGGCTACAGTCACCATCCACAGTGATTCTGGAGCCCAAGAAAATACAATTTGTCACTGTTTCCACTTTTCCCCCATCTAATTCCATGAAGCTATGAGAAGGACCTGGATGATAATAAACTACTTCCTTGGGTTGGGCTCCTGTGGTTAGGGGCTTGATGGGGGACAGCTCTGGTCGGAGCTGGAAGGATGTAGGAGCAGACAGAGGGAGAGGTCGGTCTGTGATGGAGCTGTGGTGGAGACCTCACCTGGCACAGGGAGTCCCGAACCAGGAGGCCCTGCAGACACAGCCCGAGCTGAGGCCTGGGGGCCAATCCTTCACATCCAAGCACTGACCAGTCATGGGATGCAGGCTTCCCCTGGTGATGACCTTGGCAAGGAGGCGCCCTTCTGCCAAGTCAGTGCCTAGAGAGATGCAGCTAGCCAGGGACCATCAGTGGCTGCTGCAGTGAATGCCAGGCCCCCCAAGGGAGGGTTTGGGTGGTGAACCACTGCCCTCTGCATTGATGAAGCTTATGTAATTGAGCACCTACTGGTGCTGGACATACATTACTGATCGTGATTACAGGGCTCTGAGGGGGTCAGTGTAACATCCATTAAAGGGGATCCTGAGGTCACAGTGCTGGATGGAGGCCGGGCTGGGGGCATAGCTCTGTCTTACTCTAGCACCAATACTCTCAGCTGCTGAGACTGAGCTGGGGGCGGCCACACCTGGCTGTGACTTAGGGTCACACCTCTTCCTAGGGGCAAGGTTCCCGATGGCATTATCACCCCATTATCAGTGGGTAATAACCACACAGCATATTCTAGAAAGGCCCGCCCTGGGCTGACGGGATGTGACTGTTGTGTTCCGGATCAGCATCTTCTTTGGTAGCAGCTTTTCCTTTGCGGAGAGGGAAACAATTAGAAAATGATTCAGCAAATGGTTCAGCAGATGTTTCTCGGGCTGCTGGGTTTGGAGAACGTGCCTCGTCCTCAGAATCAATCAGACTGGTTGGAGTCCCAGCTCTGTCCCCCTCCCACCCGCGTCTCAGTTCCCCGGGGTGGGCGAGATGAAAGCCCTCCTCCCGGGGAGGATGTCAGGAGGATGGAGCGAGGCGGTGTGCTGTGGAGCATGCCATTCCCCATGGGTCAGGGATGTGCTTTCAGCTTCAGGCCTGGGGACATAGAGGTGACCAGTGTGGCCCTTGCCTCAAGGAGGCCATAGCCCAGTGGGGAGCCATCCACATCTGCCGTCCATCCTAGGGTTACACCAGGCGTGCCATGATGCAGGAAGAAATGGGGAACCAGCTGTCGTGGGGGTGGGGCATGAGAGCTGGGTTTTGAGTGTTGAATAGGAGTTCACCAACTGGCCAAGAGAACATGGGAACAGTGTGAGCTGAGCTGGAGAGCATGTGGGTCCAGAGCATCTCAAGTCAATGCAGTGAGAGGGTAACTGGAGATATTTTGACTTGTGATCAGGCTCTCTGACTGCCCCCCCACACCCCCATTTCTGGGTCCTTAAGACAGAGGCCCTGATGCACAGCAAGGTCATGGGTTTCTAGCAGTGGGCTGAAGAGGGGACCCATTCACATACACCCTGAGCAGGACCAGAGGGATCCCCTGTGCTGGTGTGGCCCTTGAGGGGCTGGGATGGCACGGGTGAGTGTGGGGTCACCTGGACACAGAGTCAGCATCTCCTGGGGCGGGGGCTTATACTCAGCCAGCACCCAGGTTCCATCATGGGGGGCACTGATGAGCAGGGACCTGAGTCTACCCACCCACAGGACACCCCCTTCTCAGTGTCCTGGGCCCTCCTGAGACCCTGAGAGAGAGAGCACAGGGGGTGCCAGAGGCCTACAGACCAGAGTGTGTGAGATCCACCCGCCCCCGAAGAGACACAGTGAGGTCCAGGGGACGTAAGCACAATGGCCGGAGATGAGATGAGGTCAGCAGGGGCCCGGCCATGAGCGGGTCCTTGAGTCAGTCAAGTTCAATGTTGCGCAGAGTCCCTGGAGGTCTGAAAGCAGAGGCCTGGTGCAGTCGAGGTGGGCTTCTGAAGGATGCCTCTTGCTGCTCCGTGGAGAACGGGTGAGAGGGGGGAGACCCAGCTGGGGGCACATGGTCTTGCCACGTGCATGAGTGAGGTCCGAGCTAGGACCCGGGTCAGGGCCGAGCCCAAGAGGACCCCAGAGACCCTGCCAGCGGCTCTGAGCCCTTCCCTCCCCTGGTGATGGGGAGACGGTTACAATGGGGCAGGGGGCGATGGTGTGACCCAGGCTGCCATATAGCAGTGAAGGTCATTTATTCATTCAACAAATACTCACAGCAAGTCTCCAGTAGATGCCATTTCTCAGGCTTGCCCTCCCCTTGAGAACGACCCAGAATGAAATGCCAGGCTCAGTCCGGGACTCTGAAGCCCAGAGCAGACACCCAGCCCTGAGCCCAGCAGACCTCACGTCACTCTCCGTGGATGGTGATGTGAGTGCTGACCTTCCTCCCAGGGGCCGGGGCCTCCTTCCCTGGGGAAGTCCGAGTAAGCTGGAGACACAGACCTGGTCGTCTGACCAGACTCCGTAAAAAGGGTCGGGGCAGCCTTCATGCCTGGCTTGTCCCTGAGTGATCAGCAACCATTCTGATTCGTAAAAAGGGTCGGGGCAGCCTTCATGCCTGGCTTGTCCCTGAGTGATCAGCAACCATTCTGATTCTAACAGGTGGCAGCCCCTAGAGTTTGGGGCTGAGTCTGCACTTAAACTCGGGGGGCCGTGGGGTGTCTAGGAAAGTCCACGGAGCACCCCTTAACAGGCCACGTTCTCAGCCAAGCACCAGACACAGTTCTTGCTTTGAGGAGCGTCCAGCCCAGTGGAGCAGCAGGTTTGCAAAGACAGGTTTATCTGTGTACAGCGCGTACCTGACAGGCGTTCTCCAGATGCCTTGGGAGAACAAAGGACAGTGCAGACTGTGCTTCGGGCTGTTTGAGAACATTTTCCCCAAGAAATGGACATTCCAGCTGGGCCATAAAAACGGGCAAGCGGGACGTGACGGGGTGATGAGTATCAGCCTTACGCCCCCACATGCACCAGCAGATGATGGAAGAGATACAGGAGCTCGGGTTTCTGGGCCTCGGGTGGCAGCTTAACAGGGACAACGCAGAAGGTGAGCTCCAGCCGCCCCCAGCTTTCCGCCTGGGCCGCTCGCCAAACTGGCACAGAAAGGAGGACCTGAACGAAGAGCAGGGTCTTGTGTAAAAGAAATAGACTAGGATTGGGGGGCCTTTGAGGTGCGGAGCATGTTACTAAAGAGGGGCCGAGTGTAGAAAAGGACCCCCAGAAACGTGCACAGGGCCCCTTGGGTCTCTGGGTGGACACCCAGGGGACTGTGCTGGGCGAGAGGCTACAAGGCCCAGCAAAGAGTCACTGCCGGGTGCGGGGGTCATGGCGCTGGCACCTGTGGGCATTCCAACCTGTCATCCTTGCCCAAGACCCTGGACACTCACCCAGCCAAGATTCCAGAAAGACAGCACCTGAGGACAAGTCCAGACCCTTTCTGAGAAAGCCTCAAGACTTGAGGGAATCAGGGAGAGACCCCAAATTAAATGCCACCCAGCACAAACCTCACACCTTTTAAAGGGAAATAAAAGAATCCTGACTGTCAACAGCATAGCCACTGTGTGACGCCCAGCATGCAGGTGTGGGTGTGCATGCTAAGTCGCGTCAGTTGTGTCTGACACTTTGTGACCCTATGGACTGTAGCCCGCCAGGCTCCTCTGTCCATGGGATTCTCCAGGCAAGAATACTGGAGCTGGTTGCCATTTCCTTCTCCAGGGGATCTTCCTGACCCAGAGATCAAACCCACGTCCCTTATGACTTCTGAATTGGCAGGCAGGTTCTTTATCACTAGCGCCACCTGGGAAGCCCGTGATGCCCGGCACAGACAGGTGAAGGGCCAAATGAGCTGTGGTCTGTTCACAGTGCAGCATCACTTGCCCATAAAGGAGAAGGGCTGTTGACACGTGCAACTGGATCTTCAGAATCTTGTCTAAGCAAGAACCCAGACACAAAACACCACATGCATAAAAGAGGCCGTTACAAGGAGTTTCGAGGCAGGCAGAGCTCATCTACGGGGTAGACGTCAGAGTGGTGGTCACCTCTGGGCAGGCCAGGAAGTAACCAACCAGACGCACGAGGGGACATGGTGAGGCGATAGAAACATTCTGTGCCTTGGCAGGGCGTTGGCTTCACGGGGTGTATTTACCCACCCAAGTCAGTGGCACCTTTACTACATGTAAATTGCTCTTCAGCCTCTAAGTCATGTCTGCCTCTTTGTGACCCCATGGACGGCAGCACACCAGGCTCCTCTGTCCTCCACTATCTCTTAGACTTTGCTCAAGTTCATGTCTATTGAGTTGGTGATGCCATCTAACCATCTCATCCTCTGCTGCCTCCTTCTTCTTTTGCCTTCAATCTTTCCCAACATCAGGGTCTTTTCCAGTGAGTTGGCTCTTTGTATCAGGTGGCCTCAAAGTATTGGAGCTTCAGCTTCAGTGTCACTCCTTCTAATGAATAGTCAGGGTTGATTTCCTTTAGGATTGACCAGTCTGATCTTCTTGTGGTCCAAGGGACTCTCAAGAGTCTTTAGCACCATAGCTCAAAAGCATCATTTCCTTGGCACTCGGTCTTCTTTATGGTCCAACTCTCACATAGCTGATTAACAGTGTTGTAACAGTTTCTGGTGGACAGTGAAGGGACTCAGTCATTCACATACATGTATCCATTCTCCCCATTTCCCCCCCATCCAGGCTGCCACATAACACTGACCAGAGTTCCCTGTATTATGCAGTAGGACCTTGTTGGTTATCCATTTTAAATATAACAAGGTATACATATCCATCTCAGACTCCCTAACTATCCGTTCCTCTCTTCCTTCCCCCCACTGGGATAATATTTCTTGATGGAGAGAGCAATTCACTTTGATCTGTGTTCATGCCATTCAAACATACTATCTATATTAAAATAACTCTTAAAAAATAGAATTTCTCCCCAACCTGGCACACCAAGACAGCCATCCCTCCCCTCCCCGAGGTGAGAAGTAATGACCAGAATGGTACCAAGGGCTGTGCTAAGCTCGTTACCTAACTCACCTCTACAGCCCTTGCAGTAGGACTTATGAGGTGGTTATCATTCCCTCATTTCGAGGACAAGGGCTCACAGCTCGGGTTGGGTGGGAGGAGCTCTCTGCCTGCTCTCATATGGGCAGCAGGTGGCTGTCGGGTGTGAGAGCTGGGTGGGACTTGAACCCTGGTTTTGGGGGCCTTGGTAAGCTTGCTGTCCTGGCTACCGGGCATACCATGCCCCCACATATTTCTGTGCTTAGGTCTCAAGTCAAGGCCAGGGACATTTCCGCTATTCCAGATAAAGTGTCTCCCCACCGCTCCCATCCCCAGCACTTTCCAGCTCGCCCCCTTTAATCGCCTTCAGTACGCTTGTTTTATTAACTCATCCTGTTTACTTTATGTGGTTATTATCTCCCTCTCTATTGGAATACCAGTTCGGAGAAGGAAAGGCTTTGGCTTCATCCGGTGTGCTTATTTGTTAATATACCCTTGTATCGACCAACACACATTGAATGAACAAGTATACGAACAGATGACTGTGTCATCGAATCCCATGCTCTTCTAGCTCATTTCTAACAGTTCGTTTCCTGCTCTAGCATTTCGCTTAGGCCCTTCGGTAGATTCCAGTTCTTGCTAGTGTCTAGATTGTTGCCTGCATCATAGCATCACGTTTGTGCATTTTGTAAAACTGCGGATGTACACGTCTGGCAAATAAAGAAGTTAAAAAAACATTGAGATGAAAGTGTTTACGATGCTTCTTACTGCTCTAAGCCTCCCATCTCCGAATGCCCGCTATGTTCCCGGCCCCGTGCACACACTTTGTCTTTCTGTCTGCTTCATTGTGTCCATACCATCCTTGCCTGCTCACTCAGACTCAGAAAGGAGAATCTCTGATGCTCAAACAGCTGGGTTTTGCCAGCAAGATGTAGAAAGAGCCCCATCCAGCGATTGGCTCTGCTACATAAGCTCTGCCATGAAGAGCTCTGCGCTTTGGGGAAAAAAAGAGCCAAGAGGTCGCTGTCCCTGGAGATGAAATCTGTCTTGCTGGTAGAGATTCGCGAGGCTGTGATAAGTTGGGGGGCACCTGGGTGGGCCTTTGAGTCACGCATGGCTCTGCCACAGATCAGCTTGTGAAGCTGGGAGTGGCTTCTGCTCTGCACCTCCATCTCCACGTTGGTAGAATGGGCATCGACGGCTTCAGGGATCGGATGAGAAGACCAGGAGCACCTGGCTGCCTGGCACACCACATGTGTCCTCCAAAGAGCAGTCTCAGTGGTCGTGTTATAAGAATCTATGATCAGACAGTGTTTCTGGGGTTGTCCCTCAGATCCTGCTGTCATGCACCCATCTACCAACTCAGGAGGTCCCCGGGCCCCTGGGAGCCAAGTCCTGAGACGGGTCGACAAGCAGTGACACATACTGAGACTGCGGTGCCAGGGTGGATATGACCCAGGACCCCATTCTCCATTCACTCCCCGATGTGCCAGCATGGTTCACAGCCCTGGGGTGCCCAGGTCCCTGGAAGACACTCAGGTCACCCAGAGCAGGGCAAGGAACCCCCAGCAAGCAGGGGCAATGTGTCTCCAGGCTGTATTTTGACATCCTCTCTCTCTAACCATTTCCTTGACTGAATTTACATTTATTATCATCACGATTTGCTAGGCTTTATTCCAGATGCGCAGAAAGGCATTGGTGTTCCAGAAGTGGTTCTTTCTGACCGGAAAGTGGTCCAGACAGAGAATGGTGACCAGAGTGGAGGGACATTTCACAATCATGAACCCGTGGTAAGAAGGGGTCATGCCAGTCCTGGGAAAGCGAATCTGTCTGGGAAAGTGAGCCTTGTACGAGGGTTTTGTACAAGCTCCCGAGAAACATGAGCAAGGATTCAAATACTAAGTTCAAGTATCTGATAAACTGATTTCATCACACCCGTGAACCCCTGTCCCCAGGTCTCGGGGATTATTTGTGTGAGAGTGTCAAACAGCAGCCTGAAGCAGAAGATTTCAATTCTTTAAAAAGCCCCAAAAATCTAGAGATCCGCCTGGCAAAATGACAGCGTTTTTTGGAACAAGCATGAAAGAAGACCTGCGGTGCAAAACGGAGAGATTTTACTAATAAATGAGACGAAAACTCCATCATTCAAGGCTGCCCTTTCTGGAGCAACAGCAGAGGAAGCGAAGTTATTGCCTCTTAATGAGCCCCAGAATTAGTGCTGAATACCACACTCAGGGCATGCTCAGTCACTTTGGTCGTGTCTGACTCTTTGCGACTCTTCGGACTGTAGCCCGCCAGGCTCCTCTGTCCATGGGATTTTCCAGGCAAGAATACTGGAGAGGGTTGCCATTTCCTTCTCCAGGGGATCTTCCCGACCCAGGGATTGAACCTGCCTCTCTGGCACTGCAGGCAGATTCTTGACCACTGAGCCACGGGGCAAGCCCCGAGCCAGTACACCACCCCTGTATTTGGTGTGAAGAGTTGACCATCCATCTGTACCCTGGTCCTATCTCACTATGGAAGGAAAAACCACAAATATTGAGACTAAGCACGACTGCTGAGCTGGCATCTTTCATTCTGAGTGAATTAATGAAAATTCTAACACAGGGATTTTGAGATGTGAACAGAGATAAGACTTTACTTCTCAACATGGATACAGTAAGTAAAGGCCTTTCCTAGGATGTCAAGGGGGCTCATTCAAGTACCTTGAGGATCTGTTTAGTATTTATTTAGTATCATGATGACTCCGGATTTGTCATTTCAGGACGGAAAAGTCACAGATGCCTTAAAAAGACCAACCATCCTGAGAATTGTTGACAAAGGAATCACGGATTGGACACATTAAAAACATCACACCCACAAGCTGCAGAAGGAGATGAAACATTTCCAGAATATTCCCCAAGCACAGGAAACAAGCAAACTGAGAGTCCACTCACTGCTGCCTCATGCACCAGAACGCCCCACTTTCCAGCGTCTGAGTGTCTGGCAAAGGGCTGGAGCTCATTTTCTGGGACGGTTAGATATAGTTTGCCTGTACACTGCATATAACATATCATATATCCCAGAATTTCTCCACAACAGTGCCTCTGGCTACTTTTGACTCGAGCCTGCATAATCATTAGAAAGAGTTGCCGTGGGTTCCCTGCCTCTGCCAGAGCCAGGTTGTTCTGGGTTGAGGTTTTCCAATTTAGTAGAAATAAAGAACAAGGAAAGAAAACAAATGGACAACTTAACTCTCCATTTGTGAGAAGGTTACAGCTACCTTCAGAGAAATTTTAAATGATGTAATCTCAGACTTACAGGAAACAGTCAGTATTATTCATTTTAAAGTGTTGCCTTTGCTTACAGTGCTTTTGAAAAGTGGGATGATGTTCTAGAGAAAACAACTCCCCAAGTTGTTGGGGTGACGGGTCTGCTCCCCTTTTTTCCTTCCACTGAGGCTCTCCCCACCCCTCCTTGGGGACCACAGCTGTGCCCTAGCTTCAGGACCAGGGAAAAGTTCAAGTGAAGTGAAAATGTTAGTCCTTCTTCTGTCCATGGGATTCTCTGGGCAAGAATACTGGAATGGGTTGTGGTTCCCTTTTCTGGGGGATCTTCCCGACCCAGGGATCGAACCTGGGTCTCCCATATTGTAGGCGTGTTCTGTACTGTCTGAGCCACCAGGGGGGCCCCAGGACCAGGGGTTGGGTCCCCAAATCTGGTCTTAACCAATCCTCCCACCTCCCTCCTCCCCTTGAGGCATGGCTGGGGCCTGTGCTCCCACAGAATATAAACCCGCTTAGCTGCAGCCTTGATTGGTGTCCCCACAACAGGTCAATCCACAGCTGGGTCCTGGTCACTGGCCCTTTTTGGCCCTTGCAGCTGCCCTCTTGGGTGAGTGGGACAAGGACTGGGGGCTGGCCCCTTTGGCGCATCTGACTCTAAAATCGGCTTGTTGTGTCCACACAGGCTGAACCTGCCCGACAGGCCTCAACCTGTGGGCAGTGTCACACAGCATCCTGTGTGTTCAGTGTGCACTATTCTAGAAAAAATATAAACAGAGCCACACTCCCTGAGACTAAATCAAAGACTTGAGGGGTTTTTGCTTTTGGTGCAAAAGCAACAACTTAAGAGGTTTTTGCTTTAGGAGAACAGAGTCATCTTTGCAGGGCGTCCTCACACAATACATTTAAATCGAATATGTTTAAAAATGATTACTCAAATAGAACATTCTTATTATTTCCTCTCCTGTGAAAGTAATTGTTCATGACAATCAAAATTAATTAAAAATATTATATATTAAAATACTGCAGAGTTGGTTTAAAATTACATCACCTCCTTCTTTTAGTTTTAATTTAAATACACACTCTAAAATTGTATAATAAGCAAATGAATCTCGACTTATGATATGCTTACACAAGTGGGGAAGAAAGATGATATACAAATGAAAAAGCCTTTAAATATTGGTTGTTTCTTCTGAAGTTTTTCTCCCTTAGGCCATCTAACTTCTTTTTGTATAGAATCTGACAACCACTGTAAAACTTTAACATTCTCTGTTTCAAGCCTGCTCTTTCCTATCTTTCCTCAGCATCTTTACCATCATTTAAAATTTTGTGTTGTGGTAGAATACAAAACACATAAAATTTCCTGTCTAAACCATATTAAAGTGTACAGTTCAGTGCTATTAATATATTTGTATTGTCGTGCAAGCATTGAAGTTTTCACTATAAGTGAACTTTGATTTAAAGGTAAATGTTAAGTAGTTCATTGAACAGTGAGCTGAGAGCTGGTCCATGGATGCTGAGGGTGGGCGGTGCCCACGGCTGAGAAATGCCCACCTCCTGGTTCTCAGGGTTCCCATTGTCACTGCCTGAGCTGAAAACCCCAAGGCCTTCCCATTTCCCTTCTAATTAAGTGCAACCTCCTCCCCTGGCCTCCATCACCTGCTCCCTCTGCCAGGATGTTCTGGCCCTTTCTTCACATTGCCAGCTCCTTACCATGCCCTTCTTAGCTGGCATATGCCCACCCTAAGTCAGCCTCCCAGACATTCTTGATGACACATAGGGCACCTGGAACGCTCCGAAACCTCCATCCACCCTCAGGCTTTTTCCCCAAAAGGTTTGAGGCAGCACACAAATTCTATTTCCTGGTCCTTATGGTGCCCCAAGCATAGGGTACTCCACTGATCTTAGAGCAGTTTTTGAGGAAACTCACAAGTTCTGTAGTTGTTCAGATGTTAAGGTGTGTCCGACTCTTAGCGGCCCCGTGGACTGCAGCACCGCAGGCTCCTCTGTCGTCCACTATCTCCTGGAGTTTGCTCATCTGCATGTCCATTGAGTCAGTGATGCTATCTAATCAACACATCCTCTGCTGCCCCCTTTTTTGCCATCAATCTTTCCCAGCATCAGGGTTTTTTTCCAATGAGTTGTCTCAACACCAAACATGATGCAAGATTTGAAAAAAAAAAACAAAACTCACTGACAAGTGCATACCCTACCCACACCATCCTATCTCAATTTTTAAATTTTTTTCTGCTTACCACCATCAAAATAGGAGTCTAAAATTTCTTCTGAATCATGCTTGGCTGTCTGGGTGGCACATCATAGCACACTGTTGCTTCCCAAATCCTTGTGATCCGACCTCTTCCACACTGTCAGGATGAGTGGTACAAGTCTGCACTGTGCCCAGGAATTCTAGAGTTTGCAGTGGGAATAGTTTCATTTCCCCACTTAATTGAATGACTTCACTAGGAGTTGAAGCAGAGTCTTCTGAAAGGCAGCTGGAAGCTACAGACACAGGGGTATTTTGGTCCTGAATGAGCTTCCTTTGACAGGGGAATTGGTCACCAGAACCTCTCCAGGCCTTGGAACCCTGGACTCTCCTCCGAGAGATTTGGAAGTGTCCTCTGTCTTTAATGTGTTGGCAGGTGTGTGACAAGCACGGAAATTACACACAGAATTAACGTTCAGTCTTCCTGTCTGTTGTTGCAGCTCAGGGATAAATTCACAGAATTGGAAGGGTATGTTCAGAATGGTGTAATGCAAAATATATTCTAAGAAGCAACTGCAAAGTTCATTTTGGGGGGAGAGTGGGAGAAGTCGCTCAAAGACAGAGCTGAACATGGTCTTGAACTAAGAAAACCAAAGCGCTTCTGCAGGTCCAAGGGCATGCCGATTAAGACAGACAGACTGTGAGTACAAAGATGCTGAGAGAGGTTAGACTACCCTTCCAGAATCTTCGCTCGCTTCCCCACCTCCATGCCTGAAGATGCTTCTCTGTCTCACTGATGCCGAGCTGATCATGTGACTTGCTTTGACTCTGCAGTGAGGGATCCTCATTCTCTGCTCCTTGACCGGACGCCTAGCTGTGGGACTGTCTTGCTCCAAAGGAGGTCAGCGGGTGTGCTAGCCTACAGCAAAGGCTCGGATGTGCTTATGAAGTGTGTTACCATCTGGGCCTTCTGTCTTCCCACGAGCAGAGCCTCCCGGTGAGTGACTGCTGCCTCTTCAGCTTACATTCCTTGATGAACAGGAGAGGGGCACACCTGCATCCAACCTGCAGCTTAGGGTCAAGCCCAGACCAACCGTTATCAGCTGATCTCCCACCAATCACAGGCATGTGGGAGAAAACCAAACGATTAGTGTTTAAACCATTGAGTTTTGGAGTAGTTTGTTATGCAGCATTATTATGACTATCGCTGACTGATACAAATACTGACATGGTTTCAAATAGAAATCTCAAATTCAAAGATGCAGAAGAAACCCACCAGAGTGCAGGCATTGACTTGTAGTTGAGTATGAGCCATGTGGACAACTCTGCATTAGGCTTTATTTCATTCATGATTTTTTTCAGGCAATATGGAGAAACCAGCTAGAAGGGAACTTTTGCTTTTAAAGCTTCATCATCTCATCCTGTTGTAGTGCTGGGATTTATAGTAAGAAATATATATTTGGTCTTCACACCACTTCCTGGCACAGAGCTCCTAAAACCCCTGGTGTTTCCTAAGTGATAAGAAAGACAAAAGCAAAAAGAGTGTCTTTTGCTATTCATTAGAAAAATAATAATGGACATGAGTTTGAGTAAACTCCAGGAGTTGGTGATGGACAGGGATGAATGGCGTGTGGCAGTCCATGGTGTCGCAAAGAATCGGACACAACCGAGCGACTGAACTGAACTGCCTGGAGGACCCTGCCCCTCTACTTGACTTTAGTTTGAAAGAACTAAAGTGTCTTTGCACAGCTCCTGGAGAAACAGCTTGTCCCTGCCCACCTGTGAGCAGACAAGATGAACACACCCCTTCCGAAGGCTGGCCATCCCCTTGGAGATGCTTTGCGAGACTGAAGGCCCTTTCGCTTTGCTTCCCCACTGCCCCTCCGTCTCTGCTCTGCCTGGAACTTTAGTTCCTCGCTGCCTCTTTCCCTCTGATCTATAAAAGAACCTGGATCCAGGCCCCAATACGACAGTTATTTTGAGGCGCTAGCCTGCCATCTTTTCGGTCTGCTGGCTCCCCGAATAAAGTGTTCTTTCCCTCAATACCTCATTTCTTGGATTCATTGGCTTGTTGTGTGGTGAGCAGGGTGAGCTTGGACTCAGTAAAATAATTAAGCCCCATAAAAATCCCCGCAGTATGGGCTGCTGAGAACTTCCAAGTGGCTGAACACGTGGAGGCGTTGGGAGGGTGGTGTCCCTGTTACCAGTTCCAAGCTCGCCCTGCTCACCGCATGACAGGCCGGTGAATCCGAGAGAGGAGGTGTTGAGGCAAAGAAGACTTTAATCGGAGAGCTGGCAGACCGAGAAGATGGCAGGCTAGCGCCTCAAAATAACTGTCTTATTGGGGCCTGGATCCAGGTTCTTTTATGGATCAGAGGGAAAGAAGCGGTGAGAAACTAAAGTCCCAGGCAGAGCAGAGAGGGAGGGGCAGTGGGGAAGCAAAGCGAAAGGGCCTTCAGTCTCGCAAAGCATCTCCAAGGGGATGACCAGCCTTCGGAAGGGGTGTGTTAATCTCATCTATTCACAGGTGGGCAGGGACAAACTACCTCTCCAGGAGCTGAACAAAGGCACTTTAGTTTACAGTCAAGCAGAGGGGCAGACCCTGATGCTGGGAAAGATTGAAGGCAGGAGGAGTGGACGATAGAGGCTGAGATGGCTGGATGGCATCACCGACTCGATGGATGTGAGTTTGAGTGAACTCTGGGAGTTGGTGATGGACAGGGAGGTCTGGAGTGCTGCAGTCCATGGGGTTGCCAAAAGTCGGACACAACTGAGCGACTAAACTGAACTGAACTGAGACAGGCATGGTCCTCCAGGCACACCACTGAGTGTGATTATAATAATAAAAGCAATGAAAAGCAAGTCAATAAACAGTTTCCAACATGGAGTCAGAATTGGCTTCCTCCTGCAAGACCCTGAGAGGGCATGGGTGTTGTGTCCCTTCATCCACCTCGTCCTGTGCATCTCTGCTGTCTGTCTGCTCCTGAGGTGTGTCCTTTATAGCAAACCAGTGATCTAGGAAGTAAACTGCTTTCTGAGTCCTATGAGCCCTTCCAACAAATTATTGGGCCTGAGGAAGGAGTTTCACCCTTATGGCAGAAAGCAAAGAACTAAAGAGCTTCTTGATGAACATGAAAGAAGAGAGTGAAAAAATTGCCTTACAATTCAACATTCAGAAAACTAAGATCATGGCATCTGGTCCCATCACTTCATGGCAAATAGATGGGAAAACAATGGAAACAGTGACAGACTTTATTTTGGGGGCTCCAAAATTGCTGCAGCCATGAAATTAAAAGACGATTGTTCCTTGGAAGAAAAGCTATGACCAACCTAGACAGCATAGTAAAAAGCAGACACATTACTTTGCCAACAAAGGTCCATCTAGTCAAAGCTATGGTTTTTCCAGTAGTCATGTATGGATGTGAGAGTTGGACTATAAAGAAAGCTGAGCACTGAAGAATTGATGCTTTTGAACCATGGTGTTGAAGATTCTTGAGAGTCCCTTGGACTGTTAGGAGATCCAACCAGTCCATCCTAAAGGAAATCAGTCCTGAATATTCAGTGGAAGGGCTGATGCTGAAGCTGAAGCTCCAATAATTTGGCCACCTGATGCGAAGAACTGACTGATTTGAAAAGACCCTGATGCTGGTAAAGATTGAAGGCAGGAGGAGAAGGGGATGACAGAGGATGAGATGGCTGGATGGTATCACCGACTTGATAGGAATTTGAGCAAGCTCTGGGAGTTGGTGATGGACAGGGATGGATGGTGTGCGCCAATCCATGGGGTTGCAAAGGGTCAGACACAACTGAGTGACTGAACTGAACTGAACTGAGGAAGGAGTCATGGGAACCTCTGACTTAAATAGAGTCAGAAGCATAGATGACAGCATAAGACACATGACTAAGCGTCTCGAGAGCAGGGGCTGTCTTGTGGGGCTGAGCCCTGAACTTGTGGGGTCTCGCTAATTCTGGGTAGAGAGTGTCAGAAAGCAAAAGTGTTAGTTGCTCAGTTTGTCTGACTCTTTGTGACCCCAAGGACTGTAGCCCGCCAGGCTTCTCTGTCCATGGGAGTCTCCAGGCAAGAACACTGGAGTGGGTAGCCTTTCCCTTCTCAGTGTCAGAACTGTGTAAATTCTGGTGCATCCAGCCAGTGTCTACAGAGAACTGGAAAACTGCTTGGTGTGGAGAGAAAAACCCACACGTCTCGAGGCCGGAGTATCAAGAGGCATAGAAGGAAGCAGAGTTTCCCTTAGTAGAGTGTTGAGAAGAAAAACAGAATGCTTTTACTTTCATTCAAAAAAAAAAAAAAAGTGACCTCCCGGCAGTCCAGTGGTTCGACTTTACCTTCCATGGCAGGGGGTGCGGGTTCCACCCCTGGTCAAGGAACTAAGATCCCACGTGACACACGGTGTAGCCAAAAAAAAATTTTTTTTTAATTAAAGAGAAATCAAGTGTGCATATTTAGGTTTAAAGTTAAATGCTTGTGGTGCTACCAATGTCCACAGACGAACTAGGTGACAAGGACGGGCTGGGGTCACACCTCTGCAACCCGCTCACCTCTGGAATCATCGGGTTCTACCATGGACAGTCCTGCATCCCAGGACCCCGGAGTCCTGGAGACAGTGAGGCAGTGGTCACTCTATGCCGTACCCTAAGCCTGGGGGTGCGGCAGATCGTTGACACCGATTGTACGAAGGATTCACCCATTTCAGAAACTCGTACACTTTGAAAGATTTCCTGTGTCAGGGTGATAGAAGCATTGTGCTTACAGTAAACAGACAAAAGCAGATGAAGACGTGAGGACGGAGATGAAGATGCTGGAGGTTGTCTGTGAAACTCCACTCTTTCTTATCCTCCTTCAAACCCCCTAGCATGGCAATGAAAACTGTGGATTTGAAGAGGTATTAATTCAGGAGGACAAAGAGAAAGGGAGAAGAAATGATGGAAAGAAGATCTGAGAGGGAGGCAGGAAGGAAAACGGACACGTGCATATTGATCTCATCACAATCACAACATGAAGGAGAGGAGCAGACAGAGCTTGTGTTACGTGTGTGTGTGTGTATGTATCCATGTGTATCTGTGTATGCATGCGCATGTATGTGTGTATATGCGTGTGTGTACCTGTGTGTATGTATGTGTCTGTGCGCGTGTGTGTATATGTGTGCATGTGTGCGCACCATGCATATGTGTGTGAGGTGGGGAGGGAGGTGGGGGAGAGGGAGAGAGGAGATTGCGGGGGGTGTGCCGCCATGACAGGAAACTTTATCATCATCTTCCAGGATGGGAAGTTGATAAATAATACCTAAATCTAAGTACTGTCATCAATAATGAACAAACGGTGTCATTTATAGACTTAAAGGCAAATGTAAACGAATGAGGCAGGAGTCCACATCTTGGGGAAGTGGAAATCGGGTATCTGGCAAGGATTGTTGTGTTGAGGAAGAAATCACTGCACAAAGACTTGATTCTCTAATCTATGTTCATGTAAAACTTAGATAAAAACAAACGCATTGAGCAGAGGACCACACAGGAACACTCAGAGATGGTACGAGAATATGGTGATCCACTATGGATGGAACTTCTGTTTCCTTGCCTGCTATTATAAAATTCATACTGTATGGCAAGACAAGAACAATTTAAACACAAAAGATGTCTCTGGTCTTCAGCCTCCTCTCATCCCCTTACTTGCACTGTGAACCTGCATTAGGCATCAACCAAACCCTTCCACAGGGCTTCCCTGGTGGCTCAGACAGCAAAGCGTCTGCCTGCAATGGGGGAGACCCGGGTTCAGTCCCTGGGTTGGGAAGATTCCCCTGGAGAAGGAAATGGCAACCTACTGCAGTACTCTTGCCTGGAAAATTCCACGGACTGAGGAGCCTGGTAGGCTACAGTCCATGGGGTCACCAAGAGTCAGGCACGACTGAGTGACTTCACTTTCCTTGCTGTAGGGTCTGTTCGCTAGTGAGCACCTTGAAACCCTCCCACGGGCAGAAATACCTGTGCCACTGTGAAGAGCAACATTCTCCCAGTGTCAACATGACAACTCCTTAATGATAACATTCCTTCTTGATCTTGAAAGGGGCCACGATGACGTTTAGATCTGGATCGTGTCAACTGTCAATAATACGTCATTTAACATAGTCTCCGCCTTAAAAAACTTGCAAGACTCTGTCTTGACTCCTAAGGGCAGAGCAGTTCTCAGAGTTTTCTGAGATGTTGTTCCTGAGTTATTAGCCTTGATTTGGTTTGAATAAAATTTTCATTTCTTCCTTAGACGGACTGACTTATTTCTTGTCGACATTAGTGAAGTTGAACATTTTTTCATTTGCTGGCACTTTTGGTTTTCTCTGTTTAAAGACTGCCTCTTTACATCTTTCCTCATTTTTCTATTGAATGATTTTCTTTTTCTTATTGAGTGGTGGACATTCTCCATACATTCTGGATACTAATCTTTCCTGGTTATAACTTAAGCAATTATCTTCTCTCATCTTCACTTTGTCTCGCCTTCATTTCACGTTGTGTATGTGTGTGTGTGCATGTGGTGTGTGTGTGTGTGTGTGAGTGCAAAGGAGTGCAACATTTCAATGAACTGAATTTATCAATCACTTCCCTGTAACTTGAGTTTTAATGCCTCATTTAGCAGAAATTCCCTAAATGGCCAAAATGATGTATTTCTACATTTTCTTCTAAAGGTTTCAGAACTTTGCTACTCCCTTTTAGATCTTTTAATCTATATACAATTGATTTTTGCATTGTCTAGAAATAAATATGCCACAGCCTTCAATACAGCAGAGAAAAGTAGAAAAAAGTTAATCAACTGGAAGGGTACCTGAAAAAATTCTCTTCAACATGGTGCAGTGGGGAAGAGTGATGCAAATGTGCAGGAGACTGAGACATGCAGATAATGGACCAAAATCACAGATGAGGAAGGAATACCAGCCTGGCTGCTGTGTTCCGGAAGAGTAGTCTGGCTGGCTGAGTAGTCCTTGAGATGTTTATTGACAGGTTTGCAGAACTAATGTGAGACATCAATCCTTGAAACCAGGAAACCCAATCAATTCCAAACAGAAGAGATAAGGGAAATTCTCAGGCCAAGTGGGAACACAGCAGGGATGGGGGGAAGGAGGGAGGGAGCAGGGGCGATGAGAAGAAAGGCTGGTTCTCAGGAACACAAATCGTGGTCTGAAGACAGTGGGGAATACCTCCATTAGGAAGGAAGAAATGGACTATCTCTCCAGCAAAAATGCCTCTTATAAATAAAGGTTAAATAAAGACATCTTTGAACATTTAAAAAACTGTAAGGATTAGCCCCCCTGGAGCTTCACTAGAGAGAATTCAAGGTGAAGAAAGTGCTTTTCAATGGAAGGCGATATGAATAAGAAAGAGTGATGAACCAAGATGGTGTGGAATATTTGGGCAAATCTAAACAGAACTGATTATACAGAAAAACAGCATTTCATGGGGTTGTAAATTTTGTACAGGTTCATATTATCCATCAATAATATGGATCAGGAGAGGAATGATCAATCACAGGTAAAATGGTTTAGTTTCTCGTGCAGTTTAGAAAAAGAGTAAAGATAGTGATAAATCTCAAAATTCCTTATTAAAATTACTAGGGTAGTGACTTAAGGAAGAAAAAAAGGACTATTACTTCCAAATTAATAGAGGGAGAAAATGGAAAGAGGAAAAAGGACTTAATATAAAAGAAAAGAAGGAAAGATAGAAAAAGGCAGGATTGGTGAGACAATTGGAAAACATCAGGGTTTGATCCCTGGGTGGGGAAGATCCCTGGAGGAGGAAATGGCAACCCACTTCAGTATTCTTGTCTGCAGAATTCCGTGGACAGAGGAGCCTGGTGGGCTACAATCCACGGGGTCACAAAAGGGTCAGACGCAATTCAGCATGCATGCACGCATACCCAAGATGTAAGGGCATTAAAAAATGGAACACCAATCATAAAAGAAAGCTTTAGTTATGTTGACACCAGACCAATTTATTTCAATGTAAAACATTTTGCCTGAGATTAAAGGTGCTGCTCATAATGATAAACAGCTCAATTAACCAGGAATATGTAAGAATTAAAATTTTCTATGTACCTAATGGCAGAGCAACACAACATATAAAGCAACAATTAACAGGACTACAAAGAGACAAATCCACCCATCTGGGGAATTTTAGGGGACTTTTCTCAGCTATTGTTAGATTAAGCAGAGGAAAATTGAGGGAAAATAGAGAATCAGATCAGATCAGTCGCTCAGTCGTGTCCGACTCTTTGCGACCCCATGAACCGCAGCACGCCAGGCCTCCCTGTCCATCACCAACTCCCGGAGGTCACTCAGACTCGCATCTATCGAGTCAGTGTTGCCATCCAGCCATCTCATCCTCTGTCGTCCCCTTCTCCTCCTGCCCTCAATCCCTCCCAGCATCAGAGTCTTCTCCAATGAGTCAACTCTTCGCATGAGATGGCCAAAATACTGGAGTTTCAGCTTTAGCATCATTCCTTCTAAAGAAATTCCAGGATTGATCTCCTTCAGAATGGACTGGTTGGATCTTCTTGCAGTCCAAGGGACTCTCAAGAGTCTTCTCCAACACCACAGTTCAAAAGCATCAATTCTTCGGCATTCAGCCTTCCTCACAGTCCAGCTCTCACATCCATACATGACCACAGGAAAGACCATAGCCTTGACTAGGCGAACCTTTGTTGGCAAAGTGATGTCTCTGCTTTTGAATATGCTATCTAGGTTGGTCATAACTTTCCTTCCAAGGAGTAAGCGTCTTTTAATTTCATGGCTGCAGTCACCATCTGCAGTGATTTTGGAGCCCAGAAAAACAAAGTCTGACACTGTTTCCCCATCTATTTCCCATGCAGTGATGGGACCAGATGCCATGATCTTCGTTTTCTGAATGTTGAGCTTTAAGCCAACCTTTTCACTCTCCACTTTCACTTTATAATAAAATCACCAAACAATCTACTTATCTGGAGAGATGGCAGAGTAGAGGATGTGTGCTCATGTGCTCCTGCGAGAACTCCAAAATTCTCACATTACTTTGCTGACAAAGGTCCATCTAGTCAAAGCTATGATTTTTCCAGTGGTCATGTATGGATGTGAGAGTTGGAGCATAAAGAAAGCTGAGCGCCTAAGAATGGATGCTTTTGAACTGTGGTGTTGGAGAAGATTCTTGAGAGTCCCTTTGACAGCAAGGAGATCAAATCAGGCCATCCTAAAGGAAATCAGTCCTGAATACTCTTTGGAAGGAATGATGCTGAAGCTGGAGCTCCAATACTTGGGCACCTGATGTAAAGAACTGACTCTTTAGAAAAGATCCTGATTCTGGGAAAGATTGATGGCAGGAGGAGAAGGGAATGGCAGAAGATTAGATGGTTGGATGACATCACCGATTCAGTGGATATGAATCTGGGCAAGCTCTGAGAGTTGGTGATGGACAGGGAGGCCTGGCGTGCTGCAGTCCATGGGGTCACAGAGTCGGACACGACTGAGCGACTGAACTGACTGACTGAAACTTAAAGTGCATATGTGTTTGTGTATCCTAACACCAGACAACTGTCAAATTCAAATTCTTTCAAACACACATGGCCATTGATGAAAACAGGCCACAAACTGGATCTGCCTCTGATCAGAATACCTTCAAGTTTGAATAAATAGCACTTGTGCGTGAAATTTGAAGGCAGGGCTTTCAGTTCAGTTAGTTCAGTCGCTCAGTCATGTCCGACTCTTTGCGATCCCATGAATTGCAGCACATCAGGCCTCCCTGTCCATCACCAACTCCAGGAGTTCACTCAAACTCACGTCCATCGAGTCAGTGATGCCATCCAGCCATCTCATCCTCTGTCGCCCCCTTCTCCTCCTGCCCTCAATCCCTCCCAGCATCAGAGTCTTTTCCAATGAGTCAACTCTTCGCATGAGGTGGCCAAAGGACTGGAGTTTCAGCTTTAGCATCAGTCCTTCCAAAGAACAACCAGGACTGATCTCCTTCAGAATGGACTGGTTGGATCTCCGTGCAGTCCAAGGGACTCTCAAGAGTCTTCTCCAACACCACAGTTCAAAAGTATCAATTCTTCGGCGCTCAGCCTTCTTCACAGTCCAACTCTCACATCCATACATGACCACAGGAAAAACCATAGCCTTGACTAGACAGACCTTTGTTGGCAAAGTAATGTCTCTGCTTTTGAATATGCTATCTAGGTTGGTCATAACTTTCCTTCCAAGAAGTAAGGGTCTTTTAATTTCATGGCTGCAATCACCATCTGCAGTGATTTTGGAGCCCCCCCAAAATAAAGTCTGACACTGTTTCCACTGGTTCCCCATCTATTTCCCATGAAGTGATGGGACCGGATGCCATGATCTTCGTTTTCTGAATGTTGAGCTTTAAGCCAACTTTTTCACTCTCCTCTTTCACTTTCATCAAGAGGCTTTTTAGTTCCTCTTCATTTTCTGCCATAAGGGTGATGTCATCTGCATATCTGAGGTTATTGATATTTCTCCTGGCAATCTTGATTCCAGCTTGTGCTTCTTCCAGCCCAGTGTTTCTCATGATGTACTCTGTATATAAGTTAAATGAGCAGGGTGATGTACTCAAATAAAGCCTTGACGTACTCCTTTTCCTATTTGGAACCAGTCTGTTGTTCCATGTCCGGTTCTAACTGTTGCTTCCTGACCTGCATACGGGTTTCTCAGGAGGAAGGTCAGGTGGTCTGGTATTCCCATCTCTTTCAGAATTTTCCACAGTTTATTGTGATCCACACAGTCAAAGGCTTTGGCATAGTCAAGAAAGCAGAAATAGATGTTTTTCTGGAACTCTCTTGCTTTTTCCATGATCCAGCGGATGTTGGCAATTTGATCTCTGGTTCCTCTGCCTTGTCTAAAACCAGCTTGAACATCTGGAAGTTCACGGTTCACGTATCACTGAAGCCTGGCTTGGAGAATTTTGAGCATTACTTTACTAGCGTTGTGAGATGAGGGCAATTGTGTGGTAGTTTGAGCATTCTTTGACATTGCCTTTCTTTGGGATTGGAATGAAAACTGACCTTTTCCAGTCCTGTGGCCACTGCTGAGTTTTCCAAATTTGCTGGCATATTGAGTGCAGCACTTTCACAGCATCATCTTTCAGGATTTGAAATAGCTCAACTGGAATTTAGCTTGTCCATTTTCACCTTTCCGAATTCATGCCAAAATTGTTTCCTGAAGGGACTGGTATCAGCCTGAATCTAAGCAGAAAACAAAAGACACACTCATTCCAGGTAAACTCTCCAGGAGAGTTTGATAATGGAGATGATTTATACAGTGTCCTGAGGAAAAGGCATGTTTTCGTTAAATGAAAAAGCCAGTGGAGCATAGAGGTACTTGGGATTGGTTGCAGTGAATGCATTCTTCTTAGTTGCATCCAAATGATCCCTGATATTTTATCCATCAGATAGAGGTTGTATCTGTCAACCCTGAGAAATATTTTTATATACACCATTAGAGAAATTAGGCTATACATTTTTTGATGACAAAGTTAGTACTGAATACAAAAAGAGCCTTCAGACTCCTGGGGTTTCCTTTCTGAGTTTTCTGCAGTCAGTAATCTGACCCTTGAAATGTTCAGGGGTAAAGAATTTTAATGCAGGAGATGCTGGTTTGATTCCTGGGTCTGGAAGATCCCCTGGAGAAGGAAATGGCAACCCACTCCAGTATTCTTGCCTGAAAAATCCCATGGACAGAGGAGCCTGGCGGGCTACAGTCCGAAGAGTCGCAAAGAGTCAAACACGCCTGAACATATAGCTCACCTCAATATCAACCATTTTGTACATCATCCTAGGGCCTTAGAAAGGGATTGAACTTCCTGTAAATGAGTTTTCCAATTTTTTGTTACACTGTATTCAAAATCTGTTGGAGATCTTTAATCAAAGTATTCATTAAATGGGTGCCAAGAATCTTTGAGCTTTGAAGCTTTAGCAAATTGTAATTATTAGAATCAATCCTTGCTAATGGGAAAATGCTGAAATTCAGCTCTACAAAATCAAGGGAGGAGCTGAAGGAATTCGGTGCTGAGTGTTCCAACGGTGTTCCACTTTAGATTTTCACATCCCATGATTGTTTTTGGAATATTTCAACATGTAGGAAGAATCGCTTGGTGAGATTTCTAGTTTTAATTGGATAAATTTATAGTCTGTACTGGAATGGGAGGAACTCAAGAAGGCCTTCAATTTTGTAGCCTTTAAACTTGATGAACTACTCAAAAGGATAATAAACAAATTTTGAGGGGGACATGTTTCAGCTTATGAAAATGTTTGTCACAAAATGGCAGCCTGTTCTGTCAAAACTGAGTCAAAATGACAACCCATGGAGGTATTTGAGCTGAAATATTTATACATTTCAATTAAAAAATAGAATTGAGAATATCCTCCATTTATGAGAGTTTTTCTGAGCTTACATCATACCTTTGCACCCACAGAAAGACGATTTTCTCAATTAAAATCTAGTCTACAAAGAAGGAAAAGACCCTGATGCTGGGAAAGATCGAAGGCAAAAAAATGAGAAGGGGGCAGCAGAGAATGAGATGGTTAGATGGAATCACCAACTTAATGGACACAAATTTGAGCAAATTACAAGAGATAGGGCTTCCCTGGTGGCTCAGAGGGTGAAGCGTCTGCCTACAATGTGGGAGACCTGGGTTCAATCCCTGGGTCGGGAAGATCCCCTAGAGAAGGAAATGGCAACCCACTCCAGTACTGTTGCCTGGAAAATCCCATGGACTGAGAAGCCTGGTAGGGTACAGTCCATGGGGTTGCAAAGAGTCGGACACGACTGAGCGACTTCACTTTCACTTTCACTGGAGACAGTGGAAGGCAGAGGAGCCTGGCATGCTACAGTCCATGGGGTCACAGAGACTTGGGCATGACTTAGTGACTGAACATCAACAACAAAGAAGTTAGTTGAAAATGTCAACAGATTTAAATTTATCATTACAGAATGCAACTTTGAGTAAGACTGCAAGCAATTTTATGACAAAACAAAGAATGATAAGACCATATGGGGGGAAGAAAAGGACCCTCTTCAGAAAAATGTCAGTGACGTGGCCATAGTCAGAGACTGTATAATAAACTAATTCATTGGGCTATAAGTAGTGCTTCAGAAAGTGCATTCGCTTAAGGATCTTCATCAAATTGTTTACCTCTCAAGAGCATCCCAGTTTGAATGGTGATGCTGCCCATGAGCAGACTTTGACATGGTAGCCTCACCTCCTGCTCTCTGAAGCTGGTTCCTGGCTTCTGAGTTCCACGGTTTCATTCTTCCCTTCTGGCCACTCCAGTAGGTCCTTCTCATTTCTTGCACTTGTAAATCATGCCCTGCACAGCCTTTGACCCTTTGCTCATTTTTGTTTACACTCTCTTCCTAGTCTTAAACACTCTGTGTAAATAACTTTTCGATAGACCTTTTCCCCAGAACTCCAAGATCACATTGAGGGCCAGATGGACATTCTACTAGAAGGTACGGAAAAAGTCCCCTCAACTCTTAGTGATATCCTCCCCAGCAAAACCCCATTCACATGCATTTATAATAAATAGAGACAGACGCATGCATCCTTTACTCTGCTCCCCCAACAGTAGCAACTTGCAAACTCATGATGCAACATCACAGTCAGGATACTGACCTTGATAGAGTCAAGATACAGAAGATAGCCATGCCCACTTCCCTTCCACCCCAATACCTCCTTACATTTTTATTTTTCTGAGATGAATGTCTGCCATGCAATCTCTGGGTTGTACAGCTGTTGAACTCTTAGTTTTGAAAAGAAACTCTCACCCTGATTTCCAGTGTGGGGGGACCACTCTGCAGCCCCATCAGGAATGGACCCAGTTTCTCTGCATCCTCACTGGCATTTGGGGTTCCCATTATTTTTTATTTTAGCCATACACATATGTGTGTAGTGGAATCTCTTTGTGGTTTTAATTTTCATTTTCCTAGTGGCTATGCTATGCTAAGTCACTTCAGTCGTGTCCGACTCTGTGTGACCCCATAGACGGCAGCCCACCACGCCTCCCCGTCCCTGGGATTCCCCAGGCAAGAACACTGGAGTGGGTTGCCATTTCCTCTCCAGTGCATGAAAGTGAAAAGAGAAAGTGAAGTCGCTCAGTCATGTCCGACTCTTAGCGACCCCATGGACTGCAGCCCACCAGGCTCCTCCATCCGTGGGATTTTCCAGGCAAGAGGACTGGAGTGGGCTGCCATTTTTTCATGGGTTTATTTGCCGTCTGTATAGCCTCTTGAGTGAGATGCCTCTTCAGCCCATTTAGCACATTTTCTAATTGGGTTGTTTGTTGTTTTACTGTTGGGTTTTGAGAAGTCTTTGTATGTTTTAGATACTAGTCTTTTGTAGACCATCTTCTCCCAATCTCTAGCTTGTATTTTCATATTCTTAACAGAGTCTTTCACAGAGCATAATTTTAAATTTTAATGGAGCCCAGTTTATCAATTTGTCCTTTTAAGAATCAAGCTTTTGTTGTCAAATTGAAGATTTCTTTGCCTTACCCTACACTATAAATACTTCATCTATTTATAGTTTTATATTTTAATTTGTCTGTGTTCCATTTCAAGATAATTTGTGTCAAAGATGTGAGACTTAGATTAAGTTTCCCTCTTTCTTTTTTAAACCAATGAATGTTCAATTGCTCCCTCACTATTTGTTGAAAAGGCTATCTTTCCTCCATTGGGTTGCTTCTGCATCTTTGTCAAAAATCATCTGGACATATTTTTAAGAGTCTGTTTCTGGGTTCTCAGTTCTATTCCATTGATCTATGTGTCTATTCCTCCACCAAGATAATACAGTCTTAATTACTGTAGTTATATTATGTCTTAAAATCAGGTAGACTGATATCTTTCACTTTATTATTTTTCAAAATTGTTTTAGCTATTTCCTTCAGTGAGTTCCTTTGCCTTTCCATATATATTTTTAAATAACGTATATATCTACAAAAAAGTCTTCCTTGGGCTTTGATAGATACTGTGTTAAACCTGCAAATCAATTGGGAGAATCAACATCTTTACTGTGTAGATTTTTCTAAATCATTTCATAGTGTGTCTCTTTCTCTGTTTAAATCTTTAAGATTTTATTTTATCACTGTTTTGTTCTGCAAACAAAACCTGTATGCAAGCAAAACCTGTACTTATATTTGTTAGACATACATCTGCGTATTTTTTGAGTGATTGTACATGGTATTGTATTTTATTTTACTGTCCTGTGTCCATTGCTAATACAAAATACAATTGGTTTTTGTATATTCACTTTGTATCTTGTGACCTTGCTGAATTCACGTGTTTTTCTAAGAGGTTGTTATTGTCGTTTTTGTTAAATGCTTTAGCATTTTCTATGTAGACAGTCATGCCGACTGCAAGTAAAGATAGTTTTATTTCTTCCTTTCCAATCTGAATGTCTTTTATTTTCCTTTCTCCTCTCCTCATTTCTTGGGCTAGAACTCCCAACACTTTGTTGAATAAAAATAGTGAGAGGGAACATCCTGGCTCTGTTCCCATTCTTGAGAGAAAAGCTCTCAGTCTTGAACATTAAGTCTAAAATTAGCTATTGAGTTTTTGTAGAAGTTTTCTATCAAGTTGAGGAAGTTCCCCTCTGCGTTCATTGTTCTTTGAGTTTTGATCATGAATGTCAGTTGGTTCTTTTTTTTTAATGGGTATAATTCACATACTATAAAATTCCCTTCTAGAGGACTTCCCTGGTGGTCCAATGATAAAGAGTATGCGTTGCAGTGCAGGGTACGTGGGTTTGATCCCTGGTTGGGGAAATAAGACCCCTCATGCTGTGGGGCAACCAAGCCCGTGTGTTTACACATGCTCTGGAGCCCATGCAACAAATAATTCGTGCACTGCATGAAAAAGATCCCGCATGACGCAACAAAGATCCCAACTAAGACCCAACACAGTCAAATAGATAAAAATTTAAAACCAAACAAAAAACTCCTTTAAAAAGTATATAATTTAGTGGGTTTTAGTATATTCACAAGGTTGTGCAATCATCAACATTGACCCCAGAGCATTTTCATCACCCCACAAGAGAAATTCTGTCCCCTGATCAGCAGTCACTGCTATTTTTCTTCTCCCCAGACCCTGGAAACCAGGACTCTCCCCTGTCTCTCTGGGTTTGTGTACTGAGGACATTTCATATAAATAAAACCACACATTATATAGCCCTTCTGTCTCACTTCTTCCGCTTCTCATAATGTTTTCAAGGTTCATCAATATGGTGGCACATATCAGTAGAATCAGACCTCCATGTCCAAGGGTTCTGCATTTGTAGATTCAACCAGCTGTGGATCAAAAATATTTGAAAAATAATTTCATAAAATTTCCCAAAGCAAATCTTTAATTCTGTGTATGGTAGCTATTTAGATAGTGTTTACATTGTATCCATGATTAGTTATATGGTATTAGGTATTATAAGACTCTAGAGATTATTTAAAGTATATAGGAGGATGTGTATAAGTTATGTACAAATACTATGCCATTTTACGGAAGGGGCTTGAGCACCCACAGATTTTTGGTATCAGTGGGTCCTGGAACCAACGTTTCATGGCACTGAGGGACAAGTGTTTTCTCTCCATTTTATGACTGATGGATACTCCACTGTACCATGATACCACATTTTGCTGATCCACTCATTAACTGGTGAACATGTGGGTTGGTTCTTTTTTTTTTTCTTTATGAATAATGTTTCTGTGAACATTCATGTACAAGCGTTCATGGAGACACATGTTGACAATTGTCTTGGGCATTACGCATAATGGATGAGTTATACAGAAACTATGTTTAACGCTTTGAGAACCTGTTAGACTGTTTATAGTAGCTGCACCATTTTACATTCCCACCAGCAATGCATGAGAGTTCCACTTTTTCTGCACCTTCACCAACATTTGTTATTGTCTATCTTTTAGATTATAGCAGCACTCAGGTGTGTAGAGTGATATCTCATTGTGGTTCTGATTCGCATTTTCTTAAAGAATAATGTTTTTTTTAAAGGCTAATGATTTTTTTTTAAGGTTAATAATGTTTAGTATTTTTTCATGGGTTTATGGACCCTTTCTTTAGAGAAAGAAAGTGTAAGAGAAAGTGAAGTCGCTCAGTCGTGTCCGACTCTTTGCAACCCCATGGACTGTAGCCTACCATGCTTCTCCATCCATGGGATTTTCCAGACAAGAGTACTGGAGTGGGTTGCCATTTCCTTCTCCATTCTTTAGAGAAACGTCTACTTAAATTTGTTGTTCTTGTTATCGTTCAGTTGCTAAGTTGCATCTGACTCTTTGTGAGCCCACGGACTACAGCACGCTAGGCTTACCTGTTCTTCACCATCTCCAGGAGTTTGCTCAAATCCATGTCCGTTGCTCACTGATGCTATCTAACCATCTTTATCCTCTGCTGCCCCCTTCTCCTCCCGCCTTCAATCTTTCCCAGCATCAGGGTTTTTTTCCAATGAGTTGGCTCTTCATGTCAGGTGGCCAAGGTATTGGAGCTTCAGCTTCAGTCCTTCCAATGAATATTCAGGGTTGATCTCCTTTAGGATTGACTGGTTTAATCTCCTTACAGTTCAAGGGACTCTCAAGAGTCTTCTCCAGCACCACATTCCAAAAGCACCGATTCTCTGGCACTCAGCCTTTTTCAGGTTCTCACAGCAAGAATACTGGAGTGGTTCACCATTCCCTCCTCCAGTGCACCATATTTTGTCAAGACGCTCCACTATGACCTGTCTGTCTTGGGTGGTCCGGCAGGACATGGCTCACAGCTTCATTGAGTTATGCAAGCCCTATCGTCACTACAAGGCTGTGATCCATGAAAGGGCTAATCAAATACTTTTTCCATTAAAAAAAAAAACTAGGTTGTCTTTCTTATTATTGAGTTATGAGAATTCATTATATATTCTGGATTATTAGACCTTTATCAGATATATGATTTACAAATATTTTCTCCCCTACTATAGGCTATCTTTTCACTTTTTTGCTAGTGTCCTTTGGAAGGAAAGTTATGACCAACCTAGATAGCATATTCAAAAGCAGAGACATTACTTTGCCAACAAAGGTCTGTCTAGTCAAGGCTACGGTTTTTCCTGTGGTCATGTATGGATGTGAGAGCTGGACTGTGAAGAAGGCTGAGCGCCAAAGAATTGATGCTTTTGAACTGTGGTGTTGGAGAAGACTCTTGAGAGTCCCTTGGACTGCAAGGAGATCCAACCAGTCCATTCTGAAGGAGATCAGCCCTGGGATTTCTTTGGAGGAAATGATGTTGAAGCTGAAACTCCAGTACTTTAGCCATCTCATGCGAAGAGTTGACTCATTGGAAAAGACTCTGATGCTGGGAGGGATTGGGGGCAGGAGGAGAAGGGGACGACAGAGGATGAGATGGCTGGATGGCATCACTGACTGGATGGACGTGAGTCTGAGTGAACTCCAGGAGTTGGTGATGGACAGGGAGGCCTGGTGTGCTGAGATTCATGGGGTCGCGAAGAGTAGGACATGACTGAGCGACTGAACTGAACTGAACTTTGAAATAGAAAAGTTTTAAAGCTTTAGTAAAGTTCAATTTATCTACTTTTTTCCTTCTGTCAACTTCTACTTTGGTGTTGTATCCAAGAAACTTCGCAACCTATGCTCAGAAAGAAAACTCCCAAGTTTTCCTCTAAGAGCTTAAAAATTTTAGCTCTTACATTTAGGTCTTTGATCCATCTGGATTAATTTTTGTATAAGTTGTGAGGTAGGAGGTCTAAATTCATTCTTTGCTATAAATACACAGTCTCACAAAACACTATTCTTTGGTCATTAAATTGTTTTATCACCCTCTTTGATACATAACAATTTGACTGTAAATGTTAGAATTTCTTTCTGATCTTTCAATTCTGTTCATTTGAACTATGACAGATCATTCAATCTTCATTACTATAGTTTTATAGATAAATATCAGTTTTTGAAGGCTCTGTGGTCAAGTGCATATATGTTCACAATTGTCTTAAGGAATAGATCCTTTTATCATTAGAAGATATCCTTTTTCTCTAGTAATAATTTTTTGTCTTAAAATTTGTTTTGTCTGATGTTTGTATAGCCATTCCAGTTCTCTTTTGGTTACTATGAATGGCATATCAGTTTTCATTCTTTTATTAAACTTGTTTGTGTCCTTGAATCTGAAGTGTATCTCTTGTGGATAATATAAAATTAGGTCATTTAAAACAATCCACTTTGCCAACCTTGACCTTTTATTGGAATACTTAATCAATTTACATTTAATGTATTACTGATAACATAGGATTTATACCTATCATTTTGTGTTTTTTTTCCTATATGCCCTATTTTTTGTTCCTCTATTTCTCCATTATCCCCTTCTCTCATATAAAATAGATATTTTCTACTATACTAATTCCCTTGTCTTCTCTTTCACATATTTTTTGAATTCTTAATGTTTGCCTTGAGGATTACAATTAACATCTTAACTTATCAAAATCTAGTTTGGATTAGTACCAACTTAATTTAAATAGTTTTGAAAATGTTGCTAGCTCTTTCTCCTCCTGACCTCCTTTGTGCTCTTCAGTTCAGTTCAGTCGCTCAGTCTTGTCCGACTCTTTGCGACCCCATGAATCTCAGCACACCAGGCCTCCCTGTCCATCACCAACTCCTGGAGTTCACTCAAACTCACGTCCATCCAGTCAGTGATGCCATCCAGCCATCTCATCCTCTGTCGTCCCCTTCTCCTCTTGCCCTCAATCCCTCCCAGCATCAGGGTCTTTTCCAATGAGTCAACTCTTCACATGAGGTGGCCAAAGTACTAGAGTTTCAGCTTCAACATCATTTCCTCCAAAGAAATCTCAGGGCTGATCTCCTTCAGAATGGACTGGTTGGATCTCCTTGCAGTCCAAGGGACTCTCAAGAGTCTTCTCCAACACCACAGTTCAAAAGCATCATTTCTTCAGCGCTCAGCTTTCTTCACAGTCCAACTCTCACATCCATACATGACTACTGGAAAAACCATAGCCTTGACTAGACAGACTTTTGTTGGCAAAGTAATGTCTCTGCTTTTGAATATGCTATCTAGGTTGGTCATAACTTTTCTTCCAAGGAGTAAGCGTCTTTTAATTTCATGGCTGCAATCACCATCTGCAGTGATTTTGGAGCCCATTGTAAATTTAAGCAAAATAAAATTTAATTAAAAAAAAATAAAGTCTGACACTGTTTCCACTGTTTACCCATCTATTTGCCATGAAGTGATGGGACCAGATGCCATGATCTTACGCAAATTACATTTTTACTATATTGTATGCTCATTAACATTATTTATAATTGTTGCTTTATGCAGTTGTCTTTCAAATAATACAGGAGGAAAAAAGAATTACAAACAAAAATAAACTCATAGTCTTCTTTATTTACCTATGTTGGTATCTTTACTTGGGTTTGTTATCTTTCATGTGAATTCCAGTTACTGTCTAATGCCTTTCGATTTAGTCTGAAGAGTCTGTCTTTATTATTTCTGTAGGATAGGTCTGCTAGTGATGAATTCTCTTTAGTTTTATTTCCCTGAGAATGTCTTAATTTCTCCTACAGTTTGAAAGGTAGTTTCATTGGGTATAGAATTCTTTGTTGATAAGACTTTCTTTCAGCACTTTGAATCTCTCTTCCCATTGCCTTCTGGTTCCCATGATTTCTGAAGAGAGATTTATTGATGACAGCTTATATAGAGTCACTTTGTTCTCTCTTGATGTGTTTGAAGTTCTCTCTTAACTTTCAAGAGTGTGATGACGCTGCGTCTTGGTGGTTGTGTGTACCCTGCTTGGAATTTGTTGAGCTTCTTGGATGTGCAGATTAATGTATGCCATCAAATTCTGATACTATCCCTGCCAGGGTGTGGAGTGAGGAACCTGATTTTAGCTTAGCAAAGGTAGGTCTAGGTCCCTCACTTAGCCTTTGCTGGCATGAGTAGTGGTGGGGCCACTGTTTTTTCTGGAGCATTTGGCTGGCATAGAGTGGTTATTGTCTTAAAGTATTCCGTCTTCATAGGCTGTCTGTTTCCTCATCCTTTGGCTTGAGAGAGCAGGCTTTTTGGAGGAACTTTCTTTTTTTCTTTTTGTTCTTTGTGTGGCACGTCCAGATTGCTAGCTTCTTTAATTGTAAATCTGAGATATACGATGCAATAGAATACTCAAAGAGTCCACTATTGTGTCATTTCTTGGGTCCTGAGCAACGAGCAAAAATGACTTTTTCTCTCCACCTTTTTGACTTTAAAAAAAAAAAAAAACTGTTTTCAGTTGTGCTTTGCCGAAAGAATAAAGAAGGGTGAATGAACTCTATCTCCCCAGAAATGGAAATTAACTATATTTCTTTTTAAAAGGTACTTTATCATAGCCACCTCATCTTGTTATATTTCTACCTTCCCCAACTCTCAATGTCTGTTCTTTTCACAAATGTTATTCCTTCGTCATTCTTACTGAAGATCCTAAATATGCTTATTTAAAGTCTTCCCCCCCCCCAGACTGTTCTATTATTTTAAATTCCTCTGGAGTCAATTCATATAATGATTATTGATTCTTGGTGGCTATTATTGTTAGCATTACATGTCTTCATGGACTTCAGAGTTTTGACTTTAAGGCTTAATTTAGGTAAAAGGGTATCTTTCATTTTCATTCCCTCTTTGTGTACTCAACCCTTTTCCTTCTGAGGAGCCCCCTGTCTCCCTGGTCCAGCAGTTTGGGGCCGCTCCAATGATACCTGGTCTGCAGTACAGAAATGTGTTTTATATTGCTGGTTCACAATTCCTGCCCCTCTGGGGTCTACTTGTCAATCAATGAAAGTAATGATATTGGCTGTTCTCCCTGGCTCCAGGGCCATACTTTCATAGAAGGTGTTGCCCCGTGAATGGCTGAAGCAGATATTTCAGACTCCCCTTTGACAGAGGGGTGATCCCTCTCTCCCCTTGATTCAAATAGTAACATTGGCTCTGTTACCAGCTTCGTGTCCCCATTATGCCTTGGGATTCAGAGCCCAGCTGGCCCATGGCTTTGTCAATTCTCAGCAGTTTGTGTTTCTGGACTATGGTGGAGTTTAGATTGTTTTTGAGGCCATCTAGATCCTCAGAGTCGGACACGACTGAAGTGACTTAGCAGTAGCAGCAGATCCTCTCAATACTTTTATTGTATAGTTTATTGTCATTCTGTGTTTGTGATAGAGAGCAGCATCTCAGAGCATGAATCATAGTATTATCTGGATCTGAAGTCCAATGCTCTGCTTGTTTCTTATTTTAATATTTATTTTCATTTTATTTAGCTCTATTTATGTAATGCCACTTTGTGTCCTATTTTAAATAGATGAAATATAAATAAATGATGTATTCCTTAGAGTTCATGTTTGGCCATTTCTCAAATCAGGGTGCACCTTATTTTCAACGCACCTGAGACTTTAAGATGGATGGTGTCAGCCACACCTGGAAGTATAGCAGACATTTCACTCGCACGCACAGCATCCTGTAACCTAGGGAGGTGCAGCCCAAGCACTGAGGGCAGAGAAACCGGGGGGTGACTCACAGGAGTGGATTCCTCTGTGTGTTTGGAAAAAGTAGGGGTTGGTAAAGGGGCACAGGATAATTTCTGCATTTGAAATCACCGACCTCAGTCAGGCTGAGCACAGCTCCTGCCTCCATGTGATGTGGGAGAACTCACAGAAGCAGTTTAAGGAAACACTGTGTCCTTACTTTCTTCCCTTACTTTATGTCCTAGACACTTTCAGCTGGTCACAGAAATGCACCTTTTGTCACCCTGGGGTACACAGTTGTGGGCACAGCTAGACTATCCTTACTGAGTATGGACACCATTATGTCCCAATTCCTGTTTTATAGAAGCATAAACTATAAGGATATGAATGAAGCTGACTTTGCCCCAGGTGTGCCAAAGCGTGCAAGTGGCTGCCAGTTGTTTAGCCTCCTTGAAGACGGTGTCTTCGAAAGACTGGCATGGTGGGTGTCTTTTCTCTCCATCCATGCTCCGGCCTTGAATTGACCATTTAGAATCAGCTCAGTACTCAACATTCAAAAAACTAAGACCAAGGCATCTGGTCCCATAACTTCACGGCAAATAGATGGGAAAACAATGGAAACAGTGACAGACTTTATTTTCTTGGAGTCCCAAATCACTGCAGATGGTGACTCCAGCCATGAAATTAAAAGACGCTTGCTTCTTGACAAACCTAGACAGCATATTAAAAAGCAGAGACGTTATTTTGCCAACAGAAGTCTCTCTAGTCAAAGCTATGGTTTTTCCATTAGTCATGTATGGATCTGAGAGTTGGACCATAAAAAAGGCTGAGGACCAAAGAAATGATGCTTTTGAACCATGGTGTTGGAAAAGACTCTTGAGAGTCCCTTGGACAGCAAGGAGATCAAACCAGTCAATTCTAAAGGAAATCAGTCCTGAATATTCATTGAAAGGACTGATGCTGAAGCTCCAATACTTCGGCGACCTGATGGGAACAGCCGACTCATTGGTAAAGACCCTGATGCTGGGAAAGATCAAAGGCAGGAGGAGCAGGGGATGACAGAGGATGAAATGGTTGGATGGCATCACTGACTCAATGGACATAAGTCTGAGCAAGCTCCAGGAGATTGTGAAGGACAGGGAAGCCTAGCATGCTGTTGTCCATGGGGTCGCAAAGAGTGGGACACAACTGAGTGACTGAACAACAGAAAGGTCAAGTAGGAAAAGCATACATCGTGTGTGCCAAGTTGCTTCAGTCGTGTCTGACTCTTTTTGAGCCCATTGACTGTAAGCTGTCAGGCTCCTCTGTCCATAGGATTCTCCAGGTAAGAATACTGCTATGCACTCCTCCAGGGGATCTTCCCGACTCAACAGATGGAATCCGCATCTCTTATGTCTCCTGCTTTGGCAGGCGTGTTCTTTACCACTAGTGCCATGTGGGAAGCCCCAAAGGCATCCAGTGAAGTGAATCAAATAGCTCATCCACTTTGGCCCAGTATTGTCTTTCCTTGACAATTACCCTGGTGAAGCTGGCAGAGAAAATGGCTGGGGTTCACATACAAGCGTGGTTTATAAAACTTCCACATGGAAAATAAGATCGAGAACTCTCAAAAAGGGGTCTATTAAATAAACTGGGTAGTTGGTTTCATTGGAACATAGGCAGTAGTTGAAAACTATGCTTTTTAGTGAAAAGTGTTCAAAATTCAGTGTGCTATTAAGGTCGCAAAACAGTTCAAAAGACACAATAATTACTAATATTTTATAATACACTACATCTTAGAAAATGATTCGATGGAACTACAAAAATATTACTATTTCTTCTCTCAGGTGGAGGGACTCAGAGAGATATAAACTTTTTCAAAAGACTTTTTTGAGATCAAAATTTTCTACCATGGATCTATACTACACTGAATTTGCTTGAAGTTAGTACAAAACGAAAGGCAAGTACAAATTTGTCCAACAGTGCTCTTTCATCACTCCAAAAATAGCACTTTTTTATATAAATGTCAACAGGACAATGTACTTCATTGGGGTATATCATTTACTTTTTACCTGGCTACACGTTAGGAACAATAAATTCATCAAAACTCTCGGCTGAATTAAAAGTATATATGAAAAGCAAGCTTCATTTAAAAGAATACAACCTATGCACACACAGCGGAGAAGGCAATGGCACCCCACTCCAGTACTCTTGCCTGGAGGATCCCATGGATGGAGGAGCCTGGTGGGCTGCAATCCATGGGGTCGCGAAGACTCAGACACAACTGAGCGACTTCCATTTCACTTTTCTCTTTCACGCATTGGAGAAGGAAATGGCAACCCACTCCAGTGTTCTTGCCTGCAGAATTCCAGGGACGGGGGAGCCTGGTGGGCTGCCGTCTATGGGGTCACACAGAGTCGAGCACGACTGAAGTGACTTAGCCGCCGCAGCAGCATGTACACACAGCTTTACTAGCAGTCTTACGTAGAATTTCAAAGAAAGGAAGACACCGCTTCTAATAACAAAACGTCAGTAGCCACAGTCATCACTGATTGGCTATTGAGGAAAAGCATGGGGCTTACGTAACTTCCGAGGCGGGGCCTCGGACGCGCGGGAGCTGGTGGTCTCCATGGCAACCAGCGGGGACCGCGCTAGGCCCGCCTGCCGCCCGCACCTCCGCGGTGCACGCTCCCGGCCCGCGCCACGACCGGGGCCTCGGTCCCAGACAGGCTCGTGCTCCCGCCAGAAGCCGCCCGCGCCCGCCTCCCGCCGCCGCCTCGACCTGACCTGACCGGGAAGCAGTTCCGGCGGGCCGCCGCCGCCGTGACTCATCGGCCAGCCCGCATCCCGGCGATCGGGCCATCTTGGTGGCGGCCGGCCCGGGCAGACGGAGCCGCGGAGGAAGCCGCGGAGACCAGGTAGGCGCCCGCCGCCCGCCCTCGGTCCTCCGGCGCCGCCGCCGCGAGAGCTTCTTCCCTTTGTTCTGCCCATGTGGGCGCCGGTCTTCTGGCGAGGGGGGGCGCCCGCCTCGCCGCCCGCCCTCTGCCCATCCCACGCCGCCTCCCTCCCTTCGAACCCCCTTTCCGCAGTCGAAACCTTGTTTTTTTTTAAACCGTGTTTTCATCCTTCAGGGCCCTGCAGCCCACTGTGGCCTTGTGAGCGCGGCGATTCAGGAGCGACATCCGGAGCTCGGGATCCGCGAGGGCCTGCACCCCCTGCCTGGCCCGGGGCTGTGCGCATCTCTGGGTCCGTCTGCCCTGCCCTCTTGTTGGGTCTTCTCGTCCACGCTTGAGTCTTGAACCACCACCCTTAACCCCATTGCTCTCTGGGTCTACCCAATTTTAGCATCACAGGTGCTCAGGTTCTGGGTTACCAAACCCAACCCCCCCCCCCCCCCCCCCCCCCCCCCCCCCCCACCACCTTCTCCACTTTTGTCAGTCTCAGCCTTTGACTGACCTCTGGCCAACATGGTCCAACCCCAGACCTCAAAAGCTGAAACCCCAGCCTCTGCAGCTTCTCCTAGTGCCCCCATGGACGACGTCATCGACACCCTGACCTCGCTGCGCCTCACCAACTCGGCGCTCAGGCGCGAGGCCTCGACCCTTCGCGCAGAGAAGGCCAACCTCACCAACATGCTGGAGAGCGTGATGGCGGAGCTGACCCTGTTGCGCACCCGGGCTCGGATTCCCGGGGCGCTGCAGATCACCCCACCCATCTCGGCCATTACCTCCAATGGGACCCGGCCGATGACCACGCCTCCGACCTCGCTGCCCGAGCCCTTTTCCGGAGACCCCGGCCAGCTGGCGGGCTTCTTGATGCAGATGGACAGATTCATGATCTTCCAGGCCTCCCGCTTCCCCGGGGAGGCCGAACGAGTGGCGTTCCTCGTGTCCCGGCTCACCGGGGAGGCCGAGAAGTGGGCGATCCCCCACATGCAACCCGACAGCCCCTTACGAAACAACTATCAGGGGTTCCTGGCCGAGTTGCGGAGAACCTACAAGTCTCCGCTGCGGCACGCCCGGCGCGCGCAGATCAGAAAAACTTCGGCCTCCAATCGAGCCATGCGGGAACGGCAGACCCTCTGCCGCCAGCTGGCCGCCACCGGCACAGCGCCCTGCCCTGTGCACCCAGCCTCCAGTGGGACCAGTCCAGCCCCGGCCCTGCCCACCCGAGCTCGGAACCTTTAGGAATCGGCCATCATCCTGGTCGCATCTGCAGCCATCCAGGTAGCATACCCCCTTTGCTGCGTAGAAGAAATGTCCATACCACAGCATCACTTTGTTTGAAGACGTCCCTTCCTGCCTCTGTAGACCTGCTCCATGAGGACATCTCCTGTCATCACTCTGGGGCGCCCTGTGACCCACCTTGCTTCCTGGCATCACGTACTTGCTTCGGACCTCCACTGCATGTTTCCTTTCTCTTGCTTGCAATTCCAGCTCTTCTAGTGGCCTCAGCTCTGCTGCTTGGTTAGTCTCACTCACAATACACTTGGGACTGTCTGGGCTGGCGTTTTCCCCAGCCTGACCAGGCTCGTGGATGCAGCTCCCCCACCCTCCGCAGGCCCTGGGGCAGTTCCCCACCTGATCGCCCTGTTCTCAGTGATGAGCTTGCTGGTGCCAAAAGAAGCCTCCTTGGCCAGGCAGGTGGCTTGACCTGGAGAGGGGGTCTGGAGTGCTGCCAGCCTCTCCAGGGCCCCGTGCAGCAGGTGGGGGCCTCATCTCTGCTGTCAGTGTCCGAGTGATCACGGCCGGGAGTGAGTTTCCAGGGTTCTCGGGACCAGCTTCACTCTGCACAGGAGTAGGCAGTCACTGTGCCCCATTGCTGCACCTGGGAAGACGGACAGTGCAGCCTTAGGGGAGCGCCTCCGGAGGCCACACCCACCCCCATCAGTGCCTGGCTTTAGCTGCCAGTGTTTTGATAGCACCAGGGTTGGGGGGAATCTGGAACTCGCCTGCTCAGAAGGTCAGTGTGACTGGTGTCACTGGGCAGTTCCACATACGTGTCCATCTGTGCCCAAGGCCCCCTGGCAGGCTGAGGGGTGGACTCGAGAGGCTCACTCTGCTGCCCTGGTCCCCCTTGGGAGTCTGTGGTGGTGTGCAGCCCCCTCTTCTCTCTGCCCCCTGCACGTGGAGGTGGGCCTGTCTGGCTTGAGACCTGTTCCCTTCTCCACGCAGGGGCATGTGGCCTTCACCTCAGCTCTTGGAGCCACACACACGGTCTCTAGGTCTCCAAAGCCTCGGTAGCATGCCCTTCCCAGGCCTGGGCCGTCCATCAGACGTCTAGCCTCTGTCCCAGAAAACCTGGACTCAGAGCTGGGAGCCCCAGCACCCCTGGACACATCATGGAGCCCTTAAGGTGACGGGGTGTCTGCCTGTCTGACCCCAGCGGGGGCGGTGCTGGCATTTGCAAAGGAGAAGAACAGTGGGCTGCCCAGGTTCGAAGGTAGTGACAGTGCAGGGCTGGCACTCGGGTCCTGATTCCGAGAGACAGAGCCGTGCCTTCGAGTGGTGGGTGGCCTTGTGCTTTCTCCTGGGGACACCTAGAGTCACTTTCTAAATGAGGCTTTGCCAGGCCCTTTGACCTGGGTTGCTCCTGCCTTATTCGATACCAATGATGCCCTGCCCCCAGGCTGTGGGGAAATGGGCCATTCTTCCCTGGGTTTATCAGTCCCGGCCTGACTGCAGGAGGATAACCTCTGTGCTCCCCTCTACAAGCCTGCATCTTGGGACCTCCAGAGGTTGTCTCCTAGGACCCATGCCCTCCTGAGCAATTCGATGATGCTGGGGAGAGTGACTGTGTTCCTGAAAAGTCCACTGCCTGCAAGGTCAAGGTGGTTCTGTGGCTGCTGGAGTTCACGGACCACTGCCACCCCCTCATCGTAAACTCTGTTAGCCCAATTGCCCTGCTGAACCACTGCCTGGACGTAGGCTTCAGACCCCCCTAGATTCTGGCCAGACTGTTCAGGCGGGACCATGGTGCTCATTAAGCATGAAGTGGGGGAGACACAGGGGGACCACTCTTCAAGGGAACATGGGCTGTCCGGTGGGGGGTGCACAAACCACTTGCACTTCCTGCTCTCTTCTGCCTGCCTGCCAAGTAGAGGTGCCCACAGCTCAAGGGGTACGGTGGCACCCACAGGAGAGGGGGCCTGCAGGGCTAGCTGGCACCTTAAAGGTTTCCACATGGCCTGGCCCAGCCAAGGCAGGAGACCCAGCCCGAGAGCAGGGCAGAAACTGCTTGCCAACCTTGGGGTCTGCCCAGGTGGCATTCAGAAGTCCTACCACGTTTGCATCTGCACCTTGTTTCAGCCGCTGCACCTTGCTAGCCTGAGGCCTGCCATCTGCATGTGGGTTCTTGCGCCCAGCCCTGGCTGTTGCCCTGGCTTCGCTTGGCTTGGTGGTGTGGCAAGCCGTTGGTGCTCATGGTTACAGGTTGGGGACTGGTGCTGTTGGACGTCTGTGGCCTTCTTGATTGCCTCCTGCGACCTCAGAAACCGGAGTGAATGTGAGGCTTGGGGTTGGATTTGGAAGAAGCCCTGCGGTGGGAGCCCCCAGTGGCTCTAGTGGAAGACACCCTCGTCCCCAGCTGGAGAGGACACCACGCTCCTTGCATCCCAGAGCAAGAACACATGGCTGAGAGGCTCAAGTTGGAGAAGGCAGTGGTGGAGGAGAGCTGCTCTGTACATATTTGGGGGTTATAATTTCTCTAAATTTAAGAGAACATATGTTGATTTATAAAAGGGCCAGGCAGTTAGTAGTGTTAACTGTGCATGCGAGGGAAGGGTTTGTGTTTTCGTGGTGTTCACGGTACCTGGACCACCTTGTGACTGTTCCTTGGTCTCCACGTTGCCCCATCTGGTAAGGAAGGTTCATAGTGTAGCAGGGCACCATTTGAGATCAGAGTTAGGAGGGGTGACCTCTGGCCTGCTGTATTGTGCGACCTTGGGATTAAGTTAATGTCCCAGAGCATTTCTGTGACTTCTGGGAAAAAACCAAGACCCGAGTCCCTGGTCCCAGGTGAGTATGTAATGAATGAGTCATGACACAGAGCCCAAAAGTACCGTGTGAAGTGCAGGTAAGACTTTTCTGATGCACAAGCTGCTGTTGTCAAGAGGGACAGAACTACCTGCTGGACCATGATTCTGGCCTTTAGGAGAATGAACAGATGTGGGGAGAGCTAGGCAGGTGCTTAGATTACTTTAAGGGAGCAGCCCAACCAGCTTCCAGGGCTGGAGTTTGGGCTGGAAGAGGGAGAGAACTTAGCAGAGGTCCTGTCCAGCTTGCAGCCAGAGCAGGAAGCCTGGGTCTCCGCTACTTGAGAAGCCTTAGGTTAGGGGCTTAGAGATGAAGACACAGCTGGACTCTGGAGAAGGCACGAAAGTTTGGCCGTGTGGGGAGAGGGCTGGGGTTTAGGAAAATCCCATCACCCACCGTGGGTGGACAGACTCTGGTGTAGTCGTGGGGTCCCTGTGTTGACTGTGGCAGGCACAGCACAGACACAGTAGATGAGGGGTGGGGTACTGCTCGCCCCTTGCTGCAGCACCACTAACTCCTTTTCATAAGTAACCATGTACTAGCATCTCATCAAAGTCAACCTACACATTATAGAAATTTTGGAAAATAGAGGAGTAGAAAATGTACAATTTTAACATTTTGGCGTCTCCTTCCAGTCTCCCCTCACCCCAATCATGGTTCCTCTGCTTTTTTAACATTGGGATGCTACCCTTCTGTAATACGGTACTGTGTAGCTGTTCTCACTTATGTCACGGGCAGCTTTCTCAGTTCATTTTGAAATGGCTGTGTACTCCACCGTCAGGCAGTGCCAGTGGTTGATCACCAATTCTCTTAATGATTTTTCACCATTGGAAATCGACGACTATCTTTGTGCATAAAGCTTTCCCCGATTCAAGTTATTTCCTTAAGATAGATCCTCAGAGATGGGATGATGGAATTAAAGAATATGAGAACCTTCAAGGCTCTGGTTACTTATTGACAAACGGTTTCCAGAAATGTTTGTGTCCCTTTACACGGCCACCAGCAAGGATAAACGTGCCCGTCTATCATCTTGCCAGCACTGAGTGTTCTCGCCTGGTTAAATATTTGCCAATCTGGTCATGGAAAAATAGCATTGTATTTTAGTTTGCATTTCTTTTTTTTTTTTTAATTTCTGGCAAAGTAGAACATCTTTCACGTTAAGCAGTTGTATTTCTTTTGTGCGTTGTCGTGTCCTCTGCTCTTACCTACTGGCGTTTGATACGTTTGTATGAGCTCGTTGCATATTAAAAATATTAACCCGTTGTGTGTTGTGCTCACTGCACGTGTTTCTGGCTTTTTATTACTGAGATTTTAGCCTGATACATAGCTAATCTGTCCCTTCACTGGGCCCTGTGCCCACCAGACTAACACAATGCAGGCGCTTACATTTGTCCCTTTTGTTCATGGCTGTATCACTGCACCTGTAACAGTGTGTTAGGACACACAGTAGGTACGCCATAAACGTTTGTGGGACTGTTACATGGATGGGTGTGCTGAGTGCTGGGACCCCACCAAAGCACTTACAGACCCAGGACTGCTCACAGGCGTTTTGGCCCCAGAATCCCTTCACACATTCAAACTCCTTTAGGACCCGAGAGAGTTTCTAATGTAGGTTTTGTTTATCAGTATTTACTATATCACAAGTTAAGATGGAGAATGTTTCTAAATGCTATTTAGAAGATAAACTCATTACCTGACCACATAAATAGCATATTTTAAAGAAAACTTTTTAAAAAAATGGGGGGGGGTGGAGTTTCCACTAAATTCTTTCACAGTTTTGCAAATTTTGTGTCTGGCTTAATAGAAGACAGCTGGGGCCTCAGACCTGCCCCTGCTCTTCATCTTTTGCAAGATCACCCATCATGTAGTCTCTGGAAAATTCCGCTGTACACTCAGGAGACAGCAGGAGTGGAAAACGCCCAGATATTTTGGTAGCATTATGAAAACAGGAATGCCTCCCAGGCCCGGAAGAGGTCCTGCCCACTTTGAGAACCTCTGGTCCAAGAAGAGACAGAACAGTCCGTTTGCAGTCTGTCCTGCAAACACCTCCATCTGTTCTTTGTGGTTTCCTTGGCTGCTTTAAACTTAAGGTCTTTGTTTCCCTCTAGAATTAATAAAGACATTTCTGCAGTTAGTTTGTAGTGTGAGGTGAAGATCTGACTTGACTTCTCAGTGTTTAAACCAATAACCTGAGCTCATCTATTCTCATCTATTTTAACTTCATTCTCTGCTTCATTCATGTGTTTCTTCATCCCATCTGAAAATCTTACTTATCAGAGGGCCAACTGTCCCAATATCTGATGATCCACTTTCTTCCCCCAGAACCTCCTTTTAAAAAATGATTTCGGGGCTTCCCAGGTGGCTCAGTGGTAAAGATTCCACCTGCCAATGCAGGAGACAGGAGTTGGCTACCTGGTCTGGGAAGATGCCCCATGCCGCAGAGCAGCTAAAGCCCATGCACCACAACTACTGAGCCTGTGCTCTAGAGCCTGGGAGTCGCGACTAAGGAGCCCGTGCGCCCTAGAGCTCGTGTTCTGCAACAACCGGAGCCACCACAGTGAGACAAGTTGGCACTGCGCTGAAGGGGAGCCCTCACGGGCCGCAACTAGAGGAGAAAAGTCCACGCAGCAATGGAGTATCCAGCCCAGCCAGAATTAAAGAAAACCTAAAAACGATTTTGGGGTTATATTTTGTACTCCCCTCTAATGGAGGATCTGCCCCTTCTGGTTTTCTTGGCTGTTATTGCCGGATGAACATAAAAATGAATTCTAAATTTTGCTCCACCTCCCAGTACAGGCGCAGGGCTGCCCAGTCCTGTACAGGCCAGCGCCCTGGAGGGTGGGTGGCCTCTGCTCTTTCTGCCCATGGAAGGCCCTGCCCGGGGCATTCCAACCAACATTCCTCTCTGACTGGTGGCTGCTGGTTTGGGGTTGGGATAAAAATCTATGCCCCAAGTGGCTAGCCTGCTGTGTGCTGAAGCATCTTCTGTTTGGAAGTATCTAGAGTGCTGGCTGGCCCCAGAAGGCTGGTCCTGAGAGGTTTACAAGGGCCGGCCTGCCTCTTTCCGTGGACCTTCCCTGGGTTCCGGAACCTCTGGAGGTAGCTGGGAAGTGTTGTGGATTCCAAATGGTATTGAAAGTGAAAGTGAAGTCGCTCAGTCATCTCCGACTCTGCGACCCGGTGGACTGTAGGCCTCCAGGCTCCTCCACCCATGGGATTCTCCAGGCACGAGTCCTGGAGTGGGTTGCTATTTCCTTCTCCAGGGGATCTTCCTGACCCAGGGATCGAACCCGGGTCTCCCGCATTGCAAGCAGACACTTAAACCTCTGAGCCACCAGGGAAGCCCTCCCAAATGGTATTATGTCCCGAGAAACCTGCCGGTCACGCTTCAAGCAGCACATTTAAACCATCAGAGAGAGCCTGCCGACTCTTGCAGATCTTCTGAGCATTCTCAAAGACGGGAGGCCTCTGTGATCGGCTGGTGAGTTTCCAGCGGCCGCCTCAGGCTCCCGACCTCTGCTGAAGACTCTTGCTGTCAAGAAACGTGATGGTCACCTCTAGGCATGCACTGTCCAGGGGCATGGAGCTGAACTCTCCCTGTGGAGCCAAGACCACACACGAGAGGGAAAGTCCATGTTCTGAACTTGGAGAGTGGCTGATAAGCCGTCAGCCCCACACCTGTGCAGATGGCCTCACCCTACCAGCCCTAACACAGAGCACTGGCAGGCTGGCGGCTTCTTTGCCAAGTTTTCGCTCCTTGCCTGGTGGCTCAGCTGGTGAAGGAGCTGCCTGCAATGCAGGAGACCTGGGTTCGATCCCTGGGTTGGGAAGATGCCCTGGAGAAGGGAGAGGCTCCCCACTCCAGTATTCTGGCCTGGAGAATTCCATGGACAGTAAAGAGTCGGACACGACTGAGCGACTTTCACTCACTCACTCACTGGGCAAAAAGCCGGACCACGCTCCCCAGCTCCCTCTCCAGCCCAGCGGGGCTCAGTGACGCGCAGAAATGCCGGCGGGAGGGCTGGTCTGTGTTCTCCCTCCTTCAACCCTTGGATCCCTGCTGATGGTCAAGGTGACCTTGGCAAACACACGGTGAGAGGGGCAGGCCTGCAGGACAGAGGCTCCAAGCCACAGTTTGGGGGAGTGCTGCCAGGGTCCCCCAAAGGGGGGGGGCCTGGGGCCCAGAGCGTGACAGGGTGGTGGTCGCCCAGCGGTGGCGGGTGGGGGCGCGGAGAGGGACGGGTGGTCTGAGGAGGGGTGAGCCCCCTGGCCACTCAGCGCCGAGTGAGGGCCACAGAGAGTCCACAGCGTCCCCAGGAGCCCTGAGTCCTCCTTGCCCGAGTGGCCCTGCACAGGGGCCAGTGTGGCCTGGGGAGGCCAAGAGTGAAGCCAAGAGACGAACTTAGTCCCTCCAAAGCCTCTGGGGTCACAGAAAGCTCTGGCTAGCCCTGGGGAGAGGGCACGAGACACACCCAGAATTGCACGTGAGCCAAATATTTCCCAGAAGTACTTCCCAGGTGGTGTTAGTGGTGGAGAATCTGCCTGGAATGAGGGAGTTGCAGGAGATGCAGGTTCGATTCCTGGATTGGGAAGATCCTACAGAGGAGGAAATGGCAACCCACTCCAGTATTCTGGCCTGGAGAATCCACGGACAGAGGAGCCTAGGGGGCTACAGTCCATGGGATCGCAAGAGTTGGACATGACTGAGTGACTTAGATGCACACACACAGGCAGATGGCTTAGTTTTAACAAGCGCCCGTTCTACAAACAAAAATGACAAGAAAGCCTCGGAATGTGGCCAAGATATCATTCAGGAACCTCACACCTAGTGGGAAGGGGTTTGATAGATCCCTTTGGACTGGAGTTCGGAAGAAATAAAATTGTTGCTATTTCTATTCCCAATGAGTTGAGATGCCTCAATAAACCAATTCCACTTAATTCACTAAAAGGATGAAAACCCCACAAAGCTATGAAATAACAAAACGGGAAAAGCAGAGAAAACTCTGGTATTCTCAACCCTACAGGAGCTTCAGGGCATGAAAAACAGTGTGTCAGAGTGACTCCACCCTTTGCACGCCGACTGCCTGGAAGGGTTTAGAAGAACCTTTGGAATCTGAGTGAGCAAAGGCCCAGATAACACACTGCTGTGTACCTGCCGTCTGCCAGAGACGGTGCTAGAAGCTGAAGATGCAAGGGTGAGCAAGACAGAGGACACAGTGGCCCCTGTGGAGTCCTCCTCCTTGCTGGGGAGCGGGGACGGACGAGAACAACAAATCCATGTGTACCTCATACGAGGGAGGGGGCAGATAGGGTCCAAGGTGGTTTCTAGAAGGGCTTGAGACTCAGCAGAGCCCCAAGGAAAAGAGAGAAGGGGGCTTAGACTCAAGCCTGACCGTGGTGCTGAAGAGGAAAAGTTATTATGCAAATCCCTGTGTAGTCTTAAAATCAATAGTGTCTTAGACTCAAGGAACTATTTTTTTTTTTCCAACTTGAGATGACACTGAATAACGCTTGTGTTCTCCATAAAGTTGACTTAATACGACACACAATTTATCATGCTGTTACAAAGGTTATTTGGAAACAGACTAACCACTTCATAATATTTCCTCACATTGGGGTATATAATTTGTGTAGCTGTTCTTCCCAGACTGGGTCCATTAAAAAAAAAAAGTCAAGATATAATTTACATACAGTGAAGCGAGCAGAGTTAAGGTGCATGCTTGGGTGTGCTTTGACAAATGTGTGTGCGCATGTCACACCCTCTAAATCAAGATGTGGAACATATCCATCACTCCAGAAAGTTCCCTGGTGCCGTCTGCCAGTCAATCTCTCCCCACGCCTGCTGGGCAACCACTGTTTTAATATCTGTGCCCATAGATTCGCTTTGACTGTTCTGGAATTTCACATCAATGGATTCATGAAGTATGCACTCCCTCGTATTTTAAGCATCTCTTGTTATTAGGGTGTTTTAACATCCATCCATGTTGGTACTTATTTTTGTTCAGTTGCTAAGTTTTGTCCGACTCTTTGTGACCCCACGGACTGTAGCACACCAGGCTCCCCTGTCCTTCACTATCCCCCAGAGTTTGCTCAAATTTGTATCCATTGAGTCAGTGATGTCATCCAGCTGTCTCATCCTCTGCCACCCCTTCTCCTTTTGCCTTTAATCTTTCCCAGCATCAGGATCTTTTCTAATGAGTCGGCTCTTTACATCAGGTGGCCAAAGGAATGGAACTTCAGCTTCAGCACCAGTCCTTCTAAGGAACATTCAGGAACGGTTTCCTTTAGGATTGACTGGTTTGATCCCCTTGCTGTCCAAGGGACCCTCCAGAGCCTCCTCCAGCACCACAATAGTGGTGCAAGTATTGGTCGTTCATTACTCGTTACTGCTGATTAACAGTCCATCATTCTGTAGATAGACCCTGGCTGTTTCACCATTCATCTGTTAATGGACATCTAGGCTATTTCCAGAGAAGGCAATGACTCCCTACTCCAGTACTCTTGCCTGGAAAATCCCATGGACGGAGGAGCCTGGTGGGCTGCAGTCCATGGGGTCGCTGAGGGTCGGACACGACTGAGCGATTTCACTTTCACTTTTCACTTTCATGCATTGGAGAAGGAAATGGCAACCCACTCCAGTGTTCTTGCCTGGAGAATCCCAGGGACGGGGGAGCCTGGTGGGCTGCTGTCTATGGGGTCACACAGAATCGGATATGACTGAAGTGACTTAGCAGCAGCAGCAGCAGCAGGCTACTTCCAGGTTGGACAAATACAAGTAAAGTTGCTATGAACATCCCCAGAAAAGCCTTCTTGTGTACTTGTTTGCATTTCTCTTGGGTGAATACCAGGAGCTGAATTGCTGGCTTGTAGGCACGCTGTATCACTTTATAAGAAACTGCCAAACTGCCTCCAGGATGGCTGCACCGTGTTACATTTGTGTGTGCGAGTTCTTGTTGGTCTGGCCTCCTCTCTTCACTTGTGGTTTCAGTCATTTTAATTTCAGCTCTTCTGGTTGGTGAGTAAGCGTATCCCATAACAATTTTTCTTTACGTTTACCTGAATTCAGATGATTCTGAGCCTATCTTTGCTAGCCATGAATGTATTTTCCCTCCTGATGTTTTATGAAAGATACCAAACGTACAAAAAAGTTGAAAAAAAAACCACTGTACCATAAACATCCAATTATCCACCAGTTATATTCTACAATGAACACTATGCTGAATTTTCTTTACTACATGCCCATCCATTCTTCCATCCATCCTCAACATCTTAGTTTTAACGAATAGCAAAGTAAGTGAAAAACGCTAGTATACTTCACTCCTAAGCACTTGGCATGCAGGTCACACACTAGACTTCAGTATTTGTTACAGTTAACTTTTTATCTGTGGGAGGAGGATTAATTCACCTATAGTTAAAGCATCATCAATTTTTTTTTTGCCACTCTGAGTGCCACTGGAATCTTGGCTTCCTGACAAGCGATTGAACCCTTGACCCTTGCCTTGGAAGCATGGAATCCTAACCACTGGACCCACCAGGGAAGTCCTGAAACCATCAGTTTTAAGAATACCATCTGAGGAGTTTTGAAAAATGCATCCGCCATCCAGCCATCTAATGGGTCACTGTTATCCAAGGCCCTATCAATGTATAGTACATCACCACCCAGAAAATTCCCTAATGCTCCTCCCCAGTCTTAAGAATTTTTGTCAATCTGCAAGACGCAGTGTCCTGTAATCTCTTTCAAAAAATGATGATTTTAACTTAAAATTTTTTATTGAAATACAGTTGATTTACAGAGCTGTGTTTATTTCAGGTATATAGCAAAGTGATACAGTTATCCATATCTATGTATATATCTATTTTTTTTAGATTCTTTTCCAGTTTTAACTTTTACATGTAGGTTCTGATTCATCTCAAATAAATATTTTGTCAGCAATATGAGATGGGGTTGAAATTTGTCCCCCCACCACATGAATATCTAATTGCTTTAGAATAATTTGCTGAAAGACTCTATCTGTCCATTGGATTGCTTTGGTGACTGTTTAAGTCAAATGACCAAATAGAATTTGTCTACTTCTGGACTCCTTTTTCATAAATCTATTTGTCTACTCCCATGCCAGAACTATGCTATCTGGATTACTGTGACTTTGTAGCAAGCTTTGAACTCAGGGTGTATAAATGCTGCACTGATGTTCTTCCTTTTCAAGATCCCTGTGGGAAACCTACATCTGTGTGCTCCAGTTAGTAAGTCACTAGACACATGTGGCTATTTAAATTTATTAAAATTAAGTAAAACGAAAGATTTAGTTCCTTGGATACAATAACCACATTTTAAATGCTCAGGAGAGCATTTCCGTGATCATAGTTCTATTTTAGGTCCTTTGCAATTCTATATAAATTTTATAATCATTTCATCCATTTCTATTAAGGAAACCCGCTGGGGCTCTGATTGGAAAGGAATTGCATCTACAGATTTAAGTGGCTGGGAACTGACATTTTAATAATGTCGAGGCTTCCAATACATGAATATGGTTTATTGCTCACTTTGTTAAGAATTTCTTTAATTTTTCTCAGCAGTTTTGCAGTTAATGTCCTTATACGTCTTTTGGGAACTTATTCCCAAGGATTTTATGATTCCTGGTAATATTTTAAATGGAATTTAAAAAATTAATTTTGTAATTGTTTGTTGCTAATGTATAAATGGAAGGAAAGTTATGACCAACCTAGACAGCATATTCAAAAGCAGAGACATTACTTTGCCAACAAAGGTTCGTCTAGTCAAGGCTATGGTTTTTCCAGTGGTGTATGCATGTGAGAGCTGGACTGTGAAGAAGGCTGAGCGCCAAAGAATTGATGCTTTTGAACTGTGGTGTTGGAGAAGACTCTTGAGAATCCCTTGGACTGCAAGGAGATCTAACCAGTCCATTCTGAAGGAGATCAGCCCTGGGTGTTCTTTGGAAGGAATGATGCTAAAGCTGAAACTCCAGTACTTTGGCCACCTCATGCAAAGACTTGACTCATTGGAAAAGACTCTGATGCTGGGAGAGATTGGGGGCAGGAGGAGAAGGGGGCGACAGAGGATGAGATGGCTGGATGGCATCACTGACTCAATGGACGTGAGTCTGAGTGAACTCCGGGAGTTGGTGATGGACAGGGAGGCCTGGCGTGCTGCGATTCATGGGGTCACAAAGAGTCGGACATGACTGAGCGACAGAACTGAACTGAACTGAATGTATAAAACCCAAACTCATTTTTATATTTGCTTTTATTTTGTGACTTTGCTAAATTCATGCATTAGTTCTGGTAGTTATCCCCAATCTTTTCAGGATTTTCTACACTCACGATCCTATTGTCTGTGAATAAAGAGAGTTTATGTCTGTCTTTTCATTCTGGATGTCTTTTATTTTTTCTCACCTTTCACACTGTCTAGGGCTTTCTAATACAGTGTTAGACAGAAGTCATGGATTGAATAGTCTTGCTTTATTCTTGACCCAGAAAACATTGTGGATATTTCATATTAGCTGTAATGCTAAGTAGCAGTTTCTTATACATACCTTTTAACAGATTCATGAGCTTTTCATCCATCCCTCCTTTGTGAGAGTTCTTGTTTTTTAAAAATCATGAATAGATGTTGAATTCTGTTCAGTGCTTTTTCTGCAATTTAAACAATCATATTTTTCTCTTTCATCCTGTTAACACAGTGAATTAAACTGACTGATTTTCAGAAGCAAAACCAACCCCGTATTCTCAGGATAAACACAATGTGGTAATCCAGTATTATCCTTCTTATAAAATGGTGCATTTACTCTGCTAATATTTTAAAGTACCTTTTGTGTTTGTTATTGATAGGGATATTGGGCTGTCATTTTCTTTTCTGCAACGTCTCTGTTATTAGGGTTATTAGGGTTTATGCTCACCTCATGAAAGATTCGGGGAAGGCAATGGCACCCCACCCCAGTACTCTTGCCTGGAAAATCCCATGGAGGGAGGACCCTGGTGGCCGCAGTCCATGGGGTCGCTAAGTGTCGGACACGACTGAGCGACTTCACTTTTACTTTTCACTTTACTGCATTGGAGAAGGAAATGGCAACCCACTCCAGTGTTCTTGCCTGGAGAATCCCAGGGACGGGGGAGCCTGGTGGGCTGCCGTCTATGGGGTCGCACAGAGTCGGACACGACTGAAGCGACTTAGCAGCAGCAGCAGCAGCATGAAAGATTAGGAGCTCTTCCTCTCTGTTTTCTGAAAGAGTTTATGTAAGATTAGATTATTTCTTCCTCAGTTGTTTAGTGAAGTAATACCACGTGAATCTGGAGTTGACCATAAAGACGGCTGAGCATCAAAGAAATCGATGCTTTCGAATTGTGGTGTTGGAGAAGACTCTTGACAGTGCCTTGGACTGCAAGATCAAACCAGTCCATCCTAAAGGAGATCAGTCCTGAATATTCACTGGAAGGACTGATGTTGAAGCTGACGCTCAAGCTCCAATATTTTGGCCACCTGCTGTGAAGAGCCAACTCATTGGAAAAGACCCTGATGCTGGGAAGATTGAGGGCAAAAGGAGAAGAAGTTGGCAGAGGACTAGATAGTTAGATGGCATCACCAACTCAATGGACATGAGTCTGAGCAAACTCCAGGAGTTGGTGAAGAACAGGGAGGCCTGGTGTGCAGCAGTCCCTGAGGACTGCAGGAGGAGTCCGACACAATTTAGTGACTGAACAACGATCAAGTGTTTGTTAGTGAGTTCAGTTTCTTTAGCAATTCAGTGGGACTGGTCAGTCACCTGTTTCATCTTTAGCGAACTTTGTAGTGTGTGTCTTTTTTGGGAATGTGTCTATTTTATCCAAGCGAGCAAGTTCCTATGCAATATTGTTCTTTACAGCATCGGACTTTGCTTCTATCACCAGACACATCCACAGCTGGGTATTCTTTTTGTTTTGGCTCCATCCTTTCATTATTTCTGGAGTTATTTCTCCACTGATCTCCAGTAGCATATTGGGCCCTTACTGACCTGGGGAGTTTCTCTTTCAGTATCCTATCATTTTGTCTTTTCATACTGTTCATGGGGTTCTAAAGGCAAGAATACTGAAGTGGTTTGCCATTCCCTTCTCCAGCGGACCACACCCTGTCATATCTCTCCACCATGACCCGCCCATCCCAGGTTGCCCCTCGGGCATGGCTTAATCTCATTGAGTTAGACAAGGGTGTGGTCCTTGTGTGATTAGATTGACTAGTTTTCTGTGAGAATGGTTTTAGTGTATTTGCCCTCTGATGCCCTCTTTCAAGACCTACTGTCTTACTTGGGTTTCTCTTACCTTGGGCGTGGGGTATCTCATCCCGGCTGTTCCTGGCTGCTCCCGGCCAGCGAAGCACAGCCATCGCACCTTACCTTGGACGAGGGGTCTCTCCTCACCGCCGCCCTTCCTGACCTCGGTCGTGGGGTAGCTCTTCTCGGCCGTGCTTAGTGCACTGGCCCTCACCGCCGTCCTTCCTCGGTCGTGGGGTAGCTCCTCTCGGCTGCGCTCTTAGTGCGCGACGCAGCCGGCGGGGCGCTCTTAGTGCGCGACGCAGCCGGCGGGGCGCTCTAAGTTTGATAGTAATCCTGCCCACCAGAGCCATTCCTTGAGGTAAGAATGTCCACCTTGTCCAGCTCTAGTGACACCCTTTTTGGCCAGTTGCAAGAGGCCCTTTTTTTTCAAGATGAAACTGGAGCCAATAAAAATACTGGAACTTATTGCCAGTACCAGGCCTATATAAAGGCTGTATTTGTTCTCTGTATTTGTAGAAACGCTCAGGTTGGTTATGCTGGAATTCAGGTCCCTGTAGAGGACAGGAGAAGCCAGCAGCTGTGACACACGTGTGATCTCACACCAAGCCTGGGAGGCATTCGGACAGCTCAGGGATAGCACATAGCCTTCTTGGCAGGGCTCTCCGGGCGGCAGCCTCACCTGTCCCCCCATGACCCCCGACGGGGCTTCTCAGGCGCAGAAGCTCGCTCCTCAAGCAACCAGCCTACTCCTGCTCCCCATGTAACAGCGAACTTTGTAGTGTGTGTCTTTTTGGGGAATGTGTCTATTTTATCCAAGCGAGCAAGTTTACTTGCATAACGTTGTTGATAATATTCCTTATTGAAATCTATAGCATCTCGAGTGTTTTCCCCTCTTCTACTGCATAATACTGTCTTTTTTTTAAAAACATTCTGATTAGATGTTTATCAATTTTACTGATCTTTGGAAACTACCATTTTTTATTTCATTGATTTACTCCATGTTTCTGTTTTCCATATCATTGATTTCTGCTCTTTGTTTTCTTTTTTTTAATTGAGGAATAGTTGATCTACAGTGCCATGTTAATTTCTGCTCTATAGCAAAATGACTCACACACACACACACACACACACACACATATTCTTTTCCATTATAGTTTATCACAGGATACTGAATATAGTTTCTGGGCAACAGAGCCTCGCCATTTCTCCATTCTATATGTAACAGTTTGTATCTGCTAATCCCGAACTCCCCATCCATCCTTCCTCCACTCCCCTTCCCCCTTGGCAAACACCAGTCTATTCTTTATATCCCAGATTCTGTTTCTGTTTCACAGGTAGGTATGTTTGTGTCATATTTCAGATTCTACAAATAAATGATACCATATAGTATTGCTTTTCTCTTTCTGATTTACAATGGCACACCACCCCAGTACATTTGCCTGGAAAATCCCATGGACGGAAGATCCTGGTAGGCTCCAGTCCATGGGGTCGCTAAGAGTCAGACACGACTGAGCGACTTCACTTTCACTTTTCACTTTCATGCATTGGAGAAGGAAATGGCAACCCACTCCAGTGTTCTTGCCTGGAGAATCCCAGGGACGGGGGAGCCTGGTGAGCTTCCGTCTATGGGATCGCACAGAGTCGGACACGACTGAAGCGACTTAGCAGCAGTATGTTCATCTCTAGGTGTATCCATGTTACTGCAAATGCATTTGTTCTTTTTAAGGCTGATATTCCATTGTTTATATATACCAAGGAAGTATGTATGCTTCTTTATCCATTTGTCTGTTGATGGATATCTAGTTTTTTTCCATGTCTTGCCTATTGTGCATAGTGCTGCTATGAATATAGGTGTGCCTGTATCTTTTTGAATTATAGTTTTGTCCAGACAAATGCCCAGGAGTGGGATTGTTGGATCATATGGTAATTCTGTTTTAGTTTTCTGAGGAACCTCCACACTTTCTCTATAGTGGCTGCACAAGCTAACACCGCCACCAACAGAGCAAGGGGTTCCCATTTCCTCACCCCCTCCTCCATCTGCTCTTCTCTTGATTATCCCCTTCTCTCTGCTTCCTCTGGGTTGCATTCTCTCTTCCTTTTCACATTTTGTAAGGTAGAAGATGCCTCTTGCTTCTCCAGAAGCAGTGGGTCTTCCCTAGGTGGCGCTGTAGGGAGAACTTCCTACTTTGATATAGGAGGCGAGAGTGGTGTTGAAGGTTTGCGTATCAAATGGAACACAGCTTTCCCTGGCCTCCTGTCCTGCCCTCAGTGTCCGTCGTGGGCACCAACTCAGGGTCCACGGAAAAGAGCTGTGAATGGGGCATCCACAGTGTGTAGGGCCCCCGGTCCTTTTAAGCGGTCACACTAGCTCATGAGAATTTGAGAATTTATTAAAGTGTCAACTCTTTACTCCTGATCTGTCTTTTTATTTATTTATTTATTTGGCTGCTCTGGGTCTTAGTTGTGGCATACAGGATCTTTAGTTGCAGCAGGTGGGGTCTGGTTCCCTGACCAGGGACCAAACCCAGGCCCCCTTGAACTGGGAGTGCGCAGTCTCAGCCCCTGGACCACCAGGGAAGTCTCTCTCCTGACCTGTCTTTGTGATACCCTTTCCTCCATGCTTTGCAGAAGGTGGAGAAACTGATACCCCCATGTCTGCACAGAGAGGTTGCCACTGTATAACATTCCCATTCCTTCATTTCCTTATGATCTGAGCTGTCTCATGGGCTTAAGAAAAATTGTGATTTTGGAGATTATCAGCTTTTCCTCATCGTTAGGTTGAGTATGGTATTCTCTTGCCATTTTCTACACCCTGAAACTACTTGGCTTTTTTTTTTTTTTAAGTTATGTTTTCTATTTTATTGACCATACATTCAAACTCATAAAACATTTTAAGTATTTTTTCCCAGAAGATTATAAGAAAACATAAATTCATTTTTATTTCTACTTGGATGCAAGTTTCCTGCTCACACGCATTGCTATTAGTCAATCAGTAATCAATTACATTGGATTAAAGAACATGTTATGAATTCACCTGTACTGAAAACATTGAGTTAAAAAAAGTGAACACTCTGTAAACCTGACCCTTACTAGTGGCCCAATAGCTTCCTCTTTTTCACTTTAAAATATAGAATATTTTAAAATTCTGTTAGAGGATGCACAAGCAGGAAATGTTAGAAGAAAATTTATTTGAACAGCTTAAAAGAGAAGATAATCTCTGACCAGTACAAGAACATAATATGATAAAAAAAAAAAAAAGCCGAATAGTAGGCATAAGTGTTTGATAAAAGCTCTGGGGGTCTTCCCAGGTGGCACAATGGTAAAGAATCCACCTGCCAATGCAGAAGATGAAGGAGATGTGTGTTCAATCCCTGGGGCAGAAAGATCCCCTGCAGGAGGAAATGCCAACCCACTGCAGTATTCTTGCTGGGAGAATTCCACAGACAGAGGACTCTGGCCAGTGGGCTGCAGTCCGTGGGGCCACAAAGAGTTGGACGCAACCGAGCAGGCACACAGAAGCTAGAGGGCAGAGGCGAGGATAGATGGTTATTTCCTGATGAGTCCAAGAGACACTCCCTAGGGCTTTCATATATTTAACTCCTAGACACTGGAGTGACTTGGCTTTTTAAAAACAGGAAGAGAAAGGAAAATAGCTTCTTTTACTCACGATTCATATGTGTTTTTGATTTAAAGTTGTTGATAGAGCACATTTTCCCTCACCAATGTAACTTTTCAAAAAATGTAATGACTGTTCATATCCACTTAAAATTTTTTTTTCTTAATATTTATTTATTTGGCTGCACTGGGTCTTGGTTGGGGTGCCCAGGCTTCATTGTTCCACTGCATGTGGGATCTTAGTTCCCCCACCAGGGATCGAACCTGTATCTCCCGCATTGCAAGGTGGATTCTTAACCACTAGCCCACCAGGGAAGACCCTCATACCCACTCTTTATTTCTCACAAACTCAACTTTCCATAATGTTTATCGGTTTGCTCCATTTTACAAAAATAATACATGATTATTGTAGAAAATAGAGTGTAAGTAGAGTATAAAGGAAACAATAAAATGAAAGAGATCAGTTTCAAATAAAATTAAGTACAAAATAATGTATACGTATAAAAAAATTAAACATTGCAGAATATAGAGGGTAAAACACGAGGTAAGCCGTCGATAAGATCATGGCATCTGGTCCCATCACTTCATGGCAAATGGATGGGGAAACAGTGGCTGACTTTATTTTTCTGGGCTCCAAAATCACTGCAGATGGTGATTGCAGCCTTGAAATTAAAAGACGCTTATTCCTTGGAAGGAAACTTATGACCAGCCTAGACAGCATATTAAAAAGCAGAGACATTACTTTGTCAGCAAAGGTTCGTCTAGTCAAAGCTATGGTTTTTCCTGTGGTCATGTATGGATGTGAGAGTTGGACTGTAAAGAAAGCTGAGCACTGAAGAATTGATGCTTTTGAACTGTGGTGTTGGAGAAGACTCTTGAGAGTCCCTTGGAGTGCAAGGAGATCCAACCAGTCCATCCTAAAGGAGATCAGTCCTGGGTGTTCATTGGAAGGACTGATGTTGAAGCCAAAACTCCTGTACTTTGGCCATCTGATGAAAAGACCCTGATGCTGGAAGGGATTGAGGGCAGGAGGAGAAGGAGATGACAGAGGATGAGATGGTTGGATGACATCACTGACTCAATGGACATGAGTTTGGGTGAACTCCGGGAGGTGGTGATGGAGAAGGTGGCCTGGCGTACTGCGGTTCATGGGGTGGCAAAGAGTAGGACATGACTGAGCGACTGAACTGAACTGAAGCTTTCTATGAGGCTTCCCTTGTAGCTCAGTCGCTAAAGAGTCTGCCTGCAATGCAGGAGACCTGGGTTTGATTCCTGGGTTGGGAAGATCCCCTGGAGAAGGAAATGGCAACCCACTCCAGTATTCTTGCCTGGAGAATCCCATGGACAGAGGAGCCTGGACGTCTGTGGTCCATGGGGTCGCAAGAGTTGGACACAACTTAGCAACTAAACCACACCACCAAGGCTTCTATGCAGTGTTTGAATTTTATGTGTCCCTTTCAGATGTTTTGCTACATAAACCCATACACGATAAGTAAGTTCACACCAGCTAAGTTCATATCTAAGGCAGCTACATCTCAGGGCCCTTCAGAGTACAAGATCACCTGGGAATGAGGGCATCCCCAGCACCCTGCACCTCGCTGCTCACACAGAGCCCAGCCCAGCTCCACGGTGGAGATTCGGGCTTCCCTTTATTTTTTATACTGAGGTCTTTCCCCACCTTAGGCTGCACCATGTGGCATGTGGGGACTTATTTCCCCAACCAAGGCTCGGATCTGAACCACTGGGCCAGCAGCAAAGTCCCTTGGGCTTCCCTTTACTTGGGTCTTCTGCCTTTCTTGTCATTGCTTGGCTTATCTGCATTGCCTTCACCTTCCATTCTCTGTCTGAGTCTTACTGAATTTTACCCTCTTTTTCTACTTAGAGGCAACAACTCTCAATTATTCATGATTCTAGTAGTTTCTTGCTTCTTGGCTTCCAGTAAAATCGGCATCCCCTGGACAGATAAGAAGGTCTGTCTCTTCACTGAGAACATCACCTACTGATTTATTTTCTCATTAAATTTAATTGGCTGGAATTCCTGGTATTAGGTAACGGAGATGACAAATGACATTTTAATTTCAGATCAGCTTACTTCTACTTAAATCCTTTTTAGAGACTTCAACAGAAAATTGTCCATTTCATGGAGATTTTCAGATTTATCAGCATAAACCGTGCTGGCATTCTCAGGCTCTGAAAATCCTCTCTGTAACTGTAATGTCCTTTTTCTTCTTTTTAATCTATTTTCCTTTTTGCAATGATTAGATTGGTCAGAGATTGACTACTGTATTATTTATTTTTAAAGAATCAGCTATTGATTTAACATATTGTTTTCCTGTTTTATATTCATGAATTTCTGCCTATATTTTTATCACTTCCTTTCTCCAACTCCAGCACTTCCTAATAAGGGAGAAAGAATCCACTTTCCAGTCTGCACACTAAAAAAATTTAAGTTTCCTGGGCTGTAGACAGGTTTCGGGAGGGAACAGGCTTCTGAAGCAATTAAGTCCAGGAAACAGTGGAGTAAATACAGTTCACTCCTTCCCCTGCCTCCTCCTCCCCCACCCCCAAATTTCTTCTCAAAACCCTCAGAGTCCCAGTGTTCATTAAGAACATCAGAGGACGGTCAGTTTACGTTCTCCCAGACTGATTCATTAGAATATGGAATCCTCTTCTTCCCTCTGAACTTCTTTTAGGCTTATGATGTCTCAGAATTCACACTGGAAAATGCTTCTCTAGTGCTTAATTGGGGCTTCCTGGTTGGCTCAGTCGGTAAAGAATCTGCCTTCAATGCAGGAGACCTGGGTTCGAGCCCTGGGTTGGGAAGATCCCGTGGAGAAGGACATGGCAACCCACTCCAGTATTCTGGCCTGGAGAATCCCGTGGACAGAGGAGCCTGCTGGGCTACAGTCCACGGGGTCACAAAGAGTCAGACACGACCGAGCAACTAAGCACAGCACAGAGCTTAACTGTTCCAGCTGATGTGTCTCTTTCTCCCCTTCTCTCCGCCTCCTGAGCCCAGTGGAGACCACCTTGGGTCTCGATCCTGCCGTCTCCATGTGTTAGGACGTACGAGAAACATGGTGATGAAATGCCAGCACATTGGCCCAGGACCTGCTGCTTACAAGGCCTGGCAGAAGCGTGCCCTGCTCACACCTTGACTTAAGCCCAGTGTAACCCACTTTGGGCTTCTGGCCTCCAGACTGTACAAGAATAAATTTGTGTGATTTGAGGCCCCCAGTTTGTGATAAGTTGTTACAGAAGCTTTGTCGCTGTTGTTTAGTTGCTCAGTCGCGTCTGACTCTTTGTGACCCCATGGACTGTAGCCCGCCAGGCTCCTCTGTTCATGGGACTTCCTAGGCAAGAGTACTGGTGGGGGTGGCCATTTTCTTCTCCAGGGGATCTTCCCGACCCAGGGATCAAACCTGCATCTCCTGTGTTGGCAGGCAAGGTCTCTGCCCCTGATCCACCGGGGAAGCTATGGTAAACTAAATAGAGGCTACTATGGAAACAACTGTGACAATTCAATGTGAAATTTTACGTGCAATGGATAAATTTATAGAAAGAAGACAATGCTCCAAAACTGGCACAAAAAGAAAGGAAAAATCTGAATCTGTAACTGAAAACTTACCCACAAAGAAGACTCCAGGACCAGATGGCTTCACCAGAGAATTATAGCTCACATTTAAGGAAAAACAATGCTATCCTTACACAAAGCCTTCCAGAGAGAGAAAAAAGGGAAGATGGCCCAGCGTGCTTTGCAAAACCAGTTTAACTTGATATAAAAAAGGGAAAAGGATAATATAAGAAAGAAAAATCATAGACAAATCTCACTCATGAACATAGATGCAAAAATTCTAAATTAAATACGAAAAAAGCAACCAAACTGCAAGGTAGATTTAGTATTGTAAACTGAAACATCATTTGGTAAATTAACAGTTTAGGGGAGAAAAATATGATTATTTTAATGAATGTAGAAAAAGTACTTGGTAAAGTCCAATATCCACTCATGAAAAAAAGAACTCTAAGAAAACTAAGAAGATAAAGAAATTCCTTAATTTTTTGAAAGATATCCACCAGAAAATCTGCAGAAGATTCATATTTATTGGTGAAATGCTGAAAGACTTTCTCTTAAGACTGGCAGCTAGACAAAGATGCTTACTAACATTACTTCTGTTCAACGTTAGACTAGGGGTCCTAGCCAATGTAATAAGGCAATAAAAATAAGGAAATCACAGGGTTTGGAAATGCAGCAACAGATTTGTCTTTATCTACATAAAATGAAATTGTATATGTCTCAAAGAGATGTTATAGGTAAATTATTAGATAATTTAGTAAGAGAGGGTTACAAGTCAATATACAAAAGTAAATTGGATTTCTATAATCAGAAATGAACAGAAAATGAAAAGGTTAAAGATGGCATTTAAATACTACAAAAAAGTGTATGCTGATAAAATTAGGCAACTTAGATGAAATGGAGAAATTCATAGGAAGATAGAAACTATCAACACAGACCCTAGAAGAAACAGGAAAGCTGAGTAGATACCAGCAGTTGATATTAGTCGCGTAAAAACTTCCCACAAGGATGGCCCAGTTCCAGATGGCTTCACTGGTGGAACACCAAACATTTAAAGAAGAATTAATACCTATTCTTTATAGATTCTTTACCTCCCCCCAAAAAAATATCACAGAGAAGGGAACATTATGCAACACATTTGGAGCCCAGTAATCAGTCCAGTTCAGCTCAGTCGCTCAGTCGTGTCCGACTCTTTGCGACCCTGTGGACTGCAGCACGCCAGGCCTCCCTGTCCATCACCAACTCCCAGAGCTCACTCAAACTCATGTCCATCGAGTCAGTGATGCCATCCAACCATCTCGTCCTCTGTCGTCCCCTTCTCCTCCCGCCTTCAACCTTTCCTAGCATCAGGATCTTTTCCAATGAATCAGTTCTTCGCATCAGGAGGCCAAAGTATTGGAGTTTCAGCTTCAGCATCAGCCCTTCCAATGAATATTCAGGACTGATTTCCTTTAGGATGGACTGGTTGGATTACAGCCTAGTAATACCCTGATACCAAAACCAGACAAACCTACCTTGAGAAAACTACAGACCAATATCACATGAGTATCCATGCAAAAATCCTCCATTAATTACTAGCAAACCAAATCCCGTGAGATATGAAAAGGACTGTCCTCCATGACTGAGTAGGATTTATCCCAATAATGCAAGGATGTTTGAACAGCCAGAAATCAACTAATATAATTAATCATATCAATAAAATAATAAACAATGACAAAACAATCATCTCAGTAGATGCAGATTAAGTATTTGACAAAAATACAGCACACTTTCGTGATAAAAATACTCAAGAAACCAGGAATTGAAAAGACTTTCTTCAGTCTGATAAAGGGCATCTATAAAAAGTCCACAAGGGGAAGAATTGGAAGCAGTGACAGATTTTATTTTCCTGAACTCCAAAATCACTGGGGATGGTGACTGCAGCCATGAAATTAGAAGATGCTTGCTCCTTAGAAGGAAAGCTATGAAAACCCAGACAGTGAATTAAAAAGCAGAAGGTCTGTATAGTCAAAACTGGTTTTTCCAGTAGCTGTGTACAGATGTGAGAGTACAGACCATAAAGAGGGTCATGTGCAGACCATAAAGAGGGCTGAGTGCTGAAGAATTGATAATTTCGAATTGTGGTTCTGGAGAAGACTTGAGAGTCCCTTGGACTGCAAGGAGATTAAACCAGTTAATCCTAAAGGATTATACTAAGAGAATCAACCCTGGATAGTCATTGGAAGGACTGATGCTGAAGCTCCAATTATTTGGTCACCTGATGTGAAGAGCTGACTCACTGGAAAAGACCCTGATGCTGAGAAAGACTGAGGGCAGGAGAAGAGGGTGAGAGAGGATGAAATGGTTAGACAGCATCACTGACTCAATGGAGATGACTTTGAGCAAGCTCCGTGAGATAGTGAAGGACAGGGAATCCTGCTGTGCTGCAGTCCACGGGGTTGCAAAAAGTCGGACACGACTTAGTGATTAAACAACAAAACATCACATTTAGTGGTGGAAGTTCAGATGCTTTCCCCTGAGATCAGGAGCAAAACAAGGATGTCCATCCTCATGACTTCTATTCCACATTTTACGGGGGATCTAGCCAGGGCAATTGGGCAAGAAAAACAGGTATCCATATTGAAAAGGAAGAATTGACATTAATTCTATTTGCAGATGACATAACCTTCTTTGTAGAAGATCCTAAGTAATCTACTATTCACTGAACTATATTATTAATTAAATTAGTTATTCGAACTACTAAATGAGTTCACCAGGTTTCAAGACACAAGATCAACATACAGAAATCAATTATATTTCTATACACTAGCAGTGAATAATCTGAAAATAAAATTAAAACAATTCTTTTACAATAACATCAAAAAGAATAAAACACATCAGAATACATTTGCTAAAGAAAATGCAAAATAGTATACTCTGAAAACTTCAATACATTGTCGAAAGAAATTAGAGTAGAAAAATTAAGTGGAAACGCATATTATGTTCATGGATCAGAATGATATTTTTAACATGGCAGTAATTCCCAAACATACCTATAGATCCAATGCAATCCCTATTAGAATTCCCGCTGGCTTCTTTGTATAAATGATAGTCACTCAGTCGTGTCCAGCTCTTTGCGACCCCGTGGATAGTTCATGGAATTCTCCAGGCCAGAACACTGGAGTGGATAACCTTTCTCGTCTCCAGGGTAACTTCCCAACCCAGGAATCAAACCCAGGTCTCCCGCATTGCAGGTGGATTCTTTACCATCTGAGCCACAGCGAAGCCCAACAATACTAGGGTGGGTAGCCTATCCCTTCTCCAGTGGGTCTTCCTGATTCAGGAATCGAACCAGGGTATAAGTTAATCATCTAATCCAAAATCCATACACACAAGGAACCCAGAATCATATCTAAAACAATCTTGCAGATGAAGAACAAATTTGGAGGGTTCACATTCCTGGTTTCAAGACCTGCTACAAGGTTATAGGGATCAAAACAGTGCAGTACTGCCCAAGTATAGTCCTTTGTATTAATGGGATTGAATTAAGTGTCTAGAAATGAACCTTCACAATTACAGCCAATTGATTTTGGCAAGGGTGCACAATCCATTAAATGGGGAAAGGATAGACTTTTCAACAAACAGTTCTGGGACAACTGGATAGCCACATGCAAATGAAACTGGACGCCTATCCCACGCTCTAAGAAATGAGCTCAAAATGAATCCAAGACTTAGGTGTAAGAGCAAAAATTATAACACTCTTAGATGAAAACAGTGGGCTAAATCTTGATGATCTTGGCTTGGAGCAATGATTTCTTAGCTATTTCACACATGGGCAATCAAGGGAAAAACAGGTAATCTGAAGCTTCATCAAGATTAAAACTTTTGTGCTTCAAAGGGCTTTGTCAACTAAAGAATGTCACTCACCATCCAGCTCTGTATGGGTCAGGTCATCTGGGATTTAGAGTGAAGATCAGGAATGAGGCCCTCTGGCTCTGGGAAAATCTGGCAGAACAGGCCTTCAGATAGTTAGGTACTTTCAGGAGGAGATTTGATCAACCCAGTTTCTTACATCTTGTCATACCTAGGAAAGCACTAAAATCATGAACAGACACCTGCTCCTCAGGACTAGCAGCAACTTGCCCCTGAGATGCGTGCTTGATTGGACATGCCCCCTTCACTAGTCATATATGTACTGACTCCTCCCCCCACCTCTTCAGAGCAGGGCCTCAGAGCTATCTGAGAGGCTGTCTCCCGGGCTATAGTCCTCAGTAAGTCTCCAAATAAAAATGAACTCACAGGTTTCATGTTTTGCCGCCCCCGCTCCCCGTCCCACCCCTGCCACACCCTTGCCAACACCATCAGCGAAAAGACAAGCCACAAAATGGAGAAAAATTTTGCAAATTTTATACTTGATTGTGGGCTTCCCTGGTAGCTCAGCTGGGAAAGAATCTGCCTGCAATGCAGGAGACCCCAGTTTGATTCTTGCATCTGGAAGATCCCCTGGAGAAGGGATATGCCACCCACCCTAGTATTCTTGGGCTTCCCTGGTGGCTCAGATGGTAAAGAATCTTCCTGCTTTACAGGAGACCTGGGTTTGATCCCTGAGTTGGGAAGATCCCTTGGAGAAGAGCATGGCAACCCACTCCAGCATTCTTGCCTGGAGAAGAATCCCATGGACAGAGGAGCCTGGTGGGCTACAGTCCATGGGGTCACGAAGAATCAGACGCGACCGAGTGCCTAAGCATTCAGTATCTGACTGTGGCCAATGAATGCCGTGGTATGCATGTGCCACATTTTGTTTATTTGTCAGCTGGTGGACGTTTGGGTTGCTTTCACTTTTTGGTTTTTGTGAATAATACTGCTGGGAATGTCTGTGTACAGGTTCTTGTATGGACATGTTTTATTTCTATTAGGTCAGGATGGAATTGCTGATGTGGTAACTCTACGTTGAACCTTTGGAGGAACTGCCAGAGACTGTTTTCCAAAGTGGCTGACTATTTTACATTCCTGAAGGGTATGTGGGTTCTTGATTTTCCACATTCTTGATCACTCTTGCTTTCATCTGCCTCTTTGATTACAACTGTCCCAGAGCCAGATCTCACTGTGTTTTGATTTGCGTCTCCCTGATAGCAAATGATGCTGAGCATCTTTCCCATCTGCTTATTGGCTTTCTGTGTCTTCTTTGGAGAAACGTCTTCATAAACTTTGCCCTGTCCACCCCCTGCTTTTTTAACGAGCTGTCCTCTTGTTATTGAAATGTTGGGAGTTCTTTATATGTTCTAGATTCAAGTGTCTTTTCAGATATAAGATTTGCAAAAAGTTGTGTCCCATTCTGTGAGTTGTCTTTTCCCTTTCTTGGTGGGATCCTTCGAAGTACAAAAGTTTTTAATCTCAGTGAAGTCCAGTTTATTTTCTCTCTGACTGTGCTTTTTGGTGTCATTATCTAAGAAACCATTGTTCAGGTGAGTGGGGGAGGGATGCATGTGCGTGTATGAGTGGATAAAATTTTTTAAATTAATTAACTACCTTTTGGCTACACGGGGCCTTCAGTGCTGCGTGCAGGCTTTCTCCAGGTGCAGAGTGGGGACTGCTCTTGCTGCCATGCGCGACCTTCTTATCGTGGAGGCTGTTCTTGCTGCGGAGCACGGGACCTAGGCCTGTGGGCTCAGTAGCTGCAGTTCCCAGGCTTAGCTGCCCCCGTGGAATCTTCTCAGACTGGAATTGAACCTGTGTCCTTGGCACTGGCAGGCAGATTCTTAACCACTGGACCACCAGGGAAGTCCCGGCTATAACTATTTTTGACAGAAACGAGGCCATGTTCATCACCACTCTTTCACAGCCTCCGTTGAGGACTTAGGCCTGTGTGTTGAGCGGATTACTCTGTGAATGGATTCTGCTGTGTTGCCGGGCACCACCAATTTTAGTGCCAACCATTTAGCTCCGGGATGCATTTTTGCCGTTGTGAGCAGCGTGGGGGCACCTGGCCCTGCTATGCGCCCTTGCTTACGTGCTCAGCATAAATCCCCAGAAGTCAACCTTTTGGGTGGAAGGGTATTTGCATTTATATGACTTCCTGCTGGGACAGTTGCTGGGTTTTAGTGCGTGGGCAGCTGCACAGGATCTGAATTGATGTCCCCTCCTGGCCTGAAGTTGGTGAAGAGCCGACTCATTGAAAGAGACCCTGATGCTGGAAAAGACTGAGGGCAGGAGGAGAAGGGGACAGCAGAGGCTGAGATGGTTGGATGGCATCACCAACTAAATGGACATGAGTTTGAGCAAGCTCCAGGAGATGATGAAGTACACGGAAGCCTGGCATACTGCAATCCGTGGGGTAGCAGAGAGTCGGACATGACTGAGCGACTGAACAACAATAACCCAGCCTGAGCTCTCGGAGCATCTTGGAGAGGCTCTGTCTGCCTCCAGACCTGAAGGAGAGGGAGCATGACTGCATTTCGGTGCTGAGCTGAAGATGCTGGCTCACTGCCCTGGACTCCTGGGACCAGCCAGCTCTCACGGATGCTGGATGAACCATACACCCCAGGGACCCAGGGCAGGGCTGGCCCACACATTGGTCTTCCAGCCCTGTCTCCCCATCTATGCAAAGAAATCCCTTCTATAGGAAGAGCCCCAAATCAAAGAGTGTGCTGCAACTGGAGAACTTCAGGCTGTGCTTGGTCCCTTTGGTGGCTTAAAAATAGACCAGCTATTATGCAGGTAATATGTTAACGTCAGGGTTTGTGTAAGATGGTAATTGCCTCTGAGGCCAGAGTGTGCACCTCGCCTTTGGACTCCAGATCCCCAGATCGGGACCTCACATCAGTCAAACCCACACAAATCTAAAGTGAAGCTTTTGCACCTGGACAAAGCCATCCTTCAAGCAAGAGAGGGCAAGGGCAGGGGCCCCAGAGATAGCCAGCGAGAGCCCCTCCAAGAGGAAGCCACGAGCTGAGCCACAATTGTGTATTCAGAAACGCGCACAAACATCCGCCTGGGGTCCGGAGTGGCAGGCGGGAGATAAATGGAAAATTTTGGCATACAATTAACGTAATGGTAGTCCTCCAGCCCCACAGAGTTCAATTTGCAGAAGCAGCGTTTCAATCCAGGCTGTTTATCACCCCACGGAGGCCGGTTACTGAGAGATAACGGAAAAGCTGCTGTGTGGTCCAGGCAGTGATTTGTCTTGGAGACAATCCTGATGGCTACGTATAAAGAAGCATCGGTACCCAGTCACGTGTTTCAAGTGAATGCATCCCTTCTGATGGCTGGCATCAGGCACTCTTGATAAGCGTCTGAGTGTCCTGGCGTGTCTGTGAAATTGCCAGAGATTTGGAGATTTGGAGTCCAAGCCTGGGGTTTCTACTGACCGCTCTCCACATCCCAGCTGCTGTCTGCCCACCCTGGGGGCAATAAGCCACCCCCTCCCATGTTTGAGGTAATCAAAGCTGGAGTGAATGTAAGAGGTGGGAGTTGATGCCGCTGGCTGCTTAGCTAATAGCCACTCACCCTGATTTCGGTCAGAGCTGCAAAATGCCCGTTTAAACCAATTTGCTCTTCCAGCCTCCCTTGTGGTCAGTGATGGCCCAGTGGCACCATTCTGGCTAAAAAGGTGTGAGTGCCAGTCACTGGGGATGGCTTCTGGGGAAAGCTCTGCCCAAGTCTCAGCGTTGGCTGTCGTTTCCTCTGCTTGGGTCTTTGTGTGCTTCCTCCTGCCCAGAACGCAGAGAGAGTGGCTTGATCTCAGCAGCCATTGTGTGACCACGAGGATCATGGTCACAGGCTGGGGAGGACGGGATAGAAGGACAGAGGAGCCTGGGCATTGACGGCATTGCCCAGGTCAATGTCACCTCCAGCCTTTTCCATGAGACAAAACAGGCCCTTCACTTGTTGAGCTGGGTTCGAGTCTCTGTCACATGCAATACTAACTGCTTCAGCAGTATGAACCATCTGTCTGGAGTTCAGGCCAGAGGTCTGGCTGGAGATGGCAGTCTGGGAGTCAGCAGCACTTGGTGGGCTGGAGGGCTTTGTTTGCAATGGTTGAGGCCTCCAGGGGTGAGAAGAGGCCCAGAAAAAGGCTGGGATGTTGGCATTAGTGAGGGCCAGACTGTGGAAGGAGAGCCCTCCAGAGTGTGAGGGGAGACAGAAGAGTTTGGAGGGCAGGGTATGGCAGAGGGCAAGCATTCTCTATCTTTTAAGCCCCCCGGCATCTCTTCCTGCATCATGGTAGGAGAGTCGTTCTCAGCAGCCAGTAAGTGGAATTCATCCTCTGCACTGTGGCCCCATCTTCCATTTCTGTTCACCATCTCAGTGGCTGGCATCGTTACCCACCCCCATGTGTGGGCTCCTCCCTAACCCACCCTCCCTTCTGAAGCTCTTCTCTCTCCTCCCTCCTCTCCACTCCACTGCCATCATCTCCTGCCTGGAGCCTGCAGGCTCCTCCCTGCATAGCTTCCTCCTCCACCCCATCCAGCTTTGCTCTGCACGCTGACAGATGACCTTGAAAATCTTCTCCTTCCTCCTTTGCTCAAAACCCTTCAGTGCTTCCCAACTACCCCTCTGATGAAGCCCAACACCCTTGGTATGGACCACAAGACCATTTACTATCTGGGCCCTGCCTGCCTCCCATCCTGTCTTAGCCAACACTGCAAGCATTTCAGATGATGCTCCATTAGCTGGGCAAGGTATGTGTTCTAGGCTTCTGCACCTTTGCTATTCCCTCTTCCCAAAATGCCTTTCCCTTGCCCCTGGTGGTGACCCCTTACACATCCCTTGAGAGCCCTGCAGACTCCTCCTCTGAAGACCTGCCCCCCAGGCAGCTTGCCTCATTCCTGTAGTACTTTTCTTGAACCAGGTGAGTTGAAGAACTCAGCATAATGGACCACAGTGAATTATATCCATGCCAGTGTCCTCACCGGAATATGCAGTAATATTCAGACCATGTCTGAATTAAAGGACCCAGCCCAAGGCTCGATATGGAGCTTGATAAGTCACTGTTGGAGGGATGGGAAGATGCGTGGATTTGATGGGTAGAGGGATGAGTCAGTGAGTCATTGAATGGATTCATGGCTGGATGGGTGGGTGGATGAGTGGCTGGCTGGCTGAATGGGTGGGTTAATGAAACATTGAGTTGATTCAGAGATGAGTGCATGAATGGGTAGGTGAGTGGATGGATGGACAGATGGATGGGTAGATGGGAGGATGAACCGGTGGATGGATGGATGAGCAGATCACTGGATGCCCACCCCCTGTTCCCCCACCTTGTCTAAGCCCCTTCTCCATAGCACTGAGCTATGTCCACCTTCCCAAATGAGAACATAAGCTCCATTAAGATAGAGACTGCTTTGTTGAGGACTCTATTCTCAAAGACCTGAAGTGTTACAGACATATAGGTGCTGTTCAGTAACAAGCCAGTGAGGAAGCGGTCAGGTACAAGGGTCTATGTCTTGTCTCACTCACCCAGGCTTCCCTTCTCTCCTATGGTCTCTCTTTTTTGCAAAAAGATTTTTTTATTTGATAATATAGCACTTAATAATACGAACATCCTCCTAATTATGAAATATTTCTCCTACAATACCATAAACATTTTCAAAGACTGCATAATATTCCCTTGGATGATTTTCTACAGTCTATTAATGAATCTCCCATTTCTAGACCTTTAAATATTAGCTAATTCTCACTATTATACATTGTGTATGTGTAGAAATAGATAGATAGACAAATTGATATAGATAGACAAATGATTAGGAAAAAAATATGTTCAGTTCAGTTCAGTTGCTCAGTCAAGTTAGACTCTTTGTGACCCCATGGACTGCAGCATGCCAGACCTGCCTGTCCATCCACTGTGTTATGACTAGAATATCTATTAAAAGCAGCTATATAATTCCACACACAAATATAATGCAACGGTATACACAAAATTTTCATAGTAGTTGCCTTTGTCTAGGGGAATCAAGAGAGTTTTTAATTTTTTTTTCACTTTTATGTATCTTATATGGTCTCTTTAGGATCAAGCTGAAATAATGGCACAGGGGGATGCCTACATTCAAGATCAGTCCAGGTCCAGATGGGGAATGAGCTCTGCTCAGATGTCTGGAGTGTGTGGCTGTATTTTTTAGGTGCAGAAACTCTGGGGAGGGTGGAGAGACACTAGGAGGAATGAGGCCTCTGTGAAGGGAGAGCTCTCAATGGGTGTTGGGGAAGGCTTCCTGGAGGAGGTGGCATATGAACCTGGCCTGGGAGGATTTGTAGGGTGAAGATGGGCAGACATGGGCATAGAGGAGCAGAGCCAGTGGACTGGGAAAGAAGCCTGGGTCGGTCTGACTGGAGAGCTAGGTGCAGTGGATGGAAAGGTGGGCAGAGAGAAAACAACTGAACAGAGTAGGTTGGGAGCAAGCCTACCTAATAGCCGAGAAAGGGCCTGGGAGAGGTATCTAGCAGGACTAGAAAGTAGCCTGACACGGTGGTGCTCCTGGGAGGACCATAAATCAAGGGACTCAACCAGAGGTGTCTGCCTGGAGCGGGCCACAGAGGTGATTGCAGGGGTGGGCATGGGACCCAAACTGGCCAGCCAGTGTCTTCTCTGGGACCTTCTCTGTCTTCCTGGGTGAGGCTCAGCCGGACCAACTTCCTAGTCATGGGTGATGAAGTCTGCAGAGCCAACACCGAGGCACCGGGGAGGAGGCGGAGAAAGGAAACTGGAGAGAAGACGGCTGCCACCCGGGCCCCCCGAGGGGTCGCCGCACTGAAGCCAGAGCACTTGACCATTTTCTGAACCAGGGCAGCCCCTGATCGCCCTATTTGCAGAAGGTTCCGTTTGATGATGTGAAAATAGATCCCGGAAGCTGCAGGTTGCAGGGCATGCAGCCCTCTGTGGGCACCGGGCAGGTCAGGGTCAGATGCTGGCACTGGGGGCTTCTCTGGGGTCACCAGCCCTGGTCCCACAGGAGCAAAGCTTACTCCACCGTCTCCTGGCATCTCGCAGAAGCCGGAGGGGGATTGGTAGAGAAATGTCTGGAAGTGGGAAGATGTGGGTACTCCTTCTAGTGCCAATAAAGCTCCAGCAGAGACCTACCTGGAAACGGGGAAGAAAGTCCAGCTTTGGTCAAAGGAGCTCTGTCTGCCTGGGGCCTCAAGTCCAGTAATGAGGTGCTCAGCAAGGCGGCAAAAGCCAAGTTCTCTGCCCCAAGCTGGGGTTCCCGTGAGCAGAGGCAGGAGGTAGGGGGTGCAGTGGGCGAGGGGCGCTTGGGGCCCTCCTGGTGTCTCTGCTCTGCACTCCTGGCTGAGCCAACACAAGTGAATCTGAAACCCACTGGGAAGTCCAACCACCGCCCCCAGGTACAGCCCAGCCTGGGGCGTGCAGCCCGGCTGGCAGATAACCCAGGCCTGGAGGCGGCTGGCTGGGGAGGGTGGTTGCTAGGAGACCTAGATCTCCAGGCGGATGTCCAAATTTCAGGCCACGACTCAGAAAGAATATTGGGCTTTCGTCCCTGGCCTTCGGCATCTTTAGAAACCAAATCCTCAGGGGTCACCTGAGACCTGAGAGGGGCAGGTGTCTCGACCCAGAGACAGGGCTGGGGGGAGGGGTGCTCAGCCCTGACACGGACTCAGACCCTGAGACAGGCCCAGCCAGAGCCGATTCCCCCAGGGCCCTGCTCTGGGTGCAGCCCGAGAGGACAGTGGTGGAGGAAGATGCTCCCAGGGTGGCCAAGTGGGCCCCCCGGGGGCTCCCTCCACGGACGGAAGGATGTCCTCGAGCATCAGCTGGACTCTGCCTGCCTCCCGTGTGCACACATACACGCCTGCACACACACACACACCTACACAGGATATGCACATGTATTCACACAAAAGATCCACACACACATACTTCATTTATATTCCAAGACACCATCCTGTCTCCCCTCTCATCTCCCTCCTGCCATTGTCCAGCAAATCCCTAAGATTCCATCTTAACTGTCAGCTAATCAGAAAGGCTGTCCCTAAACCCTTCTAGCAGGAACCCATGTGCGCCACATACAGAGCGCCGTGTATGACTGTGGTCACGGGTCCAGTGGCCCAGTGGACCTCTGGAATGTAAACTCCTTAAGGTCAGACAGGGAAGCCTGTTCACTGAAACATACTCTGTACTTCAACTCAGGGCAGGGTTTCACTGAATGTGGAGTAAATGCAATGAAGATTTTGTAACTACTAGGCCCGCCCTCTTTTGCCTCTCCTTTGGGAAAGAACTAGAGTAGTCCCTGGTCACTGTGACCCAAGAAAAGCCAGCGCAGCAACCAAGACCCAGAGCAGCCAAAAATAAGAAAAGAAATAAAAATACTGAATGATTGCATGCAAGCGTAAATGAATGAATCGCTTACTCTTACCTGAGCCCAGGCATTATTTCACCTCCTTGGGACTCAGTTTCCTCATCCATGAAATGGACGTAATAAACCGTGTCTCACAAGGCTATGTTTAAATTGTAGCATCCATAGCCGTGTCTGGCATGTAGCAGATACACTAGCTACGTCTCTAGTTTAATTCATCCCGCGGAGTTTCACTTCCTGCCTTTGAGTCAGCGGCTGGTTTGGCAGCCACGTTCCTGGTTGGAATTCTAAGCTGCGTCCAGGCTGGAATCACCCAGCACTCACGTAGCTCCCAGACATGGAGTAATTGCTGCTGTGTGTCGGCGTCCCAGGGGTGGGGCAGCGCTTCAGTCCGTCTGTCCCCGCCACAGGGACAGGTCACACAGAGGCTGTCTCTTCGCCGAGGCCGGTGGCTGTGACTCACTCACTGTGGTCCACGTCCTAGCTCCAATCCTCAGAACCTGTCTGGCTTCTGGATGGGGCAGGACAGTACCCGCCAGCCTGGGGGATTCCACTGAGGGTGAGCTGGGGGCCCCGACCTGGTGCACCCCGTGTCCCGTCTGCTCTGTCACTGGCTGAGCTGAGGTTTTCAGATATACTGTGTGATCTCCCCCATCCCTGCGGCTTTGTCAGGTGTAACTGGGGCAGACCTGGGGAGAAACCGTGGTCCCCTAGGAACCTCAGGCTCTGTGTCTCTTTCCCACCTTCCTGGTGGGTGGAGAGCCTTCAAATAGACTCTTTCCCCTTCCTTTCCCCACAGCCTCTGTCCACTGGGTCCAGCCAGCCCTGCCCCGAGGACGTCCTGGTCTTGGGGGAGACAGGCTGCTGGGATGCTGAAGCTGTGCGTTAGCAGTGGGCTCCTGCAGGGGACCTCGGGATCCCTGCAGGCCCAGGGGTGTCCTCTCATTCTCTGGGACCCTGAACATGTGGGCGGCCTTATCTCTATTTCACAGATTAAAGAATCCAAAAAGCAGAGAAGGAATCAGTCAATTGTTTCCAAAATGAGCCGGTTTAGCAGACACCCCAAAGCTGGCGGCATCACGACAAGCAAGGGTTCTCAATTCCTGGTCCACCTATCGGTTGATCCAGGCCAGCTCCCAGATGACTCTGTGGGCTCAGGTCTGCTCCGGGCCCAGGCTGCTCCGAACATCTTCGGCTCCTGGCCAATCTCAGGAGCGCAGACCCCTAGGCACTCCGAAGGCCCCTGGACACCAGGCGTCAATCCTGTTGGCACAGATTTTGTTTCGGCCAGGTGGATGGATAGAGAAACGCTCCATGCTCTGGGGCAGGAGGTGGATGGATGAGGATACGCTCCATGCTCTTGGGCAGGAGACTCGGAAGCTTGGCCAGAATCATGCAGCTCAGGGTGGGGCTGGGATCTGAACCCACATGCACTGACCCAGTGCATAGCCCCGGACACCAGCCTCTCCTCTGAAATCATGCCAGAAACCCAGGCTCGGGGTTCCACAGGTGACAGCTCTTCTTCCCACGTCTCTTAGAGGTCAGAGCATCTGAACACAGTCGGCTGCACCTTGAAGTCATGGAGTGAGCTGTCAGGAGTGGCCAGGCCATCTGCACGGCAGGGAAGTAAGGGGACTGTAGTCACTTCATTTGGTCGCTCCTTCCTTCCTTTATTCATTGAGATGTCCACTGAATAGCGGCTCTGTGTCTTGCTCAAAGCTTGGATCTTGGGAGAGAAATCAGACAGGGGCCCTGTGACCAGGGAGCTGCTAGAACCTTAGAGCAAATTGAGACCTCAGAGCACAGCATCCTCACAGGGAGTCATCAGCCTCAGTCCTGCTTCCCGTGAGTGACAGAGAGCTCACTATCTCACCAGCCAGCCTCTCTCCAAACTGGACATCTCCACCAGTCAAAAAGCCCTCCCTCTCTTCCTTCCTTCCTTTCCTCCTTCTTGGTTTTGCTCTTTGTTTTGCTCCCAGAAACATTCTGGCGTCATCTCTTGGTCCCCAGGGGCAAGAGATTTTCTAAAAACCATGAAAGTGAAATGACTGGGTCTGCTCACCTCCACGCTCATGAGATAAGGCCAAACTGCTTTCCAGAGCGATTGCACCAAGTTACACAATTACTGTTTTATTCGTTGCCAGAAACCAACCTGCTCAAGTCATTTTTAGGATCTCTTGCTTTTAACCCATATTTCCAATTCTCTCTTTTTTATTTCTTGAGTCATACTGAGCAAACTTAGTTCATACTCCTCTAATAATGCTGTTATCCGAGGATGATGTGGGTCGACTCAGCTAGGTGCGGTTGCCGCTGGTTCTCACGGTGCCCTGATTCCTCGTGTGTTCAGTGGCTTTTCTCTGTAAGATGGTGGTGGTTCTGTCTCCCACCTTCACGTCTGGCTTCCAGGTGGATTCCTCCAGAGGGGGATTTGCATTTGTTTGTGAGACGTCTGGAGAACGCTATTGTAAACTAAATTCTCAGCCAGGGGTTTGTGCAGACAGGGCCAGAGGTGGGAATTGGCCCTGCAGGCCCAGTTGAGGGCTGGCTTGCGGGGTATAGTGTATGAGGGCACCGGTCAGACCCATTTCCTGCCGCCGCGGGTTTCTGAGGCTCATCTCAGGTCACCTTGGCCAGCTGGTGGCAGGCTCGTGAGACACGTGGGCACTCTGGACTCTCAGCCTTGCATGGCGCCTTTGTGGCTTCAGTCAGCTTCTGCAGCTATTACGTTACTGTTCTGGCACCGGGGACGTCAGGGACCTGAGTCTCCTGCACAGCTGTCCCCTCCGGCCGCAGCCCAGACTCCCTGATGGAGCAGGCTTGTCCCCTGCTGCAGCAATGAGTGGTGACTCATGCTGGCCTCCCCCGAATTAGTAAGAATTCCTCAAGCAAACGCTGCTTCGTGTTGACAGCCAGGCGGCCTCTGTCTGTCCAGCCAACAGACACGGTGCTGTTCTGGGTACAGGTTAAAGACAAAAGCGACACAGGGGAATAAGTCCTCTTTGGAAATGGACACATGGTCGTCCCCCTAATTCCTCCAACACACACGTCTGCAAGCCTTGCCTGGAGAGGTACACCTTCCAACCTTTCCTGGGGCCAAGGGGGTTGCTCACCAGCCCAGGTGCTGAGCCCCAGACTCAGAACTTTAGGGACCAGTCAAGGGCAGGCGGGTCACTGGTCAAAAGTTCTCTGGAGCACCCTGGGTCCCCAGAACGCCTGTGAGCGACTTGCCCGATGCAGCTGGCACCCTGAGACAAAGAGGCCCTCAGCTGCGTCTCCCCCTGGCCCAGCCCCCACTACCTGCTGTCCCCCGGCCCCTCTGTGATTCCCGTGCCTAGGTGGGTGATGCTGGGGACACAGAGGAGCCAGCCCTGGCCCTGCCCTGGGGCAGCTCCCAGTCTGGAGGGGGTTCAGGCTCAGATAGAGATATACAGCTACAATGTGGGAGCCCAGCCTGGGGGAGAGAGCAGGGAAGACTTCCTGGAGGAGGCAGGATGGGCCTCAAAGAGTGAGTAGAATGGCTAGGTTCTCTCTCTGCTGAACCTGGCTCATTCCTGCTCGATTTTCAGATCTCAGCTCGAGTATCACTTCCTCCAGGAAACCTTCCCTGATCTCACCCATGTGGCAATCCCCATAACAGATGACCCTCCATGTCCCTCTCCTTCCCAGTCCCTGAAGCAATGGCTGGGAGCTAATGCGGATGGGGCCGGGCAGGGGAGGCTGCCTCACCTGCCTGCCCTCCCAGGGCCTGTTACCTGCCTTGAGACAGCACTGACCACGGCCACATTGCTTGTCCACTCTGGGTTCTGCGAGGAATATTCAGAGAGGGAGTGCCTGACAGGTCTGTCTTGCTGTGGTGCAGCCCCAGCTCTTGGAGGCATTTGGCAAGTGGTAGGGGCAACCCACTCCAGTGTTCTTGCCTGGAGAATCCCAGGGACGGGGGAGCCTGGTGGGCTGCCGTCTGTGGGGTCGCACAGAGTCGGACACGACTGAAGTGACTTAGCATAGCATAGCATAGCATAGGAGCTCCCCTGGTGGCTCAGAAGAATCTGCCTGCAACGCGGGGGGAGACCTGTGGGGTTCGATCCCTGGGTCAGGAAGATCCCCCTGGAGGAAGACATGGCTACCCACTCCGGTATTCTTGCCTGGAGAAGTCCAAGCACAGAGGAGCCTGGTGGGCTACAGTCCATGGGATCACAGAGTCGGACACGACTGAGCAACTGACATTTTCAACACACAGGGGCTCCAGAGCAGATGCCGGGACACGTCTTCTTCGCGTTTGTTCTCAGTGTTGGAGGCTGGGGTGTCTGGAGCAGGCCGCCCATAAGCCGTGCGCTCCCTGCGCCTGTCTCTTCTACACAAACGGCTGAGAATCCAGAGGAGGGAAAAAGGAGGGTGCTCACGCAGAGTCCCCCTGGGAGGTGCCCTGGGGGCGGAGCCTAGCACGGAAGGGGGTTACCTGGGCTGCAGAAGCAGGGCAAGGACCTGTGCCCCAGGAGGAGGGAGCCCCATGGACCAAGAGAGGCAAGTGTTGGATGACGGATGTGTGAGCTGTGATGTGAGGGGCGCAGAGCCGGCAAGAGTGAGCGGGGTTGGGGGTGGGGAGCTGGAGATCTTAGTGTTGGGACAGGAGCTCCAGCCTCATCCTTCATAATCCAGCCTCACCCCCCTCCACCTCCCGCTGTGTCTGCTTTCGACAGTGGACAAGCCTCCTCCCAGAGATTCCACACGACGCGAGGCCATGGCTCATCTCCTGGAGAAATTATCTCCATTTCTCTGAGTCGGCTCCAGAATTGCTCTTCCGCAAACCCTAGTTACGAGAACACCATTACAGTCTATGAGCTTCCCAGCTGTCCCCGGAGAGACTCTGACGACGGTGTGGCCGCCCCCAGTCGGCTCCCCACTCCAGGGGTGGGGGCACTTAGCCTGTCAACAGCAGAGCTGGCGTGTGGTTCATCCCCGAGAGCTGGCGCTCAGAGGTGCCTTGGTGGCCGGGGGACCAGAACACGCCACTTGCAGATAAATTGAGTTCTGCTGCTAAACTGTCCAATTCCTCAAAGAAACTGTCAAACCATGTTGAGAGAAATCCAAGTAAATCCTGAAAGCCGCTGCTGGATGATAAAATGTCGGAGACGCCGAAGGTTATTAGAAAAATTACTCCGTTTGGCACCCGGGGAGAGCGCTGGGGAGAGCACTGAGAAGCATTGAGAGGCGAGGGGCTGGTGGCTGGGGGGATGGGGGAAGGCTGCTGCTGGCCCGTGGGGCCTTCAGGCTGGAGCTGGGATCCCAGCCGTCACCCTTAGTGGGTGCAGCACCCTGGAACAGTCAGGCTTCTCCCACCATTTCCCGAAGAGGCTCTGTTTTCTTTTCTCTGTAATTTAAGAACAAATAGGGCTGAATCCAGTGGCTTCTGTCTCCCCAACATCAACCTCGTGCACAAGCAGCCTCTCTCCATCATGATGGGAGCTCCCTGGGGATGCGGATGCACTGGACCATGGATGCCAGATAGCGGAACTGACAGCAGATCAGAGCAAATTCCTGGGAGGGTCCCCTGGGACGCGGGGGACAGGAGGCTGGAGAGTGCCATATGCCAGGGCTGGGCGGCGGGGATGAAGAAGGGAAGAGCTCCTCCCTCACATCCCTGCTCTGTCCCCTTCCTACACAGCTGTGCTCAGGAAACCCCCCACCCCAGGGACCCCTCCAGTGTTTCTCCCCCGCCTCTTCCAGGCAGCCCTCTGGGAATGCCGTCTATACTCGCCAGCCACATTGCTTCCACACAACCTCCCCTCTCAGGGTGGGCTTTGCTCCCGTCCCTCACCCCGGTGCCTGCGACCAAGGTCACAGTGATGTAGTGATCTCTGAAACCCTGGGGAGTCTGGTCCCCTTGCATCTCAAGAACATCTGCCCCTCAGGCCTGAAAGATGCTACGCCTAGAGCCTCAGCCGTGCCCTCTGAGAACTGAGGGCAGTGCAACACCTGTGGGGGCCCGGGGACCCTGGAGTCGGGGCAGGCCCCAGGGCCCCTACATCTGCACCTGCAAAGCAGGGCCTGAGGCACCTGCCACCCAGACAGTGGACAGTCAAGTCTGACAGGTCCAGGGTAGAAGGTGGGGGTGAGGAGGTGGGCCTAGGGGGCTGCCCTGGCCCCAGGGGCTCATTCTTTGAGGTCCCTACCCTCCGCACCGCTCCAGGACTTGCGTGTATTCGGGCCCCACGTGGCCCCCGCTGCATGCAAGGTAGACAGAGGACCAGGGGCTCAAGGTCTGGACCAAGAGTCTGAGGCATTTACTCTGGCGGGACCCACTGTGCCTGCCTGTGGGGTCAGGGTCCCTGGAGTCCCTATAGCAGAGTGCCGAGCAAGAGCGTGGAGCTCGGGGGTCGGGGGACAGGGGTCCAGAGGGTTCGAGAGGGCAGTCATCTGCTGGGCCCAGGGGGCAGCCCTTGCCCTCTAGGAGTCTGAGCCTGGGGCCCTCCTGCTGTTGCAGTTGCCATGGAAACTGGGACCCTAGGCTTTCATGCCCACCCACCCCCTCAAAGCTGGGGAGGGCAGGAAGGCAGTTGGGTGAGGTGGGGAGGACCTAGTTCAGGGCTGACTGTGCTCGGTTTTGCCCTTTGGAGCACAGTCCTCCTGGGGAGGCAGAGAGAAACCCCAGGGCCCAGCCTGTGGCTGTGCAGTGAAGCTGGGGGCAGGGGGGCACTCTGGGCCACCCAGGGACCCTCCGGCCCATCTCCCATCTCCGGGACCCTGGAGCTGCCATAGACAGGAGGGAAACATGACGATAAAGCACCAGGTGTGGGTAGATGGGACTTGGGGCCGGGATTCATCTGCTCTAGAAAAGGAAATTCCCTCTGGGTTCCTCACCAGCCTCTTGTCCTGCAAGCGCACTCCAGGGCCTACATGTTTGGAACAGAAGACTCTTGGGTGGCCCCCAGGCCTGTCCTAGCTTCCCCCAGCACTCCAATCCTGAGTTTTCAGGGCTCTGTCTCAGACAAGTTTCTTGGCACAAAAACCCTGGCCGGAAACAATGTCAGCTCTGCGTGCAAGGGTCTCTGTGGGCTCAGCCACTCCCACTGGCCTCATTCACACCCAGGCTTGACCCTGTTTGAACTTGAAGGTCGTCCTGGAAGGGAGGCCCAGAGTGCAAGCAAGCAGGTGTGCAGGTGTGCACGCCACTCAGCAAGTGTCAGACACAAGACTCCCCCGAAATTGGCCCCTGCCGTTGAAGCCCCGAAGCTCAGCTCTCTGGGCCTTGCTGGCCACAGCCCTCTACAGCTTGCCAGCGCTTCCTCAATCATGCTCACAATCAGTCTTCCAAACACCCTAAGGAGGCAGGCAAAGCAGGGATGACCATTCCGATCTTACAGGTGAGGAAATGAGGCTCTGAGGTTTGTCCCTTGGACAGTGGGGCTGGAGGTGGGGCATGCAGCCCGATCCAGGGCCCTCAAGGAATGTGTGGCCTCAGGCCCCTGGGGCCTCTTCCTGTGTTGATTCACACGGTGACGGTGACACACAGGCCAGAAGGTCCCTGAGCCCCCGGAGTGCCGAGCCAGCAAATGGCGGAGTCTCTGGTGAACAGCTGGCGGGGGAAGGCTGCCGTGTCCGTGTTGTCTCCCTCCCCAGACACGGGGCCTTCGTCCACGGAGGCGCTGACGTCTGTGGCTGACACTGATGAACAGATGGATGGACAGGCGGCACATGGATTTGTTCCCCTGTTCCCGGTGGCGAGCGCTCCCGGGAAATGGTCTGAGGAAACAGAGCCGCCGCCCCGCTGCTGGAGCACCCCTGGCTCATCCCCTCCAGCCCTGGAGAGGCGGCTCAGAGAGGGAGGTGCCCTGCCCAGAGCCACACAGCACCCCAGGGACCCGCAGGGGCCTGATCGGGTCTGACCGCTGGGGTGGGGCCCCTACACTGACTTGGTGGGAGAGCCTGGGCCCCCCAAGTCCCCACACTCTCAGGCTCTCTTGCTGGTCCCCAGGGAATTTCTGTGCTGGAACTTGGGGGCAGGGGGCACCCAGATGACAAATGAGCAAATCAGTAGAGGGACAGAGGGATCAACGATGAAGGACCTGAGACGCGGTGATTGATGGGTGCAGCCTTTTGGTTGGCGGGGGGGGGGGGGCAGGTGATGCTTTTTGGAGAGGGCCTGACAAGGGGGACCAATGGGAGGGGCTGTGGGGAAGGCCTTCCCAGGGTGGGGAGGGGTGGTTGATGGTGGTGAGCAAGCTTGGGGCCTTGGACGGGGCAGGGGGCAGACAGGAGCCTGGGATGGGGGTGTCGGCCCACCTGGAGTTAGCCTTTATTCACAGCATCCTAGGAGGCCGTTGGAAGGTTTAAGCAGGGGGTGGGGTGGTGGTGGAGGGGTGGGGACAGGTCACAGCTCTGGGAGGGAAACTTTCCCTGGGGACGCACTGAGCTTTGGTGACTTTGAAGTGAAAGTGTTAGTCACTTAGTCGTGTCTGACTCTTTGCAACCCCATGGACTGTAGTCCTCCAGGCTCCTCTGTCCATGTTTTTCTTCAAGTAAGAATACTGGATTGGGTTGCCTTCCCTTCTCCAGGGGATCTTCCTGACTCAGAGATCGAACCTGAGTCTCCTGCGTTGCAGGCAGATTCTTTATCGTCTGAGACACCAGGGACTTTGGGTGGTTTTAGCCCCTCCCTCACACCAAGGCTTGGGTCAGCAGAACCCCAGGGCCCCACCAGGCACTGTCTCCCCACTGGGGGACCCCTTAACTCCCTCCCAGAGCCTCACACTGTCCACTGGGAGAGGTCCCAGTATTATCAACAATGCCATTGTCACCGACTCCTGGTGCTGGCGCCCGGCACAGGGCCCCCTCAGTGCGGGTGGGAGAATGTGACCCCGACTCGTCTGAGGTTCAAGGCCAGCCTCCCCCTCCCCACACCTTTCACAGGGGACGCTCTTTCTGCCCCCCACCGCCCACCCTGTGTAGCCCCCTCCACCCCCGCTCTGCCCTTGTTCCTGGTCCCTGGGCCCCAGGGACATAGCAGACGGTTCTTATTATGCCCGTGAAGCACGAGAGCCTCGGCGGTGGGGGGCGCAGCGCTCACTGATAAATTTCCTGTCCAGAGGAGCAGATAAATCGCCATCTGTGGCCTCACTCTGTGGCTTGTCACTTCCAGTTTAGCAGGATCCCAGGTAATGCTGCAGCCAGCCTGCCCCGCGGCTGCCTGCCAGACTCCTTCTGTTCATCTTCCATTGGCCTCCACTGGCCGGGCCCTGGAACGTGGCTCCCATCTCCTCCAGGTGTGGGTCCCAAGAAGCTAGGGCGCTGGGCCCCTGCCCCGACCTGGGCCCCCTCCCTGGGTCTCCGCTCCCTCCACTGCAACTGCTCCAGAAGGCCCAGCTCTCAGGCTGTGGGGAGCTGCCCCGACAGGCGCCCCAGACCTCCCAGCTCATCAAACCCTGACACGTGAAGCCCGGACAGGCCCCAGCCCTGCCCAGTGCTCCTAGAGCTCCTCAGGGGCCTCTGTGTCCTGGGAGACACTAGACTCTGGTCCCTGGGAGACTCTAAGCCCTTGCTCAGAGACTGCCCCCTCTCCCTCTGGGCCAGGCCAGTTTCTACTGAGCTCTCCTGGGCCAGCCAAAGGCCTGGGCAAGGATTGGAAACCTCTGGAAGGAAAGCCTGGGCCTCTGAATCTTGGAGCAGTACCCACACCCTTGAATCCCAGCTTCTGATGTAGGTGGCGGGGGTGGCAGCGAAGCGTGTGTCAGCGGGGAGGGAGTCGTTGCAGCTCGTGTCCCCCGCTCCTGTGAGCCTTACACCTCTACAACTCTGGCTGCTTCTGGTGGGGACACGGGAACGGGAGGCTGGAACAGGACTCAGAAGAGCCAGGCCTGCACATGAGACCCCGAGTGGCCCATTTCCCCTGCCTCAGTGTTCTCATCTGTCAAATGGGCTTGGAGGGTCTCCCCTGCATAGGTGGTGGAATTAATCGGGGGCCAAGAGTGAGGCCCTCCCTTGGCTGATTTCTGCCAGGTCACCTGCGTGCTGCTCATGGCAGTGTTAATGGAGCGTCCGCTCTGTGCAGGCATGGGCTGGCCACCAGGAGTCCTGCTGGAGCTCTCAGCAAACACAGAAGTATGGAATCTACTGAGTGTGCACTGAGCGCTGCCCTGCGCGGGGCGACCTGTACGAACCCGTCCCTCCCTTCATGCTGTGGCAAAGCGTCCATTCTGGCCCCTAGTTCACAGGCATCATAGGCCTGCTTCTACAGGTTTCTGCATTTTCTGTGGCCTCTGGTATATTCTCCAGGGCCCATCAAGGTTTGTGTCAAGAACAAAATGGAATATTATCCAGCCCTAAAAAGGAAGGGGGCTCTGACATGGTCTACCATGTGCGTGACCTGTGGAGACATTCAGAGGGTTCTGTTCCTCAACCTAAGGGTGGTCCACATGGGGGTCCTCGCTTTGGAAAACTTCTGTGAGCTGGACGCAAATGTTTTGTAAATTTTTTTTCTGAGTATATCATACTTCAGAAAGAAATGGTCAAAAACACGCAAAAGCTGGATGCAAGGAATGAATGAGTCTCAGGCAGTCCACGTCAGGAGCTGCTGTTGGCCGGAGCACAGTGGAATACAGGAGCCACGGGGCAGGAGTGGGGGTGTGGCCCCCGAGTCTAGCATCCTGGGCAAGTCCCAGCCATGCTGTTTGTCTGAGCCTCAGTTTCTCCCTGTGAGAGGGGGTGAGGAGTCGGACTCTGAAGGAGGGCTTCACTGGAGCCAAGAGTGTGGTTTGCTGTACCCATGGGCAGAGGGGACCCCACGCTGCCTGTACACCCCGTGTACAGGGCTGTACCATGGACTCTAGATGGTACAGCATCTAGAGGCCAGTTGGACATCCGGGTGGACATGCTGAGCAGGAGGTTGGATGAGTCAGGTTGGGGAGAAGGCCCCGGGAAGGGGTGCGCCCTTGGGAGCCTCCAGATTGGATGAGGTGAACAGGGAATGCATTAATTCACAGGGAAGAAATCCAACAACCAAGCTGGGGACCACCCAGGTTCAGGTGCTGGGGAGGTGGGGCGGCCAGGCAAGAACCAGGAAAGTGTGGGCTTCTGGGGGCCAAGGGCGGCTGGCACTGCTGGGAGGCAGACAGCGGCCGTGCTGCTGAGAGTCACGGCCAGGAAAGACAGAGAAGTGGGCACAGCTCAGGTGCCAGGAGGGAATGGAGGGCCTTGATGAGAGCATCTCCATGGAGTGATGGGGGTAACAGGATGGCTACCAGGTGGCTGAGAGCTGGGGCGAGGGGGCAGTGGTCAGGGACGGCATTCCAGAACCTTCACTGTGAAGGACGCCGGGCTGGAGAAGGGGGCCCTTTCCTCCGGGGGCCAGGAAGTACAGGGTGCTTCTGTGCTGATGGATTGATCCAGGAAAGGAGGGAGGTGATGAGGCTCGGGGGAAGGGGGAGGGGAGAGGTCTGCTGGGGGGAGGGGAGGGCTCCATCTGTGTCCGCGTGGGGACATGAGTGCATCTTACAGACCCACGCGGAGAGTGGGCATGTGGGTCAGCAGCCTGACCCAGTTGCTTCTGATTCCTCAGCAAAGAACGAAGCAAGGTCACTGGCTGGGCGTGGGATGAAGGAGGGAAGGTGTGAAGCAGGCCTTTTGCAGAGTGGAAGGGTGGGGGGATGTGTTTCCAGCACGTGTTCTCACTCCCACATGCACGTACAGAGCTGGCACGTCCCTCCTGCACAAGTTCCTACTAGAAGTACACTTTCTGGACTGTCTTCCTGTAACTGCTCACAGCATCCTTAGGATAAACAGACCCACCATCTCTGCACACGTGCCAAGCGGGGGTGGCCGTGCGGCTCCTTTGAACAGGTATCGGCTTCTCTTTGTGAGTAGTGATGCTATAACAAAAGGCACAGCTACCTCTGGGCACCTGATGACTACTTCATACGAGGGGCTCTACTAGTGTACTGTCTCACTTGGGGCGGTGCACGCGATTACGATTTTGATGCCGCTGACCTTTCACGAAAGCAGACCCTGTTGACTTCCTGAGCCAGAACATTGAGCACACCAGCGCCCCTGGCATCAGAACCCTTTCTTTGTCGGTGTTCTCATAGATGAGAACTAACACGGCATCGTTTTAACTTTCAGTTCCTTGGTCACTGGTGAAGGTGAGCGTGTTTCTTTATTTTTCATTCATTCACTGTTTTACTCCTTCTCCTGTTTGTGTTTTTCTTACTGCTTTCTAGCACACCTCCTGCAGAAGGCGGCTATTAAGCTTTTGTTATACATGTCGCAAGAGCCTTCTCTCCCTTTGGCATATGTCTCTTTCACTTTGCTTTCATTCATCTGCGGTATAGGAGTTTCTACTTTTATGCAGACGATTTCGCCAGCCTGTCTGTGGTGGGAACTGTCGCGTGTTGCCCAGATGCTCCTCGGGGCTGGCGCGTGCATCCCTGCTGTTGCTACAGAGAACAGGTTTCTCTGGGTCTCACCCCACCTCGCAGCGGGCGTCCCGATGACAGCAGCTGATGCCCCAGGCTGGGACCCCTCTGAAGGTGCCCTTAGCCCCAGAATGCCTGTAGCCTCTGTGGGACTGGCTCTTTTTCCTGCTCAGCCCCACTCACTCTCCACGGAGACAGGGTGTGCTGTGTCCAGGGGCGGCCACACCCAGCATCAATAAGTTCGTGGCTTAAAAGAATAGAAAGTATTCTCTCATAGTTCTGGAGGCCAGTGGTCTGAAAGTGCAGGGTCTGAAGGGCTGTGCTCCCTGAATGCACCCCAGGGGACACTCCTTCTTGCCTCCTCCAGCTTCTGGGGGCTGCCAGCACCTCGGTTTCCCTTGGCTTGTGGCCACATCACTCCAGTCCTCAGCCTCTCAGACCATGCGGCCTTCCCTTCTCTGCCTGGGTCCTCTTCTCTTCTGTTTCTCGTAAGAGCACTTGTCATGAGAATTCCTGGTGGCCCAGAGGGTAAGACTCCACACTTTCATAGCTAAGAGCATGGGTTCAATCATCTTACAAATGAGGCAGGAGGGAAAAAACAAACAACAAACAAAAAAAAAACCATCAGAACATTTGTCACTGGGAATTCCCTGGCAGTCCAGAGGTTGGGACGCCACGATTTCACCGCCAAGGTTGCAGCTTCAGTCCCGGGCTAGGGAGCTAAGATCTTGCAAACTGTGGAGCACAGTAAAAAACAAACAAATACCACCTGTCATTGAATGTTGGGCCCTCCCTGATAATTCAGAAGTCCATCTGAAGTTCCTTAACTTGATCACAACTGCAAAAACCTCTTTGACCAATAAACTCTCAGCCAGAGGTTCCAGGGCGAGGCTGTGGACATATCTTTTGGGCCACCATTCAAACCACCCCAAGCATCTACTGAGAGCCCTTTCTGCCCTTCACTCCCCTGCCCCCTGGCCCTTGTGTGCTAGAGTCCTGTTTCAGCCTCCAGGGACGCCAACCCCAGACGCTTCTGAGACTGAGGGCCCTCCTCCCCTTGGGTGGGAAACTGTATGTATAATATTATTCTGAGACTGTAGGGGCTGTACTTTTTTTTTGTTTCAGAAGGTCCTCACTTACTTGGCTGTGAAAATTTGGGCAAGTCCCCTCCCCTTCAGGGCGGCTGGAGGAGGAGGAAGGTTCTTGCTGTCTGAAAGAACTGTGTTAGACACTGGTGAGGGTTTTCTGTCCTCCTGCCATCTGACGGCATTCACACACCAGGATCATCCACACTCAGTCTTGAGCAGCTCTCTTGGCTCCTGGGGGAAAGGGGAGTGAGACTAGGGAGAGGACAGGCCCCTGGGCCCTGGGGAGCTGACACCAGGCTCCTCCTGACGGCCCCCCCCCCCCCCGCCGCCCCCGCCACGGCATTCCAGAATAGCTCTGAGGTCATTCGTGATTGTCCCTTTCTCCCACAGTGAAAGCCAGCAAGTGAGAAAAGGGGGTTTCTCTTCTAAAATTGCTTTTCTGCTTTCTTTGACAGAACTGTGTGCCTGCGTGTAATTAATTCACGGCCCGGTGACCGGGTCAGCCGCTTGGCTGGGAGAGAAAGCTCTAGAGCAAAGCAGAGACTCGCAGTCACCGCTGGAAATGAGATCCCCCCCGGCCGCCCCGACCTGCCGCTGCTCTCAGACCAGAATAAACACCTGCAGATCCCGCCTGTCGGAAACGTGGCCTCTGAGACTTTGACCTTCTTAACGTACGCCAGCACGGAAACCCTGAGAAGTCCGACCAGAGGAAACCTTGTAAGGTTTTCCCAAGATTTCTCAGACTTCCCAGAGGCCTGGAGATAGGTGTTGCAAACCAAGCATGGCAGCAAGTCTTTTCCGGAGTGAGGGGTGAGTCCAGGTCTGCTGCCAGCCTTCTAGGTGACCTGACTGGACAGAATATGCTAGGGTGCCTTCCTTGTCCATAAAGTGAGATGATATTCCTAAATTGCAACTCGATTATAAAGACCAAAGATCTGCTTGAAACATCTGATCATTCCTCTCTGGCAACTACCTGTAAGGACTTTATCCTGGCGACTCGTGGGTGACATGAACAAGGCAATTCTGTATAATGTGGAAAAATAGGAACAACCTTATTTGCCATCTGTAAGGGCTTGTTAGGAAAAGGACCGTTTGTAGGACAGAAGACGGCAACCAAGAAAATTCATCTTGCGGGAAAAATACCATTGCTGCGAGAAAAATAAGCAAGACCCTGAGCCTGGTGACCCCAACAGGGAGGGGACAGAAATGGAACTGACAGAGATGTCCCTCCTGCCACCTGAAGTGCCACTATGCAAACACTTCCCCCGCACACACTCCTGGAAACCATAGCACAGGGCTTTCTGTTTTTGGTGATTTTTATTTGCTTTATTTGAACCGAGGATAGGGAGAAGGCAATGGAACAAGATCTGGGCTTTATCTGATTTACATGGAAAAAATAACAGTTAATGCTTATTAGCATTTGCTACAGGCCAAGCACTGTTCTAATGCTGTATACACCATATTCCAATACCTCGAAGATGCTGCCGATTGCAAGACCCTTGTATTTTACGTACCACTAAGAACTTTTAAAACACTGACCATGTAACGGTGACACAAAAAGATGACTCCTAGATTCAATAAAATATTATCTACTTAACTCATCTGTTCTTCACAGTATAACTTCAAGGCAGAAAGTGTTCGCCTCATTCTACAAATGAGCAACTGAGGATCAGAGACGTTCAGGACCTGCCTGAGTCACTGAGGTGGCGGAGCTGGGGCTGGACCTGGGCCACCGCAGCCTCTGCTGTGCTCATTCCTCTCTAAGCGCACCTCGACTTGGGGCAGGGGATCGGGGGTCCGACAGGGGGTGGGATGGGGGCTGGAGGGGCAGGGAGCCCAGGCTACCAGCCAGGGGATCGGGGGTCCAACAGGGGGTGGGATGGCAGCGTTGGAGGAGGTAGGGAGCCTAGGCTGCTGGCTGGGAGTCTCGGGGGAGATGCTGCTCTTATACGCCTTTCTCAGCATCCTTCCTATTCTGCTCCAGCTCAGGGCTTCGGCCTTCTCCAAAGAAGGGTGTCCCCCATGTCCTGCCAAGGGGTCTCCTCTATACAGCTACGGAGTGCTTCACACCAGAGCTAACATTTTTCTTGGATTCTTTCAGAGTTGGAAGACTTCAGGCAGGGCTGGCAAATTGCTTTCATCTCAAATGCCAACCCTAATGGATCAGCAGTGGCTGCCAGGAAAGTGTTGGGAAGGGTTCTGTGGCCCAGTTGGGATCCAGGGCAAGCTCTTTGGCCCTGTCCCCACGGTTATCGGCAGAGGACAGGTGAGATCAAGCATTTCCCAGGCTGGGCTGGGGACTAGCTGGGACACCCGGCCCACCAGAGGACCACCCCCCACATCACGCTCAAGAAAGCTTGAATGGCCTCCCCAGGGTCAAGCTTCCCTCAGCCTCTCTGTAGCTTCACCAGCTGAGTCAAGAGGTAGGAGGAGATGAGAATGGAGGGCGGGGTGCTTCCAGAATGGTCAGGTCCCCCCAGGGATCATCCCACAGCCTGGAGCTTCCCCAGCGCCCGGGGAGGGGTCCACAGCGTGCCAATTCATCTTTCACAGATTATATATACTGTGTGGGGTCGGCTGCCCTGGTAATTAGTTCACTTCTATAATTAGCCCGAAGTTCCTGCTGCTGAGGAGGACAAGGACGTGGGGTGTGAGGGTGAATCGGTGTGACTGAGCACTTGACTCATGCCCTAGAAACGCCCTCGAGGTGGGTTCCCTTCTTGTTCTAGAGCAGCTGCAGCTCCAAACTGCCTTTCTAAGACAGGAATCACCCCCATGGCCATGACGATAAGCGTGTACCCAGCGTTGGGAAGCCCTCCACACACTCTCCTCTTCCGTCCCCAGCACACGCTGGGAGATGAGACGTCACGTGGTCCTCACCGCCTGGCGGGAGAAGGCAGGGTCTGCTGCACAGGTGGGATCTGAACCCTGGGTGGGCCAGCCTCTCCTCCACAGCCTCGGTACCACCCATGGTCTCATTCCTCCCAGACAATGGCCCTGGAGGTATCCCTGCAGGAGTTGGCTCTAGAACATTCCAGAGGTGGTCTTAGGGGACACCTTCTCATCTTTAAGAAAGAGCTGGGGGGAACTCTCTGGTGGTCCAGTGGTTAGCACTCCATGCTCTCTCTGCCAAGGATCTGGGTTCAGTTCCTGGTCAGGGAACTAAGATCCCTCAAACCATGAGGCACCACCAAGAAGAAAGAAAGAAGGAGCAGATATTTTCATATTCTTGAGGATGGGCAGACTTTAGAGGGCTCCGCAGCCAGTTGTGGGTTCCCGTGTTCACCCTCCCTTCTCCAGGGGACACCGCAAAGGATAAAGGGCAGGATGTGGGTGAGGGCTGTGAGTTCAGCCCCAACACATCACCCCTCCCTGCCCTTACCACCACCGTGGGGTCTCAGGCTGAGATCAGGCTTAATGGTAAGTGAGATTTCTTATTTCCTGACTGCCTCTGGGAACAGTGGAAAACAAATATCAATCATGGGCAGAATTGTCAGTCGCAAAAAAAGATGTCGGTCTCGATTCAGAATTTACAAACAGTTAATTAAGCCCGCAGTGAGGAACACGCCTGTGGGCCTGCCTGCCCGCCCAGAGAGAACCTTCTGGTCTCAGGAGTCCCACGTGAATCCCCTGGGCTGCAACCCCCCACCCCCATTCTGTGGGCCGTAGGATGTAACACACTGTCTTGGCTTCCTGATCTCATGAGGTCCTTCCCATCAGTCACCCACCCCCTGGGACCAGAGACTCTGAACCCAGCTCTGAGCCTGCACCCCAGAATCCTGCTCTGTGTCCCCTGTTTGAGGCCTAACTGCTTCCTAGGTCTTGGACACAAGAGTGGGAACATTATGAAGGCTTTTGATGGACCCAGCCCAGTCAGGAAGGATTTTGTTTCATTCCATCTGGGGTAAAAAGAGGGATTGTGTGGAGGGAGGGGGCCCTTTGCTGATGGAAGGAGGCAGCTCCGCCAACGGCGGAAGGCGGCTGAAAGGCATGAGATGTGGGACAGATTTCTTTCTACCTTTGCTTTCAAGGAAACGACTCTTTATTCAGGAAATGAGGGTGCCAATCGGGTGTCAGAGAAACTGGAGCAGCCAATTAAAATCCTTACAAGGAGCCGAGAGTGCCAGACACCACGGGGAAGAAGATGAATCCACCCCTGCTCCTTGGGGCACACGTTCTGTTTGGAGAGACAGAGAATAAACAAATAAACCTGTTAACAGGCACAATCATTTCAGGTGTCAATCAGTGTAACAAAATAAATAAGCAGGGACCTCCCTGGTGGTCCAGTGGTTAAGAATCCGCCTTCCAGTGCAGGGGATGCAGCTTTGATCCCAGCATGGTCTTTCCTGTGGTCATGTATGGATGTGAGAGCTGGACTGTGAAGAAGGCTGAGTACCGAAGAATTGATGCTTTTGAACTGTGGTGTTGGAGAAGACTCTTGAGAGTCCCTTGGACTGCAAGGAGATCCAACCAGTGCATTCTGAAGGAGATCAGCCCTGGGATTTCTTTGGAAGGAATGATGCTAAAGCTGAGACTCCAGTATTTTGGCCACCTCATGCGAAGAGTTGACTCACTGGAAAAGACTCTGATGCTGGGAGGGATTGAGGGCAGGAGGAGAAGGGGACGACAGAGGAGAGATGGCTGGATGGCATCACTGACTCGATGGATGTGAGTTGAGGACCTCCGGGAGTTGGTGATGGACAGGGAGGCCTGGCATGCTGCGATTCATGGGGTCGCAAAGAATCAGACACGACTGAGCGACTGATCTGATCTGGGGAACTGAAGAATTGATGCTTTTGAACTGTGATATTGGAGAAGACTCTGAGGAGTCCCTTGGACTGCAAGGCGATCTAACTAGTCCATCCTAAAGGAGATCAGTCCTGAATATTCATTGGAAGGACTGATGCTGAAGCTGAAACTCTAATACTTTGGCCAGCTGATGCGAAGAACTGACTCACTGGAAAAGACCCTGATGCTGGGAAAGATTGAAGGCAAGAGGAGAAGGGGATGACAGAGGATGAGATGGTTGGATGGCATCACCAACTCAATGGACATGAGTTTGAGTAAACTCTGGGAGTTGGTGATGGACAGGGAGGCCTGGTGTGCTGCAGTCCACGGGGTCGCAAAGAGTCGGACACGACTGAGAGACTGAATTGAACTGAACTGAAGTGGGGAACGGATATACCATATACCATGGGGGCAACTAAGCCCTCACACTGCAACTACTGAGCCTGCCCACTCTAGAGCCCCGGCCACAACAAGAGAAAGCCCACGCGCCACACAGAGACCCTGGGCAGCCAAAATTAAATAAAAGAACTGAAAGCAACAACAGAAACAGAAGAAGGAAGAAAGAAAAGCCAAGAAACGATGGGGAGGTGGAGAGGGCTGTTGGGTTCTGTTGCTAAGTCTGGTCCAGAGAAGGTTCTCTGAAGGGGTGGTTCGGAACTGAGACCTGAATTGCCTGTCATACAGACAGCCGGGCTCAGAACACTTGGCAGAAGGAACAGATGCCAAGTCTGCAAGGCAGCAAGGAGCTCAACGTACTTGAAGATCAAAAGGAAGGTCTCTGTGCCTGGAGATTAAGGGACTTAAGAGCATGAGGGTGAAATCTGAGAGCGGGGTAGGGATTGCAGAGCCTCGAAGACCAAATGAAGAACCCAAATTCCTTTCTAAGTAGCATCAGAGGCCAGGGAATGAAGCCACTTGCGTTTGGCCAAGATGGAATTACTGGCACCCGGCCATGCCCTCCGTAATGTACACGCCACTATGAATGGTGCTCAGTCGTTCAGCTGTGTCTGACTCTTTTGCAACCCCCTGGACTGGAGCCCACCAGGCTCCTCTGCCCATGGGATTCTCCAGGCAAGAATACTGGAGTGGGTTGCCATTTCCTCCTGTAGGGATCGAACCCCTGCTTCCTGAATTGGCAGGTAGATTCTTTATCTCTAGCACCACCTGGGAATAAACAAGAGGCAACTCCTGGCAGGCAGTAGGCAACAGGCAGTGCAGGACTGCTGTCCTTGAGAGGAGGAGCACTCACGGGGTGCCCACAGCCACCAGTTCTCTTCCAGGGGCCTAACCCAAGCTCAGTGGCTGCGGTGAGCTGAAAAGACAGTGGTCAGAAGTCAGGGCAGCTGGGATCAGCAGAGTTAGACATCAGAGAGGAGGGGGCTGTGCAGGTAGAGGGCCCAGAGCTCAGTGTGGGGTCTCCGGTTGAGTCCATGGCCAGAGGATGTTCTGTAGATGCTGAGAGCAAGACCATCTAAGACTTTCAGAGAATGGACCCTGTGGAACTGCAAGAAAGCTAGAAACATTGGAGGTGTGAGTTAAACTGGGGAATAAAAGGGAATACTGCACTTTCAGCTTGACCAGAATGAGAAATCTTAACACTCTGTTAGTACTCTCAATATACAGCTGAGACCCCAGAGAGGCATTGTCTTAAGAGTGAGAACCATGCATTAGGGTAAGAGTTACACTGGACCCCTCCTTCGTCGTTCAGTTGCTAAGTTGCGTCTGACTAATTAAGCCTAAAACCAAGTCCCCAGAAGATCTGCAAGGAAACAGGGTTCAGAGGCAATTCTTGCCAACTAAGAGGAATCCGCATCTCCTGCAGAAAGAATCTGCCTGCAGAAGCTGCGGCAGATGCCAGTTCGATCCCTGGGTGGGGAAGATTCCCTAGAGAAGGAAATGGCAACCCACTCCAGCCTTCTTGCCTGGAGAATTCCATGGACAGAGGAGCCTGGTGGGCTACAGTCCACGGGGTTGCAAAGAAGTGGACATGACTAAGCGACTGAGCACACACACATGCAAGAGGAGCTGAGGACACAAGTTGGCTTTTTCCATATTCACACGAACAAAGTGTAAGCTGAGCCAGCTGGTAGATTAACTGCCTGCCAAAACAAGAACCACTCTTTACAGGATGACAGCAGACTCTAATAGCTCTACATTAGAATACACTGTTCACAATGCCCAGAATTCAATTAAAAAATCACTAGACACGCAAAGGACAGGAATGTGAGCCTGACAGTTAAGGGAAAAAAGTGGACAACAGAAATTAAGCTTGAGACGACTCCAACGTCGGGCTTAGTGGACAAAGACTTTAGCTATTACAAATACATTCAAAGAATTAAAGGAAAAGTGTCTTTAAGAAATTAAAGAATACGATATTAACGAGTGAACAGATAGGAAAACCTCACCAGAAGAATAAAAACTAGTAAAAATGCAAACTCTAGAAGTAAAGCGTACAGCTGATATGAAAAATTCGCTACATGGGCATCGCAGTGTATTGATAGAGGTGATGGGAAAAGATACAGGGGCCCGAAAACAGACCAGAAAAAAATTATCCATACTTAAGAATAGAGAGTTTTTTAAATGAAGAAAAATAAAAGGCAGAGAAAGTATAGTCCTCTCTGTAAATGGCGCACCTGTTCTGAACTGGGCCCCAGGCTGGTCCCTGGGCTCCTGCTGATGATGCTTTGCTGGCCGCCTCCAGCCCCATCTCTGGGCTAGATGGCCCTGACTGAGCCGGGGTGGGCTCAGGGCAGGGGAGATGGAACCACGGGGGAGCCTCCTGTGTGGAGGCGGGCAGGAGGGCAGGGAGCCAGGAGAAGGGGTCTCGGTCTGGGCCCTGGGGAGGTGTGTCTTCCCTCTTCCTCCAGATCACCCAACTGGCATCAAATGTCCACTGATCGCTTGGTATGTGCCAAGCAGTGGTCAGGACTGACCACACAGAGGTGAACCAGACAGACGGGGCCCTGCTCGCTTGGCCTGACCTTCCAGAATGGGGGCAACCCGCACTTCATAAGTAAACAGACCAACTGCCCATGTTGGGGACCAGTGCTTGTGAGTGACATGCAGGCTTTAGAACATAGGTGGGGGTGCTAGCCATTCTGACTCAGGAGAAGTGGTTTAAAGGCACAAGAGTGGGTTCTACTGAAAGTTTCAAAAGCCCAGGTACATGGACATAAGGCACAGGGGTGAACTGGAGCTCCCAAGGCTGGGGGCAAAGCCTCTGCTCCCTGAGCTGCTGAGATGGGAAGGGGCGGGGGCACAGCTGGAGAGTGTGGGCTGTGTCCATGGAGGAGCTGGGTGTCGGGTAGTGAGCTCCCCATTGCTGGAGGTATGCAAGTATTCACCACCACCAGAAGTGAAGTGAAGTGAAGTCACTCAGTCGTGTCCGACTCTTTGCGACCCCATGGACAGTAGCCTACAAGGCTCCGCCGTCCATGGGATTTTCCAGGCAAGAATACTGGAGTGGGCTGCCATTTCCTTCTCCAAGGGATCTTCCCAACCCAGGGATCGAACCCGGGTCTCCTGTATTGCAGACAGATGCTTCACCGTCTGAGCCACCACCACCACCAGGAAGGCTGCCAAAGGCACATGAGTGCCACAAAGGAATAGAGAGAGGCTACCAGTGCGGTGACTGGGGGGCACAGGCTTCTAACTCTGACCTGTTTAATCTTGGTTTTCTCATCTGTAAAATGGACCGCCACATGGACCGGAACCAGAAAACCTTCTCAACTCGTAGTCTGAGGTCAGGTGGGCGGGCACGCAGGCTGTCCTCTGCCATCGCTTTCTGGGCATTGTTGCCCGCCTCCAGCCCCATCTCTTCCCAACTCCAGGTTTCTCTCCACGTATCGCTCGCCTTGTCTCACCTTGTCTCTGTCTCTCCCGCCCCTCCCCACTTCCCATGGGGACAGGGGAGCAAGATGGGCTGGAATAGACCTGCAGCTGAGAGGTCAGTTGCCACCCTCTCTTTCCTCTCTGCTGGGGTGGTGTTGGGGGGCGATTTTCACAGTCCCTGGAGAAAGGGGCACCCAGTAACAGAAACCCTGGGCTAGGCCTGGATTGGAGCACTGTGACCATCAGATCACAGATAGGTGGGGTGTCCTGGCTGGGGTGGGGTGCACTGGAGAGCACCCAGAGACCCATCGGGTGCCCAGACGCAGGGCAGCAGGACTTACGAGGGCAGGCGGGTGCTCGGGGCTCTGTCCCCGGAGGGTGATCGTCCCCGGAGTCCTCCAATGTTCAGAGCACAGAGCCCCCGGGCTCAGCCCAAGTCCTGTAAGCAAGGGCAGGACCTCGGGCCACAGGGAGTGGTAGAGATGCTGCCGGCATGTGGAGCGGGCAAAGCAGGTCAGGCTGGGAGACTGCGGGCTGCAGACAAGCAGGCAAGAGGGCCCAGCCTCGTCTTTTCGTCTCAGCGTTCGTATTGCTCTCCTGTACTCTGCTTCTCAGCTTCTCAGTACCTGGAATCACCTGGTTTACACACTGTCTGATGCAAGCCCCACAGAGTGGAACCCTCAGCCATTCGACTGTCCCTGGCACCCCAGCACCCAGAAGACAGCCTGCACACAGTAGCTGCTCCGCAGTATTGGTTGGCTGGATGAAGGAACCCATCCCCCCTTTCACCAAATGGTCATCATCACCACCCCCAAGTGTCAGCTGAGCCGCCGCAGGAGGCAAGGGAGCAGGGCGCACAGGAGAAGGGCTGGGCTGAGGCTGCCCTGTGCCTGCATGGATGGACCGTGTCCATCACTGGGCATCTTCGAGGTGACGGTTCGCAATCCACTGTAGTCACTTTGCTCACACGGTGAACATTGCCCAGAATGTTAAATGTGATTCAGAGAACATTTTGAAATGACTATATACTGTGACATCTCACAGACAGCCCCCATTCACCGAGCTCTTCTTTTGGGGATTTGTTCATTTGACCAACGAATAGGAACTGAAGAGAACTGGGGAGACTGGCCTCACAAGGGCGTGTCAGCTGCTACAGAGCGCAGGCTGGGTCCTCAAAGGGGCCACTGCCTGGGCCTGGCCAGCCCTACTAGGGATCGACAGTGTGAGTTAAGAGGCTAAGACCCTCTCCTGCTTGCAAGCAATCCTGGGGCCTGGAAGGGGCCCTGGGTGGGCTTCCATCTGTCTTCTGGGGAGGGTACCCCAAAGGCTGCAGCTGCATCTCAGTCTCCAGGCAACCTGCCTCATGTTCCCCACGGTAGGAGCAGGAGGCTGGGCATTCCCAGTCCCCAACCCTCTCGGGGCCCCAGGAGACTGGCCAGTCAGGCTCCTCTGTACAGAAGAGGAGACGTTGGCCTGGAGGGCTGCAGGGACACCCGAGGAACAGGGTGGTGGAGGTGTGGGCAGGACACCGGTGTCCGTGTGTCTGTAAGGGGCTATGCCTGGGGGGTGAGGGGCAGCTGGCTCACATGCTCTGCACTGGGGCTCAAGCACATTCAGCCAACACACACACACACACACACACACACACACGTGTGTGCACACACACACAGATCAGGGCATCCTTTCCCGACAAGCTGAGGCAAAGCAGATGAGCAGACGCTGATGGGCTTCTGGGTGCCCAGCGCCTTCCCCTTCGCCCCTGCAGCCCCACCTGCTTCAGGAATGGCATCGCTGCCTGGCTTGAGGGAGGGGAGAGCCAGGCTTCCACAGGTCAGAGCTATGCAGAGGCCTCCTGCGGAGTAGAGATGACCAGAACGGGCTGAGTCCTCCCTTGGGGCAACGGACAGATTCAGAAGGCAACGCGGCCCCACACTGGGTCCTACAACCTGGGGGGTGGGGGCTCTGGGTGGTGAAGGGGATGAGGTTTACGGTGCTTGGTGAGGGGCAGTGTGCGAGGCCCCTGCCAGCCTGGCCAAGGGGAGCGATCCAGGGTTGCAGGTGGGACGGGGAGTGACCCGGGCCTGAGCTACCCACCCCGCCCACAGGGAGCCGGGCACTGCCACCTCTGGGCAGGGGACCAAGGCCGGCTCCTCGCCCAGCTCCTTGCCTGACTAGGCCTGGGACTGCGCGCCTACTGAGTGCACTGACACCCGAGACCCTGCAGGTATTTAGGAGCCTAGCGGTGCTGTCGGGGCATGGACTTGTGTTCCCTCCCTCACTACGTGTTTCCTGAGCACCTACTATGTGCACCAACTCTGGAGCAGACAGGTGGGGTTATGACGTTGAAGACGACAGGCCCCCACCCTCCGGTGACCTCAGTGTGGCTGGGGAAATATGCAGAGCAGGCCGTGGCTGCCCCTCGCTCCAGCCCATTCTCTGGTCCCGGCTCTGCTCTGGACAGGAGTGCCCGCTCCGCTCTCATCTTCCGAAAGGAGAAACCGAGGGAGGCCCGAGAGGGAAGCCGAATCCTAGCCCAGCCCCTGAGTCGGAGCCATCATCTTTGCCCGAGGGTTGCAGGGACCCTCCGGTCCAGCCCTGCCTTTCTCAGATGAGAACACTGAGGACCGCATCCTTGAAAGCCTCCATCTCTCTCCTCCAGAACCTTCCCAGTCAGCCACAACGCAGCCCAGAACAGGCTAGTTTGAGCCGCTGGAAATCTCAGCTGGGATCCTGGTGTCTGGGGAAGGGCCGGGCTCTAAAAATAAACCACTCGCCTCAGCCTGGGAGCAGCCGGCAGGCGCCTGGTGAGCGAAAGCTGACGCCTGGCGCTCCTGGCAGATGACAGTGGGCCCGGCCCGGCCGGAGCATCTCCGCTCTGGCAGCTGGCCCCCCAGGACGGGCCGGTGGCAGGTGGCAGCCAGGAATATTCCAGCCCGGCTCCTGGAGGCACCTCCCGACCCCCGCCCGCACACAACACATGCCCCAACCTGGGACGTGCGCCAGGGAGTGGGGCCCGGGGCTACTCCCCAGGAAGGGGCTGGAGGCAGGCACCCAGGACACCCAGAGGTACCCTCCACTTGCTACAGAGTGACGAGTCTCCGCACAGGTAAGGGAACATCTCAGGCCCTGGAGGAGGTGAGCTGTGGTTGGGAGAGTAAAGGGGATTTGCAGGGGGAGGCGGGAGGCTCTGTGTCCGCCCTCAGCTCCCCGGACTCCTGACACAGCGTCAGCTTCCCTTCCCCTTCCACACCCCCAGCCGGGTGGGCAGCAGCCTGTCCTTTGCAGCTCTGAACGCACCCCGTCAGCGAGGAAATGTCAGAGTCCCGGGGGGTTTAATTAGAAGCCGGCTGCAGGTTAATGGGTTTGCAGAAGCACAGGCTGAAAAGTTTTGAAGGCAGGTGCTGCGCAGGGTTGCCAACTGGACTGGAAGCTTCAGAGAAGAAAGGCTCCCCTTCCTGCCCCAGGCGAGATGGGCGCAAGGACAGAGGACCGCAGTCCTGCTGCTGATGGAAAGCGGACAGCTGGCCTTCTGAAAACGCTGGGGAGGGTTCTCTAGGAGGATGGGGAGACGTCCCAGGGACACGCGCTTCCCCGGGGCATCCCCGATTCTGTGTCATTCTTCACGGTTTACAGAAACAGACCTTTCAGTCGAAGATGCTGCTTTGGGCCTTGAGCTGGACCGGATGGGTCCTGAGCACTGTACTTCCGTCCCCAGGCTTGGAGGGGCTGGCAAACCTGCCTTTCTGCTTAGATGGGTTTCTGTGCCTAATCTCAGGGCAGGATATTCACCTAAAGGCGAGGCGATCGGTGCTAATGCGACCTCCTAACAGGACTGGGACGGGGACAGCTGGGAGACGGACTGGGGTGGGGGCGTCATGCTGACCGTCTTGTCCACCCCGTCCATCAGAGGAAGGCAGGTACTGAGGGTCTGGGGGATGAGCCAGACCCTGGCGAGGGCTGCCAAGGACTTTCTTGGGCACACTGCGGGGACTCACTTGGGGAGTCGGGTTCATCGCGATGATTTTTCGTGGCCTGAGAGTGAGCTGGCTCCTGTCACAGCCAAATCCTGCAGCCGCGCTGGCTCAGTTGGAGCACGGGGGGCTGTCGGGCAAGTGGCCCAGGCATGTGGCTGCAGGAAGGAGGGTCAGGCCGCCTGCAGAGGGAAGTGCTCTGTGCTGATCAGTGGAGAAACTCTGGGTGGCCTCCGGGTCTCGGACTGAGCACAACCTTCCTGCAAATCCCTGAGGACCCTCAATGGCCAGAGACCGCACCCACCTGCTTGCAGTCCTCCCCGCCTGCACGGTCCCTCAGAGCCACCTCCCAAGAGCTCGGGTGCCTCATCCTGGCCCTGCTCAGGGGCCGTTGCCCTCTCACCTACCCAGTAAACCCATCACGTCTCCCCCAGCCTCTGCACGACTCCCAGTCCTCCCGTGCGGCGAGTCACTGACCAGCAATTGGGTCTTGTCACTACTGGGCTGGGACTCTGACTTGGGCTTGCTGATGCTGCTGCTCCCTATCGGTATGAACCTTGGCCAGGCTCGGCCCCCTAAACCCTCGTCTTCTCCCCTATTGAAGCAGGAGATGCTGCCTATGCTAGGGGGCTGTTGGAGGAGTCGCAGAGCTCTGGGGCCGGAAGTGTGACCCAGAGCCTGGGGCAGCCTTCAGGGAGGGGTAAGGCTCTGACACCAGGATCATTTCTTCTGCATTAGACCCTGTGCCCCGAGGGCCAGCACTCGCCAGCACAGAGCCTGCACATAGTAGGTGTGCATCAGTGCTTGTCAGTTTCACACACACACATGAGCGTGTGCACACACAAAGGCACAGCCACTCTGGCTCTGACACTCACAACAACCTGGTCTGGCTAGGGCCATGGTGCCAGCTCCCATGAGTGCCCCTTTGTCCCCTCATCACCCGGTGCTGCCCAGCCTGGCAGGGTTCCAGCTCTCAGGCACTTGGGTCCGCCTTCCAGAGGAGTGGGCGCAGCTACGGGAACATGCGAGGCCCTGGAGCCAGAGCTTAAGGCGGGAACCTCACGTGGGAACCGCACCTCAGTTCCGAGTTCTGGCTCATTTTGCTTCGGTCTCAGTGGTGCTAGTTGTAAAGAGTCTGCCTCCCAATGCAGGAGACATAAAAGATGCAAGTTCGATCCCTGAGTCAGGAAGATCCCCTGGAGAAGGAAATGGCAACCCACTCCAGTATTCTCGCCTGGGAGAATTCCACAGACAGAAGAGCTTGGTGGTCTACAGTTCATAGAGTTGCAGAGAGTCGGACACGACCGAAGCAACTTAGCAGGCACATCGCGTGTGCATTGGAAGCCCAGACTCTGCCCTCCAGAACCTCTGAAGCTGGCCTGTCCCCCAGAGCTGCCTCTGTGATGCCTGGGAGGCTTGGGGCACAGGAGGTGGTGGCTGTCTGCAGACCCACGGCAAGGTCATAGGGAGTGTCATAGCGAAGGCCTGAAACCAAGCATGTTCCTGCTTCAGTGACAGCAACCGCCTGCGTCAGTGACCAAATGCCAGGCTGGGGCCACGTGCCTCACAGACACTGTCCTACACATCCAACCACTCGGCTTTACTGCAAAGAATAGAACTTTGGAAAAAGACACAACTCAGTAAACAGTGCAACTCTGTGTGTACTTTAACACAGAGAGGGAGGCAGGACTGAAGCAGAGATACTTCTGCTACAATCCGAGGTAACTGCCAGCCACACTGACAAGCTTGTTGGCTGCTGGTGCCAGACCTCGGCTCACACACCCAGTGACCAAGCTGCTGGTAGGTGCCCGCCTCTTCACCCTCCCTCCAGCTTCTATGCCAAGGGCAAAATCTGCCTGAGAGGTGTCCTTCATCATTTCATCCTGACTAAAGCTGCCTCTCAGGGTTGCATCGGTCTTGGTGTTTTCCCCATTCCAGACACTGGCATGTCTCTGCTGTAATGGGCAGCTCCCACTGCGATGATGCCCTGTAACAAAGAGTCCCCAAATCTCAGTGGCTTACAGCAACCAAATGCGTTTTTCTTGCCCTGGGTCTGGGGCTTGGCTGGCCTGGGCTGGGTCTGGCTGGCCTGGGCTTGGCTGGCTCTGGGGCTTGGCTGGGTCTGGCTGGGTCTGGCTGGGCTGGACTTGGCTCCAGTCTGTAATCATTTTGCATCTGCTCCACGTTCTCAGTCTGGGGCCTGGTCTCCGCTGGGTTGTGGTGAAAGAGCAGGAGGCCAAATTTGGCCATCATTCATCTCCAGAGCCCCCAGGTCGGTAGGGTGAGGGCATGGACTCCACCTACTCTTCACCCAGGCACTGCACAGTCCCAGGATGGAGGCGGGTAGCGATGGGGGATGAGGGGCCCCATTTCCAGCATCCACATGCATCTCCCACCCTCTGTCTGCTTCATTCACACACCGCCTGGGTGCTCCCTAAGGTCGGATCGTGATTGATTCTCCCTGGACTCCAAGTCCCTGATGATGCAAATATCACTGAGACAAGGTCAAGTTCAGGGTCAAGTCAGGGAATCAACACCCAGGTTAAAAGCATTGCTTCTAGCCAGGGGGGTTGTCCAGAGAGAGGAATGGAGCAGAGACAGGGAGCATTTATGAGTCACTGGTCACTGAGGGGACAGCAAAGTGTTCAGCAGGCAGAGTTGGGGGCGGAGGGCATCGGGGGAGGGGGCACTGCCCAGGCCAAGGCCTGAGGGCCAGGAGAGCAGGAGGCAGAGTCCGGCTGGCCCTGCAGCCGCTTCTGAGCACGCCCAGGACTAGACTCTGAAAAGGGTGCTGCCCCAGGACCCCTTCAGAGGCAAGTCTGCTGCTTCTGAGATCCTTCCTGAGAACTTGCTTAAGCTCCTTGGCACCGGCTCTAAGTAGTAACCAGGAACCTCTGATCTCATTACTTGGATTATAATTGTCCTGCTCTTTAGTCATCCACGTTGGCAGAGCCCGGGGACTCGGGGCTCCGGAGGATTACCCAGCAGGCAGGCAGGCAGGCAGGAGGAGTGAGGAGGACCCTGGCTTAAAGGTCACTCACAGACACTCCAGTTCACATTCATTTGCAAAAGATAGAATACACAATCCCAGTGCCCTGAGGCTATGAAGGCATTTGAATACTGGCAGTTTGAAACACCCAAGAGGAGAGAGTTTAATTTCCAAGTTAAATGCATCCTTCTCGCAGAAGATTTCCAGACCCTGGGCAGCGAGAGAACACAGAAGGAAATGAATCTTAGACAAGAGGCGTCTGTTTGAGGCGTCTCTCCCCTCCCCTCCCAGGCAGAGTGGACCAGGAGACTCAGGGCCAGATTTGAGGGCAGTTCCGGTGCCGTCTTCGGCGTTACTGGTTGGGGCATAGACTTGGATTACTGTGACATTGAATGGTTTGCCTTGGAAACGAACAGAGATCATTCTGTCGTTTTGAGATTGCATCCAAGTACTGCATTTCGGACTCTTTTGTTGACCATGATGGCCACTCCATTTCTTCTGAGGGATTCCTGCCCACAGTAGTAGATATAATGGTCATCCGAGTTAAATTCACCCATTCCAGTCCATTTTAGTTCGCTAATTCCTAGAATGTCAACATTCACTCTTGCCATCTCTTGTTTGACCACTTCCAATTTGCCTTGATTCATGGACCTGACATTCCAGGTTCCTATGCAATATTGCTCTTTACAGCATCGGACTTTGCTTCTATCACCAGACACATCTACAGCTGGGTATTCTTTTGTTTTGGCTCCATCCTTTCATTCTTTCTGAGTTATTTCTCCACTGATCTCCAGTAGCATATTGGGCCCCTACTGACCTGGGGAGTTTCTCTTTCAGTATCCTATCATTTTGTCTTTTCATACTGTTCATGGGGTTCTCAAGGCAAGAATACTGAAGTGGTTTGCCATTCCCTTCTCCAGCGGACCACACCCTGTCATATCTCTCCACCATGACCCGCCCATCCCAAGTTGCCCCTCGGGCATGGCTTAATCTCATTGAGTTAGACAAGGGTGTGGTCTTTGTGTGATTAGACTGACTAGTTATCTGTGAGAATGGTTTTAGTGTATTTGCCCTCTGATGCCCTCTTTCAAGACCTACTGTCTTACTTGGGTTTCTCTTACCTTGGGCGTGGGGTATCTCATCCCGGCTGCTCCTGGCTGCTCCCGGCCAGCAAAGCACAGCCATCGCACCTTACCTTGGACGGGGGTCTCTCCTCACCGCCGCCCTTCCTGACCTCGGTCGTGGGGTAGCTCCTCTCGGCTGCGCTCTTAGTGCGCGACGCAGCCGGCGGGGCGCTCTTAGTGCGCGACGCAGCCGGCGGGGCGCTCTTAGTGCGCGACGCAGCCGGCGGGGCGCTCTTAGTGCGCGACGCAGCCGGCGGGGCGCTCTTAGTGCGCGACGCAGCCGGCGGGGCGCTCTTGGGTGCGCGACGCAGCCGGCGGGGCGCTCTTAGTGCGCGACGCAGCCGGGCACTTCTTCAGCCGAAGAAGCTGAAGTTGAAAGGTTCTATGAAGACCTACAAGACCTTTTAGAACTAACACCCAAAAAAGATGTCCTTTTCATTATAGGGGACTGGAATGCAAAAGTAGGAAGTCAAGAAACACCTGGAGTAACAGGCAAATTGGCCTGGAATACGGAATGAAGCAGGGCAAAGACTAATAGAGTTTTGCCAAGAAAATGCACTGGTCATAGCAAATACCCTCTTCCAACAACACAAGAGAAGACTCTATACATGGACATCACCAGATGGTCAACACCGAAATCAGATCGATTATATTCTTTGCAGCCAAAGATGGAGAAGCTCTATACAACAGCAAAAACAAGACCAGGAGCTGACTGTGGCTCGGACCATGAACTCCTTATTGCCAAATCAGACTGAAATTGAAGAGAGTAGAGAAAACTACTGGACCATTCAGGTATGACCTAAATCAAATCCCTTATGATTATACAGTGGAAGTGAGAAATAGATTAAGGGCCTAGATCTGATAGATAGAGTGCCTGATGAACTATGGAATGAGGTTCGTGACATTGTACAGGAGACAGGGATCAAGACCATCCCCATGGAAAAGAAATGCAAAAAAGCAAAATGGCTGTCTGGGGAGGCCTTACAAATAGCTGTGAAAAGAAGAGAAGCGAAAAGCAAAGGAGAAAAGGAAAGATATAAACATCTAAATGTGGAGTTCCAAAGAATAGCAAGAAGAGATAAGAAAGCCTTCTTCAGTGATCAATGCAAAGAAATAGAGGAAAACAACAGAATGGGAAAGACTAAGGATCTCTTCAAGAAAATCAGAGATACCAAAGGGACATTTCATGCAAAGATGGGCACAATAAAGGACAGAGATGGTGTGGATCTAACAGAAGCAGAAGATATTAAGAAGAGGTGGCAAGAATACACAGAAGAACTGTACAAAAAAGAGCTTCACGACCCAGATAATCATGATGGTGTGATCACTGACCTAGAGCCAGACATCTTGGACTGTGAAGTCAAATGGGCCTTAGAAAGCATCACTACGAACAAAGCTAGTGGAGGTGATGGAATTCCAGTGGAGCTATTCCAAATCCTGAATGATGATGCTGTGAAAGTGCTACACTCAATATGCCAGCAAATTGGAAGACTCAGCAGTGGCAAAGATGGAAAAGGTCAGTTTCATCCCAATCCCAAAGAAAGGCAATGCCAAGGAGTGCTCAAACTACCGAACAATTGCACTCATCTCACACGCTAGTAAAGTAATGCTCAAAATTCTCCAAGCCAGGCTTCAGCAATATGTGAACGTGAACTTCCTGATGTTCAAGCTGGTTTAGAAAAGGCAGAGGAACAGAGATCAAATTGCCAACATCCGCTGGATCATGGAAAAAGCAAGAGAGTTCCAGAAAAACATCTATTTCTGCTTTATTGACTATGCCAAAGCCTTTGACTGTGGGATCACAATAAACTATGGAAAATTCTGAAAGAGAGGAATACCAGACCACCTGATCTGCCTCTTAAGAAATCTGTATGCAGGTCAGGAAGCAACAGTTAGAACTGGTCATGGAACAACAGACTGGTTCCAAATAGGAAAAGGAGTACGTCAAGGCTGCATATTGTCACCTTGTTTATTTAACTTATATGAGAGTAATCATGAGAAATGTGGACTGGAAGAAACACAAGTTGGAATCAAGATTGCTGGGAGAAATATCAATAACCTCAGATATGCAGATGACACCACCCTTATGGAGAAAGTGAAGAGGGGCTAAAAAGCCTCTTGATGAAAGTGAAAGTGGAGAGTGAAAAGGTTGGCTTAAAGCTCAACATTCAGAAAACGAAGATCATGGCATCTGGTCCCATCACTACATGGGAAATAGATGGGGAAACAGTGGAAACAGTGTCAGACTTTGTTTTCTGGGCTCCAAAATCACTGCAGATGGTGACTGCAGCCATGAAATTAAAAGACGCTTACTCCTTGGAAGGAAAGTTATGACCAACCTAGATAGCATATTCAAAAGCAGAGACATTACTTTACCAACAAAGGTTCGCCTAGTCAAGGCTATGGTCTTTCCTGTGGTCATGTATGGATGTGAGAGCTGGACTGTGAAGAAGGCTGAGCGCCGAAGAATTGATGCTTTTGAACTGTGGTGTTGGAGAAGACTCTTGAGAGTCCCTTGGACTGCAAGAAGATCCAACCAGTCCATTCTGAAGGAGATCAATCCTGGAATTTCTTTAGAAGGAATGATGCTCAAGCTGAAACTCCAGTATTTTGGCCACCTCATGCGAAGAGTTGACTCATTGGAGAAGACTCTGATGCTGGGAGGGATTGAGGGCAGGAGGAGAAGGGGACGACAGAGGATGAGATGGCTGGATGGCATCACTGACTCGATGGATGCGAGTCTGAGTGACCTCCGGGAGCTGGTGATGGACAGGGAGGCCTGGCGTGCTGCTGTTCATGGGGTCGCAAAGAGTCGGACACGACTGAGCGACTGATCTGATCTGATCTGATCTGACCGGTGCCGTCGCTGTGTTGCCTGGGCACACTCGAAGTTGTTCAGTCACTAAGCTGTTTCCAGCTCTCTTTGACCCCATGGACTGCAGCATATTAGGCTTCGCTGTCCTTCACCATCTCCCAGAGCCTGCTCAAACTCATGTCCATCGAGTCGGAGATGCCATCCAATCATCTCATCCTTTGTCGTCCCCTTCTCCTCCTGCCTTCAATCTTTCCCAGCATCAGGGTCTTTTCCAATGAATCAGCTCTTTTCATCAAGTGGCCAAAGTATTGAAGCTTCAGCTTCAGCATCAATCCTTCCAATGAATATTCAGCATTGGTTTTCTTTAGGACTGACTGGTTTGATCTCCTTGCTGTCCAAGGGACTCTCAAGAGTCTTCTCCAGCACCACAATTTGAAAGCATCAATTCTTTGGTGCCAAGAGCTTCCATTTATCCATCTGTAAAATGGCACCCCACTCCAGTACTTTTGCCTGGAAAATCCCATGGACGGAGGAGCCTGGTAGGCTCCAGTCCATGGGGTCACTAAGAGTCGGGGACACGACTGAGCGACTTCACTTTCACTTTCATGCATTGGAGAAGGAAATGGCAACCCACTCCAGTGTTCTTGCCTGGAGAATCCCAGGGACAGGGGAGCCTGGTGAGCTTCCGTCTATGGGGTCGTACAGAGTTGGACACGACTGAAGCGACTTAGCAGCAGCAGCAGCAAAACAGGCTGATGATTCTTGCTTGGGCCAATCTTCCAGGAGGGCAGGGAGAATTAAGGGAGAAGATGGCTGTGAAAATGTGCCCAGAGGAGGGGTGTCTGGGGGTGGGGGGGTGCACCAGGATGGGGGGACCAAAGGGTCCTAGGGAGCACTGGTGGGGAGGCTGGTCATCTCTGGCCTATGGCTGAGACTCTGGAGGGAAATAGAGACCCAGTGACCACAGATGTCACCTACAGAGAAGGGCCCCCCTGCTCTCCTATAGGAGCAAACAGTGGAGGTGTGGTCCTGAGAGGCCCTCTTGGCCCCTGGGAAGTGAGGGGGACCCCACACTCGCCCACCAGGGAGTCCCAGCCCAGTTCACCATCATCTCTAACTCAGAAGAGAGATTTGAGATGATTGAACACACAAGAGGAGTCATACAGAAGCCAGTTTAGGGAAAACAGTAATTAACTGTCAATCCCCCGGAGAAGGTGGCAATAGCGTGTTTCGTTCCCTCACCCTCCTCCTTGTTCTGCTTCAGAAAGGGCGGTCGGTCCCTGGGCGCCTCTTGTGTGCCCAGGGCACTTTATCTGGGGTTTCTGGAGCCAGAGATCAGAGCTCAGACCCCAGCCCTGCCACCTGTCAGTCGAGAGACCCCCGAGAGGGCGTCACTGCTGTGAGCCTCAGTTTCCCAGCCTGCAAATGGGGTCCTCAGGAGATGGCACGAGTTAGTTTGCTTGAAGCTCCTAGCACAGCGCTGGGCACCTGTGGGCTCCCCAGGAAGTGCTGGCGGTCTTCCCAGGTCCACCTCTTAGCGGATCTCATCTAATCCTGGGTGACCTTGCCCCGTATTCAGGGAAACCTGGAGGGTGGGGGGCGGGCGGGGGCGGCAGGCCTGTAGCCTTGCAGCTTTGAGTCGTCTTTGGGCAGGTTTTCATATGAAATCTTTTCTAGGGCTTCTTCTGTTGCAGAGATGGAAGGGGAACATGGGAGGGGGCCCCCACCTCTGGAGACTCCTGCTCACAGCGGGGACACAGATAGCCAGCTCCCCCTGGCCCCCCACCCCCAGCAGGGCCATCGGCTCTAGAAACCCACCCAGACCTGGACTTGGAGGCTCCTGGTCCTCCCTCCCTCCAATCCCAAATCCTGGCCTCGCAGCCTGAGGAGGGGCCCAGTGGGCTCAGGCTCTGCTTTCCTCTGCCTCCCATCCTCCCAAGGAGCGCACCCTAACCTGCTCTGGGCCGGCTACCACCAAGCCACCTGGGTATAGAGCTGGATACCGGGGAGCCGCCAGCTTGAGGGGGCCCACACCAGGCTCCCTGGGGTCTCTGGGGCACCTCGGGGCCCACAGCCTCCCCGCCCCGCCCCTGTGTGGGTCAGTCCCGAGTTCCCCTCATCTTTTTCTCTCTCCAGATTCTGTGTTTCCCTCCCCGTTTTAGTCCTTCCTTCTCTCAGCCTGGAGTGGCCTGAAATGAAGCTAAAGTGTCCTCTTTAGCTGAGTGGGTTGCCATTTCCTTCTCCAATTAGCAATTCAAATATATTAAATGTTTTCTAGCACGAGTTGGGTATTTTCTCTTTGTCTCAAAATCAAAAGCCAGTGAATTGAGTTGATTCTTTTCTCCTGCCGCCCTCCTCACAGAGGCCCGGGGTCCTGTCCTCATTCACATTAGTCTGATCAGCTTGGCAGGGGGCGCTTAGTGTCTGGAACCTGCACGTCTGGGTCCCTGAGGCCTCAGCAGGGTCCGGTGGCCTCGGCCTCTCCCAAGTCCCATCCTCCCAACGGGCACTTTTGAGATCCTTTCGCTCCAGGCGACAGTCTAGGCTCCAAAGGGCTAGGGGACACGGCCAAAGTCAAACGCATCGTGTAACAGAGGCGGGGCTTGAACGTCTGCACAGAGGAGTGCTGGAAGCAGGCTGGCGGACGAGGACCCTCAGGCATGACTCCTCCAGCTGGTGCGGTCAACGCACAGGTCAGGCCCCGCCCGGGCGCTTGCTCCCAGAATGTTGCATGTGGCAGAGGAGCCCCAGAGCCAGGGAAGGGCCTGCCTGGGTCTCTAGGCCGGTAGCAGGCCCGGAGCAGAGCTTGCACGAGAGGCAGCCTAGCATTTGCTGAGCGCACAGGGCGGTCCAGGGCTGGGTGAGCCCAGGCCCCGTGCCACCGGACGGACAGCTCTCCTGAGGTGCTGGGGGCTGCGAGGGGGCTCAGAGACACGAGGTTGGCAGGCCCTGTGGGCATGGACCCCGCCAGATCCCCTGACCTCAGGGGCTTTGGCCAAGCCATCACATCTTTAGCTGTGAAACAGAAGCAGCCCGCTCCGCCCATCCCTTGGGGATGTCAGCTGGAGTGGCAGGCCCCGCTGGCACACGGGTCCCCAGGGACCCAAGCACCCCAGGCCCTTTCCAACTCCAAGGTCTTTGCACATGCTGTTCCCTGTGCCAGGAACACTCTGCCCTCCTCTCCCCTTCTAGGGTGGCATTTAGGCTGCCACTAAATGCCACTGCACTGTCCCCCCCCCCCGCCACCTGTTGGCGCCTGGCACCACCAGTTTGTGCCTGTGCTGTTCCCTTTGTGCCAAAGGCACTTGTCTTCTTGGTAAATATCTATTCCCAATCCAAACTTCACCTCCTCCATGAAGCCATCCTGACTTCCTCCCTCTTCCCCACTGGACCTGTGCGGACTTCCAGGAAGGCACTGGGGACAGTGGCCCCCTTGGAGGACGCCTGTCTTTCTCTGCCACGAGATAGAAGTCCTTGAGGAGGGGACAGTGGCCGATGGAGCATTACTGCCTCAACACAGCCATGCTGCCATGACGTGGGGAGCATGCCGCCTCATCCTCCCAGCTAGAGAGAAGGCCGTCTGCCTCCACTCAGCTGCTCCACCTCTCAGCTCCCAGATGAGAGTCTAGAGGCACCAGCTGCTTCTGAGCTACGGGACTGGGAAAGTAAGTTGAGAAAGATAAAGAGGGAAGAACTTGACCACCAGGCAGTTCCTGTGCTTTCCTGCGTTCTAGAGGATTCTGATCACGGGCAGGAGGAGAGAAAACTGTGAGGCAGGAAGCAGAACAGTGAACTGGGGGCCCAGGTGGGAGCAGACACAGAAGGGCTTCAAGGCTGGCAAAAGAAAGGGGATTTGGGGTGGAATGTGAGTCTTCACTGGGCTTCGCAGGTGGTACAGAACCTGCCTGCCAATGCAGGAGACATTTAAGAGACACCAGTTAGAGCCCTGGGTCTGGAAGATTCCCTGGAGGAGGGCATGGCAACCCACTCCAGTATTGTTGCCTGGAGAATCCCCATGGACAGAGGAGCCTGGTGGGCTACAGTCCATGGGGTCGCAAAGAGTCGGACACGACTGAAGCAACTTAGCACGCACATGATTCTGCACTGAGACTGGGCCACGTGGGGCCATGGGATCCATTTGGGTTACACTGTGTTGTGAAAAACCAGGAGTCCTGCCGTCCCAATGCATCCCAGCCTGTACTGAACAGCAAATATCCCTGCTGGGGTGAACACCCATAGTCCTCTAGACCAGGCCAACATCCCCCAGGTGGAACCCTGCTTGCTTCTAGGTTGGGAGTGTCCCAGAAATCCCTTCCCGCCACAGCCCTCGTCTTGCCACAGGCGCTGGGAGGTCCGCATCCAGGAGCCAAACTGTTCTCTAAACGCAGCTCCTGAGCCGTGTGATCTCTTGAAGATGAGTCACCTCATGGGACGCTCTGCTCCTCCCAGATTCCCGCACCCGCCTGCCAGTTAGCTTCCGCCACGGTCTGCAGAGAAAGCGGCTCATAAATGATGAAAGACTAGAAGACAATCAGGGCTCCTCGGGCCTCCTCGATAATGCAGTCCTGCTCCCGGGAAAAGCGTGGATGTTATCTGGCTGCTTCAGTGGGAGACTCTCTGCCCTTTTAAGAAACACTTCCCCAGGCCCTGCCATCCAGAACCAAGAAACGGGGTGGGCAGTGCTGGGGGGAAGCAGGGGCGGCCGCAAAGGCGCCAGCCCAGGTGTCGGTCGATTTACGGGCCCTGGCTCGGCGCGGTGAAGAGGCGAGAGTTCACACTTTGCAGCCTGACTCCATCAAGCCAATGTCCCCACTTGCGAGCTGTGGGGCCCTGGGCAAGGGACTCCAGCTCTCTGAGCATCATCTGTAAAGCCAGGCCCAGAATGCCCGTGCCCTGGAGTGGCTGGGACGGATGACCACGTGGGAGGAAAAGGTAGCAGAAAGGTCCTCTGCATAGCAGAGGCTCAGCGAACGGTGATGACCATGAAGAGGGGCCACGCTGTTGCCAGGTGGGGTCCGCCAACCTGGCCAGGAGGGAGGCCTGGATGTAACCCTTGCTCACTGTGTGAGCTGGGGCCAGTCTCCTGACATCTGAAAACCAGAACTGACATGGCTGTACAGGGCTGTGGTCTGGGCCTCCCTAGCTGACACAGGTGAAGATGCATGGCAAGCGGTAAAGGATGTGCTGTGCAAATAGTACCGTCCGACTGTGACCCCATGGACTGCACCTCGCCAGGCTCCTCTGTCCTTCACTATCTCCCAGAATTTGCTCAGATTCATGGGCTACAGTCCATGGGGTCGCAAAGAGTTGGACACAACTTCACTTTCACTTTCATTTTCAGACTTTCAAGCCTATTGAGTCAGTGATGCTATCTAACCATTTTATCCCGTCACCCCTTTCTCCTCCCGCCTTCAATCTTTCCCAGCATCACGGTCATATCAGGTGGCCAAAGGATTGGAGCTTTAGCTTCAGCATCTGTCCTTCCAATGAATACTCGGGGTTGATTTCCTTTAGGATTGACTGGTTTGACTTCCTTGCAGTCCAAGGGATTCTTGCCTGGAGAACCCCATGGACAGTATCAAAAGGCAAGTCTCATGACAGTTGCTAACAGTGATCTGTGGAGCCTAGGGTGGCTCTGGGGCTAAGATACACTTTGCGCTGGCGTCTGATGGCTCAGCGGGCTCTCCTAGATGGATGGCTGGTGGTTGGGAGGATGCACGCGAATGTGTACCACCTGGGCTGTGTGATCCTGTGTGAGTTACTTAGCCTCTCTGTGTCTCAGCTGTAACGTGGTAAAGCTATCACACTTGACTTCATGTGCAGACCCTGGTTCTCAGCAAGTGCCTGAAAGACATGCTGTGATGGCCATCATTCTGAAACACTATGTGTTTCCTTGGTGCCTTTGGCCTCCATTGCCAAGTTTAAGACTCAGAGCCCCTCCAGCCCACCCCCCGCATTTCAGCCAGCATCTTCTCTCTGGAAGGGACCTCTGGTCATTTGCTCTCCAGCTGATCAGCTTCCCATGGCCCTCCCCAGCCCCTTCAGATACAGCCCAACCCCTTCTGACCTGTCCTGCCCAGCAGCTCCAGCCCTGGCAAGGTCTGCCACCCTACAGTGAGATAAAACCATGGCGCTGAGCCTTTGCACCTGGTGTTCTCCGCTCTGGACCCTCAGTGCCCACCCCCCAGAGCCCCTACCTGGGCTTGTTCACACTTGCTCTCTCCTCAGTCAACTAATGTCATTGCACCCATCAGAAGCTGAGGAAATAGACGCTTAGCGGCCAAGCAGCTTGCCAAGACCCTGAAACCCATAAATGCCAGGGAGGGGCTAGGATTCAAGCCTGCCTTGTTTCTGTTGGGAAAGAAGTTTCCTTCTACCTTTCTAGGTTCTTCCGGCTGGTCTAGGACTTCCCTGGTGGCTCAGATGGTAAAGTGTCTGCCTACAATGCAGGAGACCCAAGTTTGGGTTGGGAAGATCCTCTGGAGAATGAAATGGCAACCCACTCCAGTACTCTTGCCTGGAAAATCCCATGGATGGAGGAGCATTGTAGGCTACAGTCCATGGGGTCACAAAGAGTTGGACACGACTGAGCAACTTCACTTCTTCACTTCTGGCTGGTCTAAGAATTAAACCAACATGAGACAGATCAACAGGAGAAAATCAAACAGTTTAATAACAGGTATACATGGGAGAGGGTCTTCCCCAGTGGCTCAGCAGTAAAGAATCCATTTGAAATGAAGGAGACACTGGTTCGATCCCTGCATTAGGAAGATCTCCTAGAGGAGGGCATGGCAACTCACTCCAATATTCTTGCCTGGAGAATCCCATGGAGAGAGGAGCCCAGCGGGCTACAGTCCACAGGGTTGCAAAGAGTTAGACACAACTGAAATAACTGAGCTCTCAGGCACACAGTACATGGGAAAGACCCACCCTTTCCCAAATGGTTGAAACTCTTACCTTAAATGCCACCCGCAGCTAAAGACAAAAAATGTTGGCGGTAGTGGTTTGGGACTTCAAAGGGGAGGAAGGGAGTTCGCATGAAGATGGAAAAGCAAATGTTTGGAAAACAAATGTCTGAGGGCCTTGCAGAGACAATGGGACCCCGTGGACTCTGATGTCTAAGCCCCGCCCCGGTGTGTCCCCCACCACATCTGTCTGGGGTTCTTTGAAGACACCACTGAGGAAGCTCTATTCTGGGAACTGGCCCTTTCTCTAAATTCTTTAGGCAGCTGAGAGGAGGTCAAAAGAAAATCTTCCTTGAGCCTTCTGTATCTTAAAAACAATGAGCCTGAATTAATCCTCTTGCCAAAGAGACACATCTTGGGCTGGAAAATTTTGCTCCAGAGGCTACAGACCCACTCAGCAGCACGGACCAGCAACTGGGGCAGAGTGCAGTTCCTGGGCTGAGGACCTGTGGGTGACTGGCACGGAGTCCCAGATGATTGGGGTGACAGTCCCAGTCGGGAGCTGGACCCCAAAGGAGCAGACCCTGGAGGCTTCCCCCATTTCCCCCTGACTCCCATCTGACTGTGAGCTCTTCAGAGGGTGCACCACCGCGGGATTCCTTCCGGGCCCCACCGCCCCCAGGTTTAAATCCGTAGCCCTGCTCACGCGTTGTCATCCCAAGCTGCCAGTCATGCCAGGCTATAACCTGGCTCTGGAGTTCTCTGTATAATCAGACACCTCTCTGCTTTGCCAGGCTGTTCCCTCCTCCTTGGCCTCTGTTGAAATCCCGCTCCTTCCTCAAGGCACAGCCAGCAGTAGGAACTGACCCTCCCTGTGTGACTTCTGCACCGTCTTCCACTTCTAGGTTAGGGCTGCCGGGTGTGGGGGCTTGGCCCTCTTGGGTCTCCATGGCCACAGGGCCTGGCCAGGTGCTCATGGAGACCAGGAGAGGGCAATGTCCTCACGGGACGGGAGGCCAGGTGCACCCTTGCCGAGTCTCGCTGGAGGGGGCTGGGGAAGTCCGCGAACTGCATCCCTGGGAGAGGGAGCCGCAGGGGCAGAGACATGGGGGTGGGCCGGTCTCAGCTCACCTGCAGGGCCAGGATTCGCCGTAGGCGGGGCCTGAGAGCCCAGGGAAGTTTGAGGAGTTGAGGCTGGGGCAGACGGAGTTACTTGCCAGAGATCATACCGCAGAGGCGGAGGGGCTCAGATGCGGGCCGTGGACTCTGTCCTGGGCAATCTCCACCCAAGGCGCGCCCTGCGCGGTGTTTGCGTGTGGAGCCAGCAAATACTTGGTTTTCTGCTCTTGGAAGGGTGGAAGCCTCGCCCTCTTCAGGCTACAGGTGCCTGCCTGCCCTTGCTCGGCCAGGGGCGCCCCCGGGCCGTCCTAAGAACCCAGTGTTTAGCATCCATTATTTCCCGACAAGCTGGAGCTGTTCTGCCTCAGTGAGCACTTGGGAACCATTTCCTCAAAGAGCCGCAGGCAGCCCCACAGGGGCCGATAGACTCGATTTCTGCCTCGCTCCCTGATGCCGCCTTCCTGCAGCCAGACGGCTTCTGGGTTCTGATGATTTTTTAATGCATTTATAATCGAATTGAATTTCAGACTCTGGGGGAGCTCCCAGATGCACGGTCCAGGATCAGAGGGCCTCGTTGCAGGAGCAAACTTGCCTCTTGGCCTTCACCTGCTGCCTGTGCTATCAGGGAGCCACAGGGTGTGGGCCTGTCCCTGGCACAGCGTGGTAGTGGAGAACTGGCACTTGGGCTCCTTGGGTTCAAATCCCAGCTTTGCTGTTTACCAGCTCTCCAACTCTGGGTGAGCTAAGTCACCTCTCTGTGCCTCAGTTTTCTCATCTGTAAAATGGGTGAAATTATGCAGGGCTTTTTTTTTGGTGGGGAGTGAATGAAATAGTCCATCTGGAATGCTCCTCTCAGGGTGTGGCTCCCACCCAGTGTCCCCCGGCGGCGTGAGCTGTTGTTGGGATGTGATTCTGAATGATGAAAGTAACTCATCACCGTCAGAGAGCCCAGGGAGAAGTTGCAGCCCGGAGTGCAACCACTTCACTGGCCCGCCCACAGCCTCCATGGCCTCACACCTGCTTCCTGCTGGACCACCGCGTCCCTGGCCCCATCAGGCCTCGGTGCTCACCCTTTCTGGGGAAGGGTACTCTTCCCTCTATCCCCTTCCTCTGATTGGCCACCCCTCCCCCCTGCAGATGAAAAAGTGAAAGTGAAAGTCGCGTTTGACTCTTTGCAACCCCATGACCTATACAGTCCATGGGATTCTCCAGGCCAGAATACTGGAGTTGGTAGCCTATCCCAGCTCCAGGGGATCTTCCCAAGCCAAGAATCGAACCCAGGTCTCCCACATTGCAGGCAGATTCTTTACCTGCTGAGCTATCAGGGAAGCCCCCCGCCAAGGGCTGCCCACCTCCCTCTCCATCTTCAGGCTCAGCCTCAGTGCCACCTGCAGGGGGGCTCCCTGGCCCCCCATCACGCTTCTCCGCGCAGCCTCCCACCCGACTTCCGTCTCCTCCCCTGACGTTACACTGGCCTCTCACTCTGGAAGCAGGGCCCGCCCCATCTTCATTTCTCCCCACCACCCCCCACCTTTTTAATTAAAAGAGTTACATATGCCCATGATCATGGCTAATGCATATGCAGACCTTATGGGAACGTGTAGAAGGAAGAATAAAAGCCGCCTCCACTCCCATCCCCCGCCCCGAGCAGACCCTCTCCCGTGAGCCAACGGCTGTTCTCCGTTTCCCTTTATAACTTTAAATAATACACTTCCACCTCTTTCTTATCGACTTCGCACGATATCTGCTCTGGCTCCTGCTCGGAATTGCAGCCTCCTCCGCCCACGCTCCCCGCTCCTGCCTCTCCACTTCCGATGGGGGGTTTTGCCTCTCAGAACCGGCTCCATTGACTCTGGGATTGACCACGTGGACCGCAGACTCTATTCTGCACCCCTCTTTGCTTCCAGACTTTGGCCTCCTCGTCTGTTTCATCCCCATCCAGCCAGCAGCTGGGGAGCTTGTTGGGTCAGTACTCTCTCCTGCTTGAAGCTCCCAACCCGCACAGCTGCACCTACGGACAAGCCCAGACTCGAGCGATGTGACTCGGCTCTGGGGTCTCTCCCCCTCCATATCTCTCCCCACACTCCGTGACCCCCCAGCCCAGCATCACTGGGCCCTCGCAGTTCCTCAATTCTGCTCCCTGGGCAGAAAGCGGGTTCCCCCTGCTGCCACCCACTCCTAGCTTTAAGTGCCCTCTGCCCAGTGCCCCCTGCAAGTCCGCTCTGGGATTCCCCCCGAGATGCTCTCTACCCAATGACCCCTGGCACCCCCTCACTTTTCTCCTGTGTCCAGCGTTTCCTGTCTGGTCCCTACCCTCTCCAGTGGCCACTCCGCTGGTGGGGGAGGATAGAACAAACAGTAACCGTCCATCTGTGCTTTGTCAGTAGACCAAGCCTAGAGTTGGGAATTAATAAAGAAGGTTTATGAAGTTAGCACGATGCAAATGCTATCCCCCAAGGAGCCGTGAAGCGTGATTGGAACTGCAGACCTGCAGGTGTGATTCCGACTCTTGAAAACGCACCCCTGGGAGGAGAGCCTGCCAGGCGCTAAGCGCCACGAGGACCTGGTGCCGGCTCAGCTTCTCTGCGGCTCCTGCGGCCTGGGCAGCCCCAGCCCCCTTCCACACTGCCCGCTCGCCTGGACGCGAGTGCGCGCACATCCCCACCTCAGGTGCGCAAGCCGGGCATGGTAGCCCCAGAGGCCTGCTCCTCATCCACGGAAGTCTCTGGTCCGCCCTCATCCTGCGGACAGTTCAGCTGGCGCAGGGCTCTGTTCAAAACCTCTGCTTTCCAGACTGTGGCTCTGACTCTGCTGTCCCCCCGCTTTTCTGGTCGATGGGGAGAACTCTGACGCGGGGCTGGCTCTCACCCCGCAGGCTGGGCTGCTTCCTCCCAGAGGGCCCTTGCGGGGTTTTTCTCTTCTTGTTGCCATTCTGAATGGCACCAGGTATGGGTGTTTTTCCACCCTCTCTGCTCTCATCGGCACATTTGACCTGGAAATGTGGGTCTCGCCGTGGCTCGCGGGCGGCACCCCTTTCATCTTGATGTCTTAAACTCCGCTTTCCATTCCTCATCCCTGCCCTCTCCTGGGAGCTGCTCTCAGACGCTCATGAAGCTGCCCATCAGATGCCCATCTCCCTTTCTCACTTCCATCTCTTCCGTCGTTTTGTCCTGTGTTGGGAGGTTACCTTGCTGAAGGTTCTTCCAGAAGGCCAGCTCGATCTCCCGTGGAGGCTGTGTGGTCCTTAACCCAGCTCTAACCTGTTCCAGTTAAGCAATCTCCAGGGCTCTGAGTGAACCCACAGCTCTCTCCTGCCTTTCTTTCCTCTCATCACTCAGCTCTCACGCAGAACTGGTCCCGAGACTCTGGCCCTGGGTTGGGGGCATGGTGTCAGGGGTCACGGCCACCAGCAACTCCAGTCAACAAAAGAGGAGAGACCAGAAGTGCACCCCTTGTCCCCAGTGGGTCCCCTGTCTATCACCCTCTGACCAGTTTTCTTCTGGGGAGACCCAGACTTCCTCTCCCCTCTGGCTGAGGTTGACTCTCCTCTGGTCTCTCCAGTCTATCCCACCCAGCCCGCAGAGGGGCCGACTACAGGTCCCTTCCCCCATAAGGCAGTCATCCTTATCCCTGCACAGTTTCTTTTTTTAAATTAAAAACAACTTTTTAAAAGTATTTTGCCATGCAGGATCCTGGGTCCCTGACCAGGGATCGAACCCGAGCCCGTTGCAGTGAGTGAGGAGTCCCAACCAGGGCCCAGCCAGGGGAGTCCCTGCCCTGCGTGCTTCCTGCCTGAGCAGCCCTGGGTGGGGAGGGCAGCGTCCCAGGCCCAGTGTGCTGTCCTAACAGCGTGTCTTGGCTATTTTTCCTGTCAAGTGAATTTACGACGTTTCTGTTCCTTTCCTCTAAAGTAAATATTGAGGCATTGCTTCTCTCCTTGGCTTAATCGGGAAGCCAGTTCTCTGTCACCCAGGCACCTCTCAGGCATGCGTAGTTCACCCGCACTCTGGCAGCTCCAGAGTAGCAGGGCCAGGGGGGTGCGGGCTGGGTACTGTATGTGTGGGCTCAGTTGCTCAGTCATGTCTGACTATCTGCGACCTCGTGGACTGCAGCCTGCCAGGCTCCTCTGGGATTCTCCAGGCCAGAATACTAGAGTGGGCTGCCATGCCCTCCTCCACGGGATCTTCCCAACCCAGGGATCGAACCCAGGTCTCTTACGTCTCCTGAGTTGGCAGATGGGTTCTTTACCACTAGTGCCACCTGGGAAGCCCCAGGGAACAATCAGGCTACAGAGGAAAAAGAAGAGAGGCTAAGGATCACTAGACTCTGGTTTAAAACTGACTTTCAACAAGCTGCGTGACCTTCAGGAAGTCACTTGACTTGTCTGAGCCACAGCTCTTGCTTGTCTGAAAACACAAACTCTTTCTGCTACCAGGAGCTGTTGTGCCGGGCCCCGCAGGTGATAAATGAGAAGAGAGCTTGAGAACGGGAGGCCCCGTGGCTGCAGGGAGGCAGCTCATCACGGCCACATTAGCATTCATTAATTCTGCCATCTCTGCCCCAGGGAGAGAATGCCTGGCCAGCCCCTCTTGGCCTCTCCCATTGGCCGTGGGCTCCGAGTTCAGGCCATCAGCGTTCGGATGTGATCAGTTGATTTGATTAATGTACCTTCCACTCAGCATCACTCCTCGGAGGGGAAGGAGAGTAATTATAATCAAGTTTGAGGAAAGCTGATGGTATTAATGAAAATCATTACACTCCTGGCAGCTAATCCCAGCAAAGGGAGGGATTGCCTGTGTTTGAATTCCTCCTTTTTCAGTCCTGCTCTCCGTGAGGAACACTTTCAAATGCCTTGTGGGGGAGAGGCCGGCTTTCCTGGAACCACACTGGCCCTTCCCGGCATTGCAGGCAGGAGACCAGGACAAGCGGGCCTGCATTTTTTCCCAGCCGCTTTCTGAACATCCTCTGGATCTCTCCCTGGCCTGTCTCTCTCTCTCTCTGTCCTTCTTGGAAAGGCTGGTCGAGCTCTCTGATGAGAACGCCAGGCACCTGCCGGGGTCCAGGCCTCCTGACTGGGCTGGATCGAACTCCCCAAGACCCAGATGGGCGCAGGCCCTTCTGTCCTGCTGGAAACCTTTCCCTGGCTCCTGTCACCCCCAGGGCTAAAGCCCACCCTCCTGCAAGGGCCTGTCTGACCTGCTTCCCCCACGTCCTCTCCCCTCGGCACGCCAGACGTCCTGTGGTCCCCCTCGTGCCTTGTCTACACTTTTCCCTCCCAAGTTCCTTCGGGCGGAGAAGGCAATGGCACCCCACTCCAGTACTCTTGCCTGGAAAATCCCATGGATGGAGGAGCCTGGTGGGCTGCAGTCCATGGGGTCACGAAGAGTCGGACATGACTGAATGACTTCCCTTTCACTTTTCACTTTCATGCATTGGAGAAGGAAATGGCAACCCACTCCAGTGTTCTTGCCTGGAGAATCCCAGGGACGGGGGAGCCTGGTGGGCTGCTGTCTATGGGGTCTCACAGAGTCGGATACGACTGAAGTGACTTAGCAGCAGCAGCAGCAGTTCCTCTAGGCAACTCCTACTTAGCTTTCACCGTGCACCTCCTGCCTCAGCCTCCCTGTGATGAGAACACATCTGCTGCTGTCGGGGGCCACTGAGTGACACCCTCATTGGTCTGGAGTCTGGGCCGGGCAGGTAATAACGATGTAGCAACTCCTGGGCGCTGTTAGCTCCCTCCCCTCCCCTGGGGACAGGACCTCGGCTGGCCTGGGAGGGGAGCCCCAACCATCTGCCTCCCCAGGCCCGCCATACACACACTCCCCTGTGTGTTCATGCACACGCAACACACACTTCCACTGTGCACACACATGCCTGCCCTTGGAGCCCTCAGGGCACATTGTTTACCAGTGAGCGTGGGGTCTGCATCCCCTCTGCGGCCTGCGGCTTTCAGTCCATGTTTCTCCCCAGGGAGGGCTCTCCGTGTGGATCAGCTGAGTGGCACTGGCTGCAGATGTCCCCTTTGCTGAGCAACTGAGGCTTAGTTGGGATTAAACTCAATGCCACTGTGTACAGAAGACCAGAGTCCCGTCCCCATTCGCCCCTGCTCCCCGCACCCCCACAGCTGAGAGTAGGTTGGCTGCCTGGGGGACTTGAGTGCCAGGAGCCACCTGAACCCAGGAAGCCCAGTGACGCCCAGGCCAAGGAGTCCACCCTCTGGCACCAGGATGCCAACATCTGCATGGAGCCAGGTGCGACTCTGCACAGTCACAGGACAGGTCACATAGGTCACAGCAAGGTCACATACCCTTCAGCTAAGCTGGAATGAGGCCCTGCCCCGGCCTCCTCCCAGCCTGCTTCCCTCCCAGGCCGGCCGAGGTCCTGTCCCCAGGAGGTGGGTGACAGCACCCAGGAATTGCTATATCATCGTTATTCTGTGCCCGGCCCAGACTCCAGACAAATGAGGGTGTCACCCCGTGGCCCTGACAACAGCAGGCACCACAAGGAGAAAACACACAAACACACACAGGTGCACAAGGCCAGACCCACACAGACACTCCTGGGGCGTCGGCAGGGAGCTCCGTTCAGCTGTGTCCCCTCTGCTCTGAGTCTGAGCCCCGGGACGGAGGAGCCATGAGAAACCCCAATCCTGCAAGTGTTCAGTCCATGACAGACCACGCTGGTGCATGCACACAACCCTCGGCTCCTCACACGTGCAGGTGTGAGTTACGGAGACAAAGACCACGTGTCCCTCGGCAGATGGGGAGACCAGGGCGGGGAGAGCCCTTACCTGCTGGTGCACAGGAGTGGGCTGAACGCAGACGCCCGGCCAGCACGCCAGGGTGTCCTGAGAGGCCCTGGCCTGGCAGACGGGATGCTGCTTTGAGACCCGGCTTTGCCACCTGCTGGCTGTGAGACATAAGGAAAGCAGCTCTTCTCTCTGCAGAGCATGTCGCGAGGGGATGTCTGGCTCAGGGGGCCAGAGGATGGGGAAGAGGCTCCCCGGTGGGCAGGCCCCCTCCTCGGTGTTTCTGTGGATGCAAAGGTGCACACAGTGGCCATCAAGGCTGCTGTCGAGATGGGTCAACAGCTGGGAGAGTGGATCTGGAGCTCAGGGAGACCTCAAGGCAGCCTCGTGCTGGTGGGCACCCTCTGCATACAGTGGGGGTAAAACCAGGGTGGGCGCTGGCCAAGGTGGGGCATGGACACAGGGGAGGAGGATGCGGGGCTGGGGGTCCCGACCTCTGGGGGGCTTTGGCTAACCTCCGCCACAGGGCTAAGAGCAAAGGTGGGTGGGGGCGAGCACCCCAACCCCTTAGATCAGAAAACAGGAAGGGGAGGCATGACCAGGTCACCAACACTCACAACTCTGGCACTTGGGCAGGTCCCACATCCTGCTGGTCCCCAGAGCCCTCATCTAAGAAACGGGGGGGATGTTGAGCCCCCCAAAAGGCCAGGACAAGATTCTGAGAGGACGATTGGCTGAGCACCAGTTACGTGTGAAGTGCTAGGGTGAGACCCCTTGTCAGCTGCCCCATGGCCGGGCAGCTGGGAGGGGTCCTGGGGGCTCTGAGATCCAGGAGGTGGGCAGGCCTTTCCTAGGAGTGCAGTTCAGACGTCTGACCTCCTCGGCATCCCCCACAGGCTCAGCTGAGGGGTCTCCCCTGGCAGGTGTCACGCTGAACAAATGTCAGCTGTTCTCTGATTGCCCCTCCCCCATCTTCTCGGGAGCCTTGACCCTCAGCATCCGAACCATGAAGGGTCCTCCAGCCCTACCTTCAAGGCGGATCCTGAGGGGCCTGCTGCTCTGGCCAAGTCGCTCTCTGCGGCCACTCACCTCTCCCCTGCTTCCTGTGTCCCTACCTCCTTAGTCAGCTCCCTGTAGACCCTCCCCCAGGGCTTCTCACACGGCCCATTTAGTGAAGTCAAAGTATTGGTTGCTAAGTCGTGTCCAACTCTTTGTGACCCCATGGACTGTAGCCCGCTAGGCTCCTTGGTCCATGGGGATTCTCTAGACAAGAATACTGAAGGGGATTGCCATTCCCTTCTCCAGGGGATCTTCCTAACCCAGGAACTGATTCCGGGTCTCCCGCATTGCAGGCAAATTCTTTACTGTCTGAGCCACCAGGGAAGCTCACAGACTCTATGTAAAATACTGTTGGCATCACGGCCCTTCCCGGAGCAGCTCTGAGGTCCGCCAGCACACTTGGGATGAACACCGAGGCCATCTGGGTCTGTGCCGTGTCCCCCTGGGGCCCTCTCTTCATCTCAGGAGCCCCACCCAATCCAGAGCTCCACCCCGACCCGGGATCCAGCCACTCTGACCTCCTGGCTCTTCCTCAAGCTGCAGCTCTCTGCCAGCTCCAGGCTTCTGGAAGCTCCCGGATGGTTCCCCCTGGGCTGTCCACATGGTGGACAGTCCTCACCCTTCTGCCCACTTCACACCAACCCTGCAGAGAAGCCGCCCCACAGGGAACCTACTGGAAACCAGGGGTTTAACACTCTTCCCTGCGAGTCAGACTGGAGCCCGGGGAAACTGACAGTTTGTAAACACTGGAATTAGGGCGATTAGCAGGGAAGCGGGTTCCCTCCTCATTAATTCAAGGCAGCTGCTCTTTATCTCTCCCGAGGGCAGGCGCAGGGCTGCTCTGCCCCACCACGCCCAGCGCACCAGCCTGGAGAGGGCAGTGGCCTGGGAGGATGGGCGGTGGGAGAAGCCGTCGGGGCTGGGCTGGGCCAAGGGCAGATCCCAGCTCCCTGGTATCTCCCTGTGTGACCTTGAGCCAGTCCTTGCTCTGAGTCTGCCAGCAACACCCCGAGGGTCCTCAGGTGGGCTGTGCGGGGTGTCCCGGCTTTCAGCTCCTTTCCTCCAGGACAATACACCCCCACCAGCTACTCTGTGCGCACTCTTGCTCTGGGCTGAGCCAGGGGGCAAAGAGAAGGAAGGGTAACTCTGAACACAGGGGAAGCCTGGGAGGCTTCATGGAGGAGGTGGCTTCACTCTGTAAACCTAGACAGCATATTAAAAAGCAGAGATATTACTTTGCCAAGAAAGGGCCATGCAGTCAAAGCTATGGTTTTTCCAGTGGTCATGTATGGATGTGAGAGTTGAACCATAAAGAAAGCTGAGCGCCGAAGAATTGATGCTTTTGAACTGCGGTGTTGGAGAAGACTCTTGAGAGTCCCTTGGACTGCAAGGAGATCCAACCAGTCCATCTTAAAGGAGATCAGTCCTGAATATTCACTGGAAGGACTGATGCTGAAGCTGAAACTGCAATACTTTGGCCACCTGATGCGAAGAGCTGACTCACTGGAAAAGACCCTGACGCTAGGAAAGATTGAAGGCAGGAGGAGAAGGGGATGACAGAGGATGAGATGGTTAGATGGCATTGCCAACTTGATGGACATGAGTGTGAGCAAGGTCCGGGAGTTGGCGATGGACAGGGAGGCCTGGCGTGCTGCAGTCCACGGGGTCTCAAAGAGTAGGACATGACGGAGCCACTGAGCTGAAGCCCAGAGCGAGCATCTGCGGGCAAAAGGGCAGGGGGAGGGGAGGGGTCTGAGCCACGACCTGAGGCAGGAGGGCGGGGACCCGCGCCTGGAGGGGTCGGATGTGTTCAGAGCTGAGTCAGAAGCTTCCAGAGGCCCTTCCAGATCAGCCAGCGTCCAGGGACATCCTTCTGTGTGCAGGCCTGTGTCGAGTGCTGGGGACCCAGTTCTAGGCCTTGAGGGGCCCCTCCTCTGTTCACTGTCACGAGCTCTGTCCACTCTGTGATGGGGAAGCCCAGGGCTAACTGGGTAGTCAGGGAGGACTTCCTGGAAAAGGGCACACCCTGAACGGAACCTTGCAAGCCAGGCAGGCCGGGAAGGAGACACAACGACCACGGCACCGCTGGGCTGAGCTGCAGGAGTATCGGGGGTTGAGGGTGGGGGGCAGCAGGAGGTGTGTGAACCATTGCTGGTGTCTAGCTTGTACCTGGAACCGAACCGGACTCTCCCTCTGTGGTATTTGATAATTTTCTCAGCAACCCCCTCTGGGCAGCTGTTACTTTATGGTGTTTACAGAAGAGAGCCCTGGAGTTCCGGGAGGTTAGGTGGCCTGCTGGGAACAGCAACCCAAGGCTAGGGTTAGGGAAGGCTGCCCCAGCGAGGGCCATGGTGAAGGGGGTAACAGACAGAACAGGCTCCTTCTTGAAAGCAGGACTCCAGCTTGGACCGGACTGTGGACTCTGAGCTATATGACCAGTATCTACGGAAATGACTTACCAATTGGAAAATCAGACCCCCTGGATGGAAGAGCCCCAGGGCTCGTACCTAAAAGAATACCCTAATTATCTGTGTAACCTAATAGAATGCTGCTGCTACTGCTAAGTCGCTTCAGTCGTGTCCGACTCTGTGCGACCCCATAGACGGAAGCCCACCAGGCTCCCCCGTCCCTGGGATTCTCCAGGCAAGAACACTGGAGTGGGTTGCCATTTCCTTCTCCAATGCATGAAAGTGAAAACTGAAAGTGAAGTCGCTCAGTCGTGTCTGACTCTTAGCGACCCCATGGACTGGAGCCTACCAGGCTCCTCTGTCCATGGGATTTTCCAGGCAAAAGTACTGGGGTGGGGTGCCATTGCCTTCCCCGAACCTAATAGAATAATACATTCTATTATGCTTATTGGGGTATGACCACAGGCCTATTGATAATTGTCAACTGTTAACTACCTGGGCTTAAGGTGTATGAATCACTGGTTAACTTTGATTGTATCTTCCTCTTCCTTTGTTCAGACTAGTTTCGGGCAATTTGGGGAGGGGGGTTTGGGCACGTACACTTAGGATACAAAAGTTTTTCACAAAAACTAGTCGGGGGTCCTTGGCGAAGAGGAGACTCTGCCTTGGGCCCGCTGGTGTAATCAACTGCACTCTGCTATCTGCATCGTCCTTCTGAGTGAGTTTGTTTCCCAGAATGCGTGGCCACAAGCAGGCCACAGGCAGACACTGGCCAGGGGGTATCTGATCCACATCAAGGAAGGTCCAGAAGTGCTGGGAGGGCAGTGGGAGCCGTTGGAGACTGTAGGCAGAGGAGTAAGCTTACGCTTGGACTTTTTAAAAGGTTACTATGTAAGGGGGATGGATGAGCCAGGAGCGACCAGACCCGACTGTGGGAAGGGCAGCCCACAGTCTGCCCCAAGCTGGGGAAAGGGCAGCCTGGGAAGTCACTGTGTGGAGTGTGGCCAGGCCTCACCTGCCACCTCCCCGCGGCCCCCCACCGCCCCCACCTGAGCCAGACGGTGGGCCGATGGGGGAGGGAAGGCGCAGGACTGCTGCCACTAGGGCCCCTGACAATGAGGTGATTACGTCTTGAGCTTTGCTTTAAAAAACCTTAATGGATTTTTTCCACTCCATAAAGCCACCCTGTGGTCTAGAAACGATAATTGAGATCCGGGGAACAAGACTTAATGCTGCTGAGACAGCGTCCGCCGCTCCCCACTCCCAGCCCCCGAGAGGGAGAGAGAGCTCCCGGGCTGTGAGCTCTGAGCCGTCCACACTGGCCCTCAGGCGTGTGTGACGGTAATCCTACCTGCTGTCCCTCCGTGCCAGCACCCTGCCCGGGACTCCGCAACCAGGAGCAAACGCCGGCCCCCTGCAGGAAGGGGGCCGCTGTTCTCGGGATGCCTGTGGGCTCATCCTTGGTGCCAACCACCAGCCTCACCTCTCAGGTGCGGGGGATTCCTGACCTGGGAGTCCCAGCCCTGCCTCCAGCACCTAGACTTGCACACCTCTGGTGACGGGGAGCTCACCACCATTTTTCACAGTCCCTCAGGTGATCCAGTGGCTCTAACTACCCACCATGTGGGTGCAGGATGTCACAGCTGTCTTTGTCTCTGTGCTGCCCACTCTGGCGTCCCTCCCTGCCTGCCCCAGGAGGCCCTCGGGACCGAGTGGATGGATAAGAGCCACGTGTCCTCTGCAGCCCAGCCGTCCCTGTGTTTCTCCTGCACTGAAATCATCCTTGGCCCCTGCTCACCTGTCCAAGAGGCTTGAGGAGTGACACCCAGGGCCACCTGGCAGCTGGATCCTCTGTCCCAAAGGCCCACTCCTCTGAGTCCTTACCTCCTCCCTACACTCTGCCAGGAAATCACAATGACGCCAACAATGACAACCACAATAATAACAGGAAGGCAATGGCACCCTACCCCAGTAACTCTTGCCTGGAAAATCCCATGGACGGAGGAGCCTGGTGGGCTCCAGTCCATGGGGTCGCTAAGAGTCGGACACGACTGAGCGACTTCACTTTCACTTTTCACTTTCATGCATTGGAGAAGGAAATGGCAGCCCACTCCAGTGTTCTTGCCTGGAGAATTCCGGGGACGGAGGAGCCTGGTGGGCTGCCGTCTATGGGGTCGCACAGAGTCGGACACGACTGAAGCGACTGCACAGCAGCAACAGGTTTGCGGCACCAGGCCTGTTTGAAGCAGTTCACACATATCGCCTCCTGGAATCCTCTCCCTATTCTATGCAGAAGACATGATTTTGCTTCTATTCCACTGCTGAGGACCCTGAGCATCAGATGGGTTGCGCTACTCGCCCAAGGCCACACAGCTCCCTAGGTGTGGAGACCAGGGAGGGTTGCTCTTGCTTGCTTGGGATCAGGAAGCCAGAGGCCCTTTTAGTCCCTGAGGGGGCCTCTGACTCTGGGGAGCAGTGTGGCCTTCCCCCCAGAGCTGGATCTCCTCTTGGTGTCTGGGACGTACAGATTACTGTGCTCCAGCTCCCAATGCCAACTCCTTTTCTCTGCAGAGCAGAACGCCCCCAAGCCCATGCTGTCACCAGGCCAGATGTTTACTAAAAGGGCCCAGAGGCTCTCCTCAGGGCCTGTGTGATGCTGGGCCCCTTTGATCCCCTAGTATTTACAAGGTTCAGAGGTCCCTGGCTTGTACCCCTGAGTCCAGCAGTGAATGGGTCCGAGGGCACAGGAGGACTCAGGGTCCCACATGCGCCTCGAGCAAGTGGCTTCTGGTCCCCAGCCCCGTCAGTCCCATCAGCGTTGAGGGCCAGGTCTCTATTTGCTGCCCACCTGCTCTGTGCTGGACACCTGGAGCCTTCTTCTGCCTTCCTGATCCATAGTCCCATGAAGGGAGTGATGGTCCCGTTTCACAGAAGAGTAAAAGTGAGGCCTGAAGAGTAAGGATGGGGTCAAATCGCTTCTCGGCCTTTTGGCTAAGATCAAGTGTAGGATGGGGTCGACCCAGCCATCCAGCTGCTGCCTCCAGTTCCCAGTGCAGGCTGGGGTTCCGGAGTTAAGCCTTCCCTCGTTCCCAGACCAGCAGCTGCTCTTTTTACTCCCAAGGCTCTCTGGCAGCGTTTCTCGCAGGGCCCTGTGTGACCCTGGGCACAGAAGGAGAGAAAGTTGTTTGGAGCCAACATTTGGGTCCGCTTTCTCTTGGCATGATTGGATTTGACTGGATGAGTGAAGCACGCACCTGATTTGCTGAGAATAATTTTTATTTTGCATCTTTGAGCACCGGCCAGGTTTCAGCTTAAAGAGTACAGAGTCGATCCACTCGTCAGCTCTTAAGATGGGGCTGTGCCATTAACGCCCTGCCCCACTCCCCTCCCAGGCCACCCCAGAAGCAGTGTTGTTCGGAAGCAGAGAACATCTGGGTTGTGCGTGATCCAGCCGCAGGCCGGCCAGGAAGAGGAAGAGAGGGACAGCTCTGCCCTGGAGATGCCATGCTGGAGGGTCCTGCTTTGCCAGGACATGCAGCAGCCTGTGCCCTAACCCTCCTCACTCTAGAGGTTTCTCTTCTCCGGCCCAGGCAAATTTCTGTTACTGGAAGCACAGGTTATCAAGTTGGGTCTATGTTTGAATCACAGCCCTGTGTGATTTGGGGGTAACAGGTTTCTTCTCTGAGCCTGTTTGTTTATCTGCAGAATGGGGTAGTAACACATGCTTTGCAGAGCTGCACTGAGAATTCAGAGAGAGCCTTTGCAGAGTTCAGTCAGGTGTCTGGTGAACAGCGGGTCCTCTTTCCATTCTACCCCGACCTGCCTCACCCCTGTCACTCTCTCAGGGAGTCACATTGACACCCGTACCCCCACGAGACCCCCTTTCATGCCTTACATGCCTCCTTGCTTTTGGACACTGGGGTCCCATGCATGTTTGTGTCTAGCTGGATGGCAGGTCTTAAATCCAGCTCTGTGAGTTCTAATTTTGTTCTTCTTTCTTGAGATTGTTTTGAATATTATTGATCCTTTTGTTTTCTGTATAAATATTAGGATCAACTTATCAATCTCCGCCCCCAAACACACATACAAGCCTGTGGGATTTGTATTGGGGTAGCATTCAATGTACAGATAAATTTGGGTCAATTTCAACTTGTTACAATATTGAGTCTTCTTATCCATGAACACAGCTTATCTCTCTACCATTCTAAAGGTCTTATTTCTCCACCTTTCTAAAGGTCTTATTTGATTTTGCTCAATAATGTTCTGATTTTTCCAAGAATGTTTTACACTTCTTTCGTTAGATTTAAAAAGTCATTTTCTAGTTATTTGTGAATGTTATAGAGAAATACAGTTGATTTGGGCATATTGACCTTATAGACAGCAAACTTGCAAAATTTATTAGTTCTAATAGATAATCTGTACATTCTTTTGGGTTCTCTGCCATAACCGATAACATCATCAGTATATGCTGACAGCTTTTTCCCAGGTCTTATACTTTTGTGTCTTATTGTACTAGCCTAATGTTGAACACATACAGTGACAGTGGGTAGCCTTGTACTTACTCCTGACCTCAGTGGGGGATGTTTTTAATCTCTCATCGTTAAGAATGGTGTTTGCTGAAGCTATCCATAGATACCTTCTATCAGATTCAAGAAATTTCCTTCTCTTCCTAGAGTGCTAAATATTTTTTTAAAATCATGAACTGTATCAAATTCTATCTCTACAACTGTTGATTATTTACGTATTTATTTTTGGCTGCACTGGGTCTTCGTTGCCGTGTTCGAGCTCTCTCCAGCTGCAGCGAGCAGGGGTCCGCTCTCTAGTCACAGAGCGCGGAGGTTTCTCTTGTTGCAGAGCATGGGCTCTAGGGCGCAGGCTCAGTAGTTACGGTGCATGCCCTTAGTTGCCCCATAGTACGTGGGATCTTCCCAGACTAGCGGCGGACCCCGTGTCCCCTGCATTGGCCGGTGAACTCGTAACCACTGGACCACCAAGGCAGTCCTCTACATTCATTGAAATAAACATACGGTTATGTCTTGTATTCTTCTAATGTGACGAATTTTACAGATTGTCAAAATCAAGTCACTTTTTCAACCTGCAGTAAACTCAACGTGATTATAACATATTGCTCTTTGTGTCTATGGTCAGATTCTATTCTGCTACATATTTTATTTAAGATTTTTGCATCCTTCATTTTTTTGGACACTGAGTCTTTTCTTTTGTGTTAGTTACATATGGTTGCATAAAAACTTGCACCCCCAAATACTGGTTAAAACACTAATCTTGTCTCTAATGGATTCTGTGGGTCAGGAATTCAGTTGAGGGCATAGCAGGGACAGCTTGTTTCGGCTCTGCAGTGTCTGGGGCCTCAGCTGGAAGCTTTGGAGGCTGGGGACAGGAATTTATATAAAGTTTCAATCAGTTACATGCTGACTGTTGAGGTGCTGGATTGAGCTCCCTTACAACATGGTGGCCTGAGTCCAAGAACAGATGTTCCAAGAAGGGGAGAGGGAGAGAGGAAGCGAGAGAAGCAGAGAGGCCTATCCTATGCTCTTTCATCCTCTGTAGACCTAGCCTGCGACCTCACCTAACTTACCTCCTGCAGCCTTCCTTTGATCAAGGAGGTCACCAGACTCCTTCCAGGTACAGAGTGAGTGAGAAGAGGGTCAGTCTCATCGTAAGACAGGGCAAACATCTCCGTATGTCTGCCTTTAAAAAACACACTCTTCCCCCTTTCTTGTAAAGTTCTTCTCCGTTTTAAGTATGAAAGCCCTGCTTTGTCTCTAAAATAAGTAGGGAAACATTCCCACTTTCTACATCTGTGCCTAGTGTGTACGTGATTGATGTCATTTCTTCCTTACTTGTTTGGAAGCTTTCATCACTGAAGCCTTGTGGTCCTGGAGATTTCCTTGTGGGAAAGCTTTAGATCATAGATCAAATTCTTTAATAGATGTAGGATTATTCAAAATTTTTATTTTTCCTGGTTGGTTTTATTTTTTCCAGGAGTTTATCCATCTCAACTGAAATTTTAAATTTACTGCTCAAAAGAGGTGTTCACAGTACATTTTTTTTAGAGCTGGTAAGCCCTTTAGAGATATCAGCTTTTTATTTTTGATACTTCTTTCTGTGGTTTTGTTCAGTCATATTAGGGATTTAGCAATTTTATTACGTATTTAGAAAACAAATTTAATACTTTGTGGATTTTTACTATTATGCTTATTTTCCATTTTATTATTTAAGACCTCTCTCTTTTATTTCTTTCTCTCTCATTTTTATGAATTCACTTTGTTGCTGTTGTTTTTCCTGCCTCTTGAGATATTTGTTTAAACAACTTCTTTCCAGCCTTTTTCCCCCTGAAATACTTGTTTTGGGACTCTCAGTTTTCCTCTAAGCACTGCTGTAGAGACATCCCTTATTTTGATGACTAATTGTAGTTCTTGTCCATTTCAAAACTATTTTCTCCCTTTCATTGTGATTTCTTGTCTAACTCACTGAATTTAGAAGTATATTTAATGATAAATGGTGGGGATATTGTAGCTGTCCTTCTGTGTTTGATCAGTAAAAGTCCACTGTAGCCAAGGAACATATGATTTTAATTAACTGAGATTTACTGAAACCTGCCTTCTGGTCTGACGTGTGAGTTGTTATGGCAAATCTACCTGGTGCACTTGATGAAAACGTGAATTGTGCACAAACATAAATGCTTACACAGTTCTCTCTATGTCAGTTCAATCAGGAGTACTGATTGTGTTCTCCAAATTTTCTCTATCGTGAGTAGGTTTTTGTCGGCTCATTCTGTCAGTTACTGAGAAAAATGCATTGCTCTCCCCTGTGACTGCTGCTTCTCCTCTTAGTTCTGCCCATTTTTTGCTTTATTTGTGTTGAGATTATATTATGAGGTGCATACACATTTAGAACAGTGTCTTCTTGGTTGATTGTTCATCTTTGCCTCTATTTATGATTTTTGTCTTAAAGTCTACTTCGTCTGATGTTACTATAGCAGGTGATACTAGTGATAAAGAACCTGCCTATCAGTCCAGAAGACCTAAGAGGTGTGGGTTCGATTCCTGGGTCGGGAAGATCCCCTGGAGTAGGGCACGGCAACCCACTCCAGTATTCTTGCCTGGAGAATTCTATGGACAGAGGAGCCTGGCGGGCTACAGTCCACAGAGTTGCAAAAAGCTGGAAGCAACTGAAGTGATGTAGCATGCACGCATGTACTATAGCAAAACCCACTCGCTTCTGGCTAGAGCTTGAGTGATCTCTTTCTATTTCTTTGCTTTCAGCCTATCATACGAGCCCTTTTATTTAAGATATCTTTTCCAAGCAGCATATGGTTGGATTAAAATTAAGCCAATTTAAGTGAGATGATCTTTATCTTATACGAAAATTTTTTAATTTCTATTTATCCCACCTGCTCTATGTCCCTTCACTGACTTCATCTTAGAAACATCAAAAGTTGTTTTATTATTTAATTTTATCCTTTCCATTAGCTAGTTAGTTACCCTTTCTTTGTTCTTTTATTGATTATTCTAGAGATTATGCGATGCATCTTTGACTTCTTATAAACGAATTTTAGTGACTATATTTACTAGTCACTATTTGCATTTTCGTAGAAAATGCAAAAAGACAAGGACCTTGGAGCATTTTAGCTTTATTTGCTCCTTCTGTATGTTTTTCTTATTGTTCTGTTGTATACACATTTACGCTTCATTAGCTCATTTCTGCCTGTATCGTTATGTGTCTGCCTGAGAGCAATGTTCCTCTCCATGAAAAACTTCTTTTATAGTATTTCTTTTCTCAAAAGTCTACTAGGAATAAATTCTCTGAGCTGATCTGAAATAAAGGTCTGAAAGGATCTTTATTTCACTTTTATTTTTTAAGGATATTATTTGTTTCCACTGTATACATTTTAAAAAATACTCATTCGATCATTGATTCGTTTTTGGCTGTGCCAGGCCTTAGCTGTGGCGCTCGGGCTTCTCTTCAGCTGCGGTGTTCAGGCTCTCTGGCTGCTGCATGTGGGCTCAGTAGTTTGCTGTGGGATCTTAGATCCTTGACCAGAATTCAAATCAGGGTCCCCTGCATCGAAAGGTGTATTTTAAACCACTGGACCACAACGGAAGTCCCCCCTTTCACTTTTATTTTTGAAAGGTATTTTCATCAGGTACAAACTTCTTGTTTGACATTTCCTTCCTTTCAGCACTTTAAAGATACTGTTCCATCATCTCCTGGATTGCATCATTTGGTTGAGAAATCATCTGTCGGTCTTATCATAGTTCTACTGAAGGTCATGTGTCTTTTCTCTCGGACTGCTTGTGAGACTTTTTCCTTGTCTTTGGTTCTGTGATGGTGTATTAGGGGTGATTTAGGGGCCCTTTCAGAGAAGGCAATGGCAACCCACTCCAGTACTCTTGCCTGGAAAATCCCATGAGCGGTGGAGCCTGGCAGGCTGCAGTCCATGGGGTCACGAAGAGTCGGACATAACTGAGTGACTTCACTTTCACTTTTCACTTTCATGCATTGGAGAAGGAAATGGCAACCCACTCCAGTGTTCTTGCCTGGAGAATCCCAGGTGTTGGGAGCCGGTTTGAATTAGTGCTCCGCCCATGGCAAAGGTCATGAGGAAGGAGGCTTGACGTACACAAAGGTGAGGTCTAGCCTCAGGAGCCCCTTGGAGGTTCTCGAGCATCTACCCCCATAGCCAGAGCCTGCCTGCTTTACTACTTGTGCTCTCACCTACACCTCTGACTTTACGGGGGGCTGTGCCCCACTACCTCTCTCTGAAAAAAGAGTTAACTTAAAGCTTCAGTTAATAAAAATTCCTGGGTGTGACAGGGGTGTTTTAACCTACAAACTCCTCTGAAGGTTCTTTAGCCCACCTGACAGGCTTGTCCAGCCACACGTGATTACTCACAGCCTCCCAACAGTGGGAGGCACGAGATGCTCTTAACCTTCTAAAAACAGGTTCTTTAGAGAAGTCAAAAAACTATTAACATAAGTATAATCGGCTGATTAGAAATTGTATTGGTGAAGGGTTTTTCATTTGTTGAGCCAATGTTTGCTGCTAAGTCTCCACTTCCCCTGCCCTTATACACATTAATGAATAGAAGAGATAAGTGTTGACCTTTGATACTGGTCATGTTGGACCTTAGGCTAAGTAAATTCTTTCCCTGACTAAAACCCACTACACCCTCACCCTATAGGAATGTAAATTTATCTAGTGGAGTCTGTTTTAAGAATAATCACCCTGGCCAGAAGATGATGTAACACCCCTAAGACCTCGGTATACATTTGTAAGACCCCGCGTGACTTTTGTATAACATCTCAGTGTATAAAAGCAAACCAGGGAAAATAAAGGAGGGGACCAGTTCCTGGAAAGACTGGTCTCCCCATGTCGCTCTCTCTCTCAAATTCTGGCTGAGTCTCCATCTGGGGCGCAGGACCCACCATGCTTACTAATTATGCCTGGGCTTCTAAGATCGGACCGGGGAGGCCTCAGTGTCTCCTCTCCTTCGGGAGAACGGAAAGACGCCTGCGGCCTGCGTAAGTGGTGCAAACTTCTTGTCTTGAAGTTTGATTGGTCCCCCGCATAAACCAAGCTACTCAGCCTCTTTTCTCCACTGAAATTTCCTACTGAGCTATCCTCGTTCTAGTATTCTTTATATCTCTAATTATAACTATCGTGTCCTGATCCTCACCGACGCCATCCTCGCTTCGAAGTCCCTGGATCAGCTGGGGCTGGTCCCCAGCACCCAGGGATGGGGGAGCCTGGTGGGCTGCCATCCATAGGATCGCATAGAGTCAGACATGACTGAAGTGACTTAGCAGCAGCAGCAGCAGGGGCCCTTTAAGCATCTTGAATGTTGGCTTGAGGCTATTCATCAGATTTAGAAAATTCTTGGAGATTATCTTGTCAAGTATTGTTTCTAACCCACTTCTTCCCTCTTCTGGGCTTCCAATTATATGTATGTCAGATCTTTTATGGGCTTCCCTGGTGGTTCAGATGATAAAGAATCTGCCTGCAGTGCAGGAGACCTGGGTTCATTCTCTGGATCAGGAAGATTCCCTGGAGGAAGAAATGGCAACCCACCCCAGTATTCTTGCCTGGAGAATTCCATGGGCAGAGAAGCCTGGCAGGCTACAGGCTACAGGTCACAAGGAGCTGGACATAACTAAGCAACTAACACGTTTCTTTTTCAGATCTTTTAACTGATTCCTGTGTCTTTTATCATCTTTTTTGTATTGTCCCTTCTTTTGTCACTCCGCACTGTATATACTACAGATTTTTCTCACTCGTTCATTTTCCAGTTAATTAATTCTCTATTCTGCCTAGTACACTGTGCTCTCAACTCCATTGACCGAGTCCTTGTTTTCAGTTATTATGTTTTTCTGATCTAGAGTTTCCCTTTTTTTTTTTTTTTTTTTTTGTACATCCTGGTTTTTGGCTGAAATTCTCCATCTCGTCACCAATTTTCTGAACTTACTAATTACAATAATATTCATGTCTGTATCCGATAACTCCAGAATTTGCATCACCAGTGGGTCAGTATTTTGTCTGCTTTTTTTTTTTTTTTTTCTCCTCTTTCTTGTTTCTGCTACTGGTATACCCAGAAACTTTTAAATGAATGTTGAACACTGTGTACAAGTTTGTAGAGCCTCTGTATAATGTTATAATCCTCTTGAGAGGGTTGACTTTAGCTTCTGGAGGCATTTAGATTATAAGGAGAAAACATTAAGCCATGCAGGCTGATTGTCTGCTGGGTCTTAGACTTTCTCAGGTCATATTTATCTCTGGCTGACACTTATTCTTGGGCTTCCCTGGGTGGTTCAGCAGTAAAGACTCCACCTGCAGTGAAGGAGACATGTGTTTGATTCCTGGGTCAGGAAGATCCCCTGGAGGAGGGCATGGCAACCCATTCTAGTATGCTGGCCTGGAGAGTTCCAGGGACAGAGGAGCCTGGTGGGCTATAATCCATAGGGTTGCAAAGAGTCAGACACGACTGAAGCAACTGAGCACGCACACACACACATGGTTATTCCTGGGACACAGCCACCTTCAACAGGCCAGCTGTGCTGACGCTCGTCCTTGGTGGGCGCTGAACTCCAGTGTTTTTTTTCTTCTCATGATCATAAATCTGCTGAAAGTTCTGCTTAGATTTTTAGTCTCGTAGCAGCTGCTTTCTGCCAGGCTCATTCTGCTTAGGATACAGTGCCTTTTTGGAGGAGTAGATGGAGAGAGTTCTGGACTCTTTTCTCTGTGCTTCTCCTCTCCTGGAATTTAGATCGTCAGTTCTGGGTGCCCTGACAGCCCTCAACTCCAAGTTTCATCTCCCCAGCCCCAAGAGAGTTCTAAGAGCTCTGATGAGCTGCCACTTTCTGTCTTTTTTTTTTTTTTTTTTAAAGCTTGGCTCCTTGGCCCCTCGGAACAGCTGCCTACAAATTGGAAGATGTCTCTGGGGAAAATCAGAGTGAACCCTTAGTTTTGCGTTAATGAGTTTCCCTCCTCTCTGGATTTGGCCTCTTTGGTCCTGGTTGCCTCTGTAACTCTCTCATGCCTTTAAACAGACGCCCTGGGCATTTTATCTCACTTTGCTGTTTGCTGGGAGATCAGGAAGAAGGGTAGGCAAGAGGCAATGTTGGCCTCAACTCAGCTGGAGGCAGGGGAGATGGCAGAAGATGGATTGAGACAGAGGAGGTCATGGTGATTTATCGGGGGTGGGGGCGGGCGAGGAGGCACGCATAATGAATGCAGATTGTTTGTACCTCTGAGATGCCAGGCACACGCTCACCAACACTAGGCTCCCGCAGGCTCCTCTCTGGATGCCTAAATCTCTTCCCTGTGCACCCTCTGTTATAGTCCTGACCCTGCCATGGACATCGTTTATGTCCCTGTCCACCTCCCTCAGGTTTCCCTGATGGCTCAGTGGTAAAGAAATTGCCTGCAATGTAGGAGACACAGGTTTGATCCCTCGGTCGGGAAGATCCCCTGGAGAAGGAAATGGCCACCCACTCCAGTATTCTTGCCTGGAGAATCCCATGGACAGAGGAGCCTGGTGGACTACAGTCCCATAGGGTCACAAACAGTTGGACACGACTGAGTGACTAACCAACCACGTCCTTCAGCAGCTGGGAGCTCTGTGTCCCCAGCATTGTCCAGAACTGAGATGATTGCAGGCCATTGAGGGAATGAATTCATTAAAGAAATGTGACTTTGTCTAACAAAGACCTGTGCTGAGAGTGTCTCCTGGGTCCAAACGCACCCGGAGCTGACTGCCCTGGCCCCGGTGGGAGTGCAGCAAGGCGAGGCTGAACCTTCCGAGGTCCCCCAGGCCCCAGCCCATCTGCTCCCCCGGCAGCTGGCAGGCCTGGACCGCGCTCTAACTGGGTCACTGGACGAGTCCTAAGGCAATTCTCAAGGCAACCCCTGGGCTGCCAGCTGGGCCCAACCTTTACCCACCCCTGTCCCAGCCGCATTCTCAGCACCCCCATCCCTTTATCAGGTCGGAGAGGATGTGTACCAGAAGCAAGCGTCTCCCTGGCAATGGGAGGACCCGGAGAATGCATGCTTGCAGCAGCCTGGAGGAAGGAAAGAGATAAAAACACACCTGTTATGACTTGGCTTCCCTTGGCCTCTCCTTCCAGGCGGGATTTAGACCAACAACCTGATACCTGGTGCATGCACCCCACCCCTACGCCCCCATCTTGCCAGGCCCTCCCCGATGGCCGACTCCTTCTCTCTCCTGATCACACAGGGAAGAGCTGGCGCAGCAAATTACCACTCACCTCTGACCATCCGGGCCTCCTCTGGGCAGTGGAGCTGAAGTCCCCGCAGGGCAGGGACCACAGGGCACAGGATGCCCAGGGAAGAGCTGGCCAGGCTGGCACAGCTGCGGGAAACTCCTTTTGGTCCCAGATGGAGACTTTCTGAGGCGCTGTGGACAGGTGTGCGGGCAGAGTTGGGAGGTGAAGTCAGAGGAGTGGGTACACCAGGTCATGTGGCCTGAGGGAAGTGGGCTGGGGTCGCAGAGGCTGTATTCTCATTCTTTCCAGAAGCTCCAGCAGTTTCTGGCTCCAGGGTAAATGCCTAACCACTGCCCACTGTCTCCTCCAGACCCTGGCCACTCGATAGACTCCTATTCGCCCCTCAAAATTCACCACTCCTATTCACTGCCTCCTCCGGGGAGCCTTCCTGAGCCTCCCCACCCCTCCCAGAAAAGGAGTCATTCTTCCTCTAGAATGCCTCCCTGATCTGACTTCATGCTGGGTGGGCGGTCCCTGCATCAGTCTCCCTGGCCACTGCCCAGACATGGGTACCACGAGGACAGTCTGCCTCACCCATCCCAGCTCCCAGTTCCTTGCTTCTCTGAGGCTCAGCCACTTCCCTTAACTGATGGGTCACTTTCCCAACAGGTCACATCAGGGCCTCTGTCCCCACTGTGAGAAGGCAGAGGTCACAGGAAGGGGTGACCATCGAGGGCTTGTTTGCAGGCAGGGGAGATATTTTCTAGGAAGCATATCTGGGGCTTCTCAGAATCAGAGACCAGAGCCCACCCAGGATAGGGGCCAGGAACCAACGACTGTCTGGCAGCCGAGAACACAGGCAGATCCACCCACGGAGCAGCTGGCCGCCTCCCCAGAGCCATCCCGCGTGGCCACGGGCATGCTGCTGCCCTTGCTGGGACCTTGGTGGTCAGTTTCTGGCGATGGAACAATGGCAAGTTGGTCCCCAACATCTGAGGCATCAGTGGGTCAGAAACACAACCTGTGCTGGGAGCATCTGGTTTGGATACTGCAGGAGAAATGCCCGGAGCGCTTTCCTGCCGACGGAGCCTGGGCTACCAGGAGAGCGGGGCTGGTGGCCAGAGAGTCCCCAGTGTCCATCTGGAGAGCCCTCAGGCCTAATGACATCACTGCACATAAAACCTTCACGCTCTCCGCTTGTCCTCAGGTAAAGAGCAACCATCTTAGCAGGGCCAATAAGGTCCCGCAGGTTCGGGCCCAACCCTTGACCACCAGCACCGTTCCTCTGGGCTTGGGCCACCCCGAGAGTCCTTCATTCCCTCAGCTACATCCCGAGCTCCTGCCTCAGGGCCTTTGCACAAGCTGTTTCCCAGGCTGAGAAGGCTCTTCCCCACCCTCCATGTGGCCAGTTGATTCCTTCACGCCCTTGGGGGTCTCAGCTTGAACATCCTGTACTCAGGTGGGGCTCCCCACTCCTCAGTTTGCAGTCACACACTATTGCGTCCCCTCGAGGGACTGCAAGCTCCCCCAGAGAGCTGGTTCACTGCTGTGTCCCTCTGACTAGCCCTGTACCCGACACGTGTTGGAGTTCCATGAATGTGGAATGACTATGTGAGGGATCTCTGGCCTTGGCAGACTTGAATCTGGGCTCCAGCCTCCCTGTGCCCCTTAACATTTTATGTGATCTTGGACAAGGCACTGAAGATGAGGCCAGCAGAGGCTGCTGGGCGCCCTCCATGATGAACTGCACCCCGGGGCTGGCTGAGCCCTCAAGGGCCTGAATGCCCTGCTGGGCACTGCCCCCAGTGCAGTGGACATTGGAGCTCTGCCTGGGGAGTAACTTGCAAACAGATCTGTGCAAGGCAGCCCGAGGTAGACTTTCATCTCAGCCGATCGGTTCCCAAAGCTCCTCCTGAAGAGGAGGAAGGAGATTGTCCCCGCACCCAGCATTCCCTGTGCCCATGTGCACACACACACGTCCCCTTTCCTGATGCTTGCCCACCTTGCACACTCCACCCAGACAGATTGAGAAGGAACCCAGCTGCTTGGGCCTCCAGGTCCCTCCAAGGCAAGGAGGAATTAATCAAGCTGGAAGCAGCTGACAAATGTACCCATGGGCTGAAAAGGCCCAGACCCGTTGCACAAGCCACCCCACCTCCCTGCTCTGGGCAGATGCGGTCCCAGCCGTGCCCACACTGTGCCATCCATCCTGGAGGCACCCCAGCCTGCATCCAATTATCTCCAACTACCAGCCCAAGGAACAGTGGGAGGCTGGGCTCTTACTGACAACTGCCCTGGCCAGAGGGGCTCTGCCCTCCCACCCCAGCTGCGGATCTTTCTCAGCGGCAGAGGAGGAGCCCTGGGGGCTGGCTGTGGCCCATGGGTCCAGTGGAGCCGGGTCTGTCTCTCTGTCCATGCGGGGAGGGGAATGGCATTAATTCTGGTGCCAGTGGTTCTGGGAAAGACTCACTTGATATGCAGTCCGAGGTGATGGCTGGTTGGAGTCCCAGCCCTGACACGGACCAGCTAGGACCACAGACTCATCAATTTGGTAACAAGTGCGTAGATGGGCCTCCTCTCAGGAGACTGGGTCTTTGGTGACTGTAGCCTTTCTTCAGGCTCTGCCCAGAAGCCTACATGTCCCCTGCACAGGACTCCATTCCCGCTTGACCCCCCTCCCAGGGGAAACCCGTCCCCTTCCTGAAGGTCTGCCTCCCAAGCCCCACTTAACTGGCTGATGGTTCTTCACCCCTCAGCAACAGACACGCCCATGACGGACTCAGCATGGGTTGGGGACCTGGGGGTGGGACAAGCTTCTTTTTTCCTCCAGCCCCTCATTCCTACCTGGCAGACTCTTTCCATCCTGGCATGAACACTAAAGGTATTTCCTGTGGTTTTTCCAGGCACTTTGGGGTAATACAAAGTCCAGGCAAGTCCAACATTAAAAGTTCAGAATTTAAAGCTTCATGGAATTTAAAGCTTCCGCCTGGCCCGGCCCAGCTCAACATGGTTTTAGGGGCTGGGACGTGGTCACTTTCTCCTCTGTCCCCGCTTCCCCCATTGCTGAGTGTGGTTCTTATCCCTCAGTGATCGGGCTCACAACAGGGCCAGAAGCAGGGCAGGGAGAGTCTCCAGATGGGCGCAGCCATCTTCAGGGACCCTCCCCAAGGGCCCCAGAGCTTGTGGTTCCTTGGGCAATGCCTGTCCTCTGCCTCAGCTTCCAGGATGCACCTTTCTTCAAGGTCTAACTTGGCCCCAAGAATGAGCCCCTTTGTCCCACAGCCCCTAGCACAGCTCTGCTCCTGGCTCACCTCCAGCTGCCTCTTGTCTACAAACCTATATCCCCAGAGTACTCCAGGGGACACTGGGCAAACCCTGGGGGGTGGTTTGCTTGCTTCCTCCACCCATGTTCCTCCAGCAACTACTGGCACACACCAGTGCTTCTGTGCAAATTACAGCCAGACCTCTTCCTCCAGGCCGACCCATGGCATGCCTGGAGTTCAACCTTGTTCACAAAGTGGTGGCTGCCTTTGGGACCTGTGCCCAGGGCTGGACCAGCTTGGGTGTGCACCCCCTCCAATGCCTCCACTCTGGGCTCTCTTGACACCCCACGCTTCCCCATCTCAGCATTGACCACCACTTTCATGCAAGGTCTTGAAGGCAGACACTGCTTCCTGGACAGGAAAGGGGTCCCCAAGTGTCAGCTGAGTGAGTGGGCTGGTGGGGAGCCAGCTCTCCATGAAATGGGGCCCCTCCATCCTGGGCACCTGGAAGCCAGAACCTCAGGGGGTTCAGGGGGGCAGCCGCTGCACCTCGGGGGATTTGTTCCCCATGGGACGCTCCCCCGACCTGCCCCGCTGCCTAGGGAGGAGTCACATGACCCTCTGACCCCACACCCAAGACCCAGGGGTCCCACCCAATTCCTGTTTCCTTACACTAGGCCGGTCCCCACGCAGGAGGTGTGGTGTGCGTGGTCCCACCTCTGTGATCTCGAGCAAGGGGAGCAGTTGCTGGAGGGGTGGCTAGGGTGGGGGCAGGGCCTGCAGGAGCACAGCCATCCTTCTCTGGGCCTCAGTCTCCACATCTGTGAAAGGGAGCAGTGAGTTAGGCCCATCTAACCAAAGAGGCTTCCGGGCCAGGACCCCCGCAACACACTCCACCGTTCCTCCTCTGGGCCGGCCCAGAGCTGGCGGCGGGCGCGAGCACTGACTCAACCAGAGTCAGACGTGGAGCTGAGCGGGATTCAAGGACCCCCTGGGAGGATGCTAGTTGATGTCCAGACACCGCTGCCAACCCTCTCTGCAGGGAGCCGTCGTTATTGCTGGGCTGCATCCCTATCCTGCAGGCCAGCCCTTCCAGAGGGCTGTGCTGGGCGGAGGGGCCTCAGATCCTGGATGCTGGCCTTTGCCCGCTCCTTCTCCAAGCCCTGGGCTCGCTTACATGCAGACCGGAAGCTCAAGGCAACTGCCCAGGGCCAAGGAGGGCAAGGAGGCCCAGGGAGAGAGGCTGATCCTGGGATTCGGTTCTGTGCGTCACTCAACAGCTACTCACGGGATGCCCGCTGTGAGCCAGGCTCCAGGGTGGAGCCCTCCCTGAGGTCCACACACCTAGAAACGGGGCCCAGGACTGACCAGTTCAGGCTGGCCCTCCCCTGCCTCTCCTGCAGCTGCCGAGGAGCCTCATGGTGGGGAAGGGGCCTGTTTTACAACCGAGGAAGGGAGCCGGGCCAGGCAAAGGGACGGGCCCCAGACCCCTGGGCCCCTCTTGTACCAGGTCACTCAACACGTGTGCTGAGGGGCAAGGTGGCGCAGCGATCACACACCCCACCACGGGGGCCAAAGTGCTGCGGGTGAGTCCTGGTGTCCTCCTCCAGGTGTTTAATCTCAGGCAAGTCACTCAGCCTCCCTGGGCCCAGTCTCTCCATCTGTGAAACGGGCTGGATCACAGGGTGGGGGCACAGAGCGCGTCTGTTATGGTCACCTGCCAGGCAGAGCCTGGGCCAGGTGCCGGGAGGGACAGAGAGAGGCACAGTGCCTGCCTGCCAGACACCAGCAGGTGCAAGGGGCTGGGGGGCCTCCCCTGGGAGGGGCCTTGGGCCAGGACCTGGCCATCAGACTTTTGCTTCCTTTCTATGGTGCATAGATCAGGTGCGTAGAAGTCAAGTGTGAGAGAGAAGGCCTCCTCTCTGACCCCCGTCCCCAACCCTGTGCCCCCAGGGTGTGCCCCCTCCCGCCACCATCGTGAGCTGGCCCCACTTCCACTGCTCCTTTTAAAACCCGCCCTCCACTCCCGGTGGCCATGTGGCCCTGGGCATGCTTTCTAGCCTCACAAAATGGGATTAAAAAACATCTGTCTTACTTAGGATGATAAGAAAAATAAACTAGATAATCAGACAGCCATTCGAAACCCATCAGCTTCCTCCTCTCGTTTCCCTCTGTAATTTTCAGATAGGCTGAGTTCAAGTGATTTTAGACTCTACTGAGCGGACCTGCATGGCTCACTTTGCTTCTCTGAACGATCTGCCACGGTGATAACCCCGGTGAGCCTCTCTGTACCCAGCGCTTCCCTACAGATGGTCCCCGGAGGCAGAAGCTGGGGCCTGGTTGTGACCACCTCCGGCTTTGCCCTCATCGGGAAAGGTGGAAGCTGTTGCCTTTGAGAAAAGCATCTGGGGCATCCTGAGTGAGAGCTGTAAGGACCAGCTCAGGTCAGTCCCGAGGGACCCAGGGCTCCACCGACATCCCATGCAGGTAGCGGCAGGACGCGGGTGGATTCAAGCCTGAGAGGTTCTGATCTTCATTTCACTCCTCTGACATCAGTGCTGGCTGTAATCATTTGCTGAGGCCACCACAGTCGTGGTGGCCTAAACAACAGACTTTTATTTCCCCTCAGTCCTGGAGGCCTGAAGTTCGAGGTTTCAGAGTAGGTTCCTTTCAACCTTCTCTCTCTCCCCGTCTTCACATGGTCGTCACTCTGCATGTGTCTACTCATCTCCTTATAAGCACCCCAGTCCTGTGGGAAGGGGACCACCCTAATGACCTCGTGTTAGCTTAATCCCTTCTTCAAAGACCCTGTCTCCAAATACAGTCACTCCCTGAAGTGCTGGGGGTTAGGACTTAAACACACGCATTTGGGAGGGGACACCATTCAATCCATAGCGTGGGTGATTCATCATCTTTCCAGAATTTATAGACCATGACCCCAGTGACTCCTGTAAAAGCAGCAACGCCTACCCCCTCAGCAACAAGACTTCTGCCTCCAATGGGGAGATCGAGGCAGGAGAGACTGTGACTTGTCCATGGTCACACAGCCAGCTGAGCAGGACGTGGGTTCGGGCCTGGCTCCTTCCACAGCCCATCAGCTTTCCACGTGCTACAACAGGCTTTAAAATGGTCAGGGAAGGTTCTGGACTCCCCACAAGCTGCCTTCAGGGACAGTGACATGGCCAACTGCTTTATATCAGGTCGCCCGTGCCAGTTAGGGGCCCTCTCCTGGACACAGAACTTGGGACCTATTTATCTTGGCACCGCGGTGCCCCACCCCTGCCTGGCTCTGCAGCTGCTCAGGGATTGTCGGACCGATCCGAGGGTGACTCAGGCGTGGTCACTGCCCGGGAGGAACGCATTGTCTCTGGGAGCGGGCAGTGAGCCAGCGCATGTCGCCACACATGGGGACACGCAGCCAAGAGCCGGCTGCTTCTCCCCTCCCGTTTGGGGCCCACTATTGCTCCGAGTGATGAAGCTGACCTCGGTGCGTCTGCTGGCAGAGCTCAAGTTAATCCCGAAGCCGTCAGCTGTCCCGGAGCTGAGTCACGAGGGTGCTTGGCAGGGCTCCTCGGGGGTGATCTGGCCCCCACGTGCTTTTGCCTGTGCCCCCATCGGTGCCAGGAGCTTAGCCCGTCACCGCAGCCCCCAGAAATACCCAGAGAGCGCATATCCTTGCAGAATGACAAGCCCTGCTGGCCCCAGCCCCGAATTCCTCACCGCTTATGGTTCCAGCCAGCGGCCAGCTGTAAACAGCCTAACAAGGCGGCCCCACGGGCCCAGGAGCTGCAGTAGGAATCTTCGCCCCAAATCGCACTGGAGGTGGTGGGCCTCTGGGTGGCAACTCTGTGTGCAAACCCCAAGCTCTAGGGCACCAGACCCAGAGGAGGGTTCACAGTTGTCAGCCCCCTTTCACGTGCAGCTGCTGCCCCTGGGTGTTCTCAGGACACACCAGGAGCCCCACCTGGTAGACGGAGGACTCAGTCAGAGGGTCAAAGCACAGCCCCAGCCGCCTTCCTCCTGGCCCTGGACACTGGCCATCCCCTCGCCACATCCTAGGGCGTCTCCAAGCCCTGCCAAGTCCCCAGGGAGGTCTGGATAGTCACACTCAACCTCCTTCTCTTAAGGGTCTTCCCCCTTCCACATGGCAGACTCCTTCCTGAACCAAACTTCCGTCAGGCTTCCTGAGCCCTCTTCTCCTTGACCTTGAGCTGCCAAGCCCAGTTTCAGCTGAAAAGCCTGCTAAGCCACTTCAGGAAGGATACTCACCCCTCACAGCCTTGTTCTCCCACCCCTTGGTATTTGAGTCCTTAACCTTTAGGCACCACCCTTTTGGAACAATTTAGCAAGAATTCCCCTACCCCTGAGATCTAATAAGTTCCTCTTGGTAATTTTCCGACCGCTGACCCCCTCACTTCGCTCCTTGGCTCTAAATCCACCCCAGCTATCCTTGCTGGATCTACAAATTGAGCTCAATCTTACTCCCCTATCGCAGCAAACTTGGATAAAGGCTTACTTGTCATTTTTAGCCAGTGCCCAGTGCAATTTTTCTCTTGATCACATACCCCTAGACCTCTCTTCCCCACCACCTCCACCCTCACCCCCAGCCTGGCCGTCCTCCTGAAGTTGCTCAGCCCCGAACTCTTACTCTGGATCTTGTTCCCCAGCAAGCTTGACAGTCAGAGCCCCTGACTTTCCCTACTGGCTCCCCTCACAGGCAGGCTCTCTCATCTCTCAGCGCTCAGCCCTGAAGTTCACATCTGTAAAACAGGGACGGGGAGAAGCGGAACCACACGCAGAGGGCAGAAGGCAGCTCTCTGAGTGGAACAGGTGCTCAGCAAACTGGAGTTCCCTTCTCCATGTCTGGCTCCGGTTTACAAGATGCCTTAAATCTGCCTGCAGAGAAAGAGTCCGCGTCACTAAGGGTACCATCTTCCAACAGGGAAAACAAAATCCCAGGTGGCAGGCGAGGGGCGACTCTCAGAAACAGTGACATCTGCCCAGCTCCGGCGTTCCCGTTTATTGCTCTATTTCGGTGCTCAAAAGGACAGGCAGGTGGCCAGCTGCAGAGCTGAAATGGAATAAAAGAACCGGGAACTTATTGGATGGTTCAGGCTCAGCCCGGCTGGGTGCGGGTCTTCAGCAGGATAGATTCGGCTATTTGTTTTCTCCTCAACTGGAACAGCGGGGCAGGGGGTAGTGAAAGGCTTTAGCTGTTTGTCCAGAGGTTTCTTTTCTTATCCACAGGCACGTGGCTCTCAGAACTGGCCAAAATGTCAGCCTTGAGCCTGCAGGGCTCAAGCACCTCCAGGGAAGTACGTATGGGTCCTTAGCTGGGTCGGCTTTGGAGAACAGGGCCTGGGTTCCACAAGACTCAGGGCTTCCCCAGGTGGCTCAGTGGTAAAGAAGCCTCCTGCCAAGCAGGAGACGCGGGTTCAATCCCTGGGTTGGGAAGATCCCTTGGAGAAGGAAATAGAACCCACTCCAGTGTTCTTGCCTGGAGGATCCCATGGACAGAGGAGCTGGGTGGGCCACAGTCCATGGGATCAAAAAAGAGTTGGGCACGACTGAGCGGCTAAACAACGCCAGCAACCGTGAGTCGGCAGGTGTGACTACCCCCAGCTCTTCCAGGGGATGGGCGCTTTCTTTCCATGCAGGGAGATGGAAGCCCAGAGGAAGTGAGGGGCCAGCCCAGGGCCACACAGCACACGGGTGTGGGAGCTGGGAGCCTGGGCACGCAGATTCCCTTCCTTTGATGTCCTTTTCAAAAAGTCACTTACACTGTGAAGCCTCCCCTGCATCTACCACCCTGTCCAGGCTGGATCAGGTGCCCCTTGGGCCCCCGCAGCCCATCTGGATCCTATCATCAGAGCCCAGGCCCTGCTGCATTTCACCCACCACTGATGCACCTCCCTCCTGGGAGGTGTAGAAGTGTCTGGACACAGAGCTTGCAACAAGGGCTGAATGCGTGAACGCACATCAGCCGTGTCCTACAGGCGGCCTACTCTCCCCCACAGGGTGGTGGGCAGAGGCCCCACTGTCCGGCTCTCTGATCCCTCCTCACGCTAGCTCAGATCCTACATCTGACAGACAATGACAATCATACTATTAATAACAACAATAATAAAAATAACCGCGGCACAGCCGCCAACAAGGACTGAACCCTACTACGAACCAGGTGCGTTGCTGCTGCATTTTCCTGAAGGCTCGTGACAGCCGTGGGAGGTGGGTATTATTATCCTAATTTTTCAAAGGCAGAACGAGGGCCGGAGACCTGCCTCTTTGCTTGATGAGCGAGGGCATCACTCCCAGACCGACAGTTCCAGACGGGGGTGGGGCTGCAAGGGTGCCGCCGAGTGAGGGTTGGGGGCCGGGCAGTTTGAGCTTGGCAGTGCCACCAGTGTCCTGGGGCAGCTGTAGCGAAGCACCACAGATTGGGAATGGAAAGCCATGGACATTCCTGCGCTCACAGTCTGGAGGCCAGAGTCGGAGCTCGAGGTGTGGGCAGGGCCGGTTGCCTCCGAGGCTCTGAGGAGTGATCTGTCCTGAGCCCCTCTCCCAGCTTCTGGGGGCTCCTGGCCGTCTTTGGTGTTTGCTGGCTTGGAGCCGCTGCCTCCCGTGTCTGCCCCCATCTTCACATGGGCTTCTCCCCACGTGTCTGTCTCCAAATGTCCCCTTTCTATAACGGCATCGATCACGCTGGACCAGGGCTCACCGGGCTCCACTGTGACCTCATCTGAACTTACTCATATCTGCAACAATCCTATTTCCAAAAAAAGTGCCACAGTCTAGACACTGAGGGTTGGGATGTCAACACGTACATCTTGGAGGGACACAGTTCAAGGTGGGCTTCCCTGGTGGCTCAGCTGGGAAAGAATTCGCCTGCAATGAGGGAGACCTGGGTTCAATCCATGGGTTGGGAAGATCCCCTGGAGAAGGGAAAGGCTATCCACTCCAGTGTTCTGGCCTGGAAAATTCTATGGACTGTATAGTCCGTAGGGTCTCAAAGAGTCAGACACAACTGAGTGACTTTCACTTTCACTTTCATTTCAGTTCAAGGTACTGGAAAGACCCTGGTGCTGGGAAAGACTGAGGGCAGGAGGAGAAAGGGGCGACAAAGGATGAGATGGTTGGATGGCATCATTGACTCGGTAGGCATGAGTTTGAGCAAACTCAGGGAGATGGTGAAGGACAGGGAAGCCTGGTGTGCTGCAGTTCATGGGGTCGCAGAGTCAGACACAACTTAGGGACTAGAAACCATCAACAACAGTTCAATGTGTTAACAGCAACCCAAGGGCAGCTAAAGGTTGCTACAGGTAATCAGGGGTCAGTCCCAGGGTTAGGGAGGCCAGGCTGAGTGCCAGGTGGGCCCTGGGGACAGGCCAGCCAGAGGAGGGGCCACATGGGGGCTCTGCAGGCACTAGGGTGCCCAGGACACCAGCCGTTGCTCAGGGAAGTGTGGCCCTGGTTCCCCATCCATCCCCCATCCCGCTCCTCAGCCCAGAAACCTGGGGCGGTCTCTGCCCATCCCTCTCCCCCAGCCCCCAGATCGGAGCCCCCACCCACTTAAAGAACACTTGAGTCTGTTTACTGCTTACAGTTAAGTGAGTTCATGTATCATATAGCAGACGGCAATAAATGTCCCAGGGAAAAAGAAGCTGCGAAGGCAAGTGGGAAGCTTCAGGAGGTGAGGGGTGCTTTAGAGAGGCCTCCTCTCAAAACTGGGAGAAGGCAATGGCACCCCACTCCAGTACTCTTGCCTGGAAAATCCCATGGATGGAGGAGCCTGGTGGGCTGCAGTCTATGGGGTCTCTGGGAGTCGGACACGACTGAGCGACTTCACTTTGACTTTTCACTTTCATGCATTGGAGGAGGAAATGGCAACCCACTCCAATGTTCTTGCCTGGAGAATCCCATGGATGGAGGAGCCTGGTAGGCTGCCGTCTGTGGGGTCGCGCAGAGTTGGACACGACTGAGGCGACTTGGTGGCAGCAGCAGCAGCAGTCTCTCAAAACTGACATTTCCACCAAGGCATGCAGGAAGGAAGAAGCCAGTCTCGGGGATACCTGGGGACAGCAGAAATGTCCAGGAAGCAGGACAGGCCAGTGCAAAGGCCCTGAGATAGGAGTGGGCTGGCTGGAGTCCAGGAAGGGTGGGGGACGGGAGCCTCAGAGGCGAGTTGGTTACCTCGTGTGCCCCTGGCCCGGGACTCAGCCTCTGACCCCCACCTGTTGCAAGAGGAGCTGCAACATCCACATCAAGACCCCCAGGCCACCTTTCTCTGCGAAACAGGCCTGGCTCCCAAACTGGCAAGAACAAACAGTGCGTGATTTCCATGATTGAAATCACTTTATACAACAATATCAAGAAGCCCAGGGGAAGAGCAGTGAAGAAAACCCCCAGAAATAATGAAATAAGATGATGACGGCCTCGCTATGAATAGAAACCCCATTTGCAAAAACCTCATCAGGGATCACAATATTTCTAAATCTTCCCGTGGCTTCTGTTTAATTGCCACAAAGTACCATTTTCTTCCTTGCGCTTTAATCAACCAATTTAGACGTATTACCGCGCTTGACACCGCCTTGATTTTCTGATAAATGAAACAAAAATATTTGAAAAACACTTGCGTGGTGGAGAGCAGCCGGCCCAGATACCCACCCATGTTCTGCTGGATGTCTCCACGGAATCTTGGTTGGTTGGTTCGTTCGGCAGATTTTTGCTGAGGGCCTACTGTGTGCTGGGCCCTGGGGGGAACAGTGGAAGGTGAGCAGATAGTGAGCCCAGCTCCTGGGCGGTGGAACCGCCGGATCAAAGGGGCATGTGTAACAAGAGAGCAAAAGGAACAAAGCACGCAGACAATCAGGAGGCAGTTCAGCCATGGTGTGGGGCAGAGAAAACAGAAACCAGACCGAGAAAGGGAATCTTCGGGGGTTGGGCAGTGAGACCCCTGAGGCCTTACTGGAGACCTGGCGCTTCAGGAAGGATTTGAAGCAGATGAGCAGCGTTGCTGTGTGGTCCCAGGACCAGTGACCAGCAGGGAAGTTTCTGTGAGCCAGCTTTGCTCTGGGCACCACGGGGCTATGGAGGGTGTGAGTCTGATTGTGGTTATCGCTGATTGGCTCTGCCGAGTTCTCAGAGGGACAGGTGGACACGGTGGACACGTACCTGCTGCACACCTGTTTGGAGGCAGAGGGCGTGGGGGTGGGGGACCACCTGGTCACCACAAACAGGGATTTCACTACAAGCAAAGGATGCTTTCAGAGGCTCAAGTCCTCCTCCCGCTCTGCCTCACTCAATTCCGTGCCTGAGACACTGGGGGCCAGACTCCGGGCTGGAAAGGGATGCCGCCCCAGCCCCGCCCACCATCTAGAAACCTCCACAGTCAGTTCACTTGTCTGCGGGTCAACACAGGCACCTCCGGGTCCCCTGAGACTCAGGCCCAGGCAGGAGAAAGTCCGGGGCCCCACACATCCCACTTCGATGGGTAGGGCAGCGAACCCCACCAGCCTGGCTACCGGGCTTCACGGTCTGGGCCAGAAACCAGGGTCGCTCCATCTGTGGATGAGAGAGGTGGGGAGTCCCAGACAGTCAGAGCTCTGGGTGTTTTTCCTGGAGTGAGAAAGCAAGTCAGCTGAACCGCTGGCTCATTGGGCCCCTAACGCAACGCCACCCCAGCTGCCACCTGTCTCCCCTCCTCGGTCCTCTGCATACCAGAGAGGCACCTCCACCACGGAGGCTTCCCAAATGCAATCGCTGGCTCTGGGCTGCAGCTGCTCCCCACTCCAGCACCTGCTTCTCTGATGTCCACGCCTAGAAGCCTCTCCGCAGGGGTCCCTTGTTCTCCTAGGCAGGCTCTGGGCCCTGGGCCTGGTCCACAGGACTTACGACACGCACCTTCGCCAGGACAGCCATGGGGGCACCACCATGTCCAGCCCCAACCTCTCTCCTGGTCTCTTCTGGAGGGGACCCCCCAAGAACCGAGGCTCCAATAGCACAGGACAGACCCTCCAACTGGTCCCCCAGGCTGGAGGTGGGGGCAGCAGCCCCTCCCCCTTGGGGACTTGAAGTAGGACAGGAGCTACTTGTCCTTCCAGTCTCCCTCTGCTCTGGTCTGACTGGGGTGCCTGAGAAGGGTCCCTGCTCATTCTCTATGTCTGGGGAACCACCTCACCGGTGACCCCATTGACACAAACTGCTGAGAACTTCAGCTTTATTTGTCCATCGCAAGTGCCGGATGGACACCGGTCTGTGACAGTAGCTGATGGGTGGGTGATGGGGAGAGGCCGACCCCAGGCAGCTGCTGCACTTGTCAACTGTCCAGCCGAGAGGGACAGTGGCGTTTTAGTGGGGTTGTTGTGGCCAGAAGCAGACAGACCCCACCAACGGTTCGGAGGTGGGATCCACAGAGCCTGGGAGGGGCATCCGATTGGAGGGCAGGAGGGAGCCCAGGGCCACAGAAGCGGGTGGGTTTGGGGCAGCAGGACAGAGTTCCCCGTCGGGCCTGCCTGCAGACCCGGGGCCTGAGCACCTGGAGATGCGGGTTTGGCGCTCAGGAGAGATTTAGGCCCAGACCTGGAACTTGATGGCCCACAGAGGGACGAGAGAGGGAGGAAGTGGCCCAGTTACAAATATAACCAAGACTCGCCCCCTCCCTGACATCTTCTCTCCAGGTGGAGTAGTCCCTGCTTTGCAGCAGTCAGCGCGGTAGCCCTGTAGAATGAACGAACGATCACTCCAGGCCACGGTGGGAGGGTTTTAAGCTGAGACCCTAATGCAGAAACTGGCTCTCATTATACTGATTGTGTAAAATACCCCTGAGGCCGCTGGACATTGACACTGTCTGGAGGAAGCCGAGGAGCACACAGGTCAGCGGCTTTGGGAAAACGCCCTGAGCTGCGGGGCAAGGACACGGTGGGGGCGGGAAGACACCTGTGCCCTCACCTCCGGCGTGTCCAGGGGAGGAGGAAGCCGTCTGCACATCTGCGGCCGCTTGGGCCGGTGCAGCACCAGGGCTGGGAGGTGGGCAGCCCAGAGAGCTACCACTGGAACCTGCAGGACAGCAGCACCTTCCCCTCCCAGGCCACACAGTCTGTCTCTACCGGCCCCAGATCCAGACATATCCCCGTGTCATGGAAGCCCAGCATAGATACTGTCCATGAATGTGTGAGTTGCTGCTGCAACATCTCTGGGAACCAGACTATACTTGACTGCCTCTCAGAATGGGGAACTCTCTACTTGAGGGGACAGCCTATTCTCTCTCTTTCATCTCTGAGAGTTGAGGCTGTTCCTCTATCCAAACCTGCTCCAATGGTCTCCCTGCCAGTTCCAGGCACCACCCCTCCCCTGCCCTCGCTGTCAGAAACACAAGCAGTGCGTCCATTTCGTCTCCTTCCCAGCTTGGTCTCCAGAGGTCACTTCCTGTGCCAGGCACCACGCCCAGCTCTGCCCACAAAGAAGCAGGACACCAACACCAGCACCTACTATGTGCTCCAGAAGCACCTACTATGTGTCATTTTCTGTGCATATCTCTCTCCACAGTACTGTGGCATGTGATGATGGGTGGGTGGGTCTTCGGCTGGTCAATAGCAAGAGTCATAATATTCTCAGTTCAGTTCAGTCGCTCAGTGGTGTCCGACTCTGCGACCTCATGAATTGCGGCACGCCAGGCCTCCCTGTCCATCACCAGCTCCCGGAGTTCACTCAGACTCACGTCCATCGAGTCAGTGATGCCATCCAGCCATCTCATCCTCTGTCGTAATATTCTGCTGCTACTGCTAAGTCACTTCAGTCGTGTCCGACTCTGTGCAACCCCATAGACGGCAGCCCACCAGGCTCTGCCATCCCTGGGATTCTCCAGGCAAGAACACTGGAGTGGGTTGCCATGGCCTTCTCCAATGCGTGAAAGTGAAAAGTGAAAGCTCAGTTGTGTCCAACTCTGAGCGACCCCATGGACTGCAGCCTACCAGGCACCTCTGTCCATGGGATTTTCCAGGCAAGAGTACTGGAGTGGGGTGCCACTGCCTTCTCCGGTCCAATATTCTACCCAGAGCTAATTTTTATTGAGGTTCCAGGCACTCTTCCAAGCATTTGTTCCAAGTCTATTTGTTAACTAATGTAAAGGCATGGCAGCACACTCCAGGACTCTTGCCTGGAGAATCCCGTGGACAGAGGAGTCTGGCAGGCTACAGTCCATAGGATCACAAAGAGTCAGACATGACTGAAATGACTTAGCACACACACACACATGCACGCACCAACTGAATGCTTGTATTGTTAAAGGAGATTCCAAGCTGGATTGGGAGATGAGGGATGTCTGAATGTGTGTTCTGGTGGGTAGACAGGTGGGCAGGTGGGATGGCCCATTACCTCCATCTCATGGTGGGGAAAATGGGCTGGGAGAGGTCAGGTGAGCGGTCTGAGGTCACGCAGCCTGTGAGTAGCTGGGGTTTGCTGCAGGCTACTGGGCTCCAGAGCAAGGCTCTGAGCTGCTGGAGGCTCCTGACTTTTCACATGGACTCAGCAAAGCTGGACGGTGGAGGTGGGGCCTGGGAAAAGGGCCTCCAAGTCCACCCGCAGGTGCAGGATCGGGATGGGGACCCGAGCTCCACACCCTGAAGCAAGGCACGACAGTATCCTCACCTGGGAAACAGAGACCAGAGGACAGGTGCTGAAGGTCACCCACGAGTAAGTGGCCAAGCCAGGACTAAAACACCTTCCCAGGCTCCAAGTGGACTCCCGGGACTGCAGCTGTGTGCTGGCTTGGCACTTTCGAAGATGGAAACTGCCCCCTCCCTCTTGCTCCTCTCCTCCCAAACAGCTGGCCAGGCTCAGCTGTGCCCCAAGGATGCCAGCGGCAGCTGGCCTCACCATGGGGGGAGACAGGACGTGCCCCGCGCCCCCCACACTGCACACACACGGAGTGGGAGGGCAGCAGGCTGCTCGAGGTTCCAGGCTATTCTTAGCTGCTCGGGGCCCACAAGCAAGGTCACCCTGTTGTCACTGAGAGAGAAGTGACTCAGATTCAGACACACAGACAGAAGGCCTGCCCTGCTCCGGAAGGCGAGGGCCGCTTCTGGTCCCAAGAACAGGCCAGGGCAAGCGGCCAGGTGGGGACCTGGGTTCTCTCTCGTTTAGTGGACACACGATTCTGTCACTGGTCATCACTTCCCAGAAGGTGCCAAGGCCCCAAGGCCTGGGATGCCCATAGCCACCTACTACGGTGGTATCATCTCAGCACCCAGACAGTGCCTGGCACACGGGAGAAGCTCCAGCAATATTTGTTGCACGAGCTGACTAGTCCGTGCACCAGCCCCAATCTTATTTTTGAGAAATATGTACTGTCTGGTGGGGGAAGGCAGACACTTTATTAATAATAACTGTAGCTGATTGTTTGTGAGCACAGTTCGGTCAGTTTGGCATAATAAGCACAGTCACATCTCATCAATCCTGGTGACAACCCCACTGGCGAGAATCCTGGTCTTATGCACAAGGAGGCCGGCCCTGGTGAAGCTGGGGGTCACCTCCCACAGGGACCTCTGTGCTGACTTGAAGATGGGTGGGCAGAGACGGGAGACCCTGGAGAAAAGAGATTTCCCTGGGCCCCGAGGTGGACAGTGGGGTCTGGCCTTCCAGAAAGGGCATCACATGAGCAATGGGCCCAGGAGCCTGAAGGCACCTGTGGGGAGGAAACTGGGCCCTTTAGTGAGTCTGCAGGCGCTGACAGGGAAAGGCCGGTGTCCACGGGCACTGGGGGCCAGAGGAGGACTTGGGGCTGTGTTCTGGTGAGATCCTCTTGGCTGCCACCTGGAGGGGACACAGGAGGGCCCAGGACCAAAGGGGCCTCAGGACCAGATCCAGCCAGGGCTGTCAGGAGTATAAACAGCTGGAGCTCCGAGTGTTGGTGGGGTGAGGGGTGAGACGGTGGCTAAGGATGACACCAGGTTCCGGAGGCGGGTGTGGAGGGAATGGGGTGGAAACAAATGAAGTAACCAAGCTCTTCCCTTTAAACTTGCTCTCTTGTCCACCACTCCCTCCGCCTCATCTTCCTGCCCAGCCAGCACCCCATCTGCTTGACCAAGCACCTGTCCAGCTCTCCGTCACAAACACACACCATTCAGGCACCCGCCCATCCGTGTGCCCACCAAAACACACGTGCAGGCAGCCCTCATCTCCCAATCCAGTGTGCAGTCTCCTCTAATGATGGTTACCAACATTAAATTACTTAATGAATATACTTGGAACAGATGCTTGGAAGAGTGCCTGGACCCTCAACAAAAATTAGCTCTGGGTAGAATATTATTACTGTTGTTATTGTCCATCCAAAGACGCACCCATCATCATCATCACCCCTTAACCTGTCTAGCCGCACATCTACCCCTCATCCATCCTTCATTCTCTTATCCATCTATCCCTCAACCCCCACTTCATTCATTTATCCATGAAGCTCTCCATCTAGCCAAACATCTTCCTGCATGTTCATCTTTCCATGAGCCTGTTCACCTGTCATCCACCCACCTACCCACCCATCCATCCATCATCTATCTGTCCATCCACCCACCTCCCACTCATCCATCCATCCATCATCTATCTGTCCATCCACCCACCTACCCACTCATCCATCCATCAATCATCTATCCACCCATCCACCCACCTACCCGTTATATACCCATCTATCGATCCCTCCATTCATCCATCCAGCTTTTCCCCCATTCCCACATTCCCCCACGCAATCACAAGTACTTGTCACTGAATGCCCAGTCGTCTGTTCATTTCTCAAGATGCGAAGACATGGAACCATGAGTCCTCCACAAGCACTCTCGGTGTCATTGGGAAGGGCAAACCCACACAGAGCAATCACCTACCAAAACACGAGTCTTTGCTCTAAAGGCCAGAGTGACGCAGAAAAGGCCACTCTGTGTGGACTTATCAGAGGAGTCTTCCTGGAGGAAGGAGAGTTGCCTAGAACTGATTTCTCAGGGCCCTGCCCAATACCAGCTCACCAGCCAGCTTGCACAAATCCAATGTGCTCCACTCCACCCACTGCCCCTCTGGGTGCCTCTCACCTCTGCAAAAATTATCTTGTCATTTTTTTTTCTTAAGACACATCTAAGCTGTTGAGACAGCAAGCTCTTGCATGGCTTTATCATAACAGTAATAAATAAGCATTCCATCCTGAAGGTTTTGAGTCCACCTGCCAGCCCCAGGGAGGGAGGAGCAGAACTAGGAAGCGCTCAGGAGACAGGGAAGAGAGGGTTCTAATTACACTCTGGAATGAATCACGGCACCTTTACAGAAAGGAGCTTCACACATCATTATCTGCCGTGGGAAGAGCAGCTTATTTGGGGTGTGGGGAGAATTAATTAAAGTTGGGGAGGCGCTCGGAGAGCTGAGGATGAAAGGTGCAAGGCAAGTGCCAAATGTGCTTATTAATAAAATATCGGTGCCAAGTTGCCGACGAGGCCAGCTTGTGCACCGGGTGTCCTGGCGGGCGCTGGGAGGGGCATCAACCACTCCCGGATCCTGGGCTGGACCTATGAGAACCACTGATGCAACTTCTCATACCGAGGCCTGCTCCGGGCCGGGCCCGGTGGTGGACAGTGTGGGTGTCCTGGAGCAGGTCAGACCCAGGCCAGCCCCCAGGGAGCTCCCGGTGGTGACAGAAGCACAGACGGAAGCTCAGCGTGACCAGAGCTGTGATGGACGGAGGGATCCACCTGGCTCAGAGGAGGCTTCTGGGAAGAGGAGACAGATGACCTGGGTCCTCAAGATGAAAAGAAGCCAAGAAGGACAGTCCAGGAAGAGGAAACAGAGAGAGCTGGGATCTGGAGGCCTGAGAGCACCATCGATTCAGGAAAAGAGGAGGGCCGAGCAAGCCTAGGGTGGCCTTGAGGCAGGAGATGGAGCTTGCTGGCAAGTGGAAGGCAGGCTTCATCTGGAAGGAAGGGGGAAGCCAGCAAAGGGCGTTAAGCAGGAGGGTGCTGCTGTTGGGCCTGAGTTCCGAGTGGATCTCTTTGGCTCCCACTGGAGGGTGGTCCACTAGGTGGGGGAATTGAGTCAGGGCAACTGCTGGCCACTGCACCCTGTAGTACTGTCCAGGCAGGAGACAGAGAGGCTGGGGCTGGCAGCGCCGGTAAATACCAGCAGGAGCGCCTCAGGGGCTGGAAGTGGAGGGTTCTTGGGGCCCTGCCCGATGAAGCCAAAATGCCTGGTGACTGGCAAAGGTATGGTCAAGGGCAGAGTGCCCACAGAGATGGGTCCCTGTCTCCACGGCACTGACCGCATCCTGCTCTGACTGCCAGGTTCTTGGTCCCAGGGTGGGGCCTTGGCCAAGCGTGTGTGTGGAGCATCAGCCCTGTGGACTCCGCCTCTGGGGAGGTTCCAGGAGGCTGCAAGTTGCAGCTGTTCCCACCCACATCCAGCCCTGCTCCCTGCTGCATCTGATGAGGACCCCAAGTCCTCTTTCCTCCTCTAGCCTGCTTGGGGATCCCCTCATCTTTTATGGGTGGAGGAGGCGACCTCAGCTTCTCTGACCAGAGATTCTGGCCTGGGTTTGAGAGCTGGGCTCTGGGATCAGGCAGACCTGGGTTTCAGGAGTCTTGGGTAAGTTACTTCCGACTTCAGTTGATGGGTCTGTGAGATGGGCACGATTTTGGTCTGCGTCACATTAGGCCATGTGAGGCTTGTCAGATGCACAGAGCAGGACCCAGCACGAGGCTCGAAGCCACTGGTTGTGCTTATTTTTACAGCTGAAGACCCAGAGCCCCCAGTGTCGTGAGTAACACACGACAGGTGCTTAAGGCCTCGTGTCTATTATAATAATCAGTAAATACCAGACTACAGGTATTAGCTATTAGTGTGGCAGAGGTGAGGAAAGCCAAGTAGAGGCCCTGCTGTGTGCCAGACACCTACAATTTGGCCTCAGCCGACCATTCATTAGAGTCCCTGAAAGGTAGGAATTGTTGTCCCCATTTCAAAGATGAGGGTACTGAGGCTCAGAGAGGGAAAGTGACTTCTTCTGACGCAAGGCAGACCCAAGAGTCTGACTCCAAAGCTGGGGGCTTATTCTGTAATTTTCACACTAAAATAGGATGTTAAGGTGGCAAGAAGGCTTCATATGCTAGGGGACCTTGGGAAGTCACTGGGTCTTTCTGAGCCTCAGTTTCCTCATCTGCAATTTGGGCTCATGCTGCTGACCTTGGAAGCTTGCTCCAGCAAGCCATTGTTCTGAGGTTCCATCTCTGCAGGCAGCACCCCAGGATATTCCCATGATGCTCTGGAGGTGGAAAGCAGCCCATATCCTCTTTGGCTGGGCTCCAAAACCAGGCTTGGTGCTCTGAGATGGTGCTCTGAGAAGGTCTTAGAGCAATATGTGAGCAAGGCTGACTGCAGAGGGCCTGGCCCCTCACATGCTCTGGATCTAGGAGGACTGAGACAAAGGCATCTATCTCCTGGACACCAAAACGGGGCCACATTTTCTCTGATCAAGAAAGTGATGCAAATAATATAAAGCATTCTGAACTTGGTAATCTAACACAGGGCAGGCGGCAGCTGCCACTCACCTGCTGTGTGACCCTGGGCAAGGTACTTAACCTCTCTAATCCTCCCTACCCTCAGTTGAAATGAGGCAAAAATAATAGTGCCTTGCTTTGGGGGTGCTGGTGGGATGCAGGAGAAAATGTTTGCAAAGCCCCAGGCCTGGCATACGGTGCATGAATCCAGACTCTGAAAGCTGGAGTCTCCTGTCCTTTCCCCTCTTCCAAAAGAGCCAGGGTCAGCCAGGGGAGCCCTTGGACAGGGGCTGCGGGCTGCCCTAGTCTGTGGCTGAAGGCACCGCCCCCCAACCTTCATACTCCCCACCAAGCCCCTGAGTAGCTGTTCAAAGGTTCTGATTCATCACAGATGTTGACTGGTGAACAGGCCACGGCTGGCAGGTGGCCAGACAGGCGGGGGCTACCTGGCCAGGGCCATGGGGTCCGCTCTGTGGCCAAGCTGGGGCCAGCATCCCCACAGCCGGGATCCTTACCAGAACAGAGTGCAGACAGATGCTGGAACCCACCACCAAAGGCTCCCTTTTTTTCCCTGGGCTCTGTGGAAATACGAGATTTTGCAATAACAAAGGTCCCTCTGTGAGGTGGGGCCAGATCATTTATGACATTGGGAGAGGCCGCTCAGAAGAATCAAAGAAGTCTGAAATTCCAAGCCTGGCTGCGGGGCCTGAGCTGTCAAGCCCCGGACAACCTGCCTCCCAACAGCTGGGCTCAAGTGCAAGAAGCTAGCCCTGGGCTGACCAGCCAGGCCCTCACCCTCCCTGAGCCCGAGAGGCCTGACCGGCAGCAAGAACAAAGCAGGTGGGGAAACTGAGGCCTGGGAAGCAGAGCCAGGACATGCTCCCAACCCAGGGCCCTATACTCTGCTCCTCCTTGCATCGAGGTCTTGGCAGGGACAGGGCAGGGAAAGACCCAGGCTCAAATCCCAGCTATGCTGTTTCCCAGTTGTGTGACCCTCTTAACCTCCCTGGGCCTATCTGTCAAAAGGGATGACTAGAAGCAAGTCCTGGGGTGGTCATGGGGGTTCAAGGAGACCACCTGATTGACAGTGGGGGCCACAGAGCACCCAGAAAGTGGGAGAAAAGGTAGATCCTCGTTCCAGAGAGGTTAGGTGACTCGCCCACAGCTTTACTGCTACAAAATCTGTCATGGTCTAAGCTGCCTTGTCCCACCCTGTGGGATTTAAAATGACTAATCTTTGCTCCTTGGAAGAAAAGCTATGACCAACCTAGACAGCATATTCAAAAGCAGAGACATTACTTTGCCAACAAAGGTCTGTCTAGTCAAAGCTATGGTTTTTCCAGTGGTCATGTATGGATGTGAGAGTTGGACTATAAAGAAAGCTGAGCGCAGAAGAATTTATGCTTTTGAACTATGGTGTCGGAGAAGACTCTTGAGAGTCCCTTGGACTGCAAGGAGATCCAACCAGTCCATCCTGAAGGAAATCAGTCCTGAATATTCATTGGAAGGACTGATGCTGAAGCTGAAACTCCAATACTTTGGCCACCTCTTGCGAAGAACTGATTCATTTGAAAAGACCCTGATGCTGGGAAAGATTCAAGGCAGGAGGAGAAGGAGATGACAGAGGATGAAATGGTTGGATGGCATCACCAACTCAATGGACGTGAGTTAGAGTAAATTCTGGGAGTTGGTGATGGACAGGGAGGCCTGGCGTGCTGCAGTCCATGGGGTTGCAAAGACTGGGACAGGACTGAGCAACTGAACTGAATCTGAAATGAATCTTTAGAACAAAGCCCCCACCCCACCCCCTAGACAGAGACTTCTGAGAAGGGGCTGCCAGAGCAGTAGAAAGAGCTGGAGACCTCAGATTTCTGTCCCAGGACGGCCTCTCACAGGCTGTGTGACCTCAGGTCTATTACACGACCTCCCTGGGCCCCCTCCCTACCTCTCCAAGATGAGGGTGTTCCCTGTCCCACTCCTGCGGTTTTTCGAGGTATAAGTGACTCTGCATACGCCAATTATCTTGATTATCATTGTTGTTGTTATTATTATTCAGGGGCTGCCCATGGGGAGGGCTGGGCTGTGTGGAAACTGGGCCTCCAGTTTAGTGCTTGGCTCAACCTACCAATTTGCATCACGTTAATTCTCATCATTTGCACACTGGGTCTGAGAGGCTGGTGAGACACAGTGAGGCCAAGGTAGCCGCCAGCTGCAGCAGAACTGAACCCAGGACAGATGCACGGATGGATTCTGTCTCCTTTATACAAGCTGATACCTCCAAGGGTACGGGTGGGGTGGGGGTGAGGGCCCCAAGGGTTTGGGTGGGAGTCTTTACCTCTTTACCTGTTAATCAAGAAGGTAAAGATCTTTATCCCCAAGAAATTGAAGAATTTTGATACAATTCTGGCTGCTGGGTCAGTTGGCTTCTCTGTGGTTGTGTAAAAAAATTTAGCAGCTTAAAACTGCGCCCCTGTATTATCTCAGAGTTCCATGGGGGTAGAGTCAGGGCAGACTCGGGGAGTTCTCTGCTTAGGGTCTCAGGAGCTGGGCTCTTCGGGGAGGGTCTGGGGAGACTCCAGGCTCCTTCAGGGTGCTAGCAGAGTGCAGCTCCTGGCAATTGCAGGACTGAGGCCCCTGTTTCATCCTGTGTGTTTGCTGGGGGCTGCTCTCACCTCCCTGCCGAGGCCCCTCCATCTCAGCATGTCACTGTCTCCCCTTCTTTTATGTTCTCTTCTGCTGACAGCAGAGAAAACTAGACTCTTTAAAGAGTTCTACTTTTAAAGAGCTCCTGTGACTGGCTTAGGCACACCAGACAATCTCCTTATCTCCTGATCTTCATAATCAGCTGCTTAATAACATTAATTACATCTGCAAATCCCCTTTGGCCATAGCAGAGTAACACCCAGGGGAAGGTGATGAGGCCCTCTTGGAACTGGGTGTGCCAAGTGCTTTTTCAAAGAAAACAGAAGCCCTGTTTCCTCTTGGCTAGGAGAGCTGTGAATGGTTCTGCCAGACCTCCTGCCAGTGCCAGGGGAGAAACTCGGTCACACCCTGTGGCCCAGGAGGGAGGCAGTGGGGAGGCCCTGGCGAGTTTATACCCCCTCGCCTGGCACAACTTGGCATCAGTACAGCATGTCTGGCCTTAGGAAGGCCTCTGAACCAGATAACTGACTGTTCTCACAAGTCTCGAGAAGAACACTCAGCTGTGGCAGTTATGGTGGGGTCTTGGAAAAGACCCTGATGCTGGGAAAGATTGAGGGCGGGAGGAGAACTGGGCGACAGAGGATGAGATGGTTGGATGGCATCAGCAGCTCCATGGATATGAGTCTGAGCAAGCTCTTGGAGATGGTGAAGGACAGGGAAGCCTGACGTGCTGCAGGCTATGGGGTCAGGTCACAAGGAGTCAGACACGACTTAGCAACTGAACAACCACGGCAGTGGCTTCCACACACTGAGCACTTACTATGTGCCTGGCCTGGAAAAATCAAAACTCACAACATCTTACAGAAGAGCAGACTGGGCTGTGAGCATGACCCAGGCCCTTGGGGGCTCCCAGCTCCGCACCCCGCTCCAGAACCAGTGTTCCTCGGCACTGGGATGCCGAGCCGTCCACGTGACCCCACCACCAGAGCCAGCTGGGAGAGTGGGAGCAGCAAGGGCATAAAGACCAGGGACACAGCCCTGGTGCCTTCCAGGGGCAGGGCGGGGCAGCAGGAGAGTGCCCGAGGGCAGGCTCCTCCTGGGCCTCTCTCCTCCCAGGTAAATGGGCTGTCCTTAATGCCTTCCCGCTGTAGGCAGGCCCCGGCCTGGGGGCTTCAGCCTCCTTGGATTGAGAAGGAAACAGGCTCAAAGAGCTGAGCACCCTCCCCACCACCTCCATCTACTTCCTTGAGGGACCAAGTGGCCCCCAAGCCAGGCCCGCAGTTCCGACCCCAGCTTGGCCGGATGACTTGGTCAGGGAGAGCCCCAGTTCCTTATGTCTGGAATTTGGGAAGTGGGGGCTTAGAAGCCCCCAAGCTCCCAATCTTGAGTTGGAGCCTGAGGAGGAGGTAGGCGGAAGGACTCTGGGGTCCTTGGGCCGGCGGTTGGGAGGGGGGGCTGCTTCCTAGGGAGGTGTGGGATGACGGCAGAGCCAGCATGCAGGCTGATCGCGGCTCCTCCCCTCCGCCCACCCCAGGGGCTCAGCCTCCGCGTGCCTCCCTCCCCCCTTCCCAGAGGGGCCCACGGGCCCGGACCTCGGCCGCCCCCCTTCCCCCGACGCCCCACTTCTAATTAAACAGCAGCAATTTTGACGTGGCAGGTGATCTTCTCGGGAAGCCTGGCTTTAAATTTAGCTCCCTCCCCAGCCAGCCCTTTGAAAAGGCTGCTCTCTCGGTGGAGAGCGAGGAGCGTGAGTCATCCGCCAGGCCGCCCGCCCGGGTGAGCAGCGTTTGCGGGGGAGCAGGCCTCCCGAAGACAGAGACATAGTAAATAGGGCCGGGATTAAAGGCGAGGCGAGGAGTGGAGCACCCGCCCAACTCGACTCACAGTAGGTGCACAGAAATGTGGGTAGCGGGTCGGGGTCATTGCCGGCAAAGCCCAGCCCCCTTCATTTCTCCCCCAGCCCCGCCCAGATCGGAAATACACAAATATTTGTTGAATGGGTCCATATAGGCCAGTATTCTTACGGGTCTCACCTGATTCCTCCAGAGGTCCCAAGAGTCTGCCCTGTCCGGCTTCCATGCACAGCGTGTGAGAGGCTGAAAATGCTTCCCCCCACCCCCCCCAAAGATAGCCTCCGAAGAATCCCCGGAACCTGAGGACCTTACGGTATATAGGACGGGAAGAAAGGGGCTTCGGAGATGCGATTAAGGTCAGGATCTTGAGATGGGAGCTTATCCTGGATTATCTGTGGGCCTAAATGCAATCACAGAGGAGCAGGGGTGGGGGGCTCAGACACACACACAGAGAAGCAGCCCCATGGAGAGGGGGCAGCCAGGTGGGAAGATGCTTGGCTTGACGGGGCCACAAGCCAAGGGTGCCGGCAGCTAGTAGGGAGTGGAAGAACTCTCCCGGAGAACCTCCCAGGGGGCAGCCCACACTTTCAGCCAGTGACACTGATTTGGAGATTTCCGGCCTCCAGAACTGTGAGAATATAAAGATATGCTGTTTTAAGCCACCAGGTTCATGGATATTAGTTATCACAGCCTCGGGAAACCAGTGCCCAGGACTGGGGAGAAGTGACCTTGCCTGTGGGCACACAGTTGGTAACTGGTCAAGCTGAGAGTCAAGCTCCAAGTCTGACGGGTTCCAAAACCCACGCATCTTTCTGGCCACTCTGCCATTTTCTGGAAGGACAGAAGGGCCACTGATATAGATGATAGCACTCACTTGTTTGGGATAATCAACAGGACTATTGATGCAGCCTCTCATTTAATCCCATGATGACTCGTTGCAGGGGTAGAATGATTCCCATTTCGTAGGTGAGGAAACTGAGGCTCAGGGAGGTGAAGTGGTTTTGTTAGGGACCCTGACCTGTAGAGAGAGGAAGGTGCAGGGCCCTGGAGCGCACACTGAGGGCAGCCCAGCCCAGCACAGGGAACAGCCACCTCTCAACCTGAGTCCCCCCGCCTCCTGTCCAGCACCAGGCCCTCAGCCAGTTTTGTGACCTCTTTGCTCCTTGGTTTCCATCATCCCATGGGATAATCATGGTCCTCTTCCTTGGGAGGGTTTACAGAAACTGGGCAAAGTGCGTCAAATATCCTGCCTCATCTAATCTTTAAAACGTTTTGAGAAGGAGATGATGCTGTGACCTGTTTAGAGAAGAAAGCTGTCAAAGGTGTGGAATCTGGGCTTGGAAGTTAGGGGTGGGTGATGGTGGTGGGGAACCTAGGCTGGAGCCCTAGTCCTGTCCTTTTGCAGCTGTGTGGCTCAGGGCAGTTGCCCTAACCTCTCTGAGCCTCAACTGCCTCACTTGTAAAATGCAAGCCAAGACCCAGCACTGTGGTAGGGATAAGTCAAAAAAGTGTGTGACGGGCTGAGCCTGGTTTCTGGAGAGGTGCACTCAATGTCTGTAAAACTGGAGCCAGAGCTGGTGACATCGCGGACGTGGGGTTTGCAGAGGTGAGGTCTACCTGCCTCCTGGGAACTCAAAGCCACTGTCCCTCCCTGATCCACCAGTCAGCGAGCTATCCTCACTGCCAGCCCGCTGCTGGGCCCTGGAAGAGGCTGCAGTGGCCCCTACACGACCAGCTTTACACCCCAGAGGTCACTGGGCCAGGGCCAGGTGGGGAAACTGAGGTTTAGTGAGGTTGGCTCAGTGTGGCCCGGGGCGGCCCTGTAGGTGAGGGGTGAAACGGGGGAGGGGGTGGCTGCTGGGAAGGAGAAGTGGAGAGAAGGGGGGTTTGGAACAGGGGCGGGGAGCCCACGCATCCTCACGGAGGCCCGAGGAAGTCGGGGCTTTCTCATTGGAAACTGGCCAGATCTGGTCTGCTGCGAAGGAGTCTCTGACCCAAGTCTGGCCCTGCCAGGGGCCACCTCAGCCTGACCCCGGCCCTGACCACCTCCGGAGGAGGGGCCGCCTGGAAGGGATGTCTGGCTCAGCACCCGCAGCGGGAGGCGCGCGGCAGGTGGGGCCCTCCAGCGGCCGGCCGCCGGAGGAGGGGAGGCTGGAGGGGCCGCCCGGCCAGCAGCCAGGTGGCCGGAGCGGGGCTGCTGTGCCCCTCGCCCGCCCCCCTACAACAGCTGCGCCTGCCCGAGGGCTGGGGAGCAGCCAGGAAGGAGGCAGGTGAGTGTGGCGGGGCTGGGGAGACGGCGATGGGGTGCCGGAGGAGGAAGGAAGAAAGAAAGGGAACAGAAGAGAAAGAAAGCGGGAGGAGAGCGGTAAGGGGACAGCAGACAGGAAGGGGGGTGGAGGGGAGCAAACAGTGAGAAAGGGGGGAGCAGAAAAGAAACAGGAGGTCGCGAAAGGGAAGAGACGCAGAGACACACGACCGGGGCGAGGGCGAGCGCGGGGAGGAAGCGAGATTGCGAAAGGAAAAACGGGGGGAGAGAGAGAGAGAAGGGAGCCGCGGGCGCTGGGCGGGAGCGCGGGGCGCCGCGAGCCGGGAGAGGGGGCAGCAGAGGGCGAGCAGCGAGCGGCAAAGAGTGAAGTGGGCACGGCGGCGGCGGCGAGCGCAGGGCCGGCGAGCATGAGCGCGGCGGCGGGCGCGGCGCGGGGCTCCGGGCCGGCGGGCGGGCGGGCGGCGCGGGCCGCCCAGTAGCCGGCGGGCGGGCGCGCGGCGGGGCATGCGGCCGGCGGCCGGTCCGCGAGCCGGAGCCCCAGCCCGAGCCCGCGCCCGCGCCCCGCGCGCCTAAGAGCGGCCGCCTTCCCGGCGCTGGCCCCGGAGCCCCCCGGAGCCGGGACAACTGTTGCGGCGGCGGCGGGGGCACCGCGGGGGCGTGGGCGGCCCGGCGCCCCCGGCAGGCGGCTCAGCCCCGCGGGCGCCGACTCCCCGCGGCGCAGCGAAGAGAGAGCGGGCGGCGGGCAGGAGGTGAGCGGCGCCCCGGGGGCGGGCCGGGCCGGGCGCGGGGGAGGGGGCGCACTGGGCCGGGGGTCCGATCGCAGCTGGCGAGAGGGGTCGGAGCGGAGCTCGTGGAGGAGGGTCCCGGCGAGTTGTGGGGGGGTGGGGTGGGCGCGGATCTTCGGCTCCCTGGCTCCCCGAGAAGGGGTGCGGGCGCCCGAGGCGGGCGGGGAGAGGTGGGAGCCCTGGGAGAGGCAAGTTCGGAGCATCGAGGGATCCGGGGTACTGTGGAAAGGGGGCCGGGGACGCCCGGGTAAGAGTCTGGGGGTGGGAGACGCGTCGGACAGCCGGCGCCTTGGCATTGGAGTCCGCGCCAGGGCTCACCAAGGTCGGGGTCGCTGAACCTTGGAGAAGACCTGGGCCGGGTCCGAGGAGCAGTCCAGGGCGCACAGTGCAGGGACGCGGCCGCTGGGACCGGCATTCGCGTCCGAGGCGGGGACCGGCGTCCGAGGACCAGTGCGGGAACTGGGCGAACCCGGAGCTCCGTGCGCGCCGGGCAGGGTTCCGGAGCCAGGGTGGGGATCCGACCGGTTCCGAGGGTCCCGGCTGGGCGGCGCGGGCAGTCACGAAGGCCTCTCCAAGTGCGTGTCCCTCGCTCGCCACCCGCCGCGTGGTCCCAGTGGAGGAGCCGCCGCCGCCTCCTGGGGCCGAATCAATATTGATTCCGCGCCCGGGGGCCGGGTGGCCGGGTGGCCTGGCGGCGGCCTCCGAAGCGCCTTAGCGCCAACGGTTGCCATGGCAACGAGACCCTGAGCGTCTTCAGGTTATATTTATTCTAATTATTATTATCATTATCAGTGTTAGTATTTGTTACTCAGGCAGAGGAAACCAGAAAGGAGAAAGAAAAGCTAGTGTGTCCTGGCGCCTCCAACTGTCATCCCTTTAGAGAGAGAGCCGATGCTGGCTGGTGGGCCAGGCCCGACCTCCGGGGTCTGGTGCCCTGCTCGGCTTCCCCAGCCGGCGCCCCTGGGGCAGTGGGCCTGGGAAGACGACTTATATAATCTGCCAGCGTGCCTATGTCTACTGTACCTCTCCTGACCTCTCTGATCCCTTGTCTTAGCGACTGCTGCTCCTGCCCAGGCAAGCCCAGGCCGGGATGGGAAGAGGGAAAGGTGCCTTGCCCCAGGAATCACAGCCAGAGGCCTCCACCCTTCTCTGCCCACCTCTGTGTGACCTTGAGTGAGGCGCTTGACCCCTCTCAGCCCCTGTTTCCCCATCTTGTAAAGTAGCATGGGCACCATGCCCACTTCTGAAGGTTGCTGTGAGGTCACACCGAGAAAGCTCTGTGAGTTCTGACTGTGTGACACTGGGCAGGCACCTGTCCTGTTCTGGGCCTATTTCCTAGTGTGGAATGAGGGCCTGGACTCCAGTGGGTCTTTAGTCACTGGCGTCCCACGAATTTCACTCTGGGCTGCTATGGAAATACGGGTGAGCCCGCAAGTTGCCTTCAGATCAGGCTAAAGGGAGGTCCTCCGTCACCCCCTGTCCCCTCACCTGCCAGGTGGGCTGAAGGTGGCAGGGAAGCTGGCAGCCCAGCCCTGGTCCTTGGGGCCAGCCAGGAGAGTAACCATGTTGGTCAGCGTCGCCCGGGATTGGGATCCGTCCCCACCACCCCCTAGACCGGTGTCCGCTCAGGGCGGAACACGTCCCTGAGCACGAATCCGCGTTCCCCCAGAGAGGCTGTGGTCTGTGCCTGTCCAGGCCGGGGGCGGAGTGTGGAGCAGAAGGTGGCTGGAAAGTTCGCTGCGGCCAGGCAGCCCCCACCCCTCGAGGCTCAAGCTGAAAGCCCCAGGGAGGGGCTTCCCTGCTGTCACATCTCACTGAATTCTCTGCTCTGTCTCGGGCGTCTGGGAGGTATGGGACTGGCGGGGGAAGCTGGGAGCAGGGAGATTGGCTCTGAGCCGTGTGGGGGGTGTGTGTGTGTGTGCATGTGTGTGTCCCACCCCGCCGCTCCCAGGCCACCAGCCTGGAGCTTATCGGGAGCAGCTGGACTGGACAGGCTGAGTGAGGGCAGGGCCAGCGCTGCTCAGACCTCTGAGTGAGAGAGAGAGCAAGGTGCCAAGGAAGCTGAGGATGCCACCCATCATTCCTCCTCCCGTCACTCCTCTTCTTCAGCCAAACTCAGCGAGCCCCCACGTCTGCTGCTGAAGGGCAGCAGCTCTGCCCTTGGCGGCTCCAAGGGAAACCCGCCCAGAGAAGCCAGTGGGAAGGGAGGGCAGGCTTCCCCAGAGCCGGGGGTGGGAGGTGGGGGTGGGGGTGGGGTGGGGCGGGGGCTGGGGAGGGAGGCTGAGGAGGGGGGATGCAAGTGGGGAGAATCTGCCCAGAGACCCTGCGATGACTTCAGGGCTGGGGGCACCCGGTCCAAAAGGCAGGCAGGCATGAATCAGCCAGAAGAGAGGAGCAGTGGTGTTTTCCCGGCAGAGCCCCTCCAGGGGTACAGATGTGGACACACAGCTGGGAGGGAGGCGTCCTGTGGACAGGTGGGCGGGGCTCGGAGGTGGGGCTTGTTGGGGCATGGGGAGGGGGCTGCAGGACTAGGGAGCAGGGGGAGATGGTGCAGTTGGAGCAGGGCTAGGACAGGAGAGCTGGTCGCTGCCACCGCCACCCATCCTGGGTGTGGGTTAGGTAGTGGGAGGAGGGAGGGATGGTCAGGTTCAGCCCTTGGACTGGTCCATGGTCTGTGGGTGGAGCCTGTGATTGGGATGGGCAGAGGGAGGTTTGGAAGAACAAGGAGGGTCTGCTTCCCGGCCAGATGGTGGGAGAGGACCCCTTCCTGGCCTGGCCCTTGGCTGCTGCTGGGAGGGGAAAGTAGCAAGTGGCCACCAGATCTGGCAGCTCCAACTGCCTGAATGAGTCTATGACAGATGACTTCACTGTCACAAGTATAAGGATTTGCCTGAATGGCAATGGATTGCCTTTGACCCTGAAAGCCCCGAGGCCCACTGTGCGCTAGGCCCTGTGCGGGGCAGATGCTGAGCCCATTTAATTCTGCGCACCAGCCCTGAGTCAGGCCGCTGTTGATTCAGCTGCACTGCTGAGAAAACGGGCTCAGGGAGGTTAAAAGTAACCCAGCTACTCCCATGCCCCTAACCACTACACTCCACCACCCGGAGTCAGCCTGTGCCCGATGGTGACCCTGGCTCCTCAGACACTTTGCTGAGTCTCACATCCTCCTAATCATTGTCCTGCTCACTCTCTTCTGGACTGACGCAGAGTGTGGCCCGTCTTAGGCTCGGAGGAAAACTATCACCTCCCTGCTTGGGATGCTCTACCTCTATTAATGCAATCTCTTGCTTCAGTTTCACTCCGCCTGAATCACACAACAGATTCATATCAATCTTAGGATGAAGTCAGAGCCCATCTCTAGCTCTCCCAGGTGGGTTTTCCCCAGCCCAGCCACTCTTTCTAGAAGTTGCTGAAGTCAACTCCTGAGCACTGTGGGCCCTTGGTTCCTAAATGCTCTTCTGGCAGGTGGGGTCTTGACTCTCTGGAGCCAGTGAAAGTGGGGAGGGTGACCAGAGGCCCTGCCCACCCTGGCCACAGTCTTCCAGGGGATGTCAGGTGCCACCCACTCGGCTGGTGTCAGCCTTGCCCCGCCCAGGGCTTGCTGGCAGGGGAGAGGCCCCACCCCCTGCCTCCTCTTCTCCCTCTCTTTTATCCCTCCCATCCCTCCTCCTCCAGCACACACATTCCTCAATCCGCTTCTCCAGTGTCTGACCCCCTAGGAAGGTAAAGAAGCAGCCAAGCCCCTCACACCTGCCCCGAGACGTGACTCAGGGCGCAGGATCTGTTTGACGACTGACTCTATGAACAAATACCTCTCTGAGCTGAGACCGTGGCTGTCCCAGCACCTCTGGATCTGCTGGTGCACCCCTCCGTACCCCAGTTTGGCCCACATGTGATGAGCTGCTCTTTGCTTTCCCCCTTAGCTGTGAGCAGGTTGAAAATTTTCCAGAGAGTCTTCTCTGGACATCCTGATGTGACCACTCACTGGCGAAGCTCTTGCTGTCTGAGCCTGGGTTTTCTCGTTCAACAGTGCAGCGACTTAGTGCTTGCCTAACGGGTTTCATGAGGGTTGTGGTGGGGAAAGTCACGGGCAGAGTCTGGGACATGGGACCCCCTACTCTCCACATCCTACAGCTGGGGGACGGGCAGATAAAGTCAGGGACCCCAGCATCTCTCAGGCCCGTGTGTTGTACTGTGATGTCGGGATGCTTTAGGGCCTGATAGGGAGCTCGAAGCTTGTCCACTTACCGTGTAAGTGGGGACCCTGGGGCCTAGGGCAGGCTGGTGGCATGCTCAAGGTCACAGTGAATTGGGCATCCTGGAAGGTCAAGGATGTTCACGATATGATGCCAGCCCTGTCGGCATCGTTCAGGGGCATCTGAGGCTGCTGCCTGGCCTCAGGGGAGGGGGTGCAGACGTGAAATGTGCCCCCCAAACCCTGAGGCTCTCCCATCACGGAAAGTCTTCAGAATCTCGCCCTCCCTGGCCATGCAAGCGGAGAGGCAGAAGCCGTGAGATGAAATGCAGACGCCTCCTGTCACACGTTTCCAGCCACCAGCCATGAATGGAGTGTTCCCTTGGCATGCAGTGAACCTGCTGCCCCCTTTCCTCCCCGGTCTGGGGCACACACTCCCATCCCCGCCCATCTGTCCACACTCACACCTACCCCAGCAGATGAACGCAAACTCGCCTTCAAGAAATTAAGAAATAATGCATGAGTTTCCCAAATTACACCCATTTAACACTGAATTAAGTAAGTTCTGGAAGCTTTTAACAGAGCCCTGGGAGGAAAAAAAGAATTTTTTTTTTTTTTTGGTTCACACTTCCCTGGAAAATGAGACAAACCGTGATCTTTTAAAACCCAGCTACATAATCTGATTATTCCTTGCTGGCAAGCATCTGAGAAATGCCCGGCGGAGGGCGGAGATGGCCGCTTTGCCGAGGCTGCGAGATTTGCATCAGGAAATTGGGAAAATTTGCCTCCTGCGCCAGATTGGAAGCTCCCCGGCGCATGATGGGTTGAAAAGAAAGTACCGCTTTCTTAGATATCGGCACAAATTAAAAATAAAGGCAAATTCCTTCCATAATCCAGCTCAAGAATTTCCCTGAGCGGGTTACTGAAATGATGGTGATTTGCTTTCACTTCAGGCTCCTCTTCTTTGTCAGGAGAATCGTCCACGCACAGCTGGGTTTATAGACCAACAGAATACGCATTTAAGCTCTGGCTCATTCCACCTTTCCGGGACACCTACCCTGTACCAGACACAGTGCCAGAGCCGGGGAAAAAGAGATGGTTGAAACAGGACCCTACCCTGCTGAATTTTGTGGTGTGTCTGTTGGAGGCAGAAGTGCAGGAAAAAAACCCCACAAAAACAGACACCTATGAGGTCCCACTATACCTGAGGGGTCAGGGAGGGCTTCCTGGAGGAGGTAACTTTTGGTTTGGGTCTTAAAGGGTGGATAGGAGTGTGCCAGCACAAGGGGGCAGAGGGCATTCAGGAGGCAGAGGAGCACCTGAAGAAAGTCTTAAAAATGGGTCTCAGGCATCTTTGGATCTTTGGATTTCAGTGTTTGCAGATTCCTTTATTACAAAGCCGTTTTTTGTCCATTATATTCCAGCACCCTCAGACAACCCCAGGGCTACCTTCCTAGGTTCCTCTTCCCTAAGGAGAATAGAGGCCAGAGAGGAGAAGCAAATGGCCAGGGGCCCAGTCCGAGCTCTGAAACCTGAGGCTCTGGGTTAGATGGGCTCTATGGAGAAGGCAAGGGCACCCCACTCCAGTACTCTTGCCTGGAAAATCCCACCGACAGAGGAGCCTGGTGGGCTGCAGTCCATGGGGTCACTAAGAGTTGGACACGAATGAGCGACTTCACTTTCACCTTTCACTGTCATGCATTGGAGAAGGAAATGGCAACCCACTCCAGTGTTCTTGCCTGGAGAATCCCAGGGACGGGGGAGCCTGGTGGGCTACTGTCTCTGGGGTCGCACAGAGTTGGACACGACTGAAATGACTTAGCAGCAGCAGCAGCAGCAGCATGGGGCCAGCAGAACATATCGTAACCTGCTAAATGGAAATTCTAAACATTAAGTCAAAGAATAACAGAATTACTAATACCAAAGTCTACAAGATCCTCTTTCTGCTCCTCCTTGGCTACAGCCCAGGCTCGGCTTTAGGACAGGAGTCCCAGGATGTCCATGCCAGACCTATGGGCTCTCAGCCTCAGTCTCTACATCCAGAAAATGAGAAGATGGAGCCTCTCCCTACCCATTTGTGGAAAGCCTGGGATCATCACTGAGCCCCAGAGGCCTGGCCAAAGAGGCCCAGTCAGTGGAGTTCTGCCTTCAGCTCAGAAGGAACCCAGCACACCCTCCCATGGGCTTGCCTCTAAAGGGCCCTGTTGTTTAGATTTTTCTGGGAGCAGATGGGGAACACGGCATCCTCTGGCTGTCACTGCTCAGAATCTGATCCCTGAGACCTTGAGGCCTTTGGGGATAAGCAGGGCCTCTGAGCTGAGGCCCGTCGCCAGGGCAACCAGCAGAGCTGCAGGGAAGCTCCTGGCTCCAATGCCAGGGGAGCAGCCTGGACCACTGAGGCTGCACTTGGGGCTCCACCATGAACCAGTCTCCCCTCTGCTTGTTCCTAACTCTATGACCCTGGGCAGGTTATGTAACTTGTGAGCCTCAGTTTCCTCATCTGTCAAATGGGTTGTTGCACGAATCAGATAAGAGATTTGCAGCTTAGTGCATCGTGTGTATTCAGACACATGAGCTCTCTGTAATCTCACTTTATTACCTGTTACTCTGTGAGCACTGCTCCAGTCTTTTGATGACGCAGCTGGGAGGAGCCCAAACCTGATCAGCCAGGAACCCCCAGAGCAGGGGATTCCAAGACTGTGGTTGTTGATTAAGTGAAGAAGTGAATAGAGTGGCCCCTTAGACTGCCCTGGTGCCTGCCCGGTGCCATGGCAACCACAGAGCAGGGCAGCGAGATAGCCCGCTCTGGGGCTCACCTGCCTGGGTTCACATCCCCTACCTGCGGCCAATGCTGGGCTGCTTATTTCCCTCGCTTGGCCTCAGTGGCCTCATTTTTAAAATAAGCTGGATAATGTTTATGATAGTCATAATAATGCCTTACAGGGGTGGTTTTGAGGATTCAAGGTGAAGACTGTGACATTCCAGGCTCCTGGATCAATTACAGTTATAACTATTTATTATCCCCAAGCTCTGGAAGGGGCCGTCAAGATTTGAATCCCAGTTTCAACCCCTAATAGCTATGTGACCTTAGGCAAGTCATAAAACCTCTCCGAGCTTCGGATTCGTCCTCTAAAAATGGAGAAGCACTCACCTAGCAAGAGTTCTGGCAAGAATGAAAAGAGTTGACTCAAGGAACGTATCCGGTACAGAGCCAAGCACATAATAAGTACGCAGTAGATAATACTGTTATCATTGTCGTCACCACTACATTTAATAACAGAAACGCCCGGAGAGCACAGAAGCAGTGGACTTTCTCTCTGTCCACGAAGGGTAGAGACCATCTCATTCCTGGTTTAGCTGTGTAGCCAGCTTCTAGCTCGGGCATGCTTTGGATGGGTCTGTGAAGGAAAGGACGAACTGCTGGATGGATGTGTTAGTTGCTCAGGAGTGTCAAACTCTTTGCGACCCTATGGACTGTAGCCTCTGTTGATGGGATTCTCCAGGCAAGAATACTGGAGTGGGTAGGCATTTCCTTCTCCAGGGGGTCTTCCCGACCCAGAGATCAAACCCTAGTCTCCAGCATTGCAGGCAGATTCTTTCCCATCTGAGCCACCAGGAAAGATGAGTGGATGGGTAAATGAATGGGTAGATGAATGAATGAGTGGATGGATAGATGGGTGAGTGGGTGGGTTGATGAATGTATGGGTGGGTACATGGATAGAGAGCAAGATGAATGTATGGGTGGACGGATGGGTAGATGGATGGACAGGCTGATAGGTGGATGGATGAATGGGTGATGTATGTATGTACGGATGGATGAATAGATGGTTGGGTGGATGGATGAACGTGTGGGTGGATAGATGGATGGAGGGATGGATAATGTATGGGTGGATGGATGGGTGGGTAGATGGAGGCACAGGTTGGTGCATGGGTGGATGGATGAATGGGTAAATGAATGAATGAGTGAGTGATGGCTGTCAGGAAACATAGAAAGCCTGAGATCAGGGAAGCTCGGGAAGGGGCCCAAGGACTGGGGCAGAGTCTTCTCTTTGAGGGCTATGAGTGATGAGATGGAATGAGTATTATAGCCAGATATGATCTCTCATCTCTGCGTGAACATTTATCCACCTTCCAGAAACTGGGGGTGAGGGGCCGAGTCTGAAGACCCAGGTTACTTGGTGTCCCTGACAGTTTGGTTTGGGAGCTGGACAGAGCTGTAATCAGACTGTGGCTTCCTCCTCTTTATGGCAGGGGAGTCCTGGTGCTTCCTGGAACCTCTGTCTCCTCCTCCATAATATGGGGGAATGCTGTTTCCTTTGGGGGCGTGGTGATTCACGAAGCTCACACGTTGAGCGTGCTGTGTGGTTTGTGAAGGTGCGTGGCAAGTCGGAGGAAGTGTTTGGACTCCGTGCAGTGGACAGCAGGTTGCAGGAAGGTTCTGAAGCTGGAGGAGGCACGGTGCAGGCAGTGTGGACCTCCAGCTTGTGGGCCACCTGATTCCTTCCAAAGAGGGCACCAGACATGGGTTCTGGAAAAGAGTGAGGGAGGAGGGCACTGCCAACCTGCTGAGGCCACAGAATGGGCGCTGGACCCTGGAGCCCTGACCTGCCGGGAGGTCCCCCAACTTTGCCTAGCCCTGTTCTGGGTGCTTTGCAAATGCTACTTGATTTAATACTTGTAATACACCTGAACAAGGATGGATCACTTGTGGCTTCTCCAGGGACAGCTAAGCTTCCCCAGGGATAGCTGCTAAGGAGCGAAGCCAGGATTCAGATCTTCCCATGGGGGATGGAGAGAAGGCAGGGTACCCTCTGTGTTCAGGAGAGGTGCTGGCCTGGAGGTGTGGGTCACCACACTCCTGTGCGCCCCCTTACGTCTGGATGGCCTTGCCCAGCTACCTCCATCCTCTCTGCCTCTGTTTCCTCCTCTGCAGAGCAGGGTCCACAGCAGACCCTCCAGCAGTGTGTCTGAAAGAGGGTCACGGAGGCAAAGCAGTCTAGGAGGGAGGCCTCCACAGGCCCCACCCATTTGTCACTGTTATTTGCATTCCCTCTCTTTGGCAGAGACACATGGGGGAGCAAGTCCTTGGGGACGGGTGGGACGGGGCAGGAGCCGGTGAGAGTCTGCACTGGGGCTGCCTCAGCATCATCTGGGCCTGGAGCTTGAGGCCAGTGGGTCCTTAACGTCTGGAGTCTGGTTTCTGCTGCGCCTGGGACCTTCTCCAAAGGGGCCGGGTGTCCGCCAGGAGCGGGCAAGCGTTTACCTGGATGTGTGTTGTGTGACTGTTCACTCCCAAGACTGTACCCAGGGCTTGTCCTGCTGGGACTCCGGGTCCCCAGAAAGACTGTTCTGTCTGGGTCCAAGTCCCGCGTAAGGGACGGCCCTGATGGGGGTGAGGGCAGAGGGCAGGGTAGCGACTCTGCCTGGGGGAAAAGGGCCAAACATCAAGGCGGCCTCACCGGAGGAGGTGGCACCAAAGGAAATGGGGGCTGAGCTGGCCAGGCGGCTGAGCTACGGGTCGGGGGATCTTGAGGAAGAGGGGACAGTGCCTACGGAGCCCAGAGGACAAAGTCTGGGAAGCGTCTGGACGGCATGGCTGTCCTGTGGTATTTTTGGAAAGTTGTTGAGGCGAGGCCGTGGAAGTTGGCAGTGGCTTGAGCTCCAAGGACTCTGGCTAGTTACGGAGTTTGGACTTTGCTCTGTAGGCGCGGGATGGCAGATGAGTGGTTTGAGTACCACCACCGGCCACTGCTGCACCCAGGGCAGACATGGCTAATCAATCCATCACAGCATGGAGTCAGGATGTGCTCCGGCCTGGTCCCCTCACCCCCTCAGTCCTGACCAGTTGATCCTGTAGGCACACTCGGTGACACCTGTTTGCCCTACCGCCATTGTCAGCGGGAATCCTGACGGTCCTTCGCAGCTGCTTATGGTGTGTGGCTCATCCAGCACCCAGAGTCCTTTCCGGATTAGAGGAGGCAGGTGGTAGCCTCCGGTTCCACCCCGGGCCCCCAGGCTCCACCATCCCACAGTGCAGGGTAAGTTCCATCCTTCCTGCGAAAACAAAGTCTTTCTGTCCAGTGGGTCCGGGCACAAGCACCCTTCTGGGAGTGCATGCCCATCTATCCTGAGGGGGCCCCTGTCTGTCGCCCGCAGGTCAGGCTAGCAGATAAGCCCAGGCAGCCCCTGGATGTCTGGCTGGGGTCTGGTCGAGGAGTGGGGTCTCCGGGGGAGGGGGTCGGGGCCTGGCAGAAGTCTGGGGAAGATTAGGAGGTTGTTCTCCTGAAATTCAGACAATTGGACAATCTGTTCTGGATCGATTTAGAAGCAGTGAAGTGAAAAAAAAAAAAATCAGAAAATATAGTGTGAAAGCTATTTTCTCTCTCAGTGGGGAAGAGCGACGAGCTGGAGTTTATTTGTGGACTGTCCGAGGCCGTGGCCAGGGCCTCTCACCCCCTCGCTGCCTATTCCGCCACTACCCTGGCCCACTCCTACCCCCACACCCCGCTGCCACCTCCTCCTCCATGCCCAGCGCTGGGCTGGGCAGCCAGGGGTCTCAGAGGGGCCGTCCTCCCTGGTGGCAGCCTCAGGGAGGCAGCGGTCTGCAGGGGACTCACATGGATGCGCGGGACAGGCAGACAAGGCGTCTCCATGCCAAGGGCGGGCTGCGTCTGTCTCCTCACTCCCATATCCTCAGGGCCTAGAGCTGGGATTGGCATCTGGCAGGTTTCCAGCCTGAGTGATGGATGGAAGGGAGGTAGGGAGACAGGAAGGAACAGAGGCTTTGAATGAAGTGACCCTCTCATGGTCTTGTGTTTGTAAGTGGTGGAGGTGGGGTTGGAACCAGAGCTGTGACCCCAAGACCCGGATGTCCCCCTGCCATCCCTGGGGCCAGGAGCAGGTCTGAGACATCACAGGTTTCCCCCAGCATGGGTGCTTTCCTTTCCTGCAGACACAACTCCCGAATGGGGTCTTTCACCACTGGGGCCAAGTGCCCACAGGTCGGTGTGGGGCCAGACCGGAGCGGGCAGAGGGTGCTGTGCAGAGAGGCAGGGGGCGTGTCCCATCTCCCCACTTTCCAGTCTATCCCCAGAGGTGATGGCCCACTGAATTCTGGGGGATTTCAACCAGGGGCTGGATCACTGGGAAGTCCTGAGTGTGGAGGGTTGGGGAGGGCTCCAGCCCAGTAGGAAATGGAACCAGCTGATTCCAGTCCCCAGAGAATGGTCTCTTCTCTTTTCCCCCAGGCAGTGGGAGAGGGGGAAGTGCTCAGTGGTTCTGTTTGCTGCTGCTGCTAAGTCGCTTCAGTCGTGTCCGACTCTGTGTGACCCCATAGATGGCAGCCCACCAGGCTCCGCCATCCCTGGGATTCTCCAGGCAAGAACACTGGAGTGGGTTGCCATTTCCTTCTCCAATGCATGAAAGGGAAAAGTGAGAGTGAAGTTGCTAAGTCGTGTCCGACTCTTTGCGACCCCATGGACTGCAGCCTACGAGGCTCCTCTGCCCATGGGATTTTCCAGGCAAGAGTACTGGAGTGGGGTGCCATTGCCTTCTCCGGTTCTGTTTGAGGGTGTGGCAACTCCCTCCTCCGCCCCCTATTTCCTCCCCAAATACCAAGGCCAAGAGCCAAAGACCCGTCAAGGATGACCCTTGCCTTGGAAACAAGACCAGCTTGGACCCAAGTCCCAGTAGCTCACTGCTGTGTAATCTTGGGCAGGTGACACAACACTTGTGAGTCTTAGTTTTCTCATCTGCAGACTGTGAGCAGTAGTACCCTTTAAAAAAAAAAACATTAAAAGGAGACGATCTTTGTCAAATGTCCATCACGTGGGCCGGACAACGCACAGTAAGTCCTTGAGAATTGTCTCTTCCTCCCATTTCCACGTGTGGAAGGCAAGTCGTGAGACTCAGTTTAACTCTTGTTTAGGTTCTGTCCACACCCACGTCCTGAGCTCCCAGCTCGGTTGGGTTTACATTGTCTCATGTAATCCCACCTGCCCATGGGAGGCTGGGAGTTAGCACCCCACTTTATGGGGAGAGGCCCAGAGAGGCAAAGGGACATGTCCAGGGTCATAGGGCAACCGTGTCCCCCCGCCAGCCCCACCTCTCCAGCCTCTCCCTGGCTGCCCTCTGCCAGGCGTGGGCCCAGCACCCGCCTCCCCAGGAAGACCCGTCCTCACGCCCCAGTTCTGATCCGGTTTCCTGCGACGGCTCTCTCGTCAATGCTTTTTGATGTTACGTCTCCATTCCCCAGAAATTTCGGAGCCAGCGTTTTCCCCACCGCAGTGCACTAATTAGACCTCCATAACACTGTTTACCTAGATGTCAACGTATGCTATAAAATTTTGCAATTTTTTTTTTCTTCTGCACCGTAAGCAATGCTCAGTTTTGGAAAGGAGGAAGCCTGCCACTATGGGCCCGGGAGTCTTGTTCAGCCCCTGGAGTACCCCTGGGAGGAAGGCTCATCCTGGCCCCAGGCTCTGTCCAGTGGCAGGGACCTCCCCTGGGGGGGCAGGTCGCTGTCAGCCTGAGGGTGGGGTCTTCCATCCAGCCGGGGTCTGTGCTCTGCCCCTTGCTCTCCGGGTCCTTCTTAAGCATCTTCGGTGTCAAGGCCCCGGGGTCAGAGCCCACCTGGGGGATGTCAGGGGACTCTAGCCACTCTGAACTCCTGCAGACACATTTGTTATGGATTCTTTTGTTTCCAGTGTGCAAACTCAGCATGGGTCACCAGTCGGGGGAGGACAGGGTTAAACAGTGGACGTGTGGCTGACCCTGGCTTTGCTGGGGAGACGCCTCCTAGGCTGGGAAGGTGTGAGAGCAGACAGGAAGAAATAAATGCCAGTGGAATGGCTCAGAGGGTCTGGTCTGATTCCAGAAGCCAGTTGCTACCCAGACACCTGCCGGCACCCGGACACGATGACCTCGGGCCTAAGAGCTGGCCTCCCCTCCCGTCTCCTAAGACACGTGACGCTGCCACCCTCCGAGACCAGGATGAGGACTCAGGGAAGGCACCTGAAGGGGCGTGCCTGAGCGGGGTCTTCCCTCCCTCTTGGCCCCCACCCCAGTCTGATGACTGATCGCTTGTTCTTCTGGGGATGGGATGACTGAAGAGTTAAGTTTGGGGTACAGCACATGTGGGGTGCCAGGGGTCCCAGGAGTGGAGATGAGCAGGAGGCCACTCTCAGTCCAGGTCAGGGCCCAGGAGAGCTGGTAGGGGTGAGCACGTGTTAGCAAGCCATAGGGAGGGTGGCCTAAAGCCACCTCCTGCCACCTTTGGAAGCGTCCTCTTTTATCTCTGCTCAGCCATTGCCACCAGGGAACCCTCCTGGCGTGCAGCCTCCCAGGGGAGACCCTGCCTGGCTCACTGAGGACCAGTGTGGCCATCTAGGCTGGTGACCTGGTGACCTCCCAGGCCAGTGTGGGCAGCCGAGCTTCTGAGAGAGGGGTCTGGGCCTGGCCTGGCTCTGGGCGGCTGGCTGCAGGTTCACCTCCGGCTCTGCTCAGCAGCTTCGGTGCCAATTTACAGAGAGTGTGGGTGGGAGGCCCGTTAACCCCCAGAAGTGGAGCTGCTTCAGGGGAGATGCGTGGATGGGGGGCCCTTTCTGGCCAGGCTGGGTGGGGGAGCCAGCTCCGCACCACCCCTGTGGTCGCTGCTGCGGCCCTATTTGCATAATTTTGAAGTTGATTGGCCTGAAGGCAACTTCCCTTAATCACAGCTGACAAGTCTCTGGTTGCAACGGCAGCTGCTTCCAATTAGCCGTGTTGGTGCCGTGGTTTGTTAGACTCTCCCAGCAGCCCCTCTCCCAGCCCCCCACCTCCCAGCCCCCCTTATCAGGCTCAGAAGGAACCCGCGGGGCCTGTAGCTGCCTGGGGAACAGGCCTCCTTCTCCCTGTGTGTGGACAGCCCAGGATGCAGCCGTGGGGCCCTGCCAGCTCCCGGGAGATGCTACCACGCTGGGCTGTGGACTGTGCTTTGGGCACTGAGGCTCCAATGCGGGGGTGTGAAAGCTGGGCTGCCCGGTTTTGTTAATAAAGTTTTATTGGCACACAGCCTCTGCCATGCAGCTCATATTGTCTAGGGGTGCTTTCTTGCTCTGATGGCAGCGTTGAGTCATTGTGACCCACAGAGCCCTTAATATGTACTGTCTTGCCCTTCACAGAAAAATTTCCCCTCCTCTGACCTAGCCCAGAGGTTCTCACACCCAAGCGGGCGTCAGAATCCCTCGGAAAACTGGTAAAATACAAATTCCTTATCCCCACCCCGGTTCTAGTGCAACAGGTCCCAGGGGGCCTGCAGCCAGCATCTCTAACCAGCTCCCACATGAAGTACAAGCCCATACTCCAGGCCACACTGGTCCAGCCACCTCCAGGGTCCCTCACGGCAGTTTCCATCCACCTCACCCCACTCTGAACACCATCCTCATTAGACAGAAGAGTAAAACAAGGGTCCGAGGGGTCCCCGGCTTCTGCACGGTCCTGAGCTGACAAATTCTGGCTCTTCCCCACCACCAGCTATGCCGTTGACCCAGACACCTCTCCCCAGATACAGCATATCCCAGGGTACCCCAGGCGCCCTGCTGGCTCACCGGGCTTGGTCCGTTCCCTGTCTGATCTCTACACTGGGGCCTGCCATTAGTAACCCAACTCCTCGGCAAGTGAGGATGTCAGCCTTCCTCAGCTTGGGGGAGCATGCTCGCAGGAAATCAGGGCGTCAAGGGCACCTTCTGGGGACTCAGCTGCCTCCCCTCCCCCGATGCCTGCACCCGGTTCCCAGCGTCCGATGGGTGTCATCTCCCCGCCGGGGCAGAGACCCTGCTGCCACCCCCCGAATTGCCTGCTGTCTCTCTATGGATGATCGACGGTGCCTCACACCCAGCACCCACTTCACCTGTCACCTTCCCTTGACCTGGGAGGGGTGGGGAGGTGCAGGACACCCACCTACAGAGGCTGGGCAATCTGTCCGAGGAGGTCAGGCTACATCAGATGGGCCCACCTGGTTTGGGGGCACATTGCTGAGCATAGGAGGATCGGTCATGACCAGTGTCCCCTATATGGACGAGGAGGCCAAGTTACCCAGATTCATGACCAGGAAACTCCTGAGGGGGCAGAGTGTCTGGGACTCCCCCGGGAGGAGGTGGGAATCACACAGAGACAGATCCTTACGGGAATCGGAACATCCCGGCAGCAGGGGATAAGCATCCTTGACCCCTCCAGCCGGCATGATGGCTGGAACAGGAGCCCCACGTCCTCTGGGGCCACCCCCATCACCCCCACTCCCCTCTGTGCCCCTGTCACAGCTGTAGGCATTCTTCAAAAGCACATTTTTCATAGTCCTTTAGGACCGTGCAGGGTGTGACCTGGGAACGGAAGTTCCTCCCTCGGCCCAGGGTTGCTAGAACGCCCTGTGACGTTCATTTGAGCAGCTGCAGGGCGTTCGGTGTTTGGACATCCTGCAGTCCTTCTCCGGTCCCTCCAGCTGGACTGTCTCCAGGGTTTCCATCCCATACACAGGGTGGCCAAGAAGGTTCTCGCACCTCGTGCCCACAGCTAGCAGGGCCTTTGCTGAGCCCAGGGTGGGGGCGTTAGTACTGCTCATCACAGCCTCCATGTGCAGGAGGCTGCCCCGAGTTTGCTGTGGGGTCCTGCTCCCTCCAGGGACCCCTGCCAGCCCTCCAGGCAGACCGGCGTGTGCTGTGATTAACGCCTCTTTTAAAGAGGAGTGAAGGAGTTCTGCTGTGTAGGGTCGTCACCCGCGGTAAATGCCATGATGCCACTGTACTTTCATACGATGACGTGTGTGCCCAGCATCTGGCTGAGGCAGCCCAGCTCAGAGAGGTCAAGGCACTGGCCCAGGGTCACACAGCCGAGCAGTGGCAGAGCCCAAGGTCGGATCCCTTCCTTCTGGTTCTCCGCAGCTGTGCTGCACCTCAGACCAGAGTCAGGGGAAGCCGTGTTCCTGGCGTGACTGCCACCCCCAACCCAGTCCTGTGCTTATTGCACTGAAGGGACCCTCTCTCCTGCGTGTCTTAGTCTCTCTACCTCCTCTCTCACCCGTCCCCACTACCGAATGCTCTGGTGTGAGTTGAGTCTCACAGCTAGCGGGGTGACCCAGGGCGAGTTAGTTAAAGTCTCTGTGCCTCAGTTTCCTCATCTATAAACTGAGCCTAAACTCAACACCTCCTGATCGTGAGGATTAAATTAACACCCACCCCCCATCCTGCCAGGCTGGCTCAGGCACTTCTGGGCTCCCACAGCCCCCTGGCTTCATCCTCACAGCGCCGGTCACCCTGGGCTGCCACTGTCCACCTGGATAGTGACTAGATGAGGGGCACCCGGGCCTGTCTGGACCCAGCGCTCTGTCTGCTGTAAGCAGAGCACTTGTGACTTCAGGGGACAAGAAAGGTTTATCTCCAGCCCCGCTCAGGACAGGCAGGGTCCTGCAATGGGAGGGAGGGAGAGGGAACTGGCCTCTGTTCTGGCCTGGATTTAAAGGCCACTGTGGCACCAGTCACGACAGAAACGCCAGCTACAGACAGGGCAGTGGGACAAGACACAAAGGGCCCTGGGTGTGGAGCTGGTGCCTGGAGCAGGGGAGACCCAGCTGTAGAGGCCCACGGGCCCTTTGACTATGTCCAGAGGGTCACATGATGTGTTTCCAACAGCAGCCGATGCAGGCAGCTCTCCCTGGCAGAGAAGGCTCCTGCTGACAGCTGGGGAAGTGCTGGGGGATGGGGGGTGTGTGGAAGGGGGCATCCGGGAAGCCAGTCCAGCTGTGGAGTCAGGTGGACATACCCTTCTCCTCGGGCTCTGCGTGTCTGGGTTCCTTTCCCAGAGCGCAGTTGGCTGAATGTGTTCACCAGTGTATCTTGCCAGGGCAGTGCCCGGCACGGAGGACAGCCTCCAGAGGTGACATCACTGGCCTGCATCTGGCTAAGACCTTGGGAGTCTCTCTCATCGTGTGATATGTTAGCCCAGATGTGCCTCTGCAGCCCCAGCTCAGAGGCTCTGAGCCATGAGACCTCATGAGGACCAGCCTCGGTTTGCTCACCTGTAAAATGGGGCTCTTTGTGGGGTGTTGTGAAGACAGAAGGGCGGGGAGACGTGAGCCTGGCCCTGGGGACAGTCTCCAGGCAGCACCCCCGGCCCTGGGCCTGAGCGGGCCCCCACCACTGAGGCAGGGCTGAGGCCTCTCTAGCTGCCCAGCCTCCTCCCGCCCCAGAAGGACCCGCTGAGCTCCCATCCACACTGGCCTGCAGCCGTGCTCCTTGGCCTGTATGAGGCCTGACCGAGTCGCTCTCATTTATTGGGGTGTAGGCTTGATCGTGGTTGGGAGTCCGGAAGGCTGGGGCTGCGAGGGACAGGGTTCCTGGGTGTTCCCAGATCCGCGCTGTGTACAGGTACGACTTCCTTTGGAGCAAACCCCCCTGAGCCCGGCCAGGAGCCAGAGTCCCCGCCCTGGACAAGCGCCTTGCCTGGGGAAAGAGCCGGGCCAGGCCGTGGAGTGACTTTCAGTCCCAGAAGGACATGAGGGGCCCCAATGAAGGCTGTGTAGGACAGGTTGTAGTGGGGAGAGCAGGCTCTGGACAGAGAGGCTAGGCACCCCACGTGGGGTGCACAGAAGCTGGTCCCGGACCACCAGCTCGGGTCCTCTGCCTGCAGGCTGTGTGACCTCAGGCAAGTTGCAGACCATCTCTGTGCTTTGGTGTCTCCGTGTCAAGAGCCTAGCCCAGCTGGCGGGTGAATAGAGGGTCAAATGTCCAGACAGGCTTGAGCTTTGTGGACCAGGGAGGAAGCCGGGATGGGAGGGAGTTCAGAGTGGGGGAAGAAGCATGAGACTCTGACCTAGGGCAGCTCCAGCCTCCTCCCCCAGCCCCCACCCCCCTTTAAGCTCCTCCCCAAAGCCGGATGCCTTTGGGGCCCTGCCCTGGTGACCCGGGACCCTTTCTCATCTGTCCTTCACACCCAGCTCCCCTGATGGTCTCTTCCTGTGCTCGTGCCCGGCTGGCCAGCCTGGCATGGCCAGGCAGAGGACGGGGTAGGCAGACCCCAGGGCCATGGTTGGTCGCCGCCCCCTCCATGTGAGCCTGGGCCCGCCCCTGCCTGCCTTCCCTCACCATTGGGTTCAGTCTTCATCTCTGCTTCCCGCCCCTTCCTCACCTGAAAGGGCCAAACCCCTGGTTTATGACCCTTGGGGGCAGGCCCCGCAGAGTCCCATCACACCTACTGTGTGCCAGGAGTGCTCACAGGGCCCTGCCTCCTGCTCCCACCGCAGCTGCCCCCTCCCTGAGCCCGGTCCCACCCCTTGGCCTTTGCACACACCCAGCTCCCTGCTGGCACGCTCCCTTGCCAGGCCCACCTCACCCGGTCCGGAGGAGCCCGCTGATCTCACCGATCTTGTGTTCTTTGGGGACACCCTCGACCCAGACCAGGTCAGGGCCTGCCTCTGTGCTCAGGGGCCCCGAGTCATTGCACATGGGAATTTGGCTGGCTCCACGGGGGACGAGACGGGTCTGTTCGGCCCACCGCCGTGTCTGCCGTCCCTAGCGCAGTGCTGCTGGATGGAGGCCTCCCCCACCTCTGTGGCCGCTCCCAACAGCTCTTCAAGGGAGGCATGTTATCCCCACTTACAGACGAGAAACTGAGGCTGTACTTGCTTCTGTTCTCCTCAGTGAAGAAGGGTCCCTGGAGCCAGAGCCCCCCCCCCATAGAAGGAGCTGGAAAGGGGCCCCCAGAGTGGGAGAGAAATCAGGGCGCCCTCTGACAGTCTGTGGGTCTGTCTTTCCTCTCCCTGGCCTGACACTTTTAAGTTATTCATTCTTCATGTGATATTTTTGTGTTTCTCCACTGGGGAAAAAAAAATACCGCTGGGATTTCCAGGGGTTGGTTGTTTTATCTCCATGGTGTAGCCAAATAACTCGAGAGAACAGATAGAGGCAGAGGGCTTCCTGAGCTCTCAGCTAAGCCCTCCCCTTAACCGGGAGAAGGGGACCAACGTGCATTTGGCTGTGGCCGCAGGCAGGGAGCAGAGCATCCAGGCCTCCAGTTCAGCCTTAGCTGCATGCCCGCGGGTGGATGGCTCCCCTCCCTGGGCCTCAGTTTCCTCACCTGTGAAATGGGGGAGCAGCAGTGCCCACATCAAACATTCAAGGAAAGGGCCTGCATGGAGGGCCTGGTAAGAGCCCAGGAAGGGTGGATGGAAACTAGCCAGGCTTAGAACTTGAACCCAGAGCCGGGTTGGTGGGGGTGGCGAGGAGGCCCTTCCGGGGATCAACTAGAATGTTCTCTTGAGGGAGGGACTGGGTGAGCAGGTGATGTCCAAGTTTCTGGTGCCCTGCACACAGTCCCATGGTCACGCCCACGCCAACACCCCAGAGGGCACTTTGCAGAGCTCACCGCTCCCCTCCTGAGCTGACCCTACACTGGCCATGTAGAGCAAGCACCATCAAGCCTGCCTGACACGGGAACGGTGGGTGGGGTCAGGGGATGTAGATCCAGGGCTCTGTGCTGACCCATCCGGGCTCCCTGAGACTCTGGAGTTGGTTTCTTGGCTTGAGTGTGCAGCATCCACCCAGGGCTGACCCCTGAGGTCACTCCTGGTGTCGGCAGTGAAAGTTGCCCTCCTGTCTCAGCGAGAGTCACGCTCAGGCCCCGGACTGCATCTCACCTGTTCCCATGGGAATGCGCTCTTTGCAATAAAGCCAACCTGGCATTCAGATCCATGAGTGTTGACAGAGTTCCTGCTCTTGGGGCAGCAAACATGTATTCAGCACCTACTGTGTGCAAAGCATCCTCTGTGGGCGTTAGAGAGGCACAGAACGGCCCCCTCCCCACCCCAAGGAGCTTGTGCCGCACAGGGAAGCAATTAACAGTCAGACAAGGCGGAAGGAAGTCACGCACGCATGATCAGTCACTCAGGCGAGTCTGGCTCTTTGCGACCGCATGGACCGTTAGCCCGCCAGGTTCCTCTGTGGGATTTTCCAGGCAAGAAGTGCCTTGGAGTGGGTTGTCATTTCCTCCTCCAGGGGATCTTCCCGACTCAGGGATTGGACTTGCGTCTCCTGCGTTGGCAGATGGATTCTTTACCACTGCACCACCTGGGAAGCTGGAAGGAAGTCAGTGCTAACTAAGGGCACTACTACTCTTGAAAGGAAGAATTCAAACATACTTTGCTTTGCTCAAGGGCACACAGCAACCTCTCAGGTACCGAACCTGTCAGCTTTAGAAACAACAGTAGGCACCAGCAGGTAAGAGCAGTTTACGGAGCATTTGCTAACTTCCTGGATGTGCTGGCTGCCCTGCTAGCAGTTCTGGTGCTTCCCGTCTTTCTCACCCCAGCAAGGGGCAGGGTCATGGTTCCCATCTTACAGATGAGGAAGCCCAGAAAGCTTAACTACTTAGCGGCAGGACCCAGATTCTAGGCCAGGGGAGACCAGCTCCAAAACCTGTGCCGTCTCCCCCGGCACCCACTGTGAGCCCAGACAAACCTGAGTTTGAAACCCAGCCCCACCACCCTCCAATTCTAAGCAAGCCTCTTAGGCTCTCTGAGCTCAGTTTATTTGAAAAATAGAAATGATAATATCTGCATTCATTCAACCAGTCCAACGAGTGTTTAAAGGGCTTACTTGTGTGCCATTACTTGTGTTTATTTAACTTATATTCAGAATACATCACGAGAAACGCTGGACTGGAAGAAACACAAGCTGGAATCTAGATTGTGGGGAGAAATATCAGTAACCTCAGATATGCAGATGACACCACCCTTATGGCAGAAAGTGAAGAGGAACTAAAAAGCCTCTTGATGAAAGTGAAAGTGGAGAGTGAAAAGGTTGGCTTAAAGCTCAACATTCAGAAAACGAAGATCATGGCATCTGGTCCCATCACTTCATGGGAAATAGATGGGGAAACAGTGGAAACAGTGTCAGACTTTATTTTTCTGGGCTCCAAAATCACTGCAGATGGTGACTCCAGCCATGAAATTAAAAGACGCTTACTCCTTGGAAGGAAAGTTATGACCAACCTAGATAGCATATTCAAAAGCAGAGACATTACTTTGCCAACAAAGGTTCGTCTAGTCAAGGCTATGGTCTTTCCTGTGGTCATGTATGGATGTGAGAGCTGGACTGTGAAGAAGGCTGAGCACCAAAGAATTGATGCTTTTGAACTGTGGTGTTGGAGAAGACTCTTGAGAGTCCCTTGGACTTCAAGGAGATCCAACCGGTCCATTCTGAAGGAGATCAGCCCTGGGATTTCTTTGGAAGGAATGATGCTAAAGCTGAAACTCCAGTACTTTGGCCACCTCATGCGAAGAGTTGACTCGTTGGAGAAGACGCTGATGCTGGGAGGGATTGAGGGCAGGAGGAGAAGGGGACGACAGAGGATGAGATGGCTGGATGGCATCACTGACTCGATGGATGTGAGTCTGGGTGACTTCCGGGAGTTGGTGATGGACAGGGAGGCCTGGCATGCTGTGATTCATGGGGTCGCAAAGAGTCGGACACGACTGAGCGACTGATCTGATCTGATCTGTGTGCCATTAATGGAGCATTTGCTAGTTTACTAGATGTGCTGGGTGCCCTGCTACCAATTCTGGTCCTTTCCATCTGCCTGCAGTGCAGGAGACCTGGGTTTGAACCCTGGGTTAGGAAGATTCTCTGGAAAAGGGGATGGCAACCCATTCCATTTGGGGTTGCAAAGAGTCGGACATGACTGAGCAACTGAACTGAACTGAACCCACTCCAGTATTCTTGCCTGGAGAGTTGCATGGACAGAGGAGCCTGGCGGGCTACAGCCCACAGGGTCACAAAGAGTCGGACATGACTGAGCGACTGAAGCTGCCATGTGCCGGGCTCTGTGTTACATCGTGACAAAACCAAGCGGTGTCAGCCGGACCAGCTTCACGGTGTGCAGTCCATGCTCAGAGGTCCACGCTTGGTTTAATGCTCTGCCTTGGCTGCCTTGGCTGTCCAGAAATGCTGGGTGATTCTTGAACGAAGATGTTTCTCTGCATTTTTCATTTTGCATTGGGCCCTGCAAATTATGCCACCGGTTCTGGGTCCCAGCCCTTATCCAGTTTATAGTCTGCTGTCTAGAAGAGCAGACAGGCATAGCTCAGACAGAGCCACTGCACCCAGCATGCTGCTATAAACCACCATCTGTATGCGGAGAGGCAGACAGGCATTGGGAGTCCCCTGCACTGGGACTCATCGGTCCCTGCATTGGCAGTGAGTGAAAGTCACTCAGTCATGTCCGACTCTTTGCGACCCCATGGACTCTACAGATCGTGGGATTCTCTGGGCCAGAATACTGAAGTGGGAAGGCAATGGCAACCCACTCCAGTACTCTTGCCTGGAGAATCCCATGGGCGGAGGAGCCTGGTGGGCTGCAGTCCATGGGGTCGCGGAGAGTTGGACACGACTGAGAGACTTCACTTCCACTTTTGACTTTCATGCATTGGAGAAGGAAATGGCAACCCACTCCGGTGTTCTTGCCTGGAGGATCCCAGGGACGGGGGAGCCTGGTGGGCTGCCGTCTATGGGGTCGCACAGAGTCGGACACCACTGAAGCGACTTAGCAGCAGCAGCCTTTCCCATCTCCAAGGGATCTTCCCAACCCAGGGATTGAACCCAGGTTTCCCGCATTGCAGGTGGATTCTTTACCAGCTGAGCCACCAGGGAAGGCAAAGTCTTAACCACTGGACCACCAGGAAAGTCCCCTCTTGGAAGGTTTTAATCAGGGATGGCACAGTGGGATTTGCATCTTGAAAGGCAGCTCTCTGACTTTGAGGGGAGGGTGGGTTTCAGGCACAGGGGTGCCGGGAGGCCCATATGCTTGACTGATTCACGGAGAGGGTGCAGGCCATCGAGGTGGGTGCAGCATGGCCCTCAAGGCCGGCGTGAGGTTGAGAAGATGGGGAAAGGCACCCACCACAGGCCATGGCCGTGGCTGCTGGCCATGCAGCCCAGAGTCTGGCTGCCTGAGAGCGTGTCACTGTCTGGCCCGTGTCCAGCCCGCTTCCTGGCTTCCCGCTCGCCGTCCACAGGCCCCCAGAGTCAGGAGGACACGCTCCGATCTTGCTTCACATCGGTGTCTATTCCTGGACTTCATGTTTGGACTGAGATTTCATAACCTGGAAGTGGGCGTTGTCCTTAACACAAAGGTTCACAAACTCAGGATTATGGAAGGGACCTGGACGCTTGAGGACTTGTTGGGGGGTAAACTCGCCGCCGATGCTGTGTGTGCCCGTCCCCAGCGTGTGTGGGTCATGGCAGGGAGGGGGTGCACACCTGTGCCCGTGTATGCAGTTGCAGACACGTGTGTGTACACGTGGGCTGCCTGGAGTGTGACACACCCACCTGCCCATGGGGACTGGGCACAGGAGCAGAGCGCGGGCTTTGAATCCTGGCTCTGCTCCGCCCATCCCTCTACCCGCACCCTAGGGAGGGCAGGGGAACAGCCCTCAGGGTGTCAAGAAGTAGGTGAGCTTGTCGAAGTCCTCGCCTTCTGGCCCAGGGCAGGCGCCCGGCCGCTCTCTCCAGGGTTAGTTCCGATACCCGTCTTATGGGCACCTGTTCTGCCCACAGGACTGTTCATGACGCCCTAGAGGGCTCTGCCCTTGTTTCATTTTTAATTCGCAGAGCTCATACTGCTGTTAAGAAGAAGAACACCCAGGCTTAGTTACTAGCTCATCATGGGATCACTTGCTTCCTGACTGTGCCCCACAGTCCCCGTGCCGTCCTGTGGCAGCCAGACCTGGTCCTTCTTGTCTGTGGCTGAACCCCAGTGCCACCCAGCCCTGGGTTAGGCCCCTAACAGGGGCCTGTTCACTGATGGGCGTGCAAAAGAGGACCCGTTCCCTGGACAGTAGGGGTCAAGAGGGTGAGCCGCCTCACCAGCTTCCTGGACCAGGTGGCATTGGAGCTGGGCCTTGTGGTAGGTCCGATGTGGACATTAGAGTTGGGGGAAGGGATGCCCAGGGAAGGGTCAGCCTGAGCAGAGGCCCTGACTCCTGTGCTCTGCCACCTGTGCCTGGCGCCCAGGAGACTGCATGGGACCTGTCCTCGCCGCGCAGAGCTGCAGCCCTGCAGGGATGGGTCAAGGTGGGACGTGTTTGGGTGACAGGTGTGTAACTAGTCACGGGCCCTTCTTCGTCCTCGACGCTGTGAAATAATACAGGACTCAGGTGGCGGGGTCTGAAGAGGCCAGGCGCCCCCTCGGCAAGGGGTCTGGGTTCTCCACGCCCCACCGCCTGCCACTTGTTTTTCTCCAACCCATTTGCTCTCAAGTCAGGACACAAACCGAGCAGGCAGCATGCTCTCAACCATGCCAGCCTTTGGAGCCCACCCAGGGGAGTGAGAGAATTAGAGGGAAGGAAGCTTCACTGAGAGATGGGCACCCCCGCTGAACCTTGAAAGCTGGTCCCAGGCTGACAGGGCTTGGACTTGAACCTGAGGAAGTGGGCGGGTGGTTGGATGTGCACTTTGGGAAGCTGGTCCGAGGCCCACAGGACCCGGCCTGGTGGGTGAGGCTGAGGCAGAGGCAGCTGGCGGCCAGCAAGGAATGGCGCTCCCCACGGACACTTTTGAGCTCCAAGCCCCGTTTCCAAGCCCTCGGATGCGTCACTTCGTTCAATCATCCCAAGGACTCTGTGAATTAGCTACTATTTTTATCCTCCTTTTAGGGCCAAGGAGACTTGTCCCAGGACACACAGGGAGTGGTTACAAAAGGTGGAGCCAGGCAGTGTGGCCCAAGTTCAAGGCCTGCCCTTCGAGCCCCGCTGGCCTTGACCCGGTCTAGGCAAGAACTGATGCTCTTGGCCACACCTAGGGGAGCTTGTGGTAGGCTGAGCAGGGGTCTGGGAGAAGCTGGGAGAGGTTGAGGAAATTCTAGGTGTTGGGCCAGTGGCCGCTAGGCGTGTGGGGTCCTGGGGGGCGGGGTTCGGGGGCAGCGGCTCCCTGCCCAGCGCCCAAGACCCAGTGCCCCTCCCCACCGCTGCCCCCGTCCCCAGCCCTGCCTGGCCTGGCTGACTCGAGAACCGATCTGTTGTTGCTGGTGGGGTTTAATTCATCTTCGCCGGCTCTGTTTCTCTTCACATGCCCTCCTTCCCTTCCACTCAGGCCTTGCCAAATTCGGTGTTTAAAAATACTCCTCGGATCTGGGAACAGCAGTCCCCAGCTGACCCGAGGGGCGGACGCGGAGATGCGTGCCTGACGCGTGCTTCTGGAGGCTGTCCGCTCGGGGAGTCCCACTCACCCAGGACGTTCTCCCTGCGATGTGAGCTTTCACCGTCGGCCACCAGCTCCCACGGTGGGCAGTTTACCGGTTCTCAGAGGAATAGAATCCAGGACGATCAATTAGGGCTTCTCTTATAGCCCCGTCGGTAAAGAATCCGCCTGTAGTGCAGGAGACCCAGGTTCGATCCCTGGGTCCGGAAGATCCCCTGGAGAAGGAAATGGCAACCCACAGCAGTATTCTTGCCTGGGAAATCCCATGACAGAGGAGCCTGGCGGGCTACAGTCCATGGGGTCTCAAGAGTCGGACATGACCGAGCGACTAAACCACCATGATATATTGAATTTGTCTGTAGTAGATGTGCCTTCTGGGGGTTGGAGGGCTCTGGAGGCCCTGGAAACTCCTAAGTGCCTGGAGGGACCGCCTGCTTGGAGACTGGGCTTGCTCCCTGGTGGAGCCGGTGGGCAGCTGTGTGACCACAGGCAAGTCGCTTCACCTCTCTGAGCCTCGGTGTCCTTTACCAGATGGGTGTTTGAAGGCTGCTTGATCGGGCTGTCGGGGATCATCTGAGAAAACATGGCGAAAAGCCAGCACACAGCACCCATGGAGAAGCTGGCTGGTCTGAGCTAGCCCTGGGGCGCAGCCCCAGAGGCAGGGCCAGCCCTGTGGGGCAGGTGGGGGGCTGCTCACTCTGTCAGCCCCAACTCTTGCCTCTGCTGGGGGGCTGCCCCCAAATGTCACCAGTGTGACACACCCAGGTCCCCCTCTGCAGGCTCCGAGGACGGGCTGAGGCGAATGTGGGTGCTGCAGATGGCATGACCTCTGGGCTGGCTGTCTCGTGGGAACCCCGCAGGGCTGGTATCCAAAGCCGCTCTGTTCCAGCCCGGCCGGGAACAGAGACACTGGCTGGCTTCGAGCTTTGCTGTCTCGGGTCGTGACAAATGGCATTTTTATGTAAGTTCCCAGTGACTCTCTGCGGGGTTTTCTTTCCACCACAAATTCAGCCTTTAGTGCTGGCACCTGAGCTGCCCGGGGTGGGGCCTGGGGAGGTGGGCAGCCCCCACCCCAACCCTTGTCCCACCAGCAGGGCTGTGGCGTCTGTCACCCATTAACTCATCCTTAGGCGGCCACATGGGGGACGTGGTGGGGATTGGAGGCATGAATGGGGGAGAGGGCTGAGCAGATCACGGGAGGGCTCCGCTGCACGGGGGGATGGATGCGGCAGGCACAGCACATCCCCGTGGTGGGTACACCTGTGCTGGGCAGGACCCTCACACCCACAGCAGGCCCTGAGGCCACTGTTGCTTCAGTGCCCCCAAGAAGCCAAGAATCAGAGTCAGCCAGGAGGGGGCTCTCACCCAGGCTATGCCAAGCCCTGACCCAGGACTTTCATGTTCTGATAGAACAGGGCGTGAGGACCAGTCCTATAAGATAGAGCTGGTGGGCGCCCTCACCCAGCACACCCTGAGTCCCTAGAACCTGGTCCAGGCCTTGGCCCAGAGCGGGGTGGGCGGGGGGTGGGGGGCGGAGTGGATGCTGAGAGAATACATAAATGAATCATTGAATTAACACATTAATGAGAGATGAGTTGGAATATGGTAAGCCTCAATGGAGGAACAAGCTGCTTCCAGCTGATGGAATCAAGGCAGGCTTCCTGGAGGAGGTGGCATTAGCCCAGCTTCTAAGCCGGTACAGGATTTGGTCTCATAGGAAAGAGAGGCGGGCACCCCAGGTGTGAGTGACAGCCCCCCTCCATACGTGCAGGGCTTTGTAGGGAGTAGGGGCAGCATGGAGGAGGGCTGGGCCCATGGTGGAGGAGGGCTGGGCCCATGGTGGAGGAGGACCCCAACCCTAGCATTTGTTCAGTGAACTCACCAGCTTTCAGATTGCAGCCCCCGCTCAAAAAGTGGGTGGCCCCATCCTGCAGGGGCCAGAGGAGCCCAGAGTCTGGAGGCCTGTCTTGGCCCTCAGGGAACCCTCAGCTTACCCACTTGCAGAATGGCGTCTCAGGACCTGTCACTGCCCACCCCCTCACAGGACCTTTTCCGGGGTTGATCCTTAGGTCTCCCCAGTACGAAATCCTTTCCTAAGCACTTTCAAATGCTTTAATCTCCTTCATCCTCCCAGGAGTGCCCTGAGGGCGGCAGGGAGGAGGCTCAGACTCAGAGCAATTAAGAGGCTGGAACCCCATGGGGGCAGGGCTGCTCGTGGTTGTGGGGTGAGCAGAGAGGCCTGGGTGGAGGGGTGGGCGGGGGAGGTGGAGGGGTGGGCGGGGCCCCTCCCCAGGGGCTGGCACCGACGTCACCGTGAGTGAGCACTGTGTTAAGGCATTCGGGCTGTGTCTCCCGGCCCTGCCACCCTCTTTTCCTATTCTTGCTCACCACACTTCAGAGCCGCCCTGACACGCTGGTGCCTCCCTGCCGCCCCTGCTGCAAGTGAGCTTCCCGGGGAGGGGCCGCAGAGCAGGGAGCTGCCCGTGGGCTCCCCGTGTTTGGTGGTGGATCTGACCCCCTCTCCTGGTCTGACACTTCCAGCCTCTGAGTTGCCCCCCACCCCCCTCAGTAGCTTCCTGCCTCCACTCAGGATTCAGAGCTGCCCCGGACCCATGCTGGGGTCCCCGAGCTCTCCCTGGCCGGGAGAGCTGGGAGGGCAGAGGATGCCGCACAGGACCTCGCTTGGCCCAGAGCATGGCACATAGTAGGTGCTCAGCAATCCATCCCCAGCCACATGCAGCTACAACCCCGGTGGGGCGCTAGCTGTCCACCCCGAGGACACAGGGGACACTTGGGCCTCCTCCCCAGCCTGAGCTGTCAAACCCCTGGGGAGCGGGGGGTGGGGGGCAATGATAGTCTGGGAACCTGTCCCTCAGGTTTATCCTGAGGCCTCAACAACCTGATGTAAAGTAGCCACGGAGGGCCAAGGCCCTGCCCCAGGGGGCTTGTGGGTGCCCGCCCCCTCCCCCAATCTTCCCTGGCTCCCTGCTGCTCCCACCTCAGGGCCTTTGCACCTGCTGCCCCCTCAGTCTGCAGCAGTTCCTCCACCCCCACCATCCACCTCCAGAACTCTGTCCTCATCCCAAATGGGAACTCTGTCCCCAAGGAGCACTCTCTCTGCCTCCCCCAGCCCCCTACCCCGCCATCCTACTTCCTGTCTCTGTGAACTTGACTCCTTTAGGGACCTCGGCTGACCGGGACCACCCAGTATGTGTCTTTTTGTGCGTCTGGTTTGTTTCACTGAGTGTAGCGTCCTCGGGGCTCATCCGTGTTGCCGCCTGTGGCCGCGTTTCCTCCCCTTTGAAGGCTGAGTGATGTTCCATGGTTAGCACCTGCCGCGTGGTGTTTACCCGTCACCCATCGACGTGCGCTCAGGCTGTCCCTTCCTTTCGCTATTGTGAACTGTGCTGCTGTGGACATGGGTGGACATGTATCTGAGCCTCTGCTTTCTGTGTTTGGGGTGTGACCCCAGGGGGCTCGTAGCCTTTGGACGACTCATCCATTTGTCTGTGCCCTGTCAGCTCTGCTTGCTAGAAAGCAAGCCGGGACAAGAGCAGCTTCTGTGGCATTCCGTCTTGAGTGTGTTTGACTCGTTGCTGGGTCCCTAACGCCTGGAAGGTGCTGGCTGGATGCATGCTTGCGGTGGGGGTTGGGGGGTGGGGTGGGGAGGGGGTCAAGGCAGGGGTGGTGGAGGGAAGTCCCCGTGAGAACACAGCAGGGAGACCTGGGCCCTGCCGGCCCCTAGCAGCTGCACGAGCCCACTTCTAGTCCCCTTGCTCACCCCCATTCTCATTCCCGTGCCCACAACCCTCAGCCTGCTGGTTGTTTCCACCACCTGAGCCATCCGCACCCCTCTGATAAAGTCTGGTTTTGCCGTGAAAAGAAAGGGAGGTGACAGTTGACTGGTTGGGGAACTCATCCATCCCAGAAAGGAAATTGGATGGTGGCATTCCACCATCCGCATCCGTGGCCCCTGCTCCCGCACACTCGCGTCCCCGCCTGTGCCTGCTGGCCCCGCCGTGGGCAGCAGAGCCAGTGGTCCGCTCCGCAGGCAGGACGGCCCGCAGCTGGCCTCTCTCGGCTCTCATTCTACAGGCAGCGCTCGACGGATCAATGCAAGCCAAATGATGACCAGTTGTGGCCAGCAGCCCTTGAACGTGCTCGCCGTCCTCTCGTTGCTGATTTCTGCAGGTAGGATCCCCCCAGGATGCTTGGTGGGAGGTGGGCAGTGGGGGAGGGAGGTGGGCAGGGACAGGCAGTCCCGGGGTCACTGCTAGCCCAGCCAGAGCTATGGGTGCTGACGGGAGTCACCCTCGCGAGGAGCTAACATTCGGCGAGGCCCCATGTGTGCGTCTCGGGGAGCTCTGCTGCAAGATTCTCAAGGATGCTGTGGGGTTATCGCAGGCTGCCATCAAGCCCTAGGAGAAGCCCTTATGTGCAGTGAGTTCTCTCCTGGGCCTGGCAAGTCAAAGTCGGGCAACGTTGTAGTTGCCTCATTGCACAGAGGAGGAAACTGAGGCTTGGAGAGGGAACTGGGCAGCCTGAGGTGGCATAGCTGGTGTAGGGGCTGGATTCCAACCCAGGCAGCATCATGCCAGGTCCCCGGCCCCCAGCACCTGCCAGTCTCCGAGGTCCGCCCCTCCCCGATCCCAGCAGGAGGGCTCTCACGCACCCCTTCACCAAGATGAACATAAACTGAGTCCTTCATTTGCTTCTGAGTGAAGCTGGCCACCTGGAGAAGGCGCACCCGCCTCTGGGCCTGCCCTGCTCTCAGCAAGGCGCGCCTGCTGGCTCTGTGTCTCTCCCTCTGTCCGCGTGCCTCTCTGTTTCTTGGTGTCTCCCTCTGCCCTGTCCTCTTCCCCTCTTGCCCTTGTCTCTGTCTTTCTCAGGCAGGCATGCACGTAACCCCTCCTCGCCTCTTGCTCTGACAGGGCTGTGGGTGCCAGCCTGCAGCTTCAGGTCCCTTGCCCCTTTGCTGGCCGTTCTGGCTCAGAAGGAGGCCATGAAGGGCCCCTGGGGTGGCAGAGCCCAAGCCAGGCCAAGGCCAGAGGTCTGGGAGTGGCCACCGTGCACAGAACTCCTTCCCCGCGGTGGCTTTCCTGGTGTTAGCTCTTCTTATCCCTGGAGGAGAGGGACTCCTCACCCATTTGCAGATGAGGAAGCTGAGGCTCAGGCCAGGAAAGAGACCAGTCCCAGGCCACGCAGTCAGAGAACGCGGTCACCTGGCTGTTAAGTGATGGCCGTGCAGACCCTGAACTCTGCAAATAGGGGGAATCATGGTCCCCTCTCGGGGACAAGTGGCTGTCCCCTTGGTGTTCCCTCTCTGCTTGGGCCCCTTTTCCTGGTGACTCAGGATGCGCTGGCCTCCTAACCTCTATGCCTCTGCCGTCAGGCCCCAGGGCCCTGCTGCGCCCTTGCCTGAGGCCAGAAGCACGGCCCTTTGTCATCCCCTCTGTTGCTCACCCCCTCCTTGCCCTAAGCGGGCCCTGTGTGCTGTTCACGGGTGCTCCTTGGGGCCCCCAGCCCCTGGGAGACTGCTGGTCTCCCATCGCCAGGGGCAAGGAGGCGCAGAGGCCCTGATGGCTTAGGGGGTCCTGTACGTTCCAGGGGTCAGACCAGTGTCCCAGCCCGGGGCCCAGGGCGCCTCGGGCTCCCTCACATTCTTCTTCAGGAGGCAGCAGTGGCCTTCTGGTCTCTGTCAGATGGTCAAAGCAGGTGGCGCCGGCCCTCCAGGGTGGCCAGGGTGAGCCACCGCGGGCTTGTCCGCATCCCCTCCCTACCTCCATGGCAGCACTTCCGGCTCCTCCAAAGCCCTGCTCAAAGGCCCCTTCCCAGCTCTGTCCCTTCCCTCCCCGAGTCCTGCAGCCACAGCCTCTCAGCCCAGCCTCAGGGCCCCAGCTGGTCTTCCTGACTCCCCACCGGGGGTTGCTGACACACTCAGCCCCTGTGAGCTGAGTGTGAACTGACCCCTGCCCCCAACCGAAGATGGAGCTTTTTCATTGACCGGAACACGGCCAGAACAGTGGCTAGAATTCACTTCCTGCCTCTGGCCCTCGCCTCCAGCCTCTGGTAGGTTGTTCCTCCAGGCCAGTGGGTCCCAAACCAAGTCTTGGCAACCCCTGCAGGTCTTGCTAAGACTCAGACTGTGCTCCCCCCGACCCCACTCCCACTCCAGAGTTTCTGTCTCAGAATGCGGGACTCGAAGCGCTGTGTCTGTGACGAGTCCCTAGGGGATGAGGATGTGGCAGGTCAGGGACCGCACCTCGAGACCCATGCACTCAGCCTTGGTTTTCTCCTCTGTACTCGGGGGAATGCATGAGATCAAGTGAGATGGTTAATTCACAGAAGGCTTCCTTATTGAGCTCTGTGTCCTTAAGACGGTCTTCTTTTTTTTTCCAAGGCTGAGAAGGGGTTCTGGAGAGCTCCCCTGACTCCTGAAAGGCTGGGACCGTTCTCTTGCCGTGGTCCTGCCCATCCCCACAGAGGAGGGTGCTGTACTTTGAGGAAGGGGCCACCGGCCAGCACCACCCAGCTGGGATCCCCTCGCCAGCCCCGGGCGCTGGGAGCTGTGTGGGCTGGAGTCTAATAACCTCTCAGCAGAGACAGAGCTTTCAGCTAACTGAGGCGCTTCTGCAGAACCGGAGCCTTTGTGGTTGGAGAAATGTATTCAGCCTCCGAAGCCCCTTTTGAGCGATACAAATTAGATACAGCAGTCCCTTTTATGAAGATACTAATTAAGCTGGAGTCAGCGGGCTCTGGGTTTTTTTCCATTGTTATATTTGTTTAGGCTTTCACTCCTGTTTATCACCATCGGCATGACTAGTAAATACTGTTCTGGGCTTAGATGGCATCACCAGTGGCTGAACATTGATCTCTGGCCTTGAGTCAGGGGAATGAGGGTCCGAGGCCAGGGAAGCTTTGTCACCGATTGTTGATGGAGTTTTTGATGGTCTTTTGTGTGTCAGAAGATGAAGAGGGAGAAATTGTGTTTAAATTCAATGGTTGAGGGGACTGAGTTATTTATGATAAGAGCTGAAGCCACAGAGGCAGCCCCTTGGGGGCTTCTGGTTCTAGGGTGTCAGTTTAGTTGAAACTAAGACACAAGGGGACTCTGCTTTCTCCACAAGCAGGACCTGGTTCTCACACCCCTGTCGCTCACCACCCAGGCCAGCCTGGACTTGTGGGCAAGCCCACCACCAAGTCCGCCCAGTGATGGAGGAGTGGAGAGGGTCCTAGACCTTGGATCCAGGCAGGCCTGGATTGGATTCCCCCTCCACCACCTCTAACCAGCTCAGACAGGTCACTGTAGGCCTCTGAGCCTCGGTTTCTTCCTCTGTAAAGTGGGATCCCAGACCTGCCTCTTAAGATGGCCAAGTGGATTAAATCTGATAGAACCGGTGAAGCACACAGTAGGTGCTCAGTTCGTGTTGTTTCCTGATTGGGTGCCTGCTCTATGCAAAACCCTGGGAAAGGATGTCCTTGAGGCTAAGATCAGCCAGGCCTGCAAGGAGCTCCCGGGAGCTCAGTATAAGCGGGATGGTAGCCCGGGGGCCTAGGAGGGGTCAGGAGCAGGCTTCCTGGAAGAGGGGAGGCTCACCCTGGGCCACAGAGGCCTCCTGGTGAGGGAGGAGGCAGCAAGACCCTAAAATAGGCCAACCAGGCTCTGCCCACGATCCTCGTGGACTGACGGGTGTCTTGGGCCAGCTGGGCCTGGTGAGGGACCCCCACCAAGCCTGGTGACTCTGTTTTCCAGTCTTGTCCGCACATTTCCGGGTCTGTGAGCCGTACACAGACCACAAAGGCCGCTACCACTTCGGCTTCCACTGCCCCCGGCTCTCGGACAACAAAACCTTCATCCTCTGCTGTCACCATAACAACACAGTTTTCAAATACTGCTGCAACGAGACAGAGTTCCAGGCGGTGATGCAGGCGAACCCTCACAGCCAGCTCTGAGGGCTACATGCACAAGTGAGTACCGTGCTGGGGCCCCAGTCAAGCCAGGGTTCTGCCAGAACACCCCAACCTCCCAGCCAGCTGTGGGGTAATCAGTGTGAGGATGGGTGGGCCTGGAAGGAGCTTATGAAAGTCTTCAGGTGACAGGTTTTCTGGGCTGCTCTGTCCTCTGGACTTTAGCCTTCTCATCTGAGAAATGAGCGCACGACATGAAACCTGCCTCTCAGGGCTGATGGGAAAGGGAAGTGAGGTCAAGGACGTGGAAGACTTTCGGTGCTTGGACCTGGAGCCCACGGGACCCAAGTTCCTTTTTCATTCATTGTTAGTTCAACAGATATTGGTTGACATTCCTGACTCAGAAATTGTTCCCATGCAGCCCCTTTCCCTAAGGTGATTGGAACACATGAGACCAGGGCCCTGATAGGCAGGATCTGAATGTAGAGAGAGAGGAGGAGTTTGCTGGAAGAAAAGCAGTGAGAATATGCTAAGTAAAGGCACATGGTATCAGAACAGTATCCATTTGTTCATCTTATTATGAATGAGCATATTTCACATTTTAAAAAGCCATTGTGAGCTAGCTGTTTATGTCCTCTTCCTTCACCTATTTAATTTTTGGCCCTTTTCCTATTGAATCATAGGAACTCTTTATATATGAAGGAAATGGGATGCATTTCAAATATTTTCTCAGTGTGTCTTTGAGTTTGAGCTGCTTTTTTCTTCATGCTTAGTTTTTAATTATTATACAGTCAAACTGTACCCATATTTTTGTCTTTTATGTCTGGCGGGGTTTATATCATCCTGAGATAGGCTTTTCCTACTCTGAGATCATAAAAAGATCCCCTCCACGTTTTACTTCTTGTATGTTTATTTTCTTGCCTTCAGCTCTTTGATCTGTCAGGAATTTATTTGGATATAAGATTTCTTTTTTTAATTTGCATGCGAGTAGTTCATATGGCAGAGAAGGCAATGGCACCCCACTCCAGTACTCTTGCCTGGAAAATCCCATGGACGGAGGAGCCTGGTGGGCTAGAGTCCATGGGGTCGTTGAGGGTTGGACACGACTGAGTGACTTCCCTTTCACTTTTCGCTTGCATGCATTGGAGGAGGAAATGGCAACCCACTCCGGTGTTCTTGCCTGGAGAATCCCAGGGACGGCAGAGCCTGGTGGGCTGCCATCTATGGGGTCGCACAGAGTTGGACATGACTGAAGCGACTTAGCAGCAGCAGCAGCGGCAATGTCTTCTTAGTCTATTCCTCCAGATTTTTTGTCATATAAACTTTATAATTAGCTTTTCTAGTCTCTCTGCCAAAAAAAAATCTAGGTAGTATTTTTTTACGGAGATTGTGTTGAATTTGTAGACTAATTCAAGGAGAATGGACTTTTCATGACGTTGAATATTCCTTTCCAAGAATACAGGGTGCCTTTCCGTTTGTTCAGCTTTTGTTTCATAGTGTTTTAGAGTTTTCTTTATATAGAGATTATACATATCTTTTCATTTATTCTTATTTATTTCTTTTCATGCTGCTGTTTTATAATGAGGTGTTTTTTTCTACTGGTCGCTCAGCTGGTAAAGAACCTGCCTGCAATGCAGGAGAACTGAGTTCAATTCCCCTGGAGGAGGGAACAGCTACCCATTCCTGTATTCTGACCTGGAGAATTCCAGGGACTGTATAGTCCATGGGGTTGCAAAGAGTCAGACACAACTGAGCAACTTTCACTTTCTTTCACTAAATCTTCTAACCAACTGTTGTTTAAATGCTAAAACCTAATGGTTTCTAAATATAAACTTTTTTACTCAGCCACCTTACTGAAATTCCTTGTATTTGTAGTACTTTTTCAGTTGACTCTCTTACACGTCCAATTACGGTGTTTGCAAATAATGATGATTTCATCTCCTTCTTTCCAACTTTTGTGCCTCCCTTCTTTTTCTTGTCCAGTCATGTTGGCTAGTACCTCTAAGACCATCTTTAAAATTGTCAGGCACTCTGATCTCCCTCCTGACTTTAATGGAGATGCTTCACATATTTTCCCAGTAAGTCTGAGGATGACTCCTGAGGTAGATATATTTTTTTCATGGTAAGGAAAAAAATCTACTTGGAAGGAGCGGGTTTGTTGAGTGACTAGTGGGGGGATCAGTGTCACCGCTGGGAGCAATGGTGGTGGGAAAGGTCTGAGCCTCAGTCTCTGTCTGATGTTGGGCTTGGATGTTTTGCCACCACACCATGCTCTCCTGGGGAAGGCTGCCTCTTCCCCCTGATCAGGCAGGAGATACAAATTGCTTGACTATCATCTAAATCTCTCCTCCTCCCACCAAGGCCAGCTCCCCAGCCTGCCTTCCTCAGATGCATGGGTGCTTCCCTTGAATATCTTGCCATCTGCTCAGACCTTAGAATAATTCTGTGTGAAGTAGTTCAGCAAGCCTCTTCTGTCACGAGGGCTGGAATCAAGCCTGGAATTTGACCCAAGCCTTTTTATAAGACCAAAGACTAATTTCTTAAGCCAGAAGGGTGGTGCCAGGACTGAGGTTAAGACCCCAAAGTGTTGTAGTTGCCGGCTGAAAGCCAGACAGAAGACAGAGGCTTGGCAAGGTGGCCAGACTTCTCCAAGGCCCTGGCGACTGGCATCTGGGATCCTCGTTTTGAACACACAGGTTTCTGTGGTCTGCACGTTCACACAGGACGCACGTGGAATTCTCCACCGTCTCAGCACGATGGGTCCCGGCTGCGGATAATAAAGTGTCAAACCACAAAACAAAGCCCTTCCCTGGGGAGGCATGGCCACACTGAGGAAGTTTAGCTTGGTTTTATTCTGGAACCTCAGCAAGCACTTTTGGAGCAGGCAGCATGGGGCTGGCTCTGTGTCAACCTTCTGAAGTCACCTGGGAGCCCACCCTTTGTCCCCTTGATGTGCAAGAAGGCGAGGCGTGGAGAGGCTGGATCACTTGCCTGACTGAGGCAGCCAACGGGGGTGGAGCCTAGAGCCGACCTGGATCTAGAGTTGCTTTAATAAATCCAAGACTTCTGTCCATGGCAAGCCACAGAGCAGGGACCCCCGCCACGACCCCATGGACACATGGGCCTCATCCTCCTTTTGGGGGTCGCTCTGTGCATTGTGAGACACTGGCCATCACTCACTAGAGGCGGGGAGCACTCCCTCCCCACTGATGGGCTGTGACCCCCAACCGAGTCTCCTGACTGCCGAGCACGGGATGTGGGACTTTTCCTGGTTGAGGGCACTGCTCTGAAGGAATGCCTCCTCGTCACTCTCCACTGAGCTTCCTGTCACCTCCCTTCCCACAGACGTGGAGAGAAGCCCAGAAGAGCTGGGCTGCACTCCTCAGCCGGGCATGTTCAGCTCTCTTGGGCCTCACGAGGGAGGCGTGGTGCCTGGTTTCCTGCATCCGAAAGTGTAGAAGAAAGTGGGAGTCACACAGCACAGAGGAAGGAGCGTTTCTGGGTAGCCTGAGTATGAAATGCCAGAGGAAGAGTGTGGAGAGGCAGCAGGGGCTGGCATGGTGGGCTGGGGGCCTCTGGGCTGGGGGCAGGGGGGATGCTTGGGCTTCCTCTTGAGGGTGGCACGGGGCCCTGAGGGCGTCAAGTTGGGTTTGTACTCATGGATGGTGCAGGGACAAGGACCTAGGACATTGCAGAAACTATGATGTTGACCTGGACAAGATGGGGGCCCCGCAGAGGGGAGAGGCTGGGGACACCCAGTAGACAGCCAATCAGAGCTCAGATAAGAGGCCCTGGAGGGCCTCCTGCTTAGCTGTCGGAGTTGAGGGACCCTGGGGAGAAGGTCTGAGCCCAGGGAGCTGGACCAGGGCCTTGTGTCCAGCCAGAGCTTGTGTCAGAGAGGGGACAACTGGAAGATGGGCTGGTGGGAGTGGGAGGATAGGTCAGTGGTGAACAGGGTGGGACAGGCCTGCCTGGCCGAGAGGTCCTGAGTGCTACAGGTGTGTGAGGGGAGCCAGGTAAAGTCTGCCTTTAGGACCGTCCTGCCCTCTGGGGCTCTGACCCTCTGGGCAGGACACCTGTGTTGTCTCGTTAGTCCTCACAGCTACTCTGAGAACAAGGAAAAAGGGGCTGGGCCCAGGCTGCTCAGGTCGCCTATTGCAGTCACAGTTGAGGCCAAGGGATGCCAGGGCCCTTGTTCCACAAGTGGGCTCTGCCACCCCTGGGTGCATCTACAAAGCCAGGGCTTGTCTGATGCTGGGGAGCATGCCAGACCTCAGCCAAGAGGCCAGATGAAAGTTAATACCCATCTAGATGGACCAGCACAACTGTGACCCCCATTAGGGCTTTATGAAGATGCAAGGGCCGCCTAACACTCGCCCGCTCTGCCCAGTGAATCAGCTGGGAGGCGGGGCTGGTGGCAGGCAAAAGGAGAGTGCTTCTGATGACTTATTTACTTGTGTGTTTTCTGGAGGAACAGAACGGTCTGTTTTGGTTCTGGCTGCTTGGCAGAAAGGCAGGCAGAGTGAGGGAAGCAACCTCGCCAAGCCCACCGCCTCGGGGAGATGCCACTTCTAGCCACTCGGGCCGCGGGCCCTGGTGTTCAGGAGTGTGTGCACACCCTCCCATGCCAGGTTCTGGGCAGGACGCTAGCAGCAGTGACCACCAGGGCCCTGCACAAGCAACAGCAGCACCTGTTCAGGGCGTGGGCTGGGACGGGGCCTGTGTGGTCGGTGATCAGTGCTCTCTGAGGGCAGAGGTCGCCCCTCGGTCAGTGGGTCACGGACTGGAGTCCTTGTGCGGCTCATGGGTGTCCCTTCACGAGGCAAACGGGCTGCTGGAGGTGGGAGCCTGGGACAGGGATTCTCAGAAGACAGCAGAGTCCTCACTCAAGGCCTCACCATGGGAAGTGATAGGTTGTCAGTTTTCCCTTGGTTGCAGTGAAACCTCTTTCTTCCAAAAGCTCTCCTTTCCCCAAACCCAGAGGTGCTCCAGCCACGCAGACACAATGGTCTCAGGAACATACCTCCTCCGTCCTCGCCCAGGACTGCCCATGGGTGGTGATGGGACCACCACCTGGCCTCAGCTGGCTGACATACCTGCTCCTGTCTGGGAAGGTCTTCAGCGAGATTTCTCCATCAGAGAAGGCTTGGTTTATTGCTTGAGAAGCACCAAAAGAATCTGAATCAGTAAATATCCCAAAAGATATTGAAAAATTGGTATCTATGGTTTTGGCTGGCTTCTTATCTTGCTTCATAAAACAGCCTCTGTTTTATCTTCTGACCTTTATAACACCCACACACACACTCACACCCACACACACACACTCAGCAAAGGCCCCTGCATCTGGATGAAATTAATTTCCAGATCGCATTTTTAAATTAAATTTTGTACAAACCAGAATGCTCATAGCCAGCCAACCATGGAGAGGCGGGAGCTGCCTGGGGATGGTGTCCGTGCCCCAGGTTTCTGTGCTGGCTACCACCTCCAGGGTGGCCTCCCTTGCAGGTAAGAGGGGGTCAGCAAAGGTGGCACATCCTCCCAGTGCCCCTCTCCTTCCTCTGAACTGGAGGAGGGCTGTGAGACCACGCTGTCACCCCAACCCCCCAGGCCAGTTAGACTGAGCTGGCTGCGGAGGCCTGTAGCCCAGCAGCGCCTGCACTTGCCAGGGAGGTGACACCCTGAGATCCAGGAAGCTCTTGCTGGGGAGGTTGGACCCTGTCCTCAGTTCCCGGTAGAGGGTGAGCCAGGACGCATGGGCCAAGCAGATGCGGGGAATTCTTGCCTGGACATCTGTCTCAGACTCGACCTTGGGATTTCCCCCCAGTTCCGCACACTCTGAGGTCACATGGCCCTGTGTCTAAATCCCAGCGGGGCCCCTCCCCAGCTGTGCAGGCTTTGGCAATGACTTTGCCTCTCTGGGCCTCATTTCCTCATCTGTAAATTAGGGAGACCAACTCCTAACTCACAGTATTGTTGCAAAGATTCAGAAACACAGGACGTGGTGATTGCTAGTATTACTATTAACTACTAGAGAATATAGGAATGGCAACCTACTCCAGTATTCTTGCCTGGAGAATCCCATGGACGGAGAAGCCTGGTGGGCTACAGTCCATGGGGTAGCAAAGAGTCGGACACGATTCTTAAATAACTAGAGAATATGGGCTTCCCGGGTGGTGCTAGTAGTAAAAACCTGCCTTAGCCAGTGCAGGAGATGCCGGAGACAGGCTTCGAGCCCTGGATTGGGAAGATCCCCTGGAGGAAAGCATGGCAACCTGGAGAATCCCATGGAGAGGGGAGCCTGGCAGGCCACAGTCAATAGAGTCTTAAAGAGACGGATACGAGTAAAGCGACTTAGCATACATGCATGCGCTAGAGAATATGTCTGCTGCTGCTGCTGCTAAGTCGCTTCAGTCGTGTCCGTCTCTGTGCGACCCCATAGACGGCAGCCCACGAGGCTCCCCCGTCCCTGGGATTCTCCAGGCAAGGACACTGGTGTGGGTTGCCATTGCCTTCTCCAGAGAATGTGTATAGAGAAGGTGAAATCTAGTGAAGAGGTTATGAATATCAAGGCTGCCATTGTCACCAGCCTGCTATGAGTGCTCAGTATGTGTTAGCTTAAGGAATGTCTGAAGCAGCCCCAGGCTGAGCGCTGGGCACACAAAGGTAAGTTAGACCCTGACTTAGCCTCAAGGAGATCTGATCTCGAGATGCAAATAGTCCTACAAGACAGCAAAGACAGCAGAGTGTATTCTGGGAAACCCAGTGGTTTTGGGGGCCCAAGGAGAGGGATTGGACTTAACACAGGACATCAAGGAAGGCTTCCTGAAGGAGGTGACAGCTGCAGGAAGACAGGGAGGTGGGGCCAGCTGCATGCACAGGAGGTAGGGGGCAAGTTCCAGGCAGAGAAGCAGCATGGATACAAGCCTGAAGGGAGCTGTCTGCCCAGAGAACGTGGGTGGCACTTGCCTTTCTTAGGCAGTGTGGTACAGTGGTTAGGGATGTGCGTTCTGGAGCTGAACGGCTGGGCTTAAATCCTGGCTTTGCCACTTCACAGCTGTGAGATCTCAGACACTCTTTTAATTCCTCTGAGCCTCGGTTTGCATCTCTGGGCTGAGGATGACGGCAGCAAGGGTTCCTCCCTGGTACGCCGTGAGGGTCGGATGGGCTAGGACGTGTCAAGTGATTAGAGTGATGCCCACCAGCCGCTGCTTTGGTTGCTGTTGTTTGGTTGTTTCTCAGCCCTGGTGGTTTAGGCCTAGCCGTGTTCCCTCTCCCAGCCCCTGCAGGCATCGTGGGCTCCCTCTCTGCAGGGTAGCATCTGCCCGCAGCTGGCCCTGCCTCTCCCTCCCTTCTCCCCTCCCCCAGCCCCCACGGCTGGTGCCATGGGAACCACCCAGGAAAAGCCTGGCGCTTCGAGCAACCCTGTGGGGGCTCCAGGGGAAAGTGGAGAGGGGTGCTGGGGAAAACAGGGGTACCGGGGGCTGGAGTCAGGTCCTCCTCCCGTGTCCATGCAGACTCCTGTCTCAGGATACCGGACCACACTGCCGGCCTCTGCTCCCTGGCAGGAATTCACATCCACATGTCTCCAGGCGCAGCTGGCTTCCCCTTGAAATCAGGCAGCGGAGCGATGTGGTGGGGAAGACTGCTGGTCAGTCATTCACACCTTAGCAAGAACAAGCCCCTGGGACAGCTGCAGGCCTCAGGGAGGTGGTGGCTGGAGGTGGGGCTGCAGGAGGGGTCCAAGGGGCTGTGATGCAGAATTGTGGAGTTACTCATTCCTCAAGCAGCCCAGAAGCCCCAGGCACTTACCAGTGCCTGCTGCATGTGAGGGGCTCAGGACACCCAGAGCCTCCCCTCGAGGAGCCCCCCGCCCCACATGTGGGGAGGGAGGGCCTTCCAGGCAGAGGGCTCACGTGTGTGTGTGTGTGTGTGTGTGAGTGAAAGTCAGCACCCTCCGCCCGGGGCCCAGCCCAGGGAGGGGGCTGGAGGACTCAGAGGGGAGCAGCTCCCATCTCACTGCAGAGGCCGAGACTGAGCATGGGTGAACCAAGCGGGAAAGATCCAGAGTCTGGAAGCCGATACCAAGAGGAGCTCCACTCCATCTCCTCCAGAAACAGAGACACACCCATGACCTCCCAGGCTGCACAGCAAAGCCAGGCTGAGAAGAGGCCGGAGCCGGGCCTCCAGGCTCCAGGCTTCAGACAACGTCTAGGGGGCCCTGCCATGGGGACCCAGGACACCCAGGGAGCCTGTCTGCTGGGACCCGGGACGGGTCTGTCCCCGTGCAATGTAGGGCAGCGGGGCTGGACGCCGGCTCTGCCTCCTGGGAGCGCCTCCTCTCCGCCACCACCTGTGCACGCCCACCTGCAGCAGGCTGCAGACGGAGGAGGCATTGAGTGATTAATAAGTCAGTCCCTTTAAAAAGTCGTAGTCCTGAGCGAGCACTGTTTGGAGCTCAGCTACCCCAGCTGCCATGGCGAGGCCAGGGAGCAGCCTCCCCCGACCATCTGGGCACTCAGGGGAGACTCAGATCCTGGCCTGGGCGGGAGGATACACACAGACCTGGACCCGGCTAGCATGGCCCCGGGTGGTGGGGGAGGGTTTGAAGGGCCCTCAGGCCAGAGGGAAGCCTTTCCCAGCCAGGGTAGGTGGGGCAGTGTATCTGGGAGACTTCCTGGGGGAGGCAGTCTCCAAGAGGTGGTGGTAGGAGTCAAGCAGGAGAGGAAATAAGGGACTGGGCATTGAAAGGGTTGGCCGGACAGCAGAAGGTACAGCCCCTGGGAAGGCCCAGTGTCCCTGCAAGTTCCTTGAGGGTGGAGGCGCCTTGGCAGGAAGCCAGCGCCCCTTCACAAGGAGGCATCTACGGCTCAGAACCCCCATCATCTCTGCTTCTGGAGGACAGACTAGACCTCAGCGTGGAAGTGCTGGGTGAAGAATAAGAGAACCGATGTCAGGGGCCCTGAGACCCCTGGCTGTGCAGTCTAGGGTGCCTGGTGGGGAGGACTGAGTCAGGGAGCGGACGTGGGGCAGGCTGGAAAGGCATGTGGCTGGTGGGGCAGGTGGACTGGTGTCTGTTGCATGGGGTCGGGGAGGGCAGCTGAGCCCACGCCCTGAGTCCTGGGCTTCTGAGGGGTGGGAGCAGGGGGTGTGATGGAACAGGCTGGGGCGGAGCTGGCCCCAGGTGGGGAGGCCTGCTGCGTTCCACACAGAACTTCAAGGTGCTCCGTGGCCCCGGGTGGACACTGCGAGGCAGGAACTTGGGTCAGTGTGTCCTAAGACAATGAACTTCCGGCACTGGCCCTGGGCTCAGAAGGATGGGGAAGAGCTGGAGGGGGAGGGGCGGGGTTGGTGAGAAAGGGGATGCTGAGAGCCTCCTAGGTGGTGGGAACAGCTTCAACAAGGGCTGGGAGGGTGGGCAAACGCAGGTCACCTGCAGGAGACAGCTGGCCAGTCTGAGTGTAGCCCCCACATAGGGGGAAGGAAGGAGGCTGAAAGTAGGGGCTCCCACACCATGTGAGCCCCGGATGTCCAGCTGAGAATTCCTTCCAGAGGGCCTAACAGTGTGGGTCCCCCACCGGGGTTCCTACCCAAGGATGTGGAGTCTTGGAGGGGTGCTTGGGTGGGACAGGGTTCAGGCCAGTGGGATCCCGGAGGTGGCCAGCACGGCCGGTGGGGGAGAGGCAGTGGTAGGGGGTGGGCATGAGAAGAGGGAGCCAAGATTCCCTGTCCCCCCAGAGGGGCCCAACACCCTCTCTGAGACCCCCCAAGCAGCCTCCATACCACGTCTCCTAATCGACCCCGCTGCTTAACTGCAGCCCCCGTGGGGCGGCGGTCCTGGTGTCTCTCAGCCTCTCTCTGTTTGCCCGCAGCAACTACACCGCCTTGCTGGGAGTGTGGATCTACGGCTTCTTCGTGTTGATGCTGCTGGTCCTAGACCTTTTGTATTACTCGGCAATGAACTACGACATCTGCAGGGTTTACCTGGCGCGGTGGGGCATCCACGGACGGTGGATGAAACAGGACCCCCGGCGGTGGGGGAACCCTGCCCGGGCCCCGCGGCCAGGGCAGCCGGCCCCGCAGCCCCAGCCTCCCCCGGGCCCCCTGCCGCAAGCCCCCCAGGCCGTGCACACGCTGCAGAGAGACAGCCACACCCCGCCGCTGATGACTTTCCAGAGCTCGTCCGCCTGGTGAGTGGCCGCCATCGCTTGTCTTTGACGAGCTTGGAAAATGCCAAATCATTATTGGTGCTGGGTCTGGCTCGTCGATTACTGGACTATTTGCTTATTTGCCAAGAAAAGATTGAAGTGGCTCCTGGTAATAACATGTGCCTGTATGTAAAGGTTGAAACGGAGCTTAGGAACAAAGCTTGCACATTTGTTTTACTCAGATTCTGGTGTGAGAGCTGTTGGCACTGAGCGTGAAATGGAGTTGCGAGTTTCCTGGTTGCCAAGGCAAAAAGGGGAAATTAGATGATGGCTTTCCTGGCTGCCAAGGCAAAAAGGGAAATTGGATGGCTTTCCAAGTTTTCACAGTCTGGTGAGAGGACGCAAATTGATCTGCCAGGGGCTGAGGGAGAAGGTTTTTTTCCAGCATCAAGTTTGAAAATAAGCATATTACTGGGTTCCATCGTGCATGTATGTTGAGTCACAGAAAGGCATCTCAGGGTGATGCAGTCAGGCCGCTCAGTGACGGCTCAAGGGAAGGGAAGAACGTTGGCCAGGGGGACGTGGGATCTTGGTTGGCCTAATAGGGTGGCTACCCCAGGAGACCCCCCGTTAACCGGCCCCAGGAGCACGTTGATGGTCACTGCAATTCTCACATCTATTTGTCTCCAGTCTGGTGGGGGATGGGGGATAATCTAACCTGGGGGTCCCTGGGCAGTGCAGGGCTGGAGGGAAAGGGGAGGGGGTCTGTGTGTTTTGGAGCAGGACCCCACTGTGTGGCCGGCCAGCACCAAGCACAGGCACCAGCCCCTGGAGGAGCCAAGCTGAGCAGAGATGCTCAAGTTCAGAGTCAGGTGTGGGGTTCAGGTGCTCTGCAGGGGCAGAGCTGCAGCCACGGATGCACAGGGCATGGGGTACGTCATCCCAGGACATAACAGCACCGAGTCAGCCTGCACGATCCAGGTGCAGAAACCTCCAACGCGGTGATCCCTGCCGAGTCCATGAGCTTGACAGGCAACCCGGCCCCAGCTCTGCCAGTTACCAGCTCCGTAACTTTGGGCAAGCCCCTTCACCCTCCTTACCTGCCCATCCTTGTGAAGGAGTGGAGTGTAAGGACCTACACTGCCCATCCCCACCTCCCGCCACCCCAGGAATGTCCTGAGAATCAAGCAAAATGTCTGGCGCACAGTAGGTGCTCAGAGAACCGTTGCTGCTGCTTTGTTGGAAACGCAGCCCGGCTAGTTCATAATCGCTTAAGTAGCTAACAGATTGTGACCTTTTCAATAATGGATGACTTAAATAATTAATAAGATACACTTAAATCAGTTTGTGCTTATTGATCGAGTAATTGCCCCATCTGTCACACAGGAGACAAAGAGGCAGGCGTGCTTAGCTCAATTGGACAAATGTGGACTGGGTGGGCTCAGGGCACCTGAGCCGGGCTCCCGATAATGTGGAGGTGATGGGTGGAGAAGGGGCCGCTCTTCACTTTGAGGAGCGGGGAGGGGACGCACAAGCCCACCCAAAGCTACAGATCATGAAACCGCTGTTGGCTCAGCCCCAAAGGTGGGGTTTCCTGAAATGTGGGTCTCTCACTGCAGACACACCTGGGGTGTTTGTCAAAATGAATTCCTGGGTCTCAGCCAGAGCCTCCTGATCAGAAATCTCTGGAGGTGATGCCCGTAGGCATGACAGTTTGAGAACCACTGCAAAATGTCATTCCCAGTAGCCAAGTGTTCTGAGAGCTGAGAATCTACCGTGTAGACGAAGGTAGTTCTGCCACATCCCTCCATCCCTCCCCGTGTACTTGACAAGACCGCGATGTGAGCCCATCTTTCTGGGGAGGTGCCGTTCTGCCTGCAGGCAACCCGCTCCAGTATTCTTACCTGGACAGTCCCGGGGACAAAGGACCCTGGTGGGCTACAGTCCACAGGGTTGCAGAGTTGGGCACGACTGAAGCGACTTAGCACGCACGCACGCTCCTCAGAACCTGGATGGCTTCCCTGCACCATAAGGGACCGCGCCGGTCCACTTCTGAGTTGCTGCGTCTGGTCCTAACAGTTCTCAGTCTCTCTTTTGCTGTTAACCCTTGCCTGTCTCCAAGGTCACCCCCTTTCCACATGGTACACATCACGTGCCTCCTGTGTGCCGGGCACTGTGCTGTGCTATCCAGATAAGGTTTGAGGCAACTGGCTGTGGAGGGGAAAGAGCGTGCAAGCTTTGGGAGGTGGTCCGTGACGTTCGAGTTCATGGCACCTGTATGAAAGGTTGAGGTCACGGCCCACAGGGTCTGCTGTCTGCAGGGAGAGACGTTTAATTTTGGAACTCAGGGCCACTGCGTGCCCTCCTGGGTCCCATAGGCAGACTCAGAACGGAGTTTCCATCACTACGTGAGCCTTCCCTCAAGAACGAGCATCAGGAACATGCAAGGACCTAATGGGGGGTAGGGGATCCCCGGAGTGCTGCCTGCCTCCCGTTCTGCCCTCCACACCCTGTGTGACTTTGGACCGGGGCCTCCAGCTTGGGCTTCTGGTTTGCCAGCTGAGGGGAGAAGGGATGGAGCAGACCTTTGTGTTGCTGGGCCTCCTTGGTTCAAGGAGTGAGTACCCTTGGCTCCAGCAACATCTGCTGAGGACTTGCTGTGTTCTGGGCACTGTCTGCATCCTTTCGTCCTCACCAGGATCCTGTGGGCTAAATGCCCACGGCACAGGCACCAGTCCCAAGGTCCCCAGTCAGCAGGGTCAGCATGTGATGGGGGCGGCGGGCAGGTGAGCAGTCTGGCTCCAGCCCCTGCCCTCCTGCCATTGGATGGCGGCTCCCCGCCCTCTGGGCTGCCAGGAATCCCTGCCCCCTCCCGGTGTGGACCTGTCTTCCTTTACATTGTTCGGTTTGGCTAAAGTTCCCCAAACAGCCCCTGTCCCTCCCTGACTCTGTGCGGGAGTTGGGGACACAGACACAAGCGGGGCAAATGAAGTCGAAGTTGAGAGCAACCATCCCGGGATGCAGGTTGCCATCCCATACAGGAGGGCACGGGCAGGCTGTGGGGCTGAGCTGGCCGAGGTCAAACAAGCCTCTCTTTGTGGGCAGTGGTGGAGGGGGGGCAGGCAGGGGGAGGGCTGTGGCGTGCTCACGGGTGCTGTCAAACCAGGGGTCGGAGTGGCTGGGGAGTGGGGGTTGGGGTGCTGCCATCAGTGTTTCTCCTGGAACAAGAGCTCAAGTCTGTGCCGCTTTACTCCGAGTTGTCACCTGCGTCTTCCAAACACCCACGTTCCAGCCGTTGTGAGTGCTTCCCCGGGGCATCGCGGAGACGCGTCTCCTCCAGCACAGAGCCCTTCAGCTGCTCCCTGAGCCTGTCTCGTTCTCTATCTTTCGACTTTCACCTCCAGGACTCTTCGCGGCCTCTCTCTCTCCCCCTTCCCCCATCCCAGTCTTGTACTACATGGGTGATCCCAGCTGCTCCAGCTCCTGGAGGCACCTCCATTCCTGGCCCACAGCCCAGCTTCTCCCCACACGGGGAGGAGGATCAGGGATTTTCCTCTTGGAACAGGGGCCGGGGAGGAAGGGGGTCTTGCTTGGTTCCTGGAGTCTCCATCACGAGATGCATCCCTCTTCTGGGGGCCTCACACACCCGTTCTGGCCCTTATTTGGGGACAGAGGACTCTGGAGTCAAGATCCAGCTCTGGACAACTCCAAGGGAGATTGAGGGCACAGGAGGCTTGTCATAGGCACCCTGGAGGGGAGGCCCCAGGGGCTGCCGCTGCCCGGTCCAGCGGCTGGGAGGAGGGCTGGGCCTGGACACCCAGCAGTGGACTGAGTTGACCCTCGGCACTCCAGCCGAGTCCTGTGTGGGGCAGGGCTCAGTGAACACTCAGAAACCCGTGGAGGAGGCCGTGGGCGCCGCCCCCTACCCTCCTCCAGTCAGCAGGGATGGACTCCGTGTCAGGTGGTCAGGGCACACAGACACAGCGGAAACAAGATCAGAGGCAGGAGCGAGAAGGAAGTGGCCACTGCTGAGCGCTGACCGCGCCCAGATACCCGTCACGGGCTCTATCAGTGGGGTTGGCACCTGTCAGTCATAGAGCCATCATCCTTCGTCAGTGGGTTGTGTTAGTGGCATCGCCGCTGTTGGCGCTGTTGGAAGCAGCTCATCTCTCAGGGCAGGAGTCGGATGGCTCAGAGTCAAAGCCTGCCTGCGCCACATGTGGGCTCTGCGACCTCAGGCAGGCCCCGCCGCTGGCCAGTGCCTCGGTGTCCCCGTGTAAATACCAGGCAGGGGTCGTAACCACCCTGAGAAGTAAATGGGCCGATCCTGGTACAGGACTCAGCCTGGTGCCTCACCCCCAGGTGTCAGCGGTTCTTGAGGTCATTTCACATTTGGGTAAATAAACACAGTTTAGGTCCTGCCCTGCCAGGATTGACAGGGAGGCAGAAGCAGTCTTTACCCCGAACGGGCCAGCCACATGCCACTTGTCCTATAGGGATGCTGAGCCCCATTTTCGGATACAGAAGCTGGGGGTGGGGGCTAGAAGGAGTTTGTTGACCTGCTCAGGCCAGCCAGGAAAGGGGAGACCGAGCAGGGCCCCAGCCCAGGGCCAGTGGCCTCTCTGCTGGGGGCTCGCAGAGCCTCTAGAGGGGTGGCCTCTTCCACAGGAGGGGGCAGGAGCCTCTTCATCAGAAAGTCCTCCAGCAGTGCGTGGGCTGAAGTGGCCCCAGGCTGCCCCTTAAAAAGTAGTTTCAGAGGCCAAGCTCTCATCTCCGAGCATCACATGCCTCTGAGTCCCAGCGGACGCACGCTGCCTCCGTCTCCTTCACTGGAAATGTCGTATCCTCACCACCTGTTTCACCTCTCAGGATGGCCTTGGGGCGGCCAGGGCCACCTCTCATCACCGTTGTCCAGAGCAGGGACTCTACGGCCCCTGAGTTGTGGAGCTTTTGGCCTGGATCAGGATCGGGGACAATCTGAGGGGCTCAAGGACAGCTGCCTTCGGTTCATTTCTGGACTAAGCCAGCCTTCCCTTCGTTTACCCGATAACAACCCCAGACTGCAGCGTTTCCTGCTGAGATCCCGTGCAGGCTCGGTCTCCCCTGGCTCATCCTTCTGAAAAATGGTGACACGGTGCCCCGGATATTTGCTCATCACATCCCCCCTGGAGAAGGAAATGGCAAACCACTCCATTGTCCTTGCCTGGAGAATCCCATGGTCAGAGGGGCCTGGTGGGCTGCAGTCCACGGGGTCGCAAAGAGTCAGGCACAACTGAGTGGCTCACGCTTCTCCCTTGTGCACTTGACACGCTGGTTTTCTTCCGCGTGTAGGGACGTTTCACCTTGACGCCCCTCACACACCGGCCGGCTTACCGGCCGCAGGAGGACAGGTTCTGGGTTCTGCGTCTCCTTCCCAACTGCCCTCCCCCTCGTCTCCCCCCAAGCCGGTTATCTTTTTGCCCCAGCTCAGGGTCAAGCTCCTGGTGAGTCCCGTCTCTGTCACTGTGCCATGGTGCGCCGGGGTTGGAACCTGCGCCCACTTGCAGGTATGTCTGGTGTTCAGGGTGCACAGTAGGTGCTCAGCAAGTGCTGTTTGGTTGACACGACAGCTTCAGAGCTGGAGCTACCCAGCCCTGCCGTGTCATCCAGCCCTCGGGCTGTGTGTCTGTTTGCCAGTGCTGGCCCCCCCAGGGGTGTGGGGGGCCTAGAGGAGAAAGAGGAGGGGACCTGGGGTGCTGCGGGAACCACCCAGGCTTCTTGCTGCAGCTGTGGGGAGAGGGGTCCCCAAGACACGGTGTTATCCCCTGCTGCTGTATCGCTGTATTCACATGAGTCCTTGTCACCGGGGATCGCGGTCAGACGCTCCTGGCTTTGAGTCCCAGCTTGACTCCTCTGGACCTGTCTGAGCCTCGTTTTCCTCATCTGTAAAATGGGGACAATCATAGCCTAACTTCACAGTGAGGTCTTGGGACCTGTTGACGTTCTGGTTGCCTTCTAGGATTCCTGCCCTGCCCCCCCACCCCCCCACACCGCCCCACCCCATGGTCCCTGCCTAGTCCCCTCTGGTTCATCCCACCTCCCCATCACCCCCAGGTAAGGGGCTTCAGCTCCTATTCTGGCCCCCAAGACCCTTCCCAGCCTACCTCAGTCTCTCTGAAGCCTCAGGCTCTGCCTTCTTCCCTCTAAGATACAAGTGAGCAAGTTGAGCACTGGAAACCTTGGTGACATTTGCTGTTTAGACCCAGCCCTATCATTATTTCCCTGCTAACTCCCCCCTGAGAACTGAGCTGTGCAGCTCTTTCATCCCCTTTCACAGATGAGCAAACACAGGCTCAGAGGGGCTAAGTGACCTGCCCGCAGCCACACTATAAGTCCTGGACCTCAGCCAGGGTCTCTCTAGTCCAAAGTCTCCCGGAACAAAGTCCAGTCCCGAGCCCACCGCCGCAGCCCCTGTCACTCTCAGAGCCTCTTCTGTCTCCCCCTCCCTCACCTAGAACCCACCCAGCTCATTGCAGAACTCATCCGTGCCTCCCCTATGGGGTCCCTGGAGTTCGCCCGACTCGAGAGCCTCCCCCCACACCGGGCAGAGTGCATCCATCGCTTTCTTCCCGGTTCTGCGACCAGAGTCTGTGGTGTGTGGTTTCGGCAGGGCCACCAGCCAACGGCGAGAAATTCCAGAAAATTAGGAGACAAAGGGAGAGGACGAGATATCCTCTTTCCTTGGCGCCACATCAGACACCGAGGAGGCCTCCGTGACTGGGATTCAGAAGGCAGTGGATTCAGAGTCGGCCTGGGGTTTCAGTGCTCGGGGCTTCCAGCTGGGTCAGGACACCGTGGCCCTGTCCCCTCTGATCTCGTCCTTCCTGGCTGGGCCCTGCCTTCCCCCAACCGGGCTGGTTGACACGGGAAACCACCCTCTGCCAGCTCTCCCAGTTTTCATCTTGTTCGAGTGGCTTTGGAGGAAACCCAGGAGAGTGTTTGCTCATGAGCGTGACTCGACGACTTGGGGGCATGCCTGAGGGATGGGGGTGGTGGTGACGGAAAGCCCAGCCCGGAGGCCTCGCTTGCTGTGTGTCCTCAGATGCATTGCTGGCCCTCTCTGAGTCTCCATACCTGCTCTGGACAACAGTGATGAGAGGTGAAGGTGGGCACAGGGAAGGGCCCAGCCCAGGGCGCAGCACACAGTAGGCCCACAGGGAGCACAGACGCTATTCCTAGGGAGCACCCCCTCTCCTCTCAGCAGCTGACCTGTCCCTCCTTACCCGGGGGAGGGCAGAGAGCCTGACTTCTCCGTGGAGAAAATCAATGTAGGGGCCAAGAGGGAACACTTGGTTTCAGCGCTGGGGACTGAACATGAGGCGGGGAGCGCAGGTGCAGATTGCGCTGCTCCAGGGCTTATGTCGGTGCCCCGTGTCCAGCCCCAGCCCCCTAGAACAGAAGAGTGATGAGGGTTTTGTCTGCCTGACTCCGTGCCTCACTCCCAGCTCTCAAATACTTCTTTGACGAATCCTCATCTTAAGGGCAAGAAAACCAAGGCACAGAGAGGTTAGGTAATTGGTCCAAGGTCACCTCGCTGGTCACCGCAGCCTCAGCGTTTGAACCAGGCCATCTGCTCCAGCCCAGGCTGTCGGGACCGGGTCTCCAGCCTGGCCCCTTTGTCCAGGGGAGCTGGACGGGAGGAGCAGGCTGGAGTCAGGAGACAGAGCTTGAGGGCCTCCGCATACCCCTGAAGTCTTGGGCAGGAACTGGCTCCTTGCCGCAGAGTCCAGGCAGGGCAGGACTGAGGGCAGGGGAAGGGACTGGGAGAAAGAGGAGGTGTGTGGCATCCAATTCTGGTCCAGAGAGGGGCAGGGACGGGAGCTGACCTCCCGCACTTCTGTCCTGGGTCAGGCACCTGAACACACAGTGAAACTGATTCAAGTGCAGACAGTGGCGATGAGTGATCAGATCTGATTGGAGGGAGCCCAGAGAGGACAGCTGCCCATCCTGGGCATCAAGGAGAGCTTCCTGGAGGAGGTGGTGGCTAAAATGGTCTTTAAGGATGAGTAGGAGTTAGGCAAAAATTAAAAAATACAGCAGGGAGGGTATTCTAGTAGGAAAAACAGAATGTCCACAGGCTGTAGTGAGGGGTGAGCCCCATAGAGCCTGCAAAGGAAGCAGCTGTCCAGGCACACAGTGCACCTCAGAGTTCTTTCTGTTAGAATAATCAGAGCATCGGGTTCTTTTTCTGGTGAGACCCCTTTCACTGACAATATTCCACAAGAGGCCAGAAATGTCCCCCAGAGAGTCTTCTGGGGCTCAGAGCCTTCTCCTTCTGCTCTTTCCCTACACAGAGAGCCATGAACCCTGACAGAGACCTCCAACCCAGCCCTTGAAAGAAACAGCTGGGTGCTTGAAGACACCCGAGCCCCAGGGGTCCAGAAGCAAGGAGCAGGCCACATTCAAAGAGACCTGGGGCTCTGCTGGGGGGTTTTCCCACTTGTACCAACGAGTAAACTATGATACTGGAGCAAAAAGGAAGCGAGTAGATGAAGTGGTTTGCAGGGAAAGCCACGGGCAACCCAGAGTTCAAATCCCACAGCTGCCCTCCTGAATCCCGTGACCAGGACGGTTCCCGTAACGTCTCGCCCCCTCCCTGCCCACCCCCCGCCCCAAGGCTCAGGGTCCTTGGGAGAGGGTGATGAGAGGCCTGGGGAGGCGGGGCTGCGGGGAGCCAGAGCCCAGGGCCCTTCTTTCTGGTCTTGGCTATCACTTCCCTGTTTAGGCCGTTTCCTCGGCCTCAGCCCTCCACCAAGTAGCCGTGACAGTTTCCTTTCTTTTCGTGCCAAATTTCCCATCGTAAAATTGCCCCTGCTCAATGGAGAGCAGGCAAGGAGTAGGCCACACGGGCTCCCCATCTAACGCGGCCCCTTCTCCCCTCCGGCCCTCACCGGTCGCCAGCGCCTGTTTCACTTTTATGGTCGCTGCCTTTGCACATAAGACCGTGTGTCTTGGGTTTTTAGTTCAGCTTTATGTCACGGAGAGCTGCCTGCATTATTGAGAAGTTTTCATAAGTGTGCTTTAATAGCTATGCTCATCGTGCCTTGAGAGGCCATGGTCCATCTCTCCGTGACCCGCCTTCAAGTCTTGGGCCACCTGGGGGCTTCTAACCTCCCACCCAGTGATGCTTCTCTTCCTCTCTCAGAGCATCACTCTGCTTGTGCCCTGGCTCCCTCGGCCTCCAGGATGAGATGGTTTCCAGAACCCGCTCCTCATCCCTGCCCAGACACGGGTCCCCTGGGGATGGAGTGCTAACCCCTCCGAAGCCAGCCGCCTGCTGCTTCTTTATAGGCAGGAAGCAGCGTGATGACGGGCAGACCTGGAGGCTTAACACATCTGGGTTCAAATCTTGCTCCCCCATTTCCTGATGGCTGGAAGATCTGCAACAGGTGACTTAGCCAAAGTGCCCTCACCTGGAAAGCAGGTGCTGAAACCAGCCTCACTAGGGTGCTGTCTGGCTAAACGAGACATACTAAGAGCTGGATGTATAGAAACGGCTGTGCACATGTTTTCCAGCTCTCCCCACATCTCATCGGGGTGTGGCAGGCTTTCTAGGATATTGAAGATGGCAGTCAGCTGTCCCCAGGGTCCACAGGCCTCTTGGCCGAGTACCAGAGAGCAATTAACATGAGAAGGGGTTTCAGTGAATAAGTAGGAGTTTTCTGGAAGTAGAGAAAGGACAGAGAGAGCAGCTTGGCAGTGCGTCAGATGAGGGAGAATGCTGAGGAAAAGCAGAGAGCCCCAGGGAGCCCCAGGTCCTGAGCACCACCTCTTGTGGTTCCCAGGCCCTCATTGTCTGCACCTGAGTCCACTTCGCTGCTCCATCCTCGTCTCCCCAACCTTAGACGCTGGAGGGCTCTTCTTTGACCCTCTTCTCCCCACCTTCACCACCCCGGGAACCCCACCTGGTTCATGTTTCCAGTCTTGTCAAGCTGCACCGGACCCCTGCCTGGCTCTGTCTCCACCCCCATCTCCCGTCTCCCCTGACTCCAGACTCACTCAGATGTTCAGTAGACACAGCGGACAAGCGCACCCAGGGACCCCTGCCCCCTCCTGCTGTCTGCTTGGGACAGAATCTTGGAGCCAGCTGGAGTGCGCCTTCCTTTCCCACTTCACACACCCTGTCGTCAACCATATGCCTGCACGAGCCCAGAACCCTCCCTCCATGCCTGTCTCCCCAGACCAGCCATCCCAGTCTGTCTTCTCCCCTCCTAAACCTCTCTGCCTCTCTCCTCTGCCTCCCACCTGCCCCGAAGCCCAGCAGCAGCAGGGAGATCCTCTTCAAACATGACTCAACAGCCACCGACACCTCTCTCACAAGGGGCTGAATCCAGCAGCCTCTCACTGGCCACACAGCTTGACCTGAGACCCCCCTTGCCGTCCCTCTGCCCTCCTCTCTCCCAGGTGCCCCAGCCACACTGGCCTCCCTGGTCCCTGAGTTGGCCAAGCCCACCCCCACCCAGGGCCTTTGCACCTGCTGCTCCCTCTGCCCGAAATGCTCTCCTCCCAGACACCTGCGGGGCTCGCTACCTTCCTTCCACCAGACACCTGCTCGGATGTCACCTGCTCCAGGAGGCCTTCCTGGACCAAGGTTTATGAATACCAACAGTGCCCCTCCTCCACCCACCACCCCCCTCTCCTCCCCCTTTTTCTCTTTTGGTTTCTATGTGGAGCTCACCACCTCTGTTGAGTTTGATTTCTTGTCTGCTGTCTCCTTTGCTGTCAGGAATCCTGAGGGAGATGGGATTGGTCTGTCCTGTGCCCAGCCATGCCCCCAGCACCCAGAAGTAGGTGCTCAATAACCAAGTGACTGCATTTTTATCTGCCTGGAGCTGGCATACAGTAGGCACCTGGTAAATGTCAGACCAATGAGTGAATGGCGTCATTATTTTTGACAGCAGAAGTTCCTGTCTATTGAGGAACCAGTGAGCTAAGCAACTTCAGTGGACCATGCCAGTTCATGTCCCTAGCTTGGCCACCCCCGGCTCCATGCACAGAGGAGGGAACTGAGGCTCAGAGAGAGGCAGCAGTTTCCCCAGAGCTGCACAGTGCCTGAGCCGGCATTCATGCCCAGGTCTAGCTGACTCCAAAGTCCACTGCTCGTGCATGAGCAGTGGGCTTCCCCGGACTGGGAAGCGGGGTCTCACCAGTACCTCTCCCACTGTGGGAGTGGTGCCCTGAGATGGCACTCATGAAGTGCCCAGCCCCGTGCTGACCCGATGATGGGTTCCCTGTGCAAGTCAGGCCTTACCCATCCCTGGGGCAGGACCTCAAGTGTTCCCCCAAAGGGTATGAGGTCTGGGGGTCCAGGCACCGGCCCACCAAGCCCTCTCTGGCCTGGACGCAGTATTGCTTGGAAACCATACGGGTTCTGCACCAGCTCCGTCAAGGCTGCCATGCACACGTGGTTGGGTTACATGGTTGATTTGGCTTGGTTTGGTTTTGGGGTCTTCCTCCTTGCCCTTGCACCATTTGTGAGGGTCTCTTTCAGCCCTCAAAATCTTTCTGGAGACCCAAAGAGGGGCTGGAGCAGCCAGGAGCCCCCAGGCCTCCACCTGGCTGCTCGCCACCTGCCCCCTTCCTCTAGGCACCCTGCCCCATCCAAAGAGGTCCTGGCCACACAGGAGCAACGCAGTGCAGGCTGGTTTATAGGAAACGTTGCCTCAAGAATCTCACGGCCTCAGCCAGCAAACTTGCAGAGAGCCCGGCTGCATGGTCTTGGGAGTCAGAGCTGGGTTCAGACTGTGCCTCCACTTGCTAGTGGGGGAACTCAGGCAAATTAGCTCACATCTCTGAGCCTCAGTTCTCCCATCTGTAGGATGGGCCCAGTAGACTGACCCTGCTGTCTGACTGTGAGGATTAGAACAGGGCCTGGCCTGTGATGGGAGCCTCCATAAATGCTCATTGTAACTATCGGTGTGTTATTAGTGCAAGAGTGAAAGTGGAGAAGAAAAGCCACAGAATCCACCCCCACCCTGGCCACACGCACGCGTACACAGGTGTTCTGCATTTTCTGCTTTCTCAAAAGTGCTCTTACACACTTCCAAAAGTGATGTACTTGAGCCCCTTACCCAAAGTTTCCCTTCACCCCGTTTCAGTCGCCTGCAGTCAACCTTGGTTTGAAAATGTTAACTGGAAAATTCCAGAAATGAACAATTCACAAGTTTTAAATCGCTCACCATTCTGAGTAGCGTGATCAAGTCTCACGCCGTCCCACCCTGGATGTGAAACATCCTTTCGTGCGGGGTGCTCCGCCATCTGTCTCTCGGTCCTGTCGGTCCTCGTAGGGCTCGCGTTCAAGTGACCCTCACGTGGTTAATAATGGGCTCTTGGGGCAAGAACAGTGATGCTGGCGGGTTGGTTGTGCCGAAGGGAAGCCGTAAGTGGTTCCTCTTAGTGAAAGGACGGAAGTTCTCAATAAAGAAAGAAAAAACAGCTAATATCTTGCTAAGATCTATGATAAGAATGAATCTTCTACCCGGGAAATTGTGAAAAAGGAAAAAGGAACCTGAGTTAGTGTTGCCGTCGCATCCCAAACTGCAAAAGTAACAGCCGCAGGGCCTCCTGAGCGCTTATGCCGGAAAAGGCATTAAAGCTGTACGACGAGATACTTAGAGAGAGACTACACTCACATAACTTTTATTACAGTGTATTGTTATAATTGTTCTATTTTAATATTAGTTGTTGTTGTTGTTAACCTTAAATTGTGCCTAGTTTATAAATTAAACTTTATCATAGGCACATATGGATACAAGAAAACATGGTCTACATAGGGTTTGGTTCTCTCTGTGGTTTTAAGTACCCACGGGGATCTTGGGATGTACCCCCCTCCATGGTTATGGGGGGATGACTGTACTCACAGTTCTGCATTCTGATTTTATTCACCTAACATTAAATTAGCCGTTACCCTGTGGTTTTGGCTTAATTTTTCTAAATATCATCGTAGCAGCTTCTCAGTGGTCTAGATTCCATATGCTGGCGTTAAATCAGCCATTTCCCCACAGCAAGGCATTTACACAACTTAACAATATATATTTACTATGATGAAAACATTGCAAAGGGGAGGAACGTACTCTGGGAAGTTAGGAATGGCAACAAACACTTTTACGTGTCTATGGTTTTCCCTTTTGTGAAGTATGTCCTCTGCATGGATTCCAGGCCAGTGGATTATTGAGTGCAGGGGTGTGACAGGTTTATGGTTCTTTGTATTAGTGTCAGCCTCATTCCCAAACGGACTGTCCCCCACGTGCAGCTTCTGAGGATGCAGCCCCCTCTCCAGCCTGAGGTTTGCTTTTTTTAAAATTATTTTATTAATGGGGTCAAACACCTTGCCTTTCATCTGTTAATTAATTGTATTTCCTCTCCTGTGGTGTCTCTATGTGCTAAGTCACTTCAGTTGTGTCCAACTCTTTGAGACCCTGTGGACTGTAGCCTGCTGGCCTCTGCTGTCCATAGGATTTTCCAGACAAGAATACTGGAGTGGGTTGCCACGCCCTTCTCCAGGGGAACTTCCCAACCCAGACATCGAACCCATGTCTCTTACATCTCCTGCATTGCAGGCGGGTTCTTTACCACTAGCGCCACCTGGGAAGCCTCCTATCCTGTGGGGGTGCCCACATATTTTACCATGACCCCCAAATAGGAAATAATTGAAGCCATTTCCATCAGCAACATTTGTTTCCTAAACTTCAGCTCCTGGGTGTTCCTCTTGTTTGTGTACCTCTCTCCCTTGTACTATTTACTTACTACATTTTTTATTGATCTTAAATCAAGCCATTTTTTAAAAAAAGAAAACCCAGACTTGCCCTAAGCACTCATGTCTTTGGTTTACGGGTTACTTTTTTTCCCAGGAAACTCTCCAATGCGATGGGTAGGAGTGTAAATTGGTGCAGCCACTCTGGAATACAGTGTATAGGTTTCTTTAAAAAGTGAAAATAGAACTATCACACAATCCAGCAATTCTGCTCCTGGGCATATAGCCGGAAAAGACTAAAACTCTAATCTAGAAAGATCATGCACCCCAGTGTTCATAACAGCACTATTTACAGTAGTCAAGACTTGGAAACAACCTGTGCTGCCACCAAATGATGGATGAAGAAAGTGTGGTGTATCTGTACATGGAATGGTGCCCAGCCACAGAAGAGGGTGAAATGGCGCCGTTTGCAGCAACGTGGATGGGCCTAGAGGTGGGTCTTACGATACTAAGTGAAGTATCAGACAAAGACAAACGTCACACGATATCCCGTCCCGGGGAGCTCAGCTGGTAAAGAACCCGCCTGCAATGCAGGAGACCCCAGCTTGATTCCTGGGTCGGAAAGATCCTCTGGAGAAGGGACAGGCTACCCACTCCAGTATTCTTGGGCTTCCTTTTTGGCTCAGCTGGTAAAGAGTCCGCCTGCAATGCAGGAGGCCCCAACTTGACTCCTGGGTCGGAAAGATCCTCTGGAGAAGGGACAGGCTACCCACTCCAGTATTCTTGGGCTTCCTTTATGGCTCAGCTGGTAAAGAATCCGCCTGCAATGCGGGAGACCTGGGTTCAACCCTTGGGTTGGGAAGATCCCCTGGAGAAGGGAAAGGCTCCCCACTTCAGTATTCTGGCCTGGAGAACTCCATGGACTCTATAGTCCATGGGGTCTAGAAGAGTCGGACACGACTGAGTGACTTTCACTTTCATCACTTATATATGGAATCTAAAATGTGATACAATTAACTTATTTACAAAACAGAAGCAGACTCACAGACTCAGAAAACAAAACTTACAGTTACCAAAAGGCAAAGGTTCGGGGAGGGGTAAATTAGAAGTTGAGATTAGCAGATACTCACTAGTATATATAAAACAAACAACAAGGTCCTACTGCAGAGTGCAGGGAACTATGTTCAATATCCTGTAATAAACCATAATGGAGAAGGATATGAAAGACATTATATATGTTTATATACATATAACTGAAACACTTTGCTGTACACCAGAAGCTAACACAACTTAACTAACGGTAAATCAATACAACGTTGCCCCTGCTGCTAAGTCGCTTCAGTTGTGTCCGACGCTGTGCGACCCCATAGACGGCAGCCCACCAGGCTCCCCCGTCCCTGGGATTCTCCAGGCAAGAACACTGGAGTGGGTTGCCAATTTCCTTCTCCAATGCATGAAAGTGGAAAGTGAAAGTGAAGTCACTCAGTCGTGTCCAACTCTTAGCGACCCCATGGACTGCAGCCTACCAGGCTCCTCTAGCCATGGGATTTTCCAGTAAATCAACTATACTTCAATTTTTTTAAAAAAGTTACATTTTTCCCAGTACATATAAAACAAACCTATATCTGAAGGAGATCAATCCTGGAATTTCTTTAGAAGGAATGATGCTAAAGCTGAAACTCCAGTATTTTGGCCATCTCATGCGAAGAGTTGACTCATTGGAGAAGACTCTGATGCTGGGAGGGATTGAGGGAGGAGGAGAAGGGGACGACAGAGGATGAGATGGCTGGATGGCATCACTGACTGATGGAGGAGTCTGAGGACCTCCGGGAGCTGGTGATGGACAGGGAGGCCTGGCGTGCTGCGGTTCATGGGGTCGCAAGGAGTCGGACACGACTGAGCGACTGATCTGATCTGATCTGATAAACATATCCAAGAGTTGGGGGGAGGGGCCGCCTCAACAGAAAGTGAAAGTCGCTCAGTCCTGTCCGACTCTTTGCGACCCCATGGACCATACAGTCCATAGAATTCTCTAGGCCAGAATACTGGAGTGGAGAGCCTTTCCCTTTTCCAGGGGATCTTCCCAACCCAGGAATTGTACCAGGTCTCCCATGTTGCAGGGGGATTCTTTACCAGCTGAGCCACCAGGGACTCAGTAGAACTGGCAGTTAAATCTTGAGACATTTTCGGAGCCTGTTGTAAAACAGCCACTATAAAAATTCAACGATAGAAACATCCAATTCAGTAGATCCTATTAAACGCAAAGGTGACAGATATTCAAAACTCTTCACTTCCTGATTGTTTTGCTGCGTCTGCTCCTCGCTGTGCTCTTGAGGTCTGCTTATCTGTGTGGTGGAAACAGGCAGGATGGTGACCACCGCCCACCCCTTCAGGGCTCCGCACTCAGCAACATCATGTTGGCAGTGTTTATGTTTAAGCCATAGAAATGGGCAGTAAATGCTACAAACCAGGGCTGCTTTTCCCCTGCAGGACTGGTCGTTAAATGTTTACCAGCTCACCGCTGTACAGCATGGCTCAGATGCTGGCACCTCCGAGGGTCTGCCTGCCCCAGTGGTCTGCTTACCGTGGAGAAGCAGACGTTTTCTTAGGTGAAGGCAGGGTCCTGGTACTCCCGGGGACATCCCAGCAGCAGTAGCCAGGATGAGAAACAAGGCGGGAGATTCATCCACCCTTCCCAGATCCTGGTCCTTCCAGGTGCAGGGAATAAGTGACTGAGTGGGTGGGGCCAGGAGACAGAGAGCCTGGTCCGGCCTCAGGCCACACATCTGGCTCTCAGCCTCCGAGAAGACCTCTTGGCATCCCTTTGCAAACCCTCCAGTTCCATCTGCCCTTCCTTCTCTGAAAGAGTCTGCAGCAGGTACCCAGAACTCCCTGATTTATTCAACCAGCACTTTATCCAAGGTCGGCACTAGGTCATGGCCAGTGCTGAGTGCTGGGAGTAGAAAGATGAAATGGGTTTAGTCCTGCCTGCAGGGAACACTGGCTGGTGTTGGGCCAGAAATCGATCCTGCCCCTCCACTTGCTTTGCCTGGAAGATCAAGGTATTCAGCCTCGGGGTGAATATACCTCGGGGAGGGGTTGGGGAAAAAATCCCTGAAAATGCACTTCCAGAGTGAACTAGACCCACTCTTTCTGGGCCCAGGATGCAGCTCAGCGAGGTGCATGAGTGAGGGCTTTGGGTCCAGCCAACAAGATCCGAGGGCCCTGTGACCTTGGGTAAATCACTCACTCCTCCAAGCCTGTTTACTTGTCTGTGAAAACAGTGATAACCAAGAGGACAGAGGGGGTGCCTGCTGGGAGCCTGACACAGAGCCGGTGCTTAGCCCTGTGGTGCCCCCATGCCCAGGGCCCCGCTGCCGGGCGGGTGTGGGTGCCATGTACATGCATAGCGTATAGTGTGTGTGGGCATGTGTGCATGCAGAGTGCAGGGGTGTGGTTTGGGCATGGTGTGCATGTGTGTGTGTGTGTAGTGTGTGTAGATGTGTGTGTAGTGTACACACTCATCTCTGCCCCCTCCTGCCGCCTCGGTCCTGACCCAAGAGCCATGGGCAAGGGGCGTGGAGGAGGGGCCAGGGCATCTGAGCAGCTTGGGGTGAAGGAAGACAGAAACAGGGCAGGTCCAGCCTGCGGGAGCACAGCGGTGTGAATGGCGCCAGGGCCCGGGGCCAGGAGCCACGCACGGACGGCCTAGGATAAGCTGCAAATGCTCCCAGGAGGCACCTTCATCTCCCAGGGATTTACAAAAGAGTGGACCAAACCCTGAGCCCGGGGCCAGACTATGGACACAGAATGAATTAGACCCCTGTCTCAGACCCATGAGACCCTCACCCAAGCCTGGCCTCCGTGGCTTCCCTTCCCAGCTCCCCACGGGCTCCTACTTAACCCTCAAAACCTCACTCAGGTCACTCTCCTCCAGCCCCTGGAGGACCTCTGTCCCTGCTCCCATCACAGGCAGGACCACATGGTCTGTTGTCCCCTCTGTGCCACTGGACTGGGCACGAGCAAGGACACCCTGAGTCCTGCTGGGGATCCCAGGGCCCGGAGCAGAGCCCCGGGCTGGGAGTCAGGGTGGCTGACGAGCCCTGGGTAGCTCGTCCCCCCAGTGCACCGCTGACTGCTGTTTAACCTTGGGCAGCCCCTTCCCTCCCCGAGCCTTACTGTCCTCACCGTGTCAGTCAAGGGAAGGGACAGAATGCTTCCGTAGTGCCTTTCAATTTAAAACCTCCACGACCTTCTACTTGGCTAACGGAGACGCGGACAGGGACAAGAACAGATGTGGAAGGCGCTTTGAAAAATTCATAGCAGGAAGCCCAGGGAGAGAGGCTTTCCTTTTGTGGGGTGGGAGGAGGGGGAAGCTGTGGACAGAGCTGCGGATGAAAAGGACCGCTTCCGGAGCACTTTGTGGCATTTAATGTAGAATGCAGAGTGCCTGGGAAAGCAACGGCATCAAATATTTACCAAAGCAGCATTAAAAATTCACCTTTGGGATGCAGAGATTTAAAGACCCCAAGCTTCCTGCAAAAGGGCGAAATGATGGGCAAGAGAGTATGTGTAGGGTGTGAGCAATGATGTCCCTGGAACCAGGCACTGCTCCCCACGGACCCCTCCTCTACTCCCCCTGCCAAAGTGGCCTCCAGCCCTGTGTCTGCAGAGGCATGTGGGCAGCCCTCCTCAGCCATAAGCCTTTCTGAGGCTCCCGTGACCTGCGGGATAAGAACAGGTCCTCGGCTCAGCTTCCATGGACCTCCGTGATCTGGCTTCTGCTTCTCTGGGCAGCTGAGTCCCGTAGGATGAAAGGAATGAGCTTCTGAGGTTGGAGGAGATTGAGGTGGGATGAGGGGATGTTCCAGGCACTGGGAGTGGCCTGTGCAAAGGAACTGAGGCAGACAGATGCAGTGTATTTGTGCATCAGAAGCAAAATCAGGGTGCGGGAGTGCAGAGAGAAGGGGAGCACAGGAGGGGAGGGGTGGGAGACACAGGAGGGTCTGAGGTGCAGGGTCATGGTGAGGAGGAGGCTTCCTGATCCAGGGGTGGTGGGAGCTCTCCAGGAGAGGGTCAGGGGCCTTTTCAGAAGCTCTCCCTGGCAGTGAGTCCAGCAGAGGCCAGCACTGGCTCACAGGCTGGTCTGTGGCCAGGGCAGAGGAGGTGGGGGCAGAGAACCCATAGGACCAGATTGGGGAGGGGGTGGTGGGGAAACGAGGGGCTCAAATGACCGTGCCCCGGACTCTGGCCTGAGCCACTGGGGCGATGCTGGTGGGATTTCCTGAGATGGGGACCGAGGCCTGGCTTTGGGGATCAACCATCTGGAGGCTGAGGTGCCTGTGATGCTGGGGTGGGATGATGCTGCAGACAAGTCAGGGAGAAGCTTGGGGCGGGGGGTGGGGAGGGGAACGTGGGCTGAATCCCAGCTTGGACTTGGCCAAGGGGCCTGTTACGGAATCGTGCCGTGGAGGAGCGGGAGATGACCTGGGGCGAGGATGGAATGTGGGGCAAGGGACCAGGGACGCCAGCAAGGAAGTGTAGAGGGAGCAGTCCCGAGGCAGAAGGGACCCAGGAGGCCTGAAGCGGCGTGATCCTGCAGGAGCGGGGTCGGACCGAGGGGCTGTGGGGACCCAGCCTCAAATGCCAGGACCTAAGACCCCTCCCTCTGCCCACTGCTCCTAAGATGCCCCATGCCTGATGCAGAGATACAGTCAGCGGGCTCCTCCAAACATGCCATCACCGCCCCCATCCGCCAGGCCTCTTAGGATCCCAGGATGACAGCAGGCTTCTCCCTTTGGGGAAGGAAGTGAGGTTTCACGTTAGATACTTAAAAATGAAGCAGTGTCTTAGAAGACCCCAAATCATTCTAATTTGTCCACAAACAAGACCCGAGTTTGATGGTCTCTCGTTTTTCCGGGAGTCTCGGTAACCCAGAACTGCCCATCTTCACCGTCTAGAGGACCAACAAGATGTCTTGCTAAAGTCAAAATAAAAATGCCCTCTGCTAAGTCACTTCAGTCGTGTCCGACTCTGTGTGACCCCATAGACGGCAGCCCACCAGGTTCCCCTGTCTCTGGGATTCTCCAGGCAAGAAGACTGGAGTGGGTTGTCATTTCCTTCTCCAGTGAATGAAAGTGAAAAGTGAAAGGGAAGTTGCTCAGTCGTGTCGGACTCTTAGCGACCTCATGGACTGCAGCCTACCAGGCTCCTCTGTCCATGGGATTTTCCAGGCAAGAGTACTAGAGTGGGGTGCCATTGCCTTCTCAGAAAAATGCCCTAGAGGGTCTCTAAACCCCCTTTTGAAATACTTTTTCTCCCCACTTAAGACAGCCATGCACTAAGCACTCACTGCGTACGAGGCGCTTTAACACTGCCTCCTGTAACCTTGGCAAAGCCCTCACTTAGCAGAAAAGTAAACGGAAGCTCTTGGAGGCAGGTGACTGCTGGCTGGTGGTGGGAGTGAACACAGACACTCGCCAAGGGTCTGCAGGGAGCCCCGGGGCCTGGGGCCTGCCTTGCTCCTGACAGCTCTCTCTGGAGGCAGGGAAGGATGAAAGGAAGCCCTGACCCGAGAAGCCTGATCGCTCTGGGGGTCGTGGAGCCTGGCTGTGTCTGCAGGACCGGAGGGAGGCCAAGCTGGCAGCAGGGGATCAGGCCAGACGCGGCTTGTGGGGTCAGCAGGGGAGGAACCTCTTTCCAGGCAGCCTTCCTTCACAGCAGAGCCGCTCTGCTCACTAGGTAGTGAGCTCCCCGTCATTGGGGTGTGCAAACTGAGACCAGAAATTTATTTCTGGAGGCTGTTCACCCTTTCCCAGTTAAGGTACGTGAAGTGCCCATCTTAACAGTACAGTTTGGTGAACTTCAGTCTGAGATGGTGAACATTCTAACATGCAGAAGGCTTCCTCCTGACCCCTGAGTACCACTTCTCTGACATTCAGCCCCTAAGTCATTTTGCCCCACTGTAGGCGCTCCCTGGGCTGGAACTGGATGGTGTGGACCCTAGGGTCAGCAGCTCTCACACAACATTTTTTTCAATGAGATGAATTCCTCCATGATGTTGCACATATCAAGAGTCTGTTCTTATTTGCTGCTCTATAGTACTCCGCTATCTGGGCATATCACACTGTTTATCCCTTCACCTGTTGAGGGCATGTGGGTTGTTTCCACCTTGGGGTGATTATCCATAAGGCTGCTCTGAACACCCATGGCCACACGCTCTGGTGAACAGGTAGACACAGTTCTCTTGGGTGCCTAGGAGTGTCTGATGGCTGCTGCAAACAGTGACCATAAACTTGGTGGCTTAGAACAGCACACATGTATCCTCCTGTAGTTCTGACGGGCAGAGGTTCCCAAGGAGCCTTGTAAACTCCTGATGTCCAGGTGTTGGTAGAGCTTGTCTCTTGGAGGCTCCAGGCAGAATCTGTTCCTGGGGGCAGCCTCTGTCCACAGCTCGTAGACCCTTCCTCCGGTGGCATCACTGTGACCTCTGCTTCCATCCTCATATCTCCTCTGACTCTGACCCTCCTGCACCCTCCTTGTTCAAGGACCCTCGGGATGACCCTGGGCCCACTTGTGTAACCAGTCTCTCCATCACAGTCACATTCCTAGCTTCTGGGGGTTAGGACAGGGACCTCTTTGGGGGCCTGAGCTGTGCCTACACAGGGGCACATGCAGCGTCATGGGACAAGGGGTATGTTCAGCCCCAGCACGTGTGGTTTGTCAGTTTCCCTAAGCAGCTGAACCTCTTTGCCCTCCCCAGGTTGTGGGTGAGAGCTCCTCCTCCCCGACCTCCTCATCTTTGTCACCTTGCCCTTTATTTCAGGGGCATGGAGGGCGGCGTAGTTTTACGTTGCCTTTTCTCCATGCTTGCGTTTCAGCTTCTATCATCATTCCACGAGCACACGTCCTCCATGCAGCCCCCCATGACCACACCTTTTACTGCTAAGAGCGCTGCGCTGGAGTGGGGTTGGGGGACTGCCCACTTAGCCCTGCACTGGTCCTGCACTGTTCTCTTCTTTGAGATGTGGTAACAGTGTGAGTATGATAACCTCTCAAGTTACTGTGAGAATGCTCTAGAAATTGAGCTGAAAACTCCAGTCCCCGGCGCCTCGCTCCTGGTCTCCGGGGGAGCTCTTATCAGCGCTGAGGGCGCCTTATCTGCAGCTCACCTGGCAATTAGTCCTTTTGCTGGTCTGACACCTCTGCTTTTACCCGAAGCCGTTATTTTTACTGAGTCTCAGCCTTCTGGAAGTGTTCATTGTTATTCAAATTGCCAGATGCTCCGTCGTATCTCCCCAGTACCTTTGCAGACCCCAGCTGGAGACCCTCCTCATCCCCACCCAGGTCCCAGGCTGCACCTCTCTCTACAGACCTGTTGCCCAGCCCAGCCTCCCCCTACCCAGCCCGTCCAGGAGGGGTGACCATGCAGCCTAGCGGGTGGCAGCGCAAGCTGAACTCTTGGCTCCAAAAAGAGCTCCATAGGTGACTCTGGGCAAATCGCGATTCCTCCCTTTGCCTCGGTTTCCTCATCTGTAAATGGAGGAAGTAAAAGTCCCACTTTCTAGGGTTGTTGGGAAAGCAAAGTGAGATGAGGCTAGAAAGTGCTGGGACAGTGCCCGGTCCAGGAGAAATCCCCCATCACAGCAGCCCTGACGCTGGCCTTGCCGGGAATTAAGAAGGATCTTGTCTGCACCCCCGAGCCCTGGGGTCACCTGAGCTGATCTTAGACTCACGCCACCTGGAAGATGCCATGTCACCCTCTGTGACTTTCTGCTTGGCTTCTGCTAAGGCAGCTCCCGTTCCTGGAGTGCCCTCCCCCACTTCCTGCAATGAGTTTTCCCCTGAGTCCCCGCCCCCATCCAGACCACGCCCCCAGGCTCTCAGCGCTGACTTGATGTGGATCTGTTGCTTTTCTTCTGGGGGTCCCAGTGCGGCTCCCTGCTGGCTCCGAGTCCTCGAGGGCTGGGCCCATGCCCCACAGGTCTGTACCCCAGCACCCAGCCCAGGCCTGGCAGAAGATGCCACCAGCAGGGGCTGCCGGACGCCATCGTCCTGCTTTGGTCTCGCTTGCACGGGAAGCCCTTGTTTTTGAACCAGTTCCAGAATGATGGACAAGTCTTTGATCCTAATCTTCGGCTCGTACCCACACTGCTGCAGTAAATGAGCTTGTAAGAATTTTGCCCTTGTGGGTGTGTTTGTTGGATGATGGTTAAGTGGAATTACTGGGTCAGAGGGCGTGTGCATCTGTGACTTCGGTATGTGCCAAGCTGCCTTCCAGACATGAACTGATGTCCTTCCCACCAGCACAGAAGGCAGAGGCTCCCCCCCCCCCCGCCCCAAACCAGCACACACGTGGTGCCCTTTCAGCCTTTCTGACCTTTGTGGGACTTGCTTGAGTGGAGGAATGTGGACGTTTCCTCTGGCCTATGCTCTGGAATGCCTTCCCATTATGGCTTTCATTGGCATGTCTCTCATTTTAAACTTTGGTTTTGCAATTGGACAGTTTCTTTCTTCTTGGCAATTGGTTTGTTTAGATTCTCTCTTCTGAGATTCTTTGGGTAATTTCTATTTTCCTGGAAATTCACCCATCTCATCAGAGTGTTCTGACTTCGATGGACAGAGTTGAGCAGGTGGGCCCCCTCTTTCTTCTGTCATTTGTCTGTCCCCTCCATCTTTCTGGAGTACCTGCTCTGTACCAAGTGTTGTTGGTCCTGGAGGTACAGCAGGGGGCCAGAACCACTGAAAAGTCCTACTTATATGGAGCCTAAAGACGATTTAAAATGCATCTGGAAAATACATGGAGTGTCAGATGGTGATAAGTGCTAGGGAGAAAAACCCCATGAGAGCAGGGAGAGAGTGGATCGTGGAGTCCAGCTTTTGATGGGGTGGTCAGAGAGGGTCTCAGTAATGGGTGACTTGAAGGACATAAGGGAATATTGTAGTTCAGTTGCTAAGTTGCATCTGATTCTTTGTGACCCCATAGACTGCAACACGCCAGGCGTCCCTGTCCATCACCAGCTCCCAGAGTTCACTCAAACTCATGTCCATGGGGTCGGTGATGCCATCCAGCCCTCTCCTTCTCTGCTGCCCCCTTCTCCCTTTGTTCCCCATCTTTCCCAGCATCAGGGTCTTTTCCAATGAGTCGGTTCTTCGCATCAGGTGGCCAAAGTACTGGAGCTCCACCTTCAGCGACAGTCCTTCCAATGAATATTCAGGATTGATTTCCCTTACGATTGACTGGTTTGATGTCCTTGCAGTTCAAGGGACTCTCGAGAGTCTTTTCCAACACCACAGTTTGAAAGCATCAACAGCCATGTGTTTATCTGGGAGAAGAGATGGCAGTGGGCTGGTGCAGGTGCTAAATTGGTCTGAGTTCTTGGAGAAACGCAACCAACAGGATAGATATAGATAGAGTGAAGATGCAGATGTAGGTTTCTATATATAAATCTAGATACAGATATATATCTCTATATAAACAGATATCTCTATAATATAGATAAGATGTATAAGATCTACATAGAGATATATATATATAAAGAGATTTACTCTAAGGAATTGGCTTCTGCAGATTTGGAGATGCAAAAGTTCCAAGATCTGTAGGTGGCAAGCTGGAGACCCGGCAGAGCTGATGGCCCGGTGTGGTCCAGGTCTGCAAGGCCTGAGAACCACAAGAGCCAATGGTGCAAATGCCAGTCCCAAGTCCGATTGCAGGAAAAGACTGATGACCAGCTCAAAAACAGGCAGGCAGAAAGGGAACCCGCCCTTCCCCTGGCTGTTCCTTGACCTTCAGTGGATTGGAAGAGGCTTACCTGCCTTGGGGAGGGCGATCCACTGGACTCAGTGTACAGATTCAAAGGGGAAGTTCATCCAGAAACACCTTCACAGACACACACAGAACCGTGTTTGATCAAATATCAGGGCACCACCCCCATGGGCTAGTCAGTTCAGTTCAGTTCAGTCACTCAGTCGTGTCTGACTCTTGGTGACCCCATAAACCACAGCAGGCCAGGCATCCCTGTCTATCACCAACTCCCAGAGTTTACCCAAACTCATGTCCATTGAGTTGGTGATGCCATCCAGCCATCTCATCCTCTGTCGTCCCCTTCTCCTCTTGCCCTCAATCTTTCCCAACATCAGGGTCTTTTCCAATGAGTCAGCTCTTCGCATCAGGTGGCCAAAGTATTGGAGTTTCAGCTTCAACATCAGTCCTTCCAATGAACACTCAGGACTGATCTCCCTCAGGATGAACTGGTTGGATCTCCTTGAAGTCCAAGGGACTCTCAAGAGTCTTCTCCAACACTACAGTTCAAAAGCATCAATTCTTTGGCGCTCAGCTTTCTCTATAGTCCAACTCTCACATTCATACACGACTACTGGAAAAACCATAACCTTGACAAGACGGAGCTTTGTTGACAAAGTAATGTCTCTGCTTTTTAATATGCCATCTAGGTTGGTCATAACTTTCCTTCCAAGGAGTAAGCGTCTTTTAATTTCATGGCTGCAGTCACCATCTGCAGTGATTTTGGAGCCTTCCAAAAATAAAATCAGCCACTGTTTCCACTGTTTCCCCATCTATTTGCCATGAAGTGATGGGATGGTCCAGTCAAAGCTATGGTTTTTCCAGTAGTCATATACGGATGTGAGAGTTGGACCATAAAGAAGGCTGAGCACCGAAGAACTGATACTTTAGAACTGTGATGCTGGAGAAGACTTTTGAGAGTCCAGTGGACAGGAAGGAGTTCAAGCCAGTCAATCCTAAAGTAAATCAACCTGAAAATTCACTGGAAGGACTGATTCTGAAACTGAAGCTCCAATACTTTGGCCACCTGATGAAAAGAGCCAACTCATTGGAAAAAAACCCTGATGCTGGCAAAGATTGAGGGCAGGAGGAGAAGGGGACAACAGAGAATGAGACGGTTGGATGGCATCACCAACTCGATGGACATGAATTTGAGCAAGCTCTGGGAGATGGTGAAGGACAGGGAAGCCTGACTTGTTGCAGTCCATGGGATCCCAAAGAGTCAGACCCAACTGAGCAATTGAACAACAGCAACAACCCCCATGGCACAGTCAGGTTGACACTTAGAATGAGCCATCAAGACTGCAGCAGAGTGAACAGAAGAGGGAAGATGAGGGGTGTGACCAGAGAGGACAGCGTGGAAAGTCTTTGGCTTCTACTCTGAGTGAGATGGGAGCCAATGAGGGTTTTGAGCAGAGGAGTGACATGACCCGACATACCGTAGATTTTCACAGGATCCCTCTGGCTGCTGTATGGAGAAAAGACAAAAGGCCTGGGCTAGTGAGGAGGCCACAGCAGGAGTGGTGGAGGAGGCAGGAAGGGCGGGTTGATGGCCATACCCGCGGCTCTACTGATGGGCTGGTGGTGGACGTGAGAGCAAGAGGGGCCAAGGATGCTCTGGGACTCATTGTTGGTTGGCATTTGCTTTGTTTCTGCCCATTCTTTTTTGTGTAATTATGGCAAAGCACATAACAAAACTTATCATTTTAACCACTGTACTTTTCACAGGCGTTGAGTGCACTCACACTGTTGTACAACCATCGCAACCATCCACCTCCAAACCTTTCTCATCATCTACCCATCCTACTCTAGGAAGCCTTTCCGAATCATTCTACCTTCAGTGACTTTTGTTTGTAATCCGGTCTCAGTCTTTTTTTCTTAGCAAGTGTGTATATGGCTCATTAACATTTACTAATATGGCAGCTACATTCAGTCTTAGTTCTGGCATCATCGTTTATGGTATGCTTTCTGCTTTTATAGCTTTTGTGGGGGTTGTCAATTTTCACCATATGCTCTCTGTTTTCTTTATTTTTTGTGTATATGTCTTCTGACAATTTGGAAGGCTGTGTTTTTCATCCCATAGTTATCTTCACAATTATACTGTCATATGACACCTTCAATCCTCTGTTTCTTTAGACAACGTTTATTTTCTCCCTACTATGAGTGATGCCCAAATTAGAATATTTCTACTTTCCCCTCTCCTTCTCCCTCTTCCGTCAAATGATTTTAGCTGATTATATTAGTTTTCCCATTTGCCTTTGTACCTCTAATATTATTTCCATCTCTAAACGATTTTCTGGACTTCTAGCTATAAACACAGAAGACAGTTTACATATATTACCTCCCTCCTCTGACCTCCACCCTCCCTCCTATAGTTTGTATCAGTTTTCTGTTATCTCTTTTGTTCTTTTTTTATAACAGTCACAATACATTAGTTTCAGACATGGTCCTACAGCTAAACAGATTGTCCTTGCCAGCACTCTTGCCAGAGTCACTCTACTTGCCAGAGTTACTCTCAGTTGCTCAGTCATGTCCAGCTCTTTTCAACCCCATGCACAGCATCACACAAGACTTCCCTGTCCTTCATTTTCTCTGAGCTTGCTCAAATTCATGTCTGTCGAGTCGGTGATACCATCCAACCATCACATCCTCTGTCGCTCCCTTCTCCTACCCTCAGTCTTTCCCAGCATCAGGGGCTCTTCGCATCTGGTAGCCAAAGTATTGGAGCTTCAGTTTCAGCATCAGTCCGTACAATGAATATTCGGTGCTGATTCCCTTTAGGATTGACTGATTTGATCTCCTTGCAGTCCAAGGGACTCTCAAGAGTCTTCTCCAACACCACAGTTCAAAAGCATTGATTCTTCAAGGCTCAGCCTTCTTTATGGTCCACTCTCACATCAGGCTTCCCTGATGGCTCAGACGGTAAAAAATCTACCTGCAACGTGGGAGACCCAGGTTTGAGCCCTGGATTGGGAAGATACCCTGGAGAAGGAAATGGCAACCCACTCCAGTATTCTTACCTGGAAAATCCCATGGACAGAGGAGCCTGGTAGGTTACAGTCCACGGGGTCAAAAAGAATTGGACATGCCTGAGTGACCTCACTTTGTTTCTCACATCCTTACGTGACCACTGGAAAAACCAGAGCTTTGACTATATGGACCTTTGTCGGCAATGTGATGTCTTTGCTTTTTAACATGCTGGCTAGGTTGGTCATAGCTTTTCCTGCAAGGAGCAAGTGTCTTTTAATTGTGTGGCTGCTGTCACCATCCACAATGATTTTGAAGCCCAAGAAAATAAAGTCTGTCACTGTTTCCATTGTTTTGCCATGAAGTGATGGGACAGGATGCCATGATCTTAATTTTTTGAATGTTGAGTTTTAAGCACTCTCCTCTTTCACCTTTATTAAGAGGCTCTTTAGTTTCTCTTTACTTTCTGTCATTAGGGTGGTGTCATCTGCATATCTGAGGTTATTGATATTTCTTCCAGCAATCTTGATTCCAGTTTAAGCTCCATCCAGCCCGGCATTTCGCATGATGTACTCTGCAGTGAAGTTATCTAAGCAGGGTGACAATATACAGCCTTAACATACTCCCTTTCCAGTTTTGAACCAGTTTGTTATTCCATGTTCGGTTCTAACTGTTGCTTCTTGACCTGCGTACAGGTTTCTCAGGAGGCAAGTAAGGTGGTCTGGTATTCCCATATTTTTAAGGATTTTCCCCAGATTGTTGTGATCCACATAGTCAAAGGCTTTGGTGTAGTCAATGAAGCAGAAGTAGATGTTTTTCTGGAATTCCCTTGCTTTTTCTGTGATCCAACGGATGTTGGTAATTTCATCTTTAGTTCCTCTGTCTTTTCTAAACCCAGACTGTACATCTGGAAGTTCTTGGTTCACACAGTATTGAAGCCTAGCTTGAAGGATTTTGAGCATTATCTTGCTAGCATGTGAAATCCTATGAGTATCCTCTATTAATTTATGCAAGAAGGGCTCATGCGAGCTACAATTTAAAAAATATGTTTTAAACGTTTTTCTGCTGACTTTATATTTAAAATCTGATATATCTGGGCCTTAAATTCTTTCTTCACTCATTCATTCAACAAAGTGTGCCAGTTACTGTTCCAGACCCTGGCAATACAAAAATGAACATAACACGCCAATGCCATGACCCTCATGCAGTTTATTATCTAGTTGGGAGAGACAAATGATAAGCTAGGCCAGTAAGTAAAATATTTGGTGTGCTGGACTGAGCTAAGTCTAGGGAGAAAGATAAAGCAGGTGATGGGGGACCTGGCTCAGTTTCATGAAGTAGAAGAGAGAACTCCACAGACTTTCTTGCCCAGAGCCCACTAATGCAGACTGGGGTATTGGCTCTGCCCTTCAGAGCGTCACTCACTCTGGAAACATGGGCTTTACTGGCTCAGTCAGAGCCCTTCCGTCAACTCCACACCCTTGACCCTGGAACACACACTGGAGCTTGATTGAAAATGGCTTATCTGTGGTTCGGTTGCTAAGTCATATCCGACCCTTTGTGACCCCATGAACTGCAGCTCACCAGGCTTCCCGGTCCTTCAATATCTCCCGGATTTTGCTCAAACTCATGTCTGTTGAGTTGATGATGCTATCTAACCATCTCATCCTCTGTCGCCCTCTTCTCCACCTGCTCTCAATCTTCCCCAGCGTTGGGGTCTTTTCCAATGAGTCAGCTCTTCACATTAAGTGGCCAAAGTAATGGAGCTTCAGCTTCAGTGTCAGTCCTTCCAATGAATATTCAGGGTTGATTTCCTTTAGGAATGACTGTTTTGACCTCCTTGCTGTCCAACCAGATGCATGTAGCAGAAACCCAGCTACAGTGGTGTGGAGGCAGATGGTCTGGGGCTGTCACCAAAGCCAGGTTTCCCCCTGCTCCCTTCCTGCTCCGCCCGCAGTGGTGAAGGTCTGTCGTTCTCGTGCTGTTTCTTTGGATCCATGTTCCCTTCCCAGTAGACTTCAGCTCACGTGGCATTGGCCAGAGTGGGTCACGTGGCCACCCTTGTCTGCAAGGGAGTATGGGAAGCTGAGTATTTGTGACTGGGTCATTGCTCCTATAAATGGGTATAGGACTGGGGGTTTACTGTGTCTGCCACAGATGGAGTTTGTGTTTCTTTTCCTTGTTATCCTTATTTGAGGTGATCTCCAGGAGAGAAAGGACAATGGCAACTCAACTCTGCCAATCAAAGCTGTAAGTGCCCCCACGGGCTGATGTTTACTCTCCTGATCTTCTCCCAGTGATCTGTTGACCCATCCACGTGCCAGCATTGTTGTGGTTTCCTCTCCATGGCTTTGTATGATATGGTCACATTCAGTGGTGTGACCCCAAGATTCATAATGTTTTCTTTTATTTTTATTATGGGTGTCATCAGCATCTGTTCTTAATATCTTCTATTTGTTATAACAAGGGCGACCATATGGTTTAATATCCAAAGCAGAGTACTTTTGAAGGTAAAAGGGGAACAGTATCGAAAATTATAAGTATTAACTGAGACTGTCTTAAGCCAAGACATTATAATAACCCTGGCAATCACTGAGGCAGAAAAGCGCTGTTGGTTTTTGTGAGTTGATCTGATGTCTTACAGATTGAAAGTTGTATCTTTATGTGTGCACCCTGTGTTCTAATAATTAGCTTGTTGATTCTCTTGGGTTTTCTATGTACATGATCTGCCAATAATGGTAATTAGGGTTTTTCTGTTTCTTTCCCAACTCTTTATGCTTTTTTCTTATCCTAATGCTTGGGCCAGAGGCTTCCCTGGTGACTCAGATGGTAAAGAGTGTGCCTGCAGTGCGGGAGACCCGGGTTCAATTACTGGATGGGGAAGATGCCCTGGAGAAGGAAATTGCAACCTACTCCAGTATCCGTGCCAGGAAAATTCCATGGATGGAGGAGCCTGGCAGGCTACAGTCCATGGGGTCGCAAAGAGTGGGACACGACTGAGTGACTTCACTCGCTCAGAGGTAGTGGTGCTCTATGGAGCCATAGTGATGGCAGACTTGCTTTTCTTGCTTCCAGCCTCAAAGTCAAACAATTCTCAGTGTGTAGGAAACAAAGATGGCATATGTGTACAGAGAAAAACCTGGTTTCTCCTGCCTCAGGCCAGACAGAAATGTCCCCATGGAGGAGACACCATGTGATACTCTGTTCCCTTCTGCTTTCCTAGAAAACCCTTTTGCCGTGCCTCAGGATGGGGGAGGTGAGACCCAAAGCACCTGGCTCAGCCTCCGAGAAGAACAACTTCAAGATGCCAGGGAGAGCCAAGACGGCTGTGGCGGTGCTGGAGGAGAAGATGCTACCTGTGCCCGAACCCCCTTCCTTGGACTTCTAAGACTAGAAGCAAACAGCGGTGGGGGGCCAGGGTGCAGGAAGGGGCTTCTGAGCCACCCGTCTGTGAGCAATAGTCCTACTTTGGGCTGGTGGCTTCTGAGAGGTGGCACCACTGCGGACTCAGGATGACTGACACGGCTGCTCAGGCCAAGTCAAGCAGAAGGATTCAGGCCTGTGCATCCTATCCATGGCTCCCTTGCCCCTGCTCCCTCCAGTCGTGGCCCGTGGGCCCATCCGTGTCAGAATTTTGAATGTGAGTGTGTGTGCGTGTGTATGATTAGGGGTGTCTTTTTGTTTGAGTGGTTTTATTGGGGGTCCCCCAAGTTCTCTGATGGGCTTGGGTCTGCTTGTGGTGGGGGTCCCGGCCAGCTCTTGCTGGCAGCTGTGAGCCAGATGGAGTTGGCAAGCATGGGGTACAGCCCCACCGTGCCTCCAGGGGTGCTTGGGATGTGGAAATGCCTGTGGGGATGCATTCTTATGGACTTTTTTTCCCGTAATGACAGTGATGATGAGAGACACATCTCAGGCCATCTACGGGGCAGGCAGTAGACTGACTGTCTTCACACACACCCGCTCGCATCACTTGGGAAGTGAGCGGGATGAACTCCCTGCAGAAATGGCCTGGGTCTCACAGCCAGGAGGAGACCAGTTCTCGGCCTGACCTCAGAGGTCTAAGAACCCAAAGGCAGAGCTCCCCAGCCCAGGGTACCCCCAGTACGGTCCCTGGAGCATCTCCCCAGTGGCTTCTCAGTGGATGGGCCACTGTCCCAAGCTTTCCACCACTGCTGCCCCGGAACCTTCTTACAGCATATTCTGTCTAAGCACCTACTGTATATCAGGCTTGCTGGGAAGTGATCTGGAAAGGACCTGAGTCAGACAGGTCTCCTCTTTGCCCCCAGTGGGAAGAAACAGACACACAGATTGCTGGACAGAGTGATGAGCACTATGGAAACCCAGAAGGGAAGGTTCTAGAAGCCCTTCCCATTTAAGGCGAAATTTCCATGCAAACCTGGATGTTCATAGTATCTGTCCACTGAGCTCACCACCACCGCCATCCACCCCACTGCCCCAGGGCGCACACGTGGAAAGGCATGATCTGGGAAATGATCACATAAATCCCTGAAGGCCAAACTGGCAGTGTAGACACCCTATTCCACTGGTGTTAGTGATGCCGGAATCTCCCCCAGCACCCAGCTGGGTGGGTCCCTGCTCCTCTGCTCAAGTACCTTTCCTCAGCTAGACCCAGTGTCTCCAACGGACCCTCCATCCATCACGCGTGGCAGAGAGGAGGCAGCCCCGTGGTACTGGTCAGCTGGGGGAGAGGACAGGGGAGAAATAAGCAGTGAATAGGAAGGTAGTAACAGCAGTGAGCCCTGAGCCAAGAATTCAGTCAAAACGGGGTTCGTGAGGGTTAAATTTGGCTAGTCTGGGAAGGCCTTTCTGAGCAAGTTAAGCCCAGATCTGAATGGTCAGCAAGAGCCAGCCGTGGACATTGGAGATAGAAGAGCTTTCCAGGCAGAGGGAACAGCTAGTGCAAAGACCCTGAGGCGGCAACCAGCTTGATGATCTCAAGGAACCAAGAGAAAGTCAGGCTGGCATGGATGCAGAAGAAAGGTGGGAAGAGAGGCAAGTGAGAGCCCAGACACTGTGGTTCACTGAGACACCCGAAGCGGGTCAGACATAACACCCACCCTCTGATAAAGCAGAAGGACATTTCAAGGGCATCAGGCATTCTGCATCCAGCCTGGCTCATCAACCCCATAGAGAAGGGACTCCTCCCATGTCATGGACTAGGATACTGAGACTCAGATGGGTCAGGTGACTTGACCAAGGTCACAAGGGCAAGCTGAGGAAGACCCAGACCTATAGCTTGAGTCTCATCTCCTCCAGACAGTGCTGCCAGAACCCAGGGGTACAGTTTGGCGGAGGCCAAGCTGGAGAACCTCTGCCTGGAGTCTTGCTTAGGGATCGGCGCTGCTTCTTTCATCCTGGATGCTGAGTCATCCCCGGACCTGCCCTGGGGACTTGTCCAAGTGGAGCAGCTGTTTCAATGGAGGGTTGCTCAGCAGCCATTCGGCAGAGCTGGATCAGCCCACACCTTCATCCCATGCACAGAACCCTGGGAGTCAGAGAAACCCCAGCTGGGGGGAGGGGGTTGGGCACAGGCCCAGACTCTGACATCAGCTCTGTAGGAAGATCAGGGTGGCCTCGGGCAAGTCCTGTGCCTCCTCTACTGTCCGTTGCCCCATCTCTAAAAGGAAGGGGTTGGACCAGGTGTTTAAGGGGCTTGCATCTCCAGCTTCCTGAGGTTCCGGGTGGAGCTCATGCAGCTGTTCACACGGAGACACTTCCTCTGCCAAGAGGGAGCTTGTGGCCCTGCCTCCCTGCCACGAACACTGGGCCCAGGGTCACTGTCACAGAGACAAGCAAGGGCTGCAGCCCCCTGATTTGTGCCACTCAGCTTGAGAACTTGCAGGACGCTGCTCCTGGCCCCACAGAGGTCTCTCCAGGAGGGACTGATGACCCCTTGGCTGTTTGTGGTCGCAGCCAGTAAGGGATCAGAACGCTCTGTTGTAAGCAGGGGGCCCCTCACCATGTAGCCCAGCAGCCATCACAGACAGCAAAGCAGCGGGGCAGCCTGGGATGCAGGGGCAGAGTGTGGGGACCCACAGCCCTGCCCCTTCCCCACCTGGGCGGTCTTGGGCAAGTCGCCTCACCTCTCTGAGGTTCGCCTGTCCAGTGTGTGGAGTGGGGGCCATGGCTGGAGTGATTGAGGGGTGGGGGCTGTGTGGGTGGTGTGAATGCTCATCTGAAAGGCAGGCATGCCATCCAGTCCCTCCTGGTGTCCACAGGTCCTCAAAGCCCCCAGGGGATGGGCCACCCTGGCGAAAACCTGTCCCATCCTACCATGGCAGATAGATGTGCCCGTGAGTATAGCACCCCCGAGAAGAAGATGCTTAGGGTAGCGACAGGTTCAGGTAGAGATTTACAGACTTGGTGTTTTTTTAGTGACTCCCAAACTTGTTTTTTCAAGCTGGCTACTTTTACTTTTTACTGTGAGCTTCACATACTTTGCTAAAATAACAATAATAATAATGATACTGTGGAAAGAAAAACAAAAAAGAAGAGAAAGAAGATGGCAATATATCCGCTGAGGAATCTGTCCTTAACCCCTTGTATTCGTAAGGACTTTTTCCCACTGGGAACCGTGTGTTATCAAGAGCAGTTTTATGCTTTCTTTCTCGTCTGTGTTTAGTGTAATTGTGCGTTTTGGAATCTCTACTCAGAACCAATCTCTGGTAGCACCCATGGGTCTCTCTGCCCTCCCCTGAACCTCCGAGATCCCCCTGCAGCCCAAGGACCAGCCTGCTGTACAGGAGGGCGGGGGACCGCCAGATGCCCGCCCGACATCTGATGCTGACCGGGCCCTATAGGAAACAGGCCTTAACTGAAAACACATACACACACACGTGCGCACGCACACACGTGCACACACATGAGTCTGCAGGTAGAGCCCATCCCTCTGATGCTTCATAGCGAAATACCAGGCAGGCAGCTAGTGTTCCTGGGGTGGTGGCGTTTCCCTTCCTTATCCAACACCTTCAGGCAAGTTCAGACCCCGGGCTGGAAAGGGGAATCAGGGGAAACACGACCAGGAGTGGGGTTGGCCGTCTTCTTAAGAGGAGCTTCCTGGCTCCCTTGAGGCCATTCCACCAAGATTAGGGGTGTGGCTGGACCTGGCACCATCTGCCATGTACCCAGTAGACGCCCAGACCCCTGCCCACACCAGGCTGGGGTCCCACCCCTTGGCCATCTCTCCAGACCACAGTCCCTGCTCAGGCCCTGTCTCCTGGCTCCTCTGACACTGCATTTAGTGTGTCTACTGGAGGTCATGCTATGAAAGAAGACAAGTTTCCCAGAGTCTCAGGCTTTTAAAACTTGTTCATTGGTTTATGTTTATTTCTTCAGTTTGGCTGACTGGCCGCCACCAGTAGGAGGAGTCTTGGCCTAGGTGGTCCTGAGAGGTGAAACTGCAGATTCAGCAGTGACCCCAGTTGGCCTGGCAGCCTCAAGCAGAGATGCTGGCGGCGCTGCCTGTCTCTGTGGAGGGGCAGCCGTGTCATTACACAGACGTCTGGGTGGGCCCCCCTCTCTGCGGCAACTCTGGGGGATTCTTATCTGACTGCTCATCAGTGAGCATCAGATGGTGTCTGCCTGTTCTCAATGGCCTTCTGAAAGGTCAGCGGGGCAGCCGCCCACCCAGGGACTGGATGGCAGTCTTGTCACTGCCACCTGCAGCCCCAGAACCCACCGCCAGGCTGGAGTGACGTCCTGTCCCCTCTGGAAAATCCACACTTCACCCCGTGTGACCGTGTGACCGGCTCCAAGCTCCCCAGCTCCTCCTGAGGGCATAAACGCAGTGCCAGATGGTACCGAAGTGAGCGTATGCAGATCTGGGGCCCGTGGCCTGAAAACTCAAAGGTTGAGTTGAGCAGTCAGGTGAGACAGAAGAGTCTAGAAAATCCATTTTGCTCATACATGCCTTCATTCATCCGTTCAACAAAAATTTACCCAGCGCCCCTCTGGGAACAGTTCCTGCTGCAGATGGAGAAGGCGGGGGAACCCGCCGTGTCCGAGGGAGAGGCCGGGACCCCCTGTGAAATGACTTGCCGTGCCTGATGGTTAGGAATGCTCAAATCTGCAGGGAGAATAAGTGACCTTGGAGGTGACATTGTTCCCCCGCCCCCAAGCCCCCAGTCCAAGACGCTGCCAGATAGTTGGTGCTAGAGAGATGCTTGGTGAGTCAGCGGCTTGGACTGTCGGTTACACAGTACCTAAAACTCCTATCTTCCCATCAAAGCCCTGACCCACGTGCCCTTGACGGACTGAAATCCAGGGCTGCTGCAGTGCCTGCCTCCAGGGGGCGCCATTTCTGTAGACGGCGCTGTGAACGGCCGCCCCTGGGTTGGTGCAGTGGGCTGCCCTGTGACTTGCCCTAAAGTGCTCTCTGAAATGTGCAGGACCCCATCGAAGCCAGCGAGCCCCCAGGAGGGTCACCACGCACGTGACCAAAAGCTGCAGATGCCGTGGCCTCTGCGGGCATCTGGCGTGGCCGCAACTGGACCCAAACTGGTGACCCTGAGAGAGCCTCTTCTTGGAACCTCACCTCGGGTTCTCACCTTGGATCCTTCCTGTCTCTTCCCCATCTTCTGGGTTAAAGCTAGTGGGCTATGTCACGGTCAGCTAACCAGAGTCTAGGTGATGATGGGCAGTAACTAAAGGGGACTGCGAGGGTGAGGGGCCCGGTCCCCCTGACCAGGCGGGACCCCCTCGCCCCCAGCCGGACAAGGGCACAGACAGACTGGTCTCTCCTGTAAGCCCCCATTTCACGTGCGCAGGCATGGGGTGTCTCTGAGAGCTGATAACCGGGAAAACCAAAAACCAATAATATTCCTAATAATAATAATAATATAATGTAATAACAATAATGTGTTTTACACGGACCGCTGTTGCACTGCTTTTGTCTTTATATACAGTAGTTTTTATAAAGATGTCCTTAGGTTTTAATAAAGGAGTGTCACATCAGCTCTTCCCTGTCCTGAAATTTGTTTTCATGTTCCACCTTGTCCCTGGGGGGCAGCTGTGCTCACATCTGTTGTTGCTCCATCAGGGAGGGCGGACCCCCAGGGCCTGGGGGGGTCTCAGCCGAGGAGCTGCCTGGGGTGGCGTTAGGGGCACCCGCTCATACAGTGTCCCCCCAGAAAGCTTCAGAGGGTCCACAGCCAAGGGCAGATCGAGAGGGCAGATGATGACCACCTTGCAGAGGGCAAGAACCAGGTGGGAAAGCAGACAGGGCCCCCCAGGGGGGCACTGGCGGGTGGTGGGCGGGTCAGCGACAGTTGCTGGGGACTCAGCGCCATCCCCGCCTGTGCCCGTGGACGATGCAGGCAGAGGGGGGCTCTGCTGGTCAGGTTTCCAGGCCCCGCTTGGAAGACAGCCCCCCAACAGCGGGGCCGCCCTCAGGCTGGTGGGTCCGCGGTGGAGGACCAGCCTCCGCGCTCCAGCAGGGACAGACATGCTTACTGGGCATATAGGGTTCTGTGCCTCCAACCCAAGGGGGCCATGCTGGAGCCTCTTTCCCCCAATCTTCAACCCCATCATTCCCAACTGGCCCAGAGCAGTGGCAGCCCTCTGGCCGTGTCCAGCTCAGCTCGGGAGTTTCGGGCTCAAGTGCTAGTCAAACCCTCCCTGTCAGCCCACCTGACTTGAGCTCCAGCCCAAGGTCCAGACTCTCAGCACACACCCTCCTCCTCCCGAAACCTCCCCCCAGCACCCCCACCCAGCCTTCTGGCTGGAGCAGAGAAAAGGACCAGGCAAAGGTTGGGGGGATGGACAGGGTTGACGTCACTGTTTTGCTGCTGCAGGCACGTCCTTGGGGTACATTGAGGATCTTTGAAGAGGCTTTGGGGAGGGTGTGCCCCTGTTTCCAGGCAAGGAAGGCCAGGCCAGGATGCAGCCTCATTCCCACACACATGCACACTCACACACGCACACGCCTCCCTGCCTTGGTGCTGGGAGGGGGACAGAATAACCTTTAGAATAAAGATTCCACTGGAAAGCTGCCTTCTGTCTCCCAGTGGTCCCTTCTCCCCATCACGGTTAGCTCCGGCTCCAACTGCTGACAGGGGTGCCAGCATGAGAAAGGACAGGGGCGGCTCCAGAGGCTTCAGGATCTCAGGTGCCCAGTCGAATGTCTCAGACTTGATCCAATGGGCAGCAGGGAGCCGTGGTCAGGCTGGGGGCACAGGAGAGACAAGATCAATCTGTCCTGGGGGACAGCAGGGTCTGGGCCTGGAAAGGATGCTCTCCGGCAGGACTTTGTAGGCTGAAGGCCATCAGTGATGACGGTGGAGAAGCTGAGCCATGCTGGCTCCCGCCCCACTTCTCTGTACCCTCTTCCTCTCCTGCTCGGCCCCTGAGCCATTGGGCACAGCCGACTGGCGCTTCCTTAGCGAGGAAGCACAGCCTGTGATCCATACTGGACAGATACTACTTCCTGCCCGAGAGAAATGTCTGCAGGAAGTAGGGCCACCTGCCTCCACACTGGGAGCAAGCCAAGGGGTCCTCCCAGGATGACTGCCCTCACGCCACCCCGGCCCCAAGCCACCACAAAACGGAGCAGCCAGGCTTCGGCCACGCTGAGTCCTATCTCAAGATTCCATCCCCCGTTGCCTATGACAACACCCGCTTCAATCTCGTATCGCGAGTTTCCCCCTCTGCTGGGACAGTACCGCTGGCGTTCGAATAGGCTGTCCAAAAGGCACAGCCCCCCATGCACCTCCAGTGATCAGACTGCGCCCTGACCCCTGCCCGGCCCGTGAGAGCAGCTGGAAACCTTAGGCCACGTGCGTTTTTAAAACTACCTGAGGGCACTAGAGAGCTGACAAGGTAGCAGAGAATTTTGACTTCGAGGCCTGGAAGAAAACAAACGCAGAAAGAGGAGGTGGCTTGGGCTGATTTTTCCCTGGGGACTTATTGATTCTGAAAGACGGGCTGAGAGGATGAGCCAGGCTGGGGGAAGGCGTGGGAGTCCAGGACCTCCAGAGGGAGGGATGTGCAGCCCCCGTTACTGACGGGGACCCCAAAGGCTGCACCAGGAGAATAAGGTTGAGCCCCCACAGCTCAGTTCTGCTTCCCTTGGGGGCCCAGAGACACCCAAATCCTGAAATCGCTTTAAGGGAATCCCAGATTGCTAACACGCCCACGTAACTGATAGCAGCGAACACTGATCTTCCCCCAGAGGGATCTCATCATCCCAGGCTTCAACATATTTCTGCAAACCATTTATCAAGTCTCTACACCCTCAGAGGTAGCCAGGCACAGGATGCAGCAATATGCATAGGAAACAGCAGAAACAGATCACAAGAGAAGCCCACAGAGGCTCCAAAACAACCGCACTTAATAAGCTCAAGATGACAGCCCTCTGCAGTTTACTGGCCTGGAGAATCCGATGGACAGAGGAGCCTGGTGGGCTATAGTCCATGAGGTTGCGAAGAGTCGGATGTGACTCAGCGGCTAAACAACAAAAAATACTCAAACCCCATAAAATTATGTCTAAAAATTGAAAACCAAATGCATAAAATATGTAAATATCTTATATCATATAACTATATTATAAAAATATTATATAGGAAGTTTTAAAAAGAACCAGTTAGAAATTGTAGAAGTAAAAGTATAATTACTGAAATTAAGATCTCAGTAAATGGGTTTAATTTACTGAAGCTCCAATCTTTGGCCACCTGATAAGAAGAGCCAATTCATTGGAAAAGACCCTGATGCTGGGAAAGGTTGAAGGCAGGAGGAGAAGGGGGCGACAGAGGACGAGATGGTTGGATGGCATCACCGACTCGATGGACATGAGCTTGAGCAAGCTCTGGGAGATGGTGAAGGACAGGGAAGCCTGGTGTGCTGCAGTGCATGGGGTCACAAAGAGTCAGACAAGACTGAGCGACTGGACCACGACAAAATAGGTTTAAAGGCAAACAAGGCAAGAATGTCTGCTCTCACCACTGTTTGTCAGGATAGAGCCCAAAGTTCCAATCAGTGCAACAAAGGCAAGAAACAGAAATAAAAGGCATGCAGATGAAAAAGGAAGGGTTAAAACTGTCTCTATTTGTAGAGATGTGATGTCTATCAAAAAAAAAAAAAAAAAAAAGCCAAGGAAGCTACAAAAGGGACTTCTAGAACCGATAAGGGAGTTTATAAGATCACAGATGAACACACAAAAACCAATTGTATGTCTAGGTACTAGCAATGACCATGAGTCACTTCAGTTCAGTTCAGTTCAGTCGCTCAGTAGTGTCTGACTCTTTGCGACCCCATGAATTGCAGCACGCCAGGCCTCCCTGTCCATCACCAACTCCTGGAGTTCACTCAGACTCACGTCCATCAAGTCAGTGATGCCATCCAGCCATCTCATCCTCTGTCGTCCCCTTCTCCTCTTGCCCCCAATCCCTCCCAGCATCAGAGTCTTTTCCAATGAGTCAACTCTTCGCATGAGGTGGCCAAAGTACTGGAGTTTCAGCTTTAGCATCATTCCTTCCAAAGAAATCCCAGGGCTGATCTCCTTCAGAATGGACTGGTTGGATCTCCTTGCAGTCCAAGGGACTCTCAAGAGTCTTCTCCAACATCACAGTTCAAAAACATCAATTCTTCGGTGCTCAGCCTTCTTCACAGTCCAGCTCTCACATCCATAAATGACCACAGGAAAAACCATAGCCTTGACTAGGCGAACCTTTGTTGGCAAAGTAATGTCTCTGCTTTTCATTATGCTATCTAGGCTGGTCATAAAAAATTACAATTTCTTTAAAAAACTGAAGTGTGGGGACTTTGCTGGCGGACTAGTGGTTAAGAATCCACCTTGCAATGCAGGGGACGTGGGTTCGATCCCTGGTTGGAGAGCTAAATTCCGACGTGACATCAGGGCAGCTAAGCCGTAGTTCTGCGACTACTGAGCCAGCACGCTCCGGAGTCCACAGGCCACAACCAGAGGGACTTTGTGTCGCAACTACTGCAGCCCACACACCACAACTAGAGAATCCGCGAACCACGATGGCCACTGGGGCCTGACACAGCCAATTAAACAAATAAAAATCCAGGACTATAAAAAATCTTCAAGAATTAAAGTGTAAATCTGAGAAAACACATACAGGACTTTTATACTAAGACTACAAAATGCTGCTGATCAAAGATCTAAGTAAATGAGAAAATGTACCTTGTTGAAGCATTGGAAGACCCAAGGTGGTAGAGATGCCAGTTCTTCCAAAACTGATATATAGAGTTACCATATGTCACATAATTGAACAAGTGTCAACCGACCTCAAATGGCATTTTTTTTACCGCAATGCCATTAAGATAAAACTCTAAGAAGAAAAGTAATAACTAGAGAATTCTTACTTGTTTGGAAAACAAATAGCCTAAGGTCAAAGAAGAGATCATAATTGAAATTAGAAATATTTGAGCATGAAAGAAATGATATATATTAGAAACTTGTGAGTGAAAGCCACTTAATTGTGCCAGATTCTTTGTGACACCCTGGACTATACAGCCCATGGAATTCTCCAGGCCAGAATACTGGAGTGGGGAGCCTTTCCCTTCTCCAGGGATCTTCCCAACCCAGGGATTGAACCCATGTCTCCTGCCTTGCAGGTGGATTCTTTACCAGCTGAGCCACCAGGAAGCCCAAGAATACTGGAGGGGATAGCCTATCCCTTCTCCAGTGGATCTTCCCAACCCAGGAAACGAACTGGGGTCTCCTGCATTGCAGACAGATTCTTTACCAGCTGAGCTGCCAGGGAAGCCCTTTAAAATCTGTAGGGTACAGTTAAATTAGTCCTTAAAGGAAAATTTAAGCTAAAGAGCATATATTGGTAAAAAATAAAAAAAATTCAAAGGAGTTCTAAATAAATGAAGAGCTATAATGTGTCCGTGGATTGGATGACAGTCTCCCCAAATTTACTTACAAGTTTTGTTGATCAGTCACTAAGTCACGTCTGACTTTTTGCCACCCCATGGACTCAAGCAGGGCAGGCTCCCCTGTCCTTCACTATCTCCAGGAGTTTGCTCAGATTCATGTCCATTGAGTTGGTGATGCTATCTAACCATCTCTCCTCTGTCATCCCCTTCTCCTCTTGCCCTCAATCTTTCCCAGCGTTGGGGTCTTTTCCAATGAGTTGGCTCTTCACATCAGGTGACCAAAGTATTGGAGCTTCAGCTTCACCATCAGTCCTTCCAATGAGTAGTCCAAAGGACTCTCAAGAGTCTTCTCTAACACCACAGTTGAAAAGCATCAATTCTTCAGCACTCAGCTTTCTTTATGGTCCAACTCTCACATCCATACATGACTACTGGAAAAATCATAGTTTTGACAATACGGACCTTTGTTGGCAAAGTGACATCTTTGCTTTTTAATATAGAAGTTTAACTAACTGCCTGAAAACTAATAATTTAGCCACACTTCTCACAAATCAAAAATAGTATAGCCAAATAAGCCAAAGGAAGAGGGAAAGAACAATAAAGATAAATATGGGACTAATGAAAAAGAAAATAAACATAACAGAGAATCATCAAGGTCAAATGCTGGTTCCTTGAAAACATTAATAAAACTGATAACTTCTTAGCAAACCTCATCAACAAAAAAGACAGAAATCCCCAACGTCAGGAATTATTACTAGAAACAAGATACCACAATACATCAGGAAAACATAAAAAAGATTAGAGACTGTTACAAAAAGTTGCATCCAAAACATCTGAAGATTGAAAAGAAATGAATGATTTTATTTTGAAAATTATAATTTCCCAAAACTTTCACTACAGAAATAGAATCCCGTGGAACCCTATAATTATTAATTAAATCTTTCCCACTAAGAAACACCCAGGCCCTGCAAATTCAACCAAACATTTAAAGAAGAAATCATGCTACGTCTTCTCTAGAGAATAGAATCTTACAAGATCTTCTCTAGAGAATAGAAAAAAATATATAAAATGAATATAAAAGAGTATAAAATGGCCTCAACTCATTTTATGAAGCTGGATTTACCCTGATACCAAAACCTGACCAAGTGAATCTCAGTCCTCAACAGAGATGCAAAGTCTGAATCAAAAGATGGCAAAGGAAATGTAGCACTACTTAATCAGGGTATCCCAGGGGTCTCAGGCGGGCTTAACCTCCAAAGGCAGTAAAAATAATCCACATTATATTTATTATGTATTAGGATATCAGCAGAGAAAATGTATGATCACTTCAATAGACACAAAAAGTATAACATTCAACACCTGTTTGAGAATGCTAAGCAAGCTGGGAGTATGAGGGAGCTTTCTTTAAACAGACCATAGACACTTATGGAAAACTTACAGAAAACCTCTTACAGGTCTTAATGCTTTAAATATTGAAAGCTTTCCTTTCAGATCCGGAACAAGCCCACAATACCTGCTATCATCATCTCAATCCACTGTTGACTATGAAACCCTGGCAGCATTGTAAGGCAAAGGAATAAAAGGTGGACAGATGGGAAAGGAGGAGATTAAAGTGTTGGCTTGCAAGATGATACTATTGCACAGGTACAATCAGAATAATCTAATTTAAATTAGATCCAGGGGCTAAAGATAAAAACTTCCCAGGTGGCTCAGTGGTAAAGAGCCTGCCTGCCAATGCAAGAGAAGCAGGTTCAATCCCTGGGTCAGGAAGATCCCTGGACAAGGGAATGGCAACCCACTCCAGTATTCTTGCCTGGAAAATCCCACAGACAGAGGAGCCTGGTGGGCTACAGTCCACAAGGTCACAAACATCAAACATGACTCAGCACACATGCAGGAACGTAAAAGATGCATATCTCATTCAAGCAAAATCTAATATGGGTTGATTAGACCTACTTTGCCATACACCACTCAGGGATCTAGGCACCCTCTTGTCTACAAGCATCTCATCTCACGGTCTCCAGGGTCGCCATGGCAAGGACAGATGGAAAGTAAGTGAAGTTCATCAGTCCTTCCGTGCTTCGGTTCTGAAGTAACAGGTGTCATTTCCACTCACATTCCATTGGTTGGAACCAGTCACGTGGCCCCACCTAACTACCTGGGAACTGACAAGTAAGATCCTCCGTGGCCCCCAAATAGTCAGGTCACACCACAGCTTCTCCACCTGCCAGGGTCCCTGAATGTAGGTTGAAATCTTGGATCTTTGAGTGAGTGGCCTGCACAATGCTCCCCAGGGTCTCTGTACCATTCCCTCTCGAGGTGGAAATCTTGTGAACTAAAACGCCACCGTCCATATCAGTAAACCAAGGATGCTGCAACCATCAAACGACCACATTACAGCTGCCCTGTTAGTGAGCCCCGAGGGGACTCAGCGTGAGAAAGCGCAGGATGCTGGCTCCGGTAGCTGAGGTGCATATCAAAGGAATGATTTCCAAGAAGATGTGGTACGAATATACAAAGGAATATTATCTGGCCATAAAAAAAGAATGAAATGATGCCATTTGCAAACACATGAATGGACCTAGAGATGAACAAACTAAGTGAAGTAAGTCAGACAAAGACAAATATGATACTGCTTATACACAAAATCTAAAAAACAAAATTATACAAATGAACTTATTTACAAATAGAAACAGACTCACAGACTTCAATAACAAGTTTACAGTTACCAAAGGGGTAGCAGGGCAAGACGGGGGTGGGGAGTAAACTAGGAGCTTGGGATTCGCATATACACATTACTATGTATAAAATAGAGGATCGACAAGGACTTACTGTATTACACAAGGAACTCGGTATCCTATACTAACCTATATGGGAAAAGAATCTGAAAAAGAACGGATACATGTTAACTGAATCACTGCATTGTGTACCTGAAAGTAACATAACATTGTAAATCAACTATACTTCAGTATAAGGTAAAAATTACATTCAAAATGTTTTTCAAAAAAAGGAATGATTTCAGTGAGCTTCCCATACATAGAAAAGCACTAAATTCCTTAACTTGAGATATCTAGTTTTCTTTTATTAACAGTAATCCTTTGATATTCCAACTACCTGGCCTTTTGTTGCAAAAATCCCTATATATCCTGGCTCCCCACTTGCTTCTTTGGAACAATTTCTCAGTTATCTGAGATGCGGTGCCCCAGGCTTAAAGTCCTTCCAATGTCTGCTGAATAAAACATAATTCTAAACTATTAGATTGTGCTTTTTTTTTTTCAGTTGACAACCTACAAACTGAAAGAGACATTATCTGCCTCCTATACAGACCCAGGGTCCACCGATGGGGCAGGTCAGGACAACTTGCACGTGGAAACAGGAAGGATGAAGGTAGGGTCACGGCTCTGTAACAATTCAGAAACCCTGCTGGGTGGACGTTCCAGGATTCCTTGATCAGACTCCTCTGGAAAGAAGCCCCTTGTTGGTTATTCTCCTTAGTCCTTTACTGTGTTCCCCAGCACCTCCCTGGACACATCTGCGGTGGACACAGGAGGCCAGGCCATGCTTGGGGGCTGTGATGCTCTCTGCCCACGGACGACTGGGAACCCAAAGCTTTTTTGGGGGGATTTTTGAGAGTTTTTTAAAATTTCTATTGGCATATAGTTGCTTTACAATGATGTTTTAGTATCTGCTAGTACTTTGGCCACCTCATGCGAAGAGTTGACTCATTGGAAAAGACTCTGATGCTGGGAGGGATTGGGGGCAGGAGGAGAAGGGGATGACAGAGGATGAGATGGCTGGATGGCATCACCGACTCGATGGATGTGACTCTGAGTGAACTCTGGGAGTTGGTGATGGACAGGGAGGCCTGGTGTGCTGCGATTCATGGGGTTGCGAAGAGTCAGACACGACTGAGAGACTGAACTGACTGATACTGCAAAATGAATCAGCCATATATCCCCTCTTTTTGGACTTCCTTCCCATCTAGGTCACCACAGAGCATTGAGTAGAGTTCTGTGTTCTCTACAGTAGGTCCTTATTAGTCATCTGTTTTATAAATAGCAGTGTATGTATGACAATCACAACCTCCCCATTCATCCCGCCCACCCCTTTCCCCCTTTGGTGTCCATATGTCGGTTCTCTATGTCTGCGTCTCTATTTCTGCTTTGCAAATAGGGTCATCTGTACTGTTTTCTTAAATTCCACATATATGCATTAATATACAATATGCGTTTTTCTCTTTCTGACTTACATCACTCTGTAGAACAGTCTCTAGGTCTATACACGTCTCTGCAAATGGCACAATTTTGCTCCCAAGGCTTGTTTTAAGTCAAGAACAATCAAAGCCTTATTTTAATCCAAGTCTTGGATTCCTTTCACAATACGATTTCCTTAAAAACTTAATAAGCTTTGAATTTATTTCTTTCCAGTTAGTTCCATGCTCCACACCTCCACCCAAACGTCCTGTTTGCGATATTGATCTCAGTTTTGCTTATCTTCCTTTTCACCCCGAAATCTCACCCGCTTACCATTTAACAGCAGCTACCTTGAGTCTCCTGGGACCTCTTTTTCAAACCTGCTTTTTGCCCTGAGGTAGTTTGAGCCTTTGTTGTTCAATGACTTTCTCCATCCTGTATCAAGTTACTTTTGGCTTTCCAAGTTTGCTAAGCCCCTAATTTCTGGAATTTCTCTGTTCTCTTTATTTCTGATCACAAACTAACCACTTCCTTCCTGAATTCACAAAAAAACATCTATTTGAGGGTAGTCAACAGCCAAGACACACTTATAATATCCTGCTTTCTTACCTCTTGTTTTACTGTTCAATTGGCTTTCCTGGAGACTCAGATGGTAAAGAACCTGCCTGCAATGCAAGAGACCAGGGTTCGATCCCTGGCTCAGGAAGATCCCCTGGAGAAGGGAATGGCAACCCATTCTAGTATTCTTGCCTGGAGAATTCCATGGACAGAGGAGCCTGGCGGGCTACAGGGTCACAAAGTGTCGGACACGACTGAGCTACTATCACTTTTCACTTTTCTCAATTGCCTATAAATTAGTGCAGACTGATTGAAGCCAATGTGCTGGCATTTATAACCTGGATTGCCAGCCTCCGGCATCGGTTTCCTTGGCCCTGACCACCAGCCACTAAGCCAGTGCTGTGTATTTCAGCTTTCACAGGCAACATTAATTATTGGTCCAATAGGATAGGCTGTGCTGAGTTCAAAACAAAGGGCTGTTTATCCCTCAGGCAAAGAGGATGCAAACAGGCAACACTGCAGAGAAAGCCTCTTCCATAAAGTGACTCGGGGACCAGCGGCTTTCATCTTGAGTCTCCACGAGTTCAACGCGGTGGCCCAGTGGTAAATGCACTGAAAGGGACGTAGCAAGACGAAGAGGCACCCTTAAAGACCTCATCCCAGAAAGTTGTATATGTTGTCTTCCTAAAATCTCCCAAATGGAAACCGACTATAAAGACACTAGGGTCAAATCAATATGCTGTTGGCTTGAGAATAGTTGGATTAGAATACATAAATGTATGTGAGTATATTTGCGACTCCATGGACTATAGCCCTCCAGGCTCCTCTGTCCATGGGATTTCCCAGGCGTGAATACTGGAGTGAGTAGCCATCCCCTTCTCCAGGGGATCTTCCCCACCCAGGGACTGAACCCACATCTCCTGCATTGTAGGCACATTCTTTACTGACTGAACCACCGGGGAAGCCCTTTATTTGACAAGAAAAGTAATATTTCAATACAACGGGGAATCATTAATTAATATATATCTATTATGATTGTTTCACTAAATCACAAATATTTCCAAATGATACTAGCATGACTAGCTACCCATCAGAAAGAAATAAAATTGGATCCTATTTTAGCCATATGTAAAAATAAACTTCATATTAAAGACAATAAAAATGCAGCCAGAAATGCTAAAGAGTTGTATGAACATTACCGAGACCAGATACCCAGTAGCTGTAGAAGGAATAATAAACAGTAACACAAAAATTATGTTTTCCATGACAAAAGATAATACAAAGTCAATATGTGGACAAGCGATTCAAACACAGAGGACGCATATAAGGCTTACATCTGATTTATGGAGAGTGTGCAGAAATTGGTAGAAAGGAATAAAAAACCCAAGAGGGAAAAAAAAAGGCGGGACATGAAGAAGCAATTCACAAAATGAATCCAAATGGCAATCAACCTATGAAAACGCCTGCATGTTCACCAACATGAGAGATGGGAGCAAAGTGAGACAGCAGTGCCGCTTTACACCAGACTAGCAAATGTGATGGAGAAGGAAATGGCAACCCACTCCAGTGTTCTTGCCTGGAGAATCCCAGGGACAGGGGAGCCTGGTGGCTGCCATCTATGGGATCACACAGAGTCGGACACGACTGAAGTGACTTAGCGTAGCATAGCAAATATGAGTCCATGGTCAGCAGCCGAATGGGGAAAAGGCACTCGTGCTCTGGTGCTAGAAATGAGATCAATTACATCAGCTGTTGAAAGAAACCTTAAAATATCTACGAACATTACACACACCCTTTAACCTAGCATGGGTGGAATGGAACTTGCTGGAATGGAGACCAAATGATGCTTATTGGCAGGGGAATAGAATCAGTAATGTGCTGCCAAATGAAAAACAGCCCGTGCGTGCGTGCCAAGTTGCTTCAATTGTGTTCACCTCTTGCGACCCCATGCACTGTAGCCCACCAGGCTCCTCTATCCATGGGATTATCCAGGCAAGAACACTGCAGTGGGTTGCCATGCCCTTCTCCAGGGGATTTTCCCGACCCAGGGATTAAATCCGTGTGGCTTGTGTCTCTTGAATCCACAGGAAGGTTCTTTACCACTAGCACCACCTAGGAAGCCCGAGAAACAACCCAGCCTCCAGGAGAAAAGATGCAGACATCTGTGTACATACCTGTATTTATTATAAAATGTATTAATGGAAAGGATGTGTGGCATAACATTTACAAATAATAATAAAATATACAACACCTTTTGTTATAAACTTGATATGGTCAGCTGATCTTCACAGAATGTGTTTGTTGATCTTTGCCAAACTCTTGTACACGGAGACAACCTATGGCTGGAACCCAGGAATAAATGTCGGTTCAATATGAACGGGCATTTTTCTCAAATAGGAAGATGATAGGGACTTCCTCGGAGAAGGCAGTGCAACCCACTCCAGCACTCTTGCCTGGAAAATCCCATGGGTAGAGGAGCCTGGTGGGCTGCAGTCCATGGGGTCGCTAAGAGTCGGACACGACTGAAAGAGTTCACTTTCACTTTTCACTTTCATGCATTGGAGAAGGAAATGGCAACCCACTCCAGTGTTCTTGCCTGGAGAATCCCAGGGACGGGGGAGCCTGGTGGGCTGCCGTCTATGGGGTCACACAGAGTCGGACACAACTGAAGCGACTTAGCAGCAGCAGCAGCAGGGACTTCCTGGTGGTCCAGAGGCTAAGACTGGGCATTCCCAATGCAGGAAGCACGGGTTCGATCCCTGGTCAGGGAACTAGATCCCACATGCTGCAACTGAAGAACCGCTACAAAGACTGGGCATGGCCAAATAAATAAATATTTTTAATAAAAGAGAGCAAGATGTCAGGGAAGCAAAGAAGACATGTGTTGAAACGTCACTCGTTCACCATCTTTATTGACTTGAATAACAGTTTCCAAATCCTAGGAGAATAGTTCCTCACATTTTTCCTGCTAGTCGCAGTGTAATAGCTGCAGACACGAATCTGCCTTATTAATATTCCATATTTCTTAAGTCTAGACAACCAAGAAAACGATCAGTCAAGCCCCGACTCGTAATGTGTGCCACTTCCTGTGGTGTGCGTGCTCTTGCCATGGCCAGCTTTAAACCAGCCACAGGACACGTCTGATGGCAGACTTACGAAGAGGGGCCCAGAAGCATGCCGTTCGGTTGTATATTATAGCAGATGTAAATAACCTGGAGCATCAGGAATAGTAAAATCATTAGAAAGTGATTCGTTTGGAGTATTACCTTTGTTTCTAATATAATGTATGTATTTACACATTTATAGAATGTAATTTTTTTATTGGCTACATTTTAATAGTCAATTCTCAGCACTCAGAAAACTAAGATCATCTCATCTGGTCCCATCACTTAATGGCAAATAGATGGGGAAACACTAGAAATGATGAGAGACTACGTTTGGGGGCTCCAAAATCACAGCAGAGGGTGACTACAGCCATGAAATTAAAATACGCTTGCTCCTTGGAAGAAAAGCTGTGACCAACCATATTAAAAAGCAGAGACATTACTTTGCCAACAAAGGTCCGTCTAGTCAAGGCTGTGGTTTTTCCAGTGGTCATGTATGGATGTGAGAGTTGGACTGTGAAGAAAGCTGAGCACCGAAGAATTGATGCTTTTGAACTGTGGTGTTGGAGAAAACTCTGAGAGTCTCTTGGACTGCAAGGAAATCCAACCAATCCATCCTAAAGGAAATCAGTCCTGAATATTCATTGGAGGGACTGATGCTGAAGCTGAAACTCCAATACTTTAGCCACCTAATTTGAAGAGCTGACTCATTGGAAAAGACCCTGATGCTGGGAAAGATTGAAGGCAGGAGGAGAAGGAGACAACAGAGGATAAGATGGTTGGATGGCATCACTGACTCCATGAACATGAGTTTGAGCAAACTCTGGGAGTTGGTGATGGACAGGGAGGCCTGGTGTGTTGCAGTCCATGGGGTCACAAAGAGTTGGACACGACTGAGCGACTGAACTGAACTGAACATGTTAATAACTGGCTCACAAAACTCCTGAAGCGTTAACGACAAGCTTTCACCACCCGGGATGAGCTGGCTCCAGCTCACACCTCCGGGATGGCTGACTGGTGTGCAATGGCCACAGGATGGGAGAATTTTATGCAACTACTTAAAAGAATGAGCTGGAGTTCCACAAGGGTTGTGGAGGGATTTTACAAAGAACTCTCCAAGAAGAAAAGCAAAATATAGGCAAGTGAATATAATATTGATCACATTTGGGTAACAGAAGGCCCTCCCATCAGAGAAACCTCTCCAGAGGTGTCTGTACAGACTAATAAAAGGTTGCACCAGTGTTTATGGAGAACCAGGCAACAGGATTTGGGCACATCGGGTGGGAAGTGTGGGAAGGAGAGACGGGAGCCAAGCAAAATAGGCAAACAGAACACAAAGGCTGCCAGTAAAGCAAGCCGCACATATGTTAACACATTAACACATTTGTGGGTAAGGTATGCACGTACGTGCTCACGTCATGAAAATATATTCTTAAATCTAGTTCTCCGATGGACAGTTGTTCAGATTGTTTATTGTTGTTTAACAAACCACCCCAAAAGGTAGTAACTTGAAACGCCGATAATCATTTACTACAGCAATTCTGTGGGTGGAGCATGTGGGTCTCCTGCTTTGGGTGGTGTTGGCTTGGTGCATTAGGATGGCTGGAGGTTTAACATGGCCTGGCTGGCATGCTGGCGTGGCTGGCGCAGCTGGCAGGTGATGCTGGCTCTGGGGTGGCAGCTCAGCCGGTTATACCAGGCGTGGACTTCCGATCTCCTCTACATGGACCCCCTCCACACGGCTGCTTGGGCTTCCTCACAGCATGGTGACGGGGTGCTAAGGAGTGAGGCAGTGAGCAGAGGAGGTTATAGTAAAGAAGGGATGGATGGATGAGCATGCTTGTTCGCTCAGCTGTGTCTGACTTTGAGACCCCATGGGACCATAGCTCATCAGGCTCCTCTGTCCGTGGGGTTTTTTTAGGCAAGAATCCTGGCGTGGGTTGGCCCTTGCTCCTCCAGCAGATCCTCCTGACCCGGGGATCTATCCTGTGTCTCCTGCCTCTCCCACATTTTGCAGGGGGATTCTCTATCTGCTGAGCCAGTGGAGAAGGCCAGGGAAAGGTGTAGGAGGTCAAGTTACACCAGACCTGGTAGATCCCTGTGAGGGATCTGGTTTGTATTGGGTTTGGGTTTGTGTTGAGTTGGCCCCAAACACCCATTTGGGTTCTTTCCATACTATCGCATGGAAAGCCCGAATGAACTTTGCGGCCCGCCCAGTGTTTTAGATGTACATGGGAGCCTTTGCAAATTTTGAGCATTGCTCTGGCTTAATGTTTCTAAAGGACTCTTCTGATTGCTGTGCCGAGAACAGACCGCAGGAGGCCAAGGATGCAAGTGGCTTGTGCCAGGATGGAAACCGTGGGGGTGGTGAGACGTGGTCAGGTTCTGGATGGGTTTGGAGGTACAGCCAATATAATTTCCTGACAGATTGGATGTGGGGTGTGAGAGAAAGGGGGGCACCACGGATGAACATGAGGCTCTTGGTCTGAGCAACTGAGACAGGGCCACCTCCAGCCTATAGGGAGGCAATCAGTGGCGGTTGTGTTGGGTTTGCAAAGAGGTGGCTTTGATACCCAACTGGAACCGTCACAGAGGCAGTTAGAAGGGCTGTTAGAGATCAGAGGAGTCTGGAGGTGTAATGTGGAAGACACTGACATCTCAACTGTTTTCAAGCCCCCAGACAGGATCCCTGAGGCAGCAAGCGGTTAATGAAAGAAGACAAGGTCCAAAGACTGAGCCCTGAACATATTCAAGGTCAAGGAGACAGGGAGAAGTGGCTGCAGAGTGAGGAGGCCCTGGCAAGGGGGCATCCGGGTCCCGGGAGCCAGGCAATGAGAGGGCATCGGGGGAGTAAGGGACAGACCAGCAATCAGAGGCAGCTGACGGCTCAGGAAGCCAGGGTCTGACAGCTGACGCCAGGTTTCGGCTTCCGGGATGGTGGTGGGATGTGGTGGGGTGGGCACTGCTGACTTCATCATTTAGAGCAGTCTCAGGGAATCCATGGCAGGAAAAGCCTGCTTAGAGAGGGTTGGGGGGCGGTTTGCAGAAAGATGGGGAGGAGTTTTGCTCTTTCAAGAAGCTCTGCTATCGAAAGGAGGAAGGAGGCAGCAGAGGAGGCTAGAAGAAGTGGGAGAGAAAGGCTTTTTGGAAGATGGGATAAATAGCTGGGTGTGCGATGCTGAGGCTAAGAGCTGATGGAGAAGCCCTGGCTGAGCACAGTTCCTAAGCCCAGCGGTACTGGTGGACCAGGGCCAAGTGCACGACGGGACTGAAACAGACGCGGACTGTCCCGTGCAGACTCTCAGCTTTGATGGGTCTTTCCAGCTGGATGGCACCCCACCCTCACTGTCCCCGCCCTAGCTCTTCCCCACCCCACCCACCCACACAGAGCTTCTGAACCACACTCAGATGAGTTCTTGTTGGGAACGGCATGTGTCCTTTTAAAAGACCATCCTGCTGGCTGTCCGTTGCCCCTGGCTTCCCGTTAATCACTTCAGAAAATAACCCAGCAGCTGGCAAATATTGGAGCCAAAACCCAGTGCAGGAGGCAAGATGTGACATGAAGAGGGATCTGCAGCAGGAGCCCAAGAGGCAGGGCCAGACGGGTGCTCGTTAGAAACGTCTATTTGTGGCTCCCAGTCTAATTTCTGGATATGATAATGAATAAATATTGGTCTTTCCTTCTGCATCCTTTTCCATCTGGATGGCTCAACCAAATAGATACTGCCACCTCTGGTTTTCTAGTATTGTGGAGAGACCAGGGCCAGAGGCGGGAAGGATATCCACCAGCATCTTGCAGCAAGATGGTAGCAGGACAGGGAGGGAAGCCCTGGAAGTTCAGAGCCCCCAAGACAGAAGCTATGACTGTCTTAAGTGTGAGCTTTACCTCCTGCTTTTGTCTAACACGTCCTGACAGTTGCTCATCCAACTACCACTTGAATACCACCAGTGGCAGGGAGCTCACTATCACCAAGCGGTTTGTTCCACTGTTCGATGGTACAGAATGTTAGATTTTTCCCCTGTAATTAAGACTTCTATTTTGAATTTCTATAACGTGCTGAGTTCTAGACACATGTTGCATAAATAAGACCCACAGAGTGCCTGCCCTCAGTGGAGAGATAAACAGGTACCCTCATAGACCGCAAAAGGAAGGGGAGGGAGGAGGCACCAGCTAGTGCTGAGCAACGCAGAGAATATGGGCCGATGCGAGCTTGTGACAAATGCAGAGACTCCAGGCAGTGCAAGAGAGAGGCCCCAGCCCCGGAGTCCCACCCCCGGGCCACCCAGGGGTGTCACATTTGAGTCTCCTGGCTCGGTCATGTGGTGGCTGTATGGCCCCGAGCAAGTTATCACCCTTTCTAGGCTGCTGCCAAATGAGTGCGTTCCAGCTCCCACTTCAGGCTATCGTGAAGATTCAAAACAATACTTGCAAGTCACGCAGCTAGGAGCTGGCACACAGTAGGTGTTCAGGGAGCAGTCACTAAGTACAAAGCTTTCAACGCATCTGCAGTCTCAACAGCAAGTGACCAAGATGACGCGTGCCGATCGGAGGGTATTTCTGCCCGAAGCTGATGCTTCTTATATGTAATTTCATTCTTATCGACAGAGGCAGCCTGCAGAATGCATAGTTAAGTGTGTTTAAAGGATTTTATGCTTGTTGAAGATTTTTCCTAAAAACACATCCACAAATCAAGGGGAATATCCTTTGTCAGACCACACACCCCGGCGTGGGGCTGGCGGGACCAGTCACTGCCACCACGTCTGGCAGGACCCGGCCCCGCACCCTGCCCCTGCACACCTGCCACAATAGGGGCTGTCTGTCTGCATCTGAAGGATGACTAGGTCAGAGGCCTCCTAGCCAGCGTCTGGCCACCTTCCTCTCGGCATCCCTGCACGTGCCGAGCTGGCCCAGGAGAAGCCGTGCCCTGGAGGAAAGATGTGTTTAAAATACTTTGTATCTTCACTCAAGAGAGGACCTGAGTTGTCCACCCTCCAGGAAGCAGTCTGCCACAGCCCAGCTGCCCACAGGTCCTGCCTGAGGCTCCTTCCCCTGCCAGGCTCACTGACTAGGTTTATCTTGAGCCAGAACCTCCCTACGGCCCCACGTGCTCTATTTGAGTCAACATCTCCTCAGAAGTCCCAGCTCTGATCTTGAATAAACACCTGCTTCACACGCATCTCAGACTCTGCGTGGCTGAGTTCACAAGCAGCGTGTGACTGTGTCAGCCACCGAGTCCTGCATGCAACCCACAGTTCAGGTCACCAAAGGCCACCAGCTTCCTCCTGGGACACTGAGAGCCCTGCTCTCCTGCCAGAGGAGCAAAGCCCGAGGTGCACAGAGCAGCCCCGGGATTCAGTCCATCAGCAGCACCAGCCAAGCCCAGACCAGATGGGTGAGTGAGACACCTCTGTGTGATTCCAGCCTCCATAGCCTCCCAAGCCTTTCTCTGAGATCTCAACACTGGGAGCAGAACTGAGCCAAATTCCTCACCCGCAGAGGCCAGGAGTGAAAGAAATGGGGAGGTTACCCAGGCAGCCTCAGAAACTGGAAGGGAGGAAGTTGCTGTTAATCAGATCCCCTGTTACAAGAGGAAACACTGACTCAGCAAGCTCCAGTCCCTCCCCCAAGGTCATGGGCAAATAGAGGGCAGGATTTGCATGTCCAGTGCATGCTTTGTTAGAGGGCAGTTTTGGGTGGGATCCCCCAGGCAATGGGAAGGCAGGAAAGGGGCCTGAGCAGAAGAGGAGGTCACTGGACTCCACTGAGGGGAAGTTGCCAATGTTTTAAGCCTAGGGGGTGGGGGTGGGGGTGGGTCCCAAGGATCAGCTGGTCCAGGGTAGCCCCATCTTAGCAGCACTGGGTCCTGCTATCACGGGGCCCAAAACTTGAGGGAAAAGCCTGAGGACAAAAGGAACACAAAAATATTTCCCTCTTGCAACCTGTGTTCAGAGACATAGGACCAGGTGAGCACGTGGGCACACCTATCCACACTCAGAAACGCACTCATTTCCCTCAGTTAACCAGATCAGCCGTGGAGACCGAGGATCAAGGTGACGGGCATGCCCCCACTGTGACCTGTTCTGCAGGGTCCCTGTTACTTGCTGGCTCACTGACCCCTTCCTGCCCACACCTGTGCTGAAGGGAGATCCATCTGTGTAGGCGGGGCTCACAGAGCAGGGACTTGGGCTGCACCGGAGGGGGTCAAAATCTAGAGGTCACGTTCAGCGTGAGTTCAAGGCTACAACAAGAAGTTCCAGCTGTGACCCAGACATGGCAGGACAAGAAGAGGGAGGAATTGGGGGAGCCTGGAATGTGCAATGAGGAAGTGAATCTGGCCAGAAAAGAGGCTGTCTCCTTCTTCCCATCCTGCCCGGCAGTGGCCATCCATGCTCCAGGGGGTCCCTTTCTGTGACCCTACATCTGGCTGGCCCCTGTCCCAGGCCGGCCAGTCACTGCCTGGCACCACGTGGGCATTTTTGTTTTTTTCAAGAGCAGATGGACGTTTCCTCAAACCCACCCCTGTGTGGAGACGGAGGGTGGACGGGAGGACGGTGAGCGCCCGCTTCTCTGCGGCCCGTGCTGCGCTCAGCCGCTCAGTCCTGTCTGACTCTGCAACCCCAGGGACCGTGGCCAGCCAGGCTCCTCCCTCCATGGGACTCTCCAGGCGAGAATACTGGGCTGGGTGGCCATGTTCTCCTCCAGGGGATCCTCCCAACCCTGGATCAATCCCAGGCCTCCCACACTGCAGGCAGATGGTTTACTGTCTGAGCCACCAGGGAAGCCCCTTTACTTTGTGGTCTAGAGCCACTGTTCTGAAACCTGGCTGCATGTTATACTCACCGGGTAGGCTCTAGACTTCCCAGTGTTTACACTGCACCTGGAACAGGGATTCAGAAGTCTACACGGGGCCCTAGGCCAGGCGAGTCCAAGGGGATCACCTGGAGCTTGTCAGCAGTGCACAGTCTGCACTGACACCCAAGTGAGCTACGTGCACGGAAGGGTCAAACAGGAAGAACAGTGTCAGTTCAGCTCAGTCGCTCAGTCGTGTCCGACTCTGCAACCCCATGGACTGCAGCACACCAGGCCTCCCTGTCCATCACCAGCTCCCGGAGCTTGCTCAAACTCATGTCCATTGAGTCGGTGATGCCATCCAATCATCTCATCCTCTGTCATCCCCTTCTCCTCCCGCCTTCAATCTTTCCCAGCATCAGGGTCTTTTCCAATGAGTCAGTTCTTCGCATCAGGTGGCCAAAGTATTGGTGTTTCAGCTTCAGCATCAGTCCTTCCAATGAATATTCAGGACCGATTTCCTTTAGGATGGACTGGTTGGATCTCCTTGCAGTCCAAAGGACTCTCAAGAGTCTTCTCCAACACCATAGTTCAAAAGCATCAATTCTTCGGCGCTCAGCTTTCTTTACAGTCCAACTCTCACAATCGTACATGACTACTGGAAAACCATAGCTTTGACTAGACGGACCTTTATCGGCACAGTAATGTCCCTGCTTTTTAATATGCCGTCTGGAGCAATGTGCTGGTGTGTAATAGGCAACCCAGAGGCTCTGGTTCCTATTGCAGTCACTTACCCATGATGCACCACCTGTGACCAGGGTCCCTGAGTGGTGGATGGACATCGGCTGGTGCGCCCTGCTTGACCACCACTTCTCAGATTGTTATGTCCTGGGCAGGCGAGGCAGGGCACTGGGCTCTGGGTCTGAGCAGGGCATCTTGCCCAGTGTGCTGCACTCAGCCCACTAAGCGTACCCCCTTCCCTCCTTGGAGCTTCCCTAGTGGCTCTGCAGTAAAAAAAAAAATTGCCTGCCAATTTAGGAGAAGCAGGAGATGTGGGTTCAATCCTTGGATCAGGAAGATCCCCTGGAGAAGGCAATGGCAATCCACTCCAGTATTCTTGCCCAGGAAATCCCATGGACAGAGGAGCCTGGTGGGCTACAGACCACGGGGTCGCAAAGAGTCCGACACGACTGAGTGACTAAATAATAACAAATTCCCACCTTGCCCCCGGGATGCTGGAGCCCGGTGCAGGTGGGTGCCCCCCTCTGCTCACGCATCCCCTGGGATGCTGGAGCCCGGTGCAGGTGGGCGCCCCTCTGCTCACGCATCCCCCGGGATGCTGGAGCCCGGTGCAGGTGGGCGCCCCCTCTGCTCACGCATCCCCCGGGATGCTGGAGCCCGGTGCAGGTGGGCGCCCTCCTCTGCTCACGCATCCCCCGGGATGCTGGAGCCCAGTGCAGGTGGGCGCCCCTCTGCTCACGCATCCCCCTGGGATGCTGGAGCCCGGTGCAGGTGGGCGCCCCCTCTGCTCACGCATCCCCTGGGATTCTGGAGTTCGGTGCAGGTGGGTGCCTCCCTCTGCTCACGCATCCCCCTGGGATGCTGGAGCCCGGTGCAGGTGGGCGCCCCCTCTGCTCACGCATCCCCTGGGATGCTGGAGCCCGGTGCAGGTGGGCGCCCCCCTCTGCTCACGCATCCCCCTGGGATGCTGGAGCCCGGTGCAGGTGGGCGCCCCCTCTGCTCACGCATCCCCTGGGATGCTGGAGCCCGGTGCAGGTGGGTGCCTCCCTCTGCTCACGCATCCCCCTGGGATGCTGGAGCCCGGTGCAGGTGGGCGCCCCCTCTGCTCACGCATCCCCTGGGATTCTGGAGTTCGGTGCAGGTGGGTGCCCCCCTCTGCTCACGCATCCCCTGGGATGCTGGAGTCCGGTGCAGGTGGGTGCCCCCCCTCTGCTCACGCATCCCTTAGGCAGCTGCTGCACAGCCTTGCCTTTTGAAAGCTCTGCCTGATACCGATACCGAACCTGCCTCCTGGGCCCTGGCCACGACACCTGGGGGTCTCTGCCCCGCTTCAGGTGAGTGTGTGGGGCCTTGTCTCCACCTGAGGCTGCTGGTTCCTCTGCACATGTTTCTTATCTCCTCTAGCCTGAAACCTCAGGCTAAGCCCTAACCCCAGAACTTCTGCCTTGGCCCCCTTGTACACCCTGGAAGGTTCTGTCCCCCAGAACAGCCAGCGCTGGCCATTCAAGAAGATTCCATCCCCCCTGCACACCCCACACTGATTTTGCCCTTAAGAAGCCTTTGGTTGGCGGCATAGGCTAAGATGATGGGGAAGTTTATCTATGGGTGAATGTTGATTCCCACCCCCCCCACCAATCTGGCTGGATCAGGTTGCAGATGGGGAGATGAGACTGGGGTGGGGGAAGGGTCATGGAAAGAAGGAGGAAATGGAAGAGAATGGGTTGGGGAGCAGAGACCTACCTCCACGTGGGGACTTGGGGAGGGCAGAGATGGAGAGGGAATTTTAAAGATACTTCGCTGCTTATTAAAAATCTACACTGTGTAAGCAAAGAGCGGCCTGCATTTTCCACAGTGTGGAAGACTAATCACTGATCAATAGTCCAACAGCAAAGCAATGAAAATAATATATGGGTCTACTATATGAACATGCTTTTATAGGCATGCATATATACATATATTAAAATGCATCACACCAGACAAGCAAGAGCAAGGAGCAGCCTCCCAGGCCAGAGAACTAGGAGTAAGATTGGAAGTCCCCAGAGGTGAGCAGTGGCCGAGGCTGGCTCTGCCCCAGGGACATTTGCCAAGGTCAGACACCTGATCATCCTTTTCCATGACCACACTTGGCTCTGGGGCGGAGGAGCGCCTGGGCCGCCCAGCATGAGTTAGATAGGGAACCTCATGGGCAGCTGGACTCTCCCGAGGGCCATGCTTTCACTGCTGGAATAAGTTACTAGGAAAAAGCCTGAAAAAACAAGGACACTAGCCTACATTAAGCTTGGCACTGGGGAAAAAAAGAATCTCCCTGAAGCCATAACCACCAGCCAGCCCCAGTGCAGGCTTTACACTGGCTCTGGGGACCACAAATCCCCAACGAAGACTTTAATTTAATGGGAGGTAACTCAGAGTGACCCTCGGAATCCTGCTGAAGCAGACGTGAATTATCTCTGGAGTTTCCCATTTTCAACGTAAGCCTCGAAGCATTACCAGTGATTAAGTAGAAAGGACAGCTTCCCAGATGGCTCAGTGGTAAAGAATCCACCTGCCAAGCAGGAGACGGGGGTTCGATCCCTGGGTTGGGAAGATCCCCTGGAATAGTTACAGGCAATCCATTCCAGTATTCTTGCCTGGAGAATCCCATGGAGAGAGGGGCCTGGCGGTGATGGTGGTGGTGGTGGTAAGGACGGTGATGGTGACGTCACCCGACATTATTGAGTGCTATACTTCCTGCAATGTTTCAAGCTCTTTAGGTGGATCCTCTTCTTTAACGTTCATAATAAGCCTTCAGAGAGTAGATTCCTAATTGCTTTGATTTGACAGAGAAGGAAACGGTGGCTCAGGCAGGCAAAGGGATTCACTCAGCATCAGTAGCTGACGGACCTGATGTTCACACCTTGGAGTCTGACTCAAGCTTTGTGCTCTAACCACTGCGCAACACTGCCTTGTCCACCCCCAGGCTGTGAGCACCTCCAGGATAGAGCCGCTCTCTGAGCTCTCCCTGTATCCCCCGCTCCGAGACTGGGGGCTGCACACAGCTGGTGCTCCGGAAGGCCTCTTAGAGTGGCCTGTGCACAGTGACCTTTGCAGATGCAAAACCCCGCCCTGCGCAATGACACATTCGCTTTACAGGCAATAAGCATATCACCGGAGTTGAAAGCTTCGTAGATTCATGAATAAAAGCATACAATCATTGGCCAACACAGGTCCCGGGCTGACTCTTCCCGAAACCCTCATTTCTGGGACATCCTATGGTCTGCTTTACAATCAGTCGGGCCACCCAAAATCTGTTGTCCCAGCCCCGTCCAGGCCCGCAGAGACCCAGGGATCCTGGATGCTCCCTGAGCCAGTGGGCCAGGACCCTGCCAGCTCCGAGGTGAGAAGACCTGTGATGACCCTCAGACTCAGAGAGCCCAGACTCAGAGCTGCCTGGGCTCTCAAAAGGAAGAAGGGTTGGGGAGGAGGGGTGGGCAGGGGCTGGGGGAGGGGAGGTGGTAGCTCGATCTGTCAGGGAAAGAGAGAGGGAGGGATGCTTTCCTGCAGGCAAGCTGTTCGCTTACCAGCTGATTTGGTGAGAGAAAGAAAGAAAGAAAAAATTCCCAGTGCCATCTGCTCCCAGAGCGAGGCTGGTGTGGGGCCTGGGGCTCCCTGTGGCTCGGGCAGCCAGACCCAGTTTCGGAATCTGAGACAGCTGCCCCCTGGGTTATTTTGGGAAGCCTCTCAGCGCCGAGGCGCCCCGGCCTTCGAGGCATTTCCCGTCACTCCAGAGCTGTTTGCACACCAGCCCAAGACTGCCAGCTCCTTCCCCGACTCTGGATGGGTTCCAGTTCAGCCCACGGGAATTGTCCTGCTTCCAGCTCCGGCTGCAACAACGCCAACCAGGGTCAGATTTCTTGGGACGGAGGAGAGAGGGAGGCGAGGGTGGTGGGCTCCGCAGCCCCCCCTTCTCGGACTCCTTTGTAGGAATCACCCCCTCCACTCGCCTCGAGCCCTGCCAACCCAGGGTGTCCGCACTGTCACATCGCATCGCTCATCCCTTCTCCTGTCTCTCCCCAGAGATGCCCCCACCCCTCTGGTCCTGAGGGGAGGAGGGGGAGGGGCTCTCAGCAGGGAATGACAACATCCAAAGGGCCTGGGAAGATCTTGGGCTTCTCAGAGAAGGACCTGAAGACAGCTTGGAAAGGCTAGGGTGGTAAGAGATAGAACACAGTCAGTGAGTAGACACAAAGCCAGCAGCGCTGGAGGACCCAGAGCATCAGGGAACAGGGAGCTTTACAGCAGGACAGTAATGGGCTCGGGCTCCTCGGACAGGAAAATGCCAACCTCGGCTATGGAATTGGGGTCAGAGGGGAGAGAGGCAGAGAGCCCACCTGAGGAGTCACTGCACTGAACTCCGTGGATGGTGAGCGCCTAGACTTCCAGGAGCAGAAGGGAGGGGAGGAGAGCCTGGGTCTGAGAGGTGAGGAAAAGGCAGAAAGGACAGGTGCCCGGGTTATAGACGGTGTGGGGCGGGGGAGGGGGTGGGTGGCAGGGTGGGGCGGTGTCCAGACTGAGCCACAGGTCTCAGGCTTGGGAACCCAGAGGCTGGTGTGCGCACTTAGTCACTTCAGTCGTGTCTGACTCTTTGCAACCGCATGGACTGTAGCCCGCCAGGCTCTTCTGTCCGTGGGATTTCCCAGGCAAGAATACTGGAATGGGTTGCCATGCCCTCCTCCAGGGGATCTTCCTGACCCAGAGATCAAACCCACGTCTCCTGAGTTATTGGGGAAAACCCCAGGAGGTTGCAGGGGCTGGAAAAAAAGGCTGGGGAGTCAGGAGGCAGGACAGCGGAAGGGGCAAGCTCTGACTTCAATCTGATGAGTTTGGGGTGGGAACCCCAAGGGGCCCTGTGCCCTGGACAGTTCAAAATGTGGGTCTGGTCAGGCAGGAGCCTGGTGGCTGCCTGGGGCCGGAGGGGTGGGGATAAAGAGTTACGGTCTAACAGGTCCTGAGTCTCAGTTTTGCAAAATGAAAAGAGTTCTGGAGATGGGGGCGATGGTGCCACCCAGGGCACTTAATGCCACTGAACCGCACATGTTACAACGCCTAAAATGGAAAATTTCATTATGTGAATTTTACCACAATAAAAAAATTTTAATGGCTGCAGCCCTCCAATTAGAATGCAGAGACAGTCAGATCAGATAAAAAGACATAACTATTTGGGTCTATAAGAAAGCCCCTTGAGGGGACTTCCCTGGCGGTCCAGTGGTTGAAACTCCATGCTTCCAAAGCAGAGGGTGTGGGTTTGATCCCTGGTCAGGGAGCTAAGGTGCCTCTCAGTGTGGGCAGAAACATTTTCCTTAAAAACTCTCTTACATAAAGACACCGATCCTTTACAAGGAAAAGAAGAGAGAAGATTCCCTGCCAACACTGAAAGAAAGCTTATCAGGAGCTGCATTAGAATCAAAGTGGATTTCAGAGCAAGGGAGATATTATAAGGGATTAAGAGAACATCAAAAGGCTGTGACAATCGCTGAAGAGGAGCAGGCAGGTTGGCACTGGGTGGTCTCTCTCTCTGTTCCCATACCCACCTTCCCGCCAGCCTCCCATCCCAGGCACCCCTCCTGGTACCTGGAACCCAGCTCCTGCCCACCTGCCCAGGTGCCTCCCTCCTATAAGATGCTCCCTCTCACGTGTAATCTTTTCTCATCCAGAGCCTTCCCGTGGGCATTTACACAGGCTCAGGCCTCCCCACTCATAAGCAGTCACATGCCCTGAGGCCCCAGGTTACCAGCTGGCTTCTCACCAGGCTCTGCGGAGAGAAAGCATGAAATCAACCCCCCTCCTACTGCAAATCCTCAAGGTCTTTGCTCCCTCCCTCCCTTCCGCAGGCCTCCCCGCCACGTCGTCCGTTCCTCACTCTTTTTCAGCTTGAAAACAAGTTAGAAAAAAGTTTTTTTTTTTTGTAGCTTTATTTAGGAATACTGTCCACGCAATGGACATGAGTTTGAGCCAAATCTGGGAGATGGGGAAGGACAGGGAAGCCTGGTGTGCTGCAGTCCACAGGGTTGCAAAGAGTCAGATATGACTTAGCGACTCAACAGCAACAACAATGGATAAAAAGGAACTTTTCCCAGTTCTAAGTGTGTGATTTGATGAGTTTGAAAAAAGGTGGACAGTCACGTGAGCACAACGATCCCACAGAGCATTCCCATCACCCCAAATTCCTCTCCTGCCAGCCTGGAAAGCATTGATCTGCATTCTATCGCCAGGGCTGTGCCTTTTCTAGAATTTCTTATAAATGTGTAGCCTCTTGCGTCCCATTTTGTTCCCTTAGCCTAACGCTGTTGACGGCATCCAGGCTGTTTTTGTATCAACACCCTTCCCTCTATGTCGCTAAGCAGAAGCCCATTGTATGGAGACACTCTAATTCCTTTATGCCTTTGCTGGCGACGGGCATTCGGGTTCTTCCCAGTCTTGGGTTTTTATGAATAGTATTGCTATTCATGTCTAAGTCTTTGTGCAGACATATGTTCTCATTTTTCTTGGATAAATACCTAGCGGTGAAATGGCTAGGTCGTACGGCAAGTGTATGTGTTACTTTATGAGAAACTGCCAAACTGTTCTCTCAAGTAAACGTACCATTCTGCATCCCACCAGCAGCACATGAGGACTCTAATTGCACCACGTCCTTGTCAACACTTGCTATTGTCAGTGTTTGCAACGTAGCGTGTGGTGGAATCTCGTTGTGGTTTTAATTTTATGTCTCTACGAGTAATGGTATTGAGAATCTGTTAGTCAGCTCCGGCTGCTATAATAAAATATCGTAGACCGGGCAGCTTTTAAAAACAGACAGTTAGGGCTTCCCTGGTGGTGCAGGGGATAAGAATGCGCCTGCCAGTGCAGGACACGTGGGTTCAGTCCCTGGCTCGGGAGAATCCCACATGCCATGGAGCAACGAAACCCACGCACTGTACCCCAACTTCCGCGCCTGGGAACCGCAGCTACTGAGCCCACGTGCAGCGACTGCTGAAGCCTGTATGTTCTGGAACCTATGCTCCACAACGAGAGAAGCCAGTGTGCCGAGAAATCTGCACATTGCAAGGAGAGAGTGGCCCATGCTTGCTGCACTGAGAGCAAGCCAACGCACAGCAAGACCCAGAACAGCCAAAGATAACTAACCAAACAAATAACGTTATTAAAAAAGAAAACAACCAAAAAGCAGACTCTTATTTATCACAGTTCTGACACCTGGGAAGTCCAAGATGGGGGTCCCCGGTGATTTGGTACATGGTGAGGGCCCCTATTCCTGGTCTGCAGACGGCCACCTTCTTGCTATGTCCTCATACGGCAGAGACCAGTCTAATCTCTCTTTTCTTCTAAGGATGCTAATCCCATCACGGGGCCCCACCCTCATCCTAATTGCCTGTGAGTTGGAGGGGAGCAGGTGGACGGGGTGGGCTGGACGTAAGACCACCCTGAGACTCTCTCACACTCAGACACTGGCACCAAGGGTTCTTGGTGTCAGTCACTCCCCACACAGAGCTCATCCTCTGAGCTCCACTCGCTGGTCAGGCAAAGAGGACCTGGCCCATGCCGGCCCCCTGCCCCAAAGCCAAAGAAAGAAAGTGAAGTTGCTCAGTTATGTCTGACTCTTTGGGACCCCACAGACTGTAGCCTATCAGGCTCCTCCATCATGGGATTTTCCAGGCAAGAGTACTGGAGTGGGGTGCCATTGCCTTCTCCAGGGGACCTTCCTGACCCAGGGATAGAACCCAGGTCTCCTGCATTGTAGGCAGACACTTTACCATCTGAGCCACCAGCCCCTCCCCAAATCCAAGGCTATCAAACAGTGACAACTTCAGCTAATGGGCTCTGTCCTTACAGAGACTCGGAGCTGGGAGGGCAGAGGAGGCCCAGGGCCAGCCGGATCCAGCCCCACTGACCTTGCCACCGACCCTCACTTCCACCCACAGAGCCTCCTCCAGGTTTGTTCCCATCAGCTGTCAGCTCCAGGAACCCCTGTTCCATCCTGTTACAGGGATTTCTGCTTCGAGAAACATAGATAGCAAGTGCCAGTCTCCCTGGAGAGAGTGACGCGGCAGCTCCCTGGGGACAGACAGAGAGTCCGTTCGACCTGCAAACCAGCCACGAGGACATCTCTGTGACTTCCAGGTGAAACTCACCACCGTGGCTGTGGGGTGGGCCTGGTCCTCGGCTCCTCTGGCAAGTAACTGAACTGACTTTCCCGAGGGGCACAGGGCTAGTTTTGCAGCTACGTGGGTCTCCTGCCTCTGGAGGGTGATCCTGGGCCCGTCACCCCCATGTGAGAGACAGGTAGACAGCAGTAGCTGAGTGTGGCCAGCAGGTCCCTGCTGTCGGGTCAGCGCTGACACCTGAGGTCAGCCCCTCAGCCCCCCTGAAGGTCAGCGCCACCGGGCCCCTCGCAACTGCCTGGTGGTGGCCCTGGAGACAAGCTCCTGAACCCCTCGCCCGCCTGCCCTGCAGGAAGGGATCCTGCACTGGGGCTCAGCTCATATCCGTGCATATTTAAGGGGGACCTTCCCAGGACATCGACAGGCTCCCCACATCCCTCCCAGAGATCTACTTGTTAAAATAAACCAGGAGAGATCAGAGGTTGGCTCAGAACGAAACCACGCCTAATTGGGTTCAAAGATATTCAGACGGATGGAAACAGGAGACGGGGGAGGGCGGGCGTGCCACAGACACACAGGACAAGAGTGGGAGGCCCAGGGCTGGCTGCACCACGAGGAGACCCTCCGCAGTCCAGGCCCTCCAGCGGGGACCAGCAGGCAGGCTGTGAGCAGCAGCTCTGGGGGGCTGTGAGGATTAATTTGGGGACCTCCTGGGCACCCCGTCCGTGCTTTCTTTCAGCTTGTGCTTGCGAAACAGGCTGTAGAGGACTCGCAGCGTGCTCTTGGCATCCTTGTTCACAATGTCTGCGGGTCGGGAGAGAGCAGGGCAGTAGTTAGATCCAGGAGGGGGTGACCAACTGTCTGGGTTTCCCCTAGACCAAGGGGTTTCCTGGGACACAAACTCTCAGGGCTAAACTCGGCAGAACTCCTAGCGAAACAGGACAGTTGGTCAAGCGAGCCCTGAGTTCCAGGACCCGTCACAGGGCACTGCCACTGCCTCCTCCCAGGCACCCCCTCGGGGGCCCCCAACACAGCACCTCCTCCAGACCTCGGCTCTCTGGACAGTCCATCCCCAGGGACCTTGATCCCCCATCTCCTCCTCCTAGGACTGTCCTCCACTAGGGTGGGTGGGAGCCGTGGGCACCAGGCCGCCTCATAGGAACACTCAGCAAACACCAGGCAAGAGGCTGTGCCCACACACCGTCCTGCTCAGGGGCCCTGGCACGAGGCTGCCTGCCCACGAGAGTCCTGCACTCACCTTCGGGGTTGACGGGGTAGCTGAGGAGGCCTTCTTCCTTCAGCAGCTCCAGGGCCAGGGTGACATTGTGCAGCTACAATGACAAAACCCCATCGGATGTTGGCAAGATGATTCATCATGCAGCCAGGAGGCCACTTCTCGGGGGAAAGGCAGTCCCCAAGGAAGGTACCCAGCCCAGGCCACTTCTCGGGGGAAAGGCAGTCCCCAGGCATCAGGGAAGGCTTCCTGGTGGAGGTGACACCTGGGAGTGAGTCCTGCCAGGTGAGGAGACTTTACCCAGGGAAGGAAGCATCCTGCCTTTCCTGATGCAGCCCCGGAGCCTGTGCACAATCGAGACTCCCTCATAAACAGCTGAGTTCCATGGGTAAAGCATAGATGAGGAGACTGAGGCTCAGAGTGGCCATGGGCCCATCTGAACTCACAAAACAGAAAGTGCTGGAGTCAGGTCTGTCTCCCTCTGACGCCTGCAAAGCAGCTGGGGCTGGAGGAGCCCATCCCAGTCCCAAGGCCCACGTCAACCAGGCCAGGCGGTTCCCATGGCAACCTAGCCAGGGGCCGGGAGGCCCGGCTGGCAGAGCAGCAGGTAAGCAAAGCCCACCCGAGGGTGCCTAGCCTGCTCCCAGTCCCCTCCTAGTGGGTCTGGGCAGATCTGGGTTGGACATCTGTGCACCAGCCCCCAACAGGTCATAAGTCACAGGTCGGACAAGGCAAGTGTCCTGCCTGGGTCTTGTCCCCTCCTCCATACAAGGGGAATAGCACATCTCCCAGCGGCCTCTCCAAGCTGCCGTGTGGACCCAGTGTGATGGTGGACCCAGAACCGGAATCCTGAGGCAAGACATGAAGCTGGAATAACGAAGGCAGAGCCGAGGCCTCCGTGCATGTTTCTGCTGCCCCAGCTCCTACGAGGGCTGGGAAGTGGGCTGTGTGGGAGGCCAGCAGCCCCTGGAAGACTGTCTCAGAGAGCAAGAGGGGCAGGCCACAGTCCTTGTCCAAGAACACGGGGCAGGGGCGGGGGGAGCATCTTCAGCCCACCCCAAGGACTCCTGCTGCCTCCCAGGCAAGGGGCGGAGTCCTCCGTGACAGCTGGCTCCCCAGAGGCCATGTGGGGACCACAGGGATCCAGTGAGCAGGGTCCTTCTCCATGGAGGAGAGTTGAAGGAGCATCAGATGGACAGAGCAGGGACTTCCCTGGTGGCCCAGTGGCTAAGACTCCATGCTCCCAATGCAGGGGCAGGGGTTCGATCCCTGATCAGGGAACTAGACCCCACGTGCCACAACTAAGAGTTTGTATGATGCAACTAAAGATTCTGCATGCTGCAGCTAAGACCTGTCACAGCCTACACAAATAAATTATTTTTAAAAAATGGACAGAGTAGCAGAGCTGGACCCAAAATGCCAGAGGGTGGTGGCAGCTGGGTCACCAGCCCAGCAGGGCTGCCCCTCTAGAGCCCATCAAGAAGAAGACCAAGGCTTTCACGGGTGCCAATGTTCCCCAACAGGCAGGTCACACCTCTGGGGATGTGCAGACCGGAGGAAGCAAACCTCGGAGTGAGTGAATCAGCCCTCCACTGCCGTCCTGTCCCCGTGTCCCCAGGTCTTCCCCCAGACTGGAGAATTCTGGAAAATGAGGGTTGTCACTGTTGCTACTGTTTTCCTTCTCATCAGGAGCACCATTCACCAGATGCACAGAAGGTAAATACCCGAGTGAAGACAGGACAGTGGGCTGGGCTCTCCCACCTCTCAGCCCAGCCTTTGTGCTCACCTCCAAGCCTGCATCCTCACAGCATGGTCCAGAGGACAGAAGGGAAAAGGGGTCTGGGACCAAATGGCTTTAGGTAACGTTGGCTTCCATAAAGTCCTATGGAAAACCTCTGCCGCAGGACTTCTCAGTGCCTTGAATGTGTTACAATGTATCCTGAGCTTTTGGGACTATGCCTGTTTCCCCAAGTGATTTCACCACGGGATCCATTTGTCACGGAGCAGCTCACGGGACCAGTTTCTCAGAAACACTTCATTAACTCACTTTAAATATTTATTGTTCGTTGTTTATTTCTCTTGGTTGCAGCACGCAGGATCTTAGATCTTCGTTGCGGCTCACGGGTTCTTTCAGTTGCAGCCTGTACGACCTTTAGTTGTGGCAGGCAAAGTCTCAGTTGCAGCACGTGAGATCTTAGTTCCCTGACCAGGGATCAAGCCCAGGACCTCTGCACTGGGAGCACAGAATCTTAGCCACCAATCCACCAGGGAAGTCCCTAAAAAATATTTACCAATCATTTGCTATGTGCTGGCCACGCAACCGGGGCAAAACCCAGACCCGCTGCCTGCCCTCCTGGAATTCATGCTGAGTATCACCGCTGTCGACCCTAGAACAATGATCGCTCAAGCTTCTTTGGGTCACGCTCCTTGACGATGCTCAGTCCGATCAGGAGTAGCTGCCCCAGGCTCCAGCCCCACCTCACCAGGTCTACCCAAAGCATTAGTTTTCCTGTGTGCACAGTTTGAGATGATGAAAGGAAAACGACCATGCTCCACAGAGCTGAGAGAAGCTCACAACCCAGGAGGGTGCATTCCAATCGTTGGAGAGAGCAGTCATTGCATGTGGGAGGAAGCCGAAGGCTCCCGGCCCCGGTGTTTTCATTTCTACAGAGCCAACGATGGCCTTGCTCCTCCAACCCTACTCCGCTTCCAGCACCAAATGGCAACCTCACATCAACACCACTGGCAGAGAAGGTCTGATAACGAGAAATTCAATTTCCAGAAGCCACACGACTGAGATAACAATTCCTCGGGTGTCCCACCTCCGGAAAGGGCAGCCGTTCCTCCCTTTCCAGTTAATGACCTCGTCAGCATTTTTGTTACCCATTCCTGCAGCTGAGGTTTCTTACAATAGCCCATAAAAGTGCGTTCTTGGGGCCTGAGCTAAGAGGCTGCTTCTTTTCCCTCAGAAGAATGTGGTTCATCTTCAAAACGTGGTTCTGAAATCAGTGGAGTCAGCAGGCTGGCTGCACGCGGGGGCCTTAGAAGGCAGGACCTTTGTCCCCGGCTTGTAACTGGGGATTAGGAGGTGAGCAAGATACTGGGCACCAGCCTTGCCATCTGGTGAAGCCCTGACCTCCGAGTGACAAACAGGGGACCCCTGTGCTCCTTTGGGTCCCAGTTCTGAGCCCCTGGTTCCATGGGGATCTGCATGAGACCCACCCCACCGGCTCCATCCTCTTAACCTTCCCTCACTGATCACACATGGGCATCCTGACTTCTGGATAAAAGTCAGCACCATGGTCTCAGCCTCGCTCTGACCCACCTAAGCCCTTGCTCTGACCCTGCAACTCTGCGTGAACCTCATTCTTGGTCTCACCCTGACTCCGTCTCCCACGGGGCTCACCCTGGCTCCGCAGGAAGGATGTGAGGCTGTAGTTCCCACTTTGTAGATGGATGAACCTGGTTGTCATTCTAATCTCAACACTAACTGGCTTACTTGCCCTGTCTGAAGTCAGTTTCCTTGGAGAGAAACAGGAATGGGAATAGTTCCTACTCAGAGGCCCGATGCAGGAAGGAATTGGTAAGTTCATCCATGGTGCCGGTGGGCAAGCACCTCCCTGGCTCCAGTCTCATGTCCTCTCGGCCCCGCACACGGCAGGGGCCTCTGCACCGAGGCCACAGGGCCTTCTCTGGCCAAGAGGGTGAGAAGGAAGTGACAGCACCCCGGGTCTGAGCCTGCACCTCGTGTGTCCTGCTTCATCTCTGAGTCCCCTGCCACTGCCGTGAGAAAACCATGCCATACTCACTGCTGGTCCCAGGAGGAGGCACAGAGCTGAACCGCCCCAGTGACCCCCGCCTAGACGGCCTGGCACCCAGCCCATCCCAGGTGAGCGATGGAGCCTGGCCACGCCTAGAGCAGCCAAACCCAGACAACCTGCAGACCCCCAAGAAGGAAGGTTTGCAGTTTTAAGCCATTGGGTACTTGGGTTGTTTGTTACACAGCATTTTCACAGCAATAGGTGACGAATACAGTGCCCAGTGAAGGGTGAGAATCCAGTAAGTGCTGACCACTGTTTCTACCGCAGCGTCAAATACTGCACTGCTCCAGCCTGTTTGCTCTTCAGCCAATATCCCAGCTCTGGGGACTCTGAGCCCCAAATCACTCTTCCAGTCAAGAGCACCCCTGCCTCCTGAGAGGGTGGAGACGAGACCCACAAAGATGGCCAAAAGAAGAACATGGGCTGAGGGTCAAGAGGTCAGCCCCAATTCCAGCTGGGCAGCCCTGGGCATGTCCCACAGCCTCCGGGGCCTCAGTTTTCCCTTCTGTAAAATGGAAATACAACCCTGCCCTGCACTCCACCCCCCAGGAACGTGGAGTGAGAGAGAAACGGGGGTAAGGGGCCTGGTGAGGCCAGACTCAGGTAAGAACTCCCTGAGAACATGAGAACAGCTGTGGTTCAGGGGCCTAGAGGGTGCCCAGGAGCTCAGAGGGGATGAGAAGGTGGTCAGAGACAACACCCAACTGAGGGAGCCAGAGCAAAGCAGGGAGAAGGCGGGGCTGGGGGCACTCTGTCAAAGACCTGGAGATGGCAGAGGCCCAGGTGGCGTGCGGACCACAGGTGGGTCCACAGGGAGGCTGTGGCCGGGAGGCAGGCCTGGAACATTCGACAGGGACCCTTGTGGGGGAAGGAGGTTAGGCTTGCAGCCAGAAGCAGGGACAGACAGGGTTTCTGATATGTGGGAGCCAGGCAGAAACCAAGCTTGGAACTAGGTCAGGGCAACTGGGTCAGTGCCCAGGGCCCCCTGCCACCCCACCCCCCTCACCCCCACCCAGGGAAGGCCTTGAGATCTGAACCATCCTCAGGGCCACAGGTACATCAAAGGGGATGGAAATCATTCCTTTTCCCAGAAATGCCCCAAGGCTGGCACTGGGAACTGGCACCCAGCCCTGCCTGGTGTTCCCTCTCTACAGAGGGAGAATGGTGTGCCCTCCTGCCCAGGGCTGCCTGCTGCTGAACCAGCCAGAGGGACCTTGGTGTGGACAGAGTTCAGATAGGGCCACCTGGGGTCCTGGGCGGGATGAGGGGACAGGGACCACATGCCCCTGGGTGCTCTCACCTCCATGATATTCCAAACTCTTTTCTGTTATTTGTGTGGTCTGAGGGGCAGCAACCCACCCCCGTGTTCCTGCCTGGAGAATCCCATGGATAGAGGAGCCTGGCAGGCTGTTGTAGTCCATGGGGTTGCAAAGAGTCAGACACTGTGAGTGACCGAGCACAAAGGTCAGCACGGCAGGCACTGTGAGCCATTTTAGGCAAGAAGCCCGAGACGCCAGCAGTGAGCTGGTGCTGGATTCAGGGCCAGAGCAGAGGCTTTGTCTCTCTCTGCCAAGTCTGCCGGGACACAGAGCCCAGGACTGGAGCGAACCCTGCCCCCAGGGGCCTCGGTTTCCTCCTGTGGAGACTCGTGAGCATCCCCTCCCTTCACCAGCAGGTGTCCTGCATGGAAAGGACATTCCCAGCAGGGGAACAGACTGTGCAAAAGCCCAGAGGTGGGAGAGTTTGAGGAGCTCAAGGAACTGCAGAGGCTCCACATGACAGGCCTGGGGGAGGGGGAGGGAGGAGCCCCACGAGGGCCCAGAAGCTGGGAGCAGTCAGGCCAATGCCCTGACCCTTCCCCCAGCATCAATCTCGCCATTGTCCTTCCCCAGCTCAGGCATAGACACCTCATCCCACCCCCGCCTGCGCTAACGCAGCCGTCTCCCAACCAGCCTCCCAGACTCCAGGGTCTTCGTGGGAACTCCTGACTGCCACAAGACCAGAACCCCTGCCACCTCTGACCCTTTGATGATGCTATTCCCTCCCCTGGGGTTCCCCAAGCCCTTCAGTCAACTTCAGGGGCCACCTCTCATGCCAGGCCTCTCCTGATTCCTGCAGATTGTACTAACCACATTTTCTTGCATTCAGGTTCCCCACCAGCCCACCCACCATGAACCAACACATTTCACTGCAGCCTGGAAGACCAGATACCACTGAGAGCACAGTGTTTATACACTGAGGAGTCCTTGAAAGCAGGATCTGTGTTGGATTGTCTTTATGGCCATAGGGCCTGACACCACACAGGACCTCAGAAAATGAGGGATCAGGTGCATGGGTGAATGGGTGGGTGGACAGGTCGATGGATGGATGCTGGATGGATGGATGAGTGAGTGGGTGGATGGATGTATGACTGATGGATGAATGAATGAATAGATGGATGGATGGATGGATTACGTGTGGATGGATGATAAATGGATGGGTGGATGGATGATGGTAGATGGATGGATGAGTGGATGGATGATGTGTGGATATGGATGATGGATGGATGGGAGGATGGATAGATGAATGGGTAGGTGGATGAATGGGTGGGTGGGTGGATGGATGGGTGGGTGGATGATGGATGGATGGGAGGATGGATAGATGAATGGGTAGGTGGATGAATGGGTGGGCGGGTGGATGGATGGGTGGGTGGATGATGGATGGATGGAAGGATGGATAGATGAATGGGTAGATGGATGAATGGGTAGGTGGGTGGATGGATGGGTGGGTGGATGGTGGATGGATGGATGAGTGGGTGGGTGGATGGATGGTGGGTGGATGATGTGTGCATATGGATGATGGATGGATGGAAGGATGGATAGATGAATGGGTAGGTGGATGGATGGGTGGGTGGGTGGATGGATGGTGGATGGATGGATGATAGACAGATGAATGGGTAGGTGGAGGATGAGTGGGTGGGTGGATGGACGGATACATGGGTAGATGAACTGGGAGGATGAGTGAATTAGCAAGTCAATGCATAGGGGTAAGAGTCTGCAGGTGAGGTTGGTGGGTGGATGGGCAGACATATGGACAACCAAAGTTTCCTTCACCCTTTCCTTCACCTGTAAGTGAATGAATGAAGACTGATCATGCCAGTTTCCTAGACCTGAGCACTCAGAGGTAGAGGTGGAAAGGAAAATCTTTGCAAAAACTTACCATTTCTGCAGGAGAGCTGGGAGTGAGATAGAATTCCTTCAAGTGCAGGAAGAAGCCTTCCAGCTGTCCAATCAGCAAGAGTAAGATGACGCCATCTGCAAACTACAAGGAGGGGACTGAAGACAGTTCGCCTGGAGGATCCCGCCCTGGCTGTCACAGGCTGTGTGATGATAGAGGTCACACAGCCTCTCTGGGCCTCGGGTTCCCTTTTGAGAAATAGGGATGACATCCTTGACCTTGTGGTGTTGTTGTAAACAGCAGCAGGTATAAAGCAGTTATTGGCTGCCTAGCACACAGCACATGCTTGATAAGATGAGCCATTTTTACATTTTCTGTGAAATAGCCTCAAATCATTTTTTAAACCACATACTGCTCCATGAGCTAGAGGCCCAGGAGAAAACAGAGTTAAGTGTAAAACTATTCCATCAGGGAAAGGCAGAGAACAGCACACCGGGCTCATTTTGTTGGCTGCTACATTCATATTTGTCTGTTCTGTCTGTGCGTTCAGAGATAAATCCATCACCCCGGTATCAGCCCATCATATGCTAATATAATCCTATTCAATCTCTTCAAAGACACAAAACACAAGATGGAATATTGGAAGTAAGTCACCGCTAGAAGTCCTTAATGGAATTGCCTCGTAATAGGTCTGTTTCCATGCTGTTATTTTGGCTCCAAATCTTGCCTGCTAATGTACCACTGAAATACCAGGGACTTTAATATCCCTCTTTATGCAACAGTCTCTAAATACCACTCTCACATGTGCCATTTATTCTGCAAACACCTTTATTTTACCAAGTGAGACATAAAGATGAAACAGGCAGAATGTAAACCCAAGACATCATCTGTTCATACCCAATAAAAGACAATAAAACCACTTTTCATTGTGTGTCCACTGTGTGTCAGTGAAGTGAAAGTCGCTCAGTCGTGTCCAGCTCTTTGGGACCCAATGGACTGCACAGTCCATGGAATTCTCAGGCTAGAATACTTGAGTGGGGAGCCTTTCCCTTCTCCAGGGATCTTCCCAACCCAGGGATCGAACCCAGGTCTCCTGCATTGCAGGCGGATTCTTTACCAGCTGAGCCACCAAGAAAGCCCAAGAATCCTGGAGTGGGTAGCCTGTCCCTTCTCCAGTGGATCTTCCTGACCCAGGGGTGGAACCCAGGTCTCCTGCATTGCACGTGGATTCTTTACCAAATGCCAGGTAATCCACAAAACACCTGATGGTTACCATCTCACAGTTCTATGAGAGTGGGATCCTTGTACCCATTTTAAAAGAAGAGGAGCATGAGGTTCAGAGAAGTCCAGGTCCAAGGTCACACAGCTAAGGTGAAGAAGGCGTCCTCAAGCCCAGGGGCAACATGGGCCCACCTGGCTTCAGAGTCTGCCACCTCTACCCTGCTGTGTCACCAGACCACGTCACACACAGGCTTCTCATGTGGTCACTGTGCAAGATGCTAATGGCGCACAAACTGGCCTCAGCAGCTCGGGTTCAAGTCCCAGGTCTACCACTTAGTCGGGCTTCCCAGGTGGCGCTAGTGGTAAAGAACTCGGCTGCCAACGCAGGAGACATAAGAGAAGGGTTCCATCCCTGGTCGGGAAGATCCCTTGGAGAAGGGAATGGCAACCCACTCCAGTATTCTTGCCTGGAGAGTCCCACGGACCAAGGAGCCTGGCGAGCTACAGTCCATGGAGTTACACAGAGTCAGACACGACTGAGTGACAAGCACCACTTAGTCACTGCGTGACCTTGGATAAGTTCATTAACCTCTCCGTGCTTAATGTGCTTATCTGTAAAATGGGGTAGTAGCAGCTCCCACCTGAGGAGGCTGTTGGGAGGAGTCAATGAGCTGACATATGCAAAGGGCTTTGCTCAGAACTTCGTCGGATTTGGCTCCAGGCACAGGGCTATATCAACCCTGTTCCCCACTGGCTAATGACAGGCTGTGTCTGAGACAGCAGCAGCTCCAGCTAAGCTCACCAGTAGCCATTTGGTGACCTTGCCACCGGTCCCCCCAGACCATGTTGTGTAAACAGAAGCTAGGTGGCCCGAATCCTGCACCGTCATGTCCAGTAAATGCCCCCGGGGTCCAGCAGGCTCCATTGCTGCTCTGAGGGTCCTGGGTTGGCCACTGGCTTCTCTGCTCCCCACTGTGTTAAGGGAAATCGAGGGCATAACGTTCTGGTGGGGGCCACGGTCCACCACAGGAGGCAGACAGCTCAAGATTCTATTCCTGCCCCGGGACTGTTAAGAGTTGTCAGCGCCGTGGACAAGGAGACTTGGGAGCCCTCGGACATGGGGCTGTATCAACACCTACAACCCCACCAGGCATACATGTGTACATGCTAAGTCTCTTCAGTCATGTCTGACTCCGTGATTCCAGGCTCCTCTGTCCACAGAATTCTCCAGGCAAGAATACTGGAGTGGGTGACCATGCTCTCCTGCAGGGGATCTTCCCGACCCAGGGATCGAACCCAGATCTCTTACATCTCCTGCACTTGCAGGCAGGTTCTTAACCACTAGCGCCACCAGGGAAGTCAAAGCAATTAGACAGGGAACCCTTGTGTGTTTTGAGTCATCATATCGGATAGTCCAAGATTAGTTTGGGGGAAAACGAGCTGCAAGGCAGTTGTTCCACAATGAAAGTGATTAACAGCACAGACAAACCCTGAGGTTCTCACTTCACAGGACCATTGTCCTGCTCCTGATTGGCGATGCTGCCTCCATGCAACACCCCCACTGGAGAGGAGGACCCCAGGTTTCTGAGAGGTGACACCCCGGGTCACACAGGGTGGGCCAGGCTCCCGGTGGGCCCTGCCGAACCCTCTCCCTGTGGCCCTTCCCGACCCCGGACCTTGCAGCCGCATCCCTACCTGAGTGTCTAGATTCTGCACGGACAGGCCCAGGCGGTCCAGCTCCTGGTTGACGAACTTCACGATGGCCTGTCCAGGGAAGAACCGAGGCCCCAGGCCCCCAGCTCAGGTTCGCGACCTTCCCACTCAGGGTCACAGAAAGCTGCAGAGTGAGGGCCAGATTCCTCCCCTTTGCCCCACCCTCTCTCCCAGACCCAGGACAGGTGGGCGGCGGGTGGGCGAGCGGCAGGAGGCACTCTTGGAACTTTGATCTCTCTACCTCTTTGACAGCGTTCACCTTCTCTGGAGCCAGCTTAAATAATTCATCAAAGACGTCCTCTGCAGACAGATCCAATAAACACCTTATTACGATGCTATTATCTTTGTGCCAAACAGGGACTTCTTTTCCACCAAAGTTTCTTGGAAGAATCAGTCCAGAGAGAGATGTAGTTTTATCCCAAGTAAATAAGTGTTAGTCACTCAGTCATGTCTGACTCTGTGACCCCATGGACTGTAGCCTACCAAGCTCCTCTGTCCATGGGGATTTTCCAGGCAAGAATACTGGAGTGAGTTGCCATGCCCTCCTCCAGGAAATCTTCCAACCCAGGGATCACCCGCATGTCTCTTATGCATACCTCCTGCATCGGCAGGCAGTTTCTTTACCACTAGCACCACTTGGAAAGCCCAGCTGGGCACACAATAGGTCTTAAATAAACAGTCATCGTTTCTAGCGTGGACACCACCCCATCCCCTGGGAACTCACCCTGCCTCCCCGCAGTTCCCTGCTCCACCCAGCAGTCCATAGGAGCTGCCATGGGTGGCTGAAAAGGGGCCAGCCCCAGACTGACTCCTGGCCCAGAGGTCTCCTCCCCAGCGAATGTGGAGTGGCAGAATAAGGGCATCCAGCCCTTGTAGGGAGGCTGAAATCCCTGCGGTGCACAGAAGGCCAGCACCCTCAGCAGCTGAGTCAGGCCCACGGGAGCATCTTAGCAGCTCAGGCCCCTGGTCCAGACTCAGAGGCGCCAAGGCCTCAGACTCAGGCCCTTTCCCACCAACTGTGTTCCTGCCATGCGCAGCTAACACGCCTCCCCTGTGGAGACCGGTCCTCAAGGCACTGAACACCCAAATGGGGTAGAATTTACCTCTTGATTCTGCAGCCAGCCACTGTGTGGCTCTAAACAAGTCACTTCGCCTCTCCGTGCCTCGGTTCCCTCATTAGTGAAGGGGGGATAAGCAGCACCAGACTGCACTATGCAGGTTAAAATGCCCCATAAACGGACAAACATGGCAGAAATGCCACTGAGCCCCCCCAGACCTCTCGGCCTATGGTCAGTGAAGCTGTGTCCCTGAAGGAGCCACTCCGACGACCCAGGCCAGAACACGATGGAAACTCTAGACACGGTGTTAGGAAGCCCTGTTCCGTGTCCCTGCCTCTCATTGTGTGAGGCAGCCTCCTAACAAACACTGCTCCCTGGGAAACCCCAGGTCCTCAGGCTGCCCGTCCACCTGCCCACATACAGGCATCTCACCGGACCGGCCTTCCTGGTACCTTCCTTCTCCCACTCAGTCTTTCTCAGTCCTTGCTTTCAGAAGCCCCTCACAGGTCATATTGCCTCCTCTGCAGGTGAGAACCCCCTGTCTATATGGCTCTGTTCCAAGCGGGGAAGGTTCAGGGAGGAAAAATTATATTAAGATGGATGGATGGATGATGGATGGATGGGCTGGTGGATAGATGAATGGTTGGGTGAATAGATGAATGAATGGATGGTTGGATGAGTGGATGGATGGATGAGTGGATGGATGCATAGATGGATGGATGCATAGATGGATGATCAACCGCCAGCTGGCCAGGCGGACTAAGGAATAAATGAACGAAAGAAGGAATGGCTGAGTCAGTCAGTCAATTGGTGAAGAACTCTGTCTCAAAAACAGCAGCCAAAGCAGTGAACAATCACTATTAAGCACTTTCTCTGTGCTAAGCATGTTCACAAAGTACCTTTTAACCCCTGTGGGTACCATTATTAACCCCATTTTATGGATGAGGAAACTGAGGCACAGACAAGTTCAGTCACTCACCCAAGTTCACGTGGCTAATAAATGGGGGAATTGGCATGTGAACCCAGGTTGCCTGGCCCCAGAGCCCACAGGCTGAACAACTCCACAGCTGCCACCACCGATGGGAATTAAAAATCTCTCTACCCACATGAGCAGCATCATGAGAAGGAACGACCAAATCCACTGGCAGACAGACAGAAGGGAGGACAAAAAAGAAAAGAGGGCTGGAGATACACATGCATGCATGCTAAGTCACTCAGTCGTGTCTCTGTGACCTGATGGGCTGTGGCCCGCCAAGCTCCTCTGTCCCAGGGATTTGGTTGCCTCACCCTCCTCCAGGGGATCTTCCTGACCCAGAGATCGAACATGCATCTCTTACATCATGGACCACAGAGGATCTGCGAGCGCACCCAATCCTCAACCAGTCATAATGCCATATCTGTCTCAGCACATACCCAACAGAAAAAGATTTCCCTAAATTAGAAAGGTACTCACTTGATGGCTGGTCCTTGTCTGCGCTAAAGAGAAAAATGTAGGGGGTGAGGGTGGGGAGAAAGCAAACACATGGTTAAAAAAAACAAACAAAACAACTTCAGAGATGCAGTGTCTTTGTGTGACGAGACCTGGCAGAGGCAAGGCCAACAGAGAAGCTTGCAAGCTCCCTTTCCCTGGCAGTTCCGTAAGCAGGCAGGGCCCTCATGGGAAGCACATGGCAGAGGTCCAAACTTCCCCCTGAGGCTCCCACACCTAGAAATGCCTGGATTGTGTCATTTTTGTGGTTGCTGTTTTAGCTGTGCGATGCTTGCTAAGTCGCTTCAGTCATGTCTGACTCTTTGCGACCCCATGGACTGTAGCCTGCCAGGCTCCTCTGTCCACGGGATTCTCCAGGCAAGAAAACTGCCGTGCCCTCCTCCAGGGGATCTTCCCCACCCTGGGATCGAACCTGTGCCTCCTGCATCGGCAGGCAGGCTCTCTACCACCAGCACCGCCTGGGAGGCTGTTTTGGTTGTGGTGGGGGCGTATCACACGACACGATAAAAACGCCCAAAGCCTCACTTGAGAGCCGGCGCATGTTTACCCACACCCCCGTGTGTCACCACCCCCAACACGGCGCAGAACCTTCTAGCACCCCCAGTTGGTCCCCTCTCCATCAAACACCACAAAGGTCACTGCCGCTCAGAGGTGCCTGGCTGTGTTTTCATTTGGTCTGTTGTGTTTGAAATGAATCCGTGTGCATGCCCTTGTGTCTGGCTTCTTTCACCGCCTTTTTATTGTCATTGCCTGGATTTTGTTGTTAAGTGTTCCACTCCCCCCCACACCCTGAAAGCTCGGTTCTGCCCGCCTCACCCCCTCAAGGGCCCCCATGCCCAGGAAAGGTTGGGGTGTCCCAGGAGAGCCAGGTGGTCCCTCCAACTGCCTGTGACCCTGGCAGGAAGCTGGGCCGAGAGGGATGGGGGAAGCAGCCTGAGACGAAGGCCCAGAGCTCTGCATGGAGGCTGCTGCCAGGAGGGGCACACGGCCCTGTGCCACCTGAAACACAAGCCCAAGGCCAGGGGTGGGCCCTCACCGAAGCGTCCAAGCTCAGCAGAGTCTGAGAAGGGTGGCTTTAGGGCTGCAAAGCGAGGAGGGGGTGTGGCCACCATGACCACTGCTAACTGCACTCTCTCTCTTAAGTTCCCCAAACTCGCTCTCAGAGCCTAAAGCTTCGGCATAGATGAGTCAAGACGGATGATGCGGAAGGCATCTAGCCTCATCAAGTGGCAGGGGAACAGGCCTTCTTCCTGGGGTGTCACTGGGAAGGCAGATGCGCCAGGCCCCACTGGCAGGAGGGGCCAACAGATGTCTGCTCCCTCTACCCTGGCCATGCCCGGCCCACACACTTCTGCCATAGACATTACCTACCGTCAGCTTGCAGGAGTTCGAGCCCGTTCCCCCTAGCCTGGCCCCAGTGGACACCCAGGAGCCGTAGACGCAGAAGGACCTTAGGGCTGGGGGCACAAAAGAGGGGAAGGTCCCTTTACGTGCATCATCTATAACCCTCATGACAGCCCCAACAAGTAGGACAGGGGAGTCCCCTTTATCAAAGGCATGAAGAAGCTTGGAGAAGGGGAGTGACTTGCACAAGGACGCATAGCTCACACCAGGCTGAGCTGGGACCTCAGCCCAGGCAGGGCTGGCTGCCCAGTCTGTGAGCAGGAGAGAACTGAACTCGCCCAGCTGGGCCTCTGAGAGTTAAATGGGTCAAGGGAGCTGAGACAGCCCAGTGCCCTGCACACAGTAGGCCTTCGGGAAGGGTTAGACAAGAAAGGAGAATCCACAGCTTTCCTGTAAGAAACCCACTCTCAGGCCAACCCAGAAAGACCTTTGGACCAGAGGGGGTGGGCAGTGGAAAGGAGAAGCCAGGCAGCGGCCCGCGGCAGGGTCTGGGGAAATGCGGGCCTGCGGGCAGAGCGGGGTCCCTCTGCAGCTCTGACGGCTTTGCAAGGATGAGAGACATTCTACCCGGACCAGGCGGAGATTCTACAATTCACGAAGCAGAACCTGCGGCCCAAACTCTGTTGCAGGGCCAGCCCCCTGCACTTCCCACCCTGGAACCTGGGTGGGTGTCCCAAAGTGTGAGCCCACAGGTGGCAGGGGGGCCCCTGGCTGAGGTCAGTTACAGTCTCCACCACAGGGGACTCCAGGAATGCAAAACGGCCAGGTCTCCCTGGAGAGAGATGCAGCTGGGGGTGTTGGAGGGCTTGAGGGGAGAGGCACAGGGCACATGCATGGCTTCCTTTATCACCCAGGCTGTTGGGAGTTTTGGCCACAGGCCAGCTGGCCCCGCGCCACTGAGACCCTTCAAAGGCTCACCCAGCCTGTAGTTCAGAGGCGCCTAACAGCAGCCTCCCTTCTCCCTGGCCCCCAGGACCCTGTGGTTGCCTTGTTGCAGAGCCCACATGCACGGCCCTGACCCTGATGTGTTTCCAACCCTGCCATGAAGCGCATGCAGTGAAGGTGGGTATAGGCGGCTCTGCCGGCCAGGACTCCACGGGCCGGGCAGCACTTAGTAGGGCTGGCAGAGTGAGGGCCCCGCCCAAGAAGGTCAGGCAGGTCTGCCTCTGTCCCGGGGCCCACTGCCCACTCCCAAGAAAGCCCAGTGCCCCCACCCTGCCTCACCCGCACTCAGTGAGGTGCTCCACCGATTTCTCCGACTTCAGGCCGCTCTTGGTGCGCTAGGAGAGAGAACAGGGGACATAATGGAGTAGCCACAGAAAATTCTAGGGCCCGTGATTGCTGCCAGAGGAGACTGGAGGGCCCAAAGCTGCCCCGAGGGACCCAGTTCACCCTGCCGCATCTGCTCCTCAAGGCGGCCTCCCTCCTGGGCAGCCCTTATGGGACCAGCTTAACTGTCCTTCTTTCCATGGGCCCTGAGCCCCACAAAGAGGGGGATCGGGTCTGCCTCAGTGCCCAGGTATCCCCAAAGTCCACTCAGTGTCTGGCTCACAGGGCGTCAATGGACATGTGTTTACCTGATAACATAAGTGACTGGGTGGGTGAATAAGTGAGTGGGTGGATGAATGAATGGGTGAATGGGAAGGTTAATGAATGAGAGGGTGGATGAGTGGATGACTGAATGGATGAGTGGGTGGGTGGATGAACGGATGAGTGAGTGGGTGAATGAACGGGTGGGTGAATGAATGAATAGGTGAATGCTTAGAGGAATGAAGTCACCTCTGATTTACATATAAGCCATAGAATTCGTCAGTGGTCTTGAAAAAGTCAGGATGAATTCTCATGAGTTTGGCTGGACTCGGCTTATTCTGCCTTCTGGGATGAGGGAAGCTGGCTGCTCCCCAGGCACCCAGGAGGTGGAGGAGGGGAGAGCGGGGAGCAGGCATGGGGGCCCTGTTGGTGGTACTCAGGGTCGGTCTGAGAGAGAAGGCACAGACTCCTGGGCCGTCAGCTACAGCACAAGTCCACGCATGCTGGAGAGGGAGCACCCGGTAGACGCTGGAACCAGAAAGGTCCCTGGGGCCACTCTCACATCCATGCACTGGGAGACGAGGCCATCACAGTGGGAGGGAAGTGGCGGTGGCCCAGGGTGTGAAGGCTCCGGAGGGCCGTGAACAGATGGTCACTTACAGCCCACGTGGTAGCCATTAGCCAGGACCTTCAGGACACCCCAGGAAGGTGTCATCTGGTGAGTAAGTGGGGCTGACCAGTCCACAGACCTCATCATGGCCTGGCCTGGACTCTGCATCTCCTGCCCACAGCTTCGGCCCAGCTCCCCTCACCATCCTGGTGGGATCGGGTATTTCTCCCAGCTCCCTGGAACTCACCCTGGTTCAGTCCCCGCCCTGTGCGGCACCCACCCCCTGCTCCAGAGTGTGGTGACGGAGCCCCGAAATGCTCAACCTGCAGGGAGGCATCCTCCAGGGCCCGCCCCTTACCTCCATGGTGATCACCTCCACCTGCACGTTGGTCGGGAGGGGCAGGTCGGGCTGGAAGCGTTTGGCCAGGGCCACGAGGAGATGCAGGGTGGCCAGCAGGTCCTTGTTGAAGATACCTGGGAGGAGAGGGGGCATGAAGTCAGAGCTCCCGGGATACCCAAACCTGGGGCCACGAGGTTGGCTCCTTATTGTCACAACCACCCTCTGCAGCCCGAGGAGCTCGGTGTCCAGTCATCAGGGGAGCAGAGGTCTGCAAATCTACATTCAGAACCTAAAAATAGTCTCACTTTGCTCCAGTTATCCCTTCTGCAAATACAGCCCAAGGGCACGAGCCATGTGTGGAGGGAACTTTCACACACAGATGTTCACTGCAGCGCTGTTTAAACAACTAAATGTCCTACAGCAGGGCCCTGGCTGAACAAATTGTTAGATCTGAGCTGAATGTGACCTGATTTAGGGGCTTTCCTGGTGACTCAGACAGTAAAGAATCCACCTGCCATGCAGGAGACCTGGGTTTGATCCTTGAGTCAGGAAGATCCCCTGGAGAAGGGAATAGCAACTCAGTTCAATATTCTTGCTGGAGAATTCCGTGAACAGAGGGGCCTGGTGGGCCTAACGACCTGACTTGGGGCCAACATTACAAGCGTCAATTATTGAACGTGAGACTTGAAACACAGTGGCGAGAATAATGAGGGGGGCCTAACAAAAACTAACACCGAACTACATTCAACGTCCTGTGATAAACCATGATGGAAAAGAATATTTAAAAAGAATGTATCAGATCAGATCAGATCAGATCAGTTGCTCAGTCGTGTCCGACTCTTTGCAACCCCATGAACTGCAGCACGCCAGGCCTCCCTATCCATCACCAGCTCTCGGAGGTCACTCAGACTCACATTCATCGAGTCAGTGATGCCATCCAGCCATCTCATCCTCTGTCGTCCCCTTCTCCTCCTGCCCCCAATCCCTCCCAGCATCAGAGTCTTCTCCAATGAGTCAACTCTTCCCATGAGGTGGCCAAAATACTGGAGTTTCAGTTTTAGCATCATTCCTTCCAAAGAAATCCCAGGGCTGATCTCCTTCAGAATGGACTGGTTGGATCTCCTTGCAGTCCAAGGGACTCTCAAGAGTCTTCTTCAACACCACAGTTCAAAAGCATCAATTCTTCGGTGTTCAGCCTTCTTCACAGTCCAGCTCTCACATCCATACATGACCACAGGAAAGACCATAGCCTTGACTAGGCGAACCTTTGTTGGCAAAGTGATGTCTCTGCTTTTGAATATGCTATCTAGGTTGGTCATAACTTTCCTCCCAAGGAGTAAGCGTCTTTTAATTTCATGGCTGCAGTCATCATCTGCAGTGATTTTGGAGCCCAGAAAAATAAAGTCTGACACTGTTTCCACTGTTTCTCCATCTATTTCCCATGTAGTGATGGGACCAGATGCCATGATCTTCGTTTTCTGAATGTTGAGCTTTAAGCCAACCTTTTCACTCTCCACTTTCACTTTCATCAAGAGGCTTTTGAGTTCCTCTTCACTTTCTGCCATTAAGGGTGGTATCATCTGCATATCTGGGGTTATTGATATTTCTCCCAGCAATCTTTATTCCAGCTTGTGTTTCTTCCAGTCCAGCATTTCTCATGATGTACTCTGCATATAAGTTAAATAAACATGGTGACAATATACAGCCTTGATGTACTCCTTTTCCTATTTGGAACCAGTCTGTTGTTCCATGACCAGTTCTAACTGTTGCTTCCTGACCTGCATACAGATTTCTCAAGAGGCAGATCAGGTGGTCTGGTATTCCCATCTCTCTCAAAATTTTCCACAGTTTATTGTGTATACATATGTATAACTGAGTTACTTTCCAGTACAGCAGAAATTAACACAATGTTATAAACCAACCATACTTTAAAAAAAAAAAGGAAAAAAAGGGGGTTTGAAAACTGTTACCACTGCACCCTTTCATACTGTTTCATACACCTACTTCTGCTTTACTGACTATGCCAAAGCCTCTGACTGCGTGGATCACAACAAACTGTGGGAAATTCTTAAAGAGATGGGAATACCAGAACACCTGACCTGCTTCCTGAGAAACCTGTATGCAGGTCAGGAAGCAACAGTTAGAGCCGGACATGGAACAACAGACTGGTTCCAAATAGGAAAAGGAGTACATCAAGACTGTATATTGTCACCCTGGTTACTTAACTTATATACAGAGTACATCATGAGAAACGCTGGACTGGAAGAAGCACAAGCTGGAATCAAGATTGCTGGGAGAAATATCAATAACCTCAGATATGCAGATGACACCACCCTTATGGCAGAAAGTGAAGAGGAACTAAAAAGCCTCTTGATGAAAGTGAAAGAGGAGAGTGAAAAAGTTGACTTAAAGCTCAACATTCAGAAAACGAAGATCATGGCATCTGGTCCCATCACTTCATGGCAAATAGATGGGGAAACAGTGGAAACGGTGTCAGACTTTACTTTTTTGGGCTCCAAAATCACTGCAGATGGTGACTTAAGTCATGAAATTAAAAGATGCTTGCTCCTTGGAAGAAAAGTTATGACCAACCTAGACAGCATATTAAAAAGCAGCGACATTACTTTGCCAACAAGGGGCTGTCTACTCAAGGCTATGGTTTTTCCAGTGGTCATATAGGGATGTGAGAGCTGGACCATAAGGAAAGCTGAGCACCGAAGAATTAATGCTTTTGAACTGTGGTTTGAAGAAGACTCTTGAGAGTCCCTTGGACTGCAAGGAGATCCAACCAGTCCATCCTAAAGGAAATCAGTCCTGAAGATTCATTGGAAGGACTAATGCTGAAGCTGAACTTCAATACTTTGACCACCTAATGCAAAGAACTGACATTGGAAAAGACTCTGATGCTGGGAAAGATTAAAGGCAAGAGGAGAAGGGGACCACAAAGGATGTGATGGTTGCATGGCATCACCGACTCTACGGACATGAGCTTGAGTAAAGTCCAGGAGTTGGTGATGGACAGGGAGGCCTGGCGTGCTGCAGTCCATGGGGTCACAAAGAGTTGGACACAAGTGAGTGACTGAACTGAACTGACCACCTCACCACCCAACCTTGGACAGGCTATTTCAACTCTTTCCAGTCTCAATTTTCTTATCTGGAAAACGGGCAGGATGCAGAGGTTGGAATGGCAGGAAATCCTACCAAGTGGGACTTTGCACACTCGTTTCTTACAAGCACACACTGCAGATGCAACTTAGATAAGTTAACGAAGCAGGCGGGCAGCACCCATCCAACAAGGCAGCTGAGCTCGTGTGCAGTGCTTGGGAGTCAGGGAGCTGTGGCAGCCTTATGGAGAAGGCTGCCTTTATCATCCTCGTGCTGGGCTTCGAGGCAGCCCCGCCCCCGGGTAAGGGCGCTGTAATTCTGCCTCCGTGCCTGCCCGCTCCCAGCCCTCTCCACACCAGCCCCACGCACTCTCCATGCTCCACTTGGCCTGTGGCTCCTCCAGCTGCAGGCTCTGGTCCACAGACTCCAGGACCACCGTGAGCTTGCGCCTCTGGCTGGCCGCGGTCAAGGCAATCTCCTCCACGTCCAGCTTGAGTCCGCTCAGCTTCTCTGAGGACCAGAGAAAGAGGGGTGGGATGGAGGGAAAGGGTGGGAAAGGCTGGGGGAGGGCAGACAGATGGGGCTCCTGCCAGGGGCTCCACAGCCAGTCCGCTTCCTCTAGGCAGTCACAGGGCATGCTGGTTGCAGGGCTGGGCAAGCCCCGCTCTCTGGAGACACCACCGGCCCACTCCACCTTGACCATGACCCTGTGCCCCACCCCCTTAGCCTCCCACACGGTGACCCCCGGTCCTCATCCCTGCGGGGCAGTGTGGTCTAGTGGTTAAAGCCAAGATGCCTGGCTCCTTCTCGCCCCCCACACCGCTCTCTTCATGGTGAGACCTTGGATAAGCTACCAGGCCTTTCAGAGCTCAGTTTCCTCATCTGTAAAGTGGGGATGATCACAGAACAGCTGTGCTGAGGGTTAACAGCACCTGCTCTGTGGAGAGAGCTCAGGAAGCCATGGCCAGCAGGCCTGTCCTGCAGCTGTCTGCCAAGGGCTCTGCAGAGGGCACCAAGTGAGCCCCAGGCTGGCCCACTCTGCCCCCTAGGACTTCCCGGGGTTGAAAGCAGCAACTTACGGAAAAGGTGGTGCAGGATGAGCCCATCGAAAATGTCCTCCTCCAGGCTGCGGACCACGATGTGCTCCGGGAGGAGCTCAGCGTTGATCCAGTCCATCAGCACCTGTGGCCCCAGGGTACAGCTGACGGGGGGCCACTCCCCACCTGGCCTCTCGCTGGGCTCAGCTCTGCCCTCCTCCCACCAGTCAATTCCTACTCATCCTTCAAGGCCAGGTCAAACACTGCCTCCTCTGGGAAGCCTGCTCTGATCTCCCAGGCTATTAGGGGCCTGCTCTGGCCTCTGGCGGACCTGAGCACTTCGGGCTTTTTTTTTTGTCCTGCTTAAGGTTTTGATAATACAGGGGTTTTGAAATCCTCTGGGGGGCAGTCAGAGGTGGTGCTGGTCAGGAGGTCTCCCTGGAGGAGGTAACAGAAACACCCCACGGAGACTAGAGAAATACTGCAGAAGAAAATAGAGGCCCCAAACCTGTGTGCAGCTTACAGCCGAGAAGAGCTGGGTGGTGCCCGTGTGTTCCCACCTGCTCGGTCAGCATCCAGTGCCCCAGGCAGCTGAGCCAGGGTCCAGGCCCAGCTCCACCACTAGCCACCGTGTGTCCCCCACGGGTCAGGCCATCCTGAGGCTCTGCTCCCTGGGACGCAGGTGACCGCTCACCTCTCTCAACCGCCAGGAGCCTTGCTGGGATCATGTACAGAAAGGCACACCGTCGGTGCGCAAGCAAGATTCCTTCTGCAGCCACTCAGCAGGCCTCCTGGAAGCCTGCAGGGTTGCCACCCACCAGCTTGAAGTTGGGGAGGGGGTGGCCCACGGTCCCCACCCCAAGAAGGTAGAAAGACTCCTCCAGAGAAAGATAGTCAGAGAAGGTTGCCGCACCTTTTGCAGTTCTTCAAATTTGGGGTTATTCCGGGAAGTGGGGGGAAGGAACTTCCTCTTCTCTCCTGGAAACAGAGTGGGGCATGATACACGGATGAGGGCCTGCAGGTCAGCCGTGGAGCCAGCGTCTCGACCAAGAGGGGAGACTGGTCCTACAACCTCACACGCACACGCACACATGCACACACACATGCACATGCACACACATGTGCATAAGGGCACTCAGACACACAGGCACACAAGTGCATTCACACACATGTAGATACACATTCACACACATGTACACATGCCATCGCGCGCACACACACACACATGCACACACACGTGCATAAGGGCACACAGACACACAGGCACACAAATGCATTCACACACACATAGATACACATTCACACATATGTACACATGCCATCGCACACACACACACACACATGCACACACACGTGCATAAGGGCACACAGACACACAGGCACACAAGTGCATTCACACACACATAGATACACATTCACACATATGTACACATGTCATCGCGCACACACACACACATGTGCATAAGGGCACTCAGACACACAGACACACAGGCACACAAGTGCATTCACACACACAGATGTAGATACACAGTCACACATATGTACACATGCCATCTCACACACACACACACACACACACGCCCTAACCACCTAACATCCCCAGAGACCTGGGTTTTCCAGACATGTCTCGTCCTCTGCACCCCCTTCCTTCATCCAAGTGGTTCCTGCGTCACCCAGGACACTCTTCCCCCTCACTTCTCTCATGAACATCTTCAGACAGCATAATATTCACATTTGGGGAACATATGTAAACTCGAAAACTATTTCTTGTCTATCTGAAATTCACATTTACCTGGACATCCTGCATTTTATCTGACCCTCTTTCCACGTACATAAGAAGGGGTCACGGACCAGTTAAGCCCAGGTCTCCGGGCTCCAAGGGGCTGAGGCAGCGTTCAACCATGACTGCCAGGCTCCCCGGTGCGGGCAGGGCATTGAGGGCACCTGGCTGGTCCACTGAGCCCCAAGACCTGGGTCAGCATCTACCCTACGTTGAAGAACCATGGAACCCACAAATGGCAGGGCCCAGGTGGGCCCCTGAGGTCATCGAGTCCCAGTGCATGTGGGAGACACTCAGTCAGCCCGGGGCTGGCTTTGCGCACATCCACAGGACGCATCGCCTCTGTGTTCACTTAGCCCGGCTGGAGTCTTCCAGACACGCTGAAGACCTTTGAGTCCCACCCGACCCGTGTGTTCCTCACAGGAGGACAGGCTCCGGCAAAGGCCTGGTGGCAGGGGTGGGGCAGGGGTGGCGGTGCCTGAACGCCCGCAACCCCTTCCTGGAGCGTCCTTCCCGCCACTCTGAACCCCGCCATGTTCCAGCTCTGCCTGCCGGAATTACATCTCCAGACCAACTATAAAACCAAAAATAAACACTTTTCCAAATCACGAAGCCCTGCCACTCTAACAGCAATTTTCCTCCTGATGCTTTCCAACCTGAAACCACTTATAAACCGAGAACGCCAGACAGTTAATGAAGTCAGCTGCGCGGCGCCGGGCTTGTGGCTCTGCAATGTCACCCTCTGTGCCTGCTTCCTCGTCTGTGAAAAGGAGGTGAGCGTGCCCGCGACTACCACTCTTCTGAGTAACAGGTGAGATGCGGCGTTTAAGACGAGCTCAGCTCAGCCCCTGCCCAGAGGGGACCACACAGCAGTCAGCATCCTTACCACTGTCCCCGTTAACCTGGAGAAGTGGGGTTATGCGGGATCTGGGGATAACTCAGTGGAAGGTTCCAGAAGCAGGGGAGTCAAGTATAAAGCAGAAGGTAGAGGCAGGGGCTGGACAGAACTGGGTGTTCAGCGGACCACCTGGCAGCCAAGGCAGGGCCTGATACGGCCTGGGGGGCATCTCAGATGCCGGCCCTGCCCCTCCGCCCCACCCGGCCCGCACCTTGTGAGAGTTCTTCCTCGGCCGGTGGGTCCTCCTTCCCAGGGAGCTGCAGCAGGTTGTAGAGGGACTCTGGCTCCATTGCTGCCTTGCCGGCCCTGGGGAGGCAGGGAACCAAGGACGTCACCCCCGAGTCACCCTAAACTCGAGGTCTGCTGTTTCCTCTAGACACCAGGAGGTGTGGGGAGAGGGTGGGAGCTGGCTGGGGGTGGACAAGTCACCGCGCTGCCCGGGCAAGGGGCCAGAATGCCTGCTGGGAGGGTCGCTGGGAGCCAGTGCTTGCGGGACGCCCCGCGGAAACAGGCGGCGGCTAAGGTCAGAGCCTGTGCAGACGCTTTGCAGGGAGGAGGGGTCCTCCTCGGTCAGGTGCAGAGCGGCCAGCCCTCCTGCAGCACACAGGAACCTCCACCCACCCACCCCAACCTGGGCAGTAGGACGAAGGGGGCAACCCCCTGCTCAGAGCTTCTTGGATCCAGAAAACCCTCTGGCTGACCTCAGGGGGCAAATCTGCTGGAGGGGCGGGGACAGCAGTGTGGCGATGATCACGTTGACGGGTGATGTCTGCAGACCAGGAGCTCCTACCGGGGCAGCGGTGGGGGACAGACCTGTCCTCTCTGGGCCCTGAGCCTGAGTCAGGGGGCACAGAGCAGCCCCCCAGCCTCTGGGTGAGTGGGCGTGGGACTGGGGTGCAGGCTGGGCTCTCGGGGGTGTGGGCTGGTCCTGCCTGGCTCAAGTTCTGAGCGAGCTTCTCCACAGTGGGGCTTATCATCCTGGCCTGTTGAGGGAGCTCAGGGGTCTCTCTGCTCACCAGGAAGGGCCAGAGTTTTCAGAACCAGCCTTCCTCATCCTCCCTGTGGGGGAGGGTGCCTGGCAGAGTCAGAGCCTCCTTCCTGCTCCCCTGGATTCACTTCCTCTCCTGCGGGTGCGGCCCCACCCCCCACTTCCGCTCTGGCCCCTGGGCCTCCTGCAGCGCTTTCAGCCCCAAACAAGACATTTGGGGCCGGGGGGCCTCCTGCAACAGAGGCTGGCAGTCAGCTCCGGCCCCCGGGGAGGCCTGGCTGGAGTAGCAGGGCCTAGAGCTGCCGTGAGATGGAGGCACTCACAAGATGCTGTGACATAGGCAGCCAGCCTGGGCACTCCGGGGCACTGTCTGCGGCTCCATCTTGCCCTAAATCGTGGGGGTGTGGAGAGCACAGCCACTAGGCCGACTCCATTCCCCCAAATCCCCAAGCCTCCTTTTGGACCGGGTTCTGTTCAAAGGACAGGGCCAGAGGAGAGGCGGGAGCTAGGCCCGGGGGAGTGGGGGAGGTTAGGAGATTGGGTTCCAGATGGGCTCCTCCTCCTGTGTGACTTTGGGCAAACAACCTCCCCTCTCTGTTCCTGACGCTTCTTTACCGGGAGGGGCTGAACCTGATGGGCGCCAAAGGCAGCAAGTGTCCACAGAGCTGGGAGCTGCCTCCAGCCCTCAGCAGCCCCAGGGGCCATCCCTTGTCAGACCTGGGCCTCCCTTTTTTCATTGGAAGACTTGGGGTGGCTGGTCTCCTTGGCTGAAGGTTAGAGATGACAGGCTGGAAGGGGAAACTTTCCCTGGCTACACGAGAGCTGGGGGGCACTCCTCTGTCTGCCCAGGCCTCTGGGCTTGGGAAGCGGCCGCCTCCAAGCCTAAGAGGCAGGGGGACCAGCTGGGCGCAGGGTGTGCTCTGCCGGGCATCGTCCCCGTGGGACCTCGGCTAAGACCGGATTCTCCCGGCCTCGTTTCCATGAGGCCTCCCAGAGCCTCCCTCTCTGTGTGCTGGAGCTCAGGCTCAGAACCAAGGACTCACCTGGCTGCTTCCTCCACACAGGGAAACGAGGGCCACGGAGCTCAAGCGCTGGTGGTCCCCGGGTTCCAAAGCAAAGTCAGTTCCGGTGCCCTAGGTTGGCAGGGGCCGCCCGGGAGGCAGGGGCAAGCGGCTCACTTCCTCTGGGGCCTGTGGCTTCTGCAAAGCCGTCCAGGCTGCGTCTGCAGGGTGCTTCCTCCCGGCGGGGCTGTAGAACCTGATGCTCTGAAAGCGATGCCACCGCAAGCCCCTCCGGAAGGCTCTGCCCCTGGGCCTATGGGCCCAGCCACACCTCCACGCTCCCCAGACGCCTCGCAGGCAGCTCAGAGCTTACATTTCTTCTTTCTGTCCCTCTCCCCTCCCTGATATGCAAACCAAGCCAGTTCCTGAGGCCAGAGGCTGGGAATCAGCTTCCCCCGAGGCCCTAGCCCCTCCATCAGCAAGCTGTCAGCACTGCTTCCAGGCTGTCCCTCTGGCTTCTTGTCTCCAGCCTGGCCAGGGCCCACCTTGTCCTCTCGCCTGGACCACACAGGAGCCTCCTAGGTGGGAACACACTCCTCGCTCAAACCTCACCTCCTACCCCTGAGTTGTCTCCAAAAGCGACCAGAGGACCCCCTTCACATCTCAACTCACTTAAAACCCACCAGCGAGATCCAATAGCCCTTAAAATGAAATCCAGTCTGCCCGGCCCAGCCCAAGGTCCTCACGGGACCTGCCGGCTTTGTCTCCACTCTCATCTCCTAACCTCTCCAATCCTCACGCCCTCCTAGCCACATGGACAGCCCTTCTATTCCCTGAAAGTGCCACCTACCTTCCTGCTTTAGGGTGGTCACACTTACTGTGCCCTCTACCTGGCTTTTAAAATGGCTGAGTCTGCATCGTTATCATCAGCTTAAGTTCCTCCTCCTTCAGGAAGCCTTCCGTAACTGCCTTATCTAAGAAGCAGATCCTCTCATGATCCCATACCACAGCCCCTTAAGGTTCCTGAGTCCTACTGCCGAGAGCAAAGCCTGGCACGAAGTGGGCTCATTGGATAAACATTGATGGCTATTGTTGCCTAAGGGGATCAGGAAGTTTTTCCGAGGAGATGTGGGCTTTGATGGATGAATAAGAGTTTGCCAGCTGAAGAAAGATGGGTAAGAATGTTCCAGGTGGAGGGAACAGCCTGTGAAAAGGACTAGAGGAACACAAGAAGGCGAGGTCCCAGGACAGCGGGGCAGACTCAAGCTGGTCTCTTGAGCTTGAGTCTTTACGAGCCAGGCTGAGAGTTTCCATAGCAACAGGTGACAGTGCCGGGTGACCAGAGACTAACCAGCCTTTCTCTGCTGACAGATCCTGCAGAAAAGGGGGCAGAGCACGTGGAAAGCGGGGGAGCAGGAAAGTGGGGCTGCTCATGAAAGGTCACGAAAATGACAAAAGGTATCACTGATGCTAATATTTGCTGAGTGACTGACGATGAAGCAAGGATAATTGTCAGGGCTTTAATTTCACTAGGACCCAGCTTCGCAGGCAGATGCTCTTACATCCGCACATTACAGAGGAAGACACAGACAGGCATGGTCTAGTCTGCTGCTCTTTCCCACCTGTATGAGACTGGGGTTTGTCACAAAATGCAGTGAGAAAGAGGCTGTCACTCAATACGATTTTTAAAATTTGAATTTCATAAAGAAAACTATATGATTATTTTATATAACTATATTAGAGTTATCTGTCATAGCTTGGACATCCCCGGTGTCTCAGCAGGTAAAGAATTCACCTGCAATGCAAGAGACACAGCTTCAAGTCCTGGGTTGGGAAGATCCCCTGAAAGAGAGCATGGCAGCCCACTCCAGTACTCTTGCCAGGAAAACGCCATGGACAGAGGAGCCTGGGGGGCTACAGTCCACGGGGTTGCAAAGAGTTGGATACGACTGAGCAACTAATACATACACATTATAGCTTAATTTTCCTTATATAATCCCATGGACAGAGGAGCCTGGCAGGCCACAGTCCACAGTGGCGTGCACTGAACAATGACGATGAAGTATGTAAAGCATGTAAATTACATTGCCGAATCTCAAGACGGTTTGCTTGTTATTTCTTTTTTTTTTTTTTTTGACATCTTACTACATTTGCTTTTTCACTTTTTTTCTGAACCATTTAAAAAATAAATTCCAAGGAGGGATTGTGTGTGACATGTCATCTCCAAATATTTCAGAATTTATCTCCTAGAAACAAACATATTCTTCCATAGGACACTCTAGAGAATTAACACTGAAATAGTAATATTTTCATTCACACTCAAATTTCCCCAAATATTATGCTGTTTACAGGGGTTTTGTTTGTATTATTTTTACTCCAAGATCCACTCGGAATCATAGGTGTCTCTTGGAGAAGGCAATGGCACCCCACTCCAGTACTCTTGCCTGGAAAATCCCATAGATGGAGGAGCCTGGTGGGCTGCAGTCCATGGGGTCGCTAAGAGTCGGACACGACTGAGCGACTTCACTTTCACTTTTTCGCTTTCATGCATTGGAGAAGGAAATGGCAACCCACTCCAGTTTTCTTGCCTGGAGAATCCCAGGGGCAGGAGAGCCTGGTGGGCTGACGTCTATGGGGTCACGCAGAGTCGGACACAACTGAAGTGACTTAACAGCAGCTTGGTTGCACTCGGCCGTCACGTCTCATCAGGCTTTTACTCTGGAACAGTCTTCTAAGACTCCTTCCCCGGACAGAGGTCCGTCCCTCCCTCTTTGTCTCTTTTTGCCTTTATATTTTTTCCCTACCTCCTTTAGAAGGCAATGAGTTGCTTTTCTGGGTGTCTGATGTCCTCTGCCGGCATTCCGAAGTTGTTTTGTGGAATTTACTCAGCGTTTAGATGTCCTTTTGATGAATTTGTGGAGGAGAAAGTGTTTTCCCCGTCCTAACCCTCTGCCATCTTAGCTCCTCCCCTGGAACAGTCTTCTATAACATGAATATTTTTAAAGCACCCAGGTCGGTGTCTTGTAGAATGCTAATTTCACCATCTCTCATTTCCCGGTCTGCTTCTACGGACTGACTCTTCTCCTGCTTATGGGTCACATTTTTATGTCCTGTATTTCTAGTCATTTTTTAAACTGAACGCTAGATATCACGGATTTTACGTTACTGGGCAAGTTGTGTTGAGTTCCTCTGAAGAGTGTTGGCGTTTTTCCTTTGCTGTTGTTCGGTCGCTCAGTCATGTCCTACTCTTTGTGACCCCGTGGACTGCAGCACGCCAGACTTCCCTGTCCTTCACAATCTCCCAGAGCTTGCCCAAACTCATGCCTGTTGAGTCGGTAAGGCCATCCAACCATCTCATCCTCTGTCACCCCCTTCTCCTCCTGCCCTCTTCTTTCCCAGCATCAGGGTCTCTTTCAATGAGTCAGTTCTTCGCATCAGGTGGCCAAAGTATCGAAGTTTCAGCTTCAGCATCAGTCCTTCCAGCGAATATTCAGTGTTGATTTCCTTTAGGATGGACTGGTTTGATCTTGCTGTCCAAGGGACTCTCAAGAGTCTTTCCTGGCACAATGGTTTGAAAGCTTTCTGGCAGGCAGTTAATTGTGAATTACTCTGATACTTTTAAATTGCTTTTAACTTTGACCTCCTCAAACTCTGAGTTCTGTCTCCTCAACTCAGTGAGACCACTGACCTCTATTTAAGCTGAACCCTAGTCCAGGACTCACGTCCAGGCAGGGAGCCTAGGCGATGGTAGGGTTAACCTCATTTGTGTTCCTTTTATTAAGGTTCACAGACCTGCCTTGCCTCTATTCTAATGTCTAAAATAGTTGTTTCCTACATTTTGCCCAGTTTTCCAGTTATTTCTGCTGCAATCAGATCAGATTAGATCAGTCGCTCAGTCGTGTCCGACTCTTTGCGACCCCATGAACCGCAGCACGCCAGGCCTCCCTGTCCATCACCAACTCCTGGAGGTCACTCAGACTCACATTCATCGAGTCAGTGATGCCATCCAGCCATCTCGTCCTCTGTCATCCCCTTCTCCTCTTGCCCCCAATCCCTCCCGGCATCAGAGTCTTCTCCAATGAGTCAACTCTTCGCATGAGGTAGCCAAAATACTGGAGTTTCAGCTTTAGCATCATTCCTTCCAAAGAAATTCCAGGGTTGATCTCCTTCAGAATGGACTGGTTGGATCTCCTTGCAGTCCAAGGGACTCTCAAGAGTCTTCTCCAACACCACAGTTCAAAAGCATCAATTCTTCGGCGCTGAGCCTTCTTCACAGTCCAACTCTCACATCCATACATGACCACAGGAAAGACCATAGCCTTGACTAGGCAAACCTTTGTTGGCAAAGTGATGTCTCTGCTTTTGAATATGCTATCTAGGTTGGTCATAACTTTCCTCCCAAGGAGTAAGCGTCTTTTAATTTCATGGCTGCAGTCATCATCTGCAGTGATTTTGGAGCCCAGAAAAATAAAGTCTGACACTGTTTCCACTGTTTCTCCATCTATTTCCCATGTAGTGATAGGACCAGATGCCATGATCTTCGTTTTCTGAATGTTGAGCTTTAAGCCAACCTTTTCACTCTCCACTTTCACTTTCATCAAGAGGCTTTTGAGTTCCTCTTCACTTTCTGCCATAAGGGTGGTGTCATCCGCATATCTGAGGTTATTGATATTTCTCCCGGCAATCTTGATTCCAGCTTGTGTTTCTTCCAGTCCAGCGTTTCTCATGATGTACTCTGCATATAAGTTAAATAAACATGGTGACAATATACAGCCTTGACGTACTCCTTTTCCTATTTGGAACCAGTCTGTTGTTCCATGACCAGTTCTAACTGTTGCTTCCTGACCTGCATACAGATTTCTCAAGAGGCAGATCAGGTGGTCTGGTATTCCCATCTCTTTCAGAACTTTCCACAGTTTATTGTGATCTACACAGTCAAAGGCTTTGGCATAGTCAATAAAGCAGAAATAGATGTTTCCTACATTTTGCCCAGTTTCCCAGTTATTTCTGCTGCAAAGGTAACTCTAAACATAGAAATCCTTCTCCAATGAGATACTTAATTAGAAAGAAGAGGTACATTTTCAGTGGACAAACATGATCAACATCAGTTAACTAAATAATTAAAATAAATAAATATCCTGAGAAATGGGAGGGATCCACGCATTATGTCTCTTGATAAGAACCACTGAGAAGAACACCTGGCTTCTGCCAAAAATGCAGAACCCAAATCTCATCATGAGGGAAACAGCAGACAAAGGCACGCTGAGAGACATTCCAGGCAGTAACTGACCTGCATTCTTCATCAACGTCACGAAGGGTACAGAGAGACTGAAGAACTGCTCCAGATTAAGGGAGGCTGCAGAGATGTGACAAGATGTCAGTGCATTTCTTTGGGTAAAAGGACATTACTGGGACAACTGGAGAAATAGAATTAAGGCCGGTGGGTTAGATAATGCTCTTGTATCAATGTCATTTCCGGTAATGACACCTGTACTGAAATTACAGAAGAGAATATTTTGGTTTTTAGGAAACATACATCAACAGACTTAGAGGTAGAAGGGCATAATATATGCGACTTATTCTCAAGGATTCAGGAAAGAGATAATTATCTAGACAGATAGACAGATGCTAGATATCTACATGATCGATCAACATCTAAATATCTGCATTTATATCTATATTGAGAAGGTAGAAAGGATAAAGCAAATATGGTAAAACGTTCATGTTTATGGGGATCAGGATAAATATAGGAATGCCTTATACCATTGCAGCAACTTTATTCTAGGTCTGAAGTTCAGTTCAGTTTAGTCACTCAGTTGTGTCTGACCCTTTGCAACCCCATGGACTGCAGCACGCCAGGCCTCCCTGTCCGTCACCAACTCCTGGAGTTGACTCAAACTCATGTCTATTGAGTCGGTGATGCCATCCAACCATCTCATTCTCTGTCGTCCCCTTCTCCTCCCCCCTTCAGTCTTTCCCAGCATCAGGGTCTTTCCAAATGAATCAGTTATTCGCATCAGGTGGTCAAAGCATTGAAGTTTCAGCTTCAGCATCAGTCCTTCCAATGAATATTCAGGACTGATTTCCTTTAGGATGGACAGGTCAGATCTTGCAGTCCAAGGGACTCTCTGAAATTATGTAAGCACAAAATGTTAAACGAGGGACTTCCCTGGTGGCCCAGTGGTTGACTCTGCTCTCCCCTTGCAGACAGCATGGGTTGCATCCCTGGTCAGAGAACTTAAGATCCCACATGCACATGGTAAGGCCACATGGAAAGACGGGGAAACAGTGGAAACAGTGGCTGACTTAATTTTGGGGGCTCCAAAATCACTGCAGATGGTGACTGCAGCCATGAAATTAAAAGACGCTTACTTCTTGGAAGAAAAGCTATGACCAACCTAGACAGTATATTAAAAAGCAGAGACATGACTTTGCCAACAAAGGTCTGTCTAGTCAATGCTATGGTTTTTCCAGTGGTCATGTATGGATATGAGAGTTGGACTATAAAGAAAGCTTAACACCAAAGAACTGATGCTTTTGAACTGTGGTGTTGGAGAGGACTCTTGAGAGTCCCTTGGACTGCAAGGAGATCCAACCAGTCCATCCCAAAGGAGATCAGTCCTGAATATTCATTGGAAGGACTGATGCTGAAGCTGAAACTTCAATCCTTGAACCACCTGATGTGAAGAACTGATTCATTTGAAAAGACTGTGATGCTGAGAAAGATTGGAGGTGGGAGGAGAAGGGGACGAAAGAGGATGAGATGGTTGGATGGCATCACTGACTCAATGGACATCAGTTTGAGTAAACTCCGGGAGTCAGTGATGGACAGGAAGCCTAGCGTGCTGTGGTTCATAGGGTTGCGAAGAGTTGGACACGACTGAGCGACTAAACTGAACTGATACGTTCTGATGCTCACCTGTCCACAGTGTGGACAGGCTGTCAGGCAGCTCCTGGGCCCCGTGAACTGTCACATTGTTCTTTGCGTGCTCCTTCTGGCCATCTGGCGCAATGCCAGTGCATTTAAACAACCTTGAAGTTAGTACTTATTGAGGGCCCACTGTGTGCCAAGCTGAGTCCTGAGGATGCAGCAGGGAGCAGGGTATACACCAGCCCTGCCTCGGGAGCTGAAGTGTGGAAGGGTGTGCAGCTCTGGGAGGAAACGTGATGTGGGAGGAGATCCTGAACTGTGTTCTACACGTGCAGAAAGTCAGCATCCTGCACACGTGTTAGGGAAGGCGCGCCTATGTCAGCAAGGGAGCTGTGGGCTTACACGTACGATGTGACTTCAAAGTTTCACTTTATGAGACCCTATCTGGTTGTCCTCAGCCCATTGCTGGGCCGAGCCACAGGGCCCTCCCAGGTCCACAGGGACAGGGGACATGGGCCAAATCCCTCTGCCTCCAAAGTCTCCCATCCCTCCTGCATCTTTCTAGTACATCACGGGCTTATTTTCCGCCCATAACTTGCCCTGTCTGCACTGACTTTGCCCACCCCACCCTAGCTGCACACCCTTCCACACTTCAGCTCCCGAGGCAGGGCTGGTGTCTACCCTGCTCCATGCTGCATCCTCAGGACTCAGCTTGGCACACAGTAGGCCCTCAATAAGTACTTACTAAATAAGGTTCTTTATCAGATCTTCCCTGTAGCTCAGACGGTAAAGAATCTGCCTGCAATGAAGACCCAGGTTCGATCCCTGGGTCGGAAAGATCCTCTGGAGAAGGACATGGCAACTCACTCCAGTATCCTTGCCTGGAGAATCCCATGGACAGAGGAGCCTGGCGGGCCACAGTCCATGGGGTCGCGGAGAGTCAGACAGGACTGAGCGACTATCACTGCTGCTACTAAGTACGGTCCAGGCTTCCCAGGTGGCACCAGTGGTGAAGAAGCCGCCTGCCAGTGCAGGAGACGTGGGCTCGGGCCCTGGGTTGGGAAGATCCCCTGGAGGGGTGTGGCAACCCACTCCAGTATTCTTGCCCAGAGAACCGCGTGGACAGAGGCGCCTGGGGGGCTACAGTCTAGAGGGTCATAGAGTTGGACATGACTGAAGGGACAGCATACACGCACTCACGAACACAGTTCAAGCCCCTATTGTGCTGAGCCCGTGGAGGGCCCCACATCCCACCCAAGGGTAAGGGCTAAGCCGGGTCGCTAATGAGGGAAACAAGGATTTATTGAATCAAATTATACCCGCAGGAGCAGATTTCCACTTGAAATGAAACCACACAGAATCTGAGCTTCCCAAGCACAAGATGCTGTCCTTGCAGAAGGAACCATCCCCGCCCCTGCAGCGTGCATGACCCGAGCTGTCAGCCTGGGAAAGGCTTAAACCAGATGACCTCAGGAGATCCCTTCCTGCTCTGAGTTCTCAGGGTCTACACATTCTGCTGAGGTCAGGTGGCCATGCAATGTCATGGTTCCCCAAAGACTGACCACAAGGCAGAGACCCTGATGGGAACAGCAGTCCTGCCCCCAACACCCAGCAACAGCCCCGTGGGGAGGGATGGCTGGACGTGGAGGCTTTCCACTGACGCCACGGGGCCAGCTAGAAAGAAGGGGGACAGAACTCAGAAAAGACGCCAACCAGAGCGAGCCCACCCCCACTCCAGGCGGACCGAGGAATTCCATCCTTTTCCAGGAGTGCTCGCTGCCTCTCCCCAGACAGCATCTCACCTCGCCCAGCCACACCCCGGCCCCTCCGTCATTGTGCTCGCCTCTCCCTGGCAATGATCCACTCACTTGTCTCTCTCTCTCCACGGCTGTTGTCCCTGGCCACTCGGACAAGCCTTCGAGGAATGTCCCCGGAATAAGACCAACCAGAAGACCCCCTCCTGGGAGACAGGGCACCGCTGCTGGCCTGAAGAACTGTTGCAGGATGAAGCTTTAGCCTCATCAGTATTAATAGATAATCCCATCCAAGAAAACCACCAGAAAGACAGGAGCTGGCGAGTCACAGCAGGTTTCTCACGCTCAGCACCAGTGGACCTTTTGAGCTGGGGGAGCCTTCCTGTGTGTCCTGGAATGCTGACTGGCACCCTGGCACCACAGCCACCACCTGCACCTCCCCACCTCCTCCCGTTCCACAACCCAAACTGCGTGCTCTTTTTTGCCAAGTGTGAGGGCTGGGGTGGCGGAGAACCACCCTCATCAGTATTTTAAGGAACGGAGCAGCAAATATGGTTACAGTCAGGGGCTTGCTTCCGTGGTAGAGAATCCGCCTGCCGACGCAGAAAATGTGGGTTCGATCCCTGGGTTGGGAAGGTTCCCCTGGAGAAGGAAATGGCAGCCCCCTCCAGGATTCTTTCTGGGAAAATCCCACGGTCAGAGGAGCCTGGCGGGGTGCTAGTCCACGTGGTCACGAGGAGTCGGGCACGTCTGAGCGACTGAGCACACGTGCCCTCTGGAAAACTGTGGGTCCGTGACCTCACCAGCAGTCACGTGGGCACAAAGCCAAACGTGAGGTCAGGGCTTTCTCCAAAGCCCAGGGTCTTTCCAGCAAGTTTGTCATTTTCAGCATATTTAAATAGAGCTGTTGCCTCACCCCGCAGGCTAGCCGCATGTTCACAGTCACCGTTTTAATTCTGACGTGGAGAAAAGTTTGATGTACCTGAAGTGTCCCACGACTTCTGCAGGGGAGGGTTGATAGCAAGGCCAGCGTGGAACCCCAAAGATCTGGCCCCGTCAGCGGTCACCTCAGGGTTCCTGGCCCCAAAGGGTAGGGAGGGGACCAGGGCCCTGTAGCAGCTCATGACACTGGCCACTGGCATCTCTCGCTCCGGTTTGGAACCAGGAGCCTGGGCAGACTCGCCCACTCCGCTCATTAGTGTGACTCAGCCGCTGTGAGCTGCCAGCCCCTGCTCCTGCCCAGGAAACCCTTGGTGCAGCACCCCCTCCCCAGGGACCCTTCCCCCCAGGATGCAAGCTGTCTCCTCCCTCGTCCATCAGCAGCCTAGCGGGAAGCAGGGCTGCACTGGCATCATGGGGCCAGTGCCAAGCATGGGGTGGCCCAGGTATGATGGCTAAAGGCACGAAAGAAAGCCCGGCACGCAGACAGAGGCAGCGGCCTTTATTGGGATAAACCACCGCACGCCGTCCGGAAAACCGGTTCCCGCTGCCCACCCGTGGGGCAGGTAACAACACAGCCAGACTTTCAGTGGCTTTTATTTAATACCCAGAAATCCAAAGTAAACACAGCTTAAAACAAATCAAGGACACGAAAATACTGGCACACAAATTGGGCAAGAGAACTTGGCTGCTTTAAAACAACACGGCTCTTGTGTCACGTCCAGTTAGGACCTCGGGGCACGTGGGGCTCTGGGCTCAGCACTTCGTGATGCCATGTTTGAGGGGGAACCAGAGCTGCAAGCAGGCGCCTCAAAACCAGGGGAGGGGAGGGTGTTCAAAAGACAGGCCACCCGGAGAACAATAAGAGGAGGCACGTCATGACCTTCACCCATCACTGCATGGCGACCGATGACCTTGTTTTCACTTAGTTCCTGTGGATGAAGGCCCTTCTTCGGGGCGAAGGTGGGGAGGTCATTCACTACAAATGGGAATCAGTGGAGGAGGATAGGTTCTAGAACTTTCCTCAATTAAGGACTAAGAGGGAAGCTTTTGCATTCCAAGGATCCCAGCAAGTGTCAAAACAAAGTTGTTTCTGTTGCCCCAGTTTCCCCAGAAGATGCTGCAGTGTGTGGGCCTCCGCAGTGGGGAGGTCCCGGGCCCTGACACTCACGTCCTGATAGCTGTTGTCCCCAAGCCACCAGGGACGGTGGGCGGATCCCAAGAGGAGGAATCTAGCCCTTGCAGAGGTCACCTTGGCTTCGGCCTCAAAACTGCTTCCCAGCCCTCACCCCACATGCGCTTTCAATTCTGGTTCAGTCCAGACAGCAAAGGGAGGAAGGTGACGCGGACGGCCCGAGGGGTCCTGCACAGGTGGGCGGGAGGCACATCCACGTCTTCGCGCCAGTTTGAGAAAAAGTAATTTGGAGACCAGATGACATGCTTTGCTGGAGCAGGGCTTTAAAGAGTCAGCATTATGAGATAAAAGTGCCTGTCTAGAGTTTTCCCATATATTTATCATTCCTGTTACTCTCCTGCTTGAAACACAAGTGGGCTTGAAGTGGGCTCACTGCCCTGGGAGCTGAACCCCACCACCACCTCCCTCCCTAGAAGAACCAACGCCCCTCACCCAGACCTTCAGGACGTGGAACAGGCCGGGGGAGCTGCCCACCTGGGCTGAAGACCCCAGGCCTCCCCTCCTTCACCCCCAGCCCCACCCCCGCAGGCCCCCAGGACCTGGCATCGCCCCGCCAGGCCCACGAGTGCCCACGGCAGGCGGAGGGGCCTCGCCTCCCTGGCACCGTGGTTCCACGCGTGTAATGGAGGCAGCACAGAATGTTCCGGCCTCGGCAATTTTGTCAACGTGGATCTTTAATGTCACTGCCTCCCGCAGGAGACGCCGTAATGCCGTTTTAATTATTTCTTTCCCCTGCTGGGTAACCTCCTCCATCAAATTGGTTATTCTGAACCCAGCCCCAGGCTGGCAGCCGCCCGAGCCCAGGCAGAACAGACAGCTGTTCTTTAAGGCCTGAGCACTGGTACGCGATGTAATATTAACGACGTGCTCAACAGCTCTGACCTACAGCGGGAAGGCGAATATCACAGAAGAGAAAGGCCCATGTCGCCGGGGTGCTGAGCAAACTCGGGGGTCCAGGTGTTATGAAAACCCCGGCTCTGCAGGGAGGTGGGGGTGGGGGTGACCCAGAGGAAGACCTGCTTGAGACCCAGCTAGGGGTGCCCCTTTCTCTCCCGAGATGAGGCGGGCGAGGGGTGAAGGGCACACAAATGAGGGATCGCATTTTCTTTGACAGGGCACCCCAAGGATGCCACAGGCTGCAGAAAGCTGGGACTCGTGGAGGACAGAGGTGAACACTTCACCTCCCTTCTTATGGGCTGAGCTGTGCCCCCCCCCAACCCCACATATTGAAGTCCTAACCCCCAGGACCTCAGCAGGTGACGGTATTTGGGGACAGGGGTCTTCACAGAGGTAATTAAGGTACTGTGAGGTCATTAGGGTCCACCCCAATCTGTTCTGCCTGGTGTCCTTATAAGAGATGACACACAGACTCACAGACCGGGGAGAAGCATAGGAAGTGAGGGAAGATGGTGTCTGTCTACAAGCCCAGGAGGCTCTGAAGGCACCAGCTCCGCTGACACCACTGTCTCGACTTCCAGCCTCTAGAACTGAGACAATAAACGTCCGTGCTCTAACCCACCCCCCAACCCGTGGCACTCTGTTACGGCAGCCCCTGCAAACTGAAACACCCTGCTTTCCAAAGGTTTTTGGAAAGGCATCCATCCTCAAACAGGGCCTCTGGGATTGGAGACTTCCCAATGGAGCTGTCTCCAGCTGTCTTTTAGAGCCAGCTCTGACACAGCCCACTCAGCCGCAGCAAGAGATGAAGAAACGCCTCAGAAACCCTTCCTCCCACGGACCATGGCCGCTGGGTCCGCTGGGTCCCAGATGTCTGCGCAAAAGTGAAATGCAAGCCGCACGGAACAGGCAAGGAGTGAGGATGCAAGTGGACACTCCGGTCACAGCTGAGGCTTCCAGGAGCTCGGAGGGAATTTTTTTTCAAATGGAAAAATGCTTTTTTTGTAAAAAGGCCCGGCTGCCCAGGAGAGTCCTGCCCAGGAGATGCCACCAGGAGAGTCGAGCCATCGCCCCTGCTGCAACGCTGCAGTTGTTTCTGATGACTTGTGATCACTGACAGCTGTCAGCTGGAAGGCCCGGCACCCCGCCCCCACCTCCCAGGGGCTGAGGGTCGGGATTCCAGTTTTTTTTTTCTTTTCCATCTTTTGATCAACAATTGACTTGGCCCCCTGTGGCACCCCAGGTGAGGCGAGGCTGCAAACTCGCAAAGCACTGGTGTTGGGAACCTGCATTTCTAAGGATGCCGCCCGCTGTGGAATTACAAGGAAAGGAGATGAAGAGAATCTATCAAAAAAAAAAAAAAAAGTGGGGTGGGGTGGGGAGCAATCACGGGCTGGGAGGGGAGGCCAGGGCACCTCCCGAAGCACGGTCCCCGCTGAGGTCACTGCGGCTCCTCACTGTCACTCCAGGTGCTTGTACTTGGTGAACAGGTTGTAAAGAACCCGCAGGGTGGATTTGAGGTCCAGGTTTACCACATCTGCAGAAGGAAAACAGAGAAACCACTGCGGGTGAGAGAAGCTGCCCCAAGTCCTGGTGCCAACACCTGGGAGACGCAGGGACACCCTCTACGTCCCTCGCAGAGCACGCTTGCTGTCCCGGCCACTCACAGGCCACTTCCCGAGCCCCCAGGCCGCCACCCCGCAGGAGGAGCACTGGAATAGCGAGGATTCTCCTTCATCCCTTCCAGGATGGGACCAGACAATCTGCGGGGTACGGGGTCTAGGACAGCCAAGGACACGTACTGGGGACCGCGGGCCATCCTGCGGGCCTCCTGGAGCAGGGCAGGCGGGAGCCATGGTCCTAGCCCCTCGAGGTCAGGACCAAGGTGTGGCCCAGGAAGTCCAAGCACCTAGTTTGGTGGGAAGGGGCCCTGTCCCCCTGGGGGTTGAGGCGCCTGCTTCTACTCCTCCCTTGCTCTCTGAGCTCCGACAAGGGCTTGGGGAGGGTTGCGGTCATGGGTCACGGGACAGAGTTCCTGTCCTCGGATGGGTGTTCGGCAGTGACTGCTGAGCCTCCCAGGGGGCGTGGGTGGCGGGTAACGAGAACACCCCACCCAGGATTCAAGCTGTCACTGTCGGGCGGGGATCCAGGAGCACTGGCGTCACCTGCAAACTTGTTATAATCGGGACTTGGAGAGCCCGTTCCACAGCCTCTGAATTGGAAGATGCTTTGAGAAGCCACCCCCCCTCACCCCACTCACCCACCCCAGAGCTTCAGTTGTCCTCTCAAGTTAAGAGATTCCTGGTAGAGTTCATTTAACACAGGAGTCAGGTGCGGTAGCGAGGAGGCCTCTCGCTGGGGATCTGCTGGCCTCCGCTGCCACTCAGGCCTCACAGGCCATGACCGAGCCACGGCCCTGCTCACAGGCACCACAGGGCCCTCAGGACAGTGACCCGACAGGCATCAAACTGCAGCCAACCTTAAACATTGTCTCAAGACATGAAGCAGCATCTCCAGTCTGAGCAAGAGCATATGGTGAGGCAATCGAACCCTGAGCCCGTGGGGCAGAGGCCGCGTCCTCCAGGTCAAGTGGTGAAGTGAAGACCTGGCCTTGGTGGCTTCGCCAGCACAGGACTCTAGGTCCCCGAAGCCCCGAGGGCAACAGGGAGCTGCAGTTGGCAGAGCCTGGCCTTTGAGCCACACACTCGGGGCCCGATGGGAGAGACATGGCCGGTCACCCAGCCCCTCGAAGACCCAGGTTACCTTCGGGGCGAGCCTTGGGCTTCTTAAGGCCTCCGTCCAGCATCAGCTCAAAGGCAAATGACACATTGTGGACCTGCCAAGGAAGCCAGAGTTAGCGTCGGGGCTGCAATTGGTCCCAAGCTTGCCTACTGCGCCTCTCTCAACCGATTTTCTTCTAAGGGGATGAAGGCAAGCGGTGGACAGGGGAACTTTTGGAATAACTCGGCCCACAAGGACCAGGGGTGCCCAGGGCAGGACAGAGGGTGGGGAGGGGGAGGGACTCTGCGGAGCACAACACACACCCACCAAATGGGCCTCACTCTCCTTCCTGGGGTGGGGGGCCGGGAGACACAGGAAGGAGTGGGGGTCCCCAGGCTCTAACACACCCTGGTGAAGACAAGTGACGGCAGCTTTCTTTCACAGCTGAGGAACCAAGGCTCAGAAAGGGCGAGTAACCTCCTGAAGGCACCCGACCCTGGGCCCTGTCCGCAGCACACAGCAGTCACCTGCTATCTGTCAGAAGGGCCTCAAGCCAGCTGAGCGTGACGGCATGCCCTCGGCAGGGGTATATCGGTAGCCCTGACCCAGAGCCGGTGCCGTGGACCCTGCTGGACCTGAAGTCAGGCCCCTGGTGGATGCTGCACAGCCTGGTCCTGACCCTTGACCAGCTCGATGCCCCGGAAAGGTGGCCACATCTGCACTCAGCCCCCAAGGATGCTCGCAGTTTGCTCATTTCTGTTAATGGCTGCTGCAGAGGTTAGACACAGAGCCACCTCCGCTGAGTTTCAAGTCCACCTGAACCGTGGAGATACTGGTGAGCAACCAAATCACAGCCAGCCAGATGTCTGCATCCAGTGAAGGGCGGTGGGGGGTGGGGGAAGAAGGAGGGCAGGGAAGCCAAAGAGTAAAATAAATCACAGATGTCAGAGCTGGAGAGGACTTTAGGGCTCTACTGTCATCAAACACCCTTTAAACAGCAACAGCTTCATGATTTCCCTGCCAATGAATCAGAAACACCACAAGTTTGCCTGCAAAGTGGTTTAATGATTAACCAGGAAAAAGACACTTGGCAAAATACTCCTTCATTAGTCAAGACCACGAGAGCTCAGGGCACAGCAGAGAAGCTTCTAGGCCACGGAGGCACTGGGTGGGCAGCGCTCAGAGACGTAGAGAAGGCCACCGTCCGCTGAGTATCAAACAGGAGCCCTGCCCTGACATGGGGGACGTGCCCCAGAGTGGGTGCTGGCCGCTCACACCCAGACCTGGGTGAGCTGCAAATGACCCGGGGCTCGCGGGCCACGCCGAGGGGAGACGGGACCCAGGCTGTCCGAGTCCCACCTGCAGGGCCCAGAGCCAGCCCGGAGAGAGGGCTGAACCCAGCTGGGCTTGGAGGAGGGACACGCGTGGGAGATGACCGGAGGGTCTTAATCTCCCACTTCCCAAAGGAGGTCCTGGGCGAGACGGGTGAGAACATCTATCATCTGTCCTGAGAAAGTCCCCGGGCTCTGAGAGGCGGGCCAGGCTTCAGCCCACACAAGTCTGGATTGGAACCGGTGCCCTGCCTCCGGGAGCATCCTGCCTCTTCCACCATCCGCTGAGATCCGGATCCCTGAGTCATACACACAACAGGCCTGGAGTCGAGATGGAGCCAGGACGGCCAAGAGGGAGAGACAGGGCAATGGTTGGGTTAGACCGTCAGCCCAGCGTGGGAACAGACGTCTTCTGTGGCCCCCAGGCTGGCAGGATGTGCCCCCATCATGGGTGTGGAGCATGGTCAAGTCCACGAGTCTCCCTGCCCCAAGGAAAGACTGGCTGGCAGTGGGGTGGGGAGGCGCAGGGGTGGGGAAGCATCCTTTCAAGGCCCACCTCTTTGCAGCTGCTCGGCCCGACCAGTGATAGGTTTTGAGCAAGACTTTCCTCTGCTTTCTTCTCCGTCTGAGGAAAACAGCAGACAGGAAGCTGCCCCTTCCCCTTCCGTTCTCTCGCAGACCCAAGCCTCAAGCCCACAACCTCTCTGCCCCTGCAGAGAAGCGCCCTTGGAGCCCGGCTCCATGGACGTGGCACAAAGAACAGCAGACACCTCCCGACAGGATGTGGGGCCACCTCCTTGACCGTGATCTCCAAGAGTGAGACTCCCCACCCCAGGCCACACTCTGAACCCCAAAGCCCCCCACTGCTGCCAGGAGGCCATCCACGGCAGGACCCCCTCCAAGTGCTTTCTCTCTGTGATACAAAGGAGTTTCAAAAATCAGGCGGGGAGAGACAAGGGCAGAGGGTCCCAGAAAGGAATGGGGTCTCCTGGTTCCGCCTCTGCTGACTGTGATCCATCCGCACCCCGAGGACCCCTTTCCTCCCCAGGGACAGGGACTCCGATGAGGAAACAAATGGGAAAGCACCCTGAAACTGCAAAGCCCTTTCTGGGACTTGCTTCCAGGAATAACCTTCAAGTCTCCAGAACACAGGCCACCCCCCAGAGAGAGGGACACTGTGGAATCTTCCAGAAGATGACCACAGGCCCAAGGTACCCAGCAAAGTGACCAGCACAGAGCAAGGCTCCTGGAACAAGAAGCGTGGGTGGTACCCTCGCCTCTGAGATGGCTCAATGGGGCTGTTCAGTTGTTTGCAGGAACCTCAGGGTCGGAGATGGCCCATCTCATCTTTCTAAACTCCAATGTGATTGTTTAAAAGCACACGATGCATCTCAGATTTTGCTCACTGATCTCAGTCTCCTGTCACTGCTACAAGGACTCTCAGTGCCTGGCAGAGTCTGGGGTCCCGAGGATGCTTCGAGAGGGTCTCTCAGCATGTGTCACCACTGCCCCGCCATATTGGGGATGAGGTGCCTGGCCCTGGCTGGAAGCGGGTTCAGGTCTGTGTAGCAGGGAAAGGCCATCATCTGCAAGGTGGTTGGAGGACCTGGAGGTTAGGAAGCCCCACGGCTAACGAGGAACCTCCCAGTGGTACCATGAGGCCATCACTTGTGGGTAGGAAGGCAGAGAATCCAGGGGTGAGGCTGAGGGCTAACACGGCTGGAGAAAGACCCTCCAGAATGCCGGCTTCCAGCCAGGAGAGCTCTGGAGGCCCCCAGGCCACCACTGGACCCTACAAGCATCGATGGTCTCACACCACGCGGGATGCTGTCCCCTACAGCAGCCACCCGCCTCCCGCTCAGAAGTGAAGGTGGACCGAACAGGCCTTGAGCCTCCCAGGTCAGAGGGTGATGGACAGAGACTCATCTCAGAGGGAAGGAGGCCGGGGCTGGGAGGGGCCACCCCTGTTACTGCACAGAGCCTGTCCCGGGAAGAAGCCCAGCTCCAATCGGCCTGGCTGACTTCACCCTTCTCACTAGCCTTCGTGCTCATTTGAACAAAGAAAAGATCTCTCCAGAACAATGCTTCTGGAAACTTCCCTGGTGGTTCAGTGGCTAAGACTTCTGGGAACCTCCCTGGCGGTTCAGTGGTTAAGACTTGGCCTACCAGCGCAGGGGACATGGGTTCAAAAGATCCCACATGCCTTGCAGCCAAAAAAACCGACACATCAAACAGAAGCAGTATTGTAACACATTCCATAGAGACTTTAGAAATGGTCCAGGTCAAAAAACAAACAGAAATCCTTCTGCAGCCTGCCACATGGGCAGGAAATGCAAGATGAACTCCATGACCAAGCTGTCTGTCTTCCTGCCTCGTGACCCGCCCCATGCAGCCCCGAGCACCCCCACCCACCCACTCTGTGCACCGAGGAGGGGAATGTGCCAGAACCTCGCTGATCTGCTCTGATCCATCTCAGCAGGCCAGACGGCAGCGACATTTGGCCGCGAGCAAGCCGCCCTCGCGATGCCAGAAGCAGGCTGATTGGTAAACACTGGCCTGGCTTCCGGATGCGTCTCTGGCTGCCGCACCCGCTTCCTCGTCTGCCTCCCTGACTCATGGGTCTAGCACTTCGGGAAAATAAAATGACAGATGCTCTCGAGTTCAAGCAATACGGTCAGTCCACGAGCCAGGTTTCTAAAGGCGAGGAACTAAACACTGCTGGGACGGCTGGGCCTGCGGAAGCCCTTGGCAGGAGGCAAATGCCCGGTCACAAGAGTGTCCCAAATGTGAAGGCCATGCCCTTTGACCCAAACAATCATCTTTGAGCACTTTCCTAGAAAACACAGGAATGGAAACAAATATTTACATTTACATATTCATGATTGTGGCATCCAGTCCCATCACTTCATGGCAAATAGATGGGGAAAAAGTAGAAACAATAACAGATTTTATTTTCTTGGGTTCCAAAATCACTGTGGATGGTGACTGCACAGCCATGACATTAAAAGACACTTGCTCCTTGGAAAGAAATCTATGACCAACCTAGACAGCATATTAGAAAGCAGAGACATCATTTTGCCAACAAAAGTCCATATAGTCAAAGCTGTGATTTTTCCATGTATGGATGTGAGAGTTGGACCATAAGGAAGGCTGCTGCTGCTAAGTCGCTTCAGTCGTGTCTGACTCTGTGCGACCCCATAGACAGCAGCCCACCAGGCTCTTCCGTCCCAGGGATTCTCCAGGCAAGAACACTGGAGTGGGTTGTCATTTCCTTCTCCAAGGAAGGCTGAATGCCAAAGAATTGATGTTGTTTTTCTCCAACTGAGGTGTTGGAGAAGACTCTTGAGAGTCCCTTGGACAGCAAGGAGATCACACCAGTCAATTCTAAAGGAAATCAATCCTGAATATTCATTGGAAGGACTAATGCTTATGGTGAAGTTGAAGCTCCGATACTTTGGTCACCTGATGTGAAGAGCAGACTCATTTGAAAAGACCCTGATGCTGGGAAAGATTGAGGGCAGGAGGAGAAGTGGGCAGCAGAGGATGAGATGGTTGGATGGCATCACCGACTAAACGAATATGAGCTTGGGAGTTAGTAAAGGACAGGGAAGCCTGGCATGCTGCAGTCCATGGGGGTCAAACATTCGGACATGACTCAGCGACTGGACAACAATATATTCACAATGATACCTTATTGTTTTAATGGCCAAAAAGAAACAAATGAATTGCCCTAGAGTGGAAAACAGGGAGACTGGCATCAGAGCCGCTCCATGGACGTTGTGCGGCCACTGAAGATGGTCTCTAGGAAGCTCATGAAGCAGCAGGCAGACCACGCGGCACAAACAGGGGAAGGATTTGCAACTCTACTGACATTTGGCCACACTTCATAAGACCAGCATCGCCCCAGGGAAAGAGTCCAATGAGAACATGGCACACGACCCCTGGTTGCCTTAGGCACTGCCCACAGGGCTCCTTCCTTTCCCGAGGGTCACGTGTCATCGCCACACCATCTTCTGGGCAGGCTGGACTTCACAAAGAGCGGCCCAGGGATTCTACACTGCTCACTTGGATGCACGTGTTCCGGGCCACTCCCAGGATGGAGACCGCACACACACGTACCTTCTGATCGAAGCTGTCGGGGGTCAGGTAGAAGTTGTGCAGGGGTACGAAGTAATCTTCCAGGAGCCCCATGAGCAGCACCAGGTACACGCCGTCTGCAAACTACAGAGGAACACGTGTGATCACGTGTGATGTTCTGGGCCGTGCATGGAGTTAGCAAAGGCTCTGCACCACTCAAATGGAGGAAAAGTGCCTTAGAGTTAAAAAATCCACCTCTCGTTGAGGAACTCAAGCCTGCAGTCAGGTGAAGGGCCGAGGTGCAAAGCGGGCACTTGAGACTGTATGTGATCACACGAAGTGTGGCTGAGTGGGGAGGACCAGACCACTGACCTTGGGGACAATGCTGGGTCCCACCTCTCTGGGTTGTCGTGGGGACCCTGTGAGGAGGGCGGCAGGGAGCACCAGGCACACAGGGAGTGCTCCACCTGTGCCAGTAGCAGGCACAGTTAATCCACAGCCTGCAGGGTGCCCTGGGCTTTGGTTTGGGGTTTGCTGCCCTGTTCTCGCTCACTTGGTAAGCTGCCTGCGTGCCTTCTTCTAGAGGCACTCACGGCAGGACAAGACTATCCCATGCCCTGGTGATGGAGAGCTTTTCTGTGCACCCAGCATGCAGGTCCATCCTAGCTGGGTCCTAATTGGTAGGCTACAGTCTCTCCCCAGATCCCAGCCCCTTGGCCCAGCAGCACCTCCCATGCACAGGAAGCAGCCAGGAATCTAGTTCCAAAGACTTTGCTCTTTGCCTGGGCTCCCCCTGCTCCCAATAAGCCGGGAGAGGGGGCAACTGCTCCTTTTACAGGTAAGCCAACAGAAACCAATGACGGCAGAGCAACCTGCCCAGGGGGGAGAGGACCAAGGTGCAGGAGGCGGGGCCTGGCCTCTGGGCCATGAACCAGCACTCAGGGCAGGGAGGGGGCAGGACCCGCCGCCCACCCTCCCAGAGGACATCTCCTGCAGATCCAGGACTTGTGACGAACCCGGGCTCCAGATCCTAAAGCCGTGTGGTCCAATACAGTTTCCACTGGCCACATGTGCCAGCTGAAGATTTTCACAGGCTTTTGAATGATACTGACTGATTTCAAGTTTAAACGTGGGGAGAAGCTCAGAGAGGTTGAGGAACTGGCTCAGTGTCACAGAGCTAGGAAGCTGCCCCACAATCTAAAAGTGGTTTTAAAAAGAAAGGAAAACACACATATACACATCCCCAGAGCAAGAACTGGAGCCATTTGCTTTGACTTGGAGGACATCAGAAGTTTAACAATGAACATATTTATGAAAATACTCAGAATCCTTTGCAACAACAAAAAGAAATATCTATTTCTGGGGCCGGGTATCTCTTTTGGTGGATCACTGGCTCCAAATATTTTTAAGATATTACTTCATATGTGTTTGCTAAGTCACTCCAGTCGTGTCCAATTCTTTGCTACCCCATAGACTGTAGTTCACCAGGCTCCTCTGTCCATGGGATTCTCCAGGCAAGAACACTGGAGTGGGTTGCCATGCCCTCCTCCAGGGGGTCTTCCCGACCCAGGGATCGAGCCCAGGTCTCTTATGTCTCCTGCACTGGCAGGCACGTTCTTTACCACTAGCACCACTTGGGAAGCCCCATTACTTCCTACTGTGCAGTGATGGAAAAAAACAATGGACACACAGAGCAGACAGAGATCAATGCAAATTTAAGTTTAGAATCAGCCTAAGATGTGTGGCTGTTGATACCAGCAGGCAGAGCCATCTGGGCAGTGACCATCAGGGACAGCTGGCGAGGATGTGGATTCTCACCACCGCCGATGACAGTTTCAGGAGGGCAAAGCTTCCGGGCCCTCCGTGTAACTACCCACCTTTGCTCTAACAACCCCATTTGTAGGAGTTTATCCTGAGGAAGCAGATAAAGGTATAAACAGCTGTGTCCAAAGATACTGGACATGGTATATATCTACCAGATCAGGAAACGTCCTATCACAAGGACTGGATTTAATGACACGCAGAATAGGAGGCAGCTACTAAAGTGATGAACACAGACAGGCCAGACAACATGAAAGGGATGCGACGGAAACCCACTCACTCACACACAAAGATGCCCACACTATTAAGTAACACTTTACAAAACAGCTGTTTTGCAAAAAAAAAAAAAAAAAAAACACCTGACCCACAGCCATTTCAAAAAACACACTCATGCATACAAACCATCTAGAAAAATGCACACCCAACCGTTAACTGTAGTTGGTTACTTCTGGAGAGAACGGTGAGTGAGCTGGGGCAGGGGCAGACTAAAAGGATGGTTCCTTTTCAAACGAGTACAGTTCTGGACTGTTAATACATCAGGCCGCAAATAATCAGAGGCTAAACGCGTGATATTAGTAAACAGCTAAAAAAAAAAGTGTTCTTGCAAATGACACACAAATAAATATATACGTTGAAAAATGGGCCATTCAGCTTTCAAACATAGAGCAAGCTGCCCACGAGGAGCCATCCGTGTAGAGAAATGATCTAGAGTAAACCCCCAGCGCCATTATCTCTGGGTGAGGGGATTACGGGTGATTTTTATTTGTTTTGCTTATCTGCATTTTCAGACATTTCTAAAATGAACCTGAATTACTTTTTTAATTAGAAAAGCAAATGAGAAAAGTTAAAGAAAGAGAAAGGAATGAACGCAATCACCCAGGGGTTTAAGAAGGATCAGCTGCACATTAGAGAAACGGGCGCCGAGAATGCGAAAGACGTCAAACTCAAGCACCCAGCTAATCCCGGGGAAATTATATTTTGTCTTTAATACGCGCCAAGTGCTCAAAACATATTTTCACGCTGCGGCTTTCGCTCTGAGTGGGGGTGGGGAGGTATACTTTCTACACTTGCGGCAGGAGAAATATGTGGTGTGTATTCTCTAGAGGGATGCCAGCCAGCACTTGCTGGCTAAGCACTAAGGGTAGGACGGCCACGGACGGCAGAAGCAGAGGCAGCCAGGGGTGTCCCTGGTGGTCCAGAGGTTAAGACTCCTGGCTCTCACTGCAGGGGGCTCGGGTTCGATCCCTGGTCAGGGAAATAGATTCCACATGCTGCGCAGGCAAAACAACTTTTAAAAAATTAAAAAAAAAAAAAAAAAAAAAAGAAGCAGAGGCAGCTGAATATTCTAGTCTGAGGGACACAGGCATGCAGAGGCTCTTTGGTGGGGGTGCCGGCACCTTGGAGGGTGCTGCGGTTGAATTGCATCGCTGCACCAAAAAAGACACGGATGCTGGGAAAGATTGAGGGCAGGAGGAGAAGTGGGCAGCAGAGGACAAGATGGTTGGAGGGCATCACTGACTCAATGGACACGAGTGTGACCAAGCTCCGGGAGTTGGTGATGGACAGGGAGGCCTGGCGTGCTGCAGTCCATGGGGTCACAGAGAGTCGGACATGACTGAGCGACTGAACAATAACAAAAACCAAAAAGATGTGTTGGAATCCTGACCGCCCCCCGAACCTGTGAGTGTAAACTTACTTGGAAATAGGGTCTTGGCAGAAGTAAGCTCGTTAGGGTAGGCTTTAATCCAACACAATTGTGTTTTTACCAAAAAAAGGGGGGAAATTTGAATACAGATCCATGTGAAAGCCAAGATGGAGACAATACATCTGATGACTCAAGAAAGGCCCAAAGTTACCAGCAAGCCACCAGAAGCTGGGGGAGGGGCCTGGCAGTGACCACCTCCCTGCCCCCCACCCCACCCCCTCTCAGAGCCTCAGAAGGAACAGCCCTGTAGACACCCTGATCTGGGATTTCTGGCTTCCAGAACTAGGAGGTTATAAGTGTTGTTTAAGGGGCTTTGTTCCAGGAGCCTCAGGACTTAAAACAGAGGGTGTGGGAGAAGGTCCAAGAGGCTGGGGCTGGGACTATTTCAACTGTATGATGGACATTCTCTGTATGACGAACACAACGCTGTCTGATTTTGTTCACGCAGCCCACCGAAGATCAGAGAGCTGGCTGAAAACCACACCAGACAAAGGATCCTTCAACCCAGAACACGGCTCACCTGCGTCTCCAGTTCCGTCACCTCCAGATTCAGCTTGTTGAGGTGCTTGTTCACAAACGTGATGAGAGACTGCAAGGCAAAGAGACACGGGAAACGTGAGCACGAGATTCGGCTCCCACATCACGGGACGGTCCCGACAGGCGCCATCTCTGGCTCTGTGAGACGTAATCTCCTCTGTTGCCTGGAATGAAAGCCTCAAGTCGAAAATGAAATGTTCTTACAATTACCCTTGGTTTTAATGAGATAAAACCTAAATCTACCCCAGCTGGTAAAGAAATGCACAACTCTGTCTACCAGCCCACGTGCACACATGATGTGCACACGCACCATACTTAACAACCCTGCAGAAGAGCAATCTGTGCCCCCAAGATGGATGTGCCGACTCCCACTCAGGGGGAGATACTTAAATGCTTCAACGCAGGCTAGCTGTAGCCTTGAACTACAAAAGACTGAGACAGGAAGGCTGCAAGGGCCACCTCCGTCAGAGTTTCAGTAAACAAAGAGACCTCAGAGATTTGCTGAGTCCTGGTGTGTACCTACACAGGGCCACTGGCTTCTCCTCTCTGGCAAAAGTTTAAAACTTGTCATCTGCAACTTGTCTCAGTAATCAAGCCCAACTTTCATGGAAACTCAGTATCAATCCCACCTCTCCCTACCCTGGACATGATGTCATTTCCTATTCATTTAACCCAAATACACTATGTTCCCAGCACTCTGATTGGTGCTGGGGATGCAAGACAGTAACACAGAGCCCCACCCTGACGTCTGGGGCACGGTTCTCCATACATACACCCCGTGGAGGCAATGGGGAATCCAGAGATGCACCAAAGCAGATGAAACGCAAATGTCAGGGGGTGGTGGTGGGGTGTCGATGAGAAGCACGTGGATCCCTGGAAGATGAGGGCGCAAGGAGCATCTCAGCTGGGGGGTACAGTGGGCAGAGCGGCCACCCGGGAGCCCTCCAGCACCTTCCAGCGGGGGCTGGAGGTGGGTGGGATGGGAGAGAGGAGTCGGGCGTGATCTCGGAGGGACCTGGAGAGCTGGACAGGGTCCCCCTGATTTTATTCTGGGATTCGGGAGACACTAACACAACTCCCAGTGTGGGGTTGGGGAAGGGCCAGGCTGGAAGCAGGAAGGTGTCAGGGAAACAAAAGGATTCTTACTTGATCATTGCTGGGATCCCCACAATACGCCTTCTCAAAGAATGAATCAGATCTACTGCAAGCCAGGGTTTCCCTGGTGCCTCAGTGGTTGAGAATCCACCCGCCAGTGCAGGAGAGGGTGGGTTTGATCCCTGGGTAGGGAAGATCCCCTGGAGAAGGAAGTGGCAACCCACTCCAGTATTCTTGCCTGGAAAGTCTCATGGACAGGGAGGTCTGGCATGTTGCAGGCCGTAGGGTCGCAGGGTCGGACATGACTGAGCTAGGAACAACAACTTGTGCGTGCACTGAACGGATTCCAGGGGCCGGATGTGGCCGGGGTTGGGTTGGGGGCACTGCTCTGAGGGCCCAGAGTATGTTGCTTGTTATCCAAGGACGTTCAGTAGCCTTCGCCCCAGAAGGCTCACTTCTGCAAAGTGCTTCAAGAACTAACAATCTCATCATCCCAGCCTGGACCAACACTTTCCAAATGCGAGCTCCATGGGAATTTAATGTGTTCTGTCTATCCCAATATATTTAAATCAACAGATCTCACTACAGACAAACAAGCTTGGGGAAATGCACCCCACCAAGCCCCCTCTTAGTGAAGTGAAAGTCGCTCAGTTTTGTCCAACTCTTTGTGACCCCATGGACTATCCAGTCCGTGGAATTCTCCAGGCCAGCACACTGGAGTGGGTAGCCTTTCCCTTCTCCAGGGGATCTTCCCAACTCAGGGATCAAACCCAGGTCTCCTGCATTGCAGGTGGATTCTTTACCATCTGAGCCACAAGGGAAGTCCAAGAATACTGGAGTGGGTAGCCTATCTCTTCTCCAGGGGATCTTTCCCACCCAGGGTCTCCTGCATTGCAGGCAGATGTGTTGCCAGCTGAGCTACCAGGGACACCCAAGCCCCTCTTGGAGAACTGCAAAGCATGTCAGCATATTATAGACTCTGGGAAGTCCTGCATGAAGCAACCTGTGTGGGAATACTATCCAAGATCAAGAGCCGTCTGCGCAGGGTCGAGGGCTCAGATTTTACAAGTGGAGATCCATCCCACAGCTGCCTTCTTGAGCATTCTGTAGGCGCTCAAATAACTTGATGTGTACTGAGTCTTGATTCCTCCGGGGGGAGAGAAAGCCATCCGCCTGGAAGCTCGCCATTCCACAGCCCCTGACTCCAGAGCCTTCCACGCGGTTTCTCCCATCGGAGACTGACCAGCAGGCTGCCTCCCCTTTGCGCTCCCAGCTGGGGAGACAGGCCAAATGGAGCTCAGAACGGCTCTGCCAACAGCGCCTTTTTGTTTACCAGGCACGTCGTGGATGCAGCTTCATGGTAACGAGGCCAGCACAAGCCAGCAGGCTGACATGCTGAAAAACATTTCCACATTGAAAAAAAAGCCTTGATTCGGAATGAACTGCCCCCCAGCACTGGCAGGGTAATTCACTCCACAGCAGTGGCGGGGAGGGTGGCCAGGAAGATACCCAGGAGCAGAGATGCTGAGTTACAAAGGTGCTAATTTTATGCACCGCAGTTACGCTTTTGACTATAATTACACTTCAATCCATGTGGCAAACATTTCAGAGATTTCAAACATTTTCCCACCTCCTTCCCAGCACGGAGTTTATGCTGTTAAAAAAAAAAAAAAAAAAAGCACCCAGAGATGGAGGGAAACACCCTGACTGAGAACTGACCTTCTTCACAACACTGAGCTTGTCGGGGGCGTGGTCGAAGAGCGTGTCGAAGGCGTCCCGCTCTGCAGAGATACGGAGAAGGGTTTAAGGAGACATGGGTGCTGCTCTGATCATCTCTGCACATCCCCGGAACCAAGCAGTGTCTAATCCCCCGGCATGTTCCACCTGCCTGGAAGCCTTTGCACTCCTGCCAGAGCCAAGAGGCAGATGCTGACGAGGAGCAAAATCAAGGGAAAGATGCTTTGAAGGGTCCCTTTAACTCAGTTTCTGCCTCTGAACACAGAATACAGGGGAAGCACTCAGACATCACATCCTAGTCTCTCTCCATTTCCCCCACACACCTTGTCGATACATCTCATGGATAAATCTGACCACCTCCCCAGGTAATCGTGGCTGCCACCCCCAAACAAGCCCTCACCTGGAGATGGTGGCTACAACTTCCTGCTGAACGGGTTCCACTCTTGCACTCCCAACCCCTCTGATCCATTCTCCCCTGAAGGCCCAGTAAGCCCTTTAAAGTTTCGCTGTTCAGTCGCTAAGCTGTGTCCGATTCTTTGAGACCCCGTGGGCTGCAGTACACCAGGCTTCCTACTTTAAAGTGCAAACTGGATCATTTCTTTCCCCCTCGCCACCCCTGCTTTCTTTCTATGAAGAAAGCTGAGCGCCGAAGAATTGATGCTTTTGAGCTGTGGTGTTGGAGAAGACTCTTGAGAGTCCCTTGGACTGCAAGGAGATCCAACCAGTCCATTCTAAAGGAGATCAGCCCTGGGTGTTCACTGGAAGGACTGATGCTGAAGCTGAAACTCCAATACTTTGGCCACCTGATGCAAAGAGTTGACTCATTCGAAAAGACCTTGATGCTGGGAAAGATTGAAGGCGGAAGGAGAAGGGGATGATAGAGGATGAGATGGTTGGATGGCATCACGGACTCAATGGACATGAGTTTGAGTAAACTCCAGGAGTTGGTGATGGACAGGGAGGCCTGGAGTGTTGCAGTCCATGGGGTCGCCAAGAGTTGGACACGACTGAGTGACTGAACTGAACTAGACCCCATCCCTGTGGGGACTAAAACTCTCCATCACTCTCTCATCACTCTTATAATAAAATTCTCTCTCTCTCCCATCGGCCCACAGGGTCCACAAGTTCAGCATCACCTCCCAACACCCACTCCCCCCAACCTCACTCCACCTACTGGTACCTCCCTCTGTCGCATGCCCACCACCGGGCCTCTGCACCTGTTCCTCACCAGCCTCACCTCCTTGAGGTCGTCTGGGGGGCCTTCTACAACCACCTGTCTCTAAAAGAGCACCCCACTTCCACTCTCTGTCCTCTCACCCTGGTGCAACTTTCCTAGCGATTACTCACGGTTGTCAGTAAACAATCTGCCTGCAAGGCAAGAGACCCAGGTTTAATCCCTGGGTTGGGAAGATCCCCCCGAAGGAGGAGATGGCAACCCACTCCAGTATTCTTGCTGGAGAGCCCCATGGACAGAGGGGCCTGGCGGGCCATCTAGTCTATGAGCGACTGCAGCACCACCATCACTGTGCGAGCACGCTCTGTGTTTCCTTCTCTGCTGGACTGTCTGCTCCTTGCAGCCCGGGACCACTGTCTCACTTCTTCACTGTACCATCACTGGCTCCAGAACCATGTAGGGGCTGCAGCCAGTGCTCAGAACAAAGGAAAGGGCCAGGAAATCCTGCTCAGAACCCCTCGCCAGCTGCTCTTCCCCGGGGTATCCGCCTCTGTGGGAAGACCCCCAGGGCCGGAAGGGACCTGTCCCGCCACGTCCCAGGGACCCCGACCCACTCTGCCTGCCTGCCACTCGTGGGCCCAGCCATGCCTTCCAAATTAACACAGAATCAACCCCGTCTCTTTCAGTTGCGAGGCCACCGGAGCCTGGGGCGACGTGGCCGTCAGTGGACCAGACTGTCTGGGCCAAGGGCCTGCTTCCAGTCTGACACCGCCATGGCGGGTCACATGGAGGCAGACAGAGCCCACTGCCGCCTGGAGCCCAGGCAGCGGGGCGGAGGTCTCAGGGTGGGACCCAGGGCTGCGGGGGAGTCGCTACCAGGACGGAAGGGGTGGGGACGAGGGCATCTGGAGGCCTGGGGGCCCCCCTTCGGTCCTCAAGGATACCCGGCCCCCCAAGGTGCCTGGGGGTGGTCAATGCTCAGAGAACCTCAACCAGCAGAGAGGCCCTCTATCCAAGCTGGGGCTGGGACTCAAACCCCCTGCGTGGAGTCTGGGGGAGGGCTGGGGTAGGAAGAGCCCTGCACCTGTCTGGAGGGGGCTGGAACCTGGAGCTAGAGATGACCCAGGGCCTGCTTCAGGATCGCATCAACTGAGAGAGGGGAGAGATGAGAAAAAGGCAGGTCACAACCGAGGGAGCCAGAGCGCACTCCTCTCCTGGAGGAAGCACTCCGGCTACTCCCCCGAAATGAGAAAAAGGCAGGTCATGACCGAGGGAGCCAGAGCCCGCGCCTCTCCTGGAGGAAGCATCCCAGCTACTCCCCCGAGGCCGCCCCCAACCGCAGGCACTCAGCACCCACAGGCCAGGGCCCCCGAAGGCAGCTGGCCCAGCCCAGGTAGCCTCCCCCTTGGCCTTGGGGGCAGGCAGCAGGAAGGCAGGTGAGAGGCAAAGAGGAAGGTGTGTATGCATGGTGTGTGTGTGTGTGTGGTGTATACACACACGTGTGCACAGGGGTGGAGAGTGCATCTGCAGAGGGGCACCCCGCTTTTTCACCTAAAGGCCAACAGTGACCCAAAGGCCCGACCCTGCAGGTTTTCCTCCCCCCAGCTTTTCTTCGGCAGCTGTAGATTATTTTTATAACCATCTAAGTCCGATTATACTCAACAAGACAGTCTGCTAAGAGGGAGGGAAAAGAAAAAAAAAAGCTAAATCTTCACAAAGCAAAACACAAACTTTAAATGCAGCTTAAGAAAACCCCCAGGAGCAGAACAGCCTTGACGTCAGCTGGGTATATTTAGCCGAGCCACCGCTGGGCCAGCAGAGGCAGGGTGGCAGGGGGGCCGTCGCGGGGCCTGGAGGCCGGGGCCCCCACGCCCGCTCGCCTGCCCCCTGGGGGGCGGATGGCGTCACGGCCGAGGCCTGGGGAATGACAACTAATCTGAGAGAGCCTGGGGCCTGAGACTTAGGCAAAGCGTCTCCCTCCATGAGGTGGTGAGAACAGACCCCAGCTCACCACCAGTGTTAAGGATTAAGCGAGGTGATGAATCAAGGGCTTCCCAAGTGGCGCTAGCGGTAAAGAACCCGAATGCCGATGCAGGAGACATAAGAGACGTGGGTTCGATCCCTGGGTCGGGAAGAGCCCTTGGAGGAGGGCATGGCAACCCACTCCAGTGTTCTTCCTTGGAAAATCCCGTGGACAGAGGAGTCACAAAGAGACGGACACGACTGAAGCGACTTAGCACCCAACACGCACAGAGAAACGGACTTCCCTGGTGGCTCAGATGGTAGAACATCTGCCTACAGTGAGGGAAACCTGGGTTCAGTCCCTGGGGTGGGAAGATCTCCTGGAGAAGAAAATGGCAACCCACTCCAGAATTCTTGCCTGGAAGATCCCATGGGTGGAGGAGCCTGGTAGGCAACGGTCCTTGGGGTGGCAAAGAGTCGGACACGACTGAGCAACTTCACTTTCACACACAGGGTATAAAGGGAGAAATAAGTGTGTCACTGATGTCCTCTCGTCCTGTCCCCACCCTGACCTCCCCGTAGGCTCTGGGGACGGTCACAGGGATGAATGAACAGAGGGCAGCCCCGCCCCCGGGGAGGGCACAGGCAGTCCAAGGATGGGCACCAATAAAGCCAGAAAGATGCAGGAAGCAGCTGCATCAGCCAGGGCCTCACTGTCCACCCAAGTTCAACTTCCAAGGATGCTCAGCTTACTCCACAAGAAGTGGGCCCTGTCTGAGTCTATGTTTTTGAAATCGGAAGGTCTGTCCAAAAGTCCTGAATTTCTGGCTTCTCTTGAAGAAACGGGAGCCGAGGCAAGAGTGAACTTCCATTCGCCCTCCCCCGCTCCCAGCATTGATGAGCCCCCCGTGGAAGTGGGGGCGCAGACTGCCCTGTTCGCCCCCAGGCACCAGCACTCCCCGCCACACAGCACAGAGGTGGCGGGGGTGGGGGCAGCCCTTTATCATTCAGGATTCTCACCACTTCCCTCTTTCGTGAGACCCGTCTGGTCCCTGGGGCCCCGGAGCTTGGGGACGTGGACGCAGGCCCGGGGTCAGAGGAGCCCTGATATTCGAGCCCAGGCTTGCTACGGCAAGAAGAGGAGGGTGTTCTGGGCAGAGGGAACAGAGAGACAAGAGTAGGTTCCAGATGGTGTGGCCTGGGCAGGTGGCAGGGTGGGTGCGTGGAGGGTGTTGGCTAAGAGGTCTGGGTCCCTTGAGGGTAAATGGAGGGTGTTGGCTAAGAGGTCTGGGTCCCTTGAGGGTAAAAGGAGTGGGGGTGGAGGGCGGAGACCAGGAATGGCGTGATCCAGCTGCAGCATCAGGAGCAATGGGGAGATGTGAAGGGGAGAGACCAGGAGCTGCAAGGAGTCCTGGAAGAAAAGGAAGAAAGCTTCTCCATCCTTCTCTCCAACTTCCTGAAGCCCAGGATGGGGAGGGGCGCCTGCGGAGAAGAGGCAGCCAGCAAGCCCGTTACCATGGAGACCGGGCTGCAGCTCCCCAGCTCCCCCGGGGAGAGAAGGGCCTCCCATCCACCCCAGCCGGGACAGTGGAGCCCGCAGGAGGAGGGTGGGGGGGTCCCAGGGGAGGTGCAGAGTGCCCTCCCACCCCCCACCTCGCTCAGAGTGCTAAGGTGAGAAACAGAGGCCAAGAACTGGGCTCCCTGTGACGCCTGCACCACCCCGCACCCTGCTCCAGGGCAGACACGAGCCAAGGAGGGCCTGCCTGGTGTTCCTGGAACGTGTGTTGTCCAGGGCTGGCAATGCACGCAGGGGACACACGCCCCCGACCACAGGAGGCTCATAGCTCAAGGCACGTGTGCGTGCTCAGTCGCGTCCCACTCTGACCCCCATGGACCGGACCCCGCCAGGCTCCTCTGTCTGTGGGATTCTCCAGGCCAGAATCCTGGAGGGGGTTGCCATTTCCTCTTCCAGGGGAGCCTCCTGACCCAGGGATCGAACCTGCGTCTCTGACGTTGGCAGGTGGATCCTTTACCACTGGGCCAACTAGGAAGTCCATGACTCAAGGAGCCACGTGCCAAGGGAAGGATGGCAGTGCCAAGCGGGTGTCCCTGACTGTCCAGGCACCCCCCATGCCGATCAGGCATGGAGCAAAAGCGTTCCCAGCGAGCAGAGGTGAGTAAAGAGATAATGGAGGGGAGGGGGTCAGAGAACGGGCATTAAGGAGGGCCTCCCGGGAGGAGGTGAGCCACAGGGGAATCTAGAGGGGGAGCATTTCAAGCCAAGGGTACTGCGCGTGCAGGAGCCGGAAGGGGAGTGCCGGGGTAGGGGGCTGCTGAGGGTGCAAAGTGGGGGGCCAGGAGGCCAGAGCAGAGAAGAGGGGTGTCCAGAGGGTGGTCTAAGGGGGCCTTGGAAGCCCCTGCAAGGTCTGCTAGGCTTTAGCTTTTGGCAAGCTGGGGGTGAGCAGAGGGAGGGGTTAGGGAGTGCAGAGGAGCCAACTCGAGGGGCCAGTGTGAGGAGGTGATGGGGTCTTGGGGCTGCAGGGTCCATGGGCTCCCGCGGGACACAGGCTGGTGGAAGCTGTTGCATGTCGGGGTAACCAGGAGACCCAGGGACCTGCGTCAGCAGGAGCTGGAGCTGGGGGCGGGTGAGTTGCCTGTCACCCACTAATGGCCTGTTTTGCATTTCAGGAGCACAGGCGGCCCCAGATGTAAAGAGGGCGATGACTCCAGGCTCCTCGGCCTCTCGGGTGCCACGGCGCACCCCCCACCACGCTCAGCCATCCCCGGGGACTCTCAGCCACCATCCAGTCCACCAGACCCCCGAGCGCCCCTTCTCAGGGCTGCCAGGGCCTTCCTGACGGAGTGTCTAGCCCCTTCTAGCATGGGAGGCTGCACACAGACTCCAGCAGAACCAATCCCCGCCGAAGCCCCCCTGACTAGTCCAGGCCCCCTAGTCCTGTCCTCCATACGGAAGTGAAAACACACAGGAAGCCAAGGCAACCCTTGAAGATGCTCGGAGGACCCCACCTGAGTCCCCTCTGCCCTTGACAAGCCCGAAGGGTCAGGGAGGGGACAGCAGAGTGCCCTGCGCCCACCCCCGCACACCCAGGGCAGGGCCAGGTGCCCCCACACCAGCCCTGGAGCTGCACTCCCCACCCTATTCTGCAGCCTCAGCAACTGAACACAGGAGGATTCCTTTCCACTCCTTTTTTTTTTTAAATGTTTTTTAATAATATAGACATAAAAAAGAACTCCACTGCTACTGAAAAAAAAAAAAAAAAAAAAAACTGAAGACTGAATTTCCCCAGCACAGCTCAAGGACCACTTAAGGACACTTAAGGACATATAATTGCTGCATTTTCTCTGGTTCAAGACCTCTGGGAACTGAAGAGCCGCTCGTCCTCTTTGCACCCGAGTGGCAGGGGTACCTCTGGTCCCCATAATCACCGTGAGGCCACAGAGGCCAAGCCCGGGGGTGCCCCCGAGGCGCACCCCTCACCCCGAGGCCCCCACCCGCAGCTAGGGACAAGCTCCCGCGGCCGGTTCACAAGGCGCGCAGGAAACCTCTATTTGGTCTCTATTTTCCTCCTAACATTTATATTCCCCTCTCTGCTTGCTGGAGAACACGGCATTTGGGGAGTGCTGAGGGCTTCTTGATTTGAAATATCACCAAAGCGGGGAGCCTGGCTCCAGCTGCCTCTGGCTGTGACTAAGAGCTGGGGGCTTCCCCTCCTGGAGGGCTGAAACACTGCCACGACCTGCCCTTGTACCTGCCACCCCTCCCTGAGAAGAAGATGGGATGGTGGGGCTTTCATGGGGCAGGGGACAGCTCTACGGGAACAGCCACTGAAAACCAACAGAGGAAGAGTCGGGCCCTGGGCCAAGCAGACTGAACGTCTGTTATCTCACAAAATCCACCAACAACCCCGAGGACCCATTTCACAGATGGGGAACAGTGAGGTGAAGGAGGAGGCCAAAGGTCACCTAGCTGCGACCACAGTCAAGGCTGCCTGACTCTAAGGTCTGTTAAGCCGGGAAGTTTTACGGTGGAAAGCTAAGTGTGAAAGTACATCCCCGGACTTCTCTGGTGGTCCAGCGGCTAAGACTCTGCACTCCCAACGCAGGGGGCTCCGGTTCCACCCCTGGTCAGAGATCTAGGTCCTGCCTGACGCAACTAAGAGCTCGAACGCCGCAACTAAAGGTTCCACGGGCCGCAACTGAGGCCCAGCACAGCCCAATAAATTAAATAATGATCCGTTTGGTAAAAAGTATATCCCATAAGGAACCTCTGAACCTTCGGCTACCTAATGACGCTCTGTACTCACAGGGACATCCGCCCTCCCCCTTCTCCTGGTTCACTCCCCACCCACCACACTTTTCTAACCCCTCACCCAGCCTCCTGACAGCTGTGAGAAGCAAACCACACTCCAAAACCCACCCTGGGCCCTGCGGCCTCTGAGTGACCTTGTGAACCCTGGGGACTTCCTGGGGTAGTCCCACAGTGCCCGGTGACCTCAGACACCCCATGCCCTCCCCAATCGCTCCCCTCCTCAGTTACTTACCAAAGCGCCCCATCATCATCCTGCAAGCAAGAGCAGAGAGAAGCATCAGATGGTCCTCAGAGCTCAGTGGGCCGCGGGGCAGAGGGTGGTGGGGATGCCCCATGGGCCCCCAGCGGGCCAGCCGGAGACGGAGTTATAAAAATGTGAGTCCCACTTGGGTAAGTTCTCTCCCGCTCTAATTACAAACAGGAGGTGCTTATGTGGATTCTAAATGTTTGCACAAGATCAGCAGCAAATAGACATCTCTAAACCATCCTTTTAATGCCATTTGGCGGAGTGGAGCGGGCATTTAATCGAGGGAGTAGTTAACACGGATAACATTTCAGCAGAAAATGGGTCTTTTGGCACCTTGAGCTTAAACTTTAAAATAAAATGATTATAATCCATCACATGCTCGGTCATGTCCGACTCTTGTGACCCCATGGACTGTAGCCTACCAGGCTCCTCTGTCCGTGGGATTCTCCAGGCAAGAATACTGGAGTGAGTTGCCATTTCCTCCTCCAGGGGATCTTCCCGACTCAGGGATCGAACCTGGGTCTCCTGAATTACAGGCGGATTCTTTACCACTTGAGCCATAGAGGAAGCCTCGAGTGTAACCTTTATAATACAAGGGTGCAGACTACCCAGAGGTCACATTCTAGAGAGTGAGGACAATGCGCTTCCGGGGAAGTGGGAGACTAAAGGGTGCTGGAAAAACACAAGCTGGGCCCTGACTAGAGGCGAGAGCTGAAGCCATGAAGGATGGGCGGTTGGTTCCTCCCGGAGGATCTGAGAGCACAAACGCACAGGTGTTTCTGTGCACCAGCTTCCTGAGAGGCAAAGAGACCTCAGCCTCACCCCCAAACCCCTCTAGACTCAAGTCCTTGCCTCCACCTTATTTAACAAGTAGTCTCTACAGCACCTACTATGCACAGGCCATAGAGAAATGGAAATAAACACCCCATGGCCCTGCCGCAGGACACCAATGGTGAGACAGACTCCTAAGCCCACATTTCTACACGGCCCGCAGGCACCAGAAATGAGACATACAGACGCTATAGGAAGTAAAAGGAAGCCAGCCACTCCTGCTTGGCAAACAGCGGGGGCTTCCAGGAGGAGGTGACCCATAGGACAGAGAAAACCTGGACTCTGGGAGACCACGCAGGAGGCCAGGCAGCCTCTGCTGGAAACCTCTCTCTACCTTGACTTCGGGGCACCCCTACACCACCCCCGCCCCGCCCCACTGTCTGAAATTCCTTGAGAGCTACACTGTACTTCCCACAAGGTCCCTGGGCTGGATTTCACATTTCTATGGACACGATCTTTCTTGCCAGCTAGACCACCATCCGGGGAGGAGTGGAACCGCATCGTCTCAGCCTCTGGGCACTCAACACAGTGCCCGGCGCACCACAGGCCCTGTGGGTGCTGGTGACCGGTGTGAATCGTTGGGGCCACTCTCCTACGGGCTGGCTCTGGAGACAAAGCTCCCACTGCCCCCTGCTGCCCTCTCAGGGATCCCTCATCCACTGCGAGACCAGGGAAGACGGACACAGTGTCTTCCCATCACTGCAGGCAAGTAAAAGTTAAGGGTGTTGAAAGAGGAAAGGGGGGAGAGGTGTTTAGACTGATCGGGAGGACCCACGGTCCTCACTGATTCATCCGTCTATCTTAGCTCCATCAGAGGGAGGGAGCCCCCCACCATAAATAGGCCAGGCTGCTCCCGCCCCCTTCAATGGGCCATCTGCCTCCTGCTCTCCCATCCAGGGGGACCCAGGACGCGCTGTGACCCACAGAAGACAGGGACACAGCACGCGGGGGCCAGAGGCCTACAGTTGCCCTGTCATTCTCCTGGGACCCTGAGGACACCGGGAAGAAGCCTGCTCCATGAGAGTGAAAGACACGGGGAGCGACAGAGGCCCCCACGGCCAGCGCCAACCACCAGACTGTCAGCAAATAAAGTGACCGTTGATTTAAGCCCCCAGGTTTGGGGTGGTTATTTACACAGCGATGGATAACCAAGACTCTAGCCCGCTTCAGGCACTCCCCACAAGCTGCCCTTCTCCTGCTCCCGAAGGGGCCGAGCTGCCTGCTTGAGACCCCCTCCCCAGGCCAGGCTCAGCACCCCGTCCCCGTCCCCCCTCCCCTCCCGTGGGCCACGAACAGCTGTGCACACACGTCAGGAAACACCCAGCTCTCCGGCTCCCACACCGGGAGTGGCTTCCTGTGTCAGCCTGACTTCTGAAAGACCATCCATGAATTCATGACACAGTAATTAATCACTCCCTGAAATGAGCAGGTGGGTGAGCTGAGACGATCAATTTTTAATGTCCTGTTTCATCTGAAACAGCTTTAGTAGGGAGGCACAGAGGCAGTGCCTTTTAAAGGTTCTTTGTAGGGAGTCCTCAGGCCTCTTAAAAACCACATGCAAGATAGATCCATTTGATTTGTTATTTTCAATAGATTTGAAGCTTTTCAGACTTCTTAAAAATTGCCCTCTGGCCTTCTCGAAAAGGCCAGAGATGGCTCAGGACTTTCTCAAAGGAAGTCCTAGTTTCGATGTGTGACTCTCTCCCTCTGATGGAACTGAGATAGACGGATGAATCGATTAGGACCATGGGTTCCCGGACCAGTCCAAACACCTCTGCCCCGGTCCCTCTCTCAGCATTCTTAAAGTTCACCTTCCAAAATAAGGAGTAACAGTCCACGTCTTTGGAGAATAACTTACTTCAGAACATTAAAAATGTGGACATTGTTAGCATGCCTACTATAAGTAAGTTCACTGTTATAAATTTCCCCTCATTCTTACAAGAGATTTTGAATGTGATCAATTATATGTTTCTTTATTATTCCCTGTCTCACTCCAGAAAAGACTTCCAGCAGTGTAAAGAAGTTTTAATTCATATGCCACAGGTATTGATTCATTTTTCTATTTAGGGAGAAAATAAAAGATAGGGAATTTCTCATTTAAACACCAAACCAAACTGCTGTCTTGCCCTTCTTCAGCAAGACAAACAAAGAAACAAAAAAGAAAACAAAAATCAAAACCCAAAACACTTTGAAGATAGTGCCTGGAAGACAGAAAGCTAGGGTGGACGCTTGGAGAAAATTCCACCCCAGGGTCAAGGGTCACACAGAGGAAAATGGCCCCACACGTCTGAGGGTCCCCAGCTGGAGCAGGGCCTGGGGGCGGGGTCCACTTACTCGGTGGTCGTCGTCAGCTCCTCGGTGACATGGCTGGAGTGCAGCAGGCCTTCCCGTTTCTGAAAACCCCAAAATGAACAAGCAAATCAACACTCGGGCAGGCAGGCAGAGCAGGAGGGCATCACTGGCGGGGCAGCCACTCCTGGGGGTGGACTGTAGGTGACCACAGGGGTGGCCCTTTGGTGGCTGAACCTCCCCCTCCAATTACCCCCCCCAAGACCCTCTGCTCTCCACACCTCTTAGAGCATACAGCTGTGGGGGTCTCAGGAGAGTCAGCCCAGCTCCCAAAGGATGCCCAGCAGCTGGGCAGGCAAGGAGCATAAAGGAATATGCATGACACGAGGGAGGCACCAGATTAAAGAACACACGTGCACCAAGCTGAACAGGGTCTCCCAGGAGCCGTGTCCATTCAGAGCCTCAGAGCGTCACCTCATCTGGAAAGAGGGTCGCCACAGATGTTTTGAGTTAAGATGAGACCGTAATGGGCTAGGGTGAGTCCTGGCTGAAGACTGGAGTCCTTATGAGAAGAAAAGAGAGAGACACGGAGGGAAGAGGCCATGTGAGGCAGAGACCAGAGGCATGTGTCCACAAGCTGAGGAAAGCCAAGCGTGCTGGCAGGTGCTGGAAAAGGGAAGGAAGGACCCTGGCCTAGAGCCTTCGGAAGGACCCAGTCGGCACCCCGATCTGGACTTCAGGCCTCTGTTATGTGAGAGGACAAACGTCTGCTTTTTTCAGCCACCGCTTTGTGGGATTTTCTTCCAGCAGCCCCAAGACACTAACATGGTGTGTGACACACCTGTCCTGGAGCCTGGCAGGTGCGGAGAGGCGACGATGGTGGTGGAGGGGAAGCCTGTGCATCCCGGACCTCAGGGTGGAGTCTGGCAGTCTAACCCAACTGCACCGTGAGCCCCTACTTGAACCCCTCCACAGACGGGGAGCTTGCTTCCTGCTGGACACCTCTCCAGATCCAAGCTCCCCAGGCTCTCCTGAGCTCAGCCTCCAGGGAACTCTAACCACTGGATCTAGTGAATGGAGATAACCAGTATCGGGCAGCCGTCAGCTTTCCCACGGCTTCACCCTGGCTGATTCTCAGGAGCGCCCATGGAGGGCTGGGGGTGAGGGCGTGGCCCAGAGACACATTATCCACTTGCTCAGACATCAAAGGTGCATCAGGCTCCCACTGCGCTCTGGACCCAGAGCTGGGTATGAGTCAGACAGACTGAATATCTTGAAGTCTATAGTAGAGACTCTTGAGAATCCCTTGGACTGCAAGGAGATCAAACCAGTCAATCCTAAAGGAAATCAGTCCTGATTATTCATTGAAAGGACAGATGCTGAAGCTCCAATACTTTGGTCACCTGATGCGAAGAGCTGACTCGTTGGAAAAGACCCTGATGTTGGGAAAGATTGAAGGCAGGAGGAGAAGGGGACAACGGAGGATGAGAAGGTTGGATGGCATCACCGACTCGATGGATGAAAGTCGGCACAACCTCTAGGATATAGTGAAGGGAAGCATGGCGTGCTGCAATCCATGGGTTGCAAAGAGTTGGACAGGACTCAGCAACTGAGCAACAGCAACACAGCAGAATCTCAGTTTTATGGGGAAAGCGCTGGAGCTCAGGAAAACCAAGTGACCTTCCAAGGCCATGTTCCCAGGTGCAAACGCAGCCTTCCCTCACTCCTTCCCTCCACAAACTGCCATGCTTCTCGCATCTCCCCATCTCGACTGGATAACCGGGCGTGGAGGGAACAGGCCAGGGGCAGCTCTAAGGCCTGAGGCGGGCCAGTTCCCGGGGCCTCCCCTCCCGCTTCATTTCTCTCTGGCCATGGCCCAGAGAATCCTCCCGTGACCTTGGTCAAGGAAGAAAGTGCCAGCAAGTGCCTGCCTGGGACAGTAAAACATTCTGCAAACCCCAAAGATTTTCTTGGACCAAAGTGCGGGCCTGAAAGGAAATATCCTGGTTACTGAGTGCTGAGAGTTTGTGGAGCCCGGAGTCTGACGTACGTGGGTTTGGGAAGCACGTTCTCATATGTCCTTGGGAAGCCTTTCCCGGCCAACCGCCCCGGGTGAGCATCCAAGATGAGGGGAACAGGCCCGGTCCCCTGTCCGTCACCACCTCTGACCACAAACGTTTCCCTTCGGGAAGCAGACGCAGCAGAACAGCAGGTAAGCCTTGCCTGGGGCCTCAAGGGGCATTCCTGCCCATCAGGTCTGGGCCGGGCTGCGGGGGTGATGGAGGGGTCAGATGGCTTCGAAAAACACAGGATCGGCCAGAGCCTTGGAGACCGCAGAGACCATGAGACTGATAAGTTTAAAAACCAGAAGGGAGTGTGGCGCTGGACATCTCCACAAGGGACATCAGGTTCCAAGCGTAACCTCAGTGCTCTGGCAGAAGCAGCTGACCCTTGAAGACCCCAGCCTGCTCTCCTCCAGCATCCCCCACACCAGAGCAACGGCCCAGGACACAGTAGGTGCTTAATACATGTTTGCTGGACGAGACTGCACACACAAAGCCAAGGCAGGGCCTATGCCCTTAAATTCAGAGGAAATCGACACGGAAGGTCCAACTCCAATCAGGCGCACCCTGATGCCCCATTACATTTTTCCAAATGAAGCAAGCGAAATGACCCTCAAAAAGAGATGATGGGGGATGATGGATGTAATTGGCAGCGAACACAGAGAGGCTTTGATTGGGGTACCAGAGTATCTATTTCATTCCTCTGGTCTCAGCCCTCTCCACTGAGTAATAAGCTCATTCAAGAGGCCTGAATTCCAGCTACTTGGCTTTGCACAGAAATGAATGCTCTTTTCAAAAACGTGGAAATTAAACCTCCACACACTCAAGCCTTTGAATCTGCCTCTCTTGAAATCAATGCCATTGTTCCTGCTCCATCATTTACCTGGAAGCCAGGGCAAGGCAAGCATTTTGTCAAGAGGAAAAAAAAAAAAAAAAAATAGAAGGTAGCCTCTTAGGGGAAAAAGAACAAAAAGCAGGCGAACCAGGAGAGGAACGAGGAGGAGTGAGTCTCGGAGCCTCTGGGGAGGAGCCGCAGGCAAGCGGACTGCCAGGCTGAGGATACTCACCCGCACGACCACCACTTGCACGGAGACGTGTTCCGGGAGGTGGATCGGGGCCCGGAAGTGCATGGCCAGGGCCACGAGGAGGTGCAGGATGGCCACTAGATTCTTCCCATGGATCGCTGGCCGGGGAGGCAAGGAGGGGACTGTTTTAGATCATAAGACAGGAACCCCAGGCCCACGTCCCAAAGGCAGTGAAACCAACCCCAAAGGGCCCGATGCAGAGCACAGGGAACTGGACTCAGTATTTCCCAACAGCCTGTGAGGAGAAAGGGGGCTTCCCAGATGGCTCAGTGGGTAAAGAGTCCGCTTGCAGTGCAGGAGACTCAGGAGACCAGAGTCCGATTCCTGGGTCGGGAAGATCTCCTAGCGGAGGGTATGGCAACCCACTCCACTATTCTTGCCTGGAGAATCCCATGGAGAGAAGAGCCTGGGGAGGGGGGCTACAGTTCATGGGGAGGCAAAGAGTCACACACGACTGAAGTAACTGAGCCCGCATGAGGAAACAGAATCTGAAAAGATGTGTATGTATAACTGAATCAGTCTGCCAAACATCTGAAACTAGGGCAACACTGGAAATCAACTATACTTCAATTTTTAAAAAGAAAAAGGGGAGAAAAGGCAATGAAGATGCTGAATGCAAATGAGAGCTCAAGAAAACCACAGGCGGAACCTCAGGCCACGGAAACATGGAGCGAGCCGAGAAGCAGCCTGTGTGAATTTGCTTCATTCAGTTCTGGCTTCTCATTTTTTTCTTTCCTATTGGCCTCAGGTGACTTATGCAACCACATTCAAAGGCATGCTGTTCGTAGAAGGAGTGAACTGGGTGGTGGGGAAAGAGAGCACATGGGCAGGAACGTACAGTGGGCACAGGAGGTGGCAGAGGTTTAGGAGAAACAGGTCACCTGGCCGCTAGCCCACCCCAGCCACGCGCATTCTTATCTGGGTGCTTAAAGGTCCTTCCTCTGTGCCACCAACCGTCTCCAACAGGGAACGCCAAGCAGGGCAAACGGAGCTTGGGGGTGTCGGACGTTGACTCCAGCCCTGCCTGGGGCCCTGGCTGCCAACCCAGCCCCACCAGCTCTTCTGCAGGATGTGGACCAAGGCGTGGTTGTCACCGGCCCTGTGCCAGGCTTTACTGATTTCCTCCCCCAGCCTCACAACCCAGGAGGCGGGTCTGTCCTGGGTCTCCATGCCAAGAAGCCGAGAGAACCAGACTGCAGTCTTGGTCTCACCCAAGCACAGGGACCCCACATGGCAGGGAGAGTGTCTAAGCCGCGCCCTGGCAGCCCCACCCTGGGGGTAAGGCTGGGCAGTGGGCAGCTGGGTCAGGCCCTTTTCCAGCCTCTCATGGTCAATGCTCCACTCCTCTGGGTCTACGTTCTGGCCAGAAATACTACGATGCACGTATTCTTAAAGCCAGCATGCTCAGTGACATATTCTGGGGACAGACTGAACCCCCTCCCAACCCCTCGGCGAGTGACCAGTAATACACCTCACTGGGTGTTGGTACAGTATGTGGGGAGGAAGAACCCCTCAAGCTTCTTCTGTCTTATAACCCAAACCCCCGCCCTAGCTCTGGAAGTATCCCTTGACCAACCAGAAACAACCCCTCTCCACCCTAAAGCCCGGGGACATCAGAGCATCGCAGGTGTGACTTCGCCTCTTATCGATGGGCCCCCGGGACCATCGCCTTCCTGGCTGCCTCTCTCGGACCCAGATGGTGACTCGGGCAGACCCGCAGATGAATAACTAGGCGGGAAGCTCGACGGCCAGGCCCCCCAGCTCCCTGTCCCCGGTCCGCCGGCCGCTTACAGTCCACGGTCCACTGGAGTGGCCGGCTGTGGGGCCGCAGCAGCTCCTGCACTGCCTCCAGCACCGTCTGCAGCTTTTGCTTCTGTCCGATTTCCGACTGGGTCACCTCGGCCACGTTCAGCTTGCAGTCCGCTAGCTTTTCTGCAGCGAGAAGGACAAGGACAGAATGTCAGGAAAAGCTAGAGGGACCCAGGGCCACCTAGTCAACCGGCTGCCATGAGGTCTACCCACCCCGGCATAGCCGAGTGGATCGGATCACCCCCGGCTGTGAGGCCCGCCAAGATGCTGAGCCACGGAACTCTGAACTTGCAAGTCACCGCCATTTCTTAGAAAACCGTGCCAGCAGGAAAAGGAGGGGCGGGGGAGGTCAAGGATTCAAGTGTGGGTGTCCCACCTGGGAACATTCTATGCACAGAGAATGGACAGGATGATTCAAGGTACAGCTGGGGAGGTGAGGAGGCTGGGCCAGTGGACTCTGGGGGAAGGAGGACTGTGATGAGAACACAGGAAGGCCTCAGATGTGGCCCCTGCCTCCGTGCACCTTGCACGCCCCCGCTGTTCTTTCTCTAGTGCTCGGACACCAAGGTGAGAAGGATTATGAGATATTCAGGGCCCTGCGACTCTTTTCTCACCAAGAGGGAGCAGGAAGCAGTCAGGAGGAGCCGACAAACACGGTCACGTCTGCTCCAGATTCGTTTACAGAGACTAAGACTCGGGCTTCCCTGGTGGCTCAGCTGGTAAAGAAATGCGGGAGACCTGGTTCATGCCTGCATTGGGAAGATCCCTTGGAGAAGGGAAACGCTCCCCACTTCAGTATTCTGGCCTGGAGAATTCCATGGAATGTAGAGTCCATGGGGTCGCAAAGCGTCGGACACAACTGAGCGACTTTCACTTTGACTAAGCCTCAGCCTTCGAGCCTTTGTTCCCCTCCTGGGTGGGGCCAGAGGGACCCCCTCACTGCACTCCTGTTGAGGGGTGGGCGAGAAGGGCTCCTCATTCACTCATTCCCAGACTCAGGAGTCCCCCGATAGGTTGCCTCTGCAAAGCTACAGACAGGACATCACAGGCCACAATGAGATTAGGAACCCGGACGGTGACGAGCAAGTGCTGGGCACAGAGCCTGACGCGCTGTGTGCCTCGGGCGTGGAGGTGCCAGGGCGGTGGCATTGCTGGGAGGGAGGTGCAAAGGCTGTCGCGTCCAGGCCGGGCACAGGCAGGGCTTCTGTTTGGCGAGCGGTCCCCAGCAAGTTCCTGTTTAAGGCCTCTTCTCCAGAGGCCCCTGCTACTTCAACACGGTCTCCCCACATCCTCCCCTCCCTCAACCAGCACAAGAAGAAGCAGTTTGGTAGCCCCCTTCAGGATCCTGTGATGCCACAGCAATACCTGCTGGGCTCAGGACACGGCTTCAGTCACTCATTCATTCATTTATAGAACAGTTACTGAGCGCCTGCCATACAGGCAGGTGCTGTCCTAGAGCTCAGGAGGTCCTAGAGCTGGGGGAGCACAGACCAGACAGGGCTCTAGTCGGGGGGTCATGGGAGGTGGTCAGCCACACCTGATGGGCATCGGCTTGTGTAGGGCAAGCTGTGCCGGAGGCAAAACAAAGCAGCTCAACAGAGGATGGAAGTGATTCCCGTTTATGCATTTTCATTTCCCTCCGTCTGTATCTTATAGGTCTGAGCTGAATAACCCACCGCTGTCTGTCTACACGTGTGCTCACTTGCTCTGTTGGTCCGACCCTCTGCGACCCCCATGGACTCCGCCAGGCTGTAGCCCACCAGGGTCCTCTGTCCACAGGATTTTCCCAGCAAGAATACTTGAGTGGGTTGCTGTTTTCTCCTCCAGGTTGTCCATATGACCCCCCCACCCTGAAAATACACAGAGGGTCCCCAGGCACTCAACAGCCAGGGACAGGACGGAGCAGAGGCCACTGGGGAAGGAAGCAGGGCTGCAGAGAGCCTCGTCCACTGGGGAGAGACGGGGAGCCTGGCACGTCTCTGCAGTCCCTTTCAGCCAAACCTGAGGACGGAACATCCTGGGGGAAAAGGGGCCGTCGATGGAGAAGGGAAGGAAAGGGCAGGAGTCCACTAGAGCTGCCATCACAAAGCACCATGGGCTGGGTGACTTAAATGTGGAGATTCCTTCCACATCGTCCCGGAGGCTAGAAGTCCAAGATCAAGGTGTCAACACAGTCAGTCTCCTCTGAGGCTTCTCAAGGATGTCGGCTTGCAGACATCCTCCCCTGGCCTTCCCTCTGTGTGTGTCTGCATCCTCATCTCCTCTTCTTAAAAAGACACCAGTCTGAAGGTTTTAGGGCCCACTCCAGTGACCTCACTTTAACTACCAAGATGCTGTCTCTAAATACAGTCCCATTCTGAGGTCTTATGACTTCAGGGGGGGACACAGCTCAATTGATAACAGAAAACAAGGCGGTTGGTCGAGCCTGATGCTGCCTGTGGCCATGTCTCAGGAAACCTCCCCTGTGGGACAGAAGAGGTCCTTGGCCACCCGTATCACCCACATCCATCTGCCCACTGATGGGGCTTGCAGGCACGGCTCAGGGCTTTGGCGTGGCCAGGACCCCTCTCTTCCGAGCCTGGGAAGAGCCAGCGGAAGACGGGGTGGGCTCTCGAGGGGGCAGGAAAACATGGGTGAATACGGGGCTCTGGATACTTATTACAGGAGGAGGCGCCTGCTTTTCCTCCAGGAGAGGGGAGAGCCTGAGTTCGAGCAGGACGGCAGCCAGCCCGGGGGACCCTCATTGCCCACGGGTGGTCCCCCTGGACAACACTGCCCATGCAGGAGTGTCACCCCCCTGGAACCTGCCCTGGCGGAGGGTCTGGCAGGTGCTCCCGGAATCCACTCTTAGGGAGAGGGATGCATGCGGGGGCCTAGTGGTAACCCACAGCTGGGTCTGCTGTCTGTCCTCATCTCCCTGCCCCTGGCTCCTCCCTGCTCCTGGTTGGACCCTTCAGAATCCTGTCCTGGTGCCTCCTCTGACCACAGACGCCCCCTCCCCAGGGCTCTGTCCCCAGACCTCTTCTCTCTACAGGGTGAGTAAAAGTCGCTCAGTCTTGTCCCACTCTTTGTGATTCCACGGGTTATACAGTCCATGAATTCTCCAGGTCAGAATACTGCAGTGGGTAGCCTTTCCCTTCTCCAGGGGATCTTCCCAACCCAGGGATGGAACCCAGGTCTCCTGCATTGCAGGTGGATTCTTTACCAGCTAAGCCACAAGGGAAGCCCAGGAATCCTGGAGTGGGTAGCCTATCCCTTCTCCAGGAGGTCTTCCAGACCCAGGGATGGAACCCAGGTCTCTCCCATTGCAGGCGGATTCTTTACCAAGCCCAGAAATCAGGTTTTGGCCTCGATATTCAGCCAAGGTCAAGTTTTAGCTTTCTGTCTCTGGAAAGCAAAGAGCTCAGTGCCTCCATCATGTCACTGCAGGCAGCCCTGCGCCCCAGGGTCATGTGATCCCGTTGGGTACTACAGCACCTCACCAGCGCGACAGCATCATTAACATGACCCGGCAAGACCTTGTGAAGTTCCGTTAATATCTGGACAGCCTCCTCCATTGTTCTCTTCTTCAAACAAAGTGGTGTGTCAAACCACTTGACACACAGGAGATTTCAGAACTGCCTTATCAAGGAGCACTTATGCAAGATGGGGAAACAGGATGGAGCTGCAGCTCCTTGGGAATAAAAGGGCTGCCTGAGCCAACGCAGACCTGTTGTTATATATTACAGATAACAAAGGACGTAGCAGGACTCACGGACACCCACAGCTGCTTCAGAGCAAGTCTCGCATTTGCTGAGACCAACAGAAGAGGGGACCCAAAGGGTGTGCCTTGAGCAGACATGGACTTCCTACGGGTTACTTCCTCTCAGACGCAGCTGTGGCCCTACTCCAGAGAGGGTGCTGGCATCCTTTACCGCCATCTACGGCTGAGATGTGGAGGCGCCTTGAGAGCCAGAGTCCCAGGATCACATCGTTAGATCTAAGGCTTAGGGACACAATTGTTTCAAGTGGCTGGGTGAGAGAAGCCATGGCTGCATGCAAAAGGAATCCGAAACAGAAGAGTGAGTGAGCACCAGACTTTTATGTTTGCTTCTGAAAATATTAGAAAGTATCTCCTTTGGGCAGTGAATAAAGCAGAGGTTCAAAGGACTATTTCAATAAAGCAGCATCATCACCAACAGCTAAGTCTTCAAGTCCAGGAGTCATGAGGAAGCTAGGTCTTTACACAGACAAGGAAGGAAGGAAGCTGAAGACCCTGGGCAGCTTCACCACCAGCTGTGATGGACAGGGTCAGCCCAAGACCCGCTCCCTCCTCCGTCCTCTGCTGAAAGTAAGCGTCTGTCATCACAAATGTCCATTTCAATGGCCGCGAGAGCAATCTAGCACGCGACGCACCGAGAACCACTGTACAGACGATACAGCAGGAAGCAACCAAGCTCCAACCACGATCTGTAATAACCAAATGGTGACAGAGACTGGACAATCTTGACAACGTTTCAGATCTGCTCTCACACCAAAGAAGTTCATTCCAAGATGCGCACTCTCTGCTTAGCCAGAGGTTTAATTCTTGGTGCAGGGCGTTCAGCCAAACACTGAATCTGGACACTCCCTGCGAGTGGGGCTACCCGGTCCCATGGTATTAACCATCTCAGCCGTGCCCGTCTCCACCCTCTCCCCACGGTTGGCCTGGGTGGGATGGGTATCTCAGCCCTGGCAGATGGCACACCGGCCTCCCCATCCCCACCCCCCTCGCTACTCCTGAGGGCTTTCTCACTCACCGGTTGCTCAGGCCACAATCCTAGCCATCAGCCTTCATGTCTCTGGCAGCTTTAACCTCCAAAATATCCTCCGCTTCCACCCCACACCGAGCCACCCCATCCAATGCCCAGGGCGCTGTGACAGCCCTCTGACTCCCCCATCTTCCCCTCCTGACCCTGTTCCCTGCTGTTCTACACCCAGAAGCCCAAGTGACTTTTAAAGCACAAACTGCAACCTCACCATGGCCCTGCTCACGTCCTCAGGTGGCTTCCTGCCATGTGTAATAAAAGCCTCTGCCCACCAGGGCACGTGGTCTGTCCACCGCCGCCTCCTGTAGCCTCCTTCCGCTGCTCTTTAAACACTACAGACTCCTCCTCTCTTCAGAGTCCCAGCCTGGAAGGTTCTTTCCATGCCAACTGGTGCAGAAGTCAGCTGGGATGTCAGCTCCCCTGGGGGCTGCCCCAGACCACCCAGCCTTTCCAGCCCACCCAGCTCCGCCCCTTGTAAACCTCTCTGATTCTCTCCATAGCACTTGGCACTCTCTCTCTCTCTGTTGTGGCCACACCGTGCAGCTGGTGGGATCTTAGTTCCCAGACCAGGGATGGAACCCACACGCCCTGCAGTGGAAACATGGAGCCCTAATGAGTGGACTTCCAGGGACGGCCAGGCATTGTCTTAGACCGTCAATTTGTGTCTTAGAGCATCAATTTGTGTTCACAACGGTTCTCTCTCTCCCCTCTGGCAGAACAGGCATCGGTGGTGGGGCACGGGGACCTTCCCCTCTTATCACCACTGAATCTCCACACCCGCCACCCTGCGGGTGAAAGGGTGTTCATTCAGCAAATGAAGGAAAACCAGAATAGACACACCTTCTCCTTCCTTGTGCACTTTCCAAGGACTGACCGAACAAGGACACCACGTCTTCAGAGCCGGGTATGTGACACGGTCCCCACAGCTTCCCAGGCCTTTCCCCGGCAAGATCACACTGTCTGTAAGCACTGCTATGCAGAGTGTGCAAACCAGCCTGCAGGGACCAGGCTTGAGGGAGGACGCAGAGGCTGAGCCGAGTCCACGACCCAGGCAGCTGCAGAGGTTGCATCCTGCGGGTCCAGGGTCAGCCCCTTCCCCATCAGTCTGCTTTTCCTCAGGATCTCCCACACCAAAAGCACCCCCTAAATCCCAGGTCCCTGATTCAGACGCCCCTGCCCCCAGCACATCCCTGCGGAGCAAAATGCAACCCCACCCCAGTGCTGGTCCTGCCTGGAAGGAGTGACCCTTCAGGTGGTTTGTGGGGAGACCCCTGCACAGGACAGCACACATCTGTGGGGTCATTAAGGGGCAGGGAGAGTGAGCAGATGAGCCCAGAGAGCAGGTCTGCCCCACCAGGGCTTGATGGACCACTGGGAGGCGAATCCCAATGGACAAGGGAACACTGAGTCTTCCAGGCCACCCTCACGGGGACCCGAGAGAGGGGACCTGGAGCCCAGTGGAAGCTGAAGGCCCAGGGACGCCACCTGGGAGCTGAGGGCTCAGGCCCACAGCTTATGGACAAGTGACCGATGTCGCCACATAGAGCATGGCGTAGGCCAGCTCCGGGGCCACCCCTCCCGGGGACTCACCCAGCAGCTTCTGCAGCACCTGCCCGTCATACAGGTCCTCCTCCAGCTGCTTCACGATGATCCTCTCCTCCACCAGCACGTCGTTGATCCAGTCAATGAGGACCTGCGGGTGGACAGGCGTTACAGCCTCGCTCGCTGGTACCTGGAGGGCCAGGCGGTGACCAGAGCGTGTGCAGAGGGGGAAGACGCCCCCAGGGCAGGGGCTGGGCGAGTCTGAGGGGAGAGGCCAGCTGCTCTATGCACCCCCCACCCCCACCAGGCTGCCGGGAGTCCCGAGGGATTCACAGGAGGCCGGGCGGAGGATAACACTTGGGGGGAAACTGGCTGCCTCCCAGAGTGGGACTTGGGTGTGTGCGAAAACTCAGCCGAAGGAGATGATGGTATTCACCACAATGTGGGAGGCGAGGGGAGCAAATGAGGAACCAAAAGGAACACCCACGGCCCGAGGCAGGACAGCGAGCCCTAAAACGTCCACACCCGTCCTGCCCTTAATATCTGCATCAAAACCACCCGGACCTAAAGCTACAAAGAGCAGGGGATCCCGAGTGGCCGCTACTTATGGCTCTGAGAACCGGCTCCCAGGGGCACACTACTTTTCTAAGCCTTTCCTGAGATGGAAGCCACATTCCACACAACACACCCTTTTAAAACGTGCGACTCGGCGGTTGTCAGTACACTCACAAAGTTGTACAATGGGCACATCGCCCTCTGAAGGACAGCTCCACCCAAAGGGAACCCTGTACCGTCAGCAGTCACTCCTCTTTCCGCACACCCCCCGACCAGCTCCTCCCAACCACAAAACTGCTCTCTTGAGGGTTTTGCCTGTTGTGGATCCTTCATATGAATGGGAACCGTGTCGCACGTGATCTTTCGTGTCGGGCTTTTTTCCCTTGCTGCTGCTGCTGCTGCTAAGTCGCTCCAGTCGTGTCCAACTCTGTACAACCTCACGGACAGCAGCCCACCAGGCTCCTCTGTCCACGGGATTCTCCAGGCAAGAACACTGGAGCTGGTTGCCATTTCCTTCTTCTCTCCCTTAGCATGATGTTTTCAAGGTTCTCCCATGTTGTAGCACGTGCTGGGGCCCCGCTCCTTCTTACAGTTGAGTCACCGTCTGTTGCTCAAAGAGACACACTTTACAAATTCATTCACCGGGTGATGGGCTTGTAGCCCCTTTGGGCCTGGTGTCAGCCGAGCTACAATGAACACGGGCGTGCAAGCTTTACGTGGACACACGTGTTGATTTCTCTAGACCGGTCTTTTCTCAATAAGCTTGCCTTCAATTCACCGAATTTAATATATCATAAAAGAAGACAGTTTCAACTGTGAAGATATCTATGGAGACACAGGATTCTACTGAATAGAATCTCATTTGGCCGACGCTGCTTAAGGCACTTCTCCTCAAAATGAAAGCGATGCCCTGAACAGACTTGATCAAAAATGTATGTAGTCCACAGCTTCCCTGTGGAGCAATAAAACTGTCTAATTGGTCCCAATGACCTCCTGGAGATGGGCACTGATTGGTCCTCTCAGAGAGAAACGGAAAGGACACAAATCCAGCCTAGAGTGTCCTCCATCACCCTCTGATACCACGCCATCTGCAAAACTGGCCATGAAGCAAATTTCTGTGGAGTATATTCTGTTTTCCCTCTAACTCGGAAATATTAAATCAGACACACAATCCCATGAAGAATAGAAGTAAACGTAAATTAAAGGGAGGATTGGAGGAAGAAAGAGGTGTGCAGCCCTGAGGCATCCTGGTTCTGCCAAAGCCACCCCAGCAGGGTGGTGGGAGGGAGGTGGCCCCACGCTGCAGCCCTCCTCTGCCCCCTTCTTCAGGGAGGGAGCATCGGCCTGGGAGGCTGGGAGCCGGACCTCCCTGCCCAGTGGCCTTCTCTCCCTACCTTCAGCATCCTTCTCCCATCACCCAGCTCCCACCTCCTCTCTGACCACCTTCGAAGTGTGCGTGTGTGTGTGTGTGTGTGTGTGTGTGTGTGTTTGGGGGGGTCCCCATGACACCTTCCCCTCTTCTGGATCTTCAAAGGAAATAGCCCTGGACAGCTCCTCTCCACTCTCCTCCAAGGCCAGCTCATGCCATCCCATGACGTCTAATGCCTCCCTCCCAGTCCCAGTAACCCCCTAAAGGTCCAGCCCCATCTGTGCCCCATCCTCCTGCTAGCATGCTTCATGAGCATCTTTGATTGAACATGCTGCCCCCCACCCCACCAACTCTCAAATCTCCTCCTTATCTGAGAAGCAAACAGGATACCGTGCTCCAGCTTCAGGAGCCTGGATTCCACCCCTTCATCCCTTCATCCCACTTCCTGACTGCATCCACTTCTCACCGTCTCCTCTCCCACCGCCTTCATCCAAACCACCTCCCCGGGCCATTGCCACAGCCCCACCGACCAAGCATGCTGCCTCCTCGCTGGTGCTCTTCAGATCCCCAAGCTCCTCTCTGCCCGGGCTTTTGCACATGCTAATCCTTGCAGCCTGAATTCACCTCCTCCCACCTCCCTCACTGCCTAGCCAGCTCTCACTCATCCATCATGTCTCAAGCTCTGTTATCAACCTCTGAGCACCCCTCCACCCCACCCAGGCCACATTCCCCAACATGGCTCTCACTGCATTCAAGGGCCTTTCCCCAAACCTGTTCACGTTTGCAGTGAGAACACAACTTCATTTTTAACTATCTCCCAGCTGGACATGAAGGTCTGTGAGGGCAGAAACTATGGCCTCTTGTTTGTGGCTCTGTCTCCAGCACCCAGTGCTCACCACCTGGCGCTGAGTCCATCAGATAACCTGCTGAGCACCCACTGTGTGCCGGGCCGAGCCCAGCAGTTAACTTACTGAGCATCTACTACGTGCCAGGCTCTGGGAATAAATCAGGTGAGGACTCTATCCTGGAGGATCTTACCTTTCAATCAGACATTACAAGACAAACAAATGCACACACTGCCGGCTTGTGATCAACGTTATGGAGAAAAATAAGTCAGGACAGCGTGTTAGTCATTCTGCTGCTGTTGCTGCTGCTAAGTCGCTTCAGTTGTGTCCGACTCTGTGCGACCCCATAGACAGCAGCCCACTAGGCTCCTCCGTCCCTGGGATTCTCCAGGCAAGAACACTGAAGTGGGCTGCCATCTCCTTCTCCAATGTTAGTCATTCAGTCGTGTCCAAATGTTTGTGACCCCACAGACTGTAGCCTGCCCGGCTCCTCTGTCCATGGACTTCTCCAGGCAAGAGTCCTGGAGTGGGTTGCTATTTCCTCCCCCAGGGGATCTTCCCGACCCAGGGATAGAGCCTGGATTCCCCACGCTGCGGGCAGATTCTTTGCCATCTAAGCCACCAGGGAAGCATGGGCGGCACAGAGGTAAAGAGTCCACCTGCCAATGTAGGAGATGCAAGAGACACGAGTTCAATCCCTGGGTCAGGAAATGGCAACCCATTCCAATATTCTTGCCTGGAAAATTTCACGGACAGAGGAGCTGGGCAGGCTACAGCCCATGGGGTCGCAAAGGGTTGGAGGTGACTAAGCGTGCACACACACGTGTCAGAATACAGTGGAGAAGCCCGGCAGGCACAGCTCGGCCAGGTGACCAACGTGAGCATCACAGGGTCAGTCAGGTTGTCACACGTGCCCTGGTAGGACGAGTGAGGGACCTTCACCTCTGTGGTGTCCCGCCCCAAACCCATGACTCTGAGAAAAACATCAGACTAAACCTAATAGGAAGACATCCTACAAAACCCCTGCCCAGCCCTCCTCAAAACTGACATGGTCATCAAAAACAAGGCAAGCCTGAGAAACCGTCACTCCCAGAGGAGCTCAGGAGGCAGGATGACGAACGTCATGTGGGTTCCTAGACAGGACCAGAAAAAGTATATCCGCTAAACAGTAAAGAAACTGGAAATAAATGGTGGGCATTAGTTAACAATAACGTATTCATGCTGGTTCATTAATACAACAAATGTACCATGTTGATCTAAGATGTTAGTAACAGGGGTAAATTGGGTGTGGAAATACAGGAACTCTTGCACTATCTTTACTATCTTTCTGTAAATTGAAAACGGTTCTAAAAAATAGTCTGCTGAAAAAAATTAGGCAGAGTTTGGGGCTAGAGAGGGCAGAGGGTGGCACCGTCAACTCAGTGGACATAGTCTGAGCAAACACGAGATGGTGAAGGACAGGGAGCCTGGCGTGCTGCAGTCCACGGGGTCACAGAGTCGGACACGACTGAGCGACTGAACAGCAACGGCACGGGAGCCAAGCAGTCATTGGACCAGCTCAAGGGCCGGCACTGAGGGCCTTTCTTGTGCCAGGCCGAGGGGACAAAGGAGGCTCAACTTGCTCCCTCCTTGCTCCAGGAGTGCAGGTCCAGCCGGGGGACAGAGATGAAGGGTAAGCAGCAGGCATCACGAAGAAGGCTGACCTGAGGGGTCAGAGGGCCCCGGGATCAGAGGAAGCAGCGTTCAAGGGCCGGATAGGAAATGGCTGAACAGAAAGTGGACACCTAAGGGGGGCGGGAGCAGGCAGGCCTGGTATCCGGGGTGGTGAGATCCCGGCCAAGGAGGAGCGATCTGCTGTTGCAGTGTGGACCCAGCAGGGAGGTCAGGAGGGGCCAGAGCCCACGGAGAGGCCACCAAACAGCCTCCACACTGGGCTGGAGTCCCAGACAACCACAGCTTGGCCACGCTGCTGCCGGACCAGGGGCACAATTCCAAACACCGCGCTTTTCCCCTTAAGACCTGAGACCCGGCAGGTCACCGGTGGTGGCTCTCAGAGGTTGACCCAGCACCTTCCCCACCCACCCAAGACCCCAAGACCTGGCAGGTCACCAGTGGTGGCTCTCAGAGGCTGAATACCCAGCATCCAGGCCCCCGAATCCAAGACTCTTGTGTCTATGAGTCCACAGGGCCTTTTCTGGACACTTAATGAGATTTCATTGGTTTGTAATTTTTTTGCAAAGTATATGATTTAAATTTAAGGCATAAAAGTAAGTGCAGGCTTAGAGATCCTAACCCCCGTTTGGTCTTCGAAGCCCCCCTTCCAGCTTCACTCCAGTCAGAGGGATTCCCCCCAGTTCTCCCTGCTTCTCACCTGCCGACCCCCTGCCGGAGCAGCTTTCCCTTCCTCCCGAACTCCCTGCCCTTCCTTGGGCCCTCACAGCTGCCACAGAGAGACTGGGAGCCCCCTGGGGCCAGGGACCCCCGTCTGCTATCTCAAACTGCCCCCCACAGGACCCAGCAAAGCCCGACAGATGCTATAAATACCGGGTGCGTGTGCCTGCTCAGTCACGCTGAGTGAGCAGGTGACTGAGTGACTCGGTCACAGTCCTGTCCGACTCTCTTGCGACCTCGTGGACTGTAGCCCGCCAGACTACGGTCCATGGGATTTCCCAGGCAGGAATACTGGAGTGGGTTGCCATTTCCTCCTTCAGGGGATCTTCCCAACCCAGGGATCAAACCCACATCTCTTGGGTCTCCTGCAATAGCAGGTGGGTTCTTTACCACTGGGAAGCCCAGGTAAGCAGGGACGGCTAATGAGGCTCCAAAGGTGGTTGATCACTTTTGGCTAACAATTTAAAAGATTTCGTAGGCAGAATTTTAAAGTGTCCCCTAAGACCTCAGTGGTCAGGCCCATAGGATCCCTTGGACAGTGCAATGATGGGACTGTACCCTGTGATCAGGCTGTTATGGGACAGCCTGACCTCCAGAAACAGAGATTGTCCGAGGGCCTGACCTCATCAGGGGAGCCCTTTGACTTTGGTTCCAGAGGTCAGAGATCCAGAAGCCATAGAGGGATCCAGGAAGGGGAACACCGGCTGTGACAGTGGAGAGTGAGGTGGGTGTCTGCAGGAGCAGAGTCCATTTCTGCCACCCCAGAGCCTCCAGTAAAGCGCTAAGTGCGACTGGCACCCTGATTTCAGCCTCAGGAGACCCTGAGCAGGGGACCCGGCCGACCACACTGATCCCTGGACCTTAGAACTCAGCCTCAGGAGACCCTGAGCAGGGGACCCGGCCGACCACACTGATCCCTGGACCTCAGAACTCAGCCTCAGGAGACCCTGAGCAGGGGACCCGGCCAACCACACTGATCCCTGGACCTCAGAACTATGAGCTAACTAATCAGATCAGATCAGATCAGATCAGTCGCTCAGTCGTGTCCGACTCTTTGCGACCCCATGAACCGCAGCACGCCAGGCCTCCCTGTCCATCACCAACTCCCGGAGGTCACTCAGACTCACATTCATCGAGTCAGTGATGCCATCCAGCCATCTCATCCTCTGTCGTCCCCTTCTCCTCTTGCCCCCAATCCCTCCCAACATCAGAGTCTTTTCCAATGAGTCAACTCCTCGCATGAGGTGGCCAAAATACTGGAGTTTCAGCTTTAGCATCATTCCTTCCAAAGAAATCCCAGGGCTGTTCTCCTTCAGAATGGACTGGTTGGATCTCCTTGCAGTCCAAGGGACTCTCAAGAGTCTTCTCCAACACCACACTTCAAAAGCATCAATTCTTCGGCGCTCAGCCTTCTTTACAGTCCAACTCTCACATTCATACATGACCACAGGAAAGACCATAGCCTTGACTAGGCGAACCTTTGTTGGCAAAGTAATGTCTCTGCTTTTGAATATGCTATCTAGGTTGGTCATAACTTTCTTTCCAAGGAGTAAGCGTCTTTTAATTTCATGGCTGCAGTCACCATCTGCAGTGATTTTGGAGCCCAGAAAAAGAAAGTCTGACACTGTTTCCACTGTTTCTCCATCTATTTCCCATGTAGTGATGGGACCAGATGCCATGATCTTCGTTTTCTGAATGTTGAGCTTTAAGCCAACTTTTTCACTCTCCTCTTTCACTTTCATCAAGAGGCTTTTTAGTTCCTCTTCACTTTCTGCCATAAGGGTAGTGTCATCTGCATATCTAAGGTTATTGATATTTCTCCCAGCAATCTTGATTCCAGCTTGTGTTTCTTCCAGTCCAGCGTTTCTCATGATGTACTCTGCATATAAGTTAAATAAACATGGTGACAATATACAGCCTTGATGTACTCCTTTTCCTATTTGGAACCAGTCTGTTGTTCCATGACCAGTTCTACCTGTTGCTTCCTGCATACAGATTTCTCAAGAGGCAGATCAGGTGGTCTGGTATTCCCATCTCTTTCAGAATTTTCCACAGTTTATTGTGATCTACACAGTCAAAGGCTTTGGCATAGTCAATAAATAGATGTTGCTTTAAGCCACTGGATTGGTAAAAATTAATTTACACAGCAATAGAAAACGAATACAACCAGCAATCCACTGTCACAAACCCAAGCACGAACCTCACAGACTGACAACAGCGCTCCCCATACAAACAGTGCGCTGCTGACATCTGGGCTCTGCACTCGAGACCAGCTCCACTGGGGTGTTTGCTGTGTGACATGGAGCCAGTCACTTCACCTCTCTGGGGCTTCAGAGTCATCACTGAGAAGAAGACAAATCAGTTCCTATCCCCCTGTGTGCTATGTGACCTGGCCATTTCCTTTCCAGAAGTTTCTCCCAAGGTGCCAGTCCAAACGTGCTCCTAGACATTTTCTAGCTCAGAAGTGATTCCAAATTTTGTGTGGAAAAAGCCGAATGCACAAGAGAAAAAAAGCCTGGAGGGATGCAAATTAAACAATTGCCACTGCCTTCTGTTTGATTTTTACATCTCCCAGGTTTTCAGCAGTATATATTATTCAGTAATTACAAAGAATAATAATAGATGCCATTTATAAAAATTAATCACTATCCAGATGGCTTTTCTGCCGAAACTGACGAGCAAATCCTAAAATGCAAATGGAAAGTCAAGAGGCCCCAAAAAGCCAAAACAATCTTGAGAAAGAAGAACAGGATTGGAGAACTCACACTTCCTGATTTCAAATCTTCCTACAAAGCCGGAATACCAAAACGGGACACAGAGGTCAGTGAAACAGAAATAAACCTCACGTTACAGTCAACCAACATCCGTGAGAGGGCTGAGACAATTCAATGGGGAGAGAACGGTGTTTTTACCAAATGGTGCCGGGACAACTGGATATCCACATGTAAAAGAATGAAACGGAACCCTTCCTTTATACCACACGCAGAAACCAACTCAGAATGCACGTCTGGCTCTGCGACTCTGTGCACCCACCCGGCTCCTCTGTCCCTGGGATTCTCCAGGCAAGAATACTGGAGAGGGTTGCCATGCCCTCCTCCAGGGGATCTTCCCTACAACGGACTGAAGCCAGGTCTCCTGCATTGCAGGCAGATTCTTTACCATCTGAGCCACTAGGGAAGCCCAGGATAGATCCATGTGATAGAATATTATTCAGTCATTAAAAAGGAATGGAGTTCAGACACGTGCTACAACACAGATGCGTCTTTAAAAACACGATGCCAAATCAAAGAGGCCAGACACAAAAGCCTCATATTGTATGACTCCCCTTAAATGAAATACCCAGAATATGAAAATTACAGAGATGGAACAATTCTACAGAGACAAAGTGGTGGCCAGGGACCAGTAAGGGGGATTCAGGACTGAGTGCTTATGGACGTGGGGCTTCTTTCTGGGGGTGATGAAAAGTCCTCACTTGATAGAGGTGATTGTTGGACGACTCTGGGAGTACACCAACAACCACTGAATTGTGCAGTACGGGAATTCTACCTCAGTACACCTGTTACTAAGAAGCTAATCTCTAGAACACAGGTGTTAGCATCTGCCTCTGCAGGGGTCATAAGCCTCAGCGATCTCACCAATGTTACTGTCACCAGCCCCGGAGCTCTCTGCATGTCAGAAGCCCCTTTCTGATTTACTCAGCATGACCAGCAGCACCTAGTACATGTAGACACCGTCTAGGTGTTTAAGCTACAAACATGACCCAGTCTGTCTCACTCGGGCCGCAGATGCTTGCTGGTCCTCTCAGAGCCACCAGAGGGAGCTGGTTCCTGCCCCACCACACCTCCACCCACTGAGAGTCAAACTCCGATTCACCCTCTGCCACCTCTCTGATCCCACCTCTGACCACCCTCGTCCTTGCTGTCGAAGCTCCAGGCTGCCTCCCTCATTCACCCTCATACCTGCCAGCATGTGCTTCCAATGGGGTCTCTGCATTTGCTGCCACCCTAGGTACCAAACAGCAGGTCTCCGCTCAAACGCCTACCCTCAACCACCCCACGGAAAACAGAAGGGAGAGGAAACCATCCCGTTTCTTGCTTTAGGTTCCTCCCAAGTGCTCACACCACCAGGTCACATATTCATTCGTCCTTGGACAGATCCGTCTCCCCAGCTGGACCTCCAGCCTGCTCAAGGCCATCGCCCCAGCAGGGAGACTCGGGTCAGAACCTCGAAGGTGCTCAAACCAACTGCAGAGCTGCCTCCAGACCTAGAAAGGTCTCTCAGGCATGCAGACCTTTGCCTCACCCAGGACACAGACCTGTCGGAAAACACAAGAGATGTCTCTGCTATGAAGAGACTAAAACTTCAAAAATTCCCATCTGGATCTCTGACCTGGTCAAAGTGGAAATACGAAAACGAGACAGAAAAGGGATAAAAGTCAAATTTCACCCAACAAGCCACAGAGGTCAGTTCTGAAAAGCAAAAGCAAACCAGCTGCCCCAGCAGAGGTGCGGTGACCTCGGCCACCACCAATCACCTCATCCTGGTACCGTCCAGGTCACCCATCTCAATCTTCCATCTCACAAAAGACTTTTTAAAGGTGGCAGCCGTCCTTATGTTTTTGAGATGTACTCATTTGCAAACCCTGACTCCCGCAGGCACGTGTCTAGGACGTGATATTAATGGTGCCCTTGGCACAGGGCTCTTTGCATGGACCTTCCACAAGCTTGCTTAAACTAGAATAAAAAATTACTTCCCTGAGTTCTGTCTGAATGATAATCAGGACCTGCAGCCTGTCTCCCCCAAAGCTATGACAGTTATGTTTTAATCACTTCCAAATACGCTTGTCATGGCTTAACTCACTGAGGATGCAGCCTTATTACAACCTGCCGACACATCACCAGGCATCTCTGCCCAGCGAGGATGGCATCGTCTTCTGCCCAGACTTCTGCCCTTGTGCAGCTGACTTTCTTCTTAGGGGCGAAAGAGGGAGCAAACAGAACTTAATAACCCAGAAGAGTCTTGTCCAATAAACTGGGAGATGAGACGGGAGATCTGTTCCTGGGGAGAAATGCCAACCCCAGGGACAACACCGCCTGCCAGCCTTGGACCAACGCAGCCACCAGGGTGGAGGCCCCTCTCTGGTGATTTATTCTGGAAAGCACAAGAACTGCCATTCCTTCCTTCGAGGATCATTAAAAATACAAAGGATCTCATCTGCAAACTGCTATCCTCCCCAGGCAGCACCAGCCATTCACCCTGTAAGAGAGTCAGGGCGCTCCTGAAGGATGCCAGCTCAAAGGACCGCAGGACGAAACCCGTGCAGAGAGGAGACAGGGGAAGTCTTTCTTGAACCCGCAGGACACTCACTTCTAAATTTGAACCACAGACCTGCCCATGTGCCTCCCTCCTGGCTTGGCCTTGTTCACACCCACGTTCCAGCGCCCAACACAGCACCCGCCAGACAGCAAGCATGTAGCATCTGATGTCACCCCCATGTGTGTGGATGGGCACAACAGTTCTCCTACTGCAATCTGAATCAGGATTTGAATCCAGGAAGCCAACTCCAGAGCCCACCATGCCCACCCCTTCATACCACATCATACACAGTAGATGCTCAAAGACTGTGCTTCAGTGAACCACCTCACTCTTAACGCCCGGCTTAGCCAGAGCCCGCTGTGCTTGTTGGTTGGTTTGTTTTCCGGGAAGCAGAGAGCAGCTCACCATGTTTTAAACGGTGACAGCTCGGAGGAGGGAGGTCCAGCAAGGCTAAACTCTACTGAGAGAGACAGGACAGCGGCCCAGACGAAAGGTTAAAAAAAAAAAGTACAGGCGATGGAGAACAGAGAAAAAGCAAGGACACTGTGCTTCCTCTGAAAAGTCCTGCTGGTCCCAAGGCTGGGATGTAGCCAGCTGTCAGGAGGTCAGCCGGACCTCACCCTGACCTGCTCAGGCCTGCACGTGGTCCAAGCCCTGCACCAAAAACAACCGCTTCCGGGCCGAATCCCAGCAGAGGTCCCTAGGAGGCTGCCTGTGCTGGGACCTGCTCAGATTTCATCAACCAGAAGCCTGGATAATCAGAGTCTAGGGCTTCCCAGGAGGCACAAGTGGTAAAGAACCTGCCTGCCAAAGCAGGAGACGTAAGAGAGGTGGGTTCGATCCCTGGGTCAGGAAGATCCCCTGGAGGGGGGCATGGCAACCCACTCTAGTGTTCTTGCCTGGAGAATCCCATGGAGAGAGGAGCCTGGCGGGCTACAGTCCATGGGGTCGCAAAGAGTCAGACATGACTGAAGCGACTTATTATGCACACACAGTGCAAGACGGGCATTCTGAAAAGCAGTAAGGATCACACAGGCAAAGTGGAGGGAGGTCTGTCTGAACCACCAAGCCTGGCCATCCGCCCCTCACCCGGCTCCCCAGGGCTTCTGGAGAACCCCCTGCACCAGTATCCATAGGTCTCCCCAGCCCTTGCCCCCTCATCCCAGAGCTTGCCTTCTCAAGATTCGGATCCTGGAGGTCTGAACTGAGGCAAAAGGCCTGTCCTGCCCATGAGCTGGGCTGCACCCTCCCCTGCATGGTCCTGATGCAGACCCTCACAACCAGCCACCAGCCCAGCTCCCCAGTCAGCACCACAGTGCGCAGTGACCTCAGGGCACCGGGATTCAGCGGGGAGCAAAACACGGACAGTCCCTGATGGCTGAGGTCACGTTCTAGAGGGAGGAGAAAGAACAAAACCAAACAAATAAACAGGCAAGTGTTCCAGGCAGCAGAAATTTGAGGCAAAGAGGGCAAGAACGTGGACGGTGGGGCAGCACAGGCAGAGAGGGAGCCAGAAAACCCATCCTTGCGGAGGAAAATTCAAGAGAAAACCAAAGGCTGAAAAATAGCACTCCAGGCAAGAGGCTGTGGGCGCAGAGGCCAGGCACGTGGTGGGGTCCCGAGAGCAGCCCTGGGAGGTGATCCCAAGCCCCTGGCATGTCCTGCCTGACAAACCATCCTGGTTTACATGGGGACCTTGGCGGGCAGGAGAGGACCAGTGTCTGGGAGGAGTGGGCTCTCAGAACTGTCCATTGGGTAAGAGAGGGAGAAGAGGATATTCCTCACCCCTTCTGGTCTTTAGTCCTCCTTTGCCCCCCAAGGTATTAATGCCCCACACTCCCAGCCCCTCCAGTTGGCACACTCTATACCCTAGACATGGGCCTATACGTGAACTGGGAATCTGGGGGACATGGAGCTGCCAAAGCCTCCTCGGGACCCCGTCAGGCTGGCCCTGGATGCAGAGATGCTGTGGTCACTCCGTGTGGGCTGACCAAGGACACGCAGCTGCCCAGTGCTCACCCCAAAGAGGCCAAAACTGCCTGTGGTCTTAGGAGGCAAAGCAGAGGCGGGTGGGGCTGAGCGAACCTGGAAGGGGCAGGGAGCGGCTCTGGATCCCATACAGCAGGGAGGTGGCTTGTTTGTCTTGCATCAGTGGGGTCCAGCGCAGCTCCCTGACCCCCAGCCAGGGCTCAGGAGATGAGGCCTCAAATGGACAGACTCATTCAAGATCGGACACTTCACACCGGTTCACAGGATCACCTGGGGTGGAGGCAGGGAGTTACTTCTCTCTGAGTCCCCGTGTGGATGTAAGGATGATACCCAGCTCCCTGGGACTTGTTTCAAGGAGTTGATGCTCACGGGCTGTCAAGCTTTGCTCAAATGTCGAAGAAGGAAAAAATCAGAGCAGGCACGTGATGGTTCATTTTAAGTATCAGCTTGGCCGGGATGGACGCCAAGGCAGCTGATGAAACATTTGTTCTGGGTGTGTCTGTGCTGGGGTCTCCGGGAAGAGATCGGCATTTGACTCGGTGGCCTGAGTAAAGCAGAGGGACCCTCCCCAGCATGGGAGGGTGGCACGCAATCCAGGGAGGGCCTGAACTGGACAAAAAGGTGGAGGAAGGCTGCACTCCACCCTCTTTGTGCCTGGGGCGTCTGTAGCCTGACCTCTCGGGCCCATTTTCCGGGGCCCCCACTGGCAGAGGGCATATTAAGGGACTTCTCAGTCTCCAGCATCACATGAGCTGATCCTTATAAGAAATCTCTATTGAGAGACAGAGATACAGATAGAAACACAGGCAGACAGAGAGATAAGACAGGTAGATGGAGAGAGAGAGCTAGAGAGACAGGGCCACCTCCCATGGTTCAGAACCTGACAAGCACAGAACATCCCCTTCTCCTACTTAAATGCCGCCCATGCTGGTCCAGTGGTTGAGAATCCGCCTTCCTGTGCAGGAGACGGGGCTCCATCCCTGGTTGGGGAACTGAAATCCCACGTGCCATGAAGCATCTAAGCCCGTGCACTGCAGCTACTGAGCCCGCGTGCTGCCACCAGAGAAGCCCACGCGCTGTAACTGAGACCCGACACAGCCAGACAAACAAATGACTAACATGCCACACACGTCGCCCGTGGAGAACACCGTGGTGGATGGAATGCAGGGTCCTCTGTCCTCACCAACGTTCTTCAGTTCAGGACAAAACAAAGTGGTATTTTGCAGGGGGAATCTAAACCAGGCAATTCTAGGTGATTTAAGTCGTTCAGCACCAACGTGTTGGGATGGGCCCTAATCAGGCTGGAGAAGGAAACGGGAACCCACTCCAGTGTTCTAGTCTGGAAAAAAACCCCATGGACCGAGGAGCCTGGTGGGCTACATTCCACGGGGTCACAAAGAGTGGGACACGACTTAGCGGGTGAGCACACGACGCACGCACTAAAATAGACATTCTCCGTTTCGAGGTTTTAAACAGCTACAACTTGCAAGGCTTCTGTTTATCCTGAAGAAGCCCCTGTGAAAAGGCAGTTGTGTCCCAATCGCAGTGGTTAAGGGGGAGAAACTTTTGAAAAGCCCCCTTTGATGGGATGGGTGAGTGGCACTATCCTAGCTGGCGTCTGCCCAGCACAGGGTGAGGATGCTGCCGGACCCCTTGCCAGCCAGGGGATTGCCTCTGAAACCCTGCCGAGGTTGACATCAGAGCAGTCAAAGTGCAAGCTGCGCTTGGAGCCGGACTAACGCTACCAATGAACCCTCATCGTGAGGTGGGGCTCGAGAGACCCCTGGGAGAAACACATGGCTGCAGCGGCCCCGAGGGAGCCCAAAGCCTGCGCCCGTCCCCCACCCTTGTTTCCTTGACTTTCAGGAACTAGGTGGCTGTCCTCTGGCCTCACCTGTCTCTGAGCGTCCAGATGCGGCTGAATCTGCCCACTGTCCAGAGCAGGGGTGCCACCATCCGATGAGGACCCACAGGAGTGTCTAGAAAGACCCACGGGCCCGCTTTTCAGAGCCTCCTCTGAGCTCCCCTCTTGCTCCAGAGTCTGAATGCCTTGATCTCGTCTGCAAGGCGCTACAAGAGTTCACTGAGGCTGCTCGTTCCCAATCTTAAGAAAAGGGTCCCCGCGTCCTTGGGTACAGCACAGGAGGGTGAGCAGGCCATATGAGAGCCCCTGGGGTGGAGCACCCCTGGGAGATGCTCCAAGCCACCCTGTCTCCCCACCCTCCACCGAACGCAGCATCGAGGCCCCTTGACCAGCTCCCCGGCTTCGCTCCTTTGACCCAGAAGAGCCTGAATCCAAAGTCTTGCCCTCACGGGACACCCCAGCCAGGAGGCTCACCCTCACCTTGACCAGCTCCTTGAATCTGGGGTCATCCCTGGAGGTGGGGTCGATCACCGTGCGTTCCTCGTTCTCCTCTGTGGGGACAAAGGACAGGCGGGTTAGCGTTGGTGGGGCAGCTGGCTTCCCTTGTACAGATGGGGGGATCAAGAGCAGAGACACCCCTAAGGTCTTCTCACAGAGCAGCCCTGCAGTCAGGCACATGGCCGAGGCGGGCGGGCCTGCCTTCCAGGAAGCCATGGGGCACCTACCCTGGTATTTCAGGAGAAGCGATGGGGTGCTGGGGGAGCACTGATTCAGATCCGGAGAAAAGTCACTATAAATAAACCTGAGGAAGAGTTGTCCTTCAACCAAGAAAGCTTGCTACTACGTACGACGGTATGGACAAAAACATTTGGCGGGAGGGGTACTAAAAAAAAAAGGGCATTTCACAGCAAAGCGTGTTTATCCATATTCTGTTTCTGTTGTGTTTTTCCCTCCATGTTTGGCCTTGACCACGGACCACGGGCACCAGCGAGCTTGGACAGAGAGGTGACACGGGGTAATAAGTGGACACGCGTGCACACTCTGTCGCTCATTCGTGTCCAACTCTGCGACGCCATGGACTGTAGCCCAGCAGCTCCTCTGTCCATGGGATTCCCCAGGCAAGGTTACTGGATAGGGCGGCTGTGCCCTCCTCCAGGGGACCTTTCTGACCCAGGGCCCTCTGCAGCCTCTGTCCTCAGCTCTCCCCAGCGCCCTCAACCCAGTCCCTCCAGACTTGGCTCGCCCTTCAGCAAGCCTCTCGCCACTGCTGACCACAGGGCCTTGGCACTTCCTGCTCCATGTCCAACACCCTCTCCCCCCACTTCACTCCCCAGCCGCTCAGCTCTCGACTCCCAGTGCTGACTAGGCTGGTTCTTATCAAAGTCACAAGAGCTTCAGGGGCCAGGAGGACCTTACAGAGCGAACTGAAGAGCGCTGACTCGTGGCCCAGGAGCAGCAGTTTAGGCAAACGCCAAGACAGGAGAGTTAGGGCCCAGGGAAAGGCAGGTTCAAGGCATCACGACAAACAGCAACCTGCCCCTCGTTTACGCTAAGTCCGTTTTCTAAGCGCTCCTGTTGGTCTAAAGCGGGTCCTCGGCCAGGAGCAATTGTGTCCCTCGGGCCCCCAAAGAACCCGCAGCAATGTTTGGAGACACTTTTCATTGTCCTCAGTGGTGGTGCAGGGTGGGGTGGGATAAAAGCTACAGGAATCTAGTGGGTGGAGACCAGGGATGTTGAGCAAAACCCTGCAACACGCAACACAGCCCTCCGTTAAAGAACTGTGTGCTTAGTCGCCCAGCGGTGGCCAGCTTTTTTGTGACCCCATAGACTGTAGCCCGCCAGGCTCCTACCCAAGGGATTTCCCAGGCAAGAAAACTGGAGTGGGTTGCCATTTCCTTCTCCAGGGAATCTTCCCAACCCGGAGGATTGAACCCACATCTCCAGCATTGGCAGGTGGATTCTTTACCACATAGGGAGTCTCCTCCGATTCTTTACCACATAGGGAGTCTCCTCGACATCAAAGAACTATGCTGTGCCAAATGTCCATAGTACCCGGGGTCGGGGGAGGGGAGAGAAAACCTGCTCTGGATCTGGGTGATTTCCAGACAGTGCTCGTCGGTTTTCCCCGGGAGAGAGTCACCTGCCTGGGCAGCAGGGGCAGCCAGCCTGAGGACACAGCACAAGAGGGTCTTCAGAGAGCTGAGGGGAAGCCCTGGAGGACCCATGCGTCTCCGAGCCCGCCCAGCACGTGGCCGCAGGTCGGCTGTCTGGACAGCCTTCGCGTTTCTTTCTCACCAGCTCCTGCTGGCCTGGCCTTGTGCTGGGAACCACAACAGAGGCATCCACTGGGACTTCCTTTGAACCAGGGATTGGAAAGAAACAGAATGTTCCAAGACAGCCTTACAGATCCATCAGATCCCAAAGCACGCGCTAAGGAAAAACGTGTCCAGGCCATCACCTCATCAGTGTTGGCGGAGACGTGGTCCCAGGGAGGTGGGCGCAGGGCCAGGACCACTCAGCAGGTCCCACCCAGCAAACCCCTGGTGTTGGGAGGCCCCTCCAGCTTTCATAGAGATGGGGCAGGTATTAACACTTTTTCTGATTTTCTGTACTTTAAAAAATTTCTTTTGACATGTATGCACTGCTTTCTTAATCTTTCTTTTTCGCTGCACGGGGTCTTCACTGCTGCGTGTGGGCTACTCTCAAGTCGTGGTGTGTGGGCTTCTCATCGCGACGGCTCCTCTTGCTTGCCTTGCCCTCTCGTCACTCCCTTGTTGCAGGTTCTAGCACATGCAGGCTTCAGCAGTTGCAGCACGAAGCCTCAGTAGCTGTAGCTCTGGGGCTTAGCTGCTCCACAGCAAGTGGAATCCTCCCAGACCAGAGATCGAACCCATGTCCCCTGCATTGGCAGGTGGATTCTTATCCACTGGACCGCCAGGGAAGTCCCTTCTCTGCGTTTTCAGATGCTTCGACATCCTGGGGCCTTAGGGACTTACGGGGACTCCCCGCTCAGAGCTATCTGACTCCCAAGACAGCACATGTGTTCCCTGTGAGTGCCTTTCAATGCAAACAACCAACCCAGAGCCCACCCCTGGCACCAGCCAGCTCTCTAACTGAGCTCCCATGGGGCTCTTACACACCCAGCCAACAGCCCCTGCCCTAATCACCTGAGACCAGGTACAGACTCCTCAGGGCAGTTCCTGTGTCCCAGAGGCCCCTGAAACTACCCGAACCAGGGGATCAAACCTGCTCATGAACCCTGCCTCATCCACTCTGTCCTGCGAAAACCACAATAAAGGCGTCTGCTCATCCTTCCCTGACACTGCTGCCCTCCCCTGGCACCCGGGGAACCGTGAGCGCAACAAACCATCTTTTCAAGGGCAGTTGGCTCCCCGATCTCTTGGCCCATCATACTTAAATACTAATAAAGCTGACATTTGCAACCAGCGAGGCCGAAACCTACAAGGGAAAGCTCGCTTTGTTCCTGCAGACTTTTTCTAAACACGACGTTGAGCTGAGAGCCCGGTGTGAGGTCTGATCAGAGGGCTCCTCGTCGGCCCCTCCCAGACCGACCGGACACCCAGGGAAGTGCAGCTCGCCCAGGACAAGGAGCTGGCGGAAGCGACTGTACCAAGCAGGGAGTCTTCGGGGTGGACCTCCACTGGGGCGGGGCACATGGGCAAGTTGATGGCCTTCTTCCCTTCTTCCTGGAGGTCACTCACTGTCAAGAGAAAGAGAAAGGGCAAAACCAGTGAGTATAAACATGGCCTCACATGTTGGCAGTGGAAACAAAGAGAAATCAACTCATGTTTTTAAGGCATTTAACAAACATTCCTAAATGGCTGGTTGCCCAGAAACAGTCCGAGGAAAAATGCCCCAAACCAAGAATACATTCTACAACTCCTCACCCACGCCAGAGAGTGCCCAGTTCCGGCCAAGCCCTGCCAGGCTGTTCTCACCGCTCTTCGGAACACATGACTAAGACACGGAAGCTTCTGGATGCTTCCAGATCTTGCCCAGGGCTGCTGGGGTGGACACAGCTTGGATTGCGGTGACAGGGTCTGAGAAGGCAGGGTCCCTCCCCCGACTTGGACAGTTGTGGACTCCAGGTGCGAAGACCCTCCCTGTAGGCACACAGGTGAGCCCAGAGTCAGAGGCAGTGCCGCTGTCCGTGGCCAAGTTCACCAGACAGAATCCTGCTGGCCCGACGCCCAGGGATGCCCAGGGTCAGGAGCAGTGGAACACACGGCAGAGTCTAACAAACTGGATCCAGAGACCTGGAGTCTTCTGAACCTTTGCAGGGACCAGGGCTGGCTATGCAGTGCGTGGGGCGGCCTCCATCCACAGAGCAGAGAAGGTCCCCTGCCGCCCCCCCACCCCACCCCCTGTGCTAAAGACCCTCCAGGAAAGTAGCTCGAGTCTCACTGGCCAGGGGGTCACCCTGACACCAGGAGGCTCACAGCCTCGGCCTTCAACACCACGTTCCTTCCACTGGCCCCAACTGCGTCAGACCCCAGGCTCCAGCCTCCAGCCCCCATGCAGTGGGTGCAGGGGGCCCTGGGATCTGCCCCCTTTCCAGCCCTTGGCTGAGGACTGCTGGGCAACAGTCCCCCATCACGGACCACACAACCAGCTTCTCCCTCAGTGATCTCCAAGGACAAAGGCCCAGGCTTTCTCCTCCGTTTTGTGTATTTATTTTTAATAGTCATTGATCTACAATGTTGCCTTTCATTTCAAGGCCTTCTCCTCTGTAATGAAAAGGCCTTAGAGGTGGAGACCTACTTCCCCGTTCTATATTGAGGTCACCTTGAACATCTCCAATTCTGGGACCTGGAGGGACAGGGGGACAGAGAAGCCAGGCGACAGGCACGATGGCCTTGGGCAGGCAGGCACATCTGGGAACCTCTCTGCCAGTCTTCTCAAACGTCAGGACCCCCGCGAGAACTGAATGCAGTGATGAACGTGAGACCCTGAGGTCGGAGCCGGGCACGCCATGGGCTCCCTGGACTCAGTCACAGACTCAGCTCTGGGGCCAAGGCCGCCTCTGCCCTGCATGAGGATGACGGCAGTAGGGCCCAGGACGCCGGCTTCCAACGTCAGGAAGACCCTGATACAAAACTAAAAGCCAGGGGGTGGCGAGAGGCTCTCCCGCACACCCACAGTCTACAGCAGCGATGGTTTACACAACGATTCACAGCCAAAAGGTGGAAACGGCCCACGTGTCCCCCGACAGATGAACAGACACACCAATGTGGTCCAAACACACAACCGAACGTTATCCACCCACAAAAAGGAAAGGAATTCAGGCACATGCTGCCTCGGAGCCATGAGGATGCTGTACTAAGGAAATAACCCAGACACGAGACGGCCAGCCCTGCGTGATTCCACAGACACGAGGTCCTGAGAGCCAGATCCAGAGCGACCAAAAGTAGAATGCTGGGTGTCCAGGGCTGGGGACAGAGGGCAATTATGGGCAGTCAGAGGGTAAGGGGGGAAGAGCTTCACTTTGGGCAGATGGAAGAGGTCTGGAGGTGGATGAGGTGACAGCTATACAGCAATGCAAATGTACCCCATCCCACTGAACTCCATGCTTAAAAAGGGTTAAAAGGGTAAATTGTATGTTGTGTGTATGTTACCACAATTTAAAAGGAGAGGAAAAAGTGGACCCCTGCCAACAACAGTCTCATCTGGAAGGCTGACGCCCTGCAGCTGAAGGCATCACAGTCTCTCCCCTGCCCCCGCCCCACATCCTAGCAGCAGAAAGCCACCTTTTTTATCCCCGCATCCTTGGCCTAACTCTGTGCAAGAAGCAGACACATGGGAAACACCTTCACGAGCAAATGGGTTTGAGACGCGCACGCATGCCCGCCTGGCTCCCCAATCCAAAGATCCCCAACCGGTCACTCAGACCCCCTGAGAAAACAGACCAAGTTTCAGCAATTACTTTTCCTGCAGAACTAAGTTACAGAGTCTTTGAACCAGCAAAGAGCTTTCCAAGGCAGAAAAGGGAAGCGGGTAAAGGAGGTTTTTCACTAAATTCCTCACAAGGGGACGTGGTCAGCGGCCGGGGCCCCTTACTCCTGTCTCCTGGGCCGATGTCAGCAACGGAGAACAGAGAGGCCGGGGAGGCCCCTCCCGGTCAAGTCCATCTGCGGTGGTTCTGCTCTCCGAGGAAGAAGAACAGAGACCCTGGTGTCATACGAGCAGAGGGCTGCACAGGCGGGCTCCAAGTCAGGTGAGCCAGGCAGCGGAGTCCTTACAATGAGCCCGCGGCTCCTCCCAGAAGCCCCAGAGCTGCCCCTCGGGTCATCCTCTCGCCCGGACACCGGGCCTGGGCCAGAGCAACCAGTGGTGGGTGGGGGTGCGGAGGGTGCGGAGATAAAGAGATACTTCCAGAAGTCCTGCCACCTGATCTCAGCAACAAGGAGGCGTGGAGGGGGAGGGTGCAGGAACGGCATTTTCAAAGCAGAGAAACTGGGTCACATGAAAACAGAGAAATTTTCACACCGCCCTTGAACATCAAAGATAACACTAAACAGGGCTTGGGATCCGGCGGCTTTAATGGATGAGAAATGCTCGCACAGACCCGCCCAGAACTCAGGGCCAACAGCACATTCCGCAGGCTTGTGAAGCATAAAGCCCCAAGGAACGCAAGTACGGCCTGTGACCACCAAGCCCCGGGTAGATCTCACCGTGCCCTCTGCGGACGTGTGGCCTCCAACAAGACCCTTCACCTTGCCCAGCCTCAGTTTCCCCATCTGGGACATGGGGAGGCAGCAGCACCTACCTCATAGGGGCTTCTGAGAATGAGTTCATCCTAGGGAGAACCAGGGAAGGCTTCCTGGAGGAAGCAGTATCTGAACTTGGCCTTGAAAGATGGCAAGAACCTGGAAAAGGGACTTTGGGACTCCATGCAAAGCCCATGGATGACAGATCAGAGAAGGGATTCTGGAAGCCCTATGTGGCAGCCACGTCTATGCTGAAACCCAGCAGGGTTCTTCAGGACTCTGCTACTATTCATGGCCTGGGAACCCTGGGGGACACAGCCCCTTCACCGAAGAGCCTACAGTCCGAATCTAATGACGGTCTTCTGAGGGTCAGTCTGGAGTCTGGAAGGAGGGGCGCCCCTTGAACTATGGCTTTTCCCCGAGGCCCCCACTCGGCCAGGTCAGTTCAGTTCAGTCGCTCAGTCATGTCCAGCTCTTTGTAACCCCATGGACAGAAGCACGCCAGGTCTCCCTGTCCACCACCAACTCCCGGAATTTACTCAAATTCACGTCCATTGAGTCGGTGATGCCATTACACCATTTCATCCTCTGTCGTCCCCTTCTCCTCCCGCCTTCAATCTTTCCCAGCATCAGGGTTTTTTCAAATGAGTCAGTTCTTCGCATCAGGGGGCCAAAGTATTGGAGCTTCAGCTTCAGCATCAGTCCTTCCAATGAATATTCAGGACTGATTTCCTTTAGGATGGACTGGTTGGGTCTCCTTGCAGTCCAAGGAACTCTCAAGAGTCTTCTTCAGCACCACAGTTTAAAGGCATCAATGCCAGGTCAGTGGCTTTCTGCTAATCCCAGGAATATCTTGGCTTTGAAAGCACTGGTCCATTTGCCAGAAAGTCAGACACTTCAAAGACTGGAAATGCCAATGATCTTGCGTCACAGAGATAGATCCCCTGGTGTGTGGTGTGCATGCTGGGTGTGGGCGTTCAAAGAGCCTGGGGTCCAAAGTCCCAGGGCCAGGGACTCATTGTTGTGTTAAGGGTCTGCTCTTATCCACACTAAACCCAGCAAGCAGTGCATTCCCAACTCAACAAGGTTCACCTTCCCACAGTGATACTCGGTGCTGTGGGCCACATGGGCGACACAGGGCTGCGGAGGAGCCAGGAGGGCCGGAGGCTGGGAGAGGCTCAGAAGGCAATCCGGGAGAGGCCCTGATCACTACGGTGCCCCTGTGGGGACAGCCACACCTCACCCAGCTCCGGGGTGCAGAGCAGGCTACGCAGACCACCGTCGCCAAAACCCAGGAGCTTTCAAAATAAAGCTGGAAATTTAGGGTTTGGGGTCGAATCTCCCAATTTATAAATGCAAGCAAGTAATTCAAACTCTGTGGCCCAGACAGGGGCCACCGATTTGCAATCCCACGTTGCAGTAAATATCCAGCCCACCCTCCTGCCTGTCAGTGGGAGAGGGCCAGTGTTTCCTGAGCACCTACTGCATACCAGGCCCCTTCCATGCCTTCCACTCATCTAATCTCCCAACACGTCTGTGAGGGAGTGGCTGGCCCTGGCTTGGTCCTCGCTGGGCCAGTGTCTATGAAGGCATCTGATATAAACCAACCATGAGCCCTGGAGGCAGGACTGAATCATTTCTACCTGGTCTTCACTCACGCTGCCCAGTTATGTCCTATCTACCTTCAAGCCTCAGCTTGCTGGCCGCCTCTTCCAGGAAGCCCTCCTGGGTGCTCCTCACCCATTCCAGTCTCCCTTCTGCCCAGCTGGCATCCCACTGCTGCCGCTGCTGCTAAGTCGCCTCAGTCGTGTCCTATAACCACCTCTTTCCTGGACCATCTGCCCACACCAGTGATGGCTCAGCTCCTGCACATAGTAGGTGTTTACATTTGAGAAGCTGCACAATGAGGGGCTTGGACCCTGGGAGCCAGTCCGTTGTTTCAGACCCCAGCTCAGCCCTCAGAAGCTGTGTGACTGCTCCACGCCTCAGTCTCCATCTGTGAAATGGGGCCTGATACACCCCCAGAGACGGAGAAGGTAATGACCACGCAGAACAGTGTCTGTCACGCGGCAAGCGCTCAGGAAGCACTAGCTTCCAGCTTCTGCCGAACAGAGGGAGGCCACCCCACCCAGAGATCAGGCAAGGTTTAAAAAACACACCACCTCTCCTGATTGGAATGACAAATGCAGGAAAAGGAGGAAAGAGAATCAAAAAGTAAAAGCTCAAACATCTCACAAAGGGCCTGCCATTTACACCCCAGGCTGAGCACAAAGGTTCTATCCTTGATTTTTTTTTTTTTTTATCTTTTTCTTCCTACGGGTTCCACTTATTTATTTATTTATGCCCAGGCTCTTTCCCCTCCAAAAAAGGCTTTTAGGCAGCTTTTTTTTTTTTTCCTTTCCCCTTTTGACATTATTAAGAAAACACAACTTTGAAAGCAGGCTGCTTTTTAAAGAGCAAGGTTACCCTCAAGGGAAAACACAGATCTGAAGACAAAAAGGTTCCTCGCTCCATGAGGGGCACTGGGGCGGGAGTGGGGAACACGGCTCACCCCCTGTAAAGACAGGGTGCAGAACTCTCCCCGGGGGCTGACCTGCTGGGGGTTCAGTGAAGATGCAAAGACCCCACGGTAGGCGAGCTGCAGCCCTCGGAGACTGAAGTGCTGACATCTCCATTCTGGAAGGTTTTTCCAAGTGTGTCCTTTCAACACAGCCGACACGTCTGCCACCGATGAGGGCTTTTACACCATATATACCCACGTCCTGGTTTTCCCAGAGAACAAAAGGACGGGGGAGAGTTTCCAGCGGGCCGTCTGAACCAAGATCAAAGAGAAACCCCAACAAAAGCCGCCGCATGCCCACCGCCGGCTCCCCAGCTAAAAGAAGAACTTGGAAACGGCAGGAAAGCTGTCTCAATTTGGGGCACTTAACCAGCCCGTTTCAAGACGTGCCCACTTGCAGTTATGACGGATCCTACTCGAGGAAATGGAGTGGTCCTCAGAGTTGCCAGGAAAGACAAAGAAGGATAAAGGAGGGAGTGTTCCCACGTGAGTCCACGGACCCTAGATCTCTGTCCCTCCCACCCCACCCCCCAGATCCCTGCCCCCTCCCACCCCACCCCCCAGACCCCTGCCCCTGCCACCCCACCCCCCAGATCCCTGCCCCTGCCACCCCCACCCCCCAGACCCCTGCCCCTCCCACCCCACCCCCCAGACCCCTGCCCCTAACACCCCGCCCCCCAGACACCTGCCCCTCCCACCCCACCCCCAGACCCCTGCCCCTGCCACCCCACCCCCCAGATCCCTGCCCCTGCCACCCCCACCCCCAGACCCCCGTTCCTCCTACCCCACCCCCCAGACCCCTACCCTTGCCACCCCACCCCCCAGACCCCTGCCCTTGCCACCCTACCCCCCAGACCCCTGCCCCTGTCACCCCACCCCCCAGACCCCTGCCCCTGCCACCCCACCCCCCAGATCCCTGCCCCTCCCACCCCAACCCCCAGACCCCTGCCCCTGCCACCCCAACCCCCAGACCCCTGCCCCTGCCACCCCCACCCTCCAGATCCCTGCCCCTCCCACCCCACCCTCCAGACCCCTGCCCCTGCCACCCCACCCCCCAGACCCCTGCCCCTGCCACCCCACCCCTCAGACCCCTGCCCTTGCCACCCCACCCCCCTAGGCTGCAGAGGGAGAGTCAGGGTTAACTCCATGTGTGTTAGAAGGACCCAGCAAAATCTGTTAAATAAAGCTATCCGTCCACGGGATCACAAGAGTCAGGCACGACTGATGTGTGTGACTTCGCACCCACACATGCTTCCCCGGGGAAGGGAGAACTTTCTATGACTCTCCACCAACTCTCTGCACTCAGAGGGATCGCTTCTTCACAGAAGTTACACAGTTTATCAGAATAACTAAGTTCATCAGACATGAAGGTCTTCCTAACAGAGCAGCTCTTATAAAAATAAATGAAGTTGTATTTCACGTGGGGAGCTCACAGCTCAGTGGAGAGACCATAGGGCCCAAATAAGACCTTAACCAGCAGGATGACGCCCACAGACTCGACAGCCCTGCCTGACAGGCAAAGACCAGGTGATTAAATGACCAGATGGTCGTAATTCAAGAGGATGAGCTACTTCCGCCATATTATCCTCGTAAAGGCCTTGATGCAGGAGGCCCAACCCTTCCTGGGAAGTCAAGGCTCCAGCTCCAGGATTCTCGGGATTGCGATGGATGGATGCCCGCATGCTGTCCAGGGTAAAAGGCGGGGGAGTGCTAACAGTCCCAGAGACAGCCGCTGCCCTTCCCGACCCAGACATAGGGAAAGAGACTTCCAGCCATCCACGCGGCAAAACGTAAAAGGAAGCGCCTCTTAACCTTTCAAGTGGCGGATCTGGTTTGTTTTTACTGAGGAAGACAAGCTGGCCCCGTCTCGGGGATGCCAGCCCAACGTAACGAGCTCGGAGTATTTATGTACGTTTAACCCGCCGCAATTTCTCAGCGCAGCGTGAGCGTCTGACAAGACCCCAGGGATAAGGAAGCACCGTGCCTGCTGCCCGCACGGTGAGGATTGCTCAGCCTGAACAGTCTGATCGATGGGGTTTGCTCTGCTGCAGTACAGGGTTCCATGTCATTTCTCGAGATGAAATAAGTTGAGAGGCAAAGAGAAATATGTGAGCATTTCAATAAGGCAAAGCCCGGCGGAGGTCAACAGGCATAGCTGACCCCACAGCAAGAGCCCGCAGCTGAAGAGCCGTCCTGTTCAGCTGGCCTGTGGTTTTACAGCAGCTGAGCTGACGACCACTGGTGGCCAACGGGGCCCGCCCTACTCCTGGGGGGAGGCTGGTGCGGGCAAAACACGTGGGAGGGTGTGCCCTGGCCGCTTCCACCCAACCGCCTGGCTCAGCCCCTGGCATGGAGAAGACTCTCAAGGAACAAATGGACAATTAATTAAGTGCAATGCATGTGATGGTGTTGAGTTTGGCTTTTTTCTTTTAAGAATTTTTTTTTTCAATGAGGACCATTTTTTAAAGTCTTCATCAAATTTGCTGCGATACTGCTTCTGTTTTGTGTTTTGGTTTTTGGCCACAAGGCACGTGGGATCTTCACTCCCTGATCAGGGATTGAACCCGCGCCCGCCCCTCCCTACAGTGGAAAGTGAACTCTTAACCCACTGGACCACGACGGAAGTACTGTCATGGTGGTGACTTTTAAAAAGCAGGTTCCAAAATACGACAGCCTGATATTTATGCAAAATACAGAATCGGAAAACTCAAAACTGAGAATTCCCTGGTGGTCCAGTGGTTAGGATTCCGGGCTTCCACTGCAGAGGGGCACAGGTTCCATCCTTGGTTGGGAAAACCAAGATCTTGCATGCTCCATGGCACAGCTGGAAAAAAAAAAAAAAAACTCAAAAATTCATTTGTAAAAAGAAAATGCAAAGCTAAGTATTTCTATTGTACACAATGAATTCATAGAAAAAGGAATGGAAGGATGTGCGCCGACATGACCAGAATAGCGTCCCCTGTGAGAGGGCCACAACGCAAGGACAGGAGGAGGCTAGGAAGGCTCTGCAGTGATGGCGTTCACATGGTACTCGCAAAAATTAGAGCTAAAAGAAGGGGCAGCAAGTGGATGCTCTATAGTAGGGACTCAAAGGAGACAGCAGCTCTACAGGGAAGGAGACCAGAGGTCTACCAGAGGAGGCGAGGCTGTCCGTGGAGCTGACTCTAGGGCCAAGACTGCAGGCGAAAGGCCCCAGCATGTGGGCGAGAGCAGAGAAGAAAGAAGCCGCCACCAAGACGTGGGACTTAGAACCAGCCTCTGCAGCGGCGGCATCTCGGGTCCTGCCCTTGGGGCGACTGTGGACCACGCCTCACCAGGATGGCCAGTCTGCCTCCCACAGACCCTCTCTTAGCCTTTTCCCACCCCAAGTCAGCCTCTCCCCTTGCAGGTGACCATCTGCACTCCACTTCTTCTCCTCTCCAGCATCCATGTGCCTGTCTTCTGGTGAAGCAGGGCTCAGGTAGTCTAGATCTCAGCCAGCGGGTATGCTGACTCCCCAGAACACAGTCAGGGAGGGGACTGGCCCAGTGAGAGCTAACAACTGCAAGGAGACGTCCCTAGGAAGGCAGAATGATGGGCACTCTTTCGCCTTGGCCTTGACCTAGAGAGGATGTAGGTGGAAGCCGCCCCCATCATCTTCCCACCACTCAGAAACTGGCAGTGAAGGCACAGGGTCAGCAGAGCTGAGGGCACAGAGCTGAGCCATGCCATCTGTCTGCTGGATCAAGCCTCACCTGAGGCTGCTGACCTCAAGGCCTTTCTATCAAATGCACCAGTGAGTTCCATTTATTCTTAATCCACTTTCAGTTGGATTCTCTGTCATTTGCAGACTGTCTGGCTGTCACTCCCTGATAAAGGGCAGCCCAGAACTCCCACTGGCTCCAGGATACCCAAATCCCTGAGAGTGGTACCCAAAGACTCCTGGTGAATGAACCCCACCCCCCGTCGAAGGGCAGATGCAGTTCCCATGCTTCTTCATCTCCCAATGAGGTCATTCCTTTGCCCCAGATGTTTCACCACCAGAAATGCCCAGCCAACTCCACCCAGGGCCCCAGATTCTTCAGGGAAGCATTCTCTGCATCCCCCACCCTGTGGGCAGAGTTAGGGTGCCTCCTCTGGGTTCTCTCAGCTCTCAGCGTGCATGACAGCTTCCATCCCTTACCCCCCAAAAGGGAACTGTGGGTGTCCACTGCCCCGTCCCACTGGCCAGGCACTGTTCAAAAGCTGGCACGTGATAAGCATCCGATAAACATTCATAGAATAAATAAGTGACCACAAATGCATTTACACAGGCAAAATGGAGCCTGATAGAGAATGTAGGTAAGAGACGCAAAGTCAGAAGAACTGGAAACAGACTGTTCTTGTGAAACATTCCACCTCCAGCCACTTAATTGGGTGGAAAAAGAGCGTTTCCATTAAGGCTTACATTAGCCCGGCAGTCGTGGGTCACCAAGAACCCAATTACTGCGATGCAGCCGCACGGAGGGTGAGGACCCAAGAGGAAGGAATTTGCTCTGCAATTAGGGACTTACTGGGACAGGCTGCCTCTGGGGCAACACTCCCAGACCTCTCGAGCTAGAGTGCGCTCCCACCGGCCACCTGCTTTCACATCCCCAGCGGGGCCTCCAGGAAGGAACGTCCCCCCAGCTCCAGGACCCCAGGTCTTCCCAACACCAAAGCCTGCTTAGGTGCAAACACAGAAAAGGCTGGAGCTCTCACAGATCACTCCCTCTGCCCAGAAGCAGTCCTTTTCCTCCCCTGAGCCCTGGGTGATCAGAAAACTGTGAGAACCACAGACAAAAATGAATTGTCTGTGAGAAGGAGAGCGGGAAAAAAGACTTCTAGGTGAGCCTTCAACGTCAAGTGAACAGTACGAACCACCCGGCGAGCAGAAACCAGGACACCGGAGGAGACCCGGGCTTCTTGCTCATAAAAGGATGGCTGATCCTTTAGGGACCAATGATGACTTGATCATTTTTTCAGACCGAAAGCAAGTGGGTCAACTGATTCAAGTCACCTCTCCGAAAGTATCAGGTAGAAAGAATCCCCCAGGGGCCTGAGACGGGGTATGGGTCTGAGGGTGTCTGCTCCTGGTTTCTCCCCACTCCAGTCCACCCCATCACCCCTGCCTGTGTCTCCAGATGTTGTTCTCAAATGCAGGCCCATGGAGTCACTCCTCTGCCCACAGACTGCCCTGGTCCTCCACTTCTTCCAAGACAAAACCCAAGCCCCTCCCCATGCCATCCCACCCCCAACCACTGCAGAACTCGGGGCCAGGTGTGGTCACCCCCCAGTCTTTGCCAGCAGTGCCCCCGCCAGAAGAACTGTGTCCAGTGGCTGAGCCCGGCTGCAAAGCCCACTGCAAACACCCCTTCTTCCATGGCCCTGCTCAGAGGCGCCCTGGCCCAGGGTCGGTGCTGGTGCAGACAATAGCAGAGAGAGAGGAGAATTTGGAGGATCATCACAGAACATCCCGTGACCTTGGGCTTTAAGTCCTTCTGCCTTTCACCGTCTCGCCTATGCAGAGGGGTTAGAACCAGACCTGTCGTCGTGACCACTCATTTAACGAGGTGGTGCGTCCAGCAGCAGCCGCGTGTAAATGCTGGGTCTCTCCCGTCCTTGTCCCCTTACCTGCACCTGCGCTGGGCAGCCAGGAGCGCTGAGCATCCTACAGAGTCACCTGCTCGACAAGGCACAGGCACAGGTCAGCTCAAGGTCGGGCAGCCCAGAGCTCCCAGTTTACCAATCGAGTGGACATGCGGGTATCCTCCTGTTCGATTATGAGCTCCTAGAAGGCAGAGGTCAAGTCTGTTCACCCCTGTGCTCCCAGAGGTGGGCCCCGCTCACAGAAGAGACCCCCTAAAGGAGCAGAAACAAAGCAGACCTCATAAAGCCCAAGTTATCTGCCCGCGTCGAGGTGTGAAACAGTCTCATTAATTAGCATTCAGGATGACAAGGGGCCAAACCCCTCCCCCCCAGGGTCACCAGTTCTTGAAGAATCCAGACGTTGCTCCATCCCCCTGACCACACGCCAGGCACATCTCACCTCGAAGATCCCACACACCCTGCTCAGGCATCACCACCACCATCTCTCAGGTCGCTGAGCACTTCAAGCAGACACTAATTAGGCTGCATTAGAACAAAACTGCAACTCTACAGAGAATATCAAGGTGGTAGGCGGACGGGGCCAGCCACTCAGCCTGACCTGAGCCCCCCACACCCGTTCTGAAAGGTGCAAAGTGTGAAGGGCCTCCCAAAGTCAGCCAGCACAGAGCCGGGGCCAGACGCCACCCAGAGGACCCGTGCCCAGTGATCAATACATGACATGGAGCAGGAAGCTCAGAGGACCCGTGCCCAGTGATCAATACATGACATGGAGCAGGAAGCTCAGAGCCCCCAGGAGGCTCAAAAGCATTGCTCGTCTGACTCAGATTGACATTAAAACGCAGTCGTTAACAAGTATGAAAGGAGAAATCAACAATAACACAATAATAGTGGGAGACTTTAATACCCCACTCACACCAATGGATAGATCAACTAAACAGAAAATTAACAAGGAAACACAAACTTTAAATGATACAATAGACCAGTTAGACTTAATTGATATCTATAGGACATTTCATCCCCAAACAATGAATTTCATCTTTTTCTCAAGCTCACACAGAACCTTCTCCAGGATAGACCACATCCTGGGCCATAAATCTAGCCTTGGTAAGTTTAGAAAAATTGAAATCATTCCAAGCATCTTTTCTGACCACAATGCAGTAAGATTAGATCTCAATAACAGGAGGAAAACTACTAAAAATTCCAACATATGGAGGCTGAACAACACGCTCCTGAATAACCAACAAATCACAGAAGAAATCAAAAAAGAAATCAAAATCTGCATAGAAATGAATGAAAATGAAAACACAACAACCCAAAACCTGTGGGACACTGTAAAAGCAGTCCTAAGGGGAAAGTTCATATCAATACAGGCATACCTCAAGAAACAAGAAAAAAGCCAAATAAATAACCTAACTCTACACCTAAAGCAACTAGAAAAGGAAGAAATGAAGAACCCCAAGGTTAGTAGAAGGAAAGAAATCTTAAAAATTAGGGCAGAAATAAATGCAAAAGAAACAAAAGAGACCATAGCAAAAATCAACAAAGCCAAAAGCTGGTTCTTTGAAAGGGTAAATAAAATTGACAAACCATTAGCCAGACTCATCAAGAAACAAAGGGAGAAAAATCAAATCAATAAAAATAGAAATGAAAATGGAGAGATCACAACAGACAACACAGAAATACAAAGGATCATAACAGACTACTATCAGCAATTATATGGCAATAAAATGGACAACGTGGAAGAAATGGACAAATTCTTAGAAAAGTACAACTTTCCAAAACTGGATCAGGAAGAAATAGAAAATCTTAACAGACCCATCACAAGGACGGAAATTGAAACTGTAATCAGAAATCTTCCAACAAACAAAAGCCCAGGTCCAGACGGCTTCACAGCTGAATTCTACCAAAAATTTAGAGAAGAGCTAACACCTATCCTACTCAAACTGTTCCAGAAAATTGCAGAAGAAGGCAAACTTCCAAACTCATTCTATGAGGCCACCATCACCCTAATACCAAAACCTGACAAAGATGCCACAAAAAAAGAAAACTACAGGCCAATATCACTGATGAACATAGATGCAAAAATCCTTAACAAAATTCTAGCAATCAGAATCCAACAACACATTAAAAAGATCATACACCATGACCAAGTGGGCTTTATCCCAGGAATGCAAGGATTCTTCAATATCCGCAAATCAATCAACATAATACACCACATTAACAAATTGACAAATAAAAACCATATGATTATCTCAATAGATGCAGAAAAGCCTTTGACAAAGTTCAACATCCATTTATGATAAAAACTCTCCAGAAAGCAGGAATAGAAGGAACATACCTCAACATAATAAAAGCTATATATGACAAACCCACAGCAAACATTATCCTCAATGGTGAAAAATTGAAAGCATTTCCTCTAAAGTCAGGAACAAGACAAGGGTGCCCACTTACACCATTACTATTCAACATAGTTTTGGAAGTTTTGGCCACAGCAATTAGAGCAGAAAAAGAAATAAAAGGAATCCAAATTGGAAAAGAAGAAGTAAAACTCTCACTGTTTGCAGATGACATGATCCTCTATGTAGAAAACCCTAAAGATTCCACCAGAAAATTACTAGAATTAATCAATGAATATAGTAAAGTTGCAGGATATAAAATCAACACACAGAAATCCCTTGCATTCCTGTACACTAATAATGAGAAAATAGAAAGAGAAATTAAAGAAACAATTCCATCCACCATTGCAATGAAAAGAATAAAATACTTAGGAATATATCTTCCTAAAGAAACTAAAGACCTATATATAGAAAACTATAAAACACTGGTGAAAGAAATCAAAGAGGACACTAATAGATGGAGAAATATACCATGTTCATGGATTGGTAGAATCAATATAGTGAAAATGAGTATACTACTCAAAGCAATTTATAGATTTAATGCAATCCCCATCAAGCTACCAACTATATTCTTTATAGAGCTAGAACAAATAATTTCTCAATTTGTATGGAAATACAAAAAACCTCGAATAGCCAAAGCTATCTTGAGAAAGAAGAATGGAACTGGAGGAATCAACCTGCCTGACTTCAGGCTCTACTACAAAGCCACAGTCATCAAGACAGTATGGTACTGGCACAAAGACAGAAATATAGATCAATGGAACAAAATAGAAAGCCCAGAGATAAATCCACACATATATGGACACCTGATCTTTGACAAAGGAGGCAAGAATATACAATGGATTAAAGACAATCTCTTTAACAAGTGGTGCTGGGGAAACTGGTCAAACACTTGTAAAAGAATGAAACTAGAACACTTTCTAACACCATACACAAAAATAAACTCAAAATGGATTAAAGATCCAAATGTAAGACCAGAAACCATAAAACTCCTAGAGGAAAACATAGGCAAAACACTCTCTGACATACATCACAGCAGGATCCTCTATGACCCACCTCCCAGAATATTGGAAATAAAATCAAAAATAAATAAATGGGACCTAATTAAACTTAAAAGCTTCTGCAGAACAAAGGAAACTATAAGCAAGGTGAAAAGACAGCCTTCAGAATGGGAGAAAATAATAACAAATGAAGCAACAGACAAACAACTAATCTCAAAAATATACAAGCAACTCCTACAGCTCAATTCCAGAAAAATAAATGACCCAATCAAAAAATGGGCCAAAGAACTAAATAGACATTTCTCCAAAGAAGACATACAGATGGCTAACAAACACATGAAAAGATGCTCAACATCACTCATTATCAGAGAAATGCAAATCAAAATCACTATGAGGTACCATTTCACGCCAGTCAGAATGGCAGCAATCCAAAAGTCCACAAGCAATAAATGCTGGAGAGGGTGTGGAGAAAAGGGAACCCTCTTACACTGTTGGTGGGAATGCAAACTAGTACAGCCACTTTGGAGAACAGTATGAAGATTCCTCAAAAAACTGGGAATAGAACTGCTTTATGACCCAGCAATCCCACTGCTGGGCATACACACTGAGAAAACCAGAATTGAAAGAGACACGTGTATCCCAATGTTCATAGCAGCACTGTTTACAATAGCCAGGACTTGGAAGCAACCTAGAAGTCCATCCACAGATGAATGGATAAGAAAGCTGTGGTACATATACACAATGAAGTATTACTCAGCCATTAAAAAGAATACATTTGAATCAGTTCTAATGAGGTGGATGGAACTGGAGCCTATTATACAGAGTGAAGTAAGCCAGACAGAAAAACACAAATACAGTATACTAGCGCATATATATGGAATTTAGAAAGATGGTAACAATAACCCTGTTTACGAGACAGCAAAAGAGACACTGATGTATAGAACAGACTTTTGGACTCTGGGAACGGGAGAGGGTGGGATGATTTGGGAGAATAGCATTGAAATATGTATAATATCATATCTGAAATGAGTCGCCAGTCCAGGTATGATGCCTGATAACGGATGCCTGGGGCTGGTGTACTGGGACAACCCAGAGGGATGATATGGGGAGGGAGGAGGGAGGAGGGTTCAGGATGGGGAACACATGTATACTTGGGGCGGATCCATCTTGATGTATGGCAAAAGCAATACAATATTGTGAAGTTAAGCAAAATAAAATTTAATTAAAAAAATAAAGTAAAACGCAGTCGTGTGCCAGAGGCGGGGGCCTCGAGCGGGACCGGTCAGCTGACATGCCTGTCTCGGGATGTGGAGGGCGCTGGTATCCCCGGGAACTCCAAAGGCCACCATCATGTATCAGGCTCTCCTGGAGCCCCTGGGGAATCGTGTGCATCAGCCCACCCCTTTAACAAACACCTGGACCACACTCCTGAAGCCAGCCCGCCCCGACCCCCAGGGCGCCATCCCGCTTTGCCTCCTGTTTTCTCAGCACCCTTGGCTCAAGTCCCTGACAGTCACAGCACCCTGGTCACATTCGTCCTGATGGCAAATCCTGTGATGTGCATGCTCTGTTCTCTTAATCTGGGGACAGTCCATCTGTCACATTTCCACCAATCAGCTTCGCTGGTTCTAAGTGAGTAGTTGAAAGTGATATCAAGCACCGGTCATGAAAATCCATCATTAATTAACGATAAAGGAGAGAGAGTCTAGAAGAAGTGGAAGGAGGAAGTAAAGGGATAAAACCCCAGAAAAACTCAGAATTACCAAAAACAAGGGCACATCTATTTTATATATAGTGGTGAACTGAAGTGAAGTCACTCAGTCGTGTCCGACTCTTTGCGACCCCATGGACTGTAGCCTACCAGGCTTCTCAGTCCATGGGATTTTCCAGGCAAGAGTACTGGAGTGGGTTGCCATTTCCTTCTCCAGTATATAGTGGTCAGATCAGATCAGATCAGTCACTCAGTCATGTCCGACTCTTTGCAACCTCATGAACTGCAGCACGCCAGGTCTCCCTGTCCATCACCAACTCCCGGAGGTCACTCAGACTCACATTCATCGAGTCAGTGATGCCATCCAGCCATCTCATCCTCTGTCGTCCCCTTCTCCTCCTGCCCCCAATCCCTCCCAGCATCAGAGTCTTCTCCAATGAGTCAACTCTTCGCATGAGGTGGCCAAAATACTGGAGTTTCAGCTTTAGCATCAGTCCTTCCAAAGAAATCCCAGGACTGTTCTCCTTCAGAATGGACTGGTTGGATCTCCTTGCAGTCCAAGGGACTCTCAAGAGTCTTCTCCAATACCACAGTTCAAAAGCATCAATTCTTTGGTGCTCAGCCTTCTTCACAGTCCAGCTCTCACATCCATACATGACCACAGGAAAGACCATAGCCTTGACTAGGCGAACCTTTGTTGGCAAAAGAATGTCTCTGCTTTTGAATATGCTATCTAGGTTGGTCATAACTTTCCTTCCAAGGAGTAAGCGTCTTTTAATTTCATGGCTGCAGTCACCATCTGCAGTGATTTTGGAGCCCAGAAAAATAAAGTCTGACACTGTTTCCACTGTTTCTCCATCTATTTCCCATGTAGTGATGGGACCAGATGCCATGATCTTCATTTTCTGAATGTTGAGCTTTAAGCCAACCTTTTTACTCTCCACTTTCACCTTCATCAAGAGGCTTTTCAGTTCCTCTTCACTTTCTGCCATAAGGGTGGTGTCATCTGCATATCTGAGGTTATTGATATTTCTCCCAGCAATCTTGATTCCAACTTGTGTTTCTTCCAGTCCAGCATTTCTCATGATGTACTCTGCATATAAGTTAAATAAACAGGGTGACAATATACAGCTTTGATGTACTCCTTTTCCTATTTGGAACCAGTCTGTTGTTCCATGACCAGTTCTAACTGTTGCTTCCTGATCTGCATACAGATTTCTCAAGAGGCAGATCAGGTGGTCTGGTATTCCCATCTCTTTCAGAATTTTCCACAGTTTATTGTGATCTACACAGTCAAAGGCTTTGGCATAGTCAATAAAGCAGAAATAGATGTTTTTCTGGAACTCTTTTGCTTTTTCCATGATCCAGCGGATATTGGCAATTTGATCTCTGGTTCCTCTGCCTTTTCTAAAACCAGCTTGAACATCAGGAAGTTTACGGTTCACGTATTGCTGAAGCCTGGCTTGGATAATTTTGAGCATTACTTTACTAGCGTGTGAGATGAGTGCAATTGTGCGATAGTTTGAGCACTCTTTGGTATTGCCTTTCTTTGGGATTGGGATGAAAACTGACCTTTTCCAATCTTGTGGCCACTGCTGAGTTTTCCAAATTTGCTGGCATATTGAGTGCAGCACTTTCACAGGAGTGGTAGGTATCTGCTCATCCCAAACTCCAAGTTTATCCCTCCCCACCCGCTTTGGTAACCATGGGTTTGTTTTCTGTGTCTGTGAGTTTGTTTTGTAAATAAGCTCATTTGTATCACTGTTTTGGATTTCACATAGAAGTGATATCATATGATATTCGTCTCCGTCTGACTTTCTTCACTTACTATGATAATCTCTAATCCACCCATGTTGCTGCAAATGGCCTGAAACTAACATAATATTGTAAATCAACTATGTGCAGGCATGCTGAGTCGCTTCAGTCATGTCTGACTCTTTGCAACCCCATGAACCGTAGCCCACCAGGCTTCTCTGTCCACGGGATTCTCCAGGCAAGAATACTGGAGTGGGTTGCCATGCCCTCCTCCAGGGGATCTTCCCAACCCAGGGGTCAAACCCGAGTCTCTTATGTCTCCGGCATTGGCAGGCAGGTTCTTTACCACTAACGCCACCTGGGAAGCCCAAAGCAACTATATTTCAATTACAAAAAGAAAAAAACCAAGTCTCAAGGCCATTTCCCTGTGTTTGTCGGCCACGGTCTCGGCCCCTTGGAGATGTGTCCCACCCATTCAGAGATGCCATGAAACCTCAGCGGGACCAGCCTGATGAGGTTAACACACTCAGAGAAAATGCGCTTCGCAGGAGAAAACAAGAGACGGTGGGGAAGATAAAACTGCTGAAGCAAGTTGGGCTGGTCCCCGAGCCTCGGAGCTCATATTAATTAGCCAGATCGTTAATGTCCCATCGTACCCAGGCAAGACCAAAGTGTGCTCTGCTGAGAAAATAAGAAGATTAAGCCATTAAGTCATTTTAAGAAAAAGAACGGGTTCTCTGTGCACCTGCCGCAGGAACAAACGCTCCTGGGGGAAGAGAGCTTGGGATCCGCGGGCGGGAAACACAGGAAGCACAGCGCCCTCTGGCGGCTCGCGTCCGCCTGCAGCCTGGAGCCCGGCCCCGCTGAGAGAGGCGCGCCTTCCAAAGGTGGCCAGTTCGGGGGATGCTGGAAGCCATGCACCTCTGGGGCTGGTGGCTCCACCCGGAATGGATGCCACTCTGAGGGCGACAAAGTACAAGGGCCTTGAGGACCCACTGTGGCTCCCGGGGACAGGCCTTTGGAGAGAAAGCCCCAGAGGAGCAAAGCAGGCGGCTACAGGCACGTGGAGATGCCCGCCTTGCCAGCCCGGACCAAGCCAGGTCCCTACCCCCGACCCCACCACCCTGATCCGTTCCCTTCCTTTCCTTTCCAGTGTTAACACACTCGATGTACATGTGGTTCTGTGCTTCTGAATCCGTGACCATAGCACCTTCAGGGTAGACGGAAGGCCTGAGGCTCTCCCAGCTCCCTGCACAGGGCACAGCCCAGAGGAAGCATCAGTGACACTCGGTGCCTGAACGGTGAATTCATGAATGAGCGCAGGTTTCAGGACTCCAGCCTCCCTCTCCAGTTTCTTTTTGGAACTCGTAGGAGCTATTTTCTGGGAAAGACTGAGGGCAGGAGGAGAAGGGGGCGACAGCGGATGAGATGGTTGGATAGCATCACCTATTCACAAACTCTGGGAGACAGGGAAGGACAAGGAAGCCTAGCGTGCTGCAATCCACGGGGTTGCAAGGAGTCGGACATGACCTAGAGACTGAACAACAATGTGTAGCCTGAATAATGTCTCCTTCCCCCCAAGGAGGTCCACGTCCTAATCCCTGCAAACGGTGACCTTACGAACAAAAGCGACTCTGTCTGTGTTATCAAGTGAAAGGTCTTGCGATGAGAGATGACCCCCGATTATCAGGGTGAGCCCAGTGTCATCACAAAGGTCCTTGTGAGAGAAACACAGGTGGATCCGAGTGAGAAAAAGGCAACGCTACAACACAGAGAGAGCCTGGAAGCTGCAGGGCCGCTGGCTCTGGAGATGAGGGAGGGACCGCGAGCCAAGGTCCGTGAGCGCCTCTGGAAGCTGGAAAAGGATTCTCTCCCAGACCCTCCGGAAGGGACTCAGCTGAGCAGGCACCCTGACTTTAGGACTTACGACCCCCAGAGCTCTCAGACATTAAGTCTGTGCTGCCTTAAGCCGCCCGATCCATGGTGATTCATCACAGCAACCAGGAGACACTCATACAGACCTGAGGAGCCCTGGCCACTCATGTCATTGCAGAAGGGCCCAGGACACCCTCCGGCTGCACCTGCCTTACCAAGGGCCTGCTCTGTGTGAGGCACCTGGCCAAGCTCCAAGGACTCAACAGTTACTGAAACGGGTCACAGCCTCGGCCACCGGAACAGAACCAACAAGCTCGAAGAAGGCATCAGGCCAACGCTGCAGACGAAACCACAGCTGTCCGCCACGTGTGGCTCACGTGACAGTGAGGCAGAGGAGGCTGGCTGCTTGGTGGCGGATGCACTCGCGCGTACCAACTCAGGTGCAAGAGCAGGACTAACTCAAGAAGAGCAGGACTGACTCACACCAGCGAGATCCGAAGTCGCTCCCCGACCAGCGCCTTCTCAGCCCAGCAGCCACGGGCGAAGGCTGAGTGGTGGGGGGTGCGGGTCAGACGGCCCACCTCTCTCCTCCCCACCTGAGACAGCCAGGGATGTGCTAATTGCTTGACCTTTTCAGCCACAGCGGTGCCCCAAAACCCCTCCCGGCCCCGGACCTTTGTGTATCCTCTCTGGCCCCCCAGATCACCCGGCTTCTCCCTCCTGCCTCCATCCTTCCAGAAATCGGGTCTACCAGGCCCTCAGGCCATTTTCAGACACTGGCAGAGTGCGTGAGCTCTTTCCCCAGGTCATCTTTCAAGTCACTGAAAATAGCAAATACCAGCCCAGAGTCGTCGCCAGGCCTCTGGACCCAGGCCCAGGGATCCTCCCAACCCAGGGATCAAACCCGAGTCTCTTATGTCTCCTGTACTGTCTACAGTTCAGCTGCATCCAGAGCACATTCGGAAGCCAATGGAGGAAAGGATGCCCGTTGCAGGAAGTCAACTGCCTTCTGCTGCATCCAGGTACCTCCCTTGCTTCTCCCAGCATGAGAACACTGGCCAGAGAAAGGCAGCGGGGTGTGGACGGGTAGGGAGGAAGAGGCCCAGACTCAATCGGGTGTGAGGACCCAGGTGAACTACCCATCTGGATGTGTAACCTTGAGCAAGTTAACTTCTCCCGGCGTCAGTTTTCCCATCAGGAGAAATAGGGACACAACCTTAAGTGAGGGTTTCTCTGGAAGGAGGGAGAGCTCCCCCCACCAAGTTTCTTTGACACAGTGTCGCCCCTGAAGTGAGAATGCAAACAAGGCTTGTATGGTGTGGGGACAGAACCCAGAGCTGGAGCCTGAGACTCCAATCCAGTGCTCCCACCGTGTGGCTCTGCACGATGGCCCCCAGCTTTCAAACACCCTGCCTGGACACACTCTAGGCTGTGACACGTGGAGACAGGAGGTCATGTTGGCATCTGGTGCGTAGGGACCAAGGATGCTGCTGGACACCTGTCGTGTCCAGGACACCCCTATCCGCATGGGGGATCATCCAGGGCAAAACGTCCGGGTTGCTGAGGTGGGGAAACCCTGCCAGAGCTGACTCAGGAACCGCAGAGGGTGGACAGGTGAGGGGTCTGGACACTACATGGCCGTGCGGTACCCACAGGGAGTCAGCATCTAGGACAAGCATGCGCATCCTTCAGCCTCAGGACCAAGGCTGGGCAGGGTCCCGGACCCCAGACCCTCCCCCCAGGGAGCCCCCAAACACCCTCAGCAACCTGGCCGGGGGTCAGAGCGGACAGCTGGGAGGCAGGGGGACTGGGCAGTGAGGGATGTTCCCCCATCCCACACTCCCTTCCTTCCTAAGGGGCGAGCAGCTAGTGGGGGTCCTAGCCATTCTGCACCACAGGCTGGGATCCGCCTGCCCTGGTCCTTGCTCCCTGGGGCTGCAGGCAGCTCAGCTGGCTACTTGCCAGAGGCCCTGGCCTCCCACCTCTGGTTGCCCTGGCAACCGGGCACCCTCCCTCTCCAAGGAAGCCATGGGCTCTGGCAGGGTGGGTGCTCTGGACTCTGCTGACAGCTGGGGGCAGGCAAGGACAGGCGGACTGGCCAAGTGTGAGCCAACATCCTGAACGGCCTGGACAGCTGCTGCCCGGAGGCTCCGCTGGCCCGAGCCCAAGATCACAATGCTAAGGGACCTTCTTCTGCTGGCCTGGCTCACCCAGGTCCACAGAACGGACCGTGGAGCTCCAAACTAGAGCCTATCCTAAGGCAGCCAGGCTTCCTTCAGCCCATCTTCCGGAAGCCTGCCCCAGCTTTAGATGACCAGCCCCTTCTTAGACTTCCAGGAGCCCTCCCTGGAAGCCCACTCCAGAGTCCCTGGGGTGACTGGCACAGCAGCCCGCTTCACTCCTGACCTGAAGTCATCACACTGTTGTTATTTTATGTTTTAGTAAACAGTCTGTCTCAGAAACCCTCCTACACTGTTGCTGGGAATGTAAATTGGAGCCACGATGAAGAGCAGTGTGGAGATTCCTCAAAAAACCAGAAACAGAGCTTCCCTATGATCCAGTCTCCTGGGCAAACATATCCAGACAAAGCTGTAATTCAAAAGGATACATGCACTCCAAAGCTCACAGTAGCCAAGACATGGAATCAAGCTAACTGTCCATCCACAGATGAGCAGATAAAGGTGTGGCATGTGCATACAATGGGACACCACTCGGCCATGAAAATGAATGAAACGATGCTGTCCGCAGCAACACGGACGGACCTAGAGAGTGTCACACCAAGTGAAGCAAGTCAGAAAGAGAAGACAAATACCACATGATGTCACTCACACGTGGAATGTGAAACAACACAAACGAACCCATCCACGAGAGAGAAACAGGCTCACAGATGCAGAGAACAGACTTACGGCTGCAGGGGAGGCGGGGTGGGGAGCGGGGACTGTGACTTCTGCATGGTAGACACAAACTATTGTGTGCACATGTAACTGAATCGCTTTGCTGTCCGGCAGAAATTAACACGTATGGACCTAACAGAAGCAGAAGATATTAAGAAGAGGTGGCAAGAATACACAGAAGAACTGTACAAAAAAGAGCTTCATGACCCAGATAATCACGATGGTGTGATCACTGACCTAGAGCCAGACATCCTGGAATGTGAAGTCAAGTGGGCCTTAGAAAGCATCACTACGAACAAAGCTAGTGGAGGTGATGGAATTCCAGTGGAGCTATTCCAAATCCTGGAAGATGATGCTGTGAAAGTGCTGCACTCAATATGCCAGCAAATTTGGAAAACTCAGCAGTGGCCACAGGACTGGAAAAGGTCAGTTTTCATTCCAGTCCCAAAGAAAGGCAATGCCAAAGAATGCTCAAACTACTGCACAATTGCACTCATCTCACACGCTAGTAAAGTAATGCTCAAAATTCTCCAAGCCAGGCTTCAGCAATATGTGAACCGTGAACTTCCAGATGTTCAAGCTGGTTTTATGAAAAGGCAGAGGAACCAGAGATCAAATTGCCAACATCCACTGGATCGTGGAAAAAGCAAGAGAGTTCCAGAAAAACACCTATTTCTGCTTTATTGACTATGCCAAAGCCTTTGACTGTGTAGATCACAATAAACTGTGGAAAATTCTGAAAGACATGGGAATACCAGACCACCTGATCTGCCTCTTGAGAAATTTGTATGCAGGTCAGGAAGCAACAGTTAGAACTGGACATGGAACAACAGACTGGTTCCAAATAGGAAAAGGAGTACATCAAGGCTGTATATTGTCACCCTGTTTATTTAACTTATATGCAAAGTACATCATGAAAAACGCTGGACTGGAAGAAGCACAGGCTGGAATCAAGTGTGCCAGGAGAAATATTAATAACCTCAGATATGCAGATGACACCACCCTTATGGCAGAAAGTGAAGAGGAACTAAAAAGCCTCTTGATGAAGGTGAAAGTGGAGAGTGAAAAGGTTGGCTTAAAGCTCAACATTCAGAAAATGAAGATCATGGCATCCGGTCCCATCACTTCATGTGAAATAGATGGAAAAACCGTGGAAACAGTGTCAGACTTTATTTTTCTGGGCTCCAAAAATCACTGCAGCCATGAAATTAAAAGACGCTTACTCCTTGGAAGGAAAGTTATGACCAACCTAGATAGCATATTCAAAAGCAGAGACATTACTTTGCCAACAAGTTTCGCCTAGTCAAGGCTATGGTCTTTCCTGTGGTCATGTATGGATGTGAGAGCTGGACTGTGAAGGAGGCTGAGCGCCAAAGAATTGATGCTTTTGAACTGTGGTGTTGGAGAAGACTCTTGAGAGTCCCTTGGACTGCAAGGAGATCCAACCAGTCCATTCTGAAGGAGATCAGCCCTGGGATTTCTTTGGAAGGACTGATGCTAAAGCTGAAACTCCAGTACTTTGGCCACCTCATGCGAAGAGTTGATTCATTGGAAAAGACTGATGCTGGGAGGGATTGGGGGCAAGAGGTGAAGGGGACGACAGAGGATGAGATGGCTGGATGGCATCACTGACTCAATGGACATGAGTCTGGGTGACCTCCGGGAGTTGGTGATGGACAGGGAGGCCTGGCGTGCTGCAGTTCATGGGGTCGCAAAGAGTCGGACACAACTGAGTGACTGAACTAACTAACTAACTAAATCAACTATCCTTCGATAAAATATATTTTTAAAAATAAAGAACAAATTCTCTATTTCCAGTTTGAACAGACAGTCCAGGGTCCCCTGTTTGTACTCTGGAAGCCCAGTTCAGGGTCTGGCACACAGTAGGCCTTCCACAGAAGCCCTCTGAATCCTGAGTAAAATATGTATCCTAACCACGTCTCCTCTCCCTCAGGGTTGCGGACTCATGAGAAAACATGTAAAACCCTCAGCTGATGCTCAGCGAGCGCGTTGTGAGGGGACTTCCCGGGTGGCTCAGCGGTTAAGAATCCGCCTGCCGGTGCAGGAGTCACAGGTTTGATCCATAGTCCCAGAAGAACGTGCCGTGGGGCAACCAAGCCTGTGGGTCACGTCTATTGAGCCTCCCCTCCAGAGTCTGTGCGCTGCAACAAATGAGCCCATGAGCCCTAGCGTCCGCACTCCCCAGCAAAGAATAGCCCCTGCTCACCACAGAGAAAACCCACGCGCACCCACAAAGAGCCGGAACTAAATCAATAAATAAAAATGGTTAAGATGGTAAAATTTTTTTAAAAAAAAGTACGCTGGGAGAGTTTTGACGACCTAGTACATAGAGGACAGTCATGGGCATGGCTGCAGGAAAGGGAAGTGGGCCCTGAGCCTGTCCCAGGACACAGCTTGCCAGGGCCTGCCGGCTTCCTCCCTTTCGGAAGGGTGTTCCCTCCCCTCCCAGGCCTTCTAAGTGGATGAACACTTGTGTTCCCAAGTGTACCCCAAGTTTAAGGGCGTGTCCCACTTCCCCAGCTGCACACGAACTTCTGTTGGGAGGGACACACGTCATCTCTTATTCCCCTTTACGTGTCGTTATATATGTCTGGGACCTTAGATGGTCAGGGGCTGGGGAAAGGAGGGTGGTTAGATGAATTCACTTTTCTTGTAGCGCTTGATTCCATTAGAAAGGAGTTCTAAAACAGGTAATAGAAAATAATCAATGATGACAACAATATTAACTTGCCTTTAAATGCAGATTTCCTCCCCTTAATAAAAGAAGTCTGGATTTTCGTGCACATTTGCCAGTGTGATCACGATGGAATTGGGCTCTGTCTGCACCTGCTCAGTCACTCATCCGACAACCACTTCATGGACGTGCCCTAAAGTCAGGCCTGGCGCCAGGAGGGCCGGGCAAGGACTCAGACACAGGCACTGCCCAGAGGCAGACGGTCTCGGCATCCAGGACACAGATAATGGAGGTCTATGAAGATGCTGGGGACCCAGGAGGGAACATGTGGCAGGCAGTCCAGGCAGGCTTCCTGGAGGAGGCAGCCTTGGCGTCTAATCTTAAAGGAGCCCGGCCCACGAGGCAGAGATAGAGGGTGCCAGTCTCCATCCCCACGTTCCCAGGAGGCACAGGAAGTGTGTTCTTTTGGCCTTGGTTGTCCTGTAGCAGGAGGTTGGCTAACAAGCGGGGAAGAGAGGCGATGCTTCTGACATCCTGCTCAGCAAATTGCCAGCTCTTCACCCTCAAGTTCCCTTCTCTTGTCCTATCCCATGCCCACCTTGAAGTCTCCCCAAACCAGAAAGGCCTGCAGGGTGGGGATGGAGACTATGGCCCATGACAGGGAGGAAGGAAGTCTGACTCTATCGAGGAGGGGCCTGCCCGCCCCACACCCTCATATATGAGCTCACACAGGCTTCTGGGGAGACAGTCAGCTGGGGGAATGGGGCAGGGGGCCACTACAGACCAGGGAACGGAAGCCCAGCAAGCAGGTGACCTGGCCAAGGAGGAAGCTAAATTCCTAGTGGAACCCAGCTACCCAGCTATGACATCCTCGGCACAAAGTAACAGCCGAGCGGAAGTGGCAGACACATCTTAGAAAGGTCTTAACAGTCTTGGATCCCGCAGGCAGGCACTTAGCTGGGAGGAGAGGGGGAGGCCGAGCAGAGGTCGGCAGTGATACAGAAGAGCCAGCAGCCACCTGGCTCCCCCGGGTCTTGCTCTAGGCGGGCAGGGTGGCCACAGGGCTCCTCGATGGAGCAAGCAGGCTGCCTTGGTCACTGCCACTTTGCCGATGGGGAAGATAAAGCCGAGGTTCCACAGGTAGTAGGAAACGGAGCTGGGATCTGGCCTGCCAGTCCCACCAGCTGAGCAGCCAGAACAGATACACATTCACTGACTTGAGCCCCAGCATAACCTCTGTGTCCTCGTAGTCAGCCTCATCAGCAGAAAAGATAGGACCAAGCACCGCGGTGGCGAGCGCTATTCCAAAGAAGTCCTCCGAGTGCAAAGACAGAGCGGGGCTGCTGATCAGCAGGCTGTGAGGGCTTGGGGGGTGGGGTGGGACACGTGGCCACAGAGCCACAACAAAGGGGGCGAGCTTTCAGAGCCTGGGGACCCCTTTTCTAACAGAAAACTTAACAGACCACCTCCTCCTCCTTGCATCAGTCATTGGTACTTTTTCAGACAGAGATAACATTCTAGCACGGCTTTCAGCTTTTTGAAGTCCAACAGAACCCGAGAAAAACTAGAAACCAGCAGTATTTACTGAGCAAGATCGCTATTTATTTGATCCCCATCATTATTTCCCCAAGTGAGTTCCACAGACAAGGATGCTCACAGGTGTGGTATGAATTTAGGGTCAAGGAAGTGGAGGAAATACTGGGTGAAGCAGAGCTAAGCAGGAGGTTTTTCTTTCTTCTGCAGGACTTCTCAGAGCCTTGACTGTGCTTGTGCATCTTGTGATTCCCCTGGGGGGAGGGTGGAGAACTCAGTAATCCACCCCTTCGGGAAGAAAAGGCAAGAAGCACAAAGCCCATCACAACCCCGGGAGGGTGGACAGGGTCTGACCCCTTCCCCACTACTGTCCCCTCCCAGCACCACCTGGGAAGGGCCACCTGGCCTGGCTCAGTCACTCTCTGCCTTTTATCATCAAGTCTAAGTAAAATGAGGGCTTCCCTGGTGGCTCAGCTGGTAAAGAACCCGCCTGCAATGCAGGAGACCTGGGTTCAATCCCTGGGTTGGGAAGACCCCCTGGAGAAGGGAAAGGCTACCCGCTCCAGTATTCTGGCCTGGAGAATCCCATGGACTGTATAGTCCAAGGGGTCGCAAAGAGTCGGACACGACCGAGTGACTTTCACTGTTGTCCCAGAAGAACGGCTTCAGAGAGTAAACTAGGATCCTCCCTGCATTCAGCTTCCTTAAACCCCTCCCTCAATGGCTGGTTCCCCCCATGGAATCATCCTAACACACCATGTGAATGGTCGAGGCAAAAATTGGTCTGCGGACTTCTCTCATAGTCCAGTGAGGCAGTAGTTATTCAAATGCTCCTGGGCCTCTGTCCCCAGCACAGCTGTCAACACAAGGGACACAGCTTGGATCGCTGATCCGAGAAGGTCTTCCACGCTGTGGGGCAACCAAACCCGCGCACCACAACCACCGAGCCTGAGCTCTAGAACCCACGAGCCACAACCCCTGGCCCATGCCCCACAGCAAGAGAAGCCACCGCAATGAGAAGCCCGCGCTCCAGGACTAGAGAGCAGGCCCCGCTCGCTGTAACTAGAGAAAGCCCGCACACAGCAATGAAGACACAAGTAGGGCCAAAAATAAATTAATTAATGTTAAAACTGATCTGAGACCTCCTTGAGGGAAGGGGTATCTTGGTCACAGGCAGACCTGGACACTGATGACCTCTTCTTTAAGGACCCTCCAAGCAGAGGCCAGGGAAGACGTGAGTTCTTTATTCCATCAGCAGGGAAGGAGCATGTTCGGGAAGCATCTTGGTGTCTGTGGCCCAGGAGTATTTGAACAACCATCATCTCACTCTGTCCCCCAAAAGGTCCAGGGGAGACGGCCTTAGAGCCTCAAGCTGAGGTTAAGAGCTCCCACCAAACTTCAGACTTCTGTTCCCATTTGCTGTGTGACCTTGGGTGGCTTATTCAGCCTTTCTGTGCTTCAGTTCTGCTGTAAAATAAAACTGCTATGCAGATTGCATGAGACAAAGCACATTAAGAGACAGGGATAGCTCCTAGGCCCCAAAAGTCTCAGTACACATCAGCTGTACCGACGTCCCCCATTTCAACGGCAGCGATCGGTGCTAATCAGGGCAGAGCTGGGCTCACCCCCAGACCGCCCAACCCCCAGACTGCCCCTTCTACTGATGCTGCCTCTGAAGAAAAGGCAGACCGAATCTCTCATCCAGTGGCGACAAGAGGAGCCAGATACTGGCCCCAAACCGCCAGTTTAAAGAGAAGACAGAATAAAACGAGAAAGAGAAAATCCATTGTATCATTAAAGAGAAATTCATCACCTTCAAGAGCCCTTAAAATTCTTAACTGCTACTTGTCCCTAACAATGCTCCCAGCACCACCCCTCTATCAAGACCCAAAGACCCACATGGCCCACTGGAGCTATGAAAACTTTCCAACAGGCTTCATTCCGCAAATCAGGCGCCGGTCCATCTGGGCCAAGGCGGCTACGAGAGGCCCCTGTTCCCACCGACCTCACACCACATCCTCACCACCTTCCTGGGGAAGGTCGAAGAACCAGCCCAGGGTCCATTCTGGGATGAATGACCCTGCACCACAAAGCAGAGAAGGAATGAAGTTGGCCTGGGCGTGGCTTCTGCTGAAAATGACGAGAAAGAAAACAGAGCAGGACTTCCCTGGGGGTCCAGGGGCTGAGACTCCATGCTCCCAATGCAGGGGGCCCGGGTTCGATCCCTGGTTGGGGAACTAGATCCCATGCACCACAAGGAAGGTCAAAGATCCCACGTGCAGGAACGAAGACCTGGTGCAGCCAAATAAGTGAATGAAAAATATTTAAAGGAAAAAAAAAGGAAACAGGGAGGACTCACTGGTGAAGCAGGCACGATTGGAGGTGGAATGAGACGTGCAGGCAAGCGTGAGGCCAGTGGGGACTCGGTGGGGAGACGGGCGAGACACACACCGTGGTCACGCGGGGGCCCCATCAAGGATGCTGACATGACTTGCAATTCCAGGGAAAGGCCCCTTTCAGGCGAATCTGAGGAAGGCCACAGGGGACCGAGCTGCCGGGAGGATGGGGTCGTTTTCACACGATAGGGCTCTGCTAACCACAAAGTCTTATTTCTATCTCTGCTGCCAACGGCTTCATGGGCAGGCAAACTACTCCCCAGGAAAAAAAAAAAAAACCCACAAGAAGAAGGAAGGAAGGGAGTATCCATTCCTGTGTGTGACTTAAGATGTGTTTGGCTCAGCAAAAAGCTCAACAATAGACTTTGGCCTCCAATACGCCTGCGATCACGGCCTGGCTGCTGGGCAGGTGGACGGGAGGGTCCACGAGGGGGCTCAGGCCGGGTGCCTGTCCCAACACCAAGCAGAACGCAGGACGCAGGCCCATGTGCCCAACGGCGCCTCTCCTGGACTCTGACTGCCTCAGGAGGGCCGGCGCTAATGAGAACACTTGTCACCCTGTTTCCACGACAACAGAAATCAAATAACCAGAAACAAAGCCGGAGCAGGAGCTGAGGCCGCTCAAACTGGCAGACTGCTTCCTGTGCCATGGGCTTCTCAGGGTAGGGGACGGAGGAAGGTGCGAGCGTTGGGGGGCAGGGCCAGGGTGCAGAAGCAGAACCACGCCCGCCTTTGCCCCAAACTCCTCCTCAATTTAGCCACAGGACACACTGCCCGGCCTCAAGCCTGGACCAGTCACCTACCAGCTGGGTGACCATGGCAGGTCACCTGTCTGTGCCTGGTTCCCTCATCCATAAAGTGGGACAGACAACAGGGTTGGCAGAATAAATAAATTTATATATTTTCTTGTAGGAAGTGCTACTCACTCTTTTTCATTTATTCTATTAAAAAAATTTTTTTTTGGTCACACAAGATGTGGGATCTTAGTTCCCCAATCAGGGATTGAACCTACATCCCCTACGTTGGAAGTGCAGAGTCTCAACCACTGAGCCACCAGGCAAGTCCCGCTATTCATCAAGTATATGAAGTACATCAAGGCTGTATGTTGTCACTCTGCTTATTTAACTTCTATGCAGAGAACTTCATGTCAATGCCGGACTGGATAAGTCAAAGCTGGAATCAAGATTGCCGGGAGAAATACCAACAATCTCAGATATGCAGATGATACCACTCTAATAGCAGAAAGTGAAGAGGAACTAAAGAGCCTCTTGATCAGGGTGAAAGAGGAGAGTGAAAAAGATGGCTTAAAACTCAACATTCAAAGAACTAAGATCATGGCATCCAGTTGAATCACCTCATGGCAAACAGATGAGGAAACCGTGACAGATTTTATTTTCTTGGGCTCCAAAATCACTGCAGATGGTGACTGCAGCCATGAAATTAAGAGACACTTGCTCCTTGGAAGAACAGCTATGACAAACCTAGACAGCATATTAAAAAGCAGGGATACCATTTTGCAGACAAAGGTCCGTCTAGTCAAAACTATGGTTTTTCCACTAGTCATGATCGGATGTGAGAGTTGAACCATAAAGAAGGCTGAGCGCTGAAGAACTGATGCCTTTAAACCATAATGTTGGAGAAGACTCTTGAGAATTCCTTGGACTGCAAGGAGATCAAACCAGTCAGTCTTAAAGGAAATTAACCCTGAATATTCATTGGAAGGACTGATACTGAAGCTGATGCTCCAATACTTTGGCCACCTGATGGGAAGAGCTGACTGGAAAAGACTCTGATGTGGGAAAGATTGAAGGCAGGAAGAGAAGCGGGCAAGAGAGGATGAGATGGTTAGATAGTATCACTGACTCAATGGACATGAATTTGAGCAAGCTCCGGGAGTTGGTGATGGACAGGGAAGCCTGGTGTGCTGCAGTCCATGGGGTCACAAAGAGTCGGACACAACTGAGCAACTGGACAAGAAAGCAATTCCGAAAGGAAACACATGCTTGCTGTACATGCGGCCTGACTCACCCACCAATTCCCAAGTTTGCTCAAGCGAGGAGTGTGTGAGCCCAACAGGGACACTGGTGCCTGGGGCGGGCCCTCTCCCGGCAGGGGCTTTCGGGCTGAGGGTGATCATGGGACAGGGCTGCTTGAGGGACCCAGCCCAGCCCAGGCTGAGCCAGCAGCAGCACAGGATCCCCCAGACTTGGTGCAAACCAAGGGTCATCCAGAGTCAAGATCCGGGTCCCCAGACAGCCAGGAACCCAAGGCTGATACAGTCCCAAAGCTGGTCGTGGTCTAACGGTTCTTCTACTCGGGGCCCCGATGAAGGAGCCTTTCGGGGTGAATTGCGTTTCCCCCAAAACGCATTTGTCGGAGTCCTAACCCCCAGGACCTCAGAAGATGACTGAATTTGGAGAGAGAGCCTTTAAGGTCATGTGGGTGGGCCCTAAAGCCCTACAACTGGTGGGCTGGGAAGGACAGGCGATGGGGACATGGGCACACACAGGGCTGACCACGGGAGGGCACAGGGTGGACACCAGCCCAAAGCAAGGAGAGAAAGCGGTCCTGCCAGCATTGCCAGCCCCCAGGGCTGCGAGCCAACAGGTGTCTGCTGTTGGAGCTGCCCAGGTGGCGGTCCTCTCTTGCGGGTGCCCAAGGGCACACCTCTCCAGCTGCAGCAGGACCCAGGCCTCCTGTGGGCACTCAGAAAGGAAGGCCCTGGCCCACTCTGAATGGAAAGGCCACGTCCAAGGGCATCAGCGTCCCATGGAGGCCTGCACCCAGAGGACCTCCAGGTCTGCCAGCTCTGCCACACAGATGCCAGGAGCTGGTGCTGAGCTCCTGGAGGGCAAGAATAACAGAGCATCAGTCACGAAAGGAGAACGGTCCAGGCTGTAACAGCAAACAGCTGTGCGCTTGAAAAATTACAGAAGGGTCAGGAGCCCCACGGTGTCATCTCAAAGGGTCAGGTTTAGACAATTCGAGTTGAAGGGCAGTTCGCCTCTCACTTGCTCACCGTCTGTGCATCCATGGCCTCCTGCCTGCCAGGCGCTGGGGTTTCCTGACGCTGGGCCAGGCCGGTAAAGCCCGGTCCCCATGTGCCGAGTTTAGAATAAAATAGGGGCCACATCCATTCTTTCATTTGATCCTCATCACGCTCCCTAAGGCAGCCAGAAAGAGTTCTCATCACCATCCACACTTAACGGAGCACAGAACTGAGGCAGGGGGTGGTGCTCCAGGCTGCTGGAGTCGGGGCCCCACCCCAGACGTGTGCTGCACACCTACTGTGTGCCGGTGTCCCTGAAGCCTGAGCACACCAGTGACAGGACAAGGGCCTCGGCTTCAAAGTAGGAGAAAGCCGATCAACAAGAAAATACGGTATTTCAGAGGATGCACCGAGCGATGGAGACAGGCAAGGAGGGGGGTGGAGCCATACCTTACTAAGGCAACTCACACTAAACCATCTGCAGCTTAACTGTTTGGGTTTTGTTTTTTTAATTAGGGTGTAGTTAATTACAACGTTGTGTTAGTTTCAAAGCAAAAAGAGTGAAAGTTGCTCAGTCCTGTAGGACTCTTTGTGACCCCATGGACTATACAGTCTATGGAATTCTCCAGACCAGAATCCTGGAGTAGGTAGCCTTTCCTTCTCCAGGGGATCTTCCCAACCCAGGGACAGAACTCAGGTCTCCCGCCTTGCAGGCAGATTCCTTACCAGCTGAGCCACCCAGAAAGCCCATGGATAGGTAACCAATCCCTTCTCCAGGGGATCTTCCTGACCTACGAATCAAACGAGGGTCTCCTGCATTGCAGGTGGATTCTTTACCAGCTGAGCTACCAGGGAAGGTGTACAGCAAAATGAATCAATTATACAAATACATAGAGCCGCTCTTGAGGCTATTTTCCCACACTGGTCATTACAGAGCACGGAGTGGTGTGCCCTGTGCTGCACTGTAGGTCCTCATTATTACCTATTAGTGTGCCTATGTGTCAATCCTAATCTCCCAGCTTACCCCCACCCCTTACCCGCTAGTAACCATAAGTTTATTTTCAACACAGGTTAACTGTTCCTTCCTGTTTACAGGCTGGTTACATCCATTTCAATTGGGGCTTCCCTGGTAGCTCAGCTGGTGGTAAAGAATCCACCTGCAATGCAGGAGACTCCAGTTCAATCCCCGGGTCGGGAAGATCCGCTGCAGAAGGGATAGGCTACCTATTCAGGGGCTTCCCTGGTGGCTCAGATGGTAAAAAATCCGCCTGCAATGAGGGAGACCTGGGTTCAGTCCCTGGGTTGGGAAGATCCCCTGGAGAAGGGAAAGGCTACCCACTCCAGTATGCTCGCCTAGAGAATTCCCATGGACAGAGGGGCCTGGTGGGCTACAGTCCATGGGGTGTCAAAGAGTGGGACACAACTGAGTGACTGAGCACGCTTGCACACACACACACACACGGATGTCCAATACAGCTACGTCACCAGGTGATAATCACCCAGAAGTCCCACTGGCTGTAACCCAAGGCCACACCCGAAACCCCGAGAATGGACCCCGAAACTCCTGCCTCCACCCACCTTTCTCACCACTGGTTTCTTTCACCTCTGGCTCAGCCCAAGCTTCTCTTGCTCCAAATGTTTACAAGGTCCTTACTGAAGGCGGTTCCTCTGGCCCAGACACTGCAGCCAAAGATGCTCCCGCGACAACCAGCCACGGAATTCTCACACGAAAAGCCACCTGCCATTTCTGGATGTCCTTTCCACCTTCTCAGAACATGAGCAAGAAGGTCTCTGCCCATGACAAATAGAGAAGGCGTCACAGTGGAACAAGGTGACCTGGGACAGCACCCCCCTCCCTTGCCACTGTGCTCGGCCACACGCCCCAAGGAGCGTGACGAGTGCTATTTAAATCCAAATGGCAGCAGCCTGAGCATCTGCTGAATCCTCCTTACCTGTCAAATGAGCGAAGTGAGAGTCTTAAAAGGAAGAGACCTACAGCATCTCGTTTCAGTCAACACAAGCAGCGCCAAGGGCGGGATACCCTGGGTTTACGCCCAACACCCACATTGTGTGGCGATGGCCGTCTCCCCTCCCCTAAGGACGGGGATGGGACCCGATGTCGGATCACTGAAGGTCCCGAGGCGTCAGTGGGTGGAGTGTGTGTCCGAGAAAATGGCTGTTTGTCTGATGGCTGGAAAAGCATGCAGAATGAAATGATAAAGGCGAAGTTACTCTAAAAATGCTTGTCGGTTTGTGAGCTGTGGGCACCGCAGAAACGCAAGTCTCACAGTCTTTTTCAAAGGAAAACAGAGACACAAATCCTTCTGCTCTTTCTAAACCAAGAACACTTCCAGAAGAACCTCGGAGTGGGCAGAGTCAAAACGAAACACAACCCACTGTGTGTGTACAATTTATCCCCATGGCTCTCTCTTCCAAGAAGACAATAGTAGTAATAATAATAACCAGGTTTTAGATACAACGTGCAGGGGCCTGTGGGTAGAATTTGTTGTTTGTTGTTCTTGAGTCGCTAAGTCGTGTCTAACTCTGCGACCCCATGGATTCTAGACCGCCAGGCTCCTCTTTCCATGGGATTACCCAGGCAAGCATACTGGAGCGGGTTGCCATTTCCTCCCCTAGGGGATCTTCCCGACCCAAGGATCCAACCCATGTCCCCTACTTGGCAGGCGGATTCTTTACCTCTAAGCCACTTGGGAAGCCCAGAATATGTGGAATCAGATCAGATCAGATCAGTCACTCAGTCGTGTCCAATTCTTTGCGACCCCATGAATCGCAGCACGCCAGGCCTCCCTGTCCATCACCAACTACCGGAGTTCACCCAGACTCACGTCCATCGAGTCAGTGATGCCATCCAGCCATCTCATCCTCTGTCGTCCTCTTCTCCTCTTGCCCCCAATCCCTCCCAGCATCAGAGTTTTCTCCAATGAGTCAACTCTTCGCATAAGGTGGCCAAAGTACTGGAGTTTCAGCTTTAGCATCAGTCCTTCCAAAGAAATCCCAGGGCTGATCTCCTTCAGAATGAAATGGTTGGATCTCCTTGAAGTCCAAGGGACTCTCAAGAGTCTTCTCCAACACCACACTTCAAAAGCATCAATTCTTTGGCACTCAGCTTTCTTCACAGTCCAACTTTCACATCCATACATGACCACAGGAAAAACCATAGCCTTGACTAGACGAACCTTTGTTGGCAAAGGAATGTCTCTGCTTTTGAACATGCTGTCTAGGTTGGTCATAACTTTCCTTCCAAGGAATAAGCATCTTTTAATTTCATGGCTGCAGTCACCATCTGCAGTGATTTTGGAGCCCAGAAAAATAAAGTCTGACACTGTTTCCACTGTTTCTCCATCTATTTCCCATGAAGTGATGGGACCGGATGCCATGATCTTTGTTTTCTGAATTTTGAACTTTAAGCCAACTTTTTCACTCTCCACTTTCACCTTCATCAAGAGGCTTTTTAGTTCCTCTTCACTTTCTGCCATAAGGGTGGTGTCATCTGCATATCTGAGGTTATTGATATTTCTCCCAGCAATCTTGATTCCAACTTGTGTTTCTTCCAGTCCAGCGTTTCTCATGATGTACTCTGTGTATAAGTTAAATAAACAGGGTGACAATATACAGCCTTGACGTACTCCTTTTCCTATTTGGAAGCAGTCTGTTGTTCCATGTCCAGTTTTAACTGTTGCTTCCTGACCTGCATACAAATTTCTCAAGAGGCAGATCAGGTGGTCTGGTATTCCCATCTCTTTCAGAATTTTCCACAGTTTATTGTGATCTACACAGTCAAAGGCTTTGGCATAGTCAATAAAGCAGAAATAGATGCTTTTCTGGAACTCTCTTGCTTTTTCGACGATCCAGTGGATGTTGGCAATTTGATCTCTGGTTCCTCTGCCTTTTCTAAAACCAGCTTGAACATCAGGAAGTTCACGGTTCACATATTGCTGAAGCCTGGCTTGGAGAATTTTGAGCATTACTTTACTAGCATGGGAGATGAGTGCAATTGTGCGGTAGTTTGAGCACTCTTTGGCATTGCCTTTCTTTGGGACTGGAATGAAAACTGACCTTTTCCAGTCCTGTGGCCACTGCTGAGTTTTCCAAATTTGCTGGCATATTGAGTGCAGCACTTTCTCCCCCAAAGTTTCGCATCCACCTGGAACCCATGAATGTGAACTTTTCTGGAAACGAGGCCTCTGCCAAGGTAATCAAAGTCAGATGGGGCCTACAGGATTGGGGTGGGCCCTACAAGCAGGATTGGTGGTGTCCTTACAAGCGGGAAATCTGAACACACACAGAGGGAAGAAGGCCACGTGACGACAGAGGCAGAGGCTGGAGTGATGTGCCTACGACCCAAGGACACGGACAACTCCCAGAGCCACCAGGAAGTAGGAAAAGGCAAGGAGGGGCCCCCAGCCCCAGCACCCCACCCCCAGGATCCCAGCTGAACCTGAGATACACAAGAACTACAAAGTGGGCTCCCTGGCTGTGTCCACTGGCTCCTGAGCGTGCCTAAGGCAGGCGCGGCCCCCAGGCAGGCTTGCTCAGAGTGCTGGAAAGCTCAGGCTTCAGGCCCCAGTCACAGACGCCCCCTGCACGCCTCTGTGCCTGGCTCGGGGCTGAGACCCAGCACGAGCCTCTTGACAGCTCTCTGGACGTCCTACAAGCACACAGATTATTTTTAGCAGCCGTTACTGCTCTCCTGTCACTTCATTAATTTTAGAGCCAAATAACCCCATTATATATGACTTGACTGGCTTGTAAAATTACCCTTCGTTCCAACAAATATTTATTGAGCATGCCACCATGTGCTATATTCAGCTTGGTACATTACATTTTTCCAAAAATAATTAACTTAGCTAACGATCACAAATCCCCTAATTAAATTTGCTCTTAAATGTGTTTAATTTTCCCACAAAGGGAATGAGGAGATTACAAGTTGACCATTTTTGCCAGGTTGAGACAAGAAGCAAAAAAGGGAGAAGAGAGGACTTCCCTGGTGGTCGGAAGGTTATGGCTCGGCACTTCCACTGCAGGGGGTGTGGGTTCAATCCTTGGTCGGGGAACTAAGGTTCTGCATGCCTTTTGTGGAGTGATTAAAAAAAAGGAGAAGCTGCTAGCACCAAGGCCCATCCAACAAGAATTCCGCCACCTGCATTCACCCCACTGCCTCTCTGGGCGTCTTAGGTGGTCACCCTCACACCCTGACGCTGCCTTATCACCTGCTTTGGAAAACTGGTGATGACAGAGAGATGGAGTGGCTCCCAGGAGGAGAGCCGGGAGCCAGGCATCCATAGCACCAGAGTCAGCTCCTGCCCCCAGCTGCCCTCCTGCCTCGGATCAGAATTGGGCCCCAGGAAACTCACATGCAGCTATGCCACCCTCTCCTGAGCTCCAGGGTGACAGTGGTCCCGGTGAGTGACGCGGCACCAGGGGCCAAGGTGGGCAGCCTGGCTGCCTGGTGGGCGGGGCTGGGCAGAGCCGTGGGCGACCTCAAGAGTCACGCGCATATGTGGCTCCAGACAAATCAAGTTCAAAGTCAGGCAAAGCCCAAGAACGTAGAAGAGCGTGTGTGCGTGTGTGGCCATGCCACAGGCAAACAAAACATGCTAAGGGGCACATTCGAGGGGCGGTGGGTCCCATCCGCTGGGAGGGAGAGGCCCCAGCAGGGAGGGGTGCAGACAGTGTAATCTAAGCCAGGTGGTAGGACACCAGGGACTTCTCTATTATTCTTTACACTGTACACATGTACACTTTTTTTTGCCAGTGCAATACATCTCACAATAGTTTTTTACTTTAAAAAAAAAATTGTGGTAGGGACTTCCCAGGTGGTCCAGTGGTTAGGACTCAGCACGTCCACTGTAGGGGACATGGGTCTGACCTCTGGTCAAGGAGCTAAGATCCTGCAAACTGCTCAGCACGGTCAAGAAAATAAATAAAAATAAAATCTAAAAAATAAAGTAGGGACTTCCCCCGCGGTCCAGTGGTTAAGACCCCAGTGCAGCAGGCACACGTTCAATTCCCTGTTCAGGGAACTGAGATTCCACATGCCATGGGCAGCAGTCAAAAATTTAAAAACAAAACAAAACTTAAAATTGTGGTAAAGTACAGGTAACGTGACATTTACCATTTTCAGCATTTTTAAGCGGACATTTGAGTGGCATGGTATTTACACTGTTGTCCAGCCATCGCCACCCACAGAACACTGCCTCTTCTCAGCTCTGTCCCCATTAAACAATAGCGTCCCCCTTCCCCTCCTCAGCCTCTGGCAGCCACCACTCCACTGTCCGTTGCTGTGAACTTGACTCTTCTCGGTGCCTCGTGTGAGTGGAATCACACAGTATTTGTCCTTTTGTGACTGGCTCGTTCCACTGAGCAGAGTCTTCGAGGTTCATCAGTGGTGCGGCCTGGTGGCAGGGTTTTCTTTTTTAAGGCTGAGTCATATTCCCTTGTATGAATAAGCCACATCTGCTTAATTTCTTCCATCCGTGGACTCATGAGCTATTTTCACTTTGAGGCTGTTGCTAGTCAAGTGTGTGTCATGACCTATTTTTAAACACCAGCTTCCCAAGAAGGAGAGGGTTTGGGAAAAGACACACCAAGTGCTTCCTGGTCCCAGGCCCTGCATCTACTCACACAGAAAGTACCAGGGTTGCTGGTCCACAATGCCCACGCTACGCTCTGATGGCCACTTCAGATGCTCCAGGAAAAGGCAGAGGTAGTGATGATGCAATACCTTAAATGGTCATCTAAGAACATTCTAGAAAGTAGAACAGGTCATGCAAATGGGGCTTTTTTCATCATTGGTTTAAACCAGGGATTGGCAAAGTGCGGCCAGGGGGCCAAATCCAGCCCACCATCCACTTTTTCTCTAACGTAGTTCTTTTATTTGGAGAAGGCAATGGCACCCCACTCCAGTACTATTGCCTTGAAAATCCCACGGACAGAGGAGCCTGGTAGGCTGCAGTCCATGGGGTCACTAAGAGTCTGACATGACTGAGCGACTTCACTTTCTCTTTTCACTTTCATGCATTGGAGAAGGAAATGGCAACCCACTCCAGTGTTCTTGCCTGGAGAATCCCAGGGACGGGGAAGCCTGGTGGGCTGCCGTCTATGGGGTCACACAGAGTCGGACACGACTGAAGTGACTTAGCATAGCATAGCATAGCATAGTTCTTTTATTATATATTTTTAAGTGCATTTATCTTTGGCTGTGCCGGGTCTCTGATGCACAGGCTTTGCACAGGCTTTCTCCAGCTGCGGCAAGTGGGGTACTCTTCACTGCTGAGCACGGGCTTCTCACTGTGGGGGCCTCTCTTGTTGGGGAGCCTGGGCTCGAGGCACTCGGACTTCAGTGCTGGCAGCGTGTGGGCTCAGCAGTTGTGGCTCCCGGGCTTAGCTGCTCCTCGGCATGTGGCATCCTCCCGCACCAGGGATTGAACCCGTGTCCCCGGCACTGGCAGGCGGACTCTCATCCAGTGGACCACCAGGGAGGCCCCTCCACCTGCCTTTACTGGCACACACCCACACCTGTATGTCTGTGTGTCATCTATGGCGGCTTTCACACTATCAAGGGTGGGGCTGGGCAGTTTCGATAGAAGCCAGAGGGTTCACAAAGTCTCAAGCACTCGTTCTTTGGACCTTTACAGACGAAGCCTGCCAGCTGTTCAATGATTAACAGGAATCATAACACCATCTTTTAGTATTGCCATGGCGTGGAGGGTCTGGGGCTGATGACAGCAGGAACAGGAATTCTTTCCTCGGTTCTTAGAACCAGGGGAGGAGAGTCGGCTGAAGACCTCCCTCCGCCCCACGTCTAGCCAGCAGCATCTGAGCAAGTCCAGCGTGCCTGCCTGTCTGTCCCCATCCACACCACCTCTTGGCCAAGGCCTCCAGTTTAACCTGACTTCTCTCTGCGACCTTCAGATTTCACTCATGACCTCAACTGGCTGGAGAACCAGGCAACCGGCAGGTCACAGGCCAGCTGAGGCTGTACGTGTGTCCTAGGGCGGCTGCGACCAACGTCCACAGACCGGGTGGCTGAAAGCAACAGACGTTCACTCACTCACAGTCTAGAAGCCAGAAGTCTGGGGACCAGGGTGCAGGCAGGACGGTACCCCCCACACACACCCAGAGGCCCCAAGAGGACGCTTCCTGCCTCCTCCTGGTGTCTGGCTGTGGCCCTCACAGCCGCATCCCTGCCCTCTGCTCTGTCCTCACACAGCCTCCCCCTCCACGTGACCGTGTCTTTCTCCCCCCTCCTCGTCTAAGGGCCCAGTCACACTGGATAGAGCCCATCCCACTCCAGCATGACCTCATCTTTACTTACGTCTTTCGGGGGGTGTGGGAAGGGGAAGGGGCATGCCACGTGTACAGCTTCTAGGATCTTAGTTCCTGGACTAGGGATTGAACCTATATCCTTTGCAGCAACGCTACACAGTCCTAGCCATTGGACCACCATGGAATTCCCTTTATTTACATCTTAATCACATCCTCAAAGACCCTATTACCCTAAACGGCCACATTCACAGGTCCCGGGACTAGGATTTGAGCAGCTCTTTAGAGGCCACAATTCTTCAGATCTCTTAACAGAGATCTTCACTCTTGTTTCTCTCCAGCCCTTCTTGGTCTGCTGATGACATTCACAGAAGCAAAGTGTTTCTGCTCTGAGCTTCATTTACTAATTACTGACCAGGGGGTTTTTGTAGCAACTAACACCTGTGACCAGTGATTTTTATTTTGGCCAGCCAAAAATCATCTCTGTTGTTTCACTAACACTTTGTGGGTTATTACATTCAACAGTTATACCTGACACAGCCGTAAAGTCTTCTAGTTTTCAGGAAATGTTATCTTCAATCCACTCTTCTGTAGAAAGAAGCAAAGGCATATTCTCCAGCACCATGAGTTTCATTTTCACTCTCCGTATCAGAATCAATCACTAGGCTTTTTGTCTTTTTCTTGGTCTTAATACTCACATCGTCTAAATCAGAACTATATGCTGAAGAACTACCATCTTCTGAGACACTGGAATATAAACCACTTGAACAATCAGATACAAGAGCTGCATAAAATTCACCGAAAAATTCTTCTTCGATCAAAATTTTGCAATGTGTCATTTTCAAAGATTTTACCTTTATAACATACACAAGGTCGAAACAAAAACCTAAGGAAGCAAAAATGTGAATGATAACGGCAATCATGAGTTGTCTAATGAACCCTTGATCAATTTTAAGCTCTGACAACTTTGCCCAGAGATGTGAACTGTAACATCCTCTAAAAACACATTAAGACATCTCTGGTCAATAATGTGTTAAGTGCAAAGTCAATTATCCACAGACCCCTGCCACTGAGAGGGGAGAGGGAACATGGGTAGCTGCCTGTCCCCCATCCCCACTGGGGCCACCCCCACTTGTTATGAGCCCCTGCTCATGGGCTCACTGACCCAGCACAGGTCAAGCCCATGGCCATACGCCCAGGGACAGAGTCACAGGCTATATCCGGCTCCAGCCAGGCCAGCAGAACATTGTCCTCTTTGTCATAATCCCTCCGGTGCCTATAAACAGCCTGAGCGGTGGAGCAGCTCTTCCGGGCCCTCTCTCTCGCTTCAGAAGAATTATGTCTATTTTGCAGCAGAGAATTTGTGGCTACAAAGCCCATGTCTTTGATTACACAGTACCTGTCAAAGGAGACCTTTTCCACTCACCAGCAGGAGAACTTTTATGGCTTGAAGTGTCACAGGAGATCTATGCCTCTCCCTTCGTGGCTGCTACTCAGCCCAGATGGAGCCAGGAAGCCGGCTGCTCCAGGGACCGCCACAGGCCGCCGGAGACTCGATCCCGCAGATTAGACAGCCAAAGCCAGACACCAGGGGCACGAACGTCGCACAGGCAGAAGTAAATCCCCCCTTCCCTGGTCTCAGCTTCTGGTTTCACTCTTGTGCCCAAAGCACTCCTCCACAGGCCCTTAGTGACAAATGAGTGCACACTCAGATGATCCGTGATGCTTCGCAAGGTCCTTCCTCAAACGTTATCGAGTGTGATTCTTAAAGCAATCCTGGAGATTGATGAGGGAGACACTGCCATCCCTTGTTCAGAGAAGGGAACAGGGCTGAGCCCGGCTCAAGGTCACCAAGCTAAGAGGGGACAAATGACCCAGGTCTCACCATCAATCTGCACACGGAGTCTTAAAGGGTGCCGAACATCACTGTAGGGGAGAGGGGGTGGGGGATTTCCCTTTAAATAAATTTAAGAAGTCAGAAAGGACTGAAAACATACCCCAGATCCAGAGAGTAGAATCTATGCCATGGATCAGGAGTCGGGCTTCCCAGGTGGCTCAGAGGGTAAAGAATCCACTTGCGATGCAGGAGATGTAGCAGACACAGGTTCTATCTCTGGGTCAGGTTCAATCCCTCCTCCCTTGGAGGAGGGCATGGCAACCCACTCCAGTATTCTTGCCTGGAGGACTCCACAGACAGAAGAACCTGGTGGGCTACAGTCCATGGGATTGCAAAGAGTCGGACATGACTGAAGCGATGGGGCACACACACACACACACACACACGTGCACACACACATCAGGAGTTAGTCAACTATGGCCCAGGGCCCAATTTTGGTCCCTGGCTGAATTCAAAAATAAGCTTTATTGGAACACAGGCGCATCAGTTGTGTATTTTCTATGGCTGCTTGCTGGCTACAAGGGCAGAGTTGAGTAGCTGCCACAAGACTGAAATATTTGCTGTCTGGCCCTTTACAGTAATGGTTTGCAGATCCCTCTCTAGATGATGCCTGGGAGGCAGAGGAAGAAATTTGGGCAAGTCCAGCCCCAGGCACACACCCAGGACCTTGCATGCCCACGACAGCAAATCTGCAGCTCTGTGCCAGGCTTGTTCACAGTGGGAGCATCCAGATCCAATCCCCATCAGAGACAAGCAAGGGCTGAGTCAGGCGCCAGCTGCTTGGGCACCAAACCCCACTGGCTCTGTGTTCCGGATGGCTGAGCCCAAGTTCTGGGTGGAAATCGGCTGCCTTAAATAGGAATAAAGCATCAATTTGAGTTTGATTTCCAGCCTGAACCTCCAGGGCTACTGCAGTCCCTAAAGTTCCTTGCAACACGCTCAGAAATTGTGCTCCAAATTGGATCACTCCAACACTGAGAACAATAAAAGCCATCAGTGGAGCCGCTCCCGCCGTGGGGACGCAGTCTCACAGGGCCTTTTACCGCTGGAGAAATCAAATCAACCTCTGCCTTTGGAGGGTCCCCCTGCTCACATTTTCACCAGGTGGATATTTTTAAGCCGGTTCAAAGTGTGGAACAACATCCAAATTGAATCAGACCGGGCTAACCTGGAGAAATGGACCTTCCATTCTCAGGCAGGGCCGGAAAAGAGGACAAGGCCGGGGAGAAAAGGAGTCCCTTTGACACCGCTTGCCAATCACAGTCATGGTCGGCGCCCTTCATTACGACACTCGAGAACTCTGAGTTCACGCAGGACCTACACTGAGAAGATAACCCAACCAGAGCCCTGGATCCCTACCCCGTCTTGGGGCCTCTGCTTCCTCATCTGCAAATGACACTCAATCCTCATTTGATGTGTTTTGGGAGGAGGCTCACCTTGGAGCCAGAGAGTTGCAGCTGGAGACCTCAGGGCTAGAGTCAGATAATCTGAAGCGGAGCCCACCGGCCACCCCAGAGACAGGGTGGGACACACAGGATACAGGCCAGGATGGGCTGAGGCTGCTCAGGTGACCTGACTGGGGGGAGGGGGAGGGGAGGCAGGGCAAGTGATGCAGGCGGGGCAGGGTCTCAGTGAAAGTGGGATCCAGCTGCTCTCATTGCTCAAAAGCCAATACAGAGGCAAGGCTGGTGGAAAGGAAAGTTTGCTTCATTTCAGATGTTTGCAACCAGGGGCTTCCCAGGTGGCTCAGGAGTAAAGAATCTGCCTGCCAATGCAGGAGACGCTGGAGACTCGGGCTCGGTCTCTGGGTCGGGAGGATCCCTTGGAGGAGGGCATGGCAACCCACTCCAGTATTCTTGCCTGAAGAATCCCATGGACAGAGGAGCCTCGTGGGCTACAGTCCAGGGGGTAGCACAGAGTCGGACACAACTGAGCTTGCACGCTCAGCATGCACAACCGGGGGTGGGGGGTGGGGGTAGGGATTGGACGCCTGTCCGAAGGCAGACTCCCCATGCACAGCCACCTCAGTGAGCTAGAGCTTTTACTGGCAGAGGGAGGAAGCTCCATGCAGAAATAGCAGTCAGCTCTAACAGTCGTCTTGAAATTGGTCATCAGTAGTCTGACCCGCCTTATCTTGATTGTTTTAACTGCAGTTAATCTTCTGTACCAGGGTCGGCTCGTTCCCCTTTCCCTGAGGCCAGTTCTCGGAACTGCAGCCTCTTACGTCATGGCTAGAGTCTGGTCCTCAGGTAGTTAACTTCACCACCCGGTGAGGGCTTCAGTGTCTATAAGACAGCTCACAGGATACGGCTCAGAATATCATCTACAGCCCTTGAGAAGGAACTAAAGGTCCTCGCCCATGCTTCATGACTAAACTCTTATTTGCTTTCCTTTGACTGCTTTCCTCTGTTTTTGCATTTTCTCACGTCTGTGACTAAACTCATTCTTTGGCAAAAGTTTTTCCAGACAAAAGGCAGGAAGAGGGCATGGGGGACAGGGACCATGGGGCCTGTTCCGTTTCAGCACCAGCTTCAATCTCCGGGCCGGTCCTCCCAGACCAGCCCCTCTGTCTCGTCTCAGGCTCGTTTATCTAAGCCAAACCTTTCTGCTTGAAACAAGGCAGCCGCATCTCCCTCACCTACCACCTAAATGATCCTGACCAGAGCTTCTCTGGCTCAAAGCTGACTCTCCCTCCATAAGAAAGTAAAGAGGACTTAAGTCTCACCCCATTGAAATGCAAGGCCCTCAACCAGGTTTCTCTTGGGTTGGGGTGTTTTGTTTCTCTCTGTTGGGTTTCCGGCAAAGGTTGTTCTCATCCATCACTGGGCCAGAAAGGCCCCTGAGTGTCCATGGAGAGACGGATGACCATGCCCAGGGCCTGCCTCTAAGTTCACATCCCCCAAGTTAACAGCCCTGCTCCCTCCTGTCTCACGGCAGCAAAGCTCCATGACTCGGCATCTTTGCCAGTCCTCTTCTCTAAAAATAAACACACCTTGAAAGAAGTGGCTCGGGAAGGAGCAGGCTTCCCCACAGTGTGTAACTGGCTTGGCGCTGGTCCTTGACCTGCGTGGACAGTGCTGCTTCTGCTAGCGATGGTCAAGGCCAGAAACTGGCCTCCGCGTGGTCCTCTGTGTGGTTCATGCCTCACCTGTCACACTCCCCGCCCCACTCCGTGATCCAACCAGACACTGTCTTCCTGTCCAGGGGCTGCCGCGAGGAAGTATACAGACGGGGGCAGCTTAAACAATGGAAGTGCCCTGTCTCACAGTCCTGGAGGCTGGAGGTCTGCCAGCCAGGGTGGTTTCTCCTGAGGGCTCCTTGTTGGGCTCGTGGACAGCAGCCTGCTCCCCACATCTTCACCGCTTCCTGTCGTGAGTCTGTGCCCTGTGCGTGCTCAGCCGCTTCAGTCGTGTCCAACTCTGCGACCTGGTGGACTAGCCCGCCAGGCTCCACCTGTCCATGGGACTCTCCAGGCAAGGATACTGGAGTGGGCTGCCATTTCCTCCTCCAGAGGATCTTCTCCACCCAGGGATCGAAGCTGCTTCCCTTACATCTCCTGCGTTAGCAGGCGCGTCCTTACCACTAGCACCACCCGGGAAGCCCTGTGTCCCGAGTTTCCCTAAAATAAGGACGCAACTCACATTGGATGAGACCCCACCCTCCACCCTAACTCTGACTTAATTACCTCTGTCAAAACCCTCCCTCCGAAGCAAGGTCACACCGCGGGACCAGGGATTAGGACTCTAACACCCGAACTCGGAAGGATAAGGATACAACCTTCCCCTCATGACCTTCTTTCTCCGGGCCCACCCATCATCCCCACCCCCACCCCCACCTCTCAGCCTTCCCACATGCTATTCCCTGCTCCCACCCCTGCCCCCGTCTGTCCTCACTTCCTGCTAAACCCAACACATTCCCCAGCTCAGAGCTCAAGTACACCTTTGCAGGAGTGCCTGCCTCCCGGACCCCAGGCCAGGGCTGGACCAACACATGTGCTAAGGCCCCCTGGCCCCTGGAAAGCATCAGGGTCTGGTCTGTCTGTCCTGGGACCACGTAGGGACTGCACCAGCATTGTGTAGGCTCCATTCCCAAGGCTGCTCCATGAAAGCACGAATGAATGAGTCAGCGCCTCAGCGCATTTTCCCTAAAGCAGGCAGCAGAGGAACCTTTGCCGACAAAGGTCCATATAGTCAAAGCTATGGTTTTTCCAGTGGTCATGGACCAATGTGAAAGTTCACAGTAAAGAAGGCTGGGCACCGAAGAATTGCTGCTTTTGAACTGTGGTGTCAGAGAAGACGCTTGAGAGTCCCTTGGACTGAAAAGACATCAAACCAAACAATCCTAAAAGAAATCAACCTTGAATATTGATTGCAAGGACTGATGCTGAAGCTGAAGCTCCAGTACTTTGGCCACCTGATGCGAAGAGCTGAGTCGCTGAAAGATTAAGGAAAGACAGGAAAGATTGAAGGCAGGAGGAGAAGGGGGCAACAGAGGATGAGATGGTTGGATGGCATCACCGACTCAATGGACATGAGTTTGAGCGAGCTCCGGGAGATGGTGAAAGACAGGGAGCCTGTCGTGCTACAGTCCATGGGGTCACAAAGAGTTAGACACAACTGAGCGACTGAACAGCAGAGGAACCGTAAGTCTGCCCCATCCTCTCGCAGCCACTCTTCCAAACGTTATTTAAACCACGTCCTGGAGTGACCAGGGTGTGGTCACTGAGCTTCCAGGGTGTGGTCCAGACCGAGGAGTGGGCAGAGGTTCCCCGTGCAGCCCAGGTCCTCTCGCACAAGCCCTGGGGGCCTCTCCGTCCTCGCCCCCTATCTGTGAAATGGGATCATAACACGCCCTGGGGCTGCTGCGAGGACAGAGGAGCAGATAGTGTGCAGGGCTGGGGAGGGTGCTGGCTCAGAGGAGGCACCAAAAACGAGAAGGAAGGCAAACCACAGCTCCCACCAGCCTTCCGTACAGGCCCTCCTTATCCTCAAGGCCAGCGGGAGACCAGGCTGCCGCTCCTCTGTCATCACTATCAGTGAGGGCCCTGAGGCTCCGTCAGCAGACTCTGGCACGGGAACCCTGCTGCTCATCAAGGAAGTTTCTAGGGCCCTTTTCATCCTGCCTCAAGTGGTTTCTTGGGGGCACCTCCCTCGATTAGCAACTGTTAGAATCTGCCCTTTGGAACTCGGGGAAGGTCATGGAGCGGAGAGTCTTGCCTACAAGAAATGGCGGGGGGCGGTGCAAAAAGGCTTCTGTGCCCAGGAGCCACACAGGGTTGTGCTTCGTTTCAGCCTCAGCCTCCAAGTCCCCAGCCGCGCCCTCTACTCTGTCCTGAACCAGTGGAGGAAATGAGCCCATGAGAGCACCCTGCGGTCTCACCTGGGATTCTGCAGAACTGTCCTTGTCTAGCTCCCACTCTGGCTGACCCTACTGGGATCTTGGGCTCCAAAATCACGGCAGATGATGACTGCAGCCATGAAATGAAGACGCTTGCTCCTTGGAAGAAAAGCTATGACCAACCTCAGATCAGATCAGTCGCTCAGTCGTGTCCGACTCTTTGAGACCCCATGAACCGCAGCACGCCAGGCCTCCCTGTCCATCACCAGCTCCCGGAGGTCACTCAGACTCACATCCATCGAGTCAGTGATGCCATCCAGCCATCTCATCCTCTGTCATCCCCTTCTCCTCCTGCCCTCAATCCCTCCCAGCATCAGAGTTTTCTCCAATGAGCTCATCTACCTCTTAAGAAATCTGTATGCAGGTCAGGAAGCAACAGTTAGAACTGGTCATGGAACAACAGACTGTTTCCAAATGGGAAAAGGAGTACGTCAAGGCTGCATATTGTCACCATGTTTATTTAACTTATATGCAGAGTACATCATGAGAAATGCTGGACTGGAAGAAACACAAGTTGGAATCAAGATTGCCGGGAGAAATATCAATAACCTCAGATATGCAGATGACATCACTCTTATGGCAGAAAGTGAAGAGGGGCTAAAAAGCCTCTTGATGAAAGTAAAAGTGGAGAGTGAAAAGGTTGGCTTAAAGCTCAACATTCAGAAAACGAAGATCATGGCATCTGGCCCCATCACTGCATGGGAAATAGATGGGGAAACAGTGGAAACAGTGTCAGACTTTGTTTTTCTGGGCTCCAAAATCACTGCAGATGGTGACTGCAGCCATGAAATTAAAAGACGCTTACTCCTTGGAAGGAAAGTTATGACCAACCTAGATAGCATATTCAAAAGCAGAGACATTACTTTGCCAACAAAGGTTCGCCTAGTCAAGGCTATGGTCTTTCCTGTGGTCATGTATGGATGTGAGAGCTGGACTGTGAGGAAGGCTGAACGCCGAAGAATGACCAACCTAGACAGCATATTAAAAGCAGAGTCATCACTTTGTCGACAAATGTCCCTGTACTCAAAGCTATGGCTTTTCTGGTAGTCGTGTACGGGTGTGAGTTGGACCATAAAGAAGGTTGAGCACCAAAGAATTGATGCTTTCGAACTGTGGTGCTGGAGAAGACTCTTGAGAGTCCCTTGGACAGCAAGGAGATCAAACAAGTCAATCTTAAAGGAAATCAACCTTGAATATTCATTGGAAGGACTGATGCTAAAGCTGATACTTTTGGCCACCTGATGTGAAGAGCTGACTCACTGGAAAAAAGATCCTGATGCTGGGAAAGATTGAAGGCAAAAGAAGAAAAAGGCAGCAGAGGATGAGATGGCTGGATGGCATCACTGACTCTATGGACATGAGTTTGAGCAACCTGCAGGAGATGGTGAGGGACAGGGAAGCTAGGCGTGCTACAGTCCATGGGGTGGCAAAGAGCTGGATGTATCTTAACGACTGAACAACAACAATCCCTGGCCAGCACCCAGTCTGGCTGACGCTGCCAGGGCAGTAAGTGCCCCTCTCTTAATCTGCTGCATCCAGGGGCTGCATATGGAGATAAGGTGTCACTGAGACAGCCTGCCTTGGCTTCCTGACTGTGAGCTGCACCATCCTCTGTGCCCCGACCCCAGCCTCTATCAGACTTGCCACATGGCCACTTGAGAGCTGACTTGGTCCACCTCCAGAGCGATGGGCTTATCCCCTCCTGCAGTCAGCCCCCTGCCCGGCCCCCGACCCCCATCGGCCAAGCCCTGCCAACTGAACGACCTCCCCTGGTTGTCAGGGATACCCATCCACAAAGGCAAGACCCCAGTGAAGGGTAAGAACCAGGCCAAGTGGGCAAGAGAAAGGGGCCCTGAAGTGCAGGAACCAGTCAACACCTGGCACGCAAAACAGTTCCACTTACAAGAGCATCCAGAGACGGACCACCAGGGACAAATCTACCCAAGCAGGCAAACCTGCATGCTGAGAACTACGTATCCCTGCAGAAGGACACTAAGGAAGAAAGACCTAAATAAACAGAAAGACATCCCGTTCCTGGATTGGAAGACTTAGTACTGTTAAGATGACAATCATACCCAATTTTGAAATTCAATGCAATCCCTACCAAAATCCCAACAGCAATTCTTACAGAAATATAACATCCACCCTAAAATTCATATGGACTCTCAAAGGACCCTGAAGAGACAAAACAATCTTGAAAAAGCAAGAACAAAGTAGAAGAAATTTACTACGAAGCTACATACAGCGTGATGCTGGCACACAGCCTAGACACACAGAGCCCAAAGAACTGACGGCTGGACCAGCTGTGTGCATTGTGTGAGGAGCAGGTGGTAATGGTGGGCTGCACTGGCAGAGGTGGGATTAAGAGACCTAGAGTTTATACAGTGTACATGTACATAGTAAAGTATTTTTATGATTAACAATGTATTTTAATAACATTGTATCTAAGGTTCTCATGAGCTGGCTTGTACATTTTTCAATTCTGACTCTGGAGCAACTGTCTGAAGCAGTTTTGTAAATGTAACTTACCGGTAACTGTACTATATCTCCATTCCAGAGTTTAAAATGTTTACTGTAAATTTTGGCTTTTTTTTTTTTTTGAGGCTTTAACCTGGTACCTGATTCACTGAAAATTCTGTCACTTTACCTTGAAAACAGATTGTCCTGCTGATTTTCTTTGCGTCATCTCCTTTGGCGTATATGTAAAATCACTTTTGAATCCACCAAAGTGCTTCAAGGGGAAGCTTGGGGTTCTGGCACCTTATCTGTGACAATTCTCTCCTAATTTGAATAGCTAATCCCTTGGTAACCCTGTCCCAGGCTTTCCCTACTAAAACAAAACCTACTGAACTGATGGTATTTTTAATCCACATTTGTTAATTTTGGTGTTAAATTTAAAGACAACTCTGGAAGAACAAAGACTCTGAGTTCACGTGTAGTGATTATTGGGTTTTGTTTTTTTTTTTTTAAGGATAAAAATGGGGAAAATCGTTTTTCTCCTTGTACGTAACAAAACTAATATCAAAAATGCCACCAGCTCTTCTCTTGTGGCCCCTGTTTTTTTCCTGATTGCTGCTGTCTACTTAAATTTTCAAGTCAAATGCAGCTGCTGAAGTTTTTTGTTTTGTTACTTTTCCTCTAGTTTCCAATAAGCATATTACAGACATTCTTCTAAAAGCCATTCATTCTAGATTTTGCCCAAGGAATATTCTGCATAGCTTCTCTGCAAAAATCATGATATGCACTAAGTTTTGTGAATCAGGACCCCAAATGTTTAATTGTAAATAATTTAAGTTGCACACAATTGTTAGAGCTTTTTTGTTGAAGTTTTTCTCCGATTAATTAAATGTCTTAACTACTTCTGAAATAACTATGTATAGTAGATTATGCAAACCTTTACAGGCATAAATATTTAAACTGTCATGTCCATTTTAAGAAATTGCCATAAAGCTTCAGCTAAGCCTGTTCATGTATAAATACTAGAGTTTGTGCTATATTTCTTACATGCATTTTGGAGGATAAAAGAATGCCTGTTTTTCCTTTGCAATTTGCTTATGTAAATTCAGGTTGTAAAAAGGCAGTAAAAAGTTTGTGGTATGAGAAAAAAAAAAAAAAAAAACCAACAACGAACTGGTATTCATTCAATGGGGGGTAAAGAGTGGGCCTCCCTGGTGACTCAGACGGTAAAGCATCTGCTTGCAACATGGGAGACTCAGGTTCGATCCCTGGGTCAAGAAGATCCCCTGAAGAAGGATATGGCCACCCACTCCAGTATTCTTGCCTGAATTCCAAGGACAGAGGAGCCTGGCGGGCTACAGTCCAGGGGGTCTCAAAGAGTCAGACACAACTGAGTGACTTTCCCTTTTTCAAAAAGTGGACAGTAAGAGCGAAGGGAGAATCAACACCACAAGAGCTCAAGGTCACTCCACTGGTCACTGATCCCACCGTGGTAGCTGGTCTCAAGGGCGCTCAGTGAATGTGCTAATGAATGATGGTGTACCTGGAAGGCTCAAAGATTAACGAATCACAATGAACAAATGAGAGATGAGAAGCGGGGCACTGGAAAGAAGTGAAACTGAAATTGTTAGTCGTTTAGTCTTGTCTGACTCTCTGCAACCCCGTGGAAAGCAGCCCGCCAGGCTCCTCTGTCCATGGGGATTCTCCAAGCAAGAATACTGGAAGGGGTTGCCATGCCCTCCTCCAGGAGATCTTCCCAACCCAGGGATGGAACCCACGTCTCTTATGTCTCCTCTATGGGCAGGCAGGCTCCTTAGCAGCCTGGGAAGCCCCACTAGACACCTTTGCCAACAATAAGACCCCTCAGAAGTGCTCAGGCCCATAATACATATGGGCTCATTCCCCCTCCCTGAATCTCTCAGAGCATCATTTTAAAATCATCGTCTTGACCCTCTTGCTGCTGCTGTTGCTGCTAAGTCACTTCAGTCATGTCCTGTAAGCTATGATCGGCACATTTCTCCAATGACATGAAGCAAAATCATATAGGAAAAGTCCATATGCTTCATGGAGGATCCCATCCTCCCCTCCAGGCTAAGGATACCAGCTCAGATACCGGCAGTGGCCCTGATCTACGTGGGAGGAAGCGGGACAAGCTCTGAGAATCTGCTCTCAGCCACACACTTTTTTTTTTTTTTTTTGACAGCTTGATTGAGACAGAATTCACATTCCATGCAATTCACCTTTTGACAGGGTGCAATTCAATGATTTGGGGTATATTCACACAATTTTGGAAACATCACTGCAATCAATTTAATAACGTTCCCATCACCCCACAAAGAAGCCCTGGGCTCATCAGCGGTCACTCCTGTCTCTCCTGCCCACAGCCCCTGTCAATCACTAGTCTAGTTTCTGTCTCTGTGGATTTTCCTCTTCCAGACACACCATTCGAAAGGAATCGTACAACATGTGGCCTTTTGCGTCTGGCTTCTCTCACTGAGCATCAGGATTTCAAGGTTGATCCATAGTGCAGCTTGTATCAGTACCTTGCTCCTTTTTGCTGCCCAATAGTATTCCACCACGGAGAAGGCGATGGCATCCCACTCCAGTACTCTTGCCTGGAAAATCCCATGGACGGAGGAGCCTGGTGGGCTGCAGTCCATGGGGTCGCAAAGAGTCGGGCACGACTGAGCGGCTTCACTTTCACTTTTCACTTTCATGCATTGGAGAAAGAAATGGCAACCCACTCCAGTGTTCTTGCCTGGAGAACCCCAGGGACGGGGGAGCCTGATGGGCTGCCGTCTATGGGGTCACACAGAGTCGGACACGACTGAAGTGACGCAGCAGCAGCAGTATTCCACCGTATGGGGCTTCCCTGGTGACTCAGCAGTAAAGAACCAGCTTGCGATGCAGGAGATTGGGGTCGATCCCTGGATCAGGAAGATCCCCTGGAGGAAGACATGACAGTCTCCTCCAGTATTCTTGCCTGGAGAATCCCATGGACAGAGGAGCCTGGTGGGCTGCAGTCCATAGGATCAGACACAGCTCAGCAACTAAAAAACCATCACCACATTCCGCCATATGCAGAGGCCACACCGTGTGTGTCCATCAGCTGCAGATGGACATCCAAGCTGTCTCCACTTCGTGGCAATCTCGAACAAGGAGCAAAGACCTGGCAAAACCCTTAAACAAACAACAGTCTCTTCAGGGACAGCACTCACACGCCGCTTCTGATCAAGCCAGCTAAGTGTTTACAGAAAGGATATTCTTTTCTTCCAAGGGATTTTTCTAAACAAGAAAATTAAGAGCAGCCTACAAGCAGGGCTCTCAGAAAGAAAATCTAAATAATAATTGTAGAAATGTGTCCTTGTGACGGGGCCCGAGCAAAAAATAAAACCAAGCCCAGCTGCACACAATAAGATTGAAATGCTGTGTGCGTCTCCAACAAAATTTCAAATCATTAAAATCTCATTATACTAATAATATGTTTTCTGGATCGACTTAACTAAAACACTCTCTTCCCCTAACAAAGTGGAGACGTTCCCAGAAACGGTCGCAGCGCAGGGAGTTTGAGGAGGAAGTGCAATCCCCTGGGACACCTGGTCTCCCAGCCCATCATCTCTGCACGTTGTTTGCTGTCTGGACCCGACTGGACGACTGGCAGAAGTTATTGTTCTGGCCAAACAGTTCACTTAGGTTTTTCCATGAGATGTTACGGAAAAATCTGAATGAACTTTTTGGTCAGCCCAACACGACTGTGCTCTAGCTTCTGAGCTCTCCTCCCTTCACTTAGGTTCTTTTTTGAGTATTTATTTTATTTGGCTGCACCGGGGCTTAGTCTCAGCACGCAGCATCTTTGACCTTCCCTGCGACATGAGGGATCTTTAATTGCAGCATGCGGAATCTAGTTCCCTGACCGGGGATGGAACCCGGCTCCCCTGTATTAGGAGCGAGGAGTCTCAGCCACTGGACCACCAGGGAAGTCCCTTCACTTGTGTTCTTCTCTCAAGTTTTCGTAAATAAATGCAAGCAACCATCCAAATACTAATGATGGTCTCCTTATATTTTATTCCTTCTGTTCAGTTACTGCCGCCTGCAGCCTTCACTCACTGCACCTGTTCTGTATTTGATGGATACAGTGGGGAGTGGCCACAATGGTAATTTTGATGAGACCGATGGTTGACATCTAGGTAGAGCTCATGATGTGCGAGCCTAGGCATTCTCCTCAATTTTCACAATTATAATTTTCAAAGTGTGCAGAAACACATTAAGAACTTGGCTGTGAACACCTGCACACCACTGCCTGGAGTCTGACATTTTTCTGTAATTATTTCTCTATGTATCCATCGATCCATCGCTCTAACTATCTAGCAGTCTATCTGTATTAGTTGCCTGTGGCTGCCTTAACAAATTACGACAAATGCAGTGGCTTAAAACAATATATAGTTATTATCTTAGAGTTCTGAGGGGTCAGAAGTCCAATTGACTTGGGTACCAATTCCACTTCTGAGCACCAGCTGTGATTCTAACACCAGTTCCAATGTGTATGGGGTTTTTGTCCACATCAAGCAATTCTCGAGCGCTGGCCGGCTGCCTAACAATTCAATTTCACTCTCTCTGTATAAAATACATAACCAATAAGGACCTAAATTTCACTGGCTAACCCTCTGGTGTCAGGAGGGCTGTGTTCCCTCTGGAGGGTGTAGGAATCTGTTTCTTGGTTTTTCCAGCTTTTACAGGTGCCCACATTCCCTGGTCGTGCATCACTCCAACTTCTGTTTCCACTGACACATCTCTTTCCCTTACACAGCCCTCCTGCCTTCCTCCTATAAGGACCCTGTGCCCACTGGGATAATCCAGGATCATTGCCCCACCCAAGCCCCTCAACTCAATCACATCTGCTAAGTCCTTTTGACCATGTAAGGTGATAGAGTTAAGACTCTGGGTAACGGGATGTGGACATATCTGGGGACATCTCTGTGATCAGCCTGCCACAACATCGTAACGCTCATGCATTTCAGAGTAAACTGTAGACAGAGATACTCTGCCCCTAAACATACACATCTCTATCTAGAGTGCTGTATTTATTTATAATTCTTTTTTTCGAGTTGAAATGTGCATACATTGGAATGCACATCAAGATAGAGGACATCCCTATCAAGATAGAGGACATGCTCACAGTAACGGAGGATGCCATCTGCCCCTCCCCAGCCAGGTTCCAGCCCACCCCCGAGGCAACCAGCAGAGATTAGCTGTGTGCATCTAGACCTCCTCCTCCTCCTGAGAAACGGGGCTACGGTGTGCGCTCCTTGGGCCTGGGTTCTTCTGCTGGGCACAGCGGTTTGGAGAGCCGTGGTGCTGCGCACACGGGTCATGTGTTCCTTCTCACTCCCGGGAGCCCCGCCCACCTCTCCATCCTCCTGTTGATGGGTGGCCGAGCTGTCTCCGGGGTTAGGTTACTGTGAATAAAGCTGCTATAAACATTGTGCTCCATGGCTTCATAAGGACACAGGTGTCTATGTCTCTTGAGTATCTCGTATTGGAACTGCTGGGTCACAGGGAGGAGGGAGGTTTAGTTTTTCAAGAAACTATCAAACTGATGTCGTAATTTCGGCTCCACTGTAAACCCCACCTCCAGCGTGTATGAACCTTCTATCTGCTGCACTTTCTCCCTGAATTGCAGTGGGATCATTTCAGCCATGCTGGCAGGTGTGGAGTGTGTCTCTCTGCAGCTAATTTGTGGTCCGTTTCCCGGGTGTCTAACGATGCTGAGCCGAGGTCTTTTCCAGGTGCATGTCGGTCATCTGTATATTGTCTCGGATGGAACATCTGTTCAAACCTTTATTCTTTTACTGGGTTGTCTTTCTATTATCAGTTGAAGGAGTTCTTTTTATATCCTAGACACCCGTCCTTTATCAGACGTGTGTTTTAGAAATTGTGATAATGGCAATTTGTAATAAGAAATACATATATCTGATCTTCATCCAAATTTCTGGCCCTAGATCCTAAATCCTAGGAATTTCCTAAGTGATGAGAGTAATAAAGGCATCTTATGTGAATGAATGGGGTAAGTTGTGCAAAGCCCCTAGGTATACGCTAAGGATGGGGGTGGAGGCCAGGGGAACCAACCACGTGGTCAGAGAGTTGGTACTTGCAGGCACTCCACCAAACTTCCGGGGAGGAGAGAAGGGCTAGAGATGGACCTGCTCAGTCTCTAATGGTCAGGGAGTTCATCACCCACGCCTACGTAATGCAGCTTTTATGAAAGCCCAGAAGGACTGGGTGTAGAGAAGCTCCAGGTTGGTGAACAAAGAAGGTACTGGGGGGGGCAGCCCTTCCCACATACCTCACCCTGTGCATCTCTTCCATCCGACTGTCCCTGAGTTACATATCTTTATGATAAATCAGCAACCTACTGAGTAAAATGTTCCTCTGATTACTTTGCTCTGGCAAAGTAATCAAACCCAAGGAGGGGGTTGTGGAAACCTTAGGTTTATACCCAGTCGGTCAGAAGCACAGGTGACAACTTGGACTCGTGATCAGCAGCCAAAGTCGGGGGCGGTCTTGCGGGACGGAGCCCTTGACTTGTGGCATCTGGCGCCATCTCTGGATGGCATCTTAACTGAGTATTCTTCACCTGAGGTATTTACAGTGTTGTGTTAGTTTTCAAGCATACAACAAAGCGGGGCTTCCCTGGCGGCCCAGACGGAAACAATCTGCCTGCAGTGCAGGAGGCCTGGGTTCAACCCCTGGATCAAGAGGATCCCCTGGAGAAGGAATGGCCACCCACTGCAGTATTCCTGCCTGGAGAAGTCCACAGTCAGAGAAGCCTGGTGGCTTACAGTCCACGGCGTCGCAAAAAGTTGGAGGTGAATGAAGCAACACTTTGACTTCACTTCATACAGCCAAGTATCAGTTACACAAACACCTGTATCTACTTTTTTCCGATTCTTTTTCTTCTAAGTTATTTCAAAACACTGGGTAGAGCTCCCTGTGCTGCTCTGTAGTCCTTGTTCATTACGTACTTTATACAGAGAGAACGGCATTGAATTGTACTTTATACAGAGAGGATGGGATTGAATTGTACTTTATACAGAGAGGATGGGATTGAATTGCTGGGCAGCCGGCTAGCGCTGGAGAATCGCGTGATGTGGATTAAAAAAAAAAAAAAAAAACCCACACACATCGGAACTGGCGTCAGAATCACAGCTGGTGCTCAGAAGTGGAATTGGTACCCAAGTCATAGGAATATTTCCTTCCACGTGATCGCTTGATCAGACCCAGCTGAACTTACATTTCATTGAATAACGCAATTCCTCCAAACGTCCTTTGAGTTAAGTCCTCTTTATAGAAGAGGAAACTGAGGCACCGGGTCGGGAAGTATCTTGCCCAGGTCCGGCCCCCGAGAGCAGCAGGACGAGCTGTGACCCTCAAAGGTAGGTCCCCAGGTCGGTGGCCTTAACCGCCGTGCAGAGTGCCTCTTGCTCAGGCAGCAAATACACAAGGACTGTGGTAAGTGGCGTTTCTTATCATCTCTGGAGAGGGGAGGGGACGGGGATGGTGACATGCCAGGCCTGGGGACCCAGATGAGCCGAGTGCTGGCCACAGAGCCCACAGCCTCTGGGAGGAAGGCACGGGACATGGTGGGCAAGTGGGCAGCACGGGGCTCCGCCTTCAAGCCAACGGGGCAGGAGAAAGAGCGCATGTGAGGGCCCCGAGCCAAGGAAGACGGGGGATGGGCCGGGCGCCGGGCGGGCAGCAGCAGCCTGGCCGGGGTCCCGGAGCAGCACAAAGCCCACTGGGGTTCTGCCTTCTTTCTGCAAATGCCAACGAGTCCATTCAGCACAAAGTGGATCTCGTTTGTCTCCAGAGCATCTCTCTGCCACCGGGGCTGAGTGTACCTCATGCCAGGAATGATAATGACTTTGCTGCCGACCAGCTGGAAAGGTTACTGGCATCTGAATGGCTCTTCCAGTTGACAAGGTTGGTGGAGATTAAGAGCCAAGGCTGCCAAGGTTTTAATCTCACCGGCCCAGCAGCGTAACCTCCTGCAGAGGACTTTCCTTCTCTGGGCCTCTGTTTGCTCATCTGAAAAATGGGAATGACCAAGAAGTATCCACTTATCAGCTGTGCGTGAGGATTAACTGAGTCATGCGTGGAGTGGCTAGTGCTGTGCCTAGAATATCCCAGGTGCCAACAAGCCTCAGCTGTGAGCCCTGACCTGACTGGACTCTGTTCTGGGTAATTAAAAAAAAAATCTTTCCCTCACTTCTTAGATGAATGCCTTTTAAGCTTGTATATATTAAGGTCTTACTTTAAAAGTAAGGTATGTCTTTCAAAGTTAAGACTTTACTTCATTCAGGTCTTACTTTGAAAGATAATATTAATTTTCAAAACAAAAAAAAACAGAGAGATGAAGACACTTTGAGGCTTTGGGAAAGTTGTCCTTCCAAGTCTGTTTATACCAACAATGAGTTCTGACCACCGCAAGCCTGGTGTCCTCTTCCCCAGCCTGCTCAAAGGATACTCTGCCCCCATACTTATAGCAGCACCTGGAGGCTTCCAGCAGACTCTGTGGTGATAGGAGAAGCAGCAAACACCAAGGCCGGCCTTGGCTCCATCGAATCGGACAGCTGCTTCCGGGACTGCTGGATTCAAGCCAGCCCTGAGACTCAGGAAACCGTCAGTCCCTCCTCACCTTGTTAATAACTCAATATTAAACTAAAAGCTTAGTTTAAGCTATAGTTGAGACGATCCCCTGGAGTAGGAAATGGCAATCCACTCCAGTATTCTTGCCTGGAAAATCCCATGGACAGAGGAGCCTGGCGGGCTACAGTTTGTGGGGTCGCAGAGTCGGAGACAACTGAGCGACTCACACTTCCTTCGCTTTTCAAACTAAAAGCTAGATCCTTTGGAACTAACTTTTCAAATGAAAGTATGAAAACAACTAACTTATGAAAACAACAGGCGTCAACTATTAAGATGGTGTTACTTGGGGAAACCAACATCCCTGACCCGCTCTGCTTGACGAGCCAGTAAAGCTTCAAAGACGCAGACCAAGGACAATCATTTTGAAACACCCAAGCTTGACAAGCAAGCGCTCCAACTACTAACTTGCAAACGTAAGAATCTGCTCAGATGCTTCCTTAGGCTGCTGGCAAGGAAGCACCATCGGGGGGCCAGGGTGGGCGAGGATGGCTCCTGAGCCAGTCTCACCCCCGAGGACCACTGAACCCCAGCTCAGAAACACCTGCTGCAGACACAGGGATTCCCACTTCTCAGCAGCGCACACCTCAAGGGAGCGTGCACGATGCTTCCTGGTCATGCTTGGGCAGGACAAGAGGTAGGATCCCGACATTCCCCAAAAGGCAAATGGCTTAAAGGGTTTGTGTCACTCTGACACCAACCGCCCACTAGCACCTGCCCAGGACACGCTGTGAGAGAAGCAGCCCAGAGCTACGGACAGGATGCAGGACCAGAGTGAGAAGAGGCTTCTATTCCGGGTAGGACACTCACTCAGCAGTGAACCCGCCCATACACACACCAGGCTTGACTAACAGTCCCAGCATCGTTTCCCCAGCCCAGATGCAGCCTCAGAATCCTTCATAACACACAGGCAGACAGTCATTATCACTTGAACTGTCAGGAGGAAAAGGCCTGCCAGCCCGGCCGTACCAGGAACCAGCTGTGTCAATATGTACCTGTCAACATTATCAGTAACACTTGTTTCCCTGGTGGCTCAGACAGTAAAGAATCTGCCTGCAATGTAGGAGACCTGGGTTTGATCCCTGGGTCGGGAAGATCCCCTGGAAGGGAATGTACTCTTCCCTGGAAAATTCCAGAGACAGAGGAGCCTGGTGGGCACAGTGGGGTTGCAAAGAGCTGGACATGACTGAAGAGACTCAGCACGTGCTTACAAGCTCTCAGTTGCTGATAAGACCTTCATCACATTTTCTCCTCACATCACCTACGGCCAGGAGTCATCGTGATCCACGTGGGCTTGGTCGGGCAAAGAGGCCAACGGACACGGAGGAACAGGCCCTCAGAGCAAGGCTGCGAGCAGAGCTGGCTCCAGCCACCGGCAAGCTGCCCTCCCCAGAAACTCACTGCCTTTCCGGGAACCGGAGAGGCCTCGTGGCTCAGAAATGCAGAGCTGGTGTCTCCCCCACATTCTTCCAACTCACAAATGAGGAAGTGATGCCCCAAAGCTCTAACACAAAGACGGCAAACTGCACAGCGTCGTGAAAGGGGACTCCATGACCCGGATGCGTGGAGAAAGAAGGCAGAGAATGAAAGCACCCCTGGCCTCCAGGAGCCGGTCACGTGACGCCCCAGACACTGTGAGTCCCAGAAACCAGAAGGTGCTAGAGCCTGCCCACATTCCATTTGCTCTTTGAACCAGGAAGCGGCACCTCCTTTAATGCTACTAACAAGGAGCATCTCCAGCCATAAAAAAAAGAATGAAATAAGGCCCTCGGGAGCAACACGGATAAACCTGGAGATGATCCTACTGAGTGGAGCGAGCCAGACAAAGACAAACATCATATGATGCTGCTTACACGTGGGATCTAGAAACAAGGACACAAATGAATTTTACTTATAGAACAGAAACAGACTCACAGACACAGAAATCATATTTATGGTTTAAAGGGGAAAGGGTGAGGATAAGCTTGAATTTTGAGATTGACATACACACATCGCTATATATAAAATAATCTAAAAAACCTACCGTATAGCATTGGGAACTATATTTAATATCTTATGATAACCTATAATGGACAAGAATCCGAGAAAAGAATACAAGTATGTATATATATATATATATATATATATATAAGCTTCCCAGGTGGTGCTAGCGCTAAGAACCTACCTGCCAATGCCGGAGACAGAAGAGATACGGGTTTGATTCCTGGGTCGGGAAGTGCATGGCAACCCACTCCAGTATGCTTGCCCCTGGACAGAGGAGCCTGGCGGGCTACAGTCCACAGGGCCGGAAAGAGTGGACTTGACTGAAGTGACTTAGCACACACACAGGCATCTATATGTGTTGTTGTTGTTCGGTCACTCAGTCGTGTCCGACTCTTTGTGACCCCGTGGACTGCAGCACGCCAGACTTCCCTGTCCTTCACTATTTCCCGGAGGTTGTTCAAACTCATGCCCATTGAGTCAATGATGCCATCCAACCACCTCATCCTTTGTCATCCTCTTCTCCTCTTGTGTATGTATAACTGAATCACTTTGCTATACACCAAAAACTAAGATGACATTGTCAGTCAACTATACTTTAAAAAATAAAGCAACATTTCAATGAGTCAGAAGCGACCAAAAGCTCCTAGAATTGATTGCAGTTCACATTTATATTCTCTTCCCCCAATAGCACTGAGTTCCGGCCAGCAGATTGACACCACTGGGTCAACAAACGTCTATAAGGCGCTCCTGGACTTACTAATGGGCTTCCCTGGTAGCTCAGCTGGTAAAGAAGCCGCCTGCAATGCAGGAAACCTGGATTCAATCCCTGGGTTGGGAAGATCCCTTGCAGGAGGGCATGGCAACCCACCCCAGTATTCTTGCCTGGAGAACCCCCATCGACAGAGGAGCCTGGTGGCTCCATGGCGTTGTAAAGAGTCAGATATGACTGAGCAACTAAGCACTGCACAGACTTACTAAATGTCTCTTCAGTCACTACATAATCTAGTAAATAATATACTCATTAGGAAGTAAAGCCATTTTTCATCTGAAACCTGAAAGGTCAAGCGTATGGCTAATAGAAGGAGAAAACATGCTTTCTTTAGGTATATCTTTGCTGTGATGGAACCGCACATTTTAAAACAAGAAAATAGCTTGGTAAAAGTACCTGCCCTCTGCTGACCACAGCAGGGGGGAAATCCATCACACAAAGTACTTAAAATCCTCTCACAGCCGGCGCATACCCACTTACATCCGCTAACCATCCTTTAATTTTTCTGACGACTGGACAGGGAATGATAGGGTAAGCAACTTTGGGATGTATGATAAATATTAATTCCATGGACTGGGGACGGGAATTCAAAGCTGAGCTCCTCTGATGAGTGTGGGGTTGCCAAGGCGACCGGACTCTCCTGGGACCACTCAGGTATAACCAAGATGCTAGGAGGACCACGGAGAGTTCGCTGAAAGGTAATGAACACAAAGTCATCACTCCGGGCCCAGCATCTCTACCGAAGCAAAGTTTCCTAGAGATTTCAGCAGATGGCCAGGAAAAAATAAAAAGCCCAGTGTGGGACATGCTGACGTGCCTACGTGCTTCTCTCTGAAATGCCCCGGGTGCATCTGGACAGCAGTGGAACAAAGAGAAATGTTGGATCTGAAGATTATAAACAGAATAATAAGCAAAGGAAACCTGACAAAGCCATACCAAGCCCCCCTGAAAGCCACTTCCTCTCAGCCACAGAGAGAGAGGAAAACAGAGGAGTGATTTCCAGTGACTCCCCAAGGAGCGTGTACGTTACAGGGGCCGACAGACTGACCCCTCCCGGACCAATAGCAGCTCCCATGGGCAGGGGCAGCCCTGCTCAGAGAGGACGCGTGAGGGTTTGGAGCGAGAGACAACAGGGTCTGTTGGGAAGCTCACAGCCCACTGGATTCAAATAGGACCCACACAGACTTCTCTTCCCACTGAACCTTCCAGAGCCCACTGGGCACATGGCCCCAGTCCCTCAACAGCTCACCTCCCTCCCCTTCTTACCAGCCACCCTCTTTCTTTCCTTGTATGTCTGGAGGTCCAACCCACCTTCCCTGTGATCTACAGTGATCACTTCCTAAGCGTCTTGTCCTTCATCAAGGTGATCATGTCAGTAAAAAGCCCAAGGTACGTCCCACCTCCCTGGACAAAGGGGACCATACTCAGTACAAATCCCTTCCCTTCGTCTTGCAGCAAAGAAAGACTATTCCATTCTTATTTTCAAAGGTACGTGGGACAGTGTGCTAAGATCTGCCTAAAAGAGGATGTGGAAATCACTTCAAAGTCACCACCTGCCCCCAATAAGCTCTTTATGCAAACACCCCAAAAAGCTGTGAACTCCACACCTCCCCAGGTGCCTCAGCCCCGGGAGTAACTGGGAGCAGGGTCACCGTCCCTGGAGAACCAGCAGGGCCTCGTCTAACCTGTTTCTATGCAAAGTTCCTTCCATCTCAGAGCAGCTGCTGGGTCGCTGCCTCTACATCAAGCCCTGCAGCTGTGGCTTCCTCACGTCTCAGGAATCCTGCTGCTCCCAACCCCGTACACTGCCTCCAGGAAGCCCACCCTGCCTGCACCTACACTCCAGCTGTTTCCTTACCAGTCGCCCCAATCCAGTTCACTCCACACCAGACTATACTGATTGGACACTGGTGCCCACTATTCACCAAGGATGACAGGGTCCAGTGACCACTCCAGCCTGTCCTGAGGCTGACCACGGCCCACAAACCACACCACAGTCTGGCCGCTCTGAACGGCCTGCACTTCCCCAGTGGGACTAACTGGGGCCTCCTTCACGGCCCCTCCCATTCAGACTGGGTGTCCCCCTGGGTATCCATCACCACACCTGCCCCCGGCCCCACAGCACCCAGACTCCTGAGGACAGGCCTGGGTCAGGTCCCTGCAGGCCACCAGCTCCCAGCTGCCAGGTCAAGATTCTCCCCCGCTGTGTCCTTACGTCCTGGGAGCTCCGGGAGCCTCCTTCCTCTGCTGTCCTGGGACGGAGGTAAGCGGGCCTTCACCTCCCCACCCCCACCTCCCATCCATCTCCCACCAAGAGCAATTATGGAGGACTCAACTGCAATTTCCTCTGAACTTTCACAGAAATCTTCCATGTCTCCTCACTCTCCGTCCAGAGAGGAGGGGGTCTGCCAGGGACACCCCATCCTCCAGAACCCCTACCCCAGGTGACTCTGTTTGGGCCACACCTGCTTGTAACCAGCTGGCCCAGCACAGGTACCTGGCCCCTGTGGGCAGTCCAGATTCTCCCCTTTAGGGAACTGAGCAGCTGGCCCAGCACAGGTACGGCGGCCCTGTGGGCAGTCCAGATTCTCCCCCTTAGGGAACTGAGCTGAGAGTTTGAAAGAAAGTGAAGTTGCTCAGTCTTGTCCCACTCTTTGCAACCCCATGGACTGTAGCCTACCAGGCTCCTCCGTCCATGGGATTTTCCAGGCATGAATACTGGCGTGGATTGCCATTTCCTTCTCCAGGGGATCTTCCCGACCCAGGGATCGAACTCGGGTCTCCTGAATTGCAGGCAGACTCTTTACTGTCTGAGCCACCAGGGAAGTCCAAGCTGAGAACCACGGGTTTAAACTGTAGCTACCAGGTAAGGTTGTGTTTCCTCAACCATAAAGTGAGGGCAAAAGTCCCGCCTTGCAGGTGAGAAGGAGTGTGGGCAGGTGAGAAGTCCTATTCTTGCCGGGTACCTCTGTCCAGGTGCTCTTCTTACAGAGAAGGGTTGATGTGGGACAGTGTTTGGGGACAGCCCAGAGTCCATGCAGCTGGTCACTCTGTAAAGAACAGGGCGAACCGAAGGGAACACACTGGGGTCGGCAAAGCTGGTTTCAACTGAGAGTGTCTCCTGGAAGTTATTTAAAACCCAGAAAACTAACTCAATACTTTCAACCCTCAGTGCAAAGTTGCAGCCACCTGGTGTCTCTTAAGATCTAGTTCCTGAGGTTTCAGTCAATATCTTGCTCATTTATCTCTATGTGTATATCAAGGGCTCAGAAGACGACCAGGGTGAAGAAAATCAGAAGACAAGTCACAGGGCCGGAGAAAGTGTTTACCAAAGACGCATCTGATAAAGGATTTGTATGTAAAATACAGCAAGAAGTCCTAAAACTCGACTACAAGAAATCAAACCACTTGATTTAAAGAAGAAGGGACTTCCCTGGCAGGTCCAGTGGTTAAGACCCCGAGTTGCCAAGGCAGGGGCACAGTTCAGTTCAATCCCTGGTCAGGGAACTTAGATCCCACATGCTGCAAGGCATGGCCAAAACAAATAAAATAAAGGATACATTAAAAAAAAAAAAATGGGCCAAAGATCTGAGCGGACACTTTGTCAAAGAAGATGTACGGATGACACATGAGCCTAGAAAAAGAAGTTCCACATCATGTCATTAGAGAGTGAGAACCTAAAACCATAAAGAAAAGCCATCAGGGAACAGCAACTTCCTGAACACTTGCTTTCCCTGGAAAGCAGGAGAGATAGAGCCTCTGGCTCGGCAGTGGTGGGCTCAGGTCTCACAGGCTGGCACTGGTCCCTGGGGTCTGGGCAGAGGGCGGAGGTCAAGGCAGGCGGGAACCTCTCAGGCAAACAGGTGGAGGGGAGCCCATCCCCACCTTCCATCCAGGGCCTTCTGGCCCCAGAGCTGGACCCCTGCCTCTAAGGACTTTACACAACTGCAAGGGCATCCATCCCGGGGCACCCCCTCACCCCATCCTGGCCTGCGGGACTGCTGGGGACCCCCGCAGGGAGTCTTCCTCTGGGCCTGCTCCTTCCAGCTCGTTAAACCAAATGACTTATGTATGTGGCCCTTCACAGTCCCCGGGCTCTCTATGGGGAGTTTTGGGGTTTTTTAAGCGTTCTTTTCCACTTTTCCCAACGCCCCACTGTTCATCACAGTTCCGTTTTCTAAGCTGGGCCACCACATGACGCGACTTGCTTCCCTCCCATAGACTATCACAGCCTTAATCATGCTATGAATTCACCCAGGGCACTTCCTGCAAGGGTTCCTCCAAACCCCAGCACACATTTCTGAACATGACCTCCCCTGGCAAGTGACAGGACGTTCACCCCCAATACTGCCTCGGTGCTTGTCACAGCCCCGAGCTCTGCAGGGTCAAATGCCCCACGCACCCGAATCTCCAACTTCCCAGCCGTCCTTGTGCCAGCGCCCTCCCCCTCACCTCCACCCACGCTACTGAACTCATCATGGACTTTCTAACAAAAAGGAAATGAAACCCACCATGCAGCTGGCAGCGCCCAGCACACCTTGAATCACCGTCTTCCCGACGGTCCCTGGCAGGCAAATGAGCGCCTTCCCATGGGGGTCCTGAGTGGGGCCAGGACCTGCTGCAAGCGAACCACGTGAGTGGCAGGGAGGGCAGGTTGCCAAGGCAACAGGCCCAGAGGGAGACCAGCAACTCTCCATCAGTCATTCAGGACCTCATTCTCCAGCCTTCGCACCTCGGCCTCCCTCCCACTCCCCACTCCTTCCTCTCTTCCCACAAGACAGACCGAAGCCACGGAGCCCTTCCAAGGTCAGTCCTCTTGGAATTCCTGCATCCAAGCTTGGTAAGTGTTTATGACCTTCTGTTTGCATGGGGGGACCACTGAGGGTGCCAGGCACCCCAATCTTGAGAAATGAGGCAGGGGACCCAGCTAACTCACACAGCAAAGCGAAAGCAGCTGGGAGTTCCCTGGCAGTCCAGGGGTTAGGACTCAGCGTTTTCACTGTCGAAGGCCTGGGTTCAATCCCTGGTCAAGAAACTAAGATCCCGCAAACCGTGTGGTGTGGCCAAAACAAAACAAACAGGAAAAAAATAAAAAACAGCTATACTAAAGAAATATCTCTTTCCTTCTGCTGTTTCATGACTATTTTGTTCATCACTGGATGATTCTGACTATTCTTGGTATATTCAAATTGAACCAGATTCGCCCTTGATTTTCTAGGCGCATGCTAGTTCACAAAGGCAAAGACAAACATTTTGCTTTGGAACTTGGGGCTGGTCCATGAGTTCAGGCATTTGCTCTTCATATTCCAAGGGAGTAAATGTCACCTATAAAAAGCTGTCATCGTCCAGAACATTCCGCTGACTTGCTATTCTGTGAGAGATGGCTTTCCTGGTTCCTTCGGGTCTCAAACATCACCTGCTCTGAGGCCTTCCCCGGGCACCTGTCTGATTGCACTTTTATACCTTCTTCCTAGCAGATATTATTATAAGTCTGTTTTATTTATTATGACTGAGTCCCTGATCCATGAAAGAAGAGCCTTGTCCATCTTTTCTTCCTAGGGTCCCACGGCAGGTAATGAATGAATTGGAGAGTGTATGACATTTGTGTTTATAATTGCCATAAGGCATAAAGAGGAACTGAAATGATTTTGGTGAGCGTGACAGATCATTCCCGCTGCCCCTCTGATCTGTAGATCAGAGACGTAGGGGGAATGATCTAGGGTGCGGGAAGGCCATTTATCATCTCTTTTAGGAGGTGTGACTTGATAGAAGTAATGCAGCCAGTCTGGATCCTAAATGTCAGGCTTCAGAGAGGAGTGACTCATCTGCTTTGTACAACTTGTCGACTGAAAAAAAAATGCACAGCCTCAAAGTCGAGAGTTATGTTTTACTTGGTGGACAAAACTGAGGACATAAGCCCGGGACTCGGCTAGCTCTGAGAGAGGGCTCCAGAAGAGGCAAGGGAGGAGCCAGGATATGCAGGAGTTTTTGCAACAAAGACCAGGAAATCTGAACATCAAAAGATCACTGTTAATTAAAGAAAACCAGATATTTCAAATTAAAGCATTTAGTACTTTTCTCTGTACAGATGTGAGAGCTGGGCCATGAAGAAGGCTGAGTACCGAAGAATTGATGCTTATGAACTGTGGTGCTGGAAAAGACTCTTGAGAGTCTCTTGGACTGCAAGGAGATCAAACCAGTCAATCATAAAGGAAATCAGTCCTGAATATTCATTGGAAGGACTGATGCTGAAGCTGAAGCTCCACTGCTTTGGCTGACTCATTGGAAAAGACCCTGATGCTGGGAAAGACTGAAGGTGGGAGAAGGGGACAACACAGGATGAGATGGTTGGATGGCATCACCGACTCGATGGATGTGAGTTTGAGCAAACTCCGGGAGCTGGTGATGGACGGGGGGCCTGGCGTGCTGCTGTCCTTGGGGTCACAGAGAGTCGGACTCCACTGAGTGACAGACAACAGTGCTTAGGAAGCTGTCCAGGTCCAGGCTCACTGAGGTCGCCCCTCGGAGTTGTCCCGCAGCCCCTGCGGCCAGCGGCCCGCGCTTCCTGGGCTGAAGCATGGGGAGGGTGCAGGGGCTGCCCAGCAGGATTTGTCTCCATCCTGAATTTCCTCCTCCGGGTGCAATTCCACATCCTTTCGCTTACTGATATGGCAGACAACATTTGTTTCATTGATCAACTAAAGGTGAAAGGCCCTGCCCTCAGGAGGAACCATCTAATGTGGTAAAACTGTCCCCGGTGGGAAATGCATGGACACACAGACACACACGTGGACACACACACACAGACACACACCCTGGTGGGAAATGCATGGACAGACACACACACCCAAACACACAGGGACAGACACACACACACACGGACACACACACACACACACGGACACTCACACACACACACACACACACGACACACACACACACACACACACACACACACACACACACACACACACACACACACACACACACACACACACACACACACACACCCCCTGAGGGGAAGGTGTGTCAGTGTCTGTACCTCTGCTCAGCCCTCAAGGTAACAGGTCACAGACATCCCCAGGAATACACACGTCAAAGAGAGAAATTAACATGGGACCACATGAGCCTGCAAGCCTGTCCTTGGGGTACACATGTTCCTGGGGGGTACATTCGCCTGGCAGGTACAGGAAGACTCTCTAAAACACAGTCAGGCTCCAGGTGGTTTAAAGAACTCACTGGACACCCCTGACTCCGGATTCTCTCTCTCCCAAGGTCCAGACTGTGGCCAGCTCCCACCAGCCTGGTTCACAGCCACCGCAGCATAACCCACCCTCACCCACAGGAAATCTGGGCCAGGGGAAAGACTCCCCTTGCCAGAACAAAGGGAAAAATCAGGAATGCAGTCCTGGGAGAGGCCCAGGGAACAGCCGTGTTTTAAGAACACAAACAAGAGGCCCGAAGTCACATCCCCACAACTCTTAAAAAAAAAAAAAAATTGTAAGAGGTGGCAGGAAGTTTTTTAGGATAATTTTCGTGGACACGTGGAGGCAAACATGGAGGGGCCTCTGCAGTCCGTTCAGGAGGGCCTCGCGGCCTCGGGCACCCTTTTAGCCCTCCCCTCTCGCCCAGGCTGGGGGCGCAATCCGTGCGGTGCACCACACCCCGAAAACCAGAGGGCTCCCAGCCGTAGGCTAGCCCCGCAGTGGTGTCCAATAAATGCTCATTGAGCGGCCCCCAGGCAGGGCTGAACGCGCGAGCCTGCGGCGGGGGGAGGAGGCTAAAGAAATGGCTGGTGACCCAGGCCGCGGTGGGTGCAGGGCTGTCCCCAGCAGGCCAGGGGCTCGTCCCCACGGCTGCTCAGCGTCCTGTCCTCAGCAGGAGCCGGCGATGCGCGTTTCGATGACGCCAGGAGCCCAAAGCGGGCTCCAAGAGCCGCCCGGAGATAGGGCGCAGCCAGGTTGGCTGCTGGTTCCCGGCCTGGCGTTTAAAAGGGGTCAAGGGCTGTCCTGAAGGTCACGGCGGCGCGCTGCGCGCGCCCGGCGGGCTTGGGGAACCGTGCGCGCGGAGCCCGGAGCGGAGAGGCAGCGTGGTGCCCGGAGCCGCTCAATCGGGTCCAGCGGGGACTCGGGCCGCGTGGTCCCCGCTGCGCTCCATCCGGTCCAGGCGGGGCTCGGCGCTGTGCGCGCGCGGGCGCGCGGGGCGGGTCGGCCGCCCGCCTGGATCTCGCGGAGCGGAGAGCGGCGCGGGCGCGGCTGGAGGCCGGCGGCGGGCGCACTCACCCTCCTTGGCCTTCTTCTTCCTCGCCAGCGTGCCGCCCAGCTTGCCGAGGAACGATTCATCCTTCTTCATCCTGTGGGGCCGCAGGGCGGGCGAGCGCAGCGGCGCGGAGGACATGGGGGCGCCCGGGGACCCCGGTGGCCGGGCCGGGAGCAGCGCGTCTGGGAGCCGCCCTGGTCGCCTCCGCCGCCGCCGCCGCCCGCTCGCCCCGGGGAGTGGCCGGGAGGGCGCGGCCCCGGCGCCGGCCCCCGCCCCCCGCCCGCCCCTGGCCCCAGCGGCGTCCGCTGCCTGAGGTCTGGCTCTGGGTCACCACGTCCAGCCCGCGAGAGCCGTCGGCGGTTCCCACGCGCCGCGTCACACTCACTCTCCAAGCGCAGCGGTGATTCCGCTCCTAAATGCCGCCAATCTGACAGACCACGGGCCCTCTTCCCCCTTTTTGTTCTGCTCGTTTGAGCCCTGGACTCTGGTGACCTTACCTGGGCGCCGGCGTGAGGGGGGTGGGGGGGCAGCGAGGCAGCCAGGGCCACCACCTTTGCACAGCCATGGCACATCAGATAAGCGCACAAATAGGTCGTTTCATTTGCTGAGCTTTTCCCCACAACCAGGCCAGGGGCTGGGGGGAGCCCCTGTGACCTGTGCCCGCCCTTTAGAAGCTTGGCACGTGGTAGGCAATGGCTACATGGGTACCCTCGTGCACACCTCGCCCTGTCCCAGAGGAACTCCTGGTGATTCCCGCAGAGGTATGAGCCCTAGGGTGGAGTCAGGGGCAGGTGTTCCAGAGGAGAGCAGGGCAGGAGGACCAGAGGGGACAGTGTAGGGGCTCCAAGGAGGAGAGAGAAGAGGAGAAGGAAGAGGTTTACGGTGGAGGTGATGTGGTAGACTTGGGTTCTGCAGAGTTGACTCTGGGTGAGGTGGGTGGAGAAGGACTGAGCCTGGAGACCAGGTCCCAGGCTTCAACAGGAGAGACGTGAACAGTTTTGTGGAGAAGCTCATAGGTGGAAGGACTCCCAGGCTGGAAGGAGTGGGAAGAGTTAAGCCTATTTCCTGCTGGGCCCAGGCCAGCAGGGCAGGGGACTTACCCAGCAGATAGAGACTATCAGAGGAGGCCCAACTGGGGAGGAGCAGGGGGTGGCCAGGTCCGGGTGTGGGTAACATTGTTTTTCTGTCTCCCCGGGGGCTGGCCCTCTCCAGTTCCTGGGCAGCGGAGGTTTCTTTTGGCCTGCTGATTGGTGCTAGGCCCTGCCCTCCCACAGAGAATGCGCTGACTGCAAGGGCAGAGCCTTGCCCTCCCGGAGCCGGTGATCCAGGGGGACACTCATGCCCCGCAGTTAGGTGGCAGCCAGGTGGGAGGGCAGCCGGAGTGTTATGGACCAGGGTGCTTGCCCTGCTTAACCAACAGAAACTGATCATAGGCCAGACAAGACTTCCAGGCAGGGCTCTACTAGGGGTTCTACTGCAGCAAGGGGGAGCAAGAACAAACCACAGGGCCCCTTCCTCACTTCCTGGGGGGTGGGCAAACTGGTTCTTTATATGGGGCGAGGGTAGGGGGTGTATCCAGGGTCGGGTGGGAGGGGTGGCTTAGGTGGTTTGTCACCCCTTAGGTGACCTGCAAGGACATCCAACCAGTCCATCCTAAAGGAAATCAGTCCTGAATATTCATTGGAAGGACTGATGCTGATGCTGAAGCTCCAATACTGTGACCACCTGATGCGAAGAACTGACTCCTTGGAAAAGACCCTGATGTTGGGAAAGATTGAAGGCAGGAGGAGAAGGGGACAACAGAGGATGAGATGGTTGGATGGCATCACCGACTGGATGGACATGAGTTTGAGCAAGCTCCGGGGGTTGGTGTTGGACAGGGAGGCCTGGTGTGCTGCCGTCCATGGGATCGCAGAGAGTTGGACACGACTGAGTGACTGAACTGAACTGAGGTGATGCTGAGTGCAGGGGGCAGGTGCAGTGCTTTTGCTCCTGGCTCTTCAAAAGTGACAGTGGGGTCTTTTGGTCTCTCTGTGTCTTTTGTCCAGAACTTGCCCTAACTGCACATGTGCACAGTTATTTTCAGTCCTGTATTGTTTCTTGGGATTTTGTTGCTGAAGGAGAAGTGTGTCCAGGTACAGGCATTGCAGCACAGCATCCCGGGTCCCAGGCCTGTCTCAGGAAGAAGAGAAGGGATATGGATGCCTCATCCCCTCATTAGCAGCAGGCAGGATGGAGAGAACTCGAGGGAAGACCCAGGTACCCAGGAGAGGAGAGGCGGGCCAGGGGTGCAGGCTGCCCGGGTGTGACTGAGTGAGCAGATGAGGTAGGGAGATCAGTGATCCCGCACTAGGAACCCTGAGGATGGGTTAAAGCAAAACCCCGAGCCAGAGACCAATTCAGAAGCTACTGTAAGGGGCGAGACCAGAGTTGCCCGTGGCAGTGGCAGAAGGAAGGGACAGATAAGAATAAACTTTCAAGGCTGCAAACCACAACCCGTGGGGAATCCTTGGATGATTGGTTTAGGGACAGGGAAGGGTCAGAGGGCTCTGAGGCTTCTTAGCTGTACGGTCCGATTTGGGGTGTCACCAACCACACTGAGAGATGTGAATCTCTCAGAAAGCACAGAAAGTTGGTGAATGTGGTCACTGAAATCCTGATGACGTCATGGCTCAGTCAAGGCTAGACTGCTCTGAATGCTGAGGGAGACTGACGTCTGCGGCAGGGCTTTCTGGCCCCTCTGAGAATCTGGTGCGAGGTACAGACTGTCTGCTCTAAGGAAACACACACACAAGGTGCTGGACACTGTTTACAGACACCCACAGTCAGCCCACCCTCCCACCGCCCTAGGCATAGCCGCAGAACCCAGGAGGAGAGCGTGCCATCAGGAGAGGGGGAGGAAAAAACTCTTGGGAAATAAACTGGGAAAAGCTGAGCTCCCAGGCATGGTCCTGGATGCCTTGTAATTGCCCAGTCGATGATCAGTTGGATATTTCATCAGTGGCTCCAGCTTCCCAGCGGACACACAGAATTTACAATTTTCCTTCGGTCACTGCTAACTTGAACACCACAAAGACAGATTGGAGCCTGCTTTAAAAGATGCCCTTACACCATGGAAGAATCTCTCTAGAAGATACTCAAGTCCTGCCAACCGCCCACCTATTTCAGAAAGGACTATTGGCTGCAGTCAAGTGATTCTCAGTTGGAAGAGGAACTGACTTGGGCCTCACATGACAATGGGGTTCTGGAATTTTGTAGACATCATGTGTGTAGAGGCATAATCATGTTTCCAGCACCAGGTGGTACGTGCTGCTGAGAAATCAATCAAAGCAGAGACTTCTGGATTCAGTTCATTGTCGTTCCCTCCCCCGAGGTGAGGGATGGTCCTGGCAGCCTCAAAAACGCTGGACCATGGGCTCTGTTTCCCTTGCACCTCTTGGACTGGAGGATAGTCTGATTTTTTGTTTTTAATGTTCTTGGACCTTTGACCTTTTTTTTTTTTTTTTAATTTTTGGCTGCTCTGAGTCTTCATTGCCTGGGGTGGGCTTTCTCTAGTTGTGACAAGTGGGACCTACTCTTCCTTGCAGTGTTTGGCCTCCTCATTGTGCCTGCTCTCCTGTTTCCAACCACACAGGCTCTACGAGATGCTGGCTCAGAGCTTGTGGCTCCTGGACTTAGTTACCCCTCCGTGTGTGGGATCTTCCCACATCAGGGATCGAACCCATGTCCCCCACATTGACAGGAGGAGTCTTATCCACTGTGCCACCTGGGAAGTCCTGGTTTCTTATCAAATGCAGCTTACAAGCTTTTTTACAATTATTGTGTTAGTTGTAACATATTTGTTTTTATTTTTGACTCTTGTATGCTACAGATAACAATCAAGAAATGACTTAGTGGCTGTGGATGAATTTGGGTTTCTTTTGCAGAGTTAGAGGCTGGAGGGATTAAACTAAACCCCAGAAAGTTTCCCTCGCTTCAGGCCTTGGCTCCTGGGGAATTTGCCCAGCATTCTCTCCCGAGCAGTCTAACTAAAACAACTTTCCAAATTGCTTTCAGAGCTGCAAACGTCTATATACACTTGAAGGTTGGAAAGTGCTGGTTGTTAAGAGAGAGAATTTAATGAGAAGCAGAAAAATGATCTTAGTTCCTGTCCCCACCTGCTCAACCTTCCACTTCTTCAGTTCAGTTCAGTTGAGCACTCAGTTGTGTCCAATTCTTTGTGACCCCAAGGACTGCAGCACGCCAGGCCTCCCTGTCCATCACCACCTCCCAGAGTTTACTCAAACTCATGTCCATTGAGTTGGTGATGCCATCCAACCATCTCATCCTCTGGCGTCCCCTTCTCCTCCTGCCTTCAATCTTTCCCAACATCAGGGTCTTTTCCAGTGAGTCAGTTCTTCGCGTCAGGTGGTCAAAGCATTGGAGTTTCAGCTTCAGCATCAGTCCTTCCAATGAATATTCAGGACTCATTTCCTTTAGGATGGACTGGTTGGATCTCCTTGCAGTCCAAGGGACTCTCAAGAGTCTTCTCCAGCACCACAGTTCAAAAGCATCAGTTCTTCAGCACTCAGCTTTCTTTATGGCCCAACTCTCACATCCATACGTGACTACTGCAAAAATCATAGCTTTGACTAGACAGACCTTTGTTGGCAAAGTAATGTCTCTGCTTTTTAATAGGCTGTCTAGGTTGGTCATAGCTTTTCTTCCAAAGAGCAAGTGTCTTTTAATTTCACTTGCTCCTTCTAATTTCATGGCTGCAGTCACCATCTGCAGGGATTTTGGAGCCCCGCAAAATAAAGTCTGACATTGTTTCCACTGTTTCCCCATCTATTTCCCATGAAGTGATGGGACTGGATGCCATGATCTTAGTTTTCTGAATGTTGAGTTTTAAGCCAACTTTTTCACGCTCCTCTTTCACTTTGATCAAAAGGCTCTTTAATTCTTCTTTGCTTTCTGCCACAAGGGTGTTGTTATCTGCATATCTGAGGCTATCGATATTTCTCCTGACAGTCTTGATTCCAGCTTGTGCTTCATCCCACCTAGCATTTCGCATGAGGTACTCTGCATATAAATAAGCAGGGTGGCAATATACAGCCTTGACGTACTCCTTTCTCAATTTGGAACCAGTCCATTGTTCCATGTCCAGTTCTAACTGTTGCATCTTGACCTGCATCTGCATACATATTTCTCAGAAGGCAGGTCAGGTGGTCTGGTGTTCCCATCTCTTTAACAACTTTCTATAGCTTGTTGTGATCCACACAGTCAAAGACTTTGGTGTAGTCAATAAAGCAGAATTAAATGTTTTTTGGAAGTCTCGTACTTTTTCTATGATCCAGCAGATGTTGGCAATTTGATCTCTGGTTCCTCTGCCTTTTCTAAATCCAGCTTGAACATCTGGAAGGGATGGTTCACATATTGTTGAAGTCTGGCTTGGAGGAATATGAGCATTACTTTGCTAGCATGTGAGATGAGTGCAGTTGTGTGGTAGTTTGAACATTCTTTAACATTGCCTTTCTTTGGGATTGCAATGAAAACTAACCTTTTCCACTGCTGAGTTTTCCAAATTTGCTGACATACTGAGTGCAGCACTTTTGCAGCATCATCTTTTAGGATTTGAAAGAGCTCAACTGGAATTCCATCACTTCCACTAGCTTTGTTCATAGCTTTGTTCCACTTCTTAGCATGCCGCATGCGTATCGCCTGGGCCACGGCTTGGCATGCATTTTACATTTAGAAAATCATTATGAAAATCAGGTTACATGCAGCCACCCCCATGATAGAAAACCATTTGATTTGCTTTAAAAAAAAAATGATTTATTTATTTACTTTGGCTGTGCTGGGTCTTGGTTGCTGCATGCAGGCCTTCTCTAGTTGTAGCAGGCGGGATCTACTCTCTAGTTGCGATGCTCCAGGCTTCTCATTGTGGTGGCTTCTCTTGTAGCTTCAGTGGTTGCAGCTCAGAGGCTCTAGGGCTCAGGCCCCTGAGTTGTGGCACATGGGCTTAGCTGCTCCTTGGCATACGGGATATTCCCGGACCAGGGACTGAACCCGTGTCCCTTGGATTGCAAGGCGGATTCTTAACCACTGAACCGCCAGGGAAACCCCTCGATTTACTTTTGAACTATGGCTTCCATCTTCCAAAGGTTCCATCTCCTTACCCAAATGGCTCAGTGGTAGAGAATCCTCCTGGCAATGCAGGAGACATGGGCTCGATCCCTGGGTGGGGAAGATCCTCTGTAGGAGGAAATGGCAACCCAATTCTTGCCTGGAGAATCCCATGGACAGAGGAGCCTGGCCTCTATGGTCCATGCGGTCACCAAGAGTGGGACATGACTGAACACATGATGGATGGATATAAGAATAAGAAACAAACATTCCAGGAGCACGAACTGGATCCAGGCCCTGGGGGAGGCCCCACACCGTGTGCTCTTGGGCAAACTCAGAGCCAGGTTCTCCAGCCATTCCGTCCGTCTTCCTTGCAGATGGACAGGCTCTGGGCGATGCAGGCGGATGTCATCTGTCCTAACACCAGTTGCGCAGAGCAAACAAGCCGCCTTGAAAGTAACCAGACAGGAGAATGAATACACCTATGGCTATATTCATGTAATGGAATTCTAGCAAGCAATCAGAAAGAGCTGCAGTCACCGTTTCTCAAAAACATGTCCAGGGACTTCTCTGGCGGTCCAGAGGTTAAGACCCCGAGCTCCTAGTGCAAGGAGGACACGTTCAATCCAATGTCAGGAAACCAATATCCCACAGGTGGTGCAATGAGGCCAAATTAGAAAAACAAACAAACAAAAAAAAATGCATTCAGCCACAAAAGCCAGTGCCAAGGCACACAGAGAGTCCACTTATTTGAAGTTCAGCAGCAGGCGGCCTCTGTCCTCTGCTGAGAGTGGTCAGAGTTCTGAGTGATGCACACTGGCCATATCTTGGGCTGGCTGTGGCGGGGTGGGTGGCTGGGGGTCACACAGGTTGTTTGCTAAGTACAAATCCATCACCCACACACTGGAGAATTGTGCGTTTCACTACGTGTCACTTACACCTCCATAGAGGCTTGGGGGAAAGAAAACGAATGAATGGCATGCCAAGGCAAGATAATTTGAGTTCTCTTCCTTACCTGCATTTGGGTTTCATTCCTTCTCGACGCGTCTCCTGTGATAATACGGCAGCTCAGGAAGCCCTTAAAGGGAGTTTTAAAAGCTGCACGCCTTCTCCCATTTCCCTTCCAGAGAAGAAGAGATATCTTTCAAAACACAAAAAACGGCCTTTAGCTCTCGGGGAGAGAAAAGAGAGCTCATTCGAAGGAGGACTGAAACTGTGAAATGTTCCCCTGTGCTGTTCATTCTCAAACCTAGCAATTTCAGGAGGCTTAGAAGTGTGTAGGCAAGCGATGGAAATAATTGATTCAGTGATGGAGAAAATGCCTTATTTCCCCCAGGTTACACTCCAATGCAGTCTTTCTGCCCTTTGGAGCAGCATTTCCAAGCGTGCTGTAATCATAACATCCAAAGTAGTCTTTTGAACGGTGTGATTTAATCAGTTTGCTAATTTAGTGATCTGGCAAGGGAGGAACCTGTGATTTTCGCTTTAAATGCTAGAAGCATGAAAAGATGACCACACTTGCCCAGAATCTTGAAACTGTGGTGGTAACACTTTTTTTCCCGAACCACGTGTGAGAGAAACACAAATGCCTGACTGCAGTGATCAACAGCTTTTCACTCAAGCGATTTTGGAAACATCAGCACACTTTGAAACAAGGGAAGTTGGATTTTCATTTATTGGCAACTCCTCTGAGTCTTCTTTTTGCCTAGTAGGCAAATTAAACTACGCATACACTTTGTTCCTGTAAATATTTTAGAGATGAGGATTGCATGAGAGATTGGCACCAAGTTATTAATTCCTCGTCTTGCATGGGGGAGAGATTGGGAAAGTCCTCTAAAAGATTATGCCCCCTTCAAAAAAGATTGACCCCTAGCTTTCAGAGAGCAAGTTCCTTGAAAAGTGCCAACATCTCTTATGCGAGTGGGAGAACAAAGGCCCAGCCTATTAGACAGTCACACGTGAGTCTAAATTTCTTTCACCGTTCATTTATCATAATGTATTATCACCTGCCTAGAAAATAAAAGGCTTTACTTTCCTCCTCCTGTCTCACTGGGCACAGTAAGGGAATAAAAGCTGTGCTTTTTTTGTTTTTGTTTTGATTTATTTGGCTGTATCAGGTCTTAACTGCAGTAGAGCTGGCACACAGGCTCAGTAGTCGTGGCCTGCAGAGTAAATCGCCCCGCAGCATATGGGATCTTAGTTCCCAGACCAGCAATCAAACCCACATTCCCTGCATTGGAAGGCAGATTCTGAACCACTGGACCACCAAGGAAGTCCTGAGAGCTGTGCTTTGTGTGGAGGGGAAATGGTGAATGGTCGGGGTCCTCTAGGGCAATGAGCTTGCTGCCAGATGGAGCAGGGGAATTAGCCACCAAGCACGTCAGGAGAACATCACTGGGGCGGGGAAGACAGGGGCCGGGGTAGGGATCTATAAGGAGTCAGGCAGGAAATATTTTCCACTTTTGGGGCCAGACAGCCTTTGCAGGTCCTCGGTTTTGCTCTCATAATCTGAAAACAGCCACAGACAATACGGAAGCAAATGCATGGGTCTGTTCCAATACAAGTTCATTCTGCACTCAGAACTTTGGAGTTCATATTATTTTCATGTGTCACAAAACATTCTTTTGATGTTTCTATCAACACAGTTACAACATGAACCCATTCTTAGCTCACAGGTGATACAAAAAGCAGTCTGGATTTGGAAGCAGATTATACCCAAACTGCATTTCATTTAACTGCATTTTTTTAATTTCTTTTTTTACTTCTTATCTGCATGTTTTTGCCAGAAGGCCCTAATAGTGGTAATAATGATGGTGCCACTAAAAATCAATGCCTAAAGGTGCCAGTGACTCAGAGTCTGTTGTTTGTAACTCCAAAGCAGTACACAAAAGCTTCCCGTGCATTGGAAATTTATTGTTAGCACACCTCTTCCAAAGTGGGTCAGTAACAATCACGCTTCTTATGTCTTACTTATTCTATAAGACTTGTTTATTCTGTAAGACTCTCCACACTGTTACCCAGAGGTAGGAGTGTGTTGCAGCTGTTGTTGTTTGTTGTTTAGCCTCTAAGTCACGTCCAACTCTTTTTCAACCCCATGGACTGTAGCCCACCTCCTCTATCCATAGGATTTCCCAGGCAAGAATACTGGAGTGGGTTGCCATTCCTCCTCCTGGGGATCTTCCTGACCCAGGGGTCAAACCCACGTCTCCTGCATTAGCAAACGGGTGCTTTACTGCTGGGATGGACTGTCTTTCTGGAAAGTAGGAACCACTTCAACATACATCACTGAACACATAAGTTAAAGCAGAGTCCAGCGACGCCATATGACATAGAGCAGGACAGGGCTGTCTGACGTGTGTGACGCCATCCACGATGTGGGGTTAAACAGAAAAGCAAGCTGTGCTTCCACTGTCCATGCTTATGCACTCATTGATTTCACACGCCCTGGGTGTCAGGGGAGGTGCTGGGCATGACTCCAGGCCTTGGGATGTACCAGGCACAAACTCGAGCAGGCCTGCCCGGTGGAGCTTACATCCTCATGGCAGAGGAATAAAGTCAGTGATTTTGAAAACCCATGTACAAGAGAAAGACAAATATCATGATATTGCTTATGTGGGATCTAAAAAAAATGATGAAATATACTTGTTTATAAACAGAAATAGACTCATAGACATAAAAGACAAACTTACAGTTATCAAAGGGGAAAGGCGAAATTAGGATTTGGGGATTGACATATGCACCATCATACATAAAATGTATAACCGACAAGGATCTGCTGTATACCACAGGGAACTGTACTCAGTATCTTGTAGTCACCTAAAGTGGGGAAGAATCTAAAAAGAATATACATAGATGCATAACTCAATCACTTTGCTGTACGTTGAAGACTAACACCGCATTGCAAATCAACTATATTTCAAATAAAAAACTTTAAAGGAAGTTTTCAAAAAAATAACCCAAGTACATATATGTGTGTTATACATACGTACGTTTTACACATATGTAAACCTTTACGGAAATCCACCTTTTAATCCTCAAACACTTTGTCAAGGGGAAACGGCTGATTTTGAACTCTGCCTTTCTATCTGGCAGCACTAACAATAACAAATGGAAATTTATGCAGAGCAAATAGAACTGATTTCAGGACTAATCAAAATACATTTTGATTGAGAAAGCGGATACTCAGAAAGCATGTGATCATCAGGGAAATGCACCATCTCATGCACAAGGGAGACCAATTTTCATTTGTTCAGGGTCACGACTCCTATATTAAAGTATGTTTTACAGTATGGTCCGTGATTATCCAGCTATCACACCTACAGTAGTTCCTCACTAACTGAGACCTGAAAGCTGAGCAGCTGTAAGCAAATTATGCTCTGGAATCAGGACAGTATTAAACCGTGAAGCTCAGCTCTGTGTGATAAATTATCTTAGACTGTCAACATTTCAAATTTGCAAGGAAATCAGAAAATGCAAGTCTTGAAAAGGCTATTCGATAGTCAGTGCTGTTTAAGTATTTATTATTTACAAAGCAGAAAGAGACTCACAGACTTAGAGAATGAAATTATGGTTACCAGTGGGCAAGGGTGGGAGAGGGACAGTTAGGGAGTTTGGGATGGATGTGTACACACAGCTGTATTTAAAATGGATCAGCAACAAGGACCTACTGTATAGCATAGGGAACTCTGCTCAGTGTTACATGGTGGCCTGCATGGGAGGGGAGTTTGGGGGAGAATGGATACATGTAAATGTATGGCTGAGTCCTTTGCTGTCCACGTGAAGCTATTACAACATTGTAATTGGCTATATTCCAATATAAATATAAAAGCTTTTTAAAAATTTATTATGAAAAACTACTAAAATATGGAGCTGATTTTTTTTTTCCCCAGAAACACTATGGCGGCAGTAGCCTGGGCCCTTGCCCTCCAGGTGGCTGACCATGAAGCTACCTGTAATATAACCTACAAACCATTATAAAAGTCAGCCCCATAGACTGCAACTAAGAACACTTTTCTACAATGAAATGCGGCAGTTTTCTTGTTATCTGAAAGAAAAAGGCAAAATGAGTCTTTATTTTCTCTAGATGCATCATATCTTTCATGCAGTAAATATTCAGTAAATATTTCATGAATCAGAAAAGCCTGCCCCTAGAGGTGGAAACAGCCTAGTGTCCATCACAGACGAATGCATAAATGAAACGTGGTCCAACCCGACATACCCACATGTGATGCCTACCCACGCAACAGCAGGGACCACCCTGAGGACATGACGCTCCGTGAAATAAGCCAGACACAAAAGAAATACCGTACGATTTCCCTCACAAGGGCACCTAGAAGAGTCAAGTTCCCAGAGACAGAAAGTAGAAAGGGGGTCGTGGGGGGCTGGTTTAATAGGGACAGAGAGAATGGGGAGTTGGCTTAATAGGGACAGAGTTTCAGCTTTGCAGGATAAAATGAGTGTGGAGGTGAAGGGCGGCAATGGTGTCCAACAGTGAACTTAATGCCACTGAGCTGTGTATTTTAAATGGTTGAAATGGTGGCTTTTATCTTAAGTATGTTTTTACCACCATTTTTTAAGCCCGTGTCTAAGGCACCAAATAAATCGGGCCCTGAAAATAAAGGTAATGTAAGAAACTAAGTGGGAAAAGCTAAGACTTTCCCAGGGAGGAGAAGTAACAGGAAAGAGAGACGGATGAATAAACCCAGCAGCTGAAGATGGAAGAACAGAGAGTGGATAGTCCCCTAGAGACAGAAGCGGGTTAACCGGAGGGCCAGCCCTGGAGAAGGAGAGAATGAAGGATTGCTACACCGCCAGCCCCAAGGGGACGATGGGGGCACGGAGAATCGTACATCAATCTTGCTGCAGAGTGGGGTGCATGGCCTGGGAGAAGGCCCCAGCTGAACTGCAGAGCGAGCGCAGGAGAGAGTAACCAGCTTCTGGGAAGAAGGGGCTGTAGATCGTCCCTGCCCTTCCCTCCCTCCTTCCCACCTCTCCTCCCCACCCTCCTCCCCATCCTGGTCTTCCAGCCTCCAGCTTTCCAGAGCTCCCCGCTGATCCATGATGGCCCTTCCCCCTGCAATCAGGGAGTGTCGCCTCTGCTTCTGGACCCCACACAGAGCCTTGCACACACTCAGAGCCCAATCAGTGTTCGCTGGAGGGTTGGAAGGATGGATGGATGGATGAAGGGCAGATGATGGATGACAGGAGGCTGGTGGTAATTACAGCAGGAGGTTACTCCTGCCACTTGGGATAATTGTGACGTTTGCATCCACCCAGAAAAGCTTTTATCGATGGACACAAATTATTTACGGCTTCTTCGTACACTTAGTCCCAGTGACAGATGTGGGGATGAGGAAATGAGAGAAGAAGGCGTGACATGGAAACATTAGGAAGCGAAGCTTTACTGGCGCTTGCTTTCCGGCTGCCTCTTCAGGAAGGAAAGCGGGGCTGACAAAGCCTGTGCTGGGGGGAGAGTGGGGTCTAGCGTTCAAGGGGGGACTGGAAAGGATCAAGCCACGCCAACCCCAAACCTCCCAGGCACTTCTGAGTTAATGCACATCAGCTGGCTGCTCGGGGCCGTGGGAAACCATAGGACCTGGAGGAGGAGCGCTGGACCAGGCCTGAGACTCTGCATTGCTGACCCACCCCTAAGCGAAGCTGACGCCTCTGGCTTTTTGGTTCCTGTGTCACTCTCTGAGTGGAAAGGCTATACAACACTCTTTTATTGAAAGGTCACCGTGGGCTTCTGGGATAAGAAAATCGCCGACCCCCTCCCCCCAGAATATCACTTGTTTTCTCAGAAATTTGCAAGTGTATGATGCTAAAAGATTCCCCTTTAACGCATTCACTGTATTAAAATGACACACAGCACCGATCCTCCAGTGCACAGTGGGAACCCCAGTGACCAAGCCTGGGCCTGGGAGGTTTCAGGCATTCTCAATGTATTTTTAAAAAATCTTCCAACTACTCAAATAATTACTTTTAAAAAATGTATGCTGGTTGGACTTCCCTGGTGGTCCGGTGGTTAAGAAGCCAATGCAGGGGACACGGGTTCAACCCCTGGTCCAGGAAGATCCCACATGCCACGGGACAGCTAAGCCCATGAGCCACCACTACTGAACAGTCCCTGCTCCGAAGTAAGAGAAGTCACAGCCAAGAGAAGCCCGTACACCGCAGCGCGAGAAAGCAAGTGCGCATGCTCCGAAGTAAGAGCAGTCACAGCCACGAGAAGCCCATACACCTCAGCGCGAGAAAGCAAGTGCGCAGCCACAGAGACCTGGGGCAGCCATAAATAAATACAAATTAAAAAAAAAAAAAAAAAAAAAACCTCCAAAATAAAACTATTAAAATTAAAAAAAAAACATGTATGCATGCGGCTCTCCTGCCCTCCCCCTTTCGTGGATGGGAGGGGCAAACCCCTGCCAGGGAGGAGGCGCCTGGGCCATCTGCTCAAGGGAAGGGACAGAAAAGCCACTGTGAGTCTGCTCGGTCGACCCCCCACCAAAGGATGAAGGTCTCCCTTTGAAACCCGGATTCCCCTTTTTAGTAAAGGAACCATTGTCACCAGAACGAGGCTTCAAAGGCCAGGCTGGGGTGGGGGGCGTCTCTCCTATCCTGACCCCCTTTCTTCACCTTCCGCCTCCTCTCCCTTCCTGACGCTCCTGCTGAAAGAGCGTTCTGTTCTCTGCTGCCCCCTTCATGCCTTCATCCCCAACTGTCCTTCCCACGGTCTAATTACAGGTTGAATTGTTTCCCCAAAGCATGTTGAAGCCCCATCCTGGGACTGGGACCTTGCCTGGAAGTAGGGTCTTTGCAGATGTGATGGAGTTAAGATGCGTCCTTAGGGTGGGCCTTCCTCCATAGATCAGCAGAGCACCCGGGAAGCTGGAGGTAGTCCACAAGCCAAGACACACCAAGGGTCCCCTGGGACACCAGACACTAGAAAAAGGTGTGGGAAGGTCCTTCCAGATGCTTCAGAGAGGCCTTGTGGATTTGGACCTTGATTTCGACTTGCCATCCACAGTCAGCCCCAGGGGAGCAGAGTGATTACCCCCCACAAGGAACCATATGTATTTGGAGGGTAGTCTGGCTTCCCTGGGGGCTCAGATGGTTAAAAAAAAATCCGCCTGCAATGTAGGAGACCTGGGTTCGATCCCTGGGTTGGGAAGATCCCCTGGAGGAGGACATGGCAATCCACTCCAGTTTTCTTGCCTAAAGAATCCCCATGGACAGAGGAGCCCGGTGGGCTACAGTCCAGGGGGTCGCAAAGACTCAGACAGGACTGAGTGACTAAGAACACACACTGGCTTCCCAGGTGGCTCAGCAAGAAAGAATCTGGTGTGCCAAGTAGGAGACTCGGGTCCAGTCCCCAAGGTTGGGAAGATCCCCTGGAGGAGGAAATGGCAACCCACTCCAGTATTCTTGCCTGGACAATCCCATGGACAGAGGAGCCTGGCGGGACACAGTCCCTGGGGTCGCAAAGAGTCGGCTATGACTCAGTGACTGAGCACTTACTGAAGCCAGCCAGTCCCCTGTCTGGGATACGGGGTCGCTGGGGACTCCTCCTTCCCCTGGACCTGTCGGTCTCTTGTCTTCAATCTCGATATCAGCCCTCCTCTCTACAAGCCTGAGCTCATGCTTCTGCATCACTCACCTGGATCAAGATAAGGGTCTCCCAGCCAGGAAATCCCAAATCTGATCACGGCGCTCCCTGGCTTCATTTTTCAAAGGCTTCCCAAGGCCCCCAGTCCTTCCTTGGAGCTCCATGGTCTTGTCACCTCCTGACTCTCCATCTTTTCATCTGATTCACAGCTGTCCTAAACAAGCCCTCCTTGACTCCCCAGGCTTTACACGCAGTGTGCTCTCTCCCCACCTTGCTTCTCTGACTTGACTCCCTCCCAGACCCAACGGCTCACCTCCTTCTTGGTGTCTCTCCATTCCCTGGAGGCCCTTCTGGTTGAGTCATCACACAGGTGACATGGGTGTTTGTCACATTTACTTATTCATTCATTTGCTCGTTCATTCATTCAATAAACGTATCAAGTGCCTGCTCGTATAGAGCTTCCATTCTAGGGGACAAAAGCTCTCTCTCTCACACACACACACACACACACACACACACACACAGAGTTCGAATGGAAGGTTGTCATAAGGTATGCGGGTTTATGGGAATCCCCTAGTGGTCCAGTGCTTAGGACTCTGAGCTTTCCTTGCCTGGGGTGTGGGTTTGATAAGGTTCCACGAGCCACGTGGCCAAAACAAAAAATTATGTGGGTTTAAACACCACATTGACATTAATGATTCCCACGCTTCCATCTTTGGTCCTATAGCCACTGGGCTCCAGATCCACGAATCTCAGGGGTTAGCAAATGACCAGCCCAGCTATCCAGCCTGTGCCTGTTTTGTAGGATCCGAGACCTAGGGTGGTTTTTAAATAGTGAAAATATATCAACAAAAGAATGTTTCCTGGCAACTTTTTGCTCTTTTTCTTAATTGTTTTTTTCTTTTTTAGCAATCGGATTCTTTGCCACTATTGCAGATTTTAATATAAAAATAATCATGCTCCTTGGAGAAATGAACACATCTTTTTTTTTTTTTTTTTTTGGCTATACCATGCAGCAAGCGAGATCTTAGTTCCCCAAACAGGGAGCGAAACTTCTCCCCTTACATTGGAAATGCGGAGTCTTAACCACTGGGCTTCCAAGGAAGTCCCATGAACATATCTTTTAAATGCTTGATTTTTCTTTAATTCTGCTACCAATTATTTGGAAATATTAACCCAGAATATTTGAGAGAACTGTCTTTTAAATAGAAGTTTACTACTTCCCTGGGAGTTCAGACAGTAAAGAATCTGCTTACAATGCAGGAAACTTGAGTTGGATCCCTGGGTCAGGAAGAGCCTCTGGAGAAGGGCATGGCAACTCACTCCAGTATTCTTGCCTGGAGAATCCCATGGACAGAGGAGCCTGGTGGGTTTCAGTCCATGGGGTCAGAGAGTCAGACACGACTGAGTGACTGACACTTTCACAACTGACACCCCAGAGCAAGGGGCCTTCGGGACTGTGGGTGCTGTTCGAGGCTTATGTTCATTGCTGGATTTGAAACTTGTACAGAACTTGGAACATTCTTTATCCTGAAGCCTTTTGTCTGTGGGTCTAGTGTGCCTTATTAATTTCAGAGATCTATTATTCATTTCCCCGCGGAGCAGTCAGGAACTTGCAAGAGAATCACTAACTTCGGCTCCCATCACCGCGTCTCCCTGAACCATCCGGACTCCGACAGGCACCAGCAGCCTTGCGTGGGAGCTGTCAGATCTGGAGTCAGGCTTGATGAAAGAGCTGCTTTCCTTCCCGGCCTTTACTGATCTTCTGAGCTCTGTGTGCAGTTCAAATCGATTCCACTTGTTTTCCAGGCTGTCTTGGCATTTCCATCTCATTCCTGAAGAAGGCAAGCTATGGGTTTTCATGTATACGTCTTAGGATAAACATTAAGATTGGATCCGACTTAAATCGCTAAATAACACACAACTCACCTATCTCATCCGAGTTTTTCTTTTAAAACAATATATTTTTTTTATAGACTCTGCCTGACAAACACACCTTCAGCTAAGTGATCAAGGCCGATGTCACAGCCGTCAGCCACGGTGACAGCATGTGCCCTGATGTGATGGGATGAAAATGACAATTTGCCCCTGTGGTCATCCCCCTCAAGCTCACAACTCCAGTCTAATCAGGAGAAAAACAGCAGGCAAACTCCAGTTGCTTCTGCACAACTGGCCCAGGCCTCCGCCAAGCTGTCAAGGTCATCAAAAAAAGAGAGAAGTCTGAGAGATCGTCACCACCAGAGGAGCTAAGGAGACGGGACAACTGGGGGTCGTGTTGGACCTGGACCAGAAAAGTACATCAGGTAAAAACGAAGAAAATCTGAGACTAGATGAGTTAATGGTAACGTGTTCATGTGGGTTCATTAGTTGTAACAAACGGACCCAGACTAATGTGATGAGTGTAATTAATTGCTCATTAATAATTGCAATAATGTCTCATTAATAATGAATGTGATTAATGGGCTCATTAATTTGGGAAAGCTGGCTGAGGGCTGTGTGGAAACTCTGCCCTCTTTTCAAAATGTATCTGTAAACATAGAACTGTAAAGTGGAAGGCTCAGTTTTGAAAAGTTCATCATCGATTTTTAAAGAGCTGGGTTACTCTTTTCACCTTCATTTCAAAGGAAAGATTTCCATTTTCCAAGTTTTCAAAGCTCATAAGGAAGTCAGCTGGGGAATCTGTTATGAGCAGGCAGCAGCCTTCTCCGCCCTCTGTCCCCACCCAAAAGCTTTGCAAATCAATTAGATATTTTTAGAATCCTTTTGGATCCGTGGTTCTTAATTTCCCTTAAATGGACTTCAGGTGTTAATCCTCCTGAGTGTTCTGTCTTCGTCAGCAGATACGAGCAGTTGCAAGCGAACCGAGAGGAAGTTGAGGGAACCCAGGGGAGCAGCTGTGCGCAGACGGGGTGCCCTCCAAAAAGATATTAACAGTCCACCTGAGAGCTTCCTCACCTGTCCCGGCACCTGCTGCCGGCAGGGGGCGTTCAGGTCTCGAGATGCATTTGCCCTTCCTCTGCCTTTGGCTCAGCCTCTTGGTGACCCATGTCAGCCCTCAGCAATCACTTAGTTTTTTTTTTTTTTTTTAAGTTACTCAAGCCCAGAAGAGGTGGGACTTGTTTCCTTATGTTCTCTGACAAGAGAATGACATGCAGAGAAATGAGCTCTTTTCCAGCTCCAGAGTCTCAGACCCCAAGGACTGGGGAGGACTGTGCATCAGTGGGAGTGTCCGGAGAAGCTGAACCAATAGAATATGACATATCAATACATGTGTCTCAGGAGGGATAGACAGGTAGACAGATGTAGTCTTCTCCTATATAAATAGAGAGAGATGGAGACAGATCCCAGTGCAGGCGTCAGCCAGCCCATTAAGGATCCTAATAAAACAAAAGTCGGAGGAAGAAAGAAGTTGCCCTGTTTCTTGCTTCTCTGTTAAACTGGGACGTCTCCTCTCCTCCTCTCCTGCCCCTCAGCTGGATTTGTACCCCAGCTCTGTTGGTTCTCAGGCCCCGGGACTTGGACTGAATTATGCCACCAGCCTTCCCAAGTCTCTAGCTAGCGGACAGCAGATAGGGACTTCTCAGCCTCTGTAATGGAGTGAGCCAATTCCCTGTATTAAATCTCCTTTTATATGTATATATATATCCTACTGATTCTGTTTTTCTGGAGAATCCTGTCTTTGTTCAGTCGATAAGCCATGTTCAACTCTTTGTAACCCCAGGGACTGCAGCACACCAGGCCTCCCTGTCCATCACCAACTCCTGGAGTTTGCCCAAGTTTGTGTCCACTGAATCAGTGATGCCATCCAACCATCTCATCCTCTGTCATCCCCTTCTCCTCAGGCCTTCAATCTTTCCCAGCATCAGGGTCTTTTCCAAGGAGTCAGCTCTTCGCATCAGGTGGCCAATGTATTGGAGCTTCAGCTTCGGGATCAGTCCTTTCAATGATATTCAGGGTTGATTTCCTTTAGGATTGACTGGTTTGATGTCCTTGCAGTCCTAGGGCCTCTCAAGTGCCTTCTCCAGCACCACAGTTTAACTCCTGGAAACTCCCTGCTACTCTCCCCCTGAGGCCTTTGTATAGGCTGTTCCTCTTCCTAGTTGCTGTTCCCTTCACCTGCTGCCCTGCCTGCTTGCTTCTCCTTCCTTACATCTCAGCTTAAGTGACCAGTCTTCAGAGAATCCTCTTCGGACCCCACAGAACAGGACCAACACACTCCTCCAGCACCTTTCTGGATCTCTGAGACCCACTGGAGAGTCAGCCTGTGCTCCCCCTGGGTGGTGGGGGCAGGCAGGGGGTGGTGGGACCACAAGACTGAGGGGGAGTTGACTCTCAGAGAGGGCGAAGGGCGAGCCCTGCAGAACAGAGGACCAGCAGCTGGCAGCTACAGGTCACTGGAAATGGCCCGGGGGAGCGGGCACCCGGGGCGGGACGGGCATGAGGGATGAGCAGACACAAGAGGCCCAGGGGATTTGGGGATAAATAAGGAGGCCGAGTGGATGGATTACGGGTTGGGGGTGGGGAGGCCCCTTGCACTCCTGCTCCGAGCCCAGCACCAAGCACGTGTGTTGAGTGAATGAGCAAACGAACAGAGGAAGTGAGGATTCAAGGCCTCTGGCTCCTGGCTCCTGAGCTTTTCCTGTTCCCCTCACCCGCAAGGGCCAGAGGAGGCTGTTTCCAGACAGACAGGAGGCGAGGCCGAGCCCAGAGCTGAGGCTGCGGGGATGGGAAGGGTCGGAGTCCCGGCGGCTCGGTCCTGGCCTGGCACTGCAGCTGGTTCCTACTGGTGTTCAGGTGAGGGCTATGCATGCAAGCCTGAGGATGAACCCGACCTCACCTTTACTAGAGAAGCAGCTCAGGAGTCTCACCCCGTTGGATCTCAGCACATCCCCCTGTTAAGTACAGCATGTCCACTTTTACCCTTACGTGTTCAATGTCAACTCACGCCACGGTCTCCTGACTGTGTTCTAATACTTCCAGCCATGGCTCTGCCTGCTTAGTGTTTCAGGGAAATTATGTTCAGATGAGCGGTAATTTCTGGGTATGATAATAAGATTGAAGCTGTTGTACTTGGGTCTCTGACTGAGTCTAGGGAGGTCACCTTGTATTTCACATGATGGATGGAGCCAGACTGGGTATTATCTCAGCCAGGCGAAGTCGGAGTATTTTAATTGACCAAGCCCATCTATCTAGTGACACAGTAGAAAATGCTTCCTTTGTTAGAAACGGATTGATGGAAAAGGAGGAAAAACTGGGTAGAGAGGCTGCAATTTTCATAGTTGATCCAGATTCGTAGAATGTACGTTCTTCTCAAAAATGATTACTGTTTATTTCCCCAGCAGGATAATAGTGAGTCTTTTGTACGAACAGTCTTTGTTCTTTAAAGTTACCTAATGATTTGGCAAAGGAATCCGGCAATTTACTCATCAGGGGAACACCATGAAGAGTCACAACCAGGCTTGGGGACGAGGTGACCATCGCGCCCTCTGGCAGAGCATCCTTTGTGCTTCAAGGCGGCTGGTTTGGCCCCAGGAAAGCAGAATCGAGACGGCTTCCCGCGTTCACTTCTCAGACCCACATGTGTGAGTGTAAATGTAAAACATGCCTACGTTTTATTCCAAATTTAAACTAATCTTTTCTCTTTACGGTATACCCAGGTGATAATTCAGGAAAGACTCAGAATTTCTCCCCTGCTCACACCACGCTCTGGATGGTATTTACAATCCAAGCTAAAGCCCACCCACTCCATCTTCATCCCTACTCCCACCCACCCCAATGCGGATCAAGGGTCTCAGCCCCTACTGTGTGCCAGGCCCTCCACGTACATTTCCTGCAACACAGAGGTTCCACCAGCCCCATTTCACAGAAGAGAAATGTGAGGGCAGGGAGGGGAACATGGCTTATATCTGGTAATAAAAGGACGGTTTTTAATTCCCAGCTTGTCCCTCAGCAAAGACAAGAGTCCCTTCTCACTCGGGTCCATACAGAGCCCTCACAAGTACTCTAGGAATTACTCTGGTCATTTCGCAACTACTCCAGTGCAAATGTTGGGTCACTTTCTGCGGAGGACCTCTGCTGGCTGAGATGACTTTGTTTGTTTGCTTGTTTGGGGGGCTGCAACTCATGGCTTGCAGGATCTTAGTTCCTTGACTAGGGATTGAACAGTGGAAGCCTGAAGTCCTAACCGCCAGTCCACTGAACCGCCAGGGAAGTCCCTGAAGTAACTTGCTTTGGATGATGGTAGATCAAGGTTTCTCAATGTGTGGTCCATGGGCCCCCGGGGGCCCTGAGGTTTTCAGAGGGTTTTCGAGGTCAAAGCAATTTTTATAACACTAGTGAGTGAGTGATAGTTGCTCAGTCATGTCCAACTCTTTGCAAACCCATGGACTGTATGACTCCAGACTATACAGGGAATGGAATTCTCCAGGCCAGAATACTAGAGTGGGTAGCCTTTCCCTTCTCCAGAGGATCTTCCCAACCCAGGGATCAAACCCAGGTCTCCCACATTGCAGGCAGATTCTTTACCAGCTGAGCTACAAGGGAAGCCCACTAAGATGTCAACAAAGATTCATATAGTCAAAACTATGGTTTTTCCATTAGTCATGTATAGATATGAGAATTGGACCATAAAGAAGATTGAGCGCCGAAGAATCGATGCTTTGAATTGTGGTGTTGGAGAAGACTCTTCAGAGTCCCTTGGACTGCAAGGAGATCAAACCAGTTGATCCTAAAGGAAATCAACCCTGAATGTTCACTGGAAGGACTGATGCTGAAGTTGGAACTCCAATACTTTGGCCACCTGATGTGAAGAGCCCACTTAACTGGAAAAGACACTGATGCTGGGAAAGATTGAGGGCAAGAGGAGAAGAGGGCATCAGAGGATGAAATGGTTGGATGGCATCACCAACTCCATGGACATGAGTTTGAGCAACCTCTGGGAGACAGTGAAGGACAGGGAAGCCTGGCGTGCTGCAGCTCATGGGGTGGTAAAGGGTCAGACACGACTGAGTGACTGAACAACAGCAACAAAGGTGTTCCCTGGTGATTCAGTTCCCTGGGGTGACGTGTGCACTCACGCAAGCATGGCAGTGGGTACAAGTGCTGGGGCCTGGACATGGGGGAGGGCTGAGCCCCAGCCCGCACTCGAGGTCACTGTATCCTACACCCTGGGGACTGAAGCAAAAATGCCAGGTTCACTGGAGAACATCCTTGGTGAGGCAGAAATGCTGGATTTCGTTAAATTCCAGCCCTTTAACATTCTGTGTGCTGACACGGGGGCACAGAGGCACATCTGTCTCAGGGAAAAGCTGAGTGGCTGGGCTGGGGGAAAACAGCCACTCTTCCCATGGAGCGTCAATCATTGTTACTTAAGGAATGACTGATGACCTGGGGTTATTCAGATGGGTTACTTGGCAGATGTTTCCTTGAAAATGAGTGAAATGAGCTTCAGGAAAGCAACTAACAGAATTTGCTGCCAAGGAGAGCATGGGAGCTTTCACGTGAAGATTGGAACTTGGAGAAACTTGTATCTACCATCGTGAGCTTGGTAGCTTTGTGATACTTACAAGATTCTTCTGATGAGATCGGTGGTACGTTAATGAATGTGATCTTTTAATTTTGCATAATCATGCCATGGGTCGGTATTTGGAAGATTTGCATAACTTTGTGGGCCAGTATTTCCCAAACGACCACTGTATGAGGCTACAAAAATCGTGCCTGGGTAGCAGACCCAGTTACAGCGCCAGATGGACCCATGGATTTGATGTAACTGAGTGTGAGAAGTCACTGATGTGATTTCAGATTCCAGTCGGCAACTAACTTTTGAAAAATCATCACTTGTTGAGTTTTGGTGAATTATCAAAGACTATTCAGCCAAGTCATCTGAAAAGACTATTAAAGTAACCACCTCTAAGGACTTCCCTGGAGGTCCAGAGGTTAAGAACCTGCTTTCCAATGCAGGGGATGGGGGTTTGATCTTAGTAGGGAAACTAAGATTCCACACACTTGAGGAGCAATTAAGCCCATGCACCACAATGAAGATTTAAAAAAAAAATACTCTCCTCTTTTCCAAATACCTATCTATATGAGGTTAGAGTTTCTTATACACCTAAACCACTTTAAGTGCAAGAGATTGATGCAGAAGTAGATGTAAGAAACCTTGTATTTTTGAAGATACCTAATAGAGAGATTTGCAAAACGGCAAAACAATGCCACTCTTTTCACTCTATTTTTTGGAATAGTTTTTTTTTTCCTCCCATAAAATGTTATGTACGTTAGCAAACAATGGGTTTGTTATTTTTAAATGAATTGTATTTTTCAAAATTTTGTTTTAATTTCTAGTTCAGTAAGTATTCATATCCATCTACATAAAAAACAAAAGCTCTTTGGAGGGTCCTCCATAATTTTTGGCAGGGCTAAGGAGTCCAAAGGCCAAAAAATCTGAGAAACGCAGTCGTACACAATCATCTGAAGAGATCAGTAAAAAGATAAAAGAGGCAATATTTAGTTATTGTCCCTGAGATTAAATGTTGTTGCTGTAAGCTTTTAAAAACGGTCTAATAAGTGGTTGTGTCATGGAGATCACCGACTATGTAAATATTTCATGAAGTGGTACTGATGGCTTGGAAGAGAATTTCTGGGTAAGCATCATCTGGTTCAGAAAATGTTGCGTCTGGCTAGGGACAGGGCTGGAGTTCGAGTCTAGCCTGAATCACAAAGTACCCACTGCTTTCTCCTTGTATCTAATGTTGAAACACAGGCAAAGCGATCTATGGTGTTACATGTCAGCTGTGAGTTACACGGGGGCATAAAGCCTCAGAAAACCCACAAGCAGCATCCTTGGGACCCAGGAATCCAGCACCTGAAGGGACCAAACCCAAATCCTGTGCTTTGACAGAAGAGGGCCACAGCCAGAGGGAAGGAGGGGGTGGGGCTGGTGAAGAGCCCGAAGGACCAGAGCAGCATCATGACGTGGGGCCCATGGTTATCCACTTTCCGTGCCTCCTCCCCAGACACACACAGGTGCTCCCGCTTCTGACGGGCCCACGGCAGGAACTGTATAGATGCCAGAACAGCCACACAGGGCCCGCGGGCACCCAGGGGTGATGTGTGCTGAAGGAGAACCACTCCCAGGTCCAGCCCTCTGCTGCCTGTAGCAATGAAGACTTCTTGTCATCAGACCCACTTCTTTAGAGAAGCTAGAAATGGAAATCTTGGGTACAGCCACCTGATTTATTTATTTTTTGGCTTCACGGGGTCTTCGTTGCTGCATGTGGGATCTGTAGCTGTGACATGTGAGCTATTAATTGTACCACGTGGGATCTAGTTCCCTGACCAGGGATCAAGCCCGCCCCCCACCCTGAATTGGGAGCACAGAGTCTTAGCCACTGCACCACCTTAGGAAGGCCTCAGCCCCCTGATCTCAAACGATTCATTTTCTTTCAAGCACAGCTCTCTGCTTTTTGTTCTAGACCAAGGCATCCACTTCTCTTTCGTGATCTTTAACATAATGCTGAAGCTCCAATACTTTGGCCACCTGATGCGAAGAACTGACTCACTGGAAAAGACCCTGAGGCTGGGAAAGACTGAAGGTGGGAGGAGAAGGGGACGACAGAGGATGAGATGGTTGGATGGGCATCACTGACTCAATGGACATGAGTCTGAGTAGGCTCCAGGAGTTGGTGATGGACAGGGAGGCCTGATGTGCTGCAGTCCATGGGGTCACAAAGAGTCGGACACGACTGAGCTGAACTGAACCACAGAGTGCATTTGAGCACATCTAATTATCCTAAAGGTAGGTTTATCTGGTCTTAAAGAAGCAAATTCACATGAAATTTATAAAGATGGTTATGATAACCCTGTATGCGAGACAGCAAAAGAGACACAGGTGTATAGAACAGTCTTTTGGACTCTGTGGGAGAGGGCGAGGGTGGGATGACTTGGGGGAACGGCATTGAAACATGTATATTATCACATGTGAAACGAATCGCCAGTCTAGGTTTGATGCATGATACAGGATGCTCGGGGCTGGTGCATTGGGATGACCCAGAGGGAAGGGATGGGGAGGGAGGTGGGAGGGGGGTTCAGGATGGGGAACACATGTACACCTGTGGCGGATTCATGTCAACGTATGGCAAAACCAATACAATATTGTAAAGTAACTAGCCTCCAATTAAATTTATATTTAAAAAAAAAGAAGCAAATTCACAAACTAAAGAGAATTCTTAGCTTCAGGAGCTGTGGGGGTATGAGGAAGATGTCAAAAGTGCAGGGTCTAGGCCAGAATCAACCTAAGGGGAAGTGTGGCCTGATCTTCGTCAGCAGGGCCTGCTTAGCTGTCCTTTGCTCCAGTGGCCGAGACCCTTGGTAGCACAGACTGTTTCCTCCTCGGATAGTAAAAGCCTTGCAGACGACAGACGGGGGGGAGGGGGTGGGGGGCGGGAAATGGGTGGCTGGTGGCTCAGCCCCAGGACCATGTAGCTGATGAAACTTGTGTAAAAGGTCAGCGTTCGAGGCCAGAGACCACCACAAGGTCATGGTAATGGGCAACACGAGGCATCACGGACGGGTTTTCTTCTGTAGGCATTGAGACAACTATCTTTGCTGAAGCTAGCCTCGGTCACATGCACGAGGTGACTGGCCCAGCATGTTTCCAGCAAGGGAGACAGCAGCGTTCCCCTTCAGAATGAAGACACGGAAGGCTTCCTGTCTTGGCCCATTTCCTTTGCAGCGTGATGTGAAACCCTGATTGAACAAATACTGAACTCTGGTCTAATCCCCAAAGCTCAGGTATTTAGAGAAAAATGAAGTCAAATTAAGATGCAAAGGAAAAAAAAAAAAAAAAAGATGCAAAGGGAATTCCCTGGTTAGAGCTTGGTGCTTTCACTGCCGAGCAGTGGGCACGGGTTCAATCCCTGGTCGGGGAACCAAGATCCCACAAGGCGGGAGGTGCAGCCACAGAGACTTGCGGAGGCAGGGTGGTGCTCTTCACGCTCCTTTTTATGACATCTTTCGCTCTAAACAGCAGCTATGAAGCTCAGGCCATGGACTCTGGTCTTCCATGGATGGCACTTTGTGAAGGGCTCCTGGCTTCCTGCTCCGGTCTGCCCACTGAACCCCACCGAGAAGGGACAGGATTCTGATCTCACCCCGTGTCTCCGCTGCTTCCACTCCACCCTGTGAAGAAGGCTGAGAAGTATGTTTGCCACTGAAACCCGGTCCTGACCCGGCAGATGGCTGACCTGCCGCGCTTTCATTAAGAAGCTGGGCAGGCGGCCCGAGGTGACCCGGCCCTGCGTGATTAAAGGTGCACCGTTCCAAAGGTGACTTCTTTTTGGATTCTCCACCAGAGTGCGAGACGAATTCACGAAGGTCATGGAGTCTGAGAGTCTGGATTCTCCACCAGAGTGCGAGACGAATTCACGAAGGTCATGGAGTCTGAGAGTCTGGGTTACCTGGATTTTTACTGTTCCTAATTTGTAGACGGAACACAACAGAGCCTTACTGTGGGTTTCTAATGTTGCCAAATGTAGCGACATGAAACTGGAAACAATAAAGCAACTGGGGTGGTGGGGGGGGGGAGTATATTCTTCCAGGTTCCCAACTATTAAGAGAGGTAAAATTTTCTCCTTAAGTATCCTCTGCAAAATCTCCATAGTTCACCACGTGGGCTGTGAGGGGGGAAGATACACCTCGGAGGCCTGAGCGCAGGTAGGTCCCTGGACTTGGGTGCCCTTGGCGGGAATATTAACCAGGTAGCGGGAGGATGAAGCTGAGGGGTACTGGGCCCTAGCCGGGGTGTGGGGGTTGGGAGGGATATCTTATAGGAAACTCTCTGGCTAAGGCCCTCTGGGGCACCACCTGCACCCCTGGACATTTTTACAGGGCACCGTTTTTAGAAGAATTCAGAGGCGGTTTAAATTATTAAAACTTTCTTCTCATGTGGCTAATTAAGTCTACCCTAAAATATTGAGAGATAGATACTAGTTGTGTTAGGCAGGATAAAGGTTCCCCAAAGATGCCCACGTTCTAACTCCTGGAACCTGTGGGTATCTGACTCAGTGTGGCTGGGGCATTATTAGATTGTGGTAGAACTGAGGCTGCTGACCACCTGATGGTAACATCAGACCAGCCTGGAGTGTCCGGATGGGCCCAGGAGTCACAGGGGCCCAGATAAGAGGCAGAGTCAGAGGGAGATGGAAGACTGAGTTGTGGACTTTGAAGACACAGGAAGGGGCCATCAGCCAGGGATCGTGGGCGCCTCGGGAAGCTGGGAAAGGTCAGGAAACCGACCCTCCCCTGGAACGTCCAGCAGGCATGCGGCCCTGAGGACACCCTGGTTTCAGGCCAGCAAGACCCATTTTGGACTCCTGGTGTATGGACTGCACAGGGACAGCTCTGTGTCACGCTGAGCCTCAAGGTCTGCGGTGCTTTGTTAGAGCAGCGTGGGAAGCGGATTCATGCGCCTTTATTAATGAGGCGGCTGCGCCTCCCTCCCTGCCGTCAGGCTGGTTCATCCTTGCAGGGCGCTCACACTGGCTGAGATGACCCTGCGCCTGCAGCTCCGCACCAGCCCTTCTCAGCCGTCATCAAGTCAGAGCATGCACGCCCCCCAGCGGCGGACTCTGCAGATCGCTTCATGGAGAATGCCCATCGCGGTCATGAGAATTTGAGGTGGGGGCTCACAGTAGCTTTGAGAAACAGCCCAGACGGACTATTTCAGTCAATCCACCAAAAAATATAATAGTAATGATAATAATGAGAGTTGTTAGTCACTCAGTCCTGTCTGACTCTGAGACCCCATGGACTGTAGCCTGCCAGGCTCCTCTGTCCATGGGACTCTCCAGGCAAGGATACTGGAGTGGGTTGCCATGCCCTTCTCCAGGGGATCTTCCCGACCCAGGGGCTGAACCGGCATCTCCTGCACTGGAGGCAGATGCTTCACCAGAGCCAGCCACCAGGGAAGCCCAGGGATGAGGATAATAACGACACTTTCTAACGCTGTTTTACAGTTTGCCAACAGCCATCCCATTGTCGATTCCACCTAATCTGTGGCAACTGAGCACTGAGACCCAAAGAGTCCGGGATGAAGGGGGAATCGGGAGGCACCTGGTGGCCCCCCACCCAGCGGCACGCATGAAGGAATGTGCACAAGGCCACCTGACCTCAGAGAAAGCAGCAAGCGCAGCCTCGGAGAGGAAACCCCATCCACAACGCAGCCGAGGATCTGTGTTTGAAAATTTATTGACATGGTTTCCCACAAGGACTGCAGTCGAAGGATCCATGAAGCATGTCTGTCTGGAGAGAGAGTGTGGCCCCGAAAATCTCAGTGCTGCCCGCGTCCTGGGGCCGCTGCTGGGGGGGCGGAGGACGCGCTGCATCTGCTACAGGAACCTGATCCCAGCTCCAAACTGGACGCCGTCACAGATCCTGGAAAACAAAGTGCTTTCTCTTAAGGCAGGAAGTCAACGCTCGGGTCTGCCCTGCTCGCCCTGCTGCCGTTGGCGCCAGAGACGTGCACGGCTCAGACACAAGGCCCGCGGCCGCCTGGCCACCCGGCCTCCCCCGCTGGCCCTGGCCGCTCCCTTCTCCGCCTCTGGAGGACGGACGAGGGAACGAAACAGGAGACGCAAATCCCCCTCCCTGTTCCCTCCTCTACTCCTGTTTCCCCAGTCCTGACCCAAGTAGAGACAACAGGAGGACCTCGGAGCAAGACAGTCACCTACAACAAAACTCTGGTGGGGGCAGTGGAGGCGGGTAGGGGGAGCTTTTTTTGTTTCTAAGGCTACCAGGATGACCCAGGGAGGTCGGGGAGGGAGCTGGGAGGAGAGCAGAACCCAAGAGTCCCAGGGTCTGGCAACAGCAGAACCCACAGCCCTGCAGGGTTTGCCCCGACCACCTCTTTGCAGCCTGCTCCTCTCGCAGGAAAGGACGGACGCAGGAGGTCACGTGGGTTGCAGCATCTGCCACCCACTAAAACTTTCACAGGTTCCCTTCTGTGCACTGTTGATCACCAGCTGACAGGTCTCTGGGCCTGAGTTCAGATGGGCAAGGGGGCCGAGCAGTGAGGAGGCGGCTGTGGTCACGGCAGGGTCCTGGGAGCCGAGCTCCGCACCCAGACGCACGCGTGCCCGAGAGCCCGGCCGTGTCCATGACGGCCTGGCCCCTGCGCAGGCCGCACGCAGCACACAGGCTGAGAGTCACCGGCCGAGGTGCGCTCCTGGGACCTCCCAGCAATGTGGGTGCCCATCAGGCCAAAAACCGCCCCCAGGCACGGAAGGTGGTCTCCCACACTGCCTACCTGCTGGCCGGGCTCAGAGGCAGGACCAGGGCTATGTGGTCCTGGGGTCACAACACCAGGAAGCAAAAGCTTCCAGCGAAAGCAGAGTTCCAAATCCCAACCAGCAGTTGGTGACGACATGTTTGTGGAACACGGCGTGCTTTTGCAAGCTCTGGCAGTTTCCAGGAAAACCGGACAAGAACAGCCCCTCATTCAGAGGAAAGCTGATGCTTCACTGTCACCGCGCCTGTGCCTCCCCACTTCCTGTCCTTAGAACTTAAGACGCAGGAAAGCTGACGGAGAGTGGTTTTCAGCCTGACTGTGAGCTGGGGTACAAAATAACCTGATCAATTAAGAGACTCAAGACAGAATCACTGCTGTTGCCACTGACCGCCTGCAGGGTCAAGGGTGCTCACTGACCAACGGCGTCAGATGTCACCTGACCGGAAGGGATGGCCACAGTCCAGCCCCCACGTGACCCTGAGCAAACCTCACCGCTGTCCTTAAATGGCAAAGACCCACAGTCAGGACTGCGACTGTGTTTGCACAGCTTAATTCCACTGAGATCCAAACAACGTGTCTTTACCTTTTATATTTTCGGGTCCATAAAAGGGGGTCCAATGCCTACATGCATTATTTAGGAAAAGGTCTGAAAATAGGCTACAAGATAAAAATAAGTCAAGTCCTAGGTTCACACGGTTCAGAAACAAGTAGGCATTCCAATAAAGGCTTGTTTACTTGAACTATATAAGCAGATTAAACAACTTTACGAGCACACGTTTATGGTCAGAGACCGTATAAACGTGTCACAGGAAAGACACCCACTACACATACCTAGAATGGTGTCACTGATGCCAAGAGCGTGGAGACGGCCTCACCAAACGCCCCTCATCCTGTTCTGTGTCCCCTGTAACTTGTAAGCTTGTAGCTCAGGAGACGCCTCAGAAATCCCCCGTGTCTTCAGTTGCCCCCTCCCACTGGCACGGTCTCCGGCCCTGCAGGGTCCCCCAGCATCAGGCTCCCATCATCCCCCTGCAGGCCCCGGGCCTGAATCTGACATGGGCAACTCCGCGGGAGGCAGGCTGACGAGGGCCAGAACTCAGAGACCCTGGTGTGTGCCTGAGGGGAAAAGGCCAGAGGAGACGGGAGGGGACGAGAGTGCCCGGCACCAAGGGCTGCCCCACGCCTCGCTTCTGCCCCTGCAGAAAGGGTGCAAGCTGGCGCCCGCAGGCATCTCCTGCAGCCACCCCTTGGCTCCAGCTGTCTTTCCAGAAGTTTCTGCTCAGGTATCGCCCCCTCCAGGAGGCCTTCTCATACCCTCAGCAGCCGCCGTGACCCCCTTCCTGTCTTCTTCCGTCAATGACCACACGCTGCCCTCCCAGGCAGAGCCGCCCGAGTCCCTAGTGGGTCTCCAGGGACCACCGGTCAGCAGGACATGGAGCGGTCACATCAGAGCTCAGAGACAACGGTGTCCTACATCACCTCCGGTACAAAACTCATCAAGTGTTTCACAACAGTTTCCATTTCTGTAAAGGTCTGAGATCCTAATTACAGAGTGACTGCATTAACTCAGGGGTGTGGGGGGCGGTTTCTACGGATGATCTACACACACACAATTCCCCATCCTGCCAGCTGCCTGATTTTAGAAATAAATATCAAACAACTTCCAGTTCTGATGAGAAGACTTCAGACGGAGCCGCACGCTGAGTGAAGAGAGCCCCCTGCACAGGGACCCGTGCACGACCCCAAAACAGACCCGCCGCGGCTCAGGGGGCGGCGTGTCCTTGTGTCCTGGTCTTTAAATGTCCCGTGCACGGCCTGCTCCCTCCTTCTGGAACTCACATTAATACCTGAACTACATTTTTCAAATTTAACCTGAAGAGAGGGAACAGAGGGGAGAGGGGAACACGCCCCCTCCTTGCAGAGTCTGCGAGGAGAGTGGACCCAGCCAGGCTTCCTCAGAGCCTTGGATTCTGGGAGCACAGCGACACCCAGTGGCCTCCGAGAACACTGCAACGGGAGCCTCCCCAGAGCCAGCAGGGTAGGCCCAGGTCACACAAGCCAGGGACAGGCAGGGGCTGGCCCTGCAGCCCACCCGCCATGCAGCCAGTCGAGGGGCCGTGGCCACTCTTCCGCGGCTGACAGTCACGGTGAAACAGCAGAGCTACAGCGAAAACCCCACCCGCGTGTCCAGACTCCCCTGTAACAAGAAACATCTATGACCTATTTACTTGTATGATCAGGACTCATATTACACATGGTTAATCTCCATCAAACAATCGTCATGGAAACAGCCTGGGTACTCTCTGAGACAGAGAAGCTGGTGGCGAGTCAAAGTGTGAATGAGGAGACAGAGACAGTTCTCATCTTTGTACGCTTTTGCCCGCGGTCTGAGAGGTGGCACAGACTCACCGCAGGGGTCTCTGAGTGGGTGGCGGGGTGCTGGGCTCCTCTGCTGGCGTTGGGGGTGGAGGGAATGGCGCGCACTCTGGCCTCAGCGGGCTGGCGCTCCCTGGCACCCTTGATGGACACATACCATTGTCCTGCCCACCCAGGCCCATCACGGCTTGAGAACCGCTGGCTCAGATGGCTCTCCGTGATTCCATCCCAGGGTAGGTGCAGGGTCAGCACCACACCTCGGCCGCTTCCTGCCAGGATTCAGTGAGCACCTGGGTATTACGCCAGGGAGCCCGGGTCCACACCGGTGGCAGGCAGGTAAGGTATCACCTAGCACACAAGCCCGGCTCTGGAGAAAGTGCCTGATCCCCCATGCTGCACTCTCCCTGAATCAGGACATGTCACCCACCTCTAATACATGTCTCCACCACAGTGAGCCAGGCGGCAGCCCCAGGCACCCTGCAGACGGGGGAAGGGGCGGGGGGACCCGGTGTGCTCCCCAAGGGAGCAGCTGGCCGGGGCGACTGCCCGGGTCACAGCAGCAACAAGAGGAACAACCAGCCCTGCGGACACCACACCAGACGCGGCTCTGCACGTGCGTGGGCGCTCACTCAGTCCTCACACCTGCAGCGCCATCGCTGCCGCTAGTGCCCCATCCTCCAGACGTGGGCGTGGGCGCTCGCTCGCTCAGTCCCCCCACCTGCAGCGCCATCGCTGCCACTAGTGCCCATCCTCCAGACGTGGGCGCTCGCTCGCTCAGTCCCCACACCTGCAGCGCCATCGCTGCCACTAGTCCCCATCCTCCAGACGTGGGCGCTCGCTCGCTCAGTCCTCACACCAGCAGAGCCATCGCTGCCACCAGTGCCCATTCTCCAGATGTGAAAACAGAGGCCTGCAAAGGTCATGCCACTCACCCCAGGCCACACGGCGGCCGAGCTGCGCTCCACAGCACACCCAGACCCTCCTCAGCTCTGCTCCATGCTGAGAACAGGCAAGGCGTGGAGGGGCATTAACCATGGTCAGAGCCACAGATCCACGAGGGCACGGGGAGGAAGGGCTCCGACATCACGGGGGGCCCCGGCCCGAGCCAGCCTTCCAACAAGACGAGCAGGCCAACGGCCACAGGGGACTCGGGTGATGGATGCTGGCCCGCACCCAAGAGCACAGCCTTGTCAGGAGGTCCCTGACACGGCTCCTCCCAGAACACCATCACCCAGTGCGCTGAGCGAAAAGACGGAGGGAGCGGAGGCGGCACGGGACCCCCTCCAACATTGCAGACCACAGCTGGCGCTGGATGCCTGGGTGACGATGACTCAGCATCACGGCGGCTCACAGACAGAACGCCGAGGGAGAAAAACACACAGCCGTCGAGACTCTGAAGTGTGTGTGTCAAGATACTCAGGTTAACAGAAACACGTGGCCTCCCCACCCGCACAAGCTGAGGCCCGAACCCTAAGCCCACGTGACGAGATCTGGGGAGGTGACCCAGTCACCACAGATGAGGGAGCTTAGCCAGGATGGGGTCCTTGGTGGGCTCAGTGTCCCTGTGAGAAGAGACACCAGAGAGCTCGCTCTGTCCCCAGGAGAGGACGCAGAGAGAAGGGGCCATCCGCCAACCAGGAAGGGTGCCCTGGGCCACAACCGAACCTGCCTGCCTCCTGACCCCAGCCTTCCCAGCCCCCAGTGAGGAACCCACGTCTGCTCTCTAAGCCCCCAGTCCGTGGTATTACATACTATGATGATGATATCTCTGGGCTTCTTGAACTTTCTAAAACGCACAACAAACACTTTAAGAAACAGAATTTCTTCTTCAGCACAAGTCAATGACGGCTGGAGAAACACCAGACAGCCGGTTCCTCTGCTGCCCAGAGAGGGCTCTGGAGGGTGCAGAGCTGCGTCCACCCCAGCCTTTCGGGCTCCGGGCCTGCAAAGGCCCTGTGGCAACATCCCCCTCAGCACAGACCAGCAGCGCCGGCCACCGCCTCCAGCCAGGCCGCCCGGGGGGCTCCCGCTGCTCAGCAACAAGTGCAAACAGCGTGAGGTGGGGGGACAAGGACACCCCACAGCCTGTCCTCCAAACCGGATGGAAAGAAAAACCCCGCGGAGGAAAATCCCTGTACTGTCACTCCTTTGCCAACCATTCAATTTCTCCTAAAGTCTTGAATCTTAAAGGCTGTTGGTGAAGTGATTGCTGCTGCTGCGTTGCTAGGTTGTGTCTCTTTGTGACCCCATGGACTGCAGCACGCCAGGCTTCCCTGTCCTCCACAATCTTCTGGAGTTTGCTCAAACTCCTGTCCATTGAGTCAGTGACACCAGTGATGAAGCAGGTTCACACTAATTACAGTGACGGGAGAGTGCCACGTGCCTCTTGAGAGGAGCCCCCGCACCTACCTGTCCCCGCGCTGCACGCCCATGGGGACGCAGTAGTTGAGCTCCAGCCGCGCGATGTTGCCTAGCCTGAGCACGATGCCCGCCCCGTAGGACCAGCGGATGCACTCAGCCAGCTTCCGGATGTGGGCTTTGGGGCCCTCCCCTGAAAAGAGAGGGGAGGGGGCGTGACCAACCGCACGTGGCCCCCCACGCGCTGTCTGTGGACAGCCCGGCTCTCTCTCTGCGTGGCCTCAGACCATCGTGAGAGCCAGGTCTAGCTCTTTGAGAATGCACGAAAAGTGACACCAGGTCCAAACTCAGACAGGGCTGGGGACCGCACCGCCTCGCCGCCCCAGGAAGACGCAGGCCTCTCAGTTCTCCGGGCCTGGCACGTTCTGGTCCCTTTTCCCTATCCCCTGAGCACCCAGGAAGCCTGACTCCAAGCCTTGGTGTCCTCCCACGTCCCTGCTGCTGGATACATGCCCCTCACCCAGCCCTGACCTCTAGGAGGAAGAGACCGGCTCTGTAGCCTTAACGACTGGCACAGAGTTGCTGCTCGAGAAATGTTTGCTAAATACTTTTTTTTTTGGCAAGAGAGCACCAGATGATTTTCATGCATGTTTCAGTCATTTGGCCAATCGCTTTACTCTGGGCATCGTATCAGAGGATGTAGGCAGTGAAGGTGAGCATGCGCGTGCATGCTCAGTCGTGTCCAGCTCTTCGTGACCCTATGGACCGTAGCCCACGAGGCTCCTCAGTCTATGGAATTTTCCCAGCAAGAATACTGGAATGGGTTACCATTTTCTCCTCCAGGGTATAGTTGGTACATTTAAAGATGACATAATCTAAACCAGGGGCTTCCCAGGGAGCTTAGAGGTAAAGAACCCGCCTGCCAATGCAGGAGACACAAGGGACGAGGGTTCAATCCCTGGGTCGGGAAGATCCCCTGGCGAAGGAAGTGGCAACCCACTCCAGTATTCTTGCCTGGAAAATCCCCTGGACAGAGGAGCCTGGCGGGCCACAGTCCATGGAGTCAGACACGGCTGAGCAACTAAGCACAGCAATCTAAAGGAGCCAGACACCTACCCGCGTCCCGTGCCTTTAAACATAAGGTCAGGTGTGCCGACCGGCTGCTACGGAGTCCAAGTCTTACCGTAGTTGAGGTTGCAGAGGTTCCCTGCATTGAGGAAGAAGTGTGTCCTGAAGAGCTCCCCAAAGCCGCCCTGGCCGGGCCGGAAGGGTAACGGGGTATACAGGTGCAGCCCGCCGGCCCAGTAGGCTTCCCCCGCCCAGGTAGTCACCTAGGCAAGGAAGGAGCGCAGATCAAAACGAGGTCACAGGTTCAAGACCACCCCGACGGCCCACCACGAACAAGAGTGAGGGTTGTGCTGTGATCAGGACACAGTCCGAGCCTGGGCCCACGAGCAGCTGCTTTTCTAACGCTGAGGCTGTCGGCCTCCTTTTAAACAATGTTTCTTATTCTCTTCGTTTGTTTTATAATTTGCTTTAACTGAAGGAAAAAAAAAAAGCTAATGCATCATTTAGGAAAGAATGAAATCAGTAATTGATCGTATCTGTGAAATGCTTACAATAAAACAAGCGAACTAATGGAAATCACTTTCTCCTCAACTGCAGATGGCTAGATCATTGTTGCTTGGCAAATGAAATGCATTATTCTGCAGAAATTTCAAGACCACACTACAGAGAGACAAAATGCAGAAAATGTCTCCGCAGTTTCTGGAAATGGTCAGACTAGCTATTAACCCAAAGGTACGGAGGGCCTGCTCCCTGCTGCACAAGGATGCTGTCTCAGCTCAACGTCTTCACAGAAGAGGCTTGTTGTCAAAGGTTCATGACCACTTGGGTTTTTCTGTTTGTTTGTTTACATAATGCATAATATACAAATTACTTCTACAAATGTCCCTACTATTTCAACTACAAATAGCCACAACATTAAAACAACAACAAAACCCTCTGAATTGTTTATACTTTGTTACTAAATACTATTTGTAAAGTGCCTCAGTCTCCTTTAATACAAAATGACCCGATCATAACAAAGAAAACTACAGGTTGTCTCCAAGATTAACCTCAAGGGATAAACTGCTTATTCACTTAGAGACTCCAGCGTCTCCTCACCCCGGTCAATACTGAAGTTCTAGAGTGAACAACGGACCAAGAGTAGCAGGTCAACCAGGCCTGCTTTTCATTTCCCAGCAAGTGCTCCTCTCCTTCCTTAAATAACCTCTTTATTCTCATCATGGGACTATAACAAAGGAAATTCTCCTTTAATTTCTACCGTTAAGAGAAAACCAGCTAACATCCTGGTGTCCTTCCTTTCAGAGAATTACAATGAAACATTAAATAAGAGAATAAAATGTAAGTATATATATACATATCCTTCAGTCCTGATTTTTTCATTTACTGTACTATAAGCACTTCCCTCTAAGACTTCTTATTCTTTGAAAATGTGATTTTGGTGCCTGAATAATCACATATATGGACCATAATGCAATGACCTGTGGTTTGGTCGCTAAGTCACGTCTGAGTCTTTGACCCCATCGTCTGTAGCCCACCAGGCTGCTTTGTCCATGAGATTTCCCAAGCAAGTGGACTGGACTGTCACTCCCTGCTCCAGGGCATCTTCTGGGCCACAGATGGCAGCAGCCTGGGCTCCCGCAGGCGGTCTCCCTCACTGGAGGCTGATTCTTCACCGACTGAGCCACCAGGGAAGCCCAATGTAACGACCTACCCCTCACTACTGTCCTGTTGGTGCTGAACTTCTTGAGAGTGGACGTTAACCTGTGATGGGCTTTCCTGCACACACACGTTTTTAAACCATCTTGAAGGATAATATACACACAAAAAGCACACACATCCTAAGTGTACAAGGCAGTGAATTTCCAGGCCCAGAACACACGATACAGTGAGCACCCAGACCAAGAGACAGACACACGCAGCACCCTGGGGAGGCCCTGTGCTCCCTTCTAATCCCCACCCATGCCACGGGCAACCATCACCTGTCGCCCGACAGCACAGAGCTCTTTACCCGGCCGCACGCTTCGTGCAGACAGAACCCAGAGCGTGCACCTGCTGGGGCTGACCCTTCGGGGGGAGGCGTATGTTTCTTAAGTTTGTTCAGGCCACCCCATCAGTGGCCCTAACTTGCTTGTCCTCGTAGCTATATGATAAACCACAGCGTGGAGACACACCGTTTAGCCGCCTGTCCCGCGGCTGGCGGGCACCTGGGTTTCCAGTTTTCAGTGCTGTTACCCACGTGTGTTGCCCACTCAGTCGTGTCCGACTTTGCGACCCCTACAGACTGTAGCCAGCCTGGATCCTCTGTCCATGGGATTTTCCAGGCAAGAACAGTGGAGCGGGTTGCCATTCCCTTCTAGTTCTTCTATATATATACGTTTTAGGCTCTTGATAAATATTGTCAAACTGCTTTCATAAAAAGTTATGGCGATTTACACCCTTACTCCCAGAATCCTACCAATGGCCTTTTAATAGGTAATTAAATATTAAAAACATCACTGTGTTTTAATTTTCAGGCAAATGGAAGACTCCAAAACTTTTATCTAGTCACTAAATAATACTTGCTACAGTGAAAAAAGAAATTGTTACTTTTCCAAGAGAAAAGGACAGACTAACAAAAGCATCCTAAAAGCAGATGAAAAGAAATAATTTATATTTTGTACAAAAATTTATGCCATGGATGATCATTATTTTTAGTAATATAAAATAGGAACAACAAAGATGTTTAAAAAAAGTTAAGAAAATCAGGATAGACTATTTTATAATGTAATAACATGTGTCCTATCTAAATGATGTTTTTCACAACACATGGCAATTCTCTAATAAAATGTCAAGGACTGGAGAGAGTTCCTGAAACACGAATGCTCACACTCTGCTAGACAGGCTACGACTGAGCACAATATAAACCCTTGAGAATACTCAAGATCCGCTGATCTAGCAATTCCAACCTAGAACTTCATATTATATAGTAAAACTTATAGATAAGCACAAAGGTTGAGTTAGGTTATTCACTGACACACAGTTATTTAAGAAAAATAGAAAACGGTCTAAATGTCTAACACTTGGGATTTGGTTTAGAAAGGTCACAGTATGGCAAGAATGTGAAACATGCAGCCATTAAAAATGATAAGGCTTTTATCTTTCTGAGTCATTGCTGGTGGGAATGCAAAATGGTATCGCTATTTTGGAGGACAGTCTGGCATTATCTCACAAAGCTAAACATAATTTTACCATACAATCCAGCAATTGCACTCCTTGGTTTTTACCCAAACGAGCTGAAAAATCTTATGTCCAGATAAAAAAAAGCTGCACACAGATATCTCTATCAGCTTTACTTGTTATTGCGAAAAGTTGGATGTCCTGCAAGCAAGATGTCCTTCAAGAGGTGAATGGATAAACCACCCTTTGGAAGAGCCAGGCAGTGGGGGGAGTATTATTTGGTGATAAAAAGATATGAGCAATCAAGCTATGAAAAGACACAGAGGGCTGAGTCACTATATTGGACATCTGACATGAACACAATGCTGTAAATCAGCTACACTCCAGTTAACACACACACACACACACAGCTCCTTAGATAGACACACACACACACACACTGGACATCTGAAAGGAATACAATACTATATAAATCAGCTACACTCCAATTAAGCACACACACACACACACACACACACTGGACATCTGAAACGAATACAGTACTATATAAATCAGCTATACTCCAATTAAAACATACACATACACACACACAGCTCCTTAGACACACACACACACACACATTTGTAAACAACAATTTGATAAATACATTGACCAAAAGAGGAAAAAAAAAGACACAGAGGAACCTGAAACGCGTACTGCTTCGTCAAAAAAGCTGGTCTGAGAAGCACATATACTGTGACTCCAACTATATGACATTCTGGAAAAGGCAAAACCAGGGAGGAAGTCAAGGTCAGAGGCCGTCAGGAGCAGAGGAGGAGGCAGGGAGGAGGGAGCGAACAGGTGGGGCACAGCGAGCGTTCGGGGGTGAACGCTGGATGGACGCGTGCCGTCACCCGTCTGCCAAAACCCGGACACTTCACAGCACAGGCAGGGGATGCCCACGGGAACCACGCAGCTTAGTTTGTAGTAACAAGTCAGTACCAGGAGAAGGGAATGGCAACCTGCTCTGGTATTCTTGCCTGGAGAATCCCATGGACAGAGGAGCCTGGTGGGCTACAGTCCATGGGGTCATGCAGAGTGGGACACAACTGAGCGATTTAGCGGCAGCAGCAACACATCACTGCTGGCTCATCGGTCGTGACAACCGTCCCACACTAACGCAGGACGTTAGTGATAAAGGATCCTACAGGCGTGTACGGTGAGCTCTGCACTCGGTGCCCACTTTTTCTGTTAAACCTAAAACTACTCTCAAAAATCCAGCCCATTACACAGGGCACAGAGTCGACATGTTCTGCACCACTACGCCGCACAACCAAAGTTTACGTAACGTTACAAACTGATACACATCTCAGTGAGCAAGTAAGCTAGTGTAAACGTGGGGAAAATTGGCAAAGTGCAGAAACACACTTTAAAAAACTTACTAAAATATCATTCATCGGTCCTGTCACCCAGATAAAACCATAACTAACGTTTAGTTATATTTTCTCTAAGTATTTTTATAAAAATGCATGTTTATTACTTTTACTATATGCCTTTTTTAAATTTTAAATAAAGTACACTACTTAAAAAAATCGTAGTTTGTCAATGAGATAAAATAAGCAGCCGGAAAAAAAGGGTAAAGCACTTACCCTACAAACATCTCTCACACACTGTCACTGAGGGGGTGCTAAGTATATGTTATTTTGTAATTTAAACAAACAATACAGGGTTCAAAAATGAGATGTAAATGTAGCTCCAATTTTTTTCAACGTGGTGCATTTTGGGGAAGGACAGACCTTCGCTCTGTGGCCCGACGCTGTGCATGCTGAAGCCCCGCACGCTGGTGGGTCCGCCGAGGTAGAACCTGGAGGAGGGAAGAGCTGTCAGAGGAAGGTGCCATCACACACCGCAAGTGCAGAGGGCGCACACTCCCTTCTGTGTGGCCCACGTCACCACGCGCTGCACATCTCAGGACGAGGGAGATGGACGCGAGAACGGAGAATGCCATTAAAATCCAAGCTTTGGGGTTGGGGAGATACTTCATTATATTAAAAATTGTATGTTCTCTCTGAGTACGAAAGAAAAAAGTTCCTACGGGTTATCGTTTGGTCGCTGTCCTGTCCGACTCTTTGCGACCCCCATGGACTACAGCCTGCCAGGCTCCTTTGTCCATGGGATTTCCCAGGCAAGAATCCTGGAGCAGTTGCCATTTCCTTCTCATGTGGATCATCCCGACCCAGGGATCGAACCTGCTTCTCCTGCATCGGCAGGCAGGTTCTTCTCCACAGAGCCACCAGGGAAGCCCCATCTATGTTACAGAAACACAGAGAAACATTTAAGGAAGTAATAAAACAATCCTGTCACTGGCAAGCAGAGTTAACATTTAGGATTATAGTGAATCCTTAAACAACCCACGGGCTTCCCTTGTGGCTCTGACGGTAAAAGAATCTGCCTGCAATGCAGGAGACCCAGGTTCAGTCCCTGGGTCGGGAAGATCCCCTGGAGAAGGAAACTGCAACCCACTCCAGTATTCTTGTCTGGGAAATCCCATGGACAGAGGAGGCTGGGAGGCTACAGTCCACGGGGTTGCAAAGAGTCAGATACCACTGAGCGACTTCTGCTTTCCTTCACTTGAACAACTCAGAGGTTAATCCAAGCATGCCCTGCGGCCAGTCCTCTGTGCCTGAGCTTCCTCCACAGCCACAGATGTAACCGACTCCTGGCCAGGCAGCGCTGCAGTGACCTGCTGAAGGATGCCCACCTATAGGTGGCCCCCCGTGATCAACCATGTTTGTTCAGGGTCACAGGTACTTACTGTTCGTCAATTTTTTGTGAATGTGTATTTGTGTGAGAGTACATACATACACATTTATGTACACATCTGTATTAAATTGGTGACATACTACATTTTGCATACATTTTTGCATCCTTCTTGTTTTTTAAAAATTAGCATAAAGCTATACAGGGTATTTTGAAATTAGCTTAAACCTAAAAACTAAATTAAAATGTGAAATAAGTGCTCTCCTAAATAGTTAAACTTCTTTTGTAAGAAACCAACCAGAAAGATCCAAAGGAAGCCACTTGCAAACCACCCATTCGTTTATTATCACTTACCTATCAGCAATGCTCGATGGTTTATCACCCATGGGTACCAACATTCCACCCCAGAGAGATGCTGAAAAAACCTATTGAAATAGAAACAAACAACCATTTTCTTCCGGCGTTTCTTTCCTTCCAACAAGTATCAGCAGACAGAAAATGCGCTGAGGTCTGCTCGAGGCCCTGTGTGTCCAGCGCAGAGCTCTGGGCTGGGGCATGAAGGCTGCAGAGGGGAGCACCTGGCTCGGGCAGGGGAAAAGCCACAGCTCAAAGCATTCTGAGGATATCTGTGTAACTCGAAACTTCAAATTTCAAGATGTATAAGACATAAGCAAAAAAAAAAAAAAAGCCCAAACCCTCAGCAGGGCCTGGCTCTGACACTGGGTAGCCCCCTCCCTTCCGAGAAGCCAAGCCCAGTGGGCCATGCCACGGCCAGATGGAGGGGGACCAGGCCCCAACAAGGGAGTTGGCATCCAGAGGCCTCTGTGGCTTGGCCTCACGTCCTGAGGGCACCTGGCATCTCAGGAGAGGGAGGCAGCATGTTAGAAAATGCTACAAGTGAGAAATTCAGGGCCTTGCTGGTGGCTCCGTGGTAACAAATCCACCTGCCGATGCTGGAGACACAGGTTTGATCCCTGATCTGGGAAGACCGCAGGTGCTGCAGAGCAACTGAGCCCGTGCACCCCAACTACTGAGTCTGCTCTCTAGGGCCCGGGAGCCACAGTGATGGGAGCCCTAGAGCCTGCGCTCTGCAACGAGGGAAGCTGCCACAGTGAGAAAGCCTCGCACCCCGACAGGAAAGAAGCCTGCAGAGCAATGAAGGCCTGGCATGGCCAAAAATAAATAATTAAACAAACGAAAAAAGAAATGCAGAGAAACACACATCCAACCCCACCCTCAGGGACAGCGCTTCTGTCTGACAGGTCAGGGTCGGGGCGGTCAATCATCCCATGTGGGGATCCGATCTTCACGCCATGTCATCTCCAGCCAGAACTGCCCCGGTGATGCCTGAGACCACAGTGGGCCCTCTGGCCTCCTGACCCTGGTCGTCATCATGCGCCCCAGCATCTCCTGAGCACTCCCCACAGGCTTCTGCCCAACTTGTCCTCTTGGACGTGCAAAGTCCATGTCCTTCAAAACTGCCCAGAGGGCTCTTTTTTAGAAGCTTCTGTAGGAAGAATCACAGATGAAAACTGGGGCAGAGTGGGCAGAGAGGGCCAAGCACACATTCTATTCTGAGAAATGCATCTTTGCTCAACAACGGGACAGACTGCTGCAGAACAGGGCGAGGGGCTGGAGCCTGGTTGCGCAGTGGGGTGGCCGCCCCTCAGACAAGCTGCTTCCGGCAGACTGTCTTCCCTGCCCCCACCTCATGACCTAAGGGGCAGGGGGCGACAAGGGGCACTGATGCCCCCCCTAGAGAGGCCCACCGTGCCACGTGTCCCGCTGAGCTCAGTGACCATGGGAGCCCCAGGTGCCCCACACCTAGGCCTCTCCACCCGCTCCCTCCAGCACCGGGCACCCCAATTCTTCAACGCCAGCAGGACGATGAGCCCACCCCCTGGTTCCCTCCCGTCCTGACTCCCCACTCACCCCACTGAAATCCCACGGCCCGTTACTAAAAACAAGCTGCTTTATGCACCTCACATGGCTGTGCCCGGGTGGGCTGGGGGTGGGGGGAGACACCACTGAGGGCGGAGAGGCTCATTAAAGATGCCCCTCGACCAACGGCGATGGGGCAGCACCCCCGTGGGCACCTTCTACCCCTTCATTCTGCTGTCCTGCTCTTCACGTCTCTCATCACCACCTGCCGGATTATATATCCATCTCATTGCTTGCAGGACTCCCCCTTCACTAGCATGTGAGAGCACGGACTGCTTTATTTACTGGGGTGTTCTTGGTGCCCAGACAGTGCCTGGCAGCCAGCCGGTGTGTGTGAGAAGAAGGGAGGGATGGATGTACGGACAGATGGACAGGTGGGAGGACAGATGGATGGGCAGACAGATGGACGGAAGGAAAGGAGGCCGAGGAAGACACACTGAGGCACAGGAGGAGAAGGCATGATGCAGTCCAGGAGGGCTGGTGGTGTGCCGGGGAGCGGCCACAGGAGGAGACCAGAGAGAGCTCACTGAACTCAGCAAGAAACCGGCCCCTGGCAGCCTCCGGAGAAGCAGAGACAAAAGACAGGCAAGGACTGCATTCCAAGTGCGCCGAGTCTAGGACGGACCAGAAGCAGTGATAAACGACTTCACAGTCCGACGTCTGTACCGCTTCGTCGGAACTTGCGCCTTGCCCCCTGGGTTCTGAGGCAGCAGTGGGGTGTGGAGAGCTGTCCCCAGCCACCGGGGCGTGAGGAAGAGTGGGCAAAAGGCACAGTGTGTCCCGGCCTGGGGCTCCACTGCCTCGGGCAGTATCTGGTCACTCGCTTCTCAGCTCCCAAGGGAAGCAGGAGGAACTAAACCAAAGTGCGTTAAAAACATGTAACACAGAGATTCCTGGAGACACCCAGAGCCTAAAGACCTAGCAAAGATCTAGCAAAGTCAGGTGAGGATGCAGAATTTCTAGGGACCTGACATCAGGAGGCAAAAACGGCGGCACACTTGTCCTCCAGACACGTTTCTTGATGGCCCTGAGATGATGCTAAGTGGGGAAGGGGCTCTTACGTGTGAAATGACTGACAGGTGAGTTTTAAAGGAGCTAATCATTGCTTCTCCCCAGAGCAGCCTCAACTCTGGCCACACTTAAGAGATGACGCGCTTGAGCTTCAAGCGTGACTGTTCTCATTTCCTCTTCTGAGCTTTAGATATTCGGGAACTGGGATCTAGTCAGATTCCAAAAACACAGGTGACAAGCTGCTGGCGAGATACTCACTGTATCAAGGATGAGTTGTTTATTCAACTGAAGCTCAAAGTCTTCTTTTAAGAAGCTCACGTCCCCTCCGGTGTAGCCGGCCAGCTCCTGTCGAGGAGGATCCTCAGGTGGGATGGAGCCCACAGACCGACTGCAGAGTCACTGCAATCAGCGCTACAGGCTGCTGCTCTGTATTTTCAGAAAGGCAACAGCACACGCCTGCGTCCCAGAGGCCGCCTCCTGGTCATTCGGGACGGCATCAGGGGCCTGGCAGAGACACCATCACCAAACACAGAGCAACCGCAAAGAAGGTCGCTCCTTACGTGTGCCAGGAAAACACTGGCAACATGGAAGTTCATTCCAGAGCTTCCTAAGGATGGCACGGTGGCTCAGCTGTAGAGAACCCGCCTGCCGATGCAGGAAATGCAGGTTCAATCCCTGGGTTGGGAAAATCCCTTGGAGTAGGAAATGGTAACCTATTTCAGTATTCTTGCCTAGGAAATCACGTGGACAGAGGAGCCTGGAGGGCTACGGTCCATGGGGTCGCAAAGAGTCAGGCACGACTTAGCGACTGAACAGTAACAGGATGGCATAACTTGTTTGGCCCAATCAGTGTTTGGAAAAAGAATATTAGCCCATCTCTCACAATTTCACACAATTCCGTATGAAAATGGGAGAAGGAAATGGCAACCCACTCCAGTGATCTTGCCTGGAGAATCCCAGGGATGGGGAGGCCTGGTGGGCTGCCGTCTATGGGGTCACACAGAGTCGGACACGACTGAAGCGACTTAGCATGCATGTATGCACTGCAGAAGGAAATGGTGATCCACTCCAGTACTCTTGCCTGTAGAATCCCAGGGACAGAGGAGCCTGGTGGGCTGCCATCTATGGGGTCACACAGAGTTGGACATGACTGAAGTGACTTAGTAGCAGAAACAGCATATGAAAACTGGATTCCCAGCTGCTCCTCTGACACTGAGTTCAGGCAGACAGAGGGTCGGAGCCCCCTCCCCAGCTAGCTTCTCCCCAAGGTCACTGGCTGGGCCCTGCCGCTATCAGGGTTACAACCCCGGGCTTGTGTGCTCATCAAGGACCACCAAGGAAACCAGTCTCACCAAGTCACGACTTGGCTCCTGGTCTGTGAAGTGACACATCAGAGGCCGGCACCTCATCCTGACTCTGAGCTCCGTGAAGGCAGAGTCTGAGCTACAGGGAGCAAATCCAGGGCTAGGAACCCTGAGAAGGACGGACACCCTAGCAAGCCATTCCAGAATGACCTTTACAGCTAGGGCAGCCAAGTATTAACGATATGACTGCCCCCGAGGGACGCCCCAGTCCCCCAGGAGCCTGCAGGGGCCACAGGGGAGGGAACGCTTACCTGGTTCACCTTCAGCAAAGCACCTCTTTTCGGCAGGATGGAGGAGTTCCGAGAGTCGATGACCATCGAGTGCTGGAAGAGGTAAGGACGGGGGTGTCTGCGCTTCAATATGGAATGACACTCCCTGAGTGCTGGCTGCTCGCCAGGCTCCGTGCCGAGCGTTCCCTTAAGTGGCTTCACCTTCATGAAAACCTCCCATTCCGCGTGAGGACCCAACAGAGGCAGGGAGACAGGTCACGTCTGCTGGCTGGGCGACTCCGACTCCGTCCCCAGCCCTGTTTTCTCAGGGAGCGGGATGCCCTGATGGACGTCAGCTCAGCCTGCTTCCAGCTAAAACACCACAGTGGGCCCTTATACCCTCCGTTTCCATCACCTCTGATGTTACTTAGGAAAAAAGGACATGAGGCTGTGTCCAAGTGTTTACAGTGGCCAGTCCTAGCCACCGCTCTAGCCGCCCCAACCGTGACACCGCTCAGTCCCTCCTGATGGAGGTAAGCGCTATTCTCCCAACGCATACGGCCTGGCTGCACCAGGGCAGGCACACGCCGATGGCAGATGCAAAGCCCTTACCGAGAGAGACGACTTCAGCGAGTGCCCGCTCTCCTTCCGGACGGCGAAGGACGCGACCCTGGAGAGGCAGCCCAGCTCCCGCCAGACGCCCTCCCACTTCACCGTGTGATTCGTCTTCCAGGTGGGAAACTGCGAGCAAACGCAGAAAACCATCAGCCTTCGTGCTGCACGGACGCAGCATCATCCCAGCCCGGGTTGTGGGGTGACGCATCGTTAGATCACGAGCCGACCAAAAACTAAGACACTCTGTGAAACGCCAGGATGGGAAGAGACGAAGACAAGGCAAGCGGGGAAGGAGGGAATGGAGGCAGGCGGGGTAGGGCTGCGGGAGAAAGCCAGGGTCACCAACAGAGGGAAAAACTGCTTGAGCAGCAGGGCTGTGCTCCGAGCCAGGAGATGGGCGTCACTGGTCTGACGCTGCAGGAAACTTTATAACCCCTGGTTTCTTCTCCATCCGGAAGACCACAAGACACGCACCCCACCTGGTTTTCTGAAGCCAGGCAGAGTGACCCACGTGAGCTGTCTCAGCCCCCAAAGAGCAGGGACACGGGGTCACAAGTCCGTGACGAGTGGAGGTACTGGGTGGGGGGCATGCCACAATAGCTTCCTGGGCCCCTCCCTGGAGACGCTCACCAGCAGGGTACGCTGGGCCATTAACGTGCAAGAGAGGCAAAAGCGGCTGGTCAGAAGACCGCACGCGGTGAACTACTTTTACAAAGCACGTGCCTCAAGCCTTTCCTCATCAAACTAAAGTCTACACCAGGAGGGGAGGAAGGGCAACAAGCTAGAAAAGAAGGTAAAGAAAAGCAGGGTTCGTTGTAAAATTGAAAAATGGTCAAACGACAGTAATTCCACGCGATGCATCCTGCCAGAAGTGAACACGCTGTAAGCCAATGATGAAAGCGTCCGGTAACCTGATGTGACCTTAACTGGCTGTCAGGAGCAATCGATCTGAGCGTGCACGAGGAAGGATAGACGGTGTCCCAGGAAGTCAGGGGCAGGGAAGAGATGTGACCGGGTTAAAGTATCTGCTGCCGTTGGGGTTGGCCACCCTCTCTGGCCCTGGCAACGGGCACTTGGCGAGTAGGGAGGGGCCGCCTGGGAGGCGGCTGGCAGCAGGACAGGGAGCAGAGGGTGACCCCAGCGACAGGGGCCGCCTGGGAAGCGGCTCACAGTGGGACAGGGAGCGCAGGGTGACCCCAGCGATGGGGCCCCCAGCTCCAAGCTCCAGCCCACGTGTGGCTGCGCACCTGGCCCCGCCCCCTCGGCTGAGTTTGGGGATCAGGTCCCTCGTAGGTACACAAAGGGAAGGACGGGAAAGCCACTCACGCTGTACTCCGCTGATACGCCTCGGTCTGTCTCCCGGAGCGAGCTCCAAGGGAACTGTCCCGTGACTTTGTATAAGTTTACGGAGAAACTACAAGACAAGGGGACAGAGCTTTACATGCTGGGCCGGCGATTATACCTGGTGCACCACCTAAATCAACAGATTCACAGCTACGCCTTGGGGCTCATCTGCACGGGGAAATCTACGCGTGTGGTGACGCGACAGAAGCATCGGCCGATCCTGCCAAGTTTCTTTTCAGAAACGTCCACTACAGCTGCCTTAGCCCCTAGCCCAGGCCACTGAGCACACGGTCCGCCGCGCTTCCTACTTTCTGTCGAAGTTTCCGGGCTGCGGTTTGAAGAAGGACAGGCCATACGAAGTTTCTTTTGTTCCATAGGAAAACTGGAAAGTCACCTTTTCTGCCCGGCCTAGAAGATTAGGGAGTTTGAGGCCAAGGACCTGGGAGCAAAAGGAAAACAGAAGAGGTTCTGTAAGTTCATCTGTGTCATTTCTTTAGAGCCCACTTACAGGAAGAGTTGTACGACCTCTCCCCTTCTCTGACTGACTTCACTCAGCACGACAATCTCTAGGTCCATCCACGTTGCTGCGAGTGGCATTATTTCACTCTGCTTAATGGCTAAGTAATATTCTAGCATATACACGTGCCTCTCACAGACTTAGAGGACGAACTTATGGTTACTAGTAGGGAAGGGAGGGGGAAGGGACAGTGAGCGAGTTTGGGATGGACATGTACACACGGCTATCCTTAAAATGGATAACCAGTAAGGACCTGCACAGGGAACTCTGCTCAATGCTTTGCAGCAGCCTGGATGGGAGAGTCTGGGGGAGAATGGATACATGGATGCGGACGGCTGAGTCCCTTTGCTATCCACCTGAAACTATCACAACACGGTTTATCAGCTACACCCCAACGCAAAATAAAAAGAATCATACAAAAAAAAAAAAAAAACAGCAGGGGTTTATATGGAAGGAATAACTCTCACAGACACGGAATAAAGATGTACACGAGGGTCCGCCTTTCATCTGTAATTGCTTTTCTTCTTTAAAGCCTGCCTCTGCCGAGGGCACACGCCAGATGAATTTTAGGGTTAGGCTAATCCCCATCCCAGGGACGGGGGAGCCTGGTGGGCTGCCGTCTCTGGGGTCGCACAGAGTCGGACACAACTGAAGCGACTTAGCAGCAGCAGTAGCAGCAGCAGCTGACTGTGAAGCTCAGAGAAACGGACTCTGTGTGCTTGGAGTTCAGGAGAATTTGAACAAGAAACTATTAATATGAACATGGGTTATCGACACCCTGTTCTCAAACAATCCATCGTCATAACAAAGCGTGTTGTAATCAACTCTAGGAAGATTAATGAGGACCACATGACAGCTTACAAATAAAGACTGAAGGTCATGGAAAAGTTCTGGAATTCCGTTAGTTTTCAGAGCATAATTCACAACTGGGGACTTCCCTGGTGACTCAGACTCCACACTTGCCATGCAGGGGCCCTGGCCAGGGAAGCAGATCCCACACGCTGCAACTAAAGATCCCTCACGCCACAGCCAAGACCAGAACAGGCAAATAAATAAATATTTTTTAAAAATTTAAAAGGTCACTATGGCAAGTCCCACGTTCAGGAAGGGAAAGCCCGTGTCTCACCATACTGCCTTCGTTGTTCCCGACCATGGTGTTGTAACTGCCTGTTAACCTCCTTAACTCAGTTACTTCAAAGGTAACGTCTAACCCGTTGGGAAGTGCATCATCACCTAGTAAGCGAGAAAGATGAAACAGTTAAGACAGCGTGAGTGTGCAGCTTTATGTTCTGTCCCGCTATGATAAATGGCAGAATGCAAACTGAGCCTCCACTGATTTTACAGCCTCCTTCGGAACACACACACTGGCTTAAAGCCCAAGAACGTGTGTGAAAACCCCATCACATCCCGATACACGGGTCTAGTTTCTGCGGTGGAAGACTGCGAGGTCAGGCTTTGCTGAAAGGAGTCATTAAGCAGCAGCAGCAGCAGCAGCAGCATTACGTCAACACACGTAATTTGCATTACTTCCTTACGGTACTTATTCCCCCATGAGTGAGCTCCTTGAAAATGCCGGGGGGGGGGGGGGGCCCTCAGTTCAATGGACGTTAAAACGTGGAATTCGAGTGAGAGGGGGTCGAGTAACCCTGACGGAGAAGTGACAGCTCGAGCCGGAGGTAGGACGTAGATGGTTCTGTCCTTCCCAAGCTGGTGGTGTGGGCCTGAGTTCAGCACAGCTGCCCCTCACCCACCGAGGGTCCTGGGGGGCAGGGCCCTGAGCGCCAGAAAGGCCGCGGTTGATCCTGCAGCGCTGGCTGGACACCCACAGCCTCTGGGAGCTGTCAGACCCACGGACACCCAGGCAGGGGCTCCCGAACTCTCAGATTCAGCTGGTCCAGGCTGGAGCCTTGGCACCCTCTTTTTTTAAATTAGCAGACTTTATTGTTTAGAGGAGCGGTTTTAGGTTTATAGGAAAACTGAGCAGAAAGTACAGAGAGTTCCCATCAGCCCCCTCTACACACACCCCCTCCCCCCATTCACACGCTGCACTGGCGGCCATGTTTGTTACAACTGATGAACCAACAGACAGATGTTCCTGTTAACTCAAGGGTGGTCTGCGCTAAGGTTCACTTTCAGCACTGCACATTCTAGACATCGGACAAGTGGATGATGTCCACATTCTTTATTAAAAGCTCCTGCGTAGTTCTAAAGGCAGCCAGGGTAGAGAACCATGGACAGAAGTGAACCAGCTGACCACATACACATCACATTCACAAAAGACAGGAGAGCGCTAAATCTAAACGTCACCCACAGGACTCGCCACCAACAAGCACTCCGGAGCACTGGCAAGGGCCACTGTCATACCCCTGTCCCGCTGGGGGCGAGAGACCAGAGGTCAAAACGTCTTTCATTTACACAGCATTTTATATTTTTGCAAGCACTTCCATATACTGTTTCATTTTCATCTTCTCAAAATTATCTTTCACTCAATCCTGAAGAGTGCACTTGTTCTCTGATTCATTCCAAACACGTATTCTTCGGGGGATGTCGGAACGGAGTGAGCACCACACAGGGAGTCCTTCACAGCCCGTCTCCTGATCTTCCTCCTGCCTCGTATCCTTGGGGGGACGTCGGAACGGAGTGAGCGCCACACAGGGAGTCCTTCACAGCCCGTCTCCTGATCTTCCTCCTGCCTCGTATCCTTGGGGGGACGTCGGAACGGAGCGAGCGCCACACAGGGAGTCCTTCACAGCCCATCTCCTGATCCTCCTCCTGCTTCATCTTGCTTTACTCATTCTCCATGACTGCCTTCTGGCTCCGGAGCCCTGGCGTCTACCCAATGACCCTTTCTCTCTGGCCACTGGGCCTATTCTCTCTCCCTAGAACATTCCTCATCAGCCCTGCTCCCCAAACTCACTCATGCGCATCTTTCAGGTCTCAGCATCTGCGTCACCTTGTCCAGGAAGTCTCCTCTGATCCACTTTGCCTCTGTTGACCGAGAGACTAGGTCTCCTCCTCCAGGGCCCCGCCCCCATACAGCACAACCTATCAGCTGAACTGTCCTCACTTCTCTGTCTGTCCCCAACCCTCTTCCACTTGACCAGAAGCTTCTTTGGAAAGACACCATGTCTTGTCTGCCACCGGCTCTTCCTATGGCAGGGACTCATTAACCAAAGAATAAACACCAAGGTAGGACAGCTGCCTAATATCATAGCAATTGAGGAAGTGAACAGATGCTCACAAGTGAAATCTGACTCCCACTTGCCTCCTCTTCTTAACACATATTTAGGTGGAATCTGCCAAGAGCTCATTCAGACACCCGCTGGGTGGGCTACCCCGAAAAAGCCTGGCTCTCTCCTTCTCAGAACCCTGGTCCCATCCAGGGGCTCACCAAGCAGCATCTTCAAAGTCACCTGACCTCCCGTAGCCTGACTTGAAGACCCAGTGCATTCCTTGAGAACGCACATGCTCTCTGCCTGGACATGTAAATAGTGTCCATGATCCTAGGGGAACGGACGAAAAGGTGAAATCAGAGAGAAGCTGCAACCAGGATGCCTACCCTGACACGTATCGATCAAAACATCCACTTGTCTAAATATTCCTAGACGCAGCAACTTTTCACGGGCTTCGTGAGACTTCCTCATAACCTGTAAGAGAGCAAAGCAGAGACTGTATTCCTCTAAGATACAGAGACATACACGGCGGATGTGAGACCAGGCTGGCGGCTCAGCATTCGTGCAAAGCTGATGATTCTCTGAGAAGAATATTAATCTTTAAAAAAATACTATATTTTTAAAAGTGAGAATGGCTGAACACTGCTTAAGAGATCACATGCAATGGGGGCTGGAGCCAGCTAGATGTGGTCACAAAGAAGCTGCTGGCGACTCTGCCAGGCACCTAAGTGTGGTTCCGAGAGCAGACGGACACAAGGAAGCCACAGCGGAGAGGACAGTGCAAGCTGGGAAAGACACAGGTGCGTAAACAAGTAAGGGCCCAAGGCGTCGGCAGGGGTGGGTGGCAGGAAGAGCCCAGCCCCCACAGTCACGGAGGGCCCTGAAGGGAAAGTGCTCTGAGCACCAGGGGGGTGCAGGAAGGGTCAAGACCCCCACCTGCAGCTCCACGGCAAAGCCGGGACGGCTGCAAGGGACACGGGCAGGGGCGGCCCTGGGCAGGACGGGGGATCACCTCTTCTCTGGGGTCAGGGTGGACACGAGAGCATGTCAGTTTGTGAGGGGGCTTCTGGGAACAGAGTGGGTTCAGCCCCCTTCCCGGTAGGAGGCGAGCTCATCAGTGGGGGTGGTGCGAGCAGAGGTCCACGGGGTCTTCGGAAGGGGATGGGAAGAAGGCCACGCAGAGGGGAATACTTGCCTCAATAAGGTTTTTAGCCTTAAAAACATCTCTAATTTCATACATGATGATGTCGTCCTTAGTCCTTCCAAGTCCATCAAAATGCACATGTTGAACCACCACCTGAACGTGATAAGGGGACACAAGATTGTTGGGAACAAGATGCAGCAAAAGATCAGACATTAAGGCTAAAGACAAACACCTAAAATTCCTTTCAAAGACTGTCTTTTAATTTAATGATCCACGTTTCTTAATTCCATGCCTTTTCAAAACAACTGGTCCCTTGAACTGACTAGGTCTGTACTTCCTGTGAACGAGACTTAAAAGCTCCCTGCAGCCAGATGACCAAGGGCCAGGTCAGTCCTAAAGCCAGGCAGGGTGCAGAGGTCCTCTGGACCTGCTTCCCACATGCTCCCTGGGGCACCAGCCTCTGGATGATGCCGGCTGTGACCTGGGTTAATAACTGAGTATTGTGCCGGAGATCCTGTGTGGATTTCAATATGGCATGATAAGTGCGAGCCTTTCTGTTGTCTATACATACTTACCTCACTCATTCATTCAATAAAAATGCACAGATTACCCATGAACCGAGTATCACACTGAACACTGAGATATATCAGCAACCAAAACTTTAAAATTTCTGACTCTATGGAGGTTATATTGTAAAGGGGAGAGAAATGGGCAATGTACATAGTAGAGTAGATGGTAGTGAGTAACAGAAAAATCAAGCAGGCGTAACGGGGAGTGCTAGGGCCCGTATGACTTACAGGTGATCAGAACACTATACTACAATCATAATCAAAGAACTAATCAAAGGGAGGAAGGCAGGAGGGAGGTTCAAGAGGGCATGACATATGTACACCTATGGCTGATTCAGGTTGATGGATGGCAGAAACCAACACAATAGGGTAAAGCAATTATTCTCCAATTAAAATTAAGTAAATTTAAAATAGAGAAAAGAACTAATGAAAGTGTGTTCACGTTTCTCTATTTAATTTCAAAGGCAACAAAGTTTAGAAAAAGTTTCGTTCAAGACCCAAAGTCTTTTCTGGGAGGAGGGAACACAGTTTAAATTTTAGCACCACTTGAGTTTCTCCTTGAAATACTTTTGGGTTTTTTTCTAACATAAATACAAAAGTGGGTTTGTTTACCCTTCCCACACAAAGAATCACCAATAAAAAACTATTCCTCTAAAACCAGAAGCTATTTCTCTCAGCATCCAGTCTTTCTAAAATGTAGCTGGCTGCCAACTCCTCTTTGATAGAGGCGTCAACAAGGTTAACCCGTCTGTTTTCCCAGCGGCTTGTGGAAGCGAGTGCTTCTAGCCACAACGGTATGCAGCCCTCGCCCTCCACAGGATACGCACATCCTTGTTCTCAAGAATTTCCTGCTTAGCCTCAGGTTCAACTTCAACAAATTCAGCTTCTTCTCCTAATGCTCCGAAATCAGGTCCGCTGGCTGGAAGAGGCTCCAAACTCTGAAAGGGAGTGGGGAGGAACCACAGATAAATGAACTTCCATTAAAAAGCCAGAATCTTTTCGTTCTTGTCTTCAGATGGCGCTCCAGAAAACTCAGGACCACAGCTCCTTCTAGACCTGGCGGCAGTAGGGTGGGGAGCACAGGGAGTGGAAGCAGCTGTCGACTTGTGCGCCTTCGGCTGACAGAGTATTATCACTAGAAAACAGAGGCGAAAATTAATCAACAAAAGGGTCAGGCACAAACTACAATGACTGCTCCACGAACTCAGTTCTGTACACCTGAGACTCATGTGAAGACAAAAAAAAATTGCTTTCCTGTTATAGGAAGCGGCCTCATTTTTTTAAAATCAAAACTAGATACAATCTAGGATAGTTACATTAACAAACTAAATTATTTAAAGATACTTCTCTGGACTCTGATAAGATTTGTTTTGGTTCAGCAAGTCTCACTTACACACTAAAGGGAGCAGCATATGCCAGAAAGCGGTCCTTCAGTTCGAAATGACATTACCTCAAAAGCGTTGAAGCATCTTCTGAGGAAGCATTCTACAGTAATAATTACGGAGATATGATAACAGTATGCAAAACAATGCACATGTAATATCGTACATTTATTACATACATGATCGCTTCAGTCCACGGGGTCACATGGTAAAGCCGGAGCCAATACAATGCTGGAAACCCAGGTTCAATCCCTGGGTAGGGAAGATCTGGAGAAGGCAATGGCAACCCACTCCAGGACTCTGGCCTGGAAAATCCCATGAATGGAGGAGCCTGGTGGACTACAGTCCATGGGATCGCAAAAAGTAGGACACGACTGAGCAACTTCACTTCATGGGGTCACAAAGAATCAGACACGATGGAACACTGTGACTGTTTAACCATGGGGACTCCCAGACACTCGAGTGGCACCAGGTGACTGCACACACAAGCCGCTCTGGGAGAACTATGGTACCCGTAACCGGCTGCTTCCTCCCTCCACCAGCTCTCCACAGAGAAGCACTTCTGAAGTGCAAGGGCATGTCTGCCGCCTGCGGAACATGCAGCAAGGCGGAGGATCTGGGCCGTTCTTGCCTTTTCCCTGGAATGTTCAATGGCCTGTCAGCACATCCTTCATCATGGCACTGGTCCTCTGGAAAGGTACTGACCTGATAGTACCATGGCCGCTTTCCCATCCTGGCCCTTGAGGACTGGCCCTTAAAAGTGCCCCCAGGGACGCAGTGCAGCCGGACTCCTCAGCGGGGCGCGGAGGAGCTCCACTATGCAGCCCCTTCTGCTACTCCAGACTCGATCCCGACCACACACAACCCTTGCACTCCTGTCTGGGAGCACCTGGTCCTCTCCGCCCAGGATAACTAGCCTCCTCCCCAGAGATGAGCCAAAGGAACCACCCTCGGCGTCATCTCCTCTGACAGCCGTCCCTGCTTTTTCAGCGAGAATCCGTCCCTCCTTCACAGGGATACCCTTAGGCAAGTACTCCTTTTTATTTTTACCTGCCTGGCTATATCAGAAATACTCATTTATGGAATGGGTGAGTGAATTATTTTTTTTCTTTTGTTCTCACGTTTAATAAATATCTGAGTGCCTACTGTCTGCTTAAGAGCAGGTAAGGCAGCCGTGAATAAGACAGATTGGGTCCTTCCCTCAGGGACTGACGTGGATTATTTACATGAGTAAAAAGGGAAGATGATGTTGGGCAAAGAAAGAGAATTTATTTCACATAATTATCCTTTCATTTTTGTTGCGTAAATATTTAAAATGGGATCATTATTTCTCAAACATGCGAACAAATCAAAATAGTAACTTTTTAATGAGGACCATTTTTAAAGTCTCTACTGAGTCTGTTACCATATTGCTTCTGGTTTATGCTTGTTGGTTTTTTGGCCACAAGACATGTGGGATCTTAGCTTTCTGACCACGGATCAGACAAACACCTCCTGCATTGGAAGGCGAAATCTCAACCACTGGACTGCCAGGGAAGTCTCTAAAATAGTAACTTTTTAATGCAACCTTTTATGAACATGCTTCTGTATTTATGTTTGCTGCTGCTGCTAAGTTGCTTCAGTCGTGTCCAACTCTGTGCAACCCCATAGACGGCCGCCCACCAGGATCCTCCATCCCTGGGATTCTCCAGGCAAGAACACTGGAGTGGGTTGCCATTTCCTTCTCCAATGCATTAAAGTGAGAAGTGAAAGTGAAGTCGCTCAGTCATGCCTGACTCTTAGCAACTCCATGGACTGCAGACTACCAGGCTCCTCCGTCCATGGGATTTTCCAGGCAAGAGTACTGGAGTGGGGTGCCATTGCCTTCTCCATATTTACGTTTCAGATCAGATCAGATCAGTCGCTCAGTAGTGTCCGACTCTTTGCGACCTCATGAACACAGCACGCCACGCCTCCCTGTCCATCACCAACTCCCGGAGTTCACCCAGACTCATGTCCATCGAGTCAGTGATGCCATCCAGCCATCTCATCCTCTGTCGTTACCTTCTCCTCTTGCCCCCAATCCCTCCCAGCATCAGAGTCTTCTCCAGTGAGTGAAGACTCCAGTGAGTCTTCCCATGAGGTGGCCAAAGTACTGGAGTTTCAGCTTTAGCATCATTCCTTCCAAAGAAATCCCAGGGTTGATCTCCTTCAGAATGAACTGGCTGGATCTCCTTGCAGTCCAAGGGACTCTCAAGAGTCTTCTCCAACACCACACTTCAAAAGCATCAATTCTTTGGCACTCAGCCTTCTTCACAGTCCAGCTCTCACATCCATACATGACCACAGGAAAAATCATAGCCTTGACTAACCTTTGTTGGCAAAGTAATGTCTCTGCTTTTGAATATGCTATCTAGGTTGGTCATAACTTTCCTTCCAAGGAGTAAGCATCTTTTAATTTCATGGCTGCAGTCACCATCTGCAGTGATTTTGGAGCCCAGAAAAATAAAGTCTGACACTGTTTCCACTGTTTCCCCATCTATTTTTCATGAAGTGATGGGACCAGATGCCATGATCTTAGTTTTCTGAATGTTGAGCTTTAAGCCAACTTTTTCACTCTCCACTTTCACCTTCATCAAGAGGCTTTTTAGTTCCTCTTTACTTTCTGCCATAAGGGTGGTGTCATCTGCATATCTGAGGTTATTGATATTTCTCCCAGCAATCTTGATTCCGGCTTGTGCTTCTTCAAGTCCAGCGTTTCTCATGATGTACTCTGCATATAAGTTAAATAAACAGGGTGATAATATACAGCCTTGAAGTACTCCTTTTCCTATTTGGAACCAGTCTGTTGGTCCATGACCAGTTCTACCTGTTGCTTCCTGACCTGCATACAAATTTCTCAAGAGGCAGATCAGGTGATCTGGTATTCCCATCTCTTTTAGAATTTTCCACAGTTTATTGTGCTCCACATAGTCAAAGGCTTTGGCATAGTCAAGAAAGCAGAAATAGATGTTTTTCTGGAACTCTCTTGCTTTTTCCATGATCCAGCAATTGATCTGGCAATTTGATCTCTGGTTCCTCTGCCTTTTCTAAAACCAGCTTGAACATCAGGAAGTTCATGGTGCACATATTGCTGAAGCCTGGCTTGGAGAATTTTGAGCATTACTTGACTAGCGTGTGAGATGAGTGCAATTGTGCAGTAGTTTGAGCACTCTTTGGCATTGCCTTTCTTTTGGGATTGGAATGAAAACTGACCTTTTCCAGTCCTGTGGCCACTGCTGAGTTTTGCCGCTGGAGCCGGTGTCTGGGCTGGTGATGGGGTTAATTCCCTTTCGTAAGACTCCTACTTGTACCCACCCAGCCCAGCCGTCACCTCGCCGCGCCGCACTCCAACCGCCTCGTCCTCCTCAGTATTTACGTTTACATATTGCTAAAAAGTGTATTACAGATGAGTAAATCCTATATGCAGAGTATATATACTATGGTTAGGAACATACACACATATTCATTGTTCTTAATCCGAATGCTTGACAAACAGATTTTTGCTGGACATAAAGTTCATGTGCTAGTGTTCTAAAAAAAAATTTCCTTATGGTTCTGAAAATCTTGAAGCACAGAACATATTTCACCAAAGACTTGCCACACCCATTTGTAGTCTTAAATCCAAAATTTACACTTTAAGTTCCACAGATGGTGTCTTTACAGTGTCACCAATTGCACCAAAGCTTGATGTCCTAAATTAACTGCTTCACCAATAGAGGTTCATTCACTCACCAAAGATCCATTCACTATGTGACAAGCACTTGCAAGAGTCTCACCTTCACTGAATTTACATTGCCGTGTCTGGCTAAGTAGTCAGTGAAATGAATTCAAATAAATATTTGGATCTAGCCTCTAACCTTTGAGTTGCTGCCTCCTGACAACTGAACTCGCACAGTGTGATGACACAGTGATTGCACTGTTTTCATCAGTCATGTTTTTACAAATAGGTAGACTCATTCATCGGAGAAGGCGATGGCACCCCACTCCAGTACTCTTGCCTGGAAAATCCCATGGATGGAGGAGCCTGGTAGGCCACAGTCCATGGGGTCGCAAAGAGTCGGACACGACTGAGCGACTTCCTTTTTTTTTTTCCTAACCTTTAAGCAGATGTCTACTGTGAGTCGACAAACTTTACCGAGCACCACATGCCAAGCCCTGGGCGAGGCAGTGGTTACAGAGGAAACGGAACATGAAATAAATGTAATGAGTTATGAACACCATCTTTAAAGTGACATACACTAGAATGAGACAGAAAATACCTGGAAAAATAATAGATATCGATGGTAAATACTGTTTCAGAAAACATTTTTATTCCATTTTTTTTTTTTTTAATTTTTTTGGTCTTGCTACAAAATGTGTGGGATCCTAGCTCCCCAACCAGGGATTGAACCTTTCCTGCATGCCCCCCCCACCCCCGACCCCCGCCCCACAGTGGAAACAGCATCCCAACCACTGGACCACCAGGGAAGTCCTGATGCAGAAAACTTTTGTTTCACATATGCATGAGGGTACTAGATAGCAAATATGGAAAGTTTTCTTACTGTGAGTTCTGACCAAAAAATTCAAACACTGGCTAGTGAAGTTAAAGAACTGAAATTATTTTTTGTCAATATATTCAACAAAGGAGTGGCAGTTTCAGTGTCAAAGGAGCGCGATAAAAGCAAAGTCTTTTTGTTCCTATACTCTGAGCACCTAGAACAGTGCCAGGCAGCACACAGCTGACCATCGGTAAACATGAGCTGAATAAATGAACGAATGCTTACTTTGCCAAGATGCTACAAGGGATCCAAGGCAAATAGATGCAGTTCCTATTGTCTTCTAGAAACTAAGAATCTAAAAGGTTAAGTGAAAAATGCAGAGCTAAAACAGGGCACCAGAATAGAAATGTCAATCAAGGACGTTGGTAGCACATCCACAATGAGGAATGGAGGGGAGACAAGGATTGTGTAGAAAATGATTTGAACTGAGATCTAAAAAACCACGGCCTTCCTTTGTGGCTCAGCTGGTAAAGAATCCACCTGCGGGAGACCTGGGTTCGATCCCTGGGTTGGGACGATCTCCTGGAGAAGGGAAAGGCTCCCCACTCCAGTATTCTGGCCTGGAGAATTCCATGGACTGTACAGTCCACGGGGTCGCAAAGAGTCAGACACGAATGAGGAAACTTCATTTCACTTCTAAGAGACTGGCTCGTTTCGTCAGCTATTGTGAGTGATGAGAGAGAGGAGCTACGCCCACCAGCACGGTCCAAATAGTGTTTTATTTGAAGGAAATATCTGACAAAGGGAGGTTAAGTTCAATTCTGGACACCATGCTGAGACATCTGTGCTAAATTCAGGAAAACTCCTGAAAACTTCTGAGCAGCGCAGCTGTCTACGCTGCAGAAAAAGTTGTGCTGTGGGCTGGGACTCAGGAACATGCAGATGGTTCAGAACATTCAGTTTCAGAACATTCTGAGGCTTGAACGGTAAGGCCTTGGACAGATATTCTTTCTCTGGGCCTCAGTTAAGATTGTGATACAGGAGAGCAGCTGGGCAGTCTGCCCACCGCACCGCATGCAAGCAAGTGCATTGACATGCGTTCTGTTTCAATTCTCCTAACAGCCCAGTGAGTAGACACTATTAACGCCTCCACTCAGCCCGGTTTCCTCTTTTGGCGGTAACCAGGAGACATGAGGACTCCTGAGCCTGGGTTGGAAGACTTCAGAAGATGCTTCCTGCTCTAGGAAAGCCTAGCAAGACCCCAGCAGCAGCTGAGCGGGAGAGACTGGAAAAAGCAAAAAAGCAGAGACATTACTTTGCCAACTGAGATCCATCTAGTCAAAGCTCTGGTTTTTCCAGTGGTCGTGGATGGATGTGAGAGTTGGACTATAAAGAAAGCTGAGCGCCGAAGAATTGATGCTTTTGAAGTGTGGTGTTGGAGAAGACTCTTGAGAGTCCCTTGGACTGCAGGAAGATCCAACCAGTACATCCTAAAGGAAATCGGGCCTGAATATTCTTTGGAAGGACTGATGCTGAAGCTGAAACTCCAATACTTTGGCCACCTGATGTGGGCCACCTGATGCGAAGAAACCGACTCATTGGGAAAGATCCTGATGCTGGGAAAGATTGAAGAAGGGAGGAGAAGGGACAAGAGAGGATGAGATGGTTGGGGGACATCACCGATTCAATGGACTTGCTGCTGCTGCTAAGTCGCTTCAGTCATGTCCAACTCTGTGCGACCCCATAGATGGCAGCCCACCAGGCTCCCCCGTCCCTGGGATTCTCCAGGCAAGAACACTGGAGTGGGTTGCCATTTCCTTCTCCAATGCATGAAAGTGAAAAGTGAAAGTGAAGTCGCTCAGTCGTGTCCAACTCCTAGCGACCCCATGGACTGCAGCCCACCAGGCTCCTCCGTCCATGGGATTTTCTAGGTAAGAGTACTGGAGTGGGGTACCATCGCCTTCTCCACAATGGACTTGAGTTTGAGTCTGAGCTAACTCCGGGAGTTGGTGATGGACAGGGAGGCCTGGGATGCTGCAGTGCACGGGGTCGCAAAGAGTCGGACACGACTGAGCGACTGAACTGAAGGAACTCAGATGCCCGAAACCGCTGAGGGCAGAAAAAATTTATTCCTCCGCTACAGGACATCGCGGAAAGCCTGCTGGCCCTTTCTCGGCCCCACTGCTAAGTGACCTTGGGCAAGTCAGGTCTCTCCTCCGGGTATCGGTTTTCCAGCTCGGAAGCCTGCCGTAGCGGGTGGAGGCATCTTTGCGGCCTCCTCCACACGGCCCGCGGCGGCGCAGCAATGGGGCTCCCCCCACCCCCACCCCGGCACCGTTCCCCGCTAGCCTTCGGGCCCCGCCGCCCTCTTTTTACCCGGGCAGCCCCGGGCGCAGCCGCGAGAGCGTCTCCCCGCGGCGCCCGCCCCGAGGTCACGCAGCCCGCGCGGGTCGCTGGGCCTCTTACCCGGGCGTGCACCGTCCCCATGGCTCCCTCTCTGGCCGCCGCCTCCCAGAGCAGTCCCGGGCGGACGAAGGCTCGGCGGGTGAGGACAGAGGGCGGGGCTCCGGTGACCGAGCTCCGGGTTAGGGCAACACCCACAAGCCCCTAGACGCTACGGACTGGGGGCGGCCATGATGTCCCGCCTTCGCCCCGCCCCTTGACTCACGGTGCTTCCACTCATTGGCTCATAGACGTCCGTGACCCGGATGTACACGCGGACGCCCGGAAGCCCTGAGACCAGGAGACGGCCCCAGCGCCGCGCGTTCGTTAGCGCTCAGAGGAGCTGGAGGCGAGTGGACGGCGGGTCTCCGTGGGTGTCTAGTAGGGGTGGGCGCCCCAGAGTTGCCCCTGGGGGACAGTACGCCAGCTGGTGAGCGGTCGGGCCTCATGTCTTTCCCTTAAACCTCGTGTTTAGTTCAGCCGCTCAGTCGTGTCAGACTCTGCGACCCCATGAACTGCAGCACGCCAGGCCTCCCTGTCCATCGCCACCTCCTCGGAGTTTGCTCAAACTCGTGTCCATGTCCTTGGCTCCGCGGTGCCTCTCTTGTCCCCGCACTCTGGCGAAGCGCCGTGGCTCTCCACGCCTGGCTGAGGCTGTGGCCTCCCCCGCCCCTGCCTGCGGAGCCTCACAAATCCGGATTGGCGCCCTGCACCTCTCCCGCTGGCCACATGGACCCTTCAGATCTCTGAAGCTCCCAGGGCTCAGGCTCCTCGTTGACAGAATGAAGGTGACGTCTTAACCTGCTTAGCAGGGATGGATTACAAGGCTTTTGCACGAGAGTATAAAAGCGCCGGGCACAGGGCTGGGCACTGAGTGAGCAGCTAGTCAATGGCGCCTGTTCTTTCAAATGCAGTAAATGTCAAGAGTGTTAACCAGGGGTTGACGTGGGGACTATTCACACTGTAAAATAAGACAGCTCTGGTGTTACTGAGTCTAAGCTCGCTCTGATCCTGGTAGGATAGGCAGTGAATCTGGGGAGAGGAGGAAATGAGGCCAGGAGTCTGACTTTATTTAGAAAGCTGGCTGACTGAGAAGAGGGCAGAGTCTTCTCGAAGTAACCCATCTGTAGGGGTCTGGATGCCAGGTTCTTTTATGGATCTGAGATGGGGGAGGTGTGAGGAGACAAAGTAAAATAAAGGCCTTTAATCTTGGAAATATTCTTTTAGAATGCCAAGTCTCAAGCAGAGAGATGTGTTAACTTCTTTCTTCCTGCCGTCTCTAGGTGGACAGGGTTATGCACAAAGGCATTTTAGCTTAACAGGCAGAGGCACAGAACTCTCTGAGGCAGGGCATTATGTATGATTGTAATAACAAAAGCAATGGAAAGCAAGTGGGATAGTTTCAAGGTGGAGTCAGAATTGACTTCTCCCTGCAACATGGGGCTTTAATTTGGTGGTGGAAACAGAGTCCTGTCTCAAATGACAGCATGTAATAAGTAATAGCACCTGGTGATAAATGCAGTGAGAGAAACAAGAGAAGGGTTTTCAGTATTGTGTGGTCTCACATTTCCACCTCTTCCCAGAGACCCTGACACCCTTTCCCATTTAAGTAGAAGTACCTTAATTCTCAGGGGAAGGCAATGGCACCCCACCCCAGTACTTTTGCCTGGAAAATCCCATGGACGGAGGAGCCTGGTAGGCTCCAGTCCATGGGGTCGCTAAGAGTCGGACACGACTGAGCGACTTCACTTTCACTTTTCACTTTCCTGCATTGGAGAAGGAAATGGCAACCCACTCCAGTGTTCTTGCCTGGAGAATCCCAGGGGCAGGGGAGCCTGGTGAGCTTCCGTCTATGGGGTCGCACAGAGTCGGACACGACTGAAGCGACTTAGCAGCAGCAGCAACCTTAATTCTCTTGCCTTCCTGGGGGTAGATATTAAGTCCATGTTCCCTTTCTTGCCTGGGAAGAGACAAGACATTAGCTCCTCCCAGGCGCCCCTTCCCACACTGCATTCCTTGCCAGTTGACCTAGTCATCTGTTTGAGCTGGACTGGTGCCTGGAGGCGGGCCCAGTCCTTGGCTCCATGAGCCCAGAGGCTGCACGGTGCCTGGCGAGGTGCAGGGACTCGGCTAATATTTCCCGAATTACTGCTCTCCCACCGTAGGCTACAGCAGACAGAAAGACACTGCTTATATTAAAAATGCACATTCCTGGGCCTCAGCCCTGATCTACTGAACCAACCCCCGGAAAGTAGAACCTGGAGATGTGAGTTTTTTAAGGTGGGCTACATAATTCTTTTAGCCATTATGTCTAAGAACCCCACAGTAAAGAATCTGCCTGCAGTGTGGGTTCCGTCCCTGGGTGGGGAAGATCCCCTGGAGAAGGGAATGGCAACCCACTGCAGTATTCTTGCCTAGGAAATGCCATGGACGGAGGAGACCGGCAGTGTACAGTCCATGGGGTTGTAAAAGAGTCAGACACGGCTTAGTTATTAAATAGCAACATTCTAAAAAGCTTTAGGTCTGTGTCTGACTATATCACTCATTTCTAAAGTCTCTGAAGACTTGGGCTACTCACCTGCTTATAAGGAACTTGGCCAGAATTGAGTGGAGAGGTGCTCAGCAAGGGGAAGGAGGAAGCAGAGGCAGCGACAGCAACAGAGCATCTGCAGGCGGGGCAGGGCTGTGACAGAGGTCTGGCCCAGAGGCTGCTGGGCCTGGGCATACGTTTGAAGGGCAGCGAGCTGATGGAAGAACTGGGCTGTAAGTTAGCAGTTGACCCCTGGCAAGTCACACCCTCTTTAAGGGTTACTTTTATCCACTGTACAATAGAGATGAACTTACTAAGGACCAAAAACAGAAGGTTTTTGTTTTACTTGTTTTATATTTCACACTGGGAAGTAACGGGTCCTGGGCTTTTGTGCTTGTTTAGGCCATTTTGGATCGCCCCTTGGGAGGGGATCAAAGCCAGATTAGCTCCCCTATAACGGTTATGAGAGCTGGCTTTATGGGCAGACCCGCTGGTTGGGTTTCAGCAATGATTCTGTCACTGCTAAGCTGTGTGGACTTAGGCAGGGCCTATATCTCTCTGGGTCAGTTTCCCCTTTGGTGAAGTGAGGGTGGTGATGATATCCACCTCATAAGGTTAGTAAATAATGTAAGGGTTTGCCTGGCCTAGAGAGAAAGGGCAGGTACACATGCACGCATACACAGACACACAGCCTGCAACCAGGCCTAGACAGAGCACATGTGCACATGTGCACACAGACACATACACACAGCCTGCAACCAGGCCTAGAGGGAGAGAGAGCACGTGAGCACACTCACACACACAGAGCCTGCAACCAGGCCTAGAGGGAGAGAGCATGTGTGCACACACACACAGCTGCAACCAGGCCTAGAGACAGAGCATGTGAGCACACCCATACACACAGAGCCTGCAACCAGGCCTAGAGAGAGCACGTGTGCACACCCACACACACAGCCTGCAACCAGGCCTAGAGACAGAGAGCATGTGAGCACACCCATACACACACAGCCTGCAACCAGGCCTAGAGAGAGCACGTGTGCACACCCACACACACAGCCTGCAACCAGGCCTAGAGACAGAGAGCATATGAGCACACCCATACACACAGAGCCTGCAACCAGGCCTAGAGACAGAGAGCATGTGAGCACACCCATACTCACAGAGCCTGCAACCAGGCCTAGAGACAGCATGTGTGCATACCCACACACACAGAGCCTGCAACCAGGCCTAGAGAGAGCATGTATGCATGTGCGAGCCTGCACACACACAGCATGCAACCAGGCCTAGAGAAAGCGAGCACATAAGCACACACACAGAGCCTGCAACCAGGCCTAGAGACAAAGAGCATGTGAGCACACCCATACACACAGAGCCTGCAACCAGGCCTAGAGACAGCATGTGTGCACATCCACACACACAGAGCCTGCAACCAGGCCTAGAGACAATGTGTGTGCACACCCACACACACAGAGCCTGCAACCAGGCCTAGAGAGAGCACATATGCATGTGCGTGCATGCACACACACACAGCATGCAACCAGGCCTAGAGAGAGCGAGCACATGTGCGTGTATACACACACCCACACAGCTGCAACCAGGCTTAGAGAGAACATGTGCGCACACGTGCACACACATACAGCCTGAAACCAGGCCTAGAGAGAGCATGTGCGTGTGTGACACACACACACACACACACACACAGTTAACCATCACAGTTAGGGGAGCTTTTATAAAGGATGAAACAAACCCAGAAAGAGTAAGCAACTTACCCTATAGCCAAGCTGGACCCAGAGTGATATGGCCCTGCCATTGGCTCTTAGCCACCTCTGAATGATGCCCACATGTCCCAGGGTCTGGAGACAGGGCAGTGAAGTAGATATGATTCAGAAGCCTCCCGACCCTTAAAAGGGAGGGGGAGCACATATAACAGGCTGTGCCGGATTGTTTCTGGGCAGGACCCCAAGGGCCCTAGGCTCAGTGCCCACAGGCCTGGCCCCTAGGGCCCCGGATACCTGCCTCTGGCCACCAAAGTGAGGCTTTGAGGGTCTTACCGATTCCCAGCTCAGATGCAAAAGATTGTGATATGTGAAAACTTGGACACAGATTTCCAGAGATAATCTAGGAGAAGGAGCAAATTTTAAGCACGAGTCACACAAGTTGGACACTTATTTTTAAAATTCATCCTCCTGTTGCCTGAACCTCAATTTTCTCAAGTACAAGATGAAGATAGTGGTTCCTAAAGCATAATGGTGTAGTGAGGATTTAAGGAGAGAGATCACAGGACGCTTTGGTCACTGAACGCTGAATAAACTAGGCTTTCTTCCTGCATTTCCTTGTTATTCTCTTACGAAAGCCTCCTCTCAAAGATAAGCCATGACTTTGACCTGCAGATTGCAACACAAGTCCTGAGCCAAATATCTGAGAGCCTGCTGTGTACAAGGGCCAGGGTGGCTGAGGACGTGGCGAACACACAGTCACAGCTCTGCCCTGTCCGACAGTCACACGTACAGTCGCAGCTCTGCCCTGTCCGACGGTCACACGTACAGTCGCAGCTCTGCCCTGTCCGACGGTCACACGTACAGTCGCAGCTCTGCCCTCTCCGACGGTCACACGTACAGTCGCAGCTCTGCCCTCTCCGACGATCACACGTACAGTCGCAGCTCTGCCCTCTCCGACGGTCACACGTACAGTCGCAGCTCTGCCCCCTCCGACGGTCACACGTACAGTCGCAGCTCTGCCCCCTCCGACGGTCACACGTACAGTCGCAGCTCTGCCCTCTCCGATGGTCACATGTACACTTTTTTTTTGGTCATGCCGTGTAGCATGCAGGATCTTAGTTCCTGTCCAGGGATCACGTCCTTGCCCCCTGCTACGCCCCCTGAAGTAGAAGCATGGAGTCCTAACCGCTGGACTGCCAGGGAATTCCCTGTACATTAACACTTCAAAGGCTCTGAGACATCCTGTGATGCATACACCTGTTAGGGTTTCTTTAACTCAGTATTTCCTGGGTTATTTATTCTGCCATAAAGACTTTGTGGGTTTTTTGAGGTTTTCAGTGGCCCTGTTCACCAGAATTTCTGCTCTTCCTCTTTGGGGCAAAAGGTAGACTTGCGTTTCCATGCCCCCCGTCCATGTGACTTGCTTTGGTCACCAAATGGTGGGCGGAAGGGAGAGCTGACACCTGGATGGAAACCTTAAAACACCATATTCCTCCCCCACTGCCCATCCCGACCCTGGGTCCAGAGGCAGGGACAGGTTCAGGCTGGGCCACCCGGGTCCGAAGGGCATGCACCCTGAGAAGTGAAACTTTGGGGAGCATAACACCGTTTATCCTAACTGATAAAAGTCCCTAGGCCTATCTGCAGGGACATCAGCGTTCTGGAAACCTTGGTTTACGAAGGGCTGACCTAAATGCAGGTTAGTGACCACACTGGTTCCCTTGACAAAGTCAGACCCCAAGTCTCAGAGGCCATGAGAAAGGCATGCTGGGTCTTCACAGATTCTTGCAGTAGTGACCCCTGCCCTTAGTTTGGGGTGCCCTGAGGTGAGGGCCTCACCTCCATCCTGTCTCCCCGGCTCCTGCCACCGGAGGAGTGAAGGTGAGTGGCTAAGAGGAAAGGACACAGGTGCCGGTGGGAAGCGGAAGGCCAGGTGGGATGCCTGGGGCTGGGGCGTTGCAGGGAAGGCAGCTTCTTTGGGTCGGGGTGGGAGGTGACTTGACGGATTCTGGGCCCAAAAATGGCCTGAGGCAGAGTTCAGGCCACCAGCCTCTGCCCAGAGGTGGTTGCCACAGCCCAGGGCAGGGGCAGTCTGCCAAGAGGGACTGGCTTCCAGGTGCCGGAAGTGGGGGTGGACAAGCAGGACACGGACGAGCTGGGGGAGAAGCGCGGTGGGACTCAAGGCGCTGCTGGGTCCTGGCTCCGATGACAGATGAGGAGCTCTGTCCTGGGGGAAGGTGTGAGGGAGGCAACCAGGGGCAGGTGGTGGGGGGGATGGTGTGAGGTGGGCTCTCCCCTGAACCAGAGACTGGGGAGTCCTCAGAGTGAGCAAGGCTTCCCCAGGGCTGGCTGGATGCTTTCTGCAGAGCAGCACGTCCAGGCCCTGGGGAAGAGCCGAGTACCCAGGAGGAAATTGGGGAGTCTAGGGTCCCAGAGGGAGGAGGGTCTGGCCCTCAGTGTCCAGGACAGAGCACGTGAAGGCCGCCTGGCCTGGCCCATCAGGGGCACCAGGCCCGTGAACCCGCTTAGGGATGCGGGTGGGGGGTGGCAGAAGAGATTAAAGGAGCTTGGCCGTGAGGCAAGGCAAGCAGCACAGGGCCAAGGATGCAGAGACAAGGGGAAGCAGTTGAACGATCACATTTATTATGAATTATTTCCTGATGAACACAGAAATTTAATATAAAATGTAATTACAGGGAACGGCATCATGGTAACCACCGTCAGTAACTGGGTGAAAAGTCTTTCAGTCTCCACTCTACACACACATTTTATTTCTTTAGCAAGACTGGGCTCATGCTTGTCCGCAGGTTCTGCTATCCGTTTACCAAACAGACGGTTGCTCCCTGGCATGAATCAGACCGCACACTGCTGGTTCCTGATACTGGAGCATCCCAGCGTATCAAGCAGATCATCAATATTTGACAAGGTGGGAGAAACTTGAGAATGTTTTACACGCTGATGAGAAACCCGCAGTGCTGGAAAGGTGAGGGCCTGGGGTGGGGGGTGGTGAGGATGTCTCGGGGTGGCCTGGGGTCAGCCAATGAGGAGGAGACGAGGCACCAGTGAGGCGGAACCCTGGATATTCCTAAGAAAAAATAATAACACTTCCTCGTCTTAGTTCATGTTTGAAACAAATTAATAAAACACATGCTCATGGTAAGAAGGTGGGATAATCACAGATAGTAAGAAAATAAGTCCCATGTAATCCTGTCTTACACGTCTCTTTCCTTACGATGACGTCAGAACCAGTGCAGAGAATACTATCTAAATGGAAGTGTCTTGGTTATTGTAAAATGCTGCTAAGGTGTGGTTGCATGTGTTTAGACCTGGGCCATGGTTCTGGCAGAGAAGGCCACTGGGACCCCGAACACCAGGCTTGGGGAAGGTGTGAGGATGTCACCAGGAGTCCAGGTCAGCTCAGCAAGGGGACAGTGCTCTGTCCTGGGGCCCAGATGGCCAGAGAGCCCACCACTCAGCCTTGCCTCACTCGGGAAGTGAGGGTTACCAGCACAGGAGGCCCCGGAAACGTTAGGAGCCAGCCAGGAGCCCCCACGGGGGCACTTCCCTGTACTGCATGCTGACCCTGTGTTTTCACAGGCAGCCCCTGCCTGCTGCCCTCATGGTACAGTGCTCTGTCTGGCCTTGCTGGTTCTTCGGCTCCAGGACACCTACACGATGTGGGTGAGAGCTCAGACTTCACACACACAAGTAGGATTTGAGCTTAGTGTTCCTTTTTGGGATCCGCAAATGCATAAATAAGAAAAACACACGCACACATTGCTCCTTGGGTCATATTACACGGGGCAGTGGGCCCATGTAATCTGTGCTTGCCAACACATTACCACCCTGGAGAGACGGTGCGTACCTGCCTCCTGCCCATCTCCATTAGAGCTCTGGTGGGGGAGGGGGGCAGGTGCCAGGGTGACTTGTCTTATGCCCTGGATTTCTATTTTCAAGGCTTCTTCTCTGAATGTTTGATTGATTCTCATAATAGATAATTCAACACGTTTTAAGAATCCTTTATGTTTAATATCAGTTCAGTCGCTCAATCGTGTCCCACTCTCTGTGACCCCATGAACCGTAGCACGCCAGGCCTCTCTGTCCATTACCAACTCCCAGAGTCCACCCAAACCCATGTCCATTGAGTCAGTGATGCCATCCAACCATCTCATCCTCTGTTGTCACTTCTCCTGCCCTCAATCTTTCCCAGCATCAGGGTCTTTTCAAATCAGCTCTTCACATCAGGTGGCCAAAGTATTGCAGTTTCAGCTTCAACATCAGTCCTTCCAAATAACATCCAGGACTGATCTCTTTAGGATGGACTGGTTGGATCTCCTTGCAGTCCAAAGGACTCTCAAGAGTCTTCTCCAATACCACAGTTCAAAGGCATCAATTCTACTGCACTCAGCTTTCTTTATATTCCAACTCTCACATCCACACATGACCACTGGAAAAAGCATCGTCTTGACTAGACGGACCTTTGTTGGCAAAGTAATGTCTCTGCTTTTTAATATGCTATCAAGGTTGGTCATAACTTTCCTTCCAAGGAGTAAGCGTCTTTTAATTTCATGGCTGCGATCACCATCTACAGTGATTTTGGAAGCCAGAAGAATAAAGTCAGCCACTGTTTCCACTATTTCCCCATCTATTTGCAATGAAGTGATGGGACCAGATGCCATGATCTTAGTTTTCTGAATGTTGAGCTTTATGTCAACTTTTCCATTCTCCTCTTTCACTTTCATCAAGAGGCTCTTTAGTTCTTCACTTTCTGCCATAAGGGTGGTGTCATCTGCATATCTGAGGTTATTGATATTTCTCCTGGCAGTCTTGATTCCAGCTTGTGCTTTGTCCAGCCCACCGTTTTTCATGATATACTCTGCATATAAGTTAAATAAGCAGGATGACAATATACAGCCTTGATGTACTCCTTTTCCTATTTGGAACCAGTCTGTTGTTCCATGTCCAGTTCTAACTGTTGCTTCCTGACCTGCATACAGATTTCTCAAGAGGCACGTCAGGTGGTCTGGTATTCCCATCTCTTTCAGAATTTTCCACAGTTTATTGTGGTCCACACAGTCAAAGGCTTTGGCAGAGTCACTAAAGCAGAAATAGATGTTCTTCTCGAACTCTTGCTTCTTCCATGATCCAGCGGATGTTGGCAATTTGATCTCTGGTTCCTCTGCCTCTTCTAAAACCAGCTTGAACATCTGGAAGTTTACAGTTCACATATTGCTGCAGCCTGGCTTGGAGAATTTTCATCATTACTTTACTAGCGTGTGAGATGAGTGCAATTGTACGGTAGTTTGAGCATTCTTTGGCATTGCCCTTCTTTGGGATTGGAATGAAAACTGACTTTTTCCAGTCCTGTGGCCACTGCTGAGTTTTCCAAATTTGCTGGCATATTGAGTGTAGCACTTTCACAGCATCATCTTTCAGGATTTGAAATAGCTCAACTGGAATTCCATCACCTCCATAAGCTTTGTTCTTAATGATGCTCCTAAGGCCCACTTGACTTAACATTCCAGGATGTCTGACTCCAGGTGAGTGATCACACCATCATGATTATCTGGGTCATGAAGATCTTTTTGTACAGTTCTTCTGTGTATTCTTTGGAGAAGGCAATGGCACCCCACTCTAGTACTCTTGCCTGGAAAATCCCATGGATGGAGGAGCCTGGTAGGCTACAGTCCATGAGGTCGCTAAGAGTCAGACACGATTGAGCGACTTCACTTTCACTTTTCACTTTCATGCATTGGAGAAGGAAATGACAACCCACTCCAGTGTTCTTGCCTGGATAATCCCAGGGACGGGGGAGCCTGGTGGGCTGCCGTCTATGAGATCCCACAGAGTCGGACACGACTGAAGTGACTTAGCAGCAGCAGCAGTCTGTGTATTCTTGCCACCTCTTCTAAGTATCTTCTGCTTCTGTTAGGTCCATACCATTTCTGCCCTTTATGTAGCCCATCTTTGCATGAAATGTTCCCTTGGTATCTCTAATTTTCTTGAAGAGATCTCTAGTCTTTCCCATTCTATCATTTTCCTCTATTTCTTTGCATTGATTTCTGAGGAAGGCTTTCTTATCTCTTCTTGCTGTTCTTTGGAACTTGCATTCAAATGGGAATATCTTTCCTTTTCTCCTCTGCTTTTCACTTCCCTTCTTTTCGCAGCTATTTGTAAGGCCTCCTCAGACAGGCATTTTGCTTTTTAGTATTTCTTTTCCATGGGGATGGCCTTGATTCCTGTCTCCTGTACAATGTCACGAACCTCTGTCCATAGTTCATCAGGCACTCTATCAGATCTAGGCCCTTAAATCTATTTCTCACTTCCACTGTATAGTCATAAGGGATTTCATTTAGGTCACACCTGAATGGTCTAGTGGTTTTCTCCAATTTCTTCAATTTCAGTCTGAATTTGGTAATAAGGAGTTCATGATCTGAGCCACAGTCAGCTCCCGGTCTTGTTTTTGCTGACTGTATAGAGCTTCTCTATCTTTGGCTGCAAAGAATAGAATCAATCTGATTTTGGTGTTGACCATCTGGTAATGTCCATGTGTAGAGTCTTCTCTTGTGTTGTTGGAAGAGGGTGTATGTTTGCTATGACCAGTGCGTTCTCTTGGCAGAACTCTATTAGCCTTTGGCCTGCTTCATTCTGTACTCCAAGGCCAAATTTGCCTGTTACTCCAGGTGTTTCTTGACTTCCTACCTTTGCATTCCAGTACCCTATAATGAAAAGGACATCATTTTTGAGTGTTAGTTCTAGAAGGTCTTGTAGGTCTTCATAGAACTATTCAGCTTCTTCAGCATTACTGGTTGGGGCATAGGCTTGGATTACCATGATATTGAATGGTTTGCCTTGGAAATGAACAGAGATCATTCTGTTGTTTTTGAGATTGCATCTAAGTACTGCATTTCGGACTCTCTTGTTGACCATGATGGCTACTCCATTTCTTCTAAGGGATTCCTGCCCACAGTACTAGATATAATGGTCACCTGAGTTAAATTCATCCATTCCCGTCCATTTTAGTTCACTGATTCCTAGAATGTCGACATTCACTCTTGTCATCTCCTGTTTGACCACTTGCAATTTGCCTTCATTCATGGACCTAACATTCCAGGTTCCTATGCAATATTGCTCTTTACAGCATTGAACCTTGCTTCTATCACCAGTCCCATCCACAACTGGGTGTTGTTTTTGCTTTGGCCCCATCCCTTCATTGTTTCTGGAGTTATTTCTCCACTGATCTCCAGGAGCATATTGGCCGCCTACCAACGTGGGGGATTCATCTTTCAGTGTCCTATCTTTTTGCCTTTTCATACTGTTCATGGGGTTCTCAAGGCAAGAAGACTGAAGTGGTTTGCCATTCCCTTCTCCAGTGGTCTACATTACATCAGACCTCTCCACCATGATCCATTCGTCTTGGGTGGTCCCTCATGGCATGGCTTAGTTTCACTGAGTCAGACAAGGCTTTGGTCTGTGTGATCAGATTGGCCTGTTGTCTGTGAATGTGGTTTCTGGTTTCCATCTGTCTGCCCTCTGAGGCCCTCTCTCAGTGCCTGCCGAGAGTTATATTTAATATTCCATTGGTATCTCTAATTTTCTTGAAGAGATCTCTCGTCTTTCCCATTCTATCGTTTTCCTCTATTTCTTTGCATTGATCGCTAAGGAAGGATTTCTTATCTCTCCTTGGTATTCTTTGGAACTCTGTATTCAAATGGGTATATCTTTCCTTTTTTCCTGTGCTTTTCACAGCTATTTGTAAGGCCTCCTCAGACAGCCATTTCGATTTTTTTTTTATTTCTTTTTCTTGGGGATGGTCTTGATTCCTGTCTCCTGTACAATGTCACGAACCTCCATCCATAGTTCCTCAGGCACTCTATCAGATCTAGTCCCTTAAATCTATTTCTCACTTCCACTGTATAGTCATAAGGGATTTCATTTAGGTCACACCTGAATGGTCTAGTGGGTTTTCCTACTTTCTTCAATTTCAGTTTGAATTTGGCAATAAGGAGTTCATGGTCTGAGCCACAGTCAGCTCCTGGTCTTGTTTTTGCTGACTGTATAGAGCTTCTCCATCTTTGGCTGCAAAGAATAGAATCAATCTGATTTCGGTATTGACCATCTGGTAATGTCCATGTGTAGAGTCTTCTCTTGTGTTGTTGGAAGAGGGTGTTTGTTTGCTATGACCAGTGCGTTCTCTTGGCAGAACTCTATTAGCCTTTGGCCTGCTTCATTCTGTACTCCAAGGCCAAATTTGCCTGTTACTCCAGGTGTTTCTTGACTTCCTACTTTTGCATTCCAGTCCCCCATAATGAAAAGGACATCGTTTTGGGGAGTTAGTTCTAGAACGTCTTGTAGGTCTTCATAGAACCATTCAACTTCAGCTTCTTCAGCATTACTGATTGGGGTATAGGCTTGGATTACTCTGATATTGAATGGTTTGCCTTGGAAACAAACACAGATCATGCTGTCATTTTTGAGATTGCATCCAAGTACTACATTTCGGACTCTTGTTGACTGTGATGGCTACTCCATTTCTTCTAAGGGATTCCTGCCCACAGTAGTAGATATAATAGTCATCTGAGTTAAATTTACCCCTTCCAGTCCATTTGAGTTCACTGATTCCTAGAATGTTGACAATCACTCTTGTCATCTCCTGTTTGACCACTTCCAATTTACCTTGATTCATGGAACTAACATTTCAGGTTCCTATGCAATATTGCTCTTTACAGCATTGAACCTTACTTCTATCACCAGTCCCATCCACAACTGGGTGTTGTTTTTGCTTTGGCCCCATCCCTTCATTCTTTCTGGAGTTATTTCTCCACTGATCTCCAGTCGCATATTGGCCGCCTACCAACCTGGGGGGTTTATCTTTCAGTGTCCTATCTTTTTGCCTTTTCATACTGTTCATGGAGTTCTCAAGGTAAGAAGACTGAAGTGGCTTGCCATTCCCTTCTCCAGTGGACCAATTCAGTCATACCTCTCCCCCATGACCTGTCCGTCTTGGGTGGCGCCACAGGGCATGGCTTAGTTTCATTGAGTCAGACAAGGCTGTGGTCCGTGTGATCAGTTTGGCCTGTTGTCTGTGATTGTGATTTCTGTCTGTCTGCCGTCTGATGCCCTCTCTAAGTGCCTGCCGAGAGTTATATTTAATATAACTCCACCAAATATTTAGGATAGGTAAGTTCTATTGCCTGGAAAATCCCATGGACTGAGGAGCCTGGTAGGCTGCAGTCCATGGGGTCGCTAAGAGTCGGGCACGAATGGTTCACTTTTCCCTTTCGATGCACTGGAAAAGGAAATGGCAACCCATCCAGTATTCGTGCCTGGAGAATCCCAGGGACAGAGGAGCCTAGGGGGCTGCTGTCTATGGGGTCACACAGAGTCGGATATGACTGAAGTGACGTAGCAGCAGCAGCAGAAAGATGTACCAGAGCGCACGTAAGTTACCACCTCGTAATGTCCCCCAAAACCAGGGGTGTCCTTGGGAGGATGGCACCCCACCTCGCCTGACACTGGCTGCTTTCTGTACAGAGAGATGGGACCACAGTCCTTCCCCCCAACCCCGAGACTGCACAAAGGGCAGCCCAGCTCCCCGCCGCAGGGTCCCTGATCCAAACACCAGTCACCCTAGGAACCTGCCCTGGGACAGCTGAGTGGGTGACCAGTCAGCCACAGAGGCCCCCACGCCGGTCTCCCTCGTGCAGTTTCCCAACCCAGCCAAGGATACTTAGAGACTCATATCCTGGATATCCTTGAGCTCTGCACCCACCGCGCACACCAAGAGTAGCTTCCTAGCTTTTTGTAAGACAGAAAGATTGCCTTTGGTTTCAGGACACTACAAACTCAGCACAGAGGTCATACTGCGTACATCATAGGTGTCAGCTCTGGCCTCTGTGGGACGTCCACAGGGTGGGTGTCCGAGTCCACGGAGGAGCAGAAAGCCCAGCGGGGCCCACGGTTTTCTGGTTTGTGGAGGAAGGCCGTTGGCTGCTTGCTGGGATTTGGGATCTGAAACAAACGAAAAATCCTGACTCAGCTGCCGACCTGCCGCTCTGGTCTGCAGTGTCAGTGGGGATGCAGGAGGGGGGACATTGTCACAAGGTCTAGGGTCTGCAGGATGGTCGAGCCAAAGTCCACTGCCTCCTCGGGTCCCCCAACCCCGTGCTGGGCTGACATCACCATCCCATGCTTCCAAACCTGTGGCCCTCCCAGCCACCTGGACACCTCCCAGTGGATGTGCACAGGCCCGGAGGAGCCCATCGGTCACCCCCACGCACACCAGTTCACCCACCAGGGTGGCTTTTTGCTGTCACACGGCCATCTCCCCCACCCTCTGCTCCTGCCTGCCAACCAGCATGGAGCTCAGCAGCGCCTCGCAGCTGCTATCTTCCTTATGACCTGGAGCTTACGAACAGCACTCACCCTGCAGTTTCTCTGGAGAGCAAGCCCTTCCCCTCGCTGGGCTAGTTCTGCCCTCTCTGGGGATCCAGCCTCAGCAAGGCCACTGCTGTCCTTTTCCCAACACAAGCCGGACCCCTCCATCCCTACTTTAAATCTTCAATGTCTGTTAATAGAAAACCTGGAGGGCTCGTCTACAAAGCACCTGCCACATGTCAGGACTGAGCTGAGGGCTCCCAAAGCCTCGCAGACACCTAATGGGGCGAGGAGGATCACCCCCGGGGAACAGGGGAGGAAGCCAAGGTCCACGACTTTCAGGACAAAGTCCCAGAATCCTGACTGGGACCAGGCCCCACTTGCTCCTCATTAGTTTTCAGAATTCAGGAAGTGGTGGCAGCAGTACCCGGGCCGTGTTAACGGTGGGGATGGCCGGGTTCCAGCCCAAGAGACCGGGATTCAGGGCGTCTAAGGTCAGACGGGAATTTGCACTCACAGATGCGCACACATTCACACACACACACATTCACACACACACAGACACACACACAGAGGGCCCTGCCCCCCTCTCCCTGCCTCACCCCTGCCCGTGCTACGGGTACCCAGAGCCACTCCCTTTAGGCAGAGCAGTGCTACCTGTCCATTGGCCCTGCTCCTGCTCCATCAGCCAGCTCCTCCCTCCTCTGCCATCAAAATGGGCTCGGGGGGACTTCCCTGGCTGTCCAGTGGCTAAGACTCCAGGATCCCAGTGCAGGGGGCCGGAGTTCCATCCCTGGTCAGGGAACTAGACCCCACATGCCACAACTCAAGATCCCACGTGCTGAAACTACAACCTGGCCCAGCTAAATAAACAACTTTTTAAAAAATTACACTCCATGGACATACCTCGCCAGGCTTCAGCACACCCTCTGCAGATGAGTGTTAGTAACTAGCTTCCAGCAGGTACACTGGGACCTCTGATGGGCCCAGCGGCCTCCCGTAAGGCAGGGCCTCTGGCACCAGGGGACACGGTCCTTGCCCCATCTCCAGGGCCTGATGATATTGCTAGGATGGCACGTGAGGCCTGAGCAGATGAGAGGGTGCCTGGTGGACCCCCAGACCCACAACCAAATCACTTACCTGGAAGTGGGGAGCAGATGCACCCTGGCTTGAGAACACACGCGGGAGGTGGCCGACCACAGCCACTGGATGTCGCTGGGCATGTCTGGAAGCCACATCACCAGTCTGCAGGGAAGACACGCAGAGACGCACACCTTGTACATGGGTGAAGACAAGCCACAGCAGAAAGGACAAGAGGAAACCCCCCTGAAGGTGACACCTGACGCCAGTACCATCATCCAGGTACTGCCAGGGTCACTTCTAAACACAAGCTGCTAAATTCTGCAAGGCAAGCCCACCTAAAAGCCTAAAGCAAAATGAGGCCACTCTGGATTCAGGAAAGCTCAAGGGACTTACACGGAGAGGAAAGGCCTGGCTCTTCCCAGAGCCCGCTCCTCTGGGGCATCATGGACCCTGACACACAGCATCTTCTGGTTGAGACACCACCCCCTGCACCCACATCGAAGGTGCTCGGCCACATGCGTGCCTGCAGGGGGCTGCCAAGAAGGCCGGACCTCTGCCCTCCAGGCTTCCAACACCCTAGACACAAAAACGACCCCACGTCTCTGGCTTCAAGAAATGTCAGCTGAGGACTTCCCTGGTGGCTCAGTGGCAGAGCCCGCCTGCCAATGCAGGAAGCATGAGTTCGAGCTCTGCTCCAGGAAGATCCCACACACCAGGAGCAATACGCCGGTGCACCAAAACTATTGAGCCTGTGTTCTCCAGCCCGGGAACTGCAGTTCCTGAAGCCCACATGCCCGAGAGCCTGTGCTCAGCAGCGCGAGGTCGCTGCATGAGAAGCCATGACTGCAACTGGAGAGCAGCCCTCACTCACCACAACTAGAGAGAAGCCCCCGCAGCAGTGAAGACCCAGCACAGCCAAAGATAAAGAAACAGTTTTTAAAAGTGAGACTGTTAGTTGCTCAGTCGTGTCTGACTCTTTGCAACCTCATGGACTGGAGCCTCTGTCCCTGGGATTCTCCCAGCAAGAATACTGGAGAGGGTTTCCATTCCCTTCTCCAAGGGATCCTCCCAACCCAGGAATCAAATCTGGGTCTCCTGCAATAAAAAAAAGAAAGAAAAACCTACTGTATAGTGCAAGGAATGTACTCAATGTAATGTGCCAGCCTGCTTGGGAGGGGGTATGGGGGAGAATGGATACGTGTATATGTATGGCTGAGTTCCTTCACTGTTCACCCAAAACTATCAGAACATTGTTAATCAACTATACTCCCAAAAACATGTTTTTGGTGTTAAGAAAAATGAAAATAAAAAAAAAAAATGTCATGGGACTTCCCTGGTGGTCCAGTGGTAAAGAATCTGCCCTCCATTGCAGGAGATGAGGGTTCAATTCCTGGTCAGGGAACTAAGATCACACATGCCACAGGGCAACTAAGCCTGCTCTCCACAACTAGAGAAGCCCACGTGCATCCTGGTCTGAAAACCAAGCACAACCACAATAGACAAATGAAAGAAGTTATCAAACTACAAAACAAAAGAAAAGGAAGGAAAAACTATGCCAGAGCAGCCAGGCCTCCTCCCAGGGCAAGGCAGGTGGCTGACTGGCAGGGCTGGGGAGTGATCTGGGAGGTCCAGCAGAGCCAGAGAACTGAGCCGGATTTTGAAGGATGGCCGGGACTTTTAAGGGCTTCCCTCATAGCTCAGCGGAGAAGGCAATGGCACCCCAATCCAGAACTTTTGCCTAGAAAATCCCATGGACGGAGGAGCCTGGTAGGCTGCAGTCCATGGGGTCGCTAGAGTCGGACATGACTGAGCGACTTCACTTTCACTTTTCACTTTGATGCATTGCAGAAGGAAATGGCAACCCACTCCAGTGTTCTTGCCTGGATAATCCCAGGGACGGGAAGCCTGGTGGGCTGCCGTCTATGGGGTCGCACAGAGTCGGACACGACTGAAGCAACTTAGCAGCAGCAGCAGCAGCTCATAGCTCAGTTGGTAAACAATCCGTCCCTTCGATCCCTGGGTGGGGAAGATCCACTGGAGAAGGTAAAGGCTACCCAATCCAGGATTCTTGGGCTTCCCTGTGGTTCAGCTGGTAAAGAATCTGCCTGCAATGTAGGAGACCACGGTTTGATCCCTGGGTTGGGAAGATCCCATGGAGAAGGAAAAGGCTACTCACTCCAGTATTCTTGGCCTGGAGAATTCCATGGACTGTATAGTCCATGGGGTCACAAAGAATTGGACATGACTGATTGACCTACACTTTCACTTTGGGACTTTAAAAAGACAGACTGAAAGACATGCTGACTATGTTGCTAAAAAGAAAATAAACACTAAAGAAAATCTGAAGAAAATGCAGGGAAAACAAATGCCCAGGAATGTAGCAGCCACACAGCGTAGGCCTCGGGATCCTTCCAACACACCAGGAATAAATCCCCCTCCCTCCCAAAAATGCAGACCTACAAGAAGCAACAAACCTGCGGGAGCAATGAGAAAGGAGCTGGGGTGGCCAGGGGCTCGCCAACCAGGCACCTCTCCAGGGTGTGCCATGCAGATGGTGAGCTCCACCCAGATGTGCAAGGAGCCAGGCCCTGGGCTGAGCGCCCAGCGTGACTCCTCTCACTGAATCCTCACCCCACCTCCAAGCCCCGAGAGGAAGCCAAAAAGCCACAGAAAGCGTTCACCTCTGGACCACAGCGATGGCAGACTCCACGGGCAGCGTACAGGGCAGCATCATGTAGGACATGATCTTAACTGGTAAGAAGTTGCAAATCCTGTTTATGTACCCATCTGGGTTTCTGATTGCCTTCCTCAGTGCTGAAAAATACAAGATGGAGGTCTGTTTCCCACCAGCGTAAAAACCAAGCCACCTTCCCCAACTGGTGCCTGCAATTTCTATCAATCCTACCAATCCTGGAAGCTAAGCAATCAGAAAGGGAAAGTGAAAGTTTCTCAGTCGTGTCCCACTCTTTGTGACCCTATGGACTGTAGCCTGCGAGGCTCCTCTGTTCATGGGATTCCCCAGGCCAGAATACTGGAGTGGGTAGCTGTTCCCTTCTCCAGGGGATCTTCCCAACACAGGGATCAAACCCAGGTCCCCTACATTGCAGGTGGGTCCTTGACCATCTGAGTCAGCAGGGAAGGAATCAGAAGCTATGACAAATGAGGTCAGATGTGGGATGTGCCTACACAGCCCTTGGATCGCCGACAGGACACAGGGTCCGTTTTAAAGAGTCTCCTTGAAACTGACTCCCTGCAGAAGGGAATGGCAATCCACTGCAGTATTCTCGCCTGGAGAATTTCATGGACAGAGGCGTCTGCTGGGCTACAACCCATGGGGTCGCAAAGAGTCGGACACGACTGAGCAGCTTTCACTACTACATTATAGTTTATTTATTTTTTATTTATTAAATTTATTTGGCTGTGCTGAGTCTTAGCTGTGGTATGTGGTATCCAGTTCCTGGACCAGGTATTGAATCCTGGCCCCCTGATTTGAGAGGTGCATTGAGTCTTAGGCACTGCACTGAGTCTTCCAGACTGGAAATCCCACCTCACTACTACTTTAAATTACTTTTGGAGGCGGACACAAATGTCTCCAATCTCCCCAGCCCAGGCTTCATGAGCTTTTCTTTGCATCTGCAATTGGATTCCACTCTTCCACCTGGGACCCCTAGCCTTCTGTTTTCCCCTCTGTGATGACCTCACGATGCCTCAGATCACAATAACCTGAGCAGCTGCTGGTTAGTGTGATTCCTAGGGCATTAGTACCTGAGGCAAGAAACAGCATCCCTTTCATCTTGGTTTTATTCAGTGGCTCAGTTGCGTCCACTCTTTGTGACCCCGTGGACTGCAGCATGCCAGGCTTCCCTGTCCTTCACCATCTCCCAGAGTTTGCTCAAACTCATGTGCGTCGAGTCAGTGACGCCATCCAACCCTCTCATCCTCTGTCGCCCCTTCTCCTCCTGCCCTCAATCTTTCCCAGCATCAGGGTCTTTTCCACTGAGTCAGCTTTGAACTTTCCCCAAATGCCTGACTGGAAAATGGACGGTGCACTCATCTGTCCATCAGATAGTTTGTGATGACACGATAAAATACATCACTTTCACTGAAGGTTCAAAACTGTGGTTTGGGAAGGAGGAAGACGTTAGGAGGGGCTCTTCAAGAGACAGAAGGCTTTGAGATGGGAGGACAGACAGCAAACAGCATCGTTAAAGAACAGACCATGCCAGGAGTCCCCCTAGAAATCCAATGTGTTTGGACTTTTGACTAGAGAGCACAGCAGGTTAACTCAAAACTCAGCTGGAGGACGTCCCTGGTGGTCCAGGGGATAAGGATCCTCCTGCCACTGCAGGGACATGGGTTCTGTCCCTGGTCCAGGGAAGTCCATATGCTGTGGGGCAACTAAGCCTGTGCCACACCTACTGAGCCCTAGCGATGCAGGGACGGAGCCCGTGCACCTAGAGCCTGTGCTCCGCAGCAAAAGCAGCCACTGCAGTGAGAAACCTGGGTACCAGAACCAAGAGTAGCCCCTGCTCACTCAGGGACAGCAACGAAGACCCAGTTCAGCTCAGTCACCCAGTCGTGTCTGACTCTTTGTGACCCCATGGACTGCAGGACGCCAGGCCTCCCTGTCCACTGCCAACTCCTATAGCTTGCTCAGACTCATGTCCATCGAGTCGGTGGTGCCATCCGATCATTTCATCCTCTGTCCTCCCCTTCTCCTCCTGCCCTCAATCTTTCCTAGCATGAGGGTCTTTTTCAGTGAGTCAGCTCTTCACATCAAGTGGCCAAAGTATTGGAGTTTCAGCTTCAGCATCAGTCTTTCCAATGAGTATTCACAACTGATCTCCTTTAGGATGGACTGGTTGGATCTCCTTGCAGTCCAAAGAGACTCTGAAGAGTCTTCTCCAACACCATAGTTCAAAAGCATCAATTCTTCTGCGCTCAGCTTTCTTAATAGTCCCAACTCTCACATCCATACATGACTCCTGGAAAAATCATAGCCTTGAGTAGACAGAACAAAGACCCAGTGCAACCAAAAATGAATTAAATTAAAAAAACAAAAAACAAAAAAACCCAGCTGCAATGTTATGTGCCAGCCAGGATGGCAGGAGGGTCTGAGAAAGAATGGATACCTGTATGGCTGAGTTCCTTCACTGTTCACTTGAAACTATCAGGACACTGTAAATCAGTTCTACCCCAATATAAAATATTTTTGGTGTTAAAAATAATTAAATAATAAAAAACTCAGCTGGAGTTTGTTTTCCTACAGCCATGACCAAACAGGAAGGGAGACAGAGCAAGGACCCAGGGGGATGGGAGGTCCATGTCCGGAGGTGGGGGTCCCACCTGACCTGCACTGGTCCTCCGCCTTCTCCCTGAGCAGCGGCTGGATCTTCCTCCATGGGGAAGATCGCCCTTCCTCCTCTGAAAGGGTCACTGACCACCGCCTCCTCTGCGCTCCCCCTCCCCCCCCCCAGAGCCAGTACCCATGCTGAGCTCGGGTGACAGGGTCTCCAGGACGCTCTCGTCCCAGGTCAGCACGCTGAGGCACAGGTGGTCCTGCAGCTCCACTGCCTCAGGCCCCGCCTCCCACGTGGCCCCACACGGAAAAGGCTCCAGGCTCCCGGGCTCCGACTCTGCGGGGGACGCGCTCAGGCACGGATGGGGCCCGTCACGGATGCCTGTGAAGGGCACGGAAACAAAACCCATCAGACGATTTCAGGCAGCAGGGCCACTACTCGCCCAGCCACCCTGCCCACCCAGTTAGAGGAAGCTAACAGGCCTGTTATTAGTATGCAGTGGGGATCCACCTGGGAATAATCCGCCTGGGATCCCCCCTGCTCCACCTCAAACAGGGACCACCACTCCTAACAGGGAAAGCGCAGTGTGGTCCTTTGAAGGGGACAGAGGATGTGGGCAGCTGGCTCGGTCACGCACCAGCCGTGTGGGCTCTAGAGCCACATGTGGACTCATGAGGTTCAGAGGAAAGGATGATTTATAACAACTGAACCACTGGTGAAGCCCAGTGTTCCAGGCCCTGCAGCAGCCACGCAGCTGCTCCTAGCTGAATGCTGAGGAATCAGAAGCCCAGAGAGGTGAAGTGATTTGCCTAAAGTCACACAGCCGACACCCAGGAGAGCAATATTCAAACCCAGGTCAAAATGGCACCCATCTGTCACTCAACCTCGAAAAGAAGCCCCAAATGGAGAGTCTGTGCTGGCCCTGCCCTGGGTGCCAGGGCTCAGGGGCTGATCCCAGTGGGTGATCCAGGGGCTGATCCCAGTGGGTGATTCAGGGGCTGATCCCAGTGGGTGATTCCTGCTCTCATGCTGGGGAGGGACGCTGGGACGGGTAGACTTGGATGGACTTGGATGCCCACACCTCCCAGGGCTCACCTCCTGCTTCCTACCTCGGGTTAGAAGCCCAAGGGCTGTCCCTGCACGCCCCCGCCTCACTCCCAAGCTACACCTCCCACTTCGACTCCCTTGCATCTTTCCAGCCTCTGACAGACACACAGCTCAGCCTCTGGGGCCTTATTCTCTCTTAGGAATGTGTCAGAGAATCTGTTTCCAGGGAACACCTGTCCCGCCCCCAGGCATCCTCTGCTGAACCCCAAGGAAGCCAGGGTGACGGAGGCAGTACCTGGCTTAGATTCTTAAACCCAAACCCAGCACCCATGCTGCAAGCGCCCAGCCCCACGCCAGGACTTAGAATTACTAAGAATCAGTCAGCATCATTTACTCCAAACTGCTCTTGCTACAGATGTGGAAACAGAGGCCGAGGGAGAGAAGGGGCTTGCCCAAAGTCACCTAGCAACTGCCAGAGGGTCCCTCATTGTCTTTATTCCCAGGTGGCTCCCAAATTTCAATCCCAGTCCAGACCTGCTTTCTAGAACCTCAAACTCTGACATTACCATGCCTTCTGCGTGCATGCATGCTAAGTCGCTTTAGTCATGTCCAACTCTGAGACCCCGGGGACTGTAGCCCACGAGGCTCCTTTGTCCATGGAGTTTCTCCAGGCAAGAATGCTGGAGTGGGTTGCCAGGCCCTTTTCCAAGGGTTCTTTCCGATCCAGGAACAAACCTGCGTCTCCCGCAACTCTCACATTGGCCACTGGGTTCTTTACCACAAGCGCCACCTGGGAAGGCCCAGTGCCTCCTGCCAACCACCCAAATCTGTCCCGGGGCAGCACACATGGGGCTCTCGAGCTTTCCTGCAGGACCCGCGCCCTCCCAAGGGCCCAAACCGTGATTCCGGTCCCAGCCACAGAAGCCAGGGGCAGGACTTCATCCCCAAGTCCTCCTCCTCGGCAATCTCTGGTCGGTCGCCTGCAAGTCCTGTCCCCTCAGGCCCCTTCCACCTTGCTGCTGTGACCCCGGCCGAGCCCATGGTGGCCACCTTGCCAGGTTGTTGGCTTCACCCTCTCTGTACTGCAGCCAGGGGCCCTGGCAAAGCTCCCTCTGCCTGCCCTCACTCCCGCGTCAGCAGCCCTCCCTGGCTCCCTATGGCTGTGAGACACAAGCCCCTCTCCACCTCCACCAGGCCCAGCCTTGCCCCTCTTTCCATTCACCCCCATTCCTGCCCTCCTCTGATCTGTTCCTCTGTCCCCCACCCCCACCACTCCAGTGACACATGCCTGTTTCCACCTCGAACAGACTTCCTGTCTGCAGGACTCATGCTCACACCCCCCATGCCTAGAACATTCCTGTTCACCCTCAAAGCATCACTGCGGATTCGCATCCTCCCAGGAGCCCTGCTTTCCCCTGCCTTGCAGAACTCCACTCCCTTCCCCTAACTGAACCCCTCCTGAATCTACAGCATTTTGTACATTCATACCAGGGCACTGAGCCCTCTGGCAGCTTTCTATTCAAGTACCTGGCCCCTCCCCAATCTCAAGACTAAGCTCCAGGAAGGCAGAGGCTACATCTGTCTACCCACTGTGGAGTCCCAAGCACACAGCCAACTGCTTAGCATCCAGAAGGTATGCAGTAAGCGCTTTCTGAGCAGATATAAATACATGTGTACCCCATGAACCACACCAGCTCGTCAGTCTCGGACAAAGACTAATTCAGAGGACCTGAGACTGTAGCAACCGTTAGTATGGGGGAAAAATAGCTTGAGACATAACTAATACTTGGTTCCACACTAACATTTGAAGAATCCAAGTTCTCCAGCCCAGACCAGCCAGGACCTTTCCCCAGAACACAGCTGGGCTGGTGGGCGTGGCCCACACCTGGCTGGAGGCAGCTCTCCTGATGGCTTCACCTGACACCCAGAAACCGTTTGTCTTCCTGCCTCATCAAACTAATGGTTCACAATTGTTCAAGCAGAAATGGAAAAGCAAAGGAGCTGCCTTCGGCTGGCAGACAGGGACACTGCAGAGGGAAAGGGACCCTGGGGTTGTGACCTCTGCAGGGTCAGCAGGGCTCACCCTGGCTCTGCTCCCCAGAGTGCGGGTCGTGGCTGCCTCCATTTTCCATCTGTAAAATGGGGGCAATGATTTCCTCTCTCTCAGGGCCGAGCCAGATGGCAGGTGAATGTGCTGAGCGTTGAGTGACGGCACCAGCACAGCTCCCCTGGTGACCAAGACTGAACAGAAAACTGGCTCAAAGGGCATGGCTGCTGCCCTCGCCATACGCACCGTTCTTCTCCAAGAACCTGAGTGCATCCACATATCCTTGAAGGCACAGCTCTCCAAGCACCTGTGGACAAACCACGTGACGTAAAGTGCAGGCGAGTCACTAAGCCCCAGTCCTTCCAGCAGCCCCTGAAGACGGCAGTCGCAGACCCAGGAACCTTTGGAGCTCCGAGTCGACGCTGCGTGTGGACAGGGTTCTGCACTCCCGGGAGAAGGCAGCCCTGTTTCCCGGCAGGACTCTGCTCTGCTCAGCCTGGGCTGGCGCCCCAGCATGACAGGAGCTGGTTCCTCTGGTGTCCTTTGGTCCCTGGATGAGCCTCCATCCTCACACATACTGGGGCCTGATCTGCTTGTCATGGGACATTGAGCTACCTCCTCTGCACTCAAACCACAGGGGCACCCGATACTGTATAGTATATAGTATATAGTGAAGTCGCTCAGTCATGTCCGACTCTTTGCGACCCCGTGGACCGTAGCCCACCAGGCTCCTCCGCCCACGGGATTCTCCAGGCAAGACATACTGGAGTGGGTTGCCATTTCCTTCTCCAGGGAATCTTCCCGACCCAGGGATCGAACCCAGGTCTCCTGCATTGCAGGCAGACGCTTTAACCTCTGAGCCACCAATACTGTGCTCCAGCCTTATCTCTGCCCGTGAGCACACGCCATCACGTACACTGTACGGCAGGGCCTTCTTTCTCCCCAGAGAGCTGTCACTATGCAGATTCTACCAACTTTCTTACTATATTAGGGTGGTAAGGTCCACCTCACTATAGCGACAGTCAAAACAAAGATTAAACGGGGAATTTCCCGGTGGTCCAGCGGTTAAGACTCCACGCTTTCACAGCCAAGGACTCGAGTTCAAGGCCTCAAGATCCTACAAGTCTCAAGGCACAGCTGGGCCGGGGGGCGGGGCGGGGCGGAAAAAAGATTAAACCAGCAAGCGCGGTGTCCTTCTCGACCGTGGCTGCCAGTAATCACGGGGGACTTACCTGCGGGTCGGGTGGCTCAGGCTCTGCTCGCCCAAGGCAGGGGCTTTCAACCTCTGCTCAGGGAACTAGATCTTGTGTGCCATGACTACGACCCAGTGGGGCAAATTAATTAATTGAAAAAGAGGATCATTGGGATAATTAAAAAGATAAAAAACAAAAGCACCCTCCTGCCCAGGCCGTGATGTGCTATGGTCAGTCGTGTCCAACTCATTTACTCCTTTGCCTTGGGATTTCCCAGGCAAGAATACTGGAGTGGGTTGCCATTTCCTTCCCCCAACTCAGGGGATCTTCCCAACTCAGGGATTGAACCCACATCTCCCGCATCTCCTGCACTGCAGGCAGATTCTTTACCCAGTGAGCCACCAGGGAAGCCTGACAGCTGCTGGGTCCCCTGGCAAAGAGGGATGCAAAGGGGAGAACAGCACCATCAGAACTCAGATTCCCCCTCACCTTGACATCCGGTGGGAACAGTGACCGGAACATCAGGTAGAGGTTCTCTGTGCAGAAGTGCATGTTGAACTTGGTGACGCCTTCGTGAAGAAAGAACGTGGACTTTACTTTGGGGCAGATGTCACTCTCCCCATAGAAGGGGGACACAGTGATGGTCTTTTTGGCATCAACGAAGGGTATGGCATCACTTATTCCTCCATCCACATATCGCTTTTAAGGGAGAAGACAAAAAAAAATGGCACACTGTCAGAAGCTCTGGGCTGGAGTTCTCTGTGTGCTTCAGTTTAGGGATAGAGACTTGTCAGAGCCGCAGGCAGACATAGTGAGAGACCAGGGAGTTTGGAACAACTCTTGCAACAAATCCCCAGCGAGCATTTCTGGGCCAGGCCAGGCTGCAGGCTGGCACTCAGGACTGCCACATGCTGTTGCGTAGTGTGAGCACTGCACCAGAACAGTGCCGGGTGAAGAGGCACACGGAGGCTGGCGCATGGCCATGTGAGGCCCGTACTGCTGTTAAAGCGTGAACCGAAAGGGCTTCTGAAGTGCCTTCCTGCTGAGACATGGGGATGTCTCGTCTTCTCTCCCACAGCTGTGACAACCTAAACGGTCTCTAGACGTCGCCAGATGTCCCGGGACTAGGGACAGAATTATCTGACAACCACTGCCCTAGAAGGAGGCTGCCAGGTGGTCCAGGATCCAGCCCAGAGCCTGCAGGACCAACACCTCAACTTCTGCTCTTCCTCCTGAGCCAGTGCTCAAGAATAGCCACATGTGTCTACATAGGTGTTGAATCGCAGCCCTCTCGGCAGCCTCTGCCCGAAGCCATGGACTAAAGAAGACAGAGGCAGAGGCAGAGAGGATTGAAACTCTCAGCTCCTCAGAATTAAACCTTAAGTGGGTAAATTGACTCTTGAGCATCTTATACTCTAAGTAGGCCACTGGGCACCTATTTTGGTGCTCATGTGGAGATTATGTGAACAGCTTATGTTACAGGTGAGCAGTTAATTATCCCACACGAAGACGGTTTTGCTTCAAGAGAGCTTGGAAAGAGTTCAGATATGGAATCTCTGTCTGACGGCTGAGAGGCAAAAGGCTTTCTTCATTTAGGGACAGGTCTCAGGGGCCCAGGGTGCCTGAGCCCAGCACCTTGTCTTCCTTTTTTTTTTTTTTTTAAGATGCTTAATACGGGACCTTAGTTCCTGGACCAGGGACCCAGGCCCTTGGGAGTGAAAGTGCAGAGTCTTAACCACTGGACCACCGGGGAATTCCCAGAAACACAGTTTAAAAGTGGACTTACCACGCCTCTGAAGGAAGGGGGGATCAAGCCAAAGATGAAAGGGATGTAGGAGGAACAATACAAGGCCTGCGAAGACAAAAGAGAGTGAAACCTCAGCACAGCCCAGAGCAGGCGGCCTTTTACTCCCTGGGCCTGTACAAGCCTTCTACAAGCAAGGACAGCTGCTGCTGCAGCTGCTATGTCACTTCAGTTGTGTCTGACTCTGTGCGACCCCAAAGACGGCAGCTCACCGGGGTCCCCTGTCCCTGGGATTCTCCAAGGAAGATCACTGGAGTGGGTTGCCATTTCCTTCTCCAATGCATCAAAGTGAAAAGTGAAAGGGAAATCACTCAGTTGTGTCAACTCTTAGGGACTCCATGGACTGCAGCCCACCAGACTCCTCCATCCACGGGGGTTTTCCAGGCAAGAGTACTGGAGTGGGGTGCCAGTGCCTTCTCCAGGAGATTAGATCAGGGCTTTGCAATTACTGACACTCATCAGAATCACCTGGAAGGCTTGGCCAATCCCAGACTCGAGGTCCCACCCCTAAGATTCTGATGAAGCAGGTTGGAGGCAGGGCCTGAGAGACTGCACTTCTAAAACACTCCCAGGAGATACTGCTGCTGCGGGTCCCCAGGGGACCATGCTCTGCATCTCACCGACCAAGCTAGCGAGCATTAAATTAAGCGTGATGTAACATTGGTGCAATGAGAGAAAAGGGCTCCCGTGGGAATGCACAGGTGCTGGTTTCCCACAGGAGCCCGTACCTAGAAAATGCTCCCGGAAACAAGGTTCAGTGGAAGACGACCCTGGCTACTGAAAAGCAGCTGGTTATATTCGCCAGGCAGCTTGCTCATATGGACCCGTGTTAAGTGAAATGACGCCCAAGGCATTCTCACAAAAGACATCAGCCAAACCAAATGGCATTTTGATATGGCCAATGATCTTCTCTGTGCTAGAGCCAGAGGACAGAGGTAACCAAGACACGCTCCCACCCTTGTGGGCTTCACTGGGCGGGTCCTCAGTAAGGAACAGGCATCCTTGGCAGGACAGCCTCACACATAAGGTCCCTGGAGCAGGAGGTTATGAACCAAGTCGTGAGGAGGGGGAGACACTGTTCGAAGCTGACACTGTCTGGGACACCCCAGGTTTGCACAGGCTCTGGACCAGCCCTCTGGAGGCACTCAGCTTACATCTCTCTGGTGCAGGAAGCCACCCAGCATCACGGGCAGCCAGGTGCTCCTGCATCTTAAGTAAAAAATGGGGCAGATTGGCTTACAACAGCCCCTCCCTGTGTTGCTTCCAAAACGAAATGGCCCTTCCGACTCAACAGTACCCAGATAAGCCGCTTACGTCCACGACTTCTTCTTTGGAACGAAAATCCGACACCAGCACATTTTTTCCATCAGATACTCTGGTAAGCGAGATGACCATCTTGCCCGAGACAAGCTGGTGGACGTTGTCAGGGAGGTGTCTCTGGAGACCGTCTCGGATGTGCTTGCTCAAACTGAAGGCCGGGTGGAGGATCCCGATGTTCCGGCTCCTGGCACTCCGGGCCAGGTCCATGAGGATCTGCAATGTCTGGTCTGGGTGGGGGGTGAAGTGGAGGATGGGCAGCGTGGGGAAGAAAGGAGGGCCTGGTCATCCACAGATGTGGGGACGCAGAGAGTCTGGACACACCAGCAGGTCCCGACCCACTTCCGACTCCACTGGGTTCTCCCTGCACATGCGGCCCCTTTGAGCCCAGACAGAAGGCGCATGATTGCACGGAGCTGCTTGGTTCTGCCAGGCTCTCCTTCCAGGTCAGCCCTGGCTGAGAGGTGCTCTCAGGAGCCCTGCCCAAGCCACAGGCCCTGGGAATGCTCCCCGGAGCTCCCCAAAGTCAGACAGGCAGTTAAAGCAGGAAACCGGGGCTCCCAGACCCTGCGCAGCAGTTCTTGCCAAAACCTCCAGACCCTTCCGGGGGTGTTGCTGGTCCCGAGCCTCCCCCTGCAAGCCCAGCCCCTCTGCTGCACCTGTCCTCCACCTGTGAACCTCCTCCAGGCTGGAGTCCGCCGACTTCCGGTGCTGGGGTCTGTGCATCTGAATCAATGAAACATTAGACTGTGTGGATGTCTCCAGGTCCCAAGCCTGAGACGCAAGGGTTAGCTTTGATCACAGCTCAAGTCCAAGCTGTGCAGACTGGCTGTGTGTCCAGTCTAGTCACCCCCGAGGTCACATTTCCTACTCTTTGCCCCTCTCTCCTCGATGGAGATGGTTGCCAGCGTGGCCTCTCCCAATCCACACCTCACAATCAGCCCAGGGTCTGCTCACTGATCCTATCCAATGGCAGGGCTGTGAGTATTGGCAAGGGATTCCTGGCCTCCAGGAACAGTCACTTCCTGCTGGCAGTGCCCAACACAGCTGTCCCCGGGTAGAGCAAAAAGGAAAATGTTGAGGAAGCCCAGTAAAACAGGGGCCAGTGAAAAGAAGCTCTGTAGCCCCGTGTGGGCACCAACAGCCTCACTGGCTCCAGGCTCTCCTCCCTGGACAGAAGACGCCAGGCCCTAGTGATTCAGGCCCGCTGGCCACCAGCCTCGGTCCTCCCCTCCCTCCAGTCTCTACGTGGACGGAGAGCTTCACTAGGACAAGTTTCAAACACCCAGGACCTGTTTCCAGGGCACTGTGCAGGGACGTGGTGGGGAGGATGGGATGGGAATGTCCAGTCCCCCAAAGGGTCTCCAACACCAGGAAAGGAGGAGAGGAGACAACTTTGCTAATTTCTCTCCTCTCCCCAAAACAGCTCTTCTCAACCCCCTTTCACCCCAAAGCAGCAAGCTGCCTTCTACCTCAGAGGCACCCTGGCGCCCCCCCCCAGTCCCCAGGGTTAGGCAGAGTTCAAAGGCCCCTCGCGGGGCGGGAGAGGGGGCTGTCTCAGCCCCTCGGGTCCTCAGAGGGAAGAAGGTACTCACCCCTGCCTGAGACACAGCCCCAAACCTCCCTCCTGGCCTCAAGCAGGGGAAATGGGAACTCCGCTCCCCCGACCGCGTCCTGCTCCCTCCTCCACGTCGCTCCGAGACCACCTGGCACTCAGTCCCGAAGTGCGGAGGGGGCTTCCTCCAAGCCCGGGCGCCAAAAGGGAATTGAGGCGAGGATGCGCTCCGGGTTTTCATGGAGCGCATGGCTCCATGGCTCCAGGGCTCCCCGGCGCCGGGCAAAAAAAGTTGCACTGGAGGACGCAACTGTTTGGGGGAGACCCCGGGTTTACCCCCGCAGGGCCCGCTTCCAGCCCCGGCTCCCAGCCCGCGCCCCATCCCGGCGCGGAGCCCGTGACCTACCCAGCGGGATCCCGGAGAGGAAGAAGGCGCAGTGCAGCGCGCCCGCCGAGGCGCCGAAGAACTTGCGCGCGTGGCGGAGGAGGTGCGGGGCGTGCTCGCTCAGGCAGCGGGTCACCCCGACGTAGTAGAAGCCCAGGAAGCCGCAGCCGGCGAAGGATAGGCTCCAGCTGCTCTCGGGGTCGTACATAGTGGCGGCAGGTTGGGGCGGTGGGCCGGGGTCCGAGCGCGCCCCGGCTCCGTCCGGCGCCCACCCTGGTTCTCCGCCGGGCCTGGGCGCCGCAGCCCGGACTATTCCCGGCGCGACGTCACCGGCCCCGACCCCGCCCCGCTCGGACCACGCGAGCGAGCCTCCGGGCGGCCCAGTGCGGGGAGCGCGGCCACCCAGCCCTCTCCAGAGGCGGGGGGCTGGGAGGGGTCTGGACCCTGCGGAGAAGAAAGCGGGAAGACCTGCGCCAGGTGAGGGTGGAAGAGAGAGTTCCTGCAGCTCCTTTGACAGTGGAGATCCAGAGCTTCCTCGCCGGTTCCTTTTCACCCCTTAAACGAGTTGGAACGTTACAGCTGCCTACTTAATGTTCTTTGTTTAAGTTTAAAAACAATTTTTGTTTTTAGTTTTTGGTAGCCCTGTGTCTTTGCTGCCCCAGGGGACCTCCTCTTCCCTGCAGTGCATGGGTTTCTCCTCATTTCTCTTGTTGCCCAGTGCAGGCCTTTAGGCACACGGGCTTCAGCAGTTGCAACACTCAGGCTCAGCAGTTGCAGTGCGTGGGCTTTTAGGACGCCTGGGCTTCAGTAATTGGGATCCAGGGGCTCAGTTGCTCCACAGCGGGTGGAATCTTCCTGGACCAGGGATATGATTCCTGTGGCCTGTGTTAGTGGGCAGACGAACCACCGTGGGAGTCTGCCACTCAGGTCCTTAGTATCCTTCTGACAGTGTATTCATTTCCCTTTTACAAGAGGAAGCAAGCTTGCAGTAGCACCAGCATCTAAACGGAATCTTATGTTTCTGACTTCCTGCAAGTGTTGCATGATGTCTTCAGTTCACGGCAAATGGTGGAGATTTTTCATTGAATGATAATGACACGAAGGTCCCTTTCAAAACTTCACTTCTAAGTCAAAATTGTACATAACAGGTGCTTGGGGTGGGGGGTGTGGGCCATGCAGGATCGAGGGGTTCCTGAGGCTCAGGCCTGGGTTATTCCTTGTGCCCTTAAGAAGTGCCTGGGATCCCCTTGGGCTCTGTGACGGCACTGCATGGACAATTTCCACAGCAGCCCACAAGAGAGGTTAGGCTTTTGCCCAGAGTTGCACAACCAGCAACCACTCCATGGTTGCTGGGCCATCCCACCCCCTATTTTGTGGACAGAGGCACACCCTTCCCCCTCCACCACGCCCATGTGGGGTGCAGAGTGTGGGCCTTGGGATCAGACCTCCCCCTCTGTGTAATCCTCATCTGTGAAACCACTGGTGGAGATGCTGCCAGGATTCCAAATCTCACCTATGGCCTGGCCACATCGGTTATGCATGACCCTCCACCCACAGAGTTTCCCAAGGCTGAGTCTTCCCCTGCTCCAGCTGAGCCTGTGCCTGGAGGTGTGGAGGAGGGCCGTGCCAGGATCTGAGCAGAGGCTGAGGCTGGGCTGCTTCAGGAACTGCAGACCCCCAGGGTGAGCCAGTCTGTCTCGCCTCTGTGGACCAGACCCTGGGATGTGGGAGCAGACCTGAGTGACCACCTGGACCAACAGCGACCTCACACACACACTTCACTGATGGAAGTCCAGCGCAAGGAAAGGGCTGGCCCTCTGTGTGTCCTGGACCATGTTGGCTTGGCTAGGGTGAGGGTGGGGCTAAGCTCACAGGCGTGCCCCGACTAACTGCTCTCCACACCCACCCTACACTCAGGGTGGGACAGAAATGAAATTTCTGGGTGGGAAAACTGAGGCTGTTGGCAGGGTCCTCTGGGTTCACAATCTGTCGAGGACTCCTGCCCCTTACCAGGAACTCCTGCCCCCACCAGCCCTCCTGTGTTGCATAGCTGCTCTTAGGACTAAAATTAGAGGCTGTGAATGCAGGTTCCAGATGAGTCATCTTGCCAACAGCCACAGGCCTTTGCGTTCTCTTCCGGTCCACGGATACACGTTCATGGCAGCTGCCAGGGACATCTGTGCTCCCTGGTGTGACCCGGATGAAGGTGGGAGAGGGGCAGGGCTGAGAGTGACTTGGGTTACATGAACAGCAAATGGACACCCTTGTGCCCAAACAAAGAGAAGAAAGGTCTGAGTGGGTGCCCCAGGTCCCGGCTCTCTCAGCCTCTTGCTCAGCGCTCCCGCAGGGCAGGCTGTGAGCTCTGAGATGGGACCAGTGTTGGTGTGTTTGTTGCTTCAGTCATGTCTGACTCTTTGCGGCCCCCTGGACTCTAGCCCGCCAGGCTCCTCTGTCTGTGGAACTCTCCAGGCAAGAATACTGAAGTGGGTTTCCATTTCTTCCTCCAGGGGATCTTCCTGACCCAGGGATCAGACCCAGATATCCCACACTGCAGGCAGACTCTCTATCATTTGAGCTGCCAGGGATGACTGAGCCCAAATTCAGGCTTCGCTACTCATTAGCAGAGTTAGATTTTTGCAGGCATCTTTTACCTCTTAGCTTAGTTTCCTTAACCGTGTGAGGGTGAGCAAAGTGAAGTCGCTCAGTCGTGTCCGACTCTTAGCGACCTTATGGACTGCAGCCTAGCAGGCTCCTCCATCCATAGGATTTTCCAGGAAGAGCACTGGAGTGGGGTGCCATTGCCTTCTCCGCTGACAAGCTATTTACATTGAGTAAATTCCCTTAGAAATACACACCAGAAAGCCTTCTTTTTCCTCTCTAAAGGTAACTGTAGTGCAACAAAATCAGTAACAATTTTAGAAAGATGAAACAGATAACTTCAGTAATTCACAAGTTAATATATGCCAGAAATCAAGGAAGCAAGTCATGTTTAGCCTAAAGATAATAAATTTGTTTGGAAAATAATATCATAAACACATAACCTCTGGATATGCTTTATTATGCCACAAATTTCCAGGAAATATAAGAAATATTTCTGAATGGGACTAATAATTTCACAAATATTAACACTTTATTGACAACAGTCAAGTATTTTAAGATAGTGTACATTTAAGCAACCTTTTAAAAATCTCAATGCTTTCTATAAAATTTAAAGGGACCTGTAGCAGATCCTACTTTGCTTTTCAACATTCAGTGTCCAACCTGTATGTGATATAAATGCTCATTTTAAGGACGAAAGGGAAGACAGCACATCACCTGCTTTGCCAAAGTGGTCGGGCTCCTTCCTGCATCCGTGCTACGTACCACTATGTAAAAGTTCATTATTGGAAACGTTCCTGGTAAACTGAAATAAAGGGAAGATTTTAAAACGGCTGGGTCTTTAAAAGCATTAGTACCTGGTATAAATTTAAAGAGGGAAATGAGATATTTCTTTACTTCCCAATGGATTAAACAGAAAATTCAAAATACGTCTCTTATTTGGAGAATGAGTACACAAATATATTTCAAGGCCGGATACTGACACCATTTTCACAATATCCAAACTACGGATGGGAAACGAGGCCATGCTGGTATTTCTGCCACATATCCAAGGGTAAAGAAAGGGAGACGAGGACTTCACAGCCAAAGCCAGTGACTGAGCCTGGCCTGCCACTTGGACAAGCGGGCGGCAAACCACTGCTCCCACGCTGGGAATATTCTCCAAAAGGAGGCCCTTATGCAGTAAGTCTACAACTATATCAAGTTTGGTAATCTATCATTGAACTTTTTGGTAAACATATATATATATGGACATATGAGGAGTTTTCCAGAGACAAAGTGAATTATTAAATAAACTAAAGGGTGAAATAATGCTGATAGCTAAAATTCTGTTGATTTCAGTGATTCCAATGGAAGTTATGGGAGGAAAGATGCACAAGGAGCTGTTTCCAAATTGAAATAATGATCCGAATCTACACATGTGAGCTTATTCTATCCAAGGTCTCAACTTAAACCTACCCAGAAGTGGTGACCCAGGAACTCCTTTAAGCAATCCCACTGTGTGAGGGTGGGCAGTTTTTGTTTTGGGGGGAGGTTTTGTTGGCTTCACTGCAAGGCTTGCAGAGTATTAGTTCCTCAAGCAGGGATTGAACCCTCGCACCCTGGAGAGTCGGCACGCAGTGCTATGTTAACACTTTGTGGGAATCCCTGACGTTAAGCTGTTTTATGGGCTTCCCTGGTGGCTCAGACACTAGGGAATCTGCTGCCAAGGCAGGAAACCTGCGTTTGATCCCTGGATCAGGAAGATCCCCTGCAGAAGGGAATGGCTACCCACTCCAGTGCTCTTGCCTGGAGAATGCTATGCTCAGAGGAGCCTGGTGGGTTGCAAAGAGTCAGACACAACAGAGTGAATAACACTTTCATGCTGTTTTTCCCCACCAAGCTTCTGACATCAATTATGTTGACCATTTTTCCAACACCACTTCAACAACTCTCAGAAGCACCAGCTGGTGTCCAACATTGCGTTCAGTTCTGACACTTGTTACTCAGAGTTAACACGGTCTCCATGGGTGAAGGGCTCACTCCACAAGACTGGCCCCACTACAGATGCCAGTGGCACATCAGGTCCCCAGAGTCCCACCACTCCCTGCTCACAGAACAAGAATTTGAGTGCCAGTCAAAGCATTTAGGAATGACCAGGTCAAAGCCCTGTCTGGTAGTCTGGGGCCAATTAAGGTACATGGCACACAGTGGTGTTACCCAGAAACAGCAAGTGTCCACTCCCTGCTGAAATTCATGTCCTAAACATCATGGTATCCTTGTCAAATGTGGGCTGTTTTGGCAGTTGCTGTACCGAAAGACTGCAGAGAAGGCAATGGCACCCCACTCCAGTGTTCTTGCCTGGAGAATCCCAGGGACGGAGGGGCCTGGTGGGCTGCCCTCTATGGGGTCACACAGAGTCGGACATGATTGAAGCGCCTTAGCAGCAACAGCAGCAGTTCCCAAAGACTGAGGAACACTTTGTGGTATTAAGAAACACCTGTTGCTGTTAAGCTGGTTAGTTCACTGGCCTGACTGTAAGGCATGAAACCTGTTAGTCTTTACTTTGGCAGCTAGGTGAGAGTGGGCCAGTAGAGTTGCAGATAGTTTTATCTTGATGAAAGCGTTGACCAAAGTTTCAATTTTCAGCCATATTAAATAGATTTAAAACCTTTAGATCTTTTTCACACACACATATATATAAAAAGTCCAGCTCAGCTCAGTTTGCCAAGGACTCCCTGGTTTGGGCACTTGAAAGTCCTACATCCTGGGAACACTTTTGGTCCCAGACACACTGGGATAGTGGGTCAAACCCAGGCCACTTGCAAATGTCAGGGGTAGGTCTGCCTGGCCTATAAACCTTCAGGAGGAACAGTCCTAGGATTGTTGATCTTATTGGGCAGGAAACAGCCACATTACTGGCTGGGAGACAAGTGAGAAAATCACAGAGAAGGAGAGACCAGCTCAGAAAGGAAAGAAACACTCAGCCATCCTCACTGCTTATGGTTCTGTGTTCACAAACTCGCCCAGAACTCACTGCAGCATATTTATAAATCCAGATTAATGCGAGAAGCTCTATTTTTGGCCATTCATGGGTGTCTTCATGGCAGCCAAAAAGTCCCAGTTGCCCCATACCTGCCGTCCCAGCTGTGCCTGAGCGCTGTGTGTGCCCATCTCAGTCTGTGCTATAAACAAGGGTCCTTTCTGTCATCGGTTTACTTCTTTGTTTCACATGTTGGTGCCTTTTGGTGGCGATTTTGCAGCTTAAAATGGTCCCCAAACGTAGAGATGAGGGCCCCCTGGTGCAGCCAAGCTCAAGAAGGCTGTGGCAGCCTCACTGTGGAGATGATGGGCGTGTCAGGTGGGCTTAGGGACCTTGCCAGTGGCAGTTCCACATCAACGCGTCATGTGTGCATCACATGAGGTGTCTTTAAACAGAAGCACCCATCACACAAGGCTGCGTTTTTTCTAAGTATTTATTGATTCATCTTGTAGCCCCTGGTCTTCAATGCAGCATCAAAGGGTTCTTTAGCTGCAGTGTGCAAACGCTTAGTTGAGGCATGTGAGGCACGTTGAGGCACTTGAAGTCTCAGTTGTATTAATAGCCTGTGGGATTTAGTTCCCTGAAGAGGGATCAAACCTCAGCACCCTGCATGGGGAGGGCAGCATCCTAGCCACTCGATCATCAGGGTAGACCATCTTTTTTTTTTTTTTCCAATCATGGTAAAATATGCAGAATGTAAAATTTCCTATTTTAACCAATTTTACGATCCAATCGGTCAATCCTAAAGGAAATCAGTCCTAAATATTCATTGGACGGAGTGATGTTGAAGCTGAAGCTCCAATTCTTTGTCCACCTGAGGCAAAGAACTGACTCATTGGAAAAGACCCTGATGGTAGGAAAGACTGAAGGCAAGCAGAGAAGGGGACGACAGAGGACGAGGTGGTTGGATGACATCATCGACTCAATGGACATGAGTTTGAGAAAACTCCGGGAGTTGGTGATCGACAGTGAAGCCTGGCGTGCTGCAGTCCATGGGGTCGCAGAGTCGGGCCCCACTGAGTGGCTGGACTGAAGAGCACTGAAGTGTATTTGACTTTCTCTGGTTCTAAGTTGGAAGCAAGACAAAAATTGGGGGAGCTGTCAGTGATCAGCGCTTCCCTGGTGGCTCAGACGGCAAAGACTCTGCCCACAGACCCTGGTCTTGTGAGGATGGTTGTCACCAGGTTATTGTTTGGCTTCCTGGACCGAGTGCTCGAGATAGTGATCTGACCGCCTACAAGTCTGACTCAGCTTGTGGCGGGGGTCTGGGGCCACTTACATCAGACGGTGGGTGGGTTTCCTTGACTGGTTGCTACACACCGTATGTCAGAGTTCTCCTTTTATGCGTGGTCTGGCTATTGTGTGCTCCTGTATTTAGTCTCCAGTGGGGGAAGGCAGACAGGAACTTTGCTCATGCAAGACATGGAACCAGCCTAAATGTCATCAACAGATTTATGGATACAGGCGTGCTGTATATATACGCAATGCAATATCACTCAGCCATGAACCAAGAATGAAACAGGGCCTTTGCAGCAACATGGATGGACCTAGAGATTATCACACTCAGATCAGAGCAGATCAGTCGCTCAGTCATGTCCGACTCTTTGTGACTCCATGAATCGCAGCACACCGGCCTCCCTGTCCATCACCAACTCCAGAGGGTCACTCAGGCTCATGTCCATCAAGTCAGTGATGCCATCCAGCCATCTAATCCTCTGTCCTCCCCTTTTCCTCCTGCCCCCAATCCCTCCCAGCAACAGAGTCTTTTCCAATGAGTCAACTCTTCCCATGAGGTGGCCAAAGTACTGGAGTTTGAGCTTTAGCATCATTTCTTCCAGAGAAATCCCAGGGCTGATCTCCTTCAGAATGCACTGGTTGGATCTCCTTGCAGTCCAGGGGACTCTCAAGAGTCTTCTCCAACACCACAGTTCAAAAGCATCAATTCTTCGTCCCTCAGCTGTCTTCACAGTCCAACTCTCACATCCATACATGACCACAGGAAAAAACCATAGCCTTGACTAGACGAACCTTTGTTGGCAAAGTAATGTCTCTGCTTTTGAATATGCTATCTAGGTTGGTCATAACTTTCCTTCCAAGGAGTAAGCGTCTTTTAATTTCATGGCTGCAGTCACCATCTGCAGTGATTTTATAGCCCCCCAAATAAAGTCTGATACTGTTTCCACTGTTTCCCCATCTATTTCCCATGAAGTGATGGGACCAGATGCCATGATCTTCGTTTTCTGAATGTTGAGCTTTAAGCCAACTTTTCCACTCTCCCCTTTCACTTTTATCAAGAGGCTTTTTAGTTCGTCTTCACTTTCTGCCATAAGGGTGGTGCCATCTGCATATCTGAGGTTATTGATATTTCTCCCAGCAATCTTGATTCCAGCTTGTGCTTCTTCCAGTCCAGCATTTCTCATGATGTACTCTGCATATAAGTTAAATAAACAGGGTGACAATATACAGCCTTGACGTACACCTTTTCCTATTTGGAAACAGTCTGTTGTTCCATGTCCAGTTCTAACTGTTGCTTCCTGACCTGCATACAGATTACTCAAGAGGCAGGTCAGGTGGTCTGGTATTCCCATCTCTTTCACAATTTTCCACAGTTTATTGTCATCCACACAGTCAAAGGCTTTGGCAGAGTCCATAAATCAGAAATAGGTGTTTTTCTGGAACTCTCTTGCTTTTTCCATGATCCAACGGATGTTGGCAATTTCATCTCTGGTTCTTCTGCCTTTTCTAAAACCAACTTGAGCATCAGGAAGTTCACGATTCACATATTGCTGAAGGCTGGCTTGGAGAATTTTGAGCATTACTTTACTAGCATGTGAGATGAGTGCAATTGTGCGGTAGTTGGAGCATTCTTTGGCATTGCCTTTCTTAGGGATTGGAATGAAAACTGGCCTTTTCTAGTCCTGTGGCCACTGCTGAGTTTTCCAAATTTGCTGGCATGTTGAGTGCAGCACTTTCACAGCATCATCTTTCAGGTTTTGGAATAGCTCAACTGGAATTCCATCACCTCCACTAGCTTTGTTCGTAGTGGTGCTTTCTAAGGTCCACTTGACTTCACATTCTAGGATGTCTGGCTCTAGGTCAACCATCACACCATCATGATTATCTGGGTCGTGAAGATCTTTTTTGTACAGTTCTTCTGTGTATTTTTACCATTTCTTCTTAATATCTTCTACTTCTGTTAGATCCATATGATTTCTGTCCTTTATCGAGCCCATCTTTGCATGAAATATTCCTTTGTTATCTCTGACTTTCTTGAAGAGATCCCTAGTCTTTCCCATTCTGTTGTTTTCCTCTATTTCTTTGCATTGATCACTGAAGAAGGCTTTCTTATCTCTTCTTGCTATTCTTTGGAACTCTGCATTCAGATGTTTATATCTTTCCTTTTCTGCTTTGCTTTTCGCTTCTCTTCTTTTCACAGCTATTTGTAAGGCCTCCTCAGACAGCCATTTTGCTTTTTTGCATTTCTTTTCCATGGGGATGGTCTTGATCCCTGTCTCCTGTATAATGTTACGAACCTCATTCCATAGTTCATCAGGCACTCTATCTATCAGATCTAGGCCCTTAAATCTATTTCTCACTTCCACTGTATAACAATAAGGGATTTGATTTAGGTCATAACCTAAATCAAAAAGCGCAGGCCGCTGTGATGGGCACACCATAGAGCAGGCGGCTGCAACGGGTGTGCCAAGCGGGACCGAGAGGAGCCACCCCATGTTCGAGGTCAGGGGCATAAGCCGGGAAGACCCCATGCCCGAAGGGCGGTGGCCAAGAGCAGTTACCTCATGTCCGTGGTCAGGGGCGGCGACGAGAGGAGTTACCCCGCGTCTGAGGTCAGGGGCAGTGGACCTGCGGAGATACCCCACGCCCCTAAGCCCAAGGCCAGGGGCAGTGGCTGGGAGGAGCAACCCCATGCCTGAGGCCAGTGGCGGTGGCGGGGAGGACCAACCCCACGTCCAAGGAGCCGTGACTGCCCAGGCGCAGGAGGGCCTAGAGGAGCTATCCCACATTGAAGGTCAGGAAGGGCGTTAGTGAGGAGATACCTCTTGTCCAAGGTAAGGAGCAATGGCTGTGCTTTGCTGCAGCGGCCGTGAAGAGATACCCCACGCCCAAGGTAAGAGAAACCCAAGTAAGACGGTAGGGGTTTGCAAGAGGGCGTCAGAGAGCAAACACACTGAAACCATACTCACATAAAACTGGTCAATCTAATCACACTAGGACCACAGCCTTGTCTAACTCAATGAAACTAAGCCATGCCCGTGGGGCAACCCAAGATGGGCGGGTCATGGTGGAGAGATCTGACAGGATGTGGTCCACTGGAGAAGGGAATGGCAAACCACTTCAGTATTCTTGCCTTGAGAACCGCATGAACAGTATGAAAAGGCAAAATGATAGGACACTGAAAGAGAAACTCCCCAGGTCAGTAGGTACCCAATATGCTACTGGAGATCAGTGGAGAAATAACTCCAGAAAGAATGAAGGGATGAGGCCAAAGCAAAAAGAATACCCAGTTGTGGATGTGACTGGTGATAGAAACAAGGTCTGATGCTGTCAAGAGCAATATTGCATAGGAACCTGGAATGTCAGGTCCATGAATGAAGGCAAATTGGAAGTGGTCAAACAAGATATGGCAAGAGTGAATGTCAACATTCTAGGAATCAGCGAACTGAAATGGACTGGAATGGGTGAATTTAACTCAGAGGACCATTATATCTACTACTGTGGGCAGGAATCCCTCAGAAGAAATGGAGTGGCCATCATGGTCAACAAAAGAGTCCAAAATGCAGTACTTGGATGCAATCTCAAAAATGACAGCATGATCTCTGTTCATTTGCAAGGCAAACCATTCAATATCACAGTAATCCAAGTCTATGCCCCAACCAGTAACGCTGAAGAAGCTGAAGTTAAATGGCTCTATGAAGATGTACAAGACCTTTTAGAACTAATACCCCCAAAAGATGTCCTTTTCATTATAGGGGACTGGAATGCAAAAGTAGGAAGTCAAGAAACACCTGGAGTAACAGGCAAATTTGGCCTTGGAGTACAGAATGAAGCAGGCCAAAGGCTAATAGAGTTTTGCCAAGAAAATGCACTGGTCATAACAAACACCCTCTTCCAACAACACAAGAGAAGACTCTATACATGGATATCACCAGATGGTCAACACCGAAATCAGATTGATTGTATTCTTTGCAGCCAAAGATGGAGAAGCTCTATACAGTCAGCAACGACATGACCAGGAGCTGACTGTGGCTCAGACCATGAACTCCTTATTGCCAAATACAGACTGAAATTACCACACTAAGTGAAGACAAAGAAAGACAAATCCCACATGATCTCACTTATACACGGAATCTAAAATATGATGCAAATGAGCTGTATACAAAACAGAAACAAGCTCACAGACAGAAGACAGACTCAGGGTCCCCAAAGGGGAGGGGGTGTGAGAGAGGTGAGTTCAGAGTTTGGGGGGCTTGCTGTTGTTGTTCAGTCACTACGTTGTGTCTGACTCTTTGTGACCCCATAAATTATAGCCATAAATTACAAAAAAACAGCAAGGAGAGATAAGAAATCCTTCCTCGGTGATCATTGCAAAGAAATACAGGAAAACAACAGAATGGGAAAGACTAGGGATCTCTTCAAGAAAATTAGAGATACCAAGGGAACATTTCTTGCAAAGATGGGCTCAATAAAGGACAGAAATGGTACGGACCTGACAGAAGCAGAAGATATTAAGAAGAGGTGTCAAGAATACACAGAAGAACTATACAAAAAAGATATTCATGAGCCCGATAACCATGATGCTGTGATGACTGACCTAGAGCCAGACATCCTGGAATGTGAAGTCAAGTGGGCCTCAGGAAGCATCATTATGAACAAAGCTAGTGGAGGTGATGAAATTCCAGTTGAGCTATTTCAAATCCTAAAAGATGATGCTGTGAAAGTGCTGCACTCAACATGCCAGCAAATTTGGAAAACTCAGCAGTGGCCACAGGACTGGAAAAGGTCAGTTTTCATTCCAATCCCTAAGAAAGGTAATGCCAAGGAATGCTCAAACTACCACACAATTGCACTCATCTCGCACACTAGTAAAGTAATGCTCAAAATTCTCCAACACAGATTTCAGCAATATGTGAACTGTGAACTTCCAGATGTTCAAGTTGGTTTTAGAAAAGGCAGAGGAACCAGAGATCAAATTGCCAACATCTGCTGGATCATGGAAAAAGCAAGAGAGTTCCAGAAAAACATCTACTTCTGATTTATGGACTATGCCAAAGTCTTTGACTGTGTGGATTACAATAAACTGTGGAAAATTCTGAAAGAGATGGGAATACCAGACCACCTGACCTGCCTCTTGATAAACCTATAAGCAGGTCAGGAAGCAACTGTTAGAACTGGACATGGAACCACAGACTGGTCCCAAATAGGAAAAGGTGTACGTCAAGGCTGTATGTTGTTATCCTGCTTATTTAACTTATATGCAGAGTACATCATGAGAAATGCTGGGCTAGAGGAAGCACAGGCTAGAATCAAGATTGCCGGGAGAAATATCAGTAACCTCAGATATGCAGATGACACCACCCTTATGGCAGAAAGTGAAGAAGAACTAAAGAGTCTCTTGATGAAAGTGAAAGAGGAGAGTGGAAAAGTTGGCTTAAAGCTCAACATTCAGAAAACGAAGATCATGGCATCTGGTCCCATCACTTCATGGCAAATGGATGAGGAGACAGTGGAAACAGTGTCAGACTTGATTTTTCTGGGCTCCAAAATCACTGCAGATGGTGACTGCAGCCATGAAATTCAAAGACCCTTCCTCCCTGGAGTGAAAGTTATGACCAACCTAGATAGCATATTCAAAAGCAGAGACATTATTTGCCAACAAAGATTTGTCTAGTCAAGGCTATGGTTTTTCCAGTGGTCATGTATGGATGTGAGAGTTGGACTATAAAGAAAGCTGAGCACTGAAAAATTGATGCTTTTGAAGTGTGGTGTTGGAGAAGACTTTTGAGTGTGTCTTGGACTGCAAGGATATCCAACCAGTCGATCCTAAAGGAGAACAGTCCTGGGTGTTCTTTGGAAGGACGGATGGTGAAGCTGAAACTCCAATACTCTGGCCACCTGATGCAGGAAGGGGATGTTAGGGGGCCTCTCCCCTGAACCAGAGACTGGGGAGTCCTCAGAGTGAGCGAGGCCGCCCCAGGGCTGGCTGGATGCTTTCCGCAGAACAGCATGGCCAGGCCCTGGGGAAGAGCCGAGTACCCAGGATGAAATCGGGGAGTCTGGGGTCCAAGAGGAAGGAGGGTCTGGGCCTCAGTGTCCAGGACAGAGCACGTGAAGGCCGCCTGGCCTGGCCCATCAGGGGCACCAGGCCCGTCAACCCGCTTAGGGATGCGGGTTGGGGGGTGGCAGAAGAGATTAAAGGAGCTTGGCCGTGAGGCAAGGCAAGCAGCACAGGGCCACGGATGCAGAGACAAGGGGAAGCAGTTGAACGATCACATTTATTATGAATTATTTCCTGATGAACACAGAAATTTAATATAAAATGTAATTACAGGGAACGGCATCATGGTAACCACCGTCGGTAACTGGGCAAACAGTCTTTCTGTCTCCACCCTACACGCACATTTTATTTCCTTAGCAAGACTGGGCTCATGCTTCTGAGCAGGTTCTGCTATCTGTTTACCAAACAGACGGTTGCTCCCTGGCTTGAATCACACTGCACACCGCTGGTTCCTGACACTGGAGCATCCCAGCTATCGAGCGGATCATCAATATTTGACAAGGTGGGAGAAACTTGAGAATGTTTTACACGCTGATGAGAAACCCACAGTGCTGGAGAGGTGAGGGCCTTGGGGGCGGTGAGGCGGGGTGGCCTGGGGTCAGCCAATGAGGAGGAGACGAGACACCAGTGAGGCGGAACCATGGATATTCCTGAGAAAAAGTAATAATACTTCCTTGTCTTAGTGCACATTTGAAACAAATTAATAAAACACATGCTCATGGTAAGAAGGTGGGATAATCACAGATAGTAAGAAAATAAGTCCCATGTAATCCTATCTTAACCAGTCTCTTTCCTTACAATGACGTCAGAACCAGTGCAGAGAATACTATCTAAATGGAAGTGTCTTGGTTATTGTAAAATGCTGCTAAGGTGTGGTTGCATGTGTTTAGACCTGGGCCATGGTTCTGGCAGAGAAGGCCACTGGGACCCCGAGCACCAGGCTCGGGGAAGGTGTGAGGGTGTCACCAGGAGTCCAGGTCAGCTCAGCAAGGGGACAGTGCCCTGTCCTGGGGCCCAGGTGGCCAGAGAGCCCACCACTCAGCCTTGCCTCACTCGGGAAGTGAGGGTTACCAGCACAGGAGGCCCCGGAAACGTGAGAGGCCAGCCAGGAGCCCCCCACGGGGCACTTCCCTGCACTGTGTGCCGACCCTGTGTTTTCACAGGCAGCCCCTGCCTGCTGCCCTCATGGTGCAGTGCTCTGTCTGGCCCTGCTGGTTCTTTGGCTCCAGGACACCTACATGATGTGGGTGAGAGCTGAGACTTTTCACACACACAAGTAGGATTTGAGCTTAGTGTTCCCTTCCTTTTTGGGATCCTCAAATGCATAAATAAGAAAAACACATGCACACATTGCTCCTTGGGTCATATTACACGGGGCAGTGGGTCCATGTAATCTGTGCTTGCCAACACATTACCACCCTGGAGAGACGGTGCGTACCTGCCTCCTGCTCGTCTCCATTAGAGCTCTGGCGGGGGAAGTTGGGGGCAGGTGCCAGGGTGACTGTCTTATGCACTGGATTTCTATTTTCAAGGCTTCTTCTCTGAATGTTTGATTGATTCTCATAATAGATAATTCAACAGATTTTAAGAATCCTTTATGTTTAATATCAGTTCAGTCGCTCAGTCGTGTCCCACTCTTTGTGACCCCATGAACCGTAGCACGCCAGGCCTCTCTGTCCATTACCAACTCCTAGAGTCCACCCAAACCCATGTCCATTGAGTCAGTGATGCCATCCAACCATCTCATCCTCTGTCGTCCACTTCTCCTGCTCTCAATCTTTTCCAGCATCAGGGTCTTTTCAAATCAGCTCTTCACATCAGGTGGCCAAAGTATTGCAGTTTCAGCTTCAACATCAGTCCTTCCAATGAACATCCAGGACTGATCTCCTTTAGGATGGACTGGTTGGATTTCCTTGCAGTCCAAGGGACTCTCAAAAGTCTTCTCCAACACCACACTTCAAAAGCATGAATACTTCTGCGCTTAGCTTTCTTTATATTCAAACTCTCACATCCACACATGACCACTGGAAAAACCATCTTCTTGACTAGATGGACCTTTGTTGGCAAAGTAATGTCTCTGCTTTTGAATATGCTATCAAGGTTGGTCATAACTTTCATTCCAAGGAGTAAGCATCTTTTAATTTCATGGCTGCAGTCACCATCTGCAGTGATTTTAGAGCCCCAAAAAAGAAAGTCTGACACTGTTTCCACTGTTCCCCATCTATTTCGCACAAAGTAATGGGACCAGATGCCATGATCTTCGTTTTCTGAATGTTGAGCTTTAAGCCAACTTTTTCACTCTCCTCTTTCACTTTCATCAAGAGGCTTTTGAGTTCCTCTTCACTTTCTGCCATAAAGGTGGTGTCATCTGCATATCTGAGGTTATTGATATTTTTCCCAGCAATCTTGATTCCAACTTGTGTTTCTTCCAGCCCAGAGTTTCTCATGATGTACTCTGCATAAAAGTTAAATAAGCAGGATGACAATATACAGCGTTGACGTACTCCTTTTCCTATTTGGAACCAGTCTGTTGTTCCATGTCCAGTTCTAACTGTTGCTTCCTGACTTGCAAACGGATTTCTGAAGAGGCAGGTCAGGTGGTCTGGTATTCCCATCTCTTTCAGAATTTTCCCCAGTTTGTTGTGATCCACACAGTCAAAGGCTTTGGCATAGTCAAGAAAGCAGAAATAGATGTTTTTCTGGACCTCTCTTGCTTTTTCCATGATCCAGCAGATGTTGGCAATTCGATGGACCTCTGGTTCCTCGGCCTTTTCTAAAACCAGCTTGAACATCTGGAAGTTCACGGTTCACATATTGCTGCAGCCTGGCTTGGAGAATTTTCAGCATTATTTTACTAGCGTGTGAGATGAGTGCAATTGTGCCGTTTTTTTTTTTTTTTTTTTTTTTTTTGAGCCTATTTTAGCATTGCCCTTCTTTGGGATTGGAATGAAAACTGACCTTTTCCAGTCCTGTGGCCACTGCTGAGTTTTCCAAATTTGCTGGCATATTGAGTGCAGCACTTTCACAGCATCATCTTTTAGGATTTGAAATAGGTCAACTGGAATTCCATCACCTCCACAAGCTTTGTTCTCAGTGATGCTCCTAAGGTCCACTTGACTTCACATTTCAGGATGTCTGACTCTAGGTGAATGATCACACCATCATGATTATCTGGATAGTGAACATTTTTTTATACAGTTCTTCTGTGTATTCTTGCCACCTCTTCTTAATATCTTCTGCTTCTGTTAGGTCCGTACAATTTCTGTCCTTTATTGAGCCCATCTTTGCATGAAATATTCCATTGGTATCTCTAATTTTCTTGAAGAGATCTCTCGTCTTTCCCATTCTATCGTTTTCCTCTATTTCTTTGCATTGATCACTAAGGAAGGATTTCTTATCTCTCCTTGGTATTCTTTGGAACTCTGTATTCAAATGGGTATATCTTTCCTTTGCTCCTGTGCTTTTCACAGCTATTTGTAAGGCCTCCTCAGACAGCCATTTCGATTTTTTTTTTATTTCTTTTTCTTGGGGATGGTCTTGATTCCTATCTCCTGTACAATGTCACGAACCTCCATCCATAGTTCCTCAGGCACTCTATCAGATCTAGTCCCTTAAATCTATTTCTCACTTCCACTGTATAGTCATAAGGGATTTCATTTAGGTCACACCTGAATGGTCTAGTGGTTTTCTCCACTTTCTTCAATTTCAGTCTGAATTTGACAATAAGGAGTTCATGATCTGAGCCACAGTCAGCTCCTAGTCTTGTTTTTGCTGACTGTATAGAGCTTCTCCATCTTTGGCTGCAAAGAATAGAATCAATCTGATTTCGGTATTGACCATCTGGTAATGTCCATGTGTAGAGTCTTCTCTTGTGTTGTTGGAAGAGGGTGTTTGTTTACTATGACCAGTGCGTTCTCTTGGCAGAAGTCTATTAGCCTTTGGCCTGCTTCATTCTGTACTCCAAGGCCAAATTTGCCTGTTACTCCAGGTGTTTCTTGACTTCCTACTTTTGCATTCCAGTCCCCCATAATGAAAAGGACATCGTTTTGGGGAGTTAGTTCTAGAACGTCTTGTAGGTCTTCATAGAACCATTCAAGTTCAGCTTCTTCAGCATTACTGGTTGGGGTATAGGCTTGGATTACTCTGATATTGAATGGTTTGCCTTGGAAAGGAACACAGATCATGCTGTCATTTTTGAGATTGCATCCAAGTACTACATTTCGGACTCTTGTTGACTGTGATGGCTACTCCATTTCTTCTAAGGGATTCCTGCCCACAGTAGTAGATATAATAGTCATCTGAGTTAAATTAACCCCTTCCAGTCCATTTGAGTTCACTGATTCCTAGAATGTTGACAATCACTCTTGTCATCTCCTGTTTGACCACTTCCAATTTACCTTGATTCATGGACCTAACATTTCAGGTTCCTATGCAATATTGCTCTTTACAGCATTGAACCTTGCTTCTATCACCAGTCCCATCCACAACTGGGTGTTGTTTTTGCTTTGGCCCCATCACTTCATTGTTTCTGGAGTTCTTTCTCCACTGATCTCCAGTAGCATATTGGCCGCCTACCAACCTGGGGGGTTTATCTTTCAGTGTCCTATCTTTTTGCCTTTTCATACTGTTCATGGGGTTCTCAAGGCAAGAAGAAGTGGTTTGCCATTCCCTTCTCCAGTTGGACCAATTCAGTCATACCTCTCCCCCATGACCTGTCCGTCTTGGATGGCCCCACAGGGCATGGCTTAGTTTCACTGAGTCAGACAAGGCTGTGGTCCGTGTGATCAGTTTGGCCTGTTGTCTGTGATTGTGATTTCCGTCTGTCTGCCGTCTGATGCCCTCTCTAAGTGCCTGCCGAGAGTTATATTTAATATAACTCCACCAAATATTTAGGATAGGTAAGTCCTATTGCCTGGAAACCCCATGGACTGAGGAGCCTGGTAGGCTGCAGTCCATGGGGTGGCTAAGAGTTGGGCACGACTAAGCGACTTCACTTTCAATTTTCACTTTCATGCACTGGAGAAGGAAATGGCAACCCACTCCAGTATTCTTGCCTGGAGAATCCCAGGGACAGAGGAGCCTAGTGGGCTGCCGTCTATGGGGTCACACAGAGTCGGACACGACTGAAGCGACTTAGCAGCAGCAGCAGCAACAGAAAGACGTACCAGAGCGCACGTAAGTTACCACCTCATAATGCCCCCCAAAACCAGGGGTGTCCTTGGGAGGATGGCACCCCACCTCGCCTGACACTGGCTGCTTTCTGTACAGAGAGATGGGACCACAGTCCTTCCCCCCAACCCCGAGACTGCACAAAGGGCAGCCCAGCTCCCCGCTGCAGGGTCCCTGATCTAAACACCAGTCACCCTAGGAACCTGCCCTGGGACAGCTGAGTGGGTGACCAGTCAGCCACAGACGCCCCCACGCCAGTCTCCCTTGTGCAGTTTCCCAACCCAGCCAACGATACTTAGAGACTCATATCCTGGATATCCTTGAGCTCTGCACCCACCGCGCACACCAAGAGTAGCTTCCTAGCTTTTTGTAAGACAGAAAGATTGCCTTTGCTTTCAGGACACTACAAACTCAGCACACAGGTCATTCTGTGTACATCATAGGTGTCAGCTCTGGCCTCTACGGGACGTCCACAGGGTGGGTGTCTGGGTCAGCAGAGGAGCAGAGAGCCTGGTGGCGCCCACGGTGTTCTGGTTTGTGGAGGAAGGCCGTTGGCTGCTTGCTGGGATTTGGGATCTGAAACAAAGGAAGAATTCTGACTCAGCTGCCGACCAGCCGCTCTGGTTTGCTGGGTCAGTGGGGATGCGGGAGGGGGGACATTGTCACAAGGTCTGGGGTCTGCAGGGTGGCGGAGCCCAAGTCCACTGCCTCCTCGGATCCCCCATCCCTGTGCTGGGCTGACATCACCATCCCACACCTCCAACCCTGTGGCCCTCCCAGCCACCTTGACACCTCCCGCTGGACGTGCACAGGCCCGGAGGAGTCCATCGGTCACCCCCACACACACCAGCTCACCCTACAGGGTGGCCCTCTGCAGCCATACCGCCATCCCCTGCATTCCTGCTCCTCCCTGCCCACCAACCTGGAGCTCAGGAGCGCCTTGTAGCTGCTCTCATCCTTCTGACCTAGAGCCTACGAACAGCACTCAGCCCTGTAATTTCTCTGGAGAGGAAGCCCTTCCCCTCGCTGGGCCAGTTCTGCCCTCTCTGAGGATCCGGCCTCAGCAAGGCCACTGCTGTCATTTCCCAGGACAAGCCAGATCCCTCCATCCCTACTCTAAACCTTCCACGTCTGTTAATACAAACACTGGAGGGCTCATCTCCCAAGCACCTGCCACGTGTCAGGACTGAGCTGGGGGCTCCCAAAGCCTCACAGACACCTAATGGGGCGAGGAGGATCACCCCCGGGGAACAGGGGAGGAAGCCAAGGTCCACGACTTTCAGGACAAAGTCCCAGAATCCTGACTGGGACCAGGCCCCACTTGCTCCTCATTAGTTTTCAGAATTCAGAAAGTGGTGGAAGCAGTACCCGGGCCATGTTAACAGTGCGGATGGCCGGGTTCCAGCCCAAGAGACCGGGATTCAGGGGGTCTAAGGTCAGACGGGAATTTGCACTCACAGATGCGCACACATTCACACACAGACACACACACAGACACACACACAGAGGGGCCCTGCCCTGCTGTCTCTGCCTCACCCCCTGCCCGTGCTACGGGTACCCAGAGCCACTCCCTTTAGGCAGAGCAGTGCTACCTGTCCATTGGCCCTGCTCCTGCTCCATCAGCCAGCTCCTCCCTCCTCTGCCATCAAAATGGGCTCAGTGGGGGACTTCCCTGGCTGTCCAGTGGCTAAGACTCTGTGATCCCAGTGCAGGGGGCCGGAGTTCGATCCCTGGGGTCAGGGAACTAGACCCCACATGCCACAACTCAAGATCCCACGTGCTGAACTAGGACCTGGCCCAGCTAAATCAACAACTTTTTTAAAAATTATGCTCCATGGACATACCTCCCCGGGCTTCAGCACACCCTCTGCAGGTGAGTGTTGGTCACTAGATTCTAGCAGGTACACTGGGACCTCTGCTGGGCCCAGTGGCCTCTCGTAAGCAGGGCCTCTGGCACCAGGGGACACGGTCCCTGCCCCCTCTCCGGGGCCTGATGACATTGCTAAGATGGCGCGTGAGGCCTGAGCAGAGGAAAGGGTGCCTGGTGGACCCCCAGACCCACAACCAAATCACTTACCTGGGAGCGGGGAGAAGACACACGATGGCCTGAGAACACACGTGGGAGGTGGCCGACCACAGCCACTGGATGTCGCTGGGCATGTCTGGAAGCCACGTCACCAGTCTGCAGGGAGGACACGCAGAGACGCCCCTCTCGTACCTGGGTGAAGACAAGCCCCAGCAGAAAGGACAAGAGGAAACGCCTCCGAAGGCAGAAACCTGACGCCAGTACCGTCGTCCAGGTGCTGCCTGGGTCACTTCTAACCACAGGGTGATAAATTCCACCAGGCAAGCCCACCCAAAAGCCTAAAGCAAAATGAGGCCACTCTGGATTCAGGAAAGCTCAAGGGACTTATACGGAGAGAAAAGGCCTGGGTCTCCCAGAGCCCGCTCCTACGGTACATCATGGACCCTGACACACAGCATCTTCTGGTTGAGACACCACCCCCTGCACCCACATCGAAGGTGCGCGGCCACATGCGTGCCCACAGAGGAAGCTCCCAAGGAGGCCTGACCTCTGCCCTCCAGGCTTCCAACACCCTGGACACAAAAAGGACCCCACATCTCGGGCTTCAAGATATGTCAGCAGAGGACTTCCCTGGAGGCTCAGTGGCAGAGCCCGCCTGCCAATGCAGGAAGCATGAGTTCGAGCTCTGCTCCAGGAAGATCCCACACACCGAGGAGCAACTAAGCCCAGGCACCACAGCTACTGAACCTGTGCTCTCCAGCCCGGGAACTGCAGCTCCTGAAGCCCACGTGCCCAAGAGCCTGTGCTCAGCAGCGCGAGGTCGCTGCATGAGAAGCCATGACTTCAACCAGAGAGCAGCCCTCACTCACCGCAACAGGAGAGAAGCCCCCGCAGCAGTGAAGACCCAGCACAGCCAAAGATAAAGAAACAGTTTTTAAAAGTGAAACTGTTAGTTGCTCAGTTGTGTCTGATTCTTTGCAACCCCATGGACTGGAGCCTCTGTCCCTGGGATTCTCCCAGCAAGAATACTGGAGTGGGTTTCCATTCCCTTCTCCAGGGGATCCTCCCAACCCAGGAATCAAATCTGGGTCTCCTGCATTAAAAAAAGAAAGAAAGAAAGAAAAACCTACTGTATAGCGCAAGGAACTCTATTCAATGTAATGTGCCAGCCTGCTTGGGAGGGGGTATGGGGGAGAATGGATACGTGTATATGTATGGCTGAGTTCCTTCACTGTTCACCCAAAACTATCAGAACATTGTTAATCAACTATACTCCCATAAACATGTTTTTGGTGTTAAAAAATTAAAATAAAAAAGAAATGTCATAGGACTTCCCTGGTGGTCCAGTGGTAAAGAATCTGCCCTCCATTGCAGGGGATGAGGGTTCAATTCCTGGTCAGGGAACTAAGATCACACATGCCACAGGGCAACTAAGCCTGCTCGCCACAACTAGAGAAGCCCACATGCATCCTGGTCTGAAAACCAAACACAACAACAATAAACAAATAAAAGTGATCCAACTATTTTTTTTAAAACAAAAGAATAGGAAGGAAAAAATATGCCAGAGCAGCCAGCCCTCCTCCCAGGGCAAGGCAGGTGGCTGACTGGCAGGGCTGGGGAGTGATCTGGGAGGTCCAGCAGAGCCAGAGAACTGACCCGGATTTTGAAGGATGGCTGGGACTTTAAGGGCTTCCCTCATAGCTCAGTTGGTAAACAATTTGCCCGGTTGGATCCCTGGGTGGGGAAGATACCCTGGAGAAGGGAAAGGCTACCCACTCCAGGATTCTTGGGCTTCCCCTGTGGTTCAGCTGGTAAAGAGTCTGCCTGCAATGTAGGAGACCCCAGTTTGATCCCTGGGTTGGGAAGATCCTCTGGAGAAGGGAAAGGCTACTCACTCCAGTGTTCTTGGCCTGGAGAATTCCATGGACTGTATAGTCCATGGGGTCACAAAGAATCGGACATGACTGGGCGACCTTCACTTTCACTTTGGGACTTTTAAAAAGACAGACTGAAAGACATGCTGACTACGTTGCTAAAAAGAAAATAAACACTAAAGAAAATCTGAAGAAAACGCAGGGAAAACAAATGCCCAGGAATGTAGCAGCCACACAGCATAGGCCTCGGGATCCTTCCAACACACCAAGAATAAATCCCCCTCCCTCCCAAAAATGCAGACCTACAAGAAGCGACAAACCTGCGGGAGCAATGAGAAAGGAGCTGGGGTGGCCAGGGGCTCGCCAACCAGGCACCTCTCCAGGGTGTTCCACACAGATGGTGAGCTCCACCGTTGTGCAAGGAGCCAGGCTCTGGGCTGAGCCCCCAGCGTGACTCCTCTCACTGAATCCTCACCCCACCTCCAAGCCCCGAGAGGAAGCCAAAAAGCCACAGAAAGCGTCACCTCCGGACCACAGCGATGGCAAACTCCACGGGCAGCGTACAGGGCAGCATCACGTAGGACATGATCTTAACTGGTAAGAAGTTGCAAATCCTGTTTATGTACCCATCTGGGCTTCTGACTGCCTTCCTCAGTGCTGAAAAACACAAGTTGGAGGTCTGTTTCCCACCAGCATAAAAACCAAGCCACCTTCCCCAACTGGTGCCTGCAATTTCTATCAATCCTACCAATCCTGGAAGCTAAGCAATCAGAAAGGGAAAATGTGAAAGTGAAAGTTTCTCAGTCGTGTCCCACTCTTTGAGACACCATGGATCACATGGAGATCCTGCCGGGCTCCTTTGTTCCTGGGATTCCCCAGGCTAGAATACTGGAGTGGGTAGCTGTTCCCTTCTCCAGGGGATCTTCCCAACCCAGGGATCGAACCGAGGTCGAGGTCTTCCACATTGCAGGTGGGTCCTTGACCATCTGAGTCAGCAGGGAAGGAATCAGAAGCTATGACAAATGAGGTCAAATGTGGGATGTGCCTACACAGCCCTTGGATCGCCGACAGGACTCAGGGTCCCTTTAAAAGAGTCTCCTTGAAACTGATTCCCTGCAGAAGGGAATGGCAATCCAGTTCAGTATTCTCGCCTGGAGAATTTCATGGACAGAGGCGTCTGCTGGGCTACAACCCATGGGGTCGCAAAGAGTCGGACACAACTGAGCAGCTTTAACTATTACATTATACTTTATTTATTTGTTATTTATTAAATTTATTTGGCTGTGCTGAGTCTTAGCTGTGACATGTGGTATCCAGTTCCTGGACCAGGCATTGAACCTGGGCCCCCTGAATTGAGAGCTGCATTGAGTCTTAGGCACTGCACGGAGTCTTCCAGAATGGAAATCCCACTTCACTACTACTTTAAATTACTTTTGGAGGCGGACACAAATGTCTGCAATCTCCCCAGCCCAGGCTTCATGAGCTTTTCTTTGCATCTGCAATTGGATTCCACTCTTCCCCCTGGGACCCCTAGCCTTCTGTTTTCCCCTCTGTGATGACCTCACGATGCCTCAGATCACAATAACCTGAGCAGCTGCTGGTTAGTGTGATTCCTAGGGCCTTAGTACCTGAGGCAAGAAACAGCATCCCTTTCATCTTGGTTTTATTCAGTGGCTCAGTTGTGTCCGACTCTTTGTGACCCCGTGGACTGCAGCATGCCAGGCTTCCCTGTCCTTCACCATCTCCCAGAGTTTGCTCAAACTCATGTGCGTCGAGTCAGTGATGCCATCCAACCCTCTCATCCTCTGTCGCCCCTTCTCCTCCTGCCCTCAATCTTTCCCAGCATCAGGGTCTTTTCCAGTGAGTCAGCTTTGAACTTTCCCCAAATGCCTGACTGGAAACTGGACGGTGCCCTCATCTGTCCATCAGATGGTTTGTGATGACATGATAAAATATGTCGCCTTAAGTGCAGGTTAAAAACTGTGGTTTGGGGAGGAGGAAGACGTTAGGAGGGGCTCCTCAAGAGACAGAAGGCTATGAGATGGGAAGACAGACAGCAACAGCATCGTCAAGGAACAGGCCACCCCAGGAGTCCCCTAGAAATCCAGTGTGTTTGGACTTCTGAGCAGAGAGCACAGCTGCTGCTGCTGCTGCTAAGTCGCTTCAGTCGTGTCCGACTCTGTGCGACCCCATAGACGGAAGCTCACCAGGCTCCCCTGTCCCTGGGATTCTCCAGGCAAGAACACTGGAGTGGGTTGCCATTTCCTTCTCCAATGCAGGAAAGTGAAAAGTGGAAGTGAAGTCGCTCAGTCGTTTCCGACTCTTAGCGACCCCATGGACTGCAGCCTACCAGGCTCCTCCGCCCATGGGATTTTCCAGGCAAAAGTACTGGGGTGGGGTGCCATTGCCTTCCCTGAGAGAGCACAGCAGGGTAACTCAAAACTCAGCTGGAGGATTTCCCTGGTGGTCCAGTGGGTAAGGATCCTCCTGCCCCTGCAGGGACATGGGTTCTGTCCCTCGTCCAGGGAAGTCCATATGCTGTGCAGCAACGAAGCCTGTGCCACACCTACTGAGCCCTCACGATGCAGGGACGGAGCCCGTGCACCTAGAGCCTGTGCTCTGCAGCAAAAGCAACCACCCCAATGAGGAACGTGGGTACCACAACCAAGAGTAGCCCCTGCTCACTCAGGGACAGCAACGAAGACCCAGTTCAGCTCAGTCACCCAGTCGTGTCTGACTCTTTGTGACCCCATGGACTGCAGGACGCCAGGCCTCCCTGTCCACTGCCAACTCCTATAGCTTGCTCAACTCATGCCCATCGAGTTGGTGGTGCCATCCTATCACCTCACCCTCTGTCCTCCCCTTCTCCTCCTGCCCTCAATCTTTCCCAGCATCAGGGTATTTGCCAGTGAGTCAGCTCTTCACATCAAGTGGCCAAAGTATTGGAGTTTCAGCTTCAGCATCAGTCCTTCCAATGAGTATTCAGAACTGATCTCCTTTAGGATGGACTGGTTGGATCTCCTTGCAGTCCAAAGAGACTCTCAAGAGACTTCTCCAGACCACAGTTCAAGAGCATCGCTTCTTCCACGCTCACATGACTCTTGGAAAAACCATAGCCTTGACTAGATGGAACAAAGACCCAGTGCAACCAAAATTGAATAAATTAACAAAAAAAAAGAACAAATGCCAGCTGCAATGTTATGTGCCAGCCTGGGTAGCAGGAAGTTTGAGAGAGAATGGATACCTGTATGGCTGAGTTCCTTCACTGTTCACCTGAAACTCACAACACTGTAAATCAGTTCTACCCCAATATAAAATGTTTTTGGTGTTAAAAATAAATAAAATAAAAACTCAGCTGGAGTTTGTTTTCCTCTGGCCATGACCGAACGTGTAGACAGAGCAAGGACCCAGGGGGATGGGGGTCCCGACAAACCTGCGTTGGTCGCTCCGCCCTGTTTCTGCCCTGTTTCTCCCCGAGCAGCGACTGGATCTTTCTCCACAGCTCACGGGGAAGCCGCCCTTCCTCCTCTGAGGGGTCACTGACCACCGCCTCCTCTGCGCTCCCCCTCCCCGACCCCAGAGCCAGTACCCATGCTGAGCTCAGGTGACAGGGTCTCCAGGACGCTCTCGTCCCAGGTCAGCACGCTGAGGCGCAGCTGGTCCAGCAGCTCCACTGCCTCAGGCCCCGCCTCCCACGTGGCCCCACACGGAAAAGGCTGCAGGCTCCCGGGCTCCGACTCTGCGGGGGACGCGCTCAGGCACGGATGGGGCCCGTCACGGATGCCTGTGAAGGGCACGGAAACAAAACCCATCAGACGATTTCAGGCAGCAGGGCCACTACTCGCCCAGCCACCCTGCCCACCCAGTTAGAGGAAGCTAACAGGCCTGGTATTAGTAGGCAGCGGGGATCCACCTGGGAATAATCTGCCTGGGATCCCCCCTGCTCCACCTCAAACAGGGACCACCACTCCTAACAGGGAAAGCGCAGTGTGGTCCTTTGAAGGGGACAGAGGATGTGGGCAGCTGGCTCGCTCACGCACCAGCCGTGTGGGCTCTAGAGCCACATGTGGATTCATGAGGTTCAGAGGAAAGGATGATTTATAACAACTGAACCACTGGTGAAGCCCAGTGTTCCAGGCCCTGCAGCAGCCACGCAGCTGCTCCTAGCTGAATGCTGAGGAATCAGAAGCCCAGAGAGGTGAAGTGATTTGCCTAAAGTCACACAGCCGACACCCAGCAGAGCAATATTCAAACCCAGGTCAGATGTCAAAATGGCACCCATCTGTCACTCAACCTCGAAAAGAAGCCCCAAATGGGGAGTCTGTGCTGGCCCTGCCCTGGGTGCCAGGGCTCAGGGGCTGATCCCAGTGGGTGATTCCTGCTCTCATGCTGGGGAGGGACGCTGGGACGGGTAGACTTGGATGGACTTGGATGCCCACACCTCCCAGGGCTCACCTCCGGCTTCCTACCTCGGGGTAAAAGCCCAAGGGCTGTCCCTGCACGCCCCCGCCTCACTCCCAAGCTACACCTCCCACTTCGACTCCCTTGCATCTTTCCAGCCTCTGACAGACACACAGCTCAGCCTCTGGGGCCTTATTCTCTCTTAGGAATGTGTCAGAGAATCTGTTCCCAGGGAACACCTGTCCTGCCCCCAGGCATCCTCTGCTGAACCCCAAGGAAGCCAGGGTGACCGAGGCAGAATCTGGCTTAGATCCTTAAACCCAAATCCAGCACTCATGCTGCAAGCGCCCAGCCCCACACCAGGACTTAGAATTACTAAGAATCAGTCGGCATCATTTACTCCAAACTGCTCTTGCTACAGATGTGGAAACAGAGGCCCAGGGAGAGAAGGGGCTTGCCCAAAGTCACCTAGCAACTGCCAGAGGGTCCCTCATTGTCTTTATTCCCAGGTGACTCCCAAATTTCAATCCCAGTCCAGACCTGCTTTCTAGAACCTCAAACTCTGACATCACCATGCCTTCTGCATACATGCGTCATAAGTCGCTTCAGTCGTGTCCAACTCTGAGACCCCGTGGTCTGTAGCCCACCAGGCTCCTCTGTCCATGGAGTTTTTCCAGGCAAGAATGCTGGAGTGGATTGCCAGGCCCTCCTCCAGGGGGTCTTACCAACCCAGGAACAAACCTGTGTCTCCCGCAACTCTCACATCGGCCAGTGGGTTCTTTACCACAAGCGCCACCTGGGAAGGCCCAGTGCCTCCTGCCAACCACCCAAATCTGTCCCGGGGCAGCACACATGGGGCTCTCGAGCTTTCCTGCAGGACCCGCACCCTCCCAAGGGCCCAAACCTTGAGCACCACCCTCTGCTGCGGTCCCAGCCACAGAAGCCAGGGGCAGGACTTCATCCCCGAGTCCTCCTCCTCGGCAATCTCTGGTCGGTCGTCTGCAAGTCCTGTCCCCTCGGGCCCCTTCCACCTTGCTGCCATGACCCGGGCCGAGCCCATGGTGGCCACTTTGAAGAGGATGTTGGCCTCACCCTCTCTGTACTGCAGCCAGGAGCCCTGGCAAAGCTCCCTCTGCCTGCCCTCACTCCCGCGTCAGCAGCCCTCCCTGGCTCCCTATGGCTGTGAGATGCAAGCCCCTCTCCACCTCCACCAGGCCCAGCCTTGCCCCTCTTTCCATTCACGCCCATTCCTGCCCCTCCTCTGATCTGTTCCTCTGTCCCCACCCCCACCACTCCAGTGACACATGCCTGTTTCCACCTCAAACAGACTTCCTGTCTGCAGGACTCATGCTCACACCCCTCCATGCCTAGAACATTCCTGTTCACCCTCAAAGCATCACTGCGGATTCGCATCCTCCCAGGAGCCCTGCTTTCCCCTGCCTTGCAGAACCCCACCTCCCCTTCCCCTACCTGAACCCCTCCTGAATCTACAGCAGTTTGTACATTCCTGCCAGGGCACTGAGCCCTCTGGCAGCCTTAGATTCAGGTACCTGGCCCCTCCCCAATCTCAAGACTAAGCTCCAAGAAGGCAGAGGCTACATCTGTCTACTCACTGTGGAGTCCCAAGTGCACAGCCAACTGCTTAGCACCCAGAAGGTATGCAGTAAGCGCTTTCTGAGCAGATAAATACATGTGTACCCCATGAACCACACCCGCTCCTCGGTCTCAGACAAAGTCTAATTCGGAGGATCCGTTGACTGTAGCAACCGTTAGTATCGGGGAAAAATAGCTTGAGACATAACTAATACTTGGTTCTACACTAACATTTGAAGAACCCAAGTTCCCCAGCCCAGACCAGCCAGGACCTTTTCCCAGAACACAGCTGGGCTGGTGAGCGTGGCCCACACCTGGCTGGAGGCAGCTCTCCTGATGGCTTCACCTGAGACCCAGAAACAGTTTCTCTTCCTGCCTCATCAAACTGCTGCTGGTAAGTCGCTTCAGTCATGTCCGACTCTGTGTGACCCCACGGACTGCAGCCTACCAGGCTCCTCCATCCATGGGATTTTCCAGGCAACAGTACTGTAGTGGAGTGTCATTGCCTTCTCCCTATCTAAGTAAAGGTTCACCATTGTTCAAGCAGAAATGAAAAAGCAAAGGAGCTGCCTTCGGCTGGCAGACAGGGACACTGCAGAGGGAAAGGGACCCTGGGGCTGTGACCTCTGCAGGGTCAGCAGGGCTCACCCCAGCTCTGCTCCCCAGAGTGCAGGCCGTGGCTGCCTCCATTTTCCATCTGTAAAATGGGGGCAATGATTTCCTATCTCTCAGGGCCAAGCCAGATGGCAGGTGAATGTGCTGAGCATTGAGTGATGGCGCCAGCACGGCTCTCCTGGTGACCAAGACTGAACAGAAAACTGGCTCAAAGGGCATGGCTGCCACCCTCGCCATACACACCGTTCTTCTCCAAGAACCTGAGCGCGTCCACATATCCTTGAAGGCACAGCTCTCCAAGCACCTGTGGACAAACCACGTGATGTGAAGCGCAGGCGAGTCACTAAGCCCCAATCCTTCCAGTAGCCCCTGAATACGGCAGGCGCAGACCCAGGAACCCTTGGATCTCGGAGTTGATGCGGACAAGGTTCTGGGCTCCCAGGAGAAGGCAGCCCTGCTTTCTGGCAGGACTCTGCTTGAAGGACACCCGCTCCGCACGCAACCTGGGCTGGCGCCCCAGCATGACAGGAGCTGGTTCCTCTGGTGTCCTTTGGTCCCTGGATGAGCCTCCACCCTCACACATACCGGGGCCTGATCTGCTTTCCATGGGACATTGAGCTGCCTCCTCTGCACTCAAACCACAGGGGCACCCATGCTGTGCTCCAGCCTTATCTTCAATGGCCCCAGGGGATTCCGGTGGCCAGAGGGAGGCAGCCCTGAACTGAGTTCCTTTGCAAGGATGGGCTTTGTTGCTCTTGGTCCGTTAGTGTGGAGAACAGCCGCTGCCCTGCTCACTCAGTCATGTCCGACTCTTTGTGACTCTTTGGACTGTAGCCTGCCAGGCTCCTCTGTCCGTGGGATTTTTCAGGCAAGAATACTGGAGTGGCTTGCCATTTCGTTCCCCAACTCAGGGAATCTCCCAACTCAGGGATTGAACCCACATCTCCCGCATCTCCTGCATTGCAGGCAGATTCTTTACTCAATGAGCCACCAGGGAAGCCTGAACAGCTGCTGGGTCCCCTGGTAAAGAGGGATGCAAAGGGGAGAACAGCACCCCCAGAACTCAGAGTCCCCCTCACCTTGACATCCACAAGGAGCATCGATCGGAACACCAGGTAGAGGTTCTCTGTGCAGAAGTGCGCGTTGAGCTTGGTGATGCCTTCATGAAGAAAGAACGTGGACTTGACTTTGGGGCAGATGTCGCTCTCCCCATAGAACGGGGACACAGTGATGGTCTTTTTGGGATCAACGAAGGGTATCATATCACTTATTCCTCCGTCCACATATCGCTTTTAAGGGAGAAGACAAAAAAAAGGGCACGCTTTTTGTCAGAAGCTCTGGGCTGGAGTTTTCTGGGTGCTTCAGATTATGTAGAGACTTGTCAGAGCCGCAGGCAGACCTAGTGAGAGACCAGGGAGTTTGGAACAACTCTTGAGGCAAATCCCCAGTGAGCATTTCTGGGCCAGGCCAGGCTGCAGGCCGGCACTCAGGACTGCCACATGCTGCTGCGTAGTGTGAGCACTGCACCAGAACAATGCCCGGTGAAGAGGCACAGGGAGGCTGGCGCCTGGGCACGTTGCTGGGCCCAGTCATGAGCACCCCCAAGCGGGTCCATGTCATTTGCATCCACCAGGGGCGCTGTGTGCACCAGGGCAGAGTGTGATGTAGATGGGGCTGAAGGAAGACAGATGGTCATGGGTTTGATTCCCGAAGTCCCCTGCTGCTGGAGCGATCTTGGACAAGACACCTAACCTGTGGTCCTGACTCTGTCCACACCTGCGCAATAAGAACCAGGGCTGGAGACTTAAATGACACGGCGAACCCGGGACTTGTGCTCTTAAAAAATGGCATCTCATCCCACAGGAAAGGTGCATCTGGGTCAGCACTGTGCAAATCCATCTCCTATGTCCATGGTACGCGCTCAGGCACTCTGCTGTGTCCAGCTCTTTAGGACCCCATGGACTGTGGCCCGCCAGGTGCCTCTCTGCCCATGGGATTCTCCAGGCAAGAATACCTGCAATGGGGGTGCCATTTCCTACTCCAACGGATCTTCCCCACCCAGGAATCAAACCCACACTCTTGCGTCTCCTGCATTGGCAGGCAGGTTCTTTATCACTGAGCCACCTGGGAGGTCCTCCTATTAATGTATCATAGCCTCGGACAACCCTAGTGCCCAGGGCCAGGCTGGGCAGGCAGGTTTTGCTACAGTTTGGATCAAGTCTGCATCTATGAAACCAACATCTTGAATGATTCCCGAAGCTCAAACCATCATAGCCCAGCTGTCAGAGCCCATGGTGGTGGTTGGGGGGGCCTTCAAATATCACAACTGGGAGGCTTTCCCCAGCCAGTCCCTCCAAAGGGAGAAATGCCAGGGCACACTTTGGCCTAAAATGGGTCCTGGAGAGAATCGGGCATGTTCAGGCATGCCTTAGGTATCAGGAGATCCTCCCTTGAGGCCCAAAGTGATCAGGTGTGCACACACAGCACTAGTCTCTGTATCCTTGCTGTTTGTGAGTGTCAAATCCCTCACTGGCAGAGAGGGACTCGGAACCCAAAGTCACGAAAGTTGAGATTGAGATGGGCGGAAGCAAGGGACTGTTTTTTCAATTATTTTTTATGTTTTTCATTCATGTTTGCTGGAGCCGAGGTGCTTCTCACTGTTGTCTTAGTTTCTGCTGTACAACTACGTGCAGCTGTTATACACACACACACATCCCCTCTTTTGCCGCTCAAGGTCTACTCTAAAGTGCAAAGACTCCTCTGTCGTGTGGGGTTTTCCTCCAGCCTGAACTCTCCTGGAGGAGTGTTCTGAGTTTACTCAATGGAATCCCAAGAACCCTCTGCTCTGACTTTCAGCAGGTTTTGTCTGAGGACACTGAGGGTGTGACTGTGTGTGCCCCTCGGAGGGGGGCGGCCAAGGGGAAGTGCAAAGATGACAATAACGACAATGACAAAACAGCCTGTATTTACCTAACACAAGAGTGCCGGGCTCTGTGCTGGGACTTCGCTGCGTCATTGCAGGTAAATTCCACGAAACAACAACTACACACTGTTATTGACTCCCAGTTTGCAATTCATTCTAAGACTTAAGAAATGTGTCCAGAGACTTCCCTGGAGGCTTGGTGGCTAACATCCCACTCTCCCAATACAGGGGGGCCGGGTTCAGTAGCTGGTCAGGGAACTAGACCGGGGACACCACAGCTAACTAAGCATTTGCAGCTACAACCAAAGAGCCAGAGTGCCGCAACTAAGACCCAGCACAGCCAAATCAGCAAATAAATGTTAGAGAGAACGAAAGGAACGTATCAACATGGCCCAGCTAACATGGGCTAAAGCAGACACTCGATTCTACGTTTGTCTGCCAGGCAGGGAACCTGCCTGTGAGAACCACAGGTGACCACTTCATGGCTCCAGGCCTCGGTTTTCTCATCTGTAAACAGGGCCAGCTGTGTGTCTGTCCAGAGGAAGCTCCAGGGCATGAGTAAGGCTATTCACAAGCTGCCTTTGCAAGTTGCTTTGCAATGTGAGCCCCGTACTGCTGTTAAAGCATGAACCGAAAGGGCTTCTGAAGTGCCTTTCTGCTGAGACATGGGGATGTCTCATCTTCTCTCCCACAGCTGTGACAACCTAAATGGTCTCCAGACGTCGCCAGATGTCCCAGGACAAGGGACAGAATTATCTGACAACCACGGCCCTAGAAGGAGGCTGCCAGATGGTCCAGCATCCAGCCCAGAGCCTGCAGGACCAACACCTCAACTTCTGCTCTTCCTCCTGAGCCAGTGCTCAAGAATAGCCACATGTGTCTACATAGGCGTTGATTGTAGCTCTCTTGGCAGCCTCTGCCCAAAGCCATGGACTGAAGAAGACAGAGTCAGAGGCAGAGAGGATTGAAACTTTCAGCTCCTCAGAATTAAACCTTAAGTGAGTAAATTGACTCTTGAGCATCTTATACTCTAAGTAGGTCACTGGGCACCTATTTTGGTGCTCATGTGGAGATTATGTGAACAGCTTATGTTACAGGTGAGCAGTTAATTATCCCACATGAAGTCGGTTTTGCTTCAAGAGAGCTTGGAAGGAGTTCAGCTATGGAATCTGTCTGACGGCTGAGAGGCAAAAGGCTTTCTTCATTTAGGGACAGGTCTCAGGGCCCCAGGGTGCCTGAGCCCAGTGCCTTGTCTTCCTTTTTTTTTTTTTTTTTTAAGATGCTTAGTACGGGATCTTAGTTCCTGGACCAGGGATAGACCCAGGCCCTTGGGAGTGAAAGTGCAGAGTCTTAACCACTGGACCACCAGGGAATTCCCAGAAACACAGTTTAAAAGTGGACTTACCACGCCTCTGAAGGAAGGGGGCATCAAGCCAAACATGAAAGGGATGTAGGAGGAACAATACAAGGCCTGCCAAGACAAAAGAGAGTGAAACCTCAGCTCAGCCCAGAGCAGGCGACCTTTTACTCCCTGGGCCTGTACAAGCCTTCTCCCAGCTAGGACAGCAATAAGCCTGAAAGTGCCGCTGGCAGAGCAGCTGCTTCACTCAATGGCTGGATGGAGATGCGCCTGCCCACACACTTATCACTTCAGCGTGCCTGTGTGCGAGGTTATATCCAACTCTCTGAGTCGCCCCCGGACCGTAGCCCACCAGGCTCCTCTGCCTATGGGACTTTCCAGGCAAGAACACTGGAGTGGAGTACCCTTGCCTTCTCCAGGAGATTAGATCAGGGCTTTGCAATTACTGACACTCAGCAGAATCACCTGGAAGGCTTGGCCAATCCCAGACTCGGGGCCCCACCCCTAAGATTCTGATGAGGCAGGTTGGAGGCGGGGCCTGAGAGACTGCACTTCTAAAACACCCCCAGGAGATACTGCTGCTGCGGGTCCCCAGGGGACCATGCTCTGGTGCAATGAGAGAAAAGGGCTCCTGTGGGAATGCACAGATGTTGGTACCTAGAAAATGCTCCTGGGAACAAGGTTAAGTGGAAGACGACACTGGCTACTGAAAAGCAGCTGGTTATATTTGCCAGGCAGCTTGCTCATATGGACCCGTGTTAAGTGAAATGACGCCCAAGGCATTCTCACAAATGACATCAGCCAAACCAAATGGCACTTTGATATCACCAATGATCTTCTCTGTGCTAGAGCAAGAGGACAGAGGTAAGCAAGACACGCTCCCACCCTTGTGGGCTTCACTGGGCGGGTCCTCAGTAAGGAACAGGCATCCTTGGCAGGACGGCCACACACATAAGGTCCCTGGAGCAGGAGGTTATGAACCAAGTCGTGAAGGTTGGGGAGACACTGTTCGAAGCTGACACTGTCTGGGACACCCCAGGTTTGCACAGGCTCTGGACCAGCCCTCTGGAAGCACTCAGCTTACATCTCTCTGGTCCAGGAAGCCACCCAGCATCACGGGCAGCCAGGTTCTTCTGCATCTTAAGTAAAAAATGGGACCGATTGGCTTACAACAGCCCCTCCCTGTGTTGCTTCCAAAACGAAATGGCCCTTCCGACTCAACAGTACCCAGATAAGCCGCTTACGTCCACGACTTCTTCTTTGGAACGAAAATCCGACACCAGCACATTTTTTCCATCGGGCACTCTGGTAAGCCCAATGACCATCTTGCCTGAGACAAGCTGGTGGACGTTGTCAGGGAGGTGTCTCTGGAGACTGTCTCGGATGTGCTTGCTCAAACGGAAGGCCGGGTGGAGGATCCCCACGTTCCTGCTCCTGGCACTCCGGGCAAGGTCCATTATGATCTGCAATGTCTGGTCTGGGTTGGGGGTGAAGTGGGGGATGGGCAGGGTGGGGGAGAAGGGTGGGGTAGGGGTGGAGAGATAAAAATGCAAAGGAATGTAGCACGCTGGAGGTGGCCATTGCTTTGCAGTGGGACCAGAAACCTGATGGCAAGGAATCTGCCAACCCTCTCCTTTGTCTAGGCCTGGGCTGCCAGATCTGGCCGGTGGTTCCTGAGCCTGAGATATGGTGAGTCCACACTGATTGGTAAAAGATGCATGGGATTGCGAGGCCTTAGAATGACAATAACAACAACAAAAACGTTGACTATCTCACGGATAATATTTTGTGTTGATTAGATGTTAAAATGGCAATATTTGGGCTATACTGGGATCAGATCAGATCAGTCGCTCAGTCATGTCCGACTCTTAAAACAAATTTCACTGATGCCTTTTATTTCTTCCATGTGATTCAATGGACACGAATTTGAGCAAATTCCAGGAAATACTGAAGGACAGGGAGGCCTGGTGTGCTGCAGTCCCCGGGGTGGCAAAGAATCAGACACGACTTAGTGACTGAACCCAAACAACTAGGATATAAAGATATACATCATCCTGTTGGTCAGAGCCCTTCTTGACCCTCCCGAGCCAGAGGAATGAGCCCCCAGAGGCCCAGGGAGCCCTCTCTTCGTCTTCATCCCTCCATCAAGATGCCAGGAACCCACAGTGTCAGAGCTTGAGCATGGATGGGCCTAACCCTGCAGAGAGCAGAGAGCAAGCCCAGGCTGGGACCTGAGTTTGAATCCTATCTCTACCGCTTACTAGCTGAGCAACTTAACATGTTACATCACTGCTTGTGAGCCTCAGAAAGTATGTTTTTAACATGGGCCAATCAGATCAGATCAGATCAGATCAGTCGCTCAGTCATGTCCGACTCTTTGCGACCCCATGAACTGCAGCACACCAGGCCTCCCTATCCATCACCAGCCCTCGGAGGTCACTCAGACTCATATTCATCGAGTCAGTGATGCCATCCAGCCATCTCATCCTCTGTCGTTACCTTCTCCTCCTGCCCCCAACTCCTCCCAGCATCAGAGTCTTCTCCAATGAGTCAACTCTTCGCATGAGGTGGCAAAAATACTGGAGTTTCAGCTTTAGCATCATTCCCTCCAAAGAAATCCCAGGGCTGATCTCCTTCAGAATGGACCGGTTGGATCTCCTTGCAGTCCAAGGGACTCTCAAGAGTCTTCTCCAACACCACAGTTCAAAAGCATCAATTCTTCGGCGCTCAGCCTTCTTCACAGTCCAGCTCTCACATCCATACATGACCACAGGAAAGACCATAGCCTTGACTAGGCGAACCTTTGTTGGCAAAGTGATGTCTCTGCTTTTGAATATGCTATCTAGGTTGGTCATAACTTTCCTTCCAAGGAGTAAGCGTCTTTTGATTTCATGGCTGCAGTCACCATCTGCAGTGATTTTGGAGCCCAGAAAAATAAAGTCTGACACTGTTTCCACTGTTTCTCCATCTATTTCCCATGTAGTGATGGGACCAGATGCCATGATCTTCGTTTTCTGAATGTTGAGCTTTAAGCCAAACTTTTCACTCTCAACTTTCACTTTCATCAAGAGGCTTTTTAGTTCCTCTTCACTTTCTGCCATGGTACAATACTCACCTACATTTTGGAGACAGAGAATGTTCAGATTAGATCAAATCAGTTGGTCAGTCATGTCCGACTCTTTTCGACCCCATGAATCACAGCACGCCAGGCCTCCCTGTCCATCACCAACTCCCGGAGTTCACTCAGACTCACGTCTATCGAGTCAGTGATGCCATCCAGCAATCTCATCCTCTGTCGTCCTCTTTTCCTCCTGCCCCCAATCCCTCCCAGCATCAGAGTCTTTTTCAATGAGTCAACTCTTCGCATGAGGTGGCCAAAGTACTGGAATAAAATAAAGTCTGACACTGTTTCCACTGTTTCCCCATCTATTTCCCATGAAATGATGGGACCAGATGCCATGATCTTCATTTTCTGAATGTTGAGCTTTAAGCCAACTTTTTCACTCTCCTCTTTCACTTTCATCAAGAGGCTTTTTAGTTCCTCTTCATTTTCTGCCCTAAGGGTGGTGTCATCTGCATATCTGAGGTTATTGATATTTCTCCTGGCAATCTTGATTCCAGCTTCTGTTTCTTCCAGTCCAGCATTTCTCATAATGTACTCTGCATATAAGTTAAATAAACATGGTGACAATATACAGTCTTGAAGAACTCTTTTTCCTATTGGGAACCAGTCTATTGTTCCATGTCCAGTTCTAAGTGTTGCTTCCTGACCTGCATACAAATTTCTCAAGAGGCAGATCAGGTGGTCTGGTATGCCCATCTCTTTCACAATTTTCCAGTTTATTGTGATCCACACAGTCAAAGGCTTTGGCATACTCAAGAAAGCAGAAATAGATGTTTTTCTGGAACTCTCTTGCTTTTTCCATGATCTAGCAGATGTTGGCATTTTGATCTCTGGTTCCTCTGCCTTTTCTAAAACCAGCTTGAACAGTAGGTAGTTCACAGTTCACGTACTGCTAAAGCCTGGCTTAGACAATTTTGAGCATTACTTTACTAGCGTGTGAGATGAGTGCAATTGTGTGGTAGTTTGAGCATTCTTTGGCATTGCCTTTCTTTGGGATTGGGATGAAAACTGACCTTTTCCAGTCCTGTTGCCACTGCTGAATTTTCCAAATTTGCTGGCATGTTGAGTGCAGCACTTTCACAGCATCATCTTTCAGGATTTGGAATAGCTCAAATGGAATTCCATCACCTCCACTAGCTTTGTTCATAGTGATGCTTTCTAAGGCCCACTTGACTTCACTTTCCAGGACGTCTGGCTCTAAGTCAGTGATCACACCATCGTGATTATCTGGGTCGTGAAGATCTTTTTTGTACAGTTCTTCTGTGTATTCTTGCCACCTCTTCTGAATATCTTCTGCTTCTGTTAGGTCCATACCAATTCTGTCGTTTATTGAGCCAATCTTTGCATGAAATGTTTCTTTGGTGTCTCTGATTTTCTTGAGATCTCTAGTCTTTCCCACATTTGTTTTCCTCTATTTCTTTGCATTGATCGCTGAAGAAGGCTTTCTTATCTCTTCTTGCTATTCTTTGGAACTCTGCATTCAGATGTTTATATCTTTCCTTTTCTCCTTTGCTTTTCGCTTCTCTTCTTTTCAAAGCTATTTGCAAGGCCTCCTCAGACAGCCATTTTGCTTTTTTGCATTTCTTTTCCATGGGGATGGTCTTGATCCCTCTCTCCTCTACAATGTCATGAACCTCATTCCATAGCTCATCAAACACTCCATCTATCAGATCTAGGCCCTTAAATCTATTTCTCACTTCCACTATATAATCATAAGGGGTTTGATTTAGTCATACCTGAATGGTCTAGTAGTTTTCCCTACTTTCTTCAATTTCAGTCTGAATTTGGCAATAAGGAGTTCATGGTCCGAGCCACAGTCAGCTCCTGGTCTTGTTTTTGCTGACTGTATAGAGCTTCTCCAACTTTGGCTGCAAAGAATATAATTGATCTGATTTTGGTGTTGACCATCTGGTGATGTCCATGTATAGAGTCTTCTCTTGTGTTGTTGGAAGAGGGTATTTGCTATGACCAGTGCATTTTCTTGGCAAAACTCTATTAGTCTTTGCCCTGCTTCATTCCGTATTCCAAGGCCAAATTTGCCGGTTACTCCAGGTGTTTCTCGACTTCCTACTTTTGCATTCCATCCTCCATAACACTAAAATCCGTACACGGTCAACCCAGAGGAAGCACCTCGTAAATAACTAGACGTAACTTTCACAAATATATTTTCTTCTTCATTTGGCTGCCCCAGGTCCTAGTTGCGGCACATGGAACCATGTGAAGACCTTTTTTCGTCACTGTGGGGCTAGTTCTTCCAATGCAGCATGCAAATTCCCAGTTGCAGCACGAGAACTCTTAGTTATGACATGTGGGATCTAGTTCCCCAACCAGGGATGGAACCCAGGTCCCCTGCATTGGGAGCATGGAGTCTTAGCTACTGGACCACCAAGGAAGTCCCCAGACTTAACTTTTAACCTCTGGAAAGGGAAAGAGTCACTCAGCCCTGGGGCTGCTCTGTCCATGGGGATTCTCCAGGCAAGAATACTCGAGTGGGCCGCCAGGCCCTCCTCCAGGGGATCCCCCACCCAGGGATCGAACCTGGGTCTCCTGCAGTGTAGGCAGATTCTTTACCCTCTGAGCCACCAAGGACACTTTTAACCTCGATTGCTACAATTGCCAGACCGTCTAGTGGACACAGGGCCCATTCATGCTCCATCTGACCTCACTCACTGGCCTGGTCCCCTCTGGTGGCCTGCACTGCCCTGGCAGGCAGTGCCAGCCCAAGCCCTGGTCATGCACAGATGTGGGGACGCAGAGGGCCGGACGCACCAGCAGGTCCCGACCCACTTCCGACTCCACTGGGTTCTCCCTGCACGTGCGGCCCCTTTGAGCCCAGACAGAAGGCGCATGATTGCATGGAGCTGCTTGCTTCTGCCATGCTCTCCATCCAGGTCAGCCCTGGCTGAGAGGTGCTCTCAGGAACCCTGCCCAAGCCACAGGCCCTGGGAATGCTCCCCGGAGCTCCCCAAGTCAGACAGGAAGTTAAAGCAGGAAACCGGGGCTCCCAGACCCTGCGCAGCAGTTCTTGCCAAAACCTCCAGACCCTTTCTGGGGACTTGCTGGTCCCCAGCCTCCCCCTGCAAGACCAGCCCCCCCGCTGCACCTGTCCTCTACCTGAGAACCTCCTCCAGGCTGGAGTCCGCTGACTTCCTGTGCTGGGGTCTGTGCATCTGAATCAATGAAACATTTGACTGTGTGGATGTCTCCTGGTGACAAGCCGGAGATGCAAGGCTTGGCTTTGATCACAGCTCAAGTCCAAGCTGTGCAGACTGGCTGCGTGTCCAGTCTAGTCACCCCCGAGGTCACATTTCCTGCTCTTTGCCCCTCTCCCTCTCGATGGAGACGGTGGCCAGCGTGGCCTCTCTCTCCCCACCCTCATGCAGTTGAAATGGGGACTCAGCTCTCCAGACCGCGTCATGGTCCCTCCTCTGTTGCTCTGAGACCACCCGGCTCTCAGTCCCTGAGTGGAGTGAAGGGCTTCATCCAAGCCGGGGCGCCAAAAGGGAATTGAGGCGAGGATGTGCCCCGGGTTTCCATGCCCCGCTTCCAGGGCTCCCTGGCGCCAGGCAAAAAAAAGATGCACTGGAGGACGCAACTGTTCCGGGGAGATCCCGGGTTTACCCCGCAGGGCCGGCTTCCAGCCCCGGCTCCGAGCGCCCGCCCCATCCCGGCGCGGAGCCCGGGACCTACCCAGCGGGATCCCAGAGAGGAAGAAGGCGCAGTGCAGCGCGCCCGACGAGGCGCCGAAAAACTTGCGCGCTTGGCCGAGCAGGTGCGGAGCACGCTCGCTCAGGCAGCAAGTCACCCCGACGTAGTAGACGCTCAGGAAGCCGCAGGCGGCAAAGGACAGGCTCCAGCCGCTCTCGGGGTCATACATAGCGGCAGCAGGTTGGGGCGTCGGCCGGGGTCCGAGAGCGCCCCGTCTCTGCCCGGCGCTCACCCTGGTTCTCCGCTGGGCCTGGGCGCTGCAGCCAGGGCAATTTCCTGAGCGACGTCACCGGACCGACCCCGCCCCGCTCGGACCACGCGAGCGAGCCTCCAGGCGGCCCAGTGTGGGTAGCACGGCTTACCCGCCCTGCCCTCCCCGGAGGCGGGGAGCTGGGAGGGATCTGGACCCTGCGGAGAGGAAAGCTGAAGACCTGAGCCGGGTGAGGGTGGAAGAGGGAGTTCCTGCAGCTCCTTTGACAGTGGAGATCCACAGCTTCATTGCCTGTTCCTTTCACCCCTTCAATTCAGTTCAGTTCAGTGGCTCAGTTGTGTCCGACTCTTTGCGACTCCATGAATGGAGCACGCCAGGCCTCCCTGTCCAACACCAACTCCATGAGTTCACTCAGACTCAAGTGCATCGAGTCAGTGATGCCATCCAGCCATCTCATCCTCTGTCGTCCCCTTTTCCTCCTGCCCCCAATCCCTCCCAGCATCAGAGTCTTTTCCAATGAGTCAGTTCTTCGCATGAGGTGGCCAAAGTACTGGAGTTTCAGCTTTAGCATCATTCCTTCCAAAGAAATCCCAGGGATGATCTCCTTCAGAATGCACTGGTTAGATCTCCATGCAGTCCAAGGGACTCTCAAGAGTCTTCTCCAACACCACAGTTGAAAAGCATCAATTCTTTGGCGCTCAGCCTTCTTCAAAGTCCAATCTCACATCCATATGTGACCACAGGAAACCAGTTAGAACATACAGCTGCCTACTTAATGTTCTTTGCTTAAATTTAATTTTTTTTTTTTTTTTTTAAATTTTCGGTAGCCCTGTGTCTTTGCTGCCTCAGGGGACCTCATCTTCCCTGCAGTGCGTGGGTTTCTCCTCGTTTTTCTTGTTGCCCAGTGCAGGCCCTTAGGCACACGGGCTTCAGCAGTTGCAACACTCAGGCTCAGCAGTTGCAGCGCGTGGGCTTTTAGGACGCCTGGGCTTCAGTAATGGGGATCCAGGGGCCTAGTTGCTCCGCAGCGGGTGGAATCTTCCTGGACCAGGGATATAATTCCTGTGGCCTGTGTTAGTGGACAGAAAAACCACCGTGGGAGTCCGCCACTCAGGTTCTTAATATCCTTCTGACGGTGTATTCATTTACCTTTTTACAGGAGGAAGCAAGCTTGCAATAGGCACCAGCATCTAAATGGAATTTCATGTTTTTGACTTCCTGCAAGTTTTGCATGATGTCTTTGGTTCAGGGCAAATGGTGGAGATTTTTCATTGAATGATAACACGAAGGTCCCCTTCAAAAGTTCACTTCTAAGTCAAAATTGTACATAACAGGTGCTTGGGGAGGGTGGGGCGTGCAGGATTGAGGGGTTCCAGAGGCTCAGGCCTGGGTTATTCCTTGTGCCCTTAAGAAGTGCCTGGGATCCCCTTGGGCTCTGTGACGGCACTGCATGGAGAATTTCCACAGCAGCCCATAAAGGGAGGTTAAGCTTTTGCCCAGAGTTGCACAACCAGGAACCACCCCATGGTTGCTGGGCCATCCCACCCCCTGGGGGTGGACAGAGGCAACCCCTTCCCCCTCCACCACGCCCATGTGGGGTGCAGAGTGTGGGCCTTGGGATCAGACCTCCCCCTCTGTGTAATCCTCATTTCTAAAACCCCTGGTGGAGATGCTGCCAGGATTCCAAATCTCACCTATGGCCTGGCCACATGGGTTATGCATGACCCTCCACCCACAGAGTTTCCCAAGGCTGAGTCTTCCCCTGCTCCAGCTGAGCCTGTGCCTGGAGGTGTGGAGGAGGGCCGTGCCAGGATCTGAGCAGAGGCTGAGGCTGGGCTGCTTCAGGAACTGCAGACCCCAGGGTGAGCCAGTCTGTCTCGCCTCTGTGGACCAGACCCTGGGATGTGGGAGCAGACCTGAGTGACCACCTGGACCAACAGCGACCTCACACACACACTTCACTGATGGAAGTCCAGCGCAAGGAAAGGGCTGGCCCTCTGTGTGTCCTGGACCATGTTGGCTTGGCTAGGGTGAGGGCGGGGCTAAACTCACAGGCGTGCCCCGACTAACTGCTCTCCACACCCACCCTACACTCAGGGTGGGACAGAAATGAAATTTCTGGGTGGGAAAACTGAGGCTGTTGGCAGGGTCCTCTGGGTCCACAATCTCTCGATGACTCCTGCCCCTTACCAGGGACTCCTGCCCCGCCAGCCCTCCTGTGTTGCATAGCTGCTCTTAGGACTAAAATTAGAGGCTGTGAATGCAGGTTCCAGATGAGTCGTCTTGCCAACAGCCACAGGCCTTTGCGTTCTCTTCCAGTCCACAGATACACGTTCATGGCAGCTGTTGTGACCCGAATGAAGATGGGAGAGGAGCAGGGCTGAGAGTGACTTGGGTTACATGAACAGCAAGCGGACACCCTTGTGCCCAAACAAAGAGAACGAAGGTCTGAGCGGGGGCCCCAGGTCCCGGCTCTCTCAGCCCTTTGCTCAGTGCTCCCGCAGGGCAGGCTGTGAGCTCTGTGATGGGACCAGTATTATTGTGTTCTTTGCTTCAGTCGTGTCTGACTCTTTGCGGCCCCCTGGACTCTAGCCCGCCAGGCTCCTCTGTCTGTGGAACTCTCCAGGCAAGAATACTGAAGTGGGTTTCCATTTCCTCCTCCAGGGGATCTTCTTGACCCAGGGATGAGACCCAGATGTCCTGCATTGCAGGCAGACTCTCTATCATTCGAGCCACCAGGGATGACTGAGCCCAAATGCAGGCTTCGCCACTCATTAGCAGAGTTAGATTTTTGCAGGCATCTTTTACCTCTTAGCTTAGTTTCCTTAACCGTGTGAGGGTGAGCAAAGTGAAGTCGCTCAGTCGTGTCCGACTCTTAGCGACCTTATGGACTGCAGCCTAGCAGGCTCCTCCATCCATAGGATTTTCCAGGAAGAGCACTGGAGTGGGGTGCCATTGCCTTCTTTGCTGACAAGCTATTTACACTGAGTAAATTCCCTTGGAAATACACACCAGAAAGCCTTCCTCTTCCTCTCTAAAGGTAACTGTAGTGCAACAAAATCAGTAACGATTTTAGAAAGATGAAACAGATAACTTCAGTAATTCGCAAGTTAATATATGCCAGAAATCAAGGAAGCAAGACATGCTTATCCTAAAGATAATAAACTTATTGTTTGAAAAATAATATCATGGATACATAAACCCTGGATATGCTTTATTATGCCACAAATTTCCAGGAAATATAAGAAATATTTCTGAATGGGACTAATAATTTCACAAATACTAACACTTTATTGACAACAGTCGAGTATTTTAGTACATTTAAGTAACCTTTTAAAAATCTCAATGCTTTCTATAAAATTTAAAGGGACCTGTAGCAGATCCTACTTTGCTTTTCAACATTCAGTGTCCAACCTGTATGTGATATAAATGCTCATTTTAAGGACGAAAGGGAAGACAGCACATCACCTGCTTTGCCAAAGTGGTCGGGCTCCTTCCTGCATCCGTGCTACGTACCACTATGTAAAAGTTCATTATTGGAAACGTTCCTGGTAAACTGAAATAAAGGGAAGATTTTAAAACGGCTGGGTCTTTAAAGGCATTAGTACCTGGTATAAATTTAAAGAGGGAAATGAGATATTTCTTTACTTCCCAATGGATTAAACAGAAAATTCAAAATACGTCTCTTATTTGGAGAATGAGTACACAAATATATTTCAAGGCCGGATACTGACACCATTTTCACAATATCCAAACTACGGATGGGAAATGAGGCCATGCTGATATTTCTGCCACACATCCAAGGGTAAAGAAGGGGAGATGAGGACTTCACAGCCAAAGCCAGTGACTGAGCCTGGCCTGCCACTTGGACAAGCGGGCGGCAAACCACTGCTCCCACGCTGGGAATATTCTCCAAACGGAGGCCCTTATGCAGTAAGTCTACAACTATATCAAGTTTGGTAATCTATCATTGAACTTTTTGGTAAACATATTTATATGGACACATGAGGAGTTTTCCAGAGACAAAGTGAATTATTAAATAAACTAAAGGGTGAAATAATGCTGATAGCTAAAATTCTGTTCATTTTAGTGATTCCAATGGAAGTTATGGGAGGAAAGAGGCACGAGGAGCTATTTCCAAACGGAAATGATGAACCGAATCTCCACATGTGAGCTTATTCTATCCAAGGTCTCAACTTAAACCTACCCAGAAGTGGTGACCCAGGAATTCCTTTTAAGCAATCCCACTGTGTGAGGGTGGGCAGTTTTTCTTTGGGGGGTTTTTGTTGGCCTCACTGCAAGGCTTGCAGAGTATTAGTTCCTCAAGCAGGGATTGAACCCTCGCACCCTGCAGAGTCGGCACGCACTGTTAACCTATGTTAACACTTTGTGGGAATCCCTGACGTTAAGCTGTTTTATGGGCTTCCCTGGTGGCTCAGACACTAAGGAATCTGCTGCCAAGGCAGGAAACCTGCGTTTGATCCCTGGATCAGGAAGATCCCCTGGAGAAGGGAATGGCTACCCACTCCAGTGCTCTTGCCTGGAGAATGCTATGGTCAGAGGAGCCTGGTGGGTTACACTCCATGGGGTTGCAAAGAGTCAGCCACATCGGAGTGAATAACACTTTCATGCTCTTTTTCCCCACCAAGCTTCTGACATCAATTATGTTGACCACTTTTCCAACGCCACTTCAACAACTCTCAGAAGCACCAGCTGGCTGTCCAACATTGCGTTCAGTCCTGACACTTGTTACTCAGAGTTAACACGGTCTCCATGGGTGAAGGGCTCACTCCACAAGACTGGCCCCACTACAGATGCCAGTGGCACATCGGGTCCCTGGAGTCCCACCACTCCCTGTTATGACTTGCTAGAACTGCTCACAGAACAAGAACTTGAGTGCCAGTCAAAGCATTTAGGAATGACCGGGTCAAATCTCTGTCTGGTAGTCTGGGGCCAATTAACGTACACGGCACACAGTGGTGGTACCCAGAAACAGAGAGTGTCCACTCCCTGCTGAACTTCATGTCCTAAACATCATGGTATCCTGGTCAAATGTGGGCTGTTTTGGCAGTCGTTGTACCGAAAGACTGCGGAGAAGGCAATGGCACCCCACTCCAGTACTCATGCCTGGAAAATCCCATGGACGGAGGGGCCTGGTGGGCTGCAGTCCATGGGCTTGCTAGGAGTCGGACACGACTGAGCGACTTCACTTTCACTTTTCACTTTCATGCATTGGAGAAGGAAATGACAATCCACTCCAGTGTTCTTGCCTAAAGAATCCTTGGGACGGGGGAGCCTGGTGGGCTGCCGTCTATGGGGGTCACACAGAGTCGGACACGACTGAAGCGACTTAGCAGCAGCAGCAGCAGTGCTCAGAGACTGAGAAACACTTTATGGTATTAAGAAACACCTGTTGCTATTAAGCTGGTTAGTTCACTGGCCTGACTGTAAGGCATGAAACCTGTTAGTCTTTACTTTGGCAGCTAGGTGAGAGTGGGCCAGTAGAGTTGCAGATAGTTTTATCTTGATGAAAGTATTGACTAAGGTTTCAACTTTCAGCCATATTAAATAGATTTAAAACCTTTAGATCTTTTTCACACACACACACATATACAAAAAGTCCAGCTCAGCTCAGTTTCAGGGACTCCCTGGTTTGGGCACTTGAAAGTCCTACATCCTGGGAACACTTTTGGTCCCAGACACACTGGGAGAGTGGGTCAAACCCAGGCCACTTGCAAATGTCAGGGGTAGGTCTGCCTGGCCTATAAACCTTCAGGAGGAACAGTCCTAGGATTGTTGATCTTATTGGGCAGGAAACAGCCACACCACTGGCTGGGAGACAAGTGAGAAAATCACAGAGAAGGACAGACCAGCTCAGAAAGGAAAGAAACACTCAGCCATCCTCACTGTTTATGGTTCTGTGTTCACAAACTCACCCAGAACTCACTGGAGCATATTTATAAATCCAGATTAATGCAAACAGCTCTATTTTTGGCCATTCATGGGTGTCTGCAGAGCAGCCAAAACATCCCAGTTGCCCCATACCTGCCATCCCAGCCGTGGCTGAGCGCTGTGTGTGCCCATCTCAGTCTGTGCTATAAACAAGGGTCCTTTCTGTCATCGGTTTACTTCTTTGTTTCACATTTTGGTGCCTTTTGGTGGCGATTTTGCAGCTTAACATGGTCCCCAGGCATAGAGCCGAGGGCCCCCTGGTGCGGCCAAGCTCAAGAAGGCTGTGCCGGCCACACTGTGGAGATGATGGGCATGTCAGGTGAGCTTAGGAACCTTGCCAGTGGCAGTTCCACATCAACGCGTCATGTGTGCATCACATGAGGTGTCTTTAAACAGAAGCACCCATCACACAAGGCTGCGTTTTTTCTAAGTATTTATTGATTCATCTTGCAGCCACTGGTCTTCAATGCAGCATCAAAGGGTTCTTTAGCTGCAGTGTGCAAACGCTTAGTTAAGGCATGTGAGGCACGTTGAGGCACTTGAACTCTCAGTTGTATTAATAGCCTGTGGGATTTAGTTCCCTGAAGAGGGATCAAACCTCAGAGCCCTGCATGGGGAGGGCAGCGTCTTAGCCACTCGATCATCAAGGAAAACCTTCTTTTTTGTTCCAATCATGGTAAAATTCACAGAATGTAAAATGTCCTATTTTAACCAATTTTATTAAGAAGAGGTGGCAAGAATATACAGAAGAACTGTACAAAAAAGATCTTCACGACCCAGATAATCATGATGGTGTGATCACTGACCTAGAGCCAGACATCCTGGAATGTGAAGTCAAGAGGGCCTTAGAAAGCATCACAATGAACAAAGCTAGTGGAGGTGATGGAATTCCAGTGGAGCTATTCCAAATCCTGGAAGATGATGCTGTGAAAGTGCTGCACTCAATATACCAGCAAATTTGGAAAACTCCACAGTGGCCACAAGATTGGAAAAGGTCAGTTTTCATCCCAATCCCAAAGAAAGGCAATGCCAAAGAATGCTCAAACTACCACACAATTGCACTCCTCTCACACGCTAGTAAAGTAATGCTGAAAATTCTCCAAGCCAGGCTTCAGCAATACGTGAACCGTGAACTTCCTGACGTTCAAGCTGGTTTTAGAAAAGGTCGAGGAACCAGAGATCAAATTGCCAACATCTGCTGGATCATGGAAAAAGCAAGAGAGTTCCAGAAAAACATCTATTTCTGCTTTATTGACTATGCCAAAGCCTTTGACTGTGTGGATCACAATAAACTGTGGAAAATTCTGAGAGAGATGGGAATACCAGACCACCTGATCTGCCTCTTGAGAAATCTGTATGCAGGTCAGGAAGCAACAGTTAGAACTGGTCATGGAACAACAGACTGGTTCCAAATAGGAAAAGGAGTACATGAAGGCTGTATATTGTCACCCTGCTTATTTAACTTATATGCAGAGTACATCATGAGAAATACTGGACTGGAAGAAACACAAGCTGGAATCAAGATTGCCGGGAGAAATATCAATAACCTCAGATATGCAGATGATACCACTCTTATGGCAGAAAGTGAAGAGGGGCTAAAAAGCCTCTTGATGAAAGTGAAAGTGGAGAGTGAAAAGGTTGGCTTAAAGCTCAACATTCAGAAAACGAAGATCATGGCACCTGGTCCCATTACTTCGTGGGAAATACATGGGGAAACAGTGGAAAGAGTGTCAGACTTTATTTTTCTGGGCTCCAAAATCACTGCAGATGGTGACTACAGCCATGAAATTAAAAGACGCTTACTCCTTGGAAGGAAAGTTATGACCAACCTAGATAGCATATTCAAAAGCAGAGACATCACTTTGCCAACAAAGGTTCGCCTAGTCAAGGCTATGGTCTTTCCTGTGGTCATGTATGGATGTGAGAGCTGGACTGTGAAGAAGGCTGAGCGCCGAAGAATTGATGCTTTTGAACTGTGGTGTTGGAGAAGACTCTTGAGAGTCCCTTGGACTGCAAGGAGATCCAACCAGTCCATTCTGAAGGAGATCAATCCTGGAATTTCTTTGGAAGGAATGATGCTAAAGCTGAAACTCCAGTATTTTTGCCACCTCATGCGAAGAGTTGACTCATTGGAGAAGACTCTGATGCTGGGAGGAGTTGGGGGCAGGAGGAGAAGGGGACGACAGAGGATGAGTTGGCTGGATGGCATCACTGACTCAATAGATGTGAGTCTGAGTGACCTCTGAGAGCTGGTGATGGACAGGGAGGCCTGGCGTGCTGCAGTTCATGGGGTTGCAAAGAGTCGGACACGACTGAGCGACTGATCTGATCTGATATGAAGATCCAATCGGTCAATCCTAAAGGAAATCCGTCCTGAATATTCATTGGACGGACTGATGTTGAAGCTGAAACTCCAATACTTTGTCCACCTGAGGCAAAGAACTGACTCATTGAAAAAGACCCTGATGGTAGGAAAGACTGAAGGCAAGCAGAGAAGGGGACGACAGAGGACAAGGTGGTTGGATGACATCATCGACTCAATGGACATGAGTTTGAGAAAACTCTGGGAGTTGGTGATCGACAGTGAAGCCTGGCGTGCTGCAGTCCACAGGGTCGCAAAGAGTCGGGCCCCACTGAGTGGCTGGACTGAAGAGCACTGAAGTGTATTTGACTTTCTCTGGTTCTAAGTTGGAAGCAAGACAAAAATTGGGGGAGCTGTCAGTGATCAGCGCTTCCCTGGTGGCTCAGACGGCAAAGACTCTGCCCACAGACCCTGGTCTTGTGAGGATGGGTGTCACCGGGTTATTGTTTGGCTTCCTGGACCGGGTGCTCGAGATAGTGATCTGACCGCCTACAAGTCTGAGTCGCCCTGTAGCGGGAGTCCGGGCCACTTACTTCATACGGTGGGTTGGTTTCCTTGGCTGGTTGCTACACACTGTATGTCAGAGTTCTCCTTTTATGCGTGGTCTGGCTATTGTGTGCTCCTGTATTTAGTCTCCAGTGGGGGAAGGCAGACAGGAACTTTGCTCATGCAGGACATGGAACCAGCCTAAATGTCATCAACAGATGAATGGACACAGGTGTGCTGTATATATACGCAGTGGAATATCACTCAGCCATGAAACAAGAATGAAACAGTGCCTTTGTAGCAACGTGGATGGACCTAGAGATTATCACACTAAGTGAGGACAAAGAAAGACCAGTCCCACATGATGTCACTTATACACGGAATCTAAAATATGATGCAAATGATCTTGTGTACAAAACAGAAACAGACTCAGGGTCCCCAAAGGGGAGGGCGTGTGAGAGCGGTGAGTTCAGAGTTTGGGGGGCTTGCTGTTGTTGTTCAGTCACTACGTTGTGTCTGACTCTTTGTGATCCCTTAAATTATAGGCGTTAATTCTAAAAAAATAGCAAGGAGTGGTAAGAAAGCCCTCCTTGGCAATCAATGCAAAGAAATAGAGGAAAACAACAGAATGGGAAAGACTAGAGGTTTCTTCAAGAAAATTAGAGATACCAAGGGAACATTTCTTGCAAGATCAGATCAGATCAGTCGCTCAGTCGTGTCCGACTATTTGCGACCCCATGAACCGCAGCACACCAGGCCTCCCTGTCCATCACCAGCTCCCGGAGGTCACTCAGACTCGCACCCATCAAGTCAGTGATGCCATCCAGCCATCTCATCCTCTGTCGTCCCCTTCTCCTCCTGCCCTCAATCCCTCCCAGCATCAGAGTCTTCTCCAATGAGTCAACGCTTCGCATGAGGTGGCCAAAATACTGGAGTTTCAGCTTTAGCATCATTCCTTCCAAAGAAATTCCAGGATTGATCTCCTTCAGAATGGACTGGTTGGATCTCCTTGCAGTCCAAGGGACTCTCAAGAGTCTTCTCCAACACCACAGTTCAAAAGCATCAATTCTTCGGCGCTCAGCCTTCTTCACAGTCCAGCTCTCACATCCATACATGACCACAGGAAAGACCATAGCCTTGACTAGGCGAACCTTTGTTGGCAAAGTAATGTCTCTGCTTTTGAATATGCTATCTAGGTTGGTCATAACTTTCCTTCCAAGGAGTAAGCGTCTTTTAATTTCATGGCTACAGTCACCATCTACAGTGATTTTGGAGCCCAGAAAAACAAAGTCTGACACTGTTTCCACTGTTTCTCCATCTATTCCCCATGTAGTGATGGGACCAGATGCCATGATCTTCGTTTTCTGAATGTTGAGCTTTAAGCCAACCTTTTCACTCTCCACTTTCACTTTCATCAAGAGGCTTTTTAGCCCCTCTTCACTTCTGCCATAAGGGTGGTGTCATCTGCATATCTGAGGTTATTGATATTTCTCCCGGCAATCTTGATTCCAGCTTGTGTTTCTTCCAGTCCAGTATTTCTCATGATGTACTCTGCATATAAGTTAAATAAACATGGTTACAATATACAGCCTTGACGTACTCCTTTTCCTATTTGGAACCAGTCTGTTGTTCCATGACCAGTTCTAACTGTTGCTTCCTGACCTGCATACAGATTTCTCAAGAGGCAGATCAGGTGGTCTGGGATTCCCAACTCTTTCAGAATTTTCCACAGTTTATTGTGATCCACACAGTCAAAGGCTTTGGCATAGTCAATAAAGCAGAAATAGATGTTTTTCTGGAACTCTCTTGCTTTTTCCATGATCCAGCAGATGTTGGCAATTTGATCTCTGGTTCCTCTGCCTTTTCTAAAACCAGCTTGAACATCAGGAAGTTCACGGTTCACGTATTGCTGAAGCCTGGCTTGGAGAATTTTGAGCATTACTTTACTAGCATGTGAGATGAGTGCAATTGTGTGGTAGTTTGAGCATTCTTTGGCATTGCCTTTCTTTGGGATTGGGATGAAAACTGACTTTTTTCCAATCTTGTGGCGATAGAAGCAAAGTCCGATGCTGTAAAGAGCAGTATTGCATAGGAACCTGGAATGTCAGGTCCATGAATCAAGGCAAATTGGAAGTCGTCAAACAAGAGATGGCAAGAGTGAATGTCGACATTCTAGGAATTAGCGAACTCAAATGGACTGGAATGGGTGAATTTAACTCAAATGACCATTATATCTACTACTGTGGGCAAGAATCCCTCAGAAGAAATGGAGTGGCCATCATGGTCAACAAAAGAGTCCGAAATGCAGTACTTGGATGCAATCTCAAAAATGACAGAATGATCTCTGTTCGTTTCCAAGGCAAACCATTCAATGTCACAGTAATCCAAATCTATGCCCCAACCAGTAACGCCGAAGAAGCTGAAGTTGAACGCTTCTATGAAGACGTACAAGACCTTTTAGAACTAACACCCAAAAAAGATGTCCTTTTCATTATAGGGGACTGGAATGCAAAAGTAGGAAGTCAAGAAACACCTGGAGTAACAGGCAAATTTGGCCTTGGAATACGGAATGAAGCAGGGCAAAGACTAACAGAGTTTTGCCAAGAAAATGCACTGGTCATAGCAAATGCCCTCTTCCAACAACACAAGAGAAGACTCTATACATGGACATCACCAGATGGTCAACACCGAAATTTCTTGCAAAGATGGGCTCAATAAAGGACAGAAATGGTATGGACCTGACAGAAGCAGAAGATATTAAGAAGAGGTGGCAAGAATACACAGAAGAACTGTACAAAAAAGATCTTCATGAGCCCGATAACCATGATGCTGTGATCACTCACCTAGAGCCAGACATCCTGGAAAGTGAAGTCAAGTGGGCCTCAGGAAGCATCACTATGAACAAAGCTAGTGGAGGTGATGAAATTCCAGTTGAGCTATTTCAAATCCTAAAAGATGATGCTGTGAAAGTGCTGCACTCAACATGTCAGCAAATTTGGAAAACTCAGCAGTGGCCACAGGACTGGAAAAGGTCAATTTTCATTCCAATCCCTAAGAAAGGCAATGCCAAAGAATGCTCAAACTACCGCACAATTGCACTCATCTCACACGCTAGTAAAGTAATGCTGAAAATTCTCCAAGCCAGACTTCATCAATACGTGAATCGTGAACTTCCAGACGTTCAAGCTGGTTTTAGAAAAGGCAGAGGAACCAGAGATCAAATTGCCAACATCTGCTGGATCATGGAAAAAGCAAGAGAGTTCCAGAAAAACATCTACTTCTGCTTTATTAACTATGCCAAAGTCTTTGACTGTGTGGATCACAACAAACTGTGGAAAATTCTGAAAGAGATGGGAATACCAGACCACCTGACCTGCCTCTAGAGAAATCTGTATGCAGGTCAGGAAGCAACACTTAGAACTGGACATGGAACAACAGACTGGTTCCAAATAGGAAAAGGAATACGTCAAGGCTGTATATTGTCACCTTGCTTATTTAACTTATATGCAGATTACATCATGAGAAATCCTGGGCTAGAGAAAGCACAGGCTAGAATCAAGATTGCCAGGAGAAATATTAATAACCTCAGATATGCAGATGACACCACCCTTATGGCAGAAAGTGAAGAAGAAATAAAGAGCCTCTTGATGAAAGTGAAAGAGGAGAGTGGAAATCCTGGCTTAAAGCTCAACATTCAGAAAATGAAGATCATGGCATCTGGTCCCATCACTTCATGGCAAATAGATGAGGAGACAGTGGAAACAGCGGCTGACTTTATTTTTCTGGGCTCCAAAATCACTGCAGATGGTGACTGCAGCCATGAAATTAAAAGACGCTTCCTCCCTGGAGGGAAAGTTATGACCAACCTAGATAGCATATTCAAAAGCAGAGACATTACTTTGCCAACAAAGGTTTGTCTAGTCAAGGCTATTGTTTTTCCAGTGGTCATGTATGGATGTGAGAGTTGGACTATAAAGAAAGCTGAGCACTGAAAAATTGATGCTTTTGAACTGTGGTGTTGGAGAAGACTCTTGAGAGTGTATTGGACTGCAAGGAAATCCAACCAGTCCATCCTAAAGGAGAACAGTCCTGGGTGTTCTTTGCAAGGACAGATGCTGAAGCTGAAACTCCAGTACTTTGGCCACCTGATGCGAAGAGCTGACTCATTGGAAAAGACCCTGATGCTGGGAAAGATTGAAGGCAGGAGGAGAAGGGGATGACAGAGGATGAGATGCATAGAGGTGATGGATGGCATCACCGACTAGATGGACATGAGTTTGAGCAAGCTCCAGGAGTTGGTAGATGGACAGGGAGGCCTGCTGTGCTGCAGTCCATGGGGTTGCAGTCGGACACGACTCAGAGACTGAAATGAACTGAACTGTGTGCGGTCCAAAGGGTCGCAGGGTCCCAAAGAGTCAGACACGACTGAACGACCAAGCACGTGCTCATTAAAATGATAAACTGAAGCATATAAAAAATGTTGAGTTTTTTGAGCAAAAATCAATTCGACCTGGGAAGTGCCAAACGGGGAGTGGTTAGGAGCACATCACCCACAGGAGACAGGGAGGCAAAGCCTCGCTAACAGGAGAGTCCTGGGTGGGCTGCGTCCTGGGCGAGCCTTATGTGGGAAGCCCCCAGGTGCTGTGGGGTTGGCTGTCCTCAGACTGCCGTCTCTTCACCTAGTGGTCTTTCTGGCTTAGGTCTGGATTTAGATGCTGCCTGGAAACTCCCATAGATGAGTTGGTTGCAGTCCATGGGGTTGCTAAGAGTCGGACACGACTGAGCGTCTTCACTTTCACGCTTTGGAGAAGGAAATGGCAACCCACTCCAATGTTCTTGCCGGGAGAATCCCAGGGACAGAGGAGCCTGGTGTCCTGCCGTCTATGGGGTCACACAGAGTCGGACACAACTGACGTGACTTAGCAGCAGCTAAATCTAAGTGAACCTGCCTGCTCCCTTTCAACGAGGAGGCTCTGGTCTCCTGGCTGAGCATGGCCAGACAGAACCTGCACCCCGTCTCACCTCTGCTTTCAGTCCCTACAACCCACCCCCTCCTCCTCACACTCATCGGTGAGCTGGCTCTTGCCAGAAAGAGCGCAGTCCCTTCCCATGTTGACAGCACTCACGCCTGTCCCCACGGCGCCCGACCCCATCACTGAGGTTGAGGGCTTCCCAGCAACAGCCCATTTCAAAGGCAGTCGCTGCCTTGGGTCCTTCCACCTCCTCCCAGCTCCTCTTCTGTAAGCCCTGGCTCCAGTCTCTTCCCCCGGCAGCTTCTGCAACAACCTCACCTCTCTGCCTGAGCTCCTGGCAGGCACCTCCCTCCCCAACCCCTCGCTCTATCTTCCAGCCTGGGGAGATTTGTGCAGACTTGAATTTGCCAGACTTTCCAATGCAGCTGGACTGGGTCTCCCTCTGGCTCCTTCCCTCCCATTCTCTCAAGGCTGATTCTTTTTATCAGACATGTTGTTAAAGCACTGATGTTCCGAGAAGTTTCCCCTGGTCACCCCACAATGACTTCCTCTGACACCGTGTAGCTCATCTATTGTAAGGACAGCCCTTTTTTCTGTTTAACTCATTTCATTGAAGTATAGTTGATACACCACCTTGTGTTAATTTCTGCTGTACAGCCAAGTGATTCAGTTATACATATGTACACATTCTCCTTCATATTCTTTTCCAACTGTGGTTTGTCACAGGACACTGACTATAGTTCCCCACGCTATACAGTAGAACCTTGTGGTTTATCAATTTTATGATAGTTAATATACAGTTTATATAGTTGGAGAAAGAAATGGTAACCCATTTCAGTATTCTTGTCTGGGAAATCCTATGGACAGAGGAGCCTGGCAGGCTATAATTTCTGTTTAGTTCAGTCACTCAGTGGTGTCTGACTCTTTGTGATCCCATGAACGCCAGGCCTCCCTGTCCATCACCAACTCCCGGAGTTGACTCAAACTCAGCAATGGCACCCCACTCTGGTACTCTTGCCTGGAAAATCCCATGGATGGAGGAGCCTGGTAGACTGCAGTCCATGGGTTGCTGAGTCAGACACCACTGAGCAACTTCACTTTCACTTTTCACTTTCATGCCTTGGAGAAGGAAATGGCAACCCACTCCAGTGTTCTTGCCTGGAGAATCCCTGGGATGGGGGAGCCTGGTGGGCTGCTGTCTGTGGGGTCGCACAGAGTCAGACACGACTGAAGTGACTTAGCAGCAGCTGCAGCGTGTCCTTTGAGTCGGTGATGTCACCCAACCATCTCATCCTCTGTCATCCCGTTCTCCTCTTGCCCCCAATCCCTCCCAGCATCAGAGCCTTTTCCAATGAGTCAACTCTTCATATGAGGTGGCCAAAGTACTGGAGTTTCAGCTTTAGCATCATTCCTTCCAAAGAAATCCCAGGGCTGATCGCCTTCAGAATGGACTGGTTGGATCTCCTTGCAGTCCAAGGGACTCTCAAGAGTCTTCTCCAACACCACAGTTCAAAAGCATCAATTCTTCGGCGCTCAGCCTTCTTCACAGTCCAGCTCTCACATCCATACATGACCACAGGAAAGACCATAGCCTTGACTAGGCAGACCTTTGTTGGCAAAGTAATGTCTCTGCTTTTGAATATGCTATCTAGGTTGGAAGAGGGCTAAAAAGCCTCTTGATGAAAGTGAAAGTGGAGAGTGAAAAGGTTGGCTTAAAGCTCAACATTCAGAAAACGAAGATCATGGCATCTGGTCCCATCACTGCATGGGAAATAGATGGGGAAACAGTGGAAACAGTGTCAGACTTTGTTTTTCTGGGCTCCAAAATCACTGCAGATGGTGACTGCAGCCATGAAATTAAAAGACGCTTGCTCCTTGGAAGGAAAGTTATGACCAACCTAGATAGCATATTCAAAAGCAGAGACATTACCTTACCAACAAAGGTTCGCCTAGTCAAGGCTATGGTCTTTCCTGTGGTCATGTATGGATGTGAGAGCTGGACTGTGAAGAAGGCTGAGCGCCGAAGAATTGATGCTTTTGAACTGTGGTGTTGGAGAAGACTCTTGAGAGTCCCTTGGACTGCAAGAAGATCCAACCAGTCCATTCTGAAGGAGATCAATCCTGGAATTTCTTTGGAAGGAATGATGCTAAAGCTGAAACTCCAGTATTTTGGCCACCTCATGCGAAGAGTTGACTCATTGGAGAAGACTCTGATGCTGGGAGGGATTGAGGGCAGGAGGAGAAGGGGACGACAGAGGATGAGATGGCTGGATGGCATCACTGACTCGATGGATGCGAGTCTGAGTGACCTCCGGGAGCTTGTGATGGACAGGGAGGCCTGGCGTGCTGCGGTTCATGGGGTCGCAAAGAGTCGGACACGACTGAGCGACTGATCTGATCTGATCTGATCTGATCTAGGTTGGTCATAACTTTCCTTCCAAGGAGTAACTGTCTTTTAATTTCATGGCTGCAGTCACCATCTGCAGTGATTTTGGAGCCCAGAAAAATAAAGTCTGACACTGTTTCCACTGTTTCCCCATCTATTTCCCACGAAGTAATGGGACCGGATGCCATGATCTTCATTTTCTGAATGTTGAGCTTTAAGCCAACTTTTCCACTCTCCACTTTCATTTTCATCAAGAGGCTTTTTAGTTCCTCTTCACTTTCTGCCATAAGGGTGGTGTCATCTGCATATCTGAGGTTATTAATATTTCTCCCAGCAATCTTGATTCCAGCTTGTGCTTCTTCCAGTCCAGCGTTTCTCATGATATACTCTGCATATAAGTTAAATAAGCAAGGTGACAATATACAGCCTTGACGTATTCCTTTTCCTATTTGGAACCAGTCTGTTGTTCCATGTCCAGTTCTAAGTGTTGCTTCCTGACCTGCATACAGATTTCTCAGGAGACAGATCAGGTGGTCTGGGATTCCCAACTCTTTCAGAATTTTCCACAGTTTATTGTGATCCACACAGTCAAAGGCTTTGGCATAGTCAATAAAGCAGAAATAGATGTTTTTCTGGAACTCTCTTGCTTTTTCCATGATCCAGCGGATGTTGGCAATTTGATCTCTGGTTCCTCTGCCTTTTCTAAAACCAGCTTGAACATCAGGAAGTTCACGGTTCACATATAGAGACTGCTAATATTCCGGAAAATAAAACTACTATCTTCTCCTTGTTATCTGATTTACAGAAAGAGATTAAACAAAGAGATGAAAAATATTTTGTGGGACATATTAGAGCCCATTCTGGCTTGCCTGGCCCTTTACATGAAGGAAATGCTTTGGCAGATGCATTAACTAAATAATTGCTTACATAAAAAGATTGACAAGGCCAAAAATTCTCACAAAATTCACCTTCAAAATGCAGCTGGTTTAAGGTATGAATTTCATATTCCTAGGGAAACAGCTAGACAAATAGTTATGTCCAAATTGCCCAATATTTAATCCATCTCCACCATTAGGAGTAAATCCCCAAGGCCTTAGGCCTAATGCTGTCTGGCAAATGGATGTAACTCACATCCTGACCTTTGGAAAACTGTCCTTTGTGCATGTTACCATGGATACCTTTTCTCATGATGTTATAGCGTCTGCTAGATCAGTGACGGAGAAGGCAATGGCACCCCACTCCAGTACTCTTGCCTGGAAAATCCCTTGGATGGAGGAGCCTGGTGGGCTGCAGTCCATGGGGTCGCTAAGAGTCGGACACGACTGAGCAACTTCACTTTCACTTTTTTGCTTTCATGCATTGGAGAAGGAAATGGCAACCCACTCCAGTTTTCTTGCCTGGAGAATCCCAGGGGCAGGAGAGCCTGGTGGGCTGATGTCTATGGGGTCACGCGGAGTCGGACACGACTGAAGTGACTTAGCAGCAGCAGATCAGGTGAAGCAACAAGAGATGTAATTCAGCACTTGTTTCAATGCTTTTCCCAAATAGGACTCCCCAAACAGATAAAAATAGATAATGCCCCAGCTTGTACTTCTGCTGCCTTTAAGAGATTTTGTCAACAATTTTCCATAGTACATTCAACAAGAATACCTTATAATCCCCAAGGTCAAACCATAATGGAAAGGGCACACCAGACTTTAAAAAATCAACTAGCTAAATTAAGATGGAGAAAATTTAAGTATTCCTCTCCACCTCATGTTCTACACCGTGCTTTGTTTGTAATTAATAATTTACACGTAGACACACAGGGGCAGACTGCAATGATGAGACACTAGATTCCTGAAGGGGCTACGACTCGGCCCCTGGTCAAGTGAAAAGACCTCCTTAGCAGAGAGTGAAAAGGGCCAGATGTGTTGCTAACTTGTGGGAGAGGGTATGCTTATGTGTTTCCACAGGATTCCACTTCTCCTGTTCGGACCCTTTAGGTTACTGAGATCCCTGGAGTCCTAAAGTCTGGGACCAAGGGAAAATGGGGAGATCAGAAGCTCGTCGAGTCCAGACCTGAGAGAACCAAGGAAAAGCTGAAGGGCAAAGGAAACTTCACCTGAGGCTTCACCTCTAGTACATCGCTTCAGACACCTGGCGCTTCAGGAGAGACGTGTTGATTGACCGTAACCGTATTCTGCTCCACCTCGTCGCCGTCATCGTACTCAACAACCACCTCCAGCACGGCACCAACTCGGGGCCAGCTAAAATGTCTCGCTCAGCAGGCTGAAGAATTAATAGAAAGGGGGAGATATGAGGCCACTCCTATGGTAATGTTGTGGCTATGCTTGCTGTGTTGGCTTGTCAGCCGAGGCCCTCCAGCTCAGAAAAGTTTCACTGGGCCTATTTGCCTAATCCACCTTCTTTTCAGCCTGTTGATTGGATGAATGAGCCCATTCGTGTTTTTGTTAATGATACTCTTCTTTTGGGCGGGGCTTTCATCTATCCTAATAATGTTAAAACAGTGGTCAGCACTTCCTTCAATTTTTCAGGCGTGTCCATTTATGCACTTATTTGGTTTGCCATACCTTCCTCTTTACAAGGATCAGCTCCAATTTTGAATGGATGCATTAGCACTTCCTTGAAAGGCATGCTTACTGATTCTCCGAGAAGAGATGGCAAGAGAGACTTTGGTCTTTACAGCTGCTGATGCTGGGGACACAAAAAAGACTATTTGATGCCTTAAAAAGGCAGCCCCTCATTTAAAGAACTATCCGAGCTGTGCACTCCCCACTCCAGACTCTGATGAACAAGGACTGCAGGCCTGGGAAAGCATAAGCCGAATTTCTGGCTTTCCTCATTGGAAAGAATGCATATACGGCATAAAGTTATCTATTCTCATTGCTGCCACCAGACATTTTCTGACCGAATGGGGGTGCCCCTATCTTTCAAATCAGTGATGGGGCTTGATTTATGTAGAACCCTATAGGTCCACATGGAATAATTCATTTCTCCCTATGCTTTAGTAATTACTAGGTGGCACGCTAATGGATGGGTTCCTCCTTTAGTGAGCTTCGATGGAACGGGTCCCATGCAGCCTGAGTTATGGAGAGCATTGGCTGCTGTGGCACCTGTGACTTTACATAGAGCTTTAAATGAACAAAGATACACTGCATGGGCCTGCATACATTCTCCCTATGTGTTTTTATTGGCCAGAAATCAGAGTGATTTGGATGTTTCTAAAGGAGAAACTGTGTACAATGTTACATGTGACAATTGTTTTATATCAAATTGTGTTGATGGGAATGATTATAATAATTATAAGGCTGTGATGGTCGTAAAGCAACCACCATATTTGATGGTTCCTGTAAAATTAGAGGGACAATGGTTTGATGATTATGCATTGAAAGTTTTATATGAACTTAATGGCTTAATTTCTCGACCTAAGAGATTCACTACAGCTCTGGTTGTGGGAATAACTGCCTTGATTGTCATAATTGCATCAGTCATGGTTTTTGCTGTTGCCCTGTCAAAAGAAGTGCATACGGCCTCATTTGAGGATCAGCTGTCCAAAAATGTCTCCATAGCTCTTACTACGCAGGAAATTATAGATAAGAAAGTAGAAAATAGAGTCAATGCTTTAGAAGAAGCAGTTCTGCTTATGGGGCAAGAAATTACAAACTTAAAAATTAAATTGTCTTTAAGGTACCATGCTGAATTTAAATGGATGTATGTTACCCCTCTACAAGTGAATGAGTCCATGCATTCTTGGGAATGCATTAAAAATCATATTTTAGGGATCTGGAATCATTCAGGTTTTAGTATTGATATCTCTAAATTACATCAGAATATTCAGGATATGAAGCAGGTAGGGTCTGACTTTTCCTCTCAATGGCTTTCTAATTCCCTCTTTAAAAATCTGGAGGGGAATCTTTCCCATGGATCCTTTTCTACAATAATGATTAACATGGCTACGTGCTTATGCCTGTTAGTTCTGATTTGTGTAATAGCCCCGTGCCTCTTCAGAATACTCAGCCGAAATGTTTCTGCTCTATCTACCGAGTTTCATACCTATGCTCTAAAAGATAAAAAAGGGGGAGATGTCGGGAGCCGCGTTAGGCATTACTGACAAAATACAGGTACGGCCGTAAACCCCATCCCTTTGTTCCGTAGGCACGGACCCAGAATGAAGGAGTTAGGCTTTGGGATTCTGACTTGCTTTACCCTTTCCTCGGGCTGAGTTGACTGAAGAGAATACTAAGGTACTTATTGTTTTTGAGAGGAGCATGAGAAGGCATAAAGCCTTCTGCAGCTGTGCTCAAAGAATAATTCATAAAGTTAATCACTGACATTTGTTCAAGGACTTTTACAAAAAAGTGTTCCAGGGTGAGCACACAGGCCGCAGCTTGAGGCCATGGGAGGGATTGCTATCTGAAGCCCATTTGTGAGAAAAGTTTATGGCAAATGAGTTTGCTGAATTTAGGGCTTAGGAATAACTAAAATAGTTAGAAGCTAAAGATTTAAGGATTGCGGGAATGTTAGTATAGTCTACGATAGCTTATAGAAATTAGGGACTTCAGAGATATTATTAGGTAGAAGCCCTTTCTAAGAAATAGTGAGCTTAGGATACTAGGGGCAAACAGGACTTAGAAAGATAAGAATTAAACTGAGGAAAGTGGTATGCAGCCCAGACATTAGCATGAGTTACAGTGTATTCACAAGACACACGAGAAAAAGTAGATAAGAGAATCGCTGAGGAAGGAACTCCTTTCGAGGGGCAACAATGATTTTTCGAGAAAAATAAATCTGGGTCCATGGAAACTAAAAATATCAAACCTCTGACCTAATGCTTTTGTAAAAGTATAAAAGAGAATCATAAGCTTGAAATAAACAGGCAGTCCAAGAAAACCGAGAGGCTGCTTCAGTTTTTCACTGACACCGCTCACGCCTTCAGGTTGAATCCCTGGCTGCTGGAGCTGGACTCAGGCACCAGACCACGCATAAAAAGAGAACTCTGACATACAATGTGTAGCAAGCAGCCAAGGAAACCCACCCACCGTCTGAAGTAACTGGCCCGGACTCCTACCGCAAGGGGACTCAGACTTGTAGGCGGTCAGATCACTATCTCGAGCACCCGGTCCAGGAAGCCAAACAATAACCCGGTGACACCCATCCTCACAAGACCAGGGTCTGTGGGCAGAGTCTTTGCCGTCTGAGCCACCAGGGAAGCCCTGATCACTGACAGCTCCCCCAATTTTTGTCTTGCTTCCAACTTAGAACCAGAGACAGTCAAATACACTTCAGTGCTCTTCAGGCCAGTCACTTAGTCGGGCCTGACTCTTTGCGACCCTGTGGACTGCAGCACGCCAGACCTCCCTGTCGATCACCAACTCCCGGAGTTTTCTCAAACTCATGTCCATTGAGTCGATGATGTCATCCAACCACCTCGTCCTCTGTCGTCCCCTTCTCTGCTTGCCTTCAGTCTTTCCTACCATCAGGGTCTTTTCCAATGAGTCAGTTCTTTGCCTCAGGTGGACAAAGTATTGGAGTTTCAGCTTCAACATCAGTCAGTCCAATGAATATTCAGGACGGATTTCCTTTAGGATTGACTGATTGGATCTTAAAATTGGTTAAAATAGGAAATTTTGCATTCTGCGTATTTTACCATGATTGGAAAAAAAAAAAGAAGGACTTCCCTGATGATCGAGTGGCTAAGACGCTGCCCTCCCCATGCAGGGCTCTGAGGTTTGATCCCTCTTCAGGGAACTAAATCCCACAGGCTATTAATACAACTGAGAGTTCAAGTGCCTCAACGTGTCTCACATGCCTCAGCTAAGCTTTTGCACACTGCAGCTAAAGATCCCTTTGATGCTGCATTGAAGACCAGTGGCTGCAAGATGAATCAATAAATACTTAGAAAAAACGCAGCCTTGTGTGATGGGTGCTTCTGTTTAAAGACACCTCGTGTGATGCACACATGACGTATTGATGTGGAACTGCCACTGGCGCTGTGCCAAGCTCACCTGACACGCCCATCATCTCCACAGTGTGGCCGGCATAGCCTTCTTGAGCTTGGCCGCACCAGGGGGCCCTCGGCTCTATGCCTGGGGACCATGTTAAGCTGCAAAATCGCCACCAAAAGTCACCCAAATGTGAAAGAAAGAAGTAAATGGATGACAGAAAGGACCCTTGTTTATAGCAGGGACTGAGATGGGCAAACACAGCGCTCAGCCACAGCTGGGACGGCAGGTATGGGGCAACTGGAACGTTTGGGCTGCTCTGCAGACACCCATGAATGGCCAAAAATAGAGCTGTTTGCATTAATCTGGATTTATAAATATGCTCCAGTGAGTTCTGAGCGAGTTTGTGAACACAGAACCATAAGCAGTGAGGATGGCTGAGTGTTTCTTTCCTTTCTGAGCTGGTCTCTCCTTCTCTGTGACTCTCTCACTTGTCTCCCAGCCAGTGGTGTGGGTGTTTCCTGCCCAATAAGATCAACAATCCTAGGACTGTTCCTCCTGAAGGTTTATAGGCCAGGCAGACCTACCCCTGACATTTGCAAGTGGCCTGGGTTTGACCCACTCTCCCAGTGTGTCTGGGACCAAAAGTGTTCCCAGGATGTAGGACTTTCAAGTGCCCAAACCAGGGAGTCCCTGAAACTGAGCTGAGCTAGACTCTTTATACATATGTGTGTGTGAAAAAAGATCTAAAGGTTTTAAATCTATTTAATAAGGCTGAAAGTTGAAACCTTAGTCAATACTTTCATCAAGATAAAACTATCTGCAACTCTACTGGCCCACTCTCACCTAGCTGCCAAAGTAAAGACTAACAGGTTTCATGCCTTACAGTCAGGCCAGTGAACTAACCAGCTTAATAGCAACAGGTGTTTCTTAATACCACAAAGTGTTTCTCAGTCTCTGGGTACTGCTGCTGCTGCTAAGTCGCTTCAGTCGTGTCCAACTCTGTGTGACCCCCATAGACGGCAGCCCACCAGGCTCCCCCGTCCCAAGGATTCTTTAGGCAAGAACAGTGGAGTGGATTGTCATTTCCTTCTCCAATGCATGAAAGTGAAAAGTGAAAGTGAAGTCGCTCAGTCGTGTCCGACTCCTAGCAAGCCCATGGACTGCAGCCCACCAGGCCCCTCCATCCATGGGATTTTCCAGGCATGAGTACTGGAGTGGGGTGCCATTGCCTTCTCCGCAGTCTTTCGGTACAGCAACTGCCAAAACAGCCCACATTTGATCAGGATACCATGATGTTTAGAACATGAAGTTCAGCAGGGAGTGGACACTTGCTATTTCTGGGTAACACCACTGTGTGCCGTGTACCTTAATTGGCCCCAGACTACCAGACAGAGATTTGACCCGGTCATTCCTAAATGCTTTGACTGGCACTCAAGTTCTTGTTCTGTGAGCAGTTCTAGCAAGTCATAACAGGGAATTGGGGGACTCCGGGGACCCGATGTGCCACTGGCATCTGTAGTGGGGCCAGTCTTGTGGAGTGAGCCCTTCACCCATGGAGACCGTGTTAACTCTGAGTAACAAGCGTCAGAACTGAACGCAATGTTGGACAGCCAGCTGGTGCTTCTGAGAGTTGTTGAAGTGGTGTTGGAAAAGTGGTCAACATAATTGATGTCAGAAGCTTGGTGGGGAAAAAGAGCATGAAAGTGTTATTCACTCCGATGTGGCTGACTCTTTGCAACCCCGTGCAATGTAACCCACCAGGCTCCTCTGACCATAGCATTCTCCAGGCAAGAGCACTGGAGTGGGTAGCCATTCCCTTCTGCAGGGAATCTTCCTGATCCAGGGATCAAACGCAGGTTTCCTGCCTTGGCAGCAGATTCCTTAGTGTCTGAGCCACCAGGGAAGCCCATAAAACAGCTTAACGTCAGGAATTCCCACAAAGTGTTAACATAGGTTAACAGTGCGTGCTGACTCTGCAGGGTGCGAGGGTTCAATCCCTGCTTGAGGAACTAATACTCTGCAAGCCTTGCAGTGAGGCCAACAAAAAACCCCCAAAGAAAAACTGCCCACCCTCACACAGTGGGATTGCTTAAAAGGAATTCCTGGGTCACCACTTCTGGGTAGGTTTAAGTTGAGACCTTGGATAGAATAAGCTCACATGTGGAGATTCGGTTCATCATTTCCGTTTGGAAATAGCTCCTCGTGCCTCTTTCCTCCCATAACTTCCATTGGAATCACTAAAATGAACAGAATTTTAGCTATCAGCATTATTTCACCCTTTAGTTTATTTAATAATTCACTTTGTCTCTGGAAAACTCCTCATGTGTCCATATAAATATGTTTACCAAAAAGTTCAATGATAGATTACCAAACTTGATATAGTTGTAGACTTACTGCATAAGGGCCTCCGTTTGGAGAATATTCCCAGCGTGGGAGCAGTGGTTTGCCGCCCGCTTGTCCAAGTGGCAGGCCAGGCTCAGTCACTGGCTTTGGCTGTGAAGTCCTCATCTCCCCTTCTTTACCCTTGGATGTGTGGCAGAAATATCAGCATGGCCTCGTTTCCCATCCGTAGTTTGGATATTGTGAAAATGGTGTCAGTATCCGGCCTTGAAATATATTTGTGTACTCATTCTCCAAATAAGAGACGTATTTTGAATTTTCTGTTTAATCCATTGGGAAGTAAAGAAATATCTCATTTCCCTCTTTAAATTTATACCAGGTACTAATGCTTTTAAAGACCCAGCCGTTTTAAAATCTTCCCTTTATTTCAGTTTACCAGGAACGTTTCCAATAATGAACTTTTACATAGTGGTACGTAACACGGATGCAGGAAGGAGCCCGACCACTTTGGCAAAGCAGGTGATGTGCTGTCTTCCCTTTCGTCCTTAAAATGAGCATTTATATCACATACAGGTTGGACACTGAATGTTGAAAAGCAAAGTAGGATCTGCTACAGGTCCCTTTAAATTTTATAGAAAGCATTGAGATTTTTAAAAGGTTACTTAAATGTACTAAAATACTCGACTGTTGTCAATAAAGTGTTAGTATTTGTGAAATTATTAGTCCCATTCAGAAATATTTCTTATATTTCCTGGAAATTTGTGGCATAATAAAGCATATCCAGGGTTTATGTATCCATGATATTATTTTTCAAACAATAAGTTTATTATCTTTAGGATAAGCATGTCTTGCTTCCTTGATTTCTGGCATATATTAACTTGCGAATTACTGAAGTTATCTGTTTCATCTTTCTAAAATCGTTACTGATTTTGTTGCACTACAGTTACCTTTAGAGAGGAAGAGGAAGGCTTTCTGGTGTGTATTTCCAAGGGAATTTACTCAGTGTAAATAGCTTGTCAGCAGAGAAGGCAATGGCACCCCACTCCAGTGCTCTTGCCTGGAAAATCCCATGGATGGAGGAGCCTGCTAGGCTGCAGTCCATGAGGTCGCTAAGAGTCGGACACGACTGAGCGACTTCACTTTGCTCACCCTCACACGGTTAAGGAAACTAAGCTAAGAGGTAAAAGATGCCTGCAAAAATCTAACTCTGCTAATGAGTGGCGAAGCCTGCATTTGGGCTCAGTCATCCCTGGTGGCTCGAATGATAGAGAGTCTGCCTGCAATGCAGGACATCTGGGTCTCATCCCTGGGTCAAGAAGATCCCCTGGAGGAGGAAATGGAAACACACTTCAGTATTCTTGCCTGGAGAGTTCCACAGACAGAGGAGCCTGGTGGGCTAGAGTCCAGGGGGCCGCAAAGAGTCAGACACGACTGAAGCAAAGAACACAATAATACTGGTCCCATCACAGAGCTCACAGCCTGCCCTGCGGGAGCACTGAGCAAAGGGCTGAGAGAGCCGGGACCTGGGGCCCCCGCTCAGACCTTCGTTCTCTTTGTTTGGGCACAAGGGTGTCCGCTTGCTGTTCATGTAACCCAAGTCACTCTCAGCCCTGCTCCTCTCCCATCTTCATTCGGGTCACAACAGGGAGCACAGATGTCCCTGGCAGCTGCCATGAACGTGTATCTGTGGACTGGAAGAGAACGCAAAGGCCTGTGGCTGTTGGCAAGACGACTCATCTGGAACCTGCATTCACAGCCTCTAATTTTAGTCCTAAGAGCAGCTATGCAACACAGGAGGGCTGGCGGGGCAGGAGTCCCTGGTAAGGGGCAGGAGTCATCGAGAGATTGTGGACCCAGAGGACCCTGCCAACAGCCTCAGTTTTCCCACCCAGAAATTTCATTTCTGTCCCACCCTGAGTGTAGGGTGGGTGTGGAGAGCAGTTAGTCGGGGCACGCCTGTGAGTTTAGCCCCGCCCTCACCCTAGCCAAGCCAACATGGTCCAGGACACACAGAGGGCCAGCCCTTTCCTTGCGCTGGACTTCCATCAGTGAAGTGTGTGTGTGAGGTCGCTGTTGGTCCAGGTGGTCACTCAGGTCTGCTCCCACATCCCAGGGTCTGGTCCACAGAGGCGAGACAGACTGGCTCACCCTGGGGTCTGCAGTTCCTGAAGCAGCCCAGCCTCAGCCTCTGCTCAGATCCTGGCACGGCCCTCCTCCACACCTCCAGGCACAGGCTCAGCTGGAGCAGGGGAAGACTCAGCCTTGGGAAACTCTGTGGGTGGAGGGTCATGCATAACCGATGTGGCCAGGCCATAGGTGAGATTTGGAATCCTGGCAGCATCTCCACCAGTGGTTTCACAGATGAGGATTACACAAAGGGGGAGGTCTGATCCCAAGGCCCACACTCTGCACCCCACATGGGCGTGGTGGAGGGGGAAGGGGGTGCCTCTGTCCACAAAATAGGGGGTGAGATGGCCCAGCAACCATGGGGTGGTTCCTGGTTGTGCAAATCTGGACAAAAGCTTAACCTCCCTTTGTGGGCTGCTGTGGAAATTCTCCATGCAGTGCCGTCACAGAGCCCAAGGGGATCCCAGGCACTTCCTAAGGGCACAAGGAATAACCCAGGCCTGAGCCTCTGGAACCCCTCAATCCTGCACGCCCCACCCTCCCCAAGCACCTGTTATGTACAATTTTGACTTAGAAGTGAACTTTTGAAGGGGACCTTCGTGTTATCATTCAATGAAAAATCTCCACCATTTGCCCTGAACCAAAGACATCATGCAAAACTTGCAGGAAGTCAAAAACATGAAATTCCATTTAGATGCTGGTGCCTATTGCAAGCTTGCTTCCTCCTGTAAAAAGGTAAATTAATACACTGTCAGAAGGATACTAAGGACCTGAGTGGCAGACTCCCACGGTGGTTCGTCTGCCCACTAACACAGGCCACAGGAATCATATCCCTGGTCCAGGAAGATTTCACCCGCTGTGGAGCAACTGAGCCCCTGGATCCCAATTACTGAAGCCCAGGCGTCCTAAAAGCCCACGCGCTGCAACTGCTGAGCCTGAGTGTTGCAACTGCTGAAGCCCGTGTGCCTAAGGGCCTGCACTGGGCAACAAGAAAAACGAGGAGAAACCCACACACTGCAGGGAAGATGAGGTCCCCTGAGGCAGCAAAGACACAGGGCTACCGAAAATTTTAAAAAAAAAATTAAATTTAAGCAAAGAACATTAAGTAGGCAGCTGTATGTTCTAACTGGTTTCCTGTGGTCACATATGGATGTGAGATTGGACTTTGAAGAAGGCTGAGCGCCAAAGAATTGATGTTTTTCAACTGTGGTGTTGGAGAAGACTCTTGAGAGTCCCTTGGACTGCATGGAGATCCAACCAGTGCATTCTGAAGGAGATCATCCCTGGGATTTCTTTGGAAGGAATGATGCTAAAGCTGAAACTCCAGTACTTTGGCCACCTCATGCGAAGAACTGACTCATTGGAAAAGACTCTGATGCTGGGAGGGATTGGGGGCAGGAGGAAAAGGGGACGACAGAGGATGAGATGGCTGGATGGCATCACTGACTCGATGCACTTGAGTCTGAGTGAACTCATGGAGTTGGTGTTGGACAGGGAGGCCTGGCGTGCTCCATTCATGGAGTCGCAAAGAGTCGGACACAACTGAGCCACTGAACTGAACTGAATTGAAGGGGTGAAAGGAACAGGCAATGAAGCTGTGGATCTCCACTGTCAAAGGAGCTGCAGGAACTCCCTCTTCCACCCTCACCCGGCTCAGGTCTTCAGCTTTCCTCTCCGCAGGGTCCAGATCCCTCCCAGCTCCCCGCCTCCGGGGAGGGCAGGGCGGGTAAGCCGTGCTACCCACACTGGGCCGCCTGGAGGCTCGCTCGCGTGGTCCGAGCGGGGCGGGGTCGGTCCGGTGACGTCGCTCAGGAAATTGCCCTGGCTGCAGCGCCCAGGCCCAGCGGAGAACCAGGGTGAGCGCCGGGCAGAGACGGGGCGCTCTCGGACCCCGGCCGACGCCCCAACCTGCTGCCGCTATGTACGACCCCGAGAGCGGCTGGAGCCTGTCCTTTGCCGCCTGCGGCTTCCTGAGCGTCTACTACGTCGGGGTGACCTACTGCCTGAGCGAGCATGCCCCGCACCTGCTCGGCCAAGCGCGCAAGTTTTTCGGCGCCTCGTCGGGCGCGCTGCACTGCGCCTTCTTCCTCTCTGGGATCCCGCTGGGTAGGTCCCGGGCTCCGCGCCGGGATGGGGCGGGCGCTCGGAGCCGGGGCGGGAAGCGGGCCCTGCGGGGGTAAACCCGGGATCTCCCCGGAACAGTTGCGTCCTCCAGTGCATCTTTTTTTGCCTGGCGCCAGGGAGCCCTGGAAGCGGGGCATGGAAACCCGGGGCGCATCCTCGCCTCACTTCCCTTTTGGCGCCCCGGCTTGGATGAAGCCCTTCACCCCACTCAGGGACTGAGAGCCGGGTGGTCTCAGAGCAACAGAGGAGGGACCATGACGTGATCTGGAGAGCTGAGTTCCCATTTCAACTGCATGAGGGCGGGGAGAGAGAGGCCACGCTGGCCACCGTCTCCATCGAGAGGGAGAGGGGCAAAGAGCAGGAAATGTGACCTCGGGGGTGACTAGACTGGACACACAGCCAGTCTGCACAGCTTGGACTTGAGCTGTGATCAAAGCCAACCCTTGCGTCTCCGGCTTGTGACCTGGAGACATCTACACAGTCAAATGTTTCATTGATTCAGATGCACAGACCCCAGCACAGGAAGTCAGCGGACTCCAGCCTGGAGGAGGTTCACAGGTAGAGGACAGGTGCAGCGGAGGGGCTGGGCTTGCAGGGGGAGGCTGGGGACCAGCAAGTCCCCAGAAAGGGTCTGGAGGTTTTGGCAAGAACTGCTGCGCAGGGTCTGGGAGCCCCAGTTTCCTGCTTTAACTTCCTGTCTGACTTTGGGGAGCTCCGGGGAGCATTCCCAGGGCCTGTGGCTTGGGCAGGGTTCCTGAGAGCACCTCTCAGCCAGGGCTGACCTGGATGGAGAGCATGGCAGAAGCAAGCAGCTCCGTGCAATCATGCGCCTTCTGTCTGGGCTCAAAGGGGCCGCATATGCAGGGAGAACCCAGTGGAGTCGGAAGTGGGTCGGGACCTGCTGGTGCGTCCGGCCCTCTGCGTCCCCACATCTGTGCATGACCAGGGCTTGGGCTGGCACTGCCTGCCAGGGCAGTGCAGGCCACCAGAGGGGACCAGGCCAGTGAGTGAGGTCAGATGGAGCATGAATGGGCCCTGTGTCCACTAGACGGTCTGGCAATTGTAGCAATCGAGGTTAAAAGTGTCCTTGGTGGCTCAGAGGGTAAAGAATCTGCCTACACTGCAGGAGACCCAGGTTCGATCCCTGGGTGGGGGATCCCCTGGAGGAGGGCCTGGCGGCCCACTCGAGTATTCTTGCCTGGAGAATCCCCATGGACAGAGCAGCCCCGGGGCTGAGTGACTCTTTCCCTTTCCAGAGGTTAAAAGTTAAGTCTGGGGACTTCCTTGGTGGTCCAGTAGCTAAGACTCCATGCTCCCAATGCAGGGGACCTGGGTTCCATCCCTGGTTGGGGAACTAGATCCCACATGTCACAACTAAGAGTTCTCGTGCTGCAACTGGGAATTTGCATGCTGCATCGGAAGAACTAGCGCCACAGTGACGAGAAAAGGTCTTCACATGGTTCCGTGTGCCGCAACTAGGACCTGGTGCAGCCAAATAAAGAAGAAAATATATTTGTGAAAGTAAGTCTAGTTATTTACGAGGTGCTTCCTCTGGGTTGACCGTGTACAGATTTCAGTGTTATAGGGGATGGAATGCAAAAGTAGGAAGTCGAGAAACACCTGGAGTAACAGGCAAATTTGGCCTTGGAATACGGAATGAAGCAGGGCAAAGACTAATAGAGTTTTGCTAAGAAAATGCACTGGTCATAGCAAATACCCTCTTCCAACAACAGAAGAGAAGACTCTACACATGGACATCACCAGATGGTCAACACTGAAATCAGATTGATTCTATTCTTTGCAGCCAAAGATGGAGAAGCTATATACAGTCAGCAAAAACAAGATCAGGAGCTGACTGTGGCTCAGACCATGAACTCCTTATTGCCAAATTCAGACTGAAATTGAAGAAAGTAGGGAGAACCACTAGACCATTCAGGTATGACCTAAATCAAATGCCTTATTACTATACGTGGAAGTGAGAAATAGATTTTAGGGCTCAGATCTGATAGAGTGCTTGATGAGCTAGGAATGAGGTTCGTGACATTGTACAGGAGACAGGGATCAAGACCATCCCCATGGAAAAGAAATGCAAAAAAGCAAAATGGCTGTCTGGGGAGGCTTTACAAATAGCTGTGAAAAGAAGAGAAGTGAAAGCAAAGGAGAAAAGCAAAGATATAAGCATCTGAATGCAGAGTTCCAAAGAATAGCAAGAAGAGATAAGAAAGTCTTTTTCAGCAATCATTGCAAAGAAATAGAGGAAAACAACAGAATGGGAAAGACTAGGGATCTATTCAAGAAAATCAGAGATACCAAAGGAACATTTCAGGCAAAGATGGGCTCGATAAAGGACAGAAATGATATGGACCTAACAGAAGCAGAAGATATTAAGAAGAGGTGGCAAGAATACACAGAAGAACTGTACAAAAAAGATCTTCATGACCCAGATAATCACGATGGTGTGATCACTGACCCAGAGCCAGACATCCTGGAAGGTGAAGTCAAGTGGGCCTTAGAAAGCATCACTACGAGCAATGCTAGTGGAAGGGATGTAATTCCAGTTGAGCTATTCCAAATCCTGAAAGATGATACTGTGAAAGTGATCTGATTTGATCTGATCTGAACCTTCTCTGTCTCCAAAATGTAGGTGAGTGTTGTCCCACGTTAAAAACATACTGTCTGAGGCTCAGAAGCAGTGATATAACGTGTTTAAGTTGCTCAGCTAGTAAGCAGTAGAGATAGGATTCAAATTCAGGTTACAGCCTGTGCTTGCTCTCTGTTCCCTGCAGGGTTAGGCCCATCCATGCTCAAGCTCTGATGCTGTGGGTTCCTGGCATCTGGCCTTGATGGAGGGATGAAGACCAAGAGAGGGCTCCCTGGGCCTCTGGGGGCTCATTCCTCTGGCTCGGGAGGGTCAAGAAGGGCTCTGACCAACAGGATGATGTATATCTTTATATCCTACTTGTTGGGGTTCAGTCACTAAGTCGTGTCTGATTCTTTGCCACCCCAGGGACTGCAGCACACCAGGCCTCCCTGTCCTTCAGTATTTCCTGGAATTTGCTCAAATTTGTGTCCATTGAATCACATAGAAGAAATAAAAGACATCAGTGAAATTTGTTTTATTTATCCCAGTATAGCCCAAATATTGCCATTTTCACATCTAATCAAAACAATACATTATCTGTGAGATAGTCAACGTTTTTGTTGTTGTTATTGTCGTCTAAGCCCTCGCGATTCCATGCGTCTTTTAACTATCAATGTGGACTAACCACATCTCAGGCTCAGGAACCACCGCCCAGATCCGGCAGCCCATGCCTAGACAAAGGAGAGGTTTGGCAGCTTCCTTGCCATCAGGTTTCTGGTCCCACTGCAAAGCAATGGCCACCTCCAGGGTGGTACATTCCTTTGCATATTTCTCTCTCCACCCCTACCCCACCCTTCTCCCCCACCCTGCCCGTCCTCCACTTCACCCGCCTCCCAGACCAGATATTGCAGATCCTCATGGACCTCGCCCGGAGTGCCAGGAGCCGGAACATCGGGATCCTCCACCCGGCCTTTCGTTTGAGCAAGCACATCAGAGACCGTCTCCAGAGACACCTCCCTGACAACGTCCACCAGCTTGTCTCGGGCAAGATGGTCATCGGGCTTACCAGAGTGCCCGACGGAGAAAACGTGCTCGTGTCGGATTTTCATTCCAAAGAAGAAGTCGTGGACGTAAGCGGCTTATCTGGGTACTGTTGAGTCGGAAGGGCCATTTCGTTTTGGAAGCAACACAGGGAGGGGCTGTTGTTAGCCAATCTGCCCCATTTTTTACTTAAGATGCAGGAGCACCTGGCTGCCCGTGATGCTGAGTGGCTTCCTGCACCAGAGAGATGTAAGCTGAGTGCCTCCAGAGGGCTGGTCCAGAGCCTGTGCAAACCTGGGGTGTCCCAGACAGTGTCAGCTTCGAACAGTGTCTCCCCCTCCTCACGACTTGGTTCATAACCTCCTGCTCCAGGGACCTTATGTGTGAGGCTGTCCTGCCAAGGATGCCTGTTCCTTACTGAGGACCCGCCCAGTGAAGCCCACAAGGGTGGGAGCGTGTCTTGCTTACCTCTGTCCTCTTGCTCTAGCACAGAGAAGATCATTGGGATATCAAAGTGCCATTTGGTTTGGCTGATGTCTTTTGTGAGAATGCCTTGGGCGTCATTTCACTTAACACGGGTCCATATGAGCAAGCTGCCTGGCGAATATAACCAGCTGCTTTTCAGTAGCCAGTGTCGTCTTCCACTTAACCTTGTTTCCGGGAACATTTTCTAGGTACCAGCACCTGTGCATACCCACAGGAGCCCTTTTCTCTCATTGCACCAGTGTTACATCACGCTTAATTTAATGCTCGCTAGCTCGGTGAGATGCAGAGCATGGTCCCCTGGGGACCCGCAGCAGCAGTACCTCCTGGGGGTGTTTTAGAAGTGCAGTCTCTCAGGCCCCGCCTCCAACCTGCCTCATCAGAATCTTAGGGGTGGGGCCCCGAGTCTGGGACTGGCCAAGCCTTCCAGGTGATTCTGCTGAGTGTCAGTAATTGCAAAGCCCTGATCTAATCTCCTGGAGAAGGCAAGGGTACTCCACTCCAGTGTTCTTGCCTGGAAAGTCCCATAGGCAGAGGAGCCTGGTGGGCTACGGTCCGGGGGCGACTCAGAGAGTCGGATGTGACCTAGCACGCAGGCACGCTGAAGTGATAAGTGTGTGGGCAGGCGCATCTCCATCCCCCCATTGAGTGAAGCAGCTGCTCTGCCAGCGGCACTTTCAGGCTTATTGCTGTCCTAGCTGGGAGAAGGCTTGTACAGGCCACCTGCTCTGGGCTGAGCTGTGGTTTCACCTCTTTTGTCTTCGCAGGCCTTGTATTGTTCCTCCTACATCCCTTTCATCTTTGGCTTGATGCCCCCTTCCTTCAGAGGCATGGTAAGTCCACTTTTAAACTGTGTTTCTGGGAATTCCCTGGTGGTCCAGTGGTTAAGACTTTGCACTTTCACTCCCAAGGGCCTGGGTCTATCCCTGGTCCAGGAACTAGGATCCAAGTACTAAGCATCTTAAAAAAAAAAAAAGGAAGACAAGGCACTGGGCTCAGGCACCCTGGGCCCCTGAGACCTGTCCGTAAATGAAGAAAGCTTTTTGCCTCTCAGCCGTCAGACAGATTCCATAGCTGAACTCCTTCCAAGCTCTCTTGAAGCAAAACCGTCTTCATGTGGGATAATTAACTGCTCACCTGTAACATAAGCTGTTCACATAATCTCCACATGAGCACCAAAATAGGTGCCCAGTGGCCTACTTAGAGTATAAGATGCTCAAGAGTCAATTTACTCACTTAAGGTTTAATTTTGAGGAGCTGAGAGTTTCAATCCTCTCTGCCTCTGACTCTGTCTTCTTCGGTCCATGGCTTTGGGTGGAGGCTGCCGAGAGAGCTACAATCAACACCTATGTAGATACATGTGGCTATTCTTGAGCACTGGCTCAGGAGGAAGAGCAGAAGTTGAGGTGTTGGTCCTGCAGGCTCTGGGCTGGATGCTGGACCATCTGGCAGCCTCCTTCTAGGGCAGTGGTTGTCAGATAATTCTGTCCCTTGTCCTGGGACATCCAGCGACGTCTGGAGACCGTTTAGGTTGTCACAGCTGTGGAGGAGAAGACGAGACATCCCCATGTCTCAGCAGGAAGGCACTTCAGAAGCCCTTTCAGTTCATGCTTCAACAGCAGTATGGGCCTCACATTGCAAAGCAACTTGCAAAGGCAGCTTGTGAATAGCTTCACTCATGCCCCGGAGCTTCCTCTGGACAGACACACAGCTGGCCCTATTTACAGATGAGAAAACCGAGGCCTGGAGCCATGAAGTGGTCACCTGTGGTTCTCACAGGCAGGTTCCCTGCCTGGCAGACAAACGTAGAATCGAGTGTCTCCTTTAGCCCATGTTAGCTGGGCCATGTTGATACGTTCCTTTCTTTCTCTCTAACATTTATTTGCTGATTTGGCTGTGCTGGGTCTTAGTTGCGGCACTTTGGCTCTTTGGTTGTAGCTGCAAAAGCTTAGTTAGCTGTGGTGTCCCCAGTCTAGTTCCCTGACCAGCTACTGAACCCGGCCCCCTGTATTGGGAGAGTGGGATCTTAGCCACCGAGCCTCCAGGGAAGTCTCTGGACACATTTCTTAAGTCTTAGAATGAATTGCAAACTGGGAGTCAATAACAGTGTGTAGTTGTTGTTTTGTGGAATTTACCTGCAATGACGCAGCGAAGTCCCAGCACAGAGCCCAGCACTCCTAAGTGTTCAGTAAATACGGGCTGTTTTGTCATTTTTGTTATTGTCATCTTTGCACTTCCCCTTGGCCGCCCCCCCTCCGAGGGGCACACACAGTCACACCCTCAGTGTCCTCAGACAAAACCTGCTGAAAGTCAGAGCAGAGTGTTCTTGGGATTCCACTGAGCAAACTCAGAACACTCCTCCAGGAGAGTTCAGGCTGGAGGAAAACCCCGCACGACAGAGGAGTCTTTGCACTTTAGAGTAGACCTTGAGTGGCAAAAGAGGGGATGTGTGTGTGTGTATAGCAGCTGCACGTTGTTGTACAGCACAAACTAAGACAACAGTGAGAAGCACCTCGGCTCCAGCAAACATGAATGAAAAACATAAAAAATAATTGAAAAATCAGTCCCTTGCTTCCACCCATCTCAATCTCAACTTTCGTGACTTTGGGTTCCGAGTCCCTCTCTGCCAGTGAGGGATTTGACACTCACAAACAGCAAGGATACAGAGACTAGTGCTGTGTGTGCACACCTGATCACTTTGGGCCTCAAGGGAGGACTCTCCTGATACGGAAGGCATGCCTGAACATGCCCGATTCTCTCCAGGACCCATTTTAGGCCAAAGTGTGCCCTGGCATTTCTCCCTTTGGAGGGACTGGCTGGGGAAAGCCTCCCAGTTGTGATATTTGAAGGCCCCCCACCCCCACCATGGGCTCTGACAGCTGGGCTATAATGGTTTGAGCTTCGGGAATCATTCAAGATGTTGGTTTCATAGATGCAGACTCGATCCAAACTGTAGCAAAACCTGCCTGCCCATCCTGGCCGTGGGCACTAGGGTTGTCTGAGGCTATGATACATTAATAGGAGGACCTCCCAGGTGGCTCAGTGATAAAGAACCTGCCTGCCAATACAGGAGATGCAAGAGTGTGGGTTTGATTACTGGGTGGGGAAGATCCCTTGGAGTAGGAAATGGCACCCCCATTGCAGGTATTCTTGCCTGGAGAATCCCATGGGCAGAGAGGGGCCTGGCGGGCCACAGTCCATGGGGTCGTAAAGAGCTGGACACAGCAGAGTGCCTGAGCGCGTACCATGGACATAGGAGATGGATTTGCACAGTGCTGACCCAGATGCACCTTTCCTGTGGGATGAGATGCCATTTTTTAAGAGCACAAGTCCCGGGTTCGCCGTGTCATTTAAGTCTCCAGCCCTGGTTCTCATTGCCCAGGTGTGGACAGAGTCAGGACCACAGGTTAGGTGTCTTGTCCAAGATCGCTCCAGCAGCAGGGGACCTCGGGAATCAAACCCATGACCATCTGTCTTCCTTCAGCCCCATTTACATCACACTCTGCCCTGGTGCACACAGTGCCCCTGGTGGATGCAAATGACATGGACCCGCCTGGGGGCGCTCATGACTGGGCCCAACAAGGTGGCCAGGCTCCAGGCTCCATGTGCCTCTTCATCGGGCACTGTTCTGGTGCAGTGCTCACACTATGCAACAGCATGTGGCAGTCCTGAGTTCCAGCCTGCAGCCTGGCCTGGCCCAGAAATGCTCACTGGGGATTTGCTGCAAGAGTTGTTCCAAACTCCCTGGTCTCTCACTAGGTCTGCCTGCGGCTCTGACAAGTCTCTGTCCCTAATCTGAAGCACGCAGAAAACTCCAGCCCAGAGTGTCTGACAGTGTGCCCTTTTTTTTGTCTTCTCCCTTAAAAGCGATATGTGGATGGAGGAATAAGTGATATGATACCCTTCGTTGATGCCAAAAAGACCATCACTGTGTCCCCCTTCTATGGGGAGAGCGACATCTGCCCCAAAGTCAAGTCCACATTCTTTCTTCACGAAGGCGTCACCAAGCTCAACGGGCACTTCTGCACAGAGAACCTCTACCTGGTGTTGCAGTCGCTGTTCCTGCTGGATGTCAAGGTGAGGGCGGCTCTGAGTTCTGGGGGTGCTGTTCTCCCCTTTGCATCCCTCTTTGCCAGGGGACCCAGCAGCTGTCAGGCTTGCCTGGTGGCTCACTGGGTAAAGAATCTGCCTGCAATGCAGGAGATGCGGGAGATGTGGGTTCAATCCCTGAGTTGGGAAGATCCCCTGAGTTTGGGGGAGGAAATGGCAAGCCACTCCAGTATTCTTGCCTGAAAAATCCCACGCACAGAGGAGCCTGGCAGGCTACAGTCCAAAGGGTCACAAAGAGTCGGACATGACTGAGTGAGCAGAGCAGCAGCTATTCTCCACGCTGACGACCAACAGCAACAAAGCCCATCCTAGCAAAGGAACTCAGTTCAGGGTTGCCTCCCGCTGGCCATTGGAATCCCCTGGGGCCACTGAAACGGAGGGGTGGGGGTTGCCACTGAGATCCCTCTTCCAGGGGCTATGGCTTAAGTACCCACAGCCTGAATCCATCTGCCAGTGCAGGAGATGCAAGAGACTCGGGTTTGGTCCCTGGGTTGGTGAGATCCTCTGGAGAAGGAAATGGCAACCCACTCCAGTATTCTTGCCTGGGAAATCCCAAGGCCAAGGAGCAAATGAGTTGGACATGACTGACCATAGCACATCGATGCCTGGGCAGGAGGGTGCTTTTGTTTTTTATTTTTTTAAATTATCCCAATGATCCTCTTTTTCAATTAATTAATTTGCCCCACTGGGTTGTAGTCGTGGCACACAAGATCTAGTTCCCTGAGCAGAGGTTGAAAGCCCTGCCTTGGACGAGCAGAGCCTGAGCCACCGGACCAGCAGGTAAGTCCCCCGTGATTACTGGCAGCCACGGTCGAGAAGGACACCGCGCTTGCTGGTTTAATCTTTTTTCCGCCCCCCACCCCCACCCCACCCCCGCCCCCGGCCCAGCTGTGCCTTGAAACTTGTAGGATCTTGAGGGATTGAACTCAAGTCCTTGGCCGTGAAAGCCTGGAGTCTTAACCACAGGACCACCAGGAAATTCCCTGTGTAATCTTTGTTTTGACTGTCACTATAGTGTGGTGGACCTTTCCACCCTCATATAGTAAGAAAGTTGGTAGAATCTGCACAGTGACAGCTCACTGGGGAGAAAGAAGGCCCTGCCGTACAGCGTGCGTGATGCATGTGCTCACGGGGAGAGATAAGGCTGGACCACAGAATTGGGTGCCCATGTGGTTTGAGTGCAGAGGAAGTAGCTCAAGGTCCCATGACAAGCAGATCAGGCCCTGGTATGTGTGAGGATGGAGGCTCATCCAGGGACCAAAGGACACCAGAGGAACCAGCTCCTGTCATGCTGGGGCGCCAGTCCAGGCTACGCGGATAAGAGTCCTGCCGGGAAACAGGGCTGCCTTCTCCCGGGAGTGCAGAACCCTGTCCGCACGCAGCGTCGACTCTGAGCTCCAAAGGTTCCTGGCTCTGTGCCTGCCGTATTCAGGGGCTGCTGGAAGAATTGGGGCTTAGTGACTCACATCACGTGGGGCCTGTGCTTCACATCACGTGGTTTGTCCACAGGTGCTTGGAGAGCTGTGCCTTCAAGGATATGTGGACGCGCTCAGGTTCTTGGAGAAGAACGGTGTGTATGGCGAGGGTGGCAGCCATGCCCTTTGAGCCAGTTTTCTGTTCAGTCTTGGTCACCAGGAGAGCCGTGCTGGCGCCATCACTCAATGCTCAGCACATTCACCTGCCATCTGGCTTGGCCCTGAGAGATAGGAAATCATTGCCCCCATTTTACAGATGGAAAATGGAGGCAGCCACGGCCTGCACTCTGGGGAGCAGAGCTGGGGTGAGCCCTGCTGACCCTGCAGAGGTCACAGCCCCAGGGTCCCTTTCCCTCTGCAGTGTCCCTGTCTGCCAGCCGAAGGCAGCTCCTTTGCTTTTTCATTTCTGCTTGAACAATGGTGAACCTTTACTTAGATAGGGAGAAGGCAATGACACTCCACTACAGTACTGTTGCCTGGAAAATCCCATGGATGGAGGAGCCTGGTAGGCTGCAGTCTGTGGGGTCACACAGAGTCGGACATGACTGAAGCGACTTAGCAGCAGCAGTTTGATGAGGCAGGAAGAGAAACAGTTTCTGGGGGTCAGGTGAAGCCATCAGGAGAGCTGCCTCCAGCCAGGTGTGGGCCACGCTCACCAGCCCAGCTGTGTTCTAGGGAAAGGTCCTGGCTGGTCTAGGCTGGGGAACTTGGATTCTTCAAATGTTAGTGTAGAACCAAGTATTAGTTATGTCTCAAGCTATTTTTCCCCGATACTAACGGTTGCTACAGTCACGGATCCTCTGAATTAGACTTTGTCTGAGACCGAGGAGCTGGCGTGGTTCATGGGGTACACATGTATTTATCTGCTCAGAAAGCGCTTACTGCATACCTTCTGGGTGCTAAGCAGTTGGCTATGTGCTTGGGACTCCACAGTGGGTAGTCAGATGTAGCCTCTGCCTTCTTGGAGCTTAGTCTTGAGATTGGGGAGGGGCCAGGTACCTGAATCTAAGGCTGCCAGAGGGCTCAGTGCCCTGGCAGGAATGTACAAAGTGCTGTAGATTCAGGAGGGGTTCAGGTAGGGGAAGGGGGGTGGGGTTCTGCAAGGCAGGGGAAAGCAGGGCTCCTGGGAGGATGCGAATCCGCAGTGATGCTTTGAGGGTGAACAGGAATGTTCTAGGCATGGGGGGGTGTGAGCATGAGTCCTGCAGACAGGAAGTCTGTTTGAGGTGGAAACAGGCATGTGTCACTGGAGTGGTGGGGGCGGGGGACAGAGGAACAGATCAGAGGAGGGCAGGAATGGGCGTGAATGGAAAGAGGGGCAAGGCTGGGCCTGGTGGAGGTGGAGAGGGGCTTGCGTCTCACAGCCCTTGGAAGCCAGGGAGGGCTGCTGACAGGAAAGTGAGGGCAGGCAGAGGGGAGCTTTGCCAGGTCCCCTGGCTGCAGTACAGAGAGGGTGAGGCCAACATCCCCGTCAAGGTGGCCACCATGTGCTCTGCGGGGGTCACGGCAGCAAGGTGGAAGGGGCCCGAGGGGACAGGACTTGCAGACGACCGACCAGAGATTGCCAAGGAGGAGGACTCACAGGTGAAGTCCTGCCCCTAGCTTCTGTGGCTGGGACCGGATCAGAGGGTGGTGCTCACGGTTTAGGCCCTTGGGAGGGTGCGGGTCCTGCAGGAAAGCTCGAGAGCCCCATGTGTGCTGCCCTTGGACATTTTTGGGTGGTTGGCAGAAGGCACTGGGCCTTCCCAGGTGGCGCTTGTGGTAAAGAACCCACTGGCCAATGCAAGAGTTGCGGGAGACGCAGGTTTGTACCTGGGTTGGTAAGACCCCCTGGAGGAGGGCCTGGCAATCCACTCCAGTATTCTTGCCTGGAGAAACTCCATGGACAGAGGAGCCTGGTGGGCTACAGTCCATGGAGTCTCAGAGTTGGACAGGACTGAAGCGACTTAGCACTCATGCACGCAGAAGGCATGGTGATGTTAGAATTTGAGGTTCTAGAAAGCAGGTCTGGACTGGGATTGAAATTTGGGAGTCACCTGGGAATAAAGACAATGAGGGACCCTCTGGCAGTTGCTAGGTGACTTTGGGCAAGCCCCTTCTCTCCCTGGGCCTCTGTTTCCACATCTGTAGCAAGAGCAGTTTGGAGTAAATGATGCCGACTGATTCTTAGTAATTCTAAGTCCTGGTGTGGGGCTGGGCGCTTGCAGCATGGGTGCTGGGTTTGGGTTTAAGGATCTAAGCCAGGTTCTGCCTCGGTCACCCTGGCTTCCTTGGGGTTCAGCAGAGGATGCCTGGGGGCGGGGACAGGTGTTCCCTGGAAACAGATTCTCTGACACATTCCTAAGAGAGAATAAGGCCCCAGAGGCTGAGCTGTGTGTCTGTCAGAGGCTGGAAAGATGCAAGGGAGTCGAAGTGGGAGGTGTAGCTTGCGAGTGAGGCGGGGGGCGTGCAGGGACAGCCCTTGGGCTTCTAACCCGAGGTAGGAAGCAGGAGGTGAGCCCTGGGAGGTGTGGGCATCCAAGTCCATCCAAGTCTACCCGTCCCAGCGTCCCTCCCCAGCATGAGAGCAGGAATCACCCACTGGGATCAGCCCCTGAGCCCTGGCACCCAGGGCAGGGCCAGCACAGACTCCCCGACTGTGGCTTCTTTTTGAGGTTGAGTGACGGATGGGTGCCATTTTGACATCTGACCTGGGTTTGAATATTGCTCTGCCGGGTGTCGGGTGTGTGACTTTAGGCAAATCACTTCACCTCTCTGGACTTCTGATTCCTCAGCATTCAGCTAGGAGCAGCTGCGTGGCTGCTGCAGGGCCTGGAACACTGGGCTTCACCAGTGGTTCAGTTGTTATAAATCATCCTTTCCTCTGAACCTCATGAGTCCACATGTGGCTCTAGAGCCCACACGGCTGGTGCGTGACCGAGCCAGCTGCCCACATCCTCTGTCCCCTTCAAAGGACCACACTGCACTTTCCCTGTTAGGAGTGGTGGTCCCTGTTCGAGGTGGAGCAGGAGGGATCCCAGGCGGATTATTCCCAGGTGGATCCCCACTGCCTACTAATAACAGGCCTGTTAGCTTCCTCTAACTGGGTGGGCAGGGTGGCTGGGCGAGTAGTGGCCCTGCTGCCTGAAATCGTCTGATGGGTTTTGTTTCCGTGCCCTTCACAGGCATCCGTGACCGGCCCCATCCGTGCCTGAGCGCGTCCCCCGCAGTGTCGGAGCCCAGGAGCCCAGGAGCCTGGAGCCTTTTCCGTGTGGGGCCACGTGGGAGGCGGGGCCTGAGGCAGTGGAGCTGCAGGACCACCTGCGCCTCAGCGTGCTGACCTGGGACGAGAGCGTCCTGGAGACCCTGTCACCCGAGCTCAGCATGGGTACTGGCTCTGGGGGAGGGGAGGGGGAGCGCAGAGGAGGCGGTGGTCAGTGACCCCTCAGAGGAGGAAGGGCGGCTTCCCCGTGAGCTGTGGAGGAAGATCCAGCTGCTGCTCGGGGAGAAACAGGGCGGAGCGACCAACGCAGGTCTGTCGGGACCCCCATCCCCCTGGGTCCTTGCTCTGTCTACATGTTCGGTCATGGCCAGAGGAAAACAAACTCCAGCTGAGTTTTTATTTTATTTATTTATCTTTAACACCAAAAACATTTTTTTTTTTTTTTTTTTGAGGAAGAGGGAATGCGTTTATTTTTTTTTTTTTTTTCTTTTTTTGCAGGGGAAAATGGACAAGGGAAAGGATCACCGAGGGTGGGAGGGAAATGGGAAGAAAGAAGGGGAGTGATGGTGGGGAGGAGTATATGTAATTTCTTAACCAATGGCTTTCTGTTTTTAATCACAAAGAACACTTTAAAAAAATCATGGTGAGTTCATCTTGTATTAGGAGGTTTGTTCTCGAAATGAAAAGTTCAGGAAACAAAAAGTCCAGTTTGGGTGTCCTCATCTTTAGGCACATCTTGGTATTTTGTATTGGTAAGTCTATCTTTACCACAATATATTATTTAGGACAGGATCACATTTGTCACCTCTTCCTGCCTACTTCCCAAAGTGGTACCAAACCCACAAAATAGTCAATAAACCTCCACAGAGTGAGCAAATAAGTCTTTTTTTTTTTTTTTTTTTTAAGCTCTCCTGAGTGAACTGAATTTTTGGAGGCTCATAGGTAAATATGTTTTCCTCTTTACTTTGTCTATTACAGCCAGATTATATGAGTGGGGTGTTAAAGTCTCCCACTATTATTGTATTGCTCTAGAGAATGTCCTTTAGTTTTTGTTGGAGAAATGGTTTAGTGGTGCAAAATTCTCTCAACTTTTGCTTATCTGTGAAGCTTTTGATTTCTCCTTCATATTTGAATGAGATCCTTGCTGGATACAATAATCTAGGCTGTAAGTTATTTTCCTTCATCACTTTAATTACGTCTTGCCATTCCCTCCTGGCTTGGAGAGTTTCTATTGAAAGATCAGCTGTTATCCTTATGGGAATTCCCTTGTGAGTTATTTGATGTTTTTCCCTTGCTGCTTTTAATATTTGTTCTTTATATTTAATCTTTGTTAATTTGATTAATATGTGTCTTGGGGTGTTTCGCTTTGGGTTTATCCTGTTAGGGACTCTCTGGATTTCTTGAACTTGAGTGGTAATTTCCTTCTCCATTTTAGGGAAGTTTTCAACTATTATCTCCTCAAGGATTTCCTCATGATCTTTCTTTTTATCTTCTTCTTCTGGAACTCCTATGATTCGAATGTTGTAGCGTTTGATGTTATCCTGGAGGTTTCTGAAATTGTCCTCATTTCTTTTGATACGTTTTTCTTTTTTCTCGTCTGATTCATTTATTTCTAGGATTCTATCTTCTAGTTCACTAATCCTATCTTCTGCCTCTGTTATTCTACTATTTGTTGCCTCCAGGGTGTTTTGGATCTCATTTATTGCATTATTCATTATGTGTTGACTCTTTTTTATTTCTTCTAGGTCCTTGTTAGGCAAATTGGATTTAAATGAGATTTTGGGGGGGGGGGTTTTTTTTTTTTTTGGGGCTTGTTGGGGAAAAAAACCCCCTTTTTCGGATAGGGGGGGGGGGGGGGGGGGGGGGCGGCCGCGTGGGGGCACAAAGCGGACGGGACCAGAGGGAGGTCCTTGTTAAACCTTTCTTGCATCTTCTCAATCCTTGTCTCCAGACTCTTTAACTGTGATTCTATTTTGATTTCGAGATTTTGAATTAATTTCGCTATCATTATTCGAATTCTTTATCAGGTAGATTCCCTATCTCTTCCTCTTTGGTTTGGATTGGTGGGGATCTACCCTGTTCCTTTAGCTGCTGGGTATTCTTTTGTCTCTTCATTTTGTTAAAATTGCCAAATTTAGAGTGTCCTTACTATATTCTGGTAGTCTGTTGAATTCTCTTTATTGAGGCGGTTTACAGGTCTTTTCAATATCTGATCTCTGCCTTGTTACAGAGGGGGCGGAGATGAACACCCAAATCTAAACCGGCCAGGTTGAGGCACTCAGATAATCCTCAGAAGCACAGACTTGGTTGAGTCTGCGTTTTATGCCCTTCCCAGATCCGAGTAGCGCAGGTGATGAAATGTTCAGCGAGCGCAGGTGCTGCGACTTATCGCCTCTCCGCCGCTCAGTTTTCTGGGTATACAAACAGCGCACTTTCTCAGGCAGATGTTGACCATCCAGAGCCCAAGAAGCGTGAGTCAGCACAGAAACCTACTCACAGTTCCGTTAGACAGTGTCTCTCTAGGGCTGTAATTGCCCACCTCTGGCCCTGGTTGCCTGTCACCGGAGTGGGATGGCCTGCAGCCGGCCAACTCTGTGCAGCCCTTTGTTCCGTAAGTAGTCCTGGTGGTGTCTTAAGTTAGGGCTGGCTTTTGATGTAGTAGATAACCGACAGTCTGGTTATTTCGCTCAGATAGCGCCCGAGATAGCCAGGCCAAATCCTTTCTCAAAGCAATGCAGGCCTCGCTGCTCCTCCTAGCCCAGCCCCCACTTGCCAATAGCAAATGCTGGTGTCCGCGCCAGTTCTCCGCAAAAGGAGTTACCGCAGGGCTCGTTTTCTCGTTTTGAAGACAATGAGCTGTCTTTCTAAGTGCCTGATGTCCTCTGCCGGCATTCAGAAGTTGTTTTATCGAGTTTATTCAGCATTCAAATGTTCTTTTAATGGATTTGTGGAGGAGAGAGTATTCTCCCCGTCTTACTCGTCCGCCATCTTAGCTCCTCCCCCCCAAAAACATTTTATATTGGGGTAGAACTGATGTACAGTGTCCTGGTAGTTTCAGGTGAACAGTGAAGGAACTCAGCCATACAGCTATCCATTCTCTCTCAAACCCTCCTGCCACCCAGGCTGGCACATAACATTGCAGCTGGGTTTTTTTTTTTTTTTTTTTTAATTTATTCATTTTTGGTTGCACTGGGTCTTCGTTCCATCTAGTCAAGGCTATGGTTTTTCCAGGAGTCATGTGAGCGTGGAAGAATCGATGCTCTTGAACTGTGGTGTGGAGAAGACTCTTGAGAGTCTCTTTGGACTGCAAGGAGATCCAACCAGTCCATCCTAAAGGAGATCAGTTCTGAATACTCATTGGAAGGACTGATGCTGAAGCTGAAACTCCAATACTTTGGCCACTTGATGTGAAGAGCTGACTCACTGGCAAAGACCCTGATGCTGGGAAAGATTGAGGGCAGGAGGAGAAGGGGAGGACAGAGGGTGAGGTGATAGGATGGCACCACCAACTCGATGGGCATGAGTCTGAGCAAGCTATAGGAGTTGGCAGTGGACAGGGAGGCCTGGCGTCCTGCAGTCCATGGGGTCACAAAGAGTCAGACACGACTGGGTGACTGAGCTGAACTGGGTCTTCGTTGCTGTCCCTGAGCGAGCAGGGGCTACTCTTGGTTGTGGTACCCATGTGCCTCATTGGGGTGGCTGCTTCTGCTGTGGAGCACAGGCTCTATGTACATGGGCTCCGTCCCTGCATCGCGAGGGCTCAGTAGGTGTGGCACAGGCTTCGTTGCTGCACAGCATATGGACTTCTCTGGACCAGAGACAGAACCCATGTCCCTGCAGGGGCAGGAGGATCCTTACCCACCGGACCACCAGGGAAGTCCTCCAGCTGAGTTTTGAGTTAACCTGCTGTGCTCTCTGCTCAAAAATCCAAACACATTGGATTTCTAGGGGACTCCTGGGGTGGCCTGTTCCTCGACGATGCTGTTTGCTGTCTGTCCTCCCATCTCAAAGCCTTCTGTCTCTTGAGGAGCCCCTCCTAACGTCTTCCTCCTCCCCAAACCACAGTTTTGAACCTGCACTGAAGGCGATGTATTTTATCGTGGACAGATGAGTGCACCGTCCAGTTTCCAGTCAGGCATTTGGGGAAAGTTCAAAGCTGACTCACTGGAAAAGACCCTGATGCTGGGAAAGATTGAGGGCAGGAGGAGAAGGGGCGACAGAGGATGAGAGGGTTGGATGGCATCACTGACTCGACGCACATGAGTTTGAGCAAACTCTGGGAGATGGTGAAGGACAGGGAAGCCTGGCATGCTGCAGTCCACGGGGTCACAAAGAGTCGGACACAACTGAGCCACTGAATAAAACCAAGATGAAAGGGATGCTGTTTCTTGCCTCAGGTCCTAATGCCCTAGGAACCACACTAACCAGCAGCTGCTCAGGTTATTGTGATCTGAGGCATCATGAGGTCATCACAGAGGGGAAAATAGAAGGCTAGGGGTCCCAGGTGGAAGAGTGGAATCCAATTGCAGATGCAAAGAAAAGCTCATGAAGCCTGGGCTGGGGAGATTGCAGACATTTGTGTCGGCCTCCAAAAGTAATTTAAAGTAGTAGTGAAGTGGGATTTCCATTCTGGAAGACTCCGTGCAGTGCCTAAGACTCAATGCAGCTCTCAATTCAGGGGGCCCAGGTTCAATGCCTGGTCCAGGAACTGGATACCACATGTCACAGCTAAGACTCAGCACAGCCAAATAAATTTAATAAATAACAAATAAATAAAGTATAATGTAGTAGTGAAAGCTGCTCAGTCGTGTCCGACTCTTTGCGACCCCATGGGTTGTAGCCCAGCAGACGCCTCTGTCCATGAAATTCTCCAGGCAAGAATTCTGCAGTGGATTGCCATTCCCTTCTGCAGGGAGTCAGTTTCAAGGAGACTCTTTAAAACGGACCCTGTGTCCTGTCGGCGATCCAAGGGCTGTGTAGGCATATCCCACATCTGACCTCATTTGTCATAGCTTCTGATTCCTTCCCTGCTGACTCAGATGGTCAAGGACCCACCTGCAATGTGGGAGACCTGGGTTCGAGCCCTGGGTTGGAAAGATCCTCTGGAGAAGGGAACAGCTACCCACTCCAGTATTCTAGCCTGGGGAATCCCATGAACAGAGGAGCCCTGCAGGATCTCCATGTCATCCATGGGGTCACAAAGAATGGGACACGACTGAGAAACTTTCACTTTCACTCTTTCCCTTTCTGAGTGCTTAGCTTCCAGGATTGGTAGGATTGATAGAAATTGCAGGCACCAGTTGTAGAAGGTGGCTTGGTTTTTACGCTGGTGGGAAACAGACCTCCAACTTGTGTTTTTCAGCACTGAGGAAGGCAGTCAGAAGCCCAGATGGGTACATAAACAGGATTTGCAACTTCTTACCAGTTAAGATCATGTCCTACGTGATGCTGCCCTGTACGCTGCCCGTGGAGTTTGCCATCGCTGTGGTCCGGAGGTGAACGCTTTCTGTGACTTTCTGGCTTCCTCTCGGGCTTGGAGGTGGGGTGAGGATTCAGTGAGAGGAGTCACGCTGGGGGCTCAGCCCAGAGCCTGGCTCCTTGCACAACTGGGTGGAGCTCACCATCTGTGTGGAACACCCTGGAGAGGTGCCTGGTTGGCGAGCCCCTGGCCATCCCAGCTCCTTCCTCATTGCTCCCGCAGGTTTGTTGCTTCTTGTAGGTCTGCGTTTTTGGGAGGGAGGGGGATTTATTCCTGGTGTGTTGGAAGGATCCCGAGGCCTATGCTGTGTGGCTGCTAGATTCCTGGGCATTTGTTTTCCCTGCGTTTTCTTCAGATTTTCTTTAGTGTTTATTTTCTTTTTAGCAACGTAGTCAGCATGTCTTTCAGTCTGTCTTTTTAAAAGTCCCAAAGTGAAAGTGTAGGTCAATCAGTCATGTCCGATTCTTTTCGACCCCATGGACTATACAGTCCATGGAATTCTCCAGGCCAAGAATACTGGAGTGAGTAGCCTTTCCCTTCTCCAGGGGATCTTCCCAACCCAGGGATCAAACCGGGGTCTCCTACATTGCAAGCAGATTCTTTACCAGCTGAACCACAGGGGAAGCCCAAGAATCCTGGAGTGAGTAGCCTTTCCCTTCTCCAGCAGATCTTCCCCACCCAGGGATCAAACCGGGCAAATTGTTTACCAACTGAGCTATGAGGGAAACCCTTAAAAGTCCCAGCCATCCTTCAAAATCTGGCTCAGTTCTCTGGCTCTGCTGGACCTCCCAGATCACTTCCCAGCCCTGCCAGTCAGCCACCTGCCTTGCCCTGGGAGGAGGGCTGGCTGCTCTGGCATATTGTTTCCTTCCTATTCTTTTGTTTAAAAAAAAAATAGTTTGATCACTTTTATTTGTTTATTGTTGTTTTTGGTTTTCAGACCAGGATGCACGTAGGCTTCTCTAGTTGTGGTGAGCGGGCTTAGTTGACCTGTGGCATGTGTGATCTTAGTTCCCTGACCAGGAATTGAACCCTCATCCCCTGCAATGGAGGGCAGATTCTTTACCACTGGACCACCAGGGAAGTCCTATGACATTTCCTTAGTTTTTATTTTAATTTTTTTAACACCAAAAACATGTTTATGGTAGTATAGTTGATTAACAATGTTCTGATAGTTTTGGGTGAACAGTGAAGGAACTCAGCCATACATATACACGTATCCATTCTCCCCCATACCCCCTCCCAAGCAGGCTAGCACATTACATTGAGTAGAGTTCCATGCGCTATACAGAAGGTTTTTTTTTTTTTCTTTCTTTCCTTTTTTAATGCAGGAGACCCATATTTGATTCCTGGGTTGAGAGGATCCCCTGGAGAAGGGAATGGAAACCCACTCCAGTATTCTTGCTGGGAGAATCCCAGGGACAGAGGCTCCAGTCCATGGGGTTGCAAAGAATCAAACACGACTGAGCAACTAACAGTTTCACTTTTAAAAACTATTTCTTTATCTTTGGCTGTGCTGGGTCTTCACCGCTGCGGGAGCTTCTCTCTAGTTGCAGTGAGTGAGGGCTGCTCTCCGGTTGCAGTCATGGCTTCTCATGCAGCGACCTCGCATTGCTGAGCACAGGCTCTCAGGCACGTGGGCTTCAGGAGCTGCAGTTCCCGGGCTGGAGAGCACAGGTTCAGTAACTGTGGTGCCCGGGCTTAGTTGCTCCTCAGCGTGTGGGATCTTCCTGGAGCAGAGCTCGAACTCATGCTTCCTGCATTGGCAGGCGGGCTCTGCCACTGAGTCTCCAGGGAAGTCCTCTGCTGACATTCCTTGAAGCCCAAGACGTGAGGTCCTTTTTGTGTCCAGGGTGATGGAAGCCTGGAGGACAGAGGGCAGGCCTCCTAGGCAGCTTCCTCTGCGGGCACGCATGTGGCCGAGCACCTTCGATGTGGGTGCAGGGGGTGGTGTCTCAACCAGAAGATGCTGTGTGTCAGGTTCCATGATGCCCCGGAGAGCAGGCTCTGGAAAGACCCAGGCCTTTTCTATCCGTGTAAGTCCCTTGAGCTTTCCTGAATCCAGAGTGGCCTCATTTTGCTTTAGGCTTTTGGGTGGGCTTGCCTTGTGGAATTTATCAGCTTGTGGTTAGAAGTGACCCAGGCAGCACCTGAACGACGGTACTGGCGTCAGTGTCTGCGTTCGGGGGGTTTCCTCTTGTCCTTTCTGCTGCGGCTTGTCTTCACCCACGTACGAGGGGTGCGTCTCTGCGTGTCCTCCCTGCAGACTCGTGACGTGGCTTCCAGACATGCCCAGCGACACCCAGTGGCTGTGGTCGGCCACCTCCCGCGTGTGTTCTCAGGCCAGGGTGCGTCTGCTCCCCGCTCCCAGGTAAGTGATTTGGTTGTGGGTCTGGGAGTCCACCAGGCACCCTCTCCTCTGCTCAGGCCTCACGCACCATCCTAGCAATGTCATCAGGCCCCGGAGATGGGGCAGGGACCGTATCCCCTGGTGCCAGAGGCCCTGCCTTACGTGAGGCCGCTGGGCCCATCAGAGGTCCCAGTGTACCTGCTGGAAGCTAGTGACAGAGACTCACCTGCAGAGGGTGTGCTGAAGCCCAGGGAGCTATGTCCATGGAGCATAATTTTTAAAAAGTCGTTTATTTAGCTGGGCCAGGTCCTAGTTCAGCACGTGGCATCTTGAGTTGTGACATGTGGGATCTAGTTCCATGACCAGCAATCCAACTCCAGCCCCTTGCACTGGGATCACGGAGTCTTAGCCACTGGACAGTCAGGGAAGTCCCCCCGAGCCCATTTTGATGGTAGAGGAGGGAGGAGCTGGCTGATGGAGCAGGAGCAGGGCCAATGGACAGGTAGCACTGCTCTGCCTAAAGGGAGTGGCTCTGGGTACCCGTAGCACGGGCAGGGGGTGAGGCAGAGACAGCAGGGCAGGGCCCCTCTGTGTGTGTGTCTGTGTGTGTGTCTGTGTGTGAATGTGTGCGCATCTGTGAGTGCAAATTCCCGTCTGACCTTAGACCCCCTGAATCCCGGTCTCTTGGGCTGGAACCCGGCCATTCGCACCGTTAACACGGCCCGGGTACTGCTGCCACCACTTCCTGAATTCTGAAAACTAATGAGGAGCAAGTGGGGCCTGGTTCCCGTTAATATTCTGGGACTTTTGTCCTGAAAGTCGAGGACCTTGGCTTTTCCCCTGTTCCCTGGGGGTGATCCTCCTCGCCCCAGTAGGTGTCTGCGAGGCTTTGGGAGCCCCCAGCTCAGTCTTGACACGTGGCAGGTGCTTGGCAGATGAGCCCTCCAGATTTTCTATTAACAGACATGGAAGGTTTAAAGTAGGGACGGGGGGTGGGGTGGGGGGGTCTGGCTTGTGCTGGGAAATGACAGCAGTGGCCTTGCTGAGGCCAGATCCCCAGAGAGGGCAGAACTGGCCCAGCGAGGGGAAGGGCTTCCTCTCCAGAGAAATTACAGGGCTGAGACCTGTTCGTAAGCTCCAGGTCAGAAGGATGAGAGCAGCTGCAAGGCGCTCCTGAGCTCCAGGCTGGTGGGCAGGCAGGAGCAGGAGTGCAGGGGATGGCGGTGTGGGTGTAGAGGGCCACCCTGGCGGGTGAGCTGGTATGCGTGGGGGTGACCGATGGGCTCCTCTGGGCCTGTGCACATCCAGTGGGAGGTGTCCAGGAGGCTGGGAGGGCCACAGGGTTGGAGGCATGGGATGGTAATGTCAGCCCAGCATGGGGTTGGGGGACCCGAGAAGGCAGTGGACTTTGGCTCAACCACCCTGCAGACCCCAGACCTTGTGACAATATCCCCCCTCCCACATCCCCACTGACACTGCAGATCAGACCGCAGGTCAGCGGCTGAGTCAGAATTCTTCGTTTGTTTCAGATCCCAAATCCCAGCAAGCAGCCAACGGCCTTCCTCCACAAACCAGAACACCATGGGCGCCTCCGGCCTTTCTGCTCTTCTGTGGACCAAGACACCCACCCTGTGGACGTCCCACAGAGGCCAGAGCTGACACCTATGATGTACACAGAATGACCTGTGTGCTGAGTTTGTAGTGTCCTGAAAGCAAAGGCAATCTTTCTGTCTTAAAAAAAAAAAGCTAGGAAGCTACTCTTGGTGTGCGCGGTGGGTGCAGAGCTCAAGGATATCCAGGATATGAGTCTCTAAGTATCGTTGGCTGGGTTGGGAAACTGCACTAGGGACACTGGCGTGGGGGCATCTGTGGCTGACTGGTCACCCACTCAGCTGTCCCAGGGCAGGTTCCTAGGGTGACTGGTGTTTGGATCAGGGACCCTGCGGCGGGGAGCTGGGCTGCCCTTTGTGCAGTCTCGGGGTTGGGGGGAAGGACTGTGGTCCCATCTCTCTGTACAGAAAGCAGCCAGTGTCAGGCGAGGTGGGGTGCCATCCTCCCAAGGACACCCCTGGTTTTGGGGGACATTATGAGGTGGTAACTTACGTGCACTCTGGTACATCTTTCTGTTGCTGCTGCTGCAGCTACGTCACTTCAGTCATATCCGACTCTGTGTGACCCCATAGACGGCAGCCCACTAGGCTCCTCTGTCCCTGGGATTCTCCAGGCAAGAATACTGGAGTGGGTTGCCTTTTCCTTCTCCAATGCATGAAAGCGAAAAGTGAAAGTGAAGTCACTTAGTCGTGCCCGACTCTTAGCGACCCCATGGACTGCAGCCTACCAGGCTCCTCAGTCCATGGGATTTTCCAGGCAATAGGACTTACCTGCTGTGAAAGTGCTGCACTCAATATGCCAGCAAATTTGGAAAACTCAGCAGTGGCCACAAGATTGGAAAAGGTCAGTTTTCATCCCAATCCCAAAGAAAGACAATGCCAAGGAGTGCTCAAACTACCGCACAATTGCACTCATCTCACACGCTAGTAAAGTAATGCTCAAAATTCTCCAAGCCAGGCTTCAGCAATATGTGAACCATGAACTTCCTGATGTTCAAGCTGGTTTTAGAAAAGGCCGAGGAACCAGAGATCAAATTGCCAACATCTGCTGGATCATGGAAAAAGCAAGAGAGTTCCAGAAAAACATCTATTTCTGCTTTATTGACTATGCCAAAGCCTTTGACTGTGTGGATCACAATAAACTATGGAAAATTCTGAAAGAGATGGGAATACCAGACCATCTGATCTGCCTCTTGAGAAATCTGTATGCAGGTCAGGAAGCAACAGTTAGAACTGGTCATGGAACAACAGACTGGTTCCAAATAGGAAAAGGAGTGCGTCAAGGCTGCATATTGTCACCATGTTTATTTAACTTATATGCAGAGTACATCATGAGAAATGCTGGACTGGAAGAAACACAAGTTGGAATCAAGATTGCCGGGAGAAATATCAATAACCTCAGATATGCAGATGACACCACTCTTATGGCAGAAAGTGAAGAGGGGCTAAAAAGCCTCTTGATGAAAGTGAAAGTGGAGAGTGGGAAAGTTGGCTTAAAGCTCAACATTCAGAAAATGAAGATCATGGCATCTGGTCCCATCACTGCATGGGAAATAGATGGGGAAACAGTGGAAACAGTGTCAGACTTTGTTTTTCTGGGCTCCAAAATCACTGCAGATGGTGACTACAGCCATGAAATTAAAAGACACTTACTCCTTGGAAGGAAAGTTATGACCAACCTAGATAGCATATTCAAAAGCAGAGACATTACTTTGCCAACAAAGGTTCGCCTAGTCAAGGCTATGGTCTTTCCTATGGTCATGTATGGATGTGAGAGCTGGACTGTGAAGAAGGCTGAGCGCCGAAGAATTGATGCTTTTGAAGTGTGGTGTTGGAGAAGACTCTTGAGAGTCCCTTGGACTGCAAGAAGATCTAACCAGTCCATTCTGAAGGAGATCAATCCTGGAATTTCTTTGGAAGGAATGATGCTAAAGCTGAAACTCCAGTATTTTGGCCACCTCATGCGAAGAGTTGACTCATTGGAGAAGACTCTGATGCTGGGAGGGATTGAGGGCAGGAGGAGAAGGGGACGACAGAGGATGAGATGGCTGGATGGCATCACTGACTCGATGGATGTGAGTCTGAGTGACCTCCGGGAGCTGGTGATGGACAGGGAGGCCTGGCGTGCTGCGGTTCATGGGGTCGCAAAGAGTTGGACACGACTGAGCGACTGATCTGATCTGATCCTAAATATTTGGTGGAGTTGTATTAAATATAAGTCTCGGCAGGCACTGAGAGAGGGCATCAGACGGCAGACAGACAGAAATCACAATCACAGACAACAGGCCAAACTGATCACACGGACCACAGCCTTGTCTGACTTGGTGAAGCTAAGCCATGCCATGAGGGGCCACCCAAGACGGACGGGTCATGGGGGAGAGGTCTGACAGAATTGGTCCACTGGAGAAGGGAATGGCAAACCACTCCAGTCTTCTTGCCTTGAGAACCCCATGAAGAGTATGAAAAGGCAAAAAGATAGGACACTGAAAGATAAACCCCCCAGGTTGGTAGGCGGCCAATATGTGACTGGAGATCAGTGGAGAAATAACTCCAGAAAGAATGAAGGGATGGGGCCAAAGCAAAAACAACACCCAGTTGTGGATGGGACTGGTGATAGAAGCAAGGTTCAAGCTGTATAGAGCAATATTGCATAGGAACCTGGAATGTTAGGTCCATGAATCAAGGCAAATTGGAAGTGGTCAAACAGGAGATGACATGAGTGAATGTCGACTTTCTAGGAATCAGTGAACTCAAATGAACTGGAAGGGGTGAATTTAACTCAGATGACTATTATATCTACTACTGTGGGCAGGAATCCCTTAGAAGAAATGGAGTAGCCATCACAGTCAACAAGAGTCCGAAATGTAGTACTTGGATGCAGTCTCAAAAATGACAGCATGATCTGTGTTCGTTTCCAAGGCAAACCATTCAATATCAGAGTAATCCAAGCCTATGCCCCAATCAGTAATGCTGAAGAAGCTGAAGTTGAATGGTTCTATGAAGACCTACAAGACCTTCTAGAACTAACTCCCCAAAACGATGTCCTTTTCATTATGGGGGACTGGAATGCAAAAGGCGGAAGTCAAGAAACACCTGGAGTAACAGGCAAATTTGGCCTTGGAGTACAGAATGAAGCAGGCCAAAGGCTAATAGACTTCTGCCAAGAGAATGCACTGGTCATAGCAAACAAACACCCTCTTCCAACAACACAAGAGAAGACTCTACACATGGACATTACCAGATGGTCAATACCGAAATCAGATTGATTCTATTCTTTGCAGCCAAAGTTGGAGAAGCTCTATACAGTCAGCAAAAACAAGACCAGGAGCTGACTGTGGCTCAGATCATGAATTCCTTATTGCCAAATTCAGACTGAAATTGAAGAAAGTGGAGAAAACCACTAGATCATTCAGGTGTGACCTAAATGAAATCCCTTATGACTATACAGTGGAAGTGAGAAATAGATTTAAGGGACTAGATCTGATAGACTGCCTGAGGAACTATGGACGGAGGTTCATGACATTGTTCAGGAGACAGGAATCAAGACCATCCCCAAGAAAAAGAAATACAAAAAAGCGAAATGGCTATCTCAGGAGGCCTTACAAATAGCTGCGAAAAGCAGAGGAGAAAAGGAAAGATATACCCATTTGAATACAGAGTTCCAAAGAATACCAAGGAGAGATAAGAAATCCTTCCTTAGCGATCCATGCAAAGAAATAGAGGAAAACAATAGAATGGGAAAGATGAGAGATCTCTTCAAGAAAATTAGAGATACCAATGGAACATTTCATGCAAAGATGGGCCCAATAAAGGACAGAAATTGTACGGACCTAACAGAAGCAGAAGATATTAAGAAGAGGTGGCAAGAATACACAGAAGAACTGTATAAAAAAGATCTTCAATATCCAGATAATCATGATGGTGTGATCACTCACCTAGAGTCAGACATCCTGGAATGTGAAGTCAAGTGGGCCTTAGGAGCATCACTGAGAACAAAGCTTGTGGAGGTGATGGAATTCCAGTTGAGCTCTTTCAAATCCTAAAAGATGATGCTGTAAAAGTGCTGCACTCAATATGCCAGCAAATTTGAAAAACTCAGCAGTGGCCACAGAACTGGAAAAGGTCAGTTTTCATTCCAATCCCAAAGAAGGGCAATGCCAAAGAATGCTCAAACTACCGCACAATTGCACTCATCTCACACACTAGTAAAGTAATGCTCAAAATTCTCCAAGCCAGGCTTCAGCAATATGTGAACTGTAAGCTTCCAAATGTTCAAGCTGGTTTTAGAGAAGGCGAGGAACCAGAGATTGATCAAATTGCCAACATCCGCTGGATCATGGAAAAAGCAAGAGAGTTCCAGAAAAACATCTATTTCTGCTTTCTTCACTATTCAAAGCCTTTGACTGTGTGGATCACAATCAACTGTGGAAAATTCTGAAAGAGATGGGAATACCAGACCACCTGACCTGCCTCTTGAGAAATCCGTTTGCAGGTCAGGAAGCAACACTTAGAACTGGACATGAAACAACAAACTGGTTCCAAATAGGAAAAGGAGTACGTCAAGGCTGTATATTGTCACCCTGTTTATTTAACTTATATGCAGAGTACATCATGAGAAATGCTGGACTGGAAGAAGCACAAGTTGGAATCAAGATTGCTGGGAGAAATATCAATAACCTCAGATATGCAGATGACACCACCCTCATGGCAGAAAGTGAAGAGAAACTAAAGAGCCTCTTGATGAAAATGAAAGTGGAGAGTGGGAAAGTTGGCTTAAAGCTCAACATTCAGAAAACGAAGATCATGGCATCTGGTCCCATCACTACATGGGAAATAGATGGGGAAACAGTGCAAACAGTGTCAGACTTTCCTTTTTTGGGCTCCAAAATCACTGCAGATGGTGACTGCAGCCATGAATTTAAAAGATGCTTACTCCTCGGAATGAAAGTTATGACCAACCTTGATGGCATATTCAAAAGCAGAGACATTACTTTGCCAACAAAGGTCCATCTAGTCAAGGCTATGGTTTCTCCAGTGGTCATGTGTGGATGTGAGAGTTGGAATATAAAGAAAGCTAAGCACAGAAGAATTGATGCTTTTGAAGTGTGGTGTTGGAGAAGACTTTTGAGAGGCCCTTGGACTGCAAGGAGATCCAACCAGTCCATCCTAAAGGAGATCAGTCCTGGATGTTCATTGGAAGGACTGATGTTGAAGCTGAAACTGCAATACTTTGGCCACCTGATGTGAAGAGCTGATTTGAAAAGACCCTGATGCTGGAAAAGATTGAGAGCAGGAGAAGTGGACGACAGAGGATGAGATGATTGGATGGCATCACTGACTCAATGGACATGGGTTTGGGTGGACTCTAGGAGTTGGTAATGGACAGAGAGGCCTGGCGTGCTATGGTTCATTGGGTCACAAAGAGTGGGACACGACTGAGCGACTGAACTGATATTAAACAGAAAGGATTCTTAAAACCTGTTGAATTATCTATTATGAGAATCAATCAAACATTCAGAGACGAAGCCCTGAAAATAGAAATCCAGCGCATAAAACAGTCACCCTGGCACCTGCCCCCACTTCCCCGCCAGAGCTCTAATGGAGACGAGCAAGAGGCAGGTACGCACCGTCTCTCCAGGGTGGTAATGTGTTGGCTGGCACAGATTACATGGGCCCACTGCCCCGTGTAATATGACCCAAGGAGCAATGTGTGCGTGTGTTTTTCTTATTTATGCATTTGAGGATCCCAAAAAGGAAAGGAACACTAAGCTCAAATCCTACTTGTGCGTGTGAAAAGTCTCAGCCCTCACCCACATCGTGTAGGTGTCCTGGAGCCGAAGAACCAGCAGGGCCAGACAGAGCACTATACCAAGAGGGCAGCAGGCAGGGGCTGCCTGTGAAAACACAGGGTCGGCACACAGTGCAGGGAAGTGCCCCGTGGGGGCTCCTGGCTGGCCTCTCACGTTTCCGGGGCCTCCTGTGCTGGTAACCCTCACTTCCCGAGTGAGGCAAGGCTGAGTGGTGGGCTCTCTGGCCACCTGGGCCCCAGGACAGGGCACTGTCCCCTTGCTGAGCTGACCTGGACTCCTGGTGACACCCTCACACCTTCCCCGAGCCTGGTGCTCGGGGTCCCAGTGGCCTTCTCTGCCAGAACCATGGCCCGGGTCTAAACACATGCAACCACACCTTAGCAACATTTTACAATAACCAAGACACTTCCATTTAGATAGTATTCTCTGCACTGGTTCTGACGTCATTGTAAGGAAAGAGATTGGTTAAGATAGGATTACATGGGACTTATTTTCTTACTATCTGTGATTATTCCACCTTCTTATGATGAGTTTGTGTTTTATTAATTTGTTTCAAACGTGCACTAAGACGAGGAAGTATTATTACTTTTTCTTAGGAATATCCAGGGTTCCGCCTCACTGGTGCCTCGTCTCCTCCTCATTGACTGACCCCAGGCCACCCCCCAACATCCTCACCGCCCCCCAGGCCCTTACCTCTCCAGTACTGTGGGTTTCTCATCAGCTTGTAAAACAATTCTCAAGTTTCTCCAACTTGTCAAATATTGATCCGCTTGATACGCTGGGATGCTCCAGTATCAGGAATCAGCGGTGTGCAGTGTGATTCAAGCCAGGGAGCAACCGTCTGTTTGGTAAACAGATAGCAGAACCTGCTGAGAAGCATGAGCCCAGTCTTGCTAAGGAAATAAAATGTCTGTGTAGGGTGGAGACCAAAAGACTGTTGGCCCAGTTACCGACGGTGGTTACCATGATGCCATTCCCTATAATTACATTTTATATTACATTTCTGCGTTCATCAGGAAATAATTCATAATAAATGTGATCGGTCAACTGCTTCCCCTTGTCTCTGCATCCGTGGCCCTGTGCTGCTTTCCTTGCCTCACGGCCAAGCTCCTTTAATCTCTTCTGCCACCCCCCACCCGCATCCCTAAGCGGGTTCATGGGCCCGCTGCCCCAGATGGGCCAGGCCAGACCAGGCGGCCTTCACGTGCTCTGTCCTGGACACTGAGGCCCAGACCCTCCTTCCTCTGGGACCCTAGACTCCCCAGTTTCATCCTGGGTACCCAACTCTCCCCCAGGGCCTGGCCATGCTGCTCTGCGGAAAGCATCCAGCCACCTCTGGGGAGGCCTCGCTCACTCTGAGGACTCCCCAGTCTCTGGTTCAGGGGAGAGCCCACCTAACACCCCATCCTGCATCAGGTGGCCAGAGTATTAGAGTTTCAGCTTCAGCATTTGTCCTTCCAAAGAACACCCAGGACTGATCTCCTTTAGGATGGACTGGTTGGATCTCCTTGCAGTCCAAGGGACTCTCAAGAGTCTTCTCCAGCACCACAGTTCAAAACTATAAATTCTTCAGTGCTCAGCTTTCTTTATAGTCCACCTCTCACATCCACACATGACTACTGGAAAAACCATAGCTTTAATTAGATGGATCTTTGTTAGCAAAATAATGTCTCTGCTTTTTAATATTCTGTCTAGGCTGGTCATAGCTTTTCTTCCAAGGAACAAGCGTCTTTTAATTTCATGGCTATAGTCACCATCTGCAGTGATTTTGGAGCCCAGGAAAATAAAAACTCTCTCACTGTTTCCATTGTTTCCTCACCTATTTGCCATGAAGTGAGGGGACCGAATGTTGTGATCTGTTTTTTGAATGCTGAGTTTTAACCCAGGTTTCCCATGCTCCTCTTTCACCTTCATCAAGAGGCTCTTCAGTTCCTCTTTGCTTCCTGCCATAAGGGTGGTGTGTTCTGCACACATGTGGACCTTGTTCCTGGAGCCCAGATTAAGGGTATGTGTCCATGCTGACTCTTTGCGACCCCATGGACTGTAGCCCGCCAGGGCCCTCTGTCCATGGGCTTTTCTGCACACAATACTGGAATGGGTTGCCATTTCCTCCTCCAGAAGATCTTCCCAACCCAGGGATCAAACTCACATCTTTTGTGTCTCCTGCATTGCAGGCGGATTCTCTACCACTGAGCCATCGGACAACCACAGAACATAAGCTGAGGAAGGTGGAAAGTGAGGGCCTGATAGATGTTGTGGGTCGTGGCAAGGCTGTCGGGTCAGAGTCTGGGTGGGGGTCGTGGGGCTGCAGCCTCGCTGGAGTAGGAGAGCAGCTGGAGTGGGAAGGGGCTGAAAGCCCTCCTGGGAGAGGGGCGAGGTGTGGCTGCCGTTTTTTCTAGACGTCAGAACACAAAGCGCAGGGAGACCCTGACTCAGAGATCGGTTTTAGAGGGAGGAGCCCAGGTCACCAGCTCAGCAGTAGTGGCTGAGGCAGGTGGGTCAGAGTTGGTCAAAATCAGGTGTGAGTGCCAGAGACCTCATTCTCCTTCTTTGAACAGAGGCAGCGATTCAGAGGCTGGGAGCCCTGGGGCCTGTCACAGGGTGACTGATCTGCCCCCAGTTCCCTCCACGCCTCAGCAGCCTCTGCGCAGCGCTGGCTCATGGTGCTGTTTAAATTTACTTTATTATTGGAGTATAATTGCTTTACAACATTGTGTTAGTGCCTGCTGGTTAACAAAGCGAATCAGTTATATGTGTTCATATATCCCCTCTCTCTTAAGCCTCTCACCCCTCTAGGTCATCAGAGAGCACCGAGCTGAGCTCTCTGTGCTGTACAGCAGCGTCCTGCTAGTTATCTATTTCACCCATGGTAGGGTATATATCTCGGAGAAGGCAATGGCACCCCACTCCAGTACTCTTGCCTGGAAAATCCCATGGACGGAGGAGCCTGGCGGGCCGCAGTCCATGGGGTCGCCAAGAGTCGGACACGACTAAGTGACTTCCCTTTCACTTTTCACTTTCATGTATTGGAGAAGGAAATGGCAACCCACTCCAGTGTTCTTGCCTGGAGAATCCCAGGGACGGGGGAGCCTGGTGGGCTGCCGTCTATAGGGTCGCACAGAGTCAGACACGATTGAAGTGACTTAGCAGCAGGGTATATATACCACATTCTCCACAGCTGAATTGGGCTTCCCTCATAGCTCAGTTGGTAAAGAATCCATCTGCAGTGCAGGAGACCCTGATTCGATTTCTCAGTCAGGAAGATCCCCGGAGAAGAGATAGGCTATCCACTCCAGTATTCTTGGGCTTCCCTTATGGCTCAGCTAGTAAAGAATCTGCGAGGGAGGCTTGGGTTTGATCCTGGGTTGGGAAGATCCCTTGGAGAAGGGAAAGGCTCCCCACTCCAGCATTCTGGCCTGGAGAATTCCATGGACCATATGGTCCATGAGCTTGCAGAGAGTCGGACACAACTGAGCAACTTTCACTTTCACTTTCAGGGTATATGTGATGCTGAAGCTCTAGTACTTTGGCCACCTGATGCAAAGAACTGACTCAATGGAAAAGACCCTGATGCTGGGAAAGATTGAAGGCAGGAGGAGAAGGGGATGGCAGAGGATGAGATGGTTGGAGGGCATCACAGACTCGATGGACATGAGTTTGAGCAAGCTCCGGTAGTCAGAGATGGTCAGAAGAGCCTAGCACACTGCCCTTCATGGGGTCGCTAAGGCTTGGACATGACTGAGCGATGGAACAGCACATGTATATATACCAATGCTGTGTTCCCAATCTAGCCAACCCTCCCCCTCTTTCCCTGTGGCCACAAGTCCATTCTCTACATCCGCATCGCCATTCCTGCCCTGCAAGCAGTCTGCTTTTTAAAGTGCATCTGAGACTATGGGGCACCCCCCAACTCTTTTGGTGGGGTGGCATGAAACAGACCCTGGGAGAGGGCCCAGGCCAGGCACTGCTAGCTGTCCACCATGGGGCCAGTTGACCTTGGAAGATCCAGCCAGGCACAAGCTGGTACGATTCCGAGACAAGGGCTTCTCCCTAAAAATGTGTGTTATGTGTTTAACCGACAGCAACAGTGTAACAGCTGTCCTTGGAGAGCGGCTGGCAGACTGGGGCCCAGTAAGAGTTAGCTGGCAACATCCCCATCTGTTTCCCAAGGAGGAGGAACCGCCTGCTGTCCTGCCTGCTGTTTTGTAAGTCAGGCGCTTTAGGGAGGACAGGACTTTTGCCGTGGGAAGAGGTGTGGGTTTGGGAGCACCAAGGGCAGGGGCATGTGAAAGGCTAGCCTCCCATCCTTCCCCCATCATCCACCGTCCTCTCTGGTATTTACAAGGCAATGCCTGAGCCACAGGTGCTTCCCTGGTGGCTAAAGAATCTGCCCACAGTGCAGGAAGACATAGGCTCAATTCCTGGTTGGAGAAGATCCCCTAGAGAAGGAAATGGCAACCCACTCCAGTATTCTTGCCTGGAGAAGTCCATGGACGGAGAGGCCTGGCGGGCTACAGTCTATGGGATCGCAAAGACTCAGACACAACTTATCATCTACACCTGAGCCATAGAATCATACCTTCCTTGGAGCCAATTGCAGACCTAGGGTTGCAGAAGCTCAGACTCTTTCCACACATCCAGACTGGCATCACCGTGACCCTGGCTCTCCCTGGATTCTCACCTGCCTGCAGGCCTTCCTCCGAGCAGCCTCTGAGGCCTTGTCCTGACAGAGCCTTCCAGAGTGAGTGAGGGGAGATGATGGAGCCCAAAGACCCAGCCCAGGCCGGCCTGGCCTCAGAATGCAGAAAGGCTGCCTGGGTCCAGCCTGTACATGGTGGAGAGCTTCAGACATGGCCCAGGGACTTACCTGGGGGTCCAGTGGTTAAGAATCCACCTTGCAATGCAGGAGACACTGGTTTGATTTCTGGTCTGGGAAGGTGGCCCGTGGGCCGCCACCACTGAAGCCAGTGAGTCTGGATCCCACGCTCTGCAACGAGAGGAGCCACCACAATGAGAAGCCCCCACATCGCAGTGAAGAGTAACTCGCATTGCCACAACTAGAGAAAAACTGGTGCAGCAACAAAGACCCACCACTGACAATAAAACAAAACAAAAACCTACCACCTGGGGCTGTGGGCCAGTCACGCTGCACCTTCACCCCATACCTGTGCTTTCAGGCTGAGGTCACCCTTGATCCTCTCTCCGGGGCCCTTTCCCCGCCCCCTTCCACTCCCCTCACCAAGCCAGGGGGAGCCAGGCACATCCCAGCTGGACTTTGAATTCCACCACTTACTCTGAGCTTGGCAAGTCACACAGCCTTGCTGAGCCTCAGTTTCTGCATCTATAAAATGGGCATGTGCTCCGCACCTGGAGGCCCAGTGTTCAACTCAGTGCAAAGCTCAGAGACAGAAGATGCCCCGAATCTGGAATTTGGTGGGAAGATGATGGAGTCTGAACAGTCTGTGGCTCATTAGGTACCTCAGTTTTGTGTTGAATGAGAGACACCAGCTCGTTGGTGCCCCCCAATCCCTTGAGAAGTGAACCCCTGCTTGTTCATCTCAGGAACTAGTTCAGCTGGGAAAGGGAAACACCCTCAATTCAACCCTTCTGGACGTTTCCCTCTTCAAAAGAGCACTCTGTCCACGTACCTCATGCAGAGACACAACTCTGGAAACCAGGAGGTCTTCGCTGGTCTTTATATACATGCTAAGGAGGCACCAATAATTTTGCTCCCACCCGTGGGAGTGCGTTTCTCAGGTGAGAGCCTGCTGACTGGCCACAGACATGTTCTAAGCTGACTCTGGAGGTGGGCCTCGGGGTCCCTGACACTGTGGCCTCTGCGGGTGAGTCTGTGCACAGGGCTCGGGGCTTTCTTTACACTCTTATCAAGCATCTGAGACCCCAAGAGGATGAAGACCCCACTGCCCTGTCTGTGCCTGGAGGCTGACATGAAGCAAAAGTCTGCCGAGGGCAGGAGCAGAGAGAGGCTGGCCCAGGTGGGCCCTGCCCCACCCCAGCACCTTCTCCAAGGGCTTCTCGAAGCCCCTCTGAGGGCCCTTTCAGACAGAATCAAAGGCCATTTGGGTTTTTGCTGTGTGACTGTGGCCAACCCCTTGCCACTTCGGGGCATTGCCCCGCCCCGTCAAGACATTCGAGGCTGGGCCTCGTGGAGCCTCACCGCCTCCCACGTGCAAGTGGCCGTTCCCAGGTTCGGGCGTGGAGGGGGCCCCCACGGGCCCCAAATGTCATCCAGGAGGTGAGGCTCCAGAGCTGGGACCTGTGAGGAAGGAAGGGAGGGGGTTCAGCAGGACAGACCCCCCGCATCACCCTGTGCCCTCTGTGTCAGCATGGGCCCTGACACCCAGATGGGGCGGCACCCAGAGGGGCAGGGTCCCGTCATCTCTTGGGGGTGCACGAGGGCTGATCACGACCCAGGCCTCCTCACAGGCCCCCTTCCCCCAGACCTGCAGTGGTTTGTAGATGGCACAGGAGTCGTAAGTACCTGGGTCAGGGCTGAGAAACAGACCTTCCCTGGGAGGGTCACCAAGATGAATGTAAGCCCACCTGGAGCACACGCAACAGCGTCCAGGAGGGAGTGAGTGCTCAAGAAATGGTAACTGGTGTGATGGTCATCATTACTGCTGCTGGGTTTTTTTGTTTTTTTTTTTCAGCATTGTAGAGAATCATTTTATTTTTTAATTTATTTTCATTATCTTTAAATTTTTTTTTTCTATTAGATTTTACTGGACTATAGATGCTTCCCCAGGTGGATCAGTGGTAAAGACTCTGCCTGCCGATGCAGGAGATGCGGGAGACTGGGGTTCGATCCCTGAGTCAAGAAGATCCCCTGGAGGAGGAAATGGCAACCTACTCCAGTATCTTTGCTGGGAAAATCCCATGGACAGCGGAGCCTGGAGGGCTACCGTCTGTGTGGTCGCCAAGGGTTGGATACGGCTGAGTGAGTGAGCACACACAGTTGCTTTCCATTGTCGCCTTGGTTTCTACTCTACAGCAAAGTGAATCAGCTACGCGCACACATATGTCCTATCTTTTTTTGGATTTCCTTCCCATTTAGGTCACCACCGAGCTCTGAGTAGAGTTCCCTGTGCTATACAATAGGTTCTCATTGGTTATCTATTTTATCCTTAGTAGTGTATATCGGTCAATCTCATTGTTACTACTATTAACTTTACTGTTTGCCAGGAAGTTTTCTGGGAATGCAGAAATGAATGATTCATGGTCCCTGCTCTCTGGAATCTTAGACACCAAGACATACGCGTGACTAATCAAAGATAGGAAGTCCTGTAGCAGATAGAAATACAGGGCAATAGTGATTTTAATAACAGCAACAATAATAGTAGCGAGTACTATTGGGAACATGCTGTATGATGGCCCCTATGCTTGGAGTTGTGCCTGGATTTGGTTTCATGCTTGCAATAACTCTGCGGGGTTACTTAATATTGTCACCTTCTCTTACAGATGAGGAAATCGAGGCTCAGAGGTGGAGTAACTGGTCCAGAGCCCACGGCCAGCAGGAGGTGGAGCCAGGGCTTGAACCTAGGCAGGCAAATTCCTTCTTCACTGAGACAAAGGGCGCCTCTGTTGGGGAGGAGGAAAGGGAGTCAGAGAGGGCTTCTGAGAGGAGGTGACCTCGATTTATTTACACATGCACATCTCAGTAACCCCGCTTCCCCCCAGAAGCAGGGACACAAGCGAGCTGACCCACATCTTGTCCCCAGTGCCCAGCGCAGGCCCTGGGGCAGGTCAAGGGGACTTGGTGACTTTGATGAAGGAATGTGTAAGGGACGTTCACTCTGCCCCCAGTCGTGGCCTCACGAAGGGCCTCGTTGCCAGACTTTCTTGCCCACTAAGACAGCCCACTACCAGCCTTGCTCTGGAACACCGGGTGCCAGCCCCATGGCAGGGCCAGCTCCTCCAGGACCAGGCAGAGGGTGGAGCAGCAACGTGAGGACAGGACCGTGGTGGAGGTGACCACTTCCCTCAGGCTGATACTCACAACAGGAGGGTCTGGCTTGTGAAGCGAGGACCCCACATCCAGCTGCCACCCCAGCTGGCTCCAGTCCCCACAATCTTCAGCCAAGCCCACCTCCCACAGACCCTCAGATCAGCCCTACCCTCCACCCCCACCACCATTATCACTGGCCCTTTCCTTTCCCTGTGAATCTCCATGAATCTCTGTGAATCTCTGCAAATGCTGGCCCCTAAGCTTCTTTCTCTGTGTGACTACAGAGCTCACCTTGGTGCCGGCCATCACCCACAGGTGACAGGGGCAGGGCCTACATTGAGGAGGGGACAGATATTTTAGAAACTGTGTGTTGAGGGGTGGGAGGAACACTGGGGCCACGTGGCTTGGAGAAAGGACCCCAGGTGCTTCTGATGCACCCTCCTCAGCTGGAAATCCAACTTTAAAAACTGTGACAGTCTACTGTTGTTATTGTTCAGACACTAAGTCATCTCCAATTCTTTGCAACCTCATGAACTACAGCACGCCAGGCTTCCCTGTTCTTCCCCATCTCCCAGAGCCTGCTCAAACTCATGTCCACTGAGTCAGTGATGCTATTCGACCATCTCATCCTCTGTCATCCCCTCTCCTCCCACCTTCAATCTTTCCCAGCATCAGGGTCTTTTCCGATGAGTCAACTCTCTGCATCAGGTGGCCAAAGTATTGGAGTTTCAGCTTTAGTATCAGTCCTTCCAATGAATATTCAGGACTGATTTCCTTTAGGATGAACTGGTTGGATCTCCTTGAAGTTCAAGGGACTCTCAAGAGTCTTCTCCAGCACCACGGAGATGCTCGGAGGATGCAAAGAAAACCGTGTGCACACCGGGGCCCAGGGCAAGGAGCAGCGACCTGGGCAAGAGACTGAGCCACACCTGCCTCTGAGTGTTTGAGTGTCTCCTGCAGAGGCATGGAGAACTTCCACAGAACTGGGAGGAATAGATTCTTGGAGAGCACAAACAAAACCTGGTGTGCACCGGGACCCAGGAGATAGGAGCAGCGACCCCACACGAGACTGAGCCAGATTTGCCTGTGAGTGTCCTGGATCTCTGGCAGGAGCTTGGGTCATGTATGGATGTGAGAGTTGGACTGTGAAGAAGGCTGAGTGCTGAAGAATTGATGCTTTTGAACTGTGGTGTTGGAGAAGACACTTGAGAGTTCCTTGGACTGCAAGGAGATCCAACCAGTGCATTCTAAAGGAGATCAGCCCTGGAATTTCTTTGGAAGGAATGATGCTAAAGCTGAAACTCCAGTACTTTGGCCACCTCATGCAAAGAGTTAACTCATTGGAAAAGACTCTGATGCTTGGAGGGATTGGGGGCAAGAGGAGAAGGGGACGACAGAGGATGAGATGGCTGGATGGCATCACTGACTCGATGGACGTGAGTCTGAGTGAACTCCGGGAGTTGGTGATGGACAGGGAGGCCTGGCGTGCTGCAATTCATGGGGTCGCAAACAGTCGGACATGACTGAGCGACTGATCTGATCTGATCTGATCTGTTCTGGATCTCCAGCGGAGGCTTGGGTTGACAGTGGCCTGCTGTGGGGTCAGGGGCACTGGCTACAACAGTGCTGGGAGCCGTGGCATGCTGGTATAAGTCCTTTTAAAGGAGGTCGCCATTACCCCTTTACCCCTCATGGCAGGAGAGAGAGCACAGCCCTGCCCATCAGCAGAATATTGGATTAAAGATTTACTGAGCCTGGCCCTGCCCCTCAGAACAAGACCCAGTTTTCCCCACAGCCAGTCCCTCCATCAGGAAGCTTCCACATGTCTCTTATCCTCATCTATCAGGGGGCAGACAGAATGAAAACAACAGTCTGTGCGTGAGTTCTAGGCAAACCATACCTTTGACTATATGGATCACTGTTGGCAAAGTGATATCTCTGCTTGTCAGTACACCATCCAGGTTTGCCATGGCTTTCCTTCCAAGGGCAGTCTATTGTGAACTGGAACGTGTGTTTCTAAATGGAGGTTGGCCCACAGATACACTTAATTTTACTTTTTAAAAGCTCTCATATCTATTTAAAGAGATCTGAGGGCATTTTTATCCTGGCAACAGGTTCCCCTTGAAGAAACTTCAAGGAGAGCTGCAGAGGGAGGAGGGGGCAAGGCCAGCCTTGAGAACACATGCCTGCTTCTAGAACATCCAGCAAGGAGGCGCGCCGGCTGCAGACGTGGGGTGACTCTGAATGCTGGTCACGATGGCCGTGGAGTTTGGAGGGAGGAAGGCCTTCCCAGACGGGCCTTTGGAACAGCCGGCCTGCTTTCTGGAAGAAAAGGCAGCTGAGTGGAACCAGAAGCACCTGGACTGTCCCAGTTGGCAGGGCACAGAGGTGGAGGACGCAGTCATCTGAGACACCAGGATGCAGATAGCTGCCCCCATGTGAAGAGCCTCGGGTAACAGACCTGCAGGGATGGAATTTCTGGCAGGACTCTGTCACTAGAAACAGCCCTGAGACAGGGCGGGCCTGCCCGGTTACCCAGAGATGCCGGGGGTGGGGGCAGGAGCCACCGGCACAGCCTCCTCCTTTGTGCGTGAGATTTTAAACTTGCAGGAGGACAGGGCAGGGCTGGGGCTTTCTGGGTCTCTCAGGCAAGGTGGGACCAGCCTGGGATTGGCGGCCCCAGGGCCAGTTGGTCATCGCCAGATGAGTTTACCTCTTTGAAGTAGGAGTTAAAGCTTGGGGCCATAAGGAGCATACAGAGCCAATGCAAAGGACTCCTGATCTCTGCCAAGAACTTGGAAGAACACAGAAGCTAAAGGTCATTCCCCAAGTAATTCACCAGGGTGTTGGGTGAGGACGGGGCAGACCCACTGTGGGGCTCCAGCAGCAGCCACAGACACTCACCTGCTGTCCAGGCCTGCAGCTGCCCTGTCCGCTGTCCTGTTCACACGGGCTGCACTGGAGTCTCACCCTCCCTTCTCCTCCCTGCCCCAGGGCCTTTGCTCCTGTTCTTCCTTCTGTGCCCACCCCCTTTCCCTGCTACGGCAATCCTCACTCAGACTCTAAGCCCTGGGACGGCTGGCCTGTGACCCCCACCATTCTGAATGCACACTGGCTGCCCTGGCTTCCCCCCGCCCAGCCCGCCTCGACTCTCCTCCAGCCCGTCACTCCTGCGCATGTGTTTTCCTCCGTGGATGGTGGGCTCCCTGGGGGCAGCCACCTGCTCACGCCTCTCAGAGACACCAGGGGTCTGGGAGGCAGTGTGTGCTGGGAGATGTCAATTTCTACTTTGGATTCTAGACCTGTGTTCCCTTATGTGTGTGTGTGTGTGTGTGTGTGTGTGTGTGTGTGTGTGTGTGGTTGTGGGTGGTCCTGGGCTTTGTTTGATGTGGTCGGATTCCTCCCCAGGGGCCAGAATCAGCTAGGGCCTCTGACTGACCCCCAGCTGCGGCCCATTCTAGAGACAGCCTTGGGTTATTTGCCACCAGGCCAGGTAAATTAGTTCAGGACAGTGTGAACACTCAGCCCACAGTCTCTAAATCGAGGATGCTGCTAATGCAGGCTTTCCAAAGCAGGTCAGTTCCCGAGCCAGACAGAAGGACAAAGAGACCAAGAAATTCAGAGTCCAACCCCAGAGAGTAGGGCCTACAGAGGGCGTCACTGGGTTAAACAATAGGGTATTTGTTCATACATAAGACGTGTCTGGATGGAACTCTTCTTATGGACATTTTCAAATACAGACCCAAGGGGAGTCTACGGCCATACCAGCCCGGATGCGCTTGATCGTGTCTGATCTTGGAAGCTAAGCAGGGTCAGGCCTGGTTAGTACTTAAATGGGAGGCCGAAGTGGAGAGGTTGGTACCACAGACCTCACAGACTGTCACCTGGATGCATCTGTGAACCAGCCACGTGCCCTGGTGGAGCTGCGTCTGGGGGCAGTTTAGGGGAGCTGGGTTCCACTTAAAGAAGCCAGGCTCTCTTCTGGTCATGAGACATTTTAAACCTTAGTGAGGAGGTGAGGCACGACATCCCTGTCACGGCCAGCGCCTTGCTGTGTGGGGGCTGGGGCATGTCCCTCTCTGGGTCTCACCTGCCTCAGCTGGAATTGGGGGGCCTGACCTAGATGTTTTCCAGACCCCAGAGACATCCGGAGCTGAATTCACCACCTGCCCCCAAACCTGCTCTGTCCCCCAGATCCCTAGCTCAGTCCACATACCGTTGTTCCCACAGGCACCCAGAGCAGAAACCTGGATATTCCAGACTGCCCTCTCTCTTTCACCTCCCTCCAGCCATGGGCCTGCCCCTCCTCCCTCCTGAGTGTCTTCTGCTGTGGCCATCTTAATCCCAGCCCCCCATCATCATCGTCCCTGCTGCCTACTGCGCCAGTCCCCGACATTGACAAAACAAAAAGACAACCTACTGAGTGGGAGAGAACATTTGCAAACGATATAACTGATAAGGGACTCATATCCAACATATATAAACAGCTCATCCAACTCAATATCAAAAAACTTCTCAACTGGGCAGGGGACCTGAATAGACATTTTTCCAAAGAAGATATATAGAGGGCAAACAGGCACATGTAGAAATGCTTAACCGTGTTAATCATCAGAGAAAGGCTAATCAAAACCACACTGAGATATCACTTTGCACATGTCAGAATGGTGATCCTCAAAAAGGCAACAGCAATAACAACACACAATAACGGTGAGGATGTGAAGAAAAGGGAGCCCTTGAACACTGTTGGTGAGAAAGTATATTGGTGCAGCCACTGTGGAGAACTGGATGGAGGCTTCACACGCACACACCAAAAATAGAACTACCCTATGGCCCAATAATTTCATTCTTTGATATATATCCCCCTAACCCAAAAGCTCTAATAGGAAAAGATACATACACCCCACTGTTCATAGCAGCATCATTTATAATCGCCTAGATTTGGAAGCAATTGGAGTGTCCATCAATAGATGAATGGATAAAGAAGGTGTGGGACGTATATTTCTCAGCCATAAAAAGGAATGAAATTTTGCCATTTGTAGTCACATGGATGGACTTGGAGGGCGTTATGCTAAGTGGAATAAGTCAGACAGGGAAAGACAAATACTGGATGATATCACTTATATGTGGAGTCTAAAAAGTACAATAAACTAAAGAATATAACAACGAAAAAGCAGACACAGATGTAGAGAGCAAACTGGTGGTTACCAACGGGGAGAAGGGGAGGGGGAGGGGAGGGCGGGGGCGGGGTTAAGCAGCACAAACTACTTTGCATAAAATAAGTAAGCCGGAAGGGTGTATTATGTAGCACAGGGAGTATAGCCAGTATTTCATAATAACTGTAAGTAGAGTATCATGCTTGTGCTCACTCGCTAACCTTGAAAACTTGTGAATCACCCCACTGCACGCCTATCATTTATGTGCTATTGAAAAGTAACTACATCTTAATGAAAGCACAGAAAAATTAAAAGCAGCTTTTGAGAGCTGGGAGGGCAAGTGGAAGGCGCATGGTAAGGATAGGAGAGGGGCTGGGAGCCTCCCGCCGTTCGGGGCCAGCTCACAGGTCAGCGGCGGCCGCGTCTTTTCCAAGGCTTCCTCCAACATCTGTCTGGCCGGTGGCTCCCTCGGGGGGGCCTCTGCAGTGTCCCCACCGCCTTCACACCCCTGTGGGACCATGTCGGCTGACGAGAGCGCGAGCAGGCTCCCCCACCCCACCCCCGCCCCCGGCCTCCAAGGCCAAGCCGCCTTCTGCAAAGGATACATTCCTTTAAGGCATTAAGGGATGCATCCTTCAATCCCCCTGCCCCATCCTTTCCAGGGCTGCCTGCTGCCACTCAGGCCTGGGTGCCATGTCTGCTCAGAGGACTTGCTGCAGAGGATTTTTTGGGGCCCCCTTTTCTTACCTTCTATGTGGCTTCTATTAGGGGACCCCCATCTGTCTGTCTATATGGGCCAAATGTGCATTCCGGGCCCTCTGTCTGTCAGGGGTGGGAGGGCCGGGATTAAGCAGGGCAGGCAAGGGCTGTGTCTTGCTGCCAGCTTGCCCTCTTCCCACGCTCCCAAGGGGCTCCTCCAGAATTGGGGGTGAGCCAGCCATATTTCCATGGGCTGACACCTGGCCTGGGACAGTGCCAGTGAGCCCCCGCCGTTGCCAAAACTACTCCCTGGGGCAGGTGGTCGGGCTCCCCGTCAGGCTGGGCTCAGCACTGGGAAGGAGAGATTCAGCTCCAGATGCGGTGCCCGGCGTGGGATCGGCAAAGCAGGGACCACCTAGCTCTGCCGAGGTGGGGAGGAGGGGTTGAGCCCCAGCTGGCATCCACACTGGTACCTGCTGTGCCCAGCACCTGCAGGGCAGCTTCACTGGCGTCCACACTGGTACCTGCTGTGCCCAGCACCTGCAGGGCAGCTTCACTGCCCCGGGAATCCTAACCTCCCTCCTCTTCCTGTGAACGTGACCCATCCAGGCGGCCGATCAGGCATCCCGTCCACCTTCTCTGAGCCCCACTTCCTCCAGGCACGGGTGGTGGCGTGGCCCCTCCCTCGAGGGGCTCACGGTCCCCAACAGCATGCGGCATGTGTCACATGATTAAAATAATAACACAATGGCAACAGTGGATTACATGCTTACCATGTGTGAGGAGTGACACTTCCCCTGCTCTGACTCATTCAGTGCCCACCACGGTCCTACAGCATTGGCAGGGGTTTAAGCGACTCATTGGAAAAGCCTCTGATGCTGGAAAAGATTCAGGGCAGGAGGAGAAGGGGGCGACAGAGGAGATGGTTGGATGGTATCACCAACTCAATGGACATGAGTCTGAGCAAACTTGGGAGATGGTGAAGGATAGGGAAGCCCGGCGTGCTGTAGTCCATGGGGTCACAGTTGGAGACAACGGATCAAGCGAACAACAACAGTGAGTGAGGAGATATGGATCAGCTAAATTACCCAAGGTCACCAGCCAGAAGCTCTCGGGGCAGAACTGGAATCCAGGCAATGTGAATCATCATAAAGCCAGCCAGGGTGGACTGGCTGAACAGTTCATAAAGCACTTTGGGTTGTATTTATTGGTCTCTCCATTCTCTCCACAGATCTGTATGAATCTCAGGTAACCCATACTTCTAGGGAAAGGGGGCCATTCTCCTATGTTCTAATTCTTTGAAGATGATTAATGCATACACAGGATAAAAGGGGATAGCAGGGACGTGTGTCTCCCCTGACAAATCCCTCCATCTCTGCTCCCCAGGGGCATCAGCGTTATAGTTCCTGTGGATCTCCCAAGAGACAGTTTACCCTTATATTCTCATGTGTTTATATTCTGTATAAAGTGAAAGTAAAGTCGCTCAGTTGTGTCTGACTCTTGGCGATCCCATGGACTGTAGCCTACCAGGCTCCTCCATCCATGGGATTTTCCAGGCAAGAGTACTGCAGTGGGTTGCCATTTCCTTCTCTATATTCTGCATAATTCTCCTTAAAAAAAATCACTCGGATTTCCCTGGTGGTCTAGTAGTTAAGGGTAAATGGTTTCAATCCCTGGTCTGGGAAGATTCCATATGCCACAGTAGCTAAGCTTGTATGCCATGACTACTGAAGCCTGCGTGCTCCAGAGCCTGAATGTCATGACTACTGAGCCCTCGACCCAAAGTGCTTGATAAGAGAAGCCTCCGCTCATTGCAACTAGAGAAAGCCTGCAGGCAGCAACCGATCCAGCGTAAAAAACGAAAAAAGAAAGAACAAGATCCAGGCAGCGGAACCCGATGCACACTGGAGTGCCCTGCGGGCACACCGATGATGCTGGTGTTTGCCTCTGGACAAGTTCAGTTCTTTCCTGGGCCCCCTTTTCGGTTCTGGTGCATCTTTTGAAATCGTTCCCTCTGTGGTGTGAGTTGTTCTCTGCTGTGTGTACGTGCGTGTTACGTCTGATCTCTTGGAAGACCCATTGTCAGCCAGCAGTGAGGCAGATAGGCACCATCAACCCCGATCAGGCTCAGAGAGGGGCAGTGACCTGCCTGCGGTGGCCCAGCCTGGGAGGTGTAAGCCAGGACCCAGCTCAGATGTGCAGCCGCAGGCTCCAGCCAGCGCCTTCTCCGTAAGGCTCTTTATGGAGACAGCAGCAAGACCTGCCTGCCAGGAGTGGGGTGGGGGTTCAATCATCGTGGCAGGATCCGGAGGCACATGGGGGTGTTCTGTCTTGGAAGGGTTGGGCTGACACCTGCGTCAATAGGTCGGCGAGGGTCCGGGGGAGGTTTGTGAGCCACCTTGGAGACTGTAGGAGGCAGTGGGAGGCAGCTGCAGGCGATCGGGTGAGAGGCAATGAAATGTGGCCCTGCCTGTGAGGAGGAGGGAAGAGGTGAGATGCTTAGGGAACCCAGGGAGCCGGCAGGGGGTGGGGTGGGAGAGGAGGCCCAGCGACGCTCGATGCTTGATTTCCAGCCCTGGGAGAGGATGAGAGGGAGTGGAGAGGTAGGGGGAGATTGTTCTAGGGGATGGAAAATTCGAGGCTGGGGGAGCATCTCCAAAAGAGATGGGGTGGGGATTTTCCTGTGGTCAAGGGGTTAAGAAAATGTGCTTCTACTGCAGGAGGCAGAGATTTTAATCCTGGCCAGGAATGAAGATCCCACAAACCATGTGGCACAGCCAAAAATAAGAGAGAGATGGGGGTGGGCTGAGCGAGGGCCGCCGCCTTCAGGGAGACAGGTAGGGAGAGGACCTGGGTGATGACCTGGGGCTAGGAGAAGAGCCCGACTCTCTCGGGAGGTGGGAAACGCGCACGTGTTCCCAGCCGCCCCACCCGGCAGCCTGTTCATCGGGAGCTGGCTAGGCACCTGGCAGCCACAAGGACAGGGGTTTTCAGTTGCCCGCTGTTGGGGAGGGGTGCCTTTCCCAGTGGTCTGTGCTGCCCCCCAGTGGGCTCTGTCTGCCCCGCCCCCCGCTGCCGGCCCCGGCTGATCCAGGGTCTTCGGAAGGGAGACGGCGTAGGTGGGGGTCACTGGATAATAGCTTTACTTACATATCAATTAGAGACATTAAGAGTATCAATATAACCTGTGACACCAGGTTAGCTCTGACCAGCAGGCACCTGCTCGAATAGCGGAAAGTGCCCCACCTTAGGCACTTTCTCGAGTGGGTCTTAGAAGCCCAGGCAAATAAGTGATCGCAGAGGATATCCACGCTCCAGATGGAGACTCAGCTGGAAATTGAGAGAGAAAATGACAGATGAAAACTTTAGCCAGAATGTAAAGGAAAGAATGACATGGGGAGACCAAGCTCTGGTGAGCAAGGCCCATAGCTTTATTTTCAACAGGGGCTTTTATACCCTAAGTTACACATAGAGGATAATAGGGGATGTGAAATCATGCAAAGCCAGCAGTCTTTAATCCTTATCAAAAACCAGGGTTTCTTTCCTGCAAATTTATCGCGTACAAATGGTTCAGGTGATTTACATCATCTTCTGGTCAGAAGGCCTATTAACATTTTATGACTCTTGACAAAGGTTTGTCAACCGCAAGACTTATTTTCTCTAAGAGTAATTATTTTAAGGTTTGGCGCCATCTTCATCCGAAGTGTTAGATAAACTTGCATTCCTATAGGGGGAGGCGCAGTGGGTTTACAACAAAGAAAAGAATTTATTACCTTAAGGGTCTAAAGTTACTAGCACCAAGGCCACTACTTATTTTTTTCTACAAACCAACTATATTAATTAATACACATTCAAGGATACAAAACGGGGGATGTGAAAACTTGGCAAAAAGCATTGGCTCATTAATGAAATCTTTTACTAGTTTTATTCTGACAGTTTTTAACTCTCTGAGAGACTCTAAGCTATTTGAATATCTTAAGCTTTCCATACCTCTCACAGATGAGAGACTGTAAACAATCGTATGCATGGCTGTAGGAGTCCAGGTAAACTTATCAGGCGAGTTAGAGAGCTATCTGAGGGGTTTGAATTTGAACACTCCTAATGCCCAGGAACTTTATTCATTGGAGCTGTAAGTTAATTCTTTATTAGAGAGAGCGAGATGGTGGTGGGGGACAGCCCCCAGTAAAGTCAGAGGTGAGAGCACAAAGCAGTAAAGTAGGCAGACTCTGGGTTTTTGGGGGTAGATGCTCGAAAAGATCCGGGGGACTCCTGAGGCTCGATCCCGCATTTGCATATGCTGAGTCTCCTTCCTCATGACCTTTGTCACGAGTGGAGTGCCTCTCCGCAGCGGCTCCCAATACCCCACTGCGTTGCCCCAGCCCACAAAGGTGGTCCGGCCTCAGCCACCCCTCTCCTCACCAGCAGGCTGCCCTTGGCCTTGGTGGCCGGTGCGTCTGCAGAGCTCTGTCTTGGCCCTTCTTCCTCCCACACCCTGAAGGCCTCCTAAGCCCAGCTCCCTGACCACAGGGAGGGGGCAGCAGTGGCAGAGACCCCAGCCCAGTCACCATCTTTCATACACGTGCTGCTGCTGCTGCTACTAAGTCGCTTCAGTCGTGTCCGACTCTGTGCGACCCCAGAGATGGAAGCACACCAGGCTCCCCCGTCCCTGGGATTCTCCAGGCAAGAACACTGGAGTGGGTTGCCATTTCCTTCTCCAATGCATGAAAGTGAAAAGTAAAAGGGAAGTCGCTCAGTCATGTCTGACTCTTAGCGACCCCATGGACTGCAGCCTACCAGGCTCCTCCAGCCGTGGGATTTTCCAGGCAAGAGTGCTGGAGTGGGGTGCCATTGTCTTCTCCTTTTGCAAAACACTTGCCAGTCAGAGGCAGCATGGCTCTTCCCTTTTCACAGGGGCAGAGATAAGCTCACAGAGGGCAGGGGATGCACTTCAGCCCTGCTGGGCCTAGTGTCCCGCCCCGCTGGTGCCCCCACTCCTACAAGGGAGGCTGGAGCCATGGGGAGGCCGAGGATGCCAGGCCCAGCTGCCCAGACACTGCCCTGCTTCCCCTCCTGGAAGCTTGGGCCCTTGGGTCCCAGAGGGGCACGCCTGTGGGGGGAGGGAGGCCCGACTCTCATCTGTTCCCACACAACATGGGCCCAGCTGCTAACAGGGCACTTCCTGCCCGGACCCCTGCCCAGCCTTGCCCACCCACTAGAGCCCCATCTGCCTCATCTGGAATCCCTTCCAGTCCATTCTAAGAGCCTCTCATCAAGTCCCAGGCACACCCTACACTCTCCTGCCTGTGTGGTTTTGCTCTAAAATGCCCTGCTTGAATCACTCTGCTTCCCTCCCTCCCCACTCCTCCTCCCTTCCAGGCTCTGCCCAAACCCCTCCTCCAAGCAGCCTTCCCTGATTGGTCCCCTTTCAGGGGTGAAGAGCACAGAGAGGGAAGAGCAGCTTGTAGGGAAAAGGGCGCTGGCGGTGGCCAGCCTGGGCTTCACCGAGAGACCCCACGAGACTGGAGTGGCTCAGCGTTCACACCTCTGTTTCTGTTCTTGCCTTACTGTGTGGCTTTGCTGGATCTTAGTTCCCAGGCCAGGAATTGAACCTGGGCCCTCAGCAGTGAAAGTGCAGGGTCCTAAACACTGGAGCTCCTGGGAAGTCCTCCATAAGTCCTCTGTGGATGGAGGTGGACTAAAGAGATGAGAAATGGAAGGAAGACGGGGCTTGGTGTTTAGATCTGTAAGATGCATGGTTCCTGTCCCCTCAGAGCTCCAGCGGTCATCTTGGGGGGTGTCCCGGGCTGAGGGGCCCCTTTGTCCCATCTTGGGTGGCGGCAGGGGCAGGTAGAGGCCCCTGGCCTCTCCCCAGGGCTAGGGCTGGGGCATGGAAGTCAGGTCAGCACCCTGCACCTGGCGCCCTAGGAGTGGGCTGGGAGTGAAGGCTGAAGCTCTGAGTCACCGCACTCAGAAGTCCTCCCCATCCCAGGGCCGTCCAGTGGAAATCCACTAACCTGGACAATCCCAGGCCACCCGCGGGCACCTCACTACACTGAGGCCATCTGGTTAGCAGGTCAGCCCCAGGGCTGCATGCTCCCCCTTTCTGGGGCCAGGCCTTGGTGACATTGCGAAGAGTTAGCCCCTCTTCCCTGGCAGAATTGAGGCAGCATTTCAGGAGCAGGCGGGTCTGGAGGCCCAGCAGCCTGGTCCTGGCAGGACCCTAACCCGCTGTGTGACTCGGGCAAGTCCCTTGGCATCTCTGGGCTCCAGTCCCTTCATCTGTGAAAAGGGAATAATTAACCCCGCTTCATGACATCAGAGAGGGGCTGCCGAGGAAGGGCTCTGCACCTGGCCCTGGAAAGGGGGGACCTCCATCCTTGGTCTCCTGTTGGACGCTGCACCCTGAAGGAGGCCTGGGGCGCCATCCCAGCCCCTCCCCATCCTCTGCTGGGTCTCTGTTGGTCTCTCTGCCCTGAACACACTGAGAGAGGGACCTGGGACAGCCCTGCCGGCCTCTCAAGTCCCATCTGTCCAGAATAGCTCCAACTCCCAATATTTCACAGGCAAAGCCTCTGCGCTGATGGCCTAAGTCTTTTGATAGATACTCCGTGGAAATCATTCTCCTGGATTTCTTTGACTGGGACTTGGATGGACTCTCTGATCCCAACACCCACCTCCCTTGGAGCTGGACTCAGCCGTGTTGCCTCTGGATTTAGTCAGGACCTACTGTGTCCAGCCTCCGTGTTGGGCAGAAGGGAACTGGCGGAGGCCCTGGACCTGGGTCCACACCACGTGAGCCTAGTGTGGAGGTAAATAGATGACTTTGCACACACAGTCCTTGTCTGGAAAGTACTGTACAGAGTATCAGTACCACGAATACTCTGCTCCCCTTTTCCCAAGTGTTGCTGAATTCAGGGCAGCTCTCGGTGGTTCGGGATTTTCTCCATCAGTGGATGCTAAGAGGTCAATTGACTCAGGTGACTAAAAGGTCAGGTGACTCTCCAGGTGTGCATGTGTGTGAAGCGACACTCTTATTCTGGAAAAGGTTGGAGGCTATGATGTAATGATTCCCCCAATTCACAGGTGGGAAGAGAGAGGCAGAGAGAGGCAATTACTTGTCTCAAGCCCCAGGGACAGAGTCCACTCCAGAACCCATGTAGGTGGGTGGCTGCTTCTTACATCTGGGTCTTGGGTCCTGGGTGAAAGGCTCTTGGAAGATCTGGGTGCAACCCCAGGGACCAGATGCAACAGTCAGGATGGAGGCAGGCCTGAGGGTGGGTGGGGAACAGGTTCTGCCCGTGGCCCAGCAACCTCCCCTGCCTCCTTCTCCCCTTTTGCCAGTGGCCTGAACCATGTGACCGACTGGCGATGTGTGTTCACAGCCTTCACCACTCTGCCCCCTCCCTGCCCCGACGCGGTCCTTCATGCAGCCAGTCAAGCAGCCCATCTTCTCCTATTTTAAGAATATGGGCAGTGAAGGAGGCAGATTTGATGCCTCTGACTGCTGTGCCGGTTTATGTCAGAAAGCCTGGCCTTCCCACCCAGCACTGCCCAGCTGCTGACCACGGGCCATTTCAACACCCTCCTCCTCCCTTGGTTTGCCACCCACAAAACTGCATTCCCAGTTTTCAAAGCTTGTAGAAATGAAGTCTGCTCTGTGAAATAACAGCCACCCAATCACAGTGCTCGCTGGACATCTTCCCCATTGGGTGCAGACCTGGCAAGGACTCCTGGTGCCCACGTTGCCCTGAAGCCTGGCAGCCCCTTTTCACTTCCAACAGCTTGTGCCAGCCGCTTCCATCACCTAAGTCCATCTGGAGGCTTGTGGTCCAGCCAGAAGTCAGACCATTCTGTAACTCAGGTGGTGACCTTCACCCACTTTAAAAGGATGATATCACTCATGGCTAAGAGAAGAATACAGCAACTTATTAAAGTTTACTTATTCCCCTTTTAATGTTAAAAAGAGAAAAGAGAGTGCAGTTCTGAGCCTCAGGAAGACCTGACCGATCAATATCAACCCTTATAAAAAGAGACAGCGAGGGACTTCCTGGTTGTCCAGTGGCCAAGACTCTGAGCTCCCAATACGGGGGTCCTAGGACCAATCCCTGGTCAGGGAACTAGATCCCACACAATGCAACAAAAGATGGAAGATTCCGAGAACCACAACTAAGATGCTACACAGACAAATACATATATTTTTTATTATTATTTTAAAAAGAGATCCAGGGGTTGGAGGAGTCAGGGGAAGTCCCAAGGGTGTGGGGGCCAGGAAGAGGAACACTGATGAATCCCAGGGTTGGGGAGGCGTGGGCAATGAGCTTTAGACCCCTGTCCTGGACAGCAGGTAACATTACCTGAAGCTCAGGGAGTAGCCACCTGTGCCCTTTCCAGACCAGACTCCCATTCCTTCGAGTAGAGGGCAAGTTACTGAGTCCCTGCTCACTCTGCTAGCCACACAACAGGCCCGTGAATTGGGTGACAAGGTGTTAAGGCAAGGAATAACCAGCAGATCGAGAAGATGGAAGCCTAGCGTCTCAAAATAACCATCTTACCGGGGTCTTATCGGTCCAGCATCTTTTATAGAACATAGAGGAGGAAGAGGAGAGGAAGTGAAATAAAAAGGCCATTAATCTTGCAAATACCTCCTGTTATGGCCAGTCTCAGAGAGGGGATGAGCTAATTTCTTCTTTTTTTCAATCATTCGTGGGCAGACAGGGTCAGGATGACTTCCTGAACAAACACACTTTGGTTCAACATTCAGGCAGAGGGGCAGGGCTCCCCAAGGCAGGCCATTATGTACAGACACCATCCTTTTAGTGAACAAAAGCCACGGGAAGAAAAGGGTAAAGAAATACGGATCCAACAAGGAGTCAGATTTGGTCCTTCCCTGTAACAGACACGCTGCTTAAAGCCGTCGTCAAGGCTCAGAAACCACTTCCCCACTTCTGTCCTCTCTCCTTTTTTGGAGTATCCCTGTCCTCACCTCCCAGCTTGCCCCTCCTCTCACACGCAGGCCTTTCCTCTGCTCCCTCCTTTTCTCTCTCTCTTTTTTTCCCCTCCTTTTTCTCCTCCTTTTTTCCTCCTCCTTATCTTTCTTTTCCTTCTTGCTCAGTTAGGGAGCCACTGGAAAGGTTTCCTTATTTCCTCTTTCGGCCTCCTGCTTGGGACATTTACTGCTTCAGCAACCAGCTCTCTGCAGAATCTCTGAAAAAGGCACCACTCTGCCCTCAGTGAGCCCGTGATCTCTGGTGAGTCTAAATCCCCCAAACACTGATGCTGAACAGAACTCACCACTCACGGCTGAAAATAGACCCCCTCATCTCAAGTCCCCTGAGCCAGACCAGAAACGGATAACTGTCTCCTGTCTTTTTCCTTTTGATATAATCTCATGTTTTCTTGCAGAGAAGTTGCAAGAATTGGGCCCCCCAAAATTCTCATGTCCCCGTAATTCAGATTCTGGAATCGGTAACATTTGGCATATTTGGCTTCTCTCTCTAGATAACAGACATAGACAAATAGATGAGGTTATGAGCTATAGAAAGATGGTGATTTTTTTTTTTTTGTAACTGCTGGAAATTGGGTTGCAGACACCATGACTCTTCAATCCTAAATATCTCAATGTATTCTCTAAGAACAGACTTTCTTTTATGTATCCACAGTACAGTTTTCAAAATCGCCAGTGTAACATCAGTCCAGCTCTGTGATTTCATTCATGGCTTACATGTACACTTTGCCAATCGTCCCCACAACATCATTTAGGGCTGTTTTCCCTCCAGGCCAGGATCAAATCCAGAGCTGTGTGTTGCTCAGATGCTACATCTCTGGTGTCCTTTAATCTGTCCGACTCTTTGAGTCCCCATGGAGTTCATGGAATTCTCCAGGCCAGAACACTGGAGTGGGGAGCCTTTCCCTTCTCCAGGGGATCTTCCCAACCCAGGGATCGAACCCAGGCCTCCTGCATTGCAGGCGGATTCTTTACCACCTGAGCCACAAGGGAAGCCCAACGGTATAGGAGTAGGTAGCCTATCCCTTCTCCAGCGGATCTTCCCAACCCAGGGATTGAGCACAGAAGGCTACAGGGGTAATGTGTGTTAGTATCTCATTGCTGCTATAACTTAGCAAGCTTCAGATCAGATCAGATCAGATCAGTCGCTCAGTCGTGTCCGACTCTTCGCGACCCCATGAACCGCAGCACGCCAGGCCTCCCTGTCCATCACCAGCTCCCGGAGGTCACCCAGACTCACACCCATCAAGTCAGTGATGCCATCCAGCCATCTCATCCTCTGTCGTCCCCTTCTCCTCCTGCCCTCAATCCCTCCCAGCATCAGAGTCTTCTCCAATGTGTCAACTCTTCACATGAGGTGGCCAAAATACTGGAGTTTCAGCTTTAGCATCATTCCTTCCAAAGAAATCCCAGGGCTGATCTCCTTCAGAATGGACTGGTTGGATCTTCTTGCAGTCCAAAGGACTCTCAAGAGTCTTCTCCAACGCCACAGTTCGAAAGCATCAATTCTTCGGCACTCAGCCTTCTTCACAGTCCAGCTATCACATCCATACATGACCACAGGAAAGACCATAGCCTTGACTAGGTGAACCTTTGTTGGTAAGGTAATGTCTCTGCTTTTGAATATGCTATCTAGGTTGGTCATAACTTTCCTTCCAAGGAGTAAGCATCTTTTAATTTCATGGCTGCAGTCACCATCTGCAGTGATTTTGGAGCCCAGAAAAACAAAGTCTGACACTGTTTCCACTGTTTCCCCATCTATTTCCCATGCAGTGATGGGACCAGATGCCATGATCTTCGTTTTCTGAATATTGAGCTTTAAGCCAACCTTTTCACTCTCCACTTTCACTTTCATCAAGAGGCTTTTTAGCCCCTCTTCACTTTCTGCCATAAGAGTGGTGTCATCTGCATATCTGAGGTTATTGATATTTCTCCCGGCAATCTTGATTCCAACTTGTGTTTCTTCCAGTCCAGCATTTCTCATGATGTACTCTGCATATAAGTTAAATAAACATGGTGACAATATGCAGCCTTGACGTACTCCTTTTCCTATTTGGAACCAGTCTGTTGTTCCATGACCAGTTCTAACTGTTGCTTCCTGACCTGCATACAGATTTCTTAAGAGGCAGATCAGGTGATCTGGTATTCCCATCTCTTTCAGAATTTTCCATAGTTTATTATGATCCACACAGTCAAAGGCTTTGGCATAGTCAATAAAGCAGAAATAGATGTTTTTCTGGAACTCTCTTGCTTTTTCCATGATCCAGCGGATGTTGGCAATTTGATAGAGGCCCAATATGCTACTGGAGATCAGTGGAGAAATAGCTCCAGAAAGAATGAAGGGATGGAGCCAAAACAAAAAGAATACCCAGCTGTGGATGTGTCTGGTGATAGAAGCAAAGTCCGATGCTGTAAAGAACAATATTGCATAGGAACCTGGAATGTCAGGTCCATGAATCAAGGCAAGTTGGAAGTGGTCAAACAAGAGATGGCAAGAGTGAATGTCGACATTCTAGGAATTAGCGAACTCAAATGGACTGGAATGGGTGAATTTAACTCAGATGACCATTATATCTACTACTGTGGGCAAGAATCCCTCAGAAGAAATGGAGTGGCCATCATGGTCAACAAAAGAGTCCGAAATGCAGTACTTGGATGCAATCTCAAAAACGACAGAATGATCTCTGTTCGTTTCCAAGGCAAACCATTCAATGTCACAGTAATCCAAATCTATGCCCCAACCAGTAACGCTGAAGAAGCTGAAGTTGAACAGTTCTATGAAGACGTACAAGACCTTTTAGAACTAACACCGAAAAAGGATGTCCTTTTCATTATTGGGGACTGGAATGCAAAAGTAGGAAGTCAAGAAACACCTGGAGTAACAGGCAAATTTGGCCTTGGAACACGGAATGAAGCAGGGCAAAGACTAACAGAGTTTTGCCAAGAAAATGCACTGGTCATAGCAAATACCCTCTTCCAACAACACAAGAGAAGACTCTATACATGGACATTACCAGATGGTCAACACCGAAATCAGATTGATTCTATTCTTTGCAGCCAAAGATGGAGAAGCTCTATACAATCAGCAAAAACAAGACCAGGAGCTGACTGTGGCTCAGACCATGAACTCCTTATTGCCAAATTCAGACTGAAATTGAAGAAAGTAGGGAAAACTACTAGACCATTCAGGTATGACCTAAATCAAATCCCTTATGAGTATACAGTGGAAGTGAGAAATAGATTTAAGGGCCTAGATCTGATAGATAGAGTGCCTGATGAACTATGGACTGAGGTTCGTGACATTGTACAGGAGATAGGGATCAAGACCATCCCCATGGAAAAGAAATGCAAAAAAGCAAAATGGCTGTCTGGGGAGGCCTTACAAATAGCTGTGAAAAGAAGAGAAGCGAAAAGCAAAGGAGAAAAGGAAAGATATAAACATCTAAATGCAGAGTTCCAAAGAATAGCAAGAAGAGATAAGAAAGCCTTCTTCAGTGATCAATGCAAAGAAATAGCAAGCTTAGTGGCTTACAAAAACACAATTTTATTATTGGGTTAGCAAAAAAGTCCATTCAGGTTTTTCCATAAGATGGTATGGAATATTTTAGTTTGGAAGTCCAAAAGGGGTTTCACTGGGTTAAAATCAAAGTGTTAGCAGAGTCTGTTCCTTCTAGAGGTTCTAGAGGACAATGGTTTCTTTGCCTTTTAGAGCCACGCAGTCTGTGGCTCATGACCCCATTCTCCATATTTAAAGTCAGCATCACGTGATCTTTAAATCTCTCTCTGACTCTTCTGCCACCCTCTTCTGTCTTTTAAGGACCTTTGTGATTACAATAGGTCCACCCAGATAACCCAGAATAATCTCCCTGTTTTAAGATCCTTTCTTTAATCACATCTGCAAAGAGCCTTTTGATATGTAAGACAACATATTCGCAGGTTCTGAGTATTGGGATGTGGACAAGCCACTATTCCGTCATTTCCTGAACACTTGCTTGCTTTCTGGCATAAGAAGATGTGCTGGGTTCAGGCTTCCAGGATTCCCTGAGAAGCACTGCTCTGCCCGGGTTCCTATAGAGAAGCTTCTGCTCCATAAATTCTGAAGCCCCATGCCCGCCAGCCGGCCCCTCTGGAGTCCTCCAACCTGAAAGATACACTTCCCCATCGGCTTTCTGCCCTAGCCTGGCTCCTGGTTTACACCTCAGCTCCTTCATTTGTAATATGGGACTGATAATATGTCACTGGCAGTTGTGAAAATAAAATAGGTGACCTAGGAAAAGGGCCTGACCCAGTGCCAGACAGAAGGTCAGATCAGATCAGATCAGATCAGTCGCTCAGTCGTGTCCGACTCTTTGCGACCCCATGAACCGCAGCACGCCAGGCCTCCCTGTCCATCACAAGCTCCCGGAGGTCACTCAGACTCGCATCCATCGAGTCAGTGATGCCATCCAGCCATCTCATCCTCTGTCGTCCCCTTCTCCTCCTGCCCTCAATCCCTCCCAGCATCAGAGTCTTCTCCAATGAGTCAACGCTTCGCATGAGGTGGCCAAAATACTGGAGTTTCAGCTTTAGCATCATTCCTTCTAAAGAAATTCCAGGGCTGATCTCCTTCAGAACGGACTGGTTGGATCTCCTTGCAGTCCAAGGGACTCTCAAGAGTCTTCTCCAACACCACAGTTCAAAAGCATCAATTCTTCGGCGCTCAGCCTTCTTCACAGTCCAGCTCTCACATCCATACATGACCACAGGAAAGACCATAGCCTTGACTAGGCGAACCTTTGTTGGTAAAGTAATGTCTCTGCTTTTGAATAAGGTAAGTACCAGCAAAGGCGTCTTCTCAGTCCTCTCCTAGCTGTGCCCCATCCCTTCTTCTTAGGTCCTCAGATGCATGTTCTCTGTGTTATTTTAATATTTTATTCCTTGCCTCCTCTTCCCCATTTCTGTTTCTCTTGTCATCCACTCCCCATAGTCACACCTGCTGATATACGTAATATCTGACCTTCCAACCCATCTTCCAGGCAGTTAACACATTATGTTTTTTAACTTTTAACAAATGTATTTTAAATACAAAATGCTTTTCAGGAGTCCACAGGTTTTACATCTTTAAAAAAACGACATAATTTTTAGGATTCAAAAATTCTGTTCTTCAAAAGAAATGACAGTGTTTTCTTCTGTGGTTTCAAACTTTCTACACTCAACTATTTGACTGTTCTATGCTACCCCAGACAGACCTGACATGACTGAACTGCTTTATGTGTTACTGACTTTCCCAAAAGAAAGTTTAAAAAGGAGCTTGCAGTAAATGCAAATCTCTAATACAATGCTTAACGCAATATCTAACACAAAAGAAGATTTTAAAAGATCATTTCTTTCCTCATTTGATTTGCCAGGAGTTAATTTTCTGTAAAAGCAAAAAAAAAAAAAAATCATTTACAAACTGTAACATGGAGAGTTCCTTTCTCACTCAAGATGTTTACTACTCAAAATGACAACAGTTGCATCTGTAAGAATATAATAACAGGAGTGGAAAACAGCAATGCAATTGATAAGTGTAGATGTTAAGTAAGATTTTTTAAGGAGTAGGAAGGATTAGAAGCTTGGGGAAATCCAGAATTTGAAAAAAAAAAAAAAGGAAAGAGAAAAAGATGTCCTCAACTGCGACCCCTCTGTTTATCAATAGCGTCTTGGGCTGTAGGACAGAGCGCTTGACCATGATCTGTATTGATTACAGTAGGGAGAAGGGACCTTCTGTACCGGTGATCACAGTCTTCATATCTGTCGTGCCCACGATCACACCCTCCATCAGAGTAAGAAACTCGGTTCTGCCACCTGCTCTGCCTCCACCACCAAGGCCACCACTACAAGGTGGGCTGCCAGTGTACATACACACCTGGGGTAGGTGTGCGGGCCCTCTGGGTGACAGAACAATCCACACAAATGCTCCTGCCATCCAGTTCCGGTCCATTTGCCCTCCCTTTAGCCTCCTTTGAGTCATCTACTCTCTCGAAATAAACGAAAGCATAGCCTCGGGATCGTCCAGTTCGCTGATTGTGAACCGCACTGCTGCCACTCAATGGTCACACCGCCGAGTGTAGGCGCCGAGGGGTTCGCCTGCTGCCTGTATGTCTCCTCCGGCTAGACGCTGGAGAGTGACGTCGGCTCCTTTGACGCTGGGATCCTGGAGCACCAGACCTACTTCGAGATCGCCTCTCTGGCTTCAAAGTTGTTCTCCCCTACATCATTCATGCTGGCCAGGTGCTCCCCAGAACTAAATAAGAAACAAGTCTTGGCTTGAGAACCGATGGCCGAATCAATCCACTAACTGGACGGTGGGGAAGAGGAAAGGGCCAGCAACAACGGCCCCTCCACTCATGCTCTGGCAAAAAGGTGCCACCGAGGCATTATTTTAAAAATACACAGCAGAAAAGCATTTTGTTGTTGTTACTCAGTCACTAAGTTGTGGACTGCAGAACATCAGGCTCCTCTGTCCTCCACTATCTCCCAAATTTGCTCAAACTCATGTCCATTGAGTTGGTGATGCCATCCAACCATCTCATCTTTTATCGTCCCCTTCTCCTCCTGCCTTCAATCTTCCCCAGCATCAGGGTCTTTTCTAATGAGTCAGTCTTTGCATCAAGTGACCAAAGTATTAGAGCTTCAAGTTCAGTATCAGTCCATCCAGTGAATATCAAAGATTGATTTCTTTTAGGATTGACTAGTTTGATCTTCTTGCAGTCCAAGGAAAACTCAAGAACCTTCTTCAGGACAATTCAAAAACATCAACTCTTCAACACTCAGCCTTCCTTATGGTCCAACTCTCACATTTGTACCATAGCTTTGACTATATGGATGTTTGTTGGCAAAGTGATGTCTTTCCTATTCAGTACGTACTCTACGTTTGTCATAGCTTTCCTTCCAAAAAACAAGCGTCTTTTAATTTCACGGCTGCAGTCACCTCCTACAGTGATTTTGGAGCCCCCCCACCCCCAAATAAAATCTGTCACTGTTTCTACTTTTTCCCTTTCTCTTTACCATGAAGTGATGGGACTGGATGCCATGATCTTCGTTTTTTTAATGTTGAGTTTTAAGCCAGCTTTTCCATTCTCCTCTTTAACTTTCATCAAGAGGCTCTTCAGTTCAATTTCTGTCATAAGGGTGGTGACATCTGCACATCTGAGGTTGTTGATGTTTCTCTTCACAATCTTGATTCTACCCTGTGATTCATCCAGTCTGGAATTTTGTATGACATATTCTGCATACAAGTTAAATAAGCAAGGTGTTGAGATACAGGCCCGATGTACTCCTTTCCCAATTTTGAACTAGTCTGTCGTTCCATGTCTGGTTCTAACTGTTGCTTCTTGATCTGCATACAGATTTCTCAGGAGGCAAGTAAGATGGTCGGATACTCCCATCTCTTTAAGAATTTTCCAGTTTGTTGTGATCAACACAAAGGCTTTAGCATAGTCAGTGAAGCAGAAGTAGATGTTTTTCTGGAATTCTCTTTCTCCCATGCACCCCAATGCTCACAGCAGCACTATTTACAACAGCCAAGAAATGGAAGCAACCTGAACGTCCATTAACAGATCTGTATTTGGGGGAGCAGAAATATCTCTGTAGATCCTCATCCAAACCCTCACATTATACCAAAAAACTGCAAACCAGACAGAGTGAGGAACTTGAGCAAAGTCCCAGGCACAGGTCGGGGTTGGGGGGCAGCAGAGTTTAGAACCCAGACTCCCCCTCCCAGGGCTTTCCCAGGTCCCTGATCCAGCACAGGTGCGGAATTAAGTCTGACTTGACCCCTAAGGTCCGATGGATACTGTGTGTCCAGCTGCCCCACTTCCTGGCTACCAGGTTCCCTTGCACTCTCAGTTTCCTCATCAGTGAAATGGGGGCAGGAACAGCCTTTCCGTCACAAGTGTCAGAGACCAGGCAGAAGAGCTGGTCCAGCTCATCGGGGGCCCCATCACCCAGAAATCTGGGACTGTGCTCCGGACCGAGGGCGTGCGTGTGGGGGCGCGTTAAGGTGTCCACATCCTGCTGACGCTGCCAGAGCACACCTGGTGCACACCCGGGGATGGGGATGGGGGTGGGGGCGGGCCTCGGCTCGAGGGACCTCATTGGCTGGTGGGTGATGCAGCCAGGGGGCGGGGCTTGGGCTCCGGCCTGAGCTTCACCTCTTGGCCACAAGTCCAACTCGGCACTCAACTGGTGAAACTTCCCGCTGGAGCACCCCCTCTGCCCCATCGGCCAGCGATCATCCCTCCCGGCCCTGTTCCAGCCCCACCTCTGGGTCTGGTTCCATTGCCATGAGCTACTTCGAGAAGGAGGGCAGCTGGAGCCTGTCCTTCGCGGGCGCGGGTTTCCTGGGTATCTACCACATAGGGGTGATGCACTGCCTGAGGCAGCGCGCCCCGCACCTCCTCCGCGGCGCCAGCCGCTGCTATGGCTCCTCCTCCCGGGCGCTCGCCGCCGTCATCATGGTCAGCGGTCTGTCTGTTGGTGAGTCCGGGGACTGACGGCGTGAATGAGGAGTGCAGGGAGCATCGGCTTACCTGCCCGAGTCGAGGCTGATTCCAACCTGAGAGGGTGGGAGCAGAGAGGGGTGTCTCAGGGAGCCTGGCGCAGTGCCCTGCGCTCCCTACAGCCAGCCCATTCTCACTTAATCCTTATGAGAACCCCCTAGGACGTGGGACCAAGGGCATCCCCATTTTCCAGAGGATAAATCTGAGGCTTAGAGCCTGGAAAACTGTTCCCAAGGTCAAGAGGCTGCACAGAGCATTTATTCATTGATTTATTTATTTTAATATTTATTTATTTGGCTGCTCCTGGCCTTAGTTGTTGCATACAGGATCTTTTAGTTGCAGTGTGTGGGATCTAGGGATCCCTGACCAGGCCCCCAGCTTTGGGAACCGAGAGTCTTAGCCACTGGACAACCAGGGAGTCCCCTTGCACAGAGCATTTGAAGACAGTGCTGGACACAGAAATTCTGAGCTGAAGTTGGAGCAGGGAGACCATTCATTCCCCTGGCACCTGGGAGGGAGAGCAGAGGCTGAAGGCCCCCTCCGTCCCCCGTCCTGCAGATTTGTGCTGCTCCCGCATCCTGGCCATGGTCAAGCGAATGAAGCAGCTGAGCCTGGGCATCTTCCACCCGGCCTACATGCTCATCGAGACCATCAGGCAGGACCTGCAAGACTCGCTGCCCGCAGACATTCACATCCTGGCCTCCCAGCGGCTGGGCATCTCGCTGACCCACTGGCCCGACGGCGAGAACTTCATTGTCACCAACTTTGCCACCCGCGATGAGGTCATTGAGGTGAGCAGGGGGCGGGACGCAGGGCCTGGCAGCAGGTGGGTGAGTGCCATCTCCTACTCGAGTGACCTGCAGGTGCTTTCCAGAGCAGACACTTCTCTGGGGCCCTGGGGAGGAGGGCGGATCAAGCAGGAGATGGACCTCATTTTGTTTACTAATGAGGGAGTTGAGTTGCACAGAGGGGCGGCCACGTGAGTATGGCTCCCGAGCCTGCTGTTCAGAGGCCCCTCGGCTCTACATGGAGGAATATGGCTGGGGGTGGGAGGCAAAGTCAGGCTTCTTCAGTCAGAGCCCCCGCTGGGTCTGCTCTTCCCGTGCACCCCCAACCTGGTCCTCCAGGTGCCTTTTGATGCAGCAGAGAAGCATCGATTCTCTGTTATGCGCCAGTCACCACCCCAAGTGGGACAGCAGAATGACGGACAAAAATCCTTGTCTTCCGGGGGCTCCTATTCAAACCTGTGAGGGTACAGATAATGGCCACAAGCTCGTGTAAGGACATAAGCAATCCAGTATCAGAAGGGGATATGACAGGGAGCCCCATGGTCGGAGAGGGGCTGGGTCTACAGGGAGCTCAGAGAGGTGTCGGGCACAGCTCTGCTCAGCCTTGCCCTGCAGCAGAATCCTCTTCACCGTGGTGCCCCATCGCCCAGCACGGGAACCATCTCTGGGTGCTGACCGGTGTATGGGGTGCTGTGCTAAGTCGCTCCAGTCATGTCCAATTCTTTGAGACCCTATGGACTGTAGCTCACCAGGCTCCTCTGTCCATGGGATTCTCTAGGCGGGAATACCTAGAGTTGCCCTGCCCTCCTCGATGGGATCTTCCTGACCCAGGGATCAAACCTGCATCTCTGTCTCCCACATTGGCAAGTGGGAAGCCCAGTGTGTGCAAGAGCGGAGCCAGTCCTTTGCTGTGCATTCATGTCCATGGGCTCCTAGGACTCCAGTGAGTGTCCCAGCATCCTGGCCTGGATGACACATAGTCCAGGGCCTGGCAGTCAGTAGGTGCTCAGTAAATATTAGCTGCTGCTGCTCTGATGACGAATCCGTGGAAACAAAGCTCTCACCTGCACCTCTGTCCTGTCAGAGGTGGGATGGGTTCTGCATCTCTCAGAAAGGGCTGGAGGGATGTTTCCAGGAGTTGAGTCCCAAGAGACAGTGTTCTATGCTCGATGAGTCTGGTAAGCTCTAGGTCAGCAGTTTTCAACACAGAGTGATTTTTTTCCCCCTGGAGACATTTAGCAACACTGGAGACACTTTTGGCTGTGACAGCTCAGTGTGAGTGTGTGTGCGTGCGTGTGTGTGTGTGTGTGTGTGTGCGTGTGCACACAAAGTACTGGCAGCTACAGGGTACAAGCTGGGGATGCTGTTAAACACCCTGCAACGTACAGGAGAGTGGCCCCCTCCCCGACGGAGACTCCTCCAGCCCCCAAACACCACCCATATCAGGGTCTCTGTTAAGCATCTTTTTCACTGCAGGACTTGTCAGAGCCTCTACTGGGAGGAGTAGACAGTGTTTTCCAAATGAGGAGAGAATCACGGTTTCTTGTCAGAGGTGCCCCTTGTAGGATGACCCCTGTAGGAATCTATACCTAGATTCTCGGTGAAGAATTCCTGGCAGTTGGATAAAGGAGAAATGGTGCTTGGTGTCTATCAGCAGTCATCCCGAGTCAGCAAGGGGCCTAGCAGGAGGAGGAGGGCAGGTGGACTCCTGTTCAAATCCCCTCTTACGTTTCTGGTTTTTGGCTGCACTCCACAGCCCGCAGGAATTTAGTTCCCTGAACAGGGATTGAACCCTTGCCTCTGCAGTGGAAGCACTGAGCCCTAAGCACCGAACCGCAGTTCTCAAATCCCTTTTTAACTTTGAGAGCTAGGCTGGGATGAGGTGATACCTCCCCTCCCTGGACACAGCTCTCCTGACACCAGTGTGGGCTGTCCTGGCTTGGACTCCACCCCCAGAGCAGGTGCTGAACACCAGGAACGTCAACAACTGTGTTGTCGCTGGCTTGTCTTCCCAGGCCTTGGTCTGCTCCGCGTACTTCCCTTTCTACTGTGGGACGATTCCTCCCACGTTCAGAGGGAAGGTAAGTGCACTTCGGGGGCTCAGTGACCCAGTCCACCCCATCCCTACCGAGAGGTGTGTGGGTGGAGGACCCAGGGCTCCTGGAGCACTTACTGGGTGTGTCAGCCCCTCCCCCCCACTGGTCCCAGGGGTGCTCAGAGCATCGTGGGCTAGGGGCCAATCTAGTGGTTCAGGGAAGCTGGAGCTGACCTGCTGCAGCCAGTTTCTAGGGGTGGCTTCGTGGCCTTGTGGGCAGAGAGCACCCTGAGGGCAGCAAGACCCCCTGAATTGCAGCGCTACATTGACGGCGCTCTCAGCAACATCGTGCCCTTCGTGGACTTGCCCTCCACCATCACCGTGTCGCCCTTCCACGGGACGGTGGACATCTGTCCCCAGAGCAGCTCGGCTAGCATACACGAGCTGAACGCCTTCAGTGCCAACTTCCAGATCTCCACCGAGAACTTCTTCCGGGGCATCAGCTCCTTCATCCCCTCCAGCCCCGAGGTAGGTCTGGCCCCCACCCCATGACCAGCCTTGAAGGTGTTAGAGGCTTGGCCATGATCTAGTGCCCGGTGAGTCAGATTCTGTGCCCGGGAGCCCTCCCCACAAGCTCGGGGCAGTTAGGACGTGTGTCCTGAGTCTCATGGTCAAGCCCTTGAACTCAGCCTGGGCTCCCGATGTGTCTTGCCTCATGCTTCATATCGGGACAGCACCCCAAGGCAACCTCTGCTGAACTGGGGTTTAAGCCAGGACTCTGCAGGTGCTATTCGGGGTCAGGCTAATGACAAGGTACTGTGGTCATCTCTGCTCCTCAGGGAAGGACACCGAGGCTCAGAGAGGGTAAGCAAACTTCTTCAAAGTCACCCAGCCTGGAAACAACAAAGCTAGACTTCAGATCCTCAGCTAGTCCAAACCCATGCTCAGTCTTAATGGCTGCCCTAGACTGTGGCCAGATTGACTGTCTGTATGGCAGCAAGGTGCAAGCACAGAAAAAGGTAGACAATAGAGCCTCGTTTCCTGCTTTTTGCTCTTTGGGATTTCTGGGATGTGGGTGATTTGACAACTGTTTGTGATCCTAACAAGCTCCTTCACACCAGTCACCCCGGCTCTCCCCTGGTCCTCCACTTCTCTTATGGTTGTGTGCATTTTGTAATTCATGAAACAAAGTCCTGTTCATTTAAGCTGATCCTCCCTACACCCATGGAGTGGACAGAGCATCTCAGCCCGATTTTACAACCGAGAAAGGTGAGGCTCTCAGAAAGGTGGTGCAGCCATCAAGAGGTCACTCGCAGGCTTTCCTGGGCCTGCAGGGGACTCCCTGCTCCTGGCAGGGCTCTGACGGAGAGCCTTAGCCATCTCAGGATGGTCCTGGCCATGAACATCCAAGAGCAAAGGGCACTGCCGGGTACTGATCTGTAGGGGCCCAGACATCCCTGGCCAGGCCTTGTGATCCCATTTTCCAGAGGAGGAAACTGAGGCCAGAGAAAGGAGAGTTTGGAACAAAAGCCCCCAGCCAGGACGTCTCAGAGTGGGAAGGTGAATGAAGCTGCAGGGAAGGAGTTGCTGGAGAAGACATGTCTCCCCGAGGTCCTGGGACTGTCCTCATCCAGTGCTGGCCAGGGACCCTCAGGGTCCACACGCCCTGCTGAGAGGGGGTCTTGGGAAGCACAGGCTGCCCTGGGGTCCAGCTGAAGATGAGTCTCTGGCCTGTGGCTACTGGCTCGAGGGGTAGGCGCAGGCCTGCTGCCCCACAGCCTGACCCGTGTGTTGGCAGGTAGTGGCCGACAGCTGCAGACAAGGCTACCTGGATGCCCTGAGGTTCCTGGAGAGACGCGGTAGGTGGCGGCCCCCCACAGGAGCTGGGCATCGCCCCCCTATGTGAGTGCCAGGTGGCTCCGCCTCTCAGCCATTTGAGTTCTCAAGGACCGTGGCTCGTTCATTCTCTTCCTCAGCGTCTGCTCTGTGCCGGATGCTGGGGACCCAGGGAGAAATCGCACACATGTCCTAGTCTCCAGCTGCCTGCTGCCTGGTGCCAGGGGGACAGATCAAGAGAGAGACATCCTTCAGGGATGATGGCGGGATGCTCAGGGTCACGGGAGCTCAGCAGGGGCATCTGACCCCATCTGGTGGGTTGGGTGGGCAACGAAGGCTTCCTGGAGGTGGTGACTGAGAAGCTGGGTTTTAGCTAGTCATGAAGGCTGCAGAAATATTGACAATGGGAAGAAGGCACTCTAGGTAGGGAGAAGAAGAGCAAGAGCAAAGGAACAGAACTTGATACTTCGAGGGTGCATACCTCAGTGGGGATTGTGTGTGTGTGTGTGTGTGAGAGAGAGAGAGAGAGAGAGAGATGGAGCACTGGGAGGGTCAGGGAGGTCTTCTTAGCTGGAGAGCTTGGCTGTCATCCATCAGGGCCGTGCTCTTCAACATGGTAGGGCTGAGACTTTAACTCAGGCCTTCTGGCTCCAGGGTCCGTGACACTTGACCCCCAGTCTATGGCCCCAAACCCTCAGCAGCAGGAAGTGCTCCCAGAGCACATAATATGTGCTCAGACATAGAAAGCTCAGACCCAGGCTCGGGCTTTGTGTGTTCACTGTATCTGATTCATCGCATCCGAACAACCATACACAGCAGGCCTTCATTTCCCGCCCCGTTTTCTAGGGAGGGAAACCACGCATGGAGCTGTTAGATCACAGAGCTGGCGGGGGCGGACCCCAGGATCTGAGCCCTGGGTTGGGTCTTCTGGGCCTGGGCTCTGTCAACCACCAGAAAGTGCACAGGAAGCAGACGGCAGACAGAGCAGGGCCGGGGAGCTCAGGACAAAGTCATTCAGGACCAGCCAAGGGTCCACTCATCCCGTGGTCAACATGTCCCCAGAGCTGGGTTCGGGCATCGAGGGGTGCGGGTGGTGGGGGGGTCACTGTTGCTGGGACGCTCCAGCTGTGCTGACCCATTGCGTCCCTCCTCTCCCCCCACCCAGGACTTACCAGGGAGCCAGTGCTGTGGAGGTTGGTGTCTAAGGAGCCCCCAGCCCCAGCTGATGGGACCCCAGATGCTTCCCATGACAGAGGCCTGTCGCTCAACTGGGCAGTGCCCAACGTGCTGGTCAAGGACATGCCCGACTTTGAGCAGCTCTCCCCAGAGCTGGAGGCTGGTATTGCCCCTCCCATCCCATCCATGCTCACCTTCCAGGTGCCCTGCATGTGGGGGGCCTGGGGCTGGGGCCCCCACCTTGAAGGTGCTCGTGATATGCAAGAGGACAGGACTCAGGCGTGCCGGGCGTGGTGCCCATGCCTCTTACACGTTGTCCCCTTCACGCCTCACCACAACCCGAGTGGGCCTGAGTGTTTTTCGCTGATGAGGAAACTGAAGCTCAGAGACGGGAAGGGGCTCACCAAGGTCTCAGGACCTACAACTGGGGGATTTGAACCCATGTCTGTGCCTGAGAAAGCCAGGTCTTTGCCCACTGCCCAGGGAAGGGCAGAAGGTGCTGAGGGACAAAGGAGAGGCATACATAGGCTCTCCAGGTGGAGACGGACTCATTTTACCCCCGCCCCACCGCCTGCCCCAGATACACTGAGGATGGTGCTGAATGGTCCCCACTGGACTGTTGAGGAAACCATCGCACAGAGAGCTTAAGCGGCTGCCCAAGGTCACCCAGCTGGCAAAGCAATTAGTCAGCACTCCTACTCAGTGACCTAAATGTCACAAAGGCAGCAACAGGAAAGGACATACACATGTCATGGTCGTGGGAGTGGGAGTCTGAGCAGCACCTAAGTGAAGTGTGAATGGAGGAGTTGGCCAAGCAAAAGAGGGGCCAGATGAGCATCCAGGCAATGGGTGTGGCCTGTGCAAATGTCCTGGGGTTGGTGGGGAGGGGAGGGGGCCCCTGCGGCTGAGGGAGAGGTGAGATCAACTTGGGGATGATTGGGGGGTGAGGCAGAAGGCCTCCAAAGCTGCAGGAGGAAAGAGACTGGGAGCCACTGGGGCAACCCCTCACTTTCAGAGTTCACGATTGCTCTGAACTCTGGGTCCCAGTGTTGGCTACACCCAGCTGGGAGGGGACAGGCTGAAGAGGTGGGAAGCTGGGCGGAGAGGTGATGGTGGTTGAGCCCAGAGTAGGGGCAAGGGGGTGGATGAGGAAATGAAGCGAGCCCCTCTTTCTGCCTGGGAGACCACATATGGCACAAAGACCTCAGTCTGCATCTACGCTGAGCTCCTGAGGTCCAACCTTGGGGCTCTGGAGCCCCGGCAGTGTCCCTGCAGCCACAAGGGGGCACCAGAGAGCTTCTCTGAAGGCCTTTACAGCATCTCCTAATCCTAATTCTGGTCTCCTCTACTGATGGAGATACTACCTGTATCCCATTTTTCAGAGGTGGTGACCTGGTTCAGGGACAGGAAGGGACCCACCCTAGGCCACATGGCAGGTTACAGGGAGCTAGGTCTTGGGACTGTGTTTTCAGGAACCTGGAGTTGAGGCCGGTGGTGTGTGCGTGGCCAAGCCATAGTTTGGAGGTCAGGATTTGGGTTCTGTCTGTGTCCCAGCCAGGATGCTGGGCCCTTGCACTCTGATCAGTTAAGGGGTTGGGAGCTTAGGAAGTGGTCATGTGGTCACAGCTGCTGTCATCAATGGCGCTGATGTTATGGGAAGGAGGTATGGTGGGCACTTGTCCCCCCAGGGGTCGAAGCAGACTTTCCAGAGGGGCAGGAGAGGTGGAAGAAGTACAGGGAGCCCAACAGCCTCTATCTTGGCCCCACCACTTCCTGGCAGTGGGCTTGGGCGAGTCACTGCTCCACTCTGAGCCTCAGTCTACTCATCTGTGAAAGGGGCACACTCTGCCGTTTCAGGACTAACGAGGGAGCCTGGGCGGGGCTCCATCAATGCAGCTGCTTCCCCTGCAGACTGGCTGGGAGTGGGGGCATCCTCTGTGGGCCGTGGGAGGTAGAGACGGGGCTCGGGCTGTCTTCCCTAAGGGTGACCTTGAGGGGGTGGCTGGAGGGCTGAGGGGCAACCGTGGCCTCTCTCGTAGCACTGAAGAAAGCCTGCATGCGGGACCCTGGTGCCTGGGCCTCTTTGTGCCGCTCAGGGCCTGGGCGGGCGCTGATGTACCTGCTGCTGCCCTTTGAGTACGTCTACTTCCAGAGCAGAAGGTGAGGCATGGCCAGGGGTCCTGGGAAGGGTCTGATCCATTGAGACCAGTGCCCATGGCAGGAAGGGCACTGGGGCACTGGGGCGAGGGGCAGAGCAGGGCTGGTGCCCCCAAACTGCCTGACCCTGGCTGCAGGCCCTGAGGAGTCTTGGTCTCCTTTGGAAGACGGGACTGATGGGTGGTTGGGTAACAGCTGTGACTTTAGTCCACCGGAAACGGGGCCTCGTGGTCAGCCCGGACATTCCCGTCTCTAGGATCTTTGATCCACTGTTGCACCTGTCAGAGCCTCAGAGGAAACGAGTCCTTTCTGAGGGTGGCTCTAGGGATTGGTCTGCCTCAGATTAACTGTGTGGCCCAGGCCAGGTATCTTGACCTCTCTGGGCCCCAGATTCCTTTGCTGTAAAACGAGGCCTTTCCAGAGCAGACTGGCTGTGGACAGGCCCTCGCTAACCATCTAACTTCGCTGGTTCATGGACCACTCCCTGTTGTTTGTCCATTCACTCCACCAACAGTTACTGAGGGCCCGTCAAGGGTCAGGCCTTGTCTGGGGGCCGGGAGGCAGGACTGACCGAGACCCAGCCCTGACTTTCTGGGGATCACAGCCCACCGATCGTCACATATTTATCTGTGCCATCCGGCTGTGCCTGCGGATACCTAGAGAGATCAACAGTGGCTATGGGTTCCTAGGAGAGGTGCACAGTGGCTGTGAACTGGAGCAGCTCGCATGAGGCGCTATGTGATCAGGAAAGGCTGTTTAGAGGAGGTAACTTCTGAGCTATAATCTGATGGGTAAGGATGAGTAGGAGTCCACTAGGCCAAGAAGAATGGAGCAGCATGTGCAGGGTCCTGGGGCAGAAGGCAGAGGGAGTAAAACTCATCTGAAGAGCAGAAAGGGAGGCTAGTGTGGCTGAAGCCAAAGTCTGGAGTATGTACCAGATGGAGCTGAGGAAGCTGGCAGGGGCTAGACACACAGGGGTCTGTGACCAGGTGAGGGGGGTGGTCTTTATCCTGATGGTTACAGGAAGGCCATGGAGGATTTTGGCAGGAATGTGTCATGCAGAGATCTGTATTTTTTTTTTTTTTTTAATTCCCCATTCCCTGGAAGAAGGTCTGTGACAGTGAGCCACTTGTCTCTGGCCCACTCCGTGCAGAGTCCATGATAGGGTCAGCCCTGCTGTCTGAATGGCTGGTAACCCAAAGCTGGGAGACAGCTTTCTGCTGATGTGGACTTTTTCTTATCAGAGCTTTTAGACTGCAACCACAAGTTAAAATCAAAAAAGACAAATGCAAATTCTAGCCATTTCAGTTACAAAAAGAAGATCAATGTACGAGTGTTGATGGGCAGGGGTCTTTTCTGTAAACTACATGCTCAACCACAGCATTGGAGATTCAGTGGTAGAATTCTCGTCTGCCACGTGGGAGGCCCGGGTCCGAGTACTGGCCCAAGCAGGGTCATGTTTTGAGGCTTCTCTAGTGACTCAGTTGTAAAGATCCACCTGCCAATGCAGGGAGAAGGGAGTCTGATCCCTGGGTCAGGAAGATCTCCTGCAGCAGGAAATGGCAACCTGCTCCAGTATTCTTGCCTGGAAAACCTCATGGACAGAGGAACCTGGTGAGCTCCTGTCCCTGGGGTCGCAGAGAGTTAGACAAAGCTGAGCGACTGAGCACGCACATACTCAACATATCGGTTACAATAATAGGGGCAGAAGGTCCAGGGTGGGCTGCCTGAGTCTGAGAAAGTCCCTGGCCAGGCGTGCTCTCAGCTGTAGCTGGGTGATGCTGCCCTCTGCTGATCCTGAGTGGTCTAGGTGGGGAGTCCCAGGAGGGCGCTGGGCATGGGAAGGCCAGGCTCAGATGTGTTTAGGAAGCCGCTGGCAGCCTAAAGGAGTGTGGATGAAGGGGTATAAAGGGTGGAGGGCAGGGGCTGTTCTGGGGAGGAGGAGGGGGGATAGAAACATCGAGGCATTAAGGGGATGGTCCTCACTTGGCTGGTGAGAAACTGAGGCCCAGAAAGTTTCCCTGGCCTGCCTAGACCACACAGCAGATGAACAGGGCAGCGGGGCTGCAGTGCAAGCCGGCCTGACCCCAGGGCCCTGGCCTCTCCACCCCAGGGCTTCCCACCTGTGCCCTTTGGAGTCGATGGCCCTGAGGGCCTGGTGGTCTCCGTCAAGTCCATGGTCTGTGGGGATCGTTCCCCGCTCCCTGGTGCCTCTGCAGGTGCCGACCTGCTCCACGGTGCAGTCAATGCGGCTGGAGCTCCGTACCCCGCTTCCCTCTTCCCTTAGCCCTGGTGCTTGGGTGTGGGGGCCCCCAGCTCTGCGCCAGCCCCATGGGGAGGGTGGGCTCTGCCAGGGTGGGCACAGACCAGGGCCTCTGTCATTGCCTCTCCCTCCAGATTGGTGGAGTGGCTGCCGGACATGCCCGCCGACTTGTGGTGGATGCAAGGCTTGCTGAAGAGCTTGGCCCTCGAGGTCTGTTCCAGGACGAAGGACCAGCTCCTGAGGTTGGTCGGGTGAGATGGGTGGGGGGAGGTGCTGCTGGTTCCCCAGACCCTGGGCGGGCAGTCGCATTGTCCGTGTCCCCATCCACCCGTTCGTACAGCCCCGGAACACGTGCTGGGTCCCTGCTGTGGGCCAGACCCACGATGGCCTTGAGACAGGAGCTGGCCTGTCACATCTGTCAGTCTTGGGGGGGGGGTCACCTGCCCCCTTCATCCACAGGGATGGCCTGAGTCACGGGGGATGAGTGGGTCTCTCTGCTCTGCCAGATACCCTGCCATCCTTCCAGATATCCCCCGGGCCTGGTGTGGAGTCTCCCCAACCTTCCCTCCCTCCTGGCTGGAGACCCCAGCATTCCACCCCCTGCCCCTTACACCTACTTGGCACCATTTGCTAAACAAGGAAGTCGGCACTGTGTTCCCAGGGAGCGGCTACCCTGGAACCTTCTGCTACCCCCGCTTGGCCAGGATAAGGGTTTATTGCAGAATTTGGGAGAAGAGCAACCCAGGGCTTCACCCAATCCCAGGCTCTGAAAATTCACCTTTGCTGGCTTCTGCTTCCTCTGCAGCCTGCTTGTCACCAGCCCCCTCCAGCCTAAGCCCGCTCCTCCCAAGGACCTGGCCAAGGAGCCCAGACCCGCTGATCAGGCCCGAGGGGACTGTGCCAGCCCAGCCCAGTGACTGGCCTCCCCTGACTCCCATCATGGCCCTTGTCCCATGCCCACCTTTGCCCCCAGTCCTTGAGTCCTGACCCATCTCCTGGAGCTCAGAGCCTGAGCCTAGCCCAGGGTGGGCACTGGAATTGTCAGCCACATGGAGGGTGGAGAGGACAGAGATTCTTGTCCCAGGCCATGTGGGCAGGTGGCCCCCAGGAGTGAGAAGAGCCCCCCCCCGGGTCTCTCCGTAGCCCCTGCTCCTGGGTCTTCAGGTTCTTCTTTTCCGGGTGAGGCGCAGCCTCTTGGTACAACCCCAGGTCATCTTCCCGTCTCATCACAGGGAGGAAGGAAGCCAGGGACTGAAACACATGTCTGGTTCTGGAATTTCCATTTGGGGGACTTGTGGCAGCGTCTCAGGGAATCAGGGCTTGGGTGTGTCATAGAGCAGCGTGCAGAGAACTTCAGGGAAGGTGGAGAAAATGCTACGGGCATACCAGATCCTTGGCTTCCCTGGTGGCTCAAACGGTAAAGAACCTGCCTGCAATACAAGAGACCTGGGTCAGAAAGATCCCCTGGAGAAGGAAATGGCAACCCACTCCAGGATCTTTGCCAGGAGAATTCCATGGACAGAGGAGCCTGGCAGGCTACATAGGGTAACACAGAGTCAGACAAGACAGCAATTGACACTTTCACTTGCACAGTTCAGGGAACAAGTGGAAATGTCAGGGTGAGGAGTGCCGCCTCTCTGACCCTTTCTGACTTTCTCTGTCCTGTGCTAGCCCTCGGGGGGTAATCTCCATGCTCTGCATCACTCTAGAAACCTTGATCTCTGACTTCCTCTGGGTCTATTCCCCAGGGAACCCCTGGCAGGAGATGGGAGGGTGGGAGGAGAGAGAGGGATTAAAATCTCAGAATCTCAGCTATGTGCGCTTTTGTTGGGGTTCCCAAAGGCCCCTGGCTGCCATCACCACAGGTCTCCCGGATGTGTTCCTTAAAAAGATTTTTGATGAGCAGTGCCTCCAGCCTGGCCCCTCCTTCCCTTGAGCACAGAAGGTGCTGGGACATCAGACCTCGTCCAGCGTTTCTCATGAGTTGCTCCTCTTCCCATCCTGAGAGCAAAGCCCACACCACGCCCCTGGCCAAACCCTTAAGAGACACTCAGCCCGAGGAGGGCTGGGAAGGATGAAGACTTGGAGGCAGGTGTGAGAGAAAAAGAAGCAAAGGAATAAATTTGTGAACAAGAGACATATTCATTCATTCATCTGACTTAGTGAGTTATAGGCTCTGGGGACACAGCTGTGAACAAAACTTATATTCTAGTTGGGGTATGAGAAACAGATGCTAAACAGGAAACAGGAAAAGGTGAAAATAAGATCATCTCCAGGAACGGCAGTTCTGTGAGGAGACAGGAGGGTGAGACTGATGAGGTGGGGAGCAACCTGGGACCAGGTGGTCCTGGAGGGCCTCTTTGAGGAGGTGGTACTGGAGGGGAAGTCTGAGATGAGATGTGAGAGCCAGCGAAGAGTTTTGCAAGTAAGGGGAACAGTACATGCAAAGGGGGACCTGCACTTGCAAAGGCCTTGAGTTGAGAATGAAGAGAGAGTGAAGGGGTACACTGTGGGCAGTGAGGCAATTGTGGGGTGGGCAGAGATTGGGGCATGGAGGGTACTGTTTGGATTGGGTAGTCACTGGGAGGTGGTGAGAGCAGAGAAGCAAAAGGTGACTGAAGGGTGGGTAGAATCCAGGAGGGTCTGGGCATGAGGGTGGGACAGAAAGGTGAGTGGCTCTCCAGCTCCCAGTCCTGGCTTTCCGAGCGCCAACCGTCTGCTGAGTGTGAACTGAGCCCGAGGCAGATCGCCACCTCAAGGAGCTTGCATTCCTCTATTGCTATTTCTGTGAAGGTAATAGGGAGTCTGATCCTCATGAGTGCCCACCACTTACAATTTTCAAAGCCAGTCATCTCAGTTAATTCTCACAGCAACTCTGGGAGGTGAGCATTATTCTGTCCCATTTTATGGGTGAGGAAACCAAAGCGCAGAGTGGTTCTGTGTGTTGGGGTAAGTGGTAAAGCTGTAAATGCCCAAGTGTGTGCTCCAGGCAGCAGAAGGATCTCTGGAAAAATCACAGCTTCCTTGTGCACCTGCTGTGCAATGCTGAGCAAATTCTTTCCTTGATCAATTCCTCATTTCCTTGCCTTTAAAATGACTAGTTGGTTTCTAAAGGGCTTCCAGCTCCCACAACAGAGACAACTAATACCACCCTGCTCAGGGGGAGGGGAGATGATTCCAGGAGGGGATTAGCCACAGAGGGCTAGGTGTTTGAACTGGGTCTTTATGGAAGCCTAGATTCTAGGTTGGCAGAAAGTCGCTCCAGGAGTGTGGCTGCAGGTGTAAAGACAGATTTGGGGTGCCCCCTGGTAAGTTAAAGAGACAAGGAGTCTGGCTCAGATATGTGAAGTACCTGATCCCATAGCAAATCACTGATGGAGTTAGCATTCAAGACTAGGTCAGGGGACTTCCCTGGTAGCCCAGTGGCCAAGACTCCAGATTCCAATGCAGAGGGCCTGGGTTCAATCCCTGGCCAGGAAACTGGGTCCCACACGCTGCAGCCAAGACCCAGGGGAGCCAAATAAATAAATAAAAATATTAGCAGTAAATAATCCAAAATAAATAAGATCATTAAAAAAAGACTAGTTCAGGCTGTGGTTCCATCCTGTCTGCCCGCTAAAATGCTGGGTATAAATATTGAAGCTCAGGACTTTCTTCAGAAATTCTGGCATTGAATTAGACCTGTCTAGGCAGGAATGTCGGAGAAGGCAATGGTGACCCGCTCCAGTACTCTTGCCTGGAAAATCCCATGGACAGAGGAGCCTGGTAGGCTGCAGTCTGTGGGGTCACTGAATCGGACACGACTGAGTGACTTCACTTTCACTTTTCACTTTCATGCATTGGAGAAGGAAATGGCAACCCACTCCAGTGTTCTTGCCTGGAGAATCCCAGGGACGGGGGAGCCTGGTGGGCTGCCGTCTATGGGGTCGCACAGAGTCAGACACAACTGAAGCGACTTAGCAGCAGCAGCAGCAGGCATGAATGGGATTGAAGCCTGTAGTTCCTGGGCACTAGTGTCCTCAGGGGCCACTTTGTGGGTATGACCATCTGCCTGAGTCAGCACCCTGGGCTCAGACTTTCTCAAGGTCATCTGTGGCAACAGGCTGGTAGGTGCCCATCTGTGTCTGGGGTCATGGGATGCTATTGGGTGACCTCTGCCCCAGCACTAAATCTTGGCTTCATTAGATATCCTCAGATACGTCAACCCCTCTGAACTTAGCATCCCACCCACAAGTCTGAAACTGTACACTAACTGGATATTTGGCGATGTTAAGGAACAATCATTACTTTTTAGTTGTGTTAATGTATTGGAAATATGATTTCAAAGAGTTCTTGTCTCTTGGAGATCTATGTTAAAGTAATGGCATAACACATGAGTTGCTTCAAAATCATCTGAGTGGGGAGGAGTGGGTGACAGTTGATGAAACCTGAGTTGGTAACAGTGGACAGTGGGTGATGGATGCATAGAAATTCATTCTACTATTCTTTTTGTTTTTGCATGTTTGACATATTTTGTGTATGTTTGCATATTTCCCTAATAAAAGACAGCATAATCTTAAAAATTTGATAGTCCGTACAAATAGGAAAATATGCATCAAGACAGAACATAAAACAGAGCAAAACCAGAGCCACTGGGTGTCGTGTCTATCCTGAGTCCCGCCTTGGGCGGTCATGAGGATCTGGCGAGCTGTGCGCTTTCAGCACCGCGGACAGCAACCGGCGGCCGCTCTCCGCAGTCTTAGGTATCTCACAAGTCTTGAGCAGCCTTGAGTATCTCACAGGGCAGAAAACTTCGGATCCAAGTTACTTAGGAAGAGTCTCTTCAGGACAAAAGACTATCCAGCCCCTTACTAATCCTCAGAGAAGAGGGGCTCACTACCCATGGGGAAGACCAGGACTTAGCGGATAGTTTCGACTCATAAGAATCTTCTGTTTCCTGCTCTTTAGAGATACCTTTGTCAAAAATGAATCAATCATATATGTGTGTCTGTTTCTAGACTCTCTGTCCTGTTCCATTTATCTATATGTCTATGCTTATGCCAGTCCCACTCTTTTGATTTCTAGCTTTAAGGTAAATAGATTTATAGTAAGTCTTGAAATCAAGTAGTGTGAGCATTCCAGCTCTGCTATTCTTTTTGAAAATAGTTTTGACTAGTCTGGTGACCTTGCGTTTTTATATAGGTTTTAGAACCGGCTTGTTAATTTCTACAAAAGGGCCCATTGACACTCCTCTTGGGATTGCATAGACTCTACAGATGAATTTTGAAATATTTGAAATATTTTGAAATAATTGTATCTTATCAATGTTGAGTCTTCTAATTGATGACCAAGATATATGTCACCATTTCTTTAAATTTTACAAACTTATCTCATCAATGTTTTGTAGCTTTGTTATATGAATCTTGCATATGTTTTCTTAGATTTATTCACAAGCATTTAATGCTTCTTGATGATATTACAAATGACATTTTTAAAATTTCAACTTTCAGTTGTTTATTGCTGGTATTTGATTTTTGTTTGTTGGTCCTGTGTCTTATGAGTTTGCTAAACTCATTTATTCAGTCTAGTAGCTTTTTTGGTAGGGTCCTCAGGCTCTTCTATATTAACAGAGATTTTTCTTTAGATTTCTATTCTAAAAATTAAGTCAAAAGAAAAGTTTCAAGAAGTAATACAACTGTGGTAGGCAAGAGTAACACCTCCCCAGCCCCTCAAAAGATGTCCATGTCTTCCCAGAAACTGTGACTATATGTCAAAGGTAATTAAGGTTGCAGATGGAATTAAGCTTGCTAATCAGCTGACTTTAAAATAGATTACCCTGGATTATTTATTGGGAAGACCTAATATAATTATAAGGAATCTTAAAATGGAAGAGGGAGATAGAAGAAGAATCAATATCAGAGTAAAATGAGGTGAGAAACAGTAGACCCAGCGTTGTTTGAAGAGGGAGGAAGGGACCCTGAGCCCAGGAGTGCGGGCGGCCTCTAGTGGCTGGAAAAGGCGGACAACTGGCTTCATCCTTAACCTCCAGAAAGGAATGGCGTTTTGCCAACACCTTGATTTTAGCACAGTGACACGCACATTAGACGTACAACCTACAGAACCATAAGATAATAAATATGTGTTGTTTTAAAGCCACTGAGTTTGTGGTAATTCACTATAGCAGCGATAGAAAAAGAAGACAACAACGAATATACACTATTCGTTGTAGGATTTGCCGCATTTTCTTCTCTTTCAATTATGTATATGCATTAGTGTTATAATTGTGTTGTTTCATAGGACTATTTGAAAATAAATTACAGGCAGAATTCTACACTCCCAAATACTTCATCATCTCCCCGCTAAGAAAAAAACATTCTCTTACATATCCACAGTACTTTTCAAGTTCATGAAATTTAAAATTAATACAATGCTGTTTAGTCACCAGGTCGTGTTTGACTCTTTTGTGACCCCATGGACTGTAACCTGCCAGGCTCCTCTGTCCATGGGATTTCCTAGACAAGAATACTGGAGTGGGCTGCCATTTCCTTCCCCAGCGCATCTTCCCAACCCAGGGATCAAATTCACGTCTCCTGCACTGCAGGTGAGAAGTTCCCCAGTGGCTCAGTGGTAAAGAATCCACCTTTGATGCAGGAGATGTCAGTTCGATCCCTGGGTCAGGAAGATCCCCTGGAGGAGGGCATGACAACCCACTCCAGTATTCTTGCCTGGAGAATCCCATGGACAGAGGATCCTGGTGAGTTACAGTCCATGGGGTGGCAAAGAGTCAGACACAACTAGAGTGACTGAGTACACACACATGCACTGCTGGTGGGTTCTTCACTGCTGAGCCGCCAGGAGATTCTGTCAATCAGATCAGATCAGTCACTCAGTCGTGTCTGACTCTCTGCGACCCCATGAACTGCAGCACACCAGGCCTCCCTGTCCATCACCAACTCCTGGAGGTCACTCAGACTCACATCCATCGAGTCAGTGATGCCATCCAGCCATCTCATCCTCTGTCGTCCCCTTCTCCTCCTGCCCCCAATCCCTCCCAGCATCAGAGTCTTCTCCAATGAGTCAACTCTTTGCATCAGGTGGCCAAAATACTGGAGTTTCAGCTTTAGCATCATTCCTTCCAAAGAAATCCCAGGACTGTTCTCCTTCAGAATGGACTGGTTGGATCTCCTTGTAGTCCAAGGGACTCTCAAGAGTCTTCTCCAACACCACAGTTCAAAAGCATCAATACTATATCACAATAATACAATATCCCCAGCTTATAAAGAGTCCACATTCATGTGTTGCAAATTGCCCCAAGAATGTCCTTTTCAATTATCTTTAGTCCTTTTATCTAAAACAACTTCTTTCAACTTTTTTTTGTCTTTCATGACATCGACATTTTTGAAGAGTAGAGGTGAGTTGTTACACAGACTGTTCCTTTCCTTAAGTTTTGTATTCTGTCCTGATTTATTAAATCCAGGATATGAATTTTTGGTGGGAAAACCATGTAAGTGATTTGGGATCTTTAATGTGGTATGGAGTCTGCATCTAAATTTATATCCACATCTGTATTTATGCTTGTATTATCATGTGACCACCACTAAAAGCAAGACATTTACACAATGTTTCCAATACTCTGGAGGGTAGTTTTGTGTCTTTGCCCAGTCAACCCCCTCTGCTGCCTCAAATTGAACACTTTTCTGACCTCTGATCATAGATTAGTTTTGTTCGTCCTTGAATTGTATACGAATAGAGTCATCCAACATACCACCTTTTATGTTTAGCTTCTTTTGTTCATCATTTTGACTGTGAAATTCACCTATATTGTTGCATACACCAATCATTCTTTTTTAAATCACTGTATAGTAAGAATTCCATTGTATGAATATATCACAATTTATCCAGTCTAATGTTGATGGACATTTGAGTTGTTTCTAATTCTTGTTTAATAGGTACAAAGTGTTAATTTGTTCCTAACTTCAAGCTAGCTCCTGTGTTCTTTTGAGCTAGTCCCATCATTTTTAATGGTTTCTTCTTCTGCCCCAAAGATATTTTAGGCTCATCTTCTACTTTCTTTGCCCAGCCCTGGAAGTGGCCTTTTCTCTGAGAAACCCTGGTTCCTTTTGGTGGGGAAGTATTTAGAAACCAAGATCTGGGCACTGGCTCTGCCTGGTTTTGCTGGAATACAGTGCTTAAAGGCCTTTTCAGCAAAGATAAGGAATAGATTTTAAAAATAATAAATTTATGAAATAGCTTAGATTCTAATCTAAAAGGACGGGGTTCCTCCTTGCTCTTCCATAGTGAGACCCTCATCTGAAACACCAGCTTGTTTATTTGCTCAGTTCCTCCAGCCTTTGGCTGCCTGTCTTTGTGCCATTACCTAATTGTTCTTAATGATGTCTTGGTATTTGGAATCTTCTCTTGCATTTTTGTAAAGACATCCTCAAGCCCCCTGAATCAGAGTTAATGCTCTCTTTGCACTTTTCATCCACCGTGTACACATGGCCAATGTCCCCCTTGCCAGACTGTGAGTGTCTCAATCCTGGGGAAGAAGGAGAGAGAGAAGGTAGGTCCTATCCACCTGCATTGCTCTGGATTCTTTTTTAAATTAATTAATTTATTGATTTGGCTTTGCTGGGTCTTAGTTGTAGCTTGCAGGATCTTTAATCTTTGTGTGGCATGTGGGATCTAGTTCCCTGGCCAAGGATCGAACCTGGGTCTCCTGCATTGAGTTCAGAGTCTCAACCACTGGACCACCAGGGAAGTCCCACCGCTCTGAATTCTGCTGGTATAATTATCTCTGTCCTCTCAACTGCAGTACCTAGAAGTAGAGAGTATCATTCCCTTTTCACAGTCAGGGACACTGAACCTATGCAATAGCATTGTTTCTTAAAAAAAAAGTCACGAATGTATATGACTTAATTAACAAATGTTTTATTGCTAAAAATTGCTAACCATCATTTGACAATGCAAGATCGTCACAAATGTTCTATTTGTAAACAGCACAGCATCCGCAAAGCACAATAAAATGAGCTTTGCCTGTGTGTATTTCTTGAGTGAGTGGATGAGGGGTTGTTCTAAAACCTCTATAGAATTCAGTTGTTTTGGAATTGTAGTCTTCCTAAGAAGTACGTTTTAAATACAGACTTGTGGAGCACTACCCCAAGGGTCCTGGGTATCATGAGTTCTGTGGTGGACCCTGGAAATCTTCAAGTAACAGATTTAACCCTTTCCTGCTCTCAGGATATTGTAAGCGTGTGATTCACAGGTCTTATTCTGATCTGAAATTGTCTTGGTTATTCACACATGTAAGCTCCAAGGGGGCTGGGCTCTTGCCAGTATCACTGGTCTGGACCCTCGACCCGTGGCGGGTACAGATCAGAGGCTCCCTAAATATTTGTTGAATGAATGATGAATGAATCTTTCGGGTCACTGCTAGTTGCAGTGTTTCTTGAGTTTGTGTTGAAGCTTTGCTGAAGGACAGAATCGCTGGAATCCCTGGGTTGGTTAAAATATGCGAGATGAAGGTGATGCGGACTACGGGCCAGGAGGAGGGCGGGCGAGGGGTCTTGGACGGCCCTCAGGGAGGGTGGGCGAGGGATGGCTAGGGCGGGGCTTGGGCCACGACGTCATGCCTGCATCCACGCCGGCGTCGTGACGTCACGACACGGAGCGCCCCCTCCCTCCCGCGCCGGCTGGGGCGGGGCGCGGGCCGGGCGGCGCCGTGACGTCACGCCTGCGGAGGAGCGCCGTGACGTCACGCCTGCGGAGGAGCGCCGCGCGGCGGCTGCGGGGCGGCGGGCTAGGGCGCGGGGCGGCGGCGGCGGCGGGGCTGCGGGGCTGCGGGGCCGAGCGGCGGCATGGCGGAGAGCGAGGCGGAGACCCCCAGCACGCCGGGCGAGTTCGAGAGCAAGTACTTCGAGTTCCACGGCGTGCGGCTGCCGCCCTTTTGCCGCGGGAAGATGGAGGAGATCGCCAACTTCCCGGTGCGGCCCAGCGACGTGTGGATCGTCACCTACCCCAAGTCCGGTGAGCCCTGCGCGGACCCCGCCCCGGCTGGCTCTGCGGCGCGCCGGCGTGGACCCTGCGGCCCGCGCCCGGGGAGGTGGGGGACCGACTGGGGGTGGGGGGCCGAGGGCGGGGGCGCGATGCCTGGAGCCTGACAGGGCGTGGTGGGGGTAGTCGGCCCGGGGTTTGGGGGGAAGCCTCGTGTTTGGAGGTTTAGTCCCCGGTGCCCATGGCCAGGTGGCGTCCTGTGGGGATGGAGCCTTGTTTGGCGGCGGTAGCTGCCAGGCAGACAGGCCCAGGCCCGCCACCCTTCCCTGCCTCCCTTCCCTGCCTCCCCTCCCGATGTCCAGCTGGCTGTGTGACCTTGGACAATCACTCAACCTCTCTGTTCTTGGGTTCGGTTCAGCCCTTTGATGAGCGCCAAGTCCTGGTGATGATCTTGGGGAAAAAGGGGTGAAACGGGGCGTCAGGGCTGTGTTGGTGATGATCTTGGGGAGGGGGTGAAACGGGGCGTCAGGGCTGTGTGCGTCCCTCATTTCCTGCGTGGGCACTGGCTGGGGGATGGGACTGGCCCGTGCCGAGTGCAGTGTCCGATGCGTCCCGCCTGATTCAGGGCCGCCTCCTTCACCCTGGTATAGCTTGGCTTCCGGGACCCAGGGCAGTCACATTTCCTAGCACTGGGATGTCACTTTCATGACTGCTGTGTGAAGTCCAGGTGATCGTTCCCACTTCCACTGTATGGTGGGCACTGAGGCTCAGAGAGGGGAGGTCGCTCGCCCAAGGTCACACAGCTGCTGAGCGGGAGGAGCTGAGATTTAAGGCCAGGCGGGTGTGCTTGTGCCCAGGACCTGATGTAAGAGATTTCTGAAGTAATGCCTCTTCTGAGGTTTGTAGGGAAAAGGGGCAACTTTCCTGTTTGAACATTCCTGCGGGTTTCCGTTGTTGCCGCTGTCCTGAAGAGAGAGGGTTCACTGCTCTCAACCCAGACAGTGCAGTGCGTCTTTGGCCTGGTGTCCGGGGTGGTCGGAGGAGCAGGCCGGCAGGTTGCTGGGAGAGCCCATAGGCTTGGCTGTCCTTGCTGTGCAGGGTCCCAGATGCCCAGGGGGGTAGGCCTGGTCCTCCCAGGAAGGCTGAGGAAGGGGCTTGTGAGTGGAGGGGTGGAGAGGAGTCTGGAGGCACTGCTGGGCTGTCTTTGGGAAGAAGGAAAGGAAGTGTGGGGATTCACAATGGGTCAGATTTTAGAGCTAGGGCTATCACTCATATATATATAAGACCCCCAGCTGGGTGTGGGCGGGAGAGCACTTCGATTCCCTCCTGTTACGTGGGATCACTGAAGGCTGAAAATGGCCTCCTGTCTGTTTAGAGCAGGGTCTGCCTACCTCTGAATTGTGAAAAATGTGGGCACCCTTGAGGATTTCGGAGTGGCAGATGGGCAGTTGTGGTTCTCTGTTAGGCCCCTCCATTTTGTGAGCAGGAGATGGTGGCTGAGAAGCTGGGCCGCTGGCAGGCTGGGGAGGCCCCAGGCATAGAGCTTGCTTGAAAGGCACAGCCTTGAAGCTTGTGGGGAGGCTCTAGACGGGCCCAGTGTTGGGGGCCTGCTGGGGTTCTGCAGGGACCTGGCTGGGCACCTTGATGGGAATGAGGTGTTAGTTTAAGGAAGTTTTCTGGATAACCAAACCTCACATCTTGTTTGTAGCTTGCATCTTTCAAAGATAAAAACATGTCCTTCTGAGTTTCCTCTCAGAAGGAAAGCAAAGATTGGCTCTTCCCTTCTGAAATAGAGAACCCAGCTCGGCCAGAGATCCTGGTGTGGGGTCCCTTTGCATACAGCCTGAAAGAGCCTCCTTTTCAAAGCTTAAAATTATTTTTCCCCTTATGGTCTTTCCAGGCTCTTACTGTTTCTCCATCTGCCCCCTGCTGGCTCCTTTTGCCTTTTACCTGCGGACTGGGCAGCCTGAGATGGCGCTAGTGGTAAAAAAAAAAAAAATCACAAAAAACCTGCCTGCCAATGCAGGAAACATAAGAGATGTGGATTTGACCCCTGGGTCAGGAATATCCCCTGGAGAAAGGCATGGCAACCCCCCTCCAGTGTTCTTGCCTGGAGAATCCCACGGACAGAGGAGTCCACCGGGCTACAGTCCATGGGGTTGCAGAGTCGGACACGAGTGAACAACACAAACCCATTTTAAGGGCTTCCCTGGTGACTCAGTGGCAAAGAATCCACCTGCCAGTGCAGGAGACTCAGGCTTGATCTCTGGGTAGGGAAGACCCCCCTGGAGAAGGAAATGGCAGTCCACTCCAGTCTTCTTCCCTGGATAATCCCATGGACGGAGGAGCCTGGCGGGCTACAGTCCATGCGGTCGCAGAGAGCTGGGCACGTCTGAAGCGACCGAGCATGTGCACGGGCAGCCTGAAGATGCCCTTGTTCGAACTGTGTGTGAGCCAGAGGGAAAGGACATTAGTAGCGCTCAGCTGACGACCTGGCACGCTCCGTGCTTTGTCACTTACAGAGGCCCGCGTTCATCATGGCAGTAAGCTGTCTGCGGACCTCTCTGACCAGAGGTGGTCTCCATTTCACAAGTCTGGCACAGAAACGCTGGGAGGTGAAGTGGCTCGCCCGAGCTCAAGTGCCTGGGACAAGGCTTGTTTAAGTTGACTGCAGGCCCGGGATGAAGCAGCAGCTGAGTGTCACGGATTTGTGTAGGCCAGTATCTGCTGTTCCTTTTTTGCTTTCTTCCTGGTTCTTAACCTTCACCCAGTCCGTCCTTCTTGTCCATGTCGTGGGATGGTGACAGGAAAAGTGAGAAGTTTTCTCAGGAAGGATGACCTTGCTGAGACCAGTGCTTCTGGAGGTCGCATGTCCTCTCAGCCCCCACCGCCTGTTAAGTTCATTACTCAGAATGATCCCAGAGGGGCCTGAAGACTCAGTCCCCCAAATCTAGTTTTCACTCAACCAAAGACAGCACGCCCTGGAGGTCCTCTCCAGTGGCAGCTGGTGTGGTAGGAGAAGCTGCCTGGGGGGCAGGATCTGGGTTCCCTCCTGTCCCCCACCCCACCCCAGGCAGTTGCCCTCAGGCGATTCCCCTGCTGTGAAATCCACATGGTGAACCCCAGTCACAGAGGTGGCTTCTGCTTCTGGGCCCTTGGAGGGGCTGTTACTTTGAACGCAGGCCAGGTGTAGTTTGCCTGGGCCCTCGGAGTGGTGAAGTGGCCCCTTGGCGAATCCCGTGTGCCCGGCGCTCTGCTGTGTCAATCCAGAGGCTCAGAGAAGGCAGGAACTTGCTCAGAGTCACACAGCAGCTGAGGGACAGTCAGGTCTAATCTGTCCTCTGGTCCACAGCCAGTTTCGCCCCTGCCCCTTTGGAGGAGGGAGCTGGACTCAGGCCCCAAGGAGGAGGGAGGATCCCACCTTCTCTCCCCTGCTCTGGGGTGGAAGTCTCAGGATGCTTCGGGGTTTTAGGGGTTTTGTCAGAGTTCTGAGTCCTGGGCCACGGGGACTTCAGGCGGCCCACTTCATGATTCCATTCCCTTCCCATCCCCGCCTCCCTGCTTCCTCCTCCCCACCAGGAGTGGGTCTGCAGGAGGCTCTGGCTTGGACACTGAGAGCCTGGCTTTGGAGCCTGTGTTTGAGCACAGCTGTGCTACTCACCTGCTGGCTGACCCTGGGCAGGTGAGACCACCCGTCTGAGCTGTGCTGCCCTCGAGGGTGGGAGAGGCCGCTTCAGTGCCTTGCTGGGCGGCTGTGAGGATGAGTGGGGTGATGAGCCGGGGCTCCTGCCTGGACCGGATGCACCATAAGCAGAGGGCAGGGTGTTGTCAATGCCAGCTTTCACTCCCTGAGCACCTGTGGCGCCCAGACCTTTCCTCGGGGCTGGGCATGCAGAGAAAAGTCCCGTTGGGTGCCTGTCTTCAGTGAGTGCCCAGTCTGTCAGGGGACGGACGGCTCCAGTGTGGACCCGCGGGACCCCTTGGGTTTCCAGTGCCCGAGTCTAGGGGGTCGTAGTGAGCTTGCAGGTGGCCCCAGGGCCCCTGTCCACCCCGCCTCTGGTGGGGAACGTCTTATGGGAGTGGTCGTGACAATCGGATCCTGCTTTTCTCCACAGTACTCCAGTACTTCTAGAACTTTTCTGTGTTTCTGACATTGGAGCTCAGGTGACAGGTTAGGACTGTGCTGTCTTAATACGGGAGCCTCTAGTCCCCAGGGGGGTATCGAAGTTTAAGGAATTGAAATGAAATTATAGAGATTCAGTTCCTCAGTAGCACTGGCCACACTCCACGAGCTCAGGAGCTGCACGTGGCTAGTGGTCATCGCGCTGGACAGCAGGGCTTTAGCTGTTTCCATCGTCACGGAGGTCCTGCGGGACGGCGCCAGTTCATGCTCATGGGAGCCCGTGGTGCCTTCAGTGTCCGGGGACCCTCCTCGCTGTCCAGTGTTGACGGTCCTTCTTTCTTACAGCCTTTGGTCTCAGGGTCTCTCTCTCTCTCTTTAGTCGCTAAGTCATGTCCGACTCTTGGAACCCCATGGACTGTAGCCCGCCAGGCTCCTCCTCTGTCCATGGGATTCTCCAGGCAAGAATACTGGAGTGGATTGCCATTTCCTTCTCCAGGGGGTCTCCCTGACCCAGGGATGGAACCAGGGTCTCCTGCACTGCAGGTGGCTTCTTTACCAACTGAGCCATGAGGGAAGCCCAGGGTGTCCTGTGTTAAATCTGATCTTGTCTGGGTGCTGTCTGTCCCCGAGGCCGTGGAGATCACGTGGGCTCTGGAATGTGCTCCTTGGCTTGGCCTGGGCATCCCGCTCCCGGTTTTTCTTTCCTTTGGCTCCCACCCGTCTTGAAGTGCACCCCCGTTCTCTGGTCACTGATGGGGGGCAGGGGGCAGTGAGTTACTGCCGGGGGGACGGGAGAGCCTGGCCCAACTCCAGCCCTATCGCTGTGTGACTTCAGTTTGCTCTTGAAAAATGACAGGGTTAGACCTGATGGGTTCACGTAAGTCTTAAGACCCTCCTGGGGTGGGGAGGCCCACAGGCCCCAGGCTGGATGATCTTTGGCTGAGAGCGTCCCCAGGCCTGGGAGATAGGTGCAGGGAGTGTCCAAGTGAGCCCTCAGGGAGCTCACTTGGACACTGGAAAGCCAGGCTCCTAATGCTGACAGCTGCCCGACGGGCCAGGGTGCTCATTCTCGGGGGTCAGGTCAGGGGCCCAGGAAGAGGGCCTCTGAGGAGGAGGGTTGCAGGGGTGCTGCACAGAGGAGGTGGCGGAACCTGGCCATGAGAGTTGGTGGGGCCTCCTCGTCCAACGTGTTTGAGCCTCGGAGCAGCTTCGTGTTCTTCGTTGTTGCCTCCCTTGGATAGAAACAGGCCCCCGAGGGGCAAGGGCGGTGTTAGCGCCCGAGGATGCACGTTTGACTTGCGGACAGTGGTGAGGAGCTAGCCCCAGGAGGGCTGGACAGAGGGATAGCGGTGACCTGGCCTCGGTTCTGGGCAGGATGCTCCCAGGTTCCAGGGATGGTTATCATGTTCCCCCAGCCTAGGGAGGAGACTGGCCTCAAATCCAGATCCGGAAGCAGGCTAGGAAGTTTTGGGGAGGAGCTCGCCACCCACCCTGAGCTCACATTTGTGCCAAGATCAGAGTCAGCATCCCTGCCTTCCAGCTCCAGGGTATGAGTGCTCCCCAGCTGGCACCTGCTTACTCGCCTCCCTGAAGATGTCCCCGGAGGTTTGGTTCCAAATGACTTGTCGCCTTCCTCTGTCCTTCCCCTCCCTCTCCCTTGCCTTCTCCCTCTTCCTTCCCTTTGCTCTGACTCCAGCTGTTGGCCCATATTTGAGAGGGCTTGGCTTTGGGGAAGGAGGTGGCTGGTCCCAAGAGCCAGGGTTAGCTGGGGGAGCAGTCTTCTCATCACCCTATGAAACCTGGAATGAAAGCCTCCAGAAGAACCCTCAAGGTTCTGGAGGAAGACAGGAGCAGGGCCACCGGGACGAGCATCTGCTGACGCCCGTGGAATTAGGAGGAGGCCCTGAGCCTGCTCTGAGCTCCAGGGTCTCATGGGGCTCCTTACCTCTCCTTCCTCCGAGGCAGTGAGGACTGCCATCCTCCGCCCCCACATGCACCTCCTTACTGTGCTTCTGTGGCTCCTTCACCCAGGAAGTGCTCAAACCTGCCCACCCCTCCCGGCCCCGCTGCAGTGTCGGGAGCCTTCCTCACTCACCTGGACTGTTGTGTGGCCTGCCTCCTGGGTTCACCTTTCACTCTGCAGCCAAAGTGACCTCTTAGGAACGCAAGAGCATGCCCTCGAGGGTTCGATCTCTCCCCCGACTCCGCCGTGGCCTTCGGGCAGTGGTGAAGTCCACCCCGTAGTCGTCCTCTGGTGGTCAGCTGTCCTGCCCTTACTCACCAGCACGGTGAGCATGCCTGACTGTCCCTTTCCTCCAGCCTGGCTCCCTCTGTCTGGGGTGCTCCTGCCCTCCCTTCCCTTCCTCTCCTTTTCCCTCCCCTCCGATTACCTGGTGTGGACCTCTCTTTCCAGAACGCCTCTCATCTGTTCACTGTGGGACTGAGCGTCCTCCTGTGCCTCCTCCCTCCCACCTTTTGGGACTTCAGAGGTGCCATGCCGTTGTCTGCTGGCTCGCATCGCTTCTGTTGAAAAGTCAGCTGTAATTCTTTGTTCCTTTTGGAATGGATCTTTTTTTCCCCCTTCTGGTGGCCTTCGAGATGTCCTCTTTATCTTTGGTTTTCAGCGCTTGGATATTAGGTGTCCAGATACATATATATTTTTAGGGGAGGAGAATGCTTATTCTGCTTGGGGTTCCTGAGCATCTCAGTGCTGTGCTTTGATGCCTTTCCTTATTTTGGAAGAATTCTCAGTCACCACTGCAACTATTTCTGGGGTCCCGTTCTCTCTTCTTCTTCTCAGATGCCAGTTACAGGTGTGTTAGATGGTTTGGTTCTGTCCTGTAGCTCTGGGACGTTCTGTTTTTTCACCCTGTTTTTCTCTTTGCGTCTCAGTTTGGGTAACTTCTGTTGGTCAGTCTTTAGGTTGACTGACCCTTCCACGGTGTCAGGTATACTGATGGGCCCACTGAAAGCATTCTGTATTTCTGTTACTGTGTTTTTATTTTTTCTTTAGCATTTCCGTTGTGGTTTCCATCTCTCTGCTGAAATATTCATCTGTTTATGCTTGTTGTCCATCTTCTCCATGAAACCCTTCAACATTTGAGTTCAGAACACTTTAATATTCTCTGAGTCTGATTCTGATGATTGTTTTGTCTCCTGACTGGGATTTTTTTTTTTTTTTTTGATGTGCACTACTCTTTGATTGAATGCTGGACACTGTGCCAGCATTAGAGACTGGAATCATTTTGAAAGGTTGTTGTTGAACCTCGAAAAGATGCCAGGATTCTTGGCCTCCGGAGGAGAAGAATTCAGTCTGGGGCCAGAGACGAGGCTTGATCGCTCAGAGCTTTTGTGTAATAACGTTTTCTTAAAGTATAAAGGAGATAGAGAAAGCTTCTGACATAGACAACAGAAGTAGGGAGAAAGAGTACCCGCTTGCTAGTGTTAGCAGTGGAGTTATACACTCTCCAATGAGTCCAAAGAATGTCTGGAGGTGGTAAAGACCTCACCAGACCTACTCCCTATATTTTAAGATAACAGAATTAGCCAGAAGGTTTAATCCAGAGACTGTCCTCAGGCAGGATACATTCAGTTCAGTTCAGTTCAGTTGCTCAGTCCTGTCCGACTCTTTGCGACCCCATGAACCGCAGCACACCAGGCCTCCCTGTCTATCACCAACTCCTGGAGTTCACTCAGACTCACGTCCATCGAGTCAGTGATGCCATCCAGCCATCTCATCCTCTGTCGTCCCCTTCTCCTCCTGCCCCCAATCCCTCCCAGCACCAGAGTCTTTTTCCAATGAGTCAACTCTTTGCATGAGGTGGCCAAAGTACTGGAGCAGCTTTGGCATCATTCTTTCTAAAAAACACCCAGGACTGATCTCCTTTAGAATGGGCTGGTTGGATCTCCTTGCAGTCCAAGGGACTCTCAAGAGTCTTCTCCAACACCACAGTTCAAAAGCATCAGTTCTTCAGCACTCAGCTTTCTTCACAGTCCAACTCTCACATCCATACGTGACTACTAGAAAAACCATAGCCTTGACTAGATGGACCTTTGTTGGCAAAGTAATGTCTCTGCTTTTGAATTGCTATCTAGGTTGGTCATAACTTTCCTTCCGAGGAGTAAGCGTCTTTTAATTTCATGGATGCAGTCAATATCTGCAGTGATTTTGGAGCCCAGAAAAATAACTCTGACACTGTTTCCACTGTTTCCCCATCTATTTCCCACGAAGTGATGGGACTAGATGCCATGATCTTAGTTTTCTGAATGTTGAGCTTTAAGCCAAATTTTTCACTCTCCTCTTTCACTTTCATTAAGAGGCTCTTTAGTTCTTTACTTTCTGCCATAAGGGTGGTATCATCTGCATATCTGAGGTTATTGATATTTCTCCTGGAAATCTTGATTCCAGCTTGTGCTTCTTCCAGTCCAGCATTTCTCATGATGTACTCTGCATACAAGTTAAATAAGCAGGGCGACAATGTACAGCCTTGACAAACTCCTTGTCCTATTTGGAACCAGTCTGTTGTTCCATGTCCTGTTCTAACTGTTACTCCTGACCTGCATACAGACTTCTCAAGAGGCAGATCAGGTGGTCTGGTATTCCCATCTCTTTCAGAATTTCCCACAGTTGATTGTGATCCACACAGTCAAAGGCTTTGGCATAGTCCATAAAGCAGAAATAGATGTTTTTCTGGAACTCTCTTGATTTTTAGATGATCCAGCAGATGTTGGCAATTTGATCTCTGGTTCCTCTGCCTTTTCTAACCAGCTTGAACATCAGGAAGTTCACGGTTCATGTATTGCTGAAGCCTGGCTTGGAGAATTTTGAGCGTTACTTTACTAGTGTGTGAGATGAGTGCAACTGTGCGGTAGTTTGAGCATTCTTTGGCATTGCCTTTCTTTGGGATTGGAATGAAAACTGACCTTGTCCAGTCCTGTGGCCACTGCTGAGTTTCCCAAATTCGCTGGCATATTGAGTTCAGCACTTTGACAGCGTCATCTTTCAGGATTTGAAATAGCTCCACTGGAATTCCATCACCTCCACTAGCTTTGTTCCTAGTGATGCTTTCTAAGCCCCCCTTGACTTCACATTCCAGGATGTCTGGCTCTAGGTGAGTGATCATACCATGGTGATTATCTGGGTCGTGAAAATCTTTTTTGTACAGTTCTTCTGTGTATTCTTGCCACCTCTTCTTAAGATCTTCTGCTTCTGTTAGGTCCATACCATTTCTGTCCTTTATCCAGCCCATCTTTGCAAGAAATGTTCCCTTGGTATCTCTGATTTTCTTGAAGAGATCTCTAGTCTTTCCCATTCTGTTATTTTCCTCTATTTCTTTGCATTGATCACTGAGGAAGGCTTTCTTATCTCTCCTTGCTATTCTTTGGAACTCTGCATTCAGATGCTTATATCTTTCCTTTTCTCCTTTGCTTTTCACTTCTCTCCTTTTCACAGCTATTTGTAAGGCCTCCCCAGACAGCCATTTTGCTTTTTTTGCATTTCTCTTCCATGGGGATGGTCTTGATCCCTGTCTCCTGTACAATGTCACGAACCTCCGTCCATAGTTCATCAGGCACTCTATAATCCTAAGGAATGTAGAGGAAAAAGTTTGTCCTTTCTTCCTCCTTGGGAATTCCAGACCCCTCTCTCCTTGGGGACCCCTAGACTTCTTATCAACCTGCCGAGGAAATGACTCTCTCAGTTTGTACTGATGCTTTGAAATCAGCCTGTCTCTTCTTGGCCATTAGTGTAGGCACTGAGTCAGTCTGGTAGGAACTGGGCTGTGTTTGAGTTCTGTTATCACTCTGGACGCTTGCATGTTAACTCCTGTGGCATCACCTGTGCCTCGCGTGGCGGGGGTGGTGCTGAGGCTCTTTCCCCCGTGTTCCTATCTTGTGGTTGCTCAGCTGCTAGGTTACACCTGTGCCTCGAGTGGCGGGGGCGGTGCTGAGGCTCTTTCCCCCGTGTTCCTGTCCTGTGGTTGCTCAGCTGCTCGGTTATGTTTGGACCTACTGGTTAGCACATGAGGCTTCCTCCACTGTCTCCCGGAGTTTGCTCAGATTCATGTCCATTGAGTCAGTGATGCCATCTAACCATCTCATCCTCTGCTGCCCCCATCTCCTTTTGCCTGCAGTCTTTCCCAGCCCTGCCTTCAGCATTTGGTCTGAAATAAGAGGGGTTTCTCCCCACACCCTGTCCCCTCCCTCAAGGGTGGACAGCTGGTACTTGTTGCTCTGTTACTGGCTGAGAGAGGAGGGTTTTGAGGGCGTTGCCTGGTCCAGCTGCAGCCTTAGGTAGGCTCTGGGTTTCTTGGTCTTGATGGAACTTTCTCAGTGATGCCCTCCAGTGGCTGCCAACTCTGCCTTGATGGTGGGTCTTGTGCGGGAAAGAGTCTCACATTGCTCTTTCTGCATTTGGGGTCTTCATATCCCAGGGACGGGCTTCTGCCCTGCCCATAGGGCCAGAGTTCTTTTCTTTCACCCAGTCTCCAGCCACGTTGGGTCTTCACCAGCACCCGGGGTGAGGGGAGGGGCAGCAGGTTTTGCTGCCCCTCCTCCTGTGGCTTAACACTTTCTTCCCATAGAGGACAAGGGTTCCAGGAGGTTTTCTGTTTTCCTGGGGGAGCTGGACTGACCCCAGCTGTGGCACCTTTGTGTCCGGCGCCCGCAGAGCGCCCACGGGGTGGACTGAGCACAGGTGCTCGTCCCTGCGTCCTCTTCAGACCTCATTATGTGATGACCAGAAGTAGGAAGCTCTGGGCCCCTGGGAGGAGGAGTGCGATGACTGTGGATTTCGGAGGCTCAGTGTTAGCTGACTTAGCAGCTAGAGAACCTAATGCCAGCAGAGGAGAGGGCAGCAGCTACATGGGCCCGTTCACTGCAGGGCCCAGGAGTCATGCACTGAGCCCCTTGGAGGAGTTTGAAGGCAGGAGGCTGTTGCAAAGACAGGCAGGTTTCTTTGGGTGAAGTGGGTCCAGAGAGGCCGTGGAGTTGGGACTGTCACACACAGCAACAGGCTGGGATACAGTGCTGAGTCATCAGGTGAAGACCACAACCTCACCCTCCTGCTCGGCTCTCCTGGGATGCCTGCAGTCCCCCGGGGCAGAGAGTGGAGGCGTTTCCTCTGGAGAAATTGGGAGAAATTGACCCCAAAGTGAAGACTTAGAAATGCTCCCACGCGGGCATCTGCTGTCATAGTCGTGAGGGTGCTGGGCTGGGCTGCACTCACACATGTGAGGCCCTGTGGTCAGCAGGCACGTCCACTGCAGAGAACTGTCCTGGGGCTTGTTCTCACCTCTGGGTGGACTCAAGGTCTCCAGATCTTAGCATCTCCAACAGGAAGGACAGAGACCTACCAAAAGAAGACAAAAAGCAGCAAAAGGCATTGAGTGGAATCCACCACAATGTGCAGAGCAGAAGAAAACCTAAAGAAAGAGCCGCCTCGGCACTCTTGGCTCTGTCCCACTGTAAGAGAGTGAAGGCAGGTGCGCTTGTGGTGAAGAAAGCAGTCACACCAGGAAAGACCAAGAAAGGATCCTGAAAGAACTGTTGGAATTAAAAACATTGTAGCTTAAATTTTTTAAACTCAGCTGTGAGGTTTGGATGGTGAAGCAGAGGAAATGTGCCCAAAAGTGGACAAAAATTGTTACAAATTGATGACAAGTGGGAGCAAAGAGGTAGGAAAAGTAGAAGGTCTCAGAGTTCCAGAAAGAGGGAATAGCGAGAGCAAGAGAAAGTTACTGGAGTCAGGATTTCCAGACTGGAGCTTGAGTTAAAGGCCCCCACATGCCTGAATGTGCCTCCAGGCACCACGAAAAAGAGACCGAGCTGAAGCACCTAACTGAAATTTCAGAGAAGATCGCAAAGCTTCCAGAGATAAGAATGGGCCACATTCAAGGGATGAGGAACCGGGACCTCAGAGTTCTCAGCGCAGTGCTGGCAGCTGCAAGATGGGAACAGTGCATTCAGGGTCCCCAGCCTGGAATCCCACACCCAGCTCAGCCAGCCGTCCCGAGCGTGGTAGGATCAGACGCTTGTCAGGCTCCAGCTCAGGAGGGTGGGCTCTGCCACCGTGCATGGGGAAACCAAGGGGCACATGGCTAGAGACCGGGTCGCCACAGCCCCACGGAGACGCGGGGAGACGTTAGCACATAAAACAGTGAGCAAGCAAAGGAAACACAGTCTCGTATGAGCGAGGAAGCGTTATCACTACACGCTGTTCTTTGGATTAGACCGAGAATTGTGCCAAGACCGTGTGGGCGAGAGAAGCCTGCAGGAAGGAAGGAGGCTCAGGCAGAAGTCAGTAGCCCGTCAGAACGGACAGATGTGAGATGACAGTGTGAGCACGTCAGAAACTGGAGGCTAAGAGAGGAGTCAGCAGGGCTTTGCTATGTTCGCAGGAATGGGGTGGGGAGGGGAGTGAGATTTCTGACCTCAGTCTTTTGACTCTTTTTTAAATTTATTTTTGACTGTGCTGATAGCCCTTGCTGCATGTGGGCTTTCTCTAGTTGCGTTGAGCATGGGGGCTCCTCTTCCTTGTGGCTCAGACTTAGTTGCCCCTCGGCTTGTGAAGTCTTCCCGGACCAGAAATGGAACCTGTGTTCCCTGCATTGGCAGGCGGGTTCTTAACCACTGGACTGCCAGGGAAGTCCTCTCCTGACTTTTAAACCAGGTGTACATGTGTGATCTTCGGTGAAGAATAAAAATGAAAAGAACAGAATTCCAAAGTTTCCCAGCCCCAGGATCCTGGCGCCTGGGGGTCCAGTTCCGACTGGTTCCGACTGTGGTGTGCTGGTACGTCCTGTCCCCAAGGGTTCTGGTGGGAATCTTGACGGGCTCCACCCCAGCCATCCCTAGGGAGTTCCGCCCAAAACCTCAGCGTTCTCTGCGAGTCAGAGTCACTGCCACCGCCTCAGAGCTGCCTGGGAGCAGTTTCCCTGCCGTCAGCAGAAGCACGCCTGTGAGCCATCGACTCGCATCTGTTGACTTGAAAACGAGCTGCGGGAAAGCGTGTGGCTCGTGTTACTCCCGCCTGGCCAGTCCCGTGTGTCCCTGGGTTGAAAGCCTGGCTCTCCTCCACCTCACCTTGAATTTGCTGGGCGGCGGGCTGGCCTCCTGGGCACCTCTCCCCAGGGGCATTAGACGCAGAGGGGTGGCGGGGAGGGTGCTGAGGCCCGGCTTCACCCCCACGTGCTTTTGCCCATCCCGTCTGGGTGGCTGGCTGTGGCCCCCCATGCTCCCCCAGGGGTGCTGGAGAGGCCGTCCATGTAGGGCTGTGGTTCCCACCACTCCAGGGGTCACTCTCCCTCCCCAGCCCTGTGACCTTGGCCCGGAACCTGAACCCTGAGCTTCTTTATCCACCCTGGGGGTGCTTGTCAACTCTGCCCTGGCTGTGTCGGGCCTTGCCCTGGGTGTCACCCATCAGCCCATCTTTGCGGGAAGGCGGCCTGGCTTGGGGTGCAAGGAGGCTGGGGTATTTCCCATATGAGCGGTCCAGGTGAGCAGGGCCCGCAGGTGTTAGGGGATGTGACCTGGGGTGGCAGGAGGCAGGGGTCCAGCTTCTCCCTGGAGCCAAGAACAGGGCACAGCCTTGCCAACCACCTTGGTGTTAGCGCTGTGAGACCTGTGCTGGCCTCCTGGCCCCCCAGAGCGACGGGTAGTACCTGGGTTGTTCTGGGCCACTGAGTTGGTGGTAATTGGTTACAGCCACTGTAGAAACTAGTAACACGATGCAGCCTTGCTCCCTGCCCACGTGAGCTGCGCCCCCCTACCCCGTCAGCTCCGCAGTGGCGCCCGGAGCACTGCGTGCAGCTGGACAGGAAGCCCAGGGTGCCTGTTGCCCCCGGGGATAGGGAGACTTGGAGGGTCCCAGGGAGGCCTCTGAGTGGTGGTCCACAGCACAAGTCCAAGGTGACTGGGCAGAAGGGCAGCCCGTGGCAGGCCTGGGCCCTGGATGCTGGGTGCTGGGGTTGGTGGAGAAGGCTGGCCGCAGCATAGAGGGCCAGAGCCGGGGAGAGGAGGCCGCAGGCTGAGCAGGACTGCTGCGTCCCTGGACGTGAGAACGGCAGGCAGGGCCTGGGCCCGGGGTTCCCGACCATGGTAGCCAGGAGAGTGGGTGGACGGGCTGGACAGGGGGACACCTCGGCTGCGGGACTTGGAGACGCCAGTGGGTAGGGGAGGCACCTGGTAGAGAGCTTGCAGAGCCGGGGCTACCTGCAGGGCCTGCGTTTGGACTTCGGTTGAGGGGCTTTGTCTGGACCCGGGTGGTGACTGCCTGGTAGAGTCATCATCCCTGGTCATTCTTTTCCGTGGTGGTTTGGTCACATCCGGGTGGCCTGGAGACGTTGGGGGCCGTTGCCCGAGCTGGTCCCATGTCCCCCACTCCCCATCCTCCCTGGTGCCCGGCAGGAGCATGGTGTGCCCTCCTGAGCTGGAGACAGGAGGGCCAAGCGGTTCCCTACCAGGAAATGGACTTACAGGGCTGGCCTGGAGAGGGGACTGCGAGGGACAGGCTGCAGAGAGCTTCCTGTGGGCTCTAACGATGCTGGCCTTCCGGCGCAGCTCCTTAATGGAGGCACAGATGGAGCTTGTGAAATTGCTGTGTCGATATCGATGTTAGATGTACTAATGTGCAGGAATGGCCGTCTGGGTCATGCCTGTGGGGGCTCCTGGGGTGGGGGTGGCAGCACTCAATGTAGATCCTGAAGAACTCCTTGGTGGTGGTGGTTCAGTCACTCAGTCGCGGACTGTAGCCTGCCAGTCTTCTCTGTCCATGAGATTTCCTAGACACGAATACTGGAGTGGGTTGCCATTTCCTCCTCCAGGGAATATTCCCAACCCAGCGATCAAACTCACGTCTCCTGCACTGCAGGCAGATTCTTTACCATTGAACCACCAGGGAAGCCTGAAGACCTCCCTGGGAGGAAACTGCCCACAGTCTGATTTCTAAGAGTAACCCCCTGGTTCCCACCCCCACTCTCCGCGCCTGCCCCCACCCAAGTGCAGCTGCCTTGAGCTGCTGGGTGGTTGGACCTCAGCAGGAGGAATAGGCGGATGGGAGCCACACACTGGCGCTGTGACCTTGGGCACCATTAGGCCTCAGGAGCCTCACCTCTAAATGGGGTGATGGTCCCCACGTCTCAGGCTGGAGGGCGGCCACGGCCACAGTGCAGACTCCTTTGGCGTCTCGCTCACTTGCTCAGCGTCGTGTCTGGACCCAGCCCCGCTGGGCACTGTGGCCCTTTGTGGCTCCTGTGGTCCAAGCCTCGGGCTGATTCATCCATCCTGCTGCTCACCGACGTTACCATTGTTCCCAAGGTTTGCTCCTCTGAGGAACACTGCAGGGCTGTCCGGATCTGTGTCTCTCAGCGTGGTCCTGGCTGTTGCTGTTCCTCAGTTGCCCAGTCGTGTCTGACTTTTTGAGATCCCATGGACTGCAGCACGCCAGGCCTCTCTGTCCCTCACCGTCTCCCAGGGTTTGCCCAAGTTCATGTCCATTTCATCGGTAATGTCATCTCATCCCCTGATGCCCTCTTCTCTTTCTGCCCTCAGTCTTTCCCAGTGTCAGGGACTTTTCCAGTGAACCAGCTGTTCGCATCAGAGGGCCAAAATACTGGAGTTTCAACTTCAGCATCAGTCCTTCCAATGAGTGTTCAGGGTTGATTTCCCTTAAGATTAACTGGTTTGATCTCCTTGCTGTCCAAGAGACTCTCAAGAGTCTTCTCCAGCACCACAGTTTGAAGGCATCAATTCTTCAGCGCTATGCCTTCTTTACAGTCCATCTCTCATAACCGTAGGTGACCACTGAGAAGAGCATAACCTCAACTACAGGGACCTTTGTTGGCAGAGTAATGTCTCTAGTTTTTCAGCACACTGTCTAGGTTTGTCGTAGTTTCCCTGCCAAGAAGCAGACGTCTTCTGATTTCATGGCTGCAGTTACCAACGGTGGTGATTCTGGAGCCCAAGCAGAGCAATCTATCACTGCTTTCACCTTTTGCTCCTCTGAGTAACTGCGGGGCTGTTCTGGCCCATGTCTCTAGGTGTTGTCCTGATACGTTTCTCCTTACAGGTCAGACCCGTGTTTTGCTATAGTAGATACCAGGAGAGGTGGTTTTCATTGTAAATAATAATTGATTGGCCAGTCATTCCCCTGGACCCTCATCACTCCTGGGTAAATGGAAATTCAGGTTCTGGAAGCCCAGGACTGAGATCACGCGCTCATCACAGTCCTCAGGTCCATGGGGATGGCAGGCACCGCATGTCCTGTTCACCCCTCATGGCGGCCCCCGAGAAATCTCCTGTCTGCATTCGGTGCCAGCAAGACGGAGCTCAGAAAGGCCGGCTCAGCCACAGTCACCCCGAGAGGTGGCATCGAAGCGGCCAGTGTTCCTACACTCGACTCAGGACACTGCCGAGACCTCCCCACAAAACCTGCAACCCTTCAGCCCTTTCCTGGAGCGGTCGGTGCTCCCCCGAGAGCAGGCTGGCCCCTGGGCGTCCTTCCAGGCGCCCCCTCACCAGCTTCTCCCCCCAGGCACCAGCTTGCTGCAGGAAGTGGTCTACTTGGTGAGCCAGGGCGCTGACCCCGATGAGATCGGCTTGATGAACATCGATGAGCAGCTCCCAGTCCTGGAGTACCCACAGCCAGGCCTGGACATCATCAAGGTGGGCTCAGGGCAGGCGTCACAGCCCAGTGAGCCCCTTGGGGGCCGTCCTGTGGTTGCTTCTGAGGGGTTCCTGGGGCCCCTTTGGTTGGAAGGAAAACAGCGAGCTCCTGGGATCCCAGGTGGCTGGCAGGGAGAGACTGCTGGCCTGAGCTGGCGACGGCGACCCTGGCACCGAACCAGAGGGTGACGGGGTGACTTCGAGGAGGAGAGGAGGCCACTGCCAGGAGTAGGGGGAGGTGGGGTGAGGGGTCTCCTGCTGTGGTTCATCCTGCCTCTTGTGGGGACTGGGTAGGATATGTTTGCATCATAAATACTTGGTACCAAGAGTGAAACAAACATCCCCGAGTCCCATCCGGCCCACCCCTCATGTTATCTGGGTTTTTTTCTCTGCGCCCTCCCCTCCACCACCTCTCAGTTCAGGCCTCACTTCCCCTGCTGGCCCCCCCGTCCATTCTCCTGTGAGGTGGGCATTCTGAAGCTCTGAGAGCACCCCCACACCCCCAGGTCAGTGTTTGCATTGCCACCGGCCAAGCCCCTCTGTGGAGCCAGGTGGGTGCCCACTGCTGCTGCCCTGCTCCTGGCCTTGGGGTCCCACCCAGAACTGAGCTGACCCTGTGACGTCAGAGCCCTTGCAGCACTTAGAGCCCACAGGACGGGAAAACCGAGGGTCCTAGTGGTCGAAGGGCGGCCCCTCCAGACAGGAGCAACGTGGACGGGCTAGGCCCTGTCGGCGGGGACCCCCTGAGTCAGGCCGATGGAGGGGCCGATGGAGGGGCCAGGCGCGGCCAGGAGCAGTGGGGAGCCTGCGCTGAGACCACTGCAGAGCCCAGCGGCCCTCCTCCCGGTGCTTTTGTTTCCTCCGTGGCCCTCCAGGGCCCATCCTGCAGCCCGCCCTCGCATCCTCTGAGCAGACCCCTGCCGGTACACCTAGACTCAGGCTGTTGGTGCCCGTGTCGGGCTCATGTCTGCCCCCCAGGGTCCAGCCTGGGCAGGGCTGGGGGTCGTATCTCAGGGAGACGTTTCTGGAGCAGGGGTGCTGGTTCTGATTCGTCCGAGGCCCCATCGGGCCCGGGCTGGTCAGAAAGTCTGCGTGTCCTCCTCTGACCGTCTCCCCTCTCTGCCCGCCACAGGAGCTGACATCTCCCCGCCTCATCAAAAGCCACCTCCCCTACCGCTTCCTGCCCTCCGACCTTCACAACGGCGATTCCAAGGTAACCCTGGCTCCGCCCTGCCCCCGGCCGCTCCCCACGCCTGGAACCAGGGGCGCACGTGCAGTCCAGACTGTGGTCTGCAACAGGCACGAGTTCCCAGAGAACCGCGGTGGGGTGGGATCCCCGGAGAGATGTCCTTGAGCCTTGTCGCTAGTGTTTTATATCCATGTTGCTTATCTGGGTTCTTCCTTACAGTTGAACTTGACCAGCCAGGGCTCAGCCTCTGCCTATTTAAGACCTCAGGACTCTCGGCTACTTTCATTGTCTCTGCTTTTTTCTGTTTTCTCAACTGCATGAGATGTTTGAGGTCTGTAGTTCTCATCACCAGGAGGGTCAGGGCCATGATTTCTCTGTCTTCTGCTGATTTTAAAGTAGTGCTAGAGACACCAAAGCATTCTTAGCAGCCCACTGTCCAGTCGCCAGGCCGGATCACCCTCAGCGCCCATCACCAGGTGAATGGGTATGAAAGGTCTGGTAGATGTGTACAGTGGAGAACCATTCAGCCGTAAAAAGAGATGGGGATTCTGCCGTTTGCAGCAGTGGGGCTGGACTTGGGGGGCATTATGCTAAGTCAGACAGAGAAGAACAAATACTGTTTGGTATCACTTTATATGATTTTTTCAGTGAAATCTGAAAAACTGCAATAAACTAGTGAATGTAATAAAAACAACCAGACTCAAAGATAAAAAGAAAACCAGTGATTACCAGTGGGGAGAGGGAAGGGGGCAGGGCAAGATAGGAATGGGGATTAAGCGATACAAACTGTTATATAAAATGGACGTGAACTTGGGCAAACTCTGGGAGATGGTGAGGGACAGGGAGGCCTGGCGTGCTGCAGTCCATGGGGTCGCAAAGAGTCGGACACGACTGGGCAAGTGAACAACAGCAACAACGTGTATAAGATGAGCTACAGGGCTACATTGTACATCATGAGGAATGTAGCACATATCTTATGTAAAAGGAGTATACTCTTTACAAATTTTGAATCACTGTGTTTTATACATGTGACGTATATAATACTGTATATCAACTATCAGTTCAGTTACTCAGTCGTGTCTGACTTTATAACCCCATGGATTGCAGCACACCAGGTCTCCCTGTCCATCACAAATTCCCAGAGCTTGCTCAAACTCATGTCCATTGAGTCGGTGATGCCATCCAACCATCTCATCCTCTGTCAGCCCCTTCTCCTCCTGCCTTCAATCTTCCCAAGCATCAGGGTCTTTTCCAAGGAGTCAGCTCTTCTCATCAGGTGGCCAGAGTATTGGAGCTTCAGCTTCAGCATCAGTCCTTCCAGTGAATATTCAGGACTGATTTCCTTAATGATTGACTGGTTTGATCTCCTTGCAGTTCAAGGGACTCTCAAGAGTCTTCTCTAAAGTATCAACTATGCTATGCTATGCTATGCTAAGTCACTTCAGTCGTGTCCAACTCTGTGTGACCCCATAGACGGCAGCTTACCAGGCTTCCCCGTCCCTGGGATTCTCCAGGCAAGAACACTGGAGTGGGTTGCCATTTCCTTCTCCAATGCATGAAAGTGAAAAGAGAAAGTGAAGTCGCTCAGTCATGTCTGACTCTTAGTGACCCCATGGACTGCAGCCTACCAGGCTCCTCCGTCCGTGGGATTTTCCAGGCAAGAGTACTGGAGTGGGGTGCCATTGCCTTCTCCGAAGTATCAACTATAGTTTAATTTAAAAAAAACAAGTAGTGCTAGAGGACAGAAGTGTGATCAAACACGCAAGTGGTTGTCCTAGCTGACGCTGTCGTGTGGACAGGAGTGCAGCTCGCTGAGACAGAGCCACGGTGAGCAGGCATTTGGTCCTGGTGTGTGAGGGGCTGACCTCACCGTGGGTAATGGGCTAACAGAGCAGCTTGTAGGTCAGTGGAGCCTGCCCGGGGCGGCCTTCCTGGGCCGGAGGATTGCAGACTAACCTCCCCCGTCTGCCCGCCTGTGCCTCCTCCTCCCCCTCCCCCCCCCCCCCCCACAGGTCATCTACATGGCCCGGAACCCCAAGGACCTGGTGGTGTCTTATTACCAGTTCCACCGCTCGCTGCGGACCATGAGCTACCGAGGCACATTCCAGGAGTTCTGCCGGAGGTTCATGAACGACAAGTGTGAGTGTCTGTGTGTGATGTTCCCGCGAGGGTGCTTCCTGTCACCCCAGGACTGTGATAACTGCGGGGCCGACCTGCTTCCCTGCTGGTGGGCAGCGGAGCTCGGTCTGAGGGGGGTCAGGAAGCTTGCGCCAGGCCGAGTGGGCATCCGATGCCAAAGCCTATCTTTCTCCGCACACCGTTGGGGTTCTGAGAAGTCCCCCGGTTAAAAGCATCTGTATCCCTGCCTGGATTCCAAGCTGTGGGAACAGTGGCCTAGATCCCCCCATTATTGGTGCCTGAAGCCAGCGTGGAGGCTGTGGCTTCATGTGAGGGCCCCAGGCCTTCAGCTGGACTTGAGGGTCAGGCGTGGCCGCCAGCCTCAGGCCAGTGTAGCAGGTGGGATTCACTCCGAGGGAGGGGCGGGACAGTGCTCTGGGCAGGAAGCATGTTGTTGGGGGAGAGGCCTCGGCAGGGGCCGAGCGTGCCAGGGCCCCTCCATCCATGTCTGCCCTCCCTGGGGAGGAGTGGACCAGGGAGGGAGCTGTCCCCTTGGCTGTGTCGTTGGTTCTGTTCCCCTACCCGCCAACCCTGGCTTCTCTGCACACCCTGCTACTTAAGACTTTGCGCCCAGGAGAGTTTTGAAATTAATTAAATCTGTCTGGAGACTCTCCTGCAAATACACTTCCTGTTTTATTTCCCAGCTTGGGGAACCCTCAGCCTGACTGTCCATTCGTTGTCCAGCCCAGGCAGGGCAGGGGTTCTGCAATGAGATTATGTGGCAGGAGCAGGATAAAGCGCATAGAGGCAGTACAGGAACGCAATACCCCAAGTTTACATGGGACCTGAGGCAGCTGAACTGGAGCCTGGCTGAAGACCAGACCTCCTGAGTGAGCTCCCCACAGTGCCTGAGGCCCTCACTTTCCTGCCCTTGTGTCTCTGCTTCAGTCCAGCCTGGGGAGGAGGGACCCTGGATGGGAAGGGGCAAGTGTAGGGCCCAACGCTGTGCCTTAAGGCCCTGGGAACCTGCTGAAGGCCTCTGTTCGGCCTCCCTTCCACCCAGCCCATCAGCTGGCTCGGGCCCCCTCCTGGTCTGTCAGGCATTTGGTTCCCAGAGCCATTTTTTGAGTCCTGGTTTGCGTTCCTGCCTTTAAAGCAGCCGCCAGCACGGAAACACCACCATTGCAAACACTGGGTGTCCACTGCGTTCACACTGCCCCACAGTACAGACCTTAAAAGCCCCCTGCTCAGGCCGGAGGAGTTATAAGTTATCCAGTACAGGCCCCTCCACCTCGTGAAGGTCACGGCACTGCCCAGCACTGACGTTCAAGGCTGCACACGCTTGCTGTGGTCCCCCACAGCCCCTGCACCCGAGCACCTGGTCCCATTTCTTCCCTGCTCTGAGGAGGCTTGCCTTCTCTGTCCAAGGTGCTGAAGAGCTTGAGTGCCGTGCAGAAGAAGAGGCAGTGAACCTCGCTGTCCGTCCACTGACAGCCTGGGCGCGCTGCCCCGAGGCCTGTGTCGGGTCGTGATGCACACACTGCAGGGCCGGGGGCGGGGGGGCCTGGGCCCGAGTGCCGGGGGACAGGAGCCGGGTGGAGGAGTGCCTGCGTCCTCCGTCTTCTCGGCCCCACTGTCCCCGAGTCCCCGCCGCCCTATCCTCAGGCCCTGGCTGTCTGTCTGCGAGTGTTCTCTGGGAGGGTGGGGGTGTTCTGGTCTCCATGTCCATGCCCAGTGGACTGCTCATTCCCAGGGATGCTGGTGTGCGTGCCAGCTGTGGGCCCAGACTCGGCAGCATCTGCTCAGGGCCCCAGGGTTACCAGCCTGCCAGCGAGTTGGTCAGGTCCCTTCCTTCTCTGGACTCACCCCCATGCTGAAGATCGGGAAGGCTGGCCTGGCCCTCATGTCCTGCCCTGTGCGTGGGTCTCCTCCTGGTGTGGGAGGAGCAGGGATGTGCCAGGCCGATGGGAGGGTGCGAGACCTGGAGTCTGAAACCTTGGCCGCGGGGGACCGGGCCAGGAGGGCCAGGGTTCACCCAGCAGTGGGCCCAGTGAGGCCTTTGGCTGCAGCCTGCACTGTTGATTCATTTCTTTGTTTTTTTAAAATTTTTTTAAAATATAAATTTATTTATTTTAATTGGAGGTTAATTAGTTCACAGTATTGTATTGGTTTTGCCATACATCAACATGTTGATTCATTTCTGCTCACTCACCCCCCATCCCCTTCCAGAGCGCCCCCTTCCTTCTCCATAAATGGCCTGAAGAGGGCCTTCTGCTCTGCTCCACCCCCACCGCCAGCACCCCCTGACCGGATACCTCCACTCCCAGGACCCATGTCGGACTGTGGGCCTAGGCTGCTGCTGTGCTGCGCCCTGTCGGGGGATGGCAGACTGCTGATGGATTGGGCTGGTGGGGTTGGGGTCCCCATTTCCCAGACTTGGTCACACGTGTACACATGGCTGTGCCACTCTGTGGACTTCAGTAGTACACATGGGACCCCCAGTGCCTCCCACCAGAGAGGACACACAGCGACGCCCCCGCTGGTCCCCAGGGGTCGAGACCTGTACCTGCTTCTCTTGGGGCGGCAACCCAGCGGTAGGGGGTGGGGGGGTGCAGGTTCTATTGTTACCCCGTTCACGGAGGAGGAGGTGCAGACAGGTTCAGGGTCTGCTCCGTCTCACAGCCAGTGAGGGTGTGTGAGCTGGCTGCCTCTGATCCAAGTCCTCATCCTCTGCCCCCCTGCCTGGCCACTGTTTCATGGTGCCATCTGCCTCTGACCCCCTCCCCGCCCTGCCCCCCCCCCCCCCCCGCCCGTGCCCCCCCCCCCCCCCCCCCCGGCTTCTCTGAGGCCCCTTTGCAGCCCCCTGCCCTGCTTCCCGCTCAGCCCTCGCAGCTCTCTCCAAGCTTGCCTGGCGTGGGAGGTGCCTGCCCCAGGCCTTGGGGCTCCCTCCCTGTGCTGGTCACTCCCATGTGGCCATCACCAGTGTCCTTGGGCTTTGCCATCAAGCCAGGAGCTCCTCTGGTCTTGGGCTGTGCGTCGTGTCCTGGGGTTCGGGAGGTGGATGGGTGCTCAGCTAAGTGAGGGCCCCAGCAGTGTGGCCACCCCTCTTGACTGGCCTCTGTTGTCCGGCTGAACCTGCTTCCCGAGGCCCCACTGGCTCAGGGGCCCCCACGTTCTCTGGCCGAGACCTCTCTCTGGTCCACGTGGAAGCCCCCTTAGAAGCTGCCCTCACAGTGGGGGGCGTCAGTGTGAACCGGTGGGCACGAGAACCCATAGTTTCTACAAAGAACGCTGTGAAGCGGCCTGGCCACACTGACTGGTACATGGGTCCCCCTGTGGCCGTGGGACCCCAGCCCCAGGCCACAGCCCGGAGGGTTGTGGGACACGCCGGCTGCGGTGCAGGCTTGAGCTCGTGTGTTGGGATGGCCCGCTGCCCCTCTTCACGCCGGGCCTCCCCGTCCTGCCTGTGTCTGGCCCCATGTCAGCTCCACCCTCCCCGACTACAGACCAACTGTCCCTGGGCCCAGCTCCTCTGGGCGGCCCTCTCTTGCAGTCACTGTGTGTCCGAGAAGCTCCTGGAGCCGGCGCCTGTGCCCCCCGGGGACGGAGGCCTCCCCACTCAGGGTTGGGCCTTGGGCATCTGGGAGGTGGGGCGGAGGCCGGCAGGCGGGAGTGGTGTGGCAGGCGGCCAGGGGACGTGCGGCTGCCTAAGGAGCTGGAGCTGCATCACAGCTGCTGGGCAGAGAAGCAATCCGCCGTCCATACGCCCCGTCCCTCCTGTGACTTCTCCTGTCCCCTTGTGTCCACAGTGGGCTACGGCTCCTGGTTTGAGCACGTGCAGGAGTTCTGGGAGCACCACATGGATGCGAACGTGCTGTTCCTCAAGTACGAAGACATGCACCGGGTGAGTGCTGGGGGTGGGTGCCTGCTGGTGAGCGCCTTAGGGTGAGTGCCTCAGAGGTATGTCCTGAGGGCTGAGTGCCTCGGGGGCGTGTCCTGAGGGGTGGGTGCCTCAGGGGTGTGTGCCCTGGTGTGTAGGTGCCGAGGGGCAGGGGTGATGTTCCAGGTTCCACACCTTTAGTCCCACAGTGGAGCCCTCAGGGAGGGTGGGGCCTGCAGTGCCTGGTTATCAGGGGTGTGTCTGGGACCCCAGGATTCCAGGTGGGCCCAGGGCCCCTGACAGGGCTTTGCCTCCAGCCCGTGCAGGCCCCCAGGCCCCTGCCCTGGCCTGGGCCATGTGCAGCTCCCGAGTTGGGGGTGGCCTGCAGTGCTTCCGAAAGGCCTGTTTATTTTTCTGCTTCGACGGTGGTGGAGCACCACCCAGCACCCTGTCCAAGGTGAGGGGACCAGCTCGGGGCAAAGGCCGAGGTGGCCGAGTCTGCGTTTCTCGTCCAGGCTGTCTGTCTGTCTGTTGGGGGCGGGGGTTTGGTTTGCAGGCTGCTGACCACCTGGCGGGTATGTGCCGGTGTCTGGCCTCTGCTCCCCTTGGTGAGCTCCCCTGCTCCCTGGGGCACGTTCTGGGCAGCGTGTCTGCCGTTGCATGTTTGTCCATCCACTCAGGGCTTCGGGTGTTCGGGCTGTCCCCGTTCTGGATCACTGTGAGCAGAGTGCTGTTAGCGTCCCCGCGTCTGGGCAGACACGGGTTGTTTTTTCATCTGTTTTCCCCTCCACCCCTGTGCCAGGATGGGGGGCACGGGGCTCCATGGCAGGGCAGGATGAGGAGGAGCCTGCCCATCCAGCTGCGGATGCACCTGCAGGGCCCAGTGCCGGCTGGCAGGTTGCTCCCAGCGCCTCACTTTTATGAGTCACTTAGTATTTCATCCCGAGGGAGCAGGGCGTGCAGTTTACAGAAAACGTCAGAGCTGAAACAGCCCTGTGCACCACTCCTCCAGACTTGCCAGGAGGCTGTGTCTGCCTTGCAGGCCTGCGGGAGAGAAGACAGCCTCTAGCGTTCTCCTCACATGACCCAGCCACTGCTGGCTGGCATTTGGTCTGCTGACAGACAGCCTAGGCTGTGGGCAGGACCCTGGGCATGGCGACAGTGGGGCGGAGCCCGAGAGGGGCTTCAGTGTTTCCTGGGGCAGGGCGTGGCCTCGGAGGAGCAGGGCTGTGTGGCGAGCAGGTGGGCAGGGCCCCTTGGAGATGGTGAGGCAGTGGCAGCTGTGCTGTCCACAGTGCCAGGGCGCCGGGGCCCAGAGATGGCTTCGCATCACCGAATCTTCACAGCAAGCCAGGTTCCCTACCCTGTGAGGTGGGCTGGCCCTGGGGCCCCCGGTTCCCTGGGGCCTCCTCAAGGCTCTCCCGAGCGCCGTCTGGGTTCCAGCTGATGGTGCGGAAGGAAGGGGAGAGTGAGCTGGTCCTGCCCCTGGCACAGCGCCCAAGCGCCTTCCTTTACTGCTTGCTGCTGTTGGACATGACTGCCGCTACGTCAAGGCCTCACGTCTGCTTCCAGATTCCCAGAGGGCTGGGGCGGGAGCTGAGCACCCTCGGGCAGTCTCTTAACCTGGATCCTTATTTCCCAAAGATGATGGTGTCCGGCTTGTCTCGAGGACTTGAGTCAGGCTGTGGATAAAAGGTCCCCAGAGTGGTGTTCCTCAAAGGCGCTGCCTCTGATGGGCTTCCGCATCTCCACTCTTGTCTTCCAGGACCTGGTGACCATGGTGGAGCAGCTGGCCAGGTTCCTGGGCGTGTCTTGTGACAAGGCACAGCTGGAGTCGCTGATCGAGCACTGCCACCAGCTGGTGGACCAGTGCTGCAACGCCGAGGCCCTGCCTGTGGGCCGGGGTATGTGCCCCCCCCTGGGCCCTCGGACCCCCGCCCCGTCCCTGCCTGCATCCTCACACTTTCCAGACCCCTATCCTCCCCCCGGCCCCAAGTCAGGGTTCAGCCTCATATCTCCAGGGTCTTCTGCTCCCCGGGGTGGGGGGCAAGAAGGTAACCCAGAAAGGGCCACTGAGGATCCTGGAAGCCCCCCGCTGGAGTTGGTCTGTGACCCTGCACAGGGTGTGGAGTTCACTGGGGGGGGGGGCGGGGGGCGCTGCTGGTGGGGGAGTATCTCAGGCTCTTTGGGGAAGAGGTTTTCAGGCAGACACCTCCTCAGACAGCCCCCGCCCTGGCAATGGGTTTGAGGCTGTGGAGTTGAGGAGCACAGAGCATGCACTCGGCTTCCTCGAGCTCCAGCTGGCTCGAGGGGTCCATGTGAGCAAGGGCCGTCTCCCTCTGTTCCCCCGGGGAGGCAGCCACACAGGTGAGGTGCAGCGCATCCCAGGGAAGGGGTGTGTGTGTCTGGTGTATGTGCTGTGTGTATATGTGAGGGGTATATGTGTGCACTCAGTGTGTGTGTGTGTGTGTACGCATGTGAGAGAGTGACAGCAAGCAGGAAGTGCAGTCCTCCCCAGGGCTGACCGGGCAGCTGTCACAGAGGCCAGGACGCCCTGCCAGCCCGAGAGCTGGGTGCTGGGGGCGGAGCCGTCTGAGGTGCGGGCAGGCGTTCCCGCGGGAGTCCTCCCCAGATCCACGGGGGCCGCTCTCAGTGCCCCGAGGGCTTGTGCTCTTTGCAGCTGCTTCGTGGTAGAGGGCTCAGGCATTCACATCCGCGGCATCTCAAATCCGTGGCCGAGGCTGCTTCCCAGCTCCAGGGTCGGAGGGGAGGGCTCGGGAATGACACCGGACTCCTCGAACAGCCGCCCAGAGGGGAGAGAGGAGCTCCTCCGCGGCCTGGCTGGGCTGCTCTGGCCTTCATCATCCCTGTACGGAGGGCCAGTCGGGTTTCAGACCCATGTGGCTCCCAGGCTGTCCTGAAGGTCAGGCAGTTGGGTGCCTTCCTGTCAAGGCAGGCGGGCCCCTCTCCAGGAAGACATTAGTTAATGAGCCGCGTCACCCTGCCATTTATTTCCTGGCTGCTTCTTCACGAATGTTTATAATTTAAAATTTATTTGCTCTTTTTTAGTTTTGCTTTCGCTGTGTTTTGTTACCCTTGGGTGTGACCTTCTCCAGAAGCCCCGCTTTGGTTCACTCGTGTGGTTAAGAAGTGTCAAGAACATGCTGCATGCACATATGCTTCTTCCACTGTGTTTGCGTTTATCATCGTTTACCTTGGTTTTGCTTTATTTCAGTTTTTTGGTTTTGTTTTCTTTTAGCACATTGCCTCTTTGCTCGGAAGACCTCCTTGCGTTGGTGAGAATGCAGGGGCTTGAGTAGCCAGCTGCATTGCTTAGATTTGATTCATGTCACAGCATAAATTGCACTGTCTTGAGTCCAAATCCTAAACCAGGTGGGTGACTCCTCTGATGAGCTCTCAGCTGCCTCAGCTGAGAAAAATAATCATGGAAAAAAAAATACATGGTGTGGTGGGTCCAGAGCTTGTAATTCTGACCCTGTGGTGTCCTTAGAGGGTAGCAAGAACAGTCTCTTGTTTTTTTTCCTCTCCATCACCAACATAGCATTTTTCATCACCAAAGAGAAAATCCATGTCACGTTGGATCTGTTAGCTCAGCGTTTGCAGGGTTGCAGTTTCACATTAGGTCCTGCCAGGATAGGGGCGACTCTTAATAGCGCAGCCTAAAGAGAGATGCTTGCTGGGACGGTCAGGGCTCTGCCACCAGAGATGCCGATGGTGAACAGAATTCTAGGCAAGCATCTCAGTGCCCTGAGGCTGGTGTGTAAAAAGCTTGGCGGCGGTGCTCCAGGTGACGCACTTACTGCAGACGGGAGGGCAGGGACCGGCTCCTGACCTCTTCACAGTCACCATTCATAGTGCCCAGAACCGAAGATCTTGTACTTAAGGAAAGTGGGTTCAGCAGTTTTCGTCATTTTGATCTCTCACCCTTCATGAAGAAGGGGAAGGCCGTGCTGGCCCATCAGTCTTTCGGCTCCAGGCCCCTCATGTCCTGCAAGGGGTGGGCAAAGGGGGTCTGACCAAGCCTCCCTGGGATGTCACTGTGGTGGAGCAGCCACAAGGGCCTGAGTGGGACTGGTTTTGGTGTCGAGTTGGGAGCTCTGATGGTTTTATTCCCTGTCAGTTCTCCCCTGACGTCACACGGGCAGGCTTCTCGAAATCTCCACCCTTGACCTGGCCCCGGAAGCTCCCTGCCCACCATGAAATGTTCTGCCTTTGTGGGGATGATTTTGTTTCCCTTTTAAAATTCTCCAGAAGCAACAGCTGCCTTGGTGGAGCTGTTGAGCTGCATGAGTGGTGGTGTCACAGAGCACACAGATCCCACGTGGCGCCTGAACCACAGACCTGGGCCACGGACACTGCCCGTCCTCGGGGGTGTCGGGACATGCGCCCCCGCTCTGCCTGGTGCTGGGGCCCAGCAGTGGACGGGCAGGCCCTCCCCAGGGCCTCAGCTCTGCACATTTCTGGTCCTGGGTGAAAGCACGCCAGGATGGCCAGACTCAGGGAAGCGGGCTCAGCTAGCCTGTGGTTCACATGGCCGTAGTGATCCCTGCGGTTCAGGTTCAGAGGGGTCCGGGGATTTATCTGGAACCTTCTAGGTCCTTCTCCCTAGCTCCCTGTGGTTTGGCAGCTGGCCTGACTGCCAGTGAACTCAGCACACCACGCCCCGTCTGTGTTGCAGGAAGGGTCGGGCTGTGGAAGGACATCTTTACCGTCTCCATGAACGAGAAGTTCGACCTGGTGTACAAGCAGAAGATGGGGAAGTGCGACCTCACGTTCGACTTTTATTTATAATATCAGCAACCGCACACTTGCATGCTCACAGTACCCAGACACTATAGCTCAGAGTCCCGTTTGCACTCATTTGTTCCTTGCTGGACAGACTCTGGAAGTGAGACCCAGGGGGAGGGAGGGGACATGGCCGGAGAAGCTGGAGAAAGCGGGTTTGAGTTCTGATCCAGAGCAGCTGTCTCGCCTTTGAAGTCTAAATGTCTGCCCACAAAGATGGCGATTCTGGTGGACCACATGTGTGACATCTGTTAACATATGCAACTAGAGTGTCTACCTTTATTACAACCCACACTACATATTGTATTTTATAGAGCTTTTCACTGGAAACCTAAATAAATGTCAGTAAACCAAATAAAAGTTCATTTCCGAGGGGCTCAGGACAGCCACGCCCAGGTGGTAGGAAGCGCTCAGGGTTGGCTTTATTATTTTTTTTGTCGTTCACATGGCACAGCCATTCGGTCCTCCCCTGGTGAGGACTGGGGTGAGGCTGGGGTGGGGGGCCTGAGTTTCCCCGGTGGCGCTCATTCTCAGCAGTCGCCCTGAGTTGCAGCAGAAGCTGTTCGCCAGGCGGGGGACGTTTTCAAAGGCTGCCCTCTGGCCAGCAGCCCCGAGGCCGACGCAGAGGACTGGGAGGGATGGGCATGTGATGCGGTCACCCAAGAACCGCCCCCCACCCCCATCCCCCACCCCAGCAAAGACAGACCTGCTCAGAACCTGACTTTTTGTTCCACGGTCTTTGATTCCCCAAAGCAGAAACCTGCCTATGTTGGCAAACAGATGGCTTGATAGTACTTCCTGAAACTCCTGGGTCTATACCTACTGTTCGTTGTTGCGTCTGGGCCTGTGGCTCTCAGCCCCGCAGACCCACCAGTGCATGTGGTGCCCCGTCTTGGCCCGGATGGGCCAGCGGGGTCACCTCGGTGCTGCTCTAGGGCCCGGAGGTGGGGGTCCACGCCAGGCTGGAGGAGCGACAAGAGGCAGCGGGCGAGCCGCAGGGCCAGCCACCAACATGCACGCGTGTTGCTGCCCCTGTGCACCGGGCTGTCCGTGGCGGGGAAGTGCCCGGGGTGGCAGGACCAGAGGAGTTGCCTCCTCCGCGGGAGGGTCTGTGCCGAGGGCGGACACTAGCGCTTCAGTCGCTTTGTGGAGGAGAGCAGCTTGGACGGGGCAGGTGGTCCATGGCATCGCGCAGTGGGCTTGGCAGCACCTTTTTCTGTGTATCTGCGAGGGTGGCTGCTTTCTGTGAAATTTGTTTTCTATTTTTCTATTTTTAGTACTGTATGGATGTTACTGAGCACCACGCGTGAGACTTCTCTGTGTTTGCTTGCATCTTTAATAAAGACATATCCCATGCCTCGTGTCCAGCCTGTGCTGACGGGGGTGGGGGCAGTTGGGGGGTCCCCCCACCCCGCCATGGTCCCCTCTGGGTTTCAGGGCGATAAGAGCGAGCCCACTGGCCCCTGCCCCTGGGGTGAGGGTCTCGGCCTGGGTCGGGTGGGCTGGGTCACCAGGACTCAACATTCCAAGGGCTGAGTCTCCCTCGCTGTGGGTCCCCCCTCCTTTTGGTATCTCTTTGCAGCTGAAATGAGAGGGAGGGTGGGGGAGGAGAGAAGTGGGAACAGGTTTTGCCGCACGTGGGGTCCAGGCCTTTCGGGCTCAGTCTGGGAAGGTCCCTTTCAACAAGGCAGACGGTGGTGTAGAGTCTGACCCGCTGGCTTTCCTTTGCCTCCGTGAATTCCAGAGCCCATCTAACTGTTGCCTTGTGGGAGGGAAGTCCAGGATGCTCTTTTATTGGATAAAAAGCCTGGCCTCTTTGGAAAATCATGCTGATTTTCAAATGAACTAGCTCCTTTGGGTCTCCAGTGAAGTCCCAGAATTTATTTTGGTGTCTGGGATGACCTAGACCCACCTTGGGCCCACATCCAGTCTGCTATGTTCCGGGGTGGGTGGGATCTGCTCCTAAATCACCTCCAGATCACCTAAAAGCAGGCAGATTATAATAAAGGTGGAGCCGCTGAATAGAGAGAGGGTGGGGCCGCGTGTTCACGGAGCTCAGTGAACGTCCCCTCCAGCCCTGCCAGATGGATGTTTCACCAGCAGTCCCTGGATCCACTTAGGACACACTTCGGACGGCCGCGGGCACTGCTGGCAGCACAAGGGTCCCCAGCCTGCGAGGCGTGCCCGCTCTGGCGGGGAAGTGATATCATAAAACCCGGGGTGTGTTCAGGCCCAAATGGGCTACTGGGGGCCATGCACTCCTGAAGGACCAGGGAGACCAACAAGAAGAGGCCCCCTGAGCGGAGACCAGGGGCAGGTGAGGGACCCCAGGCTGGGGGCCGCCTGGGGGAGGGGGTGTGTGCTGGGCAGCGCTCAGAGGCTGGCAGCCGGCGCGGCAGGAGCCCAGCTCCCAGAAGGCCTCAGGGGTCACGAGAGTTGGATTTTGTAAGAATAAATGAAGGCCCAAGAAGGCTTAACTGAAAGAATGCTGCTTGGGGGTGTCCCCCCACCCTCAACCCCGCTGCAGGTAGAGAGGGTGAGGGGCCAGTACCGGCCTCCTGGTTCACCGGATCCACGGGAGGGGGTGGTCAGTCCTGTCAGAACATCCCTGAGGTACCTTCCGCCCCAGCCCCTGGCTCTGAATGCTCCAGGGCGTCGTGTGCCAGGAGCTGTTGCCGCCTCTCGCACTTGGGGCAAGGTCAAGGGCAAAATGACTTGAGGCCAAAGGTGCTCTGGATCCTATGAGTGAAGCCAGGTCAGAGAGCAGCATGACCTGGTGCGTAGTAGCCCCTGGGGGTGGGTGGGGTTTGAGGGACAGGTGAGGAACATCTGGACAGATGGACAGGGCCAGAGAGGCCTGGGCAGTGGGCTGACCTTACGGATCCCACCATGGGGTTCTTGCACGTCCCCATCTCCAGGGAAGTCCTGGGTTGCCTGGCCTTTGGACTTCGCAGACTAAAGAGATTCCAAAAGGCACTTGGGGGACCTGCATAGGCTTTAACGCCCAAGCAGCTGGATTCAGCCACAGCCCCTCACCAGCTGGAGCTGTCCCTGTGGCCTCCAGGCTCTGACACAGCCATCCAGGACTCATCAGCCACCTCCCCTCCACCCCCCATCACACACCCAGTCCCTTCATCTGAAATACCCGAGAAGGCCCTCTCACCTGAGCAGGTATGCCACTTAAATTCTCCAATCCAGTGTGACAATTTATATACAATCTCCATTACGCTAACTTCATGAGATGGTCACAGGATTTAAAAGTGGCTTTGAAAACATGAATGTAATTCCAAGAATCGCAGATCTGTGCCTGGCCTTGCTGGTGAGCGCCCCCTAGTGGCCAAGTCACAGGTGACGGCTGACGTCAGTCCACGGGGAGGCCCCCCAGGCCTGTGGATGCAGGCGGGTGTGCAGCCCCTGGGAGGCCCCACGTGTGACACAGTTTTGTCACCTTTCTGAGTGGGGTGGTGCTGTTTGCAATGGTGGAGGCGGTCCTTGGGTGTCCTGGAGTACTCCGCCCTGTGGATCCCGTCCTCCCGTAGAGCCTGGTCCCAGCCCTGCCCACAAGGCATCACTTTCCACCCCTCCCTGTTCAACAAGCACTTTCAGACTGGGGTGGCACATCAGCCAGGGGGTCCAGGCTCCCCAGTGAGGAATGCCCTCTGACATCCCTGGATGTCCAGTCCCCACAGGCTCACTACCTTCTGGGATGGTCATTCCATTGCTGGTGGTCCTCTCCGGCCACTTAAGCACACCCCCACCTCTCAGCCTCCCTCCTCTTTGGCCTCCCTGAGATGCCCAGCCCTGCCCGCCTTGGTGAATGTCGCCCCTCCGCTCCCAGGTGTTCCCTGCCTTCCTCTCACCCTGCCCCCGCCTACTGCTCTGCACTGGTCTCCCCAAGCAGACAGCGACACCCTGAAAGCAGGGCGGGGCTGTATTTTCCTAGGTCAGAATATGGCATATAATTAGCACCTAATTTTTGCTGAGAGGCATCTTGCACTGTTGGAGTGGGTTTCATTTTTTCTGAACACCGTCTGCCCTGCCCCTTCTACGCACTGCTCCTGCTCCTGCCCTCGGGGGCCAGAACTTCCCAAGAAAGACCTAGGCTGGTGCCCTGCCTCCTCCCCAGTCAGGAACAGAAGGAGTGGTGCAGAGAGCCAGCCCTCCGAAGACAAGGAGCAAGGAGAGGCGACTTCAGTGACAGCAGGGAGACGGCTGAGTGGAAGAGACAGGGCGAGAGCTGGTCTGTAAACAGGCGGGATGTGAGTAGGGCAGGTGCCAGAGCGGGGCATGCCAGGTGGGAAGAAATAGCACGTACTACAATGAGTCAGGCGTTCGGCTCTAACCCACTCTGCCACCACTGCTGGTGGGACCGAGGGGACGGCCCCTTTTCATCTCATAACGAGGAGGTCTCATCTCAAGTGTTTTGAAATCCTACCCTGTCCAAGCGTGCTGTGTTTCTTAAGTGGTCAAACTGCCTATCCATCCAACCCCGGAGGAGCTGATCCATGGGGGAGAGCGTGACGTTTTTAGCCGGGGATGGACTTTGCCGGCGAGGGCAGAGAGGATTGGTTGCGGGAGCACCCGGCACACGGCTTGGGCCCACCAGCGCCTTCTCCGAGGCGCGCTGAGCCTTTGCCAAGTCCACACATCAAATGACAGCCTGATTCTCACACTTGGATCCCTGTAAGCTAGTTGGCACTGGATGTCTGAGCTGCAGTCTTTAAATCTGTCCCCCTCACCATTGACGAAAGGAATCTGTGCTCTATTAAAAGCCTTCTTTAAAAACCAGGGAATGCTAAATGTGTTTAAAATATGAAAAAAAAAAAAATCAACCAGAAAATGCATTTTCCCCACTTGAGAGTTGTCATCTTTACATGTATCCGTGGTGTCGGGCACCAGCTGGGAACAGAAGTCTTAAAATATCGCGAGCGAGGCCATCTCTGCAGAAGGAAAAACTCCCAAAGCCAATAAGACTCTCTTCTCCAGTCTTTTGCATCCTTAAAAAAAATTTAAGTGATTTGGTTAAATATCTCCCCCCACCCTATTTTTCTCATCTCTTATTTCTCCCCTTTAGAGTCCACAGTATATGTGATTTCCAGAAAAAACTTTTTTTTTTTTTTTTTTTTACTCAAATGCAGCTGGCACCTTGGCGCCCATCTCAGTCTGCCCAAGAACCCCTGGCTGTTTGGTCCCCTGTGCCCAACTCAGCCTGTCCCCTCTGCCTGGACTCCACCCAGATGACACTGACTTAAGCCTGAAGCTCAGCTCAGGTGCGGTCTACTCCGAGAAACCCCTGGCATCTCCCGCTGCACCTCCTCCCAGGGGTGGGGACCACTGCTGTGCCCCTCCTAACAGACCCCGAACCCAGCGACTATCTGCTTCTTGAGAATCAAACCATGGCTCACACTCTCCTTGGTGCCGAGAAGTCAGCTCAGAAAAGACATGCTGATGTCCGGAGCGTCCCGATTGGCCACCGAATTCAGCCTACCCTCATCGTAGGCTCAACAGCCTCGGACTTTGCAAGCACGTCATCTATGACTCGCCACCTGAGCCCTCTCCAGTCCGGCCACACAGCTCACTCCTACACCCCTCGCAAGCTCTTCCTTCGCCCTCTTGAAAAGCCCTCCTTGCTATTTCTGCCGCTGCTGCCAAAGTTGCTTCAGTCGTGTCTGACTCTGTGCAACCCCATAGACGGCAGCTCCCCCGTCCCTGGGATTCTCCAGGCAAAAACACTGGAGTGGGTTGCCATTTCCTTCTCCAATGCATGAAAGTGAAAAGTGAAAGTGAAGTCGCGCGGTCGTGTCCGACTCTTTGCGACCCCAAGGACTGCAGCCCACCAGGCTCCTCCATCCATGGGATTTTCCAGGCAAGAGTATTGGAGGGGGGTGCCATTGCCTTCTCTGCTGCTATTTCTAAGTGTTGCCAATTCATGTCCACCACCTGCCGCAAGCTGGCCTCAAAAAACAGTCTCCAGGAGGTCATCATGAATTAACTCAGCTCTCTGATGCTGCCATCCTGTGGGTACCCAGGCTTCCATTTTTACCAAAGATGTCAGAGGGGTTGCAGATTGGGGCAGACAGATTGTCAGGGGCTGGTGGCTCTCTCCCTCTTGGGTCCCTACCACACTTGGGACTCTGCAGCAGAAAAGGCCAGAACCTTCCTTAGTCCAGAGAAGGAGTGACTCGGGTGTCCCCACTCTCTCCATGAGACAAGCTGTGGCAGCAAGTACTTTTCTCCTTAGAATGGAGTGTGCCAGGAGTGTGCCTTGAATTCTCAAAGAGTAATAACTCTCTATAATGGGATACTGGTTTACATTTGTTAAGAAAACATTTCGTTCCTGGTTTCAAGTTTCCTTTCCCGAGGATGTGTTTTCAGCTGCGAGCAGACCGTACGTAGAGCCTGCGCCTCATCCATCACTCTGTCCCCATCCTGTGTTTAGCACAGCGCTCCCCTCCTATCAGGTAATCAATAAATGCTTGTTACCTAACTAAAGGCAAATTAAATGCTAAACAGCACTAATTACAAGCTGTCGCGAGATCCTGGCTCTCCGCAGAGAGAATAGCTTGTGATTGTCAGGGGTTTGCTAGTTGCCCAGGTGTAGGAAACAAGAAATTGTTATTTTCTCACCGCGGCTTTGTTCCGGAGGGTGGGCCGTTCCTCTCAGATTGCTGCAATAAGATGTTCGGAGGGCAGAATTCATTAAAATTCTAAACACTGGTATTCTTCACCGTGGAATCTTGTTCAGGGGTAAGATAAGTGGATTTTGATTCCTGTCTTCGCAAACAGAGACAGGCAGTAACTGTTAAGGGAAATGAAAGGCGTCCCCATCTACTGGCGCACAAAAGGGGAGAGAAACCCAGGAGCGGCTACCCGTCTCTCCACAGATGATCCTAAAATGGTCCCCTATTTACAGATGATAATCAATTATTTGTAGCGACAATGTTTAAAATGTGCAATTTGGTTTCTGGCTGATTGAACTAAAATGAGCTGCTGTGTCATCTGTCAAGGTACACATCCCACCCGGAGAGGAAGCACCTATTTTAGTAAAGAAAAAAATAACCACGGTGGTTCTTCCCAAAGAGACGCCTGTACCTCATTTCTTTTCGTGTAGTTTTATCTTTGCTAAGGACAGCTCAGGAGAGTCCGGTCTCCATTCTGTGAGGCCACCAAAAGCACAACCACCAGAGAAATCTCAAGTGGGCTTCCCAGGGGCGTCCTCCGCTTTTCTTTCCACGGACCACGCATCCGTGGCACGGGCCAGTTTGTCCACCCTTTATTAATAGACGAGGTGGGAAACAGCAGTTAACTTCTGAGGGGTCAGTCAGTTCCTGCTACTTATTACTCTACATGAAAGCATAACCTCCACTTAGAACGTTGCTGTTGATTAACCATGAGATGATCACAGCCTTGATTCACAGCCTTGATCTCACAGCCTGGTCTCCCAGAGGTACTGAGCTGTGCTGAAAATGTAGCTGTGGGTATTCAGCACCCAGAGGGCACACATAGCTCTCCGCCACCCCGAGTTTCTTCTGGATCACTGAGGGATGAGCTTTCATCAGCTGGCTGCTGGATTATCACAGGCGTACATGTTCCTCCCTCACCTTTCCATGGGTTTGCGTCTCCAGATTTCATCAAAGGTTTTCAAAGTCTCACAGTGGTTGTGTAGTAGAGGCTGCAGCAATTTCTCGAGCAGGGAATGTAACTGGTTTCAGTGGTACTGAAAGGTATTTTTTTTTCATTTCGGCTGTGCCACACGGCATCTGGGATCTTCCCTGACCAGGGATCAAACCTGCGTGCGTGCGGGCTGGATTGTTTTAGTCGTGTCCCAACTCTTTTGCGACCCCATGGACTGTAGCCCACCAGGCTCTTCTGTCCATGGGATTTCCCAGGCAAGAATACTGGAGTGGGTTTCCACGCCCTCCTCCAGGGGATCTTCCCAACTCAGGGACTGAACCCAAGTCTCTTGTCTCCTGCATTGGCAGGCAGGTTCTTTACCACTAGCACCACCTGGGATTTTAAAATTTTATTTACTTTATTACTTATTTTTGGCTGTGCTGGGTCATCACTGCTGTGCAGGCTTTTCTATTGTTGCGGTGGGTGGGGCTACCCTCTAGCTGTGGTGCTTGGGCTTCTCATGGCGGTGGCTTCTCTTGTTTCAGAGCTTAGGCTCTGGGGTGTTCGAGCTTCAGTAGTTATGGCCCTTGGGCTCAGCAGTTCCAGTTCTCAGGCTCTAGAGCACAGGCTTAATAGTTGTGGGGCACGGGCTTAGTTTCTCCATGACAAGTGGGATCGTCTCAGACCAGGAATGGAGCCTGTGTCCCCTGCATTGGCAGGCGGATGCTTTACCCCTGAGCAACCAGGGAAGACCAGAGCATGGAGTCTTAACCACTGGATGGCCAGGAAGTCCTACACTCTTGAAAAGTACTGAGGATCCCCCAAAGCTTTTGTTTTTTGTGAGTTATATCTATCACTACTTATCATACTAGACAGTAAAAGTGATAAAAAGTTTAAACATTTGTTTACCAATTCATTTAAAATAACAATAAACCTGTCACATAGTAACATTTTATGAAGCGATTGTATTTTCCAAAACAAAAAGAACGAGTGAAGAAAGGTAGTTTATATTTTTACGAATTCTTTAATATCTGCCTTAACAGAAGACAGCTGGATTCTCCTATTTTTGTTCTCATTCAGTCTGTTGCAATGTCATACATCATGCAGTGTCTGGAAAACCCTATTGTACACTTATGAGAAAGTGAAAGTGAACACACAAACAATATCTTACTATGAAGATAGTTGCGACAATTACAGACTCCCTGAAGGGGGTCTCAGAACACTCAGGGGTCTCCAGACCACCCCTGGAGACCTGCTGACCTGAACAGTTCAGTCCAAGAGCTGGTGAATGGCCATGGGGTTTAGGACACAAGGGGCAGAAGTGGCCTCTGGGGAAAGCTCCCGTTTGGTTCCAAAGTTCCAAAGCCTCTTTTGGAACAAGAGCAGAAGAGATGGGGGCCAAAGTGATTGTAAGGCAAACGTACGTTCCCTTCTTATGGACTGGTTTTCTCAGTGGGACCTGAGGTGAGGTCTCTCACCCAGGGTGATGAGTTAAAGGGTGTGGGAGGTCTGAGCAGAGAGAAGACATGAATTGACTCTCTCGGTGAGTAGAAAACTAGATAGCCAGGGATGGACAGTCAGATCGACAGGAGGAATCATAAAACATCCTTCTCTGAGGCTCTCAGCAGGTCACCCTGTAACTCACCAACTGACAGAACCATGTGGCCGGGACTCCTCAGTCAGGCTGCACCGCTGGGGCCACTGCTTCTCTCTCACCTGTGAGTTAACCCAGTGAGGAACAGGGTGATGCAGAGCAGGACCTGGAACTCAACCTGCTGCTGCTTAGTCGCTTCAGTTGTGCCCGACTCTGTGCAACCCTATGGACTGTAAGCTGCCGGGCTCCTCTGTCCATGGCATTTCTTCAGGCAAGAATACTAGAGTGGGTTGCCCTCTTCCAGGGGAACTTCCCGACCCAGGGATCAAACCTGGGTCTCTTGCATTGCAGGCAGATTCTTTACCGCGGAGCCACCAGGGAAGCCTGGGACTTAGCCTGCCTGGGTTCTAATCCTGCTTTTGCCACTGACTCACTGTGCCTCTCTGTGCCTTAGTGTCCTATCTGTAAAATGGGAATAATTACTCCTAGAACCTACATCCTAGGGCAGTTATGAAGATAAATGAAGATTAAGTGCATGTAAAGTATTTAGATGGGTGCCTGGTAAGGACAGTGCTGGAAGAGTCAGCCACATTATTGCTACTATTACTGGGCTTTCCTGGTGGCTCAGGCAGTCAGTAATCTGCCTGCAATGCAGAAGACCTAGGTTTGATCTCTGGGGCTAGGAAGAGCCTCTGGAGGAGGGAATGGCAACCCACTCCAGTATTTCCAATGGGAAATCCCATGGACAGAGGGGCTGGTGGGCTACAGTCCATGGGGTCCTCAGAGTCGGATAGGAGCGACTAAACCACACGACATCATTATCCACATGACTTACTGAGTTTCTACTCAGCCTGTGAGCATGGTAAAAAAAATGGCTCATCGGATAACTATTTATTTACTATCTACTGGGGTTGGAGGAAGTCCGGGATGTGAGTGCTGAGGATACCAGCCTGGGCAAAGCAACCTTGTCTTGCCTTTCCCCCAGATCACCGGGAGGAGGCCGGCAGTGCACAACCAGACACAGGAGGCAGCAATCAGAATCGCTAAGTGCTAACGCGTAGGAAGGGCGCAGACGTGGTCGGGGCTTAGACACCTGCCTTCATCCTGAGGCCGTCCCTTGTGGCTCAGCTAGTAAAGAGTTCGCCTACAATGCAGGTAGATCTGCGTTCAATCCCTGGGTTGGGAAGATCCCCTGGCAAAAGGAAAGGCTACCCGCTCCAGTATTCTGGCCTGGAGAATCCCATGGACTGCATAGTCCATTGGGTTGCAAAGAGTCGGACACGACTGAGCGACTTTCACCTGGACTTTCTTCATCCTGAGCCCAGGCTCTGGGTGGGTACGCTTGGTTTTTTAACAGGGGAGGAGTCTGCTTCGCAGGATGAGACTAACCTCCCCCGGCCACGCGGCTCGAAGCGGTACTCTGCGACCCGTCCGACAGCTCGCGCGACGGCCAGGTTAACAGAAAAGCGCTCCCACGATGCCCGCCACCCTGACTCTCTCCGGGGTACCGATCCCCCGGAGGACCTGACCTCCGGCGGAAGCTCCTCCCCCGGGGCGGGGGGCGGAGCCACCGGGCAGGTCTGGCCACGCCCCTCGGCGACAACTTCCTAGGCGACTTGGCCAATTGGAGCTCCGTTTCTTGCCGGGTGGGGAAACGTGTTCTCCAGTCAGCGAGCGCCGTCGTTGCTCGGGCAACAGCGTCCTAGCGACACCGCGTGGGCTGGGCCTCTGTGGCCAGGGGGCCCTGGAGTCCGCGCGCCGAGTTGGCTCCCATGAGTCGGAGGATTGAGAAAGGGGCCGGGGTAAGGCGGAGCGGCCTCGGCAAGAGCGCACAGGCCCGGAGCGGGGAGTGTGGGGGGCGCTGAGGAGGGCCCGGGAGGACAGCTCTGGGGTGCCACAGCCCCGGGACACGTCGCATCCCCTCCTTGTCTTTGCCCAGGGGCGGTAATGACCCGTTTACTCGTTTCACGCACGTGTGTATGTGGCGCACCTCTCTGTGCCAGGAGCCGTTGTCGGGTCTGGGGGCTCCTGAAGTGAATTCGTTGTTTTTCAGTCGCTCAGTCACATCTGATTCTGCGACCCCATGGACTGCGTCTCGGCAGTCTTCCCTGTCCTTCACTGTCTCCCAGAGTGAATATTCTCCTGCAGTGAATAGCCCCATCGTTTTTATATTTCTATAAAGACCGACTATAAACAACGTAGAAGGTGGTGAATCTGCCTCCCAGTCTCTCTGAGGGTCACATCACTCCGACTTAGTATCTCATGTTTTCTTCTTCCATTTGTCCCCACAGCAGTCTTTCGAATATTTTAAGTTCCGCCTTGTACATGAGGGCTTGAACCCCGCAGGGTGAAGGGGGCTGTCCCTGAGAATCACACCACTAGACTTTGCAGAGCCAGAATTCAAACTGAGCACTTCTGTCTCATATCAGAATCTTCAGGCTTTCTGGAACATTCCTCTTCCTCAAACCGCAGGAGTGATCCCTGCCTCCCTCAGAACTCTGTTTGGAAGCACTCTCTGAAATGTTCAGCGGTTATTTAAGACCATTGGCTGAATTACCCCATACTTCCTTTTCCTTCTGTCCTGAAAATCTTTGCCTTTCAAGATGTCTTGCCCCTGTTAAGAAGACTCTTATTTCGTTTTCAAGAGGAATAATTTAATAATGTTTCTTAAATTGTGTGTGGCGCTAAATGAGTGGACCTACAGAAATGCTGTAAAAAAAAATTTTTTTTTTTCGACTTTCACATGCTGCTGTTCCTTCTCATTTATCCATTGTCTTCAACAGATGTATTTACTTGGCTAAATCTGGGGAACTGAAAGTGAATCAGGCAAGGGCCCTCTGATTATCTGTGAACATGTTTGTCTCCTCCTCACCCTTACTGCAAGCTTTAGGAGGGCAAGGATTTATTTCAGTTAGCTGTGCTCATGGGAACAACAGCATGAGTTTAGGGCCTGGCTCACGGCAGGTGCTTGTGCTTGTAGAGATTTGTCAAGAATTGCTTACCTGAGACGTTAAATCTGCTGTCCACTTTGTCTTCCGTGTCCCTACCCTTTTGCAGCTGTCCACCTCTCCCGTGCAGAGATCTCTGCATCGCCCTTGCTGTGACCCCTCCAGCTGACTGGCACATGGAGACAGAACCAGCAGAATGCTCAGGAGTCTGGGGCCCACCCGGAGCAGGAATCCACGGGGAGCCCACTGGCTGTTAACAAGACAGTTGCTTTCGTAAAGCCTCTTGACTGGGATCAAGTGAATGTTTAAGGTTAGTAGATGAGGAGAGTCACTGAAGTTTTTCTTGGACGACTCCTTCCCCTGCCAGGGTTGAAAAATAAGTTGTTTAATATAGATGAGAAAGTGTGATAAGGCAAGAAGCTAAAGTCACTTTCTTCCTTTAAATATCACAAGAGAGCTGACCTTTTTGTAAAATGTATTTATCTAAAATTACCCCCAGATCTGGCTTCCCCTGTAGCTCAGCTGGTAAAGAATCCGCCTGTAATGCAGGAGGCCTGGATTTGATCCCTGGGTTGGGAAGATCTCCTGGAGAAGGAAAAGGCTCCCCACTCCAGTATTCTGGCCTTGAACATTCCATGGACTGTATAGTCTTCAGGGTTGCAAAGAGTTGGATGTGACTGAGCAACTTTCACTCCAGATCTAGGTTTGTGCAGTTATACAGATTGGATCCTAGTACTAGCTAAATATTGATTCACTTTCCACACAGTGCTGTCTAAGACACTGATGCCATTTAGAAGAGGGGATGTGAAGGGGAGGAGTGTTTGGGGAAACTCTGTGAATGGAGATAACGTATGAACATGATACACTTCAGTATGAAAGAGCTTCGTTTTCTTCTTTTTTTCTCTTGGTTTCAATCTTTTACTGCTATGTTTAATTTGTTTCAGATGCCACTGTTATCTTTTCACCTGTTTTTCTGCAGTTTGACTATTTCTATTACCATTGCTCCTCCTGGCTAATACTGAGCGCTCACTGTGTTCCAGGCACAGTTTGGAACCTCTCGTTACCTTTTTTAAATTGAGTGCTTCTTGCCTATGAAATAGTACAGTTATTGTTCCCATTTTACAGATGAGGTAGCAAGGATGTAGAGAAGCTAAGGGGCTGCAAAACAGATAGGTGGTGGCCTGTGACCTCTGCTCCAGGACTGCCTGGTGACACAGCCTGCTTTATCAGTCCTCTCACACTCTCAGACACATGTGTGCTCTGCACATCCCACTGGGCTTTGAGGGGACTTTTGTAACAATACATACAATATGGTAAATAGGGAAGTAACTTCAAGAAGAGAATAGTCAGATAATTCATAATGATTAATATAGTTGGGCTGCAAATTTGTCTGTGAGCTTCTTTTTTTGTTTGTTTTTAATCAAATGAAAGATTCTTTAAATTTTTTATAGTGGTTTATAATCTTTTAAAATTTCACACACATGATTTCACATAATCCCATAACAACCCCATTTTCCTCCTCACCTCCATCTTACCCATCCCCCCTTCCCTCTCCCCACGGGTAACCACTGGTTTGTTCTCTATATGTGTGAGTCTGCCTCTCTTTTGTTTTATTAGCTATGAACTTCTTAAACTCAGGAAAAAGAAAATTAAAAACAAAACAACCAAAGAAAGAAAGAAGTTGAATTCATTTTGTCCAGGCAAATAAGGCATTTTATTTCCTCTGGAAAAAAGAAAGTGTTTCTAATGCCTCCATCGAAAGGACATTTCTCCCGGGGTTCATCAGCAAGTCCCAGATGATCCGGTTTAACACAGAGTGCCCAGGGTGTAGGCTCAGTGTCCTAGCTGTTAAGGGAAAGAAATGTAGACTGTTGCATTTGTATAGAATTTTTGAGTAGTACAAGGCACAAATCAGAGTCAAAATTTACAAAATACATTAAAAAAAAAGATTAAACAATAGCCAGCAGCATAGAAATTTTCAGGAACACCTTCTGAATTTTGTTTTTCAGTGAATGGTGTTATCAGGTTCCCAGGGTTGGTTCCAGTCATTTGTTTGCTTAGCAGTTACCTGTTGAGCACCTGCCACGTGCCAGGCCCTGGTCTAGGCAGTGAGGACACTGCAGAGACGGCCAGCCACCCTCCTTTGTCTGGGTCTCCACCCTGTCATTTTCTCCTGCTGGACTGTTTCTGGACTGACTTTGGTCTGCCATCCTTTCTCGCCCTTCCTGTAAAACCCAAGACCATACTCAGCACCTTGCACCATAACGGTCTCCCTGCTCTCCACCTGGGCTCTGATTTTTCTTTCTCTGCCTTCCCAGGACCTAGAGTCTATGACAGCCATCAAGGAGTGAGCACAGCCCACTGCGCGTCAGTCTCTCTAGATACGTTATCTGGTCCTGCGGCAGCCTTTTGGTTTGTTTGGTGGTTTTGGGCCATGCCCCGTGGCATGTGGGATGTTAGTTCTCCAACCAGGGATCGAACCCATACCCCCGGCATTGGAAGGCAAAGTCTTAACCACTGGACCACCAGGGAAGTGCTAGCTTCAGCCTGTAGAGGGTTGCACTGAACCACTGTGGGTCACTTGCCCCCTGGGGGCCAGGTGGAAGCCATGTGTCCTCCCTCTGGAAGAATCATCTCTCGCAGCCTTTGAAATTTAATCTCAGGGAGTTTGAAGGTCACGTGCACACACGTGAACCTTGTCCCTGAATCGCAGATTAAGAATGTGCGTGCCTGCTGTTGCTCACGCGTGTCTGACTCTTTGTGGCCCCATGGACTGCAGCCTGCCGGGCTCCTCTGTCCATGGGGAATCTCCAGGCAAGAATACTGGAGTAGATTGCCATTTCCTTCTCCAGGGGATCTTCCCAACCCAGGGATCGAACCTGTGTCTTAATTAGCAGGTGGATTCTTTACCACTGAGCCACCTGGTAAGAATACTTGCTTTAAAGAGAGATATTATCTCCATTTTGCAAATGAGAAAACTGGGTGACAAGGAGGTTAATCACCTTGCAAGTTTGCATTGTCGGTAATGGAGCCGATTTTGACTCCATGTCTTCTTGACTCTAAACCCCGATGCTCAGTAAATGTGGGAGTGAGTGTGTAGAGGTCCAAAAGGGAGCTTTAAAGTGAACATGCCCCTACTACGACAGAACATCATTTGATATCAGAATAGACGGGGAGAAGATTTTTCTCAAGTATTTGGATTTAGCTGCCAAAGTCTTTTGTGCTGCTTGCAACTTTTTCCCAGTTTTGTCAAGTGATAATTTCCCCCCCATGATTCCAGTTCCAACAGTTTTTGCTTCTGATGCCATTTCTGTTGGGCTGTGCACATTTCTCACTCTTGTGTTGAATTATGTCTTCTCTGGATGCCAAGGCAGATGGATGGCACTTTTGTTATGATTCTGATATAAATAGCATCTGTTAAAAACTGGACACCCGTGCGTATCTGACAAATAAACAAATACATCAGTAGGATAGCCTTCTAATCATGTTTTTGCCCGTGGTTGATAAGTGTATCTCATGCTCTGTGACTTGGTGCTTGTTTGGGGGGCACTGGTTTTATTTTCCTTGCTAATTTCAACCTTACTGTACATTTTGATAGACTCACACTCATGAGTGTCTTAGAATTCTCTTTATTTAGAAAACCTAAACTGAGGCTGACATCAGGCCGGGGGTGACCTAAAGAACTCATCACAGGGCCTTGCTCATGCTAAGAACACTGTTTAGCTTTCAAGGTCGAGGGTGAAATTAGTCCAGGCTCCTTACCCTGGCAGTGTTAGCTGTTAATAGCCATGGTCCATCCAGAACAAAGATGAACAGAGTGCCCCCTGTGTGCCAGGCCCAGTGGTAGGTGCTGTATAAAGATGGTGCGGGCAGTTGGCTCTCTCCATGGGCGGGGCTCCCTGGCGAGTAGGGGCCACAGATAAACAGCCAAGAGAAAAGCCTGAAAGCAGAGAATCAAAGTGAAGGTAGATGTGGGACTAGAGGAAATGGCACCCCACTCCAGTATTCTTGCCTGGAAAATCTCATGGACAGAGGAGCCTGGCAGGCTGCAGTCCATGGGGTTGCACAGAGTCAGGTACAACTAAGCAACTGGACACACACACACACACACACACACACAGACACAGAGCTGGTTAACAATGTTGAATTGGGGCTTCCCTGGTAGCTGAGTGGTTAAGACTCTGTGCTTCTGCTACAGGAGGCACGGGTTTGATCCCTGGTTGGGGAACTAAGATCCTGCATGCCATTCATTGTGGCCAAAAATAAAATTAAAAACAGATGAAAACCAATGTTGTGTTAGTTTCAGGTGTACAGCAAAGTAATTCGATTATACACCTCCCTATCTTTCTTCAGATCCTTTTTCATTATAGGTTTTCTAAAAAAAATTTCTTTGGCTGTACCGAGTCCTAGTTGCGGCATGCGGGATCTCTAGTTGTGGCCTGTGAACGTCGCTGTCACGTGTGGGATCTGGTTGCCCTACCTTGCATTTGGGGCACGGAGTATCATACACTAGACCACCAGGGTAGTCCCTCAGGTACAGGCCACACGGGACAGTGAGTGCAGTTCATTCCCTTTGCTCCCCAGTAGGCCCTTGTTGTTGACCTGTTTTTTATGTAGCAGAGTATATCTCTTAACCCCCAAATCCTAATTTATCCCTACCCTCTTTCCCATCTAGTAACCATAAGTTTATTTTCTATGTTTGTGAGTTCTATTTTTGTTTTATAAATAAGTTCTTTTCTATAATTTTTTTAAAGGTTACGTGTATAAAAGGTATCATATGATACTTATTTTTCTTTGACTTTCTTCACTTAGTATGACAGTCTTTAGGTCTATCCATGTTGCTGCAAATGGCATTATTTCATTCCTTTTTATGGCTGAGTAAAATGGGATATATTATGTATATATATGTGTCTCACAACTTCTTTATCCTTTCATCTGTGAATGGACACTTAGGTTGTGCTGCTAAGACACGTGTCTTTTTGAATTAGAGTTTTCTTCTTTTCTGGATTATAGAAGGCATGATTAGTTTTAGGGAGGATAGGAAGGCCTCATGAAAGAGGGGCCTCTACCCTCAGTCTTGAAAGATGAAGTGTGGTGGAAAAGCAGGTTCTAGCAGGAGTAAAAAACTCGAGCAGGAGCATGACCCAGTACACGGAAGTGAGGAACTGCTTTCATTTGGATTTTGTGTGAAATGCAGCGGGCATGAAGCTGTGGTGTCTGAAAGTTTCTTGTGGCCAGGTTATTAACTATGTGAATGACCTTATACAAACCACAATTATGAGTCTGACTTCAGTTTGTATACCTGGAGTAGTCATACAAATGCATGTTGTGGATTTTTTTTTAATTAAAAAAATGTAGATTCACAGAAAAGGTGCAGAATTAGTACAGAGACTTCCCCTGTGCCCGCAGCTTCCCCCATGGTACCATCTTACAGAATAACCACAATACACTTAGCAAAACCAGGGTGCTGTCCCTGCTGCGGTCCTAGTAACAAATAGAGACTTTATTCAGATTTCACCCGTCTTGACAGGACTCGGTCTTTTTTCTCTTGGTGCATAGTTCTGTGAAATTTTAGCACCTGGGTAATTTCGCCTTGCATGTTTTTTAAGCCAGGGAGTAACGTAACTGTGTGTTTGCTTTAGCAAGAGAGATCCTGGCCACAGAGGAGGATGGATTAGAAGGGAGTTGGAGACCTGGATGCATTCTAAGGGGCTGTTTCTGGAATCTGCATGAATGAGGATGAACTCAGGTATTGAAGGGAGAGGTGGAGAGGGCGGGGGACCGATGTCACAGGTGTCCTCCAGGTACCACAGACAGTCCCTGCTGCCACTTAGAAACAGGGCCAGATCCCAGTCGTGGAGAAAGAAGCAGGCCTCAGCTGTCATTACGGACCGTGCTCAGTTTTCTAAGGGCTGCTGCTGCTGCTGCTGCTGCTGCTGCTGCTGCTGCTGCTGCTGCTGCTAAGTCACTTCAGTCGTGTCCGACTCTGTGTGACCCCATAGACGGCAGCCCTCCAGGCTCCCCCGTCCCTGGGATTCTCCAGGCAAGAACACTGGAGTGGGTTGCCATTTCCTTCTCCATTTCTAAGGGCAGTAGGAAGCAATTGGAGTTCTTAAAGCAAGGAAGTAGCAAAAGGAGATCAGCATTTTCAAATGTGGCGGTAGTCTGTGTGTGTGTGTGATTTGTGTATGTGACGTGTGTACATGGTTTTGGTGTATGTGTGCTTGTGTGTGTGGTGTGTGGGTGCGTGCTTGTGGTGTGTATATACAGTGTGTGTGAGTTCCAGTTACGGGAAGAGAAGTGGTGCCCATGGTGCTGGCATAAAATATCTCTACGTGAGAAACCCGAAATTTGGTGTGAAATTCATGTACAGGACCTGCCTGTGGCGGTGGGCACAGTTCTCCAGTAATCTGCAAAACCGCTGGGTCGCTCTGCAGACCCGAAGGCTCTGTTCCTGCGGTTTGGTGAGCTAAACAAGAAAATCCGCCTAACCCCGCCGCTTTATTGATTTCCAGAATTCACCAATTCAGAAATAGTTTTTCTTGAAGGAAATGAAACAAAATATCCCCAAAACAAACACCTTCAGCGTCCGCAGTACCGCACGGAGCAGGCCCAAGGCCCGCGAACCGCCGCTCTTTGCTGAGGGTCTGTATCAGCTGACGGCTCGGAGGAGCGCAGTGGGTCGCCTGGACGGTGCCGGGCTCACAAAGTTGGTAGTGATAACCACCATCACTTCCGTCTGCTTTGTTTCTGTTGTTCACCCAGCTGGCGTGTGCTGAATGCTGCTTCTTGGGCCAGAATTGTCTAGGAAACTTACACATCATATTAGCGAGCATCGGCCCGTACATTTTAAAGTCGGGAGTCCTTCATTGGGTGCTCCTTGTGACCCCAGCTGTTAGACAGCTCCCGTGAACTCGGCAAATGCCTCCCGCAGGCCGGCAGAGCCCTCTGGACGGCGCAGGTCCACGCGTCCTACTGCAGGTGGCAGCAGCTGCCCGGCTTCCCGGTGCCGAGCTCAAGCGGCCAGCATCCGAGGACTTGCTGGGCCGGCTGCGATAGAAACAGGACGCGTTCATAGGGCCGGCTGCGACAGAAACAGGACGCGTTCAACACTCCTGGTCGGCTCACAGGAGCGGGGAAGGAGAGGGGGGGCCAGTGGTTTCCAGCAATTACATCTTAAAAGCCTGCCAGGGAGACCATGTTTGAGCTGGGAACAACCGTTTGACAGCCGACGTGCGGTCAGTTCCTCCGACGCACCTTGTTTTTCTGTCATCTGTTGCCATATCTGTCAGCACATTAGGTGTGGTGGTGAGTCTGGAAATGTTGGTTAGGTAAGACTGAGTTTCTGAAGCACTTTCTGAGATTAGGTGTTTGTGTCCATGGTAGAGAAGGCATATTACAAACAAAATTGCAATAAGCTTTTTCTTTAAGGCTCTGTGTTCTGGGCCAGCAAGGCATTCATGCTGATACAAATGATCCCGAACCCACAACACTCAATTCAGTTAAACTCAGGAAGCATTATTTTTGGACCGCTGTCATCAGGTGTGGTTCCTGCTCTCGTGGCATTGATGGTTCTTAACAGGGAACATAGACATCAAACAATCCTAAGGGTCATGGATGTAAATTAAGAAAACCTTTGACTTAGGTCACTGGTTCTCAAAACAGGGGATGAGAGTAAGAAATCACAGATGATGCCAAGACTTGTACCTTGGCTGACAGCAAAGAGAGTGAGGATCTGGAAGAAAATCCAGGAGTGGCGGGGTGTGGAGTGTATATGTGTGTGTATATGCATTTTGGGAGGAGAATGCTGTTTGGATGACCGGACTGTGAAAATCCTCCGTTCGTTAATTTGACAAACACTTTTGGAGCTGCAGAGGTGTGCTGGGTACACTGGGGCAGGGGGTATGGTAGCATCGAACCACTGTTTTATTTCGTGCAGTCTATAATGAAGTGTATAATTTCCCAAATGAAAGCATAATTACCTACTGAGATGCATGCAGCTGGGGAAGGACAGGCTGTGATGAGAGACTCTTACCAGGAGGATGTGGACGAGGCGAGCAGGGGGATGTCTCCAAGGAGGGGGTGGGCACGCTCGGATCTGGAGGAGAGAGGAGTTAGCCAGGTGAGGAGTAGGACGGGGGATCTGGGCAGAGGGCCCCTTGAGACCGAGGGAAGCAGGCGGGGAGGGTGACAAAGGCAGGAGCTGGGTCCTGTGCTGCCGGGTAGGCCCTGGCAGGCACGCTGTGTCGTGTACCTAACATACATTTATTGTCGTTCAGTTCACTAAGCCGTGTCCGACTCCCCGCGACCCCATGGACTGTGGCACGCCTGTCTGTGGCTTCCCTGACCTTCACTGTCTCCTGGAGTTTGCTCAAACTCATGTCTGTTAATTCGATGCATGTTTATTAGAGAATGTTTAAAGACTGATGTTAGTACCATCCCAACATAGCTATTTTGTCTACAAAATAGACCCTGTCCACCCTTGGAAATAACATTTTTATACCATGTGTATATAGTTTACCTTTTTCTCTTAACCTTGTCCTAAACATGTTTTTCCATTTTCACGTGTTCTATATTATTTATAATAGTGGTAAATAATCACCTGCTCAGACTTGGCGAGCCTTGTGTTATATATATTTTTGAAATATTTATTTGTGATTTATTTGGCTGTGTTGGGTCTCAGTTGTGGCCCACAGGACCATCATGTCACATGGTGGGGAGGGGGATCTTTGTGGCGGCTGAGGCTTAGTTGCCCCGAGGCATTTGGGATCTTAGTTCCCCGACCAGGGATCGAACCCACGTACCCTACATTGCAAGGTGGATTCTCAACCGCTGGACCACCAGGAGAGTCCCTTGTGTTTTGAGTTAATTTCTGAGCTGGTGCGCGTGGGTCTCGTGGCACATATGGGTAGATGTGAAATTTACGCTGCAAGAGAACGTATTCGTGCAAATGAGGTTTGGGAGGAAGGTGAAAGCCCTTGCTGGGGTCTGAGGAGACCTTGGTGTAGCGGAGGGTGGGGACCCTGGATGGAGGAAGGCTGAGAGGCTCAGACTGTCCGGGCTGCTGGCTGGGAAGGAGGTCAGTTTATAAACAGGGAATTTTCCACTAAATTGAATTCAGATGACTGACTAAATTGTTTTTTATGATACCCTATCATTTGAAATATATTTGTAAATCAACTTGCATTCTTATAATTCCTATGTTTAGAGCAGTGAGGGGTTGCCAGCCAATTCTAAGATCTTAAGGGAGTATGGGATCCAGATGAGGGAGGCAGACTGGGCTTCACACATTAGTGCCACGAACAGTTTATGTAGATGTTGTTTATTCGCCAAGTTGTTGTCTGATTCTGTTTGCGATCCCATGGACCGTAGCCTGCCAGGCTCCTCTGTCCATGGGATTTTCCAGGCAAGAATACAGGAGTGGGTTGCCATTGCCTTCTCCATTATGTAGATGACTCACTTTTAATTTTCTGCATGTTCTTTTGAGTAGGTTGCAGAATTGTTAGACTGTTTTGCAAATGCAAGGTATCCTTTCTTGACAATTGATAGATTTTCTTATTGCTCTATTAATATGTACAGACTTCATGGTTCTTATCTCCGTGTTTGTATGAGCTTGACCACAGACCACTCACAGGTACCTGGGCCAGTGCACATCCCTGGCACAGTTGGGCAAAAAGCTCAGTGACTCTGGGTCTTGGCCTCATGAGTAAATCTGGCTTTTCCTGCTAGTGTTTCATTTCTCTGCCTCTAAAAATGTGGATGAAAAATGAAATGAAATGTTCGTTGCTCAGTTGTGTCCAACTCTTGTGACCCCCATGGACTGTAGCCTGCCAGGCTCCTCTGTTCATGGAATTTTCCAGGCAAGAATACTGAAGTGGGTTGCCATTCCCTTCTCCCGAGGATCTTCCCGACCCAGGGATTGAATCTGGGTCTCCTGCATTGCAGGCAGATGCTTTATCATCTGAGCCACCAGGGAAGCTAAAAATGTGCATTGCAGTATCTAACTCACGAGGTTGGTGATTAACCAGTGGCCAGAAAAATGGGTTCTTGTGAGGTGACAGTGGTTGAATCCCCTAAATACAGCATGTGCTGGTCTTTAACTCCATTTTGATGTCAAACTGGGAACTGTCCTCATGAGCTTCCTTAAAAACTATAGACTTGTCCTTGTACATCAGCTTCAGGTTCTTGTGAAGCAGTGGTCCTAGCTTGTTACTAAAACGCAGACGGCTGGGCCCCCTGGCCCGGGAGATTCAGGTCGGTCGGTCTGCGTGGAGCCTGGGAATCTGCATTTCTGAAAAGGCCCCAGGTGATATTGGTATGGCTGCTTCAGGGACCACATTTGAAGAACCACTGAAAGCTGTATGTCTGCTTCAATAGCCTTTTAAAACTAATTTTTTTTTTTTTTTTGATGGAAAAGAAATGCACGGAGAAAACAATAGTATTAGTAACAATGGAAAACCATGTTCTGTCTGCTTGAGGAATTTGGAAATGGAATAATAGCTCCAGTCCTGTTGAGATGGACCCTGAGGACATCTCTTGGACAAAGTCTTGAAGCCAGCCCATAAGCCGGGAGATGCAGGTGAGGGAGACAGGCATCACACCTTCAGGGTAGCCGGACGTGCTGCGGGAGTACCTCGTTCCTGCTCTTTGGAAACAGGTGCCATATTCTTCAAATCCTGAGTTAGGTCTTGCGCTCCTGGGGGGCCGGGTGGGTCATACTCTTCTCTCTGGCCCTGCACTCGTGCCTGCAGCACTGGCTGCAGGATGAATGGTCGAGAGCAGAGTTGGTTGGCAAGTGAAACACCAAGGATGTTTAGGTGGGACACCCAGACAGGAGGCTCCGTGTTCAGAGCTGTCCGGATTTGGCTGTCTGAAATATTCATGTCGTAATTGAAGTCTCACTAGCTTTCACAGTCCCGCAGTTTGTAGAAATGAGGATCGGAGAAGACCCAACAGGTCATCCAGACCGTTCTCCCGCTGGAAGAGGCTTATTCCCTGCAGTGCACTCAGCAGCATTAGGAGGAATTACTTTTCATATGATTACTTTTTTTTTTTTTTTTTATCATTTTGTCTTCAACTAAGTGTTCCTTGAATTGAATCACTTTGCATTCAAGTAATAAAATGCACAACAGGCAGTCCATTTCTGGGTGATTATCTCACTCCTCAGGTGGCGTAATAAGGCAGGAGGCCAGAGCCCTGGCATGCCTTATTGTTATTAGGAAGGGAATTTATGGACAAAATAAAGAAAGTGGCTGTTTGCATCAGCGATAACCACAACGAGGAGTGGGGTCACGGCCGATGCCCCCCACCCCCGTGCTCGGAGTGCAGGGCAGGCGGGAGCCCAGTGCCTTAACCGTGCAGGTGGCGGTCGGGGGCGGGTAGAGGTGCAGCACCACTGCCTTCAAGGGGCTTGTTGTTTATTTTACAAAAAAGCAGGAGGAAAGCCTTGGCTGTTGACTTGATACCTGGGAGGGGCCCGTCTCGGGCACCAGCTCCGGGCTTCGCGTTGTGTGCCTGGGCCAGTTGCTTCCCGCTCTGCGCTCCCGAGTCCTCACCTATGAAATGGGAAGAGCCGTAGGTGGTTGGGCTGGGAAGGGTTAAGTGATGAGTTGTTTTTTTTTTTTTTTTTCATAAATCTTAAGTGCGTTTCCCGGCTCAAAGGAATCTCTATTAAATGCTAATAGGATTTGAATAATTTTTTTCTCCCCTTAAAATTCTTCATAAGCTGGAGCTTCTGTGTCTTTTCTCCAGCCTGTGCTTGCACCAAGGATGTTTAGGTGGGACTCCCAGGCAGGTTCCGCACTCACAGCGGTCCGGGTTTGCCTCTCACGTGCCTCGTCGTTCCCGTACCCTCAGTGTTCCTTCCTGAGCACGCTGTGGTGTGTCCTAACTTCCCTCACACACGCCCTCCTCTTGCCACTTCACACGTGCTGTCCAAAAAGGAGAAAGAAAGTGAAGTCGCTCAGTCGTGTCCCACTCTTTGCGACCCCCATGGACTGTAGCCTACCAGGCTCCTCCGTTCGTGGGATTCTCCAGGCAAGAGTACTGGAGTGGGTTGCCATTTCCTTCTCCAGGAGATCTTCCCGACCCAGGGATCGAACCCTGGTCTCCCACATCATGGGCCGACGCTTTACTGTCTGAGCCACCAGGGAGGTCCGCTGTCCAAAACATGGACCCAGATGAAACCCAGCTCGGTGGCCTCCCCGTGCAGCAGCTGACCGTGGCTGGAGAAAGGCCGCCCCCGCCTGCCCTGGCCCTCAGGTTCCTGTCCACGGGCCTCGGGCGGGCTCTCTCAGCCCCCTGCCAGTCATGCGTGCTGCTTCTCCCGCCCTCCTGCTTGCCTTCCCGTCCAGCCAGCTGTCCCTTCCTCCTCAGTCCTGAGACGCCTGTCCCTGTCCTCATGTGCTGCTGCTGACCTGACTTCCCTTTCCCTGAGGAGAGAGAGCCGGCAGAAGGGGACTGCAGTGTGCCTTCCGCTCTGTGTCTGCTCACACGCTCTGCCATCTTGGTTGTCATGAGCCATCCCTGTGCCTAGAAGAGGCCCCGGCACCCAAGGAGATCCCATCTCCACTGGCAAACCCACCGGAACCACCCATTCCCTCCCTTCTCTCCCGCTTCATCCCTCTTGTTCCCCAAGGCTGGTCGCGCCCACGAGTATTCAGACCCGCTGCCGGTTCTCCTATGATAAAGATGGCTCTCTGTGGCTGCCCATCTCTCCTCTGCTGCCCCCTACCCCACTGCTGCTTTACAGCCGAGTTCCTGCAAACAGGTGCCTCTGTCTGCTGTTACTGATTCTTCTCTGAGTTCATGTGAACTCAGGCAAGCTTCCTGCCAACCACCCGGTTCCACCAGTGTGGCTCCTGTTTGGGCCATCGGCAGCTCCTGCCTGGCTTTGTCCCAGGGCAGTTCTTGGTCCTCATCTTACATGATTATTCCTGTAACCTTTGACGCACAGCATCACCCCCTCCTCCTTGACACACTTTCTTCACTCGGTTCCCTGGACACTCCGGTCCCCCGGTTTTTCTCTTCTCCCGCTGGTTGCTCCTCCTCAGTCTCCTTTGCCAGTTCCTCATGTGCCTGAGCTCTGAAAGTCAGTATACCCCAAGGCTTGGCCGTGGCAGCTCTTCTTTCTTACACCCTCTTTCCTGGTGGGCCGGTCTGATAGCATGCCTTTACATGCATTGTATGTTGATGATGCCCAAGCTTGTATCTATATCAAACCTCGTGCATCCAGCTGCCTATTCAGTATCTCCACCGGGCTATCTAGTAAGCATCTCAGATGTAACATGTCCAGAGGAATTCCTGATCTTCCCCTTCAGACACGGTCTACCTGCTATCTTTCCCATCTCAGTTCACAGCCACTGGATCCAGCCTTTCTTTTGCACACCACACCAGATCAGATCTGTAAGGGAGTACACTGGCTCTTTAGAATGTGCCTGGAATCTGATCATTCCTCAGCACTTTCCCCAGAAGGACCGCGCTCCCCACCACAGCTTCTTTTGCGTGGACGATGGCAGGAGACTTGTAACCAGTCTTCCTGTTTCCTCTCTTGGCTCTGTCGATCTATTCTTGATGTGCAACCAGAGGGATCCTGTAAGTGAGGCCAGAGCGTAGTCCTGTGCCTGACCCTCCAGGCACTCAGCATCTTCAGAGCCTAGCGCTCACGGGGCCCAGGTGCTTTCCCTCCGTCTGCCGCCTGCTGCCTCTTGGCCCTCCTGGCGGCTCTGCTGCCTTCTGCTCCCTTCAGACCTTTGCTCAGTGCCACCTCTTCTCCTCCTCTGCTCCGTTTATCCCCACAGCAGTTACGCATGTGTACAGTGCTAGTGCTGAGTCGCTTCAGTTGTGTCCTGACTCTTTTCAGTCCTGTGGACCACAGCCCCCCAGGCTCCTCCATCCATGGAATTCTCCAGGCAAGGAGACTGGAGCAGATCCCCTTCTCCAGGGGATCTTCCCGACCCAGGGATCCAACCTGCATTTCTTAAGTCTCTGGCATTGGCAGGTGGGTTCTTCACCACTAGCACCACCTGGGAAGCCCATTCATGTGTTTAATTTACTTATCTTATTTGCTGTATGTATTCCATTACTAGAATCTAAAGTCCCCAAGGGCCGTGATTTTGCCAGTTTTGTTCATTGACCACCCCCCACCCCGCCCCAGGGCTTCAGTCTAGAAGGAGCTTAACAAGCACCTTTTGACTGAGCGTGTACAGAGCCACGTTCTTCTGGACTTACCAGTGCTGTGATTCTGGGTTTCAGTGCAGTTAGGTGTGACTGGTTGAAGAAGGAGATATGTGGGAGAGCAGCGGAAGCTCTCAGCCTCACCCAGGATTAGCCCTGGGGCGGCCCTGGCCTGTAAGGACCTGCCGACGGTCGATGGCAGATAGGACAGGTGCAGACTGACGCCGTGCTGGGCAGTCAGGGCTGCCCGAAGAGAGGGAAGCCGAGCACCGGCCAATGGAGATTTCCTGTACGTGAGGCAGTTCCGATCCGTTTCTTCAACCCTGTAAACCTGAGGTCCTTCAGATCCAGTGCTTTAGAGGTGCTGCCTAGCCTGATTCTCTATACTCAAATAGTGCCGTGCACATCCACCTCGGTTTGACTATTATTAATTATGTACTTATGTTTCAGTGTGAAGCCCAATAGGGAAAACTGTTAGCTTTTTTGGCTGTGCTGGATCTTCGTTGCTGCGAGAGATTTTCTCTAGTTGCAGGCAGCAGGAGCTACTCTCTAGTTGGGGTTCACAGGCGTCTCATCGCAGTGGCTTCTCTTATTGCTGCGTCCCGGCTCTAGGGCTAGAGGACTTCGATAGTTGCGGCCCACGGGCTCGGTAGTTACGGCTCCCATGCTCTAGAACACAGGCTCAGTAGTTGTGGCAGCAGGCTTAGTTGCTCCGCAGTATGGAGGATCTTCCTGGACCAGGGATCAAACTTGCTTCTCCTGCACTGGCAGGTGGATTATTTACCACTGAGCCACCAGGGAAGCTCCAGCTCCCAGATCAGGGATCGCAGCCGTGTCTCCTGCATTGACAGGCAGATTCTCTACCACTGAGCCACCAGGGAAGCCTGAGAAAACTTTTTTTTTTTCCCAGCTGAAAAGGATAGCCACGTTAGGAGCCTCAGACAGGTGACGGCTGTAAAACTTCCTTGTAGCGCTTGAACTTAGGCCTCTTGGTTCACTTGAGGCGAGGGAGGGTTTCGTCTCTTACTCTTATACCTAGAGTGGCCAGAAAGGAGTGAGTCAAAAATTTGCCCTGATTTCTGAAATGCCAATAAGCCACAGACTGGCAGTCTCTGAGTTGCAAATTCCTAAATGCATGTAATAGCATAGTGACCACTGAGGGCTGGTGCCTTCTGCTGGCGGGTGTAGGGAGCACAGCCAGTTTTGCCCTAACTGTGGGGCGTGAGCCTTGGTGGGCACTTCCCACAGCGCCCCAGAGAAACAGGACATCCCCGATGCCAAAGGCACCCAGGCCAGCAGCTGCTCTCTTTGCCACCACCTCCTCCCCTACCTCTCCTCCTTCCCCTCCTTTTTCTGTCCTATTCTGATATAATTCACATACCATAATATGAATGCTTTTAAAGCATCCAGTTCTGTGGCTTTCAGTGTATTCACTGAGGGTGTGACCGTTACCACTGTCTAACCTTTGTCACCTCCAAAGAAACCCATACTCATTAGCTGTTCCATATCCCCCTTCCTTTAGACCCTGGCAACTGCCTAATCTGCCTTCCATTTCTGTAGATGGACTTATTCTGCGTGTTTTGCATCAGTTGAATTACATAGTACATGGTTGGCCTTTGCGTAACATTTTCAGGACCCATTTGTGTTGCAGCCTGAATCGGCGTTTCACACCCTCTTACGACTGAATTTTGCACGTGCTGCTTTAGTCGCTCAGTCGCATCCGACTCCTGTGACCCCGTGGTCTGTAGCCCGCCAGGCTCCTCCGTCCATGGGACTCTCCAGGAGAGAGAACTGCAGCGGGTTGCCATTTCCATCTCCAGAATCATGTATAGCCCACTGAATGAGTAGACCACTTTTCGCTGATCTGTCTCCTCACTGATGGGCCTTTGGGTGGTCTCCACCCTTTGGCTGCTGTGGGTGTGCTGCTGTGAGCGTTTCTGTAGTTTCCACATGGACGTGAAGTTTTCAGTTCCTCCCCAGATCAGATCAGATCAGATCAGTCGCTCAGTCATGTCCGACTCTTTGCGACCCCATGAATCACAGCACACCAGGCCTCCCTGTCCATCACCAACTCCCGGAGTTCACTCAGACTCACATCCATCGAGTCAGTGATGCCGTCCAGCCATCTCATCCTCTGTCGTCCCCTTCTCCTCTTGTCCCCAATCCCTCCAAGCATCAGAGTCTTTTCCAATGAGTCAACTCTTTGCATGAGGTGGCCAAAGTACTGGAGTTTCAGCTTTGGCATCATTCCTTCCAAAGAAATCCCAGGGCTGATCTCCTTCAGAATGGACTGGTTGGATCTCCCTGTGGTCCAAGGGACTCTCAAGAGTCTTCTCCAACACCATACTTCAAAGCATCAATTCTTCGGCACTCAGCTTTCTTCACAGTCCAACTTTCACATCCATACATGACCACTGCAAAAAAAACATAGCCTTGAATAGACGGACCTTTGTTGTCAAGTAATGTCTCTGCTTTTGAATATGCTATCTAGGTTGGTCATAACTTTCCTTCCAAAGAGTAAGCATCTTTTAATTTCATGGCTGCAGTCACCATCTGCAGTGATTTTGGAGCCCAGAAAAATAAGTCTGATACTGTTTCCACTGTTTACCCATCTATTTCCCATGTAGTGATGGGACCAGATGCCATGATCTTCGTTTTCTGAATGTTGAGCTTTAAGCCAACCTTTTCACTTTCACTTTCATCAAGAGGCTTTTTAGTTCCTCTTCACTTTCTGCCATAAGGGTGGTGTCATCTGCATATCTGAGGTTATTGATATTTCTCCAGGCAATCTTGATTCCAACTTCTGTTTCTTCCAGTCCAGCATTTCTCATGATGTACTCTGCATATAAGTTAAATAAACAGGGTGACAATATACAGCCTTGACGTACTCCTCTTCCTGTTTGGAACCAGTCTGTTGTTCCATGTCCAGTTCTAACTGTTGCTTCCTGACCTGCATACAAATTTCTCAAGAGGCAGATCAGGTGGTCTGGTATTCCCATCTCTTTCAGAATTTTCCACAGTTTATTGTGATCTACACAGTCAAAGGCTTTGGCATAGTCAGTAAAGCAGAAATAGATGTTTTTCTGGAACACTTGCTTTTTCCATGATCCAGCGGATGTTGGCAATTTGATCTCTGGTTCCTCTGCCTTTTCTAAAACCAGCTTGAACATCTGCAAGTTCACGGTTCACATATTGCTGAAGCTTGGCTTAGAGAATTTTGAGCATTACTTTACTAGCGTGTGAGATGAGTGCAATTGTGTGGTAGTTTGAGCATTCTTTGGCATTGCCTTTCTTTGGGATTGGGATGAAAACTGACCTTTTCCAATCTTGTGGCCACTGCTGAGTTTTCCAAATTTGCTGGCATATTGAGTGCAGCACTTTCACAGCATCATCTTTCAGGATTTGGAATAGCTCCACTGGAATTCCATCACCTCCACTAGCTTTGTTCATAGTGATGCTTTCTAAGGCCCTCTTGACTTCACATTCCAGGATGTGTGGCTCTAGGTCAGTGATCACACCATCGTGATTATCTGGGTCGTGAAGATCTTTTTCGTACAATTCTTCTGTATATTCTTGCCATCTCTTCTTAATATCTTCTGCTTCTGTTAGGTCCATACCATTTCTGTCCTTTATCTTGCCCATCTTTGCATGAAATGTTCCTTTGTTATCTGTGATTTTCTTGAAGATATCCCTAGTCTTTCCCATTCTGTTGTTTTCCTCTATTTCTTTGCATTGATCGCTGAAGAAGGCTTTCTTATCTCTTCTTGCTATTCTTTGGAACTCTGCATTCAGATGTTTATATCTTTCCTTTTCTGCTTTGCTTTTCACTTCTCTTCTTTTCACAGCTATTTGTAAGGCCTCCCCAGACAGCCATTTTGCTTTTTTGCATTTCTTTTCCATGGGGATGGTCTTGATCCCTGTCTCCTGTACAATGTCACGAACCTCATTCCATAGTTCATCAGGCACTCTATCTATCAGATCTAGGCCCTTAAATCTATTTCTCACTTCCACTGTATACTCATAAGGGATTTGATTTAGGTCATACCTGAATGGTCTAGTGATTTTCCCTACTTTCTTCAATTTAAGTCTGAATTTGGCAATAAGGAGTTCATGGTCTGAGCCATAGTCAGCTCCTGGTCTTGTCTTTGCTGACTGTATAGAGCTTCTCCATCTTTGGCTGCAAAGAATATAATCGATCTGATTTCGGTGTTGACCATCTGGTGATGTCCATGTGTAGAGTCTTCTCTTGTGTTGTTGGAAGAGGGTGTTTGCTATGACCTGTGCATTTTCTTGGCAAAACTCTGTTAGTCTTTGCCCTGCTTCATTCCGTATTCCAAGGCCAAATTTGCCTGTTACTCCAGGTGTTTCTTGACTTCCTACTTTTGCATTCCAGTCGCCTATAATGAAAAGGACATCTTTTTTGGGTGTTAGTTCTAAAAGGTCTTGTAGGTCTTCATAGAACTGCTCAACTTCAGCTTCTTCAGCGTTACTGGTTGGGGCATAGACTTGGATTACTGTGACATTGAATGGTTTGCCTTGGAAACGAACAGAGATCATTCTGTCGTTTTTGAGATTGCAGCCAAGTGCTGCGTTTTGGACTCTTTTGTTGACCGTGATGGCCACTCAGTTTCTTCTGATGGATTCCTGCCCGCAGTAGTAGATACAATGGTCCTCTGAGTTAAATTCACCCATTCCAGTCCATTTTAGTTCGCTGATTCCTAGAATGTCGACATTCACCCTTGCCATCTCTTGTTTGACCACTTCCAATTTGCCTTGATTCATGGACCTGACATTCCAGGTTCCTATGCAATATTGCTCTTTACAACCTCGGACTTCGCTTCTATCACCAGACACATCCACAGCTGGGTATTCTTTTTGCTTTGGCTCCATCCCTTCATTCTTTCTGGAGTTATTTCTCCACTGATCTCCAGTAGCATATTGGGCCCCTACTGACCTGAGGAGTTTCTCTTTCAGTATCCTATCATTTTGCCTTTTCATACTGTTCATGGGGTTCTCAAGGCAAGAATACTGAAGTGGTTTGCCATTCCCTTCTCCAGCGGACCACACGCTGTCAGATCTCTCCACCGTGACCCGCCCATCCTGGGTTGCCCCACGGGCATGGCTTAATTTCATTGAGTTAGACAAGGCTGTGGTCCTCGTGTGATTAGATTGACTAGTTTTCTGTGAGTATGGTTTCAGTGTATTTGCCCTCTGATGCCCTCTTGCAAGACCTGCTGTCTTACTTGGGTTTCTCTTACCTTGGGCATGGGGTATCTCTTCCTGGCTGCTCCAGCAAAGCACAGCCATCGCACCTTACCTTGGACGAGGGGTCTCTCCTCACCGCTGCCCTTCCTGACCTTGGAGGAGGGGTATCTCCTCATCGCCGCCCTTCCTGACCTCGGTCACGGGGTAGCTCTTCTCGGCCACGTTTAGTGTGTCGGTCGCAGCCGCCGGAGGCGCAGCCGCCGAGGTGCGCTTAGTGTGCCGGTCGCAGCTGCCGAGGCGTCCCTCCCCAGTACCTGTTGTTGTCTCTTTGATCACAGCATCCCGGGTGTGCTGTGTGCGTAGTTGCTCAGTTGTGTCCAGCTCGTTGTGACCCCCATGGACTGCAGCCCTCCAGGCTCCTCTGACCACGGGGCTTCTCCAGGCAAGAATACTGGAGTGGGTTGCCATGCCCTCCTCCAGGGGATCTTCCCAACCCAAGCATCAAACCCAGGTATCCCGCATTGCAGGTGGATTCTTTACAGACTAAGCCACCAGGGAAGCCCCCAGGGGGGCTTAATTGATGCCTTCTTGTGGTGCTGACTTGTATTTTCCTAATGACTCATGATATTGGGCATTTTTTATGTACTTGTGTATCTTCTTGGGAGGCGTGTCTGTTCAGACCCTTTGCCCATTGTTAAACTGGGTTATTTGCCTTTTTATTATTGAGTTCAAAGAGTTCTTAATATAGTCTACATACTAGATTCTTATCAGATATATGATTGACAAATAATTGACTCTATTCTGTGGGTTGTCTTTTCAGTTTCTTGGTAGTATCCTTTGAAGCACAAAAATTTTTAATTTTGGTGAAGTCCAGTTAACATTCCTTCTTTGGTTGCTTGCATTTTTCATGTCATACCTAAGATATCATCACATAATTCCAAGTCACAAAGATTTACATGTATGTTTTCTCCTAAGAATTTTGTATTTTCATCTGTTAAATTTAGGTCTTTGGTTGATTTTTCATTAATTTTTGTACATGGTGTGAAATGGGGGTCCTGTTTCATTCTTTTGGCTGTGGATATCCAGTTGTTCCAGCACCATTTGTTGAAAAGACTGTTCTTTCTACATTGAATGATCTTGCAGCCCTTATCAAAAATCAATTAATGCTGCATCTAAGGGTTCGTTTCCAGATTTTCCATTTTATTCTGGTGTGTTGTGCCTTCATTTTCGCTTATCTAGACGTATTTGCTGATTTCTATCATGATTTATTTTCTTTGACTCACTGGTTATTTAAGAGTGTGTTGTGTAATTTTCATATATTTGTGAATTACCTAACTTTTGTTACTTCTAATTTCATTCCCATGTGATTGGAGAACATACTTCGATGTTTTCAGTCCTCTTAAATTTGTCAAGGCTTGTGTTAGGGCCTAGCATATGGTGTCTGTCCTGGAAAATGTCCCCCTGTCTACTTGGGAGGAACGTGTATTCCGTTGTTGTTGGGTGAACTGTCCTGCAGTTGTCTGTTAGGTCCTGTTGGCTTAAAGTGTTGTTGTTCAGGTGTTCTGTTTCCTTGTTAGTCTTCTGGCTAATTGTGTCCATCCTGAAAATGCGTATTAAAGTCTCCAGGTATTATTGTTGCAGTGTCTATTTCTCCTTTGAGTTCACCAGTTTTTACTTCGTGTATATTGGAGCTCTGTTATCAGCTCTGAATATGTTTGTTTTACCTTCCTTTATTCTTTCTTTAATGCTCTTTCCTTACATAGGTCTAAGTTCTGCTGCACATGAGTTTTTTCATCTTTCTGAAGTATTTATTTTAATAATTCTTACAAGAAGGTCTACTGGTGACATTTCCTCAATTTTTGTTTATATGATCAGGTCTTTGTCTTTAAATCTGAAGGATGTTTTGCTGGATACAGAATTCTACATTGGTGGGTTTTTTTTTTTCGTTTTGACACTTGAAATATTTCATTCCACTCTTTTCTTGTTTGCATGGTTTCTGAAGACAAGTATGTGTAGGCCATACTTTTTTGTGTGATTGTAAGTGTCATAAAATTTTTGTTGAAAACTGGGCATTTTAAGAATGTGGCCATTCTCAAATCATCTTCTCCCCCCTTCCCATTTTGTTTGTTTAGATGCCCTTCTAAACTGACTTGGTAAGTTCTGTATCGTTTGCCATGTTTGGCCACCGACGTGTCCCCGACTGGTCGGCAGTTGGGCCAGAACTCTCTTTAAATGCCTGGACTCAGCAGCCTGATAGTCTTTGATGAGGGCTCCTGGTGTGTGTTGAGCCTTCTGTCCACACTCAGGCAGGCAGTTTACAGCCCTGCCTTGGCCTTCACCTCCTGCTTGTGCAGAGCCTCCCAAGTCCGCCAGTGCTGAGGGCCCTCTCAGCTCTTCCTGAGCAAGCACGTAGCCCCAGACATGCACACCGCCTTCTAGATCCCCAGGAGTATGTGGGAGCTTCTCACAGCCCCTCCAGACAGCTTGTTCCCCAGCTTTTCCGTTTAAGCTATTTGATTAGTCTGTTATTTGCTCCATCTGTTATCCACCCTCCTTGGGCAGCTAGAATTTTAAGCAACAGTTGCCCCTGAATTTTTTTTTTTTTTTCAATCAAATGCCTTTTGACAACAGCTGGTCCTCCCTAGGAAAGCTCTGAATCAGTTCAAATAAAGACAGCCTTGTGTGTGGGGGTCTTTCAGGGAGCCCTCAGGTAAGTCACAGAGTGAAGAGTTTATGCTAATGGGGCTTTGAAGGTGCTTCCACCCTGTTCTTCCCCTTCCAGGGTCTGGCAGGCTGCTGGGTTTTCCCTGTGATAGCAGGATGTTGGTTTCATGGCTACTGCAGATTTGTGGATGAGGGGAGATGGGAACAGGGGAAGTCAAAATGCCACAAAACGGGGGTTTATTCCCAGATTCTGCCATCTCCCATGAGTGAGTACTCCCCAGATTGCTGCAAACTTTGGTTAGTTTCCAGAGTTCTGAAACAGCTGATTCTGACAGTTCTTGCCAGTGTTCTCATCTCTCTTTTGGAGAAGGTTTTCAGAGGCCTTCACTCTACCATTTCTGGTGCTGTTTTCCCCAGCTACGCCTCTGACTGTCGGATGAGCTCAGAGGACCTAAACTTCCCACCCCTACTGCCCCACCCGCCAAGAATGAGTCACTAGTAGGTACAGGTGTCCTGTCCAAATGCCTCTTTGTTTTCCCATCTTTGAAGATTATTGGACCTGCTATAAAAGCGAGTCTAAAACCCACAATTTTGAATTCACTTTAAGAGGGGGTCTCTGAAACATTGGCTTGGTCCTGACCAGCTGCATTTTTACAGTCCCCAGCTGCCCTTTCAGAAAAGGAGTAGACGGGAGGCTGGCCTCACTGGGGGATGTGGTTGAGGGTCCTGTGACCTGTTTTTGTTCATTTCACAGGGATTTAATGTGCAAAATGGCGGTTGTACCAGATTGGCATATTATATGTCCTTACACGCGGAAATTCACACATTTAAGACCGCACTCTTCACCATGCAGAGTATATTCAAGGAGTGCTTTCCAAAATATGTTCAGACCTTCTTCATGTGAGTATTCCAGCAAATGATGCTGATAGTAGATATCACTGTGTATGTTCAGTACATGCTGGACTCTGCACAGAGGCCTCACACGATATGTTGTCGGCCCAGTAAAGCTGTGAAGTAGATTCTGTCACTGTACTTACCTTCTGCATGGGAAATCTGAGAGCCAGGTTTATCAAGCCACTTGCCCAAAAGTTATGTGGTTTTTAGGTGGCAGGGTTGGGATTTGAACCCAGACATTACAGGATCCATGGAATTAAACTATATTATCTAGTATACTGCCTCACTCAGGTTTTTTCTTAGTTAATAAACTATATTTTTTGAGTAGCTTTTTTTAAAAAAAATTTTTTTATGCTATGCCGTGCAGCTCGTGAGATCTTAGTTCCCTGCCCAGGGATTAAACCTGGGCCATGGTGGTGAAAGCACCGATTGAGCCTTAACCCCTGGACCACCAGGGACGCTGTGAGTAATTTTAGGTTTACAGAGAAACTGAGCTACCACCCAAAGAGTTCCTGTACACTTCTGCACTCCCATCTCCAGGTTCCCTTATTACCAGCCTTCGCAGTAGTGTGGGACAGTCATTACAATTGACACACCATTGCTGATACATTACTGGAGTTCACACTCTTTGTTTTGTGCATTCTCTGGTTTGTGATCAGTGTGTGACGATGTATGTCCACTGTTACCGCATCTCACAGAACAGTCTCACTGCCCGGAAACGCCTCTGTGCTCTGCCTGTTCATCCCTCCCTCCCGCTAATTGCAGGCAGCCGCTGGTCTTCCTACTGTCTCCGTAGTTTTGCCTCTTTCAGAATGTCATGTAGTTGGAATCATACAGTCCGAAGCATTTTCAGATTGGCTTCTTTCACTTAGCAGTATGCACTTAAGGCTCCTTCATGTCTTTTAATGGTGTGACAGTTCATTTCTTTTTTTTTGTCTGAATAATAGTCTCTTGTATGGATGTACAACCGTTTATTCACTCCTCAAGGACATCTTGGTTGCTGTCTTGCCTTGGTAATTATAAATAAAGTTGGTATAAACATTTGCATGCAGGTTTTTGAGTGGACCTGAAAGCCTGACTTATTTGGATCAGTCAAGTTTAAAGCAATAAAATTTGACATTATTTCTCCAATGTGTGTGTCTTCTCATTTGTTCCTCCCTCCCTCTCTTTCCTTGCACACATTTTCTTAGCCCTAAGATGTAACAAGAACTGTCCTAGGGACTGAGGATAAAGAGCAGGTCCTGTAGAGGGTCTGCCCTGGAGGAGCCCACGGTCTTGAAAGGGAGAGCAGACATCCCAGCCAAGAGAGGCCAGGGCTGGGCTAGACACGCGTACGCCGTGGATGCACAGCCCGAGCAGCCGGAAGGGCTCAGAGCAGCACAATGGAAGGACAGGCCCGAGGAGAGGCGGGCCGGTCAGAAGTCACGCTGGCCACCGTGCTCACCTGCCGTCCGTGGGAGGCCACGGGCCCCTGCCGGAGAGCCGGAAGGGAGCCCAGAAGATGTCTGATGGGCGTCTGTCTGCCCAGGTCTCTGGAAGGAGGGGAGAATGGATGTCGGGGTGACCGACAGTCTCCACCACAGACATTCATTGTCACTAGCAAATCTGCTCCACGCCCACAGTGTTCTGCGGATATTTCCTCGTTAACTAGCTTCCTGACTGCACAAAGAAGAATGGAGTGAAGCAGGATTACTGGATTAAGGGGCGTTCACACTCGTAAAGGCGCCACCAAATCGCCTTTAGGAAGCTTGGAACTCCACATCCCCACAGATAACAATTAAAAGTACTTGTTTGTGAGCATCCTAACACAGAATATTGTCTTTGCCTTCTTGTCCATTTGATATGCATGAAATAGCATTCCGTTGTGCTATTAACCTGCATTTCCCTAATGGCGAGGTTATCTTTGATCGTCAAGCCCATCAGGCTCGTGTCTTCCTGTGACGAGCTGCCTCCTCGTGTCCTTTGCCCGCTCGCCCACTGTGGGTGGGTCTTCTTAGTTACCTGTGTGAGCACTCTTCGTCAAAAATATGAATGCCTTCTGTGCCGTCACTGTCTTTTTTCATCTGTCGTTTGCCTTTTGCTTTTATTGATGGTTTTTAAAATGTACTGAATTATTTTTCCTTTTCTAAATAAAAGTTATATATTTAAAACAAACACACTTAAGTAAAAACTATTTACATAGGCATATAATGTCCCTTAGCACCCCTTTCCTCTCCAGAGTTGGTCATCATCGAGTGTTTGGCTGTCCAGGGATGGCACTTCGTTCATGCACACACGCGTGTAGATGTGTACTTACAGAACTCATATTAAATAAACACAATTCGTGGGTAAATCTGTGAGCCACAGATACTAGACACCCGGTTTCCTTTTAAGATGTTTTTCGCTTTATGTTTCAAATTGAATAATTTCTGTTGACCTGACTTTATACTCATGAGTCCTTTCTTCTGCAGTGGACAGTGGACAGTCTGCTGTTAAGCAAATTAAATGAACTCTTCACTTTGATATTGGATTTTTCATTTCTAGCTTTTTCATGTGCTTTAAAAAAGAGTTTCTTCTTCTCTGCTGAAATCCCCCACATGTTCAGCATGTTGTCAGTTTTCCCTTAATCTCTTTAACATATTTGTCATTCTTAGTTTAAATGCCCGATCATTTCCGCATCTGTCCTCTCTGTGGGTCTTCTGATTGGTTTTGCTCCTCATCAGGTCATCTTTTCTTATTTCACTTGTCTTGCAATTTAAAAAGATTTAGCAGCAGACATTTGTGTAAAATAGAGTAGTGTGTATGCGCTCAGTCATGTCCGATTCTTTGCGACCTCACAGACCATAGCCTGCCAGGCTCCTCTGACCATGGGATTTCCCTGGCAAGAACACTGGAGTGGGTTGCCACTTCCTTCTCCAGGGCATCTTCCCGACCCAGGGATCGAATCCACGTCTCCCGCATTAGCAGGCGGGTTCTTTACCACCGAGCCATCAGGGAAGCCCCCAGAAAGAGTAGGGAAGTGAAGTCACTCAGTTGTGTCCGACTCTTTGCAACCCCATGGACTGTAGCCTCCCAGGCTCCTCTGTCCATGGGATTTTCCAGGCAAGAGTGCTAGACTAGGTTGCCACTTGCTTCTCCAGGGGATCTTCCTGACCCAGGGATTGAACCCAGGTCTCCCACATTACAGGCAGACACTTTACCGTTTGAGCCACCAGGGAAGCCGCCCCAAAGAGTAGAGACAGAAGTAAATCATATTTACCACCAGAGAAAGGAATGCTCCTTCCGCTCAGGCTTCTGATGAGGTGGACTGGCTCAGTTTATTTCTTGGTTTAGTCATGTCTGGATTTGGTGTCAGTGGTGGTTAGATTCAGGTGACCGCTTGTTTCAAACACTTCCCTTCAGCAGACCCTGAGATCTGAGCAGGGTGGACACTTCAGTCATCTCTGCTTCCTGGTCCAGCTGCCAGCCTGGTGTCCTGGGGGCACTCTCTGCTTCTAGCTCTCCTGCCACAATTGGAGGAGGGTTTCTCCAGCTCAGCCTCCAGCTTTGTGCACCTCAGGAGGTACCCCTCCGCCTTGCCCCCCTGCCTCCAGTCTGCGGCGGGCTGCCAAGGGGTACTTGGTGAGGGTCCCATAGGCTTCAGAGGGGCTTGCCTCTGGTCTGTACTCAGCCATGGTGAGCAGCTGCCTGACACTTAGGGAAGACCCCCCTCCCATGTCTCAGGGCATAGCTCACAGCCCCCCTGCCTTGCTCTCAGCTTCAGGTGCTGCCACTGCCGTGTGGGAAGGCCCATGTGGATGGGTGCACACTTGCTGTGTGCCTGAGGCTCTCGCGATACAAGTCCACGGGGTTGTCGGTCCACATGGCTGCTACATGCTTCCCATTGGTGGTCTTCTCTACGCCCCTGTCTAGGATAAGTCTGCTTCTGTTCCCAAGACTTTCCGAGGAGGAAAGGAGTCCTGGGTGCTTTCTCTCCAAGGAGTGGCTAGTCCTTTCTGTTTCTTTGCATCCTCAGTTCTTTGATGGGTTTCAAACCCTTCTCTCTCTCTCTATCTTTTTTTAAGCTTATCCTCCTGGTTCTCTTTGCTGGGGTCAGAATGACAGTCTCTGTGACTTTCTGTATCCTAAATAGAAGTAGAAAATTTTGTCAATTCTCCTCCAGAAAGATCCTATCAATTCGTACTCCCACCAGCAGGTTATGCAAGTTTGGCTGTTGCTTTCATTTTAAACCAAAGAAGGCATATTAGACTTAGGAAATAAAACGTTTTCCTTCAGGTAAAATCAGATAGTTTCAAATCAATAATTTCTGATACTTTAAAATTAGAATCGTTGATTGCTAAGAAGGGGGTTCTTGGGAAGCATTGAAAATACACGTGAAAAGTCTGAAAAAAGATTTCAAGACGGAGACAGACATAAAGGGGTCCCTCCATGATGCTGCGTGCAGGAGGAGGAATTCCAGGGTGGGTGGGCAGAGGGAGAAGTATTCGTCACCAGCTGACATGGGGCCCTGCAGCTCCGCCACGTGAATCAGCTGCTTCTGAGGCTCAAAGCAACAGGAGCACAGAGGGAAGCAGAGGGCCGCCCCTGCACAACCAGCATCCTTGGGGATTTAAGTCCCTTCTTCTCCCCCAGGCTCTGAGCCCAGTCTTCTGCCTGTCTGACCTCTCGTATGTAAGCATTTGGCTCCATGTCCTGAAACACCACTGCAGCAAACAGCAGCTCCCCCGTCCTAAGCTCCAGGTCACATCTGCGGTTGCCCCCGACCTTTCCTCTTGAGCACCACCTAGCGGGCATCTCAAACACAAACTGATCGGACATCTCTTGACACCTGGCATTCTCCACCCTGGTAAAGAGCATCGTCCTTTGTCTAGTTCCTCAAGTGCAAGGACTTATCCTTGGTTTTTTTCTTTTCAGCCCCTAGCCCCCTCCAGCTCACCAGGCCAATCTATCAGTGAGACTTTGTCAGCTGTGTTTCTAGGTTATGTCTCTAATCTGTCTTCCCAGCAAAAAACCCTTCCTCCACCACAACCTTGACCTTGTTCAAGTCACCATCACTTCTTCTTGGAAGTGCTTCCTCACTGAACTTCTCATTTCTTGCCCCTCTATAATCTACTCTCCGCATATCAGCCAGAGTAATTTTTTAAAAGCCACATATATTAATAAGATCACTCACTGCTTGAACTCTCCTGAGTCTTCCCATTGCCCTTGGAGAAAACCCCAGTCCTCGTGCAGGGATCTGAGGTGTCTCCCACTCTGATCTCAGCCATCACTGCCTCCCTGTCTCACGGGACACATGCCTCTGTCCACAGAGGTCTCTCGCCTCCCTGGACCCGTTAGACTCACTCTTGCTCAGGGGCTCTTTACCTGAGGCTCTTCTCCCTGTTGAGGACGCTCTCACTGCAGCTACTTGCCTGGCTCATCCTGTCCTGGTTTCAGCTCATTAGACTACCCAGAGAGGCTTCCCCCAGCTCTCCCACCGGAGACAGCTCACCGGCCGCCCTCACCTCCGTGGTCTGTCCTGCTGCTTGTAAGCACTTGGCACTATCTACCGTTACATCATCACTGATTTTCTGTTTCTCATCCTGCTTCTCTCCTCCGGAGTCTGTCTATCTAAGCTTTCCAAGAACAGAGCTTCCTGTCTTATGGCAGTCCTGCCAGTGCCTAGAGCAGCGCTGGCCTATGACAGGTGCTCAGAAATACCTTTTGAATGTATGAATTCCACAGCCTTTCAAGCCAGTGTTTCGAAAGGGTCTCTTCTCTTCTTGCCTGCCTGCTTTCCTGAGGCTCCCACACAGCCAGTCCCCACACCTGGATCTCCAGCCCCACCCTCTATGACCTCTAGATTTGTGTTTTCAGTTTTCGAATGGACATCCCCACTTGGATATCCCAAACCGAGCTCCTTAGCTTTCCTGCAGACTTTTCTGTTCCAAGTGTCCATTGTTATGAAGAAAATTCCCCAAACACAGAGGCTTGAAACCTCAACCATCATGTTTTGCTCACAGATCTACAGTTAGGTCCCAGGGGTGGCTTGTCTCTGCTCTTTGCACTTCAGTGGGGGAGGTGCCAAGGCGGGGGCAACTCGACATCTGGGGCTGGAATCTTCTGGAGGCTGGCCCTCTCAAATGGCCAACAGGTGGTGCGGGCTCTTGGCTGGAAGCTCAGCTGGGGCTGTTGGCCAGACACCTCCACGCGGCCTCCCTGCGTGGCTCCCTGACCTCCTCGCGGCACAGCAACTGGAGCGAGCGTCTTAGGAGGGCCAGGCAGAGGCTGTAGTGCTTGCTTTGCGGCCGTGTCTCAGCAATCACATCGTGCCAATTCTGCCTTAGCCACAGACTCATGCACATTTTAAGGGGGAGGAATGTGCACCCCACTTTCTGATGGGAGGAGAGTTAACACGATATCATGAGAGAAGCATGTGTGGTGGGCATCTTGTTGCGGCCATCTCAGACAAAACCACCAACCAACCCCATCCTCCGTATTCCTTTTCTCCCGTCTCACCCAGCCACCCACACGAACTTCGTCCTCGTCTCCTACTCACCCAGCGCATCACATCAGAGTGTTCTGTGGACCTCCTCTATTTTAACAGCTCTTTTATTCACCCATACATTGTACCCGCTGACCATCACATTAGTGCAGACCTCCCTTGAGACTCATCTGAGCTGGCTGTAATCGCCTAGAACGTCTTACATCACCCCTCTCCTCCCCTTCTGTTTCTTTCCCGTGTGATACCAGAGTGAAGTTTAAGAATGAAAGAGGGCTTCCCTGGTGGTCCTGTGGCTAAGACTCTGCACTCCCATTGCAGGGGGCCCAGGTTCAATCCCTGGTCAGGGACCTAGATCCTAAATGCTGCAACTAAGAGTTCTCATCCTGCAAATAAAGATCCCACGTCCCGCAACAAAGATGGGAGATCCCTCATGCTGTACCTAACACCTGGCTTAGCCAAATCAATCAATATTTGAGAATGAAGACTGGGCCATGTTGCCCTCTCAGTGACAGTCCTGCTGTGGCATCTCACAGCCAGAGCACGAGGCTGGAGGACAGGGCCGCCCGCCTTGGCTCCTTCTGACTTTCCCAGTCTTCTCTCCTGGCTGAGGTCTGCTCTGTGCGGCCCTTCCCCTGGCCGTCCTCCACAGCAACCCCACTTCCAGCCTCCTATCTCGCTCTCGGGGAACACAGCCTTGCAGTGGAAATGTCACTGTGTCCTCTAAGATTTTCCTGAGACCCTCAGCCTGTCACCCCAAACCAACGGTCTATGTTCTGGGTCTCCAGTGTTATCCCTGTTAAATGATCCCATCCCTGGAGGTCGCTGTGGGTGTTGTGAGCGAGAGGAACCCCCAGCACTGGGCGCAGGCCTCGTGTGCACGGTGAACGAGCTTCAGGTAAGGCGGGCACTGGGTGACGGCCCATGCAGCCCCTGGAAGCCTGGAGTGGTCCCTGGATCCTGCTGCATTGCTCCTCCTGAGCTGAGGGCACCTGGGAGCTCTTCATGGCAGGTGGGGGTGCTGGTAGGTCCTCTGTTACCGCCTCAGACAGAAGGCAGCTCAGTTCCCCGCAGCTGGGAGCAGGCCCCTCGCTGCCTCTGGGAAGGTCCATGCTGGCACTCCGAATCTGTTAATATCATCTGGCCCAGGTCACCCCAAGGCTAAAGTCATCGTGTCCACGTGCCAGAAAGTTTCCACTGCTTGATGAGAAATTCTTGTTTCAAGGGAAATACCTAGAGTCACCCTCTCCAAGCCCCTGCTTGTCAATGATTTGACGAAAAATGCAGCAACGTTCAAGACATTTCACATGACCAGAATTTACTGTGTAAGACAGAGGTACTAAATGGACTGTAGTCACCAAGATGAAAAGTGAATACAATGGTTTAAAGATTTATGTGATGCTGGAGAGGATGTGGAGAAAAGGGAACCTTCCTACACCGTCGGTGGGAATGTCAATCGGTGCAGCCACTGCGGAAAACGGTGTGGAGGTTCCTCAGAAAACTAAAACCGGGAGTTGCCATGTGATTTAGCAGTCCTACTCCTGGGCACACATCCGGACAAAACTGTAATTCCAGAATTAAACACGTACCCCAGTGTTCATAGTAGCGCTATTCACAATAGCCAAGATGCTGGAACAACATAAGCAACCTACATTTTATAGATATAGTGAGTGAGTGAGTGGAGTCGCTCAGCCGCGTCCGACTCTCTGTGGCCCCATGGACTGTAGCCTGCCTCGCTCCTCCAACTGGGGGATTCTCCAGACAAGATTACTGGAGTGGGTTGCCATTTCCTTCTCCAGGGGATCTTCGCAACCCAGGGATCGAAACCGGGTCTCCCACATTGTAGGCGGACACTTTACTATCTGAGCCACCAGGGAAGTCCCATATATATATATATATTTTCCTATATATATATAAAAAATATATATATGAAGTAATACTCAGCCGTAAAAAGGAATGAAATAATTCCATCTGCAGCAACATGGATACAGCTAGAGATTATCATACTAAGTGAAGTAAGTCAGACAGAGAAAGACAAATATGTAGCACCTATACGTGGAATCTAAAACGTAACCCAGTGAACCCATGTATGGAACAGAAAGGGAATTATGGACACAGCAAACTGAGGCCTGCCGAGGGGGTGGGGGTTGGGGGTGGAGAGGGGGGTTGGGGTTTGCAGATGCAAACTAGCGTATGTAGAATGGGTAAACGTCAGGTCCTGCTCTGTGGCACAGGGAACTATATTCAATATCCTATGACACCGTAATGGAGGGGAATATAAAAAAAAGAATGTGTGTGCAAATGAGTATATAACTGAATCACTTTGCTGTACAGCAGTAATTAACCTAATACTTTAAATCAACTAATGCTTCGACCAAAAATAAATTTGAAAGAAAAAGCTTTATTTGCGATGACATTAATCTTAACTAGGTTTTAACTCCAGTATCCAGTGACATAGGTCCTTTCTAGGGAAGAATCTTTGCCTTTTTCTTTCTTTCTAATGTTACTGCTGTTGTCTATATTGATTGAAGTGTAAATCTCAGAGGTGAAAACAATGACTGCAGATTTGCCATTGCGGGTCATCTGCTTGTCAACCTAGATACAGTAGAAGAAAGACTGTTTTAGAAGTCTGCTGGGTCCTAGTACACAGTGAAATAGTTTTCATCATCGTAGCCTTAAGCGCGTCTAGTAAATAGCTCTCTCTCTCTCTACAGCCACAACTGTTGCAAATCCAATACTGTCGTCCTTAGATGTTAAACGGATTTTATTTCAAAAAATTACCGAGAAAGGAGATGAGCTGAAGAGAGCCTTTCACCTGCTCGACACCGCTAAGAACATGACGGTGACCAAGAGTGAACTGCGGAGGGTCATCACAACCTTCCTGCTGCCTCTCACCAGAGAACAGTTTCAGGATGTTCTGGCTCAGGTATCGGGCGAAGGAGACTCGGAACCCCCGGTATGCGGCGGGGAGATGCAGGAGATGACCGGGGCATGTGACCTAGCCTGGCTTTCCCCGCACTGGCCCACACAGAGTTTCACTTGTCACACAGTTCAGTGACGTCCTGGCAGGTTTGGGGCCACCACCGTGTGCTTGGGTCATATTTGGCACGTAGCACTATTATAGTCATTCTCTTTTTTTTTTAAGGCTTCCATATACAGATATTTGGGGGACTTACCTGATGGTCCAGTGGCTAAGACTCTATGCTCCCAAGGCAGGGGGCCGTGTTCGCTCCCTGGTCAGGGAACTAGACCCCTCCACCCCACCCCGCCCCGAATGTCACAGCTAAGCTCGCAGCATAACTAAAAATGACCCCACGTGCGGCAATGAAGCCCTGTCCATTTAAAACAAATATTTTTCCTGTCTGTTTTGCAGGTTACATAATATCCATTGATCTGTCTTCAAATTCACTGACTCTTTCTTAGCATCTCCATTCTGTTATTAAGTCTATTCAGTGAATTTTTAGCTTTAGACATTGTATTTTTCAGTCCTAGAATTTCCATTTGGTTCTTTTTTATAATTGCTATTTATCTGCTTAGATTTGTTGATTTTCTTTCAATTATGAACATATTTCTTTTAACTCATTGAGCGTGTTTAAAATAACTGCTTAAAAGTCCTTATCTGGTAATTCTTATCTCAGGGTTGGCCTGTTTGATTTTTTTTCTTGAGAAGGGTCACATTTCTCTGGTCCTTCAATTTAAAAAAATCTTTTTTTATTTTTTAAATTATCGAAGCATGATAGCACATTTAATGGAGATTTAGAACATGCAGGACAAAGTTACATATAGTTCTACTATATATTACAATTATTTTTTCAGTAGATAAGTTCAAAATTTTAGTTGGAGTTTCAATATCAAGCTCTTAAAAATTAATATAATGAATAGACAGAAAAGTAGAAGGGGATAGTACACCTGAAAAGCACTGTGAACCAATTCAACATAATTAAGATTTATACAGTTTTCACACAACAGCAAGATACAAATTCTACTCAAGTTCCCATAGACTATATACCAGGGCCATAAAACAAGGTCCAAGAACTTCATGGTCTAAAGGTTTTGAAATCATACTGTCCTCTTATCACTGTGGAATTATGTTAGAAATCAGTATCAAAAGATATTTGAAAATAACCCACATATTTTCAAGGGCAATGTACCCTTTACCAAAAGACCTTTGACTTAGCCATTGAAAGGCTCAACAAAGTTAAAAGACTAAAAAAATACAGAGGGTGATTGCAGAGAAGAAAGCATTTAAATGAGAAATTAATACCAAAATGATGAATTAATATCAAAGATACTTTTAAAACCCCATGTATTTGGAAATTAAATGTCCACTTTTAGATGATGGGTGTATCTAAGAAGCCATAGCATGGAAAATTAGAAAATAATTGTAACAATAAAAATGAAAAGAGAATTTATCAGAATTTGTTACATGCAGCTGAAGCTGCTCAATGCAACTGAATGCAATGTGGAGTCTTGAATTAGGAATGAAAACAAATAATTGGTCCTTCACTGTTGAGTGTATTTGAATTATATCCCAGACTAATGGTTTTCAATAGAAATATAATGTGAAGCACATATGTAATTTAAAATTTTCTGGTAGCTACGTTACGAAGAAAAAAAGGAATAAGTGGAATTAATTTTAATAATATTTTTGTTTGACCAAAATATCTCATTTCAACATGTAACCACTATTCAGAATTGGTGGTAAAATATTTTACATTCTTTTCTGTGTACTAAGTCTACAAGGCCTGGTATGTACTTAGAGCAGACCTCAGTTCAGACACCACATTTCCATTAGAAATATTTTATCTGTATCTTATTATTGTTCTTCAGTCGTTCAGTCGTGTCTGACTCTTTGTGACTTCCTGAACTACAGCACGCCACACTTCCCTATCCTTTACTATCTACTGGAGTTTCCTCAAACTCTTGTCCATTGAGTTAGTGATGTCGTCCAACCATCTCATCCTCTGTCGTCCCCTTCTCCTCCTGCCCTCAATCTTTCCCAGCATCAGGGTCTTTTCCAATGAGTCAGCTCTTTGCATCAGGTGGCCAAAGTATTGGAGCTTCAGCATCAGTCCTTCCAAATAATATTCAGGCTTGATATCCTTTAGGATTGACTAGTTTGATTTTCCTACAGTCCAAAGGACTCTCAGGAGTCTTCTCTAGCACCACTGTTTGAAATTCTTCGGTGCTCAGCCTCCTTTATGCTCCAGCTCTCACAGTCATACATGACTACTGAAAAGACCACAGCTTTGACTGTACGGACCTTCGTCGGCAAAGTGACGTCTCTGCCTTTTTTTTTTTTTTTAACCTGTATTGAGATTTCATAAAATTTGCATTTGAAATACTAATTTCACCTAGTCATTCCAAACATAAAAATTTTCCAAAAACGAGCTTAATTTTAGAATTTAAATTAATTAACATTAAAGGTAGCAGCTCATTTCATCAGTTGCCCTGGCCATGATCCAAATGCTCTGGAGTCACATGTGGCTCTGGCTGTTGATCACACAGCGTGGTACCCTGGAGCCTGGATTCTGTTATACTGACTCCTTCAACTGTCAATGCCTTCGCTTTGGCAGGCAGTCAGCTTCCAAATTGTTTCTTGCCTGCAGCAGGCAGTCATTCATATCTTGGTTCAGCTCTTTTGTCTTTTTAAAAATTTTTTAAATTTATTTTTAATTGGAGTATCGTTTCTTTATAATATTATGTTGGTCTTGCCATACATTGACATGAGTCAGTCATAGGTATACATGCGTCCCCTGCCTCTCGAAGCTCCCTCCCACCCTGCGCCCCATCCCGCCCTCTAGGCTGTCACAGAGCACGGGGTCGGGCTCCCTTTGTTACACAGCAGCTCTCCATGAGCTATCCGCTGCACGTACGGTGGTGTGTGTTTCCACGCTTCTCTCTCCACTCGCCGCACCCTCTCCATTCCCCACATGTCCGCAAGTCTGTCCTGTGTGTCTGCATCTCTGTTCCGGCCCTGCAAATGGGTTCATCGGTGCCGTCCTTCTCGATTCCGTGGATATGTGTTAATATACATATTTGTTTTTCTCTTTCTGACTTCCTTCACTCCGTGTAATAGGCTCTAGGTTCATCCACCTCATCAACACTGATTCAAATGCATTCCTTTTTATGGCCAAGTAATATTCCATTGTGTACATGTACTCCAACTTCTTTCTGCATTCATCTGCTGATGGACATCTAGGCCGCTTCCGTGTCCTAGCTATTGTAAGTAGTGCTGCAGTAAACACTGGGGCACACGTGTCTTTTTCAATGTGATTTCCTCAGGGTCTGTGCCCACTAGGAGAATTGTTGGGGTGTGTGGTCGTTTCATCCCTAGTTTTTTAAGGACTCTCCATACTGTTCTCCGTAGGGGCTGTATCAGTTTTCACTCCCACCTTGTTTGTCTTTAGCTGGGACTCTTTGCGTGTGACCTGCACACGCGTGGTTCAGGCGTCAGCTAGAACGCAGACAGTGTATGTACACAGGAGGTGGGGCTCCTCCTCCGTCTCTCTCCTGTTTCAGATCCCCCTCACATTGCTATTGGCTGTAGTTGCTTTGGGTTCAGTGTGTTGGTTCTTCAGGCCAGAAAGACAGTGGGGTTTTGGTGGGGGTGGATGGGGGCAGATTTAGCTGCTTTGTGCCGGCCACTGACTGTGGCCACTCAGGTTCAAAGCCATTAAGAACAGGAAACTCTGTACTTGTCCTTTCTTCTGAAGTTTTAAAGGTTTTTCCTCCAAAACCTGCCTGCTTTCTTTCAGTCTCCCGAGCCTTTAGATAGTTCCTTTTTGGTATTTTGACAGAGTCTACGGGGGACTGTGGGAGGTTAGTCTGTTCAGAGCTTTCTCTGCCACAACTTCTGCTACTGTTTTTAAAAAAGCAGTCCCATAGTTAGGGACAAGTTGGAAGTATAGTGCAAAGAACAATTGTTTTTCCTAAGCCATTTAGAGGGAAGCTGCTTCATTACCTCAAGTATCTCAGCGTTCAGTTCAGTTCAGTTCAGGCTCTCAGTCGTGTCTGACTCTTTGCGACCCCATGGACCACAGCATGCCAGGCCTCCCTGTTCATCGTCAACTCCCGGAGTTTACCCAAACTCATGTCCATTGAGTCAGTGATGCCATCCAGCCATCTCATCCTCTGTCATCCGCTTCTCCTCCTGCCTTCAATCTTTCCTAGCATCAGGGCCTTTTCCAATGAGTCAGCTCTTTGCATCAGGTGGCCAAATTATTAGAGTTTCAGCTTCAACATCAGTCCTTCCTATGAAGTCTCAGGACTGATCTCCTTTCGGATGGACTGGCTGGATCTCCTTGTTTGTTTCCTTAAAACCAGCCCTGTTCATTACTCCCTCAATGCAACCATAATGGTAAAGACTGTAACGTCAAGTCACGACGACTGACTCAGCCCCGGGCCCAGGTCACAGTCGTGCAGTGCATCTGGCAAGTCTCCTTTCATCTGGACGTTTTGCAGTCTGTCCTTAGTTTGGAGGACCATAACACTTTGAATATTGCAGACCCATTATTTTGTAAAGTGTCCCCAACTTGAGTTTATCCGATGGTAGGTGTTTCTCGATGGCTAGATGGCGGCCTGCATCTTTGGCAGGAATGTCGCAGAAGCCATGCTGTGCTCGTCCCATGACCTTTTGCTAGGTTGCAGGTGACTTCCGCCTGTCCCATTACTGCTGCTGTTCCCTGTGGTCACTCCATGAAGGTGGAGCTATCAGATCCCCTTTCCTTTTCCCAGCGGAATGTTCTTTATACACATTGTGATTAATACGCAGTTTGTAGGAGAAATCTTTCAAGCTGTGTAGATGTGTCATTCCTCACCAAGCTTCATATATTCTTTATGGTTTATATATTGTCAGGGACTTGAGATTTCCTGTTTTAGTAAGTTATGATCCATTGCTTTCATGATTTAGTTTGATATTTAAATTGTCCCTAATTTAGCCACAAGGGCAGCCTCATGCTGGTTTCTGTGTCCTTTTGACGTGTCCCCAGAATTTTTGGAGCACTTTCTGACTTCCTGATGCAAGATATTACAAGCTCACCTGTACTTCCCATGCTCAGTCCTGGAATCAGCCAACTCTCCAAAGAGCTCTGGTTCTTTTTAATGGAAACAGGCATCCGGAATCTGGGATTTAGGCAGCAGGGCTGCTCATTGCTCCTGGACGCCACTGCTCCGGGCCCTCTAGGTGGGCAGGGGCCTATTCCAGATGCACATCCATATACACACATGTGCGTGCGTGTGGGCAGAGCTCCAGGGGCCTAGTCCAGATGCACATCCATATACACACATGTGCGTGCGTGTGCTCAGTCACTCAAGTCAGGTCCGACTCTGCGACCCCATGGACTGCAGCCGCCAGTCTCCCCCATCCATGGGATAGATCGGGCAAGCGCACCGGAGTGGGTTGCCATTTCCACCTCCAGGCGGTCTTCCCAACCCAGGGACTGAACCTGCTTGTTTCACTTATTTGAATGTGCTGGCATGTGACTCATCACCCATCTCCCATCTCCGGCGCCCACACACGCAGGTGGATGCCCTCTGCCCACCGTGTGGGTGTGCTCCCTGGCTCTGGACCAGGCTCCCCTACATGGCAGACACCACGTGTCTCTGCCGCGTCTAATGACCGCAGGCCTGAATTGTGAAGGGCAGACAGGGAAGCAGGGAAGAGGAAGGAAGGGGAAGAGCTTTCCTCCTCTTCTTTTAAAAAATGTTTCCCCTTTATTCACTTCCAGAATCTCACAAATAATATATATTGATTCTTTCACCTGTCACTATTTATTATATCCACATTTTAAATAAGAGCTTTACTAAGGTACGATTCGCATATCATAAAATTCAGCATTTAACAGTGGACGGGTCTGTGGGGTTTTTCCCGCGATTTTATCGATTATTCTGGCTGTGCTGGTCTCCGCTGCTGCGCAGGCTTCTCTCTGGTCGTGGGGAGCAGGGGCCACTCCCTGGTTGCGGTGCGTGGGCTTCTCACTGTGGCGGCGTCTCTTGCTTCAGGGCACGGGCTTTAGAGCGCTCGGGCTTCAGGAGCTGTGGCTGGTGGGCTCAGCAGCTGCAGTCCCCAGGCTCTAGAGCACAGGTTCATAGTTGTGCTGCGTAGGCTTAGTTGCTGTGAGGCCTGTGGAATCTTCCTGGACCAGGGATTGAACCTGTGACTCCTGTGCTGGCAGGCACATTCCTTCCCACTGAGCCACCAGGGAAACCCTTGAGGTTTTTAATACATTCAGAGTGATTCACAATCACCACTATCTAATTCCAGAACATTTCATCATCCCTAAAAGAAACTTTTGTATTCCTTAGCAGTTACTCTGCACTTTCCCTTCCCCTAATCCCTGACAACCACTAATCTACTCTGGGTCTTAATGGATTGTGTAGTCTGGCTATTTCATAAAAAGGAATAATGTAGTATATGATCTTCGGTGTGTGACTTCTTTTACTCAACATAATGTTTGGTTCTGCTAAACACCCATGCTGCAGCATGAACTGGTACTTCGCTCCTTGCTATGACTGAATAGTACTCCGCTGCATGGAGACAACGCAGCTTCTTTATCGTCAGGTGATGGGCCTTTGGGCTGTCTCCACGTTTTGGCTTCTGTGAACAGTGCTGCTGGGACTTTCACGTACAAGTTTTATGTGGACATATGTTTTCACTTCTCTTGGGTACGTACCTAGGAGTGGAAGTGCTGTGTCGTGTGGTAATGTTCTCTTGCTTTTAAAGAACATTTGTCCTCACAAACATTGCATCCGTTTCATCACAAGCTTGATTGAACTGATCTTTTCTTTATACCAAATGGAAAGTGAAAATATTATTTCCTGCTAATGTCTCCCTATATTCATGATCTAATGTTAATTTAAAATTTTGACAGCCTCCCAAGCTAATCAGCTATGCAGGAAGAGGAACAGCACAGAAAATGTGAAATGTGTATCCGTTTTTTTAAAAGCGACATCTGTTTTAAAAAGAAGTCACTGAGAGCTGTAGAACTTCAGAGCCTTTACATAACAGGTTCCTGTAGTCTGTCTTACAATCAGCGTGCATTTCTAGAACCTTGAGCTCTCGTGACCCATGCGTAAACCCAGGAGACTGGAGTGCGGTGCCTTCACAGGAGGCCAGGTTCACTGGGAAAGCAGGGCAGAGCTTGTCTCGCTAATCCCTGGACTTCACAGGGTGTGTGACTTTTCTAGGTCTTTTAATGACTAATCCACGTGGTGACACCCAACTTTCTTTTCAATGGTCAATATAAGCCTAACTGGCAATGTATAAAACTGGTAAAATAGTTCATGGAAATCTCACCCTTAAAGTTAGAAAAGAGGGGCCTTCCCTGGTGGCTCAGTGGTAAAGAATCCGCCTGCCAATGCAGGAGACGTGGGTTCAATCCCTGATCTGGGAAGATCCCACACGCCGTGGAGCATCTAAGCCCATGCACAACTGCTCAGCCTGTGCTCTAGAGCCCAGGAGCCGCAACTACTGAAGCCCTCTCACCCTAGAGCATGTGCTCCACAACAAGAGAAGCCACTTCCATGAGAAGCGTGCTCACCACAACTCGGGAGTAGCCCGCACTTCCTACTAGAGAAAAGCCCGCCCAGCAATGAAGACCCAGTACAGCCAAAAATAAAGTAAATAAAAATTTACAAAATGCATTAAAAATTAGAAGAGAATTTTCCAGTTTTAGTGAATTTATTTTAGCTGTAATTTTATCTCAAGAACTGTGTCAAGAATGCTTGAATGTCAGGGTGATGATAGACGAGGCATTGTTTGTTAGCTACCCTGTTTCTCAGTTTCATTAACAGTGATATGAATTTTTTTAATGTGTCTCAGTCTCTGAATATCAATATAAGTTAAACATTTTAAAAGAAGTTGCACCAGTTACTAGATGCCGGAGAAGGAAAGCAAAGTTCTATTCTGGTCTTGTCTTGGTGGTCTTGTCTTGTCTGGTGGTTGTCCCAAGGAAAGAGAAGCCTTGGAAGGTTCTCATCAACACGCTGGACGTGGATTCACAAACTGTGCTTCGCCAGCTGCAGTCTAAGAATTTGCTTCCAGTGATTCATTAGTGGACGGTTTTGAGTCTCAAGACATTTTTGCCAGAATCGCAAATCCCAGAGAAGTGAATCCTTAGCCAAGCCTTTCCTTTTAGACTGGATCCTTGAGCTTAGTTTCGAAACTAGTCATTGCAAAAATGTATTTGCCACGTTAGAATTTGCATCAGATCACAGGTAGTACCTGTATTCTTGCCTGGAGAATTCCGTGGACAGAGGAGCCTAGTAGGCTGCTACCCATGGGGTCCCAGAGTCGGGACACGACTGAGCGACTTCACTTCACTTCACAAGCAGCACTGATTTTCCCAGGTGGTGCTAGTGGTAAAGAACCCGCCTGCCAATGAGACATAAGGGAGTGGGTTCAACCCTTGGGTTGGGAAGATCCCCTGGAAAAGGAGGGCATGGCAACCCACTGCAGTATTCTTGCCTGGAGAATCCCCATGGACAGGGGAGCCTAGCGGGCTACAGTCCATGCGGTTGGAAAGAATTGGACTGAAGCAACTTAGCACACACTCACAAGTAGCAATATGAAATGTGACAAAAACCTCCACAGTTGATGGGCTTTTTTTTTTTTGCTGACAGGGTGGTTAGTGTAGTGAAATGAGCTTGGGCTCTGGAGTCACAGATTTCTGTGAGTCCATGGCAGTGCTGTGCAGGGAGGTCATTCCTCTGCTCTGTGAAATGTGGAAGTTTCAACTTACTCATAAGGTGGTTTGGGGATGGATGAGTTAAAACCAAGAGCAGTGCCTGTGCCCGTTTATGAAGAATGAGCTCCTTCAATGTCAGCTTCTTCCCTTCCATGTTAACTCTTATCACTGCTAAGACCAGGAGGGCATCCAGTCTGGGAAACTGCACATTTAGTCTGTCCTTGCCCTTCTTCTGTGGGACTTGGGAACCTCTGAGGTGCCTACCCAAGTTGTATCTACTGAAAACCACCCTATCAAAGTCAGAGTCCTGGTGTCCTTTCCAGGAAAAGGCTTTGCAGAGGCCCACCCTGTGGGCCACTCTCCCCCTGGTCCCATGTCCTAGTTATACATGTTTTAAACAGTAAAGGGAAATGTGTCCTTTGGGGAAGACCGAGATAACTGTGCTAGGCTTTGAGGCTGGAATTTTAAGGGCTAAGTAAATATCAAACTTGGTTGTATGGGCTCAGGAGCTGTTCAGCTGTACAGGAGATTGTACTGTGTATTTGCATGAAGCTTAAAATATATATTTATATTGATTGTGTGTTTATTTTAATTTTAGTTGCACATGTTTTCCGGGGAAATAATTTTTTAACTTTTTAAAAAAAAATTGGCTTTTTATTTAAAAGTAATTTCAAGCCTCCAGCAAGTTTGTAAAGGAAAGTATGGTACAAATAATGGCCATTTACCCTTGCCCAGATTTGTCGACTGTGAACATTTAACCTCATTTACTTCTCCTGTAATCTTTCATTCCCTCTGTGCAAATATGCAAACTATATATATTTGAAATACACAAATAATGTATGTAATTTTTTCTGAACCATTTAAGAGGAAGTTGCTTATGCTAACGGTGCTTTCTTTGTTTTTTAGCGGTGCTGGGTCCCCGTTGCTATGCACAGGCTTCCTCTCGTTGCATCGAGCAGGGAGGGGCCACTCTTCATTGCGGTGTGAGGGCTTCTCATTGCGGTGGCTTCTCTTGCTGCGGAGCCCGGGCTCTGGGCTCTGGGCTTCCGCAGTTGTGGCTCTCGGGCTCGAGAGCACAGGCTTCAGCAGTTTTGACACACAAGCTTAGATGCCCCACAGAACGTGGACTCTTCCTGGCCCAGGGCTCAAACCCGTGTCCCCTGCATTGGCAAGCAGATTCTTAGCCTCTGGACCACGAGGGAAGTCCTATTACTGGTCCTTTACTTCTAAATACTTCAGTGTGTATTTCCTCAAGAATAAGAACTATTCTCTTACCTAATCACAGCATAGTTATCAACTTCAGTAAACACTGAGGTAGTGATGCTTTTATTTACTCTAGAATCCGTATTAACCCACCTGGCCCAATGATGTCCCTTGTAGAATTTTAGATTTAAAAGTGACTTTTTTCTACCTTAAAAGCATACGACTGTATAGAAAGGGTACATGATACTCAGAGGGTAAATTGTACTGTGGCCTCAGACTCTTGGGAAATATATATGTATATTTATACACACACATATATAAATGCATATGTAAAATATATTAGAATATATTTCTACTACTGTTACTTTATCTTTTTAAAAAACATTTATTTATTTGGCTGAGCTGGGTCTTAGTTGAGGCATGTGGGATCTAGTTGCCTGACCAGGGATGGAACCTACACCCTCTGCATTGGGAGCGAGGAGTCTTAGCCACTGGACCACCAGGGAGGCCCCCACTTTACCCTTTAGAAAGACCTGTTGTTGCTGTTGTTCAGTCGCTCAGCTCTGTCCGACTCTCTGTGACCCAGTGGATGGCAGCACTCCAGGCTTCCTCGTCCTTCACTGTCTCTCCGAGTTTGCTCAGACTCGTGTCCATCGAGTGAGTGAGGCCATCCAACCATCTCATCCTCTGTCGTCCCCTTCTCCTGCCCTCAGTCTTTCCCAGTTAGATGGACCTAGATTTTAGCTAATTCTGTAGAGGGGTTGGTGGCTTTAGTTGAGCACAGACTGGCGTTCTGGTGTGTCTGCTGCTCATGCTTGGTTTGCTGAGGGTGCCTGTTGATTAGGACGCTTGGGCTGAGTAGCTGTAAGCGTTCCTGGAGTGACCGCCCCACTCCGAGTGCCCTGCTCGCGTCGCAAAGCCTGCTGTGCTGTCCACGGCTTGGCCCTGAACTTGCTAATGAGCTGCCACTCTTCTTGTTCGGGTGTAGATCCCCCTCACCAGTTCTGGGGCCGTTCCGTACCTTGTATTCCTGTCCAGATTTGGAGGAATTGACCTGAATATCAATGTTATAAAGAGGTAAGTTTTTTTTCTTCCTCATATGAAAATGTAAAACTTGAAGTGATGTGAGATAGGACACAAGCACATTAGAGCTAACCATGTCAACAGATACAATCCTCAGGCAGAAAATTTACTTAGAGAAGATTCTGATGTCTAAATGGAAAATGTTTCAGGATAAGAGAAATAATATTGTATTCAAAGTGGAAACACAGCAAATTAAAACCAGACCAACGTGTTTCACAAGAGGTGCTAGTGCTAAAGAATCTGCCTGCCAATGCAGGAGATGCGGGGAAGTCAGGTTTGATCCCTGGGTCTGGAAGATCCCTTGGAGAAGAAAATGGCAGCCCACTCCAGTATTCTTGCCTGGGAAATCTCATGGACAGAGGAGCCTGGAGGGCTACAGTCCATGGGGTCACAAAGGGTCAGATACAACTGCACACACCCAGCACAACATACTTCAATGCGATGCTTTCATATTTGTAAATAAGGGATTTTTTTTTTTTTTCGCCACATTGCAAGGCTTGTGGGGTCTTAGTTCCCCAACCAGGGATTGAATGTGGACCCTGGCATTGAAAGTGGCGCATCCTAACCCTGGACCACCAGGGAATCCCTTGGAAATAAGGGATGTGAATTTTGAAGTAAGAGTATTAAGATGCCACATCTTAAATTTGTTTTTTCCGTCCATTTTTAGTGTCTTTCTTGGCTAGTGATCATATTTTTGTAGCTAGAAATGAAAATTTTTTAGAAGATCTTTGTATGAGGTCCTCATAGCTGTAGCTTGAGCATGGGGCTCGTTTGCCTTATCTGCAAAACAAGAGTGCTGAAGCCTGAACTTTCCTGTCTCTGTCAGCTGTAAAGTTCTTTGATTCTAGTGTGTGATGTAGGAAATATTGTTTTATAGTAGAAAAATTATTGACTCATATTATTCTGACTCTAAATGAGTAAGCTTCATTTTCTCAGGAATTGTGTAAACAATTGTAAGAGAATTAAACTTGGTTCTGAAATATTAGCACATTCTGATATTGTGACTTTCATGATCGCAGCCTCTTGGATGTAGCTGAGTTGTAAGAATTAGTGCACCCGTGCAGAGAGGGAAGGGGGATTGCTGATTACTGGGCACAGTTTCTGTTTTGCGTGCGAGGTGAGCAAGTCCCAGAAATCCCTTGCATAGTAGTATGGATATATTCACATTACTGAAAGTGAAGTGAAAGTGAAAGTCAATCACTCGTGTCCGACTCTTTGTGACCCCATAGACTATACAGTCCATGGAATACTCCAGGCCAGAATACTGGAGTGGGTAGCCTTTCCCTTCTCTAGGGGATCTTCCCAACCCAGGGACTGAACCCAGGTCTCTGGCATTGCAGGCAGATTCTTTACCAGCTGAGCCACAAGAGAAGCCCAAGAATACTGGAGCGGGTAGCCTATCCCTTCTCCAGTGGATCTTCCCGACCCAGGAATCAAACTGGAGTCTCCTGCTTGCAGGCGGATTCTTTACCAACTGAGTGAGCTGTATAGTGAAAATGGCTAGGATGGTAACTTGTGTCCTTCCCTGGTGGTTCTGATGGTGGAAGAGTTCGCCTGCGATGCAGGAGACCTGGATTCGATCCCTGGGTTGGGAAGATCATCTGGAGAAGGAAATGGCAACCCACTCCAGTATCCTTGCCTGGAGAATCCCAAGGACAGAGGAGCCTGGCAGGCAACAGTCCGCGGGGCCACACAAAGCCAGACACGACTGAGCGACTAACACTTAAAAAAAAAAATCAGTGCAGCAGCTCCACCAAGAATGACAAAGTATTATCTGCTCTGGGATCTGGGACTTGTGATCTGCTGATGCTCTCGATAAGTGAAGAGCTAGGATAACTTCCAGACTCATTCAGAAGAACAACTGGTCATTTCATAGGCATATTCATACTCTTGACCTAATGAAACCATCCCCATTTAGGGGATAAGTAACATAATTTGAATATTCTTTGCTGAAAAAGCTCAACAGTTGGAAAAAACTAAAAGTAGGAGAGTTCTTTTTTGTTTTTGTTCAATTGTGAAACCTCAGTCTAATAATTTGAGATGAAAAGTATCATACATTACTTTATTAAACACAAAAGACTGAATATTTAAAGTAAATTAGAAAGATTTCCAGCTTACTCATGAAACTAAATTCTCTTTATTGTTTCAGTTCAGTTCAGTCGCTCAGGCGTGTCCAACTCTTTGTGACCCCATGAACTGCAGCACGCCAGGCCTCCCTGTCCATCACCAACGTGGTTTGTCTATCCAAACCCACGTCCATCGAGTCGGTGATGCCATCCAACCATCTCATCCTCTGTCGTCCCCTTCTCCTCCTGCCCTCAATCTTTCCCAGTATCAGGGTCTTTTCAGATGAGTCAACTCTTCACATGAGGTGGCCAAAGCACTGGAGTTTCAGCTTCAACATCAGTCCTTCCAGTGAACAACCAGGGCTAATCTCTTTCAGAATGGACTGGTTGGATCTCCTTGCAGTCCAAGGGACTCTCAAGAGTCTTCTCCAACACCACAGTTCAAAAGCATCAATTTTTCAGCACTCAGCTTTCTTTATAGTCCAACTCTCACATCCATACATGACCACTGGAAAAACCATGACCTTGACTAGAGGGACGTTTGTTGGCAAAGTAATGTCTCTGCTTTTGAATATGCTCTCTAGGTTGGTCATAACTTTCCTTCCAAGGAGTAAGCGTCTTTTAATTTCATGGCTGCAGTCACCATCTGCAGTGATTTTAGAGTCTAGAAAAATAAAGTCAGCCACTGTTTCCACTGTTTCCCCATCTATTTCCCATGAAGTGATGGGACCGGATGCCATGATCTTATTGTTTAAGGCCATGTATTAGAGTGAATAGAAAATTCCGTTTCTAGTGCTATGGTAGGGTACCTCCATGAACAACACTTCCACTGAAAACAACTAAAATGGTGGATTAAAGGTAAAATATTTTAATGCATTACTGAGCTGGCAAGAAAGGAAGTAAGCATGCGGTAAGAACTGGAATCTAGACAAGTTTTGTATAAAGACAGTTTTTGCCACAAAGTATTGGCCAAATCTTGGTGAATTGGTGTTTCAGTTTTGTTGGGTCTTTGGAGTGAAAGGGATAAGAGACAAAGCCTGCAGGGTCTATCCAGGGTGGAAAAACCAAAGAGAAGACCAGTACATGTACAGTGGGGACTCCTATACCCTCTTGTAAGGATAATTATCAAAATATAGGTCTGCATCACAGAAACCTACCTATTTCAACACTGGCATTGGGTGAATAGAGGAGAGATTGTGATCACAAGTCAATTTTAATGAAGATCTATGAAGCTCCAGTACTTTGGCCACCTCATGCGAAGAGTTGACTCATTGGAAAAGACTCTGATGTTGGGAGGGATTGGGGGCAAGAGGAGAAGGGGACGACAGAGGATGAGATGGCTGGATGGCATCACTGACTCAATGGGAACAAGTTTGAGTGAACTCCGGTAATTGTTGGTGGACAGGGAGGCCTGGCGTGCTGCAGTTCATGGGGTCGCAAAGAGTCGGACATGACTGAGAGACTGATCTGATCTGATCTGATACCTAAAATAATGCTACCTGTGTGGTCTGAAAAGTCTCAGGCTAGGAATTTACTTAAAACTGGTCCTGGACAGGATGTACCCTTCAAGGGAGGGATATGTCTACAACATAGCCCTTAAACAAAGCCACAGATAAAGTGTCACACATAAAACCTTGACAACACATGAAGAGACGAAGAATGAGGGCCGCAAACAAATGGAAATCATGTCCAGTAGGATCAGATTTCCAGACAGTTGCCATGTTGGAAATATCAGATACAGAATCTAAAACCAGTGTTTTAATAGCTTTAAAGAAATGAAAGAGTGGATTCAATATATGAATGCAAAACAAGAGGCAACAAAAATAAAGATTTGAAGAAGTACACAGTGGAACTGCTAGTACTGAAAGATAACAACTGCTGTAGAATAAAATTGTAGTGGATGGGTGGAAACGGTGGATTCAGCACAGCGGGAAAGAGCATTAGTGGAGTGGAAAGCAGATCTGAAGGTAGTATCTGGAATGCAGCACAGGAGCAGAGATGCAAACACAGAGGACAGGTGTGAGAGCACGGAGGACAGGTGTGAGAGCACGGAGGGCAGGTGTGAGAGCACGGAGGGCAGGTGTGAGAGCACGGAGGGCAGGTGTGAGAGCAGGGGGGAGGGGAGAGGGGGGCAGGTGTGAGAGCACGGAGGGCAGGTGTGAGAGCACGGAGGACAGGTGTGAGAGCACGGAGGGCAGGTGTGAGAGCAGGGAGGGCAGGTGTGAGAGCACGGAGGGCAGGTGTGAGAGCACGGAGGACAGGTGTGAGAGCAGGGAGGGCAGGTGTGAGAGCAGGGAGGGCAGGTGTGAGAGCACGGAGGGCAGGGGTGAGAGCACGGAGGGCAGGTGTGAGAGCACGGAGGGCAGGGGTGAGAGCAGGGAGGGCAGGTGTGAGAGCACGGAGGGCAGGTGTGAGAGCAGGGAGGGCAGGTGTGAGAGCAGGGAGGGCAGGTGTGAGAGCAGGGAGGGCAGGTGTGAGAGCACGGAGGGCAGGTGTGAGAGCAGGGAGGGCAGGTGTGAGAGCACGGAGGACAGGGGTGAGAGCACGGAGGACAGGTGTGAGAGCACGGAGGGCAGGTGTGAGAGCAGGGAGGGCAGGTGTGAGAGCACGGAGGACAGGTGTGAGAGCAGGGAGGGCAGGTGTGAGAGAAGGGAGGGCAGGGGTGAGAGCAGGGAGGGCAGGGGTGAGAGCAGGGAGGGCAGGGGTGAGAGCACGGAGGGCAGGTGTGAGAGCAGGGAGGGCAGGTGTGAGAGCACGGAGGACAGGGGTGAGAGCAGGGAGGGCAGGTGTGAGAGCAGGAAGGGCAGGTGTGAGAGCACGGAGGACAGGGGGTGAGAGCAGGGAGGGCAGGTGTGAGAGCAGGGAGCGCAGGTGCGAGAGCACGGAAGACAGGTGTGAGAGCAGGGAGGGCAGGTGTGAGAGCACGGAGGACAGGGGTGAGAGCAGGGAGGGCAGGTGTGAGAGCACGGAGGGCAGGTGTGAGAGCAGGGAGGGCAGGTGTGAGAGCACGGAGGACAGGTGTGAGAGCAGGGAGGGCAGGTGTGAGAGAAGGGAGGGCAGGGGTGAGAGCATGGAGGGCAGGGGTGAGAGCAGGGAGGGCAGGTGTGAGAGCAGGGAGGGCAGGTGTGAGAGCACGGAAGACAGGTGTGAGAGCAGGGAGGGCAGGTGTGAGAGCACGGAGGACAGGGGTGAGAGCAGGGAGGGCAGGTGTGAGAGCATGGAGGGCAGGTGTGAGAGCAGGGAGGGCAGGTGTGAGAGCATGGAGGGCAGGTGTGAGAGCAGGGAGGGCAGGTGTGAGAGCACGGAGGACAGGGGTGAGAGCAGGGAGGGCAGGTGTGAGAGCATGGAGGGCAGGTGTGAGAGCATGGAGGGCAGGTGTGAGAGCAGGGAGGACAGGGGTGAGAGCAGGGAGGGCAGGTGTGAGAGCAGGGAGGGCAGGTGTGAGAGCAGGGAGGGCAGGTGTGAGAGCATGGAGGGCAGGGGTGAGAGCAGGGAGGGCAGGTGTGAGAGCAGGGAGGGCAGGTGTGAGAGCAGGGAGGGCAGGGGTGAGAGCATGGAGGGCAGGGGTGAGAGCAGGGAGGGCAGGGGTGAGAGCAGGGAGGGCAGGTGTGAGAGCAGGGAGGGCAGGTGTGAGAGCAGGGAGGGCAGGTGTGAGAGCACGGAGGGCAGGTGTGAGAGCACGGAGGGCAGGGGTGAGAGCAGGGAGGGCAGGTGTCAGAGCAGGGAGGACAGGGGTGAGAGCAGGGAGGGCAGGTGTGAGAGCAGGGAGGGCAGGTGTGAGAGCAGGGAGGGCAGGTGTGAGAGCAGGGAGGGCAGGTGTGAGAGCAGGGAGGGCAGGTGTGAGAGCACGGAGGGCAGGGGTGAGAGCAGGGAGGGCAGGTGTGAGAGCAGGGAGGGCAGGTGTGAGAGCACAGAGGACAGGGGTGAGAGCACGGAGGGCAGGTGTGAGAGCACGGAGGACAGGGGTGAGAGCAGGGAGGGCAGGTGTCAGAGCAGGGAGGACGGGTGAGAGCAGGGAGGGCAGGTGTGAGAGCAGGGAGGGCAGGTGTGAGAGCACGGAGGACAGGGGTGAGAGCAGGGAGGGCAGGTGTCAGAGCAGGGAGGACAGGGGTGAGAGCAGGGAGGGCAGGTGTGAGAGCAGGGAGGGCAGGTGTGAGAGCAGGGAGGACAGGTGTGAGAGCACGGAGGGCAGGGGTGAGAGCAGGGAGGGCAGGTGTGAGAGCAGGGAGGGCAGGTGTGAGAGAAGGGAGGGCAGGGGTGAGAGCATGGAGGGCAGGGGTGAGAGCAGGGAGGGCAGGTGTGAGAGCATGGAGGGCAGGTGTGAGAGCAGGGAGGGCAGGTGTGAGAGCACGGAGGACAGGGGTGAGAGCACGGAGGACAGGTGTGAGAGCACGGAGGGCAGGTGTGAGAGCAGGGAGGGCAGGTGTGAGAGCACGGAGGACAGGTGTGAGAGCAGGGAGGGCAGGTGTGAGAGAAGGGAGGGCAGGGGTGAGAGCATGGAGGACAGGGGTGAGAGCAGGGAGGGCAGGTGTGAGAGCACGGAGGGCAGGTGTGAGAGCAGGGAGGGCAGGTGTGAGAGCACGGAGGACAGGGGTGAGAGCATGGAGGGCAGGTGTGAGAGCAGGGAGGGCAGGTGTGAGAGCACGGAGGACAGGGGTGAGAGCAGGGAGGGCAGGTGTGAGAGCAGGGAGGGCAGGTGTGAGAGCACGGAAGACAGGTGTGAGAGCAGGGAGGGCAGGTGTGAGAGCACGGAGGACAGGGGTGAGAGCAGGGAGGGCAGGTGTGAGAGCACGGAGGGCAGGTGTGAGAGCAGGGAGGGCAGGTGTGAGAGCACGGAGGGCAGGTGTGAGAGCAGGGAGGGCAGGTGTGAGAGAAGGGAGGGCAGGGGTGAGAGCATGGAGGGCAGGTGTGAGAGCAGGGAGGGCAGGTGTGAGAGCACGGAGGGCAGGTCTGAGAGCAGGGAGGGCAGGTGTGAGAGCAGGGAGGGCAGGTGTGAGAGCACGGAGGACAGGGGTGAGAGCAGGGAGGGCAGGTGTGAGAGCATGGAGGGCAGGTGTGAGAGCATGGAGGGCAGGTGTGAGAGCAGGGAGGGCAGGTGTGAGAGCACGGAGGACAGGGGTGAGAGCAGGGAGGGCAGGTGTCAGAGCAGGGAGGACAGGGGTGAGAGCAGGGAGGGCAGGTGTGAGAGCAGGGAGGGCAGGTGTGAGAGCATGGAGGGCAGGTGTGAGAGCAGGGAGGGCAGGTGTGAGAGCATGGAGGGCAGGTGTGAGAGCAGGGAGGGCAGGTGTGAGAGCATGGAGGACAGGTGTGAGAGCAGGGAGGGCAGGGGTGAGAGCAGGGAGGACAGGGGTGAGAGCAGGGAGGGCAGATGTGAGAGCATGGAGGGCAGGTGTGAGAGCAGGGAGGGCAGGGGTGAGAGCAGGGAGGGCAGGTGTGAGAGCAGGGAGGGCAGGTGTGAGAGCAGGGAGGGCAGGTGTGAGAGCATGGGAGGTGGGAGGAGAAGGCCCAGTGATGCCTCCTGTTGGATTTCCAGATGTGTGAGAGAAGGAGAAGCACAGGGACTGTATTTGAAAACATAACGGTTTAGAATCTCGAGCCAGATAAATAAAAAGGGATGCCTATCTAGACGGAGAGGCCTTACAAATAGCTGTGAAAAGAAGAGAAGTGAAAAGCAAAGGAGAAAGGGAAAGATATAAACATCTGAGTGCAGAGTTTCAAAGAATAACAAGAAGAGATAAGAAAGCCTTCTTCAGCGATCAATGCAAAGAAAGAGAGGAAAACAACAGAATGGGAAAGGCTAGGAATCTCTTCAAGAAAATCAGAGATACCAAAGGAACATTTCAGGTAAAGATGGGCTTGATAAAGGACAGAAATGGTATGGACCTAACAGAAGCAGAAGATATTAAGAATAGATGGCAGGAATACACAGAAGAACTGTACAAAAAAGATCTTCACGACCCAGATAATCAGGATGGTGTGATCACTGACCTAGAGCCAGACATCCTGGAATATGAAGTCAAGTGGGCCTTAGAAAGCATCACTACGAACAAAGCTAGTGGAGGTGATGGAATTCCAGTGGAGCTATTCCAAATCCTGAAAGATGATGCTGTCAAAGTGCTGCACTCAATATGCCAGCAAATTTGGAAAACTCAGCAGTGGCCACAAGATTGGAAAAGGTCAGTTTTCATCCCAATCCCAAAGAAAGGCAATGCCAAAGAATGCTCAAACTACTGCACAATTGCACTCATCTCACACACTAGTAAAGTAATGCTCAAAATTCTCCAAGCCAGGCTTCAGCAATATGTGAACCGTGAACTTCCTGATGTTCAAGCTGGTTTTAGAAAAGGCAGAGGAACCAGAGATAAATTGCCAACATCCGCTGGATCATGGAAAAAGCAAGAGAGTTCCAGAAGAACATCTATTTCTGCTTTCTTGACTATGCCAAAGCCTTTGACTGTGTGGATCATAATAAACTGTGGAAAATTCTGAAAGAGATGGGAATACCAGACCACCTGATCTGCCTCTTGAGAAATTTGTATGCAGGTCAGGAAGCAACAGTTAGAACTGGACATGGAACAACAGACTGGTTCCAAATAGGAAAAGGAGTTCGTCAAGGCTGTATATTGTCACCTTGTTTATTTAACTTATATGCAGAGTACATCATGAGAAACGCTAGACTGGAAGAAACACAAGCTGGAATCAAGATTTCCAGGAGAAATATCAATAACCTTAGATATGCAGATGACACCACCCTTATGGCAGAAAGTGAAGAGGAACTCAAAAGCCTCTTAATGAAAGTGAAAGTGGAGAGTGAAAAAGTTGGCTTAAAGCTCAATATTCAGAAAACGAAGTTCATGGCATCCGGTCCCATCACTTCATGGGAAATAGATGGGAAAACAGTGGAAACAGTGTCAGACTTTATTTTTCTGGGCTCCAAAATCACTACAGATGGTGGCTGCAGCCATGAAATTAAAAGGCGCTTACTCCTTGAAAGGAAAGTTATGATCAACCTAGATAGCATACTCAAAAGCAGAAACATTACTTTGCCAACAAAGGTTCGCCTAGTAAAGGCTATGGTTTTTCCTGTGATCATGTATGGATGTGAGAGTTGTACTGTGAAGAAGGCTGAGTGCCAAAGAATTGATGCTTTTGAACTGTGGTGTTGGAGAAGACTCTTGAGAGTCCCTTGGACTGCAAGGAGATCCACCCAGTCCATTCTGAAGGAGATCAGCCCTGGGATTTCTTTGGAAGGAATGATGCTAAAGCTGAAACTCCAGTATTTTGGCCACCTCATGCGAAGAGTTGACTCATTGGAGAAGACTCTGATGCTGGGAGGGATTGGGGGCAGGAGGAGAAGGGGACGACAGAGGATGAGATGGCTGGATGGCATCACTGACTGGATGGACATGAGTCTGGGTGACCTCCGGGAGTTGGTGATGAACAGGGAGGCCTGGCGTGCTGCGATTCATGGGGTCGCAAAGAGTCGGACACGACTGAGCGACTGATCTGATCTGATCTAGACATATCACAGTGAAACTGTAGAACATTCAAATCAAAGAGATAATGTTTAAGGCAGGGAGAAGAAACACGGGGTTGACTGCAGAGGAGTGACCATTAGACTGACACAGATGTCTCAACAGTGACAACGAAAGGCGCCAGACTGTGGGAGAAGCTCTTCAGTGTGCTGAGCTAAATATTTGCCTTCCTAGATTTTTTTTTTAAAGCTATATTTGTAAGAATAAGAATGAGAGCTCTTTCTGTGGGAACCCCTGGCCGCCTTTCCTCCTCTTGCCATGGTGTCTGTTCACACTGGGATCAGACTGTGTGGAAAAGGGAGCCACATCTGGCGTCTTTGCCCATGATGTTCAAGGTTACCTTTCAGCTCCATCTCGTAAACTTGCTTCACACTGACTTGTAGAAAAACCAAGCAGCCTTTGCATTTGATTATCCTTCCCAGGTGGCTCAATGGTAAAGAACCTGCCTGCCAATGCAGGAGACACAGGAGATGCGGGTTCCATCTCTGGGTTGGGAAGATCCCCTGAGGAGGGCATGACAACCCACTCCAGTATTCTTGGCTGGAGAATCCCACGGACAGAAGAGCCTGGCGGGCTACAGTCCATGGGGTCGCAAAGAGTCGTACACGACTGAGCAAGTAACACTCTCACTTTCAAAGGTTTGGACAGCATCTTTGAATTTCTGAAGATTAAAGACATAAAGAAACATAAAAAAAACACTGAGGATTAAATAACAACATTTCAGACAAAAACTGAGATGGTTCACCTCCTGCAGATCTTGACTAGGGAAATGCTGGAAGATGCTACCAGCGAAAGGCAGGTGATCCCATGGAAACTGCAAGGCCCTCTGTGATCTGGCTGGCCTCCCTGATGGGACTCTGCTGCTCTGCTCTTGTTCATGGTGTTCCCAAACTGAGGACATTCTTGTTGCTCCCACCTTAGCACTTTTGACTGGTGCTTCCCAGTGTCTGCAAGGCTTCCACCAGATAAGCCTGTGGGTCACTCCTCCCACACCCTTGAGGCTAACACACAAGTGAGACTTTCTCAACATAGAACGTGAGCTCCACAAGGGCAGGCAACTTAATCCATTTGACTTATTGATGTATTCCAAGTTCCTAGGAGAGTGCTTGGCACAGATCAGGTGCTTAATGTGCTTCCCAGGTGGCTCAGGGGTAAAGAATCTGCCTGCCAATGCAGGAGACACAGGTTCGATCCCTGGGTTAGGAAGATCCCCTGGAGTAGGAAACGGAACCCAGTCTGGTGTTCTTGCCTGGGAATTCCCATGAACGAGGAGCCTGGCGCGCTGCAGTCCATGGGGTGGCAGAACAGTGGGAAATGACTTCGTGGCTAGACAGCAACAACGAAGGGGCTTAATATATGTTGATTGAATCAGAGGTTGCAGAAACGCCAACTGAAGTGAAGTGAAAAGGTGCTCAGTTGTGTCTGACTCTTTGAGACCCATTTATAGACCTAACCAGAATACTGGAGTGGGTAGCCTTTTCCTTCTCCAGAGGATCTTCCCAACCCAGAGATCAAACCCAGGTCTCCCCCATTGCAGGCAGATTCTTTACCAGCTGAGCCACAAGGGGAAGAAGCCCAATGACAACCAACAAACGACACCTATAGTCAACAGCCTGAATGACTCTCATGGATGTAACACTGAGTGAAGGAAGAAGATATGAACAAATACTTCTGTTCACATGTGAAGTTCAAAACCAGACACACTGAACTGTTTTGTTTAAGGATACATACCTAGGTGGTAAAATTATAAGAAGATAAAAGATAAATGTAAATGAAGATAAAAGTATGTCAAGGCAGTGTATTATCACCTTGCTTATTTAACTTATATGCAGAGTGCTGCTGCTGCTGCTGCTAAGTCGCTTCAGTTGTGTCCGACTCTGTGCGACCCCATAGACGGAAGCCCACCAGGCTCCCCTGTCCCTGGGATTCTCCAGGCAAGAACACTGGAGTGGGTTGCCGTTTCCTTCTCCAATGCATGAAAGCGAAAAGTTAAAGTGAAGCCTCTCAGTCATGTCCGACTCTTAGCGACCCCATGGACTGGAGCCTACCAGGCTCCTCCGTCCATGGGATTTTCCAGGCAAAAGTACTGGGGTGGGGTGCCATTGCCTTCCCCGATATGCAGAGTACATCATGTGAAATGCTGGGCTGGATGAAGCACAAGCTGGAATCAAGATTGCTGGGAGAAATATTAATAACCTCAGATATGCAGATGACACCACCCTTATGGCAGAAAGCAAAAAACTAAAGAGCCTCTTGATGAAAGTGAAAGAAGAGAGTGAAAAAGTTGGCTTAAAGCTCAACATTCAGAAAACTAAGATCATGGTATCTGGTCCCTTCACTTCATGGCAAATAGATGGGAAAACAATAGAAACAGTCGCAGACTTTGTTTTGGGGGCTCCAAAATCACTGCAGATGGTGACTAAAGCCGTGATATTAAAAGACGCTTACTTTTTGGAAGAAAAGTTATAACCAACCTAGACAGCATATTAAAAAACAGAGACATGACTTTGCCAACAAAGGTCTGTTTAGTCAAAGCTATAGTTTTTCCAGTAGTCATGTATGGATGTGAGAGTTAGACATAAGGAAAGCTGAGCGCTGAAGAATTGATGCTTTTGAACTGTGTTGTTGGAGAAGACTCCTGAGAGTCCCTTGGACTGCAAGGAGATGCAACCAGTCCATTCTAAAGGAAATCAGTCCTAAATATTCACTGGAAGGACTGATGCTGAGGCTGAAACTCCAGTGCTTTGGCCACCTGATGTGAAGAACTGACTCCTTGGAAAAGATCCTGATGCTGGGAAAGATTGAAGGCAGGAGGAGAAGGGGATGACAGAGGATGAGATGGTTGGATGGCATCACCGACTCAATGGACATGAGTTTGAGCAAGCTCCAAGAGCTGGTGATGGACAAGTAAGCCTGGTGTGCGCAGTTCATGGGATTGCAAAGAGTTGAACACGACTGAGTAACTGAACTGAAAAGTAAATGATATCCTAAGTGCTAGGAGAGTGTTACTACAAGGAGGAGAGAAAATATTTAAACTGGAAAAGGGCAGATGGGGCCTCTTTGTGTTTGGCTCTAATTCTTTAAAAATTATTTTTTAAAATTGTTTTTATTTATCTATTTTTAGTTGTGCTGGGTCTTTGTTGCTTCATGAGCTTTTTTCTAGTTGCATCAAAGGGGGCTACTCTCTAGTTGCGATGCACGGGCTTTTCATTGCGGTGGCTTCTGCTGTTATGGAGCACAGGTTTTGGACACACGGGCTCCAGCAGTTGCAGCTCGTGGGCTCAGCGGTTGCAGTTCCTGGGCTCTGGGGCACAGACGCAGTAGTTGTGGCACAGGCTTAGTTGCTCCACAGCATGTAGGATCTTCCTGGACCAGGGATCAAATGCACTTCTCCTGCATTGGCAGGCAGATTCTTTACCTCTGAGCCACCAGGGAAGCCCCAGCTCTAATTCTTAATTTGAGAAATTGTTAAACAGGTGTTTGCCTTAATTGTAAGCAAACTATGCATATGTGCTGTACATACTTTTCTGGGTCAAGGTTATATCTCATAATAACAATTTAAAGCGATGAATTTAATAAACAGACTAGATGCAGCCAAAGAAATAAGTGAACTGGAAAATCGGTCAGAAAACATTAGGCAGAATGTGGCACAGACACAGAACACGTAACTGGAACTCTTACAAAGAGAGCAGTGAGAGAAGGAACTGGAGTAACAGACAAAGAGACCGCGGCCCGGCCCGGACCACCGACGGAAGGTGCCGTCCTGTGGATCCAGAAGCCAAGTCTCCAGCAAGATTTAAAACAGAGGTTTAAATCTTGTTTAAGATTTAAACCTCTGCCCCCAGAGGTGGGGGCAGAACCCCAAGGACCAAAAGATCCGAAAAGCAGTAAAACGGGGACTTCCCTGGTGGTCCCGTGGTTGAGACTCTGCTCTTCCACCGCAGGGGCCCAGAGTTCGATTAAAAAAAAAAAAAAAAGATTTAAAAAAAAGAAGCCAAAAGGCAACACTTATACAAAAGTGACTTTTTACAATAATTTACTTCTTTCTGGCTGAGCTGGGTCTTGGTGGCAGGGCGCGGGCTTCTCACTGTAGTGGCGTCCCTGTCGCCGAGCACAGGCTCTAGGCCCACAGGCTTCAGTATCTGCGCCTTTTGGACTCGGTAATTGTGGCGCCATGGGCTTAGCTGCCCTGTAGCGTGTGGAGTCTTCCAAGACCAGGAATCAAACCTGTGTCCCTGGCGTTGGCAGGCAGATTCCTATCCACTGCGCCACCAGGGAAGTTCAAAAGTGAGTTTCGAATGGATGGATAACTATGATGTTGGAGGACCATCACTGCCCTCCTGGAACTGTAGATCTAAAGAAAGCAGTTCAGTTCAGTTGCTCCGTCGTGTCTGACTCTTTGCCACCACACGGACTGTAGCCCGCCAGGCTCCTCTATCCCTGGGGTGCTCCAGGCAGAATACTAGAATGAGTTGCCATTCCCTTCTCCAGAGGATCTTCCTGACCCGGGATCAAACCTGCAGCTCCTGCACTGCAGGTGGATTCTTCACCGTCTGAAGAGAGGCCCTTTGACAAGTGTGCTGGTCGTCACTTCCAGAGCAATTGCTACAAGATTAAAAATGGACTGTGGAACTCCCAGACTCCAAAAAAAAGGGGGGCACAAAAACTGAATGATAAAAATTAGATCAACCCAAAGAAGGCAAGAAGAATCAGGACAAATGGAAATCCTGAAAATATCAGTAATTATAATAAATATTCCACTTAAAGGTAAAGTCCACGAAAAGAAAAACCTAAACATAAGTTTATAGAAAGGTCAAAACTGAAGAGATTTAAAAACACATACCATTCCAAGAAATGCCAATCTAAAGAAAGCTGGACTCACCGAGTTAGTATCAGGTAATAGATAGGGCTCCCTTGAAGGAGACAGAGATGGAGTTTGGGGTTTGGGGTGGCTGAGGAACTGCCTTGACCAAATGCATAGGTGGGAGGAGGAGGGAGGAGGCTCAGGTTGAGGGGGCAGCCTCTCTGGGCCCCTGGGGCAGCGATAGGGGCACGCAGGTATGTCTACCTTTTACTCCTTAAATCTTAAACATATGCTACATGTACTGTTTTGTATCTCTTCAATACCTAATGAGAACAGTATTAAATATATGACATTTAACAGAGAATTGTAAGGCTGGATTCCTGGTTTCATCTTTAACTTGGGTCCCGCACTCAACTCCTCTGAGCCCATTTCGTTCTATGTAAAATGAAGTTAATTTCCCTTTAAAGCACTCCTCGTCCCACTCTGAAGTCCAGGTTCCTCACCAGGGCCCCCTGCACCGCCAGGCTGGTGCCTGCCTCCATCTCTGAGCTCACCCCATGTTCCTCGGCCCTGCTCAGTGGGCTCTGGTGCCCCAGCTCCCGTAGTGCCAGCCCTGGGATGTGCCCAACTCCTGCCACCTCTGGGCTTCCTGCCGCTGCGTGCTCCCTGTGCTTTGCTCAGAGAGCTGTTTCTCCGAGAGAGTGGCTCCTGGCTCCTCAGCGTGTGGGTCTCTATCCCAATGCCCCGTTGTCCACCCTGTCCAGGAGACGGGCCTTTCCTTCTTACCCTGTGTCTCCCCCCTGCCCCCACCGCCTGGCTTTATTGTCTTCACAGCACTTCTTATTACATCAACTTACCAACAAAGGTCCGTCTAGTCAAGGCTACGGTTTTTCCAGTAGTCATGTATGGATGTGAGAGTTGGACTATAAGGAAAGCTGAGTGCCGAAGAATCGATGCTTTTGAACTGTGGTGTTGGAGAAGACTCTTGAGAATCCCTTGGACTGCAAGGAGATCCAACCAGTCCATTCTGAAGGAAATCAGTCCTGAATATTTATTGGAAAGACTGATGTTGAAGCTGAAGCTGAAATTCTTTGACTGCCTGATGTGAAGAGCTGACTCATTTGAAAAGACCCTGATGCTGGGAAAGATTGAAGGCGGGAGAAGGGGATGACAGAGGATGAGCTGGTTGGATGGCATCACTGACTCAATGGACATGAATTTGGGTAAACTCCGGGTGTTGGTAATGGACAGGGAGGCCTGGCGTGCTGCAGTCCATGGGGTTGCAAAGAGTTGGACACGACTGAGCGACAGAAGTGAGCTGAACATTGCTTATTCGATTGCTTATTTCCTGTCACCGTCGCTGGCATTAAGCTTTTCCAAGACCAGAAATGGTGTTCTGCTCGACACGGTGCCCCAGACCTGGGTGCAGGAGGCTCTGGACGCATTCTGTGAAGCGGCATCTGGTGTTCTTTGTCCCCATCCTAGCCCCACAGTTGATTCCAAAGAGGGAGTCTGAAGCGGTTTATGGGTGGACAGAGGATGCAAAATCAGAGTTAGTACAAGCAGATGGAGCCAAGCGGCTGGTTACAGACGTCCAGCCAGGCTCAGCCCTTTTCAGCAGGGCTCAGCGTGCACTGCGGTGCGAACGGGAGCCCGCAGGGTCAGAACGCAGTGCCGCAGCCCAGGGTTGGGAGGGGGCGGCGAGGCCAGGCCTCCCCGTCTGAAGAATGGGCCTCCACTTCCCCATCATGACCTTCGGCCCGCCCAGCCTCCTCTGTAAAGCGGGATGTCTGCTAACCCATGGAATGAGGCCTCATGGAGTGCAGGCCATAATTACTCAGTCCCCGCACCGCCCTGGGAGGAATGGATGTTGTATTTCATTTTACAGAAGAGGGGCCCCAGGCCTGGAGAAGCTACGTAACTTGCCTGAGTTCACACTTCTGGCAAACGGTAGTCCATAAGAAACACCTTGCATTTAAAAATATGCAGTGTAGAAATTCTTATCATTTTCATCTCTGTGTGTCCTATGTAAACGTTAATTCAGTGAAAACATGCTAACGAGAGGTTTTTAATTGTTGTCTTTAAGGGGAGGTGAGAATGAAATGAATGGCTGTCGGACGTTAAAAGAGCTCGAGGCCCAAATAGGAGAAAAGGTAATAGAGATCTTTCAAAGTTCTTCCGCACCCGCCAACACTACCCCCCGCCCGCCCCGCCCCCCAGCCCCTGCCCTGCCGCTTGTCAAAAGTAACCGCTAGCAGAGGGAACTCGTGGAGCAGATTCTTGTCATCTGCGTTCTCATGTCAAAGTCGCCTGACTCAATGGACCGCGTGTGAGAGCCGGCGTTCACTCGCCTTCGCCCGCCCCGATGGCATCCCCTGTGATGAGCCACACCGGGAGAAGTCCTGGGATATTCATTACCTTTGCTTTAACTTTAGTTCATCATCCGTACGGCGGCCCTTCGGTTTCTGTCTACAACCGAGGCAAGGTTTTCTTTAGAATGAGAATACTGCTGCTTTTCAGCAGTGAGTGCTAATCAAGAGCGGCATGGTAAAAATAACCAGAGAAACACAGGGAGATAGACATTTATGCATGGAGTAATTTAGCCACAAAGCTCCCGCGTGTGCTTAGGAAGGAGCATGTGGCTTTGTTCCTGTTTGCGGATTACAGGTGGATAGTGGGACACAGCAAGGGAGGGACGGGGTGTTCGCAACGTTTAGGGTTGGAATCGGACCGCTATTTAAGACACATGCGAGCCTGCTCAGTTCCATGAGCAGTTTGAGACTCATAGTTTAATTCACTTGATTCAATATGTTGGTTAGAAATGTGGCAAATTTTCTTTCCTTTTTGAACTCTTCTGAGATTTTCATACATTTCAAAATCAAACAGAAACCCACAAAATGTTTGTCTAAACCCCACAAAATGTTCTCCCGGCTTGTGCCGTTAACACCAGAAATTCATCTTAGTGTGATAATTTTTTAGCATTACGTGCTCCTAGAAATCTCCTTTCTCTATCGTTTATATCAGTAGGAACCCTGGTACAATTATTTGCTGCTTCCATTGTCATTTATTTGTTATTCTGTAGGAGAAAATGATGGCATCCCACTCCAGTACTCTTGCCTGGAAAATCCCATGGACGGAGGAGCCTGGTGGGCTGCAGTCCATGGGGTCGCACAGAGTCGGACACGACTGAGCGACTTCACTTTCACTTTTCACCTTCATGCATTGGAGAAGGAAATGGCAACCCACTCCAGTGTTCTTGCCTGGAGAGTCCCAGGGACGGGGGAGCCTGGTGGGCTGCCATCTATGGGGTCGCACAGAATAGGACACAACTGAAGCAACTTAGCAGCAGTAGCAGCAGCAGCAGCAGCAAGAGATACATAACACACTGGATATTATTTATGGTATATGTCCTCAATTTGTCTCTTCACAAACTGTGTTAATCATGAGATTATCCTGGGAAAGTCGGCTGTTTACCACGGTCAGCCTGCCAACCTAGATGCCATTGTGGATCGGTAATGTGACATGAGGATTAGGGGAGAGTGTGGACACAGGTCTGGCTTTTGAGCTACTGAAAGTGAGGCTTCCAAGAGGAAAGCTGGAGGGGACTTCCCACTGGCTGGCTGGCCTTTCATCTCAGTTGTCTTTTCATCCCAGCCTCCTTCCAATTAAGTCCTCCACCAAGAGGGAGTTTGAACCAGGGCACTTGTCGCGCTGGTTCTGGAGAGAACAGAAAGGTGACAGCCAGAGGCTGAGCAGGTGAGGGAAGGGACGCCTGCTCCCTGGCTCTCCCTGCCAAGCAGTCAGGCCCACGCAAGCTGGAACCCCAGCTTGACCGGCGACCCTGGCCCTGGGCAGGCAGGCGGCCTGGGATGGGCTCTGCCATTTACCAGCTGGTGGTCTTGGGCAAGTCCTTGTCATCGGGTTTCTTCATCCGCAGTTGGGAATAGGAACACCCATCTCATGGTGCTGTTGTGTGGCTTAGAAACATCCGGTATAAAGGGCCTGGAACCCTCAGGCGATGCCATCTGTCATTATGGCGATTAATACAGTTTCCTCTGATGAATAGGTAGGAACTCATGAATGTCATTCCTTCCCACCGAGCCCAGAATAAACAGAACAAACCCAGGACCCTCCTTGGCTGCTGGCTGTGTAGTAGCATGTTTCCATCCTGCTGCTCGGGTCCTGCAATCGGACCACACTCAAGCACTGGTGACAGAGAGGAACACCTGGCAATTAGCGAAAGAGGCTCTCTTCATACTTACGTTGTCATTGCTGGGCGAGCCACACAGTTGGGGAGTGAAGGATGCTAATGCTTTTGTTTTAAATATAAGTCCACGAGCCTCATTGGAGCCAAGAATGCATGCAAATGTCTCTTGTGAATTTTGGGAGCCAGACTTTGCTAAATGTGTGTGTGGTCTAGCCGTCCTAAACCAACAGGCAGTTAGCTGCTGGCACCCCAAACTGCCCGAGCCCCATTGCTTGCGTGTCTCAATTGATTTCTTCTGCTGTGAGCTTGGTCTGATGGCTGGTCCCTCAGCCTTGCCCTAATTCAGGTTCACTTAGGCCCTCCAAGGGGCTTCCCTGCTGGCTCAGTGGTAAGGAACCCACCTGCCAGTGCAGAGGATGCAGGTTCCATCCCTGGGTCGGGAAGATCCCCTGGAGGAGGGCTTGACAACCCACTCCAGTATTCTTGCCTCGAGAATCCCTGGACAGAGGAGCCTGGTGGGGATATAGTCCATGGGGTCGCAAAGAGTCAGACATGACTTAGTAAGTAAACGACCATAACAACCAGATCTTCCAAACACGCTAGTCTGGGACTTCCCCCTCCAACTATATTTCCTCCCTCTGAGTCTCCTGGGATTTCCCTATAGCTCAGATGGTAAAGAATCTGCCTGCAGTGCAGGAGACCCAGGTTCGACCCCTGGGTCGGGAAGATCCCCCTGGAGAAGGGCATGGCAACCCACTCCAGTATTCCTGCCTGAAGAATCCCATGGACAGAGGAGCCTGGTGGGCTACAGTCCTTAAGGTTGCAAAGAGTCAGACCGAACTGAGCGAGTAACACTTTCACTTCCCTTTCACTAGACCCTCCAGTGTGTCTTCACGTTCAGTTGAACCCCTGGTCTCCCTGAGCCTCGTTTCCTCCCTCCTGTCAAGGCGGAGATAGACAGGGTGGTCTCTGGGTCCAGACTCTCTGCCCTTCGGGGACTGTGACCGGGGGCTTCACATGAGGAGGCTGCTGTCCGCGTCCTGGGGCCCCGTATCGGGGAGGAGGAAGCTCTGCATGCCCAGGTAGTCCCCAGGGTGCCGTCCTCAGGCTCTGGGTCCGGGGTCCTGGATCAGTCTGCACCCAGGTTCTATGCTGTGGGCTCTCTGAGTCTGGTGTGCCCCGCTTGCCCTCCCCTCTCAGCCCTGGCTCCTCCTGGGTCATGGAGAGGACTGCTTCCCTGGGCTGCGCTTCTGTGCCTTTGGGGGTGTCTGCTTGGCTGCTGTCAAGCTCTCTGGTTTGCAGAGCCCTCATGGTCTCAGTCTGCTGGAAGGCAGCGGGGCTCAGTGGGCAGGAGGTGCCCCTGGCCTGAAGCCCCATCCCTGCCCCTGCCCACGAGCCCTCAGGCCTGTCACTGCTCTATGCCACCATCTCTGAAGGCGAGGCGACGGCACCGACCTGCCAGAGTGGCCACAGGAATGAGTGAGAGTAATGCAAGCGATGCCTGTGCGTACAGTGGGTGCTCAATAAATATCTGTCCCTTTATCTGTCCTGCCAGGCCCTCCTGAAACCTTTCCCGTGGGAGCTTTACGCACCTCCAGGAGGCGGCCCATCAGCCACCGCCACCGAGGTGTCTGGTTGTCCTGCCTTTTGAGAAATGTCCACCTGAGCTGAGATGATAAGGAGCTTCCCGTCTTGTCCAAGTCTGAAGGGAGCACAGGTCAGGGTCTGCTCACTCACCCCTCCTCCGGGCACCAGGCAGTGGCCAGCATTCCAGGGCTGACACGTGGAGACTGCAGTATCAGGTTTTTGGTTTTTTCCTAGCATGCCATTTCTGCCAGTATGACTTTCCCTAAACACGGTGGAACATTTCCTCATGACTCATAGCCCAGGGTCTTGTCCGCACACAAACCAGTCACTGGCGGTGGCGTTGCTCCAACCCTGGTCACTCCCTGCTGCGGTGGCTGGACTCCCTCTCCCGAGGCACGTGACCATGGGTGGGGGTCGGGTGGGAGCTAATATCTGAACAAAATGGAAAATGGAGGGTTTTGTTAGAAAGAGACGGGGTGGGCAGAGGTCAGTGGCTTTGGAGAAAGTGACCGACAGTGTCTGCTTCAGCCACCCAGCGAAAGGACCCCCCAGGCTGGCCGGGCCTTAATCCTCTGGACACTGATGTAATTTTTTGGATTTTGCCAGCTGTGATACTAATAAGAGGTGGCAGAGACTGAGCACTTACTAGGAGCTGTTCCAAGTGCTTACTGTGTTTACATATTCAGTTTCCAGGAGAACCCCCTGGGGCAGGTGCTCTTGGTGTCCCGTCTTGATGTGGAGGAAGCTACAACAGAGGCTGAAGCTACGACAGAGGCGGAGCGGTTGAGCCCTGTGTGCACAGCTGGGGACAGAGGAGCTTCAGCTCCTGCCTTGGCAGCTGGCTCTGGAGTCCTGGCTACTAATTACCAGCCACCCTGCTTCTCAAGGAGACCCTTTAGGAAAGGCAGTGACATGTAGTTTGTGTGTGCGTGCGTGTCCGACCCTGTGGACTGTAGCCCGTCAGGTTCCTCTGTCCCTGGGATTCTCCAGGCAAGAATACTGGAGTGGGTTGCCATCTCCTCCTCCAGGGAATCTTCCCGACCCAGGGATCAACCCCAAGTCTCCCGGGTCTCCTGCATTGGCATTGGCCGGCAGATTCTTTACCACTGTTCCAGCTGGGAAACCCTAATACCTCGTTTGCCTGTAGCAAATGTGATTCTTGCTTATGCCCAGAGGTGGACCCAGCCGGTCCCAGAGAAGCCTCTCTGATCACCATTGTGTGAATGAGCAGAGGTTGTTTGCTAACCCCAGAGTTGCGTTGTTGGTCGTGTGACATCCACTTCAAATGGGCATTTGGGAGTTTTCTTTCCCTTTCTGTCTCTGGCCTCCTTCCCGTCTCACACTCGTTCCCAAATCCTCAGTTGCTTACACTCCTGTTGGCCCTGCGGGGCCCTGTCCTGTCCTGCAGCTGCAGCAGCACTCAAGGGCCAGGACTTAGTTCTCCACTGGCTTCGGGTGAGGACTCTGTCAGGGAAGGAGGGCCAGAGCAGGACTTCAGGGCATTGCCAGGGCAACCACGTTTTGGTCTTTTGATCCTGTTTCATCTTTTGTCAACTCCTGACATGAGCGTGAGGTGGAGGTCAAAGAAGGGGCTAGCAGGGGAAGAGAATCATCTTGTCCTGCCCTTCAGTTGCAGCGCAGGCGGATGCTCACTGTAAGCCATGTCCTGGGAATGGCCAGGACACAGGAAGCTGTTCTCAGTTATGTAAGAACTTCAGTGTGTGTTTAGAAATGTCATGACTAGTCTCCTCCCCTCCACAGTCAAGAAAAAAAATTGTTTTAAATTGAAGACTAGAATTCAAGAATGTGCAATTCAAAGACATGAAAAAAAAAAAAGGAAAACGAAACAAACCTCACCCAAAGCCCTAGGTTGTTGGCTCTTATACTGCCTCACCACCCCATCAAGAACATTCTTTCAAGCCTGGGTGCCGTGATGTCAGAACATCTGGTCGACCCAGTCAGCCGCGACGAGCCTGTCTGTGGGACTCCGAGTGAACTGACACGCGTTTTTATGGGATCACCCCGGTGCCTTGGCATCGCACAGATGCAGCTCAGTCATTTCAGGAGCAATTAGTAAATAATTAGAGGCACTAAGCTGCTTGCTTGCTCGGTAATATCGTCACAAAAGTGAAGACACGCAAGTGATGGGTATATTCATTTTCTTAAATAGGTGAATTTTCTTAAAAAAGAGATTTAAAAAATTATCGCTTGAGGAATAAAGAAACAGTCTTTAGGATCACAGCCATTTCATAAACATACCTTAACATTGGAACACCACATTAGCACGCACAAATGTATCAGAATACAGCCTGTTTGCCTAATAAAAAGACTGTGTCAGGCTCAAAATGAGGCCATTTACTAAAACATACAAGCTTTTCGTTAATTTGTAATATTCTCCTAATCCCGCTTTTATCATCTCTCCTCCGGTGCACTTGGTATTAATTGCCTATTATAGCAGGTATTTGAACACATCTCCTCTTTCATCTGAAGAAAATATTAGCATATCGCGGGGCTGTTGGGACAGCTTGTATCTGAGGCACTTTCTCCTCCTGCAGAAAAGCCTATCAATCATAACCGAATATAGTGATTAATAATGTCACAGCTCTTGTTCCTGTGTCTCTGTGCAGCTAAGTGAAGAGCTGTGCTTACATTTTGATCTCGAGCATTTCATATAACAAAATAATCAGCTGCCATTTTATTAAAAAAAAAAAAGATATTGAAAATGCTCCTACCCCAGGACCTATTTTTGGTTGCTCTATTATTAATTTACTAAAGGCTTCATCAGGAAAGTAAAGCAAAGATGCTGGTATGTCAGAATTTATGTTTTTTTGGACTAAGTTTATCTTAAAAAAAAATTTTCTTCTTACATGTGGCAAGTCAACACAAGATTGCGGGAATAAATGTTTAAAACAGCACAGTGTGGGGGAGACAGACCAGTGGCGGGGGGACAGGCCAATGATGTGAGGAGGACCGGGCAGTGGTGTCAGGGGGACAGGCTGGTGGTGTTGGGGGGACAGGCCGGTGCGAGGGGGCAGGCCAGACCCCTGGCTGAGTGTGCATCTGAACCAAGATACTCACTCTCTAAGTGACCCCCAAGTAAGCTAGTTTCTCTGGGAACTGTTTTCTCCGCAGTGAAATGGGGAAGCAGTTTTGCAAGATTTTTCCAATATTGTTGAGACTATGAGAAAAAAATACAAAATGAACTTAACATAGTGCAAGGCCCATGGAAGTCTTTGAAAAAATTAGGAGTTTGCATTTGGAGTGGATAAAACCAAGGAATTAACGTGGAAAGTTGAAAGTGCTCGGTCACCTATGGTTTAAAGCTCCTAAGGGGCTGCGTGCTGTTGGCTCCCGCATTTCTGTCTCCATGCGCATCTCCAGACTCACCACTGTCCACAGACCAAACCGGGCAGGCGGTCCCACAGCCTCTGCTGTATCAGAGCCCTGTGGCCCCCGTGGACCACCCTGCCAGTCACCCCGGGGGTGGTTCTTCCTGCTGCCTGTCTCGCCCCTCACAGTCTCCATTTCACACGACCCCGGAGCCGTCTGTTCTTAACGTGAGTCAGGTCTCATCTGACCCCTTTGCTTAAGACGCCCCGTGGTTACTGGTCACTTAATGAAGTTTGGACAAGCACCTGGGTTTTTGGCGCTCAGCAAGTTTCCCCACTGGAGTGGCACGCCCCCACCCCCCGAAAGTCTTTGGACTACACTATCTACAGTTGCTCAGCACTCAGAACATTCCGAGGTTTTGTTTATTTGCCCATCACTAGGAAACACGTTCCCTGGGAGTGGGCGCCTTCCCTACCCTGCTCCCTGTTGTCACTTTAGTGCCATGAACAGACCCCAGCACCTGATCTGAGCTCATTAAATATTTATAGGATAAGTAAATAAGGTTCCGCAGGAAGCGTGCACAGGAGAGACATCACGAGGAAGGTGAGAGTGCAGCCTGAGTTGGACCGTGGATGGGCTTTCCATCCACGTTGAGGACAGGACAGAGGGAGAACGTGGGGTGGCGCTCAGGACTGCAGCCTGGTGGGAGGAGAGGAGGCGGAGGTGCAGGCAGGGGACGTGTGGCTGGGTCAGGGAGGAGACCAGCTCTGTGACAGGGACAGAGCAACTTCTGAAATGTAGACTAGAGAAAAGGGTGGAGGTGTTTGAAGGTGAGCTATTGTTAACCCTACAGCATGGGGCACCGGGTGGTGGTGGCGGAGCTTGTTGATGTTTCTGATGGGGGAGATGGCCTGAGAGTGGAGGATTTAGGCAATGACGTCAGCAGAAGAGGGCTGCATGGGAGGGGGAGGGCAGCTGGGGTCGGGGGTGCCTGTTAGCAGGCCCCAGGATAGTCAGTCCCTCACTGTCGTCATCAGACTGTGCTTGCTGCGCACCTCTGCTGTGTGGGGTCCTGGAGGTCCTGGGGGTGCCAGCCTGCCCCTCCTGGGGTGCAGCTGTATGAGTTCTGGAGTCAGGGTGACAGGGGCCCCAGTATGCCTGGCCCGTGGTGTCTGGGCAGGAGCTCCCATCCTAGGCATGTGGGGGGGTTAGGAAGAAGGAGAGACACGAGATATTCCTTCTGGATTTGGCACCCTCTTGGGGCTTATTTTTGTAGCTGTGTCGGTTGTTCAGTGAGTAGACAGAATTCCAATTAGATGTCTTTAAGCCGTTTGTGGCTGGTGAGCATCTTAAAAATGAAAGTCAAAGGTGGGAGGAGGTGTACGTGGTGCATATACAGGAAGTTTCTCTTCTCACTGTGGCTGCAAGGAAACCCCAAACCAGAGCTGGATTTTGCTCTGTGGTAGCAACTATGCCCTGGAGGAGGGCATGGCAACCCACTCCAGTTTTCTTGCCTGGAGAATCCCCACAGACAGAAGAGCCTGGTGGGCTACAGTCCGTGGGGTTGTGAAGAGTCCGATGTGACTGAGCGACTGAGCACAGCACAGCAGCTATGACTTCCAGGTTGCTTTAGCTCTTCTCCTTGCCCCCACCCTGCAGAAGGGAAAGGCTACCCACGCCGGTATTCTGGCCTGGAGAATTCCATGGACTGTACATAGTCCATGGGGTCGCAAAGATTCGTACACGACTGAGCAAATTCCACTTTATGGGCTTCCCTCGTGGCTCGGCTGGTAAAGAATCCGCTGGCAATGCAGGAGACCTGGGTTTGATCCCCAGGTTGGGAAGATCCCTTGGCGAAGGGAAAGGCTACCCACTCCAGTGTTCTGGCCTGGAGAATTCCATCTGGCTCTTTTTTAGCCAGATCCAATCCCTTTTCTCCGTTTTCGCGGGTCTCCTTTAGATGTCTTTCTGTGTGAGCTTGTTCTGTCTTTAGTCAAGACAGGCTTTGCGTCCCGCCAGTGAGTCAAATGCCGAGTCCTCTCGGAAGTCGGGGACAGGGGAGGGTGGGGACATCGCAGGAGCAGGAGGGGAAGTCGGCCCCTTTATTAAAAGTGAGCAGTGCTGTCCACTGCGCCTCCCACACGTCCCCAAATTGAAAGTTTGTGTTTATGAGGTTCTGAATGTAGTCTAATTTTTTCCTATCTGGTTTGGCTCATCTCTACCAGCTGGTAAATAGGAAATGTTCACGGTAGGAAGCCAATACTCTGCAGAGTGTAAACAGATGGAATCGATATAAAGTGACAAGTTAGACTGTGCTATTGAGAATACAGAGCCAAAACCAAGAACATAACAGTCAAGCTACTTATTCCGTTCCAGTTCATTTAGTCCTGAATAGCGCTTCATATCTGCACAGCTGTGTTGTTCTTTTTTATTTTTCCCCTTTCTTTCTTCTGGGTTGATAATGACAATTTCAAAGAAAAACTTTAATTAAAGATTTTATACGAAATAGCCAAAAGTAGAATAATAAGGAAAATGAGCATTGATGTGTTTATTGTAAGAGAAATCTTTTTCCTTGGCTTCAATTTAAAAAAAAAAAAAGACAGAAGTGTACTCCTTAAATTTAAAATGAGTTTCGTCGTGGCGGCAGAAAGGTGCCAGACTGACAGGGTGGCAGCCGAACCCCGTGCTCCACTGCGGAGCCAACACACGGGCCAGCCAAGGGCCCCCTCCCCGGCGCCCCCGGCCCCAGGCAGGCGGGTGGGCTGCGGCCCCCAACCCCCTCCTGCTGGAAACCGGCGATGAAGGTGGCTCTAGGTGAGGAAACAGCAAACAGCTAAACAGGAGCCCGTTCGAATGGCCGCACGCTGAGAAAACCGTTGCCCTCTGGCCCGAGGAGGGTTTGCCGTCCTCCCTCGCAGGGAAGAGGCCTTGCCAGAGCCAGGGCTGGACGCAGGGGGTTGGGGGGTGGGTTCTGGGCTCCAGGGAGGGAACAGGGGGCCCTTCCTCACCTCCTTTCAAGTCTGGGTGGTCATATTTATTTGGGTTCACAGCTTTCTCTCCTGGAGCTCCCTTCCCAGTGCCATAAAGAGAATTTTAAACAAAGAACCGTGGAGTAAGAATCATCCACTGTTAGCAGTTTATTGAACCTGTCTGAACTCAGCGGGGGCACAAACGGGAAGCAGTTTGAGTCTTTGCTTCCCGAGCAGGGGCTGGCGAATCTGCCGCCTCCGGGAAGGAAGGCGGTCTCAGAGGATCCAGGATAACAGGCCCAGCGAAGGTTACACCTGCCAGCTTCAGCAGCCCCTCCACCCTCCTTCCAGCCCCAGGGGCCCCGGGGAGGGTGAGCATGGGACCTGCCCCCTCGCCCTCCTTCGACCTCTTTCCTCCCCGGTTCATCAGGGGTGTGATGAGGGCTGAGGAAGAAGAGGGGGCCTTCCCGCCCCCGGCCTCCTCTGTGACTGCTCATGGGGCACTTGGGGACTCACAGGGATGGCGATTCAGGGGTCCCTGAACGGTGTGGTTTCCCGGAGAGACAGAGAAGCTCGGGGCTCACCCTCCCCTCTCTCCCGGTGCCCCGCCCCCGTGGTCCCCCTCACCTGCTCCTGCAGCTCCAACTCCCCAGCTGGTGAGCAGCCCCTGGGAGCAGACCAGCTCAAGCCTTCTACCTTTCTTTTTTCTTTAAAAAAATTTTTTATACAATTTGTAAAGGTTGCTTTCCATTCACAGTTATTACAGAATATTGGCTGTTGTCCCGTGTTGTAGAACACACCCTCAAGCCTGTTTCACACCCACTGGTTCGCGTTACTGTCTCCCACCCTGCACTGCCCCTCCCCTGCCTCCATTGGTAACCGCTGGTTTGTTCTCTGTATCCGTGAGGCTGCTGCTTTTTTCGCTGTATTCACTGGTCTGCCATATTTTTTTAGATTTCACTTGTGATATCATGCAGTATTTGTCTTTCTCTGTCTGACTTCCTTTCCTTAGCATAATGCCCTCCAAGTCCATCCATATTGCTTTGCAAATGGCAAAATTTCTTTCTTTTTTATACTACATCTTCTTTATTTATTCGTCTGTCAATGGACACAGGTTGCTTCCATGTCTTGGCTATGATAAATAATGCTGCTGTGAACACTGGGATGTATGGTGTATGTATCTTTTCAAAGTACTGGTTTCGGTTTTTTGGGGATATATATGCAGAAAGCTAGGACCATGGCATCTGGTCCCATCACCTCATGGCAAATAGATGGGGAAACAGTGGAAACAGTGGCTGACTTTATTTTTCTGGGCTCCAAAATCACTGCAGATGGTGATTGCAGCCATGAAATTAAAAGACACTTACTCCTCGGAAGGAAAGTTACGACCAACCTAGACAGCATATTAAAAAGCTGAGACATTACTTTGCCAACAAAGGTGGGAGAGTCCCTTGGACTGCAAGAAGATCCAACCAGTCCATTCTGAAGGAGATCAACCCTGGGATTTCTTTGGAAGGAATGATGCTAAAGCTGAAACTCCAGTATTTTGGCCACCTCATGAAGAGTTGACTCATTGGAGAAGACTCTGATGCTGGGAGGGATTGGGGGCAAGAGGAGAAGGGGACGACAGAGGATGAGATGGCTGGATGGCATCACTGACTCGATGAATGTGAGTCTGAGTGACCTCCGGGAGCTGGTGATAGACAGGGAGGCCTGGCGTGCTGCGGTTCATGGGGTCGCAAAGAGTCGGACATGACTGAGCGACTGATCTGATCTGATCTGAGTCAAGGCTATGGTTTTTCCAGTGGTCATGTATGGATGTGAGAGTTGGACTATAAAGAAAGCTGAGCACTGAAGAATTGATGCTTTTGAACTGTGGTGTTGGAGAAGACTCTTGAGAGTCCCTTGGACTGCAAGGAGATCCAACAAGTCCATCCTAAAGGAGATCAGTCCTCGGTGTTCCTTGGAAGGACTGATGTTGAAGCTGAAACTCCAATACTTTGGCCACCTGATGTGAAGAGCTGGCTCCTTGGAAAAGACCCTGATACTGGGAAAGATTGAGGGCAGGAGGAGAAGGGGACAACAGAGGATGAGATGGTTGGATGGCATCATCGGATATAGACCTAAATGTAAGATTGGGGACATGGGTTTGGGTGGACTCCGGCAGTTGGTGATGGACAGGGAGGCCTGGTGTTCTGCGGTTCATGGCGTCGCAAAGAGTTGGACACGACTGAGCAACTGAACTGAACTGAACCAAGGAATGAAATTGCTGGGTCATATGATGGTTGCATTGTTTGTTTGTTTGTTTTTTTGAGAAACCTCCGTACTGTTTTCCATAGTGTCTGTACCAATTAATATTCCCACCAACAGTGTCAGAGGATTCCCCTGTCTCCACATCCTCATCAACATTTGTTATTTGTCTTCTTTGTGGTGATGGCCATTCTGACAGGTGTGAGGTGGTATCTCATTGTGAGTTTGATTTGCGTTTCCCTACTGATTAGTGATGTTGAGCATCTTTTCATGAGCCCATTGACCATCTGCATATCCTCTTTGGAAAAATGCCTACTCAGTTCTTCTGCCCATTTTTTCATCGAGATGTTTGTTTTTTTATATTGAGTTGTATGAGCTGCTTGTATATGCTGGCCATTAATCCTTTATCAGTCATTATCATTTGCCAGTACTTTCTCCCATTCAGTAGGTTGTCTTTTTATTTTGTTGATGGTTTTTCTTTTGCTCTGCCATGTGTGCGTGCCAAGTCTCTTCAGTGGCTCTGACTCTTCACAGCCCTGTGGACTATATAAAGCCCACAGGCACCTCTGTGCACAGGATTCTCCAGGCAAGAGTGTATACCCTCCTCCAGGACAGCTTCCTGACCCAGGGGTCGAACCCGAGTCTCTCGTCTCCTGCATTGCCAGGGGGGCTCTTTACCACTGGCACCCCCTGGGAAGCCCCTTCTTTTGCTATGCAAAAGCTTTTAAGTTTAATTAGGTCCCATTTACTTATTTTTGCTTTCATTTTCTTTGCTTTAGGAGATGGATCCAAAAAGTATTGCTGTGATTTATGTCAGTGAGTGTTCTGCCTATGTTTTCCTCGATAAATTTCATAATATCCAATCTTACATTTAGGTCTATATCCGGTCTGCATTTAATCTATTTTGGGTTTATTTTGTACGTGGTGTTAAAGAGTGTTCTAACTTCACTCCTTTAGATGTAGCTGTGCAGTGTTTCCAGCACCACTCATTGAAGAGTCTGTCTCTTCTCCATTGCATGTGCTTGCCTCTCTTACTGTAGATTGGCCATAAGTGTGTGCGTTTATTTCAGGGCTCTCTCCCCTATTCCACTGTGATTCTGTTTTTCTGTCAGTACCATACTGTTTTAATTAGAGCAGCTTTCTGGTATAGTCTGAAGTCAGGGAGCATGATTCTTCCAATTCTGTTCTTCTTTCTCAAGATTGTTTTGGCTATTTGGGGTCTTTTGTGTGTTTCCATACAAATTTTAAAATTATTTTGTTCTAGTTCTTCAAAAAAAAAAAAAAAAGATGCCATTGGTATTTTTATAGGATTGCATTGACTCTGTTAATTGCCTTGGGGAGTATGGTCATTTTGATAATATTAATTCTTCCAATCCAACAACGTGGTTTGTCTTTCCATCTGTTTGTGTCATCTTCAATTTCTTTCATCAGTGTCCGAAAACTATTTTGGAGTACAGATCTTTTGCCCCCGAGGTAGGTTTATTCCTAGGTATTTTTATTCTTTTTTTTTTTTTTTTTTGATAGATATGAGGAAATTGCTTTTATCTTTTTTTTTTTTTTTTTTTTTTTTGCAAGGGAAAATGGACAAAGGAAAGGATCAATGAGGGTGGGAGGGAAATGGGAAGAAAGAAGGGGAGTGATGGTGGGGAGGGGTATATGTAATTTCTTAACCAATGGCTTTCTGTTTTTGATCACAAAGAACACTTAAAAAAAATCATGTTAAATTTTAGCACAATATATTATTTAGGACAGGATCACATTTGTCACCTCTTCCTCCCTACTACCCAAAGTGGTACCAAGCCCATAAAATAGTCAATAAACCTTTATAGAGTGAACAAATAAGTCTTTTTTTTTTTTTTTTTAAACTCTCCTGAGTGAACTGAATTTTTTGAGGCTCATAAGTGAATATGTTTTGCTCTTTACTTTGTCTATTACAGCCAGATTATATGAGTGGGGTATTAAAGTCTCCCACTATTATTGTATTGTTGCATATTTCTTCTATCATATTAATTAATGTTTGTCTTAGATATATCAATGCTCCAATGTTGTGTGCATATATATTTATAATTGTTATAACTTCTTTTTGGATTGTTCCTTTAAGTCGTTATGTGTAACCTTCATTGTCTCCTTTTCAGGATCTTTAAAGTCAATTTTATCTGATATAAGTATTGCTACTCCTGTTTTCTTATGGTCCATATTTGCATAGAAAATCTTTTTCCAGGCCTTCATTTTCAGTCAGTATATATCCCGTATTTTAGGGTGGTTCTCTTGTAGACAACATATATAGGGGTCTAGTTTTTGTATCCATTTGACCCTTTTTAGTCTTTTAGTTGTCTCTTGTAGACAAGGTATGTAGGGGTCTTGTTTTTGTATAGATTCAGCCAGTCTTTGTCTGTTGATTAGGGCATTCAGCCCATAAACGTTTAAAGCAATTATTGATAAATAAGATTTACTTTATTATTTGGGTTCGAATTTATACACCCTTTTAGTGATTCCTATCTAGAGAGTGTCCTTTAGCTTTTGTTGGAGAAATGGTTTAGTGGTGCAAAATTCTCTCAACTTTTGCTTATCTGTGAAGCTTTTGATTTCTCCTTCATATTTGAATGAGATCCTTGCTGGATACAATAATCTAGGCTGTAAGTTATTTTCTTTCATCACTTTAATTACGTCTTGCCATTCCCTCCTGGCTTGGAGAGTTTCTATTGAAAGATCAGCTGTTATCCTTATGGGAATTCCCTTGTGAGTTATTTGATGTTTTTCCCTAGCTGCTTTTAATATTTGTTCTTTATATTTAATCTTTGTTAATTTGATTAATATGTGTCTTGGGGTGTTTTGCCTTGGGTTTATCCTGTTAGGGACTCTCTGGATTTCTTGAACTTGAGTGGTAATTTCCTTCTCCATTTTAGGGAAGTTTTCAACTATTATCTCCTCAAGTATTTCCTCATTATCTTTCTTTTTATTTTCTTCTTCTGGAACTCCTATGATTCGAATGTTGTAGCGTTTGATGTTATCCTGGAGGTTTCTGAAATTGTCCTCATTTCTTTTGATGCGTTTTTCTTTTTTCTCGTCTGATTCATTTATTTCTAGGATTCTATCTTCTAATTCACTAATCCTATCTTCTGCCTCTGTTATTCTACTATTTGTTGCCTCCAGGGTGTTTTGGATCTCATTTATTGCATTATTCATTATGTGTTGACTCTTTTTTATTTCTTCTAGGTCCTTGTTAAACCTTTCTTGCATCTTCACAATCCTTGTCTCCAGACTCTTTAACTGTGATTCCATTTTGATTTCGAGATTTTGAATTAATTTCGCTATCATTATTCGGAATTCTTTATCAGGTAGATTCCCTATCTCTTCCTCTTTGGTTTGGTTTGGTGGGCATCTATCCTGTTCCTTTAGCTGCTGGGTATTCGTTTGTCTCTTCATTTTGTTAAAATTGCCAAGTTTAGAGTGTCTTTACTATATTCTGGTAGTTTGTTGAATTGTCTTTATTGAGGCAGTTTACAGGTCTTTTCAATATCTGATCTCTGCCCTGTTACAGAGGGGGCGGAGATGAACACCCAAATCTAAACCGGCCAGGTTCAGGCACTCGGATAATCCTCAGAAGCACAGACTTTGCCCTTCCCAGATCCGAGTAGCGCAGGTGATGAAATGTTCAGCGAGCGCAGCTGCTGCGACTTATCGCCTCTCCGCCGCTCAGTTTTCTGGGTATACAAACAGTGCACTTTCTCAGGCAGATGTTGACCATCCAGAGCCCCAAGAAGCGTGAGTCAGCACAGAAACCTACTCACAGTTCCGTTAGACAGTGTCTCTCTAGGGCTGTAATTGCCCGCCTCCGGCCCTGGCTGCCTGTCACCGGAGTGGGACGGCCTGCAGCCGGCCACCTCTGTGCAGCCCTTTGTTCCGTAGATAGTCCTGGTGGTGTCTTAAGTTAGGGCTGGCTTTTGATGTAGTAGATAACCGACAGTCTGGTTATTTCGCTCAGATAGCGCCCGAGATAGCCAGGCCAAATCCTTTTTCAAAGCAATGCAGGCCTCGCTGCTCCTCCTAGCCCAGCCCCCGCTTGCCAATAGCAAATGCTGGTGTCCGCGCCACTTCTCCGCAAAAGGAGTTACCGCAGGGCTTGTTTTCTCGTTTTGAAGACAATGAGTTGTCTTTCTAAATGCCTGATGCATTCAGAAGTTGTTTTATAGGATTTATTCAGCATTCAAATGTTCTTTTAATGGATTTGTGGAGGAGAAAGTATTCTCCCCGTCTTACTCGTCCGCCATCTTAGCTCCTCCTCCTTTTTATTCTTTGTTGAGGTGATGTTAAATGGGATTGTTTGCTTAATTTTCTTTCTGGTACTTCATTGTTAGCCTTCTGCCTTTCTTCATCTCCACTTAACTCATGGAAAATTCACATATCCTGTCCATGCCAATAATAGTCACACAGACTGCTCTAATCTGCCCCTCCCGCTCTGCTGTCCTTGTTCAATTCTCAGCTCCTCCCCCTGGGAGAGAGTAGAGCAGATCTGTGTCCCCAGAAATGGCATGCCTATCCACCCTTCTGCAGGCACCTGTCCTGTCTGTACAAGGACTTTGTTGGCTTACCAATGCTTCTTCCCCATGAATGATGCAATCACCTATCCATCCATCTATCCATTTTTCTCTCCATTAATCTATGCATGCAGATAGCCATCTATCCCTCCATCTGTCCATCTATCTAAATACATCCATCCATCCTTCTATCTGTTCATCCATCCATCCATCCATCATCTATCCATCCATCTATCATCCATTCATCCATCCATCATCCATCTATCCATCCATCATCCATACCTTCATCCACTTGACAATTATCCATTGATCCAGGCCCCATTCTTGGCCCTGGACTCCTGTCCACTCAAGACCTTCCGCTCTCTCAAGGCTTCTGTTAACCTAGGTTGGGTGGTGGGGAAGGGAAGGAAGTAGCCGAGTTGACTGAGTGGGGCAGTAGCACTGATTCAGCCAGTTGCCATTCCCCAGCACGTGTATGTGGTCATCTGGTTATTTATCTCTCTGTCCTCAGCCTTTGGTCTTGATCAGTGATGCCTGTCCGACCACCATCTACTGAGTCTGTTCCCTGTGAGGCACCTGCACATGCGAGCTCATTCCATCTGTGCACTCTGACGCAGCGCCCCCTTCATTCCCATTTCACAGGTGAGGACACTGGAGTTGGAAGGAGTCAGGCCTCTGTTCCAAGGTTACCAGAATGATGGCAGCCTGGGCACTTTGGTTCTCTGTGGTTGCTACCGCCTCTGAAGGAGGTTTCTCGTCCCCACTCCTCCTTGGCTTTACTCTTCACGGCAGACATTCTCTGCCCCTTATAGTAACATTCGTGAGTCTGCCCTCTATGAGTTCATCTAAGTCTTTTGGAGAATATTTTAATTTAATGTTGCTCCTATCATTCCCCCCCCACCCAAGGTAGTTGCCTCCTTTTTTTACTTCACTCTTCCGTGGACTTCCCTGGTGGCACAGACAGTAAAATGTCTGCCTGCAATGCAGGAGACCTGGGCTGGGAAGATTCCCTGGAGAGGGAAATGGCAACCCACTCCAGTATTCTTCCTTGGAGAATCCCATGGACAGAGGAGCCTGGAGGGCTACAGTCTATGGGGTCGCAAAGAGTCGAACACAACTGAGTGACTCACGCTTTTCTGTGGAATGGGGCTTTGTTTTTTTTTCCTTTTCTTGAAATGTTAGGTGAGTGAGTCCTGGTTTATGTAGCCACACTGCAGACCTTTAAGGCTTCCTCTCTGGCTTCTCCCAACCCTGCTGTCTAGAGGGCAGACTCCAGCCTTGTTAGCACATCTTCTCCGTGGTTCCCGTCCCTGGATTACTTGGTTCTTGATCACCCCCTGGGCTCAGTCGTCTCCCCAGATGGGGACTCTGAGGCCAGGAAGAGGGTTAGATGCTGCCTTCTCACAGGGGCCGTGGTGCTGCGGGGGCCATGGGGGCCGGGACACAGCTGGGCAGGGCCGTGCACGCCTAAGCCTGGCGCAGGGCTCAGAGCTTGACGGGAAGGCTCCTGGGCGGGCCCTTGACCACCTAGGATGGAGCGGGACTGAGTCTGGGGCAGGAGATGGGGCAGGTTGCTGGGAAGAGAAGACTTAGGGGGCAGGTCTTCGGAGAGCCTCAGGCCATTTTCTGGCTCCCGAGTCTTTAACTCAAAGTCATAATTAGCTATCATTTTGGCTTTCTTCTTATTTAATATTTATTTATTTGGCTGTGTGGGGTCTCGGTTATCATGCAGGATCTTTGCTGCATCATGTGGATCTTTTGCACCAACTCTGTAATTGCGGTGTGTGGACTTAGCCGCCTTGAGGCCTGTGAGAACTCCGTTCCCGACCAGGGGTTGAACCTGCATCCCCTGCCTTGCAAGGGGGATTCTCAACCACTGGACCATCAGGGAAGCAGCCCCCTTTTTAACTCTGCTTCTGTCTGTGCACCTGATGCTGCCTGACACCTACCGTGGAGGTGCAGGTGAGGGAGTGGAACAGGATTGCGAATGTCTGTGAAGATGCTCAACATTTTTATCCTGGTCAGCCAGATGGTTCAGCCTGGGTGCTCAACTCTGCTTCTGTAGGGGAGGCCTCTGGAGGAAATTTATTTACATAAATGAATGGGCGTGGCTGAGTGTCATTAAAATCTATTTTTGGGTCTTGAAATTTGAAACTCATAAATAACTTCCACATGTCACAGAATACCCTTCTTTTGATTTTTTTCCCAACCACTTCAGTTCAGTTCAGTCGCTCAGTAGTGTCCGACTCTTTGCGACCCCATGAATCGCAGCACGCCAGGCCTCCCTGTCCATCACCAACTCCAGGAGTTCACTCAAAGTCACATCCATCGGGTTGGTGATGCCATCCAGCCATCTCATCCTCTGTCGTCACCTTCTTCTCCTGCCCCCAATCCCTCCCAGCATCAGAGTCTTTTCCAATGAGTCAACTCTTCGCATGAGGTGGCCAAAGTACTGGAGTTTCAGCTTCAGTATCATTCCTTCCAAAGAAATCCCAGGGCTGATCTCCTTCAGAATGGACTGGTTGGACCTCCTTGCAGTCCAAGGCTCTCAAGAGTCTTCTCCAACACCACAGTTCAAAAGCATCAATTCTTCGGCGCTCAGCTTTCTTCACAGTCCACCTCTCACATCCATACACGACCACTGGAAAAACCATAGCCTTGACTAGATGGACCTTTGTTGGCAAAGTAATGTCTCTGCTTTTGAATATGCTATCTAGGTTGGTCATAACTTTCCTTCCAAGGAGCAAGTGTCTTTTCATTTCATGGCTGTAATCACCAACCACTTATACATGTACAAATCACTCCTAGCTTTCCAGCACACAGAAACAGACTACAGGCAAGAGTCTGCAGGACCTGGAGTGCAGGAGGGCTTCCCAGATGGCACTAGTGGTAAAGAACCTGCCTGCCAACGCAGGAGACGTAAGAGAGGTGGGTTCGATCCCTGGGTTGGGAAGATCCCCTGGAGGAGGGCATGGCAACCCATGCCAGTATCCTTGCCTGGAGAATCCCATGGACAGGGGAGCCTGGCAGGCTGCTGCCCATGAGGTCACAAAGAGTAGGGCATGGCTGAAATGACTGAGCATGTACTTAGCATGCACGCATCGAGCACAGGGAGCTCTTCTCCATTAGGCCCCAAAGCTGCGCCAGGAGAGCACCCTCTCCTTTCTGAGAAGCTGGGTTTGGAAGGAGGCCCTTCCCTTGTTGTAAGCTGCACAGCCTTTTTCTCCCTCCATGGACTTGGCCCTCTCTGAGCTCTCCCCCTGGGAAGCCGGGGGGAAGTGAAGGGTGATGGATCTCCTGGAGAGCCAAGGTCAGGCAGAGAGTGGTGAGGTCCCCTCCTGGCGGGGAGGAGCTGGGTACCCCTTTCAGGCAGAGCTACACTAGAATGTCAAGATGGAAGTCAGGGGGATGGTGATGGGACAGGGTGCAGTCAGGAGAGCCAGGGTGGACAGGGGCAGGGCCAGGAGTGCATTTGGGCAGTAGTGACAGCAGCGAGCTCAGTGTTTCTGAGCACCCGCTCTGTCCAGGGACTGTACTAAGCCTGAGGATACAGCAGCAAATGAAACAAATCCCCTTCATGGCGTTTACGCATCAATGAATAAGGAAGACAATCGAAAGAAATCTAACATGTCCAGGTGTGGGCGAACGCGAAGGAGGAAAGGGAGGAGGGCGCGCTTTTGTGCAGACCATGGAGAAGGCCTCTGGGGCCTGGTGACATGGGACTGAGACCGAATGAGGGCCTCAAGGGAACCCGTCGTGTGGAGGAAGCTGGACGTGCAGAAGCCTCGCCGGACGAGAAAGCGCAGGCTGGCCTGTGTCGCTGGAGGGGGCCGGGTGAGGTCAGGAGGTCGTGGGGGTCAGGCCATCCAGGGAGTGAAGGGGCTCAGTGTAGGGGGTGGGTTGTGGGGAGCAGGGGGCTCAGAGGCAGGGACTCTTGATGCTGACGTGTCCCTGCTGAGCCCATGTGGCGGGTGTCTGGCCGGCCCAGAGAGGAGCTGGGTGCTCCCCGCACGGTCCGCCTTGTCTCCCTGCCCCTCTCCCTCTCCTTGTCTCCCTCCTCAAGTGCGAGGGCAGTGGGCTGGGGCAGGGCAGGCCCTTCCTTCCCTTTGGGCCTCTTCTCCTTCCGTCCCATGTAGGAGCAGCCCTCACGCCGCGGCCCCAGCTCCGGTGCTTCTGATAAACCTCACCATCTGCAGCTCCGCTGAGACGCTGCCAAGCTTCAGTCTGACAAGTGATACGAGACTTGGAGACATACCTCCGGTTGGGTGTGCACTCCGTGCCAGCTCTTCAGCTCCCCGCTTTCCCTGCGGGGCCCATATGGGTTGTTTCGGGTTTTTTAAAAAAGCACATCGCCTCCCGTCCTCCCGTTTTACCAGAAGAGGTGAATCAGGACTTGGCATCGGACAAAGTGCTGAGGGTTTTGTTTTTTTTTGGCCTCGGGCACAAGTGCTCTAGTGCTGGGGCTCCGTGCTTTCAGACAAAGGGTGGAGCTGAGGGTGGACACGCTCAAGCCGTTTCATGGCAGCCCATGCTGTCCAGGCGGCTCCGGGCTCGGGTGGAGCTGAGGGTGGACACGCTCGAGCAGTTTCATGGCAGCCCATGCTGTCCAGGCGGCTCTGGGCTCGGGTGGAGCTGAGGGTGGACACGCTTGAGCCGTTTCACCCATGCTGTCTAGGCGGCTCCGGGCTGGGGTGGAGCTGAGGGTGGACACGCTCGAGCCATTTCATGGCAGCCCATGCTGTCCAGGCGGCTCCGGGCTTGGTCTTCTGGGTTTTGAATACTGAGCTCAGTTCAGCCAAAGCCCCCTCGTCGGTAGAAGTGGGAGACGTGTATATGGTTTAGCACAGGGCTTGGCGCATGGCAAAATCCAATGACTGTTTATTCAATGTTCCTATTACTGTAGCCTTGATTGCACTGAATGTAATCCTTATTGCTCTCAGGGTTGGCTCCAGGGAGATGTGTTCGCAGACACAGAACACAGCTTCCTGAGTGTGGCTTTCTCCCAAGCAGGTGAAAAGAAGCTAGATCCATCCATTCATTCGCTCTGCTGAGGCAGCTGCTCTAGACCCTGAGGGTGACTTGGTCGACAGAACCCCACTCTCAGGGAGCCCACAGCCCTGAGGGAGAGACGGGCAATAAAGACAGGCTTGAAATTAGTTGTGAGGAGTACCAGGAAGATGAGGGTTGGGCGTGGGGTCAGGGGAAGCCTTTTGGATAAGATGACACATTGACCAAGCTCTGAGAGAAGCGAGGGAAGAGCCAGTGGGTGTCTGGGGAGGAAAGTTCTGCACAGAGTAATGTTCCTGCGGCCAGAGTCACCTGGCTGGCACTCCTGAGGTGCGGCAGGGACCAAGACAAGGCAGAATCACTGCCAGGTGCCAGTCTGCGGGGCCCTGGCCTTTGACCTGAAGGGGTCAGAGTGTCAGGTGGGCTGTGGGCAAAGGGATGTGTGCCTGGCCCTGGATACACAGGCCCCCCCACTGCTGTTGGAGCCTCAGCCATGGGTCGGGCATGGACACTGGGAACACAGGTGGGAGGTGGTCCCACCAGCCCAGCCCAGCCCAGCCCAAGGGTGCGAGGCAGAGACACAGACTGGATCCCAGAAGAGTCGTCATGGGAGAGCTGCTGGGCTCTTGGGACCGAACATGGTGTGAGAAGAGGATCTGGTGGGACAGCCCTGCCACGGCAGGACAGGCAGAGCCGGTGTCTGCTGGACTCTCAAGGGGGATGTCCTGACTAAGACTGAGAGGCAAGGCCAGAGCTGGAGACAGACAGCTGGAGCCATCCTGGTTTTGAAGGCCAAGGCCAGGGCCACCCAGGCGGGAGTATGGTTAGACAAGCCAGGAGACCCAGGGCCTGAGTCTGTGGCTGGCCCAGACTTCAGACGGACCAGCAGGGAGCAGACCAAGCCCAAGGCAGGAAGCCAGGGAGAACCCGGGACGGGTGTGGAAGCCGGGGTGGAAATGTGCACCCAGAGGAGGGGGCGCTGAGCCGGGTGGAGGGCTGATGCGTGGGCAGCAAGATGGGCCCCAAGAGCCCCTGGACCTGGCCAGGCCACCACCCCGACAAGGTCACAGTCTCTGTGCAGTGGTGGGGACAGAGCCGATCGGCTATAGGAGAGACACTGGAGACGGAAAGCATAGGCAGCTCTTCTGGGGGATTTCTGCACAAGGGAAGAAGGTGCTAGAGGCAGAGGCCAGGCGAGAAGGGAGGTCTCCCTTCTAAGATGGTTCAGGTACTGGACATCATCGCGTGCGTGAGGGCAGCAGGGTCAGCATCCGGAGCAGGATGGGACCGGTCCCTGGGTGCGAAGGACGGGACCGATCCCTGGGGGTGGAGGATGAGACCCGGTCCCTGGGTGCAGAAGCACAGGGCGTTGGGTTCCAGCTGCTTCTGTTTTCCCTGTGTAAGGAGGAAGGTTATCTGTGATGGAGAAAGGAGGCGGATGGGAAGGGAGGTGAAAAGCAGAGACAGTGGGGAGTGGAGACAAGGATTCCCATGCACCCGCTGCTGGCCGGGTTGGTGTCTTGGGTGAGGGGACCTAGGTAGGGCTCCATGGCCTGTCCTCTCCGGCCACATTGGGCACTTGGAAGAGGCCGTGAGTTGGATTTGGCCAGGGTTAGGGTCTTGCCCAGACTGGAGGAGGCAGGCGGAGGGGGCGGGTGGAGAACAGACGTAGTGGGTCATTATAAAGATGGACTGTGAAAGTCGCACAGTTGTATCCGACTCTGCGACCTCATGGACTGTACAGTCCATGGAATTTTCCAGGCCAGAATACTGGAGTGGGTAGCCTTTCTCTTCTTCAGGGGATCTTCCCAACCCAGGCATCGAACCCAGGTCTCCTGCATTGCAGGCAGATTCTTTACCAGCTGAGCCACAAGGGAAGTCTGAAGATGGACCATGGTAGGGGTACACAGATGGAGTGTGGCGGGGTCACGGAGGGAAGAAGCTTGTAGGGGGTCAGCCCTCAGGGAAGGGAGCTGAAAGTTAGGCGGTCCTTGGATGTGAGGCTTGGTTTTGGAGAGCAGCACTTACTAGTGACAAGGGGTAAGTGTGAGCAGGGAGGTGACCTCTGGACGGGAGTGGGACGCGGGGCTGAGTCAGAGGTTGTCCACGTGGACAGCACGAACAGTGCTGAGGCAGGGCAGCTGTGCAGGGCTGATGTCCTCCGGTCGGGGCAGGGGAGAGGACAAGATCACCCAGCCAGGAGGAGCCAGGGACAAGGCCATTCCCCCTCCAGCCCAGTGCTTCCTCTGGTGAGATCCCCAAGACGTTCACCCTGGGGTGGACGGGCTGCCAGGGGGCTCCTTCAGGTCAAAGGGACCAGTAAAGGGAGCAGTAAGCGAAGATGGTTGAGGAAACTGGGAACAATGCTGTCCATCTTGCAGCCTTCCCTAAACCCCTTCCTTATGGTGCACTGACCCCTCTGCGTCCGGGCTGGACTTGGTCTGATCTGGAGTGGGATATGGAGTCACGCCTCCCAGGATCTAGTCAGACCGGATGTTCGTCACCCTTCCTGCACAAGCCTGCCTTCTCACCCACTGTACTCAGTGTCCCCTCCCAGCTCAGATGCTGCCTCGTGCAGGAAGCTCCCCGGGGGCTCCGCTGGAGGCGTTTGTCCTCCTCTGTGAAGACCCACAGCTCCTCCTTTGTCTGTCTCTGGTGTTGGGCTCTTGTTCCCATGGTTCCTATCTTGGGCAACATTTATTTGCATGTCTTCTTGTCTCTGTGGGAGGTGAGGTTTGGGGATGGACTTAATCCATGGACCATGGATGCTGGGGGATGGACCCTCAGCATCGTCTAACCGGGCGGGGATGGGTAACTCATGCAGCCTCTTCAACCTCAGTTTTAAATAAAAGTGGGGAAATGGTGCTTCCTTCGTGGGGCTCTGTAGGACTCACTCACGTGGTTCTGGCCTTGGCTCACTGAGCCCCAAGCCCCAAGCCCCACGTTGAGCTGTTTCTCTCCTCCACGCAGAAGTAGCTTAGGGCCAGCACACAGCTCTGTGTTTTCCTGGGGCCTTACCAAATGCCTTTCAGGTCTGCATGCTCAATAAATATGCATTTGCTGAATTTGGGAAAGATTTGGGAAAGATTGCTATAAAACTTTTCCTGTAATGTCTTTTAAAAATTCAGAGGGGTTGAAATATATACTCATATTTTTCTAGTTCCTAGTAAAAATAGTTTGCATATGGCTATGAAAAATAAAAATTGTCCACGTCCAGCCATGCCAGAACTATAGTTTTAAAAAATCAAGTAACAGAAAAGATTTTTGTATGGCTCTTAACAAGGGAATGAATTGTGTATGAGACCTACCACTTTACATCAGAGTTTTTTTCTCAACTTACTAAGACCATTTATAGAGAAAATTGCTTTGAAAACATTCAAGAAATGGAAAGTGTCCTTTTTTCCATAGATGTGTCATTTTGCAATATCTACAAGTGTGCGTCTTTGGAAACATTTTATTTTACAAGAAGTGTTTAAACACGTTCATCCTCCCGATGTTTTATTACCATCCTGATTCTTAACACTGGATCTTTTGACTTCTCCTAAATCGCTTTTTATACGCAGATTTTCAAAAACATTAAAACCACCATCAAAGCCCTTATGCTCATTGATGTTAACACAACTGGTCTGGTCCAGCCACATGAGCTGAGGAGGGTTCTGGAGACCTTCTGTTTGAAGATGAAAGATGACGAATACAAAAAGTAAGTAAGCAAAAGTACGCTGAGACACTGCTCAGTAGAAGCGCCAACCTGTTTCAAAATGGAACTTGTCAGGTTTACTGGATCCAGGCAGCCTCTTCCCTCCCGCCTTCTCTGTCTTGACTGTTTTCTTTTTCTTTTTAAAATAGTTCTAACACTGGATTATTTTTTTAACATTCATGTTATTTATGTGACTGTGCCAGGTCTTGGTTTCAGCATATGAACTCTTAGTTGCAGCATGTGGGATCTAGTTGCCTGACCAGGGATCAAACCCAGGCCCCTGCATTGGGAGGTGCAGCGTCTTAGCCTCCGTACCACCAGGGAAGTCCCTGTCTTGACCATTTTTAAAAGAGATACTCAATCGACGTTTCTCCCATGTTCCTGAAGCTCTCCGCAAATTCTCAAAAGTGAGAGCTAACGGCTCCAGTTCCTCCGGCCCGCCTCGGGTGAGAGTCCGCTGGCCTGCAGCTCCGAGCACATCTCGATTATTTGAGCCATCCGTCACCAGGGTCTCCCTCTGCCTGCCTGGCACTATACCCTCCGCCGCCCGGGATCCCAGTTCACAGATGACTCCTGCTCCAGGCCTGGGCTTAGAAGAGTGAAAATTTCACCGTTTATTCTTCGGTCGCTGCGCTCCTTCTTGGCCCTCTATCCTGATGTAGTAACAGAAACCGACTTTTCCTTTGAGAACTGTGGTTGCTGAGGTTGGGGCGGGCACGGCAGAGCTGGGGGAATACAGGAGCTGCTCCGTGGCATTTGAAAACCGTGGCCACCTGCTCCTGACTCAAGGGCAGTGTGTGGAAGCGGCACATTTTTTGAGCCTCCAATAAGCTCCAGATCATTTATAAGAAGCCAAATGCTCAGATTCTGTGGTTACCTGACTTTTGAATGGAAGCCTCTGGAAAGGGCGCCCATGTGGAACCTCAGTCAAGAGGTCCTCGTCGTCTTCCTGCCTTTTCCCGCTTTTCTCAGCACCCTCCAGGCCATTAACAAAAGTACCAAGCCTGATTATTTCCCCCTGAGCCTAGGGTTTCACATCACTCCACAGTTATAAATCGCTAGTAAAACGGGCCGTTGTGGTTGCTTACGTCGTTTTATTAAATAAAGACAACGTTGCCTCTGTTAGGAAAGGAATTTGCTCCCAGAGCAAGGAAGTCTGGAGGGCATGCGACAACAGCCTCGCGGACCACAGCAGGGCCTGGAAAGCCTGGAGACTCAAAGTAAGGATATTTCCGAGTCTTTTGAATATTTTCTTCTTCTTTTTCTCTTTATAACCCACCTCAGAATATAAAAGACATAATAGATGTTTTAATTTTTACATCTTTCCGACTGGGAAAATGTCCAGAATAAGATCCAAACAAAACAAATTAAATAATTTTGTGCACGCAATTATAGAACAGAAGCAACACTCTTCTAAAACAGGCAATCAAAATACAAAACAGTGTTTTATTTGACAATAAACCTTGTGTTTGGCACTGCAGTCTCCCAACCTAGTAAATCTATAAAAAAATGTTACTGTCTGTTTCCCTATCTCACAAGTATTGAATAATAAAGAACTCCACAAATTTTTATTTGAGTTTTTTTTTAAGCCTCAAAAACAATACTGTTTGTGTGATAAGGCTGGAGGAACTTAACATAATAGAACTGCTTTCCTTTAGAACTGAAATGGGGAAGATCAAAAGTAGACCATTTCTTCAATTGCTTTAATGCTTTTCTTATTGAAGCTGGAGAATATACTCTTTCCTTGAGAAACTGCTTCAGTATTAGCTTTGCCTTTTCAGTGTTTCAGCAGGAAACACAATGCACTTTTTGAATGCTTTCTTTTATCTGACAGCTTTGTCTTTAATATCAGCCTTCAGCGTGGGGCGGGGTGGGGGGCACGGGGAAGTGGGAGTGGGCTGGGCTTTGCAGTCAGGCCTGCCTGGGGTCAGGTCTGTGTCTGCCCTCCCTAGGCTCCTGGGTCTCCCTGAGAGTCAGCTTTCTCTTAAAGAGATGGGGACTCAGGAGCCTGCCTCTCCAGGCTGGAGGACTTGGAGGAATGTGCCAAGTGTGCCTGGCCATGTGCCTGCACTTAGTAGGTGCTAGTCTCACAGCGATAATCTCATAATCATAAAGACTCCACGGGTGCCCTCTGCTCTCGGAGAAATAGCTCTCTTGAGGCTGCAGAATACCATCCAGCCTGTGGAAACAAGAACTGGGGGAGACGATCACTACCAGGTTCTACACCTGGCCCGACTGTCCTGAGACCCGTGGGGTTTTCTCTTCCTTTCCCGTCTCGCACCCCTCTACTGTCCTGTGCATACCCCTGCAGGACAAAATATTTGAATCCAGGTAAAATCATTTTTGTGACCTTGAAAAACAAAAAAACAAACAAACTCAGTTGGTCAGCCTGCTGCCTGGGCAGATGGATGCAGCCCAAGGCGCAGTTGTAGGTGGTGGTGCTGAAGAGGTTTATGGGTCCGTTGGCATCATTTCTTTTGTCCCTGAAGGCAGCCTTCCCATGTGGCCATCTTGCCCTAGGCATCTACACATGTGTGGGTTCTCCCGCCTGAAGATCAGGGAAATGGGAAAATGGCCTTTATTGCTGAGTCTTGGGAATGTGTCCAACTTGGGATTGGGAATGCCTTGATTCTTTTTTTTTTTTTTTTTTTAAAAAGGCTTTTGAGATACTGCATCCTTGGGAAGTACCGAGGCTTCATTTTTGAATCATATCTGTAGGAAATATTACCATGGGATTGTGTCTGCCTGTTCTCAGCAACCGTGTAGCGGGTATTACAAACGCAGGTGGGCTGAACTTTAGGAAAGGTCAGGATCTTCTTGAGCCAGTGCCAGTTGGAAGGAATGCTGAGTTTTCACAGGAAGCGGGAGAGCCGGTGACGGGGTTTTTTTTTTTTTAATCAGGATGCTGACATTTTCCTGGAGCAGCAGAGCAGCGGAGACTTTCTGCAGGACAGCAACTCAGAAAGGAGCCCATCAGGGGCCACCTTCTGGGTTCTTGTGCTTACAGCTTATGTTTGCCAGGCAGAGTCTACGGATGAAAGATGGAACTATTTAGGGAGTCTCACTGTTAACATCTGGCAGCTATCATATCTCAAGATAATTTTTCTTATTAGGACAATAGGCAGGATTCACCAAAGTGGAAAAAAAAAAAAAGGTATGCATTGAAATAAATACACGACATTACTCTTTGTTAAATTTGGAAAACAAAAATAACAAATACTTTAAGTGATAATTACTAAATTTTTAGAAAGCAGCATGAAATTAGATAATTATAGAAACCAACGCATATGGAGACAATATAACCAAACATTTAAAAACTGTCAATTTTTTAAATAAATGTAATAAAGCAGAAATTATCTAGAAAACCATTTATCAAGTGGCAGATTTGAATAATAGAAATTTCATTTTAGAAACAAAAAAGAAAAGAATCCAAACATTCCATTTATCTTGACTTTAAAAAAAGAGTGTCTCTGTATATTTCAGGAAGAGACATTGCTTAAGTGTTTTAAAAATTTCTCTTTCTATACGTGCAAGTCCTAGAAGGCTCCAAGAAAAGCTCCCCCTCCCACCTTTAACTGCTTTAAAATGATATGCCATCCTGGGCACAGCTTCTCTCTGAAATGATGTACTTGGTCAAGAAGCTGGGCTGTGTTCTGTCCTCCCCCAGCTCTAGATTTGTCTGGTTATAGAAATCGTACGCTGACTCATGGCCCAGGTCCATCCCCCACCAATTATTAAAGGAAATGGGACCTGCTTTTGCTGTCTGAGTGCAGAGGTGCCCCTCACCCACTCCCACTAGAGAGGGGAGAGGACCCTAGGGGTGCAGGCAAGGGCATTCCTTTCACAGGTCTTAAGACATTCCTGTCCAATCATACCAGTACACAGCCCCCTGGAGGCAGAGTGGTGAGATCCACCCCCCCACCAATATCTCATTTTATTTATTTATTTTTTAATTGAGGCATAGTTGATTATGCTAGTTTCAGGGGTATTTGCATTTTAAAAATCTTACAGTAACATTTCCTAGGGTTTACTTCAATTTTCTAGCTCTAGCTGGAGAAATGCATTAAAATTAATGCTAGCCCCAGTGTACAGGTCCCTCAGTAAAAAACCTGCTTCATTTAGATGCTCTGTATCATAATTTCTGAATACTAATGGATGTTTCTATTTTAGGTTTGCACAACACTACAATATTGATAAAGACACTGCAGTGGATTATAACGTTTTCTTGAAGAACCTCAGTTCAAATAATGACTTGAACCTTAAATATAATACGGGAAGTCAAGGTCAGTATTTTAAAAGCACACAGCTAAAGATTTCAATATCCTTTAGCATGGTAATTCCTCATCTGTGACTCTGTCCTGAGGAAGTGCTTTAAAATACGGGAAATGCGTTATCCACCAAGACAGTGACGGTGTCCTTATTTGTAAGATGACATAAATGTCTGAAAACAGGGAAAGGGTTAAGTGAGTCACAGCTTATCCACATGGTAAACAGTGCAGCCACGAGCAATGATCTTCACAAAGTTAATTATAACTTGGAGAAATGTATGTGGGATATCAGTAAATGGGTACTCTGAACTATGGATGGTCTTTTAAGTGGTACATCTCTGGGTATTTGATTCTTTCTGCTACCTCTGCATTTTCAAAAGTTACTGATAGTGAACATGTGACTACTCTTTTAATGAAGGGGCAAATCTTGATACAAAAGGGGAAATAGTGGAGTAGTCGGTGTGGTTAAACTGGACACTTAAAGCCAGGCTCACGCAGGCATACAGCCTTGAGAAGGAAAAGCTTTCCTCGTGCTGGTGGAAATCCCAGCCTCTGGAACGCAATGCCTGGGGTTGCACAGTTCTGCAGGGAGCAGGGGTGCAGCTCCTCCAGGGCAGACATGTGAGCACACAGCAGGAGGTGCTCCCTTCCAGGCTCTAGGTCGTTTGAGGCCAGCAGTTTTCTTGCCTCAGGGGTTTGCCACGTGGGACCAGCTCATTCAAGATGGGCTGTCACTGTCTGCGATCAACACTAGTGATTGCAGGAAATACGCATGGACTACCTTCTCTGATTCCCTGATCTGCCTGGCTGGCAAGCTTAAAAAAAAATAACTATAAATTCTCAGATTTCAGCCCAGTTTCGCTAACCGAGATAGTGTACAGCAGACCCCAGTCTCTTACTTTTCAAAGCCTTACTAGTTTGGGGAATTACTAGACAATATGAGCTGCCAAGGGCCCTCTCATCCTCTACACTGTGTTAGCTCACTTGCAGGTCACTGTACTAATAGGCCCTTCTCTGAGCACAAAGCCAAGTGAAATACTCTTTAAGAAGTATGTGTGCGTGTGTGCATGCAGATGTGTGTGTGTGTTTGTAGGTATATGAACATATATATATGTTACTAGGACTAGTCCTGTTAGCATTTTAATAAGATGGATAAGATAAAGCATGTCACATAAAATAATCTTAAAAAACATCTATTGTGCTCTGCATAGTTACTTTATAAACCTTAACTTTCAATTTTATTTTTCTTAACAGCTTTGTGAGATGGATATTATTATCCCATATCTTAAGAGAAGAAAACTTGGACTCAAGGGTGTTAAGTGAATTTCCCGAAGTGACATAGCTAGTTTGTGCTAGAGTCAAGATTTGAACTGTTAAGCTCCGACTCTTTGCAGTGTCTGACTCTTTGTGACCCCAGGGACTATATGGTCCATGGATTCTCCAGCCCAGAATCCTGGAGTGGGTAGCCATTCCCTTCTCCAGTGGATCTTCCCAACCCAGGGATAGAACCCAGGTCTCCCGCACTGCAGGTGGATTCTTTACCAGCTGAGCCACCAGGGAAGCCCAACAACACTGGAGTGGGTAGCCTATCCCTTCTCCAGCAGATCTTCCAGACTCAAGAATCAAACTGATGTCTTCTGCATTGCAGGTGGATTCTTTACCAGCTAGCTACCAGGGAATCACTCAGTTCCAAAACAAACTATTTAAATGCCTACAAGAGATAAACAAAGTGTCATGGTGTTCATGGAAGGAAGAAGGATGTCTGATTAAGGGGCACTTTTGCAGGACTGGGGTTCACAGGATGTGTGTGACAAGCACCAGGGGAGTGAGCACTCTGGGCCAAGGGCCCGTGGGGGTAACATGTTTGGCAGAAGCCTGGGGCTGTGGGGTATGAGGTGGGATCTAGCCTGATTATAGAAAATGTTCGTCACCACTAGGTTTATTTGCCTAACTTGGTGATCATAGTAACCGACCTCACCTCCAGAGTGTTGGTTCAGTGCCGGCCACCAGGCTGAACGTGCTCCGGTGCTGGGTCTTTCCGTATTTCCTGCAGCCCTGGGAGGCAGGCACTGATGTGGGTGAGTAGCACGTTGAAATAAACAACCAAACCGTTCCTAGCACCAGGAATAACCACTATCAGCATTATTCCTGGCAGCTGTTCATACCTCAATATGGAAAGGAGAGACAGCTCTCTAATCCTAGTAATATTATACATCTTTGAATAAAGCTTCTGTTCCACTTTTCAGATTCATTTTGATGATAGAAACTATCCTTATGTCGAATGGTTTTGCTCTTCTCTATTGAATACATTCTCTTGAAGTGCTTTATTCTGTCTTCTTCCTCTGTATACATAAGGATCATCCTAGGTCTTTTAGCTACCTCTGTAATTTGATTTTCACTATGGACCATGTTGCTATGTCTACTTTATTCGATAATGTTGTTTCCTCTGGCCTACCATATTGTCTTCCTCTCTTGCTGTTTTACTATCTTGTTATTGAACTCTTGTTTTAATGAATTTGTGTTCCTATTAAAATGTTCTATAAGTAATTCTGTGCTTGAATTATGTTTTCTTCCAAGGGAGGATCCTTGATTTTTCGCATTATATTCCTCTCCTTTCTCTATCCACCATCCTCTTCCCCTAACTTTTTTCTTGTAGAGTTTGTGTCAAAAGAAATTTGGATTGATTGGGCATATTTTTTTTCCATTATATTAATACATCTTCAGCTAATCCCAAATCAGATCAGATCAGATCAGATCAGTCGCTCAGTCGTGTCCGACTCTTTGCGACCCCATGAACCGCAGCACGCCAATATCATGCTAATCCACATGAAGGGCTTCCCTGGCAGCTCAGGGGGCAATGCAGGAGACACAGATTCGATCCTTGGGTTGGGAAGATCCCCTGGAGGAGGAAATGGCAACCCAGTCCAGTATTCTTGTCTGAGAGAGCCCATGGACAGAGAAGCCTGGCTGGCTACAGCCCAAGAGGCTGCAAAACTGTCACACATGACGTAGTGGCTAAGTAACAACAAAAAAACTCACGTGAGTTACAGGAACTTTAAGCAGCGTTTTCTGGATTCTTCTCTCCTCTCCTTTGTTATATTGCTGTCATATATCATGCTTTACATACACCATAAACACAGGCAAACTGTACAGCTAGGTCAAAAAAAAAAAAAAAGCAAAACCAAAAGACTCCTCTGAAACGCAGGGTACATTTCTCAGCTTCTGTTGTTCTGCTGAGATTTCCTGTCTGTTCATTCATTAGTAGTATATTGTCCTTCATATTCTCACACACTGTTACTTTAACATTTTTAATACTTTAAATTTTTTAACTGCCAATTTCAACATCTAGGTCATTTCGCGATTTGATCTTTACTGATTTCCTTTTTAAAAAACGTGGATCATAGTGTCTGTCCTATGGCTTTTTGTTTGTTTTTGGTCTGTGTCTAGTAATTTTGGAAATTATCCTAGATACAGTAAATTTTGCCTTGTAGATACTATAGATTCTATTATGTTCCTCTGAAGAACTTAAGTTTTTATTTTGGTGGCCAGTTTACCTTAGTAGAAGTCTAAACTCTATCTTCCCTGAGGGGGTTAACACGTGTAATCTTTGTTCTGCTGTTTTGGGCTTCACTGGGCGTCTAGTTTTCTGCTTTGCACATCTGTAGTTTCTGGTGTTAACCAGAGATTTTGGCAAGTTTCATTCATAGGCTTTGGAGAGTCTCCTCTATCCCCTTTTCCTTTATTTTTGTGCTTTCCCTTTTTACTTTCCAGTCTCCGTGGTGGTCCTGAATTCTCTTTTTTTGATTCCTAAAACCAGAAAGATCCTGGATTTATATCCAAACTCTAGCCACTTAGCATAATGTTCCAGCCAAGGCCTGCCCTCAGGCAAAAGGCCAAGGAAACAAGAAGCTCAATGAGTTATTTTTCCATTTCTCCAAGTGTTGACTCTAGTTCATGTCATTTGCTTTCCAACGCCTTCAGAGAGTTTTTGTATATATTTTGGCCAAAGTTTGTCATTGTTGTCTGCTGGGAGGGCTGCTTCAGTATGAGCCAATCCACCATGACCGGAAGCAAAACTTTCTGGCTGCCATATTAAGTTTCTTCTTGCTTCAGTTTATCATAGTGTAAATTTTGGGGGGAAAAATTGGAAGGGGGCAGTATAAATGCATAGTGAAAAATTTATGTTAAATTTATAGTTTATATTTTATACAAACTATATAAAAGTTATATTTATAAAGCTATTTTAAATTTATTTATTTATTTGCTTTGCTGATTTTTACCCTTTTTCCTTTTGCTTATTTTATTAAGTATTGTGAGAAAGGCGTCTCCAGTTCATACATTTACAGTGACCCACTTCTGTACATAGAAGAACAATGTTTATTTTCTACTAATTTTTCATATTTCTGGATTTGCTGCTTTTGTTCTTAATAAGCCGTTGTCATCTTGCTTATCAAAAACGCCATCCTTTTGAGCACACGAGGAAAGGACACTGGAGTATGAGTTCCTTTTTCCTGCACCTACGACATAGATAGCTGCCCACTTAAGTTGTTTTGCGTTTCCTCTCTACTCCATTTCACATCAACCAGAATCCTTCACCGGAAATTTTGGGAAAATCAGGAGGGGGCAGGAATTACTAAGCTTCAGAGAAGTGGGAAAGCTGGTCTGACTGCGATGAGAGAGGAGCCAGTGATCACGGCACAGCTGAGTTTGTCAGCCCCTTTTGTGGCATCTAGAGCTGCTCAGCCCACTTCCCGAATACTGTCCTGCGTGTAGAAAAGTCACCCACATGCATTGCTGCAAACGGATGAACTTCCTGCTGTGTGAGCCCCCGTTAGAGTAGCAGCAGCTCCCCATTAGAAAGCAGGGGGAGACCCACCTCCCCGAGTGAGACCAGCCTGGCTCCCCACCCCTCAGAGAGTGAGGCCCTTGCAGCTTCTGTGTTCCGAGAGCCCATGTTTCAAGCACTCGACATAGTGGAGCCACAGAACTCGACTGCGTTCTGAAGGACTGGCTTTGTGTTGTGTAGCCACCGGGATCCGCTAGAGGAGACTTCCTTTTTTTTCTTTTACTTTCCTTCTCTTTTTTCCCTTTCTTTCTTTCTTTTTTTTTTTTTTTTTGTGTGTGTGTGTGTGAGGTAGAAAATGGAATTCCAGATGACTAGCAGTTTGTTAACTGCAGCTGAGTAGTTATAAGTGTGCTTAATTTGAATGGAGCTTATTTGCAGACATTTTAGGAAATAAATCTGGGAAACCATTTGTGATTCTCTGCAGTCGACTTTGAGAAAGAAAATGGCTATATCTTAGATTTATTTTCTTTTATTATAAAAGTAATACATGCTTGTCGCAAAAAGGCCAGAAAGCACAAAAACACAAGCTCCCACTTCCCTATAATCCTGCCGCTGTGTTCTCTTGGTGTATTATCCTCCCAGGTCTTATTTCTGATGCATAGATGGATGGATGGATGACAGGAAAATACACAAAATAAGTGTTAAAGTGAACATTAAATTATGATAAATTGTCTTTTCTTGCACTCATGAAACAGTTTCAAGGAAGATTTTTTGCATTCATGGTGTAGACAGGCCCTTTGTTTTTAATGTCTGAGCTGTAATTTATAAAACCAGTCTTCCGTTAGTGGCTATTTAAGTTGGTGCGTTTCCTCTGCTTATAGACAGTACAGAACATGTCCTTGCACACATGCCTCTGTCCTGTTTTTCCTCTAGTATAAGGTTCTCGAAGGGAATTTGAGAATATTCAGGTACCAGGCTTTCTGCGTACAAGCCCAAACTGATTTCCTTCTTTGTCATTTGCCTTAATCCCTGCCTATTTGACAAGTAGGAAAAAATTAACTGGTGTTGATTAGACCTTTTAAATTACGAGTGAGTCTGAGCAGTTTTCCATACCTTGCTTGGCTTTTTAAAAGTCCTTTTTTAAAATGTCAATTACCTGTTTAAACCTTAGTCTACTGTGTGATTGGGGATTTATATCTGTCTTGCTGATTCATGAGAGCTACTCACATATTGTGGAAATTAAGTTGTATTTCTCACCTATATTAACAATAGTTTTTCCCAGTCATTTTCCTTTCATTGTCACCTGTGTGTTTTTTAACCAAATCAAAATTACATATTTATATTGCCAGGACTCTCCGTTATTCACGTGATTTCTGGCTCTGATGCGTGCTCTGGAAAGGACTTCTCACACAGTGACTGTGTGTTACATGATATTCATCTTATTTTTCTTCTACTACTTTTATGGTTTTATTAGTCTACTGAGTATACATTTGCTCTGTCTAGATTTACCCTAGATAAGATAGCAGGTAGATTAATTTTATTTTTTTCTAAAATGTCTAATAATTCTAATAGCAATCATTATAAATGTTTATGTTTTGGTTTATTTGAGTCTTAATCTTTAACATGCAAGTGATGATGAAAAGGAAGTACTTAATACTTGACTGTATGTTTGACAGTCTTCATAAACTGAAGTTCTTTTGTTTTAATAGAGGTCCTGTGGGAGAATCAACGAGTCAGAAGTCCCAAAAGAGAGGAACCCCCAGTTCCGCTGTATCTGACAATATCTGGAAAAACTACTCCTTGGATGAAATTGAGACAGCCTTTTGCCTAGAGGTAAGATTATTTTCCCAGTGCCAGGGTTACCTAAACTGTGAACCAAGAAAGTGAACAGCTCTGGAAAACCACAAGCCTAGACATTGTCTAAACTGTGTTTGGAACCTTCCTCCATCTCCCAGAACACTGAGACCTCCGCCAACAAAAATGCATGGATAATAATGACCTCGATGAGAGATTGATTCTCAGGTACCACCTTGGTGCCACTCATGGTCTAAATCTAATAAGAAATATTTAGACCTATATGCAGACATGATACAACTTTGCTGAGTAAAATAAAGGAGAGCCTGAATAGATGAAGAGGTCTTTTCTAGTTCTTGGACTGGAAGATTTAGTATTAACACATGGTCTCTCTACATCTGGGTGTGTATATTTATATATGTACACACATAAATACATTTTTGTTGTTCTGAAAAGCTACTATAGAAGGCTTATGCTGTCACATATATAACATTTTATAAAGGTATAATAATTAAGACAACATGGCAGTGGTACAGCAGTGAACATTCAAATTGAATTAGAACAGTAGTTGGTTAATGGACTGATCTTGTTATATGAATTTAGCATACAATGTGCGGCATTCCAGTAGAGCGTGATGGGGACAGGGAGGAGAATATTCAGTAATTATTATTGAGATGATCCCCTAGACAGCCATCTGGGGAAAAAAGCTTGGAACCTTCTACTCTCCACACCAAAATAAATTCTATATGCACCAACTATTTAAGTTTAAAAATAAAAAATGTGAGTGAAAATTTTTAATCTTGGAATTTAGACTTTTGAGCATGAAATAAAGCCTCAAAATCATTAAAGACAAAGAGTGATAAATTTGTCTTAAAATGAAAGAGCATTTGTATAGCAAAAGTTTGTATAAACAGATGATAAACTTGGCAAACCACGTGCCACATAACTGACAGATAAATAATAACTGTCCCTAACATATGGAGAACTTTTTGTAAATTATTAATTTAAAATTTTCAGCAGAAAATTGTCAATGAGAAAAAAATTAACAAAAGCCAGTATAGATTAAGGGCGTTGGAGGAAGGGACACATGAATATTCCATTGGTAGATTAGTAAAAACTTGTTTTCCTTGGTTGTTGTTAATGAATTTATTGTTTTCATGAAAACACGGCCATTCCGAAACACATGACCGTTACGAAAAGATGTAAGCAATTCTGAAAAGTATAAAGAAGAAAGTAATCAATTAAATCCACCACCCAGAAATAATCGAAGGCAACATTTGGTGAACATAATTCTAGGCCTGTCTTTATATATTAATAGAAGGATGGCTGCATCAGTGGGTGGGTGGGTGGATACACAGAGAGAAATAATTTTATAAGAAGAGAATCATGCTCCTCTTTACAAATAAGCCATATTTAATTTAAATTTCTTTGAGTTTACCAGAAGTGAAAAAAAATCATCACCATCAACCGCATAATTAACCCTTTTATGGGGCTGCCTTTTCATAGTGCTTATAGGGTTTTCAGAAAAGGCAATGGCAACCCACTCCAGTACTCCACCTGGAAAATTCCATGGATGGAGGAGCCTGGTGAGCTGCAGTCCATGGGGTTGTGAAGAGTTGGAAACAACTGAGTGACTTCCCTTTCACTTTTCCTTTCATGCATTGGAGAAGGAAATGGCAACCCACTCCAGTTTTCTTGCCTGGAGAATCCCAGGGATGGAGGAGCCTGGTGGGCTGCTGTCTGTGGGGTTGCACAGAGTCGGACACGACTAAAGCAACTTAGCAGCAGCAGCAGCAGCAGCAGCATGGGGTTTTCTCGGCAAGAATACTGGAGTGGTTTGCATTCCCTGCTCTAGTGGACCATGTTTTGTCAGAACTCTCCTCTGTGTCCCGTCCATCTTGGGTGGTCCTCTATGTCATGGCTCATAGCTTCATTGATTTACGTAAGCCTCTTCGCCGCAACAAGGCTGTGATACCACTCTTAATGGCAGAAAGTGAAGAGGAACTAAAGAGCCTCCTGATGAGGGTGAAAGAGGAGAGTGAAAAAGCTGGCTTAAAACTCAGCATTCAAAAAACTAAGATCATGGCATCCAGTCCATCACTTCATGGCAAGAAGAAGGGGAAAAAGTGGAAACAGTGACAGATTTTCTTTTTGGAGGTTCCAAAATCACTGTGGACAGTGACTGCAGCCATGGAATTAAAAGATGCTTGCTCCTTGAAAGGAAAGCTGTGACAAAGCTAGACGGCATTTAAAAAAGTGGAGACATCACTTTGCCAACATAAGGTCTGTCTAGTTAAAGCTGTGATTTTTCCAATAGTCATGTAGGGATGTGAGAGTTGGGCCATAAAGAAGGCTGACCTCTGAAGAATTGATGCTTTCGAATTGTGATGCTTGAGAAGACTCTTAGAGTACCCTGGACAGCAAGGAGATCAAATCAGTTGATTTCTAAAGGAAATCAACCCTGACTGTTCATCAGAAGGGCTGATGTTGAAGCTGAAGCTCCAATACTTTGGCTATCTAATGAGAAGAGCTGACGCATTGGAAAAGATCCTGATGCTGAGACAGCTTGAAGGCAGGAGGAGAAGGAGGTGACTGAGGATGAGATGGTTGGGTAGCATCACTGACTTAATGGACATGAGTTTGAGCAAACTCTGGGAGATAGTGATGGACAGGGAAATCTGGCACACTGTGGTCCATGGGGTCGCAAAGAGTCGGACACGACTGAGCAACAATCAAAAATAGGGCAGCCTCTGTGCCGGGCAGTGTTAGAAGCGTCCCTCGGGTTTTCAGGCCTGATGCCAACTCTAGAAGCTAGGTACCGTTATCATCCCAGTTTCAAGCTGAGGAGACCAAAGCTTGAAGAGGTTTAACAACCTGCCCAGGTTGCTCTGCCAGAGACTCTCGGGCCCGCTCTGTACCCCAGGTCCTCTTCATGACGCAGTCCTCAAGTGAAGCCAGAGATGTTTCTGGACTTTAGATATTTCTTTGCTACAAGAGATATTCAGTCCCAAGAGGGACTTTGAGACAAGAAAAAAGATTAAGAAAGCCGTGAAAAGTTGGAGAAATGACGGTGCTTTGAAGGATGTCTCAATTACAGACAGTGAGGGCTGGCTCTGCTGTGAAACTCCTCGAGACTGGCAGTTCCTTTTTCTTCCACCCTCCCTCCCATCTCACACTTTTTTGCTGTTTGTATTTCGTTCTTAGAGTTTATGATATTTACATTCTGTCCTATTGCTATAGTTCCCCCAGTTGCTCCACCCTCATTTTACATTTACATGAATTCAGTATGTATCACTCCACGCCAGTGCTCCCCTTGCTCATCCCTTCAGAGTGCTTTATTTTGATTTATTCTTGGGTTGACTGGATTTCATTGTCAAGTAATTCCCTCAAGAAAGGCTCATGGGTGCTTTATTCCCTTTGTTTTTTTCATACTGTCTCCTTTTTTTTTAACTAGAACAACAACTTGGCTGGATATAATTCTTCCACCATTCTTTCTTTTACTCAAAATGTTGTTTTTCTACAATGTCTTCTGGCACTGGGTGTTCCTGAGAAGAACCCTGAGGTCAACGGATTTTTTTTTTCCCTTCTTATAATTTTTTTTTTTTTACCATGACGCCTGAAGTATTTTTTCTTGATCCGTGAAATGAAAAAGCAAAACCGCGCTGTCTTGGCATGGAGCATTTTGTCCATTTCCTGGAACACAGTATATTCTTTTGATGAATGAAGATTCAGTTCCTCATTCCAGGAAAAGTTTCCCTGTGTCCTGTCATGAACACCTCCTCCCTCCATCCCTCCTACCCCCTCCTGTCTTCCTTTCATATTTCTTTCTTTTCTCCAGTGGTCTCCCCACTTACCCTTACACCAGGCCATCTTTGTGTATCCTTGATGATGACTATCCTCTCTTAGTATGCCATCATCTTTATTTTTCCTCTGCTTTCATTGAGATTCTGTCAAGCCATTCCTACTTTATTTGGCTTGCGAGATCTTAGTTCCCCAACCAGAGGCTGAACTCAGGGCGCTGGCAGAGAAAGGGCTGAGCCCTAACCACTGGACCACCGGGGAATTCCCAAGCCATTCCTTTACCGTTAATTTTAATTTCAGCCTTGTCTTTTATTCTTGCTGTTCCTAATTTGTTAGTAGTTCCTTAGTAACGCTTTTGTTTTCTATTTTTTTTTCATTGTTTTAGCATCTTCAAGCTTTTCTTGGAATGAATTTGTATTCTTACTTAACTCCTTTCTATCGTATGAAAGCTTTGCTGGTGATATATGTATATATTTTGCTGATGTGTTTTCTTACAGATTGGGTTGTCTTCTGCTTGATATTTGTTTGTTTCTTTTCTGTAGAGTGTTTGCACAGTTGCAAAACTATCTATTTTCATCCCATTTGTGCTTAGCTTGAGATCCACTCGTATCATGGATGTAGTCATATTTTTGTTGCTATACAGTTTTCCATTAGCTATATATAATTCCAGTTGAGCTATTCCAAATCCTGAAAGATGATGCTGTAAAAGTGCTGCACTCAATATGCCAGCAAATTTGGAAAACTCAGCAGTGGCCACAAGATTGGAAAAGGTCAGTTTTCATCCCAATCCCAAAGAAAGGCAATGCCAAAGAATGCTCAAACTACCGCATAATTGCACTCATCTCACACGCTAGTAAAGTAATGCTCAAAATTCTCCAAGCCAGGCTTCAGCAATACGTGAACCGTGAACTTCCTGATGGTCAAGCTGGTTTTAGAAAAGGCAGAGGAACCAGAGATCAAATTGCCAACATCCGCTGGATCATCGAAAAGCAAGAGAGTTCCAGAAAAACATCTATTTCTGCTTTATGGACTATGCCAAAGCCTTTGACTGTGTAGATCACAATAAACTGTGGAAAATTCTGAAAGAGATGGGAACACCAGACCACCTGATCTGCCTCTTGAGAAATTTGTATGCAGGTCAGGAAGCAACAGTTAGAACTGGACATGGAACAACAGACTGGTTCTAAATAGGAAAAGGAGTACGTCAAGGCTGTATATTGTCATCCTGTTTATTTAACTTCTATGCAGAGTACATCATGAGAAACGCTGGACTGAAAGAAACACAAGTTGGAATCAAGATTGCTGGGAGAAATATCAATAACCTCAGATATGCAGATGATACCACCCTTATGGCAGAAAGTGAAGAGGAACTCAAAAGCCTCTTGATGAAAGTGAAAGTGAAGAGTGAAAAGGTTGGCTTAAAGCTCAACATTCAGAAAACGAAGATCATGGCATCTGGTCCCATCATTTCATGGGAAATAGATGGGGAAACAGTGGAAACAGTGTCAGACTTTATTTTTCTGGGCTCCAAAATCACTGCAGATGATAACTGCAGCCATGAAATTAAAAGACGCTTACTCCTTGGAAGGAAAGTTATGACCAACCTAGATCACATATTCAAAAGCAGAGACATTACTTTGCCAACAAAGGTTCGCCTAGTCAAGGCTATGGTCTTCCCTGTGGTCATGTATGGATGTGAGAGCTGGACTGTGAAGAAGGCTGAGCGCTGAAGAATTGATGCTTTTGAACTGTGGTGTTGGAGAAGACTCTTGAGAGTCCCTTGGACTGCAAGGAGATCCAACCAGTCCGTTCTGAAGGAGATCAGCCCTGGGATTTCTTTGGAAGGAATGATGCTAAAGCTGAAACTCCAGTATTTTGGCCACCTCATGCAAAGAGTTGACTCATTGGAAAAGACTCTCATTCTGGGAGGGATTGAGGGCAGGAGGAGAAGGGGACGACAGAGGATGAGATGGCTGGATGGCATCACTGACTCGATGGATGTGAGTCTGAGTGACCTTCGGGAGTTGGTGATGGACAGGGAGGCCTGGCGTGCTGTGATTCGCAAAGAGTTGGACACGACTGAGCGACTGATCTGATCTGATCTGATATATACACAAATTATAGACTGTCCTATGCTTGGACATTTGAGTTGCTTCTGGCTTTGTGCTGATCCAAAGATGCCCCTGTAAGTGGTTGCCTGCATATCTTGTGGTGTGTATATGCAGAAGTTTCTGGTGTGTATGTGCAGAGGGAATAATACCCAGGCATTCCTTGCTAGGTTGTAGGGAACACATTCTCATCCTTCATTGGTAGTATCCAATTCAGAATACCAATTTACACTCACGATGGGAGCATATGAGAATTCCTATTGTCCCATGTACTCACCAACACTTGAAGTCATTAGTTTTTTACATTTTTATAAGTCTGATGATATTTAAATGGCATTTCAGCAAAAATTTTATTTTATTTCTTTTTTACTGATGTGTCAAATAGCTTTTTACACTTTAAAACCTCTCTTCAGAACATTTTTGGTAAAACTATATCCATTTTTAACAAATATTTATTGAGTGCCTGTGTGCCTGTGTGCCTGCTAAGTCGCTTCAGTCGTGTCTGACTCTTTGCAGCCCGTCGGACTGCAGCCCCCAGGCTCCTCTGTCCACGATTCTCCAGGTAAGAACGCTGGAGTGGGTTGCCATGCCTTCCTCCAGGGGCTCTTTCCAACCTAGGGGTCAAACCGGCATGTCTTACGTCTCCTGCATTGAGAGACGGGTTCTTTACCACCAGCGCCACCCGGGAACCTCCTGTGGAGTGCCTACCACTTGCCAAATTGTGATTCATTTTAGACCATTATTAGTGAACAAAACAGACACAACCTTGGCTTTCATGGAGATTGCATGACCGTATATCAGGGAGAGAGCTGTTAAGCAAATACACATTTACAAATATCATTTTCCTAGGGTGGTGTGACTAAAAAGGACGGGGTGTCATGAGAGAGAGTAATGAGGCTGCTGCTGCTGCTAAGTCACTTCAGTCGTGTCCGACTCTGTGCGACCCCATAGATGGCAGCCCACCAGGCTCCCCTGTCCCTGGGATTCTCCAGACAAGAACACTGGAGTGGGTTGCCATTTCCTTCTCCAATGCATGAAAGTGAAAAGTGAAGGTGAAGTCGCGCAGTCGTGTCCGACCTTTGCGTCCCCATGGACTGCAGCCCACCAGGCTCCTCCGTCCATGGGATTTTCCAGGCAAGAGCACTGGAGTAGGTGCCGTTGCCTTCTCTGGAGTAATGAGGCATCTCATTCCAATTGGGGAGCAGGGAAACACTTAACCAAAAACACTCGTACAAAACCGAAACCAGTGTACCTTTCATTGTCTGTCAATACTGTGATGGCTGCCTGGTGCTGTTGCAAAGTATAGTGCAGATACACACTAGTTCTTATGGGAGAAGTTTCATGACATGTTGTTAAACGAAAAAAAAATTTGTTAAAACTGAAAGTGTGGTATGGTCCCATTGTTGCAAAACTGTAATATACTCTACGTGATCCTGTTGGAGTTTTTGGACTACCATACGAAAACCTGTGGGTTGTGAGACTTCCGGGTATCTTTATGGCCTTGTTTATACTTTGCTGAATTGCTTGCATTTTTTCTTTTGTTTCATTATGAACAGTAATGATGAAATTTCCAAAAAGTTCGACATGTTGCAAAGACATGACTTCTGTTTCACTCCTAGGCTTTTTTCCCCTAAGTGCTCTTGATTTTGTCAAAACACTTTCCTAGGAAAAAACCATATTGGAAACTGAATGTCATTAAGATAACAAAATTGGATTTCATTAATCCAATAAATATACCGAGACTAGACTCTACTTCTGGCTTTGGCTTCTCTCCACAAGTCTTCTCGCAGGCAGCCCCTTCTTCCTGAGAGAGAGATGGGTACATTTAGCCACATTTTGGGTTAATTTTATGCAACTTTCTAAGGAGCTTAGGCCCTGGGAGTCTCTAGACTCTTTTAAAGATTTCTCCCTTAGATTTCTGATATTCCTGTGCACCCTGAGGAAGTCGTAATGAATGTGCTTCTTCTTCGTTTAGTGCATAGAGACCTTTATATATGTTTCCATGTTCCAGCAGCTTTAAAAAAATTTTTTTTTTTTGGCCATGCCACATGGCATGTGGGATCTTAATTCCCAGACCAGGGATTGAGAAATACAGCTTTTAAAAACATCACCTTCTACACCAAGTTGATGGTTCTTTTGTTTATCTTCTTATCACAGTTAGCAGGAAAAAGTGAATTCATACAAAGTGGAGAGGGTTGGAAATATTGAAGAATATTGTTATTACTCAATAATAAACAGCAGGAAAACCTTTGGAAATAAAACCAATCTTCACAGCATTTTTATGAGTCATATAAAAATCAGTGGTTAACCTACTTTACTGCATTGTAGAAGTCCCATAAGCAAAGCTCATTCACCCTGATTCTTTGTAATTCCCCATGAAAAAAAAAGGATAATTAAAGAAATGTCCAATGTGTACAAGGTTTATGAAATTCTTATATTAACGATTTCCCTTACAGTAAAAGCAACTTCTATTTTTAATAAGATGCTACCAGCTTTTTGTTTGATTGACCTGACTTAATCAGGAGCAGCCTAGCATGGGCTCACAGTAAGGATGGCTTGCAAGTATATTAAGAAAGATGTATCAAACTGGCAGATACACCAAGTATTTTTAGCTCTGAAATTTGAGTTAGAGCTATTATATGTGCTGTTTTTCCCCAAGAAACTTGTCTGCCTTGTCAGTTGAGTAGCTGTGGCTGGGGATACTGTTTTGTAGTAAGCTCATCAATTAAACATTTGAAGTTCAGTACATGCCATAGTAACCTTTTTGATCAGTTTTGGGAAGGAAAATGTGAAGAGGTTTTGGTGAAAATAAAGTGGTTGGATGGCTCTGCGCCACTGATTTCTGTGAATGCCGCACTCTAATTTTAATTCACTGCAGCTTTCCAAGTGCTATGAAAAGGTTGAAAAGGCCCTGAGTGCAGGGGACCCCTGCACAAGTGGATATGTGTCTTTGAATTACCTAAAGATTGTCCTCGACACCTTTGTATACCAATTACCAAGAAGAATTTTCATCCAGTTAATGAAAAGGTAAGAGTCCCATTGTTTCCTTGACATTTTTTCCCCCAGACATCAATCGTGAGAATAAGAAACAGCTTCATTTATATTTTATTAATGTTTTAAACTTTTTTTTGCCACTGAAAATTTCAAACACATGCAAAAGTAAAGAGAATAATGCACTGAACCCACGAATGTGCCCACCACCTGTCTCAAACATTCCCCTCCTGGCCAATCATTTCATCCCTACCCTGGCCCACCTCTCCTCTACCTCAGAGATTTTTGAAGCAAATACCAGACATACTATTTCACTGAAAAGATCTCACTATGTCTCTTGATAAGAACTCTCATAAGAAACATGGTGCAAATACTGTTTCACACTTAATAAGATTATCAATAATATTAGTAAACATCCAGTCGGGATTCAGATGTAGCTGATTGTCTCCCATTTTCTTTTATAACTAATTTAATCTGTACATTGCAATCTGCCACAGTTCATTTTTAATCTATAGGGACCCTCTCCATTTGCTTATTTTTTTCCTGCTTGAGATGCATTCATAGAAAAGGTCTGGATTGTTGGTTGTGTGGAGTTTCTTAGAATCTGGACCTGACTGATTGCAACCCACAGTGGCGTGTAACCTGCCCTCCTGTCTCCCTCCCCCCACCCCCTGCCCCTGAATTCGTAGACACACAGATCCAGGTTCAATTCTGGGAGCAAGAATGCTTCACAGGTGGTAGCAAGCATGCGTGCACGCTCATCTTTTCTTCTTGTGGTGTCAGTAGCTGTGTTGATCATCCCTGTACCCATCAGATCACTGGGGATTGTGCAGTGGTGACACTCTGAGTGTCTCCTTTCTCCTTTTCTCACCTGGAGTGCTTCTGTAATGAGAGCTTCCCCTCCCCCACTGTCTGGTAACCGTGAGACGCAAAATAAGAGGCAGCAGCTCCTTGGTTCTTTCCCTTCGCTTACTGCCTTTCTTTGGGATTGGGATGAAAACTGACCTTTTCCAGGTAACTAGAAATCCTTTCCTCCAGGGACTTAGGGTTGAGGCTGATAGAAGCTTGTCCTGTGAAACTCTGAATCATTGGAGGGCACCTCAGGGTCACCTGGAAAGGAGAGGCATGAGAGACAGAGAAGGATAAAGTAGTACCGATCTAGACTACGGCACCTCCTTCCCTTCTCAGCACCTGTGTGTCACCGTCACTTAAGTCTTCAGGTTCCTTTTAGTTTTGCATGCGTTTTTTGTTTAATCGGTCAGTCACCATGCAATTCCTGAGCACTTGCCTAGGAACTCGCTGGGGACTAAGAAAGCCACGATCCCTGCCCTCGAAGAGCTCTACCTGCTGACGGGGAGACTGATGTCAACCAACACACACGGAATGAAGTAAAATGTGCAGTGTGATGAAGGCGTCAAGAATCTGCCAGCAATGCAGGAGACCCCGGTTGATTCCTGGGTTGGGAAGATCCCCTGGAGAAGGGATAGGCTACCCACTCCAGAGTTCTTGGGCTTCCCTGGTGGCTCAGCTGGTAAAGAATCCGCCCACAATGAGGGAGACCTGGGTTCGATCCCTGGGTTAGGAAGATCCCCTGGAGAAGGGAAGGGCTACCCACTCCAGCATTCTGGCCTGGAGAATCCCATGGACTGTGTAGTTCACGGGGGTGCAGAGTTGGACACGACTGATCGAGGTATATGAAGGCAGTGGGGAGGTTGGCAAGGACATAATGCAGAATACCAGGAACTCAGACCATTCTAGGGTGGCTGGGCTGGAGGGGCCTCTCTGAGTGAGTGAGGTCAGGGAGAGCAGCCCAGGGCAGAGCCTCCTGGGTGGGCCCAAGACCCTGTTGGGGGGCTGCCCCAGGAGCCCTGTTCTGGGGACTCGCAGAAGCCAGTGCCTGGACCCAAGCTGACAAGAGAGCAAGAGGGTGGAGACCTGCGGCGGAGGCAGGCAAGGCCTGCAGGGACTGGGGCTTGTGGTAAGCGAGGGGGTCGCAGACAGGCTTTGTGGGGGGACTGCACTTAGAGACCTCATCTTCAGGCACACGGCTTCCTCCTTGGCTGGCACCTTCTTTCCTTAGAGTGTATTTCCAAAAGTCTCATTCACCCGCAGAGTGTGAATGCTTTCCTGAATTTTTATAAGAATTGTTTTCTTGGAAGATAGCAGTGACTTACATTGCTGTCAACGCGGTGTGAGGGTTCCGGTTTCATATTCTTTTCAGTGCTGAATATTAACATTGTATTAAAATATTGATGACCTAAGAGATGTAAAACGGCAACCCCCTTATTGCTTTAATTTATGTCTCTTGGAGGGATTGTTGAGGTCAGACGTTCCATGAGCCCAGAATGCTCCTCAGGTCCTAATTGGTCAATGGCCCCACGGGTTGTTTTTCAAGTCATTTTCATCACCTTTTTCTTTAATAATTTTTTGTAATTATTTCATTATTCACAGAGAATCCTTTTCCGTCATGGGTGCTGCAGCTGTTTTTCCCAGCTTGCTATTGCGCTTTCATTGCGATTCCTCATTGTTTAGAGGTTTACATTTTAGCATCATCAGATGCACTGATCTCTGTCCTTTGCAGTGTCTGCTGTTGCTTCTACCAGTTATCATTCTCATCCAGGCTTGATAAAAACTCTTTTCTACCCTGCTTGTTTTTCCATTCCTTTGAACACAAAACGCCTCCTGAAATAAGATGGGTGTCCCAACTAAAATATTTTTTTCCGAACAGATAATTTATTTACACGGCCACTTCTTATGTAATCCGTTCCCTCCTGTTGTTTTTTAACGTCCACGTTGTGCCATTAACTCTATCCACAATTTGGTTTAATGTGTGTTTCTGTATTCTGTCCCGCCAGTCTATAGATTTCTCTTGAGCAGGGACATTTCTGTCCACGGTTCTGTCTGCAGTTGGCCATTTGACAGCCCTCGTGTTCCTGTTAAATCTTGGGAGAGAACACTGAGGTCCCTGCACTGTCACGGTTCTTTGTTTCTCCTCTGTTCCTTGAGAAGGATCATTGTGATCATTGAAGGATTTACCCCTGATTACGTCACCTTCTAAGCTAAGAAGGTAGAATCTGCTTCTGCCGTGAAAGCAGTGGCCTCAGAAGCATGAATTAGCAAAGGGACTAGTGTTCCCGGCAGGTGGCACTGGGGTGGCCCCTGCGGGGTGCTGGTCTCTGCTTTCCCGTGCTCTCCTCTCAGGCCTGGGACACCTGGTGTTGCTAGAGGGAACTCTTTAATTCCTCTCAGTGTTTGTATTCTGAGCATCACAAGAAGCCCCGAGTCGTCTTCTAAATTTAGGCTTAGTCTTTTTCTTAACATACCAGGACGTGCCCATGATTGCACTGGACATATTCTGCATGCTTTTGTGTTTAAACAATGATTTAAGGGTTCATTAAGAAACCTGTGCCTGACTGTTGACAGCTCTATTTATAATCACCCCAAACTGGAACCAGCCCAAGGTACCTCAGCAGGTGACTGGATCAGCAAGGTGCTTTACATCTACACGATAGACTATTTCTCAGCAACAAGAAGGAAAGAACAGTTGATCCCTACACGTGGATGACTCTCAGAGACGTGCTGCGTGAAAGAACCCAGTCTCGAAGGTTCCTACCGTAGGAGTCTAGTTATCTGATGGTGGGCGAGAAGAGACCCTCATCACTCCAGCATGAGGGTTTGGGGAGGACTCAAGAGGGCCAGCAGCAGGGAGGCTGTGGAGGATGAGGCGGTCCTGGGTTCTGTGTGGGTGGTGGTTCTGTGAATCTACACATGTGATAAATTCATGTAAATGTGTACACGCAAACCCATTTTTACTGCACTTGAAATTGAGAAATAAAGTTTTAAAACTCATCCCTTTTTTAAGGCAAACGATACAGAAAAGAATAAAGGAGGAAGTAAAACAAAATCTAAACTCTCATGCCCTACAAAATGATTTCAGAAATTATTCTCCTACCACATTTAAGAATGGAAAGAAAAAAAATAGGCATTTTTTAAGTTTATTTTTAAAAAATACTCCAGATCTAGGACCTAAATTAAAAACTCTTAACAGCTTGGTAATGAGACATAAAATCTTGATCCAAATAATATGTTAGGGACGTTAAAAGCTATTTTCCATATATATATATTTTAATGTAATGGTAGGCTGTAATTGAACCGATATTTTGACCTTTATTACTAACATGCTGTGCTTTTCATTGTCGCCTAGCCTTTTATATAAAATAGATCTATTAAAAACAAAACCAGTGTTTAAATATGAAGAATGAGGTTTGCGGGAGAGTTGAGAGGATGGAATAAATGCTGTGACTTGCACATTCACCAGAGCCTGGGCTTCATCCATCCATCATGTGAACAGGTCCCCACTCAGAAGCATCTCCCGGTGAGAAATTTCCCATCCACGCTGGGAACATTAGTAGCCTGGCAGAGCTATGCAAACAAAAAACAAGCCATTTAGCCCAAATTATATGAAGTGTAGAAGCAATACCCTGGGATATATTTTCAGTTATTGCCCAAACCTTTTTTAACCCACACGTCTAGGATTTCTTCTATTTGTGTGACATTCTAGAAAAGGCAAAACAGTGGGAATGGAGGAGAGATGATAATTGCAGGACTGGGGTGGGGGACGGTGTGACTCACGGCAGGCAACACCAGGAGATTTTGGTGTGAGAGAGCTGTTCTGTCTTCGATTGTGGGCTTTTTTGTCTGGAAGTGCACTGGGCAGGGTCCAGGCAGGAAACAGATGGCATATAAGTTTACCGAAGGAACTTTCACCCTGGTGAGCGCAGGACGAAATGTCCAATCAGTAGGAGGGAAAGCATTTCTGTCTCCTAGGTCTGAGGGGGCAAGAGAGGAAGGAGTTAGTGAGAGGAGCAAGAAGGGTGGCTGAAGGAGGGAGCTGCCCAAGAGCAGAGAAGGCTTTCCGCAGGAGTGTGGCCAGAGCCACTCTCAGCCCAGCGGGGAGGGGCTGGGGGGTAGCCAGCCTGCTGTCTCCTCTGGCCATCCAGTCTGCTGCTGCCGCCTCCCCCTGGCCAGCCCATCTGAGAGCCGGTTGAAGCAGGTCACCAGGATGCTGGGCAGAGGGGAGGAGGGCAGAGAGTGGGTCCGGACGGACGTGTCCGGCGCTGGCCATTCTCAGCCTCGGCACCCTTGGAGGGATGAAAGCCCTGGTCCTTTGTAGAGATGAAAGCCTTGTATCCCCAGGCAGGAGCTGCTCAAAGTCCCCACACGACATCTAGGATGTTAGCGCTGTGAAGTATCCATAGCTACGTCCGAGACGCCAGGGGCTCTGTGGGTTTGCACACGTGAATGCCATCGTCACCTGATTACATTTGCAATAATCTGGTCAGTTTCTAATACCCAAGTAGCAGTAGCTTTTGCATGGGTGGCCAGGCGATTTCAATGAGAAGGTTGTAGAAATCAGTCCCTTTCCCACCACTCATCTCTACACGTTGCCAGCGGCTCGGGTGTCTACACTCACCCACAGAAGTGGTATTACTTCTTGTTCACTCTCTTATGAAGGGGGGGTCTCCTCGTCGGCCTTTCCTACCGTCACAGCCCTTATTCCACGGAGAGCAAAACCAATGTGAGGGTTCTGCAGTGACTAAGAATACTTATTCCATTTTCTGAACCTGGAGGAGCAACCAGGGGATGAGTCGATGCTCTTACTGAACCCACTGTAAAGTGGACTTGAGCTCCATCTCGTCCTTGTTCATTTGCTCCGTTGTGTCCAGCTCTGCGACTCCATGGACTGCGGTACACCAGGCTTCCCTGTCCACTATCTCCCAGAGTTTGCTCAACTCATGTCCATTGAGTCGGCTCCATCTACCACCTCCATAAGCCTCTGACCTACACACCATGCTGGCACTTTGGTTCTTCAGAGATTATCATTAGTCTGGAGCCACTATCTATTCATCCTCAATGTGAAAAACAAATTTATGTTTCTTCTCGCTAACCCCTAGATGGAGTCACTTGCTGCTATAAGACCCCCACCTGTCTTCATGGGATGGGAAAGATAGATTGGGAAAAATACTGGACTCCCAGCATCAGAATCCAGAGGGATAGGGGCCTGAGGAAGTAAGAGGAGCCCCTGGGGCGTTTTTAAAGTCTCGTTGAATTTGTTTCAACGTTGCTTCTGTTTTATGTTTGGTTTTCTGGCCCTGAGGCATGCAGGATCTTAGCTGCCTGACCAGGGAGCGAACCCACACCCCCTGCATTGGAAGGTGAAGTCTCAAGCATTAAACTGCCAGGGAAGTCCCCGGAGGCTTTTTTAAGAATTAAAAAAACTCAGCAATATCCACCTTTGTGACTTTGGTTAATAATGGTTACTCATGTGATTAGCAAAATTATCTGCTAACTCTATTTTTTGAAAATTACATTTATTCATGTTGATTATAAAAACTGTGCAGGCTCAAACTAGAAAACAGAAATGATAAAAAAAAAAAATTACCAGTAATTGTAATAGCCAGAGATGGTCACTATTAATATTTTGGTCTATTTCCTTCCAGAATTTTTCTGTGTGTGCATGTACACATGCTCCATACAAGCTTAACATAGTTGATGCCATATGAGAAATAAATTATGTTCTGTTTTCTTACAGAATATTATATCAGGAGGACTTTTTCATGTTGTTAAAAAAGAAACCTTTGAAATTAATTTTTAACAGCTGCCTCATGTTTTGTCAGCCCTTAAGCCAGAGGTTTTGAATGCTTCCAAGGTTTACATTCCATTTTGCTAAGATGCTTTCTCAGGAGTGAGGTTCATGAGAGTGCTTTGCGCCAGCATTTAACATTGCTGTCTTTAAATACTCGCTAATATGATAGCTGAAAGAGCAGTGCCTCGTGGTTATTTTGATTTATCTGACCTTGATTGCTGTTGAGTTTGCACGTTTTTCAGGTTTAACAGTTATATGTACTTCCTTCATGAACGACTGTTTGCTCAGGTCCTTTGACCATTTCCTGTGTTTTAAAAATATTTTTGTCCCAGTACAAGTCTTATAAAGTTCTTTCTCAAGTTTAATGGGCTTCCCTGGTGGCTCATATGGTTAAGAACCTGCCTGCAATGTGGAGACCTGGGTTCGGTCCCTAGGTTGGGGAGATCCCCTGGAGAAGGGAATGGCAACCCACTCCAGTATTTTTGCCTGGAGAATCCCATGGACAGAGAAGCCTGGAGGGCTGCAGTCCATGGGGACACAAAGAGTCGGACACGATTGAGTGACTAACACACACAGTTTGGTGAGTTTCGGTGACTGTGTGTGTTTAGTAACCACTCCCTTAGTGAATGTGCGGGACGCTGCCGTCACCCTGTGCTGTGTTCCTGCACTGTGAAAGCGGTCCCTCCGCTGACCTCTCGGCCCCAGGAACACTGGTCTGCTCTCTGTCACTGTCGCTGCACTTTGGCTATTTTTCGGCGTTCTCACAAATGGGCTATGTGGTCTTTTGTGTTTGACTACTTTTTCTTTCACTTTCCAGGTTTTAAGATTCATCCATGTTGCTGAGCATCTAAATGTTCCACTAATTGTTATTGCTGAGTAGTATCCCATAGTGTTTCCCAATTTGTTAGGAAATATCACATAGATATTCCCTAATTTGTTTATCTACTCAGCCGTTGATGGTTTTCAGTTTGAGGACATTGTAGAAAACGTTGCTGTGAACATTCACATACAGGTCTTATTTTGTGTGCATATGTTTTTATTTCTCTTGGGTAAAATACTTAGTAGTAAAATTGCTGGGTTGTATGATGAGTGTGGGCTTTCTAGGTAGCTCAGTGGTAAAGAATCTGCCTACCAATACAGGAGACTCAGGTTCGAACCCTGGGTGGAGAAGATCACGGGAGAAGGAAATGGCAATCCACTCCAGTTTTTTTGCCTGGGAAATCCCGTGGGCTGAAGAGCCTGGTGGGCTACAGTCCAGGGGGTCGGAAAACAGTGGGATACGCCTTAGTGACTAAACAGCAACAATGGTGATGAGTGGATCTTTAAATTTATAAGACTCTGTCAAACCACTTTCCAAAGTCACTATCAATTTGCAGGTCCACCAGCAATATGTAAGAAAGCCAGATGCTTCACTTCCCCACCGAAGCGCACCACTGCCGGTCTTCCTAATTTTAGCCATTTTGGTTTGTGTAGAGCTATTTCTATTTTTAACTCTCATTTTTTTCTGATGACTAATGATTTTGAGACTCTCTTCATGTGATTATTGGCCATTTGTATCTCTTCTTTCGTGAAGTGGATGTGAAAATCATTTGTCTATTTTTACAGGATCGTTTCTTTTCCTATTATTGATTTGTGCACGTTCGGTTGCTCCGGTGTCTCCTGCGTTGGCAGGTGTATTCTATACCACTTATGCTGTTCTTTATGTGTTCAGGATATTAGCTCTTTGTCACATACATATTTTTCAAATATTTTCGTCCAGTATGGCCTGCTTTTTCGTTTTCTTAACTTGGTCTTTTGAAGTACAGAAGTATTTTTGTTTTGATGAAGTACATTTTATTCATTAAAATTTTTATGGGTAATTTTTGGGGAGTTCATTTTCAGAAATCTTTGCCTAACCCAATAGCACAAGGATCTTACCTTATCTTTTCTTCTAGAAGTTTAATAATTTTAGCTCCTACATTTAGGTCCATTTCTAGTTAATTTTTGTGTATGGTGTGAGGTCAAGGTTCATTCTGTTCCTGCACAGATAATTCATTTGTTGAAAAGGCGATCATTTCCCTAATGAATTACTTGGCACCTTTGTCAAAAATTAATTGACCGCATACGTGTGAGTATGTTTCTGGACTCTGTCCTCTTCCAGAAGTTGTAAGAACACATCTTGAAACAGCGCCATACTGTTGTCTTGATTACTGTAGCTAAATAGTTAAGTCTGGAAATTAAGTTGTGTCAGTCCTCTACACTTGTTCTTCTCTTTCAAAATTGTTTGACTGTTCAAGGTTCTTCACCTTCTATATATTCATTCCGCTTGTCAATATGTTTTTTTTTAAAAAGAAAGAAAGCAAGTTTGCTAAGATTTTGTAAGTACATTGGGGAGATTTGCCACTTTTCTGAGTACATTGGGAAGATTTTTTCACTTTAATAATATTCAGTTTTCCATTCCATGAGCATGGTACATCTTTCTGTTTATATAGGTCTTTAATTTTCTTAGGCAAGATTTTGTTGTTTACAGTGCTCAGATATTGCATATATTATGTTGTATGTATTCCTAAATATTTTTATTTTTTGATGCTAATGTAAATGAATTTCAAATTTTTCATTTTCTCACTATTCATGGCTAATACTAATAAATACAATTGATTTTTTTGGTTATTGACTTTACAATATGGTGACCTTACTAAATTCACTGATTAATTTGTTCTAATACTTTTATTGTGGATTCCTTAGTGTTTTTTTCCTAAATAGACAGACATTGTGCCTCTAAGTAAAGGCAAGCTTGCATCTTCCTTTGCAATCTGTATGCCTTTTTTTTTTTCTTGCCACATATTACTAGGTAGGATGTTAAGTACAGCAGTAGGACGTTAAGTACGATGCTGAGCAAAAGTGGTGGGATTAGACGCCCTTGCCTTGTTCCTGATGTGAGGTAGAAACCATTCCATCTTAAACCGCAGTGATGTTAGCCATGGATTTCTTGTAGATGCCCTTATTAGGTTAAGGGATTTCCTTTCTATTCCTATTTTGCTGAATTTTAAAAACTGTGTATGTTGATTTTTGTCAGTGTTTTCCTGCATCTATTCTGATGATCATGTACTTCTCCGTTATCCCATTAATATTGTGAATTACATGGATTGATTTTCAGATGCTAAGCCAATTTTGCATCCTGGGATTAAACCCCACTTGGCCCTGATAGATTATCCCATTTATATACTGTTCGATTTTATTTGCTAAAATTTGTTAAGGTTTTTTTTTTTTTGGTATCTTTTTTTCTGGTATCTTTTTTTTCATGAGTGATGATTTGTCTAAAGCTGTCTTTTCTTATAAATTTGTTTTGAGAGGGTAGCACTGGTCTGGGGAATGTGTTGGGGTCTGTCTCCTTCCCCTCCGCTTTCTGACTGGCACTGCTACTACTGCTGCCGTCATTATTACCACTGCTACTGTTACTCCCGTTTTCCTTAAATGTTTGATAGAGCTCATCTGAGAAGCCATTTAGGTTTGAAGTTTTCTTTAGGGGACTGTTTGGAATTACAAATTTCAATTTAAAAAATTAATATAGAACTATTCAAGTTTTCTGTTTCTTCTTGGGTCATTTTTGGTCATTTGTGTTTTTCAATAAATTTCATTTCAGCTTGGGTTTCCCTGGTGGCTCAGAAGGTAAAGCGTCTGCCTGCAATGTGGGAGACCTGGGTTCAATCCCTGGGTCAAAGAGATCCCCTGGAGAAGGAAATGGCAACCCACTCCAGTACTCTTGTCTGGAAAATTCCATGGACGGAGGAGCCTGGTAGGCTTCAGTCCACGGGGTCACAAAGAGTCAGTCATGACTGAGCAACTTCACTTTCATTTCATCCTAGTTATGTATGATGTTCTTTTTATTCCTTTCTGAGGAGCCAAGGTATCTGTCTGCTATCATTTTTGTTCAGCCTGAAGAACTTCCTTTGTTGAGGAATATGTGTACTGACTCCAAATTGGGAAAGGAGTACATCAAGGCTGTATATTGTCACCCTGCTTATTTAACTTATATGCAGAGTACATCATGTGAAATGCTGGGCTGGATGAAGCACAAGCTGAAATCAAGATTGCTGGGAAAAATATCAATAACGTGAGACATGAAGATGACACCATGCTAATGGCAGAAAGTGAAGAATTAAAGAGCCTTTTGATGAAAAAGTTGGCTAAAACTCAACATTCAGAAAACTAAGATCATGGCATCCGGTCCCATCACTTCATGGCAAATAGATGGGGAAACAATGCAAACAGTCAGAGACTTTATTTTTTTGGGCTTCAAAATCACTGCAGATGGTGACTGCAGCCTTGAAATTAAAAGACACTTGCTCCTTGGAAGAAAAGCTGTGACCAACCTAGACAGCATATTAAAAAGCAGAGACATTACTTTGCTTTCGAAGGTTCATCTAGTCAAAGCTATGTTTTTTCCAGTAGTCATGTATGGATATGAGAGTTGGACTATACAAAAAGCTGAGCAGTGAAGAATTGATGCTTTTGAACTGTGGTGTTGAAGAAGACTCTTGAGAGTCCCTTGGACTGCAAGGAGATCCAACCAGTCCATCCTAAAGGAAATCAGTCCTGAATATTCATTGGAAGGACTGATGCTGAAGCTGAAACTCCAATACTTTGGCCACCTGATGCGAAGAACTGACTCATTTGAAAAGACCGTGATGCTGGGAGGGATTGGGGGCAGGAGGAGAAGGGGATGACAGAGGATGAGATGTTGGATGACATCACTGACTCTATGGACATGAGTTTGAGTAAACTCTGGGAGTTGGTGATGGACAGGGAGGCCTGGCGTGCTGCAGTCCATGGGGTTGCAAAGAGTTGGACACGACTGAGTGACTGAACTATGTGTACTAAAGATGGATTCCCTTAGGTTTCTTTTATTTAGAGAAGTCTTTATTTCTCCCGCAGTTTTGAGTGATCTTTTCTTAGACTGAACGCTCTGTAACCGTTCTTTCTTTCAGCACTTTATTGTTCTGCTCCACTCCTTTTGGTTCCCATTGTTCCGAATGAGGAGTCGCCTGTTGGACTGCCGTCCTCTTGTGTGTGATGACTCTCTTGCCGCGCTGACTCTCAGCTCTGTGACTGTGCTGTGCCCTGGCCTGGCATGTGTCACACAGCTACTGCTTAGTGTTTGTTGAGCATCTCAAATCTGTAAATGTATATCCTAATCAAATTTGGGGGAAATTTTGGCTCTTATACCCTCAAGATTCTTTTTCCTATCCTATTCTCTCTTTTCCTTCTGTGACTGCAATTACATGTATGTAAGACTGTCTTGTGTCTTTGAAGCTCTATTCATTTTATAAATATATGTGTATTCTGTGTGTGTTATATTTGGTGGTTTTGGTTGATTTGTATTTATATTCACTCTTTCTCCCTTCTGTCTTCTCCATTATATTTTTAATTCCATCAAGTGATTTTTTTAAAAAAAATTTCAGGTAGTATTTTCATCATTCTAGAATTTCTGCCTAATTCTTTTTATTATATCCACTTCTCTGTGAGATTTCCTGTCTTTGGACTCATTTTAGATGTTTTCATTTATATCATTGATGATGCTTATAATCATTGCTTTAAAAATTCTTGTCTGATAACACCACCATTTGGGTTATTTGGGATTCCTCTCAATTGACTTTATTTTTCTCCTTACTAAGGTTTCATTTTCCTGGTTTTTCATATTCCTGCAATTTTAGATTCTATCTTAGAAAGTTTGAACGTTAAATCAAGTAAACTCTAACTTCTGTTATAATTATTTTTCAATGAGTGTTGTTTCTTTTGTCTTGGTAGGCACTTATCTTAGTTGAACTCAAGCTGCATATTCTGTTTCTTGAGTGGCAGTTCTGATTTTAATTCAGACCTTTTGTGTTTAGCTACACTTTTTATTAGGTCCTGATCACGTGAGATTCAGAAACCAGCCAGAAATGTGGTAAGACAGAATTTGGGGATCCCTCTCTGGCCCCTTCTTTTCCAGGATTTCTCTTTCTCTCTAGGTTTATAGCTTATCTGGGCTTATTAATCTAGTTTTCTAAGCTACAAAGACCACTTTTTTTTTTTTTTTCCTACTGGTGCCTTTGCTATCCCTCATGTTACAGTACCCTGGCCTGGGTTAGATGCACTGAAAATATTCTCACGACTCGTCTCCTCTCAGCGTAGATTTCCCACCAGAGCTCACTCTTTAGTCCCTTTTGTATGACATGCTTAGTTGCTCAGTTTTGTCTGACTCTTTGCAACCTCATGGACTCCAGGCTCCTCTGTCCATGGGATTCTCCATGCAAGAATGCTAGAGTGGTTAGTCATTCCGTTTCAGGAATGGAACCCTGGTCTCCTGCATTGCAGGCAGATGCTCTACCAGCTGAGCCATCAGAGAAACCCCTGAAGTGCTTGTCGGTAGCTGCTTTTGGTATCACACTCAGAGTCGTTGTGATGATCTCTAAGAGGATTGGTCCAGAAGGACCTTACTCCACCATTACTGGAGAAGTCAAGTCAATATTTTCATATTAATTTGTAAAGCACTTTATGTTTTAAAAATATTAACAATTTGTTATGCATCATCATGAAAGGTAACTTTGTAAGTCTATTGTTTGGTTCAAACTTTTACTACTTCTGATATACAGAAATTTATTATTTTGATGTAATTAAATAAATAAGTTTGCGATTTCTTCTAAGTTTTGTTTAAAAATTCATTGTCATTCAAATACCAGATAAATACACACTTAGTTTTTTTCTTTTTTTAATGATCCTAGTTTTTATGTTAAACTTTTTAATCTCTTTTGAGTTTATTTTTCTGTACTATATAGAGTAATATTTTTCCCAAAGAGCAAGGTAATTTCCTAAACATAATATATGCAGCTGATATATTATATATATATATATTATATAATTATAATATATATTATATAATATATATTATATATATAATTATATATATATTATATAATTATATTATATATAATTATATATATATATATATTATATATATTAATATATATATATTTATATAATAATAATATAATTATTATATATATATATATTATATATATTTTTATAGTAGTCACAATGTTTACAATATAGAAAATTAATTTTTAACTTTTTAATTTTCACCTTTAAATTTAAGGTGAAAATATATAGCATTAGCAAACTGTATCAAAATACTGCTTGAAGTCTGGAAAAGAAAGTTTGAGTAGGAAAGATGAAACTTTGTTTCATATGTTAATAGCAAGGCATTAAACCACTGTCACAATCTACTTATTGTACACCTGATGAAATCACTTAATCAATCGCTCTTTCTCGTGACCACATACATGGTGCTAAGAGCAGAAGTAATAACCAATCAAGCATTAGCTGATATAAAGGAATCATAACTGCAGTGCTATACAAGTGTTAGCCGCTGATGATACTAATACTTAGGTGCTGATAAATGCAATAGAGGATAGAGACATGGTGCTGCAGGACAAACAGCCCTGCCTAGGGAAATAAGGGGAGGCTTCCTTGAGAGAGTGATGATTAAGTTGAGGTTTGCAAGAAGAGTAGAATTAACTACCTAAAGTGTGGGAGATAGTGAGGGGGAATGTGGCAGTTAGCAAAGGCAGCAGCGAGTTTAAGGAACCTGGGGCAAGAAGAGCACAAGCGTTTTGAGGAATCTAAGGAGCTGAGAGAAAGGGGCAGCATGGTACGGGATAAAGTCGGAGATGTGAATAGGGTCAAACTATGCAGGCTGTGCTTACTGAAAGACTGTAATTTTTGTCCTAAGAGTAATGAGGAGTTGTGGAAAGATTTTAAGCAAAAGAGTGATCACATTTGCATTTCAAAAAGAGCAGGCCGATTAAAGTGTGAAAATACTTCAGTGGAAGGCAACAATAGGTACAGGAGACCCATGAGCTATCGCAAAGATTAGAATGAGAAAAGATGGTAGCTTGGCACCACACGTGGATATATGAATGGATGGACAGTTGGGTGGATGGGTGCAAATGTAAACCAGTCGGGTGTGTGTGTGTGTGTGTGTGTGTGTGTGTGTGCTAAGTCACTCAGTCCTGTCCAACTCTGCATCCCTATGGACTGTAGCCTGCTGGGCTCTTCCCTCCAAGGGATTCTCCAGGCGAGAATACTGGACTGGGTTGCCGTGCCCTCCTCCAGGGGATCTTCCCAATTCAGGGACTGAACCTTCGTCTCTGACGTCTGTCTGCATTGGCAGGCAGGCTCTTGACCACGGGTGCCACCTGGGAAGCCCACTACAGTCTTAAGGCAACTTAAGTTTGGTTCCCACTGTCTCTTTAAATTTCCTCAGTTGGGTTAGTTCTTTTCCCCCTGGATGAAACGTATGAGCAGACTTTGATTTTTCTGGTTTGTCTAGAATCACACAAACAGCCCCAGCTTACTAGTTGCAATAGTTAGTCCCAGATCATGGTCAAAGCTGTAGACCTGATTTAAATGTGAATCAGGTTCCCGGCCCAGTCACGGCCTGCTGGGGGCACAAATGGCCTCTTCCCCTCTCCCCATTTGGCACTTCTCTTCCTTCCCCATATTGCAAACTTGGGTTCTGACTCCTCCAGGGCAGGAGTGCCCAGAGGAAGGAGAGGAAAAAAGGGGAGCAGGAATGTTCGTACTGGACTGGCTCTCCTGTGAGCTGGAAACTGCATTCTCTGGGCCTAGCAAGTGTCTTTTGTCTGCAGGCGTTTCCTTTGAGGACAGCTCTTGCTGGGTCTCTGGGTTTCGCACTTGGATCTCAAGTCTGCAGTTCTTTGATGAAGGCAAAAGCATCTCCATCTCAGCTGGTCACTTACTTCTCCCCGCCTCGGCCTCTGGAAACCTGGAGATAGGGAAGGGACGCTTCCCTTTACTGAGGTCCATTCATTCTTCCAAGTGGCTCTCTTGGGCAGGACCTAGATGACCCCGTGTATTTGTGTATGCTCTCCCACACGTGACCCATGTGAGATTCTCAGGAGATCCTCCGCATTATTTCCCTGCCGACTCTGAGAGTAAGCCAGCAGTCTTGCCAACACCCACTCTGCCCGCCACCATTTTCGGTCAACAGCTGAGCAGCTTGTCTCCCGTGTACACGATTTCTGTTCTCTGATACACGGGACCCTCCATGGCAGGAGCGCCCAGGTAGAACACTTCTTCCCACAAGGCTTGAGATGTGGGTACACGTTGTCCATCCTGCTTAAGGCTTGGGGCTCTCTCAGACATATCTAAAGCTTTTCACCCCAGACTTTCTCTCTTATTCCTCTATTTTCTGGACCTAGAACAGGAACATCTTGGGGCTTTTATTCTGCCTACCACTCCAATTGAACTCTTCAAATAATAAGTTTGAAAGAATTATTTCAGGAGCATTAGAATTTTAATCAAATCCCTTTGTTTCTCCCTTCAATGTATGCTACTGTGAACAGAATATAGAGACATGGAGATGTACAGTCAGTTTGCTTTTTCCTTGCTTTTAAAAAGTCAATTTGCAGTATTATTTTACCAAATTATTTTGTTTACCTTATATACAAAATTTCGTATAAATTCACTGCTGCCATTTAGTTCAATAGTAAGTACCTAATGCATGCAGTGTTATAGAAAAAATTGTTTGAAATTCTATCTTTGTTTTTTCTAATCCAGATTTGGACTTAAAACCACCACTAAAGTCAATTGGAAGCAATTTTTAACATCATTTTATGAACCTCAATATGAAGCTAGCAATAAAGCTCCCTTGACAAAAAGAAATAGGTATGTAAAAGAAAAAAAAATGAAGTTTGGTTACTCATATCATAATATGTAAAAGGTTAGAGAATATTCAAATTACTTTTTCTTCATTTATCAAATGACAAATTAGTCTTCATTGAATAATTAGACTTTTACATATTGATGTATAGCTTACAAAAATTATTTTCCATATATTTTTTCTTATTTAAAATTACCTTAAACTGTAAGGTAGGTATAATTATTATTCCAACTTCTAGATGGCAAAATAGGACATTAAGGGAGTCTTCACTAGATCACAGGCTTCATGAGCCATGGAGGCAGAATCGGAGCCTAAATGTCCTCTGCAGACACCCACCCTGCTAAGATCAGTCTCTGAGCACCAAGTATCTTCTTGTAGAACTGGGTACACACATGTAATTCTTAAATGTTATGTGGAAAAGAGCAATGTATGCTAACTTGTTTTCCAGCCACACTCTGCGTGGAGCATATACTGTGGATTATTTGCCTTGAGTGCCATTATTTTCATTTTCTTTCTAATGTCTATTATAACTTGAGATTTACATTATCACATAAATTGTGGTGGGGGCCCCGAAACATAAAAAGACACTTAATAATATGACATTTTAGCTTTTAGACTTTCACTCGAAGAACAATTTTGTTGGTGTGATATGCACCCTGTATTGATCGCCCTATATGAATCTTAAAAAAAAAAAAACAGCCTTTATAACCTCAGCACATTCATTGAAAGCACTACGCTCTATTGTAAAGTGAAATATACCACAGAGTTAATTCCCATTTCACTAGGTCCAATCCCTGTCTCAGGGTTTATGAATATTTAATGAACTCCCTGGTCACCAGCCTTCCAGGTATTCAGAGCCCCGTGCCCCAACTCCCCCACACAAGCAGTTCTGTGAGTTCGTTTCTTAAGTGAAGTTACTTCTATTTCTTTATAGTTTTCTTGTCCCACAGCACCTTGTTCAGGACTGTACAAATTAACCTGTGAACTTTATTTACTTTAAAAGAGTAGCTCTCAACTGGGGGCTGTCTTGGCCCCCCAGGAGAGGTTTTGCAGCGTCATGGGACAGGTTTGGTTGTCCCACCTGGGGCAGGGGTGCTACCACTCTCCACTGGGTACAGCCTGGAGATGCTGCTAAACATCCCTCAGTGCACAGCGCGGGGCCTCCACCCTCTCTCCCCTCCTACCCCCGCAACAAAGAACTGTCCGGCCCCAGCGTCAGTGGTACTGTGGGAGATAAAACTGATGCAAACATTCACACCAGTGTTTGTGGTCTTCAGAAAAGCCAGCTTCCAAGTCCCATGAAGAACTTAGACCCAGCATTTCTGCTACTTCCTATGTTCCGTAAAAGTGGCGGCAGGGGTGTGTGTGTGTTTGTATGTTCTCGTACAACTGGAAAAAGCTAAGACGGCCATACAGATGCAGCAGTGAACTCCCCTAAATGATCTGAGAGATGTTCAGAGCCAGTCTGATTCACTGCCATTCTTTATTTCGTGGGACATGTCAAACCGTCTAATTGAACCCTGAAAAGGGAGGCTGGCAAGTATATATTGCCAGGAGGTTCTTCAGCCTCCGCTGTGATATGAATCCCCAGTGAAGTTGGCTCTGATCTCCCCAGTGGATGGTCACAGGCCTCCAAGCGTACATGCAGGCTGCTGGCCCTGATCTCAGGGGATGCAAGCAAGAGGCAAGTGAGGGGGACGGGTCTGATAACAGAGGTGGTCCTGGCAGTCATGGCCGCTGTCAGCTGCGAGGGACAGCCCGTGAAGGTCGACGTCCTCACTGTTCCAAAACGAACTGTGTGTCCTTGGTGATGGTGTGGGTGAGTGGGTGCAACACACTGCCTCTGCAAGGAGGTGCTGCTTTCAGCCGTGATCTCAGCAGTGACCAGTCTGTTCTCAACCGTGATCTCGGCATCTTTCCTGGTCTTTTTTTGAGACCAAAGGCTCGAACTGGCCAGACGGCTGGCCACAACTATTCGGCAAAGGAAGGGGAAAGTGATGGGGCTGCAAGACTAATTGACGCCTGTGAGAACTGCATGCAAGCTGGCTCCCTGATTAGGTACCATTTTGACTGAGTGACAGATGGGCCCACACGAGCATGTGACACTTTTTGGAAGAGGAGCCATCCAGAAATAAAGCGTTAGTATAGATGTTGTTAGGGTGATTTTCTTTCTTTTTTTTTTTTTTGCATTAAGAACAAAGGTCAAGAACATAACTTTATTCCTGCCTTTCTCTTAATTTTGTAGCATCAACTTTAGAAATCAGGTTCACAAGGAAAACATTATCACGAAGTTATTTAGACATGAAGATCACTATTCATCGTTGAAGAAAGCACTGCTGCTCATCAAGTCTGTAAGATTTTGAAACTCTGGTGAAAAACTCACTGTTGTGAGGAAGGCTAACACTCAACAGGGCCAATAAAACACTGTATACTCATTAATTTATCACTCAACAAATATTTTTGAGCTCCCATTATATGCCATGTGCTTCTCAGGTGGCTCAGTGATAAAGAATCCGCCTGCAATGCAGGAGATGTAGGTTTGACCCCTGGGTGGGGAAGATCCTCTGGAGGAGGAAATGGCAACCCACTCCAGTATTACTGCCTGGGAAATTCCATGGACAGAAGAGCCTGGTGGGCCACAGTCCACCGGCTTGCAAGAGTTGGACAGAACTTAGCGACTAAACCACCACCACCACCATTATATGCTGGCACTTCTTCTGAGTGCTTAGGGATGCAAAGCCTGACCTCAAGAGCTGGGTCTAGTTGGGAAGATAGGGGACATAAAGTTTACTGCAATGTAGTGAGGTGAGTGCGGGGGGCTGAGGATTAAGGATGGAGTGACTCATCAGCATTAGCTGTACAATTAAGGACTAACCTTGACCCGTCAAGCTTTCTTCCCATCCCCACGGGTTCATAACCAACTCGTAGCCCTGAATGGGAACGTTTTCTTAGCCCCAGAATAGTCTGTTTAATTGCTTCCCTGTCCTGCAAAGGGAGGCTTGTCCATGATGTTGCTTTAAACATTAGCTCCTGCCCCCTTTCACATTCATTTTAGAAAGCAGCATTCGGATGCCTTTGGTTCAGAGCCACATCTCACACGTTAGTTATTTACTGAGCGCATCCGATTACTGAATCTCTAGTAAATAACCAGGAGTGCAGTGAACTACTTTGCCTCAGGCTCAAACACAGAAGAGGAGTCCCCTGGCCTCCGGGTCCCCCTGGCCAAGCCCGCCACCCTGGGATAGTCTCCGCCGTGAGCCGGGCTCAGGGGAGGCTCCCAGGGCCTGGAGGAGGGCTGGAGGGTTCCGGTTTGCACTCCGCTCTGGAGGCTGCAGCTGCACTCCTCTATCCATCTAGAATGCCTCTGCACAGCGTGGATTCCAAGCTCTGGGTTCTGCTTTGTCCGGGGGAGATGCTCTAGCTGGTGCGCCAGGCACAGTTCCTCTTCACACCTACTGAGCTGTTCTCTGAGAACCACCCGGAATAGGGAACCCATTCTCCACACCAGGCTCTGCCCTCAGAGACTTTTGTGGTGTCCACTCACTTCAGCCTCTCGATACCTCTGTCAGGCAGACACTGTCATTACCTTCAGGTGATCCTTTTTGTTTCGCCCTCACTTGCTAAGGAAAGGAGGCTGGGGATGAGTGCCCGGCCCGAGGCTCCCCCTGCTAGTGAGCGGTGGGGCTGAGATTGGAACCAGCTGCGCCCGGAGCTGGCGCACTTCCGCCCTGCACTGAGCCGCCCGCCAGCACGCTGACCAGGCAACTGCTTTAAGATAAACGAAGGCTCCCATGTGTTCACCCGCCTCAGCTTTTATTAGTATATTGAAGAAGTAATTTAATTAAAAACGGTGAAATCTTCACCTCCGCTAATGGAGGGCTGTAATAATGCTTGCCGAGCCAAATCTTAGTGACTTAGCAGTCCCTGAGGTACCTCTGGACAAACAGACTGATGAATGCACACAGGAGAAGGTGGGGAATTGAGTGTCTGCTCTGAGCCAGACGGAACCCACCAGTGAATAAGGCGAAGTCCCACTGCCGACGAGTTCACCCTCCGGAGTTTCGCAGGAGAGCCACAGCCATCACATACCGAGAGCCACAGAGGTGGGGTTTCTAATGGGGACCCCCCACCCCACGCCTGCCAATCATTTGCCTGGGTCTTGGCCACATTCTGGGACCTGGTAGCAGAAGGAGAGCAGAGGGAAAGAGCCAGCAGTGGGCACGGAATGGCGTTTGGCCACAGAGGACGGCCCTAGGAAGCAGGACCCACTCCTGCCATAGAGAAGGATGCAGAATTGTTAGAAGACGGGCTTTCAGTCTGCTCCAAGTCTCACACCCCACGGAGCTGTGTGTGCTGCCTGAGTATGCCTCTGCCCTCGTGCTAAGTGGACCCCCTCACTCCACTGACTTACGTTGAAGTCAGGTGTGGCTCATGTTCCAGCACCCGGAAACAGCTTGTACCCTGCCTATTCATGTACTTCATTCTCAGTGCTGTCGTCTGCAGCTCGCATGATTTTATGAGTAGAAGGTCCCAAAGAACCTTCCAAAAATTATTAGAATTAAAAAAATATATATTAGAATTCATCATAGAATTGAGAAGGTCATTGGATACAGGGTCAATATACAAAGATCAGTAATATTTCTATAAACTGCAATAAGCAACTGGAAAAAGAAGTTTTAAAGTATTATTACTAATAATCCTTAAAAAAAAACCCAAATACCTAGAAATATATCTAACCAAAAATGTGCAAATCCTCTGTGTTGAAGACTTGGAAGATTGCTTGTACACATAGCCACCTGCTACAAACTCAGGGTGTGTAGAAGGAAGACATGCTTCTCAGCTCATTCTCTGAGGCCAATGTTACCTTAATGCCAAAGGCAGATGAAGAGATCACAAGAAAAACCATAGACCAATATCCTTCATGAATATAGTTGCAAGAAATCTCAAAAATATTAGCAAACCGAACCCAGCAATGTGTAAAAAGGATTAAATGCTATGGCCACATGAGGTTCATCCCAGGATGGCAAGATTGGTTTAACTTCCAAAAGATCAATTACCATCACACACAATATTAATAGAAACAAAGGACAGATCTGCATGACCATAAATGCAGAAAAAAATTTTGAAAAATTCAACACTCATTCATGATAACAGCTTTCAACCAACTAGAAATAGAAAGGAAATTCCCTAACCTGATAAAGGGCCTTTATGATAAACCCAAAGCTAACAGCATAGTTGGGCTTCCCTGATGGCTAGTAAAGAATTCGCCTGCCAATGCAAGAGGCTCAGGTTTGAAGGTAGGAAGGAATTGGTGATAGGTAGGAAGGATAGGTGAGGAGGAAATGGCAACCCACTCCAGCATTCTTGCCTGGGAAATCCCATGGACAGAGGAACCTGGCAGGCTATAGTCCATGGGGTTGCAAAAGAGTCCGTCACAATTTAGTGACTAAACAGTAACAGCACAGTTAATGACAAAAAACTAAACACTCCCCACAAAATCAGGCTGTGGGCTGCTGCTGCTGCTGCTGCTAAGTCACTTCAGTCGTGTCCAACTCTGTGCGACCCCATGACGGCAGCGCACCAGGCTCATCCCTGGGATTCTCCAGGCAAGAACACTGGAGTGGGTTGCCATTGCCTTCTCCAATGCATGAAAGTGAAAAGTGAAAGGGAAGTCGCTCAGTCATGTCCGACTCTTCGCAACTCCATGGAGTGCAGCCCACCAGGCTCCTCCATCCATGGGATTTTCCAGGCAAGAGTACTGGAGTAGGGTGCCATTGCCTTCTCTGCCCGAAATCAAGAAAAACACAATAATGTCAGCTCTTTCCAACATTATACTGAAGTTCTAGATGATGTAATCAGGAAAGAAAAGAAATAAAAGGCATACACATTGGGAAGAAAAAAGGAAGACTGTCTTTAATCCCAGACTTGATCTTGTAATAGAAAATTCTAAGGAATGCACTTACACATAGACTGCTAGAACTAACAAATGAATCCATCAAGGTTACAGGATACAAGTTCCAGGTACAAAATCAGTTACATTTCCATGAATTAGCAACGAACAATCCGAAAACAAACTTCAGTAAGCAATTCCATTCACAGCAGCATAAAAAGAATAAGAAACTTAGAAGTAAATTTAACAGAAGAAGGCCAGGTTTGTGTACTGAAAATTATAAAACACGGTAAAAAGGAAAGAAGATGTAAAAACGTGAAGAGACATTTAACGTTCATGGATTAGAACACTCAATATTATTAAGGTGGCAGTTCTTTCCAGATTGATCTGTAGATTTAAAGAAAGCCCGTCACAATTCCAGCTGGCTTTTTTTTTTTTTTTTTTTTTTTGCAGAAATTGTAAATCTGATCTTAAAATTCATTTGGAAATGCAAAGGTTGCAGAAGAGCTAAAACAATTTTGGAAACAAAGAGCGCAGTTAGAGTACGGGCATGGGATAGACACTGATCAATGGAACATAACTGAGGGTATGGAAATAAACCCTCACACTGGTGGTCAATTAGTTTTCAACCACTTCAGCAGGTGAAAGAATAATCTTTTCAACAAAGGGTGCTGAGACAAGTGGGTATGCCAACAAAAGTCATATAGTCAAAGCTATGGTTTTCCAGCAGTCATGAACGGATGTGAGAGCTGGATCATACACAAAGCTGAGTACCAAAGAATGGATGTTTTCAAATTGTGGTGTTGGAGAAGAACTCTTGAGAGTCCCTTGGACTGCATGGAGATCAAACCCATCAATCCTAAAGGAAGTAAACCCTGAATACTCACTGGAAGGACTGATGCTAAAGCTGAAGCTCCAGTACTTTGGCTACCTGATGTGAAGAGCCAACTCTTGGAAAACAACCTGATGATGGGAAAGATTGAGGGCAGGAGGATAAGGGGTTGACAGAAGATGAGACAGTTGGATGACATCACCAACTCAATGGGTGTGAGTTTGAGCAAACTCTGGGAGATAGTGAAGGGCAGGGAAGCCTGGAGTGCTGCAGCCCACAGGGTCACAGAGATTCTGTCACGACTTAGACTTTTTACAACGTAAAAAGATGAAGTTAGACCTTTTCTTTACATTATATACAAAAATTAACTGAAAATGGACCATAAACCTAAATATAAGAGCTAAAACAGTAAATGTCTTAGAAGAAGACATGTGTATAATTCTTTGTGACCTTGTGTTAGGCAAAGGTTTTTTTAGATGTGATACTAAAAGCATGATCCATAAAACAACAAAATGTATAAATTGGACTAATTTAGAATTAAAAGATTTTGTTCTTCAGAAGATACCATTAAGGAGGTGAAAAGACAAACCACAAACTGGGAGAAAACGTATGCAAATTCTATACCTGGTAAAGGACTTACATCTAGAATATATGAGAACGCTTAGAACTCAATAAGAAGACTACCCAATTTTTAAAATGGACAAGATTTCAATAGACATTTCACCAAAGAATATGTAGGAATACCCTGCTAACACAGGAAGCGGAGCTCAACATTGTTAGTCATCAGGGAAATGCAAATCAATAGGGCAGTGAGATGCCACCTCACACTCCCTGGACTGGCTACTATCAGCAAGACAGATAACAGTAAGTGCTGGTGATGCTGTGGAGATGGCACTTACACACCCCTGGTGGGTCATACAGTGGTACAACTGCTGCAGAAAGCAACAGAGTCGTTGCTGAACAGTAACAAATTCACCACGTGACCCAGGAATTCTACTCCTAGATACATCTGCCCAAGGGAAACAAAAACACATGTCCACACAAAGCTCGTGTGCAAGAGTCCACAGTAACAGTATTCCTCATTTCCAAACTGGAAGCAGTCCACATGTTCATCAACTCACAATAATATAAAATGTGCCGTATCATACAATGGAATAGTAGTAACCGGAATAAAAAGGAACAAAATACCGGTCCATGCAACATCATGGATGAGCCCCACAAACATACCTGTTGAAGGAAGACGGAAGAAGGTGCATACACATAAAATGTCGTACGAGTTTATTTACATGAAATATCCAGAAAAAAGCAAATATGTATATAGAGAGAAACTAGATCAGTCCCTTAGGATAGGATAGAAATGCAGAGTGACAGCAAATGGGCAAAGGTTTCTTTGGGTGTGATGAAAACACTCGAATTAGAGAGTGATGGCAACCCACTCCAGTACTCTTGCCTAGAAAATCCCATGACGGAGGAGCCTGGTAGGTAGGCTACAGTCCATGAGGTCACAAAGAGTCAGACACGACTGAGTGACTTCACTTTCAATGGTTGATTTTAGAGCTAACACCCAAAAAAGATGTCCTTTTCATTATAGGGGACTGGAATGCAAAAGTAGGAAGTCAAGAAACACCTGGAGTAACAGGCAAATTTGGCCTTGGAATATGGAATGAAGCAGGGCAAAGACTAATACAGTTTTGCCAAGAGAACGCACTGGTCATAGCAAACACCCACTTCCAACAACACAAGAGAAGACTCTACACATGGACATCACCAGATGGTCAACACTGAAATCAGATTGATTATATTCTTTGCAGCCAGATGGAGAAGCTATATACAGTCAGTAAAAACAAGACCAGGACCTGACTGTGACTCAGATCATGAACTCCTTATTGTGAAATTCAGGATTAAATTGAAGAAAGTAGGGAAAACCACTAGACCATTCAGGTATGACCTAAATCAAATCCCTTATGACTATACAGTGGAAGTGAGAAATAGATTTAAGGGACTTGATCTGATAGATAGAGTGCCTGATGAACTATGGACAGAGGTTCATGACATTGTACAGGAGACAGGGATCAAGACCATCCCCATGGAAAAGAAAAGCAAAAAGCAAAATGGCTGTCTGGGGAGGCCTTACAAATAGCTGTGAAAAGAAGAGAAGTGAAAAGCAAAGGAGAAAAGGAAAGATATAAGCATCTGAATGCAGAGTTCCAAAGAATAGCAAAAAGAGATAAGAAAGCCTTCCTCAGCGATCAATGCAAAGAAATAGAGGAAAACAACAGAATGGGAAAGACGAGAGATCTCTTCAGGAAAATTAGAAATACCAAGAGAACATTTCATGCAAAGATGGACTCGATAAAGGACAGAAATGGTATGGACCTAACAGAATCAGAAGATATTAAGAAGAGGTGGCAAGAATACACAGAAGAACTGTATAAAAAAAATCTTCATGACCCAGGTGATCATGATGGTGTGATCACTGACCTAGAGCCACACATCCTGGAATGTGAAGTCCAGTGGGCCTCAGAAAGCATCACTACGAACAAAGCTAGTGGAGGTGATAGAATTCCAGTTGAGCTCTTTCAAATCCTGAAAGATGATGCTGTGAAAGTGCTACACTCAATATGCCAGCAAATTTGGAAAACTCAGCAGTGGCCACAGAACTGGAAAAGGTCAGTTTTCATTCCAATCCCTAAGAAAGGCAATGCCAAAGAATACTCAAAACTACTGCACAATTGCACTCATCTCACACTCTAGTAAAGTAATGCTTAAAATTCTCCAAGCCAGGCTTCAGCAATACGTGAACCGTGAACTTCCTGATGTTCAAGCTGGTTTTAGAAAAGGCAGAGGAACCAGAGATCAAATTGCCAACATCCGCTGGATCATGGAAAAAGCAAGAGAGTTCCAGAAAAACATCTATTTCTGCTTTATTGACTATGCCAAAGCCTTTGACTGTGTAGATCACAATAAACTGTGGAAAATTCTGAGAGAGATGGGAATACCAGACCACCTGATCTGCCTCTTGAGAAATTTGTATGCAGGTCAGGAAGCAACAGTTAGAACTGGACATGAAACAACAAACTGGTTCCAAATAGGAAAAGGAGTACATCAAGGCTGTATATTGTCACCCTGTTTATTTGACTTATATACAGAGTACATCATGAGAAATTCTGGGCTGGAAGAAGCACAAGCTGGAATCAAGATTACTGGGAGAAATATCAATAACCTCAGATATGCAGATGGCACTACCCTTATGGCAGAAAGTGAAGAGGAACTAAAAAGCCTCTTGATGAAAGTGAAAGAGGAGAGTGAAAAAGTTGGCTTAAAGCTCAACATTCAGAAAACGAAGATCATGGCATCTGGTCTCATCACTTCATGGGAAATAGATGGGGAAACAGTGGAAACAGTGTCAGACTTTATTTCTGAGGGCTCCGAAATCACTGCAGATGGTGATTGCAGCCATGAAATTAAAAGACGCTTACTCCTTGGAAGGAAAGTTATGACCAACCTAGATAGCATATTCAAAAGCAGAGACATTACTTTGCCAACAAAGGTCCCTCTAGTCAAGGCTATGGTTTTTCCTGTGGTCATGTATGGATGTGAGCGTTGGACTGTGAAGAAAGCTGAGCGCCGAAGAATTGATGCTTTTGAACTGTGGTGTTGGAGAAGACTCTTGAGAGTCCCTTGGACTGCAAGGAGATCCAACCAGTCCATTCTGAAGGAGAACAGCTCTGGGTGTTCTTTGGAAGGACTGATGCTAAAGCTGAAACTCCAGTACTTTGGCCACCTCATGCGAAGAATTGACTCCTTGGAAAAGACTCTGATGCTGGGAGGGATTGAGGGCAGGAGGAGAAGGGGACGACAGAGGATGAGATGGCTGGATGGCATCACTGACTCAATGGGAATGAGTTTGAGTGAACTCCTGGAGTTGGTGATGGACAGGGAGGCCTGGCATGCTGTGATTCATGGGGTCGCAAAGAGTCGGACATGACTGAGTGACTGAACTGAACTGAATGGTTGTTTATTGAAAATCATAAATATTAGTTGTTGACAACTCCTACTTGAACATTAAACAATGGTCACTCCCCCACCAAAAAGTACCGTGAACATACCCTCTAAATTACTTAATTTTGTCCAAGAAAATCTTCTGTCCTTTTCAAGTTTTGGACCCTAAATTTGTAATTGTCATTCATACACTACTGTATCACTTAATAAGTCTTTGGTCACATTAATATTCACTATATCTCTTTATGAAGAGATAGGGTCCTTTATTTCCCCTGCCTTTCCAGTAAATAGTTTCTCTCAATTTTGATATTCAATTTACTTATTGGTAATTTTTTATTCTGGGAGAGGAAGTTTGCCTCCCAGTATTATGCTCATAACATGTTTTCTTTATGGTGCGTGGCTGAAATTTTTCTCGCTAAGTAATTGTCCATTTATGAAATTGACGAGGTTGGTGGTAGTGCAAACAAGCATAATTAACATTCTAAGTAAATTGGCAAGGTGTAATTGAATTTCCAGGAAATGCTATGCACAGTGTGGCTGAGCTGCAGGGTCCTCAGGTGGGTTAGGGCAGGAAAAGCTGTTTGGCTTCTGAGACCAGCAGCATTCAGCCTGTCCCGGGGAGACGGTCAGCTCTTTGTTGCCACATCCTGACGAAGAACATCGTAGCAACGGCACTGGCAAAGTTCTAGATTCCCTCCCCCGACTGCTCTTGGCACGTGGGTTATACAGTGAGCATCAGCTGAGGTTTTCGTATTTCAAATCACAATTCTATTTGGCTCCAAATCTTGATTTATTAAGTGCTGCCCCATACATGTCCTGCTTTTCCTTCCTTTTTTTCTTTTTTTAAAAAAATTCCCTTATAATATTTTCATGCTCAGAAACCTGACGGACAGATAACAGGGCAAGAACTGCAACGTATTCTAAATTGCATGGTGGTAAAAGTAAGTGATTCAGAATTCAAGGAACTAATGCGAATACTTGACCCTGGGTGCACCGGATGTGTCAACGTCAGCAAGTTTATTGAGCTAGTTGAAGAGAGCCCCAAGGTGAGTTTTGCCACAACTTCATGGTTTTTTTCTGTTTACGGTAGGAAACTTAAGTGTCGTTAGTGAAGTAAGAGATGCAGGTGAGATATGGTTTAAATACTTGAATGCACATTTTCCACCAGAGTTAATTTTAATTTTAAGTAAGAGTTGTGTTTAAAAGCTGTTTGATTTTAAATTTTGGTTTCTAAACCTGGATTCGATCCCTGGGTTGGGAAGATCCCCTGGAGAAGGGAAAGGCTCCCCACTCCAGGATTCTGGCCTGGAGAATTCCGCGGGCTGCAGTCCATGGGGTCGCAGAGAGTCAGACACGATTGAGCAACTTTCACTTTTCTAAATCTCACTGAAGGATGAACTTTGACATTTCCAAAAACCTTTCCTTGAATGGCAGCACTTGATACACCAGATATAACTCCTTTTCCCAGCCTTTCGATAGCACTGCTAGATCCTGCGTGCCCATGCAGGAGATGTAAGAGAGGCAGTTTCAATCCCTGCGTCGGGAAGATCCCCCTGGAGGGGGGCATGGCAGCCCGCTCCAGTGTTCTTGCCTGGAGAATCCCATGGACAGAGGAGCCTGGTGGGCCACAGTCCATGGGGTCGCAAAGAGTCAGACACGACTGAAGTGACTTAGCATGAATGCGTTTGAAATCAAACAATTGCTAATTGCCTCTAGTGGCAAACACTTTTGGTATTTATTTCTTTTGGTTGAAAAGTTGATAGTTTTGTTATTATTAATCCTTCTATAAAGCTAACTTTAATAGCTATTTAGCATTTTAAAATTTTAAGGACTTTGAAAAAATCAGATTAGTTTCAGATAATGCATGCCATGGACATTAGCAGAGTCTCATCGAAATGTTTGCTGAAGATTTCTTTTTACCAGGTACAGGTTACCTTTTAGTTTAAATATTAGGGTTTGTGTGCGTTCCTGGTGAGTTGCTTCAGTTGTGTCCAACTCTTTGGGAACCCATGGACTCCTGTGACCACCAGCCTCCTCTGTCCATGGGATGCTCCAGGCAGGAACACTGGAGTGGGTTGCCATGCCCTCCTCCAGAGGATCTTCCTGACCCAGGGATGGAACCCACTTCTCTCACATCTCCTGCACTAGCAGGCGGGGTCTTACTACTGTTGCCACCTGGGAAGCCCACCTTGTGCACATCCGCCCACGTCACTGGCTCCTTCTTGAGCTGTTTTAGAAGTGAGTCCCAGAACCCTTTCACCTGCAGAAACAGAGAACTGCAGCTTCTTCAGAGTTCCCCAGTGGGACAGAGACTGCCCCAGCTTCTGTGCATCATCGCCTCTGCCCATCACCACGTCTCTGCACATTTTTGTTGTTCAGTTGCTCAGTCGTGTATGAGTCTTTTTGACCCCATGGACTGCAGCATGCCAGGCTTCCCTGGAGCTTGCTCAAACCCACGCCCATTGAGTCGGTGATGCCATGCAACCGTCTCGTCCTCTGTTGCCCCCTTCTCCTCCTGTCCTCAGTCTTTCCCAGCATCAGGGTCTTTTCCAATGAGTTGGCTCTTCCCATCATGTGGTCAAAGTATTGGGACTTCAGCTGTAGCATCAGTCCTTCCAATAAATATTCAGGGATGATTTCTTTTAGGATTGACTACATGTAGCCATCCTTTTTCCTCTTTCTTTTTTAATCAAATCCAATCTTCTTTTCTGTGATACAAAACTGTAGACATGTGAGAGTGTGCTTTCCACGTGGCCAGCATCATGGTCAGGGCCTGCTCTAGATCAGACCCTGTCTGCCTCCGGGTTTGCAGTCCTGTAATGACTATAGCTTCATAGATAAAGCAGAATGCCCCGACGGAGTGCCTTGTGGTCCAGTCTGGCCACCTCTCATGGGGTCTCCTCACCATCTTCCCGTTCTCGGCCTCCCCTGGCTCCCTCCACCAACCTCAGCATCGCAGCTCCTGCCAGGATCCCCTTCCCACTCCCTCGTCAGGGGCCCTTCAGTGGGTCCCAGCCTTCCCGGCGATCCCCTGGACCCCTCTGACGAAGCCAGCCTTGCAGTCATCAACCTCACACGCCTGTTCCAGCCCTGGGATCACGTGTGTATCATGATGTTGTCGTGCCTCTCAGAAGGCGGGGACTTCTCTGTTTTCACTGCCAGCGGCACCCTCAAGCATAGTCCAGTGCTAGGCACCCTCACAAAGCAGTGTGTTGAGTGAATATTAATATAAACAGATGGATTAGAAACACTGGAACACAGAGATGTGCAAATACAAGAAAATTAAGATCACCGCTAATTCTCACATGGAGGAATTGTGTTACGTTTTTACTCAGTCTTACATGCTCTTCCAAACCTTTATACGTTTATACACATACACACTATATTTTGCAGCTTTATTGAGGTATAATTGATATACAGAAGTACACAATTTAATATACAGTATGCAACTTGATGAGCTGGATATATGTATATATATATTTTTTCATATATGATATCTATTTTATTTTAAAATGAGATATGTAATTAGTGACTTTTAAATTTATCATCAGTTAACATATTGTTAACCCTTAGCGTAAGTAAAAATTCTGCTGTGTAATATTAAAAGATACAGCGTCTTCCCCCTTGTTATAATCTAGGTGTTCATTATTTAATTTCTAGGTGATGGATTTTTTTCACATTTGTTGTACTTTTTAAAATAAGCACAATTTGAATGTTGATATCCTCATTTCCAGGCGGGGGCTGGTGGGCAGACACACCTGCCCAGGTCTAAACTGTTGTCTAGTCAGGGACAGAACTGACAGCCCGGAGCCCGTCTGCCTCCTAGGCTCCCACTGCCTTTATGAGTGATTTGTATCTATACACATTTTCTGTTTCCCAATCAGCTACACAAAATACCTGCCTGTAAAGACACCAAGATGCCTCTCTTCCTGGCTTGGGATTCAGTAAGTAACGCTTTCCTGTGTGGCCCCAGGGTGCTACCTCCCACCCCAGGTTACAAACATGCAACTTGGTAAATACAATTTTTTTTTTTCCTGGTAGGTGGAAGAAATTATTCATGACTCGATTGCTAAGAATCTATCAGCTTTCTGTAATATGCTGCGGTCATATGACCTCGGAGACACAGGACTCATTGGGCGAAATAATTTCAAGAAAATCATGCGTGTGTTCTGCCCATTTTTAACAACTGAACATTTAGTAAAGTAAGTTTTCAGGTAACAGAATTAGTTCACGTCACATTTTCCTTTAAGTCTGTTTGATAATCCTAACCGTTTTTCTACATGTTTTCTGCCATGTTAGTAGGTAGTACTGGTAATAGCTTCTAGTTATTGAGCCTGTAATAAGCCTTGAACGTTGGTTGAGAACCTGGCACATATACTGTATGATGAGTCCTCGCCACAAGTGTGTAAGGTTGCATTACAACTCCCTTTCCTGAGTAAGGAGATGGAGGCCTGAAGAAGTTCAGTGAGCCCTGGAGCCTGGATCCCATCCTGGTCGCCATGATTCCTATGGTCTTACTCTTCATACTATTTACCTCCCAGGACGTCTGGCTGTGACCAACCAGCCCATAAATGGTAGCCTGATTTATAGTTTATATGTATGATTTATAGTTCATTTTAGTTTAAAACTTACTTTGTGGTAGCTGAGCCGAAGCTGGAGGGGACAGGGATATTAGAAAAAGAAGAGAAGTGTGTCCTGAAGGCTCCATGGGTCCTGCCTGGTGTCTGTTCCACCCTCCAGGTGGAGGGGCTCGCCCCCTGCAGCGCTCCCTCACTGCAGATGACCTTGACAACCTGCAGGCTGGAGCGGGACTCAGGCGGGATGGCGCCTGCCACAGGCCACCCTCAGAAACGGGCAGCCAGTGTTCCCCAGGGTGTGGGCAGTGATCTGGGAGATTCCTATAGGTGGAAATTCAGTGGCATCACAAGGATGCTCTTTCAGTCCTTCCAAATGGAATGTTAAAAATCTTATTTTTTTACTTTGCTTCATATTACATTGGTTTAAAGCTACCCAGTTGTTGGCCTCTTGAGTCTCCTTTCTGTGAACACTCATATCCCCTTTTCCCCGTGGCTTATAAGAAGTCGAGGCAAGGCTTTCCCCATCAGGAGGGGCTTTTGAGAGTTTGGTGTGCTGAGCCAGCTGTTTGCATCTATCCAGTTTACAGAACTCTTGCAGGAAGATCAGTTTGCTTGGGGCGGGGGGAAGAAACAAAGCATACGGGAGAAGCAGGTGACAGCAAGTCCAGAGGCGGTTCTGGAGGAGCTCAGGGAGGGGTGAGGGCCTGGGCGGGGCAGCAGGCAGAGGCGGAGGCCACGTGGATGTCTGTGTCTGCAGGGCTGGCTTGTGACTGTGCTGTGTGCTCAGTCCCAGGGGAGAGGGAGGGAGAAGGAGAGAGAGAGGGAGAGAGGGAGGGAGGGAGGGAGGGAGAGGGAGGGAGGGAGGGAGGGAGGGAGGGAGAGAGAGAGGGGGAGGGAGGGAGGGAGGGAGGGAGGGAGGGAGGGAGGGAGAGAGAGAGGGAGGGAGGGAGGGAGGGAGGGAGAGAGGGAGGGAGGCGGGGAGAGAAGAGCCCAGGACTGGCCGGGCGGTTCAGTTGTTCTTCCACTTGGTCTGCCACTCAGTGAGTGTTGCATGAGTCTCCTGCATCTGGCCATCCTGTTATATTAATTTAAAAAAAAATGTTAAGTCGCTCAGTCGTGTCCAACTCTTTGCAACCCCATGGACTGTAGCCCACCTGGCTCCTCCATCCATGGAATTTTCCAGGCAAGAGTTCTGGAGTCGGTTGCCATTTCCTTCTCCAGGCCCAGGGATCTTCCGGACCCAGGGATCCAACGTGAGTCTCCTGCACTGCAGGCAGATGCTTTACCATCTGAGCCACCAGAGAGCCCCTGTTATGTCAGTCAGTCCAGTTCAGTCGTGTCTGACTCTTTGCGACCCCATAAACTGCAGCACGCCAGGCCTCCCTGTCCATCACCAACTCCCAGAGTCCACCCAAACCCATGTCCATTGTGTCAGTGATGCCATCCAACCATCTCATCCTCTGTCATCCCCTTCTCCTGCCCTCAATCTTTCCCAGAATCAGGGTCTTTTCCAATGAGTCAGCTCTTCGCATCAGGTGGCCAAAGTATTGGAGTTTCAGCCTCAACATCAGTCCTTCCAATGAACACCCAGGACTGATCTCCTTTAGGATGGACTGGTTGGATCTCCTTGCAGTCCCAAGGGACTCTCAAGAGTCTTCTCCAACACCACAGTTCAAAAGCATTAATTCTTCAGCACTCAGCTTTCTTCAGTAGGTTTACAGAAATCCCTTCATTTACTGGGGGTGGTGGGGGGCGGGTTGCGAGGATGTCTAACATGCGGAAAAGAGACGCAGAAGCGCCCAGCATGACGTGTGAGCACCAGAGTACCATGTACACACCGTTCTGGAAGCCTGGAGGGTGGGGCCAGGGCACGGAAGGCGAGCAGCTTCCCAGGGACAGGAGGCCGGAACCTGGAGAAGAAAGGGAAGAGCCTTGCAGGACGTGGGGCAGCAGGGGACGTTCCCACAGGACAGCTGGGTGGGATACATGGGGAGAGCGGCAGGGGCCCAGGTCAAGGGACAGGAAGGGCTGGTGAGGACAGGCGCCCCCTCTAGGGGACCGGAGTCATCAAGTAGGCAGGGTCCTCCACAGGGTCTGAGAGCCACCAGGACAGAGGGCTCTGAAAATGCCCCTGCCCCGTCCGCGGGCCTGCAGGGCGTGGGTGCACCAAGGCCCTGTCGCCTCTGCCGTGTGGCCCACAGCCGAGAAGCAGAGCTGAGGGGCAACCGGAGGCTGCAAGAGAGTCTAGAGGGGGGCGAGTGGCCACGCCAGGTCTGTGCTCTGTAAACACGGCCCTGGCTCCGGGGAAGGGAATGGGTGTAACGGGGGCAAAGGGGAAGGAAGGGGCCGGAAGAAGGAGGGGCAGAGGATCGTGGGGCCGGTTGCTCCGGGCTGGTCTGGGCAGCAGAGGAACCGCCCACTGACTGGACAGGGAGGCTGACGTAAAAGGGCGGAGCGGTCTCTGGGGATGCCCAGGGCTGCTCGAGCTGCCAGGTGGGAGAGGCAGGGCCACTGAGGGAGCAGGTGGAGTCGGCCAGTCGGGGGTGAAAGCGCCAGAAAAAGGGCTGCAGGATGACGGGGGGCTCAGAGGGGGAGTATGGGCCAGGATGAGAGGATGAGACCCCGGCATCCTCACACCCACCGCGTGCTCATTTGTTTATTCGACAAGCGTTTGTCTGGGGTCGACGGTGGACCAGCTGGCTGAGGTGAGCGGGCCTCGAGCAGGACCAGGCCACCAGGGCTGGTCCCTGCTCCCAGCTGGTTCCGCAGCAGAGGAGGCCGAGAAGGTTGGGGCGATGGGACCGGATGGGGATGCCTGAGGCTAAGGGGGTAGGGGGCCAGCGAGGTCAGAGGTCACAAAGGAAGCAAGTGGGGTGAGCAGTTGGGTGGGGGGAGACCCAGCAGGTCCGTGGGATGCATGTGGAGTAGAGAAGGGAGGGTCAGGAAGGGAGTCAGCTGGCTTCACAGACAGGCTCTGGCGTGCCTGCAGGCTGGGAAAAGCCAGAGACTGCAGCCAGCATCTGCAGAGGAAAAGCAGATGGAGCCAGGGTGGGAAGAGGGGTTGTGGGGATGCTGACCTAGGAGTCCCCCCTCCAGACTTCTCAGCACAGGGGGAAGCTAGATCAGTTGCTGAGGGGGGAGGTCGCAGGTGGAATAGGAGGCTTGGGAGTTGTTAAATGTTTGCAGCAGCTTCCAAGGGCCAACAGAGGGGAACCTCTTGAGGTCTCCATTTACTTGTCCCTAAAAGGAGGGTGTTGCCCAACAGCATTCATGTTCTACCTGAGTACACTTTATTTTCTTTATATCAACTCTGCTTTTTCTGAAGTATATTAATTTTGTTTAAAAAAAAGGCTTTTCTTACGTGTAAAAACAGGATCACTCGCTATAAAGAGGTTACACTGTCTGCCTTTCATGAAAACAGTATGATTAAATCCTAATGAGATGTCTCTATCTGCCAAAGGCTCTGAGCAGAAAGCTTGCTATTGCTTTGTTAAAATGTAGGTTAATAAATAGAAAAAAAATATGAGTTATGTTCGATACCACTTGAAGTAAAAGAAATGCAAATTTGCAAACATGTGGGAAGACAGAGCAGGAAGGAGGATACGGTGGTTCTCTCGTGTGTGCTGGTGGGTGTGTAAGTGACAAAGCCTTTTTGGGAAGCAGTTTGGTGTAACAAGGGGCTTCCCTGGTGGTCAGATAATAAAGAATCTGTCTGCAATGTGGGAGACCTGGGTTTGATCCCTGGGTGGGAAAGATCCCTGGAAAAGGGAATGTCTGCCCACTGCAGAATTCTTACTTGGAGAATCCCATGGACAGAGGAGTCTGGCAGGCCCCATTCTATGGGGTTGCAAAGAGTTAGACGTGACTGACTAACACTTTCACTTTTTTCACTTTGGTGTGATAAGAACCACCCCCTGCCTACTTGGTCGCTGTGGTTCTTCTAGGAATACGTACCATGAATACATGTGGAGGTTCAAGGCGTGTTTGGAATACCACTGGCTGAACTGCCAGGGCTGTGGGTTGGGGTGGGGTGGGCAGCAAGTGAAGATGAACCCAAGCTTCTGGCTCAAGCACCTGGGGACTCAGGATTGTCATCTGAGCTGGGGGAGGCTGAGGGAGACAGTTTCCGGGGGTAGAAATCAGAAGTTTCACTTTAGACATGTTAACTTGGAAAGGAGATCGGTGGACATCTCACCACCCAGAGTGGCGGGTCACTCCGTTCGCCCCCTTCTCCACCCTCCCCCAACCCCACCTCCCAGGTCCTCCCCACCTGTCACCGAGCTCCACTTTTCATGGCTCCTGTCATTCGTTTATGTTTATTAGTGTGCCACCCACCAAGGACATAAAACGTGGAGACTTTGTCTCTTCTGGCTGAAGCCCCAGTACCTAGGAGTGGAAGAGTGCCTGGCTCATGGACAGAGCGAGGAAATGAATGAACGAATGAGTGAAATTTAGTGGGTTGATCATGCAGGCACCTGGGTTTTTGAGATGGAAGCCTTTCTATTCCTTCTCCATTATGTAACCAGTCTTTGTCTAAACTACAAAGTGAAGTTGCTCAGTTGTATCCGACTCTTTGCGACCCTATGGACTGTAGCCTATGAGGCTCCTCTGTCCATGGGATTTTCCAGGCAAGAGTACTGGAGTGGGTTTCCATTTCCTTCTCCAGGAGATCTTCCCAACCCAGGGATCAAACCCAGGTCTCCCACATTGCAGGGGCAGATGCTTTACCATCTGAGCTACCAAGGAAGCCCTACAGAGATGATCACATTAAAACCTTGCTTGAAGCACTTGGGTGTCCTCTTGCCATTAGGAAAACACCAACTGCTCTAACAGAATGTGGCTTCCCAGCCCCTCAGGATCCTCAAGCCCCTCTGGAACTCAGGCTCTGTAGCCAGAAGGCCTGGGTTCAAATCCCAGCTTGGCCCTGAACAAGCTGTGAACTTGGGCAAGTGCGGAGCATGAGAGCTGTGGTGAGGATCAAATGTGATAGGCACAAAGCCTGCCACCCAGGGTCAAGCGCACAGGGAGCTCTCATTTGCTGCGGCCATTCCCGCAGGTCCTAGCTCAGCGAGGCTGATTCTGAGCTCTCTGTTGTGTCCGGGTTTTCAGATGATCTGTTCCCTCCTTTCAGAATGAGCACTTTCCCAGCCTCTTGCAGCTCCATGAGGTGGGCTTGCTCTGCATTGGGAGCTTGGAGTCTTAACCACTGGACCACCAGGGGAGTCTCAAACTAACCCATATTTAAATAATACGATTGGAAGAAATCCATCAAGTGTATACATCTCTATGAACCCATCACAAGCTGTCAGTCCAGACACTAAACTTTTTCATCGTCCTTAAAGCTTCCTTGTGCCCTTTGCAATCCCTCTCTTCCACCCACCTGGCACCGTGTCACTGCAGATGACTTGGTATTTTCTAGGATTCTCTGTAAATGCAAGCTACAAGATGCCAGGTTTTATTCACCAAGCATAATGTCTGTGTGGCTCCCTCGTGCTGTTCTGTGTATCCACAGTTGGTTCTTATTCACTGTGGAGTAGACTTCTGTTTTATGGCCTTCCCCAGCCTTGGGGATCCACTCATCTACGGATGGGCATCTGGTTTGTTCCCCGTTTTTGCTCTTACAATGAAAGCCACAGGTATTATCCAAGTCTTTGTGCAGACATACATTTTTATTTCTCCCGGCTAAGTGCCTATGGGTGGGATAGCTGGATCCTCTGATGAGTATACATTCGGTTGCCCCACTGTCTTCCAAAGTGGAAGCGCCACCTCGCACTCCACCAGCCATGGAGGAGACCTGTAGCCACTCGCCTCCTTGCCAACACTTGGTAGGCACCGTCTTATTTCAGCTGTTCTAATGGGCATGTTCTAATTATTTTTTAAAATTCAGACTCTGCAGTAAGTTTCAGGATATTGCTTCAGGAAGAATCCTTTACAAGAAACTTTGGGCATGCCTAGGAATTAATCGCCCGCCCACTGTCTCTCCAGTTTCCACGCCAAAGGGGCAACTGTTAAACGAACATCTTCAAAAAGAGGAGCAGCCGCTGCCAGACCATTCTGAGAGGTAAAACAAAAGCGTGTATTAAAACCATGGTGCCTGCTGCAGGGTATGTTAGTCGCTCATTCATGTCCGACTCTTTGCAGCCCTGTGGACAGCAGTCCACTGGAGCGCACCAGTCTCTTCTGTCCATGGAATTCTACTGCAAGGTAAACAGTAAATATTTGTTGACCAAAATGAGTATTTAAATATTTTGGGATTTAAATAAGAAAGATGGCAAATGATGAATGCAGTGATTAGAGTCAGGGCATTTTAGAGCAAGCAGAGATCTTAGGACTGTGCTGCACTGACTTATTAATCCTAGGATTGAAAGCTCTGAGGCCTGAGAGGAGGTCTGGGGACTGGCCTCACGTTATTTGGGCTTCCCAGGTGGCGCTAGTGGTGAAGAACCCCCCTGCCAGTGCAGGAGATGTAAGAGACATGGGTTCCATCCCTGGGTCGGGACGATACCCTGGAGAAGGAAACGGCAGCCCACTCCAATGGAATCCCATGCACAGAGGAGCCGGTGGGCTATAGTCCATAGGGTGGCAGAGAGTTGGACACAAATGAAAGCGACTTTGCATGCTCAGGTTATTCACAAACTTAGTGGACACCCTTGGGGAAGGACCCAGGACTTTCAGCTCCCAGAGAACCCATCTGCCACTCAACTATTACCTCCCTGCAGTCACACTTACTTTTTCCAGAGTTGTAGCCTCCTTACTGCTGTATAATATTTATTGCAAAATATACTCATAACACTGGTTAACATTTTCTAACATGAATGATAGAATTACTTAAATGATTGCCAGATTGAATCGTAACAGTAAAACATACTTAGTAAATCCACTAAAAGTCAGACTGATGAATATTCTCGCCCTTCATTTTGAAAAATATAGGTTTAGTCTAATGAAAAGATATTATTATAACTTGCTTGTTCTATAGCTTATAATAAATCCATAAGGAAAGGTAAAATGTAGAACTAATCGGCCAACTTCACTTTGTCATATCCCCTTTAAAAAATTCTCAAGTGTAGAACAATGGGAATATTTTAATGCTAAGGTGATGAAATTTGAATATCTGGGCACTTTAATAGTAGCTGCTTTATAGATGAGTAGAAAGATGGCATTTTAAGAGAAAGGTAAAAGATTCTATGAAGAGCTACATCTGCCTCCCAAAAAAGCAGTGAAAGAAGTACCGGCGATCTAACATTTCATCAAACGTGGGCGTTCCTGGAGAGCTCTTAGAGCCGATGGAAGCAGCAGGTGAGGGGTCCAAGTCCACTCTCAGGACCCTCTCATGGCTATCAAAATGAGGTCTAGGAGACTGCAGGAGGGCTGGAGAATAATTATCCTTCAAAGACACGTAGATTCGCACCCTCAGACACAGAGCACACCGCATAAGATCTGTATTATATAAACTAAATTGATTTCGTGAATCAACTTGGATTAATTGTGGACATCCGTTCCTTCCCATAGCTGTTGATCTTTGATCTGGGGACCACGAAACAGCCTGTTTAATTTAAGGCTGTGTATCAGGCTCTGACTTTGCATTTTCCTAGTTCACTAAAGTATCCTTTCTCAGCCGTGTCTTCCCACTCACACACCAGATTCAGCCAGCTCAAAGCACGGCTGAAAACCTCAGGGGTGACACCAGCCCCTGCCTCAAAGCTCCCCACCCGGGCCTGCTGCCTAGTGCTGGGACCTCGGCTGGGGACGGGGAGCTTTACAGGCACAGCCTGCTGGCCTGGCTCTGAAGCTACGAGCCACGGGCGTGTAAGAAGTCCCCAAGTCACTCCCTTGACCTCAGCGTCTGTCTGCTCGTTTGTGAAAAGGGGATGGAAAACCCCCATGTTGTCCTGGGTGAGGTCTGTAGCAGGGGTCCCCAACCTCCAGGAACTCATGCCTGGTGATCTGAGGTGGAGCTGATGTAATAACAGTAGAAGTGAAGTGCACAATAAATGCAGTGAGCTTAAATCACCCCCAAAACATCCCTCCCCCATTCCATGGAAAAACTGTCTTCCACAAAACCGGTCCATGGTGCCAAAAAAGGTGGGGGGCTGCTGGCTTACAGAAAGCGCGCTGCCGCACCTGTGCCTGCTTCTGATTTTAGAGCCACGCCCTCTGAGAGCCAAGGTGCCATGACCAGGAGCATGACCAAGGATGAAGTCATTGAAAAGCTCAAAAGCTGTATACGGCAGCAGGACCCAGCGTTTAGAAAACGATTTCTCGACTTCACCAAGGAGCCTAATGGCAAAATTCACACACATGACTTCAAGAAGGTAGGAGAGCAAGGTTTCTCTGCGTTTCTTCCTTTCCTGAAGGAAGCTCAGTTGTCTTACTGTGCTACCAGGCTCTGAAGGCACAAGCGTTAAGGTTTTTTTCAGTCAGGGTTTATTCCAGGGCAAAACGGATTCATTTCTAGGCATCTTCCGACAATGTAAAAGGAATCTTCTGGCCAAAAATGTCCTTGGCAACTTTCCTCAGAATGTGCTTCTGATGTGAATGCGGCTGGGTTTTGATAGTTAACCTTTCAAAACAAAGGGTTCATCGGTGCTTTCCTTGGCCAACCACTGAGGACCCGGCTCTGTGTGCCAGGTGGGGTGGTGGTGGGGCGGGGCGAGGCTGCTCAGGCCGCCCCCCAGCCCTGCCAGCGAGGGGTTCCCGGGATGCTGTGATAACAGAGCTGTGGTTTGTGCCTCAAGAAAGGCGGGGGGGGGGGGGCGGGGCCTGGCAGTGCAAATGGGAAGCTCAAAGTGCTGATTTGCATGTGCTTATGGGAACTGGTGAGGTTCATGCCAGAAGGAACTCACTTTGAAGGGTTCTGCACAGACGTCTCAGGAATAAATTTGAACGATTGCTTAAAATTCCTATTATGATCCCCCTAGTTCATCATCTGCAGCTATTTTTAAGGGAAACCTTGCTGCTAATACGTAGTAGTGTCCGTGTGGACACCTTCCAAAGAAAGCAGTGAAATATATTTCGAAGAAGAGAAGTAACCATATTAGCAGCTGCAGTTTATCTAGTGCCTGCCCCCATGCCAGGTGCTGGAATGGGCTCTGTCCGAATCTCATTTCCAAGCCTCTCATCAGCAGCAGTGTGGAGGGTGGGTGGAGGAGGGGGCCGGCTGGTGGGGGGGAGCAGGGAAGGGATTAGATGGCTGTGGAAACAGTCCAGACTTCCCTTCCCCAAGCAAGAGACGCGGAAGTGGAGGATCTATGTGAGCCTAAGGGGCCCAGCGAGGAGACGTGGGGGTAACGGGTAAGGGAGAGGAAAGCGTCAAGGACGGTTCTGCGAGTTCTGGCTGGGGGGACCAGGAACCGGTACCAAGCCATTGCCGACTGACAAGAGCAGCTTCAGTGGGTAAATGGGCAGGAATCATGGGACTCTCCCAGGGCCTGGTCCCTGGTTCCACCCCGAGTCACCTGGCAAATGGGGCCTCTTTGTGTTTGACTCTGATTCTTTTGTTTGTTTGTTTGTGCTGGGTCTTGGTTGCCGCACGGGCTTTTCTCTACTTGCGGCAAGCAGCTGCTCTCCAGTTGCAGTGCACGGGCGTCTCATTGTTTCAGCCATCAGCGGCTTCTCTGGTTGTGCAGGCTTTAGGCCTGGACTCCAACAGTGCGCAGCTCGCAGGCTCCAGAGCACAGGATCACTTGCTGTGGCACTCAGGCTTAGCTGCCGCATGGCCATGGCATGTAGGATCTTCCTGGACCAGGGATCCAACCCAGGTCCCCTGCATTGGCAGGTGGGTTCTCAATCACCAGGCCTAGAGGAAAGCCCCTGGTTCATCTCTTTATTCTGCCTGTTTATCTTCCTCCAGTAAAAACATATGCTCCAAAGGTAGACATTTTTATCTCTTTTGGACAGGGATATATCCCAGCACTTGACACATGGTAGGGCCCAGAGGACATTTGCTGGATGAACAGGTCAACCTGAAGAGTTAACTAGAATCCCCAGGGGAGCCTGAAGGGCCACCACCTGCGGAGTGAGGCAAGCAGGCGCTTCAGAAGCCAGTTGGGATTCCTAAACATGAGGCTGGTTCCCCTCTCCACCTGGCGAACCCACCCTGGCCCCCTTCTCTGCCCCCCACCCGTCTCTGCATTCTGGCCAAACAGAGGGGCAGCTGCAGCTCTGCTCTTGCTTCCCGGTGGCACTGGCATGCTTCTCCCCTCCCTGGTTCCTGGCTTCCTGGAGACACGCCAGTGGGCGGCGGGGGGTGCGGAAGAAAACAGAAAACACCAAAGGATGGAGGTGCAGGGAGAGAAGTCTTTGTTTCAGGAGACTTAACCAGTTCACTGCGAACACAATTAGGGAAGCATTCTACTGGCTTCCTTCCTAGTGACTTGTTGGGTTTAACCTTTGAAAATCTCCTGTCGTGACCAGCCGTTTAACTTGAAGATCAATAATCATGGGGTGACTTTCAACCATCTGCTGGGGACCCAGATGTCAACTCCATAGGCTGGTAACCTCAAGTGAAGTGAAGTGAAGTCGCTCAGTCGTGTCCGATTCTTTGCAACCCCATGGACTGTAGCCTACCAGGCCCCTCTGTCCATGGGATTTTCCAGGCAACACTACTAGAGTGGGTTGCCATTTCCTTCTCCAGCGGATCTTCCCAACCCAGGGATCAAACTCAGGTCTGCTGGATTCTAGACAGACGCTTTACTGTCTGAGCTAAAGCGTTAACCTCAAAGCATTATGTAAATGTAAATTTTCCTTGTTAAATTATTAACCAATGAGAGCAATTCCACCACGGGTCAAGTCAGAGCTGGGAAAATCATGCGCTTATACTATAGAAAGAAACCAGAATTTAAATTGGACATAATGCAAGGCATCCAGATTTAAAGGTTTGGAAATACCCAACTTCATTGGCAAGGAAACCTTTGAAACCAATTCTGTAGAGAGCTTTAAGTGTTCAGTTCAGTTCAGTCCAGTTGCTCAGTCGTGTCCAACTCTGCGACCCCATGAATCGCAGCACGCCAGGCCTCCCTGTCCATCACAAACTCCAGGAGTTCACTCAAACTCATGTCCATCGAGTCAGTGATGCCATCCAGCCATCTCATCCTTTGGCGTCCCCTTCTCCTCCTGCACCCAATCCCTCCAAGCATCACAGTCTTTTCCAATGAGTCAACTCTTCGCATGAGGTGGCCAAAGTACTGGAGTTTCAGCTTCAGCATCATTCCTTCCAAAGTAATCCCAGGGCTGATCTCTTAGAATGGACTGGTTGGATCTCCTTGCAGTCCAAGGAATTCTCAAGAGTCTTCTCCAACACCACAGTTCAAAAGCATCAATTCTTCAGGGCTCAGCCTTCTTCACAGTCCAACTCTCACATCCATACATGACCACTGGAAAAACCATAGCCTTGACTAGAGGGACCTTTGTTGGCAAAGTAATGTCTCTGCTTCTGAATATGTTATCTAGGTTGGTCATAACTTTCCTTCCAAGGAGTAAGCGCCTTTTAATTTCATGGCTGCAATCACCATCTGTAGTGATTTTGGAGCCCAGAAAAATAAAGTCTGAAACTGTTTCCACTGTTTCCCCATCTATTTCCCATGAAGTGATGGGACCAGATGCCATGATCTTCGTTTTCTGAATGTTGAGCTTTAAGCCAACTTTTTCACTCTCCACTTTCACTTTCATCAAGAGGCTTTTGAGTTCCTCTTCACTTTCTACCATAAGGGTGGTGTCATCTGCATATCTGAGGTTATTGATATTTCTCCCAGCAGTCTTGATTCCAGCCTGTGTTTCTTCCAGTCCAGCGTTTCTCATGATGTACTCTGCATATAAGTTAAATAAACAGGGTGACAATATACAGTCTTGACATACTCCTTTTCCTATTTGGAACCAGTCTGTTGTTCCATGTCCAATTCTAACTGTTGCTTCCTGACCTGCATACAGATTTCTCAAGAGGCAGATCAGGTGGTCTGGTATTCCCATCTCTTTCAGAATTTTCCACAGTTTTCTGTGATCCACACAGTCAAAGGCTTTGGCATAGTCAATAAAGCAGAAATAGATGTTTTTCTGGAACTCTCTTGCTTTTTCCATGATCCAGCGGATGTTGGCAATTTGATCTCTGGTTCCTCTGCCTTTTCTAAAACCAGCTTGACCATCAGGAAGTTCACGGTTCACGTATTGCTGAAGCCTGGCTTGGAGAATTTTGAGCATTACTTTACTAGCGTGTGAGATGAGTGCAACTGTGCGGTAGTTTGAGCATTCTTTGGCATTGCCTTTCTTTGGAATTGGAATGAAAACTGACCTTTTCCAGTTCTGTGGCCACTGCTGAGTTTTCCAAATTTGCTGGCATATTGAGTGCTGCACTTTCACAGCATCATCTTTCAGGATTTGAAAGAGCTCAACTGGAATTCCATCACCTCCACTAGCTTTGTTTGAGTGATGCTTTCTAAGGCCCACTGGACTTCACATTCCAGGATGTCTGGCTCTAGGTCAGTGATCACACCATCGTGATTATCTTGGTCATGAAGATCTTTTTTGTACAGTTCTTCTGTGTATTCTTGCCACCTCTTCTTAATATCTTCTGTTTCTGTTAGGTCCATACCATTTCTGTCCTTTATCGAGCCCATCTTTGCTTGAAATGTTCCCTTGGTATCTCTAATTTTCTTGAAGAGATCTCTAGTCTTTCCCATTCTCTTGTTTTCCTCTATTTCTTTTTATTGATCACTGAGGAAGGCTTTCTTATCTCTTGTTGCTATTCTTTGGAACTCTGCATTCAGATGCTTATATTTTTCCTTTTCTCCTTTGCTTTTCGCTTCTCTTCTTTTCACAGCTATTTGGAAGGCCTCCCCAGACAGCCATTTTGCTTTTCTGCATTTCTTTTCCATGGGGATGGTCTTGATCCCTGTCTCCTGTACAGTGTCACGAACCTCATTCCATAGTTCATCAGGCACTCTATCTATCAGATCTAGGCCCTTAAATCTATTTCTCACTTCCACTGTATAGTCATAAGGGATTTGATTTAGGTCATACCTGAATGGTCTAGTGATTTTCCCTACTTTCTTCAATTTAAGTCTGAATTTGGTAATAAAGAGTTCATGATCTGAGCCACAGTCAGCTCCCAGTCTTGTTTTTGCTGACTGTGTAGAGCTTCTCCATCTTTGGCTGCAAAGAATATAATCAATCTGATTTCGGTGTTGACCATCTGGTGATGTCCATGTGTAGAGTCTTCTCTTGTGTTGTTCAAAAAGGGTATTTGCTATGACCAGTGCATTTTCTTGGCAAAACTCTATTAGTATTTGCCCTGTTTCATTCCGTATTCCAAGGCCAAATTTGCCTGTTACTCCAGGTGTTTCTTGACTTCCTACTTTTGCATTCCAGTCCCCTATAATGAAAAGCACATCTTTTTTTGGCATTAGTTCTAAAAGGTCTTGTAGGTCTTCATAGAACCGTTCAACTTCAGCTTCATCAGCGTTACTGGTTGGGATATAGACTTGGATTACTGTGATATTGAATGGTTTGCCTTGGAAAGGTACAGAGATCATTCTGTCATTTTTGAGATTGCATCCAAGTACTGCATTTAAGTGTTAATGCTTTAAGTATTAATGGTGACTAATTCTGTAATGGGAATAATAGCAATGATAATACCCATGATGATGATGCTAACCATTGCTAGAATAGTGATGGTTTCGTTGCACTGACTGAGCACGTAATGACTCTGCCAGTGTCAGGCACTGGGGGTATTGCTTTACAAGCATTATTTGTAACTGTCACAGGAGCCCCATGAGATATAGATCACATTATACCCACTTCACAGATGAGGAGACCAAAGCTTAGGACTTAAGATCATGGATCAGCATGGTTCAGCTGGTAAGCCATTCAGACACTCCAGTTTGAATCCATGCCAGTCTGTATCAACCTCAGACCCTTGCTGGGTGTGATACTGGCTTGGTGGGTGTCATACAGGCTGCGTGTGTGTGTGTGTGTGTGTGTGTGTGTCCTTAGTCACTCAGTCATGTCTGACTCTTTGCGGCCCCATGGACTGGGGCCCTCCAGGCTCCTCTGTCCATGGGATTTTCCAGGCAAGAACACAGAAGTGGGTAGCTATTCCCTTTTCCAGGGGATCTTCTTGACTCGGCATTGAACCTGGGTTTCCCACATTGCAGACAAATTCTTTACCTTCTGAGACACCAGGGAAGCCCATACAGGCTAGCTGGGTATAACCGATGACAGCTTTGAGCTTGGATCTGGCCTCAGAGTTTTGTGGGAAGGACATTCCTTTTAATAAGAATGCCCCTTCACTGTTTCCTACCAGTCTGGTTGTGGGGAGGCAATGTTCTTGCCGTCTCTTCCCCTAGATCTGTCTTACCAGTTAGTAGTGCAGTGGCTGCAGAGTTTCAAGCCTGGGGCATTGGGAGTGAAGATCTAAGACCTATATACCCACTTGCCCAGTTCTGTGTCCATGTACTTGTTCATCCTTTGAACACAGGCAGCGCTTCGCCGTTGGCTTGAATACCTTGCAAACCATCACTTGTAAAAATCACTGCGGATGGTGACTGCAGCCATGAAATTAAAAGACGCTTGCTCCTTGGAAGAAAAGCTGTGACCAACCTAGACAGCATATTCAAAAGCAGAGACATTACTTTGCCGACAAAGGTTCCATCTAGTCAAAGGTATGGTTTTTCCAGTCATCACATACGGATGTGAGAGTTAGAACATAAAGAAAGCTGAGTGCCGAAGAATTGATGTTTTTGAACTGTGGTGTTGGAGAAGACTCTTGAGAGTCCTTTGGACAGCAAGGAGATCCAACCAGTCCATCCTACAGGAAATCAGTCCTGAATATTCATTGGAAGGACTGATGCTGAAGCTGAAACTCCAATACTTTGGCCACCTGATGCAAAGAACTGACTCATTGGAAAAGACCCTAGTGCTGGGAGAGATTGAAGGCGGGAGGAGAAGGGGACGATAGAGGATGAGATGGTTGGATGGCATCACCTACTCAATGGACATGAGTCTGAGCAACCTCCAGGTGTTGGCGATGGACAGGGAAGCCTGGCGTGCTGCAGTCCATGGGGTCACAAAGAGTCGGACACGACCGAGTGACTGAACTGAACTGAGTACCTTGCACTCTAAATTAGAAGTCCTATTTATTCTTAGCAGCTATCACCTTTCCTGTGGTGGAGGCAGGAGGTGAAGGGCTACACAGGTCCTCTTAGGAGAGATCCATGAAAATAGAATCCAGAGCCGGGTGGAAGCTGATAGGTCACCGCGTCCCTCCGTGGTCACCACTGAGACTGTTACTGTTTTCACCTCTGGCGTCAGGCAGCTTTTGTGTTATGCAAACTCTTATTTGTTAACTGAAAATTGAACTTTCCCCCTTTTCTGTCTTGAGCGTAGGAGATACCAGAGTTTCTGGTTAGTGTAAGATAACCAGGGACCCCACACTGAGCTGAGAGCCCTGATAGAGGCAGAGCTACTGGGGTTTTCATGAGCTCAGTGTGTTTCATGGTCAAGTATGCAATTTACACTGTGGGAGGGAAAAGGACTGCTCTTTCTGGAATTGTACTAGCCTGGTCTGTGTATTTCCCATCATCCATTAAATCATTGTTCACAACAACCCTGTGACACATATTCTCTCTCAGGAAATCCCCCTCTTCTGCTTCATTTCTCTGGCCTCTACACCACAAATCCCGTGACTTCCATGTGTTTTTAAATGTGCCAATTTATTTAAATAATGAGTCAAGAACTTGTAATGTTGCAGAAAACCATTTTTTAATTTTAGGATGATCTAGGAAGGCAATGGCACCCCACCCCAGTACTTTTGCCTGGAAAATCCCATGGATGGAGGAGCCTGGTAGGCTGCAATCCATGGGGTCGCTAAGAGTCGGACACAACTGAGCGACTTCACTTTCACTTTTCACTTTCATGCATTGGAGAAGGAAATGGCAACCCACTCCAGTGTTCTTGCCTGGAGAATCCCAGGGACTGGGGAGCCTGGTGAGCTTCTGTCTATGGGGTCGCACAGAGTCGGACACGACTGAAGTGACTTAGCAGTAGCAGTAGCAAAATCTTTATATTCCTTCTCCAGATACATTTTCCCCCTTTCCCTATCCTTCATTTGCTGAATTAGCAGCAAACCCCCAAAACAGTAGCTTAAATTTTTAAATTTTTCTTCTGTAAGAGAGGAGTCTGAGGTTGTTGCCATAGGGTCAGTGCAGCAGCTCTACGTTGCCTTCAGAAACCCAGGTTGCATCTAGCTTCTTACTCTTCTAGTCTTATCCTCATGTATACAAGATAGCTGCTGGAGCACCAGCTATCACACACATGTTTCAGGCATAAAGAAAGGAAAAAGGGAAGGGGAAAGGCTTGAGCCTGAGAAGTCTTTCTTTTTTAAAGGGCTTTTTTGGAAGCTCCTCAAACTTAACATTTTGTTGTAATGTATCATAAGCTTCCACTTACATATACACTTTTTGGCTGGGTACATTACTACCTCCAGAAAAAGCAAGGTCCTGCTCCTATGGGAGGAGGAGAGAATACACATTAGGCAGGCAAATACAAGAGTCTCTGCCATCCTTTCTCTCAGTAAACGTTGTGAGGGTGCCTGTTCCACACTTGGAATAGGACTAAGCCACATGGGGAACGTGGATAAAGCAGAAGCTTCATTGCTTGGGGCTAGTGACCCACGGGAAACATAAAGTGACTGAACACCCAAGGACACATAAGTCAAGATTAGTCTAATTGAGTAATTAGACTAATTGAGCTCTTCCATCCATCAGGAATTTGAGGGCAGCTTTACAATTCTGGTTCCCTGTAATTGGCTGTTCCTAATGGGAAATTGTTATTCTTCATCCTCAGTAAATACACTGAGCATTGTTCAGCACACTGTTATTCTTAGTCCTATTTCTGGAGTCCCAGCAGAGGCTCCGGCGACAGACACAGGCTGCAGAGCTCATCAGCCAACACACACAGAGCCCCCAGGACGTGGATTAGGGAAGCCAGAGTCTGTAACAGCCCAGCCCAGTGTCCTGGATTCTTAGCAGCCTTGGCCCCTTACTTCTGCACCTTCCTGAAGGCAAGGATATCTCACCTTGCTTAGCAGGAGGTGCGCTTCCTCACTTCCTCCCAGCAGAGTACCTTAAGCCCTTTGGGTGCTGGTCACACTCACATATCTGGGGAATGGGTACCCACCCCACTCACTGCCATCAATACCTAATCCCACACAGTCTTCTCCACCTAGGGACAGGGACCCTGATTAAACCAAGCCCCACAAACACCCTTGAGAATCCCTTGGCTGTTCCTTACCGCTTCCTAATCTTACACACGTTTCAAGGAGGTGAACCAGTTGTGTGTTCGAGGTCCCTCGCATCTTCAGTTTTGTTGTTTCAAGCTCCACACACCCATCAAAAGTCTATATTTATTTCTCTATCTTCCAGCAATAATTCTCTTGACAGATGCCAAACCTAGAGCCTCTCCGCATCTGGCCATGCCCAAATTGGCCAGTTCCTCCAGGGCCGGGCAGCCGCAGACCTTCAGTGTCAATGGACCGCACCTCTAGGGCTTTGCTTTTGCCTCTGTGTTCTCAGGGTCTTCCTCCCTGTTGGGCCTTTGTCTCCTAAGTGTGGAGACTTGCATCGTCCTTTTTTAAGTTTTCAGTTCAGGTCATTAGACTCCAGCCCTGGCCCGTTCCAGAGATCAGCACATGTCTGGAAGGGGGAGCCAGACATGCTCTGAGCCTGCGCCCTCCAACTTCACCACTCCAGCACCACCTAACTAGTGAATGCTCTGCTGGAGTGGCTCTCCGTGTGGCCCAAACCTATTTCTCAGTCCAAAGTCCACTCCCAGAGGCGTCAGCTGTTCCCAGGGGAAATGCAATTGCCTACCCTCAGTTTGACACTGTGAGTGTGAAAGTGAAAGTCGCTCAGTCCTGTCCGGGGCTCTGAGTACTGGAGTGGGGAGCCTTTGCCTTCTCCAAGGGATCTTCCCAACCCAGAGATCCAACCCAGGTCTCCCACATTGCAGGTGGATTCTTTACCAGCTGAGCCACAAGGGAAGCCCAAGAATACTGCAGTGGGTAGCTTTTCCCTTCTCCAGGGGATCTTCCCAACCCAGAGATCGAACCCAGGTCTCCCACATTGCGGGCAGATTCTTTACCAGCTGAGCTATCAGGGAAGCCCTTGACACTGAAAGGTGAGTCCTGTCCACCTTGGGATTTTGGTCCCTAGAAACCTCATGGCTTTTGCAGCTTTCTGATGCCTTTTTGTTATTTTTACTTGATTTTTTTTCTAATTGTTTTCGTTGGGAATGTTTGCTTGCTGTGAATTGCTTCATCCTACCCAAATGCAGAAGTTGAGATCTGTCAGTTTTCTCTTTTTGAAGTAACAACTTTATTTGACTTGTTTTTTTTTCTCATGTATAATTTGTTTTCTATTTCTTTATTTCTGCTGTTACCTCCATTATTTTCTTCCTTTTACCTGCTAGGGATTTAATTTGCTTTTCTTTTTCTAATTTCTTGAGATAGAATGTTGATCATTGCTTTCCAGCCTTTATCTCTCTAATGTGTGAACTGATGGCTATCTGTCGCCTTCTAGGTGCGGTCTTAGCTGCATGGCACAGGTTTTGGTATACTGTGTTTTCATTGTCATTCGGTTCAACATATTTTATAATTTCTGTTGTGATTTCTTCTTTTCTCCAATTGTTTAATTTCCACACAGTTGATATTTTCTAGTTTATCTCTTATCATTGATTTTAAAATTGATTCCATTGTGATCAGAGAATAGATTTTAAAGTCTACATGCATCGAACCTATCGTCCTCTGCTCTAGCAGCTGAGCTATCAAAAGGTGTGATTTTAAAGTCTAAATCACTTCAACTGATCCTTCTAAATATGCTGAGGCTTGGATTATGACCCAGTATAGAGACAATTTTGGTAAATGTCCCAGAAACACTTGAAAACGATGTATACTCCATCACGGACCTTTAGTTTTCTAAGTAGGTTGACTAAGTTGATTTTATTAATTGTGTTTTTCAGACCTTTTGTCTCCTTATCAATTTTTTGCCTGCTCATCCTATTAGCTGTTGAGAGAAATGTGTTGAAGTCTTCCAACTGATTGTGGATTTGTCTAGTGAGATCCTTTTTAGTTCTGTTGATTGTTGCCTTGTTCACTTTGAAGCTAAATTTTTGGGTACACATAGACTCAGAATTGCTGAAGCTTCCTGTGAATTGTCTTCTTCATCATTATGACATGACTCTCTTGATACAGAGTGATGCTACTTGCCTTCCAGTCTGTTTTAAACGGATAATAATATAGTTACTTCAGCTTCCTTTTGATTCGTGTTAGCATAGCATATTTCTTCCTATCCTTTTACTTCAGATTTCCTGGGCGCTTGTATTTAAATTATTTCACATGGACAACATATAGCTGATATTTTAAAAAACAGACTGTGACAGCCTTAGTCTTGTTCTTGCAGTAGTCACTTCATTTTACATTTAATTACTGATAGAGTTGATTTTACTGGAGAACGAACTAGCAACCCACTCCGGTATTCTTGCCTGGGAAATCCCATGGACAGAGGGGCCTGATGGGTACAGTTCATGGGGTCACAGAGAGTTGGACCTGACTGAGCACATAAGCACACAGAGTTGATTTTATATCTATGAATATCATCTTACTATTTTTTTTTTCTGTTTGACCCAACTGTTCCATGTATTCTTTGCTTTCCTATCTTACCTTCTTTTAGGTTATTTAACTATTTCCGTTTTCCCCTCTATCAGCCTACTGGTGTATATGTTCTTCTGTCAAGACTTTAGAGGCTGCCCGAGAGATTTGATATGAATCCTTGTCTTATTGTATGTACTTAAATATGCTGTTATTTTTACCACTTCTCTAGGAATGCTAGATATAAAAATAATTTCATTCACCCCTGCCCATCTTTTATGTTACTATTGTCATGCATTTAAATTTTAAATCCTATGGGTGCTATTTTTATGGTAAATAAGGTATCATATGTATCTGCATGTTTACCCTTGCTATTTCTTTCCATTTTATATTTTTGTATGATTGCGCCTGGACTAATTTTTTCAATTAATTTATTGCTAGTATGTTTAGCTAGAATGGCGCTTCATGGCTGTGCACGGGCTTTCTCTAGCTGCAGTGAGCAGGCCTACTCTGTAGCTGCAGTGCTGGGCTCCTCACTGTGGGGGCTGCTCTCATGTGGAGCACGGGCTCCGGGGCACACGGGCTTCAGTGGTTGTGGTACACAGGCTGAGTTGCCCTGTGGCGTGTGGAACATTCCAACAACAAAACCAACCACCCAACCAAAAAAACTCCCTTCTAGCGTGTAGTCCTCAAAGTTTTTTTAGAAAAGGCAGAGGAACCAGAGATCAAATTGTCAACATCCATTGGATCATGGGAAAAAGCAAGAGAATTCCAGAAAAACATCTACTTCTGCTTTATTGACTATGCCAAAGCCTTTGACTGTGTGGATCACAATAAACTGTGGAAAATTCTGAAAGAGATGGGGATACCAGAACACCTGACCTGCGTCCTGAGAAATCTGTGTGCAGGTCAAGAAGCAACAGTTAGAACAGTACATGGAAAAACAGACTGGTTCCAAATTGGGAAAGGAGTACATCAAGACTGTATATTGTCACCCTGCTTATTTAACTTATATGCAGAGTACATCATGCGAAATGCCAGGCTGGATGAAGCACAAGCTGGAATCAAGATTGCTGGGAGAAATATCAATAACCTCAGATATGCAGATGACACCACCCTTATGGCAGAAAGTAAAGAAGAACTAAAGAACCTCTTAATGAAAGTGAAAGAGGAGAGTGAAAAAGTTGGCTTAAAACTCAACATTCAGAAAACTAAGATCATGGCATCTGGTCCCATCACTTCATGGCAAATAGATGGGAAAACAATAGAAACAGTGACAGACTTTATTTTTCTGGGCTCCAAAATCACTGCAGATGGTGATTGCAGTCATAAAATTAAAAGACACTTGCTCCTTGGAAGTAAAGCTATGACCAACCTTGACAGCACTAGTAAAAAGCAGAGACATCTTTACTTTGCCAACAAAGGTCTATCTAGTTAAAGCTATGGTTTTTTCAGTAGTCATGTATGGATATGAGAGCTGGACTATAAAGAAAGCTGAGCACAGAAGAATTGATGCTTTTGAACTGTGGTGTTGGAGAAGACTCTTGAGAGTCCCTTGGACTGCAAGGAGATCCAACCAGTCCATCCTAAAGGAGATCAGTCCTGGGTGTTCATTGGAAGGACTAAAGCTGAAACTCCAATACTTTGACCACCTGATGCAAAAAACTGACTACTTGGAAAAGACCCTGATGCTGGGAAGGATTAAAGGTGGGAGGAGAAGGGGACAACAGAGGATGGGATGGTTGGATGACTTCATCGTCTCAGTGGACCTGAGTCTGAGCAAGCTCCGGGAGTTGGTGATGGACGGGGAGGCCTGGCTGCTGCAGTCCATGGGGTCGCAGTGGGTCAGGACTGAGCGACTGAACGGGACTGATGCCTGTGTGCTGTCACTCCAGTCGTGTCCGACTCCCTGCGACCCCATGGACTGTAACCCGCCAGGCTCCTCTGTCCATGGGACTCTCCAGGCAAAAATACTGGAGCGGGTTGCCATTTCCTATCCAGGGGATCCTCCTGACCCAGGGATTTAACCTGCCTCTCCTGTGTCTCCTGCTTTAGTAGGTGGATTCTTTATTATTGCGCCACTGGGGAGCTCTTTTAACTCAGAGAATGGGCTACTCTTTGAGCCCTCATCCCTGAGAAGTCCTGAACTCTGTCTAACCTTAGTTTCCTCAGAACTCAAAAAGGTGACCTCCCCCAAAAAAATCCCTTCAGCTTTTCTGAGGTTTTCTGCTTTGATTCCTAAGCTTTCTGTCAATCCCCGCCCATGGCTTCTGAATTCAGCACGTACCTCGAGGGGAACACTGACAGCATCAAGGTCTGTTTTCTGTTTCTCCTTCTCCCCAGGAAACTGAGAAGTGCAGTCTCTGGTCCCGGTCTCTGCAGGCCCACGAGCTCTGCTTGTCTCTGCTGGTAGTGACCGCCTGCCTGGGCCTTCAGCCCCGATCCTGAGCCCTGGCTCTGCTCCCAGAATGGGTCCGTGACCTCCTTCTCTTCCGAGTTCTGAGGCGCCCCCCTTCACCCCGACTTGTGTCCCTGTGAGCCCTTGTTGTCTCAGCAGCTGTCTGTATGTCAGACAGACGTTTTGCTGTCTTTCATCTGGCTTTCTGCTTGTTGTCAGTGGAAGCAAAGAACTGCAAGCTGAACAGCAACCCTTCCCTTTTTGATGGGCATTCATTTCTTTTTCTCTCTTTTCCCTTCTTCAAACAATCATTATGTATCTCTATGTACTGATGCTTTCATCTCTGTGGAACGGATTCCCTGGGGTAGGATTGCTTAATCTGACCCGAGCCGATACCCTGACCCACCCCCGCCTCTGCCCTCACCCCGCCCCCCGCCCCACCCCAGCCCGTGGCTGCCACAGCTCTTCCCTAACATTCTGGTTTGCATCAGCTCCAGCCTGGGCCCCCTGCAGCCCTGCCCTCCTCCCTGAGGTGGACCTGTTACTCGGGCAGTTATCTGTGTCCTTTTTATTCTCTGCCCTGTCCCAAGCATCTGAAACAGGGCACAGCATAAAATAAGTACTCAGTATTCTTGGAATGAACCCAGTCAATTTTGGAGCATTGGAGAACTGCATTTTAAAACTCTGCCTACAGCCATACCACCCTGTATGCACCCGATCTCATCTCAAAGGCCGACTCTGAGCCACATTCAAAGTCTCAAAGTGAAAAGCTTTGAGTCAAAGCTCAATCATGTCTGACTCTTTGAGTCCTTGGAATTCTCCAGGCCAGAATCCTGGAGTGGGTGCCGGGAGTCAAATCCCAGCTCTGTTGCCTAACAACTGCGTGACCCTGGGCAGACCTGTCTGTACCTCAGTTTCCGTATCCCTCAGCAGAGATCGTTTTAGTAGCTACCTCGTAGGATAGTCTCTGGATTCAGTCATGCTGGACTCTGCGACCCCATGGACCACAGCCCACCAGGCTCCTCAGTCCGTGGGGTTTTCCAGGCAAGGATACTGGAGTGGTTTGCCATTTCCTTCTCCAGGGATTGTAGGATAGTCATAAGGATTAAGCGAGCCAATACATGTGTAGTAGTTTCCTAGGAATTTGTAACAAATGACCACAAACTGGGTGGCTTGAACCACAGAAATCTCTTCTCCCATAGTGCTGGGGCCAGAAACCTGAAATTTGGGCGTCGCAGAGTCCTGCCGCCTGCCACGGTTTATTTATGTGAGGGCCCTTCCCTGCTGACTGTGGCTCCCAGCCTTGCTGCCTTGGCAGCCCTTCGCTGCCCTTGGCTTGCTAAGCTGCCCTCACGCTCACCTCTGGCCTCTTGCTTGTGTCTGAGTCTTCACCTGTGTTGTCCTCGCTCTCCAGAGTCCCTTCTTTTTATAAGGACTCCAGTCCTTGGACTGGGGCTCACCCCTAATCCAGTGTGTGCATCTGTGCCTGCTCAGTCACTCAGTCATGTCTGACCCTTTGTGACCCCATGGGCTGTAGCCCGCCAGGCTCCTCTGTCCATGGCATTTTCTAAGCAAGAATACTGGAGTGGGTTTCCATTTCCTCCTCCAGGAGATCTTCCCGACCCAAGGATCAAACCTGGGTCTCCTGCATCGGCAGAGGGATGCTTTCCTGCTGAGCCATCTGGGAAGCCCAGTCCAGTCTGACGTCATGGGAACTTGATTACATCTGCAAAGACCTTGTTTTCATTAAGGTCACATGTGCAGGAAACTGGGTTAAGATTTAAGCATATCTTTCTGGGGACACAAGCAACTCAATACTGTAGGTTAATCCTTTCAGTGGAGCCTGGCACCCGAGGGCAGGGTTTCCATCTTTGTTCACCTTTGAGTTCCTGATGGCTTGAATAGTGTCTCCAATGTGGGTGTCCCCCAATAGCTCTTGAATTAATTAATAATGTATTAGCTCTTTGTCTTCTGCACTACAAATATATTTATAAAACCTATCATTTGTCTCTTTGTTTTATTATATCTTTCGCTATTAGAGTGTTTTAAGATTTTTGTTCAACCCAATGTATCTATCTTCCATTCTTTTTTCCTCTTTTCTTTCATTAAAGATAAATTCTAGTCTTGCTTAATAGGTTTCCATTCTTCCCTGGTCCCTCTGGGTCTCCCTCTCATACTTTACAGATAATCTAGACTTTCTTACGAGAATTTTTTACTGCTTTATATTTTAAATATGAATTCCTAATCCATATGGAGTTAACTTTTTTGTACTATGTAAAATGAGGCTCTTCTATATTTTCCCTTTGTTGTTTGTGAAATTCTCATTATACTAAGGCATACATCTGAAAATTCCCATTTTGTTGCACAGTTCTATACATCTTTTTCTATATCAATGTAATTTTTTTATTTTAGTAAAACAGATCTTTCCTTATTTTTTCCTTCTTGTATTTTCTTGGCTACTCTCAGGCCAGATTTAAATCTTTCCATATAAACTCTATCCATATAGAGTTACCTCCCAAATGCATTGTTAAGATCATAATTGGACTTGCATTAAGTTTATATGTTAAAAACGTATCTGCTTTTGAAATTGAGAAGGGAGAAATAAAGTCAGGCCCAGAGGCCGGTGTGGCCGCCCGGTGGCAGCTCCTCCCGCCACCCTGACCTTGTGCTCGGCTTTGGGCCCCGTGGTTTGTCTTCACCTGCCCTTTGAACGACAGATGTGATTCCGGGACTGAAGAACAGTCTCCTCTGAAGGAGAAATGGCTTGTCCGCTTTCAACTGCCATCTTCACAGCTTGTTACTAAAGTGCTGGATTCACTTGCCCATGGAATGTGCAAAGATTTTACACGTGTGCAAAACAGCACTCTACGTTCCGGGGGCTTGCCTCCAAGGTTAGACGTGTCTGGCCCATTTGCGAGTCACCCCGGGAACCTCCTTGTTACTGAAAGCTGTCAGGTCACCTTGTCTTTTATTCTCCTCTCACAATTTCTGAAGGTCGCGTTTAGGCTCAGCATTTTTTTCACTCTGAGCCTTTTAAACACAATTTTAGTCTTGTTGTTCTAGGGGGATAATATGGTTTAAAAAATTCCACTAAACCAAATCATATTGTCACTGTTCTCATTGTCATCATCACGCCTGCATCAGGAAAGGAAAGAAAAAGCCCCGCTGTTTTATAGCTTGGTGACTGGTTATCAAACCCTCAGTGTGTCCTGAAGGTCCAGAAGATGGGGGGATAGACTGTATTTGGAAGCATTTTCAGCACCATCACCCACGGGTTGGGTGGAACTGGATCTGGACCAGAGATCTCACGTAATGGCTAAGCCTGTCTAGATTTGGGAGAGTGGTTGGATTGTGATAGTGGTATCTTTCTAGAGGTCATAGCATTGCCACCAAATGTACAGGATCCCATAGACTCACGGAGCTGGAAAGGACCTCAGAGTTCATGCACTTCACCCCCCTCTTCATGGCCCTCCCTCTCTGCTCTCCAGTACCTCAGGGCATACTGACCCAGTGGTGCTGGACACCGAGTGTGGCTGAGATAGCCTGAGCAGCAGCTGTGGGTCCAGCGTGGCCTTGGGCTCCAGCAATCGGCTGTTAGAAGAACTTCCCCGGGGCAGCTGCTGTCCCATCCGCGTGGTCCCCAGAGTGAATGCATGTGAAACGGGCCTACAGCCACCCTGCAGGCTGAACCGGGGACCTCCCGCCAAGGCCATCTTAAATGAGCCAAACTGTACTTGAGCCGCAGACCCACTGGTTCAAGGACAAATGTTCGTTTTGTCATTGGCCACCACATTTTGGATGATTGTTACGCGGTAGCTGGCTCACAGAGCCTCTGTCCCTGCTGTCAACCTGCCCCAAACATCTGGGCCACAAAGCCTCTGGGAGCACCCAGACCTAGACTCGGCCATGTCCTCCCAGACTGCGGGACAGCTCGCTGCAATGGGGAGTGGTGAGCCTAGACTCAGCCACAGCGCTGGGCTGTTTGTCACTGGTTACCAAGCATCCCTGGGCAGTACCTCCGTTGGAGTTATTCAGGTGTCTCTGTGCACAATCCTGGCCCCGGGGACAGGTGCTGGTGTCTCTGGGCTCCAGGCTTCTCATCTGTAAGTGAACGTGTAAATGCCGCAACTGACACGCTCCAGGCTGTCCCCCCGTGGAGTCAGGAGACAGTGATATCTCATGGTGTCAGGGTGACACGTGTTCAAGCCTTTGCTCCACCACTCACAGCCGGCTCTTTCTGGCAAACGGTTGTTTTTACTTAGCCGTCCTAAACTTTGATCTCCTCCTTTGTAAGATGGACTTGGTCATATTTCTGTTGAGGAGCTGTTGCTCTGCTTAAAAAAGGCTAGTGTGTGGAAGTCACTTAGTAACATGACCGCACCTGGTATATCTTCAGTCGGGTTCTCTTTCTCGGTGACACTTGTGAAGCGTCCATTACCCCCTGGAGTCATGTTTGCTGCTCTGAAGTCGGCCCTGGGTCTTGTCATTGGGCTGTTGATGCTGGGACTGTGCTCGAGATGCTCCCCAGCTTTAGATCCCACTTCTGAGTCCCTGTCTCCGAAACAGTCCCTGCCATCGGTGTCCTCACACAAGGACACTGAGATGCTCAGTGTCTTTTATCTGAGATGCTCCACACCCTGGGAGCATCCTTCATTCTTCACGATATTCCTGTCATGTAAGAAACTAAAAGGAAATCCCGTCACTTGAGCCGCACTCGTAACAGGCAGTGACCTCTCAAACTGAATGCGCCATGGCCTCTGCAGGCGACAGCACCGTGATTGCCTCTCATGTGGATCTGCATCAGCCGTGAACACCCTGCTTGCTGGGGCCACGTGGTCAGACTGTGTGCCTGAATATTCACAGAAACATTTGCCAAAAGAGTTTCAGGTCTCTGTCTGAGTCCACATCTGATTTGAAAGTTCCGTACTCTTCCAGCCCTGGTGCTCTAATCCCTCATAGCAGATTTGCGTGTGATCAGGTTGTCTTGATGACTGAATTCTCTGATTGTTTCTACCCTCTGATGACTGAGGCAGCTAAGGGTTGGGAGGGGCTGGAAGAGCAGGAATTCTTGGGATAGGGAATGGAGAGTGGGGAGATAGAGTAAGTCTGAAATTCTAGAGGAGCCTTTTTTTTTTTGGCCTGTTTCATTTTAACTATGAATGTGTATTTCAAGAAGTTGAAATGATATTCATTAAAAATAAAACCCAGAACCCTCATTGGTTCCTTCACAAGTAACAGCTGGGAGAATCTCCAGGTGGAGAGGAATGGCTGAACAAGCAGTCTCCAGGTCTGTGCACCCAACTTCTGCCTTCGCTTCGCATCTTGATCTTTAAGTCTCTGGCTTCTGTGTAACCCGGAGTATAAACACGAGTCTTTCCCTTGGTCCCCCAGACTGACAGTTTGCAAAGAGAACATGACCAAGTGCAGGGTTAAGGGAAGAACAATAAAGATCATGGCTGACCCGGCACCAGAGCCATGTACCTTCTCAAGTCTGTAGTTCACGTCTCAAGGACAAGTACAACCTTGCAGTTCCAAGCCCGCCTCCCTTTCCTCCTGCTTCCTTGTGTCTGCCTCCCGGGACAATGTCTTCTTGTCCTGCCTAGCAGTATTCTGGGTAGTCTAGCTACTACCTAGCCAAGGCTAGATGACCACTTGCCACTCATATCTGCCTCATGTGGACTCTCTCACATCAGGCTCAAGATTCACCCAGACCTGCAGTAGGAGTTGGGCTTCCCGAGTGGCACTAGTGGTAAAAGAACCCGCCTGCCAATGCAGGAGACGTAAGGGACATGGGCTTGGTCTCTGGGTCAGGAAGGTCCCCTGGAGAAGGGCAGGACAACCCTCTCCAGTATTCTTGCCTGGAAACTTCCATAGACAGAGGAGTCTGGTGGGTGATAATCCACTGGGGTCACAGAGAACTGGACACAAATGAAGCGACTTAGCACGTGGTAGGAGTTGGGAGAGCATTCAGGGTTCCCTACTGACGTCCCTGCCTCTTCTTGTCATTCAGCATTTACTGAGCACCTACTGTATGCTTTTGGGGTACACAGGTGGAAAAGAAGTGCTGGTAATTTCTCCATCCAACAGGCATATATTTGTCGAGTGCCTGAGGGACTGTTTACAACAGAAGCAAGCAGAGGGACTGTGGACACTCAAAAAAGAGCATTATCACTGCAGGCGGGTGGGTGGGAGGGCGGCTGGGAAGACGTTTGCTGTGCTGGTCCTAGCTGTGATCTAAGGATGCACATCAGGGAGTTCTGCCTCTCATGTGAGTGAATCAGCTGCTACTAGACCAGCTTTCCTAGAGACATAACTATGAACACTGGACAATGTTAAACAAGTCAGAAAATTAATGAGTAAATAGCTAAATAAAGTACCCGAAGGTCCTGGAGAATGAAACTAAGCAACCAGATTCTGGAGAGGAGTCAACTCTTGGAAATGGAAATAGCATGGGGAAATGTTGCCATGTTTTCAGCTTCTCGTCTGAGTGAAGGCTGAAGTTGGTGCCACATAAGGTAGATAAAGCACTGAGAGAAAACCAGCAGCCTTTCCAGCCTGAAGAACCAGAGGACAGAGAGAGGTCTGAGTGACTGATGCCACTGGGGAATAAAGGGAGATTTCTGTAGAGGACAGAGCCAGAATGTGGATGCTTTAAGCTCTGTTTATAAATTCTTCCCAAATCTCTGGCTGACCCCGATGATACAAAAGCAGGGCAGACTGCTAGGAGCCTGGCTCAGGATAAAAGAGCCAAACCAAGATTTAAACTGCTGCCCAGCAGACAGAGTGCAACCAAGTCTACTGCGTACTCAAACAGGTAAACAAAATGTAACAGGATCCAGAATCTCCACACACCACAACGTTCATAATGTCCAGGAAGCCCACCCAACCTTACTCAACATATGGAGAAAGAGGGAAGTGTGACCTTTCTCAAGAGCAAAGACTCTGAGATGATCCAGATGTTAGACTTAGCACTTGAAATTTTTAATCATTAAAACTATGCTCAGTCATGCAAAGGAAATACTCATAATGAATGAAAACATAGGAAATCTCAGCAGAGAAGTAGAATTTATTAAAAAAGCCAAATGGACATTCTAGAACTAAAGAATAAAATATCTGAAATAAAAATTCACCAAGAAAAATTTACCAGATGGCCTTAACCACAGAAGGGAGATAACAAGAGGAAGAGTCAGGGAACCTGAAGACACATCAACAGAAGTTACACAAACTGAAGAAGAGAAAGAAAAAGATTGGAAAAGAAAAAGAACAGCAGTTGAGGGATGTGTGAAATCACATCAGGTCTCACATGGATATAATCGGAGTCACAGGAGGAAGAAGACATATGTGGATAATGGCTGAAATTTCCCAATTTTTTGTTGAAAAGTTTACATGTGTAAATTTAAGAAACACAGAAAACCCCCAGTAGGATAAATACAAAGAAAAAAATCGTAGATAAACTGAAAACCAAAATCAAAGAGATAGACCTCAAAGCAGCACATGAAAGACAGCATGGTCAAAGGGGAACGGTGATTTGAAAGACCGTCACCTCTTATCAGAAATGATGGTGGCCAGAGAACACTGGGACAGAAACTTCACCTGCTGAAAGGACAGCGGAAACTAAAACCAACAGAAACCCCTCACCCTAGAATTTACATCCAGTGCAAGGCTCCTTTAAGAATGAAGGTGAGATAAAGATGTTTTCAGATGAAAAAGCAAATGAAGATCATTCATTGCAAACAGGTCTTCACTCTAAGAAGTGCTGAAGGAAGTTCTCCAGACTGAAGGAATTCGGTACCATAGATGGAGACTCAGATGATCATGAAGGAAGAAAAAACATGGGAAATGGTCCGATTTTACTCTTCAGTTAAATATAAAAGGCTATTGTTTCTCAATTAAAAATGCATTTGAGTGCTTAAAGCAGATGTTTTAACCTTGTCTTGTGGGGCATAGATGTAAAAAAATGAGAGCTCCGGCTTGAAAGACGGGGCAGCGTAGGAATCTCCATGGTTGCAAGATTCCCACATATCGGGTGGCATGCTTCAGTATTACTAAATAGACTGGGAGAAATTAAGGTTGTCTCTTCTACCCGCTAGATTCAGCCACCACAAAAGCAATGCCCCAGTCACAGCCAACAAGTATCCCTCACACAGAGACTAGTGTAGGTTTCCCCAAAGCAAAGGACGCTTTGCAAGAGCAGGACTTGGAAAGGCTGAATCAGTCAGTCACCATCCAGTTACTAGGCACTTACCGGGGCACCCTTGTCTTCACCGGGAGAGCCGGGCAAGGATTCCTCAGAATGGTGGTGTGTGATCATGTGCAAGAACCAGTCCACGATCAAAGTGATGTCCCAGGAATGGCGGAAGTGACGATTCGGAGAATCAGAACATGCCGGTCACAGTTCATTCTTCTTTGAGGAACTTTCCTAAGGAAAATGCCTCCTAGAAAAGACCAAAGGACAAGACTTCAATGGTTAAACACTTGACAGTCAGTTTTATACATGTTGCAATTTAGCCCTACATTGTGTTATAAATCACCTCCACGGGTTGCGATAAATCTAGTTGATCGGTGGCCCTATTCATCCCAGGAATGAGTGGCGTAAGGGGAGGCTTGAGAGACGCTCATGTCGGTGAAGACCTCGGCGCCTCTCTGGGGACTGCGCTCCTGCGCACTGCATGTTCGGTGGCACTCTGTGCCCGTCGGGGATGGCATTGCCTACAACCTCAGGACAGGCTGCCTAAGGCACGCCCAGCCTCCCCAGGCTTCTCACCCCTCCAGGCTGTGGAAACATTTGCCTACAGACATTTTCTTACCATCCATTACATATGTTTTTATGAAAGGACTGAGCAGGAGGAATTTGCAATGAATAATTCATGTGTAATTGTTTTGAAAATATAAAGTGTTTTTTTTTTTTTTTTTCAAAGAAAGCCACCGACCTCTCCATTTCAGAGCCCCCGCTGCTGCTGCCTGGGTGCCCGTGCGAGAGCTACAGGCAGGCTGTCTGAACACTTGCCCCGTCTCGAGCTGGAACAGACTCCCGTGCAGAGCGGGGCGGGTGGGTGTATGTGCAGATGGCGCAGAGCCGCCAGAGTCCCTAGCCACACACTCTGCCCAGGTCCCCAGGCGGGCCCTCGGGGTAGTCTGGGCATCCAGCGCTGCTCCCCGCCTCCGCCGAGCCCCCAGGCAACACCGTAACACCTGCATCCCCCCTTCCTTTCTCTCTGCTCCCAGTCCTGCACCAAGCCCGACCCGCAACCTGTTTACTTCAACACACACACAAGCCCAGCCACGGCCAGGGCCTGACCAACTGGGCAGGGGCAGACACAGTGAGCCGCAATCACATTCAGCTCATTACTCACATAGATGGCCAGAGAGGCCCGCTCCCGGGTCCTGGCCCACACGCCGGAAAGGGGAGCACAAAGCAGGAGCCGGTGGCTGCCCTGCTGCTGTGAGTGCCTTGGTGCTGCTAAGTGGGTCCATATTTTACGGCTCTAGCCTGCGGGGGCCGGGGCAGAGGGCGCCACCTGTCAGACCCTGGGAACCGAGGAGAATCTGTCTCCTGACGGCCTCCTGGGACATGGGGAATGGCAGGTGGCCTCGCACCCACTCATTGGCGGCTTCCCCCTCTCTGGCGTCCCGAGGGCACCGCAAGGTGTTCTGCGGAGACCCAGGTTAGCCTTTGCCTGTTGGTCTGTTTGGATCCGTGTGAGGGGCCAGCACCCCACAGAGGAGCTCTTCCCCACTTGCTACTGTCATTTCCTCTCTGTTTCCACATGCTATCTTCGTCTGGAGGCCAGTGACCTTTTCCAGCAGTGGCTTTTATCACAGCAGTTAAGAAGAAGAACTGAGTTTGGATCCTAGGTTTGTCCCTACCTAATCATGTGTCTGGCGCAACTCTCACAGCCTCAGTTTCTGCATCTTTAAAATGGAGTTAGTAAGAGTGCTTTTCTCATAGCTTAAATGAGATGTTAATACCTGTAGAGACCTCAGGACAATGCCTGGCATGTAATAGGCATCGTTGTTCAGTCGCTCAGTCATGTCTGACTCTGTGCGACCCCGTAGACTGCAGCTCACCAGGCTTCCTTGTCCTTCACCATCCCCCAGAGCTTGCTCATACTCATGTCCATTGAGTTGGTGATGCCATCCAACTGTCTCATCCTCTGTTGTCCTCTACTCCTCCTACCTTCATCTTTCGCTGCATCAGTATCTTTTCCAATGAGTTGGCTCTTCACATCAGGTGGCCAAAGTATTGGAGCTTTAGCTTCACCATCAGTCCTTCCAATGAATATTCAGGACTGATTTCCTTTAGGATGGACTGGTTGGATCTCCTTTGCAGTCCAAGGGACTCTCAAGAGTCCTCTCCAGCACTATAGTTCAAAAGCATCAATTCTTTGGTGCTCAACTTTCTTTATGGTCCAACTTCCATTTTCATACATGACCACTGGAAAAACCATAGCTTTGACTATATGGACCTTTGTTGGCAAAGTAATGTCTCTGCTTTTTACTATGCTGTCTAGGTTGGTCATAGCTTTTCTTCCAAGGAGCAAGTGTCTTAATTTCATGGCTACAGTCACCATCTGCAGTGATTTTGGAGTCCGAGAAAATAAAGTCTGTCACTGTTTCCATTGTTTCCCCATCTATTTCCCATGAAGTGATGGGACCGGATGCCATGATCTTAGTTTTCTGAATGTTGAGTTTTAAGTCAGCTATTTCTCTCTCCTCTTTTACCTTTATCAGGAGGCTCTTTAGTTCCTCTTCCATTTCTGGCCAAAGGGTGGTATCATCTGCATATCTGAGGTTACTGATAAGCACTGCTAAATCCTGATGATGTTGATGGTGATGGTGATGGTGGTGACAGTGATGATGGTGATGATGGTAATGGTGGTACTGGTGGTGATGGTGGTGGTGATGATGCTGATGGTGGTGATGATGGTGCTGGTGGTGCTGGTGGTGCTGGTGGTGATGATGGGTTCTATCTCATCCCATCCTCCTGCTCCCTCTCCCCCATTCAGCTTCCTCCACAGACTGCAGTCTGTGTAGCACTGACCCCACTATTCCTCTGCTCCCTACCTTCTGGCTTCCTGTGCCACCACAGCCCCTGGTCAGCACCGTGTCTTGCCCTGACTGTGTGTTCCCCACCCCGCAACACTCAGGCAGAGCCCTTATTCTAACTCATCTCCATACAGCCTTCCTGCGTCTGTCCTGGGAGAGTCCAGTCATCCTGGGTATCTTTGGCCCTTAGATGCACAGACACATTTTGAATTATGATTCAGTGTCCTTTTCTGGAAGGAAAGCCATGTTTTCTCATTTAAATTGTGAACACTTCGCAAGAGGTGGGGGTGCTGTCTTTTGTCCCGCTTCTGGCATCCCTTCGGGGGCATTCACTTCCAGGCAGGTAGCTGTGTCCAGGTTGCTAACTAACTGGCTCTCAGCAAAGGGCTGCCAACATCACCTGCCCCTGGAACAGCCCAGACCATCAGTTCCTCCTGGGCAGAGTCATCTAGGGGATTCTGCTTCCATCTGCAATGCAGGGAAGTATGTTTTCTCAGTCGCTGCCCCCCCAGCCCCCACCTGCCACACACACAAAACAGAGACTGTAGGTCAACAGTAGGTTATGTGTGGTGGAGTGAAGGGATCCTGGGTAACTTTCAGCAAGTGGATCACACAAGGAGAGGAAAGCAGGTGTCCATGGATCCCCCACAAAAAGCATTGTAACTTATAGTTTAAACTGATGAAACTCCGATCAAAATTCTAGTTTTCTGTCCTCAAATCCCCTTGCTTTACTCTACTCTGTTCGTGTTTCCTAGCATGTATGTGAATATATATGAACCTAACTTTTGAAACTCGAAAGCTGCTGCCGTCACAGCAAATGTGAATTTGGACACCTGGACGGTACAGCCAGTGACAAGGTTTGCAGCGATGCCTGCAGCCTGTGTGACCAAAGCCAGGTGGGACCAGGTTGGGAGCCCGCCTGCACCTCCGTTCTCTCACTCAACCAACCAGCCTTGCCCAGGGCCCAGGCCCGCCCGCGGGAACCTGGGAGTGGGAGCAAGCAAGTAACAACCAGGCCGGCCCGCAGAGGCCGTGGTGATGAGCTCGTCGTGGGGCTGGAGGGCTCAGCCAGCAAAGACCCAAAACCACCTAACAGCCTTTCCCTCACTTGTCTTCCTCGTCAGGTCCTAGAAGATAATGGAATGCCCATGGATGACGATCAGTATGCTCTCTTGACCACAAAATTAGGATATAAGAAAGAAGGGATGAGTTATCTTGATTTTGCAGCGGGATTCGAAGGTAGCTAACAGCCAAGTGCAAACCTGGCCCCCACGCGGGGCCCCACGGGTCTTTCCGCATAGGGCCCCTAGGCCACTGGGGTTGAAGTAGTGTGAGCTGAGATGTGGAAATCACATGCGTCCTAAGACTGAAACAGACATTCTTGTTTAATTTTATCTGTTTTTCGGCCTTTTTTTTTTTTTTTTTTACCCCCACTCAGCTGCACTATGAGTGCCGAATTTTGTCTGGCAGAGCCTTCTATGAATAGTAAGCGCACAAATGGTTTCTAAAATTGACTCCCAAGCCTGTGCTCCTCCAGTCATACCTCGTGTCCTCTAAGGTCTTCCTCCTAAAAGTAGATGCTGGTTATCGGTCGTCAGAGCCACCTATGCACCAGTGGGGACCGTATCCTTCCTGGACCCAGAGGTTCTGAAAGATTCAGTGACTTGGCCCAGATCAACCGGCCCCTGTCCCTCCCCTCCCCCCACCTTGCAGGGTTGTCAGGGGACTCATGGTCCATAGTGCGGTCTGCCCAGCACCCGGGTCCTCCCATTCGCCCCTTGCTCCTGTTCTGCTCTCTCAGCCACACACCCAGCAGATAGATGGACGACCAGCACCCAGCCTCCCGCTTCTCAGCTCCTGTCGTCTCTCCCCTCCCTTGTCTCCACTCTTACTGAAGTTTAGATGGACAAATAAGCCCTCCAGAAAAGCTGCAAAAATCCCGTGTATATATCCACGAGTCCACGGATTATATGGAAGCACTGCAGGCTGGACAGGGCAGAACCCAGACTCTACTTGCTTTGTGCTGTCCTCCCCTGGAGTTGGTCTGAGCGATGACTGGATAGTGCAGTGGGTCTCGCTCAAGTTGCTGGCAGCTGTGACTCCTCGCCAGGAAAGAGGAAGGTCCCATCCAGCGCCCCCTCCTCCACCAGATTTCATTTGCTGATACTAAAGCGATTCCCTGGTGGCTCAGACAGTAAAGCGTCTGCCTGCAATGCGGGAGACCCAGGTTCGATCCTTGGGTTGGGAAGATCCCCTGGAGAAGGAAATGGCAACCCACTCCAATACGCTTGCCTAGAAAATTCCATGGATGGAGGAGTCTGGTGGGTTACAGTCCATGGGTCATGAAGAGTCAGACACGACTGAGTGACTTCACGACCCCGAAAGGAGAGAGGTCCCACAACCCCCTACCCCAAAGACAAAACGAGAAGCTGTAGAATTTTAGGATTTTGACACTTTGAACTTTCTGAGGCAATAAAAAGAAGAGAAAGGAACCCACATATATCTTAGTGAGTGCTTCCAGTGCCCTGGTGCATCCATCACTGAGGCAAGGAAATTGGGGGCCTAGGGTGAGCAGTGACTTCCCGAGGTTCCAGACTAGGGGTCCTGTCACAAGTGGGCACCTCGCCCTGCAGCTTACTCTCTTCCCCCTCTCCCCAACTCCTCTGTTCCCCATCAGTCCCCCCAACACATGGCCAGATGCTGGAGGTGGGGAGATGGAGGCTCCAGGCCATGGGGGGTGGGGGTGGGCAAGGCAGAGGGGATCAGGCACCAGGTGGAGGTGTTATCCTCTGGGCATAGCAAACCCGGGGGTGGAGAGGCCACTCCAGACCCAGGTGCAGGCGAGGCAGAGGCCAGGTTCAAGGCTGGACTAAAGGCTGCCCATGAGTTCCAGAGGCCCTGCCTGCCATTCACCCCCCAGACCACATCAGGAAGGGGGGTTACAGCATGTGTAGAGAGTCGCTTCCTAGACAAGTCCGAGGTTGCAGCCTGGCTTTAGAGAAGGCCACATTCAAGTCATTGCAACCTCAGGGAAATGGGCTGGTTTTTAAGTGGAGATTACACTTCCTTCCTCCGTTTCAGGGAAGAGAGAGATGGCCTCATTCAGTCATCAACTGGCTGGGCTCTGGAAGCCAGCAGGCCTGGGTTAGCAGCCCATGAGCTCTGTGACCTTGGGGAAGTTGGACCCCTATGTCTTTGTCTGTAGAATGGGCATAGTAATAGGTCTCCTTGTGCATAAGCCAGGCTCAAGGAGAGACTCTGCCTCTTAGGGCCGAGGAAAGGGCCAAGGTTTGTCCAGAGGCCTCCAGTCTAACATCCAGCACAGACGTGGGCCGAACCTGCATGGTGACTGAATTATACATTCCTGCGTTTAGGACCTGATTCTAGGAAACAGAAAGGGCAGGAATCCTCCTTCTCTGCCTCTGGTAATGAAGGGATAGACAAGCAGGATGTGGTCCCTGCCCTAGAGCAAGGACGGAGGAGCCAGACGCGGAAACACACCAAGCGAGAGGGTGGCCCCGATGGTCTGAGGACAAGCTTTTCTCGTGGTGACAGGGCCATTTCTAAGGTCAGAACAGAGTTCACGCCATGTTCCGTCACAGAGTTGTTGTACCATCGAGAGTTCTAATAGGACTGGGGACCAAAGAGGTTAAGCGTTGAGGTAGAAGTACAGAGGCATGACCACCACTGACGGAAGCCTCCTGATCCGCTGTTTCAGATCCTAAGATGAACGGGCCAGAAGTGACCCCACCCCAGACTCCAGTTCTTCCCAAAGGTGACATGGACAGCTCCTTTGTCACTGCTGAAGAGTGCCTGAGACAGTTCCCCCGGAGACTGAAGGAATTCTTCCGGGTAAATCACGACCTCCCTGCTGCCTGCCTTATCTGGACCCAGCCCCCGCCCCGTCCTCCTCACTGTTCAGCCACAGCAGGTATGAGCCGTGCAGCCCCAGAGCTCTCCTTCCTAGACCCAGGCTTGCCCCTTCTCCCCTTCTGGGGAAGGGACTTAACTCTGCGATCCCCTCCCCTCCCTTGCTGACACTCTGCTAGGCCTGCCTTCTGCCCCTCAAAGATGATGGAGAAGTAAGGAGACCCTCCTCACAAGACAGGGAGGGGCGGGAAGGGTCATGACAACCCGAGTTACAGCAAATTTAGGGTTCTTTCAGCCATCCTCTCCACTCCTCTCCTGCGCTCACCAAACAGGCTTTGTGCCCTTTCATGTCATAAGCCGGACTCTCTGCTGAAAACTGGGAGCCCTGCTCGGGGAGCTCAGTCCAGCCCAAGACAGATGGTCAACAGACATTTCAGACACATTGGCTGTCATGGAGGGACTGGTACGTCTGTGGGGGCACAAGGAAAACAACCGTTAGGAGGGCTTCCTGGAGGAGGTGACCGCCAAACGGAATCTTAAACCCTTAGCGTGTGCTGGCCAGGAAGAGAAAGGAGCGAAAAATAGAAGAGTGGGCTTACTCAAGGTGGGTGGCAGACAGGCCATGGGCTTTCAGGAAAGCTCCCAGCTCTGCATGACTGAGGCATGGGTTGCATGCAGAAGTTGTAATGAAAAAGATGGGGAAAATAGTAGCCATTCAAACACAGAGATGAGCAGAATGACCTCAACTATTTTTGTGTTGAGAAGTAAAGTGAAAGTGAAAGTAGTCAGTCCTGTCTGACTCTTTGCGACCCCATGGACTATACAGTTCATGGACTTCTCCAGGCCAGAACACTGGAGTGGATAGCCGTTCCCTTCTCCAGGGGATCTTCCCAACCCAGGAATCGAACCCAGGTCTCCTGCATTGAAGGCGGATTCTTTACGAGCTGAGCCACAAGGGAAGTAAGAGAGGATCATTAAAGTGGGAAAGAAGATCAGTTTGATAAACTGACCATTTAGCTTCAAAATGGGGCAGAGGACCAATGTGTGGAAACCCCAGGATGAGAAGACCCCAGGGTGTGTAGACTCCAGGCTGTGGAGACCCCAGGGCATGGAGACCCCGGGGAGTGGAGACCCCAAGGTGAGGAGACCCCAGGGTGAGGGGAGCCTGGGGCGTGGAGACCCCAAGGTGAGGAGACCCAGGGCGTGGAGACACCAGGGTGAGGAGACCCAGGGCGTGGAGACACCAGGGTGAGGAGACCCTGGGGCGTGGAGACTCCAGGGTGAAGAGATCCCAGGGTGAGGGGAGCCTGGGGCGTGGAGACCCTGGGGTGTGGAGACCTCAGGGCATGGAGACACTAGGGTGAGGAGACCCCAGGGGCATGGAGACACCGAGGTGTGGAGACCCCGGGGTGAGGAAACCCTAGGGCGTGGAGACGCCAGGGTGAAGAGACCCCAGGGTGAGGAGACTCTGGGGCATGGAGATGCCAGGGTATGGAGAACCCAGGCTGAGGAGACCCTAGGGTGAGGAGAACCCAGGGCATGGAGATGCCAGGGTGAGGAGACCCCAGGGCAAGGAGACCCTGGGGCATGGAGACACCAGGGTGAGGAGACCCTGGGGCATGGAGATGCCAGGGTATGGAGAACCCAGGCTGAGGAGACCCTAGGGTGAGGAGAACCCAGGGCATGGAGATGCCAGGGTGAGGAGACCCCAGGGTGAGGAGACCCCAGGGCATGGAGACCCCAGGGCATGGAGATGCCAGGGTGTGGAGACCCCAGGGCGAGGAGACCCCAGGGTGTGGAGACCCCAGGGTGAGGAGACCCTGGGGCGTGTATACCCCAGGGTGAGGAGACCCCAGGGCAAGACACCAGGGTGAGGAGACCCCAGGGTAAAGAGACTCCAGGGTGAGGAGACCCCAGGGCGTGGAGATGCCAGGGTGAGGCAACCTCAGGGTGAGGAGACCCCAGGGTGTGGAGACCCCTGGGTGAGGAGACCCCAGGGTGAGAAGACCCCAGGGTGAGAAGATGCCAGGGTGAGGAGACCCTAGGGTGAGGAGACCCCAGGGCGTGGAGACGCCAGGGTGAGGAGACCCTGGGGTGTGGAGATGCCAGGGTGTAAAGAACCCAGGCTGAGGAGACCCCAGGGTGAGGAGACCCCAGGGTGAGAAGATGCCAGGGTGAGGAGACCCTAGGGTGAGGAGACCCCAGGGCGTGGAGACACCAGGGTGAGGAGACCCTGGGGTGTGGAGATGCCAAGGTGTAAAGAATCCAGGCTGAGGAGACCCCAGGGCATGGAGACACCAGGGTGAGGCAACCTCAGGGTGAGGAGACCCCAGGGTGTGGAGACCCCTGGGTGAGGAGACCCCAGGGTGAGGAGACCCCAGGGTGAGGAGACCCCGGGGCATGGAGACCCTGGGGCATGGAGACACTGAGCCATGGAGACCCCAGGGCGAAGAGACCCCACGGTGAGGAGTCCCCGGGGCGTGGAGATGCCAGGGTGAGGAGACCTTAGGGTGAGGAGACCCTGGGGTGAGGAGACCCTGGGGCGTGGAGACCACAGCTCATGGAGACCCCAGGATGAGGAGACCCTGGGGCATGGAGACCACAGCTCATGGAGACCCTGGGGTGAGGAGACCCTGGGACGTGGAGACACCAAGGCGTGGAGGCCCTAGGATGAGGAGACCCCAGGGCGTGGAGATGCCAGGGTGAGGAGACCCTGGGGAATGGAGACCCTGGGGTGTGGAGACCACAGCTCATGGAGACCCCAGGATGAGGAGACCCTGAGGCATGGAGACAGCAGGGTGAGAAGACCCCAGGGTGAGGAGACCCTGGGACGTGGAGACACTGAGGCATGGAGACCCCGGGGGCATGGAGACACCGAGGCGTGGAGAGCCCAGAGTGTGTAAGCACAAACACCTCAGCAGACGAAACAGTGCTGAGTCCAGGGGAAGGGAGGTGCGGAGCACCCTGTGGTTAGAGCCAGCCCCCAAGAGCAGGGCAGCCAGTTGACTGTGCTGGAAACACCTTCCCGGCACAGATTGCCAATTGGAGGTTCATTTTGGTTATTACCGAGCTCCCATTTTACAACACACTTAGGATTGTCTAGCTCGGATGTGCAGGATGGTTCTGACTTTGACTGATGGCCCAGCCATCAGACCATGCATCCTGATTCTTGGTTTGAAAACACACGACCATCATAAGCAGGCAGGGAGAAGGGTTCGTCATCAGATAATCCCGTGTGGTGCCCAACCGAGAAGAGCACAGAGCAGGCAGGGGTCCTCGTGGGGTGGAGACCCTCTTCTCTGAAGAACGAGAGCCTGGCGGGAGGCAGAGAGGGCAGAGGGGGAAGTCGAGGCACCGGGTCAAGCAGTCCCTCGTGCTGGTCAGCTGGACCCTGAGAGGCCGTCACCTGCTACCCCACCAGGAAAACCCAGACCCCTGTTCTGGCCCCTCAATGCTGTCTCCTGTTGCTCATCTTTCCCAGTGGGGCCACAGAGAAGCCAAGCTCCCTGCGGGCACCATTGTCTTCCTGGCTTTGTTATCAGTGAAGCTTGGTTACAGCACACGTATGTCCTATGTTTCCTAAGATGGTCTCTATTTTAAATAATTAACTAATGGATTGATTTAATAAATGTTCACCAACGCCCACTCTATCCTGCAAGGAACTTACAACCTAGTGGGTGAGACAAGCGAACCCCTAATTGCCAGGGTATGCGTGATACAGACTCAGATGTCGATTACATCCAGGCCCCTGGCGGGTTGCCCTCACGGGTGTATGTAAATGGAGCAGGGCGTGTCTTGGTGGTTGACTGGGAAGGTCCAGTCACTTTATTTCCTTTCTGGAGTTCCTATTTGTGAGAAATTCTTGAATCTCTCTATCAATAATGAAAAATCGATCGTGTTTTAGTTGAAAGTGCTGTCCATCCTGCTGCTGCTATTTGCTCAGTGATCTGTAGCCAGATGAGTGAATCTCAGTGCAGGCGGGTCCACGGACAGCAGTAACGCTGGGCAAGGTGGCCTCCCCCTGCCAGGCCAGGCCAAAGACCACGAGCAGTGGAAGGAAGTCATTCATTTTAGCAAACAAGGGGCATATCCCCTCCCTGACTATGGTGAGGAAAGCAGACACCAAGACCCCCTTGGTGACCTGAGATCATGACCTGGGCACAGGTTCCCATGGCCCTTGTGGGCTCACCTTCAACCTCACCCTCTAGACAGGGTCTGTGCAGGTTCAGGCACGTGTCTGTGGATTCAGGTATGTTTTAAAAAAAAAGCAAACAAGACCAAGCCCCCCTCTCCCCGCCACCACACAGAAATAGGATCTTCTATACAAAGGCGATGGCACCCCACTCCAGTACTCTTGCCTAGACAATCCCATGGATGGAGGAGCCTGGTAGGCTGCAGTCCATGGGGTTGCGAAGAGTCAGATATGACTGAGCAACTTCACTTTCATTTTTCACTTTCATGCATTGGAGAAGGAAATGGCAACCCACTCCAGTATTCTTGCCTGGAGAATCCCAGGGATGGGGGAGCCTGGTGGGCTGCCGTCTATGAGGTCGCAGAGTCGGACACGACTGAAGCGACTCAGCAGCAGCAGCAGATGTATGCTTCAGCCACTGTTTTTCGCTTCACCATTTGTCTTGAATGCCTGGCCCTGCAGAGTGGTCTCCACACATTGCTCAGGGCAGCCCCCGTCTCTCAGAATGAGCCGGGGTCCTGCCTGGCTGGCTGTAGCCCCTTTCTGACGCATCTCGATGACCCCCGCCCCGACCCTGGGTCACGCTCCGGCCAGCGCCCTTCCTCCCCTTGCGTCCTTGCACATTCTGCTGCTTTCCTCGCATTGTGGTCTGAGCCGCTGAAGGAAGGCACTGCCACTTCTTGAGCTGGAAGGCCCCAGAGGATGAGCTGGGAGCCAGGAGTTTGATTTTGGCCTTGCTCATGCTGACGTCCAAGGGGAGATGCCGCAAAGCCTTTGGAGACGTGCATCTGGCTGCTGTGGGAGGGCTGGGAGCTGCGACGTGGAGGGAGTCCGTGGCAGAGACAGGCCCGTGGTCCCAGTGGGCGGTGCCCCCGGGGACGAGGCTGCTGGATGGTGGCACCTCTGAGGGGCAGGGGCAGCCCTTGACGTCCGCTCCCACCGTATTTAAAGTAACGATTGCACACATTGGTGAAGTGATTGCACACTTTGGTGAGTGAATAAGTGAGTACAAGTAGGTCTTCCACAAAACCCCAGCTGGTTTTAATTTCACACCTGAGTTGAAGCAGGTCTTGCTTTATGTGACCTCTGTGGAGGGTCCTAGGATACGGAGGTGCAGGCAGGGCCCCCAGAGTGGCCGGAGAGACCCCGGGAGGGGCCGTGTGAGGTGCTGATGGGACCAGGGGTGGGGATGACAGCTGCAGCGGCTGCACTCCAAGCCTGAGACACAGGGAACCTTAGTCGGGGGAGCAGGGGTGTTGGCCCAGATGGACCCGATTCAGATCCCACTGTTGGGCGCTCGCTGTCCGACCTCTGGCAACAGTAATAGTAACAAACAGCGTTTTAGACCCTAATGGGACCTACCCATCCGTCTGCTCCTAAGGGCTTCTCCTGCTTGGCATAGTCCTCACAATGACCCTGTAGGCAGGGAGTCTGTCCTCCTCTGTGATGGGTGAGAAGCCTGGCAGGGTTCAGTCTCTTTCCTCGGTCACTCTGCTAGTACCGGGCAGAGGTGGGCTTAGAAACTGGGCAGCCTGCCCCCCCTAGATGTGCCCTGAGCCCCACAGCCCGGCTGCAGCCTCAGGTTCCCTGCCGGCCTCCGTTCCCTCACCTGCACAGTGGGAGTCACTGCAGCGCGACCTGCAGACGCAGAGGCAGGGCTCCGGCAGGCGGGCTGGGCCTTCACTTCAGCCCAGGCATCAAACCAGGGCCCACCCGCTGGGCAGCTCCTTGGTGGAGTTCAGCTCAGCGCCGGTTCTCCTGTAGACAGCAGCCGCCTTTCTGAAAGGCACTGCCATTTCCAAAAGCCATATAAAAACATCGAGGACCAGATTTTTATATGTGCTGGAAAGCTCCAGCATACTCGGTCTTCACTTCCGATATTGGAAGTACCACTCACAGAAGCCAAAGGAACAGGAGGGAAAGAAAACCTGCTCCAGTCCCTTTCCTGAACTCTGAGCGCTGAAAGAGGGCGCCTGAGGACAGAGTTCATCATTGCCCTGGGAAAGCAAACCATGGCAAGGGTACTCCCAGAGCAGGGAAATCTCCAAAAACGCCACAGCGGAAGCGCGGCCCTTCCCTCTTGCTGGGGATGAGTCCACAGCGCAGGGCGGGAGTGGGGGTGGGGGGCGGCCCCAGGTTCCGGGGGCCGGGCTGTGACGCTGTGTCCTGGCTCCAGGACCCGTACGCCGCCTTCTTTAAGATGGACACTGACAGAGACGGCGTCCTCACCATGCACGACCTCCACCGCCTGCTGCAGCACCTGCTCTTCAACCTGAAGGACGAGGAGTTCGAGCGCCTCCTGGGCCTTCTCGGCCTGAGGCTCAGCATCACGTTAAACTTCCGGGAGTTCCGGAACCTGTGCGAGAAGAGGTCGTTCAGTGCGGATGACGACGCGCCCCAGAGACTGCCCAGGTAAGAGGACAGCGCGGGGCTGCGTCCATGCGGGCTCCACACGGTGCCGAGGGCCGGGGCTGGGGGCGGGGCGGCTGCTGTCCCCGATCTGTTCACTCTGTCTTTTCCTTAGTTCAAGAAAAGCCACTCTCGGGGTCACATGCTCAGTGTAGAAAAACTAGAAAATGCAGAGACAGGTGAGAAGATACACTTGATCTGGGCACCGGTTAGCATCGTTTTGGGTTTTTTTTTTTTTTTTGTACTTCACTGCACATCATCCCAGTCTGGTTAATTTACACGTAAATACAGACGCGTACTTGTACATTCTCGTTGTTATGAACTCAGGGCCAGATAGATAGGCGTGTCGCTCAGCCTTCCAAGACCTCTGGGAGCACCGCATGCAGAGGGCGGACCTGGGTGCTTGTCAGGAGAACACGTGGACTTCCCCCAGGCCTGAGTCCTTACCTTGGGCAGTAAGCCTGGCACCACAGCACCTTGTGGTGATTGGTGGAAACCGAGTGTCCTCTCTGTCTTTCTTCCATGTGCATAAATCCACCCACGTACTTGTATATTTGTCTCTTTTAAACCCTGCGGTCAGCCGCTCTGGGAGATGCAAGGACCCCTTCCAGCCCTTTGTCAGGCAGGACTCCCCACCCCCTACCCCTGTTCACCCCACGCCAGCCTCGCTTACAGTAGGAGAATCTGTGTGTCCAGCTGGGGCCGTGACTTGTTCGCCTCCTCAGCTTCGCTCAGTAAAGGCATCTGCTCCTTGAAGTAGTGACGGGCCTCCCATCTTACCTGGGACCTGTCACAGTCTCCTCCCCCACTGAGATCTGTTGACAGGCATGCATGAAGGAGACATTCAGCCGCTCCCTTACCAATTATTACAAGTACAATATCAATATTTTTTGAAATGTTACCCTCCACTTTGCTAGCTCAGGGCTGCCCTTGATACTCAGAGATTCAGCCCAGTAGTGACATCATCCCTGGGCCCTTCTGCCCTTAAGGCACCTCCAGCCCCCAGGGGCTGCAGACAAGTGCCCACCCCCAGACAAGGGCATTCCCCAGGAGGGGGACCCCCTAGAATCCCCTGTCACTGGGCCAGACTCTGCCACTTGTACAGGCTGCGGAGGCCGCTGACCTTGTCCTTTAATTTTCCCTTCTGAACTTGCTGGGTTTATTTTGTCTCTACTTAAAAAGCTAGCAAGGAAGAAAACGACTGTAGTGTCAGAAATTTCTAAGTGAAGCAATCATGGAACACGTGAGTTGGACACCTGCTTCCAATTGCTCCAGTTGTGAGGAGCTTTAATATGAGACTTGATTGCTTAACATTCAAACAAAGCAAGAAAATATCCTTCAGAAAGAACTTTCTGGAGAATGTATGCAGAACGGATATGGAAAATTTCAACCACAAAGTGCAGTCTTCCCATCCACGTGATTCGGCCGTCTTAGTTGTGTTATTTGTTCCTCCATCCCGTGTTTATCGAGGGTCTGCTGTGAGCTGGGCAGCACCCCAGGACTCGGTGGTGCAAGGGTGGATGAAATGAACGCTCTCCTTGAGGGACTTGGGGCTGAACTGGGACAAGTACAAAAACAGGATGGGGTCCCTGGCGTCTTTTATACCTTTCGGAAAGATATGTAAGAGTACAAGGATATCTGAAGTGCCCCAGAGAGGGGAGAGACCAAACCTGCTTGAGGTGAAGAGGAAAAGTAAGAGATTTCAGTTAGATCTTGAGATGTGAGGAGGAGTTTGTCCGGTGCGAGTTACCAGACTGTGGTTCAGAGCCAGGGGGCAGCACTTGCAGAACTGCAGAGGAGGGAGTGCAGAGCCTACTCGGGGACTGGGCGGAGCATGCGGGCACAGAGTGGCATGCACAGTGGGCGAGGAGGCCTGAAGTTGCAGGAGGGCCGGGTGAGAAGGGGCTTGAGTGTCAGGCTTGGTCAGCAGGCTGGAGAGGATCCTCTGCCATGGCGTGTCGGAGGGCGTGTTGTGCCATGTAGACATGCTTCAGCAGCTGCAGAGTAGAGGGTGGATGCAGAGGCTGGATGCAGGAAGACCAGCTTGGGCCCCAAGGCTCTGGTGTAGTCCGAGCTCTGAGACCCAACCAAGGCACTGCTTTAGAAAGCCAGGCCTTCCCATGGCCGGAGCCCGAACCTGTGCTTCGTGAAGATGTATCTTTTCATACCCTACAACCCTTCAAGGAGGCATCACTACCTGAGTTTGCAGATGAAGGAACTGGGGTCTCGAGGTGAGTTTCTGGCTGGTCCAGAAGGACCCAGGTGATGGGCAGTGGACAGAGATTGGAACTCAGGGTGCCTGTGGGTTGGGGCCACCTCCTCTGTGTGAAGAGTTGGTCTCTTTCACCCCCCAGTCTCACTGTTCTCCACTAGCCAAACCTGGACACCTCCCCTTTTTAGAAGCCATCCTGCCCACTCACTTGGACCTCTCTGCATTCTGGGCCTTCACCTTCCACCTGCATCACCAAATGCAATACTTTTGAAAACTTTGAAGGTTCATAACTTTGTTGAAGACAGGAAGACCATCTTGTTTTATTCACAACTGCACAGCATTTTCATCTTTAGATGTGTAAATACCACTTAGAGTGGTTAGTCCAATGACCCAATTCGTTTACATCATCTGTTCCCTTGTTTACAGCACATGGGCCTTGTCGGTGTATCTGCTGACAACCCACATCAAGTTCCTTTTGGTGCGTGTACATCATCAGAGACGAAAGAGTGCTGTCAAGCATCCTCTTAGCAAAATTAGGCGGCCAGCTTCTTGTCACAAAATATTGTATGATCCAGTCCTTCCTGATGAATAACTGACTGAATTAAAACAGATTTCCTTGCTGTTCTTGGATGTGAATCACTCACTCATCAGGAGATTTGGCTTCTATGACCCAGTTCACCATCATCTTCTGGTTCATCTAATCACTGTGGAATATCTTGCGATCCCAGTTTTCTCCCCTTTGCCATCTGGGCATGAAATAAGAATTCTCAGTTCTCGACCGTGTTCAGTGAAGGCTAATGTAACCCCAGGATGGGGTCCCTGGCGTCTTATACCTTTCGGAAAGATGCTGTCACACCTAGGGCAGTGCGATCGGAAAAGTGAGGGTAATGTAACAGTGGTGACGCTCTTCAGTATGATATCCTCCTGCTAGGAGACTCCGTTTTTGTTTGTTTTCCTGTTATTATTTAGTCTCCTTTTTCTTTTTAGCATAACTGGAAACAATGAATGAAAAACAATCGAATGTTTCCTAGAATAATGAAATAGAGCTGCTGCTGCTGCTGGTGCTAGGTCACTTCAGTCGTGTCCGACTCTGTGTGACCCCATAGACGGCAGCCCACCAGGCTCCTCCGTCCATGGGCTGCTGCTGCTGCTAAGTCGCTTCAGTCACATCCAACTCTGTGCGACCCCATAGACGGCAGCCCACCAGGCTCCCCCGTCCCTGGGATTCTCCAGGCAAGAACACTGGAGTGGGGTGCCATTTCCTTCTCCAATGCATGAAAGTGAAAAGTGAAAGTGAAGTCGCTCAGTCGCCGACTCCTAGCGACCCCATGGACTGCAGCCCACCAGGCTCCTCCATCCATGGGATTTTCCAGGCAAGAGTACTGGAGTGGGGTGCCACTGCCTTCTCCAGTCCATGAGCTAGTATTAAATCAAGCTCACTAAGACCCCATGATCTGTCCTATTCTAAGAGGGTTCAGTGGACCCATGTGGTAATTGCAAGATAAAAGGGGTTTTATTTCATAAAGAAAATAAATGCCCTTTTTGTGTTTCTTTGGAAGATCTCTAAGAAAGAATAAAAGTCATGAATGCCACTTTCTATTCTCTGGATCATACAGATTTGCTATTTCTTTAAATATTTGATGGAATTCACGTATGAAATCATTCAGTCCTGGAGTTTCCTTTTCAGAAGAATTTTAGCTATAAATCTGATAACTTTAATAGTTACAGGATCATTCAGGATTTCTATTCTTTCTTGACTGAGTTTTAATAATTTGTGTCTTTTAAAATATTGGTCCATTTTGTTTAACCTGTTAAATTCATGAGAATAGAGTTGATCACAGTATTTCCTTACTGTTCTTTCAATAGCTGTGGGGTCTTTAGTGATATCCCTGTTTTCATTTTTTGATATTGGTAGTTGATGTCTTCTCTCCTTTTTCATTGACCCATTTAGCTGAAGGTTTTATTAATTTTATTGATATTTTCAAAGAACAAGCTTTATGTTTCATTCATTTTTCTCTGTTGTTTTTCTGTTCAATTTCATTGATTTCTCTTCTTTAATACTTTCTCTTCCTTCTTGCTCTAAGTATGCAGTTGATCCTTGAACAACACAGGGATCACAGGAGCTGATCCACCCCCACAGTCAAAAATCTGTGTAGAGCTTTTGACTCCTCCAAACTTAACTACTAATAGATGACTGCTGACTAGACAACTCACAAATAACGAAGTTATTAACACAGAGATTATATATGTATTATATACTGTATTCTTACAATAAAGCAAGCTAGAGTAAAGGTAATATTGTTAAGAAAATCGTGAGTGAGTGAGTGAGTAAAAGTCACTCACTCAGTTGTGTCCCACTCTTTTATGACCCCATGGACTATACAGTCCATGGAATTCTCCAGGACAGAATGCTGGAGTGGGTATCCTTTCCTTTCTCCGGGGGATCTTCCCAACCAAGGGATCGAACCCAGAAGGGAGAAACAATGCATTTACAGTACAGTGTTGATCAATCTCTAAGTTCCCATTGTCTGTTACAAGGTGAATCGCCTGTCAGTACCCATGTCTGTATTGACTCCTATGATACAGAGCATTGCAGGCGGCATACATGCTGGTGTACAACTCTGCACCTCAAAGATGGAAAGATGATGTGAAAAAGAAGTCCAGATTTACTTGGAGGTATAGCAATTCATGCACGGATAACAAAGAAGCAGCGATATGATTGCTTTAAGGGAGCTTAGTGTAACTGTTCAGACTGGTTCCAAATAGGAAAAGGAGTACGTCAAGGCTGCATATTGTCACCATGTTTATTTAACTTATATGCAGAGTACATCATGAGAAATGCTGGACTGGAAGAAACAGAAGTTGGAATCAAGATTGCCGGGAGAAATATCAATAACCTCAGATATGCAGATGACACCACTCTTATGGCAGAAAGTGAAGAGGGGCTAAAAAGCCTCTTGATGAAAGTGAAAGTGGAGAGTGAAAAGGTTGGCTTAAAGCTCAACATTCAGAAAACGAAGATCATGGCATCTGGTCCCATCACTGCATGGGAAATAGATGGGGAAACAGTGGAAACAGTGTCAGACTTTGTTTTTCTGGGCTCCAAAATCACTGCAGATGGTGACTGCAGCCATGAAATTAAAAGACGCTTACTCCTTGGAAGGAAAGTTATGACCAACCTAGATAGCATATTCAAAAGCAGAGACATTACTTTACCAACAAAGGTTCGCCTAGTCAAGGCTATGGTCTTTCCTGTGGTCATGTATGGATGTGAGAGCTGGACTGTGAGGAAGGCTGAACGCCGAAGAATTGATGCTTTTGAACTGTGGTGTTGGAGAAGACTCTTGAGAGTCCCTTGGACTGCAAGAAGATCCAACCAGTCCATTCTGAAGGAGATCAATCCTGGAATTTCTTTGGAAGGAATGATGCTAAAGCTGAAACTCCAGTATTTTGGCCACCTCATGCGAAGAGTTGACTCATTGGAGAAGACTCTGATGCTGGGAGGGATTGAGGGCAGGAGAAGGGGACGACAGAGGATGAGATGGCTGGATGGCATCACTGACTCGATGAATGCGAGTCTGAGTGACCTCCGGGAGCTGGTGATGGACAGGGAGGCCTGGCGTGCTGTGGTTCATGGGGTCGCAAAGAGTCGGACACGACTGAGCGACTGATCTGATCTGAGTGTAACTGTGGAGAAGGCAATGGCACCCCATTCCAGCGCTCTTGCCTGGAAAATCCCATGGACGGAGGAGCCTGGTAGGCTGCAGTCCATGGGGTCGCTAAGAGTCAGACACAACTGAGCGACTTCACTTTCACTTTTCATTTTCATGTATTGGAGAAGGAAATGGCAACCCACTCCAGTGTTCTTGCCTGGAGAATCCCAGGGATGGGGGAGCCTGGTGTGCTGCATAGTCCAGTCTACGGGGTCGCACAGAGTCAGACATGACTGAAGCGACTTAGCAGCAGCAGCAGCAGCAGCAGCAGCCTAGCCTACACAGTAATGAATTAATCATTATAAAATCTGTATGGCATACAGTGCCTGTGTGCATGCATGCTCAGTCGTGTCCAACTCTTTTGCCACCCCAGAGACTTCAACCCACCCAGCTCCTCTGTCCATGGAATTTTCTAGGCATGAATACTGGAGTGGGTTGCCATTACCTCCTCCAGGGGATCAAATTCGTGTCTCCTGTATCTCCTGCATTGGCAGGGGGATTCTTAACCACTGTGCCACCTGCAAAGCCATGGCATACAGTATTACACTCATATTCAAAATGCAGTATTGAAATCATTGTTACTCTAAAAAAAAAACCCTTACCTGTGATGATAGACTAATATTCAGTTTCTCCAATATGAGAGAGAGCGGGGGCAAGAGAGGGAGAGACACACATACTATATGGTAATGTAATTCTTTGAAAGTAAAGTTATAAATCAGGAAGAAAATTAAGGCATTAATTTTATATTAAATATCACCTTATGTTTATGTAAGGATAGACTAGTGTCTACAAATATTTTATGCATTTATGACATACCTTTTTCTTAAATTTTTTCAGTATTTCTAGGCTGTGTGGCTCATCTGTGAGTTTTTTCAAGTTATCACAAATCCCCCCAAAATTTTCCAATGTATTAATTGAAAAGATTGGCATATAAGTTGACTTGTGCAGTCCAAACCTTTGTGGGGCAAAGGTCAACTGGAGTTTGTCCTGCATTTTTATTTTCTTAAGCTGAAAACTCAGATTTTTATTTGAATTATTTCTTAATGCTGTCAGTTTTCTCATAGGCATTGACTGAGCTGCATTTCACAAATTTGGACAAGTTGTAGTTTTTATTTTCATTCAGTTCAAAATATTTTCTAATTTCCCTTTAGACTGTTTATTGAAACCATGGATTATTTAGAAGGATGTTTTTTCTTCAAACTATTTCCCTGGTTTCCAGCTGTTTGTTATTGATTTCTAATCTAATTCTGTTAAGTTTAGGTAGCATACTTTGTATGATTTTAATTATTTTAAATTTGTTAAGGTTCATTTTCTAACCCTAGAAATGGTCTATCTTGGTGAATGTGCTATGCTTAGTCACTCAGTCATGTCTGATTCTTTGCAACCCCTGAAGACTGTAGCCCGCCAGGCTCCACTTCCATGGGGATTCTCCAGGCAAGAATACTGGAGTGGGTTGCCATGCCCTCCTCCAGGGGATCTTCCCAACCCAGGGATGGAGCCCAGGTCTCCTGCATTGCAGGCAGACTCTTTATCCTGTGTATACTTGAAAATAACGTGTATTTGGCGGTTGCTGGGTGGAGTGTTCTGTAAATGTCAATGAGATCAAGTGGGTTATAGTGTTCAGATTCTTGCTCAGTTTCTGTTAGTTCTTCCAGTTACCAAGACGGGAGTGCTGATGTCTCCAACGATAATTTTGCATTTGTCTATTTCTCCTTCCATTTGTAATCCATTTATGCTTCATGTATTTCAAAACTCTGAGAAAAATGTATGTTTATATTCACCCTTTCTGCTCCTCTTCTTTTATTTCTGAAGTTCCAATTTTCTCTCTGCTGCCGTTTTTCTCCCCCTGAAGAATTTTCATTAGCAAGTCTACTGGACACAAATCTTAGTTTTCCTTCATTGATAATATCTTTATTGTTCTTTTCATTCCTAACAGTTTTTTTTTCCTGAATATAAAATTGTAAGTTGACAATTTTTCTGTTAAAGCACTTGAAAAATGTTGTTCCATTGTCTTTTGGCCCCTACAGTTTGTGAGGAAAAATCTGCAGTCATTCAAATGGTCTTCCCTCCATGGTGGTTTAGTCACTAAGTCATGTCCGACTCTTTTGTGACCCCACGGATTGTAGCCCACCAGACTCCTCTGTCCATGGGATTTCCTAAGCAAGAGTACTGGAGTGGGATGCCATTTCCTTCTCCAGGGATCTTCCCGACCCAGGGATCAAACTCAAGTCTCCTGCATTGCAGGCAGATTCTTTACCGACTGAGCCACCAGGGAAGCCCTCCATAAATGTATCATTCTTCTTAAGTTGCTTTCAGGACTTTTTCTTTATCTTTAGTTATCAGTAGTTTTAGTATGCGGGGAAGGCAATGGCACTCCACCTCAGTACTCTTGCCTGGAAAATCCCATGGATGGAGGACCCTGGTGGGCCGCAGTCCATGGGGTCGCTAAGAGTCGGACACGACTGAGCGACTTCACTTTCACTTTTCACTTTTATGCATTGAAGAATGAAATGGCAACCCACTCCAGTGTTCTTGCCTGGAGAATCCCAGGGACAAGGGAGCCTGGTGGGCTGCCGTCTATGGGGTCACACAGAGTTGGACACGACTGAAGTGACTTAGCAGCAGCAGCAGTTTTAGTATGAAGGCTTCCCAGGTGGCACTAGTGGTGAAGAACCCTCCTGCCAACGCAGCAGACTTAAGAGAGGTGGGTTTGATCCCTGGGTTGGGAAGATCCCCTGGAGGAGGACGTGGTGTGTTTCAGCATGATTTTCTTTGAGTTTATCTTTTTTGAGGTTTGCTCAACTTTCTGAATCTGTAAATTTATGTTTTTCCACCAAATTTGAGCAGGTTTCAGCTATTATTTCCTGAACTTTTAAACTTCTTTCAGTACCAGGCTTTGTCTGTTCTCCTTTCAGTGCTCCGGTAACCTGGATATTAGATCTTCTGCTTTTGTGTCACAGGTCTCTGTATCTTACTCCCTGGAGAGATTCTTTTCTTCCCCTCTGTTGATCAGATCAGATAATTTCTAGTCATCTGTTCTCAAGTTCACTGACTCCGTCACTGATGGCTCTGTCATCTTCATTGAGCCAGTCCAGTGAAAATTTTATTTCAGTTGTTGTATTTTTCAGTTCTAAAGTTTCCACTTGTTTCTTTTGTTTTTTGTTTTTTAACTGCTATTTCTTTGCTCTGAACTTATGTCTTTCCATTTATTTTAAGAATGTGGACTCTTATCTCATGACTATAATAGCTGCTTTAAAATATGGTATTTTCAACATCTAGGTCATCTTGGAGTTGGTGCTTGTTTGTCTTTTTATCTTGAAAATTGTTGGCATTTTCCTGGTCCTTCGCATACTGAGTAACTTTGGACTGTATTGTGGATATCTTTAATGTTCTATTGTGACACTCTGTTCCTGTTAAAATCCTTGGTGGTGTGTTGGTTGATTGATTTTCAAAGCAGGCAATCAGCCCTGCCCTCTGTGGTTTCAATGTCAGTTTATTTTTCAGGGCCATTGCAGCTCTATCAGGCCAGCCCATGAAGGCAGCTTCCGGGAGCCAGTCCTAACTACACTTAGTCAGCTTCTCAACGCTTTCACTGGGCTGCTTTGGGTCAGTCTCACATGTGCACACGTCAGAGCGTGTGCGCACATCAGAGTGTGTGCACACACCAGAGCGTGTGCACATGTCAAGAGCGTGTGCACCTGGAACTCCCTTCATGCATCTGAGCTTCCCTTTCTCTAGCTCTCTCCTCTCAGTGATTTCTTCCCACCCTCTCCAGCAGTCAGCAACCCGCTTTTTTGGTCTTGTGGTTGGAAAATCTTAGGTTTTAGTCTCTCTGTGCTGTTGAGTGCTTCTCATAACTGGGTCCATCCAGGACAACATAGTGAAACAGAAAAGGAAAAGGATAATAATATGGATTTCTCCAATCCTCCTTGAACACAGGGACCCCTTTTATCTTCCCCTCTGGTTCGAGAGGAGAATTTCAATTTGGGGTACCTGCTTGGCCAGTACCACTGCTTGCATAGAAGTGCGGTTTTGTAACTGGGCTTGCTTCCTTTGTGTGTCAGCCGGTAAAGAATCCGCCGGCAATGCAGGAGACCCGGGTTCAATCCCTGGGTCGGGAACATCCCCTGGGGAAGGAAAAGGCTCCCCACTCCAGTATTCTGGCCTGGAGAATTCCATGGGCTGTATAGTCCACGGAATTGCAAAGAGTCAGACACGACTGAACGACTTCCACTTTCTCTTGCCTCAGATCAGGAATGGAAGAGTAAGAAGTGACAAGAAAGGGGAGGATTCCCTCATGTCCTTTGCACTTCAGGGGCTTGCCTTCCTAGTTCTTTGGTCAGAAAAACAGGCTTTCTTTTGAGGCTTTTTCTGTCCACATCCAATGCACAACTCTACAATTAGAACTGTCTTTAAGCAGCCCTTAAACTGGAAATAAGGAGGGGAAAAAAGCCATGAAACTCACCACCATAAGTCGGTCTTCAAGTTTTGATTCCCCCCCCAGCCACCAGTATCCTATTACTTACTTTTGGGTGTCCTCAGAGAGTTACTTTTTGTACTCTGTCCAGAGTTGTAATCAGTGGGAGAGACAGGGTGAAGCAGACGTGCCTGCTCCATTCTGCCTGGGACGTCTTGGTACTCTGGCCCTGCCTGGAATGTTGTTCCCCAGGATTGCACGGCAGCTTCTCATCACTCAGGCCTCAGGGAGCCGCTCTCTGGCCTTCTTGGCTGAAGTGCCCCTGACCCCGGGCTGGTCGGTCATTCTCGGTCACATTCAGTATCTGAAGTTACCTGATTCATTTATTTTTCCAAGTGTTTACTATGCATTCCCGCCATCAGCGCGTGAGCTCCTTGTGGACGTGGGTTCTGTCTGCCTTGCTCATCACTGTGTTTGTAGGACCCAGGGCAGCAGGTGGGAAGAGTTCATGACTGGTGGACTGGTCGATAGGAAGGCTAGATCTGCCTGTCAAGATCTAAAAGGGCAGGCCATAGGAGAGGAAAAGGCCATGGAAAAAACCTTCCCATCTCTCCAGAGGAGACAAGGATATAAAATGGGACAGATGAGAAATGGATGGGAAATCGGTAGGAGTGCCTGGTTTGAATATGAGTCACTAAGAAAAATAACCAAGCCTCATAACCCAATAAATAAATCAGGGTGTTTTGGATGTGTGTTTAGACAGTGGGATCATTTTGGTAGTGAGTTGACTTTGCAGAGACAGAACAGGCCTCTCAGGACCTCCATCCTTTTGGGGTGAAGTCCAGGTGAGCCCAGTGGGGTCAGGTGAAGTCTAATGGTGAGGGCAGGGGACTATGTGTCATTAGGACCTACAGTCCTTTAAGCAGTAGTTGTGAAAACGCAATATAATCCACCCAGCCTTCCAAAACCATTGCAAGGAGAGCAAATGACTTACTCCTAAAGGAAATCAACCCTGAATATTCATTGGAAGCACTGATGCTGAAGCTCCAATACTTTGGCCACCTGATGTGAAGAGCAGACTCATTGGGAAAGACCCTGAATGCTGGGAAGGTCTGAAGGCAGGAGGAGAAAGGGGCGGAAGAGGAGGAGATGTTTAGATAGTATCACTGACTCAGTGGACCTGAGTTTGAACGAACTCTGGGAGATACTGGTGGACAGAGGAGCCTGGTGTGCTGCAGTCCATGGGGTCACAAAGGGCCAGTGACTGAACACCAACAAAAACCAAGTGGCAGTGGAGGACTAGACTGGCTGATCTCTGGACCCCTTTCTAGCCTTGAAATTCCATGATTCTGTGAAGTCCGGTAGGCAGTTGGAGAGAGATGGAACAGGGAAGCAGGTGAGGTTGCCGTGCCAGTGACACAGAGGCATGGACGAACAGCAGCAGGAGGTGGCCGGGGGCAGGAGCAGGGACGGCTTCTCAGAGGGTAGATGAGCCTTGGGAGGAAGGAGGGAGGAGGCGCAGGGGGCAGCTGGAGAGGGAGACGCACTCGCTGGGGCACATGCTGTCCAGGTGGCGGGTGTTCCAACACACGCTGTGATTTAAAGAGCAGCATCACGAAGGGAATGAGAGGGGGAGAGACGGTCAACAGTGCCACACGTTAGTACAGAGACTCCCAGGCTTGGCGCTGTAGAAGCCACCGTTCACCTGTGTACCCCACAAGCTGGGAGCTGCCAGAAGAGGAGTGAAAGTGGGCCCAGCCTCACGTGGTCCATGTCAGCAGGAGGAGGGAGAAGACTCCGCCCAGCCGCTGCTGGTCCTCTGCACCCGCCCGCTGAGCGGGAGCAAGAACACTTGTCTGCCAATCCACAGGGAGTCAAAGTCTATGTAATTCACCAGAGAAGCGCCGCTCTGAATGAGACCCTTTCCAAGTGACACAGAGGTCTACAGCCCAGTGTGGGCTTCTGGGGTAACGAGGGCCACCGTGTTCTCAGTGACCAGTAGGTACAGAGTGCTGTCATCAGGGAACCTGGGGGCAGTCCCAGATAGCTGAGACTAGCAGCAGAGTTTCTCGGGATTTAGAGGAGAAGCCTCATAGAGAGCAAATGGTCACTGCTTAATTTGTTGGCTCCAGTGCCATGCCTGCTGTCTGCGTTTTTTTTTTTTTTTTTTTTAGTTGTGTTTAGTTATATTTTTATATTTTGGTCACAAGGGAGGGCTTCCCTTGTAGCTCAGTCAGTAAAGAATCTGCCTGCAATGCAGGAGACCTGGGTTCGATTCCTGGGTCAGGAAAATCCCCTGGAGAAAGAAATGGCAACCCAGTCCAGTGTTCTTGCCGGAAGAATCCCAAGGACAGAGGAGCCTGGAAGGTTCCCAGTCCGTGGGCGCAAGAATCAGACACAACTTAGCGACTAAACTGTTACTTACACTTCTTTGGCTGCACTGGGTCTTCACTGCTGTGTGCGGGCTTTCTCTAGTTGCGGCGAGCGGGCGGCTCCTCTCTAGTTGTGGTATCTCCTCTCGGAGGCTTCTCACCAGGGTGGCTTCTCTTGTTGTGGAGCACAGGCCCTAGGCACACGGGCTCAGTGGTTGTGGCTTGTGGACTTAGTTGCCAGAAAGATGTGGAATCTTCTTGGACCAGGGGTTGAACCCATGACTCCCTTTATTGGCAGGCAGATTCTCAGCCACTGGGCCACCAGGGAAGTCTTCTGCTGTCTGCTCTAAATGTAGGACGGGACCGGGATGTCCCAGGAGAACTTTCTCTGGAGACGGTGGCCGCAGGCCTCACTCGCCCCAACCTTGCACTGGGCTGGACACTCCAGTGGTGCTGGCAGAACTGAGCTCATTGAAGTGAGATACAAATGTTAAGCGAAAAGAAGATCCTCCACGCATAAAACCATGGTGGCCCTCTCACCTCTGTGAACTGAGCCGCCTAATGGGTCCGTTCCTCTGAGGACTGACGTTAGAGGAGCTGCCAAAGCTGTGGCTTCAGCTGGAATGAAAATGATGAGAAAGGCTCGCCTCTAGCCTGGGAGGGCCCTGAGCTGAGGGGCCAGGATTCCCGGAACTGGCTGTGTGATTTCGGCAGGCTGTTTCACCTCTCCAAAGCCCAGCATCCCCCTTTGTAAAGTGGGGTGATGATGCCAACATTGCTGGGAAATCCATGTGGTGAGTGACCGGCAGCTGCAGCCCAACTGGAGCTCGTGGGGGTCATGGTTACCCTAGAAACCACATCCGTCCCACCCGGCGTCATATACAGAGCTGCAGAGTGGCATGGATCGCAAAAACTTTGCTGCATTTTTTTCTTTAGATTTCTTTCCTCACAAGCATCTCACCTGCTGGAACATGAATTATACTTCTCTCGAAGGGTGACCTGCGGGACTTCCCTGGTTAAGACTCCACGCTTCTAGTGCAGGGAGCATGGTTTCCATTCCTGGGTCAGGAAGATCCCCTGGAGAAGGAAATGGCAACCCACTCCAGTATTCCTGCCTGGGAAATCCCATGGACAGAGGAGCCTGCTGGGCTACAATCCATGGGGTCACGAAGAGTCAGACGGGATTTAGCAACTGAACAATGACAACAGGGGCTAAGATCCTGCGTATTGCACGAGACGACCAAAAAATGAAAAAGGGCACTGTGGGGCTTTTTTGCTGTCCTCTTCCTGGTTTTCTGGGCTCCTTTGGGGAGAAATTCCTGTGAAGGTCCCTGTAGGGGCTTGCTCACCATCAGGCAAGACACCCCAATCACCCACATGCCCACGAGTGAACAAGGATCCGAGCAGGGCGACCTCAGAGATAGAAGTGGCAAAAGGTTTTATAGGATCTGCCCCCCAGATTTGTTGTAGTGAGTGAGTGGGAGAGTCCAGGGCACCCAAATTCCTTTCGCTTCACTGCGCTTCGTGTGCCCTAACCACAGTCTTTTTTGAAAGTGTCTTCGGCACCCACCGTTCTGTGAGTAAATAGAATTTTGATCATTTTGTATTCCACAGACTCAACCTTTGAGCATGGGCTGAGACCGAATCCGTAGGTCATGTTCCCCTAGGGTTCCCAGACTGTTTGCTTTGGTCCGAGTTATCACACCCACTTGTACATTCAGAAATAAAAGTTTTTGGTTGTTTTCGTCCAAAGACAATATCGTGCTGTGTTTTTTATCCCTCTAGGAATAAATGAACCCTTTTTGTTTTGTGAACCGCTGGAAAATTTGAACAACATTTATCTGGAAATAAGCAAGGACTCCTAACTAAATTTAAGATTTCCCTAACGTGAAGCTAGGGAAGTAAGACTGTATTTTAAGAATTAAGTTAGACCGGATGTGAAGTAGCAGACTTTTATAGTACCTTTGTCACGAATGGGAGTAGGGGACCCCTTGGGAGATTAATGAGTCTTTTAAATTGAAACAGAATATTTATAATTTTTTTTTTCTTTTAAGACCAAAACAGAAGGTTGCAGATTCAGAACTAGCTTGTGAACAGGCGCATCAGTACCTTGTCACCAAAGCAAAAACCAGATGGTCAGACTTGTCTAAGGTGAGAAAGCGATTGTTTCCTTAAAAGGGAAGGGCAGCTATTTCAGTGTTCCAAGGTCATTGGGATGATGGAGCTGTTTTGATCCAGTCACTGAGATGGGAAAGCAACTTTTTATACCAATGTAGTGCTTCCTTTGATTCTTAAAATACTTTTTCAAAATAAATTCTCACATTCAAGGTCAATTTTGTCTTTAGGGGAAAAAAAGTGATTTTAGGAGTTACATGGTCTTGGCTTTATCTCAGGTTTGATATGAATTAAAAATTTAAATGAAGCAATATAAGATGCTGTCATATTTCTTTTTACACAGTTATTAAGTGTTACTCATGACTCTTTGTGACCCCATGGAGTGTAGCCCACCAGGCTCCTCTGTCCATGGGATTCTCCAGGCAAGAATACTGGAGTGGGTAACCATTCTCTTCTCCGGGAGATCTTCCCAACCCAGGGATTAAACTTGGGTCTCCTGCATTGCAGGTGGATTCTTTACCGTATGAGCCACCAGGGAAGCCCCCACAGTTATAAACATGCATTTTAAAGAGAAATTTCTTCCTTTCCTGCCAAAATTATGAAAAGCGCGTTTTCAAGGTGAATACCCTCCATGTGCAGTGATTTAAATTGTGATTAGAGTGTCAAGATGGACACACACTCTAAGAATGACAGCTATACCTGCAAGACAGTAGATCTGAAATGCAAGCCCAGGTCGTCCTGAAGCCTAGACTGTGATGTCACTATTTCTCAATGCAGCAAGGACCCGGTAACTTCACTTTATTTGTAAACTGCATTATAGGACTATAATTATAGGAATAATATAATTTATTGTAGGAATAATATACTTCCACACTTTTGTGAAGAACATCTCCACTTTATTTCACTTGGTCATTTTCTCTCTGTGTTTTCTCTTGACCTGCGTCCAGTGTGAAGGCCTGCTTTTAAGCACCCAGACCACCTCTTCCTTGGTCCCCATCCTCATAGCGTGCACTCTGCCAGCCCGGGCCAGCAAACCACATGGGCCAAGGCTGGACCAGCCTTAGAGTAGTCCCCCGGGCCGAGGAGCGCAGGGCGTGATCTGGACTGCAGATGGTGGGCACACAGGGCGCATACCCCACAGGGAGAGGGCAGAGGCATACCCCACAGGGAGAGGGCAGAGCTAACACCGTCAGCCACGTGCCCGCCCCATTCTTCTCTCCCACCTTCAAACTCCCTCAGGCTGGACCAACTCAGGAAAACAGCCCCTTCTCCCCAGCCCGCCTCTCCTCTTGGCTGCTCTGCCCTCCTTCCCTTATGGGAGCAGCCGCCTCCCCGGTCCCCTCTGTGCGCTGCTCCCTGTGGGGCCAGGGACTCCCGAGGGCCACCTCCAGGGCCCTTCGCCGCTTCTTCCAACCCCACCTTGACATAGTACAAACTGAGTGCCTGGGGGGTGTGCCTGCTCCTTCCTGGCGGAGCTCACTGACCAGGGGAAGGGACAGTCAAGGAACAAAGGCAGGTTAACAAGGCAGGCGGACGCTGAAAGGAGCGGGCTGCTGGGAGTCGCCAGAGGCTGGGGAGGTCTTTGCTTCCACCTTGTTCAGTCCACCCTCCCTGAAACGCCTCCACCTTGGCTCCCTGACACCCTGCAGGCCCCCCCAACTCCTGGCCGGGCCTCCCGGCTGGTGGACCTCTTCCCTGTCCTAGCCCTCTCGCTCCACCTTGGTTCCATGGCCTCTCTTAGCTGGTTTCATCCTTGACACTGGACAGAGCCCCAAACTACGTGCAGAAGAGCTGTGGGGACCCCAGGGCTCTGGGCTGCTGGCAGCCCCAGTGTCCCCCCATGGAAACCCCTTCCATCTGTCCTAGAGCTGAGCCTGGTGGGAGTCGGGTGGGGAGGGGACACGGAGGATTACGGAGGAAGAGGGATTTCAGGGGCCAGGAAAGGGGTGGGGTGGAGGGAGGAGGCGCTTTGTCCAGAACCGAGCTCTGGGCCCCCTCACTGGCCCCGCAGGACTCAATGACCCGGAGCATGTGGACCACCCCATCCCTCCCTCGGTTTATACTGAGTGCCGCACTGAAGGGTTTAGTTCTGAATTCTAAACCGGCAGAAAGTAAAGCCCAGAAACAAGATCCGCGGTATTCCCGCCAGACCGCCTGGTGATGGCACTCGGGTTCTCACGGGCACTCACATCCACACGCTTCACTGGGCCCCACACTCTGCCGCCAGGCCCCAACATTTAGAGATGATGAAGGTGTCTCCTTTCTGCTGTGTTTCTGTTGGGAATTCAGGAAACAGCACCTGCTGATATCCCAAGGGGTGTATTCTCCAGTAAAACTGCAGTTGAACAAGGGTCCAGGGTTTAGTTATCTTGTGACCTTCATGTATAGGGTCACGTGCCCGCCAGGCTCCTCTGTCCATGGGATTCTCCAGGCAGAATACTGGAGTGGGCTGCTATGCCCTCCTCCAGGGGATCTTCCCAACCCGGGGATCATACCTGAGTCTCTCACCTCTCCCTTGCATTGGCTGGCGGGTTCTTTACCACTAGCACCACCTGGGGAGCCCCATAAGGTCATGGGGCTCCCCATTCCTGCCACGCACCACTGGGGGCGCATCCCACTGGATCCTCAGAAACACAGAGCCATCGTCCCCTCTGGGGACAGCTTAGTATGCTCATGTCTATTGAAGTATTTTTGGAAAAGAAGGTCATTGGTTTCTTCAGCAAATATTATTATGAGCTGACTATGCCCTGTTAGTGAAGTCGCTCAGTCGTATCCGACTCTTTGTGACCCCAATGGCCTTGTAGCCCCCCAGGCTCCTCTATCCATGGGATTTTCCAGGCAAGAGTACTGGAGTGGGTTGCCATTTCTTTCTCCAGGGGATCTTCCCAACCCAGATATCGAACCCAGGTCTCCCACATTGTAGGCAGACACTTTACCGTCTGAGCCACCAGGAAAGTCCTTGTTGCGAGGTACTAAAGACACAATGACCAAAAATAAGATAAAACAAAGACATGTCTGTGCCCCCAGAGACTTGTAGCGTAAACACCAACAAGAACTCTAAAGAATGGTACGGATCACAATGGCAATGGTGCGCATACAATGGGGTGCCCAAGAAGAGGTCACTAGTAGAAAGATGAGCAGGTGTTGGACAGGCATGCAGGGGAGGTGAGAACGCCAAGCCTGAAGCTGAACCAAGGCAGGGGGTTTGCAGGGCTGACCGGCACGGTGGGGGACTGCACGGATGGGGCAGACCTTGGGGCAGACCAGGTGGTTTTCAGCGTGAGGCAGTGGATGGATCACAACCGGCTGCACATGCTGTCGCTTTTTAAAAAATTTGCGGCAGAGGCTTCCCTGGTGGCTCAGTGGTAAAGATCGTGCCTGCGACGCAGCAGACATGGGTTTCATCCCTGATCCAGGAAGGTCCCACCTGCCATGGGGCAGCGAAACCCGTGAGCCACGACTACCGAGCCTGTGCTCCAGAGCCCGGGAACTGCACCTAGGCGTGCGTGCTCCACAGCTGCTCCAGGCCCTCGTGCCCGGGAGCTTCACACGGCAACTATAACACTCAGCAGCTGGAGAGAAGCCTGAGCAGTGACAAAGACCCATCACAAAATAAACACGCATATGAATAATATTTATATATTTTGGGATTTCAGTGGTGTGTGGCAGGGGTAAATAAATGAATAAAGTTATTTTCTTTTAATTGTGGTAAAATAGACATAACATAGTTCTTCTGACTACAGGGCCCCAGGAAGTGCTGGCCCGCTGGAGCGGGCTTCTGGAGGGGTGGTTGTGGGCCTGAATCCAGTGTCAGCCTCCTAGTAGACAGGTCTACTTCCCCACAGCTGGGAACTTAGGTTCCCTGACCGGGGATCGAACCTCGGGCCCCTGCAGTGAAAGCGCCGAATCCTAACCACTGGACGACCAGGGACATCCAGTGATACATCTCAATTAGCCAGTAGGCAGCTCCCTCCTCCTTGTTCTCTTATTAGAGTTTTTTAATCAGTTTGTCAAATTCTACAAAGAAAAAAAAAAAAAAAGGTTGGGATGTTTGGCAAGAAATGACATCTTTACTACATGGGCCTTCCAATTAATGAACACAGTGTAGTTCCATTTATTTTGATCTTTTAAAATGTTTTTCAAAACAGTTTTAGACTTTCCTATGTAAAAACCTTACAATCATTTATAAGATTTGTTCCTCAGACTTTCTATTTTTGGTGCTGTTGTAAATGAAATTTTTTTAAGTTCATTTTCCATGTCTGATATATTAAAATGTGCATGATTTTGCCCGTTGATATAGAATCCCGGGGCTTCCCTGGTAGCTCAGATGGTAAAGAATCCGCCTGCAATGTGGGAGACCTGGGTTCGATCCCTGGGTTGGGAAGATTCCCTGGAGAAGGGAACAGCTACCCATTTCAGTGTTCTGGCCTGGAGAACTCCGTGGACGGAGGAGCCTGGCGGGCTGCAGCCAATTGGGTTGCAGAGGGTCAGACACGACTGAGCAACTTTGACTTTTCATAGAATCCAGATTTATTGCCACTTTCTCTTATTATAACACTTTATTCGTGAATTCCTCGTATACCCTATATACAGTCATGTCATTTGTGAATAATGACAGTTACATTTCTCCCTGCCCCGTTGTTATGCCTTTTACCAGTTTTAACTTGCTTAACTACACTGACTTGGAACCTCTAGTACAAGGCTAAATACAGAGCAGTAGAGATATTCTTGTCTGATTCTTAATCATCCAGGAAACGTTTCCTGGTTTCGCCAGGAAGTGTGATGCTTGCAGAGGACTTGGGACGTGAACCCACTGTGTCTTCTGCGCAGTGTGTTGGAAGGAGGAGGAATGAACCATTGTCTAGAAACAGCTTAAGACAGTGTTCCACGCCCCGTTGTACCTGCTCGCCTAGTCTGTGGTCCTTTAAATACCTGACACATCCCTGGAAACCTTTTGCACCCCTTGGGGGTGTTAAAACGGTACCATGTCACCTCATCGTGACAACTATAGAGTCTCATGTCCCTTGTTTCGCCTCTGATGCTGGGGCCAAGTTCTCCGAAAAGTGGAGACGATGACCTCTAGCAGTGGGGCCACACCTCACCTCCCCGGCTCTGGTTGGCCCGTGGTGCTAACAGTGTTTGAACCCAAATCGTTGCTCAGAAAAATAAACCCCAGCCACACGCTCAAGACCACTCATTACCTGGAAACAAGCCCGTTCTAGGATGTAACCCTGGACGTTTTGCTCCGTGGTCTTATTGAGCAGAGTGAGGACTTTATTTGGAACGTATACGGAGGCGTGATTAGGGACCGCCCTGGTTGTCCAGGGGTCAAGGTTCATCTTCCAACGCAGGGGGCGTGGTTTCCATTCGTGGTGAGGGGGCTAAGAGTCCACCTGCCTTGTGGCCAAAAAAACAAAACATAAAACAGAAGCAATATTGTAACAAATTCAATAAAAGATTTTAAAAATGGTCCCCATCCAAAAACAAAAATGTCAACAGGAGGCGACGTGCGTAAGGGGAAGCCTTAGACTGTCCCAGATACTCTCTGAGCGTATTTTACATGTTACTAAACGCTATCTTCTAATATTGTAGAATTTTATAGAAACCGACAGCGAGGGCAACGGCATCCTTCGACGACGGGACGTGAAGAACGCGCTGTATGGCTTTGACATCCCCCTCACGCCAAGAGAGTTCGAAAAGCTCTGGATGAGGTGAGTGGCATCTGAAGACTGTCTCTTCCTTCCTGACTGCCAAATTCAGCACCAGGCTTTCATCACAACTCAGGGGTCAGGCAGGGCCAGGAATATTTTCCTGGGGTTGTATCTTCCCTGTTCAACCCTGAAAGCAGCCTTGGCCAACAGGCCAGCTTTTCGGAGCACAGGAACCAGGTCAACACTCGTCACCAATGTTGGACCTGAGGGTTTTGAGTTTATCAGGAACTGCGCATTTGAGCGCATCCTTCCACTGTTTCCAAGAATGAAGTCACTCCCCGAAGACTTCTCTCTAACACAACTAGCTCCGCAGACAGATCTGCAGTGGGTTGAGGGGAACGCAGTCTCTCCATTGCCCAGAGATGGAAATTGATGCTACACAAGTGTTTTTTAGATTGGTAATTTGTTGGAAGAAAATAACCGAACTTTTGGCAACTTGGAATAGTTTCCTGAGGGTGTCTTAAACTGAAACTGCTGCTGCTGCTGCTGCTGCTGCTAAGTTGCTTCAGTCGTGTCCGACTCTGTGTGACCCCATAGACAGCAGCCCACCAGGCTCCACCATCCCTGGGATTCTCCAGGCAAGAATACTGGAGTGGATTGCCATTTCCTTCTCCAATGCATGAAAGTGAAAAGTCAAAGTGAAGTTACTCAGTCATGTCCGACTCTTAGCGACCCCACGGACTGCAGCCTACCAGGCTACTCTGTCCATGGGATTTTCCAGGCAAGAGTACTGGAGTGAGGTGCCGTTGCCTTCTCCGAACTAGTATTGGCTACATTTTTCAAAATGTACTTTAAGCTATTTCTGAACCAGGCCCCCCATCACAACGTTCCCTGGGTAGATGTCTAAGTTTCGAGGTGCACTCACCATGCAGTCCATTTCTGAGTTCCAGATCCGTCTCTGAATTGCTTCCTCCTTCATTATGTGTTAGTCGCCACTGGCATCCCCCAGGGTCATACCCCAGTATTGCAGGTCCTCTCGGGGGCCAGCTCAAAGGAGCAGTTCATGCAGTTTTTTTTGCAGTTTTTTTTCCCAGCATTTCATCTGTTTAAAGTGGAAAGCTATAATGTTGGCCGAGTTTAGAATTAGGTGGGCTGTTTTGTGTCTAATTTAGAAAAGCATCATGAAGTTCTTACAAAACCCTTATTCTTCTTCTAGATCAGTTCCAACCCAGGGTGAGTTTGGTCTCCCTGCCCGTTTTCCCTTTTAATAGACTGAGTGAGTGGGTCCACCTGAGGACTCAAAGGACAGGGTCACAGCGGGCAGGCGCATGGAGCTCTCACCACGTAGATGTTTCGGATGATGTGGCGATGACTGTGTCATTCTGACATTTAGGGAGCTGTTGGCGGGCACGAACATCCCCCCCAACACCGGGGTGAGCGTCGCCTGTTATAAGTGCCAGAGGAGGGACAAGTCCAGCAGACAGGGAGCTGAAGCGGGGTGCCGTGGGCATGGAGGAGTGGTGCTGAAATGGTTCCTAGGCTCTAGATGGGGCAGACAGGCGGGCGAGGGGCTCTCCAAGCGGTACCTGGGCTCCAGGCTGAGGAGGGAAAGGCGGGGCTGATCGCCCGGTGTGGTCCTCGTTTCCAGGCAATACTAACGGGACATCTGGGACAACACAGGCTGAGTGGCTGCAATGTGGGTCAAGCCTTGCTTCAGGAAGATGAGTCAGGAGCCCGTTCAGAGGAGAGATTGATGGGGTGGGGGTGGGGGGGCATAAGGGGATGGCTGTCTCCATCAGGAAGGGGTGGGATGAGCCCCCAGGCTGGGTGCCAGCCTTAGGGATGAGGGGTGTGAGAGTCAGGTGTCCCTGGGGGTTCCCTGTGGAAGGAGGGCACTACTGGTCCTCTTCCTGATGGGAGACAGAGCAGACTTCCCTGTTCATGGGAGGGAGACTCTCACCATTACTTTTCACTAAAGTTTCTTTATCCATGTATCACCACTGTTCTATAAATGCACTGTGTCTTCCCTGTGCTGTAGCTGAAATGAGGACTTCGTCCACCTTTGTGCAGCCGGCTATTCACCGTGGATGGTGAGTGGCTGAGAGCTCTGCAGCCACGTGGTCATGACCCCGCCTCCACCCCTTCACAGCTGTGCGGCCGCTGTCAAGTTACTTCTCTGTGCCTTGCTGTGCTCTGCTAAGTTAACTCCAGTGGTCAGGGTCAGGGTCAGGGTCAGCTGCAATAACAAACAAGGCCAACATCCCAGGGGCTTGCCCCGGTAAGGACGTCACAATTTAATGTGGGTGGTGGGGAGCTCTGCCCACAATCATTTGGGGACCAGGAGCCCGCCCCCCATCCCCTGATCTTACGTGTCTGCCATCAGAGAAGGGAAATGAGCACAGAGGACTGTTGGGTCAGCTTTGTAAGGTCTAGGCCTGGAAACGTGACTCACTTTGCCCAGACTCTGTGGACCAGAATCCCTGAATGTGGCTGCACCCCGGCCAGGGAGGCTGGGAGAAACAGTCTAGACGTGTGTCCAGGGAAAGAGGAGCAGAGGTGGGGAGCCCATGACGGCGTCTCCACATGCGGAGTCACCTCCAGGGTGAGTGGGAAGAGGGGCGATGGAGACAGAGGGGGCCCCAGGAGCATGTCCACAGTGTCCCGGCAGGACCGCAGAAGCTGCCCTCGTATTTACAGCCGAGCAGGGCCTAAGGGACAGACTGATTACAGAGACGTCAGATGACCAGAAGTCTGAAAGGGACTGTGGAGTTACTCAGAGGCCAGGAGGCTGCTGTCCGCCCCCCAGGGCTGGAAGAGCAAGGAGGGGGTTACCCAGAGACAAGGGGCTGCTCCCCACCAGGGACTGGAGGGCAAAGGGGAGACAGGGTATTTCTTGGAGACCAGGAAGTGCCCTCCACCCCCGATGCCTCTTGGAACCTGCTGGAGCCCTGCCCTCTCCCCACCTCCGACGGACACAGCTCCCCGGGAGCAGCCAGGGTAGCTGGGAAGACAGGCAGAAAGACAGACATGGGGTTGAGACCCACCAGGTGAATGTCCAGCCAAGTGGCAAAGGGGGTGTCACATCCCAGGACTGCGGGGTCATCTGGGGGAGCCCACACATCAGCTGAACCACATCGTGAAGGGAAGGACAAGGTGGGGACTCTGTCCTGAAGGCCAAGTGTTTAGTTGGGACAGATCGAGGCAGGTTTCCACAGTCTAGAAAGATCACTCTGGCCACAGGGAGGAAGATGAATTGCCAGAGAGGCGAGGGAAGCACGGAGGTGAATTTGGGGCTGTCTTGGGATTCTAAGTGAGAGGACGGGGTAAACTTCCCTGGGTGGGGGCCTGGAGGACTGGGAAGAAGTGATAGGTGTGACAGAGTTAGGAAGTGACAGCTAGCCTTTAGCAGCCTAGAAAGGGGCTTCCCTGGTGGCGCAGCAGTAAAGAATCTACCTACAAGGCAGGAGAGTACAGTTTGATCCCTGGGTTGGGAAGATCCCCTGGAGATAGAAATGGCAACCCATTCCAGTATTCTTGCCTGGAGGGCTGTAGTCCGTGGGATCACAAAGAGTCGGACGTGGCTTAGTGACTAAACAGCAGCAGCAGCTGGAGAGAGAGTCTGAGCGATGAGACAAGACGCGCCTTTGACTTGTCTGATGAGCTTGGGCAGAAATCAGGAGCCCCCCTCAGGTGGCCGAGTAGCCCACAGCTGAGGGCTGTGCTCTGAGCAGGGCTGTGCCTCGTCCCCTGGAGCCCAGGGTGAGCTGTGTGACCTTGGGCCAGTGGCTCACCTTCTCTGAGCTTCAGTCAGCTATCCCATGGCATGACTGTGTGACCAAACAGTATAATGAGGCAAAGATAAGCATAAAATCTTAACTTGGCAAAGATAAGCATAAAAATTAGTAGAAAAAGATCATACAGATTTGAAATTACTTTCTGATAGCAATATTAATGCACACTCATTTTAGAAGACTTGGAAAATCCAGAGAAGCATCAGTCAGTCAGTTCAGTCGCTCAGTCATGTCCGACTCTTTGTGATCCCTTGGACTGCAGCACGCCAGGCTTCCCTGTCCATTGCCAACTCCCAGAGCTTACTCAGACTCATGTCCATCGAGTTGGTGATGCCACACAACCATCTCATCCTCTGTCGTCCCCTTCTCCTCCTGCCCTCAATCTTTCCCAGCATCAGGGTCTTTTTCAATGAGTCAGTTCTTGGCATCAGGTGGCCAAAGTATTGGAGTTTCAGCTTCAGCATCAGTCCTTCTGATGAATTTGAATATTCAGGACTGATTTCCTTTAGGGTGGACTGTTTGGATCTCCTTGCAGTCCAAGGGACTCTCAAGAGTTTTCTCCAGCACCACAATTCAAAAGATCATTTCTTCGGCACTCAGCTTTCTTTATGGCCCAATTCGCATGACTCTCATGACTACTGGAAAAACGATAGCCTTGACTAGACGGATCTTTGTTGAGAAAGTAACATCTCTGCTTTTTAATATGCTGTCTAGGTTGGTCATAGCTTTTCTTCCAAGGAGCAAGCGTCTTTGAATTTCAAAACATAAGGAAGAGGAAAAGACAGCAACAAGAAAGCCACTGTGCCCCACTCAGCAGACATGACATACTCAGTGGTGTGGTTTCTCATCCATTTTCTAGGCATTTCTGTGACCTCGGTTAACCGTGCTCACCCTCCCACCTCCCCCTTCCACTGGCCTGCTCCTCTCGATGGGTCAGTGTCTGCCGACACGACTCACCCTGGTCTCCTCCCTCCACGCCCCCACCTGCCTGCTGCACAAAGCAGGAGGTGTGGCCTGGCAAGGGGGCGGCCAGCGCTGGGCTGCCCAGGGTCCCCCCTCCACTGAGCCTCCCGCAGCTGCTCATACAAGGGAGGGGCATTCTTCCACCATGAGTGATGGGGACCCAGGCAAGGCGGGAGCAGCTGGGGCCAGTGTGACACGCTGCCAGCTTCTGGGGTCTACTGGTGAGGATAAGGAAGCCCACCGCCAAAACTGGGTAGCTGGAAGTGATCGGGAAAATTACATGCAGCTCTTTTGAAAACACAGAATTAGAAAACATGGAGAATATAGACAAAATAATTGTCATCACCCGCTGCTCACTCAGCACTTAAACGAAGCACCTGCACTCTATTAGAGCTTTGAGGCGTCCGGAGGTCTCATTTACGCTGCGGAAGTAAATTAATGTATTAACCCCCAGATCTCAGTGACTTGGCACATGGATGTTTTGGTTCTTATTCACCCGAAGTCTAGCATGTCTAGCAGCTCTTCTGGACACTTCTCTTCCAACTGGTGATTCAGAATCTGGCTTCCAGAGGTGGCTTCGTTCCTCAGCAGTGTCCTCGGGGGTCTGCAGACTGCAGCAGGTCAGCCCAGAGTGACTCACCTCTGCCCCCAGCCCATGGCCCAGGGATGGGTGGGCTTTGGCCCCCTCTGACCTCTTGGGGTGGACAGAGTGGGGCACGTGCATATTAAGTGAGCCTGGCTCACTGACGGTTAAAGATACACAGCCCTCAAACCTGGAGGAGGCCCTTGTGAAAGGAAACCTCCTAAGTGAAGCTGGTGGGATCTTTCAGCCCAAGATTTCAGGAGCAGCACGCTTGGTTTCAGAGATTCACTCATTCCTTCATCTGAGGCGATCATTAGACAGGAATTTCCGGAAACTTTCGAGATTGCAGGCCCGGCGCCAGATTCGGGGGCTTCAGAGGTGAAGGCAGCCCCTTGCCAGTGACTCAGCCAGGAAGACAGCATCTGCATGCCAGGAGGGAGAAGCTGGGCAGCCTGGGCTCTGGGTGTTCAGGAGGGACCCTCGGCGGTGAGATGCCTGACCCTAACCCCCAAATAAGCAGTCATTAGCCAGAGTGGGGAGAGGGCATCCCAGCTAGCGGAGAGGCCCAGAGTTGGGGGGCGGGGAGTGGGAGGCCCCCAGAAGGGGGAGGGTGCTGCCTGTGTCAGCAGAGCCCGAGGGGACAGGGAGCCCCAGGACCAGGGCTCCGGGGAACACGTGCTTCTGGGGTGCTCAGTGTTCCGAGCCCCTCCTGTAGCCTAGCTTCCTTGGGTAGATTTCTGCTATTTTGAACCTAAAACCAACTTTGCCAAGAAACTACGAAGCCGTTGTGTTATAAAAACACACAGACGACTCGAGCAGGATAGCCAGCAGCCTGGGAAATTTGAGTATAGACGCCTGTCGCGTACAACCAGCTGGTCACGCAGACCTGGTAGAATGTTCTGGAGATGATGCCCAATTTCTGCACATTTCTTGTTTGGGTTCCAATATGAAAAGTGAAGACTATCACAGAATGCCTGTGTCCTGTGCATCGGCTCACATGAACACGTGTGACTCACGTGAAGTCCTGAGTTGTCTCCCTAGGCTCGGCCAAGAGAACCCACCAGGCGCTGTGCCGGACCGTAGGGCCCCGGGTGGGAAAGGGTTTGGCAAGGCTGAAGGAACAGTTCAGGAAAGGAAGGACTGGGACTTCCCTGGTGGTCCAGGGGTCAAGACCCCACCTTCCAGTACAGGGAGTGCAGTTCCATCCCTGACGGGGGAACTGAGATCCCACATGCCACAGAGTGTGGCCAAAACATTGAAATAAGTAACGAAAACTTGTTTAAAAAGAAAGGAAAAAAGAGAAGATTGACTGGGATGCGCTGATGGTAGGAGTCGAGTTGGAAGAGCTGGACATGAAGGGGGGCTCAGCTTGGCGAGGACTAACCCGGCAGGCCCCTTGCCCCTCATGGAGGGCATTCTAGCAGCTGACATCCTCGGAACCAGGAACGCTGGGCAGTCCTGGAAGGAGTGGATCTCCCTTCTCTGGCGTGGCTGCATCCAAAGCCAGACAGTCACATGCTGGGGTGCGTAAGGGCCAGACTGTGGCCCTGGGTGGGGCTGAGGCAGATGGTGTCCGGTCTGTGGCTCCCCCGGCCTGGGTGAGTGTGCCCACTGGGCACCAACCCAGGGGCAGCCGGACACTCCGTGCTCTGAAGGGCAGCTCTCTGACCGGGCACGCTGCCCTCCCCACGGATGTTCCCCGAGAGGACCCACATGTCCAAGCTGTCCAAGGACCACGTCTCCCTCTGCTGCCAGCCTGGATCGTCAGTGGGGCTCGAACCAGACCCTCTGAATCTGGGGTCAGTGGTGTTGGAAGGTTCTTCCGTCATTTATGTAAGAATCAAGCACTAAACTGAGCACAAAAGAGTAAGACTTTCTCAGCCCAGCAATCAATGAGAATGTATTCACACCGTGTGTACAACCGAACGGCTGTGTGTGCAATAGACAGGCAGTAATCTGATTATGTCATAAATTAGCGGCCATTGCCACATGCAAATGTGAGTTTTTATGGGCCCTCTGTTTTATATGCACGTTTTTCCTGGTGCATCTGTTGCCGAACCGTTTTAAAATTCAACCTTTATAACCAAGTTGATTTTTTTGTTAATGTGACACAAAGGATTATATAATGAAGGGTGAGGTTATGTAAGCTGAATTAACTCTCTTATTATTCACATGCATAACAATATTTTAGTTGCAGTTGTGCAATCTGGTCTTCTGTTCCTTGGAGATGCGGAGAGAATGTGTATGATCTTTATCAATGAAGTAATTAAGAAGTGTCTTTTCATTCAGTCCAAGTGTCACGATTTGGAATTTGTGGCTGGGAATCCCGCGAGTGTCCCCCGCCGGGACGGCAGGCCTTCCTTAGGGACACGCACGCTTCACGTTCACTCACTCAGCGACCAGGTATTGATAAGGAAGCCTTTGCAGGATGGGTTGCTGGGAGCTGCGAGTTTGCCCGTTAAGATAAAACAAGGCACGTTCCTCTTCAGGAGCTTACCATCGAGTCGGGAGGGGAGACACAGACTGGAGCGTGTCTCCAGGCATAAGGCAGGGCGTGCTTGAGCCTTTGGGTGGCCCTGGTCCCAGTTCTCCATGCACATCGGCCCCCGGTCCTCATCACGGCCTGGAGGGACCCAGGGGAGGTAGAGACGCAGTTCTTTGACCTTAGGACCAGAGAAAGAGAGGTTCCAGACTGGTGCCCTGCTGGCCAGGGCTTTCTTATGGGGCGGGTCGTCTGTGCACCTTCTCTCAGGAGCCCTCCCCCTGGGGTGGGGAGCCCTCAGGGAGCTTTCTTCCAGGGGTGTCTTTCTAGAGTGAGTCACAGCTGCATCTGGTGGCACGAGGCTGGCAGAGATGTGGTGCAGCTCAGGGCAGGACCACGGCCCAGGGGTCGCCCTCGGAGCTTGAGAAATGGCAGCCCCTCCCCCTCCCAGGTGCCCTGATGGAGACCTAGACGCCCCCTTCGCAGCTGCCTCGTCACCAGCAGTAGGGGGAGCCGTTTGCTAGCGGCACCAGCCCTTCCTGCCACCTGGAATAGAAAGCCAGGTACAGTGGTGTGGCTTCCCGGGGGCACTAGTGGTAAAGATCCGCCTGTCAATGCAAGAGACGCGTGTTCAATCCCTGGGTCGGGAAGATCTTCTGGAGTAAGAAATGGCAGCCCACTCCAGTGTTCCTGCCTGGGAAATCCCATGGACAGAGGAGCCTGCTGGGCTGCAGTCCGTGGGGTCTCAAGGGTCTGACACGACTGAGTGACTAAACACGCACACACAAGCCCGGGAATCAGGCCTCACGGGCCTCCTCTGGCGGGGGGTGGTCACTTCGTTCTATTTTAGAAAACTCATTGAACAAAGGTAGAATGGTATTTTGGGAGGGTTGCAAGCCCTAAGGCTGTACTAATAACAGATGCCACTATGCCAAAGCCTTTGATTGTTTGGATTACAACACACTGTGGAAAATTCTTAAAGAAATGGGAATACCAGACCACCTGACCTGCCTCCTGAGAAATCTGTGTGCAGGTCAAGAAGCAACAGTTAGAATGGGACATGGAACAACAGACTGGCTCCAAATTGGGAAAGGAGTACATCATGGCTGTATATTGTCACCCTGCTTGTTTAACTTACATGCAGAGTACTTCATGAGAAACGCTGGGCTGGATGAAGCACAAGCTGGAATCAAAATTGCTGGGAGAAATATCAATAACCTCAGATATGCAGATGACACCACCCCGATGGCAGAAAGCAAAGAAAAACTAAAGAGCCTCTTGACAAAAGTGAAAGAGGAGAGTGAAAAAGTTGGCTTAAAACTCAGCATTCAGAAAACTAAGATCATGGCATCCAGTCCCATCACTTCATGGCAAATAGATGGGGAAACAATGGAAACAGTGATAGATTTTATTTTCTTGGGCTCCAAAATCACTGCAAATGGTGACTACAACCGTGAAATTAAAAGATGCTTGCTCCTTGGAAGAAAAGCTATGACCAACCTAGACATCATATTAAAAAGCAGAGACATTACTTTGCTAACAAAGGTCCGTCTAGTCAAAGCTATGGTTTTCCCAGTAGCCATGTATGGATGTGAGAATTAGACCATAAAGAGAGCTGAGCACTGAAGAACTGATGCTTTCGAACTGTGGTATTGGAGAAGACTCTTGAGAGTCTCTTGAACTGCAAGGAGATCCAACCAGTCAATCCTAAAGGAAATCAGTCCTGAATATTCATTGGAAGGACTGATGCTGAGGCTGAAGCTCCAATACTTTGGCCACCTGATGGGAAGAACTGACTTCTTGGAAAAGACTCTGATGCTGGGAAAGATTGAAGGGAGGAAGGGAGCATGAGATGGTTGGATGGCATCACTGATTCGATGGGCATGAGTTTGAGCAAGTTCCGGGAGTTGGTGATGGACAAGGAGGCCTGGCATGTTGCAGTCCATGGGGTCACAAAGAGTCAGACACGACTGAGCGACTGTTTCTCCCAAATCCTTAGTAACAGTGCCAGGAGTCAGGCACTGATCTCCGCCTGCGGGTGTGAGAACCCTCTACCCCCATGCTCACAGGAGCTGGCCAGGAACCCAAGAGCAGACGGTGGGGAGGTGGTGATGGGAGGACCTCGCTGGGGTCAGACCTCACCTCCCTCCCTGCCTCTTAGTCACAGGAGGGAACACTCCGCACCTTCTGGGACAGAGTACCTGATGAAAACAGGCCTGGGTGCTGGGAAGGAGGTGGAGGTGGGGTCTGCAGGCCTGCGGGTGCAGAGAAGGGAGTGGACGGGGGTCTTGGGCTAGCAGCCACTTTTGGGGCTTTTGACCCCGCATCCTCCACCCACCACCGCTCCCCTGGAGAGACAAGAAAGTCAGGTAAATAAATCCATTTTCCTTGTCATCACTCAGTTGAAAGGGTCACAGAGGACCCAGAGAGCATGCGATTCTGCAGTCCTACTGTGTCAGGTGGGCTGTGTGCAGAGAGGGGCCCTGCCTCCCACAGGAGAGCCAGCCGTGCTGACCCTCCATCCGACAAAGCCCTGAACAGCAGCCGGCTGGAGCATTGCGCCCCAGACATCATGTAAATATTTGGTCCTCAAAACACTGAGTTCATCTGGGGAAAAAAATCACCTTGACAAAGTGCTGTTTTTGCCGGTTAGAAAAGAGGACCAAGATCTGTAAGAATAAATGCTTTTCTTTTCTTTAAAGAAAATTGAAAACTTGCCTTAAAACTTTTTATTGAAGTAATTCTTTCTATTCTATTTGAATAATGTTGGGGAGATAAAAACCCTCCATTATGCTTTTTTCTTTAAAAAAAAGAATTATAATTCAGAAAAATCCCAATAATAGAAAATGGCATAAAAGGTACGCAGCGTAATTCTTATCTTGTTTTCCTTCCTCGCCTCTCGTGTTGCTTGTGTGTAATTGGCATCTCTTCAAAGAGGAAATGGGGAACTGGAATCAAGGGGCTTTCATTTATTTGCGTATTAAGACTGAATATGGTTTTTTTTCTTTTTGATCGGATTTTTCTTCTGAACCTTAGCATAGTTCTTCTTTTGTGGAGGTGTTCAATAAAAGACCTTTGAATGAGCGGAAGGGTTCATTTTAATTTTCCGTGGTCACAGTCGTGTTTCTGCTGATAGCTGACGGGTGAATCTGGCTGCTCTCGGGGTGAGCCAAGACCACCTCGTATGAGGTGATCCTCCTGTTGACTGGAGCAGTGGGTTTCAATGGAATATTGATGAGCATATGAATGGCCTGGGGATCTTGTCAAAAACAGATTCAGATCAGACCTGCCTGAGCCCTGGGCTCCAGCACGTCTGACTCCCTCAGGGAGGCCAGTAATGCAGGAATCTAGGGTGTGAGGAACCAGGCAGATGGAGTGTAGATGGGGTTAAAGCCCTGAGCATGCCCCCTCTGCGGCCACAGCTGAGAGTTTTGTGTTTGTCTTTAAAGGTACGACAGTGAGGGAAGAGGGCACATCACTTACCAAGAATTTTTGCAGAAACTGGGGATTAACTACTCAGCAGATACTCACCGGCCCTACGCAGAGGAGCACTTTAACTTCATGGGTCATTTCACGAAGCCTCAGCAGGTGCAAGAAGAGCTGAAGGAGCTGCAGCAGAGCACAGAGAAGGCCATACCAGCCAGGTGAGTTGCTGAGCACCTCGCCGGGGGCCGGTGTCTGTTCTACACTGACCCTGGCTGTTCTGAGGCTGTCCCTCCCAGTGCTGCAGCACTGCCGTGAAATTATCACACTCGTTCACTGCTGTAGATTCTACTGCGTGTGCGTGCCCAGTCGTGTCCGGCTCTTTTGTGACCCCATGGACGGTACGCCACCAGGCTCCTCCGTCCATGGAATTTCGCAGGCAAGAATACTGCAGTGGGTTGCCATTTCCTTCTCAGGGGATCTCCCCAACCCAAGGATGGAACTGGTGTCTCCTGTACTGGCAGACAAATTCTTTACCACTGAGCCACCTATGAAGTCCCTGTAGATTCTAGAAACTGGTGTTAAGTCACAGAGCCGTGGAAACAGTGACAGACTTTATTTTCTTGGGCTCTAAAATCACTTTGGACAATGACTGCAGCCAGGAAATTAAAAGATGCTTGCTCCTTGAAAGAAAAGCTATGACAAACCTAGACAGTGTATTAAAAAGCAGATATCGCTTTGCCAACAAAGGTCTGTATAGTCAAAGCTATGATGTTTCCAGTAATCATGTATGGACGTAAGAATTGGACCCTAAATAAGACTGAGCACTGAAGAATTGATGCTTTTGAACTGTGGTGCTGGACAAGACTATTGAGAGTCCCTTGGACCGCAAGGAGATCAAACTAGTCAATTCTAAAAGCAATCAATCCTGAATATTCATTGCAAGGATGAATGATGCTGAAGTTGAAGCTCAAATACTTTGGCCACTTGATTCAAAGAGCCAACTCATTGGAAAAGACCCTGAATGCTGGGAAAGATTGAAGGCAGAAGAAAAAGGGATGACAGAGAATAAGATGGTTGGATGGCATCACCGACTCAATGGACACAAGCCTGAGCAGACTCCAGGAGATGGTGAAGGACAGGGAAGCCTGGTGTACTTCAGTCCATGGGATCGCAGAGAGTCGAACATGACTTAGCAACTGAATAACAACAACAAAACAGAGCCATGATGGAGTTAAAGAGCTAAAGTCCTACCCAGCCCCACCCAGTCACACTCTCAAGTCATTCATATTTTATAGGTCACCCTTGGACTCCAAAATCACTGCAGAAGGTGACTGCAGCCATGAAATTAAAAGACGCTTACTCCTTGGAAGGAAAGTTATGACCAACCTAGACAGCATATTAAAAAGCAGAGACATTACTTTGCCAACAAAGGTCTGTCTAGTCAAGGCTATGGTTTTTCCAGCAGTCATGTATGGATGTGAGAGTTGAACTGTGAAAAAGGCTGAGAGCCGAAGAATTGATCCTTTTGAACTGTGTTGTTGGAGAAGACTCTTGAGAGTCCCTTGGACCACAGGGAGATCCAACCAGTCCATCCTAAAGAAGATCAGTCCTGGGTGTTCATTGGAAGGACTGATGTTGAGGCTGAAACTCCAACGCTTTGGTCACCTGATGCGAAGAGCTGACTCATTGGAAAAGACCCTGATGCTGGGAAAGATTGAGGGCAGGAGGAGAAGGGGACGACAGAGGATGAGATGGTTGGATGGCATCATCGACTCGATGGACATGGGTTTGGGTGGACTCCGGGAGTTGGTGATGGACAGGGAGGCCTGGCGTGCTGCGGTTCATGAGGTTGCAAAGACCCGGACACAACTAAGAGACTGAACTGAACTTGAGAACTGAAGCTTTTAGGTCTGTACTAACATACACACCTGGCCCCTCCCCTGGGCAACTAGAATGCAGGTTCCAGGAGGATATGCCTGTCTCTCCTTGATTTAGAACAGTGCCCAACACCTAGCAGGCACTCAGTGAGGATTTGTCCAGTGAGTGCATGAAAGGACACATTCTTAAACTCAGCAGTTCAACCTTGGAGGATATATCCCACAGAAATAATTCAGAGGAGTTCAGCAGGTGCAAGGTATGACTTGCAGTGTGTCTTCAACAACAGCAACCAAGTAGACACGTATCCATCACAGATGAATATCCTGGCTTGTAGAGAACACAGCCGCAAGGAATATGAGGTGGTGTGTGCCGGTTACAGTCATCACCATGGAGCCTGTGGGCGTGTTTGTGATGGAAGACTGGTGGGCAGTGAAATTTTAAACAGTCTGTGTGCCTTGATGGTAACCACACCAAACATACGTGCCTGTCCACGAGGACCAGAAGATGCTGTGCAGAAGGCATCATGTTGTATTTGGATGGTGGGACTGTGCATGGCTCTTTTCAAAGTTTAAAACTAGTCACTAAGGCCATATTTTGCAGATAAGGCAGTGGCACCCCACTCCAGTACTCTTGTCTGGAAAATCCCATGGACGGAGGAGCCTGGTGGGCTGCAGTCCATGGGGTCACTAAGAGTCGGACATGACTGAGCGACTTCACTTTCACTTTTCACTTTAATGCATTGGAGAGGGAAATGGCAACCCACTCCAGTGTTCTTGCCTGGAGAATCCCAGGGACGGGGAAGCCTGGTGGGCTGCCGTCTATGGAGTCTCACAGAGTCGGACATGACTGAAGTGACTTAGCATTAGCAAGGCCATATTTTAAAATTTTTAAAGAATGGATAAAGAAAATGTGTGTGTGTATGTGTATAAATATGTATCCACACACGCAATGGAATATTAGTCAGCCATAAAAAAATGAAATCTCACCAGTTGTGATATCATGGATGGATCTTGAGGGCACTATGCCAGGTGAAATAGATCAGTCAAAGGAAGACAAAAACAGGTGGCCTCACTCGTACGTGGAATCTGAAAAAACAACAAGAGCAAGCTCGTAGATCCAGAACATAGACTGGCTGTTGCCAGAGGTGGGGGGTGTCAGAGGGGGTGAAGAGGCCCAGAAGCACAGCTTGCAGTTATGACAGGATAAGTCCTGGGGACATGAGCACAGTAAGGTGACCGTAGTTAGTAGTATCGTGCTGTGTATTTGAAAGTCACCAAGCTTAAATCTTTGAAAGTTCTCATCCTACGGCTGGGGATGAACAGCATCTATACTTGTCCCGGTGGCCACATCACAGTGTGTACAGACGTCAGGTCATTAGCGTGTACACGTGAGACCGACTCGATGCTATATGTCGATTACGCAGCAACAGAAGTTAAACACAGAACAAAGTGTTGCCGCACTCGGCGAGACATGAGACGAGACAGACTCTGCCTCCGTCCCGGTCCTGGGCCACTCCACGGCGTTCTCATCTGTACGTCTGTCCATCTCCTGTCTGTCCTGTCAGCTCTCTGTCCATACATCTCTGAATGAGTGAATGAACTAAAGAATCCCCCGGAGGAGAGAAGCACTCCAAGGACACAGAGACAGGATGTGATGGCTGAATGGGGTTTAAGAGAAAGGCCTATTGAACGCACGCCTGAATTATGTCCAAGTTGCTAAGTTATAAAGCCCAGAGGCAGAGAATTGAGTTGGTGAAATTTCAAGTAAAAATATGCACAAGATTGGCATAAATCACATAAGCCATAAAGCGAGTGAAAAAGTGGGATTTATCTTTCACAGGCAGGGCTGGCCTCATTACCCACACGTGTGCCCCTGCCGCTTGTAAGTAATGAGGCTCAGAGAGGAACCACGCATCCTTGGCGATGCCCACACACTTTCTCTTCCCGCTCCCGTTTACTGAGCGCGTGTGGATACGTGGCTAGGAGCACTTCAAGCCAGTGGACGATGCCCCTCACGTCTTCACAGCACCAAGCTCAGCGAACTGACGCACGTTCGGCCGGTGCCCTGCCGCCGTCATGCTCTCCTACCCAAGAACACAAGCCCGGGTCATAAAAACTCACGACCCACCCCTGTTTTCTCAAGGACGTCACACTGTGAGGCTGTTGAGTCGCTTTGCCTTCAGCTTAGCCCGCTTTTCAGTTTCGGTGTCAGTGGGTCTTCCAGAGAACCCTTCGGGATGCAGCGTTTCCCGGACTTTCAACCTCCTCATTTATACTGAACCCTGATAAGATTCACAAACAGGAGTCGTGCTCATCAAAGGGACTGTAATTTCACATTTGCTTCTTAAATTTAAGTGAATCGATTTTGTTTAAAGTGGATTGAATAATTTTTAAGATTCAGAAGAGTCCTTTCTCAAGCCCGTATTTATTTTCCAGGCCTTGCTCTTTTGGGGCCCAAGTCTGAGTTGAAGATTCAGGGTCAGGACGGCATCAGTAAACTAGCCACAGAAGCACGGCTGGCTGTTCTGAGATGTGAACTGAGAGGCTCAGGAGCAAAACCGGCTGGGTCACCCAGGGTTCTTCCCACCGTACCAGCCTGGCCGCAGGGTGGGGGGCTCTGTGGCCCCACCCTCATGGGGCTCCTGTCTCGTGTCCAGACTGCGGCCCAGACGCTGCGTCGGCTGCCACGGGTTCTGCTGGGCAGCTGGCTGGATCCCAGGCCCAAATCCTCACTCACTCTGTGCCCAGAGTTACTCTGCAAAGGAGGTGATTATTGCCTGGAAACCAGTCCAAGAAAGGCTCAACGCCTCAATTCTCTAAAAATATGTATCTCCAAAAAAGTTCTGATTTTTTTTATACCTTCTTTTGCTTCCCTTTTTGAAGGATTAAGTGGAATGTAATAGTTGTGATGAGGAGTAACCAGTTTGTAACGTGGGACTGAATTCAGAGTACACCTGTGTGGGAATCCAGGCAGTTGCCTCTCTCGAGACACATCCCCAGACAGTTAGCGCAGCTCATTTGTGTCAGCTTCTTGGAGGCACACATTGGCCAACTCGGAACTGGGGGCCAATGGGGAAGGGAGACGGTGACCCGCACAGCCTCAGCGTCCTTGCCTCCCCCACCCCAATATACTCTCAGACTTTCCTCTCCTGATTTCTGACTTTTCTGTTGCTATGGATAATTTTTTTTCCCAGGCACACTCAAAGGAAACTATTTGTGGGTATGTATCCACAAAGGAGAAGGCAAAAGTAGAAAAGAGTGACAGAGGATGAGCTGGTTAGATAGCATCACTGATTCAATGGACGGTTTTCTCAATGGAGAAAACTCCAAGAGATAGCAGAGGACAGAGAAGCCTGGCATGCTGGGGTCATAGAGTCGGACACAATCTAGCATCTGACAATAGGAATAATCCGCAATACGTATCTCAGGTGGTAGACAGTTACCAGTGAAGATTTCAAGTTTGGAGTTTCTGGCTTCTTCTTTTTCCCAACTAAGAACCTCACAGCCAAGCTGGAGTCAGATAGGCACAAGTGTTCAGTGTGGTAGGAAGAGCTTTTCGGAGACCTAGGTAAGCCGAAGTTATAGAATAGACTCCGTGCCCCATAGGTCCAGAGCGAGATTGCTCATTCTCAAAGATGTCCACATGTTTTTATTCCCTTACCAATAATTTCTGTTAAGTCTGAGAAGAATTTTCCTGAAAGACTGAATCAGAAACTTGAACACATTCCCAAGGAAATCAGCTCTCGAACTAAAGCAGGAGCTATAGCTAGACATCGTCCCTGTGTCCCTGAGAGGGACAGCTGGCCAGCCCAGAGTCCGCATGGGCGGACACTGTCCCCTTCCTATAAGGGCGCCCGTCCTTGGTCCCGCTCCTGCTTCAGGGCCTTGGCACTGGTTATCCCTGGGCCCAGAGAGGTCTGCTGCTGCTGCTGCTGCTAAGTCGCTTCAGTCGTGTCTGACTCTGTGCGACCCCATAGACGGCAGCCCACCAGGCTCCCCCATCCCTGGGATTCTCCAGGCAAGAACACTGGAGTGGGTTGCCATTTCCTTCTCCAATGCATGAAAGTGAAAAGTGAAAGGGAAGTCGCTCAGTCATGTTCGACTCTTCGCAACCCCATGGACTGCAGCCTACCAGGCTCCTCGGTCCATGGGATTTGCCAGGCAAGAGTACTCGAGTGGGGGGCTAAATCCCAGCTGAGTCCTTCAGCTGCCATCTCTGCTCAAGTGTTGCCTCCCCAGTGAGGCCCACTGGCACCCACTACTGGGGGTTGCAGCCCAGCCCACTGTGGACATTCCTCGCCCTACTCACCAGCGCTCAGCTGTCCCACTGACCCATCGTGCAGGCCATTGGTGTCTTCTGTTTATCATCGGCCTTGCCTGCCCTGGAATGGAAATTCTGCTAGGGTGGCCGCTCTGACACCTAGAGCAGTACCTGGCACGTGACAGGCACCCACTGAGGCTTCGTCAGGGAGAACGGAGGTATATTTCCCATGTCTGTGATATCATTATATTTTTTTAAATGCTTCGCTCCGTTTTTAAAGTACTCATTCTAGTAAAAAGCCAAGGTTGTAATTTCTCTAACATAGTTTTGCTGATAATAATAATAATAAAATGATAATGATGTTTTTTTTTCCAGAGTAACCTTTCAATGTATGTATTACACCAAGGCTGCAAAGCATCTTCAAGATTAGCTGGTAGATGAATCATCAGATCATTGCATTAGAATGATTGTGGAGCTCTTGCTCCAAAGAAATTATTGGTTTTCCCTGCTGGAGTGTGTGTGTCTCAAATGTATTCTCTTTCAGGGATAGACTTAAGGACCACGATCAAGATATCAGCAAAGCACTCGCCAAACTAGATAAATCCAAAGCTGGATACATATCCTTGCGCAGGCTGCAGAAGCTGCTGCAGGAGTGTGGCTGTTCTCTGAAGGAAGGGGAGCTGATTGATCTTCTGAACAGGTTTCCTTTGAGCAAGTTAACTATGGTTCTCACAGCACTGAAAATCAGGCTGGTCGTATCGCTTTCATGAATTTTTCCTTCTCTATCCACTCAAACAGCCTTTTGGCATTGAAGTAACCCCCATGCCACCAAAAATTGAGTTTCAACCTGTGTTCAGAAGTAAAACTATAATGTACTCCCGGAACATTTATAAGCCAATGTGACTCAATTAAAAAACAAAAAGAATGAGCCCTCTAATAATCCTCTGGTTGGGCTATGTTCTAATGGGTTTGAGTCAACCCAAAGCAAAAAGAAAGCAACTTGACAAATACATAATTTTCCTGCAGGTGTGTCCAGCAGCACAATCATCATTTTTCCACATTATTTTTCTTTCACCCACGTTATTCATACACTTGGACAGGAGTCAAGTCATCCTGCAAGGCTTATTAAAAACAGCAGCCCTCTGCCCTGATGTCCCCCACCCCCACCTTCTCCTCCCTAGAGCCAATAACTTCCAATGCTTTAAATGCCTATTTTTGGTACTTAATAGTCGTGACAAACTTAAATAGCTACTTATTGATTTTTCACTTTTAAGGCAGTGTCTATCAGCTTCCTATCAGGAAAATGTGGGTTTAACTCTTTTTCGCCCATCGCATAATCACCAACCCAGCCTCCCCGACCCCGTGGAAACCCACACACATGTACCTGCACGGGCTCCCCGTGTTGCCTTGTCATCGTTTGCTGCAGTTGAGTGTTGAGGGTTTATACTACTGTGAAGGAATGATCACTTTTCTTTTCCTGTGTAGCATTTTGTTTTCCCTGGAGTTAATCATTATTTTTTCTGTTTGCTTCTTTTCTTTGTACTTCTTATCATTAATTAAACCCCAGTTCACTCCCATTTGTGAAATCTCTTTCTAGTGTGTTCAGACAACCTCAGCTAATCCGTCAGCTTCATCTTCTCGGATGTCCCTTTTCACGTTCCTCAACTCTCAGAAATTTTCTTGATTTGTTTCATTAACAAGCTCCTCTCCTGTTTGTTTCTTTCTGAGCCTCCTACTGTTATTGACTAGTGAGCCACTTAAAGTGTCTCCCAATATTTTAAACCTTTCCTGTCCTCCATCCCTTTTTGTTCTTGCTCCACCTTCTGGGAGATTTTCTCAGTTTTAGTTTGCAACCCTTCTTTTGAGATTTTTATCCCTGCTAAAAATACTTTTCATATTTTTAATTACCAGCGCATGTTTTTAATCCTCAGAATATTCCTTTTCTATAGTATCCTGTTCTTGTTTCCTGGATATACTAGTTCATTCCTCTGAAACTATTAACAATAGATTTTTTTTTAAGTTTTCTTCACTTGAGAAATGTTGCTTCTCTCCTCAGTGCTGCTTTTTCCTCCCATCTTCCATGTTAGACATTTTCCTCAAAAATATGCCCCAAATAAGAGTGAGATACTAAGAAGCAGATCTAAAGTTCTGCACAGATAGGTAGAGCTAGTCAGCTTGGGTTGAACTGCTTTGGCGGGGTCATCTGGCGGGTAGTTTCCTTGGAAGACTCTCAATGTCAGAAATCTTTTGGGCTCGTCAGATTTCCCAGGGACTCAGGTTGCTAGGTAAGACATAAAATGCTATGTTAAATGTAAATTTCAGATAAACTGTGTGTGTGTGTGTGTGTGTGTATGTTCCATGCAGTATTTGTTACGCTGCTGCTACTGCTAAGTCACCTCAGTCGTGTCTGGCTCTGACCCCAGAGACGGCAGCCCACCAGGCTCCCCCATCCCTGGGATTCTCCAGGCAAGAACACTGGAGTGGGTTGCCATTATACTAAAGTTATTTTTGTTCATCTGAAACCCAGCTTGCTGGACCCCTTCCTCAGGCTCTCTGACTTCGCCTGGGCCCTGGGGATCTGCATTCCTAACAAGGTCCTGAGTGATGCTGACGCTGCTGGATCAGAGCGTCCTGAGAACCCCTGTTTGGCACCTTTTAAAAACTCCTTCTGTCACTTTATGAGGAAGTGAACTAGTTGTGTGCTTTGGGGCCCCTTGAACTGCAAGCCTTATCCTCTTGTAATTTTGAATCAAAACAATTCATTTGACTGCCCCTCCTCAAACTGCTTCCACATACGGTTTCTAACTTGCCACGTCCCATAGCTGTGCAGGCTGGCAGTTCTGTGAGTGGACGACTAGCCTAAGTCCCATGTCAAGTAGCACATTACTACTTCACGGGAGGTGCAGGTACCTTATGACAGAGTAAGTGTTCCCAAGTCCTGTCTCCTGTTCCTTAGGGGTCCTCAACCTCTGGGCCACAGACTGGTACTGGTCCACATCACACAGCAGGAGTTGAGCAGCGGGCGAGCTAGCAAAGCGTCACCTGCCGCTGCGCATCACTCACATTACCTCCTGAACCATCCCCACCCCCCGTCATCAGTGGAACAATCGTCTTCCACAAAACTGGCCCCTGGTGCCAAAAAGGTTAGGGACCTCTGCCTTATAACATTGCTGTTATCCACCTCACCTGTCCATTTGCTATAATCACCCAATACATTGTTATTGTAAGGTGGAGCAAACAGTGGTTTATTAGACCAACTAGGAGTAAGAAAAATACAAGATATTATTATTTTTGGAATATTTATTTATTTATCTGGCTGTGCCGGGTCCTCGTTGTGGTACTTGGGGTCTTCTGTCTTCATTTTGACATGCTAGAGCTTTAGTTGCCGCATGTGGGATCTAGTTCCCTGACCAGGGGTGGAACCTGGGCCCCTGGCATTGGGAGCATGAAGTCTTAGCCACTGGACAGCCTGGAAGTCCCTCAAAGATATCCTTTCACCTTCATCTATTCCTTCTCCCGTGCTCTTTCTTCCTTTAGGTAGATCCATGCTTCTGGCTCTTTGATTTTCTTTCTCTCAAAAGAATATGCTAATACGTTTTAGCATTTCTGAAGGCCAGAGTGGCTGTGATGAATTCCCTCAGTGATTGTTTGTCAGAGAAGGTATTTATTCCTCCTTCACTTTTGAAAGATAAGTTTCACTGAGTATAGTATTCCAGGTTGGTGATTTTTTTTCCTGTCAACACTTTAAACATTTCCATCTCCTGTCTTCTTACTTGCATGATTTCTGATGAGAAACTCCATGTAATTCTTATCTTTGTTCCTCTATAAATAAAATTTCCACCCTTTCTGGCTTCTGTGAAGATCTTCTCTTTGTCTTTGATTTTCTACCATTGCCCAAGTTACCACTTATGTGTTCCTACTGGCTTACAGCTCCAAAGGTCTTTGTTCCAGAAGAGCAGATCTTGGCTGTGAATCTGTGTTCACCCATCTCTCCAGATTGGCAGGTAATGTCTTGCCCTGTGACCTCAGTTTTCTGATGGGATCAAGAAGGGCCATTGGTTTTCAGTCTGTTGGGCCTCCTTCTCATTGTAAGAATAAGAGTGGCCCTTCCAAGCTCTTAGGCACAGAGCCCCGCCACCCCCTTTCTGTCACCTTTTCTCCCCATGTCCCACCTTTGGTCAGCTACGGTATTTTTTTTTGCAAAAGCTAGTTAACTTTTACATGGCCTGCAGCCCCAACCAGATCCTCTCTGCGTGATTCACAGGTTGATTATAAAACTCAAATGCCATTAAACAGCATTTCATAATTATGACTATGTACATATTCATAATTCATAGTATTCAGTGTCCAACTAATGAATGAAAATTAACTTTATTCTCAGCGGCCAGACCCCTGGGCCTCCATGTCCACCTCATCATCGGCAAACCTAGGGACACCATGCATGTTTCTTAAGCCACTTGCGGAAAGGCTGTAAATGAACATGTACAGAGTCATAACTATGAAATGCTGTAAACTCTGCTGTAAACTACTTCCTAGAACAAATAGAGTAGGGTGGTTTCTTTAACTACAGCTGTTTTCTAAAGTGAGGTTCAGTGTTTGGAGTTCAACATCGTCAGCCTTCAGCTCCCCCAGCGTCTGCCCTAACTTTCTCTTCCCTCCAATTTCCCCTGGGCTCCCTCTGCCCGAGAGCCTGGCTTCTCACGTCCTGCTTCCAGGTCACCACCAAGAGCCTCCCGGACTTTCCAGGGTTGGAGTCCCTGTTGCTTACGCCCACATCTTTTTATTTCTGAATTTGCATTCTTATTTTCCTGGAGTATTTCCTGGAGTAATTTCCTAAGAAAAGGGGGGACAGGAAAACAATTTTCTCAGTTCTTTGTCTGAAAATGTTTTTTGTTTTCCTTTGCACAGATTGTTAGCTTGCTGGAACATAGACTCCTAGAGAGCAAGTCATTTTCCCTTAAAATTTTAAAGGGTAGTGTTCTATTGTCTATATGTATATACATGTATATGTATACATGCATGTATATGTATGTGCATGTAAGTGTATGAGTGTGGATGTGTGTGTGTGTTTGTATAGAGAAAAGAGGGACCATTTCATCCTCAAATGCCTGTATCCTCTTCTTCCTTAAATAGAGTCTCCTCTCACTAAATCTATTTCCAGCTGAACATGAATTCAAATGCATTCAGTGAATAAATCATGAAAAATAGCACCAGATAAATAATCAACTAAATGATTACAAGCGACTCTTGTTAAAATGTAGTTAGCCCTGATAGTTTGGTAAACACCACAAGGGCTGTGGAATTTCTGTAGTCCACCTGTCAATGGGGTGATCAACTTTTTTACGAGTTGAAACCTTAATAAGGATCCATCGCTCAGTTGCTTGTTTCTTCTCAAAGACCTCTTGATGATAAACATCTCTGTTATTTATAATTATATGTAGATTATTCTTTTCTAGATCCAAAATAGACTTTTCTAAATAATACTGAGATTAGCATATGCATTTGATTTTATTACTAAATTTTAATACCAAGTTGGCAATTTACCCTGCCGATGAAACGGAGCTGATTATCCTCTTCCTTGGCATCTCAGCGGCGCGAGCCAGAGACGCGGGGCCCGTGGAAAGCAGTTCTGCAGCTGTGGTTGGAGAAACACAGCTCTTGGCTCCTTCTCTTTAGAAGCTGCTATTCCAGTCACTGGAAACCTTCCTCTCCACTTGCTGGCGTTCCAAGCTATTCTTTGACACACACTCCGTCTTGCGAAGGAGGGCCTAGGGGTTAAGATGCCAGTGGTTCCCAGGGAATCTGTTACAGAAACGTGAACTTTGAGTGCCGTCAAGCTGTGTTTTGCATTATTTTATATCTTTAATAAATAAGCTCTATAGTCTCAGGAAACTTGGATTTGCTCTTGCAGAGTCTTCTTTTAGAATTAAAGGTATTTTTCTGTGTGTTGGAGTGGAGTGCAGGAGCCTCTTTTTCTGCGTGGATGTCCTTGTTGAGACGCACACCCAGATAGAATGTCTTCTTAAACTATTCTTACTTATCTATCCGCCGCGTCGCGTCTTAGTCGGGCCATGTGAGCTCTTTGGGTGCAGTACCCAGACCCTCCAGTGGGGACGTGTGGGCTTAGCTGCCCCGCAGCACACGGGGTCTTCGTTCCCCAACCAGGAATCGAACCTGCGTCTCCTGCCGTGTAAGGTGGGTTCTTAACCACTGGACCACCTGGGAATTGCTATTTGAGAAAATACCAAGCTGTGTAGGTTTTGTGGAAAAAAAAAAAGATGTTTTGGGTGCTCTCAGCTTGCCAACATAGTTTCAAACACTCTTTGAAAAATAATTTAACATCTATTTTACTCAACCCCTCTTTTCCTTGTCACTGGCTCTGACGTATTTCCCTGATTTCAGAGTCCTTAACATTTCTCAGTGAGGACCCTGGTCAGCTCAGGTCTCGAGGAACACAGCCCCGGCCCCTACCACCCGAGGCCTGCCTCCGTCCCAGCTGTGCCATCACCGTCAGACACATCTCCCCAGATCACGTCTCCACACATGGCACGTCTGTGCTGAGGCTCCTGCATCTGCCCCCATCATCCAGCCAGTCCTCCTCCCCCACCCTCTGCTCTTCAAACCCTGTGAGCCCAACTGTCCAGCCTTGCAGACTCAGAGCGCCCGCGCTGCGCGGTCTGCGGCCCCACCAGCAGCAGAGGTGGGGCCGCACCCCTCCCCTGTCGTAGCCCCCCACCCCCACCCCGCCCGAGCCCTCGTGAAACACCATAGCTGGCCCGTGTGCAGCACCTATGGGCCAGGAAAGGGCGCCTCACCTTTATTCATGTCCTCCGCACTCTTTTGTACTCAGCAGGTGTTTGTTGATTGAGTAAGTGATGGCGTCTTTAACTAATATATTGTGTTCTTTCTTTGGGGACAAGTTGGGGAATCAGCTGGCACAATAACTCCATCAATTACCTTGACTTCTTGCGAGCGGTGGAGAACAGCAAGCCGACAAGACCTCAGTCCCAGGAGAAACAGGAGAACATGCCAATCAATTTTGCAGCCCTAAATCCAGAGGAGGTTCTGAAGAGCATCCAGGAGGTCGTCGCCGCCTGCAGTCTGGCTTTGTCAACGGTAAGACAGGCCACACATGCCTTTACTGTGGGGACCGAAGCCCTGGCACCATGCCAGCTCCTGAAAACCACCTCGAAAACCAGCCCCTCCTCCTGGGCCCCTCCCCTCCCTCCACTCTCCTGGGGCATTAGAACCCAATGGTAGGTCGGGACCAGACTATTGGTGTGAGCACATGTGTATGTCCATTTTTGCTCCGTGCAAAGCTGCCATGATCACAGCCAGCATGTGTTGCGTGACACCTCGCCTCCAGCAGAGGCTGGATCTGTGGTGAGGGCAGGGGTTTCTAGGCAAAGAGGGCAGAGGATGGAGGCCTCAAGTGAGAGTGGCTCCCGGGCCCATGGGGGTAGGCGATGCCATCTCAAGGTGGCCTTGAAGAGGCTGCCCAGGGCAGGGCTGTGGCCAAAGTCTCACTGTGACCAGGAGCCCCAGGAGTGTGAGAAAGGAGTCCCCCCGGTACTGACATTGTGGCTGACATTTCTTGACCCCATGAGGTATGTCGAGAAGCGGCCTACGTGGGGATAGTGCGTGGGGCGCATCCTCGGAAGACAGTGCCCGGGCCATGCTCCTGGCGAGGGGCTGGTCCCCCCTGAGGGCCCCCACGTGAGCTGCCCCTGCAGCAGACATGGGAAGAGGAGATACCGTGGGCAGAGGGCAGGCCTTGCCACCTGATGAGATGGCGAATCCAGAGCCGTCCGTGCAGTGCCGGGTGCGCGGTCCAGACAGCACAGTGAGAACAGCACTGTCTCTGTGACGTGATACACAGACCCACGGACCCGCCCAAACACCCAGGCCCGGGCTTTTCAACACCCTTGGCACCGGGAGGCGAGCTGGGCTCCGGGGTCAGGGGGAGAGACGAAAGGCCAGGGGCAGCCCAGCCAGCCCGTTCTGTTCTGGAATGCCAGTGAGTGTGGCCTTCCTCCCGGACAGCAGAGACGGTCTGCGTGTAGGAATTCATGATGAGGATCTGACACTTGTGTCTTTTTTTTTTTTTAATGACTAATCTAAAGATCACAGATTAGTATGACCTCGCTGCAGGTCAGCTGGAATCCCATCTATATACCCTGTTGACACCAGGTTACCCAGGCCCAGGGGTCGCCTTGTGTGGGTTGCAAGCTCAATGCGCATGGGGGAGCCAGGAGTAAGGAAGTGCCGCAGGGGTTGCGGGCGGCCACAGCAGGCCGGGGGCACAGCCCTGTCCAGAGGGCAGCTTCTGCTCAGCACCTCCACTGACTGACTGCTGCTGAGCTGAGAAATGGTCCCAGCTCAGCTAGATCTTTGCATTTTTTATGAGCAGCTATGAAACCTCCTGATTTCTCAATGTCAACACATGTTTCAGATCTGTCGGAGGCACCGTGCAGGCCAAATAAGTCCACTGCAGGGTGGCCCTGCCCTCTCCCAGCTCAGGGTGGTTCTCAAATTGAGGTCCGTGGAAACTGTGGGAGGAGCTACGGTTCTCACTTCTGAGAAACACTCCTTAGGAGGCGAGGTTTTAAGCAGGAGAGTGAGATTCTCTGGCCACGAGACTGCAGGTGGCCTGTAGGGAGGGTGGCCTTTGTGGCAGGGAGGGAAGGAAGGAATGAGTATCTGGGGAGAGGGGTCAGCAAGGGGACCAGAGACACATGAGGCGCCTCCTCAGGTCACGGGGGACCCATCTCGATGCAGCCTCTGATTTCTGAAATGATGCAGCCACACCTTGTATATCTGTGCAGAGTCTACAGCTCCCTGCTGCTGCTGCTGCTGCTAAGTCGCTTCAGTCATGTCCGACTCTGCCATAGACGGCAGCCAACGAGGCTCCCCTGTCCCTGGGATTCTCCAGGCAAGAATACTGGAGTGGGTTGCCAGTTCCTTCTCCAGTGCATGAATGTGAAAAGTGAAAGTAAAGTCGCTCAGTCGTGTCCAACTCTTTGGGACCCCATGGACTGCAGCCTGACAGGCTTCTCCGTCCATGCCTTTGCATATCTGAGCCTCCCCACCCCCAGCCTATGGCTGGTCAGATGGGACTGATGCACGAGGAAGCCACCCAGCCCCAAGGAAGTGCGGGTCCCGTGGCCACAGTGAGCCAGACCCCAGCTCACCCCTTAGGTCCACGGAGCCTTGTGGCTCCACGGGGCCTTCTAACGCCCTCAGGACAGGATGCTCAGTCAGCGCCCTTCATCTGGAGGGTCGTTCCCCTTAACAACCTGCCGAGATCCACTGTGCGCAGGTACCTGGGACGGACGTGTCTTTGGGTTTGCTGTAGTAAAACTTAGACCAGCGCGAGTTCTGAAGTCCTGGTTTTTATACTGAAGACGTTCAGCGCAGGGAGGTTGAGGGCTTACAGTGGGTAACACAGCCAAGGTTCAAAGTCTACCTCCCGGCCATGGCGCCAGGCGTCTCACCATCCCTGGCTGTGTCGTATCGCCACAGGCAAACGCAAGCTCACAGCCAGACAGCAGTTTGAGGTTAATTTAGTGACACGCACAACACCACCCACTAGACCAATGAGGGTGCCTAATTAGTCCTGAGTGACAATTCACTGCAAGGGAATTTGGGTTTCGGTCTGCAAGCACGTTCAATTCTCACTTAAGAAACTAAGATCTTAACCTGTACCTTGATATAGGTTTTCTAATGCAAGAGAAACGAATGGTTTTGTTTCAACAGATGGGGGGAAACGTGCTTCCTTTTTATAGCAAATGTTTGCACTTTGGTTTGACTGCTGTTCTGCTGGGTTGACACTGTCTTCCGCAGCTCCTCCAGCACAGATGTCGGTGGTGGGGTGTCCCTGGGAAGGAAGGCCGTGCGGGCTCTGGCCAAGGGTGGGCAAAGGACAGCAGCCTCGGGGTTCAAGCCCTGGGGTGGGGATGGGAGGGGTGGTCCCCTGACTCCTCCTCCTGGCCGCACTTCTGACATTAGACTCCTATCACGAGACCCCTGCCCTACATCCCAGTGCAGTGGAATTTCACCTGAGCCTCTAGTTATGAATGATTCATTCAGGAGCTCGAGTTTAATGATGAGGAGACCTCAGGCAGGTTCCTTCACCCTCAGCTGGAGACCAGTGAGGCTGGGGCTCCTCTCTCACTTCTCTTCCTCTTCATATCCGGGTTGGAGGGAGGAAAGTGAGTTTCCCCAACAACACGTCAGCTCCTATACCAGGAGCACCTTCTACCTGCCTCTCAGTCCTGGGGCATTTATTTAGTAATTTACAATCTACCAGGAACTCCCATTCACTTGATTTCATTTGCATTCTGAAAAGCAATACTTAAGAAAAATACTTTTGAAATACTTGACTGTAATATCTGCTTTTTTTTTTTTTAATTTTAGGCATTTTCTGCATTGGATAAAGAGGACACGGGGTTTGTAAAGGCTTCGGATTTTGGACAGGTTCTTAAGGATTTCTGTTACAAACTAACAGACAACCAGTATCATTATTTTTTGAGAAAACTCAGACTTCATCTCACCCCCTACATAAATTGGAAATATTTTCTCCAGAACTTCAGCAGTTACGTTGAGGAGGTAAGAGTGTCCGCAGCACATAAGCATTTCTCTTTGGAAAAGGGCTAAAATTAGTCTTGGCAAAATAGATAATTGATTAAAACCGTGTCACATAAGTCGGCAACCACCTGAGTTAATTAGCTTATTATAAATGAAAAGTTGATATTGATTCTACGTTGAGTGTCAGAAGGTACATATGTATCCTTTACTTCACTGAAATGTTATTTTATTTCGCTGGTTTTCAAAGAAGTTTAGGAGAGGCTTCAAAGTTCTAGGAGTCATAGATCCCTGAAAATGATCTGGTGTCCAGAGAAGTCAGGCCCTGAGGGTGTTGGGACCCACTTAGGAGACGCTTGTTGGACCCACTGTGTTCCAGGCTCTGGGCCATGCAGCACCCAAGCCTGGGGTAGGGGTCAGCGTGGTTGTAGTGGGGTCCTGGGGGAAGTCTAAGAGGACTTCCTGGAGGAGAGTGGGTGGCTGACCACAGGGCTCTTGTTCATTCCCGGGCCCACTTCTCTGGCTGCATGAACTGTTCCTTCTCAGGCTGTTTCCTCCTTCTCTAATTGTAAATGGACCAACATCAGTAGTGACGATCACAGGCTACTCTCAGTGAACTTGGATTTCTTTGGTCACTATTCTGTGCTGAGTCAGAGGGTGCTGTGGTCCCTGCCTTCATGGAAGGGGAGATAAAAACAAATATGAAAAATACAAAAGTAATGTGGCAGCTAAATCTCTACAGGTCGTGCTGGGATGTATTTAACTGCAACCCCGCCCCCCGACACACACACACACACACACACACACACACACACTGTCATAGCTGGATTCTCCTTGCCTGGAGAATTCCACAGACAGAGGAACCTGGCGGGCTACAGGCCATAGGGTTGCAGAAAGTCAGACACGACTGTAGCGACTTAGCACACGGGCACGCGTAGCTGGACGCTCGGGTCATTCCCGACTGCACACGTTTGTATACAGTCAACATCTGAGTCCATAAATCCTCAGTCACTCACATGGGATAAACTCTTGGAAGTGAGATTGCTAGAGCAGATAGTATGAACATTTTTAAGGTCTGAGGCTCCATGCAGTAATAATGACAGCAGCAAAGTCTACGTGGGCGAGGCACTGTTCTTAACTCTTTATATGCACGAACTGGTGTAATTCTTCTGCTGTCGCTAGAGGCACATGCTAGTAATGCCCATTTCATAGACGAGCGTGCTGGGGCACGGACGTCGAGTCATTGGTTACAGTCACTCCCAGCGGTGGTGGCAGAGCTGGTTAGTGACCCCCAAAGCCTGGCTCCCGACTCCAGCCTTCTAAACGCTATGCCAGCTCCTCTGGGGACTGTGAAGATTTTTGTCTTTGCCATTTAGATGGTCGTTCCTATGTACTATTGTGTTTCCTGTTTTAAAACTATATATATATATATATATATATATATATATATATATATGACATTATATCAAACTCTGTCTTCAGAGCTTTAAGTTTTCTTGCTGTACTATCAGGAATTTAAGATTTATTCATGTCGTTACATTGGCTTCAGTTCACTCACTGAAGCTGCTGTAGAACTAGCCAGTGAAGTGAGACATGGATACATTCTCCTGAATGAGCAAACCCCGTTCAGTTGTCCTGCTGCTCACGGTGGGCAGGTGGTTTGCTGTTTTCTCCGTAGCAAGCAGAGCACAGTGGGCCTTCTGTGGCTGTGTCCTTCGCACACTCAGGGTCACTCCATGTGGACCGACTGGGTCGGGGAGGGGGCGGGACGGCACAGGTTCAGCTCCACGGACACCCCCACGGTGGCTGCAGCAATCAGCGTGTACTCCGGCCAGCCCTGCGGGAGAGGTCCCCACATGCCATATCCTGGAGCCCTTGGTATTACCGAGATTTAATTTCTCTGACACTTTTGAATGTTATCAACCACCCAGGCTGCCTCCTCTGGGAACTGCCTAAAAGGGCCCCACTTCTTTGTTGGATGCTCGTTGTAAATATCTCCTCCTGATTCATGACTTGTCTTTTCTCTTTGTTTATGGTGACTCTCCCTATTTTTATGTGACTTACATCTTTTCGCTGATTTTAAAAGAAATACGTGTTGAGAAAATTTTTGAAAATACAAGTGTAAAAAAAAAAAAAAAGAAAACAGTCATTTAACCCCATGATGATGGTACAACAGTAACAAGCTCCATCCTGCTGAGCGAGACCTTCTGAGCTCCGGGTCCACCTCGTGCATCACCTCACCTGGAATGAGGGAAGGGTGGAGCAGGTGGCCTCCAGAAGTCAGGGACCACCCGCCTGCTTCCTCAGCCGGGTGGACGCCAGGCAATTCAGCTTCCGAGCTGATCTTCCTCCCAGGGCCCAGGGGCTGCTCTCCTCCCAGGAGAGCTTATTCGTCTATTTCTAGTGCATCCCCCCCACCACCGGTTCTTTTATTGTGATGAAATACATCTCCTGCGAATGCCACCACCTTATCCGTTTCTAAGTGCGCAGCCCAGTGGCATTAAGTCCACTCATGTTGCTGTGTAACCATCTCCAGAACTCTCTTGATCTTGCAAAACCAAGCCTCTGTCCCCACTGAACACTTAACTCCCTACCCCTCTCCCCCAGTCTCTGGCAAGCACCGTCCTGCTTTCTCTGTGAACCCGACAACCGTAGGCGCCTCGGATGAGTGAAATCATACCGTACTTGTCCTTTCGTGTCTGGTTCACTAAGCGTAACGCCCTCGGAGTTCATCCTTTTGCAGCACGTGTCAGAACGCCCTTCCTTGGTAAGTCTCATAATATCCGTTGTGTGGATAGACTGTATTTTGCTTACCCAGTCACTTGTCAGCATACACTTGGGCTGCTTCCAAGTTTTAGGTCCTGTGAATAATGCCGCCGTGAACCTGAGCATACAAACCGAATGCGTGTTTTTACCCGGTGGAGGTAACGCTGTAGATGTAATCACGTATCTTGCTTTTTTACTCCTTAACATTACATGTCACTTCAAGTTCTTCCAAACATAAGTTAAATGTCTGTATAACATTCCATTGACTCTTTATTTTTAAGCTTTTGGAGTTCTTCCCCCAGTTTTTGAGACTGTCATTTACTTTGCAGTGAACACTTTGTATGTCTACATCCACATTTTGGATTTTTTCTCCTAAAGAAAGAAACCGAGAAATAAAATAACTGGGTTCAAAGGATAGGAATACTTTTATTGATCTTGAAAGCAGCCCCATTTAAAGAAAATAATTTCTTTTTCTGTGAGGTTGCATCCTATGAAATTGCCATCTTTAGAGCCCTAAATGATTGACTATTGACAATTTCATATGGTACAGAGTACATCATGAGAAGTGCTGGACTGGAAGAAATACAAGTTGGAATCAAGATTGCTGGGAGAAATATCAATAACCTCAGATATGCAGATGACACCACCCTTATGGCAGAAAGTGAAGAGGAACTCAAAAGCCTCTTGATGAAGGTGAAAGTGGAGAGCGAAAAAGTTGGCTTAAAGCTCAACATTCAGAAAATGAAGATCATGGCATCTGATCCCATGGGAAATAGATGGGGAAACAGTGGAAACAGTGTCAGACTTTCTTTTTCTGGGCTCCAAAATCACTACAGATGGTGACTGCAGCCATGAAATTAAAAGATGCTTACTCCTTGGAAGGAAAGTTATGACCAACCTAGATAGTATATTCAAAAGCAGAGACATTACTTTGCCAACAAAGGTCCGTCTAGTCAAGGCTATGGTTTTTCCTGTGGTCATGTATGGATGTGAGAGTTGGACTGTGAAGAAGGCTGAGTGCCGAAGAATTGATGCTTTTGAACTGTGGTGTTGGAGAAGACTCTTTAGAGTCCCTTGGACTGCAAGGAGATCCAACCAGTCCATTCTGAAGGAGATCAGCCCTGGGATTTCTTTGGAAGGAATGATGCTAAAGCTGAAACTCCAGTACTTTGGCTACCTCATGCGAAGAGTTGACTCATTGGAGAAGACTCTGATGCTGGGAGGGATTGAGGGCAAGAGGAGAAGGGGACGACAGAGGATGAGATGGCTGGATGGCATCACTGACTCGATGGATGTGAGTCTCAGTGAGCTCCCGGAGTTGGTGATAGACAGGGAGGCCTGGCGTGCTGTGATTCATGGGGTCGCAAAGAGTTGGACACGAATGAGCGACTGATCTGATCTGATCTGAAGCTAATAGTAATAGTTGCTGTTTGTATCAATTTACATGATTTGGAGCATAGCAATCATTGTGATGGAGAAAATTAAAGTCACCCTTCAGGATAAAGTGTTAACATTTTGGAATGAAAGTGTTAATCACTCAGTCATGTCTGACTCTTTGCAACCCCAGGGACTGTAGCCTGCCAGGCTCCTCTGTCCATAGGATTCTCCAGGCAAAAATACTGGAGTGGGTTGCCATGTCCTCCTCCAGGGGATCTTCCCAACCCAGGGATGCAGGCAGATTCTTTACCCCCAGGAAAGCCCAGTATCTTGGTGTATTTACCTCTAGTCTTCTTCCCTAAACAGATATCCTTTGGCGGTGGGGTCAAGGACAGGGAGCGTGTGCTGCTGAATTGGGGGGTTGTTGGGGATTTTCCTCAACTCTTAAAAGACTCTTTTTTTAAACAAACATTTATTATTTGTATCAAAGTAGTATATGCCCATATAGAAAAAAAGAGGAATTGTTGCCAAAGATTTCAGGACAGAGACCACTTGATCAGCTGTTCACCCCAGTCCCATCCCACAAAGCAGCCCCTGTAACCCCTGCTGTTTCTCTAGCTATACCTCCCTGTCCCTCAGCTTCTTGTCCCCTCATCTCTTAGCCATCCCCTGCCCCAGAACTTTCACCATTTCCCACTCCTGCCACCTGGCCTCTCCTCTAGGCCCCTGCACATTCCTCCCGGAGCTGCCTCTTCCCCTCCCGTGATATCACTGGCGTTTCCGAGTCAACAGTGTGTCTCTAAAGCGTGGATCTGGTGGGATGTGCCCCCTCCCACCCACTTTGTCCATCAGCCAGGGCTACCGGTGGGCCACTGCACACCCAGCACTGGGCAGGGTCCTGAGGTCAGCCATTGAGCCGGGCCTGTATCCTAGCAAGAGAGACAGATGAGCAATGAGAACACGTATCAGATGTCAGCATCTGATCTGTGCTGTGGGGTCAGATAAAGCTGGGCAGAGGAGGGCCCAGTGAGAAGGGGACATATGAGCTGAGACCCGACGGAGAGGAGGGAGGGAGCCGCGTGACCTCTGGTTGGGGGGTTGCGCCCTGAAGAGCCCGGCTGGCTTGAGGTTTGGCAGCCTGGGCAGGGGCGAGGGGCAGGGCAGAGAGGGTTAATAGCAGGCGCCCAGGGAGCGATGGGATGGGCGGCCTCGTAGCACTTTGAACTGCGTGGAGACCCAGGGAAGGTTTGGGGAGAAGAGTGTCGTGACCATGCGGGGCCTCGGGGAAGAAGACTCGGGGGGCGGGGGCCAGGAGGGAGGCCGGTGTGCCCAGGGGAGGGACGTGCTGGCGGGGATCCTTTGGCAAATGAAAGGTGAGAGAATGAGTCAGGAGCAGCCCTTTGACTGAGGAAGGGAGCAGGGGGACAAGTGTCCTGGGCCATCGGTTTCACCAGTGCCCCATCACTGGACTCACAGTGGCTTCCAGGTCTCCAATTGCTACAGCGTGTCCTTGCCAAGCACCCATGAGCACGTGCCCAAACCCTTCTCGCAGGCCCACTGGCCACGCGGAGTCCCCACGGACCCCATCCAGAGGCTGCACCATTGGCAGCGGAGGAGGCCCATCCCTGCTCGCGGGTCCCTCTGAGTATCTCTGCCCGCTCTGGAGTCCCTGAGCCCAGAGCATGGTGAGGGGGGCTGTTCCCAGAGCCTCGGGTGTTGCCCCCTGCTTCCCACCATGCTTGTTCCACCTGACCTCATCTCGGAGTCCCCTGCGCCTCCAGAAGCACCTTGCCGAACATTCCTAAGAGGAGGCTTTAGGGCTAATTGTAACACAGGTGACAGCAGGAAGTGTGCTTCTAGACAGACGGGGGCCCGGGGGCTGGAGGGGCTGCAGCAGGGACGCTGGCACCCCCTGGCCCACCACTCGGCCCTCCTGCTCTGCCCGTCCGCGTGCACTAGGCGCTGGGGGTGAAATGGTATCGACCCCTGAACTGGCTCGGGGAGGGGGTGTGAAGATGGAGGTGCCTTTACCAGAAGAGCAAGTTGAGACTGGGACTGCTGACCTGAAGGATGAGGCACGGGGCAACCACGGATGTTCAGGGCACGTCCATCTGCTGATGGAGGAGGGGCAGGGGCAGACCACCTGGGCCCCACACTCCTTGCTCCAGAATTCAGGTCCCAGACCCTGGAGATGTCTCAGCAGGGACGTAGTCGGCTCCCACGAGGGTGGACTGGGATGGCGAGGCGGCTGTGAACGAGCCAGGACCCTGCGCCTACCTGGTGGCGATTTCGGAAGTCTAGCCGCGGGCTGACGACCATTCTTGACAGAAGGAAAAGAAGTTAACTAACAACAGGAACAGTTAATGCATCCTCCTCGAGCTCATTAAATACGACACCAGCCATCCCTTCCTCTAGGGGATGCACGGGCGGCAAGTAATTAAAAGGAGATTACCGAAATGTAATTAAGGCAGTCGGGACCTCTCCTCGCAGAGGAAGTTCGCCATGAATAATCCCCAGCTGAACTGAATCCGCTCTTGGAGAAGGGATAGCTGCAAAGGTAGGGGAGGCGTCGCGAGAGGCCTTGTGGGAGCTGGGAGCACCCGGAGCATAAAAACGGCGGCTTCACCCATCTCTTCGATGGGGCGCCAGATGCCCCCCCAAACCTGTATAGATCCATCTCCTGTGTCCATCACACACTGCAGGGAAAAGCGCCTCAGCTCCCATCACACCAAGTGCTGCGGTACTTTCCAGATCCCAGGGTGCAGTTGAGCTGTGGCGTTTCAGCCCCCGCTGCACCGTGGCGCACCCCTGGAGTGCTCCTCAAAGTCGGCGGGGGGTGCGCAGCCAGTACAGATCGACCATCCCTGCGTCCCCCTCAGGGACCCTGCACCACCACCCAGCCCCGAGCCCACAAGCTGCTGACCACCGAGGCAGGCACCGGTCAGCTTTGCCAGCCAGAGTCAAGATGAGACACACTCGCCTAGGTGGCACCAAAGAGGAGCAAGGAGGTATTATGAAAACCGAAGCACTCCTGCGGCCTCAGTTGCAAAGTAAAGAAAAATTAACCAAGACAAGCCGTGGACGTCAGTACCAATACCTTTCTCGCAAGATTCTCACAAGCCGGGTGAAGATGTCATCTGAGTGTCTGCCCTCAGCAAATACCTCTTTTTCACTTCTGGGAAAAACATTTTACCTTCAAAAAGCTACGTGCGAGCTATGTAGAGTATCACCTTGTTTTTAGAAAATCATTTCTGTTTAACATTTAAGTCTTAAAGTGAAATTTCAGTGTCCTTTGTGAATATAAAATAATGCTCAGAGCAGACATAGAATTTTTAAAAGACACAGTAGGAACCCATATAAAATCTTTCTACTTTATCACCATGGAAATAATGGAATTTTTAACAAAGCACATCCTTATTCAATGCAGAGTAATTATTTTGCCACATTTTAGCTAACTGAGACCCAGTGAGATCAGTCCTTACCTGGTGTTTATAATATATCACCTCTAAACTTATCTAGTGAGAGGTTAAGCAACTTGGAGATGATTTTTTTTTTCCAAGGGAGAATTTAAGATTGTAGTTTTCAACCAAAGAAGAGACCGTAACCCACATCAAAATGATTGTGATCTTTCATGAGCATCATGTTTATATTAGTTGCCAACAGTGTTACTTTGATTTATTTTTCTTTTTATTGTAAGTATAAAGGTGTCCATGTATTTTTAATGAATATTGTAAAGAATGGGGACATTTCCTTTTCAGGAAAAGGCCCAAGGATTATTGGAAATAAATTAAAGAAATTATTAAGATATGCCATTCCAGTTATTTACTCTTTCCCCTGATGCAAAAAAAAAAATCCAAGTGTTCTAGATATAGTTTTGGGGACTTTTGAATGTTTCCTCTAAATTTCACTCACTTTCCACTTCCAATGGAATATTTGCGACCTGTTGTTGTTGTTGTCCTGGAGACGGTCGAGGACACAGCAGCTTGGGAGGGATAACGCAGGTCACTTGGACACTTGGGGGGACCTTGGTGACAGTGCAGGGTGAGGGGCTCTGGGCCACCGCGCCTGAGCTAAAGGAAAAGAAACGTAGTCCACCGCCTGGAATGAAAATGACACCGGCACTCCAGAGGGGCAGTCAGGGGCCAACCTGCTCAGGTTACCTGACCACCATCCTTCCCAGGAGGTTAAAATGCATGTGTGCATGCTAAGTTGCTTCAGTCGTGCCTGACTCTTTGTGACCCTATGGACTGGGCTCCTCTGTCCATGGGATTCTCTTAGGCAAGAACACTGGAGTGGGTTGCCATGCCCTCCTCAGGGGATCTTCCAACCCAGGGGTCAAACCTGAGTCTCTTCTGTCTCCTGCATCGGTAGGCGGTTTCTTTACCACTAGTACCACCTGCGAAAAACCCAGTTCTCCCAAACCCGAGTGGTTGAAGCACCTCACAGATGCATCCAGCATCCAGGCCCCACCTGGATCTGGAGCTTCCAGTCGGAAGGAAGAGCAGTGCCCCCCGCCACCCGCGCCTTCATCAGCTTCCAGGAGGGGTGGGCAGTCGGGAGCACTGGGCACCTGCTGCTCTAGCAGCTGCCAGATGGGCCCCGGCTGGAAGCAGGATGGGCTCGCCCGCCAAAGCAAACTCAGCCTGGTCTCCACGCGTCTTGCAGAAAAGCGAAGGGGCTGTGCCAGGCTTGCAGCCGCCTGAGCCCGCGCACCACCAGCAGGGCCAGCCTCAGCCTGCCTCCAGGGGGCCCTGGGCAGCTCCTCCAGTGCCTCACGAGCATTCCCCTGGTATCCGAGCTGGCACTCCCTCCCTATTCCTACCTGGGCAGGACGCTCTCTGCCTGTTCAAATAAGCAGACCGTGGTGTAGCCTGCCCCAGAGACCCTCACTCATTTCGTCCCTCCAGGGATTTGTGATCCAATTCAATTGCCGTGTTTGTATCAATTAAACACCAGCATTGAGCTGTACTACTGATTCTACAAGGTCATGACCATATCAGGAAGCTAAAAGTCAGTCCAAGAAGTCGTCGTCCCAAGCAGGCCTTGCAGAGCAAATCCAGGATGGCGCTTGCGTCTTAATTGTTACTGTGTACATGCGTGTCTGGCTTGGAGGGGAGCTGCTTGGGTTCTGGCTTTAACTGCCCCATTCAACTGAGAGCTTACCTCCCCATGTTTAGCAAACGTGAGCAACGATGTGCCAGGCCCTGGCCCAGCCCTGGTGTCCAGGCTGGTGGGAGGACAGGTGAGCACATGCACACCTCCCCAGGGGCGAGGATTGCTCCGGCAGAAGTGGCCCCGACCATTCATGAAGGAACCAGAAAGCTCCACCTCTCGGCCTTTACTGAGGCCTGAAAGTGAATGATCCCTGATAAGAGACTGGGCGGAGGAAGCACGTCACCTCCCTGGTGATTCTGCCCAGCCAGTTCCTGCATCTTCTTGCCACCCACAGTCAGATACCAACGTCCAAACAGAGGCTGATACCCACTGGGCATGTGCTGTGAGCCCAGCCCTGTTCCAGGCACTTTACCTGAATTAACTCAGCTCATCGTCCTAAGAACCCTTTTCAGTTCAGTTCAGTCGCTCAGTCGTGTCCGACTCTTTGCGACCCGATGGACTGCAGCACGCCAGGCCTCCCTGTCCACCACCAACTCCCGGAGTTGACTCAGACTCATGTCCATCGAGTCAATGATGCCATCCAACCATCTCATACTCTGTTGTCCCCTTCTCCTCCTGCCCCCAATCTTTCCCAGCATCAGAGTCTTTTCAAATGAGTCAGCTCTTCGCGTCAGATGACCAAAGTATTGGAGTTTCAGCTTCAACATCACTCCTTCCAATGAACACCCAGGACTGATCTCCTTTAGGATGGACTGGTTGTATCTCCTTGCAGTCCAAGGGACTCTCAAGAGTCGTCTCCAGCACCACAGCGGAGGCAACAGGAACAGAGAGCTTCAGCATGTATTCCCGGTCGCACAGATAGAAGCACCAGGGCCGGGATTAGAAATCCAGCCAGCACCAGGGCCCCACTCCCAGCTTGCTGCTGTCAGTCTGAGTGTCTGAGTGTCCCCCCGTACAGGATTGCTATTCTGGTTAAGCGAGTTAATGCTGAAGGAGCTTTGCATGGTCCTGAACATAGCCAACACCAAATGGCTGCATTATTATTATTTTTTCATTCTATCCTCCTTCATCGAGTGCCTGGTTAGTGTACAGTGTTCAGTAATGATGTGATTATACAGTGTGTAATTTATTTGGGTGGAAGAATTCGTTTTCATAGTTTCATAAATGACTTCAGCCAGGAGTTTATTGAATCATTAAAGGGTCGCAGGGGTAGCTCAAGCGTTTCCTCTGTTTCTTTGCATTTTATGACAATTTCGTGCTACCGAAGGGTCTATGGATTGGGTGTTTGCAGACGTGTCAAGTGGATCCTCTGCAAATGTTGAGCTATGGAGGGGAAGTGAGCCCAGGGAGCCAGAGCGGGAGGCCCTCGGTCTACGTGGTCAGGGCAGAAGAGGCAGAAAGGGCTCTCTGATGAGCTCGCAGTGCGTCTGGACGTCGGGAGATGGGCTTCCCAGGTGTCAGGATCAGTGAGTGCAGGACCCAAGATGGGAAACCCATATTGGGAACAGCTGGAGTGTGGGTTTGGGGCCAGGGTGAGGAGAAGGAGAGGGAGGGGGATGCAAGACGGGGACAGAGGGTCCGGGATGGAGGCCGCGGGGCAGGGCTCCGGGGTGGGTCTCCCCCGTGCTTGCCTCCATGGGCATCCCAAAGCATTAGCTTCTCCAGGCAGGGGCTGGCCTCGAGCCTGGGACAGAGGCCCGCAATAGGCCCTCAGGCTGTGCTGATGCCTTTCCCGGGTAGGTTCTGTACTCATGTGTGTGGTTGGGGCTGGGGTCACGGGAGGATGGGAGCACACAGCTCTGAAGTCAGGAGGTCTTGAGCTCCGTCGTCAGCTCACAGGGGAGCAGCCCAGGTACTGATCTCTTGAGGGAGAAGCCCCACTTACTTGTCTAGAAACAGGGAGGGCACAGCTGCCCCCAAGGGCAAGGAGAGGGTCAGAGGAGGTTCCGCAAGGCTGCAGCTCAGAGCCTGGGTGAAAGAGCACGGCAATGGGTGGCTCCCAGGACCAGGTCTCAGTAAGCCTCGGTTCAGTTGGCTTAAAGCTTGGCTTGAGTGTAGCCCTTCCAAAGGAAAAGGAAGCTGAAATCTCCAGATCTGCGTCTGTTTATCACCCAGAAAGAATCCCTGCTTAGTCAGAGACCCCAGGGTGGGCAGCGTCACGCCCCAGGAAACCCGAGTGTTGCCTGCAGTTCTGGCGTATCTCCCTCACTTTTGCACACAGCATGCTGAACTGCCAAGGCCAATCCATCCATCACTAAGGCCTCCAGACCTCCCGATACCCGAGCGTCCACCCTTGGCCCCGGAGCGCCGGGGTCCCTGGGAGTTGCCGAAGTTGGTTCCTTGATCCAGCGGGAGACCTCTGTATCAGCACGTTTGCACGCAGAGCTTTCACTTTATTTGCATCTAGATTTTTTTAATGTTTTATCTTTTTTTTTTGACAGGCAGTTTTGCTGCTGTTGTTATTTTTAGCATTCATTAATTCACTGTAAATACAAATGAAGATACAGTACAATTAATTTCTTTGCTAATCAAAATATTTGATCAAATGAAGCAATTTTTCAATTCTTAGAAGTAATTACACTGTTCTTTAAAAGGAAGTGGAAGAATTCTTTACCGAGTATTTCTAATTAGGAGTTTTTGCTACCTGCTGTGTTCTTATTCTGTATGAAATTTCAGCAGTTTTTTTTTTTTTTTAACCCCTCCTCTAAGGAATCATGGGAAAAAACTGTTTAATTGTCTCCCTAAGTATTCAGAACAAAACTTAGTAGAAGAATCATGCAGTCTGATTAGCTTAATTATATCCTTCCTAAGAGTTAGATCAATATACCGACGTGTTTCTAACCTGAGAGCTGAAGCAGACCTTGCTAAACCCTGTGGACCCAGCCAGGTAGGGGCCACCTTGACACCCACAGGACGAGTGACATCCGGTGACCATCATCACGGAGCAGTGACCGCCAAAAGGCCAGCTTCTCTTCTCTGTAGTCTGAGCTCAGTCCCTTTTATTTCTCACTAACCAGAAATTCAGAACTGACTCAGTCCGCCATCGCTGCCTAACAAAGAGCCCCAGCACCTCCAGGACTGTAAACACTTGTTCAGCTTTTGCGCGTGGGCTGGCCCGCCTGGGCTCAGCTCTGGTGGCCTCCCTGGGATGTCTCTGCTCCCTTGGACCAGAGTGAAGCAGGTGAGCTCCTCTCCAGACAGCACCACAGACACAGCGGGGCTTGCCGATCACGCAAAGGCTTCTCAATGCTTCGACCCCATGGCACTTGCTGACATTCCCTTGGCCAAAGCAGTCGTACGGCTGAGTGCAAAGCTGTGGGATAGGGAAATCTTCTCAGCTCTTCCGTGGGAGGAAACCCAGAGCCGCCTGGCAAAGGCTGTGGAGATGGGAGCTGAGGAAGCAGGCCTTGAGTGCCCCGTGCCTCCAGGAAGCATACACCCGCGTGTCTCCGTCTCCAGCTGCACTGGATCACGTGACAGTTTGCCCACCCTCTCTGCCGTGTTCTGGCTTCCCTGTTGTCTAGAGAAGTTGCTTAAATACTGTGTCATGGAAAACTGGTAAGTCAGCCAAGACGTGGCTAGACACAATTTATCGACAGGGTACTAGAAGGCTCTTTTCTAAAATCACTCCCTTAATAGAGCTGTTGAATGAGAGTACAATGAAACCGAACACGGGCTAACAGAATTCCCGGGTCAGTGAGCCGTCAGAGCACACCCCGCCCTCCGTCACTGATGCTCGTCCTTGGCTAACTTTCCCCAGCTTTTCTGAATTGGGGGGCACAGGCTTCTCCCTTGGGGCTTCCCCATGCGTGCATGCTCAGTTGCTAAGTCATGTCCTCCTCTGCAATCCAAGCCCCATGGATTGCATCCAGCCAGGTTCCTCTGTCCATGGGATTTCCCAGGCAAGAATACTGGAGTAGGTGGCCATGCCCTCCTCCAGGGGATCTTCCTGTCCCAGGGATCAAACCCACAACCCCCTTCAAATATGAGTTCCCTACAGCAGAGCCAGAGCTAATTCCTGAATCAGTGGGGTGCTCCCTGTTTCCCCCCGTCTCTTGGAGTGATTCTTGTGGGGAGTTCCCTGAAGCTGCTGTGCTGTCATGATGCTACAGACAGAGAGCCTTGGCCCCGAGAAGTGAGGTGCCTGCATGAGGTCCAGCTGGAAGACGGGAGAGCAGGGCTTTACCCTGGCCATCCTGAACCTGAGCCCACGGCAGGCCCGAGGCCGCTGGTTAGAAGCCCAGGTTCTCCCCCGCCTCGGGGTGTGTGATCACATCTAGACCAAGGCTTCCATCCCAGGCAGGTTGGCTTAACCTACAGGCAAGAGCAGGTGCCACGTGCCTCTCCCCTCTGATGACTTGTGACAGAGACTGCCGGGGTCCAGCCCTGGGTGGATCCAGGGATTCCCTCAGGAGGACGGCATCGGCGAATGAATAGATAAAGAGATAAGGAAAGAATTTTGCAGTTAAGAAAATAGAGGAGAAAAAAAGGCTGATATTCCTTGGTTTACGCAGAAAGCCAATAAAGCCCCAGCACGGGACTTGCTCTGTTCACGTAGGCCGCAGGCACCCTCTCGAATCGCGGAAGCTGCCCCACCTTAGGCACCTTCTCAAGTGGGTCTTAGAAGCCCAGGCAGGAAAGTGAACGCACAGGGCCCCTGCGCCCCAGGGAATCAGCCTGAAAAGGAAAGAGAAAGAATGACATGGGGAGACCAAGCTTCAGTGAGCAAGGCCTGCACTTTATTTTCCAAAGTAGTTTTTATACTTTAAGTTGTGCATAGAGAATAATGGGGGAAGGGGTAGAGTCATGTAAGGTCAGCAGTCCTTGATCCGTATTGAAGCCAGGCTTTCTTTCTGCAAACTTACCATACGCAAAAGCTTTAGGTGATTTACATCATCTTCTGGCCAGGAGGCCTGTTAACATTTTATGACCCTTTCTTCAGAAAACTTACTTTTCTCTAAAGGTGATTATTCTAAAGTCAGGTGCCACCCTCCGAAAGCATTAGATAAAGTTGCATTCCTATAGGGCAAAAGTGTAGTGGGCTGTAACAAGAAAAGAATTAACTCAAGGGTCCAAGGTTACAAACATTAAAGCTACTACTTACATTTCTATACACCAGCTATATTAATCAATACACTCCCAGGGACACAGTAGGTAAGGGATATGGAAACTTGGCAGCAAGCATCAGCTCAACAAAGAAATCCTCTTCTAGTTCTGTTTTAACAATTTTAACTCTGAGAAGCTCTGCATTGTTAGAATATCTTAAGCTTCCTGTGCCTCTTGTGGTTGGGAGGCTGTGAATCTGAACAAACCTGTCAGGCAACCTAGAAAGTCATCAGAGGGGTTTGAATTGAAACACTCCTATTATGTCCAGGAGACTTATTAACTAGAGTTTTAAGTTGATTTTCTTACAGAGAAAGGTGGTCGGGGATAGCCCCCCATTAATGTCAGAAGAGTTGGTGAAAGTCGTAAAAATAGTAAAACAGATTCTGGTTTGGGGGTAGAGGCTCAGGCAGGCCCAGAGGGGCACCCCTCGAGTTCTGGCTGACCTTGCCCACCAGAACTCTCCCACATGACATTGTCATGGGTGGGGACTCCCGTGCTGGCTCCCGGCAAGAGACTGTGGCAGCCAGGAGCCAGGACTCAAACCCATGTCTGCCCCACCTCTTGACTCAAGCCAAAATGTCTCATAAAAAAATGGGCAGGAGCAGCAAGAAGGCCGCCCGTGTCGGCCAGCCATCGGGTGAAGCACCGCGTGTGTCATCCTGTTGAGATCTGAGGCTGCCCTTGGAGACGGTTCAGGTTTTATCCCCGAGGGTTAAGGGACGGTGGAGGGTGTGCGTCTCACCCGAGGCCACTAGAAAGAGCCGTACGGAGCTCCATTCAGCCCCAGCCGGCGCCAAAGCCCTTGGTTGACCGCGAGTGGTCCTCACTGTCCACCCCGGGTCCCTCCGCTGGACCGGCCCGGACTCTGACCCCCTTTGGCTCCGATCCAAGTCGGCCAAAACTTGGGTTCCTGGTGTGGCTTCCCTGGCAGTGCTCCAGAGGCGTGTGTGACCATCCCTTCTTCCTGTTCCATGTCAGGCGCTGAGTGATGATGGCAAGTGTGGCCTGAGCAGCAGGGGGATGGGACACGGTCTGAGGGGGCTGCACTGAGCCTGTAAGCTCCCCGCAATGGGCACCCAGCACTGTGTGTGCTTGGAGACAGCCCAGTCTGAGCGGAAGGCAGCATCAGAGATGTTGGGGCTGTGGGGATAGGGGAGGGGCTCTGAGCTGGGGCAGAAGAGGTGGCTCTAGGAATTCAGCACAGGCCTCCCCCTGACCACCCAATCCAGGCCGCCTCCCCCTGACCCCTCAATCCAGGCTGCCTCCTTCTGACGCCAAACTGGTTGGAGCCGCCTCTTGGGTGAGTCCAAGCAGTAGCAGGATTTAGAACCACTGGATTTCACTGTAAAGCTTGGTTTTTACTAAATGGGATACATGGCTACATTTGAGTCCAAGAAAAGCTCCATAGAAGCGCGATGTCATTAGCCAGTTCTTTGCTGAACCGTGTGCTTCATATCTTGGCGCATTCTTCCTTTTCTGTATTGTGCTACTGCTGCTGAGTAGTCACAAAGGGGACCGGGAGGTTTGTTTTTTTTTTTTTTTTTCGCACAGGTGGTCTATATTTCTCTGTGATATCAAAAGGGACAAGCATTTAGTAAAACAAAGTTCTATACGAATACCCTTGAAAAAATGAGAGAGGATTCCTTCCAAACATGGAAATCATCCTGTAATTGGGTCAGACCCGTAGTGCGTAACATTCCACTATTTTTTTTTTTTTTCTCATTTGTAAAGTCACGGGAAGAGCCTTGCGACCAACCAGTTGTCAGATGACGGCTGCAGGAGGAGCGGACCCACAGCTCCCACTCCAGACAGTCGTGGGGACGGAAGCAGGCGCCCGACGCCCCATCCCTTCCCCAATCTCTGTTTTGCAGCTGCGATCCCTATCCTGAGGAGGCCTTTTATGTAAAGCGTAGTTGGTTTTGGAAAGTGACATTTGCATCTGAAGATAGTGATGTCTTTTCTGATGAGGAGAAACATTGCTTCCAGTTATAGAAAAAGCCCTATTTTCCCCCATTCAGATAGAACGGTCACGTGACAAGTGCCGGGGACACAAAAGCGCCAGACCAAGAGCCATCTGTTCCTCCCCGGTATCTCCAGTCACTCGGAGTGCGGCTTTGCAAAAAAGCAAGGTGGGGACCAGAACATGGGCGCCTGACCACCTCAAGCCCAGTGCCCCTGATGGGCAAACCAAGAGGCCAGTGGGTGCCCCGGATGGCACGGGGTGGGGAGGGCTGGGACTGCATGCCCGGGGCCCAGGGACCTTCCAGTCCCAGGCTGGTCCCATGTGCACCAGGGCGATGGCCGTGGTGCTGCTGGGGGCGGGGCCCCCGGCGACATTTGTTTCAGTTTGTGCCCTGTTTGTGGTTTCTAAGTTTTCTGCCGTGAACACACAGTAATCATCTCTGGTGGCAGCCCAAGAATATTCCCCAGCCAGCGGTGAAACCAGCTTTGGGACAATCCAGAGTTGCCCTCCCTCTCTGCGTCCTCAGCCTGGCCTCTGGTGTGGCTCTGGGGAGGTTGGGGAAGAGAACTGGGGGTGCAGGAGGCCAGCGCTGCTCTCCCGACCTTCACGCCAGCTTGCCGCGTGAGGTTTGCGAGGATCTGTGCCTCCTTTACCTCCGGACTCTGAGGTTTCCTCCTCAGGGAGCCATTCCCATCAACTGCGTCGAGAGTACACGACCCGTCTCGTAATCTCTGCTCACCTGTGAAACTGGCTCTCCTCTCTCTCCCTGGCCCCAAGACCCTCCCCTGGCAGAGGCTATTTAAGGATCATCTTTTACTTCCATCTCCCGCGCATCAGCAGAAGAGCCTGGCACGCAGCAGACGCTCCAGGGGTGTCTGTGGATGGCTCGATGCAGCCATCGTGGGCATGCGTTGAGTGTTCGTCCTCTCTGGGTGCATCACCCGTGTGTGGGTCACATGCCTGGCTCAGGTGCTTGGGCGCCCCCCTCCCGCCCCTCCTCCTGAGGCTCTGGGATTCACTGTGACCCACGTATCACTGTGATGTCCTGCCCAGGCAGAGATGGGCAGTCACACCGAGCAGGGCTCCTGGACCCCCGCCCCTCCTCTGCATTGCTTGCCACCAAGCCGTCCCTGCCTCCTGACCTCCGGACCCCAACCCACAGGGCAGGCAAGACTCACAGCTCAGCACCCCCAGTCATCTGCCCGCCTCAGCCCTGGCTTACTCCTCCTCCAGAGAGCAAGCGTTAGTGCTGGTGTGTGTGTGCACATGTGTGCGTGTGTGTGGTCATGTGGACCAATTTGCACACTGCAAACATTTTACCATACTGTTAAACTATTTCTTTAAGCTTTCTAAATAGCTGCATTGTAGAAATACTATGGTTTATTTAGCCATTCTCCTGATTTAGACAATTTTGACCTCTAAAGTGTTGCTCCGGGGAAGGCAATGGCACCCCACCCCAGTACTTTTGCCTGGAAAATCCCATGGATGGAGGAGCCTGGTAGGCTGCAGTCCATGGGGTCGCTAAGAGTCAGACATGACTGAGCGACTTCACTTTCACTTTTCACTTTCATGCACTGGAGAAGGAAATGGCAACCCACTCCAGTGTTCTTGCCTAGAGAATCCCAGGGACAGGGGAGCCTGGTGGGCTGCCGTCTATGGGGTCGCACAGAGTCGGACACGACTGAAGCGACTTAGCAGCAGCAGCAGCAAAGTGTTGCTCATTTTTTGTGAACTGTGTAAATAATACTGTGTGTGTGTTAGTCGCTCAGTCGTGTCCGACTGTTTGCGACCCCATGGACTATAGCCCATCAGGCTCCTCTGTCCACGGGATTCTCCAGGCAAGAATCCTGGAGTGGGTTGCCAATTCCTTCTCCAGATAATACCGTAGTGATCATGATTTCATGAATTCATCTTGTTTACTTCCTTGAGGAGAGTCTTCAAAGGACAGGTGCCAGGTGGAAGGACAGGCACTTTCATGGCTCCACCTACCTTATTCTACCTTTCCCAACCCTGATACTGTCACTTCAGAAATTTGTGTTTCTTAGAAGAAAAACAAACAGAACCTTGGTTTCATTTCCATTTTTTTTTCAAAGAGTGATGAAATTTTTTAAATAATTATTTCACTTTCGGCCCACTGTGTCTTCAGAGTGCGCACTTGTGGCACGTGGGCTTTTCCTTGGTTGTGATCAGCGCGGGCTGCTCTGCGGTCGTGGTTGCCGGCTTCCTGTAGCAGTGGCTTCTTGTTGCAGAGCGCAGGCTCTGGAGCGCCAGCTTGGCGGTTGTGGCACGTGGGCTTAGCCGCTCCACAGCCTGTGGGGTGTTCCCAGACCGCGGGGTGAGCCTGTGTGCCCTGCCTCGGAAGGCAAGATTCTCAACCGCTGGACCACCAGGGAAGCCTCTAGATGAGAGCTTTTTAACAGAAGGCCCAGGGTGGCCGTGCAGAGCAGTCACTTGATTGGCTGTGTTGGTGACGCTGCTTATCCATCCTTTCTCTGAACAAAGATCAAGGCCCCACTGTGTGCCAAGTTCTTTAAAGCACTCGGGGACTCAGCAGCGAGCAAAAGACCGGAGCCCTGGCCTTGAAGTTTATTTTCTGTTGGGATGGAGAACAATTAGTTTAAATATAAGGTGGATCAGAGAGCGGAATGAGGGACGGAGAAGGAGAAGGGAAAGGGAGCGGGAATGAATGAGTCGTTCGGCTCAGGAATGTGTGGAAACCCTGAGGGGAGGGCAGGAACAGCAAGTGCCAAGGCCCTGAGGCAGGAACGAGCTTGTGTGTATGAAGCACAGCAGGAGGCTGGCACGGAGTGAGGTCAGAGGTCCCAGTGGGCGGGCTGGCGGCCATTGTGATGCCCGGCCGGTTGCTCCGAGCAACATGGGGAGCCTTCGGAGAGCTGTGCATGATCTGACTTGCACTTTACAGAGATTGTCCTCAGGGGAAAATGAGGCTGGCTTTTTGATGATGGCTCGGCCCTCCACCACCCCTCTACCCAGAGAACAAGTGCAGACACGTATGTGCGTGTGATGCTCATGCATGTGTACTTTTAACAGACTGAGGGTGGAAGGAAGGAGGCTGTAATTTGTGGCAAGACAATGGGGGCCTGGACCAGGAGGTGAGGGTGGCACAGTCAGCTTCCAGGTACGCACTGGGTGTGGGGCCACTGGGGTGTTGGGGAGGTTTGGATGATAGATGACAGGCAGATTGCATGATGGGTGCATCACAGAGGACTGTGGACCAGGCCGCTGGGCCAGTTTCCATCTGCTGAGATGCAGACCTCAGGGGGGATGGTATTTTGAAGCTGTTAACTCAAGAGGGAAGAGAGAATTCCCTTTATGAAACTGGGATGTTCAGTCTTGCTTAGGAGGGCTGCCCTCACCCAAAGGTCTCTTGGAGTCAGCCAGAGCCACACTGTACCCTGCTCCTTTTTTTTTGATTCCACGTATAAGTGATATCATATGGTAATTGTCTTTCTCTGTCTGACTTACTTCACTCACTGTGACAATGTCTAGGTCCATCCGTATAGCTACAAATGTCACTGTAAATGCCAGAACAATGTAAATGTTCCTTTTTATGGCTGAGTAATACTCCATCGTATTACTCCATCGTGTGTGTACCTCACCTCCTCCTTCCTGCTGCCTTTGTAAGTCTGTAACAATGGGCTTTGTGATGTAAGGGCTCAGTCACAGAAGAGACTTCCTTCTCACTCATGAACAGCCTGAGTAGGTGTCCACTGTTCTGCTTGTATATCCTGGGCCTTACTGTTCTCATTCTATTCTTCTGTTCATATCCAGTTTGTGGTGTTTTGATATCTGGTGACTCAAAACTACCATTGCTAGCCTCTTCCAAAAATTTCATGGCAAATCTCACATATTTATGTCTCTATATTAAGTTTAATATCCATGTCTTAATGGGTCCCTCCCCAAATAGCCATTGTGATTTTTGCTAGAGTTTTATTTATTTATAATTTGAACAAGGTTTTCTCTTTTGAAATGGAGTCTTCACATCCAGAAACATGGTATGTGTCTGTTTTTAGTCCAGTCTTTCTTTGATAACCTTCAGTAGAATGAGTCTGGCTTTCTTCATATAGGTCTCATGCCTTTCAGATGAAATCTATCCCAAAGTATTCAATAGCTTTGTCATTAATGTGGATTTTTTTATGAGATAATTTCTAACTAGTTATATTTATTGTATAAGAAAAAAGGTATTGCGTTTTCTACATTTTTTACTTTAATTCAGCCGCTTTCATAATTGTATTGAGATTTTCTAGTTGTACAATCATACCTGAGTAATGATAAATGTTGTTTTTCAACATTTGTTTTCAACTGTATATTTCATCTTCTTGTCTTATTCCAAAGGCTCAGTTCAGTTCAGTTCAGTCGCTCAGTCATGTCAGACTCTTTGCGACCCCATGAATCGCAGCACGCCAGGCCTCCCTGTCCATCATCAACTCTGCTGCTGCTGCTGCTAAGTTGCTTCAGTCGTGTCCGACTCTGTGCGACCCCATAGACGGCAGCCCACCAGGCTCCCCATCCCTGGGATTCCCCAGGCAAGAACACTGGAGTGGGTTGCCATTTCCTTCTCCAATGCGTGAAAGTGAAAAGTGAAACTGAAGTCACTCAGTCGTGTCCGACTCTGTGCGACCCCATGGACTGCAGCCCACCAGGCTCCTCCGTCCATGGGACTTTCCAGGCAGGAGTACTGGAGTGGGGTGCCATTGCCTTCTCCATCACCAACTCTAGAGCCTCTAAAAATGTGACTAGCAGAACTGACCGTGAGCCCGCCTGTCTTATTTGTAACTTTAATGGAAATGCTTCATATTTCACCCATGTAACACATTTACAGATAGTGTCTGATTAATACTCTTGTGTTTAAGCTGTTCATTTTATTCCTATATAGTATGCGTGTACTTTTCTATTCTATACTGTTTTATCAGGAATGACTGCCAAATTTCGTTAGATGAACTTTGCCATGTGTTGATATACGACCTTTGCTAATTATAAGGAAAACCTCCTAATTCTTGGAATAAACCCTAATTGATTTTGGTTTGCCCTTTTAAAATACAGCACTAAATATTCCTAAAAAATTGGTTCAAAAAAATTTTGTTATATTTGCCATTATGTCCATAAACTAGATTGGCTCATATTTTTAAAGTGTTTTCTTGATTATATTCTTGTGTTAGGGTGATATACAATGAACTGGAATACTATAGATCCCTTTTTGTGTTCTGGAATAATTTGACTAATGTAAAAATTATCTGGCTTCCCTGGTAGCTCAGCTGGTAAAGAATCCGCCTGCAATGCAGGAGACTCTGATTCAGTTCCTGGGCCAGGAGGATCCCTTTGAGAAGGGATAGGTTACCCACCTCAGTATTCATGGGCTTCCCTGGTGGCTCAGATGGTACAGAGTCTGCCTGCAGGGCAGAGACTGGGTTGGGAAGATCCCTTGGAGGAGAGCATGGCAACCCACCCACTCCAGGGCTTGACACCTTTTTAGTGATAGATGGTAGCTCTTTTAACAGCTTTTTAAACTTCTTTTTTGATTACCTGTCTATTCATAATGTTACTTACATTAAATTTAGTTATCTATATCTTGCTAGAAAATGATTCAATTTCCTCTGGAGTTTAAAGCGTATTAACCTAAGATGGCCCATTTTACTTTGGTAGAGTTCTTCCATATCTATTGTTAAAACAGAAGAATTTCTGATTTGTTTTTTGTGTTAACACTTTCAAAGAGCATTCACACACCCCGTCTCATGGGACCCTAGATTCCTCCCGGAAAAAAATGAGTAAACTGAGGAAAACTTGATTCAGTGGCATGTGGACATCACACAGCCAGTTAGAGCCAGAGTCAGGGGGGTCTCCACCTTGCCCTGCACGACATGACACCCGTGTTCCTTCCAGTTGTGTTCACCCGTGGCGCGTTCTCCTCAGGCCCCACAGGTATGACCAGCATAGGGATGGACCTCGAGCTTGAGTCTCCACCCAGCAAAGTTCCCTCTACTCTCTGATCACTGACACCCCTCGCGGTGTTTAGGGAAAGGCCTTCCTACTTAGACACAGGAGGCCTATTTCCAACTGTTTGAAAAAGTGTAAGATGCATCTGTGCTGCTGTTACTAAGTTGCTTCAGTCGTGTCTGACTCTTTGCGACCCCATGGACTGCAGCCCACCAGGCTCCTCGGTCCATGGGATTTTCCAGGCAAGAGTACTGGAGTGGGGTGACATTGCCTTCTCCGAAGATGCGTCTGTAGGATCACTTTTTCTAGAATGAAAAATGAAAGGCGTTCATTCACTTTGCATATGGCTCCCAGTGGACGTATTTGAAAGCATCTGTTAACCTTTGGGTGGTCGAGAATGTAGTGGGCTGTGAGTGTAAGGGTGTATAGCCATGCTTTTGAGGGTGTTGTCAGCAGCATCCTGTGTTTGATACAGTCTGATAGAGTTTTGTAGAGGAACATTCTGCTCTGTCCTGCAGAGCAGGACATATAATACATATATGTAACATATATGTATTATATGTAGCATATAATACACATACTCCTGTGGAACTGCTGAACTTGAGTCATGACCAAGTTTTCACATAGGTTGTGGGGATTGTATGCGATCATCTGGCCAGATGCTGGTGCTTTGAAAGAACCGGCCTTCTAGCCACCAGTCACTAATGGTTTTTGACTGGAGAAATCCAGTGTATCTGAGAATCCACCCTGGTGTGGGGACAGCCTTCATGCCTTGTTACCCCTGGGTTCTCAAAGAGCCCAGCCCCCACCTCCCACCCCAGGGCCCCACCCCTTCCTCATACTCCAGAAGCCCACCTGCTGATGTGGTGACCACAGGTCTGGCTGCTGGGGCCTTTTCCTAGTGGAAGCAAATAGATGCTGCCGGCCTCGCCCTTCCAACTACCCTTGCAGGAGGCCCAGGACTCAATCGCCGCCCCCGGCCCCCAGCCCTGGCTTCTCCCTTCCAACTTCAGTCTCCTCGGTGCCCAGGGTAGATACAGAAACCCTTGTCAGTTCCAGGGCTATTGAGAATCAGTCAGTAACTCGGCTCACTGCTCTCCCTGTGGTCTCTCTGTCCACCACACTGATCATCAGCAGATACTCAACATGGGCTGCAGGCCTCCACAGGCCCCTCTGGCTTACCTGGCTACATGCTTGTTGCCAGCCCATCAGCCTGCCATCCAGTAAGAAGATCCTCTCTTTCCTCCTGGCTCACTCCTCCCCGCAGAAAGCTGTCCTGTGCCCAGACTGGTCCTATCCCTCATCCGGGCTCCCCAGCACCATGGACAGCGTCCCCAGGCCCTGTAAGCACCTCCCAGGGGTGCAGAATGAGATCTAGGCAAGCAGGCCAGCTCCGTGGGCCCTGCAGCCTCCAACTGCAGGACTCTACGCTCGCCAGGATTAAACCCTGAGGGTCTCAAAGTCTCAGACTTAAAGGACACTTAACCAACAGTGGAGCTGCAGCATAATATGGTAGCAGTCAGCAAAAAGAAACACCATTCACCGGACTTCCCTAGTGACCCAGTGGCTAAGACTCCACTCTCCCATTGCAGGGGGCCCGGGTTCCATCCCTGGTCAGGGAACCAGATCCCACATGCCGCATCTAGGAGTCTGCATGCCACAGCTAAGACCCGGCGCAGCCGGTCAGGGAACCAGATCCCACATGCCGCATCTAGGAGTCTGCATGCCACAGCTAAGACCCAGCGCAGCCAGTCAGGGAACCAGATCCCACATGCCACATCTAGGAGTCTGCATGCCACAGCTAAGACCCAGCGCAGCCAGTCAGGGAACCAGATCCCACATGCCGCATCTAGGAGTCTGCATGCCACAGCTAAGACCCAGCGCAGCCAGTCAGGGAACCAGATCCCACATGCCGCATCTAGGAGTCTGCATGCCACAGCTAAGACCCGGTGCAGCCAGTCAGGGAACCAGATCCCACATGCCGCATCTAGGAGTCTGCATGCCACTGCTAAGACCCGGCGCAGCCAGTCAGGGAACCAGATCCCACGTGCCACATCGAGGAGTCTGCATGCCACAGCTAAGACCTGGTGCAGCCGAGCAGATAAAGTAACAATGCCCCTCACATCACAGCTGTCATGAGCATAAATCAGCCCGTAGGAGGGCTGGAAATGAAGGCAGTCTGGGTCCGCATCCCTACTGATTCCCTCACCACTCAGAGCAGACACTCGCTGTGTGTGTGTTCAGCAAACCAGAGGACAGGCCGAGCGAGTGAGTGGCTGAGGGTAAGGGGTGTGCCCTTCTCGGGCTCAGTCGCTTTGCTCCCCACTCTGCGGCTGGTCAGCCCAGGCTCCCACTTTTCAGGCAAATCTGCACCTGCAGTCAGGCCCCTGGGTCTCTCTGACTCCTGGCTCAAGTTTCTCATGAAGCTGGGCCTCCCGGGCCCTACCCCTGCCTGAGGCGCCCAGAGCTAAGGCAATTCATTATTTACTAAAGGGATCAATTTTCTGTTCTGTTTTGCCCAGACCACTGTGGAGTGGGCTGAGAAGATGCCCAGAGGTCCACGGCCCTGGTCGCCCAAGGAAATGGCAAACCAGGAGCTGCTGGCTCGCCTGCACAAGGCTGTGACCTCCCACTACCATGCCATCGCCCAGGAGTTCGAGAACTTTGACACCATGAAGACGAACACCGCCTCCAGGGACGAGTTCCGGTCCATCTGTACTCGCCACGTCCAGGTTCTGACGGACGAGCAAGTAAGGACCACATTCTGTTCAGCCTCTTAAGCAGTGTTGTTATGAGCGTAAGGCCGGCTGTTTCCCAGAGTATAGAGAGTTTAAGGTGGTTCTCTATTTTTTAAATATGGGAAAGGTTTGTTTTGTTTTTTTTTGGGGGGGGATACGGGGAGAGGGGGGTTGCTGTTGCTGTTGCTGTTGTTGTTTTAAATCTTACTAAAGAGACACAGGAGCCTTCTGTTCCTGTAACAGGTATGGAATGCACCATCTCAATTAGAGTGCAAGTCATATCACCTGTATTTTTAAAATCAAATTAAACTCAGCTCCAGCTCCCACTACCCCTCTTACTCCTTCCCTGGATCATTCCGGGGCCCAACTGATCCAGAGAGACGACCAGTTCTCTCCACACTTGAGCCGGGGTGGGGGGTTGGAGATGGAGGTGAGGCTGGACAGAGCGGGTGCTTAGCACGTCCCATGGGTGGACCATGTCCACATCCCCCACCCAGACCCCAACAGCCCAGGGGCTGAGCGGCCAATAACACAGAGCACCAACGATCCGAACACACATGGCTGTCCCTTCTCCCCCAGAAAATGCACTGCCACCAGACCGCCCCTGCTCTCAGATGAACCGAGGCCCCGTCCATCCCCAGAGAACAATTCAGACGAAAAAGGAAATCCAGAACACTCACAAAAGCAACCCAGCCTCCCCTCTTCCTCCTGGTTCCACTCAGACCTAGCTCAGGCGCTTCCTACAGCTCCCCATGTGGGAATGTCACTCTGTCCCGCCCCTCTCTCCCCAGAGCTGGGAGAGACTCCACTCCAACCTCAAGACTCCTAGTCTCAGAGTTTTAGGGTAAGGACTGAAAATAATCTTGAGTGATCGTCACACCCACCCTCCAGCCCTACTCAGGCCGCTGAACTCACTACCCTAAAGAATGAATTTGTTAAAGATATTACTAATACGAACATCAGATTTCACTTTCCTAAAATATCACTTTTTTAGGCATTATGATCATTTTTATGCTAAGAAAAATTAAGCGCTCTTTCCAAAGAATTCTGTCCCAAAGAACAACCACACCAAGTGAAGCTGTTTGAAATACGTCTCTCCATTGCTACAAATGGACGGAAGCCTTTCAAATTAATACAGTTGCATTTATTATTCTATGGAGCCAACTAATAAAGGTTTTACTAATAAAGATTTTTCATTCCATCTAAATGAGTAAAATTTTACTCTAATTATAGATGTAAATTAATGACATGCTGGCATATCTGGCATTCTCAACAGAGAATTTGATTTTAATGGTCCACGAAGAAAAAGCTTCCCCATCCCCAGCACAGACACCCCCACCCCATATCCCCCACCACACGATCAAGCACTTACTTTTAAATGCTGCCTTCTAAAAATACACGGACATATCTCAGAGACAGACTGCATCATCAAAAGCGTCAAAGTCTGGCATAAGTACTGTGGTTTAAGTTGGGTGATGATTAGCAGAAATTGTGCTATATTGGGGAAGCCTGCTTCTAGATACAGGCTGGTAAATAGAAAGCAAAAGCCCCCGAGATCCATATGTTTTCTCCTCGCGTGAGCTGCTTAGCCAACGACCTTCTCAGGTGGACGGTCCTGAGTCTGGCAGAGTAAGACACAGAAGTAATGTGCACGCTGGACTGGACACGTCTAGACCCTTCATCCCAGCAAGGGGATGAGTCTACCAGAGACACTGGGACAGGTCCCGCCAGGTTCAGTAGCTTGCGGGTACAGATTCTAGGACTTAGTTTATCTACATTATAAACTTATCTCTAAAAGATCCTCGGATCATCGTGAATCCGAGGGGCCAGGTTTCTTGACTTAACAGAGCTCCCTAAGTCAAAAAGTGCCACATCTTTGGAAAGCTTTTGGCACAATTAACCTTTCAGAAAAGGAGAGTGGCTCTCAAGAGCAGGTGAAGCTGGACACTGAAGGTCTTCATGGCTCTGCGTAAAGCGTGTTATAAAAGGCCATAGAACTGTGTCCTCTTGGATCTGGCTTAAGGAGACAGGGGCTCCACGGGGAGCTGCTGCTGCTGCTACTAACTCACTTCAGTCGTGTCCAACTCTGTGTGATCCCACAGATGGCAGCCACCAGGCTCCCCTGTCCCTGGGATTCTCCAGGCAAGAACACTGGAGTGGGTTGCCATTTCCTTCTCCAATGCATGAAAGTGAAAAGTGAAAGTGAAGTTGCTCAGTCGTGTCCAACTCTTAGCGACCCCATGGACTGCAGCCCACCAGGCTCCTCCATCCATGGGATTTTCCACGCAAAGTACTGGAGTGGGGTGCCATTGCCTTCTCCATCCACGGGGAGAGCCTATCCCAATGAGGCAATTTAGACCAGCCCAGGGCGACTGCCTAAAGACTGTGACTAGGAAGCTGCATTAGGGAGAGGAACCCAAACTTTCTGAACATTCCAGATGTGATGCTTCTAAAGCAGTCACCTCTAGGAGTGAGAGAAATGCAGGCAGGCCTGGATTTCAGCCCTGCTTCTGCACTCGTCCAGCTGTGTGACCTTGGACTACTCAGCCTCTCTGAGCTTCGGTGTCCTTCCCTAGGAGATGGGACAGTGCTCCCCAGGCTGGTCCAGGTGCCCTCCACCCAGGCTGCAGTTCTGCCTACTCCATCTTTGACGCCTGCTGTCTCTGCCTGCCCCCGGCCCTGCCCGCTTGTATTTATCTGGTCAAATGAATTCTTTTCTGACCACGCCTTTTCCCTGCTGGAGCTGACCACGCCCCACTTTGCCCTACCCGCCCCCCACCCCAGCTCTCCATCACCTGCCGACCCCTTGGCACCCTCTTGCGTGTCCTTGCGCACAGCGCTGTCTGTCTTGGCTGCACAGTGAGTGCCCAAAGGCAGCAGGCACCCCTTCCTTCAGTGAGGAATGGACTTCTGGTCCTCTGAGCAGAGTGCTGACATCAGGTCCTGGGGAACCAACGAGGGCCTGCTCCCTGCCTCCCTTGAGTCTGCATCCCGGGAGGGTAGAGAGAGATTAAATGCCTGTGGGAACATCATTTCTGTGATTCCACACCACTCTCTGCTGTAAAGGGAGGTGCGGCATGCTAGGAGAGCTGAGCTAGGGGCTGGTCTGGACCCAAGGGGTCAGGGTGCTTTCCTTGAGGACACAGTGCTGGGATGTGGACCCAGGAGACACACCCTGCTCGTGAGGTCTTTGTTTCTTGAGGAACAGATGGACAATAAACAAAATATGTTAAGATATGTGTATGTTGGATGGCCATAGAGGCAAAAAATAAAAACCTGAAAAGAGGGCAGTGCTGGGGAATTGTTGTGGGAGGGGTGGGGGCAATACATTGTAAGGAGGGCAGTCAGGGGAGGCCCCTGAGCAGGAGACATCTGATTAAAGACCAGGCCAGGTGGATGGCTGGGAGCAGACGAGGTCGGATAATGGATGTGTTTCGGAGCTGGAAGCAACAGGACTTGCTCAGTGAATCTGGGTGTAAGAGAGAGAAGAGGGGCAGAGGATGAGGAGGCCAAAGGAGCCAGGGATGGGGTGCTGCGGGGGGCGACAGGGAAGGGGGTGTGTAGTGCCTCACTGATCTGATGTCCACGGTCACACTCCTTTGGTCCCACTTCCACCTCCTGTTCACTCTCTCTTTCGCTCAACCGCATCTTCACTTGCCGTTTCAGGGACAAGTAAGCCAGAGAGCTTCTCCAGTTCATGCTCGTCCTCAAAAGGTAGTTTGGCTGGGGATAGAATTCTAAATCCAAGTTTTCTCCCCCTGACACTTTAAAGCCATCTCTTAGCTGCCTTCCAGCATCTCTCCGTGTGGGTGAGACATCTGCTAATTCTCACATGCTTTCTCCAGGGCCCAGGGCCCAGCGAGGAAGAAAGGCAGGGGCTGCCAGTGCCAGTTCCCTTTTACCAGAGGCCCTGCACTGAGACTGGGGATGAGGTGTGAGGAGACGGGAGCCAGGCAGGCGGTCGCGATAAGCCCCAAATGCTCCACACGCAGCTCGCCCGGACGGATCACCCCTGGGCATGGTCCCCACTTGCCAAGTGGTCCTGCAGCTGCCTTGGCTGGTCCTAGAGACTGGGCTCGTCCTGTGTTGGCCTCCAGGCCTCTATCCTCAGTGACCGTGGAAATCCTGTGCCCACTGTCGGCACAGGCTGGCCGAGGCTCTTCCCAGCTGCCTCTGTTTCCACGTCAGGTGGTGGGCAATGGCCTCATTGTAACTGCCCGTCTCCCACGGGGGCATCTCGTCCCTGTTCCCCAGAGAGTCCCGCCCACCACCTGCGTCACACCAGGCCTCCAGTGCCTGCTCGTCTCTCTTTCTGTTTAATCCCATTTCTCTGTCGTGTTTGAACGTAACCTTGCATTTTAAAAACTAGCTTCCACTTCTCAGCTGAAATTCTCCATCTGTTCATGCATGTTGTGCACCTTTTCTATTACATCCATGGACGCATTAGTTCATGGATCTAATGTGTTGTTTTAATGTCCTTAGTTTAATGTCCATAGTTGTTTGAACGTCCTTGTCTGATAATCCCCACACCAGGGGTCATCTCTGAGTCTTACCTGTTGACGGCTGTATCTCTTGGCAATGGATCACTTTTCCTGTTGTTTGTATGTAGAACTTTTTTTTTTTTTTTTTTAAAGCTGAATGACAGACAGCATGTGCAGGAGAATCGTAGACTGTGGTGGAAATAATATTTATGGCTGGAAACAGGCTCACCTCTTCTCTGTCAGGCTGTGAGTGTGGGGGTTTGTTGAGTCAGTCTGGTGGGTGATGGAGCCACATTTGAATTTTGTTACTGCTATCCTCACCCCTGGTGTGCTCGGGGGCAGATCCCTCCAGCAGAAGGAGCCCCCCGGCTTGAGTGGACTTGCTTTGCCTCCTTCAGTGGCTTTGCTTCCCAGGAGAGGGTGTCTGGAGAAGTGGGTGGTGTCTCACGTCTGTCCTCTACCAATAGCTTCACGTGGCCCCTTCGGGAGCAGCAGCAAAGGCTGCAGAGGAGGCCTTGTGGGCTTGATCGTCCCCTGTGCCCGGGACTCCCAGCCTGAGCACCAGCCCCCATTTAACCTTCGGGAATTTGGTAACATCTCAGCTGATTTCTTCCCACACTCCCACTTCCTCCTGAGCCCCACCAGGCATGAGAGCTGGGGTGTCAGGATCTCCTTGGAGCCTTGGGGCTCGATGGAATTCAGTCCTCTGGGCTCCTGCAACCTCAGCTCACAGACAGGCTTGAGAAGAGTTCTGAATCTGTAGGTACTTGGCTTTTTCTTGCTGGTAAGATGGGGTGGCATTCCCTTGCAGCTTGCCGCCTCACGAGCAGAAGCAGGACCGAGGTCCTGAGTCCTTCGTGTTTAGTAGGCCGCTGACTGCTCTTCTGCATTCCCAGGGGACCTTTCAGCAGTCCACGCTCTGCCACATGACATGGAAACTCACTTGCTTTTCAGCTTATTCACAAACCAGAAGAATTCTGCCTGGGTTTCACGTCTGGCTCAGTTCAGTTCATTTCAGTTCAGTCGCTCAGTCGTGTCCAACTCTTTGCGACCCCATGAACTGCAGCACGCCAGGCCTCCCCATCCATCACCATCTCCTGGAGTTCACTCAAACTCACATCCATTGAATCGGTGATACCATCCAGCCATCTCATCCTCTGTCGTCCCCTTTTCCTCCTGCCCCCAGTCCCTCCCAGCATCAGAGTCTTTTCCAATGAGTCAACTCTTCACATGAGGTGGCCAAAGTACTGGACTTTCAGCTTTAGCATCATTCCGTCCAAAAAACACCCAGGGCTGATCTCCTTTAGAATGGACTGGTTGGATCTCCTTGCAGTCCAAGGGACTCTCAAGAGTCTTCTCCAACACCACAGTTCAAAAGCATCAATTCTTCAGCGCTCAGCCTTCTTCACAGTCCAGCTCTCACATCCATACATGACCACAGGAAAGACCATAGCCTTGACTAGATGAACCTTTGTTGGCAAAGTGATGTCTCTGCTTTTTTTAATGTCACGTCCAGCTCACAGGGCTGTAATTCTCCAGGATCCCCTTTTGGGGCGCCCATTCCCAGTCCTCTCGATGCCTCGCCTGTCCCCACAGCACTCCCACCCCCAGCTGCCATCCTGCGCTGCATCCCTGGCTCCATCAGGGTCCTGGGGTGTAAGCTGTCGGGATGAGAGAACCACGTGTGGCCGCCCATTCTTTGCCAGCCCACCCAGGCTCCTGTTACCCTGTTGTGTAGTCAGAGTCATGTCCTCCTCTTTTGCAACCTCATGGACTGCAGTAGCCTGCCAGGCTCTTCTGTCCGTGGGATTTCCCAGGCAAGGATATTGGAGTGGGTTGCCATTCCCTTCTCCAGGGGGATCTTCTTGACCCAGGGATGGAACCATGTCTCCTGCATTGGCAGGTGGATTCTTTGCCACTGAGCCACCAGGGAGCCCCCGACTCATCCTGGGGATGTGTATTCTTCCCGTCGAGGCCCCTTCCGTTACCAGAAGGGTTTGCGTCGTCCTGCGTTGACCTCACTGCGTCACAGGATTTCATCAGGAAGGTGGTGGGCCCTGCCTCACGTACCTGAGAACAAGCCCCTTTTGTTGTCCTGGGCTGTTTTGTAAATGTCTTCACGTCTGTGCTTCAACTTGTCGCCGCATCCCATCCTTTGTCTCTGTCCTTCATAGCGTGACCTTCTTCCTGCCTGCCTCCCAAGTCTTGCTAAGATAGGAGGGCATGAGAGCCCACCAGCAGCCCAGCCTCCTCTTCAGCTGCATCTTTCTTCTGTAAAGCCCTTCCTGATGGATGCACTCAGAACGTGGTTGAGCGCCCTGTCCCCTGTCCCTCTTCATTTCTAAAGGGTCTTCCCGTCTGGTCAGTTTTATCATGTGAGTCTTTAGGGGATCTTCAGCCATTAACAAACATGTATTGAGACCCCACTGAGTGTCAGCCCCTTCGCAAGACAGTTGGCATTTAAAGATGACTTTCAGAGGCCCCTCCAGGGAGTCTCTCAGCCAGGTGAGGTGTCACCTACAGGGGTGGCTTCATTGGGATGCAGGTAGGAAGAGGAGAGCGTCTGGTTTCCTTGGTGGTCCTGGAGAGCTTTCCTGGAGGAGACCCTGGTGCCAGTGAGGTCTGTCTGAGCCTCTGTGGCCACTTTCTCAAGGACCCCTCCCCTCACTTCCACTCCATGAAGTAGGTTTCCCTCATTGATGAAAACGAAAGCAACATGCAACTCTGGATGTGATGAATGACACTGAACCACACACTCACACACACATACACACACACACACACACACATACACACACACACGTACACACACACGTACACACACACGTACACACACACACACACACACACACACACACACACACACACACACACATGAAGTTGTTACATAAGATGTGACCTTGGAGGGAAGTTGGGTGGAGGATCCCAGGGACCTCTCTGTATCATCATTGGAACATCCTGCAAACCTGCAATTATTTCAAAATTAAAAGCTTAGCACAAAAAGCTAAGACAAGTCAAGAAGATTATCCCAAACTAAACTGTTTCTCCTTCTCAGGGCCTGGAACGTTCTCCCACTCTTCCTCAGCCCTCACTACATCTTGTCCAGACTTTCAAGCAGTGTCGGACACGGTCCCTTTTAATTTGCCCCTGGAAAACCCCAGTGGAGCGGGCAAGCCGAGTGGCTTTCTGACCAAGTCGAGGCACAGGGCAGGAATGTCCCTCCTTGGCCTCAGGGTGGGAGATGCAGGCTGGAAGCTGGGCCTTAGGGGCTGTAAAAAAAAAAACAAATGAAATTTAGATTACCATTCTTCTCAGCTCCCTGAAAGCCCTCAAGCCACCTAGAGTGGCTCCCGTGGCATTGAGTCATTCGGTGACATCCCGGCGACATGGGCCCTCTCGCAGCCTGGTGACAACAGACGCAATGACGCCAAGGCCATAAACTGCTCCGCGTCCTCCAGACGCCTCTCTCCTCATCTCCTGAGAGGACGCTGTTTGCCCTGAGAGTGACTTACACTGCACAGCGGCCCGGGCTGTTCGCAGGGCTCTGGGGCTGTTCTGCAGGAGGGAGCCTCGCCAGGCTCCCAGGGGACCCAGAGAGGCTGGGGTTTGATTTGCGTTTTCCCCTAGAACATTCTTCTGTCCTGCAGCTCAGTCTCTGTGACTAATGCAAGATTTAATGGCCTTAAAGTGCTCACTAAGGGCCCAATTCAATTAAAAAATGTCCCGCAGAAGCCATGGATAATCTTGCCCCTCCCCAGCCCCGCTTTCCCAGGAAGCTGGGGCTGGCCGGCGGGGTGTTTTTCATTTTTCAATTTTTGTTTAAATTGACGTGAGCCCAGGACCCAGCGAAGGAGCACACCGCCTTCACCGGCTTCTGGCCCCCTTGCCTAGGGTATGCACTGACCCAAGGGTGACCTCTGCTTCTTTGCCAGTTTGACAGGCTCTGGGAGGAGATGCCCGTCAACTCCAAGGGGAGGCTGAGGTACCTGGACTTCCTGAGCAGCTTCAACGTGGACACGGGCGACTCGGCCAAGGCGCAGAGAGGGAGCAGCGTCCCCGAGGTCTCGGACCGGGGCCGGTCCGCAGGATCATCGCCCACTCGCGACCCAAAACCAGGGTCCAAGCCGCGGAGTCACCCCTGCGTGAGTTTCTTCCTGTCTCTCGGCGTCTCACTGGGTCCACGTTCTCCCCAGGCCAGGGACTTCGTGTCCCCAAGGGTTCGGGTGACAGAGGTGTCCTAGAATGAGCCCCTGGGCCCAGGGGGGTTCTGGAGAGGAGCCACTGGTGGGTCCTCTCAGTCACCTGCCTTGGAGGGGAGGGAGGTGGGCACCGGGGGCAGAAGAGACAGAGGGGAGTTGGGGGTGGGGGCAGGGCCTGGGGGAGGGGGCAGATCAGCCATTGTCAAGGGCACTGTCACCCAGGAACGCAGATGCCCCCAGGGTGGACACATCTGCTGAGGGCCACGTACCAAGAGGTAAGGGGTGTTAATGCCCATTTTACAGTTGAAGATCCAAGACTCTTGAGAGGGACCCATGTGGGCTCAGGGTCCCTCGTTAGCACAGGGAGACCTGACGGCAAAGCCAGGCTGTCTGACCGCACAGCCCTGGTCCTGGGCCGAGACCCCCATCCCGGGATGAAAGGAGGGGCTCAGTCTCACAGAGGCTCTCCCTTCCTCTGTAAGAAGCATGACAGGGTCTCTGGGAGGGGTGATGTTTGAGGGGCTGGCAACTGGGCATGTGAGCACCCACCTCCGTGCTTCACGCGTGGTGAGCCGTGCAAGACGGAGCTGGTTACTCATTCAGTCAACACGTGTCTACTGCACACCTACTATGCGCCAAGAATGAACACCGGCCCCTGCACTTGAGGAGTTTATGATCTCACAGGGGACGATGGGCGAGGCAGTGAACCTGTAAATGGAGGGTTTAGTGCGTTAAAGATGGTGAGTGGGTCAGACTCAAGGGGGTCAGAGCAGCCCAAGGACACCCACGTCCCAGTCCCCGAAACCTACGATGTGTACCTTACCTGCCGAGGGGGGAATCAAGGGTGCAGATGGAGTTAGAGCTGCTTATCAGCTAACAAGATTGTCCCCGAGTGTCCAGGGGGCCCAACTGACCGTGTCCAGTCAATGGGGACACAGAGGCACACGGGACACACAGGAGAGACTCAATTTGAGGACGACCCCCCCACCATTGCCTGGTGGCTCAGATGACAAAGAATCTGTCTGCAACACGGGAGACGCGGGTTCAGTCAGGGGTCGGGAAGGTCCCTGGAGGAGGAAACGGCAACCACTCCAGTGTTCTTGCCTGGAGAATCCCAGGGACGGGGGAGCCTGGTGGGCTGCAGTCTATGGGGTCGCAAAGAGTCGGACATGACTGAGCAACTCACACACACACACACACACACACACACACACACACACACACACCCCCCTATCATTGCAGCTTTGAAGGTGGAGGACACATAGGGCCTTGAGCCAAGAAATGTGGGGGCCTCTAGAAGCCAGGGAGGGAAAGGCTATATATTTGCACCCAAAACTGTTCTAGTTAAAATGGTTTTTCATTCTACTTCTGAAATAACACCTCCTATGAATTGTGCACCTCAAAGCCCAGGTCACATCTGTAGGTTTCTCCTATGACGTCCCTCTAGAATCTCCAGGTACAAGACCGTTTTCTTTCTCGCTAGACCCCCTCGAGCGTGAGCGGGACCCTGCCCCTGCAGAACTGCGAGCCCATCGAGACCAAGCTTCGTAAGAAGGTCCAGGGCTGCTGGCGCGAGCTGCTACGCGAGTGCAAGGAGAGGGACCCCAACAAGCAGGGCGAGATCCCCGGCCCCGAGTTCCTGGGTGCGTCCCACTCCTTCCCCCCAGGGTGCGAGGGGCCACCTCCCGGCCCAGGTCCCCTCCTCTTGGTGGAGCCTGGGCAACCTGCGGGAGCACTGGGGGACAAGGGCTCCTGACGCCTCTGCCCTCACCGGGCAGGTCCACACCCACTGCATCAAGTCAGCACGCGTGACTCTCGGGGCTAGAACCTGCAGGCTGGTTGTGGTCTCCGGGCAGAATATAAACAGGAACGGGCTTTGAGAGCCCAGGGAGGTGGCCCGGGGGCCTGGGGCAGCTGTGGACACAGCTTGGTGCTGTTGGTTCCATGTTTTCCATATATCACTTTGGTAAACTTCAAATGGGCTTCCCTGGTGGTTCAGAGGGTAAAGAATCCACTTGCAATGCAGGAAACCCAGGTTCAGTCCCGGGGTCAGGAAGACCCCCTGGAGAAGGGAATGGCTACCCACTCCTGTATTCTTGCCTGGAGAATCTCCCACGGACCAGAGGAGCCTGGCGCGACCATGGGGTCGCAAAGAATCAGACACGACTGAGCAACTCATAATTACTTGCTTACTTATCACTTTGGTAAACTTCAAATATTTATGAAAATCGGTTGGATTTACGCTCCCTCTAATTGCTGCATACTGAAAATCCCATGGACCCAAGGAGCCTGGTGGGCTGCAGTCCACGGGGTCGTTGAGGGTCAGACACGATTGAGCGACTTCACTTCTCTTTTCACCTTCATGCATTGGAGAAGGCAATGGCAACCCACTCCAGTGTTCTTGCCGGGAGAATCCCAGGGACGGGGGAGCCTGGTGGGCTGCCGTCTATGGGGTCGCACAGAGTCAGACACGACTGAACTGACTTAGCAGTAGCAGCAGTTGATGCAACGAAAACCCAGCGCAACCAAAAATAATTAAAAAGAAAGAAAGCCAGACACAGATCCTCAAAGTGCATGGTGGTTGTCTCTTCAGGGAGGTCCTTGTGTTCCAGAATGGAACTTTAAGATCATCATTAGAATGAAAACCCCAAATGCACAATTTGGTGCAGCCTAGAAGACCCCAGGGGGGAAGGCAATGGCACCCCATCCCAGTACTCTTGCCTGGAAAATCCCATGGACGGAGGAGCCTGGTAGGCTCCAGTCCATGGGGTGTAAGAGTCGGACACGACTGAGCGACTTCACTTTCACTTTTCACTTTCATGCATTGGAGAAGGAAATGGCAACCCACTCCAGTATTTTTGCCTAGAGAATCCCGGGGATGGAGGAGCCTGGTGGGCTGCCGTCTATGGGACTGCACAGAGTCAGACATGACTGAAGCGATTTAGTAGCAGCAGCAGCAGCAGAAGACTCCAGAGAGCGTATCTCTGAAGCCCAGTTGAAAACGCTTGTGCAAAGGGCCAAGTCTGAATTCCTGACCCCAGGGGAGCCCCTGCCAGGCCCACAGCCCAGCACATGGAACCTTCCCTCCTCCTACCTGCCCGGCCCTGCCCGACTCCCAAGCGGCGGGAACCTCGGCTCCACGCTCTCGCTGCCTGCGGTCGTGGCCCCCCAGTGCTGTGTTCCTACCGCAGTGAACACAGCAACAGAGACCAGGCAAAGCTGGGCCAGCAGGCTAGGCCAGGACACAGGGAGCCCAGCAGGATGTGGGGTTCCCCACATCCCGGCCACACTTACCCTGTCGCTGCCTGTGTGTTCCCACATCCATCCAGCCAGCGGCCAGGAGCCTGTGAAGCAAGGACCGGGCCGGGGCGTCTCAGCAAGTGAGGAGTGATGAGTGAGTGAGTGAGTGAGTGAAAGCTGTGATCGAACCAAGGGGGAACCGCCCGCCACTCAGTGAACTGATGTGCTTGCCTTCAGCTCTCGTGGAGAAATTCAACCTGGACATCACCAGAGATGAGTGCCAGCAGCTCCTCATCAAGTACGACTTGAAGAACAACGGGAAGTTCGCTTACTGCAGCTTCATCCAGAGCTGCGTCCTCCTGTTAAAAGCAAAGGAGACCTCGCTGATGCAGAGAATGAAAATCCAAAATGCGAATAAAATGGTACGTGAATCACCCGGAGGACAGGGGTGGGGCCGGGCTGGACGGGTTTCTCAACTCTTCCTAAACCCTGTCGTCTCACTTCACGCAAGCAGTGCACGTATGAACCTTCACCAGGCTGGGAACCAGTAGCCTGGATCCAAGGCTCGCAAGCTGGCTGAGTGGCACCTGCCCGAGGGGACCTCTGTGGGTTGGAGGGAACAGAGTCGGTGGCTCACAGGGCCGCCCGAGCAGGTTTCGGTCACTTAACTGGAGACACAGGTGAGGGGCGGCCACAGTGAAGGGAAACACCTGTACCTCACACGTAACCACTCGCTCGCTCATCGGACGTCTGAGACAGGCATGAAACGGACAGACCTTGCTTGGAGACGCCTGATCTTTCTGCATAAGCCGCACCCACGATGATTGTCTGCAATCCTGTTGTTGCTTCTGTGAAGAGGAATGAGACCCTAAAGATGCTTAAATCTTGCGACTGGAGGCCCCTGGATTTTACCTTTTTTCTGTCATTTGTAACTGTATGATTCTCACCAACACCCAGTTCAACCACACTGTTAAGGACAAGCCTTTCTCAAGTCTTTACAAAGCATGAAGACTTTTCCACACTCATGTTCTATCATCTGTAACACTGAATTGAGTTACACTAAATTAAATAAGTACAAACAGGCGTTGTTGACTTGGAGACAAATGCGGCCGATGCCAATCACCCTCAGACCCAGCTGTGGGGACCAGAGGTGTGGGGCAAGCCTGGCAGCCCCCCACCCAGACCCCCACCCAGGCGCCCGCATCCCAGCAGCAGCCGAGTGATGGTGTGCCAACCAGCAAACAGTGGATTCCATGCAGCAAAATCTGTCATTTTGTGCAAAATCAGGCCGCATTTTACAGTTTCTAGTTTAGACAAGCAAGAGCTAGCACCAAAGGCTTACAACAAACTATGGAAGAAAAACAGCTTTATGACATATCTTTCTGTAGCTCAGTTATTCTGTGAGTACAGAAAAAACTTTCCCCGTTCAATTGTCAGAGGGCCCGCCTGCGAGCATAATTGGAGAGCCATGGAGACCCCTGCCTGCTCTGGCCCTCCTCCACTTCTCTGGGCCTCAGTTCTGTAAGTGAGGGGTGGCCTGCTGGGAAGAGGCTCCACGCCCCCTTCCAACCCCACCGTGTGCAGAGGCCGGCCTGCTCCCAGGAGCATCGCCTACCCTCACAGAGGCATCCAAAGGCTGCTCATGGACTGCTTGGGGCAGGGGTGGGGTGCTGACTGAGATTGTGTATGGGAAGTGAGAGGCGCTCTGGGACAGGACCCCCACCCCCCAACCAGGAGCCTGGGCCCCCGGGCGGATGTCCCGGCTCACCTCCGTGTGCCCCTGCCTCGCCCCCAGCTCTGGTCGTCCACCCAAACCCAACCACAGCCTCCACTCCGCAGCTCAGGACAGTCCTGCCTTCCATCCAGGAGCCCACCCTGGGCCTGATTGACAGGTGATGAGACTCCCGGGGGCCTCTCCCAGGAAGGAGTGGGACCAGGGCCTGCCCCACCCCTGCCAGGTCCCCTCTGCAGGTGGCCCCCAGCCCCACCACGCCAGCCGTCTCAAGGGCCATTTCCTTTTCTAGTGCTTCGAGGCTTTCTCTGTAGCCTTAACAGCAGACACACTCCTCTGAGGAAGTGAGCTGGGGCTTTTTTTTTTTTTTTTTTAATAATTCTAGTTATTTATTTTGGCTGTGCTGGGTCTTTTTTTGCTGCACAGGCTTTTGTCTATTTGCAGCGAGCGGGGGCTACTCTCGAGCTGTGCTGCACGGGCTTCTCACGGTGGTGGCTTCTCACAGTGGTGGCTTCTCGTGTTGCAGAGCACAGGCTCTAGGCCTGTGGGTTTCAGTAGTTGCAGCTCCCAGGCGCTAGAGCACAGGCTTTCTCTGGTGGCTCAGACGGTAAAGTGTCTGCCTGCACTGCCGGAGACCCGGGTTCAATCCCTAGGGGTCGGGAAGATCCCCTAGAGAAGGTAGTGGCACCCCACTCCAGTACTCTTGCCTGGAGAATTCCATGGAGGGAGGAGCCTGGTAGGCTGCAGTCCACGGGGTCACGAAGAGTCGGGCACGACTGAGCAGCTTCACTTTCGCCTTCCGTAGTCGTGGAGCACTGGCTGAGTTGCTCTGAGGCACACGGAATCTCCCAGGACCAGGGATCTAACCCATGTCTCTCCTGCATTTGTAGGCGGATTCTTAACAACTGAGCCACCAGGGAAGCCCTGGTACTTTGCTTCTGGGGGGCACTGCTGGCAGCCAAGGACCCCTGGGTGGGTTGGGGTCCCGGGCTGGGATGCGAAAACCCTTTCTCAAGCCGGACTTAGGTGTGGGAAGAGCAAGTGCTCACAGAATCCCTTCTCTTCCATGGGCGGCGACCAACAGATTGGTAAATCAGCCGCTGGTGAAGCTACAGGGCATCTGGTGAGTTTCTATCACAGGTGCTAAAGGAGGTAAAAATTGAAAGCAATTTAACATTGTGCTAATGTGTTTTATGTGGTACCATGTTAAAAATTAAGCTTTCCCAAAATGTATTACACATTATTGCCTACAGTTCACCTCTGTGATATGCAGACATGTGTTGGGGCTAAATCATGCTAAAATATCTTGTTTTCAAATCTGATAGCACCTAAATGAAATAATCACAGTGTAGTGTGCTGTCTAATTACTAGATATAATTACAACCTTGCAATTTTTAAAAAACTCTGTTCATTATAAGAACCTACTATGCTATGCTATGCTAAGTCACTTCAGTTGTGTCTGACTCTGTATGACCCCATAGACGGCAGCCCACCAGATTTCCCCGTCCCTGTGATTCTCCAGGCAAGAACACTGGAGTGGGTTGCCATTTCCTTCTCCAATGCATGAAAGTGAAGAGAGAAAGTGAAGTCGCTCGGTCATGTCCGACTCTTAGCGACCCCCTGGACTCCAGCCTACCAGGCTCCTCCGTCCATGGGATTTTCCAGGCAAGAGTACTGGAGTGGGGTGCCATTGCCTTCTCCAAGAACCTACTAGAAGACCCAAATCGAATCTCTTTTTTTCCCCCTCCAGCTATTTCAGTTATCTGCCTGGCCCTCCCCTCAAATACATGGGGAGAGGTTCCCTGGAAGGTGATCTGGTAGTGTTGGCATCAGATGGAGCCCCGAGGGGTCCTGATCCTGCCCCTGTGCCTCCCTGAGCCTCCATTTCCCAATCCAGGAAATGGGGATGAAGAGACCTACCTTCCTCCCAGGAGATGCTGTTTGTAATGAGCTTTGTTTAGTCACTAAATTGTGTCCGAGTCTTTGCGTCCCCATGGACTGTAGCTCGCCAGGCTCCTCTGTCCACGGGATTCTCCAGGCAAGAACACTGGAGTGGGTTGCCATTTCCTGTTCCAGGGGATCTTCCCGACTCAGGAATCAAACCTGCATCTCCTACGTTGGCAGGCAGATTCTTTACCACCGAGCCACCTGGGACGAGCCTGCAGACTCCCTTCCAGTGGGGAGCCCTGGGAGGGGAGTGAGCCCTGGGGGCCAAGACAGAAGCAAGGCCCAGGAGAGGAGCTTACAGCCCCTTCCCTCCCCGTCGGGCCACAGCCTGTCACACCATCCTTCCCACCCCAGAGCTCCTTTCTCACCTCCTCGTGGGTTTTGGCTCTTCTCCCAGAAAGAAGCCGGCGCCGAGACCTGCTCCTTTTACTCTGCCTTGCTTCGCATTCAGCCCAAGATCGTGCACTGCTGGAGGCCGATGCGGCGCACCTTCAAGGCCTACGACGAGGGCGGGACGGGGCTTCTCAGCGTGGCTGACTTCAGGAAGGTGAGCATGGCTCTTGCAGGGCTTCTCCCTCCAAATAGGACGTGGTTGCCAAATGCCAGTGGCCAGAAAAACCTCACCAAAGGAGCCTCCAGGCCCAGAGGAAGGCCCAGGCATGGGCAAGCTGTCCAGACCTCACTTCCTGGGCTCCCCCAGGTTACTGGAGGCCACGTCCTCTTGTCGTCCGCAGCCAACCCCAGGCTGTCCCCACCCCAAAGGCTTCTAGAATCCCTCTGGGTCTTCCCAGGGCACCAATATCTGAGTCCAGCTGTCCGCTGCTGCTGCTCCTCAGAGCCCTGCCTGCACCCCACACGAGGCCGCAGAGCAGAATGACAGCCTCGGGGACTGAAGCACATCCCGGGCCTGGCTACTCAGGGTCCGCAGACCCCAGCCCTGCCCTGCAAGAGCCCCCCACTCGGCCCTCCCCTCTCCCTCCGCTGTCCTGGCATGGAGGGGCTTCCCACCCTGGACCATGCAGTCTGGCCAACCAGCTCCCCCAGCAGAGACTGGACTCCGGGGCCTCTCCTGCCGGTCTGGGGGAGCACCTCACCCGCCCCAGTCCACCGGCTGTAATCACGACACCCCCCCACAGCCCCACCTCTGGAACAGAATCTATGCTAGACTTTACCCCACAGAACCTTTGGAGGTTAACCTTTGGAGGGTTTCCTCCCAAAGGAAAGAAATGGGCCACCCTCGAGGGTGACTTAAAACTCCCTCATTTGGAATAACACAGAACTCCTCAAATTGTCAGCGGGCCTGGTCCCATTCTTTGCTTCTCTCTCCCATCCCTGTCCTAGCTAAACACTAAGGTTGAGAAAATAATTAAAGTCTAAAATGTTAGATTAAAAATCAAATATTACAGCCAGGAAAAAAAAACTCAGTCAACACATCAAAGCAAGAAAGGGTTATGACCTCTCAGTGCACTTAGGAAAAATGTATTCCTTAGATTCCTCTGCGCTTCAACAACTAAGACAAATTTTTTATGTAAAAAGCTTTTCTTAAATAGCGATGCAGGCAGATGAACGGCAGTTAGCGGGTCTGAATTTTCAAGGACCCCATGCAGGGCACTAGAGAGTGAGGGGCCCCCTGGAGCAACCTCCCCCCACCCAGCAACACACACACAGTGGGTGGGGCCAGGCCTATTGCTGGCGGTGGTGAATACCCTGTCACCTCCCCCACGTGGCCTCCAGCTCACAGCGCTGGTTAGTCACTCACTCATGTCCAACCCTTTGCAAGACCATGGACTATAACCTGCCAGGCTCCTCTGCCCATGGAATTCTCCAGGCAAGAATACTGGAGTGGGTTGCCATGCCCTTCTCCAGGGGCGATCTTCCCAACCCATGGATCCAACCTGGGTCGCCCACATTGCAGGCAGATTCTTTACTGTCTGAGCCACCAGAGAAGCCCCAGTCTTTACTTTGGGATCAAATACCATTCTCAGCCAGAGAAGAGAAGGAAGATAACACCCTAGGAACTCGGGGTGGGTGACAAGCAGGGAGGGGGCAAGAGAAACGGATACATTGCCCTTGGCAATGAGACCCGATGGGTACTGGGTCCTCTGGACACCCATGTTCACTCCCCTTTCCTGCTCTCAGCCCATCAGCCCCAGAGACAGGCCAGCTGACCTCAGCCCCACGGGCCCAGGCTGGTCCTGCCGGCCCTGGAGGAAACTTGGGTTCTTCCAACCCCACTCTCTAGCCTCCTCTGAGAAATGAATTATAACACAATATATACATAGGAAATGTATAACATAATCTTCATATTTATTTAATAGGGTATCTATCACAGTTTGTCTCAGTTGCATATAACAGAGGTGAAATAAATTACAGCAACTTAGACATGGTAGTTTTCTTCTCTCTCATGTAAAAGAATCCCAGAGGTAGGGAGTCCAGAGCTGGCATGGTGTCTGGACTGTCATCAGGGACATCTGCATTTTTTTTTTCCTACCATCCTCAATACCTGGATTCCTTCCCCAAGGTCGCCTCATAGCCCAAGATGGCTGCCAGAGCCCCAGCATCACTTCAGCATTCCAGGCAGCAGAGAAGAGAGAAGGAGGACATGCCTGTTTTCTTTAGAAGAGGCTTCCTAAAAGTCCAGCATAGCATTCTCATTTCGTTTTAGGGGCCAAAACTGTAGGAGAGGCTGAGAACTGTCACCTTTCATTTTGGCTGGGCACACAGCAGCCTTGAAGAAAATCAGGGTCTGATAATGGAAGGGGAAGGGCCAATGGGTATTGGTTGGGAAATCAGCAGGCTCTGCCATGGGACGTATTACTGTTGAGTCATAACTACTCGCTGAAGCCTGCATCTTCGGGCCTGCCCTCCTCCCCTCCCTTGAAGCTGCACCCCAAGGCCTCCCACCTAGTTAAGGCTCTGTGGCCAGTCTCCCCTCCAATCTCCTCCGCTCTGTCCATCTTCCTCGTCCTCCACGTTGACCAGCCTCACAACACCTATGTTGCTAGACAGGGCTGCCTTGTTGGAGGGGTCGGGGGCGGGGGGAAGGCGTGACTCTGAAGGTGGGCTGTCCAGGCTCAAGGTGGGAGGAGAGGTGGGCACGGGCCCAGCCCCTTCCTGGCAACCAGCCTCCTTGGTCTTGGTCTTGAACGGCTCCAGTAGCAGGGGCGGCTCCTCTCCCCCGCAGGTCCTGAGGCAGTACAGCATCAACCTCTCCGAGGAGGAGTTCTTCCACATCCTGGAGTATTACGACAAGACGCTGTCTTCAAAAATCTCCTACAACGACTTCCTCCGGGCCTTCCTCCAGTAGGGGCCCCGCACCATGAGCCCAGCGCGGACAGACAGGGACCACAGGGCCCGTCCCCACGCCCCAGGAAATCTATCAACAGAGGGTCTCATGAACATCCGGGGCATCCCCCCAAGCTCAGCCCACACCCGCACCCAACCTGCGTCTTTGTGAGGTCAGCCCAGGCCTGGGCTCCAGGGTTGGCAGTGGCCACTCTGAAGGGCCCTGGGCTGCCCCATTGAGCTCAGGACCCCTCTTAGTCTGAGCAGATTAAAATGTTAGCCTTTGCAAGGATAATTTTTGAGACTTTAAAAGAACCACCAACAATAAACTTGGAAACTCAGAATTTCTGCCAGTTTTATTCGTTAAGAGCCTGCTGGGTGACTCAAGGGACACCCCCTCCTCCACGCAGGCCCCGGGGCTTCCCCAACATGGGTCAGACCTGGGCTCCTGCCAGGCTTGTCCACAAGGCCACCTCTCTGTCCTGGGGGCACAGGCACCAGCCGGACCCCACGAGGAGCGGCCAACATCTGAGTCAGGCCCCATCGGTGCGGCGGGGGCTCAGCCCTCCCGGGCCCGGCAGTACCCGTTTTGGACACGACAGGGCCTGACAGACCGGGTGCTGGGGGCTCAGCCCTCCCGGGCCCAGCAGTGCCCGTTTCGGACACGACAGGGCCTGACAGACCGGGTGCTGGGCTGTGCACTTAGTCACGCAGTCATGTCTGACTCTCTGCAACCCTTGGACTGTAGCCCGCCAGGCTTCTCTGTCCAAGGGATTCTCCAGGCAAGAACACTGGAGTCAGTTGTCATTTCCTCCTCCAGGGGATCTTCCCAACCCGGGGATCAAACGCAGCTCTCCCTCTTTACCATCTGAGCCACCTGGGAAGTCACACCAGGGAAGACAAGCCAAGAGAAGTTTTAAATCACCATAATTCTATCCACCCATCAAGAAGCAGATGGAAGGGAAACAGAGCCTGTTGCCTTCTGGAAGGTTCTGGAAGGAACTGGAGAGGCAGGCAAGAGGGCTGCCCCTGAGCTGTGTGACCCCAGCTGTCAGGCCTGGGGACCAGGACCCCTCCACTGTCACCCTGAGTAAACTCAGGAGCACGACACAGCCCCAGGCCCTCCCTGGGGGGCACCACCCAGCACCCACCACGGCCCCAGCCACCAGGAGGGAAGGTTCCCCGGGGACCTGGGCAGTGGCCTCGCTTCTGCTCCCCTTTCCTGGGGCCGTCACTACCATGACCATGCCTCCTGCTCCTCTCCATGCTCGCACTGGATGCAGCCGTGGCTGCTGATAGGGAAGGAGGCAGATGTTCAAACAGAAGCCTCAGGGGCTCTTAGCCAGACCAACACCAGCCTCCTTTGAGCCCCCTGGCCACACGACACTCCAGCCAGCCAGTGGGGTCTCCACTCCCACTGCAGAGAAGGAGACACCAAGGCCCCGGCAGAGGGGAAGGACGCCCTGTGGGATACATGGGAGTGAGGAGGCGGCTCCTGGCATCCTGCTCAGCCTGGCAAGGGAGGCATTGGCGACCAGGCTGAGGAGGTCTGACTGGGCCAGGAATGGGAAAACCCCAAGATCCCAGAGAATCTGGGGGCCCTGGGGGAGCTCAGAGGAGGAAGATGCCCACCACAGGGGAAGGGGTGCCCAGGCAGCCTGAGTTCAGGGAGAGGGATGTAGGATGGGACCATGGTTCCAAGTCGATGCCGTGGAGCAGAAATGCCGTCCACCCCGGCAGCTCTGCTAAGAGGGAAGGTGGGTGTATGCCCCTGCCCCAGCATTCAGGGCCCCTCCTGTGTGCCCAGCCCCTGCCCCCATGTGCCCAGCTTCAGCCTTCCTGAGATGCCTCTCACACACACCCTCGCACTCTGCACCTGCTCCTCAGGGAATGCCAACTTGTCCTTCAGCACTCAGTGCAGAGCTGCCTCTTACAGGAAGCCTTCCCGACTTCCCCAGGCTGAGCTGGGCATTTCTTCTGGTGCGTTCAACAAGTGGCAAGTGGCTCATCCTGACACAGAAGCAGGACTCAATGGGGTCATAACTGGCCACACTCAGACCACCAGCCCTCCTGAAATATTCTGAGTACCTGTGGTGTCAGTGACACTGGGTTCAAGTTCCAGCTCTACCGTGACACCCAGCCAGGTCATTTTGCCCTCTCTGAGTCTCAGTTTCCACATCTGTAAAATGGGCAATCATCCCCCACACACACACACAATATACACACACATGGAAAGAGCTTAGCCCTGCAGTGGGGTTTTTCTCTCAGAGTTAGCAGGGCTTCCGAGTAGAGGGTTGTAGGTGAGCGGGCTATTAGCTACACCCTCCCTTAACCCCAGGAGAGATGGGGCAGTTACATGCTTTTCTGATACCTGGACCCTTCAAGCCTGAGTCAAGAGAGCAGTGCTGGACCAAGGGTCGGGGTGACCCGCTGCCCCCTGCCCATCCCCTAGCCCATGTGCAACTCTCCTCTCTGAGCCCCCATCACCACATCTGCAAAATGAAGAGAACCCGTGCTTGCCTCGGGCTCATCCATCCATGGGTCTTTTCCCAGCCGCACGGGTCAAGCACGCACCTGCCTCCTAGAGCCCCCAACAAGGTAGATGACGATCGAAAGAGAAGGGATCAGGCCTGGTGAGGGAGCCCTGGGTCTACGGAAGCCCGAAGAGCCCTGGCCCCACGCCTGGAGCTGGACCTCAGACGGAACCACACCAAGAGGTCAGAGAAGGGTTTCAGCCCAGGGCCCTCAGAGTCAAAGCAGGGAGCCTGGGGGCTGGGCCGCTTCTAGAAGGCAGCTCCGTGTTCCCAGGTGGGCTCTGGGGGCCCTCTCCTCTCTTTCCTGGGTCCTTACATCCTGGTCAGGTGTCTTCAGCCCTGGGTGTCCTTCCTAGGGCCTGGCCCAGCTGCGAGCAGCAGCCCCTCTGGATCCCATGGTGTAGAAAGAATGGAGTGCCTGCTTTCCCCACCACAATAGAACTCAGAGCAAATGGCCCTACCTGTCTCCCCTTCATGTATCCACGTCCCTTGCTTTTGACCTTGAAATCCCTGTCTCTGAATAACATCCATTTCCCCACTCCTTGAAGCCACACTCAGCCACGTGACTTGTTTCGGCCAATGAGCCACAAGTTAGCATGACACAACCAAGGTCTGAGAAGCACCTGTGGTCTGGGGCCTCGAGATACTGGAGAGGGTATCACTCCCTCCTATACAAGACAAAAGGAGATTAACAACTTTCCGTAAACCCACCCGAGAATGGAGTTCAACACAGACAGTTCACTATGGTCTGGAGATAGACAGGTACCTACCAGGAGATGCCAGACCCAAGCGCTTGCTTTTACGGGCTAGACACAAAATACCATATAAACCAGCAAGAGGATTCAGCTGTAACATTTCAACAAATTTTCCAAAACCAAATGCAGGCTAGCCTGAGGACGTGGAGACTCGGGGGACTCTGACACCAAGGAACTAGGATCCTCCAGGAACCGCCGCAGGAGCTCACCGACATCAGGGGGTTCCAGAGAAAGCTGCCGCCTTCCTGCACCCCCCAGAGGGGCTAGAGGAGGAGCCAGCTGACACTTTGCCAGAACCCACCTCCCTGTCCCTCGAAGGGAGCAGAAAAGCACGCCATGCAGAGAAGAGGACACCAAGACCGCGCCCGAGGGCACTGGTGGGAGCCCAGCGCAGGAGAGGGGGCGGAGCGTGCACCCCTCCCGGGGGTGGGTGGGGGAGAAACCCACGCAGGAGCGCAGGGGCACGGAGGAAGGCTCCCAGTGCTCTCAGGGTCTGAAACAGAACCACCCCCTCCCCTATCACCACACCGACCATCACTGAATAAAAAGGGAACCAGCTAAGAGAGCCGCAGGAGCCTGTCTCTCCAGGGGGCCGCACAGAGGAAGCCCAAAGGCAAGGAGGGAGCAACGACAGTGCAGCCCAAGTTCTGGTGAGGCTGACCCGAGCCCCACACTCAACTCCCAACAGAAAGAAAGACAAATTCTTCCCCAAGCATAAAAATGCTTACCTCAGTATCTACTGGGCATCCTGGGTGGCACTAGTGGTAAAGAACCCACCTGCCAGCGCAGGAGACGTAAGAGACACAGGTTGAATCCCTGAGTCGGGAAGTTTCCCTGAAGAAGGGCACAGCAACCCACTCCAGTATTCTTGCCTGAAGAATCCCGTGGACAGAGGAGCCTGGCTGGCTACGGTCCATGGGGTCACAAAGAGTGGGACTTGGGGGCACAGCACCAGCTGGACCCCATGAGGAGCGGCCAACATTTGAGTCAGTGACTCAGTGACTTAGCACACGTGCTCAGCATCTACTGTCCTTTTGTATCAGGAGTTAGCAAACCACAGCCAGGGGACCAAATAGGGCCTGGGCTCTATCCCTGGCTTGGGAACTGGTCCGGCATGCTGCAACTAAGACCCAGTGCAGCCAAATAAATTAAAAAAATTTTTTTAACAGATTATAAATTAAAACAAAATTTTGTAAATATTCTTATGTATATGTATGTTTGTATGCTCGGTTGTTCAATTGTGTTCAACTCTTTGCAACTGTGTGGACTATAGCCTGCTAGTCTCCTCTGTCCATGGGATTGTCCAGGCAATAATACCATGCGTTACAGTTTCCTTCTCCATATATATATACACACACACACGTATGTATATATGAAAAGTAAAGGAATCCCTTTTTTATTTTTTTAAATAAAAAAGAAACTAGAGTAGCCAAAACAAACAGAGAGCTCTTTTTGCTCTCTGTGAAAAAGAGCAAAAGCATTCATACCACCCAACTTCAAGATTTAGCCATAAAATTATAGTAATCAATAAAATATGATTTTGGGAAGATCACAGCACTATAGATCAACGGAACAAAATAGAATGTCCAGAAATGAACACACGCAAATGCAATCAACTGACTTTTGACAAATGTGCAAAGGAAATTAAATGGGAAAATAGTGTTCATTTGGAAAAATATGAAATTTGTCACGTATCTCACACCTTACACAGAAATCAACTCAAAATGTACTGTAGACCCAAGTATAAAATGTCAAACTATAAAATTTCTATAAGAAAACATCAGAGAATCTGCGTGCCCTGGGGTTTATCAATGGGCAACACCAAAAGCACAATCTATAATAGAAAAAATTGATAAATTGGACTGAATGAAGATGAAAAACTTTTGCTCTGAGAAACTGTTAAAAGAGTAAAAAGACAAGCTACAGACCAGAAGATTTGCAAATCATGTATTCACTTAAGGACTTGTGTCCAGTGCCTAAAGAACTTCAAAATTCAAACACAAGAAGACAGACAAGCTAGTTTTTAAGAAGGGCACAAAAGATCTGAGCGTGTGTTTCACAAAAGAAATATGGCAAATAAACATATAAAAAGATGTTCGGCATCATTAGTCATTTAAAAATGGAAATTCAAACCACAATGAGCTATAACACACCTACTCAAATAGTTAAAATTTTTAAATACCAAATTCTGTTGAGGGTGTGGACTAACAGGAATATTCATTATTGCTGGTGGGATTACAAAAGCATTCCCTTCTCCAGGGGATCTTCCTAACCCAGGGATCGAACCCAGGTCTCCCACATTGCAGGTGGATTCTTTACCAGCTGAGTCACCAGGGAAGCTCTTTTGGAAAACAGTGTGATTTAAAAAGGGCCAAATAAAAGAATCTTTTAGATGATGGGACTGCTTCCTATAGTACCGGGGTCATGGGTATATAATTCTATTGCTACTGCTAAGTCGCTTCAGTCGTGTCCAACTCTGTGTGACCCCATAGACGGCAGCCCACCAGGCTCCCCCGTCCCTGGGATTCTCCAGGCAAGAACACTGGAGTGGGTTGCCATTTCCTTCTCCAATGCACGAAAGTGAAAAGTGAAAGGGAAGTCACTCAGTCGTGTTCGACTCTTCACGACCCCATGGACTGCAGCCTACCAGGCTCCTCCGTCAAGGGGATTTTCCAGGCAAGAGTAGTGGAGTGGGGTGCCATTGCTAAGCATTTGTTAAAACCCCCAGAACTGTACATTACAAAGAGTGAACTTTACTGCTGCTGGTGGTGGTGGTTAGTTGCTAAGTCATGTCTGACTCTTTTGTAAACCTATGGACTGTAGCTGGCCAGGCTCCTCCATCCAAGGGATTCTCCACGCAAGAATACTGGAGTGGGTTGTCATTTCCTCCTCCAGGGGTTGAACCCACATCTCCTGCATTGCAGGTGGGCTCTTTACCGTCTGAGCCACCAGGGAAGCCCCTTACATGGATTAGTATTCTAAAAAATATTTCCTAGCTCTGTCCACTAAAGAGGGTCTAGAAATAGTGATACCCCAATAGCAACTTGCCCATCTACAATCCAGATCTGAATTTCTAAATAGAGCCAGAACTTGGAGAAACAGTGAATGCCCTGGGGCAAGGGAAATGCAAGATGAACCTGCTCCAAAGTAAGGAAGTCAAACAAACAAACAAAAGGAATATGTCAGAAGAGCACAGGAACCAGGGAAGAACTCCCAAACGGTCAGAGTTAGAGCAATCTGTGCAACAAGGTAAATGACAACATTAGGTTCTAACCTAACGATTATCCACGCTGATGTAAATAGGCAAATGGCAGAGAAGGGACAAATCTTCCTTACAGAACAATTTCAAATAATAAATGTAGGAGGGAAGAAGTTGGAATAGAAAATCACCAAGAGAATACTGCAGTAACCACTGCTCCAGGCAAGACCCATGGATGGATGCTAAAATCAGTGGGAAAAGTGTTAGGTGGTTCGAATAGCCTGGAAATGGCTCCTCCAAACAGGTGTAAGTCAGTGTGGTGTTTTTATCCTATGCCCACGTTCTTGGATGCCTCATTCCCCTCTCCTTGAGTGCAAGCTGGTCGAGTGACTGTTTCTAACAGACGGAGTATGGAAAGGAAAACTAGCATCTTTCCAGGGGAGAAACCCAGCAGATATCCTGTAACCATATGATCAAGATTAACAACCACGTGAACGTCCCTGGTGGCGAAGCAGGTAAGAATCCACCAGCCAATGCAAGGTACACGGGATCAACCCCTGATCCGGGAAGATTCCACATGTCCTGGAGCAACTAAGTCCGTGGGCCACAACTATTGAGCCTGAGAGTCTAGAGCCCCTGCACCATAACAAAAGAAGTCACTGCAACGAGAAGCCCACTCGCCGCAGCTAGAGAAAGTCCACGCACAGAAAGAAAGACTCAGGGCAATGAAAAATCAATAAACAAATACTTAAAAAAAAGTTTAATAACCATATGGTAAGTCACAGTGGTCTCACGTAACCCCAGATATAATGCCTTGAGAAGAACACATTACCTCTGCACTCTTCTCCTCCTAACACACAACCCCAGGCAAATCCTGAGAAATTATCGAAGAAACCCAACTGGAGGGACAATCTACCAAATACCTAGTCCTCAAAATTTTCAAGGTCATGAAAATTGAGGAAAGGCTGAGACACTACCACCAACACACAGAGGACTACGGAGACATAATGACCAAACCCACCAAGGACTTGTGGACGGGACATTATTCAGAAAGATCCAAAGGAAGGTCTAATAGCCTTACACTGTGCAAACCTCTTAGTTTTGATAAATGGACTATGGTTATGTAAGATGTTAACATCAGGGCAAGCTGTGGGGACTCTCTGTACCATTTTTACAATTCTTCTATAAATCTAAAATTATTTCAAAATGAAAAAGCTCTTTAAAATGGGGAAATTGTTTCCTGTTCGGGGGCCCAGCCAGGCTCCCTCTTCCAGGAAGCTTTCCCTGATCGCCCCTGAACACTGGGTTTGATATTCCTCGGGGCCCCCACGCCTGACCCTGTCTGCCATTCACTGAGTCCCAAGCATGTGACAGCTGAAGGGTTCAGCTTCTTCCCTGGAGCAGAGGAGCCTTCCAAAGTACACCTCAAGCTTCCAGACAGCAGGGCCTGTTTCCCATATCCTGGAGGACTTTGCCGTCTGGTCCTTCAAAGGAGGACGGGACTGAGGATCCTATGGAGTGTCCAGGATCTTCTGCAACAAGACCCCCCAGCTGAGAGTTGTGGGTAACGTTAGGGGAGAGTCTTGGGTGAAGCCCAGGTCCACAGAGCTTGTCATCTCTACTAGTTTATCCAGGGGGCTGGGGCGAGGGTCTCCTGGAAGAAAAAGGTCCGAGGATTTGGTCCCGGTGGAGGTTGAAGTGGGGGTTCCCTTGTGGCTCAGACAGGATGTTCAAGATTCAGCTCCATGAAAGCCAAATTGCAAGAAAAAGCGGCTGGGGGGCTGGGCTCCCTGACTGTGAGCTCCCGTAAGGAAAGAGGCAGAGGGAAGGGTCGCAGTTCACTGGGCTTGCCCCCTGGACCCCAGGGACAATGGAGCGTCGGCGCGGACCCCATCCTGTGTCAGAGATGGCTGGCAGCGTGAGTGAGCCCAGCATGCTAAACTGTCTTTCCTGTGGACCCTGCTCCGCCACTGAGTAAAGCTGCACAAGTCAGAGCCGGGCTGGGAGTGGGGGTTGGGGGTGCGCAGTTCATGATGGCGGCAACCCCTCTCCCCACCCCCACCCTCACCTCGTCTACGCTGAAGGCAGCAGGAACACAGGACTCAGAACCCAGCAGCTGCCACGTCTCAGCAGAGCGGGTGCTTGTGCTCAATGGTATCCAACTCTTTGCGACCCCATGGACTGTAGCCCGCCAGGCTCCTCCGTCCATGGGATTTTCCAGGCAAGAATACTGGAGAGGGTTGCCCGTTCCTCCTCCAGGGAATCGTCCCAACCCAGAGATCGAATCAGCATCTTTCATCTCTGCATTTGCAGGCGGATTTTTTTTACCATTGTGCCACCTGCAAGTTTCCCCAGCAGAGCGGGTACCAGGCGCTAAAGCAGCACCCGCAGTGAGACAGCGCCACCGGGGGTGACGGCAGCCCCGGCGGGTCCCTGCCCCTGCCCGGGAGCCCTGCTTGGGGACACAGCAACTGAGCACAGCCACGGGAGGGCCTCGAATAGAGCAGCTCCTCCCCCCAGCCTACGGGTGGGGACCCGAGGCCCAGGACCCGTCATTGCAGCCACGTCTGAGCTCTGCGGAGGGAGCTCTCTGGAAGGGCAGGTTACAGGTGGGCCAGTCTAAGGACAGGAGAGGGTCACGGCGGGCCGATGCCATCTGCGCTACCCCCAGCCTGCTCCCCAACCATGGCTCTGGTTCTGACCCACAAATGAAGGTCTCCAGAGAGGCTCCTCCCCTCTGGGTCCATTTATCACACCCCACCCCCAGCCACAGGACACCTCCACCTACATCTCTCAAAGGCACCTCCGGCCCCCAAGGCCCCCGAGTCCCAAACAGGATTCAGCATCCCCTCCTCAAACCTGTTCTTCCTGCTCCGTGTTCCCCCTCCATGACCAGCAGCCAATGCCCATTATATCATCTCTGGCTCCTCACACCCATCCTTCATCAACCCTGCCTTCTAAATCCATCGCTGCCGTCACTGCCATGTCCCTATTGCAAATCAGGTCCAAGAGAGATGCTGAGTGAATGTTAGCGGGGTGGATGGATTGATGGGTGGGTGAGTAGATGGATGGACAGTAGTTGGACTGGATGGATGAATGGATAGATGGATGGTTGTTGGGTGGATGGATAGACAGATGGTGGTTGGATGGATGGATGGATAGATAGATGGTGACTGGACGGATGGATAAATGGATAGTGGTGAGATGGATGGATGGATGGATGGATGGATGAATGGATAGATGGTGGTTGGATGAATGGATGAATAGATAGATAGTGACTGGACGGATGGATGGATAGATAGATGGTTGTTGCATGAATGGATGGATAGATAGATGGTGATTGGATGGTGGTGAGATGGATGGATGGATAGGTGGATGGATGGATAGATGGATGGTGGTTAGATCGATGGATGGATAAATGGATGGTGGTTAGATGGATGGATGGATAGATGGATGGTGCTTAGATCAATGGATAGGTAAATGGATGGTGGTGATATGGGTGGATGGATGGATTGACAGATGGATGGATAGATGGATGGTAGTTAGATAGATGAATAGATTGATGGATGGGTAGATGAATGGACGGATGGACAAATGAAAATGGCAGAACTTCTACAGCTAGGGAGCTTTAGAACTGTAGTCATTATATCTGTCAGAGCTTTTCCTGGGCAACACCTGGACCCTGAGTTTGACAAGGGCTGGATTGGAACTTGCTGCTTCCGGGAAGAGGCCAGAGCTAAGGCCACCTTGAAATACTGTTTGGGGGAGGACGAGGTGCTCGAGCCACGTGAACGTGACAGGGCACAGAGGCTCACGTGCCAACCACCTCTGAGGGGAGCCGGAGCCAGCAGAAGGATGCTAGTCGCTGGCACACAGAAGGTCTTCGGCCTCTGAACTCAGCCCAGGACTTGGCCAGGAGGACACCTCTCCTCCCCTACAGGCCCCACACAACACCCAGAGACAGAGGAAGAGACACCAAGTGGACTTCTCTTTCTTTTTACAAAGACTTTATTGTCTGACATGCTTGACAAAAAAAAAATTACAGCCACAATCAAGTTATGCCAAAATGATTGAGGAGCACGCCATCATCTTTCATACCTCAAGGACTTTTAATGAATTTTTCTTTTAAAGTAACAGCTGCCTTCATAACTTTTATTTTCCACATAAAAATACACCATATTCTGAAGATACCTTAGGAAAAAGATTTTTTTTTAAGTTTATAGTTCTTGGTCCGCATAGAAATTCAGTAGAGGCGATCGAAAGAGTCTGGAGTCATCGCCACCCATTTAAGCACACACACGCTCTGCATCTGAGGTGCCCCCAGAGACCCTGTAAACATCCCCAGCTACCAGGAACCACGTGGGTTGAACGGGACTCCTGAAGCCCCACAGGCCACAGAGTAAAGCTGGCCCCAGCCAGCGTGCTGCTGCTCCTGGGCTCCCTGGATGGGTGCCTCACCCTATGGGAGCCCCACTCTCATAGGGAAGGAATCATGGTCTCCTGGGACCCTGGGTCAGCGATCCAAGTCCTCCAGGGCTCCAGGGGCTTTCCATGAGAAATGAACCTGACAGGTGCTGAACAGGATCCTTAAAGAAAAAGAGCCTTGAGTCCCGCATCACCTTGTAGGGCAGAGCTTCGGGTGCTGGCAGAGCAGGGGGCTGTGAAGCCAGAGACCAAGGTTCAAATCCTGCCTCTGCCTCTTTGAGCTGTGCACCCTCAGGCTAGTTGCCTAACCTCTCTGACCTCAATCGCTTCATCTCTAAAACAGGGCCAGCAGTACCCGCCTTGCAGGAGTGCAGGAAATGGGATCACATCAGCAAAGGGCTCATTAAATGCTGGTTCCCAGGCCTGGGATGAAGAGGAGGCAGGCAGGGCCCTCCTCTCAGACACACAATTGAAGGGGGCACCAAAAAACTCGGTGATCCAGATCAATGATACTATTTTAATGCAGTGTTTTTAAAAACCAAAATTAATGCAGGGGACAAAAAAATCTATGATAAACAAAATACCTAAATTTTAAATAAAGAATCTAATGCTGCCCGTACCAATTCTGCCTCGCCGGCCTCACCCCAAGCAGGCCCGGCTGGTTCTCTGTCCATCAGAGAGATTCAGCCCAATGCTGCAGTCCTTGAAGTCCCCCTGGTGGAACTGCGCGAGTCCAGTCCCGGCTCTGACTCTGGGCCATGTTCCCATTAGGGGGCAGCTGATAACCGGTACCACAACTGTGAACCATTCAGCCATCTCAGCCAAGGGCAGGGGAGACAGAACCCAAGGGGCGAGGGAAATCCCACCGGGGCCAGAACACATCCAAGGACAGCAGTGGGAACCCTGAGGTTCACCTCACTAGGTTAAGAGGGGCACAAGTATGTGTGAGTGTGCCCACATCCCCACAGGCGCACAGGGCGCAGCGCTGCCTCAGCCCATGGACCCCCCTGGCTGCTGGGTTCTGCAGAGCTCGGCACACCCCAGGGGACCAGGGGCGTCCAGCATGTGGGGACCCTCCAGCCCAGTCCTGGGTCTTCAACAAGCTCATTCTACAGAACCAATCCCCCTCCACCCCACCAAGTCCAGGCTCTGAGCGGGTGTCCAGGATGCTCAGGCTATCATTCACATCAGCAAAAATGCCCACAGGAAGAAAACATGGGATGGCAAGAAGCCGACGGCTGGGTGGCCTGGCCAGATGCAGCCCGATTCCTGAGACATCCCTGATTGCTCCCTCGGAGGCCGGGAGAAGCGGAAGGGCTGCCCGCACTCAGACTGCGACACCCCACCCATCCACCTCCCCAACCCTGAGGCGTGCAGCCACTCAGACCCTCAGTGAGAGGGAGATTCTGTGCCAGAACTTCAGAATCCATCCAAGAGCAGCAGCTTCCCAAACCCACGAGGGCATCCAACTGAGCAGATGAAGACTCTGTCACGTCCCAAGCAGGACGCGGCTGCGAGCACAGTAGGTCCTTTAACAAGGAACACATGGAAGGGACACGCAGAAATCAGCAGTGAGTCCAGATCCCCCAACAGCCCCACGGGGTCCCGACTCCAAGGACAGAGTCGGGGTGATTTTCTTCATTCCATGGCCTCAGCCCGTCGGCTGGGCTGGTCCCCGGAGCTGGACAGGCTGTGTGCAGGGAAGGAAGGGCAGCTGGGGGTCCGTGCTCTCGGCCAGGCATATGGAGCTGATGCGGTGGGAAGGGCTGGGGCCGCGGGGGCAGTCAAGAGTTCCGGGGGGTGGGGAGGTCGATGACTATGGGTGGATTCACGGGCTGGTAGTTCACGGTGCACACAGAGGCATTCACATAGGTGGTTGTCCCATCCGCCATGACTCCGTACCCTAGAAAGTAAGCGCACAGTGGTCAGGGCTGAGAGGCAACACCAGGACCTGGAGCAGTTGAGGGTGGTCTGGTGGGTGTGGTAGTCAGAGGGCACTTAGCCACAGGAGGCTAAAGATGTCTGGGGCGAGCTACTAAAATTATCAAGAACTCCTCCCGACCTGATGTGAGCAGCAAATGACATAATAATCCACGTTTTCAGCCCAGTGCCTGGAAAGTGCGTGTCAAGACATCATCACTGACATCATCAACAGCACCACCACCACCACCACCATCATCATCTCCATCACCAACACCATCAGTGTCATTATCAGAACCATCATCACCAACACCACCATCATCACCATCACCACCACCACCACCATCATCTCCACTTCTATTATCAATACTACCATCATCACTATCAATACCACAACCACCACCACCATCACCACCATCACTATCATCATCTCCATCATCACCACCACCATCACCATCACTGTCATTATCAGAACCATCATCACCAACACCACCATCAGCATCATCACCACCACCATCAGCATCATCTCCATCATTACCACCATCATCACCATCACCAGCACCACCACCATCAACTCCACCACCACCACCATCAGAACCATCAACACCATCACCACCACCATCATCATCATCTCCATCATCACCACCACCATCACCATCACTGTCATTATCAGAACCATCATCACCACCATCACCATCAGCATCACCACCACCACCATCAGCATCATCTCCATCATCACCACCATCATCACCATCACCACCACCATCAGCATCATCTCCATCATCACCACCATCATCACCATCACCAGCACCAGCATCACCATCATCACCACCACCATCACCATCACTGTCATTATCAGAACCATCATCACCATCACCACCACCACCACCATCATCTCCACTTCTGTTATCAATACTACCATCATCACTATCAATACCACAACCACCACCACCATCACCACCATCACCATCATCATCTCCATCATCACCACCATCACCATCATCATCTCCATCATCACCATCACTAGCACCACCATCACCAACTCCACCAACATCACCATCACCACCACCATCATCATCATCTCCACTTCTATTATCAATACTACCATCGTCACTATCAATATCACAACCACCACCATCATCAACAGCACCATCCTCACCACTTCCACCCTGGTCACCATCACTGTCACCATCACCGCCATTGTCACGTACTTTGTTCTCCATACCTCAGTCCTCATCATACCCTCTTCCCGCCACATCTACTTGTCAGAATCCTCTTCAACCTTCAGCTCAGATCACCTCCACACCAAAAGGGACACTTCCCCTCCTCTGCACAGGTTACAAATTCTTTGGAGCCTGCGTTTTGCTGGTACAGTCATGCAGGGTGTGGTCTGGGTCAGACGGTGGTATTACATGCCCACAGTGGGGCTACGGAAAATGACAGGCGTTATTATTATCCTGCAGCACATGCGCCATCCACCTCTCCCATGACCTTTCAGATCCCGCCTTTGATGGCTCATCTGCTGCCCAGAAGTCTGTGAGCTCCTCAGGGTCTCAGAGGTATGATCACTCCCACCCCTGACAGCATGATGCAGAGGGAAGGGCCTGAGCCTTGCTGGTTTCTGAGCTGGAGAGTGATCTGATGTGAACCAGACAAACATGAGGCCCAGGAGCCCCAGCCCAACACAGACAGAGGTTCAAGAGGCCAGGGGACAACATTGGTGGGAAACACAGTGGTCCCCCTGCACCATGGGGGCCCACGTGCTTCATGGTAGGGTACAGTGGGACCAAAAGGCCTTGGACAGGTGGGATAAAGGTTCAAAAGGAGCCAAAGGAGGGAGCTGTCCAACTGGTGTGATTAGGCTCCAGTGAGGAAGGCTGAGGTCTAATGAGGTGAACCCTGGGCAGTGACAGGCCAGGGCAGGGACAGGTGGCAGTCAGGACTGCAGCCGCCAACATCGCCAGTCACCTTCACAGCCACCCTGCCCCCTGCCGGAGATGATATGGACACCCCCCAGCTCCAGCCATGTGGACACAGCAAGCGGTCCTGCCCCCAGGGCAGAAGGCAGAACCTCACGTCTGTCTTGGGTGGGGACACTGGGAGGAGAGGTGCTGCTAGAGCCCCTCAAGTAGGCAGGCAGCCCTCCACATTCATTAAGCACCTACTGTACGCCAGGCCATAGAGACGTGAACAGGAAGACAGGCTTCCAGCCCTGTAGACAGCTCACAGTGTACCCCCAAATGCAGTCCTTCTCTAGGTCACATCCAAATGTCCCCTCCTCCAGAAAGCCCCCAGCCATCTCTGAAGACTTCTCAGGCTAGAGGCACGGCAGAGTTGCAGGGCTCTAGGAAGTAAAACTTACCCCTGAGTCTTGCCAGACTTTGCCCTCATCTTCCTATGATGAAACACTTCAGCAACGGGTAACTGACAGCCAGCGTGTAGACAGGTGTATGTAGACACAAAGTGTATGTAGGAGGTGGGCTATTTCCCACTGGCCAGGGAGGAGGTGACTGGGTTCAAGGGAGCCAAGAGGGCCTGCCTGAGAAGCCAGTGAGGTGACCTCCCCCACCAGCATGTGATCAAACCAGTCCATTCTAAAGGAAATCAACCCTGAATACTCATTGAAAGGACTGATGCTGAAGCTGAAGCTCCATCCACTACTTTGGGCACCTGATGGGAAGAGCCGATTCACTGGAAAAGACCCTGATGGTGGGAAAGATTGAAGGCGGGAGGAGAAGGGGACGACAGAGGATGAGATGGCTGGATGGCATCACCAACTTGATGGACATGACTTTGAGCAAACTCCAGGAGCTAAGTGAAGGACAGGGAGGCCTGGCGTGCTGCAGGCCATGGGGTCACAGAGAGTCAGACACAACTGAGCAACTGAACAATAACAGCAACCACGTGTGCGGCCCCCACCCTCGCTGACCTTCGTGGATGTGGCCGAAGACATGCAGCCGCGGCTGGACGCGCCTCTGCACCGTGTTGAGCAGCTCCACGCAGCCCACCCGCTGCATCTTCTTGGGGACCCAGTCCAGGAAGCCTGGCAGGGGAGAGAGAGGGAGGGCAGTGACGGGCCCCAGGCAGGCCTGGCCCTGGCCCCACAAAGCCCAGGTCGCAGCCCTGCAGTCTCAGGGACGCGGCAGTCCTGGACCCACCCTGCCCTGCCCCAGCCTCAGGGAGGGAAGCCTGGCTCCAGCTTGCACCTCCTGGGGCCTGGGGCCTCCCCCACCTCCCTCTTCCCCTGCTCCTCCCACAGGGCCGCATAGAGAACACACTTATAAAAACCCAAGTGCGCCAGGCAGCACGGGGCAGGGGTTGGGTAGGGAAGACGGCTCCATAGCTGAGAGCCTCCAGACCATTCATGCTCAAAGTGGCCTCAAGGCTGGCATCCACCCATTGCAGAGAGAAGCCAACTGAGGCCTGAGAGGGACAGGGGAGGGAGGCCCAAGGTGAGCCAGCAGCAGGGAGGAGTCCGGGAGCAGAATTTGCAGGTCGGAAACTTTCTAAACAAACATCACAACGTCAGGAAAACACTCTCTTTATCTACTGCAGCCTCACGCACGTGCCCGCGTCTGCGTCTGCTCACACGGCCAGCCTCCCGGAGCCGCCCATATGGTGGCGGCTTATTAGCCTCACATGGCTACACAAAGGAAGAGTAATTGATTACTCCAAGCGGACACCGAGGGCTCAGCTCAGCCCCCTCTCTGCTTGGGCGGGGTAAACAGGTTCCTACAACCGCCGGGGGAGGGGAAGACAGATCCTGCAAAGAATCACACAGGCTGCAGTGGACCTGACTTAGAGATGAGAGAGAGAGAGAGAGAGAGAGGGAGAGAGAGGGAGCGGGGTGGGGAGAGGGAGAGAGGAGGAAGAGAAAGGGAAAGGCAGGAAGTGGGAGGAAATAGGCTTGGCGCAGACCCTTGGGTTTAAGTCCCAGGCTCTGCTACCTGCCGGCTGTGTGACCTTGGACAAGTCACTTAACCTCTCTGTGCCACATTCAACAATTCGTTTAACTGGGCTGGGCTGAGCACACAGGCAACCCCCAGAGCAGGGGCTGTGTGTTGTGTGTGAAGCAGATGTGGTGAGGCAGGAACCCAAAAGACGCTGGTGGGGGAATGGATGGGGAGGTGGAAAGTAGGGAAGAAGGAGACAGAGAGGGAGGGAGAAAATAAGAAACCTGCTCCAGAGCCCCACTACAAGCCACGTGTCGTGCCTAAACCATGTCAGGGCCCTGGGCCTCCAGGTTCTGTCCATTTGGAAATGGGGAACACTTTGTGAGGGTGGAGGCACCCAAGGGTGCTGGCTGGTCGTCTGGCACACACAGATGCTCAGGACAGCTTCTCCCGGAACAGGTATCGGAGCGAGGGACTCTGGGGCTGCGCTGGGCCTCACCTGGCAGCCCTGCCCATCTGGGGTGACAAGTGGTGTCATCAGCTTGGACCGAAGTGGGAGCTGTAGGGGCTGGGAGGAAAGCTGGAGACTGCTGGGGTGGGTGGTCTCCCGGGGTGAGGGGTGCACAGGATGGGGCCTGGTGGAAGTGACCTTGGGGTATTCAGCCCCCAGGACTCAGGTCTTTGACACCCCTGAGTTCCACGGTGCCCACCTATGTGAAAGGGGCAGCTGAGTCTGACCTCACCATCTGGCTGTGAGCAGTCCAGGAGGTAACACGTGGAGCCCCTGGCGCACAGTAGGTGTTCAGGAAATGAGAGTGACAGGGGGGTGACTGGTGCCCCAGCACCCTTCGGCAGCTGCCTGGACAGGCCCAGCGCCCCCTGGCCCCAGCACCCAGAGCCCTGTGTCCTCCCAGCATGAGCGGGCATCTGGGGCCAAGAGCCCGAGGCAGGGGCAGATGAGTCTTACCCAGCGGCGGTCCGTGGGTTATCAGGACATCCACGCCTTCGGGAATGAGGTTCCATTTCTCGAGCAGCGCTTGGCCACGTGGGAGGTTAAAACCCCAGCCATAAAACCAGGGCTGCCTGTAGGAGAAGAGCGGAGGTTCAGAGGTGGCCACCGAGAGTGGGGGCCATGAGAGGCAGGAAAGGTGGCCATCAGGAACAGTCAGATACCCAGGACCTCACACCCAGGAGGTGTCCACCTGGATGGGGATTCAAGGTGCGAATTCATCTAGACTCTTGCCAAGTAATGACCAGTCTTGTTTTGTGTGTGTGTGTGTGGCTTCGTCTCACTCAGGATCTTAGTTCCCAAACTAGGGATTGCACACAAGCCCCCTGCAGAGAAAGCTCGGATTCTTAACCACTGGAATACCAGGGAAAGCCCCTGATGCACCTTTTCCTTCTTGCTTCACTACTAAAAAAACAAAATCATCTTTTTTCTATGATGAACAATATTTTGGGGTTGGCCATAATATGTTATAGAAAAGACAAACTTTTGGGTCAACCAAATATTCATGTAATTTTTTTAAGTGAAAGTTAAAAAAAAAAAAAATCTTCTGCCAAAGACCTCTCTTGCTCTAAGCCCTTCTAAGGAAATCCAGAGAATACTCTCACCTGTCCCCATGGTGGGAAAATGCTCATCCATCGACCTTCTCACATTTGGGGCCAGTGGAGCCCCCACCAAGAGACAGAGGGTCCCAGGTGGGAATGCTCATTCCTGTCTCCACCCCAAAGCTCCCAGCAGGGGCTCCACAGCACTGAGTCCACCCTCAACATCAAGGTCACAGCCAGGTGGACAGAGACCAGTGAACAGCATTCCAACCTGTTGCCCATCCCAGCCTTAGACGGATCAATGCAAGTCATTCCCCATCCCCACAGGGTGAGCATGTGACCTTGTCCCTTCCAGTTGGAGGCAACTCCAGATGTTTCCTCCAGTGATGAGAGAAAGGAACGCTGTCACACCTGCACATCAACCAGTGAGCTTCTTACCCTGGGAGTTGTCAGCACCTATTAAACTGCCCTAAAGGGAGATGGCTGGAACACATGGTCCAGGGCAGCAGCTGGATCAAACTGCATCTGACACCCATCGCACCTCTGCACTTCCCAGTCACATGGGCCAATAGAAAGCCATTTGAACTGGGTTTTCATCGACAACGAAAGTATCCCAACTAAGAGTCAGCTCTTAGGCCTAAGTCATTATGAGATCCCCAAAATAACACAGCCCTTTAGCATCTACAAAGTCACCATCATCACCACCACCACCACCAACACCTTCACCCCATCATCATCAGCACCACCACCACAACCATCATCATTACCATCATCACCACTGGGGGTCAAATTGTATCTCCCCCAAAATATTAATATATGTGGAAGTATGAACCCAATACCTGTGAATGTGACCTTATTTAGAAGTAGGGTCTTCGCAGACATAATCAAAGTGAGGTCATACCTGATTAGAGCAGTCCTAATCCAGTGACTGGTGTCCTCAGAAAACACAGACACTCAGTGGTAAGGGCCGTGTAACAATGGCTGCACAGACCGGAGTGCTTGTCTACCAGTCAAGGAACCCCCAGGCTTCCAGCAACCACCAGAAGCTGTGAGAGTGACAGGGAACAGGTCTTCCCTCAGTCCCCTCTGTAAGAACTAACCTTGGTGACACCTGGATTTCAGACCGCCAGTCTCCAGAGTTGGGCCAAATTGACGCCTGTTGTTTTAAGCTTCGGGGTTTGTGATAGTTAGTTCTGCAGTCCTAGGAAACTAATATAATCACCATCCCACCATCACGTCCTCATCAGCCACCCTAGGGACCTTCACACCTGCAGCAAGGTGGGCAGACAGGTCTCTTTTTTCCTGTTTTAGGGATGAGGAGACTGAAGGCCATGGAGCAGAAAGCAAAAATCATCGCCAGCATTCCCTGCACTCCTGCTTTTTGCCAGGTGCCAGTTATTCCTCAAGGAAATCAACCTTGAATATTCACTGGAAGGACTGATGCTGAAGCTGAAGCTCCAATACTTTGGCCAGCTGATGCAAACAGCTAACTCATTGGAAAAGACCCTGATGCTGAGAAAGATTGGGGGCGGGAGGATAATGGGACGACAGAGGCTGAGATGGCTGGATGGCACCATCGACTCAATGACCATGAATTTAAGCAGACTCCAGGAGATAGTGAAGGACAAGGAAGCCTGGCATGCTGCAGTTCATGGGGTCACAAAGAGTCAGAGCCTACTCAGTGACTGAACAACAACAGTCTGATTGCATTACAGGAAAGGGTTCACCTAACTCTTACAAGAACCCAGTGAATTAAGGGCTAGGATTATTCCCATTTTTCAGATGAGGAAGCAGAGGCTCAGAGAAGTGAGCTGTCTCAGGGATCTGGGCCCAGGTGCAAAGACTTCCAGGCTGGGCACCTCCCCACCATTCGCCGACATACTCTGCACAAGTTGGTCGTGGGGCTGGGCTTTCACACTCAAAGCTTCTCATGTACCCAGAGCTGCCACTAAAATCCCCCTCATGGCCCATGAGCACCCCCGGGGGAGGCTGACATCCCTGGCTATTGGCCCACTGCCTCTGCCTTGTTGGCAGCCGCCCAGTGCACCTCTGTGGAACCCTGGGGGTTCCAGGGAACAGCATTTGAGAACTGATTTAGTCCCACCATGGTAGGTTCTGGACAAGACTGAGGTTCAGCAAGAAAGGAAAGGAGGTCCCCAGGATCACACCGTGGTCAGCATAGAAGTCATTCTGGAACCTAGAACTGACCCCCTCTCCCCGCAGCCTTTGAGCCTGCAGTGTCAAATCCTGGAACGTAGGCTTGTGAAGGAGGAAGGTGAGTGGCCACACTGGCCTTTTGGGGGCAAAGGTCCTTTCCCATTTCAGACACTTGTGGGGTTCCCCTCTGCTGCCAGTCTTTGCTCACCCGTGACCCCTACCTGGGACACTGGGTCCTGTCCCTCCTCTTGCCTGCCCCTTTCTACAGCACGTTTCTCCTTCAAACCTGTCTCCTCCATCTTCCCTCTCACCCCAAATGCCCAGGGGAGGGGCAGATGTTTGTTCAATGACTGGTGTTGAGAGAGAGAGCCTGGATAAATGAGTGGGTTTGTGAACAGGATGTCAAACAGAACTCTTTCTGTTGTCTTGGAATTGCAGCCAAAACCTCAAGGCTGGATATGATCCTCCATTTGGAATGAAAGCCCCCAAGTACCACCCAGACAAACTTACTAAAAGCAAGCAGCACACGCCAGACTACCATCTCCCCAAGCCCCCACCAGGCTAAGTTTTGATCTTGAGGGCAACTTGTGGCTCCTGCCTTGTTCTTGGGGCAGGGGGATGGGGTTCTTGGACACCTAGCCATGAGTGGGTACCAGAGGAACCACCCATATAGGTAGGGACCTAGGGATCTGCCCACGGGGCCCATGAGAGAGAAATAGACAGTAAGGGCAGGCACAGAGAGCTGTCTGCACCCCCAGGTCTGGGCTGTCCCAAGGGATCCCCAACCTCAGGACGTGCCCTCCGTGTGATGAGACAAGGTTCCTGGGGCTGGGGAAGGCAGTGAGGTGGGCAGCCCTGGGGAAAGTTCCCTCGGAAGGTGCCTCCTCCCTCAGGCATACCTGACCCAGGCCTGCCTTAGCATGTCTGCAGAAAGCTGAGGGTTCTCTCTGCAGAAAAACACACCCTCCCGACACATATGCGATTTTATACCCAACTTGGAGGGAATCAGAAAAAAATTAGAGTTTCAGAAAAACATCTATTTCTGCTTTATTGACTATGCCAAAGCCTTTGACTGTGTGGATCATAATAAACTGTGGAAAATTCTGAAGGAGATAGGAATACCAGACCAACTGACCTGCCTCTTGAGAAACCTGTATGCAGGTCAAGAAGCAAGTTAGAACTGGACATGGAACAACACACTGGTTCCAAATATGAAAAGGAGTATGTCAAGGCTGTATATTGTAACCCTGCTTATTTAACTTCTATGCAGAGTACATCATGAGAAACGCTGGGCTGGAAGAAGCACAAGCTGAAATCAAGATTGCCAGGAGAAATATCAATAACCTCAGACATGCAGATGACACCACCCTTATGGCAGAAAATGAAGAAGAAGTAAAGAGCCTCTTGATGAAAGTGAAAGAGGAGAGTGAAAAAGTTGGCTTAAGCGCAACATTCAGAAAATGAAGATCATGGCATCTGGTCCCATCACTTCATGGCAAATAGATGGGGAAACAGTAGAAACAGTGGCTGACTTTATTTTTTGGAGTTCCAAAATCACTGCAGATGGTGACTGAATCCATGAAATGAAAAGACGCTTACTCCTTGGAAGGAAAGTTATAACAAACCTAGATAGCATATTGAAAAGCAGAGACATTATTTTGCCAACAAAGGTCCATCTAGTCAAGGCTATGGTTTTTCCAGTGGTCGTATATGGATGTGAGAGTTGGACTGTGAAGAAACCTGAGGGCCGAAGAATTGATGTTTTTGAACTGTGGTGTTGGAGAAGACTCTTGAGAGCCCCTCGGACTGCAAGGAGATCCAACCAGTCCATCCTAAAGGAGATCAATCCTGGATGTTCATTGGAAGGACTGATGTTGAAGCTGAAACTCCAATACTTTGACAACCTGATGTGAAGAGCTGACTCATTTGAAAAGACCCTGATGCTGGGAAAGATTGAGGGCAGGAGGAGAAGGGGACAACAGAGGATGAGATGGTTGGATGGCATCACCGACTCAATGGACATGGGTTTGGGTAAACTCCAGCAGTTGTTGATGGATAAGGAGGCCTGACGTGCTGCGGTTCATGGGGTTGCAAAGAGTCAGACACAACTGAGCAACTGAACTGAATTGGAGGGAATCTTGGGATCATACAGACCTGGGTTAGAATGGGTCCACCTCTAATTACCTACGTGACCTTGAGCAAGTGGCTTAATGTCTCTATGCTTCAGTTATCCCCCCTGTAAAATGGGCATAATAACAACACCATTTGCCTCAATATGGCTTTGAAAACAATTAATCCAGGTAAAGTGCTTACAACAGGGCCTGGTCCAATGCTTTTCAACTGCCATCCTCTCCATCACCATCACCATCATCACCACCATCATCAGCATCAGCACGTCAATAGCACAACCACCAGCACTACCACCACCATCATGACCACTGTCATAACCACCATCACCACCACCACCACCACCACACCACCATCACAATCTCTATCATGAAAAACCCCTTCTGAAACCCACTCATGGAACCTGGATGAAAAACCTTTAGCCTAGGGCAGGGCTTTTCAAACTGCGTTTTGAAGGGTCAAACCACATTAAAATAAAAAAAGAAAGAAAGAAAAGGAAAAGGGAAAAAAGAATAGAAAACATCAGAGTACAGCAGAGCAGGGAAGGGACACTTCAGTTAAATATATTTGTATTTAAATAGACACCCACATAAGGGTGTACTGAGTCACAAAGTAAAAAAGACAAATGCTTTTCCTACCACAGTTCCTGGTCAAAAACGGTTGACAGCCCTAACATAGAGTTCACAGCTCTGCCATTCTGAAGTCCTCAGACTCTGGGCACCCTCAAAGCCCTGCTTTGGCTGAGCCTGGACAGGGTCCCTGCAGGGGAGGCTGCAGCAGCCTGGAAACTGCTGCTAAAGCCAAGCCCCGTGGTCCCCTGGGAGCCCACAGCCCATCAGCTTACAGGAAAAGGAGCAACGCCCTTCTGGTGCTGCCTTGCAAACACAGCATCCATTTTTCAAAAACCCTAATCAAATATTTACAAGCGGGGAACGAGACCTCATCAGTATGGAGAGAAGACGTCTGCTCATTCCCATGAGTCGCGGCAGGAGCGGCTTTTTGGAAAAGACACTCAGCAACATATCAGAGGCCCCACAGGCCCCCCAGGAGCCCACCCACACGAGCCCCTGCCTACTCCACCTTCCCTTCCAGCACCCACGAGCCTGCGTCTAGGGGTGGCATTTCCCCAGAGATGGTTCTTGGAAACATGTGCCCTCATAATCCTGGGAAGCTGGAATCCACCCCACCCCCAGGGATGCCCAAGACGTTTGCTCAAGGGCACCCAAGTTGGCATCAGACATCCCCCCTCTGCCCCGGGGCGGGATACTCCCAGACTCTGTATGTGTGTAAACTGGGATAAGGACGCCTGTGCCGCAGATGTCACCCATTAGAGGTGCTCCTTCCTGCTCGATGCTGTGCCCCACTTGATACACAGGGGCAGGGAGACAGGGTGGGCAGGAGGACGTTTAAGAGAACGAAAGTACCACCACCATGAAAACAAACCTCCAGATATCCAGGGGCCCTGTCACTGGGAAATGGGCAAGTTCTGGCCCTGACTGAAATTTGAGGGGAGCAGAGAGTCAAGTCATGCAAGGGACCGTTCAGAAGAGATGTTCCTCAGGGGATCGGCAGGCTGTTAGCAGGCCTTTCCCGAGGGAGGCCAGAAGTGGGGGCCAGAGCAGCAGGAGAGACCGACTCTTCAGGGTGACCACACTCCCCAGGGTCTGGAAAAGCCACGCGTACACGACATCTATCCAGGTTTGTGCCATGGGAAGAGAAGCCGAAGGGCAGGGGGTGGCACTTGCCCCTTCTGACAGTGAAGTTGGCCCAGATTCCCCTGGCATCTCGTTTGGTCATTTGACCCCCTCTCCTGGTCCACTGGGGACTTCTACGGTCAGAGGTGAAGTTCAAGGCTGCCCAGGGTTCCAGACAGAGAACAAGGCAGGCAGGGGCTCTCGGGGACTTTCATCCAAGCAGCCAAGCTCCAGAATTCCCCACCCACCCTGGGGGTAGCCGTGGTCTGAGACCCACAAGTGTGCCTGAGACCCTGGTCCTGCCAGGGCCACGGTTCTCAGCCCCAACACAGCTGGCGTCTCGCCCGGACCCACAGCCTGACTGCCCCCAGGGCCAGGAACCCCGAAGTCCACCCACCGTCCAAGACACATCACAGACCCCAAGGAGCTCGGGCGGATCAGAATTCCGACTGAGCGATGGCAGGCGGCTTTATGTCCTGAATTTCTGTCTTTCTGTTCTAAAGTAACCATTGGAATAATTTTCTTACAGAATGATAGTTGCCATGACAACCAGAGCAAATTTTCCTTTTCTGAAACAGATGTCTCATTTAGTTGAAAATTAGAATGTGAACAAACCCATGGGAAAAATTAATTCAAACTTTAACAGAGCGCTGAATACAATGTAATCTCTCAGAGGTTAACCCCTTAACAGCTTTTTTGTGCGCTTACGGTAACCTTCGAATCCCATCTAATTAGGCCCGCTTAGCCAATATAAATGACCTCCTCGTGGCCAATCATTAAACGGTTTCCCCCTGAAGTGTGAATTCTGGGTTCCCTAACAGCAGGCGGGAGGGAAGCGATACTTGTCTGTAGAAAACACAGCCTTCCCTGTTCTGGTTTTTCCATCTCCCCAGGTAAGGCGCACGCCCCTGGGAAGGCGGTGTACCAGGGGCCATTTAATCAGCCACCCCATCTCCCGGGGATGCTGGGATGTGAGGCGGAGGAGGTCCAGGGTGCCCTGGGTACAGCTGGGCCCGGCGGTACACTCAGAGCAGGGCGCAATGCCTGAGAGCGGAGGGCAGGGGAGGGGCCCCCTTACTGGAGGATGCCAAGAGGCCACTGAGGCGACACCCACACAGGCCGAGCTCCAGACACTCCACGAGCCCCCAGGCCTCACACCCATCCCGGGACGCAACCACCATCACGGCCTCATTTTACAGATGCAAAATCTGAGGTCCAGAGAGGTTCTGAGATTTGCGCAAGGTTACCTGGGAACCAAGTGGCACAGCTAGGACTCCAATCCGGACAGCGGACTCCAGAGCTGGGCGCTCCACCTCCATCCCAGAGCGACGACCACAGCACCAGGAGTCCTGCCATCTGGGACCCCACTTTCCCAGCCACGCTCACACCTTAGCTCAGTCAGTCCTCAGGACAAAGCTCTCGGGAGGCCCCCACTTGAGAGGTGAGGAGACAATGCCACAGAGAGGCCAAGCAGTGTGTCTGAGCACACACAGGAGGCCAGAGGGCCTGGACCAGGGCTGCTGGCTCCTGCATCTGGTGCCCAGTGGGCCACTGACCCAGAGAGGATACTGCTGCGGCGGCCGGGCCCCTGGGTGCCCTCTTCCGTGACGACTGTATGCCTGTCCCTCTGAGCAACTCTTGAATGTCTCATCTGCTCCCCTTCTCTGAGCCTGGCTGCAGAGAGGACACGCCTCCCATACACCCTGTGACTTCTACTCCTGAACTTTCCATGGCTCCCCATCACCTCCAGGGCAAGCCTGGACTGCGTGGCCTGGCACACAGGGCCCCTGGGCTCTGGACCCTCTGGCTCAGACTCCCCAGTGAGCTCACCACCCACCAGCCACAATGATCCTCTGCTTCCTGAACCCAGCCCAGCCTCTCCCCACCTCTGGGTTTTCGCTCGTACTGTTCCAGCCATCTGAAATGCCCTTCCCAGCCTCTCCTCGGAACCCATGATCCATGATTTATTAAGACCTGAGTCAAAGGCCACCTCCTCCAGGAAGCTTCCCCTGATCACCTCCATCTCCGAGCACAAGTAACCCTTCCTGCTCTGAGCGCCCTTGCACTGGCTCCTTCAGGGCAGGCCCAGGTCAACCATCCCGGAGTCCTTCCTGCCCAAAGATGGCTGGGTCCAGGTGGATGTCAGGGAGGGCTTACACCAGGCATGCATGCATGAATGATGGAACGAGCTGACAGGTGCTCTGCCTGGCAGACAGGCAGGTGGGAAGAACTAAGCAGGAACCCTCTCCTCCCACATCCTCCCAACAGGATCCTCCCCAGAGCCCCTGGAAGTCCTGAAGCCCCGAGACCCCGCACCAGGACCAGAAACAGAACTCTCACCATCTGCTGAGCTTCCCATTCTCCCTCCCGCTGCCACAATCTTCCCCGGGGCAACTGCGTGCCCATTTCACAGAGGGGGTCTCAGAGGTGATGCTCACATCTTTGGCTCCTCCCAACTCTCCTCCCTCAGGGAACCGTCCCTGCCTCCCCAGGCAGCCCATTCCCCAGGTGAGGGCCGGGGCAGCTGCCCTGCAGATGGAAGGGAAGAGCCTCTCACAGTGCCCGCTCCCGCAGAACAGGTGGGCTTCCACTTGCGCCTCTCCTTCTACAGGAGGAAGGCTGCAGGGACTGGCAGGGACCGGCAGAGACCTTTCACCGCAGAGGCTGCCCCTGAGCTCAGACATGCCTGACAAGACAAGACAAGCCCAGGCAAGATGAATGGACCAGGTCCACTCCAGGCCCAACACGCATCCTGATCCTCGTCTACCCTTCCTGCCCCAGCACCCTCTCCCCCAAAGGCCCGGTTTTCTGGGGCCACTTCCAGGGAGCCGGCCACGGCCCCTGCCTCTCAGGTGAGGATGACACCTGTCACTGGTCCACGTGTGTCCTGGGACCCTCTCAGCACCCCAGTGAGTCTGTGCTCCATTTGCAGCCAGAGGAGACCGAGACTCAGAGCGGGTGACGTGCTCAGGTCTCCCAAGCAAGTTCCTGCTGACTCTTCATCCCACAGGTTTCCCAGTCTCCTGGGGAGGTCCCGGCTCTGAGGGAGACAGGCATGCCTGGCTCCTTGTCTGCATCTCCCGGGCTGGCTAGTCAAGGGGGCCTGGGGGAGACGCTGCCACCCACTCTGTGGCGGGGCCAGCAGGAGTGGGCCTGTCAGTCAGTGTCCGCGCCTGGCACCCACTTACAGCTAGTCAGCAGCGAGGTGAGTGAACCCAAAATGGGGTCCTTTGTCATTGCTAATTAATTTTCCCCACCCTTCCACGCTCAGAGTCATTCATCTTCTGTCTGACTGGGACTCTGCGGTGGGAAGAAGGCAGACGACGCGTTCAAACATTAATCTCGTGTAGAAGAGTGTGCGTGTGTGTGTGTGTTGAGGGGCCCTTCTATAAATAAAACAGTGTGAAATCAGGAGAGATAAGGACAGGAAAGGCAGGGCAGAAGAGAGTCCCTTATGTGAAAAAGAGAGCATCTGTGTGCAGGAGTGCGTGTGTGAGAAGACAGAATGCACGTGTGTGAGAGAAAGCGTGTGGGAGAGGGAGAGAGTGTGTGCGTGTGAGTGTCTGTACTGCGGTGTGGTGTGGGGGCTCTGTGTGTGTACAGAAGTATGTGTATGTACATGTGTGTGTGTGCATGTGTGGTGTGAGGGCCCTGTGTGTGTACATGTACGGTGTGCATGTGTGTGTCTATACTGCATGTGTGGTGTGGGGGCTCTGTGTGTGTACATGCATGTGTGCACAGGTGTGAGAGAAAGCATATGGGACAGACAGACAATGGGTACATGTGTGTGTCTGTACTGCATGTGTGGTGTGAGGGCCCTGTGTGTGTACAGAGGTGTGTGTATATATACATGTGTGTATGTGCATGTGTGGTGTGGGAGCTCTGTGTGTATATGTATGGATACATGCATGTGTGCACAGGTGTGAGAGAAAGCATATGTGAGAGACAGACAATGGGTACATGTGTGTGTCTGTACTGCATGTGTGGTGTGAGGGCCCTGTGTGTGTATGGCTATGTATGTGAGTACATGTGTGCATGTTTGTGTCTATACTGCATTTGTGGTGTGGGGGCTCTGTGTGTGTACATGCATGTGTGCACATGTGTGAGAGAAAGCATATGGGAGAGACAGACAATGGGTACATGTATGTGTCTGTACTGCATATGTGGTATGAGGGCCCTGTGTGTGTACAGCTGTGTGTGTGTGCATATGTGCGTGGTAGTGTGGGGCTCTGTGTGTGTACATGCATGTGTGCACATGTGTGAGAGAAAGCAAATAGGAGACAGACAATGTGTACATGTGTGTGTCTGTACTGCATGTGTGGTGTGAGGGCCCTGTGTGTGTATGGCTGTGTATGTGTGTACATGTGTGTGTGCGTGTGTATTGCATGTGTGGTGTGAGGGCCCTGTGTGTGTACGGCTGTGTATGTGTGTACATGTGTGTGCACATGTGTATTGCATGTGTGGTGTGAGGGCTCTGTGTGTGTATGGCTGTGTATGTGTGTACATGTGTGTGCACATGTGTATTGCATGTGTGGTATGAGGGCCCTGTGTGTGTATGGCTGTGTATGTGTGTACATGTGTGTGCACGTGTGTATTGCATGTGTGGTGTGAGGGCTGTCTATGCACAGCTGTGTGTGTGTGCATATGTGCATGGTGGTGTGGGGGCTCTGTGTGTATGCATGTGTTGTGTGGTGTGCATGTGTGCTGCACGTGCAGTGTGAGGGTCCTGCGTGTGTGTGTTAGTGTGTGCATGTGTGTGCATGCACCCGAGGCAGCACAGTGTGGGGCCAGAAGGTGAGGAATTCCTTCCTCCAGCCCAACTTGCCAATCAGGACCTCCCCGGTGGCTCAGTGGCAAAGACTCCGCCTGTCAATGCTGGAGACGCAGGTTCAATCCCTGAGCCAGGAAAACCCCACGTACCCCGGAGCAACCAAGCGTCTGCATCACAGCTCCTGAGCCTGTGCTCTAGAGCCCACAAGCCATGTGCCACAACTACTGGGTCCGTGCACCCCAGAGCCCGTGCTCTGTAACGAGAAGCCGCCTCAAAGAGAAGGCCACGCATGCGATTAGAGAACAGGCCTGCTCTCTACAACCAGAGAAAAGCCCACACAGCAACAAAGACCCAGCACAGCCAAATAAATAAAAATTATTCTAAAAAAAACTCATCGACCTCCAGTGGTGCATATGATAAGTGTAAGATCCGGCGGAGGAAGGAGAGGGAACTGATCACTGGTGGAGGACACTGCTCATCCCTGGGGGACCCTCCCAAGCCCGTCATGTTGCCATCACAGGACTGATCAAGGGGGCACTCAGGGGCACCACAGCTCAAGTGGGGCTTGTGGTCAGCCTGAGAGGCAGGCTTCCCAGCTTCCCTTGAACAGACACGGGCTGTTCCCAACTTGATTTGGGCCCCAGGCAGGGGAGAGAGGGGTAAAACAAGATTCTGCAATGCTCCAACCAGCAGCTCCAGGGGCCTCACTCCGGGCACCCAGGCAGGGCCCCGGGACAGGGCTCTGGAGCATTTACCACTGACGGGGAAAGGAACCTGGGACCCCGAAGGCCAGCCCCGACTGGTTCAGCATCCTAACAGGGGCTGCAGGAAGGATGTGCCAGGGGACAGGCTGGGAAACCGCAGCTGATGGAGCAGGTCAAGGCTGGCCACCCCCGGAGCCACCCAAGTCCAGTTCCTGCCTAGGGCTGAGATCCTGGACCTGTCACTTGACTCCCCGATGCCTCGCCTCACCCTCCCCCCCAAAACAGGGATAAGAACAGTCCTGCCTTGTCCTGTGGGGAGTGCCTGGCAGAGTGAGGGGACTGTGGAGCAGCTCTTGGGAAGTCTGCGGAATGAGGGTGGCAGGTACCGAAGGGGACTAAGAGACTTGGCCTCTCTTGTCTCAACAGACCAAGCCCACGGCCCATGCTGAAACCGTCTAGAAATGCAGGGTGGAGTGTAACAAGCACGACTTAAATGCCCCAGGACCCCCAGCCTCTGAAGCCGGGAATGTGGGTCTTCATGGCTGTGAGGCAATGGGAGGAGGTTAGTAGGGGCTGTGACCGCAAAGCTGGCCCTGAGAAGGCTTCTGGGAAAAGCAGATGCTCCCACCAGGGAGAGGATGCTTCCCTTGGACCCCCGACCCAGACTTCCACAGGTGGTGAACCTGCAGGCCCCCAAAACTCTAGGCCAGGAAACGACTGGAAAGCAGTCCCTGGCTGTGTTACAGGCTGCGGCAGACATCCTCTCTGTGGGGCACCCCCAAGTCAGGCTTCCCAGAGCCCCCTGATAGAGCCTTGCAGAACATAAGCGTGCTTGTGTGCTCAGTTGCCCAGTCGTGTCTGACTCTTTGTGACCCCATGGACTGTAGCCCCGTCAGGCTCCTCTGTCCATGGGATTCTCCCGGCAAGAATACTGGAGTGGGATCTTCCCGACCCAAGGATTGAACCCACATCTCCTGCATTGCAGGTGGATTCTTAACAGCTGAGCCACCTGGGAAGCTAGAACAAGAGCAGGCAACCTTAAATTACAACACCCCAAACACCTTGGAGAATTACTGCAGAGCCTGAAAAATCAGTATTTTTTTTTTTTTTAAGATTTAAAAGATTTTCCTAATAGCAAAAGAGCAAAGGGTTATAGGTGGTTGGAGTCAAGTCCCAGACCCAGCCACTCCTCACTCCGAGCCAGGAGGACCGAGGGTCAGGAGCCCAGCAAGGGGCACAGCAGTCCACACTGGCCTCACTGTGGTGGCCCAGCGGCCTCTGGCCTGCAGGGGCAGTGCGGGCTGCCTCGGGTCCCGGCCCCACCCAGGATCCTACCCCACTGACCCAGCCTTCCCAGGACTTTGACCACATGCTGGTAAGAGGTGCTGAGAAGCAAGGGAAAAGTTAGGAGCTCATAATTTCATCCTCTAGTCTTTTTTCTCTAAAAGATGTATTTCATCAAGTCTCTTAGAAAGCATTTTATTTTAGCAACCTCTCTGTCTTCAGTTCTGGGCAGGCCCAGCAGGACTCTCAGTTACTGTGGGACCTTCAGCCAGTCACTTCACTTCGTGGGCCTCAGTCTTCTCAGCTATATACAGGGGACCAGGGTCAGACCTCCTCCTGGTGGTGAAGGTTTGAGCTGCTGGAGCAGCTACAAGTGTAGAGCCTCTGGTCAGCTCAGTGGTGTGAACAGTAAGTATGTTATTGTCTCATCAGCACCTTCGGGGCACAGGTTTTAAATTCTCTGGCAGCTGAGTTCCTGTCTGCCCACCCCACCCTGCACCAGGCCTGCTCCGTGCAGAGAGAAGCGGGAGCTCAGGCTGGAGTCCACCGCCAGCCTCGCCCAGGGCCACACAGGCTGTAGGTAGACAACCTCCCCCAGCCTCCGTTCTGGACAGTCAAGGCCGTAGCTGGAAAGGTTTGGGGGTGGGTGGGACTACCGTATGTTGAACGCCTAGTGTGTGCCAAGCATCTTACGCAAAAGACCTGACTCCTAAGAACACCCCTGCACAAGGGGACTGCCCAGTCATTTCACAGAAGCCAAGGCCTGGCCCGAGGTCACCGCTCATGCTGGCGGTTTGCAGAGTGCTGGACCCTCAGCCTCCAGCTGCCCCCAGGCCCTGCCCTGCCCGCAGGCGGCCAGGCCTCCGAGTCACCGAGCAGGATCCCAGCCCAGACGCCCAGCAGCGGCCCGGCCGCCACTTCTCAAAGTTTCCTGTCTCAGCTGGTTTAGATGCCTCCTTTCAAAATACCAGACGTAATTAGACCAGATGGACTAGCTGCGTGCCAACTTCACTCCCTCTCTCACTCCTTAAAAAAAAAAAAAAATCAAGGCCGTTTTCAGTTAAATGAGAACAAAAAATGCATCCAAAACCCATAAATGAATACGGTATGTATACGGAATTTTTTTTTTCTAACACTTAGGATCTTGTAACAGCTGAGCTCTTCCTCTTCTTCTGCGCTTGGTTCCCGCTCCCTTCCTCTCAGCTGCTCTGGGCCAAGGCTCAGAACCCAGTGCCCAGTCTGCATCTGAGGAGACCAGAGATGACTTCTACAAAGTCACAGTGCCCCGGAAGGGTGGCCACACAAGCCTGTGGCTCCCAGAGAGACCCTCATCCCTCCCGTCCTGGGCTGAACAGGGGATGTGGTGATATGACCCCGCCACCCTGGAAGATAGGTCCCTGGTTTCCTGGAGCCTCGACTATTCTGGTCAGAAAAAGAGATTTGAAAGAAATCGGTTGCCAGGGTAATTAAGACAGTGTGGTCCTGGAGCTAAGTGGACTGAAGGGGCAGGAGACAGCCCGGACACAGCTCCCTGTGTGTCGGGTGAGGAGGGCAACACAGAGCAGCCAGGAAGGACGAACTCCGTATGCGTGCGGGGCCACGCAGAAAATCCCCAGATGGGATCCCTACCTCACACCATCAGTGCAATCAAGGCCAGTGGAGCTAACACCTAAACAGAAAGGGCAAAACTGTGAAGATCTCAGATAATGTGGAAGCATATTCATGACTTCAAGGGAGGGCTTTCTTAAATAGGACACAGAAAGCACTAACCACAAAGAAAAACACAGGCCTGTGACTGCTTAGGCTGCTTCCCAGGTGGCTCAGATCCCTGGGTCGGGAAGATCTCCTGGGGAAGGAAATGGCCACCCACTCCAGTACTCTTGCCTGGAAAATTCTATGGACGGAGGAGCCTGGTAGGTTAGAGTCCATGGGGTCGCAAAGAGTAGGACGTGACTGAGCGACTTCACTTTGCACCAAAATGAAGACCTTCTGGTCATGGCAGCCCACGCCTGTATTCTTCCCTGGAGAATCCCATGGGCAGAGGAGCCTGGCAGGCCATGGTCCATGGGGTCGCAGAGAGTCGGACACAACTGAAGCGACTAAACACACACGGTCATCGGAAGGTGCCACTAAGAGAGGGAAGAGGCAGGTCATAGGGGAAGAAATGCCACTTGAGACATTACACATTACGATGGGCTTGCCTGCCAAATAAAGAATCTCTATGAATAAATACAAAAAAGGCAGACAACCCTGTTTTTAAACAGGCAGAAGACCTGAGCCCATCACAAAAAAAGAAAGCTAAATGGCCAAGATTCTCAGCTTCACGGTCCATCAAGGGAACGCAAGTGAAGACCACATAGTGATACCAACCCAGCCGCCAGATGGGCACAACTCACAAGCTGCACAGAGTGCTCACAGGGGGGTGAGACAAGTGACTGCTGCCTCTTGGCCCCCACTGAAGAGCTGTGCAGAGGCTCTCCTGACCACCCCATTCCTAGGTGTGTGGGGGGTGGGCATCCTCATTCAAGAGTATATCTCTCTGTGTATTAAGATACATCAAGGATGTTCACAGTAGTATTATTTATAATGGGCCTATTTGTAGAGTGGATAAATAAGTCATGAAATATTCATACCGTGAAATCCTACACAGCAATGAAAAAAGACCCAAGCACAGCTGCACATGATGGCCTGGAGGAATCTTAAAAATATAACATTGAGTGAAAAAAGCAGGCAAGGTACAACACGTGAGCCCATTTTTACAACATTCAAAAAACAAGCAGAACCCAGCGATCTCAGGATTAGGGTGGCCAGACGATCTCCCCATTAAATTTGAATTTCAGGCAAACAATATATAGTTGTGTTTTTTTTAGTGTAAGTACATTTTGGTGGTTCAGATGGTAAAGAATCTGCCTGCAATGCAGGAGACCTGGGTTCGTTTCCTGGGTCAGGAAGATGCCCTGGAGAAGGGCATGGCTACCCACTCCAGTATCCTTACCTGGGAAATCCCACAGACAGAGGAGCCAAGTGGGCTACAGTCCACGGAGTCTCAAAGGATCAGACACGACTGAGCAAAAACACTTCCACTTTTGACATTTAAAATATTGCAGAGGGCATATTCAGATTAAAAAATTATTCTCTCTCTGCCTCTGACCATCCTGCAAAGTGGGGTTGCTAATGGTGTCCTGTCATGGGGGAAAGAGCCAGGCTGGATCCATTCTTGGGCCCCCTCTCCCGCAGAGGGCTGGGCACCTGATGGCCACTGTGGGCCTCCAAGTGTGTGTCCAACAAGAAGTGGAACCGCTCAAGTCTGACCCACTGGTCTCCCAAGCAGAGCATCTCCGGGTGGTCGTCCTTAAAGGAAAGGCCAGTCGTGATAACTGTGAGTTTTCTGTCTGCTTCCTCCTCCCGGCTGACTTTGGTGAGTTCTCAATATCAAGGCTAGCCTGGTCCCACTCCTGACCTCCCAAGTCCAGCACCAAAAGGACCTCCCTGAGAGCCGGCCGGTGCATCCCTCCACCTACAGGGAATCATCAGCCTCAGGCAGAGAAATGGTGGCCCTCTAGGAAGTGGAGAGGTTGGGAGGACACCAGGCTCAACCACAGTGTATCTCTGCTTGCATGCCCCTTGTAGCAGGCAGCTCACCACTCAGCAAAGCCACACTCTCCTCTGGGCTCCCACCTGTGGGATAGATTTCCTACACTGACAAGAGCCTGCCTCTTGTCCCTGATCTGTCTCCTCGGACGACACAGACTAGGTCTGCCCCTCAGCCCCGGGCAGCTTTGCCCACACACCCCAGATGCCATCGATATTAGGCTACTCAGGGCTATCAGTTTATTTGATCCCTGATCCCCGCTTGCTGGCATTATGATGCTGCTAAAGTCGCCTATCTTCCACATGGTAGTCAATATGTTAAGGGCACAGGAAAAAGAAAAGGAAAACCCGGAACATCTGAATTTAATAATAATCATCGTCAGCTTTGCTGTCTGTCCCCTCCAAGCGGCCCTGTGCCCAGGTGGCTGGCACCGGGGGCGAGCTCACCCTGCCTCTCCCTCGACAGATAGTTGGGGGGGGAGGTGCGCAGACCCCCTGCCCTCAAATCAGGCAGAGTCAGCAGCCGGGCCACGAGGCTCTCTGGCCGGGAACCCCTTCTCGGGACTGCTCACTGCCCCTCCACCATGCAGCTTCACCCAGGGCAGCACAGAGAAGATGCTATGGCCCCCTCGCTCAGAAGGGAGACAGAGGCTCAGAGAGATGAGACATGCTGAGGTCAGACGAGGAGTAAGAGTCGGGACAGTGGGGATGGCCCTGTGTGTCTGGGCCCAAGGTACAAGCGTGACTGAGCACCAGCTGGGCACACACGAGCACACGGGTGTCCCTTTCAGGCCTTGGATGTAGCATGCCAGGTCCCCAGAGGCCCAGGACACTGGCTACAGGCAGAAAGAGTACCAGGAGCCCAGGGGGAGGCCACCACCCACCACGGCAGCCGCCAGCCCACCCGACAGCCCAGCCTCTCGCGTCTGCCCTCTTCCTGAGACCCTGGAAGCCACACTCCACCCCAGTGTGCCCACGACCCTCTGTCTGGCCCTCGCCGGGGCTGTTCCCTCTGCCTGTCACACCCTTCCTGGGCCCCCAGAGCTGCCTGTGTCTATGGCTCTCCTGTAGGGAGCCTTCCCCAACCCCAGCTTCTAGAGCTCCTCGCGACTTTTGTTGAATCAAGGAGTTGGTGGTTGATGTGCCTCCCACAAGCATGAAAAGCTCATGACTGCAGGAGCTGCACGTGCCTGGCTCATGGCACGCCCCCAGGGCAAACACCTGATCGATGAATGAACTGATCATGAGAACGTCACTCTGATCCTCAGATGTCAGTGTCCACACGGGCCAACAAGGCAGGTGTGAGGTGTGTCCTGAGGCTGTTCAGAGAACCCAGGAACACATGAAGAGCATGTTGTTCCACGCCTGGCGCACAGTAGGTCTTCATAAAGGGGCCTCCAACATGGAGCAGACCGAGAGTCAGGAGAACCACCCACCGGGGGCCTGGGCAAGCCGCATCCTCACCTGGGCCTCTACCTGCCCTTACATTAAATGAAATTATTGCAAGCCTGGCCCTCCCTTGGGGGCTGCTGAAGTACTAGCAGGAACACAGCTCCCTCTGTCCTGGTCTCCACCGCAGCAGTAATAAACACAACCAACCTTCAAGGCCTCACTCTGGGCATAGCCTCCATCTGGACGGGTCCACACAGACCTCACAGCCTCCCTATAAGGGTGTTGGGATCATTTTCCTAGACAGATGGACCAGAGAGGCTAAGGTACTTGCCCAGAGTCGCACAGTGAAGAAGTGGGGATGTGTCGCAGTTTGAACAGCCCTTCCCTCACCACTCCACTGCCCAACCACGACTGTAGCTGAGACGCCAGCGGGCCTGGAGGCAGGGGCCCGCCTTCCCAGGCACGCAGGTCCCAGCAGGGTAAGGCCGCAGCAGGAAGTCAGGATTAACTCCACGATGCCAGGAAGCAGATGCAAGCAACTGGTTCATGCAGAGAAACTCAGCGAAATTTCCCCAGCACAGGAGTCCACATCTTGCCTGCTCCCAGCCCCAGACAGGGCCCAAGGGAACCTGGGTTGCTGCATGGAATGCCAGCTCCTGGCCTGCATCTTGGAATGCAGATGAGATGCCCTTTAGCCCTCTGTCTGCATCAAGGGCTGTGAACCAACAGCAGCCCAGGAAGAGTCTGACAGGGCCCAGCACATAACAGCGGCTCCTTCCCACCTCCTCCACCTACGGAAACACCAATTCAGTTCCATTCAGTCGCTCAGTCGTGTCTGACTCTCTGTGACCCCGTGGACTGCAGCACGCCAGGCCTCCCTGTCCATCACCAACTCCCAGAGTTTACTCAAACTCATGTTCATTGAGTTGGTGATGCCATCACGGAAACACCATGCCTCCTTCAAATACCCTCTCCCACAGGGAGCCCTCCTAGATCTCACCAAGCCCCGCGCGAGGTCTCTTCTCTGTCCTGCAGCCCCTCCCACTCCTGCAGCCTGGGGCTGGGCCCGCCAAGGCGTGGGGTGGAGGTGTGCACCCAGCTAGGAAGAAAGGTAAGGGCCAAGGAAAAGATGCTCACCCTTTCAGGCTCTGGGGGGCCTGCAACTAAAGGGTCCACAACTGCTGGTTCTGGGGCCACAAAAGGCAAAGCAGAGACCAGGAGCAGCTGGAGCATGCTGCAGCTGGACCCCAGCAAGGCCGACAGCAGCCTCATCCAGGCCTCAGCAGCTCTAGCACATGGCCTCGAGCTGGCAGAGGGGCCACAGGGCTGGCCTGGCAGCCTGGCCAGGAGCCTGGGGAGCTGGCTGTCAAAGGGGTTCTTTGGAGCTCAGCTGTGGGGCTGCATCGAGCTGCTCGGGGTGGGACGGGAAGGACGCTGAGTGATGCCTGCTGCCCCCCCGCCGCCCCGGCCCTGCCGTGCTCCGTCCCACACGCTGGGCTCTGGGGAGGAGGGGGCAGGAGGGGAAGTGGGGGCGGCTCCACACAGCAAAGAACAAGAATGGTGTCTCTGTTCGTGGAAAGCTTGGTGCAGCCACTCGGCTCAGCTGAACCCTCCTGACAGCTTTACAACCACTCTCCACGGGAGGTGCCCGTTATTCCCATTTTGCAGAGGCAACGGAGGCAAGGAGAGGTTAAGCGACTCTCCCAGGGTCACACAGCCCATAGGAAATGAGGCCAAGAGTTGAGCTCAGGCAGTTTGGTCCCAAAGCAATGCTGTTAACTTCTAAGGAATACAAGTTTAAAAGAAAAAAAAATGTTGTGTGTCTGTGTATGGGTATGTGAGTGTGCAGGGGAGACAGGCTGTGGGAGACCACTGGGCAAAGAGATCCAGCCCAGAGTCCCCAGTCTGACACCTGACCCTCCGGACCCTTGACCCTCATCTCCCCGCCTCCCCACCTGCACCTCACACTCCGGTACTCCCATCACCTCCAGGCCTCCATTTACCCTGGTTCCTCCTCTGACAACCACCTCCTGCTTTTTAGCCTAAACACACCTCCCCTCCTGGTCTGAGCTCTCACGGCCTGACTCGGCCACTTCCTTTCCCAGCCTTGGCCGCAAGCTCATCACACCTGAGTGCCATACCAGACCATGTCTGGGATCCCATGGGCTTCCAGGAGGGTTTGTGGAGGCCCTGTACATGACGAGGACTGGGGAGGTGACCGCAGGCACCTCTAGGGGCTCAAGGACAGCCCGGCATCTCACCCTTGCCCCTTGAGGGAGCCTTGGCAGGGTGGGACCACGTCCTAAACCCACCTGCAGCACCCAGGCAGCAGGGGTCACCTGCCACATCAGCGGGGGCAGCCCAGGCTTCCTGGCTACTCTCAGTTGGCAGCTGCTCTCCCTGAAGTCTCTGCACCCAGACAGACCCCATGTCCCCTGGATCGTCCATCACCTCCCTAAGTGCGCTGCTCTGGCTAATGGCACAGCCTCAGGCCCTGTCACCTTCCACTCCTGGGAATGCCCCTCTCTTCCCATGTGGCTCTGGTCACCCCATCCCCTCCAGGGGCCCCTCCACGATCAAGCCACTCTTTAAAGCCCCTGAGGTCTCTCCTTCCTGTGTATCCTCCTCCCCCTGCCAGTACTCGGCATCTTGTGGCCACTGCCAGCTGGGCCTCTAAGGCCAGTCGGTCTGTCCACCTGTAGAACAGGGACAATAAAGGAGTCCTCACAGGGGCCAAGTATTAGAGACAGTTCTGATGAAGACTTAAGCCCAGGGCCCAGCTGACTGTAACCACTCAGGGATGATTTGTTGTCATCGTCATCAACATCGTAATCTTAACACCATGATCATCACCACCATCACCTTCACCATAACCACCACCTCCATCATCACCATCACCTTCACCAGCACCAGCACCATCACCACCACCTCCATTATTACCACCATCACCACCACCTCCATCATTACCACCACCATCATCACCACCACCACCATCACCATCACCTTCACCAGCAACAGCACCATCACCACCACCACCATCACCATCATCACTACCACCTTCACCATCATCACCACCTCCATCATCACCACCTCCATCATCACCATCACCACCACCACCACCTCCATTATCACCACCATCACCACCACCTCCATCATTACCACCACCATCATCACCAATACCACCACCACCATTGACATCACCTTCACCAGCAACAGCATCATCACCACCACCACTATCATCACCACCACCTTCACCATCACCATCAACATCACCACCACCATCACTCTCATCACCACCATCACCACCACCATCATCACCACCACCTTCACCATCACCACCAACATCACCACCACCACCTTCACCATCACCATCACCCTCATCACCACCATCACCACCACCACCTTCACCAGCACCAGCACCAACACCATCATCACCACCATCACGTTCACCATCACCATCACCTTCACCACCACCACCACCATCACCTTCACCACCACCATCACCATCACCTTCACCACCACCATCACCATCACCTTCACCACCACCATCACCACCACCATCATCAGCACCACCATCACCTTCACCAGCACCATCACCATCATCACCACCATAGCCATCACCATCACCTTCACCACCACCATCACCATCACTTTCACCTTCACCAGCACCTTCACCAGCACCATCACCATCATCACCATCACCATCACCTACACCAGCACCACCACCACCATCATCATCACCTTCACCAGCACCATCACCATCATCACCTTCACCAGCACCAGCACCATCATCACCTTCACCAGCACCAGCACCATCACCATCATCACCTTCACCAGCACCAGCACCATCATCACCTTCACCAGCACCAGCACCACCACCATCACCTTCACCATCACCATCACCAGCACCACCACCACCACCATCACCATCACCACCATCACCATCACCTACACCAGCACCACCACCACCACCATCATCATCACCTACACCAGCACCACCACCACCACCATCATCATCACCTTCACCAGCATCATCACCATCATTACCTTCACCAGCACCAGCACCACCACCATCATCACCTTCACCATCACCATCACCAACACCACCACCACCATCACCATCACCAGCACCATCACCACCATCACCTTCATCATCACCAGCACCATCACCATCATCATCACCTTAACCAGCACCAGCACCATCATCACCATCACCACCACCACCATCACCTTCACCATCACCACCACCACCATCACCTTCACCAGCACCAGTACCATCATCACCATCACCACCACCACCACCATCACCATCACCTTCACCATCACCACCACCATCACCACCACCACCACCACCACCACCTTCACCATCACCTTCACCACCACCACCACCATTACCATCACCACCACCACCACCACCATCATCACCACCATTACCACCATCATCACCACCACCACCATCACCATCACCACCACCACCACCATCACCATCACGTTCACCATCACTACCACCACCATCATCACCATCACGTTCACCATCACTACCACCACCATCATCACCATCACCTTCACCATCACCTTCACCACCACCATCATCACCACCACCTTCACCATCATCACCACCACCACCACCACCATCATCACCACCATTACCACCATCATCACCACCACAATCACCTTCACCATCACCACCACCACCACCATCACCAGCATCACCACCACCACCACTGCCATTATCACCACCACCATCATCACCATCATCATTACCTTTACCATCACCATCATCACCACCATCGCCATCACTCGAGTTACTATGGACACACTGACCATCACAGAGACCAGTCATGACCTGTTCTCACCCTGATGCCCACTCAGCCAGGTGAGCCTAGGGATAAGGCCTGATTGCTCCGTGTCTCCAACAGGGAACAAAGTCTTGATGCATGCTGGTGATTTAAACAACTGCTGTCCCCAGTACAGTAAACCGGGCCTTTGGCCCTCCATGGAAATTCTGACTGCCTCGTCTCAGTCTGGCTAATCAGTCATCACCTCCACCCAAGCATCTTCTGTGTGTCAGAGGGACAGACAATAGGGAGATTACTGGCATATAGGATGACAGTTAAAAGCAGGGATTCTGGAACCACCTGCCTGGGTTTAATCTCAGCTCTGCCCATTCCTGGCTGTGTGACCTTCAGCAAGACCCTCACCCTCTCTGTGCCCCAGTTTCCTCACCTGGAAGATGAGGATAATAATAGTGCCTGTCTAAATGTGAGCCAGTATAGCATATCCAATTATCTGTCAGATATGGGGAAACCAAGGCTCAGAGAGTGGCAGTGACCTGCCCAGGGTCACGTGGCATGAGGGGACAGCTGGCCCCAAGTCTCTCCATAGTTTCTCCCAGCCCCACCTCCCTCTGAGCACTCAGCCTCAGCTCCACCATCCCCACTACTCTCGCATAGCTTCACCGTCGCCAGCAGTCAGGACAGCGTCCACACACTCACCACGGGGAGCCGTAGATCCGGAAGCCCCGCACGGTGACCTCCGAGTCCTGCAGGTAGATGCAGTTGGTCAGCAGCGACTGCACATTCTCATAGTTCTCGGGCTTCAGCTTCGACACGGACGGGAAGTAGTAGAAGTCCTGCTTGATGAGGTCAGCCATGAACTCCTGGTCGAACGTCAGCTCGTGGTTCCCGGCGATCACGATCTTGTACTCGTAGGGCAGGCTGCCTGCAGAGCCGACAGAGACACACACACACACACACACACACAGGGGCCACTGCTGTTGGCTTCTGGAGGCCACAGGGCCGTTGGGGGAAGGGAGGCAGGCAAAAGCCCCTGGGAGCCCTGGCAGAGGTGACCCTCCTTCCAGACAGGTGCCCTCTGATCACCAACCCTGAGGTCCCCCTGTCCCCATTTCTGCTGGGTGGCCGACTGAAGCTCCCCCAGACCAGCAGGAAGGGGCTGGGCAGCTTCCTGCTGGGCCTCTGAGCTGCAGGGGCCCTGCCTCATTCTCAGGACTTCTCCACATCCGGTTCTTCTGTCCTGGCCAATTCCGCCCGGGAAGGAGACCCCGCTCCTGGGTCCCCGCCTCCCCGTCTCAGGCCCCTTCACCTGGGGGCTGCACAGTGAGTGGTTCTCCTGACACTTGGTCTGTTCATCATTGCCTCACCAGTCACCCTACTCCCCCACCAAAAAAAGACATCTCTTTTTGGGGGCCAAACTGCACAGTATGTGGGATCTTAGTTCCCAGACCAGGGATTGAACCAGAAGGCAGAGTCTTAACCACTCGACTGCTAGGAAGTCCCCAGACTTCTTTACAGGTTGGAGAAAAATAGCATTCTCTCTTCTCTGGTGTTTGTCAACTCAGGGAGGTTGTCCAGTGACAGGCATGGGGGCTCTGAGGGCTGATAGCTGGGACTCAGACACTAATGAGCCATGTGACTCAACCTCGTCTGTTTAACGGACCTCTGTTTCCTCACCCGTGACATGGGAAGAAAAATGTCTGCCTCGCAAGACTGTTCTGGGATCAGGCAAGCCAATGAATGGAAATGCAAAAAGGCTTTGAGGTTCAAAAAGGAGTCGGCTTCCTTGGGCCAGAGTTTGCAACTAGAAGCCAGCATGCCAGCCCTACCCACTGACATATTGTTTGGCGAAAAAAAAACTTTCTCGTCTTTTTAAAATTTCAATTTGTTGCCAACGTTAAAATTTAGAGAAACTCTCAGTAAAATGTCATTCTTTCTGTTTTCTAGAAATCAATCCATTTTAAATCTCACAATCTTGGCCCAGGCAAGTGCTAGGTACCTATGCCTCCTGCAGGCAAGAAGCAGGTCAGTTTGGCACAGTCCCAACCTGTCTCTACCACTGACACCTGGGCCCGCTGCACTCATTTTAAGGCACTGGGGTTTATGGCCCGGCCACAGTCCCTGGAGACAACAGGGGGACAGACCTGGCCCCTGCCCCTTAGCTGCCAACGAGACCACGGCGCTGAGCTCTGCAAGGCCCCTCTGCCACCCGCCTCACCCACCTTCCTATCTGTCATCCCGCCCTGGCCCAGGGATGCTGAGCAGTCTGCTTGTTCCCCTCACAGGAGAGCTTCGGGGGCAGACAGGAGATACGTGGGCTTCACCCAGCTCCAGCCCAAGCAGGTCCCAGCAGAAATGGGGAAAGCAAAGGCCCCACCAGGACCCCAGGTGACACGGTGCAGAGACCCCTCCCCCCAACCTCCAGTGATGCTCAGGCTGCCTGTGGGGAGGGGAGAGGGCCTGAGGGCATCACAAAGAGAAACCCGCCACTTCCTGGACCTCGCTGTCGGGCCAGCCACCCTTGGTGACAGGCTGGCTGCTCCCGAGGCAGGTTTGGTGACCTCTGGTCTCGTAACTGGGGAACCAGGTTCCCACGTCAGGGCCCTGAGGTCCCACAGCAGGTGAGCGGGGCAAGTGATGCTAGGCGCTGGTCCAGCTGACCCCACACCTCCGGGTCAGCGGCTCAGATTCTTTCAAGGCCATCAGGCCAGCTCCTCGCCGCACTGGAGTCACAGCTGGAGCAGCGGCCATCACAACTGCCTTCCAGCGCTGGTTCTCTGTGTTTCTACTTCACATCACCCATCCGTCCCACCCCAAGTGCCTCCCCGCACTAATGTATTTATGTCATGTCTCAGACTGGGGGTGTTGCTTAAGCAAATTAGCAAATTACTCCAACCGTACAGTTTCATTTATTTCCGCAGCTCCCGACTACCAGGGACTGGGGAGTGGGCAGGAGACAGTCGGCTCTCTCCGGTTCCTCCCACCTTGGATCAGAGGAGGTGACTGAGGCTTCTTCCCTCCCAGGGGAGGACGAGCTCCTGTACACAAAGCCAGGCAGGGGCAGGAGCCCCAACAAGCTGTCATGACACCCTCAAATACCGTCTGGTCTCTCCAAAACATGGGTGCCGTGCAGCCTGGAGAAAGACGAGCTCTGTGTGTGAACACAGAGACCTCCCAGCCCCACATCCTCCTGAGCTGGAGCTCCAGCCCCAAGCACATCTGTCTGAATGTGGCAACTCACCAGCTATTTAACCTTCAAAGACACTTAAGCTACTATCCCCATTTTACAACTGGGAAAACAGAAGCTCAGAAAGGTTACACAAATCAATAATAAAGTGATGCACAAGCACAGAGGGTACTGGACATTTAGTCTTTGTAGCTCGGCCTCATCAAACTCACCCTGAATCCACACCATCATGCTACACTGCTTCTCAGGGGAAGACCGATCACTGGGTGGATGATGGATGGGTGGGTGAGTGAGCCGATGGGTGGACAAAGATGAAAGGATTATGGACAGATGGAGGCATTTATAAATCAATCCACCCATCTTGAGATAGCTCTGCCTCCTTTATACCACCTGATCTCTCTCTAGCTGGATCCCTCCCTTTCCTCCAAATTTTTCCTCCAACTGTCCTGGCGTGGCTTATTTTTCAGGCACACAGAACAGCAGTCACACCAGCCAGCCTCTAGGAGGACACACAGGGTGAGGTGGGGACTCGAAAGACAGGACATTCGGGGAGAGTGGCATGGGGACCTGAGGGTCTGCTCAGCTCCTGGGCCAGGTGGGCCTTGCTGGGTGGGTCAGGGGGTGGTCTCCCAGCCTCAGGTCTGGGAGAAGCAGCAAGTTCTCATGGAAACCTCCGGGATTTTCAGAGCTGGTGAACATTGTTATGCATTTGTATTCTGCGTGGTAACATTCAGCCCATCTTTCCAAAATGCTTCCTTTCTTCTCAGCCAGCTCACTTGAGATCTTGGCATTTGTGGGCCATGGCTTTGTGGGCGGTGAAAAAGACCCATCAGGTATTCATCAGCAGAGCTCTGGAAGATGACCATATTGTTTTAACTTTTCATTGGCCATCTATGTCCAAATAGACACACACCCACACATGGCGTGCACACAGCAGCAAGTGTGCGCGGGGTTCAAGGCACAGAGAGGGATGTGAACAAAATCCACTACTTACACTTCCAAGATTAATCTTCCTCCAAAAGGTTACAATTCTTTCTCGCTAACACTTTCCCATCTCATTTAACAGAAAATGCTGCCTTCCAACTGCATAATCTGTTAAATTCAACAAGATACGTGCAAGCTTCTCCATAATCTGCGCTGTTCCCGGAGCAGCGTATGGAGCCCGGCAGAGTTGTAGTGTGTCTGAATGCAGCGGCAATCAGACAAATACCCCCTTACGGCTCCCCTGCCTGCACATCCCCGGCTTGCAGAAAACAGCAGAGGGGACTGGAATAAAGAGACGGCGTTAACGATCTCTGATTGCATTTTTAGTGCATCTTTGACAGTTCTGTGTTTAAACACTTGCCGATGTCTGGGAGAGTCACATGAGCAGACTTTTGGGGATGGCACGCGGTCTAGAGTAACTCTGGAATGTGGAGCCAGCCTCGAGCCATCGTGGGGGCTGCATGTGGCTTGAGTGCCCGCATGCCACTGCCGTGCACGTGTGGAGGACACGGGCCAGCGATGCAGGAAGGGAATTCTGAGTGTAGCACGAGCGGGCAGGGGAGGCTGAAGACAGGAGCCTGGGACAAGGGCAGGGCTGAGCGGGGCAGCACGCTGCCGAGGCTGTGCTCCCCACAGACGCTGGTTTCTGCTGCCCTGTGCCGGGCACCGTGATCAGCAATTCATACTCGATGCTTCTAGGTACGCTTAGAAAGCAAAGCTGGACCCCATCTCCGCCTCCTGGCTATGTGGCCTGGAGGGAAAAACCATCACTTCTCTGAGCCCCAGCATCCTCACCCATAAAGGTGGAATGTTTGGGGCTCCTCACAGAGTTCTTAGAAAAATCAAACCAGGGAAGACATGTAAAGCTTCTGTATTGCACTTAAACAGAAGGTTGTTTTAATCAAGGGTGGTAAGACTCGCAGACTTGGAAATGACTGTCCTGAGGAAGAAGTTTATACTCACAAATCCCTAAAAACAGGACAAGGGGGTGGAAGATGAGCTAGTGAATAAGGTGGGTGGGCTCTGGGAGAAAGGGCTGATCCTCGATGTCTGCTCCTGGCCCTGGGGTGACCAGGACAGTGTACAAGAACCTTGGAGAGGGTGTGGCTGGGGGCTGGGGGTGGGTAGGGGTGGAGAACTCTGGATGGGCTGGTTTGCTTCTGAAAGGTGTGCTCAGAACCGAGTCCTTACTCTTCTCGTCAATGAGTAAACTCTGGAGGGCTAGTCCCACCAGAGACTTGGAGTCAGCCAGCCTCCAAGATATCAAGTCAGAATTCAGAATACTCAAAGGCAGGATTTATACAACCCAGACAGCAGCTGTCATGATTGTAGGGCTGGAAGGAGGATGAAATGGCATGCTTTACCAGGAAAATCAGTATTCTCAGGGCTTCCCAGGTGGTTCAGAGAGTAAAAAATTTGCTTGCAACACGGGAGACCCAGGTTCAATCCCTAGGTCAGGAAGATTCCCTGGAGAAGGGAATGGCTACCCACTCTGTATTCGTGCCTAGAGATTTCCATGGACAGAGCAGCCTGGTGGGCTACAGTCCATGGGATCGCCAAGAGCTGGACACGACTGAGTAACTCACGCTTTCACCGTCACTCTTTCACCAGGAAATCCAGAGATGGGAGCTGGGAGGATGGAGATGAGAAAACAGACCTAAGGAAGTTAGGTCACTTGCCTGGGGTCACAGAGGAGCACCGGAATCCAGACTGCCTGGCCAGACCTGGGTGTTCAGACCCCCACCACGGGACAGACGGTCCTGGGAGGGTGGCCACTCCGCCAAGCTGCAGGCCGGCCGGCTCGCGGGCCCTGTGTGGGAAGCTCTGGATTTATAACCGAACATGAGTGCCCATATTTAAAAGGCAAATGCAATTTTTCTTCTGTTTCCTCCTAATAGCCAAAATGTTTAACTTTCAAACATTTGTTTTTCCTGGGAAATGTTTTAAAACCAGGAACACTCAGTCCTCATCTATTTAAATGCTCGTTTCAATCGCTACGGCAGACCCCATATGACTTGAGGCTGAAAAGGACAGTTGAAAGGTTTCTGTGTTCTTTCTCCCAAAAATTAGGCCTCCTATAGCCAGAAAGATTTTGCGGAAACTTCCCCAGAAGTCACAGCTTGCCAGAACACACACCCGCGCACCAAACACTTCAGGAAAGGCCCCTTGAGACCTTCACCAGGGGCCAAGCTGGTGACCCTTATGTAGCACGCGTGCAGAATTCAAGGCTATGGCGCCCCCTCCAGGCCAGGCCCCGTCGGTGCCACGACCTCACCTTCCCGCAGCACGGCACACCATCCACCTCTGAACTGCCTAAGGCTTCCTGACATTTGCTCACACTGTTCCACTCACCTAGGACTCCCTTCCTGCCTTCTTCCTGAGCCAACTCCAATTTAACTCACCCGTCACCAGTGGGCCCAACTGCCACTTCCTCCAGGCTGCCTTCCATGATCACCCACTTTCACCCAGCCCTGCCCTTCCATGATCACCCGCTTTCACCCAGCCCTGCCCTTCCATGATCACCCGCTTTCACCCAGCCCTGCCCAGCCTACACTCTTGCTGTCAGCTGCTTTGTCCACTTCCCCCATCGGCCGGACGTCCTGACCCTGGAACCCACCTGCTTCCTCCCTGCACCTAGCACAGGGCTGGCTACACGGGGAGGTGCTCATACACGTTCCCTGAATCCCATGCAGGACTAAGGATGAGGGGTAGATGGTGAGGTCACTGAGTCACCAAAGGTCCCCCAAGCAACCCACCGCGGAATGTTCTGGAAGGGCCATCACTAAGATGACCAGCACATCTCGCGGCAGACCCCAAGCTGTCGTGTCTTTCACTCAACAGACGTCAGTGGGGTATGAGGCCTGGGTGCAGGGCTGGTACCCAGAGGCTCCAGGAAGAGCCTGGGCTGGAGGCCGGGAGGCCTGGGCTTAGCCTCACCTCTGATACCACCTCCCCGGACCCAGGTGAGGCCTCCCCTGCTCAGGCCTCAGTTTCCCCATCAGTCCCACAAGGAGGTGACATGGAGGTCCTGACCTCTTTTCAGCTTCCTAAGGCCTTCCAGGTGATGCTGGGATGGGGTTCCTAAGGCAGGTGCCAACTGTGTAAAACAGAAGGGCTCACACAGGGTGGGTGTTCTGAACACCCACGTTGCCTGCTTGTTGCTGACATCCTGTGACGTCAACGGTAAAGGAATAAAAGGGTGTGACTCTCCCACAAGAAGCAGGACAAGCTATGGCCAGAGCCCCAGGTGGCTTGGGGACCCGGGCTCAGGTGCACAGTCTGACCTAGAACATCTGGGAGCAGGCAGGCCCAGAACCCCCATCAGACCATCACCATGCTCTTCATCCCCTAATCTCCGCAGAAAAGAGGGCATTTATTCTCAAAGGAAAACAATGGCTCCACAGCCCCACGTAGAGACCACTGGCCTGAGAGGCGATGGGCAGTGATGCCAGAGCCTGAACAGCAGGAAGACGAAGGGCAAGAATGAATACGGTGACCGTGGAGGCCCCAGGCCCCTTCCCCGACACACTCTCAAACTCTGGAAGCCAGCCTTGCAAACCAGGGAACTCATCTCTGGGGAGAAAGACACGTCCAGGAGGAAAACCTACAGACAGCAACACCAGGCACTCCCAAAGAGATGGCCAGGGCTATCGTGGTACATTCCCCCTCCACATATACACACGCGTATACACACAGCTTATCAACAGCTTTGGGACTTCCCTGGCGGTCCCGTGGGTAAGACTCCACACTCCCAACGCAGGGGGCCTGGGTTCGATCCCTGGTCAGGGAACTAAGATCCCACATGTTGCAACTAAAGATCCCACATGTGGTTGAGACCTGGTGCGGCCAAATAAATAAATATTTTTTAAAAAACAGCTTTCAAGTGTCTGGTTCTTAAACACAACACATAGGGTCATCAGACTTCAAAGAAAAGCCTCCAAGCTGAAAACGGGCAGAGACGCAAATAAGAAGAAAGGAAATTGGAGAAAACGGGTTGATGCAGGGAAAAAAAACATATATATATAGTTATCACCATTGGTGAGATGACAGAAGACACTGCATCCATGAAATTCTAGCAGGGTGCTATTAACAAAAGAAATTAAAATGTGGCAGAATATTTTAGTTTGGTTAAAGAGTAGAAGAGGTAGTTGAGGATATCTCCCTGAGATTGAAACAAAATAACAATGAAGTGAGACAAAAATCAGAGAATCAAAACCAGGGATTCACATGTGAATACTATGAAAAAGTAGTACAGCCACTAAGGAGAACAGTGTGGCGATTCCTTAAAAAACTGGAAATAGAACTGCCTTATGACCCAGCAATCCCACTGCTGGGCATACACACTGAGGAAACCAGAATTGAAAGAGACATGTGTACCCCAGTGTTCATCACAGCACTGCTTATAGTAGCCAGGACATGGAAGCAACCTAGATGTCCATCAGCAGACGAATGGATAAGAAAGCTGTGGTACATATGCACAATGGAGTATTACTCAGCCATTAAAAAGAATACATTCGAATCAGTTCTAATGAGGTGGATGAAACTGGAGCCTATTATACAGAGTGAAGTAAGCCAGAAAGCAAAATACCAATCATTATACTAACACATACATATGGGATTTAGAAAGATGGTAACAATAACCCTGTATACGAGACAGCAAAAGAGACACTGATATATAGAACAGTCTTTTGGACTCTGTGGGAGAGGGAGAGAGTGGGATGATTTGGGAGAATGGCATTGAAACATATATAATATGATATATGAAACAAGTCGCCAGTCCAGGTTCAATGCACAATACTGGATGCTTGGGGCTGGTGCACTGGGATGACCCAGAGGGATGGTACAGGGAGGGAGGAGGGAAGAGGGTTCAGGATGGGGAACATGTGTATACCTGTGGCGGATTCATGTTGATATATGGCAAAACCAATACAACATTGTAAATTTAAAAAATAAAATAAAAAGAAGTCAGGAAAAAAAAAAAAAAAGAAGGGTGGGAAATTTTGAAAAAAAAAAAAAAATCCACAGGATGAAAGGCAATATTTGCTCCATTTAAAGGGTTACCACAATAATGAATAAAAACCAGTCACATCTGAGACACACTGTCCAGAAACAAAACAGGTCATACACAAAGGATGAGATACTCGATAGAGACAAAGGAGACTGGATGAAAATGGAGCAACGCCGTCCTGAGGGAGAATGATCTGCTTCCTACAACTCTACACCCAAACTACCAATTACGATGAGGGACAAAATACTTTTCCAGACATACCATTTGGCCAGACAGTTATCTCCAGCACATTCTTTCTCAGAAAGCTTCTGAAGCATGTGCTCCACCAGAATGAGGGAGGAAACCAAGAAAAAAGAAGTCACAGGACCTCAGGACCAGGGGCTCCAAGACAGAAGGAAGGCAAACGGAAATGGTGAAGGGCGGTCCCAGGATGCTGAGGGTGCAGAGGCCTGGCGGGCAGCTAATCCAGACTGGGGCACGGGTCAGAGGCTCAGGAAGTACAAGGAAAGTGAGCCAACAGAGGGCCCAGCCCAGCTCACCACAAGGCTGAGAGGCACTTAAAACCCTGCAGGAGACAGGGATGAACCACGATGGGTACACAGGGGAAAGAGCAAACAAACAAACCAATCAATTACTTTACGAAAAACAATAGGTTATACAGTGAATATTTAACCAAAAACTGTGATGGGACTGTAGAAAAAGGATCAGAGATGAGTATATATGGATAGAGAGACTGAGTCTCTAAGTTTTCACTGTAAGACATTAAAAAGGAATCTCTAAAATTGAAAAATAAAACACAGCAACATGAGGTTGTCACTTAGAGACGTCATGGTAATAAAGCAGCAGCTATCCAATATGCATAGGGAATAGGAATCACTAGGCAGAGGACTGTTGGCTTTACCGTAAGCCTTGTAGCTGTTATGACTGAGTGCACACGGGCACCACCTTGACAGGTGGCACAGTGGTGAAGAATCTGCCTGTCAAGGCAGGAGACGCGGGAGACACTGGTGCAACCCCAGGTTGGGAAGATCCCCTGGAGAAGGAAATGGCAACCCACTCCAGTATTCTTGCTTGGAGAATCCCATGGACAGAGGAGTCTCGAGGGCTACAGTCCAGGGCGTTGCAAAGAGTCTAACGCAACTGAGCAACACTAGGGTAATAAATAAAACTGCAATGACATTAAACGAAGACATCAGAGGTCAGGCACTCCTCACCTGCCTCTGCCCAGGGCAGCCTGGTCTCTCACTCGCTCTACCTGCTGCTCAAAATCTAGAGCCAAATCAAACGAGGCCACAGTTGAAACTGGTGGAAATTCAGAACAGGCAGAAAACCTGACCTGGTTGACTCCTCTGCAATTCTGAGGGTCTAAGTGCTTGGAGGTCTGGCAACCAGGTTCAAAGGCAGGTGATCCGGCCAAGCAGCTCCTCACCTGGCAGGTCCAACAGCCACGAATGACATCGCAGGTGTCACCTGCTGAGAATATGAGACAGGCTCCCCCGTGCCCTACGTCTAACCCCCACAACAGCCCCACAAAACGGGCAGTAGATCAGCGGATGAAGGAACTGGGGCTCAGTTACGTTAAAGAAGCGCAAAATGCTCAAGCAGAGAAGTCGGAACCTGAACCCCGATCCATCTGTAGCTGAAGCCACGATTTCTCCGTATCTGTCACAATCACCCAGATGTATTATATACACCAAAGTTTTTGCATTAAACATTTCTCTAGAAAAAGAAAAAATGGTGCCATACACTTGAGTCCTTACAAAACCTCCTGCTGAGGAGCTCTCAATGACTTTATTTTAAACAACATAATATTTTCAAGATATCTTGTGGCTTCATAAACAAACCTTTAAAGACCATTTTGAAAAGCAGTACAGGTTTTAGAACAAAATAAACAAATTCAGCAAAGGTGCAGGATACAAAAACAATGGGGAAGACAGTTGCATTTTTAAACACTAACAATAAACGATCTGAAAAGGATATTAAGAAAACAACCCTATGTGCAATAGCATCATAAAGAATAAAATATATAAAAATAAATTTAACCAAGGAGGTAGAAGATCTGTATGTAAAATCTCCAAAATATCTGCTAAGAGACTAAAGAAGACACCAATAAGTGGAAAGATATCCTGTGTCCATGAATTGGAAGACTTCATATTATTAATATGTCAATACTACCCAATATGATCTACAGATTCAATGGCATTACTACCAAAATTTCAGTGTTTCTTTCAGAAACAGCAAATCCATCCTAAAATTCACATGGAATCTCAAGGGTCCCTAAATAGCCAAAGGAATCTCAAAAAGAAAAACCAAGTTGAAAGTTTCTTACTTCCTGACTTCAGAACTGACTACAAAGCTACAGTAATTAAAACAGTATGGTACTGGCATAAATACAAATACACAGATCAATGCAATGGAATAGAGTCCAGAGATAAATACATACGGTCAAGTTATTTTTTACAAAGAACCTAAGACCATTCAATGGGGAAAGGACAGTCTTCCACAAATGGTGCTGGGAAAACTGGACATCCACATGTCAAAGAATGAAGCTAGCCACTTAATTTATGCTTCCCAAGTCACTTTAGTCACATCTGACTTTTTTGTGACCCCCTGGACTATACCTCACCAGGCTCCTCTGTCCATGGGATTCTCCAAGCAAGAATACTGGAAAGGGTTGCCAGGACCTCCTCCAGGGTTTCTTCCCAACCCAGGGATCGAACACACATCTCTTATGTCTCCTGCGTGTAAAAAGTAACTCAAAATAGAACACACATCTAAAAGTAAGAGCTAAAGCTATAATACTTTTAAAAGAAACCATAGGAGGAACCAACCAGTCCATTCTGAAGATCAGCCCTGGGATTTCTTTGGAAGGAATGATGCTAAAGCTGAAACTCCAGTACTTTGGCCACCTCATGCGAAGAGTTGACTCATTGGAAAAGACTCTGATGCTGGGAGGGATTGGAGGCAAGAGGAGAAGGGGACGACAGAGGATGAGATGGCTGGATGGCATCACTGACTCGATGGACATGAGTCTCAGTGAACTCTGGGAGTTGGTGATGGACAGAGAAGCCTGGCGTGCTGTGATTCATGGGGTCACAAAGAGTCGGACACGACTGAGTGACTGATCTGACCTGCTCTGATCTGATAGGAGGAAAGCTTCATGACACTGGATTTGGCAATGATTTCTTGGATATGACACCAAAAGCACAAGCAAAGAATGAAAAAATATATCAAAGTTTAAAACGTCTGCACATCAAAGATACCACCAGCAGAATGAAAGGCAACCCAAAGAATGGAGAAAATATATTTGCAAGTCACATTATTAGGGAAATGCAAATAGAACTATGAGATAATAACCTCACATACATCAGAAAGGTTACGATCAGAAAAACAAAACAAGAGCTGGTGAGGATATGGAGAAATGACAGCCCTCGGGGACTGTTGGAGGAAGAATAAAATGAAACAGACACTGTGGTACAGAAATTTCTCAAAAAATTTAAACAGATCCAGCAATTCCATTTCTGAGTATATAACCTAAGGAATTGGAAACAGAGGCACACACAGGCATTTTTACACTCATATTCACAAAGGCCAAAAGGTTGGACCAACTCAAGTGTCCATCAGCAGATAAATGGATAAATACAATGTGCCCTATCCATACAATGGAATATAATTCAACCTTTAAAGGGGAGGAAATTTTGACTTCATGCTTCAGCGTGGGTGAACCTTAAGGATATTATGCTCAGTGAAATAAGTCAGTCACAAAAAAACAAAGCCTGTATGATTCTACCTGTAGCAGATGTTTATACGTAAATTGACACAGACAAAAGAACAGTGGGTACCTGGGGCCAGAGGAGTTAGTGTTTCATGGACATGGGGTTTCAGTTTGGGGGGATGAAGAGTTCATGAGACAAGGGCAGTGAGGGCTCCATGAGTGTGAAGGAGACAGACGGCAGTGAGGGCCCCATGAGTGTGAAGAGACAGAGGGTAGTGAGGGCCCCACGACAGTGTGAGGAGACAGACGGTAGTGAGGGCCCCTTGACAATGTGAGGAGACAGAGAGTAGTGAGGGCCCCTTGACAGTGTGAGGAGACAGAGAGTAGTGAGGGCCCCATGACAGTGTGAGGAGACAGAGGGTAGTGAGGGCCCCATGACAGTGTGAGGAGACAGAGGGTAGTGAGGGCCCCATGACAGTGTGAGGAGACAGAGGGTAGTGAGGGCCCCTTGACAGTGTGAGGAGACAGAGGGTAGTGAGGGCCCCTTGACAATGTGAGGAGACAGAGAGTAGTGAGGGCCCCTTGACAGTGTGAGGAGACAGAGAGTAGTGAGGGCCCCATGACAGTGTGAGGAGACAGAGGGTAGTGAGGGCCCCATGACAGTGTGAGGAGACAGAGGGTAGTGAGGGCCCCATGACAGTGTGAGGAGACAGAGGGTAGTGAGGGCCCCTTGACAGTGTGAGGAGACAGAGGGTAGTGAGGGCCCCTTGACAATGTGAGGAGACAGAGAGTAGTGAGGGCCCCTTGACAGTGTGAGGAGACAGACGGTAGTGAGGGCTCCATGACAGTGTGAGGAGACAGAGGGTAGTGAGGGCCCCATGACAGTACGAAGGAGACAGAGGGTAGTGAGGGCCCCATGACAGTGTGAGGAGACAGAGGGTAGTGAGGGCTCCATGACAGTGTGAGGAGACAGAGGGTAGTGAGGGCCCCTTGACAGTGTGAGGAGACAGAGGGTAGTGAGGGCCCCTTGACAATGTGAGGAGACAGAGAGTAGTGAGGGCCCCTTGACAGTGTGAGGAGACAGACGGTAGTGAGGGCCCCATGACAGTGTGAGGAGACAGAGGGTAGTGAGGGCCCCATGACAGTACGAAGGAGACAGAGGGTAGTGAGGGCCCCATGACAGTGTGAGGAGACAGAGGGTAGTGAGGGCTCCATGACAGTGTGAGGAGACAGAGGGTAGTGAGGGCCCCATGACAGTGTGAGGAGACAGAGGGTAGTGAGGGCCCCTTGACAGTGTGAGGAGACAGAGGGTAGTGAGGGCTCCATGACAGTGTGAGGAGACAGAGGGTAGTGAGGGCTCCATGACAGTGTGAGGAGACAGAGGGTAGTGAGGGCTCCATGACAGTGAGGAGACAGAGGGTAGTGAGGGCCCCTTGACAGTGTGAGGAGACAGAGGGTAGTGAGGGCCCCTTGACAGTGTGAGGAGACAGACGGCAGTGAGGGCCCCATGACAGTGTGAGGAGACAGAGGGTAGTGAGGGCCCCTTGACAGTATGAGGAGACAGAGGGTAGTGAGGGCCCCATGACAGTGTGAGGAGACAGAGGGTAGTGAGGGCTCCATGACAGTGTGAGGAGACAGAGGGTAGTGAGGGCCCCTTGACAGTGTGAGGAGACAGAGGGTAGTGAGGGCCCCATGACAGTGTGAGGAGACAGAGGGTAGTGAGGGCTCCATGACAGTGTGAGGAGACAGAGGGTAGTGAGGGCCCCTTGACAGTATGAGGAGACAGAGGGTAGTGAGGGCCCCTTGACAGTGTGAGGAGACAGAGGGTAGTGAGGGCCCCATGACAGTGTGAGGAGACAGAGGGTAGTGAGGGCCCCTTGACAGTGTGAGGAGACAGAGGGTAGTGAGGGCTCCATGACAGTGTGAGGAGACAGAGGGTAGTGAGGGCCCCATGACAGTGTGAGGAGACAGAGGGTAGTGAGGGCTCCATGACAGTGTGAGGAGACAGAGGGTAGTGAGGGCCCCTTGACAGTGTGAGGAGACAGAGGGTAGTGAGGGCCCCATGACAGTGTGAGGAGACAGAGGGTAGTGAGGGCTCCATGACAGTGTGAGGAGACAGAGGGTCGTGAGGGCCCCTTGACAGTATGAGGAGACAGAGGGTAGTGAGGGCCCCATGACAGTGTGAGGAGACAGAGGGTAGTGAGGGCCCCTTGACAGTATGAGGAGACAGAGGGTCGTGAGGGCCCCTTGACAGTATGAGGAGACAGAGGGTAGTGAGGGCTCCATGACAGTGTGAGGAGACAGAGGGTAGTGAGGGCCCCTTGACAGTATGAGGAGACAGAGGGTCGTGAGGGCCCCTTGACAGTATGAGGAGACAGAGGGTAGTGAGGGTCCCATGACAGTATGAAGGAGAGACGGCAGTGAGGGCTCCATGACAGTGTGAGGAGACAGAGGGTAGTGAGGGCCCCTTGACAGTGTGAGGAGACAGAGGGTAGTGAGGGCCCCATGACAGTGTGAGGAGACAGAGGGTAGTGAGGGCCCCTTGACAGTATGAGGAGACAGAGTGTAGTGAGGGCCCCTTGACAGTGTGAGGAGACAGACGGCAGTGAGGGCCCCATGACAGTGTGAGGAGACAGAGGGTAGTGAAGGCCCCATGACAGTATGAAGGAGAGACGGCAGTGAGGGCCCCATGACAGTGTGAGGAGACAGAGGGTAGTGAGGGCCCCATGACAGTATGAAGGAGAGACGGCAGTGAGGAACCCATGACAGTGTGAGGAGACAGAGGGTAGTGAAGGCCCCATGACAGTGTGAAGGAGAGAGGGTAGTGATGGCTCATTGACAGTGTGAAAGCGACGGCTGCCAGTTTTGGCTCCATTAAAGAATGAAGGAGGTAGATGGTAATAAGGTCTCCATTCACAGTGTGATTGATCTTCTTGCCACTGAACTGTGCTCCTCAAAAAGGTTACAGTGATAAATGTTTGTATATTTAATCACAAAAAAAATTTTAAACAATTTTAGAAGAGAACTGAGTGCCCTCACTCCTAGGTAGAACCTTAGCTTGTCGGAAGTCTGAGAGTCCTCGAATCTTCGAATCCTGGTAGCCAATCATTCTGACCTTGGAAGCGAACAATCCTGGAACTTTGGTAGTCATCAGCATTTCAAGGTGGACAGGGACTGAGAGGCCACCTAACAACTGGGCCCCCTACCCTCCCCACTTTATCAAAAAGCCCTAATTGAGGAGTTCCAGGCTAGGAAGTCTATACTTGCCTCCACCCTTCCAAAAAATTCCCAGCATGGATTTCACCTGAGATCTGACCACCCTGCATGAAAGGCAAGGATGCAGGGCAGAGACCTGACCCTCATGTTACTGAATAAACATTTTCCATAAGGTTCTTCTGGTGCCTTCTGACACCTACAGACCAACCATTTAAAGGGGAAAATTGATCCAAACAATCTTCTTTGCAGTAAACTGAAGTAAGTATTTGAAAATGGTGAAGACAAAAGATTCCTATTTTTAAAATACTTCTTACTGAAACCAAGTGTTTTAAAGCCAAACAAGCATTTTGAAGATTAAGATGCAGGAAAGTAGAATCCTCTCACCACTTTTGTGTATACTTTCCTTCATTCCACACTCACTCTCCTTGGTCCTAGTAAGTGCTGGACCCTCTGTGCTGGGAGCTGGAGACAGAGAGGCTCCCCGCTCCCCAGCCCCTTCTCCTGTAATCTAGTGGGGGAAAGATACACACAGCAATTTGGGATCTGTGGGGGGGTGGTCTTCCCAGGTGGTGCTCGTGGTTAAGAACCCGCCTGCCAGTGTAGGAGACGTAAAAGACCAGGGTTCGATCCCTGGGTCAGGAAGAACCCCTGGAGAAGGAAATGGCAACCCACTCCAGTATTCTTGCCTGGAGAATCCCATGGACAGAGGAGCCTGGTGGGCTAAACCCATAGGGTCACAATGAATCAGACATGACTGATCATACATGCATGCATACAATGGGGGTGGTACCAAGTCCTAAGGAACCATATCCAGCCATCAGTGAGTTTTTCTTTCCCCCATCAGAAGAGGGGGGGAAGCTTCGTAAAGGCAGATAAGAATGGGCATCAGAGAAATAGCAGCTCTCCAGGCAGACGAAACTGGGAGGGGTCTCCAGGAAGACTATGCCCCACAAGCAACGGCATGGAGGTGGGAACACCCACTGGGCAGGTATTCAGCAACTGCTTAAATACCTAGGGCAGATGACGATGCGAGAGGGGGCAGGCTTGGGAAGGGACAGATGGGGTCACAGCAGGAGGGGACGCCACTACCCAGGAAGGTCTGGACTTCACCCGGGACACAGCAGGGAACCAACAAAGAGTGTTAAGGGGAGAGGGTTCCGGTTGGATCGATTAACAAAAAACTTCTTTCAAACACCAGTATGACAAATGCTAGTCTGGAAAGTGACTATTTGGAGCGGCTGGGACGCCACCAGAGAAAGCCCCGCTTTGTCAGCTCCACGCTTCCCCTTCAGTGTCACGGCTGTCAAACCAGCCCCGAATTAGCTCCAAACGGCCTGCCCAGAGCGCTCAGATCTTCATTTGCATCGTGCACACTTGGAAAGGTGTGAAATCCCTTCTTAAGAGAAATCAAGAAAACAAACCTATACACTTTTTTAAAACTGATTTTCTTACAAGCAAATTTTATAGAACTAAATCCTAGGTTTTAAATATCTGATATTTTTTTTTAAAGGAAGGCAGGGAACTTCGCCAGTGGTCCAGTGACTGAGACTCCATGCTCTCAGTGCAGGGCTGTGGGCTCAGTTCCTGGTCAGGAAACTAGATCCCATATTTCACAACCAAGACCTGAAACAGCCAGATAAATAAATAAACAAAAATATTTTAAAAAAAGAAGACATCCTTGCCTGATAGTAACAATAGTAATTAAAACTCCCATAGGGGAGTCTGGGGGAGAATGGATACAGATATATGCATGGCTGAGTCCCTTCGCTGTTCACCTGAAACTATCACAGCATTGTCTGTTAATGGGGGAAAAAATGAATGAACACCACCGTATGGGCAAGAGATTAAATCTGGTCCATCATTTAAAACAAAACGAAGCAAAGACAAAGTCCTCATCAGCTGGGCATCTGCTTTTTGCCAGGCATTTTAGACGCATTCACAAAACAGCCACAACAAAAACAGTAGCGGCATTTATTGTTATGTGAGTAGCTCTCAGGTCAGGCCCTCTGCCGAGCCCAGATCAATCCCTGCCTCACAGAACTCTCCCAATAGCAGTCCCATTTTACAGATGAGAAAACTGAGGCTCAGGGAGAAGACATAATACGCTGAAAGCCAGGTGGCTTGGAAGAATGGAGCCACAATCCAAACTCAAGGGGGTCTCTCCAGATCCACGTGTTTAAACAGGATCCTCCCTGCAATGGCTTATTCAATCCTCACAACAGCCTACAAAGAAATGTGTGTTAGCCTCACACTGGTTCTTGCCTGGAGAATCCCAGGGACGGGGGAGCCTGGTGGGCTGCCGCCCCTGGGGTCGGACAGAGTCGGACACGACTGAAGCGTCTTAGCAGTTAGCAGCAGCAGCAGATGAATACATTGAGGCCCAAGAGAGTAATCACTTCCTCAGTGCTCCCCAGCAGGCATGTGGCCAGGCAGGATGGGGGAGGCAGTCGTGCCCGCTCCAAAGCCGCATGCTGTCCACTGGCTCTTCTCTCACTTCTGGATTTATAAGTCATTTAGTTTATAAATAATAAGTAACAATATTGAGTGCCGACTGGGAGGCTGCTGCTGTCCATGGTGCTGAAGATGCAACCTGACTGAGACAAACAGCACAATCCTTGCCTTTGAGGAGTGAACCTTCCTAGGAATCAGCAATAAACGAACAAGGAATTAAGTACTAGGTCAGGTGGGGATAACAGATATGGAAAAAAATAAAGCCAGGTGAGAGGGACAGGGCACATTGGGATGGGGGCGTGGATCATGTAGGGCCATCAAGAAGGGCTCTCTGGGAAGGTGACCCCTGACAGCCAGGACCTGGGTGACCCCCAGGAAACTACATTCCTACACCAGGTCTCAGTCTCCTCATCTGTAAGGTGGGGATGACATTACCCAAGACCCAAGCTGTTTGTTTCAGAGCAAACAACATGAATGCACCTTTTAAACTGTAGCACTGTCCAGAAAAAAAATCATTGTTCAGCTCTCATACAACCTGTATACGAGGCCTTGTAGCAAAATGTGGCTCTCACATATGAAACATAGAGTGTTCAACCTTCTTGTGTCCTGTCAGTAACTTAAATATGACTTTGTGAATTGGTTCTGATGCTATAAAGTGTTACTTCTGACCACAAATACTAAAACAGACTTGGAAAGGAGGAATCTGCTGATAGAAAGGGCATGGATTCTCTGAATATACAAGGATTCTTGAAAGTGAAAGTGGTAGTCACTCAGTCCGACTCTTTGTGACCCCATGGACTGTAGCCTCCCAGGCTCTGCTGTCCATGGAATTTTCCAGGCAAGAATACTGGAGTGGGTAGCCATTCCCTTCTCTAGGGCATCTTCCTGACCCAGGGATCAAACCTGGGTCTCTTGCACTGCAGGCGGATTCTTTACTGTCTAAGCCACTAGGTATTAAAAAAAGAATTTAAAAAATTTTAAAGAGCCTAGGCCTTGGGTTAGAATCTCGATTCCACTTTTATTCACTATACAATCTCGGGCTAGCTCTCCACCTATCCGAGCTCAGTTCTTTCATCCACAGAGATAGTAACAGCAGACTCTTCAAGGGGTTGTCTTGTCCCTACAGTAGCCATTAACCCCCTGTGGTTATTTAATTTAAATTAATTGCAATGAAATGAAACACAAGAGTCAGTTTCTCAGTCACACTAGCCACCATTCAAGTGCTCAATATCCCCAAGAGACAGGTGGCTGCAGTACTGGACAGCTCAGGGTCTGGCTACTCATCAGCTGGGAGCTGGCTAGAAATGCAGAATCTCTGATTGATACCTACAGGGCATTTAATCCAAAACCAGCAGAAGTGACTTTTTTCTCAGGTGCACATGGAACTTTCTCCAGGATAGATCACATCTTGGGTCACAAATCAAGCTTTAGTAAATTTTTAAAAATTGAAATCATTTCAAGCATCTTTTCCGACCACAATGCTAAAGACTAGATATCAGCTATAGGCAAAAAAAAAAAAAAAAAACTACAAAAAACCACAAACATATGGAGGCTAGAAATGCAGGATCTCCAGCCCATCTCAGAACCACCAGACTGAGACCTGCATCTCAACCAGATTTCCCGCCACCTCTCCAGGGAATTCTCATGCACCTGGCGTCTGAGCAGGGCCGCCTGGGAGAGACGGGGGTAGGGGTTGGGGGACACTCTAAGAGAAGGGGCAAGCTCTGTACGCCATGGCAAGGATAACAGGACAGGGCAGTTCCCACACCCTCTTTAAGTGATGGTCCCAACCTCCAAACCAAACTAGTCAGCGAACCTCTGACAAAGGCTGGGCTGAGTCCAGGTGCAGGGGGCAGGCAGAGGAAGGTGGTGTGGACAGAAAAATGGAATCTCTCAGACATTTCATAAGTGTGTGCACAGGGGGAAGGAATATTTCAATTCTGTGCTGGGCAAGATTTTCTGGCTTGTTGACTATTCCTGTTTTGGAATGAAGTCCAACATGAAAATGACATTTTAAAAAACCCACAGACTGGTTTCATATCCAAACACATCTCTCCATGTTTGTAGGAAAAAAAAAAAAGCATACTAGCAAGAAAATCTTGCTTCCCCCAACTCTTGAATGGCCAACCAGCTATTTCTCTTCCAGCCAACGATTTCCTCCAATGGTTCCACAACCCACAACCAGCGCTGATGAGCAAAAATGCAGTTCAGGGCAAAGAAGAAGGTTCACAATGGAAAACCCAGCAAAGCCTCAGAGAACAAGTTGTTTTTAATCCTTCGTCTCTCATCGGCACGATCACCAGTCTGGGAGAAGGCCTCACAATCCTCCTCTATATGGACGAGGACCCTCAGATGCAGGGCGGGTGAGTCACCGGCTCTCCATCTCACACACCTGGGAGGCGGCTGAGTGTCTCCCCTGGTCACAGGCTACCACTTCACCCAGTTCTGCCTCCTTGACATCATGGCATTTTCTTGTTTATGTTCCTATTGCATGGGAGTCTTGGCTGTTTTGCTCCCCACCATATCCTGGGCATCTAACAGATGCCTTAGACTAGGGGAGGTCTCAGTAAATGTACGCTGAATAAATGAAGGAGTGCAACCTGACGGCAAGTAAGAGCTCCAGCCTTGGACTCTTGGACACCCTGCCCCTTTGCATTGGAAGGCCTGCACCCCGCCCTCCACTTGTCCAAACACTGCCCAGATGCCAAGGTCTCCCTCCTACAGAAGCAATCCCACCTGCCCTACTTGGTCCCCATCCAGCCTCTACGGCCCCCACTGGCCCTCAGGCCCTCCAAGCGTACCCCAGGTCCCATGCCTCCTTGCCAGTCCTTGACGGTTCCATCAACTCTCCGACTCAGAGCTGCTGCCCCCACTAAGAATGCCCTCCCTGATGTGGACATGGCCGGCTCCCTCCATTCTGGTCTCTGCTCCGGTGCCACTTCATCAAAAGGTGATGTCACACCCTGTCCCCTTATCCCTGGTCCTCCCAGCATGTTATAGCTCTGTTTGCCCATGGCCTGTCTTCTTGTGTTCACTGCTGCATCTTCAGTGCCCAGAATCATACCCCGCACATAAAAAAGGGCTCAGCAAACGTCCACTGAGTAAAGAATCAGGTGCAAATGGGAAAGCACACAGTAATGACGGTGACTGCTGTGAGGTGGTGTTAAAGTAGACGGCAAACTCCAGACAACAAAGATACATAAGGCAGTGTAGGAGGGGGTGTGGTGGGCACATTCCAGCGACCTTCAGGGAAGAGGGGGAGTGTTGATTAATTTTAGACTCAGTTGGATATGCATATTAAAATATTACAAGTAACCACTAAACAAATTGAAAAAGAATGGAGAATTTCCAAACCAGTAGAGGAGAAAAAAAGAAGCTTCAATCAATCCAAACAATAAGCAGAGGAGGGAGACAGAAAGCACAAAATGAGTGACAGAAATGTTTTATGTCCTAGAAAAGACTAAATAGTCATTATTTTTTCTATTCACATTATTCAAATCAAAAATCTTTACCAAGGTCCCCCTACTCAGAAATGACCAGAACACAGGTCTGATCCTCAAGAGACTCACAGCTGAAACAGACATCAGACATTGCTACAGGGGATGGACCAATCAGAGGGACTGACACATCTCCTCCACCCAACAATCACAGCCATTTGCAGATGGACCAATCAGAGGGACTTACACATCTCCTCCACCCAACAATCACAGCCGTTTGCAAATGCATCTACCTTTTTTCCCCTTGGCCCCCAGGAAGCTCAGGCTCCAGCACAGAGAGCCCATGTGAGCCCCAGATATTGATATTCTAAGCCCTCCCTCTGAACTGCTCTGATTTCTTTTTCTTAATTCTGGCTCTTATCACCAACACTCTACCATTTTACCATTCTTACTGCTTTTTATAAACCATCTCAAATCTTTTCACACAAGATGAGATATAAATAAGCAAGCAAAAACCCAAACGAAGAACGAAACACAAAAAATAAAACTAAGGAAAAACTTTCAGAGAGCCCATACCTTTCAGAGAAATGCATCTGTACTTTATTTAAACATTTAAAAAATTTTAATATAAGGCAAAGATTTTTAGGATGACAGTCTTAAAAAAACAAACAAACAAACAAAAAAACACAAAACATGTTTGAAATACACACACACACACACACCCCCCGCAGTGGGTCCCATTTCATTTCCAAAGCCATTCTGTTGTAAATAGATAATTAGCACTTAAGCACACCTTTCAAGGGGTTTATACATTAACATGAAAATACTATAATTACAGCTGGCCAAAATCGCTTGACTACCACTTAGAATTCTAGATTTTTCATCTTTATAGAAGTTAATTTTCTTTCTTTTAGCCCCTGAAACACAGCTTGGCTTTGTGAGAATTTTTTTTTGGTGAAGAATAGAGAAAGTTAATTTTTTGAATGAATACCAAATCTCTGCTCTCCTCACGCTCCAATTTTTGATCTGAGCATCAGTCTCCCTCTTTCTGGGCGACCACTTGTTTATCAGTCAAGCTGGCCGCTGTGCCTACACACGACCCAAGTCCCTTGACACCGACCCACTCCCAAGCAGAGACAGCCAGAAATGATGTGAGGCCCAGAGTCAAAAAAAAAATGTTTTTTGTTTTAAATATTCAATCTCTAGTCTTTGTAGGAATAGCAACCTCCTGTGTCTGGAAGACATCTGGATCAGGCCTTTTTATCCAAACTAACAAGCAAATGAGCCAGAATCTGCTTTAAGTCTGCTGGGCACATCCACTGATGACCGTTAGGAGCTCTCTAAAAACTGGAGTCGTGTGCGTGTGTGCACTTGGTCACTCAGTCGTGTCTGACTCATGTCACCCCGAGGGCTGCAGCCCACCGGGCTCCTCAGTCCATGAGATTTTCCAGGCAAGAATACTGGAGTGGGTTGCCACTTCCTCCTCCAGGGGGATCTTCCCTACCCAGGGATAGAACCCCAATCTCCCACATCGCAGGTGGATTCATTAACCATCTGAGCCACCAGGGAAGCCCACTTGGTGACAAAGGCTTGCCCACCTCGTGCCAGGCCTGCCAGGTTCTGTGGACACCTGTTAACCTTCCCTCCGGCCCTCCAGCCCGTCTCTCCCAGCAGCCTCTCCTGTTGATCTCATCTCCACGCTGTACCCGAACCCCCGCCCTGCTCTCTGTCCCTTGGGCCCCCTCCAGGTCCACTCCCAGGTCCCCTTGCCTCTCCTGGGGCCCCAGCGTCCTCCTCTGCCTGCTGTGACCATGCACCACCCAGCAGCCAAAGGAGTCTTTCAAAACACCGAGTCACACCATTCAGTTCAGTTCAGTAGCTCAGTTGTGTCCGACTCTTTGCGATTCCATGAACCACAGAATGCCAGGCCTCCCTGTCCATCACCAACTCCCAGAGTTTACTCAAAGTCATGTCCACTGAGTCCGTGATGCCATCCAACCGTCTCATCCTCTGTCATCCCCTTCTCCTCCCGCCTTCAGTCTTTCCCAGCATCAGGGTCTTTTCAAATGAGTCAGTTCTTTACATCAGGTGGCCAAAGTACTGGAGTTTCAGCTTCAGCATCAGTCCTTCCAATGAATATTCAGGACTGATTTCCTTTAGGATGGACTGGTTGGATCTCGTTGCTGTCCAAGGGACTCTAAGCCCCCGTGGTGTCTTTAACACTTAGGATAAAATTCACACCTTCGCCCTACTCATCAGCAGACCTGGGCCTTCCTCCCTGGCCTCTACCATCTCTGGGCTCAGCCCTGAAGACCTTGCCTGCAAACCAGGCAATTCAGGGCTGGGTCCTTCTCTACTCATGGGTCCTCTTTTAGGCCATCCTAAACCATCTACTCCGGGAATTGGTGATGGACAGGGAGGCCTGGCGTGCTGCAGTCTGTGGGGTCGCAAAGAGTCAGACATGACTGAGTGACTGAACTGAACTGAACTAAAACCATCTATATTAAAAAAAAAAAAAAAAAAAAAAAGAACCTCCCACCTTGATCACTATCATCTCCTGATCATCTGATTGATTATCCAATCACCTAAGTGATCTTGCCTGTTTATTGCATTGTCAGACCATACATGAGTCCCTGGGCCCTCTGGAAGTAGCTACATTGCTATGCTATGCTATGCTAAGTCACTTCAGTCGTGTCCGACTCTGTGTGACCCCATAGACGGCAGCCCACCAGGCTTCCCCATCCCTGGGATTCTCCAGGCAAGAACACTGGAGTGGGTTGCCATTTCCTTCTCCAATGCATGAAAGTGAAAAGAGAAAATGAATTCGCTCAGTCGTGTTCGACTCTTAGCGACCCCATGGACTGCAGCCTACCAGGCTCCTCCATCCATGGGATTTTCCAGGCAAGAGTATTGGAGTGGGGTGCCATTGCCTTCTCCAAAGTAGCTACATTAGTCATCACTAAATCTTCAAGACAAGACAGTGAACACAGCGCCACCCCACCCAAGACCTGGGATGACTGGGACGCGTGTGGACCCCTCCCCTGTTCTCCCATGGGAGAGATGGACACTCAGCTCACCCACAGCAGGGCTCAGAGGCCAGGAGGAGTGTGGTCCAAGAGGAGAGCCAAGCTGGGGCCCAGGGAGGGGCCTCAGTCGACACATGGTCCAAACGTCACATTTTTTGGACATGGATGTGAGCATTCAGCAAGAAAAGCGAGATCAAGGTCAGAGTCAGAAGAGGGGCCCAGAACCAGACTTCCAGCTCCACTGAAGGGGCTGCGAACCCTGACCTCGGTCCACATGAGGCCTGTCCGCCTGGACCTGCCGGCCCGCTGAGCCGCTTACACCCTGGGACCACGTCCAGTCCTGGGAAACCCACCGCACCCCACCACCCTGACCACGTTGGACAGGACAGCAGGATGGCTCCGCCCAAGAAACCCAGAAGGTTTTCAGCCCCACTCATAGGGTGTGCACACACCGGGCCAGGGCCACCCTGGTCCTGTCTCTCGGGCCTGATGCTCTGATGCCCACTGTGGGGACAGTCCACGACCCGGGGCAGGTACTGGGCACAAAGAGACAGATGTGAACACAAGCATCTGAGACTCTAGGAAGAAGGGAGCCTTTGCATGAGGTGAAAAAAAATTTTTTTTCTCAGGAATAAGACAAAAGCAGCGACTTGCATAAGCTGCTGGGGCCAGAGCTGCAGGGAGTAGGGAGCATGAACTTGGCCTAGGCCTCACCCTGGGCCGGGGTGGGGCGGGGGGGGGAGGGAGAGAAGAGAAGGCCTGAGGGCGGGCAGTGGGTGGGGAGGTCGTCAACTTCCAGCCGCATCTGAAATGGTTGTTCCCCCGCAAAGACCAGTTCTGCACCCAGGAGGCATGTCTCGCTCCTGCACAGGGACCCTGAGGTCCCCTGCTCCTTGCCAAAGCCCCTCGGGTCCACCCACAGCTCCTATCAGGGGCTCCCGTATCTGATGGCACAGAGGCAAAAAGACAGCATGGAGCCCTTTTTTCCCCAACCACCCCCGGCCCCTGCCCGTGGCCCCTCGGACTCTCTGCAGCAGCAGATGAGGCAAACACCAAAGAAACACACCTCGGAAGGCTTCTCTGCTTTCCCTTTCTCTCCCTTCCTCCCTCACAGATTTTAATTAAGGGTTTACTTGCAAAAGACCTAGCTCTATTTAACTAGATCCTTAGACCCCTTTTATATTGTCTTATACATCATTTTATGGTAGGGCGCCAGTAAAAAGTTAATTATAACTTCTAAGCACTCCATTTCCAGGCCCTCATCTTCCTCCCCGCCCAATGCTGCTAAGGGTAGAGTCACTTAATTAAGCGACTCCTGGGTGCTCTACAGACCTTTCAGCAGACGCCCGCCAGCACCCCTCGGGGCCAGGGGGAACTCCGAGGACCTGCACTTGACCCAGCTCAGCCTCGACCCTCAAAGGGCTCACAGGTCCTGCAGGAGGATGGGGAGGCTGGCAGGACGGCTGACTGGGGAGCCCAAAGCAGCTCGGCAGGTGGCAGAAGTGAGTGACGAGGACATGGGCAGGACAGACAACAGCAGGGCCCAAATAACAACAGGAGGCCGTGATAGCTTCAGACGGAAGGGAGCTGGGGTTGCGAGGGTCTCAGTGGAGGCCTGTGCCTTACCACACACTGTCTGGGTGTGGGTCTACAGTTTGGGAGTTCAGCTTGAGACAGAACAAGTCTAAAATCCTGGTGGACAGCCAGGAAGAGGTGTCTTCTGAGTCGACTGAATAATACACCAGCTGGATCACAAAGAGAGATCTGGTTGGGGCAGAGTGGGAGGCGTCTGTGAGTCTGGGAGATCTGGGAGCAAGATCAGGGTGGCGGGGGCCGGGGGGCGGGGGGCGCGCTCATTATCATCTGGAAAGAAGGCAGTTGAGAAGCTCAGGGTTGGTCCTGAGCGGAGCCACCATCAGTGAGAAGGAGAACCAGGAACGAAAGGAGAGATGGAGAAGGGGGCACCAGAGAGAGAAGCTGGAGAAGGAGGCCCCAGGGCGGACAGGGAGGTGGAGAGGAGGGGTGAGCGGTCACTCCGAGGCCAGTGCCGGGGTCTGAAGCTGGGAGTTCCAGGGGAGGGGAGGGGCTGTGGAGGCTGCAGGCATCTCCTGGCAGGGGTGGGGTGCAGAGGAAAACCTGGCACCTGCCAGTCACAGAGAGCGAGCCTTCCAGCATCTCGCGAATCCCGGCTCGGGAACTGACAGCTCTCGAGGGCATGGCTGTCACTCCAAGCTGGAAGCAGAAACGGGCCAGTGTTCTTGTCTTGGGGTAGACGTGGGCGGTGTCCAAGCCTCGGGGTCATCCTGGGTGTGGGTGCTCCCAGGCGCTCAGCCTCTGCTCAGCACCCCTGGCTTCCCGAGAGGAGCCCACACACACCCCCGGAATACCTGGCCCTCCCTAGGCCAGGTCCCCAACGCCCACTGGCCTCAGTTCCCAGCCTCAATCTGGAGACGCCCCGCTCGGCCTCTGCCCCTTCAGAGACCCTCCCCAAGTACCATGTTGTGAGAGCCACAGCTCACACTCTCCAATGTCACGGCCCTGCCCTCCTGGAAGCCCCTCTAATGGCTGCTCCCTGCCACCCCCCATGGCAACCAGCCCTGCCAGGATGTGGGGACCAGCTCACAGCACACCCACCCCGAGTCCATGCCTCTGTCCAGGGCTTCCCCAGGCTCAGGCCCGGTTGGCGCTGGAGGTGAGGTTCATCCCACCCTCTAGGGGCTGACAGTCTAGGTGGGGCAGACGGGAGGCATGAAGACACAGGGGCCTCCCTCCAAGGGCCACCACCAAGGCCTGAACAGGGAGCCCTGGTGTACGGGGGGCAGGGACCAATGCAGCCCAGCAGGGCAGGAGGGGGCCGTGGGGCAGGTAGCTTCACAAGGGCTACATTCGAGCCGGGTGCATCGGACTCTGCCGGGTGGACGAGAAACAGCCAGAGGACAAGAATGAGCCAAGGTCCAGGGTGGGGAACTGGAGTCAACCAGTGTGGCCAGAACAAAACGGCTCAGCCAGCGCTGAGGCTGGTTGGTTGGCAGGTGTATTTGTGGGGTCTCGGATCAGGGAGAGGCAAGCTTTTTACGACAACAGCCGCCACTCCTCGAGGACTTCTCCCTGAGTCCACGATGTACTAAGCATATGACTTGTCACTCCTCTCCAACCCTATGGGGTAGGTAGATAAGTCTTCCCATCTTACAAATGAGGCACAGAGAGGTTGAGTGACTCATTGAAGGTCACACAGCAAATAAGAGGCTGAAGTAGGGGTGAAGACAGGCCTGCTTGACTGCCAGATGGGAGCACTTAACCTCCCTGCTGTCCCACCTCCCTGCACAGACACGAGTTACCGGGCCAATCGGTCTACGGGCTCCAGGCTGCCCGTCCATCATCACACCATTCCTGCGGATGAGCAAGGCGCTTCCAGCACATTCTTCTCCATTTTCAGTCAACTGTGGTCTTCTTTTCATTCTTTGCAGCTGGAAAGCCCGTCCTTAGCAATTTTTTAGCTGCTTACTGGGACATTTACAAATCCATCTGGCGGTTCTATTTCATGAATTTATTGGGGATATTAATGGCCCATGGGAAAAGGGATCTGTCAGGGGGCCCTATCACCCCCAACCTAGTGCCCTCTAAAGAACACAGACCCAGACAGAAGCCTGCAAGTGGGCAAAACGCAGACACCCGCACAGCCAGGCCAAGAGCAACCCTCCAGACAGCAAATTAGAGACACATGAGGGGAGCCACACGTCTCCCCGGTTAGGCACCTAATCTTCTCTTACAAAAGGGTCTTTATTAATTTTTTAAATCTCCTCCTGTCTGTCTGGAAGTGGCTCCTACAATATGATTGTAGGTGTTCTCCATGAGATCAATGAGCAGGGAAGAAGCTGGTTATGAAATTCAGATCAGCAACTTTCTCACTCAGAGAAAGAGGAAGGGCTGGGCCCCTGGGTCTGAGAGGCGGGCAGGGCCCTGCTGGCCGGGGAAGGGACTCCAGGTGACCTCCTGAGTAGCTGGATGATGCCAGGACTGACCGGGGCCCAGCACCGTCCCCACCCCCATCCTGGGATACGCCGCACATCAGACTCCAGAGAGGCCAACGTTTTTTTAAAAGCAATGAGATTTTTGTGTTGTCTTCAGTTTAAGCTACGAGAATAATACATGCTCCCTACAGAAAAATCAGAGGGATAAAAGAAACAGAGAACCACAAAGAAGGAAATAAAAATCCCCCACAGTCCCAGACATCACTTCTGGAACATTCCAGACCTTCGGCCCTCACTGGCCTTGATGCCTCCATTCTACCTCTGCAGTCCAGGCCTTTTTAAAGGTCACTCCCTTCTGCAAACCTTCCCAAAGAGCCCAGCTCACTTAGAATCAACCCCAAACTCCTGCCGCTGGCCCACGGGGCGTAGCTGCAGCGGTGGAAACCCTCCCCGCTGCCTGCCCGCAGGGCCTCTGCAACCTCTGTGCCCCTGCCTAGAATGTTCCTCCTGTAGGGCTCACTGTCACCTTCATGCATCACCCAAGGCCACCTCTTCAGGGAGGCCCTCCATGGCTGCTTCAAGGAGCTCTCCGTCACCATCACCCCGGGCCAGCGCTCTGCAGACCTCATCATGAGAATGGTCCTCTTGCTGCTTCTGGTGGGTCCACCCGTCCGTGGCATCCCCATCATCAGACGCAGTGGCCTCTCCTCACTCCTACCGTCACCCACTGCACACTCACCCCGTGTTCTCAGAGAGATGCACTGAAGGGAGGAATGGGGAGCCCCTGCAGTCCTTCCTGCGTGTGTGGGTGTGTGTGGGTGTGTGTGGGTGTAAGAACCGCCTACATAGACGAGGTCTAGGTCAACATTTCTCGGAAACTCCACATACTTTGACACACAAATCATCTACCGCTTCTCCTTGCAATTCAACATGCAGGCTCGGGTCAAATCCCCCAGCCCCTCATGGGACCAACCCCGACCCCTACCTCTGCCCCAAGGGGAGCCCTGATCTGGCCAACGCCACCTCCTGGGGGCAGTAATACCATCTGCACAGCCTTTTACAGATTATAGCAGTTGAGCATTTCCTCCAGCCCAATAGAGCCTTAAAACAACTCACCTCCGAAGAGGCAGACAGGGTAAGGGAAGCCTGACCTCCTCCCCATTTAAAATGAAGTCAGAGAGGCTCAGAGAGGTCACCTGACTGCTGCAGACACCTGGGAGGAAGCTGGCCCTGGACATCTGGCCCCAAAAGGCACATCTTCATTTCAAAATGGAGAAATTTCACCATTAAAACAAGAGAGGTGACACAGAGGAGATGACGAGAGCTTGGCTCCAGAGTCCAACTGCCTAGGTTTGAATCCCAGCTCTGCCACTTGCTGGCTGTGTGACCTCGGGCAAGTTACTTTACTCCTCTGAGCCTCGGTTTCTCCTCTGTTAAATGGGGATGATAATAGCTCCTGCCTCATCCCCTGACCAAGCGAATCAAATGATTTAAAAATATACATAAAGGGCACCCAGCACATGTGAAGAGTCGATAAACACGAGCTCCTTATAAAACCACACCTCTGAGTCCGTCTCTTCACCATGATCACCAAGCACATCCCTGGGCATGTGAACCACCAGCCCACAGAGGTGAGTCCCTTTGCGCAGCGGGCACGCTCCCAAGAAGCCTGCTGCAGTTGGCTGCTCTAAACCATTCCTACTGATGCTCACATGCAAATCGCCCCCTCCCTACCCTCCCCCCACCCGTTCAGTCACTCCTCAGCCTCAAGCCCCGCCCAGCCCACTTGAGTGACAAGCACTGACATCTGCAAACACTTCAAGGCTGCCAAGGGGAGAGGCCCCTTTTGTAAAAGGAAGACCCCTCTGCAAGTTCACCCTTCCCACCTGCCATGATCCGGGCAAATAAATCAATCCAACGCCAAGTGCAAATTACCAAGAAAGCTCTCCCCTGCAAATTCCCACAGCACCTAGTTCTGACTTCTACTAAGGGGCAGATAGAGAGATTTTCCTAAAATGACCATCTCACCAGGCAGGCCTCCCAGGCCCCTGGCTGCCACTCAGCTTCAGAGTCTCTGGGAGGCCCCACGCCCCTTTTCAGGCTCACTGCCCTCACGTTCCCCCAGACCCCCTCCCACCAGCCTGGACACATAACGCCACCTCTCACATGTCCCACGAAGGCTCTGGCCTCAGCTACCCCTTTCCCCACACAAACTCCCTGATTTTTAGGCCAAACCCAGCCCAGCTACAGCTTGTCCCCGAAATCTCCCATCCAGGGGGAGGACACCCTCAGCACCTGCACTGAGAGCTCACAGCCCCCGGCCGCCAGCCCTGGCCACCAGCCCCCCACCCCTGGCCACCCACCCGCCATGGTACATGCAACTGTTGGCTTCATTACTTACTCAGCATAGAGAGGAACACGTCTGGGCTGGGGGTACATCAGAAATAGTCCCCACCTTTGGGAACCTCAGGGCAGGGGCCGGGGCCAACATCACCTTTGGTCAGATAAGGATCCAAACAGCACCCATGCCAAACAGCTGCTCCTCACATCCAACCGGGCAGAAGGAGCCTACCAATCGGGCCTGGCAGAGCATGTGCCCAGACACCAGTGACTCCTGCTATCTGCCGGGGACGTGGACTCTCGGTTCAACCTCACTTCTCTTTGAAACCCTAGAGCAGGGGGCTCAGAAAGCAGCCTCGGGACTGCCCTCGTGGCCCAGTGGTTAAGAACCTGCCTTGCCACGCAGAGGACACAGGTTAGATTCCTGGTCGGGGAGACCAGGATCCCACATGCCATGGGGCAACTAAGCCCACACGCCGCCACTAACTGAAGAGGGTGAGGCCTCCCAGGAACTAAGACCTGATGCAGCCAAAGTCCAATAAATAAATATTCAAGAGAAAGCCGTCTCCACGAGGGCCCCCTTCCTAGGACCTGGCAAAGGGAGACGCACTGGGGCAGACTCGCCTCCTGGAGGAGCGCCCCCCACCCCATCCCAGCCTTCACAGGTTTCAGCCCAAACAGGGGCCTCAATTAGAATTTCCCATTTGAAAGATCAATATTGAAAGCTCCAAGCCTGCCAAGAGGAGGGAAAGGCCTTGCTTGTAAATATTTGTCTCGACTGGCAAAGCCGGGCCTCTCTCTCGCTGCAGCTACCCGCCTCGCTCCTGGCCCTCTGCTCGCGGAGCTCCCAGCCAACTGCACAGTGGGATGCCCCTCGGGAGGCGCGGGGGACTGTCTGGCGGCCACGAGGGGCTGCAAGGGGAGGTGGGCCGGCCCCAGCCCCACGCCTCCGAGACAGCAGGCCTGCCCACGGGGGCCGTCCAGTGGTCCCCACTGGGGCCATGGTGGAGAGAGTCGCCGTGAGGTTTCTCTGGATTCCAAGCAAGCAGCTTTTCCCAGGGGGGCACCCCATATTTATGTCTTTCTTATTTTGGAAGAAAGCAAAACCAGAGACAAAACCCTGAGGGTTGTGCTTGCAAATCACGGCCCACCGTCTCCCACGGCGTGGGACGGCGCTCGCTCTGCTGCCTGTACAACAGCTGCCCACAGAGGAGCCCACACCGGAAGCCCTGGGTTCCTGCTGGGGCCACAGAGGCTAGGAGGGTCCTCTCACTTGGGCAGCAGTCAAGGGCGGTGGGTGTCTGAGCCAGTCCGACCAGCTGAGCACCTGCCTTGGCATCACTGTTCCCAGAGAGTCATTCATTTGTTCACCCACTCAGCCACTGACTCACCCATTCATTCATTCATTCATTCATTCAGTTATTTATTGGGTACTTACCTGGACCAGGTACTGGGGGCTGGACACGAAACCAGACAAAAACGAACCTGGGTTTGCCTTTGGAAGGGAGTCTCCCAGGCCGAATAATATTCCACAAACAAATAAAAAGTCCACAGCAGAGACACGTGCTGGGGCAGGAGACCTCCCAGGTGTGACAAGATAGTCAGGGGGTGAGGCCTGGTCCCAGAGGTCAGGGGCTTCCCAGGGGAGGTGGACAGGTGACAGAGACCGGGGAGGGGCCAGACAGAGCAGGGAGGGGGCGGCGGCAGGGGTCTGGCCCGAGTCTGGCCACTCCCAGGCGCCACCCCTTCTGGCACCTACCCAGCCACTCGTTGAATTTCTTCACCTCGCTCGGGAGCCCCAGCTCCGTGAAGTCCCCAGCGTGGATCAGCACGTCGCCATAGGGCATCTGGATGGGGTCCGTCCTCGAGTGGGTGTCAGACACGCAGACAAAGCGGGTGTAGCCGGGTGGCTTGGGGGCGTCATGAGGCACTGGGTCCACCCTGGGGAGAGAGGGGACTGTGGGGTCCAGGGGCCAAAGCATCAGGAGCCTACAGCGCACGTCCCATCCAGATCGGATCACATGTGGTCCGGATCGCATACACCCGCATCCGAACCCTGACCCTCTGCTCACCAATCAGGCAGAAGATTTCCCCCTGAGCCTCAGTTTCCCCTCCATAACACAGGAACCCCCGGGTGTTGTGTGAGGGCTAAAGGAGGTGATGAGTGGGAAGAGCTGACAGGTACAGCCCAGCACGCGGGCCTACGTGCACCTGTGTGATGACCACAGTTGACCTGCTATTCGACAAGCAGTGCCTCTCAACCATTTGTTTTTTCATCATCAGCCGCTAAGGGACCTGATGCTTTTTCTACTCACCCCTCTCTTGTGAAATTTTAACACCGCAGATACACTGTGTATCTGTTCATTTACTATGTGCTTTATAATAAGAGTAAGGTTTTTTCATCCCCAAAAATCCAGGTTTCACCCCTTTGGGGGGTTGCTGTCAGCCCCATGGAGGATGCATGGACTGAGGTCCTCATCCAGTTGGAAGAACTGACTCTGCAGGGCCGTGCAGAGAGAGCATCCAGGGAGAGCCACGTGTGCAGGGCAGGATTTCGTGGGAACTTGTAAGATAAAGGCGCGAAAGGCAGACAGCAATTTTCCAAACCTATGAGCTGGTCTGATCATGTTGAGAACGAGGGCTTTCCAGGGTCCTGCGGGAAAACAGCTCTGGATTTAGAAGACCCAGATCTGCTGATCGTCACTAACATATAACCTCAAGAAAATGCCTGGCCTTGGTTTGCTCATCTGTATAATGGAGCTCCGTCCCTCACTAGGCAACGACACAGAAAATTTAAAAGCTGTAGCTGTGTAACTGTAAGCTCTCGGTCCCCGGGAGGCCCTGGAAGCCCTCTTGTCTTGCACACGAGGATACTAACTAGGTGGCCCAGGTGTCCCAGGGAATAAATGCAGACCGTGGGGAACAACCCCAGCTCCCCACTCCCAGTTCAGCACGCTCCCCGAGAACCCCAGCTCTTGCCTCCTCAGCTGACTGGTTCTGCCAGGCTCAAAACGCTGAAAAACAGCACAATGACATTTCAACGAGCTGCTCTCTCCAAATGAGTATGCCGCTTGAGGAGCTGTGTTTAAATCTAATTATGCGGCAAACCAAAAGCGGTACCATATCAGTTACATAAATACTTTTAAAGACATCTTTCTAATTATCCTTTTTTTTTTTCAGACAATATACTTCGAAGAAATTTAATTAACACCTTACGAGAGACGTGGGTTCAGCATGCTAATGTGCAGAGAGCACGAGGAAGCTCCATCCGCCCAGCAGCAGCCGCAGCCCCGTGCCAGCATCTCCCTGTCACCTGGCCTCCAGGGGAGAAACTCCCAGGGCCCTTTGCTGGGGTTGGTTAAGTCAAGCGAGTACCCCCAGCAGGTCAGAGTTAGGTCCGATCGGGGAAAAGGAAGAATTTCTGAGTCTGATGATGTCCAACAGGAGGGTTCTCGGAGTCCTTTCTCTTCTCTCTCCATTCTTTCATTCCTTCCATCCCTCATTCATTCAACAAAACACATCCTGAACGCCTACTGGGTACCAGTTATGAGCTCAGAGCTGGAGAACTGAATGAACCGGGCCAGGTCCCAGACTGATGGTGGAGACGAGACTTGGCCAGGTAGTAACAATAAAGCCACAAGGTCACATGGGGCAGCAGAGGGCCTGGGGACCAGAGAAGGCCTTAGTCTGGCCTGGGGCCCCCTGAACTTGCCAGGAGGAGGTGATGCCTCAACTGGTCGAGAAGCGCAAATCTCCCTCCCAGGAATTCCTGCCACTCCTCTGTCCTCTCGGTCGCTCCCCACCACCACCCACCATACGACAGACAAGTCTTGCAGGTAAGAGGCCTGGGAATCCACCTGTCTACCCCTCACACAGCTGATATTGGAGCAAGGCAGCCAGTCAGTACTGGGCTATTGGCCTGGTGCAGTAATTAACATGAGTGAGTCAATCAAACTCAGCCATTCATTCATTGGCCTCACATACACTGAGGTTGTAAAGATGCCACAAGGTGGCTGAGACCAAGTCAAAGAGACAAAGAAGGGGGACGCAGGGAGTGAGACACCATCCCCAGAGCCACCTCGGGCCCCAGCAACCCCTCGTCCTGTGCATCCCTCCATGGAGGAGCCCTGAGTCAGCTGACCCCAGAGCCACCTCGGGCCCCAGCAACCCCTCGTCCTGTGCGTCCCTCCATGGAGGAGCCCTGAGTCAGCTGACCCCAGAGCCACCTCGGGCCCCAGAAACCCCTCGTCCTGTGCATCCCTCTGTGGAGGAGCCCTGAGTCAGCTGACGCTCCTGCCACCCGCCAGCCAGGAGCACACGAATTCCACGGGCACTAGTCGGGCTGGGCCTGCTACTGGAGCCCAAGCTCTTTAATTAACTCCGCTCTTGTTTCTCTTCGCCCTGAGGCTTCTGAGCTCTGTGAGGAGGCAAACCTAATAAACCCCAGAGGAAAAAACAAAAACAGACTTTTATTTCCCCTGCACTGTCCTCCAGCTATTTGGATTGTAACAAATGCTCAACCTTGAAATAATAACAACAGTAATGATATTGATGATTCCCATGGGTTGAGAGCTCATTGTGTGCAAAGCAGTGTACACGCATCCACTCTCTTCATCCTCACAGGGACCGTCTGAGCAGGGCACTATGCATGTGCCCATTTTATAGATGAGGAAACTGAGGATCAAAAAAGGCTGGCTAGGGACTTCCCTGGCGGTCCAGTGGTTAAGACTGCACCTTCCCATGCAGGGAGTGTGGGTTTGATCCCTGGTCAGGGAGTTAAGATCCCATAGGCCTTGTGGCCAAGAAAGGAAAACACAAAACAGAAGCAATATTCTAACAAATTCAATAAAGCCTTTAAAAACGGTCCACATTAAAAAAAGATTTTTTTTTTTTTTTAAAAAAAGAAAAGGTTGGCTTGCCCAAGATCTCAGCTACAGAAACTGGTGGAGCTAGGGTTTGAAACCAGTTTTTGGTTCCAGAACCCACACCAAGCTGGACTATTTCCAGGCCTTACTTCATTGCATCCAGTCAATCTATAAAATGCTTCTTGAGTGCAGCCTACTAAATACCAAACACCTGCTGGACACCTGTGGAGACCTTGTGCAGCTCCTAGAAACCCCGCCTGTGTTTCGAAGGGAGGAAAAGAACAAGAATGAGGGTACTGAGGAGAAGCGCACGCAAAGGATGGGAGGGCTTGGCAACACCAGCTGAGCCCGAGATCCCACTGTGCCTGAAGCTGAGCCCAAACCTGGACGTGAGCCAGGACACTCTCCTTTACCCATACGACAGTTTGCAATCTGGCTAACCCTTGACTTATAGCAGCTCCGTGTAGCAAGTAACTGAGGGCTGGAAAGGTTAGTCCCACACCCAGGACCGGTGCTCCTAAGTTAAAGAGTAGAATTTGAACCTGGGTCTTCAGAACAGGAATTGGGGCATTTAACCTCATAAAACAGAGGAAAATGGTTATTTCCCAGCCATGTTCTTCAGAGGACCAGAGAGAAAGGATGGAAATAAATGTTCCAGGTCTGGGAGGGGACAAACTTGACTCTCCCAAAGCGTCTACCTGCCAAGATGGCCCCAGGCAAGTCTGTGGCTCTTTCCCTCTCTCTCTCTGAGGCCTGAAACCTGTCACCACGTCCCCCCGGCCTCACCCGGAACCTTCCTACAGGAACCCTGGTGGCAGGGAAGGCGCAGAATAGAGATCCCAGCCTCCAACGCCCAGATCCAGGGCAGCGTCTGGGCTCAGCAACCTCCTCACTGTGCCCAGGACCCTCCCAGCCTCCCATCCAGCTCTGTGCAGTGGGGACCACCCACTCTTTTGGAGATGCTGTGAGAACTGGAAACCTGATGCATGCCCCTTGCAGCCTGTGTCCTATGTCCTGGCCCCCTTCTCGGTCTCTCCCCTGTGCCACTGACACCCTGGAAGTGCAACTACTGATGCTCAAAACTCACATAGGCATGAGAGGCAGAGGCCATCCCCCACCCTGTTATCTTGATTGCTGGGGAAACAGGGTACCCTGAAGGTCAGGGGCTAGATGGCACAGGACTTGTCTTTAGTGAAGTTTCAAAACCGTGTCCAGTCATGAGACTGGGCACCAGCCACAGCTTTTAGAATGAGAGAGACCTCTAGTCTCCTCCTCTCCTACCAGTGGGGAAACGAGGCCCAGGGGAAGGCAAGGACTGGTTGGTGCTGAGCTGCACGACTGTCTAAGGCTCCTTCCCACCAAGCACTGGCTCTAAGGCAAGCCTGCACCCGGAGGCCCCATGCCTCCCTTCCTCCCCACCTCCTGGCTTTGCTTTTGCCGGTCCTCCAAGCCCAGGGATTATGCCGTTGCCACCAGGAAGCCCTCCTTGATCCCCTCACTCTTCTGGGGCATGTGCCTTGCCTGATCCTTGCTCCCTTTTCTTTCCCTCCTCCTGTCCGCCACGCTAGGCTCAGGAGATAGCCCGTGTTGGCAGAGGGGAGGGACGCTTAGAAAGCTCTCCCCCGAGTGCATGTATCAGCACAGGCTGAAGCAGTGCCGTGAATGGAAGGCTCTGCGTGCCTAGATCTGGGGGAGGGAGGGAAGCCAGAGAGATTTGGCGAGGGATCGGGGAAGGCACTCCGAGGAAATGAGATCCAAAGGATGAGTCCGTGTTAGCAGGACATAGACTAGGGGAGGCAGCCTGTGCAAAGCCTGGAGACAGGAGGGAGAAAGCAAGGTCCCAGAAAACAGAACTGCACCCGGAGCCCTTGGGGAGAGGTTCCGGATGGCACATGAGAACAGACAGAGCCCAGGTGAGGGCCGCCCGCCTGCCGTCCCACCCAGCCCCCACCTCTCCTGGGCTCAAGGCTGACCCTCACTGTCCCCTGGAGACCTCGCAGCACCTGGACAGGCTAGGGGCCACTGGGCCCCTTCTGAAGCCCCCATCTCACCTAGTGAGGGCATCAACTCTCCAGCCTTGCCCAGCGAGGAGGCTGGGAAGCAGGGGACACTCCTGGCCTGGCCCAGAGTGATGTCCCCCACCCTGCCACATTCATCAAGGACCCCCGCACAGCCTGACACGCTTGGAGGGTCTTTAAATGATGTCAGAGGATGAGATGGCTGGATGGCACCACCGACTCGATGGACACGAGTCTGGGTGAACCCCGGGAGTCGGGGACGGACAGGGAGGCCTGGCGTGCTGCAGGCCATGGGGTCGCAAAGAGTCGGACACGACTGAGCAACTGAACTGAACTGAACTGCGTCTCAACCAACAGGACTCCTTTTAAAGACAAAGAGGGACTTCCCTGCTGGTCCAGTAGCTAAGACTCCATGCTCCCACCCAGAGAGCCTGGGTTCTGTCAGGGAACTAGACCCCATGTGCCCCAGTGAAGACCCAGCATGGTCAAACAAATAAATAAATATTATAAATAAGGAAAGGCCAAAGAGGAGTTGCCACGCCTGGCTCCAGTCTCCTCTAAGGTGGACCCCCATGGTAACCTGTCCCTCCACACAGTTCTTGCCTTCTCACTGAGCACCAGGCCAGCGGTCCACCTGTCCGGCCCAGGACAGAGGGGCAGGTATCTAGAGGGGCTCTCCCCAGGGGCAGTGTTGCTTGGCACCCAGAGGTGGGGTGGGGGAGTCTTTGATCTCAGAGCTCAAAAACCAGAGCCCCAGACCCAGACATTCATTCCTCAGGCAAAGGCAGCCTGGTTACCACCAGGGTCTCTGGGGGCAACTGCATAAATCACAGGGCTCCATCGGAGGCCACGTTTGGGCTGTCACTGTTGTTATTAAATATGAATTGTGGATTTATTAAATAAGGCTCCTCGCTCCCTCACCCCGAGACAAAGCCCAGGGTAGCGATAAATCACGTGTCAGGAAGTGGCATCTCCCTCAGTGGAAACTCGCCATGGAAACCCACACGCTTCCTCTGCGCACAGGGTGTGAGTCGGAAGAAGGGGGGTGGGAGACAGTGGCCACCCACCCAGTCCTGCGGGGGCCCAGCTTCACCTGGCTGTGTGCAAAGCTGCATTTCCAAGCCAGGGTGACCCAAGCAGGCAATCAGAGAGCACTGGACCAGGAATCCAGAGCTGGGGCTCGCTGTATGCTCTCCTCGGGGGCCCAGCCAAAATCCCTAACCACCCCCGAGCCCTACTGCCTGAGCCTCAGGAGGGGACCGCACAGAGCAAGCCAGGAGGGATGGAGCGGACGCAGGCCGGTGTGAACCTGCTCGGCCCACAACAGCTAAGTGACCGCAAAAAGCCATTAAGCTTTCTCTCCAGGGCACTTAGTGCTACCAGAACCCTACGCTACTGCGCTTTATGACTTTCACGGCACAGCCTGCGGGATCGTCAGCTCAGTGCAGGCAAGGCTCCATCTGTGGCCACTGCTGAGTCCTGAGCACCTAGCCCGGCAGGCACGGACGCCTGCCACCCGGCCCCTCTCTACATGGATCCACATACTTAATCCTCAGCAATACAAGGAGCAGCATTATGTAGGCGGGGAAACAGAGGCACCAAGAGACGCATCACAATCAAGCAGCAAAGCCAGGACTCAAGTCCAGGGGGTCTAGCCTGGAGCCACGGCGGTGGTTTAGTCGCTAAGTCATGACCAATCCTTGTGACCCCACGGACTGTAGCCCGCCAGGCTCCTCTGTCCACAGGATGCTCCAGGCCAGAATACTGGAGTGGGTGGCCATTTCCTTCTGCAAGGGATCTTTCCAACCCAGGGATGGAACCTGGGTCTCCTGTATTGCAGGCAGACTTCTTACCAAATGAGCTACCAGGGATGCCCCCGGAGCCCACATTCCTAACTAACCACCGTGCTTGGCAACTTGCTCACAGACACCCCAGGTGGGGAAGTGAATGAAGAAATGAACCAATAAACCAGAGTTGTTAGACGGGGCAATGACTCCTCTCACCTGGCCGCTCACCGCCCTTCCTCTGACACAGCCTGGCCCGCAGGGGCCCGCGAGCTTCCTGCCTGAGTTGGAAGTTCCTGGACATCCCCACTACCTTTGGCTCAGACCCTGCAGCAACTTCCCAACTTACTGCCCCCGATCCTGTTTCTCTGGGTCTCAACCTACAAGGCACTTTCTCCAGAGGGTCCTCCCTCAGCCCCTTGGCTCCCCCAACTCTCCTGACTCCTGTAGCCCTAGCTCTGTTCTGCGACTGGGTTACCCAGGGGTCCCCTACATGACAGCTCTGCCTGTCTCTACTTGGCTTTATCTGTTGTGCCCAGGGACCCCTCTGAACGGGCGTGCACACAGGCACACACACACACCCCCCCCCCACCTGCTCCGCCTGAGGGCCTGGGGCTCTCACCCGTTCCCAGCAGCATCTGGGGACCTCAGGCACTGTACTTGCAGCCCAGGAGGACCAATTCCATCAACAGAAGAGAAAACTCAGCCCTGGGAAGGCCTCCTCTTGCAGCAGCCGTGCCAGGCCTCAAGGTCCCAGAGACACCAAGGAACAGTGTGCTTGAGACTCAAGGCCTCCCGTCCTGCCCAAGTCTGCCAGTCTGGTTCCAAACTGGACATTGCAGGGAGTTTCCCAAAGAGAAACCTTGTTGTTGTCCTTCAACCGTTCAGTCGTGTTCAACTCTTTGCGACCGCAAGGACTGCAGCACGCCAGGCTTCCCTGTCCTCCATCTCCCGGAGTTTGCTCAAACTCATCATGTCCGCTGAGCCGATGATGCCATCCAACCATCTCATCCTATTGACAATGCCAGCCCTACAGCCCCCACAGAAATGAGCATTTACCAGAGCAGGCAGTGCAGGGAAAAGGGACTTCCTAGCACTGGAGCCCACCCCCAGGCTGGGTACCCCCTGCCCTCCAGAGCCCTTGCTCCCATGAATAATCGCTGCACCCACGCTTTACAAGAGAAGACCCATCCTGAGGGAACCACACAGGAATACGAGGCAGCGACCCAGTCACACCACCTCTGGGCCTGGGAGTAGAACCCCCCACCCAGGCTCCTTCTTGACTCGGGTCACATCCCGGATCCTCCTGTCTCCCTAAACGGGCAGCGGCCAACACGTCACGTGACCACTGCCCCCCAGAACTAGTGCCCATGGCCCAAGAGGAAGCCGGGCCCTGTGTCCTCGGGGGGAAATCTGACCAGCCTGCTGGTCTGGGGACCTGCCCTGGGCCCTACAGCCCAGGAACATCCCACCACAGCTCTCATCTCCTATATTATCACTGGGGACTCGCGGGGCTACCCACTCACCAGGGGCTTGTCAGAGACCCAGACAGACCCAGCTCAGGGGCACCCCGAAGAGGCTGAGAGGAGTTTCAACAGTGGAGCAGACAACGCCTAAACTCTCAGAGGAAGGCACGTAAGCACTCTTGTCCACAGACATCACTGGGAAAGGATGCTAAGCATGCAGAACGCCCTGGATTGGAGGCAGATGTCAGCTCTGGCGCCCGCCAGCTGTGTTGGGCTCGCGAGGGGTCACCTGTCTGGCCGGACTGATGGACGGGCCAGCGGAGACAAAGGAGGGGGAGATGGAGTGGCAGAGGGAGCTGCCCGGGGCCAGGCCTGGAATTTATCCACCTCTACCCCGTGCCATGGGCTCCTCTGCCGACTACTGGAAAAGACCCAGCAGAAAGGTTCTCCTCGTGCGCGGGTCCTGAGTCTGCGCTCTCACTGCGGCCCTACTGCTGGGGCGCCGCTGATATTGTCCATCAGCCCCAAAGGGCAGGTGGCAGAATTCCCCAGTCCTCTGGGGGAAGCCAAGGGGGTCTGGGCAGAAGGAAAGGAGAACAGCCAGGCCACAACCAGGGTCTTGCCCTGTCCTGGTCCTGCAGCAAGTCTCGTCTTGCCCCCTCTCTGCGCCTCAGTCTCCCCATCTGTGCAACGAGGAACAGGAATTAGACCAAGGAGTCAGTAACCAAAACACCAAGGGGGGGGCAGCTGGAACTCAGCGCCCCTGGCCCCCCAGACGCTGCCACGAGGCCAAACGGGCCTGGGGTTGCCACGACTTTGGGTTTCGTAGAGCAAAGCCAGAAGTCTGGATTTTTACGTGCCATCACGTCGTTTTTCAATGTTTGTAAAACGTCCTCCCGGCCAAAGGAAACAAGACTCCGGGCCAGAGTCGGCCCACAAGGCCAGCACACCGCAGCTTCTCCCCCGTCCCTCCCGTCCCGAGCCTCGCGATCCATCGCCGTCAAGGCGCAGGAGACCGTGGGGTACCCCGAGTCCAGGAGCCCACCCCCGGGCGGCCCTCCTGCTCTCGCGCCCTCCCCCACCCGGGGGGTGGGGTGTGGATTCCGTTGGGGGCGCCCACTTACATCTGCACGTGCGGCGGCTGGAAGCGGCCCTGGTTGATGTTGTAGAAGGTGAAGGCCTGGGTGGGGTTGGAGCTGTACTCGTCCACCTCGATGATGAGCCGGGTGTGCTGGTGCCTCCGGGCGGCCATCACGTGGGACTGCGAGAAGGCCATGCCCAGGCCGCAGGGCAGGAGGGCCAGGGCCTCTGCCTTCAGGACGCCGGGGTCCCACCTAGCGCGCCACATGGACCTCCGCGGGCCCCGCGGGCATCTCCCGCCGCCCGGCCCCGAGCCAGACCTGGGAACAGACTGAGGAGACGGAGCAGAACCAGGCGACAGTTAATCTGTTTGGGATTTGCTTTATTTAATGTCAGATGAAGATTTAGAAAGAGGGAGAGGGCGGGGAAGACGGAAAAAAAAACCCACAGTCGTACAGCTCAAAAACTCATTACAAATCTTTCCAACTCAGCAGTTTGATGAATATACTTTGGTAAAAAGAAAAGGGAAGGGAGGGAGGGGACCAAAAAAAAAAAAAAAAAACACAACATCATGGACAGATGCATGCATGGTCCAACATGTTTAAATACTTAAGACTTTTTTTCTGCCTTCAACAAACCACCACCGCCCCACTCCCTCCCCCGGAGCCCATAGGGTGACCGTGAGATGCAGAAGACAATGGCTGGTATTCTGGAAACAGGTAAGGTAAGTTTTACTTTTCAGGATTGGGGAATAAGAAGGAATCACCTCCAACCCCATGCCCTCCCCACAGACCTCCCCCCACCCAAGCATACACACTCTCCCACACAGACCCACATGCGCACCCCTACAAGCCCAAGCAGGTGAAGACAGCGCGGGCGCAAATTCCTTCATCAACAACCATTTCGCCTAAAGATCTTTTAGCAGCGCCTTGAGAAGGGATTTTCCCAGAAAGATTGCCGCATATCAACTCAACTCAGGGGGTGGCCGTTGCGGTGTGGGGTAGGGAAGGGGAAGACCTACTTTAAAAAGAAAAAAAAAAAAAAAAAAAACCTTCTCAAAAGCTATGTAAGGATCTGAGGAATTTCCCTGTGCCCAGTCAAACCTTGAAACCACTCATAACCACAGCTCACAAACGCTATATATATTTTTTTCATTTCGTTCATTGTTTCGTTCAAACTGCACAAATACAAAAGTGCAGTTTGTAGTTACTGGATGAAACTGTCCCTTTTCGATTCCAGCTCAGCTATGTGGAATCCTGGATAAGATTCCATCCTACTCTGATACACAGACTTGCCACAACAACCGCAGCTTCTTAACTAAGATCATCTTTTTTTTTTTTTCCTTGCTCTTTTCCATAATTTTTTTTTAACTATGTAAATAGGAAACGCTTCAGAGATTTGTTTTGTTTCAGGTTTTGGTCATTAAGACCCTCCGACGATTGCATTTGTGCCACATTTAACCAAGGAGAAAATAACATCATTTAAACTATTCTTGGACAGTCAGATCCCAGTCACGTTAAACGAAGAAAAATCCTCTTTGCCCGTGGAAGAGTAGACACAGTCAGAAAATAAACTAGATTAGGAAAATGACAAAAATTAAAGACTGGAGAACATTTTAATTAGGTGCAAAGGAGAAGTGGATTATTAATTTTTTTAACTCTCAACAAGCATGACCATACACAGTGCAATAAACAGCAATATCCTTCTCTTCTCCCCTCACTCCCTACCCACCCACCCACCCCCCAAATGCATCCTGATTCAGAACACACATCCCTCTCATCCACTTGGGAAGATCAGGGAAAAAAAATCAGCCTCTTTTCTCCAGGAGACGACTTGCTCCTGTTCCCTGCCTTGTTCCTCGCTTCTAAGCGAATCAGCTCTCCTACTGCATGCTGTGTGGCTGGCCTCCTGGCAAGGTGAGTCCAGGCATCCAGGCCTCTGGCCTGTTACCATCATGTTATCCCAGCAAACGCCGAGGTACAGGCTCCATCAGCCCAGGTCTGGATAAGAATTTGAGTCCCCTCCTGAATAAGAATGTGAGTCCCCAACACAGCTGCTGTGTGGACCTTGAAGTGTTAAGTTGCTCAGTCAAGTCCGACTCTTTGTGACCCCATGGAATGTAGCTTGCCAGGCTCTTCTGTCCATAAAATTCTCCAGGCAAGAACACTGGAGTGGGTAGCCATTCCCTTCTCCAAAGGATCGAACCCTGGTCTCGTGCATTGCAGGCGGATTCTTTATCCTCTGAGCCACCAGGGTGTGATCTCAAGCCAACTTCCTAATCTAAGTCTCAGCTTCCTCTTCTGGAAAGTGGATTTGATAACAGTAACATCACCTCCCAGAGCAGCTATATGAGTTAAATGAACAGGAATTCTGAGCACAGGTACCAAGTTCCTAGCTAATATTCTCAGGTACTATTACAATCACAGGGGCTTCCCTGGTGGCTCAGTTGGTTAAAAAAAAACCTGCCTGCAATGCAGGAGACCTGAGTTTGATCCCTAGGTCAGGAGGATCCCCTGGAGGAGGAAATGGAAACCCACTCCAGTATTCTTGCCAGGGAAATCCCATCGACAGAGGAACCCAGGGGGCTACAGCCCATGGGGTTGCAAGAGTCGGACAGGACTAAGTGAGTAAACCACCACATCACACTATTTGGCTCAACTGAAGACTTGTGTGCAGAAGGCCCGCTGTGGGCAGGTGCTGCCCAGGCACTGGGGTACCTGTGGTCCAAGGGCATTCAATGCAAGCAAAGCAGACAGCACAAGCAGCCTTGAAGAACCTCAGTTTTCTCAAATGCAAGCTGACCACACCAAGGCCCTGCTTGAAATCCTCTCCCTGGGTTTCCATGGCTCCAATGATAAGGACCCAAGACCCGTGGGCCCTAACCAATGCTCCAGCTACACAGGTCTGCGCCCAGCGGGCTCTAGTGCCCAGATGCCTCCAGCTAAGGAGTGCTGTGTTCAAAGCACACAATTCAAATCCTCTCAGGGGGCCTTCTCTAAGGTCACCACCTGCCTGTGACACAGACGTTCTGATTTCTCCCATTTTGCAGAAGAGAATGGTGAGTCACAGTGAAGTGAAGTCTCCCCCAGCCCAGCACGGAGAGAGAGAAGGTGATGCTGAGATTTGGACGCAGGCAGCTTGCACCACCTTTGTCCTCCTCCCCAGCTGGCTAACCTCACCCTTCACCCCTCCACAAGGCCAGTATTTCCCCAGAGAAGCCTTGATCAGGGGTCTTTGTCCCAGGACCCCATGAAGGGCCTGAATGTGCCTGGGGGGCTGAGCCTGGGTCTCACTCGATTGCTCATCCCCCAGTACCTCCGACACAGCCCCCACAGCTCTGCGACCCTGAGCAAGGGGCTTCACCTGCCAGAGGTTCTGTTTCCTTGTCCACAAAATGGAAGAGAGAAAGAGTAGCCAGCATCAGACAGTCATGAGGATTAAACGAGGTGACATGTGTAAACAGCTTATCACAGAGCCCAGTGCCTAGTAAATGCTCAAAAACATTGTTAGTGTTGGTTTTATCATCACCATCCTCATCACCCCAGGGCTCATCACAGATGCTTCATAAATATTGAATTGGTGAATGTGCGGATGGAGGGATGGAGGGAAGGATGGAGAAATGGAGGGAAGGATGAAGAGATGCAAGGATAAAGGCAGAGATGAAGGGCGGGGTGCAGGGACCAGGCCCTCACCCGTCCCCCCGCCCCCAGGGAGCAGGTGGGTGCCTGCATGCCCTGCAGCCAGCCGCAGTGGGGGAGGACACTCAGCACCAAGGGACTCAGCCAGGAAAGGCAGGCGGCACAGCGTCCCGGGAGGCACTCCGCAGTGAAACGCTGCATTTCACATAAAGGGGGTTTGCAATGGGCCCTGCTCAGAGAAATCAGGGAAACTGGGAACGCAGAGCTTTCTTTTAATACCCATTTAATATTTATGGAGCCGCAGCAGCATCAGCCACCGTGCGGAGAACACAGCCGATCCATGGGGCGGGAGTGCGATTCCCCAGCAAATGGCTGTGAGCTTGGGAAGCATTCACACCTGGTCCACAAAATAGCAGCGTGTGCAGGCAACACACGTAGAGGATGCTGGGACAGAGACCACCCCGGCTTCCGTCCTGTATCTCTGGCCAGCGGAGTGACCTTGAGCAAGTCACACACCCAGCCCGGGCCACAGGGGCCTCCTCCGTGCCAGGGAGCAGGAAGGAAGTGGGACCACAAAGAACAGGGTGGAATAGACCCTTTGCACGCGTGCATGCTCAGTCGCTTCAACTGTGTCTGACTCTTTGCAACCCCGTGGACGGAATTCTCCAGGCAAGAATACTGGGGTGAGTTGTCATGCCCTCCTCCAGGGGATCTTCCGAACTCAGGGATGGAACCCGCATCTCCTGTGTCTCCTGCATCGCAGCAGAGTTCTTTACTGCTGAGCCATTGGTGAGGTTACTCAGTCGTGTCCAACACTTTTCAACCCCATGGACTGTAGCCCACCAGGCTCCTCCGTCCATGGGATTTCCCAGGCAAGGGTACTGGAGTGGGTTGCCATTTCCTTCTCCAGGAGAGCTTCCCGACCCAGGGACTGAACCCAGATCTCCCACATTGTAGGCAGACACTTTACCGTCTGAGCCACCAGGAAAGTCACTGAGCCATTGGGGAAGCCCAATTAATGCCTTTCTTTATTCAACAAATGCTTGCCTTGGCCCTACACACCGTCACCAGTCCAGATGCCACAAAGAGCAGTAAAAGAATCAACAGGTCACTGCCCTCAAGGAGGTGGAGGCAATAAAGTAAACACATAAGTAAACAGAAGAAACACAGGTACTGGGCAGGAGACAGGACAGGGTGATGGAGTAAGGGGTACAGGGGGCACAGAGGGCTGCGACTTTAAACTGATGATCAAGCAAGGCCTGACTGAAGAGGCGACATCGTTTCTAAAGTGAGTGCTGAGAGAGAGCCGGCCACGCCCAGAAACCCGGGAAAGAGAATTCAGGCAGCAGGAGCAGCAGGTGCAAAGGCCCTGAGGCAGAGGCAGCATTAATGAACCACCTCATTGCATTATTACTTGACCCTGGGGCGCTTCTGCAACAGAGAAGGGCCCAGACTCTGAGGTCAGTACTGCTTAGCCGTGGGACCCTGGGCAATCCCTTAACCTCTCTGTGCTTCCGCTTCCTCACTGACCCCGTCCGGAGGTAACAGAGGGGATGGTGGGGAAACTGTGCTGGCTGCCCCACAAAGGCCTGGTCAGTCCAGAACGGAAAAGCTGAAAAGCTCTTGAAATGTCTGGGTTGAAAAATTCTTGTTGAAAAATCCCTCCATTTTTTTTAGGGATTGCTTTTCAAAAGTCTTATTCTCTTACAAGGCAGTTTCTCTTTCTGTTTTCCCTCAGAGGCATTTGTTTGTTGGCGCCCTGAGTCAAGTCAGGCCGGGAGAAGTCCGAGTGCCAGCCAAGGTACCAGGTGGTGAGGAGGCATTAGGGACCGACAGCACCGGAAGCTCATAGCCAGGAAAGAGGCCAAGCCGGGCGCCCCCTCCCGCGGCTGCCCCACAACCTGCCTGCCCTCCGTGGTGCGTCAGCAAGCCCACACACCACACCAGCCTCCAGAAACAAGGGCCCAGGAGGCACCCTGACCACGCCATTCCCTCCCACACTCTAGATCTCGTCAGGAGCATCCTGCTGCCCTGAGAGGAAATCCAGCCCTCAGATCACCCAGGGCCCCACTCAGGCCCTCAGATCAGCCAAGACCCCACACCAGCCCCTCAGAGCAGCCCAGGATCCCACGCTGCCCCCTCAGACCAGCCCAGGAGCCCACTCAGGCCCTCAAACCAGCCCAGGACCCCACGCCTGCCCCTCAGACCAGCTCAGGAGCCCACTCAGCCCCTCAGACCCGCCCAGGAGCCCACACTGGCCCCTCATAGCAGCCCAGGAGCCCACTCAGCCCCTCAGACCACCCCAGGAGCCCACAGTGGCCCTCAGATAAGCAGGACCCCACACTGACCCCAGCCTCACCACTCAGGCCACAGTCTCCGCTCCAGGTTTGCACACGGGGAGTCCTCACCTCGGAGCCTTCACTCCTGCTCTTCCCTCTGCCTGGAAGGCTCCAAGCACGACCCTCCCAACCCCGGGCGCCACACCTGTCTCCTGGCTCAGGGCCCCAGGGAGATGTCGCCTGCCCCGGCCCCCAGCCTTCCCGGGCTTTCTCTCACCAAAGCTCCCAGATGAACATTCTGAGTCTGAGGTCAGAAGCCAAATCATAAAACAATACACGAGCAAATGAACCAGTGAGAGAAACCGCAGCCCTCGGGCCTCAGGTCCAGACGCCAGAGCACCTCTCACCTCCTCAGATCCCGGGTTTTTCACCTGCAAACACACGGATGCCGAAACCTCCCTCCCAGAGCCACTGGCAGGAGTGCAGGGCACAGCGCCTGCAGAACCACCTGGCAGAGAGCTGGCACACAGCAGGTGCCCCCCAAGCACCCCTTCCCCTCGGGTCAGAAAGTTCCAGCGAAGCCCAGGGGTTCTGTGCAGAGTTTTCCAGCATCAAGCAGAGATTTTCAGATACTCAGGGGGCTCCCAGTCCCGCCTGCCCACCCTGTGACTGGGCAGGCCAGAGGTCAGTCCTTCCCAGGGTGATGCAATTAGACACACCCAGCACCACCTGCTCCGTGACGAGTTTTCTAGGCAGACTTCACCACTCCCGTGCCCTGGGCACCACAGGACTCCAGCCAACTCTGAAACACATGCTGCCCCAACTCAGAGGGAAGATCCTGTTCTGTGACCCAAATGACTCAGACGGGAAACTGACCCTTGAAGGGCTTGGGACCCAGCAGGAGGAGCTGGACAGATCAATGGGGCAACTCAGACCCTAGAGGGGAGGGGGCTCGGGGGCCCCAAGAAGGCCCCGACCTACGCCTACCAGCATGTGCCAAAGGCCCAAAAAAAGAGCATCTTAACAGCAGGTGGATTTTCTGTAAAGGAGAGACCTGAGTGATCCCAGCAGCCCAAATCTGCCCAACGGGCCTGAGAGGGAATCTACAAGCCAGGGCCGCCAATCGGCAGCCCCAAGATAGCTTCCTTTTTCCACTAGGCTTGAGCAGCACTTCCACAGGCTCCTCAGAGCCAGGACGGGCCTGGGACAGTCTCAGTTCGTGTCTGCTGTCCCATCAGTCATTATGACCAGCATCCTCTCCGGCTCTCAAAAGCGTCCCCATTTCAACAGCTGAAAATGTCACAAAGGGTAAAGGTCACTGTAATCAAAGCCAACCTGAGGCTGTCAAGGTGACCAACGTCTGTCTCTCTCCAGCATTAGCATGTTTGGAGTGGCTCAGAGGTAAAGAACCGGCCCGCCAATGCAGGAGACACAGGTTCGATCCTTGGTCCAGGAGGATCCCCTGGAGAAGGAGATAAATGACAACTCACTCCAGTATCCTTGCCTGGGAAATCCCATGAACAGAGGAGCCTGGAGGGCTACAGTCCATGGGGTCTCAAGGAGTTGGACACGACTTGGCAGTTGAAGAACAAGAAAGCCGTAACTGTGAGGCCAGGGCAATGTTACATTGTCCTGAATCCCAAACTCGGAGGACAATCAATGACCACACAGGAGAGACTATCCATTAAACAGAAGACGCCCCCGAGAAACACCTGCCAGGAGAGACTGCACCGCAGCAGCATTCCGACAAAGCCCAACACCTGGAAAACTTGTGCAGGATCCCAACTCCGTCTTCACTCCCATGCCTCTCTCCTCCCTGGACCTTGAGTAGGGGGTAGCGGGCAGCCCCCGCCCCGCCAAGGGGGCAACCCAGCAAGCAGACAATTGGACCCGGCTGCTCACCCAGAGCGAGGCTGAGAGAAAGTCAGCTCAGCCAAAGGCACTGACGCTTTAGTTGAGAGCTTAGCAGCAAGGTGGCAAAGTGTCACAGAAAATCCACGCTACCACCTCCTAAGTCGTGGCTCCCACCCCAGGCAAGACTCAGGGTAAATGGAGTCTAACAGAAGAGTATTAATACCAAAGTTGGGGTTTGGGGATGATGCTCTTATAGGCCATGCTTCCACACGAGCTCAAAAAATTCACTTTTAAACCGGTTTTTTTCCCCCTTGCTTTGTTCATGCCAGCAAATATGCAGTTGATTAGCCAGTAGTTGAAAATATCGGAAAAGGTAAAAACAAAAAACACCGCAAGAACTCAAAGGAAAAGAAAAGGGACAGACAGCCTAGTAAGAAAAAAAAAATTCAAACCTAATCCCCTGATATCCCGAAAACAAAGCTCTTATATTTGACTTCCTCCTTCTTCATCAACTGTGGATTCCAAGGGGGTTGGGGAATGCTGGCCTGCAGCTGATATTAGCAGCCACGTTGAATAAATTGATGAGCTAAGTCGATGAAGGAATCCACAAATACTATGAAAATTAGACCACATTCCTTGAAAAAGGATCAACCACAAGTGACTTTAAAGCATTTGCCACTTTCAAACCTTTTAGCTGGCCCTGTTTTGAATTATGACTACATGATTTTAAATTACACTTTCTAATTCCTCGCCGCCCCCCATCCCAGCAGCCGCTGCCGATTCATTTTCCAATTATGTACTTTTATTTCAGAATGATGAAGACAGCTACTTACTGGATCATGTCCTGTCTGCCACAAATAGCTGCTCACTTATTCCTTGAACCTTAGATAGGAAGACAGTCAGTTCACCCGGCTGGTCTTCAAATTCTGAATATCCTCCATTCCCATAGCACCCAATGAGGCCCGAGAAGCAAAGAAACCCTCAAAGCTCGGGTTGAGAAATAATGTTTGTAAACCACTGCTCCGCTCCATAAATTATTATAATTCTTGGTGCTTTCTATATCCATCTAGCCGATCAGCAATCACATAAATAACGGTGAATGGACTGATTTTTCTTCTGCAAAGTGCTATGTCCTAGTTTTCGAAATAAAGCATTTGGAGATTCGCGAGTCTGTGGGGTTGAGGTGGGAAGCTGCTCAGATTCGTTTCAAACGTGCACGCAGACATACCCACACATAAAAGGAAATAAGAGGTACGCATGAAAAAACCAGGATTCTGCGCCCCCTTCCCATGTATCCATCAAGTCACACTCCACATTCCTGGGGGTGTGGGGCACACACGGTGGCGGGGAGGGGGAGCAGCAGGGCGGTCCTGGGTGCTCGGCGTTCACATACGATTTGCAAAGAAAGTAAACGTGGATTTACAGTTCTCGTGGAAATCTATTAAACAGATGTCACTGAAGCATAATCAAATCGGCACTATGGTAATTCTACACTTAAGTCGGAGATTGAGGTTTTGCCATTTTTATGATCAGTTTAAGTGCTTTTTTTTTTTTTTTGCCATCATGCGGGAATCTGCAATTAAGGATGAAACCTCCAAAAGTATGATCAATTAACGAATGTGTCTGAATGACAAACTTAACAAAAGCAAAACTCCGTTCTCTGTGTGCCCCCCACCCCCACCACACACGCCCCTTTGTGCAGGGCGCCCAGGGTGGGGGAGGGACCAGCTGCCTCTTCCATGAGCACCGCAGTGCCAAAGCGCTTCGCTGGGAAGGGGGAGAGGCAGGGTGTGGGGAAGAGCTCACGCTTCTCAGGTAGCCAGTGCCATATATTTTGCAGCCTTGCAGGCTGCGGTACTGTCGGAAAATGTAGAAGAATGAAATGAAGGGGAAATGTGAATCAGGCCTCATGTTCTCCCGAAAGTGATGAAATGAGCACAGGCGATGCCAAAAGTCTTTCCATGTGTCTCAGTGCTGAGCCTCAGATCCTTGGAAGGAGGGGATGGAAATGTGAAGTAGTGCAATCAAGCAAACTTTCAGGGTTTGGGGTTGGGGGTGGTGGAGAGAGGGCTCTGGTCAGTTCTTGGTTCTGAACTCAACGTGTATCGCAATCAACCAGAGGGGTGGCTTTTTGTTTCGGTAGCTGCGTCTGCCTCTGATGTACAACCAAGGTCTGACATCAAACTGGCCAAGTTCACATCCAAAAAGAAACCCCGAACAGTAATTCACAGAACGGTATGGAAAGATCAAAGGACATCTCGAGCCACTATCTGAGTTCAAAAACTAAAATATATAATCCCAACTTGCTAAGACTGTCCATCATGAGATTGGCCTGCCCTTATCAGTCACAGATACTTTAAATGGAAATAAAGCATAATGGAGTCTTATCTCATTTAGGGGGGTCAAAGTAAAGTATCTGTTTTGCCAGCAGAATGATCAAGTCACCAGGGAGAAGCACAGCAAATTAATCAAGAAATTATATATACCTTCTCTCCAACACCACCTGCCAAAAAAGGGGGTCTCTCTTTTTTTCTCTCCCTTTTGTTTTGGGTTGCTTTTGTTTTTCTACAATTTTGTCACTTCTTCAGCTCCAGGTCGCACAACGTCAGTGGCAGTCTGGAGAGGATGCTTGCTAGCTGGTGGTCTCATTCCACCTGGGGGACATCGATACCCCAGGAAACACGGTTACAGGGAAGAACTGCCTTCAGGGTGAACTAGCACAGGCTTGGCGGTTCTCACTATGGGACACATTGCCTTCACCCCCGTCTCTTCCCTGCCCACCAAGTGTTTGGCACACTGATCCTAGAGGGTAAGACATTTGGCCGGAAGGAAAACCCCAGGACAGCCTGTCTCTCATCTGAGATTCCACTGTGATCAGTGGGCACAGCTCAGGCCTGAGATTCCATTCCCGGGCTCCTACACCTGGGGTGTCGCTCTCCCCAGGACCCTTCACTCCAGAGGTGCAGGCAGACAAAGGTAAACACCAACTGCTGAACGGAGAGATCTCAGAGAGAAGAATGAAAAGAGGGGGATGCTAGAAAAGGTCCCTTTTCTGTTCCTGGAGAGGGAGGGGTGATGGAAGAGACATGTCGCATTGTCACACTGAAGAGTTTTGACAGACAATTCAACGATAACACAGAAATTCCACCCTAACGGCAGCTCGCTGCCGAAACTTGAAAGGCATTAACTAACCTCCACTAATTACGTGTTTTTCTGTGCATAATATTTACTTGTTAAAAGTCATCACCTGGCCGATTAATTTCCTCTGCCTTGCTATTCGTGATTGGTTCACGGGCCTGAAATTGGAAAAATGAAATCATTTAGATAGATTAAAAGATGACTGCACTTCGGGGAGGGTTTTCTCTTCTCCACTAGTCCGGAACCTGCGCCCAGAATGCTGGTTTTTCTCCTTGAGCTCTACTCTTCAGTGAAATCCTGCTACCATCCTTAATTCTTCAAACAAGTGCAGAGATGTGTCCTGAGAGAGATGTGTCCTTGCAGGTGAGAGCCTGCAAGGGAATGTAGCAAGTTCAAGGGAAAACAAATGAATTTAAATTGCTTTCATCGGATGAAGTAGTCTCACCCGTGGACTGGGAAATTTTTAAAAAGCAGGCTTTTCTTGAATTTGTGTGTCAATGCAATCCTGACAGTTAGGGTCTTAACAGAAAGACCCTAAAACCCTAGTCTCTTACCTCTACTTAGACCTATTTGTCCATAAACACAGCCTACAGGGTTAGGGTGTATGTGAATGATTTTAAGTGTTCATACGGCAACTGTACCCGAGATATGACATCCCTCGGGTAGGTGACAAAATCTGAGCCTACCCACATCAGCATCATAGGGATCTACTTCAGTCCAGGTCTTTGGAAATTCCTAGGGCTGAGAAATAAATAAGAAGGCAGCCCCACATTGAACCACTTCCGAAGACACGATTAAACCACTGTGACTGGATTATCGCCTTTTGACTAGCCATCAGCCAATTAATGGACCTCCACGGAGTGAGCACTCAAATAGATGTAACCATTTCGCAGAAACCCATCTTAAGGAAAAAGGTTTTACAAGTGTTGTGGGGCTGCCACTCGGAAAGCCAATTTGCAAGGAGCCGGGCATCATGAAGCACAGTTTATTATGCACGACTCTCACACCGCGGTCCCCACGGACACTGTGCCCGGCTCCAGAATGCCTCCCGATCCCCACCAGCTGGCTCGACAGCCCCAGTGTGCTACCCACCACCAGAGGCCTGCCTCAGCCCAGCCAAATCCACCAGCCCCTCCCCAAACAGCCTCCCAATACATTGGTTCCCAAGGGTGGAAGCCCGGCTTCCAACTTGAACGTGGCAGTCAGCCGGTGGCCTCTCCGACATCCCCCAAGCATTTTAGGCAATGTGACAAATTATTCATGAAGTTGGTGCATTTTTCTGTTGTTACAAATACCAACCAGGGTATGGACGGCGGTAGTGTTAAACCCCCAGCCCCAAGTCTGCCTGAGCCCTGCTAACAAGTCTCCCACCACCATTCAAGTCCTGCGGAGCCAGCTCACCATTCACCAACCAACCCACTTTTGTTCCCGGGTTTAATTTCATAATTGTTTGCCGCTTAACAAGCTCTCCTCTGGGCCATTCAATAGGGGCCTTAGATTTGGGGAGGGAGAGGCAACCAAGCCCCCAAGGGATGGGAGAAGCTCAGCCCCCAGCACCGGGGCAAAGATTTCCCAGAGAGGACAGCTAAGTGGCCTTGGGGGCCAGTTTCAGAGTGGGGCCTCCTGATCCCAGCCCAGGCGCCCAGCCCCAGTGGGGAGGCGATGGAGGAAAAGGGGGTGGGGGTGTCTAGGACACGAAGCCTGGACACAACAGACTCCTGGACACATCAACTCTCAGATCGACCCTCTTCTGTTTCCACCGGGTCAAGGGAGACTGGTGTGAGAATTCACCTTCCTGTAACAAGTACCAGAAGAAACACACAAGAGGCAGAACTGCTGCTTAGCCTGAGCAGCCCCTGAAATATTGCCTGCTAGGGCTGGAACCTGGCTGGGTAGCCACTGAATCCCTTGCGACCAGCACAGAGCAGACAGTAATAAATATGTGCGGAATGAGTGAGCGGATGAGTGGATGGATGGGTGGATGGCTGGGTGGGTGGGTGGAGGGATGAAGTTTCCAGCAATGCCGAGCCAAAGTGGCCACTGGATCAGCATCAGTCCCCGCCTCCTGCGCCCCTCAAGCACCAGCAGGGGCTTCGCTGCGCACAGTAGGCTCTCAGCGTCGAGGGGTTGCTATTGTTATCACCATCCTCATCACTTGCACCCCACCAATGCGCTTCTCCCACCAGCAACTCCGCCAGCAGCCAGCAGCGACCGGCGAGCCGGGGAAAAGTTTCGCTGACCCCTCGGCCCCAGTCGAAGTCCAGCGCTCCGGCCGAGCCCCTCCCCGCGGCACCCGCTCGGCCCACGGGGCAGCTGGGCTGCGGGGCCGGGGCGCCGGCACCCGGCGAAGGCAGCCAAAGTAACTTTGCGGGCGCCCCTGAGCCGCGCCGCGGGCGTCACTGAGCGCCCGGAGAGGGTCCCGGCCGGCCGCGCCCCCCCGCCCTGCCCGGCGTCCGCGCCCCGCGCCCCCCGCGCGCCCCCGGCCCGCGCCCCGCCCGCCCCCAGCCCTACCTGGCCCCGGGCTCCTCTTCGGCGGCCGCGGCGGCCGCGAGCAGCAGCGCGCACGGAGGGAGGCAGGGGCCCGGCTCCGGGGAGGGAGGCGCGCAGGGGCGGGGGCTCCTCCGGCAGCGGCCGCCTAGCCGCGCGTCCGAGGCAGCAAGTGGGAGCCAGACTCCTCCTTCGGGGGGCGGGGGGCTCCCCGCCGCCCGCTCCCTCGCCTGCCCGCCCGCCTGCCCGCCGCGCGCCTCCGAGCCTGCCCGGCTCCCCCGCCCGCCGCCGCCCGCCGCCCTCCCCCTCTTCCTCCCCGCCTCCCCCCGCCCCGGCACCGGGAGGGGCGCGATCGCGCCCTCGATCCCCGGCCCCGCGCGCCCGCCCGCCGGGGCCCCCGCCGAGCCGGCCAGGCCTCGGCCCGCGGCCCCTGCCCGGGCCCGGCGCCGCATCCCGCCGCGCCAGGGGGAAGAGCGGGCCCGGGCGCGGCGAGGAGGGAGGGGGCCCGCGCTGCGGAAAAGGGCCGGCGCGGCCCCGCCCTCGCCCCGCGCCCCTCTCCGGCCCGCCCCCCCGGCCCCCGGGGCCCCGCAGCGCGCGGGGTGGGCGGGGAGCGGGGCGGGGGGCGCGCTCACCTCCGGATCCGAGGCCGCCGCGGCGGGTACCGCGTGCTGGGGCGTGCGCGGCTCCTTCCGGGGCGCCGCGGCCCCCCGCCCCCGGCCCGGACCCTCTCCCAGGACCGCGAGGGCACCCCTCCCGGAACCCCTCCTGCCAGGCGTCTGAGAGTCCTCCTCCGCCCCCTTTCCCGAGAGATGTGGACCCCCAGCCCCTAGGCTGCGTAGGCCTGGTCCCGCTCTGGCGTCCCATCTCTTCCCTCTGGGGGTCCCAGGTCCCCGACCCGGGGTACAATGGGTGGCCAGCGGAAAGCTAACCCAGAGCGGGCAAGTCATCAGGCCGGGATCCGAGGACCTGGCCCCTGGTTTGAAGAAGGCTCTGACTCCCTGGGGAGAGAGGGGAGCAGCACCTGGCGGGCCCATCCTGGGGAGATGGACTGGCCCCTTGTGACCCTGCCATGGGTGGAGACTGGTGGCCACAGGGCACAGGTCAGGCTGGGGCCTCCCAGATGGAGAGGTGAGGAGGAGACACAGCCCCTCAGAGGCCCATCTAAGGCACCCCAACAGAGGTTTGTGGGCCCCCCTCCCCTGGCACCCTCACATGGCATTCTGCCTTCATCAGAGCTTCAGCCACAATCCCCAAGGACAGGACACCCTGTTGGGGAGGGAGGCAGACGGGGGCAGGGCAAGTGAGGGAGAGGAAGTGGGAGCCGCTACCCAGTGGGGCTTCCTGGAGGTGGACACACCCCAGCGAAGTGGGTGTCATGGAAAGAAGGTATGGAAGAGGCATTCCAGGCAGGGCCTTGGCATATCTGAGATGGCAGCTTCCTGGAGCTGGAGAAAGAGGAAATGTGGGCAGGAGGGGGAGGAGAAGGAACCAGAGCTGAAGGGCTTGGATGTCTGCCTAAGGGGGTAGGCTTTGTCACTGGGAGCCATGAAAGGTCTTTGAGTGGGAGCACTTGACCTGCTTTACCTTCTTAGAGTTTGCTCAGGCAGCCCTGGACTTCCCAGGCTGTGCCAGAGGTAAAGAACCCGCCTGCCAAAGCAGGAGACAGAAGAGACTTGGGTTCGATCCCTGGGTCAGGAAGATACCCTGGAGGAGGAAATGGCAACCAACTTCAATATTCTTGCCTGGAGAATCCCATGGACAGAGGAGGCTGGTGGGCTACGGTCCACAGGGTCACGAGTTGGATACGGCTCAAACAACTCAACGTGCACAGGCAGCCCTGAAGAAGAGGGGGAGAGGCTGGGACTGCAGAGGGAGATGATGGAGGCCTGGGCTGGGGCCGGCTGAGGGGGGCCTGGGCTGGTCACCCCTCTCCTGTCTCCTTGTCTGTGGACCTCACTGCGCAGTATCTCTGGGGCAGAGTCTGGGCTGGAAACACAAGATGAGCCGGGCAAGCAGGAGGGATAGGTGAAACACGCAGTGGGTGGGCACAGAGGCGGCAAGTCACCTGCTCTCCTTCAGGGCCAGTCCTGGAAAGCAGGTTCCCCCCAGTGTCCCCTCATGATATTTCTCAGGCCCCCAAGGCCATGCTGACCTTTGCAGACGCCCAGCTTGAGTAGGCCTGGCCCCCTGAGGGTCAGAGCCCCAAGGCAGGCCCTCCAGGCCAGGCGGAGAGGAGTGGGAGCGTCCCCTGGAAATTTAAGAAAGAGACCTCAGGTTAAAGCACAGGCCTGCTGTCAAAGGAGAGCATTTGGTCATTCCACAATCAGCTCCACAGCTCGGGTGGCTAGAGTGTCCACCAGGGGCCTGTGTTGTCCTGGGAACTGTGTGTCTCCCAGACCTGTGTTGGGTGACCAAGGATGCAGGGGGTAACCACGAAAGGCCAAAGGGGAGACACACCCAGAGACCACTCCAGCCCAAATGTCAGGTGGTAAGGAGAGAGGCCCAGCCTGGGGGATGGTGCCAGGCTTCCTGGAAGAGGGCCTGGAACTGGGCCTGGGAGAAAGGGCAGAGTGTGAACAGGGGACAGGAGCCTGATGGGCATTTCTGAGAGCACAAACAGCAGAGGCCAGGACAAGAAGGGCAGGGAGGGCAAGGAGGCATGGACCCCTGGAGCATTCCATAGGCTGGCCTTGAATGCCGTGCCCAGCGGGTCGTGGGTGCCCCTGAAGGCTTCTGAACGAGAGGTTCTGTGGTGTCTGGTGTCCCAGCACCCGGGACAAGGCCAGTGTTGAGTGAGTGAGTGAATGAATAAGCAGGTGAAGGATGAGGTCTACTGACCTCAACTCTGCTTAGCACACAGCCTCCTGGCTCCTGCAGCTCGGCTGCCCAACTCTGGAGCGTGAAGGAGCATCCCAGACTCCGCCGAGTGCATCTTCCTTCCCGCAGGGATGGAGGCTTCCCGAGCACAGTGTCTCCAGGAGTCCAGCGTACCTGCCTGGGAGATAGGACTTGGGCTCAGTAGCCCAACAGACTCCACCCATTACCAGCCAAGGACAAAGGCACAATTTGTTCATGATCTCGCAGACTGTGGGGGACGTGTGGTTGAGAATTGGTGGAGAATTTTTGGTCTTGGGGCAATAGCAGAGACATTCTGGTGACACTCATCCTCCAAGTTCAGCCTCCTCCCTTCCTCTGATCCCACCCGCCCTCCACTCAGCTCCCAGACAGCATCCCTTACCTTCCCTCAATACACGTTTATGGAGCACCAACTGTGTGCCCAACACTTACCACTTCCTTCCCGTCAAAGTATAAGGTCCCCACCCTTTAAGGGGCCTGGCATCACCTGCCCCACCCTGTCCCAGGCACTGAGCTCTGAACTTGACCCTCACCTACCCTGGTCCCGGCTATGCCTGCTGGGGGTCAGGCTTCCTCGGCCCCCAGCACTGTGTCCCACAGGCCTGGAGCTCAGTAGGTGCCCAGCGAATGGGCTCTGAAAGACAGAGAATGAAGAGTGAGGGATGGGCAGGGTAGACCCACTCCTAAAAGAGCAACCAATCTGGCAAACACAGCAGACATTCTGCTTTGGGAAAATTTAATAACACAGTGGCACTTGTTCATGGAGACTAATAGAAACACCACACAATCCCGCACTGCCAACCAGCCAGGGGATGGCTCGTTCAGCGGGGAAGTCTTTCCCAGGCCCCCTACTATGTGCTGGAAGCCGGAGGGGAAAACAGGAGATGGTAGGCTATCTGCTCCACTGGAGAAGCAGGTCAGCAGATGCTCACGACACCGGAGAGAAGAGGGCAGCTGAGAACAGGGCAGCAGCAACGCTTCAGCAGGAGGTGATGTGCGGGACGTCCCTGGTGGTCCAGCGGTGGAGGCTCAGCATTTCCAATGCGGGGGGCCCGGGTTCCATCCTTGGTCAAGGAACTAGATCCCGCATGCCACAACTAAGACCCAGCCCAGCCAAATAAATAAATATTTAATATATATGTTCTAAAAAAAAAAAAAGAGGTGACAGGCATGTTTCCAAGGAAGACAGCTTTGCTATGAGGATAAATGGGACAAGGACAACCCAGCAGAAGGACCAGCCGTGCCAAGTCGTAAAGTCTCCAAAAAGCGTGGGGGTGATCTCCGCTGGCCAAGAAATCCACCTTTCCAGAAAGGTGTCCTGGGGCAATACCTATTTATAGTAGGCCCCAATCAAAAACAAGCCAGGTGCCCAGCCAGAGGGGATCGGTTTTATGGTGTGTCCAGGGAGTATTAAGTAGCGAGATCCTGTTGCTGGCATGTGGCGTGGCAGGAACGTGTCCGTGGTTATCACACATCCCGCGGACAAGGGAAGCAGGCCCCTGACTCTGGGTTTTAAAAAATGAAAGGAGGGGAAGCAAAAGAGCTCGGTAGTATTGTAGAGCCACATGTCAACCCTGGGGATAAGATGAAGGGTGATTCGTAACTCCATTTATGGGACCTTTATGTTGTCTCGAACTCTTCTAAAATCATCAGAGTATCGTGAGGGGTGGAGAGAGGGGCGTCCAGGCAGGGGAGTGAGCAGAGTGGGGGTGGGGGCGGTGTAGGGCAGGGACTGGGGTGAGCTGGAAGCGTGGCAAGGCCCAGGCCCTGGAGGACCCCAGTGCCTTGTTGGCAGAGCAGATCCTCCATGGTGCCTGGCTCAGATCCAGCCCATAGGAAACAGTCACTATTCAGCAGATGTTCAGTGGCCCCTGTGGCATGCCAGGAGCTGGGTCAGGCCCTGAGAGTCTCCCTGACAGAGGAAGCCCCAGGATTTAGGGGACGTGGGAGTTAGCAAGGGCTAGAGGGCTTGAGCGAGGCCCCCTGGAGGAGGTGAACCAAGCTGGGGCTGGAAGGGTGAAGCCTGACCCTGGATCCCCACATCTTCCCCTGTTCCACCCCTCCAAGGTCTCTGCCTACTGGTTCAGGTCTATCTGGACCCTGAAGGCAGGTCAGTTTCAAATGCAGCCATCTGGTGTGGGCCTTCCCTGGGTCTTCCCCTCAGCCCAGAGCTGTGGGTGGGAAAGCCACACCCTGTCGGGAGCCCCCAGGCCCTGCCCACCTCTGATTAGGGTCAGGTATAGCCTATGAGGGCTGCCCCAACTACAGAACCACTGGTTTAAGTCCAGCCTCTGCTGCTTACAACCTGTGACTCTGAACCTCAATCTCTTCCTTTTCTTTTTTTCTTTTTGTAAAGCCAGTACAGTAATTTCTATCTCAAGGGCAGTGCAGCTGGAGGGCCCAGTGCCCTGGTGGCACTTAGCAAGTGGAGGCTGTTAGCACCGTCACAGTTCTTGATACCAATTCTAGGGATTTGGATTTTAACCTAGTTCTGCCACCAACTAGCTTGGGCCCTTGGCACATCCTCGTGGTTTTCTCAGCCTGAGGACAAAAGTGATGTTCCAGCTCACTCCTGGACTTGCTCAAAGGTGAACGTCAAGATGTGGGAAGACCCCACAGCTCTCTCCTGCCCCGAGGTGAGGACCTCAGGCAGACTGTGGTCCAGATGAGTCCTCCACCCCGTTCCGGGGTGCTCCCCCACATGACCCTCGGATCATTGTCCAGAAAGCCAGGAGCAGGGAGGCTCTTGTTTTTGTCCTTCAGTTGCTGAGTCACGTCCAAGTGTTTGCAACCCCATGGACTGCAGCAGGCCAGGCTCCTCTGTCCTCTACTATCTCCTGAAGTTTGCTCAAAGTCATGTCCATTGAGTCGGTGATGCTATCCAACCATCTCATCCTCCGAGAAGAGCTGACTCATTGGAAAAGACCCTGACGCTGGGGAAGACTGAAAGCAAGAGAAGGGGGCTGCAGAGAAGGGTGCCTTGTATAAAGCGAGTTCCAGACACCGGACTGATCATTCCACCGGGGTCTGCCGCTGGCAGATGGGCCTGGGGGGCGAGGCGTTTGTCACTGGACAGAGGGCCCAAGACATGCTTCAGGAATCATGTTCCCTGCCCCAAGCGATGCTGCTCCAGGACTGGAGTCACCAGGAGCTGGACAGAGGCCAAGCCCGGGGAGGCCATCCACCTGCCTGCAGGCTGTAGGAGCAGGAGGGTGCCCAGCCACAGGCCTCCTGAGGGTGGGGTCAGCTCCTGGTGCCACCCCGAGTTGCCACTAAGGTGGGTGGCCTAGGTTCCCAGCACCCTCGGCCCCACCTCTCACTGGCTGCCTGTAGTGTTTCTAGAGAATTTTTCCAGATTCCTTAGAGCGGCCTCACCATAGCCTGGCTGGGACTTCAGGTTCGGGCGACCATCCCTGTAAAGGGAGACCAGAAGGCCCATTTTACAGATGAAGAAACTGAGGTTCCAAAAGATTATTTGAGGCCTGTCCAGCTAGCATGTGGTAAAGGGGGAACTGCAAGGCTGATCTTCAAACTCCAGGACACCTGTTCTCCCCCTCACCCATCCTGCTCCCCGCCAGGTGCCAGGCCAGCTCCTTCCAACCCCACCAAAGGCCCGCAACACATCAAGGGACCATCCCAGCCCTGCCAGCTGTTGCTGAGCTCTGCTGAGCTGTCCAGGGTCCTGGCCATGCCCAGTCCGGCCCTGCAGACTTCTCCGGTCCTTCCTGGAAGGCTACGTCTTCTGACCTCCTAGACAGTGAAGAAATGGGAGAAGGTGGAGCTGGCCCCGCCCAGGTCTCCTGCTCTTGCTCGCCTGCACTGCCTGGGGGCCCTTAAATACCACACTTCAACCCTAAAGCCTCGGTTTCCTTTTCTGAAAAAATGGGTGCAACAGAGGTCAGGCCAGTGGGTAGTTCATATTCAATAACCTTCCATAGATATCCTAACCACCTCCTCAGGGCCAGGCAAAGCCAGACACTTAGAGGGACTCAGAGGTGACCCTGCCCCTGAGCAAGGGATCCAAAGGGTGTGGGGCCTGGAAAACTAATAATGACCATGCACTGCTGGGCACAGGGTGGGGCCTCACAGGGGACCTCTCATCCCACAAGGGGACAGATGAAGGGAAGATGCTCAGACAGTGCTTGATGACAAGGGCAGAGGAAGGAAGGCTCTCGGGGGAGGGGTCAAGCAAGCAAAGATCTAGAGGCAGGAACCAAAGGGGACCCTGGGTAACAGAGGGAGGGAGTCAGAGAGAGGAGTGGGCAGAGGTTCACCCTGCCCAGCACCCCTGTAGCTACAGAGTAGAGTCCAGGGAAGCGCGGGCAGAGCCTGGTCCGATCGCTCAGCAGTGGATGAGGGAAGAGGGGACATAGGAATGGTGAACAGGGGCCCAGGATGAAATGCCCAGGGCTCCCTGATGTATGGCCATGGGAGGTAAATCCCAGGCACTTGATATGGGTCTCCTCCCTCAATCCTGACAACCCGTGCACCAGCTTGGGATGGAGTCAGGGGTGGTGGTGGCAGGAACTGGGACGAAGCAGGCTCCACGGGCTGCCGACATCCGCCTCCAGCTGAGCTTCCAGTATCCTCAGCGTCCCTGGGTCCTGCATCCTCACCCAGAAAAGAGGTGGACGTACGGATGCCTCCTGGGCTCCTGGAGGAGCCGGGTGAAGCCCAGTCTACCCTCCACCCTTGGCAGCACTTGGCTCCATGGCCGGCACTCACACACCTCTCCAGGCAGCTCTGGCACTGGCAGCTTCTCTGGGTTGGCCGTCTAGGAGCTGCTCTGCCCCATACCAAAAGCAGCTTTGGTTTGTGGATACCGGGATGGGGGGACCCCATCCTCACAAGAAGCCCAGGGCCCAGGTGCCACACCCAGTAGTGGGAGCCCTGGTTTCAAGTTGATGAGCCGAGTCAACGGCAGTGCCAGAGCCAAACCTGAAGGAAGAAGGGAGGAAGCGGGGTTTTGCTCCCGGGACCCAGGAAAGGATCAGGGGACAGAGGTCCTGCCCAGACCCAGCCCTGTGCCTCTCCCACCCCCACCAGGAGGCCAGGATGCTCAGGACAGACCCAGGCCTGGTCCTAGCACAGGAGTCCTGGCGGGGACCAAGCGGAGCCCCCAGGCAGGTTCATTCAGAATGAATGCCCCAGGGGAACAGAGAGCTGGGAGGTGAGGGCACCCACCACCAGCTCAGAGCGGGCACCCCCATTAAAGGCAGCAGGATCCGAAACCTGGGCACCCCCATGCCCACCTTCTGTCCCTCTCTCCTGCCTCTGCTGGCTCCCCCAGTCGTCTGGCTGCCTCCTGAGTGGAAGCCCGCGACCTCAGGGCCTTCCCTGAGCCCTTTGCCCCACAGTACTGTCAGGGCCCCCTCCCCTGATTGGGCACCTCCGGGGCTCCCCACTGCTCCTAAGTCTGCATCCTGAGGAGGAGGGGGCGGGGGGCGCTCAGCCCCTCCCACTCAGAATGAACTTCCCCAGGCAGCCTGCCCCCTCCCGGGCCCACACGGGACTGTATCTGCTCTGCCTTCCCCCTCGGCCCACGGCCAGCAATGGAATCCAGGCTCCCTTGGAGGGGGGATCAAGAGTTAAGCAGGCCTGGGGCGCAGCAGCACTTGGGACTGGGGCTTCAGGCCAACATCCCCCAGCCCTGCCCCGCTTCCCTCCAGGCAGCTCTCACCTACCAGACGCAGTGCTGGTGGGCGAGCAGGGTCCAAGGGGTCGCACATGTGTGGACCTGTTGCTGGGGTCCTGGGGCAGGGTGCTGGACCTGGTGCCTCACCTGCGAAACCAGGGTAAACGTACCTGCCACGTTAGGTCGTGCCGATCACGTGGGGTGAGGATTGTGAACGCCCTAGTGCTGGCCGTGACTCGGCAAGTGCCCATCAGTGACGGTGCCCGGGAGACCTCTGCCCGGCCTCTCCTTGACCACTGGTGTCTCTGTGCTGTTCGCTGCCTGATCCCAGCTCCACTCCCCACAGCCAGCAGGTCTGTTAGACAGAGGAGCCCCAGAGAGCCCCCTCACCTTTGTTGATGCCCCACCCCCCCCACTGAGGGGGACTGCTCTCCTTGGTGAAAGGCAGAGAGAGTCCCAGGAAGGCATCACAGCGGGGGTGGGAGTGCCAGCCTCCTATGCTGATGCCCCCGCAACAGTCCCCTGCTTTGGGGAGGAAGCCCCCTCCCCCGCATCCTGCAAGGACCCTCACACCTCTGCTTGTCTGTCCCCAAAGCCCATCCCACCCACTTCCCCAGGGACCTGTTCCACTTCTGGGGTCTTCTTACCTGTCAGAAGGTTTTATCTTCCGTGGAGCTTGTCTCTTTTCCCCCCTGATTCCCACCCACCTGCAGGATTGCACCCTCAGCTTCCCTCCTCCAGGGTGGCCTTGAGGAGCCCTGGGGCCATCAGCAGAAATCTCCCTGAGTCCCACGGCTCCCAGACTCACACCTGAGTCCTGCAACAACCCCTCCCTCAGCTAACCTGGCCACACCCCACCCCTGCCCATCTTCACCCTCTTTGGATGAGTCTCTCTCTTCCCGCAAGACTGGCACTGAGACCAAATGCAGCTCCTAGGTGGGCGTTGGCAGGGAGGGACGAGGCCAGCAAAGTACTGCTGTGGGGCTGCCATGGCAGGCACTCACACTCTAGTCTGAATGTGTCCAGCCCCTTCCTAAGAGCAGTTTTGAACAGAGCCACCAAAGCTGGGAGAGATATCTGTGCCCTTCTATCACAACCTCACCCCACTGCTGTACCGTACAAAGAAGAGACTAGGACCAGACTGAGAAAGAATCATAGGAGTAGGGATAGCCTGTCCTCAGCTGAGGGTGAAGGATAAATAATCGCTGAAAAGGAGAGTGGAGGAGTGGAGGGGCGGGAGCTGAAAACGAACTTTCATGATTCCTCTATCCATTGATTTCTCTATCAGTGGACATGAGTTTGGGTAAACTCTGGGGGTTGGTGATGGACAGGGAGGCCTGGCATGCTGCAGTTCATGGGGTCGCAAAGAGTTTGATACCACTGGGCGACTGAACTGAACTGTCCAGGATGGTCGATGCCAGAGGCCACGGGGCTGCTGATAAATCTCACTGCTCCAGTTCATCAGAATGGTCACCTTGTCTTACCTTATTTTACAGTGAGGTTGGAGCTGTTGGGTGACCTGGCCAATACGTACCCAGGACCTGTCTAGATCTTCACGGCCCCACCCTCCACGTGCTTCCATCTGTAACCATGCTCTGCAGACAGCCGAGGGGAAGGGAAAGACATGTGCCCCAGGCCCCCAGCCCAGTGGAGCCTCGCTCACTCAGCGTCCCTCCTGACTCCCATCCCCAGGCTCCCCGACTCCACCCTGCTCCTTCTGCCCATCACAGAGGCGACACAAGTGGCCATGTCTGAGCACACACATCGTGACTTTAATCCTCATGATCGCCCGTACAGGTGGCCCTATTATTTCCAGTTTACGGATGACAGGCACTGGGGCTGAGTCACACCTTGAGTCCTTGCGTGGGGTGGAGCGACACCAGTCCCAGCAGTGTTCCATGCCTGGCTGCCGGCTCTCTGCTGCTTCCTGGGCAAGGGGAGCAGCCCAGAAATGGCTCAAGCCCTCCCCTTCCATCGTGTGCTCCGAGCAGACATCACTAATCAGTGGCCGTGCACTTTCTGATGAGCCAGAATGGTAGCACAGGGCCCCAGGCAGCCCCGGGAAGGGCTGGCCCTACAGACATCGTCTCTCTGCCTCTCCCCAAGAACCTGCTGGGCTGTGACCTGCCCACAGCCTCAGTTAGCAGGTCCGCCCCACCCTGTACAACAGAGGCAGTCAGCTCCCTGCAGGCTGGGGTCTGGAGCTGCACCCAGACTCACCACGGTCCAGCAGAGCTCCCCCACACTCCACCACGCCCTCTCCCCAGAGACCTGGCCCCTCCCCACAGCTCTCTGGAGCCTCTACCCACCTACCCCACCCCCCAGAAGATGGCCAGCCTTCATACTCCACTCAGCCACAGAACCCCACCACCACCACTGGCCTAAACCCAAAGCTGAAGCCCTTCCTGAACCCCACCTCCAGGGCTGCCCCTCCAGCTCTGCCTCATTCAGGGACCCCTGTAGTCAGTACCGCCTTTTCTGTGGCTTCAGGCACCCCAGGGTACCAGCACCTTACCATCTGCACTTATATCTTTTCAAGTCTCCTGACCTAAGAAACAAGACCTCTTTCCCTCCGTCAACACCCCCCAGCTACTGCCTCTCTTTCCTCTTCTCAGCCAAGTTTCCTGTAAAAGGGCCTCCACCCACGCCGTCTCTGCTTCTCTGACTCCCGGCCCTCTCCTCAGGCCAGGCAGGGTGTCCACCACCAATCTGCTCATTGCCAGCTATCTGGGCCTTTTCCTCTGCTCTCAAGCTATAACCAACCTAGACAGCATATTAAAAAGTAGAGACATTACTTTGCCAACAAAAATCCATCTAATCAAAGCTATGGTTTTTTCAGTAGTCATGCATGGATGTGGGGGAAGGCAATGGCACCCCACCCCAGTACTTTTGCCTGGAAAATCCCATGGAGGAGGAGCCTAGTAGGCTCCAGTCCATGGGGTCGCTAAGAGTCGGACACGACTGAGCGCTTCACTTTCACTTTTCACTTTCATGCATTGGAGAAGGAAATGGCAACCCACTCCAGAGTTCTTGCCTGGAGAATCTCAGGGACGGGAGAGCCTGCTGAGCTTCCGTCTATGGGGTCGCACAGAGTCGGACATGACTGAAGTGACTTAGCAGCAGCAGCAGCAGCAGCATGCATGGATGTGAGAGTTGGACTATAAAGAAAGCTGAGAACCAAAGAATTGATGCTTTTGAACTGTGGTGTTGGACAAGACTCTTGAGAGTCCCTTGGACTACAAGGAGATCCAACCAGTCCATCCTAAAGGAAATCAGTCCTGCATATTCATTGGAAAGACTGATGCTGAAGCTGAAACTCCAGTACTTTGGGCACCTGATACAAAGAGCTGACTCATTGGAAAAGACAGTGATGCTGGGAAAGATTGAGGGCAGGAGGAGAAGGGGACGACAGAGGATGAGATGGTTGGATGGTATCACCAACTCAATGGGCATGAGTTTGAGTAAGCTCTGGGAGATGGTGATGGACAGGGAGGCCTGGCGTGCTGCAGTTCATGGGGTTGTGAAGAGCTGGACACGACTGAGCGACTGAACTGAACCGGACAGAGTGCAGCCTCCTGCCTTTCCAGATCCTAGGAACATTTCCAGCCTTGTTCTATGCCCTGCTCCATCCTATTCTCCAAATGCATTTACCAACTTCCTTCTCATTGGTTCTGAGATTCCATGCTAGCTCAGTCCACTCCCTCTGGTTAAGAAAAAGCAAAAAACACCAACAGAACATTAAGTGATTACCCTCCAATTAAAAATGAATAAATTTTTTTAAAAACCTGCCACAAAACTATTGCTTATCTAGAACTGCTATACGCCAGGCATTGTGCTAAGAATGGAATATTCAATCCCATCCTCCAATGTTGATTCATTAATTCCAAAATTATTTACTGAGCACCTACTTTGTGCCACATCCTTTTGTAAACAGAAGGATTCAGGAGTGAACAGTGATGTGGATATTGTTGTTTCGGCTGAACAGGTGTGGAAGCTGAGGCTCAGAGAGGTTAAGTGACCCGCCCAGGCTCACACAGCCCTGAGACCCCATGTGTGGTCTTGGGCATGGATGCCAGGCCAGCAGGGCAGGAAGCCAGCCCCAGTCCACGGCTACAGGAGGCAGGGAGGGGTCCTCGCTCAGGGGCGGGGGCGGTCCAGCCCTCCTCATCACGAATCAGGACGCTGAGGCCACCCAGTCTCCTCTGGAACTGTCGAAATTAGTCAAGTCAGCTCATCAGGGTGACCACCCGAAGTATGGACGAGGTTCTTCCCTCCGCAGGGATGCTCTCCGTTCAGCCCCTCACTGGCCCCTTGGAGTTCAGCCAGGATGGCCTTTGCTCAGAGGAAAGTCCTGACCATCACTCAGGCCCAAGCCCCCATCAACGCTCACAACACTCACCCCAAATGCCAGCCAACGGTCAGCTGGACGGGCCCTGATGGCTAAGGAAGCCTATGGCCATGGCCTCTCTCCTGATGGCCTGGAGATGGGGCCTCGTGGCTCCCCTGCTTCTCCTCGTGGTGGACACATTGCGGGCCCTTCAGGACAGCTGTGTGGGGCTCCTGGAGGCAGGACCACCATTCCCATCCTGACTGTGCCCAGGGGAGGCAGCTGTGGGCTGGGCAGGTGGACCCCTGACTTCACAGAGACATCTCAGGAAACTGTCCCCTGCCCTTGGCTTTGAATGAGGATAAGAGACCCCAGCCCCGGCTCCAGGATCGCCTCTGGGGAGACCCTCCACATTCTCTGAGCCTTCGTGCCCCCTCTGCCAGTCCAAATCCGCTTCTTCCGGGCAGCCTGCTGACAGGTGGAAGCAGGTGAGGAGGCCAGCTGCCGCCCTTCCCCATCCCCCTGCTGCCCTCTTTCCAGAGTGAAAAGTGAAAAGGAGGGCCCCTGCAGGAAGGCAAAGGCAGCCCTGTCTGCTTGACCACAATGACCTTCTCTAGGTCTCCCTGGTGAGTCCGGGAAGAGCCCCATCCCGCCACTGCCCCTGCCCTCCTCAGGAGGCCTCAGAGGTGAGGGGGGCCCCTGTGAGGGAGGGCCTGGTGGATGCCCACCCGGTCGGTCACCTGTGTCTGGGCTTCAGGGAGTAGCTGCCGCACCCCAGCACGTCAGGAAGGAGGCCTGAGGACGGGCGGGCTCCCAGATCAGGGGGCCATTCCAGAGGTGCCGTGGCTTTCCGATGCCAGCACAGGCTCTGGAGCTTGGTGGGGCTCTGCTCAAATCCTGTCCCTACCACTTGACCTTGGGTGGGTCTGGACCCCACATCAGAGCCTTTGTTTCCTCATCCGTAAAATGGGCTTTATGCGCCATCTCCCGGGGCTACTATAAGGCTTGGTTTGTATTAATACCTTCAGACAGACACCTGGCATAGAGAGAGAGGAGCTCTGCTTAGGCTGGATGTTGGACCAAAAAGAACCAGACAGAGAGAGAGGTTTCCCGTGGTCCAGGGATTAAGAATCTGCCTTGGAGTACAAGGGACACGGTTTCAGTCCCTGGTCTAGGAAGATCCCACATGCCACGGGCAGCTAAACCCATGGGCCACCACTATGGAGCCCATGTATCTCAACTACTGAAGTCCGTGAGGCTGGAGACTGTGCTATGCAGCAAGAGAAACCACTGGCATGAGAAGCCCATGGATCATGACAAGGAGCAGCCTCCACAGCCTGTAACTAGAGAAAGCCTGAGTGTAGCTACAAAGACCCAGCACAGCCAAGTAAATAAATCAGTATTAAAAAAAAAAAAAAAAGAACCAACCAAAGAGATAAAGACAGAACCAGTGCAGGATCTGCCCTTGTGTGGCTGGCAGCAGAGAGCAGCCTGCAGCTTCAATGCTCCGATACAACAGTCAACCAGGGGTGCTGTGGGACCTCCAGGGCCCCAGTGACGCCCTTAAATATGATCCAGTCCTTTCCACCTGCCTGCCTTTGCCTCTGCCCTTGCTTGGTGTGGCCTGGGTCGTACCTGCACCCTCTGGCCTGACTTGTTTCCATCAGCTGGAGCTTGTCACTCTGTCCCAGCTGACTTCCTTGGGGCTTCCCGGATGCCCCAGTGGTAAAGAATCCACTGGCAATGCAGGAGCCTCAGGAAACACGGGTTCGATCCCTGGGTGGGTAAGATCCCCTGGAGGAGGGCATGGCAACCCACTCCCGTATTCTTGCCTGGAGAATCTCATGGACAGAGGAGCCTGGCGGGTACAGTTCACAGGGCAGCAAAAAGTTGGACATGACTGAAGCGGACGTAGCAGGCATGCATGCACAGGTACAACTCGGACAGCCCTCCATTTTTATAATTTTATTTCTTTATTTTTGGCCACCTGGGTCTTCGGGGCCGCACTCAAGCTTTTTCTAGTGGCAGGGATTGGAGGCTACTCTTTGCTGCAGTCCACGGGCTTCTCCTGGCGGTGGCCTCTCTTGTTGCAGAGCACAGACTCTAGGCACGTGGGCTTCCATAGTTGCGGCTCCCGGGCTCTAGAGCGCAGGCGCAGTTGTTGGGGCTTACGGGCTTAGTTGCTGGCAGCACGTGGGATCTTCCCGGATCAGGCATCTAACCCTTGTCTCCTGCACTGGCAGGTGGATTCTTGACCACTGAGCCAGCAGGGAAGCCCTCATTTGACCCTTGGAAGCTTGTGTTCTGAATACTCGGCGGCTCACGGATCCAGGAGGCCCGCGGGAGTGGAGTGGACTTGCCCACCTCTCTCGCCTGGCACCGAGAGAGGGCGGGCAGGACCAGGCAGCCTCCAGCAGGAAGGTGGGTGTTTACATGGCAAACAGAGGCTGAGGGGAGATTGTGGGGCATCAGAGGGGCAGACGCCCTGGTGCCAGCTGCGTGTCTGGTTCGGATGCCCCCAGCAGCCCGGCGCTGGTGCAGCCGAGCTCATCTTCCCCTCGCGCACTGCGTGCACCGCGTGTGGGTGGAGGGCTGCTCCCTGTCCCCTCGTTGTTGGGGAAGCAGTCCACACGAGCTCGAGTGACCTGGTGAGCAGGTTGGCGGGGACGCGCGGCCAGCCCCGGGCGCCCAGCCCTTCCCCAGCCTCATCCCACTACCCCTGTCTGGCGTGGCCTCTTGCTGGCAGCATCGGCCCGCTAACCCACTGTCAACACTCTCCCCCAGCAAACTTTGCCCCATCCCTCATCCCTTTAACAAGCAGCCCTTGTGCCAAGCCGTGTGCTCAAGCTGGGCTCCTACCCAGAGGAAAACAGAAGCTGCGAGAAGGGGGTGGGAGCCCCTTGGCTCAGACCACCCCACCCCCCAGCCCTGCCGCTCACCAGCTGAGGGACCTCGCCCAAGTTGCTGCGCTGCTCCCGTCTCTCTTTGGCTGTACCAGGCGGTGAGGTTACTCTTAACTTCCACCTCGTGGCTTCATCCTAGGTATTCAATAAGCCAGGGCAGGTAGAGTGTTTAGAAAGCCCCTGGCTCAGCCCGAGCTCACTGCCAACTATGGGTCTTCTGGGGGGAAAAGCTCCGTCCTGTAGCATTGGCTGATTTCCACGGTGTAAATGGGGACCTCCCAGTAAAGAACCCGCCTGCCAAAGCAGGAGATGTAAGAGACTCCAGTTCGATCCATTCCTGGGTCAGGAAGATGCCCTGGAGGAGGAAATGGCAACCCCCTCCAATATTCTGGCCTGGAGAATCCAGGACATGAGGACATGAGAATCGTGGACAGAGGAGCCTGGCAGGCTACGGCCCTTGGGGGTCGCAAAGAGTTGGACATGACTGAAGCGACTTAGCACGCATAAGTGGTGTAACTCCTCGCACAGCGGTTCATCTCAAGCTACCGACCCACACGCCCAGGTGGGAGCAGCTGTGTGTAGATGCCCCCTGGGAGCTGATGAGAACCACCCTCACCACACCACAGCCCCCCTTGTCTGCTCCATCACCCGCGTCCCTCGTCCCACACCAGCCGTTTGCTGACCTCTGTACGTACCAGGCGTGTTCCTGCCCCAGAGCCTTTGGACTTGTTGTATCCTCTGCCTGGGACACGCCTCCCTCCAGCTGTGGCGTAGCTGGCCAGGTCTTGCTTTCCAAGTCTCGGCTCCAATGTCACCTCCTCCAGGAAGCCTGCCCTGTCTGCCTGGGCACTCTTGCTGCCTTTGTCTCCTACCTGTCTACGATTTCCTGCTGTTTTAGTTCCTCGTGGCGCTTGAGTCTATCAGAAAGTGTGGCACACGTTCACGTATCTGCACACTTATCTACTGTCTGCCTCCCCTACCGCAGTTTGCTGTCAGACCCAGGCCTTGCTGGCTGGGCCTCTGGGGGGTTTAGCACGTAGTAGGTGCTCAGACAACATGAACATGAATGAATGACCGAGTGTGGAATGGAGGAACAATAACCTACCTGGCCTAGTGCTCCTGGGCCCTGCCTGGCCCCCTGCGCCCGACCCCCTCCCCTGCCCCCCGACCCCTCCCCTGCCCCCTGCCTGCACAGCGGCTCTAATTGACGGAGGCCCCCTGACGGCGCCCCCTGACGGCGCCCCATTGTGGGACCTGTAATTGCCGGCTCCTGCCTCTTTCCAGCAGCCCAGTCTCCCTCTTCAGCAGAAAGACAGACCCGGGCCCCATTGTGCGGCTCCTGTTGACATAGGGATGACCTCACCGGGGGCCTCCTGAGACGGGGCCGGGGGGAAGGGAGGGGGCGGGAATGGGGGGTGCGGGAGGGAGTCGAGGGGGTTGGGAGGTGGCCGAGCCCAGGTTGGGAAAGCCTGGAGGCTGTGGCCTGGGACAAAGGGCGGGAGGGGAGTGAAGCCCTTCCCAAGAGAGAGCACGTCCCAGGAAAGACAAGGGCGCTTTCATTAGGGGGAATAATTGTGAGGGGTGGGGGGCGTTTAATCTGTAAGAAAGGATCCCAGGCAAAGACTGGGCTGGGAGGCCGTGGGCCCGAGGGGGACTCTGGAGACACAGAGAGACAGACGGACAGACATGGGCCTGCAACCTGCTCGTGGAGCGGCCTGGGACCGGGGCGCCTCTCCCCAGGCCTGTGTCTTCAAGTGCAAGGCGGACAGACAGTGATTTCCTGCGTGGGGTTTTACAGGCCTGTACTGGACGCCTGCGGTCAGGGGCCAGCCGTATACAGTAAGTGCTCAATAAGCAGTCATCTCTCCCCACCTGCTTTCCTGGACTCTCCTCATTCCTCAGCCTCCCATCAACTGGACTCAGCTGACCACTCCCCCACCAACCCCCACCCAGGCTGCCTGCCCCAGGGCTGAGCGAGCCAGGCCAGGTCCCCAGCACAGCTCCGGCTCCGGCTCCTGAGCTCAGAACCCAGCGGGCCGTGGGGAACCTCTGTCCTCACAGGGGAGCCCAGGGCAGGCCCGCCCAGTCCTCTCACCCAGACCTCTGCCCCAGACCATTGTCATCACTCCGGCCCTGATCACCCTGCATCATCACCCTGCCTGATGACCCCTGACAAAGGAGCATCTGCTCCACGGGGCATGGGAGCCCCAGCTGTGCACCCTTCATCCCAGGGAAGGGAGACAGTGATGGGGATGTTGGGACCTCCGTGGAGGGGCCCCCACCTGCTGGGGGAACAGCATGGCACTCCCTGGGGGCAGAGTGCGATGCCTGGCCCAGCCTTCTGACCTCTTGTTATCAGTAACAAACATTCTCATCGGGATTGTATCAGCACTGTATCATTTTCAAGACTGAAGTTCCTTCTCTTGATTTAGTTTCTTGGCCAGTCTTCTGCCAATTGAGGTTAACCTGTTTCTAATTTGTTTATTTTTTAAAGTCTTTCTTGAATTTGTTACAGTATTGCCTCTGTTGCCGATGTTCTGGCTTTTTGGCCTTAAGGCGGGTGGCATCTGGCGAAGGCACCCCACTCCAGTGCTCTTGCCTGGAAAATCCCATGGAGGAGGAGCCTGGTAGGCTGCAGTCCATGGGGTCGCCAAGAGTCGGACACGACTGAGCGACTTCACCTTCACTTTTCACTCTCATGCACTGGAGAAGGAAATGGCAACCCACTCCAGTGTTCTTGCCTGGAGAATCCCAGGGATGGGGGAGCCTGGTGGGCTGCCGTCTCTGGGGTCGCACAGAGTCGGACACGACTGAAGTGACTTACCTTATCTTACTTCCCCAACCAGAGATTGAACTCACTCCCTGTATTGAAAGGTGAGGTCTTAATCACTGGACCACCAGGGAAATCCTCTAGTTTATTACTTTTAATTTCATTTTACTGAACTCATATTCACAGGGATCCATAGTTTCCCATACGACATTTGCCCTGACGATTTCATTCTCCCCAAAGCTTTTTGGCCGTGTCACATTTTGCCCATCATAGCTCCTGCCACATGTGGGTTTCCTCTGGTAACAGTTTTTTTTCCCACCAACCTCAGTGTTTCAATGACCTAGGTTGCAAGTTCTAAATTCGGTTGAAAAGGTTTGATTCTTCTATCAACCCCTAAATCAATAAGCCTTCTGGGGTGGGGTTTGATTTGGGCTTGGTTACTCTCGAGGGGCTAAAAAGCCTCTTGATGAAAGTGAAAGTGGAGAGGGAAAAGGTTGGCTTAAAGCTCAACATTCAGAAAACGAAGATCATGGCATCTGGTCCCATCACTTCATGGGAAATAGATGGGGAAACAGTGGAAACAGTGTCAGACTTTGTTTTTCTGGGCTCCAAAATCACTGCAGATGGTGACTGCAGTCATGAAATTAAAATACGCTTACTCCTTGGAAGGAAAGTTATGACCAACCTAGATAGCATATTCAAAAGCAGAGACATTACTTTACCAACAAAGGTTCGCCTAGTCAAGGCTATGGTCTTTCCTGTGGTCATGTATGGATGTGAGAGCTGGACTGTGAAGAAGGCTGAGCGCCGAAGAATTGATGCTTTTGAAGTGTGGTGTTGGAGAAGACTCTTGAGAGTCCCTTGGACTTCAAGGAGATCCAACCAGTCCATTCTGAAGGAGATCAGCCCTGGGATTTCTTTGGAAGGAATGATGCTAAAGCTGAAACTCCAGTATTTTGGCCACCTCATGCGAAGAGTTGACTCATTGGAGAAGACCCTGATGCTGGGAGGGATTGAGGGCAGGAGGAGAAGGGGACGACAGAGGATGAGATGGCTGGATGGCATCACTGACTCGATGGGTATGAGTCTGGGTGACCTCCGGGAGCTGGTGATGGACAGGGAGGCCTGGCGTGCTGCGGTTCATGGGGTCGCAAAGAGTCGGACACGACTGAGCGACTGATCTGATCTGATTCTCCCAGTGGTTTAGATGGTAAAGAATCTGCCTGCCATACAGGACACATGGGTTCAATCCTTGGGTCAGGCTGGAAGATCCCCTGGAGAAAGGGCATGGCAACCCACTCCACTATTCTTACCTGGAGAATCCCATGGACAGAGGAGCCTGGCCAGCTATAGTCCATGGGTTCACAAAGAGCTGGACATGACTGAGCGACTAACACACACATATTGTCCCAGTGAGATTTCTCCTGCACTGCATAAAGGGCTCAGGGTTTGTGTTGACTCCCGGCAGCAAAAAGCTTTAGAGGTTGGGGTACATGCAGGGTTAAAATGCCTGGCAGTAGCAGGGAAAGTGGCCTGTTCCTGAAGGCGGCCTGGTCTTTGACAGCAGAATCAGGATGGGGAAACCTCATGGGAAATGACAGCCCGATCCAGGCAGGACTGATAATCCAGACTTAGGAATGAAGGTCAGGCCACTCCACCAGCAGGGAACCACAGTCAGCTGTGAGGCTGGTCCTCTCTGCCTCAGTCCCCTGATCATTACTGTGCTTGGCAGCTTCTACCAAGACCCCCACGACCCCCAGAGTGCAGGCAGAGCCTGGGACTTCTTAACATTTTTTAATTTTAATTTTGATTTTTTTTGTTCATCATGGATTTTTTTTTTTTTTTTGGCATGTATTTTTATTTACTTTCTGACCACACTCCATCACAGGAGGATCTTAGTTTCCCAGCCAGGGATCGAACCAGTGCCCTCTGCAATGGAAGCACAGAGTCTTCACCACTGGACTGCCAGGGAAGTCCAGGACCTGGGATTTGGTTTTAACCATGGACTGTGAACTGTGGTGTTGGAGAAGACTCTTGAGAGTCCCTTGGACTGCAAGGAGATCCAACCAGTCCATTCTGAAGGAGATCAGCCCTGGGATTTCTTTGGAAGGAATGATGCTAAAGCTGAAACTCCAGTATTTTGGCCACCTCATGCGAAGAGTTGACTCATTGGAGAAGACTCTGATGCTGGGAGGGATTGAGGGCAGGAGGAGAAGCGGACGACAGAGGATGAGATGGCTGGATGGCATCACTGACTCGGTGAATGTGAGTCTGAGTGACCTCCGAGAGCTGGTGATGGACAGGGAGGCCTGGCGTGCTGCAGTTCATGGGGTCACAAAGAGTCAGACACGACTGAGCGACTGATCTGATCTGATCTGATCTGTGGTGGTAAGGAATCTGCCTGCCAGTGTAGGAGATGCAAGAGACACAGGTTTGATCCCTGGATCAGGAGGATTCCCTGGAGAAGGAAATGGCAACCTACTCCAGTATTTTTAACCTGGAATATTCTATGGACAGAGGAGCCTGGCGGGCTACAGTCCATGGGGTCCCAAAGAGCCGGACATGACTGAGCATGCACACACTGCGCGTGGCAAAGCTGACGGATGCCACTCTTGTGACGAGGTGACACAGGACTGTGACTCCTGCCTCGCTGGCAGACTCCCTGCCCTGCTGGGTTTGACAACCTGTGCTGTCGTGAGCTACTATCCCGGAGAAGCCCACATGGCGTAGAGCCGACAATGGGCTCCAGCAAGGAGTGGGATCCCAAAACAACCACGTGCTTGGGCGAGAATCCTTCCCCAGCTGAGCCTCCAGGTGAGACTGCAGGCCCTGGACCGACACCGTGATTGGGGCTTTGGAAGGATTCTGAAGCTGAGAGGACCCAGCGAAGCTCTGCCAGACTCCTGACCCACAGAAGCCATGAAATGTGAATAACAAATGCATGGTGCTTTAAGCCACTCTGCACTGTGATGGTTTATTATAGACATTTGATACACCAGGCGAACATAGTAATGCTAAGAACTAGTACTGACAGTCAGACGCATTTATTCTACTGAGCACCTACTCTGTGCTCTGGGAGGTGGTAAAGGGCAGGGGGGCCTGCCGGGCTGCAGTCCACAGGGTCTCAGAGAGTCACGAATGAGTGAATGAGTGACTGAGCTTCTGTGTCCAGGGCATCATTTAAGTGCCTCCCATGTGCTCTTAGGGGCTTCCCTGGTGGCTCAGAGGTTAAAGCATCTGCCTGGAATGTGGGAGACCCGGGTTCGATACCTGCGTCAGGAAGATCCCCTGGAGACGGAAATGGCAACCCACTCCAGTATTCTTGCCTAGAGAATCCCATGGAGGGAGGAGCCTGGTAGGCTACATTCTACAGGGTCGCAAAGAGTTGGACACGACTGAGCGACTTCACTTCACTTCACTTCACTTCATGCACTCTTATTTACTCCTCACGCTCACCAGTTGTATCTTATGGTTACCATTCACAGGTCAAAAAAAAAAAAAAAAACAGGTTAACAGAAGACAGAAATAAGTGCAACTGTTAGTCCCTCAGTCATGTCTGACTCTTTGTGACCCCATGGACTGTAGCCCACCAGGCTCCTCTGTCCATGGAATTCTCCAGGCAAGAATACTGGAGTGGGGAGCCCTGTTCTTCATCCAGGAGATCTTCCTGACCCAGGGATCAAACCCGGGTCTCTGCTTTGCAGGCAGATTCTTTATCATCTGGGAAGCCCTTAACACAACAGAGTAAGCCCCAAGCCTCACGGCCTGGCTGTGTGCTAATATGGGCAGCTCAGGGGCAACCATCCAGTTCCCCTTTTTCCTCCCAGATCCACCCCTCATCCACACCTTTTTCCTCCTTGGGTATAGACGCCCTTTATCTTGTCACAAGGGGGACCACGTGGACGCACATGCCCCTAAGCTATCATGCTACACATATTTCCCAGAAACACAATATCAATTTTACTTGCACTTTTTAGTAAGCACTTAGCTCCTTCAATTGTCTGGTGGTCCGTTTGCAGGGGAAACTGGGCCACCTGATCATTCCTCACTTCACCTGCCATACGGGAAATAGATTCAATTAGAAAAATCTATTGCTAATTTGAAAGCTCTGATTCTATCATTTCCTACAGGGAAGACATGTAAATTGCGTGTTATTTAACACCCTTTCATGGCAGGTGAGTTCCGCGGGGGGCAATTACAATCCGCTCTCCACTCTTCGTGCAGATTCCTGACAAGTGGGAGAGAGGGAGGAGGGAAGTGCCGGGGGAGGAAGAATAGAAAATATTGTGAAGGCTGGTCTCCAACCCGCTTCAGGAGCCACCAAGCTGGAAGGGCCTGGGCCAGGTGGGTTGGTTTGGTGCCCACCTGTCTGCCCATCAGTGGGTCAGGTCCCCAGTGTCTGGTCTTTCCCTGGCCATCTGAACCTGGAAGATCACTGAGGCTGGGGGGAGTCAGGGGGAGGCAACCAGGATAGCCAGCTCGGCACTCCAGTTTGGTCACCAGCTATGTGGCAGGGAGCTGTCCCTGTACCCTTGGCCCTGGTCCCCTGTGTAAAGGGGAAGCTGAAATACCCTCCAACTTGAGCTGTCAGAGCCCCAAACCCAATACTGAGTGTGACTTAAAAGGGGGTTTTGCAAACCACAGAGCGCTGTCATCCATGAGAGATGCTAATATTGGGAGTCAGATCCCGAAGCCCCCCACTCAGAGTCTGATTTCTACCCTCTTCCCCATCCCTACAAACTGGCAAGACCAGTTTCTCTCTAGTTGGACCCATACCTTTCTGGCTAAGGAATTTTTCAAGACATGACTCTTTCTTTCCCTATGGTGTGGCTCTGACATCCTCCCTCCACACAAACACACATGTGTGCATGCGTGCATACACACACGTCTGGGTAGAGGTCTCTGGAAGAATGCTCAGGAAGCCAAGAGAAGTGGGGCTGACTGTGGGGGCAGAAAGACCTGATTTTCACTTTATGCCAGTTTGGGGGATTTTTTTTTGTTGTTTGAATATTTGTTTATTTGGCTGCACCGGATCTTAGCTATGGTACCAGGATCTTTAGTTGTGTTGTGTGGGATCCAGCTCCTTGACCAGGGATTGAACCTGGGCCCCCCTCATTGGGTGTGCAGAGTCTTACCCACCGGACCCCCAGAGAAGTCCCACTTTATGCCCTTTAGTTCTGCTTGGGTTCCTTCTCTCCTTTCATTTCCCTCCCTCCCTCCCTCCCCTCTCCCCTCCTTCCTTCAATTTTTTTTACATCCACCCATGACCTACTCAGACACAGGCTTTTGTACATTTAAACATATGTTCATTTCAAACAAATGAGACATGAATTTGGGGGCACTTGTTCATTTCAAACACATGAGACAGGAGTCTCAGGGCTCCTCCTTCCCACGCCCACCCGCACCAGCCCTCCGCTGGGACTTCTCATGCCACGTGGTTCAGGTAACAACATTCCAGCACCTTCCCCGGACTGGGCCCCTGGGAAGGGTCCCTTCTGCCTGGAGCGGCTGCTGAGCTGGGCCTTGAAGACTGCACCAAAGCTCTCTGCTCCCCGCCGGGAACTGTGAGCAGACACACCCCCAAAATGAACACACTGTGAGGGGACATCCCAGCAACTCACAGCACGCAGCCAGACCGCCACTGGACTGTGGGCAGGGGTGGGCGCCACCTGCTGGGCACAGCTGAGAAGTGCATCCGTGTCGGCTTTTCACCGCTGTCCTTGAGCGCGGGCAGGTGTGTCCTGTTGGGGGGGTAGGGGGCGTGGCCGCCCCCTCCCTACAAGTTCCTCCAAACAACTGCTCCACGTGGTTTTCCTAGACGTGACTTCTTTATACGTCAGAGATGTGTCAGACACTAAAAACCTTCACTAACTCCCAAACGTGTACAAAGGGCCAGCTCTTGTGCTTGGCACTGGTGACATGGTGACCAAGACAACCATGGTCTCTGTGGGCTGTGAGGGCAGGAGGCTGGGATTAAACAACTTATTCCTCAGGAACCATTTAATTGTAGGCATTGTTGTGTTAGTTGCTCAGTCGTGTCCGACTCTCTTACAACCCCCATGGACAGTAGCCCGCCAGGATCCTCTGTCCATGAAATTCTCTAGGCAAGAACACTGCAGTGGGTTGCCATTTCCTTCTCCGGGGGATCTTCCTGACCCAGGGATCAAACCCGGGTCTTCCACGTTGCAGGCAGGTTCTTTACCGTCTGAGCTACCAGGGAAGCCCAGATGTTAGCATAATCGTGCTAATGGGCAAGGAGAACGTGCAACATTGCTTCAGCTGCCCTCCCCACCAGTTCAGCGAGGTAGGAAGGATGTGACTGATATTTTACAAGTGAGGCCCAGAGAGGTGGAGGGGCTTCCCCAAGGTCACACAGCAGCAGGAGGTAGAACTCAGATAGGGAGGCAGGTCTGCTAGGACCCAGGAGGTGGGAAGTGCAAGGGTCCCTGGCACATCTACCACCAGTTACAGAAACAGCCCTTACAAGGAGCAGCTGTTTCTCCAGAGGTTGGTTTCGTGGGTTTCCACCATTTATACGAGTTAGACCCACATTCAATAGAACGCTACTCTTCTCCCATCTAAAGGATGAGTAAGCAGAATGCCAAGTAGTCAAATGCCATCTGCCAGAGACCATCTTCCCCACCCCTACCCAACCCCTTCTCCCTGAATGAGCCCATCATCCTTGAGGAGAGAAGAGGGCCCTGCATAAGACGAGCCGGTCCCTGGGGCACCTGGCAGTTACTATTTCCTCCCTGGCTTCAGTTTCCCTCCCACCTAAGTTGATCTGAAACCTTATAATCCTCTTCACCCGCCTCCCCTCATCAGCAAGCACAGAGACGCACGGGCCCCTCAGTGGGGCCTCATGTCCTCAGTTTCCCCAAGGTGACCTGTCTTTGGGTGACCAAAACCAAGATGGTTCGGAGACTGTGAAGGCAAGCAGGAGTCCCCGGCCACATGGTGGTTCAGGGATGCTGCAGCCAGGACAAGCCCGCCTCCCTCTGGGACAGCGAGGCAACTCACTGGTGGCTGGGAGGGCTCCGTGGACCAGACCACACCGGAGTCCCCTCCATCTCCAAGTTTTGGCCTCTTGCTCTATCCGCAGCCACTCCTGGAGCCCATATCCTAAGGCCCCTTGTGGTAAGTCATGCACTTCTTTATAAACATGGTGGAACTCAGCTTCCACTCCAGCCCTGCTGTTTGAGGAGTCCTTGGGGTGGTTACCTACCCCACCCATGTAGCCCCATCCTATCGCTGGTCAGTGAGGATGCTGGAGGCAGCTTCCTCCTGGATGACAGAAGGATCAGGGAAAATGACCCCTACACAGAGGGCAGAGCACAGGGGTGTTGTTGGTGCCCATGAATAGCTGACCTGGTGGTGAGTGTTGCCCAGGAAGTGATGCCAGCCTCCAAAAGTGACACGAACGCTGGCTGTGCACACACCCGTCACCTTGCCAATGCTTGGCCCTTTTACCCCTGTTATCTCAACCCTGATGAAACCCCTGCTTCCATCCCCATTTTTCTTTAAAAAAATTTATTTGGCTGCTCCAGGCCTTATTGCAGCATGCGGGGTCTAGTTCCCTGACCAGGGATTAGAACCCAGGCCCCGTGCATTGGGAGTGCAGAGTCTTCCCCACTGAACCACCAGGGAAGACCCATCCCCATTTTTCAGTTGAGGAAATGGAGGCCCAAAGAGGGTTATTCCGACTGTCACCCTCACTGCAGACCGGGCAGCTCTGAGTCAAACCTCGGTCTCCCAAGAATGTCAGCAGGAGCCTGGACCCTGGTCCTCGTGGACAATCACAGACCCCTTTATCCACATCACAGCCGGCACCTCCCCGCTGCGGCCACAGGGGGGCAGCAGCGTCCCGGCCATCACGGGGCTGCTGCTGCTGCTGCTGCTGCTAAGTCACTTCAGTCGTGTCCGACTCTGTGCGACCCCAAGGACGGCAGCCCACCAGGCTCCCCCATCCCTGGGATTCTCCAGGCAAGAACACTGGAGTGGGTTGCCATTTCCTTCTCCAATGCATGAAAGTGAAAAGAGAAAGTGAAGTCGCTCAGTCGTGTCCGACTCCTAGCGACCCCGTGGACTGGAGCCCACCAGGCTCCTCCCTCCATGGGATTTTCCAGGCAAAAGTACTGGGGTGGGGTGCCATTGCCTTCCCCGATCACGGGGCTGCCCTCCCACAATCCGCGCAGGAATCGTGGCCAGGCCAAGCACAGAGGAAGACGTATACAATTCTGTTCAATCCACAAAGGTCTTCAGAAAATCATATTTAGTTGTCAGCATTTAAAAATCATATTTCATACCCCAGTCCAGAGTTTTTGGCTTTCTTAGAAACCAGAAACTCTGGCCACACTGATGGTGTCCATCAGTCGCTGCTGGGCTGGATGACTCTGTCCCCCTTCAACACCACTCAATCCTCCCCCAAGACATTTGCGCAGCCCTTGGACTTCAGAAGGCATCTGCATTTGAGACCAAGGGGGCTCCTTGGTAGCCAGGCCGTGTAAGGCGGGGTTTCTCAGTTCAGTTCAGTCGCTCAGTCGTGTCCGACTCTTTGTGACCCCATGAACCGCAGCACGCCCAGCCTCCCTGTCCATCACCAACTCCCGGAGTTCACTCAAACTCATGTCCATTGAGTCGGTGATATCATCCAACAATCTCATCCTCTGTCGTCCCCTTCTCCTCCTGCCCTCAATTCTCAACCCCAGCACCACTGATTTTTTTGCATCATTTAATTCTCCTCTGTCTGGGGTTGGTCTTTCACCCCCAGGTTATGACAATCAAAAATATCTCTGGACACCGCCAAACATCCCACAAGCTACTGCTGTGAGCATTCGCGAGTTGCTTATATACACACAGTCAAGGACCACTCCCAGACGAGATCTGTGCAGATCCTTGAATTCCAGGGCCATCCCAGGGACCAAGCTAGACAGCAGCTTTCCATCCTCTCAAAGCTGGGACCTTGCAGGGTAGGGGGTGGGGGGTGAAGAGAGAGACACACACACCGAGGTTGCAACAGTGACGTGAAGGGACACTCGGCATGTGGGTGGGGGCCACTGAGCGGACCTGAGACCTGAGCAGGGGGCCAGGCACTGCTCGCCCATCGTCCAGGCACAGGGACCAGTTTAGAGCATGGGAGAGCCGTGGCGGGGGGTGTGCCCATAGTTCAACGCAGCTAGGGAGGCCCGAGGGCTAGAGTCACCCTGGGAGCTCTGGTGTGCATCCTCTCTGGTCCAGAACTTTCTCAAGAGTAATATGCATATATATCCATATATATATCTCACATCTTTATCCGTTCATCTGTCAATGGACACCTAGACTGTGTTCCTATCTTGGCAATTATAAATAATGCTGCCATAAACATCTGGTCCCATCACTTCATGGCAAATAGGTAGGGAAACAGTGGAAACAGTGGCTGACTTTATTTTTCTGGGCTCCAAAATCACTGCAGATGGTGACTGCAGCCATGAAATTAAAAGACGCTTACTCCTTGGAAGGAAAGTTATGACCAACCTAGACAGCACATTCAAAAGCAGAGACATTACTTTGCCAACAAAGGTCCATCTAGTCAAGGCTATGGATGAGATGGTTGGATGGCATCACCGACTCGATAGACATGGGTTTGGGTGGACTCCGGGAGTTAGTGATGGACAGGGAGGCCTGGCGGGCTGCTGTTCATGGGGTCGCAAAGAGTCAGACACAACTGAGCGACTGAACTGAACTGAAACTTTGAGGTGCTTGTATCTTTTCAAGTTAGTGTTTTGCAGGTTTTCAGACACGTACCCGGATGTGGAATTGCTGGGTCATGTGGTAGTTCTATTATTATTTTAGGGGAAAAGCTCCATACTGTTTTCCACAGTGGCTCACGAGTTTATATTCCCACCAACAGTGCACAGGGTTCCCTTTCCCCCACATCCTCGAATGACCTCTTTTAGACTGCTTTTCCTAACTGGTGGGTGGCAGATAGTGTATAAAAATACAATTGGGTTTTTTAATGTGTTTTTATATATTGAACAAACTTGCTGGACATTTAATTCTAATAAGTTGTTGTTCATCCGCTCAGTCGTGTCCAGCTGCGGCCCCACGGACAGCAGCACACCGGGCTTCCCTGTCCTTCACCCACCCTGTAGGGTTCAAGGGGTTAAATGAGATAATGTTAGAGTAACCATATGTCTTTCTTTGCTTGGGATGGTATCAGTTAATACCTGCTGCTTGTTCACAACTAATCAGTTCAGTTCAGTCGCTCAGTCGTGTCTGACTCTTTACAGCCCCATGGACTGCAGCACACCAGGCCTCCCTGTCCATCACCAACTCCCGGAGCTTGCTCAAACTCTCGTCCATTGAGCCGCTGATGCCATCCAACCAGGTCATCCTCTGCCGTCCCCTCCTCCTGCCCTCAATCTTTCCCAGCATCAGAGTCTTTTCTAATGAGTCAGTTCTTCGCATCAGGTGGCTAAAGTATTGGAGCTTCAGCATCAGTCCTTCCAATGAATATTCAGGATTGATTTCCTTTAGGATGGACTGATTTGATCTCCTTTCAGTCCAAGGAACTCCCAAGAGTCTTCTCCAACACCACAGTTCAAAAGCATCAATTCTTCGGCGCTCAGCCTGCTTTATGTTCCAGTAAATGATCATACTGTCTGTTTTTAGTATTAGTTTTATTTCTTCCTTTCAATCTTTATGTCTTTTAGTTTTTCTTATATTATAACCCTGGCTAGAACCAAACCTTTCAGTTGAAAAGAATTTGCATCCTTGATTTGTTTCTGATCTTTAAGGTAATATTTTCATTATTTCATTATTATATATCATGACATTTTAGTCTATTTTCGTTTACCAAGGTAAGGACATTCCTTTCAATTCCTGGTTTGGAAAGAATTTTTGTAACGAATGAATGTTAAGTTGTATAGAATAAGTTTTCATCTGATGAAATAATCACATTTTTCCTTTAAACTGTTAATGCGATGAAGTATGTCCCTTCCTTTTCTAATAAGCCAACCTTACCTTCATAAGATAAACACAACTTAAACATGAGGCACCGTGTTTTTCAATTATTGCTGAATTCACTAAGCTGACTTTTTTAAAAGAATTTTTGGACCTATGTTCATGAATGAAAATAACTTAATTGTCTTTACTGGACTGCCTTCACTTTGGAGTAAAAATTTAGGTAATCTTGAGGTAGTCTGTTTTTTAATAGCAGCATTCACCTATAAAGCCATCAGGAACTGGTGTTCTGCATATAGGAAGATTTTAAACTACTAATTTAATTTATTTCATAATTACGGAACCATTCAGGTTTTCTGCTACTTGAGTCAGTTTTGGTAAGTTTAATTTTTCTAGGAGTTTGTCAATATCGTTTAAGACTTCTAATAAATAAGGTCATTTATACTATTTTTAGTATAACTGGTGCTGGAGAAGACTCTTGAGGGTCCCCTGGACAGCAAGGAGATCAAACCAGTCAATCCTAAAGGAGATCAGTTCTGAATATTCGTTGGAAGGACTGCTGCTGAAGCTGAAGCTCCAAAACTTTGGCTGCCTGATGCGAAGAGCGGATTCATTAGGAAAGACCCTGATGCTGGGAAAGATTGAAGGCAGGAGGTGAAGGGGATGTCAGAGTATGAGATGGCTGGATGACATCACCGACTCAATGGACATGAGTCTGGGTAAACTCAGGGAGCTAGATGGTGAAGGATGGGGAAGCCTGGTGTGCTGCAGTCCATGGGGTCACAAAATCGGACACGACTGAGTGACTGAACAAGATACTATTTTTATATGACCCAGGTGGTCTGTGCTTCATCTGTCATCATGCCCTTTCATTCTTCATACTGATTATTTGTGCTTTCTCTTTTATCTTAATTCATCTTGTAAGAGATTTGTCTAATATCTTTATTGTTTTCAAAGAATCATCTTTTGTCTTCGCTCATCCTCCTCTCTGCTCTCTGTCTCGTTCATTTCTGTGCTTGTAGTCATTTGATGGCTTTGGGTTGATTCTGCTGTCCTTGTTCTAACTCTTCAAGTTAGATACTTAGCTTATTAGGTTTGATCATTTCTTACTTGCCAATACAAACATGTACAGTTATAAACTCTTCTCCAAATACTGCTTTGGTGGCATCTCACAAGTCCTGAAGCAAATATTTTTGTTACTGTTCAGTACGAAGTATTTTCTAATTTTGGTTATGATTTCTCTGGTGGTTCGTGAGTCATTTGGGTGCCTGCTTCCAAGTTTCCAATAGTATGAGCTTTTTTTTCGTTATCTTTTTGGTTATCAACGTCTGACTTCTTTGGACTGTGATCAGAGAATAGAGTCTGTGTACACACGATGCTGGATGCTATGATCACTGCTCAGGACACCTGCTGGGATGAAGGACTTACTCCCCCAGGTGCTAAAGGAGCGGTCCAAAAGGCGGTCCTCAGTGTCAGCCTTGGGAGGGAGAGGGTGGCGTTGGCTAAAGAAATTGCCCTGCCCCACCAAGCTCGTGCCTCCTTCAGGCTGATTCCAGTCAATGTGGGAGGATAAAGGGCCCTCCCCCAGGCCAAGAACCTAGAGGACAATACCCGTTCCAGAGCTTTCCATGGAGGCAACCAAGGCTGCCATTAATAGAGCACTGCAGCTCAATTCCTGCTGTATCAGCCTGCTTTTTCCCCTCCTTCTCATTGGTGCCTGTCCCAAGAGCGTTCCCTAATAATAAACTTCCTGAACCCTAAGTCCCATCTCAGAGTCAAGTTCCCAGGAGATCCAGACTGCAGCCCTAATCTTCGAATTTTGCTGAGGTTACCTTTGTAGACTAGCGTCTTTTCTAAACGTTCTATGCATGCTTGAAAAGAATGTGACTGGGATCCCATAGTCTACATATATCATCTATATTAAATTTGCAGTTGTGTTAAACAGATGTCACATGAGATGGCCTAAGAAATATCTCATTACGAGGTGGCTACGTCTCTACTCCTGTTCTCCCCGTGTTTGTTTATAATTTTTGCAGCTCTGATATTGTTGTTCAGTCACTAAGTCGTGTCCAACTCTTTGCAACCCCATGGGCTGCAGCACGCCAGGCTTCCCTGTCCTTCACTATCACCCTGAGTTTGCTCGAATTCATATCCATTGAGTCGGTGATGCTATCATATCATTTCACCCTCTCACCCCCTTCTCCTCTTGCCTTCAATCTTTCCCAACATCTGGGGATCTTTTCCAATGAGTCAGCTCTTCTCATCAGGTGGCCAAAGTACTGGAGCCTCAGCTTCAGCATCAGTCCTTCCAATGAGTATTCAGGGTTGATCTCCTTTAAGATGGACTAATTTGATCTCCTTGCTGTCCAAGGGACTCTCAAGAGTCTTCTACAGCACCACAATTTGAAAGCATCAATTTGTTCGGCGCTCAGCCTTCTTTAATGTCCAACTCTCACATCCGTACATGGCTACTAGAAAAACCATCGGCAAAGTGATGTTTCTGCTTTTTAATATACTGTCTAGGTTTGTCATAGCTTTCCTTCCAAGGAGTAAGCATCTTTTAATTTCATGGCTACAGTCACCGTCTGCAGTGATTTTAGAGACCAATAAATAAAATCTGTCACCGCTTGCACTTTTCTCCCTTCTATTTGCCATGAAGTGATGGGGCTGGAGGAAGCACAAGCTGGAATCAAGACTGCTGGGAGAAATATCAATAACCTCAGATATGCAGATGACACCACCCTTATGGCAAAAAATGAAGAAGAACTAAAGAGCCTCTTGATGAAAGTGAAAGAGGAGAGTGAAAAAGTTGGTTTAAAGCTCAACATTCAGAAAACAAAGATCATGGCATCTGGTCCCATCACTTCATGGCGAATATGTAGGGAAACAGTGGCTGACTTTATTTTTCTGGGATCCAAAATCACTGCAGATGGTGATTGCAGCCATGAAATTAAAAGACGCTTACTCCTTGGAAGGAAAGTTGTGACCAACCTAGACAGCATATTCAAAAGCAGAGACATTACTTTGCCAACAAAGGTCCGTCTAGTCAAGGCTATGGTTTTTCCAGTGGTCATGTATGGATGTGGGAGTTGGACTATAAAGAAAGCAGAGTGGTAAAGAATTGATGTATTTGAATTGTGGTGTTGGAGAAGACTCTTGAGAGTCCCTTGGACCACAGGGAGATCCAACCAGTCCATCCTAAAGGAGATCAGTCCTGGGTGTTCATTGGAAGGCCTGATGCTGAAGCTGAAGCTCCAATACTTTGGCCACCTGATGTGAAGAACTGACTCATCGGAAAAGACCCTGATGCTGGGAAAGATTCAGGGCAGAAGGAGAAGGGGATGACAGAGGATGAGATGGTTGGATGGCATCACTGACACAATGGACATGGATTTGGGTGGACTCCAGGAGTTGGTGATGGACAGGGAGGTCTGGCATGCTGCAATTTATGGGGTTGCAAAGAATCAGACACGACTGAGCAACTGAAAAGAACTGAACTGAACTGATGGAGCAGGACACTATGATATTAGTTATATACAAATTAAGGACTGTTGAACTTCCTGGAAAATTGAAGCTTCCATCTAACCCTGTCTATCTAACATCTAATCCTATCTTATTTCTAATAATGCTTTTCTCCCTGAATCTCTATTTCTATTTCATGAATACAGCTGTAGCAGCTTTCTTTGAGTCAATATTTGCCTAGTAAATTTTTTCTACACTTGGACCTTTAAACATTCAGGTCCTTATGTCTGAAGTTTATCTCCTGTCACAGAGCATAATCCAGATGTTTCTAAAATCCAGTCTAAATAAATCTCCTTTAAACTAAATCTAAAATCATTAATTAATAATCATTAATTAATAATATAATTAAAAATAAATCTCAAATAATCTCCTTTAAACCAAAGACTTTGGTCCTTTTACATATATTGCTAAGTCACTTCAGTCGTGTCTTCAACTCCATAGACAGCAGCCCACCAGGCTCCTCTGTCCTTGGGATTCTCCAGGCAAGAACACTGGAGTGGGTTGCCATTTCCTTCTCCAATGCATGAAAGTGAAAAGTCAAAGTGAAGTCGCTCAGTTGTGCCCAACTCTTAGCGACCCCATGGACTGCAGTCCACCAGGCTCCTCCGTCCATGGGATTTTCCAGGCAAGAGTACTGGAGTGGGGTGCCATTGCCTTCTCCGTTACATGTATTACTGATAGCTTATCTTACTATGTATTTTCTATTCATTCCATCTTTTCCTGTCCCCAGCTCTCCTTTTACCTTCTTTTCAATCATTTGTGACTTTTAAAAAATCATAGACTTATTCATTTGACTGGGTCTTAGCTATGGCATGTGGAATCTAGTTCCCTGACCAGGGGTCAAACCCTGAATTGGGAGCCTGGGGTCAGTCACTGGACCACCAGGGAAGTCCCTCATTTGATATTTTTAAGCTTCTTTTCCTTATCCTAATTTTTCTAACTGTTTGAAACTTGTACACGCTATGACTGTTTTTTTTCCTGCTTACCCTAGCCATTTTAATACTGAGCACTTAACTAACAACGTCTGAACTTAATATATTTGCCTTCTTCTCAAGTACTTGAAAGAATTTGAAGACTTAAATTTTGGCCATTCCCTCCAAAGTTATATGTTGGTGTTCAGTACTTCAGGACTAGCCTGTTTTTCTTCTACCATAAAGTAGATATTATTGTGTGCATGTGGTTAGTCGCTCAGTCGTGTCCGATTCTTTGCAACCCCATGGACTGCAGCCCTCTGTCCATGGGATTCTCCAGGCCAGAATACTGGAGTAAGTTGCCATTTCCTTCTCCAAGGGATCTTTCCAACCCAGGGATTGAACCCGAGTCTCTTGCACCTCAGGCAGTTTCTTTACCATCTGAGCCACCAGGGAAGCCCTGTAGAATGATACAGTTCTTTCTCAGCTTCTCTCCAAATATCTTTGCCCATTTTTCCTTATGTATCTGGCCTTTTCCTTGGAATAATTTTTATTCTGCCTCAAGTACATTACATTTAGAATTTTCTTTCGTGAAGCCTTTTGGTGGTAGTATCTCATGGTTTTTTATTCCTCTGCATATGTCTTAATTTCTCCCTTACTTTAAGAACTTTTTTTAATGTGGACCATCTTAAAGTCTTTACTGAATTTGTCACGATATTGCTTCACTTTTATGTTTTCGGTTTTTTGGCTGCGAGGCACGTGGGATGCTGGCTCCCCAACCAAGGAACCCACCTGCACCCCCTGCAGTGGAAGGCGAAGTCTGAACCACTGGACCACCAGGGAAGTCCTTTTCCTTTACTCCTGAAGGATGGTATAGAGCTCTACTGCTAAGTCGCTTCAGTCGTGTCCGACTCTCTGTGACCCCATAGACGACAGCCCACCAGGCTCCCCCGTCCCTGGGATTCTCCAGGCAAGAACACTGGAGTGGGCTGCCATTTCCTTCTCCAATGCATGAAAGTGAAAAGTGAAGGTGAAGTCGCTCAGTCGTGCCCGACTCTTAGCGACCCCATGGACTGCAGCCCACCAGGCTCCTCCATCCATGGGATTTTCCAGGCAAGAGTACTGGAGTGGGGTGCCATTGCCTTCTCCGATAGAGCTCTAAGTGGACAATAATTTTTTCTCAGCACTCTTCTGATGCAGTGCCACTGTCTCCTGGCTTCCATTGAGGACAGTGAGATGCTCAGTGTAACCCCAGCAGTGGATTTACACTGGAGCAGATTTATTTGGAGATTATTTTTTTCTCCGACGCTCTTAGCATCGTCCCTTCTTCTTTGATATTCCACAATTTTGCTATCATATGTCTAGATGTGAATTTCTTCTCATTTACCTTCCTTGAGATTCACCGGACTTCCTGGATCTGAGGTTTGGTGTCTGTCAATACAACAATTCTACAAAATTACCAGCCATTATGTTCTCATTGCCCATCCCTGCATCCTATCATCTCCTTCTAGAGCTCTGAATAGATGTACCATAGGCCCTCTCACTCTGTTCTTCCAGATAATTCCTGTGGCTCGATTGGTTTACTAATCCTTTCTTTTGCTATATCTAATCCACTCTTCAATCTGTCCATTGAGTTTCAAATTACAAGTCTTAACATTTCAAACTGTGGTGTTGGAGAAGACTCTTGAGAGTTCCTTGGACTGCAAGGAGATCCAACTAGTCCATTCTGAAGATCAGCCCTGGGATTTCTTTGGAAGGAATGATGCTAAAGCTGAAACTCCAGTACTTTGGCCACCTCATGTGAAGAGTTGACTCATTGGAAAAGACTCTGATGCTGGGAGGGATTGGGGACAGGAGAAGAAGGGGATGACAGAGGATGAGATGGCTGGATGGCATCACTGACTCGATGGACGTGAGTCTGAGTGAACTCCGGGAGTTGGTGATGGACAAGGAGGCTTGGCGTGCTGCGATTCATGGGGTCTCGAAGAGTCGGACACGACTGAGCGATTGAACTGAACGAACTGCACATTTCTCATCAGTTTTCTTGGGTTTGTTTTCAAACCTGACCATGACAGTCTCATTCTCTGCTCTTGCTTTCAAACCTCTCTTTTATTTCTTTAGAGACACAACGATAGTTGTTTGAATTTGTTTCAGTCTGCATAGGATCATTTCAAATCTAAAGGCTTAAGAGGTGTGTTTCTATCGTCTCTCGTTCCGGCTGGTTCTCTTTTCCTCCTTGTGGAGTTTATTATTATTTTTTCACTGCGAGCTACTCCTTTTCTTTGGAACTGTGTTTGTGGACATTCTATATGGTTGACATGTGATTCAGTTCTTCGAGGGAGGCACAGGGTTTGCTTCTGCCCGTTGACTAGGGGTACGACCAAGCAGCGACCACTTTAAATTTTCCAGTTGAGTTTGTTTGAGCCACACAAGTAGCATAAATTCAAACTGAAAAGCATGTGAGGGCCAGCTTGTGATTACAAACCCTCAAGGGAGATTCTTTTTCTCTCCCTTCTCTCAACCCAGTGTCAAGGTCAACACAGGCAGCCTTGCCTTCTCTTCTGCAGGGTGAGATGGACTTTTCACTCCTTTACCCTCTGGACATAGCCCTTGGACTCTAACTTCGAAGGGGGTCTCCCACCAAATCCTGCCCTCACGTGGTATCCAGTGTTTACCTCCTCTTCCTGGCATTTCAGCAGCTACAGAAACAGGTCAAAGGGCATCACCCCCACTTCATTTTCGAGATCCGTCATTTCCCGACTTTCACGCCAACTCAGCAATGTGTCAAGAGAGAAGTTTAAAAAAATATTTTATCCAGCATGTTAATTATAACCAGGGGAGCTGTGAAAGGCCTCCAATCTGGCAGAGCGCCAGGAAGAGAAGTAGTCTCTGAGAACTTTCCAGAACTTGCTTTGGCTTTTGCAGCCTGTTTGCCTCTATTAACACACACGACCACAGCCTGTAATGACCCGTGGGCTTCTTGTGGTGGTTGTGGGGGTTGCTGTTGTGTTATTTTCCCCTCAAGATCGTGGGTTCCTCCAGGGCTAGAAGGAAGGACAGTCTGGTGTTCTCGGTCCTGATGTGAGCCTGACACATTGTGGGCACCTGAGAAATGCGGAGAGAAAGTTGAAAAAATGAATGAACAAGACAATCCTCATTACAATACCCAGTCTGCTTCATCTGCACCGTCTGTGAATTTCCAGTCCAACCCACGCCCTGCCTGACGGCTTCTCTCAGGTGTCGGGAGAAAGGATAACATTGGTGTGAAATATTTGTGTGCCGCTCGCTGCTAATCCCAGCTGCATCTGGGTGCTCAGAACTGCGTTTCAACCAGGATATGGTCACAGAAAGTTTCAAAACTGACCGGTTTAAAAAAAAAAAAAAGGTTTCATGCCACAAAATGAAAATATTTCTTGCCAGCTGGAATCAAACCAACCACATTTGGGGCCTGTGGGTTTCAGCAACCCTCCCAAGAAGGCGCGACCCATGGGCGTCAGAGCCTGGCAGAAAACAAGCGGGTCTGTCTGACGGAGCACCGATGCTTCAGCCCTCGTCTCTCTTAAAATGGAATGGATCCTGGTACCTAAATATACATGGGTCTTTCAAAACCTTGCTGCTTCCCCCACCTACCTTCACACTTCTGACTCAAGGGGGAAAATAACCCACCAGCAATTCATCTTCCTCAAGGACTGCCGCCAAGCTTATATATATTTTTTCACAGCCGAGTTATTTCTGATCTCGGTCCTGGCAAAAAGCAATACAGAGCAACCATGGCTGGGAGACATTTGGAAGCCGTGCCAAGCCAAACAGTGTCTCAGAGTCTACGTCGGATCCGCCAACCTCGTGAAAGTGTATTTTAACTTGACGGAAAAACACCTTAAAACACTCGCGATGTAAAACCAGTGAAAACGAGGGTCAGGAAGGAAAGTCTCACAAGCTGTAATGCGAAGCAGTCTCTCGGCCCCTGAACACATGGCCTCAAGGTTTAGGAGGAATCACAAAAGCACAGCGCTAGGGAGGCCCCAGCGACAGCTGGGTTCAGAGGTAAAAGGCAACCTTGTAACTCAGGTAAAACCAGGTTTACGGGCTTCCCTACCTCCTCTCAGTCTCAGGACACTGAGCAAGTCACTTCCCAGGAGTCTCCATTTTCTGAACCTAAGAGAGAGGTGATGCTAATAAACCTACCTCATAATGTTGTCATAACAGTCAAATAAAAGTATATATGTAATTATATATAATCGTGGTGTTTATCGAGTTTGAGAGCAGACGGACCAAGTGTTGGTGGTATGACAGGCGCTGCACTTTTGCTGTGTATCCACACTTGTGAGATGGTGATGATGGTGGTGGAGGAGAAGAAACTGAACTGAGAAAGGAAACGCATGACCAACGTTACTTTAAAACCAGGGACTGGGACTTCCCGGCACTCCAGTGGTTGAGATTCCTCACTTCCACTGCAGGGGGCACAAGTTCGATCCGTGGTCAGGGAACTAAGATCCTGCCTGCTGTGTGGTCAAAAACTTAAAACATTTAAAAAAAAAAAAAAAAGAAAGAAAAAAGCAGGAGCAGAAGCAGGATGGCAGCCCAGGAGAGCAAAGGAACCATCATCCCTCCTGTCTCTGGCTTTGCTTTTTTGCTCTTCTTTCTAGGATATTTCTTCAAGTTCAAAAGATTGGAAGATTTCAACCTTAAAAAAGTTATATATTTCCAATCCCGTGTTTTTTCACCATTGCCCACTCCTAATACTGTGATCATACTTTCCATATTACTATTAACTATCTAACATGGTCTCGTGTTCATTCAGTGCCCTCATATATGCCTTCTGGCCTCTGCTTTAGATCGACTTTATGAGGAAATCTAGGTATGCCCATTTTGCAGACAAAAAAAACTGAGGCACAGAGAAACAAAATGACTTGTCCAATTCCAGGAAGTCCCATCTCCTGGCTTGAGATCTGCCTCCCTTTCGGGAAGGGCAACTGGCTTTTCTCATCTAAATCAAGTTTGCAACTGCCGAGGCTGGGTCCTGTGCTCACTCAGGGGACTCAAGGAGGAATTGGCACACTCCTTATCTCGAGGAAGCTCGCAGGCTAATATGCCAGAGACGTTAAAGAAATAAACAGGGGCTTCCAACAGATGACAGATTCAACACCTGCACTGGCGTTTGGCCTCCCCAAGCCCCATTAAAAAGACAGCAAAGGGACTCTTTGAAAGCCAGAACCAAAGAAAAGTGGAAAGGATGGAGGGAGAAACAGCAACAACCAAATTTAAGAAGCTGAAGAGCATATGGAAGACTTTGCAGGTGAGGAAGCTGAATGCTAAGCTGGTTAAAACCAACTGGATTTCATCAGTGAAGTCAGAACATAACCTCACATCCTACACAAAAATAAACTCAAAACGGCTTAAAGACTTAACTATAAGACATGACACCATAAAACCCCTGGAGTAGAATATAGGCAAAAGGTTCTCTGACATAAATTGTACCAATGGTTTCTCAGATCAGTCTCCCAAGGCAATAGAAATAAAAGCAAAAATAAACATATGGGACCTAATCAAACTTACAAGCTTGTGCACAGCAAAGGAAACATACACAAAACAAAAAGACAGTCTGTGGACTAGAATAAAATATTTGCAAATGATGCAATTGACAAGGGTTTAATTTCCAAAATACACGAATAGCTTGTACAACTCAAAGACAAACAACCCAATCAATAAATGGGCAGAGATCTAAATAGACATTTCTCCAAAGAAGACAAAGAGATGGCCAAACACACATGAAGAGATGCTCAGTATCACTAATTGTTAGAGGAATTTGCAAATGAAAACTGCAATGAGGTACCGCCTCGCACGGGTGAGAATGGCCATCGTTGAAAAAAGCCTATAAATAACTAATGCTGGAGAAGGTATGGAGAAAAGGGAACTCTCTACACTGTTGGTAGGAATGTAAATTGGCACAGCCACTATGGAAAACAATGTGGAGTTTTCCTTTTAAAAAGTAAATGTAGGGTTGCCATATGATCCAGCAATACCACTCCTGTGGATGTATCTGGAGAAAACTAGTTTGAAAAGATACATCCACCCCAGTGTTCACAGCAGCACTATTTACAATAGCCAAGACATGGAAGCTACTCCATTTAAAGGTCCATTGACAAATAAATGGATAAAGAAGATGTGGCAGATGTAGGCGATGGAATACTACTCAGCCGTGAAAAGGAATGATGCCGTGCCATTTGCAGTAACACGGTTGGGCCTAGAGATTACCATACAAAGTCAGAGTGAGCAAGACAAATGCCGTATGATGTCACTTACACGTGGAATCTAGAATATGACACAAGTGAGACGGAAACAGACTCAGACATAGAAAACAAACTTATAATCACCAGAAAGAGGGGTAAACTAGGGGTCTGGGCTTACAAGATATAAAGTACCATATATAAAACAGATAGACAAGGTCCTACTGTACACCACGGGGAACTAGGCTCAATATTCTGTAATAAACCCTAGTGGGAAAAAATATGGAAAAGAAAATGTGTGTATATATGTATAACTGAATCACTTTGCTGTACAGCAAAAACTAATGCAACACTGAATCAACTATACTTCTGAAGAAATATTCTAGAAAGTAGAGCAAAAGAACCAAGGTGGAAGTAGGAGATGTACTGGTTCACTTTATGTATCAGCTTGACTAGATCCCAGGGTGCCCAGTATTTGGCTAAACATTATTTCCGTGTCTGTGAGGGTGTTTCCAAGGTGAGATTAACTTTTGAATCTGTAGATGGAGGAAAGCAGATTACTCTCCCCAAAGGGGGTGAGTCTCATATAACTCTCTGGGGGCCTGAATAGAACGAAAAGTGGAAGAAGGAAGAATTTTCTCTCTCCTCTTGACTGCTGGAACTAAGAGATCCATCTTCTCCTATCCTTGGACTGGAACTTACAAAACCGGCCTCTGGAGATACATCACCAGCTTCCCTGGATGTCCAGCTTACAGACAGTAGCCTGTACAACTTAGCCTTCATAAATTCATGAGTGTAAATAGGTAGATGGATGGATGGATAGATAGACACAGAACCAATAAGATGTATAGGTATACATTCAAAACCAACAGGATGTAGAGCTAGAAATAAAAATAAAGATGGTTCCTCCTGGCTCTTTTTCTCTGGAGAACCCTGGAACTAATACAGTGCTGGTGGTTCAGTTGTTAAGTTGTGTCTGACTCTTGTGATCCCGGTGGACCGCAGCCCGCAAGGCTCCTCTGTCCATAGATTTTTGGGGCCAGAATACTGAAGTGGATTGCTATTTCCTTATCCAGAGGATTTTCTCTACCCAGAGATAGCAGCTGTGTCTCCTGTATTGCAGGCAGATTCTTCTCCCACCGAAGGGTATTAATACAGGAGGAAAAACAAGTGGAGCAGTTCAAGAGGTATGCCATCCGATTAGTAGAACTTCCAGAAACAGACCAGGGAAAATGAAGGGAAGCAATTCATCAACCACTTGGAGAATGTTTTAAAACAAAAGGATCTAAATGTATCAATTATAAAGACCCACCAAGTACCCCTCTGGACAAAGAATAAAAAGAGACTTGTACAAGGGTACATCATCATGAAACTTGAGATGCTGGGACAAAAGGAAATCCCACAAGCAGAAAAGGGTCACATATGAGGCTCCCTGTAGCTTTTAGGCTTCTCAACTACACCAGCAGCTAGCAGACGATGCCTGAGAAATGCTGAAGAAGTTACTTCCCAAGCTAAACGTCTTTACCCAGACAAGCGGCCAATCCAACGGAAGGATAAAAAGAAGCTCTGGGTCCAAAGCAAAGTGCAAAGTCTTGAAACACTTCCAGACCATCCTCATTATTCACGGATTCCTTATGTGCAAATTCACCTACTCACTAAAATGTATTTGTAACCTCAAAGTCAATACCCGTGGTACACCCGTGATCATTCACAGACTTGCACTCGGTAGCAAAAACTTCGACACCCTTCTTCAGCTCTCAGACTAAACCGTGTACTTCCGGCAATCTATGAAGTGCCGCATTTTTGTGCTTTTTGTTGGTGATTTTGCTGCTCAAAGTGGTTCCAGGCAACGTGCTGAAAGGTTGTCTATTGTTCCCAAGTACAAAAAAACCGACGTGCCTTAGGGAGAAAAGGCGTGTGTCGGATGAGCTTCGTTCAGGCTTGAGTCACTGTGCTGGTGGCCGAGAGCTCAATGTCGGTGAGTCAGCAACATACTAAATATAGCGTGTTGACACAGAAAATACATATAAAGCCCCCAGAAAGCAAGGGTAGGTGTTGGTCAGTTGATACGAATGCTGTGGAAGTCCCCTGGGGGCCTAGCGGTTAGGACGCTAGGTCTTCACTCCTGTGGCCCAGGTTCAATCCTTGGTCAGGGAACCAAGATCCCACAAGCCACTGCAGCAGCCAAGAACAGAAAGAGAAAAGAAAGAAAGCGCTATGACAACAGACTCATATCTAACCTTGTGTTTCTGGGGGCAGCAATGGCACGGTCAGGGCTAACTCAGTGTTGTGGTAACTTCACACAATGTCATTGGTGTTGTTCAGTCACTAAGTCATGTCCGACTCTTTGTGACCCCATGGACTGCAGCACGCCAGGCTTCCCTGTCCTTCACCATCTCCCAGAGCTTGCTCAAACTCATGTCCATTGAGTCGGTGATGCCATCCAACCATCTCATCCTCTGTCCTCCCCTTCTCCTCCTGCCCGCAATCTTTCCCAGCATCAGGGTCTTTTCCAATGAGTCAGTTCTTCCCATCAGGTGGCCAAAGTATTGGAGCTTCAGCTTCAGCATCAGTCCTTCCAATGAATATTCAAGACTGATTCCCTTTAGGATTATCTCATTGAATTTAACTCCCTCAAATAATGAGAATGGACTGTACTTTCCTTACACTCTTTCTCAGGACATTACTTGTCAAGATCACCTAAATAAGGGGATAAATCAAGAAAGGAAACGGACTTTCCCGATGGTCTAGTGGTTAAGACTCTGCCCTCCAAGGAGGGGGCACAGGTTCAATCCCTGGTTGGAGAACTAAGATCCCACTTGCCGTGCAGTGTGGCCAAATAAATAAATTGTTTTAAAAAGAAAGAGAGAAATATGGGATACAGGAAACTGGAAGAGGCAAGGGGAATCCCCAGGCTGCTGGGAAAAGAGACCCTAGGACAGCAGCCCAGCCCCAGGTTGGAAGTGCAGAAAGCCTGGTGTATCCAACAGTCCTGTGAGGCCAGTTCCAGACTGAGTTAGCAGCATCAGCAGAAGAACCTAAGAAAGAAGACAGCTATCAGCTGGGATGGGGGTGCCACTGAGACTCAGGAGAAAGAAGACAGCTATCAGCTGGGATGGGGGTGCCACTGAGACTCAGGAGAAAGAAGACAGCTATCAGCTGGGATGGGGGTACCACTGAGACTCAGGAGAAAGAAGACAGCTATCAGCTGGGATGGGGGTACCACTGAGACTCAGGAGAAAGAAGACAGCTATCAGCTGGGATGGGGGTACCACTGACTCAAAGGTTATCACAGATATGGCCTTCCCTTTATCTCGACACTTGTGAGCATGTTCTATTTCAAGCTTGTGTGAAGCAAGCATTTTACGTAAATGAATTCATTTTAAAATTTTATTTCTTATTTTTATACACTATTTAAAGGTTATATTCCATTTACAGTTATTAGAAAGTATTGGCTATATTCCCTGTGTTGTACAAGACATTCCCGCAGCTTATCTTATATCCAATAGTTTGCGCCTCCCACCCCTGTGTTGCCCCCGTCCCCCACATTGGCACCCACCAGCGTGTTCTCTATATCTGTGAGTCTGCCTTTTCGTTATATTCACTAGCTTATTGTATTTTTTTTTTTAGATTCCATATGTAAGTGATACATGGTATTTGTCTTTCTGTGTCTGATTTATTTGACTTGGCAGAATATCTCCCGAGTCCATCCATGTTGCTGCAATGGCAGAATTTTGCTCTTTTTTATGGCTGAGTAATATTTCACTGTGTGTGTTTGTGTGTATATATGTGTATGCCACATCTTCTGTATCCATTTATCTGTATCTTATATCAATGGACACTTGGCAACTGTAGATGCTGCTGCTATGAACACTGGGGAGCATGCATCTTTTCAAATTCATGCTTCTGTTTTTTTCGTATATATACTCTGGTGTGGAATTGCTGGGTCATATATGGTAGCTCTATTTTCAGTTTTTTGAGAAACCCCTATATTGTTTTCCACAGTCGCTGTGCCAGTTTATGTTCCCACGAGCCAGTTTATGTTCCCACGAGCAGTGTACAAGGATTCCCTTTTCTCCACATCTTCGCCAACACTTGACAATTGCCTTATTTTTGGTGATAGCCACTGTGACGGGTGATATCTCACTGTGGTTTTGACTTGCATTTCCCTGATGATTACCAATGTTGAGCATCTTTTCATGTGAAGGGGGCCACAGAGGATGAGATAGTTGGATGGCATCACCGACTCAATGGACATATCTTGGGCAAACCCCGGGAGATAGTGAAGGACAGAGGAGACTGGCATGCTGCAGTCCACGGGGTCACAGAGTCGGACACGGCTAATGACTGAACAACACTCATTTAACTCACCTACCAGCAAGTCCCGGTAGGTGGCTATCAACCAAGAGGCTGGGTGGCTTGTCTAGGATCACACAGCTAGAAAGTTCCAAAACAAGGGTTGGAACCAGGGCAGGCGGCTCCAGAGTCCATGCCCTTAATTACTGAAAACAGAGATGGCCAGCGTTCATCAGGCCTGGGAGAGGTCTGAGGACATGTGGAGGTGTGCCTGGTGGGGATGAGGCAGGAAACAGCAAAATCTTTCCCTTCCAGAACAAATCAGCCGATAAAGCCGACAACTACAGAAACCAGGATGCAGTTTCAATGGCAGGGAGGTAAAAATCAAAATAATCAGTTAAAGGAGGTGAAATAGCCTCTGGGGAGGGCGTATGGGAGAGAGCGGGGAACAAGAGCAGGAAACTGCTGTTTTTCTTAACAAACGTTGTAGAACTATCTGCTTGTATAAGTCTGATCAAAGTAAAAGCTAAAAATAAAGAAAAGAAATAAACAACATCCCCCTGATCCTAGACTGAGCCTGCCAGCCAGGGCTGCCAGGGTGGGCCCGGGGGGGGGGGTCGGGGGAGGAGGGGTTGACCTGGCAGGCACCCCCCGCTGGCCCTCAACCATCATCAGGGCCATTCCCCTGAGTGAGTTATGGCCCCGGATTGGTGGAAGGTTCCTGCCGAGACCCCATCTGCATCCACCTCCCAGCTCATTCAGGGGCTGCTGATATTGACATCTCCATGTCAACTGCAAATGAGGGATTCTCCCAGGAATGCTCGGCCTGGCCCCTCCATCTGAGTACCTCGATCTCTGAAAGAAGCCGGGCTACCAAGGCCTGTCACCACACACGTTAATGACACGGACACAGGCTGACACACGCACTGTCCAGGGACACGCTCAGCACCTGAGGTCACAGAGACCAAGTAGAATCCGTCTGGGGGGCGCAGGGAGGTGTGTGTGCCTCAGGCATGCGGGAAACCTCATCCCATCTCAGCTCAGCCCCCAGCTCAGCCCAGATGGGACCCTCTGCCCCTTTCTCCTGATGTCCTCATGCTGACTCAGTTGTGGGGTGCAGCTTTACTGAAGATTCCCAGTTGGCAGCCCCATGATCAATGAGGCTGAGTATTAGACGCCATCCCCGACTTTTCTTCTAAGTGTTAAACTCAACAACCAAAGGTGCTGCTGGCCAGGCAGTTCCCTTGCTCTGGGGAATTTCATATCCTAAAGGGACACTTTTGTTCCTGCGGGGTAGTGACAACTGTGTTTCATCTGGTCTGTCCCTTAGCCTCTGTTGCTCAAGGGGGCACTCGGCTAACGGAATTAAGGCTTCTAGCCTCTTTCACCAGGTTTTCGTGAGGGCCACGTGAATCACACAGGCTGGTGTATTTTGGGAAATAGAAGGATGAGAAATCCAAAGGATATTTTGAGAAACATAAGCAATCAGTCCTCTCGGATGTTAAAATAGATGATTAGCCCCTGGATTAAATAGCAGGACAGGCACAGATGAAACAGAATGGAGACAAAGAAACCTTCTCATGTAAACAAATTTAAGATATGATAGGGTTGTCTTGAGTAGACAAAGAACAATGAAAGAAGTAGAACATTAAAAAAATCGGTTTAGGGGACTTCCCTGGTGGTCCAGTGGCTAAGACCCCACACCCCCAACACAGGGGGCCCAGGTTCTATCCCTGTTTGGGAAACTAGGTCCCGCATGCCACAACTAAGATCTGGTGTGTGTGTGTGTGTGTGTTCAGACATCTCCAGCTATTTGCAAATCCACGAACTGTAGCCAGCCAGACTCTATCCTTCACTATCTCAAATTCATGTCCATTGAGTCAGTGATGCTATCTAACCATGTCTTCCTCTGCCACCCACTTCTGATTGCCTTCAGTCCTTCCCAGCATCAGAGTCTTTTCCGATGAGTCAGCTCTTCCCATCAGGTGGCCAAAGTATTGGAGTTTCAGCTTCAGCATCAGTCCTTGCAATGAATATTCAGGGTTGATTTCCTTTAGGATTGACTGGTTTGATCTCCTTGCAGTCCAAGGGACTCTCAAGAGAACAACCAAATAAATAAATAAAAATTTTAAAAAAATCAGTTTAAATACATTTTCCCCATCCTTCACAGATCGTCACAACAAAAATGGTTTATAAAGCAAAGCACATCTTAGGAAGACTGGCCAAAAATATAAGTGAATATTGACCAGATCTCCGAAGGAATAGGATGTTTTCAAGCTCTTAAAATTATTGATATGTTTTTTAAGCAGAGGAGAAAGGGCTGGGCTGTATCAAGACAAAAAATCTTCTGTACCACAGAAAAAAATTAACAGGGAGAAAAATGAACTAACAAAAGGTTAATAACAATAATCGGGGGGTGAGGGAGCTATATTCATTGGTAGGAAAGGTCTTAAACCAACAAGGGTTTTATTTATTTATTTTTTTTGGAACTTGACAAAATGATACCAAATTTCATCTGGAAAAATAAACATGTGAGACCAGCCAGGGAAATTCTAAGGAAAAACAAAACTAATGAGGGGGAACTGACTTTACCAGATGTTAAAACATATTATGAAAGTACAATAACTTTTAAAGTTTAGTATTGGAAAGGAACTAGACACTCAATCCAGCCCAGAGTACAGAAATCCATGGAAATATGTGTGGGAATTTGGCACGTGGGAAAAAAGGGAGGCATTTCATATCAGAGGGAAGAGACCTATTAGTCAAAGCAGGACGTTGAGATACCTGGGTAGTCAGCCATCTGGAAAGAATAAAATCGAATCCCTACCTCACCCCTTACACCAAAATAAATTCCAGATGGATCCAAGACTTCAACAAAAAAATATTGAGCCATAAAAATTCTAAAGGGAAACATAAGTGAAGTTATTTATAATCTTGGAAAGGAAAGCTCTTTCTAAGCAGGATACCCAGAAGCCATAATAAAATTCATTTGAGGAAATAAATGAGTGAGAAATCCAAAGATTATTTTCAAAGAGACGAGAAATAAGCCCTCTCTGATATTAGAATCCATGATTAATGGAGAGCAGAGAAACTCTCTTTCCTTTGTAAAATAACTCAGACTATAATAACAGTGTCTTCTCCAACTAATGAACAATGAAGGAAAGCTGAATAAATATGTGCCATGTGAGGAAAAGTACAAGTTTTAATCCATTTCATATATACTGAAGAATAAATGATTTATAAAGCAAATTAAATTCTAGAAATACTGGCCAAAAATATAAGTAATATTGGCCAAGTCTCTGGAGGGATAAGAAACTTCCAGGCTTTAAATTGATTGAAAAAAATCAAAAAAGGAAAGGAGAACTGATTCAGCTATTTTTTAAAATATATCTTCTGTACCCAAAAAAAAAAATCGAAGTTTAAAAAATATGATTTACATAAAATTTTTTAATGTCCAGGTGAAGAAAACAATACAAGCAAAGTCATGACAAAAGCCAAACAGTGTCTGATATTTCTTAGGACTGATTGCTTTAATTTGGGCAACTCTCATACAAGTGAGAAAAAGACTTAAAACCTAACAGAAAAACAGGCAAAAGCTGTATGTGGAAAGGAAATTCATACAAAAAGAATTTAAAATGAACGACATTATGAAAAATGTTCAACCTCACTCATAATTAAGAAATGTAAGTAAAAGCTGAAACTCCAACGCTTTGGCCACCTGATGCAAAGAGCTGACTCATTTGAAAAGACTCTGATGCTGGGAAAGATTGAAGGCAGGAGGAGAAGGGGACCACAAAGGATGAGATGGTTGGATGGCATCACCGACTCAATGGACATGCGTTTGAGTAACCTTCAGGAGTTGGTGATGGACAGGGAGGCCTAGCGTGCTGCAGTCCACGGGGTTGCAAAGAGTCGGACACGACTGAGCAACTGAACTGAACTGACTGAAGTAAAAGCAATAAAATACTCTTTTTTTTCAACCTATCAAATCGGCCAAAATTTCAAAGCTTGAAAATAATGCCTAAGTTTATAGAGAAAAGAGTGAGTCTCACACACTGATATCAGAAGTATGAAATGGTTTCCTCCATTCTTTTGTATGGCTGTATAATACCTGACATGTGGACGTAGAAAAGATTATTTAACCAGTCACCATTTATAGATGTTAGGAGTTGCTGGTTCTTTTTCTTCCAGTTCTAGACATAAAAAGCAGTTCCCTAGTGGAGCTTCCCTAGTGGTCCACTGGTTAAGAATCTGCCTTACAATGCAGAGGACTCAAGTTCAGTCCTTGGTTGGGGAACTAAGATCCGACTAAGATTGCAGTGAGGCAACCCAGCCCATGCATCACCACTCCTGAGCCTGTTCTCCCAAGCCTGCGCCCCGCGACTAGAGAGAGAAGCCCACGTGAAATACAAAGATCCAGGGACTGCAACAGACGCGGCCAAAAATAAATCAACACGTTTTCGTAAGTTTTTTAACAAGTATGTATTGTGGTGAACATCCTTGTACACATATCTTTGCACACACATGAGGCTACATTTGTAGGAATAATTCTAGGCGATGGAAAGTGCAAGTCGCTCAGCTGTGTCCAACTTTTGGACCCCATGGACTGTAGCCTACACCAGGCTTCTCTGTCCATGGGATTTTCCAGGCAAGAGTACTGGAGTGAGTTGCCATTTCCTTCTCCAGGGGATCTTCCCAACCCAGGGAAAAGTTTTGATAGATATAACCAAATCGCCTTCCCATGAAGTTACAGCAGTTTGCACTCCGATCAATTATGTGTGCCTGTGCCTTTTCCAGTAGTAAAATTATAATGTTAATATTGTTTTAAGTATGTGTTTAAAAAAAGAAAAAAGACAAGGGATAGGGCAGAGACGAGCAGGAATTGCAAATTGAGTTACAAAAGTTTAAAACATTTCTTAGTTCTGTCTTTGCCATTTACCTGCCATATCGCCTCCCCACTCTGAGCCTCATCTTCCCTATCTGTAAAATAAAAGGAATAAAATGAATTGATGCTTCTAAAACCTACTCACCAAATAACAGAGTGAATGGGTCCTAACATGTGAGCATCTGGACAGCATAAGCAGGTGAGAGGCCACGCCTGCCGGCTCTTCCCTCCCACATACCAGAGACAAAGTCACATCAGAGGCTCCAGGACGGCCCCACTGGGCAGACAGGCCTGGGTCTCATTCCTCAACGGGTAGCCAGGGAAGGTTGGGAAGCCAATTTCTACTCTGTTGAAGCAGTCATTGTTTTTTTGCCAGGATGCAAGCTGGATCTCAAGACTGCCTTTCCTGGCATTTTAAGTGTGCAAAAGTATCCTGGTCACAGCCCTTGCTCAAGAAGCATCCATGGCTCCCCATTACCTGCAGGAATAAAGTGGAACCCCTTAACTGTGTCTGGCCTTGAGGCTCTGGATTCTGGCCCCACCTCCCCCTGTGGTTTGGGCAGACACACAGTCTCCACTTTCCAAACTGAACTTTGAACATGCATCTTATCTGGGGACTTTCCCACCTCCTGTGGCTTGCTCCCTTGCAAAGATCTTCTCCCGGTCATCTCTAATGACTTCCTTTGCACAGTTATCCTGCTCATAATCTACAGTGTGTAATCCGAGAGCATAGGGTCAATAGAGAAATTTGACAAGCCTTCACCACAGCTTCCTGGCTTGATGAATTTAGAGGAAAAAAATGTATGCATGTCCAAAACAGTGCATAGTAAAATTAAGCTCAAGCCTGCTGCTGCTGCTAAGTCGCTTCAGTCGTGTCCGACTCTGTGCGACCCCATAGACGGAAGCTCACCAGGCTCCCCCGTCCCTGGGATTCTCCAGGCAAGAACACTGGAGTGGGTTGCCATTTCCTTCTCCAATGCATGAAAGTGAAAAGTCAAAGTGAAGTCGCTCAGTCGTGTCCGACTCTCAGCGACCCCAGGGACTGGAGCCTACCAGGCTCCTCCGTCCATGGGATTTTCCAGGCAAAAGTACTGGGGTGGGGTGCCATTGCCTTCCCCAGCTCAAGCCTGGGTATGTTTAAATACACAGAGAAAAAGCCCAGAAGGAAAAGCACACCACAGTGCTCTCGCGTCCAGTGCCTTCATCAGGATAACAGGGATAAAGCAACCTGACTGTCCATCAGCAGAGGAGTGGGTGAAGAAGATGTGGCACATATATACAGAGGAATATTACTCAGCCAGAAAAAGGAATGGGATTGTGCTGTTTGCAAAGATGTAAATGGGTCTACAGTCTGTCATACAGAGTGAAGTCAGAAAGAGAAAAACGAATATTGTATATTAACACATATATGTGGAATCTAGAAAAAATGGTACAGATTGCACAACAGAAACAGAGACACAGACACAGAGAACTGATGTAGGGACACCAAGAGGGAACGGGGGAATAGAAGGAACTGGGAGATTGGGGTTGGCATATACACACTGCTGTGTATAAGACAGATAAGTAATGAGAACCTACTGTGTAACACAGGGAACTCTACTCACTGTTCTGTGGTGACCTGAATGGGAAGGAAATTTTAAAAAAAGAGGTGTTATATGTACATGTATAACTGAGTCACTTTGCTGTACAGCAGAAACAAACAGCATTTTTAAAGCAACTATACTCAATAAAATTCTTTTCAAAAAGAGTAACACAGATGACAAAGATGATGATGACAGCTTACACACACTGAGTGCTCACTCCCAGCTAAGAAGCACCCTAAGCTTTTAACAGGTGCTTCTTTATTTATTTTGATATCTTTTTTAAGGTCTCCACAACTGACATGTATGACTTTTATAGTCAGAAAAACAACCTCTGGTTTTTAGTTCATTAGAGTTAAGACATCTGGACAAGGGAGATGGCAACCCTCTCCAGTATTCTTCCCTGGAGAATCTCAAAGACAGAGGAGACTGGTGGTCACAGGAGTCCATGGGGTGGCAAAGAGTCAGACAAGACTGAGCGACTAACACACACACAGTTAAGTCATAATAGATAGAGAATTATTTTCAGACAATTAGAGGGAGGTTCTGGACTGGGATGGATGAGGTCAGATTCCCCACCATCACCTTGCCCATGGTCCCCTCCTGTCCTGCCCACTCCCCCCAACCCCTGTGGTCTCCCTGGAAACTGGGCCCTCTGAATGTCCACAGCCAAAGGCATAAAGCTAGAATCCACATCCCAGGAGTCCCCTCCCCTGGCCTGTTCAAGTTTCCACGGCTACCTAGTAGCAGGTGGTGGTTAAGCATCCAGACCCTGGAAATCCGACCAGCCTGACTCGACTCCATGCCCCTGTGTGAACCTGGCCAGGTGGGTTCCTTCCACTGTGTCTGGGTCCCCCCATCGTAAAGCGGTGCCCAGAACCAGACCACGTCCTTTGTAGACCAGGGCAAGAATGAAACAGGATGGGGGGACCCAAGGTCTGGCACACAGTTGGTGCTCACTAGGCAGGCGCTAGGGTCCTACAAAATTTACAATTTGTCACTAATTTGTTGGGGGGATGTGTAAGGGCAGCAGACAGGCAGTCCCCTCAAATAAGGACTTATTTAGAAGTCCTCTGGACAGAAGCCCAGAAAACCAGCATCTTAAAAGGATAAATAGCCTCCACGAGGTGGACAAAGTCTGGGACCGCTGGGGGAGGGGGATAGGGGACTCGGCGCAGAGAAGGGTTTAAGCCTCGGACAATGGGCGCCGTCTGAGCTAACCAGCACCGCCGCTTTGAGCCGTGAGAAGAGCTATTTTCTTGTTTAAAGCCTTAAATAGCTATTAGGTTGGGCAAATCACTGGTAAAACAGCTGGAAACTTAAGTAACAATTTAAACAGACCATCGCCCTTCCAGCCCGGGGAGGAATGCGAGCCGCCGGCCGGCCAGTCTCCGGCCCACATTGTCTGGACTCAGAGGGTTGAGCGGGGACCTCTCCGCGGGCCCTGAATGCAGCCCGGGAGCTTTATTTAGCAAATCCACAATTTCTCCCCTACTCCCCCACCCCCTTCTTCTTCTTTTTTTTTAAGTGAGCAGACCGAACTCTAATTTTCCCTCTTTTCTCTCCCAAGCCCCCTTGAATCGGCCCATTCTTTCATTATGTGGAACTAACGAAGGCCTCGCACAGTCTCTGCCCAGGAACAGGCCCGTAAATAAAACATGTTTCATTGATCAACTTCAAAAAGTCTTCGGCGGGGTTGGGGGCGGGGCGGGGAGGGTTGGGGGGGGGTGCTCCCGGAGGGGGTGGGAGGGGGAGGGGAGAGGAGGGGGAGGGGAGGGCGCGGGGAGGCCGAGGGACCGCGCGGGAGGAGGGGCACGCATAGAGCGCTTCTGTCCCCCACGATCGTGTGTTTGTTTTTTTGTGGCCGGCGATTCTGCAGGCGCCGGGCCCGCCCCAAGCCCCACCATCCACCCACAGTGGACTTGGAAAGGATGGCTGGGTCACTTTATATGTTTTATTTTACTTTTTCTTAATCTCCCTACAAATAAAAAATTGGGGCCAACCCAGCAGAGCTCTGGCTGTAGAGCAGCAGTCCCCAGGGAAATGTGGCCACCGGCTTCAAGCTTCCCCTAGCATCCATTCCAGGAACATCCCAGGGCCCTAGGGGGAGGCTGGCACAGGGTCATGCGTGCCCACCCGTGTGGGAGCAGGCAGTCTGAAGGAGAAGCTTCAGCAACCTGAGGGCAACTGAAGACTTGCCCTTCATCAGATATTTAGTGAGCACCTACTGTATGCCAGGCACCTCTCCTGCTTGATTTTATTTTTGTGGGATTTTTTTTTTTAATTGCAAAAGTAGCGAGTGCCCATTGCAAAACAATTCCATGACATGCGGGGACACAGGAGAGTCAAAGATCCCAGTGGCGGCTCCCTAATCCCTCTCGCTGGAGGAAACCACTGTTCACACTTGGATGTCCCTTTTTGAGACTTTATACAAATACACAAGCACAAACAGAGAGGGATTTTTAGTTTCTGTGCTTTTTGCAAGGGCAGCATGGCAGATCTTGTTTGAAAACCTGCTTTTGCCACAATGCAGCAGGAACACTTTTTCCGAGATGCTATTTCATGGCTGCATATTAATATTCTTTTGTGTCTGTGCCACCATTTCCTCCAGGCTTCCCCTACTGGAAGACATCTGAGTTGTTTTCAAGAGTTTCTTGTTGCTAATGATTGGGTCCTGAACATCCTGGAGCAGCTACCTCTGTCCGTGAGAAAGGGGTAGAGATTCTTGGATGGGCAATGGTTGATCAAAGGTGATTTTGCATTTTATTTCATTTTCCCTTTTTTATGCAATACATGGAGTAAGGTGCATAACATTCAGCTCAATACATTTGATATGCAGGTATATATCTCTGTCATCCCACCCAGACCAAAATATAGAACATTTCCAGCACCCCTAGAACGCTCCTGTGTGTGCCCTCCTCACTCAGACCCCCACCCTAGAGGTGAGGAAAGATCATTCAAAGTTCTGACAGAGAAGTGCCAGTTTACCTCCCACAACAGTGCCCAAGACTGGCCATCTCCCTACAGCTTCTCCAGCACTGAGTGTTACTAATATTTGTCTTTTTTGCAAGTCTCATTGACCTAGTTGGCCCCTTTGATAGGAGTGAAGTTAGCGGGGTTTTGGGTTTTTTTTTTCCTTTCTGGAAATACTCTGTCCTTTAGGAATTCCTCCTCTGTAAACTGCCTATTCACATCCTTTCCCCATTGACTCCAGTCCATTATGAATTCATTCCTGTGACCACAAGGAGTTTGGGATTAATCTGAGCCCCTTCCCTCCCCACCAGTAAGGCATCCCCTTCTTTCCAATAGATCTTGTGTTGTTTAAGGTATCCAGAGCCACCTTTTGTCACAACCGATGAACTCTAAGCCATGCTCCTTTTTCTGGCAAGCTGGCCCTCCCTGAACTTTTCTTTACATGTATTTCTTGACACTTAGTCTATCCTGTCTAAAATTTATCTCAGTTTCTATTGAGTGTCAGCTGTATGCCAACAACCATGTCAAGAGCTTCACGTGCATCATCTCATCTCTCCCTTACTGAGCACTTTGTCTATTTATGTTGGACTGCTCTGGGTCTTTGTTGCTGTGTGCAGGCGCTCTCTCTAGTTGTGGTCCATGGACTTCTCATTGTGGTGGCTTCTCTCGTTGTGGAGTGCAGGCTCTAGGGCTGGAGGGCTTCAGTAGTTGTGGCTTACTTGCTCCAGGGCATGTGGAACCTTCCCAGACCAGGGATTGAACCTGTGTTCCCTACATTGTCAGGTGGATTCTCGACCACTGGGCCACCAGGAAGTCCTCACTGAGCACTTATGATGAGAGCTTCTTATACTTACCTTACATGTGGGGAAGCTGAAGCCGAACGTCCTTGAGGACACGCAGCTGCTTACCTAGTTCTGTCCATTCTGGTCTAAAACCAATTCATGTGGTCGCTTGCAGGAGACTTGCAGTAAAGCAAAAAGGAGCAAGGGTGGATTTAAGAGGCAGGGCCCTCTGGCAGGAATTTTGGCTGCTTCCTGCAGAATTCATGAGCCAGGGTCTCCCTCTGTAGCCTGAGCTCTTCCTAAACAAGGTCTCTTCCTGTGTTCTTAGTGTCCAGCACAGGAAGTCATTGCTTAGTAAATTTCCCTTTTTTTTTTTTTTTTTTGATTGATCCTGGACCGCAGCATTGAAAAGGTCGAGTTCTAACCAGTGGCTGCTGCTGCTGCTAAGTCACTTCAGTCGTGTCCAACTCTGTGCAGCCCCATAGACAGCAGCCCACTAGGCTCCCCCATCCTTGGGATTTTCCAGGCAAGAACACTAGAGTGGGTTGCCACTGCCACACAATTCCCAGTAAATGTCTTCCTAATGGAAATAACTCTTCTGTCTCTTTTGGACAATAGCACAACAACGAAATAACTCTTCTTTCTCTAAGAATTTAGGTGGAGCCAATGCACTTTATGGGCTTCCCTGGTGGCTCACCCGTAAAGAATCTGCCTGCAGTGCAGGAGGTGTGAATTCAATCCCTAGATTGGGAAGATCCCCTGGAGAAGGAAATGGCAACCCATTCCAGTATTCTTGCCTGGGAAATCCCATGGACAGAGAAGCTTGGCAGGCTACCGTCCATGGGGGTCACTAACAGATCAGACATGACTTAGTGACTAAACAAGAGTGCAGTCTACAGTGGGGGTTATTTTCTTTTCTTGGACTCAGGCTCTCCGCCTGCAAAACAGGCAATGAGACACGTGATTTCAGCCTTTGTCTATGAGGATCAAACTGGATGATGGGTGTGAAGCAGTCTGGTAAAATCTTGCGCAAACGCCCATTGTCAATATCAGCCTGGACTGGCTAGTTATCAAAGCACATTGCTGACCCTGGGGCAGGGCGGGAGAACCCAAGCTCCCTGGTCAAGCTCGCTGGAGCAGTCTCCTTCCCACCCACCATAGTTCTGGGAGATAAGGATGTCAGGCAGGAAAACCACAACGGCTCATTGCGAATGGGAGCCGTGACTGGCTGCAGCCTGCCGTGGGCCCCTCTCGGGAGACCTTTATTGCAGTCACACAAGCTCTTCCTCCTTTGTGTTGAGGACAGTCTTGGAGTTGAACTAAGCTAGGCCCTAAGACCAGAGAAGGGCCGGCATCTTTCATTCAGATGGCAATCTGGGACTAAACCCTGGAAGATGGGAAAGCCATGGGTCCCTGGGACACACGCCCTCGACTTTCTGGATCCTGAGAGACCCACTCTGGGATGTCGCTGACCAGCACCGTCGCCTCCTGATTGTCTATGATTGCTGCCAACAATTAGCCCAAGAGAAAACGCTTGAGGGGCTCCCAGGCAGACGTCTCCACTGCTACTCCTGTTTTCAGTGCCTGCCCTGCCAGACTACTTGCTGGACGTTGGAGGGAAGGAAGAAAACCGGTCACCCCCTCATTCATTCATGGGGTCCCTGCTTGCCTCCTAGTATTTAGGGCCTCATCCTGTCTGCAGCCATGAAGCCCTTGTCTGGCTTCCTGATGGCTCTGTCTCCTTGGAGGGCTGTACTGGCTTGGGTTTTTAGAGATGCTTGCATCTCAAGCAGGTGGCGTCCATGGGCAGTGTCACTGGGAAGAGTACCAGGTAGGGACCCTAAAGGCCAGAGGAGGTTGAGATGATGGAGGGGGGTCCATGGCCTTCTCTACTCTCTGTCTCTTCTCTGTCCCTTCCCATTTATTTCCTCCACTCTCTGACAGATCCATTCTCTGAGGCCAGCTGTCTGCACCACAATAGAACCACAGCGGCTCTGATGCCCATCCTCATGGCTCTCTGCCCACGTAGGGAAGTAGACACACCTCAGCGGCCCCACTCAGAGAACCCCTGGGCAGACATCTGATGGGCTTCACTTAGTCACATGTTCTTCTTGTTCAGTCGCTCAGTCATGTCTGACCCTTTGCTACCCCATGGACTGCAGCATGCCAGGCTTCTCTGTCCTTTACTGTCTCCCAGAGTTTGCTCAAACTCATGTCCATTGAGTCGGTGATGCTATCTAACCATCTCATCCCGTCACCCACTTCTGCCCGGACGACTTTATGGCCAGGGCATAAAATAAAATGAATGGCCCAACCAGAGCCACCTGTTCACTACTGAAGTCTTGGCTTAAGGTCTGCAAGGGATACTAGGTGACCAGGAAGTCTAACTCACCTGCCCACCCCAACATCTTGACCTAGGTGAGGGAAAAGTCTGCTAGCCAATCGATTCCAGGTTTCAGAGCAGAACCAGTGCCCATGGCGAGGGCTTCTACAAGGCCCAGGGCCCCAGGTCACACGTTCTGGCCGTCCTGCTGGCAGGCCCAGCGTGCCCTCAGGGCACAGAGGACAGAGGGGGCCAGGAGAAGGTTGGCGGCTGGATTCACTCCACAAAGTCGCAGGCAGGACAGAGCTCCTGAGCCTTGAGTCTGAGCCCATCAGACACAGGAATGGGGAACTTTGTTGGGACAGAAGGGAGCAGAAAAAGCTGCAGCTCAAGGCATGAGGCAGCGCAGGGCGGAGGGGAGGCGAGGACTTTCCCAGGCAGAGGACAGGCCCACCTCCCACAGCGCTTTTTGTTTTTTTGGCTGGGCCAGGTCTTAGCTGCGGCATGAAGGCTCTCTAGTTGTGGCACATGGGATCTAGTTCCCTGACCAGGGATTGAACCCAGGCCCCCTGCATTGGGAACGTGGAGTCTTAGCCACAGGACCACCAGGGAAGTCCCTCATCCACAGCCTTGAGTGAACGGGGTCCTGTAGGCAGCAAGGACTGGAGAGGTCATGTCTGCCTTAGAGCACTGACTCCACTACTCTGATGGGTGTGGGTGTGAGCATCTGTGGAGTCATGCGGGCGGAAGCTGGTGTCCTTTCATCAAAGCCAGCGGCCCCCCGGGGATGGAGAGAAGTGATGTGCCATTCATTGACAGGGCTTGGTGGGTGAGGAGAGAGGAGAGATGCCAGCCCTGAGGAGCAGGCCTGGGCAGGAGGAGGTGAGGGCCCAGTTGGCGACTTTGAGGTACCTCAGGGGGCTCTGGTGGGCCCATCCGTGGGGCAGCAGATCTGGGTTTCGGGCGGAAGTTTCCCCACTCTGTGACGCTGTGGTGTCTCCAGGTTTCATTTGCAGCTTTCCCTGCATCTATGGCCTGGCAGCTTGAGTCACTTCCCCGGAGGGAATGGTGTGTGTGTGTGTCATATCACCTCCCCATCACTTCCCACTTCTACACAACCCTTCCCAGGATCCTAGAGGGACTTGTTGCCATCCTAGATAAGAAAGAAAACTGGGAATGGGGAAACTGTTAGATAGAAGGGAGAACATGAAACTGGTTAGTACCTAAAATCAGCCATATGAACTGTGAACTGTTACAATTTGTCTGCTATGTAAAAACCTCCTTTCTCAATATGGAAAACAAAAAGTACCACTGTGTGTGTTACAGCCAGGAGCGCCCTAATGCCTTTCGAGTGGGTTTTATTATCCGGTCTTCGCAGGTGGTGCTAGTGGTAAAGAATCTGCCTGCCAATGCAGGAGACATAAGAGACACAGGTTCGATCCCTGGGTCGGAAAGATCCCCCAGAGAAGGAAATGGCAGCCCACTCCAGTATTCCTGCCTGGAGAATCCCACAGACAGAGGAGCCTGGCGGGCTACAGTCCATGGAGTCGCAAGGTCGGACACGACTGAAACGGCTTAAGCTGCAGGCAGTGGCTTGGAGCCTGTCTTCGGGAGCTGCACAGAGCTGAATTCGGATCCCATGTCTGCCATTAGCTGGCTCTGTGGTCCCCAAGGAAGTGGCCTGGGCCCTTGTTTTTTCAGGTGTAAGGTGGGAATGGTGGCAGTTTCTACCTCTCAGGATAAGTGATGTAACACACAAGACATCTGAGCACAGATGCTAGCAACACACAGACACTGCTTACATTGTGCCTATTGCTATAACTGGGGACAGAGAGAGCCAGGAGGTCAGAATACCCTGAGTGCTGAATCTGAGGCCAGTGATCTCAGAGGAGTCTGGAACGTGAGCTGGAGACGTCCCCGGCTTCTGGGGGTTGAGATCCTCATTTGACAAATAAGAGCTCGAGTCGAGGAGCCTGGTCCAAGCGGCCCCTGGTCACCTGTTGTCGCTTAGCTGCTCAGTCGTGTCCGGCTCTTTTGCAACCCCGTGGACTGTAGCCCACCAGGCTCCTCTGTCCATGGGATTTTCAGGCATGAATACTAGACTGGTTGCCATTTGCTTCTCCAGGGGGATCTTCCCAACCCAAGGATCAAACCTCCATCTCCTGTATTGCAGGCAGGTTCTTTGCCACTGAGCCACTAGTTGCGTGAGAGAGAAGCCCCCATAGTCACCTACCGATTACAGAAAGGATGAGCCTTCAAGGTCTAAAGAAGTATGCAAACACAAAGCGGTATGACTATGAACGTTCATTTTTAATAAGAAAGGATGACGAAAGCCTCTAAAGTCATCAAGATCAAGGCTTTCACATCCCTGCAGTGACATTTTATGCTTAAAATTTATTTTCTCAAAGAGCTTTCTGTGGTTAAAGAACAACTGTTAGGAATCAAGAGACTTTTTCATGAGGAAGTAAAAACAAGAGCAAGGTGTTCTTACACGAAGGGCTGGGGTCAGCATACTGGAGTCCAAGTGGTCCAGGCTGAGTGTCTGTCTGGCAGGAAGAGAAGTGCTCAGGTTGGCCTCTCTGCAAGCCTCTGTCACCAGGGGGCGCCAAAGGGCCCCAGAGGACAGCGGTCCTGCTGGCCAGCCCAGCTTCCCTGTGGCAGAGGATGGAGGTGATCAGGAGTGTGTGGGCAACTGGATTCACGCCCCAGGGCCCTGTCAGACAGCCTCACTAAGCTTTATCCACTCCCTGCTGCTGCTGCTGCTAAGTCGCTTCAGTCGTGTCCAACTCTGTGCAACCCATGGACTGCAGCCCACCAGGCTCCCCCATCCCTGGGATTCTCCAGGCAAGAACACTGGAGTGGGTTGCCATTTCCTTCTCCAATGCATGAAAGTGAAAAGTGAAAGTGAAGTCACTCAATTGTGTCCGACTCTAGCGACTCCATGGACTGCAGCCTACCAGGCTCCTCCGTCCATGGGATTTTCCAGGCAAAAGTACTGGAGTGGGGTGCCATTGCCTTCCCCGTATCCACTCCCTGGGGTGATGCAAATCCTCAGTTAAGTGATATCTGCCTTGTTTCTTTGTCCATTCATTCATTTATCCAACAATCATTCCTTAGGTCCCAAGCTGGGAGCTGTGACTCCAGAGGCAGATCAGCTGTGAGCCCCACCTTCAGGAATCCCCAGGCTGGGAGGCGACAAATATGAAACCCAGGGTGAGCTGGACTCTGATGGGAAAGCAGCAGTGCCTATTGGATCCCAGAGGGGGACCTACCCCCTGCTTGGGGGTGGGGGTGGGGCAGAAGAAGAGGGGTGAGCCCTGTGAAGATCAAGGGTGATCCTGGCAGAGGGGGGCACACAGGCAAAGACTGAGAGCTATGAAAGCAGGATGCCTGTGGGGCCCTCTTTGCATTGGTTTGTCGAGGAGAGGACCACTGGGGAGGGCAAAGGGTGCATTGTGAGCCCTGCCAAGTGTTCAGCTTTGCTTGGTAGGCAACAGGGAGCCATGGAGTGTTCCCTCCTAAGATGACCGTCTCATCCATGTCCGGGCCTCACTCGCCCAGCTCAGTTTCCAGATGCTGTAAGATACCTCTTGCTGGAGTCCAGACAAACGGGATCTCACCCCACCAGCTGCCCAGGCACCACAATCTCTGTGCACAGCTGGCTTCTGTGTCACCAACACCCTCGTGCAGCGCTTTACAGTTTGTGAGATGCATTGAGAACACTCACTTCTAGGTCCCCACCTTCTCCCGCTGACCTTGCACACGGTCTTGTCCATCGCAGAAATCTCCTCCTCACCCTTGGGGCCCAATTCTAGGGTCCTGTGCCCCAGGAGACCTCCCTGACCACCCCTGTGCCAGAACCAACCACCTCTTTCTCTGCCATGTCCTCGAGTGCATTTGTGGGGGACTTAGGAGTGTATCTCCTCTCCAGCTTCCTGACTCCTCTGCACAGACCATCATCTCTTGGAAGGAATGACTTTTTCTATGCATACTTTGGCAGGGCTAGCTGGGGACTGGACTTGGTGTCACTTAGAGCTGCCTCTGGGTTCTGGGAGGGCCACAGTCTAACAGGCCACCATCCTGCTCCATTGCCTCCTTGATTTGGGACGACAGAGCCCAAAATAAGAACCCCCTGCTACCATCAAGCTTGGGGCACACCAGGCCAGGGATAAGGGGCTGCTGTTGAATAAGCCCATTAAAGAGCATTGTTTCTAGTCGGTTCAAGCCCCTGCAAGGACCTACCCTCCCACCCCGACTCACCTTTGTTGCTCTGTTATCTAATGCGCAAGACAGTATGCATCATGCAGAAACCTATGCTCTGAGGGTGTTTCTCCCCCAGAAACCCAAAGCCACACGGGGGCAAAATAAAGCCTGATAACAGGGTCTCCCAAATGAAACCACCAGCCAGCACAACCACACATGATATGTCAAGTATGATGGGGGAGAAGGCTAACCCTCTCTGGTCCCCCCGTTTGGGGACCCCTTGCCTCAGCCCCCAGGCTATCCGTGATACGAGATCAGACAGGGAGCAAAGATGGCTGGACACTGATTTCACTTCCAGGGCTGTGGAGACTGCCTCCAGAAGGTTGTGGGAGTGTGTGTGCAGTCACCCATTTGTGTGTGAGAGGTTGCGGGTTTAAAGTGCAGGATTGTGTGCAAGGGTGTTGGTGAGGATGTATATGAGTGTGAGAGCCTGTATGCCTGAGGGGGTGTGTTGGAGGGTGTACCTGCGTGTGTGGGTGTGTTGGGGGGCAGGGAAGGGAGCCAATGTGGAGAGGAAACTTGGGTGTGTACTGGCTCAAGCAGAGTGGGCAAAAAGAGGGAAGTCTTGTCTTTGAGTCAGACCTGGAGAGCAGGAGAGGAAAAAAGAAGCTCTTATGGGTGGTTGTCAAGGAGATGGGCTTTGGGGTTTGCTGAACTTTCTTGCCTTCAAGCGTCCTGCCTGGGGCTGAGAAGGGCCATTTATTTCCAACTTCGCCCACTGGGCGGGGGGTCTTGGATCCAGGTCTCAAAGGAGTCAGGTGTAGACCCCAGGCCCCGCCAGAGCAACTCTTGGGTGGAATAACCTGACTGCTTGGTCTTCCCACCCCCAGCCCACCATCCCGTGGGACCTCGCATTCTGGGGGCGGGGGGCTCATAAAACTTTGCCGCGTAAGAGGTTAGCCTCGAGACAAGCTGAGGCAGCCAAGACTGACCGCGAGGCAGTCGCAGAATCTTCATCACGCCCCCTTACAGACATGGATCCCGCGGTTGTCCTAGGACAAGCGCATTTATAGGCCATTGTCCTTTGGGGAGTGGTAAAAAGTTGACTTGTTTTGAACGTAAATGTGAAAACGATCTTCAGAAGGTTTTCCTGGCTGTCTTCTTCGCGGCTGCCTTGCCAGTGCTGGGCACACAGTGAAAGTGAAGTCGCTCAGTCGTGTCGGACTCTTTGTGACTCCCCTGGACTGATAGCTTACTAGGCTCCTCTGTCCATTGGATTCTCCAGGCAAGAATACTGGAGTGGGTTGCCATTTCCTCCTCCAGGGGAATCTTCCTGACCCAGGGATCTAACCCCAGTCTCCCGCATTGTACCGCTTTTACCGCTTTTACCATCGGAGCTACCAGGGAAGTTGCACACAGTAGGTGCTCAATAAACACGGAATGGATGAAAGGGCAATTCTGCTTCGAGCGGTCTGCGTTTATTTCAATACAAATGGATGCCTCCGGGGCCTTTCTCGACCTCCAGGGCCCCTCCTGGAGGCCCCCTCCTCTCCCGGTGTGTGTGTGTGTGTGTGTGTGTGTGTGTGTGTGTGTGTGTGTGTGTGTGCGCGCGCGCGCGCGCGCGCGTGCTAGTGAATGGGTGCTGCCCCCTAAGGAGCGGCCACCCTCGACGGACCGGGCAGGACGCAGGAGCCGGGGGCAGAGGGAGGGAGCAGCCTCAGAGGCGGCTCCGGTCCGGCCTAGACCGTGTGCCCGGCGGCCCGGCGATCGGGGGCCCTAGCCCCCACCTGCCGCCTACCCGGAGGAGGGGGACGCCCCCGGACTCCAGCCCCTCCTCCCAGGCCGGCGGCCAGCGCCCATTGGGCGGTGGCGCGTGAAGCCCCGCCCCCGGCGGCAGCGGGCCAATGAGCGCGCGGCTGTCACCTCGTCAGTCGCGCCGGCTCGGAGGCCGGGAGCCGGAGCGCTGGCCGCGGAGCCTGCAGTTGGGAGCGCTCTGCGAGCGGCCGGTCGGTGGGGGTCCCCGCGCCCCGCACGCCCCGCACGCCCGGCCCGGCCCGCTGTGAGCATGGGCGCGGCGGCCGTGCGCTGGCACTTGTGGGTGCTGCTTGCCCTGGGCGCGCGCGGGCGGCTGGCGGGGGGCAGCGGGCTCCCAGGTAAGCCCCGACCCGGTGGGCGGCGGGGTCCCGGGCGGGCCCCCAGCCACGCGCCGTCGGGAGGGCTGCAGCCCCGCCCTACTCTGCAAAGTAACTTCTGGGGCCGGCCGCGGAGCGCCCCCTCCGCGCTGCCCGGGCCGGCCCGGGGGCTCCCGGAGCGCAGCGGAGCTGGAGCAGGGAAGGGGGATGGCCGAGGCCCCGGGGGAGCTGGGGCGGGGGGTGGCGTGTGAGGGCGGGAGGAAGAAAGAAAGCACCACGGCCGGCCGAGGGGCTCCGCCGCCGGCCCCGGCGCACCGCCCAAGGGCGGGAGGGAGTGGGGACCCCCCCCCAGCTGGACGGGAGCTCCCCCCTTCCCAGGGAAGAAGGGAGGCTGGGAGGGGAGACCCCCGAGGAGGTGAGCAAGGGAAAGAGGGCTGACCCCGAGAGAAAGAGGAGGATGTGGGAGACGGAGAGACAGACGGACAGAGACGGAGGTACACAAAAGGACGCAGGCAACAAAATCCCGGAGAAAGACGGACTGGAAGAGTAGAGACCAGAAAGACCGAAGCGGGCAAGGAGAAAACCCAAGGGAGTAGGCAGGAGGCAGATGAGCATCTGGAAGGAAAAAGATCAAAAGAGGGAGATGTGAAGGCGGGCGGGAGAAAGGGATGGGAAGAGAGGGAAAGAGAGGTGCAGCCAGGGGGGCGCCCGAGAAAGGGGGGAGGGCGGGGGAGGGGGGAGGGAGCCAGCCAGACCGAGGGAAGGAGGGAAGGATGAGATGGCTGGAAAGCGGTGGACAGATGGACAGACAGGAGGGAGAGGACTGAAGAACAGACACGGAGGAAAGGAAATGCTTGGAGCCAGAGAGCGGGGAGATGGAACACCCTGAGGGGGTCCACCAGAGACAAGCAGGAGACTCTGGGGTTTGGGGGTGGGTAGGTGGGCAGGCAGCAGAGGTGAGGTCGGGGTCCCCCATGGATTTCAAGGGACCTGGGCACACCTCCCCTTCCCCTCCTGCTCTCTCGGGTGTCTTCCACAAAGCTGAAGACACATTCTCCTCTCCCACGTCTGATCCTGTCCCTCAGAGGAGCTTCCCTTCTTTTGGTCCTCTGAAAGGAGAGACCCTGCCCTGCTGCAGGGCTCCCTGAGGTCTGTGTCTGGCAGCAGGAAGTCTATTCCTGGGAGTTAACCCCTGAGTGAGGATGCTGGGCCGTTGAAACTATTCCACAATTGAAGCCGAGCTGTTTTCTCCCCCGGTGGCCCCAAGGGAAATTGGGGCCCGCTGCCACACCCCCATGTGTCCGTGGGTATCTCTCCTGGTTCCTTCAGCCCGTTGGATTGCTCCTGTATGAGCCTGTCTTCCTTTCTCTGTCTGTCCGCTGTATCTGTCTGCGCCCCCCACCCAAGCCTTGTGCTGCTCTGAGACAACTCGCGTCAGAGCGAGCACCTGTGATGGGGGGGGAGGGCTGTGCTGGGCTGTCCAGGCCAGGACTGGAGCCAGGGAAATTGCAGGAGCCCCTGGCCTGTGTGCCCTCTCCCTCTCCTCCAACTTGCCTGCCCTCTCCTCAACCCCCACATAAAGACATGTTTCAAAAGTGTGTTGGGAGACTTCCCTGCCAATCCAGTGGTTAAGGCTCTGCACTTCCAATGCTGGGATTCAGTTCAATCCCTGATCCCTCTTGAGGGAACTAATATCCCACATGCTACAGGGCACGACCCCCCCCCCGCCCCCCGCCAAATAAACGGTTTTTTAAAAAAACTACAATTTAAAAAAATTGTGTTGGGAGGTGCCCCTACTGCCCCTTGGCTAACATCCATCCATTTTCATCCCACAAGGACACCTGCCTAGGTGTGAGATTGGGGGCATGGGGACCCCAGAGCCCCAGGCACTTTGACCCCTAATAAGTGGGAAGAGCTGTAAGTGTGGTCCATTGCCCCATCTGGCCGTGTCTTAGAAGTGGCCCCGGTCCTCTCCCCAGGAACGTGCGGATCTCTGGTCTCTGGCTTCCTGCCCTTGAGGCTATACCACCCCTCTCAGGGCTCCCGCTGTGGTCACTTCTCCAGACGGGAAAAGTCCACTGGCCTGATGTTCCTCCTGGCCCCTGGCCGTCTGAGGACTAGCTTTGGTCTACACTGACTGCCTCCTGGCCCCTGATCCACCATCCTTAGGGCATCTGTAGAGGGTGGGCTGCTGACCTGAGCAGATACAACCATTCTGAGAAAGGATGCCACCTGCTCTGTGTGTGTGTGTGTGTGTGTGTGTGTGTGTGTGTGTGTAGGGAGGTGATTCTGTTGTATTTCTTTTTGATGCCTCCCTTTAGGGGCAGGCTGGAGCCTTGGGGAGGAACAGTCCTGGAGGGGAGTGGTTCTCTTAGAGAGGTCTCCCCATGCAGATTTATAACCCAGATGCCAGCCAGAGCAGTAATTCAGAGTGGACATTCTTGAGGGCCAGGCGGGCTAGGGTGAAGCAAAGGCATGAAGAGAGGAGGGCATTCCAGGAGTTCCCCAGGCTTGGCCCTGGGTGATGGCCTTCACCATAGCTACTGAGAGTTTCTTGTGCTCTCCTCTTGGTCCTTCTTTCTGTCTGTCACCCATCTGTACTCTATTCATAGCTGGCTGGAAGCAACATGTCATGTGGAAAAGTCCTGGACCTGCTTATCCTGAGTCAGAGTCCAGTCTCTGCTCCTAATGAGCTCATGACCGTCAGCAGGCTTCTCTGAGCCTCAGTTTCCTCATTTGTAACCTGAGGAATGAACCTAGATTATAGCTAAGGTTCTTCTGGCTGTGTTATCCTGTGCTCTGAGGGCCTTCCTGCTGCCGGAGCTGTGTGTGTGTGTGAGAGAGAGAGAGAGAAGTGTATATACAGATGCACAGAATCTATTTTACATTATTTGCCCAACAGCGATTCCAGACTGATGGTGTATATGGAGGGAAGGCGGTGAGGAGTGCCAGGAACCCTCATAACCTAAACTTAACTTGAGTTTGGAAGTCAGAGTATGAGAACCAGGTTCAAACCTAGATTTCCGAGATGGAGAAGAGAGAGGACAGGGAGACTGGATGCATCCATGAGCCAGGTTAGCCCAACTGACAGAATGGGTCCACCGCTGGGACGCTCTAGTCTGGTGGCATGGAGGCCAGGGGAAGAATCCTTCAGGGACTTCCCTGGTGGTCTAGTGGCCAAGACTCTGGGCTCCCAACGCAGGGGGCCCAGGTTTGATCCCCATCAGGGAATTAGATCCCACATGCCTCAACTAAAGATCCCACATGCTAAATGAAGATCAAAGATCCCGTGTGCCACCGCTAAGACCCGACCAAATAAATAAATAATTATCACCAAATAAATAATTTTTTTTTTTTTTTTAGAAAAGAATCCTTTATTTCACATCGTAGGGGCTGGGTGGGGCCCATGTTTCAGATCTGCCTCATCGGCCTGCTGGCTTAGCCCCAACTCACTGAGCCAGGCTAGCCTCTGTTTCCCCATCTGTGACCCAAAGGGGATGGATTTAAATTCCTCTGAGCACCCTTCTGGCTCTAAATTCTAGAATAAGGAGGGTGGAGGAGGGTTGGAGAGATGCTTGTGGGGAGAGCAAGACATGCAGAGAGACACTTTTCCTCTCTATGCTCCTAAAGTGAAAAGTGGAAGTTGCTCAGTCGTGTCCAACTCTGTGACCCCATGGACTATACAGTCCATGGACTTCTCCAGGCCAGAATACTGGAGTGGGGAGACTTTCCCTTCTGCAGGGGATCTTCCCAACCCAGGGATCAAACCCAGGTCTCCTGCATTGCAGGCGGATTCTTTACCAGATGAGCCACCAGGGAAGTCCTATGTTCCTAAGCCTCCGCTTTCTCAGCTTTGTAATGGGAACGATAACTCTACCTAATAGAATCATTGTGAAAATAAACAAGACTGGCACCTGCACAAGCAGCTGCCCCAAAGAAGCTACCAGTCACCACCTGTCACTCCAGGTGGTCATGTGACAGCTCTTCCTGTTAATTACCCCAGGGGCCATGGTAGGGTAGGAGGCAAAAGGAACTCCCTGCCCCTCACTGGCTGCCCACTTCCCGGCCACACCTCACCCGTTGTTCCCCTACCCCAGCAGGGGCCGTCGACGTGGACGAGTGCTCGGAGGGCACAGACGACTGCCACATCGATGCCATCTGCCAGAACACGCCCAAGTCCTACAAATGCCTCTGCAAGCCAGGCTACAAGGGGGAAGGCCGGCAGTGTGAAGGTGAGCCCGGCCCAGCCCTCGGGCCAGACACACAGCTTCCATGGCCCTTGTGGGTGGCCTCGGTCAGACCTGGCAGGGAGGCTGAGGGCTGCCCTGGAACCTGGGCTGCTTCCTTTGGAGGTCGAGGAGTATTTAACTCTCCTTGAGTTTGAAACTTTTGGAGTTTCTATTTAATAAGAAATTGAGGTGGAGCACTGTATGGTATATTTGTCCATCTGTCCCTGACCGGATGTATATGGGGTGGAGGCCTGGGGTGACCCCCAAGGTGGTTGTTGTTCAGTCGCCAAGTTGTGTCGGACACTTCGTGACCCCGTGGACTGCAGCATGCCAAGCCTCTCCCGGTCCCTCGCTATCTCCCGGAGTTTGTCCAATTCATGTCCATTGAGTCAGTGATACCGTTCCACCATCTCATCCTCTGTCGCCCCCATTCTCTGGAGGAGGGAATGGCAAACCACTCCAGTATACTAGCTGTGAGAACCCCATGAACTGTAGACCCCAAGCTCCGTAGTTTCAAATCCAAAGCTACCTGTATATCCTGTGTAGCTTCCCCAAGGGAGCTTCACAGGAGCAGCCACAGCGCCTGTGGGGCTGGCTCAGGTCTCCTGCGTCGATGATATGAGCATGGACAGAGACTGGTGCTGTCTGTCTATCCAGCCTTCCTTCCCTACACCTGGGATGCTGGTTTGAGCGTATGGCCCTAGAAACCCGGCAGGCTGAAAGTTGGAGGCAAGAACACTCTTCGCTGTCTTTGGAGGGGACTTCTCAAGCTGGATAGAACCTTTGGGAGCATTTGTCCAAGTGGGTCTCTGGTCATTCTGTCTCCATGGGTCTGGCACACGGCCCAGCATCCGGAGGCCAGAGACGGCTCTCTTCCAAGACTTATGTGCAGCCCTGGTTGAGAATCAGGAGCCAAGGCTTCCCTGTCTGTCCCCACTTCACAGATGAGGAAAACTGAGGCTCTGATTGGAGAAGTCACTTCTGCAAGGTCCCCCCCAAACCCTGTTTCACAAGGGCATGGCTGGGACTCATACCCAGGCCCCTTAATTCCTGCCCAAAGCTCTCTGTCATCTCATTGTCTTCTCCCTGAGCCCTGCCAGCTTCCAATTTCAAAGCGTGAGACTTGTGTTAGGTAAGCAAGGTCGGTGCCTGCTCTTAGGTTTTTATAGGAGCTGGGTTTTGTAGGAAATACGGCTGTGCCTCCTCAGGACGCCGGCATTGTTTATCCATCTCATTTGTTGGGCATCTACTTATGGCTGAGTGCCAGACAGATGACCCTGTCCTGGATCGTGCCTGGTTTGGCCACAGCCCTGGCCTTGCTTGAGGCCCAGAAGCCAGAGTGGGGAGCTGGCACCTATCCATAGACCTCTGGAAGGAGGCCAGGCTGGAGGCAGATAGAGCAGGCCAGCTGCTGTTAGGCCTGGACATGAGCTTGGTGGTTCTGGCTGGCACGTGTGAGACACTGTTTTCTTCTTATCTTTTGCTCTGCCCTCTGGCCGGGAGTTCCCAAGGTGACCCCCGTCTCCGCCAGTTGAAGCTGCTGACCCAGCCTGTTCCTCCTCCAACCCACCTCCTGAGGTGCCCTCCCCCAACCCCCCGCTGTCCCTTGCCCAAGATGCCCATGTTTTGTGCCCTACCTGTTGCCCTGAAGTCCTATCGAGTCCATATTAGCTTCCCACCCTGCTCGAGTGGAACCCCCCAGGGTGGGGGTCCCAGTCACTGGCTCTGGGGGCCTGATGGCCCCAGTATGAGGATAAAAGAGAACAAAGCTGTGAGTGTGCTTCAGTCTCTCCAGCCTGGCTCTGGCCTCTGGCCTCATCTGGCTCGGACGCCCTTGTGCCCTGGCCACACATACACACGCCAGGCCAGTCGTGTTTCTGAGACCCAGCTCAGATGTTTCCCCTTCATGGAACTCCTTTCCCTCCTTTTATGCCCTGGCTAACTCCTAATCTGTCTTAAGGCCTCCTGAAGACTGAATGAAATCATCAGCTGTCCCCACCCTTTCTGGCACCAGGGCCTGGTTTAATGGAAGACAGTTTTTCCATGGACCAGGGAGGGATAGTTTCGGGATGATTCGAGCACATTGCATTTACTGTGCACTTTGCTTCTATCATTATTACATCACTTTCACCTGTGACCATCAGGCTTTTGATCCTGGAGGTTGGAGACCCCTGGTGTGGGGTACCAGAGCCCTGGCAACCTCAGTGTCTGGTTGACAGTGGGCACTCAGCATTCAGTAGGTGCTCAGTACACAGCGGGTAGTACTGTTACCCGTGTTGTTGTAGCAGTGTTATCTGCTCCCATCGCCATCATCAAAGCTCTGTCGTGTACCATTTGCTGGTTTCCATGGTGTAAATGGGGGCTTCCTAGGTGGCGCTGGTGGTAAAGAACCCACCTGCCAAAGCAGGAGACATAAGAGACACAGATTCGATCCCTGAGTCAGGAAGATCCCTTGGAGGAGGAAATAGTAACCCGCTCCAGTAATCTTGCCTGGGTTAAGATTAATCCCATGGACAGAGGAGCCTCTAGGGCTACAGGCCATGGGGTCCCAAAGAGTCGGACATGCCCAGAATGACTTAGCGTGCACTAAACCTCAGGCGTGGCAGACAGTTTGCTGGCACCTTCTCCTGTAGCAGACGTCAATCAAACCCACCTTCCCTCCTTGGGCTCCTTCAACTGCAGGTCTTGAGCTGGTGTGGGGTTTGCAGAGGCTGGCGTTGGAGTTTGGGAAGAAATGAGTTCCCTTGTCCTGGAGATCTGAAAGGTTTTGCTGTTTACTGTGATAAACAGAGAGGACAGGGTCTTAGCAGACCGAGAGAAGGTGCCTTCCACAGCCTCCCTCAGTCTTCACAGGAAGAGGTCAGCCTCTGACCACTCCCTGCCTCCCCAAATGGGGCCGACTGAGCCCCATAACTGTGTTGCCTTGAAACTCCTGCTGCCAGAGGAAAACCCTTTAGCAAACCCGATGCCTGAAGCAAGCAGACCCCTCGTTCTGGAGATGGCTTCTCACCACGTGTTCAAGGCCATCTTGCCATGTGGTCACGTGCATGTGTGATGATGGTGGTGTGTCTGCACGTGCAGCCATGATGTGTCCAGGGAGCATCCTGGGGCCACATGTGGTCAGCTTACTGCCGGCAGGGGGCTTGCTATAGGCAGACTGAGGGGTCTCACATAGCTGGGAAAGACCCTGAGCAAGGCTGAGGATAAACCAGTGTTTCCTCGATGGTTCTCATCTGACAGTGTCTGAAGTCACTCGAGGTGAGTTCACGGACATGCAGAGTTGGAATGAGCTATAAAGGGCCTCTAAGGCAGCCCCCACGTTTTATAGATGAGTGCCCTCTTTGTTGCCTTTGCCAGCCCCACACAACCTCTGTTTAGCCCACTTCACGCTGGCTTAATGGTTCCCAGGTCTCCTCCTGGAACGTGGACTCCTTAAGGTCAGGGTCTGTTACCTTTCAGCTCTGATGCCTAGAACCCAACACCAGGCCTGGCACAGGGATTGGGAGACATCTGTTGGGTGAATTGGTGGATGGATGAGTTGCAGCAGTCACCTCCTCCAGGAAGCCTTCCCTGCTGCCCCAAACAGGTCAGCTGTCACCAGTGAGCATCACTCCTTTGGAGTTCCTGTCACACTGGGTTGCCATGACCTGTGTGACTTCACTTAGGGTTGGGCCTAGAGCTGACACTGGTGGATGAGGTAAATGACTACTGTCCATGTCTGAGGGGTATCAAGAAAGGTCTCCTAGAGGCTCCCACACTTTAAAGGTTTTGTGGATGAGGAAGCCAAGTCTGGAAAGGGGTGAGTCTAGTCCACAGATGTCTGCTGGGACCAGTGGTAGAATTAGGTTGAGGAAATGGTGCCCAGGAAGGTTAGTCTCTCACCAGGTCACCCAGCTGAGGGACAGAAGGGCCTAGACTATGATCCCGGTCAGCCATGAGGTCCCAGCAGTGGCCCAGGCCCCCAACAGCCTTAGCTATGGAGTGTTAGAGGGGACGCAGAGACCTTTTCACACCTCCCCTTGCCTCCGTCAGCTCTTCTGAGCCAGGCCTCGTGAGCCTGGGCTGCTGGGGCTACTCCTCAGCTAGCTAACCGCTTTGAATGCGGTCATTCTCTGTATCTTTTCCTCCCTCACCTCCCCCAGCACCACTGTCCTTTCATAGGCCCTCCAGTTTGCCAGCTCCTTCCCACCCCAGGGCCTTTGCACCTTCTGTCTCCTCATCCTTCTTCATTTAGCTGAGCTGCTGCGTTCCCCACCCCCACCAGGCACCCTGTGCAGGGACCTTCAGGGAGCTGCCAGGGCCAGCCCTGCGCTGGCCTCCTGGTCTGAATTAGTCCAGCCTGTTTGTACTCTTTCTGTCGAGGGGGCAGGCCGGGGGTGAGGAGGGGGCATTTCAGTCCCTTTAAATGCTTCAACTCATTTAACTTTAATTGCTTTGTTTTCATAGACATGTGCTAAGGAAAAGGACCAAATTATAGCTTGAATTGGGTCTTGCTAATCGTAATGAAAAGCTCTCATTTATAATCAGGACCAGGTCCCAAACGTGGAGCGAACCACCCTCAAATGGCTTGTTTAAATAACTGAGACCCTCCTGATCACCGCTGTTCAGTCTGCCACAGCAGTGCACATCGCCCCTTCTACGTGCACTTAATTTCTTAAACCATTTATTCAAGTGCTTTCTTCCACTTGCAAGTTCCAACTCGGACCTTTTCCAAAACGTCATAATTAAAACTCTTGGGGGAAAGAGCTTTTTGTTTTGGCCACAGTATATCAAATATATTACTATTTTCCGTTTTCTGTGAAAAGGAAAAAAATGACAGCCTTATGGGCATCGGAGATCACAAAATTAGCATGCAAGTAATGCATGTAAATAGTCACTTCCTGAATTTTATATCCCCCGGGGCCTACTTGTCAGTCACCGAAGTTAGGTAGATTACAGGCCATGCTATTAAGTGTTTAAACAAAACTCTTAATAACACACCCAGTGATCCATTTAGTTTAACATCAGAAAAAAAAAACAAAACCTTGAGACCAATTGGCCTTCTGAGGAAATAATGTCTATGACCTTATTAAATCATTTTCATCATTATTACACTCTTTACTGAAACTCCAGATACAATTCTGCTTTTTGGGAGGCCAGCAAAGGCAGTTCAGAGGTGGGCTGGGAGGGGAGGAGGAGGGGAAATTCTTCTTGGAGTCTTAAAACGTGCAATTATGCATGCTAACGTGTGCCCTGCTGAAGATGAAAGCCCTGGAGTCCAGCAGACCAGCGGGCAGGAAGAAATCGGATGTGACTTAAAATTCCAAGCTGCTGTCAGCTAGCAATTAGGCAGTGTGGCTTGCAACTGGTCCCAGATCTGCTGTGGAGCTGAGGCTTCTTGAAGCCCTGGTCCATTTGGGGGAGGAAAAGTTAAGAGCTTGTATCGTTGTCATCGAAGCACGAAGAGGCGTTTGCCTCCCTAAGCCTCGGTTTGCCCAGGTGTAGAATGTGTCCACTGGACCAGATTCAGTTCAGGATGGAGACTGTTCACTGAGCACCTACTCTGTGCCGAGCTCGGGGCCGGGGCCACGACCTGTTTTCCCGATCTCCCCGTTCAGGGGAGAGACAGATGAGGAAAGACGTGATCGTTATCAGGGCATGGAAAGTACAGCCGTGGAAATACAGACCAGACTCAGCGGGGCGAAAAGGACAGGGGCCAGCACTGCTGGGGAAGGGGGAGTCTGAAAGGGCTCCCTGGAGAGGCGATCATCTGGGCTAAGTTAGGAAGGCAGAGGGGGTCCTTGACACTCCTTCCGGCTCTGATGGTCCCCAGCATCTGTCGCAAGGATGCCGAGGTCTGATTTTATTCCTGCCGACTCTGTGAGTGCAGCAGGTGACTTAGCCTTCCTCCCCCATCATGTGGGATGGGGGGCACCTGTCTCACCTAGTGGGCGCCGAGTGGGGCCTGGGAGAGGGACAGCCGCCTGGCTATAGGTGGGAGTGCCTGCGATCAAGCTTTCTTAAATCCCCATTTTTCCTAGGGTTAGAGGGCCTCTGCCCCCACCCCCACCCCATCCCTGAGCACCCACCCCCCACCCCCAGGGCAGTAGGCCTCCTTCCGTCCCTTCCTCTAGGCCCTCTAGCCTCCTCTTGGCCGCTTCTTATTACAGTGGCTGTATTTGTTTTTCCATCCGAGGAATGCTAACCAGCAAAAACCATTATTTCTAAGAAAATAAACCACGGGACTTGTTGGCCTTTGAATGCTACTGAAGTGGATGGTGGCCTTCCCCAAAGGCCTTGAGACAAAGAGGGCTGGAGGGTTCGTGTGTGCAGGCAAGGTCAGGGGGTCTCGGAGGGGTGCTTGGAGGGGGTCTTGCAGATGGGCCAGGGCTGCAGCCCCTGGGAGGAGAGAGCGGAAAACCCCAGCTGGCTGGCGTGGACTTGCTGCCCTGTTAATAACAGCGGTTACTTCAGCTCAGCCTCCGCTCCCTCTGGGGGCGCCCAGAAGCACTACCCTCTCCCAGAGACCCCTCTCCCCACCCCCACCTCTGCTGGACCTCCTGCCCTTTGAGTCAGGGGGAGCAGGGCTGGATGTAGGTCCGTGGAGACCTAGGCACCCGCCTAGGTGACCTTGGGCAGGTCTGTGGACCTCTTGGGCCTTAGAGTGAGTGCTTAGTCGCTTCAGTCGTGTCCGACTCTGTGCGACCCTGTGCACCATGGCCTGCCAGGCTCCTCTGTCCATGGGATTCTCCAGGCAAGAATACTGGAGTGGTTGCCATTTCCTTCCCCATGGGCCTTAGTGTGCTGACTGCAAACTCAGGCCTCTTTTGAGCCCCACAGTGGGCAGCTCTATCTTCAGGGTGCTCCCTGCTACGATGGCGCCCAGTTCGGGCTCAGTCTGTGAGGGTTCCAGGTGGGCTCTGGCAGGACTGTGGGCACTGACAGCCCCACGGGCAGGCCTGGCCAGACCAGAGTGCTGGGTGGGGGGTCAAGGCTGTCCTTGCATGAGACGTGTTCATCCGTGTCTGTGTCATCCTTCCTGTCTAGACTGGCAGCTCCTCGTGGCCAGGGTCTGGCTGAGGACAGGAAGGTGCTGGGATAAGAGGGCAGAAGTCGGAGAGATGGCTTGATCCCTAGTGAGGACCATGGGCCCTGGCTCCCTATTCACTGAAGCGTGGGGCATTCTCCAGGTGACTGTGTCAAAGTTAGGATGGTGGAGTCTGCCGCCAGCCTGCCTGGCTTCCAGTCTTGGCTTTGCCGCTTACTAACTGGGTGATCTAGCACACATCCCTTCAGTTCTCTGAGCCTCAGTGTCTCTTTCTGTGATGGGGAGAGTGAAGCCCTTCCTGCTTGGCTATAGTAAGAGTTTAGCTGTGGGCCATTATAAGACAGTAGGCAGTCACCCTTGCCGTTATTGGCATGACGATTAGGGAGCAACTCCGCTGGGGACCTGGAGAGAAAGGGAGTAAAATCAAAGTACACCAGGCCAGCTCCTGAGCCTCCGGAGCCCAGAGGGCAGCCTGTGGGCTCAGGGGGAGAAGCCTGAGCTGTGGGTCTCGGGCTCAGCCTCAACCTGCTGATATGGTCAGCTCTTCAGTCCCCCTCTCTGGGTTCAGTTATACCTTTATCAAATCCAGGGGTGCACTGGAGGAGCTCTAGGACCCCAGCCTGCCCGTTCCAAGTGGTGGCTCAGGCTTTGGGGCAACTGTATTTCTGACCATCCTTCTGTTGAGTTCCCGGGTTGGGTCTGTGGAGCACCCCCTCAGAGCCTGAAGTCTCAGGGTTTGGGGCGCCCCTCTGCCTTTTTGGTAATGGGGGTGGGAGAATGACTGTGCTTCTGATTGGCAAGGGAGCAGTGGGAGCCTCAGCTCTGAGCTGGCAGCCCCTCATTCCCATCTTGAACACTCTGAGAAGGCCGCTCCCCACTATCCAGGTTGCTTGGGCATCCGCTAGGCCTGATGTCAGAACTTGGGAACAGCGAAGGGTCCAGAGGGTTTGGGAGGGAGAAAGGGAGTAATTAACTGGCCCTTGGGGTTTGGTAGGCAAGTCCCAGCCTGATACTTGGGAGCCACAAAGCTCACCGTGAGCCCACACTGAGCAGAGGACACTCAAGGTCAGTTCACAAGTGAGTGTCTGCACCCAGGTAGAGCCCCTGAGACTCCCCAGCATGATGTATGAGCTCACTGACAGCATTAACTGAGAAAAACAGCCTTAATGAGATATGATTCATGTACTATACCATCATCCTCTTAAAGAATACAATTCAGTACCTTTTAGTATATTTACAGACTTGTGCATCACCAAAATCACCATCACCAAAATCAAATTTAGACCCTTTTCATTACTCCAAAAAGAAACCCTGTACCCCTTAGGCATCGGTCCCCAGCTTCCCAGTCCCCAGAAACCACTAATCTGCTTTCTGTCTCAATACTTTTGGCTCTTCTGCAGAAGTCATATAAATGGAAGCCTACAAAATGTGGCCCTTTGTGACTGAGAAAGCATTCTCCAAAGTCTGATGGCCAGGCCCACTTCCTGGCTCCCCTTGTATTAGCTGTGTGACCTCGGGCAGGGCGGCAATGCCTCTGAACCTTGGTTTCCCTTGCGGTCAAATAAAGATGTTCCTATCCACCTCTTAGGGCGCTCATAGCCAAGGGCCTGCATACAGCCTCACACATCCATGAGGGCTTCAATCGAGATGGCTACTCATTCGTTCAATGCCAAGCAGACTTTGCGGAGACACCCTGCTACTGCTGAACCTGCAGCTCAACAGGACACGTTCTTGCCCCGTGGAAGTCGCAGCCTCGAACGACACATACATAGCAAGTGACAGGAAGGACATTGTCCTTTCAGGGAGCCGCGGGGCCCAGAAGGTGGGGAGAAGTGCCCCCCCACCGTCTTCCAGGCAATCTGCAAGCATTCAGAGCGGGCAGTGATGTGGAGGCTCGGTCTGTGGAAGGGCGTGGGTGTCTGTGAGCTCCGGGCAGAGGAAAACAGCGTGAGCAAAAACGTGGAGGCCCGAAGCCGTGCAGGCCACTGGGAGAGGTCAGCCCACAGCTCAACCCCATGGTTACCTTGGATCATGGGTTGGCTGGGGGGAGGACCTTCCCACCCTCTGGCTGAGCCATGGTCATTGTGTGCCGTTAGGAATGAAAAAGTATATAGATTTGTGTTGGTTTTGCATGACCTTTGACCTTTCCCATAATTAACTGCTGGGCCTACTTCTGGCATTGTCTCGGCAAAAGGGAAACCTGATCGATGGATGCCAGGAGTCCGCCGAGAGCAGGTCTCATTACTCAGTCATTACAAACCCAGAGCTTAACCCTGTGCCACCAGAGACGGGGGGCTTAATCCTTCCTGCTGGGCGGCCCTGCGGAACCACCTTCCCGCGAATGTAATTAGCCAACAAACCGGATTAAGATTTATTCACCAATAAGGACTCAACTTCCTAAGCCATACATCTCCCCCAGAATGGATGCCTGATCTAAGGAGTGCACGGTTTTTCCTAAAGCCCCAGACAAAGGAGAAGACGTGTTAGCGCCCAGCCAGGGAAGGGTTCTTTGTTAGAGCGTTTGCTCTCCGCTGTCTGTAAGGAATGTCGAGAAAAATGCCAATTTCGAGGGGAAATGGGGAGACGCGTTCAGTAATGATTTCTGAGAGTGGCCAGTAGGGTGCTTTAAAAATCCTCATTTGGAGAACCTTTCCCGTCAGTCCTGATTTTTAGAACTAAAATGCCCTAAATGGTATTGAAATGAGAAGAATCTCTGACTCATTGTAGTAGACTCTCTTCGAACCGAGGCACTACAGAATAAATGTATATTTTATGGGGCAATAAGAATCAATTTTGAATTAAAAAAAAAACTCTTTCCACTCGAGTCCAAGCCAGTGTTGTTGGCACGTAACTACAGCTGTGGGACCATGCGTGCGTGCAGCCATTTTAATGTAGGAAAAGTGGAGTTGCGTGACCTTTTAAAATCCTATAATGAGCAGCTCCCTGCGCTGTTTTTCTCTGCTCTGTTGGATGTTGGAAGCTGTTTTCTGTTGGGACTTGAGTTCTCATTATAAAAAAAAAAAATCGAAGCTGGAGAAAAAGCAGGGATATTTGGGGCAAGCTATTGGCCTTCTATTTCTGAGCACTCAGGCTGGAGCTTTGTCCTGGCCACTTTCTCTGATATGAACATCTCTGTCACTACCTCTTAACCTCAGGAGCAAGTACGGACCTTGGAAATAAATACGATGATGCACGTGACGTCTCTTCCCCAACTTTCTCCTTAATAACTTTTTGAAGCATAAAGCACCCTGAGGATGTGGCTCCAATAGGAATAGAGCCTGCATCTGAACGCAGTCCCTCGCTCCCCTACCTGGGAAGACCAGGTCCGCAGCTGTGCTGGGCCTCGGCCTTGGCATCAGGACAAGGGAAGCAGTGGCCACACAGGCCTCCCACACCGCTTCACCCCTGTGCTCGCCGCTTCTGCAGCCCCGGAGCCCTCCTCCCTGTGGGTCTGTGTTTTACATGGTTTCTTCCTTTCTGCCTGAACATTCTCTCTGCACGTCTTTATCTAAATTTCCTTCTTAGAAGAACACCAGTCGTTGGATTAGGCCCATCTGAACTCCAATACGCACACACGCTAAGTGGCTTGTCATGTCCAACTCTTTTCGACCCCATGGACTGTAGCCCACCAGGCTCCTCTGTCCATGGGATTCTCTAGGCGAGAATACTGAAATGGGTTGCCATGCCCTCCTCCAGGGGATCTTCCCAATCCAGGGATCAAACTCATGTCTCTTATGTTACCTGCGTTGGCAGGCAGGTTCTTTACCACTGGCACCACCTAGGAAGCCCATACTCCACTACAACCTTGTCTAAAGCTTGATTACATCTGCAAAGATCCTATTTCCAAATCAGGTCACATTCACAGGTACTGAGGGTTAGGACATCAACACCTCTTTTGAGGGACATAAACTCACAACAGCCCTTTGAGAATTAATATCTGGACGAGTCTCTCAAAGCAAAAGAAATAAAAGTGAAAATCAACAAATGAGACCTACTCAAACTTAAAAGTTTTTCCACAGCAAAGAAAAAAGAAAACCATAAACTAAACAAAAAGACAACGTATGGAATGGGAGAAAATATGTGCAAATGATGCGACCAACAAGGGCTCAATTTCCAAAATATACAAACAGCTCATATAACTCAACATCCAAAATAATAAGAATAACCTAATCAAAAAATGGGCAGGAGATATAAATAGATGTTTCCCCAAGAAAGACTTACAGATGGCCAACAGATGAAAAGATGCTCAATGCTGCTAATTATTAGAGAAATGCAAATCAGAACCACAATGAAACATCACCTCACACTGGTCAGAATGGCCATCATCCAGAAGTTTACAAGAAATGAATGCCGGAGAGGGCATAGAGAAAGAGAACCCTCCTACACTGTTGATGGAAATGTAAAGTGGTGCATCCACTATGGAAAACAGTACGGAGGTTCCTCAAAAAACTAAAAATAAAGTTGCCATATGAGCTGGCAATCCCATTCCTGGATATATAAGCAGACAAAACTATAATTTGAAAAGATACATGCACCCTTATGTTCACAGCAGCACTATTTACAATAGCCAAGACATGGAAAGAACCCAAGCATCCATCAACAGACACGTGGTTTAAGAAGATGTAGTGAGTATATGTTGGGTTGGCCAAGCCAGCGCAAGACAATGGAACATTACTCAGCCATCAAGAAGAACGAACCATTGTCATTTGCAGCAACATGCATGGAGCTAGAGATTGTCATACTAAATGAAGTGGGTCAAACAGAGAAAGACAAATATGATGTCACTTACGTGTGGGACCTAAAAGATAATACAACTGGATCTATATGCAAGACAGAAGCAGACCCAGGTACATAGAAAACGAAATTATGGTCATCAAAGGAGGAATGAAGGAAGTAGGAGTGTAGGATTAACAGATACAAACTGCTGCTGCTGCTAAGTCGCTTCAGTCGTGTCCGACTCTGTGCGACCCCAGAGACGGCAGCCCACCAGGCCCTCCCATCCCTGGGATACAAGAACACTGGAGTGGGTTGCCATTTCCTTCTCCAATGAACAGATACAAACTACTGAACATAAAACAGATTAGCAATAGACTTATCATGTAGCTTAGGGGACTACATTCAATATCTTGTAATAACCTATAATGCAAAATAATCTGAAAATATATAACTGAATCACCTTGCTGTACAGCTGAAACTAACCCAATATCACAAATCAACTACACTTCAAATTTTAAAAAAAGATTCAATAACTAGAGAGCTTGGCTCTGCCCCCCTCCATTCCTTCACCCTCTCCCCACTCCATCTGCCTGTCCCTCTTCTCTAGCTTTAAGAGTCCTGAAATAGTGATCCAACAGAGACAGCAGACTGGTGGTTGCCAAGGGGGAGGAGCTTGGGGGAGGGCTAGAGAGGGAGACTGTGGTTAGCAGATGGACGCTAGTATATATGGAATGGATGAACAACAAGGTCCTACTGTACAGCACAGAGAACTATATTCAGTATTCTGTGATCAACCAGAATGGAAAAGAATATTTTAAAAGAATGTATATATACATATATATCACTTTGCTGTACAGCAGAAATTAACACAACATTGTAAATCAACTGTTCAGTTCAGTTCACTCAGTCATGTCCGACTGTTTGTGACCCCATGGACTGCAGCACACCAGGCCTCCCTTCCATCACCAACTCCCAGAGTTGACTCAAACTCATGTCTATTGAATCAGTGATGCCATCCAACCATCTCATCCTCTGTCATCCCCTTCTCGTCCTGCCCTCAATCTCTCCCAGCATCAGGGTCTTTTCCAATGAGTCAGCTCTTCGCATGAGGTGGCCAAAATATTGGAGTTTGAGCTTCAGCATCAGTCCTTCCAATGAGTATTCAGGACTTCAATAAAAATATTTTTTAAGTGGCCTGAGACTTATAGGCATCTTGGAGGCCTACAGGACCTCCTCTGGGGCTGGTAGCTCTTGGATACGGTTTTTACAATAATAAACCCACTTGCTTTGGCAGAGTGTTTGTTTATTTATGTGTTTCTCTCTCATGCATTAAAGGGTGAGGCTCGCATGATTTTAAAAAACAAAAATTCAAGACAAAGATACAGAAAATCAGGGGAGGTTTGATCTGTGAGCAGATGGTTCTCCATTCAGGATTCTGGATGGGCAGGTAAAGCAGGTTGGCCCCAGAAGCCTGTGGGAGCACTCCAGGGCTGGTGATTGAAGAAGAACTGATCATTCTAAGTGCTCGGATCTGGGGGAGTCTTTTGGGAATGGATTAAAGGAAGAAATGTGAACAGACACTGCTCTCTTCAGGGCATTAGCATCCACTGTGGCCTACACTATGGGGAGTCAAAGAAAGAGAAAGGGTAGAATTGTTTTTTGGTATTTAAGTTCATTTTTAGTTTATTTATTTATTACTATTTTTCGTCTGCTCCCTGTAGCTTTCAGGATCTCAGTTCCCCGATCAGGGATTGAACCTGTGTCCCCTGCAATGAAAGCACAGAGTCCTAACCACTGGACTGCCAGGGAAGTCCTAGAGTTGTCGTATTGACTATCCAATCAATCTCTTTATAAAAGCAATCTCCTTATAATGCCTTATGTGCATGGTGATCAAATAGTTTATCATTTTGATAGTAGAAAGGTTGCTATTAGTAATTATCAGACAACAGGCATAAACTAGAGCTTTGCCAGGCAAATTTGGGTGTATGATTATCTTAACTGGGGAAAGACATCTTTCTCAGACAACGTCTTAAAACAGTTTGTGCAATTGAATTTTATGGATGTGGTGACTCTCTAACTGATTGTGTTTTCCTCCTTGCCTTGGCTTCTAGGAGGCTCAGAGCCGTATTTGTGGCCTTCCTTTTGTAACTGTGCTGAAATTACCAATCGTATCTCTGTATACATTCACCAGCTTTCCCTTATTCTTCAATCTTCATTTATTCTTCTTCAGCAAAAGGTATATAGATAAGGGACTCTCAAGAGTCTTCTCCAACACCATGGTTCAAAAGCATCAATTCTTCGGCACTCACCTTTCTTTATAGTCCAACTCTCACATCTATATATGACCACAGGAAAAACCATAGCTTTGACTAGACAGACCTTTGTTGGCAGAGAAATGTCTCTGCTTTTTAATATGCTGTCTAGGTTGTTCATAACTTTCCTTTCAAGGAGCAAGCATCTTTTAATTTCATGGCTGCAGTCACCATCTGCAGTGATTTTGGAGCCCAAGAAAACAGTCTGTCACTGTTTCCATTGTTTCCCCATCTACTTGCCATTAGTGATGGGACTGGATGCCATGATCTTAGTTTTTTGAATGCTGAGTTTTAAGCCAACTTTTTCACTCTCCTCTTTCACTTTCATCAAGAGGCTCTTTACTTCCTCTTCACTTTCTGCCATATGGGTGTCATCTGCATATCTGAGGTTATTGATATTTCTCCCAGCAATCTTGATTCCAGCTTGTGCTTCATCTAGCCCAGCATTTTGCATGATGTACTCTGCATATAAGTTAAATAAGCAGGGTGACAACATACAGCCTTGACATACTCCTTTCCCCATTTGGAGCCGGTCTGTTGTTTCATGTCCAGTTCTAACTGTTGCTTGTTGACCTGCATACAAATTTCTCAGGAGGCAGGTCAGGTGGTCTGGTATTCTCATCTCTTGAAGAATTTTCCACAGTTTGTTGTGATCCACACAGTCAAAGGCTTTGGCACAGTCAATAAAGCAGAAGTATATGTTTTTCAGCAACTCTCACTTTTTGGATGATCCAATGGATGTTGGCAATTTGATCTGTGGATCCTCTGCCTTTTCTAAATCCAGCTTGAACATCTGGAAGTTCATGGTTCATATACTGTTGAAGCCTGGCTTGGAGAATTTTGAGCATTACTTTGCTAGCATGTGAGATGAGTGCAATCGTGCAGTAGTTTGAGCATTCTTTGGCATTGCCTTTCTTTGGGATTGGAATGAAAACTGACCTTTTCCAGCCCTGTGCCCACTGCTGAATTTTCCAAATTTGCTGGCATATTGAGTGCAACACTTTAACAGCATCATCTTTTAAGATTTGAAATAGCTCACCTGGAATTCCATCACCTCCTCTAGAAAAGACATGGGCTTTGTAAACAGCAAGACTTTGTTTTGATCCTTGCTCTACCACTTACTATGTGACCTTGAGCAATTATCTCACTGCACTTTAGTTTGCTCAACTATAAAATGGAGTTAAAATACCTACTCCAGAGGGTTGGTGTATGTTTCAGGAATAGATACCTACATACTGATTTACAAAGTGAGAGGGAGCAACTTCTACCCAACATGAAATAAAACTCCTTCCCCTCAGTCTGACTGATTCAGCCTAAGTCACATGCCCACCCTGGGACCAATAACAGCCATTAATTCCATACATTGTTTGGTTAGACTGACCAGGCTCCACCCCTAGAGTTGGGACCAGGCCACCTTCTCCTGAGTCACCTGCATGAATGAAAGAAAGGAAGGAGGCAATAGTCTAGGAGATGCTGGTTTGGATCAGCTGAGAGATGATGCCATGTTTATAGGTAGTAGAAATGGGTGACCAGTTCGCAGACTGCACCCATGTTAAGAGTGTAGAAGATTCACATGTTGGTAGCTGATTAGATGTCAGTGGAGAAATGGAAGGATAATAATATTCACTGGGATGGAGAACCCCAGGGAAGTGCAGGTTGATGAGTTAAAGTTGGGCCATATTGCCTTTGGAGTGAATGTGGATGATCTAGGGGGAGAGGTAGTTAGATTGGTATATCTGGGGCTCTGGCAAAAGGTTGGAGCCGCAGAGTTTGAGAGGTAATCAATATCTCAGTCTTTATAAATCCATGTGCCCTTTCAAACACAAAATCTTATACTCTGCCTTTAATGTTATTTAAAACTTAGTACATTAAGTATAATGATCAAAAGCAATTCAAATGATTTACAGCACTGAGCCTGCTTCCCAGCAGACACTGATGGCCTCTGCAGGCAGGAAGCCTGTCTCTTGCACCTCTGCAGATCCAGGCTGCTTGTTCTTCCCTCATCATGGCCAGGAGGATGCTACACAGCCCAGACCCTGTATTCTAGCACTTTCCTCTGCAGTATTTCCTCTGCTGGCAGCATTCCTGGCAGATAGGTGTCCAGACAGTGCTTGGTCACCTCCAGAGTCGGGGGGCTTATGACCTCATGAGTCAGGCTGTGTCGTCCAGATGGGACATACCTACCCCCGAACGTTAATTGGCCCTTTTGGCTTTCTCTACTGTGTGTAGCTCTGTCCTCTGGACCATGTGGAAAGAGCACAAAGCTGGGTATTTCCCCTTGCCAGCCCCTCAGGCGTTTGTGGAAGTGGCCAGGTGTGCCTTCATTCCCTCTTTTCTTAAGAGTGGCCCCTTCCTGGCTTTCATGGCTGGATCAGATCAGATCAGATCAGTCGCTCAGTCGTGTCCGACTCTGTGACCCCATGAATCACGGCACGCCAGGCCTCCCTGTCCATCACCACCTCCCGGAGGTCACTCAGACTCACGTCCATCGAGTCAGTGATGCCATCCAGCCATCTCATCCTCTGTCGTCCCCTTCTCCTCCTGCCCCCAATCCCTCCCAGCATCAGAGTCTTTTCCAATGAGTCAACTCTTCGCATGAGGTGGCCAAAGTACTGGAGTTTCAGCTTTAGCATCAGTCCCTCCAAAGAAATCCCAGGGCTGATCTCCTTCAGAATGGACTGGTTGGATCTCCTTGCAGTCCAAGGGACTCTCAAGAGTCTTCTCCAACACCACAGTTCAAAAGCATCAATTCTTCCGTGCTCATAGCTGAAACCGCTCATCAAAAATCCTTGCTTCCGGTTAGGCTGGGGGAACACTTCCGGTTCTGCTGTGAGAGGCTTCCGGTTGCCATATTTTCGTGGCCCTGTAGAGGTCGAGGTGGGTAGGTTGAACGCCACCAGTACCCCTCGTTCTGATGGGGTATTGCACTGGTTCGAATCCACTTATATAACACACGGAGGTGTGTGGCCCTTGGCAAGGCTTTGGCCTTGCTGTGCCTCAGCTTCTTCGGTTCCCTTGTAAAATTGGAATACAGATGACGGGGGTCTGTGCCTCATAGTTAATGTGGGGATTGGAGCCTTAATGACACATGGTGTCACCCCTGGGACTTGGGTAGCTCATTGAATGTTAACTGGACTCGCTGCCATAGTTCTCCAGGCCCTCTTGAATCTCTCTGAAACTCCAGAACTGATAGCTCTTTGACCTCTGATGGGAAATGTTGAGAAACACTTAGAACGGCAAAAAGGGTGACCTTTAGGAAGGCTATTAGCCATTGTTCATAAGACAGAAGTCCTTGTTGTAACAAGGAAACTAAAGCAGTAGAAATTCAGATCTGGAAGGAAACCCTGGGGGGAGTATACGGCCTTTTGTCTCATTCCATAAGTTAGGTTTTTTGATGGTATGAGAAGTTCATTTATTTCTTAGCCCCTCTCTCACAAGTAATGAGCTCTCCACTCTGCACAACTTTCAAATAACCTGAAAAGAGCCAGTTTGGGGGGATTTTAGATAGGGTCCTTGCATGCTGTTAATGTTGAGAGGCTTCAAGGGGGCCAGAGCTGGGTGTGAATTTTGCGTGCTTCACCATCGGGGGATCTGAAAGTCACTCCAAACATGCCTGCCACATGACCTTGCTCCCCAAGTGGGTGGCTGACCGCCTTCCAAAGCCAGGATCTTCATCTTTGTAACCTTTGGATCTGCTCCCCCGCCCCCAGCAAGGACTTGAGTTAGTGAATACCTGCTGAGTCATCCCCTAACCACTCATGTCCGAGTGTCTTCAGTGGTGGGGGGAAAGAGGACCTCTGGGGTCTTCCTCTGACACTTCTCACGCGCCTCATTTTGCAGACATCGACGAGTGTGAGAATGACTCCTACAACGGGGGCTGCGTCCACGAGTGCATCAACATCCCGGGGAACTACAGATGCACCTGCTTTGACGGCTTCATGCTGGCACACGACGGACACAACTGCCTGGGTGAGTGAGGCACAGGAGGCTGTGGAAATGCTTATCCTCTTTTGGTTCCTTGGGTCGAGAAGACCCCTTGGAGAAGGAAATGGCAACCCATTCCAGTATTCTTGCCTGGGAAATCCCATGGAGAGAGGAGCCTGGAGGGCTACAGTCCCTGGCGTTGCAAAAGAGTCTGACGTGACTTAGTGACTAAACAACAGTGATTGGTTTGCTAGGACTGTTGTGACAAAATAGCACAGCTTGAGGAGCTTAAAGTGCAAGAATTTATTTTCTCACAGTCCTGAAGATTGGAAGTCCAAGGACAAGGTGCTGGTGGGTTTGTTTTTAATCTGAGGGTCTCTTCTTGGCTTGCAGATGGCCACCTTCTTGCTGTGTGTTCACATGGTCATCTGTCTGCATGCATGTATCTGGTGTTTCTCACTCTCTCTCTCTCTTTGCCCTTATCTCTTCCTATAAGGACACCAGTCATATTGGAGTAGAAGCCATCCTAACAACTCATTTTCAACGTAATTATCTTTTTAAACATCCTATCATAAATACAGCCATGTTGTAAGGGTAAGGGCTAGACCTTCAACATATAAATTAGGGAGAAACATAATTCAGCCCATAACAAGGATTCTTATACACTTTTAGATTCTCCTAGTTCAAATACATATATTTTTAATCCAGTTGTATAAATTTCTGGGTACAATTGGGAAAATGTAGAAGAACAAAGAAAAACTGGAAAGCACCTTAGTTTCGCGGGTGTGTTTGCTTTCAGGCCCCTGGGTGTGACGGTGAGATCGCCTGTAGCTGCAGTCAGGTGCCTGGCCTTTGTCTTTACCATCTCCTGGTGGCCCCATCATTTGATCAGTGACTAACAACCTGCGGCTGCTGTAACACAGGAACACGCTGGGTGACCTGAGCCAGAGAACCTTACTCTGTCATAGTTCTAGAGGTTCAAAGTCTGAAGCTGTGGTGTCAGCGGGGTTAGTTCCTATGAGGCTTAGAGGGAGGCCCTGTTTTGCCGTCTCTCCCGGTAGCCTCGGGCTTGCCTTTGCACGTAGATCACTTTCTGTCTCTGTTTTCACATCGTTTTTGTTCTCTGCGTGCCCGTCTCTGTGTCCAAACGTCCTCTCTTCCTAAGGACACAGTCCTGTTGGATTAGGGGGCACCCTGCTGACACAGCTTAACTTGATCATCTGCCAGTAACCTATCTCCAAAGAAGGTTACCCGCACTGGCCCTGGGGGTCAGGACTTCAGCATCTTGGGAGGGATGTAATTCAACCCATAACAGAGGGAGTTTGCGGTCCACAGCAGGAGGAACAGCTCCTGGTAGAAAGCCTGTGGTCTCAAACAGGTGCTCCTGTCCCCCCAGCCATCTTCTGCTGTCAGCTGCTGAGTGACCTGGGGAACAACAGCTGGAGCCTCAGGGGTGAGACCATGGACTTAGTAGGGGTGTGGCGTGGCCATGAACACGTTCTTAACATCTCCGAGCCTCAGTGTCTTGTTGGTAAAGGGAGGTTGTGAAGAGCAGCTGTCTCACATGCTGCTGTGAGCAGTAACTGCGATCGTCTCCAGGCAGCTAAGAAGTGTGCAAGTCCCAAGGCGCTCAGTCCTGGGAGGTGTTCCCGTCATTCTGACAGCCACGGGAATAACATGCCGTCGGCCTCCCCAGGTTGTGTGTGAGGATGAAATGGCACAGTGAAGCGGCTGGTGCTTGGTGAGTATAGTCAGCAAACAGACATCAGTATTACTGTAGGTGACTTGGCCGCCCTTCTGTGGTTGGACATTCACATTGTTTGCTTATTTGTTTGTTTGATTTTGCCATCAGAACCAGAGGTGGTTCTGGGCATAAAACATTTTTTCTTATTTTCCCAACTGTTTCCTTAGCAAGTCTTCCTGGAACTTCTGGGTCAGAAGGATTATTTGGATTTTTTAATGGCACTCGATCCAGTGTCTCCTGGAAGGGCTGGGTAAACCTTCTATTGTGCCATCTGGGTTTTTGGTGTATGCATAGAAAGCTTGCGAAGGAGGAAATGGCAACCCACCCCAGTATTCTTGTCAGGAGAATCCCATGGACACAGGAGCCTGGTGGGCTACAATGCAGGGAGGTTGCAAAGACTTGGAAACAACCGAGTGACTGAGCATGTGTGCTAGGAAGCTGGACATCCCCAGTGCTCTGAAACTCCTCTAGGATTAGCGGTGTATCCGTCTTCAGTTCCTCTGCCTGTTTTTGTTTAACGCATATTGGATCTCAGATTAGCTGTTACGGAAAACAGATCTGTAAACATGTAATTACACCCAAAGAAAGTGCCGAAACGGAGGTCTGGACAGCAGACGGTGGAAGCCCAGAGGGGTCTATGAAGAGTTACCCTGCATGGGCTGTGGGAGTTGGGGGGTGGGAGGGAAGTGTGCCTAACTCCTCCGGGGGACTTCAAGGAGGAAGTTGCCTTGAACAGGATCTCCAAAGCTAGGGGTGAGAGCAGAGCCTGTGTGAAGAGCCGTGGGTGGCTCCTTGAGGCTGGGCTCGGGGGGAAGTGGGAGGAACGACAGGAGGTGGAGCTGCAGAGGAAGGCAGAGCCTTGGATGAGATTGGAGAGAACTGAGGCTGGACGGCATTTGTTGTACCATACTCCATGTTTGGTATTGTTCACATTTTATCTCATGTAATCCTCCCAAGAAGCATAAACATTTAACCTTCCGGGTTGTTAGCCCCTTTTTTCAGATGATAGAGTACATTTCAGGAACGGATTAGTCCATGAAGACAGACCTGACCGTCTGCCTCTTGGGCATATCCTGACAGGAGCAGGCATATCCCCAGTGGTCAAGAGGCCAGACCTTCGGACCTGTAGGTTCTGAGCTCCAACCCTGGTTCGTCAATTATCAGCTGTGTGACTTTTGGCCACTTCACCTCTAGGCCTGTTCCCACCCCAGAAACAGCATCTGCCGTCACTGTCCTGTAGGGCCCTCGCGAGTACTGAGTGGGGTCGTGTCAGAGGAAGCTAGAGAGTGGCCGGCTCAGAGCGCGCAAACATCGCTGGCCTTACTCAGCCTGGTCGACCTTCAGACCAGATGCATCGCGGTGGGCTGGTCTAACACCTCTGAGGCCTCGCGGGGCCGGGCCTGCTGTCTGCACTCCCCGGGCTGTATCACACACACAGCCTCCCCTTCTCATCACATCTCTCTTACCTGGATAGAATCACCTGCTTATCAGCACCTATATTCCTGGCTACAGCGGGCAGGTATACCCACCACTTCCAGACTAATGGAGTCTGGGCAGGTTTTGGTTTCAACAATGTGATTTCCATAGTGGATTCTTTTTATACTGATTAATTTAAGGAACTGGGTAAGACTTCCCCCACCCCCATCTCTGAGCACAGATTGCAACTTCATACGGCTCTAACTCATGCATATGGCAGCCGAGAAAAGGCTCTCTCTGTTGCTCCTCTGCTTTTAGCTGAGGGCAGACGCTTTCCAACAGACGTCTTGATGTTTGGGCTTTTTCCTTCTCATGTCAAAACTCCAGCTCTGGAGAAGTCAGACCTCAGTTCCAACCAGCTCCAGCCCTGCCTGACAACACAGAGCCATAACCCCCTCACCCACAAAACGCTGAAAATGTGCCCAGCTCAGTGCTGGGATCTCAGAGGCTTGTAAACACTGGCTGAAACCGTCACGTTGTAAGAGGAAGCTGGACTTAACGGTTGGAAGATGTGGTCCAAATTCTGTCTCCACTACTCATGAGCTTTATGGTTTGAGAGCAGTTACTCAGACTCTCCAAGTCTCAGCTCCCCTAACTGCAGAATGGGTCAGGAATACCTGTCTGAGGGTCACTGTGCCAGTTACCTAAGAAAGCAGACCTGGAGAGCTGAGCATACTGCTTGGGAGGTTCTGCGCGGGTCAGGGGCGTTGTCACACTGCTGCAGAGGTTTCAGGCTCGCCGCCCACAGTCCAGCCTATGAACGTGCTTGGTTTCCCTCCCGCTCACCCCATATTGCTGATGTGATGATGATGGCGGTGGGGATTGAATTATTTGTCCACATTTATAAATCAAGGGATGTCACATAAAACTCAGTATTTCCAGCTCTGTTTCTGCTTGGCCCTAATCCCCTCATCCCTGACTTTGTGGATCTGGGGCAGGAATGCATATCCCACATGGCTAGATATGTAAAGGTCGTTAGGAAGCTTCGATCTAAAATATGTTCAATCTCTTCTGCCTTGACAAACATCCCTTCCTCGTGACTTGGAAGGCTGGAGTGGAATTTAGAATTCTAGGACTTCTTGGAGTTTCATGCCAGAAAGTAGTAGATGGGCAATGCCTGCTCCCCATCCCTTCTTCTCACCCCTGGCCCTGTCCTACACCACAAGGCACCTGAGGGCGCCCTAACCTGAATGTGTAAGCCCTGGCCATTTGCCCCGAAGCCATCTTCCTTTTTTCTTGGTCCTGTTATCTGTCCTTCTGAGAAGAGACAGGTTTGAGAGGATTGGACAGGGAATTTGGGGGGCCTCAAACACCCAGGTGCCCTGACCGCTTGTGGACTGCTTACTCCGTGAGGAGGGCTATAGCCACAGGAGCAGCAGAGCGGGGACCCTCCAGGCATGAGGCCGAGAGCAGGGGCGCCTTCCTGTGGGAACAGCAGCAACTGGGAGGGTCCACATCATGTCCCCTCTTGGGAGAGTGTGTGCACACTCCCAATCGCCAAACTCCCCACCGTTCTCTGTTGCTCACAGCCTGTCGGTCATTTAGAGCTATCCGCTCGGTCTCAGTAGGAACTGTGTTCATGCTTCCTGACAGAGCCTCCAGCACAAGGCCTGCCCTCGGTGGGTATTGGGTGCTGTGAGAAGCTGACTGAGTTTGGGGAGGGCTCTGTGTTCTGCATTCTCTCTGCTTTGTGCAGCCCTGACCGTCTCTGGTCAGCCACTCTTGAGCTCCATCCCACAACCATCACCCGTCAGGGACAGTCAGGCCTGTTTGCATCTCCTGTTTTGTCTCCAAAAGCCTGGGTCAGAAGTCTCGTCCGCTTGGAACATCCCTCTCTCAACCACCACTGAATTCCTTCATGATGATGGCTGGAACCGAGCCTGGTCAGCACAGTTTGAAAAGCGTTCCGAGCTCATCGGAGAAATGAGGCTGATGGCTGAAGGGTTATTTTCTTGCCTGGGTTTTCACAGTTGAACCTTTTCTTTTGAACAAATGAGGTTATTTTCTTGTGGAGATGGCTTGCCTGGGACCGTGTCCTGGAGGGTGGCCAAATCTGTCCTCTGGGGAGTAAAACCCTCTTTCTATTTGACATCTTTATTGAGGAATTTCTCAAATATAACAGAAAATGACACCAGAGGGAATTGAAACCATGATGAGATCCTTGCTCAACCCCAAATGACTGCTTTTAGCATTGTAATTACTTGAAATAGCAGTAGTTCTGTTTGAAAAATATTATTCCAAACTCCATGCAATTGGACATAAGAGCAATATTTAGGCTAATAGAATAAGGGGTTTTTTTCATCCTAAATTAAAACCAGCGGTGGATAATTTTTTTCCCGACTCCACAAAGCAAGTCTCCTTTTCCCCTAAAGCCATTAGTTCACTTAGCCAGATGTTCTCTGCGACCCCAGTCTTTATCTTGACTTACTGAAAAATACGGTTCTCAAGTTGCTCACAGTTTGAATTTCGGACTTGCTTCTCAGCACATTTTCCCCTGATGAAGAGGAATCATCTGCAGCCAGATTCAGCAGACAAGTTGTTTTGTTAAGCAGATCGCAACATTCCTGTTAACACTTCTTGAGCACCTACTGTGTGCCCGGCCTCGTGCTAGGTAGTAGGCTCCTCTTAGGTGAGGTGAAGGGACTTTGGCTGTGTCATTGCTCTGTGCCCGGAGTTGTCCAGGATGTTGTGCTGACATTCTCTTACTTGGTCCTCACGCATCCCTGAGCAGAAGCCATTAGTATGCGCTCTTTACAAATGAGGAACTGAGGCTCAGAAAGGGAAAGTGACCCATGTAAGGTCACACAGCCAGTAAGTGGGACCAGGGCCCAGATCTGTTCGTTTGCCAGTTCAAGCCTGTAAGCCTACTGCCTACCCCTTCCCCATGGCACCCAAAACAGACCCCACTCTGGGAGGCTGGTCCGGATCATTGGGGGTTTGATAGCCCCCCACCCGCCCTGTGAGTTTGGGACTCTGTGAAATCCTAGCATCTTCCAACCCAGGCTGGTGGGTGGCCTGCTAAAGGGGATGAGGGCAGCCCTTGCTCTGGAGAGCTCCCCAAAATCTGTACTGCCACCCAGGCAGGTCCTTGCTACCTGTGCAAGAGCCTTCTGTCACCCTTGAGCTTCTTTGGGACATTGTGTTCCCTGTGTGACCTCACAGAGCCCTGTGATCACTGAACCCTTTCACATGGCTCCTGTTGCTTTCACAGCAGCACCCGTTTTATCTGCTCCCGAGGCCCCTCGGGCCAGGGCACTGCCAGCCTCCTCTCCTCACCTCTCATCCTCACCCACCCATGCCCTCTGGCCCCACCAGCCTTACACCCACCATCCTTCCATCCCTCCTGTTCAGCGCTGCTCTATGACCCATGTCCCTGTGTCTTCCTTCTCTCCAAAGCCTTCTGTGACCTTGTTGGACACACCCCCACTTGGCTCTGTGCTGGAGTTCTGTCTTCTTCCCCTGTAGGCAGAAGCTCTCTTGTTTATCTCTCCTTCTTCCTCCTCAGAATCGAGTGCTGTGTCTGGCAAATCATAGGCATATAATAAATATTTATAGAATGAACAAATAACTGAGTTTGAAGAAGTGCCCTGTATCCTAGGTCCTCAGGCTCAGCCAATGTCCATGCTGGGCACGTGGTGGAGATCCAGGAGAATTAGATGGAGCATGTGTCATGGGACCCCCAGATTCATGAGAAACCCAGAAATGTTCACAGCTCAAACCACAGGTGACATAAGGCTCCATCCAATATTCATCCATTCATTTATTCAAAAAAATGTTCAGGAGCCCTGCTGTGTGCCAGCGCCAGCTTTAAATGCTGAAGGTACACTGAGTGGTGAACGAAGCAGCAAGCGCAGTGAGGAGACAGTGTGCAAGGAAGCACGGAACTCAGTGAAGTGAGTTCAGTCAGGCCACCGGCAGTGAAAAATAATAACACGAATGTGATAGGGCCACAGCCACGAAGTCAAGAGACGCCTGCTCCTTGGAAGAAAGGTTGTGACAAACCTGAACAGTGTATAAAAAGCAGAGACATCACTCTGCCGACAAAGGTTCCCCATAGTCAAAGCTATGGTTTTTCTAGTAGCCATGTACCAGTGTGAGAGTTGGACCATAAAGAAGGCTGAACAGCAAAGAATTGATGCTTTTGAGCTGTGGTGTTGGAGAAGGACTCTTGAGAGTCCTTTGGACGGCAAGGAGATCAAATCAGTCCATCCTAAAGGAAATCAACCCTGAGTATTCATTGGAAGGACTGATGCTGAAGCTGAAGCTCCAATACTTTGGCCGCCTAATGCAGAGTCAACTCATTGGAAAAGACTCTGATTCTGGGAAAGAATGAGGACAGGAGGAGAAGGGGGTGACCGAGGATGAGATGGTTGGATGGCATCACTGACTCCATGGACATGAGTTTGAGCAAACTGAGGGAGATGGTGAAGGACAGGGAGGCCTGGCGTGCTGCAGGCCATGGGGTCGCAAAGAGCTGGACACAACGGAGTGACTGAACAACCACAACTACGTGATAGGAAGTGACAGGGCAGGGCAGCAGTGTTGGAGAGCGTGGCATATCTGTGACCATTGGTGCGTTAAAAACCTCCCCACATTCAGTGGCAGGAAACACCAGTTTACTCTGCTTGCAGATTCTGTGGGTCAGGAATTCAGAGAGGATGCAATGGGGATGGCTGTCTCAGCTGCTCGGTGTTTGGGCCTCAGCTGGGGAGACTTGAAGTTGGCTATGCCTTGATGAGGGCTGGAATCATCTGAAGACTTCTCTGCTGATGTCTTATGGTTGAACTTGCTTGTCAGCCAGAACACTTCTGGGCAGCCTCTTGGTGTGGTCTGTCCACACAGGGTGGTGTGGGCTTCCTCACAGCATAGTGCCTGGGTCCCAGGAGAACAAGATGCAGTTTTACAGTCTGCTCTCAGAAGGCACTTCCACCCAGCTCTGCCTATCAAGGCAGTTACGGAGGTCCCCAGTGTTCACAGGGAGGGGACTTGGTGAAGGGCCTTCAGGAGGAGGAAGCTGCTCATCGAAGATCATCTTCCCTCCAGACAAAAAGGGGAGGACAAAGGCAGTGACCAGGGCCAGGGACAAGTTGGGTGTGTTTGGGAACAGGTCATTGTACCTGGAGGATCTGGAGGGAAGGAGAAAGCCTGCAGATAAAGTCAGGAGGGAGCCGGGCCAGGTCATGTCAGGTCTTACAGGCCCTAGAAGGGAGTTAGGATTTTATTCTAAATTAGCTGGGGGGAAAAAATTAGCTGGGAAACCATGCGACATTTTAACCAAGAATTGACGTCTTAATAGATTTGCCTTCTGGCTGCTATATAGAGAATGTGTTAACGGGAAATAAGAGACAGAGACCGTTATGGTGGTCTAGATCAGAGATGTTGGTGGCCCCATCCAGGGTGACAATCATGGAGGTGATGAGATGTGGTTGAATTCATATATGTTTTGAAAATGGAGCCAGAATGGACTGATGATGGATTGAATGTGAGAAGTGAGGGGTAAAGAGGAATCAAGAGTGACTGCTGGTTTTCTGCTTGGAGTTACTCTGTAGCTTCTGGGGAAGACTGGGGGGAGGACAGATTGTGGAGTGGGGACAGCGTGAACTGAGAGTCTGTTGCTGCTGCTGCTGCTAAGTCACTTCAGTCGTGTCCAACTGTGTGCAGCCCCATAGACAGCAGCCCACCAGGCTACCCCGTCCCTGGGATTCTCCAGACAAGAACACTGGAGTGGGTTGCCATTTCCTTCTCCAGTGCATGAAAGTGAAAAGTGAAAGTGAAGTCGCCCAGTCGTGTCCGACCCTTAGTGACCCCATGGACTGCAGCCTACCAGGCTCCTCTGTCCATGGGATTTTCCAGGCAAGAGTACTGGAGTGGGTTGCCACTGCCTTCTCTGAGAGTCTGTTGGGCCAACTTCAATTTGACATAATTAGTAGCCATCTGAGTGGATACGGTATACAAGTTCAAAGTCTATGGGGTAATCAGGTCTGAGGTTCAAGGGAATGTGAGAGCCTAGAGCTTCTAGTTGGACTATAAAGAAAGCTGAGTGCCAAAGAATTGATGCTTTTGAACGGTGGTTTTGGAGAAGACTCTTGAGAGTCCCTTGGACTGCAAGATCCAACCAGTCAGTCTTAAAGGAAATCAGTCCCGAATATTCATTGGAAGGACTGATGCTGAAGCTGAAGCTCCAGTACTTTGACCACTTGATGCAAAGAATTAACTCATTGGAAAAGACCCTGATGCTGGGAAAGATTGAAGACTGGAGGAGAAGGGGATGACAGAGGATGAGATGATTGGATGGCATCACCAACTCAATGGACATGAGTTTGATCAACCTCTGGGAGTTGGTGATGGACAGGGAGGCCTGACGTGCTGCAGTCTGTGGGGTCACAAAGAGTCAGACACAACTGAGCCACCGAACTGAACTGAGAGCTTCTAGATGGCATCAAAATTGAGAGCTCTTAACAGTCATTCATCTCAGAAGATCTCCTGAGTGCCTGCCCTGTGCTGCGTCCTGGGCTGGGAGCTTCCAGTTTGCAGATGAATGGTGTATTCCCAGTCCTGGAGGAACATTGGGAATCAGCCTGCATAGTTTTGAATCTTGGATCCATCACTCAACTTTGTGACCTGAGCAGGTAACTTCACTTCTCGGGGCCTTGTATCCTCATCTGTTTGGTGGGGCTAATAGCAGCACTTATTTGTCAGGGATGATGCAGAGACCAAAGGAGATAAGCTTTGCAGAGCACGTGCCTGGCACTCAACGAGGGCTCGACAGATGTGAATTACCTAATTAGCACTTATTCCTAGTGTGCGGTCTGGATACTTTGTAAAGAGAATGGATGTCTTTTCTGAGCTAGTGAAGATGGGGAAATGAGCCTCACGCGTGAGCTGGGTGTGAAGTCCTTTGGTGGGGACTGCCCCACGTGTTCCACACAGTGCTCCTGCCCAGTGAGCCACGGCCCGCCACCCTCCCCGGTCAGAACCTGCCCCTTCCTCTTGCACAGATTCTTGGGCTCATCCATTGACATGGGCCACGTGGCATCAGGGCCGTCCATCCCAGCTCTACCACAATACTCATTTTGTGACCTTGGACGCATGTCACCTCTTTCTCAGTCTCAGTTTTGTGGTCTCCAAAATGAACATGATGCCTGTCTGGCAGGATCAGATGTGTACTGGGTGACTCCAGAGGCCACCAGGCAGAGGGAGCAGAGGAGGAGAGGAGCTCTGCAGGGCCCGGGGGGCCCGGGAGCCCAGCTGCACGTGTGGGAGGAAGGCACCGTGGGCGCCCAGATGCTCCGCGGCGGTGCGGCAGTCACAGCTCTTCCCCACGCCAGGCTGGTCCCTGGCAGGATGAAAGGGCCGCGCCTCGGCCCTTTTGAAGGCGCCCCCTCTCATCCTGGAGGACAGCTGGAGACAATGTGTTGCTCCCTGAACCCCTAACGAAGGCTCGACTCGCCTCTGTTTATTTGTCTTTATACTTCAACAGTGCAAATGCATTTCTTGCTGGGAAAAAAAAATGCTGACCATTTTAATGTGAAACTAAACAGTTTCAGACAGTCAAATACTTACTCCATAAACACCAATATTTTTCAAGGTAAACTGTGGAGGTTTCTTCTGTCCATTTCTGCCCTCCCTCCCCACCGGTCCCTGTTCCTGGCCCACATTCACGTGGTCGAACACACTTGGTTGGAGGAAGGCACTGTCAGAGGACAAGCTGGATTCAGACTCACTTCTCTTCCCAGCTTTTTACAACTGTTAATCTGATGGAAATTCTTTGGCCTGAGAAAAAGAAACAGAGTGGACTCAGTGTGCATCTTTATTAATGGGCGTCCTTCTTTCCCCAAATCATTACAGAACCAGGGAGCTCCTGCAGTGGGCAGGGAGGTGGGGTGATGGAGACCCAGGTGTGTTTTGGGGGTGGAGTGGCCTTCTCAAGCCTCAGGCCTGCAGTCAGCTCAGGACTGGGGGCTGGCGGGAAGGCTGGGCAGAGCCTCGGGTGCTTCTTATAGAAGGGGGCCAGGCGAGTGCTGGGGGGCATGGCAGTGGGCCAGGAATCAGGCTCTTTGGGCCATGGACTTACAGGGGGACCTCGGGAAACTCCCTCCCTCTCTATGCCTCAGTTTCCCCATCACATGTGAGGTAAGGGGTGGGATTCAACCAATGGTTTTCAGATTCTGTGGTGTTTTGTGTCCAGCAGCAGAATTCTTTATTTCCAGCAGAATCTCACGGTGGTCACACAGCTTTGGCTGAAATGGGAGGCAAGACTGGCAAGGATGAGAGCCCTGCTCTCTGGGGAGCCCAACCCCCACAGGGCCCTGTTTGGAACCCCTTGGCCTGGCTGCTGTGTCAGAGCCCTTCTCCCTCCGACAGTTTGTGATTGGATGTCTTGGTGGCATAGAGTGTCCCCAGCGATGGTGGCCAGGCTCCTCCTGCCTTCCAGATGCAGTCCCCATCTACCTCTCTCTCCTTGTTGCTCAGAGCTGTAATCTCCAGCATGTCAAATAACTTCTGTTTTCCTAAACGCACCCCCCTTTCCTGCTCTGGAGTACCCTACACCTACTGTTCCTTCTGCCCAGATCACCTTCCCCGTGCTCTTTATTAATTCTTTGTGACCCCTACTTGTCACACATTAGCTCGGGCATCAGCCCCTCTAGAATGCTTTCCCTGAGCTGCACACCATTCCCCTGGGTGCTTGTAGCTTCCCAGGCTGCCTTCTGCCTCAGCGCTGAGCTCCTAGGCTTGTCCCTCGACCCCAGGGGTGGGTCTCTCCTGCCTCAGGAGGTCCCGGAGGGCCAGGCTCCAAAGTGCCTTAGCTCTGTGTCCCCAGGCCCAGTGCAGACTCATCTGTGTGATGGAGGGATGGGTGGGTGGCCGGGGAAGGAGGTAGAAGGTTTGATGCTGACTGCCTAGGAGAGCATGATCTGACAGTGGTACATACACAAGCCTGGCCCAGAAGCAGGGCTCTGCTGCTGCTGCTGCTAAGTCACTTCAGTCGTGTCCGACTCTGCGTGACCCCATAGACGTCAGCCCACCAGGCTCTCCTGCCCCTGGGATTCTCCAGGCAAGAAAACTGGAGTGGGTTGCCATTTCCTTCTCTAATGCATGAAAGCGAAAAAGTGAAAGTGAAGTCGCTCAGTCGCGTCCGACTCTTAGCGACCCCATGGACTGCAGCCCACCAGGCTCCTCCATCCATGGGATTTTCCAGGCAAGAGTACTGGAGTGGGGTGCCATTGCCTTCTCCTACGTGGGCTGCTAGGAGACACCCCCTGCCCTCTCCCAGTTCTCGGAAGTTTTGGAAGCAGGGCTCAGGGCTCCCAAAACTTCCGAGAACTGGGAGAGGGCAGGGGGTGTCTCCTAGCAGCCCACGTGAGTGGGCCCCCTGTGGCCAGCTGAGTGTGGAGCTCCCCTGTTCCGTCCTGTCTCCAGGCCCAGCTCCTTCTGGTCTCTGCTCTAGAGGAGCAGAGAGCAAGGACCCGGGAACAGATGCGTCACCCTTGGCCCAAGCCCCCTTCCCAGCAGGGGTTTGCAGCCAGCTCTTCAGGCTCACTCTTCTTATCCCAAAAAGAGCGGTGACAGTGTTCCTGGGAGGGGGCTGCAGGCATGGAGCGAGGTGGGCATTGTGGCGTCAGGAGGCCCCTCGGCCTCTCCTTCTTGCTCTCCCTTGGGTGGCACCTTCAGGTCAGAGACCACAGCACAATACGGGGCAGTCCTTCCTGTTGGTAGGACATGGTTGAAATCTGTTGTCGGTCACCCTGTGCCAGCTTTGAATAGGGCTCAGTGTGGTGACCTGGGGAAGAAGTCCTGCTCTGTCCCAGGGTGGAGAAGGCTGAGCCCATAAACAGCAAAGAAAAACAGCCAGTTGCTGAGGACAGGACAGACAAGCAGACACGTCCCTTCATCTTTCTTGTTTGCAGTCCATGTGCCAAGGTCTTGGTCAGAATTCAGAGAAGTAAACAGAAAATAAGTGTCTTGTGAAAGCTCTTTAAAAATACTTTACCACCAAAACACATACCCCAGACCAGAACTGAACTGTGTGCCTAAAAATGGGAGCTATCAGCAAGTAAGGGAGTCCCAAAGTCTGCGACCCAGTGCTTCCTCTGCCAATAAGCTTGCTTACTCTGGAGCAGTCCGTGCCCGGGCGGTGATGGGGGCCACCCTGGACGTGGGCCGGGCCAGGCTGCGTCTAGACACGTGCTGCAGCAACCATCCTTTCCCAGCACTGACAGACCGTTTAGCGTGGCCTTTCGCCAGCCCTGTGCCTCGCCTGCCCCCACACCCCTCCCTGGCACCCGCCTCACCCCAGCCACATGCAGCTGGAAATAGACTAGCCAGCAGAGAGGGCTGGTGCCCAGCTGGCACTCCTTGTCTGTGGGAAGCAGGTGGCCCTGGCAGCCACCCAGCTGCTTGGGCTGGGGTCTCTAACGACGCCTCAGGTGATACCTTAGTGGTGGGAGAGGATACCTTAGTGGTGGGAGAGGATCCCACGGCCCCTTGCCTCGCCCTGGCTCACGTGCTGGCCGCCAAGGGGTCACATGCCAGTGTAGTTGTTGGGAGGAGCCTTGGCGGAGGCCCCGTGGAATGGGATCCTCCTGGGGCCCTTCTTCCCATTGGAGGAGTCTGGGGTCTTCAGCCTGGCAGTTGGCTCCTCGTGCTCGGGGCTCTGCCTGCCACTCCAGCCTTGCCTTCTCACCCTACAAATGAGAAGCCTGTCCCCACCCTCTGTGCTCCTCCCGCCTTGGAGGACGACCCCTCTTGGCTGCCCTGAGCGCTCCAGTTCATCCTTGAGCACCCCTTCCCTGGCCTTCCTGGCAGCATGACATGGTCCCCACACTGCCCATGGACCAACCAGAGGCACAGTGCTCCTCAAGCAGAGTTGAAAAGGTCTGTTTACTTACCCATCTTCCACACGTGGAATAATTATACAGAAACACTCAAAGAAATCAATAGACAAGACAGAAGATAATTCCCCCATTAGCTTGCCACCCCAACAGGTCAACAGCTTTCAGGTCCTAATGTTCTTGTCTGAGGTCATCTGTGTGCAGAACTGACCATATATGGTTAGGATCGTGCACTGATGTTTGTATGCCGCTTCCAGCCCCAGATCCTATCAGAACTTTTGTCGCTGTTGATGTGTGATCACGTAGCCAAGATGTGGGGCTGGAATCTGAGTCCAGGATGTGGGGGGCCTGACTGAGAGCTGCTGCTAGGGTGGCCATCTGGTTGGGAGAAATGGTTTGTAACCTCTGGTCAGCAGCTGCCCGCTGAGTACCCGCACCTACCAGTGAGGGGATCCGGAGATGAATCAGACGCGACTCCCACCCTCGGGGAGCTCTAGGCTCTGTGCAGTAATACTCACAGCTCGGTGTCCTTGGTGTCATTAACATTGACCCGAAGTGCTGGCAGGGAGGGGGCCATCTCCCCGTGCCAAGTGGGGACAGGGATGGGGCGAGGGGAGGAGGAAAGGGCAGGTACAAAGCCTGGAGCTGAAGAGGCTCAGCCAGAAAGGAGTGCGGATCGAGGAAGAAGAGAGGACAGAGGCATGTGACATGGCAGCCTGCTCAGTCAGAGAGGAGCGCGGGCTCAGGAGGAGTAGACAGAGGCGTGTGAAATGGCGGCCTGCTCAGTCAGAGAGGAGCGCGGGTCTCAGGAGGAGTAGACAGAGGCGTGTGAAATGGCGGCCTGCTCAGTCAGAGAGGAGCGCGGGCTCAGGAGGAGTAGACAGAGGCGTGTGAAATGGCGGCCTGGCTCAGTCAGAAAGGAGCACGGGCTCAGGAGGAGTAGACAGAGGCGTGTGAAATGGCGGCCTGGCTCAGTCAGAAAGGAGCGCGTCGGCTCAGGAGGAGTAGACAGAGGCATGTGAAATGGCGGCCTGGCTCAGTCAGAAAGGAGCACGGGCTCAGGAGGAGTAGACAGAGGCATGTGAAATGGCGGCCTGCTCAGTCAGAAAGGAGCACGGGCTCAGGAGGAGTAGACAGAGGCATGTGAAATGGTGGCCTGCTCAGTCAGAAAGGAGCGCGTCGGCTCAGGAGGAGTAGACAGAGGCATGTGAAATGGTGGCCTGCTCAGTCAGAAAGGAGCGCGTCGGCTCAGGAGGCGTAGACAGAGGCATGTGAAATGGTGGCCTGGCTCAGTCAGAAAGGAGCGCGGGCTCAGGAGGCGTAGACAGAGGCGTGTGAAATGGTGGCCTGGCTCAGTCAGAAAGGAGCGCGGGCTCAGGAGGCGTAGACAGAGGCGTGTGAAATGGTGGCCTGGCTCAGTCAGAAAGGAGTGCGGCGGCTCAGGAGGAGTAGACAGAGGCGTGTGAAATGGCGGCCTGTCAGCAGAGGCACACACCATTGCTCCTGAGCCTGAGACATGGAGACCCAGACCAGCAGACGCAGGCCTGGTGGGGGACTTTCTCCGTCTGCACCTTGGGCACCTCAGATGCCAGCCTGGCTCCTCGCCCCCTCCTTCAACAGCCACCAGGGCCCTACCTACTGCTCCAGCCTCACCAAACATATGCACGTGGGTGTGCACGCGCACACACACTCTCACACACACAGCAGGCATCCCATCCCCAAACACAGCTCTCCCTGAGCTGGTCCTTGTGCAGTTTAGACAGAGGCTCCGCAACCCCAGAGTTTGGCCTCCCAATCCTGGGTCTTACCTGGTCTCACCCCTTCTCCCACCCTGGTCGGGCAGCTCCCTGGGGGCAGGCCTTGACGACATGCTCACTCCCTGTTCCCTGCCTGTTGAATGAATGAACGAACACAAACACATGTGCCGTCACAGCTCTCTGGGGGAGACAGGGCGTTAGAAAGATGACTTCAGATGGAATGGCGGTTCTTGCAGACGTGCTCTCGGGTGGGAAGCCAGGAAACTGTGTACAGAGTAACGGGTCCAGCAGGCAGGATGCAAAGGTTTGTGCCAGAATCCTGCCTCTGGGGATTCATCTGCAGATAAGTCCCTCACAGCTGCCCAGATGTGTCCCTCCCAGGGGAGTTCACTAAGAGTGGAGGAGAGACAGCACTCTAAGGCAAGGGCAGGGGGTCCTTGCAGCCTGGACAGCAGCAGGTGAGAAGGGCAGCCAGGACTGAGCCCCAGCCTGCCCAAGGCGCTGACTCAGCTCTCAGTGAAGCAGGACCAAAGGGTCATGATCTCAAGGGCGAGAGGGCAAAAGAGTGATTCGTTACCACTAGCTGAAACTCAGCACATGAAAAAATAAAATAGATGCTCGTGATAGGAGTTGTGGCTAGAGTATAAATTTGTTGATCTTTGTTCCCCCTCTGTTTTTCAAAATTCCTTATACATTCACATTTTTGAATAATGAAAGTTTTATTGGACAAGTGATAGGGACCCATGCTAAGCTCTTGAGGGCAGTTATGCTATGAAAAGGTCATGCCACAGCCTGGCCTGGAAAGGGAGAGGGGCAGCCTTGGGGAGACACGGCGGTCCTTGTGATGCTCAGCCAGGCTCAGTGCTGCCTTTTCCACGAAGCTCCCTGGTGCCCATGTCAGCCCTCTACCTCTGCCCGCTACTTTCTTGAGTGTATCAACTCTCCTGGCACAGACTCATTCCTCAGTCCCACTGTGTCTGCATGACCCACCCAGGGCCTGGCAATGAGGGACTGCTGAGCGCAGGAAGGAAATGACCAGCTCACTGCCAGCCCAGTGAAGAAGCCATCACAGGCTGGGGTGGGAGCCCATGAGGGAGCCCCCATTCACGGAGAAGTCCCAGGACCAACTGGAGATGGGCGCTGTTGGGGAGAAGAAAGGAAACGGGCCACTGGGAAGCACCCAGAGCAGCCCCATAAGGCCCAGATCTTAACTCAGCAGAAGTTGGAAGAAAACATTGAGTTTAATTGGGAAGATTTGATGCTTGAAGGTTCGGAATTCCAGGTAGTAGCAATGGTGGGAAATTTACACTGGGTGCAAGGCATTTGACCTGGCCAGAGTCAGGTTTGATGGACTGACCAGAAGGCCCATGTGCACCGGGGCGGTCCGGGGAGCTCCTGGGCTCACCTTGACTCTGTGGAGTCTTTCCCAAGGCAGTGGGGCTCCCCCCTGCCCCCCATCCAAGCCCGCAGGGGTAATCACAGCCAGCTGGGCCTGCTTTATTTCTGAGGATATTCATTAAGAATCCTGTCAAAAGCATTTCCCCTTCTATTCTTAGAGCGTCTTGCTTTGATTCCAGGGTTTGTTCCGTTAGTTGGTTTTTCTCCCTTCCCTCTTTCCAGTCCTCCATTCTCATCCCCATCAAAATAGATTGTTCAGAGCTCCAGTGCCTCCCACAGATGTCCGTCTAGGATCACGTTCCCAGCTGCCCTGTCAGAGGCCTGAGGGCGGGAGACGAAGGCACCCAGCTCCCGTCCTGGGCCAGTCACCCACACGTCGGTGACCGAGGGCAGGCCGTGCCCACTGCTTGCAGCTCCTGTTATAACGCTCCGCTCCTGCCCCGGGCTGAGGCCAGCTGGGACACCGTAATGGGAGTGCTGACATGGAGCAGGGGCTCAGGGAACGGGAGTTCCCTTCTGTCTCCTGCAGCTTTTTCTCCTGCCCTTGCTGGAGAGATTAAAGGAAGAGCTGGTCTGGCCACAGATGGCATAGACCAAGGGCAATGATGAAGTGTCATTCAAGGGGACAGCCCACTGTCTTCAAGCCCCTACTCCCTCCACCCGCTTCCCCAAGCACTACTCAGAATGGGTTTTCTGCAGCTGAAGACGTTGGTCCTCATGTGAGTGGAGGCACCACAAAGCAGGAAGGCACTTCAGGCTTCCCCAGCTTACCAAGCGTCCCACGTGGCTCTGTTCGTTTGTTGTGCACCAGAGCCCACAGGCTGGCAGTGTTTGAGGGTATTTACTTCTCTCCATCCTCATCTCCCTATGAGCTGCCCACAGGCAGGGTTGTGCTCACCCACTCAGTGGGGTTAACTGCTGGGCAAGGCTGTGCCAGGCAGATAAGCGAACCTAGGTCTTCTCCAGCCAGCTCTCACTCTGCCCCCCTGCAAACCCACCGGCCAGCACTCAATCCTGTCCCTGATCCAGCACTGCCGCCCGGGGCAGCCCCTCCAGGGCCACTCGGCCCATCCCTGACGGGGCAGGCCCGCAGCCAGGACCTCCAGGCCAGAGCTGCCTGCCCCAGCCAGTTCTCAGTCCGTACTCGGTCCACAAACACGCGCTGTTTAAAACCCCGAGACACAGCCACACTCAAGATGTCCCTGTCCCCAAGGACTCTGCGTTCTCTGAGGAGACGGAGAAGCAAACACAAAGCAGACGCCAGTGACGAGGTGCCGGATGGCTCCCAGGTGTTTGGGCTGAAGCGACTGTGGGTGGTGCTGCCGTTTGCTGAGATTCAGAAGGCTGAGGCGGGGCCTGCGCTCTGCTTTGTTCTCTTCTGCTTCCGTTGTGGAGGTGGAGACAGTTCACTGTGGGCCATGTTGGGCTTGTTAGGCTTGTCCTGCCTGTTGGACATTCAAGACCAACTGATTGCAAGTGCTGATTTCTGAGTCTGGGGGGTGGTGGAGCGGACAGCCCTAGAGGTTTGGGCAGTGTTAGCCAGTAGCTAGTGGAAAAGCCATGGGACAGGGTGACAGCTCCTAGGAATGGAGCCCAAGAGGAGCCCAGGTTTCTGGACATGGCCCCCACAGGTGCACTCACCTCCCGGGCCTACTTTAAAGGAGGGACTGTCTACAGAGTTGGAGAAAGTGTTTGCCAAGGGTCTACTATCTAGGATATATAAGAACTCTTACAACTCAACTGTAAAAAGACAGCCCAATTTAAAAGTGGGCCGGGGGGCTTCCCTGGTGTCTTGGTGGTAAAGAAGTCGCTGTCAATGCAGGAGATATGGATTTGATCCCTGCTCCGGGAAGATCCCACATGTCATGGAGCAACGAAGCCCGTGCACCACAACTATTGAGCCTGAGCTCTAAAGCCCGGGAACTGCAAGTCCTGAAGCCCACGTGCCCTTGAGCCCATGCTCTGTAACAAGGGAAGCCCCCTCAATGAGAAGACCACGAACTGCAACTAGAGATAACCCCCACTTACCACAATCAGAGGAAAAGCCCACACAGCAGTGATGACCCAGCGCAGTCCAAAATAAATAAATAAAATTTTTAAACCTCAATTCAGAAGCGGGCCAAGGATTTGAATAGCCATCTCTGCACTGTTAAGCAGCTGGTAGTCGCCGTCCCCCGAGAAGGGTGACCCAGGTGGTGAGCAGGCCGGAACCTGAATCAGGAGGGAGCAATTCCGGAAGCTGAGGCCGCTCTGCTCGGAGAGCAGGAGGCCGAGGCAAAACTGAGCGCTCCCTTTGGATGAGGCTTGTGGTCGTTTTCCCAGCTCAGGAGGGACTTTGCCATCCCCCAGAGGGTGTCCACCCTGTGACCCCCTGCAGCTCTTGCGCCGGCTTTGTCCAACGGTAGTGAAGATGGATCGGTGCCCGGTGTGTACTGCACGGCGCCGAGTGCCCACGTATGTTTGTATTTAATTTCTGACTGGGATGCGTCTCCACTGCTGCTCCCAGGCTCTCTCTGGTCGTGGCGAGTGGGGGCTTCGTCGTGGCACACGGGCTTCTCACTGTGGTGGCGACTCTTGTCTCCCAGTGCAGGCTTGAGGTGCGCGGGCTTCGGTCGTTGTGGCACACAGACTTAGTTGCCTCGAGGCATGTGGAATCTTCCCCGACCAGGGATCGAAGTCCCGACCGAGTCCCCTGCAGTGGCAGGCAGATTCTTAACCACTGGGCCACCGGGGGAGCCCTGTGCTAGGGGTTCTACCACCATTATTTTCTTAATTTCCCCAAACAGCCTCAAGTACTATTATCTCTGACTTTTAGAGAAGAAAACCAGGGCCCCAAATGGCTAAGCACAGTGCCAAGGTCACAGAGCAAGACCTCACTGAATCCTGTGCCCCAGATGCCATGACTTGCAGGGCAGGAACCAGGACCCATAGGTAGTAGTCTCAGGGAGACATGTTTATAGGCTATGTATTTATAAGACACATGATTGTAAGGAGCGGTCAGCAGTTGGAGTTAGGCAGCAAACTTCTTAGATGTTCTGTGATGCTCAGCCATCACTGGGAGATCGCAGACAAGGGGGCGCCCAGCTGAGGGAGGCAGTGACCAGACCCTGAGGACCAGCAGCCTCGGCAGAGCTCTGTCCCACCCTGGATGGCTCCTCGGGTCTGGGTGTGAGCGTGCTGGTCTGGAAAGCTGACCCCACCAGTCATCGCCCAGTGCTGAGCTTGGACTCCAGCCTAGCCCGAGGGGCTCGGTGTCAGAACAGGGCTACAACTGGAGACCCTGTGTCTTCTGCACACAACCAACCTGCTGGGAAGACAGGAGCCCCAGAGAGGGCCCCAGCTGATGCCCCAGACCGGGAGGTAGACGGGTCCCGGGAGGCTCCAGTCACACCTCCTGCCTGCTATGCCAGCACTTCTGACAGCTCGGGGAGTATCCTGGATCTGGCAGAATCCAGGCCCCAAAGCTGCTCTAAGACTCATGTGTATTTTACCCGAAATCTAATCCATCTGGTTCTCATTTATTTACACTTAACTCATCAAATGCAATTTTGCAAGAGCCGCTCGATAGCCAAGAGGCCTTTCTGCCTAAGCCTCCCTTCTGAAAGGAGCCGGAGGAGGGGCGGGGGCCTCGGTCCTCCGGGACCAAGAGGGAGTTCTCAGGGTTGAAGGCTGAGTTTGGTTTCTGAGACGGGCCAATGCTGCTGCCTCGGTGTCCGGACCCTTGTTGGGAGCTGGGATGGTGGAGCCGGGCACAGAGCCGGACACACAGTAGGCTCTTGGCAGCCGGCAGAACATGGGTGGGGTTCAGGCAGAACACAGAGTCTCTGTTTCAAATTGTGAAGTGTTCATGGGAAACACAAAGCAACCAAAGCTGGATCCAGAAGTAATTTCTCGTTATAAATAACTGCAAACCTGGATTCTTGGTCCAAAGTAGGACAAACAGTCAACTATTAATAAAAAACAAACACCAGCATCTTGGGCCAGAAAGCAGACCTCATGGGCAAACCGCAGCCCTGCCTGCGGAGGCCTTTCAGAAGCACGTCGACCTGCAGCCCCTTGGTGTCAGCTCTGGAAGCCTTCTTGCTGGAAAACAGCCACATCCATCACTGCACGCGGGCCGGTGGAGTGGGCCCATCAGCCGCTGGTGGGCATGCGGGCGGCCTTTTCCACGTGAGTGGTGGGCACACTGAACAGAAATGGGGAGAAGTTACAGCTAGGGTTGGTCTCTCCCGACCGCAGCACCCAAAGCTGTGCTCATGCATGGCACTGCAGAGGGGGGCGGGGGCGCCTGACCCCAGAGACCTTGCTTGGACTCCATCTTTGGTGCTTGGCTTCCCTGGTGGCTCAGACGCTAAAGCGTCTGCCTGCAACGCGGGAGACCTGGGTTCAGTCCCTGGGTCGGGAAGATCCCCTGGAGAAGGGAATGGCAACCCACTCCAGTACTCTTGCCTGGAAAATCCCATGGACAGAGGAGCCTTGTATGCTGCAGTCCATGGGGTCACAAAGAGTCGGACACGAGTGAGCAACTTCACTCCACTTTGGTGCTTAGGGTGCTGTGTGCTGCTCTCACCAGAGTCCTCACTGAGGCCACTGGGATTGAGGAGGAGGAGGGTAGAGAGGCCGGGCCGTCTGGGGCTGGGTTTGTGGAGCCCTGGTGGAATCTCCTGTAGGAGGAGACGGAGACCCAAGGGGAGGCTGTGCCCTGGGAGGGGAGGCGGGACAGACAGGCAGGACGATGAGGAGAACCACCAGCCTCAGGGACTGCTGAGCGTGGGGTGCACAGAGGCAGGGGTTTTGGGGCCGGGCTGGCTGGGTCAGGGCAGGCAGAGCCGGAGCCTGACCCCTGCTTGGCCTCCTTGGGGCCCTAGTCCCCCTCCCTCCCTCCCACCTTCCATGGTCAATGCACATCAGGCTCAGGACCTCCGGCTGGGGAGCAGCCCCCAAGGCACGTATGTGTCTTTTACCCTGGACTACACTGGGACCTGTTTCAGATGATGTCTTCTCCCAACCATGCCAGCCAAGGCCACCAGGGCAGGGACTCTCCCTTCCCAGCACCCTGGCCTGCCACCCCAACCCTGAGCCAGAAGATGGGGCACTCCAGCAGTCCTGGAGGCTCAGCTGAAGATGTGTGTGTGTTACAGGAGGGAGCACATTTTCGGGGGGGGCGGGGCGGTGGGGGGCGTGGGGAGTTGCTGCAGGCTAGTGCCTTCCAGAGGGAGACCTGGCTAGTCCAGGCAGCCCACGATGAGCTCTGTGCCAGACCTTCACAGTGCTGGAGCCTTCGGGGCCCTTTCTCCACTCTGCCGTTCAGATCTTCTGTTGCCAATTAAAAGGGTTTCCCGAGAGGAGCCTCCTAGCGTCTGCCCCGGAGCCCACAGGGCCTCCTCTCTGCTTTGGAGCCAAGGCCCTGTGCCGAGGAGCTCCCTGCCTTCTGGGAACATTCAGCCATGGTCATAAATAATGATGAAGGACCACGGGCTGCCAGCAGGGTTCGGAGGCGGAGCGCGCCCCCATCCCCCTGGGAGCCTGCTCGGGGATCACGGGTCGTGGGCAGGAAGCAGGCTTGCTCTGGGCCTTCACCGCATACATATAGGCTCAGCCTCCACCCGGGGCCTTGGTAGTTGGTCGGTGACACTCTGGCTTGTCAGTCTTCCCCTCTGCCAGCAGGACTGGAAATAGGAGCCAGGAGGACCCAGGCAGGGCCGGGTTGGTGAGAGCCCTGGTGGAATCTTCTCGAGGAGGGATGTGCAGCCCATGGGAGCTTCCAGAATCCTCTCTCGCCCAAGTGGTCCCAGGCCCTCCCCACCTGTGCCCTGCACCTTCCACAGCTCCTCTCCTCATCTTCCAGCCTCAGTTACAGACCACCCCCCACCCCACCCTCGGCTCCCGTCACCTCTTCCACGGAGCCTCTGCCTCCATGCTCAGGTCTCACACACCGGCAGCCCAGTGAGCAGGGGCTTGACCAGAGGCGTTCATTCTGGGGCCCCTGGCAGCTCACGGGGAGTGGGGCATGCAGCAGGGGCACAGTGTTTGCCGGAGAAGTGTTTCCGGTGGATTTCAAAGGCGAGGGCTTCTGTCTGGACAAAGAGGGCGAGGGTGTCCCGGGAAGAGGTGTATGTGTGCATGTGAAGGCACGTGTGATTGACGGAGAGTTGAGGGGGCTGAAGAGGCAGGCCGCCTGTAGAGAGCCCTGATTGAGCCCTACGGCCAGCCCAGAAGGAATCCGGACAGTGCCCTGCTCCGGGGGACTGACCTTCTATGGCAGAGCTCCCCGTCACTGCGGTGTGCAAGCACACGTGTGCTCCTCCATGTGTCTGCTCACTCCTGAGCACACAGCCAGCCTGACCCTCTGTTGAGGGCAAGGACGTGCAGGAGACTCAGGTCTGTCATCAGCCCAGAGCAGAGACAGGACGGCCAAGCCCAAGGGACAAAGTTGGAAACAAATCGGCTTGGCTGGGAGCCAGGGGCTGGCAGATTCTGCCCAGGACTAGGAAGACTTTGGGGAGGAGGGAGCTTCTGCCCTGGGTTTTGGAGGCATGAGCCTGTCGGGTCGGGGAGGACTGTAGCCTAAACACCCAGGAACCTGACTGTCACCGCCATGACTGGGCAAGAAGTGTCCTCACTCGGAGAGGCTGAGTCATGGGAGAGTAAGGAAGGGCTTTGGATCCAGACCCACAGGGATTCCTGTCCTCTTTCCACCTGTTTTATAGCACTGGGCAAGTCTCTTACCCTCTCAGCTTCTCGTCTGAGAATCAGCGTGCTAAGAATAATGTTCTCTGTGCGGATATGTTGTGCCGATATGTTAAGATAGTGCCTGGGCCTTCCAGCTGGGACCTGGCCAGCCATGAGGGCTATCATTTATGATAAAAAGGCTCCTGGCACCTTGCAGTCAACGTGGATGCTCATGTAGGGGGTGGGGGAACCCGAAGAGGGGCCCCTCCGAGCGTGGAGCTGCCTGGAGAGCAGGAAGAGGACTGCGCGAGTCTCAGGCACTCCAGAAGGGCTTCCTGGAGGACACAGTCTGAGTTCCTCCTGTGCACAAGATCTTGGCACCTCACATGGGCCACAGGCCAGGGACAGAACTCAGGTTGTCCGACTCCCGGGTGTGGGTGCTCTCCTTGCCATGGGGCCCCTCTTACAATGGAATATCCCATGTCCTTGGGAGCCAAGGAGCAGTGTGTAGTGGGCTCGCCCCCATTAGGAGGGCCCAGGAGCTAATATTTCCCATAGCGCTCTGGTGGGCCTGTTCAGGCTCTCCAGGGGACCCCAGTCTGTCCTAGGCCAGTGGGCAGGCATCTCAAGGACCAGCCGCCCCCGCTGGTCACTGTGCAGACCTCACTGTGGGTCGCATCTGTAGACCTGCAGACACAGGGGTGTGAGGGGTATGAGGTGGGCCTAAGACCCTTAATCCAGTTGCTAGAGCAGCTGGTAATGGCCTCAGACTCCCCAAAGGGATTCTGAGGCCGTGATTACTTGACCAAGTTGGGGGAGGCCTGTGCTAGGGCCATAGTGGAGAAAGAGTGCCAAAGGGCCAGTCCCCTCTTCCTCCTGCTTAATCTTGGGGCTTTATCATTTGGGAGTAGGGAAAAGAAATGTTTACATGGCTTCACATTTGTTTCAAATTATTCATCAGTGTTGGAGAGTCATTGTTCCCTGCTAATGTAAATAGCCCCGTCCCAAGGCCGCCACCCTGCCAGCCCGCCGCGGCCCTGTAGATGTGTGACATCAGCACCGTGGGTCCCCAGCTTCCAGTGCAGCGAGGAGGTGGGCCAGGCCCAGTGGGCGGCCCCAGGGCCTTCACAGACGCTGGGGTGAGCGCAGTGTCTCCACACCATGAATTCCGCGTCTGAGAGCTGTCGTTTGTTTTACCAGTTGAACCTTTTCTAGGGCTGGGGAAGCTGAGGTACAAAGACTCTTCAAGAACCTCGAAGAATGTGACTTGAAGGAGGTCTGGCCTGAGTCCCAGGAGCAGCTCCCAGGATTCAAGCGTCACCGTTATGTGTGCGCTGAACTGCAGGCGTCAGAGCCCCTGGCGGGTGTTAACTGGGAAGGTTCAGGGCAGCCTCGGCAGGCTGGGACTCTGCTCAATTACTCCTGCAGGCTGGCTTGGCTTTGCGTTGGTAGCTGGGGGGTTCATGGACGTGTTCAAGGTGACACCCAGCTTGCATTCACTTCAAGAGCAGCTGGGGTTCTTCATCTCCTGAATCCGAACATGCTTGCCCGTGTGACCAGCTTCGCAGTTGGCCCCAAAGCACATGCTCAGGAGCTGCACAGCAGGTCTGAGTCCTGCCTTTGCTCCAGGCAGCTGTGTGACTTTCTCCAAACTACTTCAGCTCTCTTCGCCTCAGTGTCCTCATCTGTAAAATGGAGTCAGTAACACAACCTATTGCTCAGGGTTGCGGCAAGGATCAAGTGCATAACACTCAGTGACCACTCAGGGGAGGTTAGCTTTGTGTTGTTTTTAGTAGGAGGAGCAGGGCCCAGAGCTGTTCACGGTCTAGTGCGGGCAGGGGCGGACTGCTGGCGGGTGGAGGGGAGGTGCCCCCAGCCAAGGTGACCCTGACACCGGGCCTTTAGGGAGCCATCAGTAAGACTTGTTGAGTGGAGAAAGGGCTTCAGAAAAATCCCTCTCCACCCCTCCCAGCTTCCCCCGGGACCCCCTCTCAGCCTCCTCTCAGCAAGAGCCGCCTCTACCTTCTACCGTTTCAGCTGTAACTGCTGGTGGCTTTTAGAGTTCAGAGCCCCGCCTCCCTCCTAGCTACCGCACGGCTGACATTTGAGCTCACGGGAGAGTAATGACCTGCCTCGCCGTCGGCCTCAAAGGCTGCCGCGTGGGCTCGTGGGTGGTGAAGGCTGTCCCCGAGCCTAAGTAGGACCCAGCTGACAGGGCGCCAGCGCTGAGCCCTCCCCAGTTCAGGCCGGTCAGTCTGCCTGATGCTTTACCTCTTCCCATGCTTTTGGTTCCAGTTCTGAAAGATGGCTGTGTTGAAAAGAACTGTTTAAAGAGTTCAGTGCCAAAGTGAGGTGTGTGTGTGTGTGTGTGTGTGTGTGTGTGTGCGCGTGCACACAAGCGCAAATGCACAGGCCTGTGTATTAGGGTTGTGGGCTTGGCTCGAAGCAGCCAGTAGCTCACGTTGCCTTTGTGGTTTCATATATTTGCCTATTAAAATGACAATACAGACATGGCACATTAAGGTTTAAGAAGCCCTTCTTTCATTAAACAAACTGACAGTGTAGGGGGTTATGACTTCGGTAATTGAAACATGCTGTTCTGTTCAAGACCAGAGCTCCATAAAGACTCTTTTCAGCCAATAGCACCCTTTGTGCCAGCAGCCTCTGGTCAAAAATGAGTGTCGGCCCTGAGGTCTGTCTCTCCCAGAGAGTGGGAAAGACCGCTTGGCAGCCTTCCGCGGCAGTCTTGGCAGCCAGAGGTCAGGGCCTTTTAAAAACCTCCCCTTCTCTAGGCTTTTGAAATCAATTTGCAAGGCAGAAAGCAGGCTGCCCTGGCCTCCAGCCTCTCCCTCGTGGCAAGGTCTGTGCTGCTGGTTGTAAATCTGAGGTTTGACTGAAGAAAGGGGACAGTGGGGTTTGGTGGGCCAGGCCCTTCACATCAGGGGGAGATGGTGCGGGTTGCAGGTCTTCAGAGGGAGGGAGGGCCAGGTGCCATTACTGAGAGCCAGGTTTGCATCCTGCCTCTGTGGGAGCTTGGACAAGTCACTCGGCCTCTGTCCCTCAGTTTCCTCATCTGTAAAATAGGCCAGTACCTAGATCTGTGGTGCAGGGTTTCCGTGAGAGTTAGAGGAGTTAAAGCAGGTCAGGTGCTTGGAGTAGTGCTGGGCGCTACTGGCAGGAAAGCCAGGGTCGTTGTAACTGTCCACCTCTGTGGGGTAACTCCACGCAGTACTGTTGTAGGGAATCGCCGCGGGGTACCTCTGTAGCAGCACTCTGCAACGGGGGGAGCTGACGGCCTCCACGGCCTTCCCGCTGACCTCGCCTCCCTTCTGGCCCCAGGTGTGACCTGTCCCTCCCCTTCTCTCACCGCAGATGTGGACGAGTGTCAGGACAACAACGGCGGCTGCCAGCAGATCTGTGTCAACGCCATGGGCAGCTATGAGTGTCAGTGCCACAGCGGCTTCTTCCTCAGTGACAACCAGCACACCTGCATCCACCGTTCCAACGGTGAGTCCTGCCCGAGTTGACCAGGCACGGCCCTGCCCCTGCAGAATCAGGTGGCCCCTGGAGCCGCCTCTCTGCGCCTCCATTCTGGGGGCCTCCGGCTCAGGGCAGGGAGCTCTGGGGGTGGCCGCGAGGGCCATTTTGTGCCTCTGGTGTTGGGTCTGCAGAGTTTGCTCGCAGTTTGCTCCCTCCCTCCACTCCTGCAGCAGGGCTGCTGGTGTCCCCGGTGCTTTTGTGTGGCAGGGGCATGGGGCCACAGATGAGCGGATGCCACCAGAGAAGACACTTTATCCGTTCTGGGCTGGGGGCTGGCGGTGGGCAGGGTGAGGGTGGCGTTCTCTCTGGTTCCCTTCCCCCAGTGGGGGCTCGAGATCTGCCCAGGCTTCTTGATCTCTTGCACGTTCACTGGGTCACCAGTCAACATGGGGTCCTTGTGCCCAGGAGCCAGCTGCCCTCTGTAGACCAGATGGGATGAGGGGGCCGGCCTGGGGGGTGGTACAGAGGGACAGGGAAGATTCCAGCCAACTGGAGTGCCTGGGGAGCCTGGAGACAGCCCCAGCCAAGCCCAGAAGGTGCAGGGCAGTGGTGGCCATTTGGGGCCCAAAGCAGCAGGGCTGTGAAATGGGACAACTGGCCAGAAGCCAGGACCCAGACGCTCAGAGGAGAGGGGCTTCCAGGCGGAGGGAGCAGCATCTTGGAAACCGTGGAGACGCATCTTCCTTAAAATAATGGCGAGATTCAGCCATCTCGAGGCAGGCTGTGCACTCCTGCAGCCTGGCTGCTCTGAGCAGTCAAGGGAGTAGACACCAGAGGAGGAGCAGGCAGCATCCCCGTGGCCCCAGCCTCAGCCCCTACCCCGTCACTGACCCGGAACACGGACGAGGCGCTGGAGGGAAATCCTGCCAGGCCTCGCCTCCAGTCTACGACACCAGCGGGAGGCCAGCGAGTGGTCCACGCTGAAAGGCAGGGAGTGAAAAGGGCAGATGTTGCCCTCCAGGTTGGGCCGACCAGGGCTGCAGCCCACTCTGCTGTTCCCTCGCCCTTCAGGCGGCTCTGCTGCTCTGAACCTCAGCTTCCTCATCTGCAAAATGGGGCAGCGGTGTTGACCCGGCAGGGTCTTTGGAGGCTGGCTCCAGATCCTAGGAGTAAAGTGCTGGTGTGCACTAAAGCTAACTGAGGCGGTGAGGTGAGACTCAGCGGCACTGGCTGTGATTTTTTTATTTGAAAACAATTCCTGAGGTAGAAAAGAAAAAAGCATTTTTAAGAAGTACAAAATCCAGGGTAATTACGCAGAGCTACGTTACTGGACTCGTTACTTGGAATTCTCAGTGTTTTAAGCAGTTTCTTCAAAAACGAGATGGCCGATAATCCTACGCTGTGTCCCCAAAGGACAGAAAGGCTAAGTGAGTGCCGCCGTCCCGGGCGCCTGCTTCAGGCACATGGGCCCGACATCCATGTGGAAGATCTCCCAGCTGTGTGGCTGTGGGGTCAAGCTGCCCAAAGTGAGGACCCCGACCCCAAATTGAGTTTCATAAAAAGCAGATTTATGAGGAAGAGTGAGCGTCAGTGGCAGGGGGCAGTGAGGCCTGCTTTCATCAGGGAGCAGGGTTTACAGGGCGGCTGGCCCCTCCTCAGCCGGGCTGTGTGTGCTCTGCTCCTTTGAAGAGCAGCTTTCCCACGAGTGGGCCTTCAGGTGAGGCCGTGCCCCGGCTCAGAGGAGGGCGAGCAGGACGGGGAGACAGCGTGATGCCGGGCATCAGCCTGCTCCGTTCGGAACCGGGTCCTGGTGCGGCCGGTGAGCACTGGCTGTGGTAGGGATGTCACCCGGCAAGTCCCGGCGCCGGCCAGGGGCGGGACTCGGTGCTGTGGCGGGCAGCGACAGCGGCTGCGGTGGGGTCACGAGCTCACTCTGCACTGGGCCCTCGCGGGAGCCTGGCACAGGGGGGGCAGCGTAAACCCAGTCAGCTGAGGAGACCTGCCCGAGGTCGTACCGTAGGGTCATGGCAGTCAGGATTCCAGCCTGTCACTCACTGTGACGAGATGAGGCTGGTAAGGAAGGAAATCAGGTGGAGAAATAGGCAGGCACTGAAGACCTCTTGGAGGAAGCCACCTGTGAGCTGATGTCGGGCGAGGAGGGAGAGCAGCTGTGGGAGGAGCCGGGCAGGGCTAGGCGAGTGTGTGTAAGGGCCCCGGGGCGGGCATGTGTAAGGGCCCCGGGGAGGATGTGTATTAAGGGCCTGAGGTGGGTGTGTGTAAAGGCCCTGAGGCGGGTGTGTGTAAAGGCCCTGGGGCGGGCGTGTGTAAGGGCCCTGGGACGGGTGTGTATTAAGGGCCTGAGGCGGGTGTGTGTAAAGACCCTGAGGCGGGTATGTGTAAGGGCCCCGGTGGAGGTGTGTAACGGCCCTGGGGTGGGTGTGTGTTAAGGGCCTGGGGTGGGCGTGTGTAAGGGCCCTGGGGCGGGTGTGTGTAAAGGCCCTGGGGCAGGTTGTGTACTGGCCCGAGGTAGGCATGTGTAACGGCCTCAAGGCGGGCGTGTGTAAGGGCCCCGGGGCGGGTGTGTGTAAAGACCCTGGGGCAGATTGTGTACTGGCCCGAGGTGGGCATGTATAAGGGCCCCGAGGCGGGCGTGTGTGAGGGCCCTGGGGCAGGCGTGTGTGAGGGTCCCGGGGTGGGTTGTGTACTGGCCCGAGGCGAGTTGTGTAACAGCCCTGAGACAGGTGTATATAAGGGCCCCAAGGCAGGCATGTGTAAGGGCCCCAGGGCAGGCATGTGTAAGGGCCCCAGGGCAGGAGTGTGTAAGGGCCTAAGGTGGGTGTGTGTAAAGGCCCTGAGGTGGGTGGACCAGACTCTCGGGAAACAGAGTGAAGGATGGGATGGTGGACACAGGTTGCCCAGGAAGAGGGGAGCTTGGCGGGGGCCAGATGCCATGAGGCCGGTGAAACATGAGCCGGAGCTTGGGGCTGGGTAAGGAGTCAGAGGCTGACCAGACAAGCTGCTCCCTCTCGAGCCTGCCAGTTGCCATGACGGGTGCCCGTTGTGGCTGTGTGTTGACATCGGTGATGACCATCAGAGCTCAGAGTCAGAGCATGTCCAGGTGCTGAGACCCAGCTTGTTTTGTATGTCAGTGGCCTCTCTCCCCCAAATCAAGAGTCCTCAAGTCACCTGACTCTTCCTGACGCCCTAAAGGAGCCTCCCCTGAGCTGGGTTTCATTAGAGGGGACTAGACGCATGAGCAAGGTCAGCCAGGGTCAATCCAGGCTCTTGGTCAAGACACAAGGCTCAGCCCTTCTGAGTGGCCCCGCCTCCCAGGTGCCAGCGCAAACCCTGACCCGAGGCGTGTGGATCTGGCCGGGCTGGGCTTGGGGGCGTCAGGTTCTCAGTCTTTCTCCATCTCCATGGCCAAGTGGCCTCTGCAGTTATTCCTGCCTCTCTGGGTTTCCTTGTCTGTAAATTGGGACCAGTAATCCCTCCCGGGCCAGTGAGAGCTCGGTTAGGGGAAATGCTTTGAAGGGGTCAAGTGCAGTGCCTGCCCTAGGGGTGGCAACTCACAGAGGCAGCTTTTTCAAGCCTTTAGAACTCATGCCTGGTTTGGGGACACAGGCTGTGCTCTTGGTGGGAGGGAACCCAGAGCCGCTGAGGTCTGTGGCCTGTCCGTCTGCTCAGCACTTGCGGGAGCTGGTTCGGGCACCAGCACAGCCCACACTCACCTCCCAGTCAGCCTCCAGCCCAGCACGCCACAGCCCGTCTGTCACCCCACAGCCAGGGTGCGCCGGGGAGAGGGGTCCGGGGGGCTCCCCAGCCCCTGAGTGGATGAGCCAAGCAAGCAGCGCGTTTGCACTCTCCGTCTCCCTTGCCTGCTCTCTTTTTTTTTTTTAAAACTTATGTCGTATCTGTGCTCCAAGAAGGTGTTGACTCCTGGATGAACTTTTCCCTTTCCTTCCAGTAAAGAATTCTTTCTTTCAGTCTGAGCAGAACTGATTTAGGGAGGAGAAGGAGCTCCAAAAGGCCTGAGAACTGTGTGATGGCAGCTCACTGGTTCCTCCATTCGTGTCCCGGGGGCCCAGCGTGAGGAAAAGCAGGCGTGACCTCTATGAAGCTTTCCATCTAGAAAGGGGATTCGGTGCTAAACGAGGGTCCTCAGTTCAGTTCAGTTCAGTCACTTAGTCGTGTCCGATTCTTTGCGACCCCATGGACTGCAGCACGCCAGGCTTCCCTGTCCATCACAAACTCCAGGAGTTTACTCAAACTCATGTCCATCAAGTCAGTGATGCCATCCAACCATGTCATCCTCCATCATCCCCTTCTCCTCCCGCCTTCAATCTTTCCCAGCCTCAGGGTCTTTCCCAAGGAGTCATTTCTTTGCATCAGGTGGCCAAAGTATTGGAGTTTCAGCTTCAGCATCAGTCCTTCCAATGAATATTCAGGACTAATTTCTGTTAGGATGGACTGGTTGGGTCTCATTGCAGTCCAAGGGTCCTAGGAGTTACCTTATAATAATGTGCTGAGAAAAAAACCCTCTGGAGGGAGGGACCTGGGGCTCCTAGGGGCTCTAGTGTTGTCTGAACAGTGCAGAATGTAGTAGCAAGGATCTCCTGGCCAGCCTGGTGAAGGACCACTCCCTCACTGGCACTGATCCTGGGCCACTGCTATTGCCAACGGAGGTGGGTTTGAGATACGAGCTACATGTCCCCCCTCCCCCGGACCACAAGCTGTGTGGCATGGCCGTGCTCTGAAGCTTCAGCAGAAAGCCCACAGTGGTCTGATCTATGCTGATCATGAAAGGCACCCGAGGGAGAGGAAGCCCCCTACAACATTGTCCCCACAGTCGTAGGAAGCAGGACAGGCTGGCAGGGGGCTTAAGGGGCTGTCCGTGCCAATGCCCAGCCCTGAGGGCCCTGGAGCACAGAGGAGACCTGTCTTTGTGATCAGGAGCCCAGCCTCTGGGGCCCCACAGCCTCGGACTGGAATCCCGGCTTCCCCACCCTGTCACCTGTGTGACCTTGAGCAAGTCATTTAACCTCTCTGCACCGGGTCTGTGAAGTGGGGATGGTCATAGAACCTACTTCATAGGGTTAAAAAGATGTCATTAAAAAATTCCAGTAAACGTAGGCTCTTCTTATTGTTACTTATCACAGACGAGGAAACAGGCCCAATGAGGGCAGGGCCAGCAGCAGAGTCAGGGCCTGGGTGCACAGTGGGCAGCGCTCTGCAGATGTGCACAGGCTGCTGGCTGAAGCCTGAGCTTCCGCTGAGTGTGAAGAAGGTCAGGAGTCAGGCCTCATCATCAGGGAGCTCTCTGCACTGGCTTACCCGCCACATGACCCACTGAGGGCTGCAGAGGTCAGATCGGCCCCTGCCCTCTAGGAGTGCCCAGCCCCGTCCTCCCCATGGAGGTGTGGGTACTGCGCCAGGCCGCGCTGGGCACAGGCAGTTGGGAAGCAAGACACGAAGAGGACCTCAGGCCTCTGTCTGCTCCTGCTCCTCCCTCCCCGCCGCCCCCGGGCCCAGCGTGCCCACCCACCCTGTCTACTGCCTGGTGCCCCCCTCAGCCCTGGCGAGAGCGCCTGCTCACTGCACAGCCTGTCCCGAGCTGGCCCTCTGTGCTTGGGGCTGGCTGCCTCCCACCCCTGCCACTGCTGGCTGCTGAGGGCAGTGTTCCCCCCACTGCCTGTGTCCCTGCAGCTTGGGGGTGCCCCTTGGGCAGGTACCGTGTTCCGCACATCCCCGTGCCCTGTGCTGATGGGGGCCTGTGGCAAGGAACTGAGGGAGGTTGGAGAGATGCTCTGTTCACGGCGGCTCCCTGGGCCCGGGCACCCCACATCCTCAGGTTATGCCGGTAGGGTCCTGGTCAGCACTTGCTAGTCGATGCTGTGGTCCCTGGGTCGCGGGGTAGGCACCCAGAGGCTCTGCGAGGCCGTTGCCCTGTTGGCCGCACCCCGAAGTCCTGATGTGCTGCTTCCTTTCCCTTGTCTGATGCCCAGGAACTAGCCACAGGGCAGCTGGGCAGCTGGTGTCCCTGCAGAGCCGAGGCCCGTGCAGAGCAGACGCCAGGCTGGCCTTCTCCCAGCAGGGACCTCACGTGTTTACCTGAATGCATTTAATGTCCTCCTGAGCCTGTTTAAATGCTCGTATAAACATGGATAGGAAACTGCACTGCCCTCCTAGCACCAGCATTCCTGGTGGCACTCAGGGCCTCGTTTTCACAAAGCTAAGATCTGGCATTGAGGGTGACACTGAGTTCAGTTCAGTAGCTCATCCATGTCCAACTCTTTGCGACCCCATGGACTGCAGCACGCCAGGCCTCCCTGTCCATCACCAACTCCCGGAGTTTGCTCAAACTCATGTCCATTGAGTCGCTGATGCCATCCAACTATTTCATCCTGTCGTCCCCTTCTCCTCCCACCTTCAGTCTTTCCCAGCATCAGGGTCTTTTGGCATCTAGGGTGACACTGGCTCCAGCCAAAATCAGAGGTGGGAGCCAGGAGAAAGGAAGCTTGGCTTCTACTGCATTCAGTAGAAATGATGATGGTGAGATCTACGTTACTTGGGGGCTTCCTGCGCCCTCACAGACAAAGAAACTGAGGCACGGAGCAGGTGGGAAACTTGCCCACAGATGCAGCCGGTGGCACGGCAGGCCCCACGCTCAGGCAGGCTGGCCTCTGAGCCTGGGCAGACCGTGTGGAGGGTTCCCATGAGGCTCACAGCCCTCTGTGCAGCTGGCCAGGTGTGGAGGGGCCTGGAGAAGCAGAGATGCCCCCTTGCTGACGCCACCTGCAGCTCCACGGGTGTGAGCATCCCGGGTACCAGGAGTGCCTCTTTAAGCCCCAGGAGTTCAGAAAACCCTTGGTGGTGAAGGTATCCAGAGATGGCCTGCCCGCTTCCCTGGTCTCCTCAGAGGAGCAGCCTAAGTTGGCCCAGCCTCTCTTCCCTACAAGTCATGGCTTTTGTTATGAGCTCAGTGACCCAGACAGCCTCTTCTCTGAGGACCAGAATGTCTGGCCCTGTGCTGAAGGGCCCGGCCTTGGGACTGGAAGTAGCTGTTCTCATCCGGCTGTTGTCCACCGTTCCATACCCCTGGCCATAGAAGGGTCTTGCTGTGAATCCAGCAGCCAGGGGTCCGCACGCATTCGTGAAGACCTCGGGAGCCTGAGGGCCACCCCCTCCCCGGCTCCTTCGGAAGGGCCTTGGGCTCCGTGATGGCCGTGTGCTCCCGGGAGCCGCTTCCACCTGTGTCCGAGCCTGCAGGCGTGCTCTGGGTGATTGTGCCGAGGATGGCTCTACAGTTCATCTTTTGGTGTATTCGACCCTGCATGAAGTATTTTTAGGACCTGTTCCTTGTATCTGTAAGTTTGTAACTAGAAATGAAACAATGGGGTTTTTTTATAGAGTCTAAGGACATGCAGAGATAGTAAGGTGAGATCCCATATACCCTTCGCCCAGCTGCCCCTGCGGTCACCTCTTACACCTCTGGAGAGCCCCAGGGATGCCAGGAAGCCGGCGTTAGTAGGCCGAGACTACTGAGATTGTCCCAAGAGAAATAAGACATGCGGTCACCCTAACATTACCTTGTTTAACCCCTAGAACCCTACAGGGTAGGTACGATTACTCCCATGTGCAGATGGCAAATAACAGAGGCAGATAATGCACCCAGGGCCATGTGGGTCCTGGCAGAAACCCCAGACAGAGGTGCAGTCTTTGTGTTTTCTGGGCCTGAGTTCTGGGATGCCATCTGGAGCAGGGAGGGCCCCTCAGGCACCGTCACCCCTCAGCGCCATCTAACTGAGGAGGTGACTCTGTGGCAGCGCCCGGCGGGCTGGTTGCCAGGGTTGTCCTGACCTCAGGTAACTCCCGTAAGCCCGCAGCCTCGCCAGAGAGACGAGGGACTCAGATGTGAGCCCTACCCTGCACCTGAGACTTTCCTCACGGGGTTGTTTTGAGACTCTGCATCTGCTGCTGCTCCCGCCACCCCTGCACCCTTCCCGTCTTTTCCTCCTGTGTTTGCCCAGCTGTCCTTCCCTCTCTGGGCCCTTCACTCAGGCCAGCCTGGCCTCTTGCCTCTGGCCAGGGGGCCCCTGCTGTCTAAGCTTCCAGCTTTGCTCTGGGGGCCAGAAGAGTCAGCGTGCCTGCAGCCTTTCTTGTCCGTTGGAGAGGGTTTACGTCCTGGAGCTTGAAACCAGACCCAGAGCTTCAGGAAGTGAGAGAGAGGGTCAGGAGGCCGTGTTTGGCAGCAGTTTGAACTTTTCTGTGAGCGTGACAGGGACCCTGTTGGCCCCAGGAGTGGGGGTATGATTCACATTGCGGAAAGATCACTGCCCACCATGGGTGGGCAGAGAGATTAAGCCCTTTCCTGAGAGGCAGCACTGGCAGCCATCAGGGTACAGAACTCATAAGGGGGCAGCATGAGTGGACAGGAGGGGCAGAGGGGAGGGTGAGAGGGGAGAGGGGAGGGTGAGAGGCGAGGCAGGGCAGGCAGGCCTGTCTGCAGAGCAGCCCGGTCCCTGCATCATGGCAGTGCAGAATGGTTCAGTGGAGGTTGGCTCTGGACCACGTGGGTCCATGTTCTTTGTGGAACCAGGAGCTCCAGAGGGGAGCCTAGGGCCCAAAGTGGGACCAACCAGTCTCTACTTTTCAAGAGGCTGCAAGCCGGGTCCTGCTCAGCCTCCGGCTCACTGTCCTGACCTCAGGCGCCCCAGGCAGCTCACACTCATAGGCCCCCAGGCTCTCTGGCCCACTCAGCCTGGGGCCTGAGGAGGTGGCCAGGGTGGTGGATGTGAGGACAAGCTCAGGAGCCTGGCTGGGACAGGAGCAGGGCCTCTGGAGTGTCTGATCTCCCAGCAGAGATCAGGGGTGCGGGGACAGCGACCAACCGGCCAGCAGTTCCGCCCTTCAGCCACCTCGTGGCCAGGCCAGGGAAGAGGGCTGGGCTCCCCCGAGGCACTTAAAGTAAAGCGCTCCCCGCAGCCGCACTCAGACCCTGGAGTCACGCAGGGGCCCTGAACCCACAGCCGCCCGGGTCAGCCGCAGCCCAAAGCCTTGCCCTCGGGCCCTGAACCCACTGCCCAGTGTCCGCACCCCCCAGGACGGGGTGGGGGATGCTCCCGCACAGAGGCCCCCGGGCAGTTTTCGGGCCCCAGTCCCTGGGGTTGGGTCAGGGCAAAGGACTGGTGGCTCTCACCAGAGGCGGCTGCCCCTTCCATCCACCGCAGCCCTCATCCGGGGCCCTTCCCCCACTCTCCTCAGCTGGTCCTTGACCCTCCTCCAGACTTTGCTGTCCGGCTGCTCCTGGAGAGCAGGAGGTGTCACCCGTCTCAGCAGCAGCTGTCCTCGCCGGCCCGGTCCCAGCCTCCGCTCTCATGGTGCTCTCACACCCGGCTCACTGTGAGGCTTGCAGCCGCCCCGGGAGGAGCTTCGGGTGAGCACTGTCACCCCAGCACAGCAGGGACCCCCAGCGGGGCCCACACCTCAAAGCAGCACTCGGGACTGGGGCCAGACTTCCGACGCCAACGTGAGCTTTTCTTCTGCTCCACCCCGTTGTTGTGATGGTCTAGTCGCTCAGTCTTGTCTGACTCTTGGCAACCCCATGACTGCAGCCCGCCAGGCTCCTGAGTCCATGGGATTCTCCAGGCAAGAATACTGGAGTGGGTTGCCATTTCCTTCTCTGGGGGATCTTCCCGACCCAGGAATTGAACCCATGTCTCCTGCATTGGCAGGCAGGTTCTCCAGACCCACATGCCTATGGACAGAGGTTCATCGTCCGCCCCAAGCCACCCCCACCAGACGTTAGCCCAGGGTGCCGTCAGTGTGCCTGGCTGGCCGGTGCCCACCGCTTCCTGGGACGTGATTCCCGCATCTTGAGGTCTTGGGCCCCCAGCATGGCCCCTACAGGGTAGGAGGCATCCTCAGCCCTGTTCCAGGGCTCTCTGTCATCAGCCGTGGGTGCTGGGTTTCCATGAGTGTGTGTGGCTGGTAACTTTCTCTTTTAAATGAGGGCAATGGTGGCCTCTCTGGAAAATCCTCTCTGTCAGCCTCAGGGCTGCGCCCCTGGCTACTCCTGGGGGCTTCTCCTCATTTCCCTGCCTACCCCCCGCCCGCAGACCAGGTGGGCAGGAGACCAGGCAGCGCTCACATTTAGCAGGAAGATTTACGGTGCTGCCGGAGAAGGCCTGTCCTGGCCTTCTGCAGTCCAGAACGGCCCTTGAGGCGGGGACAATAAATCCAGCCCATTATTTTTTACGAGCCTCCCACCCCATAAACAACTCCTTTGGCTGGTGAGCCCAGCTTCACGCCCTTCTCCTGGCCTGGCCTCCCGCCAGCCCCGGCCAGGCCGCCCTGCAGGGACCCCAGTGCCTCGTGGCATCGGCCTCCTCATGTGGATAATGCAGAGGTAGCTGGCCCTGGCCCCGGCTCCCTTCTCTGCTACGAGTCCCGTGGCCTCACTTGTCTTGTCTATAAAATGGGACAAATGTCAGCGTTCATTATAGAAATTTTTATGAGGACCAAAATGAGATGATGTGAGCTCACTCTTTTCCCTAGTAGCCTGTCTGGACCGGAAGTGGATAAGACTGTCAGCTGTCACTGGCACCACTGGGTGCCAAGCACCATGCAGCTGTGTTCTCCCATCCTGCCGAGAGGAAATGGAGATTAAGAAGCGATTCGTCCCCTAGTGAGTGATTAGCACAGTCAGAATCCGAACCCACGTCTTTCCAACTCCTAAGAGCAACCATGCTGAATGAGCAAATGCACGGAGGGCTGGGGTCAGGAATGGCCCACTGCCTGGAGCCCCTTGAAGCCCCAGGGCCCCCCTCTCCGCCCTCTGCCTGCAGGCAGGCTCCACTCTCCCGAGAGTTAGTGCGGTGGCTGGTGCCCGGGTCCCCCGAGCCCTCCGCCGTCTGACAGCAGCGGGACCCCCTGGCCACGCCCCTGCCCACTCGGCCCCTGCCCGTGGCTCCCCTCCCTGCGGTGTGCATCACGAGGCTGCTCTCCCACATCTTCCTCTCCTTCCCCGCCTTCACAGTGTGGCCCCTCCCCAGCCCCGAGACGAGCACGTCATCCTCCCAGTGTACACACACAGCCCCGAGACACTGTGTCCTCTCCTGAGGGCGGTGCATGAGCTTCTGAGAAGGGCAGGGCTGGGTTTCTCACTCACGTCTGACGTAGGGCGGGCGCAGGGCAAGTGACAAAGAGGATTGGATTAAAGTTCTTTCCCGTCCCCGGTGCCAAGCAGCACCAAGGCAGGGCTTGCTCCTGAGGCTGCTTTCAGCCCCCAGGTCAGCCTGTGGGTGGCCGAGGCCCCTGCAGCAGGGGAGCCCGAGATGAGTTCAGAGACACTCCCCTGCACACAGCTCCACAGCCCTGCACTAGCCGGTTCCTATCCTGGAACCCCGTTCCTCCACGCTCCTGCAGCCCTACCCCGTGTGGCCCAGGCCCGCACGGCGGCTGACCCAGCGTGCGCTTCCACGTCTGTTCACCGAGTGAGGCATCCACTCAGCAGTCTGTTCCAGTTAGAGTGAACGGTGGGGATCAGCATGGGCTCCCCAGGCTGGTGGTCTGCGCCCGCGATATGAGCCCTGGGAAGGGGGAAGATGCCCCACAGCCATTGGGCTCCTTCTGTGCACCAGGCCCTTGGCACCCTCTGATCCTCAGAGGACCCTGGGAGTGACAGCTGCCCCCTTGTTGTGCAGAGGAGAGAGCAGAGGTGCAGACAGGGACAGCAGGCACAGCTGGTTTGGGATGTAGCCCACCCGGAGCCCAGATGTTGGTGGCTCCCAGCCTGGCTGTTTCCCACGGCACGTGGTGGGCAGTGGAGGTGAGGCAGTGTCGGGGGGCTGCTCGTGTCCTTAGGAAATCTCCTGCTAGCATGCCCCCCAGCATTCTTGCAGCTTCCCCCTCCCAGGTCCTCCCCCAAAACTGCAGGGGGACCACTCACTTGGCCACCACACTGACCCTTCCCACACCTGGGCTCCTCCACCTGGTCACCTGTCAAGAGGCAGAAGCAGACTTGTGCCCTGGTCACAGCCAGTCTGTGGCTACCTTTAGGGCAGGGGTACCCAGTCCCTAGGCCACGGACTGGTCCTGGTCCCGGCCTGTTCGGAACCGGGCCACAGAGCAGGAGCTGAGCTGCAGGAGAGCGAGCAAAGCTTCAAAGGCCAGTCCCCATCTCTCCCATCGCTCACATTACCTCCCGACCCCTTCTTCCCACCACCTACCCATGGAAAAATTGCCTCCCGTGAAACCAGTACCGGGTGCCAAAAAGGCAGGGGACCGCGGTGTTAGGGGCCCTGTGGAGACGGAGGAGGAGGGCAGCCAGGTGAAATATGGGACAGCCTGTATTTGAACTTGGGGTTTCACATCAGTAGTGAATGCACACAACACTTGGCATACTTACACTCAGGAAATCTTTGTTGTTCATCTGAGATCCAAACTTAAGCAAGCAGCCTGTTTTCATCCGCTGTGTCTGGCAGCCCTGGGGAAGGAAGGGGTCATCTCTCGCCTCTGAACCTGAGCAGAGTGCTAAGTCAGAAGGCAAGAACGGCTCAGGCCTTGCTCCCAGCCACCTGGGCCTCGGAGAGGTGTGGACGTGCTCGTGGTGACGCCTAGTGGTCAGCCTGGGGAACTCCAGAGGCCAGGAAGGGGAAGAACCCTTAGTGCGGGAAGGGATGGATGGAACCCTGGGTCCAGGGTGAAGAGCAGCTCAGAAAGAATGGGCACTGCAGATCCGGATAAAGGGGGCCCAGGGCGCGTTCACTGAGCACCAGCTTCGTCTTAAGGGGGCTCAGGGACCCTGAGCTGGAACCCTCCCCACTTTAGTACCCTTCAACAACCTTCCTCCTCCCTTCTCAGAGGAGGAAACCAAGCAAGTTCCAGGCCACACAGCTGAGAAAGGGCCACGGGAAGGAAAGCTGGTGAACACCGGGCCCGCCCCACCTCAGCGATGCCAGCCTCCCTCTGGCAGCTGCAGCGCTGCCAATGTTTGCCCACGCGTGTGTATGCTCACGGCCATCAGACAGGTTCCATCCCATCTCACCGAGGCGGCCTTCCAGGGGCCCCCAGTGCCAGGACCGGCCCAGAAACCAGAGGTGAGGGGCTGAAGGGGGCTGGGGTCCACCCCTGCTTTCCAAAAAGGCCAGCTCTGCCCCTCTGCTTTTATCTGGCAGACCAGGAGCCATCCAGGGTCTTAACTCTCCATCTCTCCATCTGTCTGTCTATCTGTCCACGTACATACTTGGTGAACAGCCATGGCAGGAGGACTTGGTTTTAGCTGAAAAAGCCCCTGTGACAGGCAGGCACCTTGGCTGGCTCTGCTGGCGGTCTCAGCACAGGGCCTGGACACGGTGGGGCCAGCAAAGGTATCGAACGCGGGGGTGAAGGAATGGGTGGGCCCAAAGCTGGTCAACTCCCAAACCAGAAGTGCCTCGTGAGCCACTTTCTGATGTGACGGAAAGAGCTCTGAACGTGAGGGTCGAGGCATCAGGAGCCCAGGGCTTGGGAGCTGGAAGGCTGGGTGTGGACTCCATGCTGACTGCTGCGTGGCCCAGGGCGAGTCCTGGCCGGTGGGCTTCAGCCTCCTCAGTGCAAAAGGAAAGGCTTCCTCCAGATGCTCTTTAAGTTCCTTTCCAATTCTTGCTTTCTGGAAAACCGGTCCGCTCTGCCTGTTTTCTCGTGTGTAAAGCCAGGCTCCGGCTTGGTTTCAGAGCTGATCGGGTTACTGAGGGGCCCGCCTCACTGTGGGTGCATGCCTATGACAGGCTGGCATGGGGTCCAGCCCCAGGAGAGGAGAGCGGGGTGAAGGCACAGCCGAGAAGCGGGCTCGTCCTGCGGAAGGGGCTGCCAGCCAGGAGGACCCCCTCGGGATTCATGGAGGGAAAGCAGGCAGGCAGCTGAGCAGCTGAACTTGGGAGGCATAGGGGTCAAATCCCACGAGGGCTGGGTGGCAAGTGCTGAGGGAAGGCGGGATGTGCACTCAGAAAGGCTAGTGCCCCCTCCCCCAGCCCCAGGGCTCTGGCCTCCTGCCTGAAGGCTGGGGTGGAAGTGGTGGGAGGGCCGTAGGGTCTGTGTGCCTGGGAGTGGGCGGTGGGCCCAGCGAGGGAGAGGGTTGGGCCAACAGAGGCCATGAGACGCTGGTCAGCAGGGGAAGCAGAGCCCAGTGCCCCCGAGGGCCATCAAGGCAGCTGAGTGGGCGCAGGGCTGGGGGGCTGTGAAGCAAGCATCTGGCCAAGGGGCTGGGACCCCTGTGGGCCTGCCGCTGGGACGGCCACAGTGGGGGCGGGTACCCCCGCGGGTACCCCCCCAACAAGGTGGGGGACCTCCCTCCGAGCCTCAGCGTCATCACCTCTCAGGTGGGCCTGCTGATGGCACCTGCCACCCAGCGTTGTGGAGACAGGGGCACCGGCAGAGAGCCTGGCACACGGCCTGGCCCTGAGCCCCTCTGGGTACATGCAGCCCACAGTCTGAACCCTATATCCCAGGTAAGGGCCACCCCCAGGGATGCATCCTGGAGTAGGGGTCTAGTGTGGGGCCTCCGGCTGCCGGCACCCCACCTAGGCCCTGGAACTGCCCAGGAGGTTGGGGGGACACGGGATGGGAGACAGAGCCCTGCATTCTGCTAAGCCTAGGCCTCATAATGAGAGGCTCTAGAAGCACCATCCAGGCGCAGATGCTGTTGGAGGGTAATTAGGGGGTCGAGGTAGAGCCGGGCAGGCGGCCCAGGCCTGGGGGCCAGCAGCACTCTGCAGACAGCAGCCAGGCCTGGGCCTGCGGACGGGCGCGTTCTGTTGTCTGAGTGCTGGCAGGTGTTCTGGCCTGGAGTCCAAAGCCCAGAGCGGCTGAACCCAGGCCCCTCGGCAGTGCAGCTGGATTCAACACCATTTCTCAGGCCTGAGACGGGCACCGTGTAGGGCCCCAGGAGTCAAAGAGATGACTCGGGCACGGGCCCTGCTCCCTCAAGGAGCCGCCAGTCTGGTGGGGGAGACCCAATTAACTCAGAAGTTACAAATGAGTGTGGTGGGTGCTACGAGAGGGGGAGTCCAGAGGGCTGTGGAGGCCCAGGCCAGGCCGCTCATCCAGCCTAGGGACTTGAGGGGAGGGTGGAAGAGCTCATCGCTTCCTAGAAGAGATGATGCCCAAGAGGAATCTCAAATTGCTGGCCGACAGCCGCCGGAGCCATGGCAGGCAGAGGTGAGGAGAGCCGGGAGTGCCGTTCGAGAGCTATCAGCCTAACCTTGGGCCCTGGCTGGGGCGGGGCGGTGAAGGGACTTTGGCAATAGGAAGACACCGTCAGGTTTATGCTCTAGAAAGTTCCCTCTGCTGCTGCCGGAGAAGGGCCAGTCTTCCAGTCACACAGGACAGACCCCAAGTTACAGCTCTCCCACATCCTACCCAAGTGACCAGGGGCAGGGTGCTCAGCCTCTTGAACGACTCTAAGAAGATGACAGAGTTGCTCACCTCGCAGGGTGGCATGATAAGGGCCTGTGTTCTCATAGCTGCCTCCGCTCCCGACCTGGTGCCAGGCCCTGTGGACCAGGAGGGGACGGAGCGTGCTCCCGCCCGCAGCCAGCTCAGGCCGGCGGTCTGAGGATCGTGCAGATGGCACTCCCTGTCTTGGAGGAGGTTTAGGGTGAGAAGCTGGCATTTGAGATGGGCTTGGAGAGACAACGTGGAAAAGCGGATGTAGCCAGGGAGGGCTGGCTGGGGTCGTTTCCTACTCCAGATCACGCTGGGGCCAAGGTGAAGAAGGGAGGGGTTTCCCTGCCCCTGCCCTGGCAGTGAATGCTCCACTGCCTACTGTAAGTCCCCCAGGAGCGCAGGTTCCGAAGTGGGAATGCCTGTCCGGTCCATATCCCTGGGGCAAGTGCCCACGTCTTTCTCCGTGCTAGTCTCCTCATTTGCAAAGTGGGATTAAACAATCTACTTTAAAGAGGGGTCCTGAGAAGCTCCAATACTTTGGCCATCTGATGCGAAGAGCCAACACATAGGAAAAGACTCCGAAGCTGGGAAAGAGTGAGGGCAGGAGGAAAAGGGGACCACAGAGGATGAGATGGTTGGTTGGCATGACCGACTCGATGAACATGAATCTGAGCAAACACTAGGAGATACTGGAGGACAGGGGAGCCTGGCATGTGCAGTCCATGGGGTTGAAAAGAGTCCGACACGACAGCAACAACACGGGCAGTAAGGGCCGCTCTGGTCATCCTTCACCTGCAGCGAGTTTCTGGTCGGCCTCTTTTGCAGCCCAGAGCTGCCACTGTTCCGTCTCACTTGTGGGCTGGCCCTAGAGCCAGCCCCGCTAGTTCTGAATCTCTTGGTCCTTTAATGTTCCCATCCGTTAAGTGGGGCCAGTACCTGGACAGGGGCGTGCTGCTGTGGTGGTGGGGGGAGAAATGGTGGGATGAAGTGTGGGGGCCAGCCTGCCACACAGGCAGCTCCGGGCGGACGGGGGCAGCTCTTGTCCCGCGCTCCCACAGTCCCATCCTTGCTGTTGCTGCCCTGGCACCTTCCCTCCGCGGCAGAACCCTCCTGACATTCCCTTCAGCCCCTGGTCAAAGCACACGGGAGCCCGTGTTTGTTTTTCCCCGCCTGGCTTGGCCAGCCTACTGGGTCTGGGTCAGGGAAGGCAGCAGCTTCTTTCTGGGCTCTGTAATTTCCTACCGATGAGGGGGAAGGGGAGGTGAGCCCTTTCCTCCCGAGCTGGGCAAGGTCATTGTTCTCTCCTCCCAGCTCTGCGTTCCCAGCTTGCCTTCCCTTCCTGTGTGTGGAAGGGACAGGGATGCGGAAAACAGTGTTATTGATGAAGTCGCCATAGCAACGACCCCTGCGAGACACACATTCCAGCTCTGTTATCCTGGGCCAGGGGGCTATGAGAAAGGCCGGCTCCTCAGTACAGACAGATTGCCCCCTGCGCCCTGCCCGCATTAGATGCATCCGTGAACTTTGCTTTACAGAAGACACAGTCTGTGCACGCTGGTTTGGGGCAGGCAGATTCTCCCATTGCTTACGTCTGTACACGCTCCTGTAGAGCTTCCAAAACTGATAGAAGCCCTTTGGGAAAATAGGCCCCAGTTGGAAAGGGCCGTGGGGTCTGTCCCAGGGCCTCAAGAGGACCAGAACCCGGGGAGGGGCCATTAGAAGGACATGCAGGGCCTTGGGAGAAGGAGGTGTGGCCCCGAGTTCTCATGCACGTCGTGGCTCTGGTGCGTTTTCCCCTTGCCTGATCCAGGCTCGTGGGCTTGTGTGTGTGACTGCCATGGGCATACCCCCATCTCAGGCTTACAGGGAGGGTTAAATGAAAGGAGAGGCCGAGCCTGAGCCCCCACGCCCTGGCTTTCAGAACACTGAGAGGAGAAGGCCCTGAAATGTGTCCCAGTCCAGCCTTTGTCCCTGTCCCCACAGCAGCCGCGATCCCTTCAGGCTCCTTCGTCGTATTCAGGGTGATTACGGCAGCACCCCCCACCTGCCTCCAGCTGCACCCCGACCCCGCAGACAGTCTCCACGCAGCCTCCAGAGACCTTTCTAACACAGATTGCATCCCCACCCGAAGCAGAGGCCCTCACCTCAAGTCCTCACCTGCCCCCAGCCAGCCTCACTGGCCCCAAGAGGGGGCCTGCACGCTGAGTGAGCACTGAGAGGCAGGTCCCCCAATTGGCCACTGGTCACAGGTGAAAACCAAGGCTTAGAACGGTGAAGCAATTGCCCAAGTTCTCGCAGCAAAGGTCAGAATCTGAGCATGGACATCGGCGAGTGGCCGCGCAGCTGCTGCGTCCTCACGGCTCCCACCCCATCCCAGGCACCAAGGAGACACGCGGTCCGAGCTTGCAGGATGTAATTGGATTTGGAGGGGTTGGATCAAATTAGATTCGACCTGGCGAGCAGCCTGGCCTGACTGGCACCAGGCTCCCGAGGGCTGGGGTTTCTGGGAACAGTGCTGAAACCCTATCTCACTTCCCCGTGAGGAGGGGAGACAAAGGGGGCTCTCCACTGGACTCCGCACTGCGTGGTGTCAAGATGGGGAGCGGGGCTGAGGCCACGGGCACCCCAGTCCCGGCCAGCTCTCCTGTCCAGCTCCCAGGAGCAGGCACGGTGTAAAGCAGGGGACCGCAGCAGGACAGAGTCACCCAGGTCTGTCAGTCCCGCAGGCTCACAGAAGCCTGCTCTGTGCCCGGTTTGGGCTCAGCCCTTTGCTCTGAAGAAGCCTGCAGGCTGGCACCCATGGAGATGGCTTGCCAGCCGGAGCTGGCAGGGACGGGCCTGGCTGCCTCAGTGGATGGGGCCACAGCTGGGTGAGGGGCCTGACGCCCCTTCCAGTGTGGCGCCCAGGACCCCTCTCCCGGAGCAGAAGCTCTTGGGGACGCGCCACTTGCGTGCCCTGGGGGTTCACCTTGCACATTCAGACTTCCACTGGGCCCCGTGGCCCTCAGCAGAGCTGTCCACTACCGCTGAGGCTCCGAGGCCCAGAAGAAGCCGTACCAGGCTCCAGGCGGTGGGGCCCGCGACCTGTTCCCTGCCCTGCCCTGTGCTGCCCGAGTCCCTCAGCCCCCGACCCCATCTATAAGGTGAGGCACTGAAGTGGGCAACCCTGAGGTCTCAGCCTGTAATCCAGAGCTTCCCAGGGTGTTGTGTTAAGGGAGGGGCAGGGGTCCTTGTCTCGCGAGAGCCTGCAGGACTTCTCAGAGCCTTTAACCTGTGTTGTGAGTTCCCTGCCTCGGGCACCCTGAGGTGCTGCAACTCACAGAACTCACAACAGCGCGTGCCGCAGTGGCGCTTTCCAAATTCCCTGAGCCCCTCGCCTCGTCCCCCAGATAAGGCAGCGGGTTCACGCGGCTCAAAGAGAAGAAAGCCTTCACGTCTCTGTCCTCTCTCCACCGGGTTTCTCTCCTTTCCTACCCTCCCCTCACTTTCTCACCTGCTCCTTCTCTGCTTTCTTTGAGTTACTGCTTGCTGACCCCTAACTCTGGTCCAGGCTCTGTGCTGGGAAGTTAGGATACAGAGAAGAGTAAAGCTCAGGTCTGCCCTCAAATTACCCACAGTCGGGAGAGAGCAGCTGAGCGGCTACTATATTTAACACAGGGTGTGTGATGTGAGAGCCACAGCTAAAAGCTTTGCTTTTTAGGAACCTGCGCTGGGCCACACACATCTCACAGTCTTCTCAGTCTTCTCGTTTGAGCCTAACGGCCACCCTTGGAGGTAAAGATGCTGACAACTCATTTCTCAGCTGAGACAAGGGAAGAAGGCCTCGGACCAGGGGCCCAGGTACAAGCAGACGGGTCCTGGGCCCAGCCCCTCGTGCACGAGGCTCAGCCTTCCTCAGCATGTCTTGATGGTGTGAGCACCAGGCCGGACCATTGTCCTAGCTGGCCCTTCCGTCTGGTACCTTGGCATTTGCTCCCCAGTAAGGTGTCCTAAGCACTTGCTATGTGTAGCCAGGATGCTGGGCATGGGACACAGCAGGGAGACACAGCCTCACGGAGCTTGCTGGCTGCTGGGTGGGCCAGCCCTGGGTAGACACGCACCGGAGGAAGTGCAGGGCCTGACTGCCTCCCACCCCTCAGCGCTGTACCTGCTGAAGGACGGGACAAAGCCAGGGTATGCGCTGCACCCAGAGCGAGGGCATCAGGCAGCTGACAAGAGGAGCCGCTCAGCTTGGACCCGGGGAGGACGGAGCCCCGCCCTTAGCTCTCCCCTTGCTCAGGAGGTGGCCACAGTTGACCTTGGTCACCTGAGAGCCTGGGACCTTCCAGGAGCAGCTGCCCAGGTCATGGCCTCCCTGCTTCCTCCTGTCCAGTGGGGAGACTGGTGGTGGCCGCTGAGGGAGAGTGAGGAGTGAGATCTCAGAGGACAAGCAGGTGAGAGTCAGGACCCCCACGGTCATAGAGCACCGGTGCTGAGGAGCCTCCCGCTGTCCAGAGAGGCTGGAGGGGGGCCTTGGCTTCGGGCTTCAGCCAGAGGGACAAGGCTTCAGGCGGACTTGGTGGCTCTGCAGGAGAGCTGAGACTCCAGCCTCATGCTCCACGGCAGCTGGGAAAAGGGCAGAGAGGGTGTTGTGCTTTGTCGAGGGGCTGCCCAGAGAGTTTCCCAGAGTCTGAACCTGCCTTCAATTTTCATAGGCTCTTAATTCTGAGGACAGTTAATAGTGACAGGTGGATTGAAGGCGGGAGGAGAAGGGGACGACAGAGGACGAAAGGGCTGGACTTGAGTTTGAGCAAGCTCCAGGAGTTGGTGATGGACAGGGAGGCCTGGCGTGCTACAGTCCGTGGGGTCGCAAGGAGTCGGACACAACTGAGCGACTGAATTGAACTGAACTGAACGGTTTATTAGACCAGCTCTGTGCCGGCTTCCTGGTTCTGTTTACCCCAGAAAACGTGTGCCGCCTGCCAGCCATCTGGGTCCCACACGGGTCTCACAGTGAACCCCAAAGCAGAAAGCCAGGGATGGGAGCCCAGTGGCCTGGATTCCAGACCTGCCGTGTGATCTGGGACATCCCTCCTGCCTTGAGGCCTCTCGTTCCCCATCTGTAACCATTTGTAAGACGGATGGCCCGGAGCCATCCAGCCCTGACCGTCTATGGTTCTGCCGGCTGTGAAGCCTACCTTCTAGTGGCCTGTGGAAGCCGGTGCTGCCCCAGGGTGGAGGGGAACAACGTCACACAGTTCCCGTGTCCCGCTGAGTCACCAGCACAGAGGGAGCCATACCCCTGGCCCCTAGCTAGGCAGTTGTAGCTCTCTGTGGAGTGGTTGCTAGGGTCATTTTTAAATGTGATGGCGATTGTCTGACAACCACCATCTCAAGAAGGTACCTCGGGAAGCTCTTGGCTGAGCAGACTCCAGCCGCACGTGAGCCTGGCTGTGGGTGGCTGCTGCTCCCAGCTGTTTGCTCCCCATCAGCCTGTTTCCCAGGATGGGGGATGCTTGGGGGAAAAGACCCAGCCTCTGCCCCAGACCCTCATGGAGGAGGGGCAAAGCTATCCTATTTCCCCTCCCTTCCCTGTGGGGACAGTCAGTGGCAAGCCCAGCCAACCGAGACGCTAGCAGAGGCAAGAGGGACAAATGCCTGGAGAACTAGGGGGCAGGGCTCCAGGCCCAGCTGTGCCCCCAGGAGTTCAAACAGTGTGGTCCAGAATCGGTACCCACCCCTCCCGTCTCCTCTGCAAAGACCTCCTCTCAGCCAGCTCTCCCCTCGTTTCGGAGAAATAGTTTATGACAAACGATATGCTAATGTTAGGGCCTCCCTGGTGCCTCAGAGGTAAGTAATCCGCCTTCGATGCAGGATATGCCAGAGACTTGCCAGTTTGACCCTTGGGTCGGAAGGATCCTCTGGAGGAGGGCATGGCAACCCACTCCGGTATTCTTGCCTGGACAATCCTATGGATAAAGGAGCCTCGCAGGCTACAGTCCGTGGGGTCACGAAGAGTTGGACACGACTGGAGCAACTGAGCAAACATGCACACTAAATGTTAACGTGTAATGAATTTTACTTTTCAATAGTAAATGTAAATTTCCCCATTTAATCTCTAGTAAGTATTTATAGCCGTAATATAGTAAACACATAAACCCAAGCTCTTCGGGCTCCAGTTTGACAATTTGATTTGCCTGAGAAAAATTGAGGCAAAGGAATAATAAGGAGTAATAAAATCAGATGAAATAATAAGGAGTAATAAAATCAGATGAAACCAGGGGTCAGCAAAACGTATGCTTCATTCATTTTGATTTGTCCTATTTTGTTTTATTCAGCTTCAGACTCTTTTTCAGTCTTGATTGTAGCTGCCAGGGTGTTTGTGTTTTGAAATATCTGTCCCTGCCCAGTTGCCCTGCACCCGTGCTTACGGTGGACGAGGTCACGATCGAGCTAGTGCTCAGCTGGAACAGGAGACCCGTGAGTCACCTGGGGGAGGAGACTCCGGGCGGTGTGGGCAGACGGCAGCTCTCGTTTCATCTACATTTAGCCTCTTGATGGACTTGTGACCTCTGCCCTCTCACTTGACCCCTGACCTCATAAATTCTGGAAACTCCTCACAAATCACCAGGAAGATAAACATCAACTGGGGTCAACTGAAGGGGTTCCAAGCCACTCCAGGCAGACCGAGAGGGGAGATCAGGTCTTCTGGAGTGGAGAGGATGTTCCAGCAACACGGGTGACTCGGGCGAGGGACCAAACGGGCCACCCCAGGGAACCCTCCTTCTCCCTGATGACTCCAGGGTCCTCAGTGCATTTTGGTGAAATTCTGGGCACGCACAGCACTGGGCAGCGTGTGGAGGCCAGAACTCTGGGGCGAACGGTCTGTAGTCCCTGGCCTCAAAGCCCGTGGGCAGCCCAGCTCTGCACTCAGTGAGGCTGGGAGGGTGGGGGGTGGTGGAGACTGGGGTTTATAACCCAGGGCCCAGGTCAGGTCCTTGTGGTGCCCCTCTCGGTGGAGACTGGGAGCCTGGGAGGGGAGGAGACTGGGAACCGGCCGGCCTTGGGAGGGAGGGGGCTTCTGAGTCAGCTGGAGGGGCCTGCTGGGCAGGGCCAGCATGAACGGGGCTCCAGATAAAAAAGCCTGCTGCAGCTGGAGCATGGGGGTGCCAGAACAGGCAGTGAGGGGGCCTCCCTCCCTGCCCACTCCACGCAGCAGTCTCCCATTTCTGAGTTTCCTGGCCAGCAGGGGAGTCCCTGGCTAATTGCCTTTTGAAGTTGAGGCCTCAGAGGAAAAGGTGCTTGATATTTGCAAAAAATTAAGGTGGATTTAAAAAGGAGCATCTGCCAACCAGCAGGAATCTCCGGCTGAGATTAGGAACACAGTGGTGTGTGTGGCCTGACCTGGAATAAACTCAGAGGACCCGAGGCATGCGGGCTCTGCTCTGGGGCTGGTCGTTCCGTGGGTCCAGGGGAGTGTGCTGCGATGACCAGGTACACGTGGAGACCCTCTCTGGCAGCTGGGTATTGGGGGGTCGTGGTTAGTTCAGGGCCCAGCCCTGGCGCTGGTGAGGACAACCCTTGGTTGCCCTGAAGCCCAGGGGGCCAGCACAGAAGCGTTCGTTGACTTGTGCGGGAATGCAGCAAAGGGGGCTGAGCAGGCTGCCGGCGCCTCTGGGTTCAACAGCTGAAGGCCAGCCGGGGCCTCCCAGCCCCCTGGCTTGTCTGCACTCCTCTCTAGGCCCAGGCGGACATGAAAGTCTCCACCTGCCTCACAGGGGCTGGGACATGCCTGTACCAACTGAAAAGTGCTGTGCACCACTGCCGTCCTTTTACGTCCACCCCCACCTGCTTCAGTGGGTAAACCATCCAAAGCCCTGGCCTGAAAATGCTCTGTACAGCCCAGGCCCTGGAATCTGACCTGTATCAGGAACATCTCTGTGGGTCCAGAGAGCTCATTCACATCCCTTAGACAAGGCCTGGTGCCTCCAGACCTGGGTACCGTGTCCTTGGCTTCTCCCTAAGAGGTCTCCACCTGGGTGGCTAGGTGCACCCCCGCGTGTGCATGCCATGCGTGTGCTAATGGCTGCCCAAGAACATGACGTTTGATGGTGACATTTCCCTGGTGGTTTCCTTTAAGCCTGAAATTTTCTCCCTCCTTGGTCCCCAACCCCTCTCTTGTCTGTCTCTTCCCAGAGGGTATGAACTGCATGAACAAAGACCATGGCTGTGCCCACATCTGCCGTGAGACGCCCAAAGGTGGGGTGGCCTGCGACTGCAGGCCCGGCTTTGACCTTGCCCAAAACCAGAAGGACTGCACACGTAGGTAGATGGAGGCACACGGGTCTGACATCCGCACGCGTCCCCTGCCGTGGCTTGGGGTGGGGCGGGAGGGTGCTGTCCAGTCTGCTGGATGTTGCTCAAAGAATGTGCTCAGTCCCCTGGGGTGGAGAGAAGGGCGTGTCCCCAAGGGGCCTGGGAGGCAGGAGGGATGGGGGCCATGAACCCCAGACTCAGGGTTTCCCTAGCATAATACCACTGACCCAGCCCCAGGCCTGAGCCGGACCTTACACAGCGCCCTGTGTGGTCTCCCCGTGATGCTCTCTGTAACCCCTTTCTTCCCCACCCTCTGTCCCGCGGGCCCTGAGCTAAACTCTCCAGCCAGAATGGAGGGGCCATGCGTTCTCAATGGGCCAGGCAGCCCTTGGTAACAGAATGCTATAAAGACGGTGAGGAGCTTGGTTGGTGGGGGCCGTCCCGGCTCAGGCTGTGCTGAGCTTATGCCAGGATCAAAGACCAGAGCTCATCGCCTGGCTTTGCAAGGCCCACTGTCCATGGAGATAGCCTGGGAAATCAGGACTGGATGAGGTCCCTTGTCAGAGGTGGCGCTTCCAGACCAGCCTGGAGGTCAGCCTGCAGGACTCGAGCGTAGTCCGGCCTCTTAGTGTGACCACCCAGCTCCCAAGCAAATGAAGTAGGACGGTGGGCAGACTCACTCAGCACTCCAAGCCCTGGCCACAGGGCAGCCCCCCGGCGCTGCCCGGGGAGTGGCGGGCACAGCCTCTGCTCACTCAGCAGCCAGGGTGCCCGGCCTGACAGGATGTTTGCCTCGATTCCGAGAAAGAGCGGAGGGAGGCCAGTGTGAGCGCCGCCCATCTCAGCCAGAGACAGGCCCGCTTTCTGCTGTAGGAAAGTGGTGTGGAGGAGCCTGGGTCCAGCTCCCTGAGAGTGCGCCCAGCCTGGCCCCTGCACCGGGAGACTGAGGCCGGCAGCCCTCCTAAAGGAAGCGGCCTTTCTTCCCATTCTTCATTCTGCGAAGAAGGCAGCGGGCCCTCGCCGGCCTGTCATCCTTAGCCATCGTGACTCTCTCATCTGTCTTCTACTCCCCTCAGTCACCGAGAACTTGGGGGACCCACAGGTGTCACAGTCTGTCACCAGGGAGCTTGTGCTCCTGCCCCCACTCATGACGTTGACGCCCCAGAGTGAAGCCACTTCCTTCTGCCCAGATTTGGTCCCAGGTGTGGAGCAGGCTTCCTCTCCTAATCAGTCCTGCAGGATCACGGGGATCAGCACGCACGCTGTCCCCAAGGTGGGACCAATCAGGGACCCTGCGGCGGAGCAGTGCCCGCCTGCAGCCCTGGGGCTCCAGCCAGGCCCTACTGTCCTCTGCACTGAATGAGCCCCTGCAGCTGCAGAGAAGCCTCTTGCTGCCCGGCAACCTGCAGAGTAGAAAAGGCCTAACTCTAGCTTCCCGGGCCTCCCCGTCGGGTACTCTGAGCTCCCTTGGGACAAAAGCCAAAGACCAGCATATATAGCGTGGGCAGGCTTGTGTGACAGGCTTGGCCATGAGGGAAGCACACTCCTGCAATCAGCAAGACTGGCTGAAGCCCGCCCTGGCCGAACCCTGAGCTCAGTGCCGGGGAGAGAGCTGTGGGCCACAGAAAGTGACTGGGACCAACTGACTGGCCACCTGGTCCTCCAGTTCTGTGTGGGACAAGTGTTACAAGGGGATGGTTTGCTCAGAGAACATCTCCTGAGGGGCGAGCCTGGTCTGGGAGGTGGAGGTCAGGGACAAGGAGGCTCCATGCATGGCTGAGAAGAGCTCAACTCAAGCCCTGAACTTCAGCTGAAGCAAATGGCAGCCCCGCCCTCTCTGCTCAACGGCCGGGTACTGTCCAGGTGTGGGGAGAGCCCGGTCCCCTCCCAGAGCCATGGAGTGGGTGACCGCCCCACAGCTCTCCTTCAGAGGGACCACACCTGGCCGTCCACCCAGCCAGCTCTGGTGTCTTCTGTGGGGTTAATGTGGCAGGATGAGCATAAAATCAGCTCTGAAATGTCCCATTAGCCCTTGAGGTCACCTGAGGCCCTGGAAATTCTAGATCTGGAGTTGGGTTGGGGGCTGAGGCCTGGCCTAGCCTGCCTAGACTTTCCTCCCTCCAGAGCCGGCGGAGGTGTTCTCTGTCCTCCTCTGGCGTGCCTAGCACTCAGGGCTCCAGTGTTTATTTCCACGAACGAGCTGGCGGCCCTCTGGGTGCGCACAGCTCAGCCTGTGTGGTTTGTGAGTCACGTAGGCCTACCATGCAGAGGGAGCGAGAGAAAGAGGCCCCAGAGCGGCCTCAGACGGGCCTGCGTCCTCTGCAGAGTCACTGGCAGGGTGCAGGCCGTCTCCTGGAACCCAGGGCTTGGAAGAACTGTCTCCTCGCCGGGCCACCCCGTCCACCCTGATAGGGCTTGCCTCAGTCTGGAAAGGTACGGGACGTCCAGCCCAAGGTGGGGCTCTGCCTTCACCTGAGATCCCTGTTAAGCAGCAGCCCCTGGGGCCTTGGCTTCCCCAGGCTCCTCCACTGCAGAGAGACGAGAGGCCCCGAGTCCAGGCTGCTGGCCTCGGGGAGTGCCAGGAGGAGAGACGCTCCCATGCAGCGGGGCCAGAGGGCTTGGGGACAAAGCCCCAGCTATTTCCCGAAGCAATCTGCGTGTCCTTGCAGTGTCACCCTAGAGGCTGGGTGCCTCCCCTTGGAGGGTCGTGAAGTTCCCTGTGAAAGAGGCAGCCCGCCAGGGCCTCTGGTCACGAGGGTCGGTGTCCGGGATGCTGAGCAGGACTCATTCTCCTTGCGTCGTCCTCACCCGGCAGGGAGATTGGCCGTGTCCAGTTTGTCAGGGCCAGTGTCACTCAGGCTGGAAGCCCCGGGGCCTCCGTGCTGTTCTCTGGCAGAGGCAGCGGCGGAACTCAGTCCTGAAACGCCGGAGTCCTTCACCGGGGAGCTGCCGCCTTCTAGCCCCAGCCGTGCTGCTGGGTTCACCAGACAGAACATCATTCAGGCTCTGCCCATTTGGAATTTTCTGCCCCTCTGACCGTGGTTGGTCTGAGATTTATTTCTGCATACTTGATGATTATTAAAGTTTTCAAATAAATTCAGAATGTAGGTCCAATGCTGGACAAACAGTTAAGGTCCCCAGAAAGACACCCTGTCCTCAAGGCCCCAGAGGACCATTTGCTTACAGGTGGCGGGCACCCTGCCATCTTCAGCGGTAAATTAGGGGCAGCAAGACGCCCTCCCATGGAGATCCTGGATCTCCTTGAGCCACATCCCTCACCCTAGAAGGAGAGAACGGTTTTCTCTACAGCAAATGAACTGCCCATTTTCCCTACTTCAGACTGGCCCCTGCTTGTTCAGCCCCCTTTTCAGCACCCCAGGTACTGATGCTCTGAAACATTTTAAGATTCTGGGCTGAAGAGCACCAGGTCCCGAAGGCCACAGACATTGCACACTATGTGACATGTTAAAAGGTCCTTTTCGAAACTGCACTGAGATGACCTTAATGTACATATGTTCTGTCTGTTCGGACATTTCCTTGGGAGGATTAGGGCTCAGGATAGATAGAGATTGAGGGGGCTGCTGGGACTTGGCGAGAAGAGGCATCCGTGGGGACATCCTTCCACACGCCTTGAGGCACAGGCGAGGAAAGAGAGGTCTTCGAGAGCTGAAGAAATGAGCGCCCCTCACAGGGGCCTACCACCTGCCACCCGCCACCCCCAACCGCTTCATGTGCAGCCCGTGTTAACAGACATTTGGCCCATCCAGACCGGCTGTCTTAAAGTGCCCTTTGCAACCTAGAAAGGATAAAATCGTCCAGCTTAATCCCTTTCTTTCAACGAACGCCACCTGAGTACATCCGCTATGTGCCCTGTCCGAAGTTCAGATGACCCAGAGTCCATTCTCTGTCCCTCCCCAGGGTCCCTCTAGGGAGTGAGCAGTTCCGTCCACCCGCCCAGAGGGGCTGATGTCCAGGGAAGTTTGTGCCTCCGACTCATCATCTCGCGCCCTCACGCCCCTCCCCGACCCCTCCAAAGAAACGGCCAACAGCAATAAACTAATCGTTTCTGTTGTTCTGTTTATACACACGTACGTGCACTCGGGGCCTCGCTAGTAACCTGTAACTATGGAAACGGAGGCTGCCAGCACAGCTGTGAGGACACGGACACGGGCCCCACGTGCGGCTGCCACCAGAAGTACGCCCTGCACTCAGACGGCCGGACGTGCATCGGTGAGTAGGTGTCCCCTGCCAAGCGCTCGCACCCTGTGCTGCCCGGCCCCCAGAGGGACGCTCCCCACACCCACCCACCGTGTGGCCCGACAGTGGCCACGCCCCACGGCGTCCTGGTTTCCAAGGAGGAACCTCAGTAAACAGACAAGGAATGCCCCCCTGGGGCCAGTGGGGAGGGCTTCGGGCGTCCCCCAGGGGGCAGCTTTCTGCAGACACTCAGCAGGGTCGTCCAGCCCCCAGGACCAGGCGCCTCTGCTGTGTGTCGCTGCCAGTTTTCTGAGGGTCCTCTTCCTCAGTGTGGGTGGCGGGGGGCCCAGGCAGGTGGGTGTGTGTGCGCCTTGGAGGGCAGCTTCTGTTCCGGAAGCACAGGGGTGTCCTCCCCTACTGGGAGACACGCCAGAGACTCCTTCCCCTCGTAACAGCTCCCCCCACCCCAGCGTGGTGCAAGCCTGCCTCCATAGCATCTGGAAAACCAAGAGGTTTTCTCAGAACCTGCTTTCAGTCTTGTCTGTCTGGAACACCTGGGGAGAGGGCCGGTGTGAATCCTTGGTCGGGTCTGGGTGACTTTTAGCTGCTCTCTGCTCCCGAGCTACAGGGCCTCTCACCAGGCCTGGTCCTCCCCACCCAGCCACCCACCCACCACCCCGCAAAATCTGTTCTTCTCGGGCACTCCCCTCCCGACACCCCGCCTGTTAACAGGAGGATCAGTTTCACTCTGTCACCCTCCTTCCTCCTGGTCCTTATCTCCAAGAGGAAGCTTGAGTATTTGTGATTATCTCAAGTTATAATAGCCAGTAAGTTCTTTCCTCACTCAAAAAGAACAGCCAATTTTTTTTTTTTTTTTAACTGAGAAAAAGAGGAAATTCAAACTTAGTGCCCAGAGTTCATCCTCTTCTTTCTCTTCAACATTGGCAAACTTAGGAAACCTGCTACAAGTCAGCTATTGTACTCATTTTTTAAAAAGTCCCTTTTTTTGTTATCAACTCAAAAGGTATTTCTTGAGGGATTTTCGAGTAACAGGAAAGGGTTGGCAAGCCAGCAAAGCCACGAAGCCCGGGGTTTGCTGTTGCAGCCTGTTGTGCCCTGTGACTGCTCCCTGTACCGTGGGGAGTCAGGCGGAGGGGCATCGGAGGTCCCCAGCTCCGGCTCTCAACCCAGGTGCTGCTGCCTGCGTGGTTCTCCCTTCCTCTGTGTGGTCTCTCCTCTTAGACAGCCGTTTTTGGTTTCATTTTAATCTCATTCCTCCTGCTTTTCTGGTTATGGTCCCTGATTGCCTGTCTTGTCTGATAACTGACCTTCATGAATTATTTTCAGAGCCAAAAGCCAAATCAAACCAAACAACCAAAAGAAAACAAGCAAAACAAAACAAAACAAAACAAAATTCAAAGCCAAACCCGGTCTCAGACCAGTGTCTCTATTGCAGCCTGATCCCATCTAGAACCTCCCCTCCCGCCTCTCACCCTGTCTCCACTGTGCCCCGGGGCTCTCCTGGGCTGCCAGCCCCCTTCCTGTCTTGTCTGCTGGGGTCTCCCGCAGCGGCCGTGCCTGCAACGGAGCCACCTCTGCCAGCCCCGGACCAGCGCAGACCGCTGCCGGCCAGACACTCCCCAGCCTCGTCTAACACCTTGTCTTCGTCCACCCGGCTCATCCTCTATTATTTTTATTTATTTATTTTTTAATCTTTTAATGTCTGCTGCATGTGTAAGTCCCTGCTTGGATCTCCCCTCTGCCGTAACTCCCCCGCCCCTCCCCTGCCCCAGCCCTCTCCTTAGAAGCCCTTTTCCAGGCCCAGCTCCGGGTCCCTGGTTCCCTGGCCCAGAGAACTTTTCACCTGCCTTTGCTCCTTGGTCCTCGCCCCCACCCCTCTGAGGGGAGGAGGTGTCCCCCCACATCTCCCACCGAGCACGGATGTGCAAGCCCTCTAAAACCTCGCGAGCTTCTCTCCAGGAAGCGTCTGGCAGCTCCGGGCACCCGGCCGTCTCCCTCTGCACACTAAATGGCCGCCCCCGCCCCCCACCCTGCAGCCCCTCGTTGAGCACTCCACTGTCTCGCTCCAGCCCTCCATTGACAAGCAGGCAACCAGCGCTGCCCAGACAGACCCCCTGGTCTCTCTGTGTCTGTCCAGTTGGGTCCACTGTCGAGTGTGTCTGTGTGTCTGTTCCCCTGTGCATTTCGTTCTCAGCCTTGCATGAGCGTTGGGCCCACGTTCACGCCTTTGATGAGACGGGGTGGGTGTCTGATGCCCAGGCACGTCCATCACCAGACCTCACGGCACTCTCCCCTCGTCCTGTCCCTTGTCCTGAGCCTGCCTCTCCAGCCCGAGCCAGGCGTCTGTGCCCGCCTGCGTCCTTGCGCACTCAGGCGGCTGCTGTCCGCCTCTCCGGCCCTCTGCACGCGGGGCCTGTCCGCTCTGAGCTCAGCCGCCTCCTGTGTGCGTGTCGCTCGCAGATGGGCCCTGAGGCCCATTCGTGCCCTGCTGTAGTTGCCCCTCCTCTGCCCGCAGCCCGGCCCTGCCCTGAGCACGCCACCTGGAGGTTCCTGGGACTAGCCCCTCGGCGAGGACGCCGCGCCGCCCTCACGCTTCGTTGCTTTGCGTGCGCCACGCCGAGAGGCGGGAAGTGGGCCCTCATTAACCACCGGCTCCGTGTTTGTCCCTTACTTGTGTTTTAGAAAAGGATGAGGCTGCAATTGAGCGCTCTCAGTTCAGTGCCACGTCAGTAGCTGATGTGGACAAGCGGGTGAAACGGCGGCTCCTCATGGGTAACACTTTTCTTCCACTTCCTTTGTTGTACTTGCACCTTTGTGCGTGCGTGCGTGTGTGTGTGTGTGTGGGATGTGCCAGTGTGTGGGGCGTCTGTGTGCGTGCTCGTACGTCAGGCCATGGGTGTTGTACTGGCGCGTGGACTGTGAGTGTGCATGTGTGGGGCTGTCTGTCCATACGGTGTGCCCATGCGTGTGTGGTTGTGCGTGCCACGTGTGAGTGTGAGCGTGGGGGGCTCTGCTCCAGATGTGAGCTCACTTTTCCCTTTTTAAAGTTTTTACCCTTCATCGAACACGTGTATTTCTCTGTGTGTTTGTCACAAAGAACCCAGAGCCAGTGTCTAGGGGCCCCTGCGTGTAAGGAGACGTGTGCTGTGAAGCCCTCTCCTCGCAGGAACGCCCGCGTTTGCAGTTAGGATCCCAGCATCGGCAAAGCAGCAGGAGCAGAGGTGTGAGTGTAGAACAGGGGCTCGGACAGCACATCCTTATCCATCTCCTCGCCAGGAGGAGCCACGTCCGGGGGGAGAAGCCATGTCCAGGGGAGAAGCCACATCTAGGTCCAGGGCGGTGGGCTCTGGGGGGCGTCCAGTCCACCCTGCTGGCTTTGCAGTTGGGAAACCTGGTGCCCAGAGAGGGGAGGACAGTTAGGGTCACCTAGCGCCCCCATGGTTGCTTCCCTGGTGGCTCAGATGGTAAAGCGTCTGTCTACAGTGTGAGAGACCTGGGTTCAAGCCCTGGGTTGGGAAGATCCCCTGGAGAAGGAAATGGCAATCCACTCTAGGACTATTGCCTGGAAAATCCCATGGACAGAGGAATCTGGTAGACTACAGTCCATGGGGTCTCAAAGAGTCGGACACGACTGAGCAACTTCACTTTCCCTTCTGGCCCCAAGGCTCTCCAGACCCATGAATGACCGCAGCCCAACCCCACTGGGCTGGCAGTCTCAGCCCACTTTTCCCTGTTCTCCTGGTGGGAGGATCTCTGAGGTCAGCTGCACTCCAAGCAATGTGCATCCAGACTGTAAGGAGTCTTGCAGGGCAGCTGATGCCGGACAGGGGAAGAAAAAGGAGAAAATAACCGATCTTCAGCCGAGCTCAGTCTGCAGACCAAAAGAGCCGTCTGTCTCCTCGTTTATTCTTCTCTCTGGCCCATCAGTGCCCACTTCTGGGGCTGCTGGCCCCCAGGTGGCACTAAGAACACAGCTGTCGGGTCACCTGGGGTGGTCAAGACCTCCTTTGTGGCACTCCGGTTAGGTCACAGCAGCCTTGGGAACTGTGGAGTCAGGCGGTACACTGCCCAAGTCTCAGAGGAGGAAACTGAGGTTCAGGCTGGAAGCCTGCTCTCTGCAGGTTCTCTGTGTGGGGCTGTCTCGTTGACCGGGGCCGTCTGGGTGGCCTGGGACGAGCTGGAAGGGGTGGGCTTAGAGGCTCCAGCAGCCAGGCCTGTCCACTTCCACCTGTGCGAAGTGGGGAGTCAGGGCTATGGAAATGACAAGGTGCTCGGTGCTTAGAAAAGAGGAGGTGGCAGGAGCACCTGCAAGCTGCTGGTGCTCAGAGGCCCAAGAGGGCCCGGGCCCCGAGGCCTCACTGGCAGGACAGAGGGCACTGCTGCCCGAGGCCAGAGCGCCCAGGAGCTGGGCGCCCAGGTGCCAGGCCCCCCTTCCCAGAAAGAGGCTGAGCTGAGTCAGCATCAGACAGGTGGGTGGAGAAAAGGCCCTCATCTGTGCTCTTGTCTGGAGAGTTGGTAGAGAGAGTGGCCCAGAGCCCGGTTCCAGGGCGGGGCTGGAAGGTGAGGAGGAGGGAGCCCTGAGGACACGGGCACCCAGGCCTCGGGCGCAGGTCAGGGGACCCTTCGCCAGCCACAGGGGGTGGGCGTGGGGCCAGATGCATGCTGATTGGCTGCCCCTGCACGACCCCCTGGTGGTAGAAGCTCCCCTCCCCCACGCCCTTAGAACCTGTCTGGCCCCCCAGACAGGAGACCATCCCCCAACCTGCCCCTCTGCCACAGGGGGCAAGGGCCCACAGCCAAGACTGCACGCCCAGAACTAGGTAATTGTCCTCAGAAGTGCCCGAGAAAGGCACCGTCTCCAGCACATCCTTCCTCCAGAGCTCACGGTTCTTTCCCCTCGGAGGGCAGCCTAGGGTGGTACAGACCGAGGAGCCTGTCGGACTACAAGCCCACCTAGAAGAGCCCTCTGGGGCCTGGCTGCTCCCAGGCTGGGTGAATAGAGGAAAGGAATAGCCTAAAGTGAGGGCGGTGACTGTCCCCACCCTGCCCTGCTGGTCCGAGCATGCTTGGGGCATGGGGTCCAGAGCCCGCCCCCACGTGGAGCGTGGAGCCTGCAGCCGGCGGTCCCGGTCGAGCCCCATTTTAGGTCCTGGTGCTGGGAGGTGTGTGGAGGAGGCAGGGGAGAAGGAGCCGGCTCTCTTGTTCAGGAGCCAATGAGACTCAGAGGAGTTCCATTGCAAGGGCAGACCCTCGGCCGCTCTTGATGGCTGCACTGGCCAGCATGGCCCCACAGGAGGGCAGAGACAAGAGGCTGTTGTGAGAGAAGACGGGGCCGGAATGCCCCCGCATGGTCTGCTGTGAGCAGGACCCACTGCAGCCCTGGTACCCGGCTCCCTCAGAGCCGGGCCGGTGTGCTGCGGTCTCCTGCTGGCTGAGATGGCCTGGTGGGCGTCTTCCGGCCCTGAGGTGTGATTGTCACCTATGTGGCCGGAGTTTGTTTTTAGGGTGGGTCAGACAGGACTAGGAGAGGGAGCTCCCTTGCCCCTCCAGAAGCGAGTGGGTGCAGGGCCATTCCTGGCAGCCCCAAGGGGCTCCGTGGCGCAGGCCCAGCCTCACCACCCTCAGCGGTGACTGCACGTCAGCAGCAGGCCCAGGGTGAAGCCCCTGCCGTGTCTCAGAGAGGGTAAGCGCACAGCCCACCTCCTCACTGCAGGCGGCCCTCCCCGTTCGCCTTCCCAGGTGGAGGTGGACCATTCAGGTTTTGTACGCGTCCCTAGACTCTTTGGCTCAGAGTTATTTCAGACATATTTTGTGCCCAGACTGCAGAGGTCACAAGCCCCTCGGTCGTCTGCGAGTTGTTGAACTAGCAGTGAACGCTGAGAGCCGAGAGCGGGGACAGACGCAGAACCTGAGAGGACACAAACCATCGGAGCTGAAACCCCGGCACTTTCCCCCGTTTCAGCCTCTAGGCTCCTCTCTGGGAACCTGCTGCTCCTTGCTTCCCCAGGGGCTGGCGTCTGGGGGCACAGGGTTCCCGAGTTTTGAAACCCGAACGCACGAGCGAACGAGCGGACCGAGATCCAGCAGCGCCTCTCTCTCATCCCAGGCCTGGCTGCGGTCCTCAGGGACTCCCCAGAAGGGCAGCGGGCTGGGGCCGCTCAGAGCCACATGGCTCCGCTCCACCCTTGGGGCCTCAGGCATCCCCAACAGTTGCTTTTGACGGCTACCCTCAGTCCCTGAGCCCAGACTAAGCACAGGCAGAGGCCTCAAGGATGGAACCAATTCTAGATTCCCATTAAAGTCAGTTAAAATGTTTGAATTTGAGGGCAGGAGAGAGAAGTTTCTGTTAGCTGGCCTACTAACTTGTGAGAAACATCTGAGTCCCAGCTCCGTTTAACACAGGCCACTGGGACCCTGCTTGCCACTGGGCTCATGGGACCCTGGGAGTCAGACTTGTCAGCTCCAGGGCTTGAGTCAGCGCCTTTCCCACAAGTATGCCCGGAGCAGATGCCGGATTTGTTACCGTTGCTGCTGTTCAGAAGTTGCCACAGTCTTAGTGGCTTCAGGCAACACCAAAGCATTGTCTCCGGGGGGTCAGCCAGGGCCGCTTTCCCTCCTGACATTCTGGGAACGGATCCATGTCCTTGCCTTTCGTGGCTTCCAGAGGCCACCTGTGTTCCTTCGTGGGGACCACTTCCTCCATCTGCAGAGCCCGCAGCCCCGCACCCCTCTGAGCCTGCTTGCATCTCCATGCCTCTCTGGCCTCCCGCTTCCACCTCTAAGGACTCTCGTGACCACAATGGGGCCCGCCCAGATAAGCCAGAGCAACCTCCCATCTCGAACTCCTTAATTCAATCACACCTGCAAAGTCTTCCTGCCACGTGGGGTTATGGAGGACCAAGATACGGCCCTCCAAGGGGCTGCGGTTCTGCTGACGAGGGACAGTCCAAACTGGGGCTGGGCAGGCCCTTCCAGCTCATCGGTCAGCTGCAAGCTCCACTGACGCAGAGCCTACTGCTGTGCTATCCCTGGATTTGCCCTGGGACCCCCAGTCTCCCCGCACAGCGCAGGGGCTGGAAGCGTGGGAGCCACGGACGGGGCCCCAAGCCCTGCCCCGCACCCCCTTCAGGGGGCTTCCAGCAGCCCCTGCAGTCTCCTCAGCGGTCCCTGCAGTCTCCCCAGTGGTGAGCACCCCCAGCCCCCCACCAGGGCTGTCGGCACACTTCAGCCCACGCCCTCTGCTTCCCGATCAACCCCGTGAGTCCCACCACAGCCCTGCGAGGCAGCTGTCCCCGCTCTGCAGATGAAGTCGAGCCCCGGGTGGGAAGGAGACCCAGCCCGGGCCACGCGCTCAGTAAGCAGTAGTCTGGGCCAAGGGTCCAGGCCTGTGGACTCTCCTGGGTCCAGGGCCCTCAGTCCGGAGCAGAGCAGGCCGGCGGCTCGGGATGAAGTTCAGATGTGTAGGCCTGGCAGCCAGCCGGGTGGACTCGCCCTTCCTGAAGGCTCATTCACAGCCTGCCCTCTGAAGGGCCCCCACGAGCCTGGGAAAGCAGAAGCGCCCATATTTGAGGCCCAGGGACCACAGCATAGCTGACCTGTAGCCCTGACTTCTTCGGTGTCCTGCCCTGTCTGCAGCCTCACCTCCTGGGCACCTTGAGAGTTGGCGCTAAAGTACTTCCTATTTTACTGGTGAGAAAACTGAGGCTCAGAAAGGTACCTCCCCATGTACCCCCCACGGCTGGCAGCCACCCGTCTCCCTGCCCCTCTGCACCTCTGGGCTGGGCACCCAGGTTCCCCTGCCACTGACGGGACATTCCCCTGCTGGGCTCAGGGAACCCCGAGGATGGGCCAGGCTGGGCCGTTTGTGCCGGGGTCCGGCACGCACACAGGGCGGCAATCAGTAAGGGGAGCTGTTGACAGAGCCCCAGGAGGGGACAGAGGGCTGGAGACTCGGAAAGCCAAGGGCAGCCCAGGCAGTGTGCAGCGATGGCAGGAACAGCGGCTGGCGTGGGGGCACAGACCGAACCCCACGCTGTCCCCAGCCTCCTATAACCACACACGTGACCTCCCCAAGAGGTCACATCTCTCGAGGCTCACATGCCTTCTCCCCAGCCTCCCAACTCCTCTGTCCCCTCGGGTCACCTGCCTGCCACCTCCTTTCTGCAGCCACCGTCTCTAGGGTCCCTGGGTCCTTTCACTAACCTGTGCCCCAGACCCCCTGCTCCCCCCCCCCCGAATCCCAGACCCACACATTCTCTCACCTCCACATGCCCCTCATGCCCTGCACATGCAGCCTGTCCCAGGCTCCCTGCGTCCGCGGGCCGTGCCTCCTGCCATTCCGTACCCGGGGCCATCCTGTGCACTTCTATCAGGCAGATGCTTGTCCAGACCTCACTGGACCCTACCCACCACCCCATCCCCGCATCTTGCCCCTCTTCCACCAGCACCTGTTTAGTCACAAGTCTGGGAGGGAGCCCCCAACCGGACAGGTCTGATAGCCTCTGGGGACACCACTGCACAGGGCTTTGATCAGAGCCGGAGCCCAGGGGAAGCTAGTTGGCTCAGAGCAGCGATGAAGGCTTCCTGGAGGAGGTGCCCAGGGAGGAGCAGGACCTTACTGCCCACTCTTTCATGCAGGCAGGCGTCTGGCCCAGACAGAAAGTGCGGGACCCAGAGCCTGGATGAGCCTGGCTGTGGGAAGGGGCTCAGGTAGACCTGAGATGAGGGAGGTGGGTGACACAAGGCAGGTCCCCAGGTCAGGCTCAGCAGGGAGCGGGGTGCAGCTGGAGGGAGATGGAGGGTGGGACCTGAGAGCCAGGCAGGCACCCTCCTCCAGCCAGGGCTGAGCTCTGGGCCCTGAACCTGTGTTCACCCCTGTCCCCGAGCTGATGCCCAGTGCAGCTGGCCGCTGATAGCAGGGGTCCCAGGCGAGGCTCTGAGCTCCTGCCCTCAGCTTAGGGACACACATGTCCACAGTCTCGCTCACACACTCACGCATACACACACACCAGGGCTAGTGGAAGGGGGCAGGACGTGACGACTTAGCTACGTTGAGAGGTCAAACGAGAGGGGGAGCACGGTGCCCGACTGGGCCGGTCAGAAGAGGCGGCAAGGGCACTGCTGGCCCTGGGCAGGGAAACTGAGGCTGGGGCCAGCCCACCGCTCCCCTGCGAGCCGGGAAGAACCAGGGGGCCTGGTGCCTGGGCCCTGGGCACTCTGGGGACCAAGTCTGGCTAGAGGGGCAGCAGGGCTCCAAGGGACGGTCACCAACCTGTGACCTTCCTGGGACTGCTTCCGCTCACCAAGCCCCCTGCACCTTCTGTACTGGGGGTATATGGCCGTGAGCCCTCCCTCCTGAGGGTAGGCCTCGAGCAAGAGGCCTCATGCAAGCCCCCCGTGCCTGCCCTCCACGGCCTCCACCTACAGAGGAAAGGCAGGAACCACAGGCCGGGGAGGGGCTTGCTGCCATGGCGAGCCCTACCGCCCACTTTAACACAAAACCTCAGTGTCCTTCTGGGCCTTTTGAGATCCTGCAAACCAGACGAAGACACCTCCCCAGGTCTGCCCACCTCACTCCTGGCCGGCCCTCCCCTGCCTTCAGCACCCCCTCACGGGCTGCTACAGACCTTCTGCCCTCTGAACCCTGGTGAGAAACCCCTACCCACCAGGCAGGCCCGTGGGAAGGGAGTTGCCCCTGGAATCACAAACCCACCTGGTGCCTCCGGGGAGACAGTCCTACAGACAGAAACCTCCCCCACGGCGAGCCGCCCCATGCGGGCCTGCAGTCCTGGCCTCTACCATTGCTTGCTTCCTAGCTGCCCTGACCCCCATCCTCCCACGACTCCCACACTCGGCCGTCACCATCACACCAGCCTGTGCCCCAGGGACCAGCTCCCCGCAGAGGCCTGAGCACTCTGGGGCCGCTGCACCCAGCACCCCGGCCTAGGGGGCCCCGTGAGGAAGGTCAGCCTCACTATGGCACTTGGCAAGGGACCCCAGTGCTTACGACAGGCCTCAGGGTGACCGGGGTGTTGGGGCACCGGCACACAGAGTGACTGGGCAGCAAGGGAGACCGGCAGCTATGTCAGGGCCTTGCCCAGGAGCGTGGCTGTTACCCCAAAGTGTTTGGAGTCAAGGAGGGCTCAGGAATCAACTGAGGGAGAGGGTTCGGGGGCAGGGAGTCCGTGGCGGGCTCCAGGGGACCCCAGGGGCAGAAAGGCAGGTGGGCCAGCCCTGACAGGCTGGACACATCTCAGTGGGGGCTTTGGGCTGCTCCCGCCAATGAGGTGAGACCTTCAAGGGTCAGGGCAGACCTGGGGCCGGCAGCGTCTCTGTGGGTCATCAGGCCAAACCTGGCTCACCTGCTCAGAGCCTCTCGGGATGTCAAGGGACTTGCCCAAGCCCGCAGGACCAGCATCGGGAGTGGTGTTTTCTGCCCCTATATACCTCCTGTCTCAGCCCCTACACTGTGGCTGAGACCGTCCTTCAGGCTGGACTTGGCCCCAGACCTAGGGTGGTACACCCAGGCAGCACCAACTCAAGGGGCCATACCGCCATCCATTCGCGTCAGACCCTGGCCGGGCTGTGGGGCAGGTCCAGCCGAGCAGCTGCCTTGGCTGCCTGGTGTCTGCCCCCTCTGTGTCCTGGGCTTGTCATAGGGCTTAGCTTGAAGCAGGGCTCCCCAGGGAAAGAGTAAACACTGCCCTTTTAACCCATCTGGGTTTTCCTGCCTGCTGGAAAGGGTTGTTCAGCCCCAAGTCCCTTCCCACTTCAGTCCCCCCGACCCCAGGCTCAGCCTCCCCCTGGCCCAGTGGCCAACCCAACTCTGTGGGGTGAGAGTTCTCCCTACTCTCTTGGCGAGCAGGCCAGGCACTGGGACCACCAGCTGTGCTGCGTGACCCGGGCCCCCGGCCCCAGGCCCTGCCCTCAGAAGGGCCCACGGTTGGCTGAGTGCTCGGCTGTCTTGAAATTCTTAACGATTTTTGATCAAGGGCCTTTCATTTTTATTTCACCCCGGGTCCCACAAATCATGTGCCTAATCCTGCCTAGAAAAGGTACCCACCTTCTCTGAGCCTCAGTTCTTCCACCTGCAAAAGGCCCCCCCACTCCTGGGGCTCTGCGAGGCCTTGGAGGTTGGAGGATGAGATGGTGCGATGCCAGCTGCACGGGGTGACACCCCGGGAGGGGCCCTTCCAGGTGGAGAGGAGAGGCTTTTAGAAAGACCCAGTGGCTGTCTTGGAGAGGCGAGTGCAGGGAGAGAGCAGAGGGTTCGAGGGTCCAACAGGAAGTCTTGAGACTCTGGGACGGCGCTCTGGGGTTTGGGGTTTGGCTTTGCCCCCTGCACCTAGCCTCCAGCCTCCCTTGGCAGTGTGCGCTCCTGGGTGAGATGTGACCACAAGGCAGGCGCCCTCAGATGCCAGCTCCTTCTGGCCCCCCGGGAGCCAGGGGGAAGCGGGTGAGAGCCAGAGGAGATGGCCTGTGCTGCTGGCCCAGAGCCGCTCCCCAGGCCAGAGAGCCTGCTGCCGCCGTTTGCCCTTTGCATCTGGGGTGACCCTGTAGTCATGGGGGAAGACAGGGCCGTCTGGTTTCTGCATCTGAGGCAGTGGTGGCCTGGCGGCAGGCTGAGCAGCCCCTGGTCTTGGGACACAGAGAGGTGAGGCTGTCCTTCGAGGCGCTTGGAGACAGGGGGCCTGAGGGTGACCCAGGCCAGGAGCCCCCTCGGAGCACCCCGTAGCCTCTGCTTGGAAAGCCCCTGGGAATAAAGCTCTCGGTCCCACTCAGGCCAGCCTGTCAGCCCCTGGCCCCCACCGTACTGCCCAAAAGACTGGCTGTGCCTTGCTGTCAGCTTTTCCGTAAGTCTCCTGCTCAGCAGTGTGCATGAACCTCAGGACACTGGGTGGGCACAGCAGAAGTGGGCAGAGGCAGGTCCCTGCATGGGCAGGCTGATGGTTGGCCGCTTGCTCCGCTCACCCCTCCCTGGCCGGGACAGGGCCCGGCAGAGAAGTCCCGGAGTGAATGCCGGCTCTTAGCGTTACCACGTGAGCCCCAAGGTACTGGCTGCCCCGAGTGGGGCGGTGGTCTGGAGGAGAGGGACCATTGAGGGGTCTTTTTCTCAGGGTCACAGCCCCCAGTGCCCACGGCGCGTCCCGTCTCCACCACCGTGGAGCGGCCCAGGTGCCCTCCCACCGACACGGCGTGAGGCCTCCCAGCTGCCCCCTTCCCTGCTCCCGGTGCTCCCCTCACCTGTCCCGGCCTGGGCCTTGGCCGCCTGCACCCAGAAGATAGGCTCTCTATGCCCCCTCCAGAGAGGGGTTCTGAAGGCAAGAAAGGCCCTGGGGGGCGGGGTGCCTGGGCTCTGGGTTTGGGAGCAGGAAGCGGGATTATCCCCCTGTAACCTCAGGAGAGGAAACTAACATTTGTTAAGCGGCTGCCGCAGGCTGGGCCCCAGGCTGGGTGCTGGTGAGGGTGGGGTTTCTTTGACCCCCACCTGGCCCTGGGGACAGAAGGCTCCCGTCCCCCGCCAGGCGTGGGTGCTGGGATGGAGCCCCAAGGGCTGGCCTACCTGGGTCACTCAGCGAATGACAGAGGCGCCCCCTGGCCGCCCCGCATCCACTGGCCCCAGGAGGCAGGTGGGTGGGGAGACGGGAGGGCCCAGGCAGGTGTACACGGTGCAGAGCTCGGGCCCTGCTAACGTTGAGGTCAGCCTGCGTGAGCTGCAAGGGCCTCCTTTCTGCATCTGGGCCTCGGGAGGCTCCTTGTGAGCTGGCCTTGAACTGTGAGCAGACAGGAGGCCTCCAAGGCAGCAGGCAGCACACTCCACAGCAAGGAGATGGACGCCACGCCCAGCCAGCTGGGGGCCAGGCTGTGTGGAGACAACGCCGAAGGGCTGGGGAGGGTCAGAGCCGGGAGCCCAGCCTCTCAGTAGTCGGCACAGCTCGTTCTCTCACGGTGTAGACTTTAGCCTCAAGGAGCAGGTCTAGTGGCCCCCAGCAGGGCGCAGCCCCTGAGTTCAGGGTGTTCAGGATGACCCCCACTGTCGCCGCCCCACAGAATCACACGCACACAGGGAGAAAGCTGGGTTTCCTCCTCCGCCTGCTCCGCCCAGCCCCAAAAGGTGAAGTTCATAGGTAAGGCATTAGCAGCAGGGACTCCTGTACACAGTCATCCCCAAAGTCCTCCTGGAGAGAGCCGACAGCCACTTGCAGGAATGCAGGCTGGGAGGGACAGCCGGAATAAACCCGTTGGGAGAAACTTCAAGGAAGAGGCCTACTGGGGCCAGGCCCCCCAGGAGGAGCCACAGTAGGCAGGCAGGGGATTTCTGGTTATACGAGTGGACGCCCTCAGCACTTCACTTCCTAGCCACACAGAGGAGAGGGACGCCCACTCAGGCACAGTTCCCACAAGACCGAAGGGTGCCAGATACCCAGGAAGAAACTCGGACTGAAAGGCCCAGGGTCCCGGGAACCAGGCCCCTCCGTGTGCCCCAGTGACCCGGGCATGCCAGCCCTTCCCCGGGCCTGGGGAGGCTCACTCTCACCACACGACAGGCTCAGTGACCTCCGTGATGCCCCCAGCCACTCCAGCCCCTTTGAATTTGCAAAAGAAAAAAGAAAAACAAAAATCACTAGACTAGCTTCAAGTGGACAAAAACCAGACACCTCTGGCTTATCGCTCAGTGAGAACAGATGTGGGGCTGAGAGCCTCACCAAGGTGATGGATGGTGTGTGGGCCCTGGGAACCTCCCCTTGCATCTCCACGGCCAGGGCCCAAAACCGCTCCACGGCTGAGACGAGCTTGGGAACCCCAGTAACCGCCAGTCTGGATTTGGAGTCTGAATCCAGGCAAGGCAAGGGTTTTTAGGAGTTTGTCCCTGGGTGGTTAACTCCCAGCCAGACCCATTGCAGCACTGGCGCCCGCTAGTGGTATTGACCCTGTGGACTCAGCCTCCTGCAATTTGCAAAGCTTGCCCATCTGCCGTCATCTTAGGTGGGGGTGGGTGTCATACTCCCATTTGACAGACAGGTAGCCTGAGGTTCAGAGAGGCCCCCATGGCTAGAATTCAAACTCAGGTCTCCGGTCTCAGGAGACCTCCCCACCCACGAGTGGGGAAAGGCAGGGGGCTTCTGTCCCAGGAGACTGAGACCCTGTCCTCCTGTCTCCCTCCTCAGAGACGTGTGCGGTGAACAATGGAGGCTGCGACCGGACGTGTAAGGACACAGCCACCGGTGTGCGCTGCAGCTGCCCGGTGGGGTTCACGCTGCAGCCAGACGGGAAGACGTGCAAAGGTGAGCGCAGGCTGGCCCCCTCGCCAGCCCAGGGCAAGGCAGGCAGCACAGCCGTGTGCAGCCACAGCGGCGAGGGTCAGAGAGGCTAAGAAGAGGGAGTTGGGCCCAGCGCTCCACAGTGGGGCTCAGGGGCCCCTGGTTCCACTGAATATCAACAGGCTTAATATTGGGGGCTCTGATGTCAAAGAACGTGGCTGCACCCCGGGCTGAACAAGTGGGGTGCCTTTACTTGGGGCTTCCTGGGCCGGCAGAAGTTCCTTGTGGCCTCCCAGGAGCCTGGTGGCCACTCAGCCGGGCGCGTCTTGCAGGGCTGGGGGAGGCGGGCCACAGGGCTCAGACCAGGACAGGGCGGTCTTCTTGTCGGCGCTAGACCAAAAAAGGACACTGCACCCACCTCCCCGGAGGAGGGAAGGTGGGAGCGGGGGTCTCAGCTGAAGGACTAAGGATGAAAAAAAAATCAGAAACGGAGGTTGAGAGGATCAGGAATGGGCTGGTCTGCTGGCTGCCAGAAGCCAGAGAAGAGTGAGCTTTCTCTGACTCACCCCGCCAGGAAGTGGGCAGGCCTGGAGGTCAGCATGGAAGGGGAGAGGAACTTGAACGTCCAAAACCCAGTGGGTAAAAACATTGACAGCAGAGGCTTAGAGTGACTTTAAGGAGTCCGAGATGGGCTTTTTTGAAGCCTGTAAAAATAGACAGGGTATGACTTCCATCCCCAGCCACTTTGCCGGGAAGAACCTAGTGATTATTGACAGAAATAACAGTTCTTGCACCTCTTTATCTGAAAATAAAGCCCTTCTGTAGCCCCCGCTCAGCCCACTTAGAGTGAGATGTGCTCCCAGTGGGCGGGTGGGCAGGCCAGGCTATTTGAGGCCTTGCACGTGGGCTTGGTGCCAGGAGGCCTGGCCCAGGTCCAGACCCGGCCATCCTCACTGCCCAGCAGTGTCACAGCAGGCCTGGCCAGTTGCCCTTGGAGCCTGGACAGAAGGTGGTAGAATCGGGCTACTCCACACCCCTGCAAGGCCCAGTGCCAACCCAGGACCTGAGGGTGGGGCAGGCTCAATCTTGACACAAGACCAGGAGCTCGCCACTGGGAGCCGACCTGTCTGGATCGGACAGGAGCCTCAGCAGTCATGTGGCCCTGGAGGCGCACTTGGGGTGCTGAGTGCTGCCCCCTGCCCATCCACGGCGGGCCGTGGGGCATCTGTTCTCCTCCACCTTGAGGCTAGGGTAGGGGACGTCCACACGGGAGGGGAGCTGTGCACACAGCCCCGGGCCCACTGGTCTGAGCCCCTGACCGTGTTTCCTGTGATTCCTCTTAAAACAACTGGGCCCTTCAACCAAAGCTGCCCCTTCGCCTTCAGCTAGACCTCCTCACCCCCGCTGCCCTGGAGTCGGAAGGCCTCTTGTTCACTCAGGCCCCAGGTTTTCTGGGCTCCTCCCATGTGCAGGTGCAAGGCAGACCGGTGAATGAAGCAGAGATTCCTTGTGCCCAGGGATCTTCTAATGAGTAAAGAAGACAGAGTTTAACATTTAAAGATCGCCAAGATAAGCATGTATCACAGACCCCTTGGTGCTGGGTAGAGAAGTCCGGCGTGGCAGGAGAGTGAGGCTGGGCCTGGCCTGGACAGGGGGTGGGGAGGGAAGGGGCCAGAGGAGGAGGCTCTAATCCTGGCCCCATGACTGCTGTGCAGAGGCCAGGGGTTCCAGGACCCAAAGCAACCAGTGTGCCCAGATTTGGGAGAAGGGGTTGGCCCTTCATCCTGAGATGCTATTGGGCAGGAGCAGCGTGGGCCAGGCTTTTGTTCTGAGACGGTCCCTGCCGCGTTGGGGACGGGGGTGCCCGGCTGTGCTCCCTGGGTGGGATGGGCGGAGGGGGACAGGCACAGTCGTCCGACCGTGTGCTCCTGCAGCTCATCCCTCCCCTTCCCCCACATACGCTGATACCCAAACAGTGGGGGAGGCAGTGAATGTCCCACCTGGTGGCCAGGACCCCACCCTTTCATCCACCCTCTGGCTCTTCAGTCATTCACTCATCCGTTCATTCATTCATCCAGAGCCTCGTCCTGGGCAGCGCTTCCGCACAGGCCTCCTGGTGGGCCCTGGGGCCGCACTTGGGAGCCCCATCGCCCGACTCTCCTCCCCTGAGGGGAGGTCCCAAGACAAGAGAGCAGTGAACTGGAGAGATTGTTCCGGGGAGGGGGGCGCTGTCCAGGCAGGAGCCAGGGGCACAGAGAAGAAGAGGGCCTGGCAGCCAGGCCAGGCGGCTGAAGGGAGGCCACGAACCTCTGTGGCCAGACGGGGCCTCTGGCCGCTGGCGGGCGGGGCTGGGTGGCCCACAGGGATCAGGAGGGGAGTGTTCGAGGGGCAGGAGGTAGAGGGAAGCAGAGGTGAGTCAGAATGAAGGCCATTGCCCCCTCACTGTATCCGGGGCTAGAGCTGGGGACTAGTGCTCCCCCAGTGTGACCCCCAAGCAACCCGCTGTACCAGCCGGGGCCTCCAGCAGACACACCTCCCACCGCCTGGCTGGCTGTTATGACAGCCCCTTGTTATGACAGCTCACAGGCCCAGGTGGGGAGCAGGGTGGGATTGGGGTCATTCCTAAGGAGGCAGGTCCTCTCTGCACATTCGCTCACAGTGAATGATGCTGGGAGGTGCCTGCTAGCAGCCCAGTTTGCAGATGGGGAACCTGAGGCTCAGAGAGGTATCTTTCCCTGCCCAGGGTCACAGAGCCAAGAGGCGCCTCTGGTCTCCTGCCGAGGCTTCTAGGCAGAACCTCCGGGTTGTCCTGTGACCACCCCCGCCAGGAGAGGGGCAGCGGAGGCTGAGCCTCTGTCCTGGAGAGGCCCTTGCTTTAAGCTTGACACCTGCTTCCTCTGGAGGCTGCAGGGCCAGCGAGCCACACTGGAGGGGCCTGTCTTTGGAGTCACCTGAGGCTGAGCTCACGACCCATGACCTCCCCGCTGTGAAGTGGGGACTCTGGCCCCAGCTTGTTTTGACCGTCACATGGTGACTTTTTTGCCTGAAAGCGCTTGGCCTGCTCACCAGCACGAAGTGGTACCTGGTAGGTGCCACAACCTCCAGAGGGTCCTGCTGCTTCCTCCCGGGCATCGGCCCCTCCTTAGGCAGCTTTGTTCCTGAAACATGGGTTCAGGTTAGGGGTGCTCGGGAGGGATCCGCCAGGGTGCCGCCACCACTCGTGAAGTGCCGAGTGAAGAAACAGCTCAAACCACAGGCAGATGTGGGGAAGGAGAAGGGCGAGGAACCAGGCTGGGAAGGGAGCAGCCCGTGGATGCCCACAACACCTGGGGCCAGTTGCCTCCCAGCCTCGGTCCCCTGTCTGTAAAGCCAGAGCTGTAAGCCTACTTTTTAAAGAGCTGGTTGGGCCAGCACCCTGGGGATGCGATTCCATTTCGTCCTCACGCTGTCCTTCCAAGTAGGGGCGCTTCTGATCCTTGTTCTCACAGACGGGGAGCTGAGGACCAGGGGTCCAGCAGCTCGGCCGGAGTCACGGCTCTCAGGCAGTATCCATCTGCTCCAGGCCTGCTACCTCCAGGAATGGAGGGGCGTGGGGGGCGTCACTGACCCTGCTGTCTGGCTGGGCACAGCAGACATGAGTTCCCCGCCCCCTCCTGCCCCCTCCTGCACACACATGCCAGGCTCACCAAGTCCCCGGGGGAAGGGGGTCTCCCCCTCCACCCACCCCCCGCAGCTGTGAGCCAGGCTCCCTTCCTGGGCCCAGCTGGGGACCCGAAGCAGCCCCCCGGGTGGGCAGCGGACCAGTTAGGGAAGGGTGGCTCTGGGCCTCGGTCCTGCCTGCCCCTGGGGGCCCCAGCCCACCCTCCTTGCCTCCCCTACGCCCCCCACCCGGCTCCGCAGACATCAACGAGTGCCTGGTCAACAACGGGGGCTGCGACCACTTCTGCCGGAACACCGTGGGCAGCTTCGAGTGCGGCTGTCGGAAGGGCTACAAGCTGCTGACTGACGAGCGGACGTGCCAGGGTGAGCCGCCCTCATCCCCGTGGGGTGCCCCTCGCCTCTCAGGCCACCCCAGCCCCCGGGAGGGGAGGCAGCCTGGGCTGGGTCTGGGGGGCTGGTCATAATTTTTCTGCCCTGAGTGAGGGCTCCTTTGTGACCCTGGGGGCCCTCAGAAGCCATCAGAAGCCTCCAGTCCAAGCCCTCCCTGATAGGGATGGCGGCTGAGGCTCAGGGAGGGATCAGCCCCTGTGCAGGTGGTCCAGTGAGTAGGTAGCAGGGCTCAGCGCCTCGGCCTGACCCCAGTCCCCGAGCACCCAGGCCACTTTCAGTGGCTTCAGAGGCAGGATGATGCCACCTGGTGGAAGGTGTCACAAATGGCAGGCGCTCCCCACCAGGCCTTCCTTGAGGTCCCCCCAGGACATCTGCTAGGATCTGGGGTAACAGGAGGAGAGATTTGGGCAGAGGTCAAGGATCACAGCCCAGGTGAGAGTCCCGAGGATGGGCAGGGGAGACAGGAGTGAAGCACTTGAAGGATGACATCTTCCTCCCAGAGGAGCCAGGGAGGTCAGCCCATCCAGGAAGTGGCCCTGGGGCTGGGGGAACCTGAGGGACCACAGGGAGCCCATCGAGAAGGGGACAGCTCCGGGAAGGGTGCAGACGGAGGCACAGGGTGCACTCGGCGGCATCGGCCGTGGACCTGAGGCTCCTGCTCTTAGTGCCGCTCAAACGAGGCCCTGAGGGGCCCGGGATGTGCGCCCCCAGCCCCCCAAGGGCCCCAAGAGAGGCGAAAGCAGAGGCTGATGAGGGCAGGTCCACGGCTGGGGCTGCTCACATGACCTGAGCCCATCACCTGCCCTCCCAGGGCTCGGCCTCCACATCCCTGGCCAAGCTGCCTGACCCCGACTTCCTCTTGGGCCACAAGGGCCCCCTGGGAGCCCAGCATCTGTCCAGAGCAAGGCTCCCGGGCACCCTGCTTCTCTGTTCTTGGCTGTGTTCTCAGGAGGGCTGAGGAAGCAGCCTCGATTGCATCCCTGCTGCCCCATGAGAGGGGCCACAGCAGGCATGGAGGAGGCCATGGCAGGACCACCTGGGGCTCCGGCCGAGTCTCCTCCACCCTCGTCCGGAGCCATTTCTCCACAGCCTGAGCTCTGGCCCCAGCCATGCTCCAGCACAACCCCTGGGTCCCCAGCTCCAGCGGGGAGAGGTCTAGGCTTCTCTGCTTGACTACTTGGCACTCAGGGCCCCTGGGAAGGGCACCCCAGCCCCCCTGAGCCCCACCCAATCCCTGGGGATTGGGTGCTGCCGCCAACCCCCCAGCCTTTGCCTGGAGTGCCCTTCCCACACAGGCACCAGGGCATCTTCCCAGATCCCCACAGCCCGGGAGTAACCTCATCTTCCCTTGAGCACCCACAGTGATCCGTTCCTTGTACTTGTGTTATTACAAACGCACGTGTGTCATGAGGACATCTGGGGTCACGTGAGCAGCATGTTCAGAGGAGAGGCAGGTCAGCGCCTGCCTTGCCCTCTGGCCCCTGTCACCTGTCCCACGGGGGCCGTCTCCCTCAGAACCGTGGCCAGGACAGACTTGCCTCCTGTAAACCCGAGGTTCATGTCCTCCGTTTCAGGAGCACACCCTCTGTGACCCTCCCTCTTTCCTTTTTACCCCGGCTGCCAGGGGCTCAGAATCCAATCTCACCTCCTATCAAGGCTACTCTGTTCCTCTTCACAGGTGGCATCTTCCCCACCAGCGCCCCCTTTCCACCTGTGCTGTTTTCCCCAGTTTCTCTAGACACACCTTGGGTGACAGTTCAGCTTCTCCCTCGGGCAGACCTGTCGGTTCCCTGCTGGTGTGGATTAAATACCTACCCTAATCACACTGGTGTGTGAGCTAATAGAGTGGCAAGGATTCAGAATAATCCCTTCTACTCAGAATATTCCTACCCTGCCCACCTCCAGAAAAGAGAGTGAGGTGGCTTCTAACCCCGGACTGTGAGGTTCGTGGGAACAGAATGGAAAATCGGGCGGGGACAAGAGGTCTGAGGTTTGCTGTGAGTCGGCTCTGCGCTGAGCCCGGGACCGCTGTGCACAGACGTCCCTCTGAGTGATGAGGCCGTGCCTCCCGCCCACCCTGACGCTGCGCCCGGACCTTTCTCCCTGTGGCCCCACAGACATCGACGAGTGCTCCTTCGAGAGGACCTGCGACCACACCTGCATCAACTCCCCTGGCAGCTTCCAGTGCCTCTGCCACCGCGGCTACACGCTCTACGGGACCACCCACTGCGGAGGTCTGCAGCTCGCCCGCCAGGGCCACCTCCCCCCGAGGCACGCGCCTGGCCGCATGGCCCCCCACACCGCACCCCGCACCCTGACCTGGACTCTTGATGGGCCTAGGAGGGCCTGGTGGGCAGAGGGGCCCAGCCAAGGGCGAGGCGGGAGGGTGGGAGGTAGGGGGCTCTGGCCTGGAAACAGCAGCCTCTGGGGAACCCCACTCAGGAAGGGAGGACAGCGGGACAGAGCACCGCACAGTCGGTTCACTCCAGTGGAAGAGCTGACAGCAGAGAGAGGCAGGTCAGTGGGGGACTCCAAAGGAGGAGTACTGGAGTTAGGATGAGGGGGGACTGGCCAGAGCGGTCGGCATGTGCAAGGCCCTGAGGCAGAGGGACCAAGGGCAGCTCGTTCGGCCAGAGCCCCATGAGGGAAGGGTTAGTGCCTGGTGCAGAGAGGACCCAGGGCTTCCTGAGCCCCCAGGGGCTTGAGGCTTTATTCTCAGCACAAGGAGCAGCCACTGGAGGGTCAGGGCAGGGATGTGACCTGTAAGTTCAAGTTCATATAAGGAGAGCCTTCCCACCTCCCTGTGTTTAGGAGAGTGGAAGCCAGAGCACCTGTGGGGACACAATTCCGGATGTGAGCGTGAGAGCCCCAGGGGCTCGAGCAGGCTGGGGAGGGATGTGGAGAGAGGGAGGGTTCCAGACATACGGGCATACGGGCATGAAGGTGGGGGAGTCCAGCACAGCCCCATGTCCCGTGTCTCCTCCTGTCCTGTGACCTGGGGTAACTGCGCTTCCCCGCGGGGGGCCAGCCATGGCAGTCGGGTGGTCTCAGGCACAGCTGGTGCTGCGGGGAGCTGCAGTTTTCTGGAGAGACTCCCAAAAGCCTGGCACCAGCTTCCACACGCAGGGCTTTGGCTCAAAAGAAGGCAGGGCCTCAGGGAGACTTCCCGGGGCCCCGGGGCCCTGTGCAGGAGGGGGAACTGGCTGGGCATGTCCAAAGTCCCACACTGGGATGAGGCCTCAGGACCCCCGGGGCTGGTGCTGCGCGCTCCCGGGCCCTCCAAACCTGCCCACAGCTCTGTTTTGTGCCACCTCTCTGCCCCACCCCAAGTCTGGGCTCAGCTGCCCAAGTTCAGCAAACCAGTGAGGTTCCTAGGGGAGGATGTGTGTTGGTGTCTGTGGGAGCCCTGTGTGTGTGTGCACACGTGTGTAAGCTCACTTGTGTGTCATAAGCCGTGTGTGTGTGAGCTCACGTGTGTGTCATGTGCCCTGTGTGTGTCTGTGTGCCTGCACGTGTGTACCGATCTCATGTGTGTACCATGCGCCCTATGTGTTTGTGTGTGCATGTGTGTGTGTGCAAGATCACGTGTCACATGCCCTGTGTATGTGCACACATGTGTGAGCTCACGTGTGTGTCATGTGTCCTGTGTGTGTGTGTGAGCACGTGTGTGCGAGCTCACATGTGTCACGTGCCCTGTGTGTCTGTGTGTGTGCACATGTGTATGTGCGATCTCGTGTGTGCCATGCGTCCTGTGTGTGTTTCTGTGTGTGTGCATGCATGTGTGTGTGAGCTCACGTGTGTCACATGCCCTGTGTCTGCGTGTGCATGCACACATGTGCAAGCTCACGTGTGTGTCATGTGTCCTGTGTGTGTGCATGCACGTGTGTGCGAGCTCACATGTGTGTCACGTGCCCTGTGTGTCCGTGTGTGCACGTGTGTATGTGCGATCTCATATGTGTGCCATGCACTGTGTGTGTGTGTGTGTGTGTGTCTGTGTGTGCATGTGTGTGTGTGTGAGCTCACGTGGGTCACATGCCCTGTGTGTGTCTCTGTGTGTGTGGGCGTGTGTATGTGCAATCTCATGTGTGTGCCATACACCCTGTGTGTGTGTTTCTGTGTGTCTGTGTGTGTATGCGTGTGTGTGAGCTCACATGTCACATTCCCTGTGTGTATGTGTCTGTGTGTGTGTGCACATGTGTGCAAGCTCACGTGTGTGTCACATGCAGCCACCTGTCTGCATCCAGTGAGAGCCTCAGGCGAGGGTCAGGGTCAGGGGATTCTCGGCCCCCCGCCCTGGTGGGTCCTGCCCTGCCAGCCCCGAGGGTGCCCGTCCAGCCCCCCTCCTGCCCTTACGCCTGCCTGTGCCTCCAGATGTGGACGAGTGCAGCATGAACAACGGCAGCTGCGACCAGGGCTGTGTCAACACCAAGGGCAGCTACGAATGCGTCTGCCCCCCGGGGAGGCGCCTGCACTGGAACCGCAAGGACTGCGTGGGTGAGTGCCTGGGGAGGGGGTGCTCCTGGGCAGGTGCTCTGCTGCTCACGGGCGGCTGATGTGACAGAGGCTGGAGGAAGAAGGGTGCGCGGGGTAGGGCAGACTGGGTGTCAGCCCGGGGCACAGAAATGGAGACCCAGGGGTCAGCGTGTGCTGACGCAGGAGGAGTGAGTCGGCACGCAGACGGGGCGCCGTGTGGAGGCCTCGGCTTCACCCCCCGCCTTGTCCTGCCAAGGAAGCTCGTGGCGGGGGAGGGGGTTACCCGGGGTGCAGCAGCACCAGAGCCTGGACTGGGGAGCACCTGGGTCTTTGCAAGCCGGCTACTTGCTCGGGGCCGCCGGCCCCGCGGTGTCTGGCAAGGAGGGCCTCCTGGAGAGCAGGGGCTTTGTGCCCCCTCTGCAGGTGGGCTCTGGGGCCTGGGCCCCTCCAGGATGAGTGCTAGGCAGGCCCCCGCCTCACAGGTTCCATAAACACATACTGACTACTTGCTGCGTGCTGGGCCTGTCCTGGGCGCTGGGCCTGTCCTGGGTGCTGATACAGCTTTCAGGGCCTTGTCCTGCCATGCTCTCACATCCCCTGGGCCACCAGAGTTAAGCCTTTGATTTTGTTTTTCATCAGTAAGTCCTTTACTTATCTGGCTGTGCTGGGTGATGGTTGCAGCATGTGGGACCTTCAGTCTTCACTGTGGCACGCAGACTCTTAGCCATGGCATGTGGGATCCAGTTCCCTGACCAGTCCCCTCCCCTGCACTGGGAGCCCGGAGTCTTAACCACTGGACCACCAGGGAAGTCCCAAGTTAAGCCTTTTACATCTAAGTCAGCGTTCGTCCCTCTCAGCTCAGAGCCCTCTTCACGCAGAAGCAACGCCAGGCTTCCTAGGGCGGCCCAGAGGCTGCTCCCCCCGCCACCCCCCACTCACTCTCCACCCTCACCGTCCCGCCCACCGCCCATGCTGGCCTCCCTGACCTCGAAGGCCCAGTGCCCCCATGCTCGGGCTCTTCTCTCGGCCTGGAGGACTCGACTCCTTGCAAGCATCTGCTGAGTGGGGCGGGGCGGGCGGGACTTCCTGTCCACAAACCAGAGCAGAGCAGCAGCCAGCCCCGACTCTGTGCCCCTCCCAACACCGCCCTTGCTTTTTTTCTCCTGTGGCACTTCACAACGGTCCTGTGTTCATCACAGTGCCTGCGGGTGCTGTCAGTTGGTCCTCACTGAACACACTCTGCACACGCGGGCAGGTGTTTTTGCTTGTCTTGTCCACGCTATCTTCCCAGCACCTGGAACAGAGCCTGACAGCCATGGGCACTCAGTACATGTTGAGCGGATGCGTGACAGTGTCCAAGAATGGATGCCACCCCTCAGTACCCAAAGCCAAGCAGCTGAACTTATTGCTCACTTCAGGAAGAACTGCCCTGCTGTCCAGGCAGGGTCTTGCTGAGCAAAGCAAACCCTCTGGTTTTGTCTAGAGTCTAGGGGAAGAGCTTTCATGGGGATGTGTTGATTAGAGGCAGTATTAGGGAGTGTCAGTCTGAGGAGCACACCTTTGTGGGGTCTGGGGGTGCAGCCTGGGTTGACACTAGCCTTAGAAAACTGACCGCTTAGTGAACTGGCCAAGAGTCGGCTGACTTTGGTTGTCATCAATTGATAGGCTTTCTGAGGTGTGTCTACTGATAACGAGGGTCATGTGAGGGCTGGTATTTACCGGTGACCAGAGCTATCAGGTACAGGCTTTCTCTAGGGATATGAGGACATTTCTTTTTTCTTTTTAATTCTCAGTCTCCATTTTGGTCGTCTCTCAGTCAGAGCTGCAGGAGGGGCCACCAGGGTTTGTCCAGTAGACCTGGAGTGAGGAGACAGACGGTGTGACGGCAGGCATTACTAGAAGGTCCTGGAAGGTCCTCTAGAACCGTGATTTAAGAGTTCCCAGGGTGGACCCGGAAAACCGGTCCCCCCAGCTCCCACGCCCACAGTATGCAGGCCGCTCTCTCCTGGAGCCTCCATACTGACTGTCCCACCTCATCTCTGCTGTGAATCCAGCTTCAGAATCACGGGCACAGACTCCCCTGGCTGCCCAGAAGAAGATTCCAGGTAGTACTATTACCACAACTACGCCCCGTGCCATGCCCCAGGCTGGACTATTTGCCGCATCTCCCAAAGTGAGGGGCACACTTTTGATGGCCACAGGAGCCGTCCAGTCCCAAGGGATGGGGCCCAGAGCCTCCACGGTCTGCTTCACTGGTTTATATCATTACATCTCTCGGAAGGTGTTCTACCCTCGGAGGCTTGGCAAGGAGGCATCATTCACCGAGGCTCCTGGGGAGTCATACGTTATTACAGCCCAGACCCCACAGGGCAGTTGGCTGAGGGCCTGGGGTGGCACCATGAGTCAGACTTCTCTATGGGATGTGAGGTCAACCTCATGAAGCTGTAGGCATGCTGTCTGTGAGCAGTGTTGTGACAGATAGTCAGGTACATTGTGAGACAGCCGAATTGACCTCTCCCGGTCCACGGGCATTTTACTTCTTTTTATGTATAGTCTCCAAAGAGGATCATACTTAATTAGGTTTGTGTAGCGTACTTTGTGGCTTCCCTGGTAGCTCAGCTGGTGAAGAATCTGCCTGCAATGCAGGAGACCCCAGTTCAATTCCTGGGTCTGGAAGATCCCCTGGAGAAGAGATAGGTTACCTACTCCAGTATTCTGGGCTTCACTGGTGGCTCAGACAGTAAAGAATCAATCTGCAATGCAGGAGACCTGGGTTCAATCCCTGGGTTAGGAAGATCCCCTGGAGGAGGGCATGGCAGCCTGCTCTAATATTCTTGCCTGAAGAGTTCCCATGGACAGAGGAACCTGGTGGGCTACAGTCCATGGGGTTGCAAAGAGTCAGACACGACTGTGCGACTGAGCACAGCATACTTAACACCGTTAATATTGGCTTCCCTAGCAATAGCTTGGGAGAACCAATTTAAAGAATCAGGCTGGTGGTTATCAGTTAGTACAGCCTAGATCTAGATGAGTTATTATTTGTAAGGGAAACATGACGGGAGAAGTCAGAACTGCACACCCTTAGATGCATAATGTGGGAAAACGTGACCGAAGAGATGAGGAACAAAGGAACGCAAAAGCGTGTGTGGAAATCAGTGGCTGCAGACATCCAGGAGGATTCATTCCAGCAGCCTTAGGCACAAGCCTCCACCCAGAGCAGCCATCAGCCAGTTCTGAGAATCTTGGTTAACAACCAGTTTCCGTGAACTGCTTTTGGAGGTTCTCTGAAAAACCTCAGACCTCTAAATGGTTGCTTTACAGTAAGTTCTGAAAAACGTTGTTTTTATTTTTCAAGAAAATTAGGGGTAATAAAGACCATGAAGTTTATGAGTAATTCATGAATAACTTTTCCAGTGAAATGCGTCTATATGTTCCTAAGTACATTAGTTTAAATATCCCAATTAAGGAATTTGGGGATAATATTTTGATATTTCAGTGCTGTTTTTTTTTATCAACAAGAGCCTACTTCAGTTCATCCAGAAAGTAAATATACTATTACTTGGGTGTATTTGTAGCCATGAAGCGCATCTGCAGATGCTCAGAGGGACCCTGAGGGCGTGGTTCCAGCCTGAGTCACATCTTTACACTTTCCCCAGGATTCTGACAGTCACGGCCACACCATGACCTGGCCACGTCCTCTCCCCTGAAAGAGCCTCTCACCCACACTGCATCATTGCCACCACCAGTCTGTCCCTACAAGGAAGGAAGAGCGGTCTTAGGGCTATGCTAGCAGACACCTGCGGGAGCTGGTCTGGTGGTCCCAGGGGTCGCCTGGCTCCACTGGGTGTCATCCTTCATGGGTCTTAAAAGGTGATTGCTCGCCCTGCTCCATGACAGAGTAGGAGGCCAGACAGTGTGTGGTGGAACCCGTGGTCCCCTTGTTCCTTGCCCGAGGACTCTGGCCTGAGGAGCATCATCACATGATGATCTGAAAAACACTTCCTCTAATGTCCATTGAAGGCGGGAGGAGAAGGGGACGACAACCAACTCAATGGACCTGAGTTTGAGTAAACTCCGGGCGTTGGTGATGGACAAGGAGGCCCGGCATGCTACAGTCCATGGGGTCGAAAAGGTCGGACACAACTGAGCGACTGAATTGAACTGACCTGAACTGGACATGCATGAATCCTCCAGCCTGGAGGAGCTCCGACTGGCTCTAAGCCTGAAACTGCGGCCTCTCTAGCGTGTTAAGTTCCTAAACAGAAACGGAAAAGATGCACACAGGTGGATGCATGCCACCTTAGGATGCTCTGAAAACAGAGAGGCTTCCTGCCCATCATCAGATACGGACGTTCAGTTCAGCTCAGTTGCTCAGTCGTGTCCAACTCCTTGCGACTCTGTGGACCGCAGCATGCCACGCCTCCCTGTCCATCACCAACACCCAGAGTTTACTCACACTCATGTCCATTGAGTCAATGATGCCATCCAACCATCTTATCCTCTGTCGTCCCCTTCTCCCACCTTCAATCTTACCCAGCATCAGGGTCTTTTCCAATGAGTCAATTCTTTGCATCAGGTGGCCAAAGTATTGGAGTTTCAGCTTCAGCCCCAGTCCTTCCAATGAATATTCAGGGTTGGTTTCCTTTAGGATGGACTGGATATGAATCTTAGGATGTCTTAATTTATATTCATAAGTCCTATCAGCAAAAAACTGTTAAGTTGGGATTCGATGTGGAGCATCCACAAGATGTGTTCTGTGTATGAATCCTTGGGAGGTATAGACACACGAAGGTGAGTGTCTCCTCCAGGAAGGGCTAGGAGAGGGAATTGCCTGTGGTCCAGGGGTTAGGACTCGGCTCTTTCACTGCCGTGGCCCAGCTTCAGTCCTTGGTCAGGAACTAAGATCCCAAAAGCCTTGCAGTGTGGCTGGAAAAAAAAAAAAAGGAATAGGTACAAGAGTTGCTCATTGGTGGTGTGAGGAACCAGACACCATAAAGAGTTCACTGACAAGCAGAAAAAGTACTTTTTCTGCTTTTCCCAGTCACGGGAGGGATCGTGCTACATATGGTTCCCTCAGACTTAAAGGTGGTTCTAGTACAAGGTCCGAAGACGTTCCGACTACTTTATCCCAGGCTGTGATTGTTCTGAGGCAAGGAGGACAAGCCTTCCCCACAAATGCATCCCGTGTTGTTGAGTTTGTCTCAAGAGCCTGGCCTAATCTTTGCATGTTGATACAAAAAAAAAGGTTTATAGTAATCTGGACTCTTCCTGGGCTCTGCTCTAGTTGTTCTGTGGATGGTGTGGCAAGTTTGCCCCGGGGATTCTGTTTTTTGATCATACATAAGAGAGGTATGTTAAGGCTCCCATCGGCGATGATCTGAATCAGGGGGAGGAGGATTTTCTGAGACTTCAAAAAATAACCCCTCAGGTGTCTTTCAGCTGCCAGTTCAATTTGCAGGGTAGGTCCCTCCGCACATGTCGGGGCTTTGACTCAGGGAAAGGAGGCTCATCTGATGACGGTCCCAAAAGGAGCAGGTACGGGCTGGGACTCGGGAAAGAGCTGACGATGGTCAGAAAGGCCCACTGCTGAGTGGGTTTAATGAACCAAAGCAAATCAAGTTCATGTCTGCTCGAGCCTCCTAAGCTCCCAGATTTTCAAATCTGCTTCCTCCCTACTTTCTGTCATGTTCTCTCACAACCAGGTATTCTTACTTTAAGGCAAATGTGCATTTCCCCTCCTTTTTAATTTATTGCTATTTTGAGGGGCTCCAAAATCACTGCAGATGGTGACTGCAGCCATGAAATTAAAATACACTTGCTCCTTGGAAGAAAAGTTATGACCAACCTAGATAGCATATTAAAAACCAGAGACATTACTTTGTCCACAAAGGTCCGTCTAGTCGAGGCTATGGTTTTTCCAGTGGTCATGTATGGATGTGAGAGTTGGACTATAAAGAAAGCTGAGCACCGAAAAGCACTGATGCTTTTAAACTATGGTGTTGGGAGAAGACTCTTCAGAGTCCCCTGGACTGCACGGAGATCCAGTCAGTCCATCTTAAAGGAGATCAGTCCTGAATATTCATTGGAAGGACTGAAGTTGAAGGGGAAACTCCAACACTTTGGCCACTTGATGTGAAGAGATGACTCATTGGAAAAGACCCTGATGCTGGGAAAGATTGAAGGCAGGAGGAGAAGGGGACAATAGAGGATGAGATGGTTGGATGGCATCACCGACTCAATGGACATGAGTTTGAGTAAACTCTGGGTGTTGGTGATGGACAGGGAGGCCTGGAGTACTGCAGTCCGTGGGGTCACAAAGAGTCAGACATGACTGAGCGACTGAACTGAACTGGGTTTGCCTTCCCTCTTGTTTTTTGTGTGCTGTGCTAAGTTGCTTCAGTCGTGTCTGACTCTTTGCCACCCTATGGACTATACCACACCAGGCTCCTCAGTCCATGGGATTCTCCAAGCAAGCATACTAGAGTGGGTTGCCATGCCCTTCTCCAGGGGATTTTCCCAACCCAGGGATAGAACCTGCGTCTCTTGTGCCTGCTGCATTGGTGGGCAGGTTCTTTACCCCTAGCACCACCTGGGAAGCAACTTTAAACTTTTTTCTGAGGGTTTCCATGTTCTGAGATGGTTAAGATGGATGGTAGGCATGGTGGAGTCAGATCTCCCCTGGATGCCAGCTGAGCAAGCTAGCCCGGCCCTGTTCTGTGGGCACCCACAGGAGACATGAGACCCTTGGATCAGAGTCCAAGGGTCTCTGAGCTCACAGCTCAGCAAGCAGCCCCCTAGGTCTCATCCACCCAGAGGATGCTATGCAGACAGGGAGCTTACATCCCAGCTGAAGGACGCCCAGCTTGGGGGACTCACCAATCACTATTACAGTAAATGGAAGCCAGGCTGCTCTTGTCTGGAGGGAAATGAGACCTCACTCCTAGAGGTTGCTCACTGCGAACAAACCCCCGAGAAATGGCCCTGGAAAAGATCTGGCAGTGCTCTGCGTCCTCCATGTCCCCACAAGGATGTGTGGGCACGTGCAGGGCAGGAGCGGTGGCCCCCTGGCACACAAGAAAGCCGTGTGGTTCATCTGCAGTTGTTGACAACCCCCTTGGGAACTGCTAGGGGCTGACGTCTGCCTTGAAAGGTTGGGGATGGATGGTCGTTCTCTGTTTCTAAACCAGAGAGAATACTGGCTCGTCCAGTGGCCCTTTCCATTTGGATTATCTGCAGGTGTTTTTGTTCATAGCTTCTTGGTTCTTTGGGAACAGAGGACTTCTGGTCTTGAGTTTCTTTGGGGGCTGGATGTTTTATCTGGAGAGCCGTGAGTTTGTTTTTATTTCTAGATGGTTTACGTTCTAAGACTTCTCTTGAAAATGTTTAGGCACACGCTGAAGCTCATCCAAACTGGCACTTCCCCACTGCAGTGTCTTAATCCAGCTAAGTCTCCTGCTCCTGCGTCCACCCGTTCTTGGGGTGACCCCACACTGTTGATGGACTCAGGGGGTGATGCTCCTGGAGGCAGGTGTCACTGATCAATTCTAGAAGGTCCTGTGAGACCAGTTCTCCTGTCCACCTTGCCTATAGAACCGTCAGTCTTTTTCCTAGGGGTCTGGGGAAAATGTTTAATGCTCGAAAGATAAACACGTGAGAAACTCTGAAGAGCTCAGTTCAGGACATCTTCAGACATCTAGTGGATGTGTCTGGGGTATGCCCCAGAGCGGGGTTCTCAGTGACCCTCCCATGCTTAGAGGTCGGTCTCTACCAAGAAGCCCATGTCCATTTTCAGCCATCCCTTACCCCGGATGGGCAGGAACCCCTGCTGGAGAGGGTCCAACCCCCCTCAGGTCTGGGCACACAGTGCGACCCTTCTCACAGATAGCATGGACTGGTGTCGGGGGAGCAAGCCTCTCCCCGGGCCCAGCGTCCCCCCGCACCCAAACGGGTGTGGGCTCTGCCGTCTTGCAGCCCCCTCCCACCCAGACGGTCTGGCCAGGGCACCGACGGGCGGTGGGAGTTCCTCTTGGTTCACGCTCAGGGGCCTGCCGGCTCCCAAAGGCCTTCCCCGGCCCCTCAAGCCCTCTCGTGTGTCCTCCTTCTCCCCAGAGACAGGCAGGTGCCTCTCCCGGGCCAAGGCCTCACTCCCGGCCCAGCTGTCCTGCAGCAAGGCGGGCGGTGTGGAGAGCTGCTCCCTTGCCTGCCCCGGCCACACACTCTTCACTCCAGGTAACTGAGGCTGTCCCGGGGAGGGGACGGTGGGGAGGGGGGCAGGGCTGTGTCCCCCGGGATCCGGCCCCCGCTCCCTGCTGCTCTCTGGGAAAGGACCCCGACAGAAGACCCCCCAGCCCTGGTCACTGAGTGGTCCTGGGCAGCCGTCTGGCTCTCTGGGGGCCACAGCGTCCTCCTCAAAAGCACAGTGGACTCGTTCCTGCCCACACACTTAGCCCGTGGTCGTGGAGCAGGAATGAATGGATGTGAGGGTCAGTCCCGACCGTCCTCGTCTTCAGTGACCCCCCGAGGCCCCTAGGATCTGGGGTGCTGGGAGAGAGGGGCAGGCACCCAGGCCTACCTCACCACTGGCCTCTCCACAGACTCGGACAATAGCTACAGCCTGAGCTGCGGCATCCCCAGTCTCCAGGGCAAGGTGCTCCAGAAACGCAACGGCACTAGCTCCAGCGCTGGGCCCAGCTGCTCAGGTACAGTCCCGGGCCTGTCCAGGCCGCAGTTCATCCGCGTGACCCGGCACCAGCAGGGGGAGCGAAGGGGCATGGCCCGCGAAGGTCTCCCGACCTGGCACCTGCCCCGTATGGCTCAGGCTGCTGGGGAGCTCAGAGCAGGGCCAGGACCCAGAATCGGCCAGGCTGCAGGCCGAAGCCCAGCCCAGGGCCCGTGCAGCACGGAAGGGCCTGTCCGCCTCTGAGGCTCTGGGCCACGAATCCAGAGTCGTTCTGTGACCCTAAAGTGAGTGCTGTGAGTCTGTGAATCTCAAATTCCGTTTCAGGGAAGTGAGTCACACGTGCTGTGACCGTGAGATTGTGAAAGCTCCCAGAGTTGGGGCTCTGCTGGGAGACCCCGCCCCAGGAGTACCAGAAACACGCACGCTCTTGGCCTCTGGGGCGCAGCCAGCTCCCCGCAGCCAGAGGCGGTGCTTCAGCAGCTCTCCCTGTTCGGGATGCCGGACTTAGTGACATGTCTGATGCATATGCCATGTAACGCTAAGCTACCGTGACTCCAGGAGTCTTTATTGTGGGCTCTGTGAGTTGCTCTCGGAAGGAGTCGGTGGCCCTGCGCATCTGTGTCGTTCCTAGTCCCTTCCCTCCCGTGCTCCCCTTTCCCACATGTGCTGCCCCTTTTCCCAAAAGCACGAGCCATGTAAACTCGCTCTGGTGATGAGGGAGAAGGCGGGAAGCTTGCCTTTCTTCCTCCGCAGACCTCTGGCTGACTAACACCTGGCTTGAGCTCAGCCCCGCCATCCACACTCGCACTTTCTCAGGGAGAGACGTCAGGCTGCAGAGGTCCCCACCCCCAGCTCCCAGGGGACATGGCCCCCCAGTGGGCCCCCTCACCCAAAGGCCCTCCCCCTCTGCCATGCCTGGCCCCCACCACCCCTCTGCCCACGGGAGAGGCCGCCACTGGGTGTGGGCTTTCCCCAGGTGTCCCCGCCACCCTCATCAGGCAGAAGGCACGCTTCAAGATCCGAGATGCCAAGTGCCACCTCCGGCCCCGAAGCCGGGAGCCAGCCAAGGAGGCCCCGAGGCAGCTGTTGCTGGGTGAGTGGGGTGTCCCAGTGCCAGCCCATGTGGCGGACAGTGGGGACCCTGGACCCCCCCCCGGTGGCTCGCAGACCACAGTGGTGTCCCTGGGGATGAAAGCCAGCGTTCCAGCAGAAGAGCGTCCCCGGGGCCCCTCTCTCCACCTCACCCCAGGGTTCAGCGAGCTCCCTCCAGAGCGAGGCTTTCTGCCAGCTCATGTCCAAGTGGAAGGAGCCCTTTCTTGAATGAAGGTGGCCAAGAAGGGCGTTCCGGGCAGGGGACCTCCATGGGGAAAGCCAGGGAGCAGGGCCAAAAGAAAGCACGCCAGCTCTGTTTCCTGAAACCTGACAAAGCTGGGCGCTCGGCAGGCCTAACCTGGGCCAGGTCGCCCCGAGCTGGGGCTGCACGGCCTCACTAAGGGAGGCGCTCCAGGGGCCCCCGGGCAGCGGCGTGAGGGCCCCGTCCCTCTGGGCCCGTCCTGAGACCCTGGCCTTCTCCAGCCTGTGTGCCCATCTGAGCTTGGACTCTCAGGCAAGGTGGGCCCCCGCTCCCGCCCCCGCCACCTTCTCCACAGTGGCCCCTTCCTTGTCCAGAAAACGGCCACATGACCTTTGTGACCTTCAAGTGTGACTCCTCCAAGAAGAGGCGCCGTGGCCGGAAGTCTCCATCCAAGGAGGTGACCCACATCATGGCCGAGTTCGAGGTGGAGACAAAGGTGGAAGAGGCCTCAGGTGGGTGAAGGGGTTCCCTCTCGAGGTGCTGAGAGCCTCCGTGAGGACGGCGGACGGGGAGGGCAGGCGGGGGTCCGCTGGGCCCAAAGCCGGGCTCCCACTCCAGCCACGATGGCTCCCGGATGTGGAGGCTGGCCAGGCAGGCGGGGGAGCTGGCCGGGGCCAGTGGGGCCTCAAAGCAGCTGCGCAGCCCAGGGTGGAGGAGGAGGCCGGAGCAGGAACAGGCCTGGGGCTGCAAGGAGGGCCACACCGCCTCTCCCCTCCCCTCCGTCCTCACCCGGGCCGGGCAGGTCCTCCCCAGGACCTCGAAGCTGGCGCCGGTCTCTCCCAAGTTCCAGAAGGGGCTCTGAGGGCTGGGCTGTGTTTCTCATTTCCCTCTGCGCTGTGAATGAGTGTCGAGCTGTGACAGAGGAGCGGAGGTCTGTCAGCAAGTGTGTGCAGGACGTGCCTGGCCCTGGACACTACAGAAACGGGGGACAGACCCTGGTCCCCACGCTGGCGGCACCGCCAGTCACGGAGGGGGCAGGGAGGGGCACACACACCCCAGGGCCAAGGGAGACACTGGACGGTGGGCGCGTGAGAACCAACGGGGTGCAGCGCTCAGGCCCCTCCCCAAGAGAGGGGCCCCGGGACCCGCCCAGACTCAGTGCCATCCGGACCAGGACCTCAAATCACAGTTCACCAGGTGGAAGGGGGTGGCAGGGGTGGTGTTCAGGCAGAAGGAGTAGAAGAGGCCCCGAGGCAGGGAGAGCGGGGTACGTTCAGGAGACAGGGCATGGGGAGGGGCGCCCAGAAGGCGGAGTTCACCACGAGTCTGAGTGCCAGCATCAAGGCTAGCAAGGCACGGGGCTCCAGGCCACGAGGGGCCCCGGCTTCAAGGTCAGAGGGCTGTAGTGCTGTGCTGGAGGCAGAGGCAGCCTCACGGGTGTTGGCGTGGCTGGAGGGGCTCCCATGAAGGCACTGTGCCCAGGGAGGGGAGACGCATCGCGGTGGCAGAAGCCTGCCCGCTTCTCAGATCTGCTTCGGGGCCTCGAACCGCTCTTGGAGCCTGGGTCCCCAGCCTGTCAGACGTTCCAGCCCCCGCCACGCCCCTCTCCAGCGCTGCTGCTGCTGCTTCTGCTGCAGGAAAGCGCCCCGAGCAGAGGCCTGGCCGCCCAGCATCTGGCAGAGGGGGGCACGTGGTGGCGAAGGCCTCTCCCGGGGGAGGTGGCGAGCCTGGGTCTCGCCCGCCCCTGCAGACACCTGCGAGGCTGACTGCGTGCGGAGGCGAGCGGAGCAGAGCCTGCAGGCTGCCTTCAAGACCCTGCGGAAGTCCCTGAGCCGGCAGCACTTCTCCGTGCAGGTCGCTGGCACCGAGTACGAGCTGGCCCAGCGGCCAGCCAAGGCCCCAGAGGGCCCGGGGACGTGCGGCCCCGGCCACGCGCCGCAGGATGGCAAATGCGGTGAGTCCCTGGCCGCAGCACCACCTGCGGTCCGCCTCTGTCCATCCAGCCCAGGTCACAGCCCACGGGGGAGACAAACACGTCGGGAGGGGATGGGGGACAAGGAGGCCCCCCAGGGAGAAGCACTTAGACGCAATGGCTGGTATTAGATAGCACCCCCGCCCCCGGTGCCGGGAGGGCAGGCAGGAAGAGTAAGGTTAGCAAGGCCCCCGCCGAGGGGCAGGGAGGGTGTGGGACCAGTGTGAGTGGCTAGAGGAGGCTTCCCAGAGGAGGCATGTGGGAGCCAAGGGCAGAGGAGGAGCCGGGCAAAGATGCCCGTGAGGCTGAGGGCTTCCCAGGGGGACGGCCCTGCTGCAAGGAGAAGGGGAGCACCCGGCCACAGCAAGGCCCGGGACAGGGCGGCCAGGTCTTGTGAAAGAGGCTGGTGACCAGTGCCTCTAGTGACAGGTGCCCCAGAACTGGTGCGTCAAGTCGGGGACGGTTTTAGAGCCAGCCGCAGGGGCCTAGGAGGTGAACCCAGCAAGAGTCCTTGTTCTAGCGGGGTCCACGGTTACATGGGAAGGAAGACAGGCAGCCAGCAGGCAAACACACCCTCAGGACAGAAGAGGACCTGGCTGGCCCGGGGCGGCCCTGGGCGCCGTGGGATGATGCCCTGGACTGCACCGAGTGGGCGCAGCCTCACCCGCCTTCAGCTGTAGGAAGGCTGAGGTGGGGGTGGCGGTGGAGGATGGGAGACCTGGTGAGAGATGACAGGGCCTGGAAGCAGGGGCAGCAGGAGAGGCAGATGCGGAAGAGAACCAGAGAGCACACTTTGGAGGGGGAGGCGGGGGAGAAGGAGGCTTCCAGGACAGCTCCAGGGGCGTGGGCCACCTGGACAGAGGGGCCGTGGTTTTCTGATCTGGAGGAACTTGGGGGAGAGGGGTCGGAGGAGGTGGGGTTCCAGGTGTCCCGGCTAGCTTGAGAAGCTCATGAGTCACCCTCACGGAGGTGCTGACTAGCGTGGAGCCACATTGCCAGAGCAGACGACGTAGACTAGGCCAGAGATTCAGGAGCAGGGGAGAAGGCAGGATCCGGGCAGCGGGGGGTGGACAGGGCGGGAGGCAGAGTGCCGCCCCGCGACCCAGCTGGAGGGCGGGGAACTGGCGCTGCTATCCTTCACGCGTTTTTAATTACTCTGAAACCGTTTCAAACTTGCAGAAACGTTGCCAGACAGAACAAAGAACGTCCACGTTTGCTTTATCCAGAGTCCCCGTTGTGGACGGCTAACAGCACTTGCTCCATAAGGCTTTCAGTGTGTGTGTGTGTGTGTGTGTGCGTGTGTGTGCAGGCCCGTGTGTGTGTTTTATAAAGCCATGAGTTCATACCAGCACCTCCGATTCAATACCTTGGGTTTCTTTCTAACCTTGTTTTTTTACGTCCATGTTTCTGAATATCTTGCTCAGGGAGACGTCCACCTCCCTTCCTCCTTATCTTTCCTACCTGTTCCCTTGTCTCCTGTCAGTGTGCTCACGTGATCAGTGCCGCCAGCTTCCCCGGGCTCTCCTCAGTCCCCCCGGGGCCCCGTCACTCCCCCAGCCCCTCTGCTCTGCCCCCCACGGCCTCGGGTAGCAGCACCCACACAGGGATGGAGAGGGGCGGGCAGGGGGGCTTCGTCTGGATGAAGTGACTGCGGCGCATCCCGGAAGCAGGTGGTCCACAGGCGAGGGGTCAGGGATGGAGGGCAACGTGCGGAGGCCCCTTACCAGAGGGCTGAGCGGAGGGGTCTGGGAGGGCCCTAAGCAGCAGCAGCCAGGAGAAGGCATGAGACCAGAGTCCTCCCTGACGACCAGCGCCTGACTCCTACCCCCAAACCGCTGCTTCTGGGAAGGGTCTGGGCCTCAGGGACAAGAGCTGTGCCCTCTGTGGAGGGACAGAGCCTGGGTTCAGGGTGCCAGGAGATGGACAGCCGGACCAGCTGGCCCCCACTCCACACCTCGGCCCCTAGCAGTCTCTCCACTTTGCCGCCCGCAGTGGCCTGTGGGCCTGGCACCTACTTCAGCGGGGAGCCCAGCCAGTGTGTGCCGTGCCCGCCGGGGACCTACCAGGACGGGGTCGGCCAACTCAGCTGCACACCATGCCCCAGCAGCGACGGGCTCGGCCTGGCTGGTGCCCGCAACGTATCTGAGTGTGGAGGTGAGTAGGGGCCAACCCTCGGAGGAGGGCGGGGTGGGGGGACAGGGTACCTCCTGCCTGCACTGAGGTTCCCAAAGCCAAGCCCAGGGGGACGTCAGCGCAGCTGCACTTACAAAGTGCCTTGAAGATCCACAGTGTGCGTGCACAGTGGTGAGCAGGCGCCGAGCTGCGCTCGGTACGCTTCCAAACCTCCCTGAGCTGGTCGAAAAGGACTTTACAGCTGATCACTTGCTCACAGGGCAGCTGGGAGCGGAGGCTGTAGTGCTTTATGGTTCACCAAACACGTGATCCCTTGTGAAGCATCCATCAGGGCCAAGATGCTTCGTGGAGTGTGGCCAGATACCGGGCAAGAACCATGCCCCACACAGAGAACTTCACAGTTTGCCCTGAAGGTGGTTGGGAGAGCCCTTTCTCAACTTACCAACCAGTTTGGTTTGCAAAGAGCTTTTCCATTTACTACCCACACTTAACTCATCTGTGAATGGGCTCATCACCTTCCCCCCACCAGCCTCCCTTCCCAGGCCATGTGGGGATTACTCAAGAGAATGGGGGAGGAAGGGTCTCCCTTAGGGCAGCGGTAACCTCCAGCCTTCTCGGGACAGAAGGGATCAGATCCGAATCCCTGCAGGCCGGCCTGCTGCCCTTGGCCCAGCCCCTTGCAGGAGTGTGGTCTCTGCCCCAGAGAGGCCCCTGGTGGTGGTGGTGGATTAGTCACTGAGTAGTGTCTGACTCTTGCGGCCCCATGGACAGCAGGCTGCTCTGTCCATGGGATTCTCCAGGCAAGAGTACTGGAGTGGGTTGCCATTTCCTTCTCCAAGGGATCTTCCCAACTCAGGATCTCCTGTATTGCAGACAGATTCTTTACTAACTGAGCCACGGGGAGAGGCCCCTGGGGGAGCTGCAAATTCCAGGATCTGGGCTTAGAAGGCACTAAGCACACGTCTTGCTCAGCACCAGGACACCCTCCACATCCTGACTCTTTGCTGGAATGTGTTGTCCCCTCCATTTGTCCTAGCTGTGCCCTAAGGACCTCACAGACCCTCCTGCCTCTGCTCAGACCAGCCAGGCAGATAGACTGGGGAGCATCAGTTCAATGCAGTTCAGTTCAGTCGCTCAGTCGTGTCTGACTCTTTGCGACCCCATGGACTGCAGCACACCAGGCCTCCCTGTCCATCGCCAACTCCAGGAATTTACTCAAACCCATGTCCATTGAGTCGGTGATGCCATCCAACCATCTCATGTTCTGTCATCCCCTTCTCCTCCCGCCTTCAATCTTTCCCAGCATCAGGGTCTTTTCCAAGGGAGCTGCCCCTGCTCCCACGTGAAGACACAGCCTGGCCTGCCCTCCAGGCAGAGGCCCCTGAAATAAATGACCTCCCACTTCCACCCGTGGGGTCCACCCTTCCCAGCTCTACAGCAGGGGCACGTCTCGTCCCGCAGCCCTCCCAGCGAGTAGGAGAGATGCCAGGCCTGGCCAAGGCCACACCATGCGTTCCTCCTCCTCCCCAGGCCTGGTTGCCTGCTGCCCGCTGCATGCAGCCGTTCCTGGGCAGCTGAGGGCTGAGCGGAGGGCAGGGCCCGAGTGAAGCGCCCCTCCCCCAGCCTGAGCCGTGACCTCTGACTTCCAGGCCAGTGCTCTCCAGGGTCCTTCTCCATCGACGGCTTCAGGCCCTGCCAGGCCTGCCCCGTGGGCACCTACCAGCCTGAACCTGGGCGCACGGGCTGCTTCCCCTGCGGAGGGGGCCTGCTCACCAAGCACGAGGGCTCCACCTCCTTCCAAGACTGTGAGGCCAAAGGTGAGGACTCTCCCCCTACCCTGCCCCAAACCCCTCTGCTCAGGGACAGTTTCTCTGGACGCCCCTCACTCCCTGCCGTGGCAAGTGTCCAAGGTCGGGAAGAGCCTGAAGTCCACAAGCCGAGGATGTTGGCGACCAGCTCTGTGCTGCACACGAGGACGGGGACTCAGGGGGCCAATCCACGCCTGCCCGAGAGTGTGAGAGGGTCAGGCAGACACAGCAGCTCCAGTCTGGAGCTCTGGGCCCCCAGCTGCCCATCCCTCAAGGCACTGGGCTTCGAGCTGTGCTGGGAGGACGTTGGGAGGGGAGGAAGTGCAGGAGGCAGAGGGGCAGTGTGGTGAGGTCAGAGGTCAGAGATCAGAGGTCTTCAGTGCTGCCACAGTCATGTCCCCAACGCTCCACCCCCATCCCAGGGCTGGCTCTCTGCTGATGGACAGCCCTGCCCACCCACTGATGGCCCCACCCAGACTCTGAATCCTCCCAGCTGGCTCTCCAGCCCCCAAACCCCCACAGCTCCTGCCAGGGGTCCTGGCCTTTGCTCTCAGCATCCCCCGGAAGTGTGTCTGGACCCTGCTTCCTCCCCTCTCATCCTCTCTGAATCCCCACAGGCCAGTCAGACGGTCACCCCAGTGCCCTCGGCCTGTGCTCCCAGGCGGGTGCACGCGGGGTCCCTGTGCTGCTGGGGCCCCAGTCAGTTCTCGGTGGCGCGGCCTCCCGGAGCGCTCTTTCTGCTCCTCCTTGGCCCCCCAGGCCCGACCCCACCCTGAGGGCTCCGCCTTGGCCTGTGCCCCAGGAGAGCCAGCCCGCACCCCACCCTGAGGAGAGCGGCCCCTGCCCCCAGAAGAGCCAGCCTGCCGCCCCCCACCCTCGGGAGAGCCAGCCTGCCCCTCCCCCAGGAGAGCCAGCCTGCCCCTCCCCCACCCTCGGGAGAGCCAGCCTGCCCCTGCCCCCAGGAGAGCCAGCCTGCCGCCCCCTACCCTCGGGAGAGCCAGCCTGCCCCTGCCCCCAGGAGAGCCAGCCTGCCGCCCCCCTACCCTCGGGAGAGCCAGCCCCTGCCCCCAGGAGAGCCAGCCTCCGCCGCCCCCCCCCCCCGGGAGAGCCAGCCCGTCCCAGCCCCCAGGCACTCGCTCCTGATTCTGGATAAACCCGTGAGCCCGCTTTAAGTAGCACCTCTTCATGGATGACCCCAGCTTGTCTCCAGTCCAGCCTCTCCCTGAACTCAGCTCTGCCCTCCTGCCCATGACAGCTCCACTCTGTGTCTAACAAGCCCCTCAGAGTCCACGAGCCCAGGCCCCCTCCGGCGCACGGCGGCCCTTCCTGCCAGGCCTCTAGGGAACCTCGGCATCACCCTGAGTCCTCTTTCCCTCTCCCCCCACCCCCAGTCTGTCTGCAACCTTTGCAGCTCTAGCTTCTAAACAGAGCCAGACTGTTCCAGCTTCTAAACTGACCCAGGCCGCCACCAGCTCCCCATGGCCCTGACCCATCCTGCCCGGGCCTCCACCCCAGCCGCCCCCCAGCTCCCCCAGAGCCCGCTCCCAGTGCAGCAGCCTGGGGCATGGGGAGGCTCCAGGTGGTCTTGCTCGCTCAGAGGAAAGCCCAGGCCTCACCGTGACCCCTGACCTCTGCTCCAGCCACACCCTCTGTCGGGGCCAGCTCTGTACTCCTCACGTCCCCACACCAGTAATCCTCAGTACCATCGTCCCTGGCCTCCCTCCACGTGCAGCCCCAAGCGGAGGGTCAGACGGGCGCAGCCTGAGTAGGGAGCTAGCTGGCCCTGGGGCAGGGCTCCATCTGCCTGGCTCGCTGAGACCACCATGGTCCCCAGAGCACCCTGCACGGTCGTGTGTGGGGTCCAGGAGCAGAGGGTCAGCCTGTTCAGGGCCTGGGCACGGGTGGGAGGTGGTCACCCAGAGGTAGGGAAGGGCCTTGGACTCAGCTGAGTCAGCCACGGAGGGCAGGGAGCCCCAGGGAGAATGCCCACCCCACCTCATTCCCCCCAACAGTGCACTGCTCTCCTGGCCACCACTACAACACCACTACCCACCGCTGCATCCGCTGCCCCGTCGGCACCTACCAGCCCGAGTTTGGCCAGAACCACTGCATCACCTGTCCGGGCAACACCAGCACAGACTTCGACGGCTCCACCAACGTCACACACTGCAAAAGTGAGCGCTGCTCTTCCCACGGGGCGGGGGGCAGGGGAGTGGGGGCTGCCGGGAAGGGGCTGGGGACAGGTCGTAGGGACAGGGTGAGCTGTGACCTCTCGGTGGGTCCTCAGGGAGACTGGTGACCCCTCCCTACCCCCTCACATCCGCACAGCGCGCGGTGGGGTGCCTGGGTGTGGAGGGTCAGACGGCCTGGGCTCCGCCAAGCGGCCTGATTGCACTGTTTGTGGGTGCCCGTGGCTCACCCATGCCCAGCCAGGCCCCGGCTCCAGGCTCCAGTCTGTGGGGGGAAAAGCCCTAGCCCAGCCAGGGAGGCTTGGGGGCAGCTGCCCGAGGGGACCCTGCAGCTCTGAGGGCTGCCCAGGGCCACAGGCCAGAGGAGCCGAGCGATGGAAAGCGAGGTGCTCGGTGTGCACAGGGTCCCAGGTGCGACGGGGAGACGAGATGGCCGCGCTGTGTCTGTAGGAGGCTCTGTTTCAGCCATGAGCAGCGTGGGCAGTAGAAGCCCGTCACAAACAGGCCACACCCTAGTCTCAAACCAGCATGTCATTCAGGCCTGACCCAGAAGACTCTGTCTTTAGGGATTTCTGACTCACTTTTCAGAGTCCTTTGGGGCCTATTTTCTGGTATTTCACCTTTTCTCCGATCAGTTTCTGGCCCTTCCAGTTTACCCCTTCTGGGGCTGCCGGTCACAGCCTAGAGGCCCGTGAAGGAGACTTACTCCTCGGGGAGGACGCTGTCCCCCGTGCCGGGGCTGCCCTCTCGCTGGGCACGCGGCCTCCCGGCGGCGCTCAGTAGAGGCAAGGTTTTAAAAGTTTAAATGTCCTAATGTGGAAAAGCAGGGAAGTCAAATCAGAGGGAAGTTTCTGGAATGATGAGGTGAACATGACACATTTGCCAGAAATTAGGGTCTGAGGAGAAGAGTTTTAAATGAAAATATGTGAGATAATTACGTATGTTTAGTGCGTGCATGCTAAGGCGCTTCAGTTGTGTCCCACTCTTTGCGACTCTGTGGACTGCAGCCCGCCAGGCTCCCCTGTCCATGGGATTCTCCAGACAACAATACTGGGGTGGGTTGCCATTTCCTTCTCAAGGGGATCTTCCCAACCCAGGGATCGAACCCCCGTCTCCTGCAGCTCCTACTTTGCAGGCAGATTCTTTGCCACTGGGCCACCAGGGAAGCCTGTACATGTAGTATTCACACTCAGTATTCTTGGCCTAACTTCCTTTTACGAGGTTAAGCTAGGAACCAGTTAGTTCGTTCAAAGTCACGTTTGGCCTCTTGGTGGATGGATGCTCGGCTTGGCTGAAATGGAAAAAGAAGGGAGGCGTGTCTCCTGGCCCTGCTGCTTGGCCTGCTGGCCCCTCAGCCTGCCTGCTCCATTGGGAGGGCTGCACCCGGCGCCTGGGGGGCTCTCGGGATGCTGAGTGCAAAGGATGGGAGACAAGTCAGCGGAGAGAAAGGGAACGTCTGGGCACAGGTGGCCTTGGCTGAGACCCGGGAGGGGAGCAGGAGCCTGGAAGGGAGCTGACAGCTGCAGGGCTCAGAGCCCACCAGCCCCAGGTTGAGGGTGCCAAGTGAGAGGCCAGGGTGAGGCCCAGCCTCGGAGCTGCAGGTGCCCAAGGGCACCCAGGAAGGAGGGGGACAGCCAGGACAGGGTCACCGAGGAAGGACCAGCCCAGGGCCTGGCCGGGGGAGGAGGGCCCAGGAGGGGACGGGGCGCCTGCCAGCCCTCCCTGGGCCTCTGCGGTGGTACAGGGCCAGCCGGCCTAACCAGGCCGCGGGCCGCGATGCCCACAGACCAGCACTGTGGCGGCGAGCTCGGCGACTACACGGGCTACATCGAGTCCCCCAACTACCCCGGCGACTACCCAGCCAACGCAGAGTGCGTGTGGCACATCTCGCCGCCCCCCAAGCGCAGGATCCTCGTCGTGGTCCCCGAGATCTTCCTGCCCATCGAGGACGAGTGTGGCGACGTCCTGGTCATGAGGAAGAGCGGTACGTGCCCGTCCAGGCGCTCGCGTCTGACCCTGAGGGCTGGGCTTTCCAGCACAGCATGGAAAGGATCGGGAGAGTCTGGGGTGTGCCCTCCACATGGGAACCAAGGACCTGCCAGACCCGGTCTCAACACTGACCACCAGCCACTCTCCACCCCAGTTGTCCCCCACACCCTGCCACACCACCGCCTAGGGTGAGCCCCAGGAGCACCCCTATCCCGCAGGGCCTTGCAGGGCCAGTGAAGGACCAGGCTGGGCGCTCACACAGGGCCCACCCCCTCCCTCTGCAGCCAGCCAGCTTGCCACCCCGTGGGGGCTCAGGGTGAGACTTCAGGTGGCAGGGCCAGCCCCTCGGTAGTGGGTGAGCAGCAGTGCATGCCCAGAGGCCACGGCTGCAGGAAGGGTGGGGGGTCCTGAGTCCCCAGGGACCGGGTAGAACCCCCTCCCCCCAACAGCGTGTGCCTCAGCTGGGGGCAGGGGACCTCCCCGCCATGGTAGGACCATAGCGCCCACCGGAGCCAGCCCCAGGTCAGAACTTTAGAGAAGGAGGGGGACACTGCGGTGCCTGCCCCAGGGGACCTGGGATGAGTCTGACGCACAGAGACTGGCCGGAGGAGCAGGAGAACGGGGGGATGGGGGTGCAGAGGCCTCGTCCACTATGTGCTGCGTGGTTCCTGGGTGCCTGCATCACCCGCTCCAGGTCGCTGATGAGCAGAAACACCCACCGCCCCACCTCTGCGTATGAAGGAGGCGTCGAGGCCAGGACGAGCGAGGCACCTGCCTGGGCTCCTCCAGCCAGTCAGAGCCCAGTCCGGGACCATCCCCGCCCACTGCCCTCCCTGCCTCCCCCATTCCCAGCATCTCCCCCTCCACTGTGCATCCCCAGGGCCGGGTTCTAGGGAGCTCGCCTCTCCGCCCTCTCGAGAGCCTCAGGAGAGCTCCCCAGGGAGCAGGGAGGACTGGGCACCTTTTGGCCAGCCCCAGGCACCCCAAAGGTTAGCCGACTCGCCCTTGCTCATCTGCTCACCAGGCAGGGGGCTGACCCTTCCTCCCAGCCCCAGCTTTGTCCTGGGTACAGGCGTGAGCCCTGTCCTTGAGGAGCAGGTGGCAGGGAGACAGTGACCAGCCTGTAGAAAGGGGCTGAAATACAATGTTTTCCAGAGCAGAGAGGAAACATGGTGGGAGTGGAGCAGTCAGGAAGGCTTCCTGGAGGAGAGGGCACGGACACTGGTCTCAGAGGGACACGGGACCTGGGGGTGAGGGTGGGGAAGGGCATTTGAGGCAGAGGGGACATGCGCGAGGACGGGAGAGCTGGAGTGTTTGGGAGGCTGGGCGCTGCAGGTGCTGCCTGCTGGGGAGGCAGGCGGGCAGGCACAGGTGAGGCTGTGGATCCGGGGCAGCTCAACCTTGACGCATCTCCGCCCCAGCCTCACCCACATCCATCACCACCTATGAGACCTGCCAGACCTACGAGAGGCCCATCGCCTTCACCTCCCGCTCCCGGAAGCTCTGGATCCAGTTCAAATCCAACGAAGGCAACAGCGGCAAAGGGTTCCAAGTGCCCTACGTCACCTACGACGGTGAGTGTGGCCATCCTGCCCACCCAGCCTGGCCCTGGGGACCCAGACCGATCCCACGTCACCAGCCTCAGGGAGCTCCAGTCATCGGGGAGGGTGGGGTCCAGACAGGACCCACGAGAGGTACGGGTGGTACCCGCGGGGCTCCACAGGAGGTGCTGCCCAAGCAGGGTTTGGGGGGTTGGAGGCGGTGTTCTAGGGGGTGACCAGTGTGGATGGAGAAGACAAAGCCCGCAACGTGAAGCCTTGGGGGAGGGCAGAGGCTGACGGTGAGTGGGGGCAGGCGGGCCTCTCGCCTTCCACCCCTGCCCTCACCTTCCTTCCTTCCCCCTCTGCGGGTCTTGGGTTCCCATCCTGGCAGAGGACTACCAGCAGCTGATCGAAGACATCGTCCGCGACGGACGGCTCTACGCCTCGGAGAATCACCAGGAAATTTTGAAAGTGAGTGAGCTTCTCTCCGGGAGGTGATCCTGTAATCCTGGGATGACCAGGGGCCCCTCTGCTCCAAGCCTGGACTCCAGCCCCACGGCGAGGAAAGCCATCACAGGAGGAGAGAAGGTGGTGGGCTCGGGCCGGGGGCCTCGCTTTCCCCGTCTGTGAAATGGGAAGCATGGACAGGGTGGTGTCTGACATCAGGAGACTCCTCCACCGCCCTCCCCATCCTGAGCACATCGGAGAAGCGAAGCCCCCCCCTAGTCATGTGGGGGGCTGTGGCCGTCCCACGGCGGGCGCTGGCTGAGTCAGGGTCTGGGTCTCACCGTGCAGAGCCAGCCCCAGGGATCTGCTTGGGGTCTGGGGGTCTGGCCCCAGCCTAGCCCAGCCCCTGGGCAGACAGCGCCCCTCCCTGGGAGCCGAGGGTGGTGTGGAAGACCAGAGCGGGCCAGCCAGCCCCCACCCCGACTCCTGCTCCAGCTGCCGCCTCCTGCCAGCTGATAGCCCCCGGCAAGCCCTCTGAGCCCCATCCAGAGCCTGAGAAAGGGCGGCTCACAGAGCCATCCTGCGCAGGCTTGGCACACTCCTGCACTCAGCAGGCAGTTTGTAAGCCAAGAGGTTCAACCCGTGCTGCCGTACCCGGATGAGACCTGGGGATCTTCGAGCATGAAGCATCTTGTCTCCCTCCTCAGGCGCCCATCTGTTGAGTGGGAAACTCAGGGTCTCCTGGCCTCCCCCACCTGCCCAGTTGACAGTACCTGACTCTCCTCCTCGTCCCAGCCCTCTGCCGTCAGCTCCAGAACCCGAGGTGTCCCCGCCCCTGAGGCCCAGCCTGGCGTGGCCTCGCCTGCCTCCGCAGCGGCTCTCAGGCCTCCGCTCCCCACTCCCTGGCCACGGCCTCCCGGGAGCGTTCTTCCCACCTCTGCGCAGCGCACGCCCTCCCGTCCTGCGGCTCTCAGCTCAGCTCTCCTCTGGACAGCCTGCTTGACCTTCCTAGCCAGGTCGCACTCGGAGGCCCCACGCGGTCCCCCTTCTCAGCCAGCAAGCCTGCAGTTTATCACAGCTTCGTCCTGTGTTTGCTTGGTTCCCCCCAACTCCCCGCAGGGGCTTCCCACGCAGCCCTGTGTCCCTGGCGCCTGGCGCTGCGCCCAGCCTGTGGGAGGAGCCCCGCCAGTGTTTACGGGGTCGTGGGTGTGTGGGTGTGCACGCTCACACACCGGGACCGGTCAGACCGCAGGACGGCCAGTGGAGACGACGAGCACGTGGGCCGGGAAGTACGCAGTGCGGTGGCTGCCGGTCACTGAGCGCGTCCTACCGAGCCTGGGCGCCTCGGGGGCCACAGCCAGCCTCAGGCCCGCCCTGAGGGCTCTCCGCCAAGCTGGCATCGCCCCACTTTACAGATGAGCACCCCGGGCTTGGACAGGGCCGCACCTGGTGAGTGACGGCGCCTGAGTGCAGGCCACCGGGATCCTCCAGGCAGGCCTGTGCCGAGCGCCCCTGGGCCGGGCTCCTGGCTCTGAGGACTGCACTTCATCATCCCTGAGACAGGAATCATCACCCCACACGGATGAAACATTCCTCAGCACCAACAGAAGGGCCATCCCCAGGGTTGAGCTGGGGGAGATGTTGGGGGACTCTAGGGGGGACACTGGGGGGACTTAGGGGGTGATGGTGGGGGGAAAGTAGGGGGGACACTGGGGGGACTTAGGGGGCAATGCTGGGGGGACTGTAGGGGGACATTGGGGGGACTTAGGGGGTGACGGTGGGGGGATGGTAGGGACGTGGGGGACGTTGGGGGACTTAGGGGGCGATGGTGGGACTGTAGGGGTGATGTTGGGGGGACTGTAGGAGGAGACGTTGAGAGACTGTAGGGGGCAACGATGGGAGGACTGTAGGGGCGATGCTGGGGTGACTGTAGGGGGGACATTGGGGGGACTGTAGAGGGAGATGGTGGGGGTTGGCTCAGCTCCAAAGCCTCGCTCTCCACTCCACATGCTCTCGTTTTCAGCATGGTCCGTTGTCTTGTTTTGTTTTTGTAGCATACCCTTTTAAGATAAAATGTCAGTGGAACTCCAAGAGTTAAAACCAGGAGACTATTAAAAAACCAATCAGGCTATTAACACTGCAACTCTGTATGGCAGAGCCGGTAGGGTCCTGAAACCCACCAGCCAGACCAGCTGCGTCTCTGCAGACACCCCCAGGCATTGCAGAGGCTAGTGGCCAGGGCTCCCCGTGCCCCAGCCTGGCCACAGGCCCCTCATGCTGGACCTCACCATGTCTTGCAGGACAAGAAGCTGATCAAGGCCCTCTTTGACGTGCTGGCGCACCCCCAGAACTACTTCAAGTACACGGCCCAGGAGTCCAAGGAGATGTTTCCTCGCTCCTTCATCAAACTGCTGCGCTCCAAAGTGTCCCGGTTCCTGCGGCCCTACAAGTAACGCGGGGACGGCGGCCCTGCTTGGGTGCCGGCTGCCTGGGGAGGGGAGAGCCCTTCCACAGCCGAAGCTGAAGGCGGATCCGCGGGCACCCCCACACTGGCTTGGGAACCGCCGTGGCGCCTGCCCTTTGGTACTTGCCGACCAGCCCGTGGATGGCGAGACCAAGTCCAGGCCGAGACCCCAGCCCAGCTGCCCTCCTCCGACCCCGCCCCGGTGGGAGAACGTTGCTCAAGGCAGCCTCTCTTGCTCCCTCCTCGCTCTGCCTGTTCCCTTCCAGAACACTGAGGGCGCCTGCTGCTCCCAGGCTGGCCCCAGCAGATGCCTGCCAGGCCGGGACCTCGGCCACCAGCTGGGCAGGTCCCAAGCAGAGCGGGCCCCTGGAGAGCATGTGTGCCCTCTGCCTGGTGCTCTGGGGGAGAGAGGGGCCATGGCTGCTGTGTCTCAGGGAGGCGCTCAGAGGCAGAATCCAAGACAGGAGGCCAGGCCGTGGAAGGAGGGGTGTGTGAAGGCTCGGCTGGGGCTCCGATGAGCCGGGCTCAGTGCCTGCGGAGCGTCACACCCGCAGGCGCCTCTGGGTCACGGGGCCCGGGCGAGGGTGTTGTTGGGGTCTCAGGATTCCCTGATGGGACTGAAGAGGGGCGCTGGGAGGGGAGAGTGTAGACGTGTGCTTCCCCAGGACAGAGCATCTAACTGAGGACTATGTCCGTGTAAATATAAATACAAAGATATATATACTTCTATCTGCGGGCGCAGAGGGAACTCTTCAGTAACGCTAAGTACGCGTCGCCACCCCTCCTCCCGTGAGCCAGCGTGAGCCCGGCTGTTGCCGACATCCCCAACCAAGGAAGCGGCCTCTCCAGGCACTCGCCCCCTCCATTTACAGGGACCGGGGGCCTGTGGGCCTGAGGCGGCGACTGGCTGGCCCCGGACACACTTTGGAGGACAGACGCTGGGGGCCCGGGTGCCACCCTCGGGTGGAAACTTGTGTCCCCCTCGGACCCTTCCAGGGGGCGCAGAGCCCGGCGATAAACTTCAGAAGGGGCCTGCGTCTGACCTGAGGCCGTGACCGCAGAGTCCATGCTGAGCCCGCCGGCCACCGGGAGGCAAGGCTTCCCCCCACCCCGTGCATGCGGGCCGTGCTTAGCGCCGCCAGGCAGGCACTCGGGCACCTGGAGGGGTGGGCATGGCCCCCAGGCAGAGGCCACCAGCAGCCAGGGGCCTGGTCCTCTTCCTGCTCCACCCGGCGGCCTCCCTCTCCCCGTCTCTCTTTGAAATAAGGACGGTCTGGAGTGTGAGCAGGCTGACTGCGGCCCGCTCAGCCAGCGCCTGGGATGGGGCTCGCGAGGACCACCGACAGGCTGAGGCCTGGCCTGCTGCCTCACGGTGGCTGCCGGGCACAGGACCCGCAGGCCCAGGGCCCCGGAGCCTTAGGTTAGCAGACGTTCAGCATCTGGGAGCACGAGGGAGACCTAACACAAGCTCCCATCACCCCGCCCCTGTGGCCTCCAGATGGTTCCCTCCTCGCCCAGGCCCACGCGCACCGCCAGGGCCGAGCCCAGCTGAGGCGCGGAGGGTGTGAAGCCTGGGGGCGGGTGAGGAAGGCCTCAGGAGGCCGGGCCAGGTTGACGATCCACCCAGGGCTGGGCACTCAGGAATCACTGTCCTTACCTGCATCCTCAGTGGCAGGTTCCCAGCCTCACCAGGGCTGCCGTCAGTGCCTCCCCAGCCAAGCTCCAGCTCGAGCAGGTGGAGGGGGCCGCATCTGGTCGGTAGGGCAGTGTCAGTGGGGAGCCTGTCCAGGCCGCACCACCCCTGCCCCGGGCACGGTCCTTGAAGGCCAGCCCTAGTTTGCAGAGAGAGCCCTGTCCTCCACCTCAAGCCATCGTCCTCCCCCGGAATTAGACGAGCATCCTCCAAAATGAACCCCCAGAATAGCCACCTAGGGGAGGGCCCTGGGAAGGGTTATTTTTGAGTTGTTTTTTTTTTAATCCTCTCTGGATTATTTTTGACCCAAAGAGGACCCAGAAAGAGCTCTCCTCTCTCTGGAGCTCTTTCTGCTACTCCTCTGGGTGGTTTTTGGCAGTTGCCACCCGCACACCCACTAACCTACCCACCCCCCCACACCCCCATCCACGGCTCACTACACCACTGTGGTCAGACTCTGCCTCCTGTCCCCTGGGCAGGGCAAGACAGGGACCCTGCCTGACCATCTCAAGTGCCACAGGGCCAGCAGTCCAAACTGACCAGCACCCACAGTCACCATCCAGCCCCTCCCTCCCCAGTAAAATCGCCTCCCACACCATCATCAGGGGACTTGAAAGTCCCCAGCGGTGGAGGGAGGATCTGTCCCAAATCTCCACGTCAGCCCTCAGTCCCAGGCTGAGGAACCTGGGGGTTCCCCCTGTTAAATGTAGAGCTGTCGCCACTCCTTGGGGCCTGGTGGTCCTGAGGGAGTCTCTCCGGACCACACAGTTTGTTTTTCCACGTTCCCATGTTGTGGACACAGGTGGTACACTGGCTGATCCAGGATGGCCATCCCGCCTGGCTCCAGGTGGAGATGGAGAGGAAAGGAAAGCAGAGAAGCCCTGGCCCAAGTAGGCAGGTTCTGCACTGGGTTCTGAAGGAGGGCAGGAGGCCTGGACAGGAGCTGCGCAGGCTGAGCCAGAGGAACACAGCCTGCTCCCAGATGAGAGCTTGGCCTTGAGCAGCTGCAGAGCCCTGTCCCAGGCAGGGCCCACCCTCCCCCACTCGCCCAGACCCTCAGTGGCTGGCCATCGTTTAACTCTATGGAGAGGAGCCGAGCGACATATTTCTGGAAGCGGAAGCCTGCCTGCCTGGCTGGGACTGAAAGCAGGTGCCAAGGCCTGTGGTGGTTCCGATGAGCTTGGTTCTGACCCATTGGAGCTGGGGCCACCAGAGCAGCTCTGCAGAGACGCGGTGGAGACTTCAGGGGACCTCCGGCGGGCAGGCCGAGCACCTCCTGGCTCCCTGCTTCTGTGGAAACGCACCTAGGGAGGAGAAGGAAACTGCTCAGGTCTAGTGGCCAAGCCCTCCGCCAGGGAGTGAGGTCGCTCACCTGCTTCCCTGGAGTTAGGCCCATTCTCCCTCAACGCTGTTATCCTCGCCAGAGCCTCCAGCTGCCTGGCGGTGGTTCTTGTGCTCCCTCCTGCCCCTGTCTGGGCACGCGCGGGGGGCTCTGTTCCAGACAGGGATTACGGCCTCAGACAGGGATGGCTGGCAGAGACCCTCTTCCCCACACCGCTCAGAAACCCGCCTTTCCCACCCTCATTCCCCCAGAGACACAGGCAGAGTCACCCATTTTCCCCAAGAGGAGGCCCCCCCACCTGCTGGAGCAGGTGCCTAAGTGCCATTCGGGAGCCTGAATAATCCTTCCAGCACCTCCACCACCACCCCCTGCTGAAAAATAAGAAACTGAAGTCAGTCAGGTCATTTAGCAAATGTGTGCTGAGCACCTCCTGTGTGCCAGGCTCCTAGAGAGACCGAGATTCCGCAGCCCAGGAGCCAACAGGTGCCCCCTGGAAGGCCCTCTAGTCACAGAGAGTAAGGAGACGGAGGCCTGGGTGGCAGAGCCAAGCACCTCCATCAGGAGAAAGCCAGCCCTCCGTCCTCGCCTCCCAAGACCCCAGGCAGGGGTAGAGAGGCAGAGCAGGCAGAATCGAGCGTACAGTTTCGAGAAAGACACCCCGACAGAGACGCTGTAGCCAGCCGGGCCTCACGGAGCAGCCACCCTCTCCACCCACAGAGAGAGAAGCGCCTGAGCCAACACGCTCAGGACCCCCGTCTGCGCCCCAGCGCCTTGCCCACTGCCTGGCCGGGCACCCAGCACAGTCGGTGCCCAGGGAGGGAGACTCCCTTCTTAGCAACCAGGGGGCCGTGGCCATGCCTGCCTCCTCCCTTCTCTGCCTAGGAGCTCAGTTGGACTGGTCAACCGCGTCCGGGACAAAGGCCCCTCTTCCTCGCCAGAGATACACATGGGGGCAGCCACAGCCCCGAACTGACATCCTTCAGGCCAGAGCGGGAGGACTGTATGTTTGAGACACTGCCCGTCACCCAAGGAGAGCCAGGGCAAGAGCTCCTCCCGCCCTGCACACCACCCGCCCTTCCAGGAGTCAGTCCTGAGCACTTGCCAGCCACAGGAACACCCAGAGCTGCAGCCGCCCGGCCGGCCAGCCTGGCTCCACGCAGGGGACACCAGGGGCACCCAGGGGACATGGTCGTGCGTGGCCTCACGCTTTCTCCCCATGCTCTGCTCAGGAACAAGGGCTGAAAGCGCCTTTGGACGGAGATGGGCCTCTGCCCCTCTCCCCCTGGGGGACAGAGGGGCTCAGACTGAGGGGCTCTGGGTGCCTTCATCTGAGACCCGCACACGGCCCTGGAAGATGCCCAGCACCCCTCCCTACCTGCCCCTCTGCCAGGCTCTGGCTGTTCCAAGAGCGTGGAGGAAAAGGAGGAGAAAAAGAGAAAGCTGGCTGATGCCAAGTGTTTTTCGTCCAGAGGCCACGAAGATCTGCAGCGAAACTTCTTATTCCACTGAGGTCAAAGCCTTAACACAGTCTGGGCAGCCCCAGCCCATGTTTCTGTAGAAACAGGATGGCTGAGCACCGCTGGCAGCGGGTGGAGCGGGGCAGGGAGATGCTGGGCAGACAGATGCTGGGCAGACAGGGAGCCGACCCCTGTGCGTGCAGCCTTTGGCGTGAGCTTCCGTGGAGCTGCCTGAAAGAGTGACAGATAGCAACGTAACCACCTTTTTCTTTTAGCTGCCTCAGATATTTGACATTTTGTTTTCACCATCATGCTCATACATATGCATGTAATGAAGCATTTGTGAAAAGTCACTTTCATAATAAACAAGAAATGAACTGAGATGATGTCCCTTTCGGTCATCGGTGGCTGTGACGACGGGACGGGAAGTGGTAACTGGAATTAGGAGAGAAGCGCGTGGGGGGCACCCAAAGTTAGGGGCCACATTACTTAGCGAGCCGCCAGAGAGTACAGCCTCTGCGCTCAGATCCCACTTCTCACGACCAGCGTCCACACAGGGGGTCATGGTCAGTGGGCAGCAGGGGATCTGGGCCCCTGTAAGTTAGATGCACAGTCAGTGTTCTGTGTTTTTGTGTGTGTGTGTGTGCGTGTGCGTGTGTGAGCATGTGTGTGGATGCATTTCTCTGTGAACACGGCTCATGGCTTTCATCAGATTCTCCAAGACATCCAGAACCACAAAAAGGCTGATAACCGCTGTCCTCCTCAGGAATGTGGAGAACCGTTCAATACCACGTGCTCAAAGAGGAGAAAAAAACAATTTTAAAATGGCATTAACATCCCAAAGAAAGGCAAGGAAACTGAAGTCGCTCAGTTGTGTCCGACTCTTTGCCACCCCGTGGACTGTAGCCCTCCAGGCTCTTCTGTCCGTGGGCTCCTCCAGGCAAGAGTACTGGAGTGGGTTGCCATTTCCTTCTCCAGGGGATCTTCTTGACCCAGTGTTCAAACCCAGGTCTCCCACATTGCAGGCAGATGCTTTACCCTCTGAGCCACCAGGGAAGCCCAAATCACACAGTAAACACCAGTTTTTTTTTTTTTCTGGTTTAACAAAGCGATTTTAAAGTCTAAAGAAGGACTTCCCTGCTGGTCCAGTGGTTGGGGATCCACCTGCCAGGGCAAGGAATGCGAGTTCAATCCCTAGCCCTGAAAGACAGCACATGCCTAGGAGCAGCCAAGCCCACGAGCCACGACTCCTGAGCCTGCGCTCCAGAGCCTGTGCTCCACAACAACCAGCAAAGCCACAGCAGTGACAAACCCACACACCAGCACGCAAAAGAGCTCCCACTCTCCGCAACTAGAGAAAGCCCGAGTGCAGCAGTGCAGACCCAGCGCGGCCAAAATAATAAATATACATATTTTTTAATCTCAGAAAACTTCTGGGAATGTACACAAAAGATTTGAAAGCAGAGTTTCAAATCGATACACCCACGTACATAGCAACATTATTCATGACAGTGAAGAAATATTAGCAACCCAAGTGTCCCTCGGTGGATGAATAAACAAGCCGTGGTCTATCCATACAAGGATACAAACAGGATTCAGCCTGAAAAAGGGGTGGTGTTCTGGGACTTGCTTGGAGGTCCGGTGGCGAAGAATCAGCCTTCCATGCAGGGGACAGAGGTTCAACCCCTGGCAAGGGAAGTGAGATCCCCTGTGTCGTGAAGCAACCAAGCCCAAACGGCGACTACTGAGCCCACCCACCGCAAGTAGCGAGTCCACGTGCCACAACCAAAGATCCCGTGTGATGCAACCAAGATCCCGTGTGCTGTAACTAAGCCTCAACACAACCAAATACGCGTTATTTAATAAAGAGGTGACATTCTAATACGTGCTACAACATGAAGGAACCTTGAAGACATTAAGCAGAGCGAAGCAAACCAGTTACAAAAGCGCCAACACTTTGTGACTCCACGCACAAGTCCCCAGAGGAGTCAAACCCACAGAGACAGAAAGTAAGGCTGGTGGTCACCAGGGGCTGGCGGTGAGGGGGAGATAGGGAGCTGGTGTCTAACGGGTTCCGTGTTTCAGCGTGGGAAGAGGGAAAAGTTCTGGAGATGGAAGATGGTGATGGGTACAGGAGAATACGAATGTCGTCAATGCTTCTTTGCAGGAGTCGAGCTCCAGCAGCCAGGGATTCAACTTGAAGGGGTGAGCGGTGTCGGCGAGAAACTGAGGCAGCCTCTCAGTTTTCTTGGACTGCCTGTTTATTTCAAGCTTATGATTCCCTTATACTTTTACAAAAGCGTTAGGTCAGAGGTTTAATATTTTTAGTTCCCGTTGACCCAGATTTATTTTTCTCCAAAAATCATTGTTGCCCCTCAAAAGGAGTTCCTTCCTCAGCGATTCTCTTATCTACTTTTTCTCATGTGTCCTTGTGAATACACTGTAACTCATGCTAATCTCTGGGCTGCATACCACTTTCCTCAGTTTAATTCTTGTCTTTCTAAGTCCTGTTTGCCCCTAGTATCCTAAGCTCACTATTTCTTAGAAAGGGCTTCTTGCTAATAATATCTCTAAAGTCCCTAATGCCTATAAGCTATTGTAGAATATGCTAACATTACAGCAATCCTTAAATCTTTAGCTTCTAACTATTTTAGTTATTCCTAAGCCCTCAATTCAGCCAACTCCTTTGCCATAAACACTTTTCTCACAAATGGGCCAGATAGCAATCCCTCCCATGGCCTCAAGCTGCGGCCTGTGTGCTCACCCTGGAACACTTTTTTGTAAAAGTCCTTGAACAAATGTCAGTGATTAACTTTATGAATTATTCTTTGGGCACAGCTGCAGAAGGCTTTATGCCTTCTCATGCTCCTCTCAAAAAAAATAAGCACCTTAATATTCTCTTCAGTCAACTCAGCCCGAGGAAAGGGTAAAACAAGTCAGAATCACAAACCCTAACTCCTGCATTCCGGGTCCGTGCCTATGGAACAAAGGGAGGGGGTTTCGGGCCGTGCCTCCGTTTTGTCAGTGATGCGGCTCCTGACACTTCTTGGCTGTATTGTTGTTGTTGTTGTTGTTGTGCTCCGTGGCATGTGGGACCTTAGTTCCCTGACCAGGAATCTAACCCACACCCCTTGCATTGGGAGAGCAGTCTTAACCCCTGGACCACCAGAGAAGTCCCTGCATTTTGTAAAATAGTTTGAATAGTGAATGTTGTATTATGTATCTCTTACTTTTTTTTTTTTAATTAAGAGGAAAACAATAATGGAATCCTGTGAGCACACAACACACTTGACATTTCTACCAAAGCTCCCTTGAAGACCAGATCAAAAGATAAGGCCTCTTTGGACTGGAAGTGAGCTGAGAAGTGGGGCACCCCCACTCACAAATGTGAGAGGAGCAGGGCAGTGATAGTGGACCGACTTATTCCCCCGGATCCCCAATCCAAGGTGAATCTCAAGATTCTGCGAGAGCAAGAGACCCACATGCCAGCTGGCTCTGGCCTGTTGGAGCAGTCTGAGTGCAGGCTGAAAAGGAACTTCCAGACACAGAGCATTTCAGAAGGGAGTGAGTTTATTAAGAGCAAAGAGCAGGGATAAAGCGGGCACTGCGAGCACAGCAGGCTGACCTTTGACAGACAAAGGAACATAGACAGTTTTTGTGACTTAATAGCCAATTTTTATAGCCTAAAGACAAAGAAAATTCCTGCTGGGAGGGTGGCATTAGGGTGTCTACTGGAGTCGGCATCTTCGCTTAATTGAGAGAAAGGGGGCTTCTTAGTGATTATCCAGGGGGCTTTTGGCAAGGTTACAAAGGGTCTCAGTCAGTTTTGGAGGTGACCTTGGTTCTGGGCTCTGCTTCTGAGCTCCCACCTGTGGCCTTGGGTAGGACTCAACACGGCCTTGCTCTGTGAGCTGTGGAAACTGGGGAGGAGAGGTCAGTACCATATCAGTGTGGGAACTGGCCTGGTCCACGTTACTCTGCTCCAGACTCTCTCCAAACTCTGAGGGAGCATCTCAGCATATAACGTGTACGGGCCATCTGATGCTTTTCTTTCCATTTTAGAATTGAGAGATTAAATATTTATTGCAAAAATGAAAGTCACACTTTAAAGCAGTTGTTCTTAATCAGCAAGCTTCTGGGAGAGTCAGTATGAATAATATTTTGCCAAGAGATTGAAATTTTAGACACCCAAGGGAATTCCCTGGTGGGTCAGTGGCTAGGACTCTGAGATTTCACTGCCAACCAGTGCAGGTTCGATTCCTGGTCGGGGAACTAAGACCCCCTCAAGCTGCAGAGCACAGCCAAAGTGAAAAATAAAAAAATGTGAGTGCAAACATATCCAAACAAAACAAAAAAACATAACACAGAGCAGAAAAGAATACCCCATAAAATCATAGCTCCATACTTCTAATCTCAAAAACAAATCTAAGCCATACATTGTTTAATTAAATATACAATCATATGTAATGAAAGAATTTTTTAATATTAATTTTTATTTATTTGGCCACACCAGATCTCAGTTGCCATATGTGGGATCTAGTTCCCTGGTCAGAGAACAAACGTAGACCCACTGCATTGGGAGCACAGAGTGTTAGCCACTGGACCACTAGAGAAGTCCTGTGAAGTAACTTTTTAAAGCCTGGAAACAATAAATATCGAATCGAGTACAGTGACTTCCCTTGCCGTAGAGGAAGGTACAGCTGTGCTCTTGCTGAGTCACTCACAGAGGGTTCCACTTATAACCGTGTATGCATTAAATATTGTAAAAGATAACGAAGGCAGAGGCATGGTTCTAGCACATTTCCTTAGGAAGATGCCGTTGGGAGACTGGTCCACAGTCTCCTGATCAGCGGTTAAGAGTAATGGGCCAAGTAACTCCTCTAACATGGAGACAGATAACCGCCTCTCTGGTTGAGAACAGACTCCATGGTGTAGGAAAAACACATTTTCTGTGAGCACTCTCAGCACAGCTCCAGCCGGAGAAGCTTTCAGGGACCAGCAGTCACATTGCATTTGTGACTTTCAGGATGAGAGCTCCTCTTTTAATTCTTCCCTCTCCCTGTCTCTTCCCCTCTCTCTCCTTTACCCTGAGGTGGGGGAGAGGTGAGGGAAACAGAGGCGTGATTCTCTGCTGATTAAATTGCATATTCATTTGTCTTTCTCTAGGCAGAGAGAGCGGGGAAGGCGATGGCACCCCACCCCAGTACTTTTGCCTGGAAAATCCCATGGACGGAGGATCCTGGTAGGCTCCAGTCCATGGGGTCGCTAAGAGTCGGACACGACTGAGCGACTTCACTTTCATTTTTCACTTTCATGCATTGGGGAAGGAAATGGCAACCCACTCCACTGTTCTTGCCTGGAGAATCCCAGGGACGGGGGAGCCTGGTTGGCTTCCTTCTATGGGGTCTCACAGAGTCGGACACGACTGAAGCGACTTAGCAGCAGCAGCAGCAGGCAGAGAGAGAAAGGCATATATTCCTTTGTGTATACGTACCACATCTTCTTTACCCCCTCGTCTGTCCAGGGACATTTAGATTGCTTCCCTGTCTTGCCTATTGTAAATAGTGCTATAAGAACAATGGAGTGTGTGTATCTTTTCACGTTAAGGTTTTCCCTGGATATATATGCTTGGAATCACTTATATGTGGAATCTAAAAAAAAAAAAAAAAATGGTACAAATGAACTTATTTACAACAAAATAGAATAGAGCCACAGATGTAGAAGACAAACTTATGGTTACCGAGGGGGAAAGCCAGGGTGGAGGGATGAAGTGGGAGACTGAGACTGACGTATACACCCTGCTGTCTATAAAACAGATGATAGGGACCTACTGTGTAGCCCAGGGAAGTCAACTCGATGCTCTGGAATGACGTATATGGGGAAAGAATCAGAAAGAGTGGACACATGTGTCACCGATTCACTTTGCTGTACACCTGAAACAAGCACAACCATGTAAATCAACTATCCTCCAATTTAAAAAAAAAAAAACACAAACTTGTTAATTGCATATTCAGAGACCCCTTGTGAAGATAATGTTTCAGCTGACACCTGAGGAATGCGTTGGAATCAACAAAGTGGGCGGAGGGCCAGGACTCCCAGGTAGACAGAACAGTGAAAACCCTGGAGGCAGAGGTGAGGAATTGTATTCCAAAAGCTGAAGAAAGCCAGAGCAATAAGGCTCAAAAAGGAGGGGACGAGTGTGCCGAAAGGAGGCTGGAGAGGGCAGCTGAGCTGGACCACGTAGGACTTTGGAGGTCACTTGAAGGGCTATTTTTATTCCTGGGCACTGGGCAATCACAAAAGATTTCTAGTAAGGATCTGATTTGATTGGGTTTGCATTTGGGGAGGAGAACGGAAAACAGGCCTGCCCAGTCACAGGGATGGTCCAAGGGACATTCACATGACCTGATCAGTGTGAGACAGAACCTATGAGACTCCCTTCCCCACTGGAACTGGACTCTTGGGGGGATACAGGCAGCAGCTGTTGCAGCCTTTAATACTTTATCACTACAAGAGGACAGCCTTATCCAAGAGAAAAGCCAATGCACAGAACAGCAGAGCTGAGACAAGGATAGAAAAAAGTGATTTTTGGTGATGTCTGGGCACCTTGATCAAGCTGAACCTGAAGTCCACATGAACTCCTTTGTTATGTGATTGCTCTGGCTGCCATAAAAAAATACCACAGCCTGAGCAGCTTAAACAACAGAAGTTTATTTTCTGGAAGCCGTGAAGTCCCGAATCAAGGTGCGGGTTAGAGTTCTCTTCCCGGCTTGCAGACAGCCTCCTGTTCACTCTGTCCTAATCAGGTAAAGAGAAAGAGTGCTCTGGTATCTATTCCTCTTCTTTTAAGGATCCACCCTTAGGAACTCATTTAACTTTTATCACCTCCTCACAGGCTCTGTTTCCAAATTTAGTCACATTGTGGGTCAGGGCACTACGAATTTGGGAAGAACGCAAACATCCAGTCCAGAACACCATGGAAGCAAATAAATACCCTTTTGCCTTAAGCCAGTTTGAGCTAGATTTACCGTCTCATGGATCGGATAAACTACAGATTATTCAGTGGGGGAGGAAGCTGCGGATGCCAAGATGACAAGTAGGTTTTCAGCTAGTGTAACATATGCTTGCTCATAACAAAATAATTATTATAAGTATGCTCCACCTGTAACTCAGGAGACGTGGGTTCGATTATTGGGTCGGGAAGATCCCCTGGGAGAGGGCATGGCAACCCACTCCAGTATTCTTGCCTGGAGAATCCCATGGCCAAGAGGAGCCTGGCAGGCTATAGTCTATAGGGTCATAGATTGGACCCGCCTGAAGCGACAGCACACACGTGATATATATGTATGTAGGCGTAGGCTGTAAGGTATGATAAGCAATATAACAGAGCTAACAGTGATCAGCTCTGTGAGGTAGACATTCTTAATTATAATATTCGGTTCAGTTCAGTCACTCAGTCGTGTCTGACTCTTTGCAACCCCATGGACTGCAGCACGCCAGGCCTCCCTGTCCATCACCAACTCCCAGAGCACTCAAACTCATGTCCATCGAGTCAGTGATGCCATCCAACCATCTCATCCTCTGTCGTCCCCTTCTCCTCCCACCTTCAATCTTTCCCAGCATCAGGGTCTTTTCACATGAGTCAGTTCTTTGCATCAGATGGTCAAAGTATTGGAGTTTCAGCTTCAACATCAGTCCTTCCAATGAACACTCAGGACTGATTTCCTTTAGGATAAAGTGGTTGGATGTCCTTGCAGTCCAAGGGACTCTCAAAAGTCTTCTCCAACACCAGTTCTAAATATTCACAGTGAGGCCCTGCTGCCCCTGCCTACCAACCACCTGAGTGTGCCTGTTCTGTGGCCTACCAGATACAACTTCCATGTTCATTGATTTTGAAGCACAGCCTTCTGTGCATGAAGACTCCAGGAAATGACAGTTGGTATGGGTGAGTCATGTGTGGCAGACTGAGGCTGAGTGTTCCCGCTGCAGACTGTATAGAGGTCGAACACTTTCATTGTTCAGAGGGTTTTGTCCCTTCTTGCACGGAATAACCTAGGCAAACTTTGGGAGATGGTGAGGGACAGGATGGCCTGGCATGCTTCAGTCCATGAGGTCGCAAAGTGTCAGACAGGACTGAGCGACAGAAGAAGAAGTATGGTATAAACTCAGTTTTTAATTTCTATTTTGTTTCCTGGTATTTTTTCTTTGCTATGCTATGCTAAGTCACTTCAGTCGTGTCCGACTTTGTGTGACCCCACAGATGGCAGCCCACCAGGCTTCCCCGTCCCTGGGATTCTCCAGGCAAGAACACTGGAGTGGGTTGCCATTTCCTTCTCCAATGCATGAAAGTGAAAAGAGAAAGTGAAGTCGCTCAGTCATGTCCGACTCTTAGCGACCCCATGGACTGCAGCCTACCAGGCTCCTCCGTCATGGGATTTTCCAGGCAAGAGTACTGGAGTGGGGTGCCATTGCCTTTTCAGGAGCAATAACCTTTTCGATATGTATTTTTATTTGTCTGTGTCATGTCTTAGTGTGCCCCTTTGGATGCAGGACTCTATATATGGCACTCAGGCTGAGTTGAGGCACATGGGACCTAAATTCCCCAGCCAGGGGTCAAACCTGAGTCCTCTGCAGGCTCCAAGAATTCAAGGCAGATTCTTAACCACTGGACCACCAGCGAAGTCTCAATAAAGCCTTTTTTAAGTCCACATTTAACTTAAAATTAAGTTCTAGGGACTTCCCTGGTGGTCCAGTGGCTAAGACTCTGAACTCGTAGTACAGGGGGCTAGGGTTCAATCCCTGATCGGGGAACTATTAAATAGATTCCACATGCCACAACTAAACCAAAACAACAACAAAAAAAGATTCCACCTGCTGCAACTAACACCAGCACAGCCAAATTAATTAACTATTTAAAATAACTAAATTAACTAAATATTTATATTACTACTATATTTATATTTATACTAAATATAACTAAATTAAATATTTTTTAAAAATAGTAAAAGTTCCATATTCTCATTTCTCAGGATTATGCAACTGAAACTTCTACAAAATGTTTGTCGACGTGTGCCTTTCACCATGGGAGCCAGAGGCATCTTTCACTGCAAATCAATCATTCAGGAGCATCACATGAACTTGAAAAGCCAGCAATTATTTTAAGACTGCCTCAGAATGAGTGAATATGTGTAGTTGCAGAAACGAACTGATGTAACAGTCTATAAATCATGGCTCTCCATTTAGATCAAGTGATTTTTTTCTTACACTTGTCTCACTCATTTTTCTAATTCCAAGTTTTCTCGTGCTCCTTTCACTGTTAAAGTGCTGGTGCTCCTGGCTGAGGAATTATTTCATTGTGGATGCCATAATGTACCGAAGTCATCAGCTGCTTCCATTTTCAGCTTCCAATTCATGCAATCAAAATTAAGGTTTTGGAAAGTTCAGTCTCTCCAAGGTGCCAAACTAACATTATTGTGAATGCTACTCAGCTAAATTTAGTTTTAACAGTTGAACACTGAAGGCGTTTTTGTTTTTGTTTTTTCTTTTTCTTTTTGCAATGGTGATATTCGTATAAAGTTCAATAGGCACTGCATAGATGAACTAACATTCTTACTAAATTAAGAACATCATGGGACTTTCCTGGTGGTCCAGTGGTTAAGAATCCATGCTTCCCCTGCAGGGGGCATGGGTTCAGTCCCCGGCAGGGGAACTAAGATCCCAAATCCCCCACCATGGCCAAAAATAAAACCCAAAAAAGAAACCAAAAAACCCATGAAAAGCAGAAACACACCTGGAATTGGATGTAATCATCTCACACGCTAGTAAAGTAATGCTCAAAATTCTCCAAGCCAGGCTTCAGCAATATGTGAACCGTGAACTTCCTGATGTTCAAGCTGGTTTTAGAAAAGGCAGAGGAACCAGAGATCAAATTGCCAACATCCGCTGGATCATGGAAAAAGCAAGAGAGTTCCAGAAAAACATCTATTTCTGCTTTATTGACTATGCCAAAGCCTTTGACTGTGTGGATCACAATAAACTATGGAAAATTCTGAAGGAGATGGGAATACCAGACCACCTGATCTGCCTCTTAAGAAATCTGTATGCAGGTCAGGAAGCAACAGTTAGAACTGGTCATGGAACAACAGAGTGGTTCCAAATAGGAAAAGGAGTACGTCAAGGCTGCATATTGTCACCATGTTTATTTAACTTATATGCAGAGTACATCATGAGAAATGCTGGACTGGAAGAAACACAAGTTGGAATCAAGACTGCCGGGAGAAATATCAATAACCTCAGATATGCAGATGACACCACTCTTATGGCAGAAAGTGAAGAGGGGCTAAAAAGCCTCTTGATGAAAGTGAAAGTGGAGAGTGAAAAGGTTGGCTTAAAGCTCAACATTCAGAAAACGAAGATCATGGCATCTGGTCCCATTGCTGCATGGGAAATAGATGGGGAAACAGTGGAAACAGTGTCAGACTTTGTTTTTCTGGGCTCCAAAATCACTGCAGATGGTGACTGCAGCCATGAAATTAAAAGACGCTTGCTCCTTGGAAGGAAAGTTATGACCAACCTAGATAGCATATTCAAAAGCAGAGACATTACTTTACCAACAAAGGTTCGCCTAGTCAAGGCTATGGTCTTTCCTGTGGTCATGTATGGATGTGAGAGCTGGACTGTGAAGAAGGCTGAGCGCCGAAGAATTGATGCTTTTGAACTGTGGTGTTGGAGAAGACTCTTGAGAGTCCCTTGGACTGCAAGAAGATCCAACCAGTCCATTCTGAAGGAGATCAATCCTGGAATTTCTTTAGAAGGAATGATGCTAAAGCTGAAACTCCAGTATTTTGGCCACCTCATGCGAAGAGTTGACTCATTGGAGAAGACTCTGATGCTGGGAGGGATTGAGGGCAGGAGGAGAAGGGGACGACAGAGGATGAGATGGCTGGATGGCATCACTGACTCGATGGATGCGAGTCTGAGTGACCTCCGGGAGCTGGTGATGGACAGGGAGGCCTGGCGTGCTGCAGTTCATGGGGTCGCAAAGAGTCGGACACGACTGAGCGACTGATCTGATCTGATCTGATCTGATTACATCCAAACAAACTGTAAAATTGTATCAGTCGAATTAGATATCATAGTTGCCAAAATTTACAAATACTTCTTCACACAATGATTGAACTGCAAAATTTTTGAGACACAGCTGATGTGAGACAGAAAAAAGTATTCCAGTATGGCTATGTTGCCCTTAGTCACTCAGTCATGTCCAACTCTGCAACTCCACGGACTGCAGCTCGCCAGGCTCCTCTGTCTGCAGGGGTTCTCCTGGTAAGAATGCTGGAGTGGGTGGCCAGGCCCTTCTCCGGGGGATCTTCCCAATCCAGGGATGGAACCCAGGTGTCCCGCATTGCAGGCCGATTTTTTTTTTTACCATCTGAGCCACCAGGGAAGCCCTCCAGCATGGCAGTAACATTTTTTTCCCTATAACATGTTTCTCGACCATGTCAATGAAAAAAATTAAAGAAAGAAATGGAAATTTTTATTCTAGCCAAATATTATAATCTGAGAAGCAGTCTTTCAGAGAGCTGTGAGGACTGTCCTGCCTGTTAGAGTTCAAAAGCTCAGTATAGTAACTTTCTGAGACAGAGTGCCATACATTGGCCGTGGAGGTGGTGGTGGTAGCGTAGTCATTAAGTTGTGTTTGATTCTTTGTGAGTCCACGGACTGTAGCCCACCAGGCTCCTCTGTCCCTGGGATTCCCCAGGCAAGAATACTGTAGTGGTTAGCCATTTCCTTCTCCAGGGATCTTCCCAAACCAGGTATCAAGTCTTGGTCTCCTGCATTACAGTGGATTCTTTACTGACTGAACTACGGATGTGTTTTAAGTTTTTGAGACAAAGTGCTACGGTTTAGTCACTAAGTCGTGTCTGACTCTTAAAACCCCATGGACTGTAAATTGCCAGGCTCCCCTGTCCATGGGATTTTCCAGGCAAGAAAACTGGAGTGGGTTTCCATTTCCTTCTCCAAAAGTGCTATACATTAAATGATATATTATCAACTGTCTACACAATCCAGATCCACGGGTACAAAACAAGTAGTGGGTCATGGGTCCCTGTGGCCTCCTGTAAGGTTAAGAAGGAAGCTTATCTCCTAAGGAGTAGAGATCCTTGATAAGATTAGGAAGGTTATCTTCCAGGGAGGTTTGGTTAGGCTGCTGCTAAGTCACTTCGTCGTTCCTTTGACCCCATGGACCAGGCCCCCCCTGTGGGTGCAGAGGTTCAATTTACACTAAAAGGGAGGGGATTTTATGTTTAAGTTTCTGTCTTGCCATAAAATGTGAATTTTATTTCATCATCACCAACTGGAATTTGGAAGTTTGAGCTTTTGCACAACTTAAGTGTTCCAGTCCCGTTGAACAAGTCCTCTAAACTGGTGCATTTTGTTCAAAATCAGCTTAAAAATTTTAATCAAGATATTCACCAACTGAAGCACACACACAAAAAATCTTTGCCTTTGCACTTTCCTGGAGAAGGAAATGGCAACCCACTCCAATATTCTTGCTTGGAGCATCCCACGGACAGAGGAGCCTGGTGGGTTGCCATCTACCCGGTCGCACAGTCAGACACGACTAAAGCGACTTAGCAGCAGCAACAGCACTTTCCAGCAAATTACAATTACTGAAAAGTTGGAAAGGCGGAAACAATACAACGCGCATTTTTAAGAAGGATTAAAAAAAAAACTCCCAGTTTTATCTGAATAAATACATATTCTTAAACCAAATGTAAGGAAACTGAGACAGATCACTGCTTTGCTGCACCTAAAATCTGGTGACGCATTCAAAAGAATGAGAGATTCCCCGCTCCCCGCCTCAGCGGGTCTACGAATCATTAGGGCCGGATCGGTGCCGTTCGGGGAAGCTGCTCTGCCCCGCGGGTATCTCTGAGCCTCCGTTTCCCCTTTCGGTGCAGTCTAGAGCCCCATCCAGTTTCGACCACAGCCTCACTTCCGGCATCCGCCCAGACAGCCTCGGGCTGAACGAGAAGACACCGCCCCGACACCAGCCGCGCGTGCGCACATGCCGGCAGCCCCCGCCCAGAGCCACAAAGGCTCCGCCCCCGCGCGCTCACGCACGCGCACTTCTCGGGAGGCCCCGCCCCCCGGGCTGCCCCGGCGGCCCTTCCGCCAGCCCGGCGCCTGAGCTTGTGGGCGGAGCTTGCGGGCCGCGACGGGCGGGGGCGGCGGGGGAACCCGGAGGAGGGCGGGGCTTGCGGGCTGAGTCCAGAGGGCCGGGCCCGCGGGCTCCGTGGCCTCGCTGGGCTTCTGGCGCTGGCGGAGGCGCCATGCAGGCCGACCCGACCCCGGACCGCAGCAGCCGGGTCCTGACGCCGGAGCCGGAGCCGGAACCGGGCTCAGAATCGGTCCTCGACCCTGAGCAGGATGCGCGGGCGGCCCTGGCCGAGTTCGCGGCGCTGCACGGCCCGGCGTTGCGTGCGTCGGCAGTCCCAGAGCGGTACTGGGGCCGCCTCCTGCACAAGCTGGAGCACGAGGTGCGGGTCGGGGCGCTGCGCGGGGAGGCCCGGGGTGCAGAGCGGACCCGAGGCGCCCCCGGGAGAGCCGGGGTGAGGGCCCTCTCGGCGCGCACCCAGCGTCCCGAGCGCGCCGCCGGGGTGGGTGGCTCTGGACTTTTCTACCTGGGAGGGTGTGGTCAGCGGGCCGGCTCCGGGCCAAGAACCGCTGGGGACGCGAGAGGTTGGGGGAGCGCGCCGGGGGGAAGTTGGCGGCGTGGAGATGGGAGGGAACGCGCGTTCCCGGGCGGGCTTGGATGGGACGCGCACGGGGAGAGTCGGGGGCCGGCGTGGATGGACGACGCAGGAGATGCACGGAGCCGGAGATTTGAGCATGGCTTGATGCCCAAACGCCTTAAACTTTCACTTCCGTGGCGGTTTGGGTCCTAAGAGCGGCGGCCGGACCCTCTACCTGTGGCCCCCGTCTTGCCCGCACCTGGGGCTGGGCCAGGGCTGCGGCGAGAACTGGAACTAAAATGAACTTTGGCTTCCGTTGTGCGTGCCAGGCCCTGGGCTGCGTCCTCCACAATCCGAGCCCAAAACAGCAGCCCTGTGAGGATTAGGCTCCATCACCCCTTTCCTGCAGTTGAGAAGACTGAGGCTCGGAAAGAGGAAGTGACCCTCCTAAGGTCTGTCCGACCTCAGAACTAGAAGCTTTCTTCATAGAATTCTTTCGTGTTCCTTCATTCGATTTGAGCCCCAGGTCACCGTCATCTTGCTGCTTAAGGAAAACTGAGGTTGTGGGAAGCAGAGACGGCATCTAAACAAAGATGAAAAGAGCTCGGAGACTACCCTGGCAGTCCAGACTCCATGCTTCCAGTGCAGGGGGCAGGGGTTCAATCCCACATGCAGCATGGCACGACCGAAAACTTAAAAAAAAAAATTTTTTTTTTAAAGCCCGGATGCTTCGAGGGTCTCCGTTGTAGGGACAGCTCCTTTCTGCTGGCCTGTGCTCTAGCTTCTACCTCCGAAGGGTTTCTCCAGGGTCCTAGCTGAGGGGTCAGCCCTGGGTTTTGGTGGTTTGCCCAGATGCTGAAGCCAGAGCACATTCACGGGCCCCTGTTGAGACCTTCTGAGCTGGAGCCAGGCCCTTTCCGGGCTGCTTCCTGGGTCAGGACAGGCTGAGCCATGCAAGTGGTGAATTGGGACCCCAGAGGCAGCTGGGTGAACCCCACCCTCTCAGCCAGACTCTGGACGTCTGACATGGGGAGGGGGGTTGGACCAAGTACCTTCCTGTTCAAAACAAGAGTAGGTGCTGTAAAAAAGATACAGTGTTATTGGCACCTGCCTTTTGTAACAGTGAATTTCTTTCCCCCTCAAACCCGCCCTCCATTTGTCAGCGTTTCCCAAGCACTTGCCCTAGTCCACAACTCTGCTGTGCAGGAAGGGGACCACAGCAGTTTGTCAGGATAAAATGGTCTTCTGGTGCTGGGTGAATGGATCACGATGTGCAAACACCCCAGTCCTGGCCCTGCCAGCCTCCGTGGGCATTGAAGTCGCTCGTGCAAGTCACTTGCCCTGTGGGCAGCAAAGTCACTCATGTGCGTCACTTGGCCTGTCTTGAGTCCAAGTCCAGGAAATATGGCCCCAGCTCCCACGGTCTTGGTGGAGTCTGGGTGCAGAGGTGTGCCCAGCATGTAGTCACTGGAGTGTAATGTCCCCTCCATCCTGGCCACCGTTGCTCTGCTCAGGGGCACCCAGTACTTTTCCATGGCCCTCCCTTGCTGGGGTGATGGGCAGACCTGTGAGTCACCACTTTGCCAGACCCAGACCTGCAGCCCTCATTCTGACAGACCTGCTGCCGGGGGCCCAGGTGTGGGGGAGGATGTTTGCTGGCAGAACAGGCACCTGCTGACCGAGGAAGGGGGCCCCTCCTGCCCCCCTGGCTTGGAAACCAGGGGAAGTGTTTTGAAATAAATTTCAGCTCTTTCTGGCCGGGAACTTCCCAGCTGCAAAACCACTCCCCTCCCCTACCTCAATAGGGGCTCCTCCAGACCCTCTGTGAAGGGATGGTGGTCCCAGGGATGGTGTCACAGCTGGGAGAGGGCAGGCCCTACACTGCCCCCTCCCCCTTGTCAGGTTTGGGCATGGAGGGATGGAGATTGGGGTTCTGGGTTGGACTCCAGCCTCTGAGCTGTTCTCTTCTAAACTTCAAACCAGAGAAAGGGCTGTGGCTTCCCCCGCCTCCAGCCTTTCTGGGGGCTGGGTGCTCAAGACTCCATCCCAGAAAGTGCCCTAGCTCCCCTAGGAGGCACCTGACCGGCTCCACAACCCTTCCTGCCCCAGCTACTCTGCCTGGAGTCCTCACACCACCACCTGACGGCCACACGTTGAAATCTTCCCCTTCCTGGGACTTTCCTGGTGGCCCCGTGTCTTAAGACTTCCCGCTCCCAATGCAGGGGGCCCAGGTTTGATCCCTGGCCAGAGAACTAGAGCCCAGAGTCTGCAACTATAAGACTCCACATCAGAGACCTGGAACAGCCAATTCAGTTCATCTCCTGCTTCCTTCATCACTCACTTCAGAGGACGGCGCCCCTGCAGGGGTTATCTCGGCCTCTCAGATGGCCCCTTCTGGCTCTCTGTCGTCAGCTCCCAGGGCAAGGTCATGCGTCACTCATCCTCACACCCCCAGGTGCCTGTCCTGCCCAGCACATCAGCGCTGCTCGTGCCTGGATGGATGGCTGATAGCCACTGCTGAGATGAGTGTGTCTCCTGTTTTTAGTGGAGTCGTGGGAAATACATTTTAGGGGCAGCCGGTCTTTGTTGAGTCCCTCTGTGCGCCGTTTGATTTGATGTGTTGCTCTCAGCTCCCCTGGAAGGTGGCTGATGTCCCTTCGTTGCTGAGAGACTAGGCTCAGAAGTGTCATGGTGGCAAGTGCTTACAGAGTAGCTTTTATGCTCTCTGTGTGTGTTAATCAGCTAACCCTCCCAACAAGTCGTAGGTAGATCCTAATATTCCCATTGTATGGATGGGGAAACTGAGGCATGGAATGGCTCAGTGACCTGCCGACTTGTGGCAGACACAGGGTCTTGAGTGTGGACATGTGGAGACCGACTGGCTTGTCCCCTTCACCAGCTGCAAGTGGCTTGTGGTTGCCAGGGAAACAAGGAAACCCAGGCCCTTTCCTTTTGTCCCATCCTGGCCCAGGGCCCCAGGAGACCAGCCCCAGGCCCTGCGTGGTGCAGACCTGGGCGGGTATGGTTGCAGGGCACCCTTGAGCACCCCCCCCCCCGCCCCTGTTTCCTTCCGAATCTCCTCCGCTGCCCTGGCGTTGGGTTGGTGTTTCTGGTGAGAACAAAGCTGAGCTGAAGTCCCTGGCCCGCCACAATCCTGCCTCTTCCAGGCATTGTGAGCAGAGCCGCCCCCTCGACCTTCTGGGCCGCATTTCCCCTGTGAAGCAGGAGCCCAGGCTGGCTGTCACTGGGAGGTGCCAACGGGCGGTCCCTCCCCCAGGCGCGGGTCCCACAGGCTGGGGCACCCCGATAATGGTGCCCGTGTTGGCGGGGGAGGTGAGGCCCTTGTTCCCACTGATTGGGAACCTGTCTCACGGGTGTAAGATGGGCAGCTGGACAGTAAAGAGGCCCTGTCCTCCTCGGGGCTCAGTTCATCCCTGAGGCCAGGGCGTGGCGGAAGGAATGGGGCAGGAACGGGGTGTCCTGCCAACACCCCCCTGCTTCTGGCCCCCAGGTTTTCGACGCTGGGGAGATGTTCGGGATCATGCAGGTGGAGGAAGCCGAAGAGGAGGAGAATGAGGACGAGACGGCCCAGGAAGCACGCAAGAAGCCCAACCCCGGCGGTGAGCTCTGCTACAAGGTCATCGTGACCAGCGAGCACGGGCTCCAGGCAGCCAACCCCAACAGGTAAGGAGCCGAGGGCCGGACACTCTGATCTGTGCCACGGCTCCCTCCTGAAGGATATCACCCTGGCCGTCGCCCCCGGGAGAAGCAGTTCGTGCGGGCGCTCTTGCTTCTCTGGGCCAGGCCACTGGTCACTTAAGCCGGCCTGAGACGAGGTGCGTGGTGGCTGCCGTGTTTCCAGCTGGACCTCAGGGCCCTATCGGCCCCAACACCGATGATGTTCCTGTGTTCGCCGTGTTTCGTACCACCTGCAGAGCAGCCTCCCCCCAGGTGCCTCTTAACCTGTCCCAGCGGTCCCACTGACCACACGTGGTGAGGTCCCATCTTGCTAGTGAGGACCCCGTGGGAACGGGCTCACCCAGGATCGCACAGGTCGTCACAGGTGTGGGTGTCATCCCGGGGCCATCTTAACTCGTGAGCCTGGGCTTTTCCAGGACCCCCCCCCACCGCTCCACCGCCCCCGGGCCTCCCCACTGGTCCTACTGAATCTGGTCTCTGCTAGGAGCCCTGAACTTCACATCAGTAAATGTGAGCAGCATGGCCTGGTTGATTCCTCGAGTCGGGACTCGGGGTCGGGGGGACAGAGGTGAGCCTGGGTCTTGCACGGGGCCAGAGGGCCAGAGGGTCCTTCCAGGGGCCAGAGGGACTGTCCTCAGCCAGGACAGGCATAACTTTGTTGAAACCCCAGGCAGGGTGGTGGGGGAGGAACTCGCCAGCCCCTGCGGGTCCCTGGGCGTCAGTGTCCGTAGCTCTTCCTGCTTTCCCAGCTCCTTCACCAGCCCCTGGTAGGGTGGGAGGGGCCACACACGTAATTAGAGCAGCCAGGCATCACCACCCACGTGTTCTCTGACTCAGAAACTCATTAAGTTCAGTACAGCAGACCTGTGCGTATGCCTGCTCCCTTCCCACCTATGCCGGCCGTGGGACTCAGGTCCAACAGCCTCCTCGAGGGGCTCCTTGCCTCCCTGCCCCCCTCCATTCACACCAGCAGGCAGGTCTGGGGGCGGGCAGGCATGGTGTCGAGGTTGGGAGCACGGCTCCAGGCCCTGTCTGCCCTCAGACCTTTGTGAGTCTCCCCCAGTGGCCAGGCCCAGCCTCCATCCGCTCCTGCACCCACCATGTCCAGCAGCCCCTGTGTGCGTCTGCCCGGGTCACCCCCAGGTGCTCCTGGCTCCATGCACGAGGGCAGAAGTCAGTCTTCGTTTGTTTCAGGATGTGCTAACAAAAAATATGAGTGCAGCAAGCTGGCCCCCGACCATGGGACTGGAGTGTTTGCTGTTCCTTTTGCTTTAGTGGGGTGAGGGGACCAGAGCTGCTTCCCCAGCAAGCAGAACCCTGTGCACTGGGGAGTCCACGTCCAGCCAGGCTGGGGTGGTGTCAGGCTGCCTGACTGGTGGGCTGGGGGCAGGCAGGGCCTCGGGCCTACGGGGGAACTCGCCCTCCATCGAGGTGGTGTGGGAGCCACGTAGCCGGCCCAGGAGACTCGACTGGGTGGGCTTCCTGTCTGGAAATGTGAGGACTTGAAGCCTCTCCCACACAAGGCCTTGGCATCTCCTGAGCAATGCCCAGAGGTCCCGGGTGAGCGCAAGCAAGTAAACTCTGAGTGGGGCTTCTTTGCGCGTCGGCCTGCAGGTAGCAAGGTGGGGGCGTGGGCCCACTTTCTAGCAGCTCAGAATCCAGCCAAGGACACTTAACGTTCGCCGTGATCACTGTAATAGTCAGTCCCTCGATGCACGAGGATCCGATGGAGGCAGCCGGCTGTTTGTCTCATTTGATCCTCACAGCAGCCCCACGACAGGATGGGTAGGGATGTGTTGCCCTGTTTGAGAAACTGAAAGAGGGGTGGGAGTTTCCCAGAATGAAACAGTGGTCAGAGCCAGACCCCGACCCAGGCCCGGCACCGGGTCCAGGCCGCACCCCCGGCCTCTTTCTTGAGCGGCTGCCCCTCCGCTGGCCCTCGCCCAGCCCGCTTCTTGCCTTGCCAGTGTGGTAGCCTCACCCAGCCCCCCGTGGCCTGTGCCCGCAGCATCTTCCTCATCGACCACGCCTGGACATGCCGCGTGACGCACGCCCGCCAGCAGCTGCAGCAGGTGCCGGGGCTCCTGCACCGCATGGCCAACCTGATGGGCGTCGAGTTCCATGGCGAGCTGCCCAGCGCCGAGGCCGTGGACCTGGTGCTGGAGGAGATGTGGAAGTTCAACCAGACCTACCAGCTGGCCCACGGGGTGAGCGGGCAGCCGGGCCCCAGGGGAGGCAGACGGGCCTGCGCCACCTCATGCTATCGGGGCTGGTGGGAGGCGGTCCCTTGACCCAAAAAGTAAGCAGACTCCCCTTCTCGTGGCCAGTGGGAGCTGCCCTGGTCCCCTGCGACTGCATCGTGGGCCTGTTACTCTTTGCTCTGGGCCAGCCAGTGCCGGAGACTCAGGTATCCATGTGGCCTTGGACACAGCCTTGTCCCAGACCCCTAGACGTGAGCCCAGTGACCTGGGTATCTCTTTCCCGGTGCCTGCTGGTTCCAGCACACTCTTAAATACCCTCAGTGAATTCTTCCTGCCTTCAGGAGTAGAGTCCAGTCCCTTCAGCATCCTCTGGGGCTTACATCACTCCCCAGCACACCCCTAGACCCACCCTCATGCACCAGCCCCCTGCTACTGTCAGCCTGGGAAAAGACAAAAGTTGTTTCTCGTGATCGCAGTTGTCACCTCCTCCAGGAAGCCTTCCCTGAACTCCCCGTCCTCCCCCGCGCGCACACACATAAAACCAAGCACCCCCATGTGGCTGCTAGGCTAAGTGCCTTCTTTACACATACCTTTACCCCACCCGTGATCACACAGCAGTCCCCTGGCCTGGCGGCCTTGTGTTCAGGGGGCTGGAGGCATGCCTGGTGGGTGTTCCAGGCCCTGAGAGTTGAGTATAGATGGGTTGGCGGCCGGTGTTCGGGTCGTGAACACCGGGAAAGGTGTGGGGACCGGAGGACCCGTGGGTGAGGGTGGCGTGTGCTCCGCCCGCAGACGGCCGAGGAGAAAGTGCCCGTGTGGTACGTCATGGACGAGTTCGGGTCTCGCATCCAGCACGCGGACGAGCCCAGCTTCGCCACTGCCCCCTTCTTCTACATGCCCCAGCAGGTGGCCTACACACTGCTGTGGCCCCTGCGGGACCTGGACACAGGCGGTAAGTGGGGCCCCGTCACCCCCCGAGGAAGGGCCGGCCGCTCTCCTGCTGCCCTGCTGACGGCCCGCATGTCCTGGTGCAGAGGAGGTGACCCGGGACTTCGCCTACGGAGAGGCCGACCCGCTGATCCGGAGATGCATGCTGCTGCCCTGGGCCCCCACCGACCTGCTGGACCTCAGCTCTTCGACGCCAGAGCCACCCGCTGAGCACTACCAGGTAGGACCTTGGCCCTGACCCCCTGGGCCGGTCTGCCCAGTGGCTTCTGGAACGTCCTCCGCCAGATCACCAAATGTGCCGGAGCCGCAGCTGGCTGCCATGGGAGGTAGAGAGGAGTTTGGGGGTGTCTGAGACAAGGGGCTCAGCTCGGCAAGTGAACGTGAGCTGCGTGTGGCTGCACCGCTTGGCATCAGCCCAGAACCCAGGGTCGTGATGCTGGGAAACTGTCCTTCCGGAGGGTGGGGTGGAGCTGGTGGATGGCGCGTGGCGGAGGGCATGCAATACTGCTGCTCCTCATGTTGGGGTCTGGGGTGGGGGCTGTGCAGCTGGGCTGTTAATCCCTGCTCAGGACCGTTCCCTTGTCTCCTGACAGTTCCCTCACTGGGGGTGTGAGGACATTGTTTACACACTGCACGGTGTGTTTCATGGGGCACAGTAGGCCTACAAGTGATCATCACAAGCATCGTAGCTGCAGATGACAGTCCATTGTCTGGGACCCACTCGCAGAGCCAGGCTGGTGGGCAGTTCGTGCAGGGCCTGGCCCGTGGGGCAGGCCAGCATAGGGAGCCAGGGTTGGTGCAGCCAGGGGCGGGGCAGCAAGCAGAGCTGGTGGGAGCAGAACCAAGCAGAGCTGAGAGGGAATTAACACCCCAGCCCCCTCTCCTCCTCCCCGCCTCTCATCTCCAGCCACTGCTTCTCATCCGCTCGTCCCAGTGAGAAACCGAGGGATGCACGAGCCTCTGCTTAGCACTTTATGGGCATGCTCAGCTGTAACCCTTACAGTAGGATCTCCAGTCTTGTATCGTTATTTAACCGGGTGAGGAAACTGATACACAGAGAAGTTAACTAACAGGTCAAAGGCCACACGGCTGGCAGAAGAGCTGGAGTCCACACCCAGAGGGGCCTGGTGACTTGTGGGCCAAGGCTCTAGCCTTTCCGCAGCATGTTGGCGTTTCTCTGCCCCGCACCAGTCCTTCAGAAGCTCCCCGAGCACCCCGGAGGATGGTGAAAGGAGGAAGCGAGCCAACCCCATGTTGATGAGTGGGCAGGGGCCTGGTGTTAGCTGTCCTGTGCTTCTCTGACTGTGGGCCGGTGCGCTGGGCCTGTTGGCACTTTTCCCTGTGAATTTAAGCCAGTGGTGATTGAGCCCTGTCAGAAACTCAGTGATCACCCTTCTTAATTCAGAGGTGTATTTCAGAGCCTCGTAGAGTGCCTGCACTTAGTAGGTACTTATTAAACACTTGAATGAGTGTGTGAATGCAAAGGTATGGTTGATGGGTGGCTTAGAGACAAAGACTTCCTGGTCTTGAGGTTGTTAAAGGAACGTGAATTAAAATCAGTAATTTGCAGGGGGTTTAGGGGAAATGCCCCCCACTGGCCCAAGAAGAGGAAAAGAGTTCAGATACCGGTTTTCTTAACCATCCTGGTGATTTTTGACCCATTTGGGTCAGGCCTGTGCTCTGGGCCCTGGAGTGGCCTGTATTAGTCAGCTAGTGCCAGATAACAGTTTGTTCCGAAACAGCTGCTCAGAGCAGCAGACGTTTGCTATGTCTTGCTTTCTGGCAGACATTTATGTCTTGCTTTCTGTGGAAAGGAGGTGGGGAGCAGCTCAGCTGGGCGTTTCTGGCCCTGGCTCGCTTGTGAGCACAGTCAGGCTGTCATCTGAGGCTTGGTCGGGCTGAGGATCAGCCCCCACGTGGGGCACTCACGCCTGGTAAGGCGGCGCTGGCTGTGGCTGGGGGGCCTCTTGAGTGTCCTTGGGACGTAGAGGCTGACACTCTGGGAGGAAGTGATCGCAGGGAGACGGGAGGAGGCCACAGGTCCTTTCTCGAGTTTGCAGACTCCGCTTCTTCCCATGGGTTATAAACACATCATTCAGCCCAGCCGGCACTCAAGGGGAGATGCAACTCTGCCTTTTGAAAGGAATGTCATAAAGTATGTGAACAGATTTTAAACCACCATGCCGCTTAACCCTCAGAGCAGCCCCCTCCCGGGACAGGCCCAGCACCTTCTGGGCAGCCTGTGGCTTGGAAGAGGCGTTTAGAAACAACGAGAAGGTTGAGAGCAGTGTCTACACTGTTCTTTTGACACTGAACAGGCTGTTTGGGACCTGAGGGGCCTCGAGCCCCGGAATTCTGGGGTGGGAGTGGTCAGAGGGCTCCAGGCACCCCAGCACCTGCGAGGGGCGCTGCCTGAGCCCAGGTGTGCCCTCCGGGATCCCAGAAGCCTGGTACGCAGCCAGGGAGGAGGCCTGTGCTCACTTGTTCCCTTTCTTGAAGGTCTGTTTCTACCTCCAGCGTTTCCTTTCTAGGCCATACTGGAGGAGAACAAGGAGAAGCTGCCCCTGGCCATCAGCCCTGCAGGGTACCCCTGCGACCACGTCTTCAAGTGCGTAGCCCGCCCACACCCCCAGACTGTGACAAGACTTCTCGCTGCCTTTCCTCACGCACTCCCCAGACTCTTGGGACATCTCCCATGCAGGCTGCCGCCTACAGGCAGCACAGCAGTGACGGGACCTCCAGGGGTGGGGTCATAGAGAGACTCCCGAGAAGGGAGGGTGAGCCGGGGGCCAGCCCGTGCTGGGCACCCAGATGGCCAGGAGGGGTCGCTCCCAGCTGTCTGCAGCTGTGGACTGGCAGCTTCCATCAGGCCACGTAGGCCTGCGAGCCCAGGGTGGGAGTAGACTGTCCATTTTACAGGTGAGGAAGTGGAGGTGCTGAGGGATGCCCCGCAGATAACAGAGCCACTTTGGGGCAGCTTGGCCTCCGTCTCCAGGGGGTTCCCTCCATCTGGCTGCCAAAACCTCCTCACTCTGTCCCTTCCCCCCAGGCCCTGGGGGTTTCCTCCCGTCTGGCCGTCCTCCCCTTCCCCGAGGCCACTGCCCAACACCCCTCCACTTGCTCTGGTCGGAGGCTGCACCAAGGCCCCGTAGCCTCGTCCCCAGCCATAACTGGCCATGAGCTAGATGCCTCGTGCTGGCCTCTCCTGTCTCCCCGCACCTGGATCACTGTCCAGGTGGGGTCCTGTCTCCCTCCCGCTTTCACTCAAAGCTCCGTCACTTTCAAAGTGTGACCACATCTACCGCCCCTGGCAGACATGCACCCAGGCCCCCCCATTCTCTCGCCTGCCCGGGGCCCGGGCTGGTGCCAGCACGGAATGAGGCCGTCCGGGCTGCACGCTCACCTGCAGTCCCTGGGGCGCCGGCTCGCTTCTCTGAGGGCACCCCTGTTTAAGTGTGTCTGCCCACCCTGTTTGCACGTGGGAGGAACAAGCCCGGGTCGGTGAAACACTGGGGTTGTCCTGTTTCATCCTCAGGATGAGCACGAAGAGGTGGGCCCTGGGGTCCCGCCTCACAAGTGGGGGATCCGGGGTTGCCAGGGTCCGAGGGCCCTCATGCTGGGCGGATGTGCAGACAGTGTGGCCGCAGCCCCGCCCCCGCCCCCACAGGGTCTACACGGACATCCAGCAGGTGCTCAGGCACCTCACCCACCCGCGCTTCACCTTCACCCAGAGCGAGGCAGATGCCGACATCCTCTACAACTTCTCACACTTCAAGGACTACAGGTGAGGCGCCTCCCAGCCCAGGGGCCCGGTCTGCCCGCCCCGGGGGCCGCCGCCTCCCCTGACCTGCGACGCCTGCCTGGGCCCCGCAGGAGGCTGAGCCAGGAGAGGCCCAACGTGCTGCTGAACCAGTTCCCCTGCGAGAGCCTGCTGACAGTGAAGGATTGCCTGGCCTCCATCGCACGCCGGGCGGGCGGCCCCGAGGGCCCGGCCTGGCTGCCCCGCACCTTCAACCTGCGCACAGAGCTGCCCCAGTTCATCAGCTACTTCCAGCAGCGGGAGAGGCGGTGAGCTCCCCCGTGCGCCCTACTAGCTGAGACCCGCCCCCTACTACCAACACCCGGCAGGGTCCTGTGGCCTCCACCTCTGACCACCCCGTCCCCCTCCGCCTGGCACGCCCCATGGCCGAGTGCCTGCCACGTGCCCACTGTGGGGCTTGACGGCCCTTCCACCTAGAGGGCAGCTCCCTTGGCCTCAGCCAACTACTGGCTCCCGAAGCCAAGCCTCTGAGGTCTCCTCTGGGACCCCTCCCGTGTCCCCCTCTGTGGCTGCAGTCCTGGGGACACACAGCCTAGCCCGCTTCTCTGCTCCCAGGGGTGAGGACAATCACTGGATCTGCAAGCCCTGGAACCTGGCCCGCAGCCTGGACACCCACATCACCAAGAACCTGCACAGCATCGTCCGGCACCGTGAGAGCTCCCCCAAGGTGGGGCCTTGGGGCGCTGGGAGGCGAGGGCGAGGCCTGCTCTTGAGGGCTGGCGAGGGCGGGTCCTGGTGGCTGCGTTGCTGCTCGCTGCCCTTGGCGTCAGGGAGGGGCCCCTCCAGGGCCCTGGGTGGAGGTGCTGTAGTGATGGGGGGCCAGCAGTGGGGGAGGTGAAGAACACAGGTTCTGCTCCTGGACAGAGGCCTGAGAGACAGTCACCAGATGACCGCTAGGGAGGTTCCCAGCCCTGGGATGGGGAGCTGGTGGACTTTTGGCTGAGAATTTGTTTCCAGTTTCCAAAGCCTAAAAATCCGTGGCATCTTTTCTCTCAACTAACAGTGACGAGAAAGAGCTTGTTGTAATTTAGACACGGGTGTGAAAAGACAGGGAGACGCAGAGTGCAGGGGGCAGGTACCAAGTCGGGGGCCCTCGAGCCCGGGGTTGGGGGGAGGTAGGCTTGAGAGCGAGTCCGCTCCTGCAGGCGTGGCCACGCTCAGGCGTCCCTGGGCGCGAACCACAGCCAGGAGGCCGGGCCGCTCCGTCCTGGCCTCGGTGAGAGGAGCACCCGCGAGCCCGCTCCCACCCTCAGGTTGTGTCCAAGTACATCGAGAGTCCTGTCTTGTTCCTCCGGGAAGACGTGGGGAGGGTCAAGTTCGACATCCGCTACATCCTGCTGCTGCGGTCGGTGAAGCCCCTGAGGCTGTTCGTCTACGACGTGTTCTGGCTGCGGTTCTCCAACCGGTAATGAAGGGTGGGTGGCAGGTGGGCCGCTGGGCCAGGGATTTGGAGGAGCTGGGCCAGGAATCGGGGGGGTGCCTCTTTTACTCTGGATGAGAACGCCCGCACTGGGGCTCCTTCTCCAGCAGGGACCCCGCTGAGCCCGTTTCTGGTAACCGGCAGTAACCCTCCCCAAGTCAACACTCCCTTGTGTGACAGGCCCCCACCCCTGCACACCCTGTTGATGTTTAGGGGCTCACGGGGGTCTAGTGGTGAGCCCACGGGGGGCCGTGGGACCACCCTGCCTGCTCTCACCAGGGGGAGAACGGATGCTCGGCTAGGGGGCTCCGAGCGCCTGACTACCCCGCTGGGACCGGCCGTGCTCAGGACCCACTTGAGTGTCCGTCTGCTCGTCCTGCAGGCCATTTGCTCTCAATGACCTGGATGACTATGAGAAGCATTTCACTGTCATGAACTATGACCCAGAAGTGGTGCTGAAGCAGGTGAGCCCTGGCGGGGCCTGGGGAGCCGGGTCCCCATGGAGGCTGGTGCAGACAGGACCCCACGCCCATCAGCGTGTCTTCTGGGCCCGCTGTGTACTGGTCCAGGGAGCTGCCCTCTGGGACCTGCATCCCCTCCCACCGCTGCCCCCAGTGCTTGGAGAGGCACATGACGCTCAGCTCAGGTCGGGATAACAGGGCCCTGAGGCTTCCCTGATTCCTGTTTCACAGCCCCCAGGGCGGGTGGCTGCTACTGGCCTGTGACCCCGCCTGGACCCTCTGTCTTCCCGGGGCTGCCTGGGTGCCTCGAGCAACAGGACACGGGGGCAAAGCTTCTTTGAGATGAGGGCATCAACCCCTAGCCAGCCTGCGGAGCACCTGGGGTCAGTGAGGGAGGCTGCACTGGGCAGAGGAGGGCCCAGCTCCCGGTGGAGGAAGAGAGCCCGGAGGGGTGTTGGTCCTGACTGTTCAGGGCAGACGGAAGGTGGGGCACAGCTGCTCTCCGCCCTGCTCCGTACCGCCCTGCTGTGACCCTGTGGTTCCCACTCCCAGAAAGCAGCTGCTCTTGAGCATGGGGCTATTAGTTCCCGGGCAGTGTATTAGTAAACTGAACTCTGTATGTGTGAGTCACTTCATTGTGTCCCACTCTTTGTGACACACACACCCCTGCCCTGCCCCGGGTCTCTCCATGGAATTCTCCAGGCGAGAACACTGGAGTGGGTTGCCACGACCCAGGGGTCAAGCCCAGGTCTCCCGGATCGCAGGCAGACTGTCTACATTCTGAGCCACCAGGGAAGCCCTGAGCTGTGCCGAACACTCGCTGTTCCGTGTGTGAGATATCCTCTGGGGGCCCTTGGCTGTCGGAGCGGTCAGGCCACGTGCCCACCCAGCAGGGCTGCTGCTGCATGTCTCTCCTCTTGTCCAGGGCTGTGTTGGCAGCTGGTCCCTAGGACCCGGAGTGCTGGGATATATCTGAGGTCATTTCTGAGGCCTGAGCGCCTTCCCTCTGTGGAGCAGGCATCATCCTAAGGGTCATGTCTCTTCTGATGCCCCCGTGTGGGGGATGCATGTGCAGCAGAGTGTGGGTGCTGGGCTTCCTTAGGGAGCCTGTCCTGGTCCTCTCTGGAAGGAACCTGAGCTGACGACCAGCGTGCTCAGGTGTGTGCTGGGTGCAGTCTTGGCCTGAGAAGCCTTTGCCATCTGCAGGCACCTTGAGCCATTGCTGAGCTCAGACATGGGCCCTGCAGGGTCAGGTCCGAGTTCTGCTTCCAGTGACCGTTCTCAGAGGGACATGGTGACCCGCTGGCTGGCCCTTTCAGCATTCACTGCCTCACTGGAACCTCACAGCCACCTGCAGAGCAGGCCGAGGAGCACTGTCCCATTTTATAGATGGAAACACTGAGGCCTTGGGAAGTAAATGTGTCCAGAGCTCAGACCCCGTCTCCTGCCCCCGATTGTGCCGGCAGGGGTGGAGCTGGAGAGGCTCTGGGCACCTTCCTGGGGCCCTAGCGAGTGTCAGCTCTGTGCGAAGGCAGAGCAGGCCAGGCCTCTCTCGTCCCTGCCCAGAGGAGGCCCCGGGCGGAGTGTGACGGACCCTGTGCCTGTTGTAGGTACACTACAACGAGTTCATCCCAGCGTTTGAGAAGCAGTACCCAGAATTCCCCTGGAAGAACATCCAGGTGAGTGCTGGCCCAGCTCGAGGGGCCAGGGCTGGCCTCGTGGGCCGCGTCGGGCACTTGGGGAGCCTTTGCCTCCTCTTGGTGGTCCTGCTCCTCCACCAGAGAGGGAGGGTATGGGCGAGACCCCCCTCCTCCCATCTGGCCCTAGTGGGGTGTCACGAGGGCTCCTTGGGGAGGGGAGGAGCCTGGCAACGTCTTCAGGACCACCCTTGGAATAGACGCGGGCTCTGTGCATCCCAGGAAGTGCACATGTGGGGGGACACAGGCTGGTCCCCCTATCCTGGAGTCAGCATCTCAGATGCTGTGCTCCCGGGCTTGGCACAGAAGGAGCTCTTGAGGTGGGGGGACACAGGTCTGCAGGGAGTGGGTACCAGGTGAGAGGGCAGCCAGAGGCAGAGGTGGCTGCAGCCGCGTCGTGAAGGACGTTGGAGGAGGTGACGTGGCCTCTTGGAGACCAGGGCTCAGAAAGGGCTGCTCTGAGGGGCTGGTCCCAGCATCAGCCTGCAGGCCCCCTGACCCTGTCTCCCCCTCCCCTGGCCCCCAGGCTGAAATCTTCCAGGCCTTCACGGAGCTGTTCCAGGTGGCATGTGCCAGGCAGCCCCCGCTGGGCCTCTGTGACTACCCCTCATCCCGGGCCGTATACGCGGTCGATCTCATGCTGAAGTGGGACAGCCGACCCGATGGTGAGGGGGCTCCCCAACCCCGCCCCCATTTACCCAGAGCTGATCCTCTAGCCACCCTACCCCCCCACCACGCCAGCCCCCCAGGGACAGAGGGAGGGCGCTGTTGCCTTGGCCTGGTCTGCGCTGCCCCGTGCCCCTTTTCTCTGATTAGCCCGGAGACCTGGATCAGAGGAGGCCCACCCTAAGGGTCTGCAGCCAGCAGGGTGGAGCACGAGGAGGGTAGGAAAGTGGGTGGCCATGGTGTCAGGAGAGGGCTCATGAGAAAAGGCGCCTGCATGCGAGGAGCAGGGGCCAAGGGTCCCACTGAACCAGACATCTGAGCGGGGTGTGGTGGTTCGTGGCATTCCCGGGGTTGGAGGCGGCCCCGGTCTTCCCCCTGCCAGAGCAGGCTTCAGGCCAGGCCCCCTCCCGGAGAAGCCTCACGGCCCCCAGCACCCCCGTCCCAGGCCCCCGCTCCTCAGTAAGACAGGCCGTGCTCCTGTGCCATCAGGGAAGCGGGTGATGCAGCCGCAGATCCTGGAGGTGAACTTCAACCCGGACTGTGAGCGAGCCTGCAGGTACCACCCAAGCTTCTTCAACGACATCTTCAGCACCTTGTTCCTGGACGAGCCCAACGGCTGCCCCGTCACCCGCCTCCTCTAGGCGCCCGCTGGCCCTCCTGCGAGTGCTTGTGGGCGGATTCCAGCCTCAGTTCTCGGAGCTGCTTCTGCAAAGTGCCCCCCCACCCCCCCGCAAGCCATCGTCCCAGCCTCCCACCCTGGGCCTCGGGGGCCCCCTCCGCTCGGTCGGTCTCCAGGGCTGAGTGCCAGGCCCCAGCCCACACGCCTTTCTCCAGTGTCTGTGCAGTGGTTGGTATCAGCTCAGCCAAGGGCTTTATCCCAGAGAGCTTAGTCCCTGGGGTGCTATGCTTCCAGAGATGTTTGTGAAAGGGGTTCCAAGGAGCACGACAAGGTGTCCTCAGGAAGGAGGTTCCCCCAGAGCACTCGTGGGAACCCAGATCCTAACAGGAGACTGGCTGTTACCACGCTCCACCCCAGACCCTGGGACAGGCGTCCCGAGATCACCCCAGGGAGCTGGCTTCTCAGCCAAACTTCTTGCCCCCAGAGTCGAATCTTCACCAGCAAAACCTCCCTTGAGGCTCCAGGGCGGGAGCCCACTGCCCTCGGCTGCTGTTGCCATTCCACCCAGGCCTGTGGACAGGCCACAGTGTGGTGCCAGATCCTCCCAGCCCACTGGGCCCCGCAGGGGTCCTCCTCATCTGAGGTTGGCTGGGACACTCTGGTGAGGGGGCTCAGAGACAGGCGGACAGCAGACACCAGGCGGTGGATGGCTGAGAAAGACAATTCCAGGGAGAACTTGGTGTTTTGGTCAGAGGCCGCCTTCCACCAGCCAGAGTCAAAAAGTGGGATTTTTGTTACTTTTTCATCAATGGGAAGAAAACGCAGAATTCTTGTTCTTCATTATGTTTCTGGAATTTTGAGTCCATTTGCAGCATAGTTTGTATAGCCACCGTGTACCCAGGCCCAGCTCACCAGACAGTGGGTCCGACTGCTGTAGGAGCGCTGCCTGCAGAGCTTGGGTGTGTGTGTGTGTTGTGGGGGGAGAGGTGCTTGTTTCACTCTAAAGCGAAGAGTGATCCTTGTAGCAGAACTGGACTTGACTGTGCCGCCTGCCTGTGTCTGCCCCGGCATGTCTGTCCGTCCTGTCTGTTACCACAAGTTCAGCCTGTGTCCTGGGGAAGCACCCCTCCCTCCAGCCGAGCAGAGGTTAGAGGGCAGGATACCTCGTCTCTGGTCTTCCCCGCAGAGAGCTGCCGCGTCCTGTCTGCTCCTGACTCGATTTGCAGTAAAGCCCGCCTTCTGTGCCTCTGCCTCCCTTTTCTCTTCAGGGCCGTGGAGCCACAGGCCTGCCTGATCTGTCAGTTGTTATCCACTGGGTGTCGAAGAAAACCAGAGTACCAGGAGAAGGATTTTGAAAAGGGGCTTCCCGGGTGGCACAGTGGGGAAGAGTTGCCTGCCAGTACAGGAGGCACGGGAGACACAGGTTCGATCCCTGGGTCAGGAAGATCCCCTGGAAGAGGAAGTGGCAACCTGCTCCACTCTTCTTGCCTGGGAGATCCCATGGACAGAACCCTGCCAGGCTACAGTCCATGGGGTCACAGAGTTGGACATGATTGAGTACGCACAAACATCCCTTGAAAAACAGAAGTGATGAGGTAGTGTTTAGGTCTCCAAGTCCCTGTCAGTCTGTTTGGGTTTGGGTGCTGTAAACAACTGAAATCTGTCGGTCCTGGAGGTTGAGGTGGCCTAAGGTCAAGGGCACCCTCTTCCTGACTCTGTCAGCTGTCTTCTCACTGTGTCCTCGTGATGGATGAGGGAGGTTTCTAGGGTCTCTTAAAAGGGCTCTAATCCCATTCATGGGGGCGCCACCCTCATGACGTAGTCACCTCCCAAAGGCCCCACCAACCAACCTCTCACTGGGAGTTACAATTTCAACGTGAATTGGAGAGTATATAAATACTGAGGCTGTAGCAGTTCCTGACCCAACGGTTGATTTCCTTTTAAATCATGTCCCACATGGACTCCAGCACACCAGGCTCCCCTGTCCTTCATTATCTCCCAGAGTTTGCTCAGATTCACATCCATTGAGTCACTGATGCTATCTAACCATCTCATCCTTTGCTGTCCCCTTCTCCTGCCCTCGATTTTTCCCAGCATCAGAACCTTTTCTAGTGAGGTGGCTCTTTGCATCAGGTGGCCAAAGTATTGGCACTTCAGCTTCAACATCAGTCCTTCCAGTGAATATTCATGACTCATTTTCTTTAGGATTGAGTGGGTTGATCTTGCAGTCCAAAGGACTCTCAGGAGTCTTCTCCTGAACCAGGATTTTTCAGTGTTTAGCCTTCTTTACGGTCCCAGCACTGGTTCCATTTCAGAGCAGACCAGGGAGGGACCATTGTGGAGCTGAGGCCCGTCTCTGTCATGACGGACACCTGGGAACCTGGGTCCTCATGTGAGCCCTGAATCCTGGCTCCAGCACTTAAACCTGGGGGTCTTGGGGATAGAATTCCCCCCTGCCTGTCCCCGCATCCTGGGGTGGGGGTGATGGGAGACCCTAACTCCCACAGGGCAGCAGGGGATGGTTGTGGGTGCTGTCAGCCAGCACAGGGGCGCCCCCAGTGAGTTTTGGAAGTTAAAACGTGAAGGCAGAGGCCCCGAAACCCAGGCCAGGGGTCTTCTGTGCCCCTCAGGTCGAGTACTCAGATCAGACGCCTCACCGGGTAGTGATCGCTCCTGCTCGCTCCCACTTAGAACCTGGCCTGGAGGGAGGGGCTCCAGGAGGAGCCTGTGTCCAAGGCTCTGCCAGCCTCACTCCAAACAGGTGTCAGGAGAGGTCATGGGTCACCTGATTCAGGGTCAGGATGATACCTCCCACGTCTGGGTGAGCCGAGCCAGGGAGAGGTTGGCCTCTGTATACCTATCCCCTCCCTGGTGGGGTGTTTGTCCCCAGGGGGCCGAGCCTGGTATTAGGCCTGACACCCATCCCGGCTGGGAGAAGGCAGTGGCACCCTACTCCAGTACTCTTGCCTGGAAAATCCCATGGGTGGAGGAGCCTGGTAGGCTGCAGTCCATGGGGTCGCGAAGAGTCGGACACAACTGAGCAACTTGACTTTGACTTTTCACTTTCGTGCATTGGAGAAGGAAATGGCAACCCACTCCAGTGTTCTTGCCTGGAGAATCCCAGGGACAGGGAAGCCTGGTTGGGCTGCTGTCTGTGGGGTCTCACAGAGTCGGACATGACTGAAGTGACTTAGCAGCAGCCATCCCGGCTGAGGCCAGCGGAGGGTCATGCTTGGGGCTCGAGCAGGGCCAGGCAGTGGGCCTGAGTCCTTCAGGTGCCTGGGTTGGGCTTCCTGGATGCGTAGAGGGTGGATGGGGCCTCCTCCCCAGGCTGGGGACGAAGACTGCACCCGTTTTCTGCCCGTGTCTGCCACTCCACCCTGGGCAGGCCACCTCCTCTCCTGGAAGGGTCATGAAAGGTGTTAGCCTGCATCCCATAGATGGCCCAGCCCAGACATCCAGACATGCCCAGCCGGAGGACGAGCCCCTCGCCCTCCCCATGGCCGGGGTCCCACCCAAGCAAACAGGCCATGGCCAAGAAGTTGAAACACTTTATTTGGTTTATAAAATTCCACGTTCCGAAAGCGAGCTTCAAGCAGGGCTGAAGGCGCAGGACGCTGTTTCTGGGGTGGGGACTCAGCTCAGAGGAGCACCTCTGGAACTGCTGGTCACCCCCTGGGCTGAGAGCAGACAGGCGGCTCGGTGGCCCCACCACCAGCAGTGCCTGACCCGCAGCGGCTGCAGTCCTCGGAGGGCAAGGCGTCCTCATTCCGAGAGCCGCCGGCCGCTCCTCCGGCCCTGGTTGTCCTGCCATATGCGGTAGTTGAGCGTGGCCGCAAAGGCCAGCCAGGCCAGGTACGGGTACAGTAGGCAGGCAGCCGGCGGGCTCACCTGGTGCCAGGCCATGGCCGTGGCTGCCGCCATGCCACCAGTCAGCAGGAGATCCACCAAGGCCTGCAAAGACAAGGACGGGGAGGCCTGAGGCACCACCACCCACAGGGTGATCTGTCCCAGCTGCCCACTAACCACAGCGGCAGAGGGACCTCTCCAGCCGCCTCTCAGTGACCTGGCCAAGCCCTGCTCCCGTTCTCTGCCTTGGTTTCTTCATCTCTAAAATGGGAACCATCACCCTTGCCCGACTGCCACATGGAGGGGTGCACAGCATCAGCTGTAAGGTGGGTTGTCATGCACCCAAGGCCCCTAAATCCATGGAGCTTCAGAGCCCCACAAGGCTTCCTTCATAGAGGAAAAGCAGCTGAGGGGCACTGGTCTGCTAAGAGCTTCTGTGTTCTCTCTTTTTGGCCACACCCTGTGGCATGTGGGATCTTAGTTCGCCAATCAGGGATCGAACTCAAACCCCCAGCATTGGAAGTGTGTCCTAACCACTGCACTGCCAGGGAAGTCCTAAAATATTTATATTTATTTGGCTGCGTTTGGCTTAGTTGCAGCAGGCGGGATTAGGTTCCCTGACCAGGGATCGAACCCGGGGCCCCCTGCATTGGGAGCGCGGAGTCTTGCCACTGGACCACCAGGGAAGTACCTGCCCCCGCCCTGCCCTCCCCGCCCGCCGGGCTAAGAGCTTCTGAATGGACCAGGAGTCATGTGCCTCCCCTGCCCCCCACCTTTAGATCCTGGCTCTGGGGGGCTGGGATGTGGCACCCCATGTACCCCCAGGGAGGGGCCATCTCCAGGGACCAGGGAGACAAGCCAAGGCCACACTTACCCAGCCCATTTGTCGAGCGCCGAAGAAGAGGGGAGGCCATGCCCAGTTCAGAGCCAGCTGCCCAGCGTAGAGGCCCAGAGGAACCATCGCCTCCTTGGAGAAGCCCCCCAGCTCTTTCCAGATCATATAGGAACCATACCTGAAACAGAGGCTACCGGTCAGGGCACCAACAGGGAAGAGGCCAGGGGCCTTCCTGCAAGGCAGGAAGCCACACTCACCTCTGAGACCACAGAGTGATGACTCAGGCATTCCCTGCCACTGACTGCTATGTGACCTCAAGGAACTTGCTTAACCTCTCTGGGCCTTTGTCTCATGGGGCCGCTGCGGAGATTCTAATTAATATGTTGGCGGTGCTAAGGGCAGTACCCGGCTGCCCTTAGGACAGGTACTCAATAAATAATTGTGGACACTCAATAAATAATTGACATCATCATCATCAGAGTTGTGAAGAGTGAAGCATGTACAGAAGGCATGCAAGTGAATGTGCCATATGGGATTTGAGGCTGGGCCTTAGGAGGTAAGGATGAGTTTTCCAGGGTTAGGCCACAAAAATATGTAAAGGTTTAGGCCCATATACGGGCTTCCCTGGTGGCCCAGACAGTAAAGAATCTGTCTGCAAAGCAGGACACCTGGGTTTGATCCCTGGGCCGGGAAGATCCCCTGGAGAAGGGAAAGAAAGTGAAAGCTTAGTCGTGTCCGATTCTTTGTGACCCCATGGGCTGTAACCTACCAGGCTCCTCTGTCCATGGGATTTTCCAGGCAAGAATTCTGGAGTGGGTTGCTATTTCCTTCTCCAGGAGATCTTCCTCACCCAGGGATCAAACCCAGGTCTCCTGTATTGTAGACAGACGCTTTACCGTCTGAACCACCAGGAAGGCTATCCATTCCAGTATTCTTGCCTGGAGAACTCCCATGGACAGAGGATCCTGGTGGGCTACAGTCCATGGGGTCGCAAAGAGTCAGACACGACTGAGTGACTAACACTTTCAGGGGCATACATGAGACCCTGAGTCAGCCTGTGTTACCGTCAACCGTACCTCAAGGTCTGAGGCGGGCACTGGGGAGGTAAAGCAGAAGAGAACCTGGTCCTGGGGGGCTCCTAGGACCACAAGGGCAGTGATACCACCACTGATAACAATAGCTACTGCCCTCCCTCACAGCTCAGCTGGTAAAGAATCTGCCTGCAGTGCAGGGGACCCTGGTTCGATTCCTGGGTTGGGAAGATCTGCTGGAGAAGGGATAGGCTACCCACTCCAGTACTCTTGGGCTTCCCTTGTGGCTCAGCTGGTCAAGAATCTGCCCGCAATGTGGGAGACCTAGGTTCGATTCCTGGGTTGGGAAGATTCCCCTGGAGAAGGGAAAGGCTGCCCACTCCAGTATTCTGCCCTGGAGAATTCCATGGACTGCATAGTCCATGGGGTTGCAAAGAGTCGGACACGACTGAGTGACTTTCACGTCACTTCTTCCACGTTTACACATGCAGGCACCTCTCTGCAAGCATAGCTCACTCATCCTCATGATTACGTCATGAGGTGGGCAGGACTGTCACCCCCATCTTACAGGTGTGGAAACTGAGGCACAGAGGGGAGAAGTGCTCAGAGCTCTTGGCAGACTGTCGGGAGGTGAGCCTGCATTTGAATCCAGCTAGTCTGAGGCCAGAGGCTGAGCTCTCTACTCTGAGAGGTTTGCCGGGTTCTGCAAATAGAGAGTGATGCCAGACCAGAATCTCGATGGGGAGGGGAGGCCTGGAGGCTGGAGCAGGTGGAGGCAGCAACAGTGGTGCCTCTGGACTAGGACGGTGAGGAGAAAGCAGGATGCAGGAAGAAGAACCACAGGCCAGCGGGGCAGGGCCAGGGCCTGGAAGAGGGTGCGGCCCGGCTGACACTCAGGGCTGTCTTACTCCCATCAGGAGCCTGGGGCATCGGCCCGGTCTCCGCTCTCTGCCCCCTACAGTCCCACTGGGCTGGCACAGAACCTGCGTGTTGGGAAGGTTGCAGAGGACGGCAGGAAGCGGACCAGTCTCCTGGGTGCAAATCCCACTGCGGCCAGCAGGGTGCGCACTCCCTCGCCCAGTCCTGCGTTTGCTTCGGCACCTCCCAGGTCTGTCCAGGAAGGCCTGTAGGGCCCTGTGTCCTCGGGAGGTCTCTTGTCAAACAAGGGGTTGGGAGCCTTAACAAAGGCAAAGCCAGACCCCAGGCGGATGCCCAACAAACGGCTACTATGACTGCTGTTGCTGTCACTGCTATTGGTCTTGGAAGCATTCGCCTGCCCACGTCTGAACTTCACACACAGGGCCGGCCTCTCCCTGCAGTTGTAAAAACAGCCAGAGTGCCAGTACGGGGTTGCCACCCCTTCCAGGAGGCCTCAGAGGGAAGCATTCGGTTGTGCAACCAACAGGCCTCACAGCTTTCTCCACCTTCACTTGCCAAACGGGGCCGGGAAACGGTACCCACTTCCCCACAGGCACCTGGAGAGTTCACCTCCAGAGGAGACACTCGGGCCTCGGGCCTGGGCCTCCCCTGCCCCGCCTACCCAGCAGGTGGACAGGCCCAGAGCCACACCAGCGCCCACTCCCACCTACCCCATGGCCGAGTAGAGCGTGCCCCAGATGGGGGCCAGAATCCAGCGGGGCGGGTGCCACGGGGGCTTCTGCAGGCTGGCGTACCAGCGGAAACCCTCTCCGCGGACGTACTGGGCGGCCAGGAAGCCCCCCAGACTGGGGACCAGCGTGAAGCCCACGGCAGGCACCCAGGGAGGGGCCATTGCGGCTGCAGCTGCGGTTCCGGAAAGTTCTGAAAGAGAAGACAGGGCGGGGATGAGAGATGGGCAGGCTCCAGAGTGGGGGGTGGGGCCTCCCCAGCGTTTCCTAAGGACCTACTATGAGCAGACCTGCAGTGGGTCTGTTACCGGCCCCTCATCCCTCATGGACTGACCAAGCAATTGATGGAACCATCAGGAGGTGCAGAAAAGATGTGCGAGGCTGGGGGGTGGGGGTGCTGAGTTCACCCTACAGCCAGCGGCGCCACAGCCCAAGAGCTCCAGGGAACACACTTCCACCCAAACTCCTGCCCCCACCCACAAGACTGCTGTGATGGGCAGGAGCCCCCTGGGTGCCCCTGCCCCCTGTCGGCTCCACGTCGGTCCCTGCTCCAGCTGCCAAGCTCCTCTGCTCGCTCACCCTCACCCTTGACCTCGTGTCTCCTGGTAAATGACCCCTCCTCTCTACCACCTAATTCAAGGCCAGTTTGGGTAGCCTCCACCAAGAAGGCCACCCAGCCCTTCCTCCCCAGGTCGAGTGCCGATCCAGGCTCTCCAAGGCTGCGTCAGTCCACACCAGCACCCAGAGCTCCAGGACTTCCCATTCATTCACGTAACAACTGATATCAGATAGCTTGGCTCGAGTACCCAGTCCCCACCAACGTACTGTAAAAAGTCAAAGTCACTCAGTAGTGTCCGACTTCTCTCTGCGACCCCACGGACTATACAGTCCATGAAATTCTCCAGGCCAGAATACTGGAGTGGGTAGCCTTTCCCTTCTCCAGGGGATCTTTCCCACCCAGTGACCTCTGGCAAATGACGGGACATCAACATCCCAACCTGGGTCCAGCCCAGTGGGGGTATCTCTGTGGACAGGTGTTGCAGCATCAGCCCACAGGTCTGCCCTGAAATTGCCTCCCCTTCCCTGTGTTCAGAGAGGGAAAGCAGCCTGCCTGGGGGCACACAGCACTCTGGGGCTCTGCCCAGGTCAAAAACCTTACGGTTGTGGGTGAGAAGGGACAGAGTTTAAGGCTGGTGAAGGCCCCTGAGGCTGGCAGGGCTCAGGCAGGAGTGTCGCTACCACCACCCCAGGGCTGGAGCCCCCGGGCAGGGGCCGAGGGGACTCAGTCTTCGGACTCAGCCTGTCGGCCACATCCCGTTGCCCAGCAGCCCCCAGGTCTGCACTGAGGACCTACCCGGCGCCCAGAGAGCTGAGCTCACTGGGGCCGAGAGTCCAACCGGCTGGATGCTGGGGGCCAGTGCTGCCTGGACCTGCCATGGGACCCCCAAACCTATCAGCACCCCTGACTGGGCCTCGGTTTCCTCATCACAAAATGAAGGGACCGCGCTCCCGCTCGCACACCCTGACTCCAGTTGGAGGGCCCAGGGCATATGTAGGAGATAAGAAGCCCTGGAGCAGGGCTCGGTTCAGCACACTTGCTGGGTGGGGGCCGGGCACCACGGTGGGTGGAGGAGAAGGGGCCCAGACCTCAGAGCAGGCACCCCAACCTGGGGTCAGAGAGAAGAGGGTGCAGGAAGGACAGGCAGCACTTTGTCCCAGGACACAGGAGGGGAGAGGGGCCGGAAGGCACCTGGCAGGCGGGCCGGCAGGTGCGGAGACGAGGCTGTGCCCACCCGCAGGCAGCGGGGAGCCCTCGGGGCACCGGGTGAAGGAGGAAGGCTGACGGAGGCAGCAGGGCAGCTGCTGGCCTGGAGACGCAGAAGCGCCCGAGACGCAGAAGCAAGCTCAGTGCCCAGCACTGGGGATTGCAAGGGACGGGCCAACCCCCAAGTCCAGCTGGGCGGACTCATTAATAACACGACAACTGTCCTTAACATTCAGTGCAGAAAGCAGAATATAAAATAGACGACAGAATGATCCGGATTTTAGCAAAAAATAGATAACATGGATATGCATTTTAAAGACGGGCCTCCCTGGCGGTGCAGTGCTTAAGACTCTGCCTTCCAATGCAAGGGGTGCGAATTCAACTTGCTGCAGGGTGTGGCCAACAAAATTTTTTTTTTAATGTAACAAGCACGTGAAGATGTTAGTCATCCCCCTAAAGCAAACACCTCCTTGGAACCGCTGTGAGCCCGCCTGAGCACCATCCTTTCTGACCCTGTAAGGGGCCCACACCGTCTTACACCACTTGTGCACGGACCCAAGGTGCCGAGGGCAGGGGCAAGGCCCCTCCACAAGCAGGTAGCTCGGGAGGCTAAGGCCCACACTCGCCAGCAGGACTTAAGATGCTGTGTTATCGTTTTCCAAAATGTCTATAAGGAGCACACTTTTAAAACAGTCGGCCACATGACACAACTAAAGATCCCACGTGCTGCGACTAAGACCCGGCGCAGCCAAATAAATAAAGAAATACTAGAAAAAAAAAATAAAAGGAACCGTCAGAGGGTGTTAGGGATCCAGCAGACTCCGGCTCTGCCATCCAATGAGTGAGTGCTCCGTCCCCGGGGCCTCAGTTTTTTCACCTGTGGAATGGGGCCAGTGAGCCCACCCCCACCCCCACCCCCACCACGACCGCTGCACAAGTGAACCGTGAGGATAAACACTGCCCAGGGCTGGCTCCTGACAGGTAAACCAGCCTGTGTTTCTCCCTCACCCCTTCCCACCCAGCCCTCCGGTTTCCAGGGGCCTGGAACTGTTCCTGGGGCGGGGGGGAGAGGATCTGATCTCACTACACCACAAGACCCACCTCTGCTGGGTCTAGGAGAGTACCGGCCCAGTGCTGGTACCAGGGGGACGTGGAGCCCAGGGACCCGGCCACCACGTGTCACTTCGGGGGAGCCCAGGCCACCTTAGCTGCTTTCTCGTCTGCACCACCGGGCACAACCTGCTCGGCCTGTTTAATAGATGTGTTGAAACCACAGTCAAGTGGCAGCCTTTGGGCAACCATAACGAGCTGCGTTTGGGGCCTGAGGGCTCCCCTAGACTGTGACGTGGGCTGGGCAGGTGGGAGGGCTTCACCCTGCACTGACTCTCACACACGGACAAGGACTCTGAGGCCCAGAGGTCCAGGGGGCGGGCCGGGGGTCAGACCCTGAGCCAGGCCAGAGCTCAGGCCTCTTCAGGATGACCGTATGAGCCTTCACCCAGGACAGTCTCAATTTATGCCCACTTTGTCCCAAATGAATGCCACCCCCAGGAGTGTCCCTTTTACAGATGACCAAGGTTAATGCCACCAGTATAAGACACGTGTCCCGGTTCAGGGAGGTGGACACACTCAACGTGGTACTCTTGCCACAAATGCAAACTCTGGTCCAGTCCTGAGAAACAGTCGCAGTCCCGGCTGGAGGAACATTTGACCACATACCTGCCCTGCCCGCTAGCACTCTTGAAAAGGGCCAGGTCACAGAAGGCAAGGAAAGAAGACAGAAGGATGCATCACTGACTAAAGACAAGTAATAGCTAAACAGAAGGTGGGATCCTGGCAGACGGTGTCCTGGGCCAACGGATGGTGTTAGCAGGGTTACCACCAGGGTGTGAATTTCCTGGTCCCGGAGGGGAAGCTGGGTGCAGGCTGTGTGGCAACTTTGTACTACCTCTGTGACTTTGCCGTAAGTCTAAAATTAGTCCAAAATAAACATTTTTAAATTTTTAAAAAGAGTATCCTGCTTTGGACACAAATTTGCATCCCCTCCTACTTGTTTCTCCCTGCATTCATCACAGCATCAGTCCCTAACCTCCACCCTGGCCCCAGACGCCCCACCTTCCACCAAGGCCCCTCAGAGGCTCCTGACCATTTGGTTTTTATTTCCTGTTGGTTGTGATTCACTGAAATGAAAGGCATACACACACAAGAAACCATTTTAAAGTGCACAGTTCAGGGGCAATTTCATACATTTCCAATGTTGTGCAACCATCTATATTAAGCTCCAAAACATCTCCATCACCCCTCCAAAGGCCCCAGCACCCGTGAGCAGTCCCTACCTGGTCCTCCTGCCCCCAGCCCCTGGCAACCACCAGGCTGCTTCCTGTGTCTACAGATTTGCCTTTTCCGGACATTGCACCTAGGTGGAACCACGCAATTTGTGGACCGTGGGGTCTGGCTTCTCCCACCAAGTGTGTTTTTGAGGTTTATGAACATCGTGGCCTGTATCCATACTTCTCCCCAGGGTGTCATGGGCAGGTGTCACCCGGTCATAGCTCCCAGCTGGTGCCCAGGCTCCCGGCCGGTCCCCAGCATGCCAGCTGACAGGGCTGGAGAGCCCAGCACCCTGGCCCCTTGCTGGGCAGAACAAGCAAAGGCCTGGGAAGGGGTGCTGGCTCTCCCAAGGCCGCAGTGACGGAGCACGGCTTGAACCCCACACTTCTGCCCACCCGTCCAGGCTGCTGTGTTCATCTATGCACCACTGGACCAAGGGGATTAATGGGTCTGCCCAGCCCCGGGGTCAGAAAATAGGTAGCTCAGATGCCCATGTGGAGACAGTCCAGACAGGGAGCTTCCTGAGGCCTCATGGGGACAGCCAGGCTCTTGAATCACCCGATTAGGGGCCCCACCAGGCTGAGTCATGCTGGGCTGGGCAAGGCTGGGCGGGGCAGCTGGCCCAGGCAGGCCTGAGAGGGACCCACTCTGGGATGGGCTTGTTGTTCAATCGCTCAGTCGTGTCCGACTCTCTGCGACCCCATGGCCTGCAGCATGCCGGGTCTCCCTGTCCTTCACCAACTCCTGGAGTTTGCTCATGTCCATTGAGTCAGTGATGCCATCCAGCCATCTCATCCTCTGTCGCCCCCTTCTCCTCCTGCCCTGAATCTTTCCAGCCTCAGGGTCTTTTCCAGTGAGTTAGCTCTTCGCATCAGGTGGCCCAAGTATTAGGGTTAGGGACCATCAGTGGTCAGGAAGGGGCTCAGGCAGAGGGGCAACGCCACCCACCTGTCCTTTATTTGCTTCTATCAGACGGTGACTCAGAGTCCAAACTTTGGCTCCGTCTCCAACTTTCTTGGTGAACTCAGGCCAAAGCTCCACTTTGGGCCTCAGTTTCCCCTGACATCAGGTGGGTACCATCTGTCCTGCCTACTTCATGGGGTCATGGGGAGACTCAAGCAAGGGCCAGACAAGCAAGGGGATGGGAGGGTCAGAGTTGGGGGCCACGCATCCCTCCAGGAGAAGACCCAGCCTCATGGCGCAGATCCAAGGCTGAGAAAATGTCAACCGGTCAGTCACCCAACACTCAGGGGGTGAAAATGCTTCTGAAAGGCCTCATCCTTGAGGCCTGAGGCCACTGAAACCTCGACCAAGAAGGGCAAAGCAGAGCACCCAAGCCCTGGGGTCAGGAGAAGGCACTTGGCCTCTGGGAGTGAGCAGGGTCGGGAGGAGCTTGGCGGAGGCCCAGGCTGGGCTCACACTGGGTCAGCATCACTCCACTCAGCTTCATAGCAGCCACCAGGGAGGGGCCAGCCACCTCTCAACTGAGTCCCACACCGTCTCGGCCTCCATGGCGCACACCACTCTCCAGAGGAGGAAACCAAAGCACGGGGCATCACAGAAGTTTCCAGATCTGGGTGACCCTGGAGCCCACACCACCTCTCCAGGCCCTGATCTGGGAGCCTGCTGGCCTTAGCTCTGGGTCATACAGCCAGTCACGACGAGGGCTGGGTCACCTCGCCTCCACCAGCCTCCTCCTCCAGCCTGACAAGGCCTGCCCCAGAAGCCTGCCAGGTCCAGGGCTGTGGGGTGAGCCCTCAAGCTCCTCCCATCCCACCTCAGCCACTCCACCCTCTGCACTCCAGAAGATTGTCTCAGGGCCAACAGCCTCACTGCCTCCAGCCTCAGGGCCAGTGTGCCAGCCCCCGAGAGGCATCAGGTCCTGACTGGGCCTGTGGGCAGCAGTTTCAGAATGAGTCCTCCCGGCCCCCCTGGGGCGAGACCCGGGGTCTCCAGTCCCAGTGATGCTTCACTCCTGGGCTCTGTGTCCCCATCTGCGAAGTAGGGGTCGATCCAGTGGGCCTCTGGAGGAGTCCTCTGCTCTCTGAGGCCAGAGACAGAGGGGGACAGAGACCGCTGCCCAGAAACGGGCAGAGTTCTGCCGTTTCTCTGTTCCCCACCCCCAGGCTGTACCCTCCCGGGCCTTATCTTTCCTGCAAGCCACCACCGATGGTCCCAGGGACTTGTTTTACAGCTCTCCCCCTCTTTTTTTTAATGACTCATAACTAATCCTCCTCATGATAAGCTCTGTTCGTCTTTTTCATTATGAAAATATCCAGTGTAACAGACCACACAGTTCTAAAAGATTCTACCTCCAGCTGGAAACCCGGCCGGTGTGGGGTGGAGGCGGCAGGGGGCTGGGGGTGACAAAGGGAATCTGCTTTATGGAGAATGATTAATTTTTTAAGACAGAGTGCATACACAAACACTGCCAGCACAATCAAAAATAAGTCACAGGAAATGCAAATGAGAGACAGATTAAAAAATGAAATCGGGAAAAGTCAAAAGTGTAGGCAGCAAAAAGTAGGCTCTCCCCCTGGCAGTGCCCCCCACCCACCCCTCCCCAGCGACCCAATGTCAGTGGTTTCTGCCAGATCCAGCCAGATACCACTCAGTCATGGGTGGGCGGGCAGGCACGTGTGTGTACACCCATACACACGCAGACACTCTGCAGGCAGAGAAAGTGGCCTCTGGGCTTGCACTGTGGAGGCGGCAGGCCTCTGCCATGGGACCATGAGAGATCTGAACCCCGGGCCGCCCTGCTCTGAGCCCCTGGGCCGGGTCCTGGGTGAGCGCGTCAGGTACCCCTCGGTTCAAAGCCCCCCTTGGGCACCTAGGATTCCCACTGAGCCCCCCTCTGGGGGTGCTGAGCACCTGTCTCCCTGCTCTCTGAAGAGGCTGGCTGCCTCCCCTACCTTACTCCCCAGCACCTTTCCCAACCCAGAGCTACCAGGCAGGAGTGGACCCTGCCTCCTGCTGCCCTGTGTGGGGTCCCCACACCACACAGAGACACGGGGGCCTGGGGCCCTGTGTGCCAGGCACCTTGGGCCATGCTCCTCGTCCGCAGCCTCCTCCCTGGACATGACCCTTTTGGAACAGCCTCAACCCCATATCCTCAGGGAAGGCTAGAGTCCTGGTCCTCCTGCCGTTCACTCCATTGCACGTGGCCAGTACCAGGGACCATCATATTTCATCAGGCCAGCAGAGAGACTCCCAACCCAGGCCAGGCCACGGGGCCTTTGCCAGGCTGCTCCGGCGCTCAGCAGTGTGTCCATAGCTGGAACTCCCACTATAAGTAGACAGGGCAGAACAATCCCCAAGGAAGAACCAGGCATGGCTCTCTTGACACAAGAGAAACCATCGTAGGACTGACCTGTTTCATGATGTAAGCCTGGCCGGGGTTCTTTGCCCTTGAACAGATCCCAGTAATAATCTTAAGGGAATGAATGAACAAACAGGCAAGAGAAGTAACAACCACAAAGATAAGAAGTCAGTTGTGAAGACTCCCAGTTGTTTGTGCTGAAAGTTGGCCTGAAACATGTTTTTTTTTTTTTTAGCTGTTTTGCAGAATTTGATCCCCACCCTCTCAGTCCCCACTCCCAGCCAACAGATCGACTGGAACCTAAGGAACAAGAAGTTGACCTTTGCTGATCCCTTGTGATTTCAGTCAACAGAAGCTTGGATGTTGCTGAGCTTTGTCCCAATTGTATGAATTCTATGAATCCTCCTCCACTCAAGCCCCTTTATGAATACGCATGGATTTAGGCTTAGCTGCCTGCAATACAGACCTGGGTTTGATCCCTGGGTCAGGAAGATCTCCTGGAGAAGGGAATGGCTACTCATTCCAGTATTCTTGACTGGAGGATTCCAGGGACAGAGGAGCCTGGCAGGCTACAGTCCGTGGGGTGGCAAAGAGTAGGACATGACTTGAGTGACTAACACACACAGTTTTGCTGTGGGAGGAGACGCTGCTTTGGGAAAGCTGCAAGACGCTCTCCTTAGTTGTTGCAAGTAAGAAATCCTTCCCTCTCCCCATCTCTGGCTTGGTTGTGCCTTTTGGCTGGCCAGCCACCAAGAGGCAAACCCCGTCATCAGGGAACACCATGACCCCTGCCACCAGGGCTCCCAGCTCCCACCTCTTTTTCAGGAGAGGCAGCTCACAGTTGCCCACGCCAGGGGCGCAGGCTACAGTCCACCTGCACACCTGAGCACTGGACACGGGGATCTAGGGACCCGGTTCTAAGGCTCTGCGGGGCCTTCTCTGGCTTTGAGCAAATGACTTCCCCTTTTCAGCCACGGTTTCCTCCTGTAAAAGTGGGGTGTCTCAAGTGGATCAGGAGCACGAGGTCTCCCTGGCATTTTGTGATCTCAAATACCTGGCTCTGCCACTCCCGCCCTCTGCCCGACTCGCGGCTCAGCTTAGGGAATGGGCGGGAAGCAGGGGTGCCTGGCCTCCGGCGCGGTGCGGCAGGGCCGGGTTGCTCAAGGTCCCCCTCCCGCGCCCCCCATCTCGCCAGGATCCCGAAGCGCAGGAACGCGAGCGCCAAGGCCAGGACTGGGGTCCCTGCCGCCCCGGCTGCCCCTCCGGGCGATCCGGGTCAAACTGCTGCCCTGTGGCCTCCCGTCGCAGTTTCCCCTTGGACCCCCGCGCCAGCTGGCGGGCGATGTCGGGGGTCGCTTCCCGCGGGGGCCCCCTTCCCGGCACCCCCTCGGCGGCCTGTCCCCCACTCACCAGCGACGACGAGGACTCGGCTCCAGGAAGGGCACTGCGCGGCGGGAGGTGGCGGCGCTTCCCCGGGCCCGCCCTGCCCCGCCCGCCCGGCCCCGCCCGGCTTGGCTGGAAGCCCGGGCCGCGCCGCCCACAGCCCAGCGGGTCCGGGCGCTCCCGCCTCCGGCCGCCGCCTCCCCCGGGCGCCCACAGCCCCGCGGGTCCCCGCGCTTCAGCCTCCGGCCTCTGCCTCCCCCGGGCGCGGGCACGAGCGGGTCTCCCGACCGCTGCTCCTTCCCCCGATGGCCACCGCGCCGCGTCGCGCCTCGCCGACTCAGCCGGCGCTGCAGGCAGGTCCCTTCACCTCTTGAGCCTCGTTTATCCTGTCTGTAAAATGGGGCGATAGAGGCAACCCATCTCAGAGAGGGGAACTGCAGTCGCCTGATGGCAGAACCTTAAACAGCCTCCTACACAGTCGCCCTGGAGCCCCATCTCCAGAGGAGCATCCCAGTTCCTTTAGCTATCACCCCAGGACAGGAGCCAGAGCTGCACTCTTGAGTCTGGGCTTAGCTGCCTTGTGGCTGGCTCACTCGGCCTCCATCCCCTCATCTGTAAAATGGGCCCAGCATGGCGGGACTGAGGAGGATGCCAGGTGGTAATACAGGAGACCACAGACACTGGACGTTCAGTGAGCGTCACAGCCCGGAGGTGGCCTCCAGTTTGCCAGGGTCACTCTGATGAGAGCGTGTCCAGGTCCGGACCTTGAGCACCTCACCTCTTCATCTACTGGTGCTGCTTAATGACTGCAGCCCCAGGCCTGTCCTGGCCCCCTTGGCGAACTTGGCCTGGCAGGGCCCCCTAGACCACCAAACCACAAGTGCCCACACTGGACACTAGAGGCAGGGAAGCGGGGACAAGGTCAACTGTGCCTGCTCCCCCAGGGCTGGGGTCTGACTTTCCTAGGCCCTGGTATTTCTGCCTTCATGGGCAGCCTTTGACTGTGTTGATCTAAAGATAAGGATGAAAAAAAGGATAACGTTCTCTTCATCTTTTTCTTTTGATTTTAAAAGAAATTACATTTTCCCGGATCCTTCAAAGTACCGGGGCCCAGGCATTGCGGCTGTTGTTTCTAATGAAATGGGTCTGGCCACGCCTCCCAGTGAGCTGCCAGCCCTGGCCCTCTTCCTGTAAGGAGGTGCCCGGTGGCTTGCCCCGGAAGCCCCGAGGGGGAGGCATCACAGCTTTCCTCCCGCCCAGCCTCGCCTGCATGCGAGGCTCCAGGCCCACGGGGGAGCCTCCTGGTAGGCAGAGATGTCCACTCCCAAACCCTTGGTGCACACCAGGGTCGGGGGCCAGAAAAAACATACCCGGCCCCTCCTTTTTTATAGAGGAGACCCTACATTGCAGAGGGCCAGTGGCTGCCTGAGGGATTCACACGTGGGTCCAGATGAGATGTGGGTGCCCCTCCCGTGCCGGGAAGCCTCCCGTTAACGTGCACCTCCCTCTGTCCAATCCCAGAGACCCCACCTGAGCCTGGTCTGCTGTCCTCCCTAGCTGGCCCCCAGCTCCTCTCTTGCCCCTTCCATGCCCCCACCCCAACCCCAGCTCAGGATCCCCTGTGGCTCCCACTGCCTTAGGATCCAGTCCAGGCCTTTCATGTGATGCTCAAGGCCCCGACTACCTGACTCTGTGCCACCTGCACGCCTGTGCACACATTTCCCCTCATCCTGGGCAACTCGACGTGTCCAAGACTGACGGCTCCAACACAAGCAAAGCCCAGTCAGTCCAGGAAGGAGGCATGGAAAACACCCTCCCAAAACCCAGAGAATGCTCAGAGAGGTGACAGGGTCACCCTGCTTGCCAGTCGGTTAGGCGCCTGCATTCTTAACCACTGTGTCGTTCAGCTTCTCAATTCTAAGTATGATTCAAATGCAGCTATTTCCCTCCATTTTATCTGTGTGTTTACCTTCTTACATGAGTAATTCATATTCAAAGGAACTGGAAAATATAAACAAAAGGAAAAAAAATAAAGTCACCTACTCTCTCATCACCTACCATGAACACTTTGAGAGTCTTCCTGTGCTTTTTTCTAAGCATATAGGCACGTGTTCCTTTGCAAGAATGCCTTTATGCTGTACAGTCATTGGTTCTGTAATTTGTTTTCTTCCCCTTACAATAAATCAAAAACCTCTTTCTACTTCATCAAACATTTGTCTGCATTGTTTCTCTTGATTGTGGACTGTTTCAAACAAACAGAAACATATATAAAACAGCCCTATACTGATTCGCCCGCTAGAGAGAGCGGGCATGATGGCCAGGCCAGAGGAAGACCCCCTGGGAAGGAGGCAGACTGGCCTCAGGCTCCCTGAGCGTTGACAAGAGTCCTCTGGGGCAGCCAGAGGGCAAGGCCGGGGTGCGGCTGCCCTATCAGCATGTACTAAAGAGCACTGGTGTGGACTTTCAGTACAAAGCAGTCACAGGCATGGGTGGTCTGTCTTCTTGCTTTTGAGCTCACTGCACCTGTGTCCAGATCTCAGGAGCACTTCTGCAGACACTTCTGTGAGGTAGAACAGTGTCCTTCACAGAGCCAGGCAGCAGGACATGGAGGGGAGAACAAGGGTTCATCAGACAGTGATCAAGACAGCCAAGGGTGGGCGCGAGCCTAGGCCAGGCTCACCAGACGTTCAGCTTCTTTTTCTTGGTTGTGCTGGCTCTTCTCTGCTGCACGGGCTCACTCTGGTTGTGGTGAGCCGGGGCTTCCCTCCAGTCCTGGTGCTCTGGCTGCTCACTGTGGGGTTTCTCTTGTTTCAGAGCATGGGCTCTAGAGCACAGACTTAGAAGCTGTGGTGCACAGATTTTGTTGCTCCATGGCATGGGGAATCTTCTTGGACCAGGGATCGAACTAGTGTCTGCTGCATTGGCAGGCGGATTCCTAACCACTGGACCACCAGGGGAACCTCCAGGAGGCAATCTTAGAAAGACAGCAGAGGAGGTATCTTTTCAGAGATCTTGCGTTCTATCCCATGGCTGACCTGAAGGATGCTTGACTGAGCGACAATTCAAAGTTGGAGATCCTTGCCCCTTGGCATCCTGAGGACATACTGATGAGCCAGCTGAAGCCCTTCTGCATTCTGAGCCTTTCTGTGTAAAACCTGTTTTGTTCTTCCTGGGAAGTTTTAAGCTTTTCATCCCCAGAGTTCTGGAATTCCATACTGATAACTCTTTGACATGGGTCTAATTCATCCATGGTGCCAACTCTTGGGATGCTCATATCCTTTATTTTTCAGAAATTAAAAGTTTTGGTTTCCTTTCCTCCAACTTCTCACTTCTCTTTCTTGAATCCCTATTACTCAGAATCCTGGACTTCCTGGGCTGGTCTTCTAACTTCCTTTCTTCTTCTCAGAATTTATTTTTTAAAAAAAAAAAGGAAAAACTTTTGTGAAGTTTTTTCACCTTTCTCTTCCTGGCCCTCTATTGATTTTTAGATTTTTTTAAAAAATATTCATTTATCTATTTGCACCAGGTCTTTACTTGCTGCATGCACACTCTTTAGCTGTGGCAAGTAGGATCTAGTTCCCTGACCAGGGATCGAACCTGGGTCCCCTGCACTGGGGTCATGGAGTCTTAGCCACTGGACCACCAGGGAAGTCCCTCATTATTTTACTTAATTTTTTTTTTTTTTTTGGCATGTGGGATCTTAGTTAGCTGACCAGGGATCAAACCAGTGCCCCCTCCACTGGAAGCATGGAGCCTCACGCGTGGGACCTCCAGGGAAATCCCTTTGTTGATTTTTTTAAATTCTGCTGTCTTACTTGTTATTTCCAAGGCACTTTTTGTTTGTTTGTTTGTTTTCTGAATGTTCTTAAAAAAAAAAAAAAACTTCCTCTTTTTTTTTTTTTTCATTGTCGCAATGGCTTCACTTTCTTCTAAGTTATCAAGGGTAATTTTCTTAAAACAATTACTTTCTTCTCTCAAGATAGTCCTTGATTCCTATCAGAGATGTGGAAGAGATGTTCAGGTTAAGACAGGAACAGAGGACAGGCTGTTGTTATTTTTTGTTCTATATTGTTGCTGTTATTTATTTTTCTTATTGTGGTTATTTTTTATTCTTTGCCACACTGCCCAGTTGCAGAATCTTAGGTTCAATCCCCACCTAAGTGTGGACCACAACAGTGAAAGCACCAAGCCCAACCACTGGGCCACCAGGGAATTCCCACATTGCCCTTGTCTTACTTATTTTTCTGTATGTTAGAGGCTTCCCTCAGATGTTTGAGGATGTTTGGCTGGCTGCTCATGATTAGAAGAAAAAGGAAAATAAGCCTACAGATGGTATATGTTGAATTAGCTTCACTGTGAATTAAACTTGGTGGCTGTTCGGTAACTTCCTGGTCTGTCAGTATCCTCATTTATTCGTTAGATATTTATTTGTTTATTTTTGGCTGTCAGGTCTCAGTTGCAACCTGTGTGATCTTCTGTTGTGGTACGCAGGCTCAAGGGCAACTTTCTTCAGACAGTTACTTTCTTTTCTCATGATAGTCTCCGATTCCTATGCATTGTTGTTATTCTTTATTTTTTGTAGCTCTGCTCAGCTTGAAGAATCTTAGATTGTGGCAGCCAGGGATCCAACCATCATCCCCTGCATTGGAAGGCAGATTCTTAACCACTGTCACTAACCACCAGGGACATCCACATCAGTATCTTCAGGATTTTCCTCTTGGACTGGTCACAGTCTCCAAAGGCCCTCCAGCTCTTGCCTGGAGGGTAGGGGTCTGGCTGAACATTTCTGGGAGCCCAGCTGGGGAGAGCATGGGCAGAATCTCTGCATTCAGCAGTCAGTATCCACTGTTCTGGGACAGTCCTCACATTTACCCCTGTCCCCAGCTTGCCCAGCCTTTAGCAGAGCTAGGAATTTGCCAGAATGAGGGACAGGTAGAGACAGGAAAGATATCTAAAGATCTGTCTTCTTCAAAGACACCTTCAAATAGTTCTCTTTATTTCAGCCTTTTTAGCCCTTAGATCTACAAGTGGCTACCGCTGCCAGTTCCTAAGCATTTGAGAATTCTGTTGTATGAATAAGGGCTGGTTCTCAGCTCTCAGCTGTCTGCAGTGTGCTAAATCAGGTAATACTGGGCATCCTGCTTTCTAGCTGGAAGAGATTCTGTTGCTAGGGCCCCCTTTCCTGTTCTCTCTGTCCTGTGGTTCATGTCTTTAAAAGATTCCTCTTCTGTGGGTGGATGGGCTTCTGGGGGCAGCGTGTCCTCCGTTCATGTCTTAACCTGAACATCTCTTCCACATCTTTGAGGACACAGCATTGTATGGACTTACCATCATTAGCTAATCACCCCTAGTTGGATATGTACCTCATTTCCATCTTTTCTGTGTCAAAAGCAAGGGGCCTGCACATGTCCTAAGAGCTATGTCTTTGCTCATCTGATTATTTTCTCAGGACAAACCCACTTGGGAGATTTGATGATGTGAGTCCACCTAGATCTTTCTCATTCTGAGATGTGTGTGTGTGTCCAGAGCTCCTTAGAGGCTGGCAGGGGAGGAAAGGGATGTAGATACAGGTGAGTTCAGAATTAGATTCTCTCTAACCCAGTCTGGGACCACCACCCAGAAACCAGATAATCCCAATCTCCAATCCTCCTTCTGTCACTCAACAGAAGTGACAACTTTTGAGACTTTGTCCTAAAAAAAGTCTCAACTTATGAGACTTTGTCCTAAAAAAGTCTCAACTTTTGAGACTTTGTCCTAAAAGTGAAAGTCGCTCAGTTGTGTCCAACTCTGTGACCCCATGGACTGTAGCCTACCAGGTTCCTCTGTCTATGGAATTTTCCAGGCCAGAATACTGGAGGGGGTAGCCCTTGCCTTCTCCTGAGGATCTTCCCAACTCAGGGATACAACATGTGTACATTGAGGATAAAAATAGCACCTATTTACCACAGCGCTCAGTTCAGTCCTTCAGTTGTGTCTGACTCTTTGCGACCCCATGGACTGCAGCACGCCAGGCCTCCCTGTCCATCAGTGACTCCCGGAGCTTATTCAAACTCAGGTCCATTGAGTTGGTGATGCCATCCAACCATCTCATCCTCTATTAGCCTTTGCCCTGCTTCATTCATTCATAACGTTACTGTAAGGAATTAACACAGGCTAATATCTGAAAAATATCCAGGGCTCTGTTCAATGTAACAAATGTTTTCTGAAAGCTTACAGTGTGTCTGGGCTGTAGGAATTATTAATATAAAAGAGAGCACAGCAGTGGGGTTAATCAAATACAATACATGGAAGTGTTTCAAGCACTTGTCCACCGCTAGGTTGACTATTGGAGAAAGCAATGGCACCCCACTTGCCTGGAAAATCCACGGACAGAGGAGCCTGGTAGGCTGCAGTCCATGGGGTCGCGAAGAGTCGGGCACGACTGAGCGACTTCATTTTCACTTTTCATTTTCATGCATTGGAGAAGGAAATAGCAACCCACTCCAGTGTTCTTGCCTGGAGAATCCCAGGGGCGGGGGAAGTGTGGTGGGAGGCCGTCTATGGGGTCGCACAGAGTCGGACACGACTGAAGCGACTTAGCAGCAGTAGCAGGTTGACTATTACATTGCGTTAAGTTGCTTAGTCCAAAAATGTTTATGAGGGCTCAGGGTGCGGTGTGGTGTTTTCTTCTTTCCCGCGCAGGTTTAAATAAGCACGTGCCCCACGGATCCCCAGAGCCCAGACACTAGTTTCAGAGCCTGGGCGGGAATTGGTACCCGCGGAACCTTTCTCCCCGCGGGTGCCTCAGCCCGCCCGGCGGGAAATACATCAAGGACCGCGCCACGCCTCCGGAAGTCGGGCCTCGGTCGCCCCGGAGACGCGCGTGAGGGCTGGGTTCCCTCACCATGAGTGTCCGGGTTGCGCGGGCCGCCCGGGCCTGGGCCCGAAGCGTGAGCGGCTGCCGCGGCTCTTCGAACTTCCCGCGGCTTCCGCCGGCTGCTGTGGACGTGGCGGCGCTGCTGCGAGATGCGACCGCGGCGGACGGAGGGTCCCAGGACGCGGAGGCGGCGGCGGGACGGCGGGAGCCGGGCCAGTGCTCGGTGCTGCTCTTCCCCGGCCAGGGCAGCCAGGTGGTGGGCATGGGCCGCGGGCTGCTCCGCTACCCGCGCGTCCGCGAGCTTTACGACGCCGCCCGCCACGTACTTGGCTACGACCTGCTGGAGCTGAGCTTGTGCGGGCCGCGGGAGGCCCTGGACCGCACCGTGCACTGCCAGCCCGCCGTCTTCGTGGCTTCGCTGGCCGCCGTGGAGAAACTGCATCACTTGCAGCCCGCGGTGAGTCCTGGGGCTCCTTCCCGTCGGGCTCGCCGCGTCCGACTTCGGTTTGGCAGATCCTTCCTGAGGTACCACCTGTGCCAGGCGCTGTTGTAGGAGCAGGAGATAAACTGGCGTGAGCAAAACGAGGATCGGTGCTGCGTTTTAGGGCAGGGAGATAGATCAGTTCAGTTCAGTCGCTCAGTTGTGTCCGACTCTTTGCAACCCCATGGACTGCAGCACGCCAGGCCTCCCTGTCCATCAGCAACTCCCGGAGCTTACTCAAACTCATGTCTATCGCGTCGGTGATGCCATCCAACCAATCTCATCCTCTGTGGTCTCCTCCTCCCGCCTTCAGTCTTTCCCAGCATCAGAGTCTTTTCCAGTGAGTCAGTTCTTCACATCAAGTGGCCAGAGCCTTGGAGTTTCAGCTTCAGCCATCAATCCTTCCAATGAATATCCAGGGCTGATTTCCTTTAGGATGAACTGGTTGGATCTCCTTGCAGGGAGATAGATAACAGAGAATAAAATATACTATGAAAATTGCCTAGTGTGTGAAGGGCCAGGTTTCGATTGTAAGTGATCCTTAATCATTTAATGAATTACTAAACGGTTTAGAAGGATGAACCTTCGTTCATGAAGGGTCGTTGAGAAGATGATGAAAGTATCCCTTCACTTGAAGTTGTGGGATGATTTAATATCAAACATGTTAAGACAGAACTTTACCCCATTTCATCCTCACCGCAACCTTGTGAGGTTGGTAGCATTATTTTATGGATGGGGAAACAGGACGGCAGAGATAGTAATTGGCTTAAGGAGTCCTGTGAAGTTGTGATAATAACATTCATCCAGTGTTTATCCTGGGCCAGGTCTGTGCTGAGCGATTTAGAGGCCTTATCTCCATGTAATTCTCTCTTAGCAACCCTGTGGGGGTAGGTCAAGCTCTGCCCATTTCACAGATGAGATAACTGAGGTGAGGAGGTTAGGGGACTCTCCTAGGCTAAGCATCAAGTCCTGCTCCCTGTGACTCTGAAGAGCATGCGCTTACCTCCTGTACTTGGTGCCCTGTGTCTCCATCGGCCTGAGAGGCAGAAGCAGGAGAATGCAGAGCCCTGGGTTGGAGTCACAGTGTAACCACGGAGTCCAGTGGCAGAGTTTGACGTCCCCTGCCAGGGAAGTTCCGCCTCAGTAAAGGCATGGTCCATGATGGTCGAGGCCACTTCAGTGCGTGGTCCTCTAGCTGGAGCACCAGGCCAGCAGCACCCGACTCAATGAACCATTGACCACTGTCAGCTCGCGAGTGCAGAGCCCCAGACTGAACTCCCCCGAGAACTTGGTCTCATGTTCTTCTGCATCTGTCCCTGCAGGTTATTGAGAACTGTGTTGCTGCTGCTGGATTCAGTGTGGGAGAATTTGCAGCCCTAGTGTTTGCCGGGGCCATGGAATTTTCTGAAGGTACCCGGGAAGGGAATTGATTTTATGCACGGGGTGTTGTCTCGCTGGGCCCACTGAGGACAAGGGGCACTGCCAAAAACAATTCTGGACCTACTTAGGGGTTAGAGAAGGGGACACATGGGTGGGGATGACAGTGGGACCTGAGGACCAGACTTCACCTGATTTGAAGCTTGAAGGATTTATCAGGGAATTTCTTTCTCCTTGTAGTCTTGTGAAAGCGTCTTGCTCTGTCCCACTGTTCGTGTGCATTCTTAGTCCAGTCATGTACCTCCAGTGCCTGTCATGTGGTAGACGCTCAGTAGATACTCATTAAGTGAAAGAGAATAAATCAGTGTTTGATCTTGAGGTCAGTTTCATTTCTTAAGGTTTTTTTTTTTGTAAACAGGTAAACATTTTGCTTAGAGTTAAGTACAAAGGACTTGAATAGACATGTGTCTAAAGATCTACAGAGAACCAATGAGTACATGACAAGATGTATGACATCACAGTCATCACATTACAGTCATTCAGTTCAGTTCAGTTGCTCAGTCATGTCCAACTCTTTACGACCCCATGGACTGCAGCATGCCAGGCTTCCCTGTTGATCACGAACTCCCCGAGCTTCAGATCAGATCAGATCAGATCAGTCGCTCAGTTGTGTCCGACTCTTTGCGACCCCATGAACTGCAGCACGCCAGGCCTTCCTGTCCATCACCAACTCCCGGAGTTCACTCAGACTCAACGTCCATTGAGTCAGTGATGCCATCCAGCCATCTCATCCTCTGTCGTCCCCTTACCCCCAATCCCTCCCAGCATCAGAGTCTTCTCCAATGAGTCAATTCTTCGCATGAGATGGCCAAAGTACTGGAGTTTCAGCTTTAGCATCGTTCCTTCCAAAGAAATCCCAGGGCTGATCTCCTTCAGAATGGTCTGGTTGGATCTCCTTGCAGTCCAAGGGACTCTCAAGAGTCTTCTCCAACACTACAGTTCAAAAGCATCAATTCTTCGGCGCTCAGCCTTCTTCACAGTCCAACTCTCACATCCATACATGACCACAGGAAAAACCATAGCCTTGACTAGATGAACCTTTGTTGGCAAAGTAATGTCTCTGCTTTTGAATATGCTGTCTAGGTTGGTCATAACTTTCCTTCCAAGGAGCAAGCGTCTTTTAATTTCATGGCTGCAGTCACCATCTGTAGTGATTTTGGAGCTCAGAAAAAGCAAGTCTGACACTGTTTCCACTGTTTCCCCATCTGTTTCCCATGAAGTGATGGGACCGGATGCCATGATCTTCGTTTTCGGAATGTTGAGCTTGAAGCCAACTTTTTCACTCTCCACTTTCACTTTCATCAAGAGGCTTTTTAGTTCCTCTTCACTTTCTGCCATAAGGGTGGTGTCACCTGCATATCTGAGGTTATTGATATTTCTCTCGGCAATCTTGATTCCAGCTTGTGTTTCTTCCAGTCCAGCGTTTCTCATGATGTACTCTGCATACAAGTTAAATAAACAGGGTTTATTTAACCCTGAGCTTACTCAAACTTAAACTCATGTCCATTGAGTCGGTGATGCCATCCAACCATCTCATCCTCTGTCGTCCCCTTCTCCTCCCGCCTTCAGTCTTTCCCAGCATCAGGGTCTTTTCAAATGAGTCAGTTCTTTGCATCAGGTGGCCAAAGGATTGGAGTTTCAGCTTCAACATCAGTCCTTCCAATGAATATTCAGGGCTGATCTCCTTTAGGATGGACTGGTTGGATCTCCTTGCTATCCAAGGGACTCTTAAGAGTCTTCTCAAACACCACAGTTCAAAAGTATCCATTCTTCGATGCTCAGCTTTCTTTATAGTCCAACTCTCACATCCATATATGACTACTGGAAAAACCATAGCCTTGACTAGATGGACCTTTGTTGGCAAAGTAGTGTCTCTGCTTTTTAATATGCTGTCTAGGTTGGTCATCGCTTTTCTTCCAAGGAGCAAGCGTCTTTTAATTTCATGGCTGCAGTCACCATCTTCAGTGATTTGGAGCCCCCAAAAATAAAGTCTGACACTGTTTCCATTGTTTCCCTATCTATTTGCCATGAAGTGATGGGATCAGATGCCATGATCTTAGTTTTCTGAATGTTGAGTTTTAAGCCAGCTTTTTCACTCTCCTGCTTCACTTTTCATCAAGAGGCTCTTTAGTTCTTTTTTCACTTTCTACCATAAGTGTGGTGTCATATGCATATCTGAGGTTATTGCTATTTTTCCTGGCAATCTTGATTCCAGCTTGTACTTCATCCAACTTGGCATTTTGCTTGATGTACTCTGCATATAAGTTAAAGAAGCAAGGGGACAATATAAGCCTTGACATACTCCTTTCCCAATTTGGAACCAGTCTGTTGTTCAATGTCCAGTTCTAACTGTTGCTGCTTGACCTGCATACAGATTTCTCAGGAGGCAGGTCAGGTGGTCTGGTATTCCCATTTCTTTAAGAATTTTCCACAGTTTGTTGGAAAGACTAGAGATCCCTTCAAGAAAATTAGAGATACCAAGGGAACATTTTATGCAAAGATGGGCTCGATAAAGGACAGAAATGGTATGGATCTAACAGAAGCAGAAGATACTAAGAAAGGGTGGCAAGAATACACAGAAGAACTATATAGAAAAAATCATCATGACCCAGATAATCATGATGGTGTGATCACTCATCTAGAGCCAGACATCCTGGAATGTGAGGTCAAGTGGGTCTTAGGAAGCATCGCTATGAACAAAGCTAGTGGAGGTGATGGAATTCCAGCTGAGCTGTTTCAAATCCTAAAAGATGATGCTGTGAAAGTGCTGCACTCAGTACGCCAGCAAATTTGGAAAACTCAGCAATGCCCACAGGACTGGAAAAGGTCAGTTTTCATTTCAGTCCCAAAGAGAGGCAGTGCCAAAGAATGCTCAAACTACTACACAATTGCACTCATCTCATATGCTAGTAAAGTAATGCTTAAAATTCTTCATGCCAGGCTTCAACAGTACATGAACCATGAACTTCCAGATGCTCAAGCTGGACTTAGAAAAGGCAGAGGAACCAGAGATCAAATTGCCAACATCTATTGAATCATTGAAAAAGCGAGAGAGTTCCAGAAAAACAAGTACTTCTGTTTTATTGACTATGCCAAAGCCTTTGACTGTGTGGATTACCACAAACTGTGGAAAGTTCTTAGAGAGATGGGAATACCAGACCACCAACCATTAGGGAAATACAAATCAAAACCACAGTGAGGTACCACTTCATGCCCACCAGGATGGTTTTAATTTAAAAAACAAGAGGAAAATAGTAAGTGTTGGCAAGGATGTAGGAACCTCACATACATGAAATATAAAGCAGCACCGCCGTTGTGGAAACAGTTTGGTGGATCCTCAAGTTAAACATAGAGTTACCATGTGACCCGGTAGTCCTGCTCACAGGTCTGTACCTAAGAGAGGAAAACACATGTCTGCACTGGAAAACTTGCACACAGATGTTTGTAACAGCGTTATTCATATTCATTTCCAAAAGGTAGAAGTGATCCAAATGTCCATAATCAGATGAGTGGATAAACAAATTGTGGTAGATGGACCCAGTGGAATATTATTCAGCCATAAAAAGAAATAAAATACTGATGTGGCAGCATGGATGAGCATCAGAAACATGCGAGGTGACAGAAGCCAGACGCAGAGCTCACTTATTTTTCTGTGAAATGTCTGGAATACATAAATTCAGAGACAGTTAGTTAGAGGTTACTGAGGGTGGAGGGAAGGAGAAATGGAGGGTGATTGCTCAGTGGGTGTGGGGTGTTTTGTGGGCTGATGGGAAGGGTTTTTGGCCATGCGGGGTCTTTGTTGCTGCCCGCGGGCTTCTCTCTAGGTGTGGCAAGCAGGGGCTGCTCCCTAGGTGGGGCGCACAGGCTTCCCAGGGGGCAGAGCGCCGGCTCTAGAGTGTGGGCTCAGTAGTCGTCGCGTACAAGCCTAGCTGCCTGACAGCACGTGGAATCTTCCCAGACCAGGGATGAACCTGTGTCCCAGCATTTGCTGGTGGATTCTTAACCTCTAGACCACCAGGAAAGTCCTGTACGTTCTGAATACAACAAATACCGCTCCATTTATGCTCTTAAAACTCGTTATATTTTATGTGAGTTTCACCTCTTTTTTAAAAAAGCATTATAGAAAGAAAGCCTGGTCAAGAAAGTGAAAAATTTTTTCATATTTCTACATCCTAATAAAGATATTTTATAGAAATATAGTTTAATGTATACATAATTTGCAGAATTATTGACGTGTTTTTTCAGTTGACGATTTGCAGTTATTTAATGCCTGCTTGGGAGGGTCTCCACATTGCTGTGTGCTCACTCCTGCCTCCTAACACAGGCTCTTAATGTGTTTGCTCCATAGTTCTGCTTGTGTAAGGGGCTGAAACTGCAGCACAGACAGACTCAGTGCTGGGTGAATGAAGGTGTGTTGAGAGAAAGGGCGCAGGATTTGTTCCTCTGACCTCGTCATCCCATCAAACCCCGGACTGGCCCCTTAACTGCTTCTTGGTCTGGTCATCTCCTCCCCACCACGGAGCAGGCCAGGCCCGGGGCCATGCTGTCCAGTAGCATGGATCCAGTCCAGTCTTTTTTCTTCAGTTCTTACTGAAGTATAGTGAACTTACAACGTTGTGTCGATTTCTGCTCTTCAGTGAAGTGATTCCGTTACACATGTATACCTTTTCATCTTCATTTACATTGTGGCTTAGCACTGGATATTGAGTATGTATCCTCGTGCAGAATAGTTGGCGTCTGCGAATCCCAAACTCTCATTCACCTCCTCCCCCACCTCCCCTCCCCCTTGGCAGCCACAAGTAGTCTGCTCTGTATCTGAGTCCGTATCTGAGGCGTGTTATTGGTGTTGGGGACTTTTAGTTGTTGTTTTCATATTTTATTTATTTTTGGCTGCGTCAGCTCTTTGTTATAGCGTGTGGGCTTCTCTCTAGTTGTGGCTTAGTTGCCCCGCAGCATGTGGAATCCTAGTTCCCCTACCAGGGCTCACACCCGCGTCCCCGGCACTGGAAGGCGAGTGCCTATGCACTGGGTCAGCAGAGAAGTCCCCCTGTGTCGATTTTTAGATTCCATGTGTAACTGATATCATATGGTATTTGTCTTTCTGACTTACTTCACTGGGTGTGACAGTCTCTGGGGCCATCCATGTTGCTGCAGATGGCTTTGTGTTCACTGTTTTTCATGGCAGAGTGGTGTTCCCTTGTATATGTGCACACACCTTCTTGACCCACTCCCCTGTGGACACTGAGGCTGTCTCCGTGTCCTGGCTATTGTGAATCGTGTTCAGTCTGTTGTTGCATCGCAACCGTGGCAGCTGCCTCCCGGGCACACAGCCCCGTCCTCCCACTTCACACTGGAGCCACACTGAGCCGGGAGCCCTGCTTTCTAGCTCATGTGCCTTGCCACCGTCCAGCTCTCCAGTGAAGGCAGTCATGCTTGATTTATGATAATTATGTTATTAAAATTCATATACTTGTTTGTACATCATTCCAGGTATCTAGAGGTTCTTAATTATTTTCCTTGTTCACCATTTCTCTGAAATAATTTGTAGTTCTCAGTTTTCACTACGGTTCAGGCAGGCTGTAAGTATTATCTTCATTGTACTAACTAAAAATTTGACCTGGAAGGAGGTCATGACTTCCCTTAAGCGATGCAGCTCAAAGTCTCTTCCTTTCCACTCTGTGCCAGGGTTTCTCAACAGCACTATTACGTTTTGGACCAGATGATTCTTACTTGGGGGGCTGTTTATTGTAGGCTGTTGAACAGCATCCCTGGCCTGTGCCCTCCAGATGCCAGTAGCACCCGCCACCCCCCTGATGATCAAAAGCTGTTTCCAGATACCGCCCTGGGGGTAAAATCACCCTGGTTAAGAACCACCATCCTGCACCAGCCAGCTCTAAGGCAGGAAGCTCGGTGGGTTCATTTGTACTGTGCCAGAGACTGTGCCTTGGTCTCTGATGACTGGGGGACCATCTCTGTGCAGTTCAGATCCTCAGAGCGGCGGCTTGTGGCTGGTGGTTCGGCCCCTTGGAGCCCGGCTTGTGGACTGGTGGTTTGGCCCCTTGGAGCAGTGGCTTGTGGCTGGTGGTTCGGCCCCTTGGAGCGGCGGCTTGTGGACTGGTGGTTCGGCCCCTTGGAGCCCGGCTTGTGGACTGGTGGTTCGGCCCCTTGGAGCAGTGGCTTGTGGCTGGTGGTTCGGCCCCTTGGAACCCAGCTTGTGGACTGGTGGTTCGGCCCCCTTGGAGCAGTGGCTTGTGGCTGGTGGTTCGGCCCCTTGGAGCGGCGGCTTGTGGACTGGTGGTTCGGCCCTTGGAGCCCGGCTCGTGGCGGGTGGCTCGGCCCCTTGGAGCCCGGCTCGTGGCGGGTGGCTCGGCCCCTTGGAGCCCGGCTCGTGGCGGGTGGCTCGGCCCCTTGGAGCCCGGCTCGTGGCGGGTGGCTCGGCCCCTTGGAGCCCGGCTCGTGGCGGGTGGCTCGGCCCCTTGGAGCCCGGCTTGTGGACTGGTGGTTCGGCCCCTTGGAGCCCGGCTCGTGGCTGGTGGCTCGGCCCCTTGGAGCCCGGCTCGTGGCTGGTGGCTCGGCCCCTTGGAGCCCGGCTCGTGGCTGGTGGCTCGGCCCCTTGGAGTGGCGGCTCGTGGCGGGTGGCTCGGCCCCTTGGAGCCCGGCTCGTGGCTGGTGGCTCGGCCCCTTGGAGCCCGGCTCGTGGCTGGTGGCTCGGCCCCTTGGAGTGGCGGCTCGTGGCGGGTGGCTCGGCCCCTTGGAGCCCGGCTCGTGGCTGGTGGCTCGGCCCCTTGGAGCCCGGCTCGTGGCTGGTGGCTCGGCCCCTTGGAGTGGCGGCTCGTGGCGGGTGGCTCGGCCCCTTGGAGCCCGGCTCGTGGCTGGTGGCTCGGCCCCTTGGAGCCCGGCTCGTGGCGGGTGGTGGCGCCAGCACCAGTGTCTCCAGCATCTGTGGGATTTGTGCTTTGTTGGTCTGGGCTTCCCTTCTCGATCACGTGACCTGATTTTTCCAAATGCACTTTTCTCCACGTAGGTCTGTACGCAGTGAAAATTCGAGCTGAGGCCATGCAGGAAGCCTCGGAAGCCGTGCCCAGTGGCATGTTGTCCGTCCTCGGCCAGCGTCAGTCCAAGTTTGCTGTCGCCTGTCTGGAAGCCCAGGAACACTGCAGGACTCGGGGCATAGAGAACCCCGTGTGCGAGGTGTCCAACTACCTCTTTCCTGACTGCAGAGTGATCTCAGGACACCTGGAGGTAGGTGTTGGTGGGAGCACCTTCCTAAAACCCAGTCCGGTGCAGAAGGTGGGACTTACTGCACACCCGGGAGCCCACCGAGCCTAACGGTGCTCTGCTCAGCCCTGGTCTCGGGAGGTGTTTGAGGGCCAGCGTGTCTGTGCTGGGGCGAGCGCGCCAGAGGGAGGCTGGGTACTGTCCCCACTCCGCCACATGCTCCCGTGATGAGGGACGACGGGACCCCAGGCAAATCCCCAGCCCACGTGGAGGGTAAAGGGGCTGAACCAGGTCATCTCCAGCGCCTCCCTGTGATGCGCTCTGGCCTCCTCGTGGCCTCTCGTCCCCTCGCTTCCTCAGAGGAGCAGCTGTCTCCTGCTGGGTCGCCCTGCTTTTCCTGAGGTGTCTGTTTTTGCACACTTTCCTCTGTCCATCCTCCACTCACTGCCGACATCCTTTCTCAGGCAGAGGACACACAGAGGGATCAGCCAGGGTTCCTGCCGTCAAAGGAAGGCAGCTGTGAACGAAAGACTCTGGGTTTCAGGGCACCGTAGGGGTCAGGCTGGCTACCAGATGGGCTGAGGAGGCGGCCCAGGAGGCACTGCCTAGAGAATGGGGTTGCCAGGAGCAGGGGCGCCCCAGGCCAAGAGAAGCCCCAGGCAGCAGGGGCGGCTCTGTGCCGTGCGCCTGGCTGGGGCCTGAGGGGTGCAGAAGTCAGGCCGGTGCTGCCCCATCCTGGCTCAGCCCATCCAGTCCTCACGGCCAGTCCTGTGCTCTGAGCAGGGCGGCTCAGCTGCAGGAAGCTCAGGCAGAGAGGCCAGCGCCCTTGATGGTGGAGGTGGGAGGAGGGCTCACATCCGTTCTCCTCTCAGCCATGCTGGGCTCCTCCCATCCGTAAGGCCTTGCCGATCCGTGTACAGGGGTCCTTCTATAGCTCCTCTGAACCAGGGAAAGCCAGCGGGTTCCTCCTGGGGCCATTCTGAGATGATGGGAAGACCAGCTGCAGTGACCCCAAGCTCATCATGGAGCTGGCTGTTCATTCCGGTGGGTAGCCTTGGAAGAGCCTGGAATGGGCCAGGAGGGGCAGGCGTCTCCCTCTCTGGCTCCAAGACAGGTGGGTGGGCATCAGTCCAGGTGGCAACTCCCGGACTCCCCAGGTTCACCTTTTTGGTGCCGCAGGAAGTGCTGTAGCAAAGAGCTCAGGTGTGGGCACGTCACCTGGGCAGTGGAGCCCTTCCCAACGGTGGATGTGGAACAGCTTGCCCTCTCCTAGACCCGGGCCTGGGCTGAGCGCCAGCCACAGGAGCCTCTGGACCCTGGGACTGTGGCCTTGACTCCTGCTACAACTCGAGTGGGGTGAGTCCAGAGACTTCCCCCGGAAACACTTAGATCCCAGCAGTGATGTAGGAAGTGCCACTGAGTAGTTGTCTCCATAGAGGCCGGTGATCGGACAGCTGCAAGCGAGGTGGGAAGGGCTTGGGCTGTGGAGCCCAAGAGGCCTCTGTGGGGAGGCTCCAGAGGCACGTCCCTCAGGGTGATAGAGACAGATGGAGCGTGGGCTTGGGAGCTCCAGGTCAGGCCGGACTCTGCTGCAGTGAGGGCCAGACCCCGCCGTGCTGCCCACACGCGGGGGCCGCCCTCTGTGACGGCTCGCTGTGCCGGGCTCTGCTCCACGTGGCTTTGCTCCAGGGCTCAGACAGCTAAGTGACCTTGGTGTGGAATAGACAGGCTCAGGGCACAGGCTGGTGACCTCTGATGAGCCACAGGCTGCACTCCTACAGGGCGGGGCCCTCGGAGCAGGCCGAACGAGCACCATCCAACAGAAAACATTAACCCCTCCTACCCTCTGGGGACACAGAGAGCTACCCTGCTTTATTTTTTCATGTTACTAATCCCAGGGCTTGGTAACAAGGCAGTAATTGCTAACCCTTCTGTAGAGCTTGTATACCAGGCATAGTTCTTATCAGAGTCCTGAGATAACTATTGTTGTTATCCCCATTTTTACAGGTCAGGAAACTGAGGCAGAGAGAAGTAAAGCAAAATTTCCCAAGGTCACTCAGCTACTGTGACTTTCTTGAGTCTTCAGGAGCAGCTGGCCCAGCTTCTGAGCAGGCCATGGGTGGCATCAGGTTGGAGGGACACAGCAGACGGGTTGGTGCCTAGGAAGCCCTTTGCTGGATCCCAGGGAAGGGCTGTCAGGGTCGTAGGCCTTGGGCTATGTCCTGAGGGTGCAGGATCTCTTAAGAATATACACCATTTCAAAGATATTTGCCAAGTATGTTGTGGTTCTAAGTCTGGGCCTGTTAGTCCCAGAGGCCCCTCTGGACGGAGGAGCCTTCAGGGAGTGGCTTTGGGCTGCAGGGAAGGAGAGCTTTGGTCTTCTCTAGAGAAACACCAGATGAGAGCTTTCAGACCCTAGATTGTGATTTGAGACTCGGAGTCTCCTGAATTGTCATCCTGAAATTTACAGAGTAATAAGGAAACAAGCTTAAACAGTTACGAGGAGTAGCATGATTAGATGCTTTTTCGTGTATCAGATCCTTTCACACCTCCTGTCTGGTCACTTCCCAGCAGTCTTATGACGTAAATGAAATTGTGCTCATTTCACAGATGGAATAAAAGAAGTTCAGGGACTTGCCTGGGGCCACCGAGCTGGGTGACGGAGCTGGGACAGGACCGCGTTTCCCAGCCTTGGCTCTCTTTCAGGCGTAGGGTGGTCACCTGCCCAGGCGGGGCGTGCGAATGGTCAGAAGGGCTTCCGGGACACCGACTTTGCAACTGCACGGGGTGAAATACACACGCGGTTGTGTAGAGAGATGCATATTCTCTACGGAGGACTGATGGCATCACACCCTCGCTGTGTGTTTCTTCCCCTGAGATTCGCTGGCTTAAACCTCCCATTTTTCTTCCAGGCTCTGCAGTTTCTCCAGAAGAATTCCTCTAAGTATCACTTCAGACGCACCAAGATGTTGCCGGTTAGCGGTGGGTTCCACACCCGCCTCATGGAGCCGGCCGTGGAGCCCCTGGCGCAAGTGTTAAAGGCGATTGATGTCAAGAAGCCCCTGGTTTCCGTGCACTCGAACGTCGATGGGAACAGATACATGCATCCCAAACACATCCAGAAGCTGCTGGCGCAGCAGGTGGTCTCGCCGGTGAAGTGGGAGCAGACGATGCACGCCATATATGAGAGGAGGAAGGGCACTACGTTCCCCCAGACGTTCGAGGTGGGGCCTGGGAAGCAGCTGGGCGCCATCCTGAGGAGCTGTAACCTGCAGGCCTGGAGGTCCTACAGCCACGTGGAGGTGCTGGAGGCCGGCGAGGACCCAGAGGAGCCCCTGTAGGGCCTCCCGCGGGCCCTGGCATGGACGGGCCACGGCCGAGGAGGACTCGGGCTCCGGGGGGCTGAGCCCAGCCTGGCCTTCCTGTCAGGCCGCTGCCTCCGCGTGAGCAGGAGGGTAGTGTGCTTTGAATGCCGTGTGGAAAGCACTAGAAACGAGTGTTTCTTCACACGCCGGTGTCCATCTCTCCCCAGCATGTCTGAGTGCTGGGGAGCTGCAGCTGTGCTGATTCTGTGAAGACCTGTGGGTCCACCCCTGCCTCCCGGGCAGCTCACGTCGCCTGTCCAGGGCTCAGGTGGCTGCTCCGTAGGCAGGAGTGCTCTGAGGCCTGGGAAGGCCGGCCTGCTGCCGCGTGGGCGCTGTGGGCCATAGCTTGAGGCCAGCGCCAAACTCCCTCTGTTGGCCCAGCCTCCTCTGGACATGATGCAGCCAAAACCTTAGCTCCTTTGCCCCTGAATCCAAAGGGCTTTAGGACCCAGCGGGCCTTGGCAGCCATTCGGTCCCCATCACTCAACAGTTGGGAGACAGTGCCCCGTATGTTTACTTACCCAACAGAAAGCATCGAGTGCCTACTATATGCCAGGGAGCAAGTGACCTCTGCCTTGGTGGGGAAAAAGGCCCTTTAGCAAGGTGGGAGTGGCGTGGGGAGGGCGGCCTGCGTCCTCCCCCAACCCCACATCACCCCTTCCGACCGCAGTCACCGAGTGCCTGCTGTGTGCCCAGGGCCGAGCCCAGCTCGGGCCGCCCACCAAGCTTATCCTCAGCCTGCTCCACACCGGAGCACAGCGCAGGGCCCCGCTCCTGATTCATTATTAACTGTGATCAGTTCTCACCTTCTGGGGTGGTTTTTTCATTACACAGTGATACTGGGAAAATCTCACTGGGGATGAAGTGTCTGAGCTCGTCTTTAAACCTCACCGTCTTGTAGGCATACATCAAACCCTGGGTAGGGTATCTCTTTAATTAATTGAAGTCTAGTCAATCTACATTGTTGTATTAACTTCTGGTGTACAGCAAAGCGATTCCGCTACATATGTTAATATATAACATTCTTTTTCATATTCCTCTCCATTATGGTTTAATCGCAGGATAACTGAGCATGGCTCCTTGTGCTGTACGGTGTGATCTTGTGGTTCATCTGTCTTATGTGTAGTACTTTGTATCTGCGAACCCCAAGCTCCGAAGGGTTTCTCATTTTTAGTTCTGTTTCCCAACTAGAGTGCCGATGGCCTTTGAGCAGAACCAGTCTTCACTGTGTGGGACAGTCGCCTGCTCGTGGGCCGCTGTCCTGGCCCCTAGCGATTCCACGGCAGTTGAATTTCTGGGGATTGTGACCCCAGACACGCCCGCCTGTGTCCACAGCCCACAGCCCTCCCACGGCTGAGAATCACTGCCGCAGATCCTTGTTGCACCAAGGCCTAGTTTGCATGCTCTTTGGAGCACAATGAAGAACTGTTTCTTCAAACTTTGTTTTATTCAGTTCAGTCGCTCAGTCATGTCCAAGTCTTTGCAACCCCATGGACTGCAGCACGCCAGGCCTCCCTGTCCATCACCAACTCCCGGAGTTTACTCAAACTCATGTTCATTGAGTCAGTGACGCCATCCAACCATCTCATCCTCTGTCGTCCCCTTCTCCTGCCTTCAGTCTTTCCCAGCATCAGGGTCTTTTCCAAAGAATCAGTTCTTCACATCAGGTGACCAAAGGGTTGGAGTTTCAGCTTCAGCATCAGTCCTTCCAGTGAATATTCAGGACTGATTTCCCGTCAGTCCTTCCAATGAATATTCAGGACTGATTTCCCTTAGGAAGGACTGGTTGGATCTCCTTTGTTTTGTTAGAGAATTTCAAATCTTCACGAAGAACTTTGTCAAGTTTGTACTTTTTTATTTTTGGCTGTGCGGGGTCTTCCTTGCTGCCCAGACTTTCTCTAGTTGCCGTAAAAGGGGCTGCTCTCTAGTTGCGGTGTGGGCTTCTCACTGCGGGGGCTTTTCTGGTTGGGGAGCACAGGCTCTAAGATACAGGGTGCGGGCTCAGGATTGTGGCACGTGGGGTCCCCCTGGAGCAGAGATGGAGCCCATCTCCTGCACTGGCAGGCGGATTCTTTCCCACTGAGCCCCTAGGGAAGCCCTTGTTACTCTGTAAACAATTGCTGAGTCTGCTGGAACCCCCTTGGCTGAGAGCTTTCAGTAACAGGCAGCCTGGGAGACCATGCCATCTCCGCAGTCCAGTCCAGGTGCAGGCATCTGGCTGCACCTCGGACAGCTCTGAGGAGCACAGCCCCACAGGTGGGCAGCGGAGGGCGGGCCGTCCAGGCTGCAGGCCTCACTGCTCCTCTGGGCACAGCTGCCTGTCTCAGGGGCCGCCCAGTAGGAGTCATGTGGCCAGTGGGTGACCACGTCACCCCAGCCGTCTGCCTGACAGGGACCAGCCTCTGGCTCTCCCTTTTGGACACTGGAGAGTCATTTCTGGTGTTGCTGTGGACACAAGATTGAGACCGGTTTCAGCTCCTCTGCTCCTGTGGAAACTGCCACATGGAGCAGCCAGAGCCATCTCGGTCAAGTCCCCTGCCTCTGGGCGCGTTTCCCCCATCACAGGCGCAGTGGGCAGGGCTCCACATCTATTCCAGGAGCCCTGGGTTGGGAGTGGGTGGGCCCTCTCCCTGCCCACCCCCCCCAACCTCCAATTGAATCCTGCAGAAATGGCAGATTGTGCCGAGAGCTACAGGAGTCGTCCTGGGGTGAGGGCCCAGGACCACAGTGGGTCCTGCATCCTGTTTCTCGGCAGGACCTTGGCCAGCTCCTGCCCCCATGGGGACGATACCACCGCTGTCCTTAATCTGAGGGCTCTCGCTCACCCTGAGGTGGGACTCACACCTGCCACCACCTCTCTGGACCCCACGTCAGTGGAGAAGCTTGGAGTGTTTCTCTTTCCAGCCACCTGACTCCCCGGGTCTGCCTGGGAAGGGGCACCGTGCCCTCAGTGGTCTGCGTGTCCACCGTGCATGCAGCGGTGCCCTGGGGCCTGCCAGAGACCTGCCGCAGGAGATGGGGGGCGGTGGGAGGCATTGTGTGGAAATTCTCGAGTCATATGGCCAGTGGGTGACATGTCACCCCTGCCCTCTGTCTGACAGGGACAAGCCTCTGGCTCTCCCTTTTGGACACTGGAGAGTCATCTCTGATGTTGCTTTGGACACAAGATTGAGACCGGTTTCAGCACCTCTGCTCCTGTGGAAACTGCCACGTGGAGCAGCCGGAATGGGTTTCACTCTGGATCCCAATCTCACTGGATTGGAGGATCCTGGGGTGATGTAAGTCTAGGCCATCTCGGTCAAGTCCCCTGCCTCTAAGCCTCAGTTTCCCCCATCGGGGGGCTTGTCCAGGTGGATGGGAGTGAAGTGCTGGCCCTACGTGGCCGGATCCGCATCAGCTCAGAAGGTCAAGAGCCGCGTGGGAGCTAGAGCTGCGGCAGGCAGGCCCGGGCTGGCATGAACCAGTAGACAGTGGGGCCAACGCTGGCCCGTCTGCCTCCGCACCCCAGCCTATCCCCACCCCAGGGCCTTTGTACCACAGTCCGGCTCCCCCAGCCCCTCCTCGGAGAGGACTCGTCTCACCCCCTGCAGTCCCCGGCGTTTTCTCAGTCTCCTGGTGCCCTCAGCACACACCGGACAATACTCTTAGCTGATGGATGTGCTGCTTTTCCTTCCGTAAAGAGACTGTAAAATCTGAGCCAGGGACCTGTGCCTTCTTTACATCCCCAGAACCTACACCAGCAGCTGATGTAGTGCAGTGGGCGCTCCTGGTGCCACGGGTGGAAAGAGTGTTGCAAACCCCAGGACAGGACGACCCTGGCAAACGGTATCCCTGAATTCACGCAGGGAAAAGTCACACCCCAGCTAGCATCAGCCGCATCCAGAGGCTCCATACGATGTTTCCGGCTCCTCTCTCCTCTGAGGAGCCCCAAACTCCTTGGAAAGCCATGGACATCCACATGGGTTACATGGCTAGATGGGCAGTTAGTCCTGAGAGCTCAAGATGGAGCTAGCGGGGAGGACTTCCTGGAAGAGGCACCTCTGGATTTGGCCTTGCCACATCCTTAGCTATTCTACAGTGGGTCTCTGGGCCTTGGAGTCAGTAGATCACACAGGATGAGCCCTCCAGTCACTCCCGGGTCTATGAGCTTGGTGGGAGTGTGGTACCAGTCTGGGATGGAGAGTGAGCTCTCCAGACAAAGCCAGCTGCACAGATGGGGCATCCCAGCCATTGCCTGGGAACCAGGAGATTCTGGGCTCCACCACCTAGCCCTGCCATGAGGTTTAGGGTTAGGGTTAGGGTTAGGGTCTTGGGGCCTGACATGGTGACACCTCACAGGAAAGGGAGTGAAGTCAGGCCTCAAAGCCGTGGAGGGCCAGACCCTGGGGAGCTGCAGCGTAAGGCCTGGGGGCATGGCGGTCCCTTCAGTCATGAGGGTTGGAAGGTGTGCAGGGGCCTGGGCAGGATGGAGGGGGCAGGGTCCGACCAGCCTGCTGGCAGGCGGGGCATAGCTGCACCTGCTGGGTCAGCTCCAGGGCTGAGTGGGGGTCAGCAAAGACCATCCCTGAGTCCTGGCGGGGGTGGAGGATGAGACTGCAAAAGATGCTGAGGGCCAGGGAATGGAACGGGGGTGGTGGAACTGGAAGGTGGCTCACCCCAGCCCAGGGCTGGCACAAGGTGGTGGGGGGAGACAGCACCAGAGGAAAGAGGGCCCGCCTCTCAGGGTTTAGAAGCTGCCCTGGGTCAGGTCTGGGGTGGGCTGAGCCCACAGGATGGGGGCCTGGCTTCTCTGCACCCCCGTGGGCGTGACGATCCCCAGCAGGGAGCCCTGGATGAGTAGACGCAAGGAGGGCAGACGGCCCAATTGTAAGAGGCACTGACAGCCCAAAGGAAGGTATCCCTGACAGCAGGCTTCAAGCATCAAGACGTGATAAGGGAGTAATCCAGCTCATGCAGGCCAAACAGCACACCAGCCGTGGAAGGTGCAGGAAGGAGCTGGGAGCCAGGTGGTACCGCAGGTGCCCTGGTGACCCGGAGCACACCCTGCCTTCCCCTACACCCCACCGGCAGGATGCAGCCCACCGACCCCCAGAGAGGACCAGAGACTGGTTGGAAACCAACATTTTATTGAGCTCTCCTCGCCCCACAGAAATCTATTCCAGCAGATTCTCTGTGCCACGGGCATCCCAGACACGGGGGTGTGACCAGCACTCCCCCCGCCGCCCCCTGTTCGACCAACCCGTGAGAGGGAGGCTCCATCCCAGGACAGGCCACCGCAGAGCGGGCTGGCGCCGGGAGAGCAGGTCGTTAACCAGTAACGACCCCATAGGTATAATAAATTTCATTTCTCTTACAAAAAAAAAAGAAAACTAGTATGAACCTCAGTGTCCCAGCACTCAGAGTTTAAATTAAAAAAAAAAAAAAAAGCATCATCAGAAAACAGTTAAAAGACAACACCACCAAAACAGGACCACCGCCAGGGTGGTGGTCGGGAGGGAGGGGCCAGCCCCACCCCAACACTGACCAGCAGCTCCGTCAGTGGAGGCGGCACCCCCAGCTGAGCATTGCCACCACCAGCAGGGACAGCGCCAGCTCGGGCCACAGGCTGGGAGACACCTGTGGGATGAAGGTGGCGACAGGTGAGGACCTCCAGTCGGCAGGAGGCCCACCTGTTCAACGCCCGCCCCCGCCCCCCCCCCTCCCCCACCCTGGGGACGGGGAGCCAGCCAGGCGAGGGTGGGAACGGGGGTGGTGCGGGGAGTCATCAGGTAACGGAGCTGCAAGAAGAACTGGGGGGTCTGGGACCGGGTGACCGGAAAGATGGGAAACACGGGAGGGGCAGGAGAGGACCGTGGCCCTGAGGAGGCGGCAGGAGAGGAGGCCAGCCCACTGGGGGCTGCTGGTCTGCCAGGAAAACCGGTGTGATATTGACAGAATGGACTGGGGCACTGTTGGGGAGGGAAGGGGAGGGATCTGGAAAGCTGCTCGCTGGGACAAGAGGCAACTGTGAGCAGCCGGTCTGCCTGATGAAGGCAATTCCTGGCAGAGGGGGAAAAACATAGCCCAGATGAGGAAGCAGATACGTGCATCCAGCCCATGAGCCACAGCCTCAAACCCAGAGGCCCCTGGGGACCAGGCAGTGGCAGAAGATGCGGGGAGCAGGCCAGACGAGACAGTCGGGAGTGACATCCAGAGAGGGTGAGCCCCAAGCAGCTGCTCCAGAGCAGTCACCACTCACCGGATGGGAATCAAGGTCAGGAGTTCAAGGCTCGCTTACCCGGTCCCTGAGAGTCAGGAAGCTCCAGAGCCTACGGTTCTCCCTGAGGTTGGTGAAAGCAGCCATAAAGCTTCTCAGAACATCCCTGAGCCCTACGTGGCTGTAGGGGAAAAACAAGCTGCAAGACAGAAAAGGGGGCAGGGCCGTTACACAGGAATGGGCAAAAGGTGGCCCACAGGGGACCGCTGGGGAGGAGAGGGCCTGTCCCCTCCCACCCACTGTCACCCAGCCCTCTGGTTATAAATTCACCCTGGTGGGGATCTGGACTTGTGTCCTGGGAGCTGGGCGATGCACCACTGCTCATGGGCTCCCAGAGGCCGGTGCAAGAGGAGTCGTGTTCCGAGAGAGACCCGGGCCCCTCTAAGGCAGGCTGCCTCCCCGGACACCAAGACCCCCTGCCAGCTTGCATCCTGGTCTTCAGTAGTCAAGGCTCTCTCTGGTCTCACCCGGGCAAGTCTGCGAGGTTCTGAGAACCCGCAGGGAAGCTGGCAAATGCTGGCAGCTGAGTCCTCCTGCAAGGACCCCCACCCCCATGCAGAAGGCTCTGCCCATAACGCTGGGCACGGAGCTCCATCCCGGCTCCCTGAGCACTTCCTGTCGTCTTCAGTCAAGACTCTTCTGGAAAGGGGCTATCTTGGCTTGAGGATAGCGGGGAGAGGAGGGCACTGGGGTCTGTGGCCCTGGACAGCTCCAGGGACTAGGGGGCTCTGGGCTCTGGGCTGCTCCCCTCCCCACCGGGAGTGGAGCTGCGGGGGGCCAGCCCTGGTCTACGGGCGTCCTCGGCCCAGTGGAGCTTGTCACCTGTACATGGTCATCCAGAAGGGCTCAACGAACTGGGGCAGCAGCAACCTCAGCTCCATCTCATCGGCAATGGAGGCCAGCTGCATGGCCAGGTAGTGTGGAGTGTCACTGCGGGGAGGCAAGGAAAGGGACCTGGGGTGGTTGGGCTGGGGACCCCACGCCCCCAGACCCCCAGATCCACTCCCAGATCCACCAAGGTGGGGGCAGGGAACCCTCGCACGCCCCCTCCTCTGGTTCCTACTTTGCTTCAGAAGAAGCCAGTGAGGTCCCATCCCCAGAGAAGGTCCCTGGAGCACAGATGCTGGACCCTGGGGAGGGGGCTGCCCCAGGGGAGCCTGCCCCCACCCCCCACCTTGTGGGAGGGCAGGGAGATACTCAATGCCTGTGACAACAGTTGGCCTCCCTTCCCCTCCAAGGTAATCCGAGCGCCCCGGAGAGTCCAGGGAGGTACCCTGGGACGTGTTTCCCAGTCCCTAATCCAGAACCCACCTCTGATGTCACCACCCCTTCTGAGGAAGGAGGGGCTACCTGGCCCTCCCCCACCACTGACTCCCCAATGGAAACGATGGAAACAGAGATGCTCACATTCACACCCTGGGCACCTGGGCCGGCTTCAGCCTTGCTCCCAGGGGGCTGCCCACATTCCAACCTGGTGACTTGGCTGGAAATTCCCCGGACTCCAAGTCCCTCCCAGCCTAGCCCCGGCCACCTGCCCAGTCTGGGCGGGGAGGTGGAGGGAGGAGAGGAAGCGGGGGGACGGTGACGCTAGGGAGGGCTGGCGGGCAATCAGGTGGCAGGCTAAAGTCAGGATGACACTGCCCCCAACTCCATCTACACGGAGGGGAAGGGGGCAGGTTTCCAAGTCCCTCCATCCCTAAGATTCCGACCAGCCCCAAGCCCAAGCCCAAGGCTTAATAATGGCTAAGACTCTTCCGAGGCCTGAAGCAGGAGGGAAGCCTCTAGAATCCTGGCACTGATGCTGGGACAGTCTCCTCCTCCCTGCCTTGATCGTCAGGGTTGGGAACTGCATCTGAAACCGCCTCCTTCTGGTTCTCTAAAACCAAATCCATCTCTTATGAGACCTTGATGAGAATGTGGTCAGAAGGGCCAGGAGGCACTCCGTCAAGGCCACGAGCTTGAGTCATTCTGATGGCCAGCACTGCAGGGCGGTCCTGGGACTGACTATGCTGGGTGCTTGGAGGGGTTCCTCTGTGAGCAGCTCCGCCCAGGGCGCTTGCCTCCGTGACCACGCCCGGGGAATTTCCACGCTGCAGCCCTGCCCGGAGAACGCAGAGGGCTCTGCTAACCACCTGCCACAGTCATTAACCAGGAATGAGGGTGGGCCGGGCCCAAGGTTACCCCTACCTGTAGGGGGAGATGGGCTGGAACTCCAAGATACTGGTCACACCGGGAAGCCCTGAATCTTGGTCGTCCAGGAAGCCTGGGCCATGGTTTTGTAGGAAGGTGTACAAAAAGAGGTTCCTAGAGAGAGGTCTTGCTTGGTACATTTCTTCTCTGGAAGAAAAAAGACAAGGAGAGGATGCTCAGAAGTGTGCGATCTGGGGTGTCATTTACTAGCACCTTACCTCTACCCCGGCCCCCCTGGCATGAATTCTGCTGTGTTCCTCTGGGAGGGTCACCGTGCCTCTCTGTTCTCTCTCATCCATCTCTCAGGGATTTGGAGAAGATTTATAAGGGGTCTTGCCGTCTTCCTTTGTGAAAAGAGAATCAGGGACTTCTTCCCTGGTGGTCCAGGGGTTAGGACTTGACACTTACACTGCCGTGGCCCAGGTTCACTTCTTGGTTGGGGAACTAAGATCCCGCAAGTCACACGGTGCGGCCCCCCAAAAAGAGAAAACCAGACTATAAATGCAAGGCTCTAATGCTGTCCCCAAGAGGCCTATAGTCAAATAAAAAATCCCAAATGTCTTGTGTCATAGTGGACTAAGGCTGGGCTCCATCCAGAGTGCCAATTCCTTGAGTTCTGCCAGCTTCCTACTGCTACTCCCCCTAAGCAGAAAGAGGCAAATATCACAGGCTAAGCAAGGAAAAGTCATTCCCAATCCCAACTCTCAGAGAGATAGTGTCAGTTTTTAAACACATGCACAGCATAGCACACACATTTTCAAAACTGGGATCACGCCTAGGAGTGGGGTTGGATGAACTGGGAGACTGGGATTGACATATATCAAAGCCATGGTTTTTCCAGTAGTCATGTATGGATGTGAGAGTTGGACCATAAAGAAGGCCAAGAACCAAAGAACTGATGCTTTTGGACTGTGGTGCTGGAGCAGACTCTTGAGAGTCCTTTGGACTGCAAGGAGATCAACCAGTCAATCCTAAAGGAAATCAATTCTGAATATTCATTGGAAGGACTGATGCTGAAACTAAAACTCCAATCCTTTGGCCACCTGATGCGAAGAACTGACTCATTGGAAAAGACCCTGATGCTGGGAAAGGTTGAAGGCAGGAGGAGAAGGGGATGACAGAGGATGAGAAGGTTGGATGGCATCACCAACTCAATGGACATGAGTTTGAGCAAACTCTGGGAGATGGTGAAGGACAAGGAAGCCTGGTGTGCTGCAGTCCATGGGGTTGAAAAGAGTTGGATACCACTTAGCGACTGAACAACAAAATGTATAAAACAGATAACTAATGAGAACCTTAAAAAAAAAAAAAAATGGGATCACTCCTTCCCCAGTATTTTATAACCTCCTTTCTCCACTTGACTGTCTCACCTCTCCACTCCCTGGGCTCCTTGCTAATAGAGCTAGCTTTCACTGGGGTGGCCCTGACGTGTGTTCGCCAGTTCTAATACTTCTGTTCTCACTTTCCCCGGCATGCCTTGCAGCTAGTGGTGGGCCTGTAACCCACTTGCGGTCAATGAGGTCTCAGTCTGACCTGGGGGTTGAAAGGAAGCAGACACGGACTGGGCAGCTCTGTTTACATCATCACGTGTGACAGATGGTTAGGCCTACGACAGTGCTCGCCAGAATTCACCCCACCCTGCATCAAACAGCCTTTGCTCCAGAACACAATGAAGAGCCAAACGGCCTGAGTTCGAATCCCAGCCCTTCCACTCAGGAGCTGTGTGATGTCACAGTTTTCTCATCGGTAGTAAAGTCATGCTCAAGATTCTCCAAGCCAGGCTTCAGCAATACGTGAACCATGAACTTCCTGATGTTCAAGCTGCTTTTAGAAAAGGCAGAGGAACCAGAGATCAAATTGCCAACATCCGCTGGATCATGGAAAAAGCAACAGAGTTCCAGAAAAGCATCTATTTCTGCTTTATTGACTATGCCAAAGCCTTTGACTGTGTGGATCACAGTAGACTGTGGAAAATTCTGAGAGAGATGGGAATACCAGACCACCTGATCTGCCTCTTGAGAAATCTGTATGCAGGTCAGGAAGCAACAGTAAGAACTGGCCATGGAACAACAGACTGGTTCCAAATAGGAAAAGGAGTACGTCAAGGCTGCATATTGTCACCCTGCTTATTTAACTTATATGCAGAGTACATCATGAGAAATACTGGACTGGAAGAAACACAAGTTGGAATCAAGATTGCCAGGAGAAATATCAATAACCTCAGATATGCAGATGCTGCTGCTGCTGCTGCTGCTAAGTCGCTTCAGTCATGTCCGACTCTGTGCGACCCCATAGACGGCAGCCCATCAGGCTCCCCCGTCCCTGGGATTCTCCAGGCAAGAACACTGGAGTGGGTTGCCATTTCCTTCTCCAATGCATGAAAGTGAAAAGTGAAAGTGAAGTCGCTCAGTCGTGTCCGACTCTTAGTGACCCCATGGACTGGAACCTACCAGGCTCCTCTGTCCATGGAATTTTCCAGGCAAAAGTACTGGGGTGGGGTGCCATTGCCTGACACCACCCTTATGGCAGAAAGTAAAGAGGAACTAAAAAGCCTCTTGATGAAAGTGAAAGTGGAGAGTGAAAAGGTTGGCTTAAAGCTCAACATTCAGAAAACGAAGATCATGGCATCCAGTCCCATCACTTCATGGGAAATAGATGGGGAAACAGTGGAAACAGTGTCAGACTTTATTTTGAGGGGGGCTCCAAAATCACTGCAGATGGTGACTGCAGCCATGAAATTAAAAGACACTCCTTGGAAGGAAAGTTATGATCAACCTAGACAGCATATTGAAAAGCAGAGACATTACTTTGCCAACAAAGGTTCGTCTAGTCAAGGCTATGGTTTTTCCTGTGGTCATGTATGGATGTGAGAGTTGGACTGTGAAGAAGGCTGAGCGCCGAAGAATTGATGCTTTTGAACTGTGGTGTTGGAGAAGACTCTTGAGAGTCCCTTGGACTGCAAGGAGATCCAACCAGTCCATTCTGAAGGAGATCAGCCCTGGGATTTCTTTGGAAGGAATGATGCTAAAGCTGAAGCTCCAGTACTTTGGCCACCTCATGCAAAGAGTTGACTCATTAGAAATGACTCTGATGCTGGGAGGGATTGAGGGCAGGAGGAGAAGGGGACGACAGAGGATGAGATGGCTGGATGGCATCACTAACTCAATGGACATGAGTCTGAGTGAATTCCGGGAGTTGGTGATGGACAGAGAGGCCTAGTGTGCTGTGATTCATGGGGTTGCAAAGAGTCGGACACGACTGAGCAGCTGAACTGAACTGAATTGAAGGTGTCAGGAGCACCCCCCGCCACTAGGCTGCTGGGGGATGAAGGAACCTCCTGTAAGTGTCAAAACAGTTTTGAAAACATTGATCCATTTATTTGGCTCAGTGTTGGGTCTCAGTGTATCATGTGGGACCTTTCATCCCGGTGCTCCGACTCTCTAGCTGTGACGTGCCCATTTAGTTGCTCCAAGGTATGTGGAATCTTAGTTCCCCGACCAGGGTACCTACCTCCATCCCCTGCACTGCAAGGCAGATTCCTAACCTCTGGACCATCAGGGGCGTCCCAAGTACTAATGCTTTGAGCACAGCCTGGTGGGGAGCAGCACTGTTATGACCTCTGTACCTCAATCCACTATTCTTTCAAGAATAATTAATGGTAGGGACTTCCCTGGAGTCCCGTGGTTAGGACTCTGTGCTTCCACGGCAGGGGGCACCAGTTCCACTGCTGGTCGGGGGAACTAAGATCCCATATGCCATGGATGTGGCACCTCCCCCAAAAAAACTTAATTGTATCAACAATCACCTGCTTTACACCCGGGCCTCCTGCTCCCCAGGCCACGTGGACCAATGTTCATTCCTGACTGCAACTAACAGGTTAGTCGCAAGCACAGGGACGCAGAGCCACACCCAGAGCGCTCCCCGTGCTCTCAGCGCTAAAGGGCGATGGCTGGAAACGCAAAGACAGGGCAGGGGTTCGTGGGCAGGCAGGTAAGTTTCCTGGGTCCTCCAGGTGCCGCCAGGCAAGTCTAGACAAGTCATTCTCAACAATGCAACCAAGCTGCACGCAGAGATGGATATGACATCATTTGATGGTGCACACAGGTATCTGGGTGTCTGGGGCACCCTGGCCTTTGAGAAAGAAATCGCATAAGGACAGCATTGTTCCACAGAGAATACATGGCCAGAGTCTGCATCAAAGGGAGCGGGCTGCTTCAGTTTCCCGGGAGAGAAACAGTTTTACATCTGTTCCAGATGAAAGCGTGACGTGAAAGGCAGGTCACGGGCGCTGGGGCTGGAGGGAGCTGACGTGTAAATACAGCCACAGGGACCACAAAAGAGCCCCAGTCTGACAGATGCCACATGCACCTGTCAGGACAGCCCCATCCCCCCGTGGGCTGAAAGGCGCTGTCAGGTCAGACCTGGTGGGTGGAGCCAGGAGGGTGGCGCCTGGCACCCAAGGCGGGGTGAGGGGAAGGATGCAGCCACCTGCTGAGGGCACCTGCAGGCAAAGTGTTAAAAGCAGGCTGCCCCTGCCGCCAGCAACCCCACCCCAACCCTGCTGCCAACCAGCAGGCCCGCGCACACAGACAGGGAGGGTCCCGGGGATGTCTCTAAGACCCCTAAAAGGCTGTTAGCAACACAGACACCCAGTGCAGGTGCCACTCTGGTGCCTAAATCCTCACCCATTCGTTCTGGGGTCTATCAGTTAAAAGCTATGGAGTGAGTCTAGAGCCACCTGCCACACCGCCCGAAAGAGTAGATGACATAACTAGTGCGGTTTGAAGCCACTTCTGTAGCCGGGGATGACTACTATCCCTCCCACTTATGATTGCTATGCTATGCTATGCTAAGTCACTTCAGTCGTGTCCGACTGTGTGTGAACCCATAGACAGCAGCCTACCAGGCTCCCCCGTCCCTGGGATTCTCCAGGCAAGAACACTGGGGTGGGTTGCCATTTCCTTCTCCAATGCATGAAAGTGAAAAGAGAAAGTGAAGTCGCTCAGTCATGTCTGACTCTTAGCAACCCCATGGACTGCAGCCTACCAGGCTCCTCCATCTATGGGATTTTCCAGGCAAGAGTACTGGAGTGGGGTGCCATTGCCTTCTCCGCCCCCTTATGATTAGGAGATGCTGAACCAGGGTCACAGACTCTGTTCCCAGGTCAACCCCCCCCCCCCGGAAGGAGGGGCACTGATGCCATGGTGGGGAGGGGAGTGGACTTAAGTTAGACTTATAGGGAAAATGGTAAATGAGTCTTTTTCTCCGGGGCTTCCCTGGCGGCTCAGTGGTAAAGAACCTGCCTGCCAATGCAGGAGACTCAGGTTTGATCCCTGGATGGGGAAGACATTCTGGAGGAAGAAATGGCAACCCACTCCAGTAGCCTTGCCTGGGAAATGCCACAGACAGAGAAGCTTGGCGGGCTACAGTCCATGGGGTCACAAAGAGCTGGACACAGCTTACTAAAGAATGATAACAACAAACTTCTTCTTTGTTTCTTTTTTGGGCCATGGAGTGTTAACCACTGGACTGCCCGGGAAGTCCCGTAAATGAGTCTTAACAAGCTAGGACAACACAGAAAACTCAAGAGTATTCCTACAAGACAACCTGAATATTGTAGACAGTAAATACAACTGTGGAAAGATAAGGTTTCTGATCAGGAAATATATGTGTGTTTTTTTTTTCAATCTAAGAAAGGGTGCTTAAAATCTGTATGGACAAGAACTCCCCTGGCGATCCAGTGGTTGAGACTGCCAGCTTCCACTGCATGGGTCACAGGTTCCATTCTCTGGTTGGGTAATTAGGATCCCGCATACTGTGCAATGCGGAGGGGATCCCCCCAAAATGCCTTTATGGATAAATACAAATTCCATTAAAGGACTTAAAAGATCCAGATAAATGGAGACAGGTTTTAACATTAAACAGGTTCTAAGCCCAGTGAACTTGACCTCGTGTTAGGCCAGCACTTCAGGAACTCGGACCAGGAGCTCTCACTGCCCTCAGGCACCAGGCCACAGAGCGTCTATGCAAATGGCCATTTTCACAGGAAAGCTGCCCCAGCCCTCATTTGCATCTGTCTCCCTGCTCCCTTAGCCCTCACGCCCCCTCCAAGCCCCTCTGCACGGGGCTGTTCTCTTCCCAGAGATGGCATGTGCTCCCATGGACACCGTTGCCCCACTGGTAAGGGGTTGCCAGGGGACTTCTTTGGGCACATGGCCTGAGCTTCACCTTGAGCCACTATCCCAACATCCCTCGGTTCCCAGTAGACGTGTCTAGAATCCTTGGGCACCTTGGGTACCAGAGGATGAGGGTCCCTGAGTCCTACGGGGCCAGTGCCTGACCTGGGACAATGACGACTGGAAGCTCGGGCGTGAGGCCTGCACTGTGTGTGACCAGCTTCGAGGCAGCTGAGCATCATGAGTGGTGGTGCCTCCTCAACTGGACTCAAGTGTCTGGGGGCAGGGCCTGCCCCTTCTGCACCTTCATGTGGGTCCCCAGACCCTTCTGGACCTCTCTGATCAGAGCTGGCCTGGGATAGACACCGGACTCTCCTCTTTCCTTGATCATCATCTGAGCCCTGCCCTGATGCTCCAAAACAGGTGGGGGCATGTTGAATTGACGTCCTAACCAACCACTCACTTGCAGTGAGATTTTGGGCAAGACCCTCAGTTTCCTTATCTGCTAAACAGGCATAATGGTCCCATGCTAATAGGGTTCCTTTTCTGGGCAAGAACCAGCACTAGAGACTTCCCTGGGAGTTCAGTGGCTAAGACTGCACTCCCAACGCAGGGGGCCCAGGTTTCCTGGTCAGGGGACTAAAGATTCCACATGCCACAAGTAAGACCCAGTGCAGCCAAATAAAGAATGTTTTCTTAAAAAAGAACCAACACTGTCTTATAATCCTGGCTGATGTTTGGGTATCAACTATTGTCAAGCACCGATTTAAGCCCTGTACATGGATGAAAATGCTCACCACTTAACCCCGTATCTATTAATGACAGAAATGAAGAAATTCAAGTCCTTAGCCTTCTTGTTCCAGTCAGTGCAATGGTTCTGGCCGGTACTAATGGAGGGGAATCAACAAGCAGACCTAGGCTGGCCTTGGGGCTCTAGATCTGAGCAAGAGGACAGTGTGGCCGAGAGTTGGGGCAGGGGCCTTGCAGCAGCCCCTCAGAGCTGGTCCCTCCCAGCGGCCCCCTTACTCCAGCGGAGGCTGAGGCCTGGGCCCGTCCCGTCTGGCATGTCTTCTGCTGGGAGCCTCCAATCTGACCTCCACGCAGCAGCCTCAGATCTGACCCCTCCACCTGCTCCATCGCTCCCCAGGCCCCTCAGGGGACACTACCAGGAGCTGCTTCTCCCCCTGGTCACCTCAGCCCTGCTGCCCAATCCTAACCCAGCTCCCACCACACTAAAGAGTGTGTGCTCAGACATGTCAGGCCTCCAGTCTTCGCCTGGGCGGTGCCGCTGGCCCTTCTTGCTCTCCTCTGACACCCCTCTGGCCCCTGCTGGGTGTCCTGGGGGACAACCCCTGTGCCCAGCTCCCTCACTCCTCAATGAGGACACCAGAAAGAGCCATTCCACGGGTGACAACCAGGAGCTGGGACTTCCCTAGTGGTCCAGTGGTTAGGACTCAGAGCTTACCCTGTAGGGGCCCAGGGTTCCATCCCTAGCTGGGGAACTAAGATCCTGCAAGCCCTGTGGTGCAGCCAAACAAAAGTTTAAAAAAAAAAAAAAAAAAGGAACTGTTGTCACTATCGTTATTAATCCCTGCTTCCCAGCCCACAGCACTGGGCAGATAAATGCTTATCGAATGGCTAAACAGGGGGGCGAGAACTGACATCACTGCAGCTGCAGATCCAGGAGCCTGGACCGGTTTCAAGCGTCTATTTTTTCCCCAGAGTATTTGCAAAGGAGGAGTTTAAAACTCTTCTTTGGTGGAAAGGAAGGCACACCCACGCAGGCGGCAGCCCACGCTCACCCTCCTACACACGCAGTGGAAACCCATTTTCCACTGGATCTCAGGATGCAAATTGAACCCCTCAGCAGCAACAGCAGCAACAGCAGCCCCCACAGTCACGAGGACATCTGTGGGGCTTGGAAGGAGGGGGCATCAGCTCTGGACCGGCCAGGCTGCAATGTCACGGGTGTGCCTCTTCCACACACACACCCTGGGATGGAAACAGCTGCCCCTGCCTTGTGGAGGGGGTGAATCCTGAGTTGCCCCCCAGCCCAACCTTCCCCATGTCCCTGAGGGCCTTGCAGCAAAGCAGGAACAGGTGAGGCCCCCTCTGGTAAGTGAGTCCTCAGGACCAGGCCAGTGGATGCTCTAGACCCAGATGCAGGGCCCTGGCCCCCAGTCTTTTCCTTCCGGGGCCCAGACACACACATGTCCCCCCAAGGCCCTGGCGTACAAAGCACTCAGTGCCCACAGCATCAAGCAGAAAAGCCCTGACTTGGGCAGGACAGATGCAGGTTCCTGTCCCAGCCCTGTGGCTGCTGTGAGACCAGGAGCAGTCACCTAACTCAGAGTCACCCAGCTCAGAGAGAGTTCTCCTGCACAGAAGCAGCACAGCCTCCAGGGTTGCAAAGAGCATCGAAAGATACAACGGTTGCCCATTTTCTGCCACCTCGCGGGATCCCGTAGGGAGCTCCAAAGCTGGTTAAGGAATCAACAGATCCAGAAGGGAGTGAGAGACCACTAGTCCCTACTTCTCTGGGGGTCAGTTTGACAGTGTCTATCAAAGTCACAAGCGCACAAGCCCTTTGATTTCTAGAAATGCGTCCTCCGTGCAGGCCTGCATGTACCTGGCAGGTATCCCTGCGCCAAGATCTTGAAGGCGCGTGAACACAGTGGGGAACGCAGATTAACTGTGCTGTGTTATTACTGTTCAGTGGCTAAGGTGTCTGACTCTTTGCCACCCCGTGGCTCCTCTGCCAGGCTCCTCTGTCCTTCACTATCTCCCAGAGTTTGCTCAAATTCGTGTCCACTGAGTCCGTGATGCCATCCAACCATCTCACCCTGTCGTCCCCTTCTGCTTTTGTCTTCTGTGCTGCACACATATTAAAAAAAAAAAAAAAAAGACAAACACCTCTATCTGCACAGATTCATCTCCCAAAAGAGAAAGAAGATCAGGAAAGAGGGGAAGGGGCCTCTCTGGGACAAAAGTAAGAAGGAGACTTAAAATTTTTTTTACTCTACATGTTTCTGTCTTCCTGAATATTGGTGTTAGTCTCACTGATTCAAAAAATCGAGCAAAAATAATTGTTTCCAGTTCATCACCTGAATTTTCGTTCTGAAAGGATGATGTTTGTCTGAAAGGGTGATGTTTGTCTTCAAGGTCTATTTCAGGAATTGAGCATCCAACCTGTCCCAGCCCACACCCCACCCACGCCTCCCCACCTGGCAGGGGAGGCCAGACTTAGGAACCTGCAGATGCCCGAAGCAGCTGGTCTCAGGTGGGCGGGGCTCACTTCCTTTATGTGATGGAGAAACAACGGGGTGAGGAGGGGTGGGGGGGTGGCGGGGGGAGACGAGAAGAAGGTAAGAGGAGGGAAAGGTATTTTAAGCAAAAGGCTAGAAATTCAGCATAGGAGCTGGAAGCCAGCAGCATGACAGCCCGCTCCAGTAGTCTTGCCTGGAGAATCCCCATGGACAGAGGAGCCTGGCGGTGCCACAGTGCACGGGGTTGCAGAGAGTCGGACACGACTGAGCCACTAAGCACAGCTCGAAACAGGCTTCCTCAGCCCTACCACTGCACCGGCATCTCAGCCCTCTGCCTTGAAGCCTGGCGCAGGTGCTAAAGTGGGCCACCTTGAACCAGGTGCAGACACTGCAAGACAGCCAACCTCGGGACTGCCCTGGGGGTCCAGGGGCTAAGACTTCGAGCTCCCGATGCAGAGGGCCTGGGTTCGATCCCGGATCAGGGAACCAGATCCCACATGCCAAGACCCGGCGCAGCCAAATAAATAAGAATAAAATATATTAAACAAAAGAGAGAGTGAGAAATCCAACGTGGCTTCCAGCTGGGGTGGCCTCCGGCAAAGGCTTGCCCTCTCTGGTCCTATAGTTTAAAGCTCAGTAACCCCACACCCTTTTGATTTGCATCTACTGAATCCAGCCTCCCTCGGGACTCACTAAGGGTTAGAACAGTGAAGGGCTCTAAGAGACTATTGGATGGATCTGGAAGGTGAAATAAAACCAGGAAGAAAAGTTACTTCTTTAAATCCTGAGCAATGGAGCCAGCTGAAGGAACAGATTTCTGACACTGATGATGCAACAAGAAAACCGTAAAATCAGAGCCATATAAAGCCTGGACTGTTCTAGCTGTTTTAATCCGTCTTCTACATTGGTTTTTGTTTTCTAAACATTATTTTCCAAGCTACTGTATATTTGGATTGCGGAACAATTTGTAAGATGAATACTTTTTTTTTTTTTTTAAAGAAATGTGCATTATTAAAAATGTTCTGGACTTCCCTGGTGGATAAGAAGCCACCTGCCAATGCAGGGGGACATGGGTTCGATTCCTGGTCTGGGAAGAGCCTACATACCTCAGGGCGATTAAGCCCAAGCAACTCCAGTGCAGCCAAAATTTAATTTAAAAGAATATTCTGAGTGGAGCTAAAACAAGCAAAAACGAACAGTGAAGGGTCTGTTGCCCACTTAAGCAGAGGAGCTCCATGACATCCGGCCCCAACTCCAGGACACATTCTTGGCCAGAGCTGCTGTGAGATGACTGGGCTCCAGGTCCCCAGGGCCTGGCCCAAGGATCTCAGGAATGTCAGCGGAAAGAGCGATGCTGCAAAACCAGCACCCCCCGTCTCCTCCCAACCTGGCAGGTTGGCCGCCCCTAAAATGGAAGGAGGTGGGCCTCCGCGTATCATGGAAAGAAGTCATGGTTAACTGGGATTGAAAGGAGCAAGATGTGGAACCTGCTCTGAGCTGTGTTTACATCTCACTGGTTACACATTATTGATGAAGGAAAACCCTGAGCCAACGGGCCTTGGGCTGCAGGCACACCTGGTTCTGATCCAGCTTGGCTGTGGGACTCTGGACAAATTCCTCAGCCCCTGTGCTCAGCTGCTCAGTCGTGTCTGACTCTTTGCGATCCCCTGGACTGTAGCCCACCAGGGTCCTCTGTCCATGGGATTTCCCAGGCAAGAATCCTGGATCAGGTTGCCATTTCCTCCTCCAGGGGAATCTTCCCAACCCAGGGATCCAATCTGCTTCTCTTTCATCTCCTGCATTGACAGGTGAATTCTTTACCACTGAGCCACCAGGAAATTCCCACACTACACTTGATCTTAGCCAAAGCCCCGCTGGACCCCCTAATTCTTCACTCACTAAACAAGCACTGGGGACAGATTCTTTTCTGTTCTTTCTCGCTCAAATACCCATTAAAAAAAAAAAAAACTGAAGAGAAAGTGTAACAGATGAACAATTCTCTTGACAACTGATTTTGAAATTGGCTTTAAACCAGTTGGCTGAGGTCTGAAAGTTTCTGCCCCGCCCCAAATTCCTCTGTGGAAAACCTAATGCCCGTGGATGGAAAAAGGAGGGGACGGCCCAGGGAGGCAAGGAGATCCCGAGGACTCTGCTAATGGGTTAGGACTCTGCTAAACCAGGCTCAGGAGTGCTCCCTTCACATCCTCCGCTGGGGACACAGGAAGTCTGTGGCACCCTGACCTTGGACTTCAAGCATCCAGAACAGTGAGAGATAAGTATCTGTGGCTTATGAACCACCCAGACTATGGTGTTTGTTAGAATACACACTTCATGAAGTGAGGAGGGGAACAGGTGGGGAATCGTGGTGAGGAGGCCTTGCAAGGCCAGTCTGGAGGGGGTCCCAGTGGGCTGCGTCCTTGTTGCCACCTAAAAGGGGCCCTGGGCTCCCATCTCCATTAGAAAAAGAACGGGTGCCAAGGTACTGCTTGGGTCTGCTGCATACATTTTAAAAGGCTGTATGTCAAACAGTAAATGCTGAAGAGGGTGTGGGGAAAGGGAATCCTCCTACACTGTCGGTGGGAATGTAAACTGGTATAGACACCATGCACAACAGTGTGGAGGTTCCTTAAAAAACTGAAAACAGAGCTGCCATATGATCCAGCAGCCCCACTCCTAGGCACATATCTGGAAAAGATGAAAACTCATATTCGCAGTAGTGCTATTTACAATAGCCAGGACATGGAAACAATCCAAGTGCCCATCAATAGATGATTAGTTTAAGATGTGGGGGGTGTGTGTGTGTGTGTGTGTGTGTGTGTGTGTGTATGTTGCTGTTGTTAAGTTGTGAAGTCATGTCCGAGTGGGCTGGGTTGCCATTACCTTCTCCAGGGGATCTTCTCGAGTCAGGGATCGAACCCCCATCTCCTGCGTTGCAGGTGGGTTCCTTTACTGAGCCACCTGAGAAGCCCACACACACGCCTGAGAAATCCCCCCCAACACACACACACACGAAATATTACTCAGTCATAATAAGAATGAGGGCTTCCCTGTGGCTCAAACAGTAAAGAATCTGCCTGCAATGCAGGAGACCCAGGTTCAGTCACTGGGTTGGGACGATCCCCTGGAGAATGAATTGGCAACCCACTCCAGTATTCTTGACTGGAGAATTCCATGGACAGAGGAGCCTGGTAGGCTACAGTCCACGGGATCGCAAAGAGTCAGACACGACCGAGTGACCAACTTTCACTTTCTTTTCAAAAAGAATGAACTATTGCCATTTGCAGCAACATGTATGCACCTAGAGATTATCATTCTCAAACAGAGAAAGACAATTGATATCACTTATATGTGAATCTAAAACAGTACAAATAAATGTATTTACTAAAGAGACTCAGGCATAGAAAATTTATGTTTACCAATGGGGAAAGAGGGAGTATAAATCAGGAGTGTCGGATTAACAGCTCTACAGTACCATTTATAAGACAAACAGGGACTTAGTATATAGCACAGGACACCACATTAGGTCCTGTGATAACCTAATAGAAAAGATTATATATATACACATGTGTATACGGATATCCAGATCACTTTGTTGTATACGTGAAACTAACACAGTACTGTAAACAAAATATACTTCAATTAAAGTTCGTAAGAATTTACATGAAGGACCATGTGCTCCGGGGTCCAGACACTAGGGGCTCAGAGAGACGTGGCCCTCATGGTCTCCTTCCTTCCAGACAGTCTTGGGTCTCCCCAGTGCTGCGGGGTCTCAACCACTTACCAGATCTGGACACGGACCCCTCCAATCGGCAGCCTTGGGGGCTCCCCTTTCTGGGGACAGATCCTGGGCTGCCTACTCCTCTCTTTCCACACCCTCAAGCCCACCTTTACACCTCCTGCTACCTCCCCAGGCTGGCATCAGGGACCTGTGTCTTGCTCCAGGCTCAGAACTCACCTCCTCCCAGGGCAGAATTAATTGCTCCTAACCCAGCACCTTGTGTAAACAGACCTGGATTAGGCACCCAGCCCATGACAGTCTCATTAAATGTTTACCTGTCTGTCTGCCCTGGCTCAGAGCAGGAACTAGTGAATGAGGACAGCCCAAGGGAACCAGATAATACAAGGTCCAACAGAATGAAGGGACTGGGCTCACAGGACAGTCGACTCCTGGCCCGGGCACGCTGGACCGGACACGCTCAGCTTTTGAGAGGAGGCAGAGGTTGCATGCATGGTATACAGCAGGGTCCCAACCCCTGGGCCGCAAACCTGGATGGGTGCATGGCCTGTTAGCAACCCAGCCACACAGCAGGAGGTGAGCAGCAGGTGAACGAGCAAAGCCTCATCCGTACCTCCAGCCGCTCCCCGACGCCCGCGTGACCACCTGAGCTCAGGAGAACAAGCTCGGGGCTCCCACTGACTCTGCATGATGGCGAGCTATATAATTATTTCATTCTGTATCACAATGTAATAATAACAGAAAGAAAGAACATGATCAGTGTAGCCTGCTTGAATCATCCCCAAACCATTCCCTCCCACCAAGTCCGTGGAAACCAATCGCTAGTGTCAAAAGTGTTGGGGACCGCTGGTATACAGTCAGCGCTCACTAACGGGAGGCTCTTGGTCCGTGAACTTGGAGCTCTGCAGCAGTGCACGCCCACCCAGTTCACCGCTGGGATTTCCCGGATGCGTCATTGTCTGCAAATGGGAAATCCGCCCATCTCCCTGGTCCGCCTCCGAGCCTTCGCAGAGTTCCATGCCAGACCCAGTGCCTCTGCCCAGAGAGCCAGGTGGGCTGCCCACTCCGGCCCCGAGCCTGCCTCTCCTCTCAGTCTCTGGGTGACCCTGGGTCTTCTCCCACCTCCAGAAAAACAGGTTTACCAGGCAGCGCCTGGCAAGGCCCAGCGGGTGTTTTGTGTTGTCACAGCCCAATATTGACACTAGGGAAATCAGCTGCCCTCCCCAAGCCTGCCCAGGGCCCTGACCACCAGGCCCGGCCTCTCCTGCCCGCCTCCAGGCCAGCGAGTGACTCGGCCGGGGACTTATTTGCTTACATTCTGTATTTCGCCCAGGGCCCGGCCCCAACCAACCCACGGCAGGACAAAGCGCCGGCCGCACACGTCCACTCAGACCCGCCGCAGGCTTCCTGGTGGCCGCCGACAACAAAACCCAAGCGTGCCGGGAACTTCCTTGAAACACCGAAGAATTGTTCTGGGCCAAGAGAAAAACAGCCCGACTCTCGTGGGATCCACTACGGCCACGGGAGGGGAAGCCAGAAGCCATTAATTGTCTACAAACTTAATGGGATCACTAAAAACAGGATGCTTTCCAGGGAGAGGGGGAAACACCTCGGAGGTCAGGGTCAAGACTCACTGGTGGATGGAGCCATTCACTGAGGACCCCCATCCGTTTCCTAGACGACCAGACGTGAGAAAATGGACGACCACAGCTCTCTCCTTTGCAGCTCAATTTCTGTATCTGTGCTGGTGCTTGGGCGCTCAGTCGCATCTGACATGTGGACTGTAGCCCGCCAGGTTCCTCTGTCCATGGGGTTTCTCCAGGCAAGAAGACTGGAGGGGGTTGCCATGCCCTCCCCTCCAGGGTATCTTCCCAACTCAGGGAAAGAATTCAGGTCTCCCGCATTGCAGGCAGATTCTTTACCGTCTGAGCCACTAGGGAAGCCCAGTTTCTACACCTGCTGACCACCTAATAAAACTTACAATAAACATATTGATACACACAACCAGCTATGTTTAGAAGCTCTAACCAGCTTCTTCCCAGAGTGCCCAGGTTGTGATGGGCACAGGGGATACTCTAGTGTGATCTTTCTCAACTCCTGTTCTGGGAATTCCCTGGCGGTCCAGTGGTTAAGGCTGCGCTTCCAGTGCCAAGGGGTCAGATTTGATCCCTGGTTGGGGAAGTAAGATCCCACAAGCTGTGCTGCATGGCCAAAAAGAAAAAGAAAAAAAAATAAATTCCTGTTCCAGTGGAGCTACAGGCTTGTGTAAATCATACTAAGTGAGCACGTGTAATTTCCACACTGTCTTGAGAGTCCTGAAAACAATAAAGTAAAATTCTAGGCCAGCCCACACTGTCAATAGAGTATATTTCTCCCAAGGCCATTCTCGCTGAGACAGACTCTATTCTGTTTATGGTACGTGTATCTTTCTAAATAAATTCACTTCTTACTTATCAAAAAAAAAAAAAAAAGAGAGAGAGCGAGCTTTGGGGCAGAGGAACCCCTGGGAACAGTGGGAGGGCTGCAGCTCCAGATCAGGTATTCACAGAAGGCTTCTCAGAGGAGGAAGCAATTGCAATAGTGAGTCTGGCATCCACAGGGGCGGTGCTAAAGTACATCACTCCACTTATTTTAGGCCTCACCTGCTCCCATGGAAGGCTGCACAGGACCTCTGGTACTTAGAGAAATATTCCTGCTGATATAGTCCCCACCAAAAAAAAAAAAAAAAATAAAGTCAGCTGGCAGCCATCTTACAGGGTAGATTAAAAGTTTTTCCTGCCCCGAAGGACATTCCAAGGCACTGCCCCCCAGAAGCCCCTCTCCCCAGACCCCACTCCTCCCAAACCAAACACAAGCAAAAGTAAACTTGTACAGTCTAATGTTGGTAAGGCTGGAGAAGCCACAGTGACCTTGAGGTTAAGACGATGGGAAATCCCCAAATCCTGGACTGAGAAGGGGGGGAGATGAGAGCACGGGGAAGACCAGCACCACTAGTCCAGTGCTAAGACCAGGATCCCGGCCACTGAGGCCTCAGGTGCCAATCGCCCCAAGTGTGCCGCTCCTCCTAAGAACTCATTCCAAGGGCAGCCCAGAATAAGTAGAAATAGAGTTAAAGAGCTAACTCCGGAGATGTCACTAACGGCCACCAACACTTGGGGGTGGTGTTCCTCCAGCCCTGGTGGGAAACTCATGGACCCATTTTACAGAATGAGCAACTGAGGCTCAGGGGTGCCAGAACCCAGCAAAGACAACACAGCCAGAAAGCGGCTGAGTGGAGAGCTTGGCTTGGCTTCTAGGAAACAGCCCTGGGCTTTTTGGCTAGACAGCATTTATAATGCCTCCTGAAGTCAGGCTCAGTTTCTCCAGCCGTACAAGGAGGCCTCCTGTCCTTGGAGGCCGGCCAGCACAGAGCCCTCCCTAACGTGGTAAGGATAAAGCCATAACCCTCCCTTCCCGGGGAGCTGCAGCGAGGCTTAGGAAGGAAACCAAGCCGCATAGGTGCTCGGAAAATGCTACAATAGCAGCAGCGGCAAGAACAACAACGTCCTGGCGAAAACTATAGTAACAATTAACGGTTTACAAAACGACTCACACCCAGGAGGTGGGGAGCCCGGAGCCCCTCAGGGCTGGTCTTGGGTGCGCGGGGCTGGCGGCAGGACGCCTCGTGGTCCCCGGATGGGGCGCGCCCAGCGGTCCCTGCTTTGCACCAGCGGCCCGGGCGCCTTCCCCGCGGGGCGCACCTGCCCCGGGCGTGGGCAGGCAGAGGGCGCCGCGCCCGCCCGGCGCGCAGTTCCTGTTCCGGACTTCCCCGCGTCCCGCGTCCGGCCGGGCTCGGGCCCCCTGGCCGGTGCGCGGCGCCCGGGCACCCCGGGGCCGACGGGGACCGGTGCCCGACGCCATCTTCCTCCCCCCACCCCCATCCTTTTTCTTTTTTGGGGGCCGCGCCGTCGCGGCCCTGGGCTGGCAGCCCTGCGCTCGGGTCCTAAGCCCAGAGGATCTGGGAGTGAGGGAGGAGAAGGGCGATCCGGCGCCGGGTCCTCCGGGCGCGGCGCAGACGGGCCGCCCCCATTGCACAGATGCGGAGACTGAGGCCCCCAGGGGCCGCGGATGCCAAGATCGCCCACCGGGGAACTGGAGCCCCGCCCCCCACCCCGGCCAGCGAGGGGGGTGTTTCGGAGCCAGGGTCCCCAGACGCCGCCCGCAAGTAAGTAATCCAGCCAGGACAGGAAAATCTGGGGCCACTGACCTCTCTACCTTCCAGCGGGCGCCCAGGGCAGCCCCGGGGCGCTCACCTGCCGGCCTCGGGCTGGGCGGAGGGGCGGCCGGCAGCGGAGCGAGGGTCACAGCAGGGGCGGGAGGGCTCACCTCGCGTCCGGCGGTGGCGGTGGCGGCGGGTGGTGACGGTGGCAGCGTCCACAGCGCTCGAGCCGCGAGGCGTATTGTCTGCGGCGAGGGGCCCGCGTGCGCCAGGGTGTCAACCGCCGGCCCCGCCCCGGCCCGCCCCCAGGGCCGCCTCCCCGCCCGACTCCAGGACCTAGCGGGGTCCAAACGACAACAGAACTGCTAGCGGATGATGTGTTTACTCGATTAGTGTCTCTCTGCCTCCTGCGCTCTTCAAGTTCGTGGTTCGCTCTGCAGAACTGTCCGGATGAATCTCCCTGACTGCATTTGGGTGGGTGATCCAGGGTCTTGACATGGATTGCCTCAAAGAAGTCCTTAGGGCTGCTTGATGCTTTTCTTTTTTTCATGCACATGCAAGAAAGAGAACTTAATGACCTGCTAAATGACAGCGTGACTTAAGTGCTCAAATATCCCAGCTCTCTGCGCTGGCAGCTTCAGGAGTTAAGTTTGTTTGGGTTTGTTTTTTTTCAACTTTTTTTTTTTAATTGCATGAAAACGCACAAAACAGAATGTACCGTCTTTACTATTTGGAATTGCACCGTATTCATATTGTTCTTCACTACCTATAGTCGTCTCCAACTCTTTGCAACCCCATGGACTACAGCACGCCAGGCTTCCCTGTCCTCCACGATCTCTCGGCATTTGCTCAACTCATGTCCATTGAGTCAGTGATACCATCAACCATCTAATCTTCTGTTGCCCCTTTGCTTCCTGCTCTCAATTTTTCCCAGCATCAGAGTCTTTGCCAATGAGTCAGCTCTTTACGCGTCATGGTGAAGAGTTCTGACAAAACGTGGTCCACCGGAGAAGGGAATGGCAAAGCATTTCATTATTCTTGCCTTGAGAGCCCCATGAGCAGTATGAAAAGGCAAAGCACATTCGACCATCACTACCATCCATCTCCACAACTTCCCATGTTTGAAAACACCTGCTAAACAGTAACATCTCCTCCCTCCCCCAGGCCCTGCAGCCATCAGGCGTTAGGCTTTTTTTTTTTTTTTTTACAATTTATTTATTTATGGCTGTGCTGCGCCTTCGTGTTGCTCCCTGCGGACTTTTTCTGGTTGTCTGCGCTTCTCACTGCAGTGGCTTCTCTTGTTGTGAAGCAAGGGCTCTAGGCAAGTGGACTCAGTAGTTCATGCTGCCGGGGCTTCGTTCCTCTGAGGCGTGTGGACTCTTCCCAGACCAGGGATTGAACTTGTGTCCCCTCCACTGGCAGGCGGATTCTTTCTTTCTTTCTTTGGCTGTGCCAGGCCTTAGTTGCGGCATCAGTTCAGTTCAGTTGCTCAGTCATGTCTGACTTGCAGCACGCCAGGCCTCCGTGTCCATCACCAGCTCCCAGAGTTGCAGCATGCGGGATCTTAGTTCCCTGACCAGGGATCGATCCCCAGGCTCCATGCCCTTGGATCTCAGAGCCTTAGCCATTGGACCGTTAGGGAAGTCCCAGCAGGTGGATTCTTAACCACTGGACCACCAGGGAAGTCCAGGCTTTAGGTATTTTTAAGTCTTTTTCACAGATGTGAAAAGTCAGACTCTAGCTTTATAGAAACAGCCTTAGCAGCATCCTACCAAATCCAGGGGTCTTCCTGCCCCCCTTCCTCCCACCTCCTATCCTTCCAGCTGTACCATCCACCTCACCTGTGTTCCTATTGCCATGGTGAGGACAGCCCCCCACTGCTCTGGGGCTCCTGGGTCTGGGGGGAAATGGGTGGCAGAGAAGGGCCCTGGAGAGAGAGGAGACATCAGAAAAATTCCAGGAGGGGTGGTCCCCAGCCCTGGGATGGGTTAGGGAGGAGTAGGGTCTTGCGTTCCCAGCCTGATATTGAGTTCCCAGCCTGGAGTGTGTGGAGGTGGAGGAAGGCAGAGCAGAGCACTGGGATTACAAAGTAGCTGTTGTCCCAGGAACATGACAGGCTTGCCTGCCTCCTTCCTGCTGCCTCTTCTGAGAGAGAAACAGCAGGTTCCGGGGGCTTCCCTCCCCTTAGTTCTGCTGTTTGCTACCCACTGGGAGTCCCCCACCCCTTCTCCCCGCCTCTGGAGTGATGACATGGATATATATTTTTTTCCTTCATTGTTCTTGTCTGTAAAATGGGATGGCAGCGTGCCCCCTCCCACCTCCACCCTATAGGGTTAGAGGGAGGGTCAGAGGAGATAATCATCAAAGGTTTAGTGAAGTCTCAGCTTCAAGACCCCCTCCTTCCCTCTCTTCTGATTTTGTAATCCTTTCTGTGAGAGCCTCTCAAATCAGGTGAACTCCAAACCCTACAAAGCCTGGATTGAACTGGGCTGCATTACAGGCAGAAGGAGGAGCCTTCCAAAATAGGGACTTTTCTCTAAATGCGCTCTGCAGATGAGAAAACAGACTCAGAGAGGGGAAGCAGACTTCCCTGGTGGTCCAGTGGCTCAGGGTCCACGCTCCCAGTGCTGGGGGCCTGGAGTTCACCTCTGGTCAGGAAACCAGAGCCCACTTGTTACAACTAAGACCTGACGCAGCCAAATAAATACAAGTAAGTATTTTTTTTTAAAGAGAGAGGGGTGAAGCAAGCCATGATCTCACTGATATGTGTAAGAATGTTTCCAGAGGGGTCTCAAAGCTGAAGACATGGTGTCAGGTATATAGTAGGTGTGCTGCACTCAGTAGGTCTGCAAATTTGGAAAACTCAGCAGTGGCCACAGGACTGGAAAAGGTCAGTTTTCATTCCAGTCCTAAAGAAGGGCAATGCCAAAGAATGTTCCAAATACTGTACAACTGCTCTTACTTCACATATTAGCAATGTTATGTCCCAAATCCTTCAAGTTAGGCTTTAGCAATACATGAACTGAGAACTTCCAGATATAGAAGCTAAGTTTAAAAGGCAGAGGAAGCAGAGGTCAAATTGCCAACAGTCATTGGATCTTGGAGAAAGTAAGAGAATTCCAGAAAAACATCTCCTGCTTCATTGACTAAGCTAAAGCCTTTGACTATGTGGATCACAACAAACTGTGGAAAATTCTTAAAGAGATGGAAGTACCAGACCGCCTTACCTATCTTCTGAGAAACCTGTATGTGAGTCAAGAAGCAACAGTTAGAACTGGATATGGAACAACAGACTGGTTCCAAATTGGGAAAGGGGTATGACAAGGCTGTATATTGTTACCCTGCTTATTTAATTTATATGCAGAGTACATCATGAGAAACACTGGGCTGGATGAAGCACAAGCTGGAATCAAGATTGCCAGGAGAAATATCAACAACCTTAGATAAATAGATGATACTACTTTAATGGCTGGAGAAGGAAAAGGCAACCCACTCCAGTTTTCTTGCCTGGAGAATCCCATGGACAGAGGAGCCTGGTGGGCTACAGTCCATGGGGTTGCAAGGGTCGGACACGACTTAGCGACCAAACCACCACCACCACTTTAATGGCAGAAAGTGAAGAGGAACTAAAGAGCCTTTTGATGAAGGTGAAAGAGGAGAGTGAAAAAGCTGGCTTGAAACTCAACATTTAAAAAACTGAAATTATGGCATTTGGCTCCATCACTTAATAGCAAATAGAAGGGGGGAAAGTAGAAGCGGTGACAGATTTTCTTCTCTTGGGCTGCAAAATCACTGGGGACAGTGACTGCAGCCATGAAATTAAAAGATGCTTGCTCCTTGGAAGGAAAGCTGTGACAAATTTAGACAGCACATTAAAAAGCAGAGACATCATTTTGCCGACAAAGTCAGTCTAGGCAAAGCTATGATTTTTCCAGTGGTTATGTACAGATGTGAGAGTTGGACCATAAAGAAGGCTGAGGGCTGAAAAATTGATGCTTTGGAATTGTGGTGTTGGAGAATACTCTTGACAGTCCCTTGGACTGCAAGGAGATCAAACCAGTCAATCCTAAAGGAAACCAACCTTGAATATTCATTGGAAGGACTGATGCTGAAGCTGAAGCTCCAATACTTTGGCCACCTGATGGAAAGAATGACTCCTTGGAGAAGACCCTGATGCTGGGAAAGATTGAAGGCAGGAGGAGAAGGGAACGACAGAGGCTGAGATGGTTGGAGGGCATCACCGACATGAATTTGAGCAAATCCTGGGAGATGGTGGAGAACAGAGGAGCCTGGTGTGCTGTGCAGTCCCCGGCGTCACAAAGAGTCGGACACAACTTAGCAACTGAACCACAACAACGAAATTAGCAGAACAGATGGAAGAGAAAGGACAGTTTAGGAACAGATAGGGGATAGAAGTGCCCAAGGAAGGGGTGGCTGAAAATATTTGCCTTGCAAGGTTCCCAAGTAATAAGCAGATTAAATGGACAGGAAGAAGCAAAAACTGTTTGAATAGGAATTGGGCCTGTAGAAGGCCTTGGCTTCCTGTCAGTCCCAAAAAGGATCAGATGGCACATGATAATAGCAATAATAACAATAGTAGCTACTATGATTCATTCAGATCCCTCCATCCTAGTACCAAGCATTTTCTATTATTGCCTGCAATCCTTACCACTGTCCCATGTTACAGACATTGGTGCACATGAACAGTCCATGTATCGGAGAAGGCAATGGCACCCCACTCCAGTACTGTTGCCTGGAAAATCCCATGGACGGAGGAGCCTGGTAGGCTGCAGTCCATGGGGTTGCTAAGAGTCAGACAAGACTGAGCGACTTCACTTTCACTTTTCACTTTCATGCATTGGAGAAGGAAATGGCAACCCACTCCAGTGTTCTTGCCTGGAGAATCCCAGGGACGGCGGAGCCTGGGGGGCTGCCATCTATGGGGTCACACAGAGTCGGACACGACTGAAGTGACTTAGCATAGCATGTATCAGTACATGCCAGAGAATCCTGGTGGCCCCATCTTACAGATCAGAAAACTGAGGCTCTGAAAAAGAAGGCCAGTCACTTGTCAGAGACCAACCAGCCCATGAACAGCAGAGGCAGATTCAAGCCTGAGTCTCCCTACTCCTGCCACAGTGTCCTTTCCACCCACCATAGCTGGCCTCAGCTTCCCTTTCCCCACTGAGATTTGCTGGCCTGTCCCAGGGCCAGTGGACTGTGGATCCTGTTTTCAGAGAGCAGCCCAACCCCACAGGGAGTCCCTTCCTTGCCTGGGAGCCTCCCTCCCAAAGACTCTCTGGATCCCCCCCAGCCCTAGGTAAGCCCCTCCTGCTGGGGCCATGACCACATCTCTCTGCAATTCAGGGATCCATGGGCCAGCAAACCCTCTGTGCCAACTTAGGGTTGAGTTTTGTTCTTACTGTGATTTGCTTTGATCATTCATTTAGCAAATAGTGATTGACACCTACCTACCATATGCCTGGCTGGGGTGTGGGTGATGGCGATCTAGAGATGACTCGTTCACGGCAGTGATACAGGGCTCACTGCCAAGTGGGGGACACAGTGGAGGAGAAAAGAGCTGCCCAGAAAATAGAGCTCTGGGCAGCTACGCACACAGCAAGCACCCAAGGCAGAGGAGTAAAGCCAGGGAGTGCGAGGAGTGCGGGGGGGGGAGTCCTTTAGCCACGATGTCAAGGGAAGCCGCAGTGAGGATGCAGTCTTCCTGAAAAGACTTGAGAGATGCGAGGACATTCCCATGTCCAAGGCCCGTGACAGGAGGAGAGGGCAGATGAGAACCCCAGGGAGAAGGTTGACCAGACATGTTTGCCAAGCACTGGCCTTGGCATCCAGGGCCCACCCGGGGGACCCAGGGGTCAGAGCAGGTTTTATTTCATCTTATTTTTCTTTACTTTTATTTTATGCCCTGCCATGAGACATGTGGGATCTTAATTCCACCACCAGGGGTCAAACCCATGCCTGCTGCATCGGATGCATGGAGCATTGGACCATTGGAGATGTCCCCAAAGCAGGTTGTAAATGGCTGTCTCTCCATGTGCAGACTTTTGTCCCCGCCTTGGGAACCTCTTGAGAGTCCCTTGGACTGCAAAGAGATCAAACCAGTCAATCCTAACGGAAATCAACGCAATATTCATTGGAAGGACTGATGCTAAAGCTGAAACTCCAATACTTTGGCCACCTGATGTGACAAACTGACTCCCTGGAAAAGACCCTGATGCTGGGAAAGATTGAAGGCAGGAGGAGAAGGGGACAACAGAGGATGAGATGGTTGGATGGCATCACCGACTTGATAGTCATGAGTTTGAGCAGGCTCCAGGAATTGGTGATGGACAGGGAGGCTTGGTGTGCTGCAGTCCATGGGGTAGCAGAGTCGGACACGACTGAGCAACTAAACTGAACTGACTGGGAGCCTTGTCGGGAAAACCCTCCGGCTTTGACAGAGACGCTGTACTATCGGGAGAGACCCATCGAAGGGTTTCAGGGTTCTCCCCTGAGCTGGGCCTGAGCTCCTTGCCAGGAGCTAGAGCGACCAGCTTCTCACAGTGTTGTTCCACTCGTGCCCACGTGGTGGATGCTCTGTGGGGGCACCTTCCCAGGACGAGAGGCTACTGAGAGCCTGGTGGGCTGGGTGTCTTGCCTGGATGGCCCCCTGCAGGGTGGATCACCCCTTTGCACAGATGGAGAAACAGCCTCAAAGAGGGGTCTTGATGGGTCCACGGCCACACAGCCAAGAGACTGGACGGCTAGGGCTTGAACCCAGGACTCTCTGGCCTGTCTGACCTGGGGGTCTGTAGCTAAGCTTTGGGCAGTCTGTGAATCCTTTTGTTCTCCAGTCGCCCCACCCAGTCATGTCCGACTCTTTGTGACCTCGTGGACTGCAGCACTCCAGGCTTCCCTGTCCTTCAGCATCTCCCAGAATTTGATCAAACTCACATCTATTTGAGTTGGTGATGCCATCCAACCATCTCATCCTCTGTCGTCCCTTTCTCCTTCCGCCCTCAATCTTGGGTAAAAGCATTTTCTGAGTCAGGAACCTACAACTGCAACCTGGTTGGCGAGGGCTGGGACTCCGGGTCACACAGCCCTGAGTTAGAATCCTGACTCTACCAGCTATAACTTGTGTGGCCTCAGGTAGCAATTGGGCCTTTCTGAGCCCATCCTCTGTGAAGTCCCCACCTCCCAGAGCTGCTGTGAGGGTGAACACACAGGAAGCTCTCAGCATGATGCCTGATACATAGTAGGTGATGGATAAACCCAGAGGATGTTATTGAAGACAGGGTTTGAGAACTGATGAAGAGTTTGAGAGAATCCCCTGGTGGTCCGATGGTTAGGACTGCACGCTTTCACTGTTGAGGGCGTGGGTTCAACCCCTGGTTAGGAACGAGGATCACACAAGCTGCATGGTGTGGCCAAATTAAACAAACAAACAGATGAAAACTGGTGAAGTTTGACATGTTCACAAAGAAACTGTTATCTTGGAGGTACATCATGTATTTAATGAAATACACTTTACAAATCATTGTGTCCGGTATAGTCCAACATTTAAAGGAAATCCATACAGAAAATTCTGGAAGGAAATTCAGTCCTGGGCTAAGACCCCATGTGAGGGGTGTGTGTAACACTTCCATGGTAATCCCTGGAGCTGTGGGGGAAGGAAGGGGTATTCATGAGGAGCCCATGGGGATCGGTCTCTCTCGAGCGTGGTGATGGTGGTCCAGGCTGGGAGAGTTGAACGTGTGCGTGGGCAGTGCTCCCTGGGCCTTGGGCTCAGACCCTGGGCTAGGCCAGCCCCACCTGGACTTGCTGCCAGGCTGGTGTAGGCTGACTCTGCAAGGACCAGGCTGTGTGACCTGTGTAGCAGCAGGACGCCAGGCTTCAGGGTCTGGAGTCCAGGCTGTGTGGCACCTAAGGGCACTCTGAGAACTCCCAGGGACTGTGGGGCTGACTGACATCAAGACCCAGGGCTGGGACCCCGCCACGTGGTGGGTCTCCGGCCAGGGGCCAGTGGAGATGGAGAGGAAGTTGGAGATGGGTTGAGAGCCCTGGGTGCCCGCCTGGAACCAGATACTTCTCCAGGTCCTGGGGAGAGGCCTCTGGGGACACGAGTCCATGGCAGTGAGCTTCTTTTTGAAGGTCAAGGCTGGTCCTTGGCAGCCTGAATGACACCTGGGAAGCCCAGAGGAGGGAGTGGCCCCCGCCGCCATCTCCCTCAACTCTCCCCGGAAGCTTTGGCAGGAGCCTCCTCACAGCCTTGAAGACATGTGCAGATGGATTTCTGCCCTCCGTGGCCCCCTAGAATCTCCCACGTGTTGCGAACCCCTGGAAATGAGCCGGTCCGGCCCAGACTCCCCGGAGCTGAACTCCTTGGCCCCTTGCAGCCTCAGCCCGCTCTGCTCAATTAGGGCCTCTGAGCGTGAGGAGCTGGCGTGGGGGGCGCGGGGGGCACCTGACGCAAGAGAGCCTCTGGCCTTGGAGGGAGGCCTCAGCACTGGCTTGCCTAGGGCCGGAGCGCCACAGGGACGGTTGGGCGACACCACGGCCTGAAAACAGAGGGCTAAGACCGTCCCCGCTCCCAGGAAATGGAGTGGAGAACAGACGTGGGCAACTCCTAGACAGCAAAGAAGCTCCTCCATCGCCCCACCCAATCTGAGGGCCCTTCAGCCCCGTGCAGCCAAATGAAATTCACACCCCACCAGCTTACATCTCGCCCAGTCTTCCCATCTCAGACGACGGCCGCTCTGGCCTTCCAGGCACTCCAGGCAAAGACTTTGGAATTGTTTTCGGCTCCTCTTTCTCCTGTGTTCCAGTTTTCCCAGATCTGGGGACCGGTTTCTAAGGAACATAATGTGAAAGTCTGAGGTCGACCCACATGCACTAACTCAGAAGAACATCTGTACCTGCGCCATCTCAACTGAGATTCAAAGGCTGTAGAATAAGTTTTAATATGAGTCGATTCACATGGAAGACTATTTTTCATTTGCCTTGAAAGTTGTGTGGCTCAGTTGGTAAAGAATCTGCCTGCAATGTGGGAGACCTGGGTTTGATCCCTGAGTTGGGAAGATCCCCTGGAGAAGGGAAAGGCTACCCACGCCAGTATTCTGGCCTGGAGAATTCCATGGACTGTATCCATGGAGTCGCAAAGTGTCAGACACTGAGCGACTTTCACTGAAACTTGTGTAAGGAACATACCAGAAGGTCAAGATCAGGTAACAGGTGTGGGGATCACTCAGTGGTCTTTTCTTTCTCTCATACAGTATCTGTAACTTTTACTACACATGTTTGTATTATGTTTCTAGTCATGAAACAGTAACTTTTTTAAATAAAACTTTTTGACTGTACCATGCAGCTTTCGGCATCTTCAGTTCTTAAACCTTGTCTTCAGTAACAGCGTTTGGGTTTCTCCATCACCTACATCACGCTGAATTCCCCAAACACTAATTTTTAAAAATGTATATATATGTATTTATTCATTTTATTTTTTGGCTGCGCTGGGTCTTCATGGCCTTGAGGGCTTTTTTCTAGGTGCGAGGAGCAGGCTTTCATTGCGGTGGCTTCTCTCGTCGCGGTGCATGGGCTCCAGGGTTCTCAAGCTCCAGAATGAGGGCTCAGCAGTCGTGGTGCTCAGGGCTTAGTTGCTCCACGGCGTGTGGGATCTTCCCAGATCAGGGATCGAACCCGTGTCTCCTGCAGTGGCAGGCTGATTCACTGAGCTCCACCACTGAGCCACCAGGGAAACCCCCTCGACAGTAACTTTTCAACAGACATTATGGTGAGTGAAAGAAGGTAGAAGAAGACACGAGAGGACACACTATATGATTCAGTTTGTATGAAGGTGGAGAGCAGGCAAAGCGCCAACAGACGCCTCTCGAGGTGGGTGGGTATTGGCTGGAAAGGGGCAGGAAGGAGATTTCTGGGGATTTCTGTCCCACATGGTGGTCAGAGGCATATGTATGTGCGTGCTCAGTCACTCCTCTGTGTCCACCTCTTTGCGACCCCACAGACTGTAGCCCATCAGTCTCCTCTGTCCATGGGATTCTCCAGGCAAGAATCCTGGAGTGGGTTGCCAGGCCCTTCTCCAGGGGATCTTCCGGACCCGGGGATCACACCCGGGTCTCCTTGCGCTGAGCTGAATGCTTCAGATTTGTGCACTCTGGGGTTTGTAAAGTAAAGCTTGATACAAATTAAAATGCAATAAAACAAAGCACAATGAATCAGACCTGAGACAGCCAAGAGTGAGGATTTATTCGAGATCCAGATTCCTGGCTGCCAGGGGGTACTTGGCAAGCTGAGCCCATGGTGGAACCGAGGAGAGGCCAGCGGTGCTGGTGACAGGGGCCTATCACAGTTGGAAACAGAGCCAGCACGTTTCAGAGCAGATTACGAGGCTTAACCAGCCAGGCCACTCCGCTCAGAGCCAGGACAATTTAATAGACATGCGCTCCGGCCAAAAACCGAAATGGCCGGTGTGACCAAAATAACCTAATCTCCTGCAACCTGTCAGGGGGACGCAGACCAGGCCTCCACTCTGTCAGACAATTCCAGGAATCTGGGGTCAGGGAGGGGGTGATATCTGCTCCTGAAACACTGTGGAGGCCCTGGGCAGCCGACTGTGGACATCCTGCAGCGACGGCCACCAGTGTCCCCTGCCAGGAGCAGGCTCAAGGCCCCAGGTTATCGCTCAAGTCGGGTCTGGCGGGAGGGACGAGACCCACGTGGGTGCCGGCAGGAAGGAGCCCCGGTCCCGCAGAACCTCCCTTCACCCAGAAATAACATCCCTCCTGACAGCCGAGTTTATCAGCACGATAGCAGATTTTTTTCAAAACAATAACAGAGGTCCTTGCGGCTCCCTCGGCCCACACTCAGCAGGGATGACTGGCCATGGTGTCGGCAGCCGCTGCTGTCCACGCCTCTGCTCCAGGAAGGCCCTGTCTGTAAACCCCTGGAGGGGAGGCCACGTTCGCGTTTACCCCTCCGCACCCAGCGTGATGAGCCCTCGGGAGACGTCTGTCTCACAGATGAGTGAATTTCCCCTTTGCCATCCTGGTTTTCATTTTGATTTTATTTATTTGTTTATTTTTACATGTACACACCGCTCTACTTCTTTCTGGCTGCGCTGCGTCTTCTCACGGCACGTGGGCTTTCTCTAGTTGGGGCGAGCTGGGGGCTACTCTTCCTCGCAACGGGCGGGCTTCTCACTGCAGTGGCTTCTCTCCTGGTAGAGCACGGCCGCAGAGTGTGTGGGTTTGGTAGTTGTGACACCTGGGGCATGTGGAAACTTCCCAGACTGAGGGTCGAGCCTTCGTCCCCTGCACTGGCAGGAGAATTCTTAACCCCTGGACCACCAGGGAAGTCCTTCCATCCCGTTTCCTCATCAACAGCAGCCCCATAGGAGGAAACCTGCGGCTCCATTTTACAGAGGAGGAGACTGAGGCCCGAAGGTGATGAGGCGCATGCGAATCAGGACCCGGTGTCTCATTCCAGGTCCTGGGGTTTCCTCGTCTCACGACTACTGATCATGGCTATCTCAACTCCCCTTCCCCTGCCTGGAAGAATGATGAGGGCTGGGAAACCACAGCATTCAGGGCTGTTTTCTCTCACAGGAATTGTTTATTTATTTATGGCCTCCCCAACTAGGGATCAAACCCGGGCCCTTGGCAGTGAGAGTGCAGAGTCCTAACCACCGGATTGCCAAGGAACTCCCAGGAAATAATTTCATTTTATTTAAAGTTCTGCAGGGGGAAATTCCCTGGCAGTCCAGTGGTTAGGTGTTTCACTGCTGAGGGTGTGGGTTCAAGCCCCAGTCTGGGAACTAAGATTCCCCCAAGTTCATTGGAAAAGACCCTGGTGCTGGGAAAGATTGAAGGTGGGAGGAGAAGAGGACGGCAGAGGATGAGATGATTGGATGTCTTCACCGACTCAATGGAGATGAGTTTGAACAAGCTCCGGGAGTTGGTGATGGACAGGGAAGCCTGGCATGCTGCAGTCCATGGGGTCACAAAGAATCGGACACGATTGAGTGACTGAACTGAACTGAACTGAAGCCTCACGGAGCAGCAAAAAAAAAAGTTCTGCGGTCTTGTCCTTTTTTCTGAAGAAGCATATATCCCCATGAATAACGAAAGAAACGCACATAAAACAATACTGATACTGCCCAATGTGTGAGCCGTTGATAACACCCCAAGCGGGCAGAGCTGCGGAAGCTCTGTCTTCTTGGGCAGCTGTACTGGGAACACACTTGGACGCAGCCTCTCGGGAGGGCAGCTCGGTGTCTCAAAACATGCCAAACGCACGCTCTCTGACCCCGATCACTCACGGGGGGGACATTCTGGGCTGGAGGGTAGTGTGAGCAAAGGTATAGGGGCTGGAAGTTCAAGTGTGGACGTTTGCCTTGGAAGGAAGGGAGCTGCTCACGCAGCAGGTGAAGGGACTGGGCTGAGCCCCTCTGAGTGGACCGTGCTTCCGGAGGAGAATTCTGGAGAGGAGGCCTGCCTTGAAACCTGGTGGTGGTGGTGTTCAATGGTTCAGTCGTGTCCAACTCTGTGACCCATGAACGGCAGCGTGCCAGGCTTTCCTGTCCTTCACCATCTACCGGAGTTTGCTCAAACTCATGTTCATTGAGTCCATGATGCCATCCAACCATCTCATCCTCTGTTGCTCCCTTCTCCTCCTGCCTGCAATCTTGCCCAGCATCAGGGTCTGGAAACAGATGTGTAGCCGCCTGTGTTGAGCTGGTGCCCATAGCCTGAGAAGCCCTTGCAGCACAGAATTCTCTTCTCTCTAATCCAGAGAAGCACGCTTTAGGAGCCTAACTCACAGACGAGGAAGCCAGCAGGTCAAAGCCCCAACTGGAACTCAGATAGGACCGACTCTCAGCTTCAGGGTCCCTCACCTGTTCACTCCTAGCCTGCCCTTGGCGTCTCCCCTGAGCAGCCTGACTCTGGAAACAACACAGGGCGTCCAAAGCCCCTGCCCTTGGGGGCCTCAGCATCTAGACAGGTGGTTGGGTTTGGGAAAAACTCTTCAGCCGACCGTGTAGAGGTCTGAGTCCTCTGATACCTGGCGTCTGCAAGGTGGGACTATTGATTCTGAGGGGAGAAGCGAAGCCCCATGCAGCCCCATCAGGACCAAACATCCGCCCCTGCGAATCTCCTGCAGGGCCTGGGCCAGGTCTACATGGACCCCGGGAGAACCGTGGGGCCTGGGGCTTCCCTGGTGGTCCAGTGGTTAGAGTCTGCCTTGCAATGCGGGGCTTGTGGGTTCCATCTCTGGTCGGGCATCTCTGATCCCACATGCTGCTGAGCAACTAAGCCTGCATGCCACAACTAAGACCTTACACAGCCTGATAAATAAACTTTTTTTTTTTTTTTAAAGAAGAACTCTGGGGCCTGGGCCAGCCTCCTTGCCCCCATGAGCCTCAATTTCCAGCTGTGCTGAACAGGGAAATGGTGTCAGCCTTTGCAGCCATGGAGGTGTGATGCAGAGATCGCGGCATGAACTGGGTTGGGGTGGGGGGGCGTGTTAATTCATCAGCCGCTGCTTAGTCGCTCAGTCATGTCCAACTCTTTGTGACCCCATGGACTGTGGCCCGCCAGGCTCCTCTGTCCACCATGGGGATCTGCAGGCAAGAATACTGGAGCGGGTTGCCATGCCCTCCTCCAGGGGATCTTCCCAACCCAGGGATCGAACACATGTCTCTTGTGTCTCCTGCACTGGCAGGTGGACTCTTGACCACTAGCACCACCTGGGAAGCCCACTCACAGGGTGAAGACCCTGTAACTTATGTTTCAAATGAACTGTGTGCTTTCTAACGCTGGTCCTGCCGTCTAAACAGAGCTCACAATCCACTCTTGGGCAACCACGGTATCAAGAAATAAGCTATTCCTCAGGGGTTTTCCCAAGGGGGTCCAGGTCTTGATGCCCTCCCCATTTCTGTTCTCACCCATTTCTTTCTTTTTCTGGCCATGCTGTGCAGCTTATGGGATCCTAGCTCCCCAGCCAGGGATTGAACCCAGGCCCTTAGCAGTGAAAGCAGAGAGTCCTAACCACCTGACCGCCAGGGACGTCCCCTCTCACTCATGTCTGAGCTCACAGGAACTCCGCTCCTTTGGCTCCAGACCAGACGGCTCTCTCCCCCGACTCCCACTGTGGGTCAAGAACGGGTGTGACAGAGCCAGGGCTGGTACTGGAGCCCAGCTCCCGAGCAGCGGTCCCCAACCTTTTGGGCACCAGGGACCAGTTTTGTGAAGATAATTTTTCCAGGGACCAGGGTAGAGGGGTGGCTTGGGGATGATTCAAGCACATTGCATTCATTGTGCGCTTTGTTCTTATTATTATTACATCAGCATCATCTCAGATCATCAGGCATAAAATCCCGGAGGTTGGGGACCCCTGTCTCAGAGGATGCTCGGTCTGGATCTTGGTTCTGGCCTTCTGGCCTCCACACAGCAGGGGCTCAGAGTGAGGGTGCTGGGGACCTGGCTACACCAGGGCCCGAGCGTGGCACTGAGGCTGTAGGAGGCTTTGGGGGGGCAGGACAGCATTGGTGGGGGGCAAGTGGGGCGGCTGTGGAGCTGAGGGCCGTGTGTCTGAAGGGCCGGGCGTGCCGGCTGGCCTGAGTCTAAGGAGGATGGTGGCTTGTGCTGGTTGTCGAGCAACACTGGGCACCCTTGGAGGTTCGTCATGGCCTCAGGGAACTGGGCTGGGGCTCCATCAGAACCCTCGAGTGGTTCTGGCTGGCACCTTGACAATGGCAGGCTGGCTTCCTCCGCAGCAACATGAGTCAGTCAGAGCAATCAGTGACCGTCACAGCTGGATTGATGATACGAATGGACTTCATGCCTTGGGCAAGCTATTTCCTGCCTCCAATCTTCAGGTTCCTTTTTTTTTTTTCAGATACCATATTTAAAGAGTAGGGAAATCATACCATATCATCCTTGCTACTGAAATAAATAAATAAACCTAACAAAAGAGTCCGAAATGCAGTACTTGGATGCAATCTCAAAAATGACAGAATGATCTCTGTTCGTTTCCAAGGCAAACCATTCAATGTCACAGTAATCCAAATCTATGCCCCAACCAGTAACGCCGAAGAAGCTGAAGTTGAAAAGTTCTATGAAGACCTCCAAGACCTTTTAGAACTAACACCCAAAAAAGATGTCCTTTTCATTATAGGGGACTGGAATGCAAAAGTAGGAAGTCAAGAAACACCTGGAGTAACAGGCAAATTTGGCCTTGGAATACGGAATGAAGCAGGGCAAAGACTAATAGAGTTTTGCCAAGAAAATGCACTGGTCATAGCAAATACCCTCTTCCAACAACACAAGAGAAGACTCTATACATGGACATCACCAGATGGTCAACACCGAAATCAGATCGATTATATTCTTTGCAGCCAAAGATGGAGAAGCTCTATACAATCAGCAAAAACAAGACCAGGAGCTGACTGTGGCTCGGACCATGAACTCCTTATTGCCAAATTCAGACTGAAATTGAAGAAAGTAGAGAAAACTACTAGACCATTCAGGTATGACCTAAATCAAATCCCTTATGATTATACAGTGGAAGTGAGAAATAGATTTAAGGGCCTAGATCTGATAGACAGAGTGCCTGATGAACTATGGAATGAGGTTCGTGACATTGTACAGGAGACAGGGATCAAGACCATCCCCATGGAAAAGAAATGCAAAAAAGCAAAATGGTTGTCTGGGGAGGCCTTACAAATAGCTGTGAAAAGAAGAGAAGCGAAAAGCAAAGGAGAAAAGGAAAGATATAAACATCTAAATGCAGAGTTCCAAAGAATAGCAAGAAGAGATAAGAAAGCCTTCTTCAGTGATCAATGCAAAGAAATAGAGGAAAACAACAGAATGGGAAAGACTAGGGATCTCTTCAAGAAAATCAGAGATACCAAAGGAACATTTCATGCAAAGATGGGCACGATAAAGGACAGAGATGGTGTGGACCTAACAGAAGCAGAAGATATTAAGAAGAGGTGGCAAGAATACACAGAAGAACTGTACAAAAAAGAGCTTCAAGACCTAGATAATCATGATGATGTGATCACTGACCTAGAGCCAGACATCTTGGAATGTGAAGTCAAATGGGCCTTAGAAAGCATCACTACGAACAAAGCTAGTGGAGGTGATGGAATTCCAGTGGAGCTATTCCAAGTCCTGAATGATGATGCTGTGAAAGTGCTGCACTCAATATGCCAGCAAATTTGGAAAACTCAGCAGTGGCCACAAGATTGGGAAAGGTCAGTTTTCATCCCAATCCCAAAGAAAGGCAATGCCAAGGAGTGCTCAAACTACCGAACAATTGCACTCATCTCACACGCTAGTAAAGTAATGCTCAAAATTCTCCAAGCCAGGCTTCAGCAATATGTGAACCGTGAACTTTCTGATGTTCAAGCTGGTTTTAGAAAAGGCAGAGGAACCAGAGATCAAATTGCCAACATCCGCTGGATCATGGAAAAAGCAAGAGAGTTCCAGAAAAACATCTATTTCTGCTTTATTGACTATGCCAAAGCCTTTGACTGTGTGGATCACAATAAACTATGGAAAATTCTGAAAGAGATGGGAATACCAGACCACCTGATCTGCCTCTTAAGAAATCTGTATGCAGGTCAGGAAGCAACAGTTAGAACTGGACATGGAACAACAGACTGGTTCCAAATAGGAAAAGGAGTACGTCAAGGCTGCATATTGTCACCATGTTTATTTAACTTATATGCAGAGTACATCATGAGAAATGCTGGACTGGAAGAAACACAAGTTGGAATCAAGATTGCCGGGAGAAATATCAGTAACCTCAGATATGCAGATGACACGACTCTTATGGCAGAAAGTGAAGAGGGGCTAAAAAGCCTCTTGATGAAAGTGAAAGTGGAGAGTGAAAAGGTTGGCTTAAAGCTCAACATTCAGAAAACGAAGATCATGGCATCTGGTCCCATCACTGCATGGGAAATAGATGGGGAAACAGTGGAAACAGTGTCAGACTTTGTTTTTCTGGGCTCCAAAATCACTGCAGATGGTGACTGCAGCCATGAAATTAAAAGACGCTTGCTCCTTGGAAGGAAAGTTATGACCAACCTAGATAGCATATTCAAAAACAGAGACATTACTTTACCAACAAAGGTTCGCCTAGTCAAGGCTATGGCCTTTCCTGTGGTCATGTATGGATGTGAGAGCTGGACTGTGAAGAAGGCTGAGCGCCAAAGAATTGATGCTTTCGAACTGTGGTGTTGGAGAAGACTCTTGAGAGTCCCTTGGACTGCAAGAAGATCCAACCAGTCCATTCTGAAGGAGATCAATCCTGGAATTTCTTTGGAAGGAATGATGCTCAAGCTGAAACTCCAGTATTTTGGCCACCTCATGCGAAGAGTTGACTCATTGGAGAAGACTCTGATGCTGGGAGGGATTGAGGGCAGGAGGAGAAGGGGACGACAGAGGATGAGATGGCTGGATGGCATCACTGACTCGATGGATGCGAGTCTGAGTGACCTCCGGGAGCTGGTGATGGACAGGGAGGCCTGGCGTGCTGCGATTCATGGGGTCACCAAGAGTCGGACACGACTGAGCAACTGATCTGATCTGAACAATAGGAAATAAGTGTCGGTGAGGATGTGGAGAGATTGGGACCATTGTGCCTTGTTGGAGGGAATGTAAAATGGGTCTTCCTTGGTGGAAAGAAAGTTATGACCAACCTAGATAGCATATTCAAAAGCAGAGATATTACTTTGCCAACAAAGGTTCATCTAGTCAAGGCTATGGTTTTTCCAGTGGTCATATATGGATGTGAGAGTTGGACTGTGAAGAAAGCTGAGTGCCAAAGAATTGATGCTTTTGAACTCTGGTGTTGGAGAAGACTCTAGAGAGTGCCTTGGACTGCAAGGAGATCCAACCAATCCATTCTGAAGGAGATCAGCCCTGGGATTTCTTTGGAAGGAATGATGCTAAAGCTGAAACGCCAGTACTTTGGCCACCTCATGTGAAGAGTTGACTCATTGGAGAAGACTCTGATGCTGGGAGGGATTGAGGGCAAGAGGAGAAGGGGACGACAGAGGATGAGATGGCTGGATGGCATCACTGACTCCATGGATGTGAGTCTGAGTGACCTCCGGGAGTTGGTGATAGACAGGGAGGCCTGGCGTGCTGCGATTCATGGGGTCACAAAGAGTCGGACACGACTGAGCGACTGATCTGATCTGATCTGATCTTGGTGGTCCAGTGACTAAGATTCTGAGTTCCCAATGCAGGGGGTCCAGGTTCGCGCCCTGGTCAGGGACTTAGACCCCACATGCTGTAACTAAGAAAAAAATAAATGCTGTAGCCAGGGTGGTCAAGGTGTGGAATCGGTGGCTGTGGCCTCTGGGCTGGGATGAACCAGGCTCAGGGTGCAGGCAGGGGAGCTGGGCAGGACCCATCTCACTCCTGTTGCAGGACTTGCAGGCCGTTTTATGCCTCCACTCAGGTCATGAAGCATAAGGAACCTCGAGCAAAACAAGTGTTCCAAAGTCTACCAAAATGTGCCTTCCGTGGTGGCTACAACAGAGGTGGGTTTGAACCCAAAGTGACCAAACGGGAAGCAGCACTAGAACTGGGTGTGAGTCTTACTGCCAATAAGCAACAATAAGCAAATTTTATCCATGAATTATGCTTTTAAGTCACAAATACAAGGGAGAATCTCCTCACGTAGAATCTCCTCAATGATGCTAAAGATTTACTAGAGGGTCAAGATAAAACATGAAGTAAATGTATGATGAATTTTTTGTTGTTGTTGTTGTTTTTTCGGTCAAGCTGCACAGTTTGTAATATCTTGGTTCCCCAATCAGAGATTGAAATCAGGCCCTCCACAGTGAAAGTGTGGCGTGCTAACCACTGGACTGCCAGGGAGTTCCTGTATGGTGAATTTGAATGAATTCTTATTCATTTATGTACCAGCTTTTTGGGCTTCCCTGGTGGCTCAGATGGTAAAGAATCCACCTGCAATGCTGGAGACCTGGGTTCGATCCCTGGGTCAGGAAGATCCCCTGGAGGGGGGCATGGCAACCCACTCCAGTATCCTTGCCTGGAGAATCTCCATGGACAGAGGAGCCTGGTGGGCTGCAGTCCACGGGGTCCAAAAGAGTCAGACACGACTGAGCAACTAAGCACACACTCACGCACCAGCTTTTCATAATGACGTGCCTCAAAACTGAAAAAAAGTTGTAGCCACTGTAGAAAGCAGTATGGCAGTCCCTCAAAAAGAAAATGATGCACAGAATTGTCAAAGGATCCAGCAAGCCCATATTTGAGAATATATCCAAAAGAAATTGAAAGCAGACCCTTGAACAGATATTTGAACACTCATGTTCAGAGTTATCCACAATGGTCAAAAGGTTATTCACAACTCAAACCCATGTCCACTGACTGATGAATGAATAAACAGCGTGGTAAATACATACAGTGGAATATTACTCAACCTTAAAAAGAAAAATAAACATTCCCACACAGGCTACAACAGGGATGAAACGTGAGGATATTATGCTAAGTGAAATAAGCCAGTCACAAGAAGACGGATTCTAAATTTTTCACTTGGGTGAAACATCTGGAGGAGTAAGATTCGTAGAGACAGAAAGTAGAATGGTGGTTGCTAGGGCTGGGGGAGGAGAACAGGAATTAGTGTTTAGTGGGAAAAGTTTCAGTTTTGCAAGATAACTAAGTTCTAGAGATTGGTTACCCATGGACATACTGGATCACAACACTGAACACTTTAAAATGGTTAATATAGGAAATCAATCCTGACTATTCATTGGAAAGACTGATGCTGAAGCTGAAGCTCCAATACTTTGGCCATCTGATGCGAAGAACTGACTCATTGGAAAACACCCCGATGCTGGGAAAGATTGAATACAGGAGGAAAAGGGGACGACAGAGGATGGTTGGATGACATCATCGACTTGATGGACATGAGTGTGAGCAAGCTCCGGGAGATGATGATGGACAGGGAAGGACAGGGAAGCCTGGCGTGCTGCAGTCCATGGGGTCACACAGAGTGGGACGCAACTGAGTGACTAAACTGACTGACTGATAGTAAATTTTCTTTTGCATGTATTAATATTTTACCACATTAAAAAATAAGTATGAGATAAAACCACTCACCAGGTAGGGTCCTTGAGAGGGTGTAACGAGGGGAGTTCTGGCTAAGATCTTAGGGTGCTGTCCTGTACACAGGAGGGTGGGCTTCATGGGCCGGCCACCTGGGCACCCGCCCAGGGCCCCCATGCTCAGATTGGCCCCTCACATGGTTAATGCTGCTGTAGTTGTTTTGAAATTCCTAATAATTTTTGAACAAGAGTTGCCACATTTGTATTTTGCATTGAACCTCAAAATGACATAACTGAGAGTTCTGGCCCTCAGTCAATGAGAAGCTGGTGGTTCTTAGCAAAAAAGACACCAGGCACAGACTTTGTCATCAACCTTGTTGGGATGAGCTGGGTGAAGGATGTGCCGTGTTCAGGGTGGATAAGGCTGTGGGGGCCACATGGAGACAGAACCCCTGCCTGGGGAGGGGGAGGGGCAGCGGGACCACTTGCCAAGGAAGGAGAGGGCCATACACAGCAGGGGCCAGGAAGGGGCTGGGCCAGATCACCTCAAGATGGGGTCTTGACCCCATGATGTTGTTCGGTCGCTAAGTCGTGTCTGACTCTTTGTGACTCTATGGACTGCAGCAGGCCAGCTTCCTATGACCTTTACTGTCTCCTGGAGTGTGCTCAAATTCATGTCCATTGAGTCACTGATGCTATTTAACCAGCTCATCCTCTGTCTCCCCCTGCCCTCAATCTCTCCCAGAATCAAGGTCTTTTCCAATGAGTTGGCTCTTCACATCAGGCGGCCAAAGTATTGGAGCTGATCCCATTCCTTGCTGGTATTTCAAGAGTCCCTTGGCGGAATATGACCCCGAGGAACCAGCCTGAGAAACCAGCCACTGCAGGGATGTCTCATCCAGGAAACAGTGTTTATTGAACACCTGCTACGAGCCAGCAGTAAGCACATCATCTGTGACCTTCTGGTTCTCATTACCTCCTGAGGTTAAGGGCTGAGGCGGGAACCAAGGAGGGGCAGGGGCAGCAGCGGGGTGCATATTAGCTATGGCTCCACTAGATGGCGCCAAACATAAATGATGATGGACCCAAAGCACTCCCCCCTACCTGGGCAAGGCGGTGCGGAGGCCTCAGGAAGCCTGCAAACAAAGCTCAGAGCATCACCTCGAAAGTGCACCCATCTCTCCGGAAGGTGGCTCTTTGCTTTTCAGGAGGCAGTAGAGTGAACCATCAGCCTTCGTAGGTTCAAATCCAGACTCTGCCACTTAAAAGTTCCACACATTTTCACAGCTTAAAACTTTTATTTTCCTTGCTTAATGTAAGTTTTATAGTCTCACTAGCTTTTCATTACTTTTTAAAAAATTCACAATTTTAATTGATTAAATAAAAATAGAATAACAATTGAGATCTATGAATGAGAAGAATGGATTTTTTGGGGGGCAGGAGGGGGAATAATTTCACTTATTTGGGGTAAAAAGTTAGTGTGTTCGCTATCATCAAATCAGTTGCAAGTAGTCACAAGGAACCAGCATTCTTAGCTTTCTGGAGCAGGTAGTGGGCGGGATTTGACCGATGCTTTGCTGACTCTTGATCTTGTGTATTAACTGTGTTAATGTAATAGGGAAGAACATTTTTGTATTCTATTACAAGTTAATCACTGAAGGGATGCTGCCTATAAACTTAAGTTATACATAATGGCCCATCTCTGCGGATCCTGCTCTCCCGGTAAGAGCATTAAGCTAAAATACCTTTGTTTAGCTCATAGGAAACCTCCTGACCAGGTCCACCTGTGAACGGTGGCAGGCGGGAGAAATTAAAAAATCCCCTCTGAAGGCTGACAGAAACCAAGAAGTGTATGACTTTACTCCCTTCCCCTTTTAGTAGAGAAGGAGTCTGAATTCTAACTCAGGCAAGATGGTTCTTTAGGACATGTGCCTACCATCTTCTTGGTTAGTCGGCTTTTTCAATAAAGTCATTATTCCTCGATCCCAAAACCTGTCTCTCCATTTACTGGGCTTATCGGCCTGTCACGTGACAAGCAGTATGTACTTAGACTTTGTCTCCTTGGCATTGTTTGTTTTTTCCAATTAAAGGTTTGTTTTCTGATGTCTAAACCTATACGTGCACTAATTATGAAGTGAAGTCGCTCAGTCATGTCCGACTCTTTGCAACCCCATGGACAGTAGCCTACCAGGCTCCACCGTCCATGGGATTCTCCAGGCAAGAATACTGGAGTGGGCTGCCATTTCCTTCTCCAGGGGATCTTCCCAAGCCAGGGATCGAACCCGGGTCTCCTGCATCGCAGACAGACGTTTACCGTCTGAGCCACAGGGAAGCACATTATAAGCAGTAAACTGCTGCAGAATGATACACACAGCCGTTGCAGATCTGTGCCCTGTAACACATGATGTCGGTGATTAAAAAATTCAGAAGAGTGAGAAACATTAATGCATTTCGTGTGTTATAAATAATGAATTACTCTTTCAGGAACAAATGCTAAAAGGAAGGTTAAAAAAAAGAGAGAGAGAGACAGCAATTGTCCTATGCCCAGACACCTAGAATGTAACAGAGCAGGTTTGTAAATTGCTTCTCCTCTTTCCACGCTGCCTTCAAGTACACGTTCATGGCTGACAGATGCCTGGGGTACATGCTGTTTTATTGTGTATTAATTCAACAAATATTTGAGCAACTAGTGTGTACTATACCGAAGCACCTTTTTAAATTTTTTAAAACTAATCTTCTCGACAACCTTTCAATGTAGGTGCTATTGTCTCCGTTTATGAATAAGAAACTGAGGCTCAGACAAGTGACATGACCTACCACAAGCCACAAAGCTAGTGCATTCGGAAGTGAGGATTCAGTCTAGACCTGGCTTCAGTTTTAAATTTCTCACTAGCCAGGTTGCCATTTCCTAACGGATGGAGTTTTAAAACTTTTCATGCAAAGTTGGACACAATGAAGGACAGAAACAGTTTGGACCTAACAGAAGCAGAAGATATTAAGAAGAGGTGGCAAGAATGCACAGAACTATACAAAAAAGATCTTCATGACCCAGGTCACTCACCTAGAGCCAGACATCCTGGAATGTGAAGTCAAGTGGGCCTTAGAAAGCATCGCTACGAACAAAGCTAGTGGAGGTGATGGAATTCCAGTGGAGCTATTCCAAATCCTGAAAGATGATGCTGTGAAAGTGCTGCACTCAATATGCCAGCAAATTTGGAAAACTCAGCAGTGGCTACAGGACTGGAAAATGTCACTTTTCATTCCAATCCCAGAGAGGCAATGCCAAAGAATGTTCAAACTACCACATAATTGCACTCATCTCACACGCTAGCAAAGTAATGGTCAAAATTCTCCAAGCCAGGCTTCAACAGTATGTGAACCATGAACTTCCAGATGTTAAAGCTGGATTTAGAAAAGGCAGAGGAACCAGATATCAAATTGCCAATATCTGCTAGATCATCAAAATAGCAAGAGAGTTCCAGAAAAACATCTACTTCTGCTTTATTGACTACACCAAACCCTTTGTGTGGATCACAACAAACTGTGGAAAATTCTTCAAGAATGGGAATACCACAGATGGGAATACCAGATCACCTTACCTGCTTCCTGAGAGATCTGTATGCAGGTCAAAAGCGACAGTTAAAATTGGACATGGAACAACAGACTGTTTCCCAATTGGGAAAGGAGTATGTCAAGGCTTATATTGTCCCTTTGCTTATTTAACTTATATGCAGAGTACATCATGCAAAATGCCGGGCTGGATGAAGCACAAGCTGGAATCAAGATTTCTGGGAGAAATAGCAATAACCTCAGGTATGCAGATGACACCATCCTATGGCAGAAAGCGAAGAGCAACTAAAGAGCCTCTTGATGAGAGTAAAAGAGGAGAGTGAAAAAGCTGGCTTAAAACTCAACATTCAAAAAACTAAGATCATGGCATCTGGTCCCATCACTTCATGGCAAATAGATGGGGAAACAATGGAAACAGTGACAGACTTTATTGTTTTAGGCTCCAAAACCACTGCAGATGGTGACTGCAGCCATGAAATTAAAAGACGCTTGCTTCTTGGAAGAAAAGCTATGACCAACCTAGACAGCATATGAAAAAGCAGAGACATTACTTTGCCGACAAAGGTCCATCTAGTCAAAACTATGGTTTTTCCAGTAGTCATGTATGGATGTGAGAGTTGAACCATAAAGCAATATGAGAGCCGAAGAATTGATACCTTTGAAGTGTGGTGTTGGAAAAGACCCTTGAGAGTCCCTTGGACTGCAAGGAGATCAACCCAGTCAATCCTAAAGGACCGAGGATATTCAGTCCTGAATATTCATTGGAAGGACTGATGCTGAAGCTGAAACTCTAATCCTTTGGCCACCTGATGCAAAGAACTGACTCATTGGAAAAGACCCTGATGCTGGGAAAGACTGAAGGCGGGAGGAGAAGGGGACGACAGAGGATGAGATGGTTGGATGGCATCACTGACTCGATGAACATGAGTTTGAGCAAGCTCCAGGATTTGGTGATGGTCAGGGAAGCCTGGCGTGCTGCAGTCCATGGGGTCACAGAGTCGGACATGACTAACCAACTGAACTGAACTGAACAGAACAGGAGTTTTAAAAATCTAGTTTGAGGAACTATACCTGTCCCATGCTCAGGGAACACTTTAGAAATGAGGTGACCTTTGAGTAGGCCACTTACTACTGCTTGCTGAGCGCAACTTGTATGTTATCCCTGTGACAAACCCTACGTAGTTGGTGCTATGAACAGTCCTAGTTTTACAGATACTGAAGCCGAGCAACAGAGGAGATGAAGAGAGGGGCTAGAGCCCAGGGCCCCAGGCATCATACTGCTCTACCTGCCACCATCAGGCTGGATCCCGGGCCCCGATCCCTTGCAATCTCATTTCCGGGCCCCCGAAGGTTGCGAGACCCCTGGGGATGGTGGCCTGGGTGGTTCCTCGAAGGACATCAGTCAGTCAGTTCAGTCACTCAGTCGTGTCCGATTCTTTGCAACCCCATGGACTAAAGCACACCAGGCCTCCCTGTCCATAGCCAATTTCCAGAGCTTCAGATCAGATCAGTCGCTCAGTCGTGTCCGACTCTTTGCGACCCCATGAACCGCAGCACGCCAGGCCTCCCTATCCATCACCAGCTCCCGGAGGTCACTCAGACTCACATTCATCGAGTCAGTGATGCCATCCAGCCATCTCATCCTCTGTCGTCCCCTTCTCCTCCTGCCCTCAATCCCTCCCAGCGTCAGAGTCTTCTCCAATGAGTCAACTCTTCGCATGAGGTGGCCAAAGTACTGGAGTTTCAGCTTTAGCATCATTCCTTCCAAAGAAATCCCAGGGCTGATCTCCTTCAGAATGGACTGGTTGGATCTCCTTGCAGTCCAAGGGACTCTCAAGAGTCTTCTCCAACACCACAGTTCAAAAGCATCAATTCTTCGGCGCTCAGCCTTCTTCACAGTCCAACTCTCACATCCATACATGACCACAGGAAAGACCATAACCTTGACCAGGCGAACATTTGTTGGCAAAGTGATGTCTCTGCTTTTGAATATGCTATCTAGGTTGGTCATAACTTTCCTTCCAAGGAGCAAGCGTCTTTTAATTTCATGGCTGCAGTCACCATCTGCAGTGATTTTGGAGCCCAGAAAAAGAAAGTCTGACACTGTTTCCACTGTTTCCCCATCTATTTCCCATGTAGTGATGGGACCAGATGCCATGATCTTCGTTTTCTGAATGTTGAGCTTTAAGCCAACCTTTTCACTCTCCACTTTCACTTTCATCAAGAGGCTTTTTAGTTCCTCTTCACTTTCTGCCATAAGGGTGGTGTCATCTGCATATCTGAGGTTATTGATATTTCTCTCGGCAATCTTGATTCCAGCTTGTGTTTCCTCCAGTCCAGCATTTCTCATGATGTACTCTGCATATAAGTTAAATAAACATGGTGACAATATACAGCCTTGACGTACTCCTTTTCCTATTTGGAACCAGTCTGTTGTTCCATGACCAGTTCTAACTGTTGCTTCCTGACCTGCATACAGATTTCTCAAGAGGCAGATCAGGTGGTCTGGTATTCCCATCTCTCTCAGAATTTTCCACAGTTTATTGTGATCTACACAGTCAAAGGCTTTGGCATAGTCAATAAAGCAGAAATAGATGTTTTTCTGGAACTCTCTTGCTTTTTCCATGATCCAGCGGATGTTGGCAATTTGATCTCTGGTTCCTCTGCCTTTTCTAAATCCAGCTTGAACATCAGGAAGTTCACGGTTCACATATTGCTGAAGCCTGGCTTGGAGAATTTTGAGCATTACTTTACTAGCGTGTGAGATGAGTGCAATTGTGCGGTAGTTTGAGCATTCTTTGGCATTGCCTTTCTTTGGGATTGGGATGAAAACTGACCTTTCCCAATCTTGTGGCCACTGCTGAGTTTTCCAAATTTGCTGGCATATTGAGTGCAGCACTTTCACAGCATCATCTTTCAGGATTTGGAATAGCTCCACTGGAATTCCATCACCTCCACTAGCTTTGTTCGTAGTGATGCTTTCTAAGGCCCACTTGACTTCACATTCCAGGATGTCTGGCTCTAGGTCAGTGATCACACCATCATGATTATCTGGGTCGTGAAGCTCTTTTTTGTACAGTTCTTCTGTGTATTCTTGCCACCTCTTCTTAATATCTTCTGCTTCCGTTAGGTCCATACCATTTCTGTCCTTTATCGAGCCCATTTTTGCATGAAATGTTCCTTTGGTATCTCTGATTTTCTTGAATAGATCCTTAGTCTTTCCCATTCTGTTGTTTTCCTCTATTTCTTTGCATTGATCGCTGAAGAAGGCTTTCTTATCTCTTCCAGAGCTTACTTAAATTCATGTCCATCGAGCCTGTGATGCCATCCAACCATCTCATCCTCTGTCGTCCCTTTCTCCTCCCGCCTTCAGTCTTTCCCAGCATCAGGGTCTTTTCTAAGGAGTCAGTCCTTTGCATCAGGTGACCAAAGTATTGGAGTTTCAGCTTCAGCATCAGTCCTTCCAATGAACACCCAGGACTGATCTCCCCCAGGATGGACTGGTTGAATCTCCTTGCAGTCCAAGGGACTCTTCAAGACGCTTCTCCAACACCACAATTCAAAAGCATCCATTCTTGGGCGCTCAGCTTTCTTTACAGTCCAATTCTCACATCCATACATGACTACCAGAAAAACCATAGCCTTGACTAGACGGACCTTTGTCGGCAAAGTAATGTCTCTGCTTTTTCATATGCTGTCTAGGTTGGTCATAGCTTTTCTTCCAAGAAGCAAGCGTCTTTTAATTTCATGGCTGCAGTCACCATCTGCAGTGGTTTTAGAGCCCTCCCCTCCCCTCGCGCCCCAAATAAAGTCTGTCTGTCACTGTTTCCATTGTTTCCACATCTATTTGCTATGAAGTGATGGGACCGAATGCCACGATCTGAGTTTTCTGGATGTTGAGTTTTACTTCAGCCCCCGTTCGTAGCGGGCTGTGCAGGTTGGAGGCGCAACTGCAGAAGAGGGGCCAGTCTAACCCCGGAAGCAGTCGCGGCGCCGGCAACGCCGCTTCTCCGGTTGCCAGGGCGCCGCCCCGGAAGTAGAGCGCGGCGGGCGGAGGGCCGGTCCGCGCTGGGTAAGCGGGCCGTGTCCTCCAGCGATCGCCGTGTGGGGCTGGAGGCGGGGCCGGGCCGCGGCGCGGGGCCGCCGTGCTCCGCGCTCCCGGGCGCTTCTCAGCGCTCTGCGCCCACAGGTGAGGCCCCGCCGCCGGCGCCGCAGCCTCCGGGACCGAGGGTGTGGCCGTGCTGGGTGGGCGAGTGCGCATGCGCGAGCGGTTGTGGGCGCTGGTCTCCGCGGTTTAGATGGTGCTGGCTGTGCCTGGGGGGGAAGCCTGCGATGACCATTGTGCTCCTTTTCTTCCTCCGAGTTCCTATGACTTGTGCCTCTCGATCCTTGTAATTGCATTCCTCTTATCGGTTATTCCAGAATTTAAATTGTGCCTAGACTTTTTCATTCATTTGCAATCGGTATTGTTTCTGTTGGCATCTTGCAGGGCGCAGTGTACCTGTGGCTAGCGCTCTGGACGGGAGACAGGAGATGAGTGTCCCCCCGCTCCGCTCGCCTCTCTCTGGGGGTCTGAACGTCGGCGTTTCCCCTCTTCTCCCTCCCTGTTTTCCCATCATTAGAGGGGGTGGGGTAGACATACCCCCTTAGAGTAGCCGAGGGGTAGGGGGATTCATTCTGGAACTAAAAGTATCTTAATATCTTATGGTTGTAAGCCTTTTGGGGTTTGCAGAACGGTTCTTCGGTCAGGGATTATTCAGAAGCGTAACTGGGGGCTGGATTGTGGCGGTACTAAAAGATTGGCCCTGCCCTGCTCTCAGGGAGTTACATGTGCAGGTGAACACGTGCGAGGAGCTGCGACATGAGAAGACTGACCGGCGACACAATTGCAACCGGATGCACTGCGCCCATGTGAAGTCGGCGTTTGTATTATGATTTTATTTCTAGGTGGCTCTCTCTCTTTTTTTTTTTTTTTTTCAAAAAAGACAAACTAAAAAGGGATGCACATGTCCTGGGATCCTGGCGGAGCTGGGACTTTACTGAAGCTGATAGTGATCAGACTGACTGGGAGAGTGGGGGAGGGCAGGGCAGAGAGTGCGTCCATGGTCCTATAGCTGGAAGAGTGAAATGACTCCCACGAATGTGGGTTCTGCCCACAATCTGCTGTTTCTCCTGAGAGGTTGTTCAGGCTTTTGTCTGGGAATAGTCGTAACTCCAAGAGGTAGAGTCCTCTTGGCAGAGTTCTGTCTTCCTGGGTACAGAGATTCCCCGAGACATTCCACTGTTCCGTGGAAATCAGCTGGACTCCCTCCCGGCCTCCTGCTTCTCGCCCGGATAAATCTGTAGAAGTGTTTACGGATGACCGTTTCCTGTGTGTCTCCCCTGCGAGGCTGATGGCCCCTGTAGGGCTAGGCTGCACCTGCTGCACTGCTTGGCACTTGCTTGTGTGTGGCGGGAATTCGTGTCTTTTTTTTTTTTTTTTTGGCCGTGCAGGGTCTTATTGCAGCATGTGGGATCCTCGATCTTCACTGTGGCATTCAGGATCTTTAGTTGTGGCATGCGATCTGGTTCCCTGACCAAGGATAGAACTTGGGCCCCCTGCATTGGGAGCACAGAGTCTTAGCCACTGGCCTACCAGGGAATTCCCTCATGTCTTCTTTTGTTAAGTCATCAAATACTGACTGACAGCCTGCTGTTACCAGACCCTGTTCTCGGTGGTGCTGGGAGTTCAGCAGAGATAAGATGGAGCAGCATTCCTGCTCCCATGGTGACATATGTGTATTGAAGACAGGTGGTCACCAAGGGACCAAATACGTGAACTATACCAGGTCTTTTCAAACTTGAGCGCTCAGGAATGCCCTGAGAACTTAAAACACAGATTCCTGGGGCCCACTCCCAGAGATCTAAATGCATTACCCTACTGCATGTGCGTGGGTTGGGGTGGAGGATTTGTGTTTCTAACAAGCACCAGGTCATGATGCCGATGCTGCGGACTCACAGATCATGCTTTGAGTTGGCACCGGATTAAACAGTTGTGTACACCATGATCGCCATAGAGAAGTGACAACTTGGTAAATGAGGAGGACTGAGATGGGCTTGGGAAGGCTGCTGTGAGGGGTTGGTCTTTGAGAAAGCGCCAGATTTGGGGGACGAGCAAAGGCTTACAAGTGGATGTCACTTGGTGGGTGAGAGGGCTGAAAAAGGCTGGAGCCTGGAGAGGGAAGGCGGGTGGAAGGATGCTGGGAGACAAGACTGAGAGGCATGGGGGGCTGCAGGTGGACTGCAAGCTTTAATCTCAGCACAGCGGGCAGCTGCTCGCAGGCTTGTGAGCAGAGTGAAAGGTTTGCTTTGTGTGTGTAAAAAGATCGGTCTGCTGCTGGGTGAAGGATGGCTGCAGTGGGGTGACAGTGGGGCCAAGGAAGCCTGTCATTGGGCCTGCTCTGGGTGTCCCTGATTGTGGGGACACTGGGGAAGTCTCTGAACATGGAATCTTTTGGGTAGAGTGGGCATGATTTGCCGCTGGCCTGGATTGATGGTCACTTTCTCCCCAGGACTGCAGTTGAATTTTGTTGGGCTCTTAAAGCACTTTGAACACACTTCTTTTTTTTTTTTTTTTTTTTTGGCCATACCTCATGGGATGTGGGATCTTAGTTTCCTGACCAGGGATCAAACCATGCCCCCTGTGCTGGCAGTGTGGAGTCTTAATCACTGCACTGCCGGGCAAGTCCCTGAATGCATCTCCTGTGTCCCCTAGATCAGGACTGTCCAGGAGCACCTGGTCCCAGGCAGCTCCTTGTCTCTTGTCACTCGTCTGACACAGAGTGGCTGTCAATGCCGAGTGAAACTAGACAGATGAGAAACTAGACTCTTGGTGGCCCAGACGCCCAAGGGTGTCCCTGGGGAAACCAGTTCTCAGGCTTGAGCACATCCTGCCCACTTGCCCCAGGAGCGGGACGCTTAAATAACCAGCAGCCCTCTGGATTCGGGATGGCTGATATACCTCAGGTGGTCTGCTCTGACTTGGAGCTGTGATCAGCCTGAGGGGTATCTCACCAGTCTCTGCTTTTCCTGGTGAGGTTTTTATGGTGCTCAGTTTTTAAAGTAGCTGACCTCGTGGCTTGAAAGTCTGAGGCGTCAGTTCCTGTGAGCCAGTAGAGAAGTGATATGTCAAGTTCATTACACAATACCGCTAATCCTGCTTGGTTTTTAATTTTTTACTATTTTAGGAGGAAGTCACAGGAAAACAATCTGACAATCAGGAATTTATTTACTTTTCTAAGGAAAAGGATTTCTCAGGTTGACTTCCCTGGTGGCTCAGACAGTAAAGCGTCTGTCTACAGTGTAGGAGACCCGGGTTCGAGCCCTGGGTTGGGAAGATCCCCTGGAGAAGGAAATGGCAGTCCACTCCAGTACTATTGCCTGGAAAATCCCATGGACAGAGGAGCCTGGTAGGCTATAGTCTGTGGGGTTGCAAAGAGTCGGACACGACTGAGCGACTACACTTTACACTTTCTTGGCTTCTGTACCATGGGGACTGGGCTGATGGCGCCTTTGTTCTAAGACGATTCCTGAGCCCCCTCACTGGCCCTGGCTGGGTGCTGGGGGACCACCTGCTGCCCTGTGGGAGGTCGATGACGCCTGTAAACTGAGGGTTGACATCCATGTGGGAGGGAGGCCGTGTGTGTTCCCTCTTACTCTCCGAGCCCCACTCTTCTGGCTGTAAGTGGGGGCAGTACCTGCCTCCGGGCATCAGGTGAGCTGTAACGGTGTGCCCAGTAGACAAGGAGCCTGCCCAGCCCGGAGCCTGGCGCATCCTGGTGCTTCGTGAGTGGTGGCTGTCGTTTCAGTGATGACAGAGACGTGTCATCACTTCCTGCACGAGGCGGGCTGGTCTCCGGAGCCCAGCGGCGGGAGTGTGCGAGGCCGAATCAGGGCAGCTTCACAGGCAAACTCTTTCTGCCTGACGCACTCGGTTCAAACCCAGTTGACTGTTCGGAGAACCAGCCGTGTGCCAGGGCCACGCCCGCTGCCCTTGTGGTGATCCCCGCAGTGCCGCTGAGGGGCTTTCGCTTTCTTTTTCCATTTATTTCACCAGGGAGGCCGAGGCCCCGGGGACTCATGCCAGGACTCATGGCTCAGACATTTCCGTGCGGGAGCGAGCTGGGTCTCTGAGCCTCGGGTGTGGAGGGCGCCTCCATCCCTCCTCACTTTTCTCAAGGTGCGGTGCGTTTGCATCACCTCTCGGAGGTGGAGTCCACGTTGATTTGGTGTATTTCTGAAAAAAGGTTCTTTTAAAGGAGAGGTGGCCTTGCTTCTTTCTTTCCTTTTTTTAACCGTGAATGACTGTCTTCTTGCTCAGCACTTTATACCATGCTCTGTTTCCAAAACTCATATGTATGCAGCTCCTTGTGTGTGAGTTTCTTCTTCTTTATCCCCTAGTGTTTAGGATGGTCATGTCCTGTGTTGGTTTCCTAGGCCTGCAGTGTCAAAGTGCCACAAACTGGACAGCTCCGTGAGGCAGGAGCCTGGAATCGGGGGGGTCGGCAGAGGTGTGCTCTCTTGAAAGATTCCAGGGGAGGGGGTCCTCACGGCATCCAGTTTCTGGGAGCCCCAGGCATCATGGCAGCATAACTCTGTAATCTCCGCCTCCGTCTTCCCACGGCCGCGCTCCCTCCGTATCTGTCTGTCTTCGCAGGGTGTTGTCTGCCCCGTGTGTCTCTGTGTCCAGCTTTCCATCTCGTAAGAGTATCTGTCATTGGATTAAGGCTGACCTGAATGACCTCATCTTTTTTTGAGAACAGTTATTTATTTGGCTGGAAATGAAGCCCTTGTCAGTCACATGATTTGCAATTATTTTCTCCCAGCCCGTAGGTTGTCTTTTCATTTTGTTTATGAGTTCCTCTGCTCTACGAAAGTCAATAAGGTGATTAGGTCCCATTTGTTTATGCTTGCTTTAATTTCTGTTTCCTTGGGAGACTGACCTAAGAAAACATTGGTACCGTTTACATCAGGATGTTTTGCCTGTCTTCCCTTCTAGGGGTATTATGGTGTCGTCTCTTGCATTTAAGTCTTTAAGGTGTTTGAGTTTATTTTTGTGCACCGTGTGAGAATGTGTTCTAACTCTGTTGGTTTACACATAACTGGCCAGCTTTCCCAGCACCACTTGCTGAAGAGACTGTCTTTTCACCGTCGTATGTTTTTGCCTCCTTTGTCAAAGATTAATTGGCTGTAGGTTGTGGGGTTTATTTCTGGGCTCTCTGCTCTATTCCATTGATCCTTGTGTCTGTTTTTGTGCCAATCATTTGTGTATTCATTTTGTTTTAGGTAAGAACCCGAGGCAAGAGTCAGGGAAACTGAAGAGAAATTGGATGTTCCTGTTGGCTCCATAAATACCTATGGTAGGTCAGGCATGAGATGTTTCCCTTGGTGACCGCCTGTCCAGCTGGCCGAAGGAAAGGGCAGGGGGCCGGGAGGAAACCGCCCCTCCTTGGAGGCTCCACTTCCTGCTGTAAAGTGAGGATGGGGCTTCCTTGTAGCTCAGACGGTAAAGAATCTGCCTGCAATGTGGGAGACCTGGGTTCGATCCCTGGGTGGGGAAGATCCCCTGGAGAAGGGAATGGCAACCCACTCCAGTATTCTTGCCTGGAGAGTCCCCATGGACAGAGGAACCTGGCGGGCTACGGTCCACAGGGTCACAGAGAGTCGGACACGACAGAACATCTAACAGTACCGAGCAGTACTCAAGTAAGGGTGGGAACATTGGTCCCATCCAGCTTCCTGGGTTTGGGGTCGTGCCCCTGGAAGCATCTTCTGTCTGTTTTGTGACTGGAGCACAGTGTGGATATAAAGAGCTGCCCGTGCTACCGCGTTATGTTTCTGCTCTTACTTCTGCGTCATCTCCAGGTGGACATCCGTGACGGGGGTGAGGTCGCCCAGGAAGGCTGATGTTTGAAGTGCAGGGTGTGGGGTGTGGTGTGGGCCCTGCCTGGCTGCAGGGTTGGTGCTCACCCAAATCCTGTGTCTGCAGTTGGACTCTAGGGGGCAGAGTTGGAACAGGATCCCTCAAGGAGGCAGGGCTGTTCAGGGTGAAATCAGATTACAGGCTGGCCTTCCAGATCCTGCAGATTCCTGCCCAGACTACCCCAGTGAAGTGAATATTGCAAGAAAGCAAGTCACACGAATGTTTTGGTTTCCCTTGGGTATAATAGTTAACTTTATACCATACTACAGGCTGTACTAGACATTAGCTATTTGTCTAAAACCGTGTACATGGCCTTAATTAAAAAATGTTGCTGCTGCGTTGCTTCAGTCATGTCTGACTCTTTGCTACCATATGGACTGCAGCCCGCCAGACTCCTCTGTCCATGGGATTCTCTAGGCAAGAATACTGGAGTGGGCTGCCATTCCCTTCTCCAGGGGATCTTCCCAATCCAGGGACTGAACCCAGGTCTCCTGCATTGCAGGCAGATTCTTTACCACTGAGCCATTTTTAAATCAGGGAAGCCCTAATTTTAAAATACCTTATTGCTAAAAGGCTTCCCTGGTAGCTCAGCTGGTAAATAATCCACCTGAATGCAGGAGACCTGGGTTCGATCCCTAGGTTGGGAAGATCCCCTGGCGAAGGGAACGGCTACCCACTCCAGTATTCTTGGCCTGGAGAATTCCATGAACTGTATAGTCCATGGGGTCCCAAAGAGCCAGGCACGACTGAGTTACTTTCACCTTATTTCTAAAAAATGTTCATCATCACCTGAGCCTTCAGGGAGTCATGGTAGTAACACCAAAGATCACAGATCACTGTAGCAAACAGATAATAACAAGGGACTTCTTGGCAGTCCAGTGGTTAAGACTCTGTCCTTCCAGTGCAGAGGGCGCAGGTTCAGTACCCGGGCAGGGAACTAAGATGCCACACGCTTCATGGGACGAGCAAAATAAATAAGTAAAAGGTAATAATTAAGATGTTTGAAATATGATAAGAATACTGTGACACAGAGACAGAAAGTGAGCAGACGCTGCTGGAAAAATGGTGCTCACAGACTTGCCCCACGCAGGGTTGCCACAAACCTTTGGTTTGTATAAAAAACCAAAACGAAACAGTGCCTGCAAATTGTCTGTAGTAGAAGACACCATGAGGGGGGCCGGGCCGGTGGGGTTTGCTCAGGTGCGCACTGAGCTGCCCGCAGGTGGGGGACTCATGGAGCTTCTGACATCACCCCGCAGCAGAGGCTGCTGACCTTCACGCAGACCGTGACTGACAGGTTAGTAGCCTCGCGTGGCAGTTACGTGACACTTGGCGTTTGCAGAGAGCGGTTCCGTCTACCCCTCACTTTGACCTCGTGGGCGTTGGCGTTGTCTTGAGGAAGCCGTGTTCACAGCGGGAAGGGGTGATGGGCTGCGGAAGAAGCAGCGAAGTTAGAGTAGGGTCACCCTGAGCTTCACTCAAGCCACCATCGCGGCCTTTGGTCCCTTCTCACACCGGCTCTTAAGAGCCATGGCTTCCTCATCCATAAACAGGGTGACAACCGTGATTCCTTCTGTGCCAGGTGCCCTTCTCAGTGCTTGACGCGTGTTCACTCATCTACTTCTTACTCTCACCTGCGACGCAGGTCAGTACTATCATCACCCCCGTTTCCCAGATGAGGGAACAAGTTCAGAGAGGTCGGGTGACTTGCCCAGCGTCACACAGCGAGTGCGTGGCGGAGCTGGGCCTTGAGCTCCACAGGCTGGGCTTGCCTACAGCCACGCCCTGCTGGGCACCCCACGGAGGGTGTGGGCTGCCCTGTGTAGAAGCGCCCCGAGCTGCACCTGGCGGACGCTCTCAGAGACTGCCTTCCTGTTTCCTCTCCCAGGCAGGGCATACCTGAGTCCCCACCTCCACATCCCATGCTTTTTCCTGCCTGGTGACGTTGCTCCAAACGTGAAGCCATGACAAGGGGGATGTGCCTCCTTCATAAAAGGCCCTCAACATTCATAGGGCCCCAGAGCTTCGAGCCTGGGCTGGGAAAGCCTTTTCCGTCCTGTCCTCAGGAGTGTAACGAGGCAGCCTTGGTCTGGTGGGAGCTGGGGAGAGCCTGGAACCCTGGGCTGCTTGAGCAGCTCGAAAACCACAAATTCAGAGGAGGAACTAGGTGCAGAAAGGTCCTGTAACTTGCTCAGAGTCCCCCGGTGGCACTGCCAGGCCTGGGACCATGGTCGCTTGTTCTCCCTGAAGTGATGGTTTGCCCCGTGCCAGGCACATGCCAGGCCCTGGGCACAAAGCGGGGACAGAAAAGAGGTGACTCCTGCCCCCCAAGCAGGGATAGAACTGCAGGTGCCGAGGGGCCCAGCAGCTGGTCTGGAGAGTCAGAGAGGCTCTGCGGGAAGTGACAGTCACTTCTGCCTGCAGACGAGCGGGCAGCAGCTTAACTGGGCAGAAGGGAGGCCAGAGTGCTGCGGGCAGAGCACGTGCCAAGGTCCTGAGGTAGACGGGAGTCTGGTGTGGCCAGAACAGTGGGTGAGCGAGACAGTGGCGCATAACCCACCTGGCAAAGGAGGAGAGGAACAGGGCGCTGCACATTTTAGGGGCAGTGGAAGTCACGTTGGTTGTTAAACAGGAGCGATGTGGTCAGACAGACGCTGAGATCACCCACTGTGAAGGAGTGCACTGGTGTAGGGCAGGGAGGCAGCAGGGAATATATAGACAGGACTTGAGGGGCCGGGTGAGGGGTGGTGCACGGATTAGACCAGGTATTCTCATCTCTGCCCGTCAGAGTCAGCTCCAGGGTCCCCTGCCCAGGATACCCTCCCACCTGCCGACCCAGCTCCCACGGCCCAGGCACGTCCCCTCGTGGTGCCTGTCACAGCTGCCGTTCAACATGTGTAGCCTTTATTTCCTGCTTGAGCAGACTCTCAGGCTCAGCACAGCTGGTACCGGGGACTGGGCGGTTTGTTGTGCGGGGGTGAGTAGGCACCTTGTACGTCAGGGGCTGTCAAGCAGCATCACTGGTCTCTGCTCACGAGATGTCAGAGCCTCCCCTGAACCCCAGTCGGTCCTGACGAGTGAGATGCCTTCAGATGTGGCAGGGTCCCCCGGGGGCATGTTGGGGGGACCTCGCCCAGGCTGAGAGCCTCTGTGAGGGAGACGGAGCTTGGGGCAGGGCGGTCTGTTCACTGTGCACAGAGGACTCCTTAGGGCGAACGGGAGGTGAGGCATCGACATTTATGGCTCTCATGAGGCACTGTCTTCCAGGATTATGGCAGGAAAAGTGAAGTGGGTCACTGACATCGAGAAGTCGGTGCTGATAAATAACTTTGAGAAGAGAGGATGGGTCCAAGTGACAGAAAACGAGGACTGGAATTTCTACTGGTGAGTATGGAAGGCGGTCTTCTCTTGCTGTCCGAGCCCATTCACGAGTGTGATGGTGGCGTGTCCCGGGGGCAGCGTCCCGCGAAGGCCCCCCGGCGCCCTGTGCTGCCCCCGCTGCACGCGCTCTCCTCCCGGGCCCTCTGTGCGCACGAGCAGGTGGCCCTGGGGTAGTGTACGTGCTCCAGTGACATGGCTGTCAAGAGGCCCGGGGGGCGTCTCAGCCCAGCGAGTGTGGTTGCACAGTGTGCGTCTGGGTGAGAAACAGGAGCCCCCGTCCCAGGGCCGGTGCTGCTCACAGTGGCGCCCTGTTGCCTGGACCTTGGGGTTCCCTCGGGGAAGTTAGCATCCTGTGGGGTGGCGTAGGGGGTGGGGAGGACTGTGGCAGGGCTCCCTGCTCCCTTTCACTCCATCATTAGGCCAGCAGGGTGCTGGCCGGACTGACTGAGAAACCCCGGAAAGGCCAGTTAGGCTGAAAAGGTAGCATTTCGGCACTCAGTCATGAGTGCTGCCCAGCCCAGCTGGGAGCCCTGGAGTCTTCCTGGAGTCCTCTCTCCGCCTCGCCTCCTCCCACTTCCTCTGGGTGAGCTCCTCTGTCCTGCTTGGCCCAGGCCTGGGCTGCTCTCTCCCTCGGGACAGCATCCACACACCTGGCAGGTTACCCACCAGAACACTTCCTCAAGCCGCAGCAGCTCCTGGGTGCAGAGCGTGGGAGTGAGGCTTTGGGGGGACAGTGGGGGAGCACATCAGGCCCTGCAGGGGCCTTTCCACCCTGACTCTCCCCTGCCGCCACCCAGGGCTCAATCTCCCTGCCTCTGCCCTGAGAGATGGTCCTCGGCCTTTCTCCAGCCCCTTCCCTTCCCCCGCTGCTCCCCCGCCAGTGCAGCAGGCTGCACGTTTTTCCCACTGACCCACTGAGAACACTGTCTTTCTTTTGCACTTTTGTACACGCTGTGCTTTCTACCTCTCCTCAGTCCACCCTCCAGAGACAGCGCACCCAGGGGTTAGATGTCCAGACCCTGGAGCCCCAAGCCACGCGTGGCTTCAGCCCTGGCGCCTTCACCCCACTGTTCGCGGAGGCCTTAACTTTATCTTCCCAGGTGCGGCTGTCTGAGGTTTCAGGGAGCACAGAATGTGAGGTGGTGCTGGCGCGGGGCGGGAGCCCCACCGGCACCTCCCTCATGCGCACGCGTGTGCCCTGGAAGCCAGCTCTGCCCCGCAGGTCCTCCTGGGCCGCCTTGCTCAGGTGGCACCAAACATCGAGTCTCTGATTCCCCGCCTGTCCCCTGTTGGTGTCCCTGCGAAGCCCGGAAAATTGAGGACCCGGGCTGGCTTCTCTCAGCCTCCCCGGAGCCTGGCCGGGCCCCAGGCACAGTGGGCAACCCCCAGCCCCCAGCTCCGGCAGTGGACGGAGGGATGACACGAGCTGTGCTCCCAACAACACTGGAGTCACCTGCTCTTTAAACCTGATTTGCGCCTGCAGGAGCAGGGCTGGCAGGCGGGGAGGGCATTTGTGAAGTGGGTCAGCATCTGCATGTGGTCCACCTCTCACGGGTAAAGTGACGTCATTAATCCAGAACCCTGCTTCACAGGAGCTCTGAACGGAAGGCTGAGCACGACCACGTTTAGTGCTTGCTGTCTCGTGTCCCGCTGCCTGGGGCCGTGGACCCAGCAGGACTCTGTGTGTGCTTTCGGCTTCTCATGCCGGGGTGGGGGGTGAGGGGGAGTTCAGTGTAGCCGTCTTCACGCGGAGAAGGGTTTTGGATCGCTTTTTTTTAAAACCTTTTATTTTGTGTCAGAGCATAGCCCATTAACAATGTTGTGATGGTTTTAAGTGAACAGCGAAGGGACTCAGCCGCACAGATACGTGTGTCCGTTCTCCCCTGAATTCTCCTCCCATCCAGGCTGAGGAGGACATAGCACGGAGCAGAGTGGAGCTCTCCCGAGCCAAAGAGTGAGAGGAGGGAAGGGCTGACCAGTTTGATAGGAGCTGGATACCTGGAGATGTCGAGAGCTCATGCTTTAAGCACTGAGCGTCCCGGTCAGGTCTTGGAAATCGGTTAGGGAAAATTACTGAAAACAGCTAAATATTAACCGGTCGGGGAAAGGTAAATACAGTAACCAAGCAGATTAAGGCGCAGCCATTAAAATACTGTGATGACCGTAAAGCAGTTTGGGAAACTGAACAACAATAAATGAGAAGAAAAACATATTATGAAATTGTATTTGTATCCTGACAACACCTGCGCAAAAACACTTTACACGTGGGTAGGAAGTAGACGGAGTGTGAAGCAGGTAAACGGTGACCATGCTGGAGGGAGCGTATGAGTTGTCCATTGCCAGGCAGCGAGAAACTAGCACCAGAAAACCTAGGGCCCTGGGGATTTCCCTGGCGGTCCAGTGGCTAAGACTCTGCACTCCCAGTGCAAGGGGCCCAGGTTCGACCCCTGGTCAGGGAACTAGATCCCACGTGCCTCAACGAACTATCCCAAATGCCACAACGAATGTTGGAAGATCACGTGTGTCACAAATAAGACCCAGCATAGCCAAATAAATAAAAACCAAAACTTAGGGGCCCAAAACAACCACTTTTTGTTAACGTGAGTTTGTCCGTTTGGTGGAGCAGTTCTCCTGGTCTGGCCTGCTTCACTGACCCTGCCTGGGCTCTCACAGCGTCCGCTGTCACCTGGCGGGTCATCTGGGACCTGGCTGGTCTAGAATGCCCTTGGCCAGGGCAGCAGGGGCAACTCTCCACAAAGCCCTCACACTCCTCCAGCCAGCTAGTCTGGGCTTGTGGGGTGTTGGGGGCCCAAGAGAGAGGTGGCAGCTCTCAAGGCCGTTAAGGGCCAGTCTCAGAAATGGCACGCCATCACTTCTGCCATTATTTTTGGCTAAAGAACTGCACTGAAGTGAAGTGAAAGTCGCTCAGTCATGTCCGATTCCTGGCGACCTCATGGACTATACAGTCCATGGAATTCTCCAGGCCAGAATACTGGAGTGGCTAGCTGTTCCCTTCTCCAGGGGATCTTCCCAACGCAGGGTCGAACCCAGGTCTCCCACATTGCAAGCAGATTCTTTACCAGCTGAGCCACAAGGGAAACCCAAGAACACTGAAGTGGGTAGCCTATCCCTTCTCCAGTGGATCTTCCCAACCCAGGAATCGAACCAGGGTCTCCTGCATTGCAGGCAGATTCTTTACCAACTGAGCTATCAGGGAAGCCCAAAGAACTGCATTGGGTTAGCTCAGATTCAAGGGGAAAGTTATTTTACCTCCAGGAGGGACTTGCTACAAAGTGACACAGGATATGGAACAAGGAGGGTGGAGCATTGGGACCCTTTAACAGTCAGGCTACGCAGTAGGTGAATGTTTCCCTTGCTCCTTGCAGAAGTGTCTGTCACCGGGCCTCAGGAAGACTTGTACAAGGTGAGCTCAAAATAGCTTCTTATGGGAAAGCAAAGATGTGGTCGAGGGCTAGTAGATTCACGTTAATAAGACTCAGAAGACAACTTAGAGAGTTCCTTCTGCCCAAAATAAGGAGAACTAGGGCTTCAGTAAGAATAACTGAAACAGATCGAAATTCATGATGCATGTTTGAATCTATGAGTTCATAAACATGCCCCCCAAAAGAACTGAAACCAAACACCATGCCTGCTGCTCAGTCGTATCCAACTCTTTGCAACCCTATGGACTATAGCCCGCCAGGCTCCTATGTCCATAGGATTTTCTAGGCAAGAATACTGGCATGGGTTGCCATTTCCTTCTCCAGGGGATCTTCCCGACCCAGGGTTCAAACCTGTGTCTCTCGCATCTCCTGCAATGGCAGGCAGATTCTTTACCACCTGCATAATTTGTGCCACATTTGAAATGGCCACAGTGGGGAGTTCCTGGTTGCCTGATGGTTATGGCTCGGCGTTTTTCACTGCTGTGGCCCAGGTCCCGTCTCTGGCCGGGGAAACTGAGATCTCATAGGATGTGCTGTGTACCCTCCCCCGCTCTACAAATAGCCGTGTTTTTGATACTACTTCCCTCTGGAGGTGGGAGAAGGGTCTTGTCCCCTTCTGACCTTGGGTGGGCTCTGTGACCACTTTGACCAGTGGGACACTGTCAGTGTGTTCTTTGTCGGGGCCCAGACCGGAGAAGGCAATGGCACCCCACTCCAGTACTCTTGCCTGGAAAATCCCATGGATGGAGGAGCATGGTAGGCTGCAGTCCATGGGGTCGCTAAGAGTCGGATACGACTAAGCGTCTTCACTTTCACTTTTCACTTTCATGCATTGGAGAAGGAAATGGCAACCCACTCCAGCATTCTTGCCTGGAGAATCCCAGGGATGGGGGGAGCCTGGTGGGCTGCTGTCTATGGGGTTGCACAGAGTTGGACACGACTGAAGCGACTTAGCAGCAGACCTTAAGAAGCCAGCAGCTTCTATTTCCTGTGTGGGAAGCCCCAGCTGGAGCCGCAAGCTGTCAGATGAGAAGCCTGCCTGTCCCAGGACTGTCATGTGGGAGAACCCACCCCCCCAAAGTGCCAGCTGTGGACAAAGCCTGCTCTGGCCCCCAGACCAGCTGTCTGAATCCCCCTGAGTGACCTCAGTGCCACGTGGGGCAGAGCACTCAGCCGCACCCTGCCCAAATTCTTGACCCCACAGAACCTAGAGATAGCATACCACGGTGGTCATCTTAGGCGAACGTTGGGTCCTTTGTTCTGCAGTGATAGGGGCCCAACACAGCTCGTCACACGTCCTTGGTCGGGGGGTGGGGGCAGGGAGCCAGCTCACCACTTGGAAAACTGATGCAGGAAAAAAGTCCCTCAGTCTTCCCTGGAGAAACCCTGCACGGGCTGTCTGAATTGTCCATGAAGGAAAATTTCTCCTCATGGAAACATTCCTGCCAATAAATGAAGGAGGAATGAGAAAGGAGAATTTTTCACCATTTTGTAACCCCTCACGAAATAAGGATCTACGTCTGTGCAGGACGGAAGCCGCTGACCACAGGGCGAGAGGGCACTTGTGTGTGGCTGATGCAAACAAAGATGTGTGTGCCCAAGTGTGGTGTACGCTCCCGATTCTAGCACGGAGAAATGAATGTAAAACCCCTCACCACTAATTTCTATGTTGATTATATGCTGAGATGGTAAGATGTTGGACTGTTTGTTGTTCAGTCGTTGAGTTGTGTCTGACTCTTTGCAGCCCCGCGGACTGCAGCATGGCAGGCTTCCCTGTTCTTCATGGTCTCTCAGAGTTTGCCCCAGCTCGTGTCCATTGCGTCGGTGATGCCATCCAACCATCTCATCGTCTATCGCCCCCTTCTCCTCCTCCTGCCCTCAAACTTTCCCAGCATCAGGGTCTTTCCCAATGAGTCAGATTAAAATTATTCTTGCCTCTTGAACTTCTGGTTTACTGTGCCCACTAGAAAGTTCACCATATGACTCAGCCACGTGGGTCACATTGTATTTCTCTTGGGTGGAGCTGCTGATTAGTCACCGACATCCTGAGGGGAAAAGCTCCAGGCTGCATGTGCCGGCCCATGGGAGCACGCACTGCCCAGGACACAGCTCTGCTCCCCGTCCGCCTGCAGCTCACTGGGCCTCTAGGTCTGACCCCCAGTTTATAGGAAGTGCAGGGCCTGGGGAGCATGGTAAACAAGGAAGCTGTGAGAACCCCTGCAGAACAGGCACCCAGTGTCTTCAACGCATAAATTGCCTAGAAAAAAAAATTTAAGGAAGGTGGGAGAGAATGTATAGATTTAAAGACATGTGAGAGAGAGCAACTAATGAGAAGGCCTGGCTTCTTATTTGCAAAAGCTGTGAAAAGTCTTTATCGGACTGTTGGGGAGATTTGAACCCTGAGTAACATTTGACGGTATTCAGGATTTACGGCTGCTTTTTTTTTTTTTTTCCTCTCGCTGTGATAACAGTGTAAAATAGGATATCATATAACATAAAAAGGAGTTCTTGGGGGTCCAGTGGCTAAGACTCCATGCTCCCAAAGCAGGGGGGATCCCTGGTCACTTTTAGGTTCGAAGGGTTCGTTAACAAAAGAAACATTATACACGAACAGTTTAAATATTTAATAGAGGATTAGTCAGCTTAATTTCAATATACAGTCATTAGAAGAAGAAAAATAGGAACAGCAGAGGAAAGTAACGGCACGCGCATCACCAAATCGGGCTGACCGACAGCCAGGCTTGACCGGCACTGGCACGTTCCTTAGTGTCTGGAGTCTCAGCTGGGAAAAGGTCCCGGATGGCATGCCCACACCATGGGTGAGGAGTCACGCTGCAGTTTGGGGGCTGCTGTTATCAATGGTTTGGGTAAAGTTCAGAAATGCAGCTCTGGTTTTACTCACTTTCACAATCCTGTGTGTCTCAAACCTTGTGAGATATAGGATTCTCCTGACCCAAGAGGGCTGGCCAGGCCTCCAGGGGCTCAAGAGAAAATCCAGGGTCCTCTCCATCTCTTATCCAAAGTGCCGCTTGACTTGCTGGCAGCAGTTGGTGTGCTGCAGGCAAGCGTGTAATCCAGGCAGGGTGAGGAGTCAGAGGTCAGAAGCCTGCTCTCGGCTTCTGAAGCCTAAAAAAGACTGCTTCCGTTTTGACTTCCCTGACAACTGCGAGGGAAGTCCCTGGGGCTTTGGTTTTAAGGGGTCCCTGTCCCTCCTGACTTGGAGTGCAGACATTGAGTCAATGAATTTCTTGACTTCATAGTCAGAAAGGGTCTGTCTCGTGTAATATTGATAATCAATGTTATCATTAACCAAGAAATATTTATTGAGCATCTACTCTGTGCCAGAGAGTGCAGCCAGTCAGGGCACAGACTCAGAACAGCCCCTGCCCCAGACTGTTCAGGTGTAGTCACAGACACACATCCTGCTGCCATAGGCTGCACCTCTGGGCTCAGGTGCAGGCTGGGGACAGGTAAGCTCTGAGGAACATGCTTCCTGATCAGAGGTTCCCGGGCCTTAATGAGTCCTCCTTCCACGTGGACACACCCTGAGCTTTCGTCCCGCACGTCCCTTCTTCGCTTCTCTTTCAGGATGAGCGTGCAGACCATCCGCAATGTTTTTAGTGTCGAAACTGGCTACCGGCTCTCGGATGATCAAATAGTCAACCATTTCCCGAACCACTATGAGCTGACGCGGAAGGACCTGATGGTGAAAAACATCAAGAGATACAGGAAGGAGCTGGAGAAGGAAGGGAGCCCGCTGGCCGAGAAGGACGAAAGCGGGAAGTACCTCTATCTGGGTTCGTGTCCTTTCCACCGGCTTCACCTTTTAAATAAATAGCTGTGGCGTTTTTTTCCCCCATCGGCGTATGGCACGGGGATGGCAGCTATTGGCTCTGAGGGATGAGTGTGTCTGTGCGAGTTGTGAGCACCTCTTTCTTTCCGAGTGTTTACAGAATACGGAGGAGCAGGGAAGGGGGCGGGGAGGGCTTCAGCTTTGGAATCTTGAGTTTGTGTCAGTGCCTTGGAAATGTGGTCAGGAGGTCAGGGGCCACTCCGTGGGCTGCAGACTGCCGGTGGGGGATAAATCCTGTGTCTGGGAAGACCCGGAGAGAGCAGTGTGTCCATGCGGCATCCTGGGAGAAAAGCTGGGCTGGCAGAAAGTTTCAGAATCCCTTTGCACACTTGGGGAAAAATAGGTGACTTCTCTGGGCCTCAGTGTCCTTATCTGATAAATGGGAATGATAACAAGGCGGAGCTCAGAGGTTGCTATGGGGATTAAATGGTAGAGAGTTACAAAGTAACTAGCACAATGCCAAAAGAGAACTCATTACAGGCAGACCTTGTAGAGACGGTTGGTTCAGTTCAAGAACACCGCAATAGAGCAAATACCACAGTGGGAATTCACTGGCGGTCCAGTGTTTAGGACTCCCTGCTTCCACTGCCAGGGGCCTGGGTTTAATCCCTGGTCAGGGAACTAAAATCCCACAAGCTGTGTGGTGCCACCAAAAATAAATAAAAAGAACAAAATTATAAAAAATAAATGAAGCGAATATTGCTATAAAGCAAGTCACATGATTTTTTTTGGTTTCGTACTGCATGTAAAAGTTATCATTACACCAAACTGTAGTCTGTCGAGTATGCAATAGCATTATGTCTCAAAAAAAACAATGCACGTACCTTCATTTAAAGATACTTTATTACTTAGAAATGCTAACCATCATGTGAACCTTCAGTGAGTTGTCATTTTTTTTTTTTTTTTGCAGTAGTATTGGCTTGGCCAGAAAGTTTCCTGGGGTTTTTCCATAAGTCTCAGCCCACCCAGTAACATCAAGATTGCTTAGCGTAGTTCATCAAACATAATAGCAAACACAATAATGAAAAAGTTGGAAATAGTGTCAGAATTACCAAAAGGTAACACAGAAACACAAAGTGAGCCAATGCTGTTGGAAAAATAGCACCAATAGACTTGCTCCATGCCAGGTGGCCACAAACCTTCATTTTGTAAAAAAACACATTATCTGTGAAGTGCAGTAAAGCAATCCTGTCTCACATGGATTGAACGGCAGAAGTCCTTGGTCCATCAGATGCTGGGCAGAGGGTGCAAGGTAACGACACAGGCCCTGGAAAGGCAGTGGTGGTGTTTTTCTGTCGTGGCCCCTGTTGGGCTGACTCATCACTGTCCCCTCTCCTGTACCCTCAGACTTTGTCCCTGTCACCTACATGCTGCCCGCCGACTACAACCTGTTTGTGGAGGAGTTCCGGAAAAGCCCCTCGAGTACCTGGATTATGAAACCCTGTGGCAAAGCCCAGGGAAAGGGCATCTTCCTGATCAACAAGCTCTCGCAGATCAAAAAGTGGTCCCGGGACAGCAAAACATCCTCGTAAGTGGACGGGCGTCCCGTGCGCTTTGCAGCAGCTGTCTCGTGTCATTAGGCTTTTGGCCACGGGCTGGTGGGCTGGGAGGGGAATGGCGGGGAAGCTTGCTTGCTTTCCAGTGTGCAGCGATTGTGCACGTGAACACCTGGCCACAGGGCAAGGCTCTGGGGCCCCAGCAGCATCACCAGGCATAGAATCTCACCTGGAGAGAGGTGTGTAAAGCAGGGTAAGGGCACAGGAGCAGGGAGCTTTGCCAGCTGCTCTTTGTTCTGAAAGTTGAAGGGAGACCCGTCCAGTCCTGGTGCTTCTGAGCTGGCAAAGCACGTGCTTAACCCCTGGGTGCCTGGGCTCGCACCCCTGTCTGACACTCACCGCCTGAGTCAGTTTCGTTGTATAGACTCTCGGGTTTTTCATCCGGGTAAACTGGGGACACAGAGGCACCAGCCTCACAGGGGCGAGTTGGAGATGGACCCGAGCACCGGGCAGTGTGTGCAGCCAGGGTGAGAGAAGACCTGGGCACGGTCAGGTCAGGCCTCCTCCCTGGGTTGGGGGCTCCTTGGAGCAGAGGACCCCAGGAGATTTAGGCTGAGCCTCACTCCTTGCCTCTGTGAGGTTCTTCACTGCTGGGGAATGCCTGGACGGTGGGTGCCATCCTTTAGGGGTGGACGATGTCAGGATTTCCCAGGAATGGCAGGGACACCACCTAGTGTCCTGGGTTGAAGTCTGACCACATGGTGCCAGCCTCTGGGGGTTCCTCCATGGATACTGCCCCCACCCACCAGCCCCTGTTTTCTCCCCACAAACCAGCCTCTCACTTGATGAGAGGCAGCAAGCTTTTCACCAGCCAACTAAAGGTCTCTGGTCTTTTAAAATTTATTTTATTGAGATATTAACATAATGTGTTAATTTCTGCTGTTCAGCAAAGTGACTCAGTTATATATATATTCTTTTTCATATTCTTTTCCATTATGGTTTATAAAGGATATTTGACTACAGTTCCTGTGTACTACAGTAGGACCTTGTTTATCCATTCGGTATATAATATTAATGCCACTGCCGATGCTAAACTCACCATCCATCCCTCCCTGACCCCCTCCCCCCTTGGCACCCTCAGTTCTGTTCCCTGTTAAAGCCCTCTGGTGTTTGCATCTGAGCTCAGCCTTCTCTGCTGTTCCCAGGTTCGTGACTCAGTCCACCAAGGAAGCCTATGTGATCTCTCTGTACATTAACAACCCGTTACTAATTGGCGGCAGGAAGTTTGACTTGCGCCTGTACGTTCTGGTGTCTACGTACCGCCCGCTGCGCTGCTACATGTAAGAGCTGGGGGGTTGTTTCCATTCTTAAAACTGTGCTTTGGGAATTCCCTGGCAGGCCCCTGCTTAGGACTCCACTGCAGGGGACCTGGGTTCGATCCCTGGTCAGGGATTAAGATCCTGCAAGCCACGAGGTGTGGCCAAAAAAAAAAAAGACCAATGTGACATGACACCTCTACTCCTCAGGACCCTTGCAAGGGTTGGTAGGTTGGTCGTCGGTCAAGTTCCCCCGAGCTTGCAGTGCCTGTCACATGGTCCATGTTGAGTAAGAGGGTGACTTTGACAGTAATGTGAATCCTGAAAATAAGAAGCAACTCTTGGCAACCTTGCAAACATACTCAGAGAAAGAAACCAGACACAGAAGGCTACGTGTTGTACAATTCCATTTCTACAACATGCCCAGAATAGGCAGAACTGAAGGAACAGAAAGTAGCTTGGTGTTTGCCCAGCACTGGGGTTGGGAATTGACTGCTGAGGGTCACAGGGCTTCCTTTTGGAGTGACGCAGTGACACTCCTTTTGGAGTGTAGTGGTGATTGTTGCACAACTCTGAATATCCCCAAAACCATTGAATTGTACACTTTAAGTGGATAAGTTTTATGGCATATAAATTATATCTTAATAAACCCCTTATATAAAAAGAACCATAAAAATTTTACAAGGCAACTCTTCTAAAAGGTCAAAACAAAAAGCAACTTTTTTTTTTTTTTTTTTTTGCAATTTTTTGGTCTTTATTTATATGTTTATTTAGTTTAAACTTTTTACTTTTATTGAGGCATAGCTGATTAATAATGCTGTCATGGTTTCCGGTAAACAGTGAAGGGACTCAGCCATACATATACACGTATCCATTCTCCCCCAGATGCCCCTCCCATCCAGGCTACCATATAACATTTGAGCAGAGTCCCCTCTGCTATACCGTAGGTCCTTATTGATTATCCATTTTAAATATAGCAACGTGTACACGTCCATCTGAAACCCCCCAACTATCCCTTCCCCCATCCTTGTCCCAACCCCTGACAACCGTAAGTTGGTTCTCTTGAGTCTGCAAGTCTCTTTATGTTTTGTAAGTAAGTTCAATTGTATCATTTCTTTTCAGATTCTGCATATAAGGGATGTCATACGATATTTCTCCTCTGTCTGACTTAACTTCACTCAGTATGACCATCTCTAGGTACATCCATGTTGGCAGCTCTTTTAAGACAAAAAAGCCTGATATTTTGTTTATGCTTGTCCTCAGAGCATTGAGTTCATCCAAATTCCCACCTAGGTATAAACTTGGATTTTGCCGCTTCTGCACCGTGAAATACACCCCGAGCACCAGTGAGCTGGACAACATGTTTGTCCATCTCACCAACGTCGCCATCCAGAAACACGGGGTAAGTGTTTCTTTTCAACTAAGCTTAAGGAAATGGACTGAGTTGGTGGGTTTCTTTGTTTTTTCTCTTTGCAGGACAGGGTGGGTGAGTAGAAGAGTTGGAGTCAAGATGCCCTGGCACTGATGAGGGGGAGCCCCGGGTATCCAGTTTGGTTGCCCAAGCTGAGTGCCAGCCTGTGTCAGGGTGGGGCACTTGGAGAAAGAAAATCCCATGTCCAAGCCCTGTCTTTCTAGTTCTGTGACCTTGGGGGCAAGTTAACTGAGTGTCAGAGCCCCAGTCTCTCCAGTTATAAAAGGAGATAGTATTATCACCTTATGGCTGTTGGGAGGTTATAGGAGAGGATTCACGCGTGGTCATTCACGCACTGAGCACCTCCCTGGGTTGGCCCCGTGCTAAGGGCTACAGTGATGGGCAGTAGTCCCGGGCGGCTCAGGGGTAAAGACTCCACCTGCCCGTGCAGAAGATGCACAACACTTGGGGTTGATCCCTGGGCCCAGAAGATCCCCTGGAGAAGGAAATGGCAGCCCACTCCAGTATTCTTGCCTGGGAAATCCCATGAACAGTGGAGCCTGGCGGGCTCCAGTCCATGGGGTCACAGGAGTCAGACACAATGTAGTGACTAAACCACAACCACCACCACCACCACCATCACCTCAACAAAATCCTAAACCTATTGTTTGCCCACAGAGCTCCGGGTCTTACACAACCACCAGCTGGCCTTCTCTCTATACATTTCCCTGATGGCTCAAGCGGTAAAAAATTCGCCTGCAAGGCAGGAGATGCAGGAGATATGGATCAAATCCTGTGGGTCAGGAAGATTCCCTGGAGGAGAAAATGGCAACCCACTCTGGTATTCTTGCCTGGAGAATCCCATGGACAGAAGAGCCTGGTAGGCTACAGTCCATGGGGTCAAAAAGAGTTGGACACGACTGAGCTCACACAGGGATCAAATTCCCTTGATCTCTGCTCTCATGGAGCCCAGAGCCTGCAGGGGAGGTAGTTGTCCAGTAATCGTGTGGAGGAATGTGTCACAGTTTGCATGCTCTGTAGGTAGAGACTCAGAGCTGGAGGAGCTTGGAATGAAGGATCCCGGAGGCCAGCTGGCCAGAGGCTGCTGTGCAGAAGCAGGCTTGAGCAGACACCTGAAGTCTGAGCCAGGGGTTCCCCGGGTGGAGGTGCAGAAAGAACATTCTAGCAGAGGGCACAGCCCGTGTGGAAGGAGCATTGCAGGAGCTGAAAGTGATCAAGGCCGCTGGAGCCCCGAGCGAGGGTGCTGGTGAGAGAGGGCCCTGGAGTGGCCAGTGAAGGCTGGGACACAGGGCGCTATACCCAGGCTCTGACCCAGTCCTGGCAAACAAGTCCCAAAGGTCTCTTTTCTCTATGAAAGACCCTCTTCTACTTGCATCTTGCTTGAATGGAGGCCTGAATACCTGGTCTTTTTCTGTAATTAGAGCAGAAAGAGGGTAAATATTGATCAAAAACAAGCTTTTCTGAGTAACTCTACTGAAGAATTTGGTCAGACCTGCTTGGGCTCAATCTGATGTCCATCACTCACCTGCTGTGTGACCTGGGCAAGTCACCCAGCCTCACTCTCAAACAGCAGCCCTGGTTTTTACCTTGCTGGTCGTGAAATTATGTGACCATGGCCACCTGTCCCTGAGGGTGGCAAGTGGCTTCCACGTGAGGCCGACCCCACGTCACCTGCCCATTGGGTTTTTCCGAGAGCAGCATTGTTAAAAGGTTCACAGAGGAGAAGGGGAGACGTGGCCAAGATGTCTTACTCACAAGAAGGGGAAAGGGATCTTTCAGGTGACACAGCACAGAACTTACGAGCACCTGGGGGACAGCTAAGCAACGACAGAGCCTTCGTAGCAAGTAGCACGTTCCCTGAGGTCTGGGCGGAGCTGGGGAATGACAGTGACTGACCTGTTGCCCGTTTTATGTCCTAGGACAGCGCACAGTGGTTGACCTACAAAGCCACCTCGACCCGGGGATGCCAGACTGAAATTGGGAGGGTGGTCTCATCTGATGAGCCTTCTCAGGACATCAGTCACTAGGTCACTATTTCCATCAATAAGGAACAGAAGTGATTCTTTTTTTTTTTCTTTTGGCTCCACCACCTGGCATGCGGGATCTTAGTTCCCTGACCAGGGGTCGAATCTGCATCCCTTTCATTGGAAGCACACAGTCTTAACCGCTGGACTTCCAGAGAGGTCCCCAGAAATCATTCGTTTAAAATGGCAGAAGAGAGCGGAGGCAGTACAGTCAGTCTGGTGTCTTTCCACGTCCAGACACAGCAGTACTTGCCACATTGATCCTAATTATCAGTGCTTTGCTTTTTAACATAAAAAAGTGCTTATTCCGAGAAACCTCGGTTTCAGCCTTGTATGGTTCTACTTTAGCACTGCAGAGAGAACTGATGTTATATGGAACACAGAAAGGCTGTGAAGCAGTGTGTCTGCCTGTCCACCGGGGGCCCCTGGGTGCAGAGTGCCACCCTGCACTCCGTACCAGGACGGCAAGACAGTCCCTGCTCTCGGGAGGCTCAGAATCTACCCAGAGGGGCCAACTGGAAAGGACTGACTGTAACTGAAGGTCAGAAGACCTCAGAGCTGCCCTGGGAGTGCCCCCCAGGAGGCTAGATTCATCCTGACTGCTGGAGGGTTTCCCATGGTGGAGGATGAGCAGGAGAAGGAGATCAGAGACCAGGGCCAGGTCCTGAAATGCACAATTTTGCAAGTTGATAGGAAAACAGTGCTGTGAGGTCATTCTGATAAAATAACGCTCCTACAGGCCCCCAAACAGATGTGTGCTCGTGTTTTATATCTCTGTGTATGTGTCAGTGTTTTGCATAAAGTGTGTACTTCATGCCTCTAGAATTTTTTTTTTTAAGTAAGCACATTTTTCTCGATGGTAAAAAGAATCTGTGCCTGGAAAAGGAAAGGTACTTATGGACAGCTGGCCTAGTTTTCCCTATGATTTCTCTCAGGGATGTTGTTGTTATTAGTCATGTTTGACTCTTTTCGACCCTATGGACTATATAGCCCACCAGGCTCCTCTGTCCGGGGGATTTCCCAGGCAAGAATACTGGACTATGTAGCCATTTCCTTCTCCAGGGGATCTTCCCAGGGACCAAATCCGTGTCTCCTGCACTGGCAGGTGGATTCTTTACCCCTTAGCCACCAGGGAAGCCCGATGTGTAATCTAGAGGTGATTTAAAGGACACGGAAATGGGGAGGATGTATGTAGGTTACACGCAAACGCTGTCATTTCGTGTAAGGGATTTAGGCATCCAGGGATTTTGGACTCTGAGTGAGCCCTGGAACCCATCCCTTGCAGATACCCAGGGATGACTGTATTTGAGAACACACATCCCAGATCCCCAAGGGGCACAGCCCACGTGCCTTGTCCCTGTGTGCCCGCCCCCCCACAGGGGAGGGCCCCAGGAAATACTCAAGGGGGAGAACAAGCGCCGGGTTCCCCTGGGTGCCTTGCCTGCCCCACACCCCACCCCTCATTTCCGTGACCAGGAGGATTACAACCACATCCACGGGGGCAAGTGGACCGTGAGCAACCTGCGGCTCTACCTGGAGAGCACCCGAGGCAAGGAGGTGACCAGCAAGCTGTTCGATGAGATCCACTGGATCATCGTGCAGTCCCTGAAGGCCGTGGCGGTGAGCCCTGTGCCGGCGGGGGGTGGGCGGGGGGTGGACGGGAGCCCAGGAGCAGAGAGAGTAGGGAGACAGCGCACAGGAATGGTTTGGGACGGGGAGGGGTACTTGTGGCTCTTTCGCTAAAAACGCTGGTTTTTATGGCCTTACCTCCTGCAGCCATGGCCTTGGGACCTCCACAGATGGGCCGGGTCCCCTTGACGTCCATCACCCCTGGCTCTTCCGTGCCCCCTGAGTGGAGAGCGAGGTCACAAGCTGCAGCTTTGGTGATAGACTTCTCAGCAGCCTCCTTGTTTTTAGGCCTCCTGCTCTGCTGTTTCAGAGACATTTAGGGCGGGAGAGAGTCCCTGCTTTTTTTCACTCATGTCTCCTATCTGTTGGCTGGTTTGCAGTTTGTGTGTTCTGTTTTACTGTCCTAAAGCAGGTGCGCATCTGTTTTCCAAGGAAAAGTAAGGAATACACCTTGGAGCACCAGCGTGCAGGCCGCTAGTTCTAGTGCAGAAGCTGGTGGGCAGACTGGAGTAGGTGCCCACACACTGGGGGTTGAGGGGCCGTGGACAGAGCTTCACTCCCCGGACTCGAAAACGTGGGGAGACAAGCTCTTAGAGGAAGTGTGATATGGGCTTGGCAGCGAGGTGGATGTGTGTGAAAATACATATGTGCAATCTTCTCAGTGTAAGAGTAAGGTCTTCCCCCACGCCCATTCTTTTTTTTATTTTTGGCCAGGGCACAGGACCTGTGGGATCTTAGTTCTCCAGCCAGGGGCTGAACCCTGGCCCACGGCAGTGAAAGCACCGAGTCCTGACTACTGAACCACTAGGGAATCCCCTCTATCATTTTTTTTTAAAGCAAAATATATCTGTTTGGCTGGGCTGGGTGTTAGCTGCATCAGGCAAGATCTTTTAGTTGTGGCTCGTGGGCTCTTGTTCCTTGACTAGGGATCGATCCCGGGCTGCCTGCATTGGGAGCACTGCTGGACCATCAGGGAAGACCCCCAACTCCCATTTTATCTCGGAAAATGACAGTTTATACTGTTTCCCCTATGTGTGGAAAGCTTTGTTGAAACAGCCTGGTAAACAAAATTATGGATGGAAAAATGGCACTTATGGTGGACACCCTGGCTTTCCTGTGTCTTGAATCGAGCTCTTCCTGTTTCACCAAGCACTCCAGAGCCCTGCCAGCTCCTCCTGTCTGCATCTCGGGCTCACAGGGCGGACTCGACAGGGGAGAAGGCAGGGTCTAGTTGGTCTAGTTAACTGTCAGAGAAAGACATCTCAGGGGCCACGTTCCACGTCTCTTACCCCACGGAAGCCACATCTTCAACTTCTGCACTTGAGTGGGGGTCACGGCGGGGATGTGTGTGGAGTCCTGGACTCAGATTTCAAGCCAGGCTGTAACACAGGTGATGGTGGGCGCCTTAGTGCCTGGTTAAACCAGCTCCCTCCACCTCCTGTCTGGCCGGCTTCAGTCCCCCTGGCTGGCAGAGCTCTGAGAAATCGTTGGCTGTCTGATCAAGAACGCCTGTGCCCTGGCCCTGGGTGGTCAGCTGGCTCCCCTGGCAGGTGCCTGAGGATCTCCTCCTGCACTTTGGGCTCCAGAGCTGAAAAGCTGTGGCATTTCCAAGGCTCTGAGGGTTTGGGGAGCAGGGATTCATTTATTCCATTTTTATTAATTTAGGATGTCTCCTTGTTTTTACCAAGTGTGTTGCCTTCCGGGAATTTAGGGGAGAGACAGGGACATGGGTGGCTGCAGTACCTTGTGAGAAGGGCGTGGTGCAGGGGCAAGGACCACGCAGGGGACCCAGACCCAGGACACAGGACGTGGGACATGATGGAGAAGCTGGGAGCCACAGCTTGGGGGCAGGTTGCTCAGAGGGCCAGAGACAGTGGGGCTGGGAGACGACAGAGGGTTGTGGCTTCCTGTTGTGCAGAGGCTTTTTGTGATTGTGGTGTGGGCAGTATCCAGGTGAGGACACCAGAATTCAGTGGAAATGCAGTGGTTCCTCTAGATTTCCATGTGACAAGACAGCCCATCCCCCAGCCTGGTTTTCCTCCAACAAGTGGGGCTGCACTGGGCTTCATTTCCTGTTCTGAATCGAGCGTACTAAGTAGAGTCCACGCACCCACTGCCACATAAGAAGCCCTCAGGGTCCTCACGGTCGTGTCTGTGTTTCTCCCTCACTCTGCGGTGCAGAGAATACCCTGGGGAGCACCACTGTTTGCTGGCCTTCTCCCAGAGGGTCTCATTCAGGCAGCATGGAGTCTGTGTTGTAAGCAAGCAGCTGGTGGGTTTTTATACACTTGGAGAATAGTTTATGAAGTAGAATTAAAAACTGAGAAGAGGATCCAAAAATTAAACAGATTTGACTTTTGTCACAGAGAACAGAGGCTCATAAGCTGCATCCCAAGGGGCCTGTGAAGGGACTGGCAGCCTAGTGGGCCCTGTGTGTGTGTGCGTGCATGTCTGTGTATGTATGTGTCTGTGTGTGCATGTGTGTATGCGTTTGTATGTGTGTGTATGTGTCTCTGTGTGTGTGGGTATATGTGTGTGCATGCACGTGTGTATGTGTTTGCATATGTGCATCCATGTGTGCGTATGTGTGTGAGTATATGTGTGTATGCATGCACATGTGTATGTGTTTGCGTGTGTGCATCTGTGTGTGCATGTGAGTATATGTGTATATGTGTGTGCATGCATATGTGTATGTCTCTGTATGTGTCTCTGTGTGTGCATGTATGTGTGTGCATGTGTGTGCATGTGTGTGCATGTGAGTATGTGTATGTGTGTGTGCATGTGAGTATATGCATGTATGTGTCTGCATGCATGTGTGTGTGCATGTGTGCGCACGTGCATGTGTGTGCGTGCATGCATGTGTATGTGTGCATGTGTGCGCACGTGCATGTGTGTGCGTGCATGCATGTGTGTATGAGAGTGTGTGTGTGTGTGTGTGAGTGTGTGTGTGTGCATGTGTCAGGACAGTCTTGTGCCGGTGGAGACCTTCACTGCTGGTTGTTGAGCCTTTGATGAATGAGACACAGAGGTTGCTTCCCGAATGCCCTGTCTGAGGTTGAGGGGAACGTCCACCCTGGAGCCCCACGGGAGGAGCAGGGAGAGGGAGCGGGGCAGGGGAGGGGGAGGTGGAGAGCCGCTGCCTCAGAGGTGAGACCCAGGCGCAGGGCCCTGCTGCCGCACCGCGCCGCGTGTCCACAGCGCCTCCTCTCCCGCAGCCCGTGATGAACAACGACAAGCACTGCTTTGAGTGCTACGGCTACGACATCATCATCGACGACAGGCTGAAGCCCTGGCTGATCGAGGTACTGTGCCCCACGGCCCTTGCGCCTGGCCGCCCCTCGGCCTTCCCCCGCTCCCACCTAGCCCCGCCTCCAAGGCCCCAGGCCAGGGTGGGGTAGACGGGGTGGAAGGATGAGGACAGATGCTCAGGTCTGAGGGTTTGCTGATGGCGGGGAAATGTGCACACATATACTCACATGTACACACCTGCCTCAATCACCTCCTGCAAGCCCAGCCCACAGAGCCAGAGCCTGTGGTTCCACTTCTGTTTTGGGTTTTGTGGGTTTTTTTGACCACACTTTGCAGCTTGTGGGGATCTTCATTCCCTGACCAGGGATCGAACCTGTGGAAGCTTGGAGTCCTAACCACTGAACCACCAGGGAATTCCCCAGAAGTACTTTATTTTTTTAATTTTATTTTTGTCCCCCTTCCAGATGGGTCCTTCCGGGTGAAGGACCTTCCAGCTCCGGAGGCCCCAAACATCCTCTTGGGGGACACTATTCCCGTTCAGGAAAGGAGCTCACAGTCCTGGAAGTCCTGGGAGGCAACAGTGTTCTGTCCAGAGATAAGGAACACCATACTCTGGGGACAAAGGCATAGTTTGGAAGTGGACTTATCTGCCCATCTGAAGGCACAGACAGGATGTAGTAATGGCTGTTCTAGAAAGGGGGGAGGGGGCCCTTTTCCTGATGACAGCGGTGGTAGGGGAGAGGCTGGCATGTCCATCAAGGCCCAGACACAGAGCCCACCTTGCTGGGTGGTCCTGCTTTGCTCTGCTGCCAGGGAGAGGGGCATGGGGCCAGGCGGGCCGTGAGAGTGCAGGCGTCCACTCTGCCCACTCATCTCCTCATGTGAGCCTTGTGTGACCCACGAGGTGGGTGCAGCTCATGCCCTTTAGCTCAGGCTGTTCCCAGCCAAAGCTGAGTCTCTGGAGCAAGTCATCGTGAGTGGTCTTTGCAGGGAGTGAGGACCTCATGAGAAGCTGCCAGGAGAACCAGGTTATAGGAGAAAGGTGTGTGTGTGTGTGTGTGTGTGTGTGTGTGGAGACATATGTACATGTAGAGAGATAGCTGGGCTTCCCAGGTGGCGCTAGTGGTGAAGATCTTGCCTGCCAATGCAGGAGACGTAAGAGAGGCGGGTTTGATCCCTGGTTTGGGAAGATCCCCTGGAGGAGGGCATGGCTACCCACTCCAGTATTCTTGCCTGGAGAATCCCACGGACAGAGGAGCCTGGCGGGCTACAATCCATGGGATCACAAAGAGTCGGACTGAAGCAACTTAGCACACCTGCAGAAAAATAGCTAAGTCAGTCTTATCTACAGACATAAAATAATTTATATTTTCTTTTCCTCCATCTTCATTTCAGTCGCTCAGTCATGTCCAATTCAGTCATGTCTTTGCAACCCCATGCACTGCAGCATGCCAGGCTTCCCTGTCCATCACCAACTCCTGGAGCTTGCTCAAACTCATGTCCATCGACATGAAGTTTCTCCATCTTATGATTTCAAAGGAAGTCAAATTTTCCTTGATGAACTAGAATCTTAACTGTGAAGGTCATTGCTAAGATAATATAACAGATCTGAACTGTAGCACGTTTGTAATGAGAATCGCAGGATGGCCTCTTAAAGCACAGTGGTAATTTCCAGGGCACCCGAGGTCCACACCACCCCTACCACTGTACACATCAGCTGCCTCGCTGGCAGCACAGATACACGGTCTGACCATTCGGGGGAGGAACCTGAACGACTTTCAGATTTGCTGCCTCTTCCTCCCAGGCCTGAGAAAGCAGCCCGCCAAGGTCGTTACAACTGTGTTCAAAGTAAGAGTCAATAGGCGCTGACCGAGGGCCCGTGGGACTCTCCGCAGAGTAAATGTCTGTGCTTGGTGACTTTGCTTACCTTCCCAGAGGCCTCTGGGACTAACTTTCCACTTGTTGGACAGGCTTATTCTCTGCTCAGAATGTTGTTTTGCTGGTCAGGCAGCACACGGGTGCACTTCCTTTTACTTCAGACCATGATGCTGCTTGGTCAGGGTCACTGGGTCACTGAGTCCAGCAAAGCTCTGGGCAGCTCTCCATGCTGAGGATGGAGCTCACCACACAGGTAGACGCTGAAGTTATGTTTGTGGTGGACGTTGACCTAAGATTTTTATTTGTGTGGTGACTAAGTTGCTTCAGTCTGACTCTCTTGTAGGTTCCTAATCCTGTCTTTAAATAGTATTATGATTATTATTTTCTTTTTTTTGGCCGAGCTGCACAGCTTGTGGGATCTTAGTTCCCTGAACTGGGATCCCAGCCATGAAAATGCCAGGTCCTAACCACTGGACTGCCAAAGAATTCCCTAAGTTATATTCCACCTAAGGAAATAGATCAGAAAGTGCTTCCTGAAGGTGTTAGGTATGACAGTGTAAAGCAACCTCCTTACCTGCGCTGTGAGGTGGCCAGTGTTTGCATCTGCCCTGCTCACCCGCGCTCCAGGGTGGGTAGGTGACCCAGCTGAAGGGCTTGGTCTGTCTCCTCTCCTCTTGCAGGTAAACGCGTCCCCATCCCTCACCTCCAGCACTGCCAATGACCGAATCCTTAAGTACAATCTGATCAACGACACCCTTAACATCGCGGTCCCTAACGGTGAAATTCCAGACTGTAAATGGAACAAGTCACCCCCAAAGGAAGTCCTCGGCAATTATGAAATCCTGTGAGTTTGTGGGGCTGTGCCACTGGCTGCATGAGTGTCAGATTGGGGCATGAGGAGTGGGGGGTGTGCCAGGGCCCAACCCGGATTTTCTAGGCACATGTGAACTCGCCTTATCGGGTAGAGTATTTTGCCTTTTGATGTTATGGGAAAGACCTTGTTGCTGATGAGTGTTGGGTGCTGAACCAGGCCTCTGTCTAGTCTCTGTCTAGTGCATGGGAAATATTAGAGCATTGGCCAGGTGAGCTGTCAGGGCGGAGCTAGCCACTCACCATGGAGCAGTGACCAACCACACCTGGTCCACCCCTGAGACCCGTGTGACACCGAGGAGCTCAGTCTGCACACCTCTGAAAGCGTTACTCGCTCAGTCGTGCCCAACTCTTTGAGACCCTGTGGACTGTAGCCCACCAGGCTCCTCTGTCCAGGGGATTCTCCAGGCAAGAATACTGGAGTGTTTTACCATTCCCTTCCCCAGGAGATCTTCCCTACCCAGAATTTGAACCTGGGTCTCCTGCATTGCAGGCGGGTTCTTCACTGCCTGAGCCACAGGGGAACCTGGTGCGCACCTTTCGATGGGGATAATACAGTTGAGAGAAGGGTGCGCAGCATTTAGGGCCTGACACCTGTTGTCACAGCTCGTTTCCCCAGCAGCCTTGTGAGGTGAGGGTCATCACTGGCTCCGTTTTACACACATATGGAAACAAAGGCTCGGAGGGTTATGTGACCCCTGATAGTGCCATAAAGTGGGGGAAAGTGAGAACCCATCAGAAGGGCAGTGGCTGAGCAGGTCCGACTCGTTCTCAAGGTGGAAGGGTGAGTGGACGTTGGAAGGACGGGGTGGGCTGTGCTGGGGGCCGGAAGGCCGGGGGAGGAGCTGTAGGAAGGGTGTGCAGTGTGATCGTGTGACACGGGCGGTGGTTGCCGCGCCCCCTCCCCCAGTGTGGCCGGCATTTCCACATGTGGCAGCTGGTCCGAGAGGAACGCTCCGCAGGGGGTTGTCACGGGCACCACTGCTGCAGAAGGTGTGGGCTGGGGAAGGGAAGCTAAGAAAAGAGGGGAATAGCACTCAAGCCCAAGGACTGAAGCTGTTAGTATTGCATTAACTATTTCTGTAAAGTCAAAACGTACATTTAACAATTTCATTTCTTTAATTTTTTAAAAATATTTTTATTTATGTATGACTGTGCTGGATCCTCACTGCTGAGCGTGCTTTTCTCCAGTTGCACGTGGGGGCTACTCTCTAGTTGCAGGGTGCTCGGGCTTTGCACCGTGGTGGCTTCTCTCGTGGAGCACAGGCTCTAGGGTGCTCGGGATTCGGTAGTCGCGGCTTGTGGGCTCAGTGGCTACAGCTCCCAGGCTCTAGGGCTCAGTCTTGGTGGTTGTGGCCCACGGGCTTAGTTGCCCCACGGCATATGGGATCTTCCTGGAGCAGGGTCAAACCCGCATTCCCGGCATCGGCAGGCAGATTCTCCACCGCTAAGCCACCAGGGAAGCCCCTCACTTAACATTTGGAAACAGTGAAGAAATAGTTGTGAACTTTACACTCGTGCACTGATCCCAGGCCCCTGGCGGGGAGCACCACTGCTATGTGGATATGTGTGTGCAGCCGCAGGAGCGTGAGAGGTGAGTCCATGTGAGCAGCACTAGCGGCCCGGGGAGGGTGGTCACAAGCCTGAAGGGCAACCAGCTGGCTGGTTGATTGTATCTTCCAGCACGTCTGCTATCCGGATGAGGCATAGAGTAGGCAGAGCGTGAAAGTGCCCTGGGTGGGGTGCTTGCCGGGGCAGGACAGGGAAGCAGCAGGTCTGAGCAGCTGAGGACAGGGAGAGGGCGGGCAGGGGGCTGTTGGACACTGAGCTGGGAAGAGAAGGGGCAGAGGTCAAGGGGCAGAGGTCAGGGTGTGGCTGGCAGCTGAGGTTTCACAAGGGGTGTGGTCACCGAACGTGACGTTGTCGGGTGCCCTGGAGGTGGGGCTAAGCTGGGGTGGAGGTCGTCGGAGAGGGCGGTAGGTCAGGGGATCAGGGTTTTATCTGTTTGGTCACTGAGGTCAGCAGCAGCAGTGAGCCGAGAGCCTGAGTCTTGGGAATTAGGGTCAGTGACCTGGAGGATTAGAGGTGACCGACACGGCAGGGGAGGCTGGTGGACTCTGCTGACCTGGGAAGGAGGTTTTGGAGAGAAGTTGTGGGGGGAGGGGGGTTCCCCTGCAGACCCAGGGGCATGGTCAGTGGAAGAGAAGACAGGCCCACTCGTGGGGCAGGAGGGGAAGCCAGATTCAGAGCAGGAAGGTGACGGGGACCTTCCAGGACGAGGTGGAGGATGGGCGAGGCTCTGTCCATTGCTAACAACGGACAGAGAGTCCTTGGTACAGAGGAAGGGTTTGGGGTGGGGCCAGGTGGGGGCATGTCCAGGACCTCCCGGGGTTGGCTGTGGGCAGTGCAGGGTGACATCCGTGATGCAGGGCCTTGTGGGCTCCGTCCTGACAGCCCTGAGACGGGCGAGGGGGCCCCGGGTGAGCCACCCTTCATCAAGCTGAAGGTGCTGGGGAGGTCGGGGAAGTGGGCTCTAGGGAGCCTATGGGGCCCTTTGCCCACCATCAACCCATTGCCCCCTTGAGGGTGTGGGCAGACGCCCTGTTTCCAGTAAGACACATGGTTAGAATCCTCAGTGCTTCCAGTTGGAGAGACAAAAAGGTGACCTTCCTTGCAATGCATTCGGCCACCCTCTCCCCGGGTGAGGAAGTAAGAAAAGGTTCCACTGCAGAGCCTATGGTTCTGGGCCCTTCCATTCAGGGCTCGCTCCCCAGTGCCTCAGTGACCCATCAGAGTCTGTGGGCTTGCAGCCGAGGTGCTGGGGGATCGGGGAGGATGGGCCTGGGGGAGGGGGCGGACAGGCCCCCGACATCACAGGCTCTGTCCTGTCCTGCCATGCCAGGCACTCCGCATTCCACTGGGTGCCCTCAAGAGCCCTTCAGGTGTCCCAGCGGGGGCCGGCTCACTTGCCCGTGGCCACAACCCTGGTGTGCCACCTGGACGTAGACACTCTTGCTGCTGCCCCAGCTCTCTGTCCCAGCCTCGGAGCTGCAGGGCCTGGCACTTTGCATCTGCTCCGTCCAGGGCCCAGCTCAGAAGATGCTGGGTCTGCTTTTATAGTCTTCTAAAAATGAGTGTTCTGACCCCTGTGAGTGGATCCTGCCTGTGGAAAGCCCCAGAGAGCAGCCCGCCAGCCCAGGAGGGGCCTGAGAAGGGCCATCTGGTCTCTGACCCTCCTCCACGCTCGCCCCATCAGCTGGCACACCACCCCCAGGAGTCACCCATCCCAGATGGCAGCTGCTCACCAAGCACTCATTCCTGTTTGTGTTTAAGCTGCACAGAGCAGCACCAATGCCCAGGGAAACTGGAAGCCCGCCTGTGTGTCTCCCCTCTGCTTATTCAGCAGGTTCTTACTGCACACACGCTCCCCACGAGAGGGGTGCTGGGGATGAGCCAGACCGAGGGGGTGGTCACTCCAGCCCTTTGGTCGTAAGGTAGACACGACACAAGCAAACAGAGTGATAACGTATGAGCAGGAGGCCCTGGTGGGAAGAGGGGCCAGTGCGCCTCCTGGGAGACGCCCCCACACACAGGCGGATCCACCAGCATCCCTGGGGAGTCCTCTGTCCAGCATCGTCTCTCCTTAGGGAGACAGGAAGGGGAGGGACCCACAGGTTGTGGTCTGACCTCCCCGTGTCTGGCCAAGGGAAACCCCGTTGTGTCTGCTGTGAAGATGACAGTCTTCTGTCCTCCCTCCTCCCCACCCTCCCCTTTCACCCCCAGTGCGGAACATGCATCCTTCATCCTCAGAAATCTCTAGCCCAGCCCACCCTCAACCCACACATGGTGATCCTGGGAATAAGCTTTAATGGAAACACACCCTCTTCCAGAGGTCAGCAGAACGTAGTTAATGGAACATCACTGAGCGTCTTACTTTCGCATTTGATGTGGACATCTTGGTGGGTGCTCAGCCAGGGTGTAGTCAGCAGTGACACCCACACACACATTAGAACAGTAGACAGAAGCTTCACACTCTGAGCCACAGGGTAAAAAGTTCCAAATTAAGAATCCTAAGTGAAGTGAAGTTGCTCAGTCGTGTCCGACTCTTAACGACCCCAGGGACTGTAGCCCGCCAGGCTCCTCCGTCCATGGGATTTTCCAGGCAAGAATACTGGAGTGGGTTGCCATTTCCTTCTCCAAGAATCTGAAGTCCTGGGTTTTATTTAACCCTACCTCTGCCACGTACCAGCTGTGTGACCTTAGCCCACTAAATAAATCTCTTTGAGCCCCAGTTTCCTCCAACAGGAAGTGGGACTTATGATGCCTACGGATCTGAGTCAGGAGGGTGATGGAAGCCCTGGGAGGGATAGGAGACCCTGTCCTCGGAGGTCCGCAGTACCAGGGCCTGAAACACCTGCTGTGGGTTTCACCCCTCTCATGGGGGGCCCCACCCCAGCAAGAAAAGGTCACCAGATGCCTATGGTCAGGGTTGCTGAGGTTCTAAGTTCTATCTGGTTTAGAAGCACCAGCTGTACATCCCGCCCCAAACAGTGCTTTAGCACTGCGCAAGCCCGACACAGGAGCGTTGATGCGGTGGGGTGGGTAGGTCTAGGCTGGTGGAGGTGAAACTGGCCTCTCCCTGTCCTGGCTGCCACCTCCTGGGCTGGTCACTCACACCCCGTGCCCTGTCTGGGCTGGAGTTAGTCATCCTCGCCCCACAGATGCTGAGCGAGGTGCTGAGTGTAATGTATTTTCAGACATCGCTTGTCTCCCTGGCTACCTACCCTGGTATGTCGTGCCTTTCCCTAAGGCCATTGCCAGACTGTCTGGTGGCCTGTATAAAAACATCAGCTGCAGGGTGTGGGACCTGTCCACAGTGACAGTTTAACAAGGTTGTGCTCGTGTGTTCTGTGGCCTGGGATGGCCCTTGGTGGGCGGCCAAGGCCACCTGCTGGGCAGGTGGGTTTAGAGGCACTCAGGCTGCTTCTCTGGTTGCCATGGCAATGCCATGGAGGAACCCTGGAGATGGCCCTCTGTCTCTAGGTATGACGAGGAGCTGGCGCAGGGCGACGGGGCTGAACGAGAGCTGAGAAGTCGGCCAGGCCAGTCGCTGGGGCCCAAAGGGAGCCGATTGAGAGATGCTGGGAGGACCGTCCTCACCACCTGGAAGTGAGCACCGGCGAGAGCAAGACTTACAGCCCGGACCCGGTCAAAAGCTGTCACTGCACCAAACCCTTGCCGAAGACACCTATTTTGGAATTTCCTTTTTCTAGACCTTTTTTTTTCCCTTTCCTAAACCCTGTAAATAAATAAAGGCACTTCTTTGAAAGGTTAAGGAAGTCTGTTATTGGGGGAACGTCCCTGTTTCTCCTTCACTCCCATCCTCACCTTACTTCTGGCTCCAGGCTATCAGAATTTTCCCCACACCAAGCAATTCTGCTGTGGCCCCAGCTGTCCTACCCCTGGAGGCAGGGGTTCTCCAACCTCCAGGATCTACTGCCTGATGATCTGAGGTAGATCTGCTGTAATAATAATAGAAATAAAGTGCACAATAAACGTAATGCCCTTGAGTCAACCCAAAACCACCCCTCACCTCCTGGTCCGTGGAAAAACTGTCTTCCGTGAAACGGGTCCCTGGTGCCAAAAAGGGTGGGTACCACTGTCCTGCAGTTAACTCTGTTCGGACACCTGGAGATGGAGTCAGATCCCACAGGTAAGGGTTTAACCCCACAAGACTGCCCGCCACTCGCAACTTCAGGTGCCAATTGCAAGTCCAGTTGTTAACTGCTTTCTACCAACTGGCTACAAGTCAGAGGTTCCCACAACCCTATCCTTGGGTTCAATTAATTTGTGAATGGGGCTTGCAGAATTCAGGGGAATAGTTTACTTACTCCATTACCAGTTTACATAAAGGATGCAACTGAGGAAAAGCCAGATGGCAGAGATGCACAGGGCAACGTATGGATGAAGGGGCACCGAGCTCCCGTGCTCGCTCTGGGAGTATTACCCTCCCAACGCGTCCATGTGCTCAGCGGCCTGGAAGCTCTTCCATTTCCATAGTCTGGGGATATTTATGGAAGCCTCATTACATGGGCATGCCTGCGTGCATACTAAGTCACTTCAGTCATGTCTGACTCTTGGCAACCTTATCAACTGTTAGCCCCCAAGCTCCTCTGTCCGTGAGACTCTCCAGGCAAGAATACTGGAGGGAGTTGCCATGCCTTCCTCCAGGGGATCTTCCTGAACCAGGGATCAGCCCCGCGTCTCTTATGTTTCCTGCATTAGCAGGTGAGTTCTTTACCACTTGCGCCACCTGGGAAGCCCCAGTACATGGCAATGATTAATTAAATCACTGGCCATTGGCGACTGACTCCACCTCCAGCCCCCTCTCTTCCTTGGAGGTTGAGGGGTACGCCTTGGTTCCCCAGGCAGCCAGTTCACATTCAAGGCCATCCAGGAGCCCCAGCCACCAGTCATTAGCACAAACTCTGGTTTGATTGAAAGGGACTTATTAGGAATAACAAAAGATATGCATTTCACCTTTATGCTCTGTAGCAGTTTCAGGAACTGGAAACAAAACTAAATATAACAGATGTCCCTGTAGCTCTTAGAAAGAAAATTACAAAGGTTTTGTATGCTGGGAAAGAGGGTGGAGACCAAATACATATTTCCTAAAAATCACAGTATCACAATCTATTTCATTAGGGCTGAATAACTAATTCACGAATGTATAAGATGAGCCCTTTGGACAGAAAGGAACAGCTTCAGAATGTGATTTAGTTTATTATAAGGTAGGTCACATTTTTAGAATTTGGCACTAAGTTCAAACCCAAACCCAAACCTGAATATCTTACAGAACCATACTGCTGTGAGAAAACATTTAATCTGACAACTACTTTGGTTTCATTCCTCTCAACTCGACTGTGATCTAGAGGAAAATAGGCAACTAGAAATATTAACACCTCAGCACTTATGATTACAAAGGCCCTTGTCTCAGTGCTCTGAGGAGACACTCTGGGTTTTGTAGGTGAGCCTGTCAGTCAGATAAGCCCAGACAGTTCCCGCCATGTGGCTTACATGACATCAGCCTCTGGGCTTGCCGCAGACACAGAGGTAAGCGCTGCTGGCAAGTCACTGGCGGCAGGATAAGCTCTTGACATGATGTGTTTACAGCAAGCCAGCCTGGACTCCCATGACCCCACAGAAAAATACAGGGAGGCAACCCACGTCCCTCTGTAGAGCAATCGATGCGTCTGAATCACCCCTGGGGGTGTTCTCTTATAAGAACATTTTATTGTCACATTTGACACCTGTTCACTAATGCTTCACTCATTGTCCTGAGTTTCTCTTTCAACTCCCCACCTATGTTCCATTACAATGTCAGGAATAAGATTTTCTTGTTATGTAATTGTGCCAAGGACATAGAGGTCTTCTTCCCTGGTGGTTCAATGGATAGGGATCCGCCTGCCAGTCCAGGGGACACAGGTTCGGTTCCTGGTCTGGGAAGATCCCACGTGCCACGGGGCAACTACTGAAGCCTGTGTGCCCCAGGGCCCTTGCCCTGCAATAAGAGAAGCCGCTGCAATGAGAGACCCAGGCACTGCAACGACGGAGTAGCCCCCTCTCGCTGCAACTAGAGAAAGCCGAAGAGCACCAATGAAGACCTAGCGCAGCCAAAAATGAAATAATGTTTTAAAAGAATATTAAACATGGATCTAGTTCAATATGTGTGCTGTGTGCTCACTCGCTCGGTCATGTCTGATTCTTCGCAACCTCATGGACGGCCATACATAGCCCGCCAGGCTCCTCTGTGGGATTTTCCACGCAAGAATACTGGAGCAGGTTGCCATTTCCTCCTCCAGGGGATCTTCCCTACCCAGGGATCAAACCTGCATTTCCTGCATCCCCTGCATCGCAGGCAGACTCCTCACCACTGAGCCACCAGGGAAGCTCCTGCTGCTGCTGCTAAGTCGCTTCAGTCGTGTCCGACTCTGTGCGACCCCAGAGACAGCAGGCCACCAGGCTTCCCCGTCCCTGGGATTCTCCAGGCAAGAACACTGGAGCGGGTTGCCATTTCCTTCTCCAATGCATGAAAGTGAAAAGTGAAAGTGAAGTTGCTCAGTCTTGTCCGACTCTTAGCGACCCCATGGACTGCAGCCTACCAGGCTCCTCTGTCCATGGGATTTTCCAGGCAAGAGGCCTGGAGCGGGGTGCCATTGCCTTCTCCTATTTCAATACAAAATGAGTGAAATGTAGTACAAAATTCAAACAAATTGCAATTTGTAGGAATTTGTCTGCTGCGTTCACATTAAGCCTGAAATGGCCCCAGCTCATTGATCAACGGGCTTTGTGTATCCCTGACAGTCAGGCCTGGTATGGATGGTGGGTGTGGCTTTGAGCCTCTGAGTCAGACCTGGGCTTGAGGCCCGGCTCTGCCCTTTCTTAGTGTGCTCCTTGGACCTTTGCTTCCTAGTGGATAAAAAGGGGATTGATTTTATTTGCCTCAGAAATAAGAAGTGCTACCGCCCACCCCGGCTGGTTCTTGCTGCAGCTCTGACCGTGTTTTCTTCCCCAGGAAGAGGCCTAATACTCCACGCAGCTGGTGGCTTCCACCCTCGACTTCTGATCACAGCTTTTCCACCCACCAGTTCTTCCAATCCAGGTTCTCTGTTATGCTGCCTGGTTTTGGAAAGGGTGGAGTCCCCGGCTGGGAATGAGCCCGCAGCCTGAGCATGGGGGAAGTTGAATCACAGAGGGGAGAAGTCAGCGAGCCCGTGACCAGGTTGCTAAGCGAGAGCGAATGCCTGTTAAATATATTTATATCAAATATTGACAGTGACATGAGTGATGTCATGTTCTAGAGCAGATGTTTCCTCTGGATACTTCCAGTACACGCATGGGGAACAAGTACGTGGTGTCCGAAGCAGGCCTTGGGAAACCGTCGGGCTGTAAACAGACTGTGAGGTCACTGGGCCCAGGCCTCCAGCCGTGGTGTTCCCCTTTGCAATTGTCTGGGTTAACAACTTCTGTTTTCTTATCAGCTCCCATTACTTTTTTTCCATTTCATAAGGTTGAGGGGTGAAGGACAGGTCCCAAAGCCTGAAGGCCGTAGCATCTGATCAATTTCAGGATGATTCTATTTGATTTTTCCCAGAGGAAACTCATCATTTGCCTGCTTCCTGCGTGGGCTGCTCCCCCAGTATTTTTCACCAGGTGCTCAAGCCGAAAATGAAGGAGTCCTCCCACCTGTCCCCTCCTCCCAGCGCAGCAGTCCCCAAGCCTGGTGGTAGGCTCCTCAGTGGACTTCCCGCCTGGACCACTGCTTGAGCCCCACTGAACTCGGCCCTCAGCCCACTCCCATACAATCGGGCAGCACCCTCCAGCCCAAAGGATTTGCCAGATGTGTGGCCATTTCCCCCCAGCACAGGGCGGTTCTTCAGTGCACCCCACAAAGCCTCCCGTGCTAAGGAGAACCTGGGGCCCTCCATACATGGTGTTCGCCAGCCCCAGACTCACCTGACTCGCCTCTGCCGGGGTCAGCCTTCCTCCAGGACACTGGCAGGGTGCGTTCTCCCTCCAGGTCCATTTCCAGCTCGGCGGCCTCTCTAGCCAGCCAGGGGAGGTGCTTGCCCGGTCTCCCCAGCCTCAGGCCATCAGCCTCCTGTGGTCCAGGGAGGCGGGTGAGCGTCTGCTGCAGGGACCCTGCTCAGTGGCCAGTGCCCACAGGGTGGCCTTTGTGTCACTTACCAGGAGCTGCGTCCAAGTGGGGTGCCCTGGGGCGTTTCAGGATCCCTGTGGGGTAACAGGAACACCATCAGATGTTGCTTCCTGTTTCTCATTAGGCAGCCAAGGTATTTCTGTGGACACAATCGCTGATGTAGGTTGGGGGTGACTCTCTTGCCTAAAGGACAGTAGAGGCACTGACCTGGCGTTTCTGTTGATACAAGCCCAGGTGCCCCCGGGGCTGTCCTGGTTCGGGTGTCTCATTCAGGGCCATTCTCCACGCTCCTCTCCCTCACCTTTTCATTCCCATTGGGAACTGAGTCTTTGGGGGTTCCGCCTCCTGAATTTGGCCCCCTCTGTCACCACTGCTCCCATTTATTCCACCATGCCTCTTCCCCCCAACTGCGGCCAGCGCCTCCCTGCTCCCCCACCCCAGGAGCTGCCTTTCTGATGTTTCAGATGCAGCTGCGGCTCCTCCAGGGGGGAGGGTGGACAGCAGAGAAGTGACTTCAAGGGCTCCCTCCTGCCGAGGGTCTCTGTCATGGCCAAGCACACCAGACAGCTCATGCCTTGGGATCTGATTCCGGCTGGAAGTGTGGGCCAGGCTGTCACAGGGCTCCAGGTGGCCTCCTACGTGCCCAGCCCCAGAGTGAGGGCTGTGGTTCCCCGTTCACCTTCTGTCCCAAGCCTTAGGCCCGATGGCAGAGGGTGCAGGGCGAGAAAAGTCACCATAAAAGGGGCCCACAGGGACTTCCCAGGTGGTCCAGGGGCTGAGACTCCACGATCCCAGTGCAGGGGGGCTGGGTTCCCTCTCTGGTCGGGGGGCCAGATCCCACGTGCCACGACTGATTGTTCACGTGCCGTGATGAAGCTCGAATATCCCACGTGCTGCAGCAAAGACCCGGAGCCGCCAAACATATAAATAGATAAAGGAGGGGCTCCACAGGGGCACCTGGGGTTGGAGGGACCTTGAGCGCTGAGTTTCATCTGCTGACATTGTCCCCCAGGAAGAAAAACCAGCCCCAAGAGCCAGGAGCGGGCCTGGCCCTCAGAGCCTGGTGTTCTCCTGCAGAACGTGAACGATCACACAGACGGGCAGCCTCAGACCAGGCCACCGTGTGACCAATCATCAAGAGAAAGCCCGTCCACCACTGTGTCTGACCCCGAACAGCAGCATCCACATCACCCAAGACGAAAGATGACCATGCTTCCCCTACCCTCTCCTGGCCACAGAACTGACGTCCCCCAATCACCGTTCTCATCTGTCCCGAGCTCCCCAATGACCACCACCATAGACGAGCTTTACTGAGACACCTGGTCACAGAATCACCTGCCCTTCCTCAGAGCAGCCAATCCAGGGCAAAGCCCACCTCCCCAGACCCACCTGCCAGCCAGCAACACCCTCTCTCCCATAAGCCCTGACATCCCAGGCCATTCTCCTAGGCAACAAGCAATTAACCCACCTGTCACCCATGGGAACGTTGTTCCTGGTCTTTGACTGAAGAGCGTAAGACTATGAGAATCTTTAATGATTTAGCATGGGGGATTTCACTAGTTTTGACTTGAGTGAGTGACTGAAGTTGCTCAGTCATGTCCGAGTCTTGGCAACTCCATGGCTGTAGCCTACCAAGTTCCTCCATCCATGGGGTTTTCCAGGCAAGAACACTGGAGTGGGTTGCAATTTCCTTCTCCAAGAGATCTTCCCGACCCAAGGATTGAACCTGGGTCTCCCGCACTGTAGGCAGACGCTTTACCATCTGAGCCACCAGGGAAGTCCCAGTTTTGATGTGGCTGGGTTTTAAGAAAGATTGGCTCCTTCCCCAAGGCTGGCAGAAGCCCTGTTCAGTCTTAGAAACAGATAAACACATTTTTCTCTTTTGATGGTGCCGCAGGCACTGTGAGTCTGGAGGCAGTAGCAGAGGAATCCTCCCCCACCAGTGCACCAGCTTAGGAAGGAAGCTGGCCTCCAGTGTCCCTGCCCAGGAATGCAGCCGCCTCCCTTACTGTCAGGTAAGGGGAGGGGAAACCCAGGTAGGCCCAGGTGCAGCTGGGGACAGCAGTATAGTTCTTCAACTTTTCCAAACTACATTTCCCACAGAGCCTTAAGGACCTACTAAATTAAAAACAAACAGCAGCAAGGACAAAAAGCCAGCCCCTAACTTGAGAGACACAGAGTGCTTGCTGCCTAGTCCTTCCTGGTGGGAGGAGGTGACTCCCCAAGGTCACACAGCCAGGCAAGGGCAGAGGCTAGCTAGGACCCGGTGCCCGTGACTTCTCATCCAGCTCTTCACAACGCCCCGTGCTGTCTCCTGTGGAAAAGGCAGGGGAATACCAGGTCACTGTGGGATTCAGGGGTTGAAATTGGAGGCTTATAAAATCAACAGACACTGGTTGTCACTTGCCATTCAGAGGCTTGGGAGGACTTCCCTGGTGGTCCAGAGGCTAAGACACCTCGCTTACAGTGCAGGGGGCCCAGATTTGATCATGGTAGGGGAATTAGATCCCATATGCTGCAGCTACAGACCCCGCACAGTCAAATAAATAAATAAAAGTAAACAAGAAAAAAAAAGTTTGGGGAAATTGGAAGGTGCACCAAGGAGAGTGCAGTGGGTAACGGCATGGACAGAATCTGGTATCAGAAGACCCACGGCCGCTCCCTGCTCGGCTGCTTGCTTGCTGTGTGACTCTGAGTTTTGCTTTCTCATCTGAATGGTGGAGATTAAAATCTCAGCCCCATCTAGCTCACAAAGCCATCGGAAGAAGGGAAGATGAGGATTGCAAAAGTGCCAAATCCGTATTGTTGTCGTTCAGACTCAGTTGTTGGGTCTGACTCTTTGCAACCTCATGGACTGTAGCACACCAGGCTCCTCTGTCCTCCACTATCTCCCAGAGTTTGCTCAAATTCACGTCAGCATTAGTTAACAGTTTTTGCTGTCACTTTAGTTTCAAGACCTGGGGCCTGCTCTCTAGGAGTTCACAGACTGTTTCTTGTAACAACAATGAAAGAGGCAACTTAGGCTCAGTGCCAGAGAAATGGCATAGATAACGCTTGCCCCAGTGGGTGGGGTCACCTGGGTCATTTCCTTGAGGTGTCTTTTTATCTTTGAAGAAAAATCTTTAATTGCTTTACACAGCAATAGAAAGTATGTATTATACGTTGCATGTATGCAGGCCCAGTCAATAAGGCATGTCCAGCTCTTTGGCAGCCCCATGGACTGTAGCCCGCCAGGCTCCTCTGACGATGTAATTTTCCAGGCAAGAATATTGGAGTGGGTTGCCATTTCCTACTCCATCCTTGAGGGGTCTTGAAGAATGAGTGGACACTGGATGGGGGAGGGGGGCGGGGGGATAATGAGAGATGACTTCAGAAAAAGGATTCAGGGCCAAATTATGAAGGATCTTGGATGCCAGGCTCAAGAATTTGGCACTAGGGAGCCATTGAATGTTTTTGAGGAACAGTGTGACAAGGGAGATGTTCTTAGAGATGTGACTTTAAGGGGTGGTTCAGAAGATGATCGAGGTGGGACGAGGCTGCAGGGAAGCACAGAAGGGAAGAGCTGAGGGTGTGAACTAAAGAGAATATGCGGGGTGGGAGGACTGGGCAAAGAGGTGGCTTCATTGGGTAGCAGGTCTTGAGAGCCAGGAGCAATTCTCAGTTGACCAGCAGGGGGCGCGTGTGCAAAAGGGGTTTGAACCTTTAAAGCAGAATTAAGTAAAGCTTGCCAAGTTATGCTAACTAAAGTATTTTTCCAAGAGCTGTTCAGTGAGGTCATATCATTCATAGCTATGAAATAATACTGTTTCCATGTAACAGCTGTGTATCGAGAAAGTCACTGGTTTGCTTCAGTTCCTGAATCTTGTCCTCAGAATAAGAATGAAAATAATTCTGGACTTCTCAGATGGTCCAGTGGCTAAGACTCCATGCTCCTACTGCAGGGGACCCAGTCTGATCTCTGGTCATGGAACTAGATCCCACATGCTTCAACTAAGACCCAGCACAGCCAAATATATATAAATAAATAAATGAATATTTGTTACGAAGAAAATAATTCTACCAGACTTATAGGCAAACTCTTCTCTTACACAATCTTCCCCCAGGCAGAAATGTCTCCACTGCATCCAGAATTCCCCTGCTTTTCCACTGTTGTTCAGTCGCTAGGTCGTGTCCAACTCTGTGACCCCATGAATTGTAACATGCCAGGCTTCCCTGTCCTTCGCTGTCTCCCAGACTTTGCTCAAACTTATGTCCATTGAGTTGCTTTTCCATTAACCAGGGATGGAACCCTAGTCTCCTGCATTGCAGGCAGATTCTTTACAGACCGAGCTACCAGGGAAGAAACTTTCCATTAAGTCACCCAATATCGAAGGAGCATTGGTGGTTTGACAGCACTGGGTGCTGGGTCACACCACTGAGCAAGACAGGCAAGTAAGTCCTTGCCCTGCAGAGTTCAGTTTGAGAGAGATGAAAAAGGAACATTCTCAGAGGTGGGTGAGCTCAAAGGGCAGGCTGCTCCAGTGGACCCTTGGAGGGGCCACGAAGAGCCTAGAAAGAGCTGACTGTGACCCTGCAGGGGTTTTTGGATGGGTGGGAGGCAGTGGTTGAGAGAGCTGGCTCTCTGGGTTGTGTCTGAATAGAGATGCTCAGGATTACAGGGTCAATATGATCTGCTGGGGGGATGGGAGGGCTGGTTGCTGGGCACAGGTGATTTCTCCTGGTCTGGAAGGAGCTGAATCCCCAAAGTGGGTCTTGGCAACATGTCTGGGCTGCTCAGGTCAGGCTGGGCCCCTCACCACAAGCTGGCCCAGTGGAAACCCTTGAAGATGTGTTTCAGCAAGAAGAACCATGAGGGACTTCCCTGGTGGTCCAGTGGCTAAGACTCCATGCCCGATGCAGGGGGCCTGGGTTCAAACCCTGGTCAGGGAACTAGATTCCTGCATGCTGTAAATAAAAGATCTCTTTTCCTGCGATGAAGATCCTGCACGTGGCAATGAAAGAGCCCATGTGCCACGGCTAAGGCTGGCTCAGCAGAATCAGTGAATTTTTTTTTTTTTTAAAGAACCAAGAGCTTCAGAGGCTGAAGCTAGGGGCTGTCTGGTCACTTTCTTCCCTTAGTCTTGACATTTCAGTTCTTCCTTTGATTTCATGAAACACCGCTTGTTTCCTTCCTGTGACTCCACTACTAATTTTAGTCAGCTACACACAGTTGGCTGCAATTCAAAGAATTTTAACCTGTACAAGTTCACTCAGGTTACAGTCTGGAGAACAGATGGGAGAAGGGTCATCCAGACGATAGCTGGTAGTGTTTGGGAGAGAAAAGAGGTGTTTGGAAGGAACGTTGGCAGGACCTGGCGGGGAGGATGAGTGAGGAGGCGACCTGAGAACTCAGGTTTCTGGAAGGAAGTATCGTTCATGCAGGGCTGAAGGGAAGATGACGACTTTAGTTTTAGAAGTTGAGCTTGAGGAATCTTGGGGACACTCCAGCACGATGTCATGTTGGCCCTCAGGATCTACAGTTGCACTGTGACAGGGAATCGAGGACCCATGGCATGCAGCTGGGGAGGGATGCTCCCAGAAATTGCCCGAGGGTGGGGACCCCAAGGAACAACAAGAAGAGGGTGGGAAGGAGCAGGCAGAGGACCGAGGCTTCTCATGGAAGGCTCAGCATCTCAGGGATGCCAGGATGCATGAATGAGTGACCAGAGCTTCATGCGATCATTGACCTCAGTCTTGAGAGGGGCTCTGGGACTTCACCAGCAGGGGCTGGTGACAGCGGGGTCAAAGTGTGGCAAGGAAATCCGAGAGGAAGAGGATCAGCTGTGAAAGCAATTTTCCAAGAAGGAGGGTTAGGGAGAGAAGTGAGAGAGGGAGGCTTTGAAGGGTTGTGCCCCCGGCTGAAGACTATGACTTTTTATAGGCTTCCTTCCTTCCTTCCCCCATTCCACCCGTTGGGTGCTCACTGTATAACTTAGTTGTTTGAGGTCCTGGGGACGCTTTGCTAAACAAGATGGGTCAGTCCTGGTTATCACGGAACATAAAATTCAGTCCGTGCTAGAGGAGAAAGCGTCTTTCTTGAACAGTTTTATTGAGGTCTAATTTACATACCAGGGCTTCCTTGGTGACTCAGCAGTAAAGAATCCACCTGCTAATGCAGAAGACCTATGTTCCATCCCTGAGTCAGGGGGAGCCCCCAGAGAAGGAAATCGCAACCCACTCCAGTATTCTTGCCTGGAGAATCCCTTGGACAGAAGAGCCTGGCAGGCTACAGTCCATGGGGTAGCAAAGAGTCAGACACAACTTAGCGACTAAACAACAATAACAACAATTTCCATATTATGTACTTTGTGTTTAGTTGCTCAATCATGTCCAACTCTTTGTGACCCCATGGACTGTAGCCCACCAGGCTCCTCTGTCCATGGGATTCTCCAGGCAAGAATACTGGAGTGGGTTGCCTTTCCTTCCTTCAGGGGATCCTCCCGACCCAGGGATCAAAGTCAGGTCTCCCGCACATTCATTTTAAGTATATAATTCAATGATCTCTAGCAAATTTACAGAGTTGTACAGCGATCATCAGACTCCATCTTCATCACCCCCAACAAGACCTCTCAGGCCGATTTGCAATAACTCCTTACTTGTACTTCTAGCAACCACTAATGTACTTTCTGGTTCTACAGACTTGTCTTTTTTGAACATTTAATATAAATGGAATCTTATAATATGTGGGATTTTGGTTGGTTTGTTTGCTTCATCTTGTTTCTTCCCCTTAGCATCACATCTTTGAGGTCCATGCATGTTGCAGTGTATCTCAGCATTTCATTTCTTTTTATTAATGAATGATATTTCATCATGAATAAAAAGAAAAGTTATGACTAACCTAGATAGCATATTGAAAAGCAGAAACATTACTTTGCCAACAAAGGTGTGTCTAGTCAAGGCTGGTTTTTCCAGTGGTCATGTATGGATGTGAGAGTTGGACTGTGAAGAAGGCTGAGCGCCGAAGAATTGATGTTTTTGAACTGTGATGTTGGAGAAGATTCTTGAGAGTCCCTTGGACTGCAAGGAGATCCAACCAGTCCATTCTGAAGGAGATCAGCCCTGGGATTTCTTTGGAAGGAATGATGCTAAAGCTGAAACCCCAGTCCTTTGGCCACCTCATGCGAAGAGTTGACTCATTGGAGAAGACTCTGATGCTGGGAGGGATTGGGGGCAGGAGGAGAAGGGGACGACAGAGGATGAGATGGCTGGATGGCATCACCGACTCAATGGACGTGAGTCTGAGTGAAGTCCGGGAGTTGGTGATGGACAGGGAGGCCTGGCGTGCTGCGATTCAGGGGGTCGCAAAGAGTCGGACACGACTAAGCGACTGAACTGAACTGATATTTCATCACACCACATTCTATTTACCCATTACCAAGTAGATGACATTTGAGTTGCTTTCACTTCTTAGTCACTGTGAGTAATGATGCTGTGACCACTTGTGTAAAAGTTTTTATATGGACAAGTGTTTTCATTTCTCTTGGGTGGATATGTAGGTTGCTAAGTCACAGGTGTGTATGTGTGTGTGTTAGTTGCTTAGTTGTGTCTGACTCTTTGTGACACCATGGACAGTAGCCTGCCTGGCTCCTCTCTCTGTTCATGAAATTTTCCAGGCCAGAATACTGGAGTGGGTAACCATTCCATTCTCCAGCAGATCTTCCAGACCCAGGGATCAAACTCAGGTCTCCCAAACTGCAGGCAAATTCTTCACCATCTGAGCCACTGGGAAAGCCCAGGCCATAGGTAAATGTATGTTTAACTTTTTGGGAAACTGCCAAACTATTTTCCAAAGCAATTGCACCATTTTACATTCCTACCAGCAGTGTGTGAGGGTTCCAGTTTCTCCACATCCTGAATAACACATATGATTTCTCTTTTTATTATTTCTCATTGTGGCTTTGATTTGCCTTTCCCTGACGACTAATGATGTTGAGCATCTTTTCATGTGCTGATGGACCAACCATTCCTCTGTTTTCTTGGTAGAAATGGCTTTAAAGAGGTAAATTTTCCATCCCCCCTAGGAGATTGGACTTTTCTGATTCTGTGGTAAGAAAGTTCTCTTGACTCTTCCATGAAAACTTCTCAGATTCTCTTGTCTACACTGGTCTTCACTTTCCCTTAAATTTTAAAGCAAAAGTCAGAGCATATCTGAGGCTTCAGGCCCTCCCAGAAAACTTATCCTGTAACTTAAAATAAACTCAAGCTCCAGTCTCGTTTCTGCCTTCTGCCCTTTCGCAGGAGCTGTAGTGACCTTTGAGGATTTCACATTCACCCCTGCCTCCGGGCCTTAGCACTGGCAGGCCCCTCTACCTGGAATTACCTTCCCTTTTGATCTCCATGGGGCCAGTTCCATCTGATCATGTGGAGCATTTTCTCAGAGAAACTTTCCTGATTATCAGTCACTTATCATCTTTTTTTTTTTTTTTTGCATTTCTTTTCCATGGGGATGGTCTTGATCCCTGTCTCCTGTACAATGTCACGAACCTCATTCCATAGCTCATCAGGCACTCTATCAGATCTAGGCCCTTAAATCTATTTCTCACTTCCACTGTATAATCATAAGGGATTGATTTAGGTCATACCTGAATGGTCTAGTGGTTTTCCCTACTTTCTTCAATTTAAGTCTGAATTTGGCAATAAGGAGTTCATGGTCTGAGCCACAGTCAGCTCCTGGTCTTGTTTTTGCTGATTGTATAGAGCTTCTCCATCTTTGCCTGCAAAGAATATAATCAATCTGATTTCGATGTTGACCATCTGGTGATGTCCATGTGTAGAGTCTTCTCTTGTGTTGTTGGAAGAGGGTATTTGCTATGACCAGTGTGTTCTCTTGGCAAAACTCTGTTAGCCTTTGCCCTGTTTCATTCCGTATTCCAAGGCCAAATTTGCCTGTTACTCCAGGTGTTTCTTGACTTCCTACTTTTGCATTCCAGTCCCCTATAATGAAAAGGACATCTTTTTTGGGTGTTAGTTCTAAAAGGTCTTGTAGGTCTTCATAGAACCATTCAACTTCAGCTTCTTCAGCGTTACTGGTTGGGGCATAGACTTGGATTACTGTGATATTGAATGGTTTGCCTTGGAGACGAACAGAGATCATTCTGTCGTTTTTGAGATTGCATCCAAGTACTGCATTTTGGACTCTTTTGTTGACCATGATGGCCACTCCACTTCTTCTGAGGGATTCCTGCCCTCAGTAGTAGATATAATGGTCATCTGAGTTAAATTCACCCATTCCAGTCCATTTCAGTTCGCTGATTCCTAGAATGTCAATGTTCACTCTTGCCATCTCTTGTTTGACCACTTCCAATTTGCCTTGATTCATGGACCTGACACTCCAGGTTGCTATGCAATATTGCTCTTTACAGCATCGGACTTTGCTTCTATCACCAGTCACATCCACAGCTGGGTATTCTTTTTGCTTTGGCTCCATCCCTTCATTCTTTCTGGAGTTATTTCTCCACTGATCTCCAGTAGCATATTGAGCCCCTACTGACCTGGGGAGTTTCTCTTTCAGTATCCTATCATTTTGCCTTTTCATACTGTTCAAGGGGTTCTCAAGGCAAGAATACTGAAGTGGTTTGCCATTCCCTTCTCCAGTGGACCACATTCTGTCAGATCTCTCCACCATGACCCACCCATCTTGGGTTGCCCCACGGGCATGGCTTAGTTTCACTGAAACTAAAAAAGCAAAATGGCTGTCTGGGGACGCCTTACAAATAGCTGTGAAAAGAAGAGAAGCAAAAAGCAAAGGGGAAAATGAAAGATATAAACATCCGAATGCAGAGTTCCAAAGAATAGCAAGAGATAAGAAAGCCTTCTTCAGTGATCAATGCACAGAAATAGAGGAAAACAACAGAATGGGAAAGACTAGAGATCTCTTCAAGAAAATCAGAGATACCAAAGGAACATTTCATGCAAAGATAGGCTCGATAAAGGACAGAAATGGTATGGACCTAACAGAAGCAGAAGATATTAAGAAGAGATGGCAAGAATACACAGAAGAACCGTACAAAAAAGATCTTCACGACCCAGATAATCACGATGGTGTGATCACTGACCTAGAGCCAGACATCCTGGAATGTGAAGTCAAGTGGGCTTTAGAAAGCATCACTACAAACAAAGCTAGTGGAGGTGATGGAATTCCAGTTGAGCTATTCCAAATCCTGAAAGATGATGCTGTGAAAGTGCTGCACTCACTATGCCAGCAAATTTGGAAAACTCAGCAGTGGCCACAGGACTGGAAAAGGTCAGTTTTCATTCCAATCCCAAAGAAAGGCAATGCCAAAGAATGCTCAAACTACCACACAATTGCACTCATCTCACACGCTAGTCAAGTAATGCTTAAAATTCTCCAAGCCAGGCTTCAGCAATGTGTGAACCGTGAACTTCCTGATGTTCAAGCTGGTTTTAGAAAAGGCAGAGGAACCAGAGATCAAATTGCCAACATCCTCTGGATCATGGAAAAAGCAAGAGAGTTCCAGAAAAACATCTATTTCTGCTTTATTGACTATGCCAAAGCCCTTGACTGTGTAGATCACAATAAACTGTGGAAAATTCTGAAAGAGATGGGAATACCGGACCACCTGATCTGCCTCTTGAGAAATTTGTATGCAGGTCAGGAAGCAACAGTTAGAACTGGACATGGAACAACAGACTGGTTCCAAATAGGAAAAGGAGTACATCAAGGCTGTATATTGTCACCCTGTTTATTTAACTTCTATGCAGAGTACATCATGAGAAATGCTGGACTGGAAGAAACACAAGCTGGAATCAAGATTTTCAGGAGAAATATCAATAACCTCAGATATGCAGATGACACCACCCTTATGGCAGAAAGTGAAGAGGAACTAAAAAGCCCCTTGATGAAGGTGAAAGTGGAGAGTGAAAAAGTTGGCTTAAAGCTCAACATTCAGAAAATGAAGATCATGGCATCCGGTCCCATCACTTCATGGGAAATAGATGGGGAAACAGTGGAAACAGTGTCAGACTTTATTTTTCTGGGCTCCAAAATCACTGCAGATGGTGACTGCAGCCATGAAATTAAAAGACGCTTGCTCCTTGGAAGGAAAGTTATGACCAACCTAGATAGCATATTCAAAAGCAGAGACATTACTTTGCCAACAAAGGTTCATCTAGTCAAGGCTATGGTTTTTCCTGTGGTCATGTATGGATGTGAGAGCTGGACTGTGAAGAAGGCTGAGCGCCGAAGAATTGATGTTTTTGAAGTGTGGTGTTCGAGAAGACTCTTGAGAGTCCCTTGGACTGCAAGCAGATCTAACCAGTCCATTCTGAAGGAGATCAGCCCTGGGATTTCTTTGGAAGGAATGATGCTAAAGCTGAAATTCCAGTACTTTGGCCACCTGATGCAAAGAGTTGACTCATTGGAAAAGACTCTGATGCTGGGAGGGATTGGGGGCAGGAGGAGAAGGAGACGACAGAGGATGAGATGGCTGGATGGCATCACCGACTTGATGGACGTGAGTCTGGGTGACCTCCGGGAGTTGGTGATGGACAGGGAGGCCTGGCGTGCTGTGATTCATGGGGTTGCAAAGAGTTGGACATGACTGAGTGACTGATCTGATGTGATCTGACCATCTTTTTTGACTTTTTTCAAGGCACTGTTTACTAGGCAAAGTTATCTTAGGTATTTCTTTGCTTTTTTACTTTCTCCATCACAAAAGTATCAACTCAGCCCTGGCCTGATCGGTATGGCATGTAGAGAATACCATGGAAAGAGGAGCCTAGAGGGCTACAGTTCATGTGGTCACAGAGTCCAGCACGACTGAGCAACTGAGAATGCACACCCATTTCTGGAGAAGTCACTTCAGGACCTGGGAAGGGAAGAGAGCAGGGTGCCTGTGCCAGCCCGGCGTGGCTGGTGGGGAGAGGACAGGCCAGGCTCCAGGGTGCTGAGAGCTTATCCTCTGTTCACTGGCTGAGTTGTGACTGTCCCTCTCCCCAGGGGGGCTTGTCATCTCATTCAGCACAGTACCCAGAACAGTGGCCAGTGGGTAGTAGGTGCTAAATAAGTCTTTGACTTCAAAGCCTGACTCCAGAATCTGAGTCTGGAGGCAGAGGGGAGCCCCTGCCCATTGACTGGCTGTGTGACCGTGGGTCTGCTCCTTCCCGTGTCTGAGCCTGTTTCCTTGTCTTCATAGCGTGCCTGATGGCGTGAGGATGAAGTCGATCCTTCCTTGTCAGGTGGAAAGAGCTGTGCCTGAGCTTGTGCACCTGGGCCTGGCAGCCCTGGTGGCTGTCGGGCTATTTTTAGCAGTGATGATGATCACACAGCTTTGTTCTTGGATTTGCCGCCTGTGTTCCCACTGTCCCCAGGGCAGCAGGCTCCAGACCCTACCTGGGGGCTTGCAGAAGAGAGCTGGAGAGCAGGGGATGTGGATAAGTGCCAGGGGAGGCTGACTGGGCAGAGGCTGGGGTTGGGTGAAAGCTGAGTCACAGCCTTAAAAACTGGGGGAGGGGGTGTCACTGTGACATTACATTCACTTCCTGACAGGAGGGTGCTGTGTCTCATGCCTCCAGGCGACTGAGCCCAAACAGAAAGGCTTTGAGAAAGCAAGGAAACTGGAGGATGGTTGAATGGAAAATTTCAATGAACAGCAGCCCAGGAATCCCTTCAGCCTGGAAGCACCTTTGGAACACCAGCGCCAGCACCTGCAAAGGCCTGTCCCTTGGCTGGGGTAGGTTTCCTACTTGCAAATACGGTAGGAAACCTCTGGGCATCCTTCTTCCCCAGCCATTCAGGCCCTGTCCCAGCCTCACAGCTCTGCCTGGGGACCACAGTGGTGGTCCTACAATCTGACATCCTCTCCTCCCTATCCCCACCCATCGAAATCCTGCCCGTTCCTGAGACCCAGTTAAAGCTCCATGTCCTTGAGGTTTTAAACCATCTTCTGGTCCAATGCCTGCCACTCTCATCTGCCTGCCCTTGGTTTTTCGGTTCACACTTAACTCACTCTCACCTCTCTCTCCTCTCAGTAAATCATCCTGCCCTTTTCCCCCAGTTTGAGTATGAGTCTGGTAGCCTCAAACATTTTCATATAACTCCTCACATTTATCCAAATTTCTCATAGATGCTTTCTCTGATCTCAGAGTTCAATGACACCAAAGCCTGTAAATACAAAACAGTTCCTTACTGGGGAAAAAAAAAAAATCACCATTCCTTGATATTTCCCCAAATGAGAGCTTGTTCTTGCTGTTTGGTCATTCTGTTGTGTCCAACTCTGTGACCCCATGGTCTGCAGCACACCAGGCTCCTCTGTTCTTCACTGTCTCCCGGAGTTGGCTCAAATTCATGTCCATTGAGTCAGTGATGCTATCCAATCATCTCATCCTCTGTCATCCACTTCTCCTCCTGCCCTCAATCTCTCACAGAATCAGGGCCTTTCCCAGTGAGTCATCTCTTCACATCAGGTGGCCAAAGTATTAGAGCTTCAGCTTCAGCATCAGTCTTTCTAATGAATACTCAGGGTTGATTTCCTTTAGGATTGACTGGTTTGATTTCCTTGCTGTCCAAGGGTCTGAAGAAGTCCCTTGGACTTCTCCAGCACCATAGTTCAAAAGCATCAATTCTTCAGTTCTTAGCCTTCTTTATGATCCAGCTCTCACGTCTGTACATGACTACTTGGAAAACCGTAGCTTTGACTAGATGGACCTTTGTCAGCAAAGTGATATCTCTGCTTTTTAATACATTGTCTCAGTCTGTCATAGTTTTCCTCCCAAGAAGCAAGCGTCTTTTAATTTCATGGCTGCAGTTACCATCTGCAGTGATTCTGGAGCCCATGAATATAAAATCTGTCATTGTTTCCACCTTTTCCCCTTCTATGTGCCATGAAGTGATTGGACTGGGTGCTATGATCTCAGTTTTTTGAATGTTGAGTTTTAAGCCAGCTTAAGCCTATGACCTTGACCAAGTCATCTTACCCCCCTGAGCCTCAGCATCCCCAAGTGCAAAGTGGAGCTGGTGTAAGGAAGCAGGAGTTCTCATATATAAAGCACCATCGCAGGGCTGTCCCCATGGAAAGGGGTCTTTTGGGTGGCAGCTGTGATTGGTATTGAGGGCTGAGAGAAGTCAGGGCCAGTCCAGCCCCTTGGGTCCTCCCCGGGCACCCAGCAGGTGGTGTGTCCCAGCAGGTGCAGAGTGAAAACTGCCTGAATGAGGGAGCGATAACAGTCTCCCCAGGCCTGGTCCCTGGGAGGGCCTGGCTTAGGGTGCCTGCTGTCTGGACACCTAACAAGAAAGCTGTGACCTGTAATTAGCAGGGCTGGGCTTGGCGGGCTGGCTGTCCCCAGGGCCCACATGATACTTCCATCAGCCTCAATGAGTGCTCGGGAGAAATCTGAAACCCAAGCCACGGGCTGGAACCAGTTACACAGAGAACAGAGTTGTCACAACAGGAAGGGTGTGTTCAGAGGGACAGTGGGAGGAGCGTTGGCTCTGCTGTCTTACACCCCAGGCCACCCAGGAGGTGCCAGGACCCACATACTCAAAGGACGACCCCCAGGAGCAGGCCCTTGACTGGATACCCCTGACCTTGGTCTTGAACTGTCGGGAGCGACGTTTCCCTCCGGCCTCTAAGGATCTGCCTGTGCTCCACCACCTCAGGCTGACAACCCTGCACCCACGGCTCCCATGACTTGCCCTTCAGATATGTCCTTCCAAGCCCTGCCCTGCCTATCTTTCAGTCTGCTGAAATGCTGCTTTTCTTGGGAGCCCTCTGGGACCCCCAGGGAACTGCTTAGACCCTTCAAGATCATTGTTCACAGGCTCCCCTCTCTGTACCCACTAGCATGAGTTGCTGGAAAGTGGAGAAAATTTTATTTTTCATTCATGCCCAGCTCGGTACCTGGTATCCCATGTCTGCTGTGTCGGAGGGAGAGAAAGACTTGATGTAGGGAAGAAAGGAAGGAGTCAGAAAGCCCAGGTTTGAGAGGGTCTCTGGCCCTGATGGATGGAAAACCCCCAGCAGCTCACCTGGCTTCTCTGGGCCTCTGCCTCCTCATCTTAGGAAGACTCTTGCTCATCCTTCAGGGTCTTCCAGCTTTGATGTTCTGTGATCCCCAAAGCAGCCTCCTCCTGCCAATCTCTCCCACCCACCCCACTCCTTGCCCAATACTGCACTTCAGTGTGAAACCATTGCCCCTCTGCCTGTTACCCGGCTGACCACACGTTCTGAGCTGCTGTCCATCAGTTATTCTTCTAGAGAAGAAAAGGGACAGTCCTTTGTCACACATTCCTGCCTCACGGCATACATAGCTCCAGCACAGAGAGCTCAGAACCCATCCAGGATCCACTCTGGCAAGCTCTGGTGTGGATTGACCATTTGCTGCCCAGACCCAGAAAAAGTAGGTGACCACGGCAGTCCACTGGGCACAGGAATGGGTTGAACTTGACCTGGAGGTGGCCTCTCCCACCCCCTGCCTCCATTGGGGCTGTCTGGATTGGAGGGTGGCTTTCTGGCAGGTCTCAGACTTTGTTGGAGGCTCCCACCAAGTGAGAAGGGTGGACAGGAGGTGAGGCAGGGGCAGGAACAGGGCCCAGGGAGGAGCAGAGGGCCGTGGGAGTGGGAACAGGGCAGCAGGGTGGGGTAGCCTGTGATCTGGAGGGATGGTGCTCACATTCCTTCATGGATGATAATGCCAGTGGGCCTGGCACTCACCTGGGCAGGAAGTCCGCCTCCCCTGCATCGTGTCCACTCTCGGGAGCAGCACCCGTGGCTCTGCTCCTTGTGGAGCAGGGAGTGCAGAAGAAGGAGAGGGAGCTGGCATGTCTGCTGGGTCCTGCCAGGCTCCTCCCTCCCCTTTACAGATGAGGATATGCCTGACCTGACCGTGTGACCTGATGCAAGCAGCATCACTGGTCAGGCGAGTGCCTCTGTTGCACTGGGCACCATGCAAATCTTTTCCATCTATTAAGATGTTTAATTCCTATACCCCTCCCACCCCACTGTTTCTCTGTCCAGACGAGGACACTGAGGTCGGGAAGTGAGGTGACATGCCCAAACCTGTAAACCTAAACCTGCTTTAAAAAAAAAAAAAAAGAAAAGAAAGAAAAAATGCTGCAAAAACAAAGCAAAAAAGAACCATGAACCCCTGAGCCTTTGACTGAGTCCTAGGCTTGATTAATTGCTGGGGGTGGGGGCTGGAATCCTTTTTTAGCAAAAGATAAAACTAGACCTGTGGTGCTCAGACCTCTCCTCTTTTCCTCTGCCACCAGGAAGGGACTGGGACCCAATTAAATGTTTAACCAGAGTTGGGGTGGGAGCCTGACTGCAGTGCTACTTCTTGTACCACTGCCGTGATTGTGACATAGAATCACGAACAATCCCAAGCCCTGGCTGGGGAGGGAGCCCAAGTCCAGCCCACCTGGAAGTGCCCATGCGCACCCAGGCAGATGCAGACACCTCCAAGGCAGAGCCCCTGTCTAGCGTTTCGGATGGTAATTCAGCAAGTCAGGCACAGGCACAGGGATGAAGGTCACTTCTGGTCAACAGAACCTTTGGTAATAGCTGGTCTGGGAGCCAAGAACAGCCCTTGATGGCTCCCCACTGTCTCCAACTGTGATTTCAAACCCTCTTTATGTTTTTAATGGTGGGAGTCTTTCCATAACATCCTATATGTAAGCAATAGCAGCATTTTATTGCTGTACATTTATTTTATAAGTATTGGTACAACTTATTTTATAAGTTCAAGTTTGTAACATTTAGGTATTTGTTACAAAATTAACCAAGAGCAATGTCACTTCAAATAAAAAGAATTATGTACTGATTGATTGATTTGACTGTGCCTGGTCTTGGTTGCAGCAAACTGGACCTTCTATCTTTGTTGTGGTGTGCAGGATCTAGTTCCTTGACCAGGGATGGAACCTGGGCTCCTTGCGTTGGAAGCCCAGAGTCTTAGACACTTGACTAAGGAAGTCCCACAAATGTCACTTTTTTTTTTTGAAGAATATGCATTTTGAGACTGCTCCAGTTTTTTAAAAAGTTTCAGTATCTAGTTTTATTTTGTATCAAGGAAATCTGGATTCACATTAGTAGATAAGCATGATAACATTGTAAATCACAGGGTGACTTTCAGTTTATCTGATCCAGGAGCCTGAAAGGCATAAGATAATACTTTGCATTCAGAATGGCATCACTGTGGTATTCAGGACCTCATCTTCCTGAAATGCAGGGACTCAAGGAAGGAGTCCCTGAGGGAGATCAAATCTTTATCACATGGTAGAAAATACTTTACAATGTATCACATATGAAGTCTGGGCAGGACAGGTCTTCAGTCAGAGTTTCAAAACACCCAGCTTGAAAGTATTGCTTTCATTGTTGATCCTTTCTCCACTTTGGCACTGGCAACAATGTAACCCTGTCCACTTAGAAAAAGTTAGAGTTATCAGTCAGCATCCAGAGTAGTGCTTCAGACTGTGTGAGGCAGAAGAATCAACTGAGGAACTTATAGAAAATGGGGTGATTCCAATGCAGAGCATCCTGGAGATACCCACTTTGGGAAATGCTGTCCAGATGATGCTGCCCATATCCTGCTGACTTTGGAAGGGAGTGGTTTCCAAGCCCAAGTGTCTTGCCCAGTGGTGCTGACTTGAGTGCGGCAGGTATGAGGGGAGCCCTGTACTTGCTGCTGGTACAGCTTTATGTGAGCAGATGTGTGCAGGCCAGCACGGAGCAAAACTATTCAAAGGAAGAAAGGCTGGGGTAGTTACCTCCGAGTCAATGACACATTTATAAGGAATTCAGGTCTTTACACAACTTGGCAGGGAGCACTTCATTCCAAGGTGTATCCAGAGATGTATTCCTTTGGCTCCAACAGTTAACACTCTGATGTCTCCAGAGTATTAACAGTTGGTGCACAGTACATGTTCTCCTTCTGTTTTGTTTTGTAATCACTTTTTTTTTTTTTTTTGCAGTGAGCTTGGCTTGAGGGATCTCAGTTCCCAGGTCAGGGATCAAACCTTCAACCCCTGCAGTGGAAGTGCAGTCTTAACCACTGGACCACCAAGGAAGTCCCAATCACTTTTTTTTTTTTTTTTTTCTGGGTTCAAACCATTTTAGCCAGGGGCTTCGGGAGAGGGTCAAAATGCTGGGAGGACGATGAAATCTGAAGTCCTCCTCCAGGCCATCTGCTCAACTTCTCAGCTGCTGAAAGGCCAATCACAAATTTTTAAAAAGAATACTTTTACAAACTGCAAAGAGGTCCTTGTAAAACCCTTAACAGCCACTGACTGTACCAGCTATGTCCTAAGAGCATCACAGGAGTGACCTCAAGAATCCTGGCAATTTCTCTAAATACTAGACTCTGTGATTATGCCCATTTTACAGCTTAAAACTGAGACCTGAAGTGGCAAAACAGATCGCAAGAACTGCATAGCCACTCACTGCTCAGCTGCATGGTCTAGCCAAGAACCCGCCTGTCTCCCTGGACAGCAGGATCTCTTGCCTCTGGGCCTTTTCTCGTCCTTTCCATTCACCTTGGCTCAGTTAAATATCACTGCCTTCAATATGGCAGGGCTTCCCCAGTGGCTCAGTAGTAAAGAATCTGTCTGCACTACAGGAGACACAGGACAGTCAGGTTCAATCCCCGGGCCAGGAAGATCTCCTGAGGAAGGAAATGGCAACCCATTTATAGTATTCTTGCCTGGGAAATCCCATGGACAGAGGAGCCTTGTGGGCTACAGTCCAAGGGGTCGAAAAGAGCTGGACATGAGTGAGCACCTGAACACTCACACACTCAATATGGTGACCCTCTGGGGATCACTGGGAGGCCTTTTCTAGGTCTAATATCCTTGCTGAGTCTTCCTGGAAGCAAGACAGGACTCAAGTCCATCCCACCCTGAATCCACCCTATCCCCCGTCCTGCACATTTTCTAAACATTGTAATTATCAATCAAATAAGTATCTATAACAGATTTTGAATTTTTTTCTTGGAAGATGTACCTGTACCACTGTACAACAACTATATCTGGATATTTTAATTTTTTTGGAGACTGTTTTATTCTCTGTGAAACTATTTTTAAAATTATTTTATTCATTTGATTGGGCACAGTGGTAGGGAATCCATCTGACAATACAAGGGACACAAGAGACGGTTTGGATCCCTGGGCCAAGAAGATCCTCTGGAGAAGGGCTTGGCAACCCACTCCAGTATTCTTGCCTGGAGAATCCAATGGACAGAGGATCCTGGTGGGCTACAGTCCATGGGGTCGCGAAGAGTCGGACACGACTGTAGTGACTGAGCACCATTTATTTGACTGCACCGGATCTTAGTGGCAACATGTGGGATTTAGTTCCCCGACCAGGGATTGAACCTGGGTCCCCTGCATTGACAGTGCGAAGTCTTAGCCACTGAACCACCAGGGAAGTCCCTGTGAAAGTATGTTTTAACTTGGGCTGCCTGTTTATCCCAGTTGTTTAGTGGGAAATGGCTAATAAAGGACCCATCAGCCTTTGCTCCAGACTTAGGTAATGAGCATGTTTTTTGAGAAGGGGGAGCCAAATGACGGTGACAGAGCACAACTACATTAACTGATCAGATATCAAGCACCCACACCTGCACATCCAGAGCGGCTCCCCTCGCTTTCACCTGATTTGCCCCATTTACTGCTCACCCTGTGTGGGCCCTGTCATCGCCCACATGCTAAAAACTGAGACACAGAGGTACAGAGAATGGCAGTGACTTGCTCAAGGAGCAGAGGCAGGATGGAGCTTCAGGGCTGTTTGGATCTGATAGTAGGGGGCTGGACGCAACATTGTGAAATTTCTGTGGGGGTCAGAGTTGGAATGCTCACAGCATGGAAAGGGAAGCTCTCTTGGGAAAAATTCTCTGATAAGCTGTAGGGACAGAGGTGAGACTCAAAGAGCTGATCAGCATCAAACTACTGGGGAAAGAAATTATAGGAATTTTGTTTTTTTCTTTAGAAGAAAGGAGAGAGAAGAGAAGGGAGCCAGAGGCCAGAGGCCTGCCTTGGTTAGGTGGCCAGGTAGTGGCCTCAGAGTCAAGAGGCCAAAAGGGCTCAACAGGTGTCTTGTGTTGCAAGCAGTGCCAGGCTTGATGCCTCCCTGTGGGGTCCGGGCTGCAGGAACCCCTGCTGGCCTCCCCGTGCTTGGTGTGATGGGGGACTGTGTGAGTGTGTGCAGTTGGAGACGGGATGATGGCAAGGACCAGCGGGCACGTGGAAAAGAGCCGGAGGCTGGACGGAGGGGTGATGGGGACTTGTTCAGAAACCATGGCAATGACACTGGATCCTCACAGGAAAAGCGGTGCAAACTGCAATTTACCCAGATCTCAGAGGCCTGGGAGACCTCAGGTGATGACTGGGTTTTGTACACACGATCCAGAGGTATTCTGGGTGGCAGAGTGGCCCCTGTGGGCTGAGTCCTGGAGAATGGCCGGGACTTCTTGACAGTAGCTGGATCTGGCACATCATGGTGGTGGCCTTTCTTTCCCTCTTTCTCAATGATTATTATCACAAGCACATTACAACCGAACAAATACTTTAGAAAGGGGAAAAAACCCACTCTGTTTCTGTCCACTTCTCTTCTAGTCCTTGTGCAAACACAGTAGCAGTTTTAAGAGTCCCCGCCATTTCTTATTCAGCTTTTCCTTTTAACATTTTAGTTTAAGCGTTTTTCCATATTGCAGCACCATCGTCCGGCTGAATTTCAAGGCGGTTGATTTGGAACCAGTACAGGCCTGGGGTAGGCCTGGGACACGGCTGACCCTGCTTCTGCCGTTTATTTACTGTTTACCCCGGGTCGCTGCCCCCCTAGAAAGTTACTTGGCCTGGGATCCCCAAGCCTTCGCGTGAGCTCTGTACACGCGCGCGCGACCACACACCGCTCTCTGTCCTGCTTTTAAAAACTAAGCCGGCTCAAGTGAACCTATGAATCTAAGAAGCCCTGATGACACGCGTCTGTGAGTGTCGTTGGAAAGGAAACTTTCAGAAAGACTACCTCCCCTGAATTCCCATTAAGCGCGGTGCCCACCCTCCCTCGGCCCCCATCTAGGCGCGCCCGCAAAGCTGAAACACTCCTGGCTCCTGGGAGAAAGTCTCACGGAGCCACAGTTTGGGAGCGACTCGGGGAAAGTGACCCCAACCGCCCTCGCATCAGATAAGTAGGCACGACCCCTCCTTTGATGGACAGGCGAAGTCGCCAATGAGGCCCAGCGGAGGTCCCTTTGGCTCGCTAGGAGGCGTGTCGCCTCGGCTCTCCTCCGGCCCATTCAGGGGAGCCGAAGGTGCCTTGGGGGCGGGGACCGACGCTCAGCAGCCAATGGGAAGAGCACAGCGGGAGCGGGGAGGCGGGGCGTTCGGAGCTGGCGGCAGGAGCGGCCGCGGCAGGGTTAGGGCAGGGCCGGGGCAGCGCGGCCGGAGTGAGGGCGGGATCTGTGACCGGAGCCGGAGCCAGAGCCGGAGCCGGGGCTTGAAGTAGTCGCGGCAGGAGCGGGGCGCGCAGAGTGCCGGGGAGACGAGCGGCGGCCCAGGTGAGGGACGCGCCGCGACGGTTGGGGCTCCGCGGGGTGTGGGGGGTGGGGGGACGGACGCGGGGTGCTTGTTGGCAGCCGGGCCCGCGCCCTGTCAGGCCGCGGCCGCGCTCTGCGCCTGAGGGCAGCCTCTGGGGCCGCGACGCCCGCGCGCGAACTTCCTGTAGCTGAGGGAGCCGGGGGCGGGGTAGGGGGGGGGAGTCGTGAGGGAGCTGGGGGTGGGGGAGCGGTGTTGAAGGGCGTCCGGGGGCGAGTCGCTGAGGGAGCGGGGGTGGGGGGCCGGTGTTGAGCGGCGTCCGGGGGCCGAGGGGAGCGCCGGAGGGGACGTAGAGGGGCCTCCGGAGGGCGCGCGGGGGCCAGGTTTCGAGGTGGGGTGCGGAGTCTGGGCGGGGAGCGGGGGGCGCCACTGGGGAGCGGACGAGTCCTCCTCGGCTCGGCTGAGACAGAAGTTGCGGAGCGGGACCCGTGGAGGTCAAAGTGCTGCTGCCGTAGCGGGACGGAAGACTCTGAGGGACTTAGCGAGGGGAGGCAGGGATGCCGAGGGATGCGGGGGTTCCCGAGGACGCGGGGCGGTGGGGAGCGCAGGAGGAGGCAGCGGGCTGGTCGGCGTCACTTATAAGGCCGGGCCCAGTCCTCGGGTGTCCTGGAGGGGAGGGGCGGCCAGAGCAGGCGGGACACTTGTGCGGATACGCTGGTTCGGGGCGCTTTGAAGACCGTCCTCCATTTCCTTCCTCCCTACCCTCCCTGTCCCTCACCCGGGTCTACATGGGGTGGGCGGAGGGGCGGCGTGGGGTGCAAGCCCTTCCTTGTGAGCAGGTCCTAGGGCTGGGGGACAGGCCGGAGAGAGGCTGGGGGTGTTTGCCCCGTTGGCCCAAGGAGTCTTCCCTGATCGTACTTTTTAGAAACGGGAGCTCCCTTCCTCCTCTGGGGTTGGGGCATCCGGAGGGGCCTGGGATTGGAGAGGTAGTGATTTCTGCCGCTCCGTTTCAGCGGCTCTTTGAGTTTCAGATTCCACTGGAGGAGGTTGGCTTTCTTTTCAGACGGAGTTGGTCAGGGGGAGCGAGCTCTGTCTCCTCGGGTCCCACACAGCTGCAGCCTTCGAGGGTTAGGCGCCTGAGGGAAGATGGCCTTCAGGTGGAGTCTGTGCACCATTCCTGGGTCTTCCCTTTCTCTCCTTTACTCCAGTTGTCCTGTATTTCTGTGGTTAAGAAGGGTTGGCTACTCTGAGTCTCCAGGGCTACTCATTACGCTGTTTACCAAACACTTCCTGGCTGTCTTGATGAAAATCAGGAGGCCAGCTCAGAGATTTTAAACCTGGGCTACAAGCGGTGAGCTCACACCAGTTTTTCCCTTTCTCTGCGGTTCCTTGGTCCCCAGTATTCCCAATATGTTGAAGGATGGGTAGGTTGGAGCCCCAGGCAAGGGAACCAACCAGGTGGTCCCTGTTGAATGCTGGCCTTCCCCTTCCTGCCTGAAATTTCTTATTCCACTTGAATCACCAGCCTGCCGGCAGCCTTCCCATAAAGTCATTGAAGGGGAGCCACTACAACTGGGATTCCTCTTGAGTCATGTGGGAAGAATAATCTGTGTGCACTTAATTCTAAAGTTTCACAATCTCCTTGATGAGGTTATGTTAGTTGAGATATGAGATCACTACATCAAAAACTTTTCTGTGCTGTGTTTTTCTCTTGACAATCGTCTGAGAGCTTTAAAGAAACTGGCCATGAGGCTGATGATATTTATTACGGGGGAAAGGAACGAAGCACAGAAGAACAGATGAGAGATAGGTCTGTACTCCGAATTCACTATTTGGGAGAAGAATGAAAACTCATTTGAATGGAAATGTCATTCTTAACTCACACTATTGGGAAACTGGAACTTTATTATTTTTAGCCTCAAGTATGTAAGATATAGGTCATAAGATTTAAATGATCTAAAAGAAGTATGTATAAAAGCAATATCTGGGTTTTGAACACAGCTTGTTGCTGAAACATATAGCTGGCTTTCCCCAGTCCTGGATGCCCAGTCCAGACTTCTGATGGCCAGGCAGTTTCTGGGGTGGGAGCTGAGGGGCATTTGTCTTTAAATTTTCTCATTCGTTTATCCACTTGGAAGTCTGTTCAGATAAGCGCCTCATGTTCAGGTTTCCTTCCTCTGACGGGGTCACGGTTGATTCCACGATGCTATGGAATATCAAAAAGATGGCATAGATTCCTTAATAATAGTAAGAGCAGCTTGTGTTTAGAGATCATGATAGCTTTTACCAAGTGCTCTCTGGCCATCCTCACCTGGACCTCTCATCTGTCTCGGGCCTGCCTTATCTGCCATCGGATTGTGCTGGTGACTTTGTGAAGGCCACCCTGTAAATTATTTTTGTAATGATCACATTCATGTGAGTGATGGTGCTGGCACTGTTTTTTGTTTTTTTGGTTTTTTTTCCAATTAAGATTGTTTGGAAGTGCAGCTGCATACCTGAAGGCAGCACAGCAGTGCCTTCCTTATGAAGTCAGTTTGCATTCCATCCATTTCTTTATGGCCCTGGCTGGGATCTTTCACATACCTGAAGGCACGTCAGTGCCTGAAACCTGGTTGCTAATGGGCTCAGTTCTGTCCCTGGGATGGCTGTGTAGGAATTCCTTCAGATTTTTGTATTCAAACGATTGTGCTCTGCCAACTGGAGATGATCTTTAAAGAAGAACTCAAAGCATTCTGTGCAATGCAACATTCCTGGCATGCATGTAGTTCCAAAGGTAACTATTTCAGGGACAATGGCCATCTAAGAGCACAAGCTTTAATATTTTGATTAAAGACACAACATGACAAAAATGCCTTACTTTAATATATTATCTTGCATTTATTCCCATGATTGTATGTTTATCTGTTTGCTTGGTAAAACTGAGCATCATGGATTCTAGTTTTCTTGTTTCCTAGAATAAAAGCTTTAGTTTCATTATTAAAATGTCATTTGAGAGTGTCCTGACATTAGGCACTGAAAGAACAAGATATGAGAGTGTAGAAATGAATAAAATGCTGTCTCAGTGATCAAAGGCCTCAGCAAGAAGCCTTAGGAAAATGAAAGGAGGGAAATTTTGCTGTAACTTTAGAAAGAACATATGCAGTGGTTTGCATAATATTAATGTGCTCTATGGCTGATCAATGCAAAGAAACAGAGGAAAACAACAGAATGGGAAAGACTAGAGATCTCTTCAAGAAAATCAAAGATACCAAAGAAACATTTCATGCAAAGATGGGCTTGATAAAGGACAGAAATGGTATGGACCTAACAGAAGCAGAAGATATTAAGAAGAGATGGCAAGAATACACAGAAGAACTGTACAAAAAAGATCTTCACGGCCCAGATAATCATGATGGTGTGATCACTGACCTAGAGCCAGACATCATGGAATGTGACGTCAAGTGGGCCTTAGAAAGCATCACTATGAACAAAGCTAGTGGAGGTGATGGAATTCCAGTGGAGCTATTCCAAATCCTGAAAGATGATGCTGTGAAAGTGCTGCACTCACTATGCCAGCAAATTTGGAAAACTCAGCAGTGGCCACAGGACTGGAAAAGGTCAGTTTTCATTCCAATCCCAAAGAAAGGCAATGCCAAAGAATGCTCAAACTACCGCACAATTGCACTCATCTCACACGCTAGTAAAGTACTGCTTAAAATTCTCCAAGCCAGGCTTCAGCAATATATGAGCCGTGAACTTCCTGATGTTCAAGCTGGTTTTAGAAAAGGCAGAGGAACGAGAGATCAAATTGCCAACATCCGCTGGATCACGGAAAAAGCAAGAGAGTTCCAGAAAAACATCTATTTCTGCTTTATTGACTATGCCAAAGCCTTTGACTGTGTGGATCACAATAAACTGTGGAAAATTCTGAAAGAGATGGGAATACCAGACCACCTGATCTGCCTCTTGAGAAATCTGTATGCAGGTCAGGAAGCAACAGTTAGAACTGGTCATGGAACAACAAACTGGTTCCAAATAGGAAAAGGAGTACATCAAGGCTGTATATTGTCACCCTGTTTATTTAACTTCTATGCAGAGTACATCATGAGAAATACTGGACTGGAAGAAACACAAGCTGGAATCAAGATTTTCAGGAGAAATAGCAATAACCTCAGATATGCAGATGACACCACCCTTATGGCAGAAAGTGAAGAGGAACTAAAAAGCCTCTTGATGAAGGTGAAAGTGGAGAGTGAAAAAGTTGGCTTAAAGCTCAACATTCAGAAAACGAAGATCATGGCATCCAGTCCCATCACTTCATGGGAAATAGATGGGAGAAACAGTGGAAACAGTGTCAGACTTTATTTTTCTGGGCTCCATAATCACTGCAGATGGTGACTGCAGCCATGAAATTAAAAGACTCCTTGGAGGGAAAGTTATGACCAACCTAGATAGCATATTGAAAATCAGAGACATTACTTTGCCAGCAAAGGTTCATCTAGTCAAGGCTATGGTTTTTCCTGTGGTCATGTATGGATGTGAGAGTTGGACTATGAAGAAAGCTGAGCGCCGAAGAATTGATGCTTTTGAACTGTGGTGTTGGAGAAGACTTGAGAGTCCCTTGGACTGCAAGGAGATCCAACGAGTCCATTCTGAAGGAGATCAGCCCTGGGATTTCTTTGGAAGGAATGATGCTAAAGCTGAAACTCCAGTACTTTGGCCACCTGATGCAAAGAGTTGACTCATTGGAAAAGACTTTGATGCTGGGAGGGATTGGGGGCAAGAGGAGAGGGTTCGACAGAGGATGAGATGGCTGGATGGCATCACTGACTTGATGGACTTGAGTCTGAGTGAACTCCGGGAGTTGGTGATGGACAGGGAGGCCTGGCATGCTGGGATTCATCGGGTCACAAAGAGTCGGACAAAACTGAGCAACTGATCTGATCTGATCTGATGGCTGTATGAGATTTATGTGACTTTTTCTCTCCCTTGAATGTGGGATTGTAGAGTGTAGATGAAGACAAGGAGCCCTGGGCTCAGTCCAGACTCTTCCTGACTAGTCCTGAGCCCAGGACAACCACATACCTTAGGGTCTCAGTTTTCATGTTTGTAAAAGGAGAGCCTGAGAGGTTCTTAACTGTTTGAGAAACTGATAACAAGTACACACCTCTTCCAGAAAGCATACCTGTGGGCAGCATTGGAGGCCTGGACCCCAGATTAGGAACTCCTGGATCATCTCACCTCTAAGCTCCCTCTCACCTCTGCTATTCTATAATCCTATCTTCCTGGTCATCTTTGAGCTAATAATAATAATGCCTCGTATTTATGGAAGACACTCCAGAGCATTTTCATCTCTCTCTTTTTTTTTTAGTCCCCCAAACATTTCTGAGCAGTGTGGGTGGTGATGGATACTCCTTCTTAGGGTAGGAGTATTCTTCTCCCCTAAAGAGAGGGCTACCAGGCCTGGCCACCACTTTAGCAGGATTACATAGCCAACAGCCTGTCCTGGGACCAGAGTCAGGGCTCCTGATTGCCAGCCTGGGGTTTTTCCATTAGGTTTAGCTTCCTTGGTGGTTGTCATTATGAGTTATGTTTGGCAGTGTAAATATCTCAGAGTGTGTCACTTACAGAGGAAATATTTGTTCATCTGTTGAAAGGACTGCTTTGTTGTTGTTGTTGTTTTTTTTTTTTTTGGTCTGAATTTGGATCACTAAACACCTTTGACTGTCAAAAGGTTACTTATTATGTTTTTGTTATTTTTTTATGCCATACTTTTCACTGGGAAACGTTTGTAGGACTTGAATGTTTTGAGCATAGTTGTTTAATGTTTATTGATTAAAGAGTACATTGAAATGATTACTTTACAGTTGCATGGCACTTGAGAAACTTGTGAAATAAATGTTAAGAGAAAATTCCTAACATTTGACTTGTTCTGGCAAATATATCCTCACAGATGAGACTTTTCCTGCAGCCTGAGAGGCGCCTCCCTGAGCCCAGAGCCACTGGGTGGGTGGGTAGAGGTGGGGTGGGGAGGGTGTTTGAGAGTCAGGTGTGGATTGTGCCAACCACCATGACTATCCACAGGGCTTCCTGTGGCCCTCTGGTCAGATTCTGAATATTTTAGGGACTCTTTTTTTTTTTTTTTCAGTTTATTAACAGTACAGAATATCAGCTATGTAAAGAAGTTGTATATGCAAAAGTATACTAAAGTTTAAAGCCTCACAGATATTAAGTGGTTTATTGCTGATGAAAAGACTCATCATAATGAAGATGTGTTGAAGAATCAGACTTGGATGAACTAAGATGGTCTACAGTACATATCTCTCAAATGTAGTATACATATGTGTTCTGTTACGTCTGATACCTGTAAGGAGACTGGCCAACTCTCCAGGCATGGAAAAGGGTTATTTGCTCATTTCATAGTGCATTTCTTTAGAATACTGGAGAGACTGAGGCAGACATGCGCAGCCTCACTGAAGTCCAACATAAAGCCTGATGTCATGTGTCAGCTTCCTGGGAATTGCTCGCAAGAGGCAGTGGTGAGGTGAGGCTGTCAGAGGGCAAGGCTGGTGATGAAGGGTAAACTCCAGGCAGCTGCCACTGGGCAGAGGTGGCATCCAGTTAACTGTAATGCATGCCGTGGTCTCTGCTAGTGTTTATGGGCCCTCCTCTGACCTGGGTCCGAAAGATCCCCTGGAGAAGGAAATGGCAACCAGCTCCAGTATTCTTGCTTGGAAAATCCCATGGGCAGAGGAGCCTGGCGAGTTACAGTCCACAGGGTCACAAAGAGTTGGACACAACTTAGCACACACATGCTATGATGCACACACACTGTGGCCAGGAAACTTGGATCTGTTGGCTCTTTTCTTCCAGGGGCCGGTCTGTGATTTAAATATTGATAGAGTATCAGAGTTGTTAGTAGTGAGCTGGGAACTCCATTAGGCTGCTGTGTCAAAGTTCTGCTTTTTAAATTTCATTTCCTGAGCTGTTTGAAGGGAGTGTGCACTGATGAGGGGAAGTGTACAGGGTGGGTTGAGGGGAGCCTTCCTGGCCACTGTGTGTAGTGCCCCTGATGCTTGGCTCTACTCACGGTTTGCGGATACTGAGATTCAGGTGTCTGTTAGTCAGGAGGTGAGCTTAGAAGCGATTCCATCTTTGTGACAGTAGCAGATGGAAGTATGTACAAAGGAAGGGCAGACAGAGGAGGGTGGAGCTGACTGCCTTCGGGACACTGCAGAGAGCTGACCTTCAGGGAGGTGACCTTACTCTCCAGGCGGATGATGACTAGAAGAAGAGTCCCAGGCAGAGGTATGGAATTGTAAAGAATGTGGAGGTGTGAGAGGGGCCCCCGAGAGTGGGCAGGCTTCATATTTTGTGTCCTGTCTTGTAGGCCAGGCAAGGATTTGGGCCTCCTTCTGGAGGATGGAGGAGCCGTTTTAGGGCAGCAGACACAGCAGGTTGAGGCTCTGCACAGGAGTGAGACGTCAGGCAAGATGTCAGGGATGCAGATGGGCAAGGGGTGTTTCAAGTGGCTCATTTTAACAAGTCACTTATGTCCCGGGAGGCTCAGGGATTTCCATGGAAATTCTTAGGAAGCAGTGCTAATCTCTAATGAGAGGGACTTCCACAGTGGGATTGGCATCAATCTTGACTCAGTTGCTTTGCCTGTATTTACGTTGGTAATACAGCAGCTGCCTGGGTCCTGCTTCTCTTTTCATACAGCTTATGCTCACAGATCCACGCAGTTAGTGTGTATCTTTCACTGCCAGTTCCTGCAAAAAAAAAAAAAAAAGTAATATTGCAGTAGATAGAGCAGGTAGCATGGCTTCAGAGCCACACAGCCCTGAGTTTGAGTTCCAGCTCCACTACTAGGCAATTTCCTTGGCCAAATGCTTCAATATCTCCCAAACCAGGGTACTGACAGCCCCTCCTCATATGACTTGAGGAAGGTAATGTGTGGGAATGGACTGTAGACCCTGAGCTCAGCCCCTGTGCCTGGTCTGTGGTGCCAACTCAGTAATATTGGTATCCCCCGAAGTGCAGTGCCTACTGAGTGAGTTGGCTAATTAAGAGAAAATACACCTTTAAAGATCTCAAACTGATGTTACACTATCCATTTCTACTCAAAATCCTAAGATGCAGTATTCTTTTCTCAGCCCAAGTCTATTCAGTATACTCAGACCTTTCCTTGGTGACTCAGGGTCACAGGGATGCTGTTGGGGTGGTTGATGTGGATGAGGCTTCCAGCCCTGCTTGGAATACCCTCCCATCCTACCACTGACAAGTCCTGTCTTTTCTGTTGTCTTCCTCTAAGCTTCTCTCTGATTCTGTCCCCTTGGTTGGGGTGAAGGCCTGAAGGCGATCTCTCCCTGGATTTTGAGGGCAGCCCTGCCACATAGAGGCCTTGTTCCCATCTGGGCTGGTGATTCTGTGCTCGAATTGAGCGTTACATAGGCTATTAGAAAGCCTGACCTTTGGTGTTGTGACCAGCTTTAGTGACTCAGAGTTGGAAGGGACCCTGTTTGATGGTGACAATAGCTCATACTCAGGTAATGAAAAATATAAAGACTTGAAAAAGCAAATTGTAAAGCAATAGGTATACTCATCACGTATAAAATAGTAAAACAATATACAGTGACTATAGTTAAGGTTGGAGAAGGCAATGGCACCCCACTCCAGTACTCTTGCCTGGAAAATCCCATGGATGGAGAAGCCTGGTAGGCTGCAGTCCATGGGGTCGCTGAGGGTCGGATACGACTGAGCGACTTCACTTTCACGCAATGGAGAAGGAAATGGCAACCGACTCCAGTGTTCTTGCATGGAGAATCCCAGGGATGGGGGAGCCTGGTGGGCTGCCGTCTATGGGGTCACACAGAGTCGGACACAACTGAAGCGACTTAGCAACAGCATAGTTAAGGTTGTAGAATAATGGAAAGTTTCTTGATTTCCACACTGTTACATTGCCTTTTTACTTTAAAAATTAATATTTAAGCAATAAGTTGACTCTAAAATAAACAAACAGCTTGGTTGCATAGGCATTTTCAGTTTACCAGGAATCTTCCCATAGTCCTCATTTTGTTTTCAAAACAGCCTTGTTGGTCTGCTCCCCTCTTCATTTTCCAGAGGAGGATAAGAGGGAGGTCTGGAGGGTCAGTGGTTTTGCCTGAGGCTGGCCAGCCAGGACCCCATGTGGGCCTCAGCCTGAATCCATAGTTCTTAGAGAGCCCAGTTATGGGGGTCTCTGCTGCAACCTGCAGGGTGGTCTTTAATATAGAGAATAAACTGTGGCTAGTGCTTTGAAGTTTCCTACTGAATACATGAGATTTTATTATTGTAAAGTGATACCCAAGCCATAGTTTGTGAACATTTTCATATTTTAAACAGTGCTTGTGTTCCATGGTATCCAATTATGTTGTTGCCAACTAAGTGTGCCAAGTGTGAGCTGTGATCTTCAGAAGAACCACAGAGCAGTCTCCGCAGCCCATGTGGACCTCCAGGCCTGCTATTAGTGGGTTCTGTAGCTGACTGATTGCTGGAGGAGGGAGCGGGCCTATCTGGCCGCTGTTTAGCTGAGACATGACGATGTTTTAATTAATGAAGTGATTGTGCCCTCTGCACTAGTGAAGGTGTCATCAATTAAGGAGCTTGGCAGCCAGTGAGGAGGGCAGAGCAGAGGCTGTTTGCCGTCTGGGACAGGCCTCTGGCTGTGGGGGCTTGTGGGGGACCCTACAGGAAGCTTTGCGCTCCTGCTCATTCAGTTTTTGCTACAGATGGAGTTAACTCCACTTTACACCAGAGTAAACCAAAGCTCTGAGAGATGAAGTGACCTTCACAGGGTCACCAGCAGAGCTGGCCCTCGGCCTGACTCTGAAGCCACGCTTATCTGCTGTCTTGAATAGGTGCATTCTGAGTCACTTGTCCTCAAATATGAAAAAAATGTCAGTTAATCTTCCTTCCCCACCTCTTGGAAACAGAAAAGAGGCAAGTTGTGTAGTCTTTTGTTTAAGACAGGATCTCGGCCTACAATTAACTTGATAAAGATAATCCAAGAGTTTGCACTAATATATGCAGTGGGGAGATAACAGCATAAAGGGAGAGGCTTTTGAACAGCTGAGCTGGGACTTCAGAGCTCCTGGCTTCGGTGGGAGTGCTCCTGCCTCATCTTCCACTAGCTACTTTCTGAAAGGTGCTGTATGAGATTGAAAAAGCGCTCACTTACGGGAGAAGAAATTACATTTCCGTCAAGCATCCATTTGCACTACACTGCGTAAAATTGCCGGGGAAGGCAATGGCACCCCACCCCAGTACTTTTGCCTGGAAAATCCCATGGACGGAAGATTCTGGTAGGCTGCAGTCCATGGGGTCGCTAAGAGTCGGACATGACTGAGCGACTTCACTTTCACTTTTCACTTTCATGCATTGGAGAAGGAAATGGCAACCCACTCCAGTGTTCTTGCCTGGAGAATCCCAGGGACAGGGGAGCCTGGTGAGCTTCCGTCTGTGGGGTCGCACAGAGTCGGACACGACTGAAGCGACTTAGCAGCAGCAGGTAGCAGCATAAAATTGCAGAAGAGCGTCACATTTCCATTTCATTGGCGTGACAGCAAAGGAAGATCATCTGTACAGGTAAATTACAGCACATGTTTGTTTTTATGCTTGTAAATATCAGTCACTTTTATGTCAAAAGACTTTCTTTGCTTTCTGGTCTTTTAAAAATTGAAAGCACAACATAGAAAATAGAGTTCTTTTGAATAAAGAACTCTTTGTGTTCTACTTTCCATATGCTTTGCGGTTTAAAGATATCTTAGAAGCAGTAGCTGCACCTACTAACTGACTGCTTTGTTCCCAGCTTCAGAAGAGGCTAGAGAGCTGCGTTGCCCCTGTCTGTCCTCACAGACACTCGAGACTCCCAGGTTGCCAGTTTGAACACGAGGGTACTGCAGGTAGTGAGACCATGTACTGAGCCCAAGGTCCCCAGGGTTGTAGACAGGGGAGAGAGTTTGAAGCCTGCACTGGCTACATTGTGTTGAGGGTGAGAAAGATTCCTGGTAAACTGAAATTTTACTAGTGGTAAAGAATCTGCCTACAGTGCAGGAGATGCAGATTTGATTCCTGGGTTGGGAAGATCCCCTGAGAAGGAAATGGCAACCTACTCCAGTATTTCTTGCTAGGAAAATCCCATGAACAGAGGAGCCTGGCAGGCTACAGTCCATAGAGTCTCGAAGAATAGGACATGACTGAGCGCACACATCCACCGCCTGGCTACGTGTCCCTGTCTCTCCTCATCAGTCTACACTGTCACAGTTGTGTTATTCAGATCCCCTTAAATATTTTATCAAATTTTTTCCATGTTATCATTGTTCTTAAAAAGATTTTTAATGGGTGTGTAAGCCTGTTGATGTAATGAGATTAAAACATTCCTCTGATAATGAACATTTTGTTATTTCCACTTCTTTTTTTTGCTTTATTGTAGATGCATTTGCAGTTGACAGTTTCATTTTTCTTTTTTCATTTGTATAATTAGTTCCTGGGTATAAATTCCCAGAACTAGAATTCTTGGATTAAAGGATATTAACATCTTAGAGTGCTCACTTCCAGGTTTATATTTCTGATTTTTAAGAGAAAAAAATCAGATCAGATCAGTCGCTCAGTCGTGTCCGACACTTTGCGACCCCATGAACTGCAGCACGCCAGGCCTCTCTATCCATCACCAGCCCTCGGAGGTCACTCAGACTCATATTCATCGAGTCAGTGATGCCATCCAGCCATCTCATCCTCTGTCGTCCCCTTCTCCTCCTGCCTCCAATCCCTCCCAGCATCAGAATCTTCTCCAATGAGTCAACTCTTCGCATGAGGTGGCCAAAATACTGGAGTTTCAGCTTTAGCATCATTCCTTCCAAAGAAATCCCAGGGCTGATCTCCTTCAGAATGGACCGGTTGGATCTCCTTGCAGTCCAAGGGACTCTCAAGAGTCTTCTCCAACACCACACTTCAAAAGCATCAATTCTTCGGTGCTCAGCCTTCTTCACAGTCCAACTCTCACATCCATACATGACCACAGGAAAGACCATAGCCTTGACTAGGCGAACCTTTGTTGGCAAAGTGATGTCTCTGCTTTTGAATATGCTATCTAGGTTGTTTTTTTCTCTTTAAATTACTTTGGCCTTTAGAACTTTCAAGTATCTGTGAGATAAACTTTTGTGAGGTTTTCTTAAATGAGTCATATTTCCTCCCAAGTTTCTGGATATAATTTTACTTGAATGAGATATTTTACTTCATAAGCAAGAAGCAGTCTTTGAAAAAGTCCTTACTAATTTCTTTAGTAATCACCTCAGCTAATGTTCTACATTCCCTTAGTGGTAAATATTTGTGATTGCATTCTTTGATCAATTCAACTGTCATGATGCTCTGAACCAGGGTCTGACTCAGAACTTGTTCTGGTTTTCTTTTCCTCACTTGTAATCTGCATATTGAGATTGTTTCTGCTGCTGTCATCTCCACCAGGAGAGCCTGGGGGATCTCGCCATCCTTTGCATTTCTCCGGTGTAGCTCTGAGGGACATTCCTATCTCTGCCATTACTAGAGGCAAACATTCCAGAGAAGTACTGGGATGTTCATACTGTTGGTGTTTACTCTTTTTCTTTTCTTTCTTTTTGGCTTGTTTGTTTTTTCCTTCTGAAGTCACCTTGTCCTTTACTGTGAATTGGCTTACCTTTTCACATTCCACTGTTCTTAGGTGTTCACCTGCAGATTGAGCAGAGTCCTGTTTTCTTTCCTGGTGGCTTATTTCTCAGGGTCTGCAAAGGAAAAACTGCTTAGCAAGGACAGGAGGGCCCTGGGTGGAGAGCAGTGGCCAGACCTCAGCCCTCACCCTCGGGTCCCCGCCCCTGGATGCCTGCTGCTTGCCTCTATTGCACCCGAAGGAGGCTGTTTCCTCTTTAGTTCTCTGGCCTTGTCCTGGGCAAAAACTCCTCTTATCCTAGCTAAGAAAGTCTGATGTTCGCAACACAACAAAACATCACTACTTATTAAGGCAGAAATAAGAGGAAATAATCACCGACTTCACAGAAGCATGACAAGAGCTTTGTTTCTCAGGCACAGGTGAGTTTTTGATGCCAGTGCCGTGGGCCTGTCTGACTGTATTGGCGCAGCTAGTGCTGCCTAGCTTCCTGCTTCCCTTTCCCACCTGTTTGTTCAGTCACTAAACCCAAATTTTAGAGTAATGCTTTGTTCTGTGCTTGGTAGTCTCTTTTTATTACACACATGGAAATTGTACTTTGCCCTGGTTTCCAGAGATGCCTAAACGTGTCTGGTGGCTGTCGCCTGGTCAGCTGGCTGAGGTGTGGTTTGTGTGTAAGGTGCAGATGCTGGTAGTGGCTGGATGGAAGCCCTAAGGCTTCCTATGGCTTCTCAACCAAGCTAGATGGTAACCTCTAAGCTCCAGAGGTACACGGTTGTAACTTCCCTTTGTCCTTTCCACATTTCCTGTTTTATTTCCTGAGAAAGCTCTGCCCAACTGCCCCAGCTTGGCAGGGTGTGGCACGGAATGGAATGGGGTGACTATTTCAGGACATGGACCTTTGAACCATGAGGCATGATTCCTCAGCAGCCCTTAGCCCCAGCTTTATTCTGGGTTGGACAGGTTGACATTGTTCCATCAAGTTTCTTCTGCTTTTTAGAACTGGGGCGGGTGACTGGAGCCCAGAGTTAGGCCTTACCTGATAGTCTCACAGAAAAGGGGCCTCAAAGTGGGGCCAGAGCTGGTAGTCTGACCATGCAGAAGTTGTGGGGAAAAAATTTGATTGGATGATTGGAGTGCTACAGTATGCCTCCTTTTATGAAAATGTAGTGAAGTAGTTGGTACAGTAAATTCCAGACTTTTGTTATTTTGTCTTTTAGATTTCTTTCTTTCTTTCTTGGTCTTGCAGGTGTAAGTCTGAAGTTGCTTAGTTGGGATTGGACTGGGCTGTCTCATTACCTCCCTTTAAAGCTCAGACAAACTTGTTTCCATAATTGGAACAAATCTCCAGAATTGCTATTTTGGACCTGTGCTAGTTTGTCTACAACTTCCACTAGGAACTTGCAGGTTCGAGAAATTTGGAAATAGTTAAAAATAGCATGCCCTCTTATAAGTAAAAAGGCAGGGGGAAAAAAACCCCAAACCTTTAAATCCTTGCCTTACAAAAACTTAATGTTAGTGGTGTGACTGGAAGAGGGGGAGGCTCACTCTCAAGAGGCAAACTCTGTCAGCACCCCTGCCCTGCCCCGAACTCCTGGGGAGTGGGTAAGAGGAAGGAGCTTTCCCTCCTTGGGGTGAAGGTGGAAGATTCCAGTACCCAGAGGCTGTGAAGCGCTGCTTCCGGTCCCTCTGCAGGCTCTTGCTGTTGATGGGGGCCTGACTTTTCATCTCAGGTTGCTCTCTGCTGTAGGAGGGCCTTCTTGGAGCAGTGGGACAAGCCCTGCTGAGTAATGGTCCTGGGCCAGCCCAGTGTTCTGTGCTGCAGGTGTATGTCGAGAGTTTATTGCCTGGGCTTGAATCCCAGTTCTGCAGTTTATTGTGGGTCCTTGGGAAGTTCCTGATCTTTCTGTGCCTCAGTTACCTCACTTCTAAAATGGGCATAATGGGAGAATTGTTATGAGGGCAGGATGAATAAGTATGTGTTGTGTACTTGCCTGGGACAGTGTTGCACTTTGAGAGCCCTGTTTAGTGTGGCCAGTGCGTGCCTCTAAGCCTCCCAACTGTCCTGCCATGTGACTTTTTTTTTTTTTTTTTTATAAATTTTATTAATTTATTTTGGCTGTTCTGATTCTTTGTTGCTGAGTGGGCTTTCTCCAGTTGCAGAGATACTCTCTGGGTGCGGTGTGCAGGCTTCTCATTGTGGTGGCTTCTCTTGTTGTGGAGCACCATCTCTGGGGAGCAGCTTGCAGGCTCCAAGACAAAGGCTTGGTAGTTGTGGCACATGCGCTTAGTTGCTCCGAGGCATGTGGGATCTTCCCAGACCAGGAGTCGAACCAGTAGTGTCCCTTGCATTGCAAGGCAAATTTTTATCCTCTGGACCACCAGGGAAGCCCCCATGTGACTTTTTGATTCAGACTTTGCAGTTGAGGAAAGAGGCTCACAGAAGCTTAGTAACTCCTCAGACCCAGATCCGCCTTAAAGTTCTCTCTCCAGTGCATTGGTGGTTCCCCACAGGACCCTGGTTCTCCAGGGCATTAGAGGATGGTTACAGAGGACTGTACCCACCAGGTGTACTTTGTAGATGGGTTTTTTTTTTTTTTTTTTTTTTAACTGCCCTTGTACACACACAAAGACACAGACACACAAAACGTTTATGTGTTACTGTATAAAAATGATGCTATGATTATGATTAATAAAATAACAATTCATTTTAGAGCTTGAATTTATTGTAGTCTTTTGTCATCTTGATTTCCTGAATCATTGAATCAAAAAGTACTATTGTTTAGGAACCAAAAAGTACTATCATTTAGGAACCTCAGGACCTTGTTAGTCTTAAAACAAAGCATCCTTATGTGGGGAGAATTCAGTAACTGTCTGTTGTTGCCCTTTTCTTGCCCTGTATCTTCGTGTATGTCCTTCTGTATATCTGGTATTTGGATGCCTTCTCAAGGACCACTGGGCTTAAAACTAAACATTCAGAAAGCGAAGATCATGGCATCTGGTCCCATCACTTCATGGCAGATAGATGGGGAAACAGTGATAGACTTTATTTTCTTGGGCTCCAGTATCACTGCAGATGGTGACTGCAGCCATGAAATTAAAAGACACTTGCTCCTTGGAAGAAAATCTATGATCAACCTAGACAGCGTAGTAAAGAGCAGAGACATTACTTTGCTGACAAAGGTCTGTCTAGTCATAACTATGGTTTTTCCAGTAATCATGTATGGGTGTGAGAGTTGGATCATAAAGAAGGCTGAGTGCTGAAGAATTGATGCTTTTGAACTGTGGTGTTGGGGAAGACTCTTGAGAGTCCCCTGGACCAGGAGATCCAACCAGTCCATCCTAAAGGAATTCAGTTCTGAATATTCATTGGAAGGACTGATGCTGAAGCTGAAGCTCCAATCCTCTGGCCACCTGATGCCAAGAGCCAACTCTTAGAAAAGACCCTGATGCTGGGAAAGATTGAAGGCAGGAGGTGAAGGGGATGACAGAGGATAAGATGGTTGGATGGCATCACCAACTCAATGGACATGAGTTTGACTAAGCTCTGGGAGTTAGTGATGGTCAGAGAAGCCTGGCATGTTGCAGCCCATGGGGCCACAAAGAGTCGGATGCAACTGAGTGACTGAACAGCATATATATATATAATTCAATGAATTCCTGCTCCCTTCTCTGAGGCTCTAGTTTGCAGAATACATTCCTGAACCTAAACCACGGACTTAAAGGCTAGGGCCTGCCCCCAGTGAAGCTGCCTATTGCATGGTGGCCTCCCTGAGAGGCCTTTTCTCTTCTAGGAGAGCCCTCCTCTTTGTTAGATTTTGCTCTGTAATTTTACTGCCCTACTCACCTAACCTTGGTCATTAGTGTTCTGATATATGTGCTTGAAACTCAGCACTATGATTTTTGACCTGTATTTGGGTCTCAGATCTCCTTCAGAATTTCGTGAAAATAGATTCCATGCCACCTTCCCACCCCACTAAGGGGCTCAAACATTTTTTGCATGCAATTCCAAGAGATTCCTAAGTCCCCATTCATGTTTTGAAAAAATAGTTGAACTTCTGTCATGTGCAAGGCCCAGTTCTAGGCTCTGGGGTCACAGCAGGAACTCAGTAGACCAGGCCTTACATTTTAGTTGGGGGAGACAGAACATGGTTAGACAGCTTGTGTCCCATACGGAGGCAAGGCTGGCCTCGGGGGCTGGAGCCTCCAGGCCTCATCCCCTCTGCTTAGGGATAGGCTCTTTGCCAATCTCCTGGTTCCCTTTCACCCTCCTGAACTGGTTTTTGAGGTTATCATCATTGTCATAAAGATTTTAGAAGATTTTATATTTATTGAGGCTTATTTTGAGCCAGTACTATACCTTTCCATGCATGATTATACCTATTCTTGTGACAACTTTGTTTTGAGGTGGAAAACTGGCCCTAAGAGAAGTTAGGTGACAGTTCTCATAGCTAGGAAGGGTGGTGCTTATGTTCGATGTGCAGTTTAGGATTGTGGAATTCATCAGAAATGGCAACCAAAAATTTAATGTAACTGTTTTGCTCTGGACATGTCCATTCTCTGACTGGTTCCTTTAGTAGTCAGATATTTAATTTTTACTTGACTGTCACATCAAATTGCCTTGCTCAAGGATGGAAACATGAGTGGAACATGCTTTCAGACCTCTGCATGGTGGGCGTTATAGACACTTAGAGTTACCAGATATATATAGAGAGAGAGACAGTTGTTTTCTTGTTTCAATTTTTTAAGGCACTACCCAATAAACAGACTAACTTCCTGAAAAGTTGCTTTGAGAAAAACTTTGTATCCTCTGCAGAGGGTGGAATAAAACAGGATTTGTGCTCTTGACTCAGCTCCTGACATAACAGAATCATTATTCTAACTGGAAATTTGCAAGCTGTCATTGCCCTGGCATTAGCAGCTGTTAGTTCCTTAAATATTTAATAACTTCATATCTTATTTGCATTTAATAACTTCATATCTCAGCTTTCTTCTACGGCTTGCTGCAGCTTCATGTCATATGCAGAACTGCACCTTTGGAGTTATTTTGAAACATGACTAAGTGCCAGGGTGAAGTTTCTCTATAGCCATCTCATGTCATGAAGGAGCAGCTGGACTGTAGGTCTGGCTCAGATCAGATCAGTCGCTCAGTCGTGTCCAACTCTTTGCAACCCCATGAATCGCAGCACGCCAGGCCTCCCTGTCCATCACCAACTCCCGGAGTTCGCTGGCTCAGTGTTACTTAAATGCTGCAGTGTCCAGCCATTTTTCCTGGAATTTTTAGGTTTGGAGAAGCCCTGAGACTCGGAGGGGGAAGTTGTCCCTTTGTTATCTGATGAAGGGTTCCTTGTTAGAAGTCCAGTCCTGAGAGAGTCCAGAAGGTATTCTAAGTGGAGCTTCCAGTCTAAAGGGTGAGACAGGTTTGGAAGAATCTAGGTTTGAAAGCCCAATAGAATGGAGATTGGGGAATGAGGGGATAGGGTGGTGGACAAGAGGGAACCTGTAGGATTTCTGAGCAGGATGGGATGGTCAAGGCAGCTGTTGTGGCTTCTTTCCTTGGCTTCCCCTTCTCAACCATGCACAGGGACAGAGGCCCTGGAATTCCCTGTCCCAGTAACCCCAGCATGATTTCGAGACATGTTTGGGCCTCTTCCCTGGCTGTGTTCCACAGATGGTGGGCCGTGGTGAGGTGCCATCACCTCAGGCTGAGACGTGGCCAAACGGTGGCTGTGTACGGGGGTGTGTGTGTGTAGATGGTGCTGGGGTGCCCCACAAGTACACTGGGGGTCCTTGTGGTACAGGACCCTCACTGTTGTGGCTTCATTGTGTATTTGACCTCTGTAAATGACAAAATCCATGCTTAATTATTGAGTGTGCTTGTCCCACACCATCTCTGCTGCTTATGGCAACGTGCAGAGCTTGAAGGTGTCCCTCTCTGTCTGACAGCTGTGACTTGGGGAGGTGGGTTCGATATCAGGCCTGTTTCCTACTCAGCTGTTCTTAGTGTTAATCCAGCCACACCAAAGGAGGACTGCTTGCACTGTGCCATTTATGCAAAACCTGCTTCTCAGGCTTAGCTGATGGAGGTCTTTGGGATTTTGTTAGCATTCTGGCACAGTATCAGAAGGATTCCAGTCTACATCGGGGTCTTTTTTAGAGCTCTCATTTTATTTCCTCTCTAGCCTGGAAGATTCAGTAAACAACTTTAATACTCTCATATAGAACTTTAACTTGCAGCATAGCACAGATACTTTGGCTCGGGGGTAAATAGCTCTTCTAGAAACAAGTCAGTTCACTTCAGCAGCAGCAAAGCAGCGTTTACAAGAACCTTTCCGGGCACATTCTTCTTGTGCCTTCTTGTCCTCCAGGAGGGGAGGGAAACCGCGTCTCAGTCACTTGCCCAGCCGCGGTGTTGCCCAGTACCTGTGACCGCCCCAGGGCTGCTGGGGCTGAAGTGCCCCTCCGGTTGGAGATGGAGGTGAGCGTGGGGCCTGCCCGAGGACTGTGGAGCCTTCAGTGTGTCCCCAGCTCAGAGAGTCACTAGAGCTGGTCTGAAACCGTGTCCTCACAAAGAGAGAAAAATAAAGACTTGGTAGTTTTTCTGTGTTAAGGTTAGCAACTGTCTTTTCTTGGGCAGGAGTCTTTTGGTATAAGATTGTGATCTTTGTATCTCTTAGTCTGAAAATGTCTTTTCTTTTGGTGGTGGTGATATGAGCTGGTAGTGTTTTAAAGAGTATGCTTACTTGACAAAATAAAGTTAGCAGCCTTCTGTAATTTGCCTCCAAAAGTCTATAAAGGATTTTGGTATAACTTGAACTATCAGTTGCACATATGTAAAGTATACAGTGTGATGAGATTTGACACATGAGCACGTCCGTTAAACCATCACCACGTGCAAGATAATGAACATGTCTATCACCCCCCAAAGTTTCCCTGAGCCCCTATAGCCCCTTCTGCCTGCCCCTCACTACTCCCAGATGGATGTTGGGCTGCTTTCTGTCACTGTAGATTAGCCTGCACTTTCTACAATTTTATATAAGTAGAATCATGCACTGTATCCTTTTTTTTTTTTAGTCTGGCTTCTTATACTTCTTATAAATTATTTTGAGATTCATCCCTGTCATAACATATATCAATATTTCATTCTTTTTAATCCAGTGTATAGATATGCCACACTTTGTTTATTCGTTCACCTATTTTTTCTTTTAGTATCTTAAAAAAATAACTATTTTTAAAAATTTTAATTTATTCTTGGCTGCTCTGGGTCTGCATTGCTTGGCACAGGCTTTCTCTAGTTGTGGCAAGCAGAGGCTACTCTTCCGTTGTGATGCGTGGACTTCTCATTGCGGTGGCCTCTCTCACTGTGGAGCCGGCCCTCTGTATGCAGGCTTCGGTAGTTGCGGCACATGAGCTCAGTGGTGGCCGACGGACTTAGCTGCTCCGTGGTACGTGGAATTTTCCCAGACCAGGGATTGAGCCCATGTTCCTGCATTGGCAGGTGGATTCTTATCTACAGAGCCACCAGGAAAGTCCTTCATTCACCTATTGATGGACCTTTGGGCTGTTTGTAGTTAGGGCTATTACAGATAGAGCTGTGATGAACATTTGTGTATCCGGCTTGTCCATGCATGCTTTCATAGCTCTTGGGTAAATACTAGAGTGGTACACCTTGATGATGGCAGTGTTGGTTTAACTTTTTAAAACACTGCTTAAATATTCTCTATTTCTAAAGTGCTGTACCATGCTACATTCTCACGAGCAGTGAGTGAGAGTTCCAGTTCCTCCATGTCTTTACCAGTACATGATATGGTCATCTTTTTAATTTTTGCCATTTCAGTAGGTCTGTAGTAGTGTCTCACTGTGGTTTTAATTTGTATTTCCCTGATGACTAGTGATGTTGAGCATCTTTTCAAGTGTTTGTTTGCTGTCTGAATATCTTTCTTGGTGAACTGCCTATTCAAATCATTTGCCCATTTAAAAAGTTGGGTTGTTTATTTTATTAATTAGTTTTGAGATTTCTTTTGTATATTCCGGATACAAGTCCTTGTGAAATTTATGACTTACAAATATTTTGTCTCAGTCTGTAGCTTGTCTTGTCTTCATTCTCTTGGCGGTATTTTTTGAAGAGCAGAAGTTAAAAAAAAAATAAAGTCTGTTCTTCTATGGTTTGTGCATTTTTGGTTGGTGTCATAGCTAAAATCTTTGCCTAACCAAGGTCACATGTTTTCTGATAGAGGTTTTGTAGTTTTAGTTTTTACATTCAAGTCTATGATCCATTTTGAGTATTTTTGTGTGTATGGAATAAGGTATGGATGAAGTTTATTTTTTTCCCCGTGGATGTCCGGTTGTTTTAGTACTACTTGTTGAAAATTCCTCCACATTTGGCGGGGGGTTAGTTTTTAGTCAGTGAAATCCAAAAATCTGGGAGTTGGGGTTCTAGGCACACAAATCTTGTCCCTTTCATGACCATTTCCTGTTCTCATCAGTTTTCACATAGTCTGGCTTTCTCTTTATTTTGTGTGTGTCTTAGGCCCCTTGATGGCAGAGGTGCTGTCTCTGAGCAGTGTGTGAGTAAGGGGCTGGAAGATGCCTGCCGTGATCCTGTGTGGTCTCGTCCTCAACTCTGGGCCTTCCAGAGGTCTGGGCACAAAGCCTGAAAGATCTTCCTGGTGGGTGGGTTCCAGACAATGCCTCTTTTCCAGAGGTGACTGTGGAGGCCTGCCAAGTACAGGGAGGTGCAGGGACAATACGCCTTCTGTGCCTGGGTGGGTGGGGATGCGCCCAGGCTGAGGGTGTGGCTGCCATTGAGGAAGTCGGGGGGGGGGTGGGTGGGGAAGGGGCGGTGGGGGGGGGGGGTGCATTCTCATCTGTGTGGCCTGCAGCAGTGTGACCTGTCATCAGCCTGAGGAAACACGGCCCCATTCTGGGCTCCTGGTCCCTCCTCAGCCCAGCTTTATGACTGTGAGGGAATGGGTATTCACTCTTCTTTTCGGTCACACAGCGGTCTGAGAGGCCCCCACTTTTGTACCACTACCCAGCAGCTTCACAGGGGCAGTAAAATTTGTGTCTGCTTTCTGACTGTGTGTAGTTCTCCTGGCTCGTACACTGCTGGTTGCACTAGTACTAGCACAGTTAGTGCATCACCAGCACCTGAGAGCAGTGCAGCCTTTCCTCTGTTCTAAGCCCTTTCCCTGTATTATCCATTTAGTCCTCACAACAGTGCTGTGGGGTGGCTACATTTTACAGATGAGGAAACGAAGGCACAGAGAAGACCAGAGGTCAGAAGTCTTTTGGCTGTGCTTTCCATTATTCAGTTTTGGAGAAGGGATTTCATTTAACATTGGTCATTAACTCTCATGAAACAAAATAGAGATAGTGCTTTATGGGGCTCTCCTAAGTCTTCATTTCCTTATCAGCAGTGGGGAGCAGTTGAACCATTTGATCAGATTAAGATTCTTTAGTGGCTCCCAATAAGCTCCAAACTTGTGATCTGGCCCCTGCTTACCTCCTCAGCCTCATTTCTTGCCACACTGAACTTTTGTGGGTTTCCTTTCTCACCTGTATCTTCCACAAACCCTGTTACATTGGCTGTAGATGCCCTTTCTTCCCATCTGTGCCTGCTGAACTCCTACTTATCCTTCAAAACCCAGTTCTAAGGTGACTGGGTTTTGAAGGATAACCCAGTCTCCTTGACTTAAGGTGTCCTGTCCCTGGGCCTGCAGAGTGCAAGTTCCACACTTGCACTAGTGCGTCTCAGGTCTGGTATGATTGGCCTACTGTCTGCTGATTTCGCACTGAGCCAGGTGAGGTGGAGGGCAGGGACTGCCTTGTACCTTGGAATTCACTGTTCTTAGCTTGGTAATTGGTAAAGAATCCACCTGCAATGCAAGAGACCACCTGCAGTGTAGGAGATGTGGGTTTGATCCGTAGGTAGGGAATATCTCTTGGAAAATGGCAATTGGCACACACCCCAGTATTCTTAACCTGGGAAATCCTTTGGACAGAGGAGCCTGGCAGGCTGCAGTCCATCAGGTCACAAGAGTTAGACATGACTTAGTGACTAAACCACCACCACCACCAGGTTGGTAATGGCATATAATAGAAGGCAAACATTTGTGGAATGAATGAATGTGACATGAATGATATGAGGACCCTCAGGTCTCAGGCCTGTTAGTTTGTCATCATCCATCACTGCAAGTGCCCAGGGCAGCCTTCATGGGGGAAATGATGTTGACACATTTAAAAAGCATTATTCAGTGATTCCTTTCAATCCTGAATGAGGCTTACATAGATCTTTTACCCCCTTCTCTGAGAATGAGTTCTTCTATTGTGTTAAAAATGCATATACTATTTCTTTGACCATCTTTTAAGTGCTTGCTGTGCCTGTGCGTGCTGTCGCTTCAGTGTCTGAGTCTTTGCAACTCTATGGACTGTAGCCTGCCAGGCTCCTCTGTCCATGGAATTCTCCAGGCAAGAATACTGGAGTGGGTTGTCATGCCCTCCTCCAAGGGATCTTCCCGACCCAGGGATTGAACCCGTGTCTGTTGCATCTCTTGCATTGGCAGGTGGATTCTTTACAACTAGCAACACCTGGAAAACCCTTCTTTTAGATCATAAATTTAAGTTTCTATATTTTCACAAATGGGTGTGATGCCATTGTAATTTTTGTAGTAAACTCAATAAATATTTTTTGAAATTTTCTCGGCAATTTTGGGGCCAGCATGGATTGATTAGAATGGATCAAGTTTAATCTGATGTCTCTTTCTGAAGGAGAAAGAAGTTTGGCAAGAAATGTTGAGTGTGTTTAAGTACAGAGAGCTGCTGAGAGATGTTCTGCTGCATTTCACTGTAGTCCACATGCCAGTGACTGTGAGTTTTACCCCTGAGCTGCTTTAGTTCAAGGACTTTTAGACTTTTGGCTGATGGACTCTGAAGCTGGACTCCCCTGGGTTGTTGAGATATGAACTTTTGAATTAGTTTCAGTTCATTGCATAATGTATTTTTTTGCTTTAATTACTAAGAGGCAGGATTAATCAGTTTCTCCTGTCTACTTTCTTAATGGTGTATGTGGTGGGGGGAAAGGAGGTAAGAGGAACAGAAGGTTGAATTGTATCTTTGTGAACATGGGTTTCAGTTTTATTTGGTGACAGTCTATCCCTGCTCAGCACACGTCTGACTTCCAAACATGGTGCCAGTGTGTGCAGTCTTTCCTACTGAACTCAGAGTGGGCGGTCTTGAACCACCGTGGTGGGTGGCCAGGGATATCCCTGAGGGGAAGAGCCAGCTGTGTTTAGGGGTGTTGTCTAGGGGCTTGAGATAGAATTCTCCTCCATGGAGAGCTAACCAGCTTGAATGCTGAGAGTAGAGATCAATGTTCCAGTACCTGCCATGTGGGAGGTACTTCACTTGCCTTATATCCAGCCCTCACCACAGTGCTTCCAGGCTAATACTAGTGTCTCCTTTATATACATAAAGGAAACCTGTTCAGAAGTAACCAAGATACTCATCCAGTATTATGCCTCTAGCAAGTGCAGAGCCAAGGTTTGAAGCCAGGTCTGTCTTGGTCTTTCCCCTGTAACATGGGGCTGGTAAGTGAGCTCTTTAGCCTCTTCTTACAGTGTCCAGCTGCAGAGAACAGTTAGGACAGCTGGGGATGTGAGCATGTGGTCTCTGCTCACACACAGCTCTGCGCTGGGGCGTCAGTGGTGATGTCTGTCCTGTGTCCATCTCAGTGCTGTGAGATGCATGGCTCTGTCTTGGTCTGTTGGTGAGGCAGAGATGTGGACATGCCCCAGCCATGGGAAATGTCTTCTTAATCAAGTGTGGGGAGTGGTAGATTCTACAGTCAGGGTGGTATGAGGGGACAATGCTGTAGATGCAGCCAGCAGATGGTAGTCAGGGGAGGCTTCATGGAGGCAGTGGAGATGTCTGTATTTCTATGTGTAGCTACTGCTAAGTCACTTCAGTCGTGTCCAACTCTGTGCGACCCCATAGATGGCAGCCCACCAGGCTCCCCTGTCCCTGGGATTCTCCAGGCAAGAACACTGGAGTGGGATGCCATTTCCTTCTCCAACACATGAAAGTGAAAAGTGAAAGTGAAGTCGCTCAGTCGTGTCCAACCCTCAGCAACGCCATGGACTGCAGCCTTCCAGGCTCCTTCATCCATGGGATTTTCCAGGCAGATGTACTGGAGTAGGGTGCCATTGCCTTCTCCATTCAGGTTTGTATAATTTCCATACAGTAAAATTCATTAGAAATTTAGGGACTTTATAGGCATTGGGGGAGAAGGCTGTGTTCTTGCCTGGAGAATCCCAGGGATGGGGGAGCCTGGTGGGCTGTCGTCTCTGGGGTCGCACAGAGTCGGACACGACTGAAGTGACCTAGCCTTAGCCTTAGGCATTGGGAATCAATGAAGTTTTTAAATCAGAAGAGTGGAATAAGATCAGACCTAGGTTTCAGGAAAGTTTTCTGAAATGGATAGAAAAGGGTTTGGATGTAGAGAGGCAAATCTTTGATCCAATAGCAACTGCCCCTTCTTAGGGTCTTTGCTCTTGTGGTTCCCACTTCCTTCCAGTTATAGCACCAAAGCCACCACCTCACTGTGCTTTCCCTTACTCCTCAGTCTAAATTTGCTTCCTGTCCTGCTGTCTGTTATATGTCTGATGTGCTCCCACATGGGCCTCCATCCCTCTCTAGTAGACCATCACCCAGGCCATGACCTGTAAACAGGTTCTCTCCTCTCAGAACAGTGCCGGGCCTTGCCAGGCCCTGATGAACATGTGGTGTGAACGAGCAGTTGGGGTGTGAGATCTCAGGTGGGTTGGACCTGGTATGGTGGTAGCATGGCTGGAAAGGGGAGAGGGGCTTTCTTTTCATTCTTTTCAACTTTGTTTAACCAGATGAATCCTGCTCTTGACTATACTTGTGGATGTTCCAGTTGGGTGGCCACTGCTCTTTCCTAAACAGCTGGGATGTTTGCCAGAAGTGCTGACCACTTCTGTGGCTGAGCTTTGTGGCTTAGGACAGCAGCATCATTTTGTTTAGTTTGGATCGCTTTTCCTTTCCCGTTGAGCAAGTTTTCTTTTGCTAGCTATTATTGCCCTCTTTTAAGTCTCCCAGTGAAGCTCCTGGTCTCCCTTTCCATGTTTCTCCCTTGTCTGATGCTCGTCTTTTTTCTGTGTTAACTCTGAGGAAAGGGAAATCAACTTGAGGTTGTTTGACCAATGTTATGTAGAGCAAGGGAATTGTGGATTTTGAAATTAAAGTTTGAGCTTCCTGATTCTGGGCTTTTGCGGTGTGCCAGACTCTAGGCTCAGTCAAGATGACCTTGATCTGTCCTTTGTGTGGGTGGTGTGAGGGTGAGGACAGATGTCTAGTGGCTCTTTATGAACCCACAATGAACAGGAACCCTGCAGTCGGCATGGGAGGACATGGTGGGCCTGGAGGCGGGTGAATGGCTCCAAGTGGAGATATGGCTGTGGAGCCTACGGTGAGAATGTGGGTTTACTCTCTCATTTCTGGGTGGAGCGCTCTTGTCAAATTTCAAGGTCTTTTCCAGACTTGACCCCTTCTTTCAGCATGTGCTGTGGTGGAGAGGCGGGGGTTGACACCACCTGAGGCTGGATGGCAGGCGTGTGTGGGGGGCGTGGCGTGAGAGGGGGCGCTATTCTTGGTGCTGTTCTCTCTGTTAGCAAGTGTTTCAACAGACCCTTCTGAGCGGTTCGCTGAGGGGTGGTGTGTGTGATCGGATGGGGGTTCTGATTGTTAATGGGTAACCCTACTGAGCCCTGGAATTGGGTCTGGGTGTAGAAGGAAGGGAAGCCAAGGGTGCGTGGGAGGCTGGGACCACCACGGAGCCCCTGAGCACACCCGTCTGCTGGCTCTAGTGGACAGGGTATGGAGCCCAACAGGAGCAGCCTGGGGGAGCCAACCAGTCTCTCGGGGTGAGCACCCCATCCTGCGAGGGTGGGGTGCAGGGAAGGGTCTCTGTGGTGACGTCATCCCTGCACATTTCCTGATATCATTTTTTATAGGAAGCATCTGGCTTTCCTGACCTTTGGCTATCAAACAGAACAAACAAACCAATAGATATCCATCTCTAGGGTTTAATTTAGAATAAGAAAAATTTAAGTATGGGCCCCATTTCTGTTTTCCAGCCACTCCCCCACCGCCATGCTTTTGGTGGGGCAAGCACTTGCCTCTTTTGGTGTAGCTAGTCACAACAGCTTGACTTCTCCATCCCATCGTTATGAAATTGGTGGGAGGAGACCATCTGTTTCTCCATAATGGGGACGTGTTCAGCGCGTCCCCAGGCTAAGTGAATCTTGTAGCAGGCAGATAGGCCAATGCTTTGTAATTTTGGCACAGGTGAAGTGAGACAAATTTAATTTCCATTTCCTTCTGGTTTGCTTTGCCCGTTATCCCCAGATGTCCTTATGCACCAAATAAAAGGGATGTTTTCCCACTTGGAGCCGTCTTCGCGTCAGGCATAGCTCACCAGCAGTCCTGGTCCCCACCATGCTTCTGTCCCTGGCAAATGGGTTTCATGTTGTCTCCAGGCTCAGTCTGGGGAGGTGGGTGAGTGCCCGGGGGAGCAGGGTTCTGTTAGGTTAACATAGCAATGTCAGAGCACCTTCAGGAAAGCCTGGACCTTTTTCTTTTATTCATTTTACTTTCTGGCCACACTGCACAGCTTGTGAGAGCCTGGTTTCCCGACCAGGGATTGAACCTGGGCCCACAAGCAGTGAAAGCACCAAGTCCAAATCACTGGATTGCTAGGGAGTTTCCTGGGGCTTTTTCTTTTAGATTGGAAATTGAGAATTCTGAATTAGGTATTTTTATTAATTTGCCCAACCTTGAAGCAAAGTATATAGCTGTTCTGTTTACACTGATGGCAAGGAAGAATGTTTTTAATGCCATGCTAAGTGAGGTGCCTCATAGCCTGGGCATAGCTCCTTCAGCCAACTGTTACACTAATTTATTCTATACAAGGCAGTGCTGTCCCCAGTACTTGACATGACCCCTGACCAGTGGTCACTTAGCCTTTGTCTCATGGGACTGGGACTGGCCAGCAGTCAGCTCACTGAAAAAGTTAGATAAAGCAAGAATCGGTAAAAACATACACAGTTTAGGCATTTTATTTCTAACTTAAAAAATTATATTTCGTGTGCTAGTCTTTCATTGACCCTTTCTTTTACTTTGAATCTGCTGATCTGAATTGTCAATTGTTTTCTTCCATAAACCATGCCTGTTATTTGTGTTTGATATTCAGTTTTTGCCTGAGGATTCAGAACTTAGGTGCATGAAGCAACTTGAGTTGCTCAATCCTAGATATTACAAATTTTCACCCAATCCTTTACACTTGTCTTACCTGTCTTAACACACACCTATAATTTAGTTATGGTTTTTAAAGTTTTTAAAAATGTTAGCAACATATACTTATTTCATATTATATAGTTAATTGTGAATGTATGGGAGTATGTGTGTATATGTGTGTATGTGTATATATATATAAAAAATATATAATATATATATAAATATATAAAAATATATATATAAATATATATAAATATATATATATAAATATATATATATTATATTTGAAAAGACCCTGATGCTGGGAAAGATTGAAAGCAGGAGGAGAAGGGGACAACAGAGGATGAGATGGTTGGATGGCATCACCAACTTGATGGACGTGAGTTTGAGTAAACTCCAGGAGTTGGTGATAGACAGGGAGGCCTGGCGTGCTGCAGTCCATGGGGTCACAAAGTCGGATATGACTGTGCGACTAAACTGAACTGATATATATATAATACACATACACGCATACATTCACTATACATTTCCATAAATGTTGGGTAAGATGTTACAGAAAACCCAAACAAACTCTTTGGCCAAGCCAATATTTGTAAGTACATATGCATTTATGTGTACCATTGGCATGAATGTGTTTGGGGACAAACACTTGTTTAACACTGGGGGCAACATATAGTTCTGTTTGCCCCGTGTGGCCACAGTGCCAGGGAAGTCTTTTAGTAAATTAGACAGGGATTCTGATCTCAGGAAGCCTCCAGCCTCATGGGGGAAGTTTCTGTACTTCAGAATCTGTAGCATAAGCTAGAAAGTGGCAGACAACTTGAGAGAGAGTGGGTACTCCCAGCAGGAAGGGATCAGAAAATTCGTGGAGAAGCAGTATTTGACCCAGGCCATTTCCTTCTGTCTTCAGTTGAATATTTTTCTGTAAATAGAGGTATAAACAGATGTGACTATCACTAGGCCTTGGGCAGTGGTGAGAACATCTGAAGTGTTTTTGAGGTTTCTGCGTCTATCCTTTGTAGAATCACTTGCTATTTCTCTTAAGTGACAAAGTGTCATAATGCCCCTGTTGTAGGGGTCGGCCAAGAGGGACGGCATCCTTTCCATTGGGAACAGCGTGCCGGCCCCAGCCCTGCGGCCCTAAGCTAACCCGAGCGTGCATAAAGACGGTGGGCGGGGCAGCCTCACAGACTCACTGAGTCCCTGCGGAGGAGTCAGGGGAGGGACGGCTGTTAACAAGGGCTGGGGGGGTTCTGCAAGCCCAGTTACAATGTCATCACCAGAGGAGAAGGAATGGGTGCTGGGCAAGGAAAAGCTTGTTTGGAAATGCTTTGTGGAGTGCCCATAAAATGGATAACACATTAACCAAGGACCAGGAGGCAGCCTGGTGGCAAATGCACTTCTGTATTATCTCAGATGAGTCCACCTGAGCTTCTAGAAGCTAAAAAACAACACATCCTCCATAGGAACTCAAGAAATAGGTGGTTCTCATAAATCCAAGAAATGCTGCCAGACGGCTGCCTGCAACTTACTGTCCGGGTGAGCAGAGCAGCCGTCCTGAGTTCTGTCCTGCGGGGGTGGATGAGCTCAAGTGAGGAGAAGCAGCATCATCTAGGGGCAAGGAGCCCAGCTGTGTGGTCAGCCAGCCGGGCAGAGGGCGGGCCCTTGGCTCTTCCACCAGTGTGGTGTGGACCTTGTGCTCCTTTTTGTGGTGTGCAGCCACAGCTGTTTGCAATATTCTTTATTAGGTTTCTCAGAGTTACAGGTTATTGCATTTGTTACCATACGCTCATGCCAAGAGAAACAAAACGATGTATACACAGAAAGATGGTAATAGACCTCCTGCCCCAACTCTCTGAGATGAACCAGCATTGACCCCTGCAGTGTTGCAGGGCCTCCACAGCTTCCCCCAGGCTCTCACACACACTAGCGTGTATTTTAGTAAAAGGAAGAAGACTGCGGGCATCACTCAGCAACTTGCTGTTTTCACTTCCCTTTGGCTTTCACGCTCCTGATTTTAAACTCTGAGAACAAAAATCTAACAAAGTGCTCTGCGTGTGGCAGGTGTTCATTGTTGAGTGAAGCAATGAACGCTGTGCTCTGGGTATCTCTCCAGGTCAGTAGTTTCTGGAAGTTAGGCCAGATTAAGTTGCTTCAGCCTTTCTGTAGGACATACTTTCTCACCAGCAGTGTATAAGGACACACTTTCCTGGGCATTTTCCCCAGCACTAGATGGTTTTTTTTTTTTTTTTTTTTTTGCTAATCTGATAGGTAAAAATCATATCCTATTGTTATTTATTTGGCTGCATTGAGCCAATCCCGGAATCTTTGTTCCCAACCTGATAGTGAAAGTGAATGCTGCTCCCACTGTTATTTTAATTTATACTTTCCTAAGTACTAGTGAAATTGAGCTTCAGTTCAGTTCAGTCGCTCATTCGTGTCAGACTCTTTGCGACCCCAAAGAGTCGACCCCAGAGTCGACCGACTCTTAGGATTACAGCATGCCAGGCCTCCTTGTCCATCACCAACTCCTGGAGTTTACCCAAACTCATAATGTTCATTGAGTTGGTGATGCCATCCAACCATCTCATCCTGTCATCCCCTTCTCCAGCCTTCAATCTTTGCCAGCATCAGGGTCTTTTCCAGTGAGTCAGTTCTTTGCATCAGGTGGCCAAAGTATTGGAGTTTCAGCTTCAACATAAGTCCTTCCAGTGAATATTCAGGACTGATCTCCTTGAGAATGGACTGGTTGGATCTCCTTGCAGTCCAAGGGACTCTCGAATCTTCTCCAACACCGTGGTTCAAAAGCATCAATTCTTTGGTGCTCAGCTTTCTTTATGGCCCAACTGTCACATCCATACATGACTACTGGAAAAACCACAGTTTTGACATGTTTGTTGGCCATCAATATTTCTTCTGTGAATTCTATATATGTGTTCCCTCCCCCAGCCTTGTATTGAACTGTTTTTCTTTTCAGTTTTTAGGAGCTTTTTGTATATTGGGCTGTAAATCCTTTGTTGTTTGTATTGCAGATATAACAGCGCCCCTCGCTATTGTGTCTATAATTTGTTGTTTCTTTGTGTGGATGTCTTTTTCCATAAAATTTAAAGATTTTTATGTACTCAAATATGTCTAGGGCTTCCCAGGTGTCTCAATGGAAAAGAATCCGCCTGCCAGTGTAGGAGACACAGGTTCAATCCTTGATCTGGGAAGATCCCCTAGGGAAGGAAATGGCAGTCCACTCTAGTGTTCTTGTTTGGAGAATCCCATGGACAGAGGGTCCCAGTATGCCACTATCCATGGAGTTGCGGAAGAGTTGGACACAACTTAGTGACTAAAAAGATCTTCACGACCCAGATAATCATGAAAGTGTGATCACTGACCTAGAGCCAGACATCATGGAATGTGAAGTCAAGTGGGCCTTAGAAAGCATCACTATGAACAAAGCTAGTGGAGGTGATGGAATTCCAGTGGAGCTATTCCAAATCCTGAAAGATGATGCTGTGAAAGTGCTGCACTCACTATGCCAGCAAATTTGGAAAACTCAGCAGTGGCCACAGGACTGGAAAAGGTCAGTTTTCATTCCAATCCCAAAGAAAGGCAATGCCAAAGAATGCTCAAACTACCGCACAATTGCACTCATCTCACACGCTAGTAAAGTCATGCTCAAAATTCTCCAAGCCAGGCTTCAGCAATATGTGAACCGTGAACTTCCTGATGTTCAAGCTGGTTTTAGAAAAGGCAGAGGAACCAGAGATCAAATTGCCAACATCCGCTGGATCATGGAAAAAGCAAGAGAGTTCCAGAAAAACATCTATTTCTGCTTTATTGACTATGCCAAAGCCTTTGACTGTGTGGATCACAATAAACTGTGGAAAATTCTGAAAGAGATGGGAATACCAGACCACCTGATCTGCCTCTTGAGAAATCTGTATGCAGGTCAGGAAGCAACAGTTAGAACTGGACATGGAACAACAGACTGGTTCCAAATAGGAAAAGGAGTACGTCAAGGCTGTATATTGTCACCCTGTTTATTTAACTTCTATGCAGAGTACATCATGAGAAATGCTGGACTGGAAGAAACACAAGCTGGAATCAAGATTTTCAGGAGAAATCTCAATAACCTCAGATATGCAGATGACACCACCCTTATGGCAGAATGTGAAGAGGAACTAAAAAGCCTCTTGATGAAGGTGAAAGTAGAGAGTGAAAAAGTTGGCTTAAAGCTCAACATTCAGAAAACGAAGATCATGGCATCTGGTCCCATCACTTCATGGGAAATAGATGGGAAAACAGTGGAAACAATGTCAGATTTTATTTTTCTGGGCTCCAAAATCACTGCAGATGGTGACTGCAGCCATGAAATTAAAAGACGCTTGCTCCTTGGAAGGAAAGTTATGACCAACCTAGATAGCATATTCAAAAGCAGAGACATTACGTTGCCAACAAAGGTTCATCTAGTCAAGGCTATGGTTTTTCCTGTGGTCATGTATGGATGTGAGAGCTGGACTGTGAAGAAGGCTGAGCACAGAAGAATTGATGCTTTTGAAGTGTGGTGTTGGAGAAGACTCTTGAGAGTCCCTTGAACTGCAAGAAGATCCAACCAGTCCATTCTGAAGGAGATCAGCCCTGGGATTTCTTTGGAAGGAATGATGCTAAAGCTGAAACTCCAGTACTTTGGCCACCTGATGCAAAGAGTTGACTCATTGGAGAAGACTCTGATGCTGGGAGGGATTGGGGGCAAGAGGAGAAGGGGACGACAGAGGATGAGATGGCTGGATGGCATCACTAACTCGATGGATGTGAGTCTGAGTGACCTCCAGGAGTTGGTGATGGACAGGGAGGCCTGGCATGCTGCAATTCATGGGGTCGCAAAGTTGGACACGACTGAGCAACTGATCTGATATGATAGTGACTAAACAACAAAATATGTCTAAATCTTTATGGCGTTTAGGTTTCCTCTTCCATTCATGATCTACAGAAAACTGTAGACCTATCCTCTGTATGTGTGCATATATATGTTTATATATATATATCTACATTTCTAAATATATTTCTAAATAAAAAGTAACTTGAACATAGTATTGTACTAAAAGACTAATTCTCTGTGACCAAGCAAGGTATATTCAGACGTACAAGGGGCATCACATGAAGAATTTTGGTGGCTGGAGGAAGTTCTTGCCCAGGGTATATCCTAGCCCTGCCATGTACTGACTCTGACTCTGGCCAGATTGTTTAACCTCCCTGAGCTTCAGTATCCTCATCTGTAAAATTAGCAGGACAAGAATGCCATCACACAGAGTTAATACCAGGACTGGATGGAATGATACATGCAAAGTGGTTAAAGCAGGGCTTGGTATATAGTAAGTGCTCAATTAATGTCATGGATTGCAATTCACTATGCAAAAAGAAAAGTAAAACCCACTAGACCATTCAGGTATGACCTAAATCAAATCCCTTATGATTATACAGTGGAAGTGAGAAATAGATTTAAGGGCCTAGATCTGATAGATAGAGTGCCTGATGAACTATGGAATGAGGTTCGTGACATTGTACAGGAGACAGGGATCAAGACCATCCCCATGGAAAAGAAATGCAAAAAAGCAAAATGGCTGTCTGGGGAGGCCTTACAAATAGCTGTGAAAAGAAGAGAAGCAAAAAGCAAAGGAGAAAAGGAAAGATGTAAACATCTGAATGCAGAGTTCCAAAGAATAGCAAGAAGAGATAAGAAAGCCTCCTTCAGCGATCAATGCAAAGAAATAGAGGAAAACAACGGAATGGGAAAGACTAGAGATCTCTTCAAGAAAATCAGAGATACCAAAGGAACATTTCATGCAAAGATGGGCTCAATAAAGGACAGAAATGGTATGGACCTAACAGAAGCAGAAGATATTAAGAAGAGATGGCAAGAATACACAGAAGAACTGTACAAAAAAGAGCTTCACGACCCAGATAATCATGATGGTGTGATCACTGACCTAGAGCCAGACATCATGGAATGTGAAGTCAAGTGGGCCTTAGAAAGCATCACTATGAACAAAGCTAGTGGAGGTGATGGAATTCCAGTGGAGCTATTCCAAATCCTGAAAGATGATGCTGTGAAAGTGCTGCACTCACTATGCCAGCAAATTTGGAAAACTCAGCAGTGGCCACAGGACTGGAAAAGGTCAGTTTTCATTCCAATCCCAAAGAAAGGCAATGCCAAAGAATGCTCAAACTACCGCACAATTGCACTCATCTCACACGCTAGTAAAGTCATGCTCAAAATTCTCCAAGCCAGGCTTCAGCAATATGTGAACCGTGAACTTCCTGATGTTCAAGCTGGTTTTAGAAAAGGCAGAGGAACCAGAGATCAAATTGCCAACATCCGCTGGATCATGGAAAAAGCAAGAGAGTTCCAGAAAAACATCTATTTCTGCTTTATTGACTATGCCAAAGCCTTTGACTGTGTGGATCACAATAAACTGTGGAAAATTCTGAAAGAGATGGGAATACTAGACCACCTGATCTGTCTCCTGAGAAATCTGTATGCAGGTCAGGAAGCAACAGTTAGAACTGGACATGGAACAACAGACTGGTTCCAAATAGGAAAAGGAGTACGTCAAGGCTGTATATTGTCACCATGTTTATTTAACTTCTATGCAGAGTACATCATGAGAAATGCTGGACTGGAAGAAACACAAGCTGGAATCAAGATTTTCAGGAGAAATATCAATAACCTCAGATATGCAGATGACACCACCCTTATGGCAGAAAGTGAAGAGGAACTAAAAAGCCTCTTGATGAAGGTGAAAGTAGAGAGTGAAAAAGTTGGCTTAAAGCTCAACATTCAGAAAATGAAGATCATGGCATCCAGTCCCATCACTTCATGGGAAGTAGATGGGGAAACAGTGGAAACAGTGTCAGACCTTATTTTTCTGGACTCCAAAATCACTACAGATGGTTACTGCAGCCATGAAATTAAAAGACACTTGCTCCTTGGAAAGAAAGTTATGACCAACCTAGATAGCATATTCAAAAGCAGAGACATTACGTTGCCAACAAAGGTTCATCTAGTCAAGGCTATGGTTTTTCCTGTGGTCATGTATGGATGTGAGAGCTGGACTGTGAAGAAGGCTGAGCGCCAAAGAATTGATGCTTTTGAAGTGTGGTGTTGGAGAAGACTCTTGAGAGTCCCTTGGACTGCAAGGAGATCCAACCAGTCCATTCTGAAGGAGATCAGCCCTGGGATTTCTTTGGAAGGAATGATGCTAAAGCTGAAACTCCAGTACTTTGGCCACCTGATGCAAAGAGTTGACTCATTGGAGAAGACTCTGATGCTGGGAGGGAGTGGGGGCAAGAGGAGAAGGGGACGACAGAGGATGAGATGGCTGGATGCCATCATTGACTCGATGGACATGAGTCTGGGTGACCTCCGGGAGTTGGTGATCGACAGGGAGGCCTGGTGTGCTGCGATTCATGGGGTCACAAAGAGTCGGACATGACTGAGCAACTGATCTGATCTGATGCAAAAAGAAAACTTATGTTGACTATATCAGCAGATGCTTGAAAAGCATATTATAAAATCCTTAGAAAAATCTAAGTGATCATAGAAGTGCAGAAATATTTACCAGAACCCAGCAAGTTAAATGGCCAGTTCATCAAGCTCCAGGTGTGACAAGGATGCCTGTATGCAGCACTCTTCCCCCACGTTTGTGAATCCCCAGATGATGATGTGAACTTGACAGGCTCGTGGGGAGAGGGGCTGCAGGAGCAGTGTCAGTCCAGCCTGAGCTGGCCCTGTGTTCTTCTTCTTGTCTGTCTACAGCATGTGACCACCTGTCCCTAAGGCCGGCCTTTCCCACTGCACCATGGGTGTGGCTTCTGGTCTCACTCTGCAGGAGCCAGGAATAAATTCCTGAGGTCTAGTGGGAAAGAGGATTGTAAAAGTAATAAGCCACTTCAAAATGGCCAGGGGAGCAGTTGTAATGGTAGAGCCCTGGGAACCAAGTGTCACATCCAGGACACTGAGGGTCAGCACCAGATGGGTGAGCCACCAGGTGACTTCTCTCTGCAAGGAATTAGCCCAGTCATAATTGTTAAACGTCCCCATCCTCTTCTGCACTCAATAAATAAGTAGACCAGTGTGCTAAAAATAAGAGAGGGAGGGAAGGCCTGAATGATCTGAACCCTGGAGGGCTTTGATCAGATTAGCCAACCTTCCTGATTGGCTCGGAAAGCCTTGGTGGGAGGGATGAGTCTCAGCATTGGTCTGATCTTAACCTGGCATTTGGTAAAGCATCTGTCTACAATGCGGGAGACCCGGGGTTCGATCCCTGGGTTGGGAAGATCCCCTGGAGAAGGAAATGGCAATCCACTCCAGGACTATTGCCTGGAAAATCCCATGGACAGAGGAGCCTGGTAGGCTACAGCCCATGGGGTTGCAAAGAGTCGGACACGACTGAGTGACTTCACTTTCACTTTCTTTGTGTTTTTTTCCTTGTCTTTCTTATGACACTTTTCTTCAGAATCTTCACCAACTGAGCCACCAGGGAAGCCCACTTCTAGTTTAGGAAGGTTTTATTAGATGACTTAAAATTCATGTAAACAGTGGGTGATGGGTATGTAAGTTCTGAAACGTAATTATAAAAACCTTGAAATCAGTCTCCCAGATTGAAACCATTGTGTTCCACAGGGAGGCTCTTATTTGGGGCTTCCTGCCAAGGGCAAAGGTATCAGGTATCCTAGGACATTTGATCATTCTCTTGCTCTTCTAGAAAGAGAACACTTAAACACATATATCAGTCAGTCAGTCCAGTCACTCAGTCGTGTCCGACTCTTTGCGACCCCATGGACTGCAGCACGCCAGGCCACCCTGTCCATCACCAACTCCCAGAGCTTACTCAAGCTCATGTCCATCAAGTTGGTGATGCCATCCAACCATTTCATCCTCTGTTGTCCCCTTCTCCTCCTGCCTTCAATCTTTCCCAGCATCAGGGTCTTTTCCAGTGACTCAGTTCTTCCCATCAGGTGGCCAAAGTACTGGAGTTTCAGCTTCAGCACCAGTCTTTCCAATGAATATTCAGGACTGATTTCCTTTAGGATGGACTGGTTGGATCTCCTTGCAGTCCAAGGGACTCTCAAGAGTCATCTCCAACACCACAGTTCCAAAAAAAAAGTATATGTATCTATAAATAATATATTCAGTTCTTATTTGTGAGCTTTATCAAAAGGGAATCAAGTAATCTGAAAATTTCATTTTTGCTCCTGAAGAGTATTCTGTTGTGTGTATCATATTAGGGTTCGCCAGAGAAACAGAATCAATAGGATCTCTGTATGTACAGAAAGAGATTCATGTTGAGGAATTGGCTTCCGTGATTATAGAGACTGGCAAGCCCACATCTGCATCGCAGGCGGGCAAGCTCAGGCCAGGAGAGCTGATAGTGCAGTTCTTGTTCCCTGCAAAGGCTGGCAGCCCAAGGGCCCTGGGGGAGGTGATGGTGCAGATGAAGACAGAAGGCTGGCAGGTGGAGAATTCCTTCTTACTTAGGGAGGGTTGGCTTTTTGGTTCTCTCCAGGCCTTCAAGCAGCAGCAGCAGCATTATGGAGGGCAATCAACTTTACTAACTAAAATGTTAATCTTAACTGAAACCACCCTTGCAGAAACACCCAGAATAATGTTTGATGAAATATCCATACATTTCATGACATGCAAACTTAACCATCACATACATAGACCATGATTTATCATCCTCCTCTCAGCAGGTATTGGGTTGCTTCTTTTTCTTTTTTCTTTGACCCGTAGGAGTACTCTGGTTATGAACCTTTTTTGTAAAGGTGTCTTTGTGGACTCAGTTTCTCTAAGGTTTATATAGGAGTAGACTTGTTGCTTCTGGGGTGAGTGTGCTCAGCATGCAGAAATGCCTTCTCCAAGCAGCATGCCAGTTTCCTCTCCGACCTGGCCCAGGAGTTCCTGTTGCCCACATCCTAGCCCAGTTGGGCTAATTGTCACACTTCATAATCATACCCACACAGAGGATGTCAAATGTTATCTCATTCTGGCTGGGACTTACCTACTTACTAGGGGGATGAGCCTGTTTCCACGTGGATATTAGCAATTTGGGCTTCCCTGGTGGCTCAGATGGTGAAGAGTCTGCCTGCAGTGAAGGAGACCTGGGTTCGGGAAGGTTCCCTGAAGAAGGAAATGGCAAACCACTCCAGTATTCTTGCCTGGAGAATCCCATGGATGAAGGAGCCTGGCAGGCTACAGCCCATGGGGTCACAAAGAGTTGGACATGACTGAGCGACTTCACTTTCCATTAGCAGTTCATGGGTTCTATTGGTGACATGATTAGGTCTTTTCCCATTTTTCTTTTGGATTGTCTGTAGTTTTCTTATTGATTTGTATGGTTTACACATTCTATAACCCAACCCAGGGATCAAACCCATATCTCCCTCACTGCAGACAGATTCTTTACTGAACTGAGCTATCAAGTAATCTCTATACATTCTACAAATACCAATCAGATTATTGGTTCTATGAGGTACAGGAATCGTCTCCTAGTTTGGGCACATCTTTTTACTTTCATTATTTGTCTTTTGTTAAACATTTAAATTTCCAATGTAGTTGATACTATTTTTTTTTTAACATTGGTATTTTAAGGACTTTGAAAAAGAAACCGTTTCCTGCTTGGAAGTTATAAAGATATTCTGTATTTTCTTTTAACAGTTTTAAGTTTTGCTTTTCATCATATCAGATCAAATCAGTCGCTCAGTCGTGTCCAACCTGCGACCCCATGAACTGCAGCACGCCAGGCCTCCCTGTCCATCACCAACTCCTGGAGGTCACTCAGACTCACATCCATCGAGTTAGTGATGCCATCCAGCCATCTCATCCTCTGTCGTCCCCTTCTCCTCTTGCCCCCCAATCCCTCCCAGCATCAGAGTCTTCTCCAATGAGTCAACTCTTCGCATGAGGTGGCCAAAATACTGGAGTTCAACTTTAGCATCATTCTCTCCAAAAAATCCCAGGGCTGATCTCCTCAGAATGGACTGGTTGGATCTTCTTGAGTCCAAGGGACTCTCAAGAGTCTTCTCCAACACCACACTTCAAAAGCATCAATTCTTCCGCGCTCAGCCTTCTTCACAGTCCAGCTCCACATCCAACACGACCACAGGAAAGACCATAGCCTTGACTAGGCGAACCTTGTTGGCAAAGTAATATCTCTGCTTTTGAATATGCTATCTAGGTTGGTCATAACTTTCCTTCCAAGGAGCAAGCGTCTTTTAATTTCATGGCTGCAGTCACCATCTGCAGTGATTTTGGAGCCCAGAAAAATAAAGTCTGACATTGTTTCCACTGTTTCCCCATCTATTTCCCATGAAGTGATGGGACCAGATGCCATGATCTTTGTTTTCTGAACGTTGAGCTTTAAGCCAACTTTTTCACTCTCCACTTTCACTTTCATCAAGAGGCTTTTTAGCCCCTCTTCACTTTCTGCCATAAGGGTGGTGTCATCTGCATATCTGAGGTTATTGATATTTCTCCTGAAAATCTTAATTCCAGCTTGTGTTTCTTCCAGTCCAGCATTTCTCATGATGTACTCTGCATAGAAGTTAAATAAACATGGTGACAATATACAGCCTTGACGTACTCCTTTTCCTATTTGGAACCAGTCTGTTGTTCCATGTCCAGTTCTAACTGTTGCTTCCTGACCTGCATACAGATTTCTCAAGAGGCAGATCAGGTGGTCCGGTATTCCCATCTCTTTCAGAATTTTCCACAGTTTATTGTGATCCACACAGTCAAAGGCTTTGGCATAGTCAATAAAGCAGAAATAGATGTTTTTCTGGAACTCTCTTGCTTTTTCCATGATCCAGCGGATGTTGGCAATTTGATCTCTGGTTCCTCTGCCTTTTCTAAAACCAGCTTGAACATCAGGAAGTTCACGGTTCACATATTGTTGAAGCCTGGCTTGGAGAATTTTGAGCATGACTTTACTAGCGTGTGAGATGAGTGCAATTGTGTGGTAGTTTGAGCATTCCTTGGCATTGCCTTTCTTTGGGATTGGGATGCAATCTGACCTTTTCCAATCTTGTGGCCACTGCTGAGTTTTCCACATTTGCTGGCATAGTGAGTGTAGCACTTTCACAGCATCATCTTTCAGGATTTGGAATAGCTCCACTGGAATTCCATCACCTCCACTAGCTTTGTTCGTAGCGATGCTTTCTAAGGCCCACTTGACTTCACATTCCATGTTGTCTGGCTCTAGGCCAGTGATCACACCATCATGATTATCTGGGTCATGAAACTCTTTTTTGTACAGTTCTTCTGTGTATTCTTGCCACCTCTTCTTAATATCTTCTGCTTCTGTTAGGTCCCTACCATTTCTGTCCTTTATCGAGCCCATCTTTGCATGAAATGTTCCTTTGGTATCTCTGATTTTCTTGAAGAGATTCCTAGTCTTTCCCATTCTGTTGTTTTCCTCTTTTTCTTTGCATTGATCGCTGAAGAAGGGTTTCTTATCTCTCCTTGCTATTCTTTGGAACTCTGCATTCAGATGTTTATATCTTTCTTTTTCTCCTTTGCTTTTCGCTTCTCTTCTTTTCATAGCTATTTGTAAGGCCTCCCCAGACAGCCATTTTGCTTTTTTGCATTTCTTTTCCATGGGAATGGTCTTGATCCCTGTCTCCTGTACAATGTCACGAACCTCAGTCCATAGTTCATCAGGCACTCTATCTATCAGATCTAGGCCCTTAAATCTATTTCTCACTTCCACTGTATAATCATAAGGGATTTGATTTAGATGCTTTTGAACTGTGGTGTTGGAGAAGACTCCTCCCTCTTGAGAGTCCCTTGGACTGCAAGAAGATCCAACCAGCCCTTTTTTAAGGAGACAATCCTCGTATTTTTTTTGAAGAAAAAGAGCAAAAGCTGAAACTCCAGTATTTTGGCCACCTCATGCGAAGAGTTGACTCATTGGAGAAGACTCTGATGCTGGGAGGGATTGAGGGCAGGAGGATAAGGGGACGACAGAGGATGAGATGGCTGGATGGCATCACTGACTTGATGGGTGTGGGTCTGGGTGACCTCCGGGAGCTGGTGATGGACAGGGAGGCCTGGCGTGCTGCGGTTTGTGGGGGGGAAAAAATTGTGGGACAACTGTGAGGCTCTTATGTTCTGATATCTGATTTCTGTAGTGTTTTGTTATTTTTTTCTTTTTTTTTTTTAATTCTGTTTTTGATTATAGCTCAAGTTCTCTGTCTCAGTCGCATCCTGCTCTTGTTTTTTTTTTTTTTTTTTTCATCTTCATCTTCTTCTTCATAGAATAAAATAAATAAAATGATTTCGGTGTTGACCATTACATATTTAACCCTTAATCTTTCTGGAGTTGATTTGTAACTGATTTTGGGGTTTGGTGTGATATAAAAATCTAGTTTTGTTTTCTTCTGAGTGGATGTTCGATTGAGTCAGCATCACTACTGAATTGCCCTTCTACACCCTGGGACTCTGCCTCTGTCACCTAGGGAATCAAGAAATTTGTGTGACTGTGCCTTTTTGTAAATTAAAACTTTTTTTCTGTTTGGTAAAATATGCGTAACATAAAATTCACCGTTTTGAGTATTTTAGTATATAATTTTGTGGCATTAAGTACATCCACGTTGTTGTGCAGCCACCACCTTCATCCATCCATGCATCTATCTCCAGAATTTTTTCATCTTTCCAAACTGAATCTCTATCCCCACTAAATGAGAACTCTCCGCTCCTTTCTCCCCCCAACCTGTGGGTCTATTTCTAGTCCATACCTGGTTAATACAGAGCAAGAATAGGCAACCCTCCTTTCCTCTGTTCTGCTTTTAAATAGAATTATTTTAGTTTTATCATCCTGATGAGTAAATTACAAGAAAGAGGACTTTGATGGAAAGGATCTCTGTATTCCTTGAAAGCACTTTGTGGTGGGCATATGGTGGGAGCTTAATAAATGTTAATAATTGAGCATTGACGCTGGGCTTGAGAGAGTGTGTAAGTCCATCTCACTCAGGTTTGGACCTGTGAGAGAGTCAGAGTGTGACCAAAACAGCACCTTTGTAACAGGCCCGGTGGATGTGGTGTGACCTAGCTCATGCACAGCACTCGCCAGTGGACTTGCTAATCCTCCCTGACCATCATGCCAGGCTTTGGCAAAGCCTCTACAGAGGTCAGAGTCTGCAGAGCTGGCATGCTTGCTCCGGAGGCCACCTTGTGTCAGTGTGGGGTGGAGAGAAGAGAGGTGGGAGGTGCTGACCTTCTTTCCTGCAGTTAAGCAGCCTGACACAGAGTGAAATGAGCTCGTGATGCCATGGCTGGCAGGTGGTGATTTGGCGTTTGTTCTCGGCTGCAAGTGGAGGCCTGGCATTCACACCTGAGCTGCATGTGCCCAAGGGCCAGGCTGCCATTTCTCTCATGGATTTTTCTCCCCTTCTTTTGATAGGTGCTATGCCCCTAGGTGCTAAGCGCTGTTCTCGGTGCCAAGGAAACAAGGGCTGTGAGGCAGGGTGGGGAAGGATGGGGGGACAGGCACAGCCCTCAGATTGGATGGAGTACAACAGCCTGGTTCCGCAGCAGCTCGAAGAGGGGAGCACCCACCCTGCTGGGAAGGGGACTGTGCCTGGCACTGGTGTGGGGCCTATCAGACCTGCTGGAGCCCAGGCATGTGGCCGGAGAGCTTGCCCTCGAGCCCTGTAGAATATATTTGGAAAGTTTCTAGTTTAAGAAAACGTTAAAAAAAGAAATGGGGAAAGCCTATGCAGACTTTTTCTTAATGTGCCATTAAAGGGTGGAGCCTCAGTGGAGGGCGAGCGAGGGCAGTGGCGCTCTGCGCAGCTCCCAGTTGTGCACTTCAGAGCACTGGGGAAGTTTTGCCCAGGATGTTGTAAGACGCTCTTCAGGGCCGGGGGTAGGGGGTGGGGGGTGGGGGTGGGGGTGGGAAGCAGAAGGAATGAAGTTGCTCAGGACGGATTGATTGCCTCATCAATGGGAAACATGCAGGTCTGATCCATTTTCAAATGGTTGTTACTGAGAACAAGCACAACCATTTTAGATGGTCGTCTTTTTTAAAGCTTATTTTAAAAACATCAGTGCTGGTTTTCTCTGTCTTTCAGTGATTTTGTCGCAGGGCATTTTGGACAGGAGTCTGTCATGTAGATTGTTCTTTGGGCTGACATACAAGCACACGACATGTTTGCTCCTGTATGAAGGCAGGCGTCCGGCTGCTCTACCACAGGTGCTTGCTTTGGCATTGCCTGCAGCCACAAAAGTCATCTTAAATCTGGCTCAGAATGCACGAATCCCCCACATACTGTTCATAGTTTGAAAATCCAGGTCTGTGCTTTTGTTTCTGGAACTGCGTCCAGTTTCAAATGTAGGACCGTGCTATTATAAAGAAGCACATACAAAGCTGTTTAAAAGCATGAATGAGCTCTCGTAGGCTTGGTTGTTCCAAGCATGGTCTCCTGGTCAGAATGACCACAAGTAGAATACTGCTGTGCTGCTCTCAGCACCCCCTTGTTGAGTGTGGCAACTTCAGGTCTCCTGGTGCTCAATTCTGAAGGCAGTTCAGCCCTTCTCTAGAAACATATAAACTGCTGTTTTTTTAAATGGACTATTATAGTGTAGTGTTTAATACCTCCTCCTCCTATTGCTTTCAGCTTAGTGGTAACCTGCAGCCCCTCAGAGATTGCTGTGTGAGTGAAGAGAGGTGCTGTGAGCTGGGGCTGGCAGGGGAGAGGACTTGGGGGAGCTGGGGACAGCTTAAGGAGTCTGGGTTGATGCCTGACCACCATGGCTCTGGGTAGAGTGGGGAGAGCAGGCAGGGCACCCTCGCCGTGAGGAGGTCTCTTCTGGCTCTCAGCAGTTCACGATCACAGGCAAGGCTCCATGTCCAGCAGCATGCTGCCACCGATCACCTGGTGTGGAGGGGTCCTCACTTTGGGTCTGCCTGGCGTTTTTCACATTGTTAGACCGGCTTATGAGTTTGGGGGAAGAATGTGCTGAGGGTGAAGTGCTGTCCTCTTCGCGTCCTAATGGGGTGTGGTGATATCAGCATGGCATGTCATTGCAGAGGTTCACCTTGCAGGCTTAGTATTCTTATTCCTTGATTTGACACATGTTTTATGTGGCTCTGGGCTTCCCTGGTGGCTCAGATGGTAAAGAGTCTGCCTGCAGTGCAGGAGACCCAGGCTCGATCCCTGGGTTGGGATGACCCCCTGGAGAAGGAAATGGCAACCCACTTCAGTATTCTTGTCTGGAGAATTCCACGATCCATGGGGTCTCAGAGAGTCTGACACGGCTGAGCAACTAACACTTTCACTTTGTGTGGCTCTGCCTCCCCACTGGGTCGCTAGTTCTTTCAGGCTAGGACCCCTGCTCTGCTTGCTTTGTGCCTCTTCCCTGCGTGGGGACGCGTGCTGTGGACCTACCAGGTCATGTGAGACATACTTGAGTTGCATGCTTCTGTGAGCCTTTAACACTTTTCATAATCACAGATGAACTAAAAGGTTGACCATGTGTCTGATCATTGTTGAAACTAGGGGTTGTTGTTCTAATCTCTCTTTTTTATATGTTTAACATTTTCCATAATAAATAAAGAGAAAAACATTTCCAGTCTACAGATACAATGAATCCCAGGTTGTTTTGGTAGTGTAGGTGTTGTGATGTTGGTTGTTGCCAGAGTTGTTCAGGTTTGTTACTCGTCTTAAATACATTTGGTTCTTCCTCAGGGGAGCCCAGCCTGGCACTCTGTGATGACCTAGAGAGGTAGGATGGGGGGAGGGGAGGAAGGCTCCTGAGGGAGGTGATGTATGGTAATTATGGCCTATTTGTGTTGTTGTATGGGAGAAGCCAACATAGGAAAGCAATTTTCTTCCGATTACAGTTCGTTGCTCTACGATGATGTGTTGGTTTCTGCTATACAACAACACAAGTGCAGAGTGACCACTGCCAGACTGAGCAGCTCGTTTTCTTCCTGTGGCTCCTGCCAGGTTGCCTACAGCGTGTCCTTAAGCCATGCTGGGCTGGACACTCTCAGGTACTCAGCCCCGTTGGCCTCTTGGCAAGGTCCCCTCGCTTTATCTTCTTTCATGACACCTTCTGAACCAGCCTGTCTGTATCCATACCTCGTTCCTTGTGGTCTTTGTGAATTTGTTTCCATCTGGATTGTTGTGGCATTGATTCACTGATTTCCCAGGTCACTGATTTACTGATTGCCTGCTGTCTGAATTTCCTGGGGGTCAACCCTGTGCTGCTGCTCCCTGAGTATGCACTTCCTTTGTTTCAGCCCTACCCCTTGGAGAGGGCCCCTTGACCCTCCCCTGACTTAGATCCTTTGGAACTTCCAGATCAGGAGGTGGTCATTAGGAGGTGGTCTCCATGGCTACCATTGCTAAACACATAGGTATACGTTATCCCCTCAATCTTCCCAAGCCCTGAGGTGGTTACTGAGGCTGTCTTCATATTACAGGTAGAGGAACAGGAAGCTTACAGACTTGACAAGGTCTGCATCTGCTCACCTCTGCCCCTCTCTGTTGCCTGACCCCACTCAGTGCTGTTTTTCCCACGCAGAAGCCTAGGGAGGGCCCTCTAGGGGACCAGCCTCTAATGTTACCTGGTCTGTCTTCACACATGCCAGAGTATGACTGGGCACATGGTGTTAACAGACTCTTTAGTATAGTGGCTTCGATTGTAAATGGTGGAAGTAGAATAAAAACATAAAATTTGTAAAACAAGACATATGTTTGGGTTTGTAATTGGTATTATATTTAAAATCATATTTCAGACTGAGAATGGAAGCTTTTAGAGGTTAGAGACCATGTCTTTTAAATTGAATTTACATAACACTCAATAATGCCCACAAGCTTTAGATTCGTTCATTTATTAAACACTTAATGTCTTCTTATTATGTGCCAAATTGAAGTATAGTATTGAAAATCTTGAACAGGCATTCAGATGTTTCTTGTTTTTTGGCCCATGGAGTTCTTGGTCTTTTCCATCTTTCCCGTGATCTGTTCCCTAACACCAGTCCACAATGGGGAAGGACAAAGGAGAAGGCAATGATAGCATTCTGGAGTGCTTAGGATCACAACTTCTTTTATTTAAATATTTATACCCCTCCTCATTTCACAAAGGATTTAATAAGGTCAGGATTGGCTGAGGCAGCTGACTGTAGATGGCGGGCATCTTGTTTCTTTCCTGAGTTTCTTCTGGGCTCGCTATCTGGTGGTTGTAATATGGTGGCTTGATGGCTGCAACACCCATTGTGTACTGATATGACAGGCTATATTTTAGTTCACATACCCTTGATGAAAGGTGCTGGTCAGTGAAGTTGGGAGCTGTCCTCCAGTGCCCTGTGCACTCCCCTGGGGAAGAGGAAGCCATAGCCAGAGGTGCAGAGTGAGCCAGCCCTTGCTTACCTGACTCTCCTGGGGAGTCTTCCAGCACCTCCTCCCAGCCTCCCCTGCTTCATGCCTTAGGTTGGAGGCCCAACGGCATGGGCCACTTGTCACACTGTGTGGTTCTGGGAGCTTGTCTGTCTACCATGCTGCCCTCTAAACAGCTTAAGGAAAAGTGTGATGAATTATTTAGCTTGTGATTTCAAGACTCTAGCAGAGAGGGGGTCCATATAAATGAGCAAGTGGTAAAATCACACCAATAAGCCTCCAATAAAACGTTAACACAGTGTCTCTAACTCCATTCCTGAAAATACCCCCAAACTCGCCACAAACTTTGCTTGCCTATCTTGAATTCAGACCATCTTCTTTGGGTAGCTGCCCAAAGAAGGCTCAAGCGTTCCTGGGACCGAGGGGCAGTGGAGGAAGCCATGTGACAGCTTAGCCACCGGGATGATGTGTTAGAGGCCCAGGTGTTGCTTCTCTCAGCATTTTGTAAAATGCATAAGGAAAGATATTTGCATGCTTTTCCCTATCACATTGGTGCTTTGAAGTTTTTCTTAATTGGGCTATCTGCTTTAATTAGTCTGGCTTCATATTTTCTTTCTTGTTTTCCCTTTCTTTCTTTTCCTTTTTTAAAACCTTTGGTTAAGTGCCAGAGAAGCAAAGAAGCTTACATAAAAGGTTTTAATTTTTTTTTTTACTTCGCCAAAGATAGAACTGATACTTAGTTCAGCTTGTCCTAGCACCTTCTTTGATAGAGAACGTTAGAAATTTGGCTTCATTTTTTCCTTTTTATGTACATAGGTGAGAAGAGTAAAGGTGAAATGGCTCTATTTACATCTTGGTTCATGAACAATACGAAAGGCTGACTAGTAGGATTTGAACATAGCCACTACCCTCTCCCCAACCAAACCAACCAAATCAAACCAAACCAAAAAAGACAACAAAAAAGACTGGACTGTTTTTACATAACCTATTTATGAGCATGGTAGAGTTATAGAATTTAAGATTTACTTATCATTTGAAAAAAGAGAAAACTGAATACCTGTAATTATCGTATTAGATTTTACTTGTTTACTGACTGTCAAACAGCCATTGACACCTGTCAGTGCTGCCATTCCTGAGTTGCTGACTGGTGTGATCACATTTTTACTGCAGTGATGACAGAGAGAACCGAGCTAACCCGGTTAGAAAGTGGACCATTCGGGCTCAGAGTCATTTGTGTGTGTTAGAGGATCAGTTATCCTAAGGATTGAGACCTAATAAAATACACTGAGTGTTGCCATTACACAGAACTTAGTTTATTTAGCCTCTGCACCAGAGGCCTTGCCATGCAATCCCTGGCGAATGCCAGTTGCCGTTGCACAGCTGATGCCGATGCTGGGAGCGGGAGGAACTTGTGCTTTCCAAGTTCTACAGCGGGCTCCGTCCCTCCTCTTCTTCTTCCTCCTCTCCTGTCCTGTCTTCTCCCTTCCTTATTCTTCCCTCTGCCTTTTCTCTTTACGGAGATACTATTTTACATACAACTGCATGCCCTCATTTAGAGGCTGTGACAGATGGGTATGCCTTTTGACCACTGTCCTTATCAGGACATAGGACATTTCCATCACTTCAGGGAGTCCCCTGTGCCCCTGTGCAGGCAGCACCCCAGTCCCAGGCACACTCTGACCTGTCACCCTAGGTGAGTTTGCCTGGTTTACAGTTTCACATGAGACACACAGTATGTACCTTTTGTATCTCGTTTCCTGCTCACCGTGGTATTTTTGTGGTTCATTCACACTGCATCTGTCGATGGCTCTTGCCTTTTAAATGCCAAGGAGTTTTCCACTGAGTGTTGATGGTGCTGCGCACCGTCGGGTCCTGATGTCCTGTATGGAGAAGTGGGCAGAGAAATCAAGGCTCCGGAGGAGTACACGCATAGGCTGTCTGTAATCCCCCTCCTCCCAGCTTTCCCCAGCACTGGAGGAAGGCTGAGAGGAAGAGCCAGAAGACAAACGGAGTTCTGTGTAGGGGAGGGGGCAGGGGGAGGGGGAGTGTCACCTTTTCACACTCAGAGCCTTGAGTCTTGCTAGTCTATGTGTTGGGCTTCTCAGAATGCTTTTCTGGTTACCTTCAGCTTGTGGCAGCCAGTGTGATCTTGGTATTTGTCTTTCTAGAGATAGGGGGATGGGCATTCCTAGTAGTTTAAGGTCTTGTGACCAGCAAGACTGCTCTAGGTCTTCTGTATGACTTCCGCCATCCCTGCTGGCACTCGGCCAAGGCCAAGTTCAGAGACACATGAGCTGGGAAGCCCATCTGGTGTGTGGCTGCCAGGCGCCGCCCCCACTCCACAGCCTCGGCCTGGGAGTTGTCTACCTGCTGTGGTGCTCTGTCCTGGCTCAGCTGTTAGCTCTAACCCAGTTGGGAGGAATGAAGCACAGAATTGTATTTGCACTGCTCTATTAACAACCTAATTACTGTGCCTGTAACCTTGTCAAGAGTCACCTTGTGAGAGGCAGTGGGCACTTAGGTTTCAGGAGAAAGCACCATGCCGGGGCGGGGGTGGTGGGGAGAGGGGTGATGGCTCAAGGGTATGGGGTTTCTCTTTGAGATGATGAAACTGTCCTAAGCCACGGGTGATGGTAGCCATACCTGTGAATATACTGAAACCCACTGAGTTGTATGCTTTAAATGGCTGAATGGTATGGTATCCAAATTATGTCTCGGATACCATTTTTCAAAATGTGGTATTAGAGCCAGGACAGACCAGTTGATGAATGGGGGGAAACTGACATCACAGAAATTTTATTCTTTTGGCATATGACGTGACCTGTTGCTAAATATCCTAGTTTTCTTCACAGCTCTAGTTCCAAGGGGTGGGGTAGGGGTGTGTGTATGAGTGTGGTTGGAAAGGGGATGGACTTCAAAGTGTCAGGTGAACCTGAATTTGAATCCCCATCTGGCTGTTGTTAGCTGGGTGGCCCTGAGCAAGTTGATTAACTTCTCTGTGGTGGTTTCCTCGCCATAAAAAGGGACTGCTGCTGCTGCTAAGTCACTTCAGTCATGTCCGACTCTGTGCGACCCCAGAGATGGCAGCCCCACCAGGGTCCCCCGTCCCTGGGATTCTCCAGGCAAGAACACTGGAGTGGGTTGCCATTTCCTTCTCCAATGCATGAAAGTGAAAAGTGAAAGTGAAGTCACTCAGTCATGTCTGACCCTTAGCGACCCCATGGACTGCAGCCTATCAGGCTCCTCTGTCCATGGGATTTTCCAGGCAAGAGTACTGGAGTGGGGTGCCATTGCCTTCTCCGATAAAAAGGGACTAGAGGTACCTATGGAGAAGGCAGTGGCAACCCACTCCAGTGTTCTTGCCTGGAGAATCCCAGGGATGGGGGAGCCTGGTGGGCTGCCGTCTATGGGGTTGCACAGAGTCGGACACGACTGAAGCAACTTAGCAGGAGCAGCAGCAGAGGTACCTATGTTATGGAGTCTTAAAAGAGCTTGGCAGGCGCAGCCATTTTCAGCATGTGACAGTCATATAGCAGAGGTATCAGGTGGAAGAGGTAGCATGGTCAGATGTCCTGATGTCTGTGAGCTGTGCTCAGTTAATGACTGTTTACTTGAATCCCCCTGCTGATGTCATTGTTCACAATGGCAGAGGTCAGCTAATTTCCTGGACTCTCTGCTTCTAAATTTTTTTCTGCTTTAATCCACATGGTTTGAGTAGGTTGATGATAAGCTCTTGGATAACCCACTCATGTTCCCTGCTTCATGAAGCCTTCCCACTGGGTTGCTGCTCCCTTCACACTGATCCCTCAGCCCTTGAGGCACACTGGTTCCAGCATTTATCAGCTCGTGCCATTTTAGTTATTTATACTTCTGTCCTGCCCATACGCTGTGAGCAATGCAGGGCAGGGACCTCAGCTTTTCAGTTATGGGGCCCCAAGGCCCTAAGCACTGTGCCTGGTGCTAATGTTTGTTGAATGAGTGCCCAGTGGTTTTAAGTCTGGTGACAAATGAGATTGGAACTGGAAATACCAGTTTAGGCACCATGTGCTGGAGGTTAGCAGTGGATTTTCCTGGAGCAGTGTTTCTGTCCCAGCACCAGTTCAAAGAGCTGCACCCTGCCCCAGGATGGGGGAGCTGCCAGAGGGCTGGGAGAGCTTCCCTCCTGCAAGGAAGCCGCTGGTGCGGGGTGGCCGGAGCTGTGGAGAGGGAGAGAGTGCCCTGGCCACACTGGAGAGCTGGTCTCATTACCTCATAGTCCTGCTGCTATCAGTGTTCTTACTCGGTTCCTATAAAATTTGCACTAAGCAGCAGCTCTAGCCAGGACCCAGTTCTGATCCTTTGTGGAAGCCGAGATGGAGAGGCAGTGTGTGCAGTGGGTAACAAATGGACTCTGGAGGCTGACCCCTGGGGTTCATTCCTGCCCTGCCGTGTGTCAGCTCCGGGCACAGGGTATGTAGCGTAAGCTCTCTGTGCCTCAGTTATCCCACCGGGAAAATGGAGGAGGTAAAATGAGGCAGAAGGAGAAAAGGGCAACAGAGGATGAGATGGTTGGATGGCATCACTGATTCAATGGACATGAATTTCGGTAAACTCCGGGAGATGGTGAAGGACAGGGAAGCCTGGCATGCTGCAGTCCATGGGGTCACAGAGAGTAGGATACGACTGGGCAACTGAACAACAACATTTCCCCTCACAGGGTTATTTTCATGATTAACCATACATAAAGTAAGCACTGTGTAAATGTTGATTGAGCAGCCAGTGTTTGTTGGATTTACAAAAATAAAGCGGATGAGGCTTTTAAATTTTGCTATGATTGCCCCTCTAGCCAAGAGTGCTACGTGGGGCTCTGGGACAAAGAAGAGAATTCTGTTATGCTACTTGATAGCAAGGCAAGGTACACAGTCGGCTTGCTTTGCTGAAACTCAAGTGTTTACTGCTGCTTATGGAAGAAAATGTCCCCAGAAAAGGGCTTTGGTGACCAGGGTTTTATGCTGCCTAAACTTAGCTGCACATGCTCTGAAAGAATTGCCATTAGTTTTAGAAAGCCTATCTTGGTGTGGTCAAGTATGCTGAAATCATTTCTAGAAACATTTTTCATCTTGCTCAGCCTTGTCCAGCCTTCATGTCCATGACTGGAGAAAATTATCTTTGGGGCATTAAACCCTCAGTTCCTGATGCTGCCTGACCCCCAGCAAACCCCGTGATGAAGTGGCCAGCCTCCCTGCAGACCAGAGGATGCTACTCTGGTGTGCATACCTTTGTAAGGGTGTAATTGACCTAACTCAGCTGGCTGCAGAGCACAGTGAAATCTATGTCGGGTTGACTTTTGAGAAATGGAATATTTACATCAGTAAACAAGATGTCACATAACTGTCAACTTTTAGACTGTGAATTTTTAAAGTCAATGCTTCTCTTTTGTGGTTGTTGTATGGGGAGGGTGAGGGGAAGGTGGTATAGTTTTTCTGAGTAGTGTGAATTATTATCGTATGTCAAATAATTGAGGCTGTTGTTGATACTGTCTTTGCTTTATTGGCGTTTTTCCATTAAGGACTTTCTAAACATGAGATTTGGGGAAGAGATTTTTAACCAATTCTGTTCTGTGTTATAAGGTCAGACTAGATGTCTGTTTTTAACTTAACATTTTTGAATGAAAATGGGTAGTAATGTATACCCACTTAGTATAATTTTCCCTTGTATATTCTTTGGTCAATTACATATTTTCTGAGAAAATATTTTAGGGACACTGAGCCCTTGAAGGATTTGTTTTTGTCTCTTTTTATGGATTACTTTGAATCTTCTCTTTCCTGTAGTGTTTATATTTTTGATGTTGTTGCATAGGTTTTTTAAAACACTTTTTATTCAGGTATAAATATATATGTACACATAAAAGTGCACAAATTAAAAGTGTGTATACCAATGGATTTTCACAAGTCATCACACCCATAACAGCTCAAAAATCAGAGCATTGCTCAGAGCGTTCCTGGTGACCTCTTTCCCCTCTGCCCTGTCACTCGGCAGAGTCGTGCCGCCTCTTTATCTCACAAGAATTATACAGGATGTTCTTGTGGGCACATACATTTTTAAATGAGACAGGACCTCTTCCTTCTCACCTCAAGTTATATTTTTCTTTTCTTCCTTCACTTTCAGTTCTTTGTAAAACTCTCCTAAGTAAGGTGCTTTGTGTTTGATGTTGACTTCTAAGGAATTACACTTGCGTGTCTGAGTGTCCTGGTTCCTGGGAAGCAGCCGTGCTGCTGAGGTCGGGGCCCCTGCCTGTGTGCAGCCTGAGCCTGTGCCGGGTTTCCCTGCATGGGCCCCTGTCACACTGCTGTGCCGTAACGTGTGGAGGCGCAGAGAGAAGTGGTGTTCTACATGTAGGGGAAATGGAAGATTATGCCATGCACATAAATCCCTATCACGTTAACTCATGGCTCCTGAGATATGGAGTGGGTCTTTTTGCCCTTGTAAGTGGAAAGATCCTGAATACAGGAAGAGATTCCAAGACGATCACATACAGTGTAAGTTAGTTCATACGCAAGTTGATTTGAGGTCGGGGGGCAGTGATATGACTTTTGTTCTCCATCTTTCTGATTTTCCATGAATACTGAGATTTCTGTCTACTTCCTGGGAAAAAAAAAAAAGGAAGCTCTGTTGTGATGGTGCTAGCAGGCTCACAGCAGTGGTCTGGGGAACCTGGTGCCTGTAGGGTGAATGCAGCATCGAAGGGGAATGGCCTTATCACGGCTGCAAGGAGTCAGCAGCCAACAGGAAATGATGAAATGTGCTGGGAGAATTCTGCTGGGAGCTGAGGTCAGACATACCAGCAGGGTCGGGAGGAGGCAGGTACGGAAGCAGATCTGCAAAGTTAGGCAGTTGAAGCTGCTGCCTTCGACAAGAAAACGTGAGTGTGCTATTTAGAACCTGCTTTTCCTTTAAGAGAGACCTTTTGAAAGTAAAATTTTCATTGATCTTTTTTTTTTTTTCTGAGTGATTGATGTACCAGAACTCTTACCTTTTAAGCTCACCTTGTTTAGAGCTTCTTAATGGAAATGCTTACACAGTTCAATATCAGCTGAAGAGTGTGGAGTGTTCTATCCAAAACACTTTGAGAAAATGTCAGAGTAAATGTTTGATTTTCTTGATGAATACGTTTTGACCGAAACTAAATGAAGGTCTATGCTTTGTAATTTCTACTCTGGTTTTAGAACATATGTGCATGCTTCATTTCAAAATAGATTAAATAATAAATAATAATTAAAGAGTAAATTAAAAACTTTTGCATGTTTTAGAAAGCTTGCATACCTCTAGCTGTATGTTTTTCTTACTGAGTAACTGAATGAATTACTTGAGTTAGCTGTTAGTAAAGGGTTGGTTTTTTCCCCCTACTGTCAGGCATTATGTTTATCACATGCTACCATTTCCTTTCTTAACAGCCAAATCTAATCTGCAGACATGTAACTGGGATGTGTGAGAGAAAATGAACAAATTAGCTTTTCCAGTTGACTGTAATTGCTGTTTCATGACCGTCTTTTCCAGAATCCCAGGATCAGCTTGTGGCTTGCTCCAAGGCTCCTCCTCCATCTTTCTCCTCACCAGTTCTTAATTTTCTTCCCAGCTGGACCCTATGCCCTCGTCCCCATCCATTGCTATCACTGGACACTTTGTTTTCATTTTTATTGGATAGTAAAATGTAAAACTTTTATGGTTTCAATAGCTGAGCAGCTTTACAGACATATTTGTTTCTTATCTTGGAAATCATATTCTGGAATTAAAACGTATTGACCCCTCTCTTTCCTTTGTTTATGCAGTACTGTAATTCTAGTTAGAAGATTTTTCTTTTAATTCCTGATACTTAAGTGATTCATCACTAAGTGAATGTATTTATTGGGTTACCTATTTCTGTGAACATTAGAAAGGTGGTGTCCTCTATTCTCCAAAAAGTGCCATGTTAGTGCAGTCTGTGCCACGCAGAGAAGCATGTCTTCTTGTTAGGTCATTCTTAGTGTGAGGTATGTATTTCTAATACTTTCAGGATTGCATATTTCCTGGTTTCTAGAATCCTCCCCCACCCAACATATATTTCTCTCAGACCTTAATCAGGTTTCACCCTTGCTCTTAGAATATCTCCTCAAAACCCTTTTGTCTTCATAATGTGATATCTTACCTAATTCTAGTTGAATTTTAATGCTGCATTTGTGAAAATAATAAACAAGTATCCTAGGTTCAAAATAAAGCATGAGATTTATGCCAGTAGTAAAAATGAGCTCCCCTCCCATACATTGTTAGTCTTCTGTTTTGCTCACCCATATAATTCTATTATTTAGGAGGTGGCATAAAAGTGGGAACATGATCTATAGAGTTGTAATAGTTCTTGAAGTCATTACAGTCAGGCCCCTTTATTTTTTTAAACAAGGAATTAAGACCAAGAGATGAAATGCCCTGCTGACTTGTTCAAGGTCACTTGGCTTGTTGGTGGCTGAGTGAGTCTAGACCCCAGGTCTCCCAATTTCTGGGCCATTGGCTTTTCCTTTATCTGCTTTCTCCATATAAAATTTATCTCAAGATAAATTGGCCAACGCTGGCTTTTTTCCTCTGATGAGTCTATTTTCAAATACTCAGCTTTTATTCAACAATTTCCCTGAGTACCATTTGGCATAGGTGCGCAATGCGTTACCTCCAGCACAGTGTTGACATTATTCCCTCTGAGAGATTTTTCTTAAAAACAAAGAGTTCTCTATTTTATGAAGTTTTTCTTCCTCTCCTCTAAACTAGGTCTTACTCAATTGATACTGTTATAAGAAAACCTCATTATGTGATTATCTGCTAGATGAGAAATCCAAACTTAATAACATCGTAATTAATTTAAAGAAATTGACTGAAGTACACGATTCTTCTTTGAAAAGAGGATTCTTCAGGATGTGAAAGGAGAACCCTGAACTCTAGGGGAGCTTTATGGCCCCTGGGAAGGAATACTGACAGCTCTGTCTTGCTGCCTCTCAGCCTGGAGTAACTGGGTTTTGGAATAGATACACTTTAAAACAATACATTAAATCGTAAGTAAAGCGGGGTAATGATTGAATTTATAAAAATGAAATTTACCCACAACCTTCCAGAAACATTTAAAAATAGTCTCTCCTAAATATTGAATTTGGATCCTCTGAAATTCAAGTATGGGAATTAGATGCAAATAGAGGCATGCTGAGAACAGTGTGTGACTGTTCTCAGAACTTGATGTGGCTCCCACTCTGCCCAGAGTCACCTTAAGATGCCCTGGAGAGGTTACAGAATAGCACTTATTTGTATTTTCTGAAGTATTTAGAGTATATGTAACGGAGAATTTCTGAAACAAAAACACTATAGGGAAATAGGCATTTTCATAAATATTTTAACTGTACTTGAAATGGTAGTCGATAGCTTTATACCTATCTTAATTTATAAAACCTGGGAATGAAGTAAGTTACATGGGCACTGTTTTTCTGTACTAGGTCAGGGCTGTGTCTTCCCTTGTGTTCTGGTAGCCATCTTTTTGTCACTGTCCTGAAGAAGCTGCGGCTTGCAGTTGCTGAGCCAGATGACCACACTGCGGGAGTTAAAGAAAGGGTGAAGCCTGCTTCAGGGAGTGGTTTAGTTCACTTCTCCCATAATTTAGTTACCTTTCTTCCCCACTTGGCATTTTATATGTACTGTTACATTTTAGTACATCTTAAATATAGAATATCTTAAATGGCTTCCTTTTCTTATATGTAATTGACCTTCTTGATATGTGTATATATATAATTATACATGTATCAGTTCAGTCGCTCAGTCATGTCCAACTCTGCGACCCCATGAATCACATCACGCCAGGCCTCCCTGTCCATCACCAACTCCCGGACTTAACTCAAACTCACGTCCATCGAGTCGGTGATGCCATCCAGCCATCTTATCCTCTGTCGTCCCCTTCTCCTCCTGCCCCCAATCCCTCCCAACATCAGAGTCTTTTCCAATGAGTCAACTCTTCGCATGAGGTGGCCAAAGTACTGGAGTTTCAGCTTTAGCATCATTCCTTCCAAAGAAATCCCAGGGCTGATCTCCTTCAGAATGGACTGGTTGGATCTCCTTGTAGTCCAAGGGACTCTCAAGAGTCTTCTCCAACACCACAGTTCAAAAGCATCAATTCTTTGGCACTCAAAACATATAATTAATATATAATGATCCTAGTCAGTAATAATATTTGACATTCCTCCTTGCCCCTAACTATTGCCTACAGTAATGTAAATTCCGATTCTGCTTGTGGAGTTTAAAGATGTGAAAGGGGATACAGGGTGCTGGCTTTGCTGCAGCCTGAGGAGGGCTTTAAAGGCAGCCCTTGAGGCTGTTCTTGGCCCAGAAGTCCCAGAGGGTATGAGAGGTTGGGTTGTCTGGGCCATCTTCACTTCTCTGCTTGAGGCTTCTCTTCAGACCTGCTTCTAGCTATGGCCTTAGAATCTCCTCTGAGGCTTTGAAGAAACTTCTGGTAGCCCAAGTAGATCCCAGGCACTAGAGGCAGGTGAAGAGGACTGTGTGTGTGTTGGGGGTGGGGATGGATAGTATCAGTGGAAAACATGGGCCATTAATTTGAATGAATGAGTGAATGAATGAAAGGGTTGCAGTGGTCTCCTTCCCATAGAGATTGAAGGCAGTGGAGTGATGTTTCACTGAGCTGGTCTAATGCGTTTGCACCTCAGTTCTGCCTTGATGTCAAGTGACAGACTAGGTGTCTAGCATCTCCAACAGCCCTGGGAATCTGGCCTAATTTTTTTTTTCCCCTCATTAGAATGTCATACATGAATCATAAGACATGAATCTCTATGTAGACTCACAAGCTTAATGTTCTATTTTTGGATAACTTAAAGAATCCGACAGAAGGTGTTCTGAATTTGAAATGTGTGCCCGTGGCCATCACAATAGTATGTGAATAATTTCTTACTGTTAATGTGAAGGTTGTGCTACACATTTCGTACCATCTTGTTTCCCATTGAGATTTGTTCTGCAGTCCTTGAAGGAGATCAGGGAGAATGATTTTGCAGGAAAATGCTTATCTGACAAGATGTTATTGATGAAATTAACAGGGCTAAAATGTTGAGCTTACCAATTTGGAATTCCCTTTGATTCTTGCATTCCTAACACATTAGTAGTGCTTGTTTAGCAAACTCAATGAAGCCCAGGGCAATATGGAGACAATGAAGTGATCTCTTTGTGGTTCTTTTCTGTTATCAGCTGACACAAAAGGGAAACATAGCACAGGGCACAATGGATTGATGACCAAGTATCTGTTGACTTAGAAAACAGAACATTTTGTTAATTTAGCAACTGAGAGTGTTCAGTTCAGGTTCACTTTATTCTCCACCCTTATTATGCAGGAGGAATGTTATACATCAAGACCACTAGGCCATGCAGAAAAGTCTCAGGACCACTTTTTTTTTTTTTTTTTTGAGGTAAAATCATTGCATATTTAATGTTAACTTCTAAGGCATCAATTTATCTTCGGCACATCCAGTAGACTTCTAAGGCTGAAGAGTTTGAATTTGGGATGGACAAAGGTTGTCATAAAGATGAAAAGTCATGATGTGAGGCTTATGTAACTCTGCTTGTTCAGCACCTGACTACTTTTGTTAATAGCTGTGCAGGCACCTGAGCCAGCTCTCTGCTTATTTCCAGCCTCCGTTAGGTCACTACCTGGAGGGACAGTCCATCTGAATGCTGGCTGGCTGGATCACTTGTTTCAGGCATGCGTATGTTCAGCTTACCTGCTTGGCAGAGTTAGTTGTGTGCTCAGTTTGTTTCAGGCATGGTGCTGGTAGGCCCTGGGATCCGTGATGGTTCAGATTGAGTTCTTGCGCCCAAGACGCCCCAGTCTAGACACGTAAAGAGACTTCTAAACTCCAGGGTGAGGAGTCTCCTCACAGTGGTACTTTATCTGCTGTGAAGAATGGGGGAGGTCAGGGAAAACCTCAGTTTGGTGGTATGTTTTGAGAGGGAGATTTGTCAGGTGGATTAGAGAAGCAGAGGGAAATATATACTCAAGGGCAAGGAGATCTGAGAGAACACACTGTGTTCAGGAGTTGGATGTGGCTGATGGTAGTATGTACACAGCGGGCTTCGATAAACCTGATAACCTCAGGTTTATCAGGCCCAGGCCAGTGTTTTCCATCCTAACCCCTTTCTTCTTAATTTTCTTTTTCTCTTTGTGGCACCACCAGCTACCTTGCCTCCAAAATCAAGAATATATATTTTTAAGGGTTCTCCTTCCTTTTTTTCCTTTTGAACTTTTTATTTTGTATTGGAGCTTCCTTGGTGGCTCAGACAGTAATGAATCTGCCTGCAGTGCAGGAGACCCAAGTTCCATCCCTGGTCGGGAAGATCCCCTGGAAGGGCATGGCAACCCACTCCAGTATTCTTGCCTGGGAAATGCCATGGACCAAGGAGCCTGGTGGGCTACAGTCCATGGGATCACAAAGAGTCAGGCACCATTCAGCAACTAACACTTTCAACAAAGCTGATTAACCGTGTTGTGGTAGTTTCAGGTGAACAGCAAATGGACTCAGCCATCCATCTACTTGTATTCCCATTCTCAAAATCAGGCACTTTTAATCCTTGTTCCCCTCTGCCCCCCATTCACAGGTCGCCATCACCCTGGAGGCCCCCATACTGGTGCTGTGCCAGGCCCAGGACAAATGTCATTTGATCTGCACAACCACTAAGGTAGATTGGATTCCATTTTACAAATGAGCGATGCCAACTTCATCTGTTCTTCTCTTGAATATCAGTCCTCTTTCCTGGTCTCTAACCCTTTGTCCTTCTCCAGTCTCCAACCTCTAGGAGCAGCACCGTCCAATATGGTAGTTGGTAATCATGTGTGGCTATTTATATTAAAATGAATTAAAAGTAAATACAAAAAAGTCAATCCCCAGTTGCACCAGCTGCATTTTAAGCCCTCAGTTGCTAGTGGCTGCCATACTGGACGGCCCAGCTCTACAGGCTTGATGATCTGTTCTCTGTTTTCTGTCCAAGGGAACTTTCTTTCTCGAGCTTTTGGTCAGGTTCCTCCTCATAACTTTTCAGATTCCCAGTGTGACCTTCAAGCCCCAGGGCCTAGTGGTGCCTGTCTTGCCTTGTATTCAGCTCCTCCCTGTTTGCTCCCCTGCCACCACATTCTCCATTCTTTCATACCTTTTAACCTCTCTCTTTCTCCAGAATACCGCTCACTGTCTGTGCATTCTCCTACACACTTCAGACCTAGCTCAGGCACCCTTCACTGGCTTTCTTCAGGTTAATCTCCTCATTACACTCCAGTCCTTGTGACCACCCACGGTATGCGCCCCTGTGAGAGTGCAGATGGTCCTTATCACGTGCTGCTGGCGTTTGTCTATCACCCTGCGGCAGGTGGAGTGGCTAAGCTTTAGGGACAGATAGACTCAGTTTCAAAACTAACCATTTACTTGCCGTGTGGCTCTGAGCAAGATATTTAACCTCTCTGACTCTCCGTTTCTTCTGTACAATAAAGATTATGATGCTTTCTTTCCTGTGGAATGAAACCACGTGCACAGAGCCCCCAGCACTGTCCTTAACATGACAGCCCTTAAGTCATAGTTGAGGCTGTCCATCTAGACGGTTATCATTAGTGTCCATCCACCTTGCTAAAACAGTATCCTCTACAAATGTTTTCATTCTTCTTTTCTAATTCTTATACTGTTTTCTTACTTTTCTTGTTGTTTTGGCTGGTCCTCCAGTACAATTTGAATAGAAGTACACCTGAAGAGATGTGGCCCTTTCTTATTCCTGTGCCTTCTATTTGCTACAGTTCTTCTGTGTGTGCATGTGTGTGTGTGTGCATGCCTTTTTAAAATTAATTTATGGCTGCGTTGGGTCTCCATTGCTGCATGTGGGCTTTCTCTAGTGGCGTTGAGTCGGGGCCCCTCTGGTTGCAGGCTTCTCGCTGCAGTGGCTTCTCTTGTTGGGGAGCATCGGCTCTAGTGTGCACAGGTTCAGTAGTTGTGGCTCGTGGGCTTAGTTGCTCTGCAGCGTGCGGGATCCTCCTGCACCATGGATCAAACCTGTGTTCCCTGCGTTAGCAGATGATCTCTTAACCTCTGGACCACCAGGGAAGTCCTGTGATCACTGATCTTTGATGTTACTATTGCCAAAAGATTATAAGTCACTGAAGGCTCAGATAATGGTTAGTATTTTTTAGCAATAAAGGACTTTAATAAGGTACATTGTTTTTTAGACATGATGCTATATGTTGTACACTTAATATACTACAGGGTAAACGTAACTTTTACATGCACTGGGAAGCCCAAAACTTTGTGTGACTTACTTTATTGCAGTATTTGCTTTATTGAGGTGGTCTGGAGCCAAACTTGCAAGATCTCTGAGGTATGCTTGCATAGTAATTAGGCATTTTATCATAAACGGAAGTTCCATTCATTTTTCTGCTTTGTAAACTGGTAACTGGAAATGTTTTATTAGGCAGATAACATCATAAAAATATGTGTATGTACATATATAAATGGCTTAACATTACAGATTTTTGTTTTATGTTCCTAGAGTTTTCAGTGACACAGCTGAGGAATGGGCATGTATGTCCCGCTTGCTCAAATGATATGCTCGCCCCCAGGTGGGGCAAGGCCAGCGAGATCCAGGGACAGGAGGAGTTGTACTAGGGATAGGCAGCAGGGAGGGACATTTGCTGAGTGCCTCATGTGAGCAGGCACTCACATGGAAGGTGGTATTTAAATTTCTCCTTACTTCCCCCTTGAAGTAGATCAGCCATGTTTATCCTCATTTCCAGGTGAGAAGGAGGCTTAGAAGTTAAAGCTTGCCCTTGTCATAGCACCCACTGCTAGTACAAGCCCTGCTCTCTCTTCCCCACGTAAGGGAAACTTTATTTAGCTCATTAGCTTCAGATTGTTGCTGGATAAGTGGGTTCCCTGCTTTTTTTCCCAAATTACTGGATAGTCCTTCAGGTTATGCTGCTGCCACGTCGCTTCAGTCGTGTCGGACTCTGTGCAACCCCATAGACAGCAGCCCACCAGGTTCCCCCGTTCCTGGGATTCTCCAGGCAAGAACACTGGGGTGGGTTGCCATTTCCTTCTCCAATGCATGAAAGTGAAAAGTGAAAATGAAGTCACTTAGTCATGTCTGACTCTTGGCGACCCCATGGACTGCAGCCTACCAGGCTCCTCCGCCCATGGGATTTTCCAGGCAAGAGTACTGGAGTGGGGTGCCATCGCCTTCTCTGTCAGGTTATGGGAACTTTTTAAAAAATAAAATCATCATCAAGTTAGAATTCAGTTGTCAGTTTGTCACTTGAGGTCCACACTGGCCCTGTGTCTTTCCTTCCTTAGAACAGAATGCTTTGGCTCCAGCTTGTACATTTGAACAAAAAAAATAGTGTCTTGAGAAAGTGTCCCCATAGTTAGGTGCATAATAGCTACAAAATTAGAACCAAACCCTTTTGTGGTTACATGACTTTTTTTTTTTAAACTTCAAAGGCACATATTTACAGCACGGCTTGAGAAGTACTTGAACAGTTCATTTCCTGACAGAACTCTGATGGGTATGAAGTCTTGTCAATGGTTTCCTCGCCTTCTCATGACAAGCTCTTTTCAGGAGGTGCTACTTTTTAAGGCTGATGGGTGGACAGAGCAGAAGTCACTCTTCTTGCAGCATAATGAGTGACTCAGGCTGGGACCAGATGGCATGACCATCAGCACCCTGGCCCTTGTAAATTCTCTTTCCTCTTTCCTTAAAAGCCATAGCCACTTCTCAAGGCTGCCATCAGGATCTGTGTGAGCCTCCACTGTACTGGTTTATCCCACCTTCTCTTTGCCATGCAGGTCCCTCTCCTAGAATGCCCCTCCTTGCTTCTCCAGCTGATGAATTCCCACTGAAGTGTCAGCCCCATATGCCCATTATGGGCCCTCCTGTTCCCATAGCATGTTCTCTCCTAGGCCCTGGCTCTGTGTTTGAGGAGGAGGTTCAAGTGTCCTTCACGCTTCCCTTGGGAAGGAGAAAGGAGAATGCCTCAGTGATGGCGCCTGGCTTGTTTGACTGAGGATGGCCCATGGTCACCATCACCCTGGAGGCCCCCTTACTGGCGTTGTGCCAGGTCCAGGACAAATGTCATTTGATCTGCACAACTGCTAAGGCAGATTGGATTCCTTTTTTCCGTTTTGCAAATGAGCCATGCCAATCACAGACCTCTTGAGTTTTTTGCCTGAGGTGACGAAGCCATCAAGGGATCACATCCCTGTGTGTTTGTGAAGCATCACCGATGCAGATTTCAGAGGCTACTTTTCAGTTCTAGACGTATGCATCCAGGGGTGCCATGTTCTTTGGTGGTATTCTCTCTCTGTGTCTAGTTTGCAGGGTGGGTGAGTGTCACCCCTTCAGCCAAGCTGCAGCCCCTCTAGAGTGCTCAGCACTCAGTCAGACTTTGAAGGGGGGAAGAGCCTCCAAAAGTGCCGCTGCACAGGAAAAGAGGCGGAGGAACTGCCCACAGAGGCCCTTTGTATGACAGGAAGTCTGCTTCTAAAAGGGGCCGCCTCAGAGTGGAGGGCTTGAAAGAAACTGAAGTGCTTGACCTGGGGCCACTGTGACTCATGCGTGTTGTTAATAATGTCCTTTGTCGAATCTTGGGAACCTGCTTTAACAGAGCTCGGAGGGCACCCCCATAAGTGCCCGCTCTCAGTGGTCAGCATTTCTCTCCCCCTCTTTCCCTATCACATCTGCCCGTGTTGAATACCCCCATTTTCTTGTCTGAACAAAGGACAACCTCCTGACACATTCTGTACTTTTTCCTTCAACTTTTGCCAGAAGAGTCTTCCTGTCTCGTCTGACTTTTCTTCTTTAGTGTTTAAGTATGTCTCTTGAGGTGGAAACCTTGCAGCTCAAGGAAGAAGTATCCGACTGGGCGGGAGCTTCTCACTGAGAAAAGGACTGTTCGGCAAGTTAGGTAAAAAGCTTAATAGCTGTCTGGCGGTGCTCCTCAAAGACTGGCAAAGGGGAGGTGGAGCTGCACAGAGAATTTCAAGGAATAAAGAAGACATGAAGTGCCTGAATCCATAGCCCAGTTCCCTGTAACTTTGTCATACATGTCTCTTGTGTCTGTTACCCTCTGCCAGTTGTCAGGTGCTCTGTTTGGCTGAGGATACCTGATGTGAATGGGGAGGCCGTGGCAGTGATGGGCCAGTACATCCTCTTGTGCTTGCTCCCCGCCCCTGACCGCCAGCCGGACATGAGAGAGGAGCAGTGAATTTCCAGGCAGGAGTGTGTGTGTGATGCCACTTGTGTGAAGGCATTCTAAGGTTCTGTTAGAATAACACAGCTTCTGTCTTTGGCAGGCAGCTTACATGTGTGGTGTCACTGGGGCTCCTTGCTGGGCTGACATGGTGGCAGATCAATGAGCACTTGCTCTCTGGAGGTGTGAAACCAGTCTTTGTTGAGTGGGACTGCCTGGGTGACCATCACAGGGTGCTTACGTTTTGGGGACAGAAGAAGCCACATCTGTTGAATGTGTTTAATCACGGATGATAGCTACTTTCCTGAGATTCTAGTAACCATGGGTTGTCTCCCCTTTCTATTTGGAATGGTTGAAACCAGAACTGCAAAGACCCTTATCCTTTAGCGCACCCCCACATTGTGGAGAAGGGAAAACCAAGTGTCAGGAGGGTGAGTGGGACAGATCTGTGAATGACTCCAGCCTCCTCCCCATTCATGTGAGGAAACCTGGGGTGAATTACCATTAGTGAGTTTTTCTTTGTGTGAAGTCATTACCTTGAAACGTTAAACTAGCTTTATTACATGAAGGAAGAATGTTGTTTCCCTTTTGCTAGTTCAGATATATGCATCTTAAAATGTACACACTGAAATCATGTTACAGAAATAAGGAGCACACAACTTCATCTCCAGAGTCTCCTCCAAACCTTGTTATCCCCGACATGGTTACTTTCTGGTCAGACATCCAGTCATTTAGCAAATATTTGAGTGTCTACTTCATGCTAAGCACTAGGGTTACAAAGAAGAAAATATATAATCCTTGCCTTTAACATTCGTGTGTAATAAAGGTCTGTGCACTATTTTATTTTTTGCTTATGCCCAATTTCGGATATAAAGTGGTTCCCTTGCTTATCTTTTATAATGGCTGTGTAGTGTCCACTCTGTCAAGTCACTGATGTTTCAGTTTGTGAGCATTTGACTTGTTCTCCAGTCTCTGCTGTTATAAATATTACTGGGATGAACATTTTGTTCAAGTTCTTTTATCTTTGAATTTATTTGGTTGGGTCATATTCCCCAGAGTGGGCCCACAGGGTCAGAGGTTAGTAACTGTCATCTGCCTTGTTCTGTTTCCAGATTTTTCCATGAAGTCTGTCAGCAATGTTAGAGTTCATTCCTATTTTTCTGTGGCCCTGCTGGGGTTATCATTTTAATTTTCTCAAGTTATTTCCATTTTTAAAAGCAGTTGTTTTTGTTGGTTTATTTCTGGCTGTGCTGGGTCTTTTTTGCCGCCTGCGGGCCTCTTCAGTTGCGGCGAGCAGGAGCTACTCTAGTGGTGATGCCGGGCGTCTCACTGTAGTGGCTTCTCTTGTGGACCATGGGCTCCAGAACCCAGGCTCAGCTGTTGTGATGCACAGGCTTAGCTGCCCTGTGGCACGTGGAATCTTCCAGCACGAGGGATCGAACCTGTGTCCCCTGCATTGACAGGCAGATTCTCAACCATTGAGCCACCAGGGAAGTCCAGTTACTAATCTTTTTAAAGGAAGGTTGTACTTTTCCCCTACATGTTAATTTATAGGAGTAGATTTAGCTAGGTTAAGCTATGGTAACAAGCTAACTCTGAGTCTCGGAAGTTCACATAACAAAATGTCTTCCTTGCTTGCCCTGCAGGTCGCTTGTGGGGCATTGGGGCGCAAGACTACACAGTCACTCTGGGGCCAGGCAGACTCAGGAGTCTGCTCTCCTGTAGCTGCAGTGCAGGCTTCCTCGGCGGATGACGGGGAGACAGGAGAAGGTCAGGGACTCTGCACAGGCTTTTCACTAGCCACGTGGCCTGGTTTAGCAGAGATGGCTTCTGTGTGCACTCCTGTCTGTGCCCCAGCTGTCTTCTTTCCTGGATATTCATCTTTGACAACTTCTTTGTGCAGTAGAATTGAATCCTCAGTCTTCATATCAGTCTTTATTAATAGTATACTTTAAGTAATAAGATTATCAGTTGTGTCAACTCCATTTTTCCTTGCTTTCCACATTACAATTTATTGTGCAAAGGTTTAAATAATAAGTTTGGGGCACATCCATGTTTTTCTTTGATATCTTTTGTTCTTATACATCACAAATTTTCTAAAAGCCAAAAAATAAGCTATTTTCTTTGAGTTGTCTAAAATAGATTTTTATTTAGCTCTGTAAGACACTTAAAGCTCATCCAAGTATATAGTGTCAAATTTTAGTATGTGGAGAAGTTGGAACTATCATATCCTGCTGGTAGGCATAGACGGAAAAACTGCTTGGAAAACAGACTGGCTGACTGTTAGGAACAACTCACTTTAGGAAAACAGCTCCTCAAAAGGTTAAATATAGAGTTACTGTATGACCTGGCGATTCCACACCTAGGTACCTGAAACACATGAAAACATAGGTCCACACAAAGACTTGAACCCAAATTCTCACAGCAGCATCATTCACAATAGCCAAAAAAGTGGACACCACTTCTTCTGAACCCACTGACTGTGGTGACTCAGCTTCTTCAGACAGACCCAAATTGTGGTATAGCTATACAATGGAATATTACTTAGCAATAAAAGGGAACAAGTTACTGATATATGCTCTACCGCAGGTGAAAACATCATGCTAAGTGAAAGAGGCAAGGCATAAAAGAACACATATGACCACAAAAGATTGTGTTGCATGATTCTATTTATCAGATCAGATCAGATCAGTCGCTCAGTCGTGTCCGACTCTTTGCGACCCCATGAACCGCAGCACGCCAGGCCTCCCTGTCCATCACAAGCTCCCGGAGGTCACTCAGACTCGCATCCATCGAGTCAGTGATGCCATCCAGCCATCTCATCCTCTGTCGTCCCCTTCTCCTCCTGCCCTCAATCCCTCCCAGCATCAGAGTCTTCTCCAATGAGTCAACTCTTCGCATGAGGTGGCCAAAATACTGGAGTTTCAGCTTTAGCATCATTCCTTCTAAAGAAATTCCAGGATTGATCTCCTTCAGAATGGACAGGTTGGATCTTCTTGCAGTCCAAGGGACTCTCAAGAGTCTTCTCCAACACCACAGTTCAAAAGCATCAATTCTTCGGCGCTCAGCCTTCTTCACAGTCCAGCTCTCACATCCATACATGACCACAGGAAAGACCATAGCCTTGACTAGGCGAACCTTTGTTGGCAAAGTGATGTCTCTGCTTTTGAATATGCTATCTAGGTTGGTCATAACTTTCCTTCCAAGGAGCAAGCGTCTTTTAATTTCATGGCTGCAGTCACCATCTGCAGTGATTTTGGAGCCCAGAAAAACAAAGTCTGACACTGTTTCCACTGTTTCCCCATCTATTTCCCATGCAGTGATGGGACCAGATGCCATGATCTTCGTTTTCTGAATGTTGAGCTTTAAGCCAACCTTTTCACTCTCCACTTTCACTTTCATCAAGAGGCTTTTTAGCCCCTCTTCACTTTCTGCCATAAGAGTCGTGTCATCTGCATATCTGAGGTTATTGAGATTTCTCCCAGCAATCTTGATTCCAACTTGTGTTTCTTCCAGTCCAGCATTTCTCATGATGTACTCTGCATAGAAGTTAAATAAACATGGTGACAATATGCAGCCTTGACGTACTCCTTTTCCTATTTGGAACCAGTCTGTTGTTCCATGACCAGTTCTAACTGTTGCTTCCTGACCTGCATACAGATTTCTCAAGAGGCAGATCAGGTGGTCTGGTATTCCCATCTCTTTCAGAATTTTCCATAGTTTATTGTGATCCACACAGTCAAAGGCTTTGGCATAGTCAATAAAGCAGAAATAGATGTTTTTCTGGAACTCTCTTGCTTTTTCCATGATCCAGCGGATGTTGGCAATTTGATCTCTGGTTCCTCTGCCTTTTCTAAAACCAGCTTGAACATCAGGAAGTTCACGGTTCACATATTGCTGAAGCCTGGCTTGGAGAATTTTGAGCATTACTTTACTAGCGTGTGAGATGAGTGCAATTGTTCGGTAGTTTGAGCACTCCTTGGCATTGCCTTTCTTTGGGATTGGGATGAAAACTGACCTTTTCCAATCTTGTGGCCACTGCTGAGTTTTCCAAATTTGCTGGCATATTGAGTGTAGTACTTTCACAGCATCATCATTCAGGACCTGGAATAGCTCCACTGGAATTCCATCACCTCCACTAGCTTTGTTTGTAGTGATGCTTTCTAAGGCCCATTTGACTTCACATTCCAAGATGTCTGGCTCTAGGTCAGTGATCACATCATCATGATTATCTGGGTCGTGAAGCTCTTTTTTGTACAGTTCTTCTGTGTATTCTTGCCACCTCTTCTTAATATCTTCTGCTTCTGTTAGGTCCACACCATCTCTGTCCTTTATTGTGCCCATCTTTGCATGAAATGTTCCTTTGGTATCTCTGATTTTCTTGAAGAGATCCCTAGTCTTTCCCATTCTGTTGTTTTCCTCTATTTCTTTGCATTGATCACTGAAGAAGGCTTTCTTATCTCTTCTTGCTATTCTTTGGAACTCTGCATTCAGATGTTTATATCTTTCCTTTTCTCCTTTGCTTTTCGCTTCTCTTCTTTTCACAGCTATTTGTAAGGCCTCCCCAGACAGCCATTTTGCTTTTTTGCATTTCTTTTCCATGGGGATGGTCTTGATCCCTGTCTCCTGTACAATGTCACGAACCTCATTCCATAGTTCATCAGGCACTCTATCTATTAGATCTAGGCCCTTAAATCTATTTCTCACCTCCACTGTATAATCATAAGGGATTTGATTTAGGTCATACCTGAATGGTCTAGTAGTTTTCCCTACTTTCTTCAATTTCAGTCTGAATTTGGCAATAAGGAGTTCATGGTCCGAGCCACAGTCAGCTCCTGGTCTTGTTTTTGCTGATTGTATAGAGCTTCTCCATCTTTGGCTGCAAAGAATATAATCGATCTGATTTCGGTGTTGACCATCTGGTGATGTCCATGTATAGAGTCTTCTCTTGTGTTGTTGGAAGAGGGTATTTGCTATGACCAGTGCATTTTCTTGGCAAAACTCTATTAGTCTTTGCCCTGCTTCATTCCGTGTTCCAAGGCCAAATTTGCCTGTTACTCCAGGTGTTTCTTGACTTCCTACTTTTGCATTCCAGTCCCCTATAATGAAAAGGACATCTTTTTTGGGTGTTAGTTCTAAAAGGTCTTGTAGGTCTTCATAGAACCATTCAACTTCAGCTTCTTCGGCATTACTGGTTGGGGCATAGATTTGGATTACTGTGACATTGAATGGTTTGCCTTGGAAACGAACAGAGATCATTCTATCGTTTTTCAGATTGCATCCAAGTACTGCATTTCGGACTCTTTTGTTGACCATGATGGCCACTCCATTTCTTCTGAGGGATTCCTGCCCACAGTAGTAGATATAATGGTCATCCGAGTTAAATTCACCCATTCCAGTCCATTTTAGTTCGCTAATTCCTAGAATGTCAACATTCACTCTTGCCATCTCTTGTTTGACCACTTCCAATTTGCCTTGATTCATGGACCTGACATTCCAGGTTCCTATGCAATACTGCTCTTTACAGCATCGTACTTTGCTTCTATCACCAGACACATCCACAGCTGGGTATTCTTTTTGTATTGGTTCCATCCTTTCATTCTTTCTGGAGTTATTTCTCCACTGATTTCCAGTAGCATATTGGGCCCCTACTGACCTGGGGAGTTTCTCTTTCAGTATCCTATCATTTTGTCTTTTCAATCTAATCACACAAGGACCACACCCTTGTCTAACTCAATGAGATTAAGCCATACCCGAGGGGCAACCTGGGATGGGCGGGTCATGGTGGAGAGATATGACAGGGTGTGGTCCGCTGGAGAAGGGAATGGCAAACCACTTCAGTATTCTTGCCTTGAGAACCCCATGAACAGTATGAAAAGACAAAATGATAGGATTCTATTTATATGAGATGGAATAGTCCAGAATAGTCAGATTTATGGAGACAGAAACAGATTAGTGGTTGCCAGGCACTGAAGGAGAGAAGGGGGGGAACAGAGTTCCTTTTGAGGGTGACAGAATTGACTGTGGTCATGATACACAATGCTAAACACACTAAAAATCACTGTTATAGGTCAAATGGGTGAATTGTGTATGAATTATGTCTCAATAAAGGTATTGAAAAAATGGCAGAGTTTCAATTATTTAAACCATCAACCCTCACACACCCCTTCCTGGCAAATAGTACTATTCCTTTGTCCTTTCTTGAGATGTGTTCAGATATTTTTCATTCACAGAAACAAAAAATTTTTGAACCTCCTAAATTATGACATGCAGGATCAAGCACAGATCTCCACAGTAAGAGAGGAACTGGAGGAGGGAAGTGAGGGCTGCCGGCTTGAAGGGGAGCGACAGGAACGGGGGTCTGCATCTCCAGGCCGCCTTGGTCTCCTCATCCCTAGTGCAGGGCTCCATTCTGGTGACACCACTTCTGTTGAACCCACTGACTGTGGTGACTCAGCTTCTAAGTCTGTGGAAGGACAAGTGGATATTAAAGAGAGTGTGAACAGTCGCTGGAGCACCGCAGGCTCTCCTCTAACCTTCACTCTTGCCGACTGTGGTGGCTTATTCAGCAGTAGACACATAGTACTCCTCTGCCATGTGCAGATGCCGAGATGAAGACGACATGGACTTGCCTTGAGCAGATCACAGTCTACTTACTTTGCCATGGGTTTCTTTCCTTTTGCTGCATAGAGTATAAAAATATTTTTGGAATAAAATGCTATCCTAATTGCCAAGTAGTTAAGAAGGAATTTGAGGTTTTACTCCAACTTTATTTTCATTTAGTTGTAGTTTTTGTTCTTTAATGGCTGACTGTGTAATAATTGTAATAGATAACATTTGTTAGGCTGATTGTAATCATTGTCCTACTTGAGCCTCACCACTCACTCTCCAAGGAGCTGCTCTGTAGAGGGCTGCACTTATGCAGTGGGCCAGGGAAAACTCCAACTTTAGACAGCTAGTAATTGAGTCTGATGCCAGGTGGAGCGTTCTAAATTCACCAGTTTGTCAAAGGCCTGGGATATCCCACTTAAATACAGGCCCCCCAAAATCAGAGACTTTATCTTGCTTGTGTGATTTCCTGAACCCAAACATAGTAGGTGCTCAAGATATGTTACTTGGCAAATAAGTGAATGACCAGAGGGACCAACTGCAGGATGCAGGAATACTGTTTGTGCGGTGATTTCTAACCATCCTTCCATTACCTGAGAGCTAGGCAGGGTGGGCAATGTGTCTATTTTAGTAAGTGAGGAAACCCAGGTTGGCTGGGAAGTGACCTGTGCAGGTAAAAGCCAGAGCACATGCTAGAACCCAGGTCTCCTGGCTCTGTCATCTCTCTTTGCAACCCAGTCCCACCCCAATCTTAAAAGCATGGGTGTATTTCTCTCAAAATATTGCCCTGTGGGGGTGTGTCCCATTCCCACTGTGGGGTTGGCCCCCTTTAGGAACTTTGGGGAAGGTAGTAGATTTGAAAATGTGTCACTTTTGTCCTTTGAAAGTAACTTTTTCTATTTTTAAAACTATGGAGCATCAACTCAGTATTTAGCTTAGGGAGATCTTCAGCCCAAGTCTGTGTGTTCCCAGGGTGCTTGCCAACCAGAAGTCTAAAAAATATCACAGCAAAAATCAGTCCCAGGCATGGACCTGTCAGCTGACATGTTTCTGTTACATGAGAAAAATTATCTGGGGGAACATGTCTAAATTCTGTTTGCTCCATCTCCTCAAGTCACGTGGGTGGACGGACAGTTGATGGGCTGGGCTGAAGCCAGGTGACTTGGTGTCTCATCCTGCCTTTACTGCCAATTCTCTGTAATCTAACACAGTTATTACCCAGAACATGAAAAGCCATCAGAAAATGACCATGGGGCTGGGCCACCACTTGTTTCCTTTTAGCTATTAGGATGTAAAAGATACAGGGGCAAAACGTTGTCATCTTAACGGTATTTAGTATTTTTTAATACTAATTTCTTGCATAGAAAGTCTGTCACCTTTGCTGACCTTTAAGACTCAGCTAATGTAGCACCTCCTCTTTCCCCTTCCCTACCCTCCACGTGGTGGTCTCATTTCTGTCTCATTTCTGAGAAATGAGAAATGGGCTCCTGTCTCATTTCTGGAGCCCCTGTTTTGGATTATGCATAGATACAGAGGGCAGAGTCCTTCCCCTGTGGAATTCGAGATGAAGTAGGAGACAGACCTCTGTGAGGCTGCGCAAGTGGTGCGTGGCAGGAGTGCTGACTCGACCAGCCTGTCTGGAGGAAATGGCTGAGCCTAAAGGACCCTGGCAAGTTGCCCAGTGGCCTGTTTGGGGCCATGCATGTTGATACACCCTCTACGTGGTTTGGTCTTTAACACACACTACAACTCGGTGAGACTTTCCTAAGAGAAAGAACTTCCCTGAGTGCTTTTGAAGCCTGCTGTGCATGCCATCAAATGTCTCGTTTTAAGATTTGAGTTCATTTCCTGTAAGATAATCAGAAAGGAAAGGTCAAGCCTTTTAACACCTCCTTGCAAATCCCAAAGGTGGAGGTGTTATTAAGCATTTTCTGCATCTGGGACTTTCTTTTCTTCTTCAGGTTCATTGTAAAAATAAACAGACACACCTTTCTCTGGATCTACAGAACCATCATCATTTTCATTCTCAGACCTTAGGAATTCACTGCTCAGTATTGTCTAGTCATATCTTATGCCTCTTCCTGAGTCCAGAAAGCAATTTAGAAATTAAACCTCACCTGCAGATCCAGAGTGAGTGCTTTCAGAAGATTTTCTCTAAACTTAACCTGAAGTGACTGGTGTGCTTCAGAAAGATTTTGCATTCTGCTCAGTTTAAATGGCCTTGGTTTTTAGGATTGTCGGCTTGAATCAAGCATTCAGCAAGAGGATTTTGTTTCGCTCTGTGCATGTGTGGGTAAGGGTAGTAAGGAAATGAGCTTGCAAAGTCTGCTGTGCAGAGCAGACGGCTGTTCTTTCTCTGAAGTCACAATGTGGAAGGCTGAGAGCCTCCTGGAGATGGGGGTGCGGGACTGCTTGGTGGGGAGGAGAAGCTGCCCTCGCTCCCGTCTGCACAACTGCTTTCCCAGACGTGGGGTGCTGGGCTCTCCTGCTTCTCAGAACCACAGCTGCACAGAAAGGGCTCAGGGCACGCATCTCTGCTCCTTGTCCACAGTGGGTCTTGAGAAGGTCTGGGTCAGGCGGAGCTGAGCTCAGCAACACACAGGACATGATTGCTGCTGGGCACAGGTTTGTTGAACGCTTGAGCCTGTGAGTCAGGAAATCTGGGTGGATAGAAGTTGAAAGAATGAGGGCATTTTGTTTTATCCTCAGTATTCTTTCAAAACTCACGTGTCATTGTTTCTCCTGCTGCCTGTGTGGTCTCAGCCACCACCATTTCTTCCTGGGAAACACTTCAGTGGCTGTTTCACTGTTTCTTGGACATGCCAGACAGACCTTCTGTGCCGTCATGGGTGATCTTCCTTTTGGCATCGGCCTTTCCCCTGGAGCTCCTCATGGCTCCTCCTTCACCTTTTCAGGGAGACCAGCTCCTTTCTGCTGCCCGCCTCATCCTTCTTCCTTGCTTTATTTCTCTGCATAGCTGCTACTGTGTGATTCATTTTCTCTGTCAGTCCTCTGCACTAGAGCACAAACTCTGTGAGGGTGGAGAGATTTTTGCCTGCTCCAGCTCCTTTTAGAGTCCCCAGCACTTTATGTGATTATAGATTAGAAAGAATGGAAAATAAAATCAGTAGGGTGGATAGATTATCAATGTAGTCCCAATGGATATATGCTAATTTAATTAAAACTTTTTGTTATTTTGATTTTTTTTTTTAAAAGTCATCTTTCATTTCTTATTTTGAAACAAAATGCATAGTACTCGTTTCACTAGAAACGAGCCAATGCCAGCCCCATCCATCCTTTGCCTGTATACCCAGGCTCCACTTTGCATGTTAGAGTTTACACAGAACTCACAGATCACCTACTGCATGAACAAGGAAATCTAAGGCCCAAGGAGTCATGTGCTGAGACCAAGGTCATTCTGTTCCATCTCATTAGATTTGCAACCAGAGCCAGGGAAAGGAATCAACATTTATTGTTTGCCACATGAGAAACAGGTACTTGTTGCATTTTCTAAGCTAATCCTCATTGAGAAGTCTGCAGGGCGTGCGTTGTCACCCCTCTTTGTTTTATGAATGGAAAACCAGAAGCACAGAGCAGTAATGTGATTTGCTAGGTGTGCCTGACTAGACAGACCTGGATGGATGTGCCGGCCCTGTTCCTACCCAGAGCTGTCAGAGACACCCCTGAAGCCCCTCGTGTGACGCACAAGGAGCTTCCTTCTCGGCTGTGGTGGGGGTGTCTGAGAGCCGGCTCTCCATACCTGGTGGATTTGCTGCTTCTGCTCGGTCTCCCTTGTGTCCATTGGCTCAGTGTGTTCTGCTTTCTTACCGTGAGCTTGTTCTCAAGTTGACCTTTGTCTCTTTGGGCAATACTTTCCATGGCTCAGAGCCTGGGTGTGTTTGGGTGATTCTTTTGGGCTTTTGGTATTAAACCAAATTGAAATGGTAGTGCTAATTATGGGACTTGATTAATAATTTGTGTTGCAAAAGATTTTAAAAGTCTTCCCTAAACAAAAAAATATATAAGGGAAGTACAGTTACTCCATTGAAGCTGTTTACCAACTGGTGCAAAGCTGTTTCACAGACAAGTTTTTATGGTGCTCTGGTTACAGACAGTTGTTGGTGCATAGGCAGTATGTCCAAAACAGGTCTTTGGGCATGTGAAGGGGTGGCACGTTGCCCAGGAGAACAATTATTTTTGTGGGAGAAGAAGAGAAGAGATAGCATGAATAGGGCTGGGAAAGGGGGAACAGGGAGGAACTAGGTCTTGATTAATGGGAAAGATGGCACAGACATGCCAGGACTCCGCTTTCCTGAGAGATCATTCATTCCCTGGCTCCAGTTCTTCCTTCAGTGATTGTCACCTGTCACCACAGGTACTGTGATAGGCACCAGGGTGCCCACAGGAGTTCACATTCTGGTTGTGGAGAATGAGTTATAGCAGCCCAGTGATATCCTCTATGGGGGAACTATACCAGGACCGTGGTAGGCAAGAGGGTCATCGCGTGGTTGAGGGGCTCCACAGAGGAGAGGACACTCAAACTGGCCCTTGCAGGATAAGTAAGAGTGGATGGGAAGGGCGGCCTGAGGGAGCAGAGTGCTGTACGTGTGGGCTCCAGGCCTGAGACCTGTGGGTTTATTCTGTGTGTGGGCCCAAGAGGGTGCCCTGTGTGGCGCTGCCATGTTAAAAGGTGTGTGCATGTGGTTAGAGGACATTCAGTGGAGACGGGGGCCAGAAGAGGAGGGTGGAGTGTTCATGCAGGCGGAGCAAGGGAGAAGGTGGTCACACACACACAAAATGCCTCGGAAGGTTGTCCATCAACGATGGAAACTGTGCTGAGGTTCTTTGCCACATTCACTAGTATTTGAGCACTTAGTGTCGCATACTCTGGGGCTTTGGCTATTTTTGAATTAGTTTGGCTTTTATGAAAAGCCTCAAAGCAGTTCTCTCTGCATGAATGTACATTTCCATACCCCCATCAAATTTTACAACCTATGGGGTCCTATTCATATCAAGTTGCTGGTAAAATTAGAGAAAAATCTCAAAGCTGCTTTTCACTTTGTCTCACGTTTCTCCAATGGGGAAAAAGCCTGGAAGACTGTCAAAGAACTGGCTGTTCTCTTAAGTATTTGAGGAGAACAGTGTGAGTCATTGTAGCTCTTTGCTGGTATTTTAGTATCCGGTTTATTTTTAAACAGTTCTGTGCAACCAGAGTTTCTTCCGTGGTTTCTGTTACTATGGCTCCATAATATTTCCTCAAATCTGCTTGTTCATACTTTCACACACTTTAGTATCAAATTTACAGTTCCTTGGAATCAGAACATCTTATTCATGATACCCAAGAATGTTTCTCCAACTGCAGCATTTTCTCCCAAATTGAAAGAGTTAGCTGTTTCCCCCACTACAGATGTTGGGGAGAGAGGAGGTTTGGTTCTGTGGAGGACCATGCAGTTAGTGGTGGGTGGAGATGATTAGGGGGCTCCCCCCCAAGGTGAGGGGACCTAACAGGTGGACAGGCTGCCACTTTGCTGGGAAGTGATGGCCCTGGGTGTTTTGGTCCGGACACTCAGCAGACGGTTCTCTGTAGCAAGAGTGTGTGTGGTTCTCACTCTTACTTGTTTGTTCATGTATTTTTGGACTCGAGTGAAGCTTTCACTTTGGGAAGGTTTCTTGTTTTAAGATGCTGCAGTCAGAAGGAAAACAGTGCTGATCTGGCAGTCAGTGGCGAAGTTTGCCTTGCCTTCTCTTCCTGCCGTTCGGGACTGTTCAAGGGGATACTTTTCTGTGTTTCATTGCTTTGAGAAATGTGTATTTCTTAAAGGACTGTTCAGGATCTAGAGAAAGTCTGAGAGCAATATGGAATTGTATAGGTAGTTTGTTTCCAGTCTCTTAAAGTTTTTGACCTCTTCCACTTTTTCAGGGATAACCAGGTTGTCCTAGTAACAGACTAGGTTCTGGGCCTATGCCTGGGACTTGTTGTAGGGGGCTCATCCGACCAAACATTCTCAAATTCTGCTATAAATATGTGTTGACTCAATGACAGCAGTTCCTAATACTTGAGAATTTAAAGTGTGGTGTCACTGACTGGACCTTTGGTTACTAACACAGCTGCTCCCACTGATTCAGAGAGAACCATTTTGAACAACAAAAACCAAGTAAAAACTGCTTCTGGGCTCTAGAGGCTGCCCAGGAGGCTCCAGGTGGGAAGGTCTGCCAACTCAGTGACTGTACAAGCTGGCCATTGTGGAACAATTGACTTTTAAAGAATCACTGAAAATTTTTTGCTTTCAGCTTGAGAAACATTTGTAGTTAATAATCTGAGTGACTAGTCTTTTCTCTGTGTCATCCAAGAGATGTCAATACATGGCTTCATGAAAGAAATTGCTCACAACAGTATATTATTGCTAAAATCAGACAGATCTTACAGAGGTGGGGGTGGGAGGCAGGGCTGGTTGAGAGGGAATCGTCAGGGAAGCTCTTCTGCGGATCTCTGGGCAGAGGCTCCTGTGGTGTTGGCGAGCTAGCCAGGCACTCACTTCAAGGAAGAGCAGCATTCTAAGAAGGAGTGGCAATTACAAAAGCTTTGTGGTAGAGATGAGCCCAGTGTGTTCGAGAAGCAGTGGGAAGATAATTGTGGCTGAGGCAGAGCAGGGTCAGCCAGGGAGGGAAGTCAGCCAGAGGGGCCTGCAAGGCCAGAGCACGACGGGACTGTGGCCAAGCTGAGGGCTTAGGGTTGAGCTCTGAGTGTGAGGGGTTTGGAGCAGGGAAGTGACATGATTTAAGTATTTTGAAAGATGGTCCCGAGGAGACTAGAAATTGAAAGTAAGGGTGGATTTTCTATTCTACCTAATATTGGTGTGACTTGGAAAAACATTAAACTTTTGTTTTCATTTTGTCTTTGACATTTTAGAGTAATTAATACTGCTTGCCTTCCTAGTGATTTGGGATTCTGTCAGGTTTTCTGGGCTCTTTGTGAGGAGAGCTATTGTGTAAATAAGTGCACTCTGGTTGTTAATTATAATAAAATTATCTCTGTGTGATCCTGTCAATTAAAACATGTAGTTAATAGTGTGTAAAATAGTTCTCAGCATAGCCAGCAGCTGGAAGATTACAAGTTATGAGAAACTCATCAAGTTAAACCACATGGGGATTTCTGTATAGAAGTGTGACACCAGTTCCTCCTTCCCGCCTCACTGCTCCGGTTTCAGGGTGTGCACCCACCTTGCTGTCTAACCCTTGAAGCCTGGGTGGCCTGTGCCCCCTGTCTACCCCCACCTCCCCCACCCCTGACCTCTCCCCAGGGATTCTTCTGTCTAGAACACCCTGCCCCTGTGTGTGTACACCCGCCTGCTTCCCATTGGCTCCCAGGGTTCATCTTGGCGTCCCCAGGCTGGGAAAGTGCCTGCTCTGGACATCCTATTCCTACCTTCCTCAGCACCATGATGGAGAGCAGCTGTTTCCACTCTGGACTGAGGTATTTCATCCATGTAATAATCCCAAGGAGTAATAGGAAGTATTGGTTTTATTTTCTAGATGAGGAAACAGGCTCAGAGAAGTTAAGAAACTTGCCCATAGTTATGTTGCTAGTGTGCCACAGGGATTCATTCATTGTTCATTCATTCTCTCATTACTGCCTTGTCATGCTGGACCCTGTGCCCACCTCCGGAATTCATCCATGAGTGAGGCAGGTGTGGGCTATGTGTTCATCTCCCTCCCCAGCCACCTGAGCTCTTGAGCAAGCATGCTTCCAGAGCAGGGCTCCTCCACAGGTGCTCGGTGAGTACAGAATGAATGAATGAATGCCAACAGCCTGCCCTTATTGGAGCCTTGGTTGGAGTGCTGTCTTATTAAGCCCCCCATCTTTTGTTTTGTTGGAGTCATGCTCACATTCCTAACCTCTCCTCTCCTTCATCTTTCATCGCCCGTGTCGTAGGAGGAAGCTTGGCCTGGTGCAGGGGCAGACTCTGGGGCTCCTGGCCTGGGTTTGAATCCCAGCTCTACTACTTCCACTGGAGCAGGGGGCATGGCAACCCACCCCAGTATTCTTGCCTGGAGAATTCCATGGACAGAGGAACCTGGCGGGCTCTACTCCCTGGGGTCACAAAGAGTTGGACATGACTGAGTGACCAGCACTTTCACTTTTCTGCTACTTCCTAGCTCTGTGGCCCTGATCAAGTTATTGAAGTGCTTTTGTGCCTTAATTCTTCATCTGTAAAATGAGGGCGATAGTAGCTTCCTGGTAACGCTATTCCGAGAATGAATGGTGCCTAGCACCTAGAAAGTGCTCAATAAATATTGACTTGTTAATTCTGCCATCTGCTGAGGACAGAGACTGTGTCCCATACCACCCTGAAGGCAATGTGAACACCTCACCACTCTCACTGGTGTCTGCAAATTGATTAGGGCTTGTAAACGTGGGCTGAGGGAAGAAAAGGTGGGAGACAGTAGTGGACTATCCAGGTTAGAGTTCCACCCTCGCTGTTACACGTCTGATGGCCATGGGGTATGTGGATGCTGACCAGGTAAGACCCTTGTGAGGGGCAGGCCTGCCTGAACCATGGCCAGCTTTTGGCCCCTTTTTTCCCTGGTCTTTTCCCCTGTTGTCCTAGGCTTGACAGGTTTCCTGTTTTGCCCTACTTGGCATCTCCCTTCTACCCATTTGGTCCCTATCAGACTTGATGTTTGAGTCCAGCAAATTATTATATCAGCTCGTGTGTTGCCAGTGCCCCTGTTAGCCATAGTGACTGATAACTAAAATGGCCCCTCATCACCTACTTTTTGCCCAAATGCTGCATCTGCTGCAGCCATAGTAGTGAGGTTTCTCAGTTTATTATTTTCATTTGCTTAATATTCTCATTCTTTTAATCAAGGAAGCACATGTAAATACATTTAAGTCATAAAGAATATACCAGGAGCTTGAATGTTAGTTCAAATTAAAGTATTCACACTTGTCTTACATCTCATTAGTAACCATCACACTATACATTTAGCATCTATCTCCAAGATTAGAGATATCAGTAAGAAATAAAGTGCAGGTACTTCAAGGTTAGATTTACTTTTGTTTTTTTAATTTTTATTTTATATTGGAGTATAATATAACATTTACAATGTTGTGTTTCAGGTGTATAGTAAAGTACTTCAGTTATACATGTATCTTTTCTTCTTTCTTTTTTTAGAATCTTTCCCCATGTAGATTATTATGGAGTACTGAGTAGAGGTCTCTGTACTCCACAGTAGGTCTTTTTTGATTATTTGATATATAGTAGTGTGTGTATGTTCGGAGAAGGCAATGGCACCCCACTCCAGTACTCTTGGCTGGAAAATCCCATAGATGGAGGAGCCCGGTAGGCTGCAGTCCATGGGGTCGCTAAGAGTAGAACATGACTGAGCAACTTCACTTTCACTTTTCACTTTCATGAATTGGAGAAGGAAATGGCAACCCACTCCAGTGTTCTTGCCTGGAGAATCCCAGGGATGGCAGAGCCTGATGGGCTGCCGTCTATGGGGTCGCACAGAGTCGGACATGACTGAAGCAACTTAATAGCAGCAGAAGTGTGTGTATGTTAATCCCAACCTCCTACTTAATTGGTATCCCTCCCTTTCTCCTTTGGTAATCAGAAGTTTGTTTTCTAAGTCTGTGAGTCTCTTTCTGTTTTAGAAATAAGGTAATTTGCATCAGTTTTTAAGATTCTACATATAAGTGATATCATATGATATTTGTATTTCTCTGACTTGACTTCACTTAGAATGATAAATTTACTTTTGAACCTGAACTGTCAGAAGCTTTCATTTTGTAGTTCTTAAATTTTCCCATTGGCTCAAACCAAATAGAAAAACTGGATGACCCAAATCATGGAGGTGTTTTTTTTGTTTTTGTCAGCATGCTGTTCATTCTTCTCTCTCTTTTTCTTTTTCTTTTTTTAACTTTCTGGCCACACCATGTGGTATACAGAATCTTAGTTCCCCAACCAGGGATCAATCAAACCTGCACCCCTTGCAGTGAAAGTGCAGAGTCTTAACCACTGGACCACCAGGAAAGTCTTAGCAGTGAAGGTTATTGCAAATGACCTTACTCTTAGGGTGACTTGGCTTGAGTACACTCAAATTCTCTTATCATCTCTTGCCAGTAGGAGGCTCTTCTAAAACATTTTAAACTCAGAGAAATTTAAGAGCTTGCTTCATCTCACACTCTTTAATTGAAGGTAGTGGGATGTTGAGAAAATGCCCAAGGTCCCACAGCCGTTTGTGTGGCAAATTTAGAGGGAGTCTTCCAAATTTTGGCTGTGAGAGCCCTTCATAAGAGTGAAAAATGACTTCTGAATCATCAAAAAGTAAATACGATCAGTGTAGCTTTATTGGGTTTGTTTATTTGAGGTATATGAATATCTAATGTGTATTTTTGTTTAAAAATTGGCATTCCCGGCAATGTATACCCAGTGATACCCTAAACCAGACAGATGAACCACTCCCATCGCTGCCTATTAGGGGGAATTAATTGTGTACAGGCATTGACAACCTCCCTCTAGGTGAAAGGACATCAGCCTGCCAGGATATCCAAGTATGGGTAGCTGTGTCTAGGAAATGTTGAATGGAGTGAGTCCTGAACATTCTGAAAATGTGTACATCAAAGGAATTTCATATGTAAAGCTTCAAAAATTTAAAAACATCATTTGTATGACTGTGCCAGGTCTTAGTTGTGGCGCATGGCATCTTTGATCTTCCCTGTGGGGTCTTTAGTTGAGGTGTGTGGAATCTAGTTCCCTAATCAGGAATTGAACCTGGACCCCTGGCATTGGGAGCTAGGAGTCTTAGCCACTGGACCACCAGGGAAGTCCCTCTCATAAATGTTTGTTTACTGGAAGCTTTTAAAATCAAACAAAAAAACCCCAGGAAGTCTGATCTCTGTATTTACCAAGTGAGAAATTAGAAGCTGTGATGAGGCTCCCTTGTCTCCCCTACAGCTGAAGTCTCCTTTTTACAGGCGCTTATTCTTCTCTTTTCCCTTTTCTGTTTCTTATTCATGTATAATATTGTCAATGCTATTTCATCTTCTAAAATGTCTTCAGATTCATCGTGTGAAACAAGCAAGTCCCCAAAGACCATGGTGTGTTTTTGAGTCATTTTTTCTCCTGTGCCTCTCAAGGTATCTTTCTTGAGTGTGTAATCTCCCCTGTACATGTAGGTTGAGGATGTCGGATCAAACTCTTGCTTTTTGAACTGTGTTTTAGAGGTTAACCAAATATTAGAATGTGTGAGCCCAGAGCCCCCGATGAAGTAACAGGACAGAGTGGGAAGCTGTGTGTACTCTGACCTTCCCCCAGTCTTGGTGCTGACTGGGAAAGACCCAGACCCCAAGGTTATTGACAGTGGGGGCCGGGTGCGATGTGGGCCAAGACGTGATGTCATGTAGCTGTTCGGAGCGATGGGGAGACAGCACGGACAACAGGGGAAATGCTCATTATGCAACTGAAAAAAGCCAACCGCAGGATGGCGTGTTTGCTGTGATTGCAGCAGAGACAGACTGTAGACGGCAGAGGAAAGGGCTGAGTAATGAGAATGCAGCTGGCGGAACTGAGCCCCACTGAGAGGAGCTTGGTTTTGACAGCTCTGTGGTAGCCGAAGGAATAGACATTTGGACTTGAAACTGTCACAGGTTCAGCAGTATGCTGCTGCTGCTAAGTTGCTTCAGTCGTGTCTGACTCTGTGCGACCCCATAGATGGCAGCCCACCAGGCTCCCCGGCCCCTGGGATTCTCCAGGCAAGAACACTGGAGTGGGTTGCCATTTCCTTCTCCAATGCATGAAAGTGAAAAGTCAAAGTGAAGTCGCTCAGTCGTGCCCGACTCTTTGCGACGCCATGGACTGCAGCCTACCAGGCTCCTCTGTCCATGGGATTTTCCAGGCAAGAGTACTGAAGTGGGGTGCCATTGCCTTCTCCTCAGCAGTATAAGGTGAGTCCAATGAGCAAAGCTCTGGGAGCCAGGTCGTCACAGCCAGGTGGGAACGCACCTGCTTTGGAACTGGTGCTGTGCTGCGCAAAAGCAGCACCACGTCTGACAGTGGGAATAGCATCTCTGTTTAAAAAAATTTGTTTATCTCTCATCTAACCCAATATGATTGTTTTCTGTCAGAAAAAGAGGCCCTATAGTGTTGACTAGACAAAATGAAACGCTCCCAAGTTTCAGGAGGTGGTTTTCACAGCAACACCAAGCTCTCTGTGAGAGAGGCTGACAGCCTTGTTAATCTCTGGAAGTACTTTTGAGCATGTTTGGCCCACTCTGCACACCCAACCCCACCCCGTACGTGCTTCTGGAGGACCCTCCCCACCCCATCCGGGCGTGGGGCCTGCTGAGCCATGGCCTCAGTGTGTTTCCTTCAGACGGAGCTGTTTTCCATGGTTGAGGTACGTGCACTACACAATGTTCCAGAGATATAAGTCCTTTATTTGCTGATCTCTATCTCTTCCTTTGAGGAATGTTCAGTTTTCCAGATGAAATCATTGGAAACAAAATAGGCTGTGCTGCACATTTGAGCCATTAAAAAAAAAAAGTGCTTTGTCGGTTGTGCAGCCCCCGTGTGGGAGGTGGCTTGAGGGCTAAAGAAAAGCAGGCAATCCCATCCTTTCTTAGGAGGAACTGACTGGACATACAGGGAGAGCCTGAACTGAGGCTGGAGGCAGAGGGTTCCCAGCAGCTTGTGGGCCCTGCTGGTGGTCCGCCCCCGGGGCTGAGCAGGAGAAGGGCTTCCTGTGTGGCTGGTGGTAGACAGCCCGGCCCTGAGCCACACAGCCCCCACTGTGGTTGCTAAACCAGTTGCGGTTTAGTTTAACGTGTGCAGTAGTGTTTATAGAAGAATTTTAACCACTGGAGCCAAAACATCTTCACATAAATGCCCCAATTATTTCCCGTCGGTGGATCTTCAGTCTGTATGAATCAAAATTGCCCAGACTTTTCACTTCAACTTTTCTCATCCTGAATCCATCTAGCAAGTTTTTATTGAGTGACTGCTCTGTGGTCTTCTGACTTGAGTTTGGAAAGGGTCGCTGTGTTGAGAATAAATTGAAAGGCAGGGCAAGCCAGGACACCATGGGGAGATGACTGCAATCATGCAGCGGAGAGGTACTTCCGGCCAGCAGAGCTGTTGGGGTTTCAAGAGGGGCCGGTCGGTCCTTTTTCGAAGCTGTGGTGCAGTCACATGGCTCAGAGGGCCACGCCTTCATTCCTGGACAGGCCACTGACAAAACAAAGTGAGGTATTTTCATTAATGGTTTTTGTATCCTAAAAATATTATGTGGTGATAGTCAAAATTTTCAAATAATTTAGAAGATGACGAGGTAAAATATGCAAGTTTGCTCCCCACTGCCACAAGTTTGAGACTACTGGGACTTGCTGCACATTGACATACTTTGGGGGTTTTTTTGGCTGCGCTGGGTCTTAGCTCTGGTATATGGGATCTAGTTCCCTTACCAGGAGAAGGCAATGGCACCAGTACCCTTGCCTGGAAAATCCAATGGATGGAGGATCCTGATAGGCTGCAGTCCACGGGGTCGCTAAGAGTCGGGCACGGCTGAGCGACTTCACTTTGACTTTTCACTTTCATGCGTTGGAGAAGGAAATGGCAACCCACTCCAGTGTTCTTGCCTGGAGAATCCCAGGGACGGGGGAGCCTGGTGGGCTGCCGTCTATGGGGTCGCACAGAGTCGGACATGACTGAAGGAACTTAGCAGCAGCAGCAGCAGTTCCCTTACCAGGGATCAAACCTGGGCACCTTGCATCGGGAGTGCAGAGTCTTAACCTCTGGACCACCAGGGAAGTCCCCTGATTGTGTTTTAATACCAGTGGGATCAGACTGTATCTATGGTGTCACACTTGATTCCACTTGATATGCAGGAACACTGTTGCGTCCTTCATCCACGGCTGTACACACAGTCCCCTGCCCTTTCTCCTCTGGCTGCCTGTGTTCCACTCTGGGTCTGTATCAGCTGCAGTCCATGGGGTCGCTAAGAGTAGAACATGACTGAGCGACTTCTTTCACTTTTCACTTTCATGCATTGGAGAAGGAAATGGCAACCCACTCCAGTGTTCTTGCCTGGAGAATCCCAGGGACGGGGGAGCCCAGTGGGCTGCCGTCTATGGGGTTGCACAGAGTCAGACATGACTGAAGTGACTTAGCAGCAGCAGTTGGATCAAAGGCTAGGTGTTTCTTTTTTGTCATATATATCACATGTTGAGAGGCAGCGCAAGTAAGGACAGGTATGGAAGACCATGCATACGAGTGCTTGATTTTCAGTAGTGCATCTTACAGCTACTTGAGGCTTGAATTTTTATCAGTTAGCAGATAGAAGATCTGAGTTGCCATGCAGCTCCATTCCTCCCTGGAGTCCTCAGTGACGCCTCAGACAAGTCTGTGGGCTCTGGCCCTGCTGGGGCTGCTGCTAGGACCTTTGTTTCCAGGGGCCGCCCCCTGCTAGGCCCCTCCCCTGTCCTTCACACACTTCATACCCACTTGCTCTCCACCTTGGGTCCTCAGAGAGGCATGACCATTCTGCCTCCCCAAGAGCTTCCCTCCACTCACTCACAGCACCTCATTCATCTCTGTTCTAGCCCTATTCACACTCGCAGCTGTTTTCACCTTACTGTGTGTCAGTCTGCCCTGCTCGGACACCTGGCCTGCGCGTGCAGGGCCTGTGTCAGTCCTGCACATTGCTCCATCCGTGGGACTCTGAGTGACCGGCACGTAGTAAGTTCTCAAAATCGGTGTGTAGAATGAATGGGAGATCCACTCCTTACTGAAGGAATGATTCTCCCTCACTCTGGGCCAGAGAGTGGCTTAGAAGAAACTGTAGGTACTTCATTAATAAAGAATCTCCCACCCTGGACAAGGAGGGAAGAACAAAGCCTAGACCCAGCATATGCTCACGGCCAGACCTGCAGGGCAGCACAGGTCAGGCTAGTGTTGTGTGTGGGCAGCATCAAGGATGCCTCCCTTCTTCTCTGCCTTCTGAAGTCACCGAGGATTAGAGGTGGCTTCTCCAAGGCCGACTTTGAGGGTAGATGAGGTGCTAATGGTAAAGAACCTGTCTGCCAATGTGGGAGACATGAGTCATAGGTTCAATCTCTGGGTCAGGAAGATCCCCTGGAGGAGGGCATAGCAACCCACTCTAGTACTCTTGCCTGGAGAATCCCATGGGCAGAGAGCCTGGTGGGTTACAGTCCATGGGTCCGCAAAGAGTCAGACATGACTGAGTGATTTAGTATGCACGTGCAAGCTACATACGCCTTTTCTCAGAATGTTCTTGCCTTTTGACCTAATGACCTGTTCTGTTTCTTTTTCTTGGAACAAATTAAGGGCATTAAGGGGAGCTGAATGTACTTAGGTAATGTGTACCGTTACTTACCTGATATCTTTTATCAGGCCCAAATGGGAGGAGAGAAGTTATGCCAGCTCCCAGGTTGGACCAAGGGCACCCTTGGCAGCCTCCGTTAACCTTTGAGATTCTGCCCACCGTTTTAGGAATGGCTCTGACTAGGGGCTTCCCAGGTGGCGCTAGTAGTAAAGAACCCATCTGCTAAGAGACGTAAGAGATGTGGATTCAATCCCTGGGTTGGGAAGATCCCTGGAGGAGGGCATGGCACCCACTCCAGTATCCCTGCCTGGAGAATCTCATAGACAGAGGAGCCTGGTGAGCTATGGCCCATAGAGTTGCAAAAGGTCAGACATGACTAAAGCAACTTAGTACGTACTGACTCACAGTGTTTACATCCATCAGCAGCTGAAGTCACTGGAACCCAGAGATCTGGGAACTTTTTCCCCCACCTCAGTCATGCCTGGATTCCTGAAGAAAGTCTCTTAGAATGTATTCAGCAGTCGTCTTCTGAGGGCCTGCTGTGTACCCAGGTTACACATGGGGGACCACAGATGTGTTTATCAGCAGTGGGAGGAGAAGGGCCGATGATTTGTACATCTTTACCTTAGGATTTTCTTGTTCTCAAGTCTCAATTTGTTTTTTCTACACTTTTGATGGGAAGATAAGGTCCCAGGACAGCTCAGTTCAGTTGCTTAGTCATGTCCAACTCTTTGCCACCCCATGGATTGTAGCATGCCAGGTTTCCCTGTATCACCAATTCCTGGAGTTTGCTCAAACTCTTGTCCATCGAGTTGGTGATGCCATCCAACCATCTCATCCTCTGTCTCCCCGTTCTCCTCCCGCCTTCAGTTCTTCCCAGCATCAGGGTTTTTCCACTGAGTCAGCTCTTTGCATCAGATGGCCAAAGTATTGGAGCTTCAGCATCAGTCCTTACAATGAATATTCAGGGTTGATTTCCTTTAGGATTGACTGGTTTGATCTCCTTGCAGTCCAAGGGACTCTCAAGGGTCTTCTCCAGCACCACAATTCGAACATATTACTTCTTTGGCGCTCAGCCTTCTTTATGGTCCAAGTATCACATCCATGCATTACTACTAGAAAAATCATAACTTTTATTATATGGACCTTTGTCAGCAAAGTGATGTCTCTGCTTTTTAATATGCTGGCACTTCACAGGCTCTTAATCGATCTTGTGCAGAACTGATCTTCTGTTAGTGTCTAAGCCAGGACTGAACCCAGGCAAAAAATGACTTCCTGAAAGTGAACTTTTCAGGTGTCAAGTTGCTTCTCTGCCCAGAGCAAGCACTGCTCTCCCCTGCACCTGCTCCTGCAGCTGCTCCCTGGGGTTGCCAGGCAGCTTAGCCAGTGGCTTGATTTGGCCACTTTGAGACTCGCCTGAGCCAGAGCTCAGATATTCCCTGAGAAGCCTGAAACAGAGACCAGCTGCTCTGGTTAGAAAGCTCTCTGCTGCTGCGGTTGTGTGCTGGGGTGCTTCTAGGAGAGCCTCGGCTCAGAGCATGGGATCCCACCAGAAGGGGATACTGTGAGGTGCAGCACCAGGGCCCTGGCCTGCGAAGCCTGCCCAGCCATTGCGATATCCAGGGTCAGGAGGACACGCTGCCTCTGTGGCTGTGGAGCAGAGGTCTTGCCAGCGTGCTGCCAGGTAGAGTGAATGTGCAGCACTCGAGCCACTCTGCCTGCTTACAGAGTGCATGCATGTGGGGTGCTTGGCCGCAAGGCACCATAACTTGCTCTTTAAATGTATTGAGAATAGGGGGCTGTGTTCAAGTTTGGAAGCTAGAAATCCATCAGATTAAACCTTTTAATCCACAGTTAGATCTTAGGTTATAAGACACCTAATTTATTTAAACTTGAGATTGTTTCTAGAAAACATCTTAGTATGATAGAGAATAGTACCTCCGTAAGCAGGCACAGTTGATGTCCTGCTTGGGTGACCATGGACCAGTTACCTAGCCTCCCTTAACCTCAGTTTTATCAGCTCAAAGTATAGATGAAAGTGATTATACCTGCTATCTAATAATAATCGCATTGTGACTTAGTACGTGTCACTTACTGGGGACCATGTACTGTTCTCCTGGTATGTCTGGCCGTGTTGGACCTTCACAGTAATTCTGTGATACGAGTTACATTATTGTCTCTTGTTGACAAGATAAGGCCATTGAGGCACAGAGAGGTTAGGTACCTTGCTCACTGTTGCCTGGCTAATGAGTAGCACATCTGGGATTAGAGCCCAGGCAGCTCATGTTCCTTACTGTGCTTGTAGACTGTCTCACAGGGAATCCCAGAATTATAGCATGGAAAGTCACCTAGAACAGTCTTGCACCTTTAGGTGTAACAGTGTAGATCACTCTGCCTTCTCCCTCCCATGTCTCAGCTGTCTCCTGACTGTGGTAGGAGCATTTCAGATCTCTGGCTGTGAGATCTCAGTGCAGGGTGCTGTGAAGGAGGCTGGAGTCTCACTCTGTCACTAAGAAGTCAGGGAATCTCATGGGGCTGTGGATGGATCATTCCATCAGTGTGATTTGTGCTTGTGAACATAGCTGGAGTCCTTCAACTTCTTCCTTCTAGCAGGGGAAATTATCACCCCATTGCCCTCACTTGGATTTAGATCATTGAATCATTGCTCAGAGATGATCACTTTAGCTTGTTTGTCTTTACTTCTTCTAGCTGACCCTCACACAGACTGTGTCAGAATAAACTGGTCTGAATCCAGGGCCTCAGTGGCTGAGATGAGCCAGTCATGGGAAGAGGGAAACAGCCCCCAACACAAGCAAAGCCTGGTGGGAACTGGAGAGTGGAGTCAGGTGTCAAAGATGGATTATTTCCACTCACATTTTACCCCAGATCCTCATCATGTGGGATGAGTAGGACAGGCTGGAACAGGGCGAGCCCAGAGATGCAGCGACTCTGCTTTTGCCTGTTCTCCTTGCAGGGTCTCTGCCCCTTTCTCCAAGGGATGAGGCGTTAAGTGTATCAGCCTGTTGATTTAAGTATGCAGACTGTTCTTCAGAAAGCTTTTTGAAGTCTTCAGTAAGATGTTGCAAAGGTTTACTTGTTAATGTGAAATACACACCACACATATAACACGCACATGTATGTCAGCACCGAGTTTGGAGTGTTTGACTTTCTTCCACCGAAGGAGACATTGTGACCTGTGCTGCATTGAAGGCAGTCATGGAAATGGAAGTTGTGAAATGCAGACAGCCTGCTTCTTTACGTTGGGAATTTAAAACCTGCAATGTTGTGTTCTTTGTTTTATAGGTGTGTCCCCAGACTTTGAGCATCTGAGGCGGACCTCTAATTTAAGCACTGCCTGCTGCTCCCTCACCCTTTGGAGAGATGTCTGTCACTTACGATGATTCTGTTGGAGTCGAAGTGTCCAGCGACAGCTTCTGGGAGGTAACGCCCATGCTTTCTTCTGGATGAATGCAGAGACCAAGCCAGTGGTGCCTGACACCCCCTCTTTATTGACTGGGGGTGGAGTGATGAGATGACCATACACCAGAACCAGCCAGACCTCCAATCTAAGTGGCAGCGAGTATGGCGTAACTCTCTGTGAGGATGGTAAACTTACCTTGCTAGAAAAGTTTGATAACAGAAGAGGTTAGAGATGTTCATTAAGGTCTAATCAGTTTGTCTATTCTCATAGCTTCCTTTCCATGCTCAACCCTGCTGTGACTTGAAATGACATACACTGATTACCAGGCTTGGTCTCAGTAGCGGCATTACTCTTGAGTTTTGTAGAAAAATGGGTGGTAGTGATGTGACACCACGTTGGGCAATGCAGACAAGTAGCCGGGAGGCTGAACAAATTGCCCTTGGACTTCTTGGAGCATCTTCTTGTCTGTCTGTGCCTGCGACGAATTCCTTTCCTAATCAGATTATGTTGTGGCTTGGGGTTTTTGTTTGGTTTTTAGTGGAGATCATTCTTCCTGAGTCCCATTTATTTCTTTGTTGTTGTTTTGTCACTCAGTCGTGTCCGACTCTTTGCGACCTCATGGCTCGCCAGGCTCCTCTGTCCATGGGATTTCCCAGGCAACAGTATTGGAGTGAGTTGCCATTTCCTTCTCCAGGGGATCTTCCTGACCCAGGGATCTTCCCCACATCTCGTGCACTAGCAGGCAGATTCTTTACTGCTGGGCCACTTGGCACTTACTTCTTACCTGCTGGATAAAACGGAGTCCATGAAATCTTGCTTATGTGGCTACTTGGGCTTCCCAGGTAGCTCAGTGGTAAAGAATCCAGCTTCCAATGCAGGAGATGCGAGTTCGATTCTTGGGTGGGGAAGATCCCTGGAAAAGGAAATGGCAACTCACCCCAGTATTCTTGCCTGGGAAATCCCATGGACAGAGGAGCCTGGGTGGGCGGGCGGGCTACAGTCCATGGGGTCACAAAAGAGTTGGACATGACTTAGCAACTAAACGTGTGTCAAAACCCCTGGAACCATCCCAACAGCTGTGGGCTTAATGGAAAGAGCACTGGCTTTGTAGTTGGAAAGCTCCAGGTTCTGATCCCAGCTGCGCCATTACTAGCCATCTGTGTGACCTTGGGCAAGTTGCTTGACTGATCAGCTTCAGTGTTTTCAGCTCTAAGAGGGATGATGGTACTGGTCTTCAAGAGAGGCTGCCACCATGAGACAAGAATGGTGACATCGGAGCCCTGTGATGCTTTCCTGAGACAAAAGGCCCAAGTGCTGCAGAGCCCCATGGTGCAGCCTGTGGTTTGCTGGAGACAAGAATGGAGTTCTGTGAACTTAGATTAATTAGATGTGAGATTTTGTCTAACATCAAATACTATCAATATTACAGTCTTAACACAGACAAGTGATCACAGGAGCCCAACTCAAACTTCTCTGAACACTTTTCTTCTCTGTGTATTGGGGGAAAGATCATCATTGCCTTTTAGCTGACTACTTTATTAGAAGTCAGTGTTTATTGACCACCTACTGTATGCTAGGCCGTGTGAGTTCCCATGGGAAGTATGACCGTCTGAGTCCCTGTTCCTCAGCTACCTTCCTGGTGGGGATCCAGGCTGGAGCTCAGTCTCAGTAGCCAGAGAGGCATGTGTGATCTGGGAAACAGCTCAACAAAGGCAGCAACAGAATTGTGGGCACGTCCCAGCTGCTCAGCAGCAGCGGCCCCTTGGCACGGTCAGGTGCACCCTCACGGCACGCAGGAGGATTGGTGGTGAAGCTGGATCAGAACAGGCAGTTCTGAGATGCAGGTGGAGGTGCCTCAGGGACGTGACTGGGATTCAGGACCTGCATGGCCCGTAGGCAGGTCTGGGTTCACAGACAGTTGGGCCCTGGAGCCCGTGGCCTGCCCAGCATCGTGGAAGCCCTCGGGGACCCGGCGCTGACTGCAGAGCCTCCCTGTAAGTGCCTGTGAAGCCGGCCTTTAGAAATGCAGGTCCTCATCCGTCACAACACTGATCTGAAACTATCGGCAGAATCCTTTACAGTTATGGGGAAAGCTCCTGTTTGGTAACTGTGGTAACAGTGCCATTGGCCTCAGTCAGCGCCTGCCTGGAGCACGGTGGCAGTACAGGGGCGCACACAAAAGGCCTCATGAGGGATGGACCTGGAGAGGCCAGGGACAGGTTCAGACACAGGCTTTGGAACCAAGTGGCCTGCCTTGTCACTTACTGTGTGTGTGTGTGTGTGTGTGTGTGTGTGTGTGTGTGTGTGTGTGTGTGTCTTTAGGCAAGTTACTACTTTGGAACCAAGTGGCCTGCCTTGTCACTTACTTGTGTGTGTGTGTGTGTGTGTGTGTGTGTGTGTGTGTGTGTGTGGCTTTAGGCAAGTTACTACTTTGGAACCAAGTGGCCTGCCTTGTCACTTACTCTGTGTGTGTGTGTGTGTGTGTGTGTGTGTGTGTGTGTGTGTGTGGCTTTAGGCAAGTTACTACTTTGGAACCAAGTGGCCTGCCTTGTCACTTACTCTGTGTGTGTGTGTGTGTGTGTGTGTGTGTGTGTGTGTGTGTGTGTGTGTGTGGCTTTAGGCAAGTTACTACTTTGGAACCAAGTGGCCTGCCTTGTCACTTACTGTGTGTGTGTGTGTGTGTGTGTGTGTGTGTGTGTGTGTGTGTGTGTGTGTGGCTTTAGGCAAGTTACTACTTTGGAACCAAGTGGCCTGCCTTGTCACTTACTGTGTGTGTGTGTGTGTGTGTGTGTGTGTGTGTGTGTGGCTTTAGGCAAGTTACTACTTTGGAACCAAGTGGCCTGCCTTGTCACTTACTGTGTGTGTGTGTGTGTGTGTGTGTGTGTGTGTGTGTGTGTGTGGCTTTAGGCAAGTTACTACTTTGGAACCAAGTGGCCTGCCTTGTCACTTACTGTGTGTGTGTGTGTGTGTGTGTGTGTGTGTGTGTGTGTGTGTAGCTTTAGGCAAGTTACTACTTTGGAACCAAGTGGCCTGCCTTGTCACTTACTGTGTGTGTGTGTGTGTGTGTGTGTGTGTGTGTGTGTGTGTGTGTGTGTGTGTGTGTGTAGCTTTAGGCAAGTTACCAACTTGCTTGTACTTACTGTGTGTGTGTGTGTGTGTGTGTGTGTGTGTGTGTGTGTGTGTGTTTAGGGTCTACTTTGGAACCAAGTGGCCTGCCTTGTCACTTACTTGTGTGTGTGTGTGTGTGTGTGTGTGTGTGTGTGTGTGTAGCTTTAGGCAAGTTACTACTTTGGAACCAAGTGGCCTGCCTTGTCACTTGTGTGTGTTGTGTGTGTGTGTGTGTGTGTGTGTGTGTGTGTGTAGCTTTAGGCAAGTTACTACTTTTTCTTATCCTCAAATTTCCCAATCTGTAAAATGGGGATATTAACAGTAGCTACATCCTAGCATGAGAGTTAGGGAATGAAAGTAAAAGTGAAAGTCGCTCAGTCATGTCTGACTGTTTGTGAGCCCATGGACTATACAGTCCATGGAATTCTCCAGGCCAGAATACTGGAGTGGGTAGCTGTTCCATTTTCCAGTGGATCTTCCCAACCCCAGGATTGAACCTTGGTCTCCTGTATTGCAGGCACATTCTTTACTGAGCCACCAGGGAAGCCCAAGTTAGGGAATGAATACATGTAAAGTGGTGTCAGGCATCAAGACAGGTGCCAGCTGGGAGCTCTGTCCCTCTGATGCGGGGGGTGGGGGTCACCACACACACACACACACAACATATAATCTGTTCCCGTGGTGGGTGTTGGTCAGCACTGTCTTAATAACCCAGTTGATGTCAGAAACTTCTGTGGAAAAATTAAGTAGCTAAATATAGTTCTATTATAGAAGTCTTCAGCTGCTTGTTAAAAAAATAAAATGTAGGTGAAAGTTGCAGTGTGTATTGTCAGCATATATTAAGTCAAGTGGCTTGAACAAGCCCTGTCACTGTTGTAAACCCCTAGGCTCCCTGTTAACTTCTTAACTGCAGTGTCAGTAGACAAGAACATCTCTTGTCCAAAGGATACAAAGGCAGATGGGTTTATTTTCTAGACAGGCTCTGCTCATCTGGTGGCGCTGTCCCTGACACCGCTCTTCAGCTCGCACAGAGCAGCAGTGCCTCTCTCCCCTCCTGCCCACCTTGACGGTTGTGCCCTGAGTGGAGGTGTGATTGCTCAACCGAACCAGCTCTGAGCGACCCAAGTGCACGCTGCCAGCTGCACGTCTCCAGGCTGCCAGCAAGGTCCCTCTTTCCTGTGGAAGGCCACTTCTCACTGGTGTGACCCCACAGGACTGTTGTGCAAATCTAAGGAAAGCATTGAAGTCTCGAGGTGGAAGGCCTTTTGTGACTGATGTTACCCCTTTCCACCACAAGGTTCTAACTGAATAACCCAACACATAACTGGGTCGTGCTGGCTTCTTCCACATGCTGGCTGTGTGCCTGCACAGGGGAGACGTGGCCCTTCCCTGCAGGAGCCTGTGGCTGTGACATTTGGAAGTAAGCTCCCTGAGGCAGGAGACACGGGGATCATTGCGCGAGGCACTGTAGAATTTGCTGGGGCATCTGGAGGCCAGTGGGGCTCTCTCTGGAGGAGGGGGCAGGAAAGGTGGCATGGAAAATGGGCAGGGTTGGTGCTAAGCACCCAGATGTTCACCAGATGGACGAATGAACAAGGGGTGCTCTTGGGAGGAGGAGGGATTACTCACAGGGACATATCTGCCAGTTAGTTAGTTGGAGGGGACACTTTCTGTATCCCTAACACTGCAACACTGTAGGAAATGATTCAGAAGCGAGGAGGGTGGGGGGCTGATCCCCACAATGGAGGAGCTGGAGGAGAAAGGACGGTGGCATCCACGGAGAATGAGGGCAGTGAGGTCAAGCTGCAGCTCTGCCCTCGGTATCATGGCATTCAGAGAGGGGCCCGCTGCTGGCCTCACCAGAGAAGGTGTGTGGGGCAGGTGGGGTTGGAGCCAGATGAAGGACAGCATTCTAGGCCAGAGCAGCATCTGGAGATTGCAGTGAGCATGGTCCTGCAGAGGCTGAGGGTCTTGACCTCTTTGGAGCCAACTGCCTGTTTGGGGGCTGAACAGTCATGTGGGTACAGATAGGTTGAGGCTGAGTGAAGGTGGTTCCCTAAGAGGGTGACTCCTTTAGCCGTCAATTGGCTAGAGTTGGAGCCTGGCCCATCCTGCCCACGGGCTTCCCAGCAGGGCGTGGGTGGGTCGGTTGCTTCTGGCAAATCCTCTAGCTCACTTGGGGAGCCTGCAGGCACGCCCCCACATCTCCAACTCCCGGCCCTGCCTTGGGTCTCCTCTCTGGCTCTGGAGGCTGGGGCACAGGGAGAGCCGAGGCTGCAGGCCATGGCACTTTCCCAGTGCCATCGGGGAAGCCTGGCTGCCCTCTGCCCTGGCAGGTTCTGGGAACATGACAGCGGGTTTGGGCCCAGCAGGCCCGAGGGCTGCTGCCTCAGTCTCTGAGGGCTCCTGAGGGCCAGGCTGGGAGGGCAGACTGCTGATTTCTGGGTCCCAGCCCTGCAACTGTCTCACATTCCTGAAGAGGAGCCCTGTTCAGGTGTCAGCAGTGGTGCCGTTAGAGCTCAGGCCTCCCTGGATGATGCCAGGCTGGGGCTGACCTGTGAGCACTCTCCATGGGCACAGGGAGCCTTGGAGGAGAGTATTTTGGAGATGAAGTGGATATAAATGTCTTGCTGTAGAACATTAGCCCCAAAGAGTTGCCACATGACTATTTGCCATCTGCTTCAGAGAAGGTTCTCTCTGCAGTTCCTCTCAGACTTGAGCACTCTGGACTTGGCACAGCACATGAGAACGTCTCCTCGGCATCAGGGTTTTGTCTGGGAAGCCGTCCATGTAGGATGGGATGCCCTGTTCCCATCCTTGGAGACCAGTTTTGTAAGTAACATTTAGAAGATGCTGCTGCCCCGTGTTCATGGATTCCATAAAGCCTGATTTGACATCTACCACAATCCAGGCCCTGGGCTGAGTCCTGGTGTCCCAAAATGAGCGCACAGTCCTGGGACCCCAGAGCCAGCATTCATCGTGGCGGACAGTCCTGGGTGGCGGCACGGGTGCTGTGAGTGGAAGCAGGAGGGGGTGAAAGTGGCCGTCTCCTTGCCTCTGGGCAGCAGTGGTCCTCCCATGTGTCCTCTGCCTCTTCCTGCCCACACACACATCTGGGGGCCCGCCCTGCACAGCAGCCCTGCTGTAGGGGTGTCGGCCTCCTCCTTATCCTGTAGTGCTCGGACAGAGCTCCCAGCAGGCTGGTGGCCTGCCTTTATTTCACTACAGTTTCCAAATAGATGCATCAGTTCATTCTTACAAGCAAGCTCGTATCTCTTGAGCCATGACCAAGGCTTAGGGCACCAGCCTCCCCCTCCCTCCGGATGTTCCACCTGTTGTCCTCCCTGCAGCCAGGACAGCCCATCAGAAAATCAACCCTGCGTGATTCCTGCCCTGCGTGGGAAGCTTCACTTTTCTGCATCACCTTCAAAGTGAAACCATGAGTTTTGTGTGGCTAGGACTTGAGCACGTGCTGGGAGCTGCCAGACTCCAGGAGCTCTGCCCTGGGCTCCAGCCACGCTGAACAGTGATTTTTGCCACCCCCTGTACCCCACAGCTGGGTATGTGCACACCACTAAGTCATCGAGCTGTGTGCACATAAGCTATGTGTTTCTGGTCTGTGTACTCTCTGTGAGTTCTAACCCAGGATGAAGAGTTTAGAAATGAAAACCAGTGATAGGGGCTGGCACTTGTTGCACACTTGCTCTGTGCCAGGCCCCTGTTCTGCTTTCCATGGGTGCTCTCAGTCCTCACCACTGCCTCTGCGATTGTGAGCTCCACTTTACAGGTGGGGAAACTGAGGCCCAGGTGGGGATTGTGCCAGCTGGGGGCTCAAGCCACTGCTCTCTAGAATGCTTTCCTGCCTCTGCTTGCAGCCTCCTGGGAGCAAGAAGAGACACGTTCATTTGCAGAGATGCCACATACTCAAATGCCTCTGCTTCGGCTTGAAGTCGCCCCTTGTCTGGGTTCAGCCCTGGCGCCAACATTCATTGCTGTAAAACCCCGAGGGCTCAGAGGAGAGAGATGACCTGCTCAGAGTCCTGGGAGGAACATGGCATTGCTAATCCCTGCTTCCCAGGGAGGGCGTGAGGACTAGAGATAGTGTCTGCGGGGCCAGGGGCCAAATGACTCCTGAGCCTAATGTGTCTCCCTTCATGTGTGACCATCACACCTGTGGAGACAGGTGAAGGCAGACAAATCAGGTGGTCTTTCCTCCGCTCGCTGTAGGCTTGTACCTCCCCTGTCTAAACACCAGTGTTATAAACACCCGGTAAAGAATCACTCCGTTTTTTCCTGGAAAGAATTGACCAGTCAAGATTTTTTTTGCCATCAAGCTTATCCTCTGAAGATTAATTTTTATTTTCTCACTTGATTTCAATGATGGCAAAAGTAACTTGTGTAAGCCCTGTGGGAGAAAACATTTTCTATTTCTACTCAGTAACAAACAGAAATGCATGCTTTTAGAACTGGAGAAGTCCTGAGAGCTCAAGCAGCCTGTGGTGGCTTAGCCCCATTGAGACGTCTTTATACAAACGTGTGGTGTGGGTGCAGTGAGCTTAGTGGTGAGGGACCCAGGTACAGAGGTGGGGTAAAGGAGCTGTGTCCTGTGGGGCAGGGTTTTTTTGTTTTTGTTTTTAAGTGGGAGTCATGAAAGGTGGACCGGGACCCCGGTGAGGGTGGGACACTGTGGAAGCAGCAAGTTGAGGAAGGGCTAGGCATGGAAGGGCGTGCTACCTGGAGGAACTGCTGTTTATTCTCACTTTTCCAGTCTGACAATTTCTAGATCATTTGGCTTTTTACCCTGAGTGTTCCTTTCACTGCTGGAGTTTCTGCCAGAAGCGGCTTGGTCTTCAGCGAGCCCTTACTTATAGAACTGGAACCCATCTCACTGTCTGGGTTGGCAGCAGCTCTCACAGCAAGGAGGTGCCACTCATACAGTGCCTGCTGGAGTATGGGGGGAATGAAAGAGAGCAGTGAGCTGTCACCAGGCAGCCAAGTGCTCCTGCCACTTCCCAGGTGCTAGGCTGAAGGAGTGTGTGCCCGTAACACTCGTGCCGGGGAATCAGGGCTCCATGCAGGGTCTTCGGGGCAATGGCTCACAAGTGGGGCATGTTCTGTGCTCAGGCAAGTTCCCAGGCATCGCTGGGCCTTTATCCTGACATCTGAGCAACGTTTCCTGGAGAGGCAGAGTGCAGTGAGCCTGGCCGGCCGGTCTTGAGAAGTTGAGGTCTGAAAACAAACTTTGTGTAAACATATCTTTCCTCTCTACATTATTTTGTTCTGCCTTTGAGTTATATCTGAAAATTGGAATCTCTGTTTCCCCTTCATCCATTTTTCAGTTTATCATTTTGAGCATTTAGATTAAAGGATGATAATGCGGTTATCTTTAACGTTGTTGAAGTTGAGTTTATGCTGTAACACACTCAAAACAGCAAAAGGTGCCTTGCAGGGTAATGAGCCTCATCTTCTTCACCCTCCTACTTGAGTACAAATTCCAGGAACAGAAGGTGAGTCTGGGAAATGTTGGGGGTGAGAACTGAAAACCAGGAGTTGAGCCAGAGTGAGGCCCAAGGCAGAGACAGGACCCATGTGGGTCAGATTTAAGCCAGAGCACACAGGTCAGGCTCGAGGAGGCTGGAAATGGAGACTGTGAACAACAGCAGTGGCAGGCCAGCAAGGAGCCTCCATGTCTGACCCTCTCAGGGCCCTGCCAGGTGAACTGCATTAATATCCTGTTTTGAGAATAAGGAGCCTGGTCAGGTTTAGGGTAGTGCTGAGGTGAGAAGCTCTAAGACCTTCTGTTCCAGGGCAGGGTGAATTGGGAGCCTGGATGCGGGGTGAGCTGGAGGGCAGGTTGGAGAACTGGAAGTGGGATCCTGTAGAAACGAGGGCACCCAGAGACAGTTTGAGTGCAAGGCACAGAGCTCATGGTTCTCCAAGGACACCCCTCACTCTTTGGTATTTACAAGCATGCCCCACAGATCTTACAGCCTTAAGATCAGCTGTGACCTCCTGTTAGGAAAGGGAGGTTCAGACTAGGGGTTGGGGTAGACTGAAGAAGGGTGCCTGAGAAAGAGGCACTGCTGGTGTTAACGGATGTGGCGTCTGCTGAGTACTCCGCAAATGTGAGTGGGAAGCGTGGTGCAGCAGAGCCGCTCCTGGAGCCCTCCCAGCTGCCTGGACACCAGGGACTTCGAGAGAAACTGACCTGGGCCTGAATTTGACTGAAAGCCGGGGGAGTGCTGTGAAAGAACCGCGAGGCTCTTCTGCTGGTCTGTACTTGGCAGAATTAGTTGTTCGTTGTCATCTGTGGAGTGTGTATCTGATGATGTGTTCTGAGAGCTGATTTTTAGCTTTAGTGGGGAGATCTCAAAAGCTCATTGGATTGAGAAAAATGAATAAAGGAGCATGACTTACTTCATTCCCTCTGCCTCTCGCTGGGCACTCAGCAACTTCTCAGTCCCCTCTTGTCTACACAGAACGGAATCTCCGCTCCCAGAACCATTCAGGCATTGAAAACACATTAGAGGGTGCCCTCTGTGCTCCTGGCATGGTGGAGGGAGGAGAATAAAGGCACAGTCCTGCCTGCAAACCTCCCATGTTGCCACATTTTGCACGTGACAGCAGACACCGCTGCAAGAGTAAGAGAGGGGACCTTCCCGGAGCGGGTGGCATGGCGTGGAGCTCATGCTCTGTGGGCCTCAACCTCAAGCCTTCAAAAAGCAGCCTTGCCCCAGAGGTGCCTTCTGCTCTTACCTCAGACTTCGCCCTCCTCCAGGCAGCCCTGACCACCTAGAGTGTTCCTTCCAGAAGAGGCCACCATCTGTAATTGTTACTTGACCCTGAGTCCCACAAAAGCAGAGACCACAACACTTTGTTCACCACTGCATCCCTGGTCCCTGGCATGGTCGTTGGCACACAGTAGGTGTTCACCCCATATTTTTGAGTGGCAAGAGGGTATTGCCAGATCCTCAATCATTGAGTCATGAGTGCTCCAAGAGGTAGCCAGCCAGCTGGCGGCATTGACAGACTGCTCAATTAGAAATCCTGGAATTGTGACGGTCCCTCAGAGATCATCTGATCCTGTCTCCTCTCTTCCTGTTGTGTCTGAATGGATGGCTTGAAGAAATGGCCAGGATTTATTGTGTGATGGCTGCCCCCATCTAAAAGCACGGGTACAGCTGAGGGACAGAAATGCAGGCAGAAAGACCCAGTCATTTCTGTCAGGGCAGGGCCAGTCTTTTGTGGCTCCCCTCGTGAGAGGAGGTGGAGGGAAGGTGGCCTCATCAGAGAGGGCCGGGGCCTGATGGATTCAAACAAGACAGCCAAGGCCCACTCAGCCCACCTCTGCAGGCCTGTAATCAAGGAATTCCTGAAGGCTTGTCTTTCAAGGTGGTTGAGAAAATCCTGGAGCCTTGGGCATCCTAGAGCAGCTTCAGGTGAAGCATTTATCGCTAACTCTGTGCTCTTGCCTGGAGGGCCACCATCAGCAGCTTTTCTTTATTGTCCAGTCAGCTTGGCACAGCTGGCTCACTCTTGGACCTGCCTCTCCAGAGTGTAGAGAGGGCAGTTGTCTTGGGCTTGCAGGGTCACAGGTTAAAGGGCATGAGCATTCTGAGGGTAAAATCAAGGTCATCTGTGGCCTTTCTTGGAACCTGCAGGGCTGGTTGGAAGCAGACACATCACCTGAGATTGACCCAGTAAGCCTGGGCTCTGCACCCTCTCTCGCCTCAGCCTGAGGAAGATTCTGGAAGGTGGAATCTGCCTCCTTTCTACCGCATGACTATGAGTGACTTGCTTCTTCAAACCTGTTTCCTTTTCTATAAAGTCTCACTGCCTGGGACCATCACAGGATTACATGAGATGACATGTGGAGCTGTGAGCACGCTGCCTAGCAGAGTATAGGTGTGCTCTATTATGATGCCGCTGCTGATGGAAAACCTCTGTGTGCAGGGCCCATTACCATGGGGCTTGCAGTCCAGCTGGCCAAGGAGCTCAGCGTGCACCATTGTGACTTATGTGGAGCAGGCTGCAACTGCAGAGCATGGGGACAGTGTTTGGAAGGGCCCTCGTGGCCCCCAGGTGGATCAGCCAGCAAGACCCTGTGGTGGGGAATTGGTGTCACGTGTCTGCGAGTACAGGCGATCTTGTCCATGGGATTTTTCAGGCAAGAATAACTGGAGTGGGTTGCTGTTTCCTTCTGCAGTGTATGCTTAGTGACTTAATTACTGCCTGGCTGTCCCAGGCTTGCCCCAGGCTGTTTTTCCACCAGTGTATTCAGAAGGGGGTCCTGTGTGCCCAGCTCCACCCCGCACTGGGCACTTCCTGCTCTCTCGGTGTGCCCACCTGTTGAGGTAAAGAATGGTCTTGCTGCTCTCATGGGCATTCCTCCAAGTCCCACGAGCATGAGCATCTCGCTTGGGCCATTAGTCCTGCAGACTTCCACATCTCTCTGAAGTTACCACTTCACACCTTTGCCCATCTCCCTCAGGGGCCTCTCTTTCATGTTGTATTAATATATAGGATTTCCTGGGATATTCCAGATTTTAGTCCCTTGTCAACACTGACTACTTGCCACACTAGTAGTCAGCATTTGAATATGTTAACTTTGTATATGTTGTTGGTTTCAGAACAGAAATCCTTAATTTGTGTGTGTATGTACACTTACGGCTCTTACTTCTGAAATTTTGCTTAAGGGATCCTCTGCTGCCCTAAGTCACAAGGGTGTTTGTCTCCATTTTCTTCTAATCTCTCTCTGGTTTAACATTTCACATTTTTATTGAGTGCCGAGACCCAGTGAGTGGAAGTCAAGAAAGAATGGTCATTGAGGAAGACAAAGGTCCATACTGTTAGGGCACATTCAGAAGGTGTGTGGGGTTGTGTCCTGTGGGCTCTGGTCTGCACATGGGCAGAGGGGCCAGCTAGGAGAGGGCAGGGTGGTCCGGGGCACGGGCCTAGGAGCCCCCCTGTGTTGTGCATCGAGTCAGCAGTGAGACAGCCAAAAGCTTCCTTGGGCTCTTGGGGACACCCAAACTCCACCGGGATTCTTTGTGGTATTGAGCCACGGGCGTGAAGGTTCGAGTGGGAGATCGTGAGCTTTGGGTGTTCTGCCCCGTTCTCTTCTCACTCAGGCCACTGGATTCACCCTGGAGCTTTGGTTGTAATCAGGTAATTTGTCTGGGAAATGGGCTTGATGGTCAACCAAAGAGAAGGGTAAAAGGAGCAAAGGGGAAGATGTCTGTGACGTGACCCTATAGGTTTCCTGACCTGTCGGTCCACAGTTCCCATGGTAACTGAGCCGACACTGGGGGTGGACGAGTGGCAGGAGCTGTGCACCCGCATTCATGTTCCCGCGCATCCACTTGGGATCCTGGGGGGTCCCACTGACCTGCTTCCAAATCCTCCAGCCTTCCTGTTTTCTTTGGCCCCCGTGTTCCACAGAAAGGAGCTGGCCAAGGTAAACTGGCTGTGAAGTCAGAAAAGCAAGCCTTCTCCAGTGTCCTTGTGAGAGTCAGCTCCAGACTGTTTACACCCAGAGGCATGAGGAACTGGTGCGACCTGTTTGAACCGCCCTTCCCAGCACCCCTGTAATTATAAGCCCGCTGGGTTTCAGGCAGAGTCCACCGTCTCTGCTCTGATCCCCGATTATACAGATGTTTCTGCCAACTCCAGCCTCAGACTCCGTTTAGCTGACCCAAACAAACCAAGGCTCATCTGACACTGGATTCTCAGGCCTGGGGGCAGAGGAGAGCCAGACACACAGGCAGCCCAGAGCCCAGTGGGGGCCTGTGGGTAGAGTGGCTGAGATGTGCTTAGGACAGCGGGCGGGTGGGGTTTCCGGGGAGCCCCAGGCAGGACCAGGTGGTTGGGTGGAGGGAGGCGGGAGAGTGGTTTCTGGGGAGCTCTGGGCAGGAGGGGTTCTGCTCCTTTGGCCTGGTAAGTCCAGCCTGCCGGAACCATCCCCCGCAGTGCCCAGGAGCCAAGTCCTGCTGCCTCTGTCCACCCCCACCTGCCTCCTGGAGGACAGCCAGGTTCCTTTCTCCCGCTTTCCTGCTCTGGTCCCCACTGCTGTGCCCCAGAGTCAGCAGGCTACTCAGACCTACCCTCCAGGGCTTCCCCCTCCCACACCCCACCGTTCCCTGAGCACGGCACCCCTCAGGATGATGGCCCAACCCTCAAGATTTTTCACTGTCTGACTGACCCCATCTCCCACGCCACACCCAGCCCCCCGCTAAGTCTCTAGTCGTCCCCCTGCATTCTGTGCCCCACGTGCAGGTTCTAATGGACTTCTCTTAGGGCCAGGTCTCCATGCTGTCAGACCATCTTCATTCTGTCAACACATTGCCCTCTTCTGTGTGGTCTGCGGAGGTGGAGACGGTAATACCTGATGAATGTCCCTGTGTGTGGACTGAAGTGATGGCCTGTCTCCAGCCCACATGCAGCCTTTGCCCTGAGCAGAGGGCAGCAGGCAGATGTCGCAGCAGTGTCTAGGTGCCTGTTGTCATGAACACTCCCCTGTCCCCTTGGCCCCAGAAGTGCCAGCATTTAAACCTGAAACACATGCTTTCAGAAACATCCTTCTCATTCCTTGCTGCTTTTCAGATTTCTGGAGTTGTCATTTAAAGATGAACGGTATTTACCATATGTGCCAATGCAAAGGGCTGTACCTCTGTGTACCTTGTTAAGAAATATCCTTTCCTTTTCCCTAAAGCTTTCACAAGGGTTTTGAAAAGCAAAGAGGTGGACAGGTTTCTGGGGAGCCAGTGAATTTTAATATTGATTGCCAATTTGAATATTGTTAGTAACAGTGAGATGAAAACCAGGTCTGCATCGTGGTTTCATGTCAGCTGTCAAGTCTGTGCCGAGCTGTCACTATCTTAGCTCTTTTTGCTACCAGTTCAGCAATACCAAGTTTGTGTTTTGCTGGTTATGTTTTTCATCCTGCTGTAAACTTCAAAATGACAGCAAGGCCCTATTTTAAGGGAAGTGAACATGTGAAGTCAATTCTGACTGGTTGTGAAATCACTTCTGACTGGTTGTGAAATGCTTGCTTTCTCCTTCTTAAAAAGGGGCCGCTAAAGGATGGAGTTGGAAGCTCAGGTTCAGCTCTGTGTCTTGGTGAGCTGCTGTTCCCCAGGATTCTGGTTCCTGTGGGAGTGGGGCCATCTCAGCCTGTCCAGAGCTCTGGCCTCAAGGACAGCTTTTCCTGAAGGGACCACAGTCCCCTGCTCTCCCAATGCCTGTCTCCATGTGTTCTGTCTTTTTGCAAAGTCTTCCTGCCGCTCCACTGTAGCCTTGTCTTCACCTGACTATCTCAGCACGAGATGGAGGAACTCAGGTCATTTGAACTGTTCCTAAGTCAGAGGTGCATGGCAGAGGGAGGACTGTGCCCTTTTCGGTAGAAGTGGGTACTAGTCTTCCATGTTGTCTAGGAACTTCCAAATCAACCCTAAACAGAGATGAAATATGAGAGTGCTCAGCAAGTCAGAGACCTTTAGAAATTGCAAAACTGGAAAAAAGGTGACTACGGTTTTTAAAGACAGTGGGAAGAAAGGGTTGCAAATACAGTAGGTTATTTTTCTATCGTATTTCCTGCAAGGGCTTCAGTATCAGCTACATGGTATCCTTTCTATTCAGCAGGTCGGAGAATGAAACACATGAAATATTTCAGTTTTTCACTCCACATTAGCCTCTAGTATTTTCTCAATTACTCTTCTATTATTTATAATTTAGATAATCTAACTCTCCTCTCATATGTGAGAAAAAGTAGTCAAGCCTCATCTTGGCCCTTGTCAAAGCTGATAGAATCTGAGCTTTGCCATCGAGCCCTGACCTGGAAGCATGTGGAAAACTCTCAGCAGCAGCCCAGCCTCCAGGGCTGCTACTGTGGGGTCCTGACAAACAGCGCAACTTCCTTGAGGCTTGGTGTTCTCATCTTAACATGGGGACAGTTATTGCTGCTCATTAAGTCAGAGGCAGTATTTGGCGTGTAAAATGCCTCCTCTGGTGCCTGACATGTGGTGGGTGCAGTAGGTGGGAAATAGTATCTGTTGCTCTAATTGCAAAGTAATAATAATCCAGCATATGGTGACATCAAGGCAGTAGACACCTGAGAACCTGATAATTCCAGTAATGCTCCAAAGGTCTTTAGCCAGGGGTCTGTAATGTGAATTATAAAATCACTTTAATCGGAGCTACTAAAAAGTTAGGTTTCTATTGCTGTTTTTCATCTTTCTAGACATTCCCTACTCTGGGAAGCTGTCCCTGGCCCTCAGCCTGTGAGATCCCCCCTTGGGTGCCCTCAGCCCCTCGCTTCCCTCCCGCACATCCCTTCTCACGCTGGTCTGCTTCCCTCCCTGGCCCATGGGCCACGAAGAAGCTCCAAATCTCAGTTTTGTCTGCTCCTGCCAGTGGTAGCTTGTCATCTAACAACACAGGGGACCTTTGAAGTGGGAGGGGGCGCAAGCACCCAAGAGCCAGCCAGCGTGGAGGTCCGGCGCTCGCAGCATGGCTCTTGTCTCGTAGGTCGGGAACTACAAGCGGACAGTGCGGCGGATCGATGACGGCCACCGCCTGTGCACCGACCTCATGAACTGCCTGCACGAGCGGGCGCGCATCGAGAAGGCGTACGCGCAGCAGCTCACCGAATGGGCCCGGCGCTGGAGGCAGCTTGTGGACAAGGGTAGGGAGACCACCATGGGGCGTCTGGGGCAAACCGTCCACCCTTTCTGAGCCAGTATCCTCTCTTGGAAGATCAGGACAGGAGTTTGTCTCACAGTCTGGAAGCTATGATTTTATCCCAGCAGCACAGGCCAAGTGAGCTTTCCTCCCCTTTCCTAGGGACATAGAACTCCTGTCCTCCAGCAGCATCCGAGCCTCCCATGGCAGTCCTTGTCAGCAGGGGACACGCCGCGCTTGTCGAGTTAACTCAGAGCAGCTCCTTTGGGGCCCAGACTCCAGTAGCCTCCTGTCCAGTCAAGGGCCTTGCTGCTCAGCACCATGGTTTCTAGCACCAAGACTGCTTATTTGTAAGTTCAGCCAAGAAGCCAGTCAGGCAAAACTCAATGGTGACATCCGGCAAAATTGAACTGGGTCTCCTACATTGTAGACAGATTCTTTACCGACTGAGCTACCAGGGAAACCCATTATATGATGCAGGTTTTACCTCCCCTGTGTCCCTCGCAAAACACTTAGACGATTCTAGAGCTCAATGACAGTGCTGCCATGGATGTGTGGATGGTATTCAGAACGTACTTCCCAGCAGTAGAGGGGGAGCTTTATAAATGACTACAGGATTTCCTGGGAAAGAAGTGAGTTAGTGGGCATTTCTCAGAGTGGGTTTGGAGGGGCTGACCAGGGGAAGCTAGGCCAGGGCAGGGGGCCCCCAGGCAGCAGGGGTCTAGACTAGCTCCGTGTCTTTCCCCGGATGCTGACATGGGCGACCTGTGGAGCAGATTACAGCGCCCTGGTGCAGAGTGGGGTGGCCATGCGCAGGTGAGGTGTGGCTGGGGTGGGCCGGCTCCTCCAGGAAGCAGTGGCTATTGTTATTTTGTTTTCGCCTGCCTGAGTCCCTCTCTCAGGATCCAGCTGTCAGCAGCGTCCATACTGCTTACTCAGAGCCTGAGGTTCACAAAGCATTCTTATTTCCGCCTTTGTGGGTCCTGGTCCCCTCGGCAGGACCAGGAGCTGCTCATCTTGTAGAAGTGAGAAGCCAGAGGTCCTGAGGGGCTAACAGTTACTCACGCACACACACCATGTGTCTCTTGTCATTATCCACTCCAGCAGTCGTTGTCCCCTGGGAGCACTCTGAGGGCAGGCCCTGTGTCCTCCCATTCCATCCTCAGCTTCTGTCACAGCCCATCTCTCTGTCACCTCAGGCCAGCTACACCCTCAGCAAAATGACAGGTCAGATTAGGAGTTTCCTTCCTGAGAACAGTGACTGAGGCGACCCAAGCAACCCTCCCTGCTTTCTGGAGAGCTCCATCCAGGCCAGAGCCACCCAGATTCCTGTCTCCTCCTCTCCTTCCCCAGCCCGGGGCTTCCATTCTGCTGAGGGTTCAGGCCTTAATTCCACAAGCTGTTTCCAGGGCCCAGCTCCTCATGGAGGGAATGGGCCTCAGGAGAGCGTGTGGTCCCACACAGGGGAAGCCAGGAGCCAGCAGGAGCCCGAGGGGTGGGCTCAGACTGGCCTGGCAGAGAGGTCAGTTCACTGCAGAATGCCCTCCTCCTCTAGCCAGCCTCAAGCAAATCAAAACTTCCAAGATGAAGAAACTTCATCTTGGAGTTTTTCAAGAGCTCAGTGTCTCTACAAAAAGGAAATGTGTGTAATCCCCCAGTTTCCCTAACAAAAGAAAACAGGTCCAGCTTCAGTTCCTTATTTTCTTCTGGATCCCAGGAACTGAAAAAGGAACAGCACTAAGAAAAATATCTGAAACAGCCAAAAGGAAGCCTCCCAGCCAGGCAGCCAGACTGCCGGCCTCAAGCCCCATCCTAAGTGCTGAGGGGGCCTCACAGAGGGAATCCCCTCCCAGGGCCATCTGGGCCCCACAGTGCCGAGTGACCCACCAGCTTCTCTCCTGTCCCAGGGCCCCAGTACGGGACGGTGGAGAAGGCCTGGGTGGCTGTCATGACCGAGGCGGAGAAGGTCAGCGAGCTACACCTGGATGTGAAGGCCTCGCTGATGAACGAGGACTTCGAGAAGATCAAGAACTGGCAGAAGGACGCCTTCCACAAGCAGATGATGGGAGGCTTCAAGGAGACCAAGGAAGCCGAGGACGGCTTTCGGAAGGCACAAAAGCCCTGGGCCAAGAAGCTGAAAGAGGTGCATCTGCCCCGGGGCCCTGCCCCGCCTGCAGGCCCCTCACCCCCCACCTGCTTCCCCTGGCCAGCCCCTCCTGCCCTCCCGGGAGTTCCTGCCACTGCCTGGGCACAGAGGGCCTGCTGAATGCCTCATGTGCCATTTTTACAGAACTCTTAGCCACCCATTTTCCTGTCCTGGGACCAGGGTGAGACCCACACACACAGCCTAGAGCTCAAAACTGAAGCACTCCCCCCCGCCGCCCCCCCACGCCCCCCTCGCCGCCCCAGACCTCCCCATGTCATGAACCTTCTGGTCTATCAGAATAGTAAGTCCTCTGTTTGCCAAAGGTTATCTGAGATGAAACCGTTGTGGAATAGTGCTTTTTAAATTTAAGCAAGCTTCCTAAAACCCAGATTTCTAGGCCCCACCTCTAGAGATAGTGGTCAGGAGGTCAGAAGTGGGGCCTCTTCATGCTCAGTTTTAATAATCTCCCGAGTGATGTTGTGCCTGCTGGTCTGTAGACTACATTTTGAATAGCACGATTTTAGAAGACCTGTTGGTGGCATGCAGAAATGCTCTCAACCACTAACAAGGCCACTCCCAACCCTGAACTTTTAAATGATTCTTTATCTTATATGAGTTTTTCTCTCAAATTCGCAATGATGCTGATACTCATTATTTTACAAGTAGCAAATGGAAATCATCAAGCCTCACCCAGCCTTGGTTCTCCAGAGACTGTCATACCTACACCCCAGCCCTTAGCATAAGCAGACCTGGAACCTGGCCTGCCTCATTGCTAAGGGTGCCCCTACTTCCTACGAGTCCCGTCCCCATCACGGACTTCTCTCAGGAACTGCACTGCCTCCCTCCCTCTCAGAGTCACCCCAAGCAGACTTCCGTCTCCGGGTTGTAACAACAGGCTTTCCCTGTCTACTCTGTGTCTTGTCTTTTTTGCCACATCCCCTTTCTCTTCTTTCTTGTCTCTGGTCCCATTTGTGATGACAGACTCCCTCATGAGGCTCTGGTTACAAACTCAGCTTTCTGCTCTAGAATGAAATCTGTGACTTTGGCTCAGTTAAGAAGCATCTATTAAATTACACACATACACACACACACACACACACACCCATATCTATAGATATGGGTGTGTGTGTGTTCATGTAAAATAGTCGTTAAGAATATAGAATGTGGCCTATAACTCTTTCTCCCAACCTTATACTCCTCTTGTGTTAGGTTTCCAGCCGCTGGGCCAGCTCTTCCCTCAGACCCACACCTCCATCCCAGTCTCACTGAAGGTCACGTGTGTGGCTTTCTCCAGCCATTCTACGTACGGCTGTAGCCCAGACCCACCAGTGCACCTGCCTCTCTTCTCTGCTTGCTTCTCCTCCTTGGTGCTTATCACTTACTCTGTTTCCTCTTTCTTGCAGCTGCCTCCCCCAGCTAGATGGTGAGCTGTGTGAAAGCTAGGTTCTTTGTCGAGCACTGTATTCCTTCTGCCTAGATGGTGTCTGACGACAAAGCAGGCACCCTGTCAGTATTTGCTGACTGAACTCCTCTGTTTTAATGTGCTGTAATTATACTGGACACACAGCTTTGCACCTGATCTTCCCTGTCCTCTTAAGAGCACAGGTACTGCCCACAGTCTGTGTAACCTTGAGTGAGGATTTTGACCTTTAAATGTGGTGTTCGGGAACTCCTTCTCCCTGTAGGTTGAAGCAGCGAAGAAGGCCTACCACGCAGCATGCAAGGAGGAGAAGCTGGCGATATCCCGCGAGAACAACAGCAGAGCTGACCCGTCCCTCAACCCTGAGCAGCTTAAGAAACTGCAAGACAGAGTAGAGAAGTGCAAACAGGATGTCCTTAAGGTGAATCGAGCAGGTGTTTTGCATGCTGTGAGTGCGTGCCTCACCCGTCCACATGTCTGGCGTGTGACGAGCCTTTGTCACTACTCAGTCAGATGCATGGACACATGGCTGCATCAGTGCAGTCACCCATCACCTCACCATAGCCCTGAGTGCCGCCTCAGGACAGGGCTGCACCGAGCACTGGGCAGGCAGGGGTGTGACTCCTGTGCGTGGCGGGCAGGGTGCGGGGTGGCTGGGGTGGCCGCTGGCAGGAGGTGGGAAGGACTAGCTCGTGAACGTCAACAACAGACAGCTGATGGGCGAGCTGGTATGGAGGGCTGTGAGGACCGGTGGGCTTGACAGTCAGGCCAAGTAAGGGCTTGGGACATTGCTGACAGAGCTGCTGGAAAAAGCTTTAAGAGCCTGGGAAGGGAGGGCAGATGTGAGCAAGGGTTCCAGAGCCCTTGGCTCCCAGCTTGGTCCCTGGTCCCACTCCCTTCCTGTGCCTTCTTCCAAGGACTGGTGGTGGCTGGAGGTTGTCACCACCATCAAGGGCCTGCCCTGCTGCAGTGTCCACAGAAAGAAGTCCCAGCCTGGGTTTGGAGAGAGAGGTGAAGTTAGAGATGAGCTGAGCACTGAGCTTCAGGACTAGGGCATGATGCCCAGAGGGGAAGCAGGAGTCCTGAGCCTCAGAAGAGCCTCTGAGGGAAATAAAGGAATTAGGCGGCTGCATGTCTGTTTTGTGGTGGAGGAAATGGAGGAAGCTCGGAGCGGCCGCCCAGCAGTGTGAGCGGAAAAGCTATGCCCTCTACGAAGCTCCTCACTGCTGCCCCCAAGTGGGGCAGAGACGCTGCTCCAGAGGCAGCAGGGCCGGGCCTGAAAGCTCAGGGAGGGCCACTCCCTGCTCAGAAGGCCCCGCATTGTCATCAGGAACAGAAGAGCAGAGAACAAAGGCCACCCCCCAATCCATGGTCAAAGCCCATTTCAAGGTCTTGAGAGTGAGATGACTGTGATAAATGGGTGACCCCAGCCCTACCATCCCTCCCTTCACCCTAGGAGGCCCCATCACGCTGATGGTCCCCTTCACTGTCAAAGTCATATGGGGGAGGGGGGCGGGGAAGACTGTGTGGGTTTCTGACCCCAGGCACATCCCTGCAAGGGAAACATGCTAACTTTAGACTTGTCACACTGTCCCTAAATACCCTCGAGAAAAGGCTACACCTGTGTTCGTATTTTCTTTTGGTGAAACCCCCTCTTGAGGACAGATGGGGAGGAATAACTGTGTGTCGGAGGGGTGTCATCGGGGAGGAAGTTGGTGTCGTGGGCTGGAGGAAAGGGAACCAGGACTGTCTGAATGTCTTGGTGCAGCTCAGTGTCCATTGTCTGTCACCTTAAATATCAGGATACTATGAAGTAGAAGTATTCTGTTTGCTGAAAAGGAAAGTGAGGCTCCCAGAAAATGTGCAGCACAGGTCTCCGTGGAGCTCAGAGCCCTGTGATCCTGCCTTAAAGGCAACTGGGGAGCCCCTGCTGCTGTGGGCAAGACCCAGGGCACAGCCCTTCCCCATGTGAGAGGGGACGTGGTCACTGACTCTGAGGGACTGCCTCTTCCCCAGTGGCTGCCTTCTGGGTCTTACTCCAACTGAGAAGCCCGGCAGATGCCAGGAGTATGGTTGTGTTTCAGAAGTGGAGAGGCTGGAACTTGAACTTGGAGTTCTGTCAGACTTTGGAGCTTGTGCTCTTCAGGTTTTGTAATCTAAGGACAGAGGACTGAGACACTTTTGCCAAGGGTGCCTTTGGAGGTGGAGAGGGCCTCAGGATGAGCCTGGGAGGCCTGGCTGTTTGGGGGTGGGGAGGGCTGTTCACGATCCAGCCTGGGGGAGAGGGGAATGCCCTCCAGGAGCCATGTGGGGCCTGAGGCCTCTAGGCAGGAACTTAGGGGTGCAGAGCAGACAGATTGGGGTGTTTCTTGGGTGCAGGGTCACCCACAGTGGCAGGCTTCATGTTGTCACCCAAGGAGTAGTCTAGTTGCTGATGGATTTGGACCTGGTGGAGGGAGATGAGGCCCTGGAGGTGGACAGGGTGGTGCAGAGCCAGGCTCGCTCACTCTCTGGCAGAGGGGAGCGGGCTGAGTGGAAATGAGTCTTCATTCGCGTGCCTGGCCCCTGTCATAGAGCAAAGAGAAGTATGAGAAGTCCCTGAAGGAGCTGAGCCAGAGCACACCGCAGTACATGGAGAGCATGGAGCAGGTGTTTGAGCAGTGCCAGCAGTTCGAGGAGAAGCGCCTGCGCTTCTTCCGGGAAGTCCTGCTGGAGGTGCAGAAGCACCTGGACCTGTCGAACATGGCCAGGTGAGTACCCTTCGCCGGAGCGTGGGGTGGCGAAGTCAGTAGATGGCGCTTTTGTGTTGAGTTCGGTTGCTGCTCTCCAGACGGGAGGGAGGCGATGGTCTCAGAGCCCACCTGCAGCCTTGCAAGGTCCTGCTGTCCAGGACGGCTGCTTGCTGGCCCAAGTCTGATGGCCTCCTGCCACACACTCTACCAGCTCCGGGTGCAGGGCTCTGCATCTGGGCAAGGAGGGAGGGCCGCAGCTTGGACTGGCTGCAGTGATGCATTTGAAATCAACTCGGGGGCAAATCCAGTAGTCCCCCAGCTGGCGCACCCAGCCTGGGGGTGGCCTTACTGTGGGGACCTTCACAAGCTCCTTTCCATGCAGAGCAGCTGCCTGCCAGCCTGCTCCTGGACTTCCAGGGGCTCGGGACCTTGGGCAGCACAGTCCGCGAGCCTCTGCTGATTGGAGACACAAGGCCGTGATATTTCTTCCCCACTTTCCTCATCTTTGTTCCCGTGACACCTTCATCAGGGCAGAGGTCTGTGCTAACCCCGGGCCTCGACGTGTCATCCACACAGCCAAGCCGTTTAGAAATGACCTACAAGTCAGAGCTTGTCATCAACAGGGAATTACCTTCTTTTTGTCTCCTAACATTAAAAAAAAAAAAAAAAGTTTTTTTCTGAACAACGTTCAGTCGTTGTTCAACTGCTATGCCAACAGTTAATTGGTCGTTATGAGTGTCTGTGCAGTTGGTGACATTGTTCCCCACATCAGTGATGAGGAAGTGGAGGCTAGGCCTGGTTTGGTCACTTGCCCAAGGCTGCCCTGCAGGCAGTGGCAGGGCGGGGCTGCGAGGCTCCCCTGTGTGGAGTAACTGCCTTGCCTCACTTAGTCCTCCAAGCCACCTTGGGGAGCAGATGGTCTAATAGTGTCCTAGGGCTGCCATCATAAAATACTGATACCTGGGCACCCTACAACAACAGAAATTTATTTTCTCACAGTTCTGAAATCAAGATGTCAGTGGGCCTCGCTCCCTCTGATGGCTCTGGTCTAGGGGAGGATCCTTCCCTGACTTGTAGACACATCCCTGTAGTCACACGGCCATCTTCTGGGTCTTCACATCATCCCCTCTGTCCCTGTGTCCCAGTTTCCCCTTTTTATAAAAAGGTGGGTTTTTTAATTTACAGATTACCTCTGTAAAGAACCCATTTCCCAACAAGCTCTCATCCTGAGACCCTTGGGGTGACACCAGCAGTATCTTTTTTTGGAGGACACGGCTCACCCCATAACAGGTGGGTTGTGCCCACTGGACAGAGGAGGGCACAGACCCTGAGAAGGGGGAATAACTGCCGGCCACACAGACCAGAAGTGAGAGCTCCGGGACCCGGGGTGGTAGTCCTGTCCCTCACGGGCAGCTTCCTAGGGAGGTGAGCCACTCTGGGCTGTGGAGCAGAAGCAGGAGTCCCCCCAACTGGCCGACGGCATGTGCAGCCCCCACAGCACTGGCCAGTCTTCACTTGCTGAATGTAAACCTACCAGCTTTTCTGAAGGGATGAGGAGCGACTTTCCTGACACTCAGTTGTGGACCTGGTAAAATGGAACCACACAGACTGGGGGCCCTTGTGGCCCAGACACCAGCACCTTCTGTATTATCTGACATAGAAGAAAGCCGGGTTATTGCCTCCTGGTTTGATTTGTCAGAACCTGAAGCTGTGGCTTCGATGCTACGGTTGTCATTTTCCCCCTTCCGTGTGCGTCATGGCCAGATGACTGTCCAGCACGCCAGGGCAGGCATCTGATCTGCACTGTAACGTCGACCCTGATGGGCTGCAGACCATGATGCCGGCTCTGGGCAAGGCTGACCGGTGGCTTTCCCGTCCTTCCAAAAGAGTCACGCTTCTCTCTCTGATTTAGCTACAAAAACGTTTACCGCGACCTGGAGCAGAGCATCAAAGCCGCCGACGCGGTGGAGGACCTGAGGTGGTTCAGAGCCAACCACGGGCCAGGCATGTCCATGAACTGGCCACAGTTTGAGGTAGGAGGACCAGCTGGCCTGGGTGGGACCTGGGCCCACAGCGCCGAGTACTACACTTTCTCCTTCCACCTCAGACGTGGCCTGTGCCCTGTTGACGTGGCAGTGTTTCCACATGGCCACCTTAGAAACCAAGCGGATGTTTAGTGTTCCAAGGGGCTTTGGGCTGCTGAGGGGCCTCCTGAGTCTCTGGCGAAGGTACAGATATGTTCTTTGTGAGAACTTTAACGGTCCCCAGTTGACCCTCGGCATTCCCTTCATGGAGAGGCCCTGGCGGTCCCTGCTCAGCCCTGCAGGATGGCTAGGGAAGGAGTGGCCACAGTGCTCCAGGCCTGGAGGGCCGGGGCCACCAGCTCAGTAGCCGCTGACCCAGGGTGGGAGGGGGCACGGTCTCAGAGTGTATGTTCTTAGAGGTCTTTTTCTTATTTCCTTATATAAATTCAGTCAGCTTTGGTGCGGGATTAGCTTTCTTTTCTCATTTTCATGGGTCCAAGCTATCCAGTGTTTTTACATGCAAATTCAAGGGCCTGGAGCCCTCAGGACTCTTCCAGTCTGCCAATTGGGTTCCCAGTACATGGACCCCTGAGGGTCACAGAGAAGGCAGTGGCCACAGTCCCAGCACCCTGCCCTCTGGGGGACAGGGCTCTCCCCACATCATGGTAAATCAGGGGCTGGGGAAGCTCCCTCTGCTGCCTCCCTCGGGAGGGGCTGAGGCGACCCCTCTGCACTGGGCTCCAGTCACCTGGTCTCCTCTGACTCGTCATGGCCAGAGCCCAGGCTGCGCTCAGACCTGCCTCACTACCTCCTCACTGTGGGATGCTGAGCAGATCCTTTGCCCTGGTTGTGCCTCAGTTGCCCCATGTGTAATATGGGGATGACAGTGGTACCCATCTTCTCTGTGGCCAGGGCTTCAGTGGCCTGGTCCATACTGGGTCTTGCCCCAGGGCCCTCCACACAGAACCTCGTGTAGCCACATCCTAGCTTGGCATCTTTTCAGCCCTCATACCAGTGCCTTTTTTCTGGAGCTTCTCAAGAAAGCTTCTCCACATGACGATGTGGGTCCCTACAACTGAGTCCTCCCCCTGCCCCCAACAGGGGCCAAGAGCAGAGGCCTAGGGCCTTCCCAGGTGGAAGTGGTTCTGGAGGGAAAAGCACAGCCCCGCTTCTCCTCCCCCTGGTGAGGGCATTGGTGCGCACCCCTGGGTTCTAGAGACCCCTTGTGATATGCACCCCTCCAAGCCCTGATTCCCTTAGGACTATAGGTCCCTACCCAGGGAATAGAATGGTCTGGAAAGGAACACTTGACAGGCAGTCTTGCTGGCACAGGCGTCCTGACCAGAGCCCGTGGTGGCTCTTCTCTGTGGGCCCCTTGAACTGGGAATGCATGCCTGCATGTGGCACACGCCTGCAGCTCTCACAAGGCCCTGCTGGACTTTCTCTAATGAAATGATTTGTTTTTATTTTCCATGCCACAAGGATGAAGTAAGTTCCTATTCTATGGTTAACTTGTTGAATTCCAAACCTCCTGCGGTGTGGTCAGCCCCTGTGGGTCTGTGTGGCATCCACGGCCGGGTGTGACAGCATATGCTGGTTAAAGAACCAAGGCCGCAGTGTGGCCCGGGCTGTGTGGTTGTCCACATTAACAGCAGGGCCTTCCCTTCACAGTCGGCCAGCTGTCGATTGCACTGGCCCTTGGAAGCCACCCTGTCAGGACAGATGTATATTCAGAAGGTCACTATGGGGACTCTGAATTCCAATCAAGTTCTCAGCTTATTTCAGTTAAGAAAATAGGTGACCTAAATTTGGGATTGGGGGCCTAAGTCTGCCACCAACTGTAGTGGGCAAGTCACTTGTCTTTCTGGGCCTTAGTTTCCTCAGATGACAAACTGGCAGTTAGACTTGATGTTTCTAAGGTGGCTTCTGTAACTACATGTGAGCACAGCTGTGGGCTCAGTCACCCCAAATACTAATTCAGATAAAGTGATTTGATAATGGGTAAAGTGGGCCAGGGGGAAGAATTCGTCACACGTGTACACACATGTGCTGTTCTCCCCGTTTCCAGCACAGTTGATAAAAGCCTGTTCACATGCTGGGAGCAGTGAGCCTTCAGAGACATAAACTGTGTGCTTTGTTACCTCACACATTGCTCAGGTGGAAGAAGACAGCCCTGGTTGGGGCGAGTGCCACTCCTCAGGGTCCTGAGGGGTGCGGGAGCCCACTGCCCCTGATTCTGTTTGCACCCAGGGCCCGTTTCCCAAGCCGCAGGCTGGCTCAGGTCCCACACCCAGCCCTCCTGCCTCACTGGGAATGTCAGTCAAGAGACGGATAGGAGGGTCTTTAGCATTGAGTGCCAGCCCCTCAGAGGGACTCTGTCTGCTTTGGAAGCATGAGGAAACTTGGCAAGGCCTGGGGTCTGGAGGCTGAGTGCCACAGGGCTGGGGTGGAATTGGACAGGGAGGACACCTGGGACTGGAATGCAGGACCCCTCTGAGTGTGGGCCCCAGTGTTCTCATCAGCTGTCTGTCCCTAGAGGCTGGCCCCCAAGGAGCACCCACCTTGCGCTGTGAAGAGGGCCAGTGGCAGGTGTCACGAGCCTGGGGTCGCTGGGAGGCGGGGAGGGCAGATGCAGTGCAGTGAGGTGCCATACTGCGCGGGGCTGGCCAGTGGCTCGCAGCCGCAACGTTAGGCTCATGTGGCCTCAGACAAATGAGCTTTCTGACTCCTCTCCTCCGGTGCCTGTTGCTCAGGAGTGGTCTGTGGACCTGAATCGAACTCTCAGCCGGAAAGAGAAGAAGAAGAATGCCGATGGTGTGACCCTCATGGGCATCAACCAGACTGGTGACCAGTCTTCGCAGAACAAGCCCAGCAGGTGGGCACTGGGCACCTCCGTCCCTGGCAAGGCCCCCTGGCTCCTCTGCCAGGGCTGGAACGCCCCTACCCGGGGAGACTCCCCAAAGGGGCCCTGCAGGGAACCCTGGGGCATCTTTCCAGACGCTCTGCTGGGCAGCAGCCAAGGGACTCTCTTGGGAGAACCTTCATTTCACTCGGTGCCAGAGCTGCGGAAAGATCCGGAGAAGGAGCCTTTGCCACAGTGCACTTTGGGCCCCTTGTGACAGAAAGAACTGATGCAGGGTGCTGTCCACTGCGTCCCCAGCGGTGCACATGGGCAGGTGGAGGTGACTGGGGGCATCCTTCAGGTGGGGTCAGGGACCCTGGCCAGGTTTGTACTTTCCTGTGCCGTAGGCAGGTGCCTGATTCGAGGGTGGGTGGGGCACTCATTGTCCAGTGCCCCTTCTTCACATTACCCCTGCTGAGAGTGTTGGTTATTCTGAATTTGGATTGAACAGGTGGCACTGAGGTCCTCAGCTCAAGGAGGGTCAGAGTTCCCAGCAGATGAGTGTTACTGTCCTCTGTAGAGCCAAGGCTGCCCCCAGGGCCCCAAGGCCTCCACGCCCTGCTGAGTTTTAACACACCTCAGGCTCCAGGCCTCCTGGGAAGGGTCAGCACGGTTCCAGAGGCCTTCTGTGTTCCTGGGCACTGAAGCCCCCACCCGTGCTCCCTGGGTTGATGTGGCTGCTCGTCACTCAGCTGCTGGGCCAGTGCCTGGGCAGGTGGGCTTGGCTAAGTGACTGCAGGCATGAGCATGTGCCAGGGGTCAGGCCAGCACCTAGGGGTGGGGGTAGGGTAGTCCATACCAGCTAAGGCTGCTGCACAAATTCAGCTGCCCAACACCAACCCCCGGTCAGAAGGTCAGCTGGAGAAAGGTGCCAAAGAGGGGGTAGGGCCTAGTGGTCTCAGTCATGTGGCCCAGAAGCAGGCAGCAGGCAGGCAGAGGCCCAGTACCCCTGGCCAGGCCTGAAACTCGTGTGGCAGTGGCTGGCCACTGGGGGGTCCCTCTGGTGGCATCTGAGGCATGTCCTCTCCTCCCCTCCCCACCTGGCTGAGCCATCCACCCAGCACTTACCGTGCCGGCTCCATGCTGACTGGCTAGGAGATAAGAGGCGTTGCTGGCCCGGGCAGCCCTGGCCTGCAGCTCAGATCTCCGTGATGGGCCCCCAGGCTCTCCGGGCCCGTCTTACCTCGTTCCCATCTTGTTCCGTGCTCAGTACCCGTAGTCGCTGCATTTCATCACCTGGCTGGCTTCACTCGAGCCAGGCTGCAATCAGAGTTCTCTTTGGTCCCCTCTGGGCCTGGCACACAGTAGGCAGTTAGCAGACAGATTTTCCTCTCTCTCTGGAGCAGAGAAGGAGTCCTTCCTTTCTTCCTAGAAAGGATTATTCAACAGGCTTTGGTTCTGATTTTAGAAGTTGCAGACCCAGAAGACCCAGGGAGGAGGCTACTGGACCCTTTTGTCATCAGAAGGAGAGGGCGCTGGGGGCTGTGGGGTCTGGAGAGCCCCAGGCTGAGCCCCACAGGCTGTCGGCCTGCTGGCCCTCCACAGAGGACCAGGTGGAGGACTGCAGAGAGAATCCCTGAGCCCAGATGCACCTGTGCTCCAGCAATAGCCTACGCACATGCAGGGCTCCTGTTTAGGACAGGCTGTGTTTAGACACAAGGAGGGAAAAGGCAAGTCTTGTTCTTTCTTAGATGCTTTAAGCGCATTCAAGAGCCAAAGTGTTGCTAAGTGTTTCACTAAAATAATCTTTCTGCTCCAACAAAACACTCCTCCCATTTGACAGGGAGCTGATTTGTCCCTTCAAATCCTGGCCCTGTGTTCTTGCAGCTGGGAGCACCCGGGACCGTGGGGGCTGCCGAGTTGGGGTCCCCTGAAAGCTCTCTCTCTCCCCGTAGTGACCTTAGTGTCCCGGGCAACCCCGAACGGTCAGCGCAGTCACTGTCCAGCTACAACCCCTTCGAGGATGAGGACGACACGGGGAGCACCGTCAGTGAGAAGGAGGACATTAAGGCCAAAAAGTTGGTGAACAAACATTTCCCTCTGGTTTCCTTCTCGCTCGCTCTCTCTCCTCTCTCTCTGTCCAAGGTCTTGCCCCCTCGGCACTCAGGGCAATGCATGAGGCCTGCAGGAGGCAGCCCAGCTGGTGGATGGTCTCTGGCTTCTCGATTTCTCAGGGAGGGAGGCACCAGTTAACAGTCTATGGTTGCTTTTTCTCTGCCCTGTGTTAACCCTCGTCAAGGTCCAGCCCATGAGCACAGGAACACGGGTGCTGCTGAGGGGCCTGCGCTCTGCAGAAGGAGTGCCAGCCCAGCCCAAGGGCGCCCCGGTCTCCCCGAGCAGGGTCTGAGGCTCCAAGCAGGGCCTCAGGCCTCTGCCAGCCCCACGCTCAGGACCACTGGGTCAACCTTTTCTTGCAGCGTGAGCAGCTACGAGAAGACCCACAGCTACCCCACAGACTGGTCAGACGATGAGTCTAACAACCCATTCTCCTCCACGGATGCCAATGGGGACTCCAATCCCTTTGACGAGGACACTCCCTCGGGGACAGAAGTGCGGGTCCGGGCCCTTTACGACTACGAAGGGCAGGAGCACGACGAGCTGAGCTTCAAGGCCGGTAGGTGGGCACCCGGCTGGCCTCTGGGGCCGCTGTTTCCAGCCTGTCCCTCCATTCAGCTACACTGGGTCTTCGTTGCTATGCACAGGCCTTCTCTGTTTGCAGCAAGCAGGGGCTACTCTGCGGTGGCTTCTCTTGTTGCATGGCGTAGGCTCTAAGTGTGCGGGCTTCAGTACCTGCGACTTCCAGGCTCTGGAGCCTGGGCTCAGTAGTTGTGAGCCCAGTTGTGCTCAGTGCAGGAGCTTAGGTGCTCCACGGCATGTGGAATCTTCCCAGACTGAGAATCTAACCCATGTCCCCGGCATTGGCAGGTGGATTCTCACCTACTGCACCAGCAGGGAAGTCCCAGCCTGCTTTTTTAGGTCTAGTTCCATTTGTGTGTTCCCCGCCCCATCCCACCTTCCATTTCAAACATGGCAGATGCTCAACACCAAAGGTTAGAAGACAGCGAGGTGCCCCATGCCTTTGCCCAAGACGCCACCCCAGCCAGGCTAAGGCCTGCGCATAAGAGACACAGATCCAGGCCATCTGGCTACCCTGCAGGCTCCCTGGAAACAGTGCCTGCGAGTCCCCAGGGGAGCCTTTCTCCAGAGGCCCACAGTGGGCAGAGGGGCCCCCAGCACAGTGGTAGCATCCCCATGACCCCCAGAGCTTCTTCTCGGGGCTTTGCTTTCTACCCTTCCCTGCAGCTCTGCCACCAACACAGCTTTGTTGCCAGTAGCTGAAACCCGGGTTTTATGAAACAGCCTGAATCCTGATCATATGAGCTCTGTGTATGGAAATTTTCTATCCTGTTTTCTATTTAATGCCGGCTGCAGTTCAGCAAATGGCTTGCAACCCTCTGTCTGAAGAGCTCTGTCTTAGAGCCTATCCCCAGAGGTTTGGTCAGCCTGGCTCCAGACGGGCCAGAAGGGAGCCAGGGTTCTTCCTTCTGCTTTGCCCCTCCTCGGAGCCACCCCAGATCCAGCATCACCCCTAGCCCTCCACTGCATGGGGTGCTGGGCCCTAACTCAGCCAGCGCAGGCTGAAGTGTGCCCTGAGTCTCCATCTCGGGGGCAGACCCTGCATCCGACCTCCCGCCCACCCTGGCTGAGAGCTGTGTCTGACGGCGGCCTTCTCTCAGCCCTCAGAAAGGAGCCAGCCACCCACTGCACCCCAGAGCTGGTCATAGGGTGACTCTGGCTGCTTGTGGGAAGTTCTCATGTGTCTTTAAACACCTTTGTCAGTTGTTTTTTTTGTATTTGGGCCATGCCTTGTTAATTGCCCAACCAGGGATCAAAGCCATGCCCCCCTGTAGTGGAATTGTGGACTCCTCACCACTGGACCAGCAGGGAATTCCTTTGAGTTTCTCGACATTCTTGACTGGGGTTGTTTCCCCCATACTTTGTTTACTTTATTTGTTGATTGACTGATTTTTAATTTTTTATTCTTTCTGAATTTTTTTTAAGTTGGGCCCTGTTATGTGGCCTGCAGGCTTGTAGTTCCCCTGTGAGGGGCCCAGGCCCCAGCAGTGAAAGCACCGAGTCCTAACCACCGGACCCCCAGGGAGTTCCCTCTAAATCTTATCTTTTGGACTTGTCAGCAATTTTATAGATTTAAAATGTCTCGTTATCAAAAGCAAACTGAAATGAATCTTTCTAATCACCAGTTTACATTTTTACGATTTGGCAGGTTCCAGTTGGTTTTGTCTGTTTTCTGTGTAATTTTCTTCCCCCAACCCCGCCGAGGTCACATTAGTTCCCAGCCACACCACTTCCTCCTGTCTTGAGTGTGCCCTGGCTGCTCCCCGCTTCTCTGGGCCTGGGGAGCCTAGGGTCTCCACCTGGTGAGCTTCCCACCACACGCCCCCTCTCAGAGCTGCGGCCCGTCTGCTCCTGGGAGCCTCGCCCCGTGAGGCCAGATGAGAGAGACACCAGGCGTTCTGTGCTCTGGCAGGGCCGACATGGAGAGGGGTTTCCCACTCGTGACGCCCACCCTGTGGCCCCCTGCATCGCAGGAGCAGTGGTGCTGACGAAGTGGGTCCCCAGCGGCGGGCAGAGAGCCGTCTCATGGGAGTCGGCAGCACGAGGACCAGGTGCTTGCCACATGCTGGCGCCGACCTGGGTCCTTCCGTGCTTTCACCCCTAGTCCTCACAGCGCCTCTCAGTCTCCCAGCAGCTCTGGGAGCCCCGGGTGTGGCCCCGCAGGCCTCTTGGTGGGTGCCGCTGCGCCACAGAATGAGGAGTCAGGGGAATGCTGCTAAATGAGACATAACTGCGGGAGGAAAACGGTACAGCTAAGCCTGAAAAGTGGCCAAAATGCCAACGAGAAACACAGAGCTGCAAACTGAACAATAAAGACACCTCAGCAGGCCCATCTTCTGCCAATTCTCAGGGCTGTCCCTGCAGGCTGGTCACCAGGCCACTCCTTCCTGTCCCCTGGCTCTGGCCTGCTCTGGCCACCCTGAACAGGAGAAGGCCAGGCCTGATCACACCTGTGGTCCTTGTCCCCTGGCCTGTCTCCTTGAGAGGCCAGGCTCCTTCTGTCTTTCTCTCATCTCCGTATCCCCTCCACCTCCCAGGGCCTTGGGAGGGGTGGTACAAAGTAGAGGCTCCTTCTTGCTTGAGTAAACAGAGGCTCAGTCAGACTGCAGTAGCACACAGAGCCGTGGGGAGAGTCCAGGACCATGCCAGCGCGCTCTGGGTGTTGGGAAAGGTTGGTTTCTTCAAGTCAGAGGACAGATGCTCTGAGCTTGGTGCTGGGGAGAGAAGAACAGGCCCCCACACCTCCCACAGCTGCAGTCTAGACACAGACTAAAGGAAGGCATGGAGACCATGGCAGCGGTGCTGGAGGAGATTCAGAAAGATCATGTGGGCCAGGCCGGGGAGGAAGACTGCGGGGGTTGGCACAGACCCTGTGGGACAAGGCCTCGGACCTGGCCTGGGCAGTCAGAGGGCGAAATCCTGCAGTCTCTGCAGGAGCTCCTCGGGCAACTGACACCGGCGTGCTTCAGGGGCACTGTGTGAGAGACAGGGGTCTTTAATCTCTCAGAGCCACTCCCCCCTACTGGATACACAACTTCAGATGCGACTTAGTAGAAGAAGCCAGGCCCGCATCCCACCAGGAGAATGCCTGTGCCTCCCACCTAAGTTAGAGACCCTCAGCGGACCTAGGATGAGGGCTCGCCAAGACAGCTCCCTTTTTGTCTTGCAGGGGACGAGCTGACCAAGATAGAGGATGAAGACGAGCAGGGCTGGTGCAAGGGGCGCTTGGACAGTGGACAGGTCGGCCTGTACCCCGCGAATTACGTCGAGGCGATCCAGTGACAGGCCGGTGGGCTGGCTGGCGGAGGGACAGAGCGGAGGTCCAGCAGCTCTGTTAGCCGTTGGCCCTGGGCAGCGGCCCCTCCAGACAGCCATGCGGGCATCCACTCCTTCCTGCAAAAGATGATGGTTCCATTGCTCTTGGCTTCATGGTGTCTCTTGAAGGCAGACAACCTGGTCATTTCCCCTGGAGCTCAGCCCCCTTTCCACAGTACAGGTGGAGAGAGCCGATCACAGGAAGCTGCAAGACAACAGGACTCACCGCCACCCCCCGCCCCACTCCCCACGCTGTGTGTTGGCTTATCATGGATCCGTGTATTCTTGACCTTGTCTTTCCTCCTCTCCTCCATGTCGATGGTAACGGTGGGTTCCACTAATCCTTGCTCCACTGGTTCCTTTCTCTGACAAGTCCCATCACCTGCTAAAACTTAAATGAACAAACTTACATGCCATTTTCTGAGTGAACACTTTGAGGTTTTTAATTTAAAGGCTGTGTACAGTTACTTTTTTATATTCCCATTCTTGCATTCATTTATACTTAAATTATGACAAAGGCCGATGTCCACCAGTGGTCCTGAGGCAGAGTCTCTGTTTCCATGCTCTTCTGTTAGTCACCCATGCCACTGCCTGGGGCGAGAGCCGGCAGCCTGGACAGACCATGTTTGAGGCAAGAGATTGCAGTGGAAAGATGGGAGCACATGGCTGGGTTTCCAAGGTGAATGCTCTCCGCGTTTGGGGTGTCCAAATGTGAGTTTTGCAAATAACCCTATGTAGTCCTCTCTAAAGTCGCCGTATTTAAAATCTATTTTCACTCTATTTGTGCTTAAAACTTTACTCTTGCAAATTAACAATTTTATCAGTGATTTTTGAAAGGTTAAAATATAAGACTAACGTTTCAAGTGAACGCATCTACAGTTTAGATGCTCTCTATTAGACTGTCACGTCTTGGTGTATATCTGTATATACTATTTGATATTCGGAGAATCTAAAGAGCTCGTCTACTGTGTTCATGAGACTGAGCAGCTTTTGACAGTGGCTTCAATTTGTAAACTGTTTGAAGACCATCTGGGCATCGGCCTGGCTGGTTGGCTGGGCCCAGTGGAGCCTGCCAGAGGGACGTCTGTCCTCACTGGCCAGCCAGGAGCCCAGTGTCCTCAGCCTAGCTAGCCTTAGTCCCTGTAGCAGAACACTGTACAAAACTCCCGCGTCTTTGCAAGCAACTGCAGATCTCACTGTCATCCGTGTTCCTCGTGAGCAAAGAAAAGCTGGGTCTCACCCCACAGCACCAGGGTCTCCTGAGCACCCTGCAGCCATCAGGGAGCTGATGGGCCAGGGCAGGAAGCTGCCCTGTACCCACGGGCCGGCAAGGGAGGGCACACCTTTCCTCTGTAACTCAGATGTGGGAGAAATGGCTGCCGCCACCACAAGCTATGCACTCTAGTCGGTGTTTCCAGTGAGCTTGACGTCTTGCTTGGAAAGTGGATGTGTGTCTGTCTGTCCTGAGGATGCTTGTCTATCTGTCTTGGAAACTTACCAGCAGAATCCTCATTCCTTTGCTACAGATGTACCAAAAATTGTCAGGTCTTTTCAGTTTAGAAGTTTCTTTAAACGTATAGTATTTTAGAAAAAAAAAAATCAATAAACAGTTGATCTCGTGATTATGACCATCTCTGTGCCATGCGTGTGCCTCCCACTCACACCAGCTGGTGGACCTGTCTTCACCGGCATCTGGAGCCAGGCAAGACCCCAGGCACAAGAGCACTGCCCAGGGCCCGTGTCCCTACCAACCTAGAGGCCAGGGAGTCGAGGCACCCCGGGGCGCTTCCCTCCCCCTCCCCAAGGCCCAGACAGCAAGACCAGACCAGACACCACTCACAGCCCAAGCTGCTTCAAAAACATGTCCTGAGCACCTGCTATGCGTCAGGCCCACTTCACTGGCATCATCTGCAAAGAACTGCCCAGCTTCAAACACGCTGCGAGTGAGGTGGGCCCTGCTCTCTGCTTCTGAGGAGGCGCTGAGCCCATTGAGTCTGCCCGCTGCCCCCGGCAGTCACCAGCTTCCAGTTGCAGCCCCAGGCAGCCTCTGCGAGATAAGTGGGGTCAGGGCAGGCTCCCAGTCCCATGGCCTGAGCTGAGCCGGCCAGTCCTGGGCACTCCGTGAGCTCGTGTACTGTGGTGCCAGCCCACTGGGGAGGCTGGAGTCCCCACTTTACAGAAGACACCCCATCTGGAAACAAGTCCAGTGCCCTGCCCAAGGTCCTACGACAGAACTGTAGTTCTGCGTCTGCAGGATTCTTGAGGGTGAGCCGTTCTCGCTCCCTCCATCGATGGATAAAGAACAAGGTGGCCAAGCAGGAGGAACCCTCAAGAGTCTGGTGAAACAACCTCTTTTCTCTGCTTCCTGTGCCCCCCAGAGCTCCTGCAAGGAATCCTGAGAGGCCCTCGCTGCCTGCTGCCCTCTCCTGTCGTGGCCCTCGGGGCGAGCTGGAAACCTTCACCCACCCCTGGGCCTTGTCCTCTCCAAGCCAGAGCGATGCCTGCCTCCCATGGAGGTTAGACTTGGAGTCACAGGCCACAGGTGCCTGGCACCACGTCCCCCGGCCCAAGTCAGGACCCGCTGGCATCTTTGGCCGCCCCCCCCCCTCGCCCTCCATGCTGGGCCACCAGGGCCCCTTTGCCTCTGTCTTCCCCAGCCCCATTGCCACTGCCCCTTCTCCCCACCAGACCATGGCTGCATCCACACCACCCCCAGGGGACCCTCAGCAGCCCACCCCAGTCCCCTCAGCACATGGGGGGTGGTATTCCATCCTCTCCAAGCCCCCCTGGTCATGCTCAGAGGGCAAATGATCTCTGACCTAGTGACCCGGGCAGCCGCCCCCTGTGCCCCTCACCAGCCCTTTCCCCAGACACTTGCAGGAGGTCTGTGCCCCTCTCAGGGGTTTTCCCTCAGCCGGGCCGGCAGTGACCCCTGGGCTGACGTGTCTCTGGAGGGAGCGAGCAGAAGGGGTGGGGCGGGGCACAGCACCTTAATGGACAGACCTGGGCTACCTTGGTGGGGAGGCTGAGGCTGGGGAACAGAAGCTGCTGAGGTCTGAGGCTCATCCCCCTCCAGGCAGGGCCACTGCCAAGCATGGGCAAGAGGATCCAGGCTGACCCTGCACTCTTGGAGGACAGGCAGCTTCTCAGCCTGCTGTTCGCAACCAGCCTGGGGCTAAACACAAATCGGTTACACGCTAGGCCCTGTGCTAAGCACCCCTCCCTGCAAAGGACCATAGAAACCTCCTCATGATGATGAGCCCCGTTTTATAGACCAGAGAGCTTGAGTGGCTTGCATCACACCACACAACAAGTCGGGCAGACGTGGGGTCCAAACTCCAGTGCCCAGCTCCAAAGGGCACTCGTTCTCAAACATCTAGAGGGCTTGTTACAGCCTAGCTTGCCATGCCACATTCCAGAGTTTCTGAGGCCCAGAGTCTGCGTATCTAACAAGTCCCCAGGGGACGCTGACCTGGGGCCACTCTCTGAGCAAGACAGAGCTGCCCTAAGTACCCGCATCCGTGCACTCCGTGATTTGTTCATACAACCAGCAGATGCTCCTAAGCCAGCTCTAGGCCACAGGAGCTGGGCCCTGGGGACCTAGAGATCAATCAGCCACAGTCCCGGCCAAGGAGGCAGGGACAGTATGGACAAAGAGAGCCGGGGAGGGGACTTCCCTGGTGGTCCAGCGGTTAAGGATCCGCCTTGCAATGCAACGGATGTCGGTTTGACCCCTGGTTGGGGATCTAAGGGCTTCCCGGGTGGCCCAGCTGGTAAAGACTGCCTGCAATGAGGGAGACCTGGTTCGATCCCTGGATTGGGAAGATCCTCTGAAGAAGGAAAAGGCTACTCACTTCAGTATCCTGGCCTGGAGAATTCCAGGGACTGTATAGTCCATGGGATTGCAAAGAGTCGGACACGACTGAGCGATTTTCACTTTCACTTTGGGGAATTAAGATCCCATATACGGCGGGGCCATTAAGCACTTGTACCACAACTACTGAGCCCAAGAGCCACAACTGGACAGTCCGTGCGCCCCAATGAAAGATCTCCAGGATGCAACCAAGACCCAATGCAGCCAAATAAACAAATAAGGAATCTCTTTTTTTTAATGTTAAAAATTGTTCTAAAAAAGAGAGCAAGCCCAGGGAGCAAGGGACACCAGGCCAGCGTGACCTCCCATCCCTGGCAAGGGGCAGGGAGGGCTCGGTGGCAGCCGGGTAGTGGAAAGAGAGGTGCCCCCCAGGGTCGATGGGCACCTTGCTTCCGCAGGCAAGTCCCTTCATATCTCTGACCCTCAGTTTCCTCATCTGGAAAGGGGGGAAATGGTTCCCATCTTTTCTTTTTCATCATCATCTGAGGTCAACAGTGTAAAAGGGCTTGTTAAAACACACAGATATAAGGCACCACTTTATGAAAGTGGTCTCACCCCCAAATACCATCCCAACTCAAGCGGATAATAACCGAAGTATGCAGACCCCTGATGGAGATGCCAGATCCTCCCCAACCAGACACTGGGCACGAATGCTTCCTCCAAGCCATATATTCATTCATATATGAAACTGTATATAAGAAGGCTGGACTTCCCATCCCAAAATCTGATAAAATATTTTTTTCTCTGAAACTTAAAGTCTTACAAAGGTGAAAATTTGAAGCCAGTGGTCAAGAGCATGGACTGTGAGGTCGTAGTCCCGGCACTCGAACTTGACTCTGATTGTGGGACCTTAATTAGTTATGTTACCTTGAACAAAACACTTAATTTCTCTGAGCCTTGGTTTGCTCGTCAATAAATGGCAATCGTATTCTGGGGTTTTTTGGTTGTTTAAAATGGCAATAGTAAACATTTGTATTTCACTGTATGCCAGAACTTGTTCTAAACTTTTTGACATCTATTAACATTTAACACAGCAACACTCTGAACTACATAGATATTGTTATTCCTGTTTTCATAGGTGAGGAACCTGAAGCACAGAGAGGTTAGGTAACTCGCCCAACAGCTTCCACACAGCTAGCAAGGCTCAGACGTGGGTGGTGCAGTGCCGTCCCTGCCCACTAGGTGGCGCTGTTGGACTACGAGAGCGCCGGCCTCTGCCGGTGAGGGCGTGCCTGCCCCAGGGCGGCTCATCTGCAGTTACCTACCAGGATAGGAGTCATCCCGAATCAGAGCCACCTGACCTGAGAGGACCCACGATGTACTCTGGACACGACTTGTCACTGCTGGCGTCAAGTTCATTGGTTCAGGGATGGCGCCTTACCTTCTCTCTAGCCCCAGTGCTTGTGGAACGAAACCGAAAAGAAACAAATCAATCTTGAACCATCCAATATAACCCAGGGTACACTGTTTTAGACTTCTTCTTTGAATCCTCAGCGGGAAAGGCTAAGAAATGAATGAAGGAAGGAACAGGTGAACTGCATGATTAACATCATTCTCTGGAGATTTCCCAGGTGATAGCTCAGTTGGTAGAGAATCCGCCCGCAATGCGGGAGACCTGGGTTCAATCCCTGGGTTGGGAAGATCCACTGGAGAAGGGATAGGCTACCCACGCCACTATTCTGGCCTGGAGCCAAGAGCTGGACACGAAGGAGTGACTTTCACTTTCACTTTCCAGTGGCTAAGGTTCCACGTTCCCAGTGCAGAGAGCCTAAGATCAAGCCCCGGTCAGGGAACCAGATCCCGCGTGCCGCAACTAAGACCCTTACAGTCAAATACATAAATAAATACTTTTTAAATTAAAGTAATAATAATAACATCACTGTCTGAGGAAAGGATAACACCCTGGCTTGGTGAGCAGGCTACAGCCATGACACGCAGTGCGGCAGCTGAAGGCCACAGAAACCCACGTGCCTGGCCCAGAGGCCTGAGAGCAGACGGCCCCTAGCTCGTGGCATCTGATCAACAAGGGACAACTGACTGCATGAGAACCACATGCAGCTTATCAGCCACTTCCGGTCATGATAGCCAGGCTGCTCCTGCCCCTCCACAATGTTTTAAAATAACAATGTTGTCATTGTACAAGGAGCAAAGGTTCAGATGAAAATTTGGAAATTAAGCAAAAGTATCCAGAAAAACATTAAAGTCCTAACATGCAGAGGCAACACCGCTGATGTTCCGGTGCATTTTTTCTAGTCTTTTCTCCGTACGTACACACACGCACCTGTTTCATTGTCTTTCCGTTAACGTGTAGGTGCTTTACAGAATTGGGATCGTACTCTACATGTGGTTTGGTACTCTGCTTCAATCTTTTAATATTTGATCATGAACTTTCCTCATGTCCCTAAATATACTTCCACTAAAAACTTGTTTTGGGATCTTCCCCAGTGCTCAACAGGTAAAGAATCCACCTGCAATGCAGGAGACACAGGAGACGTGGGTTCCGTCCCTGGGTTGGGAAGATCCCCTGGAGGAGGAAGTGGCAACCCTCTCCAGTATTCTTGCCTGGAGAATTCCATGGACAGAGGAGCCTGGCGGGCTATGGTCCGTGGGTCACAAAGAGTCAGACAGGACTGAGTGACCAACACAAAAGCACGCTTCATGGCTGCGTGATATTTCCTGTATTGTCACTCGGCCGCTCAGTCGTGTCCGACTCTTTGTGACCCCATGAACTGCAGCACGCCAGGTTTCTCTGTCCTTCACCAGCTCCCGGAGCTTTCTCAGACTCACGTCCATCGAGTCAGTGCTGCCATTCAGCCATCTCATCCTCTGTCCTCCCCTTCTCCTCCCTTCAATCTTTCCCAGCATCACAATATTTTCCAGTGAATCAGCTATTTGCTTCAGGTGGCCAAAGTATTGGAGTTTCAGCTTCAGTATCAGTCCTTCCAATGAATATTCAAGGTTGATTTCCTTTAGGATTTAGGATTGACTAGTTTGATCTCCCTGCAGTCCAAGGGACTCTCAAGAGTCTTCTTTCAGCACCACAGTTCAAAAGCATCAATTCTTCGGCTCTCAGCCTTCATTTCATGCGTTACAAGTCCCATATCGCTGAGCACTTCTTTTCCTTTTTTTTTTCCATTTTTTAAGGAAAAACACTTTACACACAGTAAAGTGCACCCTGTTTAGTGTATAATTTGACAAATTCATCCAGTCATGTAACCATCACCATAATCAAGATGTACAAGTGTCCCCTCACTCCCCAGATTTCTCCCTGCTCCACCGTAATCAACCCCTCCCTGTATTTCCAGCCCCGGGAAACCACTGAAGTTTTATTTACATAGTTTTGACTTTTCCAGAATGTTATATGAATAGAATCATACAACGTATAGCCTTTTGAGATTGTCTTATCTTTCACGTTACATAATTCATCTGAAATCCATCTACATGGTTACATGGATCAATACTTTATTTCTACTTACTGTGAGCAGTTTCCATTGAGTGGATGCCATGGTTTGTCAGTCCAACTGAAGGATATTTGGCTGTTTCTCTAGTTTCTGATGATTACAAATAAACGTGTTATAAGCGTTCGTGCATAGGTTTGCAAGTATAGGTTTCTGTGTTAACATAAGTTTTCGTTTCACTTTTCAATTATTTTTTATAATATTGTAATGTTATAAATATTACAGTAATGAGGCTGTATATTGTCACCATGCTTATTTAACTGATATGCAGAATGCTATGCTATGCTATGCTAAGTCACTTCAGTCGTGTCCGACTCTGTGTGACCCAATAGACAGCAGCCCACCAGGCTTCCCCGTCCCTGGGATTCTCCAGGCAAGAACACTGGAGTGGGTTGCCATTTCCTTCTCCAATGCATGAAAGTGAAAAGTAAAGTGACGTCGCTCAGTCATGTCCGACTCTTAGCGACCCCATGGACTGCAGCCTACCAGGCTCCTCCATCCGTGGGATTTTCCAGGCAAGAGTACTGGAGTGGGGTGCCATTGCCTACATCATGTGAAATGCTGGCCCGGATTAAGCACATCTCAGATGTGCAGATGCCACCAACCCTTATGGCAGAAAGTGAACAGGAACTGAAGAGCCTCTTGATGAAAGTGAAAGAGGAGAGTGAAAAAGCTGGCTTAAAACTCAACACTCAGAAAATTAGGATCATGGCATCCGGTCCCATCACTTCATGGCAAATAGATGGAAAAGCAATGGAAACAGTGACAGACTTTATTTTCTTGGGCTCCAAAATCACTGCAGATGGTGACTGCAGCCATGAAATTAAAAGATGCTTACTCCTTGGAAGGAAAGTTATGACCAACCTAGACAGCATATTAAAAAGCAGAGACATTACTTTGCCAACAAAGGTCCACCTAGTCAAAGCTATTATTTTTCCAGTAGTCATGTATGGATGTGAGAGTTGGACTATAAAGAGAGCTGAGCACCAAAGAATTTATGCTTTTAAACTGTGGTGTTGGAGAAGACTCTTGAGAGTCCCTTGGACTGCAAGGAGATCCAATCAGTCCATCCTGAAGGAAATCAGTCCTGAATATTCATTGGAAGAACTGATGTTGAAGCTGAAACTCCAATACTTTGGCCACCTGATGTGAAGAACTGACTGATTGGAAAAGACCCTGATGCTGGGAGGGATTGGGGGCAGGAGGAAAAGGAGAGGACAGAGGATGAGATGGTTGAATGGTATCACTGATTCAATGGACATGAGTTTGAGTAAGCTTTGGGAGTTGGTAATTGACAGGGAGGCCTGGCGTGCTGCAGTCCATGGAGTCACAAAGAGTCAGACAAGACTGAGTGACTGAACTGACTGAGGATTTCAAATCATTTAACACATTAAAGGAGGTAATGGCATCAGCTTAAATTTCTATTTAAAAAAAGAAAATCAATCAAGGGGAATTCCCTGGCAATCTATTCGATAGGAATCTGTGCTTCTACTGAAGAGAGCACAGGTTCCATCCCTGGTGTGAGAACTAAGATCCTGTAAGCTGTGCAGTGTGGCAAAAAAAAAAAAAAACACCAAAAGGACACTTCTGTGAATTTCCAAAAGTGTGAAATCAAGTAGGACCCTACAGGGTCCTCCTGGGTACAAAAGCCCCTCCATGTCCCCTGTTTCTTGTTTGTGAAAAACAAGTTTAGTTTCCCAGGACTTCCCTGAGTTTCAAAGACCAAACTGAAGCATCTACTCATTCAGGAGATGAGGAAATGCAGAAACAAAGGAGAACCAGTCAAAAAACTAACCCATCAATAAAGCAGAGACCTAGCCCCTCCTCACAACAATTATCATAACAATCTGATGCATATCTTTGAGTTGTTCTGCAGAAACTAAGACCCGGCCCCTCTCCCCACCTACCCCAGGTGGAGAATGTTGATGACATGCTGACCCCAGACTGGTTGGAAGGAGAAGGTTCCTGAAACATCACCCTGTTAACTCACCACCAACCAATCAGAAGGAAGCCCATGAGCCGAAACCCTCACCTGAATGTTGTCTTTAAAACCTATTACCTTGTTGCTCAATGACACAGGGAGCTAAACCCAGGGCTCTGTGACAACCTAGAGGGGTGGGATGGGGTGGTAGGTGGGAAGGAGGTTCCAGAGGGAGGGAAACATTTATAAACCTATGACTGATTCATGTCAATGTATGGCAGAAACTAACACGATATTGTAAAGCAATGATCCTCCAATTAAAAATAAATGAGTTTATTCATTAAAAAAACAAACATTCCCTGAAAGCCACTGAAGAGTCTAGGTCTTTGAGCATGAGCTGCCCATTCTCGTTGCTTGGTGCCTGCAATAAAGGCTGTGCTTTCCTTCACCACAGCCCAGTGTCCGTTTGCCATGGCAGACAAGCAGACTAAAGTCTCTTCAGTAACAAGTGCACTGCCTGAGCATATAGAGGTTGGTGGAAATCAGGTAAGGCTGCTCCTGATTCCATGAAGTCACGTTCAAAAGTATCTGCCCTGTACAGAAGTGGCATGTCTAAGAGCTAGTGTTGGCTTTGTAAAGAAAAAACTCACTGCCTGCCATTCCAGTGCTACAAGGCTCAAGCCAGTACCCCCTGCGCTCACCCACTGGCAGGGCACTGGGGGGATTCAGAAAGGAGGCAAGCAGAAAGCATGTGCTTTGGATACCGGCCCCTGATAGTTAAGGTACACAACTAAGGGAACACTTCAGAGACTGCAGATTCCTGTGTCTTTCCATAAAGAGAAAAGTGCTAAAATCATTGAGATGTCTGTTATTTGTGATTTGCAATGACCTTTGGATGTTCAACGACCACTTTTTCCAGAAAAAAAAGAAAATCATATATATCCAGGCTCCTCTCTTACCCCTTTGAAACAGTACCTCAAGGTAATGTGAGAGGTTGTCTCCTGGGCTATCGTCCTCAGTAAGGCGCTGGACAAACGCCACTCACAGCTCTCAGGCTGTGCCTTTGTAAGTCAGCAATTTGTTCTCAACACAAACTAAAGTCCACTGGGGCAAGAAGGTCTGTGCTTATTCTCACTTTGTGACCCATCATATGACTGTCTAAGCATGTCTAGTTTTTCCTAGAGTGGCACTAGGCTTTCAGCAAGGTCCTGTTCAACAGAATAAACTAAATATTGGGTTGGCCAAAAAGCGTGCATGCACACTCATTCATGCCTGACTCTGCAACCCCAGAGATTGAACCCAAATCTTTTGTGTCTCCTGCATTGAGCAGGCAGATTCTTTACCAACTGTGCCACCTGGGAAGTTGAAGTTGAAGTGTAAGTCACTCAGCCATGTCCAACTCTTTGTGAGCCCCTGGACTGTAGCCTGCCAGTCTCCTCTGTCCATGGGATTCTCCAGGCAAGAATACTAGAGTGCATAGCCATTCCCTTCCCCAGAGGATCTTCCTGTCCCAGGGATTGAACCTGTATCTCTTGTGTCTCCTGCACTGAGCAGGCAGATTCTTTACCAACTACACCACCTGGAAAACCCCTGGCCAAAAAGATCACTGGGGTTTTTCCATAAGATGTGACCTGACTACAGGCAACATGCTGTTATGTTACCTGTGAGTAAACCAGATGTGAACATCTGGTATACCATGGCATACCAGGCTCTCTTCATAAAAGGCAGAGAGCAAGGACAGTACCCAGAAGGCAATGTGGACCTGTCTATTGACTGAGCCCTTCTATTTTTCTCAGATCTGAACCAATGAATTTCTGCCTAGACTCTTTTGAGAGCAGGAGGACTTCCTATCCTCTTCAGGATTTGGGATTACTGATTCAGCTTCTACCCCTGGCAGCCATGGCTCTTTGCCTGTAGCCCAAGGAAAACTGAATTTGATGCTTTTGCTTTCTAGGAGAAAAGGAAGTGGGTGGGCTTCTACGTCTCCACGCACCAAAAGTTGGATGCTTGCCCAACGAGGGTTTTCTTTCCACCTCTCTTGTCTCCATCTTTCTTGTGAAGAAAGACTTCTGATGGAGGTTTTATAGAAAACACCTTGTAAATGAAGACAATAAGCTCTCTCTGTTTCTGAGGCCCCTAGCTACTCTAAACTGACATGCTAGTCCACGCTTGGCTTCGAAGAATTCATTAAACTTTTAACTGGTTTCCTTTTGCCCACTTGTATGGCAGCCACCTCTTTCCCCTGTTCTTCGCCAAAGGTGACAGAGCTCTGTGCTCCATCTGTCTTGGGGAGGTGCGTCTCTCTTTGGAATTCTGTGTACTTGGTTGCTTTGCAACCCCAGTTCTCTGATGGGCTCAAGTTATAATTTGAAACATTATCCAGCCGTTTCTCATTATTATGCTGAATCACATTCTTCTCAGCTTTCTACATTCTAAGCCTTTCCCACACATCCTTACTGAATATATTCTATGTGTCAGGCTTTGTTTTAGGTGCTGGGAATAAAAAGATAGACACAATACATCTGATCTCAAAAACTTATATTCAGTTGAGAGGAGTATGACATATTAAGACATTAGGTGTAATAAGTTCTATGAAGAACACTTAAGCAGATGAGAAAAAAACACGGGTGGTATTTTTTTTCCTCTAGTCCTTTTATGCCTCAGTTAGTGCAGATACTGTCTACATTTCATTGTGCAGTTTTTTCTTCTCAGAGTGGACAATACCCTGAATCTGATACATAACTCGATAAGAAGTTATTCTCATCAGAAAGGGTATTCTGTGTTGGGCCAAACCAGTACGTAAGGACACAAAGTACAGGGGCTCCAGCAGTGCTATTGCTGTTCAGTCATTAAGTTGTGTCTGACTCTTTGTGACCCCATAGACTGCAGCCCGCCAGGTTCCTCGGTCCATAGGATTCTCCAGGTAAGAATCCTGGAGTGGGTGGCCATTATCTCCTCCAGGAGATCCCAGGGATCAAACCTGTCTCCTGCATCGACAGGCAGATTCTTCACCACTGAGCCACCAGGGAAATAATACTTTGATTCAATACAAGGAAGAACTTTCAGTCAGAGCTGAAACTTACTGCAAAAGTAACTTACAGTTCTGGAAGGTGATATATTTCCCTTCCTTGGACTACTTCCAGCCCTGCAAGCTTCCAACTTCCCTGAGGGTATCTAACCAGACCGGCTGAGAGAACATGCCTCACGGCGCCTCAAAAGCAGAAAGACAACTGCCCAAGCCTTTCCCTGGGTTCACTGGGAAGCTGCTTTCCTGCACTGCCCAGCACTGATTCCCCAGCCCTCACCCCATGGTAGGGAGGAGCAGCCCAGTTTCAGAGAAGTGATCTGACCAAGATCGCGAAGCTGGGAGGGAGCTGGCTGAACTGGGCCTGGACTCCAAAACTTATTATCTTTGTCCTGACCCGTGGGTGACACTTACGTAGTGGCTCCAACCCACTAAGCCAAAGAGGTGCCCTTCTCCAAGCACTTAAACCCTCCAGGTAGTAATGTCAGCCAAAGGGTAGGAAAAAGCCAGCTTCTCTTCTTGTCTGCTTCCATCATATAAGACCAGTAAGCGTCTTTTGCCTCAGGAGAATTGTTATCTCTCACTGATTTACCCTGACACGGAATAATGAACTGGTTCAAAATCAGGAAGGGAGTACAACAAGGCTGGATATTGTCACTCTGCTTATTCAACTTATACGCAGAGTTCCGTTCAGTCACTCAGTCGTGTCCAACTCTTTACGACCCCATGTACTACAGCACACCAGGCTTCCCTGTCTATCACCAACTCCTGGAGCTTGCTCAAACTCATGTCCATCGAGTCGGTGATGCCATCCAACCATCTCATCCTCTGTCGTCCCCTTCTCCTCCTGCCTTCAATCTTTCCCAGCATCAGGGTCTTTTCCAATGAGTCAGTTCTTCGCATCAGGTGGCCAAAGTATTGGAGTTTCAGCTTCAGCATCAGTCCTTCCAATGAATATTCAGGACTGATTTCCTTTAGGATGGACTAGTTTGATCTCCTTGCAGTCCAAGGGACTCTCAAAAGTCTTCTCCAACACCACAGTTCAAAAGCATCAATTCTTCGGCACTCAGCTTTCTTTACATTCCAACTTTCACATCCGTACATGACTATACATGCAGAGTCAGTCAGTTCAGTTGTGTCTATCAGTCATGTCCAACTCTGCGACCCCATAAACCGCAGCACGCCAGGCCTCCCTGTCCATCACCAACTCCCGGAGGTCACTCAGACTCATGTCCATCGAGTCAGTGATGCCATCCAGCCATCTCATCCTCTGTGATCCCCTTCTCCTCCTGCCCCCAATCCCTCCCAGCATCAGAGTCTTCTCCAATGAGTCAACTCTTCGCATGAGGTGGCCAAAGGACTGGAGTTTCAGCTTTAGCATCATTCCTTCCAAAGAAATCCCAGGGCTGATCTCCTTCAGAATGGACTGGTTGGATCTCCTTGCAGTCCAAGGGACTCTCAAGAGTCTTCTCCAACACCACACTTCAAAAGCATCAATTCTTCGGCGCTCAGCTTTCTTCACAGTCCAACTCTCACATCCATACATGACCACTGGAAAAACCAGTGATGTACATGCAGAGTACATCATGTGAAATGCCACCAGGCTGGATAAAGCACAAACTGGAATCAAAATTGCCAGGAGAAATATGAATAACCTCAGATATTCAAATGACACACCCTTATGGCAGAAAGTGAAGAGGAACTAAAAAGCCTCTTGATGAAGGTGAAAGAAGAAAGTGAAAAAGTTGGCTTAAAACTCAACGTTCAGAAAACTAAGATCATGGCATCTGGTCCCATCACTTCATGGCAAATAGACTGGGAACAATGGAAACAGTGACAGGCTATTTTCTTGGGCTCCAAAATCACTGAGGATGGTGACTGCAGCCATGAAATTAAAAGATGCCTGCTCCTTGGAAGAGAAGCTATGACAAACATAGAGTATTAAAAAGCAGAGACAGGCTTGGTTCTCATGCTCGCTGCCAGGGTCGGAGGTCAGAGTGAGTGTCTCGCAGGCTGGAGAAGGAAGATGGCGACGGAGTCGCACGTTACCCAGGAGGAAATTAAGAAGGAGCCAGAGAAGCCCATCGATGGAGAGAAGACCTGCCGGTTGCTCCTGCACGTCTTCACCACCACCAACGGCCACCACTACCGCATGGACGAGTTCTCCCACGGAAACGTGCCGCCCAGCGAGCTGCAGATCTACACTTGGATGGATGCAACCTTGAAAAAATCAACTAGTTTAGTAAAAGTCTACCCAGAAGCCAGAAAAAAAGGTGCACACTTCAATTTTGCAATTGTTTTTACGGATCTTAAAAGGCCTGGCTATTGAGTAAAGGAGACTGGCAGCACCAGGTCTGGGAGAAAGGGGACTGATGACTCCACGACCCTGCAGTCGCAGAAGTTCCAAATAGGAGACCATCGGGCACCCCCTCCTTCAGGGCCCATGAGACCGTAATAAATAGTACTTGCTTTTTCTTGAATTTATTTTCCAGTCAGTTGTGTAAAATAAACTTTCACTTCTTCCTCCCCTCCTTATTGCCATTAAGCCTTTAAACTCTATAAACAAATTGTAATGCATCTATTTAGGAATTAGATTTGGCTTTGCTACGGCATATTAATAGAAAGTCCAAATATTTCAAGTTCTTCTGTAAAATATGAAAAGTGCTCTTAGCATTCTATGTAAAATTGTATTGTTAAATATATGTTGCAATCATCCTGGAAAAAAAAAAAGAAGAGACATTACTTTCCCAACAAAGGTCTATATAGTCAAAGGTATGGTTTTTCCAATAGTCATGTATATGTGTGAGAGTTGGACCATAAATAAGGCTGAACGCTGAAGAATTGATGCTTTCGAACTGTGATGTTGAAGAAGACTCTTGAGAGTCCCTTGGACAGCAAGGAGATCAAACCAGTCAATCCTAAAGGAAATCAACCCTGAATATTCATTAGAAGGACTGAAGCTCCAATATTTTGGCCACCTGATGAGAAAAGCTGACTCATTAGAAAAGACCCTGATGCTGGAAAAGATTGAAGGCAGGAGGAGAAGGGGGCAGCAGAGCATGAGATGGTTGGATGGCATCACCAACTCAGTGGACATGAGTCTGAGCAAATTTTAGGAAAGCGTGAAGGACAGGGAAGCCTGGCCCTGCTGCAGTCCATGGGGTTGCAAAGAGTCCGACATGACTTAGCGACTGGACAATAACTGATATACCCAAAGTGAAGTCGCTCAGTCCTGTCCGACTCTTTGGGACCCCGTGGACTGTAGCCTGCCAGGCTCCTCTGTCCATGGGATTTTCCAGGCAATAGTACTGGAGGCAAGTGGCAAAGGAGAAAGCTTGCAGGGCGAGGGCCTCCCTTCAGTTTCCCGATGCCCAAGGGCAGGATTTTCTCTAGTCGGCTTTTAATATATTTATTTATTTTGTCCCAAGCTAAAGCTGAGGCCTGGGTGGGAGGTGTCCTGTGGCGAAACTGGTACTGATACTTTAAGAAAAGCAGTCAGTTTCGCCACAGGACGCTTCCCACCCAGGCCTCAGCTTTAGCTTGGGGCAAAATAAATAAATATGTTAAAAGGCGACTAGAGAAAATCCTGCCCTCGGGCATGGGGAAACAAAAGGGAGGCCCTCGCCCTGCAAGTTTTCTCCTTTGCCACTTGGAGTGGCAGGTTCTGCCGCCCGACTGTGGCCGAGGAAGGAGGTGCGTCATCCGAGGCGCTGCTGCCTCGGGCAGCCGTGAGCGCCCGCATAAACCTGACCCAGGTCCGCCTGCGACAAGCACCGCCCACAGCCAAAGCCAGGTAGGGGCCTGAAGGCTTGCGAGCTTCCCTGCGCATGCGCGTACCGTTCCGGGGCGGGGCTTGAGCGAGCGGCGCGAGGGGCGCGTGCGCTGAGGCGGCGGGCGGGGCCAGGGCGGGGCCGTCGAGAGGCGGGGTCTGATCTTCCCGGGCAGCCCCGCCCCTCGGTCGGCGTCTACCCCCGGGAGGCTGCAACCGCTGCAGCTCTGCCCTTCCCGGTTGGCGGGGCCAGCTGCGCCCCGGTTCTTGGGTGATCATGGGGGACCCCAGCAAGCAAGACATCCTGACCATCTTCAAGCGCCTCCGCTCGGTGCCCACCAACAAGGTAACGGCCGCCAGGAGTGTTCAGGCTCGCCTGGCATCCCTGCGGGATCCGGCGGGCGGCCCCTACGGCGCCAGTGGCCGCGGCCGCGGGGAGGAGGAGCCGGCCCGGCCTGTGTGACACGTCGCACTGTGCGGGCGCAAAGGCTGGGCCTGGCCTGGGTCCTGTCGGTGCGCCTCCCTCCCAGCTTCAGCAAGGGGAGGGGGGCAGGGGGCGCACGCTTAGGTCCAAGGCTGGGCGGACACCTGGGAAGTGCTGGGGGCAGGAGGCGGGAGCATCTGGGGGTCCCAGGGGTGTACGGGGCCTGGGAGCTTACGGGGAGGCAAAGAGGGCTTTGAGGGGGCAGCAGAGTGGACACTTGATTTCCTGAGAGAACTAGGGGCGAGCTCGGGGACCTGAGAGAGGGCTGGAGGGGAGGGGGCGTACACGGGGCTCCCGCGATTGGGGGCGGATTCAGCAGGCCACCTGTGACCCAGCCAGGAAGCATGCACCGGGTCAGAAACTCCAGCTGGTAGCTCTGGGCAAGCTGAGCATGCCCCCTCCCCACCTTCGAGCTCACCTCTGAGTCTCCCCAGAGGCGCCAGTTGGAGGCTGGTTGGTGCCCTGTGTCCTATGGTGGGAGCCTCAATCTCCGTGTCTCATGAAGCTGCTAAGTAGTTGCTGCTAAGTGACTTGGAGCTCTTAACTCTTACTAAGAAAGCCCGGCATAGACCCTTTCCCTTCCTTCCCTTTGGGTGTCCTTGGAGATTGGGGTTTTCCTTTTTTTCCTCATCTCAGGGGCCGTTTCCTACCCCTGTGACTCTTAGCACTTTTTGCGACTGGCTAGAGATGGGATGACACATCAGGCTACAGTGATACCTCGGTGAGGATCACAGGCTGGCGTGGAACCTGGCCAGTGCAAAGGGCAGTCATGTCAGCATGGACTCTCCCCTCTTCTCCGTGACTGTTCTGCCTGGCCTCCACTGCCACCTCCATCCAGAGCGAACAGCTGTTAACCAGCTTGGTCATGAGCCTCGACAGGGTGGCACAGAAAGTCCCAGAGTTTTACAACATGTAGATGTCTTTCAGTCCAGGTGGAGGGGAGCCAGTATTTTTACAGCCTAAGAGAAATACCAAAGGAAGCCATTTATTGGAGGTGGTATCTGACGAATGTAAGAAAGACCGGAGGAGAAAGGTTCCAGGAATTCTCCAGTGCCGATTTCTTTGCCGTTTTCTTGATTTTCAAATTTCTGTGAATCTGTTTATCAAGAGTGGTTGCTGTAAACTAGACGAGATAAGGATCTAGAGTTAGCAGAGTAGAAACCATATATTTTTGTCTGCTTTATCTCAGAAACACAACATATGTTCTCATTGACTGAACTCATCAACAGGAAGGTGCCCCTTTTAAATAAGAAGTCAGTGTCTTTATACCAAGAACGCTTTTGAAGGACATGTGTGGGCTTGCCTATAAATTGTTGTCCAGATCCCATGACTTCCTGTCACTTTGGGCGGATTACTTGACCACTCTGTGTGCCTTTTTTCCTCATCTGAAAATGGGGCATGAGTCGGGTCTAATTCAGAGAGTTATTGTGAGGATTAAATAAGAAAATCCAAGAAAAACACTTGGATTAGTACACTTGAGTAGTACCTGTATATACTGGCCATCGATACATATCAGCTATTTTTGTTATTATTATTTTAATTATGAACAACACACCTGTAAAAAAATTTATATTCTGTAGTAGGGTTAATAAAAGTATTGAGCAAAAATAGTTAGTGATAGTGTTCCACAGTGTGGTGCTACATTCCTTGACTAAGACTTTTTATTTATTTGAGTGTTAGTAATAAACAGTGTCAGACTTTATGTTTTTGGGCTCCAAAATAACTGCAGATGGTGACTGCAGCCATGAAATTAAAAGACGCTTACTCCTTGGAAGAAAAGTTATGACCAACCTAGATAGCATATTGAAAAGCAGAGACATTACTTTGCCAACAAAGGTCCGTCTAGTCAAGGCTATGGTTTTTCCAGTGGTCATGTATGGATGTGAGAGTTGGACTGTGAAGAAAGCTGAGTGCCGAAGAATTGATGCTTTTGAACTGTGGTGTTGGAGAAGACTCTTGAGAGTCCCTTGGACTGCAAGGAGATCCAACCACTCCATTCTAAAGGAGATCAGCCCTGGGACTTCTTTGGAAGGAATGATGCTAAAGCGAAACTCCAGTACTTTGGCCACCTCATGCGAAGAGTTGACTCATTGGAGAAGACTCTGATGCTGGGAGGGATTGGGGGCAGGAGGAGAAGGGGATCACAGAGGATGAGATGGCTGGATGGCATCATTGACTCGATGGACGTGAGTGTGAGTGAACTCTGGGAGTTGGTGATGGACAGGGAGGCCTGGCGTGCTGCGATTCATAGGGTCACAGAGTTGGACATGACTGAGCGACAGAACTGAACTGAACTGAATAAACCATTGGGCTTCCCTTGTGGCTCAGCTGGTAAAGAATGCGCCTGCAATGTGGGAGACCTGGGTTCAATCCCTGGGTTGGGAAGATCCCCTGGAGAAGGGAAAGTCTACCCACTCCAGCATTCTCGCCTGGAGAATTCCATGGACTGTAGAGAGGATGGGGTCGCAAAGAGAATAAACCATAGGGCTTCCCAGGTGGCGCTAGTGGTAAAGAACTGCCTGCAAAGGCAGAAGACATAAAAGATGCAGTTTCCATGCCTGGGTCAGGAAGATCCCCAGGAGGAGAGCATGGCAACCCACTCCAGTGTTCTTGCCTGGAGAAGCCCACGGACAGAGGAGCCTGGCGGGCTATGGTCCATCAGGTTGCACAGAGTTGAACACAACTGAAGCGACTAAGCATGCAGACACACACACACAGTAAACCTTTACCTAAGCAAAGATGGAAACTAGTTATAATGATGTGGAAGAATTAATAAGCATTTTTAAAATGAGAAGGTTAAAAAGAGCTCTAAGACACATGACACAGGAAAGGCACTTAAAAACACTTTGGTTTATTTTTAGAATGCGGCATCCATCTGCTCCCTCTCTGTGTATGGTGAATATTTACTCTGGATCAAAGGTTTACCTCAAAGGGTCAGTTTTCTAGTTTGTGAAATCCTTCCCATCTCAGCTGTTCCTTGATGTTACATTGATTGTTTGAGTTATTCATTCAACAAATACCAGTTAAGCACCTGCAGTGTGCCGGGCACTGCAAAGCACTGAGGATGCGCCGATGGGAAAGGGACAGGTTGCTGCCTTTTTGGAGCTAGTGGTCCTGTGTCTAGAGGACAGATCAAGGGCTGCTTGGTCTGGAGAGAGGCAGCACAGTGAAGGGATGAAGAGTGTGCTCGAGGGCAGACTGCCTGTCTGGGGTCTCATCCCTGTGATACTACTTCCTGGCTATGACCCTTCACTTCATATTTCCTTCGTTTTCTCTAACATGGGGATGAAGACTGGCTTTATAAACTTTGCAGGGAACTTGAAACATGCAAAGTGAACATGGAGGGCTCTTGCTGGAAAAGTATTAAGAATTTCAAGATGGCACAGCAGAGCATTAACCACTCATGGGCCCTTCTGCGCGCCATGCAGGGCCCCGTGTGAGTGAATGCATGGATCACACACGCCCAGAAGCTGGCCCTGATGGGGATAAGAAAAATGCCTTCTTCTACGGTTGTTAGAAAGATTCCGTTGACCAGCAACAATGCCTGGTATGGAACATATTAGCTTGATTTCTATAGTAATTATTATTCCCACACAAGGCAAAATGAACTGCTAGTCCAAAATTATTTTTATTACCATAAGAGCTGATATTTTGTTTAGAAAACCATATCTCCACTTTGGTTTGTCACTGTTGTTCAGTCGCTAAGTCATGTCCAACTCTTTGTGACCCCATGGATTGCAGCACTCCAGGCTTCCCTGTCCTCTACCATCTCCCAGAGTTTGCTCAAATTCATGTCCATTGAGTCAGTAGTGCCATTCAACTGTCTCATCCTGTCGTCCCCCTTCTCCTCCTGCCTTCAATCTTTCCCAGAATCAGGGTCTTTTCCAATGCATTGGCTCCTTGCATCAGGTGGCCAAAGTATTGGAGCTTCAGCATCAAGTCCTTCCAATGAATATTCAGGATTGATTTCCTTTAGGATTGACCGATCTGATCTCCTTGCTGTCCAAAGGACTCTCAAGAGTTTTCTCCAAGACCACAATTCAAAAGCGTCGATTCATTGGCAGTTTGGTTTACGGTTGCACATCAAAGCACAGTGGAGTCCCCGTTCCAGCAGGAGAACCAAGGCGGCACTTGTGAGAGCCAGGCTGGGATTTCTAGCTGCCCTCTAACTTCAACCTCCATAGGTCACAGTCTTGGCTCGGGAGCTCTTCCACCACCTGTGTTTGCATTTGGTCCGTGCTTTGTATCAGGCTCAACGCTCAGAGCTCAGCTCAAGCGAGCAAGGCCCCAGCCCTCATGGAGCTACATTCTTCGTTGGTAGGTCAGGAAGACCTACCTTCTAACAAGCTGGGGCCGCCTGTTAGAAGCCCTGATGCCGTCTTTTCACAGGCAGCCTTGCAGCTACCTCGGGAGTGATTCTCCAGCCTGCCTCCTCTGGGCTGTGTGCTCCCAGCCTCTGGGTCATCTCCCTGCACAGGGCCATTTCCCGAATAGGCTTTTGCCACTCACTGCCCTTTTAGAGTCTATTCTTGATGTCCCAAATGCCACTGTACACTGTCTAGAAAACTTTGCATCCTATCCTTGCTTTCTGAGGTTCAGCGTTATAACTAGTGTTGTCTTCCCTGCTAGGACTCCGAGACTGCTGTGAGCTCCACAGGCCACCTTTGTACGTCACTCCATGTGTGCCAGGGGCTTCCCAATAGTGGCAGCTGTTGGCTGAGTGAATGAGGAATTACAGTGGCCTCTCGCAGGGGGATGGCACCTTTGGCAGAGTCGGTCCCACTGTGTGGCAGCCCACTAGAGGGGATTCCTTACTCTAATGGCCGTTACCCCGGGGCATATTCATTTTCATGTCCTGGGTGGTCCTAGTGGTAAGGAATCCGCCTGCCAACACTGGAGACACAAGAGACTTGAGTTTGATCCCTGGGTCGGGAAGATCCCCTGGAGGAGGGCCTGGCAACCCACTCTAGTATTCCTGCCTGGAGAATCTCCATGGACAGAAGAGCCTGGCGGGCTCCAGTCCAAGGGATCGCAAAAAGTTCGACAGGACTGAAGCGGCTTAACGTGCGTGCCTTTCTCCTACATTAGTGGCCTGTTGGGGGAACGGGGAGGGACTCAGCAAGTGCTTGTGGAATCAGTGTCACCATCCATTTCTTAATACCTCAGGCTCTGCCACGGCGTCTGGCATACAGCTGGCAATCAACAAACACCAAAGTGAATGACCGGTGTCTCTCATGTCAACTGTCACCCCTCCGCCACTGTTCCCATAGGCTTCATGTGAACCTGTCACCCTGAAGGGCTTTGGAAAATCCACGTGTGTTTTCACGCCTGTATTGCCCTCAAGAGGCCAGAAGCCAGATCTCTATTCATGGTTAAAGCTGGAACAACCTTCACAGAGGGGGCTCTGCCTGAAAAGCATATCTGAAATTTGGGAGCTTTTAAAAAAATCCTCCTATTCATGGAGTTTTTATTGTTCTGTTGTTCTGGTTTTAACTCATTACAATTATTAATTCCATGACAAGCACTGTGTATTTTAGCTTATGTCTCATTAGATGAAGAATGTTTGACTCCAGTCAGTGTTGAGGGGGCTGGCAACAATTTTTGAGCTGGTGCTATTTTTCACAAATTGTTGATTTGATTAATATATTTACTGAATGCTTAGTGTGGGTACATCACTATTTTTCAGGCTCTGTGGGAGATAAAAAAATACACAGAAAACATTGATTGAGCTCTCACCATTCTGGGCTCTGTGCTGATGAGGGAGGAGGGGTCCCCAGGACCCCGGAGGAGTGTCAGGCACCCTCTGTGCAGGAGGGGGCAGGCTCCGTGGGTGTGAGCTGTGTGTCTGTTATAAAAGTGGCCTGCAGAGAGTGGAGGGGGCAGAGGTGGTGAAGGACACCGCGTTCCACGCAGCGATAGCTCTCCATATCAGTATCCACTGCAGAGCTCAGCATCTTAAAACAACAAACACAACTCGTCTCACACAGCCTTTGAAGGCCAGGAATCTGCGGGGAGAAGGGGCTCAGCTGGCAAAAATATGGGTTTCTTTTTTTCTTTCCTGGAAAACAATTCTATTATTAGTGGAATTCTTAACAGTCCTGTTGTTCCGACTCTAATTAACCTGTAGTGTTAATTTCCATGACAAGCACTGTGTCTGTGCTCCTGTTATCAGATGAAGAATGTTGACTTGCGTCATCGTTGAGGCTGGCAGGTTCAGGGCCTCTCATGAGGCTGCAGCCACTGAAGGCTGGGGCCTCTACTCCAAGCTCACCCACGCGGCAGTCAGCCGGCCTCCACTTCCCACTGGCTGTCGGACAGACGGCCTCAGTTCCTCCCCACATGGGTCTCTCCACTAGGCTGCCCAGTGACCTCCGGACATGGCAGCTGCTGTCCCCCAGAGTCAGGGATCCAGGGGAGAGGGAGCCGGAGAGAGAAAAGAAGCCGCGGGGCCTTTTAGGATCGAACCCGGAAATGACGCACCAGCACGTCTACCGTATCATTGGTCACACAAGTCTCCTGGGCAGAGTGAGGCTGGAGATTACTTGAGGGTTTGCTGCTGCTGCTAAGTCGCTTCCGGGGAAGGCAATGGCACCCCACCCCAGTACTTTTGCCTGGAAAATCCCATGGACAGAGGATCCTGGTAGGCTCCAGTCCATGGGGTCGCTAAGAGTCGGACCCGACTAAGCGACTTCACTTTCACTTTTCACTTTCATTCATTGGAGAAGGAAATGGCAACCCACTCCAGTGTTCTTGCCTGGAGAATCCCAGGACGGGGGAGCCTGGTGAGCTTCTGTCTATGGGGTCGCACAGAGTCGGACACGACTGAAGCGACTTAGCAGCAGCAGCAGCTAAGTTGCTTCAGTTTTGTCTGACTCTGTGCGACCCCAGAGATGGTAGCCCACCAGACTCCCCGTCCCTGGGATTCTCCAGGCAAGAACACTGGAGTGGGTTGCCATTTCCTTCTCCAATGCATGAAAGTGAAAGTGAAAGTGAAGTCACTCAGTCGTGTCTGACTCTTAACGACCCCATGGACTGCAGCCTACCAGGCTCCTCCGTCCATGGGATTTTCCAGGCAAGAGTACTGGAGTGGGGTGCCATTGCCTTCTCCAACATGAGGGTTTAGGACCAGGATTTGGGATTCCCTGGTGGAGAAGGCAATGGCACCCCACTCCAGTACTCTTGCCTGGAGAATCCCATGGATGGAGGAGCCTGGTGGGCTGCAGTCCATGGGGTCGCTAAGAGTCGGACACAACTGAGTGACTTCACTTTCACCTTTTCGCTTTCATGCATTGGAGAGGGAAATGGCAACCCACTCCAGTTTTCTTGCCTGGAGAATCCCGGGGGCAGGAGAGCCTGGTGGGCTGACGTCTATGGGGTCACGCAGAGTCGGACACGACTGAAGTGACTTAGCAGCAGTAGCAGCAGCAGGTGGCTCAGACGGTAAAGCCTCTGCCAGCAATGCGAGAGACCTGGGTTCGATCCCTGGGTCGGAAAGATCTCCTGGAGAAGTGAAGTGAAGTGAAAGTTGCTCAGTCGTGTCCCACTGACTCTTTGCGATCCCATGGACTATACGGTCCATGGAATCCTCTAATCCAGAATACTGGAGTGAGTAGCCTTTCCCTTCTCCAGGGGATCTTCCCAACCCAGGGATGGAACCCAGGTCTCCCACATTGCAAATGGATTCTTTACCAGCTGAGCCACAAGGAGGCTGCGCCATGGAGAAGGAAATGGCAACCTACTCCAGTACTCTTGCCTAGAAAATTCCATGGATGGAGGAGGCCTGGTGGGCTACAGTCCATAGGGTCGCAGAGAGTCGGACACAACTGAGCGACTTACTTCAGTTAGGACCAGGAGGGCAGGATCCCAGGGGCATCTTGGAGTCTGGCTGCCACGCTCTCAGCCTCCTTTGGCTGAGGAGGAAAGAAACATGTGTGAACGCCTGGCATCTGGTGGAGAGCAGGGAACCGTAAGGCGTTGGGCATTTCCAGCAGGATGTTCCTGTCTAGTGTTTGTTCACGAGATGGGGCAGGAGCCCTGTTGATGCTTCATGCATGCGTCATATTTGAGACGATAAACACATCTGAGTTCACTACGCATACCGCCAAGTGTTATAATAACCTGTATGTGTGCCTCAACACTTTGTGACCCAATGGGCCATAGTCCGCCAGGCTCCTCTGGACCATAGTCTGCCAGGCTCCTCTGTCCATGGGATTTTCCCAGCAAGAAATACCGGAATGGGTTGCCATTTCCTCCTCCAGGGGATCCTCTCGACCCAGAGGTGGAATTTGTGTCTCCTGCATCTCCCACCCTACAGGCGGATGCTTTACCACCGAGCCACCAGGGACGTGTTATAATAGATAAACGATAATATGTAATTTATTATGTAATTAATGCATTGTATTAATATTTATATTTATATATAATATGTGTAATATAATAATATCATCATAAATGAAGTAGAAATTTGAGCCTTTTTTAAAAAATCGAGGTGAGATGTTTTCTAATAGCCAGTTTGTTTATTTATTTTTGGCTGTACTGCACTGCTTGTGGGGTCTTAGTTCCCTGACCAGGGCTTGAACCCAGGCCCCAGCAGTGAAAGTGCTGAGTCCTTTATCACTGCACCACCAGGGAATTCCCTCTAATAATCAGTTTAAATTGTGAGGCTCTAGCAGTTTTCAAGCCAAGTCCTGTTATCGTCCTATAGGATGGCTGATCTGGCAAATAAGAATCAATTGGTGACTGAGTGTTGAACTTTTCTTTCAGGTGTGTTTTGACTGTGGTGCCAAGAACCCCAGCTGGGCCAGCATCACCTACGGGGTATTCCTGTGCATCGACTGCTCGGGGGGCCACCGGTCCCTGGGCGTCCACCTGAGTTTCATCCGGTAAGGGGGCCTCTCTTCTGGGGGCGGGGGTGAGTACAACATTCCATGGGCCTCTCTCCCCTTTTCTGTTACATTTGCTTTGCCCTCAAGTAACAAGAGAGGTAGGTTGAGTCATGGAGATTTAAGTCTATCGGTAACTGAGTGAACTGGGAAAATGAGTAATTTTCTATTCAGTCACTGTTCTGTAGAGCCCGGCCCAAGAGCCGAGACAGTGGTGTTGCAGACACAGTCAGAGTCTAGGGTCTGAGGCAGGGTCTCAGGGTCTAGGGTCCTTTTCCTTTGTTGTTGTTCTTCAGTCGCTCAGTCGTATCCGACTCTGCAACCCCACGGACTGCAGCACACCAGGCCTCCCTGTCCTTCACCACCTCCTGGAGTTTGCTCAAGCTCATGTCCGTCGAGTCGGTGATGCCATCCAACCATCTCATCCTCGGTTGCCTCCTTTTCCTTTTCTGTCTTCTGATAATTAGCAGCACATGGGAGTCTTGCTCTGACCCCTCCTGAGAGAAGGGGGTTCTGTTTGTCCATCACTCCTTCAGCTTTAGTTACCTAAGTCAGGGGAACCCTCGGAGCTGGGTTTCGCCTCTAGTGTAATCTGACAGCTCAGGCTCCCAAGGACATTAATAGAGCTGGAGGGAATGATTTTTGTATGAAAGATGTGTGCAGTGTGAAGCCTTTTTTCTTAACCTGCAGATGTGTTGCCTGGGCCCCTCTGGCGAGTACCTTTCTCTACTCTGACCCTCTGTGAGGCCTTTGTGGGTACTAAAGATACCCCACATTCCAGTGGGAGGCTGGATGTGCCCTTGTGTGAAGTTAAATACATTGAGATAAGGATCCCCAGGCAGGCTCCGGGCTTGGAAGCCAAACAGGGCATGCACTCAAGTAGTCCTTGCCTCTGCAGGGCACCCCTGTGGCTCAGATCTCCCTGTGGCTGGCCTCCCCCCAGTCAGTTCACCTGTTTCCCTGCCTGTTATGACTTTAGGAATACATTGATCCTACAACATGATTTCCACGAAGAGTATTTGTTCCCGAGGACTAACCTATTAATATTATAATTTTTTACTGTATTAACCTAAAAAGCTTTCTTTATCTGCTCTCATGAATTCTTTTTCTCAGAAATCAGTTTATAAGAGCTGCTGCTGCTAAATCGCTTCAGTTGTGTCCGACCCTGTGTGACCCCATAGACAGCAGCCCACCAGGCTCCCCCATCCCTGGGATTCTCCAGGCAAGAACACTGGAGTGGGTTTCCATTGCCTTCTCCAATGCATGAGAGTGAAAAGTGAAAGTGAAGTCACTCAGTCGTGTCCGACTCTTTGCGACCCCATGGACTGTAGCCTACCCCGCTCCTCCATCCATGGGAGCAGAATGCGTTAAATATTATAGCTGTTTAACTCCATAGGCAGTGATTTAGGGAAAGGAATTCTCCTGTGTGTGCTTACTACTTTAAGGGCATCTATCAGTTTCCCGTCTTTTCTTTTTTCTTAGATGCAGGATATTTTTAACACACTCTCCGGTCCTCCTATCTTTTTCAAATGTGGAGGGATGTGGTTGCCAGGGCAAGTTTATCTGCATGTACTTTTTCCCCCCAAGTCGATTGTCACCAGGTAACACATGGTGACCTACTCTGCCCAGAGCTGGAGATGCCCAGACTCTGCGTGCAATTAGCTGTCTTCCTCTCTGCTCAGCCCCGCCCACCGGAGCCGGTCCTCCCTCTTCCCCACCACACAGCACATTGCCAGTTTAAACCATACCAGGAAACGAGGTGGCTTTCTGACGTGTCCCCAGCTGAGGAAAGGGCTGACTGAGAGCCTGACGAGACTGGACAGCAGGGTCTCTTTGGGATGTTGCAGGTTTAATCACCACCCTTGGAAAAGTTAGATAAATATAACCGGGTGAATCATGATGCTTGTACATGATTCAAAAACAGCCATTAAGGAAAAAAAAAAATCTCTGTACGTATAACTGAGGGCAGCAGTCGAGGATTTGGGCAGGAGAAAGTCAAGGATGATAAGGGTATTTAGGGATTTTTTTTTCAGAGGTGGAGGGCTGCTCTTTAAACATTTTTCGTTGATTTAAAAAAAAAAATTACACACATTAGTTCATTGGGAAAAAAAGAATCCAAACAGTCCTAGAGTAGGAAGTGAAAGTCCCTCCTCTAAAACTCCCTTCCCTCTTCTTTCTCTCCCCCTGCGAGCCAGCCACACATCACATGCGCGCGCACACACACACACACACACACACACACACACACACACACACACAGTGAAAGTCCCTCCTCTAGAACTCCCTTCCCTCTTCTTTCTCTCCCCCTGCGCCACACATCACATGCGCGCGCGTGTGGGCACGCGCGTACACACACACACTCCCATTCACACACACACACACACACTCCCATTCCTGGGCATGAACATATTAACAGTTTGGCATGGGTGGAATGTTTATTTAATAAGAGCTATGTTTTGGGGTTTTTTTAAGTAGAATTTCAAGTCCATACGTTTGCAAAGGAAAAAATCATGAACTCTGGCTTTTGCCAAGCAAAAAGGGAAAGGGAGGTTAGGCATCTGCGGAAATGGCCAGCGGCGCTGGGAGCCGCCCACAGAACGACCCGGCGGTGTGGCCCCGCCCCCTCCCCACCTCCACCCCAGGCCCAGAGCTCTGCCCCCAGGGCCTGCGACACGAGTCCCACGAGCTCCTCTCTGGTCTGTTTCTTCTCTAGTTCACCATTAGTGTTTCACAAGCCATGAGAGGTGCAGGGGGTCTCAACCTTACGTCGCCGTTGTTGGGCTGGGGCTACAAATACAACGTAAACAGGAAGATGGTCTGTACAGAGCTCTAATAGAAACAGCATCTCCTGCTTGGAAAATTAGGCAAAGTTTAAACAGAAGGTAGCAGTCGCAGAGAACTTCAAAGGCCTGGTCCGATTTTGATAACGGAGAGACAAGGAGGGCAGCACTCAGAAAAAGTCTAGAGGGACTTCTCTGGTGGTCCGGCGGCCAAGATTCTGTGCTCCCAGTGCAGGGGGCCCAGGTTCAACCCCCGGGTCGGGGAACTGGAGCCCACAGGTTACAGCTAAGAGGCTTCCCTGGTGGCTCGGTGGTAAAGAATCGGGCTGCAATGCAGGACACATGGGCTTGATCCCAGGGTCAGGAAGATCCTCTGGAGAAGGGAAATGGCAACCCACTGCAGAATTCTTGCCTGGGAAGTCCCATGGACACGAGAGCCTAACCGGCTGCAGTGGGGTCGCAAGAGTCGGACGTGAGTTACCGACTAAATCACCGCCGCCGCCACTGCAACTAAGACCCGTAGCAGCCAAATAAATAAGCAAAAGAAAAGGTGTAGAGATGGGAAAAAAGTGAAATGTCTGGTAGCTAGTTTTTAATGCATAGGAAAATGAGGAGACATTAGATTCAGAGGGGAAGGTCTCCATGACCTTGGCAGGGTCCTGATTGACTGCCAGGCTAGGAGCTGAAACTTTATACTCCTGAGGCCCATGAGGGGTGCACTCGGGAGGGGAAGACTGACATGGGCCTGGGCACAGTGGGCGCCCCTGAGGTTCACGAGGCAGTGCGGAGTAGGCCCTGAGAGTGAGGACGCTGGAGCGCGGCTGCCGGGGGTCTGAATGCTGCTGCCATCCCTTACTAGCTCCGGGCGTGCTCCTTACCTCTCTGTTTCTCCATCTCCTTCCCTTGAAAGTGGAGACGAGAAGGCTTATACTCTTCTAGGGCTTTGGCAGGAGTGAGCAAATGAACTCGCATGGATCCTGACACATGGCAAGCCGCCAGCTTGTTGACAGTGATCAGATCTGAATTATCTGGGTTCCGGCTTAGTGGACGCAAGAGGAGAACCTTTTTATGATGTTAGCTTAGAAAGGCAACACCTCTTGTGACCTTGAATTAGCCCATCAAGCCAGTTATAAACAAATGGCTGCCTGAAAGCTGTTGCTGGGCTTGTCTGTGAGAGTCTAGATTACTAGTTATGGTGTAATTTACTCCACTTAAAATTTTTGATTACATGATAACTTTGTCATGTTTATTTGTGAGATTCGTTCTGATTTCATAAGTTTCTGAAATCCATTTAAATGCTCTACTTACCAAAAAAAAAAAGAATACTGGCTATAGCAGCCATCAGTGAAGCTAATTCATGCAGTTTTTAAGGCAGTTATGTTGACATATAAGGATTACAGAAGTTGTGGGAAACCTGTTTTTTCATTGACCTAATTTGTTAACAGAAGCTATTTTGTTAAAGTGACACTAATTCTCCAACTTCTCTTGCTTTCCTTGCTTTACTTTTTATTAGCACTGTCATAGACTCTTGCCTTTTCCACTTCTCTTAATCTAAATTAAAGGTGAGATACAACCTACAGGGAGTCACCTCCTCCTACAGGAATGGGAAGTGACAAGCAGTTCGAGTGACCTCTTAAGGTTGACTATATTCAGAGTCCAGTACCATCAGCCTTTTATTTTGAAATTCCAATGTTAGCAGGGAAAATCTCTGTCAGGTCAGTTTAAACACAATCAATTCTTACTTTTATTTCTAAGAAATATAGATATAGAAATATTTGGCTTGGGGACTTCACTGGTGGTTCAGTGGTTAAAACTCCAAGTTTCCAGTACAAGGGGTGTGGGTTTGATTCCTGATCCAGGAACTAAGATCCCACATGCTATGAGGTGCAGCAAAAAATAGATAAATAAAATACAAACACCTTTGTATAAAAAAAATGAAATACTTGTTTGTTTATTTTTTTTAAGATCGGTCAGTTCAGTCTCTCAGTCTTGTCCGACTCTTTGCGACCCCATGAGTCGCAGCATGCCAGGCCTCCTTCCCTGTCCATCACCAACTCCCAGAGTTCACTCAGACTCATGTCCATCGAGTCAGTGATGCCATCCAGCCATCTCATCCTCTGCTATTCCCTTCTCCTCCTGCCCCCAATCCCTCCCAGCATCAGAGTCTTTTCCAATGAGTCAACTCTTCGCATGAGGTGGCCAAAGTACTGGAGTTTCAGCTTTAGCATCATTCCTTCCAAAGAAATCCCAGGGCTGATCTCCTTCAGAATGGACTGGTTGGATCTCCTTGCAGCCCAAGGGACTCTCGAGAGTCTTCTTCAACACCACACTTCAAAAGCATCAATTCTTCCGCGCTCAGCCTTCTTCACAGTCCAACTCTCACGTCCATACGTGACCACTGGAAAAACCATAGCCTTGACTAGACGGACTTTGTTGGCAAAGTAATGTCTCTGCTTTTGAATATGCTATCTAGGTTGGTCATAACTTTCCTTCCAAGGAGTAAGCGTCTTTTAATTTCATGGCTGCAGTCACCATCTGCAGTGATTTTGGAGCCCAGAAAAATAAAGTCTGACACTGTTTCCACTGTTTCCCCATCTATTTCCCATGAAGTGATGGGACCAGATGCCATGATCTTTGTTTTCTGAATGTTGAGTTTTAAGTCAACTTTTTCACTCTCCTCTTTCACCTTCATCAAGAGGCTTTTTAGTTCCTCTTCACTTTCTGCCATAAGGGTGGTGTCATCTGCATATCTGAGGTTATTGAGATTTCTTCCAGCAATCTTGATTCCAACTTGTGTTTCTTCCAGTCCAGTGTTTCTCATGATGTACTCTGCATATAAGTTAAATAAACAGGGTGACAATATACAGCCTTGACGAACTCCTTTTCCTATTTGGAACCAGTCTGTGGTTCCATGTCCAGTTCTACCTGTTGCTTCCTGACCTGCATACAAATTTCTCAAGAGGCAGATCAGGTGGTCTGGTATTCCCATCTCTTTCAGAATTTTCCACAGTTTATTGTGATCTACACAGTCAAAGACTTTGGCATAGTCAATAAAGCAGAAATAGATGTTTTTCTGGAACTCTCTTGCTTTTTCCATGATCCAGCAGATATTGGCAATTTGATCTCTGGTTCCTCTGCCTTTTCTAAAACCAGCTTGAACATCAGGAAGTTCACGGTTCACATATTGCTGAAGCCTGGCTTGGAGAATTTTGAGCATTACTTTACTAGCATGTGAGATGAGTGCAATTGTGCAGTAGTTTGAGCATTCTTTGGCATTGCCTTTCTTTGAGACTGGAATGAAAACTGACCTTTTCCAGTCCTGTGGCCACTGCTGAGTTTTCCAAATTTGCTGGCACAGTGAGTACAGCACTTTCACAGCATCATCTTTCAGGATTTGAAATAGCTCAACTGGAATTCCATCACCTCCACTAGCTTTGTTCATAGTGATGCTTTCTAAGGCCCACTTGACTTCACCTTCCAGGATGTCTGGCTCTAGGTCAGTGATCACACCATCATGATTATCTAGGTCGTGAAGATCTTTTTTGTGCAGTTCTTCTGTGTATTCTTGCCACCTCTTCTTAATATCTTCTGCTTCTGTTAGGTCCATACCATTTCTGTCCTTTATCGAGCCCGTCTTTGCATGAAATGTTCCCTTGGTATCTCTAATTTTCTTGAAGAGATCTCTAATCTTTCCCATTCCGTTGTTTTCCTCTATTTCTTTGCATTGATTGCTGAGGAAGGCTTTCTTATCTCTTCTTGCAAAAGTTGTGAGGCAGGTTAGCAAATCTGAGTACTTATAGCCTCAATTTTAGGACTTTTTAAAATATTTAAAATGAGGTACCTATTATGTGCCTGTGCTAGGAGTTGAGAGAAAAATATGGGGTGTTCCTGTCCTCTGGAGCTTGCTGCTTATAACAGTGTGACAGAGTCACCACAGTGATGATGGTGGTGCTGGTGGTGCTCGTGATGCTAGTGGTGATGGTGGTGGTGGTGGTGGTGATGGTGGTGCTCGTGATGCTGGTGGTGCTGGTGATGGTGGTGGTGATGATGGTGGTGGTGGTGTTGGTGATGCTGGTGGTGATGATGGTGATGATGGTGGTGCTGGTGGTGGTGCTGGTGGTGATGGTGGTGCTGGTGGTGGTGGTGGTGGTGATGGTGGTGGTGATGGTGATGATGGTGATGGTGGTGATGATGGTGCTGGTGACTACAGTGAAGCTGGTGCTGGTGGTGCTGGTGGTGGTGCTGGTGGTGGTGATGGTGGTGCTCGTGATGCTGGTGGTGGTGGTGGTGGTGGTGGTGGTGGTGGTGGTGGTGATGGTGGTGGTGATGATGTTGTTGCTCATGATGCTGGTGGTGATGGTGGTGACAGTGATGCTGTGGCTATAATGATGGTGGCATGAGAATTTTAGCCATATGGTATTGACCGTGAGCCAGCACCTTTTCAATATTAGCTTATTTAATTTCCATAAGAGTGAAATAGATACTACTATAATCATCCCTACTTTACAGATGAGGAAAGTAAGATGCAGAGAGGTTGAGTGATTTCCCCAAGGCCATGCAGCTTGTAATGACAGAGTAGAGGTCTGCACTTTAAAGCTCTCTCCAGAGATTGTGCTGTTGACTGCCACCTTGCGTCCCAAGAGGTGGGGATGGCACCTAACTCAGCCTGGGGGAATTCATGAAAATGTGGTGACTAAGCAAGATCTTTCAGATAAAGAATTTCAGAACAATATACATAATTTAATCTCCTTGCTTGGTATTCAGATTCCAAAGAAAGATTTTTTTTGTCTTTATAAGAAATCTGTTTCTTATAAAGTAGGGTTTAATTTTTTACTTTTCATATGTTACCATGAAGTCAGTTTGTCCTATGCATATTTAATGATAATATGTATTAGTATTAATCTTAAGGTAGCTATTAGCTTCAAAATAACGTCCTAATATTTACAAAAGTTAAATGATGCCAATAGGCAGAGAAATAAGAGAAACAGGAAAGGCAGCATAAAAGGATGTTTTTTGATGAATATGGAGCTTCTTTTCTTTCTACCTTGCCCATTTAGTAAAGGATGGAGGTTCAACCCATACCCATTTCTAAATGTCCACGTTCCTTACCAGTTAGTGTGGGAAAAGCTAGGGTTGAATGTAGGGACAGCCATGTTTTTTGCTCATGTCTATGGATTCAATAGGAAGATTTCTAATATTGTCTACAGTGATCACTTGGTAAATTCTTATAGTAAGGGCCTATAGTTCCTACTTCTGCCTTGCTCTTAGATTATAAACAAGTCGGGTACAAGGTACGGTGGCGATAGGAGGCACACAGTTTTCGCTTCAGCAACATTAAATCCTGGGTTTTCTCCCCTCCCTGATGGTGGTGATGTTAAGTGGGTCCCTTCTACTTGATAAGACTGTGAGCATCCTCCAGGCTGCTGTTAAGGGTCAAACTGGACAAATCAATAGCTGACCTGGAAAAACTCCAAACAGTACATCGCTTTTCAGAGCCTTGGCTTCTAGGAAGGGTGAGAGGGTCTGGGAGCAGCTTGTACTGACTCTCATTCACCCGGGAGCCCCAGCATCCCAGAAGCATGTGTCACTGTTAACAGAAACTTAGACTTCTTCAGGATCCTGCAGATTGAGGAATCTTATCCTCAAGAGTTGAGTGGCTTGATTCTTGGGACGAACAGTAAAACATTTCAAATATTTTTTTTCCATTTAGATCTACAGAGTTGGATTCTAACTGGTCTTGGTTTCAATTGCGATGCATGCAAGTTGGAGGAAATGCTAATGCAGTAAGTTCATCTTAGATTTCTCGTTTTCTTCTTGGACACATGTGTGTTGCACTCGTAAAGAAGTCCAGCATTTGCATGTAAGAGTTCAGGAGGCTCTGCTGGACGATGGGAAGACATGGTGGGCTTATGAGCTGGATAACCCAGATGGCTTGTTTATCCAGAAATCTATTAGAAACCTGTGAAACAAGAAGCCCTGGGCTAGGATGCAGTGATGGACGAGATGACTGAGACTCCTCCCTTACCGACAGAGACAGAGAGCAAGTAAAGAAGTAAATAAACAAGAAAGTAACAGGTGGTAGTGCTTTGAAGAAAAAGAAAACAGGAGTGATGATGGAGAGGAACTGGGAGGCTTCTTTGTGATAATACATTTTAATATCTGAGGGTGTCTTTTGTACTCAGATGGAGTGCTTTGAGGTTCTTTTATCTCAATTTTATTTATTAAATCTACAAATTAAAAAAAGCCATTTTCCAAATCTTCAAATATAGTACATAAATATCATGTGTCAATTTATAAACTTAGTAATTTCTCTGTAAAAGTAGCTTTTGAAGTGTTCAATTAACATAATAAAAGAGCAAATTTCCTTAACCCCATTTACAAACCTAGCTAAGGATCCTCAACCATTTTAAATTTCATTTACAAATTCAATATATCTGATTTCTAAAACACTAAACTGGAGCCTTACAAATCTAGCCAGCAAAATCTCCCTTTATATAAAATACCATTATATGTTTATAGCGGTATGCCAAAATGCTATAGGTTGAGTAAGTAGAATTCCCTGAGACATACCATTAAATGTTCAAAGTATTAGAAATCAATAAATACAAATAAATGTATATGCATTTTTTTTTTTAGAAAGGGACTTCCCTGGTGGTCCAGTGACTAAGACTCCTTGCTCCTAATGCTGGGGGGTCCCAGGTTTGATCACGGGTCCGGGAACTAGATCCCGCATGCCCCAGTGAAACTCCGTGTGTGGCGACTAAGACCTGGTGTAGCCAAGTAAATAAATAAAAATAAATACTCAAAGTATTAGAAATCAAATTGGTATCCATTTCAAGTACAATTTATATCGAGCGTCAACTAAATATTCAAAATTAAAATAGTAAGTCTAAAAGAATAATTTTCAAAATACCGGTTTCCTTTGGATCAGTATCTCGGCCTTTTTCTTCATTACTGTTCCCTAAGCAGAAAAATGAAATTTAAATTCATCAGTTAGCTTGTTTTAAGTTTAAATTGGATTTAGTTTTCCCTAGTGAGAGAAATTAAATACCAAGGACTATGATTTTTGACAGGTAGGGGTGATCTTTGGAAGGCTACAACGTATGGTAATAACTAAGTTGGTTTTTTTTTTCAGTTTCCAAGAAACATTCCCCTGTTGAGAATGTAAGCCTTCAGTATTTCCAGCATGTGATTAGAAAACCATGCCCATGTTCATTATGTCCACAAACTTGTTCTTCACTTTAATACTGCAGGTTCGATAGTCTGTCCTTATTTCTAACTTCGTAAGGTTGTAGGGTCCCCACCCAGCTCCAGAGAGCAGTTTCCTGTCTCAGCCAGCTGATGTGGGGGCGTGGAGGGGGCAGGTCAGTCGGTGGTCGCTAAACTCAAGCAGAAGCTTGGGTGTGAATGCCAGCTCTGCGCCTTGCTAGTCTGTGTGACGCTGGGCAGCTTGTTGGACCTCTCTGCTTCTGGCTTGTCTGTAAACAGCATGTGTCTGAGAGTGTGACCATGAGGGTCTGATGGGATGGTACCCACCCAGAACTTAGATAGGACCCAGTACATGTGGGTGCCAGTGCCATCACAAAGGTATCACTCACATAGGCTTTTAAAACACCCGCTTTAATTAAGCTGTGAGTGCTGTAATTCATGTCTGTACAGAGATCCTTCAGAGGTGCTGCAAGCAGAGTCCTCTAACTGTCCAGGTACCTGCTTCAGCACCTTGTCTGTGCTGTGGTTTCCACCGATGAGGAAGCAGTGCTCAACAAGGAGAGGGTTAGCTTGGCTCTTACTTAACTGGTTTATCAGACATTCCAACTTAGGCAGCCCCCGTGGTTAGGATTCCGAGTGCTTCTGCTATGGGCCAGGTTCAGTCCCTGGCTGGGGAACCCTGCAAGCCACACGGCAGAGCCTAAACACATAAATAAATCATCTCATATAGATGCAAAGAAAAGAAAGTTCCAATTTGGTAGGACTCTAAGCTAAGGTCGATTGCTCAAGTCAGACGCAGTCCTGAGTAGAAAGTGTGCTCAGATAACATTCAGAGCGATGGAGGTGTTCCAGTGGGCCAGCGAGGGCCCAGTTATTTCGTTCTGTGAGGCACGTCTCGTGTCTACTTTTACCAGAATATTAATGTTACGTCTGTGGAAGGTATTACTCCTTCTACAAGGAAAGTTTTTATAAAAATCTTTCACGGTTTAAACTATTTTGGTTTTCACTAGTATTTTCAAAAAGGCCCCTCACTGCGTGCAATAATGGTTTTGGTCACCCCGTTGGCTTTCGCGCAGCCCTGCCGTTAACCCGGATCCTTTCCTCCGCAGTCTTCCTTTTTCCATCAGCACGGGTGTGACACCAATGACACCAACGCCAAGTACAACAGCCGTGCCGCCCAGCTCTACAGGGAGAGGCTCAAGGCGCTGGCCTCCCAGGCCACCCGGAAGCACGGCACTGACGTAAGCACGGGGGGCGGCCCTCCATCCTGCGAACGTTCGTTTCCGCAGAAAAAGTCCGCTATACCCCAAACTGTAAAACTTCCCGGCCAGATTGTCTTACAAGGGAACAGCATGGAGCGGGTTGTCATTATTCACCGTCCTGCTCAAAAACGTTGCCGTGAACACTACGCAGCAGTCCCGCGGCATCACTTCTATTTGTCAGCTGATCAACACCGACCTCGTTTTACATGCTTTTTGTTGAAAGACACCTCTTTCAGGGAATTCCCTGGCTTTCGATTGTTCTTTATATCTATTTCTAATAATAAAAATATGCCAATAGACTTAGGAAGAAAATAATCCATAGAGTGAAAAGTGGAGAGCTTTTTAACATTATAAGAATTATATGTTCAAGATATAACAAATATTTATAAAAAAGAGCTAGCTGTATCATATGACCTAACATTTTTATATTATGACTAAATATATATGTTCATTATCTTCCCTTCCATCATGCCCCCTTTCCAGTATTTCCTAGCTCTAATAATTGGCATCATCATCATCTGCCAGGTTGCCTAAGTCAGAAATGTGGGCATCATTCTTAATTATTACCACTTTGTTGGGCTTCCCTTGTGGCTCAGCTGGTAAAGAATCCGCCCACTGTGCAGGAGACCTCGGTTCAATCCCTGGGTTAGGAAGATCCTCTGGAGAAGGGAAAGGCCACCCACTCCAGTATTCTGGCCTAGAGAATTCCATGGACTGTATAGGCCAGGGGGTTGCAAAGAGTCGGACATGACTGAGCAACTTTCACTTCACTTCCATTGGTTGAGACTTCACCTTCCATTGCAGGGGAGGGTGTGGGTTCAATCCCTGGTTGGGGAGTTAAGATCCTACATGCCTTGACCAAAACATGAAACAGAAGCAATATTGTATCAGATTAAACAAAGACTTTAAAAATGGTCCACATTAAAAGAAAAAATTCTTAAAAAAATGAAGATAGCTTCTTCAGTGGATATTGTTGACACATTGACTCTGAGCCCGTGGCCAAGGGCACTGTGGCTTGGGCTGAATGAAGCTCATCTAACTGCGTCTCTGTGCTTAGTTACACGAGGTGGCACTTAGCACTGAGATCGGGGCCGTCGTAAATGACATATTCTAATGCAAAGCACAAAAACGTGTTGGTCAATAGACCATAAAAAGCACCCATGCTTGCAACCGGAACTGAAACAAGGACCCAAGCATCTCACCTTGGATGACACATTCTCTGCATTTCTGCACGTGTTCAGGCAGGACGGCAGATCTAGGGTCACAAGTTAATTGTAGAGTAGGCGAATTCACAAATGTGGAATCCACAAAGCATGGAACGTGCGCCTAGACGTGAAGTCCTTGATCTTCCCCTTTCAGAAATGGCTTGGGGAACTGCCTTTTGTCTTCCACAGGGCTTGGCAGCACAAGTTACTAGATCAATGCATTGCTAAAATGTGCTCAGAAGCCCTGACTTTATGATAGTGGAAAGTACGGATCTTTAGCAACAGGCCTTGGAAAGGGAGGGAACTGTATTAAATAAACCCTCGAAAGCAGGTGAAACGCTAAGCAGTGCGTATGTTCTGTTCCAGCTCTGGCTTGATAGCTGTGTGGTCCCACCTTCGTCCCCGCCACCGAAGGAAGAAGATTTTTTTGCCTCTCATGCTTCTCCTGAGGTATGTGTTATGCTTTACATAGTTTCAAAGTGTGCTTCTCTGACATATATTTTAAAGGGCATGTATTTAAAGTGTTTCAGTTAGGACAGAGTCTAAGCTGCTGTAACCAACAGCCCTGAGACAGTCACTTACGGGAGAAATAAATTTCCCAGCAGCAGTTCAGGGTCACCCAGGGCTGCTCATCTCATTGTGTGGGTCGCATCTCAGGGTCGAGAGTGGCCGCTCCAGTTCATGACCTTTCCCGGCCAGTGGGAGGGGGACAGACATCCGCATCCAGGGAAGCAGTGCCCCGGCCTTTTACAGTCTAGAGGTAGCGTTGCTTCTGCTCACATCCTGCCGTCTAGAATTCAGTCCCACGCCCTGTACCCAGCTTCCTGGGAGGCAGAGGAGGTCTTACCAGGGGCCTGCCCAGTGCATTTCAGAGCTTTGCAATTGACAAAGAACAAAGACAGTTTGAGGAACCTCCCTGGCTGTCCAGTGGTTATAACTCTGCACTTCCCACGAGAAGAGTGCAAGTTTGATCCCTGGTCAAGGAACTAAGATCCCACAAGCTGCACAGTGTAACCGAAAGAAAGAATGAAGACATTTGTTTAAACCCAGATTTGAAAAGGGATTTGAATCGCATCGGCCCTGTTAGCTGTGTGCATAGAACATCTCTCAAGGCTATTGAGAGAATGAACATGTGATGGAGAACTAATTGTAGGTCTGTGTGCACGTGTGGGTTGGTGTACACACACAGGGTATATGACCTAGCTCTGTCCACTATGAGGCCTAGAGACAGAGATGCCCCAGGGCAACAGGCACACCCAGCACCCATACCCTTATGTATAAATGCTGTTCTCCAATAAAAGGAACCAGGGCTACCTTTGGAGAGGCGGCCGATTCTAGGACTGGAGTTGCACAGGCAACCAGAGGTACCCAGAGGTGCTGGAAGTAAGGGAGCGCTAGAAGGCCAGGGCGGGGGATTGGATGAGGACATGGCCGAAGGTTGGCAGAGCTGGATCTGTTTGAATAACAAAAATAATGATAGTGCTGGGCTGTAATACAAAGACATGACCAATATCCATGAGTCTGTTACTGATGTAAATGGATGATTGCATAAAGGAATGGAGGGAAGGGACAGTCTTCCTTACGAAAAATTCCAAATCATGTGTATACTTTCCACCCTTCAGGACGTGGGTCTTAACCCACTCTCCTGGGCATGTGGACTGGACTTAGTGACTCACTTTTTTTGAAGTTTGTTTTTTATGACTTTCTTGCTTTGCTGTTAACGACTTTTCTCCCCTGGCTTCAGGTGAGCAGTACAGGGTGGGCATCAGCACAGCCAGAACCTTCTTTAACTCCGAGGAACGTGGACACATCTCCAGCAAGCAGTGAAGGTAAGACTGAGACTCATGTAGTGCCGGCCCGTGTGCCCCGGACCTCTGCAGAACTCCTAGAAAATGAGACCCCTGCATTTACCAAGAATAGGGAAAGACGCCCATGGTCCATTATAAAACAGGGAGAGAGGATTACTGAACATGGAGTATGTATGACCTCACTTTTGTAAAACACAAGTAGCCAAAATCACACATGCAGTTAATACTGGAAAATGAAATTGCTGAGGATTTTTACTTTGAACTTGATACAATTTTGAAGTAACTGAACTTTTATCATGAGTATATGTTACTTTTATAATCAGAAAAGTGAAAGTCGCTCAGTCATGTCCCACTCTTTACAACCTCATGGACTATACAGTCCATGGAATCCTCCAGACCAAAGTACTGGCGTGGGTAGCCATTCCCTTCTCCAGGGGATCTTCCCAACCCAGGGATCGAACCCAGGTCTCCTGCATTGCAGGCGAATTCTTTACCAGCTGAGCCACAAGAGAAGCCCAAGAATGCTGGAGTGGGTAGCCTAACCCTTCTCCAGCGGATCTTCCTGACCCAGGAACCGAACTGGAGTCTCCTGCATTGCAGGTGGATTCTTTACTAACTGAGCTATCTTATAATCAAAAAACAAGATTCCAATTTAGAAAACTATGGGCCTCCCCGGTGGCTCAGCAGTAAAGAATCCACCCGCAATGCAGGAGACATGGGAGACAAGGGTTCAATCCCAGGATCAAGAAGATCCCTGGAGGAGAAAATGGCAGCCCATTTCAGTATTCTTGACTGGAGAATCCCGTGGACAGAGGAGCCTGGTGGACTGGTCTATGGAGCTGCAAAGAGCTGGACACGACTGACGCAGCTGAGCATATGTGCACACATTCTGTCAATGGTTGGTGTCTAACAATTCACATTTGGTGATTTTGTTTTAGGATTATATTTCTTGTAAAACTACTTACATCACTTGCTTATGTTTAAAAAAAACACCCGTGGATGAAAACATCGACATTTTCTGTTTTAAAATTGAGCATTTTTTGTTAGCCAGAAAATTAGTGTAAATTAACAACAACAAGGTATCATTTTTCACCTAATCAGTGAACTGCTGGCAGGTGGGCCCCTCAGTCATGCTGGCCTGTGAGAGTCAAGCCTGGAACTGCTTTAAGGAATTTAGTGTAACAGGAAGGACTAAAGAGTCAGCAACCTCAAGATCAGGTGATGGTCCTGAGATGCCTTAATGGAATTCCTAACCAGGATCAATTTTTTAGATCAACTAGAAAACTCAGCCGGGGAAGGCAATGGCACCCCACCCCAGTACTTTTGCCTGGAAAATCCCATGGATGGAGGAGCCTGGTAGGCTGCAGTCCATGGGGTCGCTAAGAGTCAGACATGACTGAGCGACTTCACTTTCACTTTTCACTTTCATGCACTGGAGAAGGAAATGGCAACCCACTCCCGTGTTCTTGCCTAGAGGATCCCAGGGACGGGGGAGCCTGGTGGGCTGCCGTCTATGGGGTCGCACAGAGTCGGACACGACTGAAGCGACTTAGCAGCAGCAGCAGCAGAAAACTCAGCAGATTACTTGGCAACTGAAAGTTTAGGTTTTCTATCATCGATGTGATTCACATTAGACTTGCCAAATGTTAACATATGTTGGGGTATAGTACACATATGTACTAGGTATCTCAGAACAGTTTACTTTAAAACACCAGACCATAAGGTAGGATTCCAGATTATAATGATTAGGGAGACCACTAACAAAGCAACTGGATACAAAATATACTTCTATTTTAATGGACTTTTAAATTAAAATTCCTAGAGTGATAAAATATGGAGCTAACAAGAAAAGACAATCATTGATCTACCTGGATAAGGTTTGTAGTACTGAACAAGTTGGACGCGTTACGTATTCAAAAGCACATTTGATGAATCTGTTTTCTGCACTGATGTCAATATTTTTAACTTTCAGGTGTACCAGAGCAAGGACCAAGTGTGGAAGGTCTTAATGTGCCAACAAAGGCTGCTGTAGGTGGTACGTGTTAGCCTGTAGTCTGGTTTAGAGGTTCATTAAGAAAAAAGTGAATCCTGTCTATACATTCTGCCTAGAACTTACAATGTAATGAGATTTATTTAAACAAACAAAAAGTGCTGTTGTGTTTTGGCCAGCATGGTGACTGTGAAGCACAGTGGCCTCTGTACCTGGCCAAGGTTGCTCTTGGTGCTTTTGGGTTTGCTGGTTTACATCCCAGCATAGGCAGAGGGCAGCGCAGCCACGTCATTCCTAGTTACTCAAGAACTCTTAGCGTTTTCTTCTTTCTGATTTTGTTGTAGGTGAACTTAATCTCTAAGTTTTCATTATCAGGGAAATGTAATCTGAAATTAATGCATATCACACTGCATTAATAGGAAAGCAACAGCTTTGGTGAAAAATAACCAAACTATTAGAAATGTTCCAGGTATTTCCATCATGCATTAATAGACGTGTGGGAAGCTGGAAGCGGGTTATATGACAACTCCAGTGCATATCTAAAAGAAAGTGAAGAAAAGGAGGATTTCCATGAATGTCTTTTTTTATACTCAAAATAATGATGTTATTCTCCCATTAAGGACTAAAAATTTTTAATCTTTGTGGTTTTATGCTATCTTTTCCTGTTAAGTCACATTCTCATCTTTGTAAGAAAAAAAAAATAAGATTTTATTCTTACTGGGTCTCTTACACATAATCCTAAAAACAGAGTATGTAATCTATGGTTAAAATTTACCCAGAAAACAATTTTTAAGAAACTTTATCTAAAAGCATCATATATTTTTGTGCAATTTAGTAAGTAATGCTACCAAACTAATAGAATGTTTTCTATTTCTGATTGGTTAGTATGATAAAATCTGTACATAAATCAGGGTGGAAAAGCACTTCACTGGCTACTTTAGTTGTATACATAATGCCTAGCTAACTTTATATTTTAAAACAATTTTGAAAGTTTTTGAAGAGTAGAGATTATTAGGCAAGTTTGTTCTAATATACAAAATGCTCCTGAAGAAAGTGGTGAATGAGGCAAGCTCAGGCTGTTTATTTCTCTGCAGTATGGTACTTCCCCACCCACCCAAACAATATATATACTCTCTGAGTTTGGATGCAATCTGAAAATACTGAGAACTCTATTTTGGTGAAGCTCTGTTCATCTGAAACACATTGAGGAACTTGAATCTCTGGATGACAAACTAATGTGGAAAATGTTATCGTCTCTTAAATAATAAAATGCAGTATCTTAGGATTTTTTAAAAAATACACTAAAAATAGGAAAATTATGTATTTCCAGTGGTCTGACTTTCTACTTTTTGTCTTTTGACAGAGGTTTCTTCTATCATAAAAAAGAAACCAAATCAAGCTAAAGAGGAGTGAGTATTACGTTTAAACTCTCTGCTGATTTAGCTCTAAAATGGCTTATGGGCTTGAGGAAGCCCCCTTTGCCATTTTTATTTCTATTGTTTTTGAGCCACAATCTGATAAATGTGGCTCTGATAAAAAGTTCATTTTTTCAATGGAGTGACGTATACGCGGTGACTATTTTCTGCAGTGAGTGTTTCACATTTCTCTGTCGGCAATAAAACTGAAAAAAAATCAGCCGAGACTCCCTGGGATCTCGTTCATGCAGTGAGGCTAGGAGGGTTGTCAGCAGCTGAACGTTCAGCTTCTGAGGTTCCATTCAGAGCCCCTGCCCCGGACGCAGGGGCGAGGTCTGAATCCTGAGCTCGTCACTTGCCAGCTGTGTGATCTTGGTCAAGTCTCTTTACTGACAAGAGCTCAGGTCCTCCTCCGTCACCTGGAGATGATGAGCACGCCGGCCTGACAGAGGTGTGAGGACTAAGTAATAACCCTCAGTAGCTGTCAGCTGTCATTGCGAATGTTTTCAAACAGTTTGGGTAAAACATAATCTTCTACTGTATCCTTCAGCTTGGGGCCAAAAAAGGAAGTTTGGGAGCCCAGAAACTATCAAATACGTGTTTTAATGAAATTGAAAAGCAAGCCCAAGCTGTCGATAAAATGAATGCACAGGAAGACCTTCTGTCCCGGGCAGCACCTAAGGAAGAATCCATGTAAGTATGATCAAATCATAATACGATTCTAGTGGCGACGGTTATTAACTGGGCTTCCCAAGGTGGCACTAGGGGTAAAGAACCCACCTGCCAATGCAGGAGATGCAAGAGACTGGGGTTCGATCCCTGAGTCGGGAAGATCCCCTGGAGGAGGGCATGGCAACCCACTCCAGTATTCTTGCCTGGAGACTATCCCATGGACAGAGGAGCCTGGCAGGCCACAGTCCATGGGGTCGCAAAGAGTCAGGACTGAGGCGACTTAGCACGCATGTAACACGCAAAGCTATTAACTAAATGACTCTGAGATCTGCTTTCCAAATGCCATTTATTTTTACATCTGCGTGTGAGGAGGGAAATGGAGAATTTGGTTTTATGAGAGTTAATACCACATGGACGTGTAGATGAGAAGGAGACCAGTATTTAGGGAGGGCAGCCACCGTTTCCAGTTGAAGTTGCGTGGACAGGATTTGGGTGGGGTCAACCAGAAGGGAAAGACAGGGATGTGTCAGGAGGTACTGCCACAGGAAAGACGCTCAGCGTCGTTAGTCATCAGGGAAAAGCCACAGGGAGACACCTCCTCACTCTCAGGGAGCTGTGATCAAGAAGACGGAAAACAATTGTTGGTGAGAATTAAGAAACTGGAGCCCTTATGCTTGGCTGGTGGGAAAGTTACCATATGACCCAGCAGTTGCACTCCACAGTATATTCTCAGAGAAAAGTAATGTATATGCCCACAAAGTCACACAAAAACTTGTACACATATTCATAGCAGTATTAATCCCTATAGCTGAAAAGTAGAAACAACCCAGATCTCCACGAACTAGTGAACAGATGAACAAAATGTATGTGTCCATACAGCAGAACATTATTTAGCCAAGAAAAGGGATAAGGTACTGATACATGATGCAGCATGCACAAATCTTGAAAAATTTGTGCTGAGAAAGACACTGGCCACAAAAGACCACACATTTTATGATTGCTTAGATGTGGACTGTCCAAATCAGGCAAATCAAGAGACAGAAACAGGCTGGTGGTTTCCAGGGGCAAGGGCAGAGGGGAGAATAGGGTGGACTGTCGGTGGGTGGGATTTCTTCTGGGGTGATGAAAATGTTCTGGAATTAGATAGAGATGATGGTGACAGCCTTGTGAATATACTAAACTGAATTGTGCATTTTAAAAAGGTGGATTTTATGATATGTGAATTTTATCTCAGTAATGAAATCGGTGTTTATAATGTGAAGCCCCATTGGACCTGGTGACTAAATTCTACTTGTATGATGGAAGGTTTGGGGTATGGTGGTATCTCTGGAGATACTGAGCCTGAATCTTGAAGAGGTCTCAGAGTCAGACTTGAGGGTGGTGGCAGAGAGAGGGAGAAAGGAAGAGCCTAGGAGGATGAAGAAGAGGGAATCCAGGCGGTGGCTCTGGGGTCCTGCCTGGATTGGAGACGTTGGAGTGATTGCGTGGGTCACCCTGAAGTCAGACTGGCTGGGGGTTTTGCATCACATCTGAGGAGAGTGCCCTGAAGCAGGGGTGTGTTTTGGAAAGTGCGATTGGTCATGATATCCAGGGCCAAAAGAATGGGGGGAAAACTGGAAGCCAGGAGGCCAGACCAGGGACTTGTTTTAAGTAGCTCCTTAGGGTTCTTGAGAGGATGTCATTGTGTTGAAAACAGAAGGGACACACGGCTGTCTGGAAAGGCTGGTGACTGGGCATAAGGGTCCGGGGTCATAAGGAGAGAAGAGAGGAAAGGCGTCTTGGATTCCTGTTTTGTACACGTGTGTGTTTTATTTATATGGTGTTTTCTCTTGTTGTCATGAGTATCTCGTGTGTGTGTGTGTGTGTGTGTGTGTGTTACTCAGTCATGTCTGAGTCTTTGTGATTGCAGAGACTGTAGTCCGCCAGGCTCCTCTGTCCGTGGGGACTCTCCAGACAAGAACACTGGAGTGGTTTGCCATGCCCTCCTCCAGGGGATCTTCCCGACCCAGGGACTGAACCTGGGTCTCCCGCATTGCAGGCCGATTCTTTACGATCTGAGCCACCAGGGAAGCCCCTATCTCTTTTAGCGTGGCTTCATTACTACAGGCTGTATAATGAAGAAAACACTGCTACTTACTTTACAAAATTGTTAGGGGATTCATTTAGTTAATGCTCATTAGAGTGCATCGGACAGTGCCTGGCACATAGTAGATGCTCAGTCAGTGTAGTTTCTTGCTATTCACGCTCACAGTTTGCTCAGTGGGCTTCCTATAAGCCTGGATCATTTGAAATGGGTGCTTACTCCTCATTGTCATTCAACTCACAGCACCTAGGGGGCAGCACTAAACTGTTATTTAGGTTAAATATTTGAGATGTCAAAGGGGCTTCCCTGGTGGCTCAGAGGGTAAAGAATCCGCCTGCAATCCGTGAGACCTGGGTTCAGTCTTAGGGTTGGGAAGATCCACCGGAGAAGGGCATGGCAACCCATTCTTGCCTGGAGAAACCCCCTAGCAGGCTACAGTCCATGGGGTTGCAGAGTCAGACACGATGGAGCAACTAAGCTCACAGCACACAAAGGTGGCCCAGTAGTAAAGAATCTGCCTGCCAAAGTAGGAGGCACAGGAGACTCGGGTTTGATCCCTGGGTCAGGAAGATCCCCTGGAGGGGGAAATGGCAACCCACTCCAGTATTTTTGTCTGGAAAATTCCACGGTCAGAGGAGCCTCATGGGCTACAGTCCATGGGGTCGCAAGGTCTTGGACACGACGGTTGTGATCCACACAGCCGAAAGCTTTAGTGTAGTCAATGAAGCAGAAGTAGATGTTTTTCTGGAATTCTCTTGCTTTTTATATGACCCAGTGGATGTTGGCAATTTGATCTCTGGTTCCTCTGCCTTTTCTAAATCCAGCTTAAACATCTGGAAGTTTTCGGTTCACGTACTGTTGAAGCCTGGCTTGGAGAATTTTGAGTGGGGAAACAGTGGAAACAGTGTCAGACTTTATTTTTATGGGCTCCAAAATCACTGCAGTTGGTGGCTGAAGCCATGAAATTAAAAGACACTTACTCCTTGGAAGGAAAGTTATGACCAACCTAGATAGCATATTCAAAAGCAGAGACATTACTTTGCCAACAAAGGTCCGTCTAGTCAAGGCTATGGTTTTTCCTGTGGTCATGTATGGATGTGAGTTGGACTGTGAAGAAGGCTGAGCACAGAAGAATTGATGCTTTTGAAGTGTGGTGTTGGAGAAGACTCTTGAGAGTCCCTTAGACTGCCGGGAGATCCAACCAGTCCATTCTGAAGAAGATCAGCCCTGGGATTTCCTTGGAAGAAATGATGCTAAAGCTGAAACTTCAGTACTTTGGCCACCTCATGCAAAGAGTTGACTCATTGGAAAAGTCTCTGATGCTGGGAGGGATTGGGGGCAAGAGGAGAAGGGGACGACAGAGAATGAGATGGCTGGATGGCATCACTGACTCGATGGACGTAAGTCTGAGTGACCTCCGGGAGTTGGTGATGGACAGGGAGGCCTGGCGTGCTGCGATTCATGGGGTCGCAAAGAGTCGGACACGACTGAGCGACTGATCTGATCGCTAGCATGTGAGATGAGTTGAATTGTGTGGTAGTTTGAGCATTCTTTGGCATTGCCTTTCTTTGGGATTGGAATGAAAACTGACCTTTTCCAGTCCTGTGGCCACTGCTGAGTTTTCCAAATTCGCTGGCATACTGAGTGATTTGAGATGCTCTGTGTAAGACTCACTCTGAGCTGTCACAGACTTCACTTTGATGTCTCTGACTTAGCTAGCTTTCTTGACACCGAGAAAGGGGGAAGGTTCAATCTGAGTGTGTTTAGGAGTGGACTCCGTGCAGATCACTCATGCATGAGGTTTTCCTAGAGAACCAGTAAAATCCTCACCTCATCAGAACAGGAGATGGGGAATCAGAAAGCAGCAATCCCCTCCCTGCAGGTCAAGGGGGACAGGGACTAGTGTGTTAATATTAGAGACAGCACCAGTCTTCATCAGGACTGCTCGATACAGCTAAATGCAAACATGCAGATTGTAGGGTATTTATGAACTGGACTTGGGAACCCAATGAATCCCTTTGTTCAGAAGAGCTGCACTCCAGGCCCTGACCACTGCCCTGCTGCTCAGACACATCACAGCTCAGTTTCACCAAACCAGTGCTGTGCCAGCTGTGAGAAAGTACCCAGGCTTTGTTTATCTATTTACTTTTTAATATTTACTTATTTATTTGGGGCTTCCCTGGAGGCTCAGTGGTAAAGAATCCGCCTGCAGTGCAGGAGATGTGGGTTCGATCCCTGGGTCTGGAAGATCCCCCAAAGAAGGAAATGGCAACCCACACCAGTATTTTGCCTGGAGAATCCCATGGACAGAGGAGCCTGGTGGGCTACAGTCCATGGGGTTGCAAAACAGTTGGAGACAACTTAGTGGCTAAACAACAATGTATTTATTTGTTTGCACTGGGTCTTAGCTGCAGCATGTGGGATCTTAGTTCCTCAACCAGAGATCAAACCCAGGCCCTCTGCATTAGGAGTGCAGAGTCTTAGCCCCCTGGATGACCAGGGAAGTCCCCAAGAGTGCCCGTGCTTTATGCTAGTCTTCTGCAACTTCATTTCTTAAAATGAAGTTAGTTCAATCAGCTGTCAGGAGCATTATCGATTCCTGTGTGTTCTGAGTGTGAACTAAACTATCCGTGCCACAGCCTCATCCTTACCGGGCAGTTCGTCCTCAGAGAGGTCTGTGCGCACAGCTGGTAGGAGACAGAGAGAGGAGCCAGGAGCTGCTCCTGGGCTCTCTCTGAGTCCTGAGGTCGTGGCCAGCCCTCCTCCATGCCGGTCCTGGGAGGGCTCCTGTAGGTGTGAGAAGCGCAGAGTCCCAGCTTCTTTGTTCTGTTAGGGCTTCCAGAGCCTGCATGTTAAAGTGCACGCTTTTAATGAGTGATAGCACCAGTTCCACGGCAGGTACCCAAAAGGGAAAACTTCCCCATCTCATACTCTCTTGAAATTCTTCATCCCAATCCATTCATCTCCAGAAGACTCTGTTACCACAGTTATAGCTTTTTGTGATTTTAAACAGATCTACTGTTTTCTCCCCAAAATTATACTTGAAATAAGATTGCTTATTTTCCTCCTTCGAGTACAATTTGGCGGGGGGTGGGGGTTGGGGGACAGTAGTTGTATTACCATTCCCTGATCTGAAGGAGTAACAGTAAAGAGAACAAATGGCCACATTAAAACAAAATAGAGGGACTTCCCTGGTGGTCCAATAGTAAGACTCCAAGTTGCCAATGAAAGGGACCTGAGTTCGATCCCTGGTCAGAGACCTAGATCTCACATGCCGCAGCTAAGAATTCACATATCGCAACTGCGGATCCTGGGTGCCGCTCCTAAGACCTGGCACTGCCAAATTAGATATACAAAGAATGAAGGCACCCGTGTCTTTAATGCCAGCTTGTGTTAAACTCCAGGCATATAAGAATGCTTTTGCTGTAAAGAAATGTCTAGCGGGAGAAGCATATATATAAGCAACAAAAAAAAAACAGAATAGAAATCCTGCGTGACTCATTAAGAAGGGAAACAGCAAAAGCATATTATTTTCTCCTAGTAAGAAATTCTGTTATCACTTCCTTTCACTACAGAGAAAGGTATTTATATTATTAGGGAGTTTATATAGTACCTTCCTCATGAGGAATTTGTGACATATAATTTTCTGAAATGGACAGTATCTTAGAAATCTTGATAATGCAGGTATATCATTTTTCAAGTCCCTGAAACTTTGTTGCTATTTACTAATATGGTAATATACTCTTGTGAACATAGGCCTGGTTTTCTTCATAAGAAATTAAGTATCTATAGCATTTTTGGAAACGTGAGAGTAAGGGACAGTGTTTTATTCATCCCCCCTCCCTCCCCCCGCTGGGTGCATTATTTGTCACAAGCGTTTGTAGACAGGTGACGAGTATCTGACTGGTGGTGCAGAGGAAACTATTGACTGAGAAATGGCAGCTCCATTTTGAATTCTCTCAGAGCCTGGTTCCATAAAGAGACCTTGTGGGAGACTTCCCTAATAGTCTAGTGGCTGAGACTCCATGTTCTTAATGCTGGGCAGCCTGGGTTCAATCCCTGGTCAGGGAACTAGATCCCACATGCCACAACCAGAGATCCTGTGTGCTACAGCTAAGACCCATTGCAGCCAAATAAATATTTTTTAAAAAGAGAGAGAGAAACCCTATGGGAAATTTTCTTGTAAATTGAAGAATCCTTTTGCAATGCAGTAATCCCTTCTTAATTTATCTGTTAAGTCAAATATATTTATATATATATGAAAAGTGAAAGTGCTGGTCACTCAGTCGTGTCCAACTCTTTGCGACCCCATGGACTGTGGCCCGCCAGGCTCCTCTGTCCATGGAATTCTCCAGGCAAGAATATTGGAGTCATTCCCTGTATATTTGGACTTCACTGGTAGCTCAGCCAGTAAAGAATCTGCCTGCAATTTGGGAGACTCGGGTTTGATCCCTGGGTCAGAAAGATACCCTGGAGGAGGGATGGGCTACCCACTCCAGTATTCTTGGGCTTCCCTTGTGGTTCAGACAGTAAAGAGTCTGCCTGCAATGCTGGAGACCTGGGTTTGATCCCTGAATTGGGAAGATCCCCTGGAGGAGGTCATGGCAACCCACTCCAGTATTCTTGCCTGGAGAATCCCATGGACATAGGAGTCTGGTGGGCTACAGTCCATGGACTCAGAAAGAGTTGGACAAACCAGTGAGACTAATCTCATACTTTTGTTACATAATGTGGATGTATAGTTTAAAAAAAAAATCTGCATTTTACTATCCTTTATAGAAGTAATTTAAGTATATATTATGTTGTGACATATTATGATACAGTAAGTAATATAAGCTAGAACAATAATTAGATTCAGCAGCAACCAAAAAATTAGCTGTAAACTCATGCATCTTGGAGAAGGCAATGGCAACCCACTCCAGTATTCTTGCCTAAAGAATCCCATGGACAGAGGAGCCTGGTGGGCTGCTGTCCATGGGGTCACACAGAGTCAGACATGACTGAAGCGACTTAGCATGCCTGCATGCTTTGGAGAAGGAAGTGGCAACCCAGTCCAGTATTCTTGCCTAGAGAATCCCAGGGACAGAGGAGTCTGGTGGGCTGCTGTCCATGGGGTTGCAGAGTCAGACACGACTGAATTGACTTAGCAGCAGCAATAGCAGCATGCACCTTTTCTTGAGCATCTACTCAAAAGAAATCTTTATGCAAAAAAATGCCAGCTTGCCTTTATAATCATTAATCATGGAAAGCCGCAGCAAGCTAAAAGCATATGACATGTTTAACGTTCTTGGTATTTTAAGAGCACAGAATTAGTGCTAAGTTAAGGAGCATTTGGTTTTTCTGGCAGTGTTTCATCATTACGATTAGCCTATAAAGATCTTGAAATTCAGATGAAGAAAGATGAAAAGATGAACATGAGTGGCAAGAAAAAGGCAGAATCAGAGAGACTTGGCATGGGATTCGGAAATAGCAGAAGGTAAGACTCTGTTTTCTTGGATTTCATAATTTAAGCTAGTTTGCTAATCACACGTGGACTTTCCTTGTTAATTTCCACTTCAGAAATGTCTTCTCCTTGTTCACTTCCTTCAGTTGTTGCTCTAATACAGTCGGCCCTCAGCGCTCTCTCTATAGGGGTTCTGCTTTTGCAGACTCAACCAATCAGGGATTTGAATATATTGGGATAGGGAGAATTCCAGAAAGTTCCAGGAAGCAAAACAAATTTTTCTGTGCATACTATACTTAAGGACAACGATTTACATTGTTTTTACATTGTATTTACAATTATTTATATAGCATTTCCGTGGGATCAGCAAAGAGATACGACTTAGCAACTAAACGGCAACAGATGTAGCACTTACATTGAATTTGGTGTTATTAGTAACTAGGAATCACTTAAAATACAAAGGAATAGTAAGGATTTTTTGGGGGGGTGAAGTAGAGAAGGATAGCTTCCTTACTTGGCCAAGCAAAGGAGGACACATCGGGCCTCTGCCTTGAAAAATTATGTGTCCCTGAGGGTTGTTTTTTGTTGGCTGGGGTCATGGAACCAGTCCCCCTCAGATACCAAAGAACAACTGTGTTTACTACAGTACAGAAAATTCCAAATTTGATTATTAGATAAAATGAAATAGGTCTGATTGTCATTAAATGGATGCCATAAACGTCACTTTCGTATGTGACTGTATGTTCTATAATTAGTTACAGTCCCCACTAAGGCCCAGTATTTTTTAGTGCTTGTACCACAAAAATATTTTTCTAGTGTTCATGTTTGTAACCCCCCAAATAAAGTATATTTTTGTTGAGAGTATAAATTAAAGGCATTCTTTGGTGAACACACAGACCTTCGTGAACTAATATTTTTTTTTTCCATCTTATTCTCTATTTTCTCAAGTGGTATTTCACATTCAGTGACTTCAGACATGCAGACCATTGAACAGGAAACTCCAATTACAGCGAAACCGAGAAAAAAGTATGGCGATGGCAGTGATGACTCATATTTTACGTCCAGCTCCAGGTGACCTGTTAAAAATCATCCCGAAAGATCGATACAGACTTACTAGTTTTGGGGGGTTTTTTTACATTAGGAACAAATACAAATAAGTTTACTTTGTTGTTTTTAAAAGCTTCAGCTGGAGTCGAGGATGTCCTTTGGGAAAAAATTGGGGTCCCCTTCTTTAGTGGATGATATTTGCTAACACTGAAATGTTTGAAAATAAAATCAGCAGCCAGGAATTAAAATCAGAGGTGGGACAGTTGTATTTATCTAAAATGTGAAATTGAAGAAATACACAAAACCTCCAAGATATATGTTAAGTCATATAGTCTTATTCCAACAGTTGGAATATTTCCCAGCTGCGCCTTTAGCAAATTCTTTTGTTTTCATACCACCGGCTTCCAGAGTCCCCAGTTGGCAGGATATAGAATTTTAAATGAATGCTATTTGTGTGTGTTTATGAGTGAAAAACACTGTTGCCGTCTGAGGGGTTCCCAGGATAAAGCCTAGGCCCCATCCTTCAGCCCTCCCCCTCCGACAAGGACAGGTTACCCAGCTCCAGTGTTCAGCCGACCATGCAGAGGCCGTGGTTCAGGTTCAAGCCGCCCGCAGAGACCGAGAGCAAGTTTAACTTGAATTGACTCACTCTGTGCGGCTCCTCCAAGAACCTGATCAGCACCGAGGCGGGGGCGGCCTGCTGAACAGCCACTAAGTAAACCCGGTGCTTCAGGAAGTGGGCACCGGCTGGGACGCCGGGCGGCCTGGACGTGGGTCCTGGCCCCGCCACTTAATGACTGTGTGACCTTGGCTGCCCTGTCCGGCCTCCCTGGGCCGCCGCCTCTTATCTGTACGGGAGCGACACCAGCAACGGCGGCCTCTCAGGGTGGCGTGAGGGTTTAATGAATGGAATGCACACGGGGCATTGCGGCTTCACTATTATCCATGTCATGTTTAGCTGTTATTTTTATATAGAAACTCCGTTCAAGAGACACGTGACTCAGTCTGAATGCTTAATTACTATTGTTGTACACTTAAGTTAACCATGTGGAGGGCCACCTTTGGGTGTGGGCTTTGGGAAGGTCCACCGTGTGCCCGTCAGTGTGGGCAGTCCTTAGAGGAGGCGCCCTCACTCACGTCTCAGCGGGCATCACTGTCGACTGGCAATTACACAGGCTTAGAAGCAATTCCATATGCACAACAGATAGAAATGCATGTTAACTAATTAGGCTCTAATTCTGAAATTCCATATTTTCCTATCAAAGTTCATAGGTAAGGAACTGTAACACAGAGAACTGTCTTTAAATCATTCACCTAGCATCACTTCAGATTGCTTTACCAGAAAAAAAGTAGTTTAGAGGTGTTCCCCATCAGTGCTTTCAGAGACAGGGTGGTTTTATGTTTGCCTCTCAGGCTTCCCTGATGGCTCAGTTGGTAAAGAATCCGCCTGCAATGCAGGAGACCCCAGTTCGATTCCTGGGCCAGGAAGATCAGCTGGAAAAGAGATAGGCTACCCACTCCAGTATTCTTGAGCTTCCCTTGTGGCTCAACTGGTAAAGAACCCACCTTCAATGTGGGAGACCTGAGTTCGATCCCTGGGTTGGGAAGGTCCCCTGGAGAAGGGAAAGGCTACCCACTCCAGTATCCTGGCCTAGAGAATTCCACGCACTGCATAGTCTGTGGGGTCACAAAGAGTCGGACACGACTGAGTGACTTTCACCTTCACTTTTCCTGTGAGTAACCTGTATTTCGGGTTAATTGGAGGCAACTCCCAAATCATGCCTTTTTAAAATAATTAATTAATTTGGCAGTGCCAGGTCTTGGCTCCAGCCTGCAGGATCTTTTATTAATAGGTGTGGTATGTGGGATCTAGTTCCCCGAGCAGGGATCGAACCCAGGCCCCTTGCATTGGGATTGCAGAGTCTTAGCCACTGGACCAGCAGGGAAGCCCCCCAAATCATGCCTTTTAAAATACTTAAATACATTTTCTACAAGATAGAATTAAACCTCTAGCTTGATCTGAAGGCTGCCTATGTGTCAGGTCACTTTAGGTGAGGGAGTACGTCTGTGTCGGGGAAACTCCCAGTGGTGCGGGGTCTACACTCATCCACGTGGCTTCTCCACAAAAGCCTGTTTGATTCTTTCACCGCTCATTATAGCTCCTGCAGAGAGTGTAGGGTTTCCAGCTCTACCAGTGGTTCGGAGTTGGAAGGAGAGGGGCTGAGACTGAGGGTGCGCCCTGGGAAGCTGTTGGAGAGCCTTGCCCGCCCCAGGCCACTGCCCAGCTCCTTCCTGGGGGGCTCCGTCCGCCCGTCAGGAGCTTCGGGAATCCTGTCGGCCTCTCTCTCCGAAAGCTTAGTCCTAAGAGTCAGCCCGAAAGGCCTCTGTTTCTACGGAGCAATTATTTATGGTTTGAAACCAGGGAGCAGATGTTGTTTTTATATTGACCACATTGGCTGGATTCCCGCCAGAGACCTCGGCGTGTTGTTTGTCTTCACCTGCAGCTTGTCTGATGGGAACGTCAATGCTGGTCCTCCTTGGTCATAACCACTGTGGGTAGAACAATCCTTTGGCAGATGAAGCCGGGTAAACATGGCCTCTGGGAAAGCGGGCCTTTCCATGAAGAGCTCTCACTGCTTCCAAATTATTCATTACCCCATTAGAACTTGAATACTATTGAATTATGAAAGAGTGCTGTTTCTATTAAAAATGAGACCAGCCGTATCTTTGGGCTTTTTTTTTTTTTTTTTTGAGTTCCATTATTTCCAGGATGTAAACAATGTAATTATATACTGAGTACAAAATAATGAAACCAGAACAATTTGTTCAGCCTTACAAAGCCAGCGTGGCCTTCAGTGGAAGAGGCAGCTGTCTACAGCCGCCTATCCTAAATTGAGTAAGGATCCAACCAGTGTGTCCTGCATCCGCAGGTTCTTTACCACTAGTGCCCCCGGGGAAGCCTATGTAAGGAATGTTTTCAGGTTGAGTGAAACCAGAGTGGGAGGGAGAAAACATAAGTGAAAAGCATTAAGAATTGGGATCTAGAAGTCAGAACATTAGAAAATCAATAAAAGCAATTCCCTAGTGATCCCGTGGTTAGGACTCAGCGCTTTCACTGCCGTGGCCCTGGACTCAGTCCTTGGCTGGGGAACTGAGATCCTGTAAGTCATGTGGCCAAAAAAAGTCAGTAAGGCCTTGGGGATCCGGGGGGGACTTGTGTTTCTGAGGAAGGGCAGGTGCTTCACAGCCGTCGGTGGGTTCTGTCACCCCGTCCTCCCCCAGCAAGTTGCTACCTGCTTCCCACACTGTGCACTGGGTCAGAGCTCAGGCAGCCTTACTGGTGAACCGTGGGAAGAGCCCCCACCACCTCCCTAGCTTGGCGAACACAGTGGAACATGTAGATCTCGTGGCTGATCAGCAGGGAGCCAGCAGAATGGCTTTCTCTCTCCTTCTGATTCTTGAATTATCCAGCCATTAAAAAAAAAAAAATCCGATGCCCCTATATTCCAGGATAAGCACTTTGGCTTACATGGATGAAGAATATTTCCTTAGAGTGACACTAAATTCAAAAAACCCCGAGTCCCAGTACCTAAGACTTGTGAAGGGCCTGGAAGTTCTACCCAGTGCCATTCAGTCCTCACCCCCACCCCCAAGCCCAGAGCCTCTGGGGGACCATGCAGCGCCTCGGCATTCCTCGTGTCCTTCAGTCCCAGGGCCGCTCCCTGAGAAACACTGCCTTGGGCATCCATGTTGTCGCCCTGAGTTTCAGAGCTCAGATCGGGTTTCAGACCTCAGATTGGGTTTCTGAGCTCAGATCAGGTTTCTGAACTCAGATCGGGTTTCTGAGCTCAGATCGGGTTTCTGAGCTCAGGTCGGCCAGCCCCATCCGGGCAGGGACTGAGCGTTTCTCCTCCCTCCGCCAGGGCCTGGCCCCTCATAGATGCTTATTAAGTAGTTTTAAATTCCTGATTGAATCAGTCTTCATTCTTTCACTGGGACCCTCACAAAGATGTCCTTGAACATTTGGAGGGCTTCCCTGGTGGCTCAGAGGTTAAAGCGTCTGCCTGTAATGTGGGAGACGAGGGTTCAATCCCTGGGTTGGGAAGATCCCCTGGAGAAGGAAATGGCAACCCACTCCAGTACTCTTGCCTAGAGAATCCCATGGAGGGAGAAGCCTGGTGGGCTATAGTCCAGGGGACTGCAAAGAGTTGGACGCAACTGAGCAACTTCACTTTTCCAGATGAGAATGGGTTGGTTGTTCCTGTTCCTCCGAGCAGAGCCTGCTCAGCTTCTAGCTGAAATCCAGATACACTTTGAACACAGCAGGTTTTCCTTCCTGGAGAGAGAACGCTGGTATAACTAGATTTGTTGTTAATGACCTCCTTGCCAGAGAATGCGGAAACCACGTTTGGAAATTCTGCTTTTTTTTTTTTTTCAATCATTCATATAAGGCCATACCAACTGCTTCACACAGCAGATTTATCCACCCTCCTTTTGTTGTTGTTTGTTCGTTTCCTGCAAGGAAAAAAGAGTACATTCAGTTTTATTCCACCACCACCCTCCCATCTTAGCTCATCTCTGGATGACTCCTCATGCCCTTGGAGTTTGGCCCTCACTTGCCTCCCGCGCACTTCTGTTCCTACCCTCCAGAAACATCTTGGCAACATCTCTAAAGTCTCTGCATCTTCCTTCATCCTCCTTCCTTTCCTGAGACCTAAGCATTAGAATCTGCATCTCTCTTCAGAACTTCTTGAACCACCTTTATAAGGAGTGCCGGTCTGGCTGGGTTTTTTTCCATCCTAAGCTGTCACTAACTCTGAGATGGCCCAGTCACTTCGGAGTACGTCTCTGGCACATCCCCCTCACTGGTCTATTTCTGTCCTGTCCCAGGCAAGGCCTGCTGCTCTCCATCAAAGATCTTTCTCCCCTGACATAGGACCTGAATCTGCCGTTGAGTTTTTCTCTCCGAGCCACTCCCTGCTCAATGATGATCAGCTAACGAAAGTGTAAACTGACCCAGCAGGCCAGCGTCCCCCTTGAGATGCTTACCAAGTCCACTTCTGGCTCTGAAAGAGTCTGAAAGAGCATCTGCAGGATGGTCCAGTGATCAACAATCGTAGCTCTGCATCTGACTCCAGAACGAGGCCAGTTAGCATCACTTATACTAAGTGCTAGTTTCTGTTAGGAGTGATGTCTTATCCGGGGCTAACATGGCAGGGTTACCAACAAGGGACTCCTAAAATGGGGTCAGTTCTCCAGGTCCTGAAGCATTGGTGGTGGTTTAGTTGCTAAGTCATGTCCAACTCTTTGCAACCCCATGGACTATAGCCCGCCAGGCTCCTCTTTCCATGGGGTTTTCCAGGCAAGAATACTGGAGTGGGTCACTGTTTCCTTCTCCAGGGAATCTTCTGCACCCAGGGATTGAACCTGGGTCTCCTGCATTGCAGGCAGATTCTTTACCAACTGAACCATCAGGGAAACCCTCCTGAAGCATCATTCATGACCAGCCTATAGTGGGGTAACCCTCAAGGATGTCCTGTGCTATTGGGATAGGCTAGGTTATGCTCCAGTGATAAATACCAACCACCGCCCCCCCAACCCCAGATCTTAAGGGTTTAGCGCAGTGTTGGTTTATTTCTTCGTTCACTGAAGTCAGCTAAGGATATAGATTATCTGTCCTTCTGGTGGCACCTTGATTGTCCACCTGGATGGTGGTGTCACCTGTCTGAAGCTACAGCACCTGGGAAATATGACCCCTCCCACTTGGGAGGGAAGAGAGGACTGGGCACCCGAAAGGCCTTGGGAATGATTCGCCTCGTGTGTGCTCCTGTTGTAAACGGCCGCCCCCAGCTTCAAGGGGGTCTGGGAAGTGCAGTCCCCATGCACCCGATGTGAGTGGACATCAGTAAGGTCCTCCAAACTCTCTTCTACTCTCTCCCATACAGGTTCTTTGACGAGCCCATGGAGCTAAGGAGCAGTTCTTTCTCTAGCTGGGATGACAGTTCAGATTCCTATTGGAAGAAAGAGACCGTCGAAGACACTGACCCAATTCCGAAAAACACAGGCTACACAGACAGGTACAGACCCCAGGGGGGTGGGACTTTAAACTGTGACTCCATGCGCGTCTCTAGGGACATTCTCTAACCCTAGTGAATGAATGTGTTGTACTATTTCAGGAATATTCTTTGTATCCTGGTCTGCCTCCTGAACTTACAACTTTGCCTTTCCCAGAAGGTCGTATCCTGGAGTCGAGCAGTAACTGGCTTTGTTAGACTTCTTTAACGGTCCATAGTGCGCTTGAGACACGTGTGTGTTGCTGTGTTCATCCCTCTTTATTGTTGAGTCTGTTTATCTGTTTATCTGTCGAAGAACTGTCTCTAGCTTCTGGTGATCATGAATTAAGGGCTGAATGACGTGTTGTCCAAACCAGGGAACCGCTGGGAGTGTAGGGGGACAGTCCTAGCATGTTGGGACAATAAGTGTGACCTGGAATTGTCCTCGGTGACTGGGATATACTGCCGCCCTGCTCTTTGTACCCTGTGTAGTGTGGAACAGTGCTTTACATGCATCACAGCGTGCTCAGTATTTACTGATTGATCCGTGGAACTGAAGTCAAATTACAGGCCTATTTTAAGAAGCAGCATTCCTTCAAATGTTGTGTGGTTTGGATATTTACTTTTTTTTTTTTTTCTAAATAGAATCTACAGGCTTTTTAAAGTGGCCTAAAATCCCTTTACAGAGCTACTCCTGTTGGCTTTTTAAAAAGTAAAATGGCATGTGCTTACATTATAAATGAGAAATACATTTGCCTTACCTCAGATTAGTTGAACCTGTTTTGGCTGTTTTTGTTCTTTGGGCTGAACACACTTCAGATCTACTGTCTTCCCACAGTTCAAGTAACACTACATGTTATTAACTAGTCAGGATGTTGGGTCCCCAGAACTTACTCTTCTTATTGTAAATGATGAAGAGTTTGTACCCTCTCACCAGTGTCTACCCATTTCCCCCACCTCCTTGGAAACCACTGTTCTAGTTTCTGTTTCTTTGAGTTCAACCTTTTTTAAAAAAATTTTCGATTCTACCCACAAGTGAGGACGTACAGTATCTGTCTTTCTCTGTCTGACTTCATGTAATGTCCCCCAGGTTCATCCCTATTGTTGTTAAGTGGCAGGATTTCCTTCTGTTTCATAGCAGAATGTTATCCCATTGTGTATGTGGGATAATATCTTCTCTACCCATCCACCCACTGACAGATACGAGATTGTTTCCATGACTTGACTGCTCTGGAAAACTTGGCCATGAACATGGGCTGCAGGGATCTTTTCATGCTACCGACTTTGTTTCCTTCAGATTTATACCCAGAAGTGGGAACAGATGGCAGTTCCAATTTTAACTTTCTGATGGACTTCTGTGCTGTTTTCCGTGTGGCTGTGCTAACTTCCTTTCCCACCATTGGTGTACCAAGTTTCCCTGTTCTCCGATCTTTACCAACGCCTATCTCACATCTTCTTGACAATGGCTGTTCTAATAGGTGTGAGGTTTTGATTTGCCTGTCCCAGATGATTACTGATATTGATCACCTTTTCATATACCTGTTGGCATTAAACTTCCTTCTTAGTATTGCTTTTGCTGTATACCATAAGTGTTTCCATTTTCATTTGTTTCAAGATATTCTTTTCTTTTTTTTTTAAATTGAAGTACAGTTGATTTATGATGTGGTGTTAGTTTCTGGTGTACATCAAAGTGATTCAGATACACACACACACACACACACACACACACACATAGTTGTTGTTGAGTCACTCAGTCGTGTCCGACTCTTTGCGACCCCATGGGCTGCAGTATGTCAGGCCTCCCTGTCCATCACCAACTCCCGGAGCTTGCTCAAACTCACGTCCATTGAGTTGGTGATGCCATCCAATCATCTCGTCATCTGTCATCCCCATCTCCTCCTGCCCTCAATCTTTCCCAGAATCAGGGTCTTTTCCAATGAGTCAGTTCTTTGCATCAGGTGGCCAAATTATTGGAGCTTCAACTTCAGCATCAGTCCTTCCAGTGAATATTCAGGGATGATTTCTTTTAGGATTGACTGGTTTTATCTCCTCTCAGTCCAAGGGACTCTCCAACTCAACAGTCCAAAAGCATCAATTCTTCGGTGCACAGCTTTAATTCTCACATCCATATGTGACTGCTGGAAAAACCATAGCCTTTGACTATACGGACCTTTGTTAGTAAAGTAAGGTCTCTGATTTTTAATATGATGTCTAGGTTGGTCTTAGCTTTTCTTCCAAGAAGCAAATGTCTTTTTAATTTCATGGCTGCAATCACCATCCGCAGTGATGTTATAGCCCAAGAAAATAAAATCTGTCACTGTTTCCACTGTTTCCCCATCTATTTCCCATGAAGTGATGGGACCGGATGCCATGATCTTAGTTTTCTAAGTGTTGAGTTTTAAGCCAGCTTTTTCACTCTCCTTTTTCACTTTCATCTAGAGGCTCTTTAGTTCCCCTTCACTTTCTACCAAAGGGTGGTGTCATCTGCATATCTGAGGTTATTGTTATTCCCCCTCCCCCACCCCCACCCAAACCCCGGCAGTCTTATTCCAGCTTGTGCTTGAAGCTAGAAGGTTGATCAGCTTCCTTAAAGCAATTATTTTGAATTCTTTGTCAGGAAATTATTTGGGGTCGGTTACTAGAAAATTACTGTTTCTTCTTGTGGTATCACATTTCGTGTTCCTTGGAGTCGTGTTGCTGTCTTTGCGTTTGAAGGAGGAATCACGTCTTCCAGTCTTCCCTGCTCAGCTTTGGATGAGAAATGCCATCAACTGTCAGCCCTGCTGGAGACACTGGGGTGTTCTCAGGCCTTTTCTATGGATGCACTCTCTCCTCCCTGCTTACCCCTTTTGTGGGGTGAAGTCTTAAGATGGCCTGTCTTCTCTCCGTCCCACACACGGGGATGAGAGCCTCCTGCTTTCTTCCCCTAGGATGGTGCCCTGGAAGGTTGAAGTCAGTGCACTTTTCTGCCAGCCCAGAGTCAGGCTGGCCCTCTGCACATGCTCACCGGCTGTCTGCACAGGCTCACACTTACAGGGTGTGTGCAGGAGGGAGGGTTCATGGGTCAGCCCTGGCTGCCCACAGGCATGATGCACCCAGTGCTTTGTGAGCAGAGCCCAGGAAATGGTTAGTAGAATCCGCATGCCTTTGATGAGTTCTCAGCCCTGGCAGCCCCTCCCAGCGCCTCAGCCAGGTAGATCCCCTCAGTGTTCCGGGTGGATGAGGAAGCCCTAGGCATCCTTGGAAACCGGGCACCCCGCCACCCACCTCGAGCCTTTCCCCCTGGGGGAGATGGCAGGCCGAGTGGACCCCGCCTGGCCCTGAGTAGAGCTGCCTGGGAAGAGGAATAGCGTGAGCAGAGTGGACTCTGCCTCTTACCGCTTCGGTGCAACCAGGCGTGGATTCTTTTTGCTCCAACAGCGTGTTAGAACCTCGCTGCTAGACTCCTGGACTCCCACAAAGGCATGCTCATCTGTGGTGATTGTCAGAACCCGTGTTCTCAGGACTTCCCTGGTGATCCAGTGCTTAGGACTCTGCGCTTTCATTGCTGAGGGTGTGGGTTCAATCCCTGGTTGGGGAACTAGACCTCGCATGCTGCAGCTAAGACCTGGTGCACCCAAATAAATAAAAACAAAAGTCAACCAAATTACACACACACACACACACACACACACACACCAGTGTTCTCTGGGGGATAATGTGAAAAACTCCTGCTCCACCACCTTGCTGACATCATTCCTACCTTGGCTGTTTCTAACTGTAGACCCACCACTCGGCGCAAGCCAGACTATGAGCCAGCTGAAAATACAGATGAGGCCCAGAAGAAGTTTGGCAATGTCAAAGCCATTTCTTCAGATATGTACTTTGGAAGGCAAGCCAAAGCTGATGTAAGTGTCCAGAGAGGTTCTGTGTGGTCCCCACAGAGCAGAAAGCAAGCCAGGGGCATGGGAGGAGTGGGAGGAGGTACTGAGTACTAAGTGAGATGGACGCAGGCTGCAAGGTTCCCCTGTCCCCAGGGCAAGACTTGAACCCACGTCTTTCTGCCTCGTGGTCCCACGTGGCTGCTCCAGCTAGAAGAGTGGTGGAAAGGTAGGGCCTGTGTTATACCTTCCTCTTATTCATTTCCCAGTGTTTTGAATAGCCATCCATTCAATATCTTTTGAATAAATTTCAGGAATTTTTGATACACTTGTAATTTCCTTAGTAATTTTCTTAACCATAGCTAAATATAGTATATAGCTGTTTCTCGAAGGTAGGTATATTTATTTTCAGAAGAGAGATTATTGCCTCTTTTCTCAGAGATGTTAATGAGGTTATCTCAGTGGAGTCTGGCTAAACAGTAAGACTCAAATGGAAATGGGGAACCTGAAATGTCCCTTCTCCTTGTGGAGTAGTTGTGTGCTTACATGAAATTCTTAGCGATGCGGGCTATCACTAGGCTTCTTGCACAACGCAGAGAATTATTTCCTGAGGTGTACTGAGTTTATTTTGTAGCAATAGAAATTCCACCAGCATTTTGAGAGTATTTAGACGTGCCACCTGGTTGTTCTCCACCCCCTAAACGCAGCCTTGTCTTAAAGTGGACAGCACTCAAGTTCAGTTAGCAAATAACAGAAGGCCGTCGGGAGAAAGGCTCGTGGAGCGGCCTTTCCTGGCAGCTGGGTGGCGGCAGCACCGCGACAGAGCCGTCACTGTCACCCTCCCTCTGGGCTCCCCCACTGACCAACCTTGGCCGCGGCTTTGATCTGTCTGCTTGTGACTGCGGAACCCCAGCACCATGACAGCACCTCAGTGATCCTTTCTGCAGAATTGTTCATGATTGTGGAGCCTGATTTTCCTTTTCTTGCTGCTCTCCTCTAGTACGAAGCCAGGGCTCGGCTGGAGAGGCTTTCGGCAAGTTCTTCCATCAGCTCAGCTGACCTGTTCGATGAGCAGAGGAAGCAGACGGCAGGTAACAGGCAGGGCAGGCCGGTGGGCGACGAGGCTGGTCTCCATCGCGTCTCCATCTTCTCTGCATAGGACTTCTTACCTTTCCAAGACTGTTGGCAGCCGTTATTTGATGCTCCCAGGGCTTCCCAGGTGGCGCAGTTGTAAAGAACCTGCCTGCTGATGTAGGAGATGCAAGAGATGTCATGGGTTCAATCCCTGGGTCAGGAAGATCCCCTGGAGTGGATCCAGTCCACTCCAGTATTCTTGCTTGGGAAATCTCATGGGCAGAGGAGCCTGGCAGGTTTTGGGAGTTGCTAGGAGTCAGACACGACTGAGGGACTAAGCACGTGCGCGCGCGCGCGCGCACACACACACACACACACACACACACGGCCCCTGTAAGTCAGACAGAGCAGAAGTTATTGAGGGACTAAGCACGCACGCACGCGCGCACACACACACACACACACACACACAGACTAAGCACGCACGCACGCGCGCGCGCGCACACACACACACACACACACAGCCCCTGTAAGTCAGACAGAGCAGAAGTTATTGAGGGACTAAGCACGCACGCGCGCGCGCGCGCGCACACACACACACACACACACACACACGGGACTAAGCACGCACGCACACGCACGCACACACACACACACACAGACACACACACACACACGGCCCCTGTAAGTCAGGCAGAGCAGAAGTTATTGTTCCAGGCTTTGCATGTGAAGAGGTCAGGTCATGACATTTAAGCAACCTCCCCAAAGTTACCTGCAGTTTCAGGAAGTTGTCTTCCTGAAGTGTTGTCATGGCAGCAGGGGTGTGGGGGATGGGTGGGTTTCCTAGCATAGTGTGAACATGAGATCTAGTTTGTATGGTGTTACAGCCTTGGAGGGGACTGCCCTGGGCTCTTGTGACGTGACCCACTCCCTAACTGTGAATCCTGGAGTATTTCAGGTTGCCTTTGGCCTCAGTCTCCTCCTCTAAAGTGGGTGGGTAATACCCGCCTCACAAACATGTACTGGGGCATAAATGGGGTACTTTCTATCAAGTGCCCCCTGGGCACTGGGACAGATCCCAGTCGGATCCCCCTGGGATCTGGACACGGCAGACCCCCAGGAGCCCCTCCCAGGCCCCAGGAGTAGGCAGGGCAGATGGAACAGGTGACTCCACCAGCCTCTGCCTTCCCTAGAGACAGATGGGACTTTGGAACCAGGGAGGTGGAGAGGAGGGTCCAGACCCAGACGAGGAGATGTCTGGGCGCCCCGGGTAGTGAGCCTCAGCACACAGGCCCGTCACGGACATGAGACCCACGCGCCTCTGCCTGGGCCTCTGACCCCGAGCTGTCAGTCTGCTCCAGTCCTGCTCAGTCAGGCCTTGGGGGCAAGGAAAGGGCCGGTGTCCCTCTTGCATCACAGCCAACCTTCTAGGGGCACGGTCCTCTGAGGTCCTTTCAGGAGCCCATTCGTCAGCAGGAACGCCCAGGGGAGGGGGCTCTCCAAGGCCTTCGGGGCCCAGCACTGCCTGCACCCTCGTTTCTAGCCCTGGAGGAGCTGGGCGCGGGCAGGGAGGGACCCACACAGGCGGCCCTGCAGCCACAGAGAAGGCCATGGCGGGAGAAGGCCATGGGGGAGACCCCAGTGCCTCGGGCCTTCTGCAGTGGGGTTTGGGGGGCGTCTCAAGAGCCACTGTGGCCCTCGGGGTGCAGCGGGCACTGCCAGGCTGCTCTGCTGTGGCGAGAGGGGAGAGAGAGGGTTCTAGCTGTCCCCCAAGTCCACCCCCCAAGCACCGACCCGGAGACAGGCAGAGCAGGGCCGCCCTCTGGCCTCCAGCAGAAGCTGCATTCTCATCTGTGAACTTCCGGCGTCCCGGCCTCACTTCCGGGTGACTTCCTTGTGTAGCCCCCCCACCCCCACCCCCCAGGAGAGGGGTGCTCGGCCGGCCCATGGGTCAGGCCTGCCTCCTTGCAGGCGCCCTGGCACGGAGGCAGGGCAGCCAGAGAACCTATCAGGTTTGAAAATCACCCCCAGCTGTACGTGTTTTTGTAATTAGAGTTACTGGAAGTCTCACTCTGAAACATTGTTTGTTAAAAAAAAAAAAGCCTTCAGAGATCAAATGAGCAGCCTTTCCCAGTCGTTGAAGGCGGGCTCTGGCCAGCCTGTGTTTACCTTCCTTCCTGTCCCTTCAGAGAACAAAGGTCCATTAATTTTCTTGGCCCTTGTGGGTCCAAGACAACTCCCGTCCTGAGGCCTCGCAGTCACCCTGGGGTTGCCCTGGGGTTATGCAAAGCGCCCAGGGACCACACCTCCTCCCCTGTGGCCAAGGGCCTACTCCCCTCTCCATTCCAGGCCCCCCAGATGGTTCAGACCACGACTCCCCTCTCATCTCTGCATCTCTCATCAGATGCCTTTAATAACTGCTCTAAATGGGAGCGCATTGAACAACTCTCATTAAATATTTACCCCTTTATTTAGAGTGCATTTCAACAAAGGGCAAAAGCTGGTTTGAAGAGCGTGTTCTGTGTTCCTTATCTTAGACTGTTTCCCCATCTGTGAAGTATTGGCACACGGGGTGGATCACATTCACCTTTATAATCTCTTCGGAGTTCAGGGGAAGACAGTTCCAGACTGGAAATGCCTCCTGGTGAAGCAAAAATACTTCCTGGGGGTGTGGCTTAACCCTGGCATTTGCAGGGGCGATATTCCCTTCCAAGATCTTGGAGGGACTGGATGAGGAACGCACACAAGCAGCCACTGCGATCACTCTAGAGCAGGGTCAGCCAGGGCCTGCCATCCCCGGGCACTGCCCGAGAGGTTGCCACTCAGCACACCGATGACAGAGCAGAGGTAGCTTTGTGAGAGCAGCGCTGGAACAAAAGAAACTGCAAACCCAGCTTGCCCCTCTAGGGTATTTCTTTCCAGAAATGATTCCGATCATCTGAGTCTGAACAGGGCCCCGTGGGACTGCCAGGGCACTGCGGACGCCTGTGTCCGGGCTCTGTGCGCACTTGCCCAGCATCACAGGGGGACCCCCGGCATGTTTGCCATTGTCCCCAGATCTTGAGGCTCCTGCGAGGCCCCTCAGCCACCCTCCCCTGTCCTGGTTCTAGCTCGCCGAGCCCAGGAACCTGGCCTCTTGGGGTCTGCCAGCCTCCAAAGCACGGACCTCAGGTGGCCGTCGGGAGGTTTTGCTTGGTGACTTGCTGAACGTGTATGTCACACGTCACAGCTGTGCAGTGGGGTCACTGGCTGGTTCATCTGCACAAACTGGAGTAGCGCCAACCTGAGTGAAGGGAAGCCCGTGCACCCGAGGGGCTCTGGTTCCAGCTTAAGCCTCCCACCTCGGCCTTGCCCTCCCCTTTAAACACTGCTGAGTAGGAAACTTGTAACTGGAGGCGCTGGTGCCGAGGTCACCTCCACTGACCTCTGGACATCACGGAGAGTCTGTGACTTGGGCCCTTTGCACTCCAGGTCTCGCACGAGCTCTTTGCCTCTCCTACGACTCATCCCACAGGCTGGCAGCCCTACCACGCTGGGTTTTGAACCCAAGTCCTGCTCCTGGGCTGGGCTGCCACTCTGTCATTGGCAGGTGAAGCGAGTGCAAGTCGCTCAGTCGTGTCCAGCTCTTTGCGACCCCATGGACTATACAGTCTCTGGAATTCTCCAGGCCAGAATACTGGAGTGGGTAGCCTTTCCCTTCTCCAGGGGATCTTCGAAACCCAGGGGTTGAACCCAGGTCTCCCGCATTGCAGGCAGATTCTTTACCAGCTGAGCCACGTGGGAAGACATTGGCAAAGGGCTACTGAGTTTTAAAGAATCACCTGGAGGCAGAGAGGGGGAGGCGGCCGCCCCTGGGCCTCTCCCCCAGTGGTCAGTGTTGGGAACAGTGCTGTGGGAAACACAGGGTCTCTCCTGGTGGCCCCTGTGCTGGAGGGTAAACATGTGTCTTCCATTTAGTTCCTGGCAAGATACTTGGCTTCTACTGTGTAAGGGGCAGGTGGGTGTAGATGGGTCTCATGTGGAGCCAAGGGCAGCTGGGCTGGCTCCCTGGGGGACCCCAGGTTTGGGGTCACTCAGTCTCTGAGCCCCTCCAGCGCCCAATCTCAACTGAGTGGCAAGAGCACGCCACCAAAGCCTACTTGTTGGCTCGGAGACCCTTGATGGCTGATGACTCAGACGCGCATCACTTGGGCTGGTGGCCACGTGTGCATGTCTGTGCTGGGGCGAACCAAAACCTAGGCAGCAGAGAGACCCAGCTGACCCGGGCCTCGGTGACGGTGAGGGGTCAGCCTCTGCCTGGGAGCTGGCCATCAGGAGCCTTGTGCATCTGGCCGCCTCCCTGGGTGAGCCTCCTTTTGTTGCTCTGAGACAGGCTTCCTCCTCCTCCTCCTTGAGGGGTGGGTGGAGGGGGACAGCCCTGGCCACAGACAGCTAGAGCAGCTCGCTGTCCCACCAGTAACCCCAGAACAAGCAGACAGTCCCCTCCCTTGAGTAGATGGAAATCCCTCTGATTGGCCAGGTCTGGGTCACGTATCCACACGTGGTTTCGGGGGGAGATCAAGGGAGAGACCTCGCAAAGAAGGGAGGAGGGCATTCACCAGAGGGGGAACTGATGCTGAGCCCGAAAAACCTACTGATGTCCGCCCATCTGCCATGTACCGCGTTCTTACCTGTCAGATCTTGTGTTAAGTGCCTGGAGGAAACGGGGGCCCAGAGAGGGTAAGGAATCTCTCCAAAGACACACAGCTTGGAAGTGTCAGTGCCAGTATTTGAGCCCCTGATGGTCCTAAGACCTAATGCCACATCCTCTCTCACCGTGGGGTCTTGCAGCTGGTTCATGGTGGGCCTGGCACTGAAACCCACCCCTGGGTCCTGTCCCTTAACCACAGCTGCTGCCCATGGGCATTGGAGGGGGTGGGGGACGCGCACATCCCCCAAGCTCTCCAGTCCCTGGATGCTGGCTGCGCTGTTGCTGCTGTGGAGTGACGAGTGACAAGCCAGCATCTGCTCTGTGTGCAGGAAGCTACAACCTCACCAGCGTGCTGCCCACAGCTCCTGACATGACCCAGTTCAAGCAAGGAGTGAGGTCGGTTGCCGGAAAGCTCTCCGTCTTTGCTAACGGAGTCATGACTTCCATTCAGGTCAGTGAGATGGGGAATACGTTAACTGAGTTTGATGGTAGGTTCGTAGTTTTGAAAATGAGATTTGGACCGCTCTTTAATTGCTAGAAAATTAGATTTTATATTCTCGATTTATGTGCTTGCTACCGTGTAACCCAGGACATCGTGAAAACCAGAACTTATAATTTCATATTTGTTTAAATTTTCTAGTTTATGACTCCAGAGGAATTGTTAGAGGAATTGTCGTGATCGTTACTACTTTTCTCTTATGTTAAAAAACAAAAATAAATAAGAACAAAGTTAAAAATTGCCCATAACCCCACCTCCCAAGGAAAACGTTCATTAATATTTTGGTTTATTCTAATTCTAGATTTCTATGCATACCTGTTTAAGAATGTTAAAGGATTATATTGTATATGTGATTTTATATCCTCTTTTTCTTCCTGGTGTTTTGTTATGAGCATTTCCACATAATTCAGAATTCTTTGGAAGCTATTCAGTACATTCTGTTGAGCAAAAATGCATGTAATTTATTTAACTATTCTCCAAGTTGAGTATTTAGATTGTGTGTTTCAATCTTCTAAACGAGGCGAGGGTGGAACACACTTGTGTATAAACACTTTAAGGCCAGCTCTGATTATCTGAAGGCTATTCCGTGAGCCTTCCTGCTTACATCAAGTTATTTTAGGACACTTATGAACAGGAAGCGCAGCCACAGAGAGCAGGACCTGACAGACATGAACTCTGATGCCTCTAAGCGGGGGTCGTCCCGGTTGGGGAGGCACCCCTGCTGTGGAGGCTTCCTCCGCCCTGGGCCAGCGGCTGTTGTCGGCAGGAGCTTTGGTTAGAATTCCCAGAGCTCTTACATGTCCCTTAGGTCAGCCGAGCCCACATCAGTCCTTCCAAGGAGGTGACATCCCTCTTATAGATGATTATCCCCATTTTGTAGATGAAGAAACAGAGGCACGGAGGTTAAGCTGCTCCTGGTGAGACCACTCAGCCGACCCAAAATTTCGGGGTTCGGACTCCATGTGTGTGCCTCTGTTCCCCCGCGTGGCCTCGTGCCCCTCACAGCCCCTCCCGCCGCCCAGGGTCTCCGGTTCCCGCTTCCTCGGCCGCGGGCCCCTGTCACTGGGGCATCTGTTTCGCTGATGCTGAGAATGCGGAACCGACGCCGACCCTGATGGACTCCCGTGTTGGTTCTCTCTGCAGGATCGCTACGGTTCTTAACACTGATGTTTTCGGTGCGTGTTTCCTGGAGAAATTCCTCTTTTTGTGAACCGGTGACCACATCACAGGCTGCAGTGAGGACCAGCTGGCTTTGGGCAGATTGTTTTGCTACTTTTTCTCGTGGTATATATGTATTCATGGCTGATTTTTAATATTTCTTTTGAGAAATTCTCATTTTTGATGTAGTAGAAGCTTCATTGTAATTTCGGTTTTGTGTTACTTCTGTCTGGCACATCCATGCACATCCCTGCTTTATTTCCTTGGACTCTTTGGTTCTAAGAGCAGGAGGTCTGGAGTCAAGGGCTCCTCGGCCTCTCTTCACTGGGGGAGGGGAGGGTGTCTCACTACGGTGAGACTTATGGGCTAAAGGCTGCCTGAATCAGCTGATAAGAGAAGGGCCTGGAGAAACAAAACTTAGAACACATACTTCTTTAAAAAGGGAACAAAGAATAAAAATAAAAGACCAAAAATAGCTGGTGTCTAATTTGATAGATTGATTCATCGATACTTCCACATCTTAAGGTAATTTCAAATAATGTCTAAAGACGTCTGTCCCTTTGAAATTGTTTGTTTTATATGATGTATAAATTTAAAAATAATTTTCAGTGAGTGCTTTTAACAGCCCAAGCTTCTGCATTGCCAAGCAAATTAATCTTTTGACAAGGTGTCACTGTTTGAATTTATGAGAAATGGAAGATGAGAACTCCCTAAGTGCATTTATAAATCGATATGGTGTACAGAAGTAAAAAATGAATAAGGTGAGAAGATACACCCACAGAAAATATTTCAGTTTATGGGGAAACAGTAGTTGAATAGTTTTCTTAATATTTTTTATCTTAATTTTGGTTTTCAAAAAATGACAGAATGTGTACAAATGAATGAAAAATAATTTGGCTGTGTTTTAGACAGCATTAGAATATATTGTTCAGCACAGTAAAATATATTCGAAATTTGATGAACCAGATATGTGGTTTCAACTGAGTATTTTGTGAATTTTTCTTAAAAGCTCAAATTTGTAGACTTCTGAATATAATAAACAGTTGCAGCAGATTGCGTTCCCTACTTTTTTTTTTTTTTACAAAAGTTTTTGTGATGAGTCGAGAGTCAGGGCTTGTGGTATAACATTAGCGTGCATTTGATTAGGATGTAATTCCAGATGGATCTGTTTTTCTGTGTGGGTCTGGGGCTTCCCTGGTGGCTCAGATGGTATAGAATCTGCCTGCAATATGGGAGACCTGGGATCTATCCCTGGGTTGGGAAGATCCCCTGGAGAAAGGAATGGCTACCCACTCCAGTAGTCTGGCCTGGAGATTTCCATGGACAGAGGAGCCTGGTGGGCTACAGTCCATGGGGTCGCAAAGAGTCGGACACGACTGAGCAGCTTTCACTTTCTTGACGTTCTTGACTTGACTGGGGCCCAAGGTGTGCCTTCCCTGCGCTGGGATGTTGTCCAGAGTGCAGGAGCAATGCAGGAGTCCTTGTTGAAAGCGAGGGTGTGCAGAGTGGTGCTTTCAAGCCCAAGGTGCTGCCCTAACAAGGTGCCACCCTAACACAGTGCCACAGCCAGGGCGGCTTAAACAACAGAAAATACTTTCTCACGCTTCTGAAGCAAGACGTGCAGGATCAAGGTGGCGTCGTGGGTGGGCTTGTAGACGGCTGCCCGCCCCCCCCCCCAACCCTGCGACTCTGCTGTCTCTCCCTCTTATTATAATGGCATCAGTCCTATTATAAAGGGACTGGTGCCATTATAATAAGGATCTGGGCCCCTTTAAGCTTAATTGCCTCCTTAAAGGCCCCACCTCCAAATGCAGTCTTGTTAAACTCTAGGGAGACACAGTTCAGTCCGTAACAGTTCATGAGATGCTCCCACACTGGGTGAACCCTCTCCAGGCCAGGGCTCGGGCTCAAACCACCTCCAGGAGACCCTCCGAACAGGTTATGGTCCCATTTTACAGAGGAGGCGGATGAGACTTAGCAGAAGGGCCTCCCTCGACTCTGGCCATGCTTCTCCCCGTCACTGACCCTCTGTACGTGGAAGGCCCCGGGACTGCAGGGCCAGGCTGGAGGAGCCCCATCTGGTGGGCTCACCCCACCTCACCCCAGCGTGTGTGTGTGTCTGTGTGTGTGTGTGTGAGAGACAGACTTTAGTTTGTGTTCCTTGTCCACTTACCCTCGGGACTTGGTGTTTTGTTTTGGAATCAGTTTGCATGAGTGCCTCAAATAGTAAAGATGTGAGTTAATAATTGTTCTAACAAATCACATTTGGGATCTATTGATTAAAAAAAAATGGTGCTATGACGACCCAGGGACCCGGAGGAAACTGGCCAAGACCGGTCGGAAGGGTTAAGCAGTGGGGCTTTGGAAAAGGTGTTTATTATGCTTTTGCTCCTGAGAGCAAAGCCGGTGAGGACCAGGTATTTCTGGGAAACTGGGAAAACAAAGGAGGGCGTGTGGGGAGGGGAAGTGGGGAGTGTTTCACCAGAACAAGTTCTCTTTGGAAATGCAGTACTTCTTGATCACCTCGAGAGCTATGGGGATGTAGGTAAATGGATGTGGACAGTGAGACCACGGGGCTCGGCGGGGGCGGGGGTGCTGGGTGATGCTGGGGGCCAAGCAGAGCCCACCTGAAGGCCTTAGATGGATGCCAGGACTTGGGCTGAAACCTGCCCCCCCCCACCACTTGCACACGGGCAGTTTGAGGGTCTAAGACGCCCGTGTCCTTCTCACCTCTGGATGCTCAGCCGGAACACCTAGTGCAAATATGACCCTCCCCCAAAATCCTGGGACGGCACCTCGGGATCCTGGGGTCTCCTTGCTGGCCCCTTCCATCTGTCAGTGCCTCTGCCTGGACCTCCACTCTGCAGGATACTTTTCTGACGTGGGTGGGCCTCCTGGGTGCTGGCCAGGGAGCCCCTCACTCCCACCTCCTGCGCACCCCCCTCAAGGTCGCTTCCCTTCTCAATGACCCTGAAATCCCTTCTAAAAATTGCAGGGACTTCCCTGGTGGTCCAGTGGCTAAGACTGCACTCCCAGTGCAGGGGACCCAGGCTGGATCCCTGGTAAGGGAACTAGATCCCGTGTGCCACCGCAAAGACTGAAGATCCTGTGTGCCGCAGCCAAGACTGGGTGCAGCCAAATAAATATTTTTAAAAAATAAAAATAAAACTTGCAGCCCACTGCCAGGCACTTCTGTGCCCCAGTCCTGCCCTCCTTTTGCTTTTCCCCAGGGTCCTGCCTGAGGCCCCACCCAGCTCCTGCTTCAGTGGCTTCCCCTGTCATCCCAGAGGTGCTTCTGTGCTCAGGACGTGGGGTCACTGACCTCCCTCCCAGACCCAAACACCGCCCTGCTCTCCTGGTGGTGCGCTCAGACACCCTTGTTTGCTCTGAGTCACGTGATCCATTTACAAAGGCACCTGTGCTTTCTCTCATCCCCTCCATCCCAGGCCCGTTTTCCTCTATTTGTAGTTCTTATCATCTGCTTGCCAGGTCCTTTGTCTCACGAAAACAAGAGCACAGTGGCAGGAACGCCAGCTGTGGCCCTAGCACAGACAGATGGATGGACAGACAGAAGGAGACACCAGGATCCCTCTTGTGCAGGTCCCTCTCCAGGAACTGGTGCGTCAGGTTCTGGTCCCTCTCTGGGAAGTGAGGAGCGGGATCCTGGAGCCCCTCTGCCTGCTGAATGTCCCAACTTCACCCTGAGGCTTTGGTGCCCCCTCCCTGCACCTGATCACCCCCCTCCTACCCCATCCAGCCCTGCCGCCTGCCCCAGACTTGACCTTGGTCCCCTGAGCCCCCAGTGCCTCTCTCACAGCCTCTGATTGTCCTACCTGCTGGTGAGCTGTGCCCGTGTCTCACCACACACCTCAGGCGTGGGCGCTGGCCTCCCTAGGGGCTGTACCCCGGGCAGGTGCAGCCTGGAAGAGAGACAGAGCTAAGGCCTGCAAGGGGCCACTGAGTCCAGGACTCAAGAGGAGCAGAAAGGAGCTGTGGAAGGTGTGGACTGGAAGGACAGGAGCCCCTCTGCGTGAGGGGGCAGCTGGAGGAGGGGTCCCCAGGCTTCAGAGTCCCCCCAGGCTGGAGACAGCAGCCGTGCGTGGGGCTCAGGCACCCCGTCATCACTGCCGGACATTCGAGTCCAGCTCTGGAGGTTCCTGTGGAACGTCCAGAACGCCCTTCCCTCAAACACATCCCCCCGAGACCCAACACATGTAGGCAGCCTCCTCCCTGGCCTCCCCACCTCACCCCCGTCCTGGTCCTCCAAGGACCACCAGGGCCTGGGGAGAGCGGCACCCGCCAGGCCCCTGCCCAGTGACTGAGGCCACCCTGTGGCCCCCACCTTCAGCATGCGAAGAGCCGGTGGGCCTGCAGAGGCTTCTTCCCAGGTGTTCTCCCGACACGGCTTCCCACCCTGAGGCCCTGCTGTCTCCAGTTTCAGGGGGATGCTGCAGCCCGGATTCCTCCTGTGCAGCCCCCACACGCAGAGGGGCTCCTGTCCGCCCAGCCCACAGCCTCCACAGCTGCTTTCTGCTCCTCTGAGTCCTAGACGCAGAGTGGCCCACAGACCCCACAGGTCTCCTCCCTGGTGGCCCCTGGCGGGGCCCGGGGACCACCAGGCTTGTCTCTCCTCCAGGCCTTTCCCCAGAGGTCGCTTCTGCCAGGAAGGAGCCCTCACGGGTGGTGGTTGAGAGCTAGTTCAGGGCTACGAGGGGCGATGACAGTCTCATGGCATTGTTGTGGAAATGGGGAGAGGAGGGGACTTCCCTGGTGGCCCAGTGGCTAAGACTGCTCTCCCAGTGCAGGAGGCCTGGGTTCGATCCCTGGTCTGGGAACTTAAATCCCACATGCTGCAACTAAAGATCCAGGGCAGACAAATAATGCCTTTTTTTTTTTTTTTAAGTAAAAGGGCAGGGTCCATCATCTCACAGGGGATGAAGGGAACCATGGGAAGGGCAGGAGGTGCCTAGTGGGGCCCCCAGCACACCGGAGGCCTGGGGCTTGGGCCTTCGGGTGAGGCAGGGTGAGGCCCCCTGCAGGCAGGCTTTCACAAAGAGAGCACAGAGGCAGGCAGTGTCAGCTCACACAGGTAATCGGAGGGGTGCCAGCCTGGGGCCCCACGTTCGGGGCGGCCTCGCTGTAGCGGTCTCGCTGAAGCATCTGCGTGTGCTCTCAGCACACCCCCGTACAACCATCCTCCAGCAGGCTCCCTGCGGCTGTCCTGTCCCCGTCCCGACCTCTGTCCTGCTCACCTGAGGCTCCAGAGGGGAGGCCGTGAGAAGCCCAACCTGGCTTCAGGGTAGTCAGTGTAGGGGAAGAAAAATTCATTTTCCTTCTACCCTCCTAGGTTCGCTGGCCCGGGCCCTGCACCCCACCCCAGTACTTTTGCCTGGAAAATCCCATGGACGGAGGAGCCTGGTAGGCTCCAGTCCATGGGGTCGCTAAGAGTCGGACACGACTGAGCGACTTCACTTTCGCTTTTCACTTTCATACGTTGGAGAAGGAAATGGCAACCCACTCCAGTATTCTTGCCTGGAGAATCCCAGGGACAGGGGAGCCTGGTGGGCTTCTGTCTGTGGGGTCGCACAGAGTCGGACACGACTGAAGCGACTTAGCAGCAGCAGCAGCAGCAAAGGCAGATTAACGTGAGAAAAACAAGAGTGCTGACACGTACATTGCGCATACTCGTGGGAGCAGGCGTGTTTAGAACCAGGGCTTCTATAGCATCTTAACAAAAGAATACTAAATCCTCAGAGAAGTGACAAGTCAAAGGAAGGGGAGGACTTCCCTGGTGGTCCAGTGGTTTAAAATTCACCCACCAGTGCTGGGGACACGGGTTCGATCCCTGGTCTTGGGAGATGCCTCATACCTTGGGGCAACTAAGCCCGTTTGCCACAACTATGAAGCCTGTGCGCTAGAGCCTGGGAACCATGACTCCTGAGTCCACACGCTACAGCTCCTGAAGCTTGCATGCCCTTTCATGCTCTGAAACAAGAGAAGTCACCAAAAGAAAAGCCCGAACGAACATCACAGCTAGAGAGTAGCTGCCGCTCGACCCAACCAAAGCCCATGCACAGCAGCAGAGACCCAGTGCAGTCGAATATAAAAATACATAAATCATAAATAACATTTAAAAAAAAGAAAGGGGAGTCGAGCTTTCAAGGGCAGCAAACTGGGAAGGTAAATACACAGAGAAGCCAGTCAGAAGTGGCTGCAATCCAAAAGTCCACAAGCAATAAATGCTGGAGAGGGTGTGTGGAGAGAAGGGAACCCTCTTACACTGTTGGTGGGAATGCAAACTAGTACAGCCACTATGGAGAACAGTATGGAGATTCCTCAAAAAACTGGGAATAGAACTGCCTTATGATCCAGCAATCCCACTGCTGGGTATATACACTGAGAAAACCAGAATTGAAAGAGACACGTGTACCCCAGTGTTCATAGCAGCACTGTTTACAATAGCCAGAACGTGGAAGCAACCTAGATGTCCATCCACAGATGAATGGATAAGCAAGCTGTGGTACATATACACAATGGAGTATTACTCAGCCATTAAAAAGAATACATTTGAATCACCTAGTAGGGGGGGGGGGGCGGGGGGGTATATTATAGGGTGGAAGGGAGGAAAAAAAAAAAAAAAAAAAAATTTTTTTTTTTTTTTTTTATTTTTTTCTTCCTCTCTCTCTCTCTGTCTCCCCCCACCCCACCCCCCCCCCCCCCCCCCCCCCCCCCCCTCCCCCCCAGGCAAGACCCGTGGGCTGTCCCTTTCTCCTCCCCTACTAAAAGAAAAAAAAAAAAGAAAGTCGCGTCCCCCCTTCTCCCCTCTCTCCCCCCCCCCCCCCCCCCCCGCCCCCCCCCCCCCCCCCCCCCTTCTTCCCCCGCAAGTATAGGGGAGGTTAGTAACACTAATATTTAATTTTAATTTTTTATAAATATAAAAATAATCATACTAACAAAAAAAAAAAAAAAGATGTAAATCTATTTTTTATTCTTGGTTGGTAGGGGGGGGGGGGGGGGGGGGGGGGTGGGTGGGATTAAAAAAATGTATAATATCATATCTGAAACGAGTCATCAGTCCAGGTACGATGCCCGATAACAAATGCCTGGGGCTGGAGCACTGGGACGACCTGGAGGGATGGTGTGGGGAGGGGAGAGGGAGGAGGGTTCAGGATGGGGAACACGTGTATACTGGCGGCGGATCCATCTTGATGTATTGTAAAAGCAATACAATATTGTAAAGTTAAGCAAAATAAAAAAAAATAATAAAAAAAAATTAAGTAAATAAAACAAACAAACAAAAAATACACAGAGAAACTAATGAAGTAAGTAAGGCTAGTTTGTGCAGGTCCATCGTGGCCCAGAGAGCTCCCATCTTCTTTTCAGCCATAAAACTCTCTCTGGGAGAGGGGATTCCTGGTAGCCCTCCCTTTTCAGACGTTTTTGCTTTCACGCAGATGAAGGAGGTTCTGGGAAGGCATCTTTCTGCATCTGTTGGTTCTCTTTTTTCTCCAGCTCAGAGCCATCCTTATGCCAAAGTGGCGTGCTCTGGTCCCGTGCGAAAGGCAAAGGGAGGCTGGAAATGGCCTAGGGCCCGCTGGACAGGGCTGCGTGCTCCCTTTCTGCAGGGTCTGGGGCTGAACCTGTTTCCAGGTCCATTCAGGCTGTTGGTGGAATGGCTTCCTTGTGGTTATAGGCCCGAATCCCTGCTTTCTTGCTGACTGTCAGCTGGTGCTATTCTTTGCAACCCGAGGCCTTGGGTCCTTGCACAGGGCGCCTCCATCAGAGCTGACTCCAGCTGCAGCGAGTCCAACCCTTCTCGTTCCTGGGAACTCTCTGACTTCCTCATATCTCCTGCCTCCAGTCAAAGAAAGTCCTCTGCTCTTAAGGGCTCATAGGACTAGACTGGGCCTGTGGAGATAATGTAGGAAAATCTCTCTCCCTATTTTAAGGTTCATAACCTTAATTATAGGCTTCCCAGGTGGTGCTAATGGTAAAGAGCCTGCCTGCCAATGCAGAAGACAGAAGAGACGCAGGTTTGATCACTGGGTCTGGAAGATCCCCTGGAGGAGGGCATGGCAACATACTCCAGTATTCTTGCCCGGGAAATCCCATGGACAGAGGAGCCTGGCGGGCTACAGCCCATGGAGTCACACAGAGTCAGACATGATTTAGCACACACGCACGCCTCTCTTTTAAATATGAGTGGACAGCTAAGGCTCACCAGACATTTGAGGAAAGCATGTCATATGAAAAATGAACACCGAGAACACAATCATGAACAGGATAATTAAGAGGGAAGCAATCGTGCTGGAGATTTTTTAGAAAAAAAATGTTTAACTATGATTAGACTCTTCAGAGAGAAAAAGATATTGCACCTGTTAAACGCTGAATTCTAGAAAAGGAAACCAGCGGAGAATAAGAAAAAGCAAATAGCAGTACAAATTAAAGTCAATCTTGGAACTTCACCGGTGGTCCTATGATGAAGATTCTGCACTCTCAATGCAGGGAAGCTGCGTTCGATCCTGCATCAAGGAACCAGATCCCACATGTGCCACTAAGAGTTCACGTGCCACAACCAAAATGATGCTGAGTGCTGCAACTAAGACCCAGCGCGGTTACATAAAAAAGGTATCTGTAAAGTCAGTGTTAAAAAAAAAAAAAAGTAAGTTCAAGAGAAGGGTAGAAAAAGATGATCAAATCTCCCGGAAAGCCAAGTGTCAGAGAGGGAAAAGTAGGAGATAGAAGGTCAAGGACATGAGGGGAAAAACTCAGGGGGTCTCACCCTCTGAGTATGTAAGTTTTAGGAAAAATGGAGGGAAGGAAAGAAACTGTCAAAGAAAGAACTCAAAAATCCCTGTGAAATGAAGAATGTGAACGTGTGAGCAGGTGTTGGGTACACACTCCCCCACCTCTGCCCCAGGTGTGAAGCACTTTACACACAGGACCTTACTTCACCTCAATCCTTCGGAAGAGGCCCTGGCCAGGAGCCTGGGGGCTACAGTCTACGGGGTCGCAAAGAATCGGACAGGACCGAGCGACTGAGCACAGCATTGTCAAACGCGTACCACATCTTCTCAGGTTATACGGTATGGTAAGTGTTATGAATACAGCTACTGCAGAAATTCTATTATATAAATTCCTAAAAATTGGCCATGTCCTGGAAAAACGTTACCAGTCATAACTCTAGTCATTATCTGCAAGCGTAGTATGTCATGGCAGTAACCAAGCTTCTTTGTCAATTGCATTTTAATTGTTTTTTTTTTTTCACTTATTTATTTTTTGGCCGCGCTGGGTCTTCGTCGCTGCGAGGCCTTTTCTCTAGTCTCAGCGAGCAGGTGCTCCTCCGGGTCTCTGGCGGCGGTGTGCGGTCCTCTCGTTGCAGAGCGGGTGCGGGCTCTAGAGCACGGGCTCGGTAATTGTGGCGCGTGGGCTTCGTTGGTCCCTATCATACGGGATCTTCCTGGATCAGGAGTTCGAACCCGTGTCTCCTGCATTGGCAGGCAGATTCTTTACCGCTGAGCCAGTACGGAAGCCCTGTAATCGGGTTTTAAATCAGATCAGATCAGATCAGTCGCTCAGTCGTGTCCGACTCTGCGACCCCATGAACGCAGCACGCCAGGCCTCCCTGTCCACACCAGCCCTCGGGTCACCAGACCACATCCACTGAGTCAGTGATGTCATCCAGCCATCCATCCTCTGCGTCCCCCCCCCGCCCCCATCCCCCCAGCATCAGAGCCTCCACTGAGTCAGCTCCGCAGAGGGGCCAAAAACTGAGTCAGCTAGCATCACCCCAGCCCAGGCGATAGCCGACAGAGTCCCAACACCACAGCCCCTCACGTCCAGCCTCACACCAACAGACCACAGGAAGACCAAGCCACGACCTTCCGGAATATGCTCTTACTTTTGTCACCATAGTCATTATTTTCTTCCCCTTTTTTGCCCTTTTCCTCTCACTTTTTTCATCAATATGCCTTCTTAAATCTTTTGTCATCATAGACAGTTTTGGTTTTATTCTCATGCCTTCCTTCCTCTTCAAAAAGATTTATAGAAAGGACTTTTGGATAGTATTTTGACTTTCAGGCCATAATGCTAAATGGGTGAGAAATTAAAGAATTCTACTGGGAAACCTGATGGCTTCATAAAATTGTTCACAAAAAGAATTAGTTACATAGGACCGAGTGTACTAGTGAATATCGTTATAATTTTTATGGTTTCTAATCTGAAAAACTACTGGTCTACATCTGTTTCCCAGGTATTAAGAAACCTTCCCCTCAAACTAACTGTGACTTACAGTAATTTGGTAAATTATACTTTTGTGAGCAGAATTAAAATATTTATCTTTTCTTTTGATCTGCTCCCTCCAAACACTGGAAACTCATAGGGTCCCAGCAGTTCTGTCAGATAAAATATTTATCGGGAAAACTACCTCCGAACAGGGCTTCCCCAATAGGCTCAGTGGTAAAGAGTCCTCCCGCCAATTCAGGAGACCCAGGTTTGATCCCTAGTCCAGGAATATCCTCTGGAGCAGGAAATGGCAACCCACCCCAGTATTCTTGCCTGGGAAATCCCATGGACAGAGGAACGCGGCGGGCTACAGTCCACAGTGCTGCAGAAGAGTCAGACATGACTAAACAACAAGTACAGAAATCTAATGCGTTCAGATGACCTTGAAAAGGCAGGAATTCACCTAGACAAGCCCTTGGCATGACTCTCCGAGCCAAGCTCAGTCTGAGACTCCTTACAAAAGTTTCAACAAAACAAAAAATAAATAAAAAATAAACTTATATGATCTATTATATAAATCATCAGGTCAAATTTATTGAGACCAAAGTCATTTTTCAAATCAATCTTAATTCGGTTATATTTCAGGGAAGACAATGGCAACCCACTCCAGTACTCTTGCCTGGAAAATCCCATGGATGGAGGAGCCTGATGGGCTGCAGTCCATGGGGTTGCTAAGAGTCGGACATGACTGAGCGACTTCACTTTCATGTCACTTTTCACTTTCATGCATTGGAGAAGGAAATGGCAACCCACTCCAGTGTTCTTGCCTGGAAAATCCCAGGGACAGGGGAGCCTGGTGGGCTGCCGTCTATGGGGTCACACAGAGTCGGACACGACTGAAGCGACTTAGTAGCAGCAGCAGCAGCAGGGTAATTTGAGAGAAAAAAATATTATATTTCAATGACTGTTAAAGTCCACCTTTGTTAATGGAACTGGAGGTGACAGTCACTCAGTCTGACTCTTTGTGACCCCATGGACTACACAGTCCATGGAATTCTCCAGGCCGGAATACTGGAGTGGGTAGCTGTTCCCTTCTCCAGGGGCTCTTCCCAACCCAGGGATTGAACCCAGGTCTCCCTCATTGCAGGCTGATTTTTTTTACCAGCTGAGCCACCAGGGAAGCCCATCCTTTATTAATGGAGGTCTGTATGTACTAGTCTCACCTCCTGGATAGTTCCTTGCTGTTATAGGCAGGTCAGTTCAGTCGCTCAGTCATGTCCGACTCTTTGCGACCCCATGAATCGCAGCACGCCAGGCCTCCCTGTCCATCACCAACTCCCAGAGGTCACTCAGACTCATGTCCATCGAGTCAGTGATGGCATCCAGCCATCTCATCCTCTGTCATCCCCTTCTCCTCCTGCCCCTAATCCCTCCCAGCATCAGTCTTTTCCAATGAGTCAACTCTTCGCATGAGGTGGCCAAAGTACTGGAGTTTCAGCTTTAGCATCATTCCCTCCAAAGAAATCCCAGGGCTAATCTCCTTCAGAATGGATTGCTTGGATCTCCTTGCAGTCCAAGGGACTCTCAAGAGTCTTCTCCAACACCACAGTTCAAAAGCATCAGTTCTTTGGTGCTCAGCCTTCTTCACAATCCAACTCTCACATCCATACATGACCACAGGAAAAACCATAGCCTTGACTAGACAGACTTTGTTGGCAAAGTAATGTCTCTGCTTTTGAATATGCCATCTAGGTTGGTCATAACTTCCTTTCCAAGGAGTAAGCATCTTTTAATTTCATGGCTGCAGTCACCATCTGCAGTGATTTTGGAGCCCATAAAAATAAAGTCTGACACTGTTTCCACTGTTAGCCCATCTATTTCCCACAAAGTGATGGGACCAGATGCCATGATCTTCATTTTCTGAATGTTGTTTTAAGCCAACTTTTCACTCTCCTCGTTCACCTTCATCAAGAGGCTTTTTAGTTCCTCTTCACTTTCTGCCATAAGGGTGGTATCATCTGCATATCTGAGGTTATTGAGATTTCTCCCAGCAATCTTGATTCCAACTTGTGTTTCTTCCAGTCCAGCATTTCTCATGATGTACTCTGCATATAAGTTAAATAAACAGGGTGACAATATACAGCCTTGACATACTCCTTTTCCTATTTGGAAATAGTCTGTTGTTCCATGTCCAGTTCTAACTGTTGCTTCCTGACCTGCATACAGATTTCTCAAGAGGCAGATCAGGTGGTCTGGTATTCCCATCTCTTTCAGAATTTTCCACAGTTTATTGTGATTTACACTGTCAAAGGCTTTGGCATAGTCAATAAAGCAGAAATAGATGTTTTTCTGGAACTCTTGCTTTTTCCATGATCCAGCGGATATTGGGAATTTGATCTCTGGTTCCTCTGCCTTTTCTAAAACCAGCTTGAACATCAGGAAGTTCACGGTTCACATATTGCTGAAGCCTGGCTTGCAGAATTTTGAGCATTACTCTATTAGCGTGTGAGATGAGTGCAATTGTGTGGTAGTTTGAGCATTCTTTGGCATTGCCTTTCTTTGGGTTTGCAATGAAAACTGACCTTTTCCAGTCTTGTGGCCACTGCTGAGTTTTCCAAATTTGCTGTCATAGTGAGTACAGCACTTTCACAGCATCATCTTTCAGGATTTGGAATAGCTCCACTGGAATTCCATCACCTCCACTGGCTTTGTTCGTAGTGATGCTTTCTAAGGCCCACTTGACTTCACCTTCCAGGATGTCTGGCTCTAGGTCAGTGATCACACCATCATGATGATCTGGGTCGTGAAACTCTTTTTTGTGCAGTTCTTCTGTGTATTCTTGCCACCTCTTCTTAATATCTTCTGCTTCTGTTAGGTCCACACCATCTCTGTCCTTTATCAAGCCCATCTTTGCATGAAATGTTCCTTTGGTATCTCTGATTTTCTTGAAGAGATCCCTAGTCTTTCCCATTCTGTTGTTTTCCTCTATTTCTTTGCATTGATCGCTGAAGAAGGCTTTCTTATCTCTTCTCGCTATTCTTTGGAACTCTGCATTCAGATGTGTATATCTTTCCGTTTCTCCTTTGCTTTTCGCTTCTCTTCTTTTCACAGCTATTTGTAAGGCCTCCCCAGAGTAGAGAGGATGTCTAACCTCAAACTCACCTTAAAACAACGCCCCAGGACTTCCGTGGTGACTCAGTGATAAAGAATTCGTCTGCCAGTGCAGGAGACACAGGTTCGATTCCCGATCCCGAAAGATTCCACAGGCCATGTAGCAACTAAACCCACACACCACAACTGCTGGCTGGGCTCTAGAGCCCGGGAGCCACAACCACTGAGTCCACATACCCTGGGGCCCCTGTCACTAGAGAAGCCATTGCAATGAGGGGACCGCACACCACAGCTAGAGCAAAGGCAAGCGCCGCAGGGAAGACCCAGCACAACCAGTAAACAAATAAAATTATTAAAAACCAGTGTCAAACAGAGGAGAAACTACATTCACAGTAGGGAGAGCAGACATCAGAAATAGACAGCCAACCTAAGATCTCACGTAGCCACGTATAATGTTTTCTTGACTTCTTGGACCTTTGCATATGAATCGATGTTTTTCTGTCACGAGCATGATCCTATACAAGTTTTAAAAATCAACCAATTGCTGTGTTTGTGGCCAATTACCTGTGTCTAGTACTTCTAAATTACCTTGGTGGCTTTCTCCACTCCAAGGGTATAACTGGGTAGTCCTTAGAAAATTTATTCTAAAAGAAAGAAATTGTAGTCCTTTTTAGGCTACGATTGGTATCTTAGATGGGATTCCCTCAAATTGCCAACTAATAATACCTGCTCTGACCCTAGCCATAAATATGAATTTTCCTCTAAAGTTACTCAAGCTTAATCAGAGCAACAAGCCAAATTTCAGCCAAGGAATAAAACTTCCTGCAATTAGGGGATAGATTTAGGTGGTTAACCCTAGGCTATGGTCATTTAAGTTTTTTTTTTTTTTTTCATATTCATTTATTTGGCTGCACAGGTCTTAGTTTAGGCACACAGGGTCTTTGTCACGGTGCCCAGGCTTCACTCTAGTTGTGGCACATGGCCTTCATTGCCCCACGCCATGTGGGATCTTAGTTCCTGGACCAGGGATCGAACCCACATTCTCTGCATAGTAAGGAGGATTTTTAACCACTGGACCACCAGGGAAGTCCCAGTCATTTGTTTTAAGCCACTCCCCCCACTTTATCTTGGGAACAATTAAATTATGCTAAGGACAATTATTCTAGTAACTCTAGAAAAGTGGATTGGGAGCCTTACAGACAGTGCCAATGTATACTTTCCCTGAAAGATAAGTATTTGTGAGTATATCCTCCAGCCACGTGAGGATATACTAGGCTGCACCTAAAGGAAGTTCTCGGCTTAATGCTTACTTGTGACATTAATAATACTGCTAGCTGTATTATTTGTATTTTGCCTGTTTGACAAGATTGTTGTTTCTTGCATTACCAAATGTGTGACTGAGTCTCTGACAAAAGTATAGAGCTTTACATGAGATCAAAGATTGTAACAGTGTAACTCTAGGTATAGGAACATGTAACAAGAGTAACCTTCACAAGACGAGCAGAAACTTTCTGCAGAAAAATAAATGTGCTTGGGCTAAGATGTTTTTCTAAAAGCATGATTTCAAATAGTAATTTAATTGCCCATTAATAAACAAGTAAGCTATGAGTTATGATTTATTTATATAATGGAATATTTCAAGCTTTTAATGGATTTAATGACTTGATATTTTGGAACCTATTGTATGACACTATCAGATGAAATATACAGGCTCTATATATTTAGCATGATGTACAATTGGTATAATTACGGTTAATTAATTTTTGTTCTCTTTGTGTAAAAACAAATGTGCTTGAGGACTTCCCTGGTGGTCCAGTGGCGAAGACTCTGCACTCCCAATGCAGGGGCCCCCGTTTGATCCTTGTTCAGGGAACTAGATCCCACATGTCAGAACTGAGAGTTTGCATGCCTCAGTTAAAGACCCACACGCCACAAGGAAGATTGAAGATCCCAAGTGCTGCGACTAAGACCTAGTTAGGCTCTGTTGCAACAAAATCATTAATTAATTAAAAATTAAAGACGTAAAATAAGTGCTTGATCGCATGTATTTCCCTCTCACCAAAATCACTTATACACCGACCTTCCCCACTACCTCTTTGGAACAGTTTCTCAGAGCTATCCGAAATTCTGTCCCCCCAGCCTAGAGTCCTCATTTTGTCCCAAATAAAATGTAACTCCTGGGGCTTCCCTGGTGGTCCCAGGGCAGAGGGCCCAGGTTTGAGCCCTGCTCAGGGAAATAGATCCCACGTGCTGCGACTGAGACCTGGAATAGTCAAATAAACATTTAAAAAAAAAAAAAAGGAATATAGGGTATAAATGTAAAACAAACCAACATTTAATTCTCAACGCTCACGGTGTGTGTGTGTGTGTGTGTGTGTGTGTGTGTGGGTATGTGTTTCCAGTCAACAACCTCTGGGAAGGACTGGGGTCTCTGGGGACTCAAAGTCACGAAGTCCTGTCCCTGGGGGCCCATGCCTGACAGCCCTTGAAAAGACACACCTGCGTTGGAGTTAATTGGATGCATGGGTTTTTCTTTCTGTTTTGAGCTGCCCAGAGCAGGAGCCGGGGCACCGCCTGCAGAGACTTCCCAGGCTCTTCAGTTCAGTTCAGTCGCTCAGTTGTGTCCAACTCTTTGTGACCCCAAGGACTGCAGCATACCAGGCTTCTCTGTCCATCACCACTCCCGGCGTTTACTCAAACTCATGTCCATCGAGTCGATGATGCCATCCAACCATCTCATCCTCTGTCATCCCCTTCTCCTCTCACCTTCCCAGGCTCTGGCAGATGAGAAACAAACTCAAGGACAAGAAAGGGCCTGAGCTGCCAGGATGTGGGACCAAGACTATGTCCAACTGCACTTGACTCCCCAACAGAGGCCTGGCTTCTCTTCTCTGGCAACCAGCCTGATGGACGGGCCCTTCCCCCATGGGTCGTTCCTAAAAGACCCTGCATCAGCACAGCTCTAGCTATCAGAGCAGGGAGGGCCACGGGTGCTGGAAGGAACACTGCAACCTCCCTGGGTGGACCCAACACCCCCAAACTGGATTACACCAAAGACACAACCAAGCCAAAGAGCTGGTGAAGGAAGGATGTATTATTCATATTTACAACAAGTAAGGAGAACCCAGGATCTCTCCCAAAGCAGTGTCTCCTCAAACAGCAAAACTGGGGAAGTTTTAAGCTAAGTTGCAGGGACATATTCATGAAGTGGGTTTGGTGGGTATATGCATATTCGAGTTCAGCCTAGAATTGGGACAAAGGTCAACAGAGTCCAAGCTTTAACAGAGTCAGGAAAAGTCAACATCATCATTCCTTGCTATGCTATGCTAAGTCACTTCAGTCGTGTCCGACTCTGTGCGACCCCATAGACGGCAGCCCACCAGGCTCCCCCGTCCCTGGGATTCTCCAGGCAAGAACACTGGAGTGGGTTGCCATTTCCTTCTCCAATGCATGAAAGTGAAAAGTCAAAGTGGAGTTGCTCAGTCATGTCCGACTCTTAGCAACTCCATGGACTGCAGCCTAACAGGCTCCTCCGTCCACGGGATTTTCCAGGCAGGAGTACTGGAGTGGGGTGCCATTGCCTTCTCCACACCATTCCTTAGGTTCCAGTTGATCTGGTAGTTGATTGCTTGAGGGTGATTGGATCCACAGCTTAAGAAAGTGTTTCAGGCTAATCTTTATGTTGAAACAGAACTTATTACCTTTATACAACTGACCTGTTCCCTTTGCTACTGTTACTTCTGTGGGCTTCCCTGGTGGGCTCAGATGGTAAAGAATCTGCCTACAGTGCAGGAGATCTGGGTTGGATCACTGGGTTGGAAAGATCCCCTGAAGAAGGGAATGGCTACCCACTCCAGTTCTCTCCAGTATTCTTGCCTGGAGAATTCCATGGAGAGAGGAGCCTGGTGGGTTACAGTCCACAGGGTCTCAAAGAGTGGGACACGACTGAGCGACGAACAATACTTCACTTTTTCTTTTTCCCTGTTGTTACTTCTGTCTTATGAAGGTCATTCGGTCCTGCTTTCTTTTGTTTGTTCCCTTACAGAGCCAACTTTCACTGTAAGACTATCATTACTGGGACCTGATCAAGGGCAAGTTCTGCAGCCAAGCTTAGATCACAAAACAGCTCAAGCCTAGAATGGCTTCTCTTCTGCCAGGAAAGCCAGGCCTGGTTCTCTTTCTCTGGGAACCCCCTACCCTGATGCTCACAGAGCCCCCCAAGTTCCTCCAGGTTTGAGTACTGGATGGATAGGGACCCCAGGGACCTTTTTGCAGAACCACAGAGGGTCACTGTGAGGACTCTGCATTTGTGCAGACAGATTGCTGCACGTGGACACAGGCAGTGCAGGCGGAGGACAGAGTTTGAGACAGGGCTCGGTGGGCTTGTGGGCTGGGCACTGCGGGTGTCAGAAGGAGAAAGAGAAGAGGAAGTTGGAGACGTGCTGGGGGGCATTTCACTTTGTGACTTCTGCGAAACCAACAGCATTCACCAAAGTGTTTGCTTTGTTAACCGGGTGGGGGAGGAAGATTGCGATGAATGCTGAGTGATCTGCACGCGGGGTGAGTGAGAACAGAGGATGTCAGAGGGTCCTGTTAGACCCCACGGAAGGTGTGGGCAGTGAAACCTCAGCACCAGCCGCATTTCCTCCCCGGGTCGCCCTCCACGCGGCTCCATCCTCTTTCATCACAGATGGCTTGTTCACTAGATAGGAGTAAAACAACCAAAGGCTCCGAACACTGCATCTCCTTCTACAGGACTGGCTCCAGGCCGGAGTAAACTCCCAGGAAAGGGCTCTGATTGGCTTTTCTCTGGTCAGGACCCAGCCTTCTTGACCCATCAGGGGCAGCCTGAGGGTAGTCCCATAAGAACTAGGGCTCAGATGCAAACCGGAGAGTGTGATGGGAGGGGTACGTGACACAGCTAGAAAATGGTGGAGCTGGGATTAGAACCCAGGTCTTGGGGTGCCAAAGCCTGGGCCCAACGCCTTGCACCAGGGGCTCATCTTTACAGCCTCCCTCTTGCAGTGCTGCACACCTTCATGAAAGACCGTAAGGCTCTGAAGGCAGAGACCAAGTTTCTCCCATCGCCAGAGCACAGCGTTTCTCCAGGTTGAATCTGGGCAGATCGCTGGTTGCTTATCCAGGGATTTGGGTGGGGGTGGGAGGAGTTTGTGTTGATAGAAAAGAGAGCAATGAATTCATTTGTTACATAAATTTCGCAAATGTGTGATGCTGGGCCGTTGGTATTCCTAACCCCAGTACCTTAGAATGAGACTGTAATGCAAGGCAGGGTGTTGAAAGAAGTGATTAAGTTAAATGAAGCCACGGGGTGTGCCCTAATCCAGTATGACCAGTGTCTTTACAAGAAGAGGAGATTAGGACTCAAAGAGGAGATTCAGTTCAATTCAGTTCAGTTACTCAGTCATATCTAACTCTTTGAGACCCCATGGACTGCAGCACACCAGGCCTCCCTGTCCAACACCAACTCCCAGAGTTCACTCAGACTCATGTCCATTGTGTCCGTGATGCCATCCGACCATCTCATCCTCTGTCGTCCCCTTCTCCTCCCACCTTCCATCTTTCCCAGCATCAAGGTCTTTTCAAATGAGTCAGTTCTTCGCATCAGGTAGCCCAGCTTAGGACACAGTTAGACACAATGATGACTCTCCCCATGTTCTTTCTTTTTTTCTTTTAAAATTATGTATTCATTTTTGGCTGCACTGGGCCTCAGGCTTTCTCCATTTGCGGTGATCAGGGGCTACTCTCTACTTGCCAGTACACAGGTTTCTCACTGCCCTGGCTTCTCTTTTTGTAGAGCGAAGGCACCAGGGTGCATGAGCTCAGTGGTCACGGAGTGTGGGCTTGGTTGCCCTGCTGCATGTGGAATCTTCCCAGATCAGGGACCAAACCCGTGTCCCCTGCATTGGCAGGTGATTCTTAACCACCGGACCACCAGGGAAGTCCTCTCCATTTCTTAACCATCATCATGACCTCAAAGGTTGCACATGAGCCACGAGGACAGTCCAAGGCAGATCACCTCGGGTGACACATTTTCATATCATTTACCTGTTAGAGTTCACATGTGTTAAATTTGCGTTTTCTTTGTTACTATGGTATTGCATTGTAGCCCCCAACTCAGAGCTGGAATACATGACTCAAAGCAGCTCATTAAGGCATAAGTGTGGGGCTGCAAGGAGATATGTAAACATGCAGAATGATGTTGTAAACATAAATATGGGAGCAGGTGGTGGTGGTGGTTTAGTCACTAAGTCGTGTTCGACTCTTGCAACCCGCATGGACTGTAGCTTGCCAGGCTCCTCTGTCTATGGGATTCTCCAGGCAAGAATACTGGAGTGGGCTGCCATTTCCTTCTCCAGGGGATCTTCCCAACCCAGGAATCAAACCTGGGTCTCCTGCATTGCAGACAGGTTCTTTACCCACTGAGCTACAGAGGAGGCCCTCACAGGAGCAGGAGAGCAAAGCAGATGCAAAGAGTGGATCTGCTGTTTCCGACCAGCGACTCTGCAGGTGGGATGTCGCCACAAAGAAGCTGGAAAAGGACTAGCAAGGAGGCATGACCCTGAGAGCCTGACGTGGTTCTATTGGCTCCATCTAGAAGGCGATGGCACCCCACTCCAGTACTCTTGCCTGGCAAATCTCATGGACGGAGGAGCCTGGTGGGCTGCGGTCCATGGGGTCGCTAAGAGTCAGACACGACTGAGCGACTTCACTTTCACTTTTCACTTTCATGCATTGGAGAAGGAAATGACAACCCACTCCAGTGTTCTTGCCTGGAGAATCCCAGAGACAGGGGAGCCTGGTGGGCTGCCATCTATGGGGTCACTTGGAGTCGGACACGACTGAAGCAACTTAGCAGCAGCAGCAGCCCTGGCTCCAGTGCAGTGACTGAGGCAACTTTGCCAGTCAGTGGGGTGAGAGCTCCTTTTCAGAGAGAACACCACAGCGTGACTGTCTGAAACAAGAAAAATAATTCCTTCAAGCAGAAAACTGACTTTTTTTTTTTTTTTTTTTTTGCATACCACTCAACATGTTGGAACTTCCCTGACCAGGGATCGTGACCCCAGCAGTGGAAGCACAGAGTTTCAACCACTGGACCACCAGGGAAGCCCCAAAATGTTTAATTTTGACACTAAAGGCAGGAAAGATCTCCAAACCATATAGACATCATTCAACACTCCCTTCCTTCCAGGAAGAAAAGAGAAGCAGGTCACACTGCTGCTGAGAAGGTAGGAAGACCTGCCTGCTTTAGGTTGAATTGTTCCCACCCACCTCAAAAGTGGTAAGTTGAATTCCTAACCCCAGTACCTTAGTATGAGATTGTAGTGTGAGACAGGGTGTTGTTGAACGAGGTGATTAAGTTAAATGAAGTCATGGGGTGCACCCTAATCCGATATGACCTGTTGTCCTTACAAGAAGAGGAGATTAGGGCACAGACAGGCACAGAGGGAGACCAGAAGGGTGGCTGTCTGCCAGTCAAGGAGAGAGGCCTCAGAAGAAACCACCCTTGCCAACACATTGATCTTCGACTTCGGCCTCTAGCACTGTAAGAATATAAATTTCTGGGACTTCCCTGGTGGTCCAGTGGTTAAGAACCTGCTTTCCAATGCAGGGGACACAGGTTCAAACCTGGCCCAGGAACTAAGATCCCAGATGTCACGGAACAACTGAGTGAGTGTGCTGTAACTAGTAAGCCCCTGCACCACAGCTAGAGAAGCCCGTGTGCAGCAACGAAAGATCACACATGCCACAAAGGCTCCATGCAGCCAAAAATAGGCAAGTCTTTTTTTTAAAAAAAAGAACATAAATTTCTGTTGTTTAAGCTTCCTGTTTTATGGTATCTTGTTTAGGCAGCCCCAGGACATGAGTATACTGCCCAAGACATTTTGTTCAGAAAGTACAAGATGCGGTTGGCAAGATGCCTTGATCAACAGACCAGGTTGGCAATCAGAGAATAGAAGCTGCACACCAGCATGTATGCAGGATTCATTCCAGGGTGAAACCCACATGAGGAGACTAGTAGCTATTTTTGATGTTTGAACAAAACCATTGATGTCTCTCTCCAGGCAATCTGTGCCTGAGGAAGAATGCTCAATCATTCTTTGTCCTGTTTATCAGTGAAAATCCAAGCTCGAGAGAAGAGATGCTGTGTGGTACTGTGTGTGTGTGTGTGTGTGTGTGTGTGTGAGACGACCCTATCACCCCATTACTTTTTGAACATGGAGAGGAAAAGCATGTTGATGTTAGCTTTGAGCCAACACTGATATATGCGCGGCATCCATGCGATAGCAGAGTTTGTCTACACATGCCCTCTCCGCCCTTTCCATCACTCAGAGACCTGCTGGGGGTCAACAGAGTGTTCCTCGCTTTGATTTGGTGAAGAATGAGATGGGGAACATTATGAATGAAATCTAATTCAGTTCTCAACTTAGTAAAGAGAGAGAAAAAAATTATTTGCTGAGGTTGCTAACATCTCCAGTGTGGAAAAAAGTCTACTACCCATGAAATTGCAAAGAAGGAAAAAGACATTTGTGTTCGTTTGGCTGTCCCACCTCAAACTGCGAACCTTATGCCCACAGTGCATACATGCTTAGTTAGGCTGGAAAAGGCACTAAATTTGTACAACCGGGTATTTTGAGAGAGACCACAGTCACATAAGTTTTACTGCAGAATATTGTTATAATTGTTCTCTTTTAGTAGTATTGTTGTTAATCTCTTACTCTAACTAATTCATAACTTATGACAGGTGTATATGTATGTATAGGGAAAAACACAGCATATACATTCTTACTTTCTGTAGTTTTGAAACAGCAGGGAAAGGGGCAGGGCACAACCTTCAAAAGAATGACGTGTCCCAAGGACATGACATACACCGATGTAGAACCAAATAGGTCCAAGACGGCAGATGAGTCAACTTCCACCAGACCTCGAGCGTCATTATATATTCATTGCAACACACTCTTGTCGTTCAGTCACTAAATCATATCCAATTCTTTGTGACCCCGTGAACTGCAGCACATCACGCTTCCCTGTCCTTCACCATCTCCTGGAGTTTGCTCAACTCATGTGCACTGAGTCAGTGATGCCCTCCAGCCATCTCATCTTCTGTTGCCCCCTTCTCCTGCCCTCAATCTTTTTCAGCATCAGGGTCTTTCCCAGTAAGTCAGCTCTTCTCATCAGGTAGCCAATGTACTGGAGCTTCATCTTCACCATCAATCCTTCCAGTGAATATTCAGGGTTGATTTCCTTTAAAATCGACTGGTTTGATCTCCTTGCAGTCCAAGGGATTCTCAAGAGTCTTATCCAGCACCACAGCTCAAAAGCATCAATTCTTCAGCACTCAGCCCTCTTTACGGTCCAACTCTCACATCCATACATGACTACTGGAAAAACCATAGCTTTGACTATATGGACCTCTGTTGGCAAAGTAATGGCTCTGCTTTTGAATATGCTGTCTAGGTTTGTCATAGCTTTCCTTCCAAGGAATCAGCATCGTTTAATTTCATGGCTGCAGTCACCATCCACAGTGATTTTGGATTTATATGCCCAAGCAAATAAAATCTGCCACTGTTTCCACTTTTTTCCCATCTGTTTGCCATGAAACGATGAGACCAGTTGTCATGATCTTTGGTTTTTGAATGTTGAGTTTTAAATCAGCTTTTTCACTCTCCTCTTTCACCTCATCAAGAGGCTCTTTAATTCCTCTTCACCTTCCATCATTAGAGTGGTATCATCTGCATATTTGAGGTTGTTGATATTATTCCCGGCAATATTGATTCCTGCTTGTGAGTCTTCCAGCCCAGCATTTTGCATAATGTACTCTGTGTATAAGTTAAATAAACAGGGTGGCAATATACAGCCTGGACTTATTCCTTTCCTGATTTTGAACCAGTCTGTTGTTCTATGTCTAGTTCTAACTGTTGCTTCTTGTCCTGCATACAGGTTTCTCAGGGGACAGGTAAGGTGGTCTGATATTCCCGTCTCTTTAAGAGTTTTTTCCACACATTAGCAAGCTCAATACACACCCACAGGCACTATGACAGCTCCAAGGCCAATCCTAGGGGTCAAAGAGTGGGTGATGGTCCAATTCCAAGAAATCCCCACCCCTTTCATAAGTATATGGAACTCTCCCACTTATTAGCCTATGAAATTATTCTATAAAATTACCCACTCCTATAAAAACTGACAGGCTTCCCAAGTGGCTCGGTGGTAAAGACCCACCTGCCAAGCAGAAGGTGCAATTTTGACCCCTGCAGGAAGATCACCTGGAGAAGGAAATAGCAACCCACTCCAGTATTCTTGCCTGAGAAATCCTGTGGACAGAGGAGCCTGGCGGGCTACAGTCTATGGGGGTTGTGAAAGAGTCAGACACAACTTATCACCTAAATAACAACTCAATTAGGCTATGAAATTACCCATTGCTATAAAAACTGACAACCCCCATATCTTGTGGCTGCCCTCGTCTTCTGGGATGGCCCACACTCTGTCTGGAGAGTGTGTTTCTCTCTAAATAAATCCACTTCTTACCTGTTGCTTTGCTTCTCACTGAATTCTTTCTGCAGTGAAACATCAAGAACCTGAACTTCATTAAGGCCAGAGACCAGCTGTGATCTAAGCTAAAAGACCACAAGTGTGAGTCCCGACCTGAGTTGCATGGTTTCGGCTTCAGGGACTCACTGGAGCTTGTGGAAATGCAATCCCATGGATAAGGGGAACTAGTGCAGTAAAAACAGAATAAATAAGCATTTCAGCTCACATTTAGCAAAGCGTCCCTTCCTGTGTGCCATACACTGTCTTACACACCTTCCATTTCACACTCTAAGCCTTACATTGAGTTCTGAGGCAGATACTCTTATCTGGATTTCCGGGACAGGACGCAAAGGCCACAGAGGTACACAGTGAAGTGGGGATCCAGGACAGCACCCTGCCTGTCCGGCTCCACCAGCAAGAGTAAGACCTCTTCCTTTTGTTTATTGAGCCGAGGATTAAGTCAATGACGCATCAAGAACTGTCTCTAAATATGCTGTTAGAATTTGCAGAAATCTTCTCTGAAGCCAAATGCCAGCAGAGAGACACTTGCCAGAGACCTCCCAGGTCCAGAGGGTAATGTGTCACCAATGTGTCTGGAGACTCACTGCAGCCTCCTGGGGAAAGGTCCCCAGCTTCTGAGCCCAGATTTGACCTGAATGCCCAGACAGCCCTGTATGAAATGTTCAAACAGAGGGCCCTGTGTGAAATCTACCGGGCAGGTCATCAAGGAGGGCAAGCAGGAGACTCTCAGGGTGGGGCTGACACTGCTGCCCACAGGCAGATTTGCTTCTTCCTGGGAGAATCCCCAGTTTGGCTCTTCAGGCCTTTTGATTGGTAGGATCAGCCTCACCCACTTTATACAGGATAATCTCCTTTGTAGAAAGTCAACTGATCACTGACATTAATCACGTCTGCAAAATACCTTCACGGCAGCACCTGGATTAGTATTTGATCGGATAACTGGATTCTACAGCCTGGCCACGTGGACATAAAACTGACCACCACAGGTCGCAGTCAACCCCAATGGGCTGTGTATGCTCAGATGCTCAGTCCTGTCCGATTCTTTGTGACCCCATCCTCTGTCCATGGGATGCTCCCATAAAACCAGCACCAGAAAGCCTCCTTGGGCCCTCCATAGTGGCTATCTCCCATCGTGAGGTCTTCTCAGACTCCCATCAGCATTGCCTGCTTTGTCCTTTCTCGTGTGTCTAGTTCTTCTCAGTCAATATTGTCTCGGTGGGTGGGCTCTGTCCACACTGCTGTGGTGATGCTGTGATTTGCTCATTAGCAGTGCGGTCTGTCCTTCCATTCTGTGGATACACCACAGGTGTGTATCCATTCTCTTGCTGAGACTTTGGGGTGGTTTCTGATTTAGGGTTATTATGAACGAAACTGCTATGAACATTCAGGTACAAGATTTGGGGGGTACACTTGTCACTTTGTGTTGTATGTGCTCAGGGGAGGAATTGCTAGGAAGTGTGTCTTCAGAAGATATCGTCAAAAGGTTTTCCAAGGAGGCTGTAGCCAAGAGCACAGGCACCCGCAGTGGGATCACATTCCCTCCACAGACTCACAGGCAGTGAGGGGCGCCTGTCGCTTCAGGAGCCCTCCTGGCTTGGGAGCCGCGCAACGATGTGGCGGCTGGCCTTTAATCTCCTTCCCTGGTGACTAACACACCTGCGTGTCTACGTTTTTATTACTGACCGTTTCCAGATCCTCTTCTGCAAAGTCATTCGTTCCTGTTTGGATCCTCTTTATCCTATTGATGTATAGGAATTTTCTGTATATTCCAGATACAAACCTTTGTTATAAATTTATATTTCAAATGTTTTTTCCCCACTCTGTGGGTTACCTTTTCTCTTTCTTGTGTACTCAATTGTTCAGTCATGTCCAGCTCTTTGCGACCCCATGGGCTACATATAGCCTACCAGCTTCTTCTGTCCGTGGGATTTCCCAGACAAGAATACTGGAGTGGGTTTCTATTTCCTCCTCTAGCGGATATTCCTGACCAAGGGATCTTGCATCTCCTGCCTTGACAGGTGGATTCTTTACCACTACCACCACCTGGGAAGCTCCTTTCTCTCTCTCAATGAACAGAGAACACTAAAATTCTTAATTTCAGTCTTGCCTAACCTATCGATCATTTCCTTTGTGGTCAGCCCTTTTTGTATCCCCTTTAAGAAGGTTTTGCATAACCCAATGAAAATATTCCCTTGTTTTCTTTTAGAAGCTTTGTTTGTCTTTCTCACTGTTTGACTCTCAGCACCCTGAGAAATGATATTTATGTATTGTGTGGGTATTACCAAGTTCATGTTTGGTTGCTCCTCACTCAATAACCCAATACTGGGGACTTGCCTTAGTGGTCCAACAGATAAGAATCCACTTACCAAGGCAGGGGACATGGGTTCAATCCCTGGCTGAGGAAGATCCCACATGCTCTGGAACAACAACGGAAACCCATGCATAGAGCCTGTACTCTGCGCTAATAAGAAGCCTTCGCATTGCAATGAAGCATAGCCTAAGCCTGTTACAACTAGAGAAACCCTGAGCACAGCAGTGAAGACCCATTATAGCCAAAAATAGAAATAAATAAATGAAAAAAATTTTTAATTCTGTACTAAAAAAAAAAAAAAGAGAATCCAATCCTGAGAGACAAGTGTTAGGTAAAAGGAAAGAGAGCTTTATTGAGGAACCTGGCAATCCTGGGGAGAAGGTGGACTCATGCCCCAAAGAACCAACTTCCCGTTGTTGATCAAGGTACAAGTCTTTAAAGGGGAATTTCTGGGGTGCTTAGGTGGAGGAGGGGGCTGGCTATGTACAGAACAACACAGTGAGCTCTGACAATCATCTTGAAATCAGCTATGTGGTGGTCTGACCAGCATCATCTTGTTTTAAGTACAGTTAATCTTTGGTTCCAAGGCCAGTTTGTTCCCATTTCCTTGAGGCCAGCTCCCTGAACTGTATAAGATGGAACACATTATGTCATGGCTACAATCTGGTCATCATGTAGTTAACTTCTTCCACTTGGTGAGGGTTTCAGCACCTGCAAAACAGCTCAAAGGACACAGCTCAGAATATTATCTATAGTCCTTGAAAGAGAACTAAAGCTCCTTGACTTTGTTTAAAGACTAACATTATTATTTTGTCTTGTTTGACTATTTCCCTTTGCTTCTGTGTTTTTCTCCTTTTTTTGATTAAATGTATTATTTGACTAAGATTTTTCTACATACAAAAAGCAGGCAGAGGACATGAACGCAGGGGCTGGACTGGGGAAGGGGGCGTTCTGTGCTGGGGAGGCACCATAGGGTCTTGCTCTATTACATCGGGAATGGGGTAGAAATTCAGTTACATCCATATGGATATCCCACTGACTCGACACCATTTATTAAAGATGTGTGTTATTGTGGTGTGGCTGGCACTGCTCGGGCTGTGCACTCACCTTCCTATTAAAAGCTCACCTTGCCTATGGTCCACTATCGTCCCCATTCTTCAGGGGAGAAGACTGAGGTTCAGGAACCCAGGGACCTGCCCACAGCACACAGGTAGTGCTCACACAACAGAGGCAGAATTCAAATCCAGACAGATCCAGCTGTAAGGCTGTTTTGAAGGAAAATGGTGGCGATGGTGATTGATGATGGTGATGACAAGGCTGAGCCTTCGGGGTGACTTTACAGTTCAGAGCATCCTGCATCCAGAGAGGGGCTGTGACTGCGCTCCATTGTTGCTGGTTGGCCCCAGCTGGAGGACAGGGTCTTGGAAGAAAAGACAAGCCCACCTGAGGAAGGGGGTATACTTCGGGATGGTTATAGCTGAGACATTCCTGGGGCTTCCTGGAGGAGATGTAGACAGGGTTTGGGGTGGGAAGTGGGGAGAGAATCTTCCTGGAACTCACCCAGAACACAGACAGTACTTTGGAAATGGCAGGAGTCTGCCTCTTTGATTTCTTCCTCTCACTCAGAAATCACATCAGGCCAGGAAAACCTAGTGATGGATTGTGGGGACCTAATTGGGATTTAATCTGCTGGCCTTGTCCATTTGGAGAGGGTGGAGCAGCGAGGAAATCTGCCAGATCTGGAGCCAGATGCCCGGATAATTTGGTTAGCGCCAAGGCTGTGTGGACAGACGGCCTGACAAGTGTCCTGGGAGGACCGAGAGAGGGAGGCACGGGCCACAGAGGCACGAACTCTCATGGCAAGGGAGTCATACGGTCCGCTTCCATGGTGCCCCCGATCCCGGCACAGGCCCCCAGGTAGCTGACTCTTCACCCTGAACTTGGGAGGGAAGGATGAGTTTTATTTCTGGTTTGACAATGAAGAACCCGAGGCTCTGAGTGGTCCACAGTCTCCTGGAGGATGAACAGCTGAGGGATGAGATGCCCAGACAAGACCAGGGTAGGGAGGACCATGGTGGGTGATGAGGAATCTGCCAAGGCTGCCAGCCCCTTCCTCCCCTGGCCTAGAGGGACAGAGGGGCCCTAGCATTTCTGCTCCCCCTCTCTCCTTTTGCCCTCACCCACCACCCAGAGGACCCAGGACAGGTTTGGGCGCAGGGAACCTGCCTCTCAAAGCTGCCTGAGTACATGGGATGCCTGTCACCCCCTCCCACGTGTATTTGTGATTCTGGGGACAATTTATTTTAAATTTTTATTTATTTACTTTTGGCTGCTCTGGATCCTGGTTGCTGCGCGTGGGCTTTCTCTAGTTGTAGCAAGCGGGGGCCGCTCTGATTGAGGTGCACAGGCTTCTCATTGCAGAGGCTTCTCTTGTCACAGCATAAGCCCTGGGTGCAGGAGCTTCTGTGGCTTAGTTGCCCCCACAGAGTGTGGAATCTTCCCAGACCAGGGATTGAACCTGTGTCCTCTGCACGGACAGTTGGGTTCTTTACCCCTGGATCACCAGGGAAGTCCCCAGGGACAACTTAAAGTCCTCTCTTTGTTCCTAAATTGTTGCCACAACTGTCCAGCTTTTGGGGGAGCCATTTTTAAGCTGGTTAAGGGACAGAGGAGCCTGGCGTGCTGCAGTCCATGGGGTTGCAAAGAGTCAGACACAAGTTAGCGACAGAACAACAAGGGACTTTTTCTTTCTTTCTTTTTTTGCCATGCCTCAGAGTTAGCAGGATCTGAGTTCCCTGAGGGACTGAACCCAGGCCGCCGCACTGAAAGCCCAGAACGAGGCCACTAGGGGACTCCCTGGGGGACTGTTTTTATATCCTGTTTTGTTTTATTTCAAATGACAGGTCAAATCAGCTCCGAGTGTGGTAGTCAGAGAATCAGATGTGACCTGGGGCAGCCTAATTCTGTGGACAGAGGAGACAGTGGCGGCCCTGCGGAGCTGTGGGCTCTGTGTGAGGCCCCCCACAAAGACTAACGGGGTTCTGAGCCCGGGCAGCAGGCCTGGGGCCAGCAGTGCCCACGGCTGGCCTGGTCCCCACTCTCCACTCCCGTTGGCCTCACCCTTTGGGAGGCCCCACCCCCATGGGAGCAGTTTCCTAGTATGAGTGCTGGCTGTGGGAGATCTGGTCTCAGTCCTGCCGAATCTGGGCTCCACTGCACAAGGAAGAAGGTGAAGAAGCAGGCCCGGCCCTTGGCTTTCTCAGAGCCCCGGGCCCAAAGCCGGACTCAGCCCCACTTGCCAGCCCCCCTTTCTCTTCCTCATCTGCAACCTGGAGACCATTGTCCGGTCCCACTTCCCGAGGCTCTCTGAGGGCAAAGCGACCTGGTCATCATGCTCCCTCATCCAGTATGTTCTTGATTTTGCGTCCCAGAGACTCATTTGTTTGGAAAACAGAGGCCCAGAAGGCCTTGGAGCCCAGCCACCTGATCTGAAGAGCTGACTCATTGGACAAGCCCCTGATGCTGGGAAAGAGTGAAGGCAAGAGAAGAAGGGGGCAGCAGAGGATGAGATGGTGAGATAGTATTACTGAGTATTCGAATTTGAGTGAACTCAGGGAGATAAGCCACTGCACAACAGTTAAGAATCTGGCTGATGGCAGAACTCTTGGGGCTGTAGTTGGTAGTGATGACATGAAATTCTTATTTTATGGCAAGAGGAGACACATTTAAACATAAACCTTTTCTTTGCCCATTTTGGCTTCCTCCCATTCAGTATATACTCTGCGTCTGCCTTAACCAAGCCTTCTTAGTATCGAGATAGCATTCCTTCTTAATCTCACCAAGGGTCACAGCTCCCTTGGAGAGATAACCTTTCTTTTTAATCTCCTAAGAGGCCACAGCGACCCAGGACTCACCATGTGCTTTCCACATGTAGACCTAGATTGTGCAAACAGTCAACACATCATCTGACGTATAACCCTGTTTGTCTCAAACATGTGTATCGCTGTGCTTTGACCTCTAAGGGGAAGAACAGTCCTCAGAGCTTTTAGTAAGATGTTTCCTGTGTTAGAATCTTCTGCGTGTGTGTGTGTGTATGTGTGCCCAGGTGCTCATTTGCTCAGTCATGTCCGACTCTCTGAGACCCCATGGACTGTAGCCTGACAGGCTCCTCTGTCCATGGGATTTCCAGGCAAAAATACTGGAGTGGTTGTCATTTCCTACTCCAGGGGATATTCGTGGACCCAGGGATCAAACCAGCATCTCCTGCATTAGCAGCCAGGTTTTTTTTTTTTACCACTGTGCCACCTGGGAAGCTCTAAAATCCTCAGGTTACCTCCAATGACATTTTCCATTTCTTTCTTCGATGGACTATTGACTGATTTTTCATTAACAATAGTGATGAAGGACCTGGGTCTGGGCAGAGGCCATTGGTCATCGGCCACCCACAGGCCTAGCCTCAGGGCGCCCAAGAGGGTCTTGGCTGGGTCTGTGCCTAGCCTTTGACAGGAGTGGTTGAGCACCTGGAGAAACCAGCCTGTAAGATGGGACATGCTGGGGACTCACTGGTCATCCAAAGAGAGGGGAAGGGGCAGGGGCCTCGGTGCCCAGGACACTCACCATCGCTCTTGGTCCCCACGTCACCTCCACACGAGGGACCGGGATGTAACACCTGCAGGGACACTTGGGTTGTCCCTGTGGGCTGTCACGCAGCATCTGAGCCTTACAAGATGATCCCTTCTTATGTTTTGCTTTAGATTTTTTTTTTTTTTCCCACTGTGTCATGCAGCATATGGGATCTTAGTTCCCTGACTAGGGATCGTACCTGCATCCCCTCATTGGAGTCTTAACCACTGGGCCACCAGGGAAGTCCCAGATCCCATCTTGTTAGGAACAATTACTATGAGGTACATATGCTCAAAGGGCTTCCCAGGTGGTTTAATGGTGAAGAACCCGCCTGCCAATGCAGGAGACACAAGAGACGTGGGTTCAATCCCTGGGTTGGGAAGATCCCCTGCAAAAGGAAATGGCAACTCACTCCAGTATTCTTGTCTGGGAAACCCCACGGACAGAGGGTCTGGCGGGCTGCAGTCCATACAGCTGCAGAGAGTCAGACACAACTTTGCAACTAAAAAACAAGGAAGCAAGGAAACCACAGAAGCTCTGTCTGGCGCTGAGTTCCTGTTGTGAGCAGGCACTCCATCCACCCTGAGAACGTGCTGTGCAGCAGTAATTATGCTTATTTCTGCTTCAGAGAGCTGAAGTGATCCACCCAAGGTCCCACAGGAAAAGGCAGGGCCCCGGGGACACTGGAAGGGGACCCAGGCCAGACATTCCTCCCATAGCCAAGCCCCAGAGTATGAGAACTCAGGGCAGTGCAGGGCAGGGAGGGAGATGCTTTGAGCCTCACAGGAGGCAGCTCTTTCTTCCACTCCCACTGACGAATCCAGACCTTCCTCCAGGGTAAGCTGTACCCTGCAGCCGCCAAGGCCAGTAGTGGAGCAGGGAACCTCATTCCATCTTCAAGAGGAAAATGCTGAGGTCCAGAGCGGGCAAGGGGCTTGGCCAGGACCACAAAGGCTCTGCGGCAGGACTTGGACCCAGGCCTCCTGAGGCTGAGGATGGAGAAGCTGTAGAAGTGGGCCCAGCCAGGCCTGGGGACCAGGCAGGTATTCAAGAGCATTCCTACCGGGACTGAGGGGTGGTAAGGGGCAGGCACCTGGCCCATGAGGCTGGGGAGGATGGCTAAGCAGCTCTCAGGAAAGGACGGAGCTGGGGGAGCAGAGAGTGACCCCGGAAGACTCTGAGTCACGTTCTGCCCAGCCGTGAAGCCAGGGGAGCTGGCTGTCACCAAAGGAACAGCATGTTGTGTTCAGGGGCCATGGGAGCTTAGAGGAGGTGTCTGGAGTTTGCAGTCTTGAAACCGTGTAACTCAGATTAGGACTTGAACCCACGGTCTTTTAACTGAGACCGCATACCTGGTTTCAAGCCTTCAGGAAGCTCAGGTTCTTGACGTCTCATCACAGAAAGAATTTAGTGAAAGACAAAGCGATAGGAAAGAAGTAGATTTATTTAAAGAGACGCACACTCCACAGACAGAGCGGCCCTGGGGAGTGGGATTGTCAGTTTTGATTCTGTTGTTGCAGTTCAGTCGCAAAGTCATGTCTGACTCTTTGTGACCCCAGGGACTGCAGCACACCAGACTTCCCTGTCTTCACTATCCTCAGAGTTTGCTCAAATTCACGTCCATTGAGTCGATGATGCTACTGCTGACTAAAAAGATGCACAACTTGAGAGTTTTGAGTTAAGTTCTGTTTGGGGCCAAAACCACTGCAGATGGTGACTGCAGCCATGAAATTAAAAGACGCTTACTCTTTGGAAGGAAAGTTATGACCAACCTAGACAGCATATTCAAAAGCAGAGACATTACTTTGCCAACAAAGGTTTGTCTAGTCAAGGCTATGGTTTTTCCTGTGGTCATGTATGGATGTGAGAGTTGGACTGTGAAGAAGTCTGAGCGCTGAAGAATTGATGCTTTTGAAGTGTGGTGTTGGAGAAGACTCTTGAGAGTCCCTTGGACTGCAAGGAGATCCAAGCAGTCCATTCTGAAGGAGATCAGCCCTGGGATTTCTTTGGAAGGAATGATGCTAAAGCTGAAACTCCAGTACTTTGGCCACCTGATGCAAAGAGTTGACTCATTGGAGAAGACTCTGATGCTGGGAGGGATTGGGGGCAAGAGGAGAAGGGAACGACAGAGGATGAGATGGCTGGATGGTATCACCGACTCGATGGATGTGAGTCTGAGTGAGCTCCGGGAGTTGGTGATGGACAAGGAGGCCTGGCGTGCTGCGATTCATGGGGTCGCAAAGAGTCGGACACGACTGAGCAACTGAACTGAACTGAACTGAAGGACTGCAGTCCGGGAGACAGCACCTCAGAGAGCTCTAAGATACTGCTCCAAAGAGGCAGTGGGGGAAGGTTAAAGATAGAAGGTTTTGATGAAGGGAGACTTCAATGCAATCAAGCACTCACTTTACAAAAGGTGTGCTGCTAGTCATGAGGAGCTGATGTCACCACGAAGGGATTTAGTGCTCATCTAGATAGGAAGAGACGCAAGGATTAGGATCATGAAACCAGTTCTTGAAAGTACCTAACTATATAAAGACCTGTTCCACCAGATTCCCAGGAGCACAGAGTGCCTCATTCCACCCTGAATTCCCCTCAAGGGGAGTTGAAGGTCGGCAACTGTAGCAGCCCAGGGTTCAGTCTCCAAGGAGGCAGATGACAATTGCCCTTGTTGTTATTCAGCCTCTGGCAAATGCTCTTGGCAAGTGACAATTTACAGTTGACAGCTAAGAGGACAGCCCCAGAGCGGGAAAACCAAGGCCAGGATCCTCCAGAACTGCCCACCGTTGTTGGTATTTATGATGTGAGCACCAGATCATTTGAAACTCAGAAGGAAGGAAATCATTTGAGGGAGAAGAAAGCACAAAGAGGCTGGTGAGAACAGGAAATGGTAAGGTGTCTTGCTTAGATTTGTAGCTGTTACAAAGCTCTATGGTGTTGGGAAAAGTGTAAGCATAGTTTGTCTGACCCTATTGTTTGTAACCGTTTTATGTTTGTGTTTCTGTCCATTGTTCAGAAGATCGGCTTGTTGGCTATCTTTTGGGTATCTTGTGGTTTTGCTTTACACCAAAGCCCCTTAGAACTCTATCTGGCCATTCAGTTTTCCAATGGAACTTTGGCGAAACGAATGAGTGTTTTGTCTTACTGAGAGGGAATCGGCAAGTGGAGAGAATTGAAGAAAAGTTACACTTTGATATGCGCATCTGTGAATGCCTTCACAGCAAAGTTAAAACTTTGAATGATTTCATTATTTATATTGGTTATTTGTTGTTTGGGAATACAACTGAGTATGTTGGATTTTTTTCCCCTTCGACATTATCGTTGGTAAGATGAGGCGTGTTGAAGATGTTGCTTTGTTTAAACATCTGTTTACCTTCATGTTCAGACATCAGGTTCTTTCAGGAAGAGGCTATTAATGTGGAGAGGGAACTGATGGTTTGATTTTAGGTGTGGAACTCTGTCATAACAGCGATTAGGAAAGACCCTTGGAGTATGGCACCCCACTCCAGTTCTCTTGCCTGGAAAATCCCATTGACAGAGGAGCCTGGTAGGCTGTAGTCCATGGGGTCGCTAAGAGTCGGACACGACTGAGCGACTTCACTTTCACTTTTCACTTTCATGCATTGGAGAAGGAAATGGCAACCCACTCCAGTGTTCTTGCCTGGAGAATCCCAGGGACGGTGGAGCCTGGTGGGCTATGGTCTATGGGGTCACACAGAGTCAGACACGACTAAAGTGACTTAGCATAGCATGGCATACACTGCAGACAGAGCGTGGGCCATCTCTGAAGGTAGAGCAACCCCAGGGCATGGGGTTGTCAGTTCTTATTTTATTGTTGTTGTTCAGTCCCTCCGTCCTGTCCGACTCTTTGTGACCTCGTGGACGGCAGCACACCAGGCTCCTCTGTCCTTCACCATCTTCCAGCGTTTGTTCAAATTCATGTCCATCAAGTTGGTGATGCCATCCAACCATCTCATCCTCTGTTGCTCTCTTCTTCTTCTGCCTTTAATCTTTCCCAGAATCCCGGTCTTTTCCAATAGTCAGCTCTTCACACCAGGCGACCAAAGTACTGGAGCTTCAGCTTTAGCAACAGTCTTTCCAATGAATATTCAGAGTTGATTTCCTTTAGGATTAACTGGTTTGATCTTGCTGTCCAAGGGACTCTTAGGAGTCTTTTGAACCCCACAGTTCAAAAGCATCAATTCTTCAGCACTCAGCTTTCTTTATGGTCCAACGCTCACATCCATACATGACTACTAGAAAACCATAGCTTTGACTATATGGACCTTTCCTGGCAAAGTGACGTCTCTGCTTTTTAATATGCTGTCTAGGTTTTTCGTAGTTTTCCCTTTCAAGGAGCAAGCATCTTTTAACTTCATAACTGCACTGATTTTGGAGCCCAAGAATATAAAATCTGACACTGCTTCCACTTTTTCCCCTTCTGTTTGCCATGAAGTGATAGGACTGGATGCCTTGATCTTATCTTTTTATACTGTCAGTTTTTATAGAAATGGGTAATTATACTGGCAGAAGAGTGGGAGGAGTAGTTCAGTTATTTTGGGAAAGGGGTGAGGATTTCCAAGAATTGGGTCACTGCCCACCTTTTGTTCTTGAAACTGTAGTGGCGCCTTTGGATATTTCATTTAGCCTACTGATGTGTTGAAAGAAGAAAGTAAGAGTGTTAGTCACTCAGGGGTGTCCGACTCTTTGTGACCCCATGGACTGTAGCCCACCAGGCTCCTCTGTCCGTGGAACTCTCCAGGCAAGAATATTGGAGTGGGTTGCCATTTCCTTCTCCAGATCTTCCTGACTCAGGGATTGAACCCGGGTCTCCCGTGTTGCAGGCAGACTCTTCACCAGCTGAGCCACCAGGTCTGGTGCAAGTCAACTTATCAACCATACTGGACCCGTTTGGTTCTAATCAGTTTACGTTGTATCCTTGGGCTATGCCATTCTTTTAAAGGTTGTGCCCTGCCCCCTTCCCTCCTCTTTCAATTTTGTAAAAATGAAACTGAGTGGAGCCCTATGGGGCTGCCAGGCACAGAGGCCTTTTTTGTCCCCCATTTCTTGCAGACAAGACTCCAGTCTCCATGCTGTTCCCTGAGTTCCCAAAGGCAGATTCAAACAGTTGATAATTAAGGGAGGAGTAACCCAGAAACCTCCTGAGTCCAGACCAAAGAAACCAGAGAAGCTCATCAAGATAAGCTGAAGGACTTCACTGGTGATCCAGGGGTTAAGACTCTATGCTTCCACTGAGGGAATGTGGGTTTGATCCCTGGTCAGGGAACTAAGCTCCCCAAATGTAGCCCGGCCAAACTAAGATTAGAAAAAGATTACCTGAGACCTGAAACAAGATTAAAGGAGGACAGAGCCTAATCTTATCAGCAACCCACCCTTGAGCCATTGCCATAAAACTTCTCACCAAACTCTAGTGGGTTGGGACATTCAGTTTCAAAGGCAGGAGCCCACAGGGTCCCCCTTTTCCTGGCAAAGCAATAAAGCTATCTTTTTCTACTTCACCCAAAACTTTGAGATTCAGTTCAGCACCAGTGTACAGAGAAGTTTAGCTTTCAGCATCGAAAACATATTAAGGTTTACTGGCTTTCCTAGGTGGCTCAGTGGTAACGAATCTGCCTTCCTGACACAGGAGACACTGGTCCAGGAAGATCCCAAATGCCTCGGAGCAACTAAGCCCATAAGCCACAACTACTAAGCCTGTCGGGAGAAAGAAACAGCAACCCGCTCCAGTAGTCTTGCCTGGGGAATCCTGTGGACAGAGGAGTCCAGCAGGCTACAGTCCATGGGGACACAAGGGTCGGACATGACTTAGTGACTAAACCACCCCTAAGCCTGTGCTCTGGAGTCTGGGAGCTGCAAATCGTGAGTCCAAGCACCACGACTATTGAAGCCCACATGCCCTACAGCCTGTGCTCCCAACAAGAAAAGCCACCACAGTGAGAACCCTGCAGAGTCGCCCCTGCTTGCTGCAACTGGAGAAAAGCCCTCAAAGCAACAAAGAGCCAGCACAACCAAAAATAATTGATAAATAAAATTATTTTTTAAAATACCTAGATTATTTTTATTTATTCTGCTTGATATATGCTGAGATTCCTGTATTTGTAGATCCATGACTTGCATCATTTCTGGAATATTCTCAGCCATTATCTCTTCTTTGGCTGCCCCCACCCTCTAGGACTCAAGTTAGATCTGCTCTCTGTCTTTTTGCTTCTGCCTCCTGGTCTCTCTGTGCTGCGACCTGAACAGTGTCTTCATATCCAGCAAATTCTTCTCTGCATCTCATGTGCTGTTTAAGCTCCTCTACATTGATAATTTCATTAAAAATTTTTTAAGGTTTGTACGGTCTATTTGGCTTAATTTTAAATCAGCTGGACTGCTTTGGATGGTCTCTTGTTCCCTGCTCACTATTTTTGCTCCATCTTCTCTATCTCTAAACATTAGAAACTTGGTGGTTTTATAGTATGTATCTGATATCCACTACCCATAGTCATTGAGTCATAACTCATTGGGGGGAGTTATGGCTTCATTTCTCATTTGTTATTTCAGTTCTCAATGGTAACAGTAACAGACCTTATTTTCTTGGGCTCCAAAATCACTGCAGATCAGATCAGATCAGTCTTGCAGTCATGTCCGACTCTTTGTGACCCCATAAATCGCAGCACGCCAGGCCTCCCTGTCCATCACCAACTCCCGGAGGTCACTGAGACTCACATCCATCGAGTCAGTGATGCCATCCAGCCATCTCATCCTCTGTCTCCTCTTGCCCCCAATCCCTCCCAGCATCAGAGTCTTCTCCAATGAGTCAACTCTTTGCATGAGGTGGCCAAAGTACTGGAGTTTCAGCTTTAGCATCATTCCTTCCAAAGAAATCCCAGGGCTGATCTCCTTCAGAATGGACCGATTGGATCTCCTTGCAGTCCAAGGGACTCTCAAGAGTCTTCTCCAACACCACAGTTCAAAAGCATCAATTCTTCAGCGCTCGGCCTTCTTCACAGTCCAGCTCTCACAACCATACATGACCACAGGAAAAACCATAGCCTTGACTAGATGGACTTTTGTTGGCAAAGTAATGTCTCTGCTTTTGAATATGCTATCTAGGTTGGTCATAACTTTCCTTCCAAGGACTAAGCATCTTTTAATTTCATGGCTGCAGTCACCATCTGTAGTGATTTTGGAGCCCAGAAAAAGAAAGTCTGACACTGTTTCCACTGTTTCCCCATCTATTTCCCATGAAGTGATGGGACCAGATGCCATGATCTTTGTTTTCTGAATGTTGAGCTTTAAGCCAACTTTTTCACTCTCCACTTTCACCTTCATCAAGAGGCTTTTTAGTTCCTCTTCACTTTCTGCCATAAGGGTGGTGTCATCTGCATATCTGAGCTTATTGAGATTTCTCCCGGAAATCTTGATTCCAACTTGTGTTTCTTCCAGTCCAGCATTTCTCATGATGTACTCTGCATAGAAGTTAAATAAGCAGGGTGACAATATAAGCCTTGACGTACTCCTTTTCCTATTTGGAACCAGTCTGTTGTTCCATGTCCAGTTCTACCTGTTGCTTCCTGACCTGCATACAGATTTCTCAAGAGGCAGGTCAGGTGGTCTGGTATTCCCATCCCTTTCAGAATTTTCCAGTTTATTGTGATCCACACAGTCAAAGGCTTTGGCATAGTCAATAAAGCAGAAATAGATGTTTTTCTGGAACTCTCTTGCTTTTTCCATGATCCAGCAGATGTTGGCAATTTGATCTCTGGTTCCTCTGCCTTTTCTAAAACCAGCTTGAACATCAGGAAGTTCACAGTTCACATATTGCTGAAGCCTGGCTTGGAGAATTTTGAGCATTACTTTACTAGCGTGAGAGATGAGAGCAATTGTGCGGTAGTTTGAACATTCTTTGGCATTGCCTTTCTTTGGGTTTGCAATGAAAACTGACCCTTTCCAGTCCTGTGGCCACTGCTGAGTTTTCCAAATTTGCTGTCATATTGAGTGCAGCACTTTCACAGCATCATCTTTCAGGATTTGGAATAGCTCAACTGGAATTCCATTACCTCCACTAGCTTTGTTCGTAGTGATGCCCTCTAAGGCCCACTTGACTTCACATTCCAGGATGTCTGGCTCTAGGCGAGTGATCACACTATTGTGCTTATCTGGGTCGGGAAGATCTTTTTTGTCCAGTTCTTCTGTGTATTCTTGCCACCTCTTCTTAATATCTTCTGCTTCTGTTAGGTCCATACCATTTCTGTCCTTTATTGAGCCCATCTTTGCATGAAATGTTCCTTTGGTATCTCTGATTTTCTTGAAGAGATCCCTAGTCTTTCCCATTCTGTTGTTTTCCTCTATTTCTTTGCATTGATTGCTGAAGAAGGCTTTCTTATCTCTCCTTGCTATTCTTTGGAACTCTGCATTCAGATGCTTATATCTTTCCTTTTCTCCTTTGCTTTTCACTTCTCTTCTTTTCACAGCTGTTTGTAAGGCCTCTCCAGACAGCCATTTTGCTTTTTTGCATTTGTTTTCCATGGGGATGGTCTTGATCCCTGTCTCCTGTACAATGTCACAAATCTCATTCCATAGTTCATCAGGCACTCTATCTATCAGATCTAGTCCCTTAAATCTATTTCTCACTTCCACTATATAATCATAAGGGATTTGATTTAGGTCATACCTGAATGGTCTAGTGGTTTTCCCTACTTTCTTCAATTTCAGTCTGAATTTGGCAATAAGGAGTTCATGGTCTGAGCCATACTCAGCTCCTGGTCTTGTTTTTGCTGACTGTACAGAGCTTCTCCATCTTTGGCTGCAAAGAATATAATCAATTTGATTTCGGTGTTGACCATCTGGTGATGTCCATGTATAGAGTCTTCTCTTGTGTTGTTGGAAGAGGGCGTTTGCTATGACCAGTGTGTTCTCTTGGCAAAACTCTATTAGCCTTTGCCCTGCTTCATTCCGTACTCCAAGGCCAAATTTGCCTGTTACTCCAGGTGTTTCTTGACTTCCTACTTTTGCATTCCAGTCCCCTATAATGAAAAGGACATCTTTTTTGGATGTTAGTTCTAAAAGGTCTTGTAGGTCTTCATAGAACCGTTCAACTTCAGCTTCTTCAGCATTACTGGTTGGGGCATAGACTTGGATTACTGTGACATTGAATGGTTTCCCTTGTTAACAAACAGAGATCATTCTGTCATTTTTGAGATTGCATCCAAGTACTGCATTTCGGACTCTTTTGTTGACCATGATGGCCAATCCATTTCTTCTGAGGGATTCCTGCCCGAAGTAGTAGATATAATGGTCCTCTGAGTTAAATTCACCCATTCCAATCCATTTGAGTTCGCTGATTCCTAGATTGTCGACATTCACTCTTGCCATCTCTTGTTTGACCACTTCCAATTTGCCTTGATTCATGGACCTGACATTTCAGGTTCCTATGCAATATTGCTCTTCACAGCATCGGACCTTGCTTCTATTACCAGTCACATCCACAGCTGGGTATACTTTTTGCTTTGGCTCCATCCTTTCATTCTTTCTGGAGTTATTTCTCCACTGATCTCCAGGCCCCTACTGACCTGGGTAGTTTCTCTTTCAGTATCCTATCATTTTGCCTTTTCACACTGTTCATGGGGTTCTCAAGGCAAGAATACTGAAGTGGTTTGCCATTCCCTTCTCCAGCGGACCACACCCTGTCAGATCTCTCCACCATGACCCGCCCATCCTGGGTTGCCCCACGGGCATGGCTTAGTTTCATTGAGTTAGTCAGGGCTGTGGTCCTAGTGTGATTAGATTGACTAGTTTTCTGTGAGTATGGTTTCAGTGTGTTTGTCCTCTGATGCCCTCTTGCAACACCTACCGTCTTATTTGGGTTTCTCTTATCTTGGGTGTGGCATATCTCTTCACGGCTGCTCCAGCAAAGCACAGCCATCGCACCTTACCTTGGACGAGGGGTCTCTCCTCACCGCTGCCCTTCTTGACCTTCAATGTGTGACAGCTCCTCCCTCCTGCGCCGCGCAGCCACGGCTCCTTGGACGTGGGATTGGTCCTCCCGGCTGCTGCTCCTGACCTCGGACACAGGGTAACTCTTCTCATCACCGCCCCTGACGATGGTGACTATACCTGTGAAATTAAAAGATGCTTGCTCCTTGGAAGAAAAGGTATGATCAACCTAGACAGCGTATTAAAAAGCAGAGACATTACTTTGCCAACAAAGGTCCGTCTAGTCAAAGCTATGGTTTTTCCATTGGTCATGTGTGGATGTGAGAGTTGGACTGTGAAGAAGGCTGAGCGCCGAAGAATTGATGCTTTTGAACTGTGGTGTTGGAGAAGACTCTTGAGAGTCCCTAGGTCTGCAAGGATATCCAACCAGTCAATCTTAAAGGAAATCAACCCTGAGTATTCATTGGAAAGACTGATGCTGAAGCTGAAGTTCCAATGCTTTGGCTACCTGATGCGAAGAACTGACTCCTTAGAAAAGACCCTGATGCTAGTAAAGATTGAAGGCAGGAGGAGAAGGGGACAACAGAGGACGCGGGGTTGGTTGGCATCACCGACTCAATGGACATGAGTTTGAGCGAGCTCTGGGAGATGGTGAAGGACAGGGAAGCCTGGTGTGCTGCAGCCCATGGAGTTGCAAAGAGTTGGACACGACTGAGTGACTGAGCATTTCAGTTCTCAGAGTGTGCGTGCGTGTGTGTGTGTGTGTGGTTTAAATTCACATGTTGTTGAACTTAATCTGGAAATCCAGAGAGCTCACACTGAGGACTTTTCCCTCTAAAGAGGATGTGTGCCTGCTTCTGCCAGGAGCCGGGTTCTTGGATCGTCACTAACCTGGGACTTCAGTGCCCTTTGAAGAGCCCAGCTTTAAGGGCCTTTGTTGTTGTTGATTTTTTGTTTTTTTTTTAAAAAAAAATGTTTATTTATTTTTGGCTGTGCTGGGTCTTCATTGCTGCGTGGGCTTTTTCTCTAGCTGCAGCAAGTGGGCTTCTTCTTGCAGGGGCCTCTCTTGTAGAGAACAGGCTCTAGGACCCAGGGCTTCAGTAGTTGTGGTATACAGACTTAGTTGCTCCGAGGCTCATGGGATCTTCCCCAACCAGAGGTCTTTCTGGGGGAGCAAACAAAGACCAAATGACAGAAAGAAGAGGGGCCGCAAGAGTGGAGGGGCTAGGTGGGTCTCCAGCCAGGCTGTTTCCCGGGGCCAGGCCTGAGCCTGGCTCCAGATGTCTGCCCCCCACTTCACCAGGGGCTTCCTACCCCAGCCTCTGGGGGTCTGTATCAGTCAAGGGGCCCTAGTGCCCTCTCCAATCCCTGTGGAACCCCAGTAGGAGAAGTGAGAGGTAGCAGGTCAGGGGGCAGGGCTGGAGTCCCCTGGAGTCATTGACATAACCAAAAATGAAGTGTCTATCCTCTGAGAGGTCGGTCAGCAGCTGACCTGAGGTCATTCTGGCCCCAGCGCCATTTGAGAGTCCCTGCCCAAGACCCTTACAGTTTTTCCATTTCCTGCCACACTAGATGGATACTGATGGGGAGGGTCTTCCCAGAAGGAGGGGACACTCTGATCAGCCATCGTGTGTCCAAACCACAGATAACTGGCCAGGAGGACAAGTCAGGACCTGCATCAGGGATTTTGCAAACTGGAGCCAAGGAAGAGAATGCAATGTTTCCCTGGGGCAAGAAATGTCCCAGGTGGAAATGGAAGCCTTTGGCAGGGCTGTTTCTGACCACATGGAAGGACTTGATCTCCAGGACGGGGAGTGTGGGGTGGGCGATGAGAGAAAAGTCAGGGGGTGGGGGGAGAGCCTTCTGCTCCTGATGGGCAGGGGGAGGCATGGGGTGGCATGTGAGCCCCAGGCTCGGGGCACTTTTGCCTTCCCCAAGATTTGGTTTTGAAGGGGTTCAGAACATGCTACCCCCAAATACATCGCTTTGGAGCATTGATTACTCTCAGCTGAAGATATTTGAGAAATAGAAGATGCAGGAAGGAAGGGCCCTCCCCTTCCCATGTAAAGGCAAGTCACACATTTCCCAAGAGAAACGTGCCCTTCTGCACCAGGAAGTGAGCGTCTTGTCACCAGAGACTGGGTGGAGAGAAGAGAGGTGGGTGATGCTGAAAGGGATCTGTACAAGCAAGCTGCTAAAATAATCCTGATTTTCTATTAATTTCCCCCACGTATTTCCTAGTCACTGACCCACAACTTACTGCCCCAGCCCCAGACACTTCATGCCACCACATCTCCACAAAGTGCCATTGTTCATGTAAAAAGATATATAAGCTTTGGGACCTAAGGTCTTCCTGGGGTCGTCATTTTCCTTTTGAAAACTCCTGTGAACATGTAAAAATATTAAACAAAGCATGAGTGCTTCTCTCCTATTGATCTGCCATTGGTCAGCTTAATTCTCAGGCCAGCCACGGAGCCTAAGAGGGAAACAAGATATGTTTCCTTCCCTACAATTTGGAATCTTCTACCTACTCCATCGGTTTTCCCAGTGAGTCAGCGGTAAAGAATCTGCCTGCCAAGCAGGGGACTCGGGCTCAATCCCTTGGTCGAGAAGATCGCCTGAAGATGGAAATGGCAACCCACTCCAATATGCTTGCCTGGGAAAACCCAGGGACAGAGGATCCTGGTGGGCTACAGTCCATAGGGTCGCAAAGAGTGGGATGCAACTCAGCAACTAAACAACAGCACAGTAACCTATTCCACCAGCCAACGAAGCCCCTTGTGTCTACGGGAATGTGAATTGGGTTTCTGATGCTTAGAACCCAAAAATCAACCTGAAAACAAACCAAACAAGACGCAAAGCTTGATCATCGCCTTCTGGCTCCAGGTCGTCCCTACTCCCCTTTGCTAGCCACGCTTTTCAGGAGAGCTGTGGTCTACACTTCCTGTCCCCCCTTCCTCCCTCCAGCCTCTCATCTTGGGTCCCATGCTTCTAGGATCCCTCCTGGACCCCCGCACTGTCCGATGCTGCCCGCAGCCTCCTTGCCGCCTCCTTCCCGCACACCTCTCCTCTGGCCCGTTTCTGCATCACGGGAGGGCTGTCAGCTCCCCCAGCCCGGCCTGGCCCGGAATGTTGCAGGGCCCTGGAGCTCAGTCCAACCTCTCATCTTCGCAGGGAGAACTGCTCCACACCGTTCTCAGGGCAACAGCATCCCCACGTCCTGGTCTCCAGCCCAGTGACTCTGCTGACCTCCGTGGACCTCTCCCACAGGAGGAACCCCCAGGTGTGACACGTCAAGACAGCTCATTCCTTCCCCAGAGCCCTGCCTCCAGGCCCCTGGACCGGCCGTCCCCTCTGCCAGGCGCACCCTTGCCACTCTGGCCCCTCAAGATGTAACGCTTTTCATGCTTTGAAACCGGTCCTAGAGGAAAGACGGTCACTCCCTCCTTTGTCATGTTTCAGATTTCAGCATCGCTGGGATCCACCAACTCAGGCCAGGCTTTTGTGGGAGCTGGAGGAGCCGAGTGCGGGGAGGGGCAGGAACCCCGAAGGCCTGAGTCAGTCACACCTCAGCCCCACCTCCATCCTGGGACAGTCTGTAGGGCGGGGACAGTGACCTCTAGCTCACCTGCCTCCTGGGCTGACCTGCAGGTCAGGTGAGGGGTAAGACTCCATCATTTCACAGGAGAGCGTGGTTTCTCTTTCTTGGACACCTTGAAGTGAAGTGAAGTCGTTCAGTCATGTCCAACTCTTTGCAGCCCCATGGACTGTAGCCTACCAGGCTCCTCTGCCCATGGGATTTTCCAGGCAAGAGTACTGGAGTGGGTTGCCATTTCCTTCTCCAGTTGGACACCGTAATGGGGGGTAAAAAGGCACTTTGAGCTGAGATTTTTGGAGAATCTTCAAAATTTATTTATTCACTTCATTTATTCACTCATTCATTCATTTATTATTCGGTCATCCAACACTGCCTGACTGTCTAGCACCTTCCAGACCCTGGGTTTGAATGAAACCTGGGCCTGCCCTCCAGAAGCCCTTGGTCAGTGGGGCCAAGAGGGGAAAATGTGGACTAAATCCCTACCCTGTCACCAGGCCAAGTTGGGGCAGGGAGAGGCCAGGCAGGGCAGAGAACCAAAACCCCCGGGCGTCCCAAGAAGAACTTGGGTGCTGGCCCGCTGCTGTCCGCATATTGGGAGGAAGAGCCGGAACACAGAGCCAAGCTTCGCCTCCGGACCCAGAGCTGCCTGAGGCAGGGGCCTCCCCAGCACTGTCCAGCAGCGGCCCATCTCCCGGGGCCAGGAGCGCTCTAGGCAGGAGAGGATCACGAGGGTAAAAGGCCTCCAGGTTACAGCAGCAGAGGATTCAAGCTTCCGGGTCCCCATGTGATGGGGAAGCGTCCACACCAGGCAGCAGCCAGGACAGGGTAAGGGTGGAAGCTGCCAGTCCCCTGTACTGCCCACTACCCTCCTCGGACAGAGCAAACAGGCGCCCCAGGAATGGGCCCCATCCTCATCTCTATTTCTGGGGTGGCCAAGGTCAGCGTGAGCTGAAGGCAGTCTTTTGAGACCAGAGTTCATGCACGGGCGCTCAGTTGCTTCAGTCGTGTCTGACACTTTGCGACCCTACGGACTGTAGCCCGCCAGGCTCCTCTGTCCATGGTGATTTTCCAGGCAAGAATACTGGAGTGGGTTGCCATGCCCTCGTCTAGGGGATCTTTCCAACCCAGGGATCAAACCCACATCGCCTGTGTCTCCTGCATTGCAGGTGGATTCTTTGCCCACTGAGCCACCTTGGAAGCCCCAGGCCAGAGCCCAGCATTGCCCAGTGCCAGGCCGCTGATGCCAGTACAAACCAAAAGATCCTCCCCAGGGCTTCTCAAAGTGGGCTTCTCAGATAAGCAGCAGCAGCACCTCCTGTGGTAAATGCAGGTACTCAGGCCCCACCCCAGACCTGTCAGAAACTCCAGGGATGGAGTCCAGCCACCTGTGTTGTTACAAGCCCACCCAGGGATCCTGGTGCCCTCTCATCCTAGAGTCCACAGGACTGTCCACAGAGATGGTAATCAATGTCTGGTATGTGCTGGGCACTCTGCCTGTGTCATCTCAGACAACTCCTCCAAAACACACGCAGAGGGGCCGTGTGTGGCCTCCAGCATGGCCCGCAGAGGCTGGGAAGAGTCACGTAGTCAGCCCAGGGCTGTGTGATCACTCAAGTCAGGTGGCTGATGGCTTCAACCACCAGACCAAACTCTGTGCAGGACTCAACACGCAAGCAGCAATGGTCAGGCTTGTAAAGGCCCTTTGCGTGCCTCTGCTGCTATTCCCTCAACCTCTAGGCGCTCCAGCGAGGCAGACACCTCTATGCTCTGCTGGATTGGTTAACAAATTAGTCCTAACTAGGGTCTGCTGAGCAAACTCAAAAGAGGAAGTCAGATATATTTGGTACCATACCTGGTACACTGCAATCTCAAAACGACAGAATGATCTCTGATTGTTTCCAAGCAAACCATTCAATATCACGGTAATACAACACTATGCCCCAACCAGTAACGCTGAAGAAGCTGAAGTTGAACGGTTCTATGAAGACCTACAAGACGTTTTAGAACTAACATCCAAAAAAGATGTCCTTTTCATTATAGGGGACTGGAATGCAAAAGTAGGAAGTCAAGAAACACCTGGAGTAACAGGCAAATTTGGCCTTGGAGTACGGAATGAAGCAGGGCAAAGACTAATAGAGTTTTGCCAAGAGAACTCACTGGTCATAGCAAACACCCTCTTCCAACAACACAAGAGAAGACTCTGCACATGGACATCACCAGATGGTCAACACTGAAATCAGAATGATTATATCCTTTGCAGCCAACAATGCAGAAGCTCTATACAGTCAGCAAAAACAAGACTGGGAGCTGACCGTGGCTCAGATCATGAACTCCTTATTGCCAAATTCAGACTTAAATTGAAGAAAGTAGGGAAAACCACTAGACCATTCAGGTATGACCTAAATCAAATCCCTTGTGATTATACAGTGGAAGTGAGAAATAGATTTAAGGGACTAGATCTGAGACAGAGTGCCTGATGAACTATGGAATGAGGTTAGTGACACTGTACAGGAGACAGGGATCAAGACCATCCTCATGGAAAACAAATGCAAAAAAGCAAAATGGCTGTCTGGGGAGGCCTTACAAATAGCTGTGAAAAGAAGAGAAGCAAAAAGCAAAGGAGAAAAGGAAAGATATAAGCATCCGAATGCAGAGTTCCAAAGAATAGCAAGGAGAGATAACAAAGCCTTCCTCAGCGATCAATGCAAAGAAATAGAGGAAAACAACAGAATGGGAAAGACTAGAGATCTCTTCAAGAAAATTAGAAATACCAAGGGAACATTTCATGCAAAGATGGGCTCGATAAAGGACAGAAATGGTATGGACCTAACAGAAGCAGAAGATATTAAGAAGAGGTGGCAAGAATACACAGAAGAACTGCACAAAAAAGATCTTCATGACCCAGATAATCACGATGGTGTGATCATTGACCTAGAGCCAGACATCCTGGAATGTGAAGTCAAGTGGACCTTAGAAAGCATCACTATGAACAAAGCTAGTGGAGGTGATGGAATTCCAGTTGATCTATTTTAAATCCTGAAAGATGATGCTATGAAAGTGCTGCACTCGATATGCCAGCAAATCTGGAAAACTCAACAGTGCCCAAAAGACTGGAAAAAGTCAGTTTTCATTGCAAACCCAAAGAAAGGCAATGCCAAAGAATGCTCAAATTACCGCATAATTGCACATCTCACATGCTAGTAAAGTAATGCTCAAAATTCTGCAAGCCAGGCTTCAGCAGTACGTGAACCGTGAACTTCCAGATGTTCAAGCTGGTTTTAGAAAAGGCAGAGGAACCAGAGATAAATTGCCAACATCTGCATGATCATGCAAAAAGGAAGAGAGTTCCAGGAAAACATCTATTTCTGCTTTATTGACTATGCCAAAGCCTTTGACTGTGTGGGTCATAATAAACTGTGGAAAATTCTGAAAGAGATGGGAATACCAGACCACCTGACCTGCCTCTTGAGAAATCTGTATGCAGGTCAGGAAGCAACAGGTAGAACTGGACATGGAACAACAGACTGGTTCCAAATAGGAAAAGGAGTACGTCAAGGGTGTATATTGTCACCCTGCTTATTTAACTTCTATGCAGAGTACATCATGAGAAACGCTGGACTGGAAGAAACACAAGCTGGAATCAAGATTGCGGGGAGAAATATCAATAACCTCAGATATGCAGATGACACCACCCTTATGGCAGAAAGTGAAGAGGAACTAAAAAGCCTCTTGATGAAGGTGAAAGTGGAGAATGAAAAAGTCTCTTAAAGCTCAACATTCAGAAAACGAAGATCATGGCATCTGATCCCATCACTTCATGGGAAATAGATGGGGAGACAGTGGAAACAGTGGCTGACTTTCTTTTTCTGGGCTCCAAAATCACTGCAGATGGTGACTGCAGCCATGGAATTAAAAGATGCTTACTCCTTGGAAGAAAAGTTATGACCAACCTAGATAGAAATGGCAACCCACTCCAGTGTTCTTGCCTGGAGAGTCCCAGGGACAACGGAGCCGGGTGGGCTGCTGTCTCTGGGGTCCCACAGAGTCGGACACGACTGAAGTGACTTAGTAGTGGAAGTAGTAGTAGATAGCATATTAAAAAGCAGAGGCATTACTTTGCCAACAAAAGTCCATCTAGTCAAGGCTATGGTCTTTCCTGTGGTCATGTGTGGATGTGAGAGTTGGACTGTGAAGAAGGCTGAGCGCCGAAGAACTGATGCTTTTGAACTGTGGTGTTGGAGAAGACTCTTGAGAGTCCCTTGGACTGCAAGGAGATCCAACCAGTCCATTCTAAAGGAGATCAGCCCTGGGACTTCTTTGGAAGGAATGATGCTAAAGCTGAAACTCCAGTACTTTGGCCACCTCATGCGAAGAGTTGACTCATTGGAGAAGACTCTGATGCTGGGAGGGATTGGGGGCAGGAGGAGAAGGGGATGACAGAGGATGAGATGGCTGGATGGCATCACTTACTCGATGGACGTGAGTCTGAATGAACTCCGGGAGTTGGTGAAGGACCGGGAGGCCTGGCGTGCTGTGATTCATGGGGTCACAAAGAGTTGGACACGACTGAGCGACTGAAATGAACTGAACTGAACTGAACTGGTACACTGACCTCAACATGTCCAGCAATTTCTTTGATGTTCAATTTCTTTATCTGTAAAACAAGATGGTAATCCTTCCTACACAGCCTGGCAGCGAGATTGAGATCTTATGTTGAAGAAACCACCTCTACCTTCTTACAAATCTCAACCAAAATGACAGAAAACAGATGTTTTTAGAGGCATTAATTCTCAAGGACAGAAGGGAAAATAGGAAAGGGATGGTGATAACACTTTGGAAGCTGAATGGCAGATAGATGAGAGGAACTTGTCGAACAGACCCAGAGAAGATGAACCCTAAGCGGATGTGGCCAGGTCCAGAAGCTGCAGAATCCAGAGAGGTTGACACCTCAGAAAAAACTTAGGGGGACGGTGGTTGGATGTCCACTTGACAAGGATTTGTGGGGATTTCTCTCTCTAGCTCTGATAGAGAAGTTTACAGAGCCTCGATGATCCTACCAAGATCTGTGATCTGGAAAAGCCGGATGTAATGCCCAGTCAAACAAACGAAACCGCAAAAGCAATGTGTTTGAAGACATTAAGAGCTTTGGAAGAAATCGAGTTTAAGGGGGACTTCCTTGGCAGTCTGGGAGGTAAGACTTTGTCTTCCAGTGCAAGGGGCTCAGGTTCAGTCCTTGGCCAGGAAGCGAAGATCCTGCAGGCTCTTAGGTGCAGGGGAACCACCTTCGAGAGAAGCTTTGCCCTCTGGCCGTCTGTTCTTTTGGGAGTCTGGCAAGAAGCTGGGGATTGGGGCAGCTGGAACAGATGGCCTTGGCAGAGGGCTACAGAGAAGACAGCAAAGCTTCTGACCATCTTGTGAGGCTGGTGAGCAAAACTTAGAGCCACAAGGGCTAGGATCCCAGAGAGAAGGGAAGGATAAAGAACTGAGCCCAGCATCACCTATCTCCCCCAGATAGTTGCAGAATTCTGCATACAGGATACGAGGTGCAGGACCTCTGATAAGCAGAGCAGAGGTTGGGTAGGCAGGGGAAAGGAGACTGGGTATTGGGTGGAAGTAAGGAAGAGAGCTAAATCCTCAGCTTCCAAAAGTTACCTGTAACTTAAAAAATTAAGAAATGGCAGTATATATTTATAATTTTAAGTTATGAGGGATGTATCAGTTAGACAGACCTTTGCCTTTAAAAAAACAATAACAACAAAATCATAAATGCTAATTTTCTCTTCCTTTCTCTGCTCCATATAACAAGAATTACAGAACTATGCAGCTGCTAGGATTAGAGGCTCGATGTTGTGATAGCTAAGGTCTTGAGCTTCTCCTTGCCCTTTAAACTTGATACCTCAAGTTACAAAATGACAGGTTCAGTTCCAACCACATCCATATTCCATCAGGAAGAAAGGAAAGAGGCAAGCAACATCTGTATCAGGAAAGAAACCATCTTTTCAGGAAGATCATAGCAGACTTCTTTCTCCCTGTGTCTGCTGGCCACTTGCCCACCCTAGCTGGAGTACTGTGAAAGAAAAGAGAGTTAGAAATGGGAGTTGGGTGAGCTGGCCACAGTATTTACCACAGAGCGACAGAGATAAATACCAAAGGAAACAGTTGAAACCGTCTGCTTCTGGGGAGCAACTACCAAAGACTGGTGTTTTAAATTATAAGTCTTATAGGACTAATTTCCTTTAAGCTATGTATACATGTAACTTATGTATGTAACATGTAACTTAAAAAATGAAAATTAAATTTCACGAAAGAAAGGGCACACATGCACACACAAAAAAGAAAGAGTAAATTGTGTCCCGGGAAAACTGATGCAGAATTCTCATCTTGCTAAAGTTATTGAACTTTAATAAAAGAATTCTTTGAACATCCTGGCAAAAGGCTAATGTCACCCATAAGGATGACCTCAGAATTCTCCATAGCAACGTCTGGTGCTGGACTGAGCTGACACTGTCCTCCAGGAAAGAAAGCAGGATCCAAGAACATTATAGCCAGCCTGAGTGATTTAAAGTGTAAAGGCCATGGACACATATTTTTGAAGCATGCTAGAATGCAAGGAATACGGTTTCCATAGTCTCTTCTTGTGTGTGTGTGTGTATGTGCTTTATTGAAGTATAGTTGATTTACAGTGTTGGGCCAGTCTCTGCCGTACAGCAAATTGACTCAGTTATACACAAAGGCAGTGGCACCCCACTCCAATACTCTTGCCTGGAAAATCCCACGGATGGAGGAGCCTGGTGGGCTGCAGTCCATGGGGTCGCTAAGAGTCAGACACGACTGAGCGACTTCACTTTCACTTCTCACTTTCATGCACTGGAGAAGGAAATGGCAACCCACTCCAGTGTTCTTGCCTGGAGAATCCCAGGGATGGGGAGCCTGGTGGGCTGCCGTCTATGGGGTCGCACAGAGTCGGACACGACTGAAGTGACTTAGCAGCAGAAGCAGCAGAGTCTTCTTAAATATTTTTTTTCATTATGATATATCCCAGGAGACTGGATATAGTTCCCTGGGCGGTACAGCAGGACCTTGTTGTTTATCCATTCTAAATGTAATAGCTTGCATCCACCAACCCCATACTCCAGGTCCATCCGTCTCCCTCTCTCTTCCACTTGGCAACTGCACATCTGATCTCTATGTTGTTGTTATTAAGTCACTAAGTTGTGTCTGATTCTTTGCGACCCCATGACTGCAGCATGCGAGGCCCCACTGCCCTCCACTACCTCCTAGAGTTTGCTTAAATTCAAGCCTATGGAGTCGGTGATGCTATCTTACCACCTCATCCTCTGCCACCCCCTTCTCCTTCTGCCTGATCTCTATGAGTGTGGGCCTGTTTCTGTTTTGTAGGCACGTTCATTTGTGCCGTGTTTTAGATTCTACCTGTAAGGAGATCAGTCCTGGGATTTCTTTGGAAGGAATGATGCTAAAGCTGAAACTCCAGTACTTTGGCCACCTCATGCGAAGACTCATTGGGAAGACTCTAATGCTGGGAGGGATTGAGGGCAGGAGGAGAAGGGGACGACAGAGGATGAGATGGCTGGATGGCATCACTGACTCGATGGACGTGAGTCTGAGTGAACTCCGGGAGTTGGTGATGGACAGGGAGGCCTGGCGTGCTGCAGTTCATGGGGTCGCAAAGAGTCGGACACGACTGAGCGACTGAACTGAACTGAACTGAGTCACATCATTTGCAAATGTTTTCTCCCATTTCTTTCCTTTTTTTTTTTTTTTATGGTTTCCTTTGCTGATCAAAAGCTTGTAAGTTTACTTAGAACCCATTTGTTTATTTTTGGTTTTATTTCCATTGCCTTGGGGGACAGTAAAACACACCCCTCAAAGATCCTTTCAGAAAAGTTTAAACAATACTTGAGGGAAATGAGGCCTTCTCTGATGACCCAGCAGTAGAGGATCCTCCTGAAGTGCAGGAGATGCAGGTTCGATCCCTGGGTCGGGAAGATCCCCTGGAGAGGGAAGTGGCTACCCACTCCACTATTCTTGTCTGGAGAATCCTATGGACAGAAGAGCCTGACAGGCTGTAGTCCATGAGGTCGCTTAAGAGTTGGACATGACTAAGCAGATGATGGATGGATGGATGGATGGATGGATGGATGGATGGATGGGGTAAAAAAGGAAATCAAAATTCAAGCTGCAGAACATTTAGGAAAAAAACAATAAAATCATACATCAGAACCTCTGGGATATGGGATGAAGCAGTGCTCTACACATATTAAAGGACAGGACTTGTTTATGTTAACAAACTGGAAAGAATGAAAGAAAATAAATCAAAGCACAAAGAAGCTATAGAACATGCCTAAGATCACAGCCAATACAGAGCAGAGGTAGGATCTGAGCTCAGTCTGGCTTCATATGCACAAATATTGTAATTACAGCTCAGTTTGTAAGAGCCACTCTCTCACGGTAAAAAAAAAAAAAAAAAGGAAAAAAAAATTAAAAGGGTGTCCTGCTGCTGCTGCTGCTGCTAAGTCGCTTCAGTCGTGTCTGACTCTGTGCGACCCCATAGACGGCAGCCCACCAGGCTCCCCAATCCCTGGGATTCTCCAGGCAAGAACACTGGAGCGGGTTGCCATTTCCTTCTCCAATGAAAAGGGTGTCCAGCATAATTAAATAACCGTAACACAGCCATGCCAGGAGACAGGCACGCAGGACAGAGTGTGCCTCCTGTGTGCCTCACCAGTCTCTAGCACTGTGAACATGAGTTAGCTTCTCTCCTGGGCACCTAGAAAGTATTGGCTACTTCCCGTCATGGGGACCATCGAGAAAGTAGCCCTCCACCTCACATTCACATCCTCAAATCTCAAATCTCTCATTAAACCTGGCTGGGGACCTGGTTGTTCGTTGTTCCATAGAAAAGCCTTCAAGATACATTGTTAAGGGAAAAGGGGTGTGTGTGTGTGTGTGTGTGTGTGTGTGTGTGTGCGTGCTAAGAAGAGCTGTCACTGGAGAGGGAGATGGGGAATCAGGGCAGGAAGGAGACTCACTTTTTCTCTCCACTTCTTTTGCATTTTATACCATGTGCAAGTATGACCCACTCCAATAAATCATCACATATATATTTTTGGCTTTTTTTTTTTTTAAACAAGATTTTTAAACCAACAGACTTTATTTCTCAGAGCAGTTGTGAGTTTTCCGAGAATTTATCTGTCACTAGGTGGTGTTTATCAAGATGAGTTCCTGGGAATTCAGTTCCTGGGAATTCCCCGGTGGTCCAGTGGTTAGAACTATATACTTTCGTTGCTAAACATCTGGTAGGAGAACTAAAAAAACCTCACAGAGCAGCCAAAAAAAGAAAGAGGACATTCCTCTGTATGCTGGTGGGTGTTGGATTTTGTCAAATGCTTCTCTAAAGCATTTAGATGTGATTTCATCTGATGTGATTGCGTGATTTTTCTTAGCTTGTTGATGTGATTATAGACTCCCCAGATGGCTTGAGCAGTAAAGAATCTGCCTGCCAATGCACGACACACAAAAGACAGGGATTCAATCCCTGGGCCAGGAAGATCCCTTGGAGAAGGAAATGGCAACCCCCTCCAGTACTCTTGCTTGGGAAATCCTAGGCAGAAAGGAGCCTGGTGGGCTACAATGCATGGGGTCGTAAAGAACCAGACATGAGTTAGCACGTGATAGATTATAATAATTGATTTGTGAATGCAACCAGTCTTGTCTACCTGAAATAAATCTCACTTGATCATGATGAATATACATTTTTCAAATTCTTTTCCATTATAGGCTATTGTAAGATATTGAATATAGTTCTCTGTGCTATACAGCACATCCTTGTTGTTTACTTATTATATATATAGTGATGTGTAGCTGTTTATCCTAACTTATCTTTCCATAGTAGCTGTATCAACTTACATTCCTACCAACAGAGTAGGAGGGTTCATTTTTCTTCACACTCTCTGTAGCATTTATTATTTGTAGACTTTTTGATGACGGCTCTTCTGACTGGCGTGAAGTGATACTGATAGGAATCGAATAGGATAGTTATACAGATAGTTGTAGCAGTCCCAGCAGAGGACTTCAGATAGAGAAGGAAATGTAGGAAACTTTTTGGGAACCACTGTAAGTTCATGATCGCTCAAGAAAGCTATTGGAACACTGTTCAGTGAAGTAGGCTTGCTTAATGATAAAACCATGAGCAAAACCACAAGATATTCCCCAAGCCATCAGGTGGAAGAAAAACGTCACCAGCCTTCTACTAATACAATAATCCTAGTTTGACCTCATAGGGTCAGGCACTTTCCTGCCTAATATGAAGTGGGAGCGAGTGATGTATGTCTGCACCTGCGTCCACTTGAAAGCGAGACTGGAAAGAATTGGTGCCATTTCTTCTCCAAATGATTGGTAGAATCCACCAGTGATACACTCTGGGCCCAGGGCTTCCTGTCTGGGAAGGTTAGGAAGGAGAAACTTTCTATAAGCTTTTATTTAAATCTCTGTGGTTGTTTTTATTTTTGGTAGGCCAGAGTCCCTGGGCTGTGACCTTCAGAAGAGTTTCATAGCCTGTTTTTCTTCCCTTTTGTAGGACCAGAAGGTTAGAGTGAGTGGAATTGACTAATTTCCCTTTCCTAGGTGGGATAAGGCTCTGGCTCCCTGCCAAGGGCTGCCTTTGTTACTGAAGGGGCTCAGAACATCCCCCTGCCCCCTACCTCACCACCAAACTTGCCACCCGGACATGCTATTTTGACTTCAAAGCACTTGAGAAACAGCATTTGAATGAAGGGCACATTCTGACTTCCCTTTTCTTTCTGAAAACAGGAGGCAAAATTTCCAAGTGAAAGATGTCCTCTCTGTTCCAGGAAGAGAAAGCATTCCTATCACCAGAGGCGGGGAGTTAAGAGAAATCTGTGCAAACAGACTCTGTTATCAATACAGTATCTCTCATCTCCCTATAGTCCTCCTTTGTAATTTCGCTGTGCTTTGTTGCTTAACTCTTTGGAACCCTGTGGACTGTAGCCTACCAGGGTCCTCTGTCCATGGGATTCTCCAGGCAGGAACACACACACACACACACACACAAAGTACTTGTCCACAATTGCAGCTCTTTCTTTGAGTATGTACCGCACTTGGATCTCATCACTTCTCTGGGCCTTTTTGCTATGAGGGCTCCCACTTCTAAGTAAATAAAACTCGTCTGCTTTGCCGCTGTTACTGTTTTATGTCAGCTTGGCTGGCAACCTTAAGAGGGCAGATGGGCCACTCCTACTTTCCCTACACTACAGACGGAATGTATTTCAACATGGCTTGTGTATTTCAGAATGTGTTTCAAAATGGTTGGTTTCCTCTCTCCCTGTCCAAAGTGCCGTGTGAGTTCCTTTGAGTCTTTAACTCCCAGGCTCGGCTACGCTGAGCTGCCGGCAGTGTAATTGTCCGGCTCCAGCCGCGGGCTTCTGCTCAGGTACAGCTGTGATCCTCTGCACCCGCCTCTCCCTCTGGTTTTCAGGCCGCTGCTTTGCCCTGCGACCTCAGTTCTCTGACGGATCTGAGAAGAGTTACTGATTTTCAGCTTGTTCAGATATTTTTTCTTGTTGTGAGAATGGGAATGATGACTTGGAAGTTCTTCACATGCTTGACCCCCAAACTGGAAGTTCTCATTATTTCTAAGAAAAAAAAAAAAACAAACACATTACCACCCTGATGGCAAACATCTGGCAACTCTCCTGACGGACTTTGAACATGACGTCCCTCAGGGCTCTGCCCAGGTGTCCCATCACTCTAAGCCAATGACATCCAACAGCCCAGTCCCATGCGTAGGGCTCTACACCAATGTCCCTCTGCCTTTGCCCCCCACCTGGATGGCACCAGTGCCTCAAACACACCTCACACACGCGCTAACTTGAATTCACCAGCTTTCTCCCCCAAACTAATCCACAGCTCAGGTTTCCTGTCTCAAGTGGCCAGCACAAATCTCAGCTTTCTTTTGGATGCTCGTCTCTCCCCACCCCCACAGTACCTGTGAGCCACCGGGTTTCATGGAGTTCGCAGTGGCTGGTTCACCCGCAGACACCCCCAAGCGGCTCTCTTATTAGAGTCCTCAACACCTCTTCAGTGGGTCGTCTCAGACACCTCCTCATCGACCCCTCTCAGACATCCTCTACTGCTACTCACTGCTCCCTTAGGAGAGGGGAGATTTTCAGGGGAGATCTTCCCCCCACAACGTTCACTGGGTGCCTCTCCTGCTTGCGCACAGCCAGTGGCCTCCAAGTGTATGCGGGATAAACTCTGTTTCTCCCCGCTGGCAACACAAGGTCAGATGACCGTTGCACCTGCTCCGTCCTCCCACCAGAATCCCTTCTGCACTCCCATCATTCTCCTCTGAAACCACTTACTTCCTTTCTAGGATAGACCAAGGGTTCTTGCTCACCTTTGAGTGAGCTGTAAGCAGCAGGCAGGTTGAATGTTCCAGGTGAAGCTAACATTTGCCCACCTCTCCCCCCAATCATTCTGCCAGGGTCAGCTCAGAAGTCATCTCCTCCAGGAGGCTGTCTCCATCTCCCAGATCTGGGTGAGCTGCTGCTGCTAAGTCACTTCAGTCGTGTCCGACTCTGTGCGACCCCATAGACGGCAGCCCACCAGGCTCCCCCGTCCCTGGGATTCTCCAGGCAAGAACACTGGAGTGGGCTGCCATTTCTTTCTCCAATGCATGAAAGTGAAAAGAGAAAGCGAACTCGCTCAGTAGTGTCCAACTCCCAGCGACCCCATGGACTGCAGCCTACCAGGCTCCTCCGCCCATGGGATTCTCCAGGCAAGAACACTGGAGTGGGTTGCCATTTCCTTCTCCAATGCATGAAAGTGAAAGGTGAAAGTGAAGTCGCTCAGTCGTGTCCGACTCGCAGCGACTCCATGGACTACAGCCTTCCAGGCTCCGCCGTCCATGGGATTCTCCAGGCAGGAATATACACACACACACACACACACACACACCCATGAAGTATGGCTCACAAGAAAAGGCTCAAAAACAAAAACTCTGGTGGTCCAACAGAAGGATAGGTCGAAAGGCTTAGCTCTAATCCCCACTCAATGCCTTCCTGGCTGTGTGACCAGAGGTAAGTGACCAAGCCTCTCTGAACCTCAGATTTGTTGTCTATAAAATGGACAACATAACATGCTCTTCCTAAACCTGAATAGAAATTAAATGAATGTAAAAGCTGTAAAATCCTAAGAAATTAGAGGGTCAGTCGAGAAGTAGGGAGGGACATTCATGGGGTGATGACCTGCAGGAGACCATTCAGGAGCTGCTGGTGGACGAGGGGCACAGGGCTGGTCAGGCCAAGGCCCTTTCAGAGGTTGGGTTAGATGCCATGAGAGGGAAAGGGGTTGAGGGCGGCTGTGCTTTTTCTTCTCCAGAAATGGGGTAAAGGCCTCACACATGTTAGTTATCAAGCTCAGGAGGCAAGAGGCTCAATAAGCATCATGGGAAATTCCCCTGTCCAGCCAGGAATAGGAGAAGAACCCTGTGCTAGGGAAGATGATTTGATGAAAGAACCCAGATGACTGCATTTGTCCTGGAGACCTTAACTGAGTCAGAAGAACTCTCCACCCTGGGCCTTCCATGGCTCTCTGCCCACACTCTTTGGCAAGACTCAAAACCCCTGTGTAACCCGGGACCTTGTTAGTCAAAGAATAGGTCTGGAATCACTAGCAGCAGCAGCAGTACCTGGGAGCCTCTTAGAAATACAGAGTCACAGGCCCCAACTCAGACCTGTAGCACCAAAATTTGCATTTTAACCAGTCCCCCGGAACTGGTGTGCTCAGTGAAGTTTGAGAAGGGCTGGCATAGGCTCCAAATGGCAGGACCTGGTCCATCTTGTGTTTCTAGGACCTTAAACACTGTGAGGGCTCAGAGTGTACCGAGGGACGGACCTACAGCCGTCTGAGGGCTGTTGTAGGGGGACAGAAAGGAGAAGGCATGTTTGAAAGAGAAGGTGAGTTCAGCAAGACTGGGTGAGAGACGAGGGCCCAAGAGGGTTGATGCTGCTGTTTCACGAGGTTGAGCAAGTGATTGCTCTGAGTACCTACAACTCCTTTGCGGTCTGAACAAAGTTTCAGCTTTGGAAGGAGGCCAGGGTGAGATGGTGGTCAGGCCACGGCTGTAGGAGACACCTGGGCAATGTGCAAGGCAAAAGGAGAAGGGGCTAGGAAAGGGCCCAGGGGCTCCGATGTGTGGCAGGGGTAGGTTGAGAAAGAAAAGTCCACCAGAAGATGACCAGTCCAAGGGGCAGGAGGCCAAGGGCACGGGTAATTCATGGTCAGCTGTCAAATGCCACCAGGAGAATCAGAGAGGCAGCCTATAAACCACCCACTGCATTAACTGATGCAGTTGTTGCTATCAAGACGTCTCATTCCCCGGATCTAGGCAGACCCGAAAGCTCTTCTATCTCACAAATAAAATTTAAAAATCCAATTTTTCTTGGGTATCAAATGTGATTACAAACTTGAGTAAGTAACCCTCTGTCAATTTAAAGGGCAATTACACAATTTTTTATGGCTGCGTCCAAGAACAACACTGTTATAACAGTTATACTTAAAACTCTTATAAAATGTCAAGACCACGAGCATCGTTTCCATCCTGGCTTTTATTTCTTCTTAGGGATTTTGCCATACTTGTGGTTTCTCTCCAGGGCTTTGCTGATGAAATCTGGATACCCTCTTACGTTTGTGATAATCTTCCAAAACTAACTGAGGTCACTGTACTCGGATGTTTGACCTTGGTCTTTGGCTAGGACACTAAGGCTTGACTGCCTTTCCTGGAGAGGTGTGTGTGTGTGTGTGTGTGTGTGTGTGTGTGTGTGTGTGTGTGTGTGTGTGCTCAGTCACCAAGTCATGTCCGACTCTTTGTGACCCCATGGACTGCAATATGCCAGCCCTCCCTGTCCCTCACCATCTCCTGGAGTTTGCCCAAGTTCATGTCCACTGAGTTGGTGATGTCATCCAATCATCTCATCCTCTGTTGCCCTCTTCTCCTTCTGCCTTCAATCTTTCCCAGTATCAGGGTCTTTTCTAATGAGTTGGCTGTTTGCAATAGGTGGCCAAAGTATTGGAGCTTCAGCTTCAGCATCAGTCCTTTCAATGAGTATTGAGGGTTGATTTCCTTTAGGATTGGCTGGTTTGATCTCCTTGCTGTCCAAGGGACTCTCGAGAGTCTTCTTTAGAATTCAAAAGCATCTTCTCCTCAGAGGGACACTTGGCTAATTAATCATTGTGGGTATTTTCTGTGAACCTTTCTTTCCTGGGGCAACTGAGACTGACCCCATGTTGTGAACCTAGAGGCTCACCCGCCTGAGGTTCTGTGCGGTCACCATGAGTTACGCCTGTTTCTGTGGTACAGTTCCTGCCTCCCCCACTCCTTCAAGATAATTACAATTACCTTGTAATTGCACATACAAAGCAAACATGTCTCTCCAATTAGTTAACACTAATAAAAGAAAGAAGATACACAAAGTAACACATCCCAACTTAATAAGCTCCATAAAAATCCAAACAAGTCAGACAGCAGTCACACAGCAGTGTTACAGTCGTGTTTCACTTTAAATGTCATCATAGCCATGACTTTTCAAGGAGTGAATTTATTCACATTAACTATAATTATTTCCATTAACAACTTTGATGCCTGTATTGCTACGGGTTGACTAGCGTTGGGGGAGACTTCTAATTGTTCCCTCATCTTTCCCTTGCTTCCCTAATATTTCTGAGAGTGGCCTTCCTTCCTGCCACAACAGGGCATTCTGGATCATTAATATATACATGCTAAGTCGCTTCAGTCGTGTCCGACTCTGTGCCACCCCATAGACGGCAGCCCACCAGGCTCCCCCGTCCCTGGGATTCTCCAGGCAAGAACACTGGAGTGGGTTGCCATTTCCTTCTCCAATGCATGAAAGTGAAAAGTGAAAGTGAAGTCGCTCAGTCGTGTCTGACTCTTAGCGACCCCATGGATTGCAGCCTACCAGGCTCCTCCGTCCATGGGATTTTCCAAGCAAGAGTACTGGAGTGGGGTGCCATTGCCTTCTCCGAATATATACATATATATATGTATATTTATTTATTTGGGCTTCGCTTGTGGTTCAGTTGGTAAAAAATCCTCCTGCAATGCGTGAGACCTGGGTTCAATCAATGGGTTGGGAAGATCCCCTGGAAAAGGAAAAGGCTTCTCCTACTCCAGTATTCAGGCCTAGAGATTCCATGGACTATACAGTCCATGGGGTTGCAAAGGGTCGGACATGACTGAGTGACTTTCACTTTCATACATTAATTTGTGTTCCAAGGAATCCATTTTCCTTTGGTGGAGAAGGTCTTAGAAACCAAAGTCTCAGCACTGGGGTGCCCCCTGAGACTTGGGGGTGGCAGACCAGAGGCTACTGTGGCTTTGGGGTCACTCTTGTCAGAAACAAGGATGGAAATATTTTTTTAATTTTGAGATCTTAATTTGACAGTCAATTCTTTCAGCTTGTTGTTTTGTTTTGTGAACAAAAGTTAAGGATACAGTTGTTGATCCTGTCTTGATGGGACTGGGCCACAAGCAGGAACCTCCATCCTCAGTAGGAATTCAGTTCAGTTCAGTCACTCAGTTGTGTCTGACTCTTTGCGACCCCATGAATCTCAACACACCAGGCCTCCCTGTCCATCACCAACTCCCAGAGTCTACTCAAACTCATGTCCGTCAAGTCAGTGATGCCATCCAGCTATCTCACCCTCTGTTGTCCCCTTCTCCCCCTGCCCCCAATCACTCCCAGCATCAGAGTCTTTTCCAATGAATCAACCCTTCGCATGAGGTGGCCAAAGTACTGGAGTTTCAGCTTTAGCATCATTCCTTCCAATGAACACCCAGGACTGATCTCCTTTAGAATAGACTGGTTGGATCTCCTTGCAGTCCAAGGGACTCTCAAGAGTCTTCTTCAACACCACAGTTCAAAAGCATCAATTCTTCGGCACTCAGCTTTCTTCACAGTCCAACTTTCACATCCATACATGACTACTAGAAAAACCATAGCTTTGACTAGACGGACCTTTGTTGACAAAATAATGTCTCTGCTTTTGAATATGCTATGTAGGTTGGTCATGACTTTCCTTCCAAGGAGTAAGCGTCTTTTAATTTCATGGCTGCAATCACCATCTGCAGTGATTTTGGAGCCCCAAAATATAAAGTCTGACACTGTTTCCCCATCTATTTGCCATGAAGTGATGGGACCAGATGCCATGATCATCGTTTTCTGAATGTTGAGCTTTAAGCCAACTTTTTCATTCTCCTCTTTCACTTTCATCAAGAGGCTTATTAGTTCCTCTTCACTTTCTGCCATAAGGGTGGTGTCACCTGCATATCTGAGGTTATTGAGATTTCTCCCGGCAATCTTGATTCTAGCTTGTGCTTCCTCCAGCCCAGCGTCTCTCATGATGTACTCTGCATATAAGTTAAATAAGTAGGGTGACAATATACAGCCTTGACATACTCCTTTTCCTATTTGGAACCAGTGTGTTGTTCCATGTCCAGTTCTCATTGTTGCTTGCTGACCTGCATACAGGTTTCTCAAGAGGCAGGTCAGGTGGTCTGGTATTCCCATCTCTTTCAGAATTTTCCACAGTTTATTGTGATCCACACAGTCAAAGGCTTTGGCATAGTCAATAAAGCAGAAATAGATGTTTTTCTGGAACTCTTTTGCTTTTTCGATGATCCAGCAGATGTTGGCAGTTTGATCTCTGGTTCCTCTGCCTTTTCGAAAACCAACTTGAACCTCTGGAAGTTCATAGTTCACGTATTGCTGAAGCCTGGCTTGGAGATTTTGACCATTACTTTACTAGCGTGTGAGATGAGAGCAATTGTGAGGTAGTTTGAGCATTCTTTGGCACTGCCGTTCTTTGGGATTGCAATGAAAACTCTTCCAGTTCTGTGGCCACTGCTGAGTTTTCCAAATTTGCTGGCATATTGAGTGCAGCACTTTCAAGCATCATCTTTCAGGATTTGAAATAGCTCAGCTGGAATTCCATCACCTCCACCAGCTTTGTTCATAGTGATGCTTTCTAAGGCCCACTTGACTTCACATTCCAGGATGTCTGGCTCTAGGTGAGTGATCACACAATCGTGATTATCTGGGTCGTGAAGATCTTTTTTGTACAGTTCTTCTGTGTATTCTTGCCACCTCTTCTTAATATCTTCTACTTCTGTTAGGTCCATACCATTTCTGTCCTTTATTGAGCCCATCTTTGCATGAAATGTTCCCTTGGTATCTCTAATTTTCTTGAAGAGATCTCTAGTCTTTCCCATTCTGTTGTTTTCCTCTATTTCTTTGCATTGATCGCTGAGGAAGGCTTTCTTATCTCTCCTTGCTAATCTTTGGAATTCTGTATCCAGATGCTTATATCTTTCCTTTTCTCCTTTGCTTTTTGCTTCTCTTCTTTTCTTTTCTTTTTTTTTTTTACTTTTATTTGCATTTATTTTTTGCGGCATTTATTCCCGGGCCATAAGTGTTTGTTTCTTCAGTTTCTTCTGGGATATCTTTTTCTTCTGTGCAACCTCCTCTTTTGATTTAGGAACAATCTGTTCTTTTTCAGTAAGGATCATCTCAATGTGGCAGGGAGAGCTCATGTAGGGGTTGATCCGACCGTGAGCTCTGTAAGTCCTGCGCCACATCTTGGGGGCTTTGTTCACTTGGATGTGCTCAATGACCAGAGAATCTACATCTAAGCCCTTAAGTTCAGCATTACTCTCTGCATTTTTGAGCATGTATAGTAAAAATTCTCTTTTTGGGCCACCGACCCTGCGTCCAGCCCCACTGTTGGGCCTGTGCACACCTACCAACTCCACCGTTGTAACAATGGAATGGCACATGTTGCTTCTTTAAAGTGACATCCTTCAGATACTTGGTGGCTTTTCGGATATGCATACCCTTTATGGCCTGGGCAGTTTTACGAGCGTTCTTAAAATGAACATGAAGATTTGAACCTCTTGATTTGCATGATTTTGTGGGGTTTTCTGGATCAAGTGAATAGCACACTATTTTTAGGGGTCACCTCAGGCCGCTTACCAGAAAAGGCCGTTTCTCTTCTTCTCACAGCTATTTGTAAGTCCTCCCCAGACAGCCATTTTGCTTTTTTGCATTTCTTGTCCATGGGGATGGTCTTGATCCCTGTCTCCTATACAGTGTCATGAACCTCCGTTCATAGTTCATCAGGCACTCTATCAGATCTAGTCCCTTAAATCTATTTCTCACTTCCACTGTATAATCACAAGGGATTGATTTAGGTCATACCTGAATGGTCTAATGGTTTCCCCTGCTTTCTTCAATTTCAGTCTGCATTTGGCAATAAGGAGTTCATGATCTGAGCCACAGTCAGCTTCCAGTCTTATTTTTGTTGACTGTATAGAGCTTCTCCATCTTTGGCTGCAAAGAATATAATCAATCTGATTTCGATGTTGACCATCTGGTGATGTCCATGTGTAGTGTTCTCTTGTGTTGTTGGAAGAGGGTGTTTGCTATGACGAGTGAGTTCTCTTGGCAAAACTCTATTAGCCTTTGCCCTGTTTCATTCCATACTTCAAGGCCAAATTTGCCTGTTACTCCAGGTGTTTCTTGACTTCCTACTTTTGCATTCCAGTCCCCTATAATGAAAAGGACATCTTTTTTGGGTGTTAGTTCTAAAAGGTCTTGTAGGTCTTCATAGAACCATTCGACTTCAGCTTCTTCAGCATTACTGGTTGGGGCATAGGCTTGGATTACTGTGATATTGTATGGTTTGCCTTGGAAACAAACAAAAATCATTTAGTCGTTTTTGAGATTGCATCCAAGTACTGCATTTTGGACTCTTTTGTTGACTATGATGGCTACTCCATTTCTTCTAAGGAATTCTTGTCCACAGTAGTAGATACAATGGTCATCTGAGTTAAATTCATCCATTCCAGTCCATTTTAGTTCACTGATTCCTAGAATGTTGATGTTTACTCTTGCCATCTCCTGTTTGACCACTTCCAATTTGCCTTGACACCACCATTATGGCAGAAAGTGAAGAGAAACTAAAAAGCCTCTTGATGAAAGTGAAAGTGGAGAGTGAAAAAGTTGGCTTAAAGCTCAACATTCAGAAAACGAAGATCATGGCATCTGGTCCCATCACTTCATGGGTAATAGATGGGGAAACAGTGGAAACGGTGTCAGACTTTCTTTTTCTGGGCTCCAAAATCACTGCAGATGGTGACTGCAGCCATGAAATTAAAAGACGCTTACTCCTTGGAAGGAAAGTTATGACCAACCTAGATAGCATATTCAAAAGCAGAGACATTACTTTGCCAACAAAGGTCTGTCTAGTCAAGGCTATGGGTTTTCCTGTGGTCATGTATGGATGTGAGAGTTGGACTGTGAAGAAGGCTGAGTGCCGAAGAATTGATGCTTTTGAACTGTGGTGTTGGAGAAGACTCTTGAGAGTCCCTTGGACTGCAAGGACATCCAAGCAGTCCATTCTGAAGGAGATCAGCCCTGGGATTTCTTTGGAAGGAATGATGCTAAAGCTGAAACTCCAGTACTTTAGCCACCTCATGCGAAGGGTTGACTTATTGGAAAAGACTCTGATGCTGGGAGGGATTGGGGGCAGGAGGAGAAGGGGACGACAGAGGATGAGATGGCAGGATGGCATCACTGACTCGATGGACATGAGTCTGAGTGAACTCCGGGAGCTGGTGATGGACAGGGAGGCCTGGCGTGCTGAGATTCATGGGGTCGCAAAGAGCCAGACATGACTGAGCGACTGATCTGATCTGATTTGAATTTGCCTTGATTCATGGACCTAACACTCCAGGTTCCTATGCAATACTGCTCTTCGCATGGGACCTTGCTTCTATCACCAGCCACATCCACAACTTAGTATTTTTTTTGCTTTGGCTCCATCCCTTCATTCTTTCTGGAGCTATCCGTCCACTGATCTCCAGTAGTATATTGGGCACCTACCGACCTGGGGAGTTCCTCTTTCAGTATCCTATCATTTTGCCTTTTCATACTGTTTCGTACTGTTCATGGGGTTCTCAAGGCAAGAATACTGAAGTGGTTTGCCATTCCCTTCTCCAGTGGACCACATTCTGTCAGTAGGAGACGAAGCAGAAAACAAGCTAGGGAGACTGGGAAGGGCAGGATCAGAAACAGCACGTGGAGGTGACTCTTTGGACAAACCTGGTTGGAGGCAGCAGAGAACTGCAGGTAATGGGGTAAGGGGCAGGGGCAGACTTGGCTTTTTGTTTTCTTGTCCTTTTTATTAAAATGGGAGAGGCTCCGGGTGGAGCGGAATGTGCTGCAATTAAGAGCTCTTCTAATTGAGAGCTATATCAGTTAGGATTCTTCTGTGTTCAAGTGGAAAAGAATCCAGCCCATCTGGTTAAACCAAGCTGTATAGAGGGGAAGCTGAGGGCCAATCAGATAGAGCCCTGAAGGATGCAGAGGCTTCAGGGATGTTCCCCGGCCTGTGTCTAGCCTCCCTGGGGATGGGCTCTGTTCTGAGATGGACCCTCCCTTCTTGTGGTGGCCAGGCAGCAACACAGCTCTGGTCTCCCCACTCCTTGTCCAGAAGAAAGAGAGTACACCCCACACCCACACAGAAGAAAGGATACCCTTCTCTCCCAGACTTCAACAAAAGCCCCTGGGGGGCCAGGTTGTGCTTCTCAGGCAGCACTTTATAGATGGGTAACTGTGGCCAGCCCCCTCAAACTCCCCAACAGCTGCCCCAGCAGCCAGGTCAGCTCAAATGAGAGGAGACTTGGCCTCGGAGGCCACTGAGGACTTGGGATCTGGCAAACTCAAACTCCAGTCTCTGCCCACCTTAATATGCTCTGTGAGCTTGGGCTGGCTTCCACCTCGGCCTCAGCGTTCTCCTCTATAAGATGAGGGGGGTGATGACAGCGTGATCTCAGAGGGTTGTTGTTCAATTAGTCAAGCTGCTGCAAGGCGGTAGATTCCCTGGGGACATCTGAGCGCAGCACCAGAGATGGCTTCCAGGAGAAAGTCATTGACTTCTCGATTCTCGATTTTTTTTTTTTTTAAGTTCTCTGCTAAGGTCCAGGTCCAGAGTTGGTCTCTACTAGGTGCTGGCCTGCCTTCACCGCCTTTCTACACCTTGTGAATCTCATTTTTTTCCACAGGAAGAAGGCAGGAAGTGGCTCAGCCCTTAGACAGGTGATGGGACCCTCAGAGCCTTAGAACACTTTTATTCTCATGTTTAAGCTAGTGATAGAAGGCAATGGCACCCCACTCCAGTACTCTTGCCTGGAAAATCCCATGGACAGAGGAGCCTGGAAGGCTGCAGTCCATGGGGTTGCTGAGGGTCAGACACGACTGAGCAACTTCACTTTGACTTTTCACTTTCATGCATTGGAGAAGGAAATGGCAACCCACTCCAGTGTGTTCTTGCCTGGAGAATCCCAGGGACTGGGGAGCCTGGTGGGCTGCCGTCTGTGGGGTCACACAGAGTCGGACACGACTGAAGCAGCAGCAGCAGTGGTGCTCACCTAGGGCAGTAACATAAAGTTTCCTTTTAAAATACGATTATTAGAATCAAAAGGGGCTTTGCAGGTGGCGTTAGTGGTAAAGAACTCGCTTGCCAATGCAGGAGACATAAGAGACGCAGCAGGTTCTATCCTTGGTTCAGGAAGATCCCTGGAGGAAGGCATGACCACCCACTCTAGTATTCTTGCCTGGAGAATCCTCATGGACAGAAGAGCCCGGCAGCTATAGTCCATGGGGTCGCAAAGAGTCGGACACAACTGAAGCGACTCAGCACACACACACAGCCAACATAAAGGAAAAGTATTGTAATAGCGGTGAAGGGGTACAGGCTGACCGATTCCACAGATGTTTGCTGAGTTGCCCAGTTACTGTTCCAGACACCGTTTCAGGAGGAAATCACAGCAGGGAACAAGTATAATAAGTCAGCAGGGAACCCCCTGCCCTGGGAACTCACATTCTAGGGCGCGGGCTTGGCAATAAAATGTGTGCGGGAGAGAAACACGAAACAAGTGTCACAGGGTGGTGATGCTGATAAGTGTGGTGGGGGGAGTCAAGGAAGGAAGGCAGTGGGGAGTGCAAGATAGGCGTGTCTGGAGGTCAAGGCAGTCTCACAAAGGAGCTGAACACGAAGCTTGAACATGGAGAGAAGAAGCTGCAAGGATATGTGGTCAAGGCTGTTCCAGGCAGAGGAGTGGCAGTAGCAAAGGCCCTGGAGGGGGAGAGGGCCAGCAGGGAGGCAAGTGTGGCTAACCCGCCCCCTGGAGAGGAAGGGGATGTGGCTAGAGGACAGGGGTAAGGTGCTTCTTCGGAGTTTAGTGAGGAGCCTGAGGTGGCCTGAGTTCGCTGGAGGGGGTGGGGCATAGGAGAGATGTGAGCTGGATCTAGTTCTGCCGTCATCCCTCTGGCTGCTGTTTGGACAGGGGGCTGGGGGAGGCAGGGATAGGAGTGTGAAAAGGCCCCTGCACTGGGCCTGGGGAGGGGCAGGTGGCTTGGACAAGAGGGTGGGGTGAGAATGTCAGCTTCTGGGTGTGTTTTCAAGGTGGAGCCCATGGGATTCGCTGTTGAGTGGATGTAGGGTGTGTGGCGGTGGCAGAGCAAGGAAGCCAGGGTTTTTTTTGCCAGTTGTTCTGTTGTTCAGTTGCTCAGTCATGTCCGATTCTTTGCGACCCCATGGACTGCGTGCATCCCTATCCTTCACCATCTCCCGGAGCCAGAGTACCTAGAAAATGGGCTTCCCAGGTGGCTCTGGGTAAAGAATCCTCCTGTCAATGCTGAGACGTGGGTTCAACCCCTGGGTTGGGAAGATACTCTGGAGAGGGAAATGGCAACCCACTCCAGTATTCTTGCCTGGAGAATCCCATAGACAGAGGAGCTTCGTGGGCTCCAGTCCACTGGGTCACTCAAGAGTTGGACAGAACTTAGCGATTAGACAACTGCCACCTAGAAAACGGAGTTTTCATTAACTGAGAGGAAGATGCAGGATGCCAACTCTGGGGAAAGAAGACAGGGACGTTGGATGGAGCAAGATAAGGGAGGTCTCCAGCACACAGATCTGTGAGCTTCGGAAGAGGGCCAGGCCGCCGGGTGTCCTCAGCAGATAGAAGCCGCAGGTTGGGTTGACATTTAGAAGCTGGGGGCGGCTACAGAGGAGAATGGGGGTCACCGAGGAGGAGGAGGAGAACCAGGCAAGTGTGGTGTTAGGGCAGCCAAGAGAAGAGGGTGCATCAGAGAAGAGGGAGTGGGCAGAAGGGACAAATCCTGCTGGAGGGACCAGGAGGACAAAACGGAGACTTAGTACTGTATCCAGTGACTGTACACTGGAGCCCCAGCATGACGGTTCTGGGGGATCAGTAGGAAGAGGGACAAGAGCCCGATCAGATGGGTTTTTAAGGACAATGGAAGGAGGGAGACTGAAGACAGCCTGGAGAAACAGCTCTTGGAGGGCTTTTGCGTAAAGGGAAGGGGAAATGAGACAGCAGTAGCTGGAGGGGGCAGAGGGATCATAAGAGAGTTTTTGGTGGTTTTTATCCACCCTCCCTCTGGTTTGGGTTTTAGGATAGGAGAAGTAACCGTGTGTGAACAGATGGGAATGATTGGAGAGAGGGTAAAGAGGGCAGAATCACTTGATCAGCATCGGCTTGAAGGGTGGGATCTTGCGGTGGAGAGGGCTTCCCCTGGTCATCCGGAGTGAGAGGATGGGTAAGAAGGAAGTGAGCACACCCCAGCACGTGCGCAGTGGACCAGAGGGTGAGAGGGAAAAGGACAAAGCAGGAAAATTGTGCAACCCTGGGTGGATGCAGGCAAAACGTTTAGCACCGGTCACACGGCGATGGAGGGAGGAGGTACAGAGGCAACAGGCAGGCCCGAGTTCAAATGCCGCTACTGCCCTTGCCCAGCTGCTTGACGTGGAAGTCACTTACCGCTCTGAGCCTCGTTTGGTCCATCTGTTAAATGGGGAGAAAGGGATCGTAAACCCATAGACTACGCGGCAGGGAGGCACTGGGAGTGCTCTGTACCTGTGGGCCCGCAAGCGGATGGGGGTCCTGCCCCGGGCGCTGGGAGCGGTGTGGACTCGCAGGACCCCCTCGGGGGGGGGCGGGGCGAGGCGGGGCGGTACTAACCCCGCCCCGGGACTGAGGAGCGGCGCTCCGCCCGCCGGCCTCTCTGCCCTGCCTGCCCGCCGCCTGCCTGCCGCCCGCGTTGTCCGCTGGCCCGAGTCGCAGGAGCCAGAGGTACGAGTGGCTGGGCTCTGGGGCACAGACAGGGGGGCACTCCGGGCCCGGGCGGGGAGGCGCGCTCCGAGAGAAGGAAGGGGTAGGGGCTGCGGAGGGCTCGGCCGCCGCCCGCCGGGACCACCTGTTCGGGAGGGTCGCTCTCGTGCGCTCCGACTGTGCGCTCTGGTTCCCCTACCTCCGCCTGCGCCCCAGAGGCACCCGAAGTTGAGCGCGGCGGCTGGGCTAGGAGCCCAGCCCGAGAAGGGAGGGCGCGCCCCGCCCGGGAGCCCCTCCAGGCAGCGCCTCCGGGGCCGTGGTCCCCGCGGCAGGAGCAAAGCGGCAGTAGGAGCCAGAAGCCCGGGTCCGAGGGCCGGCTCTCCCGGCCCGCGCTGCGCCCTTGGGCGAGCCGCGCCGCTCTGCGTCGCGGCGCGTAAAAGTCCCGGAGGCCTCGCCGCCCGCCGCGACCGCCCCTGGCCCCTAGGGGCGCCGCTGGGGAGAGGGGGTCGGGGAGAGCGGCCGGCTGCGGGGCGGGGCGTAGTCTGCCGGGGGATGGGAGGCGTCCCCCTGGGCCTTTGAGGATGCTGAGGCTTTGGACGGCGAAGCGGGGAAGGGCTCTCTCCAGACGGAGGGACCGCCCGGGTCGGAACTGGGAAGTGGGGAGAGCAGGGTCTAAGCGCTCCGTCCTGGGGATCCGGATCCGCAAACCACCCCCTCCTTCCGGCGTGCTTCTCTCCTCCAGATGGGAAACGTCGAGTCCCAGCGGGAGCTGTGGTGCGCTGGCAGAGGCTCTTTCCGGGGATGTCCAGTCTCAGTTCACGCCCCTGGGCTCTAGCCGAGTCCCCAGCCTCAGTTTCCGCTTCTGACACGTGCGGGGCAGAGGTTCCCACCTCCTGGCCGGACGTAGCCGAGCCCCCATCTCTGAGAGGGTTAGGACCTCCCCTGACCTCGCTGTCTCCTCTCTCTAGAGGACACCCTTTTGGTCTCCGCCAAATACGGAGTGAGCGACGGCTCCGTGGTGGCCCTTTGGGGGTCTCTGGGCTCCTTCGTGCCCTCCTCCATCAAACCCCGCGGGAACCCCTCTGGCACCCCCTCCAGCCCCACCCCAGCTGCCCAAGGACTCCTCCTTTGTTACCACCTCCCCAAGATGGGGGAATCACCCTGCCCAGAGGGACAAAGCAGGGCCAGGCTGGCCGCGACTGTCCCCTCCTGCTCGCATCCCTGTTCCCACAGCCAAAGAGCCTGGCAGCCAAATCAGGCCCAAATAAAAAATAAAAAAGGAGAGTCAAGATGGAACCTTCTCAGTTGCTCCTTTTCCTTCCAAGCCTGTTTCCAGTGCCCCTCGTGCCTGTCCCTGCTTGTCTGCTGTGGTCGCCCCATAATAGAGCACAAACACCGAAGTGGAAATTCTATAACATTTTGTTTTGCTTCCTTGTACCCGTTGAAGCCCTAGAGCTGCCTAGGCTAGTGGACTTGCTCCTGCTGTGTGCCAGGGCTGGCAGCATCTTTCAAAGTGACTTGTGCTTAGTTGCTCATCCGGATCCCGACTCTTTGAGACCCCCATGGACTGTAGCCTGCCAGGCTCCTCTGTCCACTGGGATTCTCCAGACAAGAATACTGGAGTGGGTAGCCTGTCCCTTCTCCAGGGGAACTTCCCAACCCAGGAACTGAACCAGGGTCTCCTGCACTGTGGGCTGATTCTTTATCAGCTGAGCTGCCTTGGGAAAGTGACTTACTTGGAACTTAAGGAAGTTGTGACACACCGCATCATCAAGTTGGCCCCCTTCAGCCCCTTCCATGGGGCCATGGAGGTCCAGCTCTTCAGGGACCCGGGGCAGCAGAGAATGCTGTTCCCCGTGAGCCTGAGTTGGTACCAGGGCAGAGTGAGACAGGGTGGCTGCCGGGGGCATTTGTAACCAGATGGGAAGAGGAGTGGATGAGAAAAGGGGAGCTTAATCTGTGAAAAGAGCTCTTCCCTGCCCCGACCCCCCACCACCCTCACCCCCACCAGCTGCTGCACCTCCGGGTGGGGATGGTTCCACCCTCTATCTGGCCACCCAAGCTGTGCTCATTACTACGCTCGGAGGTGCGCCCTTACCTCCTGTTGACTGACCTGCCCTGCATTCTGTTGCCTTCCTCCTTCTCTCCAGATTGGAAGCTCCTGGAGGGGAGGAAACTTGCAAGCCTGACATAGTAGGTGTTTACTGCCTTTTGCTTGAATGAATGAACTGAAAGTAGGGGGGAAATTCCATACTCACATCACTTGGAGATGCTGTGCTTAGTCACTCAGTCATGTCCGACTCTGTGACCCCATGGACCATTTATACGCAAAGTTCCTCTGTCCATGGGGATTCTCCAGGCAAGAATACTGGAGTGGGTCGCCATGCCCTCCTCCAGGAGATCTTCCAACCCAGGGATCGAACAACCATCTGAGCCACCAGTTATCACCTGGATATAACTGTTGTTAAAATTTGCCAGACTTTTTAAAAAACACATTGGTACATATTTGAATGGGCTTCCCTGGTAGCTCAGTGATAAAGAATCCGCCTAACAATGCAGCAGACTCAGGCTCCATCCCTGGGTTGGGAAGAACCCCTGGAGAAGGAAATGGCAACCCACTCCAGTACTGTTGCCTGAGAAATCCCACAGACAGGGGAGCCTGGTGGGCTACAGCCTGTGGGGTCATGAAGAATCAGACAGGACTGAGCGACTAAACAACAACAACATATTTGGATACCTTGTTTGTACAAATGTTGCAAATTCCTTGTCTTTCTCTAATTCTTTTTTCATATTTTTCAATGCTTGGACATGGTGACGTCATATTTAGTTAATGAGTTTCATTTGACATTTAGGTTTTGTTGGGTGTTTTTTTAATATTTGGCTCTTTTAGATCGTGTTACATTGAGTTCATAGATAAATTTATGCATTGCCAGGTATTTTTTTCTGGAGAGGGAATTACCTGGTAGTCAGTGTAGCATCAGCTGGCTCTCCAGAGGAACTGTGCCATTGTGTACTTCCTGAGGCTGTGAACGTGCATTTCCTGTTATTTCCTGGAAATGAAATTACTGGAGTCAAACAGTATGAACATCTAGTATCTTTGGGTGATTCGTATTCACTTGTTTGAGTTCATCAGTGAGACGTTTGCCCCTTGTCTGGTCTCTGACTAGGCTATTACTATTTTTGCTGCTGATGATGTGTGTATTTGAGCAACACATTTTAAATTTTTATTTTACTGTATCTGTGCTTTTGGATAAGGGAGACTTGGCTGCATTTATAAGCTGATGCGAAAGAGCCAGGCGAGGGAGTGGCTGAAGTCCCTGAAGAGGGAGGGGCAGGTCAGTAGATGAAGTCCCAGAGGATGCTGGAGGCTGGAGAGGGCTGGAACTGGTCCAGAGGGGGGCCTTCTGAGCCGGTGAGAACAGGAGGTGTGAGGGAGGGGCTGGGAGGGCATCTTATGAATCTGCTTTGATCTTCCCAGAGAAGAAAGGAAAAAACGCATCATCTTCGGGTTCTGGATCTGAGGCCCCCAACACCCTCTGCTGTTTGCCAACCTCATTTCCCTTGAGTCCTTGTTTCCCTGGGAGGTAGGAGGTGTTACCACCCCCGTCGACAGACTCAGGGAGGGAGGGGAAGTGCCTTGAAGAGTTCCCCCTGCGCTCACCACCTGCCCTTGAGAGTCCTCCCCGAGCCTCCATCTCTAGTAGCTAGCGAGAAACAGTATCCATTTTCCTGTGTCTAGAGCTTGGTGAGTGAGCATCCCTTCCTCTCCTGCCTGCCTCTGTTTATCTTCCCTCTGGACAGACCCCAGTGGGGCCAGGAGCTTCCAGTTCTGCAGAGCTGGCCACAGGGACTAGGAGGGCCCCTTCCATTCCGGGCAGTGCCCCAAACTCTCCTCTCACCCAGCAGGAACCAAGTGCTGCAGGGGCAGCAGGGCCTTCTGGATGTTACACCTGTGCAAAGTCTGAGTTGCTGGGTAGACGTGAAAATAAAACAGAGAAGTGGTCCTTACGTTCCATGAACAGCTTGATTTCAAAGGGCAGACGCCATTGTCCCAGATACAGATATGGAGCCCAGAGACACCCCCACCCCACCCCGGGTGTCTGGGGTCATCAGTTGCTTTTTTCCAGAAGCTTCCAAGGCAATCTCCTGATTTGAGGGCGGGCTTCTGGCTCAGACAGTAAAGAATCCGCCTTCAGTGCAGGAGACCTGAGTTTGATCCCTGCGTCCAGAAGATACCCTGGAAAAGGGCATGGCAACCCACTCCAGTATCCTTGCCTGGAGAATTCCATGGACAGAGGAGCCTGGTGGGCTACAGTAGCAAAGAGTCGGACATGACTAACACTTTCACTTTTCTTCCCATTGATCAAGCCCCCACCTGATTCCAGGGCTTTTGTAAACCTGATCTGTTTTTGAAACCCCCTCAGCCCTCTTGAGCTGTCAGTGCATCTTACAGATGAGGAACTGAGAGTCAGCCGCCGCCTCTTGACCACAGCAAGATCTGAGACCCTGGCCACAGTGCAGTCCCAGCTGAATGGGACTGGGTTACAGACAGAGTTATTTCACCTGGCAGAGGCCGTTTGATTCCCAGCTGGGCCTCGGTTTCCAATCTTAAACTGTAATCGATAATAAGAGGATCTGCCTCACGCAGCTACTGGGAAGATTACACGAGTTACTGAAGGAAAAACCACTCTAACCAGTGGCTGTGCATGGTAAGCCCTCAGGAAATACACATTGTTATTATTAAACCACATAGCTCCATTCCTGACGGGGAGCTTTTAATAAATGCTAACTCGGCCACACCCGTATCTCTTCCTATGAGAGGATAGGGAGGAGGACCAGCCCTGACACTGGACAGAACTTGGACTTTTTAAGTTCTGGAGACCAGTGATGACCTGTATCGAGAACAGATTGGCATTTCCTTTGACCTAAGCAGTTCATTTCTAGGAAGGGTCCTGCAGAAGTAATTAAGGATGTGTTGAGAGATCTAAGTGCTAAGATACCACAGTGTTGTCTATAAAAGCAAAAAGAAGCCACATTTCCAGCAATCAAAGTGCAAAGTGAAAGTCGCTCAGTTGAGTCTGACTTTCTGCGACCCCATAGTCCATGGAATTCTCCAGGCCAGATCACTGGGGTGGGTAGTGTTTCTCTTCTCCAGAGGATCTTCCCAACCCAGAAATCGAACCAGGGTCTGTGCATTGCAGGCGGATGCTTTACCAGCAGAACCACAGGGGGCTCAGCCACAGAGGGGCTCATAGGGGGAAGCCCCTCCAGCAGTCAAGGTGGGTTACCCTGGAGAAGTAGGGTGTGGAGCTGTGCCTACTGACATAATAGAGGCACAGCGTGTATTTCCAAAGAGTTTAATTCAGGTAGAATTTACAGCCCATTGCGTGCGTCCAGCTTGATGAGTTTTAGGAAATGGGTCTGGTTATGTAACCACCACTACCTGGTTTTAGGAGACAGGGTCCCCACATATTTTTAAGTGAAAAATAAAACAAGGTGTAGAACAGTGTGGGTAAGGATCACTTTCTGTGTGCCTCCTGGACACAGCCTGCGTAAACACTGCTCCGTGTGAGTGGAGGCAGCAGAAAAAGACTGGAACGCATATGCCAAAATGCTGACGTGTCACATACCCTCACCTCAAACCTTCAAGATAAAGAGCAAAGCAAGAGCTGTTCACTGAGAGTGGTGACTGGACGTCCCCTCCCCTGCCCCCCAGGCATGCACGCACACACACACACATACACACACATCCCTCTAGAAAAACTGGGAGCCCCACCAACCATGATCCCACTGTTGGCTAAGTGTCTGTGTATACTCGCTGTGGAAACACAGAGGCAATACTCAAAGGTATGAAGAAAACCATGACAGTATTTTGATGGATTCTTGGCAAATGGCAGCTCGTCATCCCCACGATGACTGAGAGGTTGCTGGGTCAGGAAAGTGGAGTGACATTTTGGGAAGAAGGAAGAGCTTGTTTCAGAAACTTGGTGTTCCCAGAGCCTGGTGCCTTGAGCAATAGAGAAGAGCTGGGTTTTCTTGCATGTTTTTAACCATCATTTTCAAAGGCATTGAGGATGTATTGGGATGGCTGTCCTGTATCCCTCACCAATGTCAGGCATCACGCACTTATTGTGCACCTGCTGTATGCCAGGCCCTCCCTGATTTAATATCAGGCTGAGTGGACAGCGTCTGGCTTGGTGCCCACTTTCCTGCAATCCCAGTTCACTCCAAGACCAAATTCACCCTGGTGGTTCCCCTACAGGACTTGCTCAGGGGCTCTGAAGGTCTGCCAGGGGTCTGGGCTATGGGGGAGGACAGGATTTGTGGTGAGTGCTGTTCACACTCCTTTGGAAGGTAGCCACAAGCTCCTCCTGGTGTGAATGTGTGCAGAAATGGGGACCCAGCCACAGTAAGCATCAATATCTGGGTGACTTCCTAGGTGAGGAGAGACTTGAGGGCACACATACCTGGGTGGTGCCCATTCCGCATCCCCCTTCACTAGCCCAGCAGCCCCTTTGCTCTGCACTTGAGCTTTTCATTTGTAAGAGGGGCCATCGCGGTGGACATGGAGACCCAGGGCACGTGGTGTTCAGTGGGGTGCCTAGTAGGCGGTGTGTTTCCAGACAGATGGCAAAACTTCCTTCGTACCTTTTCTGCTCAGGAAGTTCCTGGGCAGGGGAGCATGGAGGGATGTTTTGGGAAGAGGAAAGAGTGGGTTGCAGAAGCTTGGAAATTCCAGAGCCTGGTGGCTTGAGCAATAGGGCAGACGTCTGCTCGGCTAGTCTGGAGGTCATGCGCCCGGAGCGGGCAGGGCTGGGGAGACAGAGCTTGCAGGATCCCAGCACTGTGGAGTCTGCGGGCTTGTGTGGGGCTGCAGCAGGAGGTGGCTGGGGTGGCACGTCCCTGGGACTGAGAGATGGAGAGAGCTGGGCTGGGCTGGGGAGAGGGAAGGAGAGGTAGAGGGGAAATCTGTTTAGTGGAGCTGTGCTCCCACTTCCCTCTCTCTACTTCCCTCTCCCCGGATCATCACAATAGCCCTGTGACACATTCCTGTTGCTACACATCCCCTGTGACTTAGACTCAAAAAGCAGCCAGATCTTAAAGATTTTTTTAAGACATAAGTCACACTAGGGAATTCCCTGGCAGTCCAGTGGTTAGGATTTGGGGCTCTCACTGCCAAGGTGGGGAGCTAGGATTCCACAAGCCACACAGGGTGATCCCCCCAAAAGTCAAGCTATAACCCTTTCCACCTCAACATTGCCCAGTGGCACCCCCTGCCAATCAGTTGTCAAGTCCTCCCTGTGGCCCTCAAGCCCACTCTCCACCCCAGCCCAGTGTCCCCTCTATCTCTCTGGCCTCTCCTGGCACTTTGGTGACTCCACAGTCAGTTCCTCTCCTGGCACTTTGGTGACTCCATGGTCAGTCCCTCAGGTACACATGCCTCAGGGCCTTTGCACTCGCTGACTTTCTTCCCTGGGCACCCTTTCCCCAGAAATCCATCCAGCTGGTGCCTTACCTCCTTTTGGCGTCTGCACACATGGCAGCTTTTCAAGAGAAGCCATCCATAACCATTCTGCACCCCCACCCCTGGTCCTCCCAGTCCAGGGTCGCTAAGAGCAGATGTCTGGGTGTCCAGATCCGTGGTGAGTTATCACTCCCTGCACTGAGCAGAAGGTGACTTCACCCTGATCCTGAGAGGGAGAGCCCAGACTCTACTGCAGAGTGACCTTGGGTGGCCGGGATGGCCTCAGGGAAGAAAAAAGCCTCTTGAGACTTTCAGATGCAGACATACCTGAGAGTAGATCCTGGTGCCACCCTCCTCGACCCCTCCCCCCACAGGTACTAGCCATGAAGTGTTGGGAAGGTCACCTTTCTCTCCTGGGACAGGTGCATACTCAGGCACTTGAATATGAAGGGACACGGCATGCGACCATATTTTGTGCCCTTGGATGGTGACGCGGGACACGTCAGTTACACATCCTGACCGTTGTCCTCTGCTCAGACTCAGGGTTTGCTGGTTTGCAATGCCACTCTCCTAGATTAGTTGCTCATTTCATCCTGGCTTTCTGGGCAGTTTAGGGATCATTCTTGCATTCTTTCAGAAAGTATGTATTAAGCACCTTTGATGTGCTGGGGTCTGTGCTGGCCATGTGATGAGTCAGAGTTGCCTTGTTCCTGGCCCCCTGGGAGCGGACATTGTTTTCCAAGATATCAGGGTCACTGTGTGTTTAACCAGTCCCTTCAAGGAAGACCTTGGGTTGTTTCTAATCATTTGTGGTTGCAAACAAACTTGTGACCAGTACAAATATCACTTATCTGTAGGATAAATTCACAGAGTGGGACTGCGAGGCGAAAGGGTACGTGAATGTGTAATTTTGATAGATGTTGGTCCCTTACCCTCCACCCCTACCAGCACTGTATGGATGCAGGTTTCCTCAGAGCCTTGCCTGAAGGATGTGTTGTTGAAGTTTTAGATTCTTGCAAATCTGATGGGTGAGAGATGCTATCTGACTGTTTTGACCTGCATTTTTCTTTCTTACAAAAAGCTCCCCCATCTTGCTTATCTGTTTAAGCATCAGTGTGGTGTGTGGGTGGGTGGGTGAGGTGTGTGTGTGTGTGTGTGTGTGTGTGATGTGACCTTGGCTCATTTTCTTTTGGATTGTTCATTTTTTCTCCTTGATTTGTGGGACTGCTTTCTAAGTTAGAAAAATGAGATGTCTGGGATCTGAGAGAAACAAAAGCCATCCCAAGATGTCACTTGTATTTTTTACTTTCTTGGTATTTGGCAAAAGGTTGCAGGGAAATTTTTTCATGACTTCTGGATTTCATGCATAATTAAGAAAACCTTCCCAACTCTGTTTATTAAGGAATTCACTCTGTTTTGTCTGAAACATTTATTATTACATTTGGGATTTATCCTGGGCATATTCTGAGATATCAACTCATCTGGTTCTTTTTCCCTGCTGGCTTCCCTGCTTGCCCAACAGCTGTATTAAAAGATCCATTTTTACTGGCGCATTTGTAGAGGCTGCCTGTGTTGGATATGCAAATACCGTACTCTTTCTGTGATTTGTTTCATTCCCCTGTTGATATGCAAAAACTAGACTCTTTTAATTATTGGTGCTTCATGTGTCAGTCTCTGAAAGACCAGTCCTTCTTCATGTCTTCCTTTCCTCAGAGTTTTCCTGTAGGTTTTTTGCTTATTTTTCTTTTTTTAAATTTTATTTTATTTTATTTCATTTCTCTATTTGGCTGTGCTGAGTCTTCGTTTCTCTAGTTGCACCGAGTGGGGGCTACTGTCTAGTTGCTGGGCTCAGGCTGCTCGTTGCAGTGGCTTCTCCTGTTGCAGAGCATAGGCTCTAGGTACATGGGCTTCAGTAGTTGTGGTTCACGGGCTTAGTTGCCTTGTGGTATGTGATCTTCCCAGACCAGGGACTGAATCTATGTCCCCTACATGAGGTGGCAGATTCTTTACCACTGTACCACCAGGGAAGTCCCTTGCTTATTTTTCTAGATAAACTTTAGAATCAGTTTGTTGAACTGCAGAACCAAGTGCAGTTTATCCATCGGCTAAGAGAACATCAACATCTTTTAAAAGCTGAATCTTCTATCCAAAAACATAGTGCAAGTTTCCACTTGTTCAAGTGTACTTTGTATTGTCAGTGGCTTTAAATTGTTGTTCACATGAATGTTGAACATCTTTTGTTAAGTTTAACCCTAAGTATTGTGATGGTGGTTGTGAGTAGGAGTCTCTTCATTGTATCTTTTGCTTCTAGCTGCTTTTTTATATTTGTGTATGTGTCTGTCTGTTTCCTATCACCTTATGGTATTTTTTTATTAGCAGGAGTTTTTCAACAGTTTCTCTTGACTTTTCTAAGTATATAGTAGTATTGTATAAAAATAGCAGTAATTTTAGCTTTTTCTATTTGAGGTTTGGTGAGGGGGTTGGTTTGCCCCGTTTGTATCATAGCTTCACTGGTAGCGCAGACAGTAAAGAATCCGCCTGCAGTGTCAGAGACCCAGGTTCCATCCCGGGGTCAGGAAGATCTCCTGGAAAAGGGCATGGCAACCCACTCTGGTATTCTTGCCTGGAGTATTCCATGGACAGAGGAGCCTGGCGGGCCAGTCCATGGGGTGGCAAAGAGTCGGACATGACTGAGCACCTTCCACTCTCATTCAGTTTTTATAGCTCTAATTTCTTTCTCTTGTCAAGTTGCTTTGATGAACACCTCCAGTGCCCGTGAGGGTGCTGGACACTTTGTCTTTTTCCTGTCTTCAGCTAGAGTTCCCTCTAGCTGAGTGTTCACACTCCTGTATGTATGTATGAAGCTGAGTGTTCACACTCCTGTATGAAGCTGGCTTTGATGTTGAGATACATAATTTTCTTAAGGAAGTGTCCATTGACCCCTAATTTATTCAGAAAGTGTTGGAAAGCTTGTCAAATTACTTTAGCATTTCTGGGGGATAATAGTATGGTTTTTCTCCTTAGATCTATGAATATGGTGAATTATATTAAAGACATCCTAATATTGAACCATCCTTGCATTCCAAGAATAAACCCCACTTGGTTTGGTTTTGTTATAGCATGTGGGATCTAGTTCCCTGACCAGGGATTGACCCAGGGCCCCTGCGCTGGGAGTGTGGAGTCTTAGCCACTGGACCACCTAGGAAGTCCCAACCCACGTGGTTTTGATTTTTCATTCTTTTGATGTGCTGTTGAATTCTGTGTGCTTTTTTTATTTAGGGTTTTACAGTAGTATTCATAAGTGATATTGATCAGTAGAGTGTCTTGTGCAATCTTTGTCAGATTTTGATGTCTAAATTATACTAATTTAAATTCTTTATACTTAGACTTCTCTGGTGGCTCAGTCAGTAAAGAATCCATCCACCTGGCAGTGCAGGAGACCTGGATTCAATCCCTGGGTCAGGAAGGTACCCTGGAGAAGGAAGTGACAATCGACTCCAGGATTCTTGCCTGGAAAATCCCGTGGATGGAGGAGCCTGGCGGGCTACAGTCCATGCGATTGCAAGACTCTGATATGACTTAGTGAATAAATGACCATATTTAGATTTTTTCAAAGTGTTCCTTCTTATATTTTGCTATTTAACACCTTTAAAAGCACTGAGATCTTCTGTTATGTAAATTCGTAAAATTCCTCTCTAAAAATGTCTTGTCCCTTTTGTTTCTTAGTGATCTTGTATAATTCTATTTCTCATGTAAAAGTTGGCCTGTCTAGACTGCCTGTTCTGGGAGCAGTCTTGATTTATTACATTTGTCTAGAAATTATTTTTTTCAGGTTTCAAATGTTATTTGCAAAGTACTATCTTACGATTAAAAAAGAAAGTTTTCCTCTGCTTCTTTGGTTCCTTTCCCATTTGGCATGACATAGTTTGCACTGGGTGCTCACTCCTCATCTCCTCAATTCCCTTGCCTTCTTAATTAGGTTAATTGTGATTTATAGATTTCATTGAATTTTTTCCAAAGAGCCCGTTTTTTGGCCTTATGTCTTAGTTCTACTGCTTATCTGCTTCCTGACTTTTTTCTACTGTAATTTTTCTTTCCTTCGTCTTCTTGTTTATTTTCTAACATTTTAAGAAAATGTTTAGGTTCTTTTTCTACCATTTTTCGCCTGCTGCTTTCTTTCTTCTTATCGGTCCTGTTTTACTTGTCACATGCACTGGAGGCTATAAACATTCTTCTGATAAATCTGCAGCTGTGTCTTGTAGATTCAGATTCTTGGTATCTTGATATGGTTGTGTTCTAGAAATGCCACAGATGCCGTTTGTACTTCCCTTTTGGCTCAAGAATTGTCCAAGAGAGAGGTTTTGTTTCTAAAAACCTTTCCTAACTTTCACGTTAATTTCTAGTCATATACCGCTTTGCATTTATAAAATGTATGTTTCGTGTTTATGGGTTTTGTTGAGGTTTTCAATGTTCATAAATGTTCTCTTGAAAGTGAATTATGTATTATTAGGATCAAGAATTTGATATAGAGTAGTACTTTTTGATTATTTTGTAGATCTTCCGAATTATTTTGTGTTTGATCTACTTGTTTCCTGGACTCAGAAAGGTGAATTACAGCCTGTTGTTAGTGTGTTGCCGTCTGTTTATCCTGACATCCCTGTAATTTCTTCTGAAAAGTGCTGCAGTGTGTTTGACGCCTTGTGGACTATACCACTTAGCATTATGAGTGGCCTTTCTTTGGCTCATTTAGAGATGCCTAACTTTAACTCCCATCGTCAGATACTAAGATTATGGCTTCTGCTTGGTTTTGGTTTGTATGTGTCTTTAAACGTTTGCTCATTCTTTTACTTTTAACCTTCTCAATCACTTTTTTGATGTCTATCTCTCCAGTACAAGATAGAGTTGGAATTTGCTTGGATCTAAACTAAAAAAACCTTTTCCTTTGCATAGCTAAGTTAAATCTGTTTATATTTCTTGATATGGCTGAGGTCTATGATCTTTCCATCCCAGTCATGCTGTGTCCATATGCATGCGTACCTTTGTGCTTGTGGGAGGGCTACATTCCTTTTTGTATATAATATATACACATAAGTATTTACTTGTTTGGCTGCACTGGGTCTTAGTTGCAAGCATGAGAGATCCTTAGGTGCAGCATGTGGGATCTTTCGTCATGACATGTGGGATCTAGTTCCCTAACCAGGGACTGAACCCAGGCCCCCTACCTTGGGAGCACAGCGTCTTAGCCGCTGGACCACCGGGGAAGCCCCTGGGAGGGCTATATTCTGATGAAAACAAACAAACAACCCAAAACAAAAAAATAGGAATCTTTCTGATATTTGGGAAAGCTTGTAATTTGTCTGAGTGGCTCCATTTTTTTATATTTATCCTTCATATAATCCTCTTAGTCCCTTCTTTCTTTAGATGGTGTCTATTGTTTCTCTTCTATGAAGAACAATACATTTAACTTGCTTCTTCTCCAGCCTCCCCTTTCTCTAGTCACTACTCATTTCAGCCGATAGTGTGCTGAGTCCGGCGTATATTGTTTCCATACAGTGCTTCTGGAAGCGCTCCGTCAGGCAGTGTTCCTGATGTTTGCCACTTCCTGCTCATTCAGTGACACGACAACCTGAAGAGATGTCCGCAGCTCGGAAAAAACCTCTTGAGGCAAGAGTGAAGCGCTCTGAGGAAATGCTGCGCCACCCACAGTTGATGGAAAGTGTGAGCCAAAGATTAACATATGGTTGCCCCTTCCTTAGTGGAGAAGGCAGTAGCATCCCACTCCAGTACTCTTGCCTGGAAAATCCCATGGACAGAGGATCCTGGTAGGCTGCGGTCCATGGGGTCACTAGAGTCAGACATGACTGAGCAACTTCACTTTCACTTTTCACTTTTATGCATTGGACAAGGAAATGGCAACCCACTCCAATGTTCTTGCCTGGAGAATCCCAGGGATGGGGGAGCCTGGTGGGCTGCCGTCTATGGGGTCGCACAGAGTCGGACATGACTGAAGCGACTTAGCAGCAGCAGCAGCAGCAGCCCCTTAGTATCCACACAGGGAGCCCCCACAGCCATCAAAATGCTCCCCCACTCAAGTTCAGTCATGTAAACTGGACCTGATGCTGCCGTGTGGGAAAGCACGGACAGTGACACTGAGGTGAAATCGTTCAGAAGAATCGGGTTTTATGTGTGGTGAACGTCCAGGAACACTTTACTTGATTTATTTCACTTATATTCCTTCCTATGGAATTCCTTCCTTCATACCATTCCTTCCTTCCTATGTATACACAGATGTGATAGGTGATTTAAAAATATAACTTAAGAAAAAATTCTTGCAAAAGAAAAATCCTACATAATAAGAAAGCAGAGTGGCTTTGCTTAATTGGCAGCATTTTTATTTTTTAGTGGTTCATGATGGTTCATCTTATTAGATGCAATAACATTGGATAGTATTATCCTTCTTCGTATCACCTTTACACTTTAAATACGCTCAAACTTTTACCGCTTTAGTTTTTACCCCCTAGCAGTCAGAGATGAGGCAACCAGAGCTTGTTCTACTTTCCACCTTCTTTTTGCCTGTCCTACCAATTTTTACATCATCTGACTAGACACCACTCTCGTTCCATCCTGTCATCCTTACTGCTACCTTTTTGGTGGATGGAGAGGAGCTGAAGTTAAGTATATTCAGTCCTGTTACTAAAGTTAGCCCAGTCACCATTCGGTTTGCTGTGCTTATTACTCATAATACATTATTGTCCAAGTCCTTATATTTTGAAACTTGGTGTATAACCTTTAAAGAACAGCTTGGCTATACACTCAACCCTCCAAATCTCTGGGTTTCACATCCACAGATTCAACCAACTGTGGGTCTAAATTCTTAAAAGGAAAAAAATCCAGAACATTTCAAAAAGGAAAACCTGACTGTGCTGCACACTCGCAACTATTAATGTAGCATTTACATTACTGAGCGACTAACACTTTCACTTCTCACTTTATATTGGGTATTATAGATAATCTAGAGATGATTTAGAGAATTTGGGAAATGTGTCTAGCTTATATGCAAATACTACACCATTTTCGGAGAAGGCAATGGCACCCTACTCCAGTACTGTTGCCTGGAAAATCCCGTGGACGGAGGAGCCTGGTAGGCTGCAGTCCTTGTTAAGAGTCAGACACGACTGAGCGACTTCCTTTCACTTTTCACTTCCATGCATTGGAGAAGAAAATGGCCACCCACTCCAGTGTTCTTGCCTGGAGAATCCCAGGGACGGTGGAGCCTGGTGGGCTGCCATCTCTGGGGTCGCACAGAGTTGGACACGACTGAAGCAACTTAGCAGCAGCAGCAGCAGCACACCATTTTATGTCATAGACTTGAGCATCTGTGGATTTTGGTGGCTGTGGGAGTCCTGGAACCACTTCCCTTCGTGGATACGAAGGGATGACATATATTAATTTTTGGCTCACAATGTCTTTCCTGGAGGATCCTATAGGTATTGCTCCACTATCTGTCACTGAGTGTCTGCTGAGAAATCTGATACCAGCCTGACTGTTTCCTTCATAGGTCTTTCTGTGTGCGTGCTCCTTCACTCAATCGTGTCTGACTCTTTGTGACCCTACGGGACTAGCCCGCTAGGCTCCTCTGTCCCTGGGATTCTCCAGGCAAGAATACTGGAGTGGGTAGCCTTTCCGTCCTCCAGGGGGTCTTCCCAACCCAGAGATCGAACTTGGGTCTCCTATATTGCAGGCAGATTCTTTACCATCTGAGCCACAGGTAGCTGCCCAAAGATTTATTCTTGTGTCTTTATAAAGTTCATTCATTTTGCTAGAAAATGTCTTGGGACTTACCATTCTGGGTCCCTGATCTCCAGTACTACATGGAGTACTGTTTCGATTCATGAAATGAAATCTTGCCTTATTTCAGAAAAGTTTTCCTGAATTATAATTTTAAATATTTATTCTGGTCCATTGTTTTCATCTTCTTCTTTAGAAACCCTAGTTATGCATTTGTTGTACGTCCTTTACATCTTTTCTCCATCTTCTTGAATTCTTTCATCTCTTTATTTCTATCTGGTTTTGTTCCCTTTTCTCATTTTAATCCCTTTACCTCTTACTGTACTTCATGACTGCTCTCCCTGGGTTTCTTGTAGTTTGGTCTTCATTTCTGAAATGTTTTTGTCTTTTTCTTCTAGTTCTTTCCTGAGGTCTATCAGTTCTCATCTGTTGTCTTCATATCTTTTTCAAGAACTTCTCCAGTTGTTGTATTTCTGCTTTTTGGTCTTCCTTCAAGCGGGAATTACTTTTTTCTCAGGGTTTTTTATTTTAATTGTTTTCAGTTCATGCTGCCATTTTGGATCAGAATTTTTGTTTGTTTTGTGGCAATATTTTTATAGTGACTCATCTTTTTACGTAAGGGAACACCAGTGTAGTGTTCCTTTCCCTCTTCATTCACGTAGCATCTTTGGATGGATGTTGTGTTTATGCCTTTAACAATTTTATTTTTCCTCTATTTGAATTAGCAGAATTTTCCTGGACCAGCAACTAACAGGAGGTTTTGATGGAAATTGGGAAACAGGCCAGGATCATTCTCTAGACTTCTCTACTGAAAGACTCCTTCTGTTTTTACAGAAATGGATTGTTCTTTAATATATGGTCTTCCTCTGCAGCCTCCCTTCTGTTGCCTCTCAGAACCCAGCCTGATTCAAGAGGCCACCACCTCCAACCTCGAACCTTCCTGGTTCATTAAGCCCTTGGCTCCTGTCTTATTCGTCTTCCTTTTTAAAATTTGTTTATTTTTTTGGCCACACCGCATGGCATGTGGCATCTTAGTTCCCCAATCAGAGATCGTACCCACGCCCCCTGCATTGAAAGCAGAGTCTTAACTACTGGACCAGCGGGGCAGTCCCTCGTCCTCCTTTTAGAAGTGGGGATTGCTGTGATCCTCACTCCTGGGCACCCCCGGTGCCGCGATCTTCCCCACCCCCCACTGCCATATCCACTGGTCTCAGGTGCCTGGTGCAACACTCACATGTAACTGGAGTTTATGAGTTTGTCCTGCTCCTGGTTTCTTTCCCTAATGCTGTAGCTTGTGGTTTATTTTTTTTCCTTTCCCTCATGGCTCAGTCTGACATTAGTAGAAGAAGGAAGACTCAGAACTAAGAATGTGCCTTGTTCCTCTTGGAGACAGAGGGCTCCTCCTCCTATTCTTCCGTCTGTCGTAACCCCCCAAGAACAAGATGCTGCCTGCTAGATTCTGGCTTCAGGAATTTCTGTCCTTGGAACAACTTACAGGCTTTGGAGGGGGAACATTTTGTGACCTCAGCTCTGAAAACAGTCACTTGTACCAGGATCACTGCCTTTTAGTATCCGTCAGTCTTACTTCTTAAGTAGAAATCATTTATGCCCTGAAAGAGTGGGGATGGGGTCCAATGGAGGACCGGACAGCAGATCCTCCAAGTAGAGTTTGGAAGCTGGAGATATTGATTTTTCACACCAAGGAGGGTCTGAATTCTAGGACCAAAAGCCCACCCTCCTCAATTTTATTAATGAAAAGGGCATGGGGCAGGCACAGGCCCAAGGTCACAGAGCCAATCAGTGGCGGAACAGAAGCTGTCGGCAGGGACCCGGGTTTGAATTCTATACTCCATTTCCTGGCTGGGTGACCTGCCCCGGGATCCCTCGGTATATAGCCTCCATATCTGCTCAGCCATTAACTTATCAGGGAGGTAGATCAGCACGGGCCCTGTGTTCCCACAGTTAGAACTTTCCGTCAGTCCGGCTCTCCCTTCCCCATGGTATAGAAGGAACCTGAGGCCCAACAAAGAAAGGGGAGTTGCCTAAAGTCACAGAGCAGTTGAGCGGGGCTGGGCAGACCTACACGTACCCTCCAGCCCCAGTGCCTCTAGCATGGCCCCTTGGACAAGTCACTTACATTTCCTGAAGGTTAAACAGGGGTGCAGGTGCAGGAATGAGCTGGAATGACCCTACAGCCCTCACTGGGGATCAGGCTGAACTGAGAAACACGCTGACCCCAGCCGGGGCCGGTCAGGGCCTCCTGACCCCCATGAGATGCATCCTCCTCCAGCAGAAAGAAGCAGTTGACTCTCTGATCTCTTTTTTTTTTTTTTTTAATTAACCATTTTATTTTATTTGTATTTTGGCTGTGCCTTTTTGTCATGTGGGATCTTGTTCCCCAACCAGAGATGGAGCCCCAACCCCCTGCAATGGAAGGGCAGAGTCTTAAGCCCTGGACCACAAGGGAAGTTCTCCCCCATCTCTTCTGTCACTCGTGGCACCCCCACCTCTGCCAGGTCCCCAGCCCTAAGTCTCCTGGTGTCTTTGACTTGATATGGGGCACAGGTGCCAATTGGGGCCTTTGGGTCCCTAGCTTGGGGAAGAGCTTCCTTGGAGTGAGAGGAGGCAGCTGCTTATCCGGTCCTTTGAGTGCGGTCAACCTGGCCTTTGGCCCCTGTCCGTCTCTGTGTGCTCCCATTGCACCCCTGCCCCTGTGCACAATCACGGGGTCAAGGACCAAAGAGGGCACCCTGGGGTTGTTTGAGAGGGAAGGAGATGCAGAGAGACACAGACCTGGTGGGGCAGCAGGGGAGAGGAAGGGGTAGGAGGGGCCGAGAGAGGGGCCAGGGACAGAGAGAAGAGAGGAAGAGGCGGGTGGGGTTGAGGCATCTACGGATTGCCGATTGGTTGATTGGAGAAATCTTTGGAAGGTGCCATCCTTTGCTTCGAGGCTCTTCTCTCCTCTCCAGTCAGGGTCCGCCCTCCATGTCAGAGAACAAGGTTCCGCCAGCTGCTACCTCTGCAGTCCTGGGGGTCTCTAGGAAGGAGAAGGACCCTCTGGCAGTGTCTCCTCCATCCTTCCTATGCATATCTGCGCACAGGCATTGGTTTCCAAACCCTACACTGCCCCCAGCCGTTAGCAGAGCCAGCAAGGGCCATGTGCAGGTCGAGATGTACGTGGTACCCAGGGCAGCCTCCACACTCCCCTCCCACAGGTGAGGAAACTGAGGCCCCTGGTCTTAGGTGACCTGTCGGGGACTTCCCTGGTGGTCCAGTGGCTAAGACTCCACATTCCCGATGCAGGGAATGTGGGGCGGGGGCCAGGTTTGATCCCTGCTCATAGAACTGGATCTCACAGGCCACAGTGAAGATCAAAGACCCCACATGCTGAGACGGAGACCCAGCACAGCCAAATGAATAAATGAATAAAATAAATTAATAAAAAGAAGAGAGGACTGCCCTGGCAGTCCGGTGGTTAGGACTCCGCATTTCCACCGCCGGTGGCTCAGGTCCGATCCCTGGTCAGGGAACTGAGATCCCGCAGGCCGTGCGGCAAGGCCAAAACAAATTACTTAAAAATTTTTAAATCATTCTTTTGAAATTAAGTGACTGTCACAGAAGTGGGGGACAGGTAGTCGCTTGCATCTGCTGAGTCCAGAGCTGGGTCCTGGCTCCCAGGGCCAGTGGGAGGGAAACACTGGAAAAATTGCAACCCTGACGTCTAGTTGCATGTGGGCTGGTGTGAGAGCTGAGTCCTAGTCCCGCCTCGACTATGATTCTCTGCGTGGGACTGAGCATCACTAAGCCTCCATTTCTCCCCTTCTCGTGTGAAGGGCTGGGCAAGTCGCCACTAGTTTGGGACAGTCGGTGGCTCCTAAGCCCAGTAAGTGCCAGAGAGCCCCCATCCTGTGTTTACTGGGTCTTATCCTCATCCTCCCCCAATGAGCAGGCCACCAGCATCCATGGCGCCTTCCGAGCTTTGCGGGCAGAGTGTGGGGCCATCACTGTGGCTGGCGAGCACTGCACAGCCAGTGCCCAGACCCAAATCCCATGCCCACCCCCAGAGTTGGGAGTGGAGTCTGTGGGACAGGGGTGGTTCCCCAAAGGAAATCGGGGTGCAGTTATCAGAAGCGGGAATGGATGCTGGACCACCCAGACCAGCAGACGGCCACCCTGTCTCCCCTGGGGACCCCAGTTACATATGACTTATAACCCTTTTCTCTGCCAAGGGCTGGACCCAGGAGCCCAGCAAGGGTCAGAGGTAGAGGCTCCCTACTGGGGGGCAGAGATGGGTGCAGGCCATGGTCAGGGGTGATGAGTGTCAGGTCCCAGAGCCTTTTCTAGACATATGAGCTTGATGCCATGCTCCTGAGATGGGAGCCACAGAGCTGGTGCCAAGGCCAGCTCAGAAGGGGACTGGTCAGACCTTCAACCTTCTGTCTCCACCAGCCCTGCACTTCTTACCCTTCCTTCCTCCCTCAGCTGGACCAGGGTGGGTCTTGATGATGGACAGCCACAGAAGGACTTAGAGCTGGGACATGACTGCAGTTAGGTGCTAACGGGGACAATCTCCCCAGGGCAGGGCTGGAGGTGGCGGCGGGGAGACAGGAGAAGGTGACAGGAAGGCACCAGGCTGGACTGACAAAGGCCAGGACTTGGGCTGTGAGGCTCTCCCAGGGACTGGAGAGTGCTTTGGGCCTGAGGTCACACAGCTACTGGGCTGCGGCCAGCTTCGCGTCATAAACAGTTTCCATTCCCGAGTCTTGGGCTCCGGCACCAAATACGGTGCTGCTGCTCACGTCTGGCTCCCTCAGCCACAGCCAGCACATCCTGCCTCCTCGACAGGCTCCTATCCCCACCCCGAAAGCACACGCCATGGGAGAGCTAGGACCCTCCGGGCCCCCACACAGCCCCGGCCTCGCTCCATCCGCCGCCTGTCTGTGTGCACTCAGCAGTGTGGTTCACAGAGGATTAAAAATACTCAGGACCAAAATAGCCTCTCTCCCTGTAGGGGAAAACCAGGGCCCGGGAACACAAGGTTATGGGTTGACATCAACGGCTCCGCCACTCACCGCCCGGCTGGGGGATCCCAGGCAGCTCTCTCTGACCCCCCAGTTTCCTCCCCTCGTGTGCTCACCGACTGTTTCCTCGCTCGTTGATTTGCTAACTCATTCATCTGTTGGTTCATTCATTCACTGATCACTCATTGATTGGCCCCTTCATTCACTCGCTTGCTCCTTTACGTAGGTACACACCCACACGCTGAGTCACTCACTCACTCAGTATTTATTTATTACATACCAAGACCCAGGCAGTATTCTAGACACCAAAAAAATAAATAAACCTACACCAGACATACGAAAATACCTGTCCTCATAGGGGTTATGTTCCAAATAAATAACCCAAACGGACAAGTACACAAACGTACAGTATATTAGAATAAGTACTAGGGAGAACAGACCAGAGGAGGAGGCTGTGGGGTCGGGGGGAAGCTGGGATCTTAGAGGGGCCAGGGCGGGGAGGGACGTGGGAAGATGAAGGAGCCAGCCCTGTGAACATCTGCAGGAAGAGCATTACGAGCAGAGAGAATAGCAGGTGCAGAGGCCCAGAGTCAGCAGCGTCGGGGAATGGGTTTGAGGAAGAACCAGGAAGCCAGGTGGTGATGGGGAGAGAAGCGGGTGTGAGGTCCGGGTTGGGGGACGTGTCACCCCCTCATGAACTAGGCCTCCCACCTTACTCATCATCTGAGCAGAGAAGCAGCCTGGCCACACTTGGGTTTTTAAATCCCATGGACAGAGGAGCATGCTGCTGCTGCTGGTGCTAAGTCACTTCAGTCATGTCCGACTCTGTGCGACCCCATAGACAGCAGCCCACCAGGCTCTGCCGTCCCTGGGATTCTCCAGGCAAGAACACTGGAGTGGGTTGCCATTTCCTTCTCCAATGCATGAATCTGATAAGTGAAAGTGAAGTCGCCCAGTCGAGTCCAACTCTTAGCAACCCCATGGACTACAGCCTACCAGGCTCCTCCGTCCATGGGATTTCCCAGGCAAGAGTACTGGAGTGGGGTGCCATTGCCTTCTCCGACAGAGGAGCATAGTAGCTTACAATCCATGGGGTCGCAAGAGTCAGACACGACTTCACTTTCTTTCTTTTCTTTTCTGGCTGTTGAGTGAATGAATCAGCCCATGAGTCTGTTTCCTATGTGACTACTGTGTACCCGACGCTGAGCCAGGCCCTGGGGAGAGAGAGGTGTTCAGGTCTCCTGCATGCTCATGGCTGACTCCCTTCTCATCAAGTGTCACCTTCTCCAGGAAGCCGCCTGCTCCCGCTCCGCTGGCCCCTTGGCTCCAGTTCCACCATCAATGGGTTCATTGCCTCTCTCCACGTGGTTTCCCCTTGAAGCCAAGCACTTCTCCAGGGTAGAGCTGCACCTAACTCTTTTCTTTTCCCCAGCATGTTCCCCTAGGGGCCAAGCGAGTGGAGGACCGAATGAACAAGTGAACTGCAGGCCTGGCCTCCCTGGCCCATGTGGCTGGGAACCAGCCTCACTCTGTCTCTCGCCATCTTTTGCAGATGGATTTGCGGGCATGGAGAGCGTGGGGAAGGACCCGGTTCCTGTTGGCAGAGAAGGCTGGCTGCTGACCCAGGGTGTGTCTCCAGGAGGCCGGCCAGGCTGCCCGGTTCCCCATCTCGCCGCCATGGGCCGCCCAGGCTGGTCAGTTTCCAGCCCATGCCGTAGCCACAGTTCCTGGCCTCAGCCTTGGGGAGGGACAGGCCCCACTGGGCAAGTCACAGCCTCCTGGGACCCTGCTGTGACCACAAGACCCCTCTGTCCTGGGGAAGGGTTGACTGTGGCTCCCCCAGGCTGCACCCAGTGCCCCGCCGCTTGCACCCAAGCTTCCTGGCCTCTGAAGTGGAAACTATACAACTGCGCCCTGGCGTTACTGAGGCCTGGATGGGTGTGGGTTCAGGACAGTAAGCACTGGCCAGGATTCTGTTCATAGGACTGTCCGGGTCGACGTGTACCGAGTCCCCAGGTGCCAGCACATTCACATGGCTGTGCCATCTCTCTGCAGGGCAGCATGTCTCAGTGGTGAGAGCACAGACCTGGAGCCAAGTGGCCTGGGTTCAAACCCCCTGCCCTGCTACTGGCCAAGCAGAGGACTCTGCATGAGTTACTGGACTTCTCTGTGCCTCGGTGTTCTCACCATTTAAAAGGAGGATGATTCCTGCCCCACAGGGTAGCTGTGTTTAATGACTTAGTATGTTTGAAGTGCTGAGAAGGCCCCCTGACATGTGCAGGGTGGGCAGTCAGTATTCGCTGAGTGAACGAATATAATCCTTGCTCCAGTATAACCGTCCTGCAGCTGGTTCAGGCAGACACAGGTCCCATGTGTCCCGGGATTCACACGGTCCCACCACAAGCCTCTCTTGTTCCTCCCAGCCTCCTGCAAGGCACCCAGGAATGTTCCTGCTGCCGGCCAGCCACAGCCTGGGCATCAAGAGAGAGTGAGGGCCCGAGGGCAGCGGTGCTAGTCAGGCGACAGAGTGACAGCTTATATAGCACAAGCTCCCGTCCCCCTCCCTCCAGGCGAGGGCTGGGAAAGCTAGGGACCCAGGAGACTGTCGTGTCCACTCCAAGGGCCTGGGGACCCCACGTGCCTGGAGTCCACCCATCCTGCCTCTGAGTGAGCTTGCGTGCCGGCACCCAGCACCCCAGGCCTCCCGCTGAAAGTCCCTGTGGCTGCAGGCAGCCCTTCCTCTTGACCAGCTCCAGGCCCGGCTGATGGAACCAAATGGGGCTGAGAGATGCCTGCATTGGGTCTCACATCACAGGCTGGCAGTTCAAAGGGGACAGAACTTGCAGAGAGGCCAGAGCCTGCACTGGGCCCATGCTGGCCTCACATTGTGGGTGGCACTGGCCCAGCCCTTGGGGAGCTCACCAGTATGTCAGAGTGGAAGGGCCTCCACCCAGATCTCAGCCCATGGCCTGCTGCTCCCACTGTACAGCAGAGGTCAGAGAGGGGGCCTTGAGCATCTGGCCGGCCTGTGGGGTCTGGAAGCCGGGGTCAGCCATGGCTGGTGTCTGTGGGCAGTGTTCTTGGGCTGGGGAAGCCAGCAGGCTGCCTGAGTGTGGTGCTCGTCTCTTACAGACCAGCCAATTCCTGCTGGAGGCTCCTGACATCTGGGGAGATGACGTCGGTGCCCCCCGACTGCCTGCTGCGCCTGCTCCGGGACACCCCGAGGCAGCGGGTCTGCACCCTGTTCCTTATCGGCTTCAAGTTCACCTTCTTCGTCTCTGTCATGGTCTACTGGCACGTCGTGGGAGAGCCCGGGGGCCAAGGACAACTCTCTAACCTGCCTGTGGACGTCACCTGCCCCCACATGGTCCCCCCAACCCCCCCGCCCTCCGGCACCCCGCCTCCAGGCAACATCTTCTTCCTGGAGACCTCTGACCGAACGAACCCCAACTTCCTGTTCATGTGCTCCGTGGAGTCAGCTGCCCGGGCGCACCGCGAGTCCCCAGTGGTGGTCCTGATGAAGGGACTGCCTGGCGGGAATGCCTCCCGCCCGCGGCACCTGGGCCTCTCGCTCCTGGGCTGCTTCCCCAACGTCCAGATGCGCCCCCTGGACCTGGGGGAGCTCTTCCGGGACACGCCCCTGGCTGCCTGGTACGCGGCCGTGCAGCGGCGCTGGGAGCCCTACCTCCTGCCCGTGCTCTCGGACGCCTCCAGGATTGCGCTGCTGTGGAAGTTCGGCGGGATCTACCTGGACACAGACTTCATCGTCCTCAAGGACCTGAGGAACTTGACCAACGCGCTGGGCACCCAGTCCCGCTATGTCCTCAACGGCGCCTTCCTGGCCTTCGAGCGGCACCACGAGTTCATGGCGCAGTGCATGCGCGACTTCGTGGCCCACTACAATGGCTGGATCTGGGGCCACCAGGGCCCGCAGCTGCTCACGCGGGTCTTCAAGAAATGGTGCTCCATCCGTAGCCTGAGCGAGAGCCGCGGCTGCCGCGGCGTCACCACACTGCCCCCCGAGGCCTTCTACCCCATCCCCTGGCAGAACTGGAAGAAGTACTTCGAAGACATCAGCCCCCAGGAGCTGACCCAGCTACTCAATGCCACCTTCGCGGTCCACGTGTGGAACAAGAAAAGCCAGGGCACACGCTTTGAGGCCACGTCCAGGGCCCTGCTGGCCCAGCTCCACGCCCGCTACTGCCCCACGACGCACAAGGCCATGAAGATGTACTTGTGAGGGGGCCTGCCAGCTCACCTCCCTGCACCTGGCAGAGAGGAGCTCTGGGGCCCGCCTTCCAAGGGGAGGCGAGATGGGAGGGCTGGAAACGGGGAGGCTGGGCCGCTGCAGCCCCAGGGTCTGGGGCAGGTGGTGGGGAGGACAGGGAACTGTTGGCCAGAGAGCTGTTACTGGAGGGCGCACTGGGGCCTGCTCTGGTGGGCCACCCCCTGGCCCGCGTACCGTCACAGGGTTGAGACAACCAGTGGTAGGGGAAGCGTCTCCAGACAGAATGAGCTGGAGTGGGCCAGGTAAGCACACCTGGGTCTTGTTCACAATGGGAAAGCCCGGCGGATATGAGAGCACCTTGCAGGGCGGCAGGCTGGGCTGAAGTACCCACGAGGTCGGGGGTGGGGCGGGGAGAGCACAGAGAAGCTGGTCGGAAGGAGGGGGAGGAGGCAGCTGGTGGGGGTGCTGGGCGGTAGACCCAGCTTCAAGAGCCCAAGGGGTGGGGTGCTTTGGGGTTTGGTTTCTTTTTTCTGGGGGGGGGGGGTGGGCAGCCGGCCGAGTTGGCCTGGGGAGCCCTTGGGGAAGGCCCTGCCTGCCCACCCCCTCCTTTATCCCAGAGACGTTGCAGGAGTGACACAGGCCAGCTGCCCACTCAGTGGCAAGGGGCCTGGAGTCCTTTGGCTCAGGAAAATCATTTTAAAGAAAATACCCCCTACCCTGCCCGCAGTAAACAAATAAAGTGAGTCACCCACATCCAGCGCTTTCTGGTAGCTGAAATGCATTCATTCGTACCGCTCTTGTGAGCCCCACCCTGCAGCTGCGGGCAGGCATCTGGGCGGGCAGTGGTGGTGACTCGCCTGAGCGTACACAGCCTGCCTTGGTCAGAGGGGTCTGGGGGCCTGGCTGCTGGGTGGGCTCCGGGCCTGGGTGCCGAGAGTGACTGCAGTGGGCAAGGGGAGGAGCCTGTCTTCCCACCTCATTTTTCAAGGCTCAGATAGCCTCGGTTGGGTCCCCCCAGCACCCCCACCTCCACCCCATAATCAGCCTGATTCTGTTCTGGCCTGAACTGAGCCAGATAAGGAACCCACCACCCGGGCATGTGCCTCCTAGGTTAGAGGAGCCCCAGGGAGAGACGTGCGAGGCCTCTGGGTTCCTTCCTGGCTCACGCTGGCTGGCTGGCTGAGAACCTTGGAGAGACTGCAGTGCCATGCTGGCAGCTCCAGGGATGGGCCAGAAGAAAATCTCGCAGGGTGAGGCCCCAGCTGGTTTGTATTGAGGAAGAAGGCTTCCTGTGAGAGCTGGGCCTTCCAGCAGGCTGTAGAAACCCTCCCTATAGGACAGAGAACTGGGGATACTGTCAGGAACTTGGGCTCAGCAGGCTGCTCTTTGGCAGCCAAAGCAGAGGTGTTTAGAAGCCTCTGGATCCTGCCAGTAGAAGATTGTGGGCAGCCCGGTAAGGAGGTGAGGTCCCTGGCTCTAGGGGTAATCAAGAGCAGGTGATGTTTTTGATTAAACAATGGATGTATGAGGTAGTTCTCCAGCCACAGCATCATCTCACCTGTTTTTAAAACCTTTTGAAAATGAGTAGATTTTACTTTAATAGTACACCCTGGGGTGAGAGCTTGCCCTCCTCATCACCTGTGGGTGCAACACCCACAGTCCAGAGCCCTTCCTGGGCCCCTGGGCCTGGACTGGATTCCAGGGAGATCGTCTGCTTCCTTCTGCCCCATCCCAAGTTCACCATCGCCTGATGCTTGGCAGCGTCAATCTGCTGACCCTGTCAGGACCTTTGTTGGGCATTCGTCCTTAAATTCTCGGAAAGGAGAAGGAAGGGGAGGGGGTGAGCTCCCGTGGAAGGCCGCCCTGGCGACAGTAATCAGATCCTAGGAATCCTGTTGTTTGTTTCTGGCTGATGTTTTTACAGATAATTTTTTTCTGGGGGAGATGAGGTCCCATCCGTCCACTGCAGGGCAGTGTGTGGTCCAGCAGGGGCCCGTGGCAGGTTTCCTGTCAACTATTTAATGAACCCCCCAAGCCGACCAGTCACAGGCAAGCAAGGAGATAGCATTTCCAGCAGCTGTGGGGTAGGGGAATAATTCCCTCTTGCTGCTGTATCAATATTCGACTAGTTTAAACGTTAAATTGGAATGTCCTCTATCCGAGAAAAAAGATGGGGGATAATTTAGGACTCTGTTCCTGGAAGTCTGGTTTCATGGTTCACTTGTTTCTAAATCTCTGTTTGTCCTAAAGTGGACCAGCCAGCGCAAGGCATGCTGGGAAGTCTGCTGTGGACCAGCTAGTGCAAGGCATGCTGGGAAGACTGCTGTGAGGTGGACAGGGCTGGACAGGCCTTCAGGACCTGACAATGGACAGAAGACTCAAGTGCAATCTAGGCTCTGCAGTGGGGGTCAGGGAGGTCATCCCCTGCCCTGGGCTGGGAGCAGGAACAGGAGGGAAAGGTAGTAGGTGAGACTAAACTTGTTGGGATGTCGGGAGGAGGCACCCTCAAACAGGAACACATTCCTTGCAGATACAGTCCACCACCAACAAAAACTGGAACTCAGCACCAGCTTCCAAGGAAGAAAGATCAGAGAGGAGGTCCTGGCTGCTAGAAACAACTCAGGTGGCTGAAACAGGAGGGCACTTATTTTTTTTTTTACAGAGTGTTTATTTATTTGTTTGTTTGGCTGCATTGGGTCTTAGTTGCAACACTAGACGTCTTCATTGTATCATGTGGGATCTTTCTCTGCAGCACACAGACTCTCTAGTTGAGGTCCATGGGCTTAGTTGCTCCAAGGCATATGGGATCTTGGTTCCCCGACCAGGGATCAAACCCAAATGCCCTGCATTGCCAGGTGGATTCTTAACCACTGGACCGCCAGGTAAGTCCCAAGAGGGCATTTATTATCCCAAGTGATATATTGGCTAAGGTACTTGAGAAGCTACTGTAACAAAAAGACCCCAAAATAAAGTCACTTAAATATTAAGTAAAAGATTGTTTCTCTCTCAAATCATTGCTCCAAGGTGAGTGTGCCAAGGCTGATGGGGCTTCCAAAAGACTGCTGCTGCTGCTGCTAAGTCACTTCAGTCGTGTTCGACTCTGTGTGACCCCATAGACGGCAGCCCACCAGGCTCACCCATCCCTGAGATTCTCCAGGCAAGAATACTGGAGTGGGTTGCCATTTCCTCCTCCAGGAGATTGTCCCGACCCAGGCATCAAACCTGTGATTCCTGCATTGCAGGTGGATTCTTTACTACTGAGGCTCCAAAGGACTCTAGCTGTTGCAATTTTCCAGCTAGTGGGAACAAGAGAGTGCCCAAGGCAAATGTCTTTATTTTTGAAGTATAGTTGGTTTACAATGCTGTGTTAGTTTCTGCCTGTTAAGTCTATTCAGTGGTGTCTGATTCTTTGCAACCCTATGGACTGTAGTCCTCCAAGTTCCTCTGTCCGTGGGATTCTCCAGGCAAGAATACTGGAGTGGGTTGCCATTTCCTCCTCCAGGGGATCTTCCTGACCCAGGGATCAAACCTGCATCTCTTATGTCTCCTGCACTGGCAGGCAGATTCTTCACCACTAGAGCCACATGGGAAGTGTTAGTTTTACTGCACAGCAAAGTGAATGAGTTGTATACATAAACATGAAAAGTGAAAGTGATTCTTTACTGTCTGAACCACGAGGGAAACCCACATATACATATATCCCCTCTCTTTAAAATTCTTTTCCCATGTAGGTCATTACAGAATATTGAGTAGAGTACAATAGGTCCTTATCAGTTGTCTATTTTATATATAGTAGTGTGTAGTGTGAAGGCAAACATCCTTAAGGAAATAATACAGAAATTGTAGGAATCACTTCTGTTTATGTCCCACTGGCCTGGACTTAGTCACATGGCCACACCCAACTGCCAAGGATGCCAGAAAGTGTAGTCTGCAACTGGGGCTCCCAGATGTCCAACTAAAACTCAGTAAGTTTTATTACTAGAAGGATGACGGGAAGAATGGCCACTCAGATCAGATCAGTCGCTCAGTCATGTCCGACTCTGCGACCCCATGAATCGCAGCACGCCAGGCCTCCCGGTCCTTCACCAACTCCCGGAGTTCATTCAGACTCACGTCCATCGAGTCAGTGATGCCATCCAGCCATCTCATCCTCTGTCGTCCCCTTCTCCTCCTCCCCCAATCCCTCCCAGCATCAGAGTCTTCTCCAATGAGTCAACTCTTCGCATGAGGTGGCCAAAATACTGGAGTTTCAGCTTTAGCATCATTCCTTCCGAAGAAATCCCAGGGCTGATCTCCTTCAGAATGGACTGCTTGGATGTCCTTGCAGTCCAAGGGACTCTCAAGAGTCTTCTCCAACACCACAGTTCAAAAGGATCAATTCTTCGGCGCTCAGCCTTCTTCACAGTCCAGCTCTCACATCCATACATGACCATAGGCAAGACCATAGCCTTGACTAGATGGACTTTTGTTGGCAAAGTAATGTCTGCTTTTGAATATGCTATCTAGGTTGGTCATAACTTTCCTTCCAAGGAGTAAGCGTCTTTTAATTTCATGGCTGCAGTCACCATCTGCAGTGATTTTGGAGCCCAGAAAAATAAAGTCTGACACTATTTCCACTGTTTGCCCATCTATTTCCCATGAAGTGATGGGACCAGATGCCATGATCTTCGTTTCCTGAATGTTGAGCTTTAAGCCAACCTTTTCACTCTCCACTTTCACTTTCATCAAGAGGCTTTTTAGTTCCTCTTCACTTTCTGCCAGGAGAAGGCAATGGCACCCCACTCTAGTACTTTGCCTGGAAAATCCCATGGATGGAGGAGCCTGGTAGGCTGCAGTCCATGGGGTTGCTAAGAGTCGGACACGACTGAGTGACTTCACTTTCACTTTCCACTTTCATGCATTGGAGAAGGAAATGGCAACCCACTCTAGAGTTCTTGCCTGGAGAATCCCAGGGACGGGGGAGCCTGGTTTCTGCCATCAGTGGGATCACACAGAGTCGGACACGACTGAAGTGACTTAGCAGCAGCAGCACTTTCTGCCATAAGGGTGGTGTCATCTGCATATCTGAGGTTATTGATATTTCTCCCAGCAATCTTGATTCCAACTTGTGTTTCTTCCAATCCAGCGTTTCTCATGACATACTCTGCATATAAGTTAAATAAGCAGGGTGACAATATACAGCCTTGACGTACTCCTTTTCCTATTTGGAACCAGTCTGTTGTTCCATGTCCAGTTCTAACTGTTGCTTCCTGACCTGCATACAAATTTCTCAAGAGGCAGATCAGGTGGTCTGGTATTCCCATCTCTTTCAGAATTTTCCACAGTTTATTGTGATCTACACAGTCAAAGACTTTGGCATAGTCAATAAAGCAGAAATACATGTTTTTCTGGAACTCTCTTGCTTTTTCCATGATCCAGTGGATGTTGGGAATTTGATCTCTGGTTCCTCTGCCTTTTCTAAAACAAGCTTGAACATCAGGAAGTTCGTGGTTCACATATTGCTGAAGCCTGGCTTGGAGAATTTTGAGCATTACTTTACTAGCGTGTGAAATGAGTGCAATTGTGCGGTAGTTTGAGCATTCTTTGGCATTGCCTTTCTTTGGGAAGAATGGCCACTAGAGGACAGTTAACAATGCCAACCACAAGCAACAAGGAGTCTGGTGATAGGGTTTCTCCTAGGTTGATTGATTCAGTAGCTCACCAATGTCTTCATGTCTTCAAGGATCCAGTGTAGTCTCAAGCTCATTCCCTCATGGCCTCAATATGGCTGCCACTACTCCAGCATCACACCCTTAGGCACTAAAGCAAAAAGGCAGAAAAGAGAATGTTCCTTCCTTGTGTCTATGAAAACTCAGAAATCCCCTTCTCCAACTGACTTCCTCTAACTCTCCTTGGCCAGAATAGCATTACGTGTGCATTCCTGCTCCAATTACTAGCAAAAGGAGTGGAATGACCAAAATTGGCCTAAGACCTGTTGTGAATCACCCTCAGGGCATGTGATATTTCTACTCCATAATCATTTCTAAGAACGTAGAGGACAACTAAAGGAGAAGCTGAACTGTAATGCAGTCCCCTTACAAGGCTCAGGCAACTCCCTGATGCTGAGATGGACTTGCAGAGCTGTCCTGAGCTGGGGCAAGTTTCTAGGTCCTTATGGTCCACAATGATCTGTCACTGGAGACAGGTTGTCCCTGAAGACATGACCTGGGATGAGCCAGTTTCTTCAGCCCAGGCAACTGAGTTCTTCTGGTGTTTCTGCCTCAGGAGCTTGGAGGAAGGATCCCATTGACTCAGCCCCAGGCCTCTGAAGATGAGCCGCCAGTCAGCTGAGGGCCTCTAAGGAGGTGGGATGCAGAGTTTGGAGAAAAATCTACAACTGGGACTAAGTGTCACTGCTGCTTGAAGAGTCCAGAAATAAACCCTTATACTTATGGTCAATTATTTTTACATGGGTAGCAAGACAATTCAATGGGAGAAAATAGTTTTCTCAACATGTGGTGCTAGAAAACTGGATATCAACGAATGAAGTTGGACCTCCCCACACACATCATATTTGAAAACCAATTCAAAATGTATTGTCACGTAAGGGTTAAAACTATAAGACTCAGAAGAAAACATAGGATTTAATCCTTACCAGTTTGGATTAAGCAGTGGTTTAAATATGATACGAAAAGCACAAGTGACTAAAGAAAAAAAGAGTTAAATTGGGCTTCATTAAAATTAAATTTGTTTTTATGTTTCAAAAGGACACCATCAATGAAGGGAAAAGACCAAATTCCCTGGCGGTCCAGTGGTTAGTCAGGACTCTGCACTTTCACTGCTGAGGTCCCTGGCCCAGGAACCAAGATCCCACAAGCTGCCCGGTGCAGCACACACACACAAAAAAGGAGAACCCACAAAATGGAATAATTAATTTTTTCAGTGGAGGAGGGGCGGGGCTTGTAGGATCCTACTGCATGGTTCGTAGGATCTTAGTTCCTTGGCCAGGGATGGAACTCTGTGCCCTGTGCGGTGGAAGTACAACCACTGGACCACCATGGGATTCCCTGGAATCAATTATTAATTTTTATCAATCATATATCTGATAAGGGACTTGTATCTGGAATATATAAAGAATTCTTACAACTAAAAAGCAACAACAAAAAGCAATTAAAAATGGACAATGGAATTAAAATATTTCTTCAGGGAAGATATACAATGACCAAAAAGTACATAAAAAGATGTTCAACATCATTAATCATTTGGGGAACGGAACCAAAGCCACAGTGAGATACCAACTTCACACCCACTTCAGTTCAGTTCAGCCGCTCAATTCTGTCCAACTCTTTGCAACCCTGTGAACCGCAGTATGCCAGGTCTCCCTGTCCATCACCAACTCCCGGAGTCCACCCAAACCCATGTCCATTGAGTCGGTGATGCCATCCAACCATCTCATCCTCTGTCGTCCCCTTCTCCTGCCCTCAATCTTTCCCAGCATCTGGTCACCTGCTGTGAATAACTGACTCATTAGAAAAGACCCTAAGTATTGGAGTTTCAGTTTCAACATCAGTCCTTCCAATGAACACCCGGTTCTTATCTCCTTCAGAATGGACTGGTTGGATGTCCTTGCAGTCCAAGGGACTCTCAAGAGTCTTCTCCAACACCACACTTCAAAAGCATCAATTCTTCGGCGCTCAGCCTTCTTCACAGTCCAGCTCTCACATCCATACATGACCACAGGAAAAACCATAGCGTTGACTAGACAGACCTTTGTTGACAAAGTAATGTCTCTGCTTTTTAATATGCTTTCTAGGTTGGTCATAACCTTCCTTCCAAGGAGTAAGCATCTTTTAATTCCATGGCTGCAATCACCATCTGCAGTGATTTTGGAGCCCAGAAAAAGAAAGTCAGCCACTGTTTCCATTGTTTCCCCATCTATTTCCCATGAAGTGATGGGACCAGATGCCATGATCTTCGTTTTCTGAATGTTGAGCTTTAAGCCAACTTTTTCACTTTACTGTTTCACTTTCATCAAGAGGCTTTTTAGTTCCTCTTCACTTTCTGCCATAAGGGTGGTGTCATCTGCATATCTGAGGTTATTGAGATTTCTCCTGGCAATCTTGATTCCAGCTTGTGCTTCTTCCAGCCCAGCGTTTCTCATGATGTACTCTGCATATAAGTTAAATAAGCAGGGTGACAATATACAGCCTTGACGTACTCCTTTTCCTATTTCCTGTTGTTACATGTCCAGTTCTCACTGTTGCTTCCTGACCTGCATATAAGTTTCTCAAGAGGCAGGTCAGGTGGTCTGATATTCCTATCTCCTTCAGAATTTTCCACAGTTTATTGTGATCCACACAGTCAAAGGCTTTGGCATAGTCAATAAAGCAGAAATAGATGTTTTTCTGGAAACCCACTAGGATGGCTATAATCAGAAAGATGAGACAATGACAAGTGTCCGAGGCTGGGGGACATAAAACGGTGTAGCCACTTTGGAAAACAGTTGGGCAATTTCCCAAAAAGCTAAGCATGGAGTTACCTCATGACCCAGAAACTCCCTTTACCTGCATATACCCAAGAGAGCTGAAAACATGTATCCACACAAAAACACGTATATGAATGTTCTTTTTTTTTTTGGCTGTGCTGGATCTTAGTTGCAGCATGTAGGATCTAGCTCCCCAACCAGACACAGAACCCAGACCCCAGGCATTGGGAGCACAGAGTCTCAGACACTGGACCGCCAGGGAAGTCCCACATACATAAGTGTTTATAGCAGGATCATCATTATAGCCAAAGGTGATAACAACCCAAATATCCACCGACTGATGAACGGGTATGTCCATACAATGGAATATTATTCCACAATAAAATGGAAGGAAGTACTGCCACATGATATAACACAGATGAACTCTGAAAACATGAGTGAAAAGAGCCAGACAGAAAAGGCTTTAGAATCGTTATGAATAGATTCATACGATTCTAATAGAATCATATGATACTATTTATATGCTATGCTAAGTCACTTCAGTCGTGTCCGACTCTGTGTGACCCCATAGACGGCAGCCCACCAGGCTTCCCTGTCCCTGGGATTCTCCAGGCAAGAACACTGGAGTGGGTTGCCATTTCCTTCTCCAGTGTATGAAAGTGAAAAGAGAAAGTGAAGTTGCTCAGTCATGTCAGACTCTTAGCGACCCCATGGACTGCAGCCTACCAGCCTCCTCCGTCCGTGGGATTTTCCAGGCAAGAGTACTGGAGTGGGGTGCCATTGCCTTCTCCAATTTATATATTTATTTTTCTCTCTTCTATTTATATAGAATGTACCAAACAGGCAAATCCATAGAGACAGAAAACAGATTAGTGGTTGCCAGGGACTGGAGAGAATGAGGAAGGGAAGTGACTGTTAATAGGAACAGCGGTTCTTTTTGGAATGATGAAAATGTTCTAAAATTAGTAATGATGGCTGCCTAATTCTGTGAATATACTTTAAAAAAAAAAACAATGGGGCAAATGCTATGGTAATAATAATACTATTTTTAGATATATAACTTATATTTTATATGTTATATATACTTACTTTATCTGTTTACCTTGGTCTCAGGGATAAGGAGACTAGCATGGCCTTGCGGCAGTCCCAGCTTCCAATTCCGTGAAACCATTGATCTGTCCACTGTTGGAAACACTCCCACTGCAAGTTTTAGGAAAAGCAAACAAAAATTCTGTGAGCCATCGCCAGGTATAGTCATGATTCCTGACTGTGTGTTTTGTTACGGGATATGTTGGTCTCTGATTCACAGACGGTGTAGTCTCTAAAGTCAGGACCCCTTTTTTCAGGTGTTGCTTCCCAACTTGTCATCCCTTGAATCTTCATGGTATGGGTCATGCCCCACTCTCTTTGACCAGCTGTTTCTTTTTATTTTTTTTAAAAAAAATTTATTTATTTATTTTTGGCCATGCTGGGTCTTTGCGGCCGTGCTCGGGCTTTCTCTGGCTGCAGTGAGTGGGGTCTTCTTGTTGCAGAGGCTTCTCTTGCTGCAGAGCACGGGCTCCAGAGCATGCAGGCACCAGGAGAACAAAGCATACGGGTTTAGCTGCCCCTGGGATGTGGGATCTTCCTGAACCAGGGATTGAACCTGTGTTCCCTGAATTGGCAGCTGTATTCTTAGCCACTGGACCACCAGGGAAGTCCCGAACCAGCTGTTTCTGAGTGGCAAAATGCCGGTGTCCAGCCCTGGTGGATCCAGGGAATTCAAAGGGGAGACGACTTAGGCGATCAGGAAACAACAGCTTATTAAAATATTAATTAAGGATATAAAGAATGGTGAAATAAGGATAGCTCAGTGAAGAAATTTAGTGAAGGAAAGAGGCTGAATAAAATTCCAAAGCAAGGAATTTATGTCACCTACATAGGCCGCAGGCGTCCTCCCGTTCTCCCGAAGGGGAGGAGATACTAAGGCCTCCCCGGTCAGATCTTAGAAGCCCAGGCAAAATTAGTAGGCTTGACGAGCTTCCCCGCCCCAGAGGAAAATTTAGCCAGAAGGTGAGAGAAAGAACGACATGGAGACACCAAATTTCGGCGATCCAAAAGGAAAGACTTTATTTTCCAAAGTAGTTTTATACCTTAAGTTTTGCATAGAGGATAATGGGGAAAGGGGTGGATTCATGCAAGGACAGCAGTCCCTGAACCAGGCTTTCAAACTTATCACATGCAAAAGTTTAGGTGATTTACATCATCTTCTGGCCAGGAGACCTGTTAACATTTTAAGAAACTTATTTTTCTCTAAAGGTGATTATTCTAAAGTCAGGCACCAGCCTCCAAAAAGCATTGGATAAAGTTGCATTCCTATAGGGCAAAGGTGAGGTGGGCTCAATCAAGAAAAGAATTAACTCAAGGGTCCAAGGTTACAAACATTCAGGCTACTACTTACATTTCTATACACCAATTATAACAATACACTGCCAAGGACACAGTAGGTAAGGGATATGGAGACTTAGCAGCAAACATTGGCCCTACAAGTGAAAAACCCTTCACCAATACAATTTCTAATCAATCTTTTAACTGCTCAAAGGAATCTGTATTTAGACAGTTTAGAACATCTCATGCCTCTCACAGTTGGAGAGGCTCTGAACAATCTCATGTGGCCGGAAAAACCTATTCAGGCAGGCTAGAGGATTTCCAAAAGAGTTTGTAGGTTGAAACACTGTCACACCCAGGAATTATTAACTGGAGCTGTAAGTTAACTCTTTTTCCAGAGAGAGGTAGTGGGGGACAGCCCCCCGTAAAGTCAGAGGTGTAGGTGAGAGCACAAAGCAGAAAGTAGGCAGACTCTGGTTTTGGGAGTAGATGCTCAAGAATTTCCAGGGGGCTCCTGAGGCTAAATCTCGCATTTGCGTATGCCAAGCCTCCTTCCTCATGACCCACGGGCGGAGCTCGATCCCCACATCAAAACATCTTAGAGACAATAGGTTACTAAGGCCCACTCCGCCCTGGCTTGTAGATGAAGTGTGCCCAGTCGTTCTCGCCCAGCTATCAAGCAGGACAGGGGCAGGGGAGTGGCAGCTGTGACCCCAGCTTGCTTTAAAGTCATGAGTGAGATGGGAACCCCATCCCCACCTCACCCCCACCCCCACCCCAGCTGAAATGTTTAGGAAGAGTTTATTTCACTAGAAAGGAAACAAGGATTGAATAGTGACGGCTGAGAGAGAAAGAATTTTACCATCAAGATTCTGCAAGATAATATTCAAAATGGAAATGATGATGAACCAAAACAATGTGAATGGACTGAAAAATTATTGTTGTTTTTGTTCGGTTGCTGAGTCTTATCTGAGTCTTTTGCGACTCCATGGACTGACGCCCACCAGGCAAGCTCCTCTGTCCATGGGATTTTCCAGGCAAGAATCCTGGAGTGGGTTGCCATTTCCTTCTCCAAGGATCTTCCTGACCCAGGGACTGAACCCAAATCTCCTGCATTGGCAGGTGGGTTCTTTACCACTGAGCCACCTGGGAAGCCTATACCAAACACCACTGAACTTTATACTTAAAAATGCTTGAGAGGGGACTTGCTGGTGGTCCAGTTGTCAAGATTCCACGCTTCCAATGCAGAGGGAGTGGGTTCAATCCTTGGTCTGGGAACTAAGACCCCATATGCCTTGTGGCCAAAAAAAAATTATTTTTAAATGAGAGGATACATTATATGTTATGCATGTTTTACCACAATTAGGTTTTTTAAAATGATAATAAAAAGGAGATGGGAAGTGTGAGGCCAGGTCAGGAAACACTATGGCAAAGTCAGTGGTTCGAAGTTGAAAGCCATCCAACAGATATGTGTCAAGGCTGACTTGTGCTTAAAAGCCAGAGGTCCCAAACCACAAGGTCCTCAAACTTCAGGGAAATTGAAACAGCTCACTATTTGCCTTTAGCAATTCACTGTTTTTAAAGCAGCACGGAACTCTCTCATGACAAAACTTTTTTGGTCTGAAAGACCAGGCTGACTCCAATGAATAAACTGTCTGTTTAAACGGGGGCGGGGGGGGGTGGGGAGGAAGAGTGATGACAATGATAATGGTATGATTGATGATGGTAGTGGCAGTGGCTGCTAACATTTTCCAGCCCTTATTCTCAGCCAAGCACTATCATGGCATGCTAAGTCACTTCAGTTGTGTCCGACTCTGTGCGATCCTATGGACTGTAGCCCTCTAGGCTCCTCTGTCCATGTGATTCTCCATGCAAGAATGCCAGAGCAGGTTGGCATGCCCTCCTCCAGGGGATCTTCCCAAGCCAGGGATCAAACCCACGTCTCTTAGGTTTCCTGCACTGGCGGCAGCTTCTTTATCACTAGCGCCACCTAAGCACCTTTTATACGCTAACTCCTTTACTCCACATTCAGCCTTTGAGGAAGGGTATATATTGACCCCACTTCACAATATCTGGAAACACCTTCTAAGTCAGGATGATTCATTTGTAGTCAATGTCATTTTGACATTGGTCTTTCCACTTCTGTGTTTGGCCAGGAAATGTCTGACTCCTGATGAAACATGTGAGGTGAGTCCCCCTGGATAAGATCAGAGAGAGGCCAGCATGGGGACTGTGCCCCTGGAACCAGCTACCTGGCTTCCCTGCCCTCAGACCTCCGTTCTCAGCCAGTGCTGCCCTGTCACCCTCTCTTCCATTTCTGCCTCTGCCTTAGCCTCACCATGCTGGGGCTCCAGGCTCCATCTCCTGGCAACTCCACCTCCCCTTTCACATCTGCCTGCGTCTCCCCCGACCCCTGAGCCTCCCCATTCTGTTCCCTGTCCCAGCAAAGTCCCCACCTAACCAGAAACCTAAGAGAAGCCAAATAAACCTGAATATTTCTTCACCAGGAAACTCCACATCCTAGCCATACTGGAAAAACAAGCATTTTTTTTTTTTTTTTTAATCAGAGTTCATGAAACCTCCAATTACTTTGCAATGTTTTGGCAGAGAACAAAACAAACAAAAACCAGCATTTCACAAAATGGATTTCTGGCTATTGCAAAATGATCATCAACTGTCCCTACTTCCCAGAGAGACTGAAAGGAAAATTCATTTGCAAACAGCTTCTCACTTTCCATTTGGGTTTTAAATATATTCCGACCCCTAGTTCAATTACAGAAGGTCAGAACTGAGGTTGAGGGAAAATATTCACACAAAGAAAAGGAAGACAAGATCAGCATCCAGTCCAGAGCCAAGAAACTGCTGGAAGCCTTCAGCCCAGCCCAACCCTTTCCCATTAAAAAGCCACAGAATTTCAGGACTGAAAGTTACTGTAGACCTACTGGCCCAGCTGTTACATCCCTGGACAAGCATTTTCCCTCCCATTTGGATTGTCTATAAATTACCATGATTTGATATGTGAAAACAAACACTGGTGTTAACAATGGCTTAAAGAAGGTAAACTCTTGAGAAACCCTTGGACAGGAAGGAGATCAAACCAGTCCATCCTAAAGGAAATCAACCCTGAATATTCATTGGAAGAATTGATGCTGAAGTGGAAGCTCCAATACTTTGGCCACCTGATGTGAAGAGCTGACTCACTGGAAAAGACCCTGATGCTGGGAAAGATTGAGGGCAGGAAGAGAAGGGGACAACAGAGGATGAGATGATTGGATGGCATCACTGACTCAATGGACATGAGTTTGAGCAAACTCTGGAAGATGGTAAAGGACAGGGAAGCCTGGCATGGTGCAGTCCACAGGGTCACAAAGAGTTGGACACAACTGATTGATGAAACAACAAAAGAAGGCAAATTTTTTTCTCTTAGGTAAGAGGCCAGAGGTGGGAAGTTAGGGCTCAAGGATTTATCCACCCCCCAAATTCATTCAAACACCCCAGGCTTTGGCTACTCTGTCCATTCACACTCAGTTTTCATCTCATGGTCCAAAGCAGTTGCTCCAGCTCCTGCCATTGCACCCATACTCAGCCAGCAGACCTGACCCAGAGATCACTCTCATCACTTCTGTTCTCAAGGGGAACTGAGGGAAAAAAAAACAACAACACAAAAACAGTTGTTAGTTGGGAAGCCAGGTGCCCGACCAAAAAATCTGTTGCTATATAAGATAGAAAAATGGGTATTAGGGAGGAACTGGCCATGTCTGCCACAGAGGGCTCCTATGGAAAAACGCAAGTCATTTTATGACACAAATTTCCAGAATTCATTGTGCTGAAGCATGAAGAATGTCACATTTTGTTTTATTTGGAACTCGCTAGCATCTTGGGCACAGTTCCACTTTGTTGTTAATGCCAAAATCACATCTCAAGAAAAAAATGTAATGGCTTTTGGACTTGGCTGCTGGTGGACTCAGGACTGCTTAGGCTTGATTCTGGGCTCTCTTCTCACAAGGCAAATGGCTTTGGGCAAGTTACCTACCTGCTTCTGACTCAGTTTCCTCATCTGTAAAATCAGGGATGTGGTAGTCTCCAAAGATGACCCCAAACAGTCCCAGCCCCCTCCCCCCATACACACAGTCCCCTCCTCCATCAAGACCTGAAGCTTACATCTAACTATCTAACCCTTGAGTCTGGGATGGGACTAGGACCCAGCAGAAGTGCTGGGCGTGCCACTCTGGGCCTGATGTTTAAGAAAACAGGCAGTTTCTACTTCTTCCCTCTTGTACCTGAATGCCATGCTGTGAGGAAGCCTAAGCAGCTGCCTGGACAGGCCTGCACGGAAGATAACTAGGCTCCTAGCTCATCCAACAGTCTCCACTGAGCTCCCAGCCTTGTGAGGGAGCCCTGTGGGAAGGGAATTTTCTGGGCAGTCAGTCAGCTATCCCTGTTGATGCCATGTAGAGCTGAGGGATGATCCTGCCGAGTCTATGAAATTGCAAACTGAGCAAGAGATGATTGTTGTTTTAAGCTGCTAAATTTGGGGATGGTTTTTAATGCAGCAACAGATGTGGGTGTTTAAGCACTAAGTTGTGTCTGCCTCTTTTGTGACCCCATGGACTGTAGCCCGCTAGGCTCCTCTGTCCATGGGATTTTCCAGGCAAGGGTATTGAAGTGGGTTGCCATTTCCATATCCAGGGCATCTTCCTGACCTAGGGATCGAATCCCCATCTCCTGCATTGTAGGCGGATTCTTTACCACTGAGCCACCAGTGAAATGCACAGCAATAGATGACCAGAAGGCAAATTGATAGGTACAACTAGGATGCTGTTGAAATAAAAACTTTAAACATGTGGCACTGGTTTGGGAACCAGATGGTAGGAAGGGCCTCGAGGAAACTGTTAGTGAAGCTTAAAGAACCGTGAGGAGACTGCTATTGGATGCTGAAGAAAATAGGACCCCAAGAAAAACAAACATCATATATTAACACATACATGTGGAATCTAGAAAAACGATGCAGATGAACTCATTTGCAAAGCAGAAAGAGAGACATAGACAGAGAGAACAAACACATGGACACCAAGAGGAAAAGGAGCGGGGGGAAGAACTGGGAGATCGGGGTTGACATACATACAATACTACGTATAAAACAAATAGTGAGAACGGACTGTACAGCACGGGGAACTCTACTCAGGCTCTGTGGTGACCTAAATGGGAAGGAAATCCAAAAAAGGGGAAATATGTACACGCAGAGCTGTACAGGGGAGACTAACACATGGTAAAGCGACTATAATCCAATAAAAAGAAAAATTAATTAACTGAAAATAAAATTTGAAAAAAAACTAGGACCCCAGTCGGTAGCCAAGGTTGGATAAAAGCAGACACTTGTGAGTAGACACTGAGTGAGCAGGCGGCCTCAGTGTCCTCATCTGTGGAATGGTGGTGATATAGCCATCTTCCTCCCACAGTGGCCGAAGGAATGGATGAGTATGTGCACAGTGTCAGGGAAATAGCAAACATTCTCCTTTCATCAGCAGCCGAATCATCTAATGAACAGAGGAATGGAATTCATTGTAAAACCATAAGGTAGACAGAAAAGGCTTTCAGATCAGATCAGTCGCTCAGTCATGTCCGACTCTTTGCGACCCCATGAATCACAGCACGCCAGGCCTCCCTGTCCATCACCAACTCCCGGAGGTCACTGAGACTCACATCCATCGAGTCAGTGATGCCATCCAGCCATCTCATCCTCTGTCGTCCCCTTCTCCTCTTGCCCCCAATCCCTCCCAGCATCAGAGTCTTCTCCAATGAGTCAACTCTTCGCATGAGGTGGCCAAAGTACTGGAGTTTCAGCTTTAGCATCATTCCTTCCAAAGAAATCCCAGGGCTGATCTCCTTCAGAATGGACTGCTTGGATCTCCTTGCAGTCCAAGGGACTCTCAAGAGTCTTCTCCAACACCACAGTTCAAAAGCATCAATTCTTCAGCGCTCAGCCTTCTTCACAGTCCAACTCTCACATCCATACATGACCACAGTAAAAATCATAGCCTTGACTAGGCGAACCTTTGTTGGCAAAGTGATGTCTCTGCTTTTGAATATGTGATCTAGGTTGGTCATAACTTTTCTTCCAAGGAGTAAGCGTCTTTTAATTTCATGGCTGCAGTCACCATCTGCAGTGATTTTGGAGCCCAGAAAAGGCTATAATTAACCTCATTTTACAGACGAGAAAATTGAAGCTCAGAGGTATTAAAAAGGTTGCCAGAGACAGAATGGGTACAATTATTCTCATTTTACAGGTGAGGAAACTGAGGCTCAGGAAGTTAAGTAACAAACTCAAGGTCAAAGGCAGTGTCAAAGGCAGGCCCAGGCTTCCTCTCTGTCCTCAGTCACATCCCCCTCTTTAGGATTCTGCCCTAACCCAGCAGGATTTCACAGAAGGCACAGGTGGCCGCCGTCACCAATGGCCAGGAGGACAAGTGGCCTGGGATGATGGGAGGCTCTGCAGTAGCTTGAACCTTCCGGCTCAGGTCTCACCTGCTCAAGCGTTGCAGGGAGTCCCCTGGGAAATGTTGGCTCAGGAACGCCCTCCCCCTCCCAGTGGGCTCAGCACCTGCTCCTGCCTAGGAGGATGGAGATGGGGGAAGAGGGGGAGTGCGGGGGCAGTGGGGAGGGCTGGACTTGGAGACCCTCAGGACCTCACCCCCAGCTGGCTGGTGCACCATTATTGGGTCCTTTGGGTTTAAGGTGCTATATGACTCATTGGAGAAGACTCTGATGCTGGGAGAGATTGAGGGCAGGAGGAGAAGGAAGGGGACGACAGAGGATGAGATGGCTGGATGGCATCACTGACTCGATGAATGTGAGTCTGAGTGACCTTCGACAGCTGGTGATGGATAGGGAGGCCTGGCGTGCTGCAGTTCATGGGGTCGCAAAGAGTCGGACACGACTAAGCGACTGATCTGATCTGATGGCTGGAACTTCGTCAAGAAACAGAAATTGCCGGGAAGCAAGTGTTAAAAGTTCCTAATGGGTAGCAGACAGCAAGGGCTGGGTGTCTTTCTGCATTTTTTGTCAAAGGATGTAATCTGTTTGGAAGGAAGGAAAGTGAAAAGGCATGGAAGAAAAGTCCAGAGTGTGGAAGTCAGAGGCAGGGTGGACTGGCATTTACGGGAGATTTGAGGGCGGGCCGGGGAAGACTGCAGTTCGGAAAGGCTCACGCGAATGAAGAACGTTCTTTGTGCCCGGCTCTGAGCTCCATGAACCCGCCAGGTGGGGACCCCCAGCGGCGAGCCGTCTACAGGTGCCGCCCAGCGGACCCCAGCGCGGCCTCTGTGCAAGCTCTCCATCCCACCGACCTCTGGAGAACCAGGGGCGCAGAAGAACTAGGGGGATCCGGCTAGACGAGCTGAGCGCAGCGGGGCAATAAACCGGAGAAAGGCCGACGCGGGAAGGAGCTGGAGGGGGACAGGAGGAGGATTTTTGTCTTGAGCGCCGCGGGGCTCGGTGCTGCCTCCTGGGAGGCAGATGCGGGGTTTCAGAGGCGCCCGGGGACACCCGCCGCCTCCCGGGGTGTCTGCGGGCGCCCTCGACGAAGGCCGCGGGGCGGGGGACGCAGGCCTCGGCAGGTGGACCCCGGCCCCTCATCGGCGCCCCAGCCGGCCTCTCCCGCCCTGGCCTAGGGCCCCCCCGACCCCCAGATCTCGCAACCTCAGGGCTGTGCCCCCGGCCTGGAACCCTTCCTCCACGCATTTAACCCGCGTCCTGCCAGGCCTCCCCAGCAGCCTCCCTCGGCCGTGCACCCCGCCCGGGGACAGTTTCCCCAGAGCCCCACAGCCCTCGGGTCCAGCGTCCTCTCCCCTCCCTATCGAGGGGTCCGCAGGCTCTGACAGACAGACGCCGACAGAACCGGAACAGCTGGATGGGCGGGGACCCGGGGCGAGGCGGGTCAGCCCCCTCCTCCCCCATGGACCCCCCACGCCCGCCTCCCAGGGGCGGCCATGTGGATGGAGGCAGAGACAACCCGACCCGGCGCGGCCGCAGTGAGCCCTTTCCTGGCCCGAGGCCGCCCCCTGCAGGCCAGAGCCTTCCAGCGGGCACGTTCCCTGGCTCGAAGCGCCCCCAAGTCTGATCTCTGGCCGGGTGCGCCCGTGAGAGCCTCCCTCGACCTCTCCCCAGAATCCACGACTGTAGGTCTCTGAATCAGACCGTGCGCCTCCTGGTGAACACTGGAGAAGGAGCGGCCCGGAGGGCAGATCTGAATCCTCCAATACCCGGCCTTTTGTCTCCGACCGCCCGCCTCCCCCCCCCCCCCCCCCCCCCCCCCCCCCCCCCCCCCCCCCCCCCCCCCCCCCCCCCCCCCCCGCCCCAACTCCCCCGGCTGACAAGCGCACACCCTGGGCACCCACGACAGGTGCTCACACACATTCACCTGTGCCTGCTCAAACACACATCCACAGCGCCCTATCTGAAAGTATGGTCCACCCTTCTGCCCACCTCACCTCGCCTGGGTCATCCCCAGATGGTGGTCCCCAGGCCTTGCCTCCTCCCTCAACCCCTCTTGCTGCTCAGGTTAGCTGCAGGGCAGGGGTGCGTGCCTGCTCAGCCCCTCTGTCCTGTCTGACCCCAGGGACTGTGGCCCACCAGGCTCCTCCAACCAGGGGGATCTCCCAGACAAAGATACTGGAGTGGATTGCCGTTTCCCCCTCCAGGGGAGTCTTCCTGACCCAGGGATATAATCAGAGTCTCCTGTGTCTCCTGCACTGGCAGGTTCTTTACCCGTGAGCCACCTGGGAAGCGAGGGCAGGGGTAGTATTGGTATTTCCCAGAATCCCCCAGGGATGCCCACCTTCCAGACTAGGCCCTTCCACTGCCTACTCACACATAACCCACTTATGAGCCAGGCCCCTGGGAACAGACTGCGGAAGAAGTTAGCACTGCTCTAAGAGTGGGGCTGATAATGACTAGGCGTGACTGCACCTTAGCGAGAAGGGCTATGTTGTGTGGAATTTTAGGTCACGTGACAGACTGTGGTGGGGAAGGAGATCTCAGTAATCTCCCCCAACCTCTTTATTGACTAATTCATCATCTTTTCTCCTTGATTTCAAATGCCACCTGTATCCTTTGGTCTGTTTCTGGACTCTCAAATGGTTCCATTGACGTCCACTCTGCACTGGACAGGGCTTCCCAGGTGGCGCTAGTGGTAAAGAACCCACCTGCAATGCAGGGGACATAATGAGACGCAGGTTCGATCCCTGGGTTGGGAAGATCCCCTGGAGGAGGACATGGCAACCCACTCCAGTGTTCTTGCCTAAAGAATCCCAGGGATAGAAGAACCTGGAGGGCTACAGTCCATAGGGTTGCAAAGAGTCGGATACGACTGAGTGACTGAGCGCACAAACACACACATAAACACAATTTACAAGAGTCCACACTTGGTGGTGTACAGTGCTGAGCTAGACAAATGCATGTCAGGGGTCCACCATTACGGAATCACACAGAATAATTTCACTGCTCTGAACATCCACTGTTCATCCTTCTCCCTGCTCCCCTAGGACCCCAGGCATTGATCTTTTTATTGTGTGTATAGTTTTGCCTTTTCCAGAATGTCATATAGCTGGAATCATACAGTAAATAGCCTTTCCAGACTGACCTCTTTAACTAATTGATAGTTGGAAGTTACTCGACATCTTTTTTGTGGCTTGATACCAAAATTTCATTTTAGTGCTGAATAATATTCTGCTTTATGGATGTATGTTTCACTATCCATTCACCTATGGAAGGACATCATGATTGCTTTTTAGGTTTCAGCAATTATGAAAACATTATGAAATTAATCATTTAATATTAATAAATTATGGAATCATAAAACTGCTATAAATATCTATGTACAGGTTTTTGTGTGGACATAAGTAAACGCCTTGAGTAAACGCCTTGGAGTGTGATTGCTGGGGCTGCTTTGCATTTCCACCAGCAATGAATCAGACTTCCTGTTGCTCCACCTCCATAGGAGGTGTTTTTTGGAGCTGTGGGTTTTGTTTTGTTTTTCTGTTTTCTTGGATCTTAGTCATTTGGATTTTAATAGGTATGTAGTGGTATCTCACTATTTTAATTTGCAGTTTCCTAAACTGAGTGACTGAACTGAAATGAATATATATTATATTGGCCATCTTTTCCTATGCTTATGTGCTATATGTATATCGTCTTGGTGAGGTGTCTGCCTAGATCTTTAAACCATTTTAAACTGGGTCACTCTTTTTTTTTTTCTCATTGCTGGGTTAGAAGCGTTCTTTGTATATTTCACATATAAGTTATCAGGTATGTGTTTTTCAAATATTTTCTCCCAGTGTCTGACTTGTCTGTTTATCTCCTTGATGGAGTTCTACTTTAAAAAGCCCGTGGTGGCTGAGTGGTACAGAATTCGCCTGTCCATGCAAGAGACACGGGTTCAATTTCTGATCTGGGAAGATTTCACATGCCCTGGAGAAGCTGAGTCCGTGTGCCACAGCCATTTAGCCTGTGCCCTCGAGCCCAGGGGCTGCAACTACCGGGGCCACATGCCCTAGAGCCCCCGCTCCACAAGAAAAGCCACCACAGGGAGAAGCCTGAGCACCTCAAAGAAGAGTAGCCCACGCTCGCCACAACTAGAGAAAACCCACGCACAGCAACAAACACCCACCATAGTAAAAAAAAAAAAAAAAAAAATCTTAAAAAAAAAACAACGCCAAGACTTCCCTAGTGATCAAGTGGCTAAGACTCCATGCTCCCAATGCTGTCTGAATTCAGTCGCTGATCAAGGAACTGGATCCCATATGCCAAAACTAAGGCCCAGTGCAGTCAAATAAATAAATATTAAAGAAAAAAGAAGCCCATTGTTGGCCCTGCCTCTGCCTTAGCCTCTAATCCAGCTTCTATCAGTAGTAAGGATATATTAATTCCTGACTTCCTTGTCTTCCTCTCAGTGGATCTGAACATTTGCAGGAGGAAAGGGTCACTGTATTAAGCCCCTACTTCCACAACTGTTGTAATGAAGATCCAATGCTTTTGTCTTTATAAAGCGGTTGGAACAGGGCCTGAAACATATTAAGTGCTCAACTGCTGTGGAAAATTATAACAACAAGCATCACGTCTTTTAACAGCGAATAGAGTCAGTCCTTCCCTTCCTCATTACTCTTCCTTTTCAGAATTTTCCTAGCTATTTTCACACATTTACTCTTCTAGATGAGCCATTTGACTAATTTTTAAATATCCTATTTGGATTTTTTAAATGAGTAAGTGATTCAGGAAAAAAAAAAGGGCATTTTAATGATGTTGATTAGATTTCTCATTCAAGAATAAAGCCTGTCTTTTTATTTAAGTCTTTCTTCACATAGGACTTACACAATCCTTACCTGGGGTTATCCAGGGGGGTGGTGGTGAAGGAGGAAATAGAACAGGCTCCCTCTTGAAAGCAGGACTCCATCTTGGGCTGGACTGTGGACTTTGAGCTATATGCCCAGTATCCGTGGAAACGACTTATCAACCGGAAAACCAGACCCCCCCCTCTGCCCCCCAACATGGAAGAGCCCCAGGGCTCATACCTAGACTCTCTGTCGCCTATAAGAATACCCTAATCATCTGTGTAACCGAATAGAATCATACATTCTGTTATGCTTATTGGGGTATGACCACAGGCCTATTGATAATTATCCACTGTTGACTACCTGGGCTTAAGGCAGATGAATCATGGATTAACTTTGTATCTTTCTTTTCTTTTGTTCAGACTAGTTTCAGGGAATTTGGGGAGGTGAGTTTGGGCACATACACTTAGGGTATATAAGGTTTTTACAAAAACTGGTCGGGGTCCTTGGCTAAGAGGAGACTCTGCCTTGGGCCTGCCAGTGTAATGAACTGCACTCTGCTATCTGCCTTGTCCTTCTGAGTGAGTTTGTTTCCCAGAACACGTGGCTACAACAGTGTCAGGGGTGTTAGTATTCCAGCCTTCTGCAGACTTTCTGGGACCTGAAAGGTCACCTTTGTCATCCTGTCCACACCAGTGAAAACACGGTGTCAGGGAGTGGGGTAGGGATAGCCAATTAGCTGATGACCTCCTGGGATTGAATCCCACTTTACAAGTGACAGAACTGAGAATTCCAGTGGCCTGCCTAAGACCCAGAGCAGGTAAGAGGTGGAGGGATTCAGATGGGGTTGCCTGTAGCTGTTCCACGTGGAAAGGGAGGGCAATGCTGGTTTCCTCGCCTAATTTCAGGATTTTCTGTCATTCTCATATTGTCCACCTGGGGGCGCCAGATAACAAGGTTGTGAAAGCAGCTTGCAGAGAGCTCTGGGGCCCCAGAGCTTTTTGCTTCTGCTCACCAGCTCCTCCTCCACGCAGGCCCAGGGGCCTGGAGAGAAGCCCCAGGTGACATCTTTTGCTCGCCCTCCCCAGCTCTGAGTGTGAGAGGCCTGGCCTGTGCTGATTAAGGTCACACATCAAGACGCGGGCTGTCTGGCCCCATCACTGGCCTCTCACCAGGCCAGCCAGGCCCTGGGCCTTGCCCCCTCACCTCCTCCATCACCAGAACTCCTTTTTCTTCTCCCCTTTTCCCCTCCCTCTCCTTCTCCATCTTTGCCTTAAAGCTGAGGCCCCACACAGGTGACCTCCAGGGCCTGCCTGGCCTTCCCTCCTTCTTGGTGCCCACCCCCGCCATCTCCCTCTGTCACACCTGTTTCTGGGCCTGCACCCCATCCCTGCAGCTCCCGAAGGCAGGCCGCAGGGGCCTCCATGCAGTGTGCAGAGCACACCAACAGCCCGAGGTCCCCTGGGGTAGAGAAGTGTTTCCGGACAGGACATTGCTCCGCAGGACCAAACCTCAGGGGGGCTGCCCTGGGGTCCTCTGCCCCTGGCATTCCCAGCAGGGTTGGACTGTGGGACTTGACTTTCTATTAACCAGACCCCAAGCAACTGACCAACCAGAGCTGCCAGGTCTTAGTCTACGGAGAGGACACACGTTAGTATACACAGAGGGACTCACCTGAGTGTGGGCACGTCCCACTGGGGCCAGGGGGTCCTTGAGTCAGAATCTCAACAGAATATGTTTAGATTAATATACAGAATCTGTATATTAAAAAGCAGAGACATCACTTTGCTAACAAAGGTCCGTATAATCAAAGCTATGGTTTTTCCAGTAGTCATGTATGGAGGTGAGAGTTGGACCATAAAGAAAGCTGAGCGCCAAAGAATTGATGCTTTTAAACTGTGGTGCTGGAGAAGACTCTTGAGAGTCCCTTGGACTGCAAGGAGAACCAACCAGTCCATTCTAAAGGAGATCAGTCCTGGGTATTCATTGGAAGGACTGATGTAGAAGCTGAAATTCCAATACTTTGGCCACTTCATGAGAAGAGCTGACTCATTGGAAAAGACCTTGATGATGGGAAAGATTGAGGGCAGGAGGAGAAGGAGGTGACAGGGGATGAGATGGTTGGATGGCATCACCGACTCAATGGACATCAGTTTGAGCCAACTCTGGGAGTTGGTGATGGACAGGGAGGCCTGGCGTGCTGCAGTCCATGGGGTCGCAAAGAGTCGGACACGACTGAGCAACTGAACAGCAACAAGGTGTGGCTGGCATTCACTAACGTGGACTGTCGAGGAGAGAAAGCGCCTACCTTTTCAAGTCTCTTTCCTACCTTCTGTGGAGAAGAGAGCTCAGTTCAGGGCGAGGACACCTGACCACCTCTGAGCACCTTCTGTCCAGAGGACAGCAAGCCCTGATTGGGCCTCTGGTCATCCCAGTGCACAGGTAGAATGTGTTCCCATAATCTCCACTGTGCTTATCTTTATGGTTACTTTCTATTTCTGACAAGGGGTCCTTGTCCTCTACTAGTGATGACATAGTTTCTTTTTTAAGGAAAAAATCAGTCAGTTCAGTCGATCACTCGTGTCCGACTCTTTGTGACCCCATGAATCACAGCATGCCAGGCCTCCCTGTCCATCACCAACTCCCAGAGTCCACCCAAACCCATGTCCATCGAGTCCATGATGCCATCCAACCACTTCATCCTCTGTCTTCTCCTCCTCCTGCCCTCAATCTTTCCCAGCATCAGAGTCTTTTCCAATGAGTCAGCTCTTCTCATGAAGTGACCAAAGTATTGGAGTTTCAGCTTTAGCATCATCCTTCCAATGAACACCCAGGACTGATCTCCTTTAGGATAGACTGGTTGGGTCTCCTTGCAGTCCAAGGGACTCTCAAGAGTCTTCTCCAACACCACAGTTCAAAAGCATCAATTCTTCGGCGCTCAGCTTTCTTTATAGTCCAACTCTCATGTCCATACATGACCACTGGGAAAACCATAGCTTTGATTATACGGACCTTTGTTGGCAAAGTAATGTCTCTGCTTTTTAATATGCTGTCTAGGTTGGTCATCGGGGAAGGCAATGGCACCCCACCCCAGTACTTTTGCCTGGAAAATCCCATGGACGGAGGAGCCTGGTAGGCTCCAGTCCGTGGGGTCGCTAAGAGTCGGACACGACTGAGCGACTTCACTTTGACTTTTCACTTTCATGCATTGGAGAAGGAAATGGCAACCCACTCCAGTGTTCTTGCCTGGAGAATCCCAGGGACAGGGGAGCCTGGTGAGCTTCCGTCTATGGGGTCGCACAGAGTCGGACACGACTGAAGCGACTTAGCAGTAGCAGCAGCAGGTTGGTCATAACTTTCCTTCCAAGGAGTAAGCGTCTTTTAATTTCATGGCTGCAGTCACCATCTGCAGTGATTTGGGAGCCCAGAAAAATAAAGTCTGACACTGTTTGCACTGTTTCCCCATCTATATGCCATGAAGGAAAAAAGCAAATGGATTTAAGGACTTAACAGAGGAGGCGGGGCTCAGGGGAGCAAACCTGTCACCGGCCCTGGGACGGCTGGGGTTTGGGAAATGCAAGGCGTGCTCTTCTGAGCCTCCCAACCACCAGGTAGCTGGTATCGTCTCTTGCACAGATGAGGAAACTGAGGCCAGGAGCAGGCAAGGGACCATGAAAGTGAAAGCCCTTTGGGTGGAAATGTGCTTCCCTGGCATCTCAGAGCCTGGGCCCCTTCTCATGGGGCCAGGAGCCTACACCTTGGCTGATACTTGGGCTTGGGGGCTGGGATGGCAAAGCCCTGGGGCGTCGAGGGCCTGAGGAGCAGTTGTGTTGTCGAAGCGCTGGGCTCCTGAGAGGTAGCCCCTGGTGGAGGAGGGAGCACAGACCCACAGGAGGGGTGTGTCCCACGGATGATGCGTGTGTCATTGTCTCCACGTTGCAGCGGGGAAAACAGACTCCAGCCTGGCCACGTGGCCAGTGCATGGAGGGGGCCAGTGCACCCGGGCCTTGAACCCGGGTCTGTTGGACGCCTTTCCTGTGCCCAAGCCCCAGCTGTATTGAGGCTCTGAATCCTGGAGGCCGTGTCCTGGGGGACCCACACCCCTGGGCTGTCTCTGGACTCATTTCTAAATTTTTAAAACATTTTATTTCGTTATTTATTTTTGGTTGGGCTGTGCATGGGCTTTCTCTGGTTGTGGCAAGTGGGGTCTGCTCTTCGTTGCAGTGCAGGGGCTTCTCAAAACGGTGGCCTGGGCTCCAGGGCGAGCGGGCTTCAGTAGCTGCAGCGCTTGGGCTCAGTAGCTGTGGCACACGGGCTTAGTTAGGTGGGATCCTCCCGGACCAGGAATCGAACCCATGCCCTCTGCACCGGCAGGCAGATTCTTAACCACTGGACCACCAGGAAAGCCTGGACTCATTTCTTTATGCCCTGCTTGTCCCCACGAGCTTGGGGCCAGACCCAGAAGCATAAAAGAGCCCCAAAAGCCAGTCCACACACCAGCCGTGGGGCCACTTCTGCCCTGCTGTGGGCATGTCATGGCCCCTGGGAAACGGGGCTGTTAACTCTGTCTGTAGCCCACCCAGGGCTGCAGTGTGGGCCCAGGGACGTGGTAAGCAAGCTGAGACTGAAGCCCGGCCCTCGCCGAGCTCCTCCCCTCTCCCGGACCCTCCTGTCCATCCCCCCACACAGGATGCTGTCATGTGGTCAGGCTCCCTCGTCTCCCTGGTGGGACGAGGATGGTCAGTTAGTGAAGGAGCTCACGGACTCAGAGGCGCATGCGTGCCTTAAGCAGCTTGCCTTAACTGCTGTGAGTGGACATCCCCTTGGAATTTGCTGATGAGGACCCCAGACGTCTCTGGAGGTTGGAGCTGCTGCCTGGAGACAGGCCTTTGCTTTTGCCCTAACCCACCCCGACCAGGTGGGGCTTCCCTGGTGACTCCGTGGTCAAGAATCTGCCTGCCAGTGGAGGAGACGCAGGTTCAATCCCTGGATCAGGAAAGTCCCCTGGAGAAGGAAACGATAACCCATTCCAGTATTCTTGTCTGGGAAATCCCACAGACAGAGGTGCCTGGCAGGCTACAGTCTGTGGGGTTGCAAAAGCGTCAGACACGACTGAGCGACTGAACAACAATAACCCCCACCAGGCCGTATCTGGGACTTCCAGGCTTGGCTCCCAGGGAGAGCTCGAATCTTCAGAGATTTGAGAAGCCATCCGAGTGCAGAATTAAGCAGTCATTTCACCCACCTAATTTGCAGGGTTTTGGGGGTTTGGGGCTGCACCATGCAGCATGCAGTATCTTCATTCCCCAAGCAGGGTTCGAACCCAGGCCCTCTGCAGTGGAAGCATGGAGTCTTAGCCACCGGCCAGGAGGGAGGTTCCCGCCTGCAGAAACTTTTTAAGCAAGTTCTATATCAAACTTTTCCGTGGGATTCAAGTTTGTTTCCACAGAAACCCCCACAATTCTTCTGTTAGCCTTCAAGTTTCAGCAGCTTATGTGACACTGAATTACTTGAAGGGTTACAGTAGAAAGGATGCAACAGGCACAGACCGGTTTGGGGACAGACATCCCAGAGCTGGCTCAGCTGGGGGTGACCTGGGGAGGCGCACAGCAAGGCTCCTGCAGGTATGGAGGGGCAAGGGTGTCAGAGAAGCAAGAAGGCTGTGCCTGTTTTATGTCAGCTCTTCAAGCCCAGGTACCCTGATAGTTCCCACTCCTTTTCTATGGGCCAAGTGAGCCCTCCAGTGCCCCCACCCCGACACACACCAGAGCATCCACCCCCCGGAGTTGGGACTCCTCATCCTTGTGGCTGCCACATTTTTATCGCACATCTGGTGAGCAAAATTTCTGAGAACTGATAAGATGCCCCCTCACTAAAGTCCACTGCCCCCCATTAATTTCTTTTAAAACTAAGGTCAGGACTGGGTGAAGCCAGAGAGGCTGTCTCCTCAGGCCCCCAAATGAAGGGGTGCACAAAAGCAGTGATTAAGACAACCCAGTTAATAGTGGACAATTCCCGTAGCTCATGTGGTAAAAAATCTGCCTGCAATGCAAGAGACCCAGGTTCAGTCCCTGGGCTGGGAAGATTCTCTGGAGAAGGAAATGGCAACCCACTCCAGTATTCTTGTCTGGAGAATCCCATGGAGAGAGGAGCCTGGCGGGCTACAGTCTGTGGGGTTGCAAAGAGCCAAACACGACTGAGCAACCGACACCACCTATAGGGTCTGAATGGACATTTCTCTGAGGTACACAGAAGTCCAACAAGCATATAAAAAGGTTCCCTTGAGACCATCAGCTCTTAGGGAAATACAAGTCAATACCCCATCATACCCACTGCTGCTGCTGCTAAGTCGCTTCAGTCGTGTCCGACTCTGTGTGACCCCATAGACGGCAGCCCACCAGGCTCCCCCTCCCTGGGATTCTCCAGGCAAGAACACCCTAACCCACTAGCATGGCTATAATCGAAAAGACAGATGATAACAAGCATTGGTGAGAACATGGAGAAATTGGAACCCTCCTACCCTGCTGGTGGTTATGGAAAATGGTGCAGCTGCTTTAGCAAACTGGTGGTTCCTCAGTAAGATAAACAGAATTATATGACCCAGGAACTCCACTCCTCGGTGTGCCACCAGGGGAAATGAAAACATACCCACACACAAATTTGTACACAAATCTGTACACAGATGCCGTTCATAGTAGCATTACTCATAATAGCCAATAAGTGGAAAACAGCCTAAATATCCATAAATAGATGGATGGATAAATAAAGTATTTATCCATACAATGGAGTATCACGCAGCCAGATCTTGGCTTCTAATGCCATTCTCCAATAAAAGGAACCTGGTCTCCTTGGAGAAATGCCTGATCCTAGAACTAGGGCAGGGATTATACAGAATGTCTGGGCTTGTCTGGGCTTCCTGTGTAGCTCCTGTGTCGATAAAGCATCTGCCCTCAATGTGGGAGACCTGGGTTCAATTCTTGGGTAGGGAGGTTCCCCTGGAGAAAGAAATGGCAACCCACTCTGGTATTCTTGCCTGGAGAATCCCATGGACAGAGGAGCCTGGCAGGCTACAGTTCATGGGATTGCAAGAGTCGGACACGCCTTAGCACTGAATTTCTTCTTTCTTACACAGAATGAGCCTGGAGCACTTTGTAATGCCAGAAACTACGGAAAGACTCACACACATACACACACGTATACTGTGTTAAAGGGACATGGACCAACTAACTGAAAGAGCTCCCAGTAAGCAAAGGTTGAACAATCTGAAAGAAGATAAGAACGGAAGAAAGGGAGGGAGGAAGTTTCAGATGAGGAATTGGGTGGGGCTAGCCTCCGTCGCCAGTCCTCGGAGGCTTCTGCTGGTCACATGTCTTCACAAATCAGCATGGGGGGCTGAAACCGAGCAGCTCTTTGCTTCTTCCCCACCCCCGTGTGCCCAAGAGGCTTCTCTGGGGAGACTGCCTGGGCCCCAGTGGCCCATGTACAGCAGGAGGACCCCTGCGCTATGGCAATATAGCCCACCGGGAAGCAGGTGCAGTCAGAACCGTCTTGCTGTGCAGGAACCCAGTGGAGGCGGAGTGGACTCCCAGCTCGACACCCAGTGTGGTCACTCACCAAGCCCTGGATCCCAGCGTGAGGCCGAGGTGGGGGCCTCTCCCAGAGAGGTGCCTTTCCCTGACTCACACAAGACGTCCCATGGGCCAGCACTAGTGCTGGACGCAGAGCCCTCGGCCCTTAGCCTCTCTCCTCTTGGTGCAGCCCTGGGTCCATCTCTCCAGGCAGGGCTGTGAGCCTTCCCTCCCCCACGCGTCCTCAGGGAGCCCTGTGCACGCCGGGAACCCTCCCCCTGGCCCAGACTGCTGGCTTTCCGTTCTCCCGGCCTTTCTGCTGGGGCAGTGAGCACATGGAAAGGGAAGGAGAAAAGTGCAGGGGGAACGAGAGAAAGCAGAGCCCGATCGACGTCTCGGGTCCTGTCTCTCCACACAGGCAAAGTGCCTGGCACCAGGGGCTGGCCCCCTTCCCCCTTGGTTTGCACATAATCACAGTGGCCTTTGGTTTTTTAATTGATTGATTGATTGTATTTGCCTGTGTTTGCTGCTGTGTGCGGTCAGTCTCTAGTTGCGGCAAGCAGGGCTGGCTACTCCTGGCTGCAGTCCAGGCTTCTCATTCCGATGGCTTCTCTTGTTTCTGATGGTGGGCTGCAGATGCACAGGCTTCAGGAGTTGTGGCACGTGGGCTTAGCATATGGGATCTTCGCGGATCAGAGATCAAACCCATGTCTCCTGCACTGGCAGTGGGTTCTTTACCGCTGAGCCACCAGGGAAGCCCAACAAGAATAGTCTTTTAATTTGCTTACGGATGTGAAATTTGAGCAGGGCTTGTGGGGGGTGGCTCATCTGCTCCACAAGGTGTCAGCTGGGGTGCCTAATGGGGTGGGGGTTGGGGGGCGGGGGCTGGAGGTCCTGCTTCCGGGATGACACACTCACATGGCTGGCAAACTGGCAAATTGCTCTTGACTGTTGGCTGGGGAGCTCAGCTGAGCTGAGGGTCAGAGACCTCAGTTCTTTTCCACATGGACCTCTCTGTGGACTGCTTGGGCTTCCTCACAGCAGGGAGGCTGGGTTTCAAGAGCTAGCTCCCGAGGGGTGCGGGGGGCGGGGTACGTTGGAAGATTGGGATTGACAGAAACACACGATTATATATAAAATTTATAATTAATCAGGACCTACTGTATAACGTAGGGAACTCAATACTCTGTAATAGTCTATATAGGAAAAGAATCTAAAAAAGTGAGCATATGTGTACGTCGTGTAACAGATTCACTTTGCTGTACACCTGAAACAAACACAATGCTGTAAATCAACTATACCGCGATAAGAACCTAAAAAAAGAGAGAGGGGAAGTGGAAGCCACCAATCTCTTATGGTCTGGCCCCCACCAAGACGGCAGCATGTCACTCAGTCAACAGAGCTTCTATTGGTCAAGAAGTCACAGAACCCAGATTGAAGGGGAGGGGACACACACTCTCATGTATCAACGGATGGAAAGTCAAAGAATTTACAGATACGTTTTAAAACTGCTTTAGGGTTGCTATGAGGATTAAGTCAAATCGTGTTATCACGGTCTCAAAAGACCACTCCATGGATGACATTAAATACAGAGAATGGGGGGAAAAAGACCTTTATAGGGAGAAGCCTGGCAGACATGGCTGGGCCAAGTGATCAAAGGTGGCCTCACAGTCAAGGACAAACTGACATAATTGCTGCTTCTTAAAGGAGCCAAGCACCACCCCCCACCGCCTCAGGGCCTTTGCACTTGCTGTTCTCACTGCGTGGCATGCTCTTTCCCCCTTTATCCACAGGGCTTGCTTGTTGAATTCCTGCAGGTCTCTGCTTTAATAACATCACCTCTGGAAGGCCTCCCTGGCTCCTAAATAAAATAGCAACTCCCCCGCTGCTACCTGTGTCCCTGTGACTCTGGTCTGCTGTTCCTTTTCCCAGTGAAGTCACATGTCTATTTTTAAAACTTATTTTTTATTTACTCTCCACCTACCCCCAATGTCAGCTCTTCCAAGGCACTTTTGTCTGTCTTGTTCACTGCTCCAGCACCTAGAATAGTGCCTGGAACAGAGAAGGGACTCAGTAAAGATAGGGGGAATGAGGGAATTCCGTGGTGGTCCAGTGGCCCAAAAGCTCCACGCTTTTGCTGCCGAAGGCACGGGTTTAATCTCTGATCAGGAACTAAGATCCTATAAGCCACACGGCATAGCTCCCCCCACCCAAAAAAAGATATGAGAAATGAATGAATGGATGTCACCTCCTTGATGAGGTCTCCCTTGATTTCACTCATAAGTGAAAGACCCAGATCGGGGTTCCTCCCCACTGTCCTCAACTCGCGCCTTCTGCGTGTCTCTGGGGACGAAGCCTCATTCAGGTGTGATTCCTCAGCCTAGGGTTCAGCATAACATAAACACTCAGGTAATGATGCTTCTAGTTTCCACCAGTCCATAGAACTGGTTTTGTAAAGCAGGTTGACACCTGACATCTCAATTCATCTTTCCCATAGACTTTTGAGATGGGTGTGTCACCCCTGTTTACGGTTATGGCCTGGAGAGGGCTGCTGACTGGCTCAAGATCAGACAGCTGATTAGGAGCTGAGCCATGCCTAGAACCCATCTTCCACTTCCCTGGAAGCAGAGTATGGAAATTACACCGTGGGAGCACCTTGGGAGGATGTTAGAATCAGCTGCACCAGAGGTTGCGACTCCAGCACCTGCAAGGCCTGCAGCTGGGAGCTGGTGTGGCAGGAGCCTCAGATTTGTCACAAGAAGCCAGAAACCCTAACTTGGCAATTGACTCAAATGGAGCTTAAACCCAGAACAGACTCTGACGTGGGCAGGATGCCGACCTTCGGCCAACAATTTGCCACCTTCGCTCTATCGGATTCTGCTAGATTCTAGATAATCCCTCACTTTACAGCCGATAAAACTGAGGCCCAGAAAGGAGAGGAATTTGCCCAAGGTCACACAGCAAGAATCAAGATTTGAAAATCTCTGTTCTGGAGAAGGCAAGCTTTGGAGGAAGTGACACAGACTTCCTCAACCCCTAGTCAGTCTCTGATCTTCTCTGGAAGGTGGCTTAGGCCAGCAGGGAGTAGGAAAACAGATGCCTGATTCCAGGGGCAGGAGGCTGTGGGGAGAGCTGAGTTTCAGAAGCCAACAGACTTGGGTTCAAACTCCATTCCCAACCCTCGCCAGCTTTGTGACTTTGGGCCAGGCTCTTCCCTCTCTGAGCCACAGCCTCTCCTCTGTAAGATGGAGACCAGATGCCCTGATGACTCACTCTCAGCCTTGCTGGTCCAGGGGTGCTGACCAGATGCCACCGGCTCCATGGGGTTTGGGATCCTGCCGGCCAGGCCTGTGCTGTGAATACCTCTGGAGAACTTGGCGCGGTTGCTACAGCACATGCAGGGCACCAGTTCCTGTTGCATCAACATTCCAGCTCTGCTGGCACGGGGACTGCACCAGAGCAGACTGTGTGGCTTCCAGAAAGGCCTCTGCAGGACAGGCTTGGTGACACCGGAGCTGCCCTCCGGTCCCAGCGCCCCCGCCCTGCTGAAGCCAGTTCTCAGCCTGAACAGGTGCTTAATTCTACCAGTTAGCCTCAGTCACTGGCTAAAAAGCGATTCAAGTCCCTGCTGCTCCTTTTATCTTTTAGACTGAGCGACTGAGCACGCTCATTGTCTTCAGATTGCAAAATGTGCAAGGGGATTAATAACATCAGCTCCCAACATATCATCTCACTGGTCTCTCCAGGCACTCACTCTGAGTGCAGGTAGGTGGGTGGTACGGATGGTTCTGGTTGCATCCCCTCTCGCCTCCAGGAGCCAGGAGACACAGCCCTCTTCTCCCAGAAATGTGGCAGGGGAACACTTCGGGGAGAAATGCCTCCTGGGCAGCCACTTCACAGTCCACCACCTGCCCTAGCTCCGTGCCCCTCCTTCTCTGCTGCAGGGCCACTCTCTCCTCCTTTTGAACTTCAGATTCTGGTCTCCACTGCCTCTCAGACTTTCCCCGCCCCCTCCCAAAGTTCCCCCGAATCTTGCCCCCTCGCATGCCAGGCCAGAAGCCTCCTGCCTACTCGCCCCAGCTGGGGGACCCCAGGCCCCATCAGTCCTGCCTCCTGAATTCTCTCTGCATCTGTTGACCACTGGCCTGAGCCTCACAGCATGTCGCCGGCCACCGAAGTCTCTCCCAACTGGTCCCTGGCCTTTAGTTTTGCTCCCCTCTGCCCATGCTCCTTAGTCAGAGAACTTTCTAGAACTGTTTGGCAATGGACCTCCAAGGTTTCATCCTTTCTTTCAAAGCTGTCGGCTACTGTCAGAAGTGCAGCTCAGCCCAGCATTCAAGGCCCCCGCTGACTTTACCTGCCTCATTTCCTACACGTGGTAACAAGTGCTATACATTTTTAAAATTTACTTATTTATTTTACCAAAATTTATGAGATCACCCTCTGCCCTTTTGGAAAGTGCTTTTAAAAAAAGAAAAAGAAAAAAAGGAAAATAAATTCATTTGGCTTCCTTGGATCTTAGTTACAGCAGGTGGGATCTTTCATCGCAGCGTGTGGACTAAACAGTCGTGGCAGGCAGGCTTGCTCCTTCACAACATGCGGAATCTTAGTTCCCCGACCAGGGACTGAACCCGCGTCCCCTGCATTTCACGGCAGATTCCTAATCACTGGGCCACTGGGGAGGTTCCTTGAAAGTGCTTTTGATTCTGATTTTTTCCTGATGATTTTCTTTCTTTTTAAATTGAGGTATAATTGCTTTATAGTATTGTATTAGTTTCTGCTGTGTAACTAAGTGAATCAGCTCTAAGTGACATACATTATTTATTTATTTATTTATGTGGCCATTTCACCCAGCATGTGAAACCTTACTTCCCCAGCCAGGGGTCAACCCATGCCCCCTGCAGTGGAAACCTGGAGTTTTAACCACTAAACCATATGGGAAGTCCCATATGGGCCATACATTTTTTAAATTCCGCATACCTGAGTGAAAAAATTATTCACTGTTTCTCTGAAATTAAATTTAAACTGCGTCCCTTATTTTACCTGGCAACCCTAATGTTAGTTCAAACACCCTGGACATCGTGAGGTTTTAGTTTAATTTTTTTAAATATAGGTATGTTTAAGTGCACAGGTATGTATAGGTATGTTTAAGGCTTCCCAGGTGCTGCTAGTGGTAAAGAGCCCGCCTGCCAATGCAGGAGACGTAAGAGACTCAGGTCTGATCCCTGGGTTGGGGAAGATCCCCTGGAGGAGGAAATGGCTTACCTCCTCCAGTATTCTTACCTGGAGAATTCCATGGACAGAGGAGCCTGGTGGGCTGCAGTCCACGAAGTCTCAAACGAGTCAGACACGACAGTGACTTTCACTTCATGTGTAAGTGCAATATCTTGGAATACGTGAACCAAAAAATGACTCATCCTTTAACTGAAATTCAAATCTAATTGGCATCCTGAAATTTTATTTGCCAAATCTGACAACCTAGGTCCTACATAGGTAACAGAGACCAGGGGGGCTGGCAGGGGTTGGATAGTCCCAACCTGGACCCTGATGCTCTGCCCCGCAGTTGGCCTGAAAGCCTCCTTTCCAGACTCCTGCCCTGGTCCATGGAACAGACGGGGAGCCCAGAGATGTCTTGGAAGGAATTATTCCACAGCTTCCCCCTTCTCTCCTCTCTCTGGACCTAGTTTCCTCCTATATAAAAGGTTCCTCCTAAACAAAAAGAAACTCATGGTTTCTCTGCCCTGTTCCCCCGCCTCTCCCAGAGATCTGAGACTTGAGTAGGCAGGGGATTCTCAGCCAACCCCGAAGGCAAACAGGCTTGTAAGCGTTTCTGTTCTTTGACTCGCTGAAGGGCCTTGAGGAATGACTAAGACAAAGGTCCTTTTTTTCCCCCAAAGTACCTTGTAAACCTGGCTTCCCAGGTGGCTCAGTGGTCAGGAATCCATCTGCCAAGCAGGAGTGGTGGGTTCGATCTGTGGGTAGGGAAGATCCCCTAGAGGAGGAAATGGCAACCCACTCCAGTACTCTTGCCTGGAGAATCCCATGGACAGAGAAGCCTGATGGGCTACAGTCCACGGGGTCAAAAAGAGTCGAACATGACTTAGCGACCAAACGACAACCTTGTAAACCAATTAAACCACCTTAATGAGAATTGTTTCAGACAAAGATCATCAACGGATGCTAAAACCATTAGATGAAAGTTTGTTGGGAATTAGGACATTCACACGGTATCAAAGGAAAAGTTACTTTTACAATAGGGAGACCAGGCAGGCGCCAGCAGACCTGTCACCTGCCCTGTGATCCAATCTGTCCACTGGTTAAAGGAGACTAAAGACACCTGCCAAGTAAACTTGCCAAACCTGACCTGGGATTAGAGCCTGAGCTAGAAAAAAACAATGGCTAGAAAGGACATGATGGAGCAACTGGGACGAGTGGAATGTAGACCGGAGATAAGATAACTGTGCTGTTTCAGTGTTACATTCCCTGAATTTGATGCTTGCATAGTGGTATGTAGGAGAATGGCCTCATTCTTGGGAGACGCATGGTGAACAGTTCAGAGGTGAAGGGCCATTTGTCTGCAACTAACTCTCCATGGTTCAGCCAAAGCAAACAGATAGATAGGGAAGAAAGAAGGAAGACGTCAAATGATGTTGTTGTTGTCATTCAGTTGCTAAGCTGTGCCCAACTCTTTTGGACCCTGTGAGCTTTAGCACACCAGGCTCCTCTGTCTGCCACTATCTCCCAGGGTTCGCTCAAATTCATATCCATTGAGTCAGTGATGGCATCCAACCATCTTATCTGTCACCCCTTTCTTTTCCTGCCCTCAATCTTTCTCAGCATCAGGATCTTTTCCACTGAGTCGGATCTTCGAATCAAGTGGTCAAAGTACTGGACTTTCAGCTTCAGCATCAGTCCTTCCAATGAACATTCAGGGTTGATTTCCTTTAGAGTGGACTGGTTTGATCTCCTTGCAGTCCAAGGGACTCTCAAGAGTCTTCTTCAGCACCACAATTTGAAAGCATCAATTCTTTGGTGATCAGTCTTCTGTATGGACCAACTCTCACATCCATACGTGACTACTGGAAAAAACATGATAACAGTTGGTGAATCTGACAGTTCATCATACTGTTCTTGCAACTTTTCTGTACATTGGACATTTTTCCAAATACAAAGCCTGAAGGAGGACTTCCCTGGTGGTCCAATGGTTAAGGATCTGCCTGCCAACACGGGGGACACGGGTTTGATCCCTGGTGCGGGAAGATTCCACATGTCCGGGGGCAACTAAGGCAGCGTGCCACAACTACTGAAGCCAGCTTTCCCTTTGTATGCTATGCTATGCTAAGTCACTTCAGTCGTGTCCGACTCTGTGCGACCCCAGAGACGGCAGCCCACCAGGCTTCCCTGTCCCTGGGATTCTCCAGGCAAGAACTGCAGTGAAAAGCCTGCTCATCACAGCGAAGAGTAGCTCCCACTCACCTCAGCTAGACAAAGACCCAGTGCAGCCAAAATAAATAAATAAAACAAAATTTTTAAAAGCCTGAAGGAACGCCGACCCAGAATAAAATATCAGAAGTGGCCCTTTCCCAGAGAGAGAAAGGTCTTGGCCTGTGATCATATAGTGGGGCTGCTGAACCCGCCCCACTGGGTCTGAGTCCCCAGAGTAAGGATGGGCCACCTAATCAATTTCACCCCTCGTTCTTCTCATCGCTCCTCCTCACTTGCCAATATTCTGTCACTGAGGCCACCCTACAGTCAAGCAAGAGGTGAACAGCCCCTTCGGAGTTTGGGGAGAAATTTACCCTGTAATCCTACAAAGAGACTGGACCACAACTCCCGCCTGCGAGGCCAAGCCTGGCATGCAGGTTACTTTCTAGAGAAGTCGTCAGATGTAAGCAGAAGTGAAATCCCCTTTTGCACTTTACTAATAGAAGTGTGTCAGCGGGGTGAGGTGTAAACACAACAGGTTTTCCTGTGGTGAGAGTAAAATGCTTCAGTAATTTATCTTGATTGTTATCTGGTTAGATGACATTACCGACTCAATGGACATAGGTTTGGGTGAACTCCAGGAGTTGGTAATGGACAGGGAGGCCTGGTGTGCTGCTGTTCATGGGGTCACAAAGAGTCAGACACAACTGAGTAACTGAACTGAACTGATCGTGTAAATTATATATATCAAAACAATTATGAAAAGGCTCAAAGAGATAAACAGGAAAAGAAATGGGCAGTTAATATGATCTTAAGAGAGGCAACAACAGCAAAGATAACTTAAAGAGAAAAGCTATTTCCTTTTTGAGTCTACAAGTGCATATAGTAATTGAAGTGGGAATATAAGACAGAAAAAGAGATTCAATCTTAATTGTAATTCTGTAGGGTTTTTTTTGTTGGACTAGTATCTATAGCTTTGATCTAAATAGGATTTAAGTTTTGTTGATTTAATGCCATTTAGGTGATGAGTCTTTAGAAGAAAAGCCCTGTGGGAATTCTTCACAGCTTGTGGGAGGATGATTAAAAGGAGAAAGCCAACTTGGTCACCTCCAAATTTCACAAGGAGAAGAAAACCCAGCATCACACATGCACCTTTGCCAGAACCGTCATCGGTCCAGGTGTGACAAAAAACAGGGAGAAAATTCGAAGTGACTGGGGGAGACGGAGAGGTTGGGGGTGACCTGCTGCCCTCCTGGCCTCCGTAGAAGGTGGCTCTGGAGAGGGTACCTGTGCCGTGGGTAGCCTAGGAAGCACCTAGCGCTGGGAACTTACCGGCTGCCTACGCTGATATCAAGCTTTCCTATTTATATGAAAATTGTGATCATTAAAACTGAAAGAACTCCTAACTGATCTGCGGTGACATTCACCCTCATGGTCTACAGCAAGAGGCCTCTCTCCCTGTCCTTCTCTCCATGCTGTGCCCAGTGTTCCCTTCTTGAAAATGACTGACTCATTCATTTATTTATTCTTGACCGTATTGGGTCTTTGTTGCTGAATGCTGGCTTTCTCTGTTTGCGGGTGGTGTGGGTTTCTCACCGCAGTGGCTTCTCTTGTGGAGCACGGACTCTGGGCGTGTGGGCTTCAGTCGTTGTAGCACGCAGCCTCGGTAGTTGTAGCTCACGGGCTTGGTTGCTCCATCGCATTATGGAATCTTCCCAGATCAGGGATTGAACCCGTGTACCCTGCATTGGCAGGCAAACTCCTAACCACTGGACCACCAGGGAAGTCTCAGTTTTCCCTTTCAAAACCAGCTGGTCACTCCCTCACCTGCCTAAATCCTCCAGTTAGTTAGTGTTCGTTGCCCAGTCACTCTTTGCGATCCCATGGACTGTAACCCGCCAGGCTCCTCTGTCCGTGGGATTTCCCAGGCAGGAATGCTGGAGTGGATTGCCATTTCCTCCTCCAAAATCCTCCAGAGCTCCCACAACCCCCTACATCCCAGTTCCTTCCACCTGGGTCCCCACACTGCTTCACCTTGACCTCACATCACACCAGCGCCTCCAGGTCCCACTGTATCAGCCCCTCTGGTCTTGTTGACCCTGCGTCGGCTGTCCACCTCTTCCCCAGGCTCTGCCCAGGTCCTTCTGCCAGGAAGGCCCAGCTGTCCTGTGCCTGGCCAGCTCCACACTGCAGGAACACACTGCCTGCCGCAGGCTGCTGACCACAGTACCAGGAGCTCACGTTCGGGTCCAAGACTATTCCAGAAGAGCAAGGCTAGAGAGCCCCGTGGGGCCAGCATGGGTTTATCCAGAACAGGTGCCCACTGCCTGTTTTTAAGTCACTCATTCAACAAGTATTTATTGAGCACCAACTATATGCAACTGGGCTTCCTAGGTGGCTCAGACAGTAAAGAATCTGCCTGCGATGTAGGAGACATGGGTTTGATCCCTGGGTTAGGAAGATCCCCTGGAAAAGGGAATGGCCAGTCCAGCCATTCTGTACAAGGTTCTCCAGTCTTGCCTGGAGAATCCCTATGGACAGAGGAGCCTGGGGTGCTACAGTCCACGGGGGCGGGTGTCACAAAGAGTCTGACAGGACTGAGCGACTAACACAACCCTTTCACTTTCTTGCTGCCCGCCCCGCCCCCGACCCCACCTTTGCTACCATTTGCTGTGTGCTAGGCTCCAGGCACGCAGGCAGCCCAGAGTTCACTGTGATGGGGTAGGACAAGGGGCGGGCCACCCTTGAGGAAACACACAGGATGGCTTCAGCTCCATGCTAAGTGCTGGGAAGACCACCACCAGGGGTGGCCTGCAGGGGACGGGCGGGTCAGGGCAGGTCTTACTGAGGAGGGAACATCTGACCTGCTGCTGCTGCTGCTAAGTCACTTCAGTCGTGTTCGACTCCGCGTGACCCCATAGACGTCAGCCCAGCAGGCTCTCCTGCCCCTGGGATTCTCCAGGCAAGAAAACTGGAGTGGGTTGCCATTTCCTTCTCCAATGCATGAAAGCGAAAAAGTGAAAGTGAAGTCGCTCAGTCGTGTCCGACTCTTAGCGACCCCATGGACTGCAGCCCACCAGGCTCCTCCATCCATGGGATTTTCCAGGCAAGAGTACTGGAGTGGGGTGCCATTGCCTTCTCCGACATCTGACCTGATGCCCAAGCAATAAGGCGGGACTGACCCTGAGGCAAGTGGGGATGGGCTTCCAGGGAGAGGGCAAGGCCTGGAGGTGGGAGCCGGCCAGAGTGAGGAACGAGAAGGCCCCGGGGAGGCTCAGGGGCGCGATCAGAAGTCAGACCAAGCAGAGGCTTCCTCCTGCCAGCCTGGGAAGCCACAAAGAGTTTCCGGATTTTATTTTAGAGCCCAACAATGAGGGGGGACGTGGGGGCACCATCTTCTCCCCTTTGGGGACGGCCAACGAGGCCCAGAGACCGCCAGCGTCCCACTGGAGGCCACACAGCGGGTCGGTGGGTGGGCTTCGGGGCGGGGGCGGTAGCCAACAGCGCCGGCGGCCACGCGTTCCGCCGGCCCCTCTGCCGGGTACCTTCTGGCGGCTGACGGAAGCCGGCGGGGCGGGGCCTGGAGGCCGGCCTCCCGCCCCCGGCGCGCCGCCACTGGGCCGGGCTCGGCGAGCCCCCTCCTCCGGGGTGACGCGGCCGCGGGCGGGCCCGGGGCGCGGAGGTGTCGGCGGCGGAGCGAGCGCAGCGCGGCACCAACATGGGGGCCCAGCTGAGCACGGTAGGCTGGGAGCTGGGCGCCGGCCGCCGCGGGCCGGGCCGCATCGCTGCGGACCGGAGCCGCGGGCGCCGGGCCTCCATCTCGGGCAGCGCCGACTGCGGCCGGCCTCGGGGTCGGGGCGGGCGGGCCCGGCTCGGACGTGGGACGCAGGACCCCACCCGGCCCCGCCCCGCCCGCCGCGCCCCGGCAGTCCCCTGGCGGCCGTGACTCAGGCCCCGGGCTCCTGCCCTTCGTCCCGGCCCTCCCGGCCGAGGGGCGTCGCCCGGAGCCGGGGTTGGGGTGGCGGGGGTGGCTGAGCCTTCCGGGGGAGCCCCGCCCCTCTGCCGGGCCCAGGAGTGTGGGTGTGCGCGCCAGGGATGGGCGAGTGCGGGGTGGGGGCGGTGAAAGAGACTGGTGACCCCGCGTGTGAGTTCATGAGTGTGAACACGTGTGAAGTGTGAACGGTCGCTTCTGTGCAAGTGTGAGATGTGTGTGTGACCTGGGTGTGGGTGTGACGTGTGTGCATGTGCAACCGTGTGTTTAGGGGTGTGTTTAGGTTTTAAGGACGGTGAGTGAGTGTGCAGCCGTGCGGGAGTGTGAACAGGTGCGTACCTGCGAGTGTGTGCGTGTGGAGTGGGTGTGTGTGTGTGCACACGTGCAATGGTGCTGGATCACGGAGTGTTGTTTTTTTTAACCACCCACCACCCCTGAGCCCTGTCCTGTGCTGCATGCTGGGCTCTGGTTTCTTTTAACCCAAGAAACTGGCGAGGCCCCATTTTACAGATGAAGAAAATGCCGCCGGGGCCTTGGCCACCCGCCCGGCTGGCCGAGTCTGAACTCCTGGGGCCGCAAAGTCCACGGTCATCCTGTCACGTTGGCCAGGCCCAGGGCCGCCTCCTTTGGGATTCCTCAGAAGCCGCAGTGGGGGTGGGTGGCCTGTGTTCCCCCTCCACGCTGTGGCCAGGTCCGCCCCCCACACTCTGGTCCCTGGGGCTGGCTGGGGTTCTCCAGGAGCAGAAGGCCCAGAGCCTCTTGCCTGGCCTCCTCCCCAACCTCCGCCCTCCAGCTCTTTGCAGCTCCCCCTTGGGGATGAGGCAGAAAGCCTCCTGGCCTGGCCAGTTTGCTCTGGGTGAGTGGCCCAGCCTGGGACTCGGGGCCATTCAGACCGAGGGGCAGCTTTGCTCAGGGCAAGCCTGGGACCATCACCCCAGCTCAGTGGAACGTCCTGACCGTGTTCCCAGAAATTGTCTTCTTTCTTTACCGTTCAGCCTTCTGCCCCCAGCCCAGGCACCCACCTCCCACCCCTTGCTGTTTTCCCACAGGGCTTCTCACCTTCTAGCCATCCACATTGCCTGGATTTTTCTCTGCGTCCCTTCAATGAGCTTCCCTGGTGGCTCAGACAGTAAAGAATCCACCTGCAATGCAGGAGACCTGGGTTCCATCCCTGGGTCAGGAAGATCCTCTGGAGTAGGGAATGGCAACCCACTCCAGTATTCTGGCCTGGAGAATCCCATGGATAGAGGAGCCTGGCAGGCTGCAGTCCACGGAGTCGCACAGAGTCAGACACGACTGAGTGACTAAGCACGCGCCCTGGGATGTGGCTGCTCAGTACTTTTGCTGAGTAGCCAAGGACCCCCTGTAGCCCCTCCGTGAGGGACAGAGCCCCATCTGAGCGTCAGGAGACCTGTCCCAACTCCTGAGCCTTCTCTGTCCAAGGGGTGGTGGGATGGTCCCTTCCTTGTGGGCCCTGCTGGGATCCCCGCTTGGCCCAGAATACCCGGAGCAGACCCCAGCCCTGCCTCTGGGCACAGAGGCTCCACGCAGTCTGCCGGAGGCCCGCGCTCAGGCTTGGGGCACCACACTTTTTATCTGGGACGTGCAGGCCCTGCAAGAGGCCTCCTCCCACTCACGGAAGAGGGGTTAGTTCTGGACTCTGCCAGCCACCGGGGGGTACACACTGGGGGGTTTAGCCAGCCGGCCCCAACCCTGATTCCCCTGCCCCCAGCACAGATGTGAGCGCTCAGTGGATCTGGACAGGCCGCCACCACAGGTAGAGTCCAAGGCTTTCTCCTGCCCCCCGGCAGCTATGTGCCTAGTCTGTGGTCCCAACCCCCCTGCCCCTGGGCAGCAGGGCTGGGTCTCCCTTGCGGAGGGTGGATCGGCTCTGCACCCGCCCCTCCTCCTGGGTTCCCTTCACCCCAAGTCCCGAGCCAGGAGCCCTTCGCTGCAGGACTTCCTCTGCTCCCTCCCACTTCCTGAGAAGGGGGCTATGAGGGAGGTGGACGCTCAGATCCCAGCTGGACAGCTGGCGGGTGGGCAGCAGGCAGGTAAGCCCCAGCACAGGGGGCTGGCACCTGGGGAGGAACACGCCTGCCAGGTGCAGGTCCTGGCAGATCCCTTTGCCCACTGAGACCTGACCTGGGTAGAGAGGATGGCAGGGTCCCAGGGTGGGGGGGGGTGCGGAATTCCAGGGGATGAGCAGCTGGCAGGGTGCCGCATGGGGTGGCAGGGCTGCCCTGCCTCTCCGCTCTGTTGGGCAGGCTGGGGGCTCCCTGGAGACATCCTGGTGCCCCGGTTTTCCTCTCCCCATCCTATGTTATCAGAGGCAGGGAAAGGCAGGTGGGTTCCGTGGTGGGCAGAGTGTAACCTTTGAGGCACCAGGTCAAGGCCTGGGAGGCAGCTGTCCTCTAGCCCCCGGGTGGCCGGGGGAGGTGGTGTTTGTGTGTGTGTGTGTGCACGCGCGCGCGTGTGTGTGTGCGCAGTACACTGAGGAGCTGGGGTGGGGCCTTAACCTCGTCCGTCCTGTTTACTCTGCCCACTGTTTGCAGGGGTGGCAGGGCGTCCCAACCCCTTGTGAGTCTGGTAAAGCCTCCAATTTCCCAGAGACAAAGCTTTGACCTTTCCACGGCACCCTTTTCTCTGCCAGCTGTGCCCACTGGGATTTGTGTCCTGAAGGACCGACTGACAGTGAGAGTCTGCCCACAGCTGCCCCTTGGAAAGGAATTTGTGCAAAGTCCACCCCTGCTCTCTTCAGTGGCCACACTGTCCGCGGGGGCAGAGTTGTGGTCGCGGGGCTCAGCGCACAGTCCGAACTGGCTGCCAGTTCTCACCCTGCCTCGGTGTCCTCACTGAAGTACGGTGGCCATAGTGCCCGCGTGTTGGGCTCGAGGACCTGTGCTCACACGGAGCAGCCGGGTGCGGGGACTGGAGGAAAGGCCTCTAATGTTTACCCATCAGTCCCAGGCCAGCTCCTTCCAGCAGCAGCTCCAGCCCCACCTCTGGGAGGCAGGTGTGTCTGCCAGGAATTCAGGATCCACCCATCTGGCCAGTGCCTGGTGGAGGGCCGATTCCTGCCCTCCCCCTGGGGCCATCTGGTCTCTTGTCCTGGTTACTGAAACATTCAGATAAAGTAAGAGAAGTCAGAGAGACTGTGGGGTAGGCGCTGGTGCTTGTCCCCATGTGAATTTATCCTCAGATATTTACCAAGTCTCTGCTCTGACTGCTGGAGATGAGACACCAGGGCCCTCGCCTCCCTGTGTCTGCCATTCTGCATTGTGATCGCGCGTGGGGAGCTGGCCCAGGCGTGTGAGCCCCAGGCTGGCATCCAGGACACATGGAGCTGGTGCCTGGAATGTGCAATTTCTGTTCGAGGGCCAAGGTCAGTGTTGAGGGCTCGCCTTCAGAGCTGTTGCCGAATGAGCCTTTTTCACGGCTCAGCACTTACCCTGGGTTGGCATTTGGGGCGGGTGAGAGATTGGAGGGGAGAGACAGGGGATCCAGAGCGCACTCTACCCTGGGCCTTGCCAAGCCGACGAGGAAGGCAGCTGGCCTGTCTCCCACAGCTGAGGATCAGTGAAGAAACGCAGAGGAAGGTGCTTTGCAGACTGCGCATCGAACTGCAGGTCAGGGGTGTGTGTGAGCCGCTCAGTCGTGTCTGACTCTTTGTGACCCCGTGGACTGTAGCCCGCCAGGCTCCTATTGTCCATGGAATTCTATAGGCAAGAATAGTGGAGTGGGTTGCCATTTCCTTCTCCAGGGATCTTCCCAAACCAGGGATCCAACCCGGGTTCCTTGCATCGCTGGCAGATTCTTTACCTGCCACCCAGGGGTCTTAGTTATCAAACCTGGCTGTGCATGCACTGAAACAGCCGTGCTGGGAGAAAGGAAAACTCCAGGGAGCACAGCTCCACTTGGGTCTTAATGTCATTTAAGTTTATTTCCAGGGCTGCCGACAACAGTCATTTCCTGCAAATGTAACTTGGCTCAATTTTTTTCCTAAACAATGTTCCCGGTGGATATGCCTTCACTGATAGATGTGGAAGGGGCCTGGAGCAGAGGAATCATCAGAGTGCCCCACCCTCATCCCCGGGGAGTTGGCAGAGGGCAGTGGGGGCTCCGGAAGTCTGCTAAGGGCTTGATTAGCCAGGGAGGGGCCCGGCAGGTGAGATTTGAGGTTTGAGCTGGACTCTTGGAAGCTAAATAGGAAAGGAATGTGCTGGTTGGATGAGGGAAGGGTGTGCAGAGGCCTGAAGCAAAAAAGGCTGGTGACAGGATGGTAGGGACCTTGAGTGTAGGCAGTGGGGAGCCACGTGGTGGGTGTTCCGGGGACGGGGTGGGGGTGGGGCAGCCGGTTGCTTTAGGCTGCTGGGGCCTGGCTGCGGGAGGTGGGAGATGGGATGTCGGTGGAGCCAGGGATTTGGGCTGTGGGTTCCAGGGCATCTGTCTTGGGAGACGCCTCCAGAAGAACCAGACTACACAGGACTGGGTTTCATGGCCTTGGGCAAGTCACTTAACCTGTCAGAAAAATGGGGACAGCAGCCTCACTCGTTTTGAGCATGGTCCCTTGAGGACAGACTTTGCTTATCCTTAACTGGCTGATAGTCATGGTGCTGCAGCCTGGGGTTGAGGTGAGGATTAGCTCAGAGGATTCACAGCCCACTCGTGGAGCAGTGCCAGCTCGAGGCCACGTGTGCTTTTGGGCCATGTGTGCCCATGGCCTTTTCCAGCCTCGATGCCCCCCAGCCTTAGGTGGGACCTTCCTGAGGAAGGTGCAGCCTGCAGAGGTGAGGATTCTCTCCCAAAGTCCTGAGCTGGGTCAACCCCTGGTCTCCTGACCCTGGAGTTCTGGGCTGCCAACGGGCCTTTTTTCAATATTTATTTTATTCATTTATTTATTTGGCTGTGTCTGGTCTTGGGCTTCCCTGGTGGCTCAGAGGTTAAAGCATCTGCCCGCAATGCGGGAGACCTCGGTTCAATCCCTGGGTCGGGAAGATCCCCTGGAGAAGGAAATAGCAACCCACTCCAGTATTCTTGCCTGGAGAATCCCGTGGGCAGAGGAGCCTGGTGGGCTACGGTCCACGGGATCGCAAAGAGTTGGACACGACTGAGCGACTTCACTTTCACTTTCTGGTCTTAGTTGTGGCACATGGGCTCTAGTTCCCCGACCAGGGATTGAACCTGGACCCCCAGCATTGGGAGCGAGGAGTCTTAGCCACTGGACTGCCAGGGAAGTCCCCCAGTGGGCCCTAAATGAAATTCAGGGTGGGAGAAATAGCACATGGTGGTCAGGACATGGTAGGTGGTAGGTAAATGAGCAGGAGACCAGAGACCCTTTATGAGGCCCTGTGCAGGCCAGGGGTTGGGGTGTGTGTGTGCTGGGGCCAGCTCCCTCGGGCCTTCCCTTTACACCCACTGGTACAGACCAGGGGCCCCGTGGGATGAGGCCTTGGTTGCACGCAGCCTGGAGGCCCTGTCTGCCAGAGAGGCTCTAGGCACTGTCGATGGTGTTCTGAGCCCAACAAAAGGCCTGTAACCAAAGCTGCGGCTGGGCAACTTGAAGCTGCTGGGCCGGTTTGGGGGGCAGGGCCAGGCCTGGTGTGGAATCCTGGTGCCTGTGTTCTTCCTTTGCTTGTGGTGGGGGCCCCATGAGGGTGGTAAAGAAAGCTCCTGTGTGTGTGTGTGTGTGTGTGTGTGTACATACACACACATGTGTCCACACTCCCCAGGTTATAGACCCTTCTGTGACCTCAGCCCCCTACCTCATCTCATGTCCCAGCTCCCCTGGGTGGTAGGCCAGACAGTGGCCCTGACCTTCTTTCCACAGATAAGAACACCAAGGCTCAGAAGAGGCCTCAGGCACTGGCAGGGCTTCCAGGAAGGGAGGGAGCATTGAGACTGGGCCTAGAGAGGGGAGGATCTTTTCAAGAGGTCTGCAGAGGAAGCAGAGAGGGCTCCCTACAGGCAAGGAACTTGGCTCTGAGCTTCCTGGCGGCCAAGGAAAAGGGGGAACTTGCACGGAAGAATATGCACGATTGTCTACCGTGAGAACCAAGCTCAGGGAGGTACCCTAGAGAGGCCGAGTGAACAAGCTGTGAGACCGTTTCCTTGAGAACCAGTGTTTGGGGAGAACTTTCGGTTCTTGACCTCGCTGTTTGAACTGCTAGTGTGGACTGCCTTCTTCACTTTTAATTTTGAAATAATTTCAGACTTACAGTAAGTTTGGAAGAGTGCATAAAAGAGCCTCACCAAAATATACCAAATGTTAACATTTGTCGTATTTACCTTATCATTGTATGTGTGTATTTTAAACCGTTTGAGAGTAAATGATATTATGTTAATTCTTTGCCTCTAAATACTTGTGTCTGTCTCCTAAGAACAAGGACTTTCTTTTGCATAACTGCAGGATGGTGATCAAATCAGAAACATACAGTGCTATTGTCTAATCCATGGGCCTTAGTGGATATTCCGCCAGTTGTCTCAGGATTGTTCTTTACAGCTGTGTTTTCTTCCCCCCTGGCCCAGAATCAAATTCAAAACTGCCCATTGCATTTTTTCTGCAGTTTTTCTGTCCCTTGGGCCTCTGTACAGTGAGTCTCCTCCATACGAACCTTGTCCCTATTCCTCAGGGGAAGTGGAGGTTTTCCCAGTGACTCAGAACACAGAAACACAGGGGTGAAGAGTACATCCCTTACACACGAACCTTCAAGTTGCAGACTTTCAAAGATGCGAACACGTGTTCCATCAACGTGAGGTGTGAATGAAATCATACTCTTTCTCGCCCTCCGTCTCCTCTGCTGGCGGTCCTTCAGCGCCGCCGTTTCCCCTCTTCTCCCGCCTCCAGTCCGTGACTCCTCTTGTCTGTTTACTCAGTGCCAGACCCTGTGTGCCAGCTGTTGGACGACTGTGTTTATCAAGGTACTCTCCTGTAAGGTTTTAAGTGTTGTCTCTGTTTTTTGTTTGTGTATCATTGGTGTGAGAGGTATTATAAGCCCATTACAGTACAGTACAACATAGCCGACTGTGCGAGCTGGGTGCCTGTGTCAGACTTCCGAACAAACTGGGCTCCACAAAAGCGCTCTCGGGACGGAACTTGTTCGTCGGTGGGGGACTTCCCTGTCTTCATTTCCTCTGACTGCATATAAATTGTCACAAACTAGGTGGCACAAAGCAATCGAAATTCCTTCTCCCACACTCTGGAGGCCCAAAGTCTGAAATCGGGGTACTGACAGGGCGCGCGCTGGAGGCCGAGGGGAGGGTCCTTTCCTCCTCCATGCAACCCTCTCCCCTGAATCTTCTGTCTCTGAGAAGGACACTTGTCATGGAATTTGGGGCCTACTGGCAGAATCCAAGAGGATCTCATGTCCAGATCCTTAGTTTGCCTTTTTTTTTTTTTTTTTTACTCCTGGTTAATTTATTTCGGCGGCACTGGGTCTTTGTGCTGTGAGAGCTTTCTCTTATTGCCGCGAGCGGGGGCTACTCTTCCCTGGGGTGCCCGGGTTTCTCATTGCGGCGGCTTCTCTCATTGTGGAGACGGGCTCTTGATGTGTGTGTTTCCATAGTTACGGTGCGGGGACTCCAGGAGGTGCAGCTTGTGGGCTCTAGGGCACAGGCTCAGTATTTGTGGCGTTTGGGCTTTCCCTACCCTGCGACATGTGGGATCTTAGTTCCCCGACCAGGGATTGAACCCATGTCCCTGCATCGGCAGGCAAATTCTCATCCACTGTACCACCAGGGAAGTCTTCCTTGGTTTAATTACAGTTGCAAAACCCCTTTTTCCATCCCCACGATCTGGGTGGACAGGTCTTTTGGGGGCCATTCTGCAATCCACCAGAGCCTCCTTTAATCTGGAACCCGTTCCTCAGCCTTCGTTTCTCGTGGCCTTGATATTTTTGAAGAGTCGTGCCAGTGGTCCCAGAGGACGGCCCCTCGGTGTTTCCTCTTGTTGGAGGTGGGTCCCGAAGAAGGCACGGGGTGGTGCCGGCCCCTCTCGCTCCATGTCAGGCGTTGCCTGGTGAGCCTGGCCCCTTTCCTATGCTGCTCGCTGGTCAGGGTGGGGTCTGCCAGGTTCTCCACTGCAGGGTTGGTCTGAGCGGTCTTGAGGCTGTTCTTGTCTTCTCCTTGGGTCTTGCTTGTGGTCTAGTTTGTGGAAGCTGCCAAGGACGCAACTTCCGGATGGCCCAGTGTAGCCGCTGCACCCACATAACATGCCCAGTGAGGTCACAGGCCTGCTGGGGGACAGCCTGGGTTAGCCGCTTTCCATGGCTGAGTTGCGTCCCGACAACCAGGAAGTGTGTTTTCTGATCCCCATTTCACCGACAGAGAAGCAGAGCAGAGAGGCTCAGTGGTTTTGCTTCCCAGGGACAAACACAGGTAGAAAGAGCAGCAGGCTAGTTGCCTTTCTTTGCAAGGATATCCTCCCCAGGTAAAACCTAAGCAGTTTTATCTGGCCATGTGATTTGAGTTTTCTCTGTCTTCAAAGTATCCAGACCACCTCTGAGGGTCTTTGTGAGGCTGAGAGCACGGGGCAGGGGGTGCAGGGGGCTGGCGAGGAAGAGCCCCTTAGAGCCACACAGCAGGGTAAGCATGATGTTGAGGACGAGGACTGATGTTATAAGAGGGTGGTTGGGGAGGCTCAGGCTTGGATTCCAGCTCCCCACCTGCCAGCTGTGTGCCTTTGGGTGAGTTGCTTCGCCTCTCTGAGCCATTCCCTTGTCTGTAAAGCGGCAGTGACGTCAGCACCTTCTTCAGGGTCGTCGTGAGGTTAACCCCCATGTGGGGCTCGGCATGGTGCAGAGAGCTTCGGGGGGACCTTGCAGACCACCTTTGTCCAGTTCAGTTCAGAGGAGGGGAAAGGACTCGACCAGGGTCACCCAGCCAGCAAGGAGCAGAGCTTCCCAGCGTCCATCTCAGTGGACGCTGCCCCTCACACCTGAAAGCAGAACCCCAGGGCTCGGGGGTTTGTCTGTAGAGAGCTAGCACCTGACATCACTTAATGCAGTCAGGGAGATTGACTTGAGGAGGGGGGAAGGGAGCACAGATACGCAGTACGCAAGGTTAAGCACAGGTACTTGGGAACTTTGTACTGAACTTGGGAACTTCCTGGCAGCCATAGTGAAAAGGGGCTACGTGCTCAGCTACGTAGCTTTCTTTGTCCCTGTTCCTCAAGGGAAATGGAGCTTTTCCAGTGACGGAGTAACACCCTGATGGGTTTCATGAGTTTGAGTTTTGTATTAATAGCGTCTCCCAGCTGGCACCAAGATGGAGCCAGGGTGCCTGGATGAAGTGGGGAGAGGGTGTTCCTGGCAGAGGAGCAGTCTGGAGGTGTGGACCAACTGGTGTGTTTGGGGGAAGGGCAGGGGGCACACCCTCCCCAGGGCCGAGCTGACCTCTTGGGTCTGCCCTGTCATTTCAGTTGGGCCACGTGGTCCTCTCCCCAGTCTGGTTCCTGTACAGCCTGATCATGAAGCTGTTCCAGCGCTCCACCCCGGCCATCACACTCGAGAATCCAGACATCAAGTACCCGCTGCGGCTGATTGACAAGGAGGTCAGTGCAGGGCCCAAGGGGTCATGGGGCACGGGCACCTCTCTCTCCTTCTCGGCATCAGAGCATTTCATGGGCATCCACTGTGTGCTTAGGGCATGGACCCTCTTGAAGTAGAGCCCATTATTTGCCCATTTTACAGATGGGGAAAGTGAGGTGATGTCCATTTCTAAGGTCTTCCCAGGTGGCGTTAATGGTAAAGAACCTGCCTGCCAATGCAGGAGACATAAGAGATGTGTGTTCAATGCTCTGGAGGAGTCCTGGCATCCCACTCCAGTATTCTTGCCTGGAGAATCCCACGGACAGAGGAGCCTGGTGGGCTACAGTCCATGGAGTCACAAAGAGTTGGACATGACTGAGGCGACTTGGCATGCATGCACGCGTATCCATTTCTAAGGCTACCAATAAATTACTGAGGGATTTGAACCTGGGTCTTTGACCACAGAGCAGGTTCTCTGAGCCATACTTACTATCCCACAGAAAATCAGAGTGGGAGGGACGCTGTAAGAACTTTTGGGTCCAGATACCCATTTAACAGATGTGAAAACAGAGGGCAAGAGAGGATTAACTTGGGTCACGTTCTGAGTTAGGGGCTGGGTTAGGACTCAGGCCTAGGCCTCGTGGTCATCTGAGGTGCCACATCCCAGGGCCACTTCCTTAAAGACAAGGTCTCCTCCCCCTCCTTCCCTCACTCCCAGGCCCCTAGAGTCCTGATTCCCTGCATATTCCTGTGATCTCGACTGTGGCTGGGTCTGCACCTCCGGCAGGTTCACTCCTGCCCTTCCCCTCTGATGCTTTTCCTTTTTCAAACCTCTGATGGTGGTTTTGATTTAAAACCATCCTCTCCCCATCTTTGCCCAGCTGCCCACCCTGTAGGGCCGCCTCCCCCCTCACTGTCCCCCATCAAAGCCTCCCCCGTGCTATTTCTGGCCACAGGCAGCTGCCTCAGAAGGGGTGTGGCAGGGACGGATTGAGTCACGGGGCAGGAAAGCCAGTCACCTGCTGCAAGCCTGAACCCCGTGCTCTGGTCTGTGCCCCAGGCTCCATGTTAGAGCTGGAGCGCCTGTGACCGTAATTGTACCAGGAGTTCTTCTTAGAAGTCGAAAACAAGAAAGAGGCCAAAAAAAAAAAAAAAAGACCACTTCCCAGATGAGACCAGACTTATCTTTTCAATATATCCTGTATAGTTTTTTCTACTAAAATGAAATCAGAACATTTTGAATCCTTTTCCTTTCATAAAGTTCTTTTTCCTTGTTTTTTTCACCATGTGGCTTGTGGGATCTTAGTTCCTGGACCAGGGATAGAACCCCAGCCACGACAGTGAAAGCCCAGAATTCTAACCCCTAGGCCACCAGGGAATGCCCTTGTTACTGTTTTTTAATTCCAGAAGTAATGTATGATTTACATGTGCTCACTGTAAAAATTGTACTTTTATAAAAAAAGCACATATTTGTATGTGCTCTGTTCTCAAGGTGTGAATGTTCCCCTTCCCTGCACCATGACCCCTGTGCAAGAGGGTCCCACTCACGGGTCATCATGAGCCTTTTCTGGTGTCACACTGGTTACGTACGTGACGTGTGGACGTTCAGGTGTGTGTGTGGAGATGATGGAATTCCAGTGGAGCTATTCCAAATCCTGAAAGATGATGCTGTGAAAGTGCTGCACTCAATATGCCAGCAAATTTGGAAAACTCAGCAGTGGCCACAAGATTGGAAAAGGTCAGTTTTCATCCCAATCCCAAAGAAAGGCAATGCCAAAGAGTGCTCAAACTACCGCACAATTGCACTCATCTCACACGCTAGTAAAGTAATGCTCAAAATTCTCCAAGCCAGGCTTCAGCAATATGTGAACCGTGAACTTCCTGATGTTCAAGCTGGATTTAGAAAAGGCAGGGGAACCAGAGATCAAATTGCCAACATCCGCTGCATCATGGAAAAAGCAAGAGAGTTCCAGAAAAACATCTATTTCTGCTTTATTGACTATGTCAAAGCCTTTGACTGTGTAGATCACAATAAACTGTGGAAAATTCTGAGAGAGATGGGAATACCAGACCACCTGATCTGCCTCTTAAGAAATCTGTATGCAGGTCAGGAAGCAACAGTTAGAACTGGTCATGGAACAACAGACTGGTTCCAAATAGGAAAAGGAGTACGTCAAGGCTATATATTGTCACCATGTTTATTTAACTTACATGCAGAGTACATCATGAGAAATGCTGGACTGGAAGAAACACAAGCTGGAATCAAGATTGCTGGGAGAAATATCAATAACCTCAGATATGCAGATGATACCACCCTTATGGCAGAATGTGAAGAGGAACTAAAAAGCCTCTTGATGAAAGTGAAAGTGGAGAATGAAAAGGTTGGCTTAAAGCTCAACATTCAGAAAACGAAGATCATGGCATCTGGTCCCATCACTTCATGGGAAATAGATGGGGAAACAGTGGAAACAGTGTCAGACTTTCTTTTCTGGGCTCCAAAATCACTGCAGATGGTGACTGCAGCCATGAAATTAAAAGATGCTTACTCCTTGGAAGGAAAGTTATGACCAACCTAGATAGCATGTTCAAAAGCAGGGACATCACTTTGCCAACAAAGGTTCGCCTAGTCTTTCCTGTGGTCATGTATGGATGTGAGAGCTGGACTGTGAAGAAGGCTGAGCACCGAAGAATTGATGCTTTTGAAGTGTGGTGTTGGAGAAGACTCTTGAGAGTCCCTTGGACTGCAAGGAGATCCAAGCAGTCCATTCTGAAGGAGATCAATCCTGGAATTTCTTTGGAAGGAATGATGCTAAAGCTGAAACTCCAGTATTTTGGCCACCTCATGTAAAGAGTTGACTCATTGGAGAAGACTCTGATGCTGGGAGGGATTGGGGGCAGGAGGAGAAGGGGACGACAGAGGATGAGATGGCTGGATGGCATCACTGACTCGATGGATGTGAGTCTGAGTGACCTCCGAGAGCTGGTGATGGATAGGGAGGCCTGGCGTGCTGCAGTTCATGGGGTCGCAAAGAATCGGATGCGACTGGTCTGATCTGATCTGATACTTAGTTTCTCTGATAACCTGACATTTTTACCTGGCTGTGCAGCATGGACTTCCCTGGTGGCTCAAACAGTAAAGAATCCACCTGCAATGCAGGAGTTGCAGGTTTGATCCCTGGGTCGGGAAGATTCCCCTGGAGGAGGAAATGGCAGCCCACTCCAGTATTCTTGCCTGGAGAATCCGCATGGACAGAGAAGCCTGGCAGGTTGCAGTCCAGAGTCAGACACGACTGAGCGACTAACACTTTCACTTTCACACACAGCACAGACACCTTTTCATGTCTAACCCAAAGCCAATTCATTCTGTTTGACAGCTCTTTGGTATTTTGTCACAGGGATGTCCACAGTGGACCATCCAGGCCCCTTTGATTGAGCAGGTGGCGAATGTCCTAGCAGTTACCCTCCCCCATTGTAGCCTCCTGGTGGCTTTGCAGGGTCAGCAGGTGGACTTGCTTTTGCTACTTGGCTGTGGCACAGGGAAGGGTCCCGGCTGCCTGCCTTTCCCCTCTCCGAACGGGACTGGACCAGGTGATGGGCAGGGTCGCCCTGAGCCCTGAAAGTCTGTGCTCAGCTTGTCATGGCCAGCGGCTTCCTGGAAACAGCAGCGCGCCAAGCCCTCTCAGACATTAGCCTCGTGACTTTTGCTGTCCTGGGCTAGAGGTTGTTGAACACAGTAATCATCAGGGTCTTTGCCTCATTTCTGTTCTTCCTCCAAATATGTCTGGCATGTGGATTTCTGACCTCGAACCCCAGGACTGGTTGATAATCCTGGAATCCACTTGCAGGAGGCCTTGGGCCTCTGTTTGCAGCTGGCCTGTGGGGCAGAGAGACCCACCGGCCTCCAACAAGCCCTGTATCCTGAGTGGGGGCTGGGTGCCGTCTTTCCTGAGATCCAGGCCTCCTGCCCCAGCTTGCTCACTCGTGATGCTCTGGCCCTTTGGAGGTTTCTTGACCCTCCCTGGGTGGTAGCACTGTCCATCATTGGACCTTGCCTCCTGTGAGCATGAACACAAGTGATAGACTGCTAGCTGCCTGCCTTTCCAATGGCCCCTCCGCAACCACCGTCCTGCACTGCCTGGTGCGGGGAGACCCCCCCAGGGGCCTTCTGGAGCCCAGTCAGAAGGACTGGGTTCACATCCTAGCTCTGACACTGTGGGACGCTTGCCTCCCTGGCCTCTGTTAAGACCAAGCCCCATCCTCAGCCCAGCCTTGGTCCTAAGCCACCTCTGCCCCGCCCTGGAGGGGAAGTGGCCTTTGCCCATTGACCATGCCCTGGGTGCGCATGGCCATGTCCACCTCCCAGGCAGTGAGGCTGCCGTGCCTCCTGCCCTGTGTAGCCCTGCCACAGTCATGCCATCCTGCCTTTTGGGGGCTTTTAGTTTAGTGGCTTCTAGAACCCCTCTCTCAAGTCCCAGCCCCAAGACTCACAGGAGCCTTGTCTCAGCCCTCCCCTCTCTGTGGTCAGCCTCCAGGCTCTTCCCACCACCCCAGGACAGGACACTTCTCAATCTATGGCAGAGGTGGTTCCTCCCCTCCTGCCCCTGGAAGACCTGGAATTTTCTGTGCCATTTGGCAGCTTCTCTTTGGGATCTGGAGCTTGCTTCCTGCCCCAGCCACCTTGCTCTGTGGCCCTGGGCGGGTCACTGCCCTTCTCTGGGCCAACGAGAACAGAACACTTGCAGTGCGTGGCTGACCTCTGTGCCCTCACATACACACGTGTGTGCAGGGCATGTGTCCACCTGTCAGTGTCATCTCTGGTGCTGGGGCAGGGTGGGGGCTCTGGGTCTGGTGGCCCCTCTGCCCTGGGTGTCGTCCAGCAGCTCAGCCTCCTTGCAGGTCATCAGCCATGACACCCGGCGGTTCCGCTTTGCACTGCCGTCGCCTGAGCACATCCTGGGCCTCCCCGTCGGTGAGTGCAGCCCTGACCCGGCTCACATGGAGCCAGCGCTGGGAAAGGGAGGTGGGGGGGCGATGGGGGGTGGTTACATTTCAGTGAGAGCAGGGAGGGCTTCAAGGAGGAGGTGTCAGCCATCCCGGGCCTTTGAGGATGAGTGTCAGAGCGAGAGGGCAGAATGCCCCAGTGTCCCTGGCGGTGGACCCAGCACGAGCAAAGGCAGAGAGCTGGGATGTGATGGGAGTCCCTGGGGTAGGGGGCGGTGAAGGGTACAGCAGGAGCTGAGGTCTGTTCAGGCTGTGGTGGGGCGCAGGGAAGTGGGTTGACATCCCAGGGGACGTTGCGGGATGGTCCTGGGCCCAGACTCACCCCCACCATCCTGCAGGCCAGCACATCTACCTCTCGGCTCGAATCGATGGGAACTTGGTTATTCGGCCCTACACGCCCGTCTCCAGCGATGACGACAAGGGCTTTGTGGACCTGGTCATCAAGGTGAGGCCTTGGGGCCACAGCTGGGTGGGGCGGGGGTGACCACATCGCAGCCCAGGCCTCCACAGGGCCCACGCACCCTAGAATCTGGCTTCTGAAGGCCCTGTGCTCGCTGAGCCTGGTCTCGGAGTGAGGGGCACCCTGTGGTTCTTAGCACAAGCCGAGCATGGGGGTCTCAGCAGAGGGCAGGAGGTGGGATTCAGGCTCAGTGTCTTCAAACCAGGACAGATGGTCTGCCAGAGAGGAAGCAGGCAGGCCCACCAGCTCACGCAGGGCCCGCCTTCCCACTCACAGATGGGGGAGGCCTGGGGAGCTGGGCGCCCACTCACCCTTGAGAAGCACCCCACAGGTCCTCTGGGGGTGCAGTGTGGGGCTCGTGGGTCCTTTTGTGGGTACTGGGGTGAGGGGCTCTCTGGGATCTCCCACCAGTCAGGGGGTGGGTGCACACCACGGGGAAGATAGAGCCGTTAGAAGCAACAGACCAGAGAGACACAGACAAACCAGAAAGGATCTTAAAAAACAAGACACTGAGCAGGAGGAGAAGTGACCCTCTAACCCAGGACATTTGTGTGAAAATTAGAAACACAGGCTTTACAGCAGTGAGTCACTTTCTCTGAGTACACACCCAAAAAGTGGGAACCTGCCAGAGCTGGTAGTGGGCGTGGGGTGTTAGACATCTTCCCCAGTCAAGGCCCAAACCACAACCCCCAGCCACAGCCACCCTGGCTCAGCTCCCCACCGGGGACCAGGCTTACTGTCCCAATACCGCTGTGCGGGCCCCAGGCCCCCTCACTGGACCCCAGGATGTGGAGGGGGGCAGAAACAGACCCCTGCTGGGATGCAGCTTCAGCCCCGGGGGTTTCAGGGTCCCAGGCTGGGCGCTGGGTCTGTGAGGGCAGGAAGGGAGCTGGCCTGGCAGTCCTGGCTCTGGCCTGGGTCCCTTCTTTGCTCAGTGTCACTCAGGCCACATGCTGGGTGCCCAGCCCACCCGGCTTTGGGAGCCTGTCTTTGGCTGGAGAGTGGACACTGAACAGGTGGGCACACACAGGTCAGTGTTTGTTCCAGGGACGGACACTGGAGCTGGGGCAGGGTGATGACAGCTGTGCCCCCCACCTCGTCCCTCTAAGCAGGCAACCGTGAGGCGAGCAGGTGGAGATGGAGGGAAGGGACCCTCCCGGTGCAAAGGCCCTGGGGTCAGGAGACTTGAGGACTTGAGGGCCAAGAAGAGGAGAGGTCAGTGGGGCTGGGCAGAATCTTGGAGACCCTGCAGGTCGGGGGGCTTTGTCCAGAAGGAACGGGAAGGTGGTGAGGCTTCATGCATCTCTTATTGCTGAACTCACCCCAGCCGGATGTGGAGGAGGTGTTGGGGGGTGGGATTCAAGTAGAGGATGAAATGCTCACGAGGACCAGGCCCTTCCTGGCTTGGAGACCTCGTGGCCCCCTTGGTTCACCCTGACTAAAGGTCAGAGTGCTGGCCTGGCACACAGTGGGCTCTGCCCACTCTCCTCCCCAACCCCAGACACACAGACACGCCGGCTGTCCTGCAGCCATGAGTTCTCCCCTCCCCACCCCAGAGGCTCCAAGCCCTATGAGGCCCCTGGCCTTGGCACACCCTGTCCTGCCCCATCTCTGCCCATCACTCCTGCTTGCCCTTCAAGGCACAGCACAGATGCCCCTCTGTCCTGGAGCTCCTCCTCTGTCTGCCCGTCTCTTTGTCGAGGGTTGTAGCTGCATCCCTTTTTCCCAAAGCTGAAATCCCAAAGGGCACAGAGAAGGGAGTTGTTCCAAGAGTGACGTTTTCATGGCAGCGCAAAGCAGAAAGAACTGAACAGCCACCAGCAGGGCCTGCACTGGGCTGACAGCCGTGGAAATCTCCTGCCGGGAGGGGCCCCGGACACGGGTCTTGGCAGAACATTACACTTCAGGCCCTTGGGTCGGCTGCCGTGGACACCAGGCTGGTGCTTTGCCCTCCAAGGGGATGTTATGGGGAAGGCAGGCCCCCGGGGGGGATGGGGCACAGACAGGTAAGTTCTGACGGGTGGGAGGAGCACCGAGTGAGCAGGCCGCACGCAGCTGCAGAAGACCCCAGAGCTCACCCTGGCAGCCTGGGAATGGGGGCTGAGGACGGTGCATGTGTCTCGCAGGTTTACTTCAAAGACACCCATCCCAAGTTTCCCGCTGGAGGGAAGATGTCCCAGTACCTGGAAAGCATGAAGATTGGCGACACCATTGAGTTCCGGGGCCCCAACGGGCTGCTGGTCTACCAGGGCAAAGGTGATCTGGGCTGGACTCCCCAAGGACCCGGCGGGTGCGGTGGATGTTGGTGCAGGTCCCGCCCCTGCTGCTGCCTGGAAGGGTGACTCCTGTAGGGCAGGCCACCTCCTCTCTGGGGCCTTATTTCCCCAGCTGTTAGGGATCAAGGTGGTCAGCGCAGGGGTTGCAGACCAGCCTTGGGGGGGCACATCCAGCCCACGGACTAGCTCTGATAGGCTCTAAACAAACCAGGGGAGGGCTGACCTGGGACCCCCTGCTTTTCCAGCCTCCTGCTGCTCTTGGCATTTGAGCTGGCCCTAGTTCCCCCTTCATATCCCCTTTACCTGACTGGCTGGGGGGGTATGGTGGTCGCCACACCCAAACCCTTGAGATGGGGCAGGGTCTCCAGCCCGTCTGACCCCCAAGCATGGTGTGTTTGAGAGCTGGGCCTCACCCCATCTGCTCTCCCCAGGAAAGTTTGCCATCCGTCCAGACAAGAAGTCCGACCCTGTCATCAAGACGGTGAAATCTGTGGGCATGATTGCAGGAGGAACGGGTATGTGGACCTGGATCCCTGCCTGAGTCCCTGGCGGGCGGAGTTATTGAGTCGGGGGCAGGGTGTGGGACGCCACACAGGTTACGAGCGCCCGGGAGCTGCCTGAGGTCAGGGTTGTCCTGGCACCTCCCCAGGCATCTGCCTGGTGCTGTATGTATGCAGCAGGCGCTCACACAGCGTGTGGGGGTGGCTCATTTTGCAGGCATCACCCCAATGCTGCAGGTAATCCGTGCCATCATGAAGGACCCTGATGACCACACCGTATGCCACCTGCTCTTTGCCAACCAGGTCAGTGGGCGGTCCTGAGGTCTGCAGGCCCGAGGGTAGGGTGCCGGGCAGGCACTGCGGAGATGTTTACGGGGGCTGGAAGGTGTGTTGAGGGTTTTGTGCACAGCAGCCTTGCAGCAGCTGGTGAGGTTGGGCAGAGCTAGAGCGTCTGACCCAAGCAGGGCTGCTTGGTTGGGGGGTGAAGCCCCTGGAGCACCCCCCACACTGAGACTGGCTTCCCTGGCTGCTTCCTCGGCACCTCAGCACTCCCTCTACCACATGTGGAATTTGGGACCCCCAGGGACGTGGGAAGCGCCTGAGGGTGCGTCTACACAGATGAGGTACAGAGGACACACCCACACGAGGTCCCTGAGCAGGGGGTGTTGGGATTGGGTTCGGACCTGGGCTGTCTGGCTCCGGAGCACGTGTCCTCCTCCCCAGGCCTGCTGCTTGCTTGCCTGCCCTGGCCTGCTGTGTGGCCTTGGACAAGTCATCCTCCCTCTCTGGGCTTCCCTGTCTCCCTGAGGAATGAGCCGATAGAGCCAGGTCATCAGGAGGATCTCTCCAGGCTCAGCGTTTCATGACTGAATATGTGGATTTTGTAGTGAGGCCCCTTTGTGGGGAGGCTCAGATGGGACACCCTCTGCCTGCGTGGAGGGGCGTGCACCAGGCCCCCCGCACCTCTCAGATACGGTTCAGGTCAGCCTGCCCTGGGTCTGTCTGGCCCAGGCTCTGCCCCGTCCATCTGCAAGGACACTGAGCCCAGAGGGGAAAGGTTGGCCTGAGGTCCCTGGACTCCCACACAGCTGCAGAAAACTGCCCTGAGGTCAACCAGCGTGGCCTTGACCAGGCCCAGGGGTGGGTGGACAGAGCCAGAAACTCCAGGCTGGCTGGTGGGATGAGTGGGTGGGCTGTACTCAGCTTGGTGGTGCTGGGCGGTCTCCGTTGGAGGCCTCCGTCGCCTGAAATGGCATCATTTTGCCCATCGGTGGGGGCAGTAGCTTCTATCATCTGTTTCTGCATTTAGTCAGTGTGATGTCACAAGTCACGTAGCCTCTGAAAGTTCCACTCCACGCTTGTGAGGGAGCGAGAGTGAAAAAAGTGCAAAAAAAAAAAAGTATCGTGTGAAAATCGTTCTGACCTCAGCGTCCCGCTGGAGGGTCTCAGGGACCCCAGGGGTCCACAGGGAACCCCACAGGGGGAACCGCGGCTTTGCTCCATTCGGGCTGTTGCCTCTCCCTCTTTCTCCATGTGACATGCATGCTCAGCTTGGATGGGGCCGTAGTCGCTTCAGTTCCCCATCTGCAGTGTAGGGTAACTGGGGCCCACCTCTCAGGACCGTGTGAGGGCTGAGGTGGCCTCGGACAGGAGCGCTTAACATTGCAGATGCATGCGTTCTTCCTGGAGGCACCGGGTGGCCAGGAGTGGAGCCTGACGGGGACCCAGGGCGAGAAGGGAAGCCCCACTTTCAGAAGGGTGTCAGGGAGACAATAAACAGCAGGGCAGCCTGGTTCAGGGAGACTGATGTTCTGAAGGCGTCGGTTCTTCAGAAAGTAATACTCAGAAGTCCCAGTAGGATCATTTTTTTCCTTTTATTATATGACAAAATGATGCACTGTGGCCCGGAAGACAAGGTATACATGGGCAGCCAAGAAAATTTTGAAAAAGAAGAGTGACAAGGAAGAATACCAAGAAGTGTCAGTGATAAAAATAGCAACGGCTCTGGAGCCGCACGTGAGACGTGGGTTTACTGGACTGGCTGTGTTTCTGGGTAACACAGCGGGAAGTCTGGACTGTGCAGGAACATGCTAGATATGTGGCTGTTTACACTGAGGCTAGTGAAGATGAAATAAAATGAAAAGCTCCCTTTCCCAGTCTCACTAGGCACATGTTGTTGGTTCCATAGTCTCCTGTGACCAGTGGTTAGTTTCCCTCTTTGATAACACAGATCTAGAACATTCCCATCATTGTAGAAGGCTCGGTTGAACAGCCCTGACCTAGAAGCAGACCTGAGTGTGAATGAGACTTTATACCTGATGCAGGTGACATGTCACACCTGAGGAGATGAAAAGGAATGTTGGGTTAGTTGCTGTGCACTTGGGAAAATGAAGTAGATCCCTACCTTACCTTATAGCAAAATGCAGTATAGGTTAAGGATATATTTGTGAAAAAGTGAAGCTTTAAAAGTAGAGGGCGAGCGTTTTTAAATACAAGAAGTATTACTGAATGAGTGAACAAAGATGGTCAGGCTAAGCAAGACACTGGAGGAGAGCCTGTCAAAGACTGATGGAGCCATCTGCTTAAAAATGAAAGCTCCTCTGGGGGAAAAAGGTCGCAAAGAGTCGGACACGACTTAGCGACTGAACTGATAAATAAGGTAGAAAGATAAACAACTGAGGATGAGACACATAATGTATCATCAATGAAAATTAATATCCTTCATATAAAAAGAGTTTTTACAAGCTAATAAAAAATATGAGCAGACCAGTGACAAGCTTACTAATAATAAAAAGATAAAACACAAGCTTTATTTTCCATCAGTCTGATTGGCAGAGCTTAAATGAGCATTACCCAGTCCTGGTAGAGGTGTAGAGGGGTATGTACCCCAGGACTCCCTGCTGGCGTCTGTGTTGGTTGCAACCTACGTGGGGAATAAAGCAGCGGCTTGTATTGAAGGCCCTAACTATGTGGAATTTTCTACCCTGGACTCCACTTCCTCAAGTTGATCCTAAGGAATTGACAGGGCGCTGAGGGTGGTCAGAGAGGTGTTGTTCACAAAGGAGGATGTTCAGAACAATTTCCATGCCTCTCTCCTTGCCTGCCTGTCCCAGCGGGGGCTCTGAGGGTGGTCAGAGAGGTGTTGTTCACAAAGGAGGATGTTCAGAACAATTTCCATGCCTCTCTCCTTGCCTGCCTGTCCCAGCGGGGGGCTCAGGAGAGGTCAGTGAGCGGGTGACCTTTGCTGGTTGACAGTGCTCTTTGGCCCTAGTTTCACAACAGTCCTATGAGTCAGTCGTACCGCTCACTGACCGGAGGAGCCAGATCTATGAGTGACCTGCAAACATTCCAGGCAAAGTCTATGCTTAGGAATGGAAAGAGGGAATGTTTCCGGAGTAGATGGCTAACACTCCCTGGGGGTCTAGGAAGGCTTCCTGGAGGAGGTGAAACAAGCTGAACTCTACAGGACCACGTGGGGCTGGCTAAGTGAAATCAGTAGGGGCGAAGGTGGGGAGCTGCAGGCCAAGCAGAGGGATCGACACGGGCCAGGTTGCAGGTTGTGTGATTTGGGGACTCGCATCTATATTCCCCAAACTATGGACCTATTGATCCAGCCTGAGATGCCAGAACATAAAAAGACGTGCACTTTCCCTGGAAGCTTTGCCACATGTGTGGCCCGCGGGCGGGCAGGATGGCCAGGGTCTCCAAGGGCAGTCCCCGTTGCTGTCCCTCCTGCCCACTGGGCCCTGTCCGCCCCCTAGACTGAGAAGGACATCCTGCTGCGGCCCGAGCTGGAGGAGCTGAGGAACGAGCACTCTGCGCGCTTCAAGCTCTGGTACACAGTGGACAAAGCCCCTGAAGGTGAGTGTGCCCGGGTGGGTGGGCGCACTGGCCCATGCCTGCCTGTGCTGCAAGCCCTCTGCCAGGGGGAGCCTTCCGTCCGTGTGGTCTCCCTTGGTCCAGCTCACAGTGGTCCTGTGAGAGGAGGGCAGTGAGGAAGAGGGGTCAGAGAGGGGAGGTAAGTGCCCCACGGCGCACAGTGAGAAAACCCCAGAGCTGGGACTTGAACTCGTGTCTGCCTCTTACAGAGCCCCAGGCCTCCCCCTGCCTGCACTGCTGGACATGGAAGGCCGGCGTTCTCCCCTCAAGCTGGGGCCAGTGCTGGGGGCGAAGGGTGATCGTTTCCACAGTGCAGTCACCAGCCCTGGGTGGTGGGCTGCACCAATGTACAGTTCCCTTCACTCTGCCTGTCCAGGTGTTTGGGCTGTTTGCCAAGGACTCGTAGGAGGCAGGGAGTGAAAGTGAAAGTGAAGTCGCTCAGTCGTGTCCGACTCTTTGTGACCCCATGCACTGTAGCCTATCAGGCTCCTCCGTCCATGGGATTTTCCAGGCAAGAATGCTGGAGTGGATTGCCATTTCCTTCTCCAGGGGATCTTCCCGACCCAGGAACCGAACCCGGGTCTCCTACATTGCAGGCAGACACTTTACTGTCTGAGCCACCAGGGAAGCCCAGTGAAGGCTGCCCCCAAAACTCGATACAAGGCTGTCCTCTGGGAGCTAGACCCAGCTCCAGTCTCCTGCCAGCAAAAGGCCTGGCCACACTGTTAGTTGGAGAAGGGCATGGCAGCCCACTCCAGTATTCTTACCTGGAGAATCCCATGGACAGAGGAGCCTTGCCTGGGCTACAGTCCATGGGGTCGCAAAGAGTCAACAGAAAAAGACACGGCTGAAGCCACGTAGCATGCACCGCCCTCTGGTGGTGGCACCTGGCAACACCGAGACCAAAGAGCCTCCTCCTAGGAACAGTTTTAAGAGGAACCAAGAAGTATGGCCCAGGAAGAGATACAGTTGGGTAGTTTTCTGGTATTTTACACTTACGTTTATTATTACCCTGACCACGATTCGAGAGTAGTTGGAGGACTGCCGTACCATCAGGTATAAACTGGAAAAGGTCGATGCTGATAAAGAACAGGGTACCAGGCCAGCGTGGCAATTGTGGAGCTAGAGGAGTCGGGGGAGGGCCTGCTGGCCACATCCCCCCCACAGTCTCCTTCAGTACACACACAAAGAGAAATACTTGCCTAAAAAAAAAAAAAATCCTTGTAAAACTGAGATGTGTCTTATACACCAGTACATTTATCGCATGAAGTTTTTACACAGTCCTTGGAGACCTGTTAATAAAATGTGGTCTACCTGCCTGTGTCCCGCCCCATTCCAGGGGGATTTTAGGCGGCTTATAGAGACTTACGGAGTGAGTCAGAGTGAGAGAAAAACAAGGGCAGGCCCACGAAATGGAATCTAGAGCGAGGTTTGTACAGGAGCGTGGGCTCTGGTGCACCCTTGCCAGGACTGAGCGTGCCTATCACTCGAGCTTCCCAGCAGCCAATGTGAAAGGGGAGATGTGGTCAGTTACTAAGCACAGTGCCCGTGAGGTAGAGAATATACCCCACTGCTCAGCACAGTGAGGCTTCCTCATCCAGGACCAACTGAGACCGACTTACCCCCCTCCCTCAGGGGACACCCCCCCCCCCCGCTCCCCGTCCCTCCACCACCCCACTCCCTCCTTGGAGTGTACAGGGTGTGACACAGGGAGCGGTGTCCATTTAGACAAGGTTCCTTGGTGACCTCTGCGTGACCTTGGACTTCCGCAGCTGCATTTCTGTTGGTGTCAAAGGCTTTAGTGAGGTTCTTCCAAATTGTGAAGGACAGAGAGAAGCCAGACAATTGAGTGTTGAGAGCCAGAGGGACTCAGGGTGCAGGATCCCTCAGGTGGCCTGGTGGAACTCTGCTCATCTGATAGACCCAGTGATGCTCTGTCTGCTGCTCACGCTGCCGCGTGGCCCTCAGCTTACTGTTTTGCCGGAGCCAAGCCAGAGGGCTGGCCTGGGTAGGCCCCCCACTCACTGGCCGGGCCTCAGAGGCTGGCCTGAGGTCAGGCGCCCACCCTGGGATCAGGAGGTGGCTGATGGTGGCTTTTCAGAGGGGAGGGAGCAGGCAGCGGGTGGTGGGCATCCGGCAAGTCCCTCTGTTTGTCCCTCCGGGGTTGAGATCCTGCTGAGCTGCTCGGCACGGGTCATTTGAGGGCCTAGCATGTGCCCTCAGTCCCCAAGCAGTGTTTGTCCCGACTGACCATTGAAGAACTTTGGAGCAAGGTGAGCTTCAGACTGGGTTGTTCCTCATGCATCTGCAAAAGGGAGTCACGTTGGGCAGTACAGATGATGGGGACAGGGAGCCATGTGCCAGGACCGCCTGGTCCCCATCCCTGAGCAGGCCCCATCAGCGGGTCAGTCCTGAGGGTCTGTGTGGGACTAGAGTCCTGCCAGCCCCAGGGCGCTGGGTTCTCACCATGGGCACCGGCAGTCACTGGGAGGAATAAAAGGCAGCTCTGGATCTCAGGTGAAACCTGGAGACACAACTGCGCATGTGCGTGTGCAAGACAGGGAGGCAAGCAGGACTTCGAGGAAGCTGCTGTTTTGAGAATCCTGCATCTGGAACTTCAGCCTGTGTCCTGGCCTCACTGTTTTCTGGCTCATTTCAATTCAGTTCAGTTGCTCAGTGTGTCCAACTCTTTGTGACCCCATGGACTGCAGCACACCAGGCCTCTTTGTCCATCACCAACTCCTGGAGTTTACTCAAACTCATGTCCATTGAGTTGGTGATGCCATCCAACCATCTCATCCTCTGTAGTCCCCTTCTCCTCCCGCCTTCAATCTTTCCCAGCATCAGGGTCTTTTCCAGTGAGTCAGCTCTTCACATCAGGTGGCCAGAGTATTGGAGTTGCAGCTTTAGCATCAGTCCTTCCAATGAATATTCAGGACTGATTTCCTTTAGGATGGACTGGTTGGATCTGCCTGCAGTCCAAGGGACTCCCAAGAGTTTCCTCCAACACCGCAATTCAAAAGCATCTAATGCTTATTTGGGACACATTGCTTTGTTCATTATTTATTGAGCAACTACTCTGTGCTCGGCTGTCTAGGCACTGAGACTACAGCTGTGGACTAGAGATGGCTCCTCGTGGGCCACCGCCCCATGGAGGGAAGAGTCAGGCAGTAGGCACGGGGCTGGTAGGTAGCAAGAAGTGGGGCGGTGGGTAGGCAGCATCACCCTGACCAGCCTGGCACTGAGCACTGGCTGGGGGGCCTCTGGGACCTGGGGTTAATGTCCCAGCCCTGTCCATGCCTCACTGTGACCTGAGACAATTCTGGGTCCTCTGGGCCTCAGTTTCCACATCTGTAAAATGGGATCAGTAAGCCCTGCCTTGGACTGCAAGGAGATCCAACCAGTCCATTCTGAGGGAGATCAACCCTGGGATTTCTTTGGAAGGAATGATGCTAAAGCTGAAACTCCAGTATTTTGGCCACCTCATGCGAAGAGTTGACTCATTGGAGAAGACTCTGATGCTGGGAGGGATTGAGGGCAAGAGGAGAAGGGGACGACAGAGGATGAGATGGCTGGATGGCATCACTGACTCGATGCATGTGAGTCTGAGTGACCTCCGGGAGTTGGTGATGGACAGGGAGGCCTGGCGTGCTGCGGTTCATGAGGTCGCAAAGAGTCAGACACGACTGAGCGACTGATCTGATCTGATCTGAAGCCCCGCCCTGTCCATCCACCAGGGTCACACAAGAGGCCAGTAGAAGTGAAAGGCTTTGCAAACTGTAAAGTGTGGTTAGGGAACCTTGACAGGCTTGCATTTGTGATCCAGGCATGGGGGCAGGGGATCAGGGCCAAGGTCTGCTCCATTCTTCCGTGTTTGTTGAAAGAAAGGAGGAATTCATAGGCACAGCAGCTTTGTCACGGAGGAGGGGGCAGTGGGCAGTTGGTGGTCAGTCACACGGCCACCCTCAGGCTCACCTGGTCTCCCGTCCTGCAGCCTGGGACTACAGCCAGGGCTTCGTGAACGAGGAGATGATCCGGGACCACCTGCCGCCCCCAGAGGAGGAACCGCTGGTGCTGATGTGTGGACCCCCACCCATGATCCAGTATGCCTGCCTGCCCAACCTGGACCGCGTGGGCCACCCCAAGGAGCGCTGCTTCGCCTTCTGATGGACCGGCCCTGCTGCCCGCTCTCACTGTGCCCTGGCCGCACCCACCCCTCCTGCCGCTGTTCATTAACACCACCCACCCCATGTCTCCAGCTGCGGCCGGGTTCAGCCTGGCCTGCCCGTGCCTGGGAGGTCACCCCGCTGGGCTGGCCCCTGAGGGGCCCCTTTGGGAGCAGGTGTCTGTTACAGGTGGGCTGCTGTTGGCCACCTTTAAGACAGATTCCTGTCTAGGCCTCGCCGGAGATGTTCCTTCCCTCTCCGCCCCCTCCAGCATACACACTACTGGGTGGAGGCTGCCAGCACCACGCTCCGCAACCTCCCCAGAGCATCCCACACCCTGGAAATAAGCAGAAATGTACAGGCAACCCTTAGCTGCAGGCTGCAGGCCCCTCACCCCAGCTGCAGACCCTCGCGTGCTGCCCCTGCCTGCTTCAGGGCCACGGCCAGGCTTCCACAGCTGATACTACATGGTAGCTGACACCAATAAGTCCCCGTGGCAGGGGCTGCTGGGGTGAGAGGTTGGCCAAACCACCCAGAGCCCAGCAGGTCCAGTCAGCAGGGAGGTGGGCTTGTCCCTGGGGCTGGTGTGGGAGGAAGGGGCTGGCTGAGGGCCCTTCCAGCTGGCACATGGGCCCTCCCAAAGCCTCGTCAAAAACACCCAAACATTCGAGCAGCTTTGGAAGTTCTAAGCAGTCCACCTCCCATCGACTGCCTTAGCGTCCCGGGCAGCCAGCCCTGATGGCAGAGCTGAGATGGTGTGCTTTTATCCATCCGTCCCAGAGCACCCTGCTGCCCCCGCCCCAGGTCAGGGAGACTTTGAGCAGAGCCCCTTGTCGGAAGGACATTCACAGTGGCCTCGACGTTGCCTTAGACACAGCGTGTTAGCCTCTTGCATATTGGCTTTTTCAGTCATTTATGAGCAAACATAACATTGAAGTAAAACTTTGCTAGTTTGAACCCTTTTGGGACTCCTGGAGGCTCTGTGACCTACGTTGTTGGGGCAGGAGGGGGAGAGGGGCTGTGCAAGACCTGGCATTCATTTCTGAGGTTTGTTTGTGTCTGTAGTAGAACTTGGGGGAACTCCTCGGCTGTTCTTCTACTCCATGCTTCCACTGCAGGGGCACAGGTTCTGTTCCTGGTCAGGGAACTAAGATCCCACAGGTTCTGCAGCATGGCCAAAAAAAAGAAAATTTGTGGAGAGTAGAGAAAAATATACACAGGAAAAGAAATGGTCACAGAAAAAAAAAAAATATATGCAGTAAAAGTAAAAACTATACCCAGGAAAATAGTGGACATCCAGAGGCAAACACTTATAACTGAGACGAAACCACGCGGTCCACTGTGCAGCCGCTGCTCGCCCTAATGGCAAGTATGCTTTCCCTCTGTGGTCAGAAACACACCATAAGCCTGATGGATCATGGCTTTTTATGTAGCAGATCCCTGCTGTTGGACAGTTAGGCTGTTTCCAGTTTGCGGATTTTGTAAATCACAGTGGCTATCTTCAACCTCCTCTCTGGTGGTTTCTTTTAGGATAGATTCCTGGAAAACAGAGTGTGGACCCTGGGAGTTAAGCATTCCTCACACCCAGTCTTGCACAGATCATCTCTGCCGTGTCAGAAGGTGTGCCCAGTCCTAACTTCAGACAACCCCATGTGACCCCAGTCTTTTCCATTGTACACTCTCCTCTGGACACCCTGAGAGTAGGAAGAAGTTAGTAGCCCCCTCGCCCACAGAGAGACTGAGGCTGAGGGCAGTGAGTGGTTTTCAGGGTTTGGGGGGGGTGGTCCAAAGTGAGGCAGGTGTCACCTTGTCCTGCGGAGGCTACAGGTAGAGAAGGGAGTTCCTTCATTCAGGGTCCAGGTAAAGAATCTGCCTGTAATGCAGGAGACCTGGGTTTGATCCCTGAGTCAGGAAGATCCCCTGGAGAAGGGCTTGGCAACTCACTCCACTATTCTTGCCTGGAGAATCCCATGGACAGAGGAGACTGGTGGGCTACAGTCCATGGGGTTGCAAAGAGTCCGACCAGAGTCAGCAACTTCCACTTTAGGTGGCTCAGAGGTTAAAGCATCTGCCTCCAATGCGGGAGACCCAGGTTTAATCCCTGAGTCGGGAAGATTCCCTGGAGAAGGAAATGGCAACCCACTCCAGTATTCTTGCCTGGAGAATCTCATGGACGGAGGAGCCTGGTAGGCTACAGTCCACGGGGTCACTAAGAGTTGGACACGACTGAGCGACTTCACTTTCACTTACTCTCCTGAAGTGAATTCACAGGTGATAGATATCACCTACCCATACAGAATTTTTAAGAAGTCAACGCAAAGCTCCAACTATATTATAAAAAAAAAAAAAAAAAAAAAAAGTAAAGGGGCGATCCAGTAGGTTAAGACTTAGTGCTTTCACTGCAGCGGGTAGAGTTTCATCTCTGGTCGGTGAATGAAGATCTCACATGCCGTTGGGCCATAAAAAAAAAAAAAAAAAAAGGAATGTATAAAGTGATGCACATTTCAGCATGTCAGTGCTGGGCGCAGGCCCCGGAGGAAGCACCGGCCTGTGCCCAGACACAGGGGCTCCGCCTGGCGCAGTCTCGCCTCCCGGGCTCTGCCTCCCCGGTGCGGTTCTCCCAGGCCCGGGCACAATCCTTGCTTAGTCTCCAAGAAAGGGAGGACCCAGTACCTTTGGCTACAGCGCAGCTGCACTGCTGGCAATCCATGTGTGTTCTCACCGGGCAAAAAGTCCTGTGTGTTCGTACAAGAAACCCAGCCCCGGGACGTCTGGGGCGTAGGAGGGCCAGCAGGACGCCCCACCCCGTGCACCCTTCATGTGACCGGATCCCCGCCGCCCGGGCCGCCAAGTGAGACCCCAGAGTTAGGAAATCTTCCTGGTGGAGGGCCATCCCGCTCACTGTCAGATATGGTATCAGTTAAGGACCCTACTCTAGTGGTAGTTTAGGGGGCCGGCACCCAGTCTCGGCAGTGCAGAAGCGACCTGGATTTTCCCCCTGCGTCTGGAGCCCAATTTCAGACCCCCTCCGGCTTCACCAGCTCGTTTTTCCACAGACCTTCCGATGCCGGATTTTTTGTTGTGTTGTGGTGCTCTGTCAAGAGTAACTAACTCCACTCGCGGGACTTAGAAAAGAATAACAGTAGTGACTCATAGGGCACTTAGTCCGTGTCTGGCACTGTGCTCAAGGCATTGCCTGTATTTTCCATTGATTGTGTGTGTTAATGTCTCAGTCGTGTCCGACTCAGCGACTCCGTGGACTGAGGCCCACCAGCTCCTCTGTCCTTGGGATTCTCCGGGCAAGAATACTGGAGCGGGTTGCCATGCCCTCCCCCTCCTCCAGGGGAGCTTCCCAACCTTCAGAGACCAAACCCGCGTGCGTCTCCGGCATTATACGCACAAGGGACCCGGGTTATATCTGAACCACAAGGGACCCGGGTTTCATTAACTTCTCAGATACGACTGACTACCCATCTCATGCCAGGGTCAGTGCAGGCGGTTCAACCAAAAGGCAATTCCACATGTTGCACACTTAGATCGCAAAAAGCCTGTGCTGTTTGCCCCACTTTCACAGTACAAACCAGGAAGACACAGGCACATACACAGGAAGGAAAAAAGGCTGGCTTTTGAGGGTTTCTGGAGAAGGAAATGGCAACCCACTCCAATATTCTTGCCTGGAGAATGAAGGAGGAGCCTGGTAGGCTACAGTTCACGGGGTAGCAGAGAGTCGGACACGACTGATCGATTTCACCTTTGAAGGTTATACGACCTGGAAGTACAACACGTGACTCTGGGAGCTGCTTGACCCCGTGTGCTGCATTCAAACATAAACAGCTAACGTTAAAAATAAAAACCGCCCACACAATCCTATTTTAAAAAACAGGAACAAACTGTTCACTGAAAACTTAATTCCTAACAAACTACCAAACACTACCAATGATTACTTTCGACTTTAACCTCATACATACACACCCAAACCATTCTGCTTTTTAAAGTATAAGGGGGACGGGCAGATCGCAACTCCCAGGCATCCCGCAAAGTAGGCGGGTCACCTTAGGGGCAACCTTTACCCGCTCAAAAATTCGTCTCACATTAGCAGTGAGGATTCGGGCGTCACCCCGAATCGTTATTTTCCTTACTCATAAGTTTAAGGCATAAAGACGTAACTGGCTTACTTCCTAGGTAATGAATCCCATTCTCATTAGCCATACGGTGAGTATAAAAGTTGAACGTTAAAGCCCGTACTTTGTTCGTTGAAGGTTGCCTTATTCATTTCACTGTTTTATGTCTCTTTTCATTTTACTATTTTTTAGTTGCGAGAGATGGGGAAAAGTACGGCCACAATATGCAGATAAGCAACCGGCTCGCAAAGATTCACGGGGAGAGCCCCGCCCCTTCCGGTTCCTTTCTCAGTCTGAACTGTCGCGAGAGTTCATCCGCCGAACGCCGGAAGCCGCTAGTCGCTCCACAGCGGCCGAAGGGGCGGGCTCGAAGGCTGAGGGGACCTAAGCTGCTCTCGGCTCGTTCGGCGGTGCAAGATGGCCGACATCTCTCTGGACGAGCTCATCCGAAAGCGAGGAGCTGCAGCGAAGGGGCGGTGAGTGGCCCTTTGTCCCTTCGGGTTTCGGGGTCCTTGTCTTAGCGGGGCTTGGGGCGGAGGGGGGAGCGGCCCGGGAGCGACGCCGAGGGCCAGTGTGCGCCCGCCCCCTACCTCAGCCGCGCTCCTCATTGGCCCGGCCGCCGCCGCCGCCGCGGGCCAGCTCGCCCGGCCGCCCACTGGCTGTGGGCGCCGTCCCTCCGGCTGGCCGGAGGAGGCTGGTGGGGCCGGCGCCGACGAAGGGGCAGGCCTGCTGGGCTGGTGCGAGCGGCCCGCCGGGGGCGGAGCTGCGGCCGCGGACGGCACTCGCTGCCCCGCGGCCTGCCTGGCGTCCGTCCGGAGGGTCTCCCCGGCGCAGCCCCCTCCTCCGAGGAGACGGGCGCGGCCTTCGAGTTAGGACGCCTGGAGTTTCTCGGGGAAGTGACTTGCTCAGACTCTCCGGGTCTGTTCCTGCCGAAACCGCGACCCAAAGTCAGACCTTTACAATGTCCCAATCCTTCGCCCGGTTCCCCGCTGCTGACACTCGCGGCCCTTGGTGAGGCGTTTCAGGGTCTCGGGGCGCTTTGCCGCCGGCGCGCGGTCCTGTCAGCCAGCTGTTAATGTTTTCCAAATGAGGGGCTCGCGGTGGAGTTTGCCCGCGGCCGAGGAGAGCCCGGAGCGGGGCCGGGCGCTGAGAGCTGGCCTCGGGCTTGGGCGAGACAAACTGGCGGGACGGGCGGGAGGCCGGCCGTTGCTTGATGACTCGCGGAGAACCCTCTTCTGTGTCGGGGTGAAGATCGCGGAGCTGGTTTGCCGTTGCGCGACCCAGACTTCCTCTGGACCCTCAAAATATTGGTAGTCATTTCCAGACTCTGTAGGGGCTCCAGTTCATCTGTGTGAAAGAGACGGGAAACCTGGGCCAGTGGTTTTCTAGCACACGTTAGATTAGTTCAGACGTCCTTGTGGAGAAGCCAGGCTGTAAAGAAGGATGTCGTTTTCTCCCGCAGTCGTTCACTCGGCAGATGTTTGTTAATACTGCCTGTGTGGCGGCTGGAAGATGGATTCTTTTCACCGTGTGAAAGGTATCCCTCACCCTCCACCTGTACACACAGATCCACCACAACTGCTCCCGCCCCTGCCCAATTCCCCAGCCAGCCCTTCACGAGGTTTCTGGTTCATAATAGGCACGCAGCGTTAATTTCTTCTATCCTTGTTGTGGTTGTGTTGTGTGCTCAGTCGTGTGCGATTCTTGGCGACCCCACAGGACTGTAGCCTGCCAGGCTCCTCTGGTCCATGGGATTTTCCAGGCAAGAATATTGGAGTGTGTTGCTACTTCCCCCTCCAGGGGTTCTTCCCCACCCAGGGATCGAACTCGCATCTCTTGTGGCTTCTGCATCAGCCAGCAGGTTCTTTACCACTGCGCCACCTGGGAAGCCCTCTTCTAGGTCTACCCTCTAGTAACTGGCAGGGAATTGGTACTGGGTCCTCTGGTCACGTCTGAGCCCATCCAGGTTTCACAGGTTTGCTGAACAGTTGCCGAGGGAGCCAGCCTCCCAGGACCTGGGCTTCCTGCAGGCGCTCCCTTAGTTCCCGACTGCAGGCAGTCTGTGCCTGCGGTTGATGCTGAGGTGTGCGGTGTCTTGTGTTGGGCCTTGGATGGGACTGCAGGGAAGGGAGGATGTGTGGATCCACCACAAGAGCAGAGACTCTGCAGCTAGACTCTGCCTTGGCGGGCCCCATTGTGGGGTTCTGTGCTTCTGTGGCCTGATGACCTCTGATTTAGACAGTTTCCTTGTTTGTAATAATGGTTCCAGGTAGGTGGTTGAGAAGATTAAATATGAGGATGTAAGAGTGTGTTTTAAACTTTGTACCAGATAGTAAGTGTTCAGCAGATGGCTTTAAAGGAGAAGCCCAAATCCCTCCTTTAGGGGACATAATAAATAAGCATTGGGGTCCTAGAGTCAGACTGCCAAGTTTCAGTCCCACTTGCCATGCCTCTCTTTTCTTATCTGTAAAACATGGGTAATATTTACTGAGTATTGTCAGGACTAAGTGAATTAATGTATCTGAAGTACTTCAGAAAGCATCTAGGGGGTACTCAGTGCCCAGTAGATGTTAGCTCTCATCATTATTGTTAATGAAGGCTTGTAAGGAAAGAAGTAATATCCAGTCTTCAGTGTGAGAATATTGTGTTGCTATTTTGTAAAGGTTGAATTGGGGGAAATGCAGGCAAAGAGACAGTGTGAAAGAAACTGGACCACATGCTGGGTTTGGATTAAACGTACTGGAAACTCCATTTTGCTTGCACAGCCAACAGAGAAAAACTAGATCAGGGGTGAGGGGGTTAGGGTTCTTGTCAAGAACTGTGAAAGGTCTGAACAGATAGTATTTCCTACAGTAAATAAATGCTGTTCTACTTGCTTCTTAGAAGAAATCTCTTTACTGGCATCTTGGTGTAGTATAGGGATGTCACAGAGACAATTCTGTGCTTAACAATTTAGAAAGAGCCTATGACCATCTCAGAAAATGTCTTTTCTTAAAGAAAATAGCAAAGGACTGAGCCTCTGCAAGTGTAAATAACCCCTTCTCGAAAGTCGTGGAATGTGCTTGTTCTTCAGAACAGCTTTTCTGTTTTGTGTTCATTGTACTGTGTAAGTCAAGAAAGGTGTCATTGCCATCATCATTATTATTATTAATCATCAGAAAGTTCTTTGATTAATATGAAATTCAAGAAAGTGGGGAATTATTTTATGATACTTCATCCAGGCTGTGGTGAGGTGCTGTCCTTCCCCCAACACAGCATGTCTCTAGTGGTTTCAGTTGTTCAAGACCCATAGATGAGTCTCCTCAGGGTAGCACTGGGCACCAGCTGCAGTGTGGGCCTGCCTCTCTGTTTCTTCCTTTGGATATAATTGGTTAGTCAAGTCACCCTCCTCTTTGGTTTGCTTAGTTCAACCGTCAGAGGATAGCTGTCACTGCTTCCATGCAGGTGATGGTGACGGGCAGTCTTAGCGGGAAAGTTGGGCCTAGAGTGTACTGGAGGTGAGTGACTCTGAGCTAGATACGTATGTGGAGAATCCTTGGAGCTGTGGGGAGAGGAGGTTAGGGAATTTTCCAGTTGAGACCAGGGCTCTGCTCCCATACTCTCTGCTGGTTTCCTTATTGAAATAAGGTAAAAGATATTAGACCTAAAACAAAGAGGAGGGAAATGAGTTGTTACCTTAGCTTGGAAGAGAAGAATTATAATTTAAAATGAAACATCGGCACAAAGGTAAGGGGTCCTGTCTTATTTTATCTTGTGTCTCTAAAGCACATAGTTCAGAATTGACTCTTAGTAATTGTTAGAACTAAACTCTATTTTCTAAGATGACCTCAACACACACATTCTAACCACATGGGTTAAAATCCACTTTGAACAATTCAGGGTCCACCCAAATCCTCTGGACTGGACATCTGTCCAGAGCCAGGGGCCACTGTGCCCTCCACAGGCAGATCCAAGAGGATGAGGCATTCCTAGCCCCAGACAGACCTTCCCTGGTCATGTGTCTGCCAGGCTCCAGTGGAGGAGGGGCTGCTGGGGGAGAGGGCTCAGGCTCCAGTAAGTGTCTGCTCTCTTGCCCACACCGCTCTTTCTAGGACCTGGTAGAGTACCTGGTGAGTGCCTGGAAGCAGTGCACAGTTGCACTGTTACAGGTATCATGAGGCAGGGCAGTAAAAACACTCCTCTCTCCCCCTCCCAAACGTTTACTGAGGCCAAAAACCCAGAATGTGTTCAGGAACATCAGATAGTCTGCAGTGGAAAAGGAGGCTGCAGTCAGTGGGAGACAGACTGGGGGTTCCACTGAGGGGTTGCGCTTTTTTTAGGGAGTCCTTAGCAGTTATTGGGCTTCCCTGGTGGCTCAGAGGTTAAAGCATTTTGCCTCCAATGCCAGAGACCTGGGTTCGATCCTTGGGTCGGAAATAGCCCCTGGAGAAGGAAATGGCAACCCACTCCAGTGTTCTTGCCTGGAGAATCCCATGGACAGAGAAGCCTAATAGGCTATAGTCCACGGGGTCGCAAAGAGTCGGACATGACTGAGCGACTTCACTCACTCACTCACTAGCAGTTAATTGGAGCCAGGAAGGGAACAGAATTGGCTAGATGTTTTAGAGACCTGCTCCTAGCAGGAGTGTTTTCTTGAAAAGTTCCTGATGACTAATGCCTGCCATATAAGCAGTACCGCTGCCTGCTGGGATGAATAGCTGTCTTCTCACGCAGGGAGAGGAGCAGTGATTAGAAAAATCCTGAACACTGAAACCTCCTAAAGCTGCTCATGAAAGGAGTTGAGAAGTGATGTAACCAGGGAACCAAATATATGTAATTGAGGGAAAGTAGCTTATTTAGGCTCCTACATCCACAACTGTATCACCTCCCTCCTGAAAATTTACCTTTTGTGCTGTTCAAGTAGATAAAAATACCAGCATGGGCCATCACGGTGGTATTTCTTGCCAGACAAGCAGTATGGTGTGTGGGTCTCTGGTGAGCCCACCATCCTTAGTGTGTGTGTGTTCACCCTCTGGTCACTAGAGGGTGCACTGTGTCCCTGGATGTAACTGGAGTCCTCATTTTTTTCTTAGTTTGAGGACAGTATTCACCCTTCCTTAACATTTCTAGTCTTGTTCATTGTTTTTGACCCATGCTTGATTTATTGGTATTTTAACTAGGTATGGTGGTGATGGTGGTTTTGTCGCTAAGTTGTGTCCAATTCTTGGGACCCCATGGACTGTAGCCCACCAGGCTCCTCTGTCCATTGGATTTCCCAGGCAAGAATACTGGAGTGGGTTGCCATTTCCTTTTCCAGGGGACCCAGGGATCAAATTAGCATCTCCTGCGTTGTAGGCGGATTCTTGACCGACTGAGCCACCAGAGAAACCCTTAATTAGGTATAGTGAAGTTCAAATCGCATTATAGCTCTATGATTTGAAATAGTTACTCTCCTTGAATCTGTTTTCCCATCTATAAAATACGGATAATAATCTAATTCTCAAGAGTTGCGAGGGTTAAAGGAGGTGAGGCAAAGTTTATGGATCTGCAGTTAAGTGCTCAAAACGATTAGTTGAGGGTGCTTCCATTGTAAAATCTTTTCATAAACCGTAGTAGCCAGTTGCCCCTTATTTGGCCATGGTAGACATTGCTTATAAAGCACAAACTCCTGTGAATTCTCAGTACTGACATTTCAAACAGCCATTACAGTTTATCAGAGAAGGGAAATTGTTAAGGAATATGAGTAAATTCAGGTTGCAGAGACCTAATCTCCCTTGCTCCTCCTACTGCAAAGGTTTACTGTTCAGACCCAATTGGAATGAACCAGAAAACTTTTGAATGTACCCCTTTCCTCATTTTTTTGTCCAGGGATATGAATTTTGTTTTCAAGAATCTCATTCTTTCTTTAATTATTCAAAATAGTTGCTTTCAACAGCTTTTTCTTTTCCTTTGTTTCTTTTTTTGGCAGTAATGTTTGATTGATTGAATGGTGAAATTGGATAACTAGATTTTTTGAAAGCATAATTTATGCCATGGGGTTTAGATTGGCCCAGTTTTACGGTGTGGTAAGATCATTTGGCCACCTGATGGAAAGAACTGACTATTGAAAAAGACCCTGATGCTGGGAAAAATTGAAGGCAGGAGGAGAATGGGACAACAGAGAATGAGATGGTTGGATGGCATCACCAACTTGATGGACCTGAGTTTGAGCAAGCTCCAGGAGCTGGTGATGGACAGGAAGGCCTGGCGTGCTGCAGTCTATGGGGTCGCAAAGGGTGGGACGTGACTGAAAACTGAAGATCATGGTGTATTACATGATAAGATCACCACACCTCCTATAGTTATAAATATCAGGAGCCTGTGGTAGGGGTACCCTGGTGATGAGAGAAGACAGATGAAGATAGGAGATCTTCATTCGAGACCTGCTCACATTTGTATGTGGATGTGTCTGACCCCTCCTGTGTGGTGGACCTGGTCATCAGTGATGCCTTCATTGTCAGTGTTTATGTAGCTTGGTTCCCTTTGTAATGTCCACTCAGTCAGAGACCAGCTGCTTTCTCTTCTAGAAGGCCTTTCTTGAAGCGCCTGCAGTTCAACAAGATCCTTGTGGGTCCACTTTTGGGGTAAGGGCCAGAGGGGCCCCTGTGCCATGGCTCTTTGGGTGCCCTCTCTCGGCTGGGAGAGCAATTGGTGGCCAGGATCCTAGGGCACGGTTGAGGACTGCGTTTGCAGAGGCAGTCTTCTCTAGGAGAAGCCCTTCCAGGGCAGCCATCCTTTCTCCCATCTTAACTTCCCTGACGCTTTGAGTAGGAAAGAGGAAGCTTGAAATCTGTTATTGGAAAGGCTGTGCTCTTTGATTTGGTTTCTCCCCTGTAAGATGGAACTTATGGCAGGTAATCTCAGAGATGGTGAGCCTAAAAGGAGAAGATACGATAGAAGCCCTGTGGGGTCCCTGACAGAGCTCTTAGAGCCTTTGTCATTCCCCTGGGGCAGTATTGATGTGGAGGAGGAGACACAGGATCTACCCTTAAAAGCTCTTAGTCCTGTGGGAGATGCAGGCTTGTAAACAAATCATTGTGATGCTGTGTGGTAAGTGCTTTGATAGAAGCTTTGTCCAGTGTTTTGAGGGCTCCAAGAGCAAAGAAGCTGCAAGCTGTGGGCTGTTGGGGGTGCTTTCCATATCTGGAAAAGGTCCGTCTTGTTAAGGCTATGGTTTTTCCAGTGGTCATGTATGAGTGTGAGAGTTGGACTGTGAAGAAAGCTGAGTGCCGAAGAATTCATGCTTTTGAACTGTGGTGTTGGAGAAGACTCTTGAGAGTCCCTTGGACTGCAAGGAGATCCAACCAGTCCATCCTAAAGGAGATCAGTCCTGGGTGTTCTTTGGAAGGAATGGTGCTGAAGCTGAAACTCCAATACTTTGGCCACCTCATGCGAAGAGTTGACTCGTTGGAAAAGACTGATGCTGGTAGGGATTGGGGGCAGGAGGAGAAGGGGACAACAGAGGATGAGATGGCTGGATGGCATCACCGACTTGATGGACATGAGTTTGAGTGAACTCCAGGAGTTGGTGATGGACAGGGAGGCCTGGCGTGCTGCAGTTCATGGGATCGCAAAGAATTGGACACGACTGAGCGACTGAACGGAACTGAGGATGTCCTTTGACACTACTCTTTCCAGAAATCTTGGAAGGCTGCCCACAGTGCACAGACCTTGGCCCTTCCTCTCCTAGAGCGGGAGCATGCTGATTATTTGTTGATCTGTATGTCCCATCTGCTCCACCCCAACCCATAGTTTGGCATCCTGTTCCTCACTGTGCTCCTTTTGGTACCCAAGGGCTCTGCCTTCAGAGGGTTCCAGTGCTTGACAAGTGAGGAATTTCATCTGGAATGCTTTCCACTAACTTGGGTTTTATCTGGATGTGCATGTTAATGTTGATCCAAATCTTTTCCCCACATTTTATGAGTAGACTTTCAGTAGTAGACCCTGGTCTGAACCGACAACCTGTTGCTTTTCTTTGATGGGCATCATCAACAGATACAGGGAGTTGAAAGCATTTAAAAAAAACCAAACAGACCTTAGTGGAGGCCTTACCTGCCAGTTGGTCCTGGGGACAAGGCTTTGTTACAAAGTTTCTCCATAAATGACAAGCGCCCCTCTGTAGCTACAGGTTTCTGTGCTTACCACAGAGCATAGCCTCACTGTTTCCCATGGCTTCACAGGCTACAAAACCTAGGGTAGCCCAGTTCAGGGACGAATAGATGCTCCTGCTGCACACAGCTGTTTCCCTCTCCCTGATGGTGCTTACTGGTCTCCCTAAACACCTCACTCCTTTGGGCCTTGCTTTTTCTAGCACCTCAGTCTCCCAGAGACTACATGGGAAAATAGAGCACGGATGCACAAGCAGTCCCACCCACCTTCAGCCTAATCTGATCGATTCTGTAAATGACCCCTTCCACTCTCCCACCTGTTTTTTGTGTAAACCCACTGGAAAGTACTTAAATCCTAAAGTAATTTGTCGATTTTCAAAGAAAAATGGTACTGTGCATCACTGACTTAGGTCTGGCTCTGGCCTGTTAGAGGCAGAAGGTATTTTTCCGCTGTGCTTGGATAACAAGATGAAGGTCCAGATTTTCTTTTACTGGTGCTAGGAAGACTCACCTTTGGGTGTGCTTCTGCTGTTAGCAGAAGAGCTGAGAAAGTCTCGCTCCAGCTTCCAGCTGAGGAAGCACGAGGCAGTAGGAGAACCCAGAGGCTTGCCGGTGATGAAGAATGCCTCCTGGGAGGCTTGGGCTATGATGTGGGACATGATGCAGGAACTTGTTTATTCAGCAGTTTTGCCTTAAACTCCAGGCCAGAGATTCTCAGCACTGCTATCCTCCAGGATCACCTGTGGAGTGAAAAATGCATATGCTGAGGCCTTTACACAAATTTTGGACTCAGTAGCTCTGGAGTGGGGTTTGGAGAGCTGTATTTTTTTGTTTTCTTTCTTTTCTTTCTTTTTTTTTTTTTTTAAAGAGAGAGCTGTATTTTTAAGAAGCTCCTTAGATGTTTCTGATACTAAGCCAGGTCTGAGCAGCACTTACAAAGCACGGGGCTCTGAAACATGAGTGATCCCCATCTGCCTCTTCCCTCCCAGTCCAAGGTGGGGAGAGAAAAGAACACCACAAACAGTTGTGATAATAGGCACAAAGGAGGGCTCTCCTGGAAGGATCAGAGAAGGTTTCCCAAAAAGGAGATGTTGCTGTGGGAGTCTGTGCCCAGGCAGGGCACCTGCCACAGGAGGAGTGTATGTGTGGCTGGAGGCTTTGTGATGGGGTGGGCATGTAGGGTGAAGCAGAAGCCCGCAGACCCCAGGGAGGACTTTAAGGACTGTACTTGAAGGGCTCTTCTGTTTACTCTCAAGTCATTGAAGAGCCAACAAAGGAGCCCCAGAAGAGAATAGGGCTTGTTTAATGGAGTTTTGTTCCTTTCCAATTTTAAGTTTGTGAACTTGATGTTTTTGTTGTGTCAGAGTGTAATAAATATATATTTGGTCTTTGTCCCTGGCATATAGTTTCTAAAACCCTTGGAATTTCCTGAATGGTAAGGGTGTTAGGAGCATCTTTTGTTCTAATGAGGCAGCTCTCAGTGGGCCCCTGGATTGCTTCAGGACAGAGGTTGGCCTCCAGAAAGATGGAGGCCTGCTTAGCTTGTTGAAACTTGCAGCTCCACCCCCACTCTCTGCCCTGGACCTCCAGGGAGAAAAGAGGATCTAGAGATTAAGTGATTATCATCTGTGGCCAGTGATTTGATCAGTTACACTAGGTAATAGAACCTCCATAGAAACCCTTATACAGTTGAGTTTGAAGAAATTTTGGGTTGATGAACACATCCATGTGCCAGGAGGGTGGTGTTACCATACCCTTTCTCCATACAGTGCCTTATACATCTCTTCTATTTGGCTGTTCTTGAGTTGTATCGTTTGTAATAAATTGGTAATAATAAGTGTTTTCCGGAGTCCTGTGAGCTACCCTAGCAAATTATCTAACATGGGGTGAGGGTCCTGTGAACCCTCCATTTTATAACCTTTGTCAAATGAACAGGAAGCCTAGGACTTGAAATTGTTCTCTGAAGTGTGGGCAGTCTTGTGGGACTGAGCCTTTAACCAGTGGAGTCTGTGCCAGCTCTAGGTAGGTAGTGTCAAAATTGGGCTGTCAGACACCCAGTTGGTATCTCGAGAGTTGGAGAATTCGTCGGCATGAGGAAAAAACCTACACATTTGAAGTCACGGTGTTATGAATAGAAACAGTTCAGACAGTGGTTATTTTTCTTTTCTTACAAGTCTTTATGTCTTTATTAGACCTCAGACTCCGAGACAGACCCACGTGTTGACTTTCTTGGTCCCAGTCCATTGGGGGTGTCTACCTGCCCTGGAGGCATGAGACTGTCATAGGCCAACTGGGAGCTGTTTGTTGATCATTGAACCTCTCTAGGCCTGTGTCTTCCACTGTAAAATGGGCATAATACTGCTTGCTTCACAGGGTGTTGAGAGGGCTGATGGAGAACAAGGATATGAAAGAATTTTGGAAACTGAAGTTACTCTTTCGCTGTGTGGGGTTACAATATCGGGGAAATATTCTTATTTCATTTGGTATTGTTTAGAGGTTATTACGGAGAAGGCAGTGGCACCCCACTCCAGTACTCTTGCCTGGAAAATCCCATGGATGGAGGAGCCTGGGAGGTTGCAGTCCATGGGGTCACTAAGAGTTGGGCACGACTGAGCGACTTCACTTTGACTTTTCACTTTCATGCATTGGAGAAGGAAATGGCAACCCACTCCAGTGTTCTTGCCTAGAGAATTCCAGGGACGAGGGAGCCTGGTGGGCTGCTGTCTATCGGGTCACAGAGAGTTGGACACGACTGAAGCGACTTAGCAGCAGCAGCAGAGGTTATTACGGAGAAGGCAACGGCACCCCACTCCAGTACTCTTGCCTGGAAAATCCCCTGGATGGAGGAGCCTGGTAGGCTGCAGTCCATGGGGTTGCTAAGAGTCGGGCAGGACTCAGCGACTTCACTTTCATGCATTGGAGAAGGAAATGGCAACCCACTCCAGTGTTCTTGCCTGGAGAATGCCAGGGACAGGGGAGCCTGATGGGCTGCCGTCTGTGGGGTGGCACAGAGTCGGACACGACTGAAGCGACTTAGCAGCAGCAGCAGCAGAAGTTATTATCCATGATAGTGTCTCAAAACACCTGGTCTGGGGTGGAAAGCAGTCTTGCCTAATGATAGAAACCACCAGGCCCTCCTCTCTTACTTTGTTTACCATGCAGACTTAAAAGGCATAAAACTGTGAAAGAAGTCTCTGTATAGACTGAATTGTTTCCTCTAAGAGGAAGCAGCTTTCTGGTTTCTCCAGGACCTCCTTTGTTCCCAGTATTACCACGACTCACCACAGGCTACTGTTGATATCCAGATCTTCTCAATATTGCCATTTTTATTTGCAGGCTCAATGCCAGACCAGGAGTGGGAGGTGTCCGATCACGTGTTGGGATCCAACAAAGCCTTCTTAGCCAGCCATCACGCACAGCCACCTTCCAGCAGAGGTTTGATGCCCGGCAGAAAATTGGCCTCTCAGATGCCCGCCTCAAGCTGGGAGTCAAGGATGCCCGGGAAAAGCTTTTGCAGAAAGATGCTCGGTTCCGGATCAAAGGGAAAGTGCAGGATGCCAGAGAGATGCTGAACTCACGCAAGCAGCAGAGCACAGTGCCCCAGAAGCCCCACCAGGTTGCTGATGCCCGGGAGAAAATCAGCTTGAAGCGGAATTCCCCTGCTGCCTTCATGAGCCCACCCATCGGGACAGTGACCCCTGCTCTGAAGCTCACTAAAACCATCCAGGTAGGTTGAGACTCCTGCCAAAAACTCCTCGAAACCAGTAACAACTGTGGAATCAGGCAGAGACCAGGTGTGTTTAAGCAAAATGACAGTCCCCCCAACTGTTTGAAGAGTAACCATGTGTGGAGGCAAGGTACCATCTCAGTTCTGTGTAAAAGAAAATGGGTGGAGTGGTGGTGGGGATTTGTCCAGAGAAATTAAGGGACTTTCCAGGTGAAATAGTGGTAGAGGGAGGAGAGGAGAGGACACACTAGTTGAGCTAGTGCTGTGTGTAGACACTGAATATTTATTCTTCATGCAACCCCAGTTATTACCACAGTTTATCAAAGAAGAATCTAAGTCTCAAAGATGTGAATCTTTGTGCACAGTTACACAGCTGATCAGTGGACACGTCAGGATAGAAGCCCTGTCAGACCTGGCTCTTAGTGCAGAGTCCTGGCCACGTGCAGAGCCACTGCCCCAAAGGGAATAGAAACAGTATCATTTAATCTTCACAGCAACTTTGGTAATAGGAACTACTGAAGCAGTGAACATTTATTAAGCCAGGTTCATTGAGCCCTGCAGGTGCATTGTTACATGATCTCTGGGATGATGAGTCTTCCTGTCGCTTTCCTGCTTTGCGAATGAGGCACTCTGTAGGACCTTTTACCACAGACCAAAACTGAATGCCCACCATATTAAAGTTCATTTATCCCCTACTTGTAGAGAACGCATGTAGGCCAAGTGGGATGAATTATGACCACTGGGTGTTTCTAGGTTCCACAGCAGAAGGCCATGGCACCAATTCATGCTCATCCTGCTGGAATGAGGATCAATGTCGTCAATAACCACCAGGCCAAACAGGTGGAGTGTGTGTGTGTGTGAGAGAGAGAGAGACTGCACACAAGTGTGTGTTTTGATGTGATCTTCCAAGTGGATTAACTGAGGCCTGGCCCAGGGTTCCAATTTGAAGAGTTGGAGGTGGACACTTTTTTCAGTTTAAGAGTTTTAAGAAGAAATTTCTTAAATGCATAGAAGCAGAGAGGCAAGTTGAAAATCTTTTTCTTTTTTTAAAGTAAAAATAATGTGTGCTTACTATAGAAAATTAGCAAAACAGAAAGATGGGGGGGGATGGGGGTAGCTCTTAGGCTATGGCTCTCCATAGTGAGCCCCTGTTGAAATTCTGCCCTGAATTCTTCCTGTGTTTTTCTTGTTTGTGTGTGTGTATATGTGAGAGAGATTATTATTTATTTAATGCATAGCTGTAATTGTGATTATGTTATTATCCAGTTTCATATTGTTCTGTTTTCATTTTATAACTCAAGCATTTTTCTGTGGTTCACATTTACTGTAAACATTTTAATAACTGCTTGATCCATTGAGTAGACATTTAGTTAATTTCAACCATTTTCCTGTAATTTTCACTGTTAGACATCCTTCTATGAACATCTTGGAAGATAAAGCTCTTTCTACAGTTTGAGTTTATTTCTATAGACCAGATTACCTGGCACAGATTTTCTAAGCCAAAGGATATAAACAGGCATTTTAGGGATCCTTAATAGATATTGCCTACTTGTAGAAAGGTACTTCTGATGCACCTGAAATTTCATAGCATTTTCATTTGGCCCTTACGGTTAGGGAGCCTGCCAGAACTGAGCCCCAGTCGCCCAGGCCAGTTTCCCCAGGCACTCCACGTGTACGCACTTCTCCCTACGCCTCGATTAAAATCTCCAGCTCTCATCTCCCTGCTGTCCTTACTCCAAATGTCTCCTGAGAGCCTGCATGCTACATTAGCATGTATTTCTTTATTTTCAGAATTTATACGACCTGGATGATGATGACGATGTTATAGCTCCCATTCCTACTAAACAGATGAAATTTGCAGCCTCAGGCAGCTTTCTCCACCACATGGTATGTCATCTTACATTCTTCTTAACACTCTGTGTGTGTCTGATCAGGTGCATGGGAGATGTGGTGGAGAGTAGGATCTTTCAATTCAGAAATATTTCCTTATTTCGGTCCTAAGATTATCAGAACCGGAACTAATCCAACCCCCTGGTTTTTATAAATACTGAGGCTTAGCATGTCTGCGGACTTGTTCAAGATCTGGCAGACAGTGAAGTGCAGGCTCTAGTTCCCAATTGCTGTGTTTGGAGACTTCAGGGGAAATGTGAGTGATCCCACAGAACAGAATCACATTTTATTTCCTTTAGAGCAGAACATTCTCCCGGTTCCCTTCCTTCCATGGTTGTCAGCTCTGGCCCCATTCTTGAATCTGGATTCCATTGGTTGATGTGTTAGCAAGAATAAACTGAACCTTTCCTGAAAGCTCCACCAGGTGCTGCCTGCGTGGAGGGAAAGTTTGATGGATGTTCTGCCACACAGAGAAGGAAAGAAAGCGGTATATCTAGGAACATCAGGGAGCTCTGCACTGCTCGGCTCAGTGCATGGAACCAAATCACACATAGGAGGCTAGTGGGTACCCATGCCTTTATTTGGTCTTCAGGCACCCAAAGACTCAGTTTTAGTCACTGCACTGAAAATGTGGACCAATTTCCTGGTTATCCTTGAAGCTCTTAACTTTGGAATGTGAAGCTGAATGATGCCAGTTTGGTACAAAGGGGCTGAGCCTTTCTAGTCATTAGAGTGCTTGTGTTTGTTACCAGGGGGGCTGTCAGCTAACTCAGTTAGTGGCTAACCCTAATTGGAAAAATCTGTTTATATTAACTTATTTAAGAGTTCCCTCTCTCCCTACCCTGTGAGATGGGTACTGTTACTACCCCTATTGTATGGACTAGGAGTTAGACACAGAGAGGTTAAATAAATCTGCTCAGCTTATAAGTAGTGGATCTAGGATTTAAGCCTCAGCAATCTGGCTCCCAGGCCACGTTTTAACCACTGCACTCTGCTGGCTCTTGAAACTCAGGAAACAGCTTGAGAAGTGTGGGATCCACACTGAGTCACCTGTGTTGGGAGAAGCTGATGAATTAACTCTGTTCCATCATCTGTCTCTCTGGCCGCTGCATTCCTCCTTTCTCCATGAATCAATGCCTGGTAGACACTGTCCTCAGTCAGCAAGACCACTAACTGCTTCTGCCTCATGCATTTTTTTTTTCTCCAGACACATTAAAACCAGGCACTTCGCTGGTTTATATTTGTAAAGGATCACTTCCCCAGTTAAGGGTAGCAGGGGAGGGAGGGGAGGGAATGGTTTCTGCTGATCTGCACATGCTGACTCTGCTAGCATGCACCTGACCATCTGGGAGCTGCAAAGGTGAGCTACTTGTGGTTCCTCTATATGACTAGAACAGGGACCAAGAAGCAGAGTTCTGGGCCTTCTTCAGAGTAACTTCCTAGTCCCAGCCAGCCCATGGTGATAGAAGCATATCTGGGAATGAACTTGATTCCAAGCTTTTGGACTCTGACCAACTGCAGATTGTAGGTTTTTATCAAATCTAAATGGTATGGCTGAGCTATGGCTTCTGTTCGGGAACTGCCTGGATGCTTCTTGCCAAGGGCTCCCTACACTGGAACGTGGCTTCTGTGAGCACGTGTGCAGTCTGCTTTTCTCTCCTGTCCCTTCCCTGGCAGCTGGTACCTTTCTGGCTTTAGATCAGTAATGGAAGTGGGGAGGTAGGAGGTCTTGAGATTGGGAGTTGTCAGTCGCCTAGGGTAGATCTGGGTCCCTGGCTTCTCCGATTCCTGTCTGCCTCTTTGTTTAGGCCGGGGTGAGCAGTTCCAAGCTGTCCATGTCCAAGGCCCTTCCTCTCACCAAAGTGGTTCAGAATGATGCGTACACTGCTCCTGCTCTCTCCTCCTCTGTTCGGACAAAAGCCTTGACCAACATGTCCCGGACATTAGTGAACAAGGAGGAGCCGCCCAAAGAGCTGCCGCCTGCAGAGGTGAGGTGAAGGAGAAGTGTTCACATTAGTCAAGAATTAGCCTGAGCTGGGTGGGCAGTGTGCATCTCGTTGGGTTCTCATAGTGCCTCTGTGAGATAGGTGTTGCCACCCCTGTTTTACAAATGAGCAAACCAAGATCCAGTAGACCCCGCTCTCAGAGAGCCCACAGGCAAGCAAGTAGGGGAACAGAACTGCAGACAGAGCACTGTATCTGCCACAGCACAGGGCTGCCAGGAACACCGATGAAAGAGCCTCTCATTCCACCAGGGATACAGGAAGGCTTTAAGGAGAAAGTGCCATTTGAGCTGGATGGGTCTTGAAACATGAGTGGCATTCTGTGCAGAGGTTCAGGCCTGAAAGGGCCTGGAATATTTGGGAAACATGAGAAGTTCCATTCCTTAGCATAAGGTGACAGGGACATAATTAGAGGGGCCCAGCTGTGATAGGAAACTCTCCATAGAGGTTTCCTCTGGGCCTTCCTGGTCGTTTGCTGAAGTGGGTTCTGCCGTTTGAGCACAGCTGTTGTCTGGTAACGTTCTGTTCTCTGGTAACTTCTGGTAACGTTCTATCTGTGGCAGCCTGTCCTCAGCCCTTTGGAAGGCACCAAGATGACCGTGAATAATCTGCACCCTCGAGTCACCGAGGAGGACATTGTTGTGAGTACTGTGGCCTGCCAGAATTTCAGATCTCAAGCCACTTCTGTTCCAAGGGTCCCCAAGACCACCCCCAGGTTAGCTGATTGTCTAAGAGGACTCATAGGACTTAGCACAGAGTTGTGTCTGGGCTGAGATGCATTACAGGATGCAAAGCAAAATCAGCAGAGGGAGACAACTTGTGGAAGAAAAGCTAGAGGAAAGCAGACTCAAACCTCTGGAGTCCTCTCCTAGGGGAGTCACACAGGATGACTTACTCCCCCAGCAGTCAGTTGTAAAGACCAGGGAAGCTCATTAGAGACTCAGTCCCCAGAGTTTTTCTCAGGGACTAATCACATATGCACCGTCTGCCTGCCACATACCAAAATTCCAGACACAGAAGGAAATCAAGTGTTTGGCATGAACCACATTGTTGGCACAATTTAGTTGCAAGTTGCCACTCTTACCAGTTATGGTGATGAGTGCCCTCCCAGAATCCAAGATCCCAAACGTGAACTAAGGGTCAACCTTGGAAGCAGGCCTTCCAAAGGAGAGCAGGCAGGCCAGCTATGTTAACCCTTTTTCCTCATAGCCTGTAAACCAGAGCCAGAGGAATTCCCTGGTGGCCAGTGGTTAGGACTCAGCATTTTCATTGCTGGGGCCAGGGTTCAATCCCTGCTTAGAGAACTAAGATTCCACATACTGCACAGCATGGCCTAAAGTAGATCTTTAAAAACAATAATAATAAAATTAGGATCACACTTAGTATTCAGTTTTGTGTCTTGGTTTTGATATGTACCATTTTCCCTTTTATTGTTGGAAATCATTTCAACGACCTTTTCACAGATCTTCCCTTTTTCCTCATTACAACCTTGTGAAGGCAGTTGCAGGTGAAGAGATGGCATGGTTGTTAGTTGGCCTTTGCAGTCTGTATCCATACTGTGTTCCCTCTCTGACTTGAGTCTCTTCATCTGAGAAGTGAGGGATTGCAGTAAAGGATGATGATGACACATGTACAAAGCACTGCCTTGAAAATGGTTTCAATTGAAACCCCTCAGTCTTGCCAACCAGGATGACTGGTCACCCTGCATTGAACTGCGGAATTTGTGTTTCTAACTGATTCCTGGGTGATATATTAACCACTCTTTGTCCATCATGTGGACATCCACTGGAGCCCTACATGTCCATCCATTTTCATGACAGAGCGCTCTTGACAGAAATACCATATTCCATAACTATTACCCTTGTTGAGGAAGTGGGCACTGAGGCAGGAGGACTTTGGGGGTGACTTGGAGTCATAGGGATCACAAAGCTTATGAGCCCAGCACAACTCGTCCCCTCATCTGGCCCCAGGTTGAGGCTTCTGGATGTCCCAGGAATACTACCTGACATGGAACCTTGCTGAAATCTTGGCTGCTTGGCATATTCAATCAGAGTGAAGCCACCTGTCAACCCAGAGCCCTGTCTGAAATGTGTGAATTGCAGGCAGGGAGAACAACCGCCTGAAATTCTTGCTCAGCCCAAGCCCTCTTGCTCTTCATAGGAGCTTTTTTGTGTTTGTGGAGCCCTGAAGCGTGCTCGGCTGGTCCATCCTGGGGTAGCAGAGGTGGTGTTTGTAAAGAAGGACGATGCCATCACCGCGTATAAGAAGTATAACAACCGGTGTCTGGATGGTAAGTCAGAGAAAGCAGCCTCCTCACCTCAGTGCTCCTCGCCACTCACAGCAGGCCTTCGGGGGAAGCCTTCCTCTGGGACAAGTGGGTGGACATCTACCTAGTGCTTTAAACTCTCCAGGGCCTCCTGTGTACTAAGGATAAGCAGTGATGTTTTGTTTTTAATTGAAGTGTGGTTGACTTACAATGTTGTGTTAGTTTCAGATGTACAGCACAGTGATTCAGTTATATAAATCTTCTTCTTCAGATTCTTATCCCTTAAAGGTCATTACAAAATACTGAGAATAGTTCCCTGTGCTATGCTATGCAGTAGATCCTTGTTGGTTATTGCAGCCTTTGCCTTTTGATTGTATTATTTAATCCATTTACATACATTTTATGTGGCCTTTTTTCCATTATATAAGTATTTTTTAGTGTAGCATTTTACTTCCTTTAATGATTTTTTCCACTATATTTTTTGAGTCACTTTCTTTTCTTAACAGTCGCTCAAGGATTTATAGTATATATTGTAGGTTATCAGAGTCTATTTCAGATTAATGTAGCCATGGTGAAATTTAGAAATGTTACTCTAATAAGGGTCTATTCCCATTTTCCCCCTTTTTTTGTGCTGTTATTGTTATACTTACTACATAAAATGCAAAGTGGGAGTCTGGTACTTGTAAGGTTAGTCTTTCATGGACAAAGTAGAAATATGAACATACACTTTTGAATTTTTTTTCACTTAATTTTGTACCATAAACATTTTCCCTTTCTACTTGCTTCACAACCAGTTTGGGTTGTTTCATGCTATGTGTACTTCTCCCTTACTATGATTCTGATCTCCTCCTGCACGAAGCAGGTCTATTGCCAGTTTGCTTCTTGACACTGTCATTACCGAAGTTTCATGGACCTCATAACCCTCATAGTCTCTGGGCTTTGCTGAAACCTGACAGCCCCAGCCCTAGCTGTGAAGCCAGAGCTGCCAGCAGTGGGTGCTTTGACTCCTGGTAACAAAAGTGGCAATCCCTGTTTTTCCATTTGAGGAGCTGAGGGCTCATGGCAGAGCTTTTTCTTTTTGGTTTTTCAGGGCAACCAATGAAGTGCAACCTCCACATGAATGGGAACGTTATCACCTCAGACCAGCCCATCCTGCTGTAAGTTCCAAAGGCAGAGGTGCTGGGGACCATGTGGGGCTTTTTCTGCTTGCTTATTGGGCATAATCATCTCTCTCTTCTGAGGAGTGAAATGCTTGCATCACAGCTCCATTCCATTTCCTCTGCTCTGAGAGCAGCCAGCCAACTAGGAGGCTTAAATTTGTACAGAGTGGGTTGTTACATCATTTCTACAGGAGATTAGAAGGCTAACTCCTTCTAATCAGGGGCTAACTTAAACCTCATTCCCTGCCTTATAATTTAGAAAGTGGAGAGCAGGCTGGTTGTGTCCCTGTTTGCATGATTGGGTGAGTATCGTCAGATGAACAGAAAACCCACCTCCTCATGATTGACTTTGATGGGGACTATGCTGGGTGCTCCCCCTTATTTTGTTACACACCCAATGTACATGCCTGGCCCAGGACTGAGGACTTTTTGAAGCCTGAGATGTGGAAAATGCCTAGATTGATATGTAAAAGGAGGTCCTTTTGAGGAGGAGACAGAGACCCAGGGAGAATATTAGGCTTGCCAACATGGGTATAGTGAGGGCCTGTAGTAGACTTTGAAATTTAGAAAGACAGCAGTTTGAACCCTGGATATTGAATTGTGTGGTTTAGATGAGTTTCTTAAACTGTGTTCCAGGATTAAGTTGTATTCTGAAAAATGTGGGTTTTATGACCTAGTGGATTTGGGAACCACTGGGCTAGACCCAGTTAAATCTACTGGGCTTCTCAGAATGTGTGATATGCTAATGTGTGTTTGGCTATCCTTGAAGCTTAAACTTAAAAAAAAAAAACCCAGATCTTAGCAGGCTGCATCTCGACTTTCTTAGCAAATTTAAAGAATGGTAGGTTTGCTATAAGAAATAGGGTAAAAGGGCATGGAAAGCGTTATGTTTGGTGCCTAGCTTATAACAGATCTCTAGCTAATGGTGGGACCCTTCTCCACTGAAGGGGGACCTGACGAGGATTTTGACTCTTCTCTGCTCTCTACAGACGGCTGAGTGATAGCCCCTCAGTGAAAAAAGAGAGTGAGCTGCCTCGCAGAGTGAATTCTGCCACCTCGTCCAACCCTCCAGCCGAAGTGGATCCTGACACCATCCTGAAGGCGCTTTTCAAGTCATCGGGGGCCTCTGTGACCACACAGCCCACAGAATTCAAAATCAAACTTTGAGGGGGGGAGTGAGACAGCCAGAAGCGGGGGCAGAGGAGGGTGGCTCTGTTTCCCTAAACAAAAGTTGCGACCAATGGGCCGTTGGCTGGGGGCCCCCGAGTGCAGGAAGGGTCACGGGGGTAGAAGCCTCCTCGCTGGACGGCAGCCGCCTCTCTGTGTTGTGTTCTGCCTGTGCTTTTCTGTGTGCTCACATTTCCCGTAGTGTGTTTCTTCTCTCTCCACCTCATCACCAAGGTAGACTTGTGTTGTTCAGAGTGTTTCCCCCCTGAACTCAGCCCCAAATAGATTTTTTAAAATCTGAAAACGGTGCCCTAAATTCTCTGAGTGGCCTTCTTGTGGCCCCATAGAATGCAGGGCAGGGGCTATTTGAAGGATACTGCTTTCTTCAGGGTGAGGGTTTGACTCCCCTTTCTCTTTTTAAAACTTTTCAAACAAAGTAGGGAATGGAAGCCCCTGCCATCCTAATAGGAACCACATCAGCTCAAAAGCTCTGCCACTTACTCTCCTGGTCATTGGAGATGGCCTAGGTGGAGATCAGGTCGCGGGCTTTTTGTCCTTTCCCTGCATTTGGCTCCAGACCAGTGCTTTCTGGAGAGAGCCCTGTGGCAAGGGCAAGGTGAGGCTACTGCTCTGCCAGGAAGAGTGTACCCTAGCTCTTGGTTTGGGGGACCCTACTGTCTCAGTCAACCCAGAATAAATTCTCGAGCTTACATTTCCCCTGCCCCTGAGTTGTGCCGAGTGGCCCAGCCCAGCTCTCTCGGCCTTCTGAGTGTCACTGCTGGGCAGGGCTGCCTTGTTAGCCCCCCATTTCTCACCCAGCCTAGCACTCGTCACACTTGGTTTTGGTGCAAATACCAGCTCTCTCCTGTTTGGGTTTTCAAAGGGTTAGCCTCCTGTTCTGTGACACTGAGGACCTTGGGGTTGTTTGAATAGGGATGTTGGCTTGCCCCAAGATTTTTTTTTCCTGGCCTCAGGTTCATGCAATAGTCAGGGATGCTGAGAGGTGGCAGATATCCAGCAGCCACCAGAGGGCACTGTCTCCACTACTGTGAGTGACCCATCCATTCATCCTGACCAGAGGGGCATTTTCCTGCCTCGACAGAGGAGGGAGGGGAGCAGGGGGCGGTGGGGAGGGAGTTGAGAGAGCGGAGCAGCCTTTCCAGGCAAGTGGACAGGTTGTCCCCTCAGCATGGTTCCAGGCATTGGGGGCACAACTCTAGAACCAAAGGGGAAGCCCTGAATACACCAGAACAGCATTACTCCAGGGGCATTCATCCTTAGTTTCTTGCTGGTTTGTTGGGACTGTAGAGGGAATCCAGCCTACCAGAGCTGGCGAGTCTTGGGGAGCAAGATTCTGTAAGTAAATAGTGTGAAAGGCACAAGCCTAGAAAGTGTAGGGGGGATCTGAGACAGAGTCTTTGATGACCTACTTGGGGCCAGTCCAGCGAAGAAAAACCTGGAAACTCACATTTCCACAGAGTTAAATCAAGCAGCAAGGACCTAGGTTTGAACTCAGCTCAGTCCTCCAGCTCTGAGGTTGCCCAGGCTTGGGAAATCCAGGGAATGTGCCTGATGGTGGTCCACTTTCCAGTACTTTGAAGAAGGCTGCTTTTGTTCTCTTCTCCGTCTTTGAATGGGTGCAAACTGAGTTCTCTTCATCAGCTAGAAGACATTCCTCCTACACTTTCCCCATCTTGACCCCAGAGAGTGTCCATAAGACACTAGGAGCTGGCTTTTCAGGTCTGGAGACAGTCAGATCACTACTTGGACTCTTGTGTTCAGTAGGGAAGGTAACTACCCTGCTTGTATGCCTTTATCCTCCCACCGGCCCTCTGGACCTTGTCCTCTGGGGTGCTGTGTGGTCCATCGCAGGGTAGAGTCTGTTTTCCCCCCTGTTCTACAGGCAGGTGTCATCGTGGGAAACAGAAGAGAAGGTGGTAGGCCAGTCCTTGTGTCCCTCTCCACCTCCCACTCCCCTACATTCCCCGTCTGTCTCTTTTTTTTTTTTTTCCCAAAAGGAGAGGAAGAGGCATTAAGGGATGGAGGAGACTATGTGTTACTTATCCATTTCTGAATAAATGTTTGTTATTCCTACTTTTGAGCTGTCATTTCTTAAAAGATTATGTTAAGGGGCTTCTTGGAATTTGGCACCAGAAAACAAGAGATTTGCCTCTGCTTTGCTGCTCTCCAGCTATGACCTTTAGATAGTTCCTCACAGGACTCTGAATTTCGGTCTCCACAGTTGAGAGAATATGAGCGTGAATGTCTGGGAAGGACCTAGCACAGAAACTCAGTACCTCCTGGGCCTAAAGTGCCTCACAAGTATAAACATGGTCAACTCAAACATAGGTCTATTCATAGGGAAAAGGGGAGTCACTGCCTTGAAGTTACACTTATGGGTAAAATTTACCTCTTAGATCAACTATGTACTAGAAAAAAATTGGTAGGTTTTTTGATTTTGTGATAAAATATACATGAAGTTTATCATGTTAACTGTCTTTTGAGTGTACTCAGTGGTATTAAATACATTCACAAGAGTTATACTACCATCACTACCATCCATCTCCAGAGCTTTTTCATCGTACGGAGCTGAAACTGTCTCCATTAAACACCAGCTCATTCTCCTTCCACCCTCCTCCAAGCCTCTGGCAGCTACTAGTCTGCTTTTTGTCTTCATGATTTTAACTACTTGCATAGGTGGACTCATACAATATTTCTCTTTCTGTGACTATTGGGCTCCAAAGTCACTGCAGATGGTGATTGGATTGCAGCTATGAATAAAAGACACTTGCTCCTTGGAAGAAAAGCTATGACAAACCCAGATGGCATATTAAAAAGCAGAGACATTACTTTGCCAACAGAGTTCCATCTAGTCAAAGCTATGGTTTCTCCAGTAGTCATGTATAGATGTGAGACTTGGACTATAAAGAAAGCTGAGCACCGAAGAATTGATATTTTTGAACTGTGGTGTTGGAGAAGACTCTTGAGAGTCCCTTGGACTGCAAGGAGATCCAACCAGTCCATCCTAAAGGAAATCAGTCCTGAATATTCATTGGAAGGGTTGATGCTGAAGCGGAAACTCCAATACTTTGGCCACCTGATGCGAAATTGGAAAGGAGAAGGGGACGACAGAGAATGAGATGGTTGGATGGCATCACCAACTCAATGGACATGAGTTTGCGCAAGCTCTGGGAGCTGGTGATGGACAGGGAAGCCTAGCGTGCTGCAATTCATGGGGTTGCAGAGTCGGACACGACTGAGCAACTGAACTGAATTGACTTTCACTTAGCATAATGTCCTCAAGGTTCATCCATGTTGTAGCACGTGTCATTTCTTTTTAAGGCTAAATAATACTCCGCTGTGTGTATATACCATATTTTGCTTATCCATCTGTTGGACACTTGGGTTGCTTCCATGTTTTAGCGATTGTGAATAATGCTATGAACATGAATGTACAAATATCTCTTCAAGACTCTGTTTTCAGCTCTTTGGGTATATACCCAGAAGAGGAATTGCTGGATCATTTGGCAGTTCTATTTTTAATTTTTTGAAGAGTCAACCATTTTGATTTCCACAGTGGCTGCACCATTTTACATTTGTTTATGGGAAGATGGAATGCAAGTATTTTATTCCTATCCTTCCCACTAAATACAACCTTGTATATTTACATAAGACATAAGACTGGAAGGTGGAAAGAAAAAAGACTGGCTGGGGACCCAGTGAATGACTGGCATTGAGTTCCCGGGGTTTCCTTTTTGCTTCTTATATGAAGGTCTATATGGTCTGCTGAATAAGCAGACCAACAAACAACCAAAAACCCAAGTGAGGACCTGAAAAGGGATAGCTTAACAAGACTGAAAAAACTAGTGAAACACCACAGGAAAATGCAGCCTCACCTTCACTAGTAAATGCCAAGTTGAGTCCTAGATATGCATCCTCACTAGGCTGTATTGGGGGCACCCCCAAACCTGCAGGGATGGAGTCAGAGAAGACCAAACAGGGAACTGGGACTATTAAGTTGATGTCAGTGGAGGCCACAGGAAGAGAATTGGGCACCTCCCACAGCTCCTCCCAACCAGGGTGTTAGCAGAGGGTCTAGGATGATGGAACTCCCTGCCACCCATAACCTGGTAGTAATGAAGCAGTTCATTTCCATGCCCATTAGAGGAGGTGTGCTGTAACATTTAAATAGAGTTTTCATAATGCCCGTGTTTCAGTCAATAGTCAATCATACTAAAGATCAGGAAAATTTTGCCCTAAAGGAGAAAAGACAATGAATGTTAACTCCATGATGACAGAGATGTTAGTTACTGATAAGGATTTAAAATCAACCATTAAAAATGTGTCAATGAGCAATTAACACTAAACAATTGATGGAATATTTGAGCTTCAAACAATTGAAGAATAAAGAAATGGAAAACCATTTTAAGTTGGTTTCAAAGATAGAGAAAAACCTTTTCAAGTTGAAAAATACACCAAATTCCCTGGAGGTCCAGTGGTTAGGACTTTGCACTCTGCAGGAGCTGTGGGCTTGATTTGTGGTTAGGGAACTAAGATCCTACAAGCCACACAGTGCAGCCAAATAAAGTTGAAAAGTACAAGTACCATTCTCCCACTCCCCGCCCCCCCCCCCCCCCCCCCGAGAAAAGCAATGGAGAAGAATCCGTGAACTTGAAGGTGAAACAATAGAAACTACCCAATCTGAACAATAAGGAAAAATAGACTTAAAAATAATGAAGGACTTTGGGGGCCTATGGTACTGTAACAAAAAGTCTAAAATCTGTGACATGAATCCCAGGAGAAAAGTAAAAGTCGAAGAAATAATGGCTGTTGGGAGCTCTCTGGTGGCCTCAGTTCAGTTCAGTCGCTCAGTCGTGTCCGACTCTTTGCGACCCCATGAATCGCAGCACGCCAGGCCTCCCTGTCCATCACCAACTCCCGGAGTTCACCCAGACTCCTAGTGGTTAGCAAAAATAATAACGATGTTCTCCGTGAATGTAAAGGAAATATTTAAAACAATTATAAATGGGAAAGGGCTGAGGGATATCTAGAGAAGGAATGTTTCTGCACTTAGAAATATCAACACTGATAAAATATCAACAATAGTATACTGTGGTTAACTTTTTAATATATTTATGTATTTACGTAATATTTACATATAAAATAATGTTTACATATTCGTGTATTGTTTTACATATACATAATGTGATTGTGTACTTTAATGTAACTCCTTTTTTTTGTTGTTCTTTCAAAGTTTATTTATTTTTTTTAAATTTTATTTTACTTAACTTTACAGTATTGTATTGGTTTTGCCATACATCAAAATGAATCCGCCACAGGTATACATGTGTTCCCCATCCTGAACCCTCCTCCCTCCTCCTTCCCCATACCATCCCTCTGTGTCGTCCCAGTGCACCAGCCCCAGGCATCCAGTATCAGGATCGAACCTGGACTGGCAACTCGTTTCAAACATGATATTATACATATTTCAATACATATTTCAATGCCATTCTCCCAAATCATCCCACCCTCTTCCTCTCCCAGAGTCCAAAAGACTGTTCTATACATCAGTGTCTCCTCTGCTGTCTCGTATACAGGGTTATTGTTACCATCTTTCTAAATTCCATATATATGCGTTGCTGCTGCTGCTAAGTCACTTCAGTCCTGTCCGACTCTGTGTGACCCCACAGACGGCAGCCCACCAGGCTCCCCCGTCCCTGGGATTCTCCAGGCAAGAACACTGGAGTGGGCTGCCATTTCCTTCTCCAATGCATGAAAGTGAAAAGAGAAAGCGAAGTCGCTCAGTCGTGTCCAATTCCCAGCGACCCCATGGACTGCAGCCTACCAGGCTCCTCCGCCCATGGGATTTTCCAGGCAAGAGTACTGGAGTGGGGTGCCATATATGCGTTAGTAAAATATAATTCCTTATTCCAAGAATTGGCGATGGACAGGGAGGCCTGGCGTGCTACAGTCCATGGGGTCGCAAACAGTCGGACACGACTGACCGACTGAACTGGACTGAACTGAAGGTTGGGTGGCATGCCGGGACTAGGGGTCGCAAGGGCGGGGCCCCAAGGGCGGGGCCCCAGGAGGCGCCGTCGTCACGGAAACGGCTACCAGCGACCAACTACAACTCCCAGCATCCCCCGCAGCTTCCGGCCGGCAAGATGGTGGCGCGCAGAAGGAAGCGTGCGGCGCGGGAATCTGATTCGGGGGTTCCAACCCTGCCCGGCTACTCAGGTGAGGGGCTGCGGGGCGCGAGGCCGGGGAGCGGCCATGCTTCTCCGCGAAGAGCCTGGCGGGTCGGCAGTGGCTCAGGACCCCGAGGAGCAGTCACACTCTTGGACGTGAGCACCAGAAGGTTCTGAAGCCCCGGGCCCCCTTAGCACACGCGGCGCCTGTTCTCGTCTGGCTTCACTTGGCTTGGGACGAACCTACTTTGGCCAACGCTTTCATTGAGTGAACGCACCTCCGTCTACACTTTTGCAGGGCGAACTTGTGTCTGTCTGCGTTCTCCCCACTGAGATACACCCATCCACTTATCAGCCTCTCTTTGCAGTTTCTGGTCCAGCCCGCTCAGCTCTCACCTCGCCTGTTATAATGTATCCTCTTCACTGGTTCCCCTGCTTTCTGTTTTTCATTCAGCTGCCAGAATGTTCTTTCTAAAGTCAGATTTAACTCAGATCTTGCCTCACACGCCCATCCCCAACGAACTCTCTTCAGTGACTAAAGTTAGCACGTAAAACAAAATCCAGACATCACATCCCTCCGATCCTGGCTCTAGCTAACCTACAGCCCTGTATTTCTGTTTGTCCGAGACAACAAGCTCTTTACACCCAGAGTTTTTGTACTTACTGTGTTTTTTTTCTCTGAGTTGCTCAGACAGCTCTGCTCTGTTACAGGGCTTCTTGTCATTCTGGTTGAAGCTTTAATGTTACTTCCTCAAAGAGGTGGTCCTGATAAATGCCTGTCTAAAGGCCTCTGTCACCCATTACCGTGCACTACTTCACTCTCTGTGTTTCCTTCCTGTTTGGAATTTTATTTATTTTTGGCTGTGCTGGGTCTTGGTTGGTGCTCGGGCTTTTCTCTAGTTGCCAGGAGTGGGGCTGTTCTCTGGTTGCAGTGCGCTCCTCATTGCAGTGGTTTCTTTTGTGGAGCACCGGCTCTATCTAGGGAGGCCTGCAGGCTTCAGCAGTAGCTCCTCATTGCAGTGGTTTCTTTTGTGCAGCACCGGCTCTATCTAGGGAGGCCTACAGGCTTCAGCAGTTGCTGCTCCTGGGCTCTAGAGCACAGACTCAGTAGCTGTGGTGCACAGGCTTAGTTGCTTTGTGGCATGTGGGATCTTACCGGATCCGGGATCCAACCTGTTTCTCCTGCACTGGCAGGTGTATTCTTTACCACTGAGCCTCCGGGGAAGCCCCTGGTGGAGGCTTTCATGTTACTTCCTCAAAGAGGTGGTCCCAGAAGGCCTCTGCCACCCATCAGCCTGCTCTGCTTCACTCTGTGTGCTTCCTTCCTATTTGATACCAGCTTGTTACATGCTGACTTGTTCTGTCCTCCCACTTTACCACGTGAGCTTCCTTAGTGCAGGGCTTGCAGCTGGACCCGCTGGATCCTCTCCGTGTTCTCTGTGCCGTGAGAGGTGGTGTCTGGAAGTTTGCATCTCTTGTGACAGGATTAAAGTTTATGGGAATGCCAGCAATTATCCAAATCATCACACAGCAGGGGCTTAGAGCCCGAGAGAGATGTTGGCACAAAGCAGGTAGCTCTAACCTGGCATGTAAGGTTAGTGAGGGAGTGAGGACCTGAAGAATGGGTGAAAGGATGAGGGCTGATGTTTCAGAGCAGCATGGGTGAGGCCCTGGCTGATTGGAGGAACAGAGAGGAGGCATGTGGTGTGGAGAGGGGAAGATGGGGTGAAGAGAGGCTACACGGGGGACCGTGGTGAGGATTTGGGGTTTACCCCCAGAGCAAGAGATTCGCATCCCTTTTACATTCTCTCTACTACCAACTGGAGCCCCTCCTGGGCAGATGGTGTTCGTCCAGCCACGTAGCCTGCCCAAGAATCTTGCACAGGCCTTGCCTAGGAGAAGGGTTCAGTGAAGGGTGGATGGGTGGATGGGCGGACCGACAGGCACACAGGACTAAAAAGGGACAGCCTGAACCTGATTCGTGTGTCGTCCCTCCCCGTCCCCTTGTTCCTTCCAGCCATTCCAATCAAATTCTCTGAAAAGCAGCAATCCTGTCATTACCTCTATGTGAGAGAGCACAAAGTTCGAGAAGGGACCAAGTCTCCCTGGCCTCCGAAGCGGACCCTTTTTGTCCTCAACGTGCCCCCGTACTGCACAGAGGTAAACGGGTGTCTGCGAGGGAACCTGAGCCTGGGGCTGGGGCCCCTGCGGGCCCCCCACCCCCCTGTCCTCAGTGATGAGAGGGAAGCAGCTAACTGAAGCCCCCAGGGGTGGTGTCTAGAAGTCTGCATCTCTTGTGACAGGAAGTTGGCTTTTTAAAGGTGTCTTTTTTTAAATATAATTCTCTAGGGAGCCCATAGCTTTTTATATGTTACTCAGAATTGTTTGAGTTACGTGTTTCTTCCCCCAGTTATAAAATTGATACGTGTCCACTGCAGGTAGTATTATAGTACAGCTGAAGTGTTCTGTTGCCTAAAGCAGTTGTTGCATAACTATGTCTGCCAAGCATAATTCCACCCGAGGACAGAGACACTTGAAACTGAAAGTGTTAGTTGTCCAGTCATGTCCTGCTCTTTGCAGCCCCATGGACAGAGGAGCCTGCCAGGCTCCTCTGTCCATGGAATTCTCCAGGCAAGAATACTGAAGTGGGTTGTTATGCCCTCCTCCAGGACAGACATTTGTTCTTACATTTTTTCTTGAGTATTGTGAAGGTGGTGCTAACTACTTTTGTGAAGTCTGACAACATAAACTTTTTTTAATTGATATGCATCCATTAAAAAAATGGATATGCATTTAATTGATATGCATTCTTAAAAAAAAATAAGAAAAGTAGGAGAAAATAAAATTACCTCTGAGTCTACTATTCAGAGGTTTTCCAGGTGGCGCTAGTGTTAAAGAACCCATCTGCCAATGCAGGGGACAGGTTCAATCCCTCCAGGAAGATCCCCTAGAAGAGGGCATGGCAACCCACTCCAGTATCCTAGCCTGGAGAATTCCGTGGACAGAGGAGCCTGGTGGGCTTCAGTCCATGGGGTCGCAAACAGTTGAACGTGACTAAAGTGACTTAGCCCGCATGCACTACTTTGCAGATATGTCTGTTACTTTTTTTTTCTTCACAAAAGCTATTTAGTATTTCTTTAATTTACAGAAGAGAAACTAAAGGAATTGCTGGATTTTTGATGATTTTTTTTTTAGAAAAGATATATTAATTTCTAAAAGATTCCTCTGCAGTTAAAGAGAAAAACAGTGAGAGGGGAGGATGTCATTTTTAATGTTTCCTGAAGACTAGTGTATGAATAGAGAAGCATGTGGGCCCAAGTGTAGCACTCACTACACTTCACAGATTGAGCAAATCTGTGTCATCAGCGCCCAGACTGAGAAACAGCATCACTCACACCCCAGAAATCGCGCTGCACCCCTTCCCCCTGCCAAGGATAACCACCAACCAGATTCCAACAGGGGAGATTTAATTATTTCTAAGTGGCTGATTCAGGTAGTAAAATTTATAAAATCAAAATACAATTAAAAACATCCCCACCTATTCTGAGAGACCTGGGTTCAATCCCTGGGTCGGGAAGATCCCCTGGAGGAGGGCATAGCAACCCACTCCAGTATTCTTGCCTGGAGAATCCCATGGACAGAGGAGCCTGGAGGGCTACAGTCCATGGGGTCGCAAAGAGTCAGACACGACTGAAGTGACTTAGCACGTATCAGATCAGATCAGATCAGATCAGTCGCTCAGTCGTGTCCGACTCTTTGCGACCCCATGAACCGCAGCACGCCAGGCCTCCCTGTCCATCACCAGCTCCTGGGGGTCACTCAGACTCACATCCATCGAGTCAGTGATGCCATCCAGCCATCTCATCCTCTGTCGTCCCCTTCTCCTCCTGCCCTCAATCCCTCCCAGCATCAGAGTCTTCTCCAATGAGTCAACTCTTTGCATGAGGTGGCCAAAATACTGGAGTTTCAGCTTTAGCATCATTCCTTCCAAAGAAATTCCAGGATTGATCTCCTTCAGAATGGACTGGTTGGATCTTCTTGCAGTCCAAGGGACTCTCAAGAGTCTTCTCCAACACCACAGTTCAAAAGCATCAATTCTTCGGCGCTCAGCCTTCTTCACAGTCCAGCTCTCACATCCATACATGACTTAGCACGTATGCATTCTTGTAATAGTGGGAAAAAGAAAAGTTGAGAACCCACTCCTCCTTTGGAGATCCTTCAGAGACATTGACAGGGGAAGAGAGATCTTTCAGCCAGATGTCCTTTCAAAGGGAGCAGTCCCTTTCCGGAACGGACAGAGCATACCCTGGGCACATGCTTCCAGCAGGGTCAGGTCATAAAGCCAAAAAATTATACCTGAATTCCATCTCCCCTCTGTATCCTCCTTCTGGAGCCCCTTTTTACCCACAGCTTTGAACACAAAGTCAAAAAAGGTGTCCGCCTTGGGCCGTGGAGGGCTGGGGTTGTGACCTCAGTGTTGAGGAGCGGGGTGGCGTGCCCAGGCCCTCTGTGCGTGCCCCGCAGGCTGGGCTCCGGGGCTGCTGTGTGGGGAGGCTCAGCCTGCGCTTCTCTCCGCCCCGGCAGGAGTGCCTGTTCCGCCTCCTCTCCCCGTGCGGGCCCGTCCAGTCAGTGGAGTTACAGGAGAAGCCGGAGCTTCCTGAGAGCCCAAAGGAGCCCCCGTCGAAGTTCTTTCACCCCAAACCAGTTCCCGTAAGCCTGCAGGACCGGGGCGCGCCAGTGAGAGCGTGTGCGGCCGAGCGGGGTCCCCGGCTGTGAGGGGAACGTGGCCGCGGCAATTAAGGTGTTCCCTGTGGTCAGGCCGGTCCTGACCTGTGTGCTCTAGGAGTCCTGTCAGCTGAGCGGCCTCCACCCGGATTTGCCACGTCCTGGAGCCTCCCTGTCCGGCTCTTTCCATCATCCTGCGGGTGGGGAAGCTCAGAGACATCTCTGCTCCCCGCCCGAGGGGCCTCCCCGAGCACCCCCGCCGCTGGCATCCCCCCGCGGAAGTCGATTCTTCCTTAGGCTCGGTGGCCCTGGCCTCCCTTCTCTGCCTCCAGTGCCCACACCTCCTGTTGAGGGGACTTTGCGGGCGCCCCCCGCCCCGTCTGTCCGTCCACTCCTGGCCCCGGGAGAGCACGCCCTCCCCAGAGTCCCTCCCACAAGTGAAACGGGCCCCCAGGGTCCACCGCTCCCGGTGAGGACGTGGGATCAGGTCACTCTTAGCAGAAGTTGCGTGGCTAGGAGTGTGGGCGCCACACCCCTGGGTTAGAACAGCCCTTCTCCTCCTGGTCCCGCGACAGTCAGGCTGAGGGCGGGTGGGGGGCCCTGGCGTGAGTCCCCCGGGGGAAGGCTCCGGCCGCTGACCTCTCTCCTCCTCCAGGGCTTCCAGGTGGCCTACGTGCTGTTCCAGAAGCCAGGCAGCGTGTCGGCCGCCTTGGCCCTGAAGGGCCCCCTGCTGGTCTCCACTGAGAGTCACCCTGTGAGGAGCGGCGTCCTCAGTCAGTACCGCGGCCCCGGGCGGGGAGGGCAGCTTTGGGGGCCGCGTCCGCCCGTGTCGCCTGGCCCTCAGGGTGGGCAGGGGTGAGGGCCCCGGCTCGCCGCCCCCGGACTCATCCTCAGCCGCGAACCCGGGCCCCCGCATCAGCATCCGGGCGGCCTGGGCGAGGAGATCCCGGCCCGCTGCCAGGTCCTGGGGGGGCCCGGAGGGGCGGGCCTAGGAATCCCTGTCTCCCTCGCCCCCTTCTCCCTCAGAGTGGATCCGAGACTACACGGACTCGGTGCCGGACCCCGAGGCCCTGAGGGTCGAGGTGGACGCCTTCATGGAGACATACGACCGGAAGATAGCGGAGGTGGGGCTTCCGCACGGGCGGCGGCTGGCTGGGCCTCCCTGCTGGTAACATCCAGCCGGAAACAACGGTCCTCTGGCGGGAAATGGTCTCTAGCGGGCCGGGCGGTCAGGACTGGAGGGGAGCAGCTTGAGGGCACGCGGTGCTGGGCGCGGAGGGAGCAGCGGAGGCGGCAGCGTGGTGCCAGGCGTGGGAGGGAGAGCGGAGAGGAGGCGGCGAGGGGCTCCTGGGGCCACAGGGTGGGTCCCAGGCGCCCGCCCATCATGGGCCCTGTTCCCTGCAGGAGGAGGCCAAGGCCAAGGAGGAGGAAGGCGTCCCCGACGAGGAGGGCTGGGTGAAGGTGACCCGCCGGGGCCGCCGGCCGGTGCTCCCGAGGACGGAGGCGGCCAGCCTGCGGGTGCTGGAGCGGGAGAGGCGGAAGCGCGCCCGCAAGGAGCTGCTCAACTTCTACGCCTGGCAGCACCGCGAGACCAAGATGGAGCGTAAGGCGCCCCGGGGCCCTGTGCTTCGCCCCACTGCCTGCGTGCCCGGGCCACTCCGCCAGCCCCAGCCGTGCAGAGCTCCCTGGTCTGTTAGGCTGGGAGAACGGTCCCGGGGGTCTCCCAGCACCCCCAAAGCCTTCTTCCTTCACCTTGGGGTGTGTGTTGGAGGTGGAGGGATAACAGATTGTGTTTTTTTATTATTATTATTTGGCTTTGTTGGGTCTTAAATGTAGTGAGCAGGCTCTTAACCGTGACGGGTGGGTCTCTCTCTGGTTGAGGTGCCTGGGCTCAGGTAGTTGTGGCATGAGGGCTTAGCGGCCCCGCTGCGTGTGGGATCTGAGTCCCCAGCATTGCAAGGCAGATTCTTAATCCTTGGGCCCCAGGGAAGCCCCATTGACCTGGTAAAGTTTCTGTCTGAAACCTCAGGCATGCTATCTTCTCCACTTCAGCCTGCATCCTGACTGGGTTGCGGCCCAGTTCCATTTCCTGGCAGCATCTGCACCGTTTCCCAGCACAGAGGCAATGGGGGAGGCCGTGGGAGTGGGGGCTGAGGGGAGGAGCTGCTGTCCTCTCCAGTGCAGCCGGGGGGCATAGCTCCCGCCTGGCCTGCCGTCTGACCCGGGCCCTGTTTCCCCTCCTGCTCTCTTGCCCCAGATATCGCGCAGCTGCGCAAGAAGTTCGAGGAGGACAAGCAGAGAATCGAGCTGATGCGGGCCCAGCGCAAGTTCCGACCCTACTGAGCCTCTCCCGCCCCTGCGGGCCTCAAGGACCAGGGTGGTGACCGGGTAGCAGTGTGTGGCCAGTGAGGACCCGGGGTCCTGGAACACCTGTCTCAATGGCTGTGCCCAGGCCGAGGGGCCGCTGTGTGAAACCCAGAGACCTGAGCCCACGGGGTGGGGTGAAGGACAGAGTCACCCGTCGGTTCCCGTGTGCTTCAGCTGTCCTAGGGCCCGGAGCGAGGACCTGGCCTCCGGAAGCCCCTGGCCCAGAGCTGGCTCCTTCCCTGTCCTGGGTCCTGTCCCTGCCTGGCTCCAGACTCTCCTCTCAGGGCTGACTGTCCGCTGTGTTCGCCCCTTCCTCCTGATGGAGAAGCCCCTGTGGGCAGTGAGACGGCCTCACAAGCAGAATACAAGAATGTTTTATTTTTCATGCAGCTGGGTGGCAAGAAAAGACTACAAAAGCCAGCTGGGCCTATCTCAGGCCTCACACATGCCCTCTGCCCAGTCATAAATCAGACACCATCCCTCCCCCCGGAAATCACAGATGTTAAAGTCAGAATTTTATACCTCTTCGCGCCCCCACCCCCAGCTCTGCCATAGCACTCGCTTCTGGCCGTGCTGGTCTTAGGGACCAGGGGCCCTGTCCCCAGCATGCTGGCCTGTGCTCAGGAGCTGGGAGTCTGGTGCTGAAGCAGGCGGCTGTAGCCCCAGGCCCAGGGCTACAGGGAGGCTGGGGTCCCCTCCTTGTTCTGTAAAAGGAGCTGATGATACCAGCCACCTGCTGAGGTTGGTTCATGTGGACGTAGTGATTGCCTGGGACTTCAGTGTACTGGAACCTCTGGGGAGGGAAGGGGACATGGGATGAGGTGACCCAGTGGAAGGCCGCCTCCCAGCAGTTCCACGTCAGTTCTGCGGGCCCTAGTCAGTCAGGGGAGGGGGCAGTCGGGCCTGGCTCAGAGCCAGTGGGAAGGGCCTTCCTGGGAGGGAAATGAAGTGCCCAGCCCTTGGGTTCTAGGCCATTCTGAGCTGAGGTTGTAGAGCTCGGCTAGGGAGGGGTTCGCAGTCCAGGGGCTGCTCCTGGGTCTGGTCATCAGATAATATTCACTAGAAAAAGGAACAAGCAGCCTTTCCAACTTGCCCAGAAGAAAGGCCCACAGGACAGGAAGAAAGACACTGAACATTGCCCAGCTAGCCACACAGGGGCTTCCCCTTTGTGATGATGCCCGGCCATCTGTTCAGGCCCTAGGGTCAGCTGTCTGTACTGGATGATGCTCCTGAAATGCCAGGTGCTCCCAGGAGCCCAGGCAAACATCAAAGTCACAGCGCATGTCCCAGCCCTCCAACTTGGAGTCTGGCCCCCACTGGTGGGACTGGTCATCTGTTCCCATTTGAGACCCTAGGAAACCGTAGAACCACTCAGTTGGGCATGGCGGACAATAAAACTCGGAGATTCTGCCAATGAAAAGCCTGCTTTATGTGCTGACTGATACGTGATTCCAGGGACCACAGTAGCAACATGAGTCCTGGTTGCTCCTGGGGGTTACCTGTTAGACCTGGGGCCAGAGCAGGGGTCCCAGTGCAAGAAAAGAGATGGACAGGTGGAGCCCAGGGCAGCCTGGCAGCTCCTGCCAACCCCAGCTGCCCTGAACCCTGGGCACCCACCTCTTTCAGGACAGACTTAAGTGAGCTGACTATGAACATCAGGGTCTCCTTGTCAGCGTCATGCTCTCTTCTCAAGGCATAATATCCTTCAGTTGCTCTGGAAGATGAGAAGGAAGGTTCACCTGGACCACTTCCTGCATGCCCTGGGCTCTGAGACTGGCCTAAGCCCAAGCATTCCTCTAACTTTCCCACCGCCGGGCCCTTCGAGCCCAGGTTTAAGTTCAAGGCTGAGTCATTCAGTCCCCACTGGCCCTCGCAGCTCAGCGAGACCTGCACAAGGTTCATCTCGGGATCTTTCCAGGGTTAGCCACTGAATGGTAGGGCCAGGATCTGAACGGGCTTCTGAGTGTGTGCTTTCTCTTTTTTTTAACAGCTTTATTAATTCCACCCCGGAGAAGGCAATGGCACCCCACTCCAGTACTCTTGCCTGGAAAATCCCATGGACGGAGGAGCCTGGTAGGCTACAGTCCATGGGGTCGCTAAGAGTCGGACATGACTGAGCGACTTCACTTTCTCTTTTCACTTTCATGCATTGGAGAAGGAAATGGCAACCCACTCCAGTGTTCTTGCCTGGAGAATCCCAGGGATGGGGGAGCCTGGTGGGCTGCCGTCTGTGGGGTCACACAGAGTCGGACATGACTGAAGTGACTTAACATAGCATAGCATTAATTCCACCCATTTAAAATGTACAGTTCCATGGCTTTTGGTATATTCAGAGGTGAGCAACCATCCCTACACTCAATTTTAGATCCTATTTATCACCTCAACGGAGCCATAGGGGATCCTGCAATGCAGGAGGTCCAGTTCCTGGGTGGGGAAGGTCCCCTGGAGGAGGAAATGGCAGCCCACTCCAGTATTCTTGCCTGGGAGATCCTATGGACAGAGAAGTCTGGAGGGCTACCGTCCACGAAGTCGCAGAGTTGGACATGACTGAGCACGTGATGGGTGTGGACTTGCAAGTGAATGGAAACACGGTACGCGGGCTTTCCTGACTGGCTACTTTCAACGAGTCTAATGTTTTCAAGGTTCCTGCCTGTTGTAGTGTCCATGCGTCATTCCATCTCATTGCGGCAAACAGTCCATCGTGTGGATGGAGCCTGTTTGCTTGGCGGTGAGCTGAGGGACGTCGGAGTTGCCTCCCACCCTTAGTTTATTCTGTTCTGAAGGACACCGCTGTGAGCCACCAGCACTCGCTATGGTGTGGGCAGATGCTGGGATCATACCAAGGAGTGGAACTGCTGGGTCACGTGATTTCAAGGCTTGAAAAACTGCCAGACCTTTCCCAAAGTGGCTGCACTGTTTTACAGTCGCACAGCAGCCTGGCAGGGTTCTAGTTTCTAGCTCCTCCAGGCCCTCAGCATAAAGTCTAGATGTCTCAGAGGTTGCACAGCATCCCTCCCCAGGGTTGGGATTTGCCCCCTGTGAATCCCTGCCTTTTGAACCAATGTGCTCAGCAGACAAGTCCCTGGAAGTCACAGTTCCTGCCAGGTCCCAGGTCCAGGCTGAATGCAGTGGAGCAGGGGTGGCACCTGAGCCCCCCCGAAGGATGTTCAACGGGCTGTGGGGTCCGGAGGTGGCGGGTGGCCTCTGACTGAGGATGGTGGAGGGGGGACAGCAGATGGGTGCGTGGGGCCGGGCGTGGCTGGAGGGTTTGGGAGGATGGGGCCAGGCGGTACTGACTGCTGGTCCCTCTGCCACACCTGAGTGTCCCCCGCCCCCAGACACAGATACCTGTGGAAAGGTGTGGTGCTGTCCCTGCCCACCCCCAGTGCCCCTCCCCGTGCCCCTCCCCTTGCCTGCCTTCCACGACAGGTTGGAGGGGTTGCTGCCCAGGAAAGATGGCAGAGTGGTCTCATACCAGGAGACCTGGGCATTCCTGAAACTCGGGTCTGTCTGGGGTGCTTGGTTCCAACTTACTTGACGAGCAGGACACGGGCCTGCAGATTTTTGATGTAGTGCACAAACAGCTCCCTGCTGACAAAATCAAAGCAGTGCTCTGCCTGCAGAGACAAAAAACCCCAGTGAATTCTCGCCACGAGGCCCCGGGCGCTGCTGTGGGTGGAAACCCAGCTCTCTTGGGAGCAGCAGACATGCACCGTGGGCACCCAACCAGGAGCGAGCCCACTGCCTAGCTACATCACCACCTCAAGAGATGCTTCACCTCCCTCAGACTGGAGACTTTAGTCCCCATAATCGTTCTCCGTCCTCCTGGGCTCATGGCTGCCCAGGCAGACGACATGTCCAGGCCCCCCTCTGCCAGGTGTGGCCATGCAACTACATGCAGAGAAGTGACCTGGGCCGCTTCAGGCCGAGGTTTTAGGACTGAGGCGTGACACGGTAACCACACGTGGCTGCTGAGAGCTTGGCATGGGGCTTGTCCAGCCTGAGACACGCTGTCTCACTGGATTTTAAAGACTTAGTGTGAAAAAATGTCAAATATCTCCACTATTTTTTTATGTTGATTCCACGCTGAAGTGACAACACCTTGGATACACTTGAGTTAGAAGGTATTATGAAAGTTGACTTTACCTGTTTCTTTTCACTCTTTTTGTATGGCCATGAGAAGGTGAGACTTTAACATGAGCTCACATCATACTTCTATTGGACTGCGCTGCTCTGGGCCGAGAGCCCGCTGAGGGCGGGCGCTCAGGATTTCCTGTGTCCACAGCTCTCGGCACAGTGAGTGTGTGCCGAGTGGGTTAATTCAAGAGCGCCCCCACATGGACTGACTGTTAATGTCCAGTTCCCCTACAGCATCTAGAGGAAGCTGCATACACGCACACAACTATCTGGTCAGCCAAGAAAACTCATCTTTGCTCTGCCCTGACCCCTCCCAGCTATCTCCTTCTCCTCAGGCTGCAGTGTCCAGAAACAGAGGTCCCCCTGTCAACCACAAGGCCTGCTGGATGAAGATTTACTGAGGACCCAGACATGCCACATGTTTTCCCCTCCCCGGAGGGTCAGAAAGGCAAAGCAACTGTGTCTCAGTCAGCAGCTGACCAGCTTCCCACGTGGCTCAACAGTGAAGAATCCATCTGCCAAGGCAGGAGATGTGGGTTCCATCCCTGGGTTGGAAAGGTCCCCTGGAGAAGGAAATGGCAACCCACTCCAGTATCCATGCCTGGAAAATCCCATGGACGGAGGAGCCTAGTGGGCTATATATAGTCCATGGGATCACAAAAGAGTTGGACACGACTTATCGACTAGACAACAACAGGTGAGACAGGAGATGGCGCCAGACTCAGCTCAGGCATGGACTGCCCCTGACCCCTAGTCTCTCATTTCAGTCGGTTCAGTCACTCAGTCATGTCTGACACTTTGTGACCCCATGGACTGTAGCATGCCAGACTTCTCTGTCCATCACCAACTCTTGGAGTTTACTCAAACTCATGTCCATTGAGTCGGTGATGCCATTCAACCATCTCATCCTCTGACATCCCCTTCTCTAGCCTTCAATCTTTCCCAGCATCAGTGTCTTTTCCAGTGAGTCAGTTCTTTGCATCAGGTGGCCAAAATATTGGAGCTTCAGCTTCAGCATCAGTCCTTCCAATGAATATTCAGGACTGATCTCCTTTAGGATGGACTGGTTGGATCTCCTTGCAGTCCAGGGAACTCTCAAGAGTCTTCTGCAACACCACAGCTCAAAAGCATCAATTCTTTGGTGCTCAGTCTCTCAGCCTTGCTTTAATTTTGCTTCTCTCACCAGGACTGGGACCCTGTGGCTGATGGCCCAGGCAGGCCCTCAACAGAATTACAGGCAGGCCTCTGAGGCAGAGGTTGATGGATATCACCTCCATGCACGTCTCCAGACGTGAAAACAGAACACAGATCTGGGTTTGTGGAGCGCTTTCCTCAAAGGCAACCATATGAAGGCTCCAAAAAGCCTTTGAGGACAGCTGCTGGCCGCATCTTATCTCCTTCTCTTTTCTTTTCTTCTCCATCCCTCCCTTGACCTTCTTTTCCTAGTCTGCTTCCATTCCCTGATCTATATTTTTCTTCTGTAATTCAAGTGTGGGCTTCCCAGGTGGCTCCACGGTAAAGAATCCACCTGCCAATGCAGGAGATTCAATGGGTTTGATCCCTGGGATGGGAAGATCACCCAGAGAAGGAAATTGCAGCCCACTCCAGTATTCTTGCCTGAAAAATCCCATGGACAGAGGAGCCTGATGGGCTATAGTCCATGGGGCTGCAAAAGAGTCAGATGACTTAGCAACTCAACAACAATAAATTCAAGTATAACTTATAATGAAGTGCACAGATCTGAGTGTTACCTCATCATGGCCTCTGACACATGGATACATGTGTCACATAAGGATGTAACCATGACCCAGATGGAGGTTGGAACTGCTCAGCAACAAGCCGGCTGCCTCTGGGGGTCTTCTCCAAGGACACCACCTGTTCTGACCTCTAGCTCCCTAGATCAATTTTGCCACTGTTTGAACTTCATATAGGAGGTCATAGTGTTCTTTTTGAGTTTGGGCTTCTTTTGGTCTGTATGTGTATTTTTCACATTCCTGTATGAATGTGTGGCAGTTTATGCATTCTATTGTTGACAGACATTTGGGTGATCTCCACTTTGGGGCTATTATGAATCAAGCTGCCGTGTCTTCTGGAGCACACAGCACGCAGTGCTGCCGGCTGTATATCTAGGATTGAAATTGCTGGGCAGAGAATTTGCATATATTTTCCTTCAGTAGTTACTGCCAGTTTCCCAACATGGCTGCATCAACTTACACTTCCTCCTGCAGTGTGGGACAGTACTGGATTCTCCACATCCCCACCGAGACTTGGTATTACTGTCGCGACTTCGGTGTTAGCTGCTCTGGAGTGGGTGTGGAGGTCTCGAGCTGGGGCTTTGATTTGTGTTGCCCTAATAACTGCTGGCATCCAGCACCATTCATGTGCTCATCAGCCATCTGGATGGCCTCTTTCAGAAAGGGCCTTTCGCCACTTTTTAAAAATGAGATTGTCAGCCTCTAACCTTATTGATTTGTAGAAGTTCCTTACATATTCCAGACATGAGTCCTTCAGCAAACCTGTGTATTTATTTACTTATTTGGCTCTATTGTGTCTTAACTGTGGCACATGGGCTCTAGTTCCCTGACCAGGGATCGAACCTGGGCCCTCTGCACTGGGGGCACAGAGTCTTAGCCACTGGACCACAAGGGAAGTCCCCTTTTTCATTAATATTCTGTTTTTCAAAAAAATATTTATTCATATTTATTTATTTGACTGCACTGGCTCTTAGTTGCAGCATGTGGGATCTAGTTCCCTCACCAGGTATCGAACCCAGGGCCCCTGCATTGAGAGAACAAAGTCTTAGCCACCGGGGAAGTCCCTCTTTTTTTTTTTTTTACTATTCTATTTTGATGAATAGAAATTCTAAATTTTAATAAAGCTGTATCTATCAACATTTTCATTGATTCATGGTGTGTGTGTGTGTGTGTGTGTGTATTAGTCTACTTAAAACATATTTGTCTACCTCAAGGTCATGAAACCATTCCCTATTTTTTCTTCTAGAACATTACTGTTTCGCCCTTCATATTTGATCTACGATCCATGGTGAATTAATTTTTTGTATATTGTGTGAGGCAGGGACCTGAGTTTTCCATCTAGATAACCCACTGCCCGCCCCCCAATGAACTGAGGTGGTGCCTTTATTATAAGTTGGGAGAGCCTCATTCATAACTTTCATAATTAAATTCCCAAAGTATTCTACAAATTCATCCCAATATAATTTTTAACAGAAGTCAATGATTCTAAACTTCATTCAGAAGTGAGAATATGAGAGAAAAAGCAAGAACATGTGTGAAATAAGAAGGAGAATGGACTAGTTCTGGTATCAAAACGTATTAGAAAGAAACGGGAATCAGAACGTGTGACTTGATGTGGACAAAGAGATCGATGGGACATAAAAAGCAGGGACAGGCCCATCCTAGAATTTGTCTCTGGTGATTTAGTTTCTGCCCCAAGGGGAGTCTTCCCATCTGTGGGTGGTTCTCTCCCTTGGGCCCTGTGATGACCACACAGCTCCCCCTGCAGAATAGCTGTGGGCACAGTCCCCGAGGCTGGAAGGTCATTTCCTAACGCCCTCAAAAACAAACAAACTGACTTCCCTGTGGTCCAGCGGTTAAGAACTGCCTTGCAGTGCGGGTGATGCAGGTTCGACCCTGGGTGGGGGAACTAAGACTCTAAGCAGAGCAACTCAGCCCACGCGCCCCAACGGCTGAGCCCACAAGACACAGTGAGGACTCCTTGTGCCGCAACTAAGAACTGACGCAGCCAAATAACTAAACAAGTAAATAAATAGTCTAAAAAATAATAAACTGGCAAGAGTAGTACTACTACAGAAACTGAAAAAAAAAAACCCAAACTGTGCTCTGGGAAGTGGACAGCTGGGACAGCAGCCTGACTCCGCCCCAGGGGGGCAGCTAGGAGACTCCCTGGAGGAAGACTTCTCCATCAGGGCCTCCAGGACCCTGCTGATTAGGATCGAGCCGTAAGCTCCACCTCCCCCGCCAAGGATGGGCACCCAGAAGACAAGCCACAGAGAGTGAGCCCTGTGGTGGGGATGGCCCTGGATAACTGGCAGTGGACCCACTGGTGTTCCTCTGGGGAAAAAATGAAAATGGATCCCTACCCCTCCACGGACTTCCCCAGTGTCTCAGCAGTAAAGAACCCACCTGCCAACGCAGGAGACCTGGGTTCAATCCCTGGGTTGGGAAGATCCTCTGGAGGAGGAAAGAGCAACCCACTCCAGTATTCTTGCCTGGGAAATCCCATGGACAGAGGAGCCCGGCGGGCTACAGTCCATGAGATCACGAAGAGTTGGACTCAACTGAGCAACTGAACAAAGAAACAACCCCTCCTTGCTTGAGAACAAATTCCAGCTGGATCAAAAACAAAACTCGAACATTCCCATCCTCTTGGCTGATGCCCTGGTTCAGGCCTCGTGTCCATGCCTGGGCCTGCACGGACAGCTCTCAGCAGGCTCCATGGGGCCAGAATGTCCCTTCTCTAATGCTAGAGTCTCACAGTGTAGAGCATTTAACCCTCGTACATAGTCGCAGAAAGAGCCTCGTCTGTGAGCGCCGGAAGTGACAGCACGGTGCCTGGTCACTCAGCACGTGACCTTAGCTAGTCTTCACAGCCACCCCAGGAAGGCATGCACAGGGGCTGGCACCTCCTGGCGGCGTGAATGAATAAAGGAACCAATGCATTTTCTTTCTGCACACAAGACAGCTGATGCTCAGAGAGGGTAAGTGCCTTGCCCAAGGTCACACAGCCTCTCTGTGGCAGAGACGACTGAGTTTCTGGAGTACTCCTGTCACACACCAGGCTGCCTCCAGGCTGCCTGCCCGTTTCTGAGGCCTTTAGTTGGCTTGTTTTTTGGCCACATCCTGCAGCATGCGAAACTTCCCCAGCGAGGCATCAAACTGAGCCCTCAAGTGCAGATTCATAACCCTGCACCGCCAGGGAAGTCCTCTAAGGCCTTTTGTTAACCAGTCCCTCTTTCTTCTCTCTCAGTCTTCAAACCCTCCAGCAGGAACGCCCCTCAGATGCCCAGAACTGACTCCAAGGCCTCACCTGTGTGGTCACAATTACCTGAGCATCCTTCTCTTCTCCACCCCGCTGCTGGGGCCCGGCACCGCCCACCTGCTCTGAGGGACTTCTGACCATGCCCTCCCCCAGCTGTCGGCTGGCTTGCCCTAGAACTCCTGTTGCCCTTCCAGTCATTCCAAATCCATCTAAGCATTTGTAACCATTTGGCACCCCACTCCGGTACTCTTGTCTGGAAAATTCCACGGACGGAGGAGCCAGGTAGGCTGCAGTCCATGGGGTCGCTAAGAGTCAGACATGACTAAGTGACTTCACTTTCTCTTTTCACTTTCATGCATTGGAGAAGGAAATGGCAACCCACTCCAGTGTTCTTGCCTGGAGAATCCCAGGGATGGGGGAGCCTGGTGGGCTGCCGTCTCTGGGGTCACACAGAGTCGGACACGACTGAAGTGACTTAGCATCGCATAGCTGCTGAGTGGTGGTGACTTTTTTCAATCCCATGGACTGTAGCCCACCAAACTCCTCTGCCCACAGGATTTCCCAGGCAAAAATGCCATTCCCTTCTCCCATCTCCCTTCTCCCTTCTCTTCCTGACCCAGGGATCGAATCCGTGTCTCCCACGTTGGCAGGGGATTCTTTTCTGCTGAGCCGCCAGGGAGGCCCACGTCCATGTTACTCAGACACAAAAGGAATGGAATCCCGACACATGCTATAACACGAGGGAACCTTGAAAACATTTATCTACGTGAAAGAAGCCGGACACAAAAAGTCACACATTGTGTGATCCCACTTATACGAGGCGCCTGGAGGAGTCAACTGGGAGAGATGGAAAACAGTCTGGCGGTTTCCAGGGGCTGGGAGAGGAGGATGGGGGAGGTGGTGTTAGCGGGTGCGGAGGCTTCACTGGGGATGATGAACAATTTTGGGGTGGTGACAACTGCACAACATTGTGAATGCATTTAATGCCACAGATGGTTTGAAAACGGTTATTTATCATGCTATACATACATATCTCTTACTACCATAAAAAAGGAAAGAGGTTGACAGGCACGCTGAAAGGTCGAGAAGACAGCACTCACCCAAGTGATCCTCCGATCTCTGTTCGAGCACACACCTGGAAGGAAGCAGAGAGACATGGACTCAGCACCACCAGTTGCAAGTGGAGGGGGTGGAGACACAGCTCAGTTCTCCAGGGTCCTTGCAGCCAGGGCTCATGGCTTCAGTCTGGGCCCGCAGGCACCACCCTGAGCATTCTCTCGGGCTTCCTCAAAGCAGAGCTTGCCCATAGCTACCCTGCCACGGACTGGCGTGGCCCAGGCAGGTGCCTCCGGGCCATACTGGAGGGAACACAGAGTGACGGTGGTGGTGGGAACAACTACCCACCTGGCATCACAATCTCATCTCTGGGAGCCCCCAAATGTTCACTGGGATCTTTATGTTCCAGGAAGTACCAAAAAGCTAAGAAGAACATCATCACTTGTTGGAGAGAAACTGAGCCAAAAAAGAAAGGTTGTGTGTTGGGGGAGGCCTGGGTGGTCCCAGCTCCACCTGGGTTCCCTGCCACGGTCCCTATGGGGGCCACCTAGCCCGTATGGCTCAGACGACAAAGAATCTGTCTGCAGTGCGGAAGGCCCGGGTTCGATCCCTGGGTGGGGAAGATTCCCCAGAGAAGGAAATGGCAACCCACTCCAGTATTCTTGCCTGGAGAATCCCATGGACGGAGGAGCCTGATGGGCTACAGTCCATGGGGTTGCAGAGTCTGACATGACTGAGCAACTAAGCCCAGCACAGCACAGGGACATATGACTCAGCAATTCCCGCCTGGGCAACGTCCCCTCAAGAAAGCACTGCAGGAGTCAGGATGGCAGCCCCATCAGCTCATGTAGCCAAACACTGCCAGCTATTCCGTCACCAATGCCCATGTCCCCAGGGTGAGTCACAGCAACCTCATGCTGGCCTAGGAGACTCTCCAAGACCAGTAGGAATTAAATCAACAGCTGGAAAGAAAGAAGTGGAAGAACCCGAAAAGAGAAAGACAACTGCTGAAGAAAAGCATGAGGGATGTGTTCAGAAAAAGAACCCATTTTTTACAGTGGAGATTCTTATCCAGAACCAGCCTTTTATAACCCAATTCCATGGAAACCAATTCCTATGCCTCCCCCTTAAGAAGTGAAGGATCTTTCAGGAAAGAAGGCTAAGAGGCCGTGATGAGCTGGCCACACGGGTCATCCTCTCTGGTAGGGCATAAAGCTAGAAGCAATCTTTGCCTTGGAACTCTGTGAAGAATACAAAGATAATAGATGTGGGAAATTACATGCTCACCTGGAGCTATTTAATTTTAAAATCAGAATTTTTTTTTAACTGCTCAGTTATTAGTAGGGTAACATTTTGATGGATCATTGATAAATTCAAGTTTTTGCATTTGTACACGGAGTCTTTAGAGTTAATTGAGGACTCTAAAAATGAAAACATTTTCATTTGTATAAATGCTTCAAGGTTGATCTTGGCATATTGTTCGGCAAGATAAGTGACTGAATATCTAACAATCATTTGTATTTAGCTTATATTAAAACTACCCTCTAATACCAATAAAACCAACAGTTTTTCCTGCATTCTTTCATACTTAGAAAAAAAAAAAAAAAGAAAGGGCTTGCAGGGTGTCAGGGAGGGTACAGAATCTCAGAGCCTGGAGGCAGCCTGATCTGAGTAGTGTAGGGCCTGAGTAAGGGAGAGAATGAGTGACATGGGTCACCCCACAGACAAGCTGCCTGAGAGAAGCAAGGCTGTTCCCTCCTTCGCACGTGCCTTTGCACAAACACCACGCTCCCAGCCAGGCCTCCGGGACCTTCCTTCACACCCGACCTCCCTGCACAGATGACTTCTTTCTCTCCGTTCTCCCCAGAAATTTCTAATGCCTTCTGTCATCTACCCTCTGTGCTTCTTTCCTCTGCTAGGTCACAGCTTCCACGAGGACATGGGGATTTGGTCTCTTTTTTGTCCACAGCTGATTTTTTTTCAAGTATTTTTGCCTGTGCTGGATCTTTGTTGCTGCACTTGACTTTCTCTGGTTGCGGGGGCTGCTCTCGCTGTGGTGTGGGCTTCTCACTGCCGTGGCTTCTCTTGATGAGGAGGGCAGGCTCACAGGCTCAGCTGCCCCTTGCCAAGTGGAGTCTACCAGGATCAGGGATGGAACTCATGTCTCCTGATTGGCAGGCGGATTCTTAACCACTGGCCCACCAAGGCAGTCCCATAGCTAATTGTTGGTAGGGGTTCTTAGGCATTTGTGACTCAAAATACTTAGAAGGAGCCTGTAATTGGAAGACTCTCTGGTCACTGCGCTACTAGATCACTGCTGTCTGATGCAACCACGGCCGAGGCCTCTGGGCCGCCTTCAGCTCCGGCCACGACCTCCCTGCACAGGTGACCAGCTCTGCTGCGAGTGCAGGACTGGAGCTGACCCCTGGGTCTCCTGGCCTCCAGGCTCACTGCCCTCCTCCCTCCTCCAAGCCTGAGCTTCTGCTGCTCAGAGGATGTGAAAAGACTTAAAAGGGGGTTTATCTTGGGGGTGGGGTGACCCCCAAGGTACTGAGGACCCCACAGTGCTGTTTTCTCTGCCCTGAGGCCCTGCCCCACCCTGAGGTCATCCTCCATCTCTTCCAAGCCTCGCCTCCCAGCCGACACCCACCCCGCCTGGGCACTCCCGCACCTGTCTGCTTTTCTGCTTGCCTCTCCTGTGACAGTGACCTTTGTGAGGGCAGGAACGGTGTTTCTCAGACTGGTGGGCCACAGCAGATGTCACTTAAATTAAGTCCAAGCACCAGGTCCAAAAGCAAGCGGCCCTGGTGCTCCTGGTCATGAAAGAGCCTGGTGCGTGGTGTTTTCTCAGTCAGATTCCAATCCCACAGGCACTGCGTGCCAGCAGCCATGAGCAGGGCTTTGGGCCAATTCACCTCATTTAATTCCCTCAACAACCACACAGAGGCAGACGCCAGCATCTGTTTTACTGGGAAGGAATCAGGGAGGGTTGAGGTTGCGATCAGCCTGGCGGCTGGGACCCCTCAGGCTGGCCCAGCCCCTGACTTGTGAGGGACGCCTCCTCCAAGGGTTTAGAAATCCCTGGAAAGTTGCATGAAATGTACATTTTATAAGAAAATAGTTTTGAAGGCAGGGGATGTTATGAGAACCCTAGACTCCCCCCTTTCTTGCAACAGCCGATAGTTGGAGACTGTGCCATGGTGATATAATACAACATATTTTTGAGTCCTGCTCTTTGGCTCCTGGCCAGAGCTCCTAAAAACTGTCCCTTCCTAAAGAGGTAGAAATGCTAGGGGCATCTTTTGTCCTAACACTTGGTCTCTGACAAAGAACTCCTAAATCCCTTGGGATTTCCTGGGCAGTAGGAATGTCTTTTGTTCAAATGGAGAGAACCTGGGTGGTTCTTGGATGGCTTTAGGATGGGGGCTGGTCACCAGGAAGATCGAGCCATGATTAGGAGCTTGGAACTTTCAGCCCCACCCTGGTCCTTTGGGGAAAAGAGAGGGACTAGAGGCTGAATTGGGAGAAGGAAACGGCAACCCACTCCAGTATTCTTGTCTAGAGAATTCCATGGACAGAAGAGCCTGGTGGGCTGCTGTCCCTGGGGTCGCACAGAGTCGGACACGACTGAAGCAACTTAGCAGCAGCCCCAGCATGCCTATGGAGTAAAGCCCGTAGAAATCTCTGCATTTGGAGAGCTTGCAGGAGGTGTTAGGAAGGTGGCACACCACTCCCTTTCTCTGCCGGGACCTGCCAAGCTCATGGACCCAAACACCCACAGGAGCTGGGCAGAGCAGGCGCTGCACCCACCGGCCATGGTGGAGTCTCCGTCCACCTGCTGTTGTCTATGGGGAAGGTGTCGCCAGCTCTTTGCGTTTTTCAAAAGAAAACCTCCCTGATGGTCCAGCGGCTAACACTCTGTGCTTCCAACCCCAGGGGGCCCAGGTTTGATCCTCGGTTGGGAAACTACATCCCACACTCCACAGCTAAGAGTTCACAGGCCACAACTAAGGCCTGGCACAGCCAAACAAACGAACAAAAAGAAAGTGGAACTCTCCATTTTCACACACAATCTTTCTATTCTAAATACAAGCGATCTATTCAAAATTCCCCTCATGTCAAATTTTTGTGTTTCAAGTGCACAAGTCAAAACAAATCATGCTTGCAGCCCCAGGGCAGCCCAGCTAGTGACCGGGTCAGAGCTGCAGCGGCAGGGTGCTGACATGGGACTGTCCGTGGTCACAAAAACCACCCGGAGCGGGACTCTCCCCACCTCACGCCAACAACTGAGCTTGTTTGTAGACAGCCCGGGCCAGGGCTGTGACAGGAACACGGATAAGAGGCAGATAGGATCGGAGCTGGCCTCCCTCCTCGCCCTGCTTGCTGCCTCCTGCTTTTCCCAGAAGCCCAGTCAAGCTCCTGCCTCAAGCCTGTCCTGGAGGTTCTCCTGCATCCTGGGTTTAGAGGTCACCTTCTCCAGGAGGTAAACCTAGGCCCTTCTATTGAAGAGAGCAAAGGACAAGCTCGGCCCCTTACTCCATGTATTTTTATTTTTTTCTAGAGCGCTCTCATCTCAGACTCTGGGAAGACTTGGGGAGAAAGACAGGGCCACACATGGGCCAAGGAACGCCTGAGGCCACCAGAAGCCAGAAGAGAGACTCGGACGGCCTGTCACAGCCCTGCCAACGCTCTGACCTTGGCTTCTGGCCTCAAACTGTGAGAATAAATGTCTGCTGTGTAGGCTGCCCCGTGTGTGTGGCTTTGTATTGGCAGCCCTAGAAAAGAAACATACATCCTGGGGGGCTGGGTTGGATGATGGCGGTGTGACCTGCTCCAGAATGCAGTGGGGGGCTGTCAGGGGGTCGGGACTCAGGAGGAGCCTGTAACATCAGCTCCCTGGGGTCACCTTGTCTGGTTGGGTCTGGGAGGCTGCTTGGTCTGCTTTGGGGTTAACCCTGGGCCTCAAAGGGCCACTACCACAGAGGGGCTTGTCCTGACACAGCCATCCAGCTGCCTGCCCACTGCCCAGGACGCCTCTCTCCTCTGCTCCCACCCCGACACCTGGCTCAGCGTCGGCTCACCGTCTCACGTGACCCCGGGCTGCCCTAATTGGCTTCCCCGGCCTCGCCAGGCACCCTGTCTTATTCCAGATTAGCCCACTTCTGCCTCGGGGCCCCTCCAGTCTGCTATCAGGGGAGCCGGAGCCCACAGGCCTCTGCATTCCACCTCCCTTCTCCATTATGGATTTGCAGGGAGGGGCAGATATGGTGACTAAGGCAAGAACAGGTTGCCAAACCACTCAGGGATATGGATATTCCCCTTGACCTAATGGTGGGTTGGCAACTTCTGAGAAAAACCACAGCACAGCAGGCACTTCCCTGGTGGTCTGGTGGCTAAGGCCCTGCACTTCCACTACAGGGGGCCCAGGTTCTATTCCTGGTTGGCGAGCTAAGACCCCACATACCTCACCATGTGGCCAAAAAAAAAAAAAAAATTACAGCGCAGCAGACCTTTGGCTTCTCTTGAGCAACTAGAAATTCTGGCCACCTTAGTCTCCACATGATGACCACTGGGGGCTGCCCTGCTGTCTCCATTCAAGGTCCCTATCACTTCCCAAGGCCCCACCTCCAGCAGCTGGGGTAATTCCACAACTCCTTCAGCTCCCTGAGGACACTTGGACTTTGGACCCTGGCCTCAAGTGGTTCTTCATAAACTTAAGTCACCTGGGAATGTCTAGGAGTCTGACAGCAGGAAGAGCTTGCCCACAATCTCTGAGCTCCTCGGGGAGTCATTGCCAGCAAGGGCACTTGTGGATGGGGCCCCCTGGGGTTGTGCCAGCCAGGTGTCGTCTCTGACTCACCACCCTCGGGGCTGGGCACAGAGCGGACTCTGGGTGAAGGTTTCCTGATTGAATATATTGGGAAATAACATGCAGAAAACACAGGCCTAATGCTGCCCTGAAACCAAGGTGCCACCAACTTCTCCATTCTGAAAAACATCTTCAAAGTCCCCTGCCCTGTGGGGGTCCTCTAAGCCTTGCCTCGGACACTGGGCGCCCAGCACACAGGGTTGGCAGACCAGGGAAGCGTTGTGCCTCGACAATGAGCCCCCAAACCCCTGACCAAGTTTCCCATAGGATGTGACTTTCTGGGATGTGTGGCAACTGTCTGACCTAGCACAAGCTGCTTGGCCCATCTGAGTCTCCATTTCTCCTGCTTTAAATGGGACGAGTATAGGGCAGTGGGCATGGCAACCCACTCCAATATTCTTGCCTAGAGACAGAGGAGCCTGGCAGGCTACAGCCCTCGGGGTCGCAAAGAGTCAGACACGACTGCAGCAACTTAGCACGCATAAGTCAGTAAGAGCATTAAAGGAGGTACTTTTTCAAAGTGCTTAGGATCACGCCTGGTCCAGAGCAAGCAGCAGTAAAGCTTGGCCACTGTCACTCCTCAGAAAGGACAGTGCCCATAAGCAAAGGCCTTGGACAGCGAGTCCCTTACCCGTGGCCACCTGTGTGGTTCCTCTCTGCAGGAGATTCTTCCCGCACTCCTTGCCCGCATGGCTGTTATTTTTCAGGAACCTGGGGAAGAGGGGACACTGGATGCCTGGGGCAGGGGTGGGGGGCCAGGTGAAAGGAGAGGAAGGTGGGGAAAGGCCACCCGCCAAGGACACACGCCTGCACCAATGGGGTTGTTTGCGTCAGTGCTGTGTGAGTGTGTGTGTGTGTGTGTGTGTGTGGATACTGGGCGTGGCAGAGAGCTTGTGCAGGGGTGGGGCAAAGGGCACAGCTACAGGGTGGGATGAATGAGGGCAGACAAAGTCCCAGCCCTCAGGTGGCTAAGGCGCACCAGTGAGCACACAGAGAAACAGGTGTGCTGCAGATCTGGGACTAGGAGATGGAGCTTCCTCCAGGCCTCAGAGACTTCCCCCCTCGGTGGTCCATAACTTCCCCAGATCTCTGACTCCCACCAGTCCCCCCTGCCACTCACCTCTGCAGCATCTCTTCTGGGCTGACCACCTGCGCGGTCTTCCTGGAGGCCTCCACCTGCAGCACGTGCTCTATGGCCCTCCGCTTGTAGGTCAGCAAGTTGTCCACCTCCTAAAGGCCCGTGGGTTCTGCTGGGCGGGCGGGGACCCAGTTCCTCGCCCAGCCCCACCCTCCACTCAGCGGCACACCCTCTTAGCCCGAGAACACTCTGAACCCGAGAGAGGCAGGGCACAGGATCAGCCCTTGCTGGTCAGCCCTGTGACCCGAACCAAGTTGTTCACCTCAGTCACAGCTGCCCAGCCCAGCCTGCAGCCCGGGAGAGCTGGAGGGGTCGGGCTGAAGACGGAGGGGAAGGGAGAGCTCTGTTAACTGCCAAGTGCTTTGCAAAGGTGCACTATTAGGGTCCAACTGAACGGCAAGTTCATCTGCTCTAATTGACACTCTCACGCTACATGGTGGAGAGGAACTTGCGGAGGGGGTACAACCTGGGGGGAGCCTCCAGTGCGCCCATTTCCAGCCCAGCTCACTCTCAGCACGGCCTGGCCTCGTCCAAGGTCTACCGCCTGGAGCAGCAATGGGAAGTGACACCTCCATCCACCCCAGCAGGAGCAGAGAGTCACCAGAAACTCCCGAGGAAGCCCCCTGGGGCGTGGTGTTTGTCAGCTCAGTGGGTGAAACCAATAAGGATGCCAGAGTGGTGGTTACCATGATCTCGGAGATCCTCACTGTAACCCACAAGCTCTCCACTCACGCAATGCACTTATTGAGTGGTTACTGTGTGCCAGGACTGGGTGTGTGGTGGTAAAGAGACAGCTGCGGTTCTTGCCCTTACAGAATCTGTGGACATCTTATGGACAAGAAAACTGAAACTGATAAAGGAGCTGTGTGAGGCTAAGCCCTCAGGAACAGAAAAGACTCCCATCAGAGCTGGAGGGTGCCTCCACATCATCTAGTCCAGGGGACCCCAATCTTCCTGGTACCAGGGACCAGTTTCATGGAAGACAATTTTTCCTCAGGCCAAGATGGAGGAGGGACACGGTGTCAGAATGAGTCAAACGCTTTACACTTACTGTGTACTTTATGTCTATTATTATTACAGCAGCTCCACCTCAGATCATCTGGCATTAGGTCCCAGAGGCTGCGGACCCCTGCCTTAGTCCAACCTCCTCATTTTACAGGTGAGACAACTGAGGCCCAGAGAGGAAAAGTGACCTGCCCGGAGTCACACAGCAGGGAAAATGGCAGAGCCAGGACTCAGATATAGAGACAGCCCTGGTGGTCGTCACTGGTGGTGCTACGCTTTGCCCACCAGTCCATACTCAGGCCTCCTGTGTGCAGTTGTGCGGTATGTGTGCACTGTGAGGGCACTTGAGTGCAGGTAGGCTCGCCCAACTGTGCGCCCCTAGGGCCTCCTCAGCCCACTGCTCCTCCCCTCTCCCATCCCTGCCGTTGTGATAAACCTGGCCTTCTGCAGACTCCAGGCCACAAGCAGGGCCTCCGAGGATGACAGAGGCCTGTGACCCTGTTCCCTGCCCAGTCCGAGGGAATACGTAGCACGACCCTGCCCTCGGGGGCGGCGGGGCGGCGGCGGGGGAATCCCTCAGCCCTCTTGTCCACCATCTGCCACCTCCTCCTGCTTCCCTGGTATCCGTCAAGGCGGGCAGGGCTGAGGACACTATCTGGGACCCGGGTACCCCAGTGACACCATGTGCGCAAGCCCCGTCCTTACTTTCGTGTCCAGGAGCAATGGGAAGGACTCCAGCAAGATGAGTTTATCCACCATCTCGGGGAAGATACAGGAAAACTATGATGCGACATGGAAGAAAGGAAGCATGAAGAGGAGAGGGAGGAGAAGGACTCAGACTGTCCCCTGGGGACACTGGCGTTTGGGTGGGGACAGGGTACTGACCACTAGGCCACCGGGAATCTCTTATCCTTTCAGGGCACCTTTCTCTCCCCTCCTCCCCACAGTCCACACCCAGCATTGACCCCAGTGATGGCTGGATTCTCCAGGGTTCTCTGTGACAGAGGGGATGGGCAGTGGAAACACTTAACTCCATCAGGAATGTCCTCACAATAGGGATCATCATGGGTCCTTCCAAAGGAAGCTGGCACAAGCCACTAATGCAGTGCCTGGAACTCACTACCCCTTCCTGCTCCTACTCTCCCCATCCCACCGGGAGGAGGGGCCAGAGGTGGTCACTGCAAAGCCATGTACTCACCATTCCACCCACAGCACCACCTGGGGGGACAAAAGAGTATTTGGTGGATATTCCCCAGCTCTCCAAGTCCTACCAAGACTCCTTCCCTGAGGTGGACCTACCCCCAGCCAGGCCCCCCAGCTCCTGTCTCCCACCAGCAGGCGGGGCTCTGCAGTCACCATCAAACTTGAGGCTCCCTCTCTGGGGCCACGCGGCCCCTACATCAGACCTGACTCTGTTTCCCTTCTCAAATCAGGAGATAACGGCCATCCCCAGGGCCACCTGTCCCTTAGGGGGATGCCTGAGGCCACTGGGCATGGTGCCCATGGGTCAGTGTCTAACGCACTCCTTTATATCTCCTTGCAGTTCCCAGGGGTGCAGGGAACCTGTGTTCTAGTCCTCTCCCTCTCAGCCCCACAGCTTGAGACCAGCGCACTCACCAAAACTGTGGCCCAGGAGGGAAAACCGGTTCCATTTCAGGGCTGAAAAGACATGGAGCCAGGTCGGGGTGGGCCCAGCCTCCCCCACCTGCCTCAGTGGCCCCTCAGTCCCTGTGCCCTGGGATGCTCCACTCAGGAAACACCCTGAAAGGCCCCCCAGGGCCACTGAGGGGTTGGAACTCATGGGAAGAAGCGAGCTTTCTCCAGCTTGCCCAAAGTCACCCATGAGTTGCTGGCAGAATTAGGGCCAGACCCCAAGGCACTCTCAGGCCAGCATTGCTTCCTGGTCATCACACCCCACTCGCAGAGCACCTCCCCAGTTTCCTACCCCACCCCACCCCCGACCACTACAGACAAACACACAGGCTCTGTCTCTTGCTCACCTGCCGCGACTCTCCGGACCTCACTCACAAAGTTTTGATAGTAATATGGGAAACCTGGACTGTAGTGGGATGAGAGCCCATGACCCCCGAAGTCCACGGCAACATAATGAAAGTCTGTGACAGAGGGAGAGGGTGGGGGGAGGGCATCCAGGTCAGCCATCTCCCCCACTCCTGATTCTCCTACAGACCTGCTGCCTTACCCCATGGCTTCCCTTCAGCCCCCAGGCCCACCTTTTGGGAGAAGAGGGATGAGTCTGTCAAAGGAGTTGGCATTGTCCTGCCACCCGTGAAGGCAGAGAATGGGGGCAGCTTGACGGGAGCCCCAGGCTTTGGCTGCAATGTAGCCCCAGGGAACAGCGAGCTTCAGCTCTGAGATGAGACCTGAAATAAAGAACCGGATGTGGGTGTGTGGCTACCTGGAGCAGGGAAAGGTAAGCTGGGTCCACTGGGTGAGGAAAAACCTTGGGAGGGCTTCACAGTAGAATTTTGTAGAATAAGTTGGGGGTGGGGGTTAGATAGGCCTGGCCTCTGTAACTTATGGCTGTGTGACCTGGAGCAAGTTACTAAAACCTCTTGACCCAGTTTTCTTTCCTGTAAAACTGGAGTAAACAAAGTAATAAGCAATGGCCAAGGTTTTCTAAGCCTTCGCGGAGGGAGCGATGGGGTGGCCCATCTCCCCACATATTCACAGTAAGTTGGAGCACTCTTGCCCTCCCTTCCCAAACCCAGAAGCTGAGGCACAGGGAGTGCAGTCTACGCCCTAGGTCACACAGGTGCAATCAGGTGGAGCTCGGATTCAGCGCGGGCGGGCGACCCCAGGCCCCTTGCCCTGACCCCGGGGGCACCAGCCCGCTCAGGTCCGGCTGCCTCCTATACGTCTGACCTTTTCACCCGCAGGCGCTCCTGGCCAGGCCTGAGACCCGCGTGCCCCCAGAGCCCCCCTCGAGTTTGCTTCTCTAACTTGAGGCTCCCTGAATCCTGAGAGACCACGTGCGACCCATTCTCGGGGGTCCACCCTCGCGCCGGTGGGGCTGGGCCTGCTCTGCAGGCTGCAGATAAGGACGTACTACCCTACTACCGCCGGGAGGGCGGCATGCCCACCCCGCTTCCGCGGTCCCAAGCAGGTGGGTGGCCTCGCCCATCCCACTCCGGTCTAGGGAGCCCGGGACTGCGGAGCCTCACCCATCGTTCGCGTCCCAAGGTCGCAGGAAGGCTGTCACTCCAGCTAAGTCTCCCCGAGTGCTTTTGACAGATACCTTGCGTTCTGGCTCTGGCTCCTCGGGAGCCGGCCCCGCCCCGGCCTCGCCCTGACCCCTCCCAGCCCACCAATGGTCCTGGCCCGCCCCGCCCTCCAGCAGTCTTCCCTGCCCCAAACCCGCCTCAGATCAGATCAGATCAGATCAGTCGCTCAGTCGTGTCTGACTCTTTGCGACCCCATGAATCGCAGCACGTCAGGCCTCCCTGTCCATCACCAATTCCCCGAGTTCACTCAGACTCACGTCCATCCAGTCGGTGATGCCATCCAGCCATCTCATCCTCTGTCGTCTCCTTCTCCTCTTGCCCTCAATCCCTCCCAGCATCAGCATCTTCTCCAAAGAGTCAACTCTTCCCATGAGGTGGCCAAAATACTGGAGTTTCAGCTTTAGCATCATTCCTTCCAAAGAAATCCCAGGGCTGATCTCCTTCAGAATGGACTGCTTGGATGTCCTTGCAGTCCAAGGCACTCTCAAGAGTCTTCTCCAACACCACAGGTCAAAAGCATCAATTCTTTGGCGCTCAGCCTTCTTCACAGTCCAACTCTCACATCCATACATGACCACAGGAAAGACCATAGCCTTGACTAGACGAACCTTTGTTGGCAAAGTAATGTCTCTGCTTTTTAATATGCTATCTAGGTTGGTCATAACTTTCCTTTCAAGGAGTAAGCGTCTTTTAATTTCATGGCTGCAGTCACCATCTGCAGTGATTTTGGAGCTCCCCAAAATAAAGTCTGACACTGTTTTCACTGTTTCCCCATCTATTTCCCACGAAGCGATGGGACCGGATGCCATGATCTTCGTTTTCTGAATGTTGAGCTTTAAGCCAACCTTTTCACTCTCCACTTTCACTTTCATCAAGAGGCTCTTGAGTTCCTCTTCACTTTCTGCCATAAGGGTGGTGTCATCTGCATATCTGAGGTTATTGATATTTCTCTTGGCAATCTGGATTCCAGCTTGTGTTTCTTCCAGTCCAGTGTTTCTCATGATGTACTCTGCATGTAAGTTAAATAAGCAGGGTGACAATATACAGCCTTGACGTACTCCTTTTCCTATTTGGAACCAGTCTGTTGTTCCATGTCCAGTTCTAACTATTGCTTCCTGACCTGCATACAAATTTCTCAAGAGGCAGATCAGGTGATTTGGTATTCCCATCTCTTTCAGAATTTTCCAGTTTATTGTGATCCACACAGTCAAAGGCTTTAGCATAGTTAATAAGGCAGAAATAGATGTTTTTGTGGAACTCTCTTGCTTTTTCCATGATCCAGCGGATGTTGGCAATTTATCTCTGGTTCCTCTGCCTTTTCTAAAATCAGCTTGAACATCAGGAAGTTCATGGTTCACATATTGCTGAAGCCTGGCTTGGAGAATTTTGAGCATTACTTTACTAGCATGTGAGATGAGTGCAATTGTGCGGTAGTTTGAGCATTCTTTGGCATTGCCTTTCTTTGGGATTGTGATGAAAACTGACCTTTTCCAGTCCTGTGGCCACTGCTGAGTTTTCCAAATTTGCTGGCATATTGAGTGCAGCACTTTCACAGCGTCATCTTTCAGGATTTGGAATAGCTCAACTGGAATTCCATCACCTCCACTAGCTTTGTTCGTAGTGATGCTTTCTAAGGCCCACTTGACTTCACATTCCAGGATGTCTGGCTCTAGGTCAGTGATCACTCCATCGTGATTATCTTGGTTGTGAAGATCTTTTTGTACAGTTCTTCTGTGTATTCTTACCACCTCTTCTTAATATCTTCTGCTTCTGTTAGGTCCATACCATTTCTGTCCTTTATTGAGCCCATCTTTGCATGAAATGTTCCTTTGATGTCTCTGATTTTCTTGAAGAGATCCCTAGTCTTTCCCATTCTGTTGTTTTCCTCTATTTCTTTGCATTGATCGCTGAAGAAGGCTTTCTTATCTCTTCTTGCTATTCTTTGGAACTCTGCATTCAGATGTTTATATCTTTCCTTTTCTCCTTTGCCTTTCACTTCTCTTCTTTTCACAGCTATTTGTAAGGCCTCCCCAGACAGCCATTTTGCTTTTTTGCATTTCTTTTCCATGGGGATGGTCTTGATCCCTGTCTCCTGTACAATGTCACTAACCTCCATCCATAGTTCATCAGGCACTCTATCTATCAGATCTGCTGCTGCTACTGCTAAGTCACAACAGTCGTGGGGCAACCCAAGATGGACGGGTCATGGTGGAGAGATCTGACAGAATGTGGTCCACTGGAGAAGGGAATGGCAAACCACTTCAGTATTCTTGCCTTGAGAACCCCATGAACAGTATGAAAAGGCAAAATGATAGGATACTGAAAGAGAAACTCCCCAGGTCAGTAGGGGCCCAATATGCTACTGGAGATCAGTGGAGAAATAACTCCAGAAAGAATGAAGGGATGGAGCCAAAGCAAAAAGAATACCCAGCTGTGGATGTGACTGGTGATAGAAGCAGCAAGGTCTGATGCTGTAAAGAGCAATATTGAGTAGGAACCTGGAATGTCAGGTCCATGAATCAAGGCAAATTGAAAGTGGTCAAACAAGAGATGGCAAGAGTGAATGTCAACATTCTAGCAATCAGTGAACTAAAATGGACTGGAATGGGTGAATTTAACTCAGATGACCATTATATCTACTACTGTGGGCAGGAATCCCTCAGAAAAAGTGGAGTGGCCATCATGGTCAACAAAAGAGTCCGAAATGCAGTACTTAGATGCAATCTCAAAAACGACAGAATGATCTCTGTTCGTTTCCAACGCAAACCATTCAATGTCACAGTAATCCAAGTCTATGCCCCAACCAGTAACGCTGAAGAAGCTGAACGGTTCTATGAAGACCTACAAGACCTTTTAGAACTAACACCCAAAAAAGATGTCCTTTTCATTATAGAGGACTGGAATGCAAAAGTAGGAAGTCAAGAAACACCTGGAGTAACAGGCAAATTTGGCCTTGGAATACGGAATGAAGCAGGGCAAAGACTAATAGAGTTTTGCCAAGAAAATGCACTGGTCATAGCAAACACCCTCTTCCAACAATACAAGAGAAGACTCTATACATGGACATCACCAGATGGTCAACACCAAAATCAGATTGATTATATTCTTTGCAGCCAAAGATGGAGAAGCTCTATACAGTCAGCAAAAATAAGACCAGGAGCTGACTGTGGCTCAGACCATGAACTCCTTATTGCCAAACCCGCCTCGGCCCCGCCCATAAACGGCCTGTCCGCCCTGCCCCGCCCCCGCCCACCAAAGTCCAGTTCTCCCGCCCTGCCTTCGTCCCCGCCCACCAATGGTCGGCCCCGCCCCCGACCCCAGGTGCAGGACTTCTGGCGAGCTGGCTGGATTCCTACCGAGACCTGATTTCCATCGTGCTTGCAATGGGAAGCCCCCAGGTGCCCACCGTGGGGCTGAGCGCTCAGCTGTGAGCAGAGCGGCTGGGGGAGCCATCGGGCTCTGGCCAAACGATCTCCAAAATCTTGGGCTGCACCCGGGTCCATGTCGCAGGTAACAGATCCGGCTCTGCCTGACATGGGGGTGATGGGACCAGACCCTTGTGCAATCCCCATGGCCATCCTTACCCCTCTGCGGGAGCGGCAGCTGGAGAAGGCCCAGGAAGCTGCCCCAGCGATCGGGGCACCCCCTGGGTCCTCACGGACCCCCACCGGAGGGCCAAAGGTGGGGAGGCTCTTTATTCAGTGGTTTAACATTCTCCTGGAAGGCAGGACTGCCTCTATTGTGTTCTCACGGTGTCCTGGGGTCTTCAAGGTGTCTGGCACAAGCCAGCCTTGATATTGGTTGTACCAGTGAACCAATGAATGTGTAATTTGGGAACATGGAGGAACCCCCAGGTGAGGGAGGATTATAGACAATGACATTGAGCTTGGAGAGGATCAAGAACTCCAAATCATGAAGGGGATATTTGGGGTACCAAATCCTATAAATAAAGGTGCAAAAGTGCATCCTTTGAGCCTCTGAAAGTGACAGGTCTAGGACAAATAAGGGGAAATACTTCCTCTTTGTTTAGCACCATTTACTAGTTGGAAAGCCTAGGGCCCTGAGGGGTCATGGCCCAGCAGAGCCCCTAACTGGAGCCCAGAATCCAGGCGGCTGAGGGCTAGAGTGCTGTGCAGTGAATTCTCCCTGGGGTGTGGGTGTGTGTCAGGGGGAGGAGATCAGAGACCCAGGCTCTGAAGACAGGGCTGGTGGGGGATGAGCTGGCAGGGAGTCACAGTGCAGGGAAAGGTGTTGGTGGCTGGACAGTGTGCATAAAGGTGAGGATGGGGCCAAGTGTGGAGCTAAGGAGGTTGGACCTTACTAAGTGGTGAGGGTCAGCTGGGAGCTGGGGTTGACAAGACCATCTCTCAGTGGGTTCGTGCATGGTGGTGTGTCCATGAGTTCCAGAAATGCTGTGGCCTCCTGGACAAGTTAAGCAGGGGTCACAGACCCTGAGGTATAGAAGCCACAGGGAGGGACATGGCCCCTGTGAAGAGGCTCCTTCCTCCACTGCCCTGAGTGCCACCTCTTTGTCATGGATGATGCCACATTTATACCTGGCACCAGGCTCCAGCCTGACCTCTGAGTGGGGACTTCTCTAGCTAGCACATTGACCTCAAATTCTCTTAGTCCAGGTGGCTCAGTGGGTAAAGAATTGGCCCACAGTGCAGGAGACACAGGCAGACGCAAGTTCGATCCCCGGGTCAGGAAGATCCCCTGGAGGAGGGCATGGCAACCCACTCCAGTATTCTTGCCTGGAGAATCCCATTGACAGAGGAACCTGGTGGACTGCAGTACATAGGGTCCCGAAGAGTCAGATGTGACTGAAGCGACTGAGCGTGCACGCACCCCTCTGTACTCCTCAGTCCAGTCAGCCCTTCCTACACAGACCTTATCCGCTGCCTCAAGTCTGTCTGTCAGGCTCCCCTCAGTCACCCCACCACATCCTCTTCCTCATCCTCACATTCACATCTAGACTGGGATCCATGGCACCCTTTCACTACCTGCCTCTGCCCCCTCCCATTCCAGTGACCCCCCTGGGCTTGGTGCCCATCACCCCAAGAAGACAAGGACTCCCTTCGGCTGGGCTCCCTGCTGCAACTCACACGCCCTGCCGCCACCAGCTCCCCCTGCTGCATGGCCGCAGCTCTGACCTTTGGCATCACTGCCTGCTGGAGGGAGGTGGATCTCCCACCTAACACTAGAGACTGTCTCTGAGGCCCGTCTTCCCTTCTTCTTTTTAATGTTTACTTATTTGACTGTGCTGGGTCTTAATTGTGGCATGCAGGATCTTTTTTTTGTTTTTTTTTGACTGTGCTGAGTCTTCGTTGCTGGGCATGGGTTGATCTAGTTGCAAAGAGTGAGGATTGCTCTCTGGTTGTGATGTGGAGGCTTCTCACTGCATTGCTTCTCTTATTGGGGAGCACAGGCTCCAACTTCATGGGCTTTAGTAGCTGCGGAACGTGGGCTCAATAGTTGCAGTGCCTGGGTGCCAGAGCACAGGCTCACCAGTTGTGGCACACAGGCTCGGTTGTTGCCCAGAGACACGTGGGATCTTCCCAGACCAGGGATCGAACTGGTGTCCCCTGCATTGCAGGGTGGATTCTTAACCACTGGACCACCAGGAAAGTCCTGGCGTGCAGGATCTTTGCCTTGTGGCTTGGAGACTCTTAGTTGCAGCACGTGGGATCTAATTCCCTGACCCGGGATTGAACTCAGGCCCCTTGAGTTCATCGGGAGTCCAGAGTCTTAGCCACTGGGCCACCAGGGAAGTCCCCTGTCTCCCTGCCTTTTGGGGCACACATCCAGCTCCAGCAACCCCAGGCTATGGGTTCTCTGTTTGTGTCCACATTTTCTCACTGCTGTGCCTTTGTTTACCCCATTTCTTTGGTCCAGAATACGCTTCCCTTTTGCCTTGCCATTGAAACCCTACCCTGCTTTCAAAGCATGGTTCGAAAGTCACCTGCTCCAGGAAGCCCTCTTCAGTCCTTGCAGGTGAGACGCGTACCTCCCCATCTCTTGTTTTTGCTGCCGGTACACCACCTCTCACCCCCTGTATGGTGTTGTATTCAACTGAGTCCCCTCCCTAGATGTCAGCTTCTAAAATTAGGAAAAGGTCTTAGTCAACTCTGTTTGCCCCTTTAGCATCTTCCAGAGCCCTTGCACACAGTAGAAGCTCAACTTCTATCAATTGAATTGGCTGAGAATTACAAAGAACATTTCCTTCCAGCCTGTCCCTCTAGACTCACAAAAGCAACAGCCCAGAGTGGGGGAGTCAGGGAGTAATTCTTAAGGTCTTGCGTCCTTACTCCCTTGGTTACATTCCTCAGGTTAGAATGCTGTCCACATCCAGAGAGGTAGGAAGGTATTAATAAGTGAGAGGCAGAAACGTTCCCAAGAGTTCCTAGTCCATCAGCAAGGGGAAATTTCCCTCGGTTAAGTTTATGAAATAAAGGCAATCTCTGACACTAAATGTAGTGTGGTATCTTGGATCGGATCCTGCAACAGGAAAGGGACATTCTTGGAAAAACTGGAAAAATTTAAAATCTAGGGTTTAGTTCATAGGAAATGGCAACCCACTCCAGTGTTCTTGCCTGGAGAATCCCAGGGACAGGGGAGCCTGGTGAGCTTCTGTCTATGGGGTCACACAGAGTCAGACATGACTGAAGCGACTTAGCAGCAGCAGCAGCAACATCCTAATGTTAATTTCTACCTTTGTATCATGGTTATTCAAGGTATTTACATCATAGGGAGCGAAGTGAAGGACATAGAAGAAATTCTGTACTATCTCTGCAGCTTTTTCTGTGAATTAAAATTATACCCAAACTTAAGAGTTCCACTAAAAAACCAAAAACCTGACAAGAACCCTTGATTTATAATTTAGATATGATTAAATACGTGAGGGAATAGCAAGTATGTTGCACTGTGACATGTTGTCAGCCATTATTAACAAGCCTGTTTTGCTCTGTTCCAACTTGCTTTAACTTTAAAAAAATTTTTTCCTTGTATCCTATTCACCGAATTTAAAACTGTTTTTTATTTTTGGCGGGGGGCGGGGATGGTGAGGAGTTGCATCTCAAGGCATACGGAATCTTAGTTCCCTGACCAGGGATCAGACCCGTGCCCCCTAAAGTGGAAGCATGGCGTCTTAACCACTGGACCACCAGGGAATCCCCTAAAGCTTTATACTTCTAAACATGATTTTAGCTATGTCCTATACAATTTGACATTGTGCATTTTATGTCTCATTAAGTTATGCATATTTAAGTTGTTTGAAGCGATAAGGCACTCCTGTTGTTCAAAGAAGGAACACTCAAGAAGGTATGCAGTGGGGCATCTTGTTTCATTCTTGGCCAACCCACTCTTACCACTCAATTCAGGAAACTTCTATTAATTTCTTAGTATTCCTCAGTTTTTTGTTTTTTTAATGTACATGTGGACAAATCTTTCCCACTTTTCCCATGATGTTGCTAGATTTCCACATTGCCAGACTGTCCCATGCTGCACTGCACCTGTGCTGGACAAGCCTGCCTACGCCCCTGTGGCCTGGGAGGCCAGTTTCCAGCTTTTGAATTTGTGTCAATCTGCTAGAAGAGAAATGGTATCGCAGGGTGCTTATAATTAGAATTTCTCTCTTGGTTTAAGTGGGCTTAATTTTTTTTTATGAACCTTAGGGCCATTTGTGTTTTTAAATGTTCTTTCTCTGTTTTTTTCCTGATTTCTTAGAACTCAACTATTAGAGAGATTAGTTCTTTCTCTGTGACATGAGTTGCGTATGTTTTCCCAAAATGTCTTTCATTTGACTTATGAGTGTATTCATTGCCACACAGAGGTTTTTTGTTTCATTTTGTTTTTAATGTAGTTGAATTGGTCAGTCTTATTTCACTTCTAGTTTTGAGTTATCCCCAGAAAAGCCTTTGTCACTAAGTCTTGGGGCGGACGGTTACACGGTAATAGGTTACTAGAACGGCTATGGCACATGAAAAGAGCCTGAAGATTTGTTTGTTGAACGATTTAATACCGGAAAGAATAAGGGATGGTGCATACCTCAGGAACCAAGGGCCCCTGAAGAACTGTAATTTTCTTTTTAGCTCCTTAGATGCAGTGCCCATGGGACTGCTCCAGGATGTTCGGGGGCCTCTGGTGTCCAGTTTTATGGGTCAGTCTCTGGGGGATGTTGCTCATATCTTATTTGCAGTCCCCTTTGGTCAGTTTAATTTCACACTGTTAGAGAGGTCCTGCTGTACACAAATGCAAGCCCAGTTTCAAGGGCCCTGATCAAGGGTGACCTGCATGGGCTCAGCCTCAGGACAGACCCCTGCCCTCTCCCCCACCTCCCCACCAACCCCTGCAGACAGGGAGGGCAGGAGTGAGTGGACACACGCTCCGGAGGCTTCGAGAGAGCAGATCCTCTTTGGTTGGGGCCTGGATTCAGCACTTAGATGGTGACTTAGGGGACAGGGGGTGTATCAGAACCAATTGAAACAGCGACGGGCAGTAGCCCAGGCTAGTAAGCCTGGGGGGCTGGTGTGCTGGGGTCTTAGCGAGGGGGGCTTGATGGATGAGAGTGCCGGGTCCTGGTGGGGTGCCCGGCCCTGGACAAGCAGCCTCAGGGTGAGCGAGGTGGCCGAGGGCAGCTGACTCAGCCCCGAGGCTGGCCATGCACTCTGGCTCTTCACCCCACGCAGTCACAAGAACTGCCTGTGCCCTGATGTCCTCAGCCCGAGCTGGCTGCCAGCCAGCCCCGCCCTGCTGGCCTGAAGCAAGTGATCTCAGCACCCTCTGCTGAGCCAGCTGTTCCGCCTCCCCTCCCACTCCTGCCCGGCAGCCAGACCTGACCTATTTCCTCAGAGCCCGCAGGTGACTGATAAGATGGAAGGAAATGGCCTGCCTCTCTGCTTCTCCTCCACAAACAAAACCCCTTCTTGGAGGGACTAAATAGCCTCCGTTCCTTCTGAGACAGATTCACAGCTTCCCTCTTAGGTCTTTTGGCCCAGGGACTTTGGGTTTTCACTTCATTTCATTTAGACTTTGAAAGTCACAAAAATAGACACATTGCTGTATTTCTTTATCGTTATTGGGGATTTTCATTTCATTTCATTTAGACCTTAAAAGTCACAAAATAGACATGTTGCTCTATTTATTTATTTATTATTATTATTATTTTAGGGGGTTTTTACTTCATTTCATTTAGACCTTAAAGTCACAAAACAGACATGTTGCTACATTCATTAATTATGATTATTATTTTGAGTCTTTGGTGTGGCATGTGGGCTTTCTCTAGTTGCAGCATTTGGGGAGTTCTCTCCAGTTGCAGCACATGGACTTCGTTGCCCCGTGGAATCTTAGTTCCCCATCCAAGGATTGAACCCATGTCCCCTGCATGGGAAGCCTGATTCTCAGCCACGGATCCACCAGGGGGTGGTCCCTGCTTATTTAAAATAAGCAACAAGGACCTACTGTAAAATTAATTAATTAAGAAGTCATAAAATAGAGCCCACCCAAACCAACAGTTTTGTTTTTTTTTTTTCAGACCAATAGACCTTGACTCAGTAGAGCTAACTCTCCTTCCACACCCACCCTTCTGGAGTGATAGTTAAAGTATGCGACCACTTGCCAGGCTGGAGTCCACCTTAACCCTTTGTTTGCTGGGGAGGTCTGCAGACCATATGTGGAGGGTCTTGTGGAGGCTCCTGACCATTAGGTGCAAGAAGATCTCGGTAGCTCAATGAGTGGTCCAACTGCACTGTCACGTCACCACCAGGGTCTTCCTGTTGCCTCAGGTGAGAGAGGGAAGCCACTTTCTTTATCCCAGAATGTCTAACTGAGGGGAGTCTCAAGGTTCATCTGCCCCCAACACTTCTGTTTTCAGATTCATCAAAGAAACATTTTGTGGACAGGCGGTTTTCCCCAGACCCTGTGCTGGGAGCCAGAGCAGAGAGCCGTGTCAGGAGGCCCTCAGTCGGTGATGAAAGGAGGGGTTAGACAGGGAGGTAGTACAGGCAGGCTGGGGGTGGTTGAGAGTGGGGAGGAGACGGAAGAGGCGGAATCAGGACGACGGTAAGGATTCTGACCATCAAGATACATGTGTACAAATAGTGTTGCTTGTGAAATTCAAAAGCCGAATGACCTAAATGGCCATCAGTAAAGATGAATAAATAAATTGTGGTGTATGAATGTGAGGGACTACAATATAGCAATGACAAAAAATGAATGAACGCTACACACATTACCAGGGACGAATATCACAAACGTAATGGTGAGCGAAAGCAGCAAGGCACAGGAGCGAATGGCAGTGTAATACGCTTTACAAGGAGTTCAAGAAAAGAAAATCTATAAAGTACATTGTAGTAGGAAAAAAAACCTCCCAAAGATGTTTGCGTCCTAATATCTGGAGCCCGTGGTTGTGTTACTTTACATGGCAAAAGAGAGCTTGCAGATGCGATTAACTTAAGGAGCTTGAGGGACTTCTCCGATGGTCCATTGGTTAAGAATCTGCCTGCCCTGATCCCTGGAAGATTCCACATACTGTGTGGCAACTAAGCCCACAAGCACGACTACTGCGCCCTTATGCTCTAGAGACCGTGCTCTGCAGCACGAGAAGCCAGCGAAACACAACTAGAGAGAAGCCCCCTCTTGCCCCAAATAGAGAAAGCCCATAGCAACAGTCAAGGCCCAGTGCAGCAAGTAAGTAAATAAAAAATTGTATAAAGAATGGTGGAATGAGAATTACAGAAGTTTTAAAAGTAAATTAATAACCAAAAATTATACACAAGACACAGATGTCTCTTGTTTTGGAGCCCAGTTACAGATATTTCGGGATAGGATGATAGCCATGGGGGCCTCTGCCGTGAAGTCCATGTGGTGTGAGTCTCCAGAAGTCTTCCCATTACCCCCTCTTACAATGAACAAGTATAAAATAGGCTAGGGGCTGATCCAAATAGAGTTCTTCCACAGGGAAGACGGGGTGTAGCCAAATGCACCAGAAACACATTCTGGGTGTTTAAACAAAGCCATTGAGGACATTCGTGTCATTGCATTATCAGCGACAGACTGCATTACCTATAGACACTTACTGTTACCCAGAAACACTTGCCACAGAGACCCTTGCATTTTCCAGGACTAAATGACCCAGAGACCCTTGCTGCCACCCAGGCATTACTCAGAAACCCTTGCTGCCACCAGGGAATTACCCAGAGACCCTGGCTGCCACCAGGGCATTACCCAGAGACCCTTGCTGTCACCCGGGCATTACCCAGAGACCCATGCTGCCACCTGGGCATTACCCAGAGACCCCTGTTGCCACCCGGGCATTACTCAGAGACCCTTCCTGCCAGCCAGGCATTACCCAGAGGTGCTTGAGTTGCCTAGGACTGCATTACCTACAGATCTTTGCTGTTGCCCAGGAAATACAACACTTACAGTCAGAGATCCTCTCACTTCGGGCTTCTCTTTTTTTTCAAAAGTTACAGTTAAGGAAACTGCATTCTAGGTTGTCCTTGCTTCTTCAAAATGTCATTACAGCTTAGGCTCATATACCGTCTTGCATGTGGATAACTGCTTTACCTTTTTAATCACAATAATAAGTTCTTGTTATACAAATTCAGATAGTATGGGTTCAGATCAGATCAGATCAGATCAGTCGCTCAGTCGTGTCCGACTCTTTGCGACCCCATGAACCGCAGCACGCCAAGCCTCCCTGTCCATCACCAACTCCCGGAGGTCACTCAGACTCACACCCATCAAGTCAGTGATGCCATCCAGACATCTCATCCTCTGTCGTCCCCCTTCTCCTCCTGCCCTCAATCCCTCCCAGCATCAGAGTCTTCTCCAATGAGTCAACTCTTCGCATGAGGTGGCCAAAATACTGGAGTTTCAGCTTTAGCATCATTCCTTCCAAAGAAATTCCAGGATTGATCTCCTTCAGAATGGACTGGTTGGATCTCCTTGCAGTCCAAGGCACTCTCAAGAGTCTTCTCCAACACCACAGTTCAAAAGCATCAATTCTTCGGCGCTCAGCCTTCTTCACAGTCCAGCTCTCACATCCATACATGACCACAGGAAAGACCATAGCCTTGACTAGGCGAACCTTTGTTGGTAAAGTGATGTCTCTGCTTTTGAATATGCTATCTAGGTTGGTCATAACTTTCCTTCCAAGGAGTAAGCGTCTTTTAATTTCATGGCTGCAGTCACCATCTGCAGTTATTTTGGAGCCCAGAAAAATAAAGTCTGACACTGTTTCCACTGTTTCTCCATCTATTTCCCATGTAGTGATGGGACCAGATGCCATGATCTTCGTTTTCTGAATGTTGAGCTTTAAGCCAACCTTTTCACTCTCTACTTTCACTTTCATCAAGAGGCTTTTTAGCCCCTCTTCACTTTCTGCCATAAGAGTGGTGTCATCTGCATATCTGAGGTTATTGATATTTCTCCCGGCAATCTTGATTCCAACTTGTGTTTCTTCCAGTCCAGCATTTCTCATGATGTACTCTGCATATAAGTTAAATAAACATGGTGACAATATGCAGCCTTGACGTACTCCTTTTCCTATTTGGAACCAGTCTGTTGGTCCATGACCAATTCTAACTGTTGCTTCCTGACCTGCATACAGATTTCTCAAGAGGCAGATCAGGTGATCTGGTATTCCCATCTCTTTCAGAATTTTCCATAGTTTATTGTGATCTACACAGTCAAAGGCTTTGGCATAGTCAATAAAGCAGAAATAGATGTTTTTCTGGAACTCTCTTGCTTTGGGATTTGATTTAGGTCATACCTGAGTGGTCTAGTGGTTTTCCCTATCTCCCTATGTATGGCACAGAGTCAGCATTCAATGATATCATTATCCTCAAGCCGCAGGGCAGAGCTTGGGGAGAGGGACGGGTGGGAGGAGGGCTGACAGATCATCCATTGTCAATTGCTCTGGTCAATTGCCAGAGTCACAGGTGAGCCCAGGACTCAAATCTTCCCTGGGGCATGGAAGGAGAACAGAACAGGGAGTTCAGCTGCATCTAGTTCCTCCAAGTTAGGTGTGGGACACATTTTATTGCTGTGAAATGAAGCAGTAGTCTCCGAGTTCTAATGTTTTGGCATTCCCCCAGCCAGGTTCAGGGCACGCCCGTGCCCTGATCCTGCATCCTGCCCTCCACGGTCTCCACAGTCAAATGACGTAGGCTCTTCATGGTTTATTAAGGAACCAGAGCAACACAGACTGGCATGCCTCAACTGCTACCATATAACAGAAGAGGTGGGGTTTTCTTTCTTTTTGCTCAATAACCATGATAAAGGTCAACTCGGCCTCTCCTACTTTATACATCAACATCTCACCAAAACATCTTGGGGAAGTATTCTAGTAGGTTCTACATTCAGCACTGCTGGGAAGTGCTCTGGGGAAGGCTGCTTACGTCTCTGTTGTCAGTTTCCCAGTTTCTTTGCAGTTGTATTTCTAGCCTGTAATTACATCTGGTACATAGCAGGTGCTCAGTAAATGTTTGTCAAATGAGTAAATGCATGAACTCGCGGCAATGGCGTACTCTCCACTCTCCCATGCCTTGGCATATGTTGTTACTTCAGTCTAGAAGCTCTTACTCATTGCTGTGGTTACCTCTGGATGGATGCCTAATTCATAAGAATGCTCCGTTGGGGAGATCTATCCACCTCCCATGCACAGTCACCAGGGTGGGTCCTCAGCAGCCTTGTGGGTATCTTGGAATCTAATCTGAGACCATAGCTAATTACTGGGTGGGCACACTGACCCAAGTTGAGCCAAGGTCTCTGTCCCACAAATCTGGAATTGGGTTTGAGATTCCAGCCTTAGTCTAGGCTTGTCTTCAGAATGGAACACATTTTTTAAAAATTAGGAGCAATGGTGTGACCATTATCTATCCTTGTAACCTAAGGAGCAGGAAGAGAAAAATCTGACATGCAGAGAACAGAGAATGAAACAGGCTGCCCTTAAGAAGTGGAGGGGATGCTTAGTGCCCAGCCCAGCATCCTCCACAGCCTCAGGCCTCCGAGGTTCCCCCAGCCATCAGCTGTGAAAACTCACGGCTGAGTTCTTCCCTGAGACTTGCCCTTTACTGAAGGGACCTGCCATGCCCAAGGATATGACCTCCCTGGGTAGCTCTCTGCTGACATCCAGTCCATGCTGGGGGTACAAGAGGCTGGCCCGCTACCTTGATTCAGGACCACTCTGAAAGTCCATCCCACCTTTTGAGCTCCCTGTGGAATTAGGTGAGGCTCCCAGTAGGGGTTCCTGGGTAGCTCAAGGGGTAAGGAATCTGCTTGCAAAGAGGGAGACCTGAGTTCAAACCCTGGGTTGGGAAGATCCTCTGGAGAAGGGCATGGAGACCCACTCCAGTATTCTTGCCTGGAGAATTCCATGGACAGAGGAGCCTGGCGGACTAACACAACAATGACTCCCAGCTGCATCAGAGTTCAACTTCTGCCCAGCCTGTCTGATTTGCTCAAAGGCCAGTTCCTGAGAGGCTGCCCAATTAGCTGTCTGAATGCACCAGTAAGAGACTCCAGCTCTGTTCCCCAGGGCACCCAACCTAAGACAAGAGGCTTTCAATTGTTGCATAACCCGTGGTCGCTATGACGATACAGTGGTTCCTCCCAATAAACGTAGGCTGCTTTCTTGCTGGGAGTGCTGGGCCTCCCTAAATTAATGTTTACTAAATGGAACAGAGTTTGCAGGAGGTCAGGGTGGTAATTGGTTTGGCCTCCAGCATAGCAGGGCAGGCCCTGGACAGCTTCTCAAGGGAGGTCAAGTTTGGCCTCAGCGCCTCCTGCTATCTCTGAGCCTTCCTCACTCTGTTCATCGGGTTGCCGCCTCCCTAACGCCCCAGGGCGGAGATGTGGGGTGCTCCACCCGGCCCTGCTGGCTTCTCTCTTTCAACAGGGACTGAGGATCTGACATGCCGGGCTCCTCATCTCATTCATCTCGCCATCACAGTGCTCTGGAGCACTCAGAGACTGGATCCTGTCTCTGATCCCTGTGGTGGCCGACACCCATGTGCACTGACAATCACCCGCTGATTTTACCACAGTGCTCCCCCTTGGCTCCTGTTCCTGGTCTCAGGGTATTCCCGCCTCTGGTGAGGCCGCAGTTCAGATTGTGGAAAAGTCTTAGGTTGGAAGCGGCATAGATGCTCCGAGGCCCTCAGATGGGCTCCAGAAAAACTCTCATTCAAGCCCCCTCATATTGCAACTGAGGAAACAAGTGTTATAACCAATCCTGCAGGCCAGGACGGGGCAGGTGGGAAAACTGCTTTCCACCGAGTGAGATTCGACTCAATTTGATTCTCTTGCCACCCAGCACCAGCCGCCTCCTGCCCTTTGGATGGTTTCCAGGAGTGAGTTTGCTTCTGAGAAAGAAAGACACCCCCACACACAAGAACAGTGCCTCATCCTCCCCGTGCCCTCCAAACCCCGTTGTCCCTCCTTCTAGAACACTTTCTCAGGCGGGGTGCATTTCTGTCCTGTCCTGGAGCCTTGTGTGACACTTTTGGTGAAAGAGAACATTTTGAATTGAGGGCATGTACCTATTCCCTGAACCTCAGGCTGATCCCACTGACTTGTCACTAGTTTCGTATGTTGTTTTCCATTATAGAATTTACTTAAAAAAAAAAAATTTAGTTTTCCATGTATTACAGTTTTGGGCTTCTAGTTTAATCTTGGCTACTCCTCTTTTGATAGCCCCAACTCAAAAAACCTTCAAGCTTTGCTAAGGGTCTTGACCCATGTGGGATACACAAACACAGTGACATGAAGTTTTCTGTCGCAGAGACTATACAGTGTATTATATGTAATATGACACAGTGTATACAATACTATATACAATATGTGTAATTCCATTGTGGCCCCTAATTTTCCAGACTCTCTTAAGTGCGAAGAGTTCTAGGACAAGTAATTGTTTTGTTTTGTTTAGTTTTTATTTTGTATTGAGGTACAGCCAATTAGCAAACTGTGATAGTTTGTGGTAGTTTCAGGTGGACAGCGAAGGGACTCAGCCGCACACACACACGTGTCCATTTTCCCCCAAACTCTCCTCCCACCCAGGCTTCCACATAACACTGAGCAGGGTTCCCTCTGTATTCAGCAGGTCCTTGTTGTTATCCATTTTAAATGTAGCAGTGTGTCCACGTCCATCCCAAACTCCCCAGCTATCTCTGCCCCCCATCCTTCTCCCCAACGACCATGAAATTGTTCTCTAAGTTTGTGAGTCTCTTTTTGTTTTGTAAGCTCATTTCTATCATTTCCTTTTATATTCCACTTTTAAGGGATTTCCTACTATATTTCTCCTTCTCTGTCTGACTTACTTCACTCAGTGTGACATTCTCCAGGTCCATTCATGTGCTGCAGATAACATTATTTCATTCTTTTTAATGGCTGAATAATATGCACACACACACACACACACACACACACACACACACACATCTTTATCCAGTCCTCTGTCGATGGACATTAAGGTGGCTTCCATGTCTTGGCTATTGTAAACAGTGCTCCAGTGAAGATTGGCGTACATGTATCCTTTCGGAATATGTTTTTCTCTGGATGTATGCCCAGGAGTGGGATTGCAGGGTCATATGGTAGCTCTGTTTTCAGAACCTCCGTACTGTTCTCCATAGGGGCTGTACCAATTTATATTCCCACCAGCAATGTAGGAGAGTTCCCTTCTCTCCACACCCTCTCCAGCATTTATTGTTTGTGGATATTTTGATGTTAACCGGGTAATTGCTTTGTTTTAAACACACGTCTTGGAACCCTAGAGGAGTCAGATTCTTCCAGGAAGGAGGAGTGGGCTTGAGGTAGGTCTTCAAGGATGCTTAGAGTTCAATCGGTGGCCTTGGCAGGTGATGGGTGTTTGGGGAGAATAGAGCCCAATTTGCCTGTGGGGAGAGAATTCCTGTCTGGGGTTGGATGGGTTGGGGTAGGACCAAATTGTGAGGAACTTCAGATACTAATCAGCTTTTTGGATGTGACGAGAGGGGAAATGGAGAGGCCCTGTGTATCTGAAGCAAAGTCTTAGATAATTACAGTCCCTTCTAAAAGAGCCTGCGTTAGAATAATAAGATCAGTGGAATGAATGGAGCCTGGGAATTTTTCTTGAAAAGCAACTTTTCTTTTGTTGTTTTATGTCTTTGTTTTTGTCCTTGATCAGTAGAAATTGTGAATGGAATCGAGATGGTGGCATGTTTTATTTTCTCTCCACTTCATGAAAATAATGTTAACCACTGATCCCAGTCACACCTGGCATTGATCTTTGTTTTATGGTAACATTTCCTCCATGGATCAGGAGCCTGGTATATTCTCCCTTTTGAGAGCACAGCTAGGCATTTGCTCACTAAATACTGAAATTCTGCTACATGCTAGATACAGTATTAAGGGCTATCTTTTTGATAGACAGGGAACTACAGCATATTCTTATTTTTATGAGTTTAATGTCTTATTGAAAACTGACATATAAATACATAAGCAGAGCAGTCCGGGGGCTGGCAAATGTTTCTATAAGAAGCCAGGTGGGGCCTCCCTTGGTGGCGCGGTGGCCTGGACTCTGTGCTTCCACTGCTGGGGCAGGCGGTTTCAGTCCCTGGTCGCGGAACTTAAGATTCCACACGCCGTGAGGTGAGAGCACAAAAAATTAGCCAGCTAGTAAATATTTTAGGCTTTGCGGTCACAGAGTCTATTCAATTCTATCACTGTAGCATGAAAAGCAACCATGGACACTCATTAACCAAGTAGAGAAGTGTGGCTTTGTTCCAATCAAATTTACTTATAGACTGAAATTTAAATTTCATATAATTTTCATATGTCATGAAATGTTCTCCTTTTGATTTTTGTTCACCATTTACAATGTAAAAGACACACTTGGTTTGCAGGCCAACAAAAATCAGTGGCAGGCCAGATTTGACCCACAGGCTATGTTTTGTTTTTTTTTGATTCCTGAGCTATGACTGACCTCATAATGTACAAAACACAACAGAATACAGAGCAGGCAGAGGGTAACTATTTCTGCAGGAGTAAGGAGTAAGAATGCTTCCAGGAGGAGGGGAATTTTACGCAGGCTTTGACAGTTATGTATTTGTTGGCCTGGATCAGTAATTGGAGATGGAAGATAAGGACCAGTGCAGATCGATCCCAGGCTCCTTGAGCAAAGGTGTAAGGACCACAGGGCCGATAGGGTGTGGCATGTTTGGAACCCTGAGCAGCATGATGTGGCTTGAGCTTGGGTAACGGCAATCAAGAATGGCCCCAAGTGGGCAGGGACATTGTGCCAAGTTTTGCAAAGGGCCTTTATTGCCCTGCCAGAGCACTTGGATTTTATTTCACAGGCAATGGAAACCTTGGAAGTTTCCCAGCAGAGAAGCACTTCAAAGTGTATCAGTGTCTTAGACCTTCCGGGACATGGGCATGGGGGCCGGGTTAGAGAAGGGGGCCCAGTTAGCCTGGTGGGGTAGGATCTGGGGGTGAGGGCCGTCTCGAGATGGCAGACTGTGGGCACTGCCAGATGGAAAAGAGGCTTTAATGGAGTCCAGGGCATGAAGCCAAAAGCTGGGAGCCAGAAGCAGCCTGGCAGGGCATTGCCTGGCAGGACTAGAGGAGCAAAGCACTGGAAGAGATAACAAGAGGTGGAGGGTGTGGGGAGGGGCAGAGATGTTTCTCCAGCTCCTGCAAGAGCTGGACAGGACCTATGGGGGAAAAAGATCTCATTTTTTTAATATAAAAAGAACACAATAATTGTTAAAAAAAAAAAAAGCAACCAGCACAGAGTATATTTGGTCCTTTTCACCCTCTGCCCTCCCACACCTGGGGAAGTTACCGATCACAGTGGTATGCATCCTCCCAGCTCTCTGTTCTAGGCTCATGCACATGCTTTTTATTTTAGTTTTTTAGTTTTACCAGTTTATTGCTACCAACCCATCTCCCTCCACCCTCATGCACGCATGCTCAGTCATGTAACCCCATGGACTGCAGCCTGCCAGGCCTCTCTGTCTATGAACTTTTCCAGGCAAGGATACTGGAGTGGGTTGCCATTTCCTTCTAGATCATGCTTTTTAAATAAAAATAGAAAGCGTATATATTTTCATGCACTTCATTCCTTTACTGACAATGTTTATGTGGCAGACATCTTTCCCATCAGCCCGTATATTTCTATCTCCTTCTTTTTAACAATTGTGTCAGTTTTCAGAGTCTGGGTGTGCCATAATTTATCTATGAATGGGCATTTCCATTGTGGCCATCCATGTAGGCTTTTATTTTATTTTTTAATAATTCGGCTGTGCCATGCCGCATGTGGGACCTTAGTTCTCCAACCAGGGATTGAACTCGTAGCCCCTGCACTGGAAGCAGGTGTCTTAAACCACTGGACCACCGAGGAAGTTCCTATCTAGTCTCTTAAATAAGGCTGCAGCACACACACATCGAATGCGCACGAACACTTGCAGTGGAATTGGGGGCTCGGGTTTGTTTGTACAGTTAGCTCAGTGCTGCCAGATTAGGGCAGGAGGTCGGTGCAGCCAACGGGGTTGCCCTGACCACTTAACATTTGGGCAGGAAAATGGGTCTTGACTTGAGTAATGCATATGAGGCAAAACCTTATCTACCTGGCACAGTAGATAAGGCAGTAGCAGGGATTTAAAAATTGGGCAAAAGTTGTTCTAGTTCACCAGCAAATCCCACTGACTTTATCTTCAGAATTGATCCAGAGTAGGTCCAGCTCTTCCTCCACCCACCACTGCCCATTCTGACCCAAGCCATTCTCTTGCCCTTGCACCAGGGAAATAGTCTCCAGAGCAAATGAAACGATCCTCTTAAAATGTAAGTGAGGCCAGGCTATGCCTCACCTCTGAATCTTTCACCAGCTTCCCCGTCACTCAGAATGAAGTCTGGTTCCTCACCAAAGCCTCTGGGGCCCTGAGGGTGATTGCCTGTGTGACTCCTGGACCATGAACTAACTAGCATTCCTCAGAGGTAAAAATGGAGGCTAATTTTTAAGGAGAGGGAAAGGGGGTCAAGGACACTGATATGAAGGTATCCTGCAAGCTGAAGGCGTGGCCAGGTTCCACGTGATTCCTGGTGTTTGAAGAACTTCGACAGCAGCTTGTCATGTTTGGCGAAGGGCTTTGGCTTCCTATGTAGTAGGAGAGGGGATGAATTTTACTCTCTAAAATGTAAAATCTTATTATTTTTTTTTCTGCACTGCACAGCTTGTGGGATCTTAGTTCCCTGATCAGGGGTTTAACTCATACCTCAGCAGTGGAAGCTCTGAGTCCTAACCACTGGGCCATCAGGGAAGTCTCTAAAATCTTGTTAACATGTGTCCAACTGCAGCACATGTCTAATTTTGCAGGTATGTATTAGAAAGACGAACCAGCAGCCACCTGGGGCTTCCTGGATGGCGCAGTGGTAAAGAATCTGCCTGCCATTGCAGGAGACAAAAGAAATGTGGGTTCAGTCCCTGGGTCAGGAAGAACACCTGGAGTAGGAAATGGCAACCCATTCCAGCATTCTTGCCTGGAAAATCTCATGGACAGAGGAGCCTGGTGGACTATATAGTCTATAGGGTTGCAAAGCAACACACAGCACACAGCACACACACACACATCATCAGCCACAAAATCCCCATCTTGCCTTTTCAAAAGCCATACAGGAAAAAAGGAATTAATTTTGCTAAAAATAGAGCCTAAGCCCTCCATCGGGACTGCAGTAGGGGACCAGGACCACCTATTTAGGATCATCAACCTTTCCTTCTAAAACTACAACCATCACTGAAAAGAGAAGAAAAAAGGAAAAAAGAAAAACAAAACAAGGCTGGCCAGGACATCCTAGAAGGGGAACTTAAGCAGGATGAGGCTACCAGCAATTGACTGCTAATCAGATCAGATCAGTCGCTCAGTCGTGTCTGACTCTTTGCGACCCCATGAATCGCAGCACGCCAGACCTCCCTGTCTATCACCAACTCCCGGAGGTCACTCAGACTCACATACATCGAGTCAGTGATGCCATCCAGCCATCTCATCCTCTGTCGTCCCCTTCTCCTCCTGCCCCCAATCCCTCCCAGCATCAGAGTCTTCTTCAATGAGTCAACTCTTCGCATGAGGTGGCCAAAGTACTGGAGTTTCAGCTTTAGCATCATTCCTTCCAAAGAAATCCCAGGGCTGATCTTCAGAATGGACTGGTTGGATCTCCTTGCAGTCCAAGGCACTCTCAAGAGTCTTCTCCAACACCACAGTTCAAAAGCATCAATTCTTCGGCGCTCAGCCTTCTTCACAGTCCAACTCTCACATCCATACATGACCACAGGAAAGACCATAGCCTTGACTAGGCGAACCTTTGTTGGCAAAGTAATGTCTCTGCTTTTTAATATGCTATCTAGGTTGGTCATAACTTTCCTTCCAAGGAGTAAGCGTCTTTTAATTTCATGGCTGCAGTCACCATCTGCAGTGATTTTGGAGCCCAGAAAAATGAAGTCTGACACTATTTACACTGTTTCCCCATCTATTTCCCATGTAGTGATGGGACCAGATGCCTGTAAAATTAGCCACAGGTCAGACAAAGAGAGGAAAAACTTGCATTTAAGACTCAGTCAGTAGTTGGTATATCTCGTTTTCCCGTTACTGACAGGTCCTCATGAGCCTTTCTTGCACAGAAAGAGCAGATCTGAAGTGAGACTGTGCTGGGAGTGTCAGTTTCATGATAAACCTTTGGTGTCAGTAGAAGCACACAGATAGCCGTATGGGTTTTTCACCTCCCACTATTCCTCTCTCCTCGGTTCCTAGCAAACTCTGCAGTCAGCCCCAAATAGGAAATTACAACATATATTAATGCATAGGTAAAAGACAGGAAAGCCAGATTAAGTTAAAAGCCCAATAAATGTCCTCTTTCATGCTTGTGCTTTAAACAGAGATGCCTGTTCCTATTTCCTCCCAATAGCGCCACATCATTTGTATTTTTAGGGTCATTGATTCATTTAGCAAAAACGTGTTGAGCCCACGTGGAGCAGCCTTGTAGCTGCCGGGGAGGACCATGGTATGAGGTGTAAGGTCAGATCACAGATCTTGGTGTGAGCTGAACCCTGAACCTTAGGGAGCAAGAGATCAAGACCTGGAGACATGAAATCAAATGATTTGCCAGGACCTCCTGACTTCAGGGGCTTCCCAGATGGTGCTAGTGGTAAAGAACCCACCTGCCAATGCAGGAGACTTGTGTTTGATTCCTGGATCGGGAAGATCCCCTGGAGGAAGGCATGGCAACCCACTCCAGTATTCTTGCCTGGAAAATCCCATGGACAGAGGACCCTGGTGGGCTGTAGTCCATGGGGTCAAAAAAGAGTCGGACACAAGTAAAGCAACTTAGCACGCACGCATCCTAACTTCAGCCTGTAAGATTTTCTTCTAGACTATATCCACTGTATTCTTTATATATATTATCAGATCAGATCAGTCGCTCAGTCGTGTCCGACTCTTTGCAACCCCATGAATCACAGCACTCCAGGCCTCCCTGTCCATCACCAACTCCTGGAGTTCACTGAGACTCACATCCGTCGAGTCAGTGATGCCATCCAGCCATCTCATCCTCTGTCGTCCCCTTCTCCTCTTGCCCCCAATCCCTCCCAGCATCAGAGTCTATACACACACATAAAGAAGGACTTTATTTATTTTTACATTATCTTTATTTATTTTATCATCTGTATTTATTTATATCATCTTTGGTGACTACACGGCACAGCTCATAGTTTCATTGAGTTAGACAAGGCTGTGGTCCATGTGATCAGTTTGATTAGTTTTCTGTGATTGTGATTTTCATTCTGTCTGTCCTCGGACAGATCAGGATAAGAGGCTTGTGGAAGCTTCCTGATGGGAGAGACTGACTGCGGGGGAACTGGGTCTTGTTCTGATGGGCGGGGCCATGCTCAATAAATCTTTAATCCAATTTTCTGTTGATGGGCGGGGCTGTGTTCGGTCCCTGTTGTTTGACAGGGGTAGGGGTCATGAAGAGCCTCTTGATGAAAGTGGAAGATGAGAGTGAAAAAGCTGGCTTAAAACTCAACATTCAAAAAACAAAGGTCATTCATGGCATCAGGTCCTATTGCTTCATGGAAAATAGATGGGGAAACAGTGGAAACAGTGACAGACTTTATTTTCTTGGGCTCCAAAACCACTGCAGATGGTGACTGCAGTCATGAAATTAAAAGACTCTTGGCTCCTTGGAAGAAAAGCTATGACCAACCTAGACAGCATATTAAAAACCAGAGACATCACTTTGCTGACAAAAGTCCACCTAGTCAAAGCTGTGGCTTTCTTTTCCAGTATTCATGTATGAATCTGAAAGTTCAGTTCAGTTGCTCAGTCATGTCCGACTCTGCAATCCCATGAACCGCAGCACTCCAGGCCTCCCTGTCCATCACCAACTCCTGGAGTCCACTCAAACCCATGACCACTGAGTCCATGATGCCATCCAACCATCTCATCCTCTGTCATCCCCTTCTCCTGTCCTCAATCTTTTCCAGCATCAGGGTCTTTTCAGATGAATCAGCTCTTTGCATCAGGTGGCCAAAGTATTGGAGTTTCAGCTTTAGCTTCATTCCTTCCAAAGAACACCCAGGACTGATCTCCTTTAGGATAGACTTGTTGGATCTCCTTGGGACTCTCAAGAGTCTTCTCCAACACCATAGTTCAAAAGCATCAATTCTTCGGCACTCAGCTTTCCTTATAGTCTAACTCTCACGTCCATACATGACTACTGGAAAAACCATAGCCTTGACTATACGGACCTATGTTGGCAAAGTAATGTCTCTTCTTTTTAATATGCTATCTCGGTTGGTCATAACTTTCCTTCCAAGGAGTAAGCGTCTTTTAATTTCATGGCTGCAGACACCATCTGCAGTGATTTTGGAGCCCCAGAAAAGAAAGTCTCTCACTGTTTCCACTGTTTCCCCATCTATTTCCCATGAAGTGATGGGACCGGATGCCATGATCTTCGTTTTCTGCATGTTGAGCTTTAAGCCAACTTTTTCACTCTCCACTTAGACTTTCATCAAGAGGCTCTTTAGTTCTTCTTCACTTTCTCCCATAAGGGTGGTATCATCTGCATATCTGAGGTTATTGATATTTCTTCCAGCAATCTTGATTCCAGCTTGGGCTTCCTCCAGCCCAGCATGTCTCATGATGTACTCTGCATATAAGTTAAATAAACAGGGTGACAATATACAGCCTTGACATACTCCTTTTCCTGTTTGGAACCGGTCTGTTGTTCCATGTCCAGTTTTAACTGTTGCTTCCTGATCTGCATACAGGTTTCTCAAGAGGCAGGTCAGGTGGTCTGATATTCTCATCTCCTTCAGAATTTTCCACACTTGATTGTGATCAAAGGCTTTGGCATAGTCAATAAAACAGAAATAAATGTTTTTCTGAAACTCTCTTGATTCTTTGATGATCCAGCAGATGTTGGCAATTTGATCTCTGGTTCCTCTGCCTTTTCTAAAACCAGCTTGAACATCTGGAAGTTCATGGTTCACGTATTGCTGAAGCCTGGCTTGGAGAATTTTGAGCATTACTTTACTAACATGTGAGATGAGTGCAATTGTGCAGTAGTTTGAGCATTCTTGCATGTGAAAGTTGGGACTATAAAGAAAGCTGAGCACTGAAGAATTGATACTTTTGAACTGTGGTGTTGGATAAGACTCTTGAGAGTCCTTTGAACTGAAAGATCAAACCAGTCAATCCTAAAGGAAATCAGTCCTGAATAGTCATTGGAAGGTCTGATGCTGAAGCTGAAACTCCAATACTTTCGCCACCTGATGTGAAGAACTAACTCATTGGAATAGACTCTGATGCTGGAAAAGATTGAAGGTGGGAGGAGAAGGGGATGAGATGGTTGGATGGCATCACCAACTGGATGGACATGAGTTTGAGGAAGCTCTGGGAGTTGGTGATGGACAGGGAGGCCTGCTGTCCCACAGTCCATGGAGTCACAAAGAATTGGACATGACTGAGTGACTGGACTGAACTGAACTGAACTGTTGGGTCTTGGTTGCATCAGCAGGATCTTTCCTTATGGCCCATGGACTCTCTAGTTGTAGCACAACGGCTCCAGAGTGTGCGAGCTTTGGTAGCTGCAGTGCGCAGGCTTGGTTGCTCCACAGTGTGCGTCATCTTCATTCCCTGACCAGGGATGAGCCCACATCCCCTGCATCCCAAGGCAGATTCTTAACCACTGGACCACCTGGGAAGTCCCATGCCCACTGTATTCTTAATTTGTTTTTTTTTTAAACTTTGGAGGAAAAGGAAAATTTTTTCATAATCTTAAAACTCATTGGATTTATATGAAAACATGATTTTCCAAACTGTATTTCATACAATAGTAGTTCTATGAGATATTATTGTGCTCAATTGCTCAATCGTGGCTGACTTGTTTTGACCCCATGGATTGTAGCCCACCAGGCTCCTCTCTTCATGGGATTTCCCAGGCAAGAATACTGGAGGGGGTTGCCATTTTTAAACATTAAATCAGAGTTTTTAAAAAGTTTGCATTTAGTTACTTCCGGGTAGCTCAGCTGGTGGGGAAGGCAATGGCACCCCACCCCAGTACTTTTGCCTGGAAAATCCCATGGATGGAGGATCCTGATAGGCTCCAGTCCATGAGGTCACTAAGAGTCGGACACGACTGAGCGACTTCCCTTTCAATTTTCACTTTCATGCATTGGAGAAGGAAATGGCAACCCACTCCAGTGTTCTTGCCTGGAGAATCCCAGGGACGGGGGAGCCTGGTGAGCTTCTGTCTGTGAGGTCGCACAGAGTCGGACACGACTGAAACGACTTAGCAGCAGCAGCTCAGCTGGTAAAGAATCCGGCTGCAATGCAGGAGATCCTGGTTTAATTCCTGGGCCGGGAAGTTCCCTTGGAGAAGGGATGGCCTACTGACTCAAGTATTCTTGGACTTCCCTGGTGGCTCAGATGATAAAGAGTCTGTCTGTGATGTGGGAGACCTGAGTTCAATCCCTGGGTTGGGAAGATCCCCTGGAGGAGGGCATGGCAATCCACTCCAGTATTCTTGCCTGGAGACTCCCCATGGACAGAGGAGCCTGGCGGCTACAGAGGGCTACAGAGGGACAGAGGGCTACAATCCACAGGGTCACAAAGAGTCGGACATGAATGAAGTGACTGACCTCACATGCTTATCTAGAATCTGTTGTCCTACAGACAGACAAGTGGGTGGATATGGAGCCCTCGAGGACTGTGGCTTCTTGGTGGGAGAGAACAGCTCACGAGCTCATGATTAATTCTATCACGGGCTCAGTGTGTGACCTCTGTGCTCTAGTTCTTTGGTCTGTAACGTGGGCATTGACCAAAGAACTTCCCAAACAGAAAATAAAAGGGACCAGAAACACACCATAGAGACAGTTAGGTATTGAAGGATGACTTATTCCATAATCTTTATCCAAAATGTCTTTTGAAGGTAACAATTTTATATAGTTGAGCCCACATTTAATATAATTACACAATTATTAGGCATAAGTGTTCTGGAAAATGTTTGTGTGTGAATATGTTTTAAATTTAAAAAAACAAACATATGCCCCATATAGTTTGTATGCATAATTCAGTGGAGTTAATGATTTTCCCTTAAAGACATTTAATAAATATTTTGTAACTTGAGGGAGGAACTCAAGTTTAGTCTTGGTAAGAGTCTTGGTCTTAATTCAGAATTAATTTTTGACTCAGCGAACTTTTCTGAAGAACTCTGAATAACACAAGTGAGGTTGAGTTCTAAACATTCTTAGAAAGCCCTAGATGCAAAGCACATTTAGTAAGAGTTGGTCAACGGTCATGGTTAAAAGATTTTTCTGGTGTTAAGAACTTTATATTCTGGGTAAAGATACATTGGCTTCTAAATAGCCAAGTATTGATTTTTTTAAAAAATTGATCAGTTGGTCTTGGTTTTCACAGATATTTTATTATATTTTTATTTCAATATTATTGGTTTATTATACTGTTTTATAAGTTTAGTTAATGAAAGAAAAATTTTCCCTACTTGAGTGCCTTGATGATAAATACTGCACCTCCATTTCTCCTGGGTAGTGACAGAGATAAATGATTTACTTTGGTCCTCAACTGTGTTTGTTTTTTTAAACATTTATTTATTTACTTTTATTTGGCTGTGCCAGGCCTCAGTTGCAGCATATGGGATCTAGTTCCCTGACCAGGGATCGAATCCAGCCTCCCTGCTTTGGAAGCCTGGAGTCTTAGCCACTGGGCCACCAGGGAAGTCCTCAACTGTATTTATAGCAAGAGTCAAACATGCAAATATGGTGGATAGGGGCCTGCCCCAAATTTCCCTTCTTAAGACCTTTCTTTACAGGATACATGAAGAATTATAAATAAAGATTGTAACTAGGTCATTTAAAAGGTGTACATTTTATTATACTTGGTCTAATTCATAACTTTCCCTGACTCAGATCGGCCTTTCCCCTCAAGTGGGCCAAATCAGCCAAACTGTCACACACCACTGTCACTAGCCACTAAGAGCAGCGAGGATTCCTGACTCAGCAGGGATCAGAGGGACTCTGCGGGTTTAGCAATGCGTTCAGAGCTTGTAACTTCAAGCTCTCCATCTCTGAAGTTCCGGCTGGCTGGACTCCTCCGTGACTACAATTTGTTTTTTTCCAAGGAGAATTTTTAAAGCATGGGAAATTGGTGTTCCCTTGGGAACATGCTGGAGCGCGGGTAGCGACCCATCGCCCAGGCAGGCCCTCTGCTGTGCGCCCCGGGTACGGGTCTGTCCAGCGGGAAGGAAAGAAAAGGGAAGACGGCTTTCCGGGGCTTAGCTGTCGGGGTCGGCCTCTGCGGCGGGCGGTTCAATCAATGTGAAGAAACAGAGACGCCTTCAAAACCGAAGGGGACGTGAGCCTTTGCAGAGAGCGACTGCGTTTAGCGAGCGCGTCCCCAACTACGCAGCCGCTGGGAACAGGCGCGGCCTCGGAGACCTCGGGCTTGGGGAGCTGAGCCGTGGGAGGCGCACGTGGCTCCGACCGCCCGGCCTCGTACAGAGAATTCCCAGAAGGGTTCCGAGGCTTTTGCTTGGCAGCGCACGGGGGAAAAGACATTTCAAAATGTATTCCATTGTCTCTGCTGGTGCCAGAGCGGCCCCCAGCCTCCGGGGCAGTCTCAGAGCGTCTCTTTGGAACCAGGCGAGAGCGGGACCTCCCTGTTCCTCTTAAAGCGCAGCAATAATGAACAGGGAGAGAAAGTGCTTGTTGCCGATCGAGGCTTATTATATAGGTCTCCAAGCGTTCCGCATCCCACTGCTGAGAAAATCATGCCTTTTCCTGTGCGGTGATTTATGGCGCGGTTCATTTGCAAGTTGAGAAGACCTGAAAGCTGGGAACGGACCAGCGTTAGCTTCTGAGACAGATCCTGCAGAGTGTTTGAAAGGTGGGTGCAACATGGTGTTGGGGCCCCGCAGAGGATGAGATGGTTAGATAGCATCACCTACTCAGTGGACATGAATTTGAGCAAACTCTGGGAGATCGCGGAGCACAGAGGAGCCTGGCTGCGCTTCAGTTCATGGGGGTCGCAGAGTCAGACAGGACTCAGCTACTGAACAACAAAAGCAACAAGGTTTAAACATCTGGTAGGTTCTTCCTCCAGGCTTCCACCACCCACCCCAGAGGCAATAATACCCACAGTCCTCTGGCTGTGGCCCCGTGTAGCGTAGTGTACCTGGCACATTCCCTAGGACCTGAGCTCGCTGGAGGGGGGACCCTTGGCTATTACATGCACCATGTGTAACTGTTACACAAGCAGATGGTGGCAAGTCCTTCCAAAACTTGGGTGCTGACAGGTGGGAGATTGGGCAGAGAAGTGGAGGTGTGACTCCAGAACCTTCTCCTCCTGCCCCCCGCCAATCTAGACATGTTGTATGAAAACTGCTGAAAACCAAAGTTAAAGTGAAAAATCTTGAAGGCAGCCAGAGGAAAAAAATACATTACACTCAGAGGAACAAAGATAAGAATTGTATCTTTAAAGAGCTGAAAGAAAAAAATACTGTCCTCTCAAAAGGCTATACCCAGTGAAAGTATCTTTCAATAATTAAGGCAAAAATACAGATGTTTTTAGAAAAACAAAAGCCAAGAATCAATTGTGCTATTGGAAACATTAAGGGAAGTTTTTCAGGCAGGAAGTATATGATACCAGGTAAAAATTTGGATTTATATCAAGAAATGAATGACTCCAGAAATGATAACAATGAAGACAAATATAAAATACTTTTAGGGCTTTCTAGGTGCATAGTCATATCACCTATGAAGGATATACTTGCTCCTTTTCTCCCCTATTCTTATGCCTGATGGCTCTGAATCACAGGCTCAGCAGCTGTGGTGCATGGGCTTAGCTGCTCCTCAGCGTGTGGAATCTGCCCAGCCCAGCAACTGAACCCATGTGCCCTGAATTGGCAGGTGGATTCTTAACCACTAGACCAGCAAGAAAGTCCTCTTACACCTCTTATTGGTTTACCTTCTCTCAGTGCTTTGCCTAATGCCTTCAGTAGGATGTTGACTAGTAGGGGACCTCTTTGATTTATTGTTGATCTTATGATAATGCCCTTATTTGTTGCTGTTGTAAAGTCGCCAAAGTTGTGTCCAACTCTTCGTGACCCCATGAATTGCAGCACGCCAGGTTTCCCTGTCCTTCACTATCTCCTGGAGTTTGCTCAAACTCATGTCCATTGAGTCAGGGACGGACTCAACCATCTCCTCCTGTCATCCCCTTCTTCTCTGTCCCTCAGTCTTTCCCAGCATCATGGTCTTTTCCAATGAGTTGGCTCTTCATATCAGGTGGCCAAAATATTGGAGCTTCAGCTTCAGTTCTTCCGATGAATATTCAGGGTTGATTTCCTTTAGGATGACTAGTTGGATCTCCTTGCAGTTCAAGGGACTCTCAAGAGTCTTCTCCAGCACCACAATTCAAAGGCATCAGTTCTTTGGCAGTCAGCCTTCTTTGTGGTCCAACTCTCATATCCATACATGCTATGCTATGCTCTGCTATGCTAAGTCACTTCAGTCATGTCCGACTCTGTGTGACCCCATAGACGGCAGCCCACCAGGCTCCACCGTTCCTGGGATTCTCCAGGCAAGAACACTGGAGTGGGTTGCCATTTCCTTCTCCAATGCATGAAAGTGAAAAGAGAAAGTGAAGTCACTCAGTCATGTCTGACTCTTAGCGACCCCATGGACTGCAGCTTACCAGGCTCCTCTGTCCATGGGATTTTCCAGGCAAGAGTACTGGAGTGGGGTGCCATTGCCTTCTCCAATCCATACATGACTACTGGAAAAACCATAGCTTTGACTAGATGGACCTTTGTCTGTGAAGTAAGGCCTCTGGTTTTTAATATGCTGTCCAGGTTTGTCATAGCTTTTCTTCCAAGGAACAAGTGTCTTTTAATTTTGTGGCTGCAGTCACCATCTGCAGGGATTTGGGGAATAAAATCTAATTTCCCCGTTGTTAGACTCTAGCTTTAGGAACAAAGTTTATATATATTTGTCATCTCAAAAAACCACTCATCCAGTTTCCCTGGTGGCTCAGTGGTAAAGAATCTTCCTGCCAATACAGGAGACTTGGTGGGTTCGACTCCTGATCTGGGAATATCCCACATGCCGCAGAGCAACCAAGCTTGTGCACCGCAACTGTTGAGCACAACTCTGCTCGAGAGCCTGGGAGCCGCAGCTACGGAAGCCGGTGTGCTCTCCAGCCTGTGCACCACAACTAGAGAAAAGCCTGCCCAGGAACAAAGACCCAGCACAGCCAAATAAACAAATAAGTTAAAAAAATTTTTTTTTAAAAACCACTCATCAATTTCACTCCAGAGCCTTCTATCTGTCATGTACTTGTGGCTTTGAGGAAGTCCTGTAAACCTCTGTCTGGAACCCCAGTTTCATCCTTTCCCAAACAGGATGGTCAGTGACCTCCTTGGGTTCTGAGGTCACCTGACTAACAGGACACAGCAGTGAGTGTCCACTGGGGGATGATGGAGAACAGTATTCTGCCTCTGGTATCATTCAGCTCCTCTCCCTGAGCCTGTTCGGCACAAACCTCCTTTGTACCGTGGCCTGAAGTCAGCCAGCAGCTCAGGGTAGCTGTATCCATTTAGGAGAGTGAGCCTGTGTATACTAATTAGTTGATATAAAGATCAAACTCAGATTCTTCCAAGATTTTCTAAGATAAGCACTTTGCAGCGAGAAATGAACCTGAAAGCAGGTGTCTGGAGGATTAAAATGGCATTCAGTCTGCTAGGCAACTGCATTGTAGAAAGACTTATTGATAAAAGAAAATAAATAGCTGTGGCTGCAGTCAAGATCTGGGAAAAGGGTGAGAGAGGACAGGGAGGAGAGGTAACTTGTACACAGACCCACGACAGGAAAGTCTGGCTGAGAGGGTAGCTCCAAGCAGGGTGGCTCAAGGAGAGGGAACTGGGGTGGCCTGGAGAGTCTTAATAACAGGGGGACTGAAGGTGTCCTGGGTTGGACAGTGTCCCTCAAATATTCATGTCTGCCTGGAACCTGTGAATGAGACCTTATTTGGAAACAGGGTCTTTGCAGATGTAATCCAGCTTAAGGTGGAGCCCCACTATCTTAGGGTGGGCCAGAATCCAATGGCTGATGCTTTATAAGATGAGAAAAGCTTGGACACAAAGGGAAGATGGGCATGGGAGGATGGAGGCAGAGACTGGAGTGATGCTGCTACAAGCCGAAGACTGCCAAGGACCGCTGGTGTCTTAGTCCCAGCTGATATAATAAAATAAAATATCACAGATTGGACTTCCCTGGCAGCACAGTAGATAAGAATCTGCCTGCTGAACATGGGCAACATGGGTTCAATCCCTGATCGGGGAAGATCCCAAGTGCCAGAGAGCACCTAAACTCAAACACCACAACTACAGACCCCACACGCTGCAACTGCTGAAGTTCAAGTGCCTAGAGCCTGTCCTCAACAAAAGAAGCCACCACAATGAGAAACCCCATGCACTGCAACTAGAGACTAGCCCTGCAACTAAATAAGGCCCAGGTACAGCAACAAAGACCCCATGCAACCAAAAATTAAATTAATTAATTTAAAAAATAGCACAGATTGGGGGGCTTAGATGGCTGCCTGCTTCCTGTGTTCTTACATGGTAGAGAGAAAAAGAGACAGAAAGATCTTGTCTTTCTTCTTATAAGGGCATTAATCCCATGATGGGGGCTCCACCCTCATGACCTCATCTAAACCTGATTACCTCCCAAAGGACTCAAGTCCTAGTACCATCACATTGGAGATTAGGGTTTCAACATTTGGATGTGGAGAGGCAGGTATTCAGTTGCTAACAGCCAGGAACTAGCAGAAGCTCGAAGAAACAAGGAAGTATTCTCCTCTAGACCCTTCAGAGGGAGTGTGTTCTATGGATACCTTGATTGCAGATTTCTGGTGTCCAAGACTGTGAGAGAATAAGTTTCTTTTCTTCTCTTTGGAGGGTGTATCAGTCAGTTGATCAAGTTTAAAAGATGGCCTTATCAGCGGATAGCAATTGTCTGCTTTACTGTCAGATCTCAACTTCGTAGAGCAAATCAGCAAGAATCACATATTATGAAAATGCAGCTGTTTCACACACAGAACCAACAGCATGGAATCACGCATGACCTAGACTGGGAGGCAAAACCACGGCATCCTCACTAGTATCTGACTCCTGCCTCCCTCCCCAGCCTCACTGGGGACCACTCTCCCTTGCTCAATATACTGTAGTCTCTCTGGGTAACATTCTGCTTCTTGATAACGCCAAGCTCTTCTCTGCCTCAGGGTCTTTGCACATGCTTCTCCTGCCTGGAAAGTTCTTCTGGCTCTTCACATGATGAGCTTCTCCTTGTCCTTCAGACCTTGCCTTCAATGCCAACTCTTCTGAGAAGCCTTTCCTGACCATCCTATCCATTAGGGCAGAATAATACCCCTCCTTCAAAGATATCAACATCCCAGTCCCAGGAACCTGTGAATATAGTGAGTTTGCTGCAAAGGGGAATCAAGGTTGCAGATGGAATTATGTTTGCTAATCAACTGATTTCATGACATCGTCCTGGATTATCTGGGTGGGCCCAGTGTAATAGTAAGGATCCTTAAATGTGGATGGTGACTACAGCCATTAAATTAAAAGATACTTGCTCCTTGAGAAGAAAAACAATGACAAATCTAGGCAGCAGATTAAAAAGCAGAGACATTACTTTCCTACAAAGGTCTGTGTAGTCAAGGCTATGGTCTTTCCAGTAATCGTGGACGGATGTGAGAGTTGGACCATAAAGAAAGCTGAGCACTAAAGAATTGATGCCTTTGAATGGTGGTGTTGGAGAAAATTCTTGAGAGTCCCTTGGAGAGCAAGGAGATCAAACCAGTCAATCCTAAAGGAATTCAACTTTGAATGTTCATAGAAAGAACTGATGCTGAAGCTGAAGCTCCAATGTTTTGGCCACCTGATATGAGAGCCAACTTATTGGAAAAGACCCTGATGCTGGAAAAGACAGAAGGCAGGAGGAGAAGGCGGCAACAGCGGATGAGATGGTTGGATGGCATCACCGACTCAATGGACTTAAGTTTAAGCAAACTCCAGGAGATAATGAAGAACATGAAGCCTGGTGTGCTGCAGTCCATGGGATAGGAAAGAGCTGGACACAACTGAGCGACTGAACAACAAAAACAGGAATGAGACAGGCAGAGGGTTCAGAACCGAGGGATGGCATTGTGAGAAAGTCTTGACTGACCATCGCAGAGTTTGAAGATGGAAGCAGGTACCAAGAGCCAAGAAATATGAGTGACCTCTAGAAGCTGGAAAAGGCAAGGATGCTTATTCTCTCCTGGAGCCTCCAGAAAAGAGTGTGTATCTGCCAACACCTTGATTTCAGCACAGTGAGATGCAGCTTGGACTTCTAACCCCCCGAACCATCAGATAATATATCTGTGTTATTTTTCTAAAATTTATATGTATTTATTTGACTTCACTGTCTTAGTTGTGGCATGCAAGGTCTTTAGTTGCTGCATATGGACTCTTAGTTGTAGCATATGGGATCTAGTTCCCTGACCAGGGACTGAACCCAGGCCCTCTGCACTGGGAGCTCAGAGTCTTAGCTGCTGGACCATCAGGGAAGTCCCACATCTGTGTTGCTTCAAGTCACTAAGTTTGCAGTACTTTGTTCCAGCCGCCAGAGGAAACCAATACAGACCTTAACCTCAGTGCCAACCCCTGAGAAGCCTCCTCTGACCACCAGATCCAGAGTAGCACCCACTCCCTCATCCAGTTACTCTCTCAGACACCTGTGTGCTAAGCACTGTTTTAGGCACTAGGGTTAACAGCAGTGAACAAGACATTAAAAATCCCTGCCCTCGGGACCTCCCGAGCAGTCCAGTGGTTAAGACTCCAGGCTGCCAGTGCAGGGGGCCACGGGTTCGATCCCTGAATGGGTACCTAAGATCCCACACGCTACGTGGTGAGGCAAAAAAACACAATAGAAACTGAAAAAAAAAAAAAGAAATAACCATCTCTGCCCTCACAGAGCCTGCCCAAGGGGGCAGGCAGGGAGACACAATAAACAAATGAGAAAAATAACCAGTGTGATGAGAAGTCTAGGGAGGAAAAGCAGACCCAGGAGGAGGGCAAGGGGGTCCCGGGGTCAGGGGAGTGTGCTGTGTAAATGGCATGCCTGACGGCAGCGGTTCTCCAGGGAGGAAGGGGGCCAGGCAGAGGAGAGAAAGCAGGATGGCAAGTGAGTGGCCAGCGCGGCCATCTAATTCGTCATGCAAACCGGGGCCTCTGAGAGTGGAAGTGACACCATTAATAACTGTGCTGGCCACACAGGCACGAACCTGCTGCGTCTCGGTGCAGGGTCACCGGGAGCTGGATCACAGTGGCTGAAGGAGGGAGTAGGGGTCTGCGAGGCAAGGACCGGGTGTGGTACGGCCTTGCAGGTCATGGTGAGAAGGCTGGCTTTTACTCCAGGAGAGGTGGAAGAGTTTTGAGCAGAACACTATGGGTTTATGTTTAAAAGGGTTTCCCTCGCTGGCATGGTGAGAACTGACCCTCAGGGCAAGAGGGCAGAGGCAGGAGGCTGGTAAAGACACCTGGGATGCCCAGGGGCCCCTGCGTGGTGGACTTGGAGGGACAGAGTCTGATGACAGGGATGAGAGGATGTCTTCAGACCGGAAGTGGGGTGAGGGAAAGGGAAGCCAAGGATGACAGCTCATCTCCTGCAGGGACTTTCCAAGTGTGAGTTTCTGACCCCCTTGTCTTCTTCCTCTGTGTAGATGGGAGATCCATGGGGTGGGGAGCCTGTCTGGCATGCTCAGCTCCCAGCTGTCTGGAGTCAAATAGCATGCTATTGTGCCAATAAGAAATCTGAAACAAAAGAAATTAAATAAATGCTTTGCCCAAATCATTGTTTTCTCAGGAGCAAAGTTCAGGTTGTCCAATCCCACTTCCATGGTACCTGGCTGTAAATTCATTGCCTCCCTGCTTTACATTCTTGGTCCGTTTCCTTGCCTTGTTTGAAACCTGGTGCATGGGGAAGTAAGAGCCTTGGAAGTACTGGGGTTAGAAAGCACAGTTAGAAATGATCGGGAATTAATTTCACAAAGAAAAGCTCTGAGTGCTCCTGATGTGAGAAAGGCCACTGAACTGTGCTGGACCCCAAAGAATCAGGAGCATCTCCTCTGTTCCCACCATCAGGACTGACGGGACATTGAGGACAAGTCTTCTGAACTCCTTGCTTTCATCACCACTGCACAAGGAAGGACGGTCTTGCCAAGCAGAGTTACTTGTCCTAATAATTCAAGAAGAAAGCAGACATGTTTCTGAATTGCCTTACCAAGGTACCTTCTGCCTTGCCTAAATTTTTTCTCCTCCTCGGAATCCACGCAGTAGCACTGCCTGGTGAGATGCTGACAGCGGAGCTGGGTCAGGGAAGGTAGGACGAAGGAGCTGCCTGCAGTTTTCTGAGAAGACGTCTTGGTTTTCTCTCTTAATCTAGGTCATGGATGATTTCCACGCTGTCGCCAGACACGAGCTTGGTTCTGTGTGTGAGGCAGCTGCATTTTGATCCTGTGTGATTCTTGCAGATTTGTTCACTAAAGTTGTTGGAGATCTCACAGAAACAATCAGATGAATCACTGCTCATTAATAAGGTCACCTTTTAAACTTGCTGAATGGACTGGTCTACGCTTCACAGAGAAGGGATGGACTTATCTGACCAATTCTTAAATCATCATCATGAGAGACTGAATATAACTCATGAGAGATAAACCAGGTGTCTCAGTAGTAAAGAACCTGTCTGCCCGTGCAGGAGACGTAAGAGATAAAGGTTCGATCCCTGGGTCAGGAAGATCCCCCTGAAGTAGGAAATGGCAACCCACTCTAGTATTCTTGCGTGGGAAATCACATGGACAGAGGAGCCTGGTGGGCTATAGTCCATGGGGTTGCAGAGTCAGACGCGACTGAGCACACACACATTTGATTTCGTTTTATATCATTATTACGAGAGACTTAATATATAAAGACAATGGCCACACCACATATAAAAATAGAGATTTTACCCACAGCCTGCCTCCACCTGCCTGGGAAACCGCCCCCCTTCCTGCAATAAACAGCCCAGGAAGCCAGTCTGCTGTAAATCAGACTTTTTGGAAGCCAGATTCCTATCCCTGTGACAATCCAAGAAGCCAAACAGCAAATTCTAGAGCAATTGACCCCATATGACCAGATTTAGATTACTCACCAACAGCTTTCTTATTCCTTGTCCTCTATTCCAATTTAGGACCAATCAGAGGAAGCCAACTCTGTATGCTTAACCAATCACCTAGGACATCTGCTCGTAGTCAGCCTGCCTATAGGTTCCCCAGGCCAAAGCCTCCAATCAGGGCACACCTGAGGCCTTCTCTTTTTTCCACTTTGAGACTTTCCAGTCTGCCTTTCAGTCTTTGCCAAAATGCAGGTGATACCGGCCCACTCCTTCGCTATAGCAAGTTCGGAACAAATAGCCTTGTAACCCACCTGCCAATGCAGGTAGACATAAAAGACGCAGGTTTAGCCCCCGGGTTGGCAAGGTCCCCTGGAGAAGGGCTCACAGCCCACTCTAGTATTCTCGCCTGGAGAACCCCATGGACAGAGGAGCCTGGTGGGCTCAGTCCGTAGGGTCTCATAGAGTTGTGTGCAACTGAAGCGAATTAGCATGCATGCAGCAGAGGCCTAAAGAGGCTTAACTATACGTGCATGCATGCGTAAAATCATGTATATGCATACACATACAGGCAGCACAGAGTTAAATATTCTTTTAAAAGTTAGGTTTTCATTGGCAAATGACTGAATTTTAGTTCCGGGACTCTTTGGCAAATATCTAGGTAAAAGTGTGCCTAAACAAGATGCGGGCCCTTCCCCAGAAACTACTGTATCCAAAATGTCATGGTTCTGAATTTGCAGAGAGTTACGTTCAGTGTCACCTCGACTCCGTTGGAGAATGGTGGCCCGTCCTCCGGAGCAGGCAGTGTCTGCGGCTCCAAGCCCACTTTTGCCCTAAGATGGTGAAACCAGGACAGACTCCCAGCCAGCTTAAGGCTGGGGAGACTGCCAATCCTGGGTGGTGCGGATCTTTATCTGTTCCTAGAAAGGGCTGTGACAATCAAAACCCACAGGGGCATGGAAACACCAAAGGCTCCAGGTATCACTGGGGGAGAAACCGAGAGGACCCCGGGGCCGGATGAGGAAGAGAGGGCTCTGTGGGGGTGTCATCACCGAGAGGGAGGGAAGAGTTAATCAACCTTGAAAATTGAGTTGAGCCCCCACGCACTGAAAGAAATTAAGGTGACCTTCAAGTAAATCAGTTATGGCCAAGTACAGAACATTTTGATTAAAAATTTAAATCTAACCCTGGCTGCTAAACCAATCAGATGGAGCATTATGACTTTCTGTGACTGGCCTTCTTAGACTAGAGTTGGGGCACAGGGGTGTCATGGTGGAGACATGGCCTCTCCCCTGAGTTCTGCTGCAACCTGAATCCCAGGGCTCTGAGGCAGAAAAGAAAGGAGATGCCCCTGGAGAATCAGAAATGTTTGGTGAGGGGTTTGATGTGGGCTTTCAGATGTATTTGTACCACCAGCCACCTGACATCCCACATTCCTCGTTCCAACCGTCCCTTCTGCCCTTTTCCATCACGAGAGGGATGGCCAACCTCGCCGAAGCTCCGAACCGGATGCCTTGTCACTATCAGGTTAATGAGCCAGTGTGTCCATTTTTGCTGGTAAAATTCCTTTCTGGCAGTTTAAACGCATGTTCAGCTACTGTATGTGCATTTCGAGCATGCCATCCCAGGTGTGACTTCTTTTATCATTAAATTATCATCATTTCTGACATGCATGTTAGTCGCTCAGTCATGTCTCACTCTTTGTGACCCTGTGCATGGTAGCACGCCAAGCTCCTCTGTCCACGGAATTCTCCAGGCAAGAAAACTGGCGTGGGTTGCCATGCCCTCTTCCAGGGGATCGAACCCAGGTCTCCTGCATTGCAGGAGGATTCTTTACCCATCATCATTTCTGCCTGAGTTCAAATCCTAACTCCATCCCTTACTGGATCTGCTTCCTCTGTGACTCTGTTCCCTCATGTGGAAAGAGGCAGTGTGAAGTACATACTTGGTCGGGCTGATAAGAGGACTCAGTGAGTCCAGTGCTAGAGGGGTCCTGGCTCATGGCAGGCACAGCAGATGTCCGAGCTATTCATCACTCATCTGTCAGTGGGGACCGGAATCAAGGCACTCAGTGGGGGGCAGGCTTTGAGGGCTGCAGGCAGGTCCAAAGGCAGCCATCCCAGGAGGGAGAGAAGGAATATGGCAGAAATCATGAGTGAGTGAGAGAATTGTACTTGAAAAAAAGTGAGATGCTCCTGGAGATTCAGAAATATTTGATGGAAAGGTCCTTGGAGTTGCCGCTGGTGGGGCCAGAATTTGACCCTGGTGTTCCTGAAACCATAGCCCCACTTTGGTTGTGTGATTAGGGTGGCCTACCGGGCGGGGTGATGCCTTTTGAGTTTTGACTGTCAAGGAGGCCTGCTACAGGTGGGCCGGCTCAGCAGAAGGCCTCAGACCCAGCAGACTTCCTCCAGGCAAAGCTTCCATGAGGCCAGAGCCAGCTGCAGGATTTGTGGGGCCCCGTGGGCCATGAAAATGCAGGCCTCTTGGACTTCCCTGCCGGTCCAGTGGGTTAAGACTCTGAGCTTCCATAGCAGAGGTGGGTGCAGGTCAATCCCTGGTCAGGTGTGGCAAAAAAAAAAAAAAAAATCAAGCCTCTTGTTAGTAAAGTAGGAAATTGCACCATTAAAGATATTAACAACACAGCGCCTTTTCCTTTCTTCTGAGGCCTGTCGTGATGCTTTTATTTGCAACTTAATGTCATGCTCCATCAGGCAGGAGGACACTAGAGGCAAGGTTCAGAGGTTGCCAGGGTCCCGTTCTCACAGTTACTGACCCTGACTGGGGAGGGAGCAGTCTCCCATTCTCACAGGCCTGCCACCAAAGCTCATGGTGGAGGCAGAACCCCCAAGGAAATGCACCTTCCGTGGACACACCTGGTGCCTGGATAAGGGGTGGGCCCCCAACAAGCCACCTGCTAAACACGCCACGGCACAGCCCTGAGCAAGGAGAGCTGTCTGCTCTGAGGCTCCTGCTGGGAGCTGAAGGCACCAGGGACACGCTGACCTCCTTGCCACCCCCCACCCTCACCACCCAGTCCCTGGCCCTGCCGGAGGGTGAGGCTGGGGAGCAGGTGACTGAGACTGTCTAGTCACTGGCTCCAGGAGGCAGTGGGAGGCATGACCCCAAGCCCCCAGCCGTCTATTGCCCCATTAGACTTCACTTACAAACACAGATTCAGAGGGAAAATTATTAAGCACGCTCCACGATCACAGAGCATGAAACTCTAAGGACAGGGCCCTTCTGAGCCTGGCGCCCTGTGTGACTGCCCTGATGTAAGCCAGTGCCCCGCCCCCCGACTCGTCCCCCTCAGCCCTCTGGCTCCTCAGCACCCCATGCATGCCTCCATCACCGGATAAAATCTGTATGCGGTAAGCATAGACGCACAGAAATGCAACTGGAAAATGGTCTATAATTGATTCTGTCTTGCTCCCAAGTCCCCACTCCTGCTAAGGGCAGAAAAAGAGAAAAAAAGAAAATTTAAACACCGTGGACTTGCTAATCAAAGCTAGCTCAGTCTCTCCAGGCTTCAAAAACTCCTTCTGAGTTAAGTCAGACACATCAAGGCAAGAGTTCAAGTACATTAAGGTTCAGGTTTCCTCTCAGGGGCCCTTCTCCCCATGCCTTCCCAGGCAGGATCCTGATTCCAATTCCTGCCTCTAAGACACGTGGTTGAGGTGGTACCAGGCTGCCTGTCCTGGACCCGATGAGTGGCATTCCGCCTGGTTCTCAGGCTCCAGCCCAAAGTCTGGCCACAGGGTCTTCCTACAGTACCGCACAGCAGTCACGCTCCCCTCGGGCCTTCCCACTGCTGTTCTGACCTGGAGGAGGGTCTGATCAAGCTTCTGATCTCTTGCTGCTTCCTCCTTGATAGGAACTTCCCTAATATCCTCTGACCCTGTTATGGGTCCAAGTCCACTAGATTTGGTCATAATTTCTTAAAGGGAAGCCCATGGAATTTAGAAAATCCCTTTCTTCCCTGAACCAAGTTCAGTTTCAAGACTATTATCTCATGTACACTCAGAGTTGATCTTAACACTCAAAGGTAAAAGTCTTTTTTTCCTCTTGTTATATTTCTACTATGAAAATCACAATCCTCTCTGAGGCAAACAGGTAGCCCTGGTTGAATAAGTGAAGGAAAAATATTAATATGTTAGAATTTTATTTCTCTCTTACCTCTAGCATAGCACTTACCACAAAGGTATTGAAACTGTCTCCTTATCTGTCTTCCCAAGTAGTGTATTCGCTTAAAGGCAGGGGGCAAACATCGCTCATTTTCTGTATCAAGTACCTAAATATTAAGTCTGGCACTTTACAGACTGTCAGAAATGGCTGGCTGGCTGGCTGGCTGGCTGGATAGGTGTGTGGGTGGGTAGACAGGTGGACAAGCGGATGGATGGGTGAATGAGTGAAAGGATGGGTGGTGGATGAATGGATGGATGGACGGATTTTTTAAACCTTAAAAAAATATACCCAGCAAAAAGTGAAAGTCACTCAGTTGTGTCCGACTCTATGACCCCATAGACTGTAGCCTGCCAGGCTCCTCTGTCCATGGAATTCTCCAGGCAAGAATACTGAAGTGGTAGCCTTTCCCTTCTTCAGGGAATTTCCCAACCCAGGGATCAAACCCAGGTCTCCTGCGTTGCAGGTGGATTCTTTACTGTCTGAGCCATCAGGGAAGCCCAAGAATACTGGAGTGGGTAGCCTATCCCTTCTCCAGGGGATCTTCTCAACCCAGGAATTGAACCAGGATCTCTTGCATTGTAGGCAGATTTCCTTACCTGCTGAGCTATCAGGAAAGCCCCATACCCAGCAAACTCCTACTTACATCTCATTGACCATATGGGGTCACATGCCACCCTGGGATGTAGAGGAATCTGGAACTGAAGTACTGTAGTTGTGGTTATTGCAATTGGGGCATTTTATTATCCTGAGCAAAATTATGGTTCTGTTGGTAAGGGAGAAGGGTAGAGTGGATGAGAACAGCCAGAGGAGTGGCATTTTAGCAGAACCTTCCAAGATGTGTAAGAGAGAAAGGGTATTTTGAGCTGAGGAAACAGTGTAACCAAATGGATGGAGGTGAGAGAGCCCATGGCAGTTGCAGGGGCTCCTAGCAGATTCTGTATAAATGCCAGTATGTCACTGTTACTATACCCAGGCAGAAGGTTCTGTAGAGAGGATTTGTAGATCAACCTGAACTGTAAATAAATATTCCTTTATAGATTGAGGTATAGAGACTGACTTGTAAATGTGAGCCCTCATTATGGCTGAATCCCTATTCTAGCTATGTCCTCTTCTTGTTGTTCATTCCTAACATGCCCCATCCCTTCTCCTTTATATTCCCAGCCACTCTTGCCAGAGATCTGCTTGTTTTATCAGTCTTCTCAAAGATCCAGCTGTGGTTTTATTGATCTTATTTTTTCCTTAATTTCTGTTCTTATCTTTGTTATTTCCTAATTTCCTTCCTTCTATTTTTGTTTTTCTTGCTTTATTCTGTTCTCTTTCTTCCTTCTGGAGTTGGACACCGAACTCACTCAGTTGGAGTTTAGAAAAGTCTCTTCTTTTCTAATGTGTACGTTGGCAGCTCTGACTCTCCCTCTATGTAATCCTGCTGTGGGATTCTTCTAGTTCAGTACAAAGTGATCTAATTATCTTTCAGCTCTCAGTATTTTCTGATTTCCCTTAGGATACCTTCTTTGACCTTTATATTGGGTGATCCATGAATTTAAAGTTTAAAATATATGTTAAAAAAAACGGTTTTATCTCAAAATAGAGTTGCCACATAATTCAGCAGTCCCACTCCTGGGAACACATCTGGAAAATCTATAATTTGAAAAGATACACACACACACGCCCCAGCGTTCATAGCAGCACTATTTATAATAGCCAAGACATAGAAGCAACCCAAATGTTCATCAACAGGTGAATGGATAAATAAGATGTAGTGTATGTATATTCCACTCTGTGTTTTAATGGAGACGCACAAAATTGCGGCTCACTTATTTCTACTGCTTTATATGACTAAGATGTCATCTATTTATCTTCTCTGCCACTAAGGGATATTTAGCTTATTTCTGCCTTTTCTCTATCATACACAATACTGCTATGAAATTCTTACATGTAGCTCTAGTGCTCATATTTTCACGTATGAGAAGCAAAACTAGAAGTAAAGCTGCTAGGTCATAGCATCACCAGATAACGCCAAATTGCACTCTAAAGTGGTTGTCTGTCCTCTGTGTTTCTTAATCTCTCTTGAAGGGTTTTCTACATTTCCCCCTCTACTTTGCATTCTGGATATTTTAAGAATATCTTCCAGTTCATCCATTCTCTCTTCATCTCTGTCCAGTCTGCCATTAAACTGGTTTTGAGCTTTAAATTTCATTATTTATATTATCCATTTCTAGTTCTATTTGGAGCTTTTAATGTCATTTGTTTTTAATTTTTATTATGGACGTTTCAAACATAAAATTAAAGACAATAGAATAAGAAATCCCTATGTACTTATTCACCTTCCACAAGTATCAACCTGTAACTAGTCTTGTTTTATACACACGCCTTCCCACAGCTGTCTACTCTGAGATTTTAAAAAATATTTATATTTATTTATTTGTCTGCTCTGGGTCTTGGTTGCAGCATGTGGGATCTAGTTCCCTAGTGATCAAACCTGGTCCCCCTGCATTGGGAGCATGGAGTCTTAGCCACAGGACCACAAGGGAAGTCCTTACTCTGAAATTATTCTGAGGCCCATCTCAGTTACCATATCATTTCACCTATAAATGTTGTTCAAATCTGCCTATTCTTGTTTTCATAAAGTATTGTTATTTTCTTGAGAGTTTGAATCTTTCATTTTGGCGTTGAAAGGTTATAATGCTTTATAATGCTTATAATTCTTACAAGATTATAAGAATTCTTATAATAAGCATTCTTATCACATAGTCTCTCTTGGTCCTGCTGCCCTGATGTCTCAGAGTCTTATGGCCCTATCCTCCTGAGTTGTGGCATCTGCTGTATTCAGCATGACCCTTTCTTCATAAATACAGGTATACCTTGGAGATGTTGTGGGTTTGCTTCCAGACCGCCACAATAAAGCAAATACCAAAATAAACGAGTCGTGCATTCTTTGGTTTCCCAGCGCATATAAAAGTTATGTTTATACTATAGTCTCAGTGGTAAGGAATCCACCTACCAATGCAAGAGACACAGGAGATGTGGGTTCAATCAATCCCTGGGCCAGGAAGATCCCCAGGAGAAGGAAATGGCAACCCACTCCAGTATTCTTGCCTGGAAAATCCATAGACAGAGGAGCCTGCTGGGCTGCAGTCCATGGGGTCAACAGAGTCAAACACGACTGAGCATTCAAGCACAAAGGTAACATAGTCTATGAAGTGTGCAATAGCAATATGTCTATACAAGCAAGGCACATACCTTAATTTAAAAATACCTCTTTGCTAAAAAAATGCTAACCATCATCCGAGCCTTCAGCAAGTCATAGTAGTAACATCACAGATCGTCGTAACACGTATGAACACAATGAAAGGGTTTGAAATGTGAGAATTACCAACATGTGACACTGAGACATGAAGTGAGCAAATACTGTTGGAGAAATGGTGCTGAAAGATTCGCTCGATACAGGGTTGCCACAAGCCTTCAACCTGCAGAAAACACAGTATCTGTGAAACACAATAAGGCAAAGTGCAATAAAATGGGGTACGCCTGTCCTGGGACTCGCTATTGTGAGCTCATCTTTGGAGGAGCTTGTTTTTCCCATGAGAACTTCCTGCTGTCTGAGTAGTAAGAGCGATCCTCTACAGTCAATTTTTTTTTTTTTTTTAAATCTCACCACTATGCATGTGGGATCTTAGTTCCCCAACCAGGGACTGAATCCACGACCCCTGCATTGGAAGCTAAGGGTCTTAACCACTGGATAGCCAGGGAAGTCCCTAAAGTCATTCTGCATCTGCTTTGCCAGATGGTCCAGGGTTATCACCAGCCTGGGACCAATTTTTTCTTCTGGCATGAGAATCTGAGACCATGCAGACAATACAAATCTGGATGTCAAATCCACTCATAGCACATCTGTGAGGTTTTGATTTTTCGGAGGATCATGTTTGAAGCCCCTCCCCGCCCCCCGCACTGCTCTTGCCTATGCAGTAATAGCAAGCTTCTTATCTCCTTGTTAACAAGGAGATCCGGTTTTCTTAGTTCGTCGCCCCTTCACTAAGAGATCAGCCTTCAGTGGAGCCTGGCTTTGCAAGGAGTCAGAGTTCCAGCCCTCCACATCCTGTTAACGGAAGGTCTTACCTCCCATCTCCAAATCTCATCTCAATCTGAAGGCCAAAGCCAGGGTCCCTGGGTTACTGGCTCTGATTGCATCCCTCTCTGAGGCAGCTGTGGGGTCAAATCACGTGATCACGCCTCTGGTTTTTCCGTCTTTGTTCTGACCCTGGGGGTATCCCTTGCTTGCTTGCTAACTCAGCCTATGGGCGCTCTAGGTGGCTCAGTGATAAACAATCCACTTACCAACACAGGAGACTCAGGAGTCATGGGCTCGATCCCTGCCTCCAGAAGATCCCCTGGAGAAGGAAATGGCAACCCACTCTGGTGTTCTTGCCTGGAGAATCCCATGGACAGAGGAGCCTGGTGGGCTACAGTCCGTTAAGTCACAAGCAGTCGGTTATAACTGAGCATGCATGCACAACTCAGCCTTACAAGGTTTATTTATGTGGTTGTACTTTATCACTGGAGAAGGAAATGGCAACCCACTCTAGTATTCTTGCCTGGAGAATCCCATGGACAGAGGAGCCTGGCAGGCCATGGTCCACAGGGTCCCAACGAGTCGGACACGACTGAAGCGACTAAGCACGCGTACTTTATAATGCATTTCTATGTTTTTGTACGAAGAGTTCTTTCACATTTCTCGGGTCAAGATTTTGTTAGAACTAAGTTTCCTTTATTGTGAAAGCTGATTTAATTTGTTTTTGCTTTTGTTTCTTAGTTGCAATTAAAAACAAATAAACCTAAAATAATTACCATAGCATCATGCTCAGATCTGACCACCCTGCCCCCAAAGTCACTGCCGAGGCACATCCATTCTCTCTGGTCCTTGCCTGGCTAAGGACTCCGGGTTTGAATGGTCCATCTGCGCTATACAGAGGAAGGCCTGCTCACGACCCTGGCTCACGTGGCCAAGCTTCAGTCACCCTCCAGAGACTTCCAAGACAGAGCCCCCGCCTCTTCTGGCTTACGGACCAGCTGTGGTTTTTGGTGCATGAAACACATGAGCAGTGCTGCGCTACTCCTATTTTGCAGACACCCCAGAATGCTGGGTTTTGCTGTGATACGTATGGCTCTGTCCATTTTTTTTTGTAAATGGGCCACAGTCATCAAAAGCACTTATTTGTATCAGTGCCACTAAATAGCCGGCCAGTAAAAAACGGCCCGAGTATTCACAGACCTAGTTCTTTTCCTGTCAAGGAAGAAGAATCCAAGAGATGGAATAAATTTCACCTGCTGTTGCCACAAATCTTTAGCCTTGTGCTCAGCCCCTATGACGCTCCTTGCTTACCTTCTGGGCTCGAGGAGGGAGGGGCCGGGCTTGCCCCTCCAAACCCCTTTCTGGCCTGCTGCCAAATAGACGTGAGGCTCATTTGTCCAGGCCCCTATCAAAACCCCCACTTAGAAGATTTCTTTTGGTGGTGAAGAAAATGTTCTAAAATTAGATTATGGCAATGGGTGTATGACTGTAAATATACACAAATATTACTCTTTAAATATACAAAAAAAAAAGAAAACCATTGAATTGTGCACTTTAAGCAGTGAATTTATGGAGTACAAATTAAGTCTCAATAAAAGATTTTTAAACAATTTTATTTATTTGACTGAGCTGGGTCTTAGTTGTGGCCCGCAGGATCCAGTTTCCTGACCAGGGATTGAACCCAGGTCCGCTGCATTGGAAGCATGGACGCTCAGCCACTGGGCCAGGGAAGTCCCCCAGAAGCCTAATTTTTTTAAGGGCTTGAAATTACAAGGGGGAAAACCTACTTGGGCACCCAAGCCCTGCTGTAAGCCTAACCTCCACATGGCATTACCTTCCTCCCACGCACCATCCTGTTCCAGGCCCACAGACCACCTCCTCCAGCTGGGGTGCCCCTGCTGCTGACCCCTAGTTGATCTATATAGCTGAGCTGCAGCATGGTTTTCTCCAGAAGTTGAGGCTCTGTGCATCCCAAAGTACCCTGGCCACAGCTCTGGTCACGTGGAAACTGAAGTCCCCAGTTTTATCGGTTTGTCTCCTGCGACGGCATCTTAGTCCTCTCTGGGGCCTATCTGGGCGCCTGGCACCTTTAAGACTCTCGATTGATGTTTCAAGCCGCCCCAGCTGGCTTCCCAGGTCTCCCTAGTGAGTACTGAGCCCTCTAGAGTGGAAGGCGCTGGAGCTCTGAGCATGCAGGTAGTAAAACTCCCTTGCAACTACTGAAATGCCTGGGCACCCCAGCTCCTGGCCCCCCTCTTTAGCTTTTTTTCTTAACCTCTGATTTAGCAGTGATCAATTAGCAGTCATGCGAGAACCTCCTTCCTTGTCCTTCTGGAATGCTCCTCTATAAGGTACTTTTCCTTTGAGGGGCTGGAAAAAAACTAGGGGACTGAATGTACTCACTGTATGAAAGAACTGGGAAAGGCCAATTAACATTCCGCTAAGAGAGAAAATGATTCCTCCCATCAGCAATAAAAACTGACAGCTCTATCAGAAAATGAGCCCGGGGGAAACCTGCAGAGGCTGGTGGGGCAGGTGGGGCGGGGAGTGTGTGCCCTGCTCACTGAGGGGTAAGGATGCTGAGTGCAGAGACGGCTGCTGGGAGTCAGGGGAGCTCAGGCGGCCAGAGGTGTCGCTGTCTGGGGAGATGACCCATGGCTCCCGGCCTCACTGATCTGGCCCCCAGGCAGGAAGACGAGCCTTGTTCAGGTTTTATCCCTGGAACTCAGAGCTTCGACTCTCCCAACGGCTTCTCCCTGTACACTCGTTTCCTCTGACCTTATCATAAAAGGAAGCCACGTGATGTCTATTTATGGCAGCAGCGTGGTCTGGGGAGAAGAGACTCTCAGCCCTGTGAATTCCAGGGGCTGATGAAATTGCTCCTCTGCTCCGGCTCTCTCTCTGCCAGGAATGAATAAACGGGCGCGGGGGCGGCCGGAAGAATCAAATGCCAGCTATCTGACAGACAGGTGCCTTCTTGAGTGCTACGGGTGGGTAATTTGGTTCTCTAAATCAGAGCTTATAAACCAGGATAGGAGTTAATAGAGCTCAATTGCACTAGCTTTAATATGAGAGGAAGTGCAAAGGAAGAAAGAGGTGGGGAGGCACCCTCATTTGGCCTGGTGGGGAAGACATTTAGCTTTAAAAAAATGTAGCCACTCACTTTCTATTTTATTTTTCTAACTTTTAATTTTTTTGTTTTGTTTTGTTTTCTGGCCATCTCGTGCAGCATGCAGGACCTTAGTTCCCTGGGATTAGAACCCATGCTCTTTGCAGAGGAAGCACGGGGAGTCCTGACCACTGGACCACCAGGGAAGTGTCTCTATTTTAAATATAAGTATGTTTTGCTTAAAAGAAAAAAAGAGGAGGCCAGTAAGACAGATAGAGCAAATGATACCAAAGGGATCTGAGGTTAGAGCAGTTGTTTATTTTCATTGGAAACACGTCGACAGGCAGTTTGGGGCCATGTTTTGTTCGGAACCATGTCCTCTCTGATTTACAAAAATGAAACACAGAGACAGGAGACCAGGGTCAGTGTCTAAGGGCACCGGTTCTTCCTCAGGCATCTGTGTGACTCTCATGGGGAGGCAGAAACTGGCTGGTGAGACAGTGCAGGGATCTCATTTCTCCAGACACTTGTCTTCAGCAGACATTAGTCGGGGGAAAGCAGAGGTCTGGGCCAGCACTGTCAGAGATGATGGCTCTGGGGCTATGTGGTTCTCTGAATTGCTCCCAAATGCTTTCGAACTGGGATTTCAGGTCTCATGTCCAAAATGTTCCACTTGTTTTGTGTGTTCTCTGTATAGCAGATACAACAAGGCAATAAACTGAAGACCTTCCATACCCAAGAATTGATCCTGGGTGAAATCAATAACTTCAGGCACGTTTATGGATGCCATGTCCTCAGTGGGTTGTTAGAAGGTGTCTTTCAAGTTCCACTGCTGACCGTTGAGGTTAACAGCAGGGAAATGTTAGCTGTTGTTAACAAATAAATCCCAAACTATTAATGAGCTGTGTGTGTGCTCAGTCGTGTCCAGTGCTCTGTGACCCCGTGGACTGCAGCCCGCCAGGCACTTCTGTCCCTGGGATTTTCCAGGCAAAAGTACTGGACTGGGCTGCCATTTCCTTCTCCAGGGGATCTTCCTGACCCAGGGATCGAACGCACATCTCCTGGGTCTCCTGCATTAGTAGATGGATTCTTTACTACTGAGCCACCCGGAAAGCCCAGACTATTAATGGTAAATTTAACAGAAAAAGACACACATCTTATCCATGTAACAAACCAGTGTGAGTGTTCATGATTGGCGGGAGGCTTTTGTCCACACAGGGACCATGCCCTTTCTATCTTTGGCTCCACTACCCTACCCTCTAAGGCTTCCTCATCATTACCTGCCTTTGTTTTGGAAAGGGAGAGGGTGAAGAAAAAATGTTTATTTCTCAACTGCATTGGCTTGGCAGTGACATACAGTACTTCTCACACTCCATTGGGCAGAACTGTTCATATTGTCTCACTAGAGACAAGGACAACTTGGGAGCACAGTCCCTGGTTGGGCAGCCACTTCCTGGCAACATGTCTGTGCTCTCTAGGGGAGGAGCATGCCTTTTGGTAGACAGCTGTCTTTGTCTCCTCCAAACATCTTGCTGCTGCTGCTGCTAAGTCGCTTCAGTCGTGTCCGACTCTGTGCGACCCCACAGACGGAAGCTCACCAGGCTCCCCCGTCCCTGGGATTCTCCAGGCAAGAATACTGGAGTGGGTTGCCATTTCCTTCTCCAATCATCTTATAGTGAAGTCGCTCAGTCGTGTCCGACTCTTTGTGACCCCGTGGACCGTAGCCCACCAGGCTCCTCCGCCCACGGGATTCTCCAGGCAAGACATACTGGAGTGGGTTGCCATTTCCTTCTCCAGGGAATCTTCCCGACCCAGGGATCGAACCCAGGTCTCCTGCATTGCAGGCAGACGCTTTAACCTCTGAGCCACCAGGGAAGCCCAAATCATCTTAGTGCCACGTAAAAAAAAATAACCCTCTAGGGGACCTCCCTGGCCCAGGGGCTAAGACTCTGCTCTCCCAGTGCAGAGGGCCCAGGCTTGATCCCTGGTGGAGGAACTAAATCCCACGTGCCACAATTAAGACCTAGCACAGCCAAGTAAATAAATAATAAATATTTTAAAAAATAACCCTCTACATAGAACTGAAAATGAAAACGTATTGAAAGTTTGTGGGATGCAAGTAAAGTGGAGAGGGAAATATATAGCATGAAGTGCTTACATTCGAAAAAAGGAATGTCTCAAATCAATGACCTAAATTCCTACCTCAAGAAACTAGAAAAATGATGAACAAAAGAAACACAAAGCAAGCAGCAGGAAGGAAATGATAAAGAGTAGAAATCAGTGGAATTGAAAAGAGGAAAACAATACAGAAAATCAATGAAACTCAAACTGGTTCTTTGGTGGGGAAAATTAGCCTCTGGAAAAACTGAGGATGTGAAAAGGAGAATACACCAATCACCACCATCAGGGAAGACACAGGGACATCATCACGGACCTGATAGCCAGTAAAAGGGTGACAAAGGGACACGGTGAACAACTTTACGCTCATGAATCAATCATTTAAATGAAACGGACCGACTTCTTGAAAACCAGACTACCAAAACTCAACCAAGGTGAAATACATAATCTGAAAAGTCCTATAACCATTAAAGAAATTCACTTTATAATTTTAAATCTCTCATTAAAAAAACCTCTAGGTCCAGGTGGGTTCAACAAAAAATTCTACCAAGCAGCTAATGGAAAATTAACACCAATATTATGATGCAATTGCTTCCTGAAAATAGTAGAGAAGAGAATACTTCTCAAATCATTTTATGAGGCCCGTATTGCCCTAATACGAGCTTCCCAGGTGGTGCTAGTGGTAAAGAACCCGCCTGCCAATGCTGGAGACATAAGGGATGTGGGTTTGATCCCTGGGTCGGGAAGATCCCCTGGAGGAGGGCATGGCAACCCACTCCACTGTTCTTGCCTGGAGAAGCCCATGGACAGAGGAGCCTGGAGGGCTACGGTGCATGGGGCCACAGAGGATTGGACATGACTGAAGCGACTGGGCATGCATGCACGCACTGTCCTATTATAAAAACCAAAGACAGCATGAAGAAAACTACAGACCAATATATTTCACAAACGCAGAGAAATCCTCATCAAAACGTTAACCAATCAAATTTATAACAAATGTTAAAAAGAATTATATGCCACAATCAAGTGGAACGCATTCTATGTGTGCGAGGCTGTCTCAATATTAAAAAATCAATTAATGTAACCCACCATATCAACAGGCCTGTGAAGAAAAATTTTACAAACATAACCAAATAATGCAGAAAAAGCATTTGACATAATCCAACATCCACTCATGATTTTAAAATAACCCCAGATTCTCAGTAGAATGGGACTAGAGGAGGATTTCGTCAACTTAATAAAGCGCATCCACAAGACACCTGAAGCTAATAATCCCACAAAACTTGACATGCTATGTTTTATTTTTTCAGTCATTTCAGAATACTTTCAAATTTCTGTTTTGACTTCTTTTTTGACCCATGTGTTATTTAGAAGTGTGTTAGTTTCCAAATTCTTGGGCATTTTCAGAGATCTTCCTATTATCAATTTCTAATTTAATTTCGTTGTGATAAGAGAGCATACTTTGTGTGACTTGAATCCTTTTAAGTGCACTGAGACTTGTTTAATGGCCCAGAATATTGTCTATCTGGGTAAATGTTCTGTGTGAACTTGAGAAGGATGTGTATTTTACTATCATTGGGCAAAGTATTTTATAAATGTCAGTTAGGTCAGGATGGTTGATAATGTTGTTCCAAGCACTCTAAGTACTTAACTGATTTTTGTCCACTTGTTCTACCAGTTATTAAAAGAAGAGCATTGAAGGCTTCAACTATAATTGTCAACTTGTATATTTCTCTTTGTAGATCTATCAGTTTTTACTTCAAGCATCTGGGGACTCCTTGAGACCCCATGGACTATAGCCCTCCAGGCTCCTCTGTCCATGGGATTCGCCAGGCAAGAATACTGGAGTGGGTTGCCATTTCCTTCTTCAGGGGGTCTTCCCAACCCAGAGATTGAACCCATGTCTCCTGAGTCTCCTGCACTGGCAGGTGGGTTCTTTACCACTGCACCATCCAGGAACCTTTTTTTGTTGTTGTTATATGGAATGTTCCTTATAATGACTGTGGAAGTGGTTACACAACTCTATACACTTGTCAAAACCCAGAGACTTATATAGCCAAAAGAGTGGATTTAACAGTACATAAATTTTAAAATAAGTTTAAAAATAAACCTTTTTAAAAGTTAAAAAAAAAAAACAAACCCAAAACTCATTGTTTCCAAATAAAAGAAGGGAAGGAATCTAGACACATGGTACTGATGAACCTGTTTTCAGGGCAGCAGCGGAGATGCAGACGCAGAGAACAGACTTTCGGACACGGCGGGGGAAGGAGATGGTGGGAAATGAAAAGTAGTGCAGAAGCATACATATTACCATATGTAAAGTAGGCCGCCAGTGGGATTCGCTGCGTGATGCAGGGAGGGCAAACCCGGTGCTCCGTGACAACCTGGGGGGTGGAACGGGCTGGGAGGTGACAGGGAGGTTCAAGAGGGAGGGGACATATGTATACCTATGGCTGATCTATGTTGGTGTAGGGCAGAAAACACAACACTCATTGTAAAGCAGTTATCCTCCAATTTAAAATAAATTTAACTAAAAGGAAAAAAACGTAGGAGGAAGGGGAAAAAAAGAAGGGGAAAGTTGTGATAGGCCCACATTTAGGGATGATCCAATACTTTGGCCACCTGATGTGAAGAAAAGACCCTGATGCTGGGAAAGATTGAAGGCAGGAGAAGGGGACGACAGAGGCAAGATGGTTGGATGGCATCACCGACTCAATGGACATGAGTTTGAGCAAACTCAGGAGACAGTGGAGGACAGAGGAGCCTGGTGTGCTGCAGTCCATGGGGTCACAAAGAGTCGGACATGACAGAGAGATAGAACAACAAAACAGAAACCCAATCTCATCGTGTTTGAGCCTTTTATCAGAGAGGGAGAGGAGCTGGTAATCAACAAACACCTTGCTGAGATGTGAGTAGCCAGGGGGGTCAAGATCCTGCTGGAGGTTCTGGGGGAGAATCCTTCCTTTCCTCTCCTGATGTCTGGGGGCCCCCAGCATCCCATGGCTTTTAACTACATCACCCCAGGCTCTGCCTCCACCTCCAGGCAGCCTTCCTTCCTGCATCTCTGTGTGTCCCATCCCTTCTTACAAGGACACCAGTCAGTGAATTTAGGGCCGACCTTAAATCCAAGATGATTTCATCTCAAGATGAAAGGAACTAATTATATCTGCAAAGACCCTATTTCCAAATAAAGTTTCATTCACAGGGGGTTAGTCCTTGAATGTATATTTTGGGGGAACACAGTTCAACCCACTTCGTTCAGTAGGACTTTCTCAGGGAGGGCAGAGGCAAGCTGGAGCCCAGTGCTCACTGATGGCCCTGTAGCCTTGTGGTCCTTGACCACCACCCTCAGATCTCGGGCTGGGATGTCCCTCCATCTCCCCAGCTCCTCTGCCTGGCAGGCGGGGTTGGGGGAGGTATCCCTAGAGTTGCTATTTAGCAACAGAAAAATCACAAACTCCCCATTCTGAATAAACTCCATTGCTTTTCCTTCTTTCATTCTCCCAGCAATTCCCACAGTGGTGTCTGTGGTGGGAGGGAGGGGAGTATGGATTAGAAAAGAGCTTGACAAAAACATAGCCTTTTTTGTTGGTCGTGGTTCTTGCCAGTTTTTGCCCGTCTAGCATCCTCCGCCCCTCTCCCACCAGGAACAGTCTTGATTTCCCTGTGGGTACTTTTGTCCCCCACCAGGTCTTCTAGCTAGGCAGGGCTGTCCCCACCCCCAGCTGACTTCTTTCAGCTCCCTGCCCTCTGCTTCCTTCCCCAGAGCCAGTACCCCACCCCAACCCCGTCACCCAACCCCTCACCCTGCGTAGAGCAGATCCTTGCTTTGCTGCAGCCTTGCCTGGTCCTCCCTTCTGACAGTTGACTAGCCAGGTGCTGGCTGGACCTGCCCCTCCCTGGCCTGCCCGCCAGCCCGAAGCAAGATGCATTCGAGCAGAAAGGGTGAGGGTGGCCCCACTGCAGTAAAAACCAGCAAGTCCAGCTTCCTGGTGGCATGTGGCTCTGTTGCCTTATACGTTTGCAGGTCAGAGGAGTGAGGAACGTTGCAGGTGGAATAAAGGTGTAGACACCTTTGGGGAAGAGGGACTGGGGGTGGGAGAGTGGGGGTGATGACCTTTCTCTTTATAGATTTTTTTAAAAAGATTTATTTCTTTTTGTGTCGGTAGTGGGTCTTTGTTGCTGCACACGGGCTTTCTCTAGTTGCGATTGTGGGCTGGGTAGTTGTGGTGCATGGGCTTAGTTGTTTTAAGGCAGGTGGGATCGTCCCTGACCAGGAATCGAACCGCCATCCCCCGCATTGCAGGGTGGATTCTTCACCACTGGACCACCAGGGAAGCCCTCTTTATAGATCTTTGATTGTTACACTTTCTGAGCTCTGATTTCACTCACAGGTCCTTGTTTCTGCCCTGCTCTTTCTGGTCTCCTCATCCTTGGGATGGCACGGCTTCCATCCTGAGCCCTGGTCTAAGACCCACCCCCATGTCCCTGGCTCCCTGCCCTGACACCTGTGCAGGTTCCCAGCTGGGTGCCCCTGGCCTTTCTGACCTGTGAGCATCCTTGACAGTAACTCATGAATGTGGCACATCTTCTCCAATCCCTGGCTCCCTTCTCTGAAAACCTGGGGAGCTGCTACCTCACAGGGTTCTGTGCACAGGGAAAAAACATGGTTGAGAAAAGTGCTTTCGTAAAACTGAATTCGCTGTCAAATCAGAAAGCTTATTAATAAAGATGTGAGATGCGGAACACTTAGCCAGCACTGAATCAGTCTTTTTTCCTTGCCATCAGGAAGGCTGAGCAGAGGGACCAGCACAGAGATGCCACCTTAGTCTGCACTAGATCACCCCCTCCCCTCCCACCCTGTCCCTCCTGTCTGACCTGGGGCGGGGGTGGATAGAGCATCCCTACCCAGGGAGGACAGCTCACCGCCTCTCTGACCCTCTCCCGCAAGCATTCAGCTCACTGTCTGTCCCTCACGGGGGCTCTGTTAAAGGGCAGAGAGCCAGGGGTGGTGGGGGCTGTGGTGGGGGGTCTTGAGGGCATGAAGGGGCCCCCAGGGAGCAAGCCAGCCATCCAACCTCAGCTTCGGGGGCTTCGTCAGTATCTTGCCAGGGTGCAACACGAATGGTCCTGCAAGATTCAAGACAGCCCCAAATCACCGCGCTTTCAGAAAATGGATGAAAACCTGATCAAACAGACGTTTGATGCCAGGATGAAGGGGAGCCGGGGCCTGCACAATCAAGTTGCAGGCAAAGTGTGGGCTGGAGTTCCTGACAGCTGGAGGAGGAGCCTTCCGTCATCCATCAAGCCTGAAAGTGAAAGCTTTCATTGCTCAGTTGTGTCTGACTCTTTCTGACCCCATGGACTGACGTCCGCCAGGCTCTTCTGTCCATGGAGTTCCCCAGGCAAGAATACTGGAACAGGTACCCATTCCCTTCTCTAGAGGATCTTCCCGACCCAGGGATGGAACCTGGGTCTCCTGCATTGCAGGTGGATTTTTTTAACACCGTCTGAGCCACCAGGGAAGCCCATCAAGCCTGAAAGGAGAAGGGGGAAAAATAGACTATCTTCTGCAGCCTGCCTGCTGAGGTGTCCATGTGGGCTGGTGGAGTGCTAGGGTGAGGGTAGACCAGGGCCAGGGCGAGAGGCTGGGGCTCCGCCTACAGGTAAAGCGCAGCCCAGTTGGGCCTGGTTCTGAATCCTGATCAGAGTCATCACCCCTTTCTCCACGCCTGGGAGACAGCTGAGCTCCCAGAACTGGCCTCTGAGACCCCCTTTGCTTTGTTGTGCTGTGCTAAGTCGATTTAGTTGTGTCCAACTCTTTGCAACTCTATGGACTGTAGCCCACCAGGCTCCTCTGTCCATAGGATTCTCCAGGCAGGAATACTGGAGTGGGTTGCCATGCCCTCCTCCAGGGGATCTTCCAGACCCAGGGATCTAACCTGAGTCCCTTATGTCTCTTGCATTGGCAGGAGGGTTCTTTACCACTAGCGACACCTGGGAAGCCGGGGCCCCCTGCAGACCCCTAAATGGCAGGGTCCCCGGATGGAAGACAGCAGCCCCACGTTCATCCACAGCCTCTCACGTCACGGCACTCCCTCTCCCTGTGGCTGTTCTTCTCATTGGCCTTGAGGAGGAGAAGGCTGAGGCTCAGAGGACCCTGGTGACTGGCCCAGGTTCCTACAGGTAGGACGTGGCAGAGCCAGGCCTTGCAGACCTCAGCAGGAGTTCGGCTGCTGCATCCTCTCTGGGCTGCTTCCTCTGGAACAGCCAAGGCGTGCCTTGGCTTCGCCGGCCGGGATGTACCTGCTCAGTCAGTGCCCTTCAGTAAAAATACATTCTTTGTTTCAGCCGCTGAATTGCAATCTGTCACTGCGTTGTGTTCATGTGATCACAGGTTTCTGGAGGCATTTTAACCTCAGTTAGTTGAGCCTCTTGCCGCTCTGACGGCCTCCCCTCCTCTCTCCCAGGCGGGTGGTGTGGGACTGGCCATAAGCTTATGTGGCTCCCAGTTACCTCCACATGGAGGCCGGTTCTTGGGCTGCTGAGGGTCTGGATGACTTCCAGGAATTATCCCACCGATGAAGGAAAAAGAGGACATCCAGTGAAAATGATGAAATAATATTTGAATTTCTTAATGATTTGGCATGAGATGTTGGCATTGATGGGCTTCCCTGGTGGCTCAGATGGTAAAGAATCTGCCTGCAATGCTGGAGACCCAGGTTTGATCCTTGGGTCAGGAAGATTCCCTGGAGAAGGGAATGGCTACCCACTCCAGTATTCTTACCTGGAGAATCCCATGGACAGAGGAGCCTGCCAGGCTACAGTCCATGGGGTTGTGAAGAGTCAGACACGACTGAGAGACTGACACTTTCACTTTCTTACTTTCTTAACATCAGTAAACATAACACAGGAACTTCCCTGGGGGTCCAGTGGTTAAGAGTTCACGCTTCCACAACAGGCGGCATGGGTTCGATCCCTGGTCAGGGAACTGAGATCCCACATGCTGTGTGCGGCCAAAAAAACAAATAAAAATACATAAACAACACAAAACTCAAAATACGTCCCTGCAGAGAGGGCATCGAGGCTACACTGGGTATTGAGGGTTGTCCATCCAAGAAGCAGGTCAGTCTCTGTGGAAGGAAACAACATACCTTGAATTCTTCCTGCTCATCTGCAAAGGAATTGATCAAAAATTACATTCTCTGTATCAGTTCAGTTCAGTCGTTCAGTCATCCCTGACTCTTTGTGACCCCATGGACTGCAGCACACCAGGCCTCCCTGTCCATCACCAACTCCCAGAGTTTACTCAAACTCATGTCCATGGAGTCGGCGATGCCATCCAACCATCTCGTTCTCTGTCGTCCCCTTTTCCTCCTGCCTTCAATCTTTCCCAGCATCAGAGTCTTTTCCAATGAGTCAGTTCTTCACATCAGGTGGTCAAAGGATTGGAGCTCAAGCTTCAGCTTCAGTCCTTCCAATGAATATTCAGGACTGATTTCCTTTAGGATGGACGGGTTGGATCTCCTTGCAGTCCAAGGGACTCTCAAGAGTCTTCTCCAACACCACAGTTCAAAAGCATCAATTCTTCAGCACTCACCTTTCTTTATAGTCCAACTCTCACATCCATACATGACTACTGGAAAAATTATAGCTTTGACTAGATGGACCTTTGTTGGCAAAGTAATGTCTCTGGTTTTTAATATGCCATCTAGGCTGGCCATAGCTTTTCTTCCAAGGAGTAAGTATCTTTTAATTTCATGGGTGCAGTCACCATCTGCAGTGATTTTGGAGTCCAAGAAAATAAAGTCTGTCACTGTTTCCATTGTTTCCCCATCCTTTTGCCATGAACTGATGGGACCAGTTGCCATGCATTCTCTGTATAGAGTGTGGCATTCCAAAATCCTTGTCAGACAAAGAGGTGATCAGCGTACAAAATCACAAGGAGTAGTGTATAGAGGTGGTTGGGCGGTTAATACAGAATTCCAGTTATATTCCTGAGTTGCTGGATGTTTATGGCTTTGTCAGCCTTTTAGGATTTGTAAGTTGTAAGTTCTGTTCTCACTGGAAGGGGAAGTTACTATTCACTGTCACACCTCATATTGGTTTTGCAATTGTGGAGATTTTTTTTCCAAAGAAAATCTGGTCAAAACTGTAAGCCTCAGCCCCCAGCTTCCTCTGAAAGCATGCAATTTACAGAAAAGGGGTGAGCTTGGTCCTGCCGCTGGCTCGCTCTGGATCCTGGCTACCTGGGGCTTCCCAGCTTGGCTCTTTCTATATCACTAGGGGTAGCGTGTCGCTCCTGGGGGGCTATGAGATCACCTGTGTGAAGCACCCGAAGGCCTCCAGAATCCTCATAGAAGCCAGTTCTTGCCCCATCCCTCTCTTTTCCTGGTTCATGTCCCACAAAGATGGTTGCCATTCCTCCCACAGGCCACGCTAAATGGGCGAGTTATCTTTGCCTACACTCTGAGCTTCCCCACAGAGAGTGGATCTCAGAGCCTGAGAAAGCCTTTTTCAAAATCAAAATGACCTGTGGGCAACCTCAGCTAATGAGGCGAGGGGTTGGGAATCAGAGTGTCAGAGGGGACAGAGAAGGGGGACTTCTGAACCAGTCCCTCCCCTACGAACCCCGCGGATGGGCCTCTTCAGGGAAAGCCAGGCTTTTGCCACGTGGGAGGCAGACAAGATCCAACTAGTCCATCCTAAAGGAAATCAGTCCTGAATATTCATTGGAAGGACTGATGCTGAAGCTGAAACTCCAATACTTTGGCCACCTGATGCGAAGAACTGACTCATTTGAAAAGACCCTGAAGCTGGGAAAGATTGAGGGCAGGAGAAGGGGACAACAGAGGATGAGATGGTTGGATGGCATCACCGACACAATGGACATGAGTTCATGAGTCTGAGCAACCTCTGGATGTTAAAGATGGACAGGGAGGCCTGGTGTGCTGCAGTTCATGGGGTCACAAAGAGTTGGACACGACTGAGCGACTGAACTGAATTGAACTGAACTGAGGCAGACAATAGTCACCATCACGAGTCACCTCAAAAGAGGACCCATGTGGGGGTGGCTTGCAAGGACATAGAGCAGAGGGTGGACCAGCCGCTTGGGGGCAACGAGGGACCCAAAAGGAGCTGAGAGACTCTTGGGCAGCACCTGTCCAGGATGCTAGCAGGGCCACGCTCCCACTAACCTCAGCCCTGCACAGATCCCAGCTGAACACCAGGGAGGTGCAACTGGAGGAGCTGGAAGCTGGGTGGGGGAATGAGCAGGACCAGGGATGTCTTGGTCTGTGGGAGGCTGGGGACCACACCCCCATCCTCACCTATGGGAAGGAAATGGAAGAAGTTCCTGGAGGTGGAAACTCCTAAGGAAGGACTGCTCACCCAGGGCAGGGGCTGAGAGCCTCCTGTTATGGGTGGAACACAAGCAGGGGGTCGGGGGGAGGGGCAGGGGAGGCAGGAAGAGGAGGCGCAAAGCCACAAGGGCTCTAGGGAGAGGTGGCGGGGGCCCCAGGTCACCAGCAGACCCCAGGAAGCCCCTAAGCCCATCCCCCTCACTTCCTCCTCCCCCATCAAGTTCCCCAAACAGCCAAGGCCTCCTGCCCCCACCCCTGCTCTGACCCCAGGCACAGCTGTTGCTTCGGCTGCCTGGACCCCAGGACCAACTGTTAGTTCCCTCCCCTCCCTGTCTGCTTCGGCAGTGTGTCCCAGGGAGCCTGTGACACAGGCATCCGGGATCCCCTCGAGGGGAAGGGAGTCATCTGGGAGGGATCTTATTTTCCCATGTTCTCAGCACCAAGCCCAAGGCCTCGTCCATGGGAGCGCAGTTTAAACATCTGAGGAACTGAGTTGAAGGAGGAACTCGATTCTGAGGTCAACTTTCTAATACTTTATAATTCTACATGTTAGCCACTTCTTTCCTATGAAGGGCCAAATTCCACGTTTTCCGATTCTGACATCCACTTGCTTCAAGTTTATAACCAAAGTCATATGTATCTACTGTTAATTTGATTAAGGCTTCCCTGGCGGCTCAGTGGTAAAGAACTTGCTTGCCAATGCAGGTGACACAGGTTCAATCCCTGGATCTGGAAGATCCCCTGGAGGAGGAAATGGCAGCCCACTCCAGTATCCTTGCCTGGGCAATCCATTGGTGGGAGGAGCCTGGCGGGCTACAGTCCATGGCATTGCAAAGAGCCAGACACAACTCAGCGACCAAACAACAACAAAAATGTTATCAGAACTCCCTGGGGGCCCCTTTTACCTCTGCATTCATAAAAGGGCCTCATACAGGCCTCCTCTCCCAGTTTCCCATCCATTCATTCAAGAGATACTTGTGCTTGTTCTGAGCACCTGCAGAGACAGAGGTGTCCTGCCCCTGGAAGGGACGGCCGCTGCAGGCGGGGCAGGTGAGGACCCAGGAGGAGCCGCAGCCACAGAGAGCTCACCACCTAGCCAGGGAGTGCAGACACCCCAGAGGCTGTTAAGAGGCAGCCCGTGCGAGCAGAACCGGATTCAAACCCCAGCTCTGCCCTTGCCAGCTGTGTGGCCTTAGAAAAGTGACTTCCCCTCTCTGAACCTGTTTCCTCACCTGCAAGATGGGGATACCTGCCCGGGAGGGTGGCTAAGAGGATGGATGCAGGCCCAGCATCTGGCAAAGACGACTTCCATTCCCTCCTGGGGCCACCCTTCCCGTACCCTGCCCCCGACCCCAGACACTGGCCAGACACAGGCAGGCAGGTCGACGCTGGGGCAGGGGGTGGGCGCAGAGTAGTGTCAGAGGGCCCCTTGCCTGCTCCAGGCCCTGGGTTTCCTGCCCACCCTGAGGTCAGCTGCATCCGCCCTGGAGCCCAGCCCTGGTCCCCTGGGTGGCTCAGGGATGTCCATGGCCTGTGCACGGCTCATCTTCCAGAAGGTGGTGACAACAAAGATCAGCAGATAGATTTAGGGAACGGAGAAAGGAAAAGGAATGACCAGCAGGGCGCGGAGATGCAGTGACTCAGGCCTGGGCACTCCGCCAGGCTGGGCCGCTGCTTAGAAATACTTTCACCCAAGCCAGATGCAAGAAGCCTGAAAACACTTTCCTCCAGGCTCCGTGGGGGTGGTGGGGGATTTCCCCCGGGAGGAGGTTTCTGGCGGCATGAAATCCTCAGGCCCTCAGGCTGCTGCTCTTCCGTGGGACCTAGTAAAAAGATCACAGCATCTGAAGGTCTGGACTCAGCTGACTTTCTCCCTTCCTTCTCCTATCTGATCTCAGGGCAGGCTGTGGTTCTTGCCAATCAGCACATCCCCTGCAGATTTCTGGTCCTAAAAGCCACAGTGTGGCAGGCATTTTGTACAGAACGGGATTTTCACTCCAGGGAACGCAGGAAGTCTCTTTACTTCCAAATGAGCTGTCTTCCGGAGAAAGTCTTTCCACTCAGAAACCGTATCACAAATGATGCCAGGCTTCCAGGAACAGCCAGCAAGCTGCTTAACTTGGAGTGTGGCTGAAAATCTGTACCTGTGAAATGAACACAGTAGAAATCGATACCCGTTGCAACACCAGTAATTTTTTAATAGAAACATAAATGGTTTTATTCATCTGACTGTTGACCCTGGAGAGAAGGTGGCTTCATCAGAGGATGGGGGAAGAGGGGGGCTGTCTCAGTCCGGCTCCCATGGGCCCCCACTCCTGTCTCAGCTCCATAGCCTGGAGCTGACATCTCAGGCCCTCCTGCCCGCCATCTCTCTTCTACTCCTGGGAGCTCCTTACCAAGACTCAGAACGCTGCGGCCGTGGTTTCCAAGGCGGGCTCAGCCTGATCTGGGCTTGCATCCCTTTCACATGGAGTTCCCACTGGGTTGTGACTTAGATATGTGGGTGTGAAGCTCTGTCTTAGATGGAAGGTGCCCAGGACAGGTCCTGACCCAGAGCAAGGCTCTGGAGACGTTCACTGAATGAATGAATGAGTGAACCAAAGTTCCTTGTGGGTCATCCGAAGGATTTCCACAGGAATTAGAGGTGCCAGCCTGGGATCTTTGCCATCTGTGGATTGAAGGCCTTCTAGCCTTCACCCAGGTCCCAGGCATGAGGGTTTGAGGGACCAGGCCTAGATGCAATTCGATGGAGAGATAGGAGAATGGAAAGCAGAGCTTTCCAGAGGGGTCAGGGGTGAGAGAGACCCCAGGAGACTCTCCTGCCGCTGCCCAGCCCCCAGCACCCTGCTTCTGGAACCTACCAGGGGCCATGGTAACTTGGAAGGCCCTCCTCCCGTTCCTGTATGTCACCCTGCTGCCCCCCCAGACCTGTCCCCCACGCAGACTTCCCCATCCATAACTGCACACCCTTGGGGGCTGCACATGCCTCTCTCCCGGTGCAGACCCTTGTTGTTCTCTGCAGAACCTCCCCCAACAACCCACCCTCTCCACCCGAGCCCCTGGCCCAGCCCCAGTAAGGAGACTTCCTTGAAAGAGGCTCAAAGGTTTAAGGCAAAGCAGCTACTTTCAACCAACACCTTTCTTTGCAAAGCGCTCTCACCTCTGTTACTATGACTATTCTTCATTGGATCCGTGCCAGGTGGGTATTTCACTCACATATTGTAGGTGAGGCAACTTCCCTCACTGGCCTGGGATGCAAATGAAGTGGGGGGGTTGCTTGTGCTTCACCAACCGGCCTTCTAAGAGGGAGGAGGAGGGAGAGGGAAGGGAGAAGGGATGACCCAGTCTCTTTGAAGGGCTCCTCCTGGCCAGAGCCTCCTTTCAGAGCTGGCTCCCTCGAGAGTGGCCCATCACTTCCCGCAGACCCTTGGGAATCCGCCTTGGGAAGCACCATAGGCAATTTCTCAAGTGTCAGAACCAACATCTGTTACCACACAGGTCCTCTGGTCTCCCAAAGCCTCGTGGAACTGGATCCCCAGGGTGGAGCCAGAAATCTTTGCAATTAGTAGCTGCCACCCCCTTACCGCCACCCCCTCACCACACGCCCTGCCCACAGGGGACGGAGGTCCTCAGTCCTAAAGAACCCTGAGCAGCGAGGGGTGACAGTGCATGACTCAGCCTCAGGGGAGGCTAATTGCTCCCTAATTGGCTGAGCTCTCTATGGGGAGTCCTGCCTGGAAAGTCCCTGGTTGTCACTACAAAGCCACGGACTGGTTTGCCTGGAGCCTGAGAGCTGGCTCCTGTGAAGCTGCCCCAAGAGGAGTTTCTAAGGTGTTCTCAGCCAAAGCAGCTGTCAGGACGGAGCAGGGTGGGCTCTGAAGGAGGTTCTCATGGGTGCTGCAAAAAAGCATGAGAGGCAGGCGGGTTGGGGCCCTACAGCCTCACACCTTGCCTTCTGTTCCCACGGGCCCCCAGCACTGGTCCTGCCTGCCCTGTCCTCCCCCCGCCACTTTATCATGTGGCCTTCAAGCTCTGGTCTGCCCCATGTTGACCGGCAGCCTCTGGGCAGCCCAAGACCCCTGGAGAGGGAAGAAGCGACGGAGAGGCAGGCATCCCAGGTGAGAGAGAGCCACATGTGCCACCAGGTGGCGCCATGGGCACAGGACAACCCAGGGGCCGCCCTCCAGGCTGGAGGGGAAGGGGGTGGAAGCCTTAGGATAAGACCTTCAAGCTGTGCACAACCCCCCTTCCGACACCCGAGGACCTCCAGTGATCAGCCTCCTGCTGGGTGTTTGTCTCTCCCAGGGACACAGTTGTACCAAGAGTCTAAACCTAACAAGGCCATGGCACATGGTGAACATGCAATAAAGGTTGAAAAACGATGCTACCTTTGTTTTTCAGAGCCTCAGGATTACTTTTAGTCTGGCAGAGGCACGGGAGAGGGCACTAGCTCCTTGCTGCCTCTCCCAACGGTGTTGGCAAGGAAGTGAAAGTGAAGTTGCTCAGTCGTGCCCGATTCTTTGCGACCCCATGGATCCTGCACCAAGCTCCTCTGTCCATGGGATTTTCAAGGCAAGAATACTGGAGTGGGTTGCCATTTCCCTCTCCAGGGAATCTTCCCAACCCAGGGATCTAACCCAGGTCTCTCACATTGTAGACAGACGCTTTACCATCTGAGCCACCAGGGAAAAAGTCTTATCTAACTCTGGGTATATATCCAACAGGAAAACCCTGGACTCTGTCCCTTTTGTGACTCCAGGCAGGCCACTTACTCTATTTTGCTGCATCACTAAATGAAGTTTGTGATGCTAGCACCCCCGCCACCCCAGAGAATCAAGTGAACTGCAGGACAGCATAGTGGTTAAAGAGCTTCCCTCGTAGCTCAGATGATAAAGAATCCGCCCGCGATGAAAGAGATCCAGGTTAGATCCCTGGGTCAGCAAGATTCCCCTGGAGAAGGGAATGGCTACCCACTCCAGTATTCTTGCCTGGAGAACTCCATGGACAGAGGAGGCTGGTGGGCTACAGTCCATAGGGTCAAAAAGAGTCGGACATGACTGAGGGGCTAATACCTTCACTTCCCTTTACATAGTGATTAAAAGCAAAGTCAAGGAACGCGAGTCCTTGTTCCCGTTTCCTAGCTGTGTGGCCTGAGGGAAGTGACTTGCAGTCTCTGAACTGCAGTTTCCTTGTCTGTAAAGTAAGGGCAGTAATAACACCTACACACACGAGGTTTCTGTGGAGACTGAAGTATTCAATACATAAAGAGCCTTTAGAATTGTGGCTGGCATGAAGCAAATACTTCATAAACAGGCCAAATTTAGGGCAGCTTGAGCTGAGAAGAGACTTTGGAGATGGGCCAGCTCAGCCTTCCAGGCCAGGCAGGTGTATTTCAGCGAAGCCTATATGCAGGTCAAGAAGCAACAATTTGAACTGGACATGGAACAACACACTGGTTCCAAATAGGAAAAAGAGTACGTCAAGGCTATATATGGTCATTCTGCTTATTTAACTTATATGTAGAGTACATCATGAGAAACGCTGGGCTGGAAGAAGCACAAGCTGGAATCAAGACTGCCGGGAGAAATCTCAATAACCTCAGATATGCAGATGACATCACCCTTATGGCAGAAAGTGAAGAGGAACTAAAAAGCCTCTTGATGAAAGTGAAAGTGGAGAGTGAAAAAGTTGGCTTAAAGCTCAACATTCAGAAAACGAAGATCATGGCATCTGGTCCCATCACTTCATGGGAAATAGATGGGGATACAGTGGAAACAGTGTTAGACTTTCTTTTTGGGGGCTCAAAAATCACTGCAGATGGTGTCTGCAGCCATGAAATTCAAAGACGCTTACTCCTTGGAAGGAAAGTTATGACCAACCTAGATAGCATATTCAAAAGCAGAGACATTACTTTGCCAACAAAGGTTTGTCTAGTCAAGGCTATGGTTTTTCCTGTGGTCATGTATGGATGTGAGAGTTGGACTGTGAAGAAGGCTGAGTGCCAAAGAATTGATGCTTTTGAATTGTGGTGTTGGAGAAGACTCTTGAGAGTCCCTTGGACTGCAAGGACATCCAAGCAGTCCATTCTGAAGGAGATCAGCCCTGGGATTTCTTTGGAAGGAATGATGCTAAAGCTGAAATTCCAGTACTTTGGCCACCTCATGTGAAGAGTTGACTCTTTGGAAAAGACTCTGATGCTGGGAGGGATTGAGGGCAAGAGGAGAAGGGCACGACAGAGGATGAGATGGCTGGATGGCATCACTGACTCGATGGACGTGAGTCTGAGTGAACTCTGGGAGTTGGTGATGGACAGGGAGGCCTGGTGTGCTGCAATTCATGGGGTCGCAAAGGGTCGGATACGACTGAGCAACTGAACTGAACTGAACAGGGCGGATGGTTTGCACACCTCCTGTAACAGCGAGCTCATCCCCCCGAAAAGGAGGCTGGTCCACCATGGACCAGCCTAGTTCACGACTGGATGGGTCTCATTCAACTGAGTTGCAGCCTGCTCTCTCCCCTGGGTTGGGTGGTCAGGGCCACTCTCAGAACAAGGAGTCAGCACCACCCACCTGCCAGCTGCTATATGGTGCAGAAAGGGGCCCCCAAGGCAAACCCGGGTGTTGCTAGGAGCGGAGGGAGGCTGCCCCACACACCACTCTCTCTCTCTCCAGTGTGCGGGGTACCCGAGGCAGAGGATGGAAGGAAACAAGGAGCCAATCCATCTGCCCCTGGTGCCCTGGGCAGTGGGGTCGCGGAGCCCAGAGGAAGGTGACATTCTCCATCCCGACTACCAGGCCATTTCTCAGGGGGCCCTGGCAGGCTCCTCCTGGCGCTGGGGTCTACAGGGAGGAAGGAAATGACTTCCTGCAGGTGGGAAAGGAGGAGAGTGGTCCCCTTCTGCTTCCTGTGCCCCCGTGGCCCACCGTGCAGCCTGGAGAGGACGTGGAGAGGAGACACAGCAGATCCTGAGCATCAGGGCCAAACGCAGCTCTGGAGCCTCTCCTCGCTCGCCCACTTGGGGCAGCTGGAAATCCTGTCTGGGAGTTCTGTGTTCCTCCCTAAATGGGAAACACCTTGAGGGCAAAACTATGACTTATGTGTACCCCCACTGCCTGGCACACAGTAGGTACTCAATAAGTGTATGGAGGCCAACGACAGTGATCTCATTGGGAAAGCTTTAGTCTTTGTGTGAACAAGGCGCTTTAGGACTGCAGGGGACTTGAGTGCTCCCCCATGGCCTCCTTCACAGCTGCTACCTCCTCCACGAAGCCCTCCTGGTCACCCCTTCCTCCCTCCACCCCGAGTAATTCACTTCTTCCCCTTCCTCCCTCTTTGCTCTGTACACACTCTGCTATTGAGGCAGGCTGGAGCGGAGGTTGGAGTCATCCTGAGTCACTTCCCCTGGATGCATTTCTTAGCTGTGTGACCTTGGGCACATTTTAACTTTCTTGGGCCTCATTGTCCTTATCTGTAAAATGGGAGTGACTATGAAACCTGTGTGTTAGTTGCTCAGCCGTGTCTGACGTTTTGCAACCCCACAGACTATAGCCAGCCAGGCTCCTCTGTCCATGGCATTCTCCAGGCAAGAATACTGGCGTGGATTGCCATTCCCTCCTCCAGGGGATCTTCCCAACTCAGGGATTAAGCCCGCATCTCAAGTCCCCTGTGTTGGCAAGTGGGTTCTTTACCACTAGCACCACCTGGGGAGCCTGATTATAAAACCTACCTCATGGAATTGCAGTGAGCATTAAATAGATGTGTAGACTAAAATTGTCTCATATGGTGTGTCTGGCGTTGGTTGAGTAACTGCTCTGAACTGCCCTGCGATTGTGTAATTGTGCTGATGGCTGCTCTCCCACTCGAGACGTGGGCTCCTCGAAATGGAGGTCTTTCACTTCTGCATCCTTCTGTGGAGGCCAGTGCCTGGGGAGGAAGAGGTGCACAGCAAAATGCGAAGAGATGACGGATGGATAGAAGGGTGGACAGATGACTGGGCCACAGTAGGAGCTGAAATGAGCGGGCCCCGGGGCCCTTGCCTGCAGACTCAGCTGTGGAGGCCTGGCCCAAAGGCTGCCCCGGAGATGCCAGTGGGGCCTTACGTGGTCTGCTCTTCCTTTCACCCACTGATTGCAGCTCCCCCCAAAGGCCGGGGAGACGAGAAGCCTGTGGCCCCAAGTCCAGCAAGTTCACTGCCCGGCAGCCGCATCAAGGAGAGGAGGTGGAGTCTCGAGGAAACTGTGGTTCCTGAATGTGCTGCGACTTCTCTTTTATCACCATCACTGAGGCCCAGACGGCAGGGCCTGGGCCCCTGACTCCCCACCCAAGGTCTGCGCCTGCCTCTCCCCAGGGCCTGGGTGGCCTCAGACTATCTAGGAAACTCAACAATGACCCTGGACTTCTGGCCACGTCCTTTTAGGTCACGTCTGCCTGGGGAGGGTGCCCGCCTCCTCCAGCTCCACCCCAGAGTCCAGCCGATGCCCTGAGGCACCCACCTCCACAGCCAGCCTCGGAGGGAGGCACCTAGGTTCATTCATCCTTCATTTGTGCACCAGGATTTATTGAGCACAGATCAGGTGCCGGCCCTGTGCTAGGCTCAGGGGAGGCAGAGGTAAAAAAAAAAAAAAAAAAATGGGAGGCCCCCAGGAAGGCAAGAGGCTGAAGGCTAGACTCGGGCCCAGAGGCAGCAAAGTTCCTAGGACCCCAGGGTGTGCACCATTAGGGGGCTGCAGGCTCTGTGTTGGTGGTCACAGGGATGGGGTGTGGGCAGAGCGGCCCCAGAGGGGACAGGCAGGGGTCCCTTCTCCAAGGCGGCCTGGCACTCGGCTGCCTCCCGATGCCAAGTCATAAAGAGACTCCTGGAGGTGCAGACCGATGCCTTTATAACGCTCCCTCCATGTGTGGAGGCATTAACATGACGTCTATCACCATGGCATCGAGGTACTTAGACAACCTGCTCCCCCCAGGAGCTCGGAGACAGCGTGAAGCCGATTATCTGTGTCTCACTGCGACATCTGTGATCATGTATCACGGTGATGGATCCACAGTCAATACCACTGGGGTCCTGCCGCCCCCCAGCCCACAGGAAGTGTCTGCTGTTCATCCGTCTTCCTCACCTTGTGGGCGGGCCCTGCTGCCTGCGTCCTCCTGGCACTCCTGGAGTTGGTAGAAAACAGCTTTCTGGTTTTCACTGTTCGTGTGCTCAGTGGCTGAGGGGAAAGCATTTAGACCAAGGGCAGAAACTGGACCCAGTGCTGCCATCCCTGGAGGCCAGTTAGGGGTGGGGAGAGAGGCTCTGGCTTCACCCAGCCGGGCTGCCCCTATCATGGGCACATTGCTTTGCCTCTTGGGGGCAGAGTTTGGGATAAAAGCCTTGATCTTGAGGGTTGATGGGGTACTAGGGGCTGTCTCGGTGGCTCAGTGGTAAGGAATCCGCCTGTAATGCAGTTGATTAGCGGGAGACTCAAGTTTGATCCCTGGGGTTGGGAAGATACCCTGGAGTGGGGCGTGGCCACTCACTCCAGTATTCTTTCCTGGAGAATCCCACGGATGGAGGAGCCCGGCAGGCTGCAGCCTATGGGGCTGCAAAAGAGTCAGACCAGACCAGCGACTGAGGAGCATCAACAGTGATGGGGGGAAAGGGGGGCGCGCTCAGCTTGTGCTGAAACTTCCCACCTTCGGTGACCCCCCGCCTTCCTCTGCGGGCCAGCTGGCTGCTCACCTTCACCCCAGACCCCTTCCCTCTGCTCCTCTGGACAGGCAGGCATGCATCTGTCCCCCATGCCACCCGGCTCTGCCCAGTGCGGGGCTCCAGAATGCCCAGCCTGCACCAGCTCCCAGTCTGCTGGGGAGAGGGACCCAAGAGGCAGGTAGTCACTGACCCGTGTTGGGGGCCTGTGGAGGGGAGGACAGGGACTGGGGTTCACTCCTGATGAGGAAGTGATTCCTGGGCCTCCTGGTGGCGGAGGGGCAGCTCGAGTTTAGGGGAGCTGAAGCAGGTAAGACATCTGAGGTGGGTCGGAGGCGAGGTGTCTGCTGGGCCTCTCAGGGGGACCCCCATGGCAGCTGTTGCTGGGCTAAGGAAAGGCAGCAGGCTTTTTGGTCTCCGGGAAAGGCTGGAAACTTGGGGCTCTTGCCCACCCCCCACCCCCCAAACGTCTGCCCCTCCCTCATCCCCCTAGCCCCTTCCACTCCCCCATCCCAAACCATCCTCTTTGAGGAGAACCTTGATCCAAGGGGCTCCTGGGCTATTTCCAAGGGGCAGTTTGAGTGAATGGGGTTGGTCTGCTGTTTTTTGTTTAGAGTTTCAGGCCTGAGCAGCTAGACCTGCCCTCCTTTGGGCTAATTTATCCAGCAGAAAAGGAGCTGAGAAGGGGAGAAGCCTCCGCCTCAGGGGTGAGGGTGGGGCGGGAATGGGAGGCCTAGCCCCTCTCTGTTCTGCAGGTCGCATTGTTGTTCAGTGCTGAGTTGTGTCCAGCTCTTTGTGACCCCATGGCTTCCCTGTCCTTCACTATCTCCCAGAGTCTGCTCAAACTCATGTGCATTGAGTCAGTGATATCATCCGACCATCTCATCCTCTGTCCCCCTCTTCCCCTCTTGCCCTCAATGTTTCCCAGCATCAGGGTCTTTTCCAATGTGTTCTCTCTTCGCATCAGTCCTTCCAATGAGTATTCAGGGTTGATTTCCTTAAGGATGGACTGTTTGGATCTCCTTGCAGTCCAAGGGATGCTCAAGAGTCTTCTCCAGCACCACAGTTCAAAAGCATCAATTCTTGGCGCTCCAACTCACATCTGCACATCTTGGACGGCTGGGAGCCCCAGACCCTCTCCTGGAGGCGCCCTGGCCTAAACCTGTTCCCACCAGGAGAGTTCGGGGTCACTGAGAGGACAAGGCGGCCAACTGAGACCCGGAGGAAGCAGAAGGCCGGCCGGGGAGGAGCCTGTTAAGGACGCCAAGGGCAACTGTGGCTACCAGCAGGCTGTCCCCGCCCGCGACCTAAAGAGGAAGAAGGCCCCGATGGAGAGCTGGCCTCCGCGACGGAGGGCCTGGCCGGGCCCGCTCTGGGCCCCCGGGCTGCTGGGCTTGATCCTGCTCCCCTGGACCCTGCCGCTGGCAGGCGCAGGTACTCGGTCATCCCCTCCTCCCACGCTCTCTGCCTCGCGTACATCACAGCCGCTTTCATCCGCCGCGCGGCTAATTCCCTGGACCTGTCTCCGGGGATTTGCTAGTTGCGTTTGAACATTGCAGACTTCACAGGGGAAGCCTTCGGGGACCGGGAGATGTTTAGCTAATGCCTTGCCGAGGTGGCTTTTGAAGAGGCGGGGCCGCGTCCCCCTTTCTCGCTGCTGGAACAGCCTCCCTCCCGGCTCCTCCTGACCCCCTGGCCCCTCAGCGAGGTGGGTGGGCGTTGCTGCGGGCCGGGGAGGGGGTCCATCCGGTTTGGTGTGGGATCTCTGGGGAGGGGCAGCTCGTTCCCAAGGTATCTGACTGAGGAATCCACACCTTGAACCTGCCCTTTGGTGTTGCAGCCCCGCGTTGGGAGGGGTGAGGCGGAGGGAGGGAAGCCATCGCTGGCCTTAGGGCAAGGTGCCTGGGAAGCTGGGGGGTTGGATCCAAGCCTGGGCCTGGGATGGGTGGCCTAGGGGCCAGTTCATCCAGGCCAGGGAACTCCCAGGAGTGTCCCCCACCAGGGCTGCCCACCCTGGCTCTGGGGTCTCTGAGGCTGTTTCACCTGGGCATTGCCCACCCTCCTGTAGCCCCAGCATCCGCCCACCCAGCTGGGCAGGCTGGATGCAGACTAGATGCTTTCCTTCTCATTCACCTTGATTTTTATGAGCCTTCCAGGAGCTGCTCCCACCCTTCTGCTCCATCCTCTGTCTTTCATTCATACCATAAGCAATAACAGCTATATTTGTCCATATATTTTTAAAAAATGTATTTATTTGGCTGTGCTGGGTGTTAGTTGTGACAGGCGAGATCTCTAGTTGCAACATGTGAATTGTTAGTTGTAGCATGTGGGATCTAGTTCCCTGACCAGGGAATTAACCCCAGGCCCCCTGCATTGGGAGAGCAGAGTCTTAGCCACTGAACCACAAGGGAGGTTCGACATCCACTCTTATTATCATAAATTAGCCTCACACTTGTACTCAGGCCCCTTCAAGGCACCCTTGGGGCGCTGTTCCCATTGGCACTATGTAAGCACCAAGAAATTGAGGCCCGGTACAGCCAGGTAGCTGGCCCACAGCCTAGAGGGTGAGTAGAGGCCAGGTTCAGCTCTGAACTGACCCTTGGAAGTGGGCTCCAGGGGTCCTCTTGCCTTTCTTTGTAAAGAACATGCTTCACAAAAAATCTACCCCTTTGGGAAGGCAAGACTCATCTGGGTGTACCTACCCTTACCGCAGGCCTGACAGCCCAGCCCCGGTAAGGTCATCTCCTTTTGTCTGTGCACCTGACACCCCCCCAATCACCAACCCCCCCCAATGCAAAGAAAGCTGAGAAAATGCAGCTTCTTGGTGACAACGTGTTGAAACTCATTCGTTTTAATTTTTCCCCCAGTTCCCATCATTTCTCTTTGTGTGGTCCCTCCTCCCCAAAAGGGACCCCCGCACACCCCAGTAACTGAGTAGAAGAGACTTTTGGGGTGCTGCTGTGAAAAGTGCTGTTTGTAACTGTCTTGACCACAAACAAACAGCATATTCCCCGCCCCCGCCCCCCAGGACTGCAGCAAACATTGTACACAAGAAAACTCTGCTCTTTCGCAAGAGGTGGAAACACCTTGTGGTCTCCTCTTGCAGCAGCAGTCAGTACCCGGTACTCCTGGTCCTTCCCCTGCGGGTCCTGGGTTCTGTCTCTAGGCTGTGCCATGCCCCTCCCCACTCTCTTGTCTCTGAGCTTTGAGAGTCTGATGAAGGGAATCCAGTTTCTCTCACATCCCCCAAACCTCCCCTGACCTCACCCACCCACCTAGTGCAGCCAGCTCCATCAACCATCAACACCAAGACCCAGCCTGCAGCCTCAGGAGTGTCCATGGGGGACCTTGGAGAGCGTTGTCGTTGAAGCTTGGGCTCAATACACCGTTTCCCTGGACCACCTGATGTAGGGTTGTGTGCAGGCCAGGGTGTAGAGTCTGGATCTGAGCTCTGCTTTGGACCTGGGCCCCTGGGCAGGTTCTTTCTCTTTTTTCAATATTTATATTTCTTTACTTATTTGGCTGCAAGGGGTCTTTGTTGTGTCACGCAAGATCTTCAGCTGTGACATGAGAACTCTTAGTTATGACATGTGGGATCTAGCTCCCTGACCAAGGATCGAACCCAGGCTCTGTATTGGGAGTGAGGAGTCTTAGCCCCTGGATGTTGCTGTTTAGTCACTAAGTCATGTCCTACTCTTTTTGCCACCCCGTGGACTGTAGCCCACCAGGTTCCTCTGTCCATGCGATTCTCCAGGCCAGAATACTGGAGTGGGTTGCCATTTCCTTCTCCATGGGATCTTCCTGGACCAGGGATTGAACCCTCGTCTCCTGCTGCTGCTGCTACTGCTGTTAAGTCACTTTAGTTGTGTCCGAGTCTGTGCGACCCCATAGACGGCAGCCCACCAGGCTCCCCCGTCCCTGGGATTCTCCAGGCAAGAACACTGGAGTGGGTTGCCATTTCCTTCTCCAATGCATGAAAATGAGAAGTGAAAGTGAAGTCGCTCAGTTGTGTCCAACTCTTCGTGACCCCATAGACTGCAGCCTACCAGGCTCCTCCGTCCATGGGATTTTCCAGGCAAGAGTACTGGAGTGGGGTGCCATTGCTTTCTCCGTTGTCTCCTGCATTGGAGGGCAAATTCTTTACTACTGAGCCACCCGGGAAGCCCTTTAGCTGCTGGAGCACCAGGGAAGTCCCCTTGGGCAGGTGCTTAATGTTGCTCGATGGCCTCACCTGTCAAGCGGCTGCAGTAGTAATGCCTGAAGGTGCACGTGATAAGAGCTCAGAGAATGTCAGCCACCTGCCTGCCTAGCAGAGCCAATCAAGATGCAAGATTGAGTTGACTGGCTCTATATCTTGGGGAGCCCCCGGGCTCCTTGGGGTCACTCTGACCTTTCCAGCGGTCTCTAGCAACACCCTGGGATGGCAACTCAGGACCGTTCTTGCTCCCAACCTTCCTCTCCTGCTCTCCTCTGATCTCTCTGCAAATTCTACTTTTCTCAAAGGGTCTACCGGCTACCTTTGGTCTGAAGGGCATCTCTTAGAGGAGAATCATCTGAGTCTGAGGCTCAGCTCTCCTGAGAGCAGCTACACGCCTGCTCTAGCCCTGCTTCCACCAGGCTTCAAGTCACTTCCAAGGGCTTTGAAACCAGACAGAGCTTCTTCAAATCCTGCCTTCTTCTATTGACTGCTGTGTGACCTCAGGGAAGTTCCTTAACCTTTCTGAGCCTTGGTGTCCTCAACAAACATCAGTCTCCAGTCTCTCCCTGGCTGTGTTTATTTCTCAACTATTCATTAAAGAGGACCAGTTCCAGGCACTGGGGGGAACTGGGGGTAAATAAGCCGCAGCCCCTACTCTCAGCCTGGCCAAAACCATGAGACTCACCCTCAGAAACACGACCCCAGGGCCAGAGTCCTGATGCAGGTTCGCCTCCCCTCCCCCGTTAGCTCTGGACTCAGGTGTCACCGCTTCCTTTGTTGTCCAAAAGCTGTTCGGGAGCCTGCTGCCTCCCCTCCCCGCAGCTCCAGGCTTCTGTCAGGACTGGCCTCTGCTTTTGATCTTCGTCTAATCCCAATAAAGAGCTTCCGAGGCAGGCGGAGGAGAAGACCTCCCTGTTGGAGGTGGGGCAGAGGGGTGCTGGAGGGGGCGGCGGGGAGGAGACGGAGCAGGTGGGTGGGTGGCAGGCACAGCAGGAATAAAGGCTGGGAGGCCAGAAGGCAGAGCCCGGGGGAGGGCATGGCGAGAGGTTCAGACTCACTGGGGAGGAGGGTCTCTTAGTAGAGCTGCAGGATATGATTCCCACTGGGATGTGGGTCCGCGTGGATCATAAACGCCTGTCAGGTAGGAGTGCAGATGCCGTTCCAATGGGGCATTGTCAGTGCTTTCTCTTTTAAAATTGGGAAATAGAATACATACACAGAGAAGTACCGTAAATATTATAAAGCCAAGTCTGGCGTGTCTACCATCCAGGTCAGGAAGGAAAACATTCTAGGGCCCCATAGCCCCTGAACGCCTCCCAAGACACCCCCTCACCCCCACGCAGAGGAACCACCATCCTGAGCTTAGGGCAACTGCTTCCTGGCATTTTTTTTTTTGTACTTTTATCCTTTGGTTTGTGTCCCTAAACGATATAGATTAGCCTGGCTTTGTTTTGAACTTTGTATAGTCAGAATGATGTTGTGGGTGTTCTTTGCGACCTACTTCTTTCACTCAACATCTTTTTAGAATGTATTTATTTATTCACTTTTGGCTGCACTGGCTCTGCTGCTGTGTGCAGGCTTCTCTAGCTGTGGCAAGAGGCACAGACCCTCTTTAGTTGTGGTCCACAGGCTTCTCTTGTTGCGGAAAACAGGCTCTAGAGTGCGAGGGCTCAGTGGCTGTGGCGCATGGACTGAGCTGCCTCTCCTCTCCGTATGTGGGATCACCCCAGGCCAGGGATTGAACCTGTGTCCTCTGCAATGGCAAGCAGATTCTTAACCACTGGACCACCAGGCAAGTCCAAACATTATATTTTTTAAGCTACATCCGGTTGACAATGTGGCTGAAGTTTGTTTATTTTGGTTGGTAAAGAGCAGGGGTCCCAAACCCTGGCCAGTGGGGGGTAAGTCCAAGCCACTGCCTTTTTGTACGGGGTTATGAATGTATTTTTCTAATGGTCAGAAAAACATCAAGAGTACATATTTCACAGTGTGAATATGAAATTATACAATAAAGTATAATTTTGTACTTAAGCCCTCTGTATCTGGCAGTTCTGCATCTGGTGTTGGATTTAACCAACACCAGATCGAAAATATTCAGGGGAAAAAAATTTCCAGAAAGTTCCAAAAAGCAAAACTTGAATTTGCAGTTCTCATGGCAACTATTTATATAGCTTTTACATTGTATTTACAAGTACTCACATAGTACTTACATTGTATTCGTCTATTTTATTTTGGCTGCACTGAGTCTTAGCTGTAGCATGTGGCATGTGCAACTCTTAATTGCATGCGTGAGACCTAGTCCCCTGACTGGGAATCAAACCCGGGCCCCCTGCGTTGGGAGCAGAGTCTTGGCCACTGGACCACCAGGGAAATTCCTGTATTAGGTACTATAAGTGATCTACAGATGATTTAAAGTGCAGCTAACCTTTGGACAGCATGCATTTGAACTGCTCAGGTACATTTATACACAGGTGTTTTTCAGTAGTAAATACTACAGTTGTAATACAACAGCTACACTGCGGGTTCACTCTAAGGATGTGGAACCTTGGATACAGAGGGCTGCCTGTAAAGTTACACTTGGATTTTCAACTGTGCCCAGTTCAGTGCCTCTAACCACCGCGTTGTTCAAGGGTCAGCTGTATATGGGGATCTTATGCCATTTTATGAATCCTGTGTCATTATATCATGAAATATAACTTTTGTGGTTGTCGTTTAGTCGCTAAGTCCTGTCCTACTCTTTGTGACCCCATGGACTATAGCCTGCCAGGCTCCTCTGTCCATGGGATTTCCCAGGCAATACTGGAGTGGGTTGTCATTTCCTACTCCACAGGAGCTTTCCAACCCACAGATCAAATTCGAGTCTCCTGTATTACATGCAGGCAGATTCTTTACCGCTGAGCCTCAGGGGAGCTGCATAAAATATAATACAGACACAGAAAAGTGTGATACGTATTAAATAAACATAGTCCTATGTGTCTACCATCCAGGTCAAGAAAGAGAACATTCCAGTGCCCCAAAGCCCCTTGTATAGGCTTCCCTGGTGGCTCAGTGGTAAAGAACCCACCTGCCAATGCAGGAGATTTGGGTTCAATCCCTGGTCAGGAATATCCCTTGGAGAAGGAATGGCCTCCCTGTATTCCAGTATTCTTGGCTGGAAAATTCCATGGACAGAGGAGTCTGGTGGCCTACAGTCCATGGGGTTGCAAAAGAGTCAGACACGACTGAGCAACTGAACAACAAACCCCCTGTATCCCCATCACTCGCGAGATACCCTGTCTCTTGAGCATCTGTGGATTTTGGTGTCTGTAATGGGTGCGGAACCAATCCTCCATGGAGAGTGAGTGATGACTATATTCCCATTTCCATGTCCATAAATAAAGTTTTATTGGAACACAGCCATGCCTATCCATTCATGGCTCATTTATGGCTGCTTTTGCCCCCACAACAGCAGAGTAGAGTAGCTGCGATAGAGACCATATGGCTCACAAAGTGGAGCCCTTTACAGAACATGTTTGTCAACCCCTGCTGTGGAGCGTCCCACTGAATGAACATGCTGCGATCTATTTAGTTATGATTGACGTTCCAGGTGTTCCCATCTCGGAACGCTCATGTGTGGTCTCCAGGCACACGTGTGTTCGGTGCCTCCAGCGGGTATGTTCCCATTAAGACTTCTTCTCTCTGCACTTTCCTCCTCCCTGTGTGAACTGCGAGCTTCACGAGGGCAGGACACATGTGGACTTACTTGGCTTCCAATCCTTGGCTCCCAGCACGGAGCCTGGCACCCAGAGGATGCCCAGGAAATACTCAGAGTAACAGGAAGAATTCAGCTCCCAGTCAGACAAGCCCCTGAGGAGCGCTGAGCAGGGTGGAGCTGTGATGCCACCAGGAGAGGAATGAAAAACCCTCCTGACTTGTGACCGAGGGAGTGGGTGCCCGAGAACCCTGAGACAGGATCCGACCCCCTCCAGCTTCCCTGCCCGCTCTGAGCCCCAGCTTCCCTCCTATGCAGGCCTCTTGCCCGGGGCGATGAGAAGGCACGTCTGGGACACCAGTGACCCCAGGGCTGGCACCTGGGACCCCTCAGGGAAGGTCTGTGGGCCTCGACCATGGGGACAGGCTGTCTGGAGAAGGTTGGGGCCCTGGCAGGTATGTGCTCCCACCCCCGACCCCATCTCAGGACTGCGTGGGCTGCGGCTGAGATATAGCAGAGCCAGGGCGGGGGCCCCTTGGAGGCTCTGGGCTCATCCCTGCTTGCTGCTGATGGGGAGGTTGTAGGGCGGTGGGCAGGAGGAAGGCACCAAGTAGGCGCAGCCCAAGCCCAAGGGCAGGCATGCCCTCCCATCGGGCAGCCCATCCTTGGACAGTCAGGGGAGACACTCGTTCCAGTGTTGGTCATAGGGTCCAAGGACATGTGTCTGAAGGCAAGTTCATACCTGGCCACACATACCAGATTTAAAACATTTGTTGTTCAGTCTCTCAGTGTCCGACTCTGCAACACTGTGGACTGCAGCACGCCAGGCCTCCCTGTCCCTCACCTTCTCCCAGAGATTTAAAACAGGCACACCCTTTAAATCAGAGCCTCCCCTTCTCAGAGCTGTCCTAAGGAGCTGGGGGCCCAGGAGACAGCCCCTGGTCTCTTGGAGCACAGCTCAGCCTCGCTGCCAGCAGCTGGTTCCCTACAGAGCATCTGGATCTGCCCTGGCCCCTGCCCCTGGCCCTGGGCTACCCTTTCCTCCTGCCCCCCCTTCCCCGCCCACACTCCACTTCCCAGCCACGCTGAAAGCTGCCGACTGCCTCCCGCTGAGCTTTTGCTCCTGCTGGTCCCTTGGCCTGAAAGGTGCCCTCGCATTGCCCACCTGGTGACTCCAACCTGTTGTTCAAGGTTGAACTCTGATGCTCTCTCTGCGGTGTCCCTTCGGCTCCACTCTTCCTGCCCTTACAGACCCCTCTTGCTCCCCAGTGTTCACCCCTGGTTCTCAATGTGCAGGGGCTCAGAAGTGTGGGAGAGGACTGAGCTCACCTGTGGCTGGTGAGGGTAGGGGCGACCCAGGAACAGGTATTCAACCTCTGGGGGTGGGTTGTGTAAGGAAGAGGGCAGGGGAAGGCTGGAGAGGAGGGGTCTGCAAAGTCAGGGTCAAGGCTGGAAAGAGCTACAGCTTGGTCTCAGGGTCTTGACTGACCTCCAGCATGGGAAGCATCAGGGGTTGGGGGTTGGGAAGGGTGGGGTGGAGGGCGGGGTGGAGATGGGGTGGGAGGGGCGGGGATGGGTGGGAGGTGGGGGGAGGGGGGTGGTGGGGGAAGGGGGGCGGGAGGGAAGGACCAGGCTGGCACACTGGTGGATGCGAAAGGGGAGGGAAAGAGGAAGGAGCGCATTGAGTGATTTTATGCCTGGAGTGGGTAGGAGCTTTGGGGAGGTGGAGACTTAAAAGAAATCCGGATAAAGGTGATCTGGCACAGGAGTCCCCGGGAAGGAGTTAGTGAGTTGTCAGCCAGAAGCATTTATATATTAAAAGGAGGCTGGAGCTGGTTGGGGCGGGTACTGAACCCCACTGAACAAAACCACTGATGCGAGGGTTTCAGGCTGCTAAGGAAGGCTGTCCGGAGCTCTCTAGTATTTCCCTCTGTCCTCTCCCTAACAGGAAGTGTGATGAGGTCTCTTCCCAATTTCGAAGCCCGCAGAGGTTCCCCAGGTTTCTAGGTCAACATTCAACCCTCAATCTCCTCCTGGCCCCTACCGGAACCCTTTCTTTCAACTCCACCAGGGCTCTGGAGCCCCCAACTCCCTGCCCTGGCTCAGGGCTTGTAGAAGCTTCCTTGTGCTTAAACCCCCTTGCTTGGACTCTCCCCTTTAAACCTGGCTCCTGCTCTTCCTTCAAAGTTCAGCTCAGTAAAGAGGTGGGAAAGATCAAAACGCTCACAGCTGTGATACCAGTGGGGGGAGGACTGCACACAAGCTCCACGGCCTCCTTGATCCCTCACTGTGGCTTCTAGAATGTGCACAGGGAGCGTGTTGCACGCTTTTATAATGGAAGGGGGTGCCCTGAAGAGTTCTAATTTAGAAAACAAAGTGCTGCTTCCAGGGTTGGCTTCTCCAGGAAGCCCCTGCCCACTCAGCCAGCACGTCCACTGGGATTCGGTCACCCCTGAGACTTTCCTTTATCTCACCACTTTCAGTTTCGTCAGGCAGCCCCCTTCCCAGTGCAAGTGGGATTTCCAGGGGCCACAGACTCCTTGCTGAAGTGGGTGTCCTGGTGGGGTCTCTCCCCTCGCTCCATCTCTCTCCTTTCAGAGACAAGGCTCTACCACACCTTCACCCCGTCCTGACAGCCTTCTCTGAAGATAGAACAGGTTGTAAAGGGAGAAACAGTCCCACGTTCCCCCGGTCCACACTCTTAAACGAGCCCCCAAGTTTGAGCAACTTGCATTTCAAAACAAGCCAGAAGGGAAGTGACTGCTGTAAAAATACCAATTAGCACTAGTGAAGCTTAGACCTTTCTGGACTAAACACTTGACGGTCTGTCCTTGGTTTGTGTCCCCACATGGCCGCTGTGCACCCAGGGGCCAGAGTCTGGAGGCCTGAGAACAGGATGCAAGCAGACGTGGAAACGCCCTCCCCCTACCCCCAGGCAAGCCACATCCGTGAGCATCTTTGTCATTCGGAGGTGTTGAAAGATGTGACAGCCAGTCTGATGGCAGTGTTCCGGGGGCATGAGCGCTAAAAAGCTCCAGGATACACACGCTCTGTTCAAAGACTGCCTTCCAGCGCTGGCTCCGCGCTTCTCCCTAATCAGCCGCTCGGTCCTCGCACCGCGGTGTTTGATGCGCGTGCCCCGAAGGACTCGCCCGTTTTTCGGTGGCGTCCTGGGATTCGTGCTCGGGCGAATGGCCAGAGCCCCGTGATGAAACCAGCAGTCCCACACCTGCAGCCCTTCAGAAGGGCCTTGAAAAGAGGCCCGGCTCTAAGAGATGCCAGAACTAAATTGGAGGGCAGAACTCCTGCCTAAAATAAAGACCGTGGGAACGGCTTTCTTCTTTAGCCGGAGAATCAAAGTGTTTTCATTTAAAATCGACCTAAGTTGGAATGGATACCTTTGATCACCACCTCTGGGCTACAGAGCCTTGGCTCGGTGCCCTAGAAAGGACGGCGTTCCTAGCAGAGGGGGAAGCTGGAGCCAAGGCCTGGCTCAGGGTTGGTGGGGGAGAGGCACAGAGAGTGGGCCAGGGCAGCTGGAGCAGGGGTGGTGCTGGGGAGCGTGTCAGATCCTGGGGGTGAGGGGATGTCACTACTGCAATGGGGGGATGGGCGGCGGGCTCTGGCTGGCCTTGCCACAGGACCAGCTATGCAGGGCTCATGGGGCCCACCGGTTTCCATTTCCTTCTCCAGGGGGATCTTCCTGACCCAGGGATTGAACCCGGGTCTCCTGCCGTCACTCAGTCGTGTCCGACTCTTTGCGACCCCATGAATCGCAGCACGCCAGGCCTCCCTGTCCATCACCAACTCCTGGAGTTCACTCAAACTCATGTCCATCGAGTCGGTGATGCCATCCAGCCATCTCATCCTCTGTCGTCCCCTTCTCCTCCTGCCCCCAATCCCTCCATCAGGAGGGACTGATGATCCCAGCATCAGGGTCTTTTCCAATGAGTCAGCTCTTCGCATAAGGTGGCCAAAGTATTGGAGTTTCAGCTTTAGCATCAGTCCTTCCAATGAACACCCAGGACTGTTTTCCTTTAGAATGGTCTGCCTGGTAGATGACCCAAATTTAGGGGAAGGGCCTCTGAATTTTTATCTCCCTTTAAAAGAGGGCAGATCTTTCATGTGAAAAGTGTCTTCTTTTTTCTTGCTTTGAGATTTTTTTAAATGGTTGCCTAAAGTAGTGGTTAAGGGGCTTTGCTGGTGGCTCAGTGGTAAGGAATCGGCCTGGAGGAGGGCATGGCAACCCACTCCCGTAGTCTTGCCTGGAGAATCCCATGGACAGAGGAGCCTGGTGGGCTACAGACTGTGGGGTGGCAAAGAGTCGGACAGGACTGAGCGACGGAGCACGGCCAGTGCAGGGGACATGGGTCTGATCCCTGGTCCGGGCAGATCCCACCGGCCAAGGGGCAGCTGAGCCTGAGCGCCACAACTATTGAACCTGTGCTCCAGAGCCCAGGAGCTGCAGCTCCTGAGCCCTTGTGCCACAGAAGCCCAGGTGCCCTGGAGCCCGTGCTCTGCAGCAAGAGAAGCCACTGCGTGAGAAGCCTGCAGGTTGCCACGAAGAGTAGCCCTACTCACTGCAACTAGGGAAAAGCCCGAGCAGCAACGAAGACCCAGCACAGCCAAAAATAAACAAGTAGATTTATTAAATCAAAATAAGAGAGAGAGAGAGTTGGGGGGTTAGGGACTTCCCTGGCAGTCCAGTGGCTAAGACTCTGTGCTTTCACTGTAGTGGGGGACAGGTTCCATCCTTGGCTGGGGAACTAGGATTTCACATGTTGCAGTGCGGCCAGTTAAAAAGAAAGACAAAAATAAAGAGAGTAGGGTTATTGGCTCCAAGAGACTCAGCTTAAAATCCCACCTTCACCACCAGGCTCCTCTGGTGGCTCAGACGGTAAAGAATCTGCCTGCCATGAAGGAGACCCGGGTTCGATCCCTGGGTTGGGAGGAAGATCCCCTGGAGGAGGAAATGGCTACCCACTCCAGTATCCTGCCTGGAGAATCCCAAGGACAGAGGAGCCTGGAGGGCCACAGTCCATGGGGTTTGCAAAGAGTTGGACATGACTGAGTGACTAGCCCTTTCCACTACTATTAAGTACTTTGCGGATTGGACAAACTTCTCCATTCTCTGAGCCTCAGTTTTCTCATCTGTGAAAGGGAACACACCCAGTGGAGGTTAGTTCTTATCATCACAGGCTTGACTGCGAAACCTGAGGGTCTGTGCTGTATAAGCAGAGCCTATGCGCACAGGAGCAGCTCGGGGAGGGGCTGAGCGAATCCTGCCCACCTAGAGGCTGACTGCACAGTCTGTGGAGGAGAAGGGCACAGGAGGACGTGCTGGGCAATGGGGACAGTGTGGGCAAAGGCTCGAGAGCCTGGCAAGCTTGGCATATGTTGGGGAGCGAGCAAGTGAGAACTGAGGGCAGCTGATTTGGGCTGCACAGGGCCTGGAGGAATGGGCTGGATCCTCCAGGCTAGGGAACTTAAAAAAAAAAAACCCTTAACAGTGGCCCCGAGTTAGGGATACATGGTTATAGTGTGACCCTGTCTGAACCCAGTTGTGCGAATGTAACAATCCAGAAGGTCATAAAGAGCGACCTCACTACAAATGAGATGCTCTCTGTTCTATTTCTTTTTTTAAATTGTGTGTCTTGACCCTGTAAATTGATTTCAGACTCCTTCCTGGGCCTCCTCTGGTTGGTTGGGATGGGTAGCGTTCAGGCAGGGTCAGGCAGGGCAGGAGCAGGATGGCAGGTGGCTCCCTTGGGGGCAGTGCCAGGCTGGCCGGGCAGGGGAGGAGAGAAGGCTGGATGCTAGAGCTGTCAGAGGAGAATGTTGTGCTGGGAGCGCGAGGTCTGATGGGGTGGGCACCCCTCCCACCCCCGGTCAAGTTCCTTGATTGCAGATCTGCGCCCCCCCACCACACCCCCAGAGGACTCAGCTTGGAGTCCCTGGGCCAGAGGTGGGAGTGAGGCGCCGACTGCCAACCAGCTCTCAAACCCACACAGTTCAAGCGCCCACAGATTCAAAAGAAGAACCGGAAAAGGAAGGAATCAGGCGCCAGCGGGTGGTAGATAAAGTCTTTTCCAACCAGGGTGGCAGACACGCGGGCAGGATGGGGGAAGAGCAGCAGGAGGCTCCTGGCGGGGGCGGGCTCTTGGGCATACACTGCTCAGCCCACGGGGCAGCCTCGAAGGCCAAGCCCAGGATCCACGCCCCAGGGTGTCACCTGCCCCCATGTCCAGCCCAGCACAGGGCCTGAGATGTCAGAGAGGCTTGGGGCAGGAGGCGCAGGGCCCCTGGGGGGACCCCGTCATGCCCGAAGACCACCCCGTGCTGCGGTGCCCCTTGCTGAGGGCCTGTCACTTACATGGGCAGAGGAGTCAGGCTGGCATTTGCCCTTCCAGGTTCCCAGTGAGGACTTAGGACTGGCCTGGCTCCCCTGCCTGCTGTCACTGGGGAGAGGCAGCCTGGCTCTGTGGCAGGCGTGCTGTGTTCTTGGACCCATTTTATTGCATGACAACCCTGTGAGGTTGGCCTTGTTCTTCTCCCCTTGTTTCAGGGAAGACACTGAGGTTCAGAGAAGTAGAGGCAGTTGCCTAAGTTTGCACAGCTTTTTAAAAAAATATTTATTTGGCTGCACTGGGTCTTAGTTGCGGCGCACAAGATCTTTGATCTTTGTTGCGGTGTGTGGAATCTTTTAGTTGTGATGTGCAGGCTGTAGTTCTCTGACCAGGGATCAAAGCTGGTCCCCTTGCAAGGGGAGCATGGAATCTTAGCCACTGGACCAGCAGGGGAAGTCCCAAGCTTCCACAGCTTCTAATGGCAGAGCCAGGATCTGAACTGAGGCTGGCTACCTCCAGAAACTGGTCTTTTCTCAAACACCTCCTGCCCCCTCATTTCTGGCCAGGCCCCTGGCTTTCTAGCAGTCCTTGGAGATGCCAATAAGCAAGGGAGGAGGAGGTGATTGTTGTTTAATAGCTATGACCCCAGGGACTGTAGCCCAGGCTCCTTTCTCCATGGGATTTCCCAAGAATACTGGAGTGGGTTGCTCTTCCCTTCTCCAGGGGATCTTCCTGACCCAGGGATCAAACCCACATCTCCTGCACAGACAGGTGGGTTCTTTACCATGGAGCCATCAGGGAAATCCGATGGTGGGGGTACCATCCTGTAAAACACCATCTCCTGCAAAGCAGGGGTGGGCAGGCTTCGCGGGGGTAGCTTCTGCTGCCCAGTGCAAGCTTCTGTCCTTGCAGTTGTGTGGGGGAGGGGAGAGGAGCACTCGGGGATTTGTCATAAGCAGCCAAGCTCTCCAGCAGGGCTGGATGGGGGTGGTGGCCCTGGGGATCAGGGCCCCCCCAGACACCCCACTGCAACTGCTTCCCAGTCCCTCCCTGGCTGACCCTGCTCCCAGCTGGCTCCCACTCGCCATGGACCTCACCCAGCAGGGCTGCCCCTCCTCCGGCCCTGCACCAGCCACACTGACACAGGCTCACAATTCTGTCCAGAAAAACTCCCCCTGGACCCGACCTTCAAATTATCCCGGTGTCTCCTGCTCTCACCTTTCAGATCTGCTCTGGAAAGAGCAGTCGCCTCCAGCCCCTCTTCCCTTCTGTCACCAAGGTGTCCCCCCTGCAGAAAACAACGCCAGACTCCTTGAAGCGCTTCCCTCCTGGTGCCTGTCCCAGCCTAGGCTGCACTGGGGATGCACAGAATAATCCAAAATCTACGCTGGGATGCTCCTGCAGCCCAGAATGCTCCTGCAGCCCAGACCTCTTGGTGTGGGGAGATGGTCCTGGAGCTGCGCCAGCCGTTCTGAGCGAGTCGGAGCGCTGCGGTCATTTACAGCCGCGAATGAGTCCTTGTTCTTCGAGTCCCTGCCAAGATTTGGAGCTGGTTCCCACTGAACTCATCCCTGGCGCCATCTGCGGTGAGAGTAAGGGGTGAGGGCCCTCTTGGCTCTCTCTCTCTCCTCAAACCCCCTCTCCAACCTCCCCTACTCCCGCTCCAGGGTCCGCCAGCTGGAGGCAGGAGCCTGGAGGAGCGGGAAGAAGCAGAGAAGCCCTGCCCATCAGGTGCTGTGGACATGGGGCCCTGTCTCTGGCCACTTGCAGGGGTGTGGAATGGACACCCTTGGGCACTTCTGCGGCCACTCAGGGACCCCCAGTTGGGCTCTTGCAGCTCTCTCTCCTGCCACGGCCTCAGGAATCCAAGGTCCACCCCCCGTCCTCCTCTCTTGGCCCTTTGCCCCTCTTGGCTGCCCATGAATCTAAGGGAACCCCCAGGCTGGCTCACACGGCCGTGGCCCACTTTGCTGGGAGACACACTCCCTTTGTTGAATTAAAGGCAAAGCGGGAAGCAGCTGACACCAGGCCTGAGACAGAACAGACACCAGCCAGTATGCCATCCCTGCGGCACTCAGTGTCATGCCTCAAGCTCAGTGACGCTCCCCAGGAACACCCCCCCACCTCCCGCCGCCCCGCGCACTGCATCTAGGGTGAGAAGCAGGCCCCCGCAGGGCAGGCTGGGTGCCCTGGCAGCTCTGTTCAAGCCCCGCTTCACCCGTGCTCTCTGGCCCGTGGTTTCCATGTAACCTTACAGCCTTGCAGCCCCTTGTTAGCCTCCAGCTGTGAAAATGTAGGCCTCCTGCCAGCAACCCCCCTCTCTATCATCCGATAGCACTCACAGCCCAGCACCCGGCACACTTGGCTGGGTCTAACCCGGCGGCTGGCTTTTCTTCCTTAGCACGGTCACACAAACCTGGGTTCAAATCCCAGTGCTACCGCTTAGGAACCATGGGGCTTTGGACTTCTAAGACCCTCTGTTTTCTTTTCGTCTGCAAAATGGGGTTGGCTCAGCTGCCTCCCAGGACTGCCACGATGTTTAGTTGAGGTGGGGCCTGGGTCACACCCAGCTGGAGGACATTTTCCACACGTTTTCTTTCCCCTCTGTCCTCGGGCCAGTTCTGGCCTCACTGTATGTGTGTGTTCCTGCTCCCACACTCTAGGATATCACTACCGCTTCCTGTCCTCCCCAGTCTCAGTTAGTGGTTCCCTCCCCTGGCTCCGTCTGCTGCCCTGTTAGACTGGGAACGTTGCAAGGGCAGGGAGCTCCTCCAGGCCTTAAGGTACTCTTTTTATTTTTTAATATTACTTCATCTATTTGGCTGCTCTGAGTCTCAGTTGCGGCATGTGGGATCTTCGAGATTCATGACACAGGCGGGATCTTTAGTTGCCGCATGCAAACTCCTAATTGTGGCACGTGGGCTCTAGTTTCCTGACCAGGGATCGAACCCTGGCCCCCCTGCATTGGAAGCACAGTCTTAGCCCCTGGACCACTAGGGAAGTCCCTAAGTGAAAGGAAGAAAGAAACTGAAGTCACTCAGTTGTGTCCAGCTCTTTGCGACCCCATGGACTGTAGCCTGCCAGGCTCTTCCGTCTATGGGATTTTCGAGGCAAGAGTACTGGAGTGGGTTGCCATTTCCTTAGGTACTCCTAAATGTTTGTTGGAGGTGTAAACAGATGGTAGCTGAAAAGCCGTCGTGGACTCGGAAATCACTCTGAACCTGACTGTGGCTCTGAGCCTGAACTGTGGAAGGCTTCAGGTGGCTGCCAGCTGGAGCAGCCTGGACCCCAGAGGGACTGCTTGGAGGCACAGGTCCAGGAGAAGCGGGGGAAGCTGGGCTGCTATGGTCCAGGCTCCGGGGTGCTGACACCCCAGTAAAAAGAAGGGACACTGGAGGCAGTTAGCGCCATCGTCAGGTCAGAACCCAGTTGTCTTCCTCCAACAGCAGGCCCTCCTCCTCCCTGTTCTTGGCCCGCCATCTCCCGACCGGCCGCCCTCACTGGGCCACAGAGACGGCCTCATCCCTCCACATTGTTGGAGACAGATCCACCCGAGATCTGAGGTTCTTTCTGCCGCAGACCGGAGCCAAAGCCATCCCCTTCCACAATCCCATCCCTCTGACCTTAAAATAACGAATCCCAGAAGAATACAGAACAATGGTCGTCTATTTTTATAGATTTCCCCAGAATTGTAAAGACGGGCTTAATTGCACTAGCAGATTTCATCATTTTCTAGAAACATTCCTCAAGTGGGGATCATTTTTAAGACACTTGGATGGATGTCTTCCTGCCGGGACAAACAGGAAGGTGGCCCCGACATGATGACAGCATGGCCCGCCTCCCTGGGCCTGGCATGGCCCCTTGGATACAGGACAGGAGGAGGGGAGGGGGAGAGGCCTCAGTGCGGCCACTTTCCTGGTGGTTTTGGTTGGGTTCTGGGCTTCCCTGGTGGTTCAGATGGTAAAGAATCTGCCTGCAATGGGAGAGACCTGGGTTCAATCCTTGGGTCGGGGAGATCCCCTGGAGAAGGGAATGGCTACCCACTCAAATATTCTTGCCTGGAGAATATCATGGACAGAGAAGCGTGGCGGGCTACAGTCCACAGCGTAGCAGAGTCGGACACCACTGAGCGATTATCACTTTCACTTTACTTTTGGTCGGGTTCCAACCTCCGGACCCCCATGAGGAAACACCAGGCTATCACTGTGCTTGCCAGGCTGCCTTGAAGCTTCATTGCGAGAACCAGACGGGAGGAGATGCTTAAATGTTGCAAGTGGTTCCTGAGCTGAGATCTGGGGACTAGGGAGACGTTGGCCGGGTGAGGGGGTGGTGGTCTGGGCAGAGAGGACCGCAGAGGGGGCTGCAGAGTGGGGCGGTGGCCTGTGTGTGCAGGAAGGACATGGGGTGGGCTTGCTGCGGGGGTGGGGGTGAGCACTGTTCATCTCCCCTCCTGTCCTTCCCGGCCCAGCTGGGACCCTGGGGGATCACTGACCACCCCTTCCTCCAGCCTCTGCACCCACACCCTGTCTCTGCTGTGCCCTATACCTCAGCCCTGACTCAAGGCTCCTTGTTTTATGACAAAATTAAAATATTGTTATAGTTAAACAGTCACCACCACTAGCCCAGAGATATAAAGCGCAGTGTAACGTCCTCTCCCCTCCCCCTCTCCTGAGGGGGAGCCCCTGGGGCCGGCTCAGCGAGGTCTCACTGCATGAGCATCACGTGACAAAGCAGACCCACTGTGACATCCAGATGTGCCAGTGGGTCCCCTGGGACTAGCCTGAGTCCTGCAGGGGAGAGGGTGTCTAGCTTGTTCCCTGGAGCTCCAAATATCAGTGTGGCCGAGCTTGGAGGAATTATCAGGTGTGGAGGGCCATCATCCCTGTTCTGGGGTCCCCCAGGGAGCCCGACCTCATTCCCCTGGGGACCCAGCCCAGGGCTGAGCTGGAGCCCCCAGAAGAAACTGGCCTGGCCTCTCGCCAGCCCCGCACCCCCTACAGGCGGGTGGGGGGCCCACGCCTCACTTCCACAACCAAATAAATCCTGCTCCTCACTCCAAGTGGCTCCAACGAATGATCTTCTCACGATTTAACAACCTGGCCAGCATGTTCTCCGTGGCTCGCTACCGACCTCAATTTAGAACTGTCTGCTGGTCGGCTGCAGGAGAAGGAAGGTGCAGGGCGGGCGGGGGGACAGGGCGCACTGAAGCCGGGGGGCTTGGGCAGCTGAAGTCCAGGGGTGGGGAGGTGGCCACTGCTGACCCAGGAAACATGTCTTCACTTGGTTTCTTGCCTCCTTCCTCTTTGCTTCTCCTCCTTCTCCAGCTTTGGGTCATCTCAGGCCTGTGCTTTTTATCCAACATGGCTTCTTGACCTTTGGGAAGGAGGGTGGTTGGGAGCGTGGGGTCTGGCATCTTCCAGCCCCTGGGGAGGGGTTGCAGCTGCCCTCCACACCTGCTGAGAAACTGAGAGTTAGCAGCTGGACCCCCTGATTCCAGACTCTTCCTGCAAAATGGAGCCCTTACACACTCGGCTTTGAGCGTGTTGGGAAGCGTAGAGTCATGTGTGAAAAGCACTCGGCATGCCACCTGCATCCATGGAGTATGGGGACACAGGGGGACTGAAGCTATCACTCTGTCCCTTTCCTTCCCCGGCAGAAGAGCGGTCTGTGACCCACACCGGCCTCCCCATCCTGGTCTCTCTGGCCAACAGGGCCGTCTCCTTCGGCTGCAGCATCACCTACCCCTACACCCCCGAGTTCAAGGACTTCATAGTCAACTACTACTACGTGGACCTCCAGGGCCAGACCAGCTCCGAGGAGAAGATCAGCTGTCAACCTGGTACAGGCAGTGAGAACCAGACCCACACCACTGTCTGTCCCATCACCCTCAAGCCGCCTAGCGCATCTGCCACCGGCACCTACTACTGCTCCGTGCACTGGCGGGACTTCAGTATGGTCGGCAAGGGCACGTTCATCCTGGTCAGAGGTGAGCTTGGAGCGAAAGTGGGGAATGTGCCTCCCCGCTCAGCTTTGGCACAACAGAGCTGAGCTGCCTCCGGAAGCCCCTGGCCACACAGGTGTGCCGAGATGCCCACCTTTGTGGGGAAAGGGCAGAGTCTGGGGTATGGATCGGCTCTGGCCACCTCTGGCAGGCCCTTGTCCTTGGGGTCCCTTTCGCACCATGGGTCGTGTGAGTGCAGAACAGAACCCGGGGGCCTGTGTGTGTTTGTGGAGACCTGTGAGCGTGCACGCGGCTCATGGACATCTTTCTGGGGGCAGATTCCTAGTTTTCATCACATTCTCAGAGGAGTGAATAATGACTCCCAGAAGTTAATAAGAACAGCCCGTCACCAAAGTCATGACCCTCTGACCCAGCTCTACCATTCCCACTGGTCGTGCCAGGGTTTCAGAAGGCCATGGACCTGGGCTTGGCCCCCCAGTCCTGCGGTTTGCCAGGATGTGACCTTGGACTTGCTCTTCATGGCAACACCCCGCCTGTCAGAGGCTTTTCTTGGGATGAGAGGGATCCTGAATGCAAGGGCTGGTGCCTGGTGGCAGGATGTTCTGGTTGAACTCCAGACACACATGTGCCTGCCACGTGGTTGGCGCTCTGCCATTTTTTGGTCCTCCACATGGATGGAGGGATGGAGGGAGAAAGAGGTGGACGAAGGGGTGGGTGGCTCAAGGGAAACGGCTGGACTGTGCCCTTGCCTACCCCTGGCGCAGGGCAGCACCTGTCAGGCCTGGTACAGACTCCGCCCCAACCCCTGCTTCACCTCACCTCTCCTGCACGTGTGAGCACTACATCACGGGTGGAGAGCGCTACATCACCCCAGGAGGTGACGTGGCTCGCTCAGGCCCTGGAAGCGCCTTTCAGTGGAGCCAGTGCCTTGAGGCAGGGGCACCTAAGGAGCAAAGGATGTGGTCCTTGCCCTTGCCAAAAATCAAGGCAGTGAACACAGGAAGGGGCTTGGCCAAGGCGAGTGTGGGGTGGTGGAGGACCTCAGCAGAGGTGGGGTCCGGGGGTCCTAGTCGGGGAGAGTTGTAAGGAGGGCTGGGGGTGGGGTGTGCCTCTCCAGACAACTGACCTCTCTGCTTCCCTGCCCTCACCCAGACACAGGGTACCAGGAGCCCCCCAGAGCCCCCAGAAGCTCCTGCTTTTCTGCTTCTTTGGCATCCTGGCCGTCCTGAGCATCCTGGCCACAGCCTTGCTTCTCTGGAAGAAGGTAAGAGATGAGCACCCATGGCAACCCCCGCCCCCACCCCACTCACCATGGCTTAGGGACAGCCCCTCCCAAGTGGGGTGCCTGGAATAGGTGCTTCTTGGGGCCATTTGCCCCCGGGACCCCCTGCCTCGCCCCACCCCGACCCCCATGGCCACCAGATCCTTTTTGATCTTGTTGCGGGAGGTCAGGACTCTTGAGTCTTTTCCGGGGTCTCAGGTTCCTTCGAGTGTCTGATGGAAGCTGCAGGCCTGCATTTGTACCATTTCTAGCTCTCTAAGTTTCCAAAACCTTATCTCATATTTTCTGTGCGTGCATGCTAAGGCGTTTCTCATGTTCAACTCTGTGCGACCCTATGGACTGTGGCCCACTAGGCTCCTCTGTCCATGGGGATTCTCCAGGCAAGAATACTGGAGTGGGTTGCCATGCCCTCCTCCAGGGGATCTTTCTGACCAGATTCGACCCAGGGATCAAACCAGCATCTCATGTCTCCTGCGATGGCAGGCTCCTTTTCCACTAGCACCACCGGGGAAACCCATATTCTCTGGATCCCTGGCAACCCAGAAGGAAGGAAGGAATGTTTCCTCAGGGCCGCTGGGTGCTGGGCACCCTCCCCTGCGCGCTCTGGTCAGCTGACCTCCGTCACTTCTTCCCGCTTTACAGCTCTGAACAGTGAGGTTCAGAGGACCGGCTCACAATATGTTTCTTTCCCGCTGCGGCTCTTCCAAGCACAGGGACAGGTGGGAAGGCTCTGAGTCTGTCTTCAAGAGCAGCCCCCAGGTGGCAGCCTGGGTGTTGGACACAGTAATCTGAGGCAGGGGTGCCGAGGGACTCACCCCCACCTGCGGACCCCCAGCCCGGGCATAGCTGTGTGAACACACAGGTGTCTTCCACGGGCAGGATGAGGGCAGAGCTGTGTCTAGGCAAGAACTTGAGCTACTTCAGCCCTTGCTCTGCCAAAAAAAAAAAAAAAAGATTTTAATGATTAGATCTCGGTGTCCAGCGAAGCGAGGGAGGCCGTGGTGCAGAGTAGGAGGTCACTAAAGAGGGGACGACAGGAGAGGCCAGAGCTCAGAAGCCTCAGCTTGACTTCTATCCCAGCCCCTCCCCCTGCCACACTGCCTCAGAGACCCCGTACCTCCTTCCCCTCGCCCTTCCGCCTTCCCTCCCCTCCTTCCAGGAACAGGTGCTGAGTGTCTAGTGTGTGCCAGGCTCTGGCCTAAGTGCCAGACCTGGTAGAAGGCAAGACAGAGGCAGCCCCTGCCCTCCTGTCAAGTTTCCACCCTCTCTGAGCCTCAGTTTTCTCCTCCAGAAGTGGGGTTAAGGATGGATCCCCTCCTTCATCTGAAAAGGTGGGCGAGACCACATTGGCCAGATGCCAGCAGGTGCCTGGCCCCCATGGGAGCACAGTGCAGGGCGCCTCCTGCTGTTGTCTGTGCACTTGGGGGCGGGGGCGCGGGGGTGAGAGCCCGGCCTCGAAGGGGAGAGGGCTCGGAAGGCCGGGAGCTGCCGTGGGGTTTGTGCCGCCGAAGAATTTCCCAGAGTTCCCTGGAGCTGCATCCAAATCCGGATGTGGACCCTGTAGACGCTGCCCCCAGAACTGGACAGCCCGCATGGTTTGAACCCTAAGCTGAGCACAGGAACAAAGCACGCAGCGGGGGTCCCCGGCCAGATATAGGCCAGCCCGCCCGCCTCGGAGGCCCAGGAGGAAAAGGGACAGAGGACCCCAGGAGCACATCTGATAAACGCATCAAAGCTGGGAGCTACTGACTCAGAAGAGGTAGATGAGTCCTGTCCTGAAAGCGGGTTCGAGGGCTCCCACTCAGCGTGAGGTCAAGGTGGGCTTCCCGGAGCAGGCAGCCTCCGACGTTGGTCCGTCCTCGTCCTTGCAGGGCATTGGATACAGCAAGCATCCCTCCTCCATGGCACACTCCATCCTTGGTTCTGGAGTCCCCAGGGGAACCATGCGCTGGGTCACCCACATTTCTGTGGCCTCTGTATGTCGGCACGTCCCAGGCCCCTTCCTCAGAGCTCCCCTCATTTGTCTATACTCTTCCATGACTGCTACACTCCAGGGATTACAGCCCCACCCAGTGTGACTGCCCCGAGCCCTCCACGTGCTCCAGATCACATCTTCTCCATCCAAGTGCCCATGGGCATCTGCACCCACCTTGTCAGGAACAGCGCTCCTTGGTCCCCAGCAGCCAGCATCATCCCAGCAAGTAGCAGCACGCCCCAGATGTTCAGACCGGAAGCCCTGGTGCTGTGCCTGTCTCCCCGCCGCCCCCACGGCTGATCCCTGGGCCCGTCCTGCTGGCAGTCTGTCCACGATCTAGCTGCAACCCCCAGCCCAGGCCTCCATCACCCCTTGCCCGGAATACGGGTCTCCCTGTCCTCCACTTCTTCTTCTCACTCTGCCCCCGACAGCCGTGTTTGTATGTCACCGCCTCTCCCCCCACCAGAGTGTAAGCCCCAGAAAGAAGCCCCAGACTTGGTGTCTGGGGGAGCCTGACACACAGTGTTTGTGAAAGGAATGATGGAGTAGTGAGCGCTGAGACCTGCAAGATGAGTCTGAGGTGGCCAGGCTGCAACGTGGGCAAGGTGACAGTATTGCTCCCACCTTACAGAGCGGGAAACAGAGGCTTTATGGATTTCCTGAGCAGCTGAACAGTGTATTCATTTGAAAATCACAGTCAGAAGGGTACATGCTGATGGTCTGGGACGGGGCACCCGAATGGGGCAAGGCTGGCTCCAGGGAGCGTCACTTCCACCGCAACACAATGCACTGTTTCCAGGACCTGGATTCTTTCTCACTCTCCACTCCTGTGTCCGGACAGACAAGCAAGCTCTGAGAAGTCCGTCCCAGCCCCTGGCAGACCTGGACTCCTTCTTGTGACCCCACAGTGTCTCTTACCTTCCCAGTGGCCTCCCCCTCCACCCCCAGCCTCAGTGGAGCACCACAAGGCCAGGCCTACCTGGGTCTTGTCACCAAGGAGTCCAGGAGAGCCCCTGCCCATGAACCCACACCCACCAGCTCTGGCAGTGAAGCAGGTGTCACAGAGGAGGGGCACTCAATTTGAGAACAGGGCACCTGGGTTTGATCCAAGCAGTCACCCACTAGCTGGACAAACTTGAGTCTCCCCTTCTGGAAAGCGGGAACTCCATGCCCACTTCCTCAGGCAATTATGAGAATTAAAGTAACAAAGAGATGGTTGGACAGCATCACTGACTCAATGGACATGAATCTGAGCAAACTCCGGGAGACAGAGAAGGAAAGGGAAGCCTGGCACGCTGCAGTCCATGAGACTGCAAGGAGTTGGACATGACTTACTTAGAGACTTAGCAAGAATAAGTCCTAGAATTCTTTGTAAACTGTAAAGTGCTGCCTGAATGTCTACCCCTGTCTGTCTGGGAGACCTACACATCCCAGAAGAGCCAAAACCCCAGGTATTGTCAGGGCAGCATCTTGGTCAATCACACAGACCTGGCTTCAAATCCTGCCCCTGCCGCTTCTGGCTCTGTGGCCTTGAGCAAGTTGCCAGCCCTCTCTGAGCCTTCACAGCCTCCTGTGTGGATCAGGGATGCGTGTGAAGACTGGTCTTGCAGGTTTGTGGAGGGGCACAGGAGGTCAGGCAGGTCACGCATTAGAGCCCCACTTGGCATCCAGTGAGGCTCTGTCCTAGTCCTGACCCATTATTATGCTGTGACTGGGGATGGCGCTGGCTTCTGCCGGAGAGTTAAGTAGCTCTCGAGAGCTAATCCCAAGTAAATGGGCTGGGGACTGGCAGGCAGCCAGGGTTTTTAATTAGCTCCTGCCCCGAGATGAGGCTGTTGTTGCTCCACTGTTGGCAGCACGGTGCCTGCGATGAGAGGGGGGCGTGTGGACAGCCTCCTTCTGCCTCTGCACGACCTCCCGGCTCCCAGCGCCCACGCCTCCCGGAAGGCCCCCACCCACCCCACCGCCCCCCGCATCCTCGGCCACTAGAGTTTCTTGCAGCACCCGGCACAAGCTTTCTGAAACCACCTTCTGATCCTGGCGTGTCCTGCTTGCAGCCTTCAGACCTTTTTCACCATCCACCCTCTGCTTGCAGCCTGGCACAGCCGCCCTGATCCATCCCAGGCAGGTTTGCGTCTCTGACCATGCTGATCATATTTTCATTTCTCTAGACCTTCAGGCCCAAGCACCTGCTGCTGCCTCTTCCTCTCCTTCCTCTCTTCCAAACTAAGAGGACTTAAAAAAAAAATCTTTGGCTGCGCTGGGGTTTCATTGCTGTGCCTGGGCTTTCTCTAGCTGCCGAGAGCAGGCTCTAGGTTCAACGGCGTGCGCAGCACGTGGCATCTTCCCACGTCCCCTGCGTTGACAGGTGGATTCTCAACTCCTGGACCACCAGGGAAGTCCCGGCCTTCAGGTTTTTAACAGCCCTTTCTGCCGGGCGAGGTGCTTGTTTCCTCTCATGAGCCAGAGGCTCTATCTCTGTTGGTCAGCGCAGGAACCACGCTTGGGAAAATTGCTGGTTCATCGTCCATCTCTCCACTGGGTCCTAAGCTCCAGAGGGCAGGGTTGGGGCCCCCATGCCCATGCTGCCTGGTTCACTAGAGGTCCCTGGCGAGTGTGTGTTATTGGCCAAGGGCCACCTAAGTGACACCCACATGGCAAGCACTTACTTCCTCGTCAGTTCCCTGAATCTGTGCAATATTCTATCAAAGGAGGGTTATTGCTGAAGAAACTGATGTCCACAGTGGGGGCGAAGGCAGAGCCCATGAGGGACAGAGAGGACTGGACACCTGCTATGGCTGGTGCTCACTCAGCAGCCCTCCTCAATAATCGGCCCTGTAGCCGGGGACTCTGTCTCCCTGCTGGCCCTGTGTCCTACAGCACCCACCTCCCCAGAACCAGGCCCTGTGTGGTGGGTGGGGTGCCTCGACAGAATCTATCATTTCCAGTATCCCTCGGCAGGTGAATGATTTGACGTAGGTCTTGAAGGTGTTTGGGTTTCCCAGTTGACGCTAGTGGTTAAAAAAAAAAAAAAAAGAACGCCTGCCAATGCAAGAGACATAAGAGACGGAGGTTTGATCCCTGGGTCTGGAAGATCCCCTGGAGGAGAGCATGGCAACCCACTCCAGTATTCTTTCCTGGAAAATCCCATGGACAGAAGAGCCTGGGGAGGCTGCAGTCCATAGAGTCGCAAAGAGTCAGACACGACCGAAGTGACTTAGCATGCATGCACGCATTACGGGTATTTGCCACGTTTCTCGGGTGGAAGGTGCTGAGTGATCAATTTCCAAGTGGCCTCATGGGTATCTGCCATCCTTTCCTCTGTGGGGTCTGGGGAGAAGGGGAGCTGCTGGTCCCCAGCCTGAAGACCCTGATTCCTTTCCCCTAGAAACAGATGAGGGCTCTGTGGAAGCATGCTGCCAAGAAGTGCCCGGGCCCCAGTGCCACCAGCAACCCGGGGCAGCCTCCATCAGAATCCGTCTACACGGTGAGTCCTCCACCCCCTGAGGCCTGACTCAGGGACTGGTTCCCTGGGTCGGTCAGAGTTCCAGCTGTGTGACTTCTCTGTGAGGTCTGAGCCTCCACTTCCTCATCTGTGAACTGGGGACCAGTATTCCCGCCCTGTGGGATTTCTGTGAAGGTGAACCGGGGTTACAGGTTTGTGGCCCTGGCCCCCGGCAGACACGTAGATGGGAGGTGCCGCTGGGGCGCCCTCCTTGGCATGCCCCGCCACTTCTGGAACAAGGGGGCGACCAGGGCACAGTGGTGAGGAATGAAGAAATTTCCTCCATCTGACCAAATGACAGTGACCAGCTCACCAACTCCTTCCTGCTTTTATTGCACAAACAACATTGGAGTACAAGAAGAATCACAAAAAGAGGAAAAGGGCAGGCAGTGTCCCACACCCTAAATAGAGCAAGGAGTTTCAATTCTTCATTATCTCCTTCCCCACCACGCACACACACACACACACGCACACATGCACGCACAGCTTTATGTCCTTACAGCCAAGCAGAGGCATAGCCGGCCTGCCCACCTGGTCAGCACGTGGCTATTTTGCCCAGGGGCTGGGATGCCGACACACATTCCTTTCCAGTTGCATCTATTTTAGCTGAATAAGGAACATATGCTCATTGTCAAGAAAGTGAAGAATAAAGGCTACCCAGTGTCAGCTGCGGTCTCAACTCTACGGGACCTTCAGGCCCACCAGGTGCGGGTCTTGGTGCCACATCTGGGAGGTGCACAGCCATGCTGGGGGTCCTGCAGGGTCCCCCAGGGCATGTTCTGGGACTCTGCCTGTACGAGCTCCAGCTGTTCCTGTCCCCACCACCCTGACCCGTACATGAAACATGGGTCTTTCCTCAGTGTCCAAAAATCCCCACACAGAAGGTGTTCAGAATATGACCCTGATTATCAAGGATGAGGTAGATGGGGACAAGGCGAAGACAGGGTTCCTTCAGGGCAGCACTGATGACCTCAAAGAGGACACAACACTGCCAGCTCTCCCAGTGCCTGTGCCCCCACTCCCACTCCAGGGAATTTCCAGCAGCCACTGCTTCCCACGTGGCCCCAGACTTCCCCACAGTCTCTTTTCTCCCAGCAGCTTACCATGGTATTTTCCCTAGAAGGAATTCTGATGTCAGCTGTTAAATAAAAACATTTCTCTCTCTCCATACACACACACACACATACACATGATCTTTCTATATATATCAAATAGAAGAAAATAACCATCATCCTAAACCTGTCTTCTTCCAGGATAAATGCTAGTAACATTGACTTCTATACCTTGCAGTCTTTTCTGTAAACACATACCGAGAGACCCATACACACACTCTCACACACACACTTTTTTTAAAGAAAATTGGAGTAGTACCTCTATTTTTGTTCATGTTACAATATCTCATGAACATCTTTTCACATGAATAAATATCCTTCTCCAAGGTTATTTTTAATGGAAGAGACTCACTTTTGCATGGAGCATCTTTCTTGCCTGTGTTTAGACTTCTTTGAGACTCAGGCTAACTTTGCTGAAGTGTGAGGAAGAGGTCCGATGACCCTGCCAGGTTGCTGGGTGGTTCAAGAGGCTTTAAGCCTGGAAAGGAGCTGGGAAGAGAGGCCACAGACTCTGCCAGCCCTTGAGACCTGTTCCTAGTAGCTAGGGTTGGATCTAGGCAAGTAAGAATGATATGAACAAGCGTGATGATGATGTCAGGGGTCGTTTGTTGAGTACTTACTACATGCCTGGAGCTGTGGTACACCTGTCATCTCATTAACACTCATAATGGGGCTTTAGGGTATGTGTGTTGTCCTCATTTTATTTTCTAGTTGTCTATTGCTGTTAAGTTGAGATATGATTGATTATTTTTTATATGATTTATTTTTGTATGTTGACTATATAAAGAGTAACCTTGCTGAACTCACTTCAGTTTCAGTTCAGTTCAGTTTGGTTGCTCAGTCATGTCCGACTCTTTGCAACCCCATGAATCGCAGCACGCCAGGCCTCCCTGTCCATCACCAAATCCCGGACTTCACCCAGACTCACGTCCATCAAGTCAGTGATGCCATGCAGCCATCTCATCCTCTGTCGTCCCCTTCTCCTCCTGCCCCCAATCCCTCCCAGCATCAGAGTCTTCTCCAATGAGTCAACTCTTCGCATGAGGTGGCCAAAGGACTGGACTTTCAGCTTTAGCATCATTCCTTCCAAAGAAATCCCAGGGCTGAACTCACTAATTAATTCTAATCCTTTCTCTGTAAATTCCTTTAGTTTTTTTTGTGGCCCCAGCCATGTCATCTATGAATGATAGAAGTTTCATTTCTTTCTTTTTCACCTTCAGGCCTGTATTTCTTATTTTCTTGTCTTACTGCACTGCCTCAGACAGTGATGGTGAATAGGAGTGGCCACAGTGGACAGGGAGAGACCTTTGTGTACTTCCCCTGTCTACTTTCTTTCTCCCTTTCGTTGTATTTACTTATCTGGCTGCACTGGGTCTTAGTTGTGACGTGCAGGATCCTTGGTTGTGGCACTTGAACTCTTGACTGCAGCAGGCAGGATCTATTCCCAGGCCAGGGATTGAACTCAAACCCCAGGATTGGGAGCGCGGAGTCTTAGCCACTGGGTCACCAGGGAAGTCCCTCTCCTCCATTTTCTTTGGATACTTTGATCACTGATTTTTAATCTTCCTTCTTTCCTAATTCATGCACTTAAAGCTATGAACTTTCCTTTAAAAGTGGCGTTAGCTGCATCCCACAAATTTGATATGCCATATTTTCGTTATTGTTCAGTTTAAATTTCCCACTGAGATTTCCTTCTTCCTCGATGAGTTATTTAGAAATATTTTGCTTGATTTTCAAATGCTTAATTATTTTCTAGTTTTGTTGTTTTTTATTCCTTACTAATTCTATTGTGATCAGAGAATACCTTCTGTATGATTTCAATCCTTTGAGGTCTTTAGAAATCTGCTTTATGTCAGCTTACATTTCAAATGCATTTTTTTTTCCCAAATGCATTTGAAAAGAACTTGCATTGTGTGTGGCTGAGTGAGTGAGTGTTCTGTGTGACAGGGAGGTCAAGCTTATTGATTGTGTTGTTAAAGTATGCCATATCTTTATTGGGTTTTTGTCTATTAGATGTTAAGTGAATCAAGTTAAAATCTGCCCATATGATTGTAGATTATATATTTCTCCTTCTAATTATGTCAATTTTTGTTTTTTATTCATGTGGGAAAATGCTCATGATATATTGTGACAAAAAAAAAAGGCTATCCTACTCCAATTCGGTGTGTGTGTGTGTGTGTGTGTGTTTGTGAAAATTGACCGATTAAGGAGCATGGATTTGGATTGAGCCAGAGATGCAGGGGTGCAAAGCTTAGTTTTTTTGCTCATGAGTTCTGCAACTTAAACTTTCTGAGTCTTGGTTCCATAATCTGTGACATAGGGCTGATGTACTGTTTTCCATTTATAGTTTGCAAACATGTTATTATTTCTTCCATCTTCTCATTTTGAACCCACAACCCCTCCAGTGACCCCACCCTTTCTCCACGACTCCTGTTAACAGGTCTGTCAAAATTCTGCCTTCAGTTTTTCTCTCTCTCCTTTCTGACCCACTTAGTCAGGTTTTCTGCCCACCTGTTCTCTCTGCCCACCAAAGCCTTCCTTCTCAAGGTCAATGTTGGCCTCCACGATATTAAACCCAGTGGTCCGCTGGGTCCTCCTCTTCCCTGGTGAGCTGCGGTGTCTGAGGCCAGCAAGTGTGCCCTCCTCCTGGACATGCTTTCTCTACTTGCTTCCAGAACATTCCACCCTCCCGTGATGCCTCTCTGACTCACGGCCATACATCCTCAGCCTCCTTCACTGGTTCCTTCTTAGAAACCAGAGGAATCCTCACCTCTAAACGTTGGAATCCAGGCTTAGAGCCCTTTCTCTTTGAGCTTCTCTCCCCTCCCTGGGTAATTTCATGCAGCCTCAACCCTTTGAGACCGTCTACACTCTGACAGCTCCCTCATTTCTTTGTCCAGCCCAGACACCTCCTCTGAACGCCGGAACCAGCTCTATTCGGACCCCTCATCATCTTCTCTCTTAAACCAGCCTCCGGTTCTTCACCCACGGAACTGCCTCTTTTCACAGTCCTCCTGATGCAGAGAGTGATCGCTCCACCCTTCCCGTTGCTCAGGTTAAACACTCTGAAGCTGTCCCTTCCTCGTCTCCCTGCATCACTGCTCCTGTCGGGTCTATCATCACAGCTTAACTCCAAACACATCCGGAATCTGAATCTTCTCACCCCTCCAGGGCTGATGCTGGTGGGAACCACCACCATTTCTTGCCTGGAGCCCTCCATTTGGGTTCTCCTTCTTTCTTCCTTCCTTTCTCTCTCTCTCTTTCTTGTATTTGGCTGTGTCGGGTCTTAGCTGTGGCATCTAGTGCCCTGACCAGGGACTGAACCCGGGCCCCTGTGTTGGGAACGTGGAGTCTTAACCACTGGACCACCAGGGAAGTCCCCCTGCAATTGGTTTCTGATCAGCTGACCCGTTATTACCCTAGCCCCACCATCTGTGCTCCGATCAGCAGCAGCGGAGTCACCCACTCCAAACATAGGTCCCATCCCTCTCTGCTCTGAGCCCTTGGTGAGCCTCGGTCCTCTGGGAAGCAGACACCAGGGCAGCAGTAAATGTGTGATAGTGGTGTTCGGGGGACCACCTGTGAGAGCGAATGGAAATGACTGGGAGAGCTGATGCAGAGCTGGTTCTGCGTAAAGGAAAGGGCGAAGGAAGGCAGAGAGGATGTGCTGACCTCTGCACAGTCGGGCGCGCAGGAGCGGTGTCTCCCAGGGCTGCCGGGCTCAGCCATTGGCTGGGGCAGCCCACGGGGGTGTGGCCTCTGTGCACACAAATGCTGGGTCTCAGAGCCCAGCAGGCAGGCCCTGGGTCAGTGTTGATGATCCCTGGAGCTGAAGGTCTGCGGATCACACTCACGACCGTCTAGTGAGGTGGATTTCTCCATCTTGTGGTGGGGCCTTGGTGTTGGCTGTGTGTGCGCCCCCCTCTCTGGGGTTCTGTCTGGAGCTGTCGTGGGGCCCCTCCCTCGCTCCCATCTCCCTGCACAGGGGGCACCTTTGCAGGGAGGCCTTTCTGACCTCCTCATCCCTCACCTCAACACCCCCACCTGCCCCTGCTGTGATCCAGCCTCCTTCCCTTCCTTCTCCAGGTCTCTCCATGGCCCTTACGACCACTGTTTGCTTTCTGACTGTGGTCTGTCTGGGACCCCAGGGCCCCGCACATAGCAGGCGCTCAGCAGTCAGCTGAGTGGAGGCCCGCTCTTGGCTCCCGGGTGCCTGGGGTTCCCTGGAGGCTCCGTGCTGGGCATAGTGGGCACTCCATGGCAAACGTGGGGCACCATGGATGCCTCCCTTCAGCTCTGCTCCAGCTTCCGCCTGGCCCAGCGCCCTCATTCTCGTGCTCAGTCTCCAGCCCTCCCGCTCCTCCTGGCAGGAACAGGGGCCTTTCCAGCACACCCCTGATGCTGTCACTTCCCATCCAGAAACCTCCAGTGACTCCCCACTGCCAGGTCCTTAGCTGGCACATGAGGCCTTCACTGGAGGCCTAGCCCAGCCCTGCCTTCCCGGACTCCTGTTAGTGCCGTGGGCCGTTCGCTTCAGACATGCCAGGATCCTGACCTAGAACAGAAGTGCTCCGTCCCTCCTAAGTATCGCTTCTTGCTGAACAGGGCTCCCGGATCTGCCCCTAGAGTGAAGTGTGTGAAAGTTGCTCAGTCGTGTCCAATTCTTTGCAACCCCATGGACTTTACAGTCCATGGAATTCTCAGGGCCAGAATACCCGAGTGGGTAGTCTTTCCCTTCTCCAAGAGGTTTTCCCAACCCAGGGATCGAACACAGGTCTCCTGCATTGCAGGCAGATTCTTTACCAGCTGAGCCACAAGGGAAGCCCCCAGAGGGAATCAGGCAAATCTCAGGTGTCCATGAGACACAACTCTTGTGTTTCCTTGGTGACAGGTGTGGGTATTACTAGGGGAATCAATGTCCAGGACCCTCAGATTAGGTCTTGGCCTAGGGCCGCTGACTTCCGACCTCAGCCTACCCGGACAAAGGCCTCGGCGCTGACTTCACCCCTCTGCCAGGGCTGATGACCACTCAGCTCAGCACCACTGTCCATACAGGGTGGCACGAGGCAAAAGGCTCAGGGGGGCCTGGATCCCAGACGAGTGGCCCAGCCTGGCCCAGCCTCAGCCCAAAGCACAGCACAGCAGCATGGCACACCCCAGTGCTGCCCAGGCCAGCCCTGACAGCACAGCAGCAGCCCAGCCCAGCCCGGCAGCCGGTTCAGAGGCCTGGCCTTCTCCTGGCGGAGGGAGGCGGCCCCATCACCCCCTCCCCCGGAAGGCCAAGAAAGCATCCTGTTGACAAGGTTGCCTGCATTTCACAGCCTAGTGATGCAGGTCACAGCCGGCATGCAGATGCAGCCCAGCAGGGCAGGGCTTGTCAAAGGCTTCACTCAGCAGCTGCTAATTGGCAGCAGCTTCTGCAGCCATCCTGTCCTCAGCCCTGCAGCTGCTCCCGCCCACAGCCTGACCACTGCCAGGGTGGGTCAGAGGCCTGTGGGGCCCCCGGGTCAGGATGCTCTTCTCTGGCTTGGAAATCACTTAGCTGTGTGCCCAGGCCGGTGGGAGCACACAGCACAGAGGGCAGGAGGAGCTGTGAGACCTCAGACAGCTCCGGGCATTTCTGGGCTGATATGTGGAGGGCAGCCCATGGGCACTGGGCCTGAGGGAGAAGGGGACCCTCTGGGGGGCCCGAGATCTGGTCTTCTGCCAGCATGTCGGCAAAGACGCCCTTTTTCTTGCTTCTCTCTGTGACCAGGAACATCCAGCTTGGTGGGAGGGCAGCTGTCAGATCTTCGGAGATCCAGGACTGGGTGGATGGAGGGTGGGGTCCAGGGCCGCTGGGAAGACCCACTCCCCGTGTATCAGGCTTGCCGGCAGTGGCTGGTGCTTTGGGCAGGCGTGAGAGCCCAACAGGCCAGAGCAGGTCTCAGAAGATGCCTTTCACTGGAATTGGGGCTCCTCCCCGGGGCCTCCCTGCTCCCACAGGCAGGTCGGAAGCCCCTCTTCCAAGACCCTCCCTCTTTCTGACTCTGAGGTCCCTAGGGCAGCCTTGCCATCCCTGTGTGTGATGCCCTTGAAGTGAGGGTCTCCCAAGTGCCAAATGGTTTATTACACAGGTTTTCATGCCCTGCTGCTTCGGAGCCTCCTCCCACCCCTCTTTACCTCCCCTCCCTTCTCTTGCCTCGGAGTACCACCTGTCTCTCCAGCCTTCCTCAGCAACCCCTGCTTGCCTGTTGCCAGGGAAACCACCTCCTTGGCAACGAGCCGGCATCCATATGACATGTACACGTGGGAAGGAAAGGTTCCTGCCTCTTGCTTAGGCTGTTGGTGGCTCTGCTCCAACAACCCCCAGGGAGCGGCATCCACCCTGGTGCCCATCAGGGTCTGAGCAAGGGTCTAGGCTATGACTGCAGAGGGGAAGGGAGGCACCAAGCCCCCCTTGATGATCATTCAATCGTTATTAAGCACATGTGACTCACTAGACCCTGTGCTGGGCTCTTTGTGCACAATATCTCATATAGTCATCCACTGAGCCTGCAAGATGGACACAGTTATCCCCATTTTACAGATGAGGAAACTGAGGCACAGGAAGGCTCCCGGTTGCCTGTGGCTGGCAGATGTCAGAGCCGAGAGTTGAGCCTAATCTTGTCTGATTTCAAACAAGAAATCATTTATTTTTATTAATACCATCCTGAGGCCTCTGGTCAAGCTGTTCATAGCTGGACCAAGAGTCAGTGTGGCCCTAAGACACACACCCAGGTGAGCGAGGAGCCCCCTCACCACAGCTCATTCAGGGTTGTTCTCCAAGGGTCCCAACCACAGCCACAGTGACCTAGAGACAGACCAAGCCCCTCTGCGGGAGAGGAGTGTGATTCCAGTGTGAGCCTAGGTCCTCTGTGAGCACAGGCTGGCGGGAGGGGTCAAGGGAGATCTAGAGGGGTGGAGGGATGGGTGGGACCCGGGTGGGACCCTCCCAGGGGCTTTGGTCCAGGGAGTCGGGGGGGGATGTTCGCAGAGCTCCTATTGGAGCCTTGGCCATAGGAGTCACGTCGGGGGACTGCTGGCTGCCAGGTGCCCAAGGCCCTAAGGACAGACAGGGACAGTGGGTGTGGGCCTGGGCCCTTCCTCTTGCCAGCGAGCTGGAGTCCTGGAGAGCCCGCTGCTCTATGAGAGGCTTGAGGTAGTGGGAGGGGGTGGCAGGGGGCACCCAGAGGAGTGGCACTGTGCAAACGGGGGAGGGGTGAGATGGCCCCAAGAGGGAACGGTGGGTGCAAAGGTGCGGCCGTGTGACTGAGAGGAGTGAGACTGGGCACTGCGGGTGTCCCCTGACCTCACGGATCTCCTGCAGGACCTACAGCGCCACGAGACAGAGGTCTATGACTGCATCCAGAGTGAAGCCGGCAGCCCGCCCACCTCCCAGGGCCTGCTCTCCCAGGTACGCAGGGTCGGGGCAGCGAGCCTGGCTCTTCCACTCCTTCCATGTGTCCTGCCCCTCATCTGGGAAGTGCCCGCCATGTGCCGGGGCTGGGGGTGAGCCGCCCACTGGCTGAAGCAGAGCCCTCCCCTGAGGCGGCTGACCTGGTGCTTAGGAGGCCTGGTGGGTTTACCCACCACCCCAGCACCACCCCTTCCCCAGCTCTGCCGCCCTGGCCAAGCGGCTAAGCTCTGTGCCCACATCTGTAAACTGAGGACCCTGAGAACATTCATCTCCTAGACTTGCCATGAGGATCGCAGATGATACTGCAACCCAGAAGGCACCGTGCAAGGGAGCAAGCTTAACCACCACTGGGCACGGTAGAGTGTCTACGCCGGTCAGTCAGGCAGGGGTGTGAGGCTTCTTGCTGTCCCCAGGCTGAAGGTGGCTGGGGATTGCGCTGGCGGCAGCCAGGGCAGGCCTGGACAGGGCTTTATTATTATCATGAAGGGGGCTAAGGCACATCCCTCGATCATGAGTCTCTCTTAAACCTTAGTCTGCTCATCTTTCAAGTGGGTGCATGACACTTTCCTGCAAAACCAACTGCCCATGAATTCAAATGAGTTCCAAGTTAAGTAGCATCTATACCAGAGCTCTGGACACCATCAAGTGCAAGGGGCTCAAGGACCGTGGCTGGGCACCTTGGAAGAACCATCAGGAAGTGAGGGGGGCAGGTGCTTGGGCCCCCTAGCATAGGCCGACTCTGTTGCATCCCCTATTCTCAAAGCTCTTTCTATGGTCATCTCTGAACCTCTGTGACTGGAGGCAAGGCTTCCCCACCCTGGGACCCCCAAGGTTGTCTGGGTCATTCCAGGGAGTGACCACTGTATGCCAGACCCTGAGGTCCTGGCCAGCACAACTAGACCCTGTCCCAGTTCCCCAGCATCCTCGGGTCTGCAGGAACAGAGTCATGGATTCTTACAGACACACAGAAACATCTATGAACAGTGGGCTCTGGGGAGGGACTAGCCCAAAGCTGAGGAAGGGGCTCTTGGTGTGCTGAGCTGAGCTCTGTAGAGTGAGGAGGAGGTCATCAGGGAACAGATAGGGTCCTGGGAGCACCCCAAGAGGAGAGAAGAGCATCTGGGGAGGCCTAAGGCAGGAAAGAAGAGGCCTGTGGGGCTAGAGAGCAGAGAGCAGGCGTGGGGTGGGAGGACAGGAGAGGAGGCTGGTGAGGTGGGCTTGGGGACAAGAACAGGGCTCCTGGTCAAAGCTACTTAGAAAGCCATCTATGTGTCTGCCTTTGCCCAAAACTAAATTAGTGCAAATTTATCTTTCCCCTCCCTACTGTTCATTTCTTTCTCTCTTTTTTTCCTTTCCAGGAGAAACAGCATAAATTTGAGGGTGATGGTGAATTTAACCTGGTCTATGAAAATCTCTAGGATGAGCTCCACCTGCCCACAGGTCTTGCCCTGGATCAGAGGCCCTGGGGCAGCCTCTCCCTCCAGGGAACTTGATCTGTATCAGAAGTGAGGCTGCTGGGTACCCCATCACCTTGCCCCCACATTTAAGAGGCTGGCCCCCACGCCTGTTCCATAGCCCAGTCATGCCCCTCAAGTGTGCCACGACTTCAGACTTTTGCCCAAGCTGTTCCCTCTGCAGGTGGGCACTCCCTCCGTCTCCAAGGGCTCTCTTGGACACCTCCAATCCCTGGGGCCCTCCTCACCCTCTAGGGACGTTCGGGCTCTCTTGTACCAGCCTGAGCCACCAGGAGGTTCCAGCGGGGACCCAGTACTGTGTGCACACGCGTCGCAGAGTAGATGAATAAAAAAGCAACTATACAAAAGGCCCCCACCCCTTGCCCCCTGCCCGATTAGGCCAAAGACAAAGCAGCTGTGCAAAGTGGAACCGAGGGGCCGGCGCGGGAGGTACGGGGTGTGAGCAAGAATGAACCATGTGGAGGCTGGGCTGGGAGACCGAGCTGGAGGCCCAGGAGGTGGTCATCGGTCTGGGGCCTGGGGCTGGGAGGGTCGGGGCACATGCAAGTGAGGATGGAGATCTGGGCATCAGGGGGCAGGAAGGAGGGTGCTGGCAAGACAGGGGCCGAACAGACTGATGCTCTCTGCCTCCCCACACAGGGACCCCAAGGTTGTTTACCCTTCAGCCTGCTCCCGACACTCAGCGTGCCAACTGCTGCCTCCCAATGCCCCCCTCCTCAAAGCTCCACACCCCCAGGGCCTCAGCGGTGCCTCCGTCCACCCTGCAGCCCAGTTCCCTGGAGCCCCCTTCCACCTGGCCTGTCCCCACCCCACCCTCCTCCTCCTCTTCATCTGCCTTAGGCTCCAGCCCTGCCCACTGGGGATCGGGGCAGACCAGTCCCTTCCCTGCTTGCCCAGTTGCCCGAGGCCACCCCGTCCATCCCTGCCTAGCTGTATGGCTTGGTTCCTGGGGCTGTCCCTGGGGAGCACAGAGGGGTCCCTTCGTGCAGCAGAAGTTCAGGCCCACGGCTCCTCAGTGACTGATCCTGAACCCTTTCTGCTGCCCGAGTGTGTGTTCCTGTGACCCCTTGTTTCACCTTCAGCAGCGCCTGCGGCACCCCTCTCATGGGCGGACAAGGGCTGAGGCCGGGGAGCACCGGGCTGCCAGGCTCTGTGCCCTCCTCCCCTGCTCCACCCCTCCTCCTCATCTCCCCTGCTCGCTTGTACTCCCTCCCCATACCCAGGGCAGCCCCAGAGGTCCCTCAGGGGCCTGGGCACCCAAACCCCAGCCTGCCTGCGAGGGTGGCTGTGAGCAACACCATCTGCTCAGTAGGCCAGTACACATCCTGGCCCAGGCCCTGCAGGGATAGAAGGGCTGGGGGAGCAGGCCCAGGGCCATAGACTGACGTCCAGAAGAAGCCCTAGCCCCTCTGCTAGGGCAGCAGGGGCCCCCCACCCTAGGCTCACAGGGCCCCACTCTGGGCTCACGGGACCCTCCCCCCTGGGCTCATGGGGCCTCCCCGGGTTCACAGGAACCCCCTTGGCTCACAGGACCCCTCCCCGGACTCATGGGACCCCTCCCCCTGGGCTCATAGTGCCTCCCTGGGCTCACAGGACCCCCCTGGGCTCACAGGACCCCTCTCCTGGGCCCACAGAACCCCCCCCCAGGCTCACAGGAACCCCATGGGCTCACAGGAACCCCCTGGGCTCACGGGACTCCTCTCCTGGGCTCATGGGACCCCCCTGGGTTCACAGGACCCACCCCGGACTCATGAGACCCTCCCCCCAGACTCATGGGGCCTCCCTGGGCTCATAGGAATCCTGCTTCCAGGCTCATGGGACCCCCCTCCCAGGCTCATAGGAACCCCCTGGGTTCACAGGACCCCCACCCCGGACTCATGGGGCCTCCCTGGGGTCACAGGAACCCTGCCCCCAGGCTCATGGGACACCCCCCCCAGGCTCACAGGATCCCCCTCCTGGGCTCGGCTCATAGGAACCCCCTGGGCTCATGGGACCCCCCTTCCTGGGTTCAAAGGGCCTGCTGGGTCCATGGGCCCCGCTGGGCTCATAGGACTCCCCCCACCCCCAGTGGGCTCATGGGACTCCCTGGGCTCACAGGACCCCCTTGGGTTCACAGGACCCCCCCAGACTCATGGGACCCTCCCCCCAGACTCATGGGGCCTCCCTGGGGTCACAAGAACCCCGCCCCCAGGCTCATGGGACCTCCTGAGCTCACAGGACCCCCTGGGTTCACAGGACCCCCCGGGCGCATGGGACCCCCTGGGCTCACAGGGCCTGCTGGGTTCACGGGCCCGCTGGGCTCACAGGACAATCCACATCCTCCCAGCTCGGTTCCAGGCCCAGCCTCCGAGCATGGCAGTGAGAGCTCTGAACTGGATTATGGGGCTGGGGTGGGGGTGGGGGACGCAGAGGCCCCCGCCCCCCAGAAGGCAGTTTAACGAACTGTTTAAGCAGGAAAACTGCTTTGAGCGAGGCTGCCCTCCAGTCTCCTGACTCCCACAGCCCAACGCAGAGTCCGGAGCTAGGGTCGGGGTGAGGCAGATACACTGCCCACAGGGGCCGCAGAGCCACTCCAGGAAAAGCCAAAGCCAGTGAGAGCAGGAGGAGGCCGCCTGGCCAGGCCCTGGGGCATCCGCAGCCCCTGGACCTCAGACCCACAGGCTGGCAACCAGCCTTTTCCACGTGCCCCAGAGATAATGCAGAGAGCCAGGAGGGACAGCGACCCCCCGCCCTGGCCCAGGCCCCGCAGTCTCCTGTCCAAGAGGCAGCTGAAGGATCCTGGTGAGAGGTACATGGGACCTTGACCCTCCTCGGGCTCAAAACCTTCCATGGTCCCCACCTCACCTGGAACAAAATGCCAGCTCTTCCAGGCGGCCTATGAGGCCCTCAGGGACCGACCTGCACCTTGTTTTAATATTAATTTTTATTTATTTATTTGGCTGCACAGGGTCTTAGTTGTGGCATGTGGGATCTAGTTCCCCAACCAGGGATCAAACCCAGGGCCCCAGCATTGAGAGATCAGAGTCTTAGCCACTGGACCACCAGGGCAGTCCCCTGTCACCCTTCTTGTGGACACAGATGACAGTGGTGGCCGAGCTGAGTGCTCACTGGGGTCTTCAGTGAGCGAGGAGAGAGGCGGGGAGGGGGAGGGGGCACACTCAGAAGAGAATGTTCTGAGACCCCCTACTTGGGGCCAGGAAGACTAAGCCCCCCAACCTCCAGCCCCCAGGACTGAGCCAGGACTGCGGAGACGGGCCAGGCAGGGGTAAGGGGCAGCAGATGACTGCAGGGCGGGGGGGTGCAGGTGGCTGTGGTGGGGAGGAGGGGCAGAGGGGCCTGGAACCGAGCTCCTGGAGGGCAGGCTTGAGTGGCTGCTGAGTGCGTGGAGAAGAGGAGGGAGGAGCCGCCTTCGGGGGTAGCCTGGGGCTGGGTGGCCGCTGGCCTCTCTTGAACCCAGCTCCAGCTCCAAGCAGCCACTTCCACCTGAGCCCCAGCTTCAGTGACAATCAGGACTTCAGCGCCGCTAGGAGCGGACAGATGGGGAACTCCCTGCTCTGCGGAGGCACAGCGGGTGTGTGTTTCCTTCTCTCAGCCTTCAGGAAAAACCGGCTGCCACTGCGCAGTGCAGGGGAGGGGGCTGTTAAATGAGGGGCGGGCCTCCCTGGGGGTGGAGACCCCCTCTTTGGTTCCCCTAAAAGGAGGATCTGGGAGTGGGGACAAGGCAAACGGAGACGTGTGTGTGTGCCGGGCCCAGGAGGGACCTTGAGATGGGGGGACAAGGCAAACAGAGAGGGGTGTGTGTGTGTGTGCTGGGCCCAGGAGGGGCCTTGAGAAGGGGGGGACAAGGCAAACAGAGAGGTGTGTGTGTGTGTGTGTGTGTGTATGTGCCAGGCTCAGGAGGGGCCTTGAGATGGGGGGACAAGGCAAACAGAAAGAGGTGTGTGCGTGTGTGTGTGTGTGTGTGTGCTGGGCCCAGGAGGGGCCTTGAGATGGGGGGACAAGGCAAACAGAGAGAGGGTGTGTGTGTGTGTGTGTGTGTGTGTGTGTGTGTGTGTGTGTGCCAGGCTCAGGAGGGGCCTTGAGATGGGGGGACAAGGCAAACAGAGAGGTATGTGTGCGTGTGTGTGTGTGTGTGTGTGTGTGCCGGGTCCAGGAGGGGCCTTGAGAAGGGGGGACAAGGCAAACGGAGACGTGTGTGTGTGTGTGTGTGTGTGTGTGTGTGTGTGTGTGTGCCGGGTCCAGGAGGGGCCTTGAGAAGGGGAGGACAAGGCAAACAGAGAGGGTGTGTGTGTGTGTGTGTGTGTGTGTGTGTGCCAGGCTCAGGAGGGGCCTTGAGAAAGGGGGACAAGGCAAACGGAGACGTGTGTGTGTGTGTGTGTGTGTGTGTGTGTTGTTCCAGGACCAGGAGGGGCCTTGAGATGGTGGGACAAGGCAAACGGAGACGTGTGTGTGTGCCGGGCCCAGGAGAGGTCTTGAGAGGGGCCAGAGAGGGAGAGAGGCTCTTAATCAGCAAGGAAGATGCCCGAGGGGAGGCGCTGAGGAGCCACAGTGAGCCCACCTGAAAGGGAGCCTTAGAGTAGAAGGGTGGATGGCAGCCATCCTGAGGGTGGACCCCGGGGCCTAGAGCTGGTAGAAGCCCCTGGCAGCCCCAGACGGGGGCCGTGGGCACTGTCTCCTGCTGCCTGGACGGTGCCCCCGAGCCCCCGCACAGACGGCGGGCGGATGTGCACCAGGGCCTCAGCTGTTGGCCTTCTCTCTGCCTGACCCGCCCAGCTCCGACCCAGGGTTTCCTGCCAACTCTAGGTCACAGCCCCGCCAGCCTTTGGCACCTCTGGGCGTCTGAAACCTCTCAGTACTGGAGAGAGCCTACATGGCCTCTCCAGGGTAGTGGCTTAGAAACGGTCCATTCAGCTTCTTTGGGCCGCTTTCAGCCTCCAGCCCTCCTTCGGCTCCTGTTCCTCGCAGCGCTTAAAGACAAGCATTCCTGGAAACCAAGCCCAGGAACACAAAGTGGGTGTGAGAAGTGCTTTCCCCTCCTGGGGAACGATTTCCAAAGGATTCTGCAAAGCAGAGTTTCCATGGGAACCCGTGCTGGTTACACTGGAAGCCTTGGTGGGGCTGGGGTCTCCTTCACAGCAAGCGGCAGGACCATGGTGTGGGGGGCGGGACCCTGGTGTGCGGGGCGGGACCTCGGTGTGGGGGCGGGACCTCGGTGTAGGGGACGGGACCCTGGTGTGGGGGCGGGACCTCGGTGTGAGGGGGCCCCGCGACCAGGCACAGCTGTTGCCTTTTAGCCACCAGCCCTCACTCACCTGAAATCAAGCTACAGGCAAATCTGCCTTTCCCCCGGCCCCCCTACATTCTAATCTAAAGGCCACACTCCGTTCCAAGGATGCCTCTGGGATTTCCAGGATGGATTTTTATGTCGTTCACTAGTTTTCTTGGCAGACCGCTCAGCAGGGAGGGGTGGGCTGTGGCCTTGGTCCAGCTAGGCTGACAGCATCCTCTCTCCGGCCCGCCAGGGGATATCATTTGCCCGCCTGAGGGGCTTCCCCAGTCAGAACCCAGACTCTGAGAGCTGGGGACACTGGCGGGAGGCACTGAGACGCCTTCCTTCCCAGGGTGCCTCACTTGACCTACATTCAGAATTGTGGCCTCTGAGCCTTGATGGCACATGGGTCAGCCCTCTTTGGTTATGTGCTCAGTCCTGTCTGGCTCTTTTGCGACCCCATGGACTGTATGTAGTTCACCAAGCTCCTCCTCTGTCCAAGGGATATTTCCAGGCGAGAATACTAGAATGGGTTGCCATTTCCTCCTCCAGGGGGGTCTTCCCGACCCAGGGATCGAACCTGAATCTCTGGTGGCTTCTGCATTGGTAGGTGGATTCTTTTAGCACTGAGCCACCTGGGAAGCCCAAGATTAGCGTGAGTCAGGCTAGCCATCGCGATTGTCTGCACTTGGTGCCGGAGGGTGTTTTGTATTAGTGTATCTCTGCAGGGGACACAGGCATATACTACAGTGAAGTATACTTACACTCCAGCAAAGTGAAATTCTCTTTGTTGTTCTTGCCACCTCCCAAACCTCCAACCCAGTCCCCTCCCTGGAAGTAACCACTGGGTCATTTGGTTATATTCTCTTCTTCCAGGGTGTGTTTATGATCCACATGCACAGATGCGTATACACGAACATAAAATATATATCGCTTGTGTGGGGTTCCGAGAAGCTGAAACGGAATCGGCTGCAGTTGTTTGCTCCTGCTTTGTTTGTGCAGCCCCACGTGACAGGGATCTGTCCTACGTGACAGCACGTAGGAACTGCCAGCCTCTTTAATTACAGCGAAGGGGTCTGCAGGACTGATGGATCCTAATTCAGTCAGGCCCTGATTAATGCCCTTTCCAATTGTTTATGATTTTCCAATCTCACAGGAGGTATCGCAGGAAACACCCTCAGACGTATCTGCAAAACTTTGTCCACGGGAAATGTTGGGAAGGAATTGCTGGGGCCCAGGGCGTGGACATTAACTGTTTTAACAGACACTGCCAAATCGCCATGCGTGGAGGTTGTCCTGACTTCTACTGCTCAGGCTCTTTATCTACAATATCTCGTTTAATCCTGAAAACACGCCACAAAGGGAGGGGGTTTGTCTCCCTATTTTATGGAAGCAGAAGCTAGGATTCAGAGCAGCTGCCTGGCTAAAGGTCACTAAGCGCAGAAGGGCAGTGCTGGGCTGGCTCCAGCTGTGTGCAGAGGAGTGGGCAGCGGGGGAAGCAGAAAAGAGCCAATGAGGGACTCTGTGCCCCCAGGGCTGGGCGGGGAGTGCCCATGAAGGGACAAATTTCCTTAAGAATATTGCTCAGAACTGTGGGGATATGGGTGGAGAAGGCCATGGCACCCCACTCCAGTACTCTTGCCTGGAAAATCCCATGGGCGGAGGAGCCTGGTAGGCTGCAGTCTATGGGGTCGCTAAGAGTCGGACACGACTGAGTGACTTCACTTTCACTTTTCACTTTCATGCATTGGAGGAGGAAATGGCAACCCACTCCAGAATTCTTGCCTGGAGTATCCCAGGGATGGGGGAGCCTGGTGGGCTGCCGTCTATGGGGTCACACAGAGTCAGACACGACTGAAGCGACTTAGCAGCAACAGCAGCAGTGGGGATACGGGAGTCCTTCTGTCCCTCCGTGCTCTATTTCCTTGGGGAAATGAAGGCAGGTCAGTACAGGGAGAGGCCAGGCCTGTCCAGCAGCTGGTACCCAATGTGGGGCCTGGTTTTCAGGTGGCCTGCATGCTTGGATCCCAAACCTCCCCTGGAAATTTCCAGGCACAGCCTGCCTGGAGGTATGAGCCGCCTCTTGGAAGCCTTATAATCTGGGGTAATGCCGCTGTAATTGGCATTGTTTTGCACTTGCAATCCTCTCGTTACCTGAAAACTCACTCACAGGGGCTATATTTGGAGAGGGTTTAATTTTAGCACTTTGTGGATCTTGAGAAGCTGAGGAGCCCAGGCTTTTCCCTCCGTCATCCCCTCACCCCCATCCCAATTCCTTAGTGTATGCTACATTCTGGTAGATCTCTGTACCTGGCTCCCCACCAAGGTCCCCCCACCCCACCCCGGCTGATCTGGGAACTGCTTTTCTCCCCAGTTCCCCCTCTCTCCCTCCCTCAAGCCCACCTGTAGAGTCTCCACCCCCTCCTCTTTCCAGCCCATCCCGGTCTCTGCCGTCAAATTGATCTTCCTATAGCACAGATCTGACCATGTCCATCCCCTCTCAAAAACCCTGCAGTACTTAACATTTATGGTCAGTTCATTTCAATAAACAGGCTAAGATAATTCAATGGGAAAAACAGCTTTTTCAATTAACAGTGCTGGGAGAAATAGACATCCACGTGAGAAAGGATGAAGTTGGAGCCCTGCCTTACAACCTGGAAAAAGCTCATAGTGCCTTCCGCTGTCCACAGGTGGGGGGCTTGACCCCTCAGCTCTTACTCTTCTTCATTCCTTCAACATTTTTCCAGCTCTGACTATGTGCCAGGCCCCGTCCTGGGGCTGGAATAAGAGACAGACAGTTCTGTCCTCGTAGAGTCCATCAGCCTCCTTTCTGACTAGCTCCCATTGGCCCAAAGTCACCCCAAGTCCTTTCCATGCTTCAATCACAGCTGCTGCTACCCCTAGTGCCAAACTCCCCATCTCTGATCCTGAGCTGGAGTTCCTGCTGAAATGCCACCTCTTCCAGGAAGCCTTCCGGAACACTCCCTCCCCGACCAAGCAGTTTCTTCATCTCTCTGACTGCTCTGACCTCCTTGTATTGAATCGGTTCACATACATCCCCAGGAGGCTTGAGCTTCCTGAATATGGCAAACCCCTTACTGGGCTCAATCCCTGGGTTGGGAAGATCTCCTGGAGGAGGGAAAGGCTCCAGTACCCACTCCAGTATTCTGGCCTGGAGAATCCCATGGACAGTCCATGGGGTTGCAAAGAGTCAGACCCGACTAAGCGACTTTCACTTTACTTATCTCTCTTTCTGTCTGACTCAAGAGCCTAAGAGCAATTTGTTTAAAGAATACATGCAAATTTTCCTCTGCTGGTGATTTAGAGCTGGCTCTTCTTTTAAAAAAAAAAAAAATGTTTATTTTTTTTGGCCGTGCTGGGTCTTCACTGCAGGCTTTTCTCTAGTTGCAGGGAGCAGGGGCAGCTCTCCAGCTGTGGTGCACGGGCTTCTCACTCTCCTGTTGGGGAGCATGGCCTCTGGAGCAGTAGTCTTCCGTAGTTTGTGGCTTCTGACCTGTGGAGCACAGGATTAGTTGCCCCGCAGCATGTAGGAACTTCCCAGACCAGGGACAGAAACTGCCTCCCACGGGGGCAGGTGGGTTCTTATGCACTGAGCCACCAGGGAAGCCCTAGGGCTGGTTCTTGCTGGAAAAGGGAGAATGACTTTTTTCCCTCCAATTTCCAGCACATGTAATTAGTACATGACCCATATTACATACGTGAAAACTGGGAAAGACAGGTAGCTGCCTCCATACCCAGGAAGGGTAGGGCCATGAGTGCAGCTGTTGGAAAGGCAGCCCCCTTTTGTCTGATGGGAAGAGGCAAGCTCTGAGCTGGGCCGCTGGAGGCTAAGCCTGGACACATCAGATGGGCCAGCAGTGGCCTCTCACCCCACCTCCCGGCTGTGGAGGCTGTCAGAAGCTCTAATCAATCGATGATGCTGATGCGGGCCTGTGGAGCGCGCAGCAGGGGCCGTGAGCCCTGGTAAGGTGGTTCTGATAATTCATCCCCAAAGCCTCTATCACCGCCAGGGGATGCCTCGGCCAGCTCAGCAATGCCTTTCCTCTGTTGCCTCTAGTCTAGGCCAGACAGCTCTGACCACGTGGGGCCCAGGACCTTCAAAGCAGTGGGCAGGGACTGAGGCCAGTGGGGAGAGAAGGGTGGGAACACTAGGGTCTGGGTTGGCTCACAGCCACCCTCTTAGTGTCTGGGTGGGTAAGAAAGGCTCTGGGGGCTCAGGCCTTTCAAGACCTCCTACTCTGGCTTCCTGGGAATGAGTCAGGATCCAGCCTCAAATGTCCCCCACTTGCTCCAGCAGCCCCACAGTCTCCCGCTTCCTATGGGAGGGGGTTGCTTTGTGTGTGGAGGGCGGGGCAAGATTGCTTCTGGCTCCCCGGGTCTGTTAGGACAAGTCTGTGCAGTTGAGTCCCCAGGGGAAGGAGACTCTGGAGACAAGTGATCAGGTCCAGAAATAAAACTGGTAACCGCGGTGATGCAAAGCAAGCCCCGAGCTCCCCCGCCTCAGCCTGTACTGTGGGTCGTCCCAGCCTCCCTGGATCAGGTGAGGAAGCTTGCAGGGGCTGAGGAGTTGACCCCAGGTTGGTCTGGCCCCTTGGCCAGCGCTCATACCCGAAGTCTCGTGCTTCAGGATGCTGTTGCCTTCTCCCTGGGTTCGAGCCCAGAGTGGGAGACTAGAGAGAGCTTCACGATGCTCCATCCTAAAACTGCCCTGCAGGCGCACATGCTCACCCACTCCTCCCTGGGTCCTGGTCCAGCTCCACCCTCACCCCTCTGCCCCAGCCTGCCCTGCCTTGTCCACTTTCCTGCTCGTCTTCCCATCTTTCTGTAGTAGGGTCCTTCTGGGGTCTTTCTCTCTCTCTTCTTTCAAGTATTTATTTATTTATTTGGCTACATCAGGTCTTAGTTGCGGTATGTAGGGTCTTTGATCTTCATTGCGGTATGCAGGATCTTTAGCTGCAGCATGTGGGATCTCGTTCCCTGATCAGGGATTGAACCTGGGCCCGCCTGCATTGGGGGCATGGAGTTTTATCCACTGGACCGCCAGGGAAGTCCTCTGGGGTCTCTCTTAACCTCCAGGCCCTGGGACATGCAGTTCCCTCAACCCAATAGATGTTCCTTAAACATCTACTGAATTCTTGCCTGGAGCTAGGCACTGGGCTTCCCTGGTTGCTCAGAAGGTAAAGAGTCTGCCTGCAATGTGGGAGACCCAGGTTCAATCCCTGGGCTGGGAAGATCCCCTGGAGAAGGGAATGGCAACCGACTCCAGTATTCTTGCCTGGAGAATCCCATGGACAAAGAAGCCTGGAGGGCTGCAGTCCATGGAGTCACAGAGTTGGACACGAATGAGCGGCAAACACTTTCACTTTTCTTTCAGGCACTGTTCCCATTTTACAGACGAGGAAACTGAGCATCAGAGAGCTGTAGCATGCTCATTGCCCAAAGCCAGACAGCTGGCACACGGTGCCGCTGAGTTCAAGCCCCCAGAAGTAGTTTCAGAGCCTGTGATCGCAACCAAAATGTCCACTTCCAAATCCCTGGAATCCGTGAATACTAACATGGCAAAGACTTTGCGCTTGTGATTAAGGATTTTCAAATGGTGAGATTATCCTGGATTATTACACTCACCAGTGTCTTTATAAGAGAGATGCAGAAGGAGCTTACAGACAGAAGGCAGAAGGCAATGTGATGAAGGAAGGAGAGACAGAGATGTAGCGATGTTACCTTCCTGGCTTCGAAGATGGACGTAGGCGCTGTGAGCCAAGGAATGCAGCCCTAGAAGCTGGAAAGGGCAATAAAATTGATTCTCTTCAAAGCCTCTGAAAGGGGCATGGCCCTGCGGACGCTTTGGTTTCAGCCTACTGAAGCCGACTTTGGATTTCTGGATTCCAGAAGTATAAGAGGAGAAGTATACACTGCTTTGAGCCACTAAGTTTGGGGCAATTGGTTATGGCAACCGTAGGAGTCAGATGCCCTTTTCTTCCCGGAAGAGCCGGTTCAGCCTCCCAGGCCCCCAGTCAGGTGCTCACGCCTGCTCTGTTCCTTGTGATGACTCCTCACGGCTTTGATCCTGGAGGTTGCTGCAGCCACAGCCTCTCTGCTCACCCCAGCCTGAGCCTCTCCTCTCACTCCCAGCACTGACCTTGCCAGGGTGGCATCATCCTCCAGTTGCCCAAGGACAGGGCCCAGCTCTAGGGCATGGCAGAGGAGGAAACTGAGGCTCATAGAGGGTCAGTGAATGCCCGAGGTCACACAGCTGACAAGGGGCAAAGCCAGATTTGAATTTGGGCCTGTCTGATAACAGAACTGGTGCTCCCAACAACTCCTCTCCTGGTGGACACTCAGTAAATGTCCCTGAATAAGTGACAAGGCAGGCAGACAGCGGAACTCCAGGGAAAACACATTACGGGAAGAGCTATGAGATTCTGAGCAAATTAAGGAAGGCTTCCTGGAAGAGGTGCCCTTGAAAGATGAGGGTGCTCCAGGCAGAGAATATCATGAGCAAAGTATGAAGACGGAAGGAGTGAAATAGCAGGAAGGGTGAAGCGCTGAGAGGAGCCTGGAGAAATGACTCCAGACCCAGGTTGTGAAGGGCCTTGGGTATCAGGCTGAAGCCTGAGGAGCCCACAGAGGTTGGGGAACAGGAGGGCAAAATCCCCCACATTGTTCTTCAGGTGACTCTGTTCAACTGAGTGATTTTGGGGAGGGTGGCCTGTTCCATTTGGAGGCTGCTGAGATGGGTAAAAGCTTTGGGATTGGGACTGAGACCAAGGAGATACAGATTGGGACAGGGAACCAGACTCGAGAGCCACTCTGTGGCAGGGTGAGGGGGTCAATGAGACCTGGTGACCTACTGGTTGATGTCCATATGCTCATCCAGTGGACAGAGGCTGGTGTCAGTAAACAGAACCAGAGGCAGCGCAACTGTGAGTCGCCCAGCTGTGTCTGACTCTGGGCGACCCCATGGACTGTAGCCCTCCAGGCTCCTCTGTCCATGGAATTCTCCAAGCAAGAATACTGGAGTGGGTTGCCGTTTCCTTCTCCAGGGGATCTTCCCGACTGAGGGATCGAACCCAGGTATCCTGCATTGCAGGCAGAACAAGAGTAGAGCAGCAATGTGGGGAGAAATCCAGGTGGCCAGTAGCGGGGAGGTGTTCCACAGGCAGCCGCCACAAGGGGTCAGGAGACAGGTTGAGGCTGGAGACAGATGATGGGGAGAAACTGGGAAGGCTGGGGTGGCCACAGCAGCAGGAGGAATGAAGCAATCTGAGAAGGTGTGCTCAGAGGGTGACCAGGGCACCCATGATGAAGGACTCACAAGAAACTGACTCTTCTCCTCCTCGCCTGCTGCCCCTGGATGCCAACCCAGCACTCATCTGGGTCCCTGTGGAATGGGACCTTTCCTGGTGGGCTCCACTTTGGGGAAACCTGAGAGCAAATTCCAAGCCAATAAGAGCAAATAAATGAGGGGTGATTACTGACAATAGGAGAGGGTACACCATGGGGTGCCTCCAAACAGCATCTCCTCCAGTACGTTTTAAGTGCTCTATAGGTCATTAACTACTTGACAGAGAAAACCTGACACTTAAAGCAAAGGACTCTGCACCTCTGCCAGGGAAAAATCAATCAGAAATGAAGACAGAGCATCGCTGGCATTAAGATGCACAGGGTGGGCAGACGGAGTTCGATTTACACATAATTTTAAGGTCCTCTCCATTGTGTGAAGTGAGGTCACGGGTATTTGAGGCCATTTATAAATCCCAAACTGAAATTTGGAAATATTTAACCTCCCCTTGCCTTTTTTGGGGGGTTATTGTTAATGAAATATTTCAAAGGTGGAAAAGTACTGAGACAGGCTTAATGTAAAGCCCACCACTTGATTCTGTCATGTAAAACTATACAGCTATGACTGAAGCTTTTGAATGTCACTTGTTTTTTTTAAATGTTTTGTTTGTTTCTCCTTCCTGCCTTTTCACATTCTATCTTCCAGCCCCACCGCTTCAGGGAGACCTGAAGGCTGACCACCCACCCCTGTCTAAAATATCACTCCTTCCTCTGAAATCCAAGAGTAATTACTGCCTCTTTAATTAACTTGGCGATTAATCACCACCTGCTTGGGAAACAGCTTTTATTGTCCTTGTCCGTCTTACATGTGGGATGCGGGTGGGGGTGGGGGTGGGAACCAAGCAGGCAGGAGAAGGGAAGGCAGGCTGGGCTCTCCTCAGGGTCCCAGGCTGAGCAGGGTCTGCTGGAAGGAAAGGCTTGATATTTAGGGGATCAGTTCCCTCCTGGCTCTGTTTAGGCAGCTGCCAGGCATCAGGAACTGAGATGAGCCAGAGATAAGCCCCAAAAGAGCAGTGGGTAGCTAGGAAGGTAATCTACCCCGGGCAGCCTCAGGGTCTCTACACTTGCTGTTCTCGTCTGACCAGAATGGTCCTTCCTCATTGGGTCTTGCAGGTTGAATTGTGTCCCTTCAAAAGATAGGTTTGAAACCCTAACCACCAGTACCTGTGACTGTAACCTGATTTGGAAATAGGGTCTTTGCGGATGTAATGACATTAAGATGAGGTCATGCTGGATTAGAGTAGGCCCTGAATCCAATGACTGGCATCCTTACAAGAAAGCCATATGAAGACAGAGACTCAGGGAGAACTCGCTGTGCCGCCAAGCTGGCTCCTCTGCAAACCTGAACCTGGCTGCTGAGGGTCTCAGCCTTTATCAGCCCTCCCCCACCCTGGTGGCTCAGTGGTGAAGAGTTTGCCTGCCAATGCAGGAGACACAGGAGATGCGGATTCAATCCCTGGGTCGGGAAGATCCCCTGGAGGAGGAAATGGCAACCCACTCCAGTATTCTTGCCTGAGAAGTCCCATGGACAGAGGAGCCTGGTGGGCTACAGTCAGTGGGGTCGCAAATAATCAGACACGACTGAGCACACACGCACGCTAATTCTAACCCTAGCACGCCCAACTCCAGGAACAGCTCCTACATCCTCCACTGTCAGGGGAAGCCCTCTCCCCACCCAATATCAGAGACTACCCCGCAATCAAAATGACTCTCTTGGGAAACTGGGTGTTCCCAAGAATTGCCCCTCCCCCAGAACAGCATGCCTGCTCAAGTCAGTTCGCTTTATGAGAACCCCTGTGCCTCTACCCAAGAAAATCCTCCTACATGGCCCCAAACCCTCAGAAGTGGGCCAGGTACCCGCAAGGTACCCCTGGTTTGAACAGAGTGCTTTTTGCTTCCCCTGTGATTAGAGGGGAGGGGTGGTCAGGGAGGGAGAGGGGACAGCAGGTAACCAGGATTTTAACATGAAGGGAGAGCTGTCTCATTCATACTGCCAAGCACAGCAGCACTGTATAATCTGTTCACAGAAACAATTCATCTTCTAACTCATTTTCGGCTCTAACCAAACAGTCTCTTTTGACAGATGGGAAACTGAGGCCTGGACACTTCACAGGGATTCACTGCATAGGGATCTGAAGTCCACTGATGTAAGCACATCCCAACTGACAGCGTTTCTCAGCGCCTCAATCTCTCCATTCTGGTGGTTTAGTTGCTAAGTCGTGTCCGACTCTTGCAACCCCATGGACTGTAGTCTGCCAAGTTCCTCTGTCCATGGGATTCTCCAAGCAAGAATACTGTAATCGGTTGCCATTTTCTTCTCCAGAGGATCTTCTTGAACCAGGGACCGAACCCTGATCTCCCGCCTTGCAGGCAGATTCTTTACCAACTGAGCCACAAGGGAAGCCCAAGCTTGGGGCTAGCAGAGGATGGTTTTGATCCATTGACCTCTGGGTTATGGGCCCAGCATGTTTCCACTGCGCCATGCTGCTCTACCTCCCACTCTAGAAGAATATTAATACCCTCTTCTAGGGATGTTCCCAGCCTTAAAAATAGCTCTAGAAACTTATATGTACATTTTCCATGAATTCAATCAACAAACACGTTTTGAGCACCTCCAGAGTACCAGGTCCTGGGGATACAGTGGGAGCATCACAAACCCGGTGTCCTGACTTCAAGGTGCTACGGATTTGGTCAGTTCAGTCGCTCAGTTGAGCCCGACTCTTTGCAACCTCATGGACTGCAGCACGCCAGGCCTCCCTGTCCATCGCCAACTCCCGGAGCTTGCTCAAACTCATGTCCATCGAGTCGGTGATGCCATCCAACCACCTCATCCTCTGTCGTCCACTTCTCCTCCTGCCTTCAATCTTTCCCAGCATCAAGATCTTTTCCAGTGAGTCAGTTCTTCGGATCAAGTGGCCTATTTGGTAGAAAGGGACAAAGAAGAGCATTACCTTCATAACGACAGAGTGTACAGAAGCAGGGAGGAAAAGGCTACAGATCTCAGGAGGACCCGAAAGAGTAGTGGCGGCTACGGGGGAAAAAAAAAGTCAAAGAATGGATCCTGTAACCCTCTACTCTTCTTTGCCTTAACCAATCAGACGTCAGCATCGCCGGGCCGGCAGACCAATCAGAAGCCGGAACAGGAGCTCTTGTCGCTGATAGAGGCTTCCCAAGGGAGTGTGGCCAGAGCCCGGGTGCCCCGCCCCACCCCTCCCGGCCCCGCCCCCAGGGCGGTGGAGCCCGCCCATACCCCGCCCAAGGCCCGCCCCGCCGCGGCCAGCAGCGCCTGCCCTGGAGTTCCCTGGCCAGCGCCCGGCTGCTGGGGCCGAGTATTGTCTTAAATGCCGAAAAAAGAAGAAAGGCGGGAGGGTGGGGAACTGCCAAGTGACCGGGAGAGGATTTATAACATGTTCTTTCACCGTCGACAATATTGCACAATGTATGAAAGAGACGGTATCGCCTGGACAGGAGCGTGAGGGCGCGGGCAAGGTAAGCCGCCCCCGGCCGGCTGGTCTGGGCGTGGAGGGCACCAGGAGGAGATCCGGGCGCACCTCCTACGCTGAGCTGTTGTCTTTCGCGGGGGTCTGCGTGCCGGTCCGCTCTGTGGAGGGTCTAGTGCGCCTTGAGCAGTGTGGATGTGGCCCCAAGAGCTGCGGTGTCTCCGAGGCGGGGTGGACGCGGCCCCCTGAGCTGAGACGTATCCAGTGACCTGGGGGGACTGCTGAAGCGGTGTAGACGAGCGCAGGGGAGCCGGCTGAGGCGCCCCCCACCCCGAAATCCTGAGGTCGTCGAGACTGATCCCTAAGACTGGGGTTGACGGTCCTCCTAACTCATGGCGAGTGAGACTGGAGACTCGGACTATGACTGAGCCAGCGACCCGGGGGCAGGTGAGGCCGTGTGGACACGCGCCGCAGAACCATGAGCAGGTGTAGACTGACGAGGGCGGGTGCAGACACAGAAAGTTTGCTGGAGCGTGCGGCGCCGGCGGCGCGGAGGGAGGGTCAGCGCGGTGGGGACACCCTCCCCCCCCCCCGCCCCCGCCCCGTCCCGCCCCGCTCCACCTCCATCACCGCCGTGGGTCTCAGCCGCTTCCCGTGGCCGCAGGCACCCTCGGGGGAACCTCGGACCCCAGCGTCAGGAGTGACTGAACCGAGCCCTAGAGGAAAACCAGAGATTGATTTCGAGCCTCTAGGGCACACTTGCTCTGTCTCCGCTGGAGCTTGGGGCATCTGCATGTCACTTGGGAGGAATCTGAGGGGCAGAGGCCGGTCTGGTGTCCAGACATGGGCTAGTTATCAGCTGAGGGGACACAAACCCATCTGGTCCAAGCCCGGAGCCCTGCTCCTTCTCTCCTTCCACTTCTGCCTCAGGGAGGAGAAAGGGTGCCTGGCTGCTGGTGCTGGGGTGCAGAGGAAACCTGGGGGTGGGGTGTAGGGAGGCCCTGGATCTGCCTCCCACTGCCTCTTAGGGGCTCTGGGTGACCCCATAAGTTCAGGCAAGGGAATGAATGGAGGAAGGAAGGCAGTGGTCAGAGGCAGAGTATTGGGCAGGTGATGTGAGTGCTCACCTGCCTTGACCCCTGGGGATCCCTGTCTGGCGCAGATCAAGTGGGGCAGGGTATCCATGTGACACTCCTCTAGAGGAGAAGGAAGACACCCAACCTCAGTCTCTGCCACCAGGGAAGAGCAGAAGGGGTCCCAGAGGCTGGAGGAGATGCCGGTCGGTCCAGGGTTGTTCTTGGGGGTAGCTCTGTCTCATCTCCCACTACTCTCTGTGCCTTTCCTTCCCCCTATTCTGACTCCTACACCCTCCTAGTCTCTGTGATTCCGCCTACCACAGGTCCTTTGCACATGTTGTTTACTTTTTTTTTTTTTTGTGATCAACAAGTAGTCATTAAATATCTACTATGTCCCAAGCACAGGCAACTCAGTGGTGAACAGGACAGACCTCTGACCTCTCGGGAACCTCCAGACTAGTGCAGGGAAACAGATGGTGAACAAGAATCAGGAAAGGAATGGGGACAGGAGGCAATCTTGAGTGGCCATCAGGAAAGGCTCCTCTGCAGAGGTGACAGTGAGTCAGAAGGGTTAATGCCTCATCATCAGTCACCTCCTCCAAGAAGCCTTCCTTGATCTCCCCTGACTCGACACTTCCTCTATGATGCGCTCTCATAGCCTGGGAACCCCTCCCTCCAGGGACATTTTTATGGCATTACTGGGATAATGTTTGACTCCTCCCATTGGTTGTAAGTGCCAGGAGGGCAGGACCTGAGTCTCAGGGTATATATAGTGTATATAGTGAAGTCGCTCAGTCGTGTCCGACTCTTTGCGACCCCGTGGACCGTAGCCCACCAGGCTCCTCTGCCCACGGGATTCTCCAGGCAAGACATACTGGAGTGGGTTGCCATTTCCTTCTCCAGGGAATCTTCCCGACCCAGGGATCGAACCCAGGTCTCCTGCATTGCAGGCAGACGCTTTAACCTCTGAGCCACCAGGGAAGCCCCAACAAATAGTAGAATAGTGTATATAGTGAAGTCGCTCAGAGTCTCAGGGTGTTTGTAGGCAAATCGAATAAAGGATGAGTAGAATTTTCCCAGAAAAATGGGAGCTGCTCAGCCAGATCAGGCACCCAGATGGCAGAAATTTTTCTTTCCCCTTCCCTGGCCTGGGTCCTGGGCTCCACACCCCATTTGCTGTCCACAGAAACAAATGAAAAGAAACCAGCAGGCTCAGTGAAGAAGAGGGCAGGGAGAGGCCTGGCACGGATGGCCTGCTGAAGTGCCAAGGCTGGCCCTCGGGAAGCGAAGGGACTCGGGTGGGGTGGGCGGGGCAGGGGAGGCCTGGAGACAGGTGGGTGTCTTTTTCTCTGAGCTCAGACCAGCCTACGCCTCATTTTTGTGTCCCAGCTCTGGGAGGCTTGGTTTCCTTCAAATCCCACTCTGGGAGAAGGTGGGGGTCAGCAGGGTCTCCAGGAAGGCCGAGGTACAGGGACACATTACCTGCCCTCTTCCCCCACATCTTGGACAGACAGGACCCAGAGTCAGGCCTCCCGGCCACAGATAGCAACCCAGGTAATCTGCGGTTCAGTTAAACTACAGGCTGGAAAGGAGGAATCAGGCTGAGAGGGCCAACTCTTATTTTCATTTTTAATAGTTTCTGTCCTCAGTGAATTTCTCCCTCCCGGGCTCCATCAGACCTGTGCGCCTGGCAGCTTTCCGGTGGAGATTACTGCTCTCACAGACAACTGACAAAGCTTTTAGCACCCCCACCCCCACCCTCCCCACTTTAGGGGACTGAGTGGCCTCCACGCACAGCTACACAGTGTCTGCATGCTTTACTGAGGCTCTGGCAGGGATGGAATGGAAACGGGCTCCCCACTCATCCCCTAGCCCTCCTGACTGGAGTCACTTTAAAAATTTAATTTGCAGTGATTTAATCCCTTCTGTTCTATGGGGATCACCAGCATCTTAAAGATGTATTTAAATCAGATCACTGTTCCCCGTTAAACCTTCACTGCCTCCCCCACCCAGCAGAAAGAGCACTGGATTTGGAGTCAGTGGTTCACTGCCAAGTTCTGCTAATGAGTGGGCTGTGTGACCTTGGGCAAATTACTTAACCTCTCTGCACCTCCATTGGCTCCTCTGGAAACTGAGGGTAATGATAATCCTTCCCTCACAGGGTGTTGCGAGGATTAAGTTAGATAACGTTCAGGGAAGAGCCCCGCAGTGCCAAGCCTGTGTTTTCCGTTCCCCCAGTACTAGCTGTCCCTCTAATGAGCCTGGTGACCTTGGGCGGGCCACTCAGCCTCTCCTGGCCTTCGATTTCTGCATCTGAAAAGCTCAGGGGTTGCCCTAGGAGAGGATGCCACTGAGCCCCTCATCTCCAGCCCTGAGCCCCGACAACTCCTCCTGCCCTCTGCCAGATGCCCCCCCACCCCCAGCCCTCACCACCCCCTTCCTCGTTATCCAGGCTCTCAGTTCTAATTGGAGAGGGTCCCCCTCCCCAGCTGCCTCTCCTGGCTCCCTGTGAACTCGCAGAGCTGGGACCCCAGGGGCCTGCAGTTCTTGGCTCTTTTTCAGGAGCAATTAGCCACAAGCCTTGGAGGTGGCCTCAGTGGGCGTGTGGCCAGGCCACTGGAAGCTGGGACTTTGCTCCGTCTGTGGCCTGCAGGGCTCCCCCAGGCGCTGGGGTCCGCATTGCCAGTGGCAGGGAGGCAGAGTCCTCGGCAAAGCCATTTCCATTTCTGTACTTTATGACTCCTTGAAGCCCCGAGTCTGAGTGTAAATTAGTTCTACCCTGTGCTTTTGTTGGCAACTGTCTGTTCCTTGGAAGCGAGGGGCTTTGTCAGGAAGAACAAAGCTGTTTGGTGTTTTTCTGATTTGGGGGAAGCGAGCTCCTGGGGGAGGGCTCATCGCTTCTCAGTGTCAGGCAAGAGTCCTTGGTTCTCAGACTCCTCTGTTTTGTTTGGGGTTTTTAACTCCTATGGCTTCAGAGTCACATATGTTTGTGTGTGTGTGTTGGCTGAGGGATTTTTTTCCCTCCTTTTTGGCTTGCAGAGTGTATTCCGTGGAAGCTAATTCCAGGGACTGAACTTTTCCAATCTCTGCTTCAACAGCTTTTAGAAATCTGGACCTAGTTACGCCTGTCATCCATGTGTAAAGATTTAGAAAAAAAATTCCAAACCCGAGGGTGGGCACTTGCTGGAGACCTGAGGTCAGAGCCAAAATGTCGAACGCCTCCTGGGACGGGAGAGGGCTGGAGGGGAACTCGGTCTGCTCGGTGCCAGACATCTGGATATTTTGAAAACATCTGGGTGGCTGGATTTTTCAGGTTTCTGCCTGACATTTAATATCACAAACACTGAGGCTGCCTCCAGTCCCCATGTCCCCCGCGCACCCCCCCACCACCTCCCAAACACACACCCAGCCCCTTCCCTCCCCTTCCTGACGGTAAGAAACATCCATTCTTTCCAATTCCCCAGCGTTTCCCCCCTACCGGAAATCTGATGGGCTTATGACATCATGGCTGGCTGCTGAGCGATGAAGTGGATGCCACAAAGAAATCCGACATATCAGATGGATTCTGTAATCAGTTTCCCTCCCGCTGTAGTGACAGGCGCAAAGTCAGGAGGATCTGAGCTTTGTTTAAAAAACAAAAAATAGAACTAAGACTTAATCTGTATTCAATACTTTTTTTTTTTTTCAAAAGCGAACAGACCTTTTGGACATCATCCTATTTGAATAGAAATGCTGGTTTTTATGGAATGAAAGTGGCTAATAAACCAGACCTGAAACTGCCTGGGAACGCATGTTCCATCTCTGTTGAGTTTTTGTGTGTCCTTATTCACTAATAAAGGAGGAACTGGAGACGTTTTCTCTCTCTTCGTTATTCAAATGGGATAGCTTTTTTATTTTTTTGGACGCCAATAAAATTCACTGGGTAAATTGCCGGTTTATGTTTTTCCAGGAATCCATTTTTATGGAGTGACCTTGGACCTGACCCAGTCTGCAAACACTGTATTTCCCTCTGCTGGTTTTTCTGGCTGTGAAACTGTTAAGTAGACGCAGTTAAGCCTGCTTTTCAGTCTCCTCTCTGCAGGGAAGGGCTGGGACCTGGTGGGCCAGGTCGGTTCGCGGGATGAAAAACCACTTTGAAAGGATAAAGCAGGGGAAGAGACAGTAAAGGGGGCTGTGACATGAACCCCAGAGCAGCCTGGCAGGGGGAGCCCACCGTCCTCCCCATCCTCCCAAAGGGGAACGAGAGGCCTCAGAAATGGCTCCTGACTGAGGCAGCTCGCCTGAATGCAGGCTCTGGTTAGAGGAAGCTCAGGCTTCCTGGTGCTGTGCCTGCCAGGTCCCTGCTGTGGGCATGTGGGTCTCACGGACCAGGGTGGGAGTCTCAGCTCCTCCATGGACAAGCTGTGGGGCCCTTGACCTTGCAGCCCTGTGAGTGGGCATAAGGACCCCACCTTGCCTGCTGGAAGGAGCGTGATGCTGGACACTGCCCATGATGCCCGGCCGCTTCTCAGAGCTGGGAGAGGCTGGGGGAGATTCTGGAGTCGAGTCCACTCTGCCGGCCACGACCTGCGTGATGACCTTGATCTGTGTGATGTTCTCTGTGCCTTGGTTTCCTCGTCTGTCAAACCACCATAATAGCAGGACAGACCTCATGCCTGGGGCAGCTGAAAGAACCAACGTAGCACGTGCTCACCAAGTCTTCGCTCTCACAGGAGTTGTACCCTGAGCCCAGCAGGCAGGGTGCTGGCTAGGACTGTGGGGCCTGGGATGGGGAGGGGTGTGTCAGGCTGAGCCCAGGTAGAGAACAATCAAGGACTAAACACAGCCCTGCTCCCCTCTCAGCGTAGAACTCTCCACGGCTCCCCACTGCCCACAGGGAACAAAGTCCCTCCCTTATCCGGGCCCCAGATCCCTCACACTTGGGCCTCCTGTGTTGTTCCCTTCCCTTGTTTGCTGTCTTCTCAGCTGAAGCATGTTGTCTTCTCTGGACTCAGTACTAAAGAGTAGGTCACGTTTTCCAGCCCCTTCCATCACTTTATTCTGTGTACTTTGTCTGGATGAATTCATCTGATCCTCACACCAACCCATGCAGGGTTATCATTCCAGTTTTAGAGGCAAAGATGGAAGCTTCAGGGGTTAAGTTAAGCCCCAGGGGTTGGGCTCCTGCACCATTCACTGAACCCTCACCCCCGCTGGCTCCACTGGGCCTTCTTCCTCCTGTTTCCCACCTCATGCTGAAAGCCAGAGCACGTGCCTTCTCAGGATGCCTGTCCTACCTCCACCTGCCGAGACTCTCAAGGTATACCACCTTGGCCAAGAGATCCCAGCTCACCCTCCAGCCTTGTCATCCGATGAGTGCTGGGGGGCCCCGTGTGCCCTGGGGTCCTTGTCCGCCTCTCCTACAGGCCAGGAGCTAGGCTGTGGCCAGCCTCAGGTCCCTCTTGAGGCCCTCACTGTGTGCAAGACGTGGGGACTTGTACAGCAGCTCCCTACACCCAGCCTGACTTCTCTCCCCAACTCCAGGCCCGTCTGGCCGTCGCCTTTTCCCGCCACATCTCCATGCAGGTGGCCAGGGTTCAGCTTCACTCAGCAGGTCACAAACTGAGCTCTTGAAATTCATGCCCACCGCCTTCCCTGTCTCAGGTAACGGCACCCTCATTTTCTACTCACTTTCCCAGGCCAAAAACCTTGGGGTTGTCTTTCACGCCGCTCTTTCTCATAATCTCGAGCTCTCTCCGCCCCACCCCCACTCTCATTCACCATCAGGAAATAACCATCGGTTGTATTTTCAAAATATCCCAGCAGTTCAACCTCTTTTCCACCTGCACTGCCCACCCACGTGAGGGCAGCAGCCTCCTCGCAGCTCACCTGCTTCCCCCTCAGTCCCTGGAATCCATTCCCCATGAAGCAGCCAGAGTGATCCTGTTAGAACCTAGACCCTGCCCTCCTCTGCCCAGAACCCAGCACTGGCTCCCAGCTCACTGAGGGTCAAAGCAGAGTCCTGCCCCGGGGCCCCTGCTTGGTCCCTTGCTGACCTCAGCTCCTGCCACCCCTCATCTCGCTCACTGTTGTCAGTCGCTCAGTCGTGTCTGACTCTTTGTCCTTCACCATCTCCTGGATTTTGGTCAAACTCACGTCCATTGAGTCGGTGATGCTATCCAGCCATCTCATCCTCTGTCGTCCCCTTCTCCTCCTGCCTTCAATCTTTCCCAGCATCAGGGTCTTTTCTAGTGAGTCGGCTCTTCACATGAGGTGGCCAAAGTATTGGAGTTTCAGCTTCGGCATCAGTCCTTCCAACAAATAGTCAGGACTGATTTCCTTTAGGATGGACTGGTTGGATCTCCTTGCAGTCCAGGGGACTCTCAAGAGTCTTCTCCAACACCACAATCCGAAAGCATCAATTCTTCAGGACTCAGCCTTCTTATTGGTCCACCTCTCACCTCTGTACACGACTACTGATCTCCTTGCTGTTCTTCCACGTATATTCCTGCCCTAGGACCTCTGCACTTGCTCTTCCTTCTCCCCAGTATCTACTTTTGGTTCTTAACACCACGCCCTCTCTTCCTTCAGAGATCTGATGCAATGTCTACTTCTCAGAGAGAATCTCCCTGACGACCCTCCCCCGTCCTCCGCTCACTCTCTCGTCCTTTCCCCCCTCTGTTGCTCCTCTGTTCCCACCTGCCCTGATGTCGCACGTGTGTGTATCTGTCACTAGGACGTGACCTGTACAGGGCAGAGCCCCCTGCCCCGTCTTCTCACTGCCCTTTCCCTGATTTTGTTAAACATCTGTTGAATGGAAAGCCAGATGGATGGATTCCATACCAGGACAGTGAATATTGCACACCTGGTCTGTACCGAGTGCTGTGTTTGGTGTTGTGTGATGCACGTGAACAAGACCTCCTGGCCCACTCACAGAGCCCTAGTCTGCAGGCAGAGCACCACGCAAGAAATCACAGGTGGGAGGGGATGGCGTCTGGGAACCAGCTCAGAGAGGGAATTGGTCAAGCTGGTTGGAGGGAGCTTCCCGAAGGAGGGTCAACCTGGAACATGAAGAGGATCTGGGCAGGGAGGAGGGCCAGGTGTATACGTGGGCAGTGTGCATCCAAAGGCTAAAGATGGGCCTGCTGGGCAGGTGACCACTGATTAAAAGTCAGTAGGCCCAGGTGGTAAGAGAGAAGGGCAGGTTTACCAGGTTGGGGTTACCAGGTGGGGAAAGGCTCCAAGGTGGCTGTGTGTGTGGGCAGCGTGGCTGGTGGGGGTGGACTGTGGAAAGTCTTAAGTGCTGCCTTGAGAGGTGTTAAGAGGAGCAGTGGAGCCTGGGCTGGAACCTTGGCTCTCCCCCTCCAATGGTATGATCCTGGACTCATCACTTGCCCTTCCTTCAGCTCAGCTTTCCCATCAGTGGACTCCTGACTCTGTGCCTTTTCTGCCGCATGTCCAGCCTCACAGAGACGGTGACTTAAGCCTGGAAGGAGGGATCCAGAGTAGAGAGGAGAATGCCTGGAAGAGCATGATGAGCAGGGGGAACAGAATGTGCAAAGACATGGAGCCCTGCTCCCAGGTGTGTTTGTCCAGTTGCTCCCAGGCAGGGAAGATGATGAGGGGGCAGGCCAGCTCTCCCCAAGGGGGACAGCAGTGCCCAGTTCTGCAGCTGAGGGGCCACCTAGCTTTGGCCTCACCCTTGGCTCACAGTCCTGAGACAGGTCTAGAAAGCTGGAGAAGCCAAGGTTCAGAGAAGGGAGGTTACTGACAGTCACACGACCACAGAGCTAGTGAATGGCCGACAGAGGACTTGAATCCAGACCCACCGGGCCCTTCACCCTGCTGACCCTTTCCAAGACTGAGTCACATCCTGTGGGCGCCCCAGGTCTGGGAGATCCAGGCCACACAGGTAAGAGCCTCCTCGTGCCAGGCTCCACACCCCCCATGTTGGGGCTGCCCTGCTCAAGGCCACTTCCTCTTTTGGGGAAGGTGCCTCAGGCCTTGGGAAACCCTCTGAGCCTCTCCCCTCGGCTGACGCTTCTCTGAAGACTCTGGAAGCTCCCAGGATGTTCCTGGATTATTGACTCCCTGGAGCCTCCCAACCACCCCTCTCACAGAGGTCGCTGTTGTTTAGTCACTAAGTCATGTCTGACTCTTGTGATCCTATTGACTGTAGCCTGCCAGGCTCCTCTGTCCATGGGATTTCCCAGGAAAGAATACTGGAATGGGTTGCCGTTTCCTTCTCCAGGGTATCTTCCCATCCCAGGTATCGAACCCATATCTCTTGCATCTTCTGCATTGGCAGGCAGATTCTTTACCATTGAGCCACCTGGGAAGTCCATCCCCATTTTACAGCTCAGGAAACTGAGGCTTGGAGAAGCAAGTTACCCAAGGGAGGCACTCTGGTTAATTGGGGATGTCCAGCTGCATTCACTCTCTGAATGTTGTTTTGGGGACAGGAGGGCCTAGCTCCCTGTACAGCTGAGAGGTGGTGCTGGGGGAGTTTCAGGGAGCTAATTACAGCCCACACGAAGAACTGTCTTCCAGATGTGCCCAAGATGGAATCTTTGCAGGAGTTTCAACAACCTCTGCAAGTGGAGGGAGGGGAGATTAAAGTCAAAAAGGGCTGTTCGATTGAGCAGTCCAAGTTTGTTTGACCTTTCCAAGCCTCAGTTTCCTTATCTGTGAAATGAGAATACTAATTCCTAGCTGTCAGAGGCATTCCTTGTCAAAGAGCCAACAGAAGGTGCCCACTATGTGCCACTACCCACCTCCTGGGGCTCCCAAGCTTCCCTTATAACAGCCAAGCTTGGAGGGTAAAGTGGAAAAGGGGCTCCTCCAACGGCCCTGACTCTGGGGAGCAGCCCTCTAGACCCTACTGCCTCCCAGACATGGGGAGCTGGTGGATGGCTCAGGCTGGGGTCCCCAGACATCTGCCTACTGGTTGCATCTGTCAGTAGGGCCATGGGTTACCTTGAGAAACAGGGAGGCCCCACAATGCCTTGTTTTGGTTCCACAGCACAGCTTGTGAGAATCTTAGTTCCCCAACCAGGGATTGAACCTGGGCCCCTTGCAGTGAAAGCCCAGAGTCTTAACCAATGGACCTCCAGGGATTCCCCCCAACAATGACTTTTTGAAAAGCACAGCTTTGTGGGCAGGTCCCAGCCTCTTGCCACCACTGACTCAGGCCTCCAGGAGGCAGAGCTCACGTTTCACCTGTGTAATAACCTTACTGTGTCCCACTCAGGCCAAGCCCCAAGCCTCCCTGCCCTCCAGAGCTTCCTGGCTCCCTGGTTAGGAAATGGCTCAATGCCAGGACCCAGACAGTGGGGCAACTCTCACTCCAGTGGGCTCCATCTCGGTGCTCCAGGGTGTTGGCATGTTATAGGGCACCTCCTCTGTGCTACAAACTGTCCTGACCTTGGCTCAATTAATTCTTGAGGTGGGCCGGCCTGAGATCTCATTTTGCTTGAGAGAAAACCAAGGTTTGGGGAGAAGCAGAAGCTTGGCTCAGAAGCCTCAGAGCCGGGTTCTACCCCTGGGTGTGAGTGCTCTTTGCATCCTGTGTCCCCTAGGGGAAGGGGGTGGGCCTGGAAGAAGCGCTGGTCTCTCAGCCCCGGGGTGGAATGGGCTCGGGCTGCACAGGAGGACGGATCTGGCTCTGCCCCATGTCTTTGCACGTCTGTTCCCCCTGCTCACTATGTTCTTCCTGGCAGGCGCCTCCCTCCCCTGGGTCTCTCTAGACTTAATCTCAACCCTCTTCTGTGAAGCAGGGCAGTGCAGCCTTGGATTCAGGCGCCGCTTTTCAAATCCTGCCCTGTCCCCCACTGAACTTGGAAGGGAGAAGCGTGGTGCAGGGAATGGCATGGGCAGAGGCCAGAGGCTGTGAGCCCTGCCTTTGCAAGCCACATCAGCGGGGAGGGTGGAGCCGGCAGAGGGGGAGGCCTGGGCTGGGCTGACTCTGGTGCTGGGCCCAGGCTGGCCTCTGTGCCTGGCCTGCCCTTTTCCTCCTCCTGGTGTTGAAGTCTCTGTGCCTTTAAGTCCTTGCTCATTGGCGTTCCCTGTCCATCTCTTCCCGAGCCACGCCCCTCAACACCCTCCTTCCCCGCCCCTACCCCCACCCCCACCCCCCTGCGTGTTCCCACAGTTCCAAGTGCTACCTTCATGCGAGCATCCAGGGAGTGACCCAGGGGGTCATGCAGGTTTGCCTCCTACCCGAGCATGGTGGTAAGGTCCTCAACTCATGTCCTGGCTCTGCCCCTTGCCCTCTAGGTGTTTCTTGCTCTGTAGGATTACAGTAGCTGCCCCCAACTCACAGGGTTCTCTAGGGGATTAAATGAGGTTGTGCTAATAAAGCAGCAAATCACACCACCTCCAAAAGTCTGCTGGCTGGGACATTCACATTCATGCACGTCATTATTAGTATTTGCGAGTCTCTTGAGGGCAGGGCCTTGTGTCTGGTGTCCTGCTCGTGGCAAGGCAGAAGGTGGGGGCTCTTGGAGACTCCTTCTAAAACAAATGGGCAGCCTGTGCTCCTGCGCAAATGTGAGCTCTAATAAAACTACCAGTAACCTAAATAGTTACCATGTGTTGAATGCCTGCATCACCTTTTCAATCCTGACTACCTGTCAACGTGGGAATTGTTAGACCCATTTGGCAGATAATATAATTGAGGCTTAGAGAGCGTAGGTCTGAAACCCCGAGAGTGGGCCGTTGAGTTGGCTCTCACATCTGAATCTGGGTGTGGGTTAGATAAGACTGTCCTGTTGTGTGCGTTTGTGCTCAGTTGCCTCTGGTTCTTTGAGACCCCGTGGACTGTGGCCTGCAGACCCCTCTGTCCTTGGAACTTTCCAGGCAAGAATACTGCAGTGGGTTGCCATTTTCTCCTCCGTCGCCCTGCTATGCCCTTTGCTGAATAATCCATATGCCCCCTTCTCTCTCTCCTGGGTGCCCTTCCCCATCATAAGATCATAAGGTCACTCCTTCCCGGTCACTGGGGTGAGGGAATGAGGATTTGGGGACCCGAGATGATCTGTCTGCTCATGAGTCCTGTGCCTTATGACACACCCACATGTGTGCGCACACACGTGCACACACACACGCTTGACCTCCGTCTCAGCCCAGCACCAGGGAAGCCTGGGCCCCCTTGCTGGGGGCCCTGGGAAGCTCACATGACCTCTCTGAGCTCCAGCTTCCCCGTTTGTTCAGTGACCCCACAACTGCATCCACTCTGTCTACTCAGCCAGGCTGGATTCGTGGCTCAAGAAGGACAATGAACGTGCAGGATTAAAGAGGACAAGGGTGTGTGCGTGCTCACTTGCTCAGTTGTGTCCGGTTCTTTGCAACCCCGTAGACTGTAGCCCACAAGGCTCTTCTGTCCATGGGATTCTCCAGGCAAGAATACTGGGGTGGGTTGCCTTTCCCTTCCCCAGGGGATCTTCCTGACCCAGAAATCGAATCCACATCTCCTGTGTCTTCTGCATTGGCACGTGGATTCTTTACCTGGGAAATCCCAAAGGGGAAGAGCAGGAACGTGTAAAGTGGTGGTTGGGGATGGTGTTCAGAGGAGTCCCCACTGCTGGGCTCCATCTGGGCTCACTGGGGTGTCAGTGATGCCGGGAGCCGTGTTAGGCATTACTGACACTAGGGAAGGTGCTTTATAAACCATAAATGGTTCAGAACCAAGTGAGGGCTGGGCCAGCCCTGAATCATCCTCCCTGGAACTCAGATCTGGGAGCCACCCATAGCGGCACCCACTTTGCAGGAGCCTTGGAGAGTGTGGGCAGCCCTCAGGCAGGGGAGGGGCTTTGTGTGCTAAGTCGCTTCAGTTCTGTCCAACTCTGCAAAACCATGGAGCCCAGGTGCCTCTGTCCTTGGGGATTCTCCAGGCAAGAATACTGGAGTAGGTTGCCATACCCTCCTCCAGAGGATCTTCCCGACCCAGGGATTGAACCAGAGCGTCTTAAGTCTCCTGCTTTGGCAGACGACTTCTTTACCACCAGCACTCCGAGGGGCTTTGGGACTCCTCAAAGTGGCTGCGCGTGGGCTAGACCTGCCAGTGGCCAGGGGACAAAGGCAGGGCTGAGGCTGGAAGGACCTGCATGGGTCGAGCCAGGGCAGGCCAGTTCAGGCAGAAGCAAGCCTGGACCCTGCAGAGGCTCACTCATTCGTTCTTTCATTCTACACATTTAAAAAATATGTTTTTGTTTGTTTGTTTGTTTTAATTGGCTGCAGTGGGTCTTAGTTGCAGCACACAGGATTCCCCATCTTTGGTGCGGCATGAGGGACCCCTAGTTGTGGCATGTGAGATCCAGTTTCCAGACCAGGAACCGAACCTGCGCCCCTCTGCATTGGCAGTGTGGAGTCCTTAGCCACTCAACCACCAGGGAAGTCCTCTGCTCACTGCTGAGTCCCTCATTTGTGTCCTGCAGACTCCCTGCTCAGTGCTGGGTATGAGGCAGTGGGCAAGACCCCTGCCCTCAGGGAGATCAATTTCAAATGAAGCAATATAGACCGAAAACATAATAAAGAAGTAAAACAGGACTTCCCTGGTAGTCAGGGGTTAAGACTCCACCTGTCAATGCCAGGGACACTGGTTCAATTCCTGGTCCCGGAAGATCCCAGATGCCATGGGGCAGCTAAGCCCGTGTGCCCTAACTAAGGAGCCTGTGCTCTAGAGCCCGAGAGCCACAGCTACTGAAGCCTGTGTGTCCTGCAGCCCGTGCTCTGCAATAAAAGAAGCCACCGCGACCAGAAGCCTGTGCACCACAACTGCAGCATAGCCCCCGCTTGCCACAACTAGAGAAAGCCCACTTGCAGCAACAGTCTATAAATAAATAGACTAAAACATCTCTCAGGGAAAAAAAAAAGAGTAAAATATATTGTGGACCAGAGTGATAAGCACTAAAAAGAAAAATAAAACAGGAAAGGGAAACAAGAGGTGGATGTCTTTTTCATGTATAAATGAGGCGTCCAAGGAAGGTCTAATTGAGAAAGTGACATCTGAGCAAAGCTGGCAAGGAGGTGAGGAGGTGAGTCAGATAGCTCTCTAGGGGAGAGTGTTCCAGCCAGAGGGATCAGCCAGGGCAAAGGGCCGGAGCCCGGAGCGTGCCTGGCACGGCCAAGGAATAGCAAGGAGGCCTGCGTGGCTGGAGGGAGTGGGGCGGGCGGGGAGCGGGGGGAGCTGGTAGCAGATGAGCTCAGAGAGGAAATGGGGGCCAGATGGTGAGGCCTCCTGGACTCACCATTTAAAAGAATCCCTCTGGCTGCTGAGTGGAGATCAGACTGGGGGAGGGGCAAGGGCAGCACCAGGGAGACGGATAGGAGGCTGTTGAAAATAATCTAACAGGATTCGCTGATGGATTGGATGTGGGAGAGCGAGAGGAGAGAGCGCGCATGAGCAAGCAGAGGTGTCAAGGATGGCTCCGGAGAGTTCTGGTCACATCGCTGGAAAGGCTGGCTGGGCCTGGAGGCTCGGAAGGAGGCCAGAGATGCCGTGAAGGGTGGGCTGCTGAGCCCCGAAGGATCAAGTGCCCGTGGCCAAGAGAGCTCTCTAGCTTGGCAGCCCTTGGTGGATTAGAAAGCTGGGATTTTCTGTGCCCATGGGGGCTACATGGATCCCAGCCCTGCCCTAGGAAGGGGTACCTTCTCTGTGCTCTGGACTGCGGGCTGGGCTTGAGCTGGTCCATGGCCAGTACGAACCCTCTCCACGTATCCTTCCTGGCCATCCACTTATCCATCCACTTGCCCTCCCAGGCCACCCTCCCTCCTTACTCTCACCCATTCAGCCCCACCTCAAGCACCCCAGCTACCCAGGCATGGTCCCACACACCGGGGCTGTGTCCATGAACCCAGCCGACCGCTCTCTGCTCTGGTGGATTGACGTTTTCACATCCAGGCCTGAAGCAACTGCTCCACGGGGCAGAATGAGACCAGAGAACACTCTTACTTCCATCCAACTTGAGGTGACTCAATACATTTGTGACCACACGTCATCTAACCAGTGAGCATTTCTAAGTCATTTCATACTAAGTCACCATCACTAAAAAGCTTTGGTCAGGTCATGCCTCCTGGTTTGGGTTCCAGGAAAGATGAGCAGAATTGAGGTTTCCATGCTACCAAGACTCAGGGCTGGGGTCTTGGGGTGGGGGTTAGGAGGCGTCCCAAGGAGGTGGTCTTTATACCCAGGCACAGAGGAGGAGAGGGCACTTGGGGTGGAGGCACGGGGATGCAGACTGGGATGGGTGTGTGGAGGTGAGTGGAGACGACATAGCCAGGTGGGCCCACCACGGAGGGTCTCATAGGCCCTGGGGCAGCATCTGGCCTTTGTTCAGAGGGCAGTCGGGGGAGGGGGGCATGGGAGGTTTCTGACCTGGGGAATGACCCACGCTGTGCTGGAGGCCCCGTGGAGGACCAATGAGAAAAGGTGAGTGGTTTGAGGCAGGGAGGCCAGTGACCTTGATCAGCAGGGATGCTGAGCCCTGACTCAGGAGAATGAGGGGTCAGGGGGATGGGGTAACTGTATAGATCTGGTAAATGGCGGGGGGTGCTGCTTGCTGGGGTCCTACCATTTCCGACCACGTCACATCAGACAGGTTCCCATGGCACTGCCCTCTCCCTGGAGAAGTCCCTATCCTCACCTGACCCTCTGGACCTCTAGTACCTGGGGCCACCTGGGACCCCCACCCCCCACACTGGTGCCATCGACAGGTCACTTTGAGGTTGGCTCCCAAATTCTTCCCCGGTGTATCCCTCCTCTGTACCTACCGCCCTAGGCTGGGCCCTGCCTCTTCAGGCCTGGACTAAGGCCGTGGCCTCCAACTGGCCTTATGCGTCCAGCCTTGTACTGCTGGGCTATTCACCTACAGAAGAGTCAAAGGGATCTATCTTTCTAGAACCTGAGTCTAGAAAGGCCACCCTCCTCCTCTTCCTCATGGTTCCCCTTTGGCCCGAGAAAAGCCCACCCGGCACAGGCCCTCCTCAGCTGCCTGCTCCCTTTGCTGCAGCCAATGCTTCCCAACCTCAGACTGAACTTCTTGTTCCTGCTTCACTCATTTGGCTAAGGTTTATTGTGCACCTACTCCAGGCAGGCACCAGGCATGCATTGAAGGTTGGGAACTGTATGAGAGGAAAGAGACTCAGTCATAGGGTCTGAGAACAGGTAAGGCCTCTAATATCTCAGTTGGTAAAGAATCCACCTGCAATGCAGGAGTCTTCGATTCCTGGGCTGGGAAGATCTGCTGGAGAAGAGATAGGCTACCCACTCCAGTGATCTTGGGCTTCTCTTGCGGCTCAGCTGGCAAAGAATCCACCCACAATGGGGGAAACCTGGGTTTGAACCCTGAGTTGGGAAGATCACTTGGAGAAGGGAAAGGCTACCCACTCCAGTATTCTGGCCTAGAGAAGTCCAGTGGTAAAGAACCTGTCTGCTAGTGCAGGGGACCCAAGAGGTGGGGGTTCGATCCCCGAGTTGGGGAAGATTCCCTGGAGGAGAGCACGGAAACCTACTCAAATATTCTTGCCTGAAGAATCCTACGGACAGAGGATCCTGGCAGGCTACAGTCCATAGTGTTGCAAACAGTCAGACATGACTGAAGTGACTTAGCAGTGCACAAGGCCTCTCTAAGGACTAGACATCTGAGCTGAGATCCAGAGGATGAACAGTAAGAGGTGAGAGGAAGAGTGCTTCGGGAAGAAGGAATAGCTAGAGCAAAGGGCCTAAGCTGCGGACGCCAGTGGGCTTGGATGAAGCGGGGTCCTGTGCCCACATCAAGGCATTCACTACCTGGTACCCTACCCTTGTCCCAGGTTGGAAGCTTGGGAGGGGCCAGGGCCGAGCCTGGGCAGGTGATGGAGCCAGGTCCTGTGGGGAGGAGTGTGGGGTAGACTGAGGTGTGGGACATTTTATAACTTAAAAAAAAAATAGCTTTACTGATATAATTATCATTTTTTAAAAAAGCTTTATTGAGATATAACTCACAGACCATAAAACTGACCCTTTTGAAGCATACAGTTCAGTAGTTTTTAGCATATTTATAGAATTGGGCAACCGCAACCACTATCTGATTCCAGAACAACTCCATCAACCCCCAAAGAAACTCCGTACCCACGAGCAGTCACTCTCCATTTCCCCTACTCCCAGTGTCTCTACTACTCGACTTTCTGTCTCCGTGGATTTGCCAGTTTGGGACATTTCACACAAATGGAGGCAGACAGCATGTGACCTTATGTATCTGGTTCTTTTCACGTAATACAATTCTTTTAAAAAAAAAGATTCATTCATGTTGTAGCATGAATTAGTGTCATTCCTTTTTATGGCCAAATAATATTCCCTTGAATAGCTAGACTACATTTCCACCTTCACCCATTCATCAGTTGTTGAGCATTTGAATTGTTTCCATTTAGAGGCTATTATTGGGGAAGGCAATGGCACCCCACCCCAGTACTTATGCCTGGAAAATCCCATGGATGGAGGAGCCTGGTAGGCTCCAGTCCACGGGGTCGCTAGGAGTCGGACACGACTGAGCGACTTCACTTTCACTTTTCACTTTCATGCATTGGAGAAGGCAATGGCAACCCACTCCAGTGTTCTTGCCTGGAGAATCCCAGGGACAGGGGAGCCTGGTGGGCTTCCGTCTATGGGGTCGCACAGAGTCAGACACGACTGAAGCGACTTAGCAGCAGCAGCAGCAGAGGCTATTATGAATAATGCTTCCCAGGTGATTCAGTGGTAAAGAATCCTCCTGCCAATGCAGGAGACATGGGTTCAATCCCTGGGATAGTAAAATCCCCTGGAGAAGGAAATGGCAACCCACTCCAGTATGCTTGCCTGGGAAATCCCATGGACAGAGGAGCCTGGCGGGCTGTGGTCCATGGGGTGGCAGAGAGTCAGACAGGACTGAGCAACTAAACAGCAATGCAACATGAATAATGCTGCTACAAACATTCTGCATAAATTGTTCTGTGGATACATGTTTTCATTTCTTAGAGGTAGAACTGCTGGGTTACATAGTAATTTTTTTCTTCTTTTTCTTTACATCTTGGCTGCACGTGGCACAGCATGTGGAATCTTATTTCCTGGACCAGGGCTGGAACCTGCACCCTGGCAGGGGAAGAACAGAGTCTTAACCACTGGGCCACCAGGGAGGTTCCTATGTAGTAACTCTAACTTTTCGACACGTGGCTAGGCTGTTTTCCACAGCGGCTACACCATCTTACACTCTTATCAGCATTGTATGAGGGCCCCAATTTCTCTACATCCTCAGCAACACTCCTTATTACCTGTCTTTTGATTACAGCCATCTCAGTGGGTGAGAAATGGTATCTCATTGTGGTTTTGACTAATGACCGATGGCCATTTACACATCCTCTTTAGAGAATGTCTGTTTATAGTCTTCGCTGGTTTTAAAATTGGGTTATTTGTCCTCTTATTGTTTGCTTGTCTGGCTGCACCACGTGGTTGCAGGATTTTAGTTCCCTGACCAGGGACTGAACTTGGGCCCCAGCAGTGAAAAATCCTGAGTCCTAACCACTGGACCACCCTGCAACCCCTGTCCTCTTATTGTTGAGTTGTTAAGAGTTCTTTATACTTCTTGATACAAATCCCTTACCGGGAAAAGGAGTTTGAGAGAGCAGGCCAGGCAGACAAGCCCTGGGCTTCTCTGAGCTCCACACTCCCAGTCCCGGGGGCGGGATCCTGGAGTCACCTTCCACCTCCAGCTCCCTCACATCCACTGCCTTGACCCTCTTGAGACACCGCAGGGTGAACACTTCACAGGTGCTGTGATACCTCCACCCACCAGGGCCCAGGCCCAGCAGGTGAGGAAAAGAAAAAAAATGCTGGTCCTTTCAGAGGTGACCACAGAGAAGCTACCACCTGTCCCCCAGCAACAGTCTCAGCCACAACAGCTCAGCTGTCTGTGGCCCTGAGGCCAAGCCCGTGGCAGGCCTGGGCACCTGCCTGCTGGGCAGGCGGCGGTGGGGGGAAGACACAGGCCTGTCTGCGGGAGGGATGCCTGCCAGGACAGCCGCAGCCCTCCTCGGGCCAGGCCCTCCCTCGCCCTGCTTATTTAAACTTTCCTGAACTTTCCACAGTTTGTAAGTTGAGCTCCTCCAAGTTGGAGAATCAAGGAAAATGGTAAAAACACACACACACACAAACCCAGCCACGGCTGCTGGCTGATTCTGTTCAGACATCAGGGAGCTCTCTTCTCATGGCTGCCCGGGGCGGGTGGGTGCTGGGCTCAAAACACAGGAGCAGTGCTGGCTGGGCCTGTCCTGTGGGGGTCTCACTTCCCCCTCACAACCCAACCTCATGGACTGCAGCACGCCAGGCCTCCCTGTCCATCACCAACTCCCAGAGTTTACTCAAACTCATGTCCATCGAGTGGGTGATGCCATCCAACCATCTCATCCTCTGTCGTCCCCTTCTCCTCCTGCCTTCAATCTTTTCCAGCATCAGGAGGGTTAGGATTGCAAAAAGGCAGTGAAGGCATTCAGGCAGCGCACAGGGGAACTGACTGGTCAGGGCTCTTGTCTTGGGGGGTGGAGGGAAGCAGGTGGAAAGCCAAGAGCTAGCGGAGACGGACCATCCCCGGGCCCCTGGTGCCTGGCCAGGAGCCTACCTCCTCCAGAGGCCAGTCCTAAATGCTAAGGAACCCTCCCTACCCCTTCCTAACCTTTGCCCCGCCCCTCAGTCTGGTTCCCAGACCTCTCCCCTCCAGCCCTTCTGGCTGCTCTCCCAGACAAGCCGTTTTTTTTTTTTTTTTTTCTTCTCCCTTCTTTGCTGGGTTGGCCCTCGGGCTTCCTCCCCGCCCGCTCCTGCAGCGCCCCAGCTGGGTCCGCCACCCACCACCTGCCACCCGCCCACGTGGAACCCCCTCTGCCCCCGCTGGCGTCCGCCTTGGCAGGCTCTGTGCCCTGAGGCCCCTCTGCTACGCGGCGGCAGCCGGTGGGCTCGGCTCGGGAGCCAGAGCGAGAGATTTATTGTGGTTTTTAGGGGGCGTTTAGGAGCCGATGTGATAATGTCTGTGAACGCACTTTGTAAACTGTAACGGGGGAGTGCCGTGCACACGTGAGGGGACTGTGGCTGGGGAGGGGGCCATAGCCCAGCCCCCAGAGGACATCCTGGGACTCAGGAGGGGAAACCCCTCCAGTCCCCCGCGGGGCGGGGGGGTGGAAAAGCCCCGTGGGGCTCTAGGGCGGGAGTCCCAGGCTACATCTGCTGGAACCGGGCCTTCATGAGCCTGCAGGCCTTTCTGTTTCAGCAGGCAGCTCTGAAATGAGCCATAAGCCAGAAAATTGCCTGGGTCCCTCCCTCACCCCAGAGGCTCAGTTGCACTGCAGTGACAGGGACACGCTTCCTGGGGAGGACTCTGGCTTCCTGACCCCCCGCAGTGTGTGTGTGTGGGGGGGGAACTGAGCTAACAAGGGACAGCAGCCAGGCTGGGCTGTCTCCTGGGAAGCAAGCTCCGGATTCCACCCTTCTTGCTAAGTGTTGTCATCTGATCATTCTTTTCCAGTGGCCGATGTTTGTTGAGCACCTGCTATGCGCTCGCCTCTGACCCAGAGCACATAGAGCAAGGATTAAGACAGACCGAAATTCCCACCCTAGCACAGTTTATGTGCAGGCAGGGCAAAGACAGACCATCCACAGGTGAATCAAGACGATTTAAAATACTGACCATTACTACAGAGACAGTGAGATGGGAGAACCAGGAAGTACTGAATCAGGGGGTGAGAGAAGGCCCCTGCAAGCCTCCCTCACCCCTCTCTCCAGGTGGGCCTCTCTCTGGGACCTTTAGGACAATCCTGGACCTTTAGGGACTCAGTCCACCCTCCACCAGTCACTGGTCACTGTTTCCAAGGCCCGTGGGCTTCCCTGGTGACTCAAGACAGTAAAGAATCTGCCTGCAAAACAGGAGACCCCGGTTTGATGCCTGGGTCAGGAAGATCCCCCGAAGGGAATGGCTACCCACTCCAGTATTCTCCCCTGGAGAATTCTAAAGACAGAGGAGCCTGGTGGGCTACAGTCCATGGGGTCACAAAAAGGCAAACACGATCGAGCAACTGACACTTTCACTTTCACCAAAGCCTGTAGGCTAGGCAGTCTTGAGGCTCCCTGGATCCCTGAGCTTGGGACTGGCTGTCTTTATTAATCTTGAGAGTAGTGAGCTGAGTGTTCCTAAACATCAAACCGGGTTATCTAATTTAATCGCCAGCACAACCAGATAGTGTGGGAACTGTCATTCATGTCCCTATTTTATAGACAAGGAAACTGAGGCCCAGGAAGACTGTGTAACTTGCCTAAGGTCACACAGCTGGTACAGTGGAGCTAGGATGTGAACCCTCCAGGGCTCATGCTTTTAACCATTCTGCCTTCCCAGTCGAAGTCACAAGTCTCAAACCGTATGATTGCCAAGCTGTGCTGAGTGGTTCTCCACGCACTGTCCCATGTCAGTCGCATTACAGTCTCTTAAGTCAGTTGATCGTCTTATGATCTGCTCCTACACTTTGTGCAGAGAAAGAGACTGAGGCCCTCAGTGGGTGAATCATGGTGGGGAGGTTGGGAAGTCAGGATGCAAACTCAGATCAGCTCGCCTAAGGCCTTAAACCTCCTGGTTCTTCCTCTTCCTTACCTGCCGTCTTGTTTCTGTGCCCCAAAGCCCACAGAAGCTGGGCTGTCCCTCCATGTTGCAGATAGGCATACTGAGGCCCAGGCAGGTGTTTCTGGCTTGTTCATAGCTGCTGGCTGTTGAGCAGCATCTCCTCCATTACAGACCAGTCCCACCTCCTAGATTTTGCTTTAGATGCAGCCTTGGTGGTGGGGGGTGGGGTGGGGTTTCTCCTCCAGTACAGACCAGTCCCACCTCCTAGATTTTGCTTTAGATGAAGCCTTGCTGGAGGGAGAGGTCTCATTTCACCATGGACAGGGGGACTCTGGAGGCCACAAAGGCTCCTGGCTCAGTGCCCTACAGTTGGTGACCTTAGCAAGGTCACCTTCTCTGAACGTGTTTCTTCTCTATATAATGGGATCTTAGTATCTGGCTGGATCTGTGACAGCTTTTTAGAAAAATCTGTGGTGTATCTGGTGGCTGGAGCAGGGTAGCTCTTGCCTGGTACCCCCTGTCTTCTGCTCAGGAAGCAGTAGGATGAAGGGGTACCTGAGACACTTGCCCAGGGGAGTCATCACAGCAGTTCCAGCCCAGGAAGGCTCTCTGGGCTCCTCTATTCCACCCCCACCCCCCGGGGCACTGGCCAGCAGCTGCCCTCAGATCTGTGGCCCTGAAGCTTGCCATGACCTCACAAGGGCCTGGGAGACACACCTGGGTGCTCCCTGAGCTCCTGGGCACTCCCGAAGCGGGCTGCACCTTCAGGGAGGATCTGATGCCAGCCTGCGGACAGCGGCAGCAGCAGAGGCCCCAAAGCCTTGGCAGTGGGATTAAGGTGGAGAAAAATGAAGCGTGGAAATCATTCGTTTCCTTGGTTGGCAAGAGCCGCTCTGAGTGAACATTTGGGGCTTTTAAAATGAACATCAGCTGCAGGGACCCATGCCCTGTGCCCGCCATGGCCCATGCGGCCTCGGAATCCCGGGCCCGGCTGTTTGTCTTTGCCTGCCGCTCAGCCAACACTTACTGAGTGCCTACTGTGGGCCAGGCCCATAGCCAGGACGGGAGGGAGGATCCAGCCAGAGCGCAGCAGCCCTGTGGTGAGAGCGCAGCCGCAGAGGCCCCAGTGCCAGCCAGCAAGGAATCAGGCCCAGCAGGGCAGGCGCCACCACCTCCCAGGGGCTCCGGGGGTAGGGGGCCCTGGGTGGCCACTAGGTGTGTGTTCGTGTGCAGGTCCAGGTGGCTTCCCACAAGAGGGGCCTGCAGGGATGGGGGTGGGTTTCCTTATAGAGAGGGACTGCAGAGGCATCGGGGAGAGGGTGTATGAAAGGCGAGGTGCCACAGTGAGAAGGCACAGGCCTCCTGGGCCAGGCAGGTGGGCCTGGGAGGGACTAGGGGCGAGCTGCGGGCCAGTACCTCAGCCAGCTTGTGGCCAAGTGCCCATCCTCAGGGAGAGGCTTTGGATTGAGCCTCCTCTTTTTCCAAACTAAGCCGGACATGTAGATTTTTCTGTGAAAATGACCGATTTTTAAAAAAATGATGGGAATTTATTTGAATTAAAAATAAGAAAAAAATACCATGAGGTCAAAGCAAGCATGGCTTTAGCTGGCTTGGGCCCACGGGCCAAGAGTTTCTGATCTCCAGCGGTGATGGTGATGGTGATGCGGCGGTGGGGGCGTGGAGGTGGAGCAGGCCGCTTAGAAGTTGGGGGGGCTGTGGAGGGGGGTGGAGGCTGGGCGGGGTGGGCCGCTTGGAAGGTGGGGGGGATCAGTGAAAGGGGAGGTCGGGGTGAAGTGAACCGGTGGAGTGTAACCCCCACTCGCGGCGCCGGCGCTTGGGGGGAACCGGGCGCGGGTGGGCGGGGGCTGGAGGCAGGGGCCCCCCCCCCCCCCCCCACCGCAGCCCGGCGCGCCGCGGCCGCCCGCCGCCTCCATCCGGGCCTCTCCCCACCTCCCGCCCGCCCCCGCCTGCGCCCCTCCCCCCGCCGGCGCGCACGGCTCCCGCCGCCCCTCCTCCGCCCGCCCGCCCTCCGCCCGCTCTCCCCGGCTCCCTCCCGGTCTCTCTTAAGTGCCATCGAGGGGCGCCGGGAATTGCAGCCAGTAAATCGCGTCCCACCACTCAGCAGCGGGGCCACCGCAGCGGCGCCGCCCGCGCCCGCCGGGAACCCGCGCCGCCCGGGCGCCTCTCCAGGGCCCGCGAGGCCCGCCCCCACCCGGCGCGGCGCTGCGCAGGGCCTGCCCCCGGGCCGGCCGGGGCGCGCGGAGCCCGCGCTGGAGGCGAGGACGCGGCGGCCGCGGGGCGCACGGCCCGGAGCGCGCGGCCCGCGCCCCCCGCGCGCCCTGCCCGCGCTCGCGCCCCGCGCTCCGGAGCCCGGCCCCGCTGCCCGGGCTCTCCTGCGGGACCGATGCCGGCCCTCCGGCCGCCAGGGTAAGGGGGCAGCGCGGGCGCGGCGGGGTGAGGCAGGAGGGTGGGTGGGCGCCCGCCCCGGGGCGGGGGACCCCAATGCCCGCCCAGCGCCAGCGTCTGGCACGTGGGGGCGTCTCAAGTTCCCTCTGGAGGCCGGGCAGGTGGCGAGAACGCGGGGGTGTGGTGCTCCAAGGCTGGCACTTACTGCGTGCCTACTGTGCGCCGGGCGTGACCAGCTCATCTGAAGTGGGATTTTTTTTGTCCCCATTGTACAGATGAGAAAGCAGAGGCTGGGAGAGGGCAAATAGCTGGCTCAGGGTCCCCAGCCAGCCAGGATTTGACCCCTAGGCTGCTTGACGCCAAAGCTGGAGCTCTCCCCACTAGGGCACGCACACCCATGGAGACAGTATGAATATTTCATTGTAGAAAAGAAGGGGAAAAAAAAATCAGCTATTGTCCCGCCACCATAATGCAGCTACTGTAGGCCCTCAGGTTCTTTATTTCAGCCATGCTCTTTTTTCCACCCTTTCTTGAGGAATGTGTGCTTTGGGGCCATGTAGACCCTGGTTCCATCTTGACTCCAGCACCAAGAAGTGGAGAAGCTTTGAGCAAATCCCTTAGCTCTCTGGGCCTGGGTCTCCAGCCTGAAAAAATGGGGGCACTCCTAAGATTACTGAGGGGTTTGGATGAGACCTAGAGGGTAGCCCTGACGGGGTGGGGATAGGCCAGGGCCTGAAAGAAAGGGGAGTCCTTCCACAGGGACTCATGGAGACCTATTGAGTGCAGAGCCAGCCCTGGGCTCTGGCTCTGGCTCTGGGGAAGCTGAGGGCAGCCTGGCCCATCTGTGCTTCTTGCAGGAGGGCTCTGTCCAGCGTTGTAGGACTGACTGCCTGGCTTCGCATTCTGCCTTTGCCAGGCCCCTGCTTCCTCCTAGAGTGTTTGGAAAGGCAGAGGGTACCCTGGTTTCACCTTTGCCACGGAAATGAATTGGGTCTGGGAGGAGGGGCCCAGTCCTGCTCTGAATTTGGGCCCCTGGGGAGAACATTTGGGTCCTGGCTTCTGCCAAGCCCAGGCTTGGGTTTGGGAGCCTTATGGGACCTCCCAGATTCAAGTTTAGCATCAGGCCCAGTTCCTTATGATACCCCAAACCAAAGACATCGCATCCATCAGCACCCAAACTGGAGACCCCCCAGGCCTGTGTGACCTCCTGGACATCTAGCTGTCTGTCCATCTCATCAACCACAGGGTTCCTTTGGTTCTACCCCACAAGCATCTCTCCCTCCTTTTATCCTCCGTCCTAGACATTCCCACCTGTCTTCCCCAGCCCCAACCATTGTTCTGGGACACCATAGCCAAAACTGTCCTTCTAAAAGCAACTCTGAGCTTCTGAACTCTTCAGCCATCCACAGACCTAAACTAGGCCAAACTCCTGAGCCATCGCTCGAGGCTGGGCTTCTCTGTGGTCAGCCCTGCCTCCCTCTGCAGCGTCCTCTCTGCGAACCGGATGTGCCCTGGTCGTAGAGCCCTTGAGCGCTGGGTCTGCCCTGAGACTGTCATGGTCTCATCCCTCCAAAGCCCCTTCCCTGTGTCATCTGGCCTGTTGAACTTCCCCCTCATCCTCAGGGCCCACCTGTGTCCTCTCCTCCCCCTGGTCCTCCCAGGACCCCCACCTCTCTCTGGTGGGTGCCATCCATACTTCTACCCCTGGGCAACCCTCCCTCCATATGGCCCTCAGCAGGTGCCAAGGCGCTTCCCACCAGACTGGGAGCTCTGGCCAGCTCGGTGATCTTTGAGGAATGAACAGCGAGGAGTGCATCAGAAGGAGATAAACCAGAGCCTCCTTGGAGGGGTCTCGTAACCCCGTGGCAGTCCATCAGGAGTGGGGAATCACACCCCTCCTGCCTCCTTGGGGTCTCCTGGTGGGAGCCGGGTGCCCCAGATGGAGGTGCTGAGGACCACATTTGCACCCAGATACCTGCAGGCCTTGACCTTCAGCCTTCACATTCAGGAGCATCCAGAGTCCCACCTGGATCCGTTGGGGCAAGGGTGGTGGGCACTCAGATGCAGGAGCCTCCCTATCCTGTCCCAGCCCACTTCCACCCCATCAGGCCCACCCCCACCATCCTCCCAGGGAACAGGGAGAGTTATGTCAGGCCGTCTGGCCGAGTGCCAGGGCTCCCCATGGAACTATAAATTGACCTGTCGCGAGAGGGAAGAGATTAATGTCGACCATCTTCATTAGCGCGTCCCCCGGGGTGACGGCGTCTGCCCTGAGCTGGCTGATTGGAGAGGGTGTGAGTGAGTGAGGGGGCTAGTGGTGGTGGTGGGGGCCTGCACTGCACACCCCCCGCCCCCCGAGAAAGGCAAGGTGCAGGGGCCAGCGCCTGCCAGAGAGCCTTGGCCTCCTCCTACTGTTCGAAGGGCTGTCCCTCTGGCCTCTGCTCCTGGCAGTAGGAGCGCGCTTTGATGGAGGACCTGTGTGCTAATTGGGAGCAGAGATGCGCGCCCTGCAGCTCTGCGGGGCTCCCAGGCTGACACCGCCAGCTCAGCGGCATCTGTGGGGCCTTCATTAGAGGCCTTTCCTCTGACCAGAAAGCAGCCCGCTGGGGGCGGGGTGGAGAGGGGGGCTTCCTGCCTAACCCCCTCCCTCTCCCTGCCCCCCCACCCTTCTCTTTCTTCACAGCAATGATGATGATGATGATGATGGGGAAGGAGGCAGCTTTGGGGTGTGGATTGGAGGGTGAGGATGGGAGGATCAGAGGGATCCTTTGCTTCTTTGTGACCACGTGGCCTAGGGTTAGGCCCTCCACTGCTCTGCACCCAAGTGTTCTCATCGCAGGGATGGGCAAGGTCTTGCCCCCCTGGGGTGGGTGGGGCCAGCCAAGGGCGCGTGAGTGGATTTGTCTTTAGAGATGAGGACCGGTCAGAGCCCGGGGCTGAGGTGCAGACTGAAGTGCGGGCTTCTGGGTCTGAATCCTCATGCTCCCACCTCCTGTGAGGCCCCGGGCTCTCCGAGCCTCAGTTTCCTTGCCTGGCAATGGTAGGGGGCTGGGGGGTGGTCTTGTGAGGGGGGCATCCCTTTGCAGAAACAGAGCCTCTGCACTGGGTGGAGGCTGCTGAGGGAAGGGACTGCAGACGCAGGTCAGTGGGTGTGGGCTTGTTCCATCGTTCATTCATTCAGGACACGCCTCCTGCACTGTGGTCTTGTACCCACAGAGGGGTTCAGAAGTGGCTTCATTCTCTGGAGGGCCTCCCTGGGAAAATAAACCCAAGAGGATGAGCTGCTAGAACCCCTGGGAGTCTCCCCAAACCTGGGGATATCTGGATGGCCCCAGGGTGACACCTGTAAGGTGGAGATGGTGCAGTCTCTCCTTGCAGACCTCATCTGCATGAGGACTCTGATGTGGGCACCCAGCTAGTTGCCAAGTTCTTGGCCTCCTGGGTCCCCTAGCCGGACCAGAGCAAAAGCAGGGACCAAGACCATCTCCTCACACCCACTCCTGTCGCCCAGCCTTTCCTGTGCATCTGGGGGAGGGGGTGGAGGGTGGGCCCAACTCAGTACCTGGTATCACTGGTCTCCAGTCTTTACCTGGGCGTGGGTTCCATGGGCTCCTGTCCATCTGAGTTGCCCGCTTGAGGCTGGGGGTAGGCAGTAGATGGGTCAGGGCTGCTCCTGTGCGGTTGTTGCATGGTGCTAGCTGTGCCACTTGCTAGCTGAGGGTCACTCTGAGGCACGGGGCTCCACCTCTCCACGCCTCAGTTTCCTCATTGGTGCCACAGGAATGAGTCTGTGCTACGTGCTGGGCACACAGCTGCCGCAGAGTGGAGCACAGCGAGCAGGGCTGCGTGGTCACTTCTGCCTTAGGCAGCCGCCCCAGCTTCAGTAAACGCTCCTCAGAGAAGCCTGGCTAAGTGGAATGTGGGCTTCTCTGCCTCTGTCAGCCCCCCAGGGGGTACCAAGTACCCACTAGGTCCGATGGCACGTTTGAACAAAAAGCACGTGGTTCTGGAGTCAAAAAGCCCAGCCCCGAGTCTTTGCTTTGTGGCCACGCAGCTGTGTGTCCTCGGTCTTATCACTGAACCTCTCTGTGCCTTTGTTTTCTCGTCTGGAGCGGAAATGAGATGTTGTAAACTGAAAACCACAGCTTGCATTGCTCAGTGAGCACCCACCTAGGGTGGAGGATGGCGCGCTGGCCCAGGAGTCCCAGCCTGGGTGCTGCTCCTGCCCCCTTGATCTCGCACGGTGACTTGGGGTGAGACTCTGTGGACTCATCTGTAAAGGGGGTCGTGGCACCTGCCTGCCTTCCAGAGCTCTTCTGAGGTTGGAAGATGTGTGTGGCTGGGGAAAGGGGCTGCTCTGGGAAGGGCTCAAAGAGCAGGGTACTTTTCTTGGAGTAACCCTGCTGTCCCCAGCGGTGGATGGCCTCCCGGGGCCCTTGTTTCCTGTCCGGAAAGATGGGAGTAGACACCCCGCTCATCCTGGTCCTTAGAGGTCTGCGATGCTGTGTCTAATCAGAATTTTAGCCATTCTGTTTTGTAATGCATCCGCATGGACTCTCGCCCCATGTAACCTGAGATGTGTTGGAATAGACCGTCCTCCGACTTGAGCGCGTTGATATCGCCCCGTGAGAGTCACGTGTGGAAGGCTGGTGATGAAGGGTGCCTATTGTTGCCGCCTCGCCATGCCCAGCCCGTCCCGCCTGGCAGACTCAGTCGCGGGAGCTGGCAACATGGCTGTCTGCCTCCGCCTTCCCGAGCAGGCAGGAATCACTAACGCGTTAGCAGTTTCATTAAGCCTCTCGCCAGCCTCCCCGCCTCCCTCCTGGGCCTCCTCGGTAATTATTTTCCCAGCCCTTCCACTCGCAGCCCTTTCGTGAGCTCTTCGGAATTGGCCAAGTGGCCCCCACAGGCTGGGCTGCTGGGACTGGGCTCTGAGGGACTTCCCCCCACACACATACACCGTGGGCACCCCCTTTTCTGCCTTGCCATTTAAGCTTTGTGTCCCCCCGAGGCCTCCGTGAAAATGCAGATCTGCTCGGCCTGCCGGGGTGACAGTTAACCCCTTATTACACGCCCAGCACATGTAGACTCCTCCATGCAGCTGACCTCCATTCAGTCCGGCACAGAGTTTCTCAGGCCGCCTTCAGGGGCTGCCACCAAGTAGACCTCAGGGAGTTGGCTGTGAGGGAGATGGGCTTCCTGGTCCTGAGAGGCTGTGGACGTCCAGGGCCCTGGCTGGTAGAAGCCACAGTGCAACACGGGGATGCATGGAGGCTGAGGGGAGGTATGTCCAGAGCGGGACCGGGGCCCCAGAGGTCCTGGGACCCACAGCCTTCCTCCACCCAAGCCCAAATACCCCAGCCCACCCCTGGTCATAACGACTGGTTGAGAAATGGACCCGTGGCCCATCAGAGCCTATCAGAGGCTTTCCTGGAACTTTGACTTCCAGCCTGTGGGGAAGGCTGGCTTGGCTGTGGTTGCCAAGCCCAGAGGGTGTACATATGAGACTGCTGGCTGTCCTCTTCTGGGACCATGCCTAGGCTGGGGAATGGCCAGTGAGGTCATCATGTGGAGGGCGAGAGAGTGGAGGTGGAAGTATATACTCCTTCACTTGGGTCTCTGGATCCTGCTATGCCTGAAACTATGCCTGCAGTTTTCAGTTACATAAAGAGACATGTCCCCCTTTTTTGCTCAAGCTCTCGAGTTGATTTTTTTCTCTTACAACCAAAAGAGTCCTGATGGATGGGAAAAACCAGGCAGGATTTTACAAAAGAGGTGACGTTTTGAGTTGGGTCTTGAAGGATGAATAGGAGTTTGTGCAGCAGAGAAGAAGACTCAAAACAGAGGGAACAGCAGGGGTCAAAGACATGGAGATGTGAAAATGCAGGATGTGGGAGACACAAGTACTGCCTGTGGCACCAGGGTTTGCAAGCACAAATGACAAGAAGGGAGCTGAGGGATGGAGATGATGCCAGGCTGTGAATGCCAGGTTGAGGGGTATAGACTGAAGGTGCTGAGGATGGTGGGAGAGACGGGCAGGAGCAGGAGACATGGGTTCGGGGAGGTCAGAGAAGGGGCAGTGAGGGTTTCCTGGCACAGTGTGAGTGGAGGAACCAGGGTGAGAGGAGGCGCCCCAGAGCCAAGGCTGGAGAAGTAGGCAGAGGCTAGATCACAGGGGCCTTGAACACGAGGCTGCAGCATCCACAGCATCCCAGGAGCCCCTGATGTGGTTAGGTCCAGCTGTACCGTGGAGACTGGCAGTTCATGGACTCATTCATTGAGCAGATCAGTATGCAGTGCCTACTGTATGCCAGGCTCAGAGGACACGGGAGGTGACCATTCAGTCACAGCCATAGAGTCAGGCGGCTCCCAGGCTGATGGGAGACAGGCAATGAGCCTGGAGACAAGTACGTGAGAGCGTGGAAGAGTCAAGTAATGGTGAGTGGAGTGTGGGTACCACTGGCCAGGCTGCTCTGGGGGAGGCCTCTCTCAGAAGAGATGTTTGAGCTGAGACCTGAAGGATGAGGAAGGCCAGCCGTGGGGAGATCAGGTGGAAGAGCATCCCGGACAGAGGCAGGTGCAAAGGCCCTGTGGCAGATCTGATTTTGGCCTTTGAAGGGAAAGAAAGGAAGGGATTTTGGCTTTATTGTCCCTGGGATGGAAAATCTTTAGAGGATCTCAGGAGCAGGGCTAGAGGCAGAGATGGAGGAAGACGGGGGAAGGCAGGGGGGCTGGAGCTGAGAGAGTCCCTGTGGTTTGGGAGGTGGGAGGGAGGAGGCCAGGTGAGGGCACCAGGCTCTGGGCTGAATGCCTGGGGCGAGGGCTGGAGGTTTGTGGAGACAGACGCCTGGAGCCGGCCCAGGCTGGAGACCATCTAGGTGAAGGGGTCTAGGGGCAGCTAAAGCTGCAGTTGTCCAAGGGGAGGGGAAGTGGGAGCTAAGGCCTAGCCTGGGCCTGGAGAAGGGGAGGACATGGGCGGTAGTTTTCCCCACCTGACCACCCCAGCTGTGGCAGGGTGTGCCAGCTGGTGCTGGAATGGGATGCGAGAGCCATGTGCTTCCCTGAACACAGCCAGTCCTCGCTGCTGCCACCAGCTGCCCACCCGTCCCCATAGGTCCTGGCCAGAGCATGTAAGTGACATAGCCTGCTGTCCATGGCCGCACCACCCTCTGCAGGGAGAAGCTCACCCAAGCTGCTCTGTCCCTTGGAGCCAACCAGTTTGCTCTGCTGGCGGAGACCGAGGTCCTGGGGCCAAGGTCACAGGCTGCAGCCTGCATGGGTGGTGGGCTGGCTCCCTGACCTATAGGTGGGCACCCAGGGCTGTGCTGCTGCCAGTGGGCTGGGTTGTCAGGCTGGCCCAGGCAGGGCTGGGGGGTGATCCGGGTGCTGGGGCAGGGGGTGATCCTGCCCCAGAGCTGGAGCCCTGCTGAGAGCCCCCTGTTCACCCTCTCCGGGATCCTGCTGGCCACCCCGTTTTGCACTGTGTGTTCCTCTCACGGTCACGGCTGCACTTAGAGATCCCCAGAGCCCAGGGGTTTCTTGCCATCCGGCTCTTGACTCTGCCGGGCCTTCTGCCTGGAACAGTTCCCTGACCCCTGCCCCCACTCACGTGCCCCTGCTGTGTTCTCACAGCCCCTGGACTTTTCCCTCTACAACATTTACTCAGTGAATTTATTCACGTAATAAAGATGTTGAGGCCCTACTGTGCACAAGATACTGTGCTGGGGCTGGAGGGGCGAGGTGTAGGGAGTGATGCACTTGTGAATTGTACTGACCAGGTCCCAACCCTCACAGTATGGCAGGAAACACTACTCAAAGTGAAAGTCGCTCAGTCGTGTCTGACTGTGTGCGACCCCATGGGCATGGGATTCTCCAGGCCAGGATACTGGAGTGGGAGCCTTTCCCTTCTCCAGGGGATCTTCCCAACCCAGGGATCGAACCCAGGTCTCCCACATTGCAGTTGGATTCTTTACCAGCTGAGCCACTGGGGAGCCCGAGAATACTAGAGTGGGTAGCCTCTCCCTTCTCCAGCAGATCTTCCCAAACCGGGAATCGAACCGGAGTCTCCTGCATTGCAGGCAGATTCTTTACCCACTGAGCTATGAGGGAAGCCCTGTCACCTAGTAAACAAGCTAAAATTTGTCTGGCGCCGGATTGTGGGCAGAGCTGTGTAGGAGAGCTGAGGGATGCTGCCGAGAGGGTGGGGGTGGGGGGGGATGGGGGTGAGGCGGGCACTAATGGAGACAGAGTGGTCAGGGAGGCTTTTATCCCAGACCTGAGGGCAGAGACGCGGCCAGCCATGGGAGGTGTAGGGGGAGCGCGCTCCAGGTGGGACTGCTTCTCTTGTGTCTGCTTCCTTGTGTGTCTCCCTTACTGCACAGGGGAGCCAGCCCAGAGCTAGGGGGTCTTCACTGGGGCTAAGCTGAGGGTCCCCGGGGCAGGGATGGTCCACAGTGGCTCCCTGGAGCCCAGATCCCAGGAACGCAGGCAGAGGCCGAAGCCACGTTTGGGTATGGGCCTGGGGCTGCGCACGGGATGGGCACAGAGTCCTGTGAGATAATACCGGTGAAGGACTGACGCCCACTCGACAGACAGGAATGAGGCGCCTGCAAGCCTGTGACCGGGCCCAGCTCTCTTAGAGGCTGCAAGACCAGCCTCAGGCAGTCACTGCACGTCAGCCTCTGTGTGTTCATCTGGAAAATGGGCATGACAGTGCCTCCCTCGTGAGGCTGATTAGATCAGGTAATAGTGCAGCGCCTGTCACAGGACAGGTACCTGGTGCGTTGCCCTTTCTACTGTGGATATTCTTGGCACTTGCTGCGTGAGTAACAGACAGAGCTCTTGGGTAACAGAACAGTGGGTGCCCTGTTGGTGTTTGTTGACTGACTGCCTGCCTGAGTGAAAGTCAGGCATGACCAGGCCATGAGTGAGTGGCCCCCCAGGGAGTGGGGAAGACTGGGCATGAACCACACTGGCTTCCCCCTCTGAGAGTTCAGGCGGTGCCTGGTGGGCTGAGCCCTGGGAGCCTTGTCATCTGGGATGGTCCTGGAATACCACACCTCTTCAAGCCTCAGTTTCCGTCTCTGAGAAATGGAGCTGAAGGTGATCCTGAACCGCATGACCGATCCCCAGTTGCTGACAGACTCATGAGAAAATGAGACCTAAAGGGCCCTGAGGGTCACTGAGCCCGCAGGAAAGTTGGCAGTGGTACCATCTGACTTCCTAAGGCTGCCTAAGGTCCTTGGAGGGGCAAGGGGCTTTTCAGGCTCCAGACAGGGAAGCAGGCCTCTCCCTACCTCCAGAATCAGCTCTGTTTAGGGTCTCACAGAGCCTGTTCCCACAGGAGTGTGTCCTAAGCTCCAGCTCCCCACCCTCAGCTAGGGCTCCTGCGGCCCCTGTGCCCGTTGTCCTGAATCCCAGTGGGCCCTGGAGGAGCCACCATGCTGGGCTGGCCCTCCTGCTGGAGGGGAGGCCCCGGGCTGGGCCTGGCTCATAGTAGGTGCTCAGAAAGGGCCTACTGTGTGCCTGTGAGGGTGGGGCCCTGGAGGCCTGGGCTTGGCCTCAGTCCTGCTGCTGACCCCTGTGTGTGGCCTTGGGCACTAGGTCGCTGGCTGAGTACCTATTGTGCGCAGAGCTGGGAGAAACACCTGAGGACCATGCAGGCCACCCCCTCAATTGTTCTCAAGCTTGTGGCCAGGAGCAGAGGGGCTCACAGGAGCCTGGGTAGGAGGATTTTACCCCCTTTTCTCTGCAGCCCTGAGCCAGAGGGAGACACTGGGCCCTTGCAGATGGGGAAACTGAGGCCCTCAGAGGGCAGAGGTGTGGGGGAAGCCAGACGTGTTTCTTCCTGGGCGTGCGCTGCGTTCCGGGTGTGCGGCTGCCAGCCAGGCTTGTGAACGGTGGGGATATGCACTGTCCCCCGAAACCCTGTGCGAAGCCAGGCAGGTCCGGTCACTACCCCTGTTTCGTCAATGCAGAAACAGACTGAGAGAGGCAGAGCGGCAGACCCAGGGTTTGTTCTTTGCTTTGTTTTTGGAGATGTGAGTTTATACAGGAAAGTGTACAGATCCCAGGTGTACAGAGGGATAGATTTGCACGTACACGTGTAGCCTTGAACCCCTACCCAGGTTCAGACCTGGAACGTTCCCAGCACCCCCTGGGAAGCTCTCTCGCACCCGTCAGTCATCGCCCGCCTGGCGTAAACGGTGGAGGCTGGCTTTGTCCCTCTCTGCTCATCGTGTAAGCAGATCACAGCGTGTCCCCACCGTGTCTGCCTCTCAAGCTCAGCGTGACATCTGGGCGAGTCATCCGGCCATTGATCTAGCCGAAGGTTAGCAGACCTGGGATTTGAACCCTCCCACTGACTCTGCCCACTGCACCTGGAGATTCACCCCCGCTCACCACCCTCAGTGGCTCCCATCACCCTTGACAGAAAGACCCAAATCCTCCCCGACACCTTGCTTGTGTCGGCTCCCATTCCCGTCCCTGCCCTCCTAGCCTCATGGATGGGCCTTTCATCCTCAAAAGCCCCTCTGCTCCTTCCTATCTCAGGGCCTTTGCACGTCCTGTTCCTTCCTCCTGTCCGCCCTCAGCTTCCTTCCATCATCCCACCAGGAGCGTCACCTCCTCCAGCTTGCCTGCCTGGGTTCCCCTCGACCAGGCTGGGTCCTCCTGCTAGCCGTCATGAGGCTAGTTCTTGCTTTTTCTTTGCTGCCCGTGTCACTTGTAATTAACTGTCAGTTAAGCATCTGCTTCCCCCAGCTAGACTGTCAGCTCCAGGAGGCAGGGATGGTGTTTGTGGTTCACGGCTGCGTCCCTGGTGCTGTTCATTGACTCACTCGCCCAGCCTTCTCGTCATCTGTTCGTTCAGCAAATACGGAGTGCCTGCTGTACTGCAGCCTCGTGGCAAGGGTTTGTTGAATGGGTGGACAGATGAATGAGTGTCCATCTGCCTCTGAAGCCCATCCTCTGCACTGCATTCCACCGTGTCTGTTCCTACTTCTCTGGGCCTCAGTTTCCCCCGTTGTCAGAGGAAGGCACCAGGCCTGTGCCTTCCACCCAAGCTCTGATTCTGAGACTGGGGGACAGGGGGGCTGGTTTTGGTCAGCAATGCCGAGGGCAGCGCAGCTGAGCGGGGCGGTGCCGTAGGCTACAGGGCAGGTCCTGCCCCAGACAGCAGTGCCTGCCCCAGTGCCTGGCAGGATGCTTTCCACACCTGCGTCACCAGAGCCCCTGATGTCCCTGCTGGGGTGTAAGGCTCAAGGCCCACGTCCATCGAGGGGCTTGCCAAGGCCACGTGGCCCCCTCTCCCCCCAAACTCTGAGCTCCAGCTTGGCCTGCTGGGCCTGGCAGGGAAGGAAAACGTGAGGGTGCCCAGGTGTGGAAGGCAGTAGGTGATGGGGGCCTTGGTGTGAGCCTATTTGCACAGCTGTGTGGCCTTCCCTTCACGAGCACGGTTTCCCTTGCTGTAAAAACCTGGGAGTGACGGTCACAGTCGTCGCACCCTGCTGGGGCCTCTGAGGGTCTCGAGATCTTGGGGAGTATGGGGTAGGTTTCTGTGAGGCCGGCCTGCCCCAGGGCCCAGCTGGACCAGCCTCCGCTGGGAGCCGGGCGGGAGATGTGCAGCGTGCGAGGTGGCTCAGCGGCTTAGCGGCTTGTCAGCCAGGCGGGCGGGTGTCCTGGGGCCGGGTTTGATTAGTTCAGGTTGACAGTCGCGCTCCGCGGCACTGCCAGGAGGGGAGCCCGTGATTACCCTAATGAAGCTTGAACGCAGTTTGTCATCCAAACAGCTGGTTCGGAGCCACACTGCTGCCAGCTGCCCAACTCAGCCGTGCAGACGCGCCCTGCACCACCCGAGCCACGAGTGGCCCTGCCACCGGGATGACCTGGAGAAGAGGCAGTGGCCCCAGGTGGGCTGTGGAGCAGTCCCTGGGGAGTGGGATGGGCCACCCAGGGGTGGAGGACAGTCGGAGCCTCAGACAGTCAGTGGCAGCCCCCTGACTCTTGCCCTCAGTTTCCCCATCTGTAAAGTGGGTGCTCCTGGCAGCTTGAAGTTTCAAGAGTTCCAGCTGATGAGTCACCTCCAGGAATTTTTCTCAGACCCCTCAGTACTGAGTCAGAGACCTCGACAGGCACCCACAGCCCTCAGGACAGGCCCCGTCACCTCAATGGCCCTGTGTTGTCCCTGAAGGTCTGGATGATTGTCATTGTGTTTCATTCATTCATCCAACGAACATTGGTGAGAACACACAGCGGTGAGCAAGCCAGCCACCATGCTGTCTTCATGGAGTTTGCATTGCAGTGGGAAAAACTCATGGGAACTGGACCCCATCTGGGGAGCCAGGGAGGGCTTCCCGGGAGAGGTAGTGACTGGACCCAGAACAACCAGAGGAGAGAGCAACACGGAAGAATCTTCCCGGTAGGATGAACAGCATGTGCAAAGGTCCTGAAGTAGAAGGGAGAGAGTGTGGAGGGATGTGAGCACCCTCTGAAACAGGCTAAAAGTGTCAGTGCTTCCTGGGGAAAGGACTCAGTCCGTGCCCTCTGCTGGGCAAGTTCACCTCTCATTGAGCTGTTCTGACCACCTTGGGAGGAAGGATCATGGTCCTATGTTACAGAGAGGAACACTGAGGCCCACAGCATGGGGGTGTGGTACTCTGCAGGCCCCTGCAGCCTCAGGTCTACTAGGGGCCCCCCGAGAGGCCCCAGACCTGGATCTGTGAGCTCAGCGTGGGTTAGAGTCCACATGAGCAGTGGATGAGGAGGGGCTACACTGGGGCCTGGGACCCTGTCCAGGGCTTGAACCCTTGCACAGCAGAGCGGGGGCAGGCAGCCTGGGGCCTCCACTGAACGGTTGGTGAGTGGGTCTCCTGAAGCTCTGGGCCAGGACCTGTAATTGAGCCTCGTGGCTCCTGAGCCTACCCTTTCTCTTACATCTAGCAACCTATCTTCACTATGGCTTTTGATTGAATGCGTTTAAAATGTTGAATTGTAAACTCAAAAAAATTTTTCCTTAAGAATTTGGGCATACCAATTTTTCCTAACTTTAAAGGAAAATTACTAAGTCCCATATTAAACATTTATAGTGTATATGTAGGGAGAAGGCAATGGCACCCCACTCCAGTACTCTTGCCTGGAAAATCCCATGGACGGAGGAGCCTGGTAGGCTGCAGTTCATGGGGTCGCTAAGAGTCGGACACGACTGAGCAACTTCACTTTCACACAATGGAGAAGGCAATGGCAACCCAGTCCAGTGTTCTTGCCTGGAGAATCCCAGGGACCACGGGGCCTGGTGGGCTGCCGTCTGTGGGGTCGCACAGAGTCGGACACGACTGAAGCGACTTAGCAGCAGCAGCAGTGTATATGTAAGCCCACTCATAAAGAAAAAGCGCCCCTGGAGCTGTTTCCAAGTAGCTTGAGGCTACCCTTGCTTGGATTGCATGATTGGGGGGCAGGCAGGTGAGTGTGTGTGTGGTGGATACTGGCCTCCCCCATGGCCACCGCCTGGCTGCTTCCCAGTTTTCTCTGCCCTCAGCAGCAGCCAGGCCCCATCTCTGCCCTCCTGCATCCCTGTGGTGTCCTCCTGGGTGGCTTTCCGGCATGTGTCTGCTGTGACCATCCTGGCCCCACTTTCTGTCCTGACCCTGTCTCCCCGCAACTCCCAACTGTCCCTGGCTCCTTGCTTCCACCGCATCCAGCCCACATCCTGGCCCAGCGCCTTCCCACACTCTTCTCCTTACTCTGCCTTCAGTGGCCACAGCCTTTTCCTCCTGGAGAGGGACGCCTGGGGCCCTGGGATCTGCGTGGTCCTGGTCTGAGCAGGTGTGACTCAGACTCCGCAGGTGCCCAGCCCCACCGCCGGGCAGACGTGAGCAGCCTGAGAGCTGGGATAAAGGGCTGGTTTCTGGCCTCACTGCAGGGAAGGAGGAATTCTCACTGCTCTGCTCCCTTCTTATCGCTGCTGCACGGTGGCGTGACGGCTGCTGTCGCTACCGCCTGCCTGGGGAGGCAGTGGCTCTGGAGGCGAACGGGTTTATCAGATTCATCGCCTCTCGCCCCCCTGGGAGACTCCGCCGGGCTTCTGCCCTGGCTCAGAGAGAGATGGAGAGAGGTGAGGGTGCCCAAGTGGGGATGTGGCAAGAGCCCAGAGTTGGCAGAGGCTGGTGGGATGCAGGTGTGGATGGACTGGGCCCCAGCCTGGCCCACCCTACTGGGCATCTCAGGCCTCACGAACGGTGGGCAGGGAGGCGAGGGCTGGCAAAGACCACGGGGAAACTTGCGGGTCCTCATTCCCCAGCCTGCGCTCGTGTTCCTCTCCCACCCCATGTGCCCTCCAGGCACTTGCTCTGGGCTTGGGAACAGGCCACAGCGAATGAGTTCAGCAAGAATGAATGGTGATGCCCCCGAAGGTGTGTCGGACCCTTGCCATGAGCTGGGCCCGTGTTAAGCATTTCACATATGTCATCCTCTTGACCCCAACCCACAGCCAGGTAAAGTAGTCTGGTCCCTCTTCTCATTTCACACCTGAGGAAACAGGCCCAGAGGTTAAATGACTCACCCAGGGACACACAGCCAGGGACTGCTCAGGTTTGATCCTGGGCAGTCTGAAGCTAAGGATTGGGCTTGTGACCAGAAGCCTGGGGGTGGGGAAGGGGGCCGGACAGGTGACCAGGGTGGGTTGTGGAGGCGACGCTGTGCTTGAGAAAGGGCCTGTGCCTTGGGGATTGAGTGCTTCTGGGGTCTTGGGGCCGAGTTGCCCTCCCCCACACCCTTGCTGAGCACTGGGCCTCGGGGCCATCAGGTGCGTGGATCCTGAAGGTCCCCACCCTGTCCTGCCTTGGGGAAGCCTCTGAGACACCCCTCAGGGAGGCCAAGGCTCCAGGACACCCGCCTTCCCAGGATACATTGGTCATTTGCTAAGAAGCAGGTCTCGGGCTGGAGGGAACAGGTGGGTAGGGCCGGCAGAGGTGTCGTCTTCCTGCCGAGGGAGCAGCTGGCAGCATCTCCAGGCTGGTCCCAGGAGGGTGGGTGGAGAGGAGCGTTAGTTCAGCTTAGAGAGGGTAGAGCCTGACCCAGCAACAGTACTGGCAAACTGGATGCTCACAGATACAAAAATAACACAACTGTGGAAACAAGGGCTTCAGAGACAGGGAGATCAGGGAGGCCTCCTGAAGGAGGGGGCCCGGAGTTATCATGGAGATGGCAGTTTAATGGGTAGAAGCAGGGACCAGGGGATCATGCTGAGGGAAATCCTGTGCAAAGGCCCTGTGGTAGGGAGTGTCATACAGCCGAGGGAGGGAAAGGCTGCGTGTGTAGTTGGAGCAAGAAGATCTGGGAGGAGAGGGGATTTCCCAGGTGATCCAGTGCCTAAGACTCCATGTCCCTGATACAGGGGGCCCAAGTTCCATCCCTGGTCAGGGAACAAGATCCCACATGCCACAACCAGATGTTTGCAAGCTGCAACTAAAGACCCACATGCCTCAATGAAGAGGGAAGACCCCCTATGCTGCAACCGAGATCTGGTGCAGCTAAATCAGTAATTAACAACAACAACAAAAAGTGGGGAACCTTAAAATAGAAGGTCTGGGGGCAGGGATGTGGCACCTTATGAGGCAGGACCCCCAAGGGGTAGTTTAGGCTGGGGAGTGATCAAATCAGATGTCACACATGTGCTTTTATTACAGTCTGAATCCAGAGAGTCCTTATAGCCCTACGTCTAGAAGCTCAGGGTTCTCAGCCCAGCTTCACCACTTCTCTACATATTCTATTGGGTTAGGAAGATACCTCTGTTTCCCCATCTATAAAATGGGCTCACTGCCCCCATCAAAGCCTGGGTGTGAGGACTCAGTGTGGGAATGTGTGTGAGGTACCACCCCTCCGTGCCCCGGTCCTGAGGGTCCCACCCAGGAAATGAATGAGCCCTCCTCACTCCCTCATTTCCCAGGACTCCCACTCACCCTTTGAGAAGGTTGCTGTGCCCCTACCTTTGGCTTCCATCTTACTGACACATGGGGGAAGAGTGAGCTCATGGCCAAGGTCAAGGCTCCCTCCCTCGAGCAGAGTCTTCTAAGGGCCATGGCGGGTGCCCACCACCCCCCACGTCTGGTCCTTCAGCACAGGATGTCTCTGTGCCTGAAGACAGTGTCAGGAGAGGCTGCATCCAGTGTTCACACTCACCGTGCCCCGGGCCCACTGCTGCAGTGCCGGCCTTGGAGGCAGATGCAGCGCAAACCCCAGCTTGGCTCTGCTACCATCTGTGCCCCCACCCCTTGCCTCTAAATTGAGACAGTGCCTCTTGCCTCATGCAGCTGACAAAGAGCAGTCATTTAATACGTTCATTTCTGTCCACTTCCTGATCTGAGGCCATGGGGATTCGTTCCAGGCTGTGGAGAAAGACATGGCCCTTCCTCTCCAGAAAAGACACTTGGTAAGAGTTCATTGAAGGACAGACTGAATGGCTGAGTGGCTAGTAGTGGACAGAGCAGGGCCAGCTGTGCCCAGAGCTCCAGCACCTGGCCGTGTGACGTTGGGCAGGTCATGTGCCTTCTCTGGGCTCCTGTGTAGAGGCTGAGCAAGACCAGTGAGGTCTGGAAAGGCTGCCCGAGAGAGTGAATGCAGCAGCTCTCTGCCAGCTTACAGGCTTAGTCCTGACCACAGTGGTGCTTTTATAGACGGGGAAACTGAGGCCCGGGGGGTGAAGGGTGGACCTGGGGCGGCCCAGCTGGGGTTGCTGCCAGCTGCCTGAGGCCCTGAACCCAGTGCTCCTTCACAGGACTGTGCTGGGATGCAGCAACATCCCCTCTCCTGGCACTGGCCAGCAGGGCGCCAGTGCCCACCCGACTGAGAGCAGCATGTCTGATGCACGTGTTAAGGTGTGTCCGAGGCGAGGCTGCAGAACCAGCGGTGGCAGGAAATTGTGGTGTTGCTGGGGCCATCAGATGGGCTGGCCCCAGGGGCTCTGCTTGGGAAAGTGAGAGAATGGAGTCTGACAAGGGTCCAGGAGGCAGGAGGGGACGCCTTGGGGGCCTTTTTCCTGGAGGTTTTCCCTCGTGAGGCCAGCTCGGGAGTGACTGCTGCTCTCCTGGGCCCCTGGGGTGGGGAACATCCCTTTGCCCGGTCCTATACCTACAGCATCCACAGGAGCCCAGTGATGGGGGCAGTGGACACCTGTTGGTTTCATGTGCCCGGCGGGGAGGAGGAGAACGCTGGTCAGGAAGGCTCGGCTGCAGGGCCTGGAAGCTCAGGGAAGTGCCTGGAGCAGGGACTGCCAGTGCAGATCTGACTCGTGTTCTCTTCCCATTTATTCATTCGTTCACTCAGCAATTGTTCCTGAACCCAGCCCTTGCAGAGCCTGGGACACAGAGGACCAGGCTGGGAATCTGTTCTCGCCTCATCCACGAACATGCTGGGGATCTTGAACCAGCCTTTGGGCCTCTCTAGGCCTTGGTGTCCTCACCTGGAAAATGGGGATAATAGTACTTCCCTGTGGCCGGGAGATCACTCTAGCCAATGGCCGTGAAAGGGCATTAGCAAACCACGTGATTCAGAACAAATGGTGATTTTCTCAGCTGTAGATTATTTTCTGTTATCACTACACTTTGTCTTGCGACTTCCATTTCTCTCAGCTCCTTATCAGGCCTGGTGAAATTAATTAGTGTTTACTTGTTACTGTTGCTAATTTGTCTTCCTCCCTCCCACTTCCTCCTCATTTTCCTTGGTCCCTGCCCCTTCCCATAATAATAATAATAACAATAATAATAATAATGAGAGCACTTCCTGCAGCTGTCTGCTCAGAAGCACCTCGACTCATTTCATCCTCACATCAGCCTCCTGATGTTGCTAGTTGTCATCCCCATTTTACAGATGAGGAAACTGAGGCTCAGAGCTGGATTTAAACCCAGGCCCTGGCTCCAGGTTTCTGTGCTCTGAACCACGGTGCCCACTGTGTTTCTGCCTCCATGAAAAAAACACGGCTGCACCGGTTGGCTGGAGCAGGAGACCTGGTCTGGTCTCGCCCCCCAGTGCACCTTGCTCCGCGCTCACCTCACCTGGCTCTCCTGTCCCTCCATCATGTCGGTCTTGTTCCTGCCTCCAGGCCTTTGTGCTCGCAGGCTCCCCTGTGGGAAGGCTCTGACTCCAGATTTGTGCGGGTTTCAGCTCAGCCATCACCTCCTCCAAGAGGTCACCCCTGACTGGCCGAGCATCCTCAGAACTCAGCTGCTGTGGTCCGAGGGGCCCTCATGTGCCGGCCCCTCTTCTCCTGCCACCCCAGCCTCCCATGAGGCTCCTGGACTCGTGTCCTGGAGCTCAGATGTCCTTGGTTGGCTCATCCAGTGGTGAATTCAGCTTCTGAACTAGAGGCCAGAGAAAACTGAGCCGGATGAGTGATCCGAATCTAGACTCAGAACGCCGTTGCCAGAACGCATTCACTCTGTCGCCCATTCGTTCATTCATTCCCCCATTCATTCATTTATTCACTCCCTCATTCATTCATTCACCCAACGGTGGCGTATTAGGAAACTTTCTGCTGCTCACGTGCTCTGTGCTGACCCAGCACTTCTCCAGGGGAGGAATGAGTTTCTGTCCTTACCTCTGCCCGGCATTTCCAGGCCCAGGTCAGGCCCTGTCTTCTGCAGGAAGTCCCTCCCTGCCTCCTCCCCAGGGAGACCCTGGACACTCCCTGGACGTTTGATGTCATGATCAAGCAAAGGGCTTGCTGTCACTCTGACACCTCCTCTCCCTCCCTCTGTAGGTGATGACTGCTCCACCACCACCCCCCTGCCCCGGCCAGCCAGGTCTGCAGCCAGTCTTGAGAGGACACATGTTGTGTGTTGGGACTCACTTCCCCCAGGGTCGTCTTGTGTATCTGAGCGTTCACAGCTGCCCCAGTGCCCAGAATGCAGCCCGACACACACAAAGCCCTCAATCACAATTTTTTTTCATTGGAGTATAGTTGATGAGGTGGCCCAGTGGTAAAGAATCCGCCTGCAATGCAAGACGTAGGGGCTCAATCCCTTGGTCGGGAAGATCCCCTGGTGTAGGAAAGGGCAACCCGCTCCAGTATTCTTGCCTGGAGAAACCCATGGACAGAGGAGCCTGGCGGGCTACAGTCCAGGGGCTCGCAGAGTCGGACACGACCGAGCACGCACACCAGATAGTTGACTTACAGTGCTGTGCCCATCTGTGCTAACAGCAGAGTGACTCAGTTATACACATACATACTTTCTTTTTTTTAATATCCTTTTCCATTTTGGCTTATCATAGGATATTGAATACAGTTCCCCATGCTGCATAGTAGGGTGTTGCTGATCCATCCCACAGACAACAGTTTGCATCTGCTAATCGCAGACTCCCAGGCCTTCCCTTCCACAGCCCCTGCCGCCTGGCAACCCCAACTCTGTTCTCTGTCTCTGCCTCTATTTCTGTTTTGTAGACAGGTTCATTTATGCATATTTTAGATTCCATATAAGTGATATCACACGGTGTTTGCCTTTCTCTCTTTTTCTTAGTATGATGATCTTTAGTTGCATCCATGTTGCTGCAGACAGTGTTATTTTGCCCTTTTTATGGCTGAGTAATGCTCCATGGTGCATGCCTCTCCTACGCCCATTCATCCATCACTGGACATTGAGGTTGTCCCCACATTTCGGCTGTTGTGAACAGTACTGCTGGGAAAGATTGAGGGCAGGGGGAGAAGGGGACGACAGGGGATGACATGGTTGGATGGCATCACCAACTCGATGGACAGGAGTTTGAGCGGGCTCTGGAGGTGGTGAAGGACGGGGAGGCCTGGCCTGCTGCCGTCCATGGGGTCGCAGAGAGTCGGACACAACTGAGCCGCTGAACAACAGCAACAGTAGTGCTGTCATGAACACGGGTGCGGACGTCCTTTGGGATTACAGCTTGCCCGGGCACGTGCCAGGGAGTAGGATTGCCGGGTCGTATGGTAGTCCTGCGTTTCGTTTTCTGAGGAAGCTCCGCACTTTGCGTAGTGGCTGCCCTCAGTCAGCCTTTGCTAAGTGGATAGCTGAGTCCATTTCTCTCACTTAGCTGCCATTCTCTGTGTTTTGTAATTCCTCAGATTCTTTTTTTAAATTAAAAAAAAAAAAATTTGGCTGTGCAGAGTCTTCGTTGCAACGTGCAGGCTTTCTCTAGTTGCAGCGCACCCTCAGTTCCTTTTTGAATTGGAAGGCGAAACGATAATGATAGCAATAATAATTGCTTGTATTTATCGAGCACTTGCTACGTGCTGGGCATTGTGAATGTTTTACGTGTGTGAATTCATCCACATGTCCTAGGAGGCAGGTGTGAGTGGCCTCGTTCACACGAGGAAGCAGGCACTCTGAGCCAGCCCTGGGGTCAAGGTCACTGGGCTCTGAAATGGGGGTGGGGAGGTGGGGGTGTAAACACAGGAGGGCCCCAAAGCCTGCTTCTTTGAACCAGTCGTTGTAGACAGGGATCTGTTTTGCTGAAGAGGGGACAGGAGGCCAGGGGAGCTGCCCTGCGGGACCTGCCTCTGCAAATGGAGAGCATGAGGATGTCAGGGTGTCAGACTGTATGTGGGACCTGAGTCCTTAGGGTGCTCTAGCCTTGGAAGCTGGGGTGCACCAGAGCTGGGGGAGTTGGGGAGCCCAGCTCACAGGGCTATGCAGTCTTCCTCTCAGACCCTGCTGATACCTCCTGTGTGTCCCCCAGGGGGCTGTGTCCGATGAGCCACGTGGCCTGAGCTGCGTGTCCCTGGCGCCCGGTGCCCCCTTGTGCCCTGAAGGACCATCTGTCCGAAGCCTCCATCTGTCACCTTCAGGTCAGGGCGCAGCAGCCCCCGGTCTGCCTCTGAACCAGAAGGTCTTAAATCCATTCTGGGCCCTCGCTCCTGAATTGCTTGTGCGGTTTTTACAGTTGCTCGGGGAACTGTAAGTCTGCGTTGCCTGACTCCTGTGTATTTAAATTCTCAGCCATCACGTTATATTAACTCATTTTTTGCAGTTTCCTGGGAGGCCGTGTGTACATTCCTGGGGTGGTGGGGGAGTGGGAATGGCCGTGAACAAACACAGCTGTGAGCGTGGCTGGTTCTGGGCCCTGACCGGTGGTGCCTCGTGAGCCCCCATGAGAGGGTGCTCTGCCAGCCAGGCGCTCACAGTCTGGAGTCTGCTCCTGCAAAAGAGGCAGATCGCGCCATGAGGTTGGGGGACTCAGGATCCCTATTAGAGTGGCTCTGGAGCCCGGGTGAGGCCCATGGGTCACGTGTCCCTCCTGCTTTATGTCCAAGCATGTCCATCCTCTCCTTCATCCCCCCACACATGCCGAGCACCTGTTGCACACCCGGCCTGGAGACACAGCAGACATACAGCTGGCAGTCCTGTCTTTCCGAGGTGGTCTGCCGGGTGATGGATATTGACCTGAGAGACAGATGGTGCTGGGGACTGAGACGGCCTTGAGAGCAAAGGAAAACCCAATGGGGAGGTGGGAGTAGGGCCTGAGGTGGGGGGAGGTCACTTGGGGACTGGGGAGAAAGGAAGAGACCCAAAGGAGGTTGGGAACCAGCACAGTGGCTCTGAGGTAGGTGCGTAGCAGTAGCTGACTGTGCCTGACCAAGGCCCTGCTCTGCATGTGGTAACTCATCCAGGCTGCCCAACAAGGCCGGGGGGTCATTATGCCCATTTTGCAGATGGTGCCCAAGGTCAACAGCTGCTGAGTGGCAAGGCTGGTGTCAGCTGTAGGCTTTCTGGCTTCATCATCTGTGTTCTCACTGCTCTATGCTGCAGCATTCTGGGGAAAAGGACATTTCAAAGGGGTGGGACAGTGCATGCAAAGGCCTAGAGGCCAGAACACTGTTAGTCAGTGAGAAGGGTGGCCAGAGGGCCAGCGTGGCTGGAGCAGAGTGGCTGAGGGTGAGGGTGGAAGAGGGGAGGGTGGAGAAGTTGAGGGGCTTGATCTGGACGAACTGGGGACTCACTGTGTTCCCTTGTCTTACTCTTGAATCAAGGCAACAGTGAGGAAGGGCGGAGGGGGCATAGAAATCTGCAGAGAGCAGCACTCTGCGGTAGGGCAGGATCTCAGGGTCCCTGTGGGGCAAGATGAGCAGGAGGGAAATTCCTGGGAGGGCTGGGGTAAGGGGGAGAGGCAGGCTTCCCGGGAAAGGCTCGGCCTGGGGAGCCCCGTCGCTCAGCCGCACTGCAGCCCTGTTCTGGGCATCAGGAAACCGGGACTTCTCCACCAACTCCCTTGTCTGCCTCTGCCAGGTGTGAGAAGGGGCTCAGAGCCCAGCCCTGATGCTCTATTCAGGTGTCCATTCCTGCCTCAGTTTCTTCATCCAGAAAATGGGAATCCTGATACTCATAAGAACTAGATGCAAGTTTTTCTGATGCTTGTGGAAAATTAGAACTCTGCTTACTGACCCCCTGCTTTCTCGTTCCATTCTCTGGACTCAAAGTATGTCCCCGTTACGTGTGTATGTGAGCCAGCCTATCTCTTTTATGTCATATTCACTAATCTTTTTATCTTTTAGATTCCACATATAAGTGATACCGTACAGCATCTGTCTTTCTCTAACTTACTTCACTAAACACCATACCCTCCAAGTCTGTCTGTGTTGTTGCAGATGGCAAAGTTTCATTCTTTTTTATGGCTGAGTGATATTCCACTGTATATTATAATATACATATATACACACACACATACGCACATACACATACCACATCTTCTTTATCCACTCATCTGTAGACAGTCACTTAGGTTGCATCCTTATCTTGGCTGTTGGGAATAATGCTGCTATAAACATTGGGGTGCATGGAAGTTTCCTCATTTTATAGGGAAGGGACTGAAGGTCAGAAAGGGAAGTGACTTGCTCAGAGCTCCTCTGGGCTCTAATATGGCCAGACCCAGAGTGAAAAGGAGAGAGAAAGAGACCTGGCATTGGGCCTCTGTCTTCCTCTACACACACACAGTGACGCACCCATTAGCCTTCCATGTCTACACAGGCAGGAGTGGGCTGGAGTAACTTGAGCTTGGAGCACTGGTAGGTAGACCCAGGTCTCAGGTCTTCCTGTCTGAGTCAGAGCCAGAGGACCATCTGTGATGGTCTTCGTGTCTGCTGTGCTTGCTGCCTGTAATGCCCTCCCTGCTAGACAAGTCCTCAGCCTTTAAGTCTCAGCTTAGGGCAGCACCTCCTCCAGGAAGCCTTCCCTGACTTAGTCCCCAAAGATCGCACACCAACTGGCTGTCCCCATAGCCCTGTGCTCGTGTCACTCAGCGTGGACCCTGTTGGTGCTGTGATCCATCCTCCGCCCAGTCTGGGGGCTCCCTGCTTGTGGGAGTGTGTCCCAGCCTTCCCATGCCCCCAGTGTTCCTCACAGGGCATGGCATGGAGCTGATGTCTGTGAAAGCCTGCAGAACAGAGCTGGCTGGACCTCAGGCCAGGGCAATGGCAGGGGCCTGTATCTTGTTGGGTAAGTGCCACCCCTGGCTGATTTCATGGCCCCAGCTAGCCACACAATAGCTCCAGGTTATCCTGTACATTCAGGCCTGGAGGTGGCTGATGCCCCTTTCTCGGGACAGCTCCTGAACAGCAGGCCCTGGCAACACCCGAGAGAGCAGTGCCCCCCAAAGCCTTGGGTTCTCAGAGTGAGGCTGGTCACTTGCAGGCCCGTGGCTCAGCCGGGAGTCATTCCTCACCCGAGGCCCCTGACGAAGGCCGGGCCTGGCAGTGCCGGGGGCCACTGGGCAGAGGCTCCATCTGCCAGGCCAAGCCCACTCTCCGGAATCGTCCCCAAATGCCAGCCTCTGTTTTTCCTCTTAATGAGGCAAGCTCTTCTCTCTTCCCTGCCATCCCCCTTCTTCCCGAATGGATTTACCATTCTATGGTGCTACACTGCCCCTCCTCCTTCCCTTCTTTTCTCCCCTCACAGGCCAAGGGAGGTGGAGGGTGTTATTGTATATTTTAGCCGATCGTTCCGCGTACGCCCCAGTCTCTTTGGGGTGGGGCTGGGGGATGGGGGAGTAAGTAAATTATATATTGAACTCCTAACTGGAGCTGAGGCCTTGTGGTTTCCATGGCAACCAGGCTGGAAATAGCTCGGCGTGACATCAGCACGGTACAGGTATAGCCGGATCCAGCCGTTCCCCAAACAAGCTGGCAAGGGGAGCAGGGGATGTGCAGCTAATTAGCATATGCAAATCAGGCCTGGTAAGCAAGGTGGGGCCTGGGATGCCCCAGCAGGGTTTGTGGCCATGGCCCCGGCCTCTGGCAGGTAAGAGGGCTGGGGCTGGTGGGGAGGGTGTGGGGGAGGTCAGGGCCCAAACCTCCCCCTGGCACATGCCCTGTGCTGGGGCTGAAAGGGGCTTCCAGTGTGGGGCCCAGGCTGCCTGGGCCTGCCTGCCCCGTGGGGCTCTGGGAACGTGGCCAACGGGGCTGCCAAGGGATGGGCGGGCACTGCTATGCCTGGGCTCTAGTGGGATCTGACTCCTCTTGGCTTCTGGGTGTCTTTGGAGCCAAACACTTAACTGGGCCCTGCTGGCTTGCCGCCGTTTTTCTATTCAGGTCTGGGAGGGAGGGGTCACCCTGTGCCCACTTGGTTCCCCCTGCACCTCCAGGTGGTGGGAAAGGCCCATAGAAAGCCCCCACCAGGTGCTCCACTGGTGCGTCCAGCACCCCTTTTCCAGCCTGGGCCCAACAGGGAGGAGACAGCAGAGCCTTTCATTCCAACAGCGTGGCTTTACACATTCCCCATGGGTCTCGTGGCCTCCCCAAGCCTCAGTTTCCACCTCCATGAAATGGGGGCATCGTTTCCCTGCCCACCCACCTTGCAGAGTGATGAAGGGCCAATGAGGTGACCAGGAGTCGGGGAGGGAAAGGGCCTGGGTGAGCTCGATGGGCCGGACACATTTGGAGGAAGAGGAAATTTTCTGTCCCCTCAGTTTATATCAAGGCTCTGTCACCCAGCACTGCCCCCTAACACACACAGACACACACACGTGCACGCGCGCACACACGCACACGCACATTCTGGTGAGACTTGAGAAGTTGCAGTAAATTTCCGGGCGAGGTGAAATACTGCCACCTTCATTGTGGCGATTTCCACACAAGGGCTCTGGGCTGAACTGCTGGCACTCAAGCTGGGCGTGCTCTCTGTGGCTAAATGAGAAAATGTGTTCACTCAGCAAATGCCGAAGGTGTGCAGAGTGAGGGCAGGGGCGGTTAGGCAGAGGTGGGTGAGTCAGGTCCGGCCAGGCATGAAGTGCGCTCAGCTCAGTGGACTGAGGGGGCAGGCAGACGGTGTCACCAGGGCTCCCTGGGACTGGGGGGTCTGGGAAGATTGTTGAGGGCGTGGGGGTCTTTGATACCTTACGGCTGGGTCAGAGTCCCCTTGGCAGGGTGGGGACAACACTCCAGGGAGGGAAGCAGGTGGGCACAGAGGCTCAGAGGGAGGGAAGCACACCCAGCATTTGGGGGAAGGAAGATGTTCAGCTATAGCAAGTAAAGTGATGGAGATGACACCAGAAAGTTCACGTGCCACCCCAGAGGGGTTGGAAGACCAGGAGTTTGGATGTGGTCCCAGAGGCAGCTAGAGCCACGATGTCACTTGAGCGGGTCCCTGATATGATCAGATCTTAGTTTTGGAAAGAAAAGATGGGCCCAAGAGGGCTGGATGTGAGGTGGAAATATTCATGGTTGGACCCAGTCCCTTTGGGAGCCCCTGTACCAAGAGTTGCTCTTTCCATGGGCAAAGGACCGGGACAGGTCTTTGGGCCTCAGTTTCCTCATCTGACCAATGGGGGCAGTTAGTACCAGGCTGTGGAGCCTGTGTTGTTAGCACAGTGGGTGTGAGTGTTTGTTCTCCGGGGCCCCAGGAGCACTGGGAGGGAAAAGCCACTGCCCTGGGTATTTGGGGAGGAGGGGACAGCAGAGATGGGCTGGGGTGCTGATGTCTCGCCAGGACCCAGGTTTTCACAGGTTGTGTTCTGGCCTTGGTGCCTTGACTTTGTGTATTTGGAGGGAGGCAGTTCTGCCTGGCCGCTCCGGGGGCTCCCGGCTGCCAGTGAGGATCCTCGGCCAAGGGGGTCCCTGTGCTCATCTCCTCTCCCTCTCCTCAAACCTCATTTCCTCTCTGCTCATAGTTTCAGAACCCCCTACTTGTTGTCAGGGTTGGACAGGTCTGTGGGCACCTTTGGTGGCCAGATTTGGCCTTGCCCTTCAGGGGCTTGGCCCTGGACCCCGAGGTGTACAGATGCAAAGTGACCCCACCAAGGGGGTCAGTGCTGGGGTGCGGTCAACACCAAAGGCCAGAAGAGGCTAGCACCTAGCCCTGGGGTCAAGAGAGGCTTCCTGGAGAAGGGAACATCTATCTGGGTGTCTTGAGGAAAGAGCTAACCGGACAGGAAGAGACAGCTTTCCAGGCAGGGGGCAACGGCCGTGGCAGAGGCACCGAGGTGGGAGCAGGGGTGGTTTGGCTGGGCCGGGGTGCAGGTGGGGAGTCCCTGATGCCCTCACTCTGCCAGGCTCCTCTGATCACCCTGGCACTGACAGATTTATCGCTGGGTCTGTCTGTGTTTACAGAGGGGCCAAAGTGTCCCCGGCTAGGGCGGGTGAAATAAAGCCGCCATGAGTCCGGAGGTTTCAGCTGAGGTGAGACCCCCACACACTCATGTACTTCTGGACGGCACAGGGTCAACAGTTGGGAGCCTCCGCCAGGCGTCCCCTCATAACCACTCTGACCCCAGAAGCCTGCGTGTCACTTGGCAGCCTCTGTCCTGTTTCTGCTCAGGGACCTTTGTGGCACACAGAGGGGACTTGGTCACTCCCACCCCAGACCCTGCCCTGCAGGGCCCCCTGGTACTCGGATAAGGGATGAAGTCCGAGCCCTTTCCTCTACGTGATCTCTTGTCTTTGTATTTTTGCTGGTGTGGGTTCCCTCTGCCTGGACACCCTTCCCTTCTCTGCCTGCCCGCTTCTGCTCTTTGTCGGGGGGCTGAGGAGGATGGGCCCGGGGCCCAGGTGGGACCATGATAGAGGGTCTCCTCATGCCGTTTTCCCGCCGAGCAGTCTCTCCCTCCATCCCTGGGTGGGTGCATGGCCGGGCAGACTCTGGGTGGCCAGACTCGCACGCCCTCTGCCCTCCTTGTCCATTTGGCACATCTCTTCTCTAGACGCTGGGGTGGTATGGTGTGAGCTGTCTAGAATTGTCATTTATTTGCTCGTTAATTTTGCGTATATTCACTGGGTATTTGCTCTGTGCCTGGATATACAGAAATGAATAAGGGGTATGAGCAGCAGCTCCCACTCTTAGCTGGGGGCAGGCAGGGCTCCCTGGGTGCGGGCCTCCTGGGTGTGGACCCTGCCAGCTCCTCTTCCCACCAGGGAGTTGTGGGCCAGCCCGGCCTGGGGAACAGCTGGGCCAGGTGCAGGCGCCTGGCTGCCTGCCCACCCGCCCGGAGAGGCATCGCTGCCTGGGATCTGAGCTCCTCCGAGGGCTTGCGTCGCGCCGTGGGGAAATCACTTTCTGACAGCGGTCATCAATTTTACTGAGAGCCCCTCGGCGCTCCAGCAGCCTGTCCCCGGCAGCAGCAGCTGGTCCGTGTCAAGCCCCTCCGTGTCCTGATGACAGAAACGATTCGCATTAGGTGTCTGCCCCAGAGCACACGTTCAGGAGAGATTGCTCTGGCCAGTTTCACATGCGCACCGCGTCGCCTCCAAGTCTGTCTTTAGGTCCTTGGGTTCGTGGAGGTGTCTCCCCCTCCCCTCGTATTGGGGTGACCCTATGGGGCCATGGGGCTTCCCAGGTGGCTCAGAGGTAAAGAATCCACCTGCAGTGCAGGAGAGGCGGGTTCAATTCCTGGATCAGGAAGACACACCCCCACCTCCCCCACCCGGAGGAGTAAACAGCGATCCACTCCAGTATCCTAGCCTGGGAAATCCCATGGACAGAGGAGCCTGGCAGGCTACAATCCATGGGGTTGCAAAGAGTCAGACACGACTTAGCAATCAACCACCACCACCAGGTGCTGCGGGGACCTCGGCAGGGTCAGATCCAGCAGGAGCCCAGGACCCTGCTGGAACGGAGCGTCCCTGCAGCCCTGTATCCACCTTGTTGCAGACACTGTTCTAGTTGCAAAGGGTTCAGATTTGAATACAACAGACAGAGCCCCTGCCCTGGCCTGGGAGGGTGACGTTTTAGCTAAGAGGTTAAAAAAAAAAAAAAGGAAAAATCACGGAGACTTCCATGCCTCAATCTTGAACATTTTGGGAAGAGGGAACAGCACATGGGAAGGCCCTGAAGCTTGCTGTGTTCACAGGACAGCATCCTGTCTACACCGCTGTGAACCTCAGGAGTTGTCCAGGGTTAGAGCCAGGGTCCTCTCAGAGCCCTGGGGGTGCCTGGAGGAAGCAGGAAGAGTTCTGGGTGACGATCAAGGAAACCCCTGGAGGAGGTGGTGGTGGTGGGCATAAGTCATGAAGAGCAGCAGGATTTTGCCTGGTGGAGTTAGATATGAGGAGGGGCCTTCCAGAAGGCAGAGCAGTCTGAATGTGCCTAGACGGTGAGCAGGAGAGACCCTGCTGGGCAGGGCTCTGTGGGTGCAGCTGTGGGCTCCTCTCTGACTTGGGGAGAGGGTGCCCTGTTGGGTTGGGCGGGTGCAGGCCACCTCCAGCAAGCCTTTGGTAAGCTCCCCTGGTTGACCACATACAATCGGGCACAGGGGGTCTGCAGCATGGGGGCTGAAGTCCAGCCATGCACCCGGGAGTCCATCCACATCCCAGATGCCACCGCCACTCATCACAGGCCTACCAAGTGCCAGGCACCACAAATGCGCTGGACACCACCCGCAGGTGGGCATTACCACCTGCACTGCCAGGTGGGCAAGCTTAGGCCCAGAGAAGAGGTGGGGAGGCCTGTGTACTGGTGGTGGTGTGAGCCAGGCAGGGGAGCCTGAGCTGGGAAGTTTGCAAGAACTTGGTTTTCCTGAACATTTTGGACAGGGAATGATGGCCTATCCCTGACACCCACACCTGAGCTGTGGATGTGTGCTCGGAGGCTTGGACATGGGCTTGTGGGGCACAGGCATGGGGAGGGTGGCAGCCAGGAGCTGGGCACCCCCTGCTTCACCTGTGGCTCAGATGTGGGGAGGGAGAGGAGACCCTCCACGAGCTTCCGGAGGTCTGCAGCTTTCTGGCTTTTCATGGCCAGGGTGACCACCTCGTGTTTCAGATGAGGAGCCCAAGGCTCAGAACAGGAACAGGAGGAACGGGGCATCACAGCCATCGTGGTTAAACCAGGGCAGCCACAGGCTGTCTCTCCCCATGGGGTGCCCAGCGGATGATAATGAGGATGGTGGTGGCCCTGAAGGTGGGCTGACCTCTTGGGATTTGATCTTGATACTTGTTTTGCCAGGGAAGGGACCTTCCAGAATTGAAGGCTTCCTTGGTGGTTCAGATGGTAAAGAATCTACCTACAGTATGGGAGACCCAGGTTCGATCCCTGTGTCAGGGAGATCCCCTGGAGAAGGGAATGGCAACCCACTCCACTATTCTTGCCTGGAGAATCCCATGGACAGAAGAGCCTGGCGGGCTACAGTCCATGGGGTGGCAAAGAGTCAGACACGACTGAGTGGCTAACACACACATGCCCTTGTCCCCTGTGCCCACCTTCACAGCTCCCTTCAAGGATGTCCCTGGGGCCCCCACCTGGCCTGATTTTGTCAGACCCCCATTAATAAGGTCAGATCCAACCAAGGGATCCAGCTCTTCTGCTGTGTCCATTTGAATCCCATTCCCAGCAGAGTTTGGCCAGACCAGGCAGGGCCATGGCTGCGTGTGCTGTCCCGGAGCCAGGCAGGCAGTCTACTGATCAGCTAGAAACAGCTGGTGGTAGAGTCCCTGATACTTTAATCCCCATTCACTTGCTCATTCATTCATTCATGATGGGCACCTCCTAGGCATCTGAGATTCTCCATTTTCTCTATGGCCCCTGTGCCCGGTATACTGCCAGCCATATAGTACATACCCTGTGAATACTGCCCATCTCTACAAGATGATTTCAAAGTCCTGGGAAGATCTATTCCCAGCCTTCAGTGTCTTCCTCCCATGTCTGTGCCAGATGGCAGAAATTTTGCCGTTAATGATTCATTCCTTTGGCATAACTATTGCCCTGACCCTGGTGGGTTACACTTCACAGGGTTGCACAGAGTCGGACACGACTGAACCGTCTTAGCACGCACAGCACGCACATGCACAGCAGCACACTGCCCTGTCCAAGTTCCTCTTCTAAAATGCAGACCTTTAGAGTCTCAGTACTCTCTTCAAGGAGGAGACCCTTTTGAGTCCCAGTTTCTGGATGACCCATGTTCCTAGGAAGCTGATACTGTCTTGAACCTACTGGACTGTGGCTGAGGGAGTTATAAGAGAAACAGGGAAAACAGAGTCAGGAGGACAGGTGGTGGGTTCTGTGCACCTGTAAGGAGCCTGAGATTATATTTGTTGTTGTTCATCTCTTAAGTCACGTCCGACTCCTTGTGACCCCCACGGGCTGCAGCACTCCAGGCTTCCCTGTCCTTCACTAGCTCCCAGAGTTTGCTCAAATTCATATTCACTGAGTTGATGATGCCATCCAACCATCTCAGCCTCTGTCACCTCCTTCTCCTCCTGCTCTCAGTCTTTCCCAGCATCAGGGTCTTTTCCAGTGAGTCGGCTCTTCACATCAGGTGGCCAAAGTATTGGAGCTTCAGCTTCAGCATCAGTCCCTCCAATGAACATTCAGGGTTGATTTCCTTTAGGATTGACTGGTTTGATCTCCGTGCTGTCCAAGGGACTCTCAAGAGTCTTCCATACCACGGTTCAGAAACACCAGTTCTTTGGTGCTCAGCCTTCTTTACGCTCCAACTCTCACATCCGTACATCACCACTGGAAAGACCGTTGCTTTGACTACACGGGCCTTTGTCAGCAAAGTGACGTCTCTGCTTTTCTCTGCTTTTTAATACGCTGTCTAGGATTACACATTCTTACTCTTATCTGACCCCACAGCCCTGAGCTGAAGGTGTTTTTGTTCCTGTTTCAGGGAGCAAGTGAAGCTTGAGAAGCCCAGTCCAGCTGAGAAAGCCCCCGAAGGTTTCTCAGCTGGACTTGGGTCTGGGTTGCCCCCATCCATGCCCTTTCCTGTACCTCCTCCTGCCCAGGACGTGGTCGTGTGACCCTGGGGGGGCCACCAAGTGCAGCTCCTCTGGGCTCGCAGCTGCAGCAGGAAGGCCCGATCCTGGTAGCCTTTTGAAAGGCAGTCACTCCGGAATCTGGTTTGAGCCTTGCACCTACCCTCTGAAGCAGAAATGTTCCCATTTCTCTGATGAGGGAACAGGCACAGAGAATCCAGGGGCCTCACGTGTGGCCCTCCAGTGAGGGGGTGTGAGAGCCAGAGCACCCATTCTTACAGAACAGCACCCAGAGCTTCCCCCCAACCCTGCATTGGGGGGGTTGAGGGTCTCAGGGCTGGTCTTGGTGCCAGGAGATGAGGCATTCAGATAGCCCCCTTCTGCCTCCCTGAGCAGAGGTCCAGTTACTGGCCTGTGAGGCCTCCAGCTTGGCGCCAGCTGTGGGTTCTGGGGACCCCCCCCTTCCCCTGCCACTTCCCTTGCTCACATGTCTGCCTTCCCAAGGGGAATGGTCCGAGGACACTGCTCTGGCCAGCCATGGGTCAGCCAGGGAGCCCCTAATTGTCCACCCTCCAGGTTGTATTTTCTCCAGTATTGATGAGCCTCTGTCACCCAGGACGCAGCCAGAAGCTGAGCTAAACTCAAGACGGATCAGGTCCCCACCTCATCAATCTGCCCGCGTCCACTCTGCTGGGGAGGAGAGGGCGGGCATGTGGGCCGGGCCGTGGGGGGGTTCTGGGCTCGCCGTGTGGTCTTCTTCAACCACAAATCTACCTTTGCCGGGGCTGATTCATTGCTCCCTGTGCGGGAATTTGCAGGGTGACCAGGACTTGGCAGTCTTCCATATTCTCAGGCTCCCAGCCTGACTGCTCATGGCCTGAGGGATAAAATCCAAGCTGGTCACCTCAGCCCCCAGGCCCTGCCCCTGAGGACCCCATCGCCACCTGGTGCCCCCGTATCACTTTCCAGCCATGCAGGCCACGCACCTTCCCGCCCCACGGCCTTTTCCATGCTACTCACTGCCTGGAGCGCTTCTCTTCACGCCCTGTCCCCTCCTGTCTCTGCTTTCACCCGGCTCTTAAGGTCTGGCTGAAACCCCGCCTCCTCGGAGCTCCCACCCACGCCAGGCTGGATTCTTGCTCTTGTCAGTGGTCTCTCAGCACCACTCAGCTCTCCGGCTGAACTCTCCCGACAGCTGGAATCAATGAATTATTTATGAGAATCTCTGTTACTGTCTTGTCTTCCCCCACTGGAATGTCAGCTCTGTGGCCCCAGGACCGCATTCGTCTTGTTTTCCCAGTGTATCCCTAGTGCCTGGTACGTAGGAGGCCCTCAGCAAATGTTTGATGAATGAATGTCAGACGACTGCCATTGCTCTCATTAAGAAATTAATTTCCCATTGCCACACTCCTCACTGTGGGCATTTGAGGCCTTATGGGATCCAACTGAAACAATTCACCCTGTCTGGAGTGTCTTCCTTGTCTGTGCTCTTCTTGGCGAACTCCTATGCATCCTTCAAAACCTCCATAGGTACTACTCTTTCTATAAAGCCTTCCGGGCTCCTCCAGGGAGAGTTGTTTGCAGCAGCCCTTTGATGCAGCAGTGGCTGGGCATCAGATCCTGTGCCAGGCACTGGGGAAACAGGACTGGGAGGGATGGAGGTTAAGATCAGTGAGGAGTGAGCCCTGTGGACCGCAGCCTCAGAGCATCCTGATGGGGATGATGCTGACAAAAGTCAGGCGCTATTTCAAGGAATTTCCATGTTTTTCTCATTTCATCTTTACCGACCACACTGTGAGGTTCCAGTGTTACCCCATTTTACAGATGAGGATAACAAGGCTCAAAGTGAAAAGTGAAGTCACTCAGTCCTGTCTGACTTTTTGAGACCCCATGGACTGTAGCCTACCAGGCTCCTCCATCCATGGGATTCTCCAGGCAAGAGTCCTGGAGTGGGGTGCCATTGCCTTATCCAACAAGGCTCAGAGAAGTGACAAAACTTGCCACCGATTCATGAAAAGTTGAACTCAAATTTGCATTCCTTGTCACTTGCTGCTCTGCTTCCACTAAGGGGAGCGTGAAGGGCTCTAAGAATGGAGAGGAGCCCCCTCCTCCAGTGTTTGTGGGCCAAGGGTGGGGTCACACAGATAGTTTTACAGAGGGAAAAAATGTCTAAGGTGAGTGTGGAAGGAAGAACACACTTTTTTCCAGTCAAATAAGGCACTGCTGCTACTGGGAGCTGGGGAGGGGGTGGGTTAGGGGTGTGCAGGAGGGGAAGGAGGAGGGGAAATTCCTGAATAGGGGTGGCTCAGGAGCCTGGGGGCTGCTGGGGGCAGGGAGAAAGGGGATGATAAGGAAGGAGGCTGGGGAAGGGAGCTGGCCAGGCGGAGAGGCCCAGGATGTGGATGCTTGCAGAGGGCTGGGTGATGGATCGGAGCTCCTGGCATGTGGTCTGTTGCTGTGGTCCTGGCATGTGGCCACTGTGGGCTCTGGTTTCTGGCAGCTTCCAGGCTCCACAGTCCTTTGTTGCAGCTCATCCCGTCTCCACTGTTCCGTCCAGGCGGACAGGGCAGGTAGGAGCCTAGGGGTTGTTTGCCATCTATACTTACTGGGGGAGAACAGGAGAAGGAGCCCTATGAGTGTTGCACGGCATTTGCTGGGTCCCTCTTTATCTGGCTTCTGATTTACATCATGGGTGTGTGCCGCCTGCTCCCCCAGACCCAGCCTTGAGCCATCCTTCTGAGGCCTGTGGTCCAAGCTCCTGGTGTGGGCTCCCAAGCCTGTGGGCTGGGCCAGCTGGCCTCTCCAGCGTGCCCTGTCAGTCCTCTGCACCAGGCAGCAGGCACCAGCATCCATGCTGGGCTCACAGTGGGCAGTCTCAGCCCATTTCACCCTCATCTCTGCCCAGCAAGGCAGCTGTTCCTGTCCCGTTTTCACTGAGATGGAAACCGAAGCTCTGAGAGATTAAGGAACAGTGTGATCACCCAGCCAGTGAGCTGAAGCCAGGGTTTGGACCTAAGCCTGCCTGGCTCTACTGTCCTGCTTCTTCCCCAGCAGCCCTGCCCAGGGGAGTCCTCCCGGGGCCCCGCCTCATCTCTGCTCACCCAAATCCGACCATCCTTCAAGGCCTTGCTGGGAAGAACCAAACCCAGTTCTGGCCTGTGGTTCTGTGTTCCTCCTTCCGTTCATTCCCAGGTACTGCGTGCCTGCCCTCCGCCCCAGGCACCCTTCTGGGCATTGAGGATCCTACAGAGAGGTCGAAGTCCAGGCTCTGTGGTTAGATTTCATAGCTTTGCCCTTACCAGCTTTGATACCTCTGGATAAATCATCTCCCTCCCTGAGCCTCAGTTTCTTCATCCATGAAATGGGGATGACATTAGTGTCTACCCCGTGGGTTGTTGGTAGGATTGAGTTTTTGTGTGTGAAGTGCTGAGGACAAGAGCTGGCACACAGTAGACCCTCTGTCCGTGTTACTGTCTCCAATCCGTTTTCAGGGGCCCCTCCTCCAGGAAGTGTTCCCCAGGCCCTCCCAGTTGGTGAGCATCACTCTCCTTTGAGCTATGGCTCACTCGCTTCGTGTCCCAGTGATGAGATCTGAGGGTCAGGTGGGTCCCCTGCCTGACTGCAGGCACCTCAGGGGCTGGGGCTGTCCGCTCCGTAGCCCCCTCACCCCACCCCAGCTACCAGACCAGGGCTTTGCACATAATAGACACTTAATACATGTTTATGGAATTGAATTAACGATAAAACGAGATAATGGCCTGGAAGGAGCCTGAGTTGTTAGGAGGGAATACACAGCGTAAAAACCAGGCATATTTTTTTAAGCAGATTAATCTGGTCTTAACTCATTCTAATAGCCTGCGCCCCTATTGGCCAAGGCCATTATAATAATATATGGCCAGGGCCGTGCAGCTGGGAGATAGCGGTGCTTCAAAGTTTGCCTTTGGAAGGATACCACCGCTGGCTGCCTCTAGGCTCTCAGAGCTGGAGCCCAGGAGGCTGAGGGACTTGCCTGGGGAGGCGGGGCGTGAGAGGAGATTGAGGCTCAGAGAGGTCATGGGCCTGACCCTGAGATGCACAGCCAAAGAGGATGAGCTGGCACCGGAGGCCTGGTACTCCTCTGGGGTGGTTACATTCTGTTATGTTCGATGCTTGGTGCCAGGACTGGAGCTTCCAGATTCTCATCCCAGGAGGGCCCTTCACCCCGTGAACCACCCTCTTCACAGGAAGCTGAGTTTAGTCCTTCTGAATGCATAAACCCTAGAGGAGGAGAGACGAAGCTGGTATTGGTCATTCACACCTTAGTCTGAATTGATATCCTGATGAAGGCTGAGATCTAAGGGAGCTCCGTGGGCTACTGGAAGGGGAGAAATGGTCTGACTCCTGTCAGATTAGGTGGGGCAGTGAGACGCAGGGCAGTGGCTCTGAAGTCACCCTTCTGTGCTGTCTGCTGCCCTAGCCCTGAATGCTTCCCAGGTGCCTCAGTGAGCAAAGAATTCGCCTGCAGTGCAGGAGATTGAGAAAACTCAGGCTCGATCCCTGGGTTGGGAAGATCCCCTGGAGGAGGGTGTGGCAACTCACTCCAATGTTCTTGCCTGAAAAAAATTCCACGGACAGAGCAACCAGGTGGGCTACAGTCCACAGGGTCGCAGAGTCGGACGTGACTGAAGCAACTGAGCACGCACGTGCCAGCCCTGAATACAGAAAGCAGGCCAAGATCAGGGAGCTAGGCTTGATTATGAAAGGACAAGCTCCGAGTGGAGACCAAGCACGGAGAGAGGACAGCTGTGCTTTCAAGGTTCCGTGCCCCTGGCCAGGTGCAAGTCGTGGCTGCCGCAGCGGGTGCCCTGTCCAGCTGTCCTCCCTGGGCCCCTCCCAGGAGCTGCCCTCTGCTGTCAGCAGCGTCCCAATGTTGTCACCAAATGGCTTGGGTTGGCACCCAGCCCTGACTCTCATCCTCGGCCTCCGTCAAGTGTAGCTCCCTGAGCCTCCGTTTCCTCATCTGTGAAATGGCTACAATGGCCGCATCCCAGGGCATTGTGGACTCACTGGGTGGAGGCACCCAGCTCAGCTCCACAGCACAGCACAGGTGGAGCCCGAGATCACCCACTGGTCTACAAGAACCCAGCAAGGTGGGGGTTGGGGTGGTGAGGTGTTAAAAAGTGTTAGGTGCTCAGTCGTGTCCGACTCTTTGCAACCCATGGAGTGTAGCCTGCCAGGCTCCTCTGTCCATGGGATTTTCGAGGCAAGAATACGGGAGTGGGTTGCTATTTCCTCCACTAGGGGATCTTCCCGACCCAAGGATCGAACCTGCGTCTCTCGTGTCTCCTGATTTGCAGGCGGATTCTTTAGTTGCTAAAGAATCAGGGATGGTGATGGGGGGGTGATGGGGTCCTCTTAATTCATGGGTCACATGGAGGCCCACAGACTGCCTGTTGATAAAAGGGGCCAGGAAGTTTGTATCAACTGGAGGCTTTCCCGGTCCAGAGGTTCCCGGGGTGGGGGTGGGGAATGTATAAGCCCCGGAGGTCCCCTAGCAGTCCCCCCAGCCCCACCACATTGCTTCCCACCTGCCTCCTTGCAGGCAGAGCAGGCCCTCAGCTGCTGGCCCAGCCTGGCAGGGCGGCTGCTGCTTCAATCAGCCATCCCGCCACTTTCCTTGGAAGGAGAAATTGCAGGTGGCAACTCGTAATTTCCCAGGCTTCTCCCTTTCATTAATTTCTCCCTGCAAAATGGAGGCTTTCTGCTGAGCCGGGGAACCGGTGGCCGTGCGTGCACCGCATCTCCTGGCCCACCGCGTGCTCTGCTTGAGGTGGGGGATGGCTACGAGGGTCGCAGCAGCCACTCTTGCTCACGGAGTCTGCCGTGCCCCCTTGCAGAGGCCAGAGGTTTGTTCCATGTTTGGATCAGCTTGCTGAGCCCCACTCAGTCTGGAAAATGGCTTGGTTCGCCCTGTGCTTGCTGTTCCCACTGCCGCTGAAGCAGGGAGGTAGATGTGGAGACCCTCCAGGGCCGGCTTCCTAGCGGACTGTGAGGGGCCGGGGGTCCCCGGGGGCGCCGTTGTCTCTGTGGTTGATTGCTGATGGGGTGAGCGTGGGGTGGCCTGTGCCTTGCACATCCCTCCCGAGAGGCTCTTTTGAGCTCCTCTGAGGGCCGGCCTGGTGCAGGGAGGGACATGGGCAGGTAAAGGAAGGGCGGACACCACGCGGTCCTCAGAGACACCCCCGCCCCCAGCCATGGGGATGCGACGACACAACCACTGACACCTGGCCAAGGGTCACTGTCAGACCAAAGAGGTGGAGAGCAGAGAATGGGGAGGCCAGGATCTGGAAGGATGGATGGGGTTGGGGGGGACAGATCCCCCAGTTCTGGAACAACCTGTGCCAAGGGAACAGGACTTCATCCATCCATTCATCCCATAGAGGATAGTTAAACAGCTGCTGGGGAAATGATGGCAGGGACTGAAGGGCAGATCGGGTGTCCCTCCAAGGCAAGGAGTCGGGTCTCTCTTGGGGGCTGAGAGGGGCCTGGTTTGATGCAGTTTGAGAGGCTGATGGGGTGGCCAGTGTGGAGCGTGTCTGGGAGGGGGACATAGGAGGAGCAGGAAGAGTGCTGTGGGATGAGGGGGTGGAGTGCCACAAAACTAGACGAGAGGAGGGAGATACAGGAGGAGGGGTGCAGTCCTCATCAAGAGAAAGGAGTCAGCTACTACCTAATGTGAGTTAGGGAACTGGCCCAACTCATTAACTAAATCTCACCCACAGCCTTTGGGCCCAGGGGACAGCACTGGAACAGACGGGCTGAAACATGACTGCAGTTGTGTTTCATGACCCAGATGGTGCGCTCTAACAGTCCCGCCCTCCCTCCCACGGGGTGACCGGGGAGAGGGTTTATTGTGTGCCCAGAGTGCCCCAGGAGCTGTGCATCTTCCATAGGTCTCTGAACCTCTCTGAACTTACTTCCTTGGTTTGGAAAAGGCACCTGCCACGGAGACAAAGCCTAGGGCATGGGGCCGCTGGTAGAGCTAGGATCGGGTAAGCTGGTGACTCCAGAGACTCACCCTGGAAGAGGGTCCGGTGCCCGCCCCTAGTGTATAGGACGTGGCCGTCAGCTCCCCTGTCGTGGGAACCCGACACTCTGTATGCATCCCACCAAGATCACCTGGAGTGAGGGTGTGGCGGCCAAGGGAAATTGTGTGCCTCCATACGGAGGAGTGGATGCTGGGCAGTCTGGACCTGCAGCTTGCCCTCCTGGTCACCTGATGAGCCTGGGCCAGTCACCCAAGTCCCGTGCCTCAGATTCCCCAGCTATGAAAGGAGGTGCTGCTTCACAGCATGGCTCTGAGATCGAAGTGTTCATCCGAGTGCCCACCTGGCACAGGCCTGGCCCGAGGCCGGCCCGGGCCATGCTGTGCTGGTTACGGTAGATACAGACTGTGACCTGTAGCTGTCACTTGTCCCCAGGGCTTTGCTTTGGGACTGGGGAAGATCTCAGAGGGCATCATGGCCATAGAGGTAACAGGAGGGGCTGGGTGGAGCAGTGTGGGGTGGTGCTGGCCAAGGAGACCCCAGGACCCAGGGTGAGATGTGATGCTACCCCCTCCTCAAGTCCAGGGCTCTCTCTTGCTGCCAAGCTCCTAAGCCAGCCACCCCAGCGCCCACCTGGAAGCCAGGTTCCACCTGCATCTGCCCGGCCTCCCCACTTCCTGAGTCACCCCCTGCGTTGGGCCCTACCTGCCTCTCCCCAAGTCTGTGTTCCCAGTTACGGAATTTCTGGGTGGGAATCTAGCGCAGCTTTGATCTTTTCTGAGGGAGGGAGGGGTGGGGCAGCTGAGGCCGGTGGGAGCTGACTGTAGATTTTCTCCTGTAATGGGGTATTAAGTAGACAACCCAGATGGGGATCTCGGGCAGGAGGGGGTGGGTGCAGCCTGCTTTGTATCAGCCTGAAATATGGCCCCATCTCTGCCAAACCTCAAAGGACGCTACCTCGGGGCTGGCTGGGGACCCAGCTTTGATGTTCCGGTGGGGGGACGGGGCAGACTTTCCCTGGCACAGAGAAGGCTGGCGCCTCGGTCCCAGCAGGCTGGAATGTGGCTCCTGAGAGTGCCCCCCTTCACCTTTTCCCTTCCTTCCCACCACCCCCCTTTGTCTTCTTCCTCTCCTCCCTCGCCCCCTTTGCTTCTCTTTTCTCCCCAACCCCCCTCCTTTCCCCCACGTGCCCCCCTTCCCCTCCTCTTCCTCCTCCTCCCTTTGGCCTGAGCCAGTTCCAAGCTGTGCCATCCAGACTCCCATCCACCGGCCACCCCCTTACCCCCCATCCCTGAGGGTCCCCTCTGTGAACATCTGGAAAGGGCACAGACTAGCCAGGGTTTGAAACCCCCCACTTCCTTCCTCGCCAGGAGGCTGGGAGTGGGGAGAAGGCAGTTCATGGTGTGGACCGGGACCAGGTAGCCTGGGATCAAAACCAGTGTCCCTCCCGCGTATCAGGCAAGTTACCTAAGTTCTCTGCGCATCCAGGTCCTCGCCCGGAAAACGGGGCCACTGTCACGGCTGCCTAAGGGGTTGTGGTGAAAGTGACGTGAGTACAAATGTGGAGTGCTGCCTAGTAAGTCAACATTTCTCCATGAGCGAGGGGAGGGGCTGGACCTCTCTGGCCTCCGTTTCCTCCTCTGTACACTGGGATGAATTGTACACGGCCTACCCACCACCTCCTAGGATGGGGTGATATCTGCTCCTCTGATGCTGGCTCTGGGGTTAGGGGTCAGGGGTCAGTGCCCTGAGAGGTCAAGTTTCCCAATAGCTTCTCTCCAAGGGGCTCAGGTTGAGGGACTTGCTGGAGCTCATCTAGCTGTCTGGAGGACAGAGAGAGGACGTGTGATGGGACCTGGCACATGGTGGTTTCCAAGAACAATGCATTGCAGTGTTTCAGAACCTCCTACTGTGTGCAGGGCTGGAGGCTGGGGTTCAGCCAGATGGGGCCCAACCCGGGCCAGTGGTGGGGGGCAACCAGTGGAGAAGTCATTCCAGAGTTGCCAGGCAGGAGGGGGCTCTGTGCTCTGCACGCTGACAATGCTGGGGACGCGTCCCCAGAGAGCCTGTCTGGGGCAGGGCCACCAGCAGTGCCAGCTTCTTTTCTCCCTTTTCCCTCTCTTTATTCCTGCCCCCACCTCCAACATGAGACATCCAAGAATCCCATTAACGAAGGACTAGGGAACAGAGTCCAGTGTTCTTGCCTGGAGAATCCCAGGGACGGGGGAGCCTGATGACCTTCCGTCTATGGGGTCGCATAGAGTCGGACACGACTGAAGTGACTTAGCAGCAGCAGCAGCAGTAGCAGCAGGGAACAGAGGGTCGGCACTGGGCTCTGCCTCTCGTTGGCTGGTGACCTTGGTAAAGCATCTTCTGCTCGCCTTGGTTTCTTCATCTGTAAAAGGAGGTGGGGGTCGTTGGTGGCTGGCAGGTTGGGGTGGGAGCTCTTTGAGGCTAGAGATCGGTCTCCTGGGTACGTGGTGGATGAATGGAAGTGTGAATGAAGGCAAGCCGCCTGGGTGGTTTCCCCTCCGCCTTCTCTGCCCCCACTTCCGCTGCCCGTGGACAGTCCAGGATTGAGGAGACCGCCACCCCGCCTCTGGACACTCTCCCCAGAGATCCTAGGCTTTGTCCCAGAGCAGCCCCCCTGTTGGGACCCATCTGCCCTGTCTGTATCCCTTTCGGAGACCCTGGCTGTGATCTCTGCCAGCCTCAGTCCAGTCCTAACTCTGCAGTTTCCTCGTTTGGAGAGCAAGGCTCATAACACCTCGTAGTGTTGTTATTGATGGCATCAGGCTCCTGCTCATTGAGGAAAAAATGTTAGTCACTCAGTCGTGTCCAACTCTTCGTGACCCCATGGACTGTAGCCTGCCAGGCTCCTCTGTCCATGGGATTCTCCAGGCAAGAATACTGGAGTAGGTTGCCATGTCCTCCTCCAGGAAATCTTCCTGACTGAGGGATCAAACCCTGGTCTGCGTTGCAAGGGGATTCAGGGAAGCCTGCTCAGTGAGGGGTACCCTCCACCTCTCCCAAGCCTGGCCCCTTCCCCACTGTCCCCTTAGCTGCTCCTCTGATGCTGGCTTGGGGGTTAGGGGTCAGTACCCTGCGAGGTCGAGTTCCCCAGTAGCTCCTCTCCAGGGGGTTCAGGTTGAGGGCCTTGCCGGAGCTCATCTAGCTGTCTGGGGAGGGTTGGGAGAGAAGGGGGCTGTCTGAGTCTTGCTCACACCGGCCTGTGTGTGTCTGTCCAGCCCAAGGGCTCCTTGCCCTGGAGGTTCCTTCTTGGCTGGAAATGAAGTCTTCTGCAGAACAGCTGCCCATCCGCTCGGGTTCTGCAGATAGAATAGGAGTCCTCCCTTCCAACCGGGGGACGGCCTTCCCAGAGCCAAGGCACAGGCATGCGGCTCCATCAGCATCAGTTGTCTTGTTCCCGCCCTCGCTTCCCCCATCACCCTTGGGATAAAGTCAGGAAGCTCCATGCCCTTTGGCCGGGCTCCTGCCCACACCTGGGTCTGCTGAGCCACTTTTCTTACTTAGAAAAGCCTCACTTTGCCTGGAATTCTCTGTCCCCTGCCCTGGGCCTTCTTTTGGGGAGCACCTCCCACCCCCGCCGGCGACCCGCTCACCTCTCTGCTGGGTAAGCTGTTGCCTCCTCCTCGGAGGCTTAGCCTTTCTGTCCCAACCAGAGTCCCAGGTCCGGCCCCATTTGTGGGGAGCAGTGGACAGCACTGTAAACAGCTGAGTGAATCCATAAGAGTGCAGCTGAGCCCGGGGCCTTCAGGGAGGTGAAGGACTTCACTGGATAGGTCAGGACAGAGTGTGAGAAGTGGGCATGGGGAGCAGGCCTCGCGGCTGTGGAGAGGCCTCTGTGAAACAAGGGGTGGGAGCCCTGGCCCCCAGCTGAATGCGGCGGGGTTATGACCCCATCCCCTGCCCATCGGCCACAGTCATGCCGGCCCCTTGGGGAGCCCTCTGGGACCCTCAGGTGGGCCTGGCTGCCTGCCCTTGAGCAGGCATCTGCCCTCTCGTGTCCTCACTGTGATAAACGGGCTTTGGAGGCCAGCATTCTAGAGTCCTGGACCAGGTGAGCAGAGGCTCTCTTTGGCCCATATGGTCTCTCTTTCTCCCTCTCCCCCACCTCCAGTATTAGAAAGAGGAAGCATTCATGTAAAAAGTCCAGATTTCCGGCGTCCCTGGATCACTGGGCTGGCCCGGCCACAAGCCTCCCACCAGCCAGGCCCCCCAGCATCGCTGGGTGGTCCTGACTCTTGGCCACCTGCCCGGTGGCTGACCACAGGCCCCCATCCACCCTGCCACTCTCCTCGGAGAGAAAGGTTTCACAACCTGCCTCCAGACAAAGCTCTCTGCCTGCACCCCCCCCCCCGCCCCCCCCATCAATGTTCCAAGCAGCCTGCCTCGTTTTAAAATTCCTTCAGCAGCCCCGGGCCCAGCGGCTTCTCCCAGCGAAGGAACGAGGCCTCGCACGTGACTGAGCTCTGCGGCGGGGAAGGCTTTGATGTTGCGGGATTTCAGACGCCCCCTCCCCCTCTCCTCCCCGCCCCTCCCCCTCCTTCCCCTGCATTCCCCCCTCCCCCTCTCCCTTTCCCCCTCCCCTCCCCCTACTTCCCCTCCATTTTCTCCTCCCCTCCCCCTTCCCCTCCCCTCCTCTTTCCCCCCTCCCTTTCCCCTCTACCCTCCCTTCCGCCTCCCCCTTTCTCTCTTCTCCCCTCCTCCCTCCTCCCCTCTCTCTTCTCCCCCTCCTCCCTCCTCCCTTACTTCCTCCCTCCCCTCTCTCTCCTCCCCTTCCTCCCTTCTCCCTCCTCCCCCTTCCCCTCCACTTCCTCTCCTCTGCTGTTCTCTCTTTCCCACCCCTCCTCCTCCAGGTGCCCGCTAATTGCTTTCCATTCCTGACATTACATGCCTGGCTAGGTCACCCCCAAGGGAGGTTAGTTTTGGGGAGGGGGCTGCCTGTGGGGAGAGGTGTTAGAGGGGTTAGCACCTTGCTGGCTGAGGATAGGGAGAAGCAGCCCTGACAAGTGGGGGTTGTGGCCACTGTGGAGGAGGGACCACCCCCTGCCCCACCGCCCACCCCTGCCCTCTGCCTTCTGCCCCAGTCCTACCTGCGCCTGAGTGAGTGACTGGCTACTGCCAGCATCCTTTATTCATGAGGTCTCGAGGCCAAAGCTGCCCAGTTCGGGGGCGGGGTGGGGGCTGCAACCTTTTTTGTCCTGGGGGGAAACTGGGGCCTGGGACTTTGGAAGCCCACTGGCAGGATGGGGGGAGGGGAGAGAATGGACTGGGAGGGAGGGATTTGGTGGTGGGGGAGTAAGACAAGGAAGGTAGGGGTGGGCAGTGCAGAGAGCGGAGGGGGTGCAGGTGGGAGGCTGTGACCACCCAGAGGGGGCTGGAGGGAGGGGAGGGGAGAGTTTAGGAAGGACCCTCCATCACCTCCTGCCTAGTAGATGTTCCCTGGGATGCCCTAGCTGGTGGTCCTGGGGACCCTTGCCCTCTGCCCACCACCCCTTCCTGTCTCTCTCAAGCCTTCTAAAGGCTGAGTCCCCAGGGCCCACATCCAGATTTGCCTGGTGGCCTCATAGAACCTCCATTTCCTCCCCTTCCATAGGGGGCAGGGAGTGGGGTAGAAATCTCGGTGTCTGCGATTCCACCCGCTGCCCCCGGGTTCTTCGCCACCCCATGCCCTGGTCCACAGCCACTGAGGCTGAGAACGCGCCAGTTGAGGCCTCCTCTGGGCTGGCTGACACGGGGACTAGTCCAGGCGCTGGGCCGGCCGGTCCCGGGCTGGCCTGAGAAGGGCGATGTGTGCTGGTGGCGGGGCACACCCGCCCGCTGGCCCCCAGGCTTTGGCCTGTCCCTGCTCTACTTTCCGTGGTTAAATCTGTCCTCCTGGCAGGTGTGTCCGTGACAGGCGGCTCTCGAGCTGAAGGAATCAGGGCAAAGACTGTACTTGTGCCAGTGGGCCAGTAGGCCTGCTGTGTGCCTGGTGCGTCCTAGGGTGGCAAGGGGGTCATCCGTCCTGCCCGACCAGTGCATGGGGGAGGAGCCCAGGCTCTGAGAGGTGCCCAGACTCACACAGTCACACAGCTGAGCTGGAGCCCTGACCTCCTCTGCCTCCCCCACCCCCACCTGGATCAGGGTGCCTTCTGCTGCCCGGGTATCTGGCAGGAGGGCACAGGTTGGGCTTCTGTGATGCCACGGGGACTTCCACCATTTCTCACCAGCTCTCCAACTGTAGAGTCACCAGGAGTGCTTCTGGCACTGTGTGGTTTCCCTTGAGGCCATAGTCAGTGACACTGGGGCTGACTCCTGCCTTGGGGTGCCCACAGGACGTCCCCAGCCGCTGTCAGCTGGGTCCTTACCTACCCTGTCTCCAGAAGACCCCTTTCCATCCAGAGGGTCTTTCCTCACAGTGCTCCCTGCCTATCCTGAGGGTCCTCCCTCACAGTGCTCCCTGCCCATACAGAGGGTTGTCCCTCACAGTGCTCCCTGCCTATCTGGAGAGTCATCCCTCACAGAGCTCCCTGACCATCCGGAGGGTCCTCCTTCTCAGTCCTTCCTCTGCTCCCCTCAACCTCTCAAAGGAGTTGCTCTGGGAGCAAAGCAGTGGCTCTCCACCGCAGGGCTTGGCCTTCCCTGGGTTAGGGCATCTAGTAACAGGTGTTCCAGGTTGGCAGCCTGGTCAGCTGTGTGGCCTTGGGTAGGGCAGTGTCCCTCTCTGGGCAAATGGGAAATGGGGACGATAGCAATATGGTCTCTCCATTGGGCTTGTTTTGAATTGAGTGAGAAGAGAGATGCTAAAAAAAGAACAAGCCCCAGCACTTTGTACAGATGTGAGCAGCTGGGCTGAGTAGTAGCCTGTGCCCCCTCAGTGGGCAGCCCTGAGCCTGGCACACGCTCACCAATGACTGCTCGGCGCCCTTCCTGTGAGACCCTGATCTAGGAATGGAGGGCCCTGCCTGATAGTCCCCAGCTGCTGGGAGGACAGAGAATCTGGGCAGAGAGACCACACGAGGGGAGTGTCTGCACACAGCTGTTTCAATCCAGTGGCCCTTTATTCTCTGGTCCAGAGTTTACCTTCTGGGGTGGGGAGAGGCAGGTACAAAGAGGAGCTTCTGGGGCCAGTGCTCAAAGTTTTGGCTTGCTGGGCTTTCATGGTTGGCCCCGGGAACTGCCCCTCCCGAGCATCGACTCCTTCTAGCTCAGCTGTGCCCGTAGGGGGTGCCCAGGAGGCTGTGGGGGGCGGGGATGGAGGGAGGCTGGCAGAGACTCTGATGAGACGGGCTCCTTATCCCGGGGCTCACTCCTTGTTCGGCCGCTCCATGAATGTGACCAACCTCCCAGCCGTATTTAGGGAACATTCCTCGGCCAAGTCCGATACAGTCTTCAGCCCCCAGTCAGCTCTTCAGTGCAGTCTTCTCCGAGCATACCCGTTTTGCAGATGGGTGGCTTCCTTGCCAAAGGCCACCCAGCTGGACTGTCCAGTGTCCAGTGTCCGCACTTAGCTCTGCCTGAGCCAGTGCGGTGGAGAGGTTGAGGCACAGGTTCTAAAGGCTACCTTCGGATTCTGAGCGCTCCCAAGCTTGCTGTGCGGTTCCGGGTGAGTTGCTACACCTCTCTGAGCTCAGCCATCACGTCTGTAGAGAGGGGATAATAATAGCATCTCCCTCTGGGAGGAATCAGTGCAGTCACACATAGAGCACCTGGCACGGAGTAAGTGCTGCTAAGTGTCAGCTGTGGTGGTTGCTGTTTTTATTATTATTTGACTTGAAAATTCCCTCCGCTCCACGTGCTCCTTCCACAGTAGTGAAAAGCTGAGCTGAGTACACGGGAAGGAGTCCTCCTGGGTCCCCACCCGGCAACATTACGTCCCTGAGCCCAGTGTGGAGTGGGTGCCCGCAGGGCCCCCTTGTAGCTGTGGCTATGAGAAGCTTGGCCCTGTCCTGTAGCCTGGCCGGGGGCCCCGTTCAGAGGCGGGGGGTCTCGGCCCTGCCGAGCCTGCCTCCTGGCTGACAGCTCAGGCACTGTGAGCTGGCTGCCAGCCAAGCTGCCTCCTCTCCCGGTTGGCTGGCATCCCGGGCCTGATGCCAGGGGGCCGGCTGGTGGGCAGCAGCTCGAACGCCGCAGGGCTGTGATCCCAGCCAGGAGGCTCGAGGCAGGGCTGGGCACTGGGGCCTCCAGCCACCCGATCGCAGCCCTCGGGAGCCAGGCACAGCTGCTCTGGCTCTCGGCACCGCCCCCCAAGTTGGTGCCTCCGAAGAGCTGGGAAGAGCAAATTCTCAGAAGCAGCAGTGAAAAGAGCAGAGGCGGGCAGTGGGTCCACGGCATAGTGGCAAGCCTCCCGCAGCCTCCATGTCCTCATCTGGGAAAAGGAGCCAGTGGGACCTCCGTGACTTGTCTCCCAGGGGCAGACATCGAACTGATGCCCCCGATACGCATGTGTCCAGGGCCTGTGCCGAGGCCAAAGGGTGCAGTGTCCAGTTAGGAGAGACCTGGCTGCAGGAGGATGGGCTGACGGTGACGTTAATTCTAAGCAGCGCCACGCACTCACCGGGCACTAAGTCCTCTACAAATAAGGGGCTTACCCCTCATTTTATAGAGGAGGAAACTGAGGTTCAGAGAAGTTCATATGCCTCATAAGCTGCTAAAGCAGAATTCAAACCCAGCATGACGGCTTCAGCATCTCCACCTCACTGATGCCCAAGCACCCTGTACCTAGTGGGGAGCTGGTCACTGCCCTGGGGCCTGGGAAGGCTGCCCAGAGGAGGGGATGGGTGTGGGGTCAGGATCCTTGGAGGCTGCGCAGCATTTCTGCCAGCAGCTTCTGGGGGGGCCTGTAAGCGAGAAGGCCGAGGTGGAGAGTCCCAAGGAGGGCTTACCCAAGGAGGGGTCCTTTGGGCTGTGACCTGGGGGTAAAGATACCAGGGCAGACTGTGCCAGGGGAAGGAACTGTGAAGTGGGAACAGGCTCAGGCAAGTGGGACGGAAAGCCCCTGGCTTGAGAGAGAGGAGTGGTGGGTGGGTGCCTTCAGGGCGGGGCAGGGAGGGACTTGGGGGTATTCTGGAGCAGAGGCAGCCATGCAGGTCCAGTCAGGTGTTACTGTCTTTCAGAGAGGAAGTGCTCAGGCCAGGGCTGGGGGACGTGGCTCACGTACCACCCCTTCTCCTGGGGTGCCTTCCCCTCCCTTCATCATCTCCCTGGGTGGCCATGGGGGTTCATCATGGGAGTGTCTGAGCCCTGCCCCACTTTGCCCCATGACGTCATGTTTTGCCCCCACCTTTAGGTTCGGCTTGGGTCCCCTCGGGCAGAGCCTATAGCCAGCCAGCTCCTGGCTCTGCTGTCTGGGTCCTCAGCCCAGCCCATCTTATTGTATAGAAGCCACGGCACATCATTCGACCTTCCCTGACGGTTATTCCTGTGCCCTCCAACCGCATCCCTGGGTTGAGTTTCCTTCTGCCGGCAGCCAGACACTCTGCCCGTCGCCAAGTATAGCTGGACAATCCTGGCATGGCTGTGTGACCACAGGACACCGCTGCCCGCCCCCCCGTCCCTCCCCCCTGAGCCTCCTTGTCCTCATCTGTACAGTGGGGACATGAGCGGCTACCTTGCGGTCAGCTGTGAGGCTTAGAGCAGATGATCTCCGTCAAGTCCCTGCTAGGTAACTAGCCTTGTCTCCATCAGTGGCCGCTGTTGCGAGTATGACTCCTAAAAATCCTTGTGACCGCCCAGCCCAGCACCCTGGACAGCAGCGGGCCTGGCCCTGCCCTCTTCCCTGAGCTGGAAGGGGAGTTGCTTCCTGCCTCCGCCCCTCCGACCTCCATCAGCCTCCTCCCCCTGGCTTCCCTCCTGCTCCCGGAGTCTTTAGTCTTCGGCACAGTCTGGTAATTAAAAACCTTCAAGGGGGACTTTATTGAGTTAGCATTAGTTATTTTGTCAGGCTGGGAGAGCGAGAGAATTATCTGTCCTCCGGGAGAGGGGGGCCGGGGCGGGGGCCGTGGGCTGAGATTGGCAGGTGCCTGCCTGCGCCTTGAGCTCCCTTAATGCACCGCACTGCAGGCTTGGCGGGCAGGGTGCTGGCAGGGGGTGGTTCCCCACTGGGAGGCTCATCCTGCGGGATTGTTCCCCACTTCCCAGCCCCTTCCTGGCTTCCATCCTAGGGCTGAAAAGCTCCTGGCTTTCAAAGCAAGCCCCCACCCACCCACCCACAACGCCAGAGCCCAGGAGGGCTGCAGGCTTGGGGAGGCTGGCAGTGGGGGGTCTTCTTCCTGAGCTAGGGTTCAGGGTTTGGGGCCAGCTAAGCCTCTTAGCTGGAGTTTAGTGGGCTGGTTTTTGGTGCCCCTGGCCTCTCTGCCACCCCTTTGCCTGAAAGCGCCCACTTAAAAGAGTCAGGCACGGAACACCTGGGAACTTGGCACTCTGTGACCTTGGGTGAGCCCCTCACCTGCCTGCCCTGAGTTTCCCACCTGTACAATTAGAAGAGTAGTTTCTCCCTTTCTGGGCTGTTATGAGCCATAAAGGAGACCAGTGTGAATTCCCCTGTCCAGGAGAGGCCCTGTTTTTATTTGCCTGGGTCTCTTTAAATGCCCAGCCCTGGGGAAGGAGCCCTCACTCGCATCACTCATCACAGTCTTCACAATAACCTTGCAGGATAGGTGTGGCCAGTCCATGTTCCAGATGTACAGACTAAGCTTTGGAGCCGAGAGGTGGTTTGCTCAGTCTCGGGAGTGGGGAGGCTGAGCCCAGACCCCGGTCTTCCCCTGGTTGGAAGAGCCAAGGCCAATGCTTGACGCTGTTGGCTCTCATGGGGGTTGGGGCTCAGGAATGGTACTTGTCAGCCTCCTCCAGGAGCCCGGGCCTGACCAAGAGGCCTCATGTGGGGGACTGACTGGGCTCCTGGCTCATCCAGGCTTCGCGCCCTGTCCTCTGCCTTGCTCCAGGGCTGGGTCTAGGGACAGACAGCCCAGAGCCTGACTCTCTAGTCCATCTATCTTGCCTGCAAGGGCCCAGCATCTAACACCCAGGCCCTGCCACTCCTGGTGGGCAGTGCCAAAGGGGAGATGGTGTGTGGGACCAGAGCCCAAGGGCACACCAAGTACGTGTCTGTGCCTCCATGGTCACATTAGTCATTCAGCTGGACTTTCCTTTCACAGGGACTAGCCAGTCATAAGGTACCTGGAAGCAGAAGACAGGGGTACAGAGAATGAGAAGGGACTGGCCTGGAATGGGGTTGGGAGAGAGGTCAGGGCTGATAACTGAAACTGGACCCTGTCTCCCTTGAAGTTACGAGGCCCCGTGTCTTATGTGTGTGGAGCTTTGCAGCTCACACAGGCTTCCTTGCCCTCTAGGTTGCTGTGAAATGCTCCTTTCTCCAGGAACCGTCGGGGATTTTCCCAGGGTAACTTGCTGTCTACCCTCCTGGGGTCCTGTGGCACACCTCGGTTATAGTTAACAGGCTGAGATGTTACTTGGGGGCAGGGCTGGGCCCTAGCTTCCCCCTGCCAAGTCTCTCAGAATATCTGCTGGGTCTCAGCTAAGTCTCCGTCCTGCTTTGCATTTCTCAAAAGTGAGTCCAGGGCACAGGACTGGTGCTTGGCGACGGTGAGGGCAGGAGCAGAGTGAGAAGCTGTCCTTTTGCTTCATCCTGGCCTCTGTGCACCTGTTCTGATTGGGAACAGCGGGGCCTGAGAGACAGGACACTGAACACCCAGGCCCAAATGTAAGAGCCATGAAACGCTCCCTCCTGCTGCCAGTGGGACCTGGGTGAGCCCCCTCCTTGAATGCCACCCTTGAATGTGATCACGGGCAGAGCGCCCGGCACGTGTGAGACCCACGCGTGTTTATTTCCACCTGTGCTTTCTCTCCCAGCGGCATGTCTGCATCGAGAAACCAGAGAGAGGCCCCTTGGTTCTCTTTCGCGCATGAATCCGATAGGAGAGGCAGCGTGAGAGCACTGGGCACCCATCCAGGCAGGCCCCTCAGGTCCATGAGTGATGAGGGGCAACTGGTGTCCCTTGGGCTGGGCAGGAGCTGGCTGCTGTGGGAGACACTGGGGGCTTGAACTCCATCCCTCACCTCTGTGGGATTTGTTTTGGCTGCCCTTCATGCTCTGTGGGATCCTAGCTCCCTGACCAGGGATTGAACCCAGGCCCTTAGCAGTGAAGGCACAGAGTCCCAACCTCTGGAATTCACCAGGGAATTCCCACCTTTGTGGGTTAAACCTTGATTCTCTTATTAATCTCTTAGTGCCAGAAAGGAATTGGGCTGAGCCCCAAACCCTCACACCACCCCCTTTTGCTCACTCTGTTAGGCTGGACCCATCTTTGGGGTTGTTCTTAGAGGTCCACCTCCCAGTCGGATCCCTGGACCAGGAGTCAGGAGGCCCAGGGTCAAGAGGCCCCTTCCTCAGCCCTCTGTAGCCCAGGGCCCTGCCCTTGCCTGGCCAGGGGCTGGCTCAGCTCACCTGGACTCACAGACCCTGCCCTGGCCAGCACACAGTCCGACCGGCAGTCACGTCCTTCCTGCTCTCATCTGATCCCGCACACGGAGGCTGCCTTCACTGAACCACTCGTAGAAATCACTTTCAGCCTTATCAGTCCACTCTGGTCCAGAAACACCAGTGTAGGGATCCCTCCCCCACCCCCACTTTCTGCTCTAGGATTGCCTCCTCCTCCTTCTCTCCTGGGAAGGCCTCCCTAACCCCCAAGCCCACAGGGGAAGGCCCCATTCCTGTGGAGCTCAGGCTGGAGCATGGTCACTGGTTTACTTTTCTCTCCCCCCACCCAACGGTGAGCTCCTTGAACAATACAACCTCATGCATTTCTGGATCCTTGGGCCTGGCACACAGTAGGTGCTCAATCAATGCTTTTGCTTGTTGGTCAGGATGTGGGAGCAGGAAGAACCTTAAAAGTCATTTCTGAGAAGAGGAGCCCTGGGGTGTGGGGTGAGGCTATGCTTTGGAGAGGAGAGGGCACCGGCTCTGGATTCTGTCAGCCTGGGGACCGCTCTGGCTGGGCCATTGACTTCACCTGGCCACGCATCAGGCTTCTTATCGGTGAACTGCATGTGAAACTGCTTCCCCTGGTGGTACTGAGTTTGAACCAGGATAAGATCAGAGGCATGACATGACCGACTCAACAGGCATGAGTTTGAGCAATCTCCAGGAGATAGTGAAGGACAGGGAAGCCTGGTGTGTTGCAGTCCACGGGGTGGCAAAGAGTTGGACACAACTTAGCGACTGAACGACAGTCAGAAGGGTGTTTTGCGAAGCCCCTGAATATGTGGCTGTTCCCAGCGCTGTTCTGGGGGTTCTAGGATCGGGGTGGGCAGGAGGTGTGCTCCCCGGGCCTGTGCTCAGGAGAACTGTTGTTTTTCTTGGATTGCTGGGCACTCCCTGAGGACAGGCCAGTGTCTTGTCCATATGCCCCTATGCTTCAACCAGAGCCAGTGGGCTTGCTCTCCTTAGAGACCCTCCAGAAGTTAGACGCTGTCCCCACCAGCTTTTCCCGGGCTCCTCTGCTAAGGATCACACTGTGGAGAGGGGGTCCCCTACATGTGCTAGGCAAGGGTCCGTGTTGCCGGCAGCAGAGGCCTGTCCCCTCCAGGCTGGACAGGCCCACAGTGGAGCCTAACTTCTTTCACCCGAGTCCCCTCTGCCGCCCACATTTTTATATTTTGAGCAGATGAAAGATTTTCTCTCCTTTTTGTGTGTGTGCTTTTTTTTTGGCTGGGATTAGCTGGTCCCTGGCTGCCCATTTCCTCAAAGCTCTGCTGTGTTGAGAGGACATCAGAAGACTCGTACTGTGTGACTTCTCAGGAGCCCTGAGACTCCTGCAGATCCAGGGGCAGGGGGATCTGGGGCAAAACTGGAAGGAGAGGCAGGGTAAGTGGGGCGACCCCGGCTGCAGGTGTGAGCCACCTCCAGCTTTGCACTGGCTCGGGTTAAACTGTCAGCCAGGCCTTGGGGCCACTGCTTCCCACCCCGGGGGCCCCGGGCCCCAGGAAGGGCTTCCCACCTGGGCTCTGCCTCCTGCTGGTCTCCTGTCCCCCTGCCTGGCCCCCTGATCCCCGAACATCAGCCGGCGGTGCAGGGGGCGCATGCGTGTGGCGGGAGTGAGCCGGCGGTGGAGAATTAATATTCCTGGAACATCGCCCCGGCCGCCTGCACACGCCGAGGAGAATATTACGGCGATTAGCGGTGGGAATTCGGCCTGCACGCAATATCTGGATGGAGAATTCGGTGTGATTAATCTGGCGCTAAGTAGCAGCCTCCGGGGTCCGTGGGGCTCTGGCATGTTTGGAATGGGAAAAAAAGCTTGAGAGTGCAGAGATTCTTCGGGGGGCTCTTTGGGGGTCTGCCAGGGCGGCAGCTGTGCCCGGGGCAGGCTGCAGGCCCCTGATGGCCCCCGGGCGGGCCAATCACCCCTCATTTGTGACCATCGGCAGACAGCCAGCAGATAAAAGTGTGCTCGGTTCACAATCTCAGCCCACCCCAGATCCTTTCTCGCCTTTCGCCTCCTACATTAAGCATCACAGACCCGTGTTCGAGTTGTGGCTTCAGTGCACTGAATGCCATGTCTCTGAGCCTCAGTTTCTTCATCTGCAAAATGGGACGCATGATTCCTGTCCTGCCATCTCAGGGAAGAATAATGATGAGTATTCCCGCTTTGTGGAAGAGGAAACTGAGTCTGTGAGCATTGGCACAGCCAAGAGGTGGACATTATGCAGATATTGGGGATTATTAGTAAAGCATGCATGCATGCATTTCCCAGGTGGCATTAGTGGTAAAGAACTCACCTGTCAATGCAGGAGACATAAGAGACATGGGTTTGATCCTTCGGTTGGGAAGATCCTCTGCAGAAGGAAATGGCAACCCACTCCATTATTCTTACCTGGAGAATCCCATGGATAGAGGAGCTTGGTGGGCTACAGTCCATAGGGTCACAAAGAGTCAGACACGGCAGCAACTCAATTAAGTCAGCAACTTAATTCTATTAATAACCTGAGTTCAGTAGCCACTCAGTTCCTCTCACATGGTCAAATGGCACAGGAGGTTCAGAACCTCTCAGTGTGTTGAGGGAAGGTAGTGGCAGGGAGGGAGTACTTCTCTTATAGATTTGAATCTGTAGTCCCATCTGTAGAATGGGCATAAAACACCTCACTTCCCTGAATTGGATCTCTGTTTTAAGATCCCTTGTTCTGGGACTGTTTACAAGCTGACTCAGGGTCCTAGTGGAGGTGGGATGAAGGTGTTGGAGGTGATGTGGGTTGGGGAAACATCTGCCTGGCCCTTCTTCCTGTCCTTGGCCCCAATCTTGCAGCCTCATCAGATGAAAGCACCAAACGCCAGGGCTGGCAGGGAGCTTTCTGCTCTTGTGTCTCAGTGTCTTCACTTTAAGGAAAAAGAAACTGGAGGATCAGAGAAGCCATAAGGCCTGCCCAAGGCTGCACTCAAGTGGCAATGTTGAGGGAGGACCACAGTCTTTGGAGAGCCAGGCCTGTGTTGACTTTGGGAAAGTCTTCCTTTTTCTGTTTCGTCCTCTGGGAAGTGGGACAATCATGCCAGCCTTTCGGGGCAGAACAGTGCCGTGGCCTGGAACCAAGCAGGCGTTCTGCTATAAGCAGGAGGAGGTCTGGGTCTTCTGGGAGCCCCGAAAGAGTACTCAGCTATCTGATAGACTGTCCGGGGCATGTGACTGACCTGCTTCCTCCCTGCCAAGGGTTCTGGACTTGTTGAAAGCTCTTGTGGTGGCAAAACACAACCGTTGCACTTTTTCGCTCTGTCACTTCAAGCCCTGTGTACTATTTCTAAATCTGATTTGAGGAATTTTTTTTCTTTTGCCAGTGAGGCCTTGGTCCTCCATGCAACTCATCATTCTATCCAGAAGTGTATACTGGATCAATCGTCTTCACTCGCCCTTTCCTAAGCAAGTGACAGAATGGCTTTTGAAGCGGGGTTGGTTTGTGGTTTCCCAGCAGTACAGCGGTCTGTGGTCTTGAGCAGCTACATTTGAGACCAGGATTTACAGGTAGATGGTTTTTAGCGAGCTGAAATGGCTGGGCACAGTAGAAGGCGGCAGGGGTCACAGAGGGGCGGGCAGGGCTCTGTGGGGTTGGCTTTCATTCACCGCCGATTCCTGAGTGCCTGGAACAGTAGGCGCTAGAGTAAATGCTCCTTGAATGAATGCAGGCATGCTTGACTGGATGGATGGGTGCATGCATGCGTGATGGGATGGATGCATGCTGAGAAGAGTTGAGGGTACTGGTTAAGCACCCAGACTCTGCGGCTTTGTAGCCTGCGCTCTGCTCTCTATTAGCAGTGTGACTTCAGGCAACTCAGCTGAGTTCCCTGGGCTTCAGTTTGCTCATCTGCAAAATGGGAGTAATGGTAGTCCCTCACTCAAGGGTAGTTTTAGGACTCAAATGTCTTCATCTTCCTAAGAAGCTAAGACACAGGTGCATACAATAAGCACTAAACAAGTACCATGAACTTGTCACTGCCGTAGTCAGTAAAAGAGTTCTGACCTAGCCATTAGGAGACTGAGCATAGGTCTCAGCTCTGCCGCTGACCTGCTGTGTGACCTTGATCAAGTCCTTTCCTCTCTCTGGGCCTCAGTTTCTACATCTAAAGAATGATTGGGGCAGATGATTCCAGCATGTCCCCCCGCCCCAGCTCAGTTATTCTGTCTGTGTTGTTGGCCTGTATCCATGACAACATTCCCAGCACAGAGGCTCCGTGCCCATGGAGCCCTCCAGCTCAGCCACTGTGCTACCAAACCCCAAGTTCACAAACAGGCAATGGAAACATCTCCCCTACCCTCTGAGATGCTGCTTTGAAACCCTTTGCTTTTGCGGGGGCGGGTGCCCCAACTCTTCTACCATACATTCACTCCCACCTCCCTGCCTTCTCTGCACCTTCCTGACCCAGATCACACACCTCCTCCACGAAGCCTTTCCTGGTTCCTCCCCCAGTTGCCCTCCCTCCTAAGCCTCGTCTCTGCATCTGTTGCTCCTGACTTGTGATCCCACCTCACTCATGTTTGTGAAAAGTTACTGTGTGTCTCTAGTTTGAGGAAACGGAAGGGAACCTGTATTTATTCTGTATTTACTAAGCGCCCACTCTGTGCTCGGCTCATTCATCCTCCTTGTCTGCAGTTACCCACTCAGAAACTCAGCCAAGTAAGGGGTGTTAGTTACATTCCTTCCAGAGTGGGAAGGTGGGGCTCACTGAGGTTGTGCTGCTGTTGTTTCGTCGCTAAGTCATGTCCGACTCTCTGCAACCCCGTGGACTGCAGCACACTAGGCTCCTCTGTCCTTCACTATCTCCCAGAGTTTGCTTAAATTCATGTCCATTGAGTCAATGATGCTATCTAACCTTCTCATCCTCTGTCGCCCCCTTCTCCTTCTCCCCTCAATGTTTCCCAGCAACAGGGTCTTTTCCAATGGGTTGGTTCTTCGTATCAGGTGGCCAAAGTATTAGAACTTCAAAATCAGTCCTTCCAATGAATATTCAGGGTTGATTTCCTTTAGGATTGACTGGTTTGATCTCCTTTCAGTCCAAGGGATTCTCAAGAGTCTTCTCCAGCACCACAACTCAAAAGTATCAATTCTTTGGTGCTCAGCCTTGTTTATGGTCTAACTCTCATATCTGTCCATGACTACTGGAAAAACCATAGCTTTGACTAGACGGACCTTTGTCAGTAAAGTGATGTCTTTGCTTTTTAATACACTGTCTAGGTTTGTCATAGCTTTCCTTCCAAGGAGCAAACATCCTTTTAGTTTCATGGCTGCAGTCACCGTCCACAGTGATTTTGGAGCCCAGGAATATGGTATCTGTCACTGCTTCTGCTTTTTCCCATTATTACTACTGGGAGATTGTGTTGGAGCCTGGTAATAACGATGGTAGCCGACATGGATCTGGCTTCTGCTACGAATTTCCACTGGGCTAATAAGCATTTTGCATCCCTTCTCTCATGTTATCTCAACAACCTTATAAGGTAGGGTCGAGTCTTATACCCATTTTACAGGTGGAACATATGAGACTCCGAGAAGTTAAGTAACTTGCCCATGATCACACAGGAAGGAAGTGGTAGAACCAAGGTTTAAAACCAGGCACTGCTGAACTGAATTAAAGTGAAAAGCCATTGTGTCAAACAACGTTGCCTGGTTTCCTCAGTGCACACTTCTTGAGTGCCCACTGTGAGCAGGTACCACGCCAGGGGTCAGAGAACCAAACAGAGCCATCTCCTTGGCTGGTGTAGCAGCCTGGCTGGCGAGGCAGGCAGGTGAATAGGGAGGAACGATTTTGCTGGGTCTGTTGAGGGTCTATACTGCACTGAGACCCTCCCATCAACACTGCTGTTCTTGGCCCCACTTCACAAAGGGGGAAACAGAGGAGTCAAGTGCTTGTCTAGGGTCACCCAGTGAGGGAGCTGGGGAGCCAGGATTTGAACCCTGGCCCTCTGCCTTGGAGCCCCACCCCTTTTTATCACTTCCTGCTGTCTCCCAGGACAGAGTAAGAGCTACAGCGGGGGATAAACATGGAAAGTCACATCTCACTTGGACTTGGGATTCAGGAAATGCTTCTAGAGGAAGCGATGTCTCAGTGGAGACCCTCCTGTGGCCAGGGACTGGGGGAGGGTGGGGTGAGGTATTACAAGCAGAGGAACCAAGGTGCCAAGGCCTGGAGGTGAGAGGGAACGTGGTTTGTTTAGGGGACTGAATGGAGTTGTTTCTCCTGGGTCTGCTCACTGGGGTTTGTGCTTGTGTGCACATTTTCTGTGAATAGGGCCAGTTCACTAATGCCTGGTGTAGAGTCTGCACCGTGTCAGGCCCTGGTGGGGGAAAGTGAGTGAAAGTCGCTCAGTTGTGTCTGACTCTCTGCCATCTCATGGACTATAGTCCATGGAATTCTCCAGGCCAGAATACTGGAGTGGGTACCCTTGCCCTTCTCTAGGGGATCTTCCCAACCCAGGAATCGAATCCAGGTCTCCCGCATTGCAGGCAGATTCTTTACCAGCTGAGCCACCAGGTGGGGAAAGGACCAGTGCAAAGCATGGCTGGAGTCCTGAGAACCGAGGTGGAGCCATTCGCTCTGAGCTTCAGGGAAAGCTTGGGAGAAAGGGAATGACTTTCCAGACAGCGGGAGCAGCCCGGCCTCCTGGCCTCTGCCCCTGACATCTGGGACATGGGAGGGATGAAGTGAGATAACTGGAGCCTGGCGCTTTGTAGGTCCTCAGCCAATGCCAGGCCCCGGAGCTCGGACAAAGCTGTGAGCTGAGTCAGGGCAGCCAGTGGTCAGCAGCCCAGATGCCCCGTGGTGCCAGGAGGAGGATGCTGCCTTGAGGGGCCCGCAGGGCTGGGGTCTTGAACTGAAGAGAGCACAGCAGAGCGGATTGTGCGGCCACTCATCTGAGGGTAGAGGCTCGAGCACGCAGTTTCCTTAAAGGAAGTGGGCATCCAGATGGTCTGCACAGCTGTGGAGGAGGCGGCTCGGGCAGAGGGCATTGCAGGGCCAAGAATCTGGCCATGGTCTGGCGCCTAGGCACTAAATGCCTGGGTCTTTGTTTTGTCCCACCGTGCCTTGGGCCTCAGTTTCCCCGTCTTGATATGGGGCTTTGGTGTCTCCCTCTTAGGCACGGCCACGGAGTAGGAGGGGGTGTGAACGCCTGCTGCAGGGCCGCACGTGGTGGTGGGTGCTCAGCCCACTGAACCGGTGCCACTGGCCGCACAATGAGGGCAGGCCGCCTGCTGCTGCCACCCCTGGAGATGAGATCTGGGGCACTCTGCCTGCCCCTGGGAAGCCCATCGTTCCTGGGGAGGTGGAGGGGACAGGCAGCCTAGGCTGAGTGATCAAACCCACTGCCTCACTCCAGCAGCTGGGGAAAGGCTTCCGGAGGCCCCAGGGCTGCCTGGCTGGCCCCTCCTCAAGCTCTGGGCCCCCATGCTGGCTGTGAACCGGCCCTTTCTCACCCTCTGTGCCCCCAACCTCGAATCCCAGGTCATTTTCCTGCTGTGCTGCCTGAGGAGGCCCTCCCCTCCTGGAGCCACACCAGGTCTTTGCCATCGCCGCCCAAGAGGCTGAGTGCGAGTTCCTGCGCATAGTAGGTGCTCATGACCGCTGACCTTTACCTGCTCATGACATGCTGGCCTTTACCTGCTGGGCACCAAGAACGGTGGGGTGAGCTGTGCTTCTCGCCTTGGAGGGCGTTTGCCCCTTTTAAGCCATTCCCTCAAGGGCCAATTATAAATAGACACATAATCTCCCCTATCTATAGAGATAAAACATAATTCTTCAGAGATGAGCTGCCCGCCCCCTCCCCAGGCTCCCCTCCCCCCCACACACACCACGCTGGCAGGCTCCCCGCATTTGAGGGCGATGGAGAGAGATCGGTGCTCCCCTCCCTCCTCTCCATCCCTCCTCCCCGCTGCTCCTCCATCTCCACCCTGCAGAGGTGAGATCGGGCAGGGGCCCGTGATGTCAGAGGCTCAGCTGATGTCACCGCCCCGGCCCTGTGACTTCACTTGCCGGCTCGGGCAGGAGGCGCCGCGAGGAGGCTGAGACGAGAGAAACTGCCCCCTTTCCTTTTTCCTGCTCCTTGTTTCCCTTTCCTCCCCCCCACACCCGCCCCCTTCCTCCCCAGCCTCGCGCCAGAGTTGTTTTCCTCCCGGCCTGTCGCCGGGCCCGGGGTGCTGTTGGAGGGGTCTGGAGCAAGTGGCCGGAAGGATGCTGCTGCAAAGGTAAAGGCGGCGTGTGTGCCGTGTCTCTCCCTCCGGTCACGAAAGTTTGCTCTGGCGTGTGAGGCGTGCCCGCTGGGCGCTCCGCCGCGCCGCCGCGCCGCCTGGCCCGGCTCGGGGGGAGGGGGGACGGGGCGGGCCAAGGCAGGGCGGGCAGGGGGCCTCCCGGGCGGCCTTCACTGCCTTGTCCCCCATCAAAGGCCGCAGCTGCTCGAGTGGCGGCTGCAGCTTTGAAACTGCCATAAAGAGCGATAGCGGGAGGGGAACGCGGGGGATGTTCAGAGCAGGGCCTGGAGGGTGGCCGGGAGAGGAGGGGCGAGAGAGGTGGGCGGGGGTGCTGCTCTGGGAGCCCAGGGCAGCAGAGGCAGGGCAGGGGCGTGAAGGCCAGGGCTCCGGGTCAGAGTCCCAGGGGCCGAGTCACTCTCGCTGCCCACCCCCTCCGGTCCCCTCCAGTCAGGCCAGCATCCCGGGCCGGGACCCCAGCCTTGAGGGTGCAAAGGCGGCAGGGGGTGGGGGCGGGCTGCTCCCCCCACCCAACCCCACCACCACCGTTATTTCCAAGGCTTATTCTTCCCCTCCAGCAGGCCATTTGTCAGCGGTGATTCGGGACAAAGGAGGGGGCAGTGGGTGGTCCGCTCCAAGTTGGGCGAGGGGCACTGAGCGCCGGGCCGGAGAGAAACGCCGACAATTAAGAGGCCGATCGAGGGCTTTGCTCATTCAGGCTGTCGAGGGAGCCGTCATTTTGTGTTAGCATGTGCGTGTGCGGTGTGTGTGTGTGTGTGTGTCTGAGGTGGGAGGAGGAAGAGAGGGGAGAATGACAGGAGAAGGATTATGACATTGTGTTGTCTCTGTTTGTGGTAAATGCAAATTTGGCTCCAGCAGCTTCCCCGGGAGAAGCGGCAGTGAGTAACCCAGGCCAAGGCCTTGGCCCAAACCTGCCGAAGGAGCCCAGTGTGGGGCGGTTTGGGGCTTTTTTTTTTCCTCCTTTTTTTTTTCCTGTCTGGCGTGTGCTTCTTCCATTTATTTTTACAGTGAAGTGCTGGAGACAGACAGGCCAGCATGGCGGGGAGGAGCTGATTCCCCCTCCTCCCTGGCCCACTAGCCCCCTCCTCACTCCGCGGGAGGCCCCTGGCGGGGGTTTTCCTGACCCCCAGCCATCTCCCGGCTTGGCTGTCTCCCCAGCCCAGGGTCGCCGTCCTGTCATGCACTTGACTGGGGCGGCCTGAGGTCTCAGAAGGCTACATCCACCCAAGCTGCTTCTCCAGGGTAACCAGAGACAGACAGCCCGGAGCTGGGGCTCAGATGGGTTTTCTAGAGGCCAGAGATGGGCCTGCCCCTGCTGCAGGAGGCAGGCCATGGGTTCTGTGCCTAGGCGGGTGATGGCACAGCGTCCCAGGACCCCCTGTCTCCTCTGACGGAGCCATGAGGGCAGAGTGCGTGAGCCTGACCCCAGCTGAGGGCAGCCATAGCCCTTTAGCTGTGGTTGCCAGCAGGGCTCAGGCAGAGGCAGAAGCAAGCACACAGCAGGTCAGAGGGCACGGAGAGGGCTGGGCCATAGAGCTCAGGCCCCAGTAGGGATGGGAGGACCCCAGCTGAGCAGTCAAGGTGGGAGCCTACCTCACATGGAGGGTCGAGGGGAAGGCTGTGACCCTCTGGGTCTGGCCTGTCACGCACTAGGCCTCAGGCTGTGGGCCTTATTCTGGGTCTCCGTCCTCAGGAGCTGCTTCCTCACCGCCTCTCTCACCTGGTCAAGTCCTTCTGGACTCAGTTAGCCTCCTGAGAGGAAGTCTTCCCTGCGTTCAGTGTGAATGACCTGGGGGCCTGCCCATCCTCGCTTCCCACACACACACACACACACACACACACTCACACACACACATACATACACAGTGCTATGAGAAGCACTGTCACTGTCAGGTCCTGGGCGACAGGAATTTTAAGACATCCTCAGTGTTCCCAGTACCTGCCCACAGCTGAGCACAGAGGAGGTTTGTGCCAGGAAACCAGGGGTGGGGGGTGGAGTGAGCGCAGGTCCAGACTTGCCTATACCCCAGGAAGGTGGGCCACCAAGATGGAATACTTGCCCCACCTTGCACCCCAGAAGTGGTCATGGGCTCACTTCCTTTGGACAAGCCTGCCAGAAGGGGATTTTTTCCCCATGGAGCCTGACCTGTGGGGACGAGCCACAGCTACGCCTGTGGCCGGGACATCTGCCCTGAACTGGAGAGCCTCCTGTGGCTAATGCCCCCTTTGAAAATTGGTGGTGGGCTTGGTCATCTCCCCCAGAGTTGTCTTCAGGTCCTAGGCCCACAGGCAACCTGCGTGGGGGAGCCAGGAGCTGTGTGTGAGGGGCAGCTGCCCACCTGGGCTTCCCTTGTGGGGCTCTGGTGCCCCATGGAGCCTCCTTTGCCAGATGGAAAAGGAAGGAACAGTTGATAGACTCTCCTCAAGGCTGAGGTGCTGGGTCCGTTCCAGGCCTGGGCTCCAGAGCCTTCTGCCAGAGGTGCTGGGAGCACCAGGCGAGGTTCCAACTGGCCAGTCAGCTCATTTCACCCAGTCCAGGCTCACAGAGCCTGCCCCCTTGGAGCTGTGTGCCCACCCTCCCAGCCTACATAGAGGGGAGACGCACACCAAGCCCCTCTCCTTTGTATGCCCACAATTTGATGGACCCCAGGAGTTTGCAGGCAGACCTGAGTTAGAGTTCTCCATGGCCATTCTCTAGCTCTATGATTTTAGGCGAGTTATTTAATCTCTGAGATGCAGTGACTTACCAGTAGTAAGCTCTTCCTGCAGGCTTGTTATGGGGTTAAGGAGACTACAGGTGCTGTGCCTGTACACAGCAGGTGCTCAGCAAATGGCTGCTGTCGCCGTGAGGGAGCTGGCTGGACCAGCAACCTAGAGGCACAACAAAAAGTTCCCCTTGTGAATTCTGACAGGTCACTCAAGAGGGGCTTCAGAGAGGAGGTGCCATTTGAAGGTCTTGGAGAATGAGTAGGAGTTTGCCAGGCTAAGGCAGAGGAAGGTGTATCACCGGAAGGAAGACAAGAGCAGAGCTGCAGGTGTGAAAGGCCAGTCACCTCAAGTGGCCGGAGCCCAGGAAGGGGAAGGGGGAGGGACAGCGGGAGCCATTTCTGGAGGCGGGAGAGACTGACTGGACGAGAGTGGGCAGGCTCCCCACAAAGCTGGCTCCTTTTAGCTCCTCCCAAATCAGCCTCGCATGGTGGCCTTGTACTGTTGGGATTCCCGGACTGCCTGGGAGTTTAAGGACCAGCCTGGATCTCCTTCTGATTTGCAGTCTCAGGACATCTCTGGCACCCAGAGCCAGTCCAGTCCCCTCTCTGAGCCGGGGCCAACATTGTTGGGGAATCAGGGTAACCGCCTGGTCCCCAACTTGAGCAAGGGTTCCTGGAGCAGCTCTCTAGCCTGGGACCCTGACGTGACTGGAACTTCCTGCAAGAGGCCAGGGCCACTACTCTCTCCAGTTCACAAAAGGAGCCAGGCTGCCTGCTTCAACCCGGGCTCTGTCATTTACCAGCTGGTTGCCCCAGGCAAATCACCTGCCCTCTCTGAGCTTCGATTTCCTGGCCACAGGGCTGTGGTGAAGATTAGGGACGATAACTCTCACAGAGGAGTCAACCCAGAGTCCAGCTCCCCAAGAGCCACCGAAGAACTGTTAGCTCAAAGAAAAGTCAGCCCAAGAGAGTGTAGCATCTTGTGTCTGTTGGCCAGTCACTCAATCCTTCTGAACCTTGGTTTTCCTAGCTGTAAAGTAGGGAAGATAATCATGCCTGGTAATAATAGCTACTATTTATGAGCATTTGGGCTTCCCAGGTGGTGCTAGTGGTAAGGAACCTGCCTGCCAATGCAGGAGATGTAAGAGACGCGGGTTCGATCCCTGGGTGGGGAAGATCCCCTGGAGGAGGGCATGGCAACCCACTCCAGTATTCTTGCCTGGAGAATTCCATGCAAGAGGAGCCTGGCAGGCTACAGTCCATGGGATCGCAAAGTCGGACACAACTGAAGCGACTTAGCATGCACACACACACACACACACACGAGCTCTTACTGTGAGTCAGGCAGGCTCTGTTCTTACTGTATAACTATGTAGTATCTCGGAGACGGCGATGGCACCCCACTCCAGTCCTCTTGCCTGGAAAATTCCATGGATGGAGAAGTCTGGTAGGCTGCGGTCCATGGGGTCGCTAGGAGTTGGACACGACTGAGTGACTTCACTTTCACTTTTCACTTTTCTGCACTGGAGAAGGAAATGGCAACCCACTCCAGTGTTCTTGCCTGGGGAATCCCAGGGATGGGGGAGCCTGGTGGGCTGCCGTCAATGGGGTCGCACAGAGTCGGACACGACTGAAGTGACTTAGCAGCAGCAGCATGTAGTATCTTACTGAATATAGTAACTGACTAACATGTGAGGGTGGGGGTTGGGTGGGCAGGGGATCCCAGAAGCCAGAAGCACACAGGGAAGAGCCCCAGAGACTTGCTGTTTTCTGGGCAAGGCTAAGCTGGCACCCTTGGTACTGTGAGCCAGACCAGAGGGTTTGGAAGGCTGGAGTGTGCGGCACGAGGAACACAAGGGCGCACCCACCACTGTGAATGGGCCACCTGGGACCAGACACCCCTTTATACAGGGCAGAGCCTTGGACACACCTGGGGCCCCAAGTCAGTTGTGGCCCCACCCTAGGTCTCGGTCTTCCTGTCTGTCTGATGGGGGCTTGGGCTCATTCACCTCTCAGCTGCTGTAAGGGCCGCCCATTTCTCTGGTCTCTTTGGTTTTCTTGGCTGGCTTCCATGAAGGCTGTGACTTGGGGGGTTGTCCTCTGTCCATTCCAGAAAGGATGCTTTCCTCCCTTCAGTTCTGCAGTCAGCCCACAGTTGAACAACGTGGGCATCCACCCTTCCCACTGCTCTTCCTGCCCCACCAGCATCCCTCATCTGGGCTGGAGGAGGGGGTCTGATCAGGTCCAGTGAGATAGGGGTGCCCAAGAGGGCATGGGGCTGCCCCCACACCACTTGATGTGCACCACTCGTTTGGGGACGGTCCTGGGAGTGGGCCGGTACAGGACTTGGGAGCCATGTCCAGCCACACCCAGCAGGGTGATGCGGAGCTGCTTGGAAGACCCAAATGGTTCATCTGCTCTCCCTCCTCTCGAACTTCAGGGTCGAACAGACTGCTCACTCCTTGTCCCACTGTGTTGTGCTGGGTGACCAATGCTGCCTGAACGTGAGCCTGCCTGCTCACAGGATGAGTGATTCTACCTCAGAGGGCACCTGAAGTCAGAAATAGAGAACCAGCACTTAGGTGCAAGGTTGCAGAGTAAGCACTTGCGTGGAGGCAGCCCTCCGTGGTGGGTGATGTTAATGTCCCCATTCCTCAGATGAAAAAGCTGAAGCTCCAGAGCTTAGGAAGCTTCTCAAGGCAGCATGGCTCTCTGCCCTCTCTTTCTTTTGTTTACCCCATGCGTTCGTGCTGAGTCTCTTGAGTCATGTCCGACTCTTTGTGACCCTATGGACTGTAGCCTGCCAGGCTCCTCTGTCCATAGGATTCTCCAGGCAAGAACACTGGAGTGGATTGCCATGTCCTCCTCCAGGGGATCTTCCCGAGCCAGGGATCAAGCCCAAATCTCATGTCTCCTGCACTGGTAGGCAGGTTCTTTACCACTTGAATGACCTGGGAAGCCTGTTGTACACCCCACTTAACTACCATAAAGGGGATGGGATAGATTCTAATGCTGGTAGCTCAAAGGTAGCAGGACAGGTAAAGGGAGCCTAGAGACCATGGGGTAGAGGTGGGAGAAGGAGGCTGGGGAGATGCAAAGCCTGCAATGAGGTAGTTACTATGCCAGCACGCCACTGGAACAAGAATGTTGTGGTTTAGTCGCTCAGTCATGTCCGACTCTTTTGCGACTCCATGGACTCTAACCCACCAGGCTCCTATGTCCTTGGGATTTCCCAGGCAAAAGTACTGGAATGGGTTGCCATTTCCTTCTCCAGGGGGCCTTTCAGACCCAGGGATTGAACCTGTATCTCCTTCATTGGAAAGCTGATTCTTTACCACTGAGCCACCACAAAGAAAGTGAAGTAGGTCAGTCGTGTCCCACTCTTTGCAACCCTATGGACTGTAGCCTACCATGCTCCTCCGTCCATGGGATTCTCCAGGCGAGAGTACTAGAGTGGGTTGCCATTTCCTTCTCCAGAGGATCTTCCCGACCCAGGGATCGAATCTGGGTCTCCTGCGTTGTAGGCAGACGCTTTACCATCTGAGCCATCAGCGAAGTCCTCAAGTCACCAGAGAAGCCCCAAATAATGATCATCAAATAGAAAAGCAAAAAACAGAAAAGAAAGGAAAAAGTAATGGTCATCAGGTGTGTGAGGCAGGGGTGCCCCACGTGGTCCCGGTCCTGGAGGACACATAGTTGTCTTTTCCTCTGCCGGGGACGTCTCTGCCCTCCTTTACTTAGCCAGGGCATGGGGTTTCTTAAAGGGCTCAAATCCCAGCTCTGCCAATCGCTGGCTGTGGGACTGCAGGCTAATTAGTTATTGCTCTGAGCCTCAGTTTCCACATCTGTAAGTGGGGATAATTGGGCTTCCCTGGTGGGCTCAGTGGTAAAGAATCCTCCTGCTAACGCTGGAGACATGAGTTCGATCCTGAGTCGGGAAGATCCCCTGGAGAAGGAAATGGCAACCCACACCGGTATTCTTGCCTGGAAAACCCCACAGACAGAAGAGCCTGGTGGGCTACGGTCCACGGTTCATTCACAAAGAGTTGGACACGACTGAGCAACTCAACCACACAAGTGAAAGAAAGTGTTAGTCACTCAGTCGTGTCCGACCCTGAGCCTCCAGGGAAGCCCTAAACAACAAAAGTGGAGGTAACTGCGGTACTCACCTTTTAAGGCTTGTTGTAAGGAAGACCTGAGACAATGCAGGTGACTCTTGAGCGTGGCTCCTAGTGCACAGGAGAGCTGTAGGAATGTTCTCTGTTGTTAGCCCTCCAATCCACCCAGGTTGCCCTGGAGAACTCTCAGAGTCTCCCAAGCACCTGTGTTATGCCAGCACCCAGCCCAGGGAGCTGAGGCTGCATTACTCAGGCCCCTCCCACACCCTGGGCTAAGCCTCCAGGGCCTGGGGCTGAGCGTGCAACAGATCTGACATGCAGGGGGAAACGGCCTGCGAGAATTGGTGTGTTGGCTCCCACTGCTGGTGTGACAGACATCCTGATGAAATATGTCCCTTTAAAGCATTTTTCAAAAGAAGTTTCCGGAAAGCTCTCTTAACCTCTCGGGAACCATACGTAGCCTGAACGGTTGTCACGTTTCAGTCTTGGCTTTGAGATGACTTTTCAGAGACCCTCCCCTGCCTGGGCCTCAGTTTCCCCATCTGTAAACTGAGAACCGAATCCACCCATGAGGGTTGACCCTGTGTGAGGCTGCGTGTGTGAAATGTGCTTTGTAAACTTGAAAGCACCTCTTTCGGTTGTTTCTGGTCGTTCGGGACACGGTCACGGACAGACGCCTGTGTGGTGTCATTGCTGGGTGCTGGCCCTGGATGCGGGCTTCCGTGTGATGCTGACTGTATTTGCAAGGGCTCCCTGAGGAATGACCTCACTGAAACCCTTGAATTTTGTGATTTCCAGATAATGTGGAAGGCCCCTCTAGGCAGCCTGGCCCCTTCCAGGGGAAAAGCTGGTAAGTGTCGTGTCTGTTAGCTCATTCCACAAACGGTTTTGGAGCAGCTCCACACATGGGGGATGATGCTGGAGAACTGGAGGTCAGCTCTACCCTTGAGAGCTCAGTCCGGGAGGAAGGGATTGAAAACTCCACCCCTAAATGACCAGACGGCCAAGGGTCAGGGGTGGCTGGATGCAAAGCATGGGCTTTTCAGAAGACACTCAGTCATGGAGCAATTGGCGGGATTGTTTATAAATGAACACTGACTCTTTTCTCTGCTTGGAAACTTTCTGCAGTTCCTTGTTTTGCCTTTGGGATAAAGTCCCCAAGCCTTTCACGGTTTGCACTGTTTTGCTCCAGCTGCACCTCCAGCTTACTCATTTCATTTGAATTGCACTGGCCTCCTTTCCCTTCCTGGAAATCTGCTCTCTCCCTCCTGCCTGAAGGCTTTTGCCCGTGCTGTGCCCACTGCCTGGAGCTCTCCCCTCCAACCTCATTGCTTGGCAACTTCCTATCTGTCCTGCAGGTCTCAGCTCAAATGTCCTGGATCCCCCAAGACCCGGCTCTTATTACATACCCTCTGTGCACCTGCTCGCTTTCTTATCAATGTGTATTGTGCGTGCATGCGTGCTTGCGTGCGTGCTTAGCCGTTCAGTCACGTCTGATTCTTTACAACCCCATGGACTGCAGCCCACCAGGCTCCTCTGTCCATGGGATTCTCCAGGCAAGAATACTGGAGTGGGTTACCATTTCCTCCTCCAGGGGATCTTCCTGACCTAGGAATCAAACCTGCATCTTCTGTGTCTCTTTTGTGGCTATTACTAAATGATTCGTTATGTGATGGTTTTTGCTCTAATGGTCCCAGGGGACTATATGCTCCATGACAGTAGAGACCCTTGAGCTCAAGACTTCATGTATTGTGAGGGCTCAAATACTGTTTGTTGAATGAATTTAACAAAGGGTAAGGCTTCATGGAGGTGGTAGCATTTGTGTGAGACTTGAAAGAGACTTGAAAGAGGGTATGATTTCAGTCTGTAGGGAAGAGGGAAGGGCTTCCTGCTTTGGATAGGCAGACAGGCATACGGTGGGGACACGACTCGTTTGGTTTGGCAAAGAAGCAGGATGGGACACGTGAGAGAAGGCTGGAGAGGTGGCAGGGGCCAGACAAGGGATTTGAGAATTCACTTGAATTCTGAAATTTCCTTGGGACCCACTGACAACCTTTGAGCCTGAGTATTGGGGGAGGATAGGGTCAAAGCTGGCTTCTGGAAACTGTAATGGGTTTGCGGCAGGGAGGGGTGGGCTGGGAAGAGAGGCTGCTATCCAGAGGACCAGCTGGGAGTTGGAGAATCCACTGACTTGGCTGCTTTCTATTTCCCCGGCATCACACATGTGCCTTGGAGTTATCCTGTGAGCTCCTGGGGAGACACAGACAGTGATGTGGAGCCTCACAGGGCACGACTGCTTCCAGAAGGCTCTCACCTCGGGGCAGCCACGCCTGAGTCCCTGGAGGGAGGGAGGTGGAGTGGAGCGGACGCTGATGTCCACCCTTCCCACACCTGTGTCCCCGTGCTTTCCCTGTGGCTCGGGAGTTGTGACACTGTGTGGTCGAAGAGCAACAGCAGCATCTCCATTGAAGCCCAGCACACCAGGGCCACCTCCACGCCCCGCACGGCGGGGTGCGGCCAATGTGGTCCGAAGAACCGGGATTCTCGAGAATGACTCGGAGCTGCAACTTGGCAGCTGTATGCCTTAGCGGGGGGGGGGGGGGGGGGGGCATTTTGTTAGCAATTCTGGGCTTCAGTGTCTTCAGCTGTGAAGCGGGGGGCTACTTGGGTGTCATGACGGGTCAAGGGTGAGGACACATACGCGGAGCCCCAAGCATGGGGAACACCGGAGGCGCGGGAAGCCGTGACTGTTATCATGGCTGCAGATTTTCTCCACGGTTTGAAATCTTCGCAGGAAGCTGGGGTTTCAGGCTTAAAGTGAAGAGCGTGTCAAGAGAACAGGACGGAACAAAGTCTTTTCCCAGCATGCCTCAGCATGCAGCACTGCCTTCCCGTGGAGCCCAACAGGGACGGGGCTAAAAGTCTTGAGCTTTCAAGCAGAAATAATCCCGATGGAAAGGAACCTCCCTATTGTTCGCCTGTGATAAAGCCATGCAGGGGCTCCGCAGCCTGACCCGCCTGGGTTCAGATTTCGTCTCTGCCTTGTGACTCAGTTTCCTTATCTTCGGAATGAGGTAATAATAGTATCCACCTCATGGAGCTTTGGTGAGGATTAAGCAAGTTAACGCAGGTGAAGCGCTTAGAACACGCCTTTGTCACTACTATTGTTAGATCGTTTCATCTTCAGTTTAACACTTTGCCAGGCTGCAAGTGACTCAGAGGGGGCTCCGGGGCCAGAGGCTGAGTTCAGACTAGCTCTGCGGCTTGCTAGCTGTGTGACCTCGGGCAAGTCTCTTAACCTCTCTGTGTGTCCCACTTCCTGCTCTGCACTGTGAAGATGGCAATCCCTGCCTCATAAGGTTTGGGGGTGGGAGGAGTGACTGAGGTTGCCGTAAGGGACCCGAGGCAGGCAGACCACTCGGCCCTTCTTCCCACCCGTTCCGATTTGAAGAAATGAGACTCAGGGCCATCAGATAATTTGCTGAAGGACACATGTCAGTAACACCAGGCTAGGGCCCCAGCTCAGCGCCCTGTGCTGGGCCACCACACCAGGGACTTCCCAGGGAGACTCGAGCCACGGGTGGCAGGAGTGGGGAGTGGGCTGAAGGGTGTTCTTTCCTGTGATAGAGGCTTCCCATTGCTTAGCTGCGTCTCCTCCGGTGTTCTCAGTACACTGATGCCCAGCTCCTGCTGCTTGGTGGGCAGGCCTTGGTCTTTCAGGTGTGGGTCTGAGGGCCCAACGCCTGCAAACTGCCCAGGCTCCAGGGATTTACAGTGTTACTTTGGGGAGAGGCTGGTGCCCACCCTGCTGTGTCCCCTCCCATCTCTTTCCCCGTCTGCCTGCACACTTTGGGGCCCACCAACTGTCTGTGTCCGTCCATCTTTCTTGTGTTTACCGAGTGCTGGGAAACCTGGTGGTTAAGAGTGCAACCTCTAAAGACCCGGGTTCCAATCCCAGCTTGGCCTCTTCTGAGCGGTGTGACTTGGGACAAGCCGTCGAGCTCTCTGTGTCTCAATGGTTCCATCTGTAAAGTGGAGATGGGAACAGTACCAACCTCATCGAGTCGCTGCAAACCCACAGTGCCTGTTCCCAGTGAGCCTGGATTCTTCTGGGCTGGGGATCCATTTCTAATGGGATTGTTGTTATGGTGATGGTGCCTGGCCCTGCCTTGGAATGCCGGAGACCCGAGGGAAGCGGAGGGGTCTGCCTGCCAGTGCTCACAGTCCTGTGGGAGAGAATGGATGTGAGCACAGACAGCCCAGTGCGACCAGCGAGGGCCAAGGAGGAGGCCACCAATTAGGCCCTGGGGGAATGAGGGGGAGGGCAGGACTGAGGGGCAGATCTCCGGGTCAGAGGTCACTGGGAGACCCCATGAAACCAAGTGTCCCAGATACAAGGCCCTGTAGATCCCATCCCTGCCCACCTCTGCACCCCCACCTCTGGTTCCCACAGCCCTGCTCTGCACAGTTCTCCTGGGAACTTCAGTGGCTGTCTGCACACGGCTCCGTTTTGGGATCCCCCGACTATCTATCTGGAGCCATCTCCACTCCTGCGCCTCCCTGCCTGCCCTGCCCTTGCCTGGGAAAGACCTGTTCTGAGGTCTGTGTTCCCTCCATCAGGGCCCGCAGCCTCACACACAGAGCAGGTGCTCTGTGTGGAAGGAAGGCGTGCCCACAGAGGTTCTGGCCACCCCTGCTGTTTGCGCTCTGCATGGGGAAAGTGCCTGGCTGGGGACAGGCTCTGCAGGGTGCCGGTGAGGGGAGGGGTTCCCCCACTTCCGGTAAGCGGAGGCTTTTTTTGCTAAGTCCTCTCCTGGAGGCCTGCGAGCAGGAGTTCCAGGAGGCCTCCACCTTCCTCTCCAGTTAGCAGGAGGCCCCTCCCAAGAGGAAGGAGAGCTGGGGCCCACTGAAGGATAAAGGTGCGGGCGGGCGGTATGTGTGCTCGAGAGCGAGCCAGGGAGCCAGAGGAAGGACATCCGCCTGCCGCTGAAGGCGCCGCACCCGGCTCACTTCGCACAAGTCACTGATACGCAGGGCAGGGCCAGTCTCCTCAATCAATCCGTGCTGACAGATGGTAGCGGAATCACTGACCTAGAGGCAGAAGGCTCCATTTGTAATCCCGGAGTGGCTCAGGCGCCTGGAGGAGGGCAGAGGAGTTTGTAATAAAGGGAGTGACACGGGGTTTCCAAAAGCCATCTCGGAGCTGGAGGAGGAGGGAAAGGATTAATTTTGCTTCGGGAATTGAAACCACTGATTCAGTTCAATAAGTATTTTTCGAGGGGACTGGGTTAGATGAGAGAGAGAGGAGAAAAAGAAAAAAAAAACCCCAACCAATCTACTATTCTTTAAGTGTGGTAGGAAAAACAGGATTCTCACAGATGAGACAGTGAGAGAACAGTGGAAGACACTAATGTGATCAAAGACGTCCCCGGTTAATTGTGCTCCGGCCACTATGGGGTCTTGACCAGTAACTGGCTGGCTCTCTCAACCTGCTTGTTTGTCCACATCATAGAACTGTTGCTATTGCTAATGTGTGCCTGGTACTGTACTGAATTCTTTACGCATCTCTTTAGATTCCCATAACACCTTATGAGTGAGGTCACATTATCCCCATTTTATCAAGGTTCAGAGAGGTGAAGTGACTAGTCCAAGGCCACACAGCCCAAGCCTGTCTTGGTCATAATGCCCACACATGTTCTCTTTCCAGATGATACTGGAAGGAAAAGTGATAGGCTGTTAAGGGGAAGATGTCCAGGCTGGCCCGGCCTGAGGACTGAGGAAGTTTCCAGGTCGGAGGTTAGCTAGCCACTGTTCCAGCAGGGTCCAAAGTGGCGGGGGAGGGGGCTGTAGGGTCAGTCTCAGGACAGGAGGCAGGAACAAACAAAAGCCTGGACTTCAGTTACCTGTCTGCATGCCTTCCCTTCTGAATGAGGCTTTGCATGGCTTGTCACCATCCCTTTCATGTTCTGGTCCCTCAGTCTGAGACCCAAAGGGGCTGAGGAAGAAGGGGCAGGAAGGGGAGAAGGATGAGGGCAGGAGACTTAGGAAATGGGCTTCCCTTTTCTTCACAAATTCCCTCAAGAAATTGAGGGAGCTCCCAACACCAAATGGGAGCTCTCACACATCTTTCTGTGTTTGTCCAGAAAACATGGGTCTGTGCTAAGAGTTCCCTCTTTCCCTCTGTAGCTCTGACTCAAACAAAAGCCAGCACTGGTCTTTTAAGTCTTGGTGCCAAAGAATTTGAAAATGAAACTCACAGAACAATGGGAACAGCCAGAGGGCAGGGCTTGGCGGCCTGTTAAGCTCTACCCCGGAAGAGACGGGCACCCCACCTGGCATGCAGGAGGTGCTGGGGGACCAAGTGTCCAAGAATAGCTCTGACCCATATTGGAGCCAGCCCCCACTTTGTATGATTGGACAGAAGCCAGGAGAAATCACGGCCTTCCCCAGCCACATCCTCCTGGAGTGCCAGCAGCAACTCAGGCCCTGCTTTGGATCCTTTTGCTGGCAGCAGGTGTTGCCATAGCCAGAATCCTCTTCTGGTGGCCCAGGGCAAGACAAAGCTAATGCCTGTGTCTAGGTGGGGTGAGAGGTGAAAGAGCAGAGCCAGGCCCTGGGGAGCTGTGGACCTCAAATACACTGAAACTGTACCCCAGGCCACACCTGCTTCCTATCAGCCTCCACCTGCTGCCCACTTCTTCCAATTTCAGTTTACTTTCAAGTCAGGTTGCTCCAGGAAAGGAAGCCACATATACTCCCTTAACATCTAGGGCAGATGGGGGCCTAATTTAGAATTAGCAGTTTTAGTCAACGTTAGGGACATCTAGTCCACATGCTCTTCCTTCCCACTGTACCAACGAGAAACAGGCCTAGAGTGGGGAGAGAATTTGACCAGGTTTCTGGGTGAGCGAGAGAGGGGATCACAAACACTCCAAACACAACTGACCCTCACAGGTCATCTCACTGGTGATCGCAGTGGGTCACACAGCAGAAACATCTCCTGTTGTTTTACAACTGAAGTTTTCTTAAAAAAAAAAAAGGTCAACCATTCCTTTGCTCCATAAAATGTACATGAGATTTGCAAAAGAAGGCTGGGAATGGCCTGTGGCCTTGGCGCCACAAATCCTCCACCTCATCTTCAAATTAATTCTGGACCCTGGGTCCAGCCAGTCAGGCGTGGCAGCTTTTTTTTTTTAAGGCTGCCTCAGGCAAAGGCAACTGGCATTTGGTGAGCATCTATTTTACAGGCGAGGTTGGTGGGCCTCCTCATCCTTGCTTTTATTGCGGAGGAAACTGAGTCCCAAGAGGGCCCAAGTCATTCATCCAAGGACAGACACGCGGCGCCAAGGGGTGGGGGGCAGTTAGGGAAGTAGGCCTGCGGACCCGCAGGGCGCTAGGGCGGGCAGGAGCCGGCCCAACTAAGCCAGGTTACAGGGTGAGAGAGCAGGGCCCCTGGCCCGGCGCGGGTGAGGCTTCCCACGCGGGGCCAGAGGCGCGATCCTGGTTTTGGCGGCTCCAAGGGAACTCCAGAAATCGCAAGGAGAGATTCCGGGCCACCAACTCCCCAGAAAGTTGGATCGCGGCCACTCCCAGGACGGCCGGGATCTGCGGGCCAAGATGGCACTGGGTGAGCTGCGAGACACGCGCACCGCACCCCGCAGCTGCCGAGGGGGACCGGCCGCCGCCTCAGCGCGACCCCGGCCGCTGAGGGGAGGTCTCCGGCCAGGCGCGCGCAGGCCTCGGCGCGGCCGCACGCGGGTGGGCACGCGCGCGCCCGCCGGCCCCGCCCCCCGTCGCCCCGCCCCCGCCGCGCGCCCCGCCCCCGCCGCGCGCCCCACTCCCGCCCGCCCGCGCGCGCCGCGGCTCTGAGCCCCGCGATTGGCCATCCGGCGTCACCTGACGCTCTGTTATTTCCTGTGTGTTGGGAGAATGGAGAGAAAAAACCCCGAGCCGAGCGGCTTTCGGCCCCTGCGAGGCGGCCGCGGCCTCCGCCGGGGGAGCCCGCCCTGAGGCGCGCCCGACCGGGGAGCGAGCAAGCGCGCGCGAGCGCGCGGGCCGGAGCGAGCGTCGAGGGGCCGCGGCCCCCCGGCCCGCCCCGCCGCCGGCCCCGGGCGCCCGAGCTGGAGGCGGCGGAGGCTTCCCCCACCCCCACCCCGCGCAGCGCCGTCCGCCGCCGCCGCTCCTTCCCCTCCCGCCCCCGGCTGAGGCCGAGGGACCGGGCGGGGGGGCTCCCGCAGGTAACCGCCGCCCGTGCCTGAGGGGGAGGGGCCAGGGTCAGGGGCTGAGGGGCTTAGTGGGGGGGGCGGGCAGGCCGGGTGTCTTGGCCTCCGGGGCTGGGGGGCAAACAGAGGTCCTTGCCCGGCCCGACCTGAGAGTGCGCCGAGCCTCCCGGACTCCGAGGCCAGGACTTGGGGTGCTGAGGGCCGGCCCGACCCGACCCGGGAGTGCAGAGACGAGCGGCCTGCCTTGGCCTCGGGGCGCTGAGGGGAAAGGGCCCGGCCTGGCATCATCAGGGCGCTGAGGCGAGGGTGGGGGGTGGGGGTCTCGGTCTGACCGGGCTTGGGCACCGGTCCTGGCCTGAGGTTGCCTGGAGAACGGTACCTGCTCGTTGCGCCCTCGGGTGCACCGGCGGCGGATGTGAGCGGGCGGCGCCCAGGGGGTCGGTGGGGTCAGCGCCGCCCGCCCCGGGTTGGGGGGTGCCCCCTGGCAGCCCTGGGTATATCCCGCAGCTCTCGCCGCTTTGCTGGGGGCGAGGCAGGCGGGCAGGCGGAGGGCCGGGCTTGGGGAGGGGCCGGCCGGGCTCCCGCGGGCGGGAGCGGAGCTGGGAAGCCGTCGCGCGCCCCCGCCGCGGGGAGGGCAGAGGGCCCGCTTCTTGCCATGTGAACACCTGAAGCCATGTGGACGCGGCTGCTTCTCGCCTGTTGGGGGCGGAGGGCAGGTACCGGCTGGCCGGGCTCAAGGTCCCGGGCCCCCAGGGGAGCGGAGAGCCGAGCGCGGGATACCCTTCCTGCGTGGGGTTTTCTCCCCCGCCGCGGTGAGCAGGGCTGTGGGTGTTGGAGCCGGTGGTCCCCAGTGTGCGAGCGGACGGCTCGTTTTTTTGGGGGGGGGGGGTGTGCCTGGCGCTCTCGGCTTCTGATCTTTTTTGGGGACGGTGGGGAGTGGTGGTGGAAGGAGAGCGGTCGGTCCGGCCCAGCCCGCTCTGGCAGAGGATGGAGGTGGAATGTCTCCCATGCGCCGGGATGGGAGTGGAATTTAGTGAGTTGAGGGGGCGCGGGGCGGGGGTGTGGGGAGGCGGTGCAGAGGAGCGGCCGTCTTCCTGGACCTGTGGGTGGGGTTATTGTCTGTCTGTATTTGAGGTTGTGGATACTAGCCCTGTCTGCATCCCTTTAGTTTGCCCTTAGGGGACAGATCAAAATTAGGATACCGCACCCCCCCGCCCCCCACCTCGCGAAGATTAGATGCCTCTGATAACTTGCGTAAAATGGATGGAATTTTCGAGCTGTTACCTAACAGGCAGATCTTTGAATGATAATCGGACCCTTCTGTTAACAGCCTCAGTGAGGAGGTAAAGGGAGGATCCTCACTTAAGAGCCTCAGTGAGGATCTTAAAGGGAGTGGCAGCTGGCTGAACTGGGAAACTGCCCTGAATGAAGTTCGACCTGGAAGACCCAGGAATCTACTTCCAACTTTGCCACCAAGTAAACTATAACCCTGGCCAAGTTAGCTACCTCCCCAACGCTTCAATTTTGTCTGGTTCAATAAAGGCTCCCTTCTAGGTCAAACATTACAGGGCTTTTAGGTAGTCCCTGCCCTCTTGTGGTTTTGGTTTAGTGGTAGGTGCTGCAGTTCATGGGGTCGCAAAGAGTCGGACACGACTGAGCGACTGATCTGATCTGACTTCCTGGGAGATGCATGCAGACTGTACCTTACCTGGCTTGTAAAAGCCTGTCTCACCTGTTAGTTTTCAGCCTCTACTCTGACAGAGTGAACGACTTGGTCAGGGTGCAGTTTTTCCTTAAGTTCTAGATGCTGTTCTGTGCTTCTCAGAAGTATATTCTAGCCAGGGCTGAATGTGCCTTGTATTTTTTTCTGGACCAACCTAGATAGCATATTCAAAAGCAGAGACATTACTTTGCCAACAAAGGTTCATCTAGTCAAGGCTATGGTTTTTCCTGTGGTCATGTATGGATGTGAGAGTTGGACTGTGAAGAAGGCTGAGCGCTGAAGAATTGATGCTTTTGAACTGTGGTGTTGGAGAAGACTCTAGAGAGTCCCTTGGACTGCAAGGAGATCCAAGCAGTCCATTCTGAAGGAGATCAGCCCTGGGATTTCTTTGGAAGGAATGATGCTAAAGCTGAAACTCCAGTATTTTGGCCACCTCATGCAAAGAGTTGACTCATTGGAAAAGACTGATGCTGGGAGGGACAGGGGGCAGAAGGAGAAGGGGACGACAGAGGATGAGATGGCTGGATGGCATCACTGACTCGATGGATGTGAGTCTGAGTGACCTCCGGGAGTTGGTGATGGACAGGGAGGCCTGGCGTGCTGCGATTCATGGGGTCGCAAAGAGTCGGACACGACTGAGCGACTGATCTGATCTTGCTAGAAGGAGTTATCAGGGAAAAGGTTTTCAGTCATCATCTGACTACTTGGAGTTGTGGATAATGTGTATTGGATTCTGTATGTGTTGGTTAGCTTCAAGGAGATCCAAGATCTTTCTATGCAGAATATTACGAAGGGATCTTATTTAAAGTTCCTTCCAGAGGTATTTGGCTAACTTTCTAAATTTCCAGCTTTAGTATTCTCAGAGAAGGAATAAAGTGGAATTCTATACCATCTCCTGTGAAGTGGCATGCTAGTGGAATTAACTATCACCTCAGGGTGCACTAATTATTTGCATCCCCAGTTTATTCCTTAATGGTAGCTGGATGCTTCCTCTCAGATGCTGAAGAATCCCAATTAATTTCACTGATTTTATGGTGTGTGAGGGCCTTAGGCCATGCCTTTGACTGACTAGGCCTTCTGGACCAACCTCAGAGGTTGGTCTTGTTTGTCTTAAATTTCCAGTATTGGGATTCTTGAAGAACATGTGCCTAATGTATGACATGTCTTTCTTAGACCACTTTTTAATTCTTCCTGTGCACGCATTTCAAAAAGGGTCACAGCTTTGGGAGGTATGCTCATAATGCTCACCTTGGAGACGGATTGGTAGATTTTTCCTCGTGTGTTGACATCAGGCCTGTCACATAGGTAGACACTTTTATATGGCTGTGCAGATTGATTATTTGGAGTTTTCCAAAATAAACAATTTATGTTGGTATTTGAATTATGACCTTGCTTTGTGTGGGCTTTTAAAAACCTTGCAGTTACTTAAATTGTAAACAGTTACCTACTCGCGTAAATTTACGTTTTTGTTGTAACTTACGAGGGAAAAGTTATAAAACTTACAGAGGAAACGTTTATTTTTGTGTACGTTTGTGAGAGAAGGTTGCCAAGGCGGTAAGATGTCAGGAGATAAGGATTTTAGGTTTTGTAACCTTTTTTTTTTTTAACCTTCATAATGTGTAGTGGAATGTAGATCAAGAAATTAGAGTTGGACTTCTAAGTTCAACCTTCTCTTTGTAAGGAGAGAAAGGATGCTAGAGCATTTGTATTGAAAAACAAAACCAGAAATACCCCAGTATGTTCTGTCCAAGGCTTTTAACTTATCTTTCAAAATCCACCCAGCAGACCTGAGAGATATATCACCTCTTCTTTTCCTGAGAGATCAAGGAGCTGATGAGGGTCAGGGTTTGGTTGTGACTGTCCCCCTGACTCCAAAACCTTTGTTAGGTCTGTTGCAGCTCACTGCCAGCTCAAGAAACAAACCAGCTAGTGGATTGGCTTTGGAATCCAAATTTACTGCTGTGTTTCCCTTCTTCATCTTTTCCTTTTTTTTTTTTTAATTTAAAAGTTATAATGAATTTGAAACCTGGACTCAGGAAAGCTCTGCCTTGTGATTTAGTGATCCTCGTGAGTTTTCTAAAATCTCACTTTTTTCATACCTGGCCAGTTTTGCCAGTGCACCTGAGATTTAATCAAAAAAGTTTCTCTTTCATACCCAATTCTGCCATTCTGTCTTGAGCTGAAAACTTCTGTCAGCTCAAAGAGTAATGCCATATATAAGAGTTTGTCTCCCTTCCTGTCTGTGTTACTGGTTTACAATGTACAGGAATCATTATCTGGTGCCTGCTCTCATTTTGGCCAGATGGGATTCACAATATACATTTATAAAAGACAGCCCTTCCCCAGTATGCCTTCAGCTCTCTTCCCCTTGGGGGCTTGTGTTCAAGACATCTTGGTGGTTGTTAGATCTATCTGGGGCTTTTGACTGTGTGCCTTCATTTCCATTTTGTGGAGGTAAAAGTAACAAAATAAAGGAAAACAGCATAATGCTATTTATGTTGGACCAGAACTGTACACATAAAAGTCATACATTTGAAATATAATGAAATCAAGCCTTGCATAGAGCATAATTTGGTCACATTGCATTTAGATTGAATAGGTTTTTTTTTTTTATTATTAGGTTTGAAGGTCGTCTTAATACCTATGGTACATGCAGTATGAGTGGGAAGATTCTCATGGTGACAAACATGATCAGTACTTTCTGCATTAGAGTTGTATTTACTTTGTAGGTAATGTGCATGGCCCAGCAGGAAGATGAACCATAAAGTGACTTATTGGTGTATCTGTGGCTTGTTATCTGATGCTTCATTGTGGGAAAGTTAAGAAAGAGAAAACATTAGCTAGAGGGGAAAATATCCTTACTGCAGTCTGCATATGTAAGCTGTTCTGTGGGAAAGGGTGGAAGTTATTGCAACAGTTGAATATCAGCCTGATTGGAAGATTGTTTTCTGTGTGTTTGAACAACACATCCCTAAACATGGATTAAGGTTCTCTGTGTTCTAATTTTCATTGACAAGCATTTGTAAGCACTGTTCTAAAACAGGGAAGGTGCAGTGGTGGGCAAGATAGAGAAGGAGCCTGCTCTGGAGATGGACTGTTGACAGTGAGTAAGTGTGTCTGGCAGTGAACATAGTGATGAAGAGAATAAAGACAATGTGATAGTGACTCAAGGGAAGCTGCTCAGAGTAGTCATAAAGATGTGCCCTCTTCTGGAGAATTTTTTGCCAGTAGGGCAGTCAGACTGGATCTGTGGGATGGGTGAAAGTGGCATTAAACAAAGTAGATGATTTGCTTTAGTCCTGAACATCTTGAGAAGTTAATCCAAAGAATAGAAATGAGTGGGTTGAAGTCTTCCCTCAGTTTGTATCTCTGCTTTGTGAATGGGGACCTGGGTCAAAAGAACTTGAGAGGGATTATTAGTGGTACTTTATAAAGGGCAAGAAAGGGAAATGTGTGTGCTTTATTGAAATTGTTCTGATAAAACCCAGAAATGTGGAGGGAATTCCCCTGGTGGTCCAGCAGCTAGGGCTTTGCTCTCTACTGCAGGGGGTGTGGGGTTCAAACGAAGATCCTACAAAAGCCATGCACGGTGCCCCCAGCCCCGCAAAAGAAAAAAGCAAAACCGCCGAGATGTGTTGTTACATTGATGAGTGCTGGATATTATTAGAAACATCATTTAATTATGTTTATGTTTCTCTGTTGAGAAGTTGGATTGCCGTGTTAACAGTCGTTGTACTTGGTTAAAAGTTCAACTGAAGCTTGGAAAAATTAGTGATATCTGTATGCAGATATCTAGATACTCTGCTAGATACTGCTCCAAAGAGAAGATGCCAAGTGACCTTGGGTGGGATAGCGGGGTGGAGGAAGCAGGGGTATCCGAGAGTGGGGACTGGCAGGAGAGGAGACAGCGCTGTCAGAGGCTTTGTGTCCACGGCCGGGAGGCTCCACCCTCCGCACTTTTGCCAGCCAGCCAGTGGCACCCAGATACCTGCACCCACCCTCTCTGTGCTCTCTGGTAGTTATCTAGAGAGCTGAAAGAAATCGTCTCGTCTAGCACTTTACAACCTTTTTACAACTCAGGAAAGGGGCCAGGGAGGTGGTGACCTGCCCATAGTTAATGTAGCTTTACACTGACAGTCAAGGCTAGGACCCTGTTCTTTGCCAGCAAGGCTGGTGGTCTTTCCACTGTAGCCCATGCTCTGAACAGAGGGTTGGTCGTTCTCCTGAGTAGAAAAAGAAAGGCTGCCTTGGGTTGCTAATGTACTCATTTAGGGGAAAGCCTGTGTAGTTCCAGTCTTAAGAAGTCAGGGAGAAGACACACATCAACCTGGGAAGCAGAGTATGGACAAAGAGAATTGTGCTGCTCTTTTTTTGCACATATATATATATATAGTGTTGGTTTTTTTGGGCCCACCAAGACATAATCTCACCCTGATTTTATCTTGGTCTAGAATGGATGACATGGAGAAGTTCTGCCGCATTTAGCATAAGTTGTGAAGTTCACGCTAGACCCTTTAGATGTAGGGAGAAATTTCTGATACGTGGCTAAAAATGAGTTCTAGAATTCAAAAAAGGTAAGGCCCTGACAGTCCTAAGGTTTTCACCTCTCTACCTCAGTTTCAGGGAAGATTTCACTTTTATGTTTGGAAGCACCCTAAGCTAAAGTGTTCCTTTGGGAGCCTGGAGATCATCCACGGTGCCTGATCAGCGTGGGGGTTCTTGAGCAGGACTACGTTCCTGGGTGCTTGCCTGCCTTAGTGCTCAGGTGGGTCAGTTGCCTGGGGGCAGGTTTTGTGTCCCTTTTGGAGTAATGGGCAAGGGTGTTCTTGCTCTAGGAAGTCTATGTGATGGGCAGAAGAGTATGAAGGAGAACGTGTGGCCTCAGTCTGGCTCCATCACTTATTAGCATGAGTGAGCTTGGGCACTTTGCTTGAGCCACAGTTTCCTTGTCTGTAAAATGGAGATACATCTTCCTCAGGGCCGATGGGAAAAGGAACTAAAATAGGAAAAGTATATAGTGGATTGCACCAGCCATAGGCAAATGGTAGTTGCCCACTGAAGCATTCCACACCGTGCTGTGTGCCAAGACACTGACTGGAGCGGAGTTTGTTGTTTAATCGTTCAGTCGTGTCCAACTGTGACCCCATGGACTGCCACACGCCAGGCTTCCCTATCCTTCACCGTCTCCCAGAGCTCCCTCAAACTCAAGTCCATTGAGTCGGTGATGCCATCCAACCATCTCATCTTCTGTTGTCCCCTTCTCCTCCTTCCTTCAGTCTTTCTCAGCATCAGGGTCTTTTCTAGTGAGTTGGCTCTTTGCATCAGGTGGCCAAAGTATTGGAGCTTCAGCATCAGTCCTTCCAGTAAGTATTCACAATTGATTTTCTTTAGAGCAGAGCTGATTCCAGACCACCTGAGCTGCCTCCTGAGAAACCTTGTGTTCAGGTCAAGAAGCAACAGTTAGAACTGGACATGAAACAACAGACTGGTTCCAAATCGGGAAAGGAGTATGTCAAGGCTGTATATTGTCACCCTGTTTATTTAACTTATATGCAGAGTATATCATGAGAAAGGCTGGGCTGGAGGAAGCCCAAGCTGGAATCAAGATTGCCGGGAGAAATATCAATAACCTCAGATATGCAGATGACACCACCCTTATGGCAGAAAGTGAAGAAGAGCTAAAGAGCCTCTTGATGAAAGTGAAAGAGGAGAGTGAAAAAGTTGGCTTAAAACTCAGCATTCAGAAAAATAAGATCATGGCATCCGGTCCCATTGCTTCATGCCAAATAGATGGGGAAACAATGGAAACAGTGACACACTTTATTTTGGGGGCTCCAGAATCACTATAGATGGTGACTGCAGCCATGAATTCAAAAGACTCTTGTTCCTTGGAAGAAAATCTATGACCAACCTAGACAGCATATTAAAAAGCAGAGACATTACTTTGGACTACAATAAAGAAAGCTGAGTACTGAAGAATTGATGGTTTTGAACTGTGGTGTTGGAGAAGACTCTTGAGAGTCCCTTGGACTGCAAGGAGATCCAACCAGTCCATGGTGAAGGAAATCAACCCTAAGTATTCATTGGAAGGACTGATGCTGAAGCTGAAATTCCAATACATTGGCCACCTGGTTCGAAGAACTGACTCATTGGAAAAGGCCCTGATGCTGGGAAAGATTGAAGGCAGGTGGAGAAGGGGATGACAGAGGATGAGATGGTTGGATGGCATCACCAACTCAATGGACATGAGTGTGAGTAAGCTCCAGGAGTTGGTGATGGATAGGGAAGCCTGGCGGGCTGCAGTCCATATGGTTGCAAAGAGTCGGACACCACTGAGTGACTGAACTGACTAACTGATTGCTGCCAATCCTGTTGATTTTACATCCTCAAAGATCTGCTCAGTGCTCATGCTCAGTTGTGTCAGACTCTTTGCAACCCCATGGACTGTAGCCCACCTCTGTCTATGGACTTCCCCTGCAAGAATACTGGAGTGAGTGGGTAGCCATTTCCTGCCCCAGGAGATCTTCCTGACCCAGAGATCAAACCCGAGTCTCCTGCTTTGGCAGCCAGATTCTTTACCACTGAGCCACCTGGGAAGCCATCTGCTCAGTATAGAAGGGCAGTTAAAACAGGGCTATTGGAAGTGCTTTAATGGGGACGTCCATGGAGCTGAACCAAGGCATATTATTCTGACTCATACGAGGCTTCTCAAAGGAGGGCCGTTGGCTTTTTTGTCCTGACACTTGTCGTTCTCTCAACAGTCTCTTCCACCTCTGTGGTTTGTACCTCCACTTTTGCTTATCTGTTGGCATTCTCTGGATCCTCTTAGTTCATTGCACTTGCTTTCCAGGTGCTCTCAGATATCACTAGGCTTTGATGATTGCCCATAAGTTGATGACCGTCATGTTAATATCTCAGCCAGACTCCTGGCTCCTCCAACTCCTCCTACTTGATGCTGCAATTTGGATAGCTCATCAGTAGCTTGAGCTTTGTAAGTCCAAAACTAACACATATTGCTTAAACTCTCCTCCGTTTGTTCCCTCCTGCGCAAGTGGTTTTAACATCTAACCACCTTCTCAGATCCCGTTCCTCCTTTTCTCTCACCACCCTCCACATCTAATCTATCACGTTACTGTCAGTGCAGTTGCCGTAATGTGATTTGAATCTGTCCACTCTCCTGCTACAGTCTCTGAGCCCCCATCATCTCTTACCTGGAACATTGTGATTGCGTCTTAAAATGGCCCCCTGACTTCTGCCCATCTGACTCTATTCCGCTTTGCCCAGAGCAGCCAGAGTAACCTGCCTTTCCTCCATTTTAAATCATTCAGTGGTTTCTCATAGCACTAAATAGAAAGTCCAGAATTCTCATTTCTCACAAGGCTCTGAATACCCTGGCCCTTGCCCACCTCTCTAGTTGCTTGTCTGCTGCTTTTGCTTGCCATCTTTGAGCAACATTGACTTTCTCTCTGTCTCAGAAGGCCCCAAACTCTTTCTCATCTCAGGGACTTCTTTATATGCTATGTCCTCTGCTCAGAACACTGGCCAACCCAGCCTTTTCTCATCCTTTAGGATATTTGTGGAATGAAAATACATAGCAGTAAAGGGGATAGGGTAAGGAGGAAAGTGTCCTTAAAGTGCATCTGTTGTTGTTCAGTCACTAAGTCGTGTCTGACTCTGCGACTCCATGGACTGCAGCATGCCAGGCTTCCCTGTCCCCCACTATTTTCCAGAGTGTGCTCAGATTCGTATCTATTGAGTCAGTGATGCCATCCAACCATCTCATCCTCTACTGTGCTCTTCCCTGTTTGCCTTCAATCTGTCCTGGCGTCAGGGTCTTTTCCAGTGAGTTGGCTCTTCTGTCATGTGGCCAAAGTATCAAAGCTTCATTGGAGCTTCACAAAGTCTTAAAAAGAAGAGAAATGTTTGAAGAGCTAAAAGAGTGTGAGTTTGGTTGTGTTGCAGGTGGAGTTATTCAAGCAAAACACCTAGGAGTCAGGCAGCCAGAACTCCCTGTACTGCTGATGTGACTTTAAAATGATGCCACCCCACTGAAAAACTGTTTTGAAAGTTTCTTAAAAGGTTAAATATGTCTGCCCTGTGACCCCGCAGTTCCATTTGTAGGTATTTACCCAAGAGAAATGAAAACCTACGGCCACAGATAAGCCTTGTACAAGAATATTCATAGGAGTTTTGTTCATGATAGCTGAAAATTGAAAGCAGTCCAGTTGTCCATCATTGGGAGAATGGATAAACAGAATGGTATATTCATACAGTGGAAGACCACTCAGCAACCAAGAGAAACTACTCACACGTGTTAACAAGGAAGAATTTCATACAGACACAAAAAAGCACATGATGGATGATCCCATTTTAAAACAGGCAAAAGTCTGTGATACCAAAAATCACATCAGTGGTTACCTCTTGGGTAGATGGGGGTTCAGTGGGAAGGGGACATGAGAGAACTTTCTGGAGTGATAGAAATGTTCTGCACCTTGATAAGCGTTCATCAAATCTCACTGAGTGATATTCTGTCTATCATTCTGCTGTAGGTTATACCTAAAAACCACCTCAGAGCTGTCCTAGGTCTCTTTTTCCTTCTCACTCTCAATATTTAATCTCCCAGCAAACTCTGTTCATTTTATGTCCAAAACACATTCTGAATTTGTCCCCCCTGCCCGCCAACACCATCTCCTCTTATCCAGGCTACTGTACTACTAGTTTCCTGAGTGGATTTTCAGCCCCCAATATTTTTGGCCCTCCCAAGTAATTTTTTCTGCTTTTCAGCTAAAATGATCTTTAAAAATTCACATTGGGTCTTGTCTGTTGTCTTCCTGCAGCCCTTCAGTAGCCTTCCATTGCTTTCATGGTGACCGACAAGGGTCTCTGAGCCCATCTGACCTGGCCTCCTCCTTGCTCCCTTCAGTTCCAGCCTCTTTGATCTTCCCTCTGTTTCTTGAACACCTCAGGCTCATTTCTACCTTGAGAGCTGTTCACTCAGCCTTCCCTCTGCCTGGGGCATCCTGCTTCCCAAATCTGTGTGAGACTTGTTTCAGTTTGCCATTCAGGTTCAGTTTATCTTAGTTTTTGGCCACACCAAGCCACATACAAGATCTTAGGTCCCCAACCAGGGATCGAACTTATACCCCCTGCATTGGGAGTCTTAACCAGTGAACTACAAGGGAGGTCCCCAGGTTCCATTTAAATATTTCTTTCTCTGTGCATTTTCTCTAGCCCTTACTGTCTGAAGTAGTGCTCCATCACATCAACCTGCTTTATTTTGTTTATAACTTTTATCACCACCTGGAATTATCTCGTCCTTTTGTTTGTTTGCCTGTGCCTTCCTCCAGGATTGAGCCTGGCTTGTTCAGCATTGTACACTCGATGTCAGCAGCAGTGTTTGGCCCATAGAGGTGGTGGTGGTGGTTTAGTCGCTCAGTTGTGTCCAACTCTTGCATACTCATGGACTGTAGCCCGCCAGGCTCCTCTCTTCATGGGATTTCCCAGGCGAGAATACTGGAGTGGGTTGATTTGGCACATAGTAGGCCCCACTGCTGGGAAAGATTGAGAGCAAGAGGGAGAGAGTCCGACACGACTTGGTGACTAAATAAACAACAAAGCCCTGTGTATTGACTCAGTGAAGGTAATGATGCTGGTGATATGGGATGAGGACAGGCCGACAGGGAAGTAGATTTGTGAGGGAGAGGGAGGAACCAAGGAGAGTCCAGACTTCTAGCTCGGAAGCCAGGTTGTGGCGGTGCCAGTCACTGAGATAGAAAACAGTGGGGAATGAGCAGATTGGGGTGTGGTGGAAAGTGATCAGTTTAATTTTGAACTTAAATTTGGAATGCTTGTAAGGACGGCATCAGGTGTCTGAGGCACAAAACGGACATTAGGGGAAGGGACTGGGCTGTAGGGTGAGATGTGGAGGTGAGCGTGTCTGTTCCAGCCTGGGAATGGATGAGGTTGCTCTCAGGGTGAACAGGGGGTGTCCATATGTAGGAAAGTGTTCCTTCCTCTTTGCTGCCTGAGTGATAGGCGTCTGCCACCAGTAACCGGGACTTCACAGAACTCAGCCCCTCGCGGGTCTTATAGTTGACACTCCTGCCTGCCCCGCCCCCCAACCTTGTGCCCCAGTTACATTGTTGCTGCTAATAATGACAAGTGCGCAAAGGGTCAGGACAGAACTCTGAGGAATGTGAACATTTAAGGCAGCAGGGCAGCATTTAAAGAGGAGCAGAGAGGATGCAACCAGCAGGTGAGAAGGAAAACCCAGACAGCCTGGCATGAAGAAAGAACCTCAGAGGCGGTAGCTAAGCTTACTGAAACATGTCATTTGAAAGGAGAGGGGATGACTAAAGCCAGGTGGTTGTGTATTGATGGGAAAGTGGGGTGAAGAAGTGGAGACAATAAGTTTGGAGTCAAGCCTTTGTAAAATTTGGCCACTGAGGAAAATAAAAAGTAACTATAGGGAGAACCTGGGGTTAAGCGAAGTTTTTTTAGACATGAGAAAAACTTAAGCACGTGTAAACGGATGTGGGAAGGAGCCAGCACAGGGCTGAGTTAAAGATGCAGAAGATCACTGGGTTGAGGACCTTCCAGGAGATCTCAGGGCCCCGTGTGATCTAGGCGATTGGCTTTGAATTGTAGGAATATCCTCTTCAGGGGGGAAGCAGGTTGTGTGAGTGGGATACACATGAGCCTGGGGGCAGCAGGCAAGAGTGCTTTCTGGTGAGCTCTGTGAAGGTCTCTGCTGGCGGGCAAGAGCGAGATGGAGAGCGGGAACCTTGAACAAGAGAAGCTTTGAAGAGACTGCTGTGGCAGACAGATAGAGCTGGCCAAGGAAACAAGGTCTGTGGGGGTAAAGTAGAAAGCAGTTACGATGAGCTTGCTGCCTCTTGGGATTTTAGAGAAACTGGTCGGACCTTGACAGTTGTTTGTCTAGGTTTGGATTCCAGTGATTTAGACTCAGCTTCTCTTGCCTGTGTCCCCATATGCTTCTGCTGTTCCCATTTATTAGACCAGTGGCTTGTAAATTACCCCAGCGCTCTCAGACTTGACTTGAGCTTACACGCATTCCTTGTGTTAGGTGGGTGGCAGGGTTCTCAGTGTTGTGTCAACGCAGGTAAGGTGGGGGATACTCTTATCCCCTTGGACCTGGATACCCCATGTGGCCTGGCTGTAGTGGAAGAAGTGTATCATCTAACGAGCTCCACAGCTCGAGCAGCTCTCATAATCTCTCTCTTCTGAGCAGCTCTCATCATCTCTCTCTTCTTATCTTGGGTATCTGTAAGATTTTTGCTGGAAAAACTGCAAACTATTTTCAAATACTACTGCACGAGGCTCTAAGGCCCTTGTGGTCAGGGCTGTGTTTGTTTTTATTTTATAGCCCCCGCAGCTGGCGTGCTGCCTGTCAGCGCGTGGAGAGTGAGCGCCCCTGCGCCTCTCCCTGGACTGGCCTCTCTTCCTCCTCTGTGTCTGTCCATGTGTTACAGGGATGTATGTCATGTGTTACAGTTAATGTGGAATATGTTTATTTCACCACAAGATTGTATTCTTAGATGGCCACCTTTGTTAATCTTTATTTCTTTATGTCCTCTTCACATAGTAGGTATTAAAGTAATGTTAAATTTGAATTTGTTGTTTAAAAAAAAACATGCAAAGCGTCTCTAAGAATAACTAAAATAGTTGAAGAATGGAGGAAAAACTCAGAGACAATATCAGTCAAAGAAATGAGTTAATTTAGCCTGATAAAGTATTCTCAGCAATGAGTTGATGAGGGTCTCAGGGTAAGTTAAAGAGTGACAGCCCGCTGTTCCTCTACTCTGACAAGGAAAACAGCAGGTGAGGTCAGAAGGAGTGCTAGTGGCTTGGGTGGACACACCACAGAACTCCCTGCCCTGTGATACCTTTGAAGGGAAGAGTTCGGGTCTGGATTTAGAAAAAAATGGAGTGGGGTCCAGAAGTGCCATTTTGGGGCCTGCTTGTTAGAACATCATCTGTGTGAGGGCAGGGCCTTTCTGTTCCCCAACATATCCCCGGCATCTAGAATAGTGCTTGGCAAGTAGGCAGTGCTCAGCAAATAGTTTCTGTGTGAATTAATAAAAGAAGTAGAGTTTTCCTGCCAGCTTTCAAAGGAATGTACCATAGGAGCTTCAGTTTCTTTTTCCCCTTTGGCTAACTGTTCATGATCCCTTTCTGAATTAATGAGTTCCATGTGTTTATTAGTTGCTTGAACTTATCTTGCTCAGCTTTCAAAGGATGCCAGCCCAGTCTACTGTTCTCTGGACTTAAAAAAAAAAAATCAGCAGCTTGTTTTCAAAATCAAAATATTAGGTTTTAAGATTTCATCAGAAATCTTTCTATATAGAAAATTTCTTTTGTTGATGCTTTTAGCTTATGTTTAAGATGTAAACCTTGAAAATGTTAAAGAGAATTGAAATTGACTTCTAATTATAGTAGTTGATTATGTTTATTGAGTCTTTTTTCAACAGACCAAACATTATCTGTACTTCCTTATTTTTTGCCATATTCTTAATATTTAATACCAGTCCTTCTATATCTGCTCAAGAATTTTCCTCCGTGAGTAATTGATCAGGAAATCTCTTCTCAGAAGCCTGTGATAATACAGCTCAAGGGGTGTCTCCGCTAATGTAAAGTCACAACATTGACTGTGTAGAAGTCATATATCTGATTACATTAGCAAATTAATAGGTGATACCAGTTCTGAGGAGGAGAGACTAATGTTTTCTCTCTGCTTTAGTTCATTCTAAATTAAATCATTTGAGAACAGGACAATGGGAAATTCTGTTTTTCCATCTGGAGATGAGAAAAGACTTGGTTCTTTAAGCCAGTGCATTGTTCTCTTGTTGACTTGATTCAGCTTATTAACATTTTATTGAAATACATTTTATAGTATTTTAAGAATAAGATTAGAATCTGCTAAACTAAAAATTTGAAAAAAAAAAGCCCTACTACTCTTAACAGTATTTTTCTTCTAGAGTTAAAATAGTCATGTGAAAATAGTTACTTTTGTTGAAATAGTTGTACATGGAAATAATTATATATGTTAAAGAAAAATGTCAGGAATGTTAGCATAATGTTTTAGTTGAAACAACTTTTAGAACTTTTTTTCTTTTTCTTGAAATGTATCCTTTTATTATAAAATTAGTGCATGCTCTTGGTGTAAAATTCAAACAGTACATAGGTGTGTAATCCTACTCTTTGGATATACTGTTTACAGCTTAGTGCATATCCAGTACTTAAAAAAAATAGGCTTTATTTTTTTAGAGCAGTTTTAGATTCACAGCAAAACTGAGAGGAAGATGCAAATACTTCCTGTATACCCTCTGCTCCCACACATGTGTAGCCCACCCTGTTTATTAACGTCTCGCACCACAGTGGGTCCTTTATTACAATTGATGAACGTATCTTGACACATTTTCACCAAAGTCCATAGACCTTATAGTTTACTCTTAGTGTTATATTTTCTGTGGCTTGGGAGAAATCTATGACTGTAGCCATCATTACAGGATCCTACAGAGTAGTTTCACTGCCCTGAAACTCCTCTGTGCTCCACCTGTTCATCCCTCCCTCCCCGTCATCCCTGGAAGCCATGCCCTTTTTATTGTCTCTGTAATTTTGACTTTCACAACATGATATAGTTGGATTCATACAGTACATAGTCTTTTCAGATTGGCTTCTTTCACTTAGTAATATTTATTTACATTTCTTTTTTGTATTTTCATGGCTTGATGGCTTATGTCTTTTTTAGCACTCAGTAACAAAACTGTGTGAAGAAGGCTGAGCGCGGAAGAATTGATGCTTTTGAACTGTGGTGTTGGAGAAGACTCTTGAGAGTCCCTTGGACTGCAAGGAGATACAACCAGTCCATTCTGAGGGAGATCAACCCTGGGATTTCTTTGGAAGGAATGATGCTAAAGCTGAAACTCCAGTATTTCGGCCACCTCATGAGAAGAGTTAACTCATTGGAGAAGACTCTGATGCTGGGAGGGATTGGGGGCAGGAGGAGAAGGGGACGACAGAGGATGAGATGGCTGGATGGCATCACTAACTCGATGGATGTGAGTCTGAGTGACCTCCGGGAGTTGGTGATGAACAGGGAGGCCTGGTGTGCTGCGATTCATGGGGTCGCAAAGAGTCGGACACGACTGAGTGACTGATATGATCTAAACAAAACTGTCTTTTTATTTATAAATGAAGGTGGTTCTTAGTACTGTTCTACAAAATATTCTGAGGTTTCTGTTTGTAGGTGGTTCATCTCCTGAAGACTTCTTAAGTATTACTTTTTGAAACTTTCTGGAATCTTTTTTCCCCTCATATGGTTGGCTGAACTTGTGGATACAGAGAACCACCTGTATTTGGTTTGGGCACAGGGAAATCTTGGCCTTATCCAAAGATTGTTTTGGTGGTTAGGAACCTTTTGGAAAAGAAATCAGGATGGAGGTAGGTAAAGAATGAAGTATAGCAGGTCTCATACATTCCGTACAACAGAAAGCTGGAAATGACCAGGTAAGCATCAGCAGTTGTTTTTCAGAGCTCTGGGATGAGTCCTAGCACTTATCCTCAGGGTGTTCAGTAGTGTAGTGAGGAAGCAAACAGGCAGATCAGTGATTATACGTTGTAAAAAAATTGGCCACAGAGAAGGGAAGGTGCTAGAAAAATGGTTGTTGGTTCTAGAGAAGTGATAGCAGTAAGAACCAGCAGTCTTAGCAAGATTGTGGTCCTCACAGGTGGGCAGAAAGGTTGGCATCATGCAACAGGAGACAGTCTTAGGGTCAGGACATCCACTGTCCTCTCCCATTAAATGAGCATCACAGAGGGCATCTCAGAGCTATTTTACATTGATGGTGATATGTTAGTTCTTAGTGTTCCAACTCCAATCTTAAGGGAGAAGTTAGTATTCACAGAAACAGTGGTGAATTTAGTGTTTGAAACCCACAGAGCAGCTTGTTCTCCAGTACCTCGTGTGTGTGCAGGACGGGAGATTGAAAGTCATGGCAGTGAGCAGGACTGAGGGAGAGGAGGGGACGCCGAGGAGTGAGGGGACTTTACTTTTCGGTGTCTAGGTTTTTTAAGGTGCCTCCTTGAGGTTTGGTTTTGTTTCCTTTTTTTTTAAATTGATATGAAACACAATATGAAGTGAATCTTTTTTAATGTAACATTATTAACTGAGGCTTGCCAAGTGGCTCAGTGGTATAGAATCCACTTGCCAATGCAGGAGAGGCAGATTTGATCCCTGGGCTGGGAAGGCCCCCAGAGAAGGAAATGACAACCCACTGCAGCATTCTTGCCTGGGAATCCCGTGGACAGAGGAGCCTGGCAGGCTAGAGTCTGTGGGGTTGCAGAGTCAGACACGCCTAAGTAACTAACGGCAACATTATAAGCTGTACTAACTGTGCCATACCTTAAATCTCTAGAATTTATTCATCTTACAACTGAAAATTTGTGCCCTTCGACCAAAAGCAACTCTTTTTAAGTGAACAGTTTGACAATTCAGTGGTATTTAGTACATTTACAACATTATGCACCCACAATTTCTGTCTAGTTCCAAAACATTTTCGTCACTTCCAGAAGAAACCCCCGTACTCCTTAAGCAGATAGTTCAGTTTTCTGCCTTCCTCAAACCCCTCAACCCCCGGCAACTACCAACCTGCTTTCTGTCAATAGATTTGCCTGTTTAGATTATTTCATATAAATGGAATTATACAGTGTGTGGCTTTTTATGCCCAACTTTGATTCAGCATGTTTTTAGGTTCATCTGCCTTGTAGCATGTGCGTTCCTTTTCATGTGAATAATACTCCATTGTATGTATATATCACAATTTGTTTATCCATTTACCCGTTAAAGGACTTTTCTCTTGCCTACAATTTTTGGCAGCTTACTAGGTTGCTGTAAACATGTGTAAGATTTCGTGTTTACATAAATTTCAATTCATTTAGATAAATATCTACAAACACGGCTGCTGAATTGTATCAGATCAGATCAGATCAGTTGCTCAGTCGTGTCCGACTCTTTGCAACCCCATGAATCGCAGCACGCCAGGCCTCCCTCCCTGTCCATTACCAACTCCCACAGTTCACTGAGACTCACGTCCATCGAGTCAGTGATGCCATCCAGCCATCTCATCCTCTGTCGTCCCCTTCTCCTCTTGCCCCCAATCCCTCCCAGCATCAGAGTCTTCTCCAATGAGTCAGCTCTTCGCATGAGGTGGCCAAAGTACTGGAGTTTCAGCTTTAACATCAGTTTCTTCCAATGAACACCCAGAACTGATCTCCTTTAGGACGGACTGATTGGATCTCCTTGCAGTCCAAGGGACTCTCAAGAGTCTTCTCCAACACCACAGTTCAAAAGCATCAATTCTTCAGCGCTGAGCCTTCTTCACAGTCCAACTTTCATGTCCATACATGACCAAAGGAAAAACCATAGCCTTGACTAGATGAACCTTTGTTGGCAAAGTGATGTCTCTGCTTTTGAATATGCTATCTAGGTTGGTCATAACTTTCCTTCCAAGGAGTAAGCGTCTTTTAATTTCATGGCTACAGTCACCATCTGCAGTGATTTTGGAGCCCAGAAAAAGAAAGTCTGACACTGTTTCCACTGTTTCCCCATCTATTTCCCATGAAGTGATGGGACTAGATGCCATGATCTTAGTTTTCTGAATGTTGAGTTTTAAGCCAACTTTTTCACTCTCCTCTTTCACTTTCATCAAGAGGCTTTCTAGTTCCTCTTCACTTTCTGCCATAAGGGTGTTGTCATCTGCATATCTGAGGTTATTGATATTTCTCCCAGCAATCTTGATTCCAGCTTGTGCTTCTTCCAGTCCAGCGTTTCTCATGATGTACTCTGCATATAAGTTAAATAAGCAGGGTGACAATATACAGCCTTGACGTACTCCTTTTCCTATTTGGAACCAGTCTGTTGTTCCGTGTCCAGTTTTAACTGTTGCTTCCTGACCTGCATATAGGTTTCTCAAGAGGCAGGTGGTCTGGGTATTCCCATCTCTTTCAGAATTTTCCACAGTTTATTGTGATCCACACAGTCAAAGGCTTTGGCATAGTCAATAAAGCAGAAGTAGATGTTTTTCTGGAACTCTCTTGCTTTTTCCATGATCCAGAGAATGTTGGCAATTTGATCTCTGGTTCCTCTGCCTTTTCGAAAACCAGCTTGAACATCAGGAAGTTCACGGTTCACATATTGCTGAAGCCTGGCTTGGAGAATTTTGAGCATTACTTTACTAGCGTGTGAGATGAGTGCAATTTTGCGGTAGTTTGAGTATTCTTTGGCATTGTCTTTCTTTGGGATTGGGATGAAAAGTAACCTCTTCCAGGCCTGTGCCCACTGCTGAGTTTTCCAAATTTGCTGGCATATTGAGTGCAGCACTTTCACAGCATCATCTTTCAGGATTTGAAATAGCTACACTGGAATTCCTTCATCTCCACTAGCTTTGTTCGTAGTGATGCTTTCTAAGGCCCACTTGACTTCACATTCCAGGATGTCTGGCTCTAGGTCAGTGATCACACCATCGTGATTATCTGGGTCGTGAAGATCTTTTTTGTACAGTTTTTCTGTGTATTCTTGCTACCTCTTCTTAATATCTTCTGCTTCTGTTAGGTCCATACCATTTCTGTCCTTTATCGAGCCCATCTTTGCATGAAATGTTCCTTTGGTATCTCTCATTTTCTTGAAGAGATCTCTAGTCCTTCCCATTCTGTCATTTTCCTCTATTTCTTTGCATTGATCTTTGAGGAAGGCTTTCTTATCTCTCCTTGCTATTCTTTGGAACTCTGCATTCAGGTGTTTATATCTTTGCTTTTCTCCTTTGCTTTTCGCTTCTCTTCTTTTCACAGCTATTTGTAAGGCCTCCGCAGACAGCCATTTTGCTTTTTTGTATTTCTTTCCATGTGGATGGTCTTGATTCCTGTCTCCTGTACAGTGTCACGAACCTCATTCCGTAGCTCATCAGGCACTCTATCAGATCTAGGCCCTTAAATCTATTTCTCACTTCCACTGTATAATCATAAGGGATTTGATTTAGGTCATACCTGAATGGTGGTTTTCCCTACTTTCTTCAATTTAAGTCTGAATTTGGCAATAAGGAGGTCATGGTCTGAGCCACGGTCAGCTCCTGGTCTTCTTTTTGCTGACTGTATAGAGCTTCTCCGTCTTTGGCTGCAAAGAATATAATCAGTCTGGTTTTGGTGTTGACCATCTGATGATGTCCATACATAGAGTCTTCTTTTGTGTTGTTGGAAGAGGATGTTTGTTATGACCAGTGCATTTTCTTGGCAAAACTGTATTAGTCTTCGCCCTGCTTCATTCCGTATTCCAAGGCCACATTTGCCTGTTAGTCCAGGTGTTTCTTGACTTCCTACTTTTGCATTCCAGTCCCCTATAATGAAAAAGACATCTTTTTTAGGTGTTAGTTCTAAAAGGTCTTGTAGGTTTTCACAGAACCGTTCAACTAGGAAACTGTGAAACTGTTTTCCAAAATGGCTGCATGTGGGCCTTCCCTAGTAATGCAATGGTTAAGACTCTGCATTTCCATTGCAGGGGGCATGGGTTCGATCCCTGGTTGGGGAACTAAGATCCCACATGCCGCACAGTGCAGCCCCCCAAAAATAAAGACTGCATGTTAGCTTCTCTTTTTTTAAATTTTGGTTAAGAAAATATATGACAAAATTGCTGTTTCAACCATCTTAATTTATTTTCTGTCTTTTTGAACTTGCCTATTCTAAATGTTTCATAAATGGAATCGTACAGTATGTATTTCAGTATCTGCCATATTTCACACAGTTTAATGTTCTTAAGTTTTGTCCATGTTGTGGTACCTATTTGAACGTCATTCCTCCATGTGGCTGAGTAATACTTCATTGTATGTATGTGCCACATTTTGTTTTATCCGTTCATCTGTTGGACACTTGGGTTGCCTCTGTGTTTTTAACTATTTTGAATAGTGCTGCAGTGAACATTGGCATACAGGTGTCTGTTTGTGTATCTATTCTTAGTTCTTCTGGGTGTATACAGGAGTGGAATTCCTGGGTCATATAGTAATTCTGTGTATAATTTTTTGAGGAACTGCTTGTTTTCCAGAGTGGCTGTACCATTCCCACCATCAAGATATGAGGATTCCAGTTTCTCTCCATCCTGCTCAACACTGGTAATTTTCCTTGATTATAGCCATCCAAGTGGATATGAGGTGGTGTCTCATTTCTGATAGACAGAGTGCCTGATGAACTGTGGACGGAGGTTCGTGACATTGTACAGGAGACGGATCAAGACCATCCCCATGGAAAAGAAATGCAAAAAAGCAAAATGGCTGTCTGCGGAGGCCTTACAAATAGCTGTGAAAAGAAGAGAAGCGAAAAGCAAAGGAGAAAAGCAAAGATATAAACACCTGAATGCAGAGTTCCAAAGAATAGCAAGGAGAGATAAGAAAGCCTTCCTCAAAGATCAATGCAAAGAAATAGAGGAAAATGACAGAATGGGAAGGACTAGAGATCTCTTCAAGAAAATGAGAGATACCAAAGGAACATTTCATGCAAAGATGGGCTCGATAAAGGACAGAAATGGTATGGACCTAACAGAAGCAGAAGATATTAAGAAGAGGTAGCAAGAATACACAGAAAAACTGTACAAAAAAGATCTTCACGACCCAGATAATCACGATGGTGTGATCACTGACCTAGAGCCAGACATCCTGGAATGTGAAGTCAAGTGGGCCTTAGAAAGCATCACTACGAACAAAGCTAGTGGAGATGAAGGAATTCCAGTGTAGCTATTTCAAATCCTGAAAGATGATGCTGTGAAAGTGCTGCACTCAATATGCCAGCAAATTTGGAAAACTCAGCAGTGGGCACAGGCCTGGAAGAGGTTACTTTTCATCCCAATCCCAAAGAAAGACAATGCCAAAGAATACTCAAACTACCGCAAAATTGCACTCATCTCACACGCTAGTAAAGTAATGCTCAAAATTCTCCAAGCCAGGCTTCAGCAATATGTGAACCGTGAACTTCCTGATGTTCAAGCTGGTTTTCGAAAAGGCAGAGGAACCAGAGATCAAATTGCCAACATTCTCTGGATCATGGAAAAAGCAAGAGAGTTCCAGAAAAACATCTACTTCTGCTTTATTGACTATGCCAAAGCCTTTGACTGTGTGGATCACAATAAACTGTGGAAAATTCTGAAAGAGATGGGAATACCCAGACCACCTGCCTCTTGAGAAACCTATATGCAGGTCAGGAAGCAACAGTTAAAACTGGACACGGAACAACAGACTGGTTCCAAATAGGAAAAGGAGTACGTCAAGGCTGTATATTGTCACCCTGCTTATTTAACTTATATGCAGAGTACATCATGAGAAACGCTGGACTGGAAGAAGCACAAGCTGGAATCAAGATTGCTGGGAGAAATATCAATAACCTCAGATATGCAGATGACAACACCCTTATGGCAGAAAGTGAAGAGGAACTAGAAAGCCTCTTGATGAAAGTGAAAGAGGAGAGTGAAAAAGTTGGCTTAAAACTCAACATTCAGAAAACTAAGATCATGGCATCTAGTCCCATCACTTCATGGGAAATAGATGGGGAAACAGTGGAAACAGTGTCAGACTTTCTTTTTCTGGGCTCCAAAATCACTGCAGATGGTGACTGCAGCCATGAAATTAAAAGACGCTTACTCCTTGGAAGGAAAGTTATGACCAACCTGCTAAGTCACTTCAGTCGTGTTTGACTCTTTGCGACCCCATAGACGGCAGCCCACCAGGAGTGGGTTCCCATTTCCTTCTCCAATGCATGAAAGTGAAAAGTTAAAGTGAAGTCGTTCAGTCGTGTCTGACTCTTCGCTACCCCATGGACTGCAGCCTACCAGGCTCCTCTGCCCATGGGATTTTCCAGGCAAGAATACTAGAGTTGGGTGTCATTGCCTTCTCCAATGACCAACATAGATAGCATATTTAAAAGCAGAGAGATTACTTTGCCAACAAAGGTCCATCTAGTCAAGGCTGTAGTTTTTCCAGTGGTCATGTATGGATGTGAGAGTTGCACTGTGAAGAAAGCTGAGCGCCGAAGAATTGATGCTTTTGAGCTGTGGTGTTGGAGAAGACTCTTGAGAGTCCCTTGGACTGCAAGGAGATCCAATCAGTCCATCCTAAAGGAGATCAGTCCTGGGTGTTCATTGGAAGATACTGATGTTAAAGCTGAAACTCCAGTACTTTGGCCACCTCATGCAAAGAGTTGACTCATTGGAAAAGACCCTGATGCTCGGAGGGATTTGGGGCAAGAGAAGAAGGGGACGACGGAGGATGAGATGGCTGGATGGCATCACCGACTCGATGGACATGAGTTTGAGTGAACTCCGGGAGTTGGTGATGGACAGGGAGGCCTAGCATGCTGCTATTCATGGGGTCGCAAAGAGTCAGACATGACTGAGTGACTGAACTGAATAATGTGGTGCATCTTTTCATGTCCTATAGTATGCCATTTTCGTATCTGGAGAAATGTCTATTCAAGTCCTTTGCTGACTTTTTTATTATGTTTTTGTCTTTATATTGTTGAGTTGTAAGAGTTCTTTATATGTTTACTCTTATCAGATATTAGATATTTGATATTAGATATTAGATATTTGATTTACATCGTCTGAGGATTTGGGATCCTTTTTTTGCCTTAGTTCCCCTGACCAGAGTTTGAATCCATGCCCTGGCAATGCAAGCGCTGAGTCCTCACCACTGAAACACCAGGGAATTCCTGAGGCACTTAGGTTTAGATACGAATAAGCCTGTATGCAGATTTGAACAGTACTTGCATCCCAGAAATAGAAGAAATTTTGAAGGATTTTGAAGTTTGTTTGATGTCTGTATACTTATTTTAGTCATTGTATCCTTTCCTGATCTCTTGGAAGTCTATACAGCTCACAAGACTCACGAGATCTAGAGAGACCATGCTTTGAGAGGCAGACCTAGTATACATAAGGTAGTTATTCTAAGCCACTTTATTCCCAAGACAGACATTTGCAGTTGTGTACTGAATCATGTCTCTGTGTTTTAGTCTGAAGGTCATATTCCAACACAGAAACACAGGAGTGCTCCCGAGTGATGGACAGCCTGTCCTGAAGCTTCAGTAGCACTAGGCTTCAGGGAGGGTTTGTTTTATTTCATCAACACATTGGTCACTGTATCACCTGCTTCTTTGCATGTCAGCTTTCTGACTCGAGCAGGATTTCTGCATTAACCTTTCAGCCAGTGCCTCTTCCACTTGATTTCCTGTGTGGGGATGAACGTGCCACGGAAGCTTGCGGGAATGGCAACAATGCAGGCTGTTTTCCTCCCTGACCCCTCTTGCTGGATGAGGGAGTTCCCTGCGCACTTAGAGCTTTCTAGAAGGCAGAGACCTTCGGCTTTTCACAAATCTGATTTTCCTATAACTTGAGGATTCCATGTATTACATTTTCGCTTGTTTCTCCTCTTCACTCAGCTAGCTCCTGGTGGAACACTCCTTCCTTTGCCTCATCCTCCAGAGCCAGCTTCTCCACGTTGTCTCAAAAGTTATAGAGGAGAAGATGGTCATTATAATTACGATGTCACCATGTCACCACTAATAGAGCTAAGTTCAGTCCAGTTCAGTCATTCAGTCGTGTCCGACTCTTTGTGACCCCATGAACCGCAGCACGCCAGGCCTCCCTGTCCATCACCAACTCCCGGAGTTCACTCAAATTCATGTCCATTGAATCGGTGATGCCATCCAGCCATCTCATCCTCTGTCGTCCCCTTCTCCTGCCTTCAATCTTTCCCAACATCAGGGTCTTCTCAGTAAGAATTGTCTGTTTAGATTTAAAATTTAAAAAAAAATTTACTTAGGTTGAGGAGGAGATATAAAGAAACGATTCTTTGACTTTCTCACACCAAGGACTTGAGTTTAGCTTGTGAGGATTCCTCGTTAGCGTGGTGAACGGAGCAGAAGCAGCGTCTGGGCCTGGGCCTTGGCTCATTGGCATGTCCTTACTTTCACTCCTGCAAGCACCTTTTAGTTTACTGCTTTTAAGCGTAACCCATTTTCTTTTTAAATACTGCTCTCTAGCATTTTTTTCTGCCTTTTCCTTTTCTTCCCACCCCACCCGCCTTATTTTCAGTAATGCAGATGTAGAGAGAGTGTTATGTGATTTTGATTCTAAGGGCTTGACTTGAGCTCTTCACAGGCTGGGAGCCTTCTTCCTCTCTCTTGTCTGTGTCTGGCCCCTTGTGGGACTGCAGTGGGTGCTCAGTTAGCTGTGGCACTAACCTTACAGCACAGGCTGTATTATTTTTAGAAGACCCTCCAGGATAGTAAAGGTTGTCGATTTTGCATTCAGCAGGCTTCTTGAGGCTGTGGCCTGACTCCTCTCATCTGTCCTGGCGGATTCCCAGCGGTGCTCGTCACACACCGCTCTGGCCCCATTCTCTTCTCATTCTGCAGCTCCACTTATGTGGATATGCTAGACCTTCTCAGGGTTTACTTTTGAGCACTCTTCCTTTCTCCTGTATTTTTTTGCTTTCTCCGTTTTTCATTCTGGGTGGTTTCTTTTGACCTGTATTCCGATCTAACCAGTTCTTTCCGTCTAATCTGTGTTTAACTGAAATTAAGCACTCAATGGATAAGTTTGAAAAAGTACAACAAAAACCGAGATGTTTGGGACATTTCAGATTTGCTGTTGCTTTTTATGGATTCCTGTTCCCTGCTCAGTTCTTCAAGCTTGGCTTTTATTTCCTAAACAGTAAAATAGTTGTTTTAATGATCTCCTTTGCTCGATTCTGTTACCTGCCTGTGTCTTTGACTGTTTTTGATGGTTTGTACTCATGGTGTTTTCTCTATTCATGTGTTTGTGCGCTGGATGTAGTATTTGAAACATTATTTATAGAAATAATTAGAGGCCTTGGATGTCTTTTTCCAGGGAAGATTTTTGTTTACTTTTTTCAGGTGCCTGAGGGCACTAGCAATCCAGGATTATTTTAATCCAGGTTGAGAGTTTGAGATTTTATCCAGCTGATTGGATGCTGAGTCCATGAGAAGACTGGTTTACTTCTAGTTCGCTCTTAGCCCTAGGATGCAGCCCTTTTGGGCCTCAGTCCCCCGGTTCAGGGCCAGGCGGAAGTTACTGAGCGTCTGCTCTGTAGGGCCTGGAAGGGCAGACATGTCCCCTACGCCTCTTGGCCACATCTGGCAGATCAGCAGGCGCCCTGGAGTCTCACATCTTTGGGTTTCCATTCCTTCTAGGATATTAACTAGGTAATGCGTCACTATGCTGTTAGCTTCTTGTTACTTTTTAAAAGATGTATGTGTATTTCATCCAGTTTTTTCCCCAAAATTATTTAATCCATCATTTTTGAACGCAGAAAAGGAAACCCTATTTTCATGGGCTCGTGTTATTCTAATGTTCACTTTGACACAAGTGACCACAAGGTGAGAGACACGACGCTGTAGTCTCGGTTACCTACTCAGTGTGACACCAAGTACAGGGCAGCACAGCTGATCAGGAAAACCAGGCATTGTTGGCTGGAGGATTCTCCAGCAATCAGCATCTGGAGATGGTCTCCAAAGCCCATTACCTGATGTTTGAATCCCAGCTCTGCCACTTATTAGCAGTCTGATCGTAAGCAAGTTCTGTGCCTCTGTTTTCTTGTCGAAAAAATGAAGACATAAATGTGCTTACCTGTGGTTGCTCTGATTGCTGCTGCTGCTGCTAAGTCGCTTCAGTCGTGTCCGACTCTGTGCGACCCCATAGACAGAAGCTCACCAGGCTCCCCCATCCCTGGGATTCTCCAGGCAAGAATACTGGAGTGGGTTGCCATTTCCCTCTCCAATGCATGAAAGTGAAAAGTGAAAGTGAAGCCGCTCAGTCGTGTCCGACTCTTAGTGACCCCACAGACTGGAGCTTACCAGGCTCCTCCGTCCATGGGATTTTCCAGGCAAAAGTACTGGGGTTGGGTGCCATTGCTTTTAGAATATTGCCTAACTCATAGTAATCACCAGATAAAGTTTAGTTACTGTTATAACCATCTAGAAAATTTGGAAATTGCTGATTTTTCAGAAAATGTTTCTGTTGTTTTGACTTTTATTTTTAAAACTTGGAATTGCAAGTGGTGATGCCTGTTTATTAGCCACCTGTTCTCTTTGGGCTTATTTCAGAAGAACTGAGATTGCTGTTTGCTAACTCCATGCCAGTGGTCAGGGAAGAGAGAGGCACTCCACTGCTGTCAGAGACCTACTGCCTCCAAGTGGGTCCCCCCTTGGTGGGGAGGGAAGGGATTTGTCTTGTGGCTGGTGGCTCCTGCCTGTAGAGTAGGAATGCGCTCCATTGGCGTTTTGATTGTTAATTAGGAGCACTGATTAACCATGATGTGATTTTTATGAATGGACTATAGACCCCAGAGTATGGGAGCTTTCTTAATTACAGAAGTAAAGTGAAGTGAAGTGAAAGTCGCTCAGACAGTTCTGACTCTCTGCAACCCCATGAACTCCATGGAATTCTCCAGGCCAGAATACTGGAGAGGGTAGCCTCTCCCTTCTCCAGGGGATCTTTCCAACCCAGGGACTGCACCCAGGTCTCCCGCGTTGCAGGAGAGAATAACACAGAAATAACCGTCATCGAGGGGTTTTCTATCAGTCATTAGTTGTTTTGTCTTTTAGGGTTTGTTTGGTTGTATTTTGTTTGATAAGTGACTTCTCCCACTGTTTTTCCTCATTGTCTTTTGCCTATTTTGTTGTTCGTTCAGACTTTTACCTGGGAAAGAGATGATGGTAATACTGATAATGATCACTTTAATTTATATGGTGCTTAGCAGCTTACATATTTATTATTGAGCATTCCAATGAGGCAGCAAGGTAGGTAACTCAGTTTCTGCAAATGAGGAAAGTGGGACTTTGAAGTTAAGGAAGTTGCCCAAGTCACAGAACAAGTGGCAAAACCAGCATTTAAATATAGGTTTCCTGATTCTGAATGTAGTATTTTTTTCCAATGCATCACCCAGGAGAATCCATTGAAAACAGGTTTAATAGGGAAAGCAATTGTACCTTGCAAAAATAAAGTTGTATTTTTGCTCATCTTGCTTGCTAAAATAAAATTCTATTTCCAGAAGGTTTTTTAAACATGTTTTTCTTGGTTTCTTCAAGACATCTGGCTTGCCTCTGGTTAAGGGAGAGCGATGCTTGGTGCTGCGGTCTCCCATAGGGGAGAGAGGACTCTGCTCATGGGGTGGGGGTCGTCAGAGAGGGTTTGGCGGCCGTTGCTTTGTGCACCTCTGGAGAAAGCCAGCACGCAGCTGCCGGGAGCGGCCGCTTCTGTCTTCCGTGACTGTCACTGTGCACTTGGCACCCTCCCCCTGCTTCCTTTTGGAAACAAGAACATAAAACACAGTGGGGAGCTAAAGCCACTCACTGAGATATCTATACCACTGAAATGATCTGCTTGTTGTTTCTTTAAAGTTGTCCAACCCCAAATTAATTTGCTGATTCTTGAGGCTCTTGGAGGCTTAGAGGTGACTCTCGTTAGTCTGGAGTTCCAGTTTAGAAGTTTGCTGGCATGTCCAGAACAATCGTTTAGCTATTTATAGGTGTGGGACTTTTGTGGGTTTTTTGTTTTATTTTTTGTTTCTCTGTTTTTAAGTGGAAAATGCAGTAATCTTTAGAACACTTGGCTTGTAGATGCATTTACCGAGAACTAACGCGTTGTTCCTCAGTGTTTTCCAGCTGTGAATCTGAGGCAGTGGTCCAAGTTGTCGACACTCGGCTCACCCCAGCTTCTCCTGACACCTGTGCTCTTTCACAGGAAGCAGTCATCCAGGCAGTATTCCTTCCATGCCTGCCTCCCCAGCCATACGCAGAGGATCCCATAAACTGTGAAAAGGCCCATTGGTGTTTATCAGGAGTGGACTGCGCCCTTAGTGCTCAGCTCTGCCTCTGCTCTGTTTGACAGGTTGACCTATGGTCTTGGTACCTCCAGTAAAATCAAGTCTTAATGCTTGGTTGGCTGCATTTCTCATCGCTCTGCCCAGGAAGGCCAAGGACACGTTAGAATCTGTTCATTCCATCCTGCATTTCCTTTCTAAGATTGCTGGGGCAGTGCTTTTGTTTTACTGTGTGTTGTTTGTTTGGCCTTACTTCTGCTCATAAATTCAGATGTGGTCAGATGTGTTAAAAGAGCTTTCTGCATTTTTAGGCATGTCTGATTCACGGGGTCACGTCTCTCCAAGTTTATGTGTATGTAAAGTATCTTAATATTTTTACACTTTGTGCTGAACTTAAAAAGTACTTTCTTTCAAAGGTCAGAGCCTTTGGGAAAAGGTAACCAATTTTAAGGAGATGTTTAAAAAGAAAACCTTTTGATTTACACTGTTTACATTTTTAAATAGTAAGTGGTTTTTATTCGTCAGAAGAAAATGCTCAGCTCCTTTAATAAGTGCAGGAAGCTGAGGCTGAAAGTGGGGGAAGGGGTGAGGGGGGCTCACAGAAACTCCCTTTTTAAGATTAACTTCCCTCACAGATGAGAACTTTTGGTCTCTGTTTTCTTTGCTTTTGTCAGAAAGAGTTTTACATTGTCAACTTAATTCACCCAGGATTTGAGTGCTCACATGTTTCCTCTATTGGGGAAGAAGAGGGTTTAATTACTCTCAGGTAATGTTGGTGAGGGCTTCCCAGGTGGCTCAGTGGTAAAGAATTCAGTTGCCAATGCAGGAGGCACAAGAGGTGCTGGTTCAATCCCTGTGTGAGGAAGAACCCCTGGAGTAGGGAAGTGGCAGCCCGCTCTACTATTCTTGCCTGGGAAATCCCGTGGACAGAGGAGCCTGGCAGGCTACAGTCCATGGGGTCACAAAGAGTCGGACGTCACTGAGCAGTGTTGGTAAGCACCTCTAGGGAGGGGAGAAGTCCGGGGAAAGGCAGGATTTGCCCTGAACCTTAAAGGCCAGTGGTGTGTCAGCACAGCTCACTTATTCAGGCAGAAGAGCCAGCTGGAACAAAGGAAGGATTGCACAGTGCATGAGGGGTGCTGGGTGATGCACAGAGCAGGACTAAGGACAGGGGAGGTTAAGGGCACATTCTTAATTAGACCTGGGTTCAAATCCCAGCATTTACTTCTTCACAGATGAGCTGTGTAACCTTGTGTGAGTTACTTCAACTTTCTGTGCTTCAGTCTCTCCCTCTGCAGAATGGCTATTACCTATGTCACAGACTTGTTAAAATTAAATGAGACAGTAATACATTGTCTAGTACATAGGGTAAACACTCCATAAGTTAACAGCTGTAGTCATTAAATTTCTTTGCTTTTTAACTTTTGTTTTAAAGTTAACATGTTCATTAAATCAGTTCCTAGAAGGTCCCTTGCAGTCTTACTCCAAAGACAGCTGTTGTCAACAGTTTGAGGAATGTCTTCTAATTTCAACTCTGTACATCTTTTTCATATTTGTTTTGATTGTGTCTGTTCAAGCATTAGGGAGTTTGGGAGGCAGGGAAGGGCAAGGCTGTGTGGTGTTTCTAGAAAACAGGATTTAACTGACTATGTGTTGTGCTAATAATTAGGAGCCAGCGAAGGTTTTAGAGTCAGGGGTGACATGATGAGCTCTCAGTTCAGTTCAGTCACTCAGTTGTGTCTGACTCTTTGTGACCCCGTGGACTGCAGCATGCCAGGCCTCCCTGTCCATCACTTGCAGCTCCTGGAGCTTGCTCAAGCTCATATCCATCGAGTTGGTGTTCCAGCCATCTCATCCTCTGTCGTCCCTTTCTCCTCCCTCCTTCAGTCTTTCCCAGCATCAGGGTCTTTTCCAGTGAGTCAGCTCTTCACATCAGGTGGCCAAAGTGTATGATGAGCTCTGTTTCGGTAATAATGCTAAATAATAACATGATCGGCTTGTAGTGGGGAAGCAAGTCTTTGCTTGGCTGTTCGAGTGCCAGGCAGACGTTGAAAAGGTTTGTTACCTGCTTCCAACCGTTATGTGATCTTCGTTGGGGAAATGAGGTGCTCCCTGAGACAGGGAAGTGTGGACCAAGCAGGGACCAGGCACTGATGTGGCGTGTGGACAGGATGTGCTAGTGTGAGCCAAGCCTTGAAGGGTGACTCTGATTTGGGAAGTGTTTGGGAGGGGCAAAGCATGAGTCAAGAGGTAGGAGAGCAGGGTCGACAGGCGGTCCGGGTGGAGTGGTGGGCCTCAGCTGGCCAGCGGAGTGACTGGTGCCTTCGTCAGACCTGTTCACGTTCTGCCCCGTGGCCCTGACCTCACTGCGCTGCAGTGTTCCCCTTTCCAGAGTGTAAGCTTTTTAAAAAACACAGCAGAGTTTTAGTCATCCCTGTGCTTCCAGGCCTGGTAAAGGGCCCAGTACATAGTAAATGCTTTAAAAAAAAAAACAACTGAACAGCAGAATATTTGCTATTTATGGAAATTATGACTGAATGCCCTGTTGTCCCCACAAATCAAGGTCTATAAAACCTAGTATCTCTCTCCCCCTTTATTCTGCCCTCAGCTGCGAGGCCTCAAACAGGTCTCCCTCCCCCAAGGGCTCATGTACCTCTCCATCCCATAATCTGCGTACACCCGTGTGGGCTCCCACGAGCATACCCGCCTCCGGCAGCTCCGGGGACCTGCATGGCCTTTCTTCTTCTAGCTGTGTCTTCCCTTCACTGTCCCTTGTTGGCTCCTTTTCCTCTTTTCCAGCCTCCAGATGTTGGTGGGGTTCAGGGACCAATCCTACTCTCGGTCCCTAGACCAGTGGCTTTACACCATTGTTTGACCAAACTACACGCCAGCCTGGTACATGCACACTGCATTCCTTCTGCACCTAAACTCAAGCCTGAAACAAAAGCTTCCCAATAAAGTTCTCATGCTTCGTCTTACTCTGAGCTGTCGTCTCTGTTATTTTCCATTCTGTTCTATTTCATTTGTTTTTTTTAATGCTGTTCATGACCCACTAAATTGATTTCACAACCTCCAGTTTGAAAAACTGCTCTGGGTGATCTCATCCACTCTTCTGGCTTCAAGTCCTATCTCTGTGCTGATGATTTTCCCATATATATCTCCATCCCCACCTTCTCCTGAGGTCCAGACACACCAGCCGTCTACCTGACGTCTGCACATGGACGTCACCAGGAATCTCAGAGTTAACGTGTCCAGAAAAGCACCCTCGGTTCCTTCAGCCTCGTCCTGCTCCACAGATGGTGCTGTGGTCCCAGCCGCTCAGTAAGGGACAGTACCCGAGTACAAGCTCCGTGGGCCTGGTGCTGCCATCTGATGGGCCTTGGGCAGTCACTGAACCTCCCTCTGCCTGACTTCTTCATTTTAATAAAGCAGGGTTTTCCGCTGTGCCTTTTCCTGGGACTGCTGTGGAGCCTGAGTAGATTTTTCCCTGTAGAGGACATAGAGCGGTGACTGTCACATGGCTGCTATAGCTTGTCATCGTTGTCAAGCCCCTCACATCCACTTCTAATCCATTAGCAATTGCCATTGGCTCTGACTTCAAAATATGTCCTTTCTTTGACCACATATCACCACCTCCATCAACACCACATTCGTCTCTGCAGCCAACACCCCTTACCCAGGCGACCAAAATAGCTTCTTCACTAACTCCCTGCTTCTGCCCTCGCTCCTCCCAAAGCCTGTTTTCCGCAAAACAGCCAGAGCCGAGTTGGCCATTTGAGAATTGAAACCAGAGGGTGTTGCTCTCTAGCTCAAACCCTCCAAAGCCGCCTCATAAAATCCGACGTTCTTACATGGCTTAAAAGGCCCTTCATCTGTACTCAAACTGTCACGTGTGTGTGACTGACTGGTGAGCGTGTTAACACACGGATTCTGGTTCAGTCGCTCCCCAAGACCTGAGACTCAGCATCCCCAACAAGGACCCAGACGGCTGTGCCACGGGTCTGTGGACCCCTCGAGAGCAGGGCCTGTGTGCTCAGGGTCCCGTTCTCTGGCTGCACCCCTCTCTCTCCTCCCTGCACTTGGCCTCTGCTGCGTCAGCCACTTTGTGGATCCTCTCGGGAAGCCCATCCCTGCCTCACCTCTGTGCCCACCTCTCCACAGGTCTCCGCACAGCCCATCCACGCCCCTCCTTCCAGTCGCTTGTCACCTCCTCAAGGGGGGTTGTCGTCCTGTGTAAACCATCCTGTTCAAGTCCCACCAATTCCCTCTACGCTTCTCTGTCCCCTTAGCCTCCCTTAGTTTTCCCTAAGCATTGCTTAGTTCCTGGCCAACCCGATGTCTGTTTGTAATTGTTCAGTCTTTATTTGCTGTTTTCCTGGTAGGTCGGGACTTCTGAGACTTGTTTGTTATAGCTGTATCTTCAAAACCTAGAATCAGTGCCTGGAATGTGATACTTGCTCAGAATGTGTATTGAGGGTTGACTGTGCATGTGTGTCAAGTTCCCCGTGTTAGACACGGGCCCCTGGAGGGCGGGGCCTTCCTTACTCCTGCTTTCAGGTGGTTCGCCTGCACCCTCACTTCAGGCCTCTCCGCCTGCCTCACCCTCAGAGCAGCAGTCCTCAGCGATGGTTAGCTGGTGTTTGCCAGGCTGCTCTGCTGGGGGCTTTCGATTACCTTATGCGTTTTACACCCGTATTTGTGTGTAAGGAACATATGTGTGTGTGCTAAATCGCTTCAGTGTTCAGCTCTTTGCAACCCTGTGGACCATAGCCCACCAGACTCCTCTGTCCATGGCGTTCTCCAGAAAAGAATACTGGAGTGGGTTACCATTTCCTTCTCCGCATAACACATGACTATAGTCTTACTAAAAATAAAAAACAATTAAAAAATCATTCCTCCCCTAGTTAATGTTGCTGTGTATCCTTTCCAGCCATTTTTCCCACTTGCTATTTTGAAATGTATCAGTAATAAAAGAAAAGAGGGGAGGGACTTGCTTCAGCTCCAGTATCAGAAGTCTTAGTGGAATAGTGCGCTGTATGTTTCACCTCACCACAGGCAAACTCCAAGGGCATTTCTGTTGAGGAAACCAGGGCTTAATATGTGAGCGGTTTTGCTCAAGAGCTCACTAGCATTAAGCTGCAAAACCCAGTTCAGAATCTATCTGTGTCTGAGTTCAAGGTCCAAGCATGCCCCCTCTACCACTTCATGCTCCCAGGAGCTGTGGGGAGAGAGACTGGAGTGCTTGACTCACTGGAAGGAGGCTTAGAAGAAAGGATGCTTGAGCAGGTCATCACAGAAACATCTGCATTAATCGGATGGTGAAAGTGGGCAGAGAAGTAGCATTCCAGACAGGTAACGGCTTGGACAAAGACCCAGAGGTCAGTGCGCCTTTGGGGAATGGAGAGAAGTTCACTGTCCACTGGAGTGGAAGTCAAAGCCCCTCAGTGATGTCCGACTCTTTGCAACCCCATGAACTCGTCCGTGGAATTCTCCAGGCCAGAATACTGGAGTGGGTAGCTTTTCCCTTCTCCAGGGGATCCTCCCAACTCAGGGATTGAACCCAGGTCTCCCGCATTGCAGGTGGATTCTTTACCAGCTGAGCCACAAGGGAAGCCCACTGGAGTAGGAGGTGCAAAATGAGGTCATGAGATGTGGAGCTAGAAATTCTGTTCATGTCAGAAGCTGAAGGATCTTAAATTCCATGCCATGAACCGGTGTTCATGCCATGAACCATGAACCGATGTTTCCTCAGACTGGTTAAGTGAGAAACCAGGAATTCTGTTTATTTACAAAATACGTCAGACAAACAGAAAAGCATGAAGACTGAGGGCACGTGTGTACCCATCGCCCAGACTTTGCAGTGTCGCGTCGGGTCCTTCTGAGTGGCCCCCTCCTTCTGCTCAGATCTGTATTCCCAAACCCCAGGCCTTTTCCGTGCACTTTTCCATGTGGTTCAGTCTCCAGGTCATATCTGACTCTTTTCACTGACTTTGTGTATATTGTTTCTAAAATGTATCCATGTCCATACATACAGAGCTACAGAACTAGTTTGGAAGTTTTCCGTTGCTAATTCATCTAATCCCACCAAATGACCAGAACTCCCTCAATCTCGTCTGTACATATCTGCAGTCAGCTGAAAGTGTATCCTGGCTTTCTGGCATGGTTCAGGTATTATAGGTTTATGCCTTGTGCTTGTCTGTGCCTTGGAGAATCAGACATTTTTCTAGCCTGGGCTCCATTTAGTGAGGAATGGCATTTATAAACTCAATACTGAATGTCAGCTCGTTTCCCTTGAATTATTAACGTTTACCTTTAAAACTGCCCTGCCTGTGTGTGTGTGTGTGAGAGAGAGAGAGAGAGATGTTTAGCTTTTTAGTTCACCTGAAGTTTATTTTTATGGATATCATGAGATGGGTCTAACACAATTATTTTTCTCCCTGAAAAACACCAGAAAGGTAGCATGTTATCCCAATACCCTTTAGTTTATTTTAATTATAATTTAGAAAAAATTACAATCCATGGTAGAGCGAGTATCTTCTGACTTTGCATAGTTTCCCAAATTTTCTTGACTAGCTTCATGTATTTCCTTTAATCGAACTTTATAATTCATTTATCAGAGCCTCACAGAGTCAGTGGAGAGTCTTCTGGTTGAGGGGCTGATGGTGAGGAGACGTGAAGGATGAGGCTGCAGAGCTTGGGAGATCAGTTTTACTGAACAAATGAGCAAAATAAGTAAATTGAGTAAGCAAGTATATAAGTATACGTTGAGGCTGATGGGAGCCAGGTGCCTTAACTGTTTGAAGAGGAAATTGCAAACATGGAAGAAAAGGTTGGAAAGATCCTAGAGGGTGTTGGGTTGGAATTGGAGGTCTCAAGATGAACCCATGATTCGTAAATGTATATACAACTGTGGGGATGGAAATAGTTATAGGTGTGGGTGTTCTTACATAGTATTCAGCTAGAGGTAGTGAACAATCCTAGCATGCAGATCTTTGTTTCTATATATTATCCTTCTCTAAAATGAATCTTGTCCTGGGAGATACGGCTTGTTCCTGGGGGTGGCAGTATGAGCCTGAAACACCTGTGCCAGGAAGCAAGGGCATGCTCAAGAGAGGGAACATGTCCAAAGGGTACAGGGGCTACTTTGAAGAGGCCACAGCTGGATAGTTTGAGAATCAAGTAGGTGAGTGGATATGTGGGTTAGGAGGGGAAGTTCTGCCAGATAATGATGGACAGAGAATCACTGTTTGGCATCCATCATAGATGGCTCAGTGGTAAAGAATCCTCCTGTCTATGCAGAAGATGCAGGTTCGATCCCTAGGTTGGGAAGATCCCCTGGCAAAGGAAATGGCAACCCACTCCAGGATTCTTGCCTAGGGAATTCCGTGGACAGTGGAGCCTGGCAGGGTTACATTTCATGGGGTCACAGAGTCAAACATGATTGAACAACTAAACAACAGCGATCCATCAGAGTGGTGCTTGGCTGACATGGATGGGAGTCATCAATATGTGGAGGTTTGACAAAGAACAAGCTACTGGTGCAAGGTACTCTATTGAGTGCCAAGGTAAAGTGGTAAGTTTGCAGAGGGGAAGCCTGGCAGGGATGAGCTCGACCGGGTGAATGTGATTGGCATCACCAGTGGAGGGTGCACTTGCCGTCCCTCCCTGACGTGGTGTCCTGAGCAGAGCACAGCGCCACATCTCTGGTATCGTTGCCTAGAAAGTGGGCATGTGGCTGGACGTGCATCCTGCAGAACGAGAGGGCCGCGCTCTGTCGGGGACACGAGTCAGGAGAACACTGGGGGCCACTTCGCATTGGCGAGATGCTGGCGAGGCGTGGCAGCTTGTGCCCCTGGATGGGGTCCTGGGCCAGACGGGAAAGGAAACATTGCTGGGGCAGCTCGCAGAAGTGAGGTGGGCTCTGTGCTGGGCTGGTGGCACAGCGATGCTGCTGTTCAGTCGTCCAGTTGTGTCTGACTCTTGTGACTCCATGTACTGTAGCCCACCAGCTTCCTCTGTCCATGGGATTTTCCAGGCAAGAATACTGGTGTGGGTTGCTATTTCCTTCTCCAGGGGATCTTCTCAGGGGGCTCAGTGGTAAAGGAATATTTATTTCCTGGTGTGGAGGGTTTTATGCTGGTTATGTAGATGAATGTTCCTGTTTTTGGAAATGTACACTGGACCAGTTGGGGGTGATTGGGTGTCAGTCTTCAGCCTACTCTCAAAGAGGTCAGGAAGAAGCTAACGGGCATCTATACAGGGCATATATCGTTTTGCTCAGTGACTGTAGGGGAATGGTTCCAAGGTCCCTCAGATACCAAACTCTGGGTGCTTGGGTTCCTTATAGAAAATGGCATAGTAGTTGCATATAAATCTTTCCACACATCATCTCTAGATTACTTACAATATCTAACACAATGTAAATGTTACAGAAATAGTTATAAGCCTAATGTGAGTACTGTATAAATAATTGCTAGCCATGTGGCAGATTCAAGTTGTACTTTTTATAACTTTCTGTAATTTCTCCCCTAATACATTTGATCTGTGGTTGGTTGAATCCACAGATACAGACCCCATAGATAACAGAGAGCTGACTGTATAGGTATAAATGGAGCGAATGATATAAAATATCATTAAATTAACAATGAAGTGATATTATCAGTTGGGGAATCTTGTTAAGGGGCTATGTAAGCCCTGTACTATTCTTGAACTTTTCTGTACAATTTGAAATTGTACAATTATTTCAAAACAAGTTGTATTCTGAGACCCTCCTGAGATTCTGACTGGCATGTTACTAATTTTCTTTTTTTTTTTTTTACTAACTAGTTTTATAAGCGAGTCTGTAGGGACTTGACCTGCCTATGATACTGTGTCTTTGCATGTGGATACATTTGTGTGTTTCTCTGGTGGGTTGGTTTGTTTTTGAGCTCTTCTTTGGGGTCCTTCAGTAGTTTATCTATACATGTAGCTTTTGCCTTCTTCTACTTAATTAGTCCTCTGGTATTTTTTGTTGTTGCTATTATAAAATGGAGCTGTTTTTGCCTACAAGTGGTGACAGGGATTGCTTCCTGTGACCCTTTTTGTCTGTAAAGGTTTAGAAATTATGTACTAATACAGCCTTTAAGTGAGGGGGGAAATTAATAACATCTCAGAACCCCTCAGGCTTAACTTAGGAAAAACCCACAGGGAGCCTGTGCTCTGCGGGCCCCAGAGATGCCAGTGGCCCTGCCCCTTTTCCAGCAGCTTTGGCCATCCTGCCCACAGAGGGGGTCATCTAAGCTGATACTGCAGTTACGGACAGGCAGCTGTCTCGTGGATGGCATTGGACCCCTTTGGCCTGCCCGGGAGCAGGTGTATGGCATCTCCAGCCGTTACAGAAGCAAACAGTGATAGGATGCTGCAGTCTCCTTGCTATTTGAGATTATGTCTAAAAATAGGACTGCCCACTCTGGGGTGGAATTCAGTTGTTTTTATGCCTAATTCTGAGAAACAGCTCAGAGATGGTGTTTTGTGTGTGCACACTCACTTGGGCACCTCGGTGCCTGTGCAGTGTTAGTGCCGGGTTTTCTGAAGTGAGGATTTCTATAAGTGCCTCTCTCTCCCACCTGCCCCTGGATAAGATATTTTTGAGATAGTGTGAGAGGTGTATTTTTAAAATAAAGTTAATGAAATTTTAAAGTGGTTATTTTCTACACAAGAATTAATGTCAATAGAAATGAAAAGGATGAAAATGCATCCACAATCCTGCCACCTTGAATAATGGAAGGGTTTTCATTTTTCTGTGCTGATTGGCCCTGGACCAAATGATTTCTAGATAGGTGCAACCATAGCACAGGTTATTTTCCTTCATCTTAGTATATAAAATAAGCATTTCTTATGGTGCTAGAATCTTCACAGTTGTTTTCAATGAGTATGTACCATTTCATTGAGTGAAAATACCATAATATATTTAATCATTTTCAGATGATAGAAAATTAGATTCTTGCCTGTCTTTACTGCTTGTAGATATCACTAGAGTGAATATGTTGGTACTTTGGTTTTTACTTGGTTGTTTTGAGATTTCTTTAGGATAAAAATCTAGTGAATAGAATTACTGGGTTGAAAGATATTAATATTTTTATTACCAAATGGCTTTTCCAAAGGGTTGTAATAATTCATGCTGCTTTTGTTATTGTTTGTACCAGTTTCACCCCAACTTCATCAGGTATCATATCATTTCTTCCTTTGAAAATTTAAAGCTAGAGTTTTGTGTCCCCACTTTTTGCCAGCATGTATTTGATCACAGGTGAAGGTGGATGTTTTTTGTAGCTTGCATGGCTAATATAATTCAGGTTTTCACCCTTAGAGAAGACTTTTTAGATCTGTGACATTCTCAGTTCAGTTCAGTCGCTCAGTCGTGTCCGACTCTTTGCAACCCCATGAATCACAGCACGCCAGGCTTCCCTCCCTGTCCATCACCCAACTCCCAGAGTTCACTGAGACTCATGTCCATCGAGTCACTGATGCCATCCAGCCATGTCATCCTCTGTCGTCCCCTTCTCCTCTTGCCCCCAATCCCTCCCCAGCATCAGAGTCTTCTCCAATGAGTCAGCTCTTCACATGAAAGTACTGGAGTTTCAGCTTTAGCATCATTCCTTCCAAAGAAATCCCAGGGCTCATCTCCTTCAGAATGGACTGGTTGGATCTCCCTGCAGTCCAAGGGACTCTCAAGAGTCTTCTCCAACACCAGAGTTCAAAAGCATCAATTCTTCAGCGCTCAGCCTTCTTCACAGTTCAACTTTCACGTCCATACATGACCACAGGAAAAACCATAGCCTTGACTAGATGAACCTTTGTTGGCAAAGTAATGTCTCTGCTTTTGAATATGCTATCTAGGTTGGACATAACTTTCCTTCCAAGGAGTAAGCGTCTTTTAATTTCATGGCTGCAGTCACCATCTGCAGTGATTTTGGAGCCCAGAAAAATAAAGTCTGACACTGTTTCCCCATCTATTTCCCATGAAGTGATGGGACTAGATGCCATGATCTTAGTTTTCTGAATGTTGAGTTTTAAGCCAACTTTTTCACTCTGCTCTTTCACTTTCATCAAGAGGCTTTTTAGTTCCTCTTCACTTTCTGCCATAAGGGTGTTGTCATCTGCATATCTGAGGTTATTGATATTTCTCCCAGCAGTCTTGATTCCAGCTTGTGTTTCTTCCAGTCCAGAGTTTCTCATGATGTACTCTGCATATAAGTTAAATAAGCAGGGTGACAATATACAGCCTTGACATACTCCTTTTCCTATTTGGAACCAGTCTCTTGTTCCATGTCCACTTCTAACTGTTGCTTCCTGACCTACATACAGATTTCTCAAGAGGCAGGTCAAGTGGTCTGGTATTCCCATCTCTTTCAGAATTTTCCACAGTTTATTGTGATCCACACAGTCAAAGGCTTTGGCATAGTCAATAAAGCAGAAATAGATGCTTTTCTGGAACTTTCTTGTTTTTTTCATGATCCAGCGGATGTTGGCAATTTGATCTCTGGTTCCTCTGCCTTTTCTAAAACCAGCTTGAACATCAGGAGGTTCACGTATTGCTGAAGCCTGGCTTGGAGAATTTTGAGCATTATTTTACTAGCGTGTGAGATGAGTGCAATTGTGCGGTAGTTTGAGCATTCTTTGGCATTGCCTTTCTTTGGGATTGGAATGAAAACTGACCTTTTCCAGTCCTGTGCCCACTGCTGAGTTTTCCAAATTTGCTGGCATGTCGAGTGCAGCACTTTCACAGCATCATCTTTCAGGATTTGGAATAGCTCCACTGGAATTCCATCACCTCCACTAGCTTTGTTCGTAGTGATGCTTTCTAAGGCCCACTTGACTTCACATTCCAGGATGTCTGGCTCTAGGTCAGTGATCACACCATCGTGATTCTCTGGGTCGTGAAGATCTTTTTTGTACAGTTCTTCTGTGTATTCTTGCCACCTCTTCTTGATATGTTCTGCTTCTCTTAGGTCTGTACCTTTTCTGTCCTTTATCAAGCCCATCTTTGCATGAAATGTTCCCTTGGTATCTCTAATTTTCTTGAAGAGATCTCTAGTCTTTCTTTCCCATTCTGTTGTTTTCCTCTATTTCTTTGCATTGATCTTTGAGGAAGGCTTTCTTATCTCTCCTTGCTATTCTTTGGAACTCTGCATTCAGATGCTATATCTTTCCTTTTCTCCTTTGCTTTTTGCTTCTCTTCTTTTCACAGCTATTTGTAAGGCCTCCCCAGACAGCCATTTTGCTTTTTTGGCATTTCTTTTCCATGGGGATGGTCTTGATCCCTGTCTCCTGTACAATGTCACGAACCTCCTGTGACATTCTAGTGGGTGTTTTTTCCTCTAGACTGTTGACTTGCACATTTTGATTGAGTTGGTTCCGTAAGCTGTTTTCTAGGCTCCCAAACCAGAGGACAAGCCAGCACCATCAGCACATTATCTTATTCTTAAGGCCGAATTGTCCTGAGACACCTGTAAGCCACTGAGAAAGATCTAAGCTCTGTTCATCGGCAAATAGAACATAGAATTTGAAATACCAAGTCAAATCTTCAAGCAAATCTTTTTGCCTGATCTACTTAAGAAGATCCCATGTTTGCACATACATAGAGCAAATAGCATAGAACTATCCAGGTACAGACAGTAAACTCAATTCTAGGAAATGTCAGATTCCTTTATCCAATGCCTCCCAATCTGTGCCAGTCTTGCTGCTGTTTCTCCGAAGGCTTCTGCCAGAAGTACAGACTGGGTTGGGGTGAGGATTCCATATGCCATCTGGACGTTTACTATGAATGTTTTGCTTGTTTTAACTTCTCTGAGCCTCACTTTACACAAAAAGGAGCACTAATACTTGTTTAGAGCGTGGTGAGGATTAAATACATTAATATTTATATAAAGTGCCTGGTGCAGTGTGTGACTTGTGTTAGACATGAAGAAAATAGGCAATCGCTATAGTTATTGTCTGTTAGGATTTTTGTTTTTGGCCATGCTGTATGGCGTGAAGAGTCTTAAGTTCCTTGACCAGGTAGCAGACCCATGCCTTCTGCAGTGGAAGTGCGGAGTTTTAACCACTGGACCGCCAGGGAAGTCCCAAAGTATTAGAAACTTATAACACCTGGAACAAGTGCTCCCTGCTCAGTTTATGGTACAGAGAGAGAAGGGAAAGTGGGTTTTGGAACCAAAAGAATATGAGCTATAGGTTATCAGCTTCAGTTTACCCTAGAAGAGTGACTTTTGGCAAATAACATAATTTATATATATATATATATTTTTTTTTTCCATATGTTGAAATACATGTAAAACTACCAGCACCTCACACACAGAATAAATGGTAGATATTATCATCAATAGCATATACCTTAGATAGTGGTTAGAGGCAAATCCTTCCCAAATGGTTAAAGGGCTTCCCTGGTGGCTCAAATGGTAAAGAATCTGCCTGTGATGCAGGAGACCTGGGTTTGATCCCTGGGTTGGGAAGATATTACCTGGAGAATCGCCACAGACAGAGGAGCCTGGCGGGCTACAGTCCATAGGGTCGCACAGAGTCGGACACGACTGAGCGACTGAGCACAAAGGCAAATGCACTGCACTGTTTGTTTTATTAGCAGAGAAAAGCCAACAGATGACCTGCTTTAAGGAAGACTTGTGAAAAAGGTCACATTTCCAGTACTCTTTCTGGGAACCATGTGACCTGACTTAGCAGCAAGGAACTGTGGACCTAGGGATGTTTCAGAGATGGCCTCAAGGTGAGGGCAGGGCGACAGCACAGAGGGATCTGAGCAGGTCTGTTTGAAAGGGCAGAGAGGAGCAGAAACTGGGAGGGGAGGATGCCGGAGGGCCACAGGCATGTGGAGAGGCAGTGCTACCCATACAGCTGGTGAAGAAAAGCTGTTCCAAGAGATTGGTCCAGGGGAAGAGAGATGTTATTCTAGTCCAAGAAAGATGAAAATGGCAGTGACAAGGCTGGAGAGGTAAAGGGCAAATACAGGTGGCGGAGAAGTTGCAGGATTAGATAACACCTTAAATACAGAGAGTTCAAGCAAAAAATGAGTTTGGGGTCATTCTAGGGCATCTTCCTTAGAGTATCTAAGAGATGTTCGTGGTTCTCCTTGGGCATAGGAAGTTGGGTCAGTTGAGGAAAGAACATTTTTGTCGTTGAGAATGAGTTGGTGACTGCCTAAAAATGTATCTTGTCATCGTTATAGAGATTAATCCAGCCACAAGTGACACTGAATAGTCTTTACGTGCAAAAGTGACTTCTGTTTCACCAGCACCACCACGAAAAGAAGGCTGGAGGCCTTGTCTGCTGTCCCTGTGTGATCATTAAAAGCATTACCATGTTCATGGCATTTAATAAGTCCTGTAGACCTGACCCAGCCCATCCCTCGTGGTCAGGGTTCCAACCAGTTTAGGATCCTGGACGTTTCTTTCTTCCTTACAGCTTGGCTGTGCATTGTGTCTGGCGTTTCTAGGTGTTTTGTTATGGGAGGACTTTTAGACCTTGAGGTATATTGCATGAAATAGAAGTCTCTCACTCCCCAAATAAAAAATATGTTCCTCTGAAATCCTAGGATTGAGAGAGGAACGATACTAGTCGGAGTCCTGGTAGAAAACAGACGGCACACAGAGATGGAATCATTTCAGGAGCATTTATTTCCTTCAGGCATCTGGAAGCTTCTGTTCCAGACATGAAGAGTTGTGATAGAGGAACTAGGATCTGCCCGGCTGTTGGGAGAACCACGCTTGGGATGGTCAGGGAAGCCTCTCCTGGCCATTCAAACTGAAGCCCCCCAGTGAGTGGTTCCCAGGAGCTCATGGGGAAGCTGCCGTGAATCCGTGTCTACTGCAACCACCTCTGGGAGTGTAAAACCTCTCGTTTTCTTCTGCCTTTCAAATCTTTCTTGTGCTTCTCTTTGTAAACTCTAGTCTGGATTATGCTGGAGAAGCGTTCTGGAAAGGTAGCTTCCAGCTTCTGATCTGCAGAGAACTTAGAAAGAGGGTGTTCACAGTGCTGCTGAGTTGTCCACAGTGCAGACTGGGACTGTTTACCAAGGGTGAGCAGGGACTTGGGGACACCAGTGGAGAAAGTGGCGTCTCCTGGGCTGGCAGCAGTAGGGTTGCTACCCCTGCGCCCGTAAGGTGGGAGGAGGAAGCTGTTCTGGAGGCTGGAGAGGAGGGATCTCAGCCACTGTAGAAGGGGCACCAGGACGGTAAATTCCTCCTCTCACCTCTTCCTGCCTCTTCCCAGACAACTGGACCAGAACCCAGAGGGGTGGTGGAGCCTCCTGAGTCCCTGTGGGTGACCCTCACAGAACAGAGCGTAGGATGGAGGTGGGTGAGGAGTAAAGTTGGAGAGAAAGCAGAATAATCCACCAGACAAGAGCCTTATGTGTTGTCAACATCTTGGGGTTAAAACATTTTTTTCAAGGCAAGGAAAGATATGAGCAGAAAATCAAGGGTTAACCCGAAATAAAAGAGGAAGCAGGTACTTGAAAAGATCCCTCAAGGAAACTGTCTGAAGGGAGTTTGGAAAACTGTAGAGAAGAGAATGGTTTGGGGAGTGAGACAGTGTTGGACACAGGAAGGAAGACAGAGATTAGTGTCCGTTTTCTACCAGACAGCAAGGTTGCTGGCACAGGCGTAGGGTGGAGGGTGTGGGTGCGCGCCAGAAGCAGTGCTTGTCCTGAGGTCTCACGTGGACTCTGAATCATGGCCCCTGAAACAAAAAAGGCTTAATTCTGGACCTCACCAGTGCACCTCCACAGCTCTCCTGAAACCATTCAGGAGGTTAGGAAAATGGGAGAAAACCAGGAAAGGGGAGAATTGGGGAGGGGGGTAGCGTTAGTAGACTTTTCAGCGTGTGGCTTGCTTCCTTTTAAAGTATCACATTTTCTTTACCACATGTATACTCATTCAGACGAGGGGATTCAGATGTTTATCACTGTTAATCATGATGCTGTAAAGCTGATTACACTGACGGCTTTGCTTCTTTTAAATGGTGGGACAGTATTGGATCAATGTGTTAGCAGCTTGCCTGCCTGGCCCACTGCCTGCTAAGTCACTTCAGTTGTGTCCAGCTCTTTGCAATGCCATGGACTGTAGCCCGCCAGGCTCCTCTGTCGATGGGATTCTCCAGGCAAGAGTACTGGAGTGGGTTGCCATTTCCTTCTCCAGGGGATCTTCCCGACCCAGGGGTTGATACGGGGTTGAACCCGTATCTCTTTCGTCTCTGCATGTATCACTAGTGATTAGTAGCTTATTTGTATGCTAATGCTGAAACTAAAATATTCTGGATTTACATTTTCAATTGCTAGTACACTTGGGAGTGATTTTTTTTTCCCCCTCATCTAGTCCCAAAACCACAATTCTAATAGTAGGGAGGATGACATTGTTATACAGTACAGGAGACCTCCAAGTAGGGCCAAGAGCAGACCTCTGAAGGAACCACACCCACACCTGTCTCCCTCTCTGGAGATGGGGTTTTCCAAGGATCCTGGCAGCCAGGGGTGGGGAGTGCTGATGCTAAGGGTTCTTTGCTTCCTAGCAGTGCTTATTTAGGAAAAATTTGGAGCAAGTGGCAACATTGTCTATATATTCAGTTTTCAGAAGCCTGATTTTATTTGCAGAACGATTAATTAAACTACATGTAAGGTATTTATTTATGGAGAGATTGTCTCTCAAGGAAGCTTTCCATTAAACTACCAGATTTAATCTTTTTGTTCTGTTTAAGCCGTGCATTCTCAATGTCGTGAGAATGACATTCTCAATGTCATTCTCAAAGTCGTGTCTCTTTTGTGACCCCATGGACTGTAGCTGGCCAGCTCCTTTGTCCACAGCCTTTCAGCTGCCTTTTATTATGTAAAGAAGGCCTTTGGCTCTGAGAGCCAGGGTAGAAGAACACTACAAACAGGAAAGATAACCTGTGTGGACAGAAGCGGTCCTGATTATCTTAACTCCTCTCCAGGTGGCATATTTCCTACGAGAGGGAAACAGAGAAGGTGGAGGCACCCACTTTCCAGGCCGACCTGTGACTGGACCAGTACAGTTGTCACTGACCACGTCTTCTTCCCTCTGGTTTGAGGTGCTGAGAACGTGGCCTGAAGGGCAGACTGCCCGGCCAGCCTTGTGAACTCTGGGCTTCAGTTTCCTCTCCTGGAAGATGAGGATACTGGTTTTGTGAGGATTCGATGAGTTGGTGCTTGTAAAGTGCTGGTACGGTGTCAGGCACTGCAGCAGACACTCCAGTAGGAGTCACCTGGTGCCCAGCAGATCTGCTGCAACACAGAGAATAGCAGTCTAGGAGGTTGAGAAGCGCTTTCCTTTAGATGCTGAGATTATTTGTACTTGAATGTTTAAGGGTGACTTTGGGTCATGTGATCATATCATCAAACTTAATATCCAAGTAGTAGACTTGTCTAGCTGTTTAGACTTAAGATATTTCAGGAAGAAGTGGCTCAAGCTTTTCGGAGTTTGGAGTTACCTGACCGTCTTCAGCTCCGATCCCTGTTTGCTTTCTGCAGTCTCCTCACAGTCCTCATGTGGGCTTGAGTTGGGTTTTTTCCCCCTGGAACTGGAGAATTTTACAGGCAGAGTCTTAAGTGTCATCTAGCTTTCAGATCCATCATATTCTGCCTTCCCTTCCTGCCCTCCTCTCATAAGCAGTGGCACTCTGCCGCCACTGTACAGAAGCTGTAGCCCAGTTCTCTAGGGCTTACAGAACGCCTGCCATGTGCTCCTTACTGTTTTCATGACAGGAGGACCACAGCAAGGCGCCACGTCTCTGCCCTTGGAAGTTTGCGTTCTGTTGGGGTGGGGGCTGTGTGTCTGTGCTTGTTGCGAATGAACACTGAGGAGGAAACTAGCAGGGGAATCAGGAAGGCCCAGGTGAGCGTGTGGAGGGAGCTGGCCAGGGGAAGGCCGAACTGGTTAGGGAACGTTTGTCCAGAGGCTGGGGAGGAAGTAAAGGGGCCAGCCAGTGCCTGGAGAAAGAGCTAATAAGTTTCCTTGTGGAAAGGCTGGTGGCCCGTCCCAGAAGCAAGGAGACGACAACAGAACTAGAGCAGAGAGTGGCAGAGGAGGAGGTGAGAGAGGTCATGAGGTGGGGGCGGCCCTCCCAGGCCAGCTCCACTTGGGATGCGATGGGGAGCTACTGCAGGGCTTGGACATGAGGAAGCGACTTAACCTTTAAAAAGGACCACGGCCTTTCCTGCTGGCAACTCCTTTTTCAGCTCCCCTGAGAGGGAATTTAAAAGGTAGGAAAACTTTGTAGGAAAACTTTGTCTTAACCTACCCATGTGTGTTTTGTAATTTCTGTTTTGAATAATTGATTTTAAAATCCTTTGGAGCAGTTTGGCCTTGTCTTCTTCATCTCTCACTCTGAGAAGGAGACAGGCCCAGGTGAAAGGCAAAATAAAATCAGCTTTTGATTAATTGTGCAAGAGGACTATTATATTACATGAGAATTACATTGACTAAGGCAGTGCAGTGTTGACCGAGTCAGATGACTTTGGGAAGAGTCTAGGTCCTAAGCTCAGTGGAGTCTAATTTTCCTCTGTATCTTTTGCTGCCCTTCTGTGTGACTTGTTTGAATCCCCTCCTTCATAGGAATGGCCGTAGTAACCTTGTGAACACTATATTGGCGAGTCAGAAACCACATGGGGGTCAGAGATGCTAAAACTTCTTGCACACCTCCGGAAAAATCTGGAAGAATCATCACTGCTACTTTGGCTGATGCTGCCTAGTCCATTTGCATGGGAATTGAGGATGGGGGCACGGGGTGGGGGGGAGGGTCTTGGACATATTTAAGTGTCAAGAGGTTAACCCCCTAAGATTTTATGTCTGGCTGAAGCAGTAAGGCACCCATGCAGTGATAAGAGTTGAGTGTCCTGGGGTCACCCAGCATCACAGGTTGTTGGTAGTTATAGTAAACCTTCAAGATCATGCATTAGGATATACAAAGCTGACTTCTGTTTTAAGTTGGGGAGGGAATAGGCCAGGGGAGTGACTGCCTCGCCATTATGTGAGGCTCTCATGTAATGTTCAGTGATCAGTCTAATAATATATGGAACAAACTAAATGAATGTGTTTTTTTCTCACCTCTCCCCCACCATAACTGGAAGACTTATTCTAAAATAGCTGGATATTTTATTGACAATAATAATATAGCCCCATATTTTAACCCAATTGAATGGGGCTCCTTTGTTAAGAGTGAGGTCTTTACTGTAGTGAAGTGTACTGTAGTTTGTGTTTACCCAGAGTGTTTTCTTTTCCTACTACCACAGACTTTGGCCTCACACTTATGACCATTTCTCTGTGTATTTGCGTCTTTAGAAACGGACAGGATAAGAAATAGGAAAGTGAAAGTCGCTCAGTCGTGTCCGACTCTTTGCAACCCCATGAACTATACGGTCCATGGAATTCTCCAGGCCAGAATACTGGAGTGGGTAGCCTTTCCCTTCTCCAGGGAATCTTCCCAACCCAGGGATCAAACCCAGGTCTCCCGTATTGCAGGCAGATTCTTTACCAGCTGAGCCATAAGGGAAGCCCAGATAAGAAATAAAGGAGATATAATTAACTTCACCTGGGCATCTGAATTTCCGTGTCCTCTCCGTCTCTAAACTTGGCTTTGTTTGTCCTGGGGAGATGCGTGTCTAATGCTTCTCTTTTCTCCTTCTGGTTCTAGGAGGGCTGCTGGCCTGCTGCGGCGCTGCTGAGCAGTATGCAGTCCTTCCGGGAGCAAAGCAGTTACCACGGGAACCAGCAGAGCTACCCCCAGGAGGTGCACGGCTCATCCCGGATAGAGGAGTTCAGCCCTCGCCAGGCCCAGATGTTCCAGAATTTTGGGGGTGCTGGTGGTGGCGGTGGCGGTGGCGGCAGCGGCGGCAGCAGCGGTGGTGGACGACGAGCGGCGGCGGCGGCGGCGGCCGCGATGGCCAGCGAGACCTCTGGCCATCAGGGCTACCAGGGCTTCAGAAAGGAGGCTGGAGACTTCTACTACATGGCAGGCAACAAGGACCCCGTGGCCACAGGAACCCCGCAGCCGCCTCCTCGAAGGCCTTCCGGGCCCGTGCAGAGCTACGGACCCCCCCAGGGGAGCAGCTTTGGCAATCAGTATGGCAGTGAGGGTCACGTGGGCCAGTTTCAAGCACAGCACTCTGCCCTTGGCAGCGTGTCTCATTACTCGCAGGATTACACGGGGCCATTCTCTCCAGGGAGTGCTCAGTACCAGCAGCAGCCTTCCAGCCAGCAGCAGCAGCAGCAGCAAGTGCAGCAGCTGCGGCAGCAGCTCTACCAGTCCCATCAGCCCCTGCCGCAGGCCGCCAGCCAGCCGGCGTCCGGCACCTCGCACCTGCAGCCCATGCAGCGGCCCTCAACTCTGTCGGCCTCAGCCGCCGGCTACCAGCTGAGAGTGGGGCAGTTCGGCCAGCACTACCAGTCTTCTGCCACCGCCGCCTCCTCCTCCTTCCCATCACCGCAGCGTTTCAGCCAGTCTGGGCAGAGCTATGACGGCAGTTACAGTGTGAACACCGGATCGCAGTACGAAGGGCATAACGTGGGCTCCAACGCACAGGCTTATGGAACACAATCCAATTACAGCTATCAGCCTCAATCTATGAAGAATTTCGAACAGGCCAAGATTCCACCAGGGACCCAGCAGGGGCAGCAGCAACAGCAGCAGCAGCAGCAGCAGCAGCACCCCCCTCAGCATGTGATGCAGTATTCCAACGCCGCCACCAAGCTGCCCCTGCAAAGCCAGGTCGGGCAGTACAGCCAGCCCGAGGTTCCCGTGAGGTCCCCCATGCAGTTTCACCAGAACTTCAGCCCCATCTCTAACCCTTCCCCAGCTGCCTCCGTGGTTCAGTCTCCAAGCTGTAGCTCTACCCCGTCTCCGCTCACACAGAGTGGGGAGAACCTCCAGTGTGGGCAAGGCAATGTGCCAATGGGCTCCAGAAACAGAATCCTGCAGTTAATGCCTCAGCTCAGCCCAACCCCGTCGATGATGCCCAGTCCCAACTCTCACGCTGCGGGCTTCAAAGGGTTCGGGCTGGAAGGGGTGCCTGAAAAGCGGCTGACCGATCCTGGCTTGAGTAGTTTGAGTGCCCTGAGTACGCAGGTGGCCAACCTTCCTAATACGGTTCAGCACATGCTACTTTCTGACGCCCTGACCCCTCAGAAGAAGACCTCCAAGAGGCCTTCCTCGTCATCCAAGAAAACAGACAGCTGCCCAAACTCGGAAGGCTCCTCACAGGCCGAAGAACAACTGAAGTCCCCGATGGCAGAGTCACTGGATGGAGGCTGCTCCAGCAGTTCTGAGGATCAAGGCGAGAGGGTGAGGCAGCTGAGTGGCCAGAGCACAAGCTCGGACACTACCTACAAGGGCGGGGCCTCGGAAAAGGCAGGCTCCTCACCAGCACAGGGTGCTCAGAACGAAGCCCCCCGACTCAGCACCAGTCCTGCAGCCCGAGAAGAGACCGCCTCACCGGGTGCCAAGGACACACCACTGTCATCTGAGGGCAACCCAAAAGTCAACGAGAAGACAGTTGGGGTGATTGTCTCCCGGGAAGCCATGGCAGGCCGGGTGGAAAAGCCTGGTGGACAGGACAAAGGCTCCCAGGAGGAGGATCCTGCAGCCACACAGAGGCCACCCAGCACCGGGGGGGCAAAGGAAACCAGCCACGCGTCACTTCCACAGCCAGAGCCTCCAGGAGGAGGCAGTAAAGGAAACAAGAGTGGAGACAGTAACTCCAACCACAACGGGGAAGGGAATGGCCAGACTGGGCACCCCGCAGGGGGCTCTGGTTTCACAGGCAGGACTGAGCCCAGCAAATCTCCTGGAAGCCTGCGCTATAGTTACAAAGACAGTTTTGGGTCAGCCGTGCCGAGAAACATTAGCAGCTTTGCTCAGTATCCTACAGGACAAGATAAAGGGGACTTCACCAGCCACGGGGAGCGAAAGGGTAGAAATGAGAAGTTCCCCAGCCTCCTGCAGGAGGTGCTTCAGGGTTACCACCACCACCCTGACAGGAGGTACTCCCGGAGTTCTCAGGAGCACCAGGCCATGGCTGGCAGCCTCGAAGGAGCCACAAGGCCTAATGTCTTAGTGAGTCAGACCAATGAGTTAGCTAGCAGGGGCCTTCTGAACAAAAGCATTGGGTCCCTGTTAGAAAACCCCCACTGGGGCCCCTGGGAAAGGAAGTCAAGTGGCACGGCTCCTGAGATGAAACAGATCAATTTGGCCGACTACCCAATTCCCAGAAAGTTTGAAATAGAGCCTCCATCGTCAGCCCATGAGCCCGGGGGTTCCCTCTCTGAGAGAAGATCGGTCATCTGTGACATTTCTCCACTAAGACAGATTGTCAGAGACCCGGGGGCTCACTCGCTAGGACACATGGGCGCCGACACCAGACTTGGGAGGAATGAACGTCTCAATCCCAGTTTAAGTCAGTCAGTCATTCTTCCAGGTGGGCTGGTGTCCATGGAAACAAAGCTGAAATCCCAGAGTGGGCAGATAAAAGAGGAAGACTTTGAACAGTCCAAGTCCCAAGCTAGTTTCAACAACAAGAAATCGGGAGACCACTGCCACCCTGCTAGCATCAAGCACGAGTCTTACCGAGGCAACGCCAGCCCCGGAGCCTCTACCCATGATTCCATCTCAGACTACGGCCCGCAGGACAGCAGACCCACACCAGTGCGGCGAGTCCCCGGCAGAGTTGGCGGTCGGGAGGGCATGAGGGGTCGATCCCCTTCTCAGTATCATGACTTTACAGAAAAGTTGAAGATGTCCCCTGGGAGGAGCAGAGGCCCAGGGGGCGACCCTCATCACATGAGCCCACACATGACCTTCTCCGAGAGGGCCAACAGGAGTTCTTTGCACGCTCCCTTTTCTCCCAATTCGGAAAGCCTGGCCTCTGCTTATCACACAAACACGCGTGCTCATGCTTATGGGGACCCCAGTGCAGGTTTGAATTCCCAGCTTCATTACAAGAGACAGATGTACCAACAGCAGCAAGAGGAATATAAGGACTGGGGTGGCAGTTCTGCTCAGGGAGTGATCGCTGCGGCTCAGCACAGGCAAGAGGGACCCCGCAAGAGTCCACGGCAGCAGCAGTTTCTCGACCGAGTCCGGAGCCCCTTGAAGAATGACAAAGATGGTATGATGTATGGCCCACCAATGGGGACGTACCATGACCCCAGTGGTCAGGACGGCGGGCGCTGCCTTATGTCTAGTGATGGTCTTTCTAACAAAGGCATTGAACTGAAGCACGGCTCCCAGAAGTTACAGCAAGAATCTTGTTGGGATCTCTCTCGGCAGACTTCTCCAGCCAAAAGCGGCGGCCCCCAGGGCTGTCCAATCAGAAAAGGTATGGACCACCCCACGAGACCGACGGACACGGGCTTGCGGAATCTACGCAGTCATCCAAACCGAGTAACGTTATGCTGAGACTTCCAGGTCAAGAGGATCATTCTTCTCAAAACCCCTTAATCATGAGGAGGCGTGTCCGTTCTTTTATCTCTCCCATTCCCAGTAAGAGACAGTCACAGGATGTGAAGAACAGCAACACTGAAGATAAAGGGCGCCTGCTTCACCCTGCAAAGGAAGGCACGGACAAAGCGTACAATTCCTATGCCCATCTTTCTCACAGTCAGGAGATCAAGTCCATCCCTAAGAGGGAGTCCTCCAAGGATCTTCCAAGTCCAGATAGTAGGAACTGCCCTGCAGTCACCCTTACAAGTCCTGCTAAGACCAAAATCCTGCCCCCGAGGAAAGGCCGGGGGTTGAAACTGGAAGCTATCGTCCAGAAGATCACATCCCCAAACATTAGGAGGAGTGCGTCCTCGAACAGCGCAGAGGCTGGGGGAGACACGGTTACTCTTGACGACATCCTGTCTTTGAAAAGCGGTCCTCCGGAAGGTGGGAGCGGTGCTGTTCCGGACGCTGAGCTGGAGAAGAGAAAGGGCGAGGTGATAGCTGAGCTGGCCTGTCCCACAAGCCAGGAGCTAAGCGGAGAAAAGCCTCTGGCCCGGTCTTCGGAGGAGTGGCGCGGTGGTGGGGATGACAAGGTGAAGACGGAGACGCACCCCGACACGGTTGCCACTGGGAAGGAGCCCCCTGGTGCCATGGCATCCGCAACCTCACAGAAGCCTGGGAGTAACCAAGGGAGACCAGATGGGTCCCTGGGCGGGACAGCACCTTTAATCTTTCCTGACTCAAAGAATGTACCTCCAGTGGGCACATTGGCTCCCGAGGCAAACCCCAAGGCTGAAGAGAAAGAGAGCGATGCTGTGACGATTTCCCCCAAACAGGAGGGCTTCCCCCGAAGGGTTACTTCCCCTCAGGAAAGAAGAAAGGGAGACCCATTGGTAGCGTGAATAAGCAGAAGAAACAGCAGCAGCCCCCGCCGCCACCCCCTCAGCCCCCTCAGATAGCAGAGGGTTCTGCCGATGGAGAGCCAAAGCCAAAAAAGCAGAGGCAGCGGAGGGAGCGAAGGAAGCCCGGGGCGCAGCCCAGGAAGCGGAAAACCAAGCAGGCCGTTCCCATTGTAGAACCCCAAGAACCGGAGATCAAGCTGAAGTACGCCACCCAGTCCCTGGATAAAACCGATGCCAAGAACAAGTCTTTTTTCCCTTATATCCACGTAGTAAATAAGTGTGAACTTGGAGCCGTGTGTACAATCATCAACGCCGAGGAGGAGGAACAGACCAAATTGGTGAGGGGGCGGAAGGGCCAGCGGTCCCTGACGCCTCCGCCCAGCAGCACCGAGAGCAAGGTCCTCCCAGCCTCGTCCTTCGTGCTGCAGGGTCCGGTGGTGACAGAGTCTTCTGTGAGGGGGCACCTGGTTTGCTGTCTGTGCGGCAAGTGGGCCAGTTACCGGAACATGGGCGACCTCTTTGGACCCTTTTACCCCCAAGATTATGCAGCCACTCTCCCCAAGAATCCACCTCCCAAGAGGGCCGCAGAAACGCAGAGCAAGGTGAAGGTCCGGCACAAAAGCGCTTCGAACGGCTCCAAGACGGACACTGAGGAGGAGGAAGAGCAGCAGCAGCAGAAGGAGCAGAGGAGCCTGGCTGCGCACCCCAGGTTTAAGCGGCGACACCGCTCGGAAGACTGTGCCGGAGGCCCCCGGTCCCTGTCCAGGGGGCTCCCTTGTAAAAAAGCCACCACCGAGGGCAGCAGCGAAAAGACTGTTTTGGACTCAAAGCCCTCTGTGCCCACCACTTCAGAAGGTGGCCCCGAGTTGGAGTTACAAATCCCTGAACTACCTCTCGACAGCAATGAATTTTGGGTCCACGAGGGTTGTATTCTCTGGGCCAATGGAATCTACCTGGTCTGTGGCCGGCTCTATGGCCTGCAGGAAGCGCTGGAAATAGCCAGAGAGATGGTGAGTACAAGAAATCCCCCCACTGCAGCTCTCGGTTACTTCCTTTGGGTTCTTTTTCTTCCACCTTCATTTGTTTCAGCTGTACTTTTTATTCTTACGAATTGCACGATTATTCCTCCACAGTAAAGCCCAAGACTAATGGACAGCCCAGGGAACACAGCTAGTGCTTTGTAATAACTGAGTGGAGTGTGACCTTGAAAAACTGTGAGTCACTGTGTCGTATACCTGTAACTTATACAATAAGTACATCAATAATAATAAAGCCCCTAGGCCCAAATGATGGACAGAAAATGAAGTAATTTAGACATTTGTTTAGCTTTTATTTTTATCAGTAATTTGTATTCACAGGTTATGCAGGGTCATATTAGTCTCCTTTGGCTCATTAAAACAAACATCAGTGTTTCACCGCTTCTCAAACCTGTCCTCTGCCAGTTTCCTCTGTTTCTGAGCAAAATAAGCTTTTACTGCTGTTTGAGTTATCTGTGGATCTTTTCTTTCATTTTTCAACATCTGTCTCTGTAATATTGATGAAATTAATACTGTGGTTATAACTTCTTTCTTTTAAAACTTTTTACTTCCCTAGAATTACTCATTCATGTTTTTATTTGCTTTTTATCTTCTTGGACCACACATTTCTGATGCAAACTTTCCAAGGGGGTTTTTGTTCTTCAGGTCTGTTTTTCTGGGGCATTCTTTATTGTCGTCATCATCTACTTCTTTCCTCTGTTGAATGCTCTTTTCTTACTCATGTCTTCACCTTACTTGATCTGGGCCACATTTAATGGTGTGCATCATCCTTTAGCATTTTCATGAGAAAAAGCATGCCTGGGAGGCAGTATGTTGAGATCGTGTGAATCCAGATGTCTTTTCTCCATCTTCTTGTTTAACAGAAGGTTGCTTGGGTATAGAATCTAGTTGTCTCTCGCTGTCTTAGAGTCATGGTTCCTGACCTTTTCTCTAGTTCCTAGAGGAGGTGTTACAGTTGACTGGAACTGCTCTCATTTTCAGGCCTTAATTTTGCATTGAGTCTTTCTCCTCTGAAAGTCTGAGGATCTTCTCATTTCCCTAGAGTTCTGAAATCTCAAACGATAGGCCTTTGGTGGCCTTTTCATGTACTGGCTGGTGCTATGAGATCTTGCCATCTGTAACTCATAGCTGTTAGATCAGGAAGATTGTCGGGTGTTATTTTTTTGATAATTTCCTGTTTTCTCTATTCTCTCCTTCTGCTGGAAATCTTATTAATTAGGAATTGTACCTCCTGGCTTAACCTTCTGGCTTTGTCTTTTCTTTCTCGTTCTGTGTTCTAACTCTTTTTGTTCTGATTTCTCCATGCTTTCTTCAACTTCATCTGATAAACCTTTATTTATCTTCATTTCTAATATTTTCAACAACTTTTTTCTTCTCTGACTGTTTCTCTGAGGGGACAGTTACCTGGTTAAATTGGGGTAAGTAAGGGACCTGCTGCTGCTGCTGCTAAGTTGCTTCAGTCATGTCCAACTCTGTGCGACCCCATGGCAGCCCACCAGGCTCCCCCATCCCTGGGATTCTCCAGGCAAGAACACCGGAGTGGATTGCCATTTCCTCCTCCAGTGCATGAAAATGAAAAGTGAAAGGGAAGTTGCTCAGTCGCGTCCGACTCTTAGCGACCCCGTGGACTGCAGCCTACCAGGCTCTGCCATCCATGGGATTTTCCAGGCAAGAGTACTGGAGTGGAGTGCCAGGGACCTAGCTCCTCATAAAAACTTGGAGCGAATGCTCTGGTTTCCAGTCCTGTCTCACACCCCCACTTTCTGAGCGTTGCAGTTCCCAGGCTCCGGACCGCGAGGCAACTGGCTTTCAGCGGCTCCCCTCCTGCACGTGTTTTCTGCTTGCTTTCCATCAGCTGAAGCGCTTGTTGTGTCTGTTCTGGTTCTGGTTTTTAGAATTTGGACATCTCCTATGTGTTGTTTCCCTGCCTTTTCTTCATGTCCTCATTAATTTGTCTATTCCATTGATAAGGTTATTCCTTTTTTTTTTATGGAAACAGATGTGTGCATGCTTGTTTAGTCTGTGATGTATAGTCAGATGAGAGATTTGTGTGTTGATTTATATTTAAAACATACTTGACACAGGTACTGATGACTTCCAGTCATACTTAATAAGTGTTTTATCAGCCAAGATCATAGTATTCTTGGACACTTTATACTGTCCTCTCCCTCCCCACTACGTCTTCCCCACAAAGCTCTGTTTTATCACTGCATTATCCCCAGAATTTATAACAGTGTCTGAGAAAAAGGAAGCGCTCGTAAACTATAGTCAAGGATGTAATCAGTGTGAAATTTACATATATTTTAGATGAGAACATTCTAATTCTGCCTCACAAGGATCTCACCTTCCCCTCTTAGACTGTTTCCCTATCCCCTTACTTCCTCGCAGGATTTTTTCTTCCCCTTTCCCCTCTCCACCATCAGTGTCACTCCCAAACCCCATGTTTGAAGTAGATTTGCTTCTTAGACACACAGCTTTTTTTTTTTTTCTGATCACACTGCTTGGCTTACAGGATCTCAGTTCCTTGACCAGGGGTTGAACCTGGGTCATGGCAGTGAAAGCCCAGAATCCTAACCACTAGGACACCAGGGAGCTCCCCCACAGTGGCATTTGTGACAGTCCTGAAGGGACATAGCATTTAAGACCCTAAAGTATTGGGTTGCCAGAAAGTTCTTATGGGTTTTCTTGTAACAAATTTTTTGGCCAAGTCAGTACAGAATTCTTCAGTAGGTTCTGAGAGCTCAGTTCAGTTCAGTTCAGTCACTCAGTCGTGTCCGACTCTTTGCGACCCCATGAATCGCAGCACGCCAGGCCTCCCTGTCCATCACCAACTCCCGGAGTTCATCCAGACTCGTGTGCATCGAGTCAGTGATGCCATCCAGCCATCTCATCCTCTGTCCCCTTCTCCTCGTGCCCCCAGTCCCTCCCAGCATCAGAGTCTTTTCCAATGAGTCAACTCTTCACATGAGGTGGCCAAAGTACTGGAGTTTCAGCTTTAGCATCATTCCTTCCAAAGAAATCCCAGGGCTCATCTCCTTCAGAAGGACTGGTTGGATCTCCTTGCAGTCCAAGGGACTCTCAAGAGTCTTCTCCAACACCACAGTTCAAAAGCATCAATTCTTCAGTGCTCAGCCTTCTTCACAGTCCAGCTCTCACATCCATACATGACCACAGGAAAGACCATAGCCTTGACTAGGCGAACCTTTGTTGGCAAAGTGATGTCTCTGCTTTTGAATATGCTATCTAGGTTGGACATAACTCCTTCCAAGGAGTAAGCGTCTTTTAATTTCATGGCTGCAGTCACCATCTGCAGTGATTTTGGAGCCCAGAAAAATAAAGTCTGACACTGTTTCCACGGTTTCCCCATCTATTTCCAATGAAGTGATGGGACCAAATGCCATGATCTTCGTTTTCTGAATGTTGAGCTTTAAGCCAACCTTTTCACTCTCCTCTTTCACTTTCATCAAGAGGCTTTTAATTCCTCTTCACTTTCTGCCATAAGGGTGTTGTCATCTGCATATCTGAGGTTATTGATATTTCTCCCAGCAATCTTGATTCCAGCTTGTGCTTCTTCCAGTCCAGCATTTCTCATGATGTACTCTGCATATAAGTTAAATAAGCAGGGTGACAATATACAGCCTTGACATACTCCTTTTCCTATTTGGAACCACTGTGTTCTTCCATGTCCAGTTCTAACTGTTGCTTCCTGACCTGCATACAAATTTCTCAAGAGGCAAGTCAGGTGGTCTGGTATTCCCATCTCTTTCAGAATTTTCCACAGTTTATTATGATCCACACAGTCAAAGGCTTTGGCATAGTCAAGAAAGCAGAAATAGATGCTTTTCTGGAAGTCTCTTGCTTTTTCAATGATCCAGAGGATGTTGGCAATTTGATCTCTGGTTCCTCTGCCTTTTCGAAAACCAGCTTGAACATCTGGAAGTTCACGGTTCACATATTGCTGAAGCCTGGCTTGGAGAATTTTGAGCATTATTTGACTAGCGTGTGAGATGAGTGCAGTTGTGCAGTAGTTTGAGCTTTCTTTGGCATTGCCTTTCTTTGGGATTGGAATGAAAACTGACCTTTTCCAGTCCTGTGGCCACTGCTGAGTGTTCCAAATTTGCTGGCATGTCGAGTGCAGCACTTTCACAGCATCATCTTTCAGGATTTGAAATAGCTCCACTGGAATTCCATCACCTCCACTAGGTTTGTTCGTAGTGATGCTTTCTAAGGCCCACTTGACTTCACATTCCAAGATGTCTGGCTCTAGGTCAGTGATCACACCATCGTGATTATCTTGGTCGTGAAGACCTTTTTTGTACGGTTCTTCTGTGTATTCTTGCCACCTCTTCTTGATATGTTCTGCTTCTGTTAGGTCCATACCTTTTCTGTCCTTTATCGAGCCCATCTTTGCATGAAATGTTCCCTTGATATCTCTAATTTTCTTGAAGAGATCTCTAGTCTTTCCCATTCTGTTGTTTTCCTCTATTTCTTTGCATTGATCACTGAAGAAGGCTTTCTTATCTCTTCTTGCTATTCTTTGGAACTCTGCATTCAGATGCTTATATCTTTCCTTTTCTCCTTTGCTTTTCGTGACCTATTAATCATCATCTTGCCCAGTTGATGGCCAGCTTTCCTCTGAAGCTTACAGTATTTGGTGGGCTGGTTTGTTGTTAGTTTTTGGTGTGTGTTCCTGTCCAGTGATGGCCTGAATCCTAAATCAGTAGGCTAAATCCTTCTCAGCAGATCACTAGATCCTCTGTCTCAATTCAAGCCTAGTTCATAGAAGGTCGAGAATACCCTACAGTGATGTGACCACCCTAAATCACAGCCCCTCCATCTTCAGGAGTGAGGAACTCCTAGTCAGGAATCCTGTCTTCCGAAAGGAACAGTTTAGTCCTCCACTTGTCAGCTTTGATCCTAAAATAAAATCCGGAACATTATAATTGAAACAAATAGACTGAATGTAAGAAAGCAGTCTCTTTCTTTAACCCATCCCTCATATGGTTTAAATAACATGAAGCACATTAGGTAGCGAACATTGAAAGTAGTTTTTATTTTTAAAATATTAATTGCAGCCTTAATTGTCTCAGTTGGGATGTTTCACTTAAAGCTAAAAGGCATGAAAACAGGTTTTTTTGACCCTACACTTGTCTTTACAGTAGAGACCTGAACTTAGACCTTGAGGTTCCATGGTGGCGCCATCAGGACTGCGGGTTCCGCTGTCTCCTTTAGTAACAGGTTTCATAACAGTTGGTCTACTTTTGTTTTTTAAAATTGAGATGTAATTGACATGTTGAACGTTATATTACTTTCATGACCAATCTCTTAAATAAATCTCATTCTGCCGCTTTATCTTCTTGTATTGTAGTAACTCACTCGACCAGTGCCCTTTAAGAAGATTACATTTCTCTTCCCTTGATCCCATTCTGTATTTTCCATCCCTCTTTTAGAACAGAATGCTAGCTTGGTATATGGAATTTAGGTTTTCAGTACACTGCACATCTGTGTTATTCTCACAAGCCTCCCAGAGAGATAGGAAGAGAGAAGACACCAGTCCATTACCCTCAGAATACTGGATGGCTTGGCTTTAGTGACACAGGCCTAGGAAGTGTTGCCCCCAGTGATGTGTTGGTTTTTAAAAAGTTTTAAAAAGTTATGCTTCTTGGCTCTTAGAACTGAGGTTCCACTATGACTGCGAGATCCTTTTCAGTTTTATTTGTCTAGCTTTTATGCTCCGTAATGTGCTTGAGAACAAATTAAAGTGACACTGACTTTACCTCCTTTATTTAGTCTGATGGACACTGTTTCAGTCTGTCGGGTCACTTTGGGCCCAGTTTCCCCTCACGTTCAGCGGCGCCTTCAGCTCCGGTCTGCCCGGCATATCCTCAGTCCCGCCATGTGAGATGAGGCCGCGTGTATTTGATTAAAGACCCATTTTGGCCCAGTTATTTATCAGGTGTTTTGACAAGTGTGATATTTTCGCAAAATAATACAAAGTCTTCAAAACACACTAGTTCCTCTCCCTGTAAGCCTCAGTTACACTAACCTGAAAATAGCTGAAAGCTAGAACATTCCTATACAAACGGCTTTCGCTCTTTTTACATTTCTGAGTGTCTGTAAGTAAATAAGGGGCAGTAACAATTGCCCTCTTACATCTAACAGGCTAGCATCCCCCTTAATTTACTTTAAACTGTGACAAAAAAACATAATTTGACAAGTGTAAAAGTACTAATGTATTGATTATCTTGAACATGTGACTGCATGTTAAAATGTCAAAAACGGGTTGGTTAGTTTCTCCTGTTATCCCTAAAATAAAGACATTCTCCCATATTCTTCCTGAATCCCGTCTGTGTGCTCCGTAAGCTAGCAGCCTCGCAAGGGCGCAGCCACCAGCGCGGGTCCTCCTGAGCCCTCCTTTGACTCCTGGCCTCTACCCTTGGCTCCACCCTCCCGCCTCCCCTATGACTGTGCCTGCCATTGCCCCTGCTCTGCCCCGCACGCTCCTCTCCGTCCCCCTCATCCCTGCATTATTCTCTGTCCTCCTCCTCCTCTTCTGTCTTCCTCACACACCTCCCCCCCAGCCCCCAGTCACCACAGCTGGCACAGCCTGTCCGCGGTGACATTAAGGCACCAAGGTTTGTTCATCTCTCTCTTGTTGTGTTATCACACAGCGAAGGTTGTGTAATTATCTTATTTCCTATTCTTAACATTTTATCCGTGTGATAGATATCTCTTTTTCTATTCCTACATGATAGCTTTGAGACCAAACCTCTAGAGAAAGGGTTAATTTTCTTTCAGAATTTGGCTTTTCTGAATTTTAGGAACTCTCCTGTGAAACTTGGAAGTTTTTAATCTTACTGCTTATATTACCTTACACATTGGAAGAGTTTTCCTATGGTCTGTTTCTTTATTTCTTTTAGGGGTGGAGGGATGATGAGAGAAGTTTTACCCCTGATTTTTAAATAAAACTTATAAGGCTCAGACTATTCTTTGAAAATGCTGCTGCTGCTAAGTTGCTTCAGTCGTGTCCGACTGTGCGACCCCACAGACGGCAGCCCACCAGGCTTCCCCGTCCCTGGGATTCTCCAGGCAAGAACACTGGAGCGGGCTGCCATTTCCTTCTCCAATGCATGAAAGTGAAAAGTCAAAGTGAAGTCGCTCAGTCGTGTCCGACTCTTAGTGACCCCATGGATGGCAGCCTACCAGGCTCCTCCGTCCATGGGATTTTCCAGGCAAGAGTACTGGAGTGGGGTGCCATTGCCAAAGGACCATAAATAAGAATATTGACAGGTCACTGTATATTAGGCCGAATAATTCATCCCTGAGAGGTTAAACTAGGTATTGTTAATGTTAAAGAGCTCACAGGATCAAATAGCACATAAAAGTTAAGTATTCATTTCAGTTCAGCACGTGTCTGAGTCCTTGTTAGAATGCCAAGAATCTGACGTTAGGGTGAGGTGAGGACCTCTCCCTCACAGATGAAGGGGTCTTGGCCCGGCTCCAGGGCCGGGGTGTGAACAGAAGCATGTGCAGGGGCTCCTGGCCTCAGGGAGGCCTGCGTGCTTCCTGCAGAAAGCGGTGCGGCTCCCCACTCCTGCACGACGGAGGTGCGGCGTCCGCACCCCCCAGCCCTGCCCTCCCGCCAAGGCCAGTTTCACAGGACCCTGAAGGTCACAGGTGCAGGCCAGTTTCTTCCCATCTTCCCATATATTGGAAAGAAGTCTGAGAAGGGAAAATCCAGTCAGCTTACTGGTTGCCCTCAAAGACCCTCCTCCCCTTCCTGCCTTCGCCATGTGGCTCAACCACCATGCATGCGCGTGTGTGTTGAGTGTGTAGACGGGGCTAGGTCAGCCCTGGAATCACATTGCTTCTGGGGAATTTCCTAGCTGGTCACTTGCTCAAGCCACTGACCTCTGTACTTGACTTTCCTCACCTGTGAAATATGGAAGCAGACGGCACCTGCAGTAAATCATTCTGTCTGAGCATGAAACAAGGTGCTCTTTGGAGAATGCATGGAGAAGGGCTCAGCCTGTGCCGTGGGCTGGCGTCTGCCCTCGAGCGGCATTCTCGCGTGTTGTTTTGGCGGAGATGTATTCCCGTTGTGAACTCACTCAGTGCTGGTTTGTATCGTTTCATCCTAGCACAATTGGTGGTTCGTCCTGGCAGTGTCCAGAACATACCCTCCTAGAGAGCAAAGTGGCCTGCACATAAAACAAACAGTTTCTCCTCATTTTTATTACTCTTGTGGGAGGCTCTAGTTTGAGGGGAGCAGGGATTCTGGTATGTAAGGTGCAGTATTAATTACTGTCTCATGAAATAGCTTTAGCCCACATGAACACCCTCAGGAGTTAGACTCCTCAAAGGAGAAGAGCAGAAGGAATAGAGTAAAATACACCTGCACACTAAGTAAAAGCACTAATATTCCTGTGAGTTGGTCAGTGTTGATAGTGATTACTTAAGGCCACAGTAAAGAGACTACCTAATAATAAGGTGCTTTGAATAAGCATTTTTGACGGGTCAGCCCTATAAACGGAGATGCAGAATAATTCATGGAATGATTCGGGACAGCCACACTCTGTCTCCCACCAAAAATATGGATGTTGTGTATATGGATGGCGGAGGCCTCTCTCGTAGCCTGTAATTTATAGGCAATGCAAAACCACTGACAGTTTCTGAGCGTGCATCATATGATCAGGTGTGTGTTGTATGAAAGAGATTCAGGAAGGACGTGGGGAGAGATGAGCAAGCTGACCAGGTGAGAGGCTGTGGCTTTAATTTATACAGGAGATGGTAAGGGCTGAAGAAGGGGTGGTGAAGGAATCAGGAGTGGGCAGATGCTAACAACATTTTAGAATTTAAAGTTCAAAGCATCTAGAAACTGACTAACCTGGCAGGTAAGAGACCGTGAGGTCAGTGGGCGTGTGAGTGTGAGCAGAGCAGCAACCACAGAGAGAGGCTGAGAAAGAGAAGGGCGACGTCCCATTTTGTGGCTGATGCGTAGCAGACTGAAGATGCTGATACGAAAGCAGTTCACATGAGTCAGCACTCTAGGCCTCTTTAATAAAGACTTGTTGATTTGCATTTAGCTTTTTGAATTAATATGAAAACTAGAAAACTTCTAAATCTAAGTTGCAAGAAAGTGGAGGGGAAATAGGAAATCATGAGATCTGTGTCATTTTTTAAAAATTTCATGTAGCGAACCCTGACAGAGAAGGCAATGGCACCCCACTCCAGTACTCTTGCCTGGAAAATCCCATGGATGGAGGAGCCTGGTAGGCTGCAGTCCATGGGGTCGCTGGGAGTCAGACATGACTGAGCGACTTCACTTTGAATTTTCACTTTCATGCATTGGAGAAGGAAATGGCAACCCATTCCAGTATTCTTGCCTGGAACGGGGTAGCCTGGTGGGCTGCCGACTTATGAGGTTGCACAGAGTTGGACACGACTGAAGTGACTTAGCAGTAGCGAACCCTGAAAAGGTGTCAAAGAAAGAAATGAAGCTTATCATTGTAATCATTACCTAAAATATGATTGTGGAGGGGTGGGGTGGGGCAGAAGGGGAAATTTGCTGGGTTTGGTTTTTGAATAATTTTTTCCAAGATACTGACAGTATGGACAACACAGTGGAATACCGAATTGCATATAGTTACTCTTTGGAAGGAATGATGCTCAAGCTGAAACTCCAGTATTTTGGCCACCTCATGCGAAGAGTTGACTCATTGGAGAAGACTCTGATGCCGGGAGGGATTGAGGGCAGGAGGAGAAGGGGACGACAGAGGATGAGATGGCTGGATGGCATCACTGACTCGATGAATGTGAGTCTGGGTGACCTCCGAGAGCTGGTGATGGATAGGGAGGCCTGGCGTGCTTCAGTTCATGGGGTCGCAAAGAGTCGGACACGACTGAGCGACTGATCTGATCTGATCTGACAGTGAGGAAAGGGCTGGCTGATGGGTGGGTCTGACAAAGGCTCTGTGGTGCACAGAGGCACCTGTATTCTCAGAGTTCCAGGATGTAGCTTAAGCCTTCTGTGTATTAAATTGAGACTAGACGGACTGCATGCACTTTACCAGATGGTCCGTTGGGCTCCGTGGACAGACACTTGCCATTTGAGGGTCTGAGACAGCTGCACTCACAGGAGATACGGGGGAGGGCAGCTGGAGAGAGAACCGAGAACCATGCCCTCAATCGAGAACCATGCCCTCGGGGCCTGGAGGAGGCACCCGGCAGGGTCCCTGGGTCAAAGTGCCCAGCCTTACTCCCCCGTTGTGCAAATACGGAATACCATTTATCAAGGTGTTACTTATCTACATAAAGGTAGACAATAACAATGTTACTGTTTGCTGTTTTAATGCACTGTAATTTCTGCAAGTGTTCTTGTTGGAGGTTTCCGGTTAGCTTACCATCTGTATTGTTCAGTCGCTCAGTCCTGTCTGTCTCTTTGTGACCCCACGGGCTGCAGCTTGCCAGGCTCCTCTGTTATGCAAACAGATGAGTATACATTTCTAGTCATAGAGTTTTGTTTAGGGGAAAATTTTAAGTTGTCCACTACTGAATCAAAAAGTGGCCATTTTATGGATTTTGATAGGCATTACCTTGTGGCCTCACTGAAGAGGATCACACCATCTCTGGTGTGATCATCCCTGCGAGCGTATGTTTCACCACAGTCTCATGACATTGGATGTTTTAAAAATTTTTTTTATTTATTCTTTTTAATTTTATTTCTTGTATTGGTGGTATGGCTATTTCCTGCTTTAAAGCTTTATGCCTATGATCTTTAATTTAGAACTTTAAAGTTTCTCCTCAGGGTCGTGCCCTTTTTCTGTGCATCTTTTTCGCAGTCTGAATAACTTCGGTTACCTGGGAATGTCAGATGTGTGAAAGCCCTTTCTTCAGGAGCGCCACCTGAGTGAGGCATCCGGAGGGCTCTTAGATGGTTTTCTCATCTATAAATAGGAAGATGACAGAGGACTGTTGGGGTGAAATTAACTTCGCTGGAGATCAGGTATTCCTTGGCGGGTTCCAGACTCTTCCTGGAGGCTTTTGAGTTGTGGGCTGATGTCAGTCCTAGAAGGTGTCCCCCCGCGTCATTTTAGTAAAGACGTGTTCCTGTCATTAAGCTTATTGGGTAGAAGTCAGCCTGAAGAGAAAATTCCCAGGAAGCCAGGTAGTCTGTGTATGCTTACAGCTGACACTAGATGTGAATGTATCCACAGCACACTGCTGTCAAGTAATGCGCCTCATGAGAACAGAAGTAAAGAACTGCCACATAAGCAGATGCTTGAGCCAGGGTCAACAAAGTAACAGACTTCGAGTCTGAAGTGGTGCCGGTGCCTTCTGAGGGGAGTGACCGCAGTGACGCCAGCCTTTCTCTCTTGGGGCCCAGTTGGTTTACGGCATTGCGTTAGTTTCAGGTGTACATATATGCGTGTAGTCACTTTCATAGAGTCTTTCCCCATATGGGTCATTACGGAACACTGAACAGAATTCCCTCTGCCACACAGTAGGTCCTCATTAGCTATCTGTTTTATGTATAGCAGTGTGTGTATGTCAAGCCCAATCTCTGGTTTATCTCCCTGGCTCCCCCTCTGGTGACCGTGAGTTTGCTTTCCTACATCTGTAATCCTGTTTCTGTTTCGTAGAGAAGTTTACTTGTACCCTTTTTTTAGATTCTACTTATAAGCAATATCATACGGCACTTGTCTCTCTCTCTGACTTACTTCAGTCAGTATGACAGTCTGAGTCCATCAGTGTTGCCGCAAATGGCATTACTTTGTTCTTTTTGTGGCTGAGTAATATTCCACGTGTGTGTGTGTGTGTGTGTGTGTGTGTGTGTGTGTGTGTGTGATCTTCTCCATCCATTCCTCTGTTGTAGACACTTTGGTTGTCTCCGTGTGTGTTTGTGTGTGGCGTCTTGTTGTAGACACTTTGGTTGTCTCCGTGTCTCGGCTGTTGTAAATCGCGCTGCTGTCAACATTGGGGAGCGTGTATCTTTCCGAGTTACGGTCTTCTCTGAGTATGTGCCCAGGGATGGGACTGCTGAATCATATGGTCACTCTGTTTTTAGTTTTCTAAGGAGCCTCCATCCTGTTCTCCAAAGTGGCAGCTCCAGTTTACATTCCCTCAGACAGTGTAGGAGGGTTACCTTTTCTCCTGTGACATCAACTCTGAAGGCATTTAATTTCTTCTCTGTTTGACTAAGCAGCTAGTGGAAGAGTTTTAGGAAAATGTATGTTCATTTAACAACTGTCAGGCATATTCCCTGTGACTGGCTCCATGGATATGCCAGGTGGTTCCAGACTTGAAAAGTAGTCTAAGAAGTTTAAATCTTGGTTCAGATGAGTGTCAGATGTAGGTCCTTGGTTTACTTGAGAGTGACTTCGTTTTTTCATTCAAAAATTGCTTTAAACTGATTAAGGTAAGGAATAGGATAATTGCCAGATGGTTCTCTTTGCTTGTTTCTTGATAGAGTTCTCTCTGGAAGGAATCAAAACATATTAATGCCTTGAAAAGGCAGCCCTGAGGAACGGTACTCAAAGCCACCATGTGGTTGTAGGTGGCATCCTTGTGCGTTGCTGCTGCCTCCTGGCAGGCAAGGCCGTGCAGTGCTGCAGACCTCTTCCTCAGGAAAGCCCCTCCCCTCTAGGTACTGCCTCTCCAGCAGGGGAATTCCTCCTACCCCACCCCCACTTTGGAAAAAAGAGAGTTCCTTTTAAGGTGAATATGCCAACAAGATCTCATCGCTCAGTTCTGGAAGACACTTCATTCACAACCTTCCCATTTAACTCTCAGAAGGCCAGGAAATGATCCAGAAACACACACACAGAGAGACACACACATATACACAGGCAGCGAATACCAGTTGTTGCCTTTAGGTCCTTACTTTGACTTGGAAATTGCGAAGCCCCATTTTCTTTTGTCTTTTTGTAATCTCTCTCGTGGAAGAAAACCCGTATATGTGGTGGAACCACGTTTCATCACATCCCTGTTCATCACATCACTTCACAGGCTGCCCCGAGAACAAGGACCAGTGGAGAATGGAAGAGGCTCTCAGATTCACCCCACTGATGGCTCTGAAAACACAGAAAGAGAGTGTTGGGGAGCATTAATGGTTACAGAATTTTGTAGATCTCATTTTTCCCTTCATCCAAATATTGATAAGGATTGAGTTCTTGGAAAATTATAACAGAACACAAGTCACTTTAGCCTATCCCAGCCTAATTATTCTTCTAGTCTTTTTCCCCCATCATTTCATTTTTAAATATTTATTTATTTTTTAATTGAAGGATAATTGCTTTACAGAATTTTGGTTTTTTTCTGTCAAATCTCAACATGAATCAGCCATAGGTATACATATATTCCTTCCCTTTTGAACCTCCCTCCCGTTCCCTCCCCATCCCACCTCACTAGGTTGACACAGAGCCGCTGTTTGAGTTTTCTGAGCCATACAGCAAATTCCCATTGCCAGCCTAATTTCTTAACCTATGAAGTGGAGGTAGAAACTGGGCTACCTTGTCAGATTGTTGTAGGGATAAAATATGTCCAACAGTCACTTGACATTAAAAAATGGCAAAATGGTGATGGCGAAGGTAGTTGTTGAATTTAACTAATTGTGACCTTGGCCATATAATTTCCAAGTTCCCATTTCTTCCATCTGCTGAAGTGACCAGTGGCTTCTTGCTGAGTATCTTCCTGCTCTTGAAGAAGAAAAGTGTCCACGTCCATGAAGGTGGATTGAGCCAATAGCTGTTGGACTTCCTTGAGGGGAAGAAACACTGGACTGCTGCACGTTCAGTCTTTCTGGGTGGTGGTGATGCCAGGGCAGGCGGCAGACTGGAATCCACCCTGAAAACTCAGTGTTTGGCTAGTTGACTAAAGCTCGCTCATAAGCTAGTTGACTAACTCAGTCGCAAAGTTTCCATGCTAGTTTGGACCAAGTTTTCCCTTCCAGTGCAGGGTTTCTGGGAAGAATAGGCCCTGTCTCACTAAGTGGCCCCGTGCAGCTCACTCAGAGGGTTGGTGGGATCTGGCTCTTAGATGTGGAGACCAGTGACCCTGTGGATGATTACACTGGCTTAATGTGCTTAAATATGCCAAGATGACCCCATTTTTAAAAATCCCTTTCTGCTGGCACTGTGTCCCTGTGTACAAGTGCCTCTGCCCTCTGTGCCTGTTCAAGCTGCCCTCCGCTTGAAGAACCTGCTGCTTCCAGGAATAGTGTGGCCTTGCCTGGCAAGATCTGGACTTGCAGAAAGAACTCCGTTGTTCCGCTGGGGAGTTGGGGATGGATGAGGTAGAGGCAGATCTGGTCAAGAAGGGATAAAACAAATGCAAGTAGGGAGAGAGGCAGTGAATATGGGGGAAGATCTCCCAGAGTTTGGAAGGTCTTTGGAGATAGAAGTTCCAGGATAAGCTGGGCAGGTTTGAGATGTTGTTAAAGGAAGCCATCTTTCCTGCTGCTGAAATGATAAAACAGGTAAACGTGAGCGCCTCTCTAGATGCGTAGACCCAACTCCTGGGTTGGAGGAGCCTTGGAAAGGAGCGGGAGTCACTTTCCTAACAGGTAATTTATTTTAAAAGATGCCTTTTTAGATTCAGAAAGCAGTCATTTCTCCTTGTGAGCCAATCCAGTCTTTGAGCAAGGGGTAAAAAATAAGCTGGTATGTAGTCTTCTTTTAAACTGTGTATACGCATTTATCTGTGCACTTAGAGAAAAGGCCCATCTTCTCTCTGGGCTGCCAAGTGCTCCTCCTCCCGCTGGGCTGGCCTTTCTCAGGTTCTCAGCCTCTGTGCTAATTACTGCCTCAAACCTCCTTTCTAACTTCTTAAAGGGCACACATCCCTTTTCTTCCTACCACGTGGAGACTCCCCTTAGACAAAGTATATAATGTTCTCTACAGAGTTACAGCTTTCTTCTCCAGATATCAAAGAAAGCCTCTGATTAGAATTATTTTAATGGAGTATATGTACCTGTGGGTAGAAAAAATGCAAACTATATTTCAGGAAAAAACCAAAGTCTGGTTAAACCAAAGAAACTTCATTAGTGAGGCCAGTATCGACTTTCTCTTAAATGAAGTTATGAAGAATACATGTTAACATAACAATGTATAATTCAAGAGCAGGAGAAAAATGGTCGAACCCAGCCTATTATATACTTTAATATTCTAGAAGGGGATGGGGATGAAGACTGGTTTTAACTTAAATCATGGTGAGTGGATGTATTTTCTTGGGAAACCTGCTTTGTATTGCTTTGACTTTGCCTCTGTAAATGTGTTATTGCTGAACCTGGAGACTATAAACACAAGAGAATTAGAGTTAGACAGGAAATTATAGAGCATTTAAAACCCACAGTGAACGGCCAGTATCTGTGCCCACCGCAGCCACATTTGAAGTTCATACCACATGTGGTAATTAAAACTTTCAACTTTGTGGGCGCCTTGGTAGAAATAATTACTAGGACCTGTACTAATACTAGTACATGTTTAGAGAACATTATCGGTGGAGAAAAAAAAAAGTGGTTAAGAAAAAGAATGTGCCTGGCCGGTTTTTAAAAAATGCTATTGTAATAAAAAGATAAATGTTCAAAACCAGTGCATGAACACGGCAGTGGTGCTGGGTGCAGGCGCTGGCAGCGCGTGGCTTCACAGGCTTCCTTCTCCCGGGCATCTGTGCTGCCGCGTGCCCAGCCTTCGAGGCCAGCCCACAGGGCTCTCTTGTTCGGGGCTGTCCCGGAACACTGCTGGGCCTTCTTTTTCCCTTCTGTTTTTATACAGTGTCTTAGGAATCCCCTCCACGTCATTTAAACAGATAACTCTTTGTTTTTTTCCCTTCATTGTCAACCATGTTCTGGGTTGATTGGGGAGACTTTGGTTTGTTTTTCTTGTTAATTTTCTTGAAAGATTCTCCATCCTCCTCCTTTTTTCCCCATCTGGGTATTGTTCCCAGTTTACTGTTGGGGGTGGGGTGGGGAATTGAGGCTTAAACTAATTACCTGGCCCCAGTACTTTTGCCTGGAAAATCCCATGGACGGAAGAACCTGGTAGGCTGCAGTCCATGGGGTCACTAGAGTCGGACACGACTGAGCGACCTCACTTTCACTTTTAATTTTTATGCATTGGAGAAGGAAATGGCAACCCACTCCAGTGTTCTTGCCTGGAGAATCCCAGGGACGGGGAAGCCTGGTGGTCTGCCCTCTCTGGGGTCACACAGAGTTGGACACGACTGAAGTGACTTAGCAGCAGGCTGGTCTTGCGGAGGAGCAGGGTGGCCGGCGGCCCTGGTCTCCTCTCCTGCGGAGTCCTTCGCTGCCTGCCAGCCCACCACCACGCGGCTTCCCTGCACAGCTCGCTCCAGGAAGGAGCTCGGAGCCACCTCTCCTCGCCCGCTGTCTCTCCATTTTTCTCTTTCTGTGTCTTGTCTCTCTTTAGGCTGCCTGTATTTGAGGCAGGAATGGAGAGAAAGAGCCAGCTGAATGTAAGGCAGGCAAATCCAGGAGATGTCAGCAACGAACCAGAACATGTCTTTAACTGTTTGTTTGTTTTTTTCCTTCCTTCCACTTTAGGATAAATAAGAAAATGATCAGGAAAAAAGCTTACTAGCAGGCATTTATTTTTAAAAGCAAGTTTTAAGTTATATCTGGGAGTCACTTTGAATAAAAAGAAAAAGCCTAGTCTCTACCTTGTACCTTACAAGACTGTCCCTAATGATAAAATCGTCACTGGGGCAATAGAGAATAATCAGTTTAATTCAAAATAATGTAGACCCATGTGTTCCAGAAAGGTTTCTAGTTTTACCTTCAGTTACCCAGAAAATGTCATGTGGAATTAAACCCTTTCCTCATCATTCCAAAGTCCAAAGCATTCTCTTCTTAAATGGACTTTTTCAGAGGCCCTTTGCGTCCTCCCCTCCTCAGAATCCAGCTGCACAGATGCTGGAAGGGCTCCCCTTCCACCATGCCTGCCCAGGGAGGGTCCCCCCACTTCTCCACACACACCTAGGACCCACGAGACACATCTCAGACCCCTGTCTCAGACCTCCATGGCTGTTGCTTATCACCAAATCCTATTGGTTTTATCTCATAATCTCCAAATGCAGCATCTTGAATGCATTTCCACACCCACCCCCCATACCCAGACTCTTCCATGACACCCCTAACTCAACAGTGGGCCATCTTTGATCCCACCTTCCTGCTCATCAGCTCTCCACCCGTTCAGAACCTGCTCCACTGTGTCAGCCCTCCACACGCGAAAGTGCTTGTTCCTACAAGGCAGCTTGTTCCTTCTGCCCTGACATCTGAGTGCTTTCCTGACCTGCCTCACTAAGTCAGGGACCCCAATTCTAAGCTCTAAAGTACTATTTATATCTTGACACATCACAATTTTGGAGTCTTAACCTGCAAGCCCTTCTGTAAGTCCCCCCGAGGGCAGGCTTTTGATCTTCTGTTCAGCCCCCTTCCCTGGCACGCAGGCAGGTAAAATTTGTTGAATGAATAGAAAGGAAAAATGATTATATTTCTGAAGTTCATGCCATTTAAGAAGAATATCAAAGCAAAGGCACCTTGAGAGTCTCTTTCAACCTTTAGAGCAATCGAAATATTAGAGGGAAAGATAAGGAATAGAGAAAACTTGAGCCAGTAAAGACCAAACTAATTGGGTTCTTATTAATTTTCTTCTAACCCGTGTTTCCAGTTTCTCAGCTTTGCAGTTTTACACTGTAGACGTATAATTGACATGTTAATAAGGCAAATTAAAAGTCCCAAGAGCAGCTCATTAGGAAGTCAGAATTCTTTCTTCATTTTTAGTAGAGTGACTTGTATTTCATGATTCTGTAAAGAAATACCAGCCTGGGTTTTTATTGTCAGCCAGTGGTTACTGACCTTTGCATCTGATGGAAGTACAACAGAAGTGCCTTACTTCTAACACACCTAACATGTGAGAATCGGACTTGTAAAACAGCAACCACAAGAAAAGATAGGTATGTGATAGAATCTTCTAGAGAAGAGACATCCTTCCCTGGCTGCGTCCTAATGTTTTCATTATTTGCTTGCTGAATGATAAAGTGAACAAATCTGTCATAGAAAAGCATGTGCACTATAATATTTTTCATGTGCTCAAAGTTGAGGGTAAATTCTGGCCTCTTCTGTTTGGCAGATGAAGTGCAAAAAAATAAGAAAGGACAGAAAAACAGTCCTTAAATCTCACACCTCGTACCATGATCCAAAGCACTGTAACTTCGGTGTAAACCCATCTGCAAGTGCAAAGACAGTAGGAAGGGAACCCAGGGAACAGGGGCCTGGGTGGTACTGGGAGACGCTGCCTCAACAGCAGCACTTTGATTTTGACTGTGGTCACACTGTCTGTGTTGTGCTCCACTTCTGAGGCCAGTCACCCCACCCCCAGCCCCCACTCAACCACATGTTTTATAGGTTTATAATGTGGTTTAAAAAGCTTTCTCAGAGAAACTAATATTTTTCAGAAACTATTATTTTCAGCAGCAGAACCATTCGTTTTGACTTGGATTTTTATGGGAGGGGAATGGGAATCTGAATGAATAGTTTCAGTCCAGATTTTTCTGTCTGAAGGATCACCGTCAGGTTAGAGAGAGTTTGTGCGTGTGTGTTTTCTCTCCTGGTTTCCAGGGGAAGTAGAGGACTCTGTCCTGGGGGTGGAGGGAGAGCAACCGCCAGGTCCAGGTGCGTCGTGAAGCGGAGCAGGACTGCCTGCTGGGCCTCAGTCCATCCTAGTGAGGGATCCAGAAGCAGTGGCAGAAATGAGATTATTCTAACGTGAGGGAGTTGCATAGCAAGGGCGGGGACCGTGGCAGGGGGATAGCCCGTGATACTGGCACAGGTGGCGGGCCACCCTGAGGGGCCCTTTGCCTCACTCTGCTTGTGCTCGGCTTACGACACTTTTGGCCTCCTGCTAGCGTTTAATTTGTACTTGATTGCCTTATTCCTTGTTTATTTACACCTTCCCTTCCAATGCAGAAGTGCTTCACAAAACATTAAAATTCCCACGAATCTGTATTGTTCAAGGATAAAAGTAGAAAGAGAAATGAAATGAAAATAATAGTTAATAGTGAGAGTCCCTGGTGGTGGTAAACAATCTGCCTGCCAGTGCAGGAGACCTGGGTTTGATTCCCGGATCGGGAAGATCCCCTGGAGCAGGGCATGGCAACCCACTCCAGCATTCTTGCCTGGAAAATCGCCTGGACAGAGGATCCTGATGGGTTACAGTCCGTGGGATCACACAGAGTCGGACATGACTTAGCAACTAACCCTCCACCAATAGCTAACAGATGCAGTGTTCAGAGATTTGGCCAACAGCTGCTCATACACAGGCTCAGAGGTGAAATACTATGGAAACAGACAGACAGCAAATCAGGTTACAGAAAGACTGACAGCAGACACTCAGGACCACCCAGGGCCTGCTTGTTTCAGGCAGTATTCTAAAGAAAAAAATTCGTTCCAAAAAGCAATTTTTAAACTTAATTTGTCTTAATTTAATAGGATCTACTTGGTATGTGTTATGTCTATTTCTGACGTAACTACCAAAAACATGACCCATTATGGACGACATGTTTTTTATAAGCCTTAACAATTATATAAACTCTTTCTAGTTTATGATACACTCTCACAGTTACTTTGAACAACTTTATGAAAAGGAAGACAAGTAGACCCTTGAGGAGCACAGGGGTTAACCTCAGTGTAGCTGATGGTCAGTTCTCCACATCCTTGGTGTCTTCACTTGTGCAGATTCAACACAGTCCAACCGTGGACTGTGTAGTTCTGTGGTGCTTACTGTTGAAACCATCCGCACATAATCACCAGCAGTTCAAACCGGACTTGTTCAAGGGTCAGCGGTGTTGTTATCCCCATTTTTCAGATGATGAAATTGAGGTGGTAACTTTTTGGCTTTTTCACCTTTGGCCCCTGTGCTTCTTCACATGTGGGTAGTATTTTCATTAGACCATCTGTGTTTATTCTGAAAAGCCAGATGGACCTGAAGCTCTTGTCTTAAGGCACACAGTTTGCTGTTAGCCAGTGCACGCTGCTGACATGAATGATGGCATTTAAACTAGTATTGTCATAAGTTTTTCAAGATATAATGGTTTTGCTGGAACAGATATGAGACATAGATGCTACTTTGTAATATATAACTCTTCGTAGCATGGAGTAAGTGCACGTGGAAAGACCCAGTGTCTCTCCCCTCGGAGGCGGGCAGAAGCCTTGATGGCACTCTGGGCTGTGGGGTGAGCTCCAGGTGCTGGTGCCGTGCCCTCCATCCACGTCTGTGAGAATGGTGAGTGGCTGCAGAACTTCCCAGCTCGTCTCACGGGCTTTCGGGGAGCATGAAGAGATTATCTAACTCCGAAGAAGCAAGAACTCAAAACACAGAGGGCAGCTCCTTGCAGGTGGACTCTGTCCTGCCACGTGGCTGGAGTTGACCACTGGGGGCAGAGGCGTCTGTCCTAGATACAGAAGGCGGAATTAAGAGGAGAGGAAGCTCTCACTGGTGGCCAGAAATTAACACATACCATGCAGTTCACGGGGTCGCAAAGAGTCGGACACGACTGAGTGACTGATCTGATCTGATCTGATGTTCCACATGTTCCCAGCTCTACCAGCAGCAGCTTTTTAGTTCATGTTGAAGAGTAGCCTGTTGAAGAGTAGCCTCGTTGGTCTTCTCCACGCTCAAGTGTGTCAGGCATCGTGTTCATTCCGTCCGGCCACATTCACAGTTCCTGCAGTGTGCCAGGCCCTGGGGATACAAGAAGGAGTCTCACAATTTCTGGGAGGTGGGCAGATATGAAGAGGTTAATGCTGTAAGCACGAGCAGAAGTATGTGCAGTGCTGGGTAAAAGCCATTTGGGCACAGTAGTGGCAACCTATGTGATCTTTGAAGCTCTAATAGAACCCATTGTCGTCAGCACTAATAAGACCCTGACCCAAATGCTTTGGTGCACAGAGGCTGCTCAGAGATGCTCATTAAAACAAAGCAATTATTCAGGTCACTGCTACATCTCACAGGAAAGACGTTTCTGTGAGTGAAGAGGCATGTAAAATTCTCCCTCTGAGATTCTGCCCCTGCAGTTTGCCACCTCCAGTCAATGAGCCCTGCCTCTGGGCAGTGACAAGGGCTGGTGAAAGGGTTAGGGAGGGTGTTTGGCCACTTTCTCTTGTTTAAACATGTCCTAAAGCTAAGGATATATTTTATAGTTTATTTCCCAAGATTTACAGTATCACAAAATGCAGAGTTGCTTTAAAAATAACCTTTATTCTACCCGCTAAATAAATGAAAGATTCACTGTTGAAATAATTGGACCATTGCTTGTTTGAAAAAGTACTTTGAGTTATTAATAGCAACCATGACTGAAAAGTCCCACTGTGTGTCTGCCCTGTGTGGGGAGCAGTACTGTGTGGACTTAACTCTCCTAGGAATGAATATTATTAAACTTGTAACAACAGTGGCATCAGAAACAAGGACATTTAGCTGTACACTGATGTTATCACATTATTTGCACTATGGGAGAATGGTACCCTAACTTCTTCAGGTAAAAAGTGAAGAATAAAAACCCAGTTGGAAGCAGTATTGGCTTGGGTATTGATTTTAGGATAGAAAGGGTGATCAGACATAGAAGCTATTAGAGAAATTTTTTATCTTCTGTCTTCAGCACCTGGCATGTAGGAAGCACTTTTCAAATGCTAGGTAGTTGAATAAATGAAGGGGACTAGAAGGCAGCACTGTGTGGTATAAAGAGTGGTTGAACTTGGAGTTCAGAAGAAGAGAATCTTCAGTTCTGAGTTCTGGTACTTCTAGTTATGTGATCCACAGCAGGTCATCTTGCTTCTAGTCTGTTTCTTGAACCAGGAAAAAAAAAAGTCATTGAAGACAGACCCAGGGCCCTTATAGTTCCAGTGTCACTGATCTGATGCCAGAATTTGCCTAAGAAAAAGTGAGTGAAATTTTGTTACATCGAGGAATGTAAGAGGAAAATAAACAGTCATTTGTCTTGCTGTGAGTTTCTCAGGAGAGCCCCACTCAGTGGTTTTCCGTCACTGCTCTAGTGTATTACCACAACCTCAGTGGCTGAAAACACTTGTTATCTTGCAGTTCTGTAGGTGACAAGTCCCACAGGCTCTCACTAGGTTCAAGTTAAGTTGTTAGCAGGGCTGTGCTCCTTTCTGGAGGCTCCAGAGTTTTTCTCGTCTTTTCCAGTTTCTGAAGGCCGCCCGCATCTTGGCTCACGGCCCCTTCCTCCACTGTTAAAACCAGCAGCGCTACATCTCTCTGGTCCTGCTCTCGTCACTGCCATCTCCCTGGTGCCTGTGATGCTGATTCTTCTGGGAGAGGTTCTTTCCTTTTATGGACCCACGTGATTAGATTGGAGCCACCTGGATAATCCAGGAAATACTCTCCATCTGAGGTCCTTGACTGAACCACATCTGCAGGGTCCATGGCCATGAGGCAGAGCTTCTGAAGATGAGGCCAGACATCTGTGGGTGTCTGGTCTACCTCTTGTGGCCCACTGTCTGCATTAGTCTGCAAGGGTCAGAAGCATAATGGACAAGCACTCACTGGCACCCAGGAAACCTGAAACTGTACCTCAGCCAGTCATAGCATCTTTGTTTTCCCTCATCTAAAAAGTTTGGGAGTTGAAATTGGACCAGTGATTCTCAAACTGTATTGGAGCATCAGAATTGCCTGGAGGCTTGACGTGGGGCTTGAGAACTTGTATTTTTGTTGTTTTGTGGTGAAATAGCCAACATAAAATTTACCATCCTAACCATTTTTGTTATTTTTTACTGAAGTATAGTTGATTTACAATATCATGTTAGTTTCAGGTGTCCAGCACAATGATTCAGTTATATATTATGTGTGTGTATATATACATTATATATATATATTCTTACATTTTTTCCCCTTACACATTGTTACAAAATATTAAGTATCATTCCCTGTGCTATACATTTATATTCCCACCAGATCATTCCTTTTTCTCCACATCCTTTTTAGCATTTATTATGTGTAGGTTTTTTTTTTTTTTAATGACAGCTGTTCTGGTCAGAGTGAATTAATACCTCATTGCAGTTTTGATTTGCATTTCTCTAGTAATTAGCGATGTTGAGCATCTTTTCATGTGCCTATTGGCTGTCTGTATGTCTTCTTTAGAGAAATGTCTATTTAGATCTTCTGTCCATTTTTTGATTGGGTGGGTGGTTTGATATTGAACTGCTTGAGCTGTTTGTGTATTTTGGAAATTAATCCCATGTCAGTTGCATCGTTTTCAAATATTTTCTCCTCTTCTGTAGGTTCTCTTCTCATTTTGTTTACGGTCTCCTTCACTGTGCAAAAGCTTTTTAAGTTTAATTTGATCCCATTTGTTTATTTCCGTTACTCTTGGAGGCGAATCCAAAAAGATACTGCTGCAATTTATGTCAAAGAGTGTTCTGCCCGTGTTTTCCTCTAGGAGTTATATTTATAGTATCCAGTCTTATATTTAGGTCTTTAATCTATTTTGAGTTTATTTTTGTATATAGTGTTAGATAATGTTCTAATTTCTTTTTTTTTTTTTGGCTGTGCCCCGCTACCAGTGACTTTAGTAGTTGTGCTCACAGACTCTGCAGTGCAGGTTCAGTGGTTGTGGTACATGGGCTTAGTTGCTCCGAGGCGTGTGCTATCTCCCCTGACCAGGGATCAAACCCATGCCCCCTGAATTGGAAGCATGGAGTCCTAACCACTGTACCACCAGGGAATTCCTGATTTTATTCTTTTTGATGTAATGATGTGGAATTGTTTTCTTAATTTCTCTTTCTGATCTTTTGTTGTCAGTGTGTATTTGTAGCAATGCAACAAATTTTTGTGTATTAATTTTGATTTGTATCCTTCAACTTTACTGAATTCACTGCTGAGCTCTCGTAATTTTCTGGTAGTATCTTTAGAATTTTCTATGTTTAGTGTGTCATCTGCAAACAGTGACAGTTTTACTTCTTTTCCAACCTGAATTCCTTTTCTTTTTCTTCTCTGATTGCTGTGGCTAGGACTTCCAAAACTATGTTGAATAAAAGTGGAGAGAGTGGGGGTCCTTGTCTTGTTCCTGATCTTAGAGGAAATGTTTTCAGCTGTTCACCATTGAGTCTAATGTTAGCTGTAGGTTTGGCCATTTTTTGTTGTTGCTTTTGGCTGTGCCACACATCATGCAGGATCTCTTTAGTTCCCCAACCAGGTATTGAACTCACACCCCGTGCATTGGGAGTACAGAATCTTAACCACTGGATGACCGAGGAAGTCCTGGTTTAACTGTTTTTAAGTACATAGTTCAGATCAGATCAGATCAGATCAATCACTCAGTTGTGTCCGACTCTTTGCGACCCCATGAATCACAGCACGCCAGGCCTCCCTGTCCATCACCAACTCCCGGAGTTCACTCAGACTCACGTGCATCGAGTCAGTGATGCCATCCAACCATCTCATCCCCTGTCGTCCCCTTCTCCTCTTGCCCCCAATCCCTCCAGCATCAGAGTCTTCTCCAATGAGTCAACTCTTCACATGAGGTGGCCAGAGTACTGGAGTTTCAGCTTTAGCATCATTCCTTCCAAAGAAATCCCAGGGCTCATCTCCTTCAGAATGGACTGGTTGGATCTCCTTGCAGTCCAAGGGACTCTCAAGAGTCTTCTCCAACACCACAGTTCAAAAGCATCAATTCTTCGGCGCTCAGCCTTCTTCACAGTCCAGCTCTCACATCCATACATGACCACAGGAAAGACCATAGCCTTGACTAGACGAACCTTTGTTGGCAAAGTAATGTCTCTGCTTTTGAATATGCTATCTAGGTTGATAATAACTTTCCTTCCAAGGAGTAAGCGTCTTTTAATTTCATAGTTGAGTGATGTTAAATACCTTCACACTGGTCACCACCATACATTCCCATAGCTCTTTTCAGCTTATAGAATTGAATCTCTGTATCCATTAGATAAGACTCCACAGTTTCTCCTCCTTCTGGACCATGACAACCACCAGTATACTATGATTATTCTAAATACCTCATGTAAGTTGAGTCATGTGTTACTTGATTTTTGCTGACTAACTTACTTCACTTGGCACAATGTCTGCAAGGTGCAGCGTGTGTCAGAAGTTCCTTTTTCATGACCAAGTAATATTCCATTGTATGCGTATACTGTACTTCACTATCCATTCATTCATCAATGGACACTTGAGTTACTTCCACATTTTAGATGTTGCGAATAATGCTGCTACAAACAAGGGTGTACAGATACTTTTTAGACTTTGCTTTCATTTTGGTGAGACATATACTCCAAAGTGGACTTCCTGGATCATATGGTAATTCTGTGTTTAATTTTCTGAGGATCTGCTCTAAGTTTTCCAGTGTTTGTGCTATTTCACATGCCCACCGGTGGTTCCCACGTGTTCCAGTTTCTCCACAGCCTCGCCAACACCGTTGTTTCCTGTTTGATCGTAGTTATGAGTGTGACGTGCTATCTCATTTTGGTTTTGATTTGCACTTTGTTACTGATGAGTGATGTTGAGCATTTTTTTTCCTGTTTTTTGGCCATTTGTCTACCTCATTTGGAGAAGTATCTACTCAAGTCCTTGACCCATTGTTGAAATAGGTTGGGGTTTTTTTGCTTGGGGGTTTTGTTGTTATTACTTGGTGGAGTTTTAGGAGTTCTCTATAGATTCTGGATATTAATCCCTTAGCAGATAAATGATTTTTAAATATTTTCTCCCAATTTGTAGATTGCCTTTTAACTCTGTTGACAGTGTATTTTGATGTACAACATTTTTAAATTTTCATGAAGTTTAATTTCTCTTTTTGTTATGTGGGGCTTTGGGTTCATAACCAAAAAAAAAAAAAAAGATCATTGCCAGTCCAGTGTCATGAAACATTGGTGTCACGTTTTCCTCAAAGAGCTTTGTTGTTTTAGGTCTCACATCTAGGTCCTTCATCCATTTTGAGTTGATTTTTGTATATACTGTTAGGAAAAGGTCCAGCTTCATTCCTTTGCATGTGAATATTCAGTTTTCCTTGCACCATTTGTTGCAAAGACTGTCCTTTCCCCATTGGATGATCTTGGCACCCTTGTCAAAAATTGTTTGATCATATATGGAAGGGTTTATTTCTGGGCTCTCTCTTCTCTTCTTTTGGGCAGTATCTCTGTATTTAATGTCAATGCCATGCTGTTGATTCCTGTAGCTTTGAAGTTAGAAGCATGAGTCCTCCAGTTTTGTTCTTTTTCTTTCAAGATTGTCTTGACTATTCAGGTTTCCTTAAGATTCCATGTGGGAATTCCTGGCAGTCCAGTGGTTAGGACTCCATGCTCTCAGTGCTGAGGGCCTAGGTTCAGTCCCTAGTCAGAGAACTAAGATCCTGTAAGATACTAGGCCCAGCAACAACCAAAAAGATTCCACATGAATTTTAGGATAGCTTTTTTGACTTTTGCAAAAAACTTTGTTGGAATTTTGATTGTGTTGACTCTGTAGGTCACTCTATAGGTATTTTAATAATACTGAATTTTCTAATCCATGAGCATAGGATGTGTTTCCATTCGTATCTTCTTTAATTCCTTTTGGCAATGTTTTGTAGTTTTCATTGCACAAGTCTTTCACTTCCATAGTTAATACTTAAGTATTTTATTATTTTTGATACTATCAAGAATCAAACTGTTTTTGTAATTTCCTTTTCAGATTGTTATGTATAGAAAGGCAACTGATTTTTCTGTGTTAACTAGTATCCTGCTACTTTGCTGAATTCATTTATTAGTTCTAGGGGGTGTGTGTGTGTGTGTGTGTGTGTGTGTGTGTGTGAACTCTAGAGTTTTCTATAAACATAAGATTCATATCTTCAAGCAGATAATTTTACCTTTTTCTTTCCAGTTTGAACCCCTTTTATTTCCTTCTCTTTCTTAATTGTTCTGGCTAGAAATTACTATGTTGATTAGAAGCGGTGAAAGCCGATGTCCCTGTTTTGCTCCTCATCTTAGAAGAAACACTGCCGGTCGTTCACCGTTGAGTATGATGTTCCTTGTAGGTTTTTCATGTTTCTTTTGTTTCCTTTTATTCCTAGTTTGTTGAGTGTTTTTATCATAAAAGGGTGTTAAGTTTTGTCAGATGCTGTTTCTGCATCTTTTGAGTTCATGTAGTTATTTCCTGCATGCTGCTGCTGCTGCTGCTAAGCTGCTTCAGTCATGTCCAACTCTGTGCAACCCATAGATAGCACGTAGCATGTACACTGATCCATTTCTGTGTGTTGGACCATCCTTGCAGTCCAGGAATGGACCCTACTTGGTCAGGATATATAATCTTTCCATGTGCTGTTGAATTCTGTTTGCTCGTGTTTTGTTGAGGATTTTTGCATCAGTGTTTATAAAGGATATTCGTCTGTAGGGTTTGTGTGTCTGTGTTTGTGTTTGTCTTTTTCTGGCTTTGGTATCTGCTAGTGCTGGCCTATTAGAATGATTTTGAAAATATCCCCTTCTCTTCAGTTTTTGGGAGAAATTTCACAAGGACAGGTATTAGTTCTTTCTTAAACACTGGGTGAAATTTACCAATGAAGCCATCATCTCGTCCAGGGTGTTTCTTTTCGGGAGTTTTGTGATTTAGCCTTGGTAGATTTTGTGTTTCTAGAAATTTGTCCATTTCATGTAGATTATCCAGCTTACCGGTGTACAGTTGCTCACAGTACTCTCTTTAATCCTTTTATTTCTGTAGAATCAGTAGTGATATCCTTAGTTTGGTTTGTCTCTGTTCATAGTCTGTTCTTCTCTGTTTCATGTAGCTTTGTTTCAATTCTTATCTCCTTCCTTCTGCTAGCTTTGGGTTTAGTTTGTTCTTTTTGTAGTTCCTTAACTTACAAAGTTACAAAGTTAGGTTGCCTGCACTTGGCTGGGAGTGAGAGATGGGCAGAATCACTGCCATTTTCCGTCCATGTCTCCCTGGGAAGTTGCAGGCCTTCAGCAGACTCCAGGGCTATGAAGCAGTTACACCAGATAGATTCTACCAGTGCAGTTACTGTCTGGGCATAGAGACAGGTTCCTGGTGCTACCTACTCTACAGTCTGCCCAGAATCCCAAAATCTGCATTTTTAACACGTTTCCAGGTGATGCCAACGCTGCTGGTCCAGGGTCCGCACTTTAAGAAGCCCTGAACTAAACGCTATAAGGTCCTTTCTCTAAGGCCCAAATAGGCCCTGCAGGGTCTTTCTCCTCTGGAAGTAATACAGTAAATTAATTGCGTGGGTTTTTTTGTTTTGTTTTTTAATTAGAAGAAGCATCATTTTACTGATGTCATTTCCTGGTGAGGGAGTTTGCCTTTTTTTTTTTAAATGAGAAAAATGGGGCCTGTGGGCTGATTCTGGGCAAGAAGCTTTGTGAAGCCCTGCCAGGGACACAGGGGCATGTGTTGAGGTGGGAAGGAAATGGACAGTGTCCAGACTGGGGATGACAAGGCTGCTCCGCTGGTGGCTCATCGCCGGCCTGTGTCTGGCACATGGGTGTCTTGGGTCAGGTTTGCTGAGCACTTTTGATCCAGCCACTGTTAAGAGCCTGGATTAACACATTCAGCCTTCCCAACATCTCTGTGAGGTAGATCATACCAGCAGGTCCACCTCTGTAGACTGAAGAGACGAAGGTTAGGACTTTGACCAAGAACAGCACAAAGATGGATAGCAGTGGAGTCACTTCACCAAGGAGTGACTTGGATTCCAGAGTCCACACCTGTAGCCAAATACAGCCAGACCTCGAGTACTGGGTCCCTTCCTGCTTGTCAGGATATTTGGACTGCAAGTTGTAGAGTTAAGGAGTGTGTGTGTGTGTGTGTGTGTGTGTGTGTGTGTGTTTTAAGAAAAGTGTCCTCCTCCTCAACAGGTCTGGACACAAGGTGGTCCTGGCGCTCAGGACCAGAAATCCAGACTCTGTCCGCCCTGTCACGCTGTAGTGCTCAGCATATTGGGCTCTGTCTCCCGGGCTGTCTACTTGTGGTGACGAGATGGTTGTGACAGATCTCACCATCCCCTCCTCACAGAGGCCGAGTGAGAAGGCGACTGACTGTCCTGCTTCCTGTCCCCTGGTAGGGGCCTAGACTTTCTCAGAAGTTCTGTTCTCTTCAGACTTTACTACCAGAAATGTTTGACACACCCATTCCTCAATGGCCACCAGGGCAGGGAGGGCCCGGAGCGTGAGCCCCCTGGGTGGCTGACCGTTCAGGGCTCCTTTAGGAGAAGGGGTGTAGCAGAAAGGCCTGTGGATGACCATGGAGGAGTTAGCCACATTCCTTCTCTCCGGCTGATGATTGAGACCTTTGTTCTGAAGGGACCCTGTGGCACTGACAAGGGCTGCCAACCGCCCTTGGTTTACCCTGGGCCAGGAAGTCTTATTTCTTGGCAAGGGTGTGAGGGCGCGTGGTTATCAGCACCCGGAAGAATGTCGCTCTTCCAGGGCTCTCTCAGCACCCTGTTCCTGCCCCAGTTGCCTCTGGAGGAGGCCAGGTGTGGTCAGCCAGGACCGGCTCTGACCGGGTGCGTGTTTCTCCCCTTCTGAGGCTCCAGGCACCTCGTCTGAGAGCGGGGCTGTCACAGGCTGGCTATGACCAGATGGGGCACATCCACCGATGCCCACAGGGTGACTTGGGGCTGCGCTTTGGCTGCATCCGTGTAGTTCTCCGTTGGCATCAGCATCAGGGGCACTCGATCCAGCTCACTGTCACCCTACTGCTGCTGCTGTGGGTTAGGGGTGTCCACTCCATGGCTCTGTCCAGGCGGGCTTCACGAACCCCGCTCTGTGAGGCGTTCCTGACTGCTGCAGGCCTGTGAGCCACGTGGACCCTGGCGGGCTGCCATCCCAGGCAACAGAGCAAAGATGGAAGGGCGCCCTTTGGTCCCCTTTGTCCCTGGAGGGGTGCGGTGTGTGTTGGGGGGCCATTTTCCACAAGTGTAACTGCTTATGGAACACTTTTATTTTTCCTAGAATCAAGAACACGCGTCTACCGCATTCAGGTAGCCTCATCTATGTGGCCTCAGCCACCAGAAGAGTCTGCGCCTTTGCTCAGTGGGGCCAGTGGGGCTCATTTCACAAATGTGATTCTTGTTGACACAGAACGAGCACGCACGGGCAGCCGCATCACACGCTAGAGGTGTGCCCCACTTCATGAAAACCTGAGCATAGGAGGAGGAGCGTCTCAATTACAGGATCATGTCTCAGCCAGAAATTCATGGCAGGTTTCCTAGTGCCTTTAAAATAGGATTTGGGTGTAAAAATACCGTGTGCACACAGGAGCCCGTATTTTCTGAAAAGAGAAGTATACTTGTATTGGGCATTTGGGATAAGCAGAATAAAAATAAATTCTTCTTACAAAAATAGGAACTAGAAACCAAATTCCACTTTTAATTCTAAAAGACTTATATATAACTCTACTATCTCACCATCTCCTCCTACCCCAGACTTCCACAACAGAAATAGACAGGCAGGATCTGTAAGCAGCTCACCGAAGCAGTGAGGATGGAGGGGAGGACAGGCAGACTCACGGGCGGGTGGGCAGCAGGAACACCAGAGGCGGGGCTGGGGGCCTGTGTGTTCTGTTTGATTTATTTGTGGACGTTCGGGAGGCCTGGCCTGAAATGCTGCTGCTGGATGGCGTCCACGATGTGGTCAGCGAGTGGCGGTTAGAAATTGACAGCCCGTCCTGCCGCCAGACACGTAACCGCAGAGACAGCGCTGAGGTCTGACCGACGGGGTCTGGGGCAGGCCTGGAGGAGAGGGTGTCTGGGATGCTGACACGCCTGACTTCTTCCTCCCTTGCAGAAATGTTCCCACTGCCAGGAGGCAGGCGCCACCTTGGGCTGCTACAACAAAGGCTGCTCCTTCCGATACCATTACCCGTGTGCCATTGACGCAGGTAAGATGGGACCACGGACCCTTGTTCAGAACACTTGAAGGGTAGGACGTGCACTGTGATTCTCTGTCTTCTTTATTGTTTGTTTTGTCTCCTCTGCTGCTGCTGCTGCTGCTAAGTCGCTTGTCGTGTCCGACTCTGTGCGACCCCAGATGGCAGCCCACTAGGCTCCCCTGTCCCTGGGATTCTCCAGGCAAGAACACTGGAGTGGGATGCCGTTTCCTTCTCCAATTGTCTCATCTAACCCTGTTCTATTTGTAATTCTGAAGGAATGCAGGGAAGGTACTAAAAATGAATTAAATGGAGTGATTTTTTTTTTATATAAGTTTTGTAATTCGTAAAAGATTGAGCTATTTAAGTGTACAATTGAGTGATTTTCACCATTGCATTCACATAGTGGTGCAGGCACAAATCGCAGTTAATTTTAGAGCATTTTCATCACCTCTTAAACTCCTGCCCATTGGCGGTCTCTCTTGCCCTCTGCCCACTGGCAACCATGAGTCTACTTTCTATCTCCGTGGATTTGCCTGTTCTGGACATTTCATGTATGTGGAATCACACAGTATGTGGTCTTCATGTCGGGCTTCTGTATGACTTCACTTCATGATTCTCAGATTTATCCACATCACAGCATGTGTCAGTACTTCATTTTATTTTCAAACAGTATTTGATTGTAAGGCTACACCATATTTTATTTATCATTCCATTGATGCACATTTAGGTTCTCCACTTTTGTATTATTATGAACAGTGGTGCTGTGAACATTCACAGACGAGTCTTTGTGTGTGCCTCGTGTTTTCGTTTCTCTTGGGCATACACCTAGGGGTGGAATTCTTGGGTCACGTGGTAACTCTGTTTAACCATTTGAGGAAGGACCAGACCATTCTTCAAAGTGGCTGAGTCATTTTACATCCTTCCAGAAGTGTGTGAGGGTTCCAGTTCCTCCATCATCACCAGCACCTGTTTTATGTTCTTTTTTACCATGGCCATCCCCGTGGGCATGAAGTGGCATCTCATTTTGGGATTTGGCTTTGCACATCCCTGGTGGCTAATGACGCTAAGCAAATCCAGTTTATTTTTCTTTTCCTGCTTGTGCTGTTGCTTTTCTTACATTTGAGAACCATTGCATAATCCAAAATCACAAAGATTTATATCTATGTTTTAGTTTTAGCCCTTACTCGAGTCTTTGATCTATTTTGGCTATTTTTTATATATGGTATCCAATTCATTACTTTCTTTCCACATGGATCCCAGTTGTCCCAGCACCATTTGTGGAAAAGGCTACTCTTTGCTCATTCACTGACCTTGTCACCTTTGTAGAAAACCAGTTGCCTGTAGCTGCATAGGCTTCTCTCTGGACCCTCCAACACCACACGTCTTGGTTATGGTGGCTGTAGTAGACTTTGAAAGTGAAAAGTGTCAGTCCTCCAAGTTTATTCCTTTCTTTCAAGATTGTTTTGGCTCTTCTGGATCTTTTGCTATTCTATGATGAATTTTAGGATCAGCGTGTTCATTCCTGTGGGTGAGAGGGGAAACAGCCATTGAAAGTTAGATAGTGATTATACTGATTCTGAAAATCAATTAGGGAGTGCTGCCATCTTGGTACGGAGAAGGCAATGGCACCCCACTCCAGTACTTTTGCCTGGAAAATCCTATGGACGGAGAAGCCTGGTAGGCTGCAGTCCATGGGGTCGCTAAGAGTCGGACACGACTGAACGACTTGACTTTCACTTTTCATGCACTGGAGAAGGAAATGGCAACCCACTCCAGTGTTCTTGCCTGGAGAATCCCAGGGACGGGGGAGCCTGTTGGGCTGCTGTCTATGGGGTCACAGAGTCGGACACGACTGAAGCAACTTAGCAGCAGCAGCAGCCATCTTGGTAATAATGTATCCTCCAATCCATGATCATGAGGTATCTGTCTTTCCATTTATTTCAGTCTTTAATTTCTTTCAATACTGTTCTATAATTTTCAGAGTAGACATTTTGCACTTTCTTTGTTAAATTTATTCCTAAGTATTTTTATTATTTTTAGTACAATTATAAATAGAATTGTTTTTTTAAGTCAGTTTTAGGTTGTTCACTGTGAGTGTATAGAAGTATAATTGATTGAGGTATACGTATTGATCATGGATCTTGGAACTCTGCTCAACTCATTGATTCGTTCTAATAGTGGTTTAGTGAATTTCTATAGACAAGATACGTCACCTGCAAATAGGTCGTTTTACTTCTTTTCCGGTCAGATAGATGCCTTAGTTCTCTGGCTGGATCATCCACATAACCTTGGATAGAAGTGACAAGAACTGGTACACTTGCCTTGTTTCTGACCCCTTATGATGATAGCTGTGGGATTTTCAGAGACATTCTTGATATTGCTGAGGAGGTTCCCTTCTGCTCCTAGTTTGATGTGTGTTTTTATCATGAACTGGTGTTGGATTTTGTCAGACATTTTTCCAGTTCCCTGAGGTAATCAGAGTGGTGTTTTGCACTGTGACAGCTGTTGAAAGAAGGATCCCTTCTGTCTGAGAAGTGCCACCGGGTGAGCAGTGCAGGAGACCCGAGTCTGACTCAGAGCCTCAGTGCCTGGGAGAATCCTCTTTCTTTCTCCTGACTCATATCTCTTTGTTGGTTGTCTTCACCAGTTACTTTTTAAGTGTTAGATGGGTCTGACAACCTTCACCTAGCAGGTTGCTCATAATGCCGGAGGAAGAGAAAGGGGAAAGACAGATGAGAGTGCTGACGGAGCCTGGGGGCTGAGCAGGTAACAGCCATGCAGAGCACAGAGCACTTGCATCTGGCAGGCAAGGAGGAGTCCAAGTTCCTCTTGACCACCCTTCACCCCGCTCACCTACACTTGCTGAAGCGCGCCCCCCTGCCTCTCATTGTCCCTCCTTTCCCCCTCCCTTTTTTCTCCTTTCCAGGTTTCTATAGGGGCTGCAGCTGAAAAGAATAAGAAAGGGAATTCCCTGGCAGTCCAGGGGTTAGGATTCTGGGTTTTCACTGCTGAGCGCCCAGGTTCAGTCCTTGGTTAGGAGCTAAGACCCCACGGGCCACGTGGCACAGCCAAAAAACAAGAAAGAGAAAGATAATGCTCTAACGTTATGCTGAAGTTAGATTCTGGTGAAAGTGTGTTTGCGCACGCTGAAGGGCAGCTGGTGGCCAGGCCCCCTGTGGCCGGAGGGGAGGGGAAAGTGGGCCTGAGAAGAGAGCCTTGAAATGTCAGCTCAGGGAGTTTGGGTTCCGGTCCATCCCTTCCGTCCTCTGTCCTCCTCTGCGTGTTTCCAGGTTGAATCTGAGCTGTGATTCACCTGGACCATGGTCTGGTGTGTTCTGTAGAACAGCCGCTAAATCCTCTCTCAGGGCCAACCACTGCCTTTTCTCATTTTCATGATGCAGTCAGGGTTCTGTCAGAATGTTTTGTTTCTTTTTCCAGTTTAAGCTTCATGGTCTTTAAATGAAGATTTTTAAGTCTCGGGTTTTGGGCAGTGGTTTGTAAGTTTTATGGGGGAGAGGCAGCAAGAATTACCTCTCCCGTTAGTGGCCAGTGACCGGAGGTCCCCTGCACAGGGCTCTGCGCAGGAGCACCAGGCGGGCCGTGGGCAGGCCGCCTCGCCCCTGCAGGCGTGCTCCCGGCGTGCTCAGGCACCTGCCTCCAGGCAGCACCTCCAGGGATTGAGCAGTGCTGCAAGATAAACTTGCTGCGGTGGGGGAATGTTCTAGACCTATACTCTCCAATGCAGCAGCCACAAGCCATGTGTGAGCGCTTGGAAGATAGCTAGAGGAAGGGAGAGACTGAGGTTGTATCTTACTTCCCTTGGTGGCTGGCAGCACAGGCCCAGCCACCTTGGTCAAGACGGGCGGTGGGGGTTCTTTGGGAAAGGCCCTGGGCTCTCCTCCCTCTGATGGAGGAGGCAGGGCCGATTTCGCCAGCTGAGGATTAGGAAGTCAATGACTTCCTTGTCGCTCTCTTTGAGCCTGTCTGGTGTGTCCTGCCAGGTAAGCTGGTAACATCTCTGTTTGGCAGAAGTTGGTAGCTGAGTGTCCAGGCAGAGAAGGGCTGTCTGGGTCGGGGCCCTGGCCGTCTGGCTTTGCCGCCCCAGCCGCTGCACACTCTGCTCCTCCACACGGGACTGGCCCCAGAGCAGCAGCTTCGCAGGGTGACCATGTCTGGGGCATGTGTTGGTCTCTGATGACCTGAGTCACAGTGACCCATAGCCCATGTCCCTCTGCAGACTGATGCCTGGATTTATCAATAGTCTTCCCAGGAATTCTGTAAGTGGTGAGTCTTTATGTCTGGAAAAGCCTTCATTGATTTCTTTTCTTTCTTATTATAATAAAAATAAGTTCTCTAGTCAAGTTCCCCATCTCTGTGCAGACTAAGGAACAGTTTAGCATTTTCATCTCTGCCTTCTTGCCAGCTGCCCAAACCTTAGAGAGCTGTTGGTAGTGAAGGGAAAACTTTTACTTCTGGGCGCGTTTCCATGGAAACCTGAGGATCTGTGGCTCCAGCTAACTGTGGTCACACACTCGTGACGTCGTGGTTCGCTCTGTTGTGCTGCTCGTTACGTCACAGACACGAGATTTATCTTCCAGAGGAGGAGGCAATAATAAGAGCATGAGCATCAGTTAAAACAGAAAAAGATGAAATGTATTTAATGCAGCGAGCCACAACACAGAGGCCAGAGACAGAAGGGCCTGCGGTGGCTCGGCAGTAATCCCACTGTGCATCAGGAATCTTGCCTAGAGGGGCTTCGTGAGGAAACACAGCTGGGAATTTCACCTGCGGCCCCCCTTCCTGCAGCATTTTAAAGCTGCTCTCTCTGCCGACTTTGATCTTGGCAGTAGGTTTAGAGCCCCTGATGGGCTCTGTGAAACGACTGGTGGTCTGGCCACTCCCTGGAGAGGAGCTGTCTGCATCACAGAAGCCAGTTCAAGGCCTTCCTCTGCCCTCTTCCCCCTTCCTCTGGCCCCAGGAGACTGCTGCTCAGTAAGGCTGCTCAGTGGTAAGGCTGCTCAGTGAGGCGAGGTGAGGCTGGCGGACCCCCCAGTCCCAGCCTGGTTTTGCCAGTGTGAGCACTCAGTGTAGCCCTGAGAGACCGTAGCTGAGCTGGAGGCTGCTGGGGCTCTGCAGACCCCAAGGACATGAGACGTCCTTCTGTTTTCTCCCTCTTTGGGCTCACCACCCTAGCTGGAGCATATGTGGGTGCGTGTGGATATCTGAGGCTCCATGTAGCTTGTGGCAAGGAGCTCAGCAGAGTCCTCCGCCCCTATGCCTAGACAAGACTCAAAGCAGAGTGCCGGCCTGGGGTGTTAGCATCCGTGTCTGGAAGCCACCCTGCCGACTCGGCAGGCTGGTGAGTCTCTGCTGGCCTGTGTGGTGATCTGACTTCACCGTGAGAAAGTGCTGAGCGGGCCCTCTGCACTGGGTAGGCCAGGGGCTCACGGAAGCCAGTGAGCTGCTGGCGCCTGCTGCGAGCCTCCCGCCCCTCCTCACTCTCCCCTGGCGGAGGCTGGCGGGAGGCAGTCTAGAAGAGGCTCCCAGGCCCCTGCAGGCGTCTGCACTCTTCAGCTGTGCTTCTCGTCCTGCGGGCCTGTGACCTCACCAGAACAAGGAGCACCTTTGCCCGCGTGGGAGGCCTTGTGAGAAGGTTGCTTAGATTGGTTCAGGACACTCCGTTTCCAGAAGTACTGGGGACTAGTTCCAAATTGCCTTTAGCGTGCACTTCTATTGTTTTATTTCTTTTCTGCTTTTTAACTTCGAGGGAACATATTTCCTAACTAGAAGCACATTTTAGTAATGGTTCATCGCTGCTGGTCACTGTTTCATGGCTGTGTGAGGGCCCTCTCAGACCTCTGCCTTCCTGATGGTATCTTTTCCAACTCACACACCCACTCCTCATTTCTGTAAACCCCTGAGGTGGGAGGGTGGCCTCACCCCTCATGGCCTGTGCCGTCTGTGCTGGCATGCTGTGGCCACTGCCCAGGTGAGGCGAAGGCGCCCTCCTTTGGGCTCCAGCCGTCTGGGAGATCTCTGGCCAACTGGGGCGGCAGGAGCCTGGGTCACATTGTGTACTTGTGGGCTGTAAGTTAGCACATTTCATTCACTGCTGTGCTGTTTGCTTGGGGGTGTGGGGTGAGGCACAGATGAGCAGGACTTGCTGTTTACCGAGCCCTCGGGCTTGCCTGGGGCTGAGAGGACTAAACCCCCCAGTCCTAGGGTCCTGGGACTCCAGAGGGGAGGTGGCTCAGCCAGCTTGTGAGAGGGTCTCTGTTGGTTTGTATACAATGTAGAGGGCCTCAGAAGTTTCCATCTGTGTATCCCCTTGCTTATTATTATTTCACTTGAAATCTGTGGCTACACAGGCCGCTCGTCTGGACCTCGCTTTAAAGCTGAGTTAAATTGTAAATTTAACAAGGCTGAGTACCATGCCGCCCCCTGCCATGGTGTCCGGGAGCTCTCTGAGAACGTGTGACCAGTATTAACATCCTGCCACCACCTCTGGCTCTGGGGCTGAGGATTCACAGCCCCTCGTGGGGTTTCACTTTCCCCTGAAGCCCTTAGCGTGGCTTGCGGAGCTTCTCCAGCATCTCCATGGTTCAGGGGAGAGGGCGGCAGGGGGGCTAGGCCTGGCCTTTCTGCCTCTGACCTGTGACTCAACAGGAGAAAAGAGGCCTGCAGATTCAGTGTTTTCACAAGGAAGCCTTGGTGTGGGCCTGTGGAGTGGGCTTAGCCTAGGATAAAAAATTCTAAAAAAAACATTTTACTGGAGATTGTTAACACAATAGGATATGATCATGGGAATACAGAAAAAATAAAATGAGTGTCACCTATAATCTTACTATCCAAAGAGTAAAATTTTGGATACTGTTTTATCTTGGTAGATCTCCTTTGTCCTTGATGCATATAAACATTGTGACAAATGGGGTTGTACTTGCAGACGCATGTATCCGAGTAGTTTGTATTGTGTTTCCCCATGCTGTTACATTCTGAAACCTTGTCTAATGACTGATAGTCCACCATGTTGAGGTGCCATAGGCTATTTGAGGGTGTCTCTCATGTTCTCCTATTAGAAATCACAGTGTGGAGTCCTCTATCTCCATGTGTGACCCCCACCCCACGCCCCTCGGGCTGTGCCCCACACCAGGCTCCTCCTGACTGTCCCTTCTGTCTTGCAGATTGTTTGCTCCACGAGGAGAACTTCTCGGTGAGGTGCCCCAAGCACAAGGTGAGTGAGCCTGCAGAGCCGGTGCTCCCCGCAGGACTAGAGGGTCGGGGGTCCTCCTGAAAGACCTGGAGACCTGATATTCAGCCTCAGGCCAGGGCTTAGTGGGTGGAGGGGCAGACAGGAGGGAGCCCTGTGGTGTGGGGTCGGCACCGTGTGGTGGCAGAGCTGGGGAGAAGGTGTTTGTCTGTTAAGAGAAATGCACGTAACTCCTGGTTTCCGCCTTAGTTTAGTGGAACCCCAGACCACAGACTGGCGTGGGGTGAGGTTGGCTGTAGGCCTGGATGCAGAGCAGAGGCGTCTTCCCCGATTAGAGAGAGCTGACACTTGGCTTTCCGGGAAACGCCATCCCCGCCAGGTTTTGCTTCCACAGGTGCAGCCCATGGTGTCTGCATTTGGTTCAAGAGTTGGTCTCTTGGTCGCCTCTCAAATTTAGGAAGGGAAGGAAGATGCGGGCAGAGTGTGTGAATGGCATGTTTCCAAGACACCACTCACGGGTGTGGGGAGGGGAGGGTGTGGAGAAGGGACCCCGGGGAAGGGCTGGGCTGGTGGAGGCCTCCACCTGGCGCTCCTGCAGCAGCGGCTCTCCTCCGGCTGAGGTCACACTGACCCCTGGTGGCCACTCACGCTCACAGTCTTCAGTCTCCGCTCAGTGGGGCTGGAAGGTACTAGAAAGAGGTCATCTTGACAGTCTGCCCTCAAATTGCTTCTGAAGGATGCTTACTGATGCTTTTCTTTAAAAATTATTTCCCGAGATGGATCCTTGGATCTTACAATTTTCTCTTTATTTTTTACTTCATTTGTATTTTTTTTTTAAACTTCCCTTTTTGAAGGGTCACATTTTGCATCAGCAAACCCCGTCTTGAGTATCTCCTGTGTGTCGTTCAGTACTGACTCTCTGCTTTTTCTTTCCTTTTCCATGTGCGTTCTTTGCCTCACCTCCGCCCGCCCTGACCCGCACGCTCGTTCTCTGTCCCTCCTGTCTCATCTCCTTGGCTTTGCCGGCGTCAGCCTCCCCTCCCATGCCCTGTCCCCCCCTTGCAGAACAAGACAGCGAAAGGCAGCCTCAGCACAGAGCAGTCGGAGCGGGGGTGAGGGGGGCAGTGTGCGCGTGGGAATGGAAAGCACAGCACGCACAGGTGAGTCGGGGCCGCCGCCCCTGTGGACTGCGATGGGGTGTCGTGGCCTCTGCCTCCTGCTGGCCTGGGCCAGGCGGCACCCGGGTATCTAATTGCATGAGGCCAACACCCTTCTCTGTTTGTCGCTTAGCCCCCCAGAATACGTGTAGAAAGATAATGTGGGGCTTTAAAATGGTTCCATCGTCCACTAGGGATCAGGGGGCTGTTCCTGAAGGCAGGCCTTGGGTGGGGCTCCTGGGGGCAGCTGGCTTCCGGGACAGAGCCTCTAAGGTGGGGGTGCTTTTGCTTGCAGCCCTCGCTCTTTCCCTGTCTCAGAAAGGCTTCTCACCAGAGATCTTTTCTTTTTTGGTTTGCTTGATGTCTCTAAAGCTTGGGCTTCCCTGGTAGCTCAGCCAGAAGGAATCCGCCTGCAGTGTATGAAATGCAGGCTCCATCCCTGGGTCAGGAAGATCCCCTGGAGAAGGAAACGGCAACCCACTCCAGTATTCTTGCCTGGGAAATCCCGTGGACAGAGGAGCCTGGTGGGCTACAGTCCATGGGGTCGCAAAGAGTCACGACTTAGCGACTACACCATCACCACAGCTCTAAACCTTTGAGTGAGTTCTCCTTTGAAAAACAAAAAATTCGCCAAATTTTGTTATGTGAAATCTTCCCCTGCCTCCCAGTGCTATGACAGATTCCTTTCATATATGTACAAAGGGAAGGAAAATCCCCTCAAAGATTTAGTAGACTTTAGCACCACATTTAATTTTACTCTTGAACTTCTCAGGAGATTGAGTTGTGCTTTCCATGAGTGTGTCTGTGGGTTTGTGGTCGGGGCTGGTAGCATGTGCCCGTGAGAGCAGGATTATATGACTTGGGTCACTCGAAGCAATGGGCCCGCAGTGCCCACCTCCACCCGGCCTTCCACATCCTCCCCGTCCGTACTGAGTCACTGAGGGAAAAGCAAAACAGGTCATGAGAAGAAGCAAAATGTAACTAACCTGGGGCACTTGCTTCTACAGGATGGGGTGGCTGCCAGTTGTCTCAGAAATGTTCATTAAGGGATTATTTCTCTTCAGGTGAGAGCATCTGTGTGTACTCCAGGCCTCTGCGACCCACACAGTGGTGTGCAAGGCCTGGCTCTCTGGGGCAGCACTGTGTGCCTGAGTCTCTGGAATGTTCCCTCCCCCTGGTTACGAATCTTCCCCGGGGCCTCAGTGGGTAAAGAATCCACCCGCAGTGCAGTGCAGGAGACAGGAGACTTGAGTTCAATCCCTGGGTCAGGAAGATCCCCTAGAGGAGGGCATGGCTACCCACTCCAGTATTCTTACCTGAAAAATCCCATGGACAGAGGAGCCTAGAGGGCTACAGTCCATGGGGTCGCAAAAGTCAGACACGACTGAGCATCCGTGTTCCAAGGGATGGAAGTCTGCCTAAAATTCATCTCAGGACATGGCAGTTTTCATCTGAGAAGTCACTTGTTTCTTAGGTGGGTCCCAGTACCAGCCTCCAGAGAAGGCCCTCGGCTGGGTGACGAGCCCGTGGGGGTTACAGTGCTCTCATGGAGGTGTCCAGTGGGGACTCCGCACTCTATCTTTTCTCTCCTGCTCTTCCAGGGGTGGGGGTGGGGATGGAGGGCATGGGGGTGGGGGCGGGAGGCTGGCCACCACGTGGAGCTCTCCTCATCTAGAACCTGCGGGGTCCAGTGACCCTCAGGCCAGCAGCAGTCTGGGGGATTTCCAGGCCTGTTTCTGTTGGCCCTTCCGCGTGTCCCTGGGCTTGATGGTGTCACTGTTTCTGAGCAGCTCTGCCACCTTCCTGGCCCCAGTGTTTAGAGCTGCTTGGAGCGGAGGCCATGGGGAGTGTTCCCGGAAGTGTCTGGGAAGAGCTGGTTGGGGGAGAACCATGAGTTACTTGGGGCCTTTTGTTCTTGTCCTGGAATCCCAACCTGTGTTTGAGAAAAATAGGAAGTCTGGGCCCAGTTTCCTCTTGGAAATTTTAATTTTGTTCATCCTCGCCTTCCTCTCTGCCCATTCTTGGGCTCTGCCAGCTGCCAGAGCCCTCGGCTCTCACAGGACAACAAGCCTCATGGTTTATTCCTCACAGGGTGGGTGTTGCTGTCATGTTTATACCAAAGAAACAAGGCGCTGAGTGATGGAGTGGCCTGTCCCTCCGTTTGGGGTTGTTTCAAGTCTGTTGAGGTCAGACCTTTCCCTCTGGGAGGGAAGGGAGGGACAGAGCGCCGTCTCGTGCCCCTGAAGTGCTTGTCAAGGCAGGGCCCTTCTCCTGGGTTCACCCGCCTCTGCAGGTGGTGGGAAGCCCCAGCATGAGGGGCAGACCCAGTCCGTCCCCTCAGCGAGCATTCACCTTGGGGTCTGTGCTGGGGGCGCAGATCCACCATCACAAGGTGGGGAAGGGGCAGCGATTATTCCTGTGGTGTGGAGAGTGCTGTGTGACAGCATCAGCCCACTTAGCATCTCTGTGCTTCAGTTTCTCCTTCTGTGAAAAGAGGACTAATAGTGGCCAGCCTTGTGAGGATGCAGTTAAGAAATGTCTCCACCGTGCCCGGCGCAGCCCTGTCTGGCAGAAAACCCCTGGGGCTGAGGGCACGGAGATGCGAATTCTCATCTCCCACTGCCACGTGAGGTACCTGGCCAGGCCAGCTGTGCCCGGAAGGAAAGGTCAGTGGGCAGCCCCCCTCCCGGGTCTGCAGGTACGGGAGTCTTGGCCAGCCAGTTCCGCCCTCTCCCTGGCTCGAGGCAGCTAGTGGACGAGGCTCCTCGCCCGTCCCTCGTTCTCATCGGCAGTAGACACGGAGGCCCCATTCCCACCTGGCCCACCCAGTAGCGGGAAGCCGTGACCTCCATCCAGCTCTGCTGTTTCCTGGGTGCCAGGTTAGTGCCCAGGGTCATGTCCCGGGTCTTCCTTCCCGCCCACCCCACAGCCCCGCACGCACTGCCGCTCTGTACCAGTTCCTGTCTCTCCTCGACTTGAGGTTCCCGCCACCTGTAGGGCCAAGTGCAGCTACTCAGCTCACCTCCAAGGGCCCTGGGGTCACCTTCTCTGACTCCTCAGCGCCTGGCCGCCTCCCTCAGGGGTCCTGTGCCCACACTCGGCTCCCCGGGCCACGGTGCTGTGCTTTGTCTCCCCTTTGGGTCTCAGCTTCAGGGCACGTCCTCAGAGGAGCTTTCCCAGTCCCCTTGTCCCCACTCTGCCACCTCCCTGGCGTCACCAGTTTCGAGTTGCTGGTATGTTCATGAACCTTCTGCGTCTCCACTAGACTGTCCTCCCACAAGGACAGGGGTGGCTGTCTCGGCCTCTTCATGCACTGACCCAGGATTTGGGGGGAACAGGGCACGCAGGGTGGTTCCTGTCCTCACGGGGCGGCTCAGGGAGGAGGGCGCTGACCTGATGGCGTCGGGTGGGTGCAGGCTCCTCACACGCTCCCCAGCAGGCTCGGGTCTCAGCTTACAAAGACGAGGGCAGCCTCAGCCAGGTGGAGTTCCCGCCCACATCCAGGCAGCCAAGGTGAAGCTGAAGGGCAGCAGGAAGAGGCTGATGGGAACACTTTGGCCTGGGAGGAAGGCCCGACTGTTCGCCAACAGCCGAACACGCCAGTGCCTTTCTATAGAGAAGAGAGTGGCCTCAGCACAGAGGGCTGCCCGCTAGCTCACGGGCCATGGCTCTGCCCCGGTGCTGCCTCCTCAGCCACCTCCGGCGCCTTTGGACAGACCTGAGCAATGGAAGCTCCAAGGCAGAGTCCCAGGGGCCCAGTCAGAAGAGCTTTGCTGGCCGTGAGCCCCAGTCCCAAGTCTAACCAGCCCAGGGCTTTGGGCTATACAGGTCCCCTCCCTCAGGGCTGTCTCCAGGATGATGGGGGCCGGGGGGCAGGCCTCGCAGTGCCCCAGTGAAGTGTCTGTAGGGCTCCTGGCGTAGTGCCTGGCCCCTACTAGATGTTTCAAGAGTTTTCTTCTCATTCTTCCTACTAAAGCAATGGTTTTTAGGAATAATGGAGAAGTTAGGGCCCCATTATATTCAAGGTCAGTCAGGTATCAGACCCTGGGGAGGTCCCTGCGGGGGAGGTCCCTGCGGGGAAGGCCGGAAGGCCAGGCACTGGCAGGGGATATGGACGGACCACCAGGCCCCCCATTGGCACCAAGGGAAGGAGCCCAGGTCAGCGGCCTGCGGAGCCCTCCAGCCAGGCAGACCCTGGTGCCGAGACCACCTGCATTCTAGATGGTGCAGGCTGGAGACTGCCAAGTGCTGGGGAGAGGGCAGACCCTGCCCCTGGCCCTCGCTCCACAAGCCAAGCTTTGCAGGATGTGTGGGCACTTGTCCTCTGTTCCCGCCCGTGGCCTATATCCCCGGCAAGATTTGACCACTTTGGTCCTTGTTTGAGGCCCCCTGGCAGCCCTGCCCTGGCATCGCCTTGATAGAGGGCGTTTGGTTCCTGGGGCAACACCAGAGAAGGCTGCTTCTTCTCACCCTTTCCTGGCAGCCTCAGCCTCAGGAAACCAGAGTGGAGAGAGTCCGTGCTGGGGCAGGGGGTGCTGGGGTGACCCCCTGGGTGCGGGGAAAGCCACTCTGTGGCCCATGGCAGGCTGGCTCAGCTCCTGGCCCCAGCAGCCGGAGGCCCAGGGTCTGCTTTGCCTGAGGGCAGCGACGCCGTCCTGCTGCCCTGCAAGTCCCTTACTGTTATTCATGTTTTCTGCCAAGCAGCTAGGAATCTCTTTCTGCCAAGGGCTGGCGGGAATGTCTGTTCTTAGCTTGTATACACAGGGTAGCCTTAACTAGTTTGTGTATTAGTAAGTTTTACAGAAGCAGAAAAGGGACTGGTGATGCCTGGGTTTTCCTGAGGTTTATTGGTTGGTGGAGGGCACCGGAAAGGGTTTGAGGAAGAAGCCAGGTGAGCCCCCGCACACACACACACACACAGGGGTGTCACCACACATGGCTCTTGGCTTAATTTTTCTGGACTGAATTCCTCGGAAATTACTATGTCTCTGAGATCCTTGCACACGTAAGGACCCATGAAGTATCCTGAGGAGCCCCTTGGTACAAGCCCGTGTACCCTCGGTGGTCACCAGGAGAGTCTTCCTAAGCCTAGAGCCCAAGCCAGAAGGAGAGACAGACGCCAGTGGCAGGGCTTGGGGAGCCCCAGAGGGTGACCTGAGAGCCGCCCTCCCCTTGGAGCTCCTGGGAGTGTTCTCTGTTAGCTGTGAGAGCGCCACCTGCGGCTGGAGGCGACCTGGACATGGTCCAGAGCCGGTTCTTCCACATCAGCTGGGTGCTCTGCCACCTCTGTGAGGACAGGTCCCCAGGCCCACGTGCTGAGTCCCACTATAGGCCCCAGGGGACAGCATCCTGAGCAAGGGTCACCCCAAGAGCTGCCCCACTGCAGGCAGCCCTGCCTCGGAGGTCAAGGGAGTCTCTCCTGGTCTTGGCTCCCTCCATGCACTGGGGAGGGGCACTCCCGAGTCCATACCTGGTGCAGCTTACCAGGTCATTGCTGCCTTTATCCTGTTTCAGGCCCAGAGCCACACAGCCGGCTCTACCACGAGCCCTGGGTGTCTCCGGTGCTGGCTGCCAGACCCTGCGGAGTCGCGCCACCACAGAGCAGGGTGTGGGCTACAGCACCATGCAGAGGTTCCCAGCACCCAGTGTCTGTCTGTCTTGCAGGTGAGACTGTGGAGATGAGAAGGTGGTGGATACTCGTGATGGAATGGAAACGGTCCTCCTGTGCAGCCACGCCCCACCCCGCCCCACCCCGCGTGCCTGCCCGCGCCAGCACTTCCTTCCCAAGTTCTTACATCACTCTCAAACCAGTGACACCACAGGAAAGAAAGACCCAAGAAGTTGGAATGGCTGTTTCCATGGACACAATCTCCATAGTGACAGTGTGGGGGGAGGGGGGAGGGGTGGGATGATGGGAAAGGGTGGGGGGAATTAAAAGGGAGGGATAAAAATATATATATATAAATCTATTTTTAGTCTGGAAAGACTTTGTTTAAATGAAAGGTGCGCTATCCCTTTTGATTCTATTTTAAAATTACCTAGTTAAAGAACTCCAAATTTGTTCCAATAACGTGAAATTTAAATGTGAAATTGAACCGAACAAACTCTGATCTCACAAGGACAGGGGTGGCTTAGATCCTTGGCCCAGCTCACACAATTCAGAGACTCTAGACTCGGGGTCAGAAGAACAGACGAACCACACCAAACCATGTCTTTGTCAGTAATTTGTCTCACAAGTGGGAAGGTCGAGGGGGAGGGAAGTGGGGGATGGTCCGTGTTTTCAAGAATGGGAGAATGATGTTTAAACACAAAAATAAATCTTTTTCATTTCCAGAAACACTATTTATTTATTATTTTAAATTTTTTTTTTTTTTTTCGGGAGAGGGGATATTGGCGGATGCCGCAAGGTGGAGGCCCCACAGTCACAACTGTGTCCTGGGTCCTTGGCCGGTGAGAGCCCCGAGGGCCCCACCAAAGCGGCTGGGCCGGCAGGATCCAGGGATGGCTGCCCCTGGGCGCATTCCAGGCAGCTGTTGTGCCCTGACCCCCAGGGCGGACGGACGAACCTAGGCCATAGGAGTGGACACGGAAGGACAGCGTCAGATGTGGTCACAGGGGGTAAGCTGACCAGGAGCCCCCACTCCACCCTTTCTTCTTTGCTTTCACTTTTATAAAGGAAAAGGGAGCCTGTCAGTTGAGCAGCCCCACGCTACATGATTCTCTGTGTTGTGTTGTTTTGTTTTGTTTTGTAAATTGTATAATTTTTAAATATCTGAGTTTTAAAAAAAGAAAAAAGTACAAAAAAAAAAATCTTGTTAAGGCCTTAAGAAGGGGTTAGTGCATCTTTCAGGGGTCACTCTGCCGTGGGGATAAAATAGCTGTTTCACAAACAGTTTTATTTAAAAAACAAAACAAAAAAATCAAAAAAATAATAAACTTCATTTTAACCTTGTTTCCTTTTTTGTTTGAAGCAAACGCGTCTCTTTCTCCTCCCATTCCAACCGTCAGGCTGGCTCTGGTTCTGCTGCGGAAGTGGCTGCCATCAGACTGGCCCAGCCACCTAGGCCTCCCGCAGGCCCAGGGCCCTTGCAGCAGACCCTGGAATGATCCCAGCCAAGGACAGTTCTAGCCACTGAGCCTGGTGGGTCGAACTCAGCCATGCGTGAGGATGGCCAGATTACTTGAGAGGAGGACAAAATTCCAATCAACGTGAATTTTAAAGCTTATTAAAAAATAATGCAATGTTAATGGACTTTGTTTTAGAGAACAGAAACACTGGAAGGAATGCTGTGAAGTAGAAATAAGCAATTATAAATGAGTTCTGGTGTGCTTATCAGTTTGAGGCTGCAGAAATGGCAGATTAATTTTGTTACAATGGCTCCATCCAGCAGTGTGGTCCATTTCTCATTTCGCGCCACCAGGATGGAGGTGTGGGTGGGTGTGCTGTGTGGGCCACAGAACCTGCACAGGAATGATGGCTCTCTATTTCCTTGTCATCCTGTCTGGTCTTGGCATTAACTCAGTTCAGATGAGACTGAGAGATTGCAGGTGTTGGGCGTAACCCACAAACCTTGAACATATCTTCAGGAAAATATTTTGCTGACAGCAGATGGTTGGTTCTTCATTTTGCCTTTTTAAAATTCTTTTGACTGGGCTGATGATACTCTGAGTAAAACACTGGTGATGGTTCCTCAAACTGGCTCCTGAAATGACCATTCTCTGGGGAGTGGCCCCGTTCCACGCCTCACTCCCAACTCTAGCTTTCCGGCTTCTGTAAGAAGCCTCAACAGTTCTCTGTGTTTTTTGGACAGACTTTATTTCTAGAGCAATTTTAGGTTCATCGCAGTGTTGAGCAGAAGGTACGGAGATTCCCCATGCATCCTCTGCCCCCCCACAACACGCACAGCCTTCCCCAGTGTCAGCGCTCCCCACCAGAGCAGTGCCTTTTCTTTGGTGAACTTGCATCAACACATCATGGTCATCCGCAGCCCATAGTTTACGTTGGGGTTCACTCTTGGTGTGCGCTCTGAGTTTGGACAAAGGTACAATGACATGGGTTTGCTGTTGTTTAATCATTAAGTCCTGTCCAACTCTGCGACCCCATGACTAGTCCACCAGGCTCCTCCATCCATGGGATTTCCCAGACAAGAATACTGGAGTGGGCTGCCATTTCCTTCTCCAGGGGATTTTTCGACCCCAGCGTTCAAACCCACATCTGCATTGGCAGGCAGATTGTTTACCTCTGAGCCACCAGGGAAGCCCATAATGACATGTACACACCAGAAGCATACAGAGCAGCTTCACTGCTGTAAGAATTCTCTGTGCTCCCTCTCTTTATCCCTCCCTCCTCTTACCCCTGGCAACCACAGATCTTTTACTGTGTCCATAGTTTTTGTGTTTTCCAGAATGTCATAGGGTTGGAGTTACACAGTATGTAGCCTTTTTACATTGGTTTCTTTCATTTGGTAATAGGCATTTAAGGTTCCTCCATGTCTTTTCATGGGATGGTAGCTCATTTCTTTTTTTGTGGTTCAGTTGCTCAGGGTCCGACTCTGTGATACCATGGACTGTAGCACCCCAGGCTTCCCTGTCCTTCACAGTTTCCTGGAGTTTGCTTAAATTCATGTCCATTGAGTCAATGATGCCATCAAACTATCTCATCCTCTGTCATCCCCTTCTGCTCTCAATCTTTCCCAGCATCAGAGTCTTTTCCAATGAGTTGGCTTTTCACATCAAGTGGCCAAAGTATTGGAGCTTCAACTTTGGCATCAGTCCTTCCAATGAATATTCAGGGTTGATTTCCTTTAGGACTGACTGGTCCCTTGCTGTCCAAGAGACACTTCTCCAGCACCACAGTTTAAAAGCATCAGTTTTTCGGCACTCAGCCCTCTTTAGGGTCCAACTCTCACATCCATACATGACTACTTGGAAAACCATAGCTTGGAAAACCATAGCTTTGATTATATGGACCTTTGTTGGCCAAGTGATGTCTCAGCTTGACCAGAGACACTGTCCAGGTTTGTCATAGCTTTTCTTCCAAGAAGCAAGCATCTTTTACTTTCGTGGCTGCAGTCACATCCACAGTGATTTTGGAGCCCAAGAAAATAAAGTGTTGCTGTGTCCGTTTTTTTCGCCATCTATTTACCATGAAGCGATGGGACCAGATGTCATGAGCTTAGTGCTCTGGATATTGAGTGTTAAGCTTTTTCACTCTCACCTTTAAGAGGCTCAGTTTCTCTTCTCTTGAATATTCTGTTGCCCGGATGCAACCCAGTTTATCCATTCATCTACTGGAAGACAGTTGTTCCACTCTTCAGCAATTATGAATAAAACTGCTATAAACACAAGTGTGCAGAGTTGTTGTTTTTTTAAATAAGCAACTGCCAAACTGTCTTCCAAAGTGGCTGCCCCCGTCTGCATTCCCCCCCACCCTCAGGGAATGAGAGTTCACCCTTGTAGAGTTGGGTGGTGTCAGTGTTCTGGATTTTGATCATTCTATGATAGGTGTGCAGTGTTGGTGTATTTTGTAAGAGTTAAGTTTTTAAACCGCGGTTCAGAAACACAAGGTTTAGGTGACCACCTTAACCTATAAGTGAAGTGAAGTCTCTCAGCCGTGTTGACTCTTTGAGACCGACCCCATGGACTGTAGCCTACCAGGCTCCTCCCTCCATGGGATTCTCCAAGCAAGAGTACTGGAGTGGGTTGCCATTTCCTTCTCCAGGGGATCTTCCTGAGCCAGGGATCAAACCCAGGTCGCCCGCATTCCAGGCTTTAACCTCTGAGCCACCAGGGAGGCCTGAGGCAAGTTCACATTATGCGGGCATGCGTCAGAACTTTCCCATCTTGCCCAGCCCAGTTCCCAGAAAACCACGGGAGCAATCTGCCTGCGCCCCGCGGCTCCCCGCCCCGCCCCGCGTTGTCCGCCAGCCCGACTTGCAAGTGCAGTCGCAGCCTGGACCCCAGCGGGCGGTACCGGAGTCAGGTGAGACCTCTGGGCCCGCGGGACCCCCCACACCGGCCAGAACCGGCTCCCACTCCTCCCGCCCCCCAGGCAGCAGCGGAAACGGGGGTGTCTGCCGCAGGGGCGGGGCAGGAGGCGAGCGAAATGCCATCAACTTTCCCCGCGCCCTCGCTGGGCGCTGCAGCTGCCCATCTGCTTTCCAGGGAGCTTGCTCCGCGTAGCCTTGGGGGCCCAGTGCCGGGACTCCCTGTCTGGGGGCTCGGACCGGGGCGCTGCTCGCCCGCCATCTTGCTGACGTCTTCCCGGACTCAGGACTCAGGCCTGGTCTCGGGGTCGGAGGCGCCTTCCCTGCGAGGGCCAACCCCGAGGTGTGGGGTGGCGGGGGGAGGGAGAGGGGAGGGGGGGTGCCCATCCCTCCAGCACCCGCAGCTTCACCAGAGCAGAAGCCAGCTCCTGTTTCTAAAATAGTAAGGCAATGGCACCCCACTCCAGTACTCTTGCCTGGAAAATCCCATGGATGGAGGATCCTGATAGGCTGCAGTCCACGGGGTTGCTAAGAGTCGAACACGACTGAGCGACTTCACTTTGACTTTTCACTTTCATGCATTGGAGAAGGAAAGGACAACCCACTCCAATGTTCTTGCCTGGAGAATCCCAGGGACGGGGGAGCCTGGTGGGCTGCCGTCTGTGAGGTCGCACAGAGTTGGACACGACTGAAGGGACTTAGCAGCAGCAGCAGGAACTTAAATGCTGGCCCTCGGGCCTCAAAGAAGTGTATTTCCGCTGTAGAGCAGTGGTCCAGAGCCTGAGTTTTGAGATTGACCCTAATGGTGCTCTGTGACTTTGACCCGCTGCTGTGACCCCTGAGACTCCATGCCTTGGGAACCATAAAGCCGCCGCGGATCTTACAGGGCCGCATGGCGCGAGAACAGCAGTGCCTGGTGTGTGAGTGCAGGGTAATCCAAGGCTACGATTGCACAGGATTGAAACAAGGCTTTGGCCTCACGATTGAGGCCTTCCCCAAGGCCACCCTGTCCTGGACTAGAGCCCCAAGCCCCTGCCTGAATTAATTACAAGCGTACCTGTCACTGCCCTCCATACGCCCAGTAGAGTGTCACTGTTTGCAGAGGGCATGACACAAAGCAAAGGATAGATGGCAATGTAACGGGGCCGCTGTGACGACCATCCTGCCAGCCCCACCAGTACCACCGGACTCACTGCCCGTTCAGGGTGGAAGACTGCTGCCAACTGGGACAGAAACGTTCAACTGAGGCCAATGGGAGACCACCGGCTGGCTCTGAGAAGTCCCCAGGTCTTCCCCTCTTGGTCTTTTCAGTGGCCTCAGAGCTGTTCTCCCTGCCTCCTTGAGGCCCAAGAACCCGTGTTTCCCACGATCCAGTCCTCTGCCAGACTAAAAGCCCCACCTGGAGCTGCCACTGTCCTGCTGCTTTGCAGCGGTGCCTTAATCCCGCAGTCAGGTTACCTGTTTGCAGACCCAAGCCACCCGAAGGCCAAACCAAGCCAAACCTCCAGGAGGTTTTCCCAGAAAGTCTACTCCAGCCTGGGGAAACGACCCCACAGCCCTCAAAGCTTTCCCTGCAACTGCTGGCCTGGGGTGTCACCTGGCTCCCCACCTCCCCTTGGTTGTGAGCACTTTGAAGCAGGAGCCCACCCTTGCCATCCCTCCCCCCAAGGCAAGACGCAGGAAAGGCTGGATAAGCTGAAGAGGGCCAGGTGGGCCCCAGCTAGCTCTGCCCGCTGGCCCTAGGCCTGGCAGGAGAGTGGGGATGTGGGAAATTTGGAAGGGAAGGAGCCACTTGCACAAGCCAAGCAGGGATTGCAAATGTTGACGACCCCCACCTGGAGACCACAAGCACTCTGTCCCATTGAAGGCAACCTGGGAAGAACTGGTCCTCTCACTATTGGGGGTTGGGGTGCGAGGGAGGGAACAGGGTAAGAGGGGGTACAGGAGGGCAGAGTGCCTCCTCCAGGCTCTCAGTAAGCTCAGGGAGAGCCTCCAGGACCCTGAATGACTCCAGCTGTGTTCAGAAAGAAAGGTTGCCTCACATACTCCGGGATGGGTGGGGGGCAGGGGCCTTGACCAGGCCTGCCCTGGAAATGCCCCCTTCCCCACCTTCTGAGTTCCCATGCCTTTATATTTGAATGGCTTTGGGCCTCTGAGTTCCCATCAGCTTCACTGGTTTAAAAACTCAACCTCAAATCTTACCCCTTGAGTTGTTGGAGGGTTCTGAGGCTAGCAGAACCCTGGCATAATGTGACCAACCCCTTGCCTGGAGGAGGCAAGAGGCTGACCAAGAAGGAGTGCCTGGTAGCCGTAATTCCCGTCTGGAGGTGACACATACTTGTGCAGGGTGGTACCAAGGATTGCATTTGCACCTTTGCTGGAGGACTGGAAGGAACCAGAGAGTCAGGGTCGGAGGGTATGAGGCTGGAGCCAGAGTGGACTGGACCCATGGAGAGAAGGGAGGCCCACGAATCCATTCCTTGAGGTCCTCGGCAGGCCTGTGAGAGGGTCAAGAAACTACATCCTTGTCTGGTTTCCATTCCCTTGTCTTCTGAAGTTTTAACAGCTGATGTTCAAGGACAAAAGCAAAGAGGAACTGAAGAGCCTCTTGATGAAAGTGAAAGAGGAGAGTGAAAAAGCTGGCTTTAAACTTGACATGCAAAAAACTAAGATCATGGCATCCAGTCCCGTCACTTCATGGCAAATAGATGGGGAAACAATGAAAACAGTGAGAGACTTTATTTTCTTGGGCTCTAAAATCACTGCAGATGATGATTTTGCAGCCATGAAATTCAAAGATGCTTGCCCCTTGAAGAAAAGCTATGACCAAACTAGACAGCATATTAAAAACAGAGACGTTCCTTTGCTGACAAAGGTCCATCTAGACAAAGCTATGATTTTTCCAGTAGTCATGCATGGATGTGAGAGTTGGACCATGAAGAAGGCTGAAAGCCAAAGAAATTGATGCTTTTGAACTGTAGTGTTGGAGAAGACTCTTGAGAGTCCCTTGGACTGAAAGGAGATCAAACCAGTCAATCGCAAGGAGATCAACCCTGACTGTTCATTGGAAGGACTGATGCTGAAGCTGAAGCTCCAATAGTTTGGCCACCTGATGGGAAGAACTGACTCACTTGAAAAGACCCTGATGCTGGCAAAGACTGAAGGCAGGAAGAGAAGGGGACAACAGAGGATGAGATGATTGGATGGCATCACCAACTTGATGGACATGTTTCAGCAGGTTCCAGGAGTTGGTGATGGACAGGGAGGCCTGGCATACTGCAGTCTGTGGGTTCCAAAGAGTCGGACACAACTGAGTGACTGAACTAAAGGACAAATGGATGAGGAGGAAGCAGGCCCACTTCTCTAAGGACAGTCTCGGCCTATGCTAACTCACCCTAATACCTTGAGCTTACTGGCAGCCCAGTCAACAAAGTAAAGTGCCCACCTTACATTTTTCCAAGTCAGGAAATGGACACCTACGTGAGAAGATTCATCACCTTGAGGCCACAAGAGCTGGAAAGTCCAAGGACCAATTTGTAACAAACTTAGGAAAGGGCCTCTGGGCCAACAAACTGGCTGGTCAGGATGACTAGGGAACTCTGAAAACAACCCTGCTGCCTCCCTAGCCCCAGATTCACGCTTCCCTCAGCCACAGCAGGTGGAAACTGAGGCAGCAGCCAGCCAGGTGAAGGTGCCGGCAGCGCCGAGAGCAGCCTCCAGGGCCAGGGAGGTCGGCGGCCTCCAGGCAGCCCCTGAGAACTGGAGCCCTTGGGGCTGGTCTCTGAGGGGAAAGTGGTAGCCCAGGACTCGTGGATGCAGTTGTGTGGGTGTGTAGATATGCACGTGAGTGTGGGCTAGTCAGGATGCAAATGTGTGTAAATGTGGTTTGAGTGTGTGAGTCTGTGCGTGTGTTGAGTGCACCAGTGGGAAGTGAGGGACACCGAGAACTCTATGGGTGGTCCCTCTGGGCAGTAGGTCCTCCCGCCAGCACGGGACAAGGAGCAGTAACATGCTTGGGAGGCGAAGGCCCCTCAGGAGCAGGACAGGGACATGTTCTGGGAAGGGGGCTGTGGCCTCATTACAGGCTGACAGGCGGCAGGTAGCAGCAGAACCCATTCCCAAGACACCGGATTCTTCCTCCAATCTGCAGAGCTGGGGAGTCAGGCCGGGGGAGAGGGACTTCTTGTGCTCTCCAGCCACCCTCCAGAAGCACGTGGAGAGCACACGTGAGGGACAGTAGCCGCCCGTGCACCTGACTCTCCTTGACCCCTCTCTGTACCCTCTGGCAGCACAATCTCCCCGACAAGACAGCTCAAGACAGAGGCCAAAGGCCGGTCCTCCGCTCCCTTTATAAAGAGGCCCCGGACTGGTGGAGCCCCGGAGGTGGAGTGAGAGTGCCCTGCTGGCCTGGTCCTGGGTGCCAGCGTGGTGAGGAACCCAGCGCTCACGGAGGCAGCCATGGGGCTGCTGTCTGGGGACACGCTGGGGCCCCTGGCTGTGGCCGTGCTCATCTTCTTGCTCTTGCTGGACCTGATGCACCGGCGCTCACGTTGGGCCGCACGCTACCCACCGGGCCCCACGCCGCTGCCCGTGCTGGGCAACCTGCTGCAGGTGGACTTCAAGGACCCGCGTCCCAGCTTTAACCAGGTGAGGACGGAGGGGTGGGGAGTGCGCAGCGGTGGTCCTAGGGCCCCACCTAGCAGCGGACAGTGGGCACTGGGTGAAGCCACAGGCCGGAAGAGGACTGGGCCAAGAAGAGTAGGCGGATCCGAGAGACTTCCTGAGGGAGGGCGTTTTTTTCAGGGCCTGAGAACAGATTGGAGTTTGCAAACAGAGGTCAGAGAGGACAAAGTCCAGCATGTGGGGGGTTTACAGCATGGTGACAGGCTTGGGATTCAGCCGGCCAGCTCTTAAATTATGTGAGCATGAGTCCTTGAGGGTCATGTTGGGAAGAAACGTCTTGAGAATGGGGGAGATGTCTGGTTATGAGCCCTTTAAAATCAGGCAAGTCGAGGTTGAGAGAGGCACAGTGATCTGCTTCAAATCTTTTGCCTCCATGAGGCCTTGGGCCTCCCTGCTCCCCTCTATGAACCTCAGTTTCTTCACCTGTAAAACAGGATGCTGACTTGGCCTGTTGACCATTAAGTGACGCTTGCACAGCCATAGCTGGGTCTGTGAGCAGGATGGTCTCATCCAACTTGAGATCCTCAAAACCAGTGGATGTAACCCCCGAGCTCACAAGACTAGATAAAGCACAAGACTAGATAAAGTCCTTGCAGTTGATCGCTGCTGAAGGGGGCCCAGAGGTGCCCAGAGGCTAACGCCAGGAGGCCGGGCCCACAGCCTGGTGGGGCCTGGGCTTGCCAAACACCCTCGACCTTTGGCCTGCAGCTGCGGTGCCGCTTCGGGAACGTGTTCAGCCTGCAGCAGGTCTGGACGCCGGTAGTCGTGCTCAACGGGCTGGCGGCTGTGCGCGAGGCGCTGGTGTACCGCAGCCAGGACACTTCTGACCGTCCACCTCCGGCCGTCTACGAGTACCTGGGTTTCGGGCCGCGTGCCGAAGGCAAGCAGAAAGGGCAGGCCGCGTCCCTGCAGGCGGAGGCAGAGTCGCGGACATTCGGTGCAGGAAAGAGCCAACGAATTTGAGGGGGGCGGCAGGTGGGAAAAGAGACTGTGCCAAGCGTTGGGGGAGGAGAAATTGGATGAGGCAGAGGGCGGGGCCCTACTAAGAGAAGGTGGCCCAGGGCCATTGCGAAAGCAAAGGGGACGTCGGTGTGGGCAGGAAAGAGGACAAATTTGGGGTGGGCAGGGCAGGGGCGGGCCTGGACCTTCCCCACGTGGCAAACGGGGTCTCAGTGGGTGAAATACAAAGTGGAGCCAAGACGGGGGCCTAGCAGGGGAGCCTCGGGAGCAGTGCGGACAGACAGAGAATGTGAGCAATCTCCAGACGGAAGGGGTGTCAAAGTGGGCGGGACTTGGGACGGGAGGGCTAGGCCAGTGTGGGCGGGCAGCGCCGAAAACTTCCGCCACGGGGGTGGGGCTGTGAGCCCATCCCCAGGAGGGGCGGAGCCAGACCTGAGCCACGCCCACGTGCCCGCCCCGCCCCCAGGAGTGATCCTGGCGCGATATGGGGACGCCTGGCGCGAGCAGCGGCGCTTCTCCCTGTCCACCCTGCGCAACTTCGGCCTGGGGAAGAAGTCACTGGAGCAGTGGGTGACCGAGGAGGCCTCGTGCCTCTGTGCCGCCTTCGCCGACCAGGCCGGTGAGTGGATGCTGGGGCTGAGGGACATTGAGGTCTGGGAGGTTTGGAGAGGCCTAGGAGAGAAGAGCGGAGAAGGCAATGGCAAGCCACTCCAGTACTCTTGCCTAAAAAATCCCATGGATGGAGCAGCCTCGTAGGCTGCAGTCCATGGGGTCGCTAAGAGTCGGACGCGACTGAGCGACTTCACTTTCACTTTTCATTTTCACACAATGGAGAAGGCAGTGGCAACCCACTCCACTGTTCTTGCCTGGAGAATCCCAGGGATGGCAGAGCCTGGTGGGCTGCCGTCTATGGGGTCGCACAGAGTTGGACACGACTGAAGCGACTTAGCAGAAGCAGCAGCAGGAGAGAAGAGATGGAGGCGACGCCCTACCTTGCACCGTCCCCTTCCAGGACGCCCCTTTAGCCCCATGGACCTCCTGAATAAAGCAGTGAGCAACGTGATCGCCTCCCTGACCTTCGGGTGCCGCTTCGAGTACAACGATCCTCGCATCATCAAGCTGTTGGACTTGACAGAGGATGGGCTGAAGGAAGAGTTTAATTTAGTGCGCCAGGTAAGGAAAGAGCTCTGCAGAGGCAGCCTCAGTCCTCCAACGCCCCCCCCCGCCGGCCCACCCCGAAGGAGGAAGGACTTTCCGGGAAAGGTACCTGCAAGGAAAAGGCTTGGAAGTGGGCAGATGGCAGACAGCCTAGATCAGAAAGGCTGGGCGGGGGTCAGTGCACTTGGGGGTCTGAGTAGTCCTTCACTGCAAGGGACTGGTCACCATGAGATGTATATTTTAGGTTTATCTTTCTGGGCCCAGGGCCAGGAGAGGGGCAGGTCTCCACTTAGGAAGGAACAAGGTCAATGGTGGGGACACTGGAGGAGGCTGGGACCTGACTGGTGAGCGCCTGAGCAACAGGAGGTCCCAGGTTCCCAGGGCCCCACAGATGTGAACCCCGCAGGTGGTGGAAGCTGTGCCAGTGCTCCTGCGCATCCCAGGGCTGGCCGCCAAGGTCTTCTCGGCGCAGAAGGCCTTCATGGCCCTGATCGATGAGCTGATCGCTGAGCAGAAGATGACCCGGGACCCGAACCAGCCACCCCGACACCTGACCGACGCCTTCCTGGATGAGGTGAAGGAGGTAAGGAGATCAGGACAGGGATGTGTGTTGAGGGCCCAGGAGGCAAACTCGGACCTCTGTATTACCCAGGGATCAGACTCCTGGGCTGACCGGAGCAGGGTGGGAGGCCATGTGGGGACTTCACCTCTGTCCCTGAGCTTACCTTCCCGGTGTGACCCAGGCCAGAGGGAACCCCGAGAGCAGCTTCAATGATGAGAACCTGCGCCTGGTGGTGACGGACCTGTTCTCTGCCGGGATGGTCACCACCTCAACCACACTGGCCTGGGCCCTCCTCCTCATGATCCTGCACCCAGACGTGCAGCGTGAGTCTAGCCCAGGGTGGTTGGTGGGAGGACGAGGACAGCCCGAGGCCTCTGAGCTCGGGTGGTTTGGTCACCAGCAGCAGCTCTGTGCAGGGGCTGAGCCCCAGCTCAGATGTCACAGTGTCTCCTCAGAGTGGACGCAGTGCTACCCGGGCATCAGGAGTAGGTGGGTCCCAGCCCTTGGGTCTGACCACCATGAGGACACTTGTTTTCCAGGACGGGTCCAGCAGGAAATCGATGAGGTGATAGGGCAGGTGAGGCGACCAGAGATGGGGGATCAGGCCCTCATGCCCTTCACCATGGCCGTGGTCCATGAGGTGCAGCGCTTTGCAGACATCGTCCCCCTGGGAGTACCCCACATGACGTCCCGTGACATCGAGGTGCAAGGCTTCCACATCCCCAAGGTAGGCCTGCGGCTCTCCCAGCCCCGCCTCCGCGCCACCTGCCCCCTGGCACCGCAGTGAGCGTCGCCAGGTGTGGCCAGGACTGGAATCCAAGCCACCCCATCCTCATGGCCACAGGTACTGAATGTCCCAGCCTGGGTGGGTGTGGACAGGAGGGCAGAGCAGGGCTGGCTCTGTCCACTCAAGAGCCCCTGGTCGGGCAGGGAAGACAAACTAGAACATGTCACAGTGTTGGAGGAGCCCGGGCACTGAGGGGAAGTAAGGGCACCCTGCCATGGCCACAGGGGTGGTGCTGAGAGGCGTCTTGGGCTGAGGGTTACTTGAAGAGTCCAGGTGTGTGCCAGGCAGTGTGTGTGCCCATGTGTGTTTGGTGGCGGGGATCTGGGCACCCCCCACCAATCGAGACCTCACCCATGCCAGACATTTGCCCCCAGGGGACAACACTCATCACCAACCTGTCGTCTGTGCTGAAGGACGAGACCGTCTGGGAGAAGCCCTTCCGCTTCCACCCAGAGCACTTCCTGGATGCCCAGGGCCGCTTCGTCAAGCAGGAGGCCTTCATCCCCTTCTCTGCAGGTACCTTGCGGGTGGTGGGGTGCCCGGTTTGCTTCCCCATCCTGAGGGGGTCTTGGAGGGGGAGACCCAGGCTCACAGAGCCCCCGTGCCCACCCACAGGCCGCCGCGCGTGCCTCGGGGAGCCTCTGGCCCGCATGGAGCTCTTCCTCTTCTTCACCAGCCTCTTGCAGCATTTCAGCTTCTCGGTGCCTGCCGGGCAGCCCCGCCCCAGCGACCACGGTGTCTTTGCCTTCCTGGTGACCCCAGCCCCCTACCAGCTCTGTGCAGTGCCCTGCTAGAGGCAGGCATCCAGCCCCCAAGCCACTCCTCAGCCGTAGCCCTGATGGTCAATAAACCGAGGTCTGGTGACTCCATCGTGACTTGAGTCCCACCTGGGACCCCTGACCAGCCCCTGGCAGTCATGTGGCCTCAGCAGTCTGCCCAAAACCAGCCCCCACCCCCCGGCCTGATTCATCCTTTCCTGGCTTTTGACCCCGTCTAACAGATGGGTGTACTGAGACTCAGAGTGTACTGGGGTGTACCGTGAGATGGGTGTACTGAGGCTTACACCCAGACACCCTGGAAGACCCAACCTCCATTACTGGGCATAGGGATCAAACCTATATAAACAGGTCCTGGCAACTGCTGGGAGGAGCTCACGTAGGCTAGGAAGAGATTTCAGGCCCCCATGGGATAAGGGGGCCCATCAGCTCAGGCACGCACATTTCAGGCCTAGCCACAGCCACCTGGATCCACAGGCCTCAGCCAGCGTCTCAAGTCTGCAGCCCCAGAAGCTGGGGGCGGGACCGGGAAGTGATATGCCGGGTGATCCCCAGTGCTCAGAGCTCTTGAGGCAGGAGCCCTTCCCAGAAGGGAGCCACCTCCCTGGGCCTCTTTATAGGATGGGCCCCCTTTCCCTGTCCCTTAAGAACACTCATCCCCCAGCCCCTGCCCAGTAGGAGTTGCCACTCACAGCCACGCTAGAGCTCGGCTCCAACCTGGGGCTCCATCCTCTGAGTGGCCAGGTGAAGCTGGGCTCTCAGGAGCCTAGGCAGGGGCCAGAAATGAGCCCCTGTGGACGGCGGGCGTGCCCTGGGGCAGGGTTAACTTTGGATCCTGTGACAGTGGGATGGCAGAGCAGAAAGAAGCCCTGCAGGGCTCAGAGCAGGACACCCTGGCTCCCGTCCTTGCTGTGCTGTGACACCGTGTGACCTTGGGCTTCTGTTTCCCCTTCAGCCAGCAGGAGGTTTGCCTCTGATGGCGGCCGAGTCCTGTCTTCCTGCGCCGCCTCTGAGGCTGTGATCTTCTCAGCCTGGAGCCCAGGCCAAGGTCAGGGACCCCCATCCTCCACCTCCACCTCCCCCACCAGCCCCCAGTCTAGTCTGGACTGAGCTCACACAGACACCACCCTAGGGCGCTAATGACTGTCTGCTCACCTGAGTCTTAGGCAGACGCCTTGGCACATTGAGGTTAAGAGCTGGGAGACCCAGACAGGTCAGAAGCACCAGCCCCTGATCAAGCCAGTTGCGCCTTCATGACAGTCAGCTCTCAACATTCAGGGAGCCCTGTCTGTCCCTGGCACTGACTCAGAAAACCAGCCAGGGCCCTTTGAGTCTCCAGCATACCCACATCGAGTGCTTAATGGCAGGAGGTGGTGTTCCTGCAGCTTGCTGGGACAGGGGCCGTGGACGAAGCCACACTGAGTTTGTAGAAACTTGAGGGCCCTGAAAGGAGGAAACGGGGCCTGCAGAAGCAACAACGGTGGGTTTATTGGACGCGGTGTCACTCGTGGCTCTGAGTCTTGGGGATGTCAGAGGCGGGGAACCATCCCAGCCAGAGCTTCCTCAAGAGCTGGGGGACCCAGGCCCCGGGCCTTTCCTCCATAACGTCCTCCTCGGAAGCCTCTAAAAAGCACAATCAGACACGCCCTGTGGGTACCTTGCTGGAAGGAACCTTGCCCAGCACTAGGGCACCCTCTGTTGCCAGGAGAACAGGTCAGCATTGCTAAAAGGCGGAAACCTTCCACCAGGCCAAGGGGAGTGGCCTCAAGTCCTGCCAAACCAAGAAGGAAGAAGGACCCAGGGGCTCGTTCAGGAAAGACTGGGCATCGGGCTACCTGGGCTTCATCCCCACCCCCTCCCTATGCCAGGATAGTTAGGGAGGAGCTCAGCTATCTGTGACCTCTGCAGGGTCTCTGGGGTGAGTGAGCAGGGCAGTCCTACTGCACAGGGTGGGGTCTGCTGTCTTACCAGAAATGTACACGGCCATCTCCTTTCGGGCCTTCTTATTCTCCTAGGAAGGGAGAAGGGAGAAGGGGTGGGATGAGGCACGTTCTACGTTGTGCAGCTGAGGAAACGGGCCTCACTTCAGGAGAAGTCGGGGGAGGCCAGGGTTCAGATCCACTCGCCCCTCAGACCGTGTCTGCACCTCTCAGCTCCACACAGAGCTGTTGCTCCAGCGGGATGGCAGTTTGACTCAGTGGTCTTGGGATTCCCCGGCCTCCCTGCACCGTTGCCACGGTGGCATGGGCCGGGCCTCTGCACTCCACCCTGCAGATCCCGGGGGCTTCCCAGGAGGACCCACATGGGGACGGTGTTTCAGCTGAGCACCAGGCTTCCTTACCTGCCATCCTGGGGTCCTTGCTGCCTCTTCCTTCTCAGTCACCCGCTTCGCACTAGGAATGAGGTTGGCTGGTTCCTCCCCCGGGGCCCCCACCTGCCCCTCCTCCCTAGACAAGACAGCAGTCTCCTCCTTGGGGGCAGCATCGTTCGGTCCTCCCATGGCCTTGGGGGTCATGGCCTGCAAGGAGGGGCGAGGGGGTGGTGTATGGGCAGAAAGGCCCTCTGATGCCCTAACGCTCCCCTCCTGCTGTGCACACATGGAGTGTGTATCCCCTGCTTCTGTGCACACTTGGAGTGTGTATCCCCTGCTTCTGTGCACACTTGGAGTGTGTATCCCCTGCTTCTGTGCACACTTGGAGTGTGTATCCCCTCCTGCTGTGCACACTTGGATTGTGTATCCCGTCCTGCTGTGCACACTTGCAGTGTGTATCCCCTGCTGTGCACACTTGCAGTGTGTATCCCCTCCTGCTGTGCACACTTGCAGTGTGTATCCCCTGCTTCTGTACACACTTGGGAGTGTGTATCCACTCCTGCTGTGCACACTTGGAGTGTGTATCCCCCTGCTTCTGGGCACTCTTGGAGTGTGTAGTTCTTTGTTTTTCCAGGAAACGCCCTCCCTTCTCAGCTCGATGTGTGGTTGGGTTGTAAGTGTCCTAAAGGAGCCCCCCTGGTATCCCAGGGGCCCTGACCATGCGCTGGACAGGGTTCCTGTCTCAGGGAGCCCTGACAGGTGACAGCCCCCAGCCCCCGGCCCTTCCTGGCCAGGCCTTACTTACCTCAGAGTTGTGCTCCTTCCCACTCCTGACTCTGCGTCTCTACAGATGGAAACAGGGACCATCACATACAGCTGAGAGTGCCCGGGGGTCCTTCCCTGCCTGGCCCATCCTCTTTCTGTGTGTGCCCACCAAGGAGGCCCAGGGCAGCCACCCATTCCAGGGGAGGAGTCCCAGCCCTTACCCACCTGAGCACCCACGGGGTAGCACTTATCCACTGGCCCCCACACTGGCCTTAAGGTCTCCCCGATGGGCTGTCTGAGCAGGAGAAAGAGAGCAGGCTGAGGTGACAGGTCCCGGGTCCACTGTCAGTACTCGCTGCAGACGTGAAGGCTACGGGGGTTAAGGAAGCTCGTACTAACGAATGATTGATGTCTTTAGACACAAAACGCTGCATTCACAAAACAAGGACCGGTGCTAAGATAAAAATGTTCCAACAATAATCTCTGATTCTTTTTTTTTTTTTGCATTTTGGTTATATTGTGTGTGTTGTGGATGGACTCTTCATTTCGGAGCTTGAGCTTTTTATTTTTTTCTCTCTATCTCTGTGCACAGGCTCCTCTCTAGTTGCTCTCCATGGGCTTAGTTGCTCCATGGCATGTGGGATCTTACTTCCCCGACCAGGGATCGAACCGGCATCCCCTGAATTAGAAGGTGGATTTTTAACCTCTGGACCACCAGGAAATCCCTACAACTTCTAATTCTTCAAAAACAGAAATATGATCATGGGAATTAAAAATCCAATCAGAGTGTAGAAGATAAAATTGAAAAAGAGTTTTTCCCAGAATAGAGAAATCAGGAGCTCCAACAGCTAAATCATAGATCTTTCTGAAAGAAGGAACAGAATCAACAAACTGGGTTGGCAGGGAAAGATCCCAAATAAATACCATTCATGTGTTATTGAGAATTTTCCCAAAGATACAGGACCGAGTTTGTAGAAGAGAAGGAATCGCCAAGTGTCCAGGAAAATGCATGAAGGAGACCCACCCCAGATGATGTCATTACTAAATATTGAAATACCTAGGATGAAAAGAAGAAGCGAAAAACTCCTAGAGATATGAAGAAAGAAGTCTATTAAGTTTCATCAGACTTTTCACCACCAACCTTTGAAGCAAGAAGAAAAAGAGGATCTTCAAAATCTGTGAGAAAATTATTTGTGGTCTAAAATTCTGTACCTAGTCAAACTGAGTTAAATATTCAGTAAGACTTTTTCGGACAGGTAATATCTCAGGACTACCCCTCAGGAAGCAACTGCAGGTTGTGCTGCCCCCAAAATAAAAGATAACACGGGCTCCACACGTGAACGAAGTGACGCACCCCGAAGAATGACGGTGAAGGGAGGTCCCAGCAGAGCTGAGCCTCCGACCTCAAGGACGTCCTTCCAGGAGGGAAAAGGGTGGAGGGCTCCATGAAATATGTCCCCAGGGAAATGATCATATTGATAAACCACCTAACTTATCTTAAGTGTATAGCAAGGAGATTAATTCTTTTTAATAGACAGTTTAGATGTATTAATTATAGGTACAGAGAAAACTGAAGTTTTAAAAAGGAAAAAAGCAAAATTATAGACAAAGACTGATGATCGTATACTACATGGTTCAGGAATACCGTTTGCATAATTTTAAAATGTAAACCCTCAATATTAAGCTAAACAAAATGACACCACCAGCCTACTAGAATGACTTTAAAAAAGGAAAATGCCAAAAGTGATGTGGATCAAACGGATCCTCTCATTCTTTGCTGGTGAGAATGCAAAGTGGATACCAGCACTTTGGAAAGTTTCACAGTTTCCCAGAAAACTAAGTACACATTAACACGTGATCCTACAACCCCCCTGCGAGGTGTTTACCTAAGGAAAAGGAAAACCTATGTTCGCACAAAACTTGTGCGTGAGCATTACAGTGCTTTTATCCGAAACTGCCAAAACCAGAAACAATCCAAATGCTTCTTAGCCGGTCGGCGGACAGACCACGGTACATCCATACACGGGACAGCTACTTGGCAATGAGAAGGAACAAACTGCACACAAGCAGGTGCCCTGTGCTCAGCGAGAGACTCAAAACCACATCCTGGGCCCTGCCCTGTGGGCCAGTGGTCAGGCCTCTGTGCTTCCACTGCAGGGGGCCCGTGCTGGATCCCTGCTCAGGGAATGAGATCCTGCAAGCCTGCTGCGTGGCAGATAGATGGGATGTTTCCATTAATATGACCATCTTGCAAAGGCAAAACTATGGGGCCAGAAAACCATTCACTGGATGCCAGGGGCTGGGAGTGGGGAAGGGTTGAGTATTAGTGAGTATGGGGAATTTTCTGAACTGACTGGACCTGTTCTCTATCTTGACTGTCGTGTCAATTTCACAGTTGTATACATGTGTCAAAACTCAGAGATCCATACGGTAAAAAGAATGCATTTCAGTCTACTTTTAGCTCCATAATTTTTAAGAAATGAATTAAAAAGAGCCCACTGTGTGGGAGAGGGATTTAAAAGCCACAATGATATAAAAGCAAAAAAAGCAAAAATGATACTTAATTTTTAACAACTAAAGATGTCAAGATACACAGAAGAACTGTACAAAAAACATCTTCACGACCCAGATAATCACTATGATGTGATCACTCACCTAGAGCCAGACATCCTGGAATGTGAAGTCAAGTGGGCCTTAGAAAGCATCACTACGAACAAAGCTAGTGGAGGTGATGGAATTCCAGCTGAGCTACTTCAAATCCTGAAAGATAATGCTGTGAAAGTGCTGCACTCATATGCCAGCAAATTTGGAAAACTCAGCAGTGCCCACAGGACTGGAAAAAGTCAGTTTTCATTCCAATCCCCAAAAAGGCAATGGCAAAAAATGCTCAAACTACCACACAATTGCACTCATCTCACACACTAGTAAAGCAATGTTCAAAATTCTCCAAGTGAGATTTCAACAGTACCTGAACCAAGAACTTCCAGATGTTCAAGCTGCGTTTAGCAAAGGCAGAGGAACCAGAGATCAAGTCACCAACATCAGTTGGATCATCGAAAAAGCAGGAGTTCCAGAAAAACATCTATTTCTACTTCATTCATTATGCCAAAGCCTTTGACTGTGTGGATCACAATAAACTGTGGAAAATTCTGAAAGATATGGGAATACCAGACCACCTGACCTGCCTCTTGAGAAACCTATATGCAGGTCAGGAAGCAACAGTTAGAACTGGAGATGGAATAACAGACTGATTCCAAATAGGAAAAGGAGTATGTATTGTCACCCTGCTTATTTAACTTATATGCAAAGTACAACATGAGAAATGCTGGGCTGGAAGAAGCACAAGCTGGAATCAAAATTGCCAGGAGAAATATCAATAACCTCAGATATGCAGATGACACCACCCTTATGGCAGAAAGTGAAGAGAACTAAACAGCCTCTTGATGAAAGTGAAACAGAGTGAAAAAGTTGGCTTAAAACTCAACAGTCAGAAAACTAAGATCATGGCATCTGGTCCCATCACTACATGACAAATAGATGGGGAAACAATGGAAACAGTGTCAGACTTAATTTTGGGGGGCTCCAAAATCACTGACAATGGTGATTACAGCCAAGAAATTAAAAGACACTCCTTGGAAGGAAAGTTATGACCAACCCTGACAGCATATTAAAAAGTAGAGACATTGCTTTGCCAACAAAGGTCCCTCTAGTCAAGGCTATGCTTTTTCCAGTAGTCAGGAATGGATGTGAGAGTTGGACTACAAAGAAAGCTGAGTGCCAAAGAACTGATGCTTTTGAACTGTGGTGTTGGAGAAGGCTCTTGAGAGTCCCTTGGACTGCAAGGAGATCCAACCAGTCCATCCTAAAGGAAATCACTCCTGAATATTCATTGGAAGGACTGATGTTGAGGCTGAAACTCCAATACTTTGGCCACCTGATGCAAAGAGCTGACTCATTGAAAAAGACCCTGAAGCTGGGAAAGATTGAGGGCAGGAGGAGAAGGGGATGACAGTGGATGAGATGGATGGACCAACTCAATGGACATGAGCTTGAGCAAGCACTGGGAGTTGGTGATGGACAGGGAGGCCTGGCGTGCTATGGTCCATGGGGTCGCAAAGAGTCGGACACCACTGAGTGACTGAACTGAAAGATGTCATCACTCAAAACATTTAGAATGCCAAACTCTAGGATGTAATTATAGTGGAAGACTGGAGAGAGGTGAAATGTGTTTGAGGTGGCATAAAGTGTTCAGTTGTTGTCAGAGCTAAATCCATCTTTTCTTGAAAGAATTCTAATGTATCTAATGATACAGTATCTAATGACACTGTCTAAATCTGAACAATCAAAACAAAGCAGGAGAAGCTTTCTATTTAGAACACTGGAGGCAAAATCAAACGCTTCAGCTAGAAAGTTGGAAGCTGGAAAGATTTCCACCCTGGGCTGTGAGAATTGTAGGTGAAGAGGGTCAGGACAAACAACAGATTTTTTCCAAGTCTTAAAACTTTGACTCATCAAACTATGTATACACATTTCTTTGATGACAATAAAGCTTTTTAAAATGAAAGTTTGGTAAACTTAAAAAAAAAAAAAAGGAAGCAACAAAAACTCCGTCTCTGAAAGACAAAGTTGCTCAGTCGTGTCCAGCTCTTTGCAAACCTATGGACTATACAGTCCATGGAATTCTCCAGGCCAGAATACTGGAGTGGGTAGCCGTTCCCTTCTCCAGGGGATCAACCCGAGGGATCGAACCTAGGTTTCACACATTGCGGGTGGATTCCTTACCAGCTGAGCCACAATTGAAGCCCAAGAATCCTGGAATGGGTAGCCTATCCCTTCTCCAGGGGATCTTCCTGATCCAGGAATCAAACCGGGGTCTTCTGCACCGCAGGTGAATTCTTTACCCACTGAGCTATCAGGGAAGCCCTAAGGCACCTGCCCACCTGGGCCTTCGTAGGGGCTCTCTAACCTCTGACAGTCACTCCCTAACTACAGAGCCCACACGTCTCTGTGCTGCTGGGTCACAGAGAAGCTTGTCCCCGTGAAACTCCTCTCTGCCCAGTGGCGCCAGAGGGAGGGCAGAGGGCCTCCAGAGACCAGGCATGTGACTCCAGCGTGTCACCTTGGGCAGCCTGGGTCCAGTCACTGTCCCTCTGGGAGCCTAAGTTTCCTCCTCTACAGAGTGGGAGCTGCTGGTGGGAGGCGGGGAGAATGGATACACGTGCATGTATGGCTGAGTCCCCTCACTGGTCAGCTGAAACTGTCACAACGTTTTAATTGGCTACACCCCAATACAAAACAAAGTTTCCCTTCACTGTTCACACGGAACTGTCACGTTTCCTGGCTAGACTCCAACACACACACACAAAATGCTGCTGGGGGCTGCGAGGGTTCAACGATGGGCACCCCTAATCTGGCACGTGGCCCTCGGTGGCCATCCAGCTTCCATGTGTGTTTTCCTGACAGAGGGCTGGGAGGGGGCTTCAGTCACAGGTCCCTGGACCTGCAATGTCCACGAGGGTATGTGACCCCAGGCAGGTGTCCTGCTCACCACCACCCCCTTCACATACGATGTGCAACCATATTCCAAGACTACTCACACAGTAGGGGTCATCTGTCCCTGTCAGTCTGTCTAGGTTCCTGCCAGGGAGCCCTGAGATAAGCTTATGGCCTCAGAGCCCTGAGGTGACTGTACAGCCAGCCCGTGGGGGGGGCAGGCATGGGGGTGATAAAGGGGGGCTTTGTTTGACGCTTTGCCGAGAACACAGGGAATTTCTCCAGAGTCCTCGCACACACACACACACGTACAGTTGGTCAACCATTTCTGATCCAGCAGTATGACTGCTCTTTGTGCTACATGAGGCAGTCCCCTTAGCCCCTGACAGAGGTCCCCACCTGTGATGACTCCACAGCAAGCACATGGGCAGGGGCTGTTTTCCCCAAAGACCCCTGAAAATAGTAGTACACCACGCCTGCAGGTAGATGAGGAAAGACTAGTTAAAACATTTAAAAAGTAACATAATTATTTTTAAATGTGGGTGTTTACAATATGGCAGAAGTGGTATATTTTTAAAGTATTTTGATGTGTGATGAAAGACATTAGACACTAGCTCACAAATTGTGAGGGGACAGCTGTTAAAAGACACAAATAAATATGTAAGGACCACTGTGCAGGCTATGACTTGGCTATATGTGTTCTGAGGGCGTATTTGCGAGGATGTGTTTTGGGAGGATGCATGTGTTTTAGAAAACAACCCTGCTGCCTCCCTAGCCCCAGATTCACACTTCCCTCAGCCACACAGCAGGTGGAAACTGAGGCAGCAGCCAGCCAGGTGAAGGTGCCGGCAGCACAGAGAGCAGCCTCCAGGGCCAGGGAGGTCAGCGGGGTCCAGGCAGCCCCTGAGAACTGGAGCCCTTGGGGCTGGTCTCTGACGGGAAAGTGGAACACAGGTACTCGTGGCTGCGGTTGTGTGGGTGTGTAGATATGAACGTGAGCGTGGGCTAGTCAGGATGCAAATGTGTGTAAATGTGGTTTATGAGTATGTGAGTCTGTGCGTGTGTTGAGTGCACCAGTGGGAAGTGAGGGACACCGAGAACTCTATGGGTGGTCCCTCTGGGCAGTAGGTCCTTCCGCCAGCACGGGACAAGGAGCAGTAACATGCTTGGGAGGCGAAGGCCCCTCAGGAGCAGGACAGGGACATGTTCTGGGAAGCGGGCTGTGGCCGCATTAGAGGCTGACAGGTGACAGGTGTCGGCAGAACCCATTCCCAAGACCCGGAATCTTCCTTGAATCTGCCGAGCTGGGGATTCAGGCCGCGGGAGGGGGACTTCTTGTGCTCTCCAGCCACCCTCCAGAAGCACGTGGAGAGCACACGTGAGGGACAGTGCCTGCCCGTGCGCCTGACTCTCCTTGACCCCTCTCTGCACCCTCTGGCAGCACAATCTCCCCGACAAGACAGCTCAGGGCAGAGGCCAAAGGCCGGTCCTCCGCTCCCTTTATAAAGAGGCCCCGGACTGGTGGAGCCCCGGAGGTGGAGTGAGAGTGCCCTGCTGGCCTGGTCCTGGGTGCCAGCGTGGTGAGGAACCCAGTGCTCACGGAGGCAGCCATGGGGCTGCTGTCTGGGGACACGCTGGGGCCCCTGGCTGTGGCCGTGCTCATCTTCTTGCTCTTGCTGGACCTGATGCACCGACGCTCACGTTGGGCCGCACGCTACCCACCGGGCCCCACGCCGCTGCCCGTGCTGGGCAACCTGCTGCAGGTGGACTTCAAGGACCCGCGTCCCAGCTTTAACCAGGTGAGGACGGAGGGGTGGGGAGTGCGCAGCGGTGGTCCTAGGGCCCCACCTAGCAGCGGACAGTGGGCACTGGGTGAAGCCACAGGCCGGAAGAGGACTGGGCCAAGAAGAGTAGGCGGATCCGAGAGACTTCCTGAGGGAGGGCGTGTGTTCAGGGCCCGAGAACAGATTGGAGTTTCCAAACAGAGGTCAGAGAGGACAAAGTCCAGCAGGTGGGGGGTTTACAGCATGGCGACAGGCTGGGGATTCAGCCAGCCAGCTCTTAAATTATGTGAGTATGAGTCCTTGAGGGTCACCTTGGAAGGAAAGGTCTTGAGATTGGGGGAGATGTCTGGTTATGAGCCCTTTAAAATCAGGCAAGTCGAGGTTGAGAGAGGCACAGTGATCTGCTTCAAATCTTTTGCCTCCATGAGGCCTTGGGCCTCCCAGCTCCCCTCCATGAACCTCAATTTCTTCACCTGTAAAACAGGATGCTGACTTGGCCTGCTGACCATTTAGTGACACTTGCACAGCCATAGCTGGGTCTGTGAGTAGGATGGTCTCATCCAACTTGAGATCCTCAAAACCAGTGGATGTAACCCCCGAGCTCACAAGACTAGATAAAGCACAAGACTAGATAAAGTCCTTGCAGTTGATCGCTGCTGGAGGGGGCCCAGAGGTGCCCAGAGGCTAACGCCAGGAGGCTGGGCCCACAGCCTGGTGGGGCCTGGGCTTGCCAAACACCCTGGACCTTTGGCCTGCAGCTGCGGTGCCGCTTCGGGAACGTGTTCAGCCTGCAGCAGGTCTGGACGCCGGTAGTCGTGCTCAACGGGCTGGCGGCTGTGCGCGAGGCGCTGGTGTACCGCAGCCAGGACACTTCTGACCGTCCACCTCCGGCCGTCTACGAGCACCTGGGTTACGGGCCGCGCGCTGAAGGCAAGCAGAAAGGGCAGGCCGCGTCCCTGCAGGCGGAGGCAGGGTCGCGGACATTCGGTGCAGGAAAGGGCCGACGAATTTAAGGTGGCGGCAGGTGGAGAAAAGAGATTGTGCCAAGCATTGGGGGAGGAGAAATTGGATGACGCAGAGGGCGGGGCCCTATTCTCTTGAGGGTGGCCCAGGGCCATTGCGAACGCGAAGGGGACGTCGGTGTGGGCAGGAAAGAGGACAATGTCTGGGTGGGCAGGGGTGGGCCAGGACCTTCCCCACGTGTTAAACGGGGTCTCCGTGGGCAAAATAAAAAGTGGAGACAAGACGGGCGCCTAGCAGGGGAGACTCGGGAGCAGTGCGAGGCGACAGCCAATGGGAGTAGCCTCCAGATGTAAGGGGGTGTCAAAGTGGGCGGGATTTGGAAGGGGAGGGCGAGGCCAGTGTGGGCGGGCAGCGCAGAGAACTTCCCTCACCTGGGCGGGGCTGTGAGCAGATCCCCGCGAGGGGCGGGGCCATGCCAGGACCACGCCCACGTACCGGCCCCGCCCCCAGGAGTGATCCTGGCGCGATATGGGGACGCCTGGCGCGAGCAGCGGCGCTTCTCCCTGTCCACCCTGCGCAACTTCGGCCTGGGGAAGAAGTCACTGGAGCAGTGGGTGACCGAGGAGGCCTCGTGCCTCTGTGCCGCCTTCGCCGACCAGGCCGGTGAGTGAGTGCTGAGGCTGAGGGACATTGAGGTCTGGGAGGTTTGTAGAGGCCTAGGAGAGAAGAGATGGAGGCGACGCCCTACCTTGCACCGTCCCCTTCCAGGACTCCCCTTTAGCCCCAAGGACCTCCTGAATAAAGCAGTGAGCAACGTGATTGCCTCCCTGACCTTCGGGTGCCGCTTCGAGTACAACGATCCTCGCATCGTCAAGTTGTTAGACATGGTGGAGGATACGATGAAAGAAGAGTCTGGCTTAGTGCGACAGGTGCGGGAAGGGAGCCCTGTAAAGGCGACCTCAGTCCTCCAACGATTCCTAGCCCCTAGAGGAGCACTTGTGTAGAGGGCCAGCGCAAGAAAGGGCTTTCCAGGATAGGCATCTGCAAAGAAAAGGTCTGGAAGTGGGAGATGGCAGACAGCCCAGATGGGAGAGGCTGGGCGGGGGTCAGTGTACTTGGGGGTCGGAGTAGTCCTTCACTGCAAGGAACGGGTACCCATGATATGTACATTTTAGGTTTATCTTTCTGGGCCCAGGGCCAGGAGAGGGGCAGATCTCAACTTAGGGAGGAACAAGGTCAATGGTGGGGACCCTGGAGGAGGCTGGGACCTGACTGGTGAGCGCCTGAGCACCAGGAGGTCCCAGGTTCCCAGGGCCCCACAGATGTGAACACCGCAGGTGGTGGAAGCTGTGCCAGTGCTCCTGCGCATCCCAGGGCTGGCCGCCAAGGTCTTCCCGGCGCAGAAGGCCTTCATGGCCCTGATCGATGAGCTGATCGCTGAGCAGAAGATGACCCGGGACTCGACCAAGCCACCCCGACACCTGACTGACGCCTTCCTGGATGAGGTGAAGGAGGTAAGGAGATCGGGACAGGGATGTGTGTTGAGGGCCCAGGAGGCAAACTCGCGCCTCTGTATCACCCAGGGATCAGACTCCTGGGCTGACCGGAGCAGGGTGGGAGGCCATGTGGGGACTTCACCTCTGTCCCTGAGCTTACCTTCCCGGTGTGACCCAGACCAAAGGGAACCCCGAGAGCAGCTTCAATGATGAGAACCTGCGCCTGGTGGTGGCCGACCTGTTCTCCGCCGGGATGGTCACCACCTCAACCACACTGGCCTGGGCCCTCCTCCTCATGATCCTGCACCCAGACGTGCAGCGTGAGTCTAGCCCAGGGTGGGTGGTGGGAGGACGAGGACAGCCCGAGGCCTCTGAGTTCGGGTGGTTTGGTCACCAGCAGCAGCTCTGTGCAGGGGCTGAGCCCCAGCTCAGATGTCACAGTGTCTCCTCTGAGTGGACGCAGTGCTACCCGGGCGTCAGGAGGAGGTGTGTCCCAGCCCTTAGGTCTGACCACCACGAGGACACTTGTTTTCCAGGACGGGTCCAGCAGGAAATCGATGAAGTGATAGGGCAGGTGAGGCGACCAGAGATGGGGGATCAGGCCCTCATGCCCTTCACCATGGCCGTGGTCCATGAGGTGCAACGTTTTGCGGACATCATCCCCTTGGGAGTACCCCACATGACGTCCCGTGACATCGAGGTGCAGGGCTTCCACATCCCCAAGGTAGGCCTGCGGCTCTCCCAGCCCCGCCTCCGGGCCACCTGCCCCCTGGCACCGCAGTGAGTGTCGCCAGGTGTGGCCAGGACTGGAATCCAAGCCACCCCATCCTCGTGGCCACAGGTACTGAATGTCCCAGCCTGGGTGGGTGTGGACAGGAGGGCAGAGCAGGGCTGGCTCTGTCCACTCAAGAGCCCCTGGTCGGGCAGGGAAGACAAACTAGAACATGTCACAGTGTTGGAGGAGCCCGGGCACTGAGGGGAAGTAAGGGCACCCTGCCATGGCCACAGGGACGGTGCTGAGAGGCGTCTTGGGCTGAGGGTTACTTGAAGAGTCCGGGTGTCTGCCAGGCAGTGTGTGTGCCCATGTGTGTTTGGTGACGGGGATCTGGGCACCCCCCACCAATCGAGACCTCACCCATGCCAGACATTTGCCCCCAGGGGACGACACTCATCACCAACCTGTCGTCTGTGCTGAAGGACGAGACCGTCTGGGAGAAGCCCTTCCGCTTCCACCCGGAGCACTTCCTGGATGCCCAGGGCCACTTCGTCAAACAGGAGGCCTTCATCCCCTTCTCTGCAGGTACCTTGGGGGTGGGGGGTGCCCGGTTTGCTTCCCCATCCTGAGGGGGTCTTTGAGGGAGAGACCCAGGCTCACAGAGCCCCCGTGCCCACCCACAGGCCGCCGCGCGTGCCTCGGGGAGCCCCTGGCCCGCATGGAGCTCTTCCTCTTCTTCACCAGCCTCTTGCAGCATTTCAGCTTCTCGGTGCCTGCCGGGCAGCCCCACCCCAGCGACCATGGTGGCTTTTCCTTCCTGGTGACCCCAGCCCCCTACCAGCTCTGTGCAGTGCCCCGCTAGAGGCAGGCATCCAGCCCCCAAGCCACTCCTCAGCCGTAGCCCTGATGGTCAATAAACCAGTGTCTGGTGACTCCATCGTGACTTGAGTCCCACCTGGGACCCCTGACCAGCCCCTGGCAGTCATGTGGCCCCAGCAGTCTGCCCAAAACCAGCCTCCAATCCCCGGCCTGATTCATCCTTTCCTAGCTTTTGACCCCGTCTAACAGATGGGTGTACTGCGACTCAGAGTGTACTGGGGGGTACTGTGAGATGGGTGTACTGAGGCTCAAAGGGGAGGGGGGATGGGTGTACTGAGGCTTATCCCAGTCACCCTGGAGAGCTAAAATTGATTACTGGGCATAGTGACAAAGCTTATATAAATAGGTCCTGGCTTCTGCTGGGAGGAGCTCACATAGGCTGGGGAGAGATTTCAGGCCCCCATGGGATAAGGGGGCCCATCAGCTCAGACACGCACATTTCAGGCCCGGCCACAGCCACCTGGCTCCACAGGCCTCAGCCAGCGTCTCAAGTCTGCGGCCCCAGAAGCTGGGGGTGGGACCGGGAAGTGATATGCCGGGTGAGCCCCCAGCGCTCAGAGCTCTTGAGGCAGGAGCTTTTCCCAGAAGGGAGCCACCTCCCTGGGCCTCTTTATAGGATGGGCCCCCTTTCTCTGCCCCTTAAGGACACTCATCCCCCAGCCCCTGCCCAGTAGGAGTTGCCACTCACAGCCGCGCTAGAGCTTGGCTCCAACCTGGGGCTCCATCCTCTGAGTGGCCAGGTGAAGCTGGGCTCTCAGGAGCCTAGGCAGGGGCCGGAAATGAGCCCCTGTGGACGGCGGGCGTGCCCTGGGGCAGGGTTAACTTTGGATCCTGTGACAGTGGGATGGCAGAGCAGAAGGAAGCCCTGCAGGGCTCAGAGCAGGACACCCTGGCTCCCGTCCTTGCTGTGCTATGACAGCTTGTGTGACCTTGGGCTTCTGTTTCCCCTTCAGCCAGCAGGAGGTTTGCCTCTGATGGCGGCCGAGTCCTGTCTTCCTGCGCCGCCTCTGAGGCTGTGACCTACTCAGCCTGGAGCCCAGGCCAAGGGGAGGGACCCCCATTCTCCACCTCCACCTCCCCCATCAGCCCCCAGTCTGGTCTGGACTGAGCTCACACAGACACCACCCAAGGGCGCTAATGACTGTCTGCTCACCTGAGTCTTAGGCAGATTCCTTGGCACATTGAGGTTAAGAGCTGGGAGACCCAGACAGGTCACAACCACCAGCCCCTGATCAAGCCAGTAGTGCCTTCATGACCATCAGCTCTCGACATTCAAGGAACCTTGTCTGTCCCTTGTCACTGACTCAGAAAACCAGCCAGGGACCCTTTGAGTCTCTAGCATACCCACTGTCGTGGGCTTAGTGGCAGTTCTGTAGCCACGCATTCCAGGAAACAAACTCACTCAGAAGGACAGTGCAGATCGTGGAGTGCAGTTTATTACACCGGCGGGCCCAAGGCAGAATCTCCTCTTAGCCAAGGACCCCGACCAGTTTTTGTGAAAACCTTATATACCCTAAGAGAACTTGCTCAAACCCACCTCCCCAAATTCCTTGAAACTAGTCTGGTCAAGTAAAAGTGAGATACCATCCAAGTTAGCCCATGATTCATGTGTCACAAGACTAGATAAACAGTGGACATTTATCAATAGGGCTGTGGTCATATCCCGATAAACATAATGGAATTTACGACTTTGTTCTGTTACAGAGATAATTAGCATATTCTTTTAGGCAACAGAGCGTCCAAGTCCTGAGGCTCTTTTATCCAGGAGGGTCTGGTTTTCCACTGGTGTGCCATTTCTGTAGATGCCGGGCACAAAGTTCAGAGTCCATTGGGAGGGTGACCACGCGTGTAGCCTAATGTTCGCAGCCTGGCCTAAGGCGGAGTCCAGCTCTGTCTGTTTCCTCCTCCGTTCCCCCCTCTTGATGCTCTTAATCATATTATGAGCATCATTCACAGGGACATATTGCACCCTGGCTCTCCGCCCGCTAATTTGGGAGAATGACATCAACCTTCGGGTTACAGAGTTCATAATACATTGTAAAATTCAGGGTCCACAATGCAGAGCTATCAAGGCATCTATAACAGTGGTTAATATAGTTTTCCACCAATCGCCCTTCACCCAAGATAGGACCGAAGTCCAGAAAGGAATGTTTTCATTTGATATTGCTTTTACCTGGTGTTTCATGTCATCTAAAGCATTCGATACATTGCCAGATAAGTCAGGAATGTATGCACAACATTCAATCTTAATTATAGCACAGGTCCCTCCTTGAGCAGCTGTGAGTATGTCCAAAGCCATTCTATTATGAATTACCGCTTTTCTCATTTGATTGGCTCTCATTTAAGGCTTGGATGGCTTTTGTTCTATCTAGAAGGGCCTGTTTTGTGAAATTAGTCAAGGCCTCTACTTTAATCATAATATCCATTGTCCCTATAGAGGGTACAAACAAGGCAGCAATATACTCATACCATTGAAACGCAAATCTTGTCCACCTAGCATGTAAATAAGGTAGATTTACCGGGGCTTGTTGTAGGTTAGGCTTTTGTTTCACTGGCATTTATATCAAATGTAACCCCATGACCTGAGTCTATTGACTGTAGATCTTACACCAAGAGAGCAAGGAGAGGTTATGATTGACAAGAGAAAGTCTCTTTTTGTCGTCCCAGAGAAGAGCAGAGTGGTTTAAAATCTCCTTGGCAGAGCGGTGACATCCACCAAGGAAGTCCATCCATCACTGACAGAGGCACAGCCCTACATACCCAGCATTTGGAAGTGTTGTGGAAGTCTGCATAAGAAGGTGTCCATGAGATGAAAACATTGTCCTGAGTTAAATTCAAAATCACGTTGATGAGGCCAAACAGCAGGAGTCGATTGTGTGGCTTCATCCTGAAGGGGCTCATCCAGGATCTTCTTTTCCTTCTTCTTAAGGATGGTCTTAGTCTCTCGAGGGTCAGCGGGGTCCCTCTGTGCAGTCCACTCAGCGTTTTTTGGGTCTGTGTGGTATGTTCTCTTCACCTTCAAATGATAGATCCAAGGGATAATACCTGCAACTTTAACTGCAGTAGGGGTAGTTAGAATAACATATGGGCCCTTTCACCAAGGGGCTAGCAAATCATGTTTCCAATCTTTGACCCATACTTGGGTCCAAGCGTAAATTCATGAATCTTTTGCCCAAGGGAGAATGGCATCCTTTCTTGTACAAACTTCAGTTCAGTTCAGTCGCTCAGTCGTGTCCAACTCTTTGAGACCCCATCACTCCAGGCCTCCCTGTCCATCACCATCTCCCGGAATTCACTCAGACTTATGTCCATCCAGTCAGTGATGCCATCCAGCCATCTCATCCTCTGTCATCCCCTTTTCCTCCTGCTCCCAATCCCTCCCAGCATCAGAGTCTTTTCCAATGAGTCAACTCTTCGCATGAGGTGGCCAAAGTACTGGAGTTTCAGCTTCAGCATCATTCCTTCCAAAGAAATCCCAGGGCTGATCTCCTTCAGAATGGACTGGTTGGATCTCCTTGCAGTCCAAGGGACTCTCAAAAGTCTTCTCCAACACCACAGTTCAAAAGCATCAATTCTTCAGTGCTCAGCTTTCTTCACAGTCCAACTCTCACATCCATACATGACCACTGGAAAAACCATAGCCTTGACTAGATGGACCTTTGTTGGCAAAGTAATGTCTCTGCTTTTGAATATGCTGTCTAGATTGGTCATAACTCCTTCCAAGAAGTAAGCGTCTTTTAATTTCATGGCTGCAGTCACCATCTGCAGTGATTTTGGAGCCCCCAAAATAGCCTGACACTGTTTCCACTGTTTCCCATCTATTTCCCATGAAGTGATGGGACCAAATGCCATGATCTTCGTTTTCTGAATGTTGAGCTTTAAGCCAACTTTTTCACTCTCCTCTTTCACTTTCATCAAGAGGCTGTTTGGTTCCTCTTCACTTTCTGCCATAAGGGTGGTGTCATCTGCATATCTGAGGTTATTGTTATTTCTCCCAGCAATCTTGATTCCAGCTTGTGCTTCTTCCAGTCCAGCGTTTCTCATGATGTACTCTGCATAGAAGTTAAATAAACAGGGTGACAATATACAGCCTTGACGTACTCCTTTTCCTATTTGGAACCAGTCTGTTGTTCCATGACCAGTTCTAACTGTTGCTTCCTGACCTGCATACAAATTTCACAAGAGGCAAGTCAGGTGGTCTGGTATTCCCATCTCTCTCAGAATTTTTCAGTTTATTGTGATCCACACAGCCCCCCCCCCCCCCCCCCCCCCCCCCCCCCTCAAAGGCTTTGGCATAGTCAATAGAGCAGAAATAGATGTTTTTCTAGAACTCTCTTGCTTTTTTGATGATCCAGCGGATGTTGGCAATTTGATCTCTGGTTCCTCTGCCTTTTCTAAAACCAGCTTGAACATCTGGAAGTTCATGGTTCATGTATTGCTGAAACCTGGTTTGGAGAATTTTGAGCATTGCTTTACTAGCGTGTGAGATGAGTGCAATTGTGGGGTAGTTTGAGCATTTTTTGCCATTGCCTTTTTGGGGATTGGAATGAAAACTGGCCTTTTCCAGTCCTGTGGCCGCTGCTGAGTTTTCCAAATTTGCTGGCATATTGAGTGCAGCACTTTCACAGCATCATCTTTCAGGATTTGAAATAGCTCCACTGGAATTCCATCACCTCCACTAGCTTTGTTCATAGTGATGCTTTCTAAGGCCCACTTAACTTCACATTCCAAGATGTCTGGCTCTAGGTCAGTGATCACACCATCGTGATTATCGGGGTCGTGAAGATCTTTTTTGTACAGTTCTTCTGTGTATTCTTGCCACCTCTTCTTAATATCTTCTGCTTCTGTTAGGTCCATACCATTTCTGTCCTTTATCGAGCCCATCTTTGCATGAAGTGTTCCCTTGGTATCTGTAATTTTCTTGAAGAGATCTCTAGTCTTTCCCATTCTGTTGTTTTCCTCTATTTCTTTGCATTGATCACTGAGGAAGGTTTTCTTATCTCTCCTTGCTATTCTTTGGAACTCTGCATTCAGATGCTTATATCTTTCCTTTTCTCCTTTGCTTTTCGCTTCTCTTCTTTTCGCAGCTATTTGCAAGGCCTCCCCAGACAGCCATTTTGCTTTTTTGCATTTCTTTTGCATGGGGATGGTCTTGATTCCTGTCTCCTGTACAGTGTCACGAACCTCATTCCATAGTTCATCAGGCACTCTAACTATCAGATCTAGGCCCTTAAATCTATTTCTCACTTCCAAGGTATAATCATAAGGGAGGTCAGGGGCAGAAGCCGGGAGGACCCCATGCCCAAGGGATGACGGCCAAGAGGAGCTACCCCACGTCCAAGGTCAGGGTCAGCGGCCGAGAGTGCCAGGCTGCGACAGCACAGAAACAGCTGAGAGGAGTTAACCCACGTCCGAGGTCAGGGGCAGCGGCCGAGAGGAGCGGTAGCTGCGCAGGTGCAGGAGGGCCTAGAGGAGTTACCCATGTTGAAGGTCAAGAAGGGTGGCAGTAAGGAGATACCCCTCGTCCAAGGTAAGGAGCAGTGGCTGTGCTTTGCTGGAGCAGCCGTGAAGAGATACCCCACGTCCAAGGTGGTTGATCTCCTTTAGAATGGACTGGTTGGATCTCCTTGCAGTCCAAGGGACTCTCAAGAGTCTTCTCCAACACCACAGTTCAAAAGCATCAATTCTTCGGCACTCAGCCTTCTTCACAGTCCAGCTCTCCTGGAGGTTTTTGTCTGAATACCTGAGAGGCAGCATTAACCTGTGAGCAGGCAGCATGGCCTAGGTGGGTCGCTTGGTGTGTTTGGCTTACCAGATTGTGTGCCAGCTCCTCCGGTACCAATAATTTGCCACTTGGCAATTCTCACCATCCCTTTTCAGTCTTAATGGCCCCTTCTGCTTTGGCTAGCCTGACAGCCGTTGTCCTTGTTTTATGAGGTTAGTGCCATCAGTATATAGGACTCAACTAGGGTCTGGACCCTTGCATCCTTCTTCAAAACAAACCCCAGATAATTTGCCTCCTCCTTGCAGATCTGTGTCTTCTTCTTCAACACCCGGTAACCTGCTTCCATCAGCAGCTGGAGCAGTGCTTTTGTCCCTTCCCAGCATTTTTCCTTGGTCTTGGCAGCCAGAAGCAGGTCATCCTCATATTGTAGGAGCCAACATCCATACTCTTCCGGATGGAATGAGTTCAGGTCAGAAGCCAAGGCTTCCACAAAGATGGCTTGGGAGTTCTTAAACCCTTGTGGGGGAGTCCAGATGAGCTGTTGCTTGGTGTCCCCGACTGGATCTTCCCATTCAAAGGCAAAGATGGGCTGTGATGCTGGGGCGAGGTGTACGCAGAAGAAGGCATCTTTGAAATCTAGGCGAGTATAAACTTTAGTCCTCAGCGGGAGGAGGCTAAGTAAGGTATAGGGGGTTTGGAACAGTGGGGTGTAAAGTCACAGTAGCCTGGTTGACTCGCCTGAGTTCCTGTACAGGCCTTTAGTCCTGTCCTCCTCCTGGCACTCTACTAGAATGCCCGCTTGTTTCAATCTATTGATGTGGGGCAGTATGCTGGCCCAGGCCTCTCAGTAGCGAGTACTGATGGTTTCTAACCAGGATGGTGCCTGGTTTGAGTTCTATTACCACTGGGGCTTGATGTTTAGCCAGCTTGGGGGCAGGTGGGTTGTCTTCCACCCAGACCTCAGGGAATAATTGAGTTAGCTCGCTCTCATGCTCTTCCGACCCACCCGGTTCTTCCTTCGGAGGCTCATGCAACCTCCACTCATCCTGGGGTGGTATTGAGAGGGGGCAAATAAGTCATAGTGTCCATCCAGAAGGTGGGCCTCTCTTCAGGGGAGAAAGTCACTTCCCAACAGGAGTACTGGGCACTCAGAATGTAGAGGAATTCATGAATCACTTGGTGCTCCCCCATCTGACATTTTCTGGGCTAGCAAAACGATTTAATCGTCTCTTCTCCGGATACCCCAGTTACAGCGGTAGTCTTTTTGGACAGTGGTACCGCAGGTTTTGTTACTACCGACAGTTCTGCTCCTGTATCCACCATGAAGTCAATGTTTTGGTCCCTCACTTTTAAGGTTACCATGGGTTCTTGGGGACCTGATATCTCTGAGCCTCGGCAGCCCCATTTAATTTCCAAGCCAGCAAGCCCTACCACTGCGGAGCTTCCTCTTCCTTCCTTGCCTTAGGGCATTCATTCTTCCAGTGGCCCAAAGCTCGGCACCTGCACACTGGTTTGGCTGTAACAGGGTCCCGGGCCTCCATGGGGACAGGTTGAAGGACTGTCCTGTCCCTGGGTCAGAGGAGGTTTTCCGGAGGGCCTGAGATAGACTTTCCCAGAGCAGCAGCTAGCATGGCAAATCTCTTGTCTGTTCTCGTTCGTTCCCTCTGGCTCTCTGGCAGAACGCAGTCTCTGCTTAATTCCAATGTCTCCCTCCCCTTCTCGTCATTACTCACCAGGAGAGGCGGGTATAGCTTGGGTGGTTTGGCTGGAGCCGGATCCTGGAAGTGCTGGCCAGAGGCTTCTGTCACCGGGGATCAGAGCCTGCCGAGGTGTCAGGTCTACGACCCCAGGGAGAGCTGGTGGAGGAGCAGCGGCTGCTGCAGGACTTCACCTGGCCCTGGATGGGGCATTAAGGTGGCCTCCGGTCCTGGTGGAGCACTGGGAGGCAGGCGCGTCATTATCCAATTTGGGGGAGGGGTCAGGTTGTCCCTGTCCAAGTCTTGTAGAATTTCCTTTTTTATCATCAGTCAATTTTTGTGCCATTAATATTTTTCTCTTTCCCTTCTGGATACAGAACCTTGTCCAAGTAGGAGGGTCTTGAGCTAACCCTAGCCATGAGTCAATATATGGATATTGATCCAGGTGTCCTGGCTCTCCTGTGACTACTATATAGACTGCTTCCACTATTTTTAACTTCATGGTGTTCCATCCTACTCCCATAGGGGGCCATTCGACCTCACAGAGTATGTGCAGATGGTTAGGCTTCATCTTCACCGCATAGTCTCCTCCAAATCCCATCTTTAAATTTTTAATCATGCACTCCAATACAGTTGCCTTAGATTCACTTCCTCCCATCTTGCTTACCTTCTTGGACCTTCTACTTTTCCTCTTTGTTCAGTCTATGAAGTTCTCAGTACCCTATGTACTTCTGATATTTTCATTCAATGACACTTCAATTGCCATTCTGCCTCCTTCCTAATTGGGGTGAGAAGAGCCTTACCTGACAGATCCCAGAGGGAGAAGGGGGATCGGCGTGCCTTCACCTGCCGGGCAGCACAGCCACACCAGAACACCACGTGGTCCAAGACTGTTTCTCCCTTAAGTCCGTTCTGTCTTGGTGGGCTTGATCAGGTGCGGATGAAAACACAGATGGGTTAAATATCCCACGTCCTAGGCCATCTCTGGAAAAGCCAATTCATACTGACTTATGTATCCCTCTCCTTCTAGCCTAACAATTCCGAGGGGGTCAAGAATTTCACAGCAGACAGGACACCTCCTGGGGGAGGGCAGAATATGAGCATACAAGGACCAGTTTCCTATCCTAAAATCTCCTGGCGATCACTGGTAATAATCTTCCCTGAGATGGCATGGACACACCTCCTAAATGACCTTGACAAATTCCCTTCCTAAGCTTTAGCAAGCTTGTTGAGCTGTGTACCAAGCAATCGCCGCCTGCCTATTCCAGGCTCCTGTGGGTCCCCGCTCCTTCTAGTCCCTCCCAGGGGGGTGATCAGGCCCCCTCTTCCACCCTGCCGGGTGGGTTCCTCCTCACCTGAGCGCTCAGTTCCCTTGCTGCCGTCCACTACCTGCTAACGTGAAAGGTCCGGGCCTTGAGAAGCAGAATCCTTCCAGAAGGGCGAGACTCCTTCCCCCTCTAGAAGATTCAAGCCACAAGGCCTCAGATCAGATCAGATCAGATCAGATCAGTCGCTCAGTCGTGTCCGACTCTTTGCGACCCCATGAACCGCAGCACGCCAGGCCTCCCTGTCCATCACCAGCTCCCGGAGGTCACCCAGACTCGCATCCATCGAGTCAGTGATGCCATCCAGCCATCTCATCCTCTGTCGTCCCCTTCTCCTCCTGCCCTCAATTCCTCCCAGCATCAGAGTCTTCTCCAATGAGTCAACTCTTCGCATGAGGTGGCCAAAATACTGGAGTTTCAGCCTTAGCATCATTCCTTCTAAAGAAATTCCAGGATTGATCTCCTTCAGAATGGACTGGTTGGATCTCCTTGCAGTCCAAGGGACTCTCAAGAGTCTTCTCCAACACCACAGTTCAAAAGCATCAATTCTTCGGCGCTCAGCCTTCTTCACAGTCCAGCTCTCACATCCATACATGACCACAGGAAAGACCATAGCCTTGACTAGGCGAACCTTTGTTGGTAAAGTAATGTCTCTGCTTTTGAATATGCTATCTAGGTTGGTCATAACTTTCCTTCCAAGGAGCAAGCGTCTTTTAATTTCATGGCTGCAGTCACCATCTGCAGTGATTTTGGAGCCCAGAAAAAGAAAGTCTGACACTGTTTCCACTGTTTCCCCATCTATTTCCCATGTAGTGATGGGACCAGATGCCATGATCTTCGTTTTCTGAATGTTGAGCTTTAAGCCAACCTTTTCACTCTCCACTTTCACTTTCCTCAAGAGGCTTTTTAGCCCCTCTCCACTTTCTGCCATAAGAGTGGTGTCATCTGCATATCTGAGGTTATTGATATTTCTCCCGGCAATCTTGATTCCAACTTGTGTTTCTTCCAGTCCAGCATTTCTCATGATGTACTCTGCATATAAGTTAAATAAACATGGTGACAATATGCAGCCTTGACGTACTCCTTTTCCTATTTGGAACCAGTCTGTTGTTCCATGACCAGTTCTAACTGTTGCTTCCTGACCTGCATACAGATTTTTTAAGAGGCAGATCAGGTGGTCTGGTATTCCCATCTCTTTCAGAATTTTCCACAGTTTATTGTGATCCACACAGTCAAAGGCTTTGGCATAGTCAATAAAGCAGAAATAGATGTTTTTCTGGAACTCTCTTGCTTTTTCCATGATCCAGCGGATGTTGGCAATTTGATCTCTGGTTCCTCTGCCTTTTCTAAAACCAGCTTGAACATCAGGAAGTTCACGGTTCACATATTGCTGAAGCCTGGCTTGGAGAATTTTGAGCATTACTTTACTAGCGTGTGAGATGAGTGCAATTGTTCGGTAGTTTGAGCACTCCTTGGCATTGCCTTTCTTTGGGATTGGGATGAAAACTGACCTTTTCCAATCTTGTGGCCACTGCTGAGTTTTCCAAATTTGCTGGCATATTGAGTGCAGCACTTTCACAGCATCATCTTTCAGGATTTGAAATAGCTCCACTGGAATTCCATCACCTCCACTAGCTTTGTTCATAGTGATGCTTTCTAAGGCCCACTTGACTTCACATTCCAGGATGTCTGGCTCTAGGTCAGTGATCACATCATCATGATTATCTGGGTCTTGAAGCTCTTTTTTGTACAGTTCTTCTGACAAGGCCTCAGAGTAGTCCCAAATGGGACATGTCTCCTCAAAGTGAGGAGTTTCCTGGCCCATGGACCAAGTGTTGTAGGCATGCATTCCTGGAAATAAACTCACTCAGAAGGACAGTGTAGATAGTGGAGTGCAGTTTATTACACTGGCGGGCCCAAGGCAGAGTCTCCTCCTGGCCAAGGACCCTGACAGTTTTTGTGAAGACCTTATATACCCTAAGTATACTTGCTCAAACCCACCTCCCCAAATTCCTTGAAACTAGTCTGGACAAGGTAAAAGTGAGATACGATCAAAGTTAGCCCATGATTCATGTGTCACAAGACTAGATACACAGTGGACATTTATCAATAGGGCTGTGGTCATATCTCGATAAACATAATGGAATTTACGACTTTGTTCTGTTACAGAGATAATTAGCATTATCTTTTAGGCAAGGGAGAGTCTAGTCCAAGTCCTGAGGCTCTTTGATCCGGGGGTCTGGTTTTCCACTGGATTGCCACTTCTATAGACGCTGGGCACAAAGTTGAGAGTCCATTGGGAGGGGGACCATGCGTGTACCCTAATGTTTGCAGCCTGGCCTAAGGCGGAGTCCAGCTTTGTTTCCTCCTTCAGCATGACGTGGTGTTCCTGCAGCTTGTTGGGACGGGGGCCGTGGACGAAGCCACACTGAGTTTGTAGAAACTTGAGGGCCCTGAAAGGAAGAAAGGGGGCCTGCAGAAGCAACAACGGTGGGTTTATTGGACGCGGTGTCACTCAAGGCTCTGAGTCTTGGGGATGTCAGAGGCGGGGAACCATCCCAGCCAGAGCTTCCTCAAGAGCTGGAGGACCCAGGCCCCAGGCCTTTCCTCCATAACGTCCTCCTCGGAAGCCTCTAAAAAGCACAATCAGACACGCCCTGTGGGTACCTTGCTGGAAGGAACCTTGCCCAGCACTAGGGCACCCTCTGTTGCCAGGAGAACAGGTCAGCATTGCTAAAAGGCGGAAACCTTCCACCAGGCCAAGGGGAGTGGCCTCAAGTCCTGCCAAACCAAGAAGGAAGAAGGACCCAGGCGCTCGTTCAGGAAAGACTGGGCATCAGGGTACCTGGGCTTCATCCCCACCCCCTCCCTAGGCCAAGAGGGTCAGGGAGGAGCTCAGCTATCTGTGACCTCTGCAGGGTCCCTGGATGAGTGAGCAGGGCAGTCCTGCTGCACAGGGTGGGGTCTGCTGTCTTACCAGAAATGTACACGGCCATCTCCTTTCGGGCCTTCTTATTCTCCTAGGGAGAGAGAAGGGGTACGGGGTGGGAGGAGGCACGTTCTACATTGTGCAGCTGAGGAAACGGGCCTCACTTCAGGAGAAGTCGGGGGAGGCCAGGGTTCAGATCCACTCGCCCCTCAGACCGTGTCTGCACCTCTCAGCTCCACACAGAGCTGTTGCTCCAGCGGGATGGCAGTTTGACTCAGTGGTCTTGGGGTTCCCCGGCCTCCCTGCACCGTTGCCACGGTGGCATGGGCCTGGCCTCTGCACTCTACCCTGCAGATCCCGGGGGCTTCCCAGGAGGACCCACATGGGGACGGTGTTTCAGCTGAGCACCAGGCTTCCTTACCTGCCGTCCTGGGGTCCTTGCTACCTCTTCCTTCTCAGTCACCCGCTTCGCACCAGGAATGAGGTTGGCTGGTTCCTCCCCCGGGGCCCCCACCTGCCCCTCCTCCGTAGACAAGACAGCAGTCTCCTCCTTGAGGGCAGCATCGTTCGGTCCTCCCTTTGCCTTAGGAGTCATGGCCTGCAAGGAGGGGCAGATCAGATCAGATCAGATCAGTCGCTCAGTCGTGTCCGACTCTGCGACCCCATGAACTGCAGCACGCCAGGCCTCCCTATCCATCACCAGCTCTCGGAGGTCACTCAGACTCACATTCATCGAGTCAGTGATGCCATCCAGCCATCTCATCCTCTGTCGTCCCCTTCTCCTCCTGCCCTCAATCCCTCCCAGCATCAGAGTCTTCTCCAATGAGTCAACTCTTCGCATGAGGTGGCCAAAATACTGGAGTTTCAGCTTTAGCATCATTCCTTCCGTATGAAAAGGAGGGACAAGAGGGCGGTAAATGGGCAGAAAGCCCCTCTGATGCCCTAATGCTCCTGTCCTGCTGTGCACACTTGGAGTATCCCCTGCTTCTGTGCACTCTTGGAGTGTGTAGTTCTTTGTTTTTCCAGGGAAGCCCCTCCTTTCTCAGCTCGAGGTGTGGTTGGGTTCTAAGTGTCCTAAAGGAGCCCCCCTGGTATCCCAGGGGCCCTGACCATGCACTGGACAGGGTTCCTGTCTCAGGGAGCCCTGACAGGTGACAGCCCCCAGCCCCCGGCCCTTCCTGGCCAGGCCTCGCTTACCTCAGAGTCGTGCTCCTTCTGACTCCTGACTCTGCGTCTCTACAGAGGGAAACGGGGGCCGTCGCATACAGCTGAGAGTGCCCAGGGGTCCTTCCCTGCCTGGCCCATCCTCTTTCTGTGTGTGCCCACCAAGGAGGCCCAGGGCAGCCACCCACTCCAGGGGAGGAGTCCCAGCCCTTACCCACCTGAGCACCCACGGGGTAGCACTTATCCACTGGCCCCCACACTGGCCTTAAGGTCTCCCCGATGGGCTGTCTGAGCAGGAGAAAGAGAGCAGGCTGAGGTGACCCGTCCCGGGTCCACTGTCAGTGCTCGCTGCAGACGTGAAGGCTCCGGGGGTTAAGGAAGCTTCGTACTAACGAATGACTGATGTCTTTAGACACAAAACACTGCATTCACAAAACAAGGACCGGTGCTAAGATAAAAATGTTGCAACAATAATCTCTAATTCTTTCTTTTTTTTTTAATTTCAGTTTGACTCAATTGGGTCTGTTGTGTTGCATGGACTCTATTTCACGCTTGGGCTTTTTTTTCTCTCTCTAGCTCAGTGCACAGGCTCTTCTCTAATTGCTGATCATGGGCTTCACTGCCCCATGGCACGTGTGATCTTAGTTCCCTGACCAGGGATCGCACTGGCATCCCCTGAATTGGAAGGTGGATTCTTAATCACTGGACCACCAGGAAATCCCTACAACTTCTAATTCTTCAAAAACAGAAATATGATCATGGGAATTAAAACCCAATCAGAGTGTGTTGGGAGCCGGTTTGGATTAGCGCTCTGCCCGTGACAAAGGTCATGAGGAAGGAGGCTTGGCACACGCAAGGGCGGGATCAAGCCTCAGGAGCCCCTTGGTGGTTCTCGAGCATCTACCCCCCAAAAAAGCCGGAGTCTGCCTACTTTCTGTTTTGTGCTCTCGCCTACACCTCTGACTTTACAGGGGGCTGTCCCCCACTACTTTTCTCTGAAAAAAGAGCTAACTTACAGGTCCAGTTAATAATCCCTGGGTGTGACAGTGTTTCAGCCTACAAATTCCTTTTGGAAATCCTCTAGCCTGCCTGAATAGGTTTTTCCAGCCACATGTGATTGTTTAGAGCCTCCCAACTGTGAGAGGCATGAGATGTTCTAAACTTTCTAAACACAGATTCCTTTGAGCAGTTAAAAGATTGATTAGAAATTGTATTGGTGAAGGGTTTTTCACTTGTTGGGCCAATGTTTGCTGCTAAGTCTCCATATCCCTTACCTACTGTGTCCTTGGCAGTGTATTGAAATGTAAGTAGTAGCTTTAATGTTTGTAACCTTGGACCCTTGAGTTAATTCTTTTTCTTGTTACAACCCACCACACCTTTGCCCTATAGAAATGCAACTCCAATGCTTTTGGAGGGTGGCACCTGACTTTAGAATAATCACCTTTAGAGAAAATAAGTTCCTTAAAATGTTAATAGGCCTCTGGGCCAGAAGATGATGTAACTCACCTAAACTTTTGCGTGTGATAGGTCTGAAAGCCTGGCTCAGGGACTGCTGTCCCTGCATGACTCCACCCCTTCCCCCATCATCCTCTATGCATAACTTAAGGGATAAAAACTACTTTGAAAAGTAAAGTGCGGGGCTTTGTTCACCGAAGCTTGGTCTCCCCATGTCGTTCTTTCTCTTACCTTCTGGCTGAATTATTCAGCTTCCTCTCTCCACAAAATGTTCTCACTGAATTTCCTCTTCACTGAGCTATCTTCATTTTCATCACTCTTTATATCTTTAATTAATATTTTAATAAGCAATTGTTTCCTGATCGCCTATGCCGTCTCCCCTTCGAAATCCCTGGATCCACCGGAGCTGGACCCCGGCAAGAGTGTAGAAGATAAAATTGAAAAGGAGTTTCTCCCAGAATAGAGAGATCAGGAGCTCCAACAGCCAAATCATAGATCTTTCTGAAAGAAGGAACAGAATCAACAAACTGGAGTGGCAGGAAAGATCCCATATAAATACCATTCGTGTGTTATTGAGATTTTCCCCAAAGATGCAGGACCGAGTTTGTAGAAGAGAAGGAATCGCCAAGTGTCCAGGAAAATGGATGAAGGAGACCCACCCAGATGATGTCATTACTAAATATTGAAATACCTAGGATGAAAAGAAGAACCAAAAAATTCCCAGAGATATGAAGAAAGAAGTCTATTAACGTTCATCAGACTTTTCACCACCAACCTTTGAAGCAAGAAGAAAATGAGGATCTTTGAAATCTGTGAGAAAATTATTTCTAGTCTAAAATTCTGTACCTAGTTAAACTGAGTTAAATAAGCAGTAAGACCTTTTCGGACAGGTCATATCTAGGATTACCCCTCAGGAGTATCTCAGGACTACCTCTCAGCACAACTGCAGGTTTTGCTGCCCCCAAAACAAGAGATAACATGGGCTCCACACGTGAACGAAGTGACGCACCCCGAAGAATGACGGTGAAGGGAGGTCCCAGCAGAGCTGAGCCTCCGACCTCAAGGACGGCCTTCCAAGAGGGAAAAGGGTGGAGGGCTCCATGAAATATGTCCCCAGGGAAATGATCATATTGATAAACCACCTAACTTGTCTTAAGTGTATAGCAGTAAGGAGATTAATTCTTTTTAATAGACAGTTTAGATGTATTAATTATAGCCACAGAGAAAACTAAAATTTTAAAAAGAGTAAAAAAACAAAATTATACAAAAAGACTGAGGATCGTATACTAAATGACTCAGGAATACCGTTTGCATAATTTTAAAATGTAAACCCTCAATATTGAGCTAAACAAAATGACACCACAAGCCTACTAGAATGACTTTAAAAAAGGAAAATGCCAAAAGTGATGTGGATCAAACGGATCCTCTGGTTCTTTGCTGGTGAGAATGCAAAGTGGATACCAGCACTTTGGAAAGTTTCACAGTTTCCCAGAAAACTAAGTACACATTAGCACGTGACCCCACCACCCCCCTGTGAGGTGTTTACCTAAGGAAAAGGAAAACCTATGTTCGCACAAAACTTGTGCATGAACATTACAGTGCTGTTATCCAAAACTGCCAAAACCAGAAACAATCCAAATGCTTCTTACCCGGTCGGCGGACAGACTGCAGTACATCCATACACGGGACAGCTACTCGGCAGTGAGAAGGAACAAACTACCGCAACACACAACCAGGTGCCCTGTGCTCAGCGAGAGGCTCAAAACCACATCCTGGGCACTGCCCTGTGGGCTAGTGGTCAGGCCTCTGTGCTTCCACTGCAGGGGGCCCGCGCTGGATCCCTGGTCGGGGAATGAGATCCCACAAGCCTGCTGCGTGGCAGATAGATAAAGACGAGGTACTGGGATGTTTGCATTTTATGACCATCTTGCAAAGGCAAAACTATGGGGCCAGAAAACCATTCACTGGATGCCAGGGGCTGGGAGCCGGGAAGGGTTGGGGAATTTTCTGAACTGACTGGAGCTGTTCTCTATCTTGGCTGTAGTGGCAATTTCACAGTTACATACATGTGTCAAAACTCAGATCCGTATGGTAAAAAGAATGCATTTCAGTCTACTTAAATAGCTCCTTAATTTTTAAGAAATGAATTAAAAAGAGCCCACTGTGTGGGAGAGGGATTTAAAAGCCACAATGATATAAAAGCAAAAAAATGATACTTAATTTTTAATAGCTAAAGATGTCAAGATACACAGAAGAACTGTACAAAAAACATCTTCATGACCCAGATAATCACTATGGTGTGATCACTCACCTATAGCCAGACATCTTGGAATGTGAAGTCAAATGGGCCTTAGAAAGTATCACTACGAACAAAGCTAGTGGAAGTGATGGAATTCCAGCTGAGCTACTTCAAATCCTGAAAGAAGATGCTGTGAAAGTGCTGCACTCATATGCCAACAAATTTGGAAAAGTCAGCAGTGCCCACAGGACTGGAAAAAGTCAGTTTTCATTCCATTCCCCAAAAAGGCAATGGCAAAAAATGCTCAAACTACCGCACAATTGCACTCATCTCACACGCTAGTAAAGCAATGCTCAAAATTCTCCAAGCGAGATTTCAACAGTACCTGAACCAAGAACTTCCAGATGTTCAAGCTGGATTTAGCAAAGGTAGAGGAACCAGAGATCAAGTCACCAACATCAGTTGGATCATTGAAAAAGCAAGGGAGTTCCAGAAAAACATCTATTTCTACTTCATTAGCCAAAGCCTTTGACTGTGTGGATCACAATAAACTGTGCAAAATTCTGAAAGACATGGGAATACCAGACCACCTGACCTGCCTCTTGAGAAACCTATATGCAGGTCAGGAAGCAACAGTTAGAACTGGAGATGGAATAACAGACTGGTTCCAAATAGGAAAAGGAGTATATATTGTCACCCTGCTTATTTAACTTATATGCAAAGTACAACATGAGAAATGCTGGGCTGGAAGAAGCACAAGCTGGAATCAAAATTGCCAGGAGAAATATCAATAACCTCAGATATGCAGATGACACCACCCTTATGGCAGAAAGTGAAGAGAACTAAACAGCCTCTTGATGAAAGTGAAACAGGAGAGTGAAAAAGTTGGCTTAAAACTCAACAGTCAGAAAACTAAGATCATGGCATCTAGCCCCATCACTTCATGACAAATAGATGGGGAAACAATAGAAACAGTGTCAGACTTAATTTTGGGGGCTCCAAAATCACTGACAATGGTGATTACAGCCAAGAAATTAAGACACTTACTCCTTGGAAAGAAAGTTATGACGAACCTAGACAGCATATTAAAAAGTAGAGACATTGCTTTGCCAACAAAGGTCCCTCTAGTCAAGGCTATGCTTTTTCCAGTAGTCAGGAATGGATGTGAGAGTTGGACTATAAAGAAAGCTGAGTGCCAAAGAACTGATGCTTTTGAACTCTGGTGTTGGAGAAGGCTCTTGAGAGTCCCTTGGACTGCAAGGAGATCCAACCAGTCCATCCTAAATCACTCCCGAATATTCATTGGAAGGACTGTTGTTGAGGCTAAAACTCCAATACTCTGGCCACCTGATGCAAAGAGCTGACTCACTGGAAAGGACCCTGATGCTGGGAAAGATTGAGGGCAGGAGGAGAAGGGGACGACAGTGGATGAGATGGTTGGACCAACTCAATGGACATGAGCTTGAGCAAGCTCTGGGGGGTTTGGTGATGGACAGGGAGGCCTGGCGTGCTGTGGTCCATGGGGTCGCAAAGAGTCATACACGACTGAGCGACTTCTCTTTCACTTTGCACTTTCATTGATTGGAGAAGGAAATGGCAACCCACTCCAGTGTTCTTGCCTAGAGAATTCCAGGGACAGTGGAGCTAATGGGCTGCCATCTATGAGGTCGCACAGAGTCGGACATGACTGAAGTGACTTAGCAGCAGCAGCAGCAAAGAGAGATGAAATGTGTGTTTGAGATGGCATAAATAAAGTGTTGTTGTTGTCAGAGCTAAATCCATCTTTTCTTGAAAGAATTCTAATGTATCTAATGATACAGTATCTAATGACACTGTTTAAATCTGAACAATCAAGACAAAGCAGGAGAAGCTTTCTATTTAGAACACTGGAGGCAAAATCAAACGCTTCAGCTAGAAAGCTGGAAGCTGGAAAGATTTCTACCCTGGGCTGTGAGAATTGTGGGTGAACAGGGTCGGGACAAACAACAATTTTTTCCAAGTCTTAAAGCTTTGACTCATCAAACTATATATACACGTTTCTTTGATGACAGTAAAGCTTTTTAAAATGAAAGTTTGGTAAACTTAAAAAAACAAACAAACATAAAGGAAGCAACATAAGACTCCATCTCCGAAAGAGAAAGTTGCTCAGTCGTGTCCAGCTCTTTGCAAACCTATGGACTATACAGTCCATGGAATTCTCCAGGCCAGAATACTGGAGTGGGTAGCCGTTCCCTTCTCCAGGAGATCTTCCCAACCCAGGGATCGAACCTAGGTCTCACACATTTGCGGGTGGATTCCTTACCAGCTGAGCCACAATTGAAGCCCAAGAATCCTGGAATGGGTAGCCTATCCCATCTCCAGGAGATCTTCCTGATCCAGGAATCGAACCCGGGTCTTCCGCACTGCAGGTGAATTCTTTACGCACTGAGCTATCAGGGAAGCCCTAAGGCACCTGCCCACCTGTGCCTTCGTAGGGGCTCTCCAACCTCTGACAGTCACTCCCTAACTACAGAGCCCACACAGTCTCTGTGCTGCTGGGTCACAGAGAAGCTTGTCCCCGTGAAACTCCTCTCTGCCCAGTGGCGCCAGAGGGAGGGCAGAGGGCCTCCAGAGACCAGGCATGTGACTCCAGTGTCACCTTGGGCAGCCTGGGTCCAGTCACTGTCCCTCTGGGAGCCTAAGTTTCCTCCTCTACAGAGTGGGAGCTGCTGGTGGGAGGCGGGGAGAATGGATACACGTGCATGTATGGCTGAGCCCCTTCACCTGTCAGCTGACACTGTCACAACGTGTTAATTGGCTACACCCCAATACAAAACAAAGTTTCCCTTCACTGTTCACCCGAAACTGTCACGTTTCCTGGCTATACTCCAACACACACACACAAAATGCTGCTGGGGGCTGCGAGGGTTCACCGATGGGCACCCCTAATCTGGCACGTGGCCCTCGGTGGCCATCCAGCTTCCATGTGCGTTTTCCTGACAGAGGGCTGGGAGGGGGCTTCAGTCACAGGTCCCTGGACCTGCAATGTCCACGAGGGTATGTGACCCCAGGCAGGTGTCCTGCTCACCACCACCCCCTTCACATACGATGTGCAACCATATTCCAAGACTACTCACACAGTAGGGGTCATCTGTCCCTGTTGGTCCGTCTAGGTTCCTGCCACAAAGCCCTGAGATGAGCTTATGGCCTCAGAGCCCTGAGTTGACAGTAGAGCCAGCCCATGGGGGTCTGGCATGGGGGTGATAGAGGGGGGCTTTGTTTGACGCTTTGCCGAGAACACAGGGAATTTCTCCAGAGTCCTCACACACACACACGGTTGGTCAACCATTTCTGATCCAGCAGTATGACGGCTCTTTGTGCTACATGAGGCAATCTCCTTAGCCCCTGACAGAGGTCCCCACCTGTGATGACTCCACAGCAAGCTCATGGGCAGGGGCTGTTTTCCCCAAAGACTCCTGAAAATAGTAGTACACCACGCCTGCAGGTAGATGAGGAAAGACTAGTTAAAACATTTAAAAAGTAACAATTATTTTTGAATGTCAGTGTTTACAATATGGCAATAATGGTATATTTTTAAATTATTTTGATGTGTGATGAAAGACATTAGACACTAGCTTACAAAGTGTGAAGGGAAAGCTGTTCAAAAGATGTAAGTAAATATGTGAAGCCCACTGCTGTAGGCTATGACTTGGTTATATGTGTTTTGAGGGAGTAGTTCGCAAGTTTTTTGGGAGGATGCATGGATTTTACTGGCTCAGACAGTAAAGCATCTGCTTACAATGCGGGAGACCTGGGTTCAATCCCTGTGTCGGGAAGATCTTCAGGAGAAGTAAAGGGCACCCACTCCAGTACTCTTGCCTGGAAAATCCCATGGAAGGAGAAGCCTGGTAGGCTACAGTCCATGGTGTCGAAAACAGTCGAACATGAGTGAGCGACTTCACTTTCAATTATGGGTTTTAGAAAACAATCCTACTGCCTCCCTAGCCCCAGATTCACACTTTCCTCAGCCAAAGCAGGTGGAAAGGGAGGCAGCAGCCAGCGAGGTGAAGGTGCCGGCAGCGCCGAGAGCAGCCTCCAGGGCCAGGGAGGTCGGCGGGGTCCAGGCAGCCCCTGAGAACTGGAGCCCTTGGGGCTGGTCTCTGACGGGAAAGTGGTAGCCCAGGACTTGTGGATGCAGTTGTGTAGGTGTGTAGATATGCATGTGAGCGTGGGCTAGTCAGGATGCGAATGTGTGTAAATGTGGTTTATGAGTGTATGAGTCTGTGCGAGTGTTGAGTGCACCAGTGGGAAGTGAGGGACACCGAGAACTCTATGGGTGGTCCCTCTGGGCAGTAGGTCCTCCCGCCAGCACGGGACAAGGAGCAGTAACATGCTTGGGAGGCGAAGGCCCCTCAGGAGCAGGGGAACAGGGCTGTGGCCGCATTAGAGGCTGACAGGCGATAGGTGGCGACAGAACCCATTCCGAAGACCCTGGATTCTTTCTCTGCCGAGCTGGGGAGTCAGGCCACGGGAGGGGGACTTCTTGTGCTCTCCAGCCACCCTCCAGAAGCACGTGGAGAGCACACGTGAGGGACAGTGGCTGCCCGTGCGCCTGACTCTCCTTGACCCCTCTCTGCACCCTCTGGCAGCACAATCTCCCCGACAAGACAGCTCAGGGCAGAGGCCAAAGGCCGGTCCTCCGCTCCCTTTATAAAGAGGCCCCGGACTGGTGGAGCCCCGGAGGTGGAGTGAGAGTGCCCTGCTGGCCTGGTCCTGGGTGCCAGCGTGGTGAGGAACCCAGTGCTCACGGAGGCAGCCATGGGGCTGCTGTCTGGGGACACGCTGGGGCCCCTGGCTGTGGCCATGCTCATCTTCTTGCTCTTGCTGGACCTGATGCACCGGCGCTCACGTTGGGCCGCACGCTACCCACCGGGCCCCACGCCGCTGCCCGTGCTGGGCAACCTGCTGCAGGTGGACTTCAAGGACCCGCGTCCCAGCTTTAACCAGGTGAGGACGGAGGGGTGGGGAGTGCGCAGCGGTGGTCCTAGGGCCCCACCTAGCAGCGGACAGTGGGCACTGGGTGAAGCCACAGGCCGGAAGAGGACTGGGCCAAGAAGAGTAGGCAGATCTGAGAGACTTCCTGAGGGAGGGCGTGTGTTCAGGGCCTGAGAACAGATTGGAGTTTGCAAACAGAGGTCAGAGAGGACAAAGTCCAGCAGGTGGGGTGTTTACAGCATGGCGACAGGCTGGGGATTCAGCCAGCCAGCTCTTAAATTATGTGAGCATGAGTCCTTGAGGGTCACATTGGGAGAAACAGTCTTGAGAATGGGGGAGATGTTGTTATGAGCCCTTTTAAATCAGGTGAGTTGAAGTTGAGAGAGGCACAGTGATCTGCATCAAATCTTTTGCCTCCATGAGACCCTGGGCCTCCCTGCTCGCCTCCATGAACCTCAGTTTCTTCACCTGTAAAACAGGATGCTGACTTGGCCTGCTGACCGTTTAGTGACGCTTGCACAGCCAGAGCTGGGTCTGTGAGCAGGATGGTCTCATCCAACTTGAGATCCTCAAAACCAGTGGATGTAACCCCGAGCTCACAAGACTAGATAAAGCACAAGACTAGATAAAGTCCTTGCAGTTGCTCGCTGCTGGAGGGGGCCCAGAGGTGTCCAGAGGCTAACACCAGGAGGCTGGGCCCACAGCCTGGTGGGGCCTGGGCTTGCCAAACACCCTGGACCTTTGGCCTGCAGCTGCGGTGCCGCTTCGGGAACGTGTTCAGCCTGCAGCAGGTCTGGACGCCGGTAGTCGTGCTCAACGGGCTGGCGGCTGTGCGCGAGGCGCTGGTGTACCGCAGCCAGGACACTTCCGACCGTCCACCTCAGGCACTCTACCAGCACTTGGGTTTCGGGCCGCGTGCCGAAGGCAAGCAGAGAGGGCAGGCCGCGTCCCTGCAGGTGGAGGCAGAGTCGCGGACATTCGGTGCAGGAAAGAGCCAACGAATTTGAGGGCGCGGCAGGTGGAGAAAGGAGACTGTGCCAAGCGTTGAGGAAGGAGAAATTGGATGAGGCAGAGGGCGGAGGTCTTACTAAGAGAGGGTGGTCCAGGGCCATTGCGAACGCAAAGGAGACGTCGGTGTGGGCAGGAAAGAGGACAATGTCGGGGTGGGCAGGGGTGGGCCAGGACCTTCCCCACGTGGCAAACGGGATCTCAGTGGGTCAAATAAAAAGTGGAGCCAAGACGGGCGCCTAGCAGGCGCCTGGGGAGCAACGCGGGCCGACAGAGAATCGGAGCAGTCTCCAAACTGAAGCGGTGTGAAAGTGGGCGGCATTTAGGACGGGAGGGCGAGGCCTGTGTGGGCGGGGCAGGGCGGAGACTTTTCCCCAAAGGAGGCGGGGCTGTGAGCAGATCTCCGGGAGGGGCGGGGCCATACCCTAGCCACGCCCGCGAGCCCGCTCCGCCCCCAGGAGTGATCCTGGCGCGTTATGGCAACGCCTGGCGGGAGCAGCGGCGCTTCTCTCTGTACACTTTGCGCAACTTCGGCCTGGGGAAGAAGTCACTGGAGCAGTGGGTGACCGAGGAGGCTTCGTGCCTCTGTGCCGCCGTCGCCGACCAGGCCGGTGAGTGAGTGCTGGGGCTGAGGGACACAGAGGTCTGGGAGGTTTGGAGAGGTCTGGGAAAGAGATGGAGGCGACGCCCTACCTTGCACCGTCCCTTTCCAGGACATCCCTTTAGCCCCATAGACCTCCTGAATAAAGCAGTGAGCAACGTGATCGCCTCCCTGACCTTCGGATGCCGCTTCGAGTACAACGATCCTCGCATCGTCAAGCTGTTGGACATGATGGAGGATTCGCTGAAGGAAGAGATGAAAATAATGCGCCAGGTGCGGGAGGAGGAGGAAGCGTTGGTGCTCCAACGGGCCCCCCCTGGAGAAGGACTCGTGTAGAGGGCCAGCGCAAGAAAGGGCTTTCCCGGAAAGGCACCTGCAAGGAAAAGACTTGGAAGTCGGGAGAGATGGCAGACAGCCCAGATGGGAGGGGCCGGGCGGGAGTCAGCGCTCTTAGCGGTGGGAGTAAGCTTTCACTGGAAGGGACCGGTACCCATGATATGTGTATTTTAAGTTTATCTTTCTGGGCCTAGGGCCAGGAGAGAGGGGCAGGGTCTGAACTTAGGGAGGAACAAGGTCGATGGTGGGGACCCTGGAGGAGGCTGGGACCTGACTGGTGAGCGCCTGAGCACCAGGAGGTCTCAGGTTCCCAGGGCCCCACGGCGGTGACCCACACAGGTGGTGGAAGCTGTGCCAGTGCTCCTGCACATCCCAGGGCTGGCTGCCAAGATCATCCCAGGGCAGAAGACCTTCATGACCCTGATTGATGAACTGATTGCTGAGCAGAAGATGACCCGGGACCCGACCAAGCCACCCCGACACCTGACCGACGCCTTTCTGGATGAGGTGAAGGAGGTAAATTGATCGGGACAAGGATGTGTGTTGAGAGCCCAGGAGGCAAACTCGGGCCTCTGTATCACCCAGGGATCAGACTCCTGGGCTGACCGGAGCAGGGTGGGAGGCCATGTGGGGACTTCACCTCTGTCCCTGAGCTTACCTTCCCGGTGTGACCCAGGCCAAAGGGAACCCCGAGAGCAGCTTCAATGATGAGAACCTGCGCATGGTGGTGGCCGACCTGTTCTCCGCCGGGATGGTCACCACCTCAACCACACTGGCCTGGGCCCTCCTCCTCATGATCCTGCACCCAGACGTGCAGCGTGAGTCTAGCCCAGGGTGGTTGGTGGGAGGACGAGGACAGCCTGAAGCCTCTGAGCTCGGGTGGTTTGGTCACCAGCCAGCAGCTCTGTGCAGGGGCTGAGCCCCAGCTCAGATGTCACAGCGTCTCCTCAGAGTGGACGCAGTGCTACCCGGGCATCAGGAGTAGGTGGGTCCCAGCCCTTGGGTCTGACCACCACGAGGACACTTGTTTTCCAGGACGGGTCCAGCAGGAAATCGATGAGGTGATAGGGCAGGTGAGGCGACCAGAGATGGGGGATCAGGCCCTCATGCCCTTCACCATGGCCGTGGTCCATGAGGTGCAGCGCTTTGCAGACATCGCCCCTTTGGGATTGCCCCACATGACATCCCGTGACATCGAGGTGCAGGGCTTCCACATCCCCAAGGTAGGCCTGCGGCTCTCCCAGCCCCGCCTCCGTGCCACCTGCCCCCTGGCACCGCAGTGAGTGTCGCCAGGTGTGGCCAGGACTGGAATCCAAGCCACCCCATCCTCATGGCCACAGGTACTGAATGTCCCAGCCTGGGTGGGTGCGGACAGGAGGGCAGAGCAGGGCTGGCTCTGTCCACTCTAGAGCCCCTGGTCGGGCAGGGAAGACAAACTAGAACATGTCACAGTGTTGGAGGAGCCCGGGCACTGAGGGGAAGTAAGGGCACCCTGCCATGGCCACAGGGACGGTGCTGAGAGGCGTCTTGGGCTGAGGGTTACTTGAAGAGTCCGGGTGTCTGCCAGGCAGTGTGTGTGCCCATGTGTGTTTGGTGGCGGGGATCTGGGCACCACCCACCAATCGAGACCTCACCCATGCCAGACATTTGCCCCCAGGGGACGACACTCATCACCAACCTGTCGTCTGTGCTGAAGGACGAGACCGTCTGGGAGAAGCCCTTCCGCTTCCACCCAGAGCACTTCCTGGATGCCCAGGGCTGCTTTGTCAAGCAGGAGGCCTTCATCCCCTTCTCTGCAGGTACCTTGTGGGTGGGGGGGTGCCCGGTTTGCTTCCTCATCCTGAGGGGGTCTTGGAGGGAGAGACCCAGGCTCACAGAGCCCCCGTGCCCACCCACAGGCCGCCGCGCGTGCCTCGGGGAGCCTCTGGCCCGCATGGAGCTCTTCCTCTTCTTCACCAGCCTCTTGCAGCATTTCAGCTTCTCGGTGCCTGCCGGGCAGCCCCGCCCCAGCGACCACGGTGTCTTTATGGCCCTGGTGACCCCAGCCCCCTACCAGCTCTGTGCAGTGCCCCGCTAGAGGCAGGCATCCAGCCCCCAAGCCACTCCTCAGCCGTAGCCCTGATGGTCAATAAACCAGGTCTGGTGACTCCATCGTGACTTGAGTCCCACCTGGGACCCCTGACCAGCCCCTGGCAGTCATGTGGCCTCAGCAGTCTGCCCAAAACCAGCCCCCACCCCCCGGCCTGATTCATCCTTTCCTGGCTTTTGACCCCGTCTAACAGATGGGTGTACTGAGGCTCAGAGTGTCCTGGGGTGTACCGTGAGATGGGTGTACTGAGGCTTACACCCAGACACCCTGGAAGACCCAACCTCCATTACTGGGCATAGGGATCAAACCTATATAAACAGGTCCTGGCAACTGCTGGGAGGAGCTCACGTAGGCTAGGAAGAGATTTCAGGCCCCCATGGGATAAGGGGGCCCATCAGCTCAGACACGCACATTTCAGGCCTAGCCACAGCCACCTGGATCCACAGGCCTCAGCCAGCGTCTCAAGTCTGAGGCCCCAGAAGCTGGGGGTGGGACCGGGAAGCTGATATGCCAGGTGAGCCCCAGCGCTCAGAGCTCTTGAGGCAGGAGCCCTTCCCAGAAGGGAGCCACCTCCCTGGGCCTCTTTATAGGATGGGCCCCCTTTCCCTGCCCCTTAAGAACACTCATCCCCCAGCTCTTGCCCAGTAGGAGTTGCCACTCACAGCCGCGCTAGAGCTCGGCTCCAACCTGGGGCTCCATCCTCTGAGTGGCCAGATGAAGCCGGGCTCTCAGGAGCCTAGGCAGGGGCCGGAAATGAGCCCCTGTGGACGGCGGGCGTGCCCTGGGGCAGGGTTAACCTTGGATCCTGTGACAGTGGGATGGCACCTCAACTCTTGTCCTTGCTGTGCTATGACACTGTGTGACCTTGGGCTGCTGTTGCCCCTTCAGCCAGCAGGAGGTTTGCCTTTGAGGGTGGCTGAGTCCTGTCTTCCTGCACCGCCTCTGAGGCTGTGCCCTTCTCAGCCTGGAGCCCAGGCCAAGGGCAGGGACCCCCATCCTCCACCTCCACCTCCCCCACCAGCCCCCAGTCTAGTCTGGACTGAGCTCACACAGACACCACCCTAGGGCGCTAATGACTGTCTGCTCACCTGAGTCTTAGGCAGACGCCTTGGCACATTGAGGTTAAGAGCTGGGAGACCCAGACAGGTCAGAAGCACCAGCCCCTGATCAAGCCAGTTGCGCCTTCATGACAGTCAGCTCTCAACATTCAGGGAGCCCTGTCTGTCCCTGGCACTGACTCAGAAAACCAGCCAGGGCCCTTTGAGTCTCCAGCATACCTACATCGAGTGCTTAATGGCAGGAGGTGGTGTTCCTGCAGCTTGCTGGGACAGGGGCCGTGGACGAAGCCACACTGAGTTTGTAGAAACTTGAGGGCCCTGAAAGGAGGAAACGGGGCCTGCAGAAGCAACAACGGTGGGTTTATTGGACGCGGTGTCACTCGTGGCTCTGAGTCTTGGGGATGTCAGAGGCGGGGAACCATCCCAGCCAGAGCTTCCTCAAGAGCTGGGGGACCCAGGCCCCGGGCCTTTCCTCCATAACGTCCTCCTCGGAAGCCTCTAAAAAGCACAATCAGACACGCCCTGTGGGTACCTTGCTGGAAGGAACCTTGCCCAGCACTAGGGCACCCTCTGTTGCCAGGAGAACAGGTCAGCATTGCTAAAAGGCGGAAACCTTCCACCAGGCCAAGGGGAGTGGCCTCAAGTCCTGCCAAACCAAGAAGGAAGAAGGACCCAGGCGCTCGTCCAGGAAAGACTGGGCATCAGGGTACCTGGGCTTCATTCCCGCCCCCTCCCTATGCCAGGATGGTTAGGGAGGAGCTCAGCTATCTGTGACCTCCTCAGGGTCCCTGGGGTGAGTGAGCAGGGCAGTCCTGCTGCACAGGGTGGGGTCTGCTGTCTTACCAGAAACGTACATGGCCATCTCCTTTCGGGCCTTCTTATTCTCCTAGGAAGGGAGAAGGGAGAAGGGGTGGGATGAGGCACGTTCTACATTGTGTAGCTGAGGAAACGGGCCTCACTTCAGGAGAAGTCGGGGGAGGCCAGGGTTCAGATCCACTCGCCGCTCAGACCATGTCTGCACCTCTCAGCTCCACACAGAGCTGTTGCTCCAGCGGGATGGCAGTTTGACTCAGTGGTCTTGGGGTTCCCCCGGCCTCCCTGCACCGTTGCCATGGTGGCATGGGCCTGGCCTCTGCACTCTACCCTGCAGATCCCGGGGGCTTCCCAGGAGGACCCACATGGGGACAGTGTTTCAGCTGAGCACCAGGCTTCCTTACCTGCCATCCTGGGGTCCTTGCTACCTCTTCCTTCTCAGTCACCCCCTTCGCACCAGGAATGAGGTTGGCTGGTTCCTCCCCCGGGGCCCCCACCTGCCCCTCCTCCGTAGACAAGACAGCAGTCTCCTCCTTGAGGGCAGCATCGTTCGGTCCTCCCTTTGCCTTAGGAGTCATGGCCTGCAAGGAGGGGCAAGAGGGCGGTAAATGGGCAGAAAGCCCCTCTGATGCCCTAATGCTCCTGTCCTGCTGTGCACACTTGGAGTGTGTATCCCCTGCTTCTGTGCACTCTTGGAGTGTGTAGTTCTTTGTTTTTCCAGGGAAGCCCCTCCCTTCTCAGCTCGAGGTGTGGTTGGGTTGTAAGTGTCCTAAAGGAGCCCCCTGGTATCCCAGGGGCGCTGACCATGCACTGGACAGGGTTCCTGTCTCAGGGAGCCCTGACAGGTGACAGCCCCCAGCCCCCAGCCCTTTCTGGCCAGGCCTTACTTACCTCAGAGTCGTGCTCCTTCCCACTCCTGACTCTGTGTCTCTACAGAGGGAAACAGGGACCGTCACATACAGCTGAGAGTGCCCAGGGGTCCTTCCCTGCCTGGCCCATCCTCTTTCTGTGTGTGCCCACCAAGGAGGCCCAGGGCAGCCACCCACTCCAGGGGAGGAGTCCCAGCCCTTACCCACCTGAGCACCCATGGGGTAGCACTTATCCACTGGCCCCCACACTGGCCTTAAGGTCTCCCCGATGGGCTGTGTGAGCAGGAGAAAGAGAGCAGGCTGAGGTGACCCGTCCCGGGTCCACTGTCAGTGCTCGCTGCAGGCGTGAAGGCTCCGGGGGTTAAGGAAGCTCGTACTAACGAATGACTGATGTCTTTAGACACAAAACGCTGCATTCACAAAACAAGGACCAGTGCTAAGATAAAAATGTTGCAACAATAATCTCTAATTCTTTCTTTTTTTTTTTTAAATTTCAGTTTGGCTGAATTGGGTCTGTTGTGGTGCATGGACTCTTTATTTCGCGCTTGGTTTTTTTTTTTTTCTCTCTAGCTCAGTGCACAGGCTCTTCCCTAATTGCTGGCCATGGGCTTCGTTGCCCCATGGCACGTGTGATCTTAGTTCCCTGACCAGGGATCACACTGACATCCCCTGAATTGGAAGGTGGATTCTTAACCACTGGACCACCAGGAAGTCCCTGCAACTTCTAATTCTTCAAAAACAGAAATATGATCATGGGAATTAAAAAATTAAATTTTCAATTTAAAAAAATTTTATCCAATTTTTTTTGGATAATATTGAAAAATAGTGTCTCCCAGAATAGAGAGATCACAAGCTCTAACAGCTAAATCATAGATCTTTCTGAAAGAAGGAACAGAATCAACAAACTGGGGTGGCAGGGAAAGATCCCAAATAAATACCATTCATGCGTTATTGAGAATTTTCCCCAAAGATGCAGGACCTGAGTTTGTAGAAGAGAAGGAATCGCCAAGTGTCCAGGAAAATGAAGGAGACCCACCCCAGATGATGTCATTACTAAATACTGAAATACCTAGGATGAAAAGAAGAACCAAAAACTCCCAGAGATATGAAGAAAGAAGTCTATTAACGTTCATCAGACTTTTCACCACCAACCTTTGAAGCAAGAAGAAAATGAGGATCTCTAAAATCTGTGAGAAAATTATTTGTGGTCTAAAATTCTGTACCTAGTCAAACTGAGTTAAATAAGCAGTAAGACCTTTTCGGACAGGTCATATCTAGGACTACCCCTCAGGAGTATCTCAGGACTACCCCTCAGCACAACTGCAGGTTTTGCTGCCCCCAAAACAAGAGATAACATGGGCTCCACACGTGAACGAAGTGACGCACCCCGAAGAATGACGGTGAAGGGAGGTCCCAGCAAAGCTGAGCCTCCGACCTCAAGGACGGCCTTCCAAGAGGGAAAAGGGTGGAGGGCTCCATGAAATATGTCCCCAGGGAAATGATCATATTGATAAACCACCTAACTTGTCTTAAGTGTATAGCAAGGAGATTAATTGAAGGCAATGGTACCCCACTCCAGTACTTCTGCCTGGAAAATCCCATGGGTGGAGGAGCCTGGAAGGCTGCAGTCCATGGGGTCGCTGAGGGTCGGACACTACTGAGCGACTTCACTTTCACTTTTCACTTTCATGCATTGGAGAGGGAAATGGCAACCCACTCCAGTGTTCTTGCCTGGAGAATCCCAGGGACGGGTGGGCCTGGTGGGCTGCCGTCTATGGGGTCACACAGAGTCGGACACGACTGAAGTGACTTAGCAGCAGCAATAGACATTTTAGATGTATTAATTATAGGTTCAGAGAAAACTAAAGTTTAAAAAAGAGGAAAAAAACAACATTATAGACAAAGACTGATGATCGTATACTACATGACTCAGGAATACTGCTTGCATTCTTTTAAAATGTAAACCCTCAATATTGAGCTAAACAAAATGACACCACAAGCCTACTAGAATGACTTTAAAAAAGGAAAATGCTGGAAGTGATATGGATCAAACGGATCCTCTCGTTCTTTGCTGGTGAGAATGCAAAGTGGATACCAGCACTTTGGAAAGTTTCACAGGTTCCTAGGAAACTAAGTACACATTAGCACGTGACCCCACCACCATCTGGGAAGTGTTTACCTAAGGAAAAGGAAAACCTATGTTCGCACAAAACTTGTGCATGAACAGTACAGTGCTTTTATCCAAAACTGCCAAAACCAGAAACAATCCAAACGCTTCTTACCCGGTCGGCGGACAGACCACGGTACATCCATACACGGGACAGCTACTCGGCAGTGAGAAGGAACAAACTACCGTGACACACAGGCAGGTGCCCTGTGCTCAGCGAGAGACTCAAAACCACATCCTGGGCACTGCCCTGTGGGCCAGTGGTCAGGCCTCTGTGCTTCCACTGCAGGGGGCCCGCGCTGGATCCCTGGTCGGGGAATGAGATCCCGCAAGCCTGCTGCGTGGCAGATAGATAAAGATGAGGTACTGGGATGTTTGCATTTTATGACCATCTTGCAAAGGCAAAACTATGGGGCCAGAAAACCATTCACTGGATGCCACGGGCTGGGATCGGGGAAGGGTTGAGATTAGTGAGTATGGGGGATTGTCTGAACTGACTGGAGCTGTTCTCTATCTTGGCTGTAGTGACAATTTCACAGTTACATACATGTGTCAAAACTCAGATCCGTATGGTAAAAAGAATGCATTTCAGTCTACTTAAATAGCTCCTTAATTTTTAAGAAATGAATTAAAAAGAGCCCACTGTGTGGGAGAGGGATTTAAAAGCCACAATGATATAAAAGTCAGCAAAAAAAAGCAAAAATGAAACTTAAAAAATTTTAACAACTAAAGATGTCATTACTCAAAACATTTAGAATGCCAAAACCTAGGATATAATCATGAGGAAGACTAGAGAGAGGTGAAATGTGTGTTGGAGGTGGCAGTAAGTGTTCAGTTGTTCTGAGAGCTAAATCCTCACCTTTTGTTGTAATAATTCATTAGATAATGTTTAGATGTGAACAATCAAGACAAAGCAAGATAAGCTTTTTATTTAGAATAGTGGAGGCAAAATCAACGGCTTCAGCTAGAAAGTTGGAAGCTAGAAAGATTTTCACCCTAGGCTGTGGGAATTGTGGGTGAAGAGGATTGGGACAAACAGCAGACTTTTTCCAGGTCTTAAACCTTTGACTCATCAAACTATATATACACATTTCTTTGATGACAGTAAAGTTTTTTTCAATGAAAGATTGGTTAATTAAAAAAAAAAAAAAAACACGAAGGAAGCAACATAGGACTCTGTCTCGAAAGTGAAATTTGCTCAGTCATGTCTAACTCTTTGCAAACTTACACAGTCCATGGAATTCTCCAGGCCAGAATACTGGAGTGAGTAGCCATTCCTTTCTCCAGGGGGTCTTCCCAACCCAGGGATCAAACAGAGGTCTCCTGCATTGTGGGTGGATTCCTTACCAGCTGAGCCAAATTGAGCCCAAGAATCCAGGAGTGGGTAGCCTATCCCTTCTCCAGGGGATCTTCCTGACCCAGGAATCAAACCAGGTCTTCTGCACTGCAGGTGAATTCTTTACCCACTGAGCTATCAGGGAAGCCCTAAGGCACCTGCCCACCTGGGCCTTCGTAGGGGCTCTCCAACCTCTGACAGTCACTCCCTAACTACAGAGCCCACACAGCTCTGTGCTGCTGGGTCACAGAGAAGCTTGTCCCCGTGAAACTCCTCTCTGCCCAGTGGCGCCAGAGGGAGGGCAGAGGGCCTCCAGAGACCAGGCATGTGACTCCAGCGTGTCACCTTGGGCAGCCTGGGTCCAGTCACTGTCCCTCTGGGAGCCTAAGTTTCCTCCTCTACAGAGTGGGAGCTGCTGGTGGGAGGCGGGGAGAATGGATACACGTGCATGTATGGCTGAGCCCCTTCACCTGTCAGCTGAAACTGTCACAACGTGTTAATTGGCTACACCCCAATACAAAACAAAGTTTCCCTTCACTGTTCACCCGAAACTGTCACGTTTCCTGGCTATACTCCAACACACACACACAAAATGCTGCTGGGGGCTGCGAGGGTTCACCGATGGGCACCCCTAATCTGGCACGTGGCCCTCGGTGGCCATCCAGCTTCCATGTGCGTTTTCCTGACAGAGGGCTGGGAGGGGGCTTCAGTCACAGGTCCCTGGACCTGCAATGTCCACGAGGGTATGTGACCCCAGGCAGGTGTCCTGCTCACCACCACCCCCTTCACATACGATGTGCAACCATATTCCAAGACTACTCACACAGTAGGGGTCATCTGTCCCTGTCGGTCCGTCTAGGTTCCTGCCAGGGAGCCCTGAGATGAGCTTATGGCCTCAGAGCCCTGAGTTGACAGTAGAGCCAGCCCATGGGGGTCTGGCATGGGGTTGATAGAGGGGGGCTTTGTTTGACGCTTTGCCGAGAACACAGGGAATTTCTCCAGAGTCCTCACACACACACACGGTTGGTCAACCATTTCTGATCCAGCAGTATGACTGCTCTTTGTGCTACATGAGGCAGTCCCCTTAGCCCCTGACAGAGGTCCCCACCTGTGATGACTCCACAGCAAGCTCATGGGCAGGGGCTGTTTTCCCCAAAGACTCCTGAAAATAGTAGTACACCACGCCTGCAGGTAGATGAGGAAAGACTAGTTAAAACATTTAAAAAGTAACATAATTATTTTTGAATGTCGATGTTTACAATATGGCAATAATGGTATATTTTTAAACTATTTTGATGTGTGATGAAAGACATTATACATTAACTTACAAATATGTGAGGGGACAGCTGTTCAAAAGTGAAAGAAAAGAAAGTGAAGTCACTCGGTCGTGTCCGACTCTTTGCAACCCCCATGGACAGTAGCCTACCAGGCTCCTCCATCAGTGAGATTCTCCAGGCAAGAGTACTGGGCTCAGTTGCCATTTCCGACTTCAGGGGACCTTCCCAACCCAGGGATTGAACCCTGGTCTCCTGCATTGTAGGCAGATGCTTTTTACCATCTGAGCCATCAGGGAAGTGGTGTTATTCAAAAGGCATAAGTACATAGTTGAAGATCACTGCTATAGGGTATGACTTGATTCTTTGTGTTTTGAGGGGGTAGTTTGAGAGTTTTTTGGCAGGATGCATGGGTTTTAGAGTCAGACACAGGTTCAAATCCCACTTCTCCATTGAGGTACAGAGGAAGGAAAGGGAGAAAGAAGGCCAGCCTTGGTTCTGAGCAGTGTGACCAGCCCTCAGGAGCCAGGCATATGGTGATCTCCGGAGAGGGCCTCTGGGAGTCTTGGGGAGTAGCTGGAGATTGAAGTGGCTCAGAGACGAGCACCCATTCCCTGGGTCATGCCATCAGTCCCCCGACCACCCCAGCACCCAGGCCCTCACCTGTAAGAATGAAGATCTGTATTGTGTAGAGGAGACTATAGAGCCTGGAAGGAAAGCAGAGCAGAGTGTGCGACTGGGGTCTCGTGCCCTCATGGTTATCCTCCCCCATCCAACCCCAGCACCTGTTCTGCCAGGATGCGTCCAATCAACACTCGTGGATGAATAAATCTGCAGCTGTAACAGGGCTCAGCCCAGGCTCCCTGCCGACTGGCCATCATGACTCTGTGCCTCTGCTTATTGAGAAAGCCAGACTTGGAGCCTGTAGCCCACACGGCCCCTCTGACCCCCTGCCTTCTCCTTTCCTTCTTGTTTGCACAGGTCCATCTCGCCTCTCCAGCCTCAAGGCAGGGGCTTAGCCTTGGCTCAGCATTCATAGCTGTTCGTTCAAGGGTTGTATTAGCTCTTTGGCTCACGGCCCCCCAAAGCCCTCCCTCCCTCCCCTGGACTGACTCCAGCCTGGATTAGAAATAATATCCCATTGTCCATCTTGGTCTTCTAGAACACCTCCCTTGGGACAAACAGCTTTTCCTGGCCATTCTGAATAGCACGTGGGATGTTCCCCTACCAGAGATTGAGCTTCCACAGTGAAAGTGCTGAATCCTAACCATTAGGCCACCTGAGAACCCCCTTGAACACAGCGTCTTGGCACTGTCAGGATGCTGGCACCCTGTCTATACACACACACACGCATGTACACACACACGCATGTACACACACACACACACACACACACACAAAGGCATGTCCCATTTGTCCGTACCAGGCTCTCCACTCTGACCCTGAATCCCAGAGACACTGTAACAGTCAGGAAAAGGGCCATACAAAACCCCTTCCTCATGGGACCCAGTGAGGGGGGTCCCGTTTCCTGGTTGATGAGGATATGATAACAGGGCCCATGTACACTTTACCTCTCTCTCTGGCTGCACAGACCAAACACCATTTTCTGTCTAAGGAGAGAAGACGGGTATCAGTCAGTGCATCACATTGCCCCAGAGGCCTGGTATTCCTTTACTCTGTGGCTGGCGGGGACTGCAATGGGCCAGAGGCAGCTAGGGGGATGGCAGGACCCCCGCCAGCAGGGTTCATCCAAGGGAGAGCCTGCTGGTGGCAGCTTGAGGCTAAACTCAGGACAATGGAGTGGGTTCATACTCAGAGCTTGGAAAATGCTCAGGAATTTCTCCCAAGACCTCAGGCCTCCCACTGGAAAAGTAGGGGTTAGGATGGGGAGGACGGGTTGGGAGAGGATTAAGGGGAAAGGTACAGCTCTACTGAACATCTGATGTAAAATGACCCCAGGGGGCAGGCAGCTAATTATAACAGTATATAAAAATTATTAAAAACCACCACCAGTTTAAAGTATTTTAGGTGTTATGGAGCAGATTTGGAATAATCTTGGGAGAACAGGGGGAGATTCCCTAGCCTTTCGAAAGCACCCTCTGTCTAGAATCCCACCTTCAGCGTTGAACTGCATATACACTGACACCAGGGTAAGTCAAGGTCTCCAGGGTGAGGTGGACCTCAGCGTGGCCTGGGGAGCCTCTGTTCCCCTTGAGTCCCCCATTCTCCACAGGAACTGTTAAGGAGTCTCTCAACCTCCAGCCCCTTGTCTGCCTTCCTCACTCTCACCCGGGCCCACAGGCTCTATCAGACGGGTGTTCCCAGATTTTCTGCCACTAGCCTCGTCCATTCTCTGCTTCTCACAGGTCATTTCCTCTTCAGGGGAGAAGACCACGCCCCCTTCTCTGGGGCTCACCCCCTCCTGTACTCCATCCCTCTGGTCTTCTCACAACCTGGTGTTTGGGGGTCCCCTCTCTCACTTGTCTTTCCTCCTCCCCTCTGTATGCAATCATATCACCCAGCTCTTGTCCCTTCAGCCTACATCCTTTCTCCAGGTGCCATCCTAACTGTCCCCTTCCCTTCACACTATCTCCTTGAGAGACTCTGCCGTGCATGTCTCTGCTCCTCTCCACCGCTCCCTCACTCCACAACTCACAGACTTTTCCTGCTCCCATCAACCTCTGAGACCTCTCTCACAACATCAATAAGTTCCTAGTCCCCAAACCCAGGGGGCCTTTTTGGGGCCTCAGCTCATTTCATATCTCTCTGGGGCACTACCAGACCTCCCTTCCTACTAAACTACCTTCTCTGAGAATACTGCTAGCAACATATTCAACAGTAAGTTTTCAGTAAGCTTTCAAAAAGCAAGATATCAGGCTTTTTTCTGAATGAAGGTTTGGAGGAGAGAAAATGAGTCCTGAGTGAGAGAAGAAGAGGAGGGAAGAGAGAACACCACATAGGAAGGGAGGCAGAAAAGTTAGGCTAGGAGTCGTCAAGACAATTACCACCTGCTTGGGTGGTTTACCGAGGGCGGCCTTTTGAAACTGCTTACCAGATCTACCAACCTTGAGGATGTTAGCGATCTGCTGAGTATCCTTTGAGCGTATCAGTGTGCAGGCAGCCTATTCACCTCCCCTCAGGCTCCAGGACACACTGAGAAGGGCACTGGAGCACAGCTAAGCCTGGGAGCCCAGCACACAGCCCCTCCCTTTCACAAGCGGTGTCTGTGTGTGACATCATGTCTTTGGGGGCTTTGTGACAGGGCAACCTCTCCAACCTTGACCAGAGTAGCTTGTCACTGCCTCAGGGTGGATGTAAATCCCCATCAGTCAGAGGCAGCACCTATGTAGGTATCTCTTCGTGTCCATTCAGTGCCATCAATGCTGCTTGAGCACCCATGATGCGCAAAGCTCCATGCAAAGTCCTGCAGGGACACAAAGTTGCATAAGACTCACTCACATGACTCAATAATCTTGTTTTTTAAATAAAAAGCCAGAACACAACCAGACCATTTCTAAGTGTCATCCATTTATTCAACCAATGTCTGCTGAGCTTTCAGTTTGGTTCAGGAATATGGTGAGGGTCCCAGGTGGCTCAGTGCTAAAGAATCCGCCTGCCAATACAGGAGACACAGGAGATGCAGGTTCGACCCATGGGTCAGGAAGATCCCCTGGAGAAGGAAATGGCAACCCACTCCAGTATTCTTGCCTGGAGAATCCCATGGACAGAGAAGCCTGGCGGGCAACAGTCTATGAGGTCACAGAGTCAGACACGACTGAGCAACCAAGCTCACAGAGGGGTAGACAAGATGGAGACTGCCCTTGAGGAGCTTGAAGACAGCAAACAAACATCTTCAGTCAGATCAGATCAGTCGCTCAGTCGTGTCTGACTCTTTGCGACCCCATGAACCGCAGCACGCCAGGCCTCCCTGTCCATCATCAACTCCCGGAGTTCACCCAGACTCACATCCATTGAGTCAGTGATGCCATCCAGCCATCTCATCCTCTGTCATCCCCTTCTCCTCTTGCCCTCAATCCCTCCCAGCATCAGAGTCTTCTCCAATGAGTCAACTCTTCGCATGAGGTGGCCAAAGTACTAGAGTTTCAGCTTTAGCATCATTCCTTCCAAAGAAATCCCAGGCCTGATCTCCTTCAGAATGAACTGGTTGGGTCTCCTTGCAGTCCAAGGGACTCTCAAGAGTCTTCTCCAACACCACAGTTCAAAAGCATCAATTCTTCGGCGCTCAGCCTTCTTCACAGTCCAGCTCTCACATCCATACATGACCACAGGAAAAACCATAGCCTTGACTAGACGAATCTTTGTTGCCAAAGTAATGTCTCTGCTTTTCGATACGCTATCTAGGTTGGTCATAATTTTCCTTCCAAGGAGTAAGTGTCTTTTAATTTCATGGCTGCAGTCACCATCTGCAGTGATTTTGGAGCCCAGAAAAATAAAGTCTGACACTGTTTCCACTGTTTCTCCATCTATTTCCCATGTAGTGATGGGAGCAGATGCCATGATCTTCATTTTCTGAATGTTGAGCTTTAAGCCAACCTTTTCACTCTCCACTTTCACTTTCATCAAGAAGCTTTTTAGTTCCTCTTCACTTTCTGCCATAAGGGTGGTATCATCTGCATATCTGAGGTTATTGATATTTCTCCTGGCAATCTTAATTCCAGCTTGTGTTTCTTCCAGTCCAGCATTTCTCATGATGTACTCTGCATATAAGTTAAATAAACAGGGTGACAATATACAGCCTTGACGTACTCCTTTTCCTATTTGGAACCAGTCTGTTGTTCCATGACCAGTTCTAACTGTTGCTTCCTGACCTGCATACAGATTTCTCAAGAGGCAGATCAGGTGGTCTGGTATTCCCATCTCTCTCAGAATTTTCCACAGTTTATTGTGATCTACACAGTCAAAGGCTTTGGCATAGTCAATAAAGCAGAAATAGATGTTTTTCTGGAACTCTCTTGCTTTTTCCATGATCCAGCGGATGTTGGCAATTTGATCTCTGGTTCCTCTGCCTTTTCTAAATCCAGCTTGAACATCAGGAAGTTCACGGTTCACATATTGCTGAAGCCTGGCTTGGAGAATTTTGAGCATTACTTTACTAGCGTGTGAGATGAGTGCAATTGTGCAGTAGTTTGAGCATTCTTTGGCATTGCCTTTCTTTTTGGGATTTTTGGGATGAAAACTGACCTTTTCCAATCTTGTGGCCACTGCTGAGTTTTCCAAATTTGCTGGCGTATTGAGTGCAGCACTTTCACAGCATCATCTTTCAGGATTTGGATATTGCATAGGAACCTGGAATGTTAGGTCCATGAATCAAGGCAAATTGGAAGTGGTCAAACAAGAGATGGCCAGAGTGAATGTCGACATTCTAGGAATCAGTGAACTCAAATGGACTGGAATGGGTGAATTTAACTCAGATGATCATTATATCTACTACTGCGGGCAGGAATCCCTCAGAAGAAATGGAGTGGCCATCATGGTCAACAAAAGAGTCCGAAATGCAGTACTTGAATGCAATCTCAAAAACGACAGAATGATCTCTGTTCGTTTCCAAGGCAAACCATTCAGTGTCACAGTAATCCAAGTCTATGCCCCAACCAGTAATGCTGAAGAAGCTGAAGTTGAACGGTTCTATGAAGACCTACAAGACCTTTTAGAACTAACACCCAAAAAGGATGTCCTTTTCATTATAGGGGACTGGAATGCAAAAATAGGAAGTCAAGAAACACCTGGAGTAACAGGCAAATTTGGCCTTGGAATATGGAATGAAGCAGGGCAAAGACTAATAGAGTTTTACCAAGAAAATGCACTAGTCATAACAAACACCCTCTTCCAACAACACAAGAGAAGACTCTATACATGGACATCACCAGATGATCAACACCGAAATCAGATCGATTACATTCTTTGCAGCCAAAGATGGAGAAGCTCTATACAGTCAGCAAAAACAAGACCAGGAGCTGACCGTGGCTCAGATCATGAACTTCTTATTGCCAAATTCAGACTGAAATTGAAGAAAGTAGGGAAAACCATTAGACCATTCAGGTATGACCTAAATCAAATCCCTTATGATTATACAGTGGAAGTGAGAAATAGATTTAAGGGCCTAGATCTGATAGATAGAGTGCCTGATGAACTATGGAATGAGGTTCATGACACTGTACAGGAGACAGGGATCAAGACCATCCCCATGGAAAAGAAATGCAAAAAAGCAAAATGGCTGTCTGAGGAGGCCTTACAAATAGCTGTGAAAGGAAGAGAAGCAAAAAGCAAAGGAAAAAAGGAAAGATATAAACATCTGAATGCAGAGTTCCAAAGAATAGCAAGAAGAGATAAGAAAGCCTTCTTCAGCGATCAATGCAAAGAAATAGAGGAAAACAACAGAATGGGAAAGACTAGGGATCTCTTCAAGAAAATCAGAGGTACCAAAGGAACATTTCATGCAAAGATGGGCTCAATAAAGGACAGAAATGGTATGGACCTAACAGAAGCAGAAGATATTAAGAAGAGGTGGCAAGAATACACAGAAGAACTGTACAAAAAAGATCTTCACGACCCCGATAATCACGATGGTGTGATCACTGACCTAGAGCCAGACATCCTGGAATGTGAAGTCAAGTGGGCCTTAGAAAGCATCACTATGAACAAATCTAGTGGAGGTGATGGAATTCCAGTTGAGCTATTTCAAATCCTGAAAGATGATGCTGTGAAAGTGCTGCACTCAATATACCAGCAAATTTGGAAAACTCAGCAGTGGCCACAGGACTGGAAAAGGTCAGTTTTCATCCCAATCCCAAAGAAAGGCAATGCCAAAGAATGCTCAAACTACCACACTCCTGAATGATGTCAAATAAGAAGCATCACACCAGACTTCCCTTCCCATGCCTCAGTTCAGTTCAGTTGCTCAGTCATGTCCAACTCCTTGTGACCTCATGGACTGCAGCACGCCAGGCTTCCCTGTCCATCACCAGCTCCCGGAGTTTATTCAAACTCATGTCCATTGAGTTGGTGATGCCATCCATGTTGGTAATTTGAGCTCCGGTTACTCTGCCTCTTCTAAATCCAGCTTGAACATCTGGACATTCACGGTTCACATAACTGTGACTTCCCTTCCCATGCCTAGTCTAGTCCAGAAATCAACCTAACATTCAAAAACCTGATTTATTATCATTTGTTGATCTTTTTCCTAAAGTCAAACTGTATACTTTGAGTAACAGATTTGTAGAGTCAGAACCACAATTAAAAAAACAAACAAACGTGGGTGGTACTTCCCAGGCAGTCTAGTCGTCATGACTTCACATTGCCAATGCTAAAGAGGTGAGAAGTCAGTCCCTGGTCAAGGAACTAAGATCTCACATGTCCCGTGGAGAGGCCAACAAAACAAAACAAAACAGAACTTCATGATTGCAGTGATTCAGCCCTTTGCATATAGAATTTACAGAACAGTTGATGTTAATTTTATAAGTTATAACATTTTCTCCATTTACACTGCAAATTGCAAATGAGACAAAACTTTTCACTTGTATCTATATCATAAGTTTACTATTGATTACACTAATGTTTTTCAAATTTGACACAGTCATTAAATAATGATCACTTCTTTCAATGAACTACAAAGATTAAAAATAAAAAATAGGGACTTCCCTGGTGGTCCATTAGCTAAGACTCCAAGCTCCCAATGCAGGGTGACCAAGTTCAATCCCTGAACAAGGAACTAGATCCCAGATGCCGCAACCAAGAGTTCACATGACACAACTAAGGACGCTGTGCGCAGCAACTAAGACCGGTGCAGTCAAATAAATAACATAAAAACAAAAGAGAGAAGTAAAGGTAACTACATGGGAAAGGAAGAAGTAAAGCTGCCTTTATTTTGCAGACAACATAATTATATATAAAGACAAAAAAAAAATTATATATAAAGTCTTCTGGGGTCATCCAAAAAGCTACTAGAGTTTAGTAAAGTGAAGGATATATGATCAATATATAAAAGTCAACTGCATTTGCTGTGACCCTAAAACTTCTCTAAAAATGTATTAAAAATCAATTATATTTCTATATAATAGCAATGAACAATTGGAAATAGAAATTTTTTAAGTGTATTATGGTGTCAAAAATACAAAATACTCTGACAAAATATATGTGGAAGATCTGTACACTAAAAACTACAAAACACTGTTAGAAGAAATTAAAGACCTAAGCAAATGAAGCAATATACGATGGTCATGAATCAAAAGATTCAAAATTATTAAAATGTGAATTCCACCCTCAAACTGATCTATAGATTCAGTGTAATCTCAATAAAAATTTCAGCAAACTTTCTTGGTTCTTGAAATGGATATGCTATTCCTAAAGTTCATATGAAGCACCAAGGACCCAGAATTTTTAAAAAACAAAGTTGGACAATAATCAATACAGTATAGGATTCCTGACGTTAAGATAGATGGAACAGAATAAAGATTGGAGGTAGACTCATGTATTGTTAATTGATTTTGACAATTAATTAATTTTTCTTTGAAGTGAAGGAAGCTTTAACTCTTAAATCACATAATTTTAAGTTAACTTAATGAGGCAAAAGTAACACAAAAGTTTCTATATGTATACATATCCTGGTAAGATTTTTTAATATGAAGAACAAGAAAACGTTATGATGGAGGAAAAAAAACCACAGGTTATCTAGAAAGAATAAGAGTCAGAAATCAGAACAACATCCGAATTATCACAAGAAGAACTAAGTGGGATACTGTTCTATAAAGTTTTGAAGGAAAAGATTGTGACTCAAGAATTCTATGGTGAGCCAAGTCAGCTTTCGGCATTAGGACAACAGAAAGGTTCTCAGGAGCCACTAAGTCCAAGATGTCAGACTGCCACCTGTGTACACAGCTTCTGTCTCCTACCTCAAACAACAGAGGTAAAATAAAGCAAATCTTTAAATAAATTCATAATAGTTCCAGAAAGCAAAAAATAATACCCTGTTGAATCAGAAGCCATAAGGAATCTCTCAAGAATGGAAGTCAGGCAGGATGAGGTCGACAGAGGAAACCAAAGGACAAAATACAGGAAGGAGGACATCACTGTGAGAGGTGGAGGGTCCCTGGGTGTCTCTGTCCATCAAAGTGACAGATTTGGGGAGCGGGAGAGAAACTTATCAGGATGATTGGTTTGGGGATTCATGGGAAGCAAAAAGATGACCAACTTCCTCTCTTTCTACCCAGGGAAGCAGACAAAATAGATTTATCAAGCACCAGGTAAGAACAGTGACTGTGAGACTCCTTGGCCGGAGAAGTGCTGGATGGTTGGTACGACCAGCGGGAACAGGAGCCCCAGTGCCCCAAACTAACTGCAAACTATACCCTGCCTAGCAATGTCTTATCCTGGCTCCACAGAGAATAATGATACTTCTCAGTAAATAAAAACATTCAAGAAGAATCCATCAGAGACTCTCAAAGACAGACCTTAACATTTAAGCAGAACTTGCCAAATAGTTTAAGAAAACGAACACTAGAAAAGAGAGGCACAACACTATACAAAGAAATAAACAAACAAACAAAAAAAACCCCTAATGACTAGGAAAAGAGTGAATAGATAAAAATCACAAGAAACTTTAAACATTATTAAAATTCTCAAAAAGAAAAGAAAGGATGTGGCACCCCTAGAAAGTGACTTGTCTATTGGGGAAAATAAACAGCTATTGTGGAAATAAAAATTAAGCTGATAAAATAGTGGCTTCCCATTACACTTACACTTTTTGAGGACTTAAAAGTTCCAACCATGAGGGAGTGGCTCATGTTGGATTTACCCTCCCACAATAGACAAATATACAAGGGGACAAAATACATTCAACTACTTATAGGCATGCATGCTCAGTGGCATTCAACTCTTTGTGACCCCATGGACTATAGCCCACTAGGCTCCTCTGTCCATGAAATTCTCCAGGCAAGAATACTGAAGTTGGTTGCCATGCCCTTCTCCAGGGGATCTTCCCAACCCAGAGATCAAACCTGTTTCTCACGTCTCCTGTATTACCAGGTGGGTTCTTTACTAGCACCACCTGGGAAGTCCTTAAATATAACACAGGGAAAATTATAAAAGCTGCTTTCCTGTCCCTATAGAGGCCAGAAAAATAATAGAGGCCAGAAAGAAAAGAGTATAAGGCAATGTGTGGCTGTGTATCTCAGCCCTCATGAATCAGTTCCTGATACCTCCCCCTTGTTTTTGCTTCCATCTTGGAACCCCATGACCTCATATACCACTGGAAACCAAAAGACCCTCTGCTTGAATCTCTATTGTAAGGTGGTCTCAGGAAGAAGGACACAACCATCTTAGACGAGCTTCACATCAAGGCCAAAAGGTGAGAGGAGGTGAGAGAAGGGTGAGAGGCGGGATGGAGTAGAAGAAGAACATCAGGCCCAGGTAAAAAGTTCTGAGATCTAGTTCTCACTCCACTACCAACAGCACAAGTCTCTTACATGCTGAAGTCTTCAATTCAACCCAATTTAACATTCACTGGGCACCAACGACAGTGGCAAGAGAGGGCACAGAAAAGCAGTTATTCTTTAACCTATATCAATATCCCCCACCAAAAAAAATGTATTCTAGTGGGTGACAAATGGTATCTTCTTACAGTTTTGATTTGCATTTCAGTCAGTTCAGTTCAGTCAGTCATGTCCAACTCTGCGATCTCGTGGACTGCAGCACACCAGGCCTCCCTGTCATCACCAACTCCCCGAGTCTACTCAAACTCATGCCCATTGAGTCGGTGATGCCATCCAACCGTCTCATCCTCTGTTGTCTCTTTCTCCTCCAGCCATCAATCTTTCCCAGCATCATGGTCTTTTCAAATGAGCCAGCTCTTTGCATCAGGTGGCCAAAGTATTAGAGTTTCAGCTTCAGCATCAGTCCTTTCAGTGAATATTCAGGACTGATTTCCTTTAGAATGGACTAGTTGGATCTCCTTGCAGTCCAAGGGACTCTCAAGAGTCTTCTCCAACACCATAGTTCAAAAGCATCAATTCTTCGGCACTCAGCTTTCTTCACAGTCCAACTCTCACACTCATACATGACTACTGGAAAAAGCATAGCCTTGACTAGACAGACCTTTGTCGGCAAAGTAATGTCTCTGCTTTTTTAATATGCATTTATGTATGACTAATAAATGTTGAGTGTCTTTTCATGTATTACTGCTCATTTGTATAACTTCTTGGGAGAAACAGCTACTCAAAGCCTTTGCCCATTAAAAAAAAAAACTTTTTAAAGAGCAGTTTTAGGTTCACAGAAAAACTGAGTGGAATACAGTTTCCACATACCCGTTGCCATGCCCACTCTCCAGCTTCCCTCACTATCAACATCCCCCATCAGAGTGGTACAACTTGTTAAAATCGAAGAACCTATATTGATGCATCATTGCCATTCTAAGTCCATAGTTTACATTAGGGTTCAATCTGTGGATTTGGACAAATATACAATGACATGTATTCACCATCACAGTATCATTGACAGTGGGTTCACTGCCCTAAAATCTCTCCGTGCTGCACTTATTCCTCTCTCCCTCCACCCTAGTCCCTGACAACGAATGATCTTTTGCCGCCATAGTTTTGCCTTTTTCCAGTGTGTCATGTAGCTGGAATCATAAAGGTAGCCTTTTCAGATGGACTTCTTTCTCTTAGTAATATCCATTAAAGTTTCCTCCACATCTTTTCATGGCTCATTTCTTTATACTGCTCCAGAATATTCCATTGTCTGAATGTATCACAGCTTATTCATTCATTCACCTCCTGGAGGACTTCTTGGTGGCTTCCGAGTTTTGACAAGTATAAATAAAGCTGTTATAAATATCCACGTGCAGGTTTTTGTGTGGACATAATTTTTCAACTCATTTGGGTAAGTATCAAGGTGTGTGATTACTGGCTTATATGGTAAGAGTACGCTTGTTTTTTGTGTTTTGGCCGTGCCCCGTGGCATGTGGGATCTTAATGTTTTCCAACCAGGGATCAAATCTGAGCCCCATGAAGTGAAAGATTGAAGTCTCAACCCTTGACCACCGGCTAGTCCAGAGTATGCTAGTTTTGTAAGAAACTGCCAAGCTGTTTTCTACACTGGCTGTATTCTCACCAACAATGCGAGTTCCTGCAGCTCCGCATTCTCATTAGCATTTGGTGGTGTCACCTTTGCTAATTTTCAAATAGGGCTTTTTAAAAAATTGAGTTGTAAGCCTTTTATATACCTTAGACAGAAGTCCCTTATGGAATAGATGATTTGCAAATATTCTCCCTCCAGTTGTGAGCTGTTTTAGAGACTTCTTCCCCCACAGACTTTATTTCTGACGACGCTGGGTCTTCATCGCTGCATGTGAGCTTTCCTCCCGTCGTGGTACATGGGCTTCTCACAGCACCGGCTTCTCTTGCAGCAGAGTACAGGCTCTAGCCGTGCAGGCTTCAGCAGTTGTGGCTCCCAAGTGCTAGGGCACAGCAGCTTAGATGCCTAGAAAGAAAAGTGAAAGTCGCTCAGTCGTGTCCGACTCTTTGCGACCTCATGGACTATACAGTCCATGGAATTCTTCAGGCCAGAATACTGGAGTAGGTAGCTGTTCCCTTCTCCAGGGCATCTTCCCAACCCAGGGATCGAACACAGGTCTCCTGCATTGCAGGTGGATTCTTTACCAGCTGAGCCACAAGGGAAGCCCCAGATGCCTGGAGGCATGTGGAATCTTCCTGGACCACGGTTCAAATCCATTTGGCAAGCAGATTCTTAACCACTGGGCCACCACGGAAGTCCAGACCTTACTTTCTTTCAATGGATAAGAATATTAAACACTAAATTCATTACAGTGGTTACTCCTAGAGGAGGCAGGAGCATGAACAAGGTCAGCTACCTGGGTCTCAATCCAATATTGTCAAGTAACTTGGCCACTGTGTTTCAATTTTCTAATCTGTAAAATGGGTATGCTGCTGCTATGGCTGCTAAGTTGCTTCAGTCATGTCCGACTCTGTGTGACCCCGTAGACGGCAGCCCACCAGGCTCCCCCGTCCCTGGGATTCTCCAGGCAAGAACACTGGAGTGGGTTGCCATTTCCTTCCCCAATGCATGAAAGTGAAAAGTGAAAGGGAAGTCGCTCAGTCATGTCCAACTCCTAGCGACCCCATGGACTGCAGCCCACCAGGCCCCTCCATCCATGGGATTTTCCAGGCAAGAGTACTGGAGTGGGTTGCCATAACAGCATTTATCTCACAGGTGTGTCAGGAAGCTTCAACTAGTTAATGTGCCTGAAGAATGTAAAACAGTGGTTAATAGGAGCACCATACACTTTAAATGCAAGTTCTGGGAGTTGGTGATGGACAGGGAAGCCTGGCCTGCTGCAGTCCATGGGGTAGCAAAGAGTTGGACATGACTCAGTGACTGAAGTGAACACTTTACATAAATCTTAACTGTACTACAACTTCTTGAGGCAGGTACTGAAGTTCAAAAGTTCCCATTCTGTTATCCTTTATAACTTACACATTACATGCTTTCTTTAAACGCACAACTCATTTAAATGTACACTAAAAAAATAGCACAAGGGGAGAAATCCAGTTTTTTATCCTTTAAAATGGGAAACACTAGGCTAGATGGAGGTCCATCCCCTATGGTGGCTGAGGTCTCAAAGCTAAGTTCAGCCCTGACTTCTTCTCCTTCCCTAACACTCATGAGGTGTTTGTCAACTGCATTTTCAGAAGAGACAGACTCCAGACAGCAGTCAGTCTGGGGCAGAACCTAAAATGGTGTGACCTAGCCTGCACCATCTCCACTTCCTCACATGGGGTGCTAACAGGACCTACCTGATCTAGGAGATGAGGGAAGACTGACAGTATCTACCCACCGCCTGACACGTTGTTAGCTGTTATTTTTCCTTTTACTCTTCTAGGCTCCCCCTCTAACGTTCAGAGATAGCCTCAGTAGACAAATGTCAGGAAAGGGGCTTCCCCAGCACTCCAGTGGTTAAGACTTTAAGCTTCCACTATAGGAGCCATGGGTTCAACCCTTGGTGGGGGAACTGAGACCCGACATGCCACGCAGGCGTGGCTGAAAACTAAATAAATAAAAGAAAAATACCAGGAAAAAGAGAGGTACCTAGAATGGACGACCTAATGTTCTTTCCAGCTCCAAAATTCTGGGCTGTTTTCACAGAGTTTCATCCAGTTTGGGATGGAAACGTCCCCGTCTAAAATGGGAACAGATGATATAAACTACCTCCCTGGGCTGTGGAGAGGAGGAAATCGCGTGCACATCTATACCGAGCTTCGAAAGAGCTGGCTTAAAGATGGGGAAAAACAGTTGCAGAAAATCTGCAGAGGGGCCAGGCCGACGACACAGCAACCCAGGCGCCATTATCCACCTCAGGAGGGCCCGTGACCCGAGCGTGGCGAGCTGATATAGAAGCTCCAGGAAGTGCGCGCCGATGTACGTTACCACACCAGCGCCCGGGGCGGCTCGCGGGCGTGATGCTGTGGACGCCAGTCAGCAGGTTCGGGCACTGCCGCCAGCCTGGGCCCGAGCGCCCCCTGTCAGCGCGGTTGGGCAACAGTTAAGACGCCCAACGGCAGACCGTACGATTCCGCAGGAGAGCATGCGCAGCCTACACCTGCCTGTCTCCACCCGGAGAGAGGGGTTTCTTCGCCAATCAGAGAGCTCTGTAGCCGTTCTCCCGCCCACCAGTGGCATTTAGGGGCGGGACTTTAAGTTCTAGCCAATGATAAAAAAGATTCGTACCTCGGCCGGACTTACAGGTTGAAACGGAGTGGAGCTGGGAAGTGATTTTCTCAGCAAGATGGCGGCGGGCGGACTCCGCCAGGCTGCTGTTGCGGCCAGCACCTCGGTGAAGCCCATTTTCAGTCGGGACATGAACGAGGCCAAGCGGAGGGTGCGCGAGCTCTACCGCGCCTGGTATCGGGAGGTGCCGAACACTGGTGAGAGGCAGCGGCTCACGCGGGGCCCGGGAGGCAGCCGCCCAAGGTCGCAGCCGTCCCGGCCTCCCGTTTCTGCCGGGCCGAGCTGAGGTCACCAACTTGAGCAGAGGTGATTCCGAGCGCTTCAGGCGAGTAGGGTCACACGAGCCTTGGTGGACCTGACCTGGCGGCGGCGCGGGGGTCAGACCAGCCGTGCTGTGCGTCGGAACCGCGCTTCTAGGCGCCCTCACTGTTTGGCCCCCTAATTCTTCCTGAACCCTTGGGAGGGAGAGCAGGTACTGTCAGTGCCACACTTCGTTTTGTAGGTGAAGCCGTCGAGGCACTTAGAGTCGAAGTGATCTGTGCAAGGCCGAGGGCCCGCCCCTGGTGGATCTGGAACCCATCTCGAATTCCTCAATGTATTTACAGATTCCCATTAGGTTATATAAACAAAGGGGTTTTGGGGTTTCAGCCACCACCTGGTTCCCACATCCACCTCAAAGAAAGTACCGGAGAAGGGAAGTGAGTTTCCCAAGGTCATCCAGAAAGATGGTGGTGCCTTTTCAGTCCCTCCGGTTTAGGTGGCCTCCTTCTGCAGTCTCCAGGTGTTTTTACCCAGCTCCACAGCCCCTAATATTCCTTAGGAACTCCTTTCCCTGCCCCCACCAGAATCCCTGTCTTCACTTAGATGTCAGAGAACCAGTCTGTCCTCCTGAAGGACTAAGACATAAGTTCCCTGGGTTCAGAGAGATTTTGTCTTGGCATCGCCATCAGTGCTGCTGCCCCGTGTCCCTGACCAAAGAACAGTTGGGCAAACTATCAAGGGCAGTACAAATGCCAGGCACTGTCGATATTTTGTAATTGTCTAATCTGACTTAGTGTGTTTTAGGGAGAAGGCAGTGGCACCCCAGTCCAGTACTCTTGCCTGGAAAATCCCATGGATGGAGGAGCCTGGTAGGCTGCAGTCCATGGGGTTGCTAAGAGTCTGGCAGGACTGAGCGACTTCACTTTCACTTTTCACTTTCATGCATTGGAAAAGGAAATGGCAACCCACTCCAGTGTTCTTGCCTGGAGAATCCCAGGGATGGGGGAGCCTGGTGGGCTGCCGTCTGTGGAATCACACAGAGTCGGACACTACTGAAGCGACTTAGCAGCAGCAGCAGCAGGGCTTTCCTGCCAGCTCTGTGGGTAAAGAATCTGCCTACAATGCTGGAGACCAGGGTTCGATCCCTGGGTTGGAAAGATCCCCTGGAGAGGTGTGTTTTAATGGAGGCCACCACTGGAGGTCTGAGAGGAGACGTGTTTTTAAGTGACCTGAGCACCGTAGCTCTCAGGGCTGCCACTTCCTTGCCTGTGTGTGAAAAGCAGTAGAATGTAGTTACGTGGACTTGCCTCCAAACCCTGGCCCTTACTAGCTGTGTTGCCATGAGCAAGCTATTTCATCTCGCTATGCCTCAGTTTCCTCATCTGTAGAATGATAATAGTACCTTCTTCACAGAGTTGCTGTATTAAATAAGTTTATGCATCTAAGGTACTTGGCATAGGGTCTGACATTTAGACACTCATTAAATGCTGGCTGCTCCTCTTGTCTTGTTGTTACTGTTATTTATAGGGCTTACTTTCCATGCAGAACCCAGCTCTTTACTGTATGAGAACTGTGTCTGCTCCACAGTGTCACTGCCCTCAGGTTGACTTTTAAGAGGTTATCAAGGATCAGAATTTAAACTTGAAACCCATAGGATACAAGGAAGGGAGAAACCTGAGTGATCTGCGGGTTCAGGGACTACAAATTCACAGACCTCCAGGGAACAGATGGATAAGTGTAGGGCAGCGACAGTCGCTAGTATGTGAGGTGGTGTGTGTATTCAAATGCAGATGTTTAAAAAATAGGTTTGCCTGGCAGAACACTTCGTGGGTGCCCAAGAATGTTTTCTTGTTGCAGGGAGGACAGGAGGTGGGGAACAAGACCCAGATGACAGGAAGAATACTTTGCAAAGGGTAAAACATCAATGGCTGAACTGAGGCTATAACCCAGGTATTCAGTTAATTCAGAACCAACACCCTCCAAGACTGTCCCTCAAATACTGTTTGAGAAGATAAGCCCAGAGTCAGGAGGGTCCTGAGAAGAGGAGAAACCAGGGGATTATAGGAGCCTGTAGAGCAGGGGAGATTCCATGTAGGGGGGCTCAAGGGGGTGTAACACCTTTGTGGGGAGGGTCAGTGATCTGTAGCTTGTTTGCTCAGGCCTGTGTACACCTGTGTCATGAAATCTATCACAAGATTTCAGCTTAGGATCCAAACTAAAGATTGGGAATAAGTAAAAGTATTGATAATAACTAACATTTATTCATATCTAACATTCATCATTGTAATTATTGTGTTCAGTTCAGTCGCTCAGTTGTGTTCAACTCTTTGCAACCCCATGGACTGCAGCACGCCAGCCCTCCCTGTCCATCACCAACTCCCGGAGCTTACTCAAACTCATGTCCATTGAGTCAGTAATGCCATCCAACCATCTCATCCTCTGTTGTTCCCTTCTCCTCCTGCCTTCATCTTTCCCAGCATCAGGGTCTTTTCTAGTGAGTCAGTTCTTCGCATCAGGTGGCCAGAGTACTGGAGTTTCAGCTTTAGCATCAGTCCAATGAATATTCAGGACTGATTTAAGATAGACTGGTTGGATCTCTTTGCAGTCCAAGAGACTTTCAAGAGTCTTCTCCAACACCACAGTTCAAAAGCATCAATTCTTCAGCACTCAGCTTTCTTTATAGTCCAACTCTCACATCCATACATGACTACTGTAAAAACCAGAGCTTTGACCAGACGGACCTTTGTTGGCAAAGTAATGTCTCTGCTTTTTAATATTCCATCTAGGTTGATCATAGCTTTCCTTCCAAGGAGCAACCATCTTAATTTCATGGCTGCAGTCACCGTCTGTAGTGATTCTGGAGCCCCCAAAATAAAATCTGTCACTGTATCCATTGTTTCCCCATCTATTTGCCATGAAGTGATGGGACCAGATGCTATGATCTTAGTTTTCTGAATGTTGAGTCTTAAGCCAACTTTTTCACTCTCCTCTTTCACTTTCATCAAAAGGCTGTTAAGTTCTTCAATTTCTGCCATAAGGATAGTGTCATCTGCATATCTGAAGTTATTGATATTTCTCCCTGCAATCTTGATTCTAGCTTGTGCTTCATCCAGCCCGGCATTTCTCATGATATACTCTGGATATAGGTTAAATAAGCAAGGTGACAATATACAGCCTTGATGTACTCCTTTCTCAATTTGGAACCATTCTGTTGTTCCATGTCCAGTTCTAACTGTTGCTTCTTGACCTGCATGTAGATTTCTCAGGAGACAGGTCAGATGGTCTGGTATTCCCATCTCTTGAAGAATTTTCCACTTTGTTGTGATCCACTCAGTCAAAGGCTTTGGCACAGTCAGTGAAGCAGAAGGAGATGGTTTTCTGAAATTCTCTTGCTTTTTCTATCATCAAACAGATGTTGGCAATTTGGTCTCTGTCTGGTTCCTCTGACTTTTCTAAATCCAGCTTGAATACCTGGAAATTTTCAGTTAATGTACTGTTGGAGCCTCACTTGGAGAATTTTGAGCATTACTTTGCTAGCGTGTGAGATGAGTAAAATTGTGCAATAGTTTGAACATTCTTGGGCATTGCCTTTCTTTGGGATTGGAATGAAAACTGGCCTTTTCCAGTCCTGTGGCCACTGCTGAGTTTTCCAAATTTGCTGGCATATTGAATGCAGCACTTTCACAGCATCATCTTTTAGTATTTGAAATAGCTCAATTGGAATTCATCTCACACACTAGTAAAGTAATGCTCAAAATTCTCCAAGCCAGGCTTCAGCAATATGTGAACCGTGAACTTCCTGATGTTCAAGCTGGTTTTAGAAAAGGCAGAGGAACCAGAGATCAAATTGCCAACATCCGCTGGATCATGGAAAAAGCAAGAGAGTTCCAGAAAAACATCTATTTCTGCTTTATTGACTATGCCAAAGCCTTTGACTGTGTAGATCACAATAAACTGTGGAAAATTCTGAAAGAGATGGGAATACCAGACCACCTGATCTGCCTCTTGAGAAATCTATATGCAGGTCAGGAAGCAACAGTTAGAACTGGACATGGAACAACAGACTGGTTCCAAATAGGAAAAGGAGTACGTCAAGGCTGTATATTGTCACCCTGTTTATTTAACTTATATGCATAGTACATCATGAGAAATGCTGGACTGGAAGAAACACAAGCTGGAATCAAGATTGCCAGGAGAAATATCAATAACCTCAGATATGCAGATGATACCACCCTTATGGCAGAAAGTGAAGAGGAACTAAAAAGCTTCTTGATGAAAGTGAAAGTGGAGAGTGAAAAGGTTGGCTTAAAGCTCAACATTCAGAAAACGAAGATCATGGCATCTGGTCCCATCACTTCATGGGAAATAGATGGGGAAACAGTGGAAACAGTGTCAGACTTTATTTTTCTGGGCTCCAAAATCACTGCAGATGGTGACTGCAGCCATGAAATTAAAAGACACTTACTCCTTGGAAGGAAAGTTATGACCAACCTAGATAGCATATTCAAAAGCAGAGACATTACTTTGCCAACAAAGGTTCGCCTAGTCAAGGCTATGGTCTTTCCTGTGGTCATGTATGGATGTGAGAGCTGGACTGTGAAGAAGGCTGAGCGCCGAAGAATTGATGCTTTTGAACTGTGGTGTTGGAGAAGACTCTTGAGAGTCCCTTGGACTGCAAGGAGATCCAACCAGTCCATTCTGAAGGAGATCAGCCCTGGGATTTCTTGGGAAGGACTGATGCTAAAGCTGAAACTCCAGTATTTTGGCCACCTCATGCGAAGAGTTGACTCATTGGAGAAGACTCTGAGGCTGGGAGGGATTGAGGGCAGGAGGAGAAGGGGACGACAGAGGATGAGATGGCTGGATGGCATCACTGACTCGATGCATGTGAGTCTGAGTGACCTCCGGGAGTTGGTGATGGACAGGGAGGCCTGGCGTGCTGCAGTTCATGGGGTCGCAAAGAGTCGGACACGACTGAGCGACTGATCTGATCTCTGATCTGAATTGGAATTCCATCAACTACTAGCTTTGTTCATCGTGATGCTTCTTAAGGCCCACTCAACTTCACACTCCAGGATATCTGGCTCTAAGTTAATGGTCACACCATTGTGGTTTTCTGGGTCATGAAGATCTTTTTTGTATTGTTCTTCTGTATATTCTTGCCACCTCTTCTTAATATCTTCTGCTTCTGTTAGGTCCCTACCATTTCTGTCCTTTATTGTGCTCATCTTTGCATGAAATGTTCCCTTTGTATCTCTAATTTTCTTGAAGAGCTCTCTAGTCTTTCCCATTCTATTTTTTTCCTCTATTTCTTTGCATTGATCACTTAGGAAGGCTTTCTTACTTCTCCTTGGTATTCTTTGGAACTCTGCATTCAGATGGATATATCTTTCCTTTTCTTCTGCATTTTGCTTCTCTTTTCTCAGCTATTTGTAAGGTCTCTTCAGAAAACCATTTTGCCTTTTTGCATTTCTTCTTCTTGGGGATGGTTTTGATCACCGCCTCCTGTACAGTGTTAGGAACCTCCATCCATAGTTCTTCAGGCACTCTATCAGATCTAATCCCTTGAATCTATTTGTCACTTCCACTGTATAATCATAAGGGATTTGATTTAGGTCATACCTGAATGGTCTAGTGGTTTTCCCCACTTTCTTCAGTTTAAATCTAAATTTTGCAATAAGGAGTTCATGATGTAAGCCACAGTCAGCTCCCAGTCTTGTTTTGCTGACTGTATAGAGCTTCTCCATCTTTGGCTGCAAAGAATAGAATCATTCTGATTTCAGTATTGACCATATGGTCATGTTCATGTGTAGAGTTGTCTCTTGTGTTGTTGGAAGAGGGTGTTTGCTATGACCAGTGCATTTTCTTGGCAAAACCCTGTTAGCCTTTGCCCTGCTTTATTTTGTACTCCAAGGCCAAACTTGCCTGTTACTCCGGGTATCTCTTGATTTCCTCCTTTTGCATTCCAGTCCTTGTGATGAAAAGGAAATCTTTTTTTTGGTGTTAGTTCTAGAGGTCTTGTAGGTCTTCATAGAATCGTTCACCTTCAGCTTCTTTGGCATTAGTGGTTGGGGCATAGACTTAGATGCTGTGATATTGAATGGTTTGCCTTAGAAACAAACCAAGATCATTTTGTCATTTTTGAGATTGCACAATTGCATAATAATTATTATGTTATTATCAATATTATACTTTTACTTATTCCCAATCCTTAGTTTGGATCCTTAGCTGAAATCCCCAGTGATGGATATCATGACACCAGTGTACACTGGCCTGAGCAACATTCACTGGGGCTTCCCAGATGGCTCAGTGGTAAAGAATCCGCCTGCCGATGGAAGGAGATGCAAGAAACCCGGGTTCAATCCCTGGGTTGGAAAGATACCCTAGAAGAGGAAATGGCAGCTCACTCCAGTATTTTTGCTTGGGGAATTCCATGGACAGAGGATCCTGGTGGGCTATAGTCTGTGGGGTCGCAAAGATTCGGACACGACTGAGTAACAGAACACAACACATGCAGAGCATTCATTGAAATGCACACATATGGCGCCACACTATGCCAAAGGCCTCGCTGTAGTGTGGGTTCCAGTTGTCTCCCTGGCTTACAGATGAGAAAACTGAGGCACGTAAGCTTGTCTCACATCACACCATCAGACCCTGATCGTCAGCTGTGATGCTTAGCTCAGCTCCTGCTGTAGTCTTCCCTGACTCTCACAGGGCCCGGTTATGCCGCACACTTGGAACAGACTGCCATTTGCCTGGGTGGTTGCCTCTGCATGGAAGCACAGAACAAAACCACCCCAGATTCCCTCCTTTGAAAAAAATAATACATGCTGCTTGCTGGTTACAATGTAACAGGAGACTTTCTATAGAAACTATTCACTTAATTTCTATTTTATTGGGTACTTCTTGTACTACAGGGTCAGTACTAGATACCTAGAGATAGAAAAGTGATTAAAACACAACCCTGCCTTCAAGAGCCTTATGGTCTAGTCAGGAAAGTAGGCATATAACCAGATCATTAAAACCCCAAACATAATAGAGCTATGGGAAATAAGTGCTGACATTTTCAACAGTTAACACTGTATCAGTACTTTACTGTTGATAAGATGTTGTCACTTGATTTTTACCACATTCCTATAAAGGAGTGAGGTCAGAGGTTGTTTTCTCTCCTATGTTTTAGATGAGGAAACAGACAAGGAGGTTGTACTCCAGCCAAGGTCATAGTTCATGATGGTGTGGAGACCTTACCCAGCTCATTTGACCCCTGATCCCATGCTCTTTTTCATCACACCACGCTACCCTCGCATCTAAGGATCTCCTGGCACTTGGTATAAATGCTCCCAAGTGAAGTGGAGCAGATGACTGAGAACTGTCCCAGTGTCATCCTCCTAATGTGTCAAGCCTTCCTGACTCAGAAAAGCCTTAACAATAACTTGAGGAAGACATGCACTGTGGAAGTCACCTTCATCCAGAAGGGGCACTTTCATATCTTCCTTTTGAGCCTCACAGATGTTTTTAAAATTGAAATTAAAACATTTAGGATTCAAAGAGTAAGCCAGGAATCTGAGTTGAGGGCCAGTTGGACTTGGTTTACACCAGGGCTTCTCAGCAGCAGCATCTGTGCTGGGTGGTTCCTTGTTGTGGAGACTGCCCTGAGCCTTGTCGGATGTTTAGCAACATGCCTGGCCTCCACCCAGTGGCGCCATCAGCCCTCTTCCCCCTCGCTGTGACCGTCAAAAATGCCTCCAGACGTTGCCAGATGTTCTGACGGGCAGAGTCATCGCAGGTTTGACGACCGCGGATTTAGACCAAAGAACAGTTCAGCAGACTGTTGCTTAGCTGTTCCTGTTTACCTTCCCACAGCCTTTCTTGGTGAAGGGGTGTGTTCAGGGGGGTGCAATAGGAGGAGGACAGCTGGGTCAAAGATGTGGAATTTGTCTCTTTAGAAACAAGGATTCTTAACCTGAGAGGATGGGCACTGCGGGGTCCTTGAACAACACTGTAAGCAAAACTTTGCCTTTGTGCCTGTGAGCGTTTTCCTGAGAAGACTCATACACCCAATGCGCTGGTGTGTGGTTCTGGAGACCCTGGGGAATGGGAGTCGGGTGGACACCAGCTCCCCTCGTGTGCATAGAGGCACCTTGGTTTTTTCTCCTATTTTGAACTGAATTCTAGTATGAAAATGTAGGAAAGGTAAGCACTGATAGCAGGGGAAGATTCCTCATACTCCTTTCCTTAAAAGAACACAAAATTGTAAATTAAAGAACTAGCAACCTGGACTCTTGGCCTGTGTTTGCCAGGGATCAGTTGTCCGACTTCAGGCAAGTCCCCACAGTGCTCTAGTGGTAAGATTCCAACGTTTAGGATCCACGTTAGTTTGCATTAATTAGTGTCTCTGGCTTCCTGTCTCTGATGTGATACTGTGGTGTGTTTGGGGCTGTGCTGGGTCTTCGTGGCTGCTCACAGGCTTTCTCTGGTTGCCATGAGAGAGCTGAGGCTACTCTTTGTTGTGGTGCACGGGCTTCTCTTATCCCAGAAGCATGGGCTCTAGGCTCATGGGCTCAATAGTTGTGGTGCGGGGGCTCAGTTGCTCCAGCGTGTGGATCTTCCCAAAGCGGGGATCGAACCTGTGTCCCCTTCATTGGCAGGCGGATTCTTAACCACTGGACCACCAGGAAAGCCCGTGGCATTCTCAGTGCCGTGAATACTCTCCGCACGATTGATTTTAGGCTCTCAGTGAAGTCGTTGATGGCACATTTGGGAAGAGCCATGTATAAGTGCCTTATCATGGCAGGCTGCGCCAGCACTCCACTGGAGGCTGAGTTCTTTCTCATGTGATCTTCTATCCTGTTAACACTGTCCTGTAAAGCTGGGATGCAGTTTCTCCTGTTAGATTCTGCTATTGCTTATTCTTTGGTTGAGGCAGCCTGGCATGGTCTTTCCCTCAGCAGAAGCTTTATTTTTCTATTGCTGTCACTAAGCTGCCTGTATAATTAAAGATTCACACTTTGTTGTTGGTTAATTCAGTCACGAGGTGGCCCTCATGGTTTTCAGAGCTGGCTGTGATAGCTCCGTAGACTAGAGTGGACCGGTCACAGGAATGGCCATACTGCAGGGTATTCTCACCAGTGAGCCCACTGGTCGCAACCACAGTGCTCATTCTAGCCTATGAGCCTGGTTATGCTGTCTGCTTAGCCCCATGTGCCGCTTTCTTCCCTCATCCCATCTACCTACTGTACAAGGCTCTGTTCATGTCCTTGTCATCAGCAAATCCACTGAAGGCCAACTGCCAGAAAATGAGAATAAAATGACTAAGACCTAATTTCCAAAGACATACACGCTTTGTCGGACTCCCAGGTCACTGAGTCTGTCCCACTGTTTTAGCACTTAATCAGGGGTTACTGAATATTCTGATTTTTGCAGTATTTGCACTGGTGGATTTAAGACCTAGAAAGCAGGAGCTGTTACATCTTACACTTCCCTCTCCTTCCCCCTGGTGAACCTAATATGGTAGTAACTGCCGGCTGGATTGACACCTGTCCCTACCTGCACACGCAGCAGTCTCCCTCGGCTCTGCGTGCATACCATGCATACACAAACCTACACCATATTGTTGTATGTTAATGTCAGCCCTGCATTTCTTGCCAGTTCTGTGTAATAATAATGCTGACATTTATTGAGAGCTTATTCATGACAGGCACTGGCCTAAGCATCTTTCATTCTCTCAGAATCCTCACAGCCGCTCTGGAGTTAATACATGCTGCTCTCCTCCTCATTTCACCAGCAAACAAATACCCTCAGGCATAGAGAAGTTAACGTATACAGAATCATATAGCTGATAGATGACAAAGCTGGGATTTGAACCCAGGTTATTCGTATTCTTGAGCTGTGCTGTGCTGCCTCTTCAAATGCAGTGGGCTTGTTTCCCCAAACAAAACGTAAGTTCTTGAGATAGTACCATATCTCACGCTTCTTCACATCCTTAAGTACCTCGCTTAGGGTCAGGCTAATATATGGAGAATGGAGTGAATGGGCAACCTATGTATTCAGTGAGTGACATTGACTCAATTTTTAAAAAACACATTTTAACCATTTCTGCCTGAATCATGTTTTCTCTCTAGTGCATTTATTCCAGCTAGACATCTCTGTGAAACAGGGACGGGATAAAGTCCGGGAAATGTTTAAGAAGAATGCGCACGTCACAGACCCCAGGGTGGTTGACCTTCTGGTAATTAAGGTAACTGATGCTCCCTGACTGATTTAAAAGAGGAGTCACCTTGTCCAGAGCTTTCCAGATGAAAATTTTATTACCAAGTTTAAAAGCAACAACTGGGTCAGCAACTGTTACCTAGTGTTTCAAAGAAACAGTTGACTGGAGGTTCTTACCTGGTTAAATAGATTATAAGATTATTCAAGGGAAAATTCACTGGGGCTTGCATTTTAAAACTAAAAAAAGAGGGAAGTATGAATTCTACTTGAACCTCATCCATGCAAATTACCGCTTCACCACGTTGCCAGTTTACAGCCAGAAGAGGCCAGTTGGCTGAGTAAGTGGAGTCAGATCCTGGGCTTGATTCTGTCTCTCTGGTCTGTCTCACTAGCATCCAGGGCAACTTTAGCATGGGCCAGTAAGTAACGTGGAAAGAATGGTACATGTTAAGCCAGTCAGGGTAGGCAGTCATGGGGCATAGGCCTGGTGACCAAAAGTTATCCCTTTGGAACCAGTCAGCCAAAGGGTTAAAGTATATATATATTTGACAGGCCTCAGAGATTATTTAGTCCATCACCTCGTTTACCAGGTACAGAAACTATGGTCTGGACAGGGCATATTACATGCCCAAGGTCACTCAAAAAGTCAGTGCTAGAGATGGTCTAACCCTGGCCTTCAGTGTTGTGTCCCTTCCACCCAGCCACTCTTGACCGAGACCTGTCCCCTCACTTGTGCAGGGAAAGATGGAACTGGAAGAAACAATTAAAGTGTGGAAGCAGCGGACACATGTTATGCGGTTTTTCCATGAAACAGAAGCACCGAGGCCAAAGGATTTCCTCTCCAAGTTCTATGTTGGGCACGACCCGTGAAATCACTCAATGGAAAAGGTGCATGTTGATATTTAAATATTTTAAAGCAAAAATAAACTCAATATATGTCGGTCATTTCATGATATTCCATTGGTTCCCCAGTGGGAAGCTGTACTTCTGCAGTCTCTCACTTTTTGTCTGAACAAGTTGGGTCCGGTATACACACCACCTGCTCTTTCCCTTTTCCTGAAGTGTGGTGTTTCCAGTAAATTAGATTCTCTTTTCTCCAAGCCTTGCATGTCGGTAAACAGAAGGAAAAGGCCATCTGCTCAGAAACTGTCATTCTGGGTATGGTGCTGGATGGCTTCGTTAACTTCGCTGTTTCTACAGCCACCAGGAGTGGATAGCTTGGTGTAATGGCATAGATTGTCCAAAACTAACCAGCTCTTACTATTGGAAAGGGTTAGAGCTGCACTAAGAGGCTGAGAGGTGGAGCTGACAAGCTGGGCTATTTTTCCCTGGGTTCTAAAGAAAATGTCCGCTCAGCAGCCTAGCCCTCTACTTGCAACAGTGCTGGTCCTTAAAATGAAGTTAACTTCCTTCTCAGGCATTCTGCTAGAGACACAGCTGTTCAGTGCACACACAGAACAGAAATACTCCCTTTGTGAATTGAGAGGTATAGCCCAAGTGACAAGAATACATTTTGACCCCACTTAAAGAACTGTTTGCTCTGGATGGTGGTGGTCTCTTCCATCCCTCAGATCAGATCAGATCAGATCAGTCGCTCAGTCGTGTCCGACTCTTTGCGACCCCATGAACCACAGCACGCCAGGCCTCCCTGTCCATCACCAGCTCCCAGAGGTCACTCAGACTCGCATTCATCGAGTCAGTGATGCCATCCAGCCATCTCATCCTCTGTCGTCCCCTTCTCCTCCTGCCCTCAATCCCTCCCAGCATCAGAGTCTTCTCCAATGAGTCAACTCTTCGCATGAGGTGGCCAAAATACTGGAGTTTCAGCCTTAGCATCATTCCTTCCAAAGAAATTCCAGGATTGATCTCCTTCAGAATGGACTGGTTGGATCTTCTTGCAGTCCAAGGGACTCTCAAGAGTCTTCTCCAACACCACAGTTCAAAAGCATCAATTCTTCGGCGCTCAGCCTTCTTCACAGTCCAGCTCTCACATCCATACATGACCACAGGAAAGACCATAGCCTTGACTAGGCGAACCTTTGTTGGTAAAGTAATGTCTCTGCTTTTGAATATGCTATCTAGGTTGGTCATAACTTTCCTTCCAAGGAGCAAGCGTCTTTTAATTTCATGGCTGCAGTCACCATCTGCAGTGATTTTGGAGCCCAGAAAAACAAAGTCTGACACTGTTTCCACTGTTTCCCCATCTATTTCCCATGCAGCAATGGGACCAGATGCCATGATCTTCGTTTTCTGAATGTTGAGCTTCAAGCCAACCTTTTCACTCTCCACTTTCACTTTCATCAAGAGGCTTTTTAGCCCCTCTTCACTTTCTGCCATAAGAGTGGTGTCATCTGCATATCTGAGGTTATTGATATTTCTCCCGGCAATCTTGATTCCAACTTGTGTTTCTTCCAGTCCAGCATTTCTCATGATGTACTCTGCATATAAGTTAAATAAACATGGTGACAATATACAGCCTTGACGTACTCCTTTTCCTATTTGGAACCAGTCCGTCGTTCCATGACCAGTTCTAACTGTTGCTTCCTGACCTGCATACAGACCTCTCAAGAGGCAGATCAGGTGGTCTGGTATTCCCATCTCTTTAAGAATTCTCCATAGTTTATTGTGATCCACACAGTCAAAGGCTTTGGCATAGTCAATAAAGCAGAAATAGATGTTTTCCTGGAACTCTCTTGCTTTTTCCATGATCCAGCGGATGTTGGCAATTTGATCTCTGGTTCCTCTGCCTTTTCTAAAACCAGCTTGAACATCAGGAAGTTCACGGTTCACATATTGCTGAAGCCTGGCTTGGAGAATTTTGAGCATTACTTTACTAGCGTGTGAGATGAGTGCAATTGTTCGGTAGTTTGAGCACTCCTTGGCATTGCCTTTCTTTGGGATTGGGATGAAAACTGACCTTTTCCAATCTTGTGGCCACTGCTGAGTTTTCCAAATTTGCTGGCATATTGAGTGTAGCACTTTCACAGCATCATCTTTCAGGACTTGGAATAGCTCCACTGGAATTCCATCACCTCCACTAGCTTTGTTCGTAGTGATGCTTTCTAAGGCCCATTTGACTTCACATTCCAAGATGTCTGGCTCTAGGTCAGTGATCACATCATCATGATTATCTGGGTCTTGAAGCTCTTTTTTGTACAGTTCTTCTGTGTATTCTTGCCACCTCTTCTTAATATCTTCTGCTTCTGTTAGGTCCACACCATCTCTGTCCTTTATTGTGCCCATCTTTGCATGAAATGTTCCTTTGGTATCTCTGATTTTCTTGAATAGATCCCTAGTCTTTCCCATTCTGTTGTTTTCCTCTATTTCTTTGCATTGATCATTGAAGAAGGCTTTCTTATCTCTTCTTGCTATTCTTTGGAACTCTGCATTTAAATGTTTATATCTTTCCTTTTCTCCTTTGCTTTTCGCTTCTCTTCTTTTCACAGCTATTTGTAAGGCCTCCCCAGACTTCCATCCCTGGACAGTCTAAATGCTGGAGAAGGGGCTTCAGTATCTGTAGGTACAATCATCCTGAGGAGTCCCAAATTTTTCAGCACCAACAACCCCTTTATTATTTTTTCAGCTAAGGAACGCACCTTTTGCTAAAAAGTGGTATTTCTCAAGGACTTATTTAAACACTCAAAGCTTCTTCTGATTGCATGTGCTAGCTAGCCAGTGTTAACTCAGCACAAAAGCTTCAGCCTTTAGTTAGCCTGTACAGCTGTTAGGCTTTTGTAAATAATGGAAATTTGTCCCAGGTTCCCCAAATTCCTTTGTGGATCCACAGGGGCCTGAAGACTCTGGGTTGTAAGTCAAAGACCTATGTGTTCAGCAGACAGAGATAGGCAGCAGGGACAAGAAATTGCAGCTACAGCCAACTCGAGAGACTTCAGCCATCATTCAGTCACACAGAGCTGATGTTTATTATGTTTTTTCATGATCTGATTATGCTCAGTGGACAGCACATCTCCGGGAACCTCCCAGCGCCTGGGGATTTGGGCTGTGGTCACAGACCATGCAGGGGTCTTCACTGGGGTTGGGAGGCTGAGGGCTTTCCCTGGGCCCATCTACGGATGGGAAAGGAGAGGCTGCAAGCATCACCATTTCTTAAGTTAGGGCTTTCTCCTTTCTGTCCTTCCTCCAGGCCCTGCAAAAAAGGAAAGCAGCAATGAACTGGCTGACAGAACAGACCTCTAACCATATACTGAAAGAATTCCACAGAGGTTCTACCAAACATGGCAGGAGAAAGGCAGCTTTGAGTGCATTCAGTTATTCATTCATATATTTACATTCACCAGACTGGGCACTGGGGCCCCAAAGATACTAAAAAAAAAACCAAACATGTTTCCTGCAGCAAGAATGTAGTCGAGTAGAGTTTAGGGTATATCTTAAGCGTGTAATACTGAATACCACAAGAGGTACTGGTCAGTAAGCAGGCAGAGCAGTCACTTTCAAGTGGAGGGATGAGGACAGATATCTTCAACAAAGATAATGAAGAACTGGTAGAAACAGCACAGTGGGAAATAGCCTTTCAGTTAGGAGGAATAATGGGCTGCTATTGCCTGGGAGTGGGTAAGAGTGCGAAATTCAAGAAACAGTGAATAACTGCGGATGGGTATGTGGAAGATAATATGGAAGATAAGGCTGGAATAATAGGTGTAACCAGATCATGGCAAGCCTTAAAAACCAGACCAAAGAGTCAGGAGGGTTCTTTTTTTTTTTTTTTTTTAAATTTTTTTTTTAGGAGGGTTCTTATTTACAACAATAATACAGCCAGTCAGCACATACTAGGGCACCGGAAGTCAACACAAGAAAGCTGAATGGAACTGGCCCTGGGGAAAGGTTTGTGAGCAGTGTATGAGCCAGGCTGCAGTGCCTGTGTACAGACTCCTGGTAACCGGAGCTCACTGATAAGGGCTTGTAGTTTCTAAATTTCATTGTGGAGCTGGTGAAATGAAGCTGTGATTGGTGTGTAAGGCATATTATCTATAAAGTTTGTGGGTTGAGAGAATTGAGGGTACGTAAAGGGCAAATGCGGAGAAGGCAATGGCACCCCACTCTAGTACTCTTGCCTGGAAAATCCCATGGACAGAGGAGCCTGGTGGGCTGCAGTCCATGGGGTGGCACAGAGTAGGACACGACTGAGCGACTTCCTTTCACTTCACTTTCATGCATTGGAGAAGGAAATGGCAACCCACTCCAGTGTTCTTGCCTGGAGAATCCCAGGGACAGGGGAGCCTGGTGGGCTGCCATCTGTGGGGTAGCACAGAGTTGGACACGACTGAAGCGACTTAGCAGCAGCAGCAAATGGGCTTCCCTAGTGGCTCAAACTGCAAAGAATCTGCCTGCAATGCAGGAGACCAGGGTTCGATCCCTGGGTCAGAAGGGAAGATCCCGTGGAGAAGGGAATGGCTACCCACTTCAGTATTCTTGCCTGGAGAATTCCATGGACAGAGGAATCTCGAGGGCTACAGTTCATCAGGGTCACAAAGAAATCAGACATAACTGAGTGACTAACACTTTCAAAGGGCAAATAGAAAAGGGTGGTTGGGATTCAACCTGGTTGGAAGAGACTCCAGTGAATTTATAAGTCAATAAGATAGTTTCCTTCATCCAACATAAAAGGTGACATAAAAGACATTAGTCAGCAAGTGTGTCAGTTCATTAAAACCGTGCTCCTGCTTGGAGTATTCAAACCACATCACAGTTCCGAAGCTCCACCCTGCTTCCGGCTCCTGGTCCGTGTGTCAGGGAGAAGCAAATCATACCTGTTAGTCATCATCATCGTCGTCCTCTGGAACAAAAATGTCATGTTCCTCAAGTAGAGCAGCGAAGTTCTTGCTAATGAGCGTCCCAACATAGAGGAAGGGGATCACAATGGAGAACACGCGGAGAAGGCCGAAGGACATCTGCAGAGGGTCAGAGTGGTGGCTGTGAGCCCCAGTGCCCACTCTAGCAGGGCCACAGAAGGCCTGTCCCTCTCAGGGGCATTCCCTCCTGTGGATCTCAGATTCATCATAAGCAACCTGATTTTAAAGTCCTTGGAAAAATTCGGAGCAAGAGAAGTGATTAGAAGAAGAGATAAAGTGATTCTATGGCCATCAGACTGTACACCAGAAAGAAATACAAGGCAGTCTTACAGACGTCTAAAAATTAAGGCACTAGCTATTAATTACTTGCAGATGCTTTTAAACAGGTGAGAAAGTACTAGGAGGTGGACTAGGGAAATAACAGTTCAGTTCTGCTTGAGTAAGTCACTGAATACATGCAAACGGATTACAAAATTATGAACATGTACACTGAAGAGATATTCTGTACAGTTCTTTTAACTGGTTCCCTGGTACCTGACAAATTTGATTTCACTATATTACATTTTAGAAACAGGTGTATTTTGAAAATTGAGTATGTCTTTATAGTAAAAGACTATTAAATAGACTTGAGAAGTTCCAATAAAATCTCAACATTTCGTCTCATTATTTCCCTACAGGAGTTCCCCCTGCAAAAAAATGTTTTTCAATCGTGCCTCTTTAAAGGCAGCTTTTCCCTAACAGCTGGACCCTGTTTCTTGCTGTGAAACAAGCTTGAACTCACTTTGTGTAAGCTTGCGTAGGCCAAAATAGCTTTAAAAGAATTTGTTTTTGTTTTGTAACTCTCACACAGCCCTGGAATTAAAAAAAAAAAAAATCCCTGTATAAGGGATTGTTCTTATTTTACTGAAAAAAACTCCAAGGGTACTGAGGGCATGTAATAACACTCAGTAATGGGAAAACAGGATCTGGTGGGGGCTGTACCAACAGGAAGTCTGAATTCCAGAACCTAACTCAGCTGTTAGCTTTGCACACTGGCTTCACTACTCTGGCCCCTCATTTTTCATTTGTAAAAACAGATTGTAATAATTCCCTGCACACCTAGTCACATGAATTAAATTCTAGGTCCAAACTCACAAAAAGGTAAGGTCTGTCCCACGAACCGTCTATTTACAAATTCATTTTTCATCCCATCAACTACGAAGCAGAGACGTAACAAGACTTGTCTATACTGTATGCATAAAGCCGAGTCCTTTGGCTCCAAAGAGCCAGGGCATTGCGCTCCTCTGGATGAACTAGTGCAAAGTGCCATCTTTCTCCGCTCTTGACCCCCATCTTCTGTCTCCCTGTACCCGGCTCAACAACGACCACTAACTCAACCGGCCACTTCCTTCCATTTGTCAAAACTAGCAGTGCATCAGCGCAAAACTTTGTCCTTGATCCGGCTTCCGGTCTAAGGCAGTCCTTCGACTGGCCTTTGCTCCTGTCAATCAGCGTCAACCTGTGCACACTCCCCACAATGATTGGCCTCGGCCCCTTCGCCCCGCCTCCAGGCAGACACTCACTTTCACCGGTTTGGGCAAAATGGCGCCGCTGCGAGTAACGATGACCGACCTCGTCGGTACCAGACTCTGACCTGAGCAGCTCCGTCCGGCGGAGACATCACCACCTTTCCTCAGGCTCAGCCCGCTCCGGGAAGCCCCAGATCCGACGCGTACCAACGCCAGCCACCGAGCAGCTCCGGACGCCATTTCCCAGCTCCGCCCTTAGTCCGGGCCCCAGGACCCCAACTGCCCGGCCCCAGTGACACCCTCAGGAAGAACGCCGCCCAAGCCTCGCGAGTCTGTAGGGATCAAACGAGAGGTCCACCTCACAGACTTGCGCAGTGTACCGAGTTCCTGCTGCGGCACATGGTGACGTCACGAGGATGACGCCAAGGCTGGGGTACACGCCTCATTCCAGGCTTGGAGGGTGGGACCATCTGACTGGGGTAGTTCTTGTGAAACTTGCGGATTTTTGTTATTGTTCCCGCACCCAGGACAGCCAGGGCTTGGCCGAGCAGGGAGTTACTGAAATGAAAGACCACTTTAATTGAACTTCAAACTATTTTTTAAACACTTTAAAAATACAATTCAAATTTATTACTTGTGCTACTGAAATGATTTTGGAAATTTATTTCATGCCACGGTATATGTTATGTACAACCAAATGGAAAATATATCTGAAAAGGGGAATATATATCTGAAAAGCGGGAGAATGGGGGCTTTCACACAAACTGCTAAAAAGGAACCAATACGAGTAATAAACATGGTGTTTTAATCGTATAAAAAGCACTGTAACAATAAATATAACCAAAAAACCTATAATATTTGCATATAAAACAAGACACACAGGCTGTGTGGCTCCCATACAGGGCTAGGAAGGTAGCCCCTCTTCTTAGGAAACAAACCCAGCTTCCTCGGAGCAGGTCCTGGACCCTGGGCAGCATTGCAGCCTCCTGGACTGAAGGCTCTTAAGCTGAAGACCATAGGCCTAGTTGGCCCCTCGTCAGGCCTCATAAGACCCCAGTGAGGGAAAGAGGCTAAGGGAGAGATTGTGTATACTGGACCAGGCTCTGAATCTTCCATCCAGCTGCTGCCACCAGAATCAGGATGCCAGGCTGATCGGCCTCTGGCCCTGTCTACCCAGTCACTTTGCCTCTCAGAACAACTGGTAAAGAAAATGCTTGGCACCATGCTGGTGACAGTAGAAACCAGAGGGTCTTGGCAGATACACGCTGGGTAATACGAAAGACTGAAGGAGTTCCTAGGGGGTTCCGGATTGGGAATACCTTTAGGGGCCCAGTCAAGAGAGAAGAGTTTATCACAGGGTGCCAGGAATCCTATGTCCAAGCTCCTAAAATGCCCAGGACTGAAATTCAAAGTCACTGACTTTCCCAGGGAGCCCACTTCAGCTTCCCACTTGGCAGTTGAGGACAGAGTTTCTGCTAACAGAAAAGCTACTGGCCCCTCCTGGGGCAGTGACCAGCACCATCTGTTGACAGGGCAGTCAGGGAAAGAAGAGGGGCCCTATCTGATCAGGATAAATCCCTCTTTACTAGCTAAAGGCCCTCTCTCGCCAAAAGGCCCTGTCTTCACTGAAGGATAGGGGTCCCATGTTCAATCTTTTCACCACTCAGGAGGAGCCAGGCCACAGAAACCCCTGTGACACAGTAAGTCCACTTTTTCTGACAGTGTCAGTCCCTCAAGCCAACACTGCAGGCAACTTCGGGTGTTTACACAAGATTCCCCATGTTGGAAACTGTAGAATTGTATAGGTGAAGGCGGAGTGACCTGTGGTCATGTGATATTACCCACTTCATTAATATCCCCTGAGAGAGGGGCAGTCCAGCACAGAGTCAGCAAACCTGAGTCTTGCCTTGTGACTGCTGAGCAAGCCACCTCTCCTCTCTGGGCCTCAGGAAATAAATGGGTTGAAAGTTAATGATTTCTCAGTTACCTCTAGGCATGAAGGTGGACTTGGGGGAAAAACCTAAAAAGCAGGAAGGAGAGCGCACACCTCAAAAGCAACTTCAGAAACCAGTTTAAAAAAAAAAAAAAAAGAGCCTGTAAAACCTTAAACTCCTGAAAACGCACTGGCCCTGGTGTCCTGACCAGCAGGACAAGGGCTGAACCCGAAGGGCCCAGGCTCAGGGTCTGTCCTGGTCCTTGCATTCTGGCTGGTTCTCCTGGGCCCTCTGCAGCCAGGCCCGCCTCAGCTCCATAATCTCCCGGCCGTACCACTCATGCAGGGTAGAAAAGCAGGAGGTCTCAGGGGACACGGGGCTCTGCCCCCTGCCTAGGAGGAGGCTGGCAGGGCCCTGCAGCTCCCACTCGGCCAAGCCCCGCCCTGCTGGCCGGCTGCCCCCTTCTTCCACCAAGCCCATTGGGCTGCAATCTCTGGAGAGGGAGTGGCCATTCTCTAGGCCAGGAGACCAGCGGTCAGGAGTCTGGGACTTGCAGCGGCTGGAAACGGCCTTCCAGGATGAGCGGCGGTGCAGGTCCAGGCTGTGGCGGGCTTCACGCAACTGGCTCTCCAGCTCGCGCACCACTAGGCGCATGTAGCCAAAGCTTGCACGAGACAGCGCCTTCACCCAGGCCTCCTGGGCCGCCGGCCCATCTGCCGCGAGCAGGTGTGGGCGCACCCCAGGAGCGTCGAAGCGGATGGCGAAGGCAAACTCTTCAGGCACGGGAGCCTCAGCCAGCTCCACCGTGCAGCCCTCCAGCACCACGAGGCTCAGAGGTGCCCGGCCCTCTCGACTCTCAAAGGAGAACAGCAGGTTGCCCTTGAGGACAAACCAGCACCTTCGGCCAGCGCCACTGGGGGTGGGTGGCATCCCCGCGCCTCCCCAGGTGCGCAGGAAGCCTGTGTGGTCTGCCGGGGAGTCGCTCAGTGCGTAGTGGGCCACACTCCTCTCGTTCAGCTTCATGGCTCCCATGAAAACTGTGAGATGATAGAGGCGAACAGCGATCAGAGAGGGAGGCGGAGCTTGCACCCCATGGGAAAGAGTCCTGGCTCTGGAGGAGACCTGGGCCCCAGTCCGGTGGCCTCTTCTTACTTTCTGTGCCCTGAGGTTCTCAGTGTCTCTATCTGTGAAATGGGCTAGTCTCCCTGCCTTTCTTCTCAAAGGGTTGTGAGGATCACACACACACACACACACACACACACACAAACACCTGCTTATCAGAGGACTCAGAGAAAAGGAAAATGTAATTTGTGTCAGACCAGGAAGTATGGCAGGGCTGTGAACAGCTTTTAAAACCCAAAGGAAAAGGCATCAGCTGAGCTGAAATGGACCCCAAACTCATAAAAACCACTGTGCATACATCACCCCCTAATCTGAGGGCCCCTTAGCTCCAACCCTGAAGCCAAACATCCAGGGTTTCCGTGGGCTCCGTGGGTCCCTGCTGGCCTCTCCATCTGATGGCACGGTAGTCCTTTAGCTGCCTGCAGGGCCCGATAGGGCTGGGGTGGGGCAGGCCTGCTTCATTCCTCGATCAGTGTGGGTTCAGATAGGGACCTTCTCAGGAAACAAGTACAAACACAGGGCGTGGTGGAGTAGGATCAACCTCAACTACCGAGTGTTGGTGCCCCATAGGTGTGTGCTAAGTCACTTGAATTGTGTCTGACTCTGTGACTCCATGGACTGTAGCCCGCCAGGCTCCTCCATCCATGGGATTCTCTGGGCAAGAATACTGGAGTGGGTTGCCATTTCCTTCTCCAGGGGATCTTCCCGACCCAGGGATCAAACCCAGGTCTCCCGTGTTGCAGGCAGTTTCTTTACCATCTGAGCCACCAGGGAAGCCCACACAAGTGGCATATAATCCAACTGTTCTCCTGACTCACAGAAAACTGAGACCAGAACAGTGAAGGTGAACTTCCCAGGATCACGTGGCCAGTGAGAAGCAGAGCTTGGTCTCCTGATTCCCTCACCTCTGTGGGGGGCAAGTCCTGGCAGTGACCCACTTACCCGCAGAGCTCCCTGGGCAGGGGTGGGGGCCTCTGGTGTCTGGCCACACGACTCAGCCCTTTGACCACGTGGTTTCCAGGACACCTGCAAAAGAATTCTCAAATACAGTCAATCCATCCTAAAAGATTGGACTTACTCCTACTCAGCCTCCTATTCAGCCTCAGGTCAAATGAAACCACCACCTCCTCCAGGAAGCCTTCCCTGATGCCTGATAATCTACTGCCCTGCCCAAAATACACATACACACACAGGTCCACCCAGGCCCTGCACTTAAGGATCCAGGCCCTGCAATTTAAGGATCTAAGTCCCATCATCCTGATCATCACTCTTTGGACCTCAGCGCCCTGCCCTCTAAGGCTAGGTCAGAATTAAGTGCCCACATAGCTTGTTGCTTTTCCCTTTTAGTACTTGCCACATAGTTTATCTGTGGTCTTTAAGTGACCTAATTTGAGAGGCCTGCCCTGATCACTTTATGTAAGGTGGTCCTGATCAGGAAAGTGGTCTGATCTAAGGTGACCCAACAGCAGCCTTCATCCCACAATGATCTCCTTTGTGTTTAGAGCGCTGTCCCCAGCCCCAGAATGTCTAGAACCAACCAACTGGACTTGGTTCCGGTGGAACCTCCCCAATATCCAGCCCTTTGCAGGGCTTGGGGAGGTCATTAAGTATTTGTTAAAATAACTGAATATAATAGTGGACAAAATAAAGCCCCTCCTTCCTGGAGCCTACATTTCCGAGGGGGAGGCACACTGAAAAAAAAAAAAAAAAGGACAAAAATAAATAATAATTAGTGTCTTTTAAAATCAATCCTAACCCTAACGTGAAGACCCGTCTTGATAAGGGCTATGGAGAGAAGCAAGCAGGGTCCTGAGATGGGGGCTGGGCCGGTCTCCGATGGTGGTTGGAGGAGAAGGAAGAGCATAACACAGATGGTTGGTTCCTTGAGCAGCGGCTTCACCTCCCGGCCGTCCAGCACTCGGACGCGGGGAGGAGATCCGAAGCCGACCTAACTGTCTCCCCTCCCCAGGGAAGGGCGTCTCCTCCCCACCCGCTTCCCGGGTTAACGAGGCCCGCATTTCAACCCTGGCGGGAATCCGATGCACTGCATTTTTCTAGATTCTTTTGTTAGAGGAGCGGCGGGCTGGGGCGTGGGACCCACTGGCCATGGCCACCGCGGGGGGTGGGGGTGGGGGTTCTGACCCGCTGTCGCCCAGAAACGGGGTGGCCTCACCGGAAACTCCGCGGCCAGCACCGCAGACTCGGGGCGCGGCTGCCGCCTCGGTTTCCCCATCGCGCGGGGAGCGGCCCCGCCACGTCCCCGCGGGCCACGCCTTCCCGGGGCCGCCTCCTCCCGAGCCCGCCGGGCCCCCTCTCACCTCCACGCCCCCGAAGCCCAGGAGCTGGGCCCGCGGGGTGGCCCAGGGCCATTTCGACTCCGGACCCCACGCCTCCGTCTGTCCGGGCCGCTAAACGTGGCCGCGGGAGCCGAGAGACCCCGCCTGGGCGGCTCGCATTACCGCCCTCACCCCTCCCCGCCCACTACTCACTAGGCCCCGCGATCCACGCCGGGGGAAACTGAGGCCCTGCCGGCCGTGACCGGCGTGAGGCCCAGTGCTGGTCGGCGGTGGCCGGCCTCGAACCCGGAGTCCCACCTCGGGCCATCCGGGGGCCTCAGACCCAGGCCACCTCCCAAGAACTTCGAGACCTTCTCTTTCCCCCTCTCCAGCCCCCCTCTCCCCGCCTGGCCCACTTCTCGCACAGAGCCAAGTCTGGGACGGCCTCGGCCCAGACGCCTCCTCTGGGCGGGCTCCTATCCAGTCCGCGAGGCCCAGCCCAGCTTCCCAGTCACCCAACCCAGCCCCCTGGAGTCGGCTGGATCTCCGCTTCCGGGGTGAGGGGAATTATTCATTTCTGCTCCCTTCACTCCTGCCAGCCTGGAACCCATCTTCAGCGCCCAGGCTCTGCCTGGGGTCAGTGGACAGCTAGGCCTGCGGTAAAAGGACGCAGGAGTGCACAACCAAAGACCGGGGAGGCTTTCCTGATAGCCCCGGGAGCCTGGTGAGCTCAGAACATCTGCCCATGAACTTGCTGGTTGTCACCTCGAGGAGTTCTGGCCCTGGCAGTTCCTGCAAGAACGCTCCTCTTTCCCAACCCTACCCCAAGGCTCTTAACTCCTCCGAGGTCCTTCACATTATTTAGGCCTCAGTTCCTGACCCCCTCCCCAGCCATGAGAAAGCAGCCTGCCTGCGGGTCTCTATCACATCCCTGGTTTGTATTTGCATGATAACACTAACCACTTCTAAAAAAAAAAAGTTCCTTACATTCACGCTTTTATTTCCTGTTTATTATCTGTCTCCCCCACTAACTTTTATTCAGTTACTAATAGACACCATAATAAATGAGATAGGAGGCAATAAGTTCTGTGGAAAATATAGAGCAGGGGTTAAGGGGTCTGGGAATGGGGGGGGTGCGGTAGGAAGGTTGCAATTTTAAACAGAATGGTCACAGTAGGCCTCACCTAGAATGTGACATTTGAGAAATAATTGAAGGAAACGAGGGAGCCATTCATGCCAGAATCTGGAGGGAGAGCATTCTAGGCAGAAGGAACAGCTAGTGCAATGGCTCTGAGACCTGCTGTGTTTGAGGAACTGCAAGGAGACTGTGTGTGTGTGTGTGTGTGTGTGTGTGTGTGTGTGTGTGTGTTGGGGAGTGGCAGGAGCAGCAGGATATGGGGCTAGAATGTGTGGGGTGGGGCTTTGTAAATCTGTGAGGGTTGCTACTCCAGACTGAAACGAACAGCCATCCCCAGGTCTTGAATGAGGTTTTTGTTGTTGTTGTTTTTTGTTTTTCTTTAGTAATTATTTACTGTGCTCTGAAAGAGATGGGAATACCAGACCACCTGATCTGCCTCTTGAGAAATTTGTATGCAGGTCAGGAAGCAACAGTTAGAACTGAACATGGAACAACAGACTGGTTCCAAATAGGAAAAGGAGTACATCAAGGCTGTATATTGTCACCCTGTTTATTTAACTTATATGCAGAGTACATCATGAGAAACGCTGGACTGGAAGAAACACAAGTTGGAATCAAGATTGCTGGGAGAAATATCAATAACCTCAGATATGCAGATGACACCACCCTTATGGCAGAAAGTGAAGAGGAACTAAAAAGCCTCTTGATGAAAGTGAAAGTGGAGAGTGAAAAAGTTGGCTTAAAGCTCAACATTCAGAAAACAAAGATCATGGCATCCGATCCCATCACTTCATGGGAAATAGATGGGGAAACAGTGGAAACAGTGTCAGACTTTGTTTTTCTGGGCTCCAAAATCACTGCAGATGGTGACTGCAGCCATGAAATTAAAAGACGCTTACTCCTTGGAAGAAAAGTTATGACCAACCTAGATAGCATATTCAAAAGCAGAGACATTACTTTGCCAACAAAGTTTCGCCTAGTCAAGGCTATGGTTTTTTATGTATGGATGTGAGAGCTGGACTGTGAAGAAGGGTGAGCTTCGAAGAATTGATGCTTTTGAACTGTGGTGTTGGAGAAGACTCTTGAGAGTCCCTTGGACTGCAAGGAGATCCAACCAGTCCATTCTGAAGGAGATCATCCCTGGGATTTCTTTGGAAGGAATGATGCTGTAGCTGAAATTCCAGTATTTTGGCCACCTCATGCGAAGAGTTGACTCATTGGAGAAGACTCTGATGCTGGGAGGGATTGAGGGCAAGAGGAGAAGGGGACGACAGAGGATGAGATGGCTGGATGGCATCACTGACTCGATGGATGTGGGTCTCAGTGAACTTTGGGAGTTGGTGATGGACAGGGAGGCCTGGTGTGCTGCGATTCATGGGATCGCAAAGAGTCGGACACGACTGAGCGACTGATGTGATCTGATCTTCATTGCTGCCGGGGCTTTTCTCTAGTTGCAGGGAGTGGGGGCTGCTCTCTAGTTGGAGTGTGCAGGCTTCTCATCACCGTGGCTTCTAATTGCTGAGCACTGGCTCTAGGGTGAGAAGGCTTCAGTAGGTGCGGCCCATGGGCTCAGTAATTCAGTTCCCAGGCTCCAGAGCAGAGGCTCAATAGTTGTGGCACGTGGTCATGTCCAATCTTCCTGGACCACGGATCAAACCCGTGTCTCCTGCATTGGCAGGGAGATTCTTTACCACTGAGTCACCAGGGAAGCCTTCGAGTGAGGTCTTGAGCTATGTTTTAAAGGATTTGTCTGGCTGCTAGGAAGAAAAAAATATGAGTGGAAGCAGACCAATGAGGAGGATGCTGGAGTAATCCAGGCAAGATGTGATGGATGCTGGGAGAGTAGAAATGGCCAAATTCAGGTTTGTTTGCTTGATTATTTTTTTGGACGCACTGCATGGGCATGCACCATCTTCCTTCCCCAGCCGAGTATGGAACCAGCGCCCCCTGCGGTAGAAGAAGGGAGTCTTAACCACTGGACCGCAGGGAAATTCCTCAGCATGGGGTTTGAAGGTGGTACTAGGTTTGCACAGAGACTGGACGTAGGGAGTGAGGGGCAGAGAAGCCAAGGAGAACTCTAATGTTTTGGCCTGAGCATCTGGAAGGAAAGTTTCCATTAACCTGAGATATGAAAGTGGCAGGTGTTTGGAGCCAGTTCTGTTTGAGATGCCTTTGACCATCCAAGTGAAGGTTGCCAAAAATAAAGTGTTCGGTATCTAGTCGTTGCTCAGTAGGAATGTGATGAATGAAAACAGAAAGAATGCAGAGTGTCTGGATAAGCGTAACAGGTGGCCCAAGTGTCAGGCAAGGTAGGAGAGTCTCCTGGCTTTAAAAAGTGGTTCATAGCGCCTATTCATCTTCCACTACAGTTTCTGAGTGGTTTACTATGGGCCATACTCCAGGGCATGCTCTCATTTTTCTTTAAAAAAGCCCTCAGCAAGTATCCATGCCACAGCTATTAAATGAGCATCTACAGTGCCCTATCCAGAAGACTCTTGGGAATCCCTTGGACTGCAAGGAGATCCAGTCCTTCCTAAAGGAAATCAGTCCTGAATATTCACTGGAAGGACTGATGCTGAAGCTGAAACTCCAAAACTTTGGCCACCTAATGCGAAGAACTGACTCCTTGGAAAAGACCCTGAGGCTGGGAAAGATTGAAGGCTGGAGAAGGGGACGACAGAGGACGACAGAGGATGAGATGGTTGGATGTCATCACCGACTCAATGGACATGAGTTTGAGTAAACTCCGGGAGTTGGTGATGGACAGGGAGGCCTGGCATGCTGCAGTCCATGGGGTCTCAAAAAGTCGGACACGACTGAGCGACTGAACTGAACTGAATCCTCCGCCTTAAGGGACCCGGCAGAAGCGAAAGGACTAGCTCGGCGAAGATGGGGAGCTTGTGCGGTGGGCGCGTGCCTGCCTCGGGAGCGCGCAGAGCCGGAGCTCGAAGGAGGAGGGGCTTTGGGAGGTTCCGAGGGCTTTCTGGGCCCGTGTAGGGCGGGGCAGGACGTTGCTAGGGGGATTCTGATAGGTTCCGCAGGGAAGGTTTGCGTCCGTCAGGCCCCGCCCCACTGGAACGCGGTAGACGAATCAGGTGATTGCGGCGGTAGTCTACTCGGGCGACAGAACCAGGCGGCGGCTCAGATCGCAGCGGAAGAGTCGGTGAGCTGCCGAGGATGGGCGACTGTGGGTGGGCTCCCAGGGCTGGGGCGCTGGGCCTGCGGTCTTTGGGGGCGGGGGCGGCAACCCAGCCCCGGTGGGAGCGGAGGCCTGGCCCCCGGCCCGCCACCTCCGATCTTCCTGGGCGTCCTGCAGTCTGTCGCTGCCTCCTTCTGACCCTAGCCTGGCAGAGGGTCGCCCTTGGGCACTCGGGGTTCCCAGAAGGGCAGAGGAGGTGAGGTCTAACGTCCACGATACCTTGTTGAGTATTTCCGACGGAAGAACCCAGGCTTGGGGAAGTGATGGCTGGAGGGAGAGAGGATGGCTGGAGGGCGGCTTGGGCACCCAGTGTGGGATCCACAGCCAAGGTTAAGGGCGGCAGAGCTAGCCAAACAGGAGGGACCCTAGTGCTTTTCTTTCTTTCTTTTTTCAGAGCTTTTCTAACGTTTCTTAGCTTCCAAATCCCGACATACAGAGGCTGGCAAAAGCAGAGCAGATCTGGTCAGGCCCTGAGACCGCTGAGTCCAGGGCAATGTTGCTGAAGACAGGTACCTACACGGACCTGGTGGGGTGTGTGTGGCTTTGGGAGGGGTAAGTGACCACTTGCCGGTGGAGGGGGGCGGGGTGCTGCCTGGAGGAAGTTCCAGTCCTGTGGTTTCTGGGCCTCCTTCCCTGATGTGGGCATATGGGGAGACATGTTCCTCTCTTATTCTTGGAGGTGGGCCAGGAAAGGAGGAGATCCTTCCCAGGCAAGAATCAGTTCCCCTCCAAAGAGACCTCTCTTCTTTGCTCACCCCTTCTACCTCACAGCCAGAGGCCCTATCTTCTGTAACATCAAGGTGTGCTGTTAACAGTCGTATAAGTCAGTATAGAAATTCCATTTTACAGATAAGCGAATTAAGGCCCTACGATGCTGTTCCCACCAGCTGACCTCTTAAGCCCTTTCAAAGCCTCTTGGGTGCCTACGGTGAACACCGAGCCCTGGATGGGGCTCAGGAGACCTGGGGCCTGGCTACAGTGTCCTGTCAAGTTCTGTGTGAATGGAGTACGGAGAGCTGGTCAGGGTGTAGAAAGGCTGTGACTCCAGCTGTTAGATTTTGGTGATCCCAGCACTGCTGTGGCGACAGCAGAGGGGAATCCAGGCCTCAGACACCGCCCTAAGCCTGGGACTGTCCACCCACTCACAGCCTGGTGGGAGCCAGCAATTGCAGGAAGAGCCCATTCCACCTTAAGCTGGAGAGTCTAGTTCCCCTAATGTGCGGGGCTGGGTGGCATGCGGATGGGGTGGGGAGAGGGCTGGGGCTGTGGGAGCCACTCATAGTCCACCCCCACCCCCCACAGTGCTCTTGCTGGCCTTGGTGGCCCAGGTGCTAGTCCTGGAGAATGGGCTCCTGCGGAAGCCACCCATGGGCTGGCTGGCCTGGGAACGCTTCCGCTGCAACATCGACTGCAATGAGGACCCGAAGAACTGCATCAGGTGAGTAAGGTCTGCACCACCAGACAAGAGTGGGGGCAGGCGGGGCTGGGGGTCGGCTCGAAAAGAGGGCAGGGTCAGGGCCACCCCCCCATCCCAGAAAGGAAGCAACTGGAGGTAACTTTTGAGAGATCTGACACTCAGCCTCATGAGGGGGGCATCTGTGGTAACCTCAGGCCTGTAGGGGACCCAGCCCCTGAGATAAGGGAAAGGAGATCACAGTTAAGGGTCAGGCCTGACCCCACGTGCTTCCCACTGGCCCAGTCCTGCTTCTTGGCCTGGAAGCCAAATCACCCCTTTCGCTCCACCCTGCTTATGGCTCAGGACATAACCCTTGGTTGCCTGGCTTAGTCTCCAGCTTGACAGCAAAGGCCATGGTGCTTACAGGCTGGATCCACACTCAGAGTATCTAAGAAGTTTGAAACACTCCGAGGAAGGGGGTGGGGTTAGGGTGAGGCCCATGCTGGGCTACCGAGCAGCCCTCTCCCCTGCCCCTCGCCAGTGAGCAGCTCTTCATGGAGATGGCTGACCGGCTGGCGCAGGATGGATGGCGGGACCTGGGCTACGTATACCTTAACATCGATGACTGCTGGATTGGTGGACGTGATGCCAAGGGCAACCTGGTGCCAGATCGCAAGCGCTTCCCCCACGGCATTGCCTTCCTGGCTGACTATGTGAGCCCCCCACCCCAGCCCTGTCTTGCACGTTGGCCTGTGGGCCAGACCACTCTTTCCACCCCATCCTACTTAGGGCTCATTTCTATGATCCCTGCCTGAGAACAAACAGTTTGGTGGAGGAAATAGATACGTGAACAAGTAGTTGTGAGCCACGGTCATGAGCAAGAGCAATGAAGGACCTCTTATTCAGCCTGGGATTTTAGGAAGGTTCTCTGGAGGAGGCTGATCCCAGAGAGGGCAATCAAGGCAGAGAGGATGGCAGGAGGAAATGCCTAGAGGCCGAGACAGCCCACACAAGGTGGGAGGGAGGGGAAGGGTCATGGTGGCAGAGGCAAGGCCAGGCCAGAAAGCTGGGACCCTTCCCTCCATGCTTTCGGGAGCCTCTGAAGGTTGTAATGGGGCCTGGTCAGCTGTGCCTGTGAGTGGTTCCCTGAGGTATCCACTGTGTTCTCAACCCCTCCCTGCCCCAGGCTCACTCCCTGGGCCTGAAGCTGGGCATCTACGAGGACTTGGGCAACTTCACCTGCATGGGTTACCCGGGCACGACGCTAGACAAGGTGGTGCAGGACGCGCAAACCTTCGCCGAGTGGAAGGTGGACATGCTGAAGCTGGATGGCTGCTACTCAACCCCCAACGAGCGGGCCGAGGGTGGGTCCCGCAGCTGGCTGGGAGCCATTGGGTAGACAGGGAGGGGTGGCCGTGGAAGGCCCCTCAGTGGCTGTCTGTATGGCCCCTAGGGGGTAGTGTTTCCCAATTCCTCTCCCCCAGGGCCTAGGGGTATCTTGGCTCCCAGAGCTCTGGTGCCTTGCTCCGCCCAGGGTGTGTATGCAGCTCTGGGTACAGGGGAGGCGCCTCCTCTTTTGAGCATTAGTCTCCTCATGTGTGGGGGGAGGTTTGAGCTGAGGCCCAAGACAACCTTGGGTCTCTTCATCCTAAAATGTGGTGGTTGGACTTCTCCAGGGTACCCCAAGATGGCCGCTGCCCTGAATGCCACAGGCCGCCCCATTGCCTTCTCCTGCAGTTGGCCAGCCTACGAAGGGGGCCTCCCCCCAAAGGTGAGCCATTCTCTGCACCCACCTGGCAGTGCCCGCCCGTACCCAGGCCTTTTTGCCTTCTGTGCAGCCAGAGCTTCTGTCATCTTAGTTGCTCACATGCTGATTTGTAGGAGGGTCGTAAGTACCTGAGGGGTCTGACCCAGCCCAGGGCCTTAGAGGAGACACTTGTCAGGTGGGCTGAAGGGTGTGGGAGCTGTGTGTCAGGTGCTGACACGGCACCCCTGCAAGCACTCAGAATCCTGGGTGGTACTGAGTGGGCTGGGAGGGCCAGAAGACTGGTGAAGCCAAGGCAGGTGGGGCCTAGCCTCTGAAAGGCCTTGTGGGCACCTTGCCGGGGCCCTTCAGCATGTGGGATGCTAGAAAGGGTGGAATCAGATGTGCAGACTGGAGGGAGAACCCTGGTGGAGGGTGGCAGTCTCCCTGAGAGAACACAGGGGTGGACATGTGGGAGGAAGGCTATGGGTACCCCAGCCTGGGTTTCTATACCCTGGGCTTGGTCCCCACTGGCATGAGCAGGAAGGGTCAGTTTCCGGCAAGCAGCATGCCTGGAGGGGAGGCCTGGGCAGCCCCAGAGGAGGGGCGCGCCCTCCGAGGCCCTTCCTCATCCTGAGCACGCTCAAAGCCTGACCTCTTCCCCCCTTCCCACCCTCTGTGTCCCCTGCTGAGGCTCCCCAGCCCCTGAACAGGCTTCCGGGCCGCAGTGTGTGACGCTGGCCCGGGACTCTGCCTGCCCCCAAATCCAGGTGAACTATACCCTGCTGGCAGACATCTGCAACCTCTGGCGCAACTTCGATGACATCCAGGACTCCTGGAGGAGCGTGCTGTCCGTCTTGGACTGGTTTGTGACCCACCAGGACGTGCTGCAGCCAATAGCCGGCCCAGGGCACTGGAACGACCCAGACATGGTACCAGCATGGAGGGGGCTGGCCCGAGGCCCACGGCCCTGTGCTGTCTTCCTGGATGCTCTTTGCCAGGCTCTAGCTCGGCACCTCTGAAGCGTGTCCTTGAACCACCGTGTGGGACATGCTGTGGGAGCTTGCCTACCATTCTTTTCCCAGGGCCCCACCCCCACCTCTTAGATCAGAATGTTCAGGGAGGGCCTGGGAATGCCCACTGTTAGCAGTCTTCCCAGACGGTTCTTATGTTTCCTCAAACTTGAGAACTTGGTCTGGAGTGACTCTGGTGCATCACCTCTCTGTAGGGTGGAGAGCACCATGAGCCCCTCTCTCCTGTCATTCCCTGGACTGTCTTCACCAGGTCTGCCTCTGAGCCCCTCTCAGCGCTCTGTGCTGTTCCCTCCACAGGCAGAACTGGCCCCTCGTGCCTTCCTCACTCATAGCCCTGACCACTTAAATTGCCTTGCAGTTTCTCCTACAGTTTTATAGCTGTCTCTTCACTTAGTCACCAAGTATTTACCCCCCAGTGACAGTTATAATAATTACAAATACTAGGCCAGGTGGAAAGGGTGAGAAATGGACCTGCTTTATAGAGTTCGGGCTCCAGCTCTGCCACTTACCTTGGGCACTTGACTTCATTTTTTCTGTGCCTCAGCTTTGTCATTTGGAAAATTGAAATAATAGTAGCTCCTGTAATAAGGTTGTTTTGAGGATTAAAAGGATGACCCTTTAATTTTTCTAGGCCAGTGCATATCTGTTATGGTAAACAGGACTCAGGGGTTAGGGAGGAGCTGACCTGCACTGACCTACTAAGTGCTAGGCCCAAGGCCAAGTACTTTCATTTTTCGGTCCTGCCACATGGCATGCAGAATCTTAGTTCTCGGCCCAGGGATCGAACCCATGCCCCCTGCAGTGGAAGCTTGGAGTCTTAACCGCTGACTGCCAGGGGAGTCCCCAAAAGATGATCCTTTAAATGCTTGGTACCGTTTGGCACATGTGCAGTGTGTAACTAAATTGGTCTCATTAAGTACGCAACAGCGTTGAGCTGGCAGTAATCGTGTGTGTCCTGTCAGTGTACTGGTTGCCCTGGTGACAGGAGTGCCCATTGGTGCAGCTGTCTTTAAGGCCAGTGGGTAGCTAGTGGCAGGAGCAGACACTGTTCAGGTCTGACTTCCTACCACCCTGGCTGTATTTCTTCCATGTTCCAGTTTATAAATGCCTTCGGTAGTAGGATTTATTGAATCCTTTCAACATCCTGTGACATGGTCAGAGCATATTATCACCCCTATACTCTTGGTGGGAAAAAAAAAGCACTGAGGCTCTGAAAAGTGATTTGACCCACCCCAAAGCCACAGTGCCAGGGAACAGTATTGGCAGAACTAGGGCCCATACCTGGCTGTCCTCCCCATCTCTATCTTGTCTTGCTACAAGTTTAGGGTTGGTCCCCGTGCCCACTGCCCTGTAGAGGCCAGAGCTGAGCGCTCCTCTCTCCTGCCCCCAGTTGCTCATCGGGAACTTTGGCCTCAGCTTCGAGCAAGCCCGAGCCCAGATGGCCCTGTGGACGGTGCTGGCGGCCCCGCTGTTCATGTCCACAGACCTGCGTACCATCTCCGCCCAGAACATGGACATCCTGCAGAATCCACTCATGATCAAAATCAACCAGGATCCCTTAGGCATCCAGGGACGCAGGATTCTCAGGGTACTGGGGTATGGGGGCAGGGAAGCGGGGGAAGCTGAGAGACTGGGCTTCCCTGAAAACAAGGCTGCAAGCCGGAGGTTAAGGGGTCAGGATCGGGGTCTCTGAAATCCACTCAGTCCCTCCTGGTTGCATTCAGTCAGAGGCTCTACTGGCAGCTGCTCTGACTGTCCCCTACTGACCTGGCTAATAGCAGGGCCAGGCAGGACAGCTCGTGGGACTGAGGGAAGGGAGACATCACCACAAATGCATGTGGGAACAGCGTGGCCCCCTGGTTTGGAAGTATTAATACAAGAAGCCCGCACAAGTCTGTGATGTCTGGCAGAGAACTGGGGCTTGCCTTAGAGTTTAGGACTTGCTTGAACCAAGGAGTGTAACCAAGTACTGGCAGCAGTATTTACTAGTTTTTGAGCACCTGCTGTGCGCTAGGCATTCTAGATACATTTTCTCAGAAGATAGATGCTCCTTCCTGGTTTTAGAAATGAGGAAACTCAAACTTGAAGCTCCTCAGGGCCTTCGTCCCAAGGCCACACGGTTGGTGAGGGTACAACAGGACTTGAGGCCGGCAGCGTCGCCTCAAAGCTTGTGCTCTCTGCGCAGAACCCTTGCCCCTCTAGTGAAAAGGAATCTCCACCACTCTAGAAGGCACTCGTTGAGCCAGTGATGCCCAGAGGTGGCGTCTGATCCTGCAGAGGGGCTGGCGGTGGAGCCCGGCCCAGAGACCTTCTGGAGGACGGGGCTTCCTGCTCCTGGCTCCTCGGGGCAGAGCTCGTCATTCCCACTGGACTGGGCCCTCCGGTCTAGAGCCAGGAGCTGTCCACGGGTGTCCCTCCTGTTAGCCTGTGAGCTCTCTGACCTTAGGACCTCAGGCAGCATTTGTCGCATCCAAACAGGGGGCCTGGCACAGAGGAAGTGTCCAGGAGCATCTGTTGCATCAGGGAAGGAAAGGAAAGAAGGAAGGAAGAAGGGAAGAAAGAGAAAGAAAGGAGGAAGGAAGGTGGAGTTAGAGGAGTTGGAGCTGGAGGGCTGTTTTTCCCCTTCTAAGCTTCTGTGGGCTGGCGGGACCCAGAGCTCAAGGGAGGGTTGGGAAGGGGGCTTTGGGACCTGCTGAGCAGGGGCCCCAGCCAGTTAGCCATCTTCCGTGCCCAGGAGAAATCCCACATTGAAGTGTACTGGCGGCCCCTGGCCAGTGAGGCCAGCGCCATCGTCTTCTTCAGCCGCAGGACGGACATGCCTTATCACTACCATTCGTCCCTCGCCCGCCTGAACTTCAGCAGCTCCGTGGTGTATGAGGTGAGTGCTCTGCTGTCTCAGGACTTCGGGTTTCCCTGGGGGCGCTGCTGGGTCCTCACTCACACACCCGTCCCCCTAAGCTATGGGTCCTCCGGCTGGTGCGGTTCTCTGCTCTGGTGCTTTCAAGCTACACAGATGAACTGCTGTGAGTAACCGAGTCCTGCCAGCCCCCAAGGTCGTGGGTTCCCCTCTTCGGTCTTGCTGGCACGTTTCTCAGGTTCTCACCCCCACCTGTGCTTGGGCCCCGCTTGGCTTGGCCAGAGGGGACATGATTGGGGGGTTCACGCTCCTACTTGTGTAGGGCATACTGGAGGCTCCACACAGACAGGCCGAAGTCCAGGCGTTTACGTCCTCTGCGGGGTGGGGTGGGGTCCGTGCAGCCATCCTTAGGGTGGCACTGGTGCTCTCCTCCCCCTGCAGGCCCAGGACGTCTACACGGGTGACATCATCAGTGGCCTCCAGGATAAAACCAACTTCACCGTGATCATCAACCCTTCGGGGGTGGTGATGTGGTACCTGTACCCCATCAGGAAGCTGGGGATACCCCAGCAGTGAGGGGCTGGGGCCAGTGACAGGCTGTGGCGGCACCACTGAGCCTGGACCACGGAGGGTCCGTGTGCTGAGGGCCAGTGCGGTGGGGTTCTCTGCTATCCAGGCCCGGTCGGCAATCTGACCTCATCAGACTCGGGTTGCAAGCGGAGGGCCAGGTCCCGCTCCCTGCCGGAGCATGAACTCTCCAGGAAACTTGTCTCAGGGAGACTTCCTGTGGCTTTGTGGGGCCTCTACCGTGTCTGCACAGCCCTACAGATCCTGCTGAACAGCTCGGTCAGCCTCCCCTGTGGGGACAGGCAGGGACACGCATATCTGTCAGGACACGAGCCTTGGACCTTCTGTTTGTTGATTCTGAAATCAGGAATTTTGGGAATTTTTCTTATAATTAGGAGTAGAGCTCTGATCTCTTGTCAGGAACCCTCATGAATTATGCGCTTGACTTTCCTGCCCGGAGAAGGCCTTGCAGGCTGACACGGCCTGGAAGTGACCTTGGCTCCTTTGGGTCACCAATAAAGCTGTTCTTCTGTCAAGCAGTTGCAACATGGGCCTGGGGCCGTGGGTGGTAGGGACTCTGGGGAGCACGACAGGAGGTGCCGGTTTCAGATTTTGCCTCACAGGGAAGATATATGGCAACGTCCGGCCCCTCACTCCACAGCGACTGGCAGATTGCACTTCTGACCATGCCAGGCTTGCCTCCCACCCCAGGCCATCCCTGCTCCGCCCAGCATCGTGGTGGTGACAACACAGAGCAGCCGGCTAGTGATGTCCCAGGCCCTCTCCCCGACCCCATCCACATGTTACAGGGTCTGCCTGCCATGACCACACTCAGCGGCCCCTCGGCTGCACAGGGAAAGGCCCTGGTCTGCTGAGGGATGCTGCGTCATTGTCTGGGCCGTCTTTCAGGTGCCCTCGCCCTTTCTGACAGGCCTTCGGTCAGCGGCGCCCCTGGCTGGAGCAGCCGAGGGCAGTGAGCTCTGCCTCTCCCCACGGGGCCCACATAGCTCTGCCCGTCAGTGCTCCCAGCTCCCCCCGAGCTTCTCCTCTCCTAACCTGGGTGAGAGGACTTTCAGACCCCTCAGCTGTGTCCAAAGGAGGGTCCAGGGGCTCTCTTTGTGACCTGAAGTATATTTCCTGCTCCTCCTCCGAGGGAAAGGGGTATCCAAAGAATGGCTGGTTCTTGACTTGGGTTCCTCGTTCCCAAGCCCTCTCTTTAGCTAAGGCCTCAGGGCGTCTGTCTTCCATGGTGGCTCTCGTCCCCTCTGGGAAGGGGCAGCAGAGCAGGCGAGGCAGCTTCTCCTTGTGCTTTGGAGCACACACCGGGGCACCCGGGCCCCAGGCTTTGCGTGGTCCTCCCTGTAGGAACTCTTCTGGGGGCTCTCCCATGTTCCCTTCCTCGGGGGTCTGAGGTCCTTATGTTTAGCGTGTGGTGGAAAGAACTCTCAAATGTGCATTTTATAGGGTAACTTAAGATCTCTGGAGTCCAGGGTCATCAGCAGAAGCTCCCTTTTCCCAGTCGATGTCTTGAGGCCATGGGTCACTCGGGAGGACCGACGCCTCCTGAGCCCAGGCCTCTGCCCTCTGAGGTCAGCTCCAGCCCCAGGTCTTGGTCATAGCGCTGCTCGAGCCGAGTGGAGCGGTCTTGGCAGGAACACTTCTTTCGCCAGTCCCAGGAAAGAAATCTTTTCCACCACTGTGGGATGTAGTATTAGTGGTTGAGAACAATAGACTTGGGACTTGGGGCCAGGGATCAGCGTGGATGTGACCAGTTGATTACTGTGCCCTTCCAGGCCCAGAGATAGTTTTTACTTTATCCTGAGGTACCTGATCAATACTGTAGCTTTAGCCTTTATTCTCTTAACACGCGGTGTGCCTGTCTTCTATGACATTGTTTTGCTGCCTTTTACCAAAGGCCAGTTTGAAACTCAGTTATTTTTCCCAAGTTCAGCCTTGTTTGGACCCAAGAGTACCCCTTCTGTTTTTTTTTAAAAAAAAACATTTTATTATGGAAATTTTAAAAAATAAAAACTGGTAATTAAACCTTCATGTACCCATCACCCAGATCCAACAGCCATCAACCCCATGCCATTGTTTTATATCTCTCATCCCACACATACTTTTTTGCATGTGAGCCGGAGTACTGAGAGCAAATCAAAGAAAACGCTAAACACCACTGTGTAGCTCTAACTGATCATAGGGCCTTGAAAAGAATATATGTCCTTAATAAAAATTTTAATCTGATGACCAGTCTGTGTTCAGTTCAGTTGCTCAGTCATGTCTGACTCTTTGTGACCCCGTGAATCACAGCACACCAGGCCTCTGTGTACATCACCAACTCCCGGAGTTCACTCAGACTCACATCCATCGAGTCGGTGATGCCCTCCAGCCATCTCATCCTCTGTTGTCCTCTTCTCCTCCTGCCCCCAATCCCTCCCAGCATCAGAGTCTTTTTTCAATGAGTCAACTCTTCACATGAGGTAGCCAAAGTACTGGAGTTCCTTCCAAAGAACACCCAGGGCTGATCTTTAGGATGGACTTGTTGGATCTCCTTGCAGTCCAGGGGACTCTCAAGAGTCTTCTCCAACACTACAGTTCAAAAGCATCAATTCTTCGGCGCTCAGCTTTCTTCACAGTCCAACTCTCGCATCCATACATGACCACTGGAAAAAGCATAGCCTTGACTAGACAGACCTTTGTTGGCAAGGTAATGTCTGCTTTTCAATATGCTATCTAGTCTGTGTTCAGTTTTTGCCAAATGTGGTTTTTTAGGGGTTTTTTGCTTTTTTGTTTTTGGTCACACTGCAGCTTGCAGGATCACAGTTCTCTGACCAGAGATTGAACCCAGGCTAAGGCAGTTGTATCCCAGAATCCTAACCACTAGGCCCCCAGGGAACTCCCACCGGTTGTCTCCAAAATATTTTTCTATAGTTTATTTGGATCAAAATCCAAGCAAAGGGTCAAAAAAAGTGGTCCAGTAAGAGCCACTGAAAGTTTCTCATTCTATAAAAGCAATAAAAAGTCTGCCGTATATAATCAGAATTAGCTTTAAACTCTAGTAATTAACCAAAGGCTTCCAGTAACCCAGAGAGTGCTCAGTCAAGAAAGATAGTAGAGTGTTGGTAAGAACAGTAAGTTCTGTAGAGCTTTTAATTTACCCTAGTACCAGATATTGCTAGACAGCATATTAAAAAGCAGAAATATCACTGCTGACAAAGGTACATATAGTCAAAGCTATGGTTTTTCCAGTAGTCATGGGTGGATGTGAGAGTTGGACCATAAAGTTTAACCCTGAAGAAATTATGTTTTCAAACTGTGGTGCTAGAGAAGACTCTTGGAACTGCAAGGAGATCAAACTAGTCAATCTGAAAGGAAATCAACCCTGAATATTCATTGGAAGGACTGATGCTGAAGCTGAAGTTCCAGTACTTTGGCCACCTTATGCAAAGAACTGACTCACTGGAAAAGACCTTGATGCTGGGAAAGATTAAGGGCAGGAGGAGAAGAGAGTGGCAGAGGATGAGATGGTTGGATGGCATCATCAACTGCAATGGACATAAGTTTGATAGACTCCGGGATATAGTGATGGACAGGCAAGCCTGGCATGTTGCAGTCCATGGGGTGGCAAGCAACTGAACAACCACAACAGTACCAGATTTTAAGTCAGCTATTTAAAATATGTTCAAAGAACTAAAGGAAACCATGTCCAAAGGACTAGAGGAAAGAATAGTGTCTCACCAAATAGAGAATACCAGTAAAGATACAGAACTTAATGAAGGGAACCAAATAGAAACTCTAGAGTTCAAATGTATAATAACTGATAAAAAAATTTCACTAGAGGGGCTCAGCAGACATAACCACACAGAAAAAAAGTCACAAACTTGAAGATAGGTCCATAGAAACTAACCTATCCAAGGGATAGAAAGGAAGATGAAGAAAAATTAATAGGCTCAGAGACCTGTGAGATACCATGTAACACAGACATGAAGAGAGAAAGGGTGAAAGGATGTAGAAACAATGGGTTAAAAGTTTCCTTATTTGATGACAAATACTAAGCTACACATCAAGGAGTTCAACGAACAACCAGTAGGATAAAGTCAGAGATCCATATGTCAACACGTCATAATCAAACTCAGAAGACAGAAGTCTTCCCTGGTGGCTCAGCAGTAAAGAATTTACCTGTAATGCAGGAGACCCAGGTTCAATCCCTGGGTGGGGAAGATCCCCTGGAGGAGCGAATGGCAACCCACTCCAGTATTCTTGCCTGGGAAAAAAAATCCCATGGACAAAGGAGTCTGGAGGGCTACAGTCCAAAGGGTCACAAAGAGTCAGACATGACTGAGCGACAGACCACACCACATGTCACAACCAGAAGATAAAGGGAAAATTTTGAAAGTCAGAAGTGACTCATCGCAAATGAGGGAATATACTTTGAGATGAATGAGGATGAATATGAAACACCAAAAATACTAAAACAGAACATACTAGAGCTTATGGAGTCAAAGTAATAACTGGAGGGAAGTTAATAGCCATAATTTGCCCACGTTAAAATCAGTGAGAAGACAACCTACACAAGGGGAGAAAATACCTGCACTTCATGTATCTGATAAGGGACTTGTATTTAAAGTATATTAAGAAATTGTAACTCAATAAAAAGGTAACCTAATTTCAAACTGGGCAAAGGATCTGAATAGACATTTTTCCAAGGAAGATATGCAAACAGCCAATACTCACTAAATGTAAAGAAAAACAACAGTGAGATACCACTTCACCCCAAAAGGATGACTAGAAAGAGTCAGATAATAATAAGTGTTAGCAAGGATGTGGAGAAACTGGAACCTTCATATGCTGCTGGTAGGAATGTAAAACCGTAGGGACCCAGAAGCCTTACCCACCCATGCATCAGGTAATAGGCATAGACTCCCGTCCTGACTGTAGAAAGTGGCCACTGAACTGGCCCCAGTCCCTCTCAGCCACACCCTGGGAGACCCTGGAGAATGAACGCTGTCTTAGACAATCACCCACAGACAGGAGAGCCTTTGTGGAAGTCTAGGTTTCCAGTGGAGAAGTTCCAGCGCACTGCTGCAGAAAGGAAATAGTGGCTTGGACACACTGGAGAGGAAAAGAGGAAGACTTACCACATCACCCCCTCCCCAAAGGCAGCACAGCTCCGCCCAGGGAGATGTTCTTGGCCCTTGATTTCTCCCACAGGGGAAGCAGGCAAGCGCGCACCTGAATTCCTGGCTGTGCCAAAGAGACACACTTCTCTCACTCCGCCCAGAGGCCAGGGTCATGGCTGCCTGATGTGGGGGTGGGAAAAGGCTGAGAGAGGGGCCGATAGGACTCGTGGAGGGCATTAAAAGATGCAGATCCAACTACCTGCTGTGCAGATCCACGGAGCCTGCCGTGAGCTGCTGGGGACTCCTTGCCTGCAGGTGCCCCCACCTGGCTCATAGGCCGCCCACCCTCAACGTGCCCCCCACCCCCCCACCAGCTCCCGGAGCTCCAGGCACCTCACCCACTCACACCGCTGCCCTGTGGCCAGCTCTCTGTGCACACTCCTGATGGTGGTGAGTGTGACCTTTGGCAGGTGGCTTTTGAGTGCATGTAGAAAGCCAGGCTAAGTCTGCAGGCCAGGGAGAGACCACAAACTTGAGCTCTAACTCAGAACTTGGGCAAACGAAACGGAGGCTGTCAGCTCCCGGCCTGGTGTATCTCAGGCTCAAGGGAAGGCAAACAAGCTTAAGAATTCTGCCACAAGGGGGAGCAACAAGTATGGTGGCAGTGTATCCATAGAGGTCTGGGAAAGCCTCAGATTCTAGCAGCACTGACCGAAGGATTTCTCTCCCAAAGTCAGCTGGTAAAAAATCTGGAGGGGTGACTGCTACTGCCAGTGTGAAGAAAACCACTCGAGACTTCAAGGAACATGAAAAGCCAAGGAAACGACACGACCAAAGGATCACAACCATCTCCTAGGAACTGACTTCATGGAAGGCAGCTCAAACCTCCTTTAAGCGAGGCTCCAACAGTACATGAACTGAGAACTTCCAAATGTACAAGCTAGATTTAGAAAAGATAGGGGGACCAGAGATCAAATTGCCAACATCCATTGGATCATAGAAAAAGGAAATTCAAAAAGAACATCTACTTCTGCTTCACTGACTATGCTAAAGCCTTTGACTGTGTAGATCACAACAAACTGTGAAAAATTCTTAAAGAGATAGGAATACCAGAACACCCGCCCTGCCTCCTGAGAAACCTGTAACAATACAAGAAGCAACAGTTAGAACTGGACATGGAGCAACAGACTGGTTCCAAACTGCGAGGAGTACATCAAGGCTGTATATTGTCACCCTGCCTATTTAACTTATATGCAGAGTACATCATGTGAAATGCCAGACCAGATGAAGCACAAGCTGGAATCAAGATTGCTGGGAGAAATATCAATAACCTCAGATATTCAGATGATAGCATTCTATTGGTGGCAAGTGAAGAGGCTGGGAAAGATTGAAGGTGGGAGGAGAAGGGGCCCACAGAGGATGAGATGGTTGGATGGCATCACCGACTCAATGGACATGAATTTGGGTGAATTCCGGGAGTTGGTGATGGACAGGGAGGCCTGGTGTGCTGCAGTCCATGGGGCCGCTAGAGTCAGGCACAACTGAGCGACTGGACTGAACTGAATTGAACTGAAGAACTAAAGAGCCTCTTGATGAGGGTGCAAGAGGAATGTGAAAGAGTTGGCTTAAAACTCAGCATTCAAAAAACTAGGATCATGGCATCCAGTCCCATCACTTCATGGCAAATAGATGAGGGAGGAGTGGAAACAGTGACAGATTTTATTCCCTTAGGCTCCAAAACCACTGTAGGTGGTGATTGCAGCCACAAAATTAAAAGATACTTGCTCCTTGGAAGAAAAACTATGACAAACCTAGACGTTGTATTAGAAACCTGAGACATCACTTTGCCATAAAGGTCCGTATAGTCAAAGCTATGATTTTTCCAGTAGTCATGGATGGATGGGAGACTTGGACCATAAAGAAGACTGAGCCCAGAAGAACTGATGCTCTCAAACTGTGGTGTTGGTGAAGACTCTTGAGAGTCCCTTGGACACCAAGAAGATCAAACCAGTCAGTCCTAAAGGAATTCAACTATGAATATTCATTGGAAGGAATGATGCTGAAGCTGAAGCTCCAATACTTTGGTCACCTGATACAAAAAGCTGTTGCAAAAATCTTTTCAGTGGAAAAGATCCTGATGCTGGGGAAGATTGAGAGCAGGAGGAGAAGGGGATGACAAAGGATGAGATGGTTGGATGGCATCACTGATTCAATGGGCATGAGTTTGAGCAAACTCTGGAAGATAGTGAAGGACAAGGAAGCCTGGCATGATGCAGGCAATGGGGTGGCAAAGAGCTAGACATGACTGAGTGACTGAACAACAACAATAACAACTCAAAGACATGGAGGTCTGCAGTTTACCTGATGGAGAATTCACAATATCTGTTTTAAGGAAGTTCAGTGAGTGACAAGAAAACAGGAAGGCAATCCAGCAAGATCAAGAGAACAACACATTAATAAAATGAGAAATTTAATAGAGATAGAAATCATTTTTAAAAAGAATCAACAGAAATTTTGGACGTGGAGAATACAATGAATGAAATGAAAAATTCAATACAGAGTGTCAGTGGACCAGCAGAATGATCTCTCTTCAAGTAACTGGTGTGGTTTCTGATTCCTGGCTGGACCTTCACAGGTACCCAGGGAGCCTGGAACTGGCCATTCAAAGACCCAGGTGAGAGACAGGAGGACAGGGACGGGGGTGATTGTAGTGAAGATGAAGAAAGACGGACTGGCCAGACCCCCATGACTGAGTGGCAGTGGGCAGGAGACGCTGGTGCTAAGTAAAGACAGACGTGTTAAGAAGTGGTTGAAAATTACCTATTTCATAACACTGCCTCTAGCAACAGTTTAACATTTCTAGACTCCCCTGATAAAAACAATAAAACTGGATTCCTGTTTAAAGAAACTCAGCCCGTTTTCAGAAACTATTTCCCTATAGCCCCTGGAGAGGCTGTAAGTGGAAGGGGTCCTGCAAAGACTGACCTCTCAGCTGAAAGCGATCCTATACTGCCCAGGTTGGAACAGAGGTTATTTGTACTGAATCAGGATGTGCAATATAATAAACTAGGATGATTTCCCTCACTAAAATGGACCATCTCGTTTATAGAATGAGAAAAAGTTGCATATGGTGATTTAGTTATATATTCTAGTTTCTAGATCTAAATCTTGGCTCCACTTACAGCAATCTTAAACAAGTTACTTAATTTCTCTGTGCTTCCACTTCCTCTTCTATGAAGCACAGCTGTTAATAGTTCCTACCTCTCGTAGGATTGTGCTAGAGGATAAAATGAGATCATTCACGTAAAGCACTTTAGAAGGGCACCTGAATAAGTCATTATTTAGGCCTGACATTTCCACATTGTGGTTTTTCCCACTAAGCCCAGAAGAGCTCTGTGGAAGCCTTGGGAAGTGACAGGCTCTCGCTCATAATGGGTTTCCCAGTTCTCATGTCTCCCCCCATCCCCTTTTTCAAAAGAGCAATTTTAGGCTTACTGAAAAATCGGGAAGAGAGTTTCCACACACCCTCTCCTCCCTCCGGTCTCCTCCAGTGTCTTCTCTGTCGGCATACTGCGTTAGTGTAGTGCATTTTTTGTAACCGATGATGACATTGATGTATACAACTAGCTAAAGCCCTTAAGGGAATTCCCTGGTGGTTCAGTCGTTAGGTGCTTTCACTGACGTGACCAGAGTTCAATACCTGATTGGGGAACTAAGATCCCAAAAGCTGCATGGTGTGGACAAATTTTTAAAAATAAATAAAAATAAAGTCCATAATTTACATTAGAATTCACCTTTTGTGTTGTACATTCTATAGGTCTTGACCTGTAGCCATCATTATAGTCCCGCACGAAAGTTTCACTGCTCTAAACTCCTCTGTGCTCCATTTACTCATCCCTCCCTACCCCTATCTCAGCCCCCAAACCACCCATTTTTTCAGTCTCCATAATTTTGGCAGTCTTCATAATTTTTCCTTTTCCAGAATGTAGAGAATTGAAGTGACTGCAACTATAAGGATATTGAAATTTTTTTAATGGATTGGATATCCATTAAAATGGATTTGCTCAGCCATTTACATTAATGAGCATTTAAATGCAATAGGTATCATTTCAGGTGACAACATGAATGAATAAAGGTCAATGCTGTTGAATTTTTTGTTTGTTTGAAAAAAAGAGAGAATTGGAATTATACAGTATGTAGCCTTTTTCAGATTGGCTTCTCTCACTTGGCAATTTGCTTCAAGATATGCTTTCATGACTTGATAACTCATTTCCTTTTATAGCTGAAAATATTCCATTGTATGGATGTACCACTGTTTATCCACTCAAATACTGAAGAACAGCCATCTGGTTGCCTCTGTATCTTGGCAATTATGAATAAAGCTACTATAAACATTTATGTTGAGTTTTGTGAGGATATAGTTTTTCAACTCATTTGGATAGATACCAAGGAGCTCAATTGCTGGATCATGTGCTAAAAGTATGATTAGTTGTTTTTTGGTTGTTTTTAGGATTCTTTCTTTTCCGCCAAGTCATGTGGCATGCAAGACCTTAGTTCCCCCGACCAGGGATCAAGCCCAGCCCCCTGCGTAGAAGCACGGAGTCTTAACCACTGGACTGCCAGGGAAGTCCCAAGTATGTTTAGTTTTATAAGAAACTGCGAAACTGTATTCCAAGTGGCTATGCCATTTTATGTTTCTACCAGCAAATGAATGGATGCTTCACATCCTTGCCAGCATTTGGTATGGACAGTGTTTTGAATTTTAGCCATTCTAATAGATGTGTAGTTGTAACTCATTGTTTTAATTTGCAGTTCCCTAATGGGAAACCTATATGCAGGTCAGGAAGCAACAGTTAGAACTGGACATGGAACAACAGACTGGTTCCAAATACGAAAAGGAGTAGGTCAAGGCTGTATATTGTCACCCTGCTTATTTAACTTATATGCAGAGTACATCATGAGAAACGCTTGGCTGGATGAAGTACAAGCTGGAATCAAGACAGGAGAAATACCAATAATCTCAGATGTGCAGATGACACCACCCTTATGGCAGAAAGTGAAGAGGAGCTAAAGAGCCTCTTGATGAAAGTGAAAGAGGAGAGTGAAAAAGTTGGCTTAAAGCTCAACATTCAGAAAACTATGATCATGGCATCTGGTTCCATCACTTCATGGGAAGTAGATGGGGAAACAGTGGAAACAGTGTCAGGCTTATTTGGGGGGCTCCAAAATCACTGCAGATGGTGACTGCAGCCATGAAATTAAAAGACGCTTACTCCTTGGAAGGAAAGTTATGACCAACCTAGATAGCATATTCAAAAGCAGAGACATTACTTTGCCAACAAAGGTCCGTCGAGTCAAGGCTATGCTTTTTCCAGTGGTCATGTATGGATGTGAGAGTTGGACTGTGAAGAAAGCTGAGTGCCGAAGAATTGATGCTTTTGAACTGTGGTGTTGGAGAAGACTCTTGAGAGTCCCTTGGACTGCAAGGAGATCCAACCAGTCCATTCTGAAGGAGATCAGTCCTGGGTGTTCATTGGAAGGACTGATGCTAAAGCTGAATCTCCAATACTTTGGCCACCTCATGTGAAGAGTTGACTCATTGGAAAAGACTCTGATGCTGGGAGGGATTGGGGGCAGGAGGAGAAGGGGACAACAGAGGATGAGATGGCTGGATGGCATCACCGACTCGATGGACATGAATTTGGGTAGACTCCGGGAGTTGGTGATGTACAGGGAGGCCTGGTGTGCTGTGATTCATGGGGTCGAAAAGAGTTGGACACGACTGAGCGACTGAACTGAACTGAATGGCATATGATGCTGAGCATCTTTTATATGCTTATTTGTCATCCGTGTATCTTCTTTGGTGAAATAGCTGTTCAGATCTTGTACCCATTTTCTTTTTTGGCTGTGCTGCGTCTTCATTGCTGTGCACGGGTTTTTTCTAGTTGTGTCAAGTGGGGGCTACTCTCCTGTTGCGGAGCACAGGCTCTAGAGTGTTAGGGCTTCAGTAGTTGTGGTGCATGGCACTTGGAAGATTCCGCAAGATTCCGTGGCAGGTGGAATCTTCCCAGACTAGGGATCTAACCTGTGTCTTCTCCATTGGCAGGTGGATTCTTAACCACTGGACCACCAGGAAAGTTCCTTCTACCCATTTTTAATTGGGTCATTTTTCTTATTATTGTTCAGTTGTAGGAATTCTTTATATATTTTGGATATTAGTCCTTTACCAGATGTTTTTTGCAAATATTTTCTCCAAGTCTGTGGCTTTTTTCATTTTCTTAACAGTGTCCATCACAGAGCAGAATTTTTTAATTTTAATAAAGCCCAACTTAACAATTTTTTCTTTCATGGATAGTGATTTTTGGTGGTGTTTCTAAAAACTTACTGAAAAGCCAAGGTCATTAGTTGTTCTCTTATGTTATCTTCAGGAGTTTTATAATTTAGCATTTACATTAGGTCTTTGAGGCACAGTTAATTTTTGTGAAATATCTCTCTCTAGATTTTTTTTACATGTGCATATCCAGTTTTTCCAGTGCCATTTGTTGAAAAGACTATCCTTTGCCCACTGAATTGTTTTTATTTTTCAAAGATAAGTTGATTACATTTATGTGGTCAGTTTCTAGGCTCTCTATTCTGTTTCACTGATGTTTGTCTATTCTTTCACCAACACCATACTGTTTTGATTATTGTAGCTTTATATAAACTCTTGGCGTTGGATAGAGACAGTTTTCCAACTTTGTTGCCGTTCTTTGATATTGGATTGGCTATTACTGGTCTTTTGCTTCTTCATATAAAATCTAGGATCACTTGGTTGATATCTACAAGATAACTTGCTAGAATTTTGATTAGGATTACTGAAAGAGAAACTCCCCAGGTCAGTAGAGGCCCAATATGCTACTGGAGATCAGTGGAGAAATAACTCCAGAAAGAATGAAGGGATGGAGCCAAAACAAAAAGAATACCCAGCTGTGGATGTGTCTGGTGATAGAAGCAAAGTCCGATGCTGTAAAGAGCAATACAGCATAGGAACCTGGAATGTCAGGTCCATGAATCAAGGCAAATTGGAAGTGGTCAAACAAGAGATGGCAAGAGTGAATGTTGACATTCTAGGAATTAGCGAACTAAAATGGACTGGAATAGGTGAATTTAACTCAGATGACCATTATATCTACTACTGTGGGCAGGAATCCCTCAGAAGAAATGGAGTGGCCATCATGGTCAACAAAAGAGTCCGAAATGCAGTACTTGGATGCAATCTCAAAAATGACAGAATGATCTCTGTTCGTTTCCAAGGCAAACCATTCAATGTCACAGTAATCCAAATCTATGCCCCAACCAGTAACGCTGAAGAAGCTGAAATTGAACGGTTCTATGAAGACCTACAAGACCTTTAAGAACTAACACCCAAAAAAGATGTCCTTTTCATTATAGGGGACTGGAATGCAAAAGTAGGAAGTCAAGAAACACCTGGAGTAACAGGCAAATTTGGCCTTGGAACACAGAATGAAGCAGGGCAAAGACTAACAGAGTTTTGCCAAGAAAATGCACTGGTCATAGCAAATACCCTCTTCCAACAACACAAGAGAAGACTCTATACATGGACATCACCAGATGGTCAACACCGAAATAAGATCGATTATATTCTTTGCAGCCAAAGATGGAGAAGCTCTATACAATCAGCAAAAACAAGACCAGAAGCTGACTGTGGTTCAGACCATGAACTCCTTATTGCCAAATTCAGACTGAAATTGAAGAAAGTAGGGAAAACTACTAGACCATTCAGGTATGACCTAAATCAAATCCCTTATGATTATACAGTGGAAGTGAGAAATAGATTTTAAGGGCCTAGATCTGATAGATAGAGTGCCTGATGAACTATGGAATGAGGTTCGTGACATTGTACGGGAGACAGGGATCAAGACCATCCCCATGGAAAAGAAATGCAAAAAAGCAAAATGGCTGTCTGGGGAGGCCTTGCAAATAGCTGTGAAAAGAAGAGAAGTGAAAAGCAAAGGAGAAAAGGAAAGATATAAACATCTAAATGCAGAGTTCCAAAGAATAGCAAGAAGAGATAAGAAAGCCTTCTTCAGTGATCAATGCAAAGAAATAGAGGAAAACAACAGAATGGGAAAGACTAGGGATCTCTTCAAGAAAATCAGAGATACCAAAGGAACATTTCATGCCAAGGATGGGCACGATAAAGGACAGAGATGGTGTGGACCTAACAGAAGCAGAAGATATTAAGAAGAGGTGGCAGGAATACACAGAAGAACTGTACAAAAAAGAGCTTCAAGACCCAGATAATCATGATGATGTGATCACTGACCTAGAGCCAGACATCTTGGAATGTGAAGTCAAATGGGCCTTAGAAAGCATCACTACGAACAAAGCTAGTGGAGGTGATGGAATTCCAGTGGAGCTATTCCAAGTCCTGAAAGATGATGCTGTGAAAGTGCTGCACTCAATATGCCAGCAAATTTGGAAAACTCAGCAGTGGCCACAAGATTGGAAAAGGTCAGTTTTCATCCCAATCCCAAAGAAAGGCAATGCCAAGGAATGCTCAAACTACCAAACAATTGTACTCATCTCACACGCTAGTAAAGTAATGCTCAAAATTCTCCAAGCCAGGCTTCAGCAATATGTGAACCGTGAACTTCCTGATGTTCAAGCTGGTTTTAGAAAAGGCAGAGGAACCAGAGATCAAATTGCCAACATCCGCTGGATCATGGAAAAAGCAAGAGAGTTCCAGAAAAACATCTATTTCTGCTTTATTGACTATGCCAAAGCCTTTGACTGTGTAGATCACAATAAACTATGGAAAATTCTGAAAGAGATGGAAATACCAGACCACCTGATCTGCCTCTTGAGAAATCTGTATGCAGGTCAGGAAGCAACAGTTAGAACTGGTCATGGAACAACAGACTGGTTCCAAATAGGAAAAGGAGTACGTCAAGGCTGCATATCGTCACCATGTTTATTTAACTTATATGCAGAGTACATCATGAGAAATGCTGGACTGGAAGAAACACAAGTTGGAATCAAGATTGCCGGGAGAAATATCAATAACCTCAGATATGCAGATGACACGACTCTTATGGCAGAAAGTGAAGAGGGGCTAAAAAGCCTCTTGATGAAAGTGAAAGTGGAGAGTGAAAAAGTTGGCTTAAAGTTCAACATTCAGAAAACGAAGATCATGGCATCTGGTCCCATCACTACATGGGAAATAGATGGGGAAACAGTGGAAACAGTGTCAGACTTTGTTTTTCTGGGCTCCAAAATCACTGCAGATGGTGACTGCAGCCATGAAATTAAAAGACGCTTACTCCTTGGAAGGAAAGTTATGACCAACCTAGATAGCATATTCAAAAGCAGAGACATCACTTTGCCAACAAAGGTTCGCCTAGTCAAGGCTATGGTCTTTCCTGTGGTCATGTATGGATGTGAGAGCTGGACTGTGAAGAAGGCTGAGCGCCGAAGAATTGATGCTTTTGAACTGTGGTGTTGGAGAAGACTCTTGAGAGTCCCTTGGACTGCAAGAAGATCCAACCAGTCCATTCTGAAGGAGATCAGCCCTGGGATTTCTTTAGAAGGAATGATGCTAAAGCTGAAACTCCAGTATTTTGGCCACCTCATGCGAAGAGTTGACTCATTGGAGAAGACTCTGATGCTGGGAGGGATTGAGGGCAGGAGGAGAAGGGGACGACAGAGGATGAGATGGCTGGATGGCATCACTGACTTGATGGGTGTGAGTCTGGGTGACCTCTGGGAGCTGGTGATGGACAGGGAGGCCTGGCGTGCTGCGGTTCATGGGGTCGCAAAGAGTCGGACACGACTGAGCGACTGATCTGATCTGAATCAATAGACCAAATTAGGAAGAACTGGCATCTTGACAATATTGATTTTTCCTATCCATGTACATGGACTAGCTTCCTTACTAAGACTGGACCATAAACGCCTTCCTGGTTGGGGCATCAAAACAAGACAGGAGAGGCTTCCCTGGGGGTTCAGTGGCTAAGAGTCTGAGCTCCCAAAGCGAGGGGCCGAGGGTCAATCTCTGGTCAGGGAACTAGATCCCACATGCTGCAACTAAGAGTTAGTGAGCTGCAACTAAAAGATCTTGGATGCAGCAACTAAGACTCAGTGCAGCAAAATAAATAAATAAATAAATAATTTTAAAAATCAAAACAATGCAGGCATCCCCTTTTTCAGGAAGCCTACAGAGCCGGCTCAAGCTGGCAGAACTCCTCCTCCAAATGCTGTGCAGACCTCTATCAACTGCACTTTTGTCTGGAATTAGAAGTGTCTCTCTTACTGGTCACCAGGTTAAAGCCAGGAGTCTATGCCAGAATTAGGTCTAATGGAGAAACCCAACCTTGAGCAGAAATATTTCTAAAATAGTTCCTATACTGAGGCATGCCAAGGTGAGGACCAGGGAAAATAAGACCAGCAGAGCAAGCCAACAGGGGCCTGCTAAGACAACTTCCTCAGGGGGACCACACAGACAGTGCAGTACCTACCTGCTTCCCTCTTACATTTTAGGAGGGATGGAATCCAGGATAAGGTGGACACTTGGGAAATGTAATGAAATTATCTATCTCTGGAGCAGTCTGTGTAGTTCTCAAGATCAGGCTGTGTCAGATTCCTCAGAGCACAGGACTGGCAGAAAGCAGCCTCAGTACATACTTAACCTGAACTGATCCTTAGGAAGCCCACGGCAATACAGTGGGGGGCAGTACAACACACAAGTGGTCACCCCACAAGCTCTCACGTCAATTTACTCTGGCCCTTCTCTCCACGGAGAGTCAGAGAATAGGCTTCCCTGACTTGGACAAGTGCTCCATCAAGAGGATTCAGAGACCTCAGCACTAAGACCCAACTCTCTGGGAACCAGATAAGTGCAGTGCCCACCCTGAAGCTGAGAGCCTGGGTACATCCAAGCTGCCTTTCTGGGAGGCCTCAAGGGACCAGCACAGGAGATGCATGTCAGAGATGCCCTCAGAAACAGAGAGAGCCAGGGCCACGGCCAAGGTATGCAACACAAGCAGGCTTTAATGGAGGGTGTCTAAGCAGGGTGACCCTAACCTCTTTGGTTCCAGCGATTTCTCTTCTGCTCAGGTCAGAGGCAGGAAGAAGGCCTGTTTTCTAGAGAGTCAGTCTCCATCCCCAAGCTGTTTTACATGCCACTTCATATCTCTCTCCCTCTAGTTGGCTTGCAGTCTGTTTTCAAGCATCTTCCTTCCTTGAGAACAGGAGTTGTCTTCTCACCTTCATCTATGTTTGGAGGCACTAGGTATAAGAGAAGGCACCTGGGATTAATCTGCCTTTACACTAGCTGTTCCCTCTGCCTAGGGTACTCTTCCCCAGATATCTGCATGGCCACCTCCCTCATCTCCTTCACCCTTCAGATCATTACTGAAATGTCACCTTCTCAACAAGATACAATCTGCTCCCTCTGCCAACCCCCAGGGTTCCCTATCTCCCTTACTTTGCTCTATATTTTTCACAGCTGTCAATAAGTTCTCTGTCTTTGCTTTTTCTGCAGTTTGAATATGATATACCTAGTTATATCATCACATTACATAATATATAATACATATATATACATACAGACAGTGTTTTAGTATTACTAGAATGTTAGCTCCATAAGAGCAGGAGTTTTCGTTCATTTTGTTCAACACAAAGCACAAAGGGCTTCCCTGTTGGCTCAGCGGTAAAGAATCTGCCTGCAATATAGGAGACTCGGGCTGGATCCCTGGGTTGGGAATATCCCCTGAAGAAGGAAATGGCCACCCACTCCAGTATTCTTGTCTGGGAAATCCCATGGACAGAAGGAGCCTGGCGGGGTACAGTTCATGGGGTTGCAAGAGTCAGACACGACATAGTGACTAAACCACCACCACCAAAGCTCACAGAAATGACAAACAAAAAGCACTCAACAAACAAGCGTGTGAATGAAAAGGGAAACCCAAGTTCAGATCCCACCCGGTCAGTTATTAGCCGGCTGTGTGCCTTTGGCAATTTGCTTCTCCCTCAACCACAGTTTCTTCATTTATGAGATTGGAGTCCAAGCACCCACCTCACTGGATTATGCCTGCCTGTGAAGTGCCTGTCAGGATGCTAGGCATGGAGACATAGTTAACCATTTTGGCCAACTGATATAATCACTGCCTCTCACACTCTTCACCTTCCATCTGTTATAAGTACCCGTTACTCAGGGCTATCACAGAGGCAATTAATGCATCAGAGCCTTCAACTCTGAGGCTGTGATGAGGGCAGGAGGGCATGAGGCCATGAATAGCCACAGATCGCGGGATTCTCTTTTTCCTAGGCTACTTGAGCTGACTCAGGGGCAGCTGACCCCAGATTCTCAGCTCTCAGTTACATGGCAGCCACAGATCTGGAACGAGTCTTCTGGTCCTGTGAGAAATCTGAGCCCTCCTTTGACCTGCTAAACCACCTCTGACACACTCGATTTTCTAAGCCCTCTGATCAAGTCTGCAGCAGGGAAAGGGACTCAGCTCACCAGGACCTCACAGGTGTGTGGAGAAGATCAGGCCACTGTGTGCACACAAACACCTCCTGCCACTTGGCACCTGTGGGATGAAAAGGAGATGCTCAAAGAGCAATTCCCAAGTCAGAGGTTAGTGTCCCATATCCTGCCTCCACTGCTCAACAGTTGGGATTCTTTGGTTTCCGAGGGTCTCCAAACTTCATTGTGTTTAGCAGTAACATGAGGACAGTAACACTCAGTGGATTGTTACAGTGAGATACAGTTCTGAAGTGATGTCGCATGTGCCTGGCACCTCATTACGTCATCTTCAAACACCAGATGAGTTCTGTAGGACCACCTCATCAGTGGGGGTTAGAGCACTAGGAGGCATACAAACTATGGCTGTGAGATAGGAAGGAGGGAAACGCATCATGCCCACAGGACTGTTTAGCTCAGTCGACCAGAGAGGGAACAGCTTTCTCCAAAATCTGAAAAAATAATTTTTTGTTTGTCAATTTATTTACTAATTTCTAATTGGGGTATAGTTAGTTTACAACATTATATGTTTCAGGGTACAACATAGTGATTCACAATTTTTAAATATTATACTCCATTTGGGAATTCCCTCGTTGTCCAGTAGTTAGAACTTGGCACTTTCAAGGCCGGGGCCCTGGTTCAATCCCTTCTTGGCGAATTAAGATCCCACAAGACATGCGGCACAGCCAAGAAAAAAAGATTATACTCCATTTATAGTTATGATAAAATATTGGCTAAATTCTCTGTGCTGCACAGTGTATCCTTGTAACTTATTTTATACATAGTAGTATGAACCCTACCTTTATCTTGCCCCTCCCCTTCCCTCTCCCCAGTGATAACCACTAGTCTGTTCATTGTATCTGTGAGTCTGTTTTTTTTTTTCGTTATATTCACTACTTTGTTTTATATTTTTGTTTTATCTTTTAGATTCCACATATGAGTGATATCATACAGTATTTGTCTTTGTCTGATCTAATTCACTTAGTATAATATCCTCCAGGTCCATTCATATTGTTGCAAATGGCAACATTTCATTCTTTATTATGGTTGGGTTGTAGTCCATCGTGTGTGTGTGTGTGTGTGTGTGTGTGTGTGTGTGTGTGTGTATCACATCCTTTTTATTCATTCATCTGTTGATTGACACTTAGGTTGCTTCCATATCTTGGCTATTGTAAATAATGCTACTATGAACACGGGCATATATATATCTTTATGAAATAGTGTTTTCGTTTTCTTCAGATAATGAAATTCCAGAAGTGAAATTGCTGGATCATATGTTAGTTCAACTTTTAGTTTTTTGAGGACACTCCATACGGTTTTCTACAGTGGCTACACCAATTTATATCCCCACAAATAGTTTACAAAGGTTCCCTTTTCTTGACATCCTCACCAACACTTGTTACAAAGTCTGAAATTTTAATTTCTTTTTAAAAAATATTTATTGATTTGGCTGCATCAGGTCTTAGTTGAGGCACAGAAGATCTTTGATCTTCATTGTGTCATGTAGGATCCTTAGTTGTGACATGAGAACTCATTTGCAGCACGTGGGATCTAGTTCTCCAACCAGGGATGGAAACAGGGCCATCGGCATTGGGTGCCTGGAGTCTTAGTCACTGCACTGGACCACCAGGGAAGCCCTTGAAATTTTAATTTCTAATCCTCTCTGTCTGCAAAGCAAAACTGATTCTGCAAATTATAATCTTCAGTTGATGACCAGAATTTAGGGAGGTATGAATGTGTTGTATGTGTATATCATAAACCAAGAAACACAATTTATTCATGTCTTTATTCGCTCTAGGAATGTTTATTCACCAACTCTGTGCTGTGCCTTCTGCTAGGGGCCCCTGCAATGAGATACAGGCTCTGCGTTCAAGGAGCTCACAGGTTATGGAGGAGATGAGCACACAAACGATCCCAATAAGATTGGCATGGTATTTCATGAGAAACACTCAAGGGTTACAATACAAGTTCAGCAGAAGTGCAATTATCCTGGCAGACGTGTGTGTGTGTGTGTGCGCACGCATGCGCACGCATACATGCGCTCACTTGTGCCCAACTCTTTCTGACCCTATGGACTCTAGTGATCCAGGCTCCCCTGTTCATGGGATTCCCCAGGCCCACATTGGAGTGGGCTGCCATTTCCTACTCCAGGGGATACTCCCAACCCAGGGATTGAACCTGTGTCTCTTGTATCTCCTGCACCGCAGGTGGATTCTTTACTGCGGAGGCACCAAGGAAGCCCAATTATGCTAGAAGGGGAGTTCAGAAAAAGCTCGTCTGGGCTTTTTTTGAAACATGAGTAAAACATGCAGAGAGGAAGGAAGAGGCAAAGGTCATGCTCTATGCTCTGCTGGATCACTGGGCTGGAGAGGTCAATGGAAGGGCCAGATCATTCAGGGCCTTCAATATGAAGGAGCATAATGTGCCAGGCTGGGCATACTGGCAGTGCTATTGACATTCCCTTGTGCTACTGACATTCCAGTTTCCCAGACTCATACATGACTCAATGCTGGTAACTTAAAAAGAAAGAGCAGCACCCAGCTGCTCTCTATATCTTTTTTATTTTAAAAAAGATATTACTTTCCCCATATAAATTTTTAATTTGGTATGTTTTATTTTCATTTTTATTCAGTTCAAGAAATTATTTATTTTTTTGGCCAAGTGGCATGCAGGAGCTTATTTCCCTGACCAGGGATCAAACCCATACCCCCTGCAGTGAAACCACTGGTCCATGCCATAGCATGGACATACTATAGCTTATTTAATATTTACTATTAACAGACATATAGGATATTTTTAATTTGGTGCCATTAGAAACATTGAATGTAATGAAATCTTCCCACATACAACTTTGTGCACATGTGCAAGTATTTCTTCAGTTCAGTCGTTCAGTCGTGTCTGACTCTTTGCAACCCCATGGACTACAGCACACCAGGCTTCCCTGTCCATCACCAACTCCCAAGCTTACTCAAACTCATGTCCATCAAGTCGGTGATGCCATCCAATCATCTCATCCTCTGTTGTCCCCTTCTCCTCCTGCCTTCAATCTTTCCCAGCATCAAGGTCTTTTCCAAGGAGTCAGCTCTTTGCATCAGGTGGCCAAAGTATTGGAGTTTCAGCTTCAGCATCAGTGCTTCCAATGAGTATTCAGGGTTGATTTCCTTTAGGATTGAATAGTTTGATCTCCTTTGAGTCCAAGAGACTCTCAAGAGTCTTCACCAACACCACAGTCCAAAAGCATCAATTCTTTGGCACTCAGCTTTCTTTATAGTCCAAATCTCACATCCATACATGACTACTGGAAAAACCAGAGCTTTGGCTAGATGGACCTTTGTTGGCAAAGTGATGTCTCTGCTTTTTAATGTGCTATCTAGGTTGGTCATAACTTTTCTTCCAAGGAGTAAGCGTCTTCTAATTTCATGGCTAAGGTCACCATCTGCAGTGATTTTGGAGCCCAAGAAAATAAAGTCTGTCACTGTTTCCATTGTTTCTCCATCTATTTGCCATGAAGTGATGGGACTGGGTGCCATGATCTTCATTTTCTGAATGTTGAGCTTTAAGCCAACTTTTTCATTCTCCTCTTTTGCTTTCATCAAGAGGCTCTTTAGTTCTTCTTCACTTTCTTCCATAAGGGTGTTGTCATCTGCATGTCTGAGGTTATTGATATTTCTCCCAGCAGTCTTGATTTCAGCTTGTGTTTCATCCAGCATGGCATTTCTTGTGATGTACTCTGCATATAAATTAAATGAGCAAGGTGACAATATACAGCCTTGATGTACTCCTTTCCTGATTTGGAACCAATCTGTTGTTCCATGTCTTATTCTAACTGTTGCTTCCTGACCTGCATACAGATTTCTCACGAGGCAGGTCAGATGGTCTGGTATTCCCACCTCTTTCAGAATTTTCCACAGTTTGTTGTGATCCACACAGTCAAAGGCTTTGGGGTAGTCAATAAAACAGAATTAGATGTTTTTCTAAAACTCTCATGCTTTTTAGATGATCCAATGATGTTGGCAATTTGATCTCTGGTTCCTCTGCCCCTTCTAAGTCCAGCTTGAACATCTGGAAGTTCATGGCTCACATACTGTTGAAGCCTACTTGGAGAATTTTGAGCATTACTTTGCTAGCATGTGAGATGAGTGCAATTGTGCAGTAGTTTGAGCATTCTTGGGCATTGCCTTTCTTTGGGACTGGAATGAAAACACCTTTTCCAGTCCTGTGGCCACTGCTGAGTTTTCCAAATTTGCTGGCATGTTGAGTGCAGCACTTTCACAACATCATCTTTTAGGATTTGAAATAGCTGAGCTGGAATTGCATCACCTCCACTAGGTTTGTTCATAGTGATGCTTCCTAAAGCCCACTTGACTTCACATTCCAGGATGCCTGGCTCTAGGTGAATGACCACACCATCGTGGTTATCTGGGTCATGAAGATCTTTTTTGTATAGTTCTTCTGTGTATTCTTGCCACCTCTTCTTAATATCTTCTGCTTCTGTTAGGTCCATACCATTTCTGTCCTTTATTGTGCTCATCTTTGCATGAAATGTTCCCTTGGTATCTCTAATTTTCTTGAAGAGATCTCTAGTCTTTCCCATTCTATTGTTTTCCTCTATTTCTTTGCATTGATCACTTAGGAAGGCTTTCTTATCTCTCTTTGCTATTCTTTGGAACTCTGCGTTCAAATGGGTATATCTTTCCCTGTCTTAGGGATGGATATTGAGTGAAGCTGCTAAATCAAGAGTAGAAATATTTTAACTTTTAAAAGGTACTTGAGGAAGCTTCCCTGGCGCTCCAGTGGCTGAGACTCTACACTCTCAACGCAGAGGCCTCAGGGTCAAGCCCTGGTCGGGGAATTATATTCCACATGCCAAAACTAAGACTCGGTACAGCCAAATAAGTAAATATTTTAAAAAGAAATGGAATGCCCCAGTGAGACCAAGTTACTATAGTTCTCATTGCAGTATAACTTTGAACAGGATTGAGAAATTCCAATTCATGCTAAAAGAACGCTATGGCCACATCAGATCAGATCAGATCAGATCAGTCGCTCAGTTGTGTCCGCCTCTTTGCGACCCCATGAACCGCAGCACGCCAGGCCTCCCTGTCCATCACCAGCTCCCGGAGGTCACTCAGACTCACATGCATCGAGTCAGTGATGCCATCCAGCCATCTCATCCTCTGTCGTCCCCTTCTCCTCCTGCCCTCAATCCCTCCCAGCATCAGAGTCTTCTCCAATGAGTCAACTCTTCGCATGAGGTGGCCAAAATACTGGAGTTTCAGCTTTAGCATCATTCCTTCTAAAGAAATTCCAGGATTGATCTCCTTCAGAATGGACTGGTTGGATCTTCTTGCAGTCCAAGGGACTCTCAAGAGTCTTCTCCAACACCACAGTTCAAAAGCATCAATTCTTCGGCGCTCAGCCTTCTTCACAGTCCAGCTCTCACATCCATACATGACCACAGGAAAGACCATAGCCTTGACTAGGCGAACCTTTGTTGGTAAAGTAATGTCTCTGCTTTTGAATATGCTATCTAGGTTGGTCATAACTTTCCTTCCAAGGAGTAAGCGCCTTTTAATTTCATGGCTGCAGTCACCATCTGCAGTGATTTTGGAGCCCAGAAAAACAAAGTCTGACACTGTTTCCACTGTTTCCCCATCTATTTCCCATGTAGTGATGGGACCAGATGCCATGATCTTCGTTTTCTGAATGTTGAGCTTTAAGCCAACCTTTTCACTCTCCACTTTCACTTTCATCAAGAGGCTTTTTAGCCCCTCTTCACTTTCTGCCATAAGAGTCGTGTCATCTGCATATCTGAGGTTATTGATATTTCTCCCAGCAATCTTGATTCCAACTTGTGTTTCTTCCAGTCCAGCATTTCTCATGATGTACTCTGCATATAAGTTAAATAAACATGGTGACAATATGCAGCCCTGACGTACTCCTTTTCCTATTTGGAACCAGTCTGTTGTTCCATGACCAGTTCTAACTGTTGCTTCCTGACCTGCATACAGATTTCTTAAGAGGCAGATCAGGTGGTCTGGTATTCCCATCTCTTTCAGAATTTTCCATAGTTTATCGTGATCTACACAGTCAAAGGCTTTGGCATAGTCAATAAAGCAGAAATAGATGTTTTTCTGGAACTCTCTTGCTTTTTCCATGATTCAGCAGATGTTGGCAATTTGATCTCTGGTTCCTCTGCCTTTTCTAAAACCAGCCTGAACATCAGGAAGTTCACGGTTCATACCTGAATATTATTGGTCCATGGGCCATGGTTTTAGATCTGTAAGAGCTGGGTTCCTTTACTAGAAAAATAGAGTCCAGAAACCCAGACCATCCCTTGCCAGCTGGGACTACCTTTGTGCAGTGATTTCCAATGGCAGCCTACACCAGTTTCTCACTTAGATGGATGCCACTCACGAGCAGCTTGTAACAAGGAGCACGGAAAAAGGCCCAAGATGGAAGTCACCTCATCGACTGTCTCAACCTTTTTAATGCTTCTGAATCTTTAGAGATAAAAATTCTTTTTCATTTCAAGTTTCATTTATCTAACATAAGTCAAGTTCAACATCTTTTCATGCTCCTTGGCATGTGGACTCTTCCCAAACCAGGGACTGAACTCATGTCCTCTGCATTCGAAGGTGGACTCCTATCCACTGTGCCACCAAGGAAGTCCTCAAATGTTTCTTGAGGCTATTGCCTCAGTTAATTGAGAATTCACATCTTTTGTCCATATTTTATTTTGAGTTGATTTGTAAAGTTCTTCTTATACTTTGACTACAATTTTTTTGTTTAATATATATGTTGGCAGTTAGTTCCTCCTAGTCTAGTCGGAGAAGGCAATGGCACCCCACTCCAGTACTCTTGACTGGAAAATCCCATGGACAGAGGAGCCTGGTAGGCTGCAGCCCATGGAATTGGTAAGAGTCAAACACGATTGAGTGACTTCACTTTCACTTTTCACTTTTGTGCATTGGAGAAGGAAATGGCAACCTACTCCAGTGTTCTTGCCTGGAGAATCCCAGGGACAGGGAAGCCTGGTGGGCTGCCGTCTATGAGGTCTCACAGAATCGGACACAACTGAAGGGACTTAGCAGCAGCAGCAGTCTATTGCCTATCTTCTAACTTTGGTCATACAGAAGTTTTAAATTTTGATAGAGTAAAATTTATCACTGTTTTCCTCTACTGCTTCATTGTTTTTGGTCTTCTTAAAGAAGGCCTCCCCTACCTTTAGATATCATTTTCAATGGCTGCACAACATTTCATTGTATAATTTGTGAAATTCTCTCTTACTACTGAAAATTTAAGTTGTTATATCCCTTCACTAACATAAATAATGCCATGAAAAATTAGTGTTCAACTTGATTTTTAAAAAAATTTTGGCCATGCCACATGGCATGTGGGATCTTAGTTTCCCAACCAGGGATCAAACCCATGCCCTTTGCATTGGAAGCATGAAGTCTTAACTACTGGATTTCTAGGAAAATCCCTCAACTTGATATTTTAAACATATATCTTAGTTCCTAGCCGGGGAAGGCAATGGCACCCCACCCCAGTACTTTTGCCTGGAAAATCCCATGGACGGAGGAGCCTGGTAGGCTCCAGTCCGTGGGGTCGCTAAGCGTCGGACACGACTGAGCGACTTCACTTTCACTTTTCACTTTCATGCATTGGAGAAGGAAATGGCAACCCACTCCAGTGTTCTTGCCTGGAGAATCCCAGGGACAGGGGAGCCTGGTGAGCTTCTGTCTATGGGGTCGCACAGAGTCGGACACGACTGAAGCGACTTAGCAGCAGCAGCAGCAGTAGTTCCTAGCAAACTTAGCATAATAGATGTTTCTTGAATTGGAGAGGGGAAAATGCAGAACAGTTTTTCCAAACTGACTCAAGGCATGTTTTTAAAAAAAAATGTAATTAAAAAAAAATGCAGCCAATGTCAACCAAATTGTTGGAGAATTAGCTGTACGAATGTACTTCTCCTTTAGCCCATCTAATCAAGAATTGGTGGTGGTGGTGGTGGTGGTTTAGTCACTAAGCTGTGTCTGACTCTTTGCAACCCCATGGACTGCAGCCTGCCAGGCTCCTCTGTCCATGGGATTTCCCAGGCAAGCATACTAGAGTGGGTTGCCGTTTCCTTCTCCCAGGGGATCTTCCCGACCCAGGGATCAAACCTGCATCTCTTGCACTGCAGGCAGATTCTTTACCAACTGAGCCACCAAGGAAGCCCGATCGAGAACCGACTTGGCCTCTAAAATCTAGGCATGGAAGTAAAGCTTCATCTTCCCTCTAAGGCTGCCCTTCCAAAGGGTATGACAACTACCTGGGATGGGACTTCAGCCACCTACCTGAGTTTCCTTCTTACTGTGACTTCAGCTTTAGGGTGCCCTTTGCTTGGTGAGTCTTCAAGGTTTAACTATGAGAAGGTGGTAAATGGACCTGAGAAGATGAGGTAGAGGGAAGAGAAGTCTCCTGCTGAGCTGCCACAGATCTGTGAGAGGCAGCTGTATTTCCAGCAGATGGAGCTTCATATGCCGGGGGTAGGGCTTCATTTCCAGCTGGTGGGGCTCCATATCCTGCAGGTGGGGCTCCATATCCCCCAGGTGGGGCTCCATATCCCCCAGGTGGGGCACCATATCCCCCAGGAGGGACTCCATATCCCCCAGGTGGGGCTCCATATCCCCCAGGTGGGACTCCATATCCCCCAGGTGGGGCTCCATATCCCACAGGTGGGGCTCCATATCCCATAGGTGGAGCTCCATATCCCATAGGTGGAGCTCCATATCCCCCTGGTTGGGCTCCATATCCTGGTGGAGTTCCATATTCCCCTGGTTGGGCTCTATATCCTGGTGGTGGGGGTCCATAGATCACAATTGGATATGCTGAGAAGAAAAAAAAAAAAAATCAGTTACTCATTTTTTAGAGCAGACAAGGAATAAGTAAGAAGGAGGTGGAAGATAAAAAAAATACTGAAGCAGACTGACACAGGAAGAGAATTCAGACAGAACAATGCAAAAGCCTTATCCTTCAGCCATCACCAGTTGAATGCTTTAACATTTCCTGTTGTGGAGGAATTCAAATTAACATGAAAATAACCTATAGTTAAATCTCTACATACTAATAGTTGTACACAGATACATGCTTAACTCAGTAAAGTTTGTTTTGATAATTAAAAAAATGCTCAATGAGGAATATGTATTTGGGAAATAGAGAAGAGATAAATTTTTAAAAGTCATCTGTAATTCCATCATCAAAGACAAAAACTTATTATTTTGGTATATTTATAGGTAGGATCTCTGTTAATATTTTTTATACAGTCATGATTATGAAAATTATACAATTTTTAAAAATCTGGCTCTTTTTATTTGACATTGTGAGAATGTTGTTTATATTATTTTTTCTTTTTTTCCTGGCTGCTCTGCATGGCTTGTGGGATCTTAGTTTCTTAACCAGGGATTGAACCTGGCCCTCAGTAATGAAAATGCCAAGTCCTAACCACTGGACTGCCAAGAAAGTTCTTTATATCATTAATGTACTTCACAGATTAAAATCTGCACACTATTTTATCATATGGATAAATGTTACTTATGATAAGTGCTACCTGATTGTCAGAGAGTTATGTTGCTTCCAACTTTCCAATTAATATTATAATAAACATGGGTTTTATTTATTTTCTTGGCTACATTCCCAAAATGATTTAACTGTGTCAGCATGAATGGATAACTGTCAAGTTATTTTTCTATAATCCATATTTAATATTTATGCTATCTAGAAAAAAATTAAAAGAATTATCATTAAGATGCTCAAAGAACAAAAGGAAAAATGTATATAAAGTCAAGAAAAGTGATATATGAACAAAATAGAAACAGCAGTAAAGAGATAGAAAACATAACAGGAAACCAAAACAAACAAAGTTCTGGAGCTGAAAAGTGCAATAACTGAAATTGAAAATTCACTAGAGGGATTCAAATTCATACTTGAATAGGCAAAAGAGAGAACCAGTAAACCTGAATACAAAACAATAAAAGCTGTAGATAGAGAGGAATAGAAAGAAAAAGATTGAAGGAAAGTGAACAGAGCCCAAGGGACCAGCGGGACACTACCAAGGAGACCAACATATACATTGTGGAAGTTTCAGAAAAAGAAGAAAAAGAGAAAGATGTAGAGAAAGTATTTGAAGAAATAATGACAGAAAACTTCTCAAACCTGATGAAACACATGAATATAAACATCCAAGAAGCTCAATAAACTCCAAATAAGATGAACTCAAAGAGATCCACACCGACACATTATCAGATCAGATCAGTCGCTCAGTCGTGTCCGACTCTTTGCGACCCCATGAACTGCATGCAGCACGCCAGGCCTCCCTGTCCATCACCAACTCCCGGAGGTCACTCAGACTCACATCCATCGAGTCAGTGATGCCATCCAACCATCTCATCCTCTGTCGTCCCCTTCTCCTCCCACCTTCAATCTTTCCTAGCCTCAGGGTCTTTTCAAATGAGTCAGCTCTTCGCATCAGGTGGCCAAAGTATTGGAGTTTCAGCTTCAGCATCAGTCCTTCCAATGAATATTCAGGACTGATTTCCTTTAGGATGGACTGTTTGGATTTCCTTGCAGTCCAAGGGACAGCAGCAAGAGAGAAGTGAATAACATACAAGAGATCCTCAGTAAGAAGATTAGCAAATTTCTCTTCAGGAATGTTGGAGGCCAGAAATAAACTATCCAACAAGAATCCTATATCTGGCCAAACTCCTTTCAGATAGAGAAAGAAAGTAAGACGTTTCCAGATAAACAAAACCTGAGGGAGTTAATTACAACTAGACTTGTTCTGCAAGAAATGCTTAAGGGAGTCAAATGAATGGACACTAGATAATAATATGAAGCTATATGAAAAAATAAATATCTCAATAAAGGTAAATCATTGAGCAATTATAAAAGTCAATATTATTATAACAAAGGTTTGTAATTTCATTTTTGTTTTCTACATAACTTAAGAGACTAATGCATTTAAAGGAAATATTAGATTATGTGTTTGGGGACACAGTGTATAGAGATATAATTTTGTGATATCAACTAAAAGGAGTGAGATGGAGGGCTTCTAAAGGTACAGAATATGTGTATGTTATTGAAGTTAAGATTGTAAAATTCAAATCAGTGTTATAACTTTAGGATGTTAAATGTAACCCCCATGGTAGACACACCCAAAAAAAAAGCTACAAAATATAACCAAAGGAAATGAGAAAGGAATTCAAACTTTTCACTATCAAAAAATCAACTAAACACAAAAGAATACAGTGATGCAGAAAATGAGGGACAAAAAAGCTATAAGGCATATAAAAACCAAATAGTAAAACAGTAGAAGTAAAGCTACCATCATCAGTAATTACTTTAAATGCAAATGGATTAAATTCCCCAATCAAAAGATAGAGATTGGCAGAATGAATGAAAATTCATGATTCAACTACATGCTATGTGTTTAAAAGACTTGTTCTAGATACAAAGACATAAATAAATTAAAAGTAAAGGATGAAAAAAGATATTCCATGTAAATAGTAACCAAAAGAGAGCAAAAGTAGCTATGCTAAAATCAGACAAAATAGACTTTACATCAAAATAGACTTTATATCATTAAGAGATAAAGAAGAAAATTACATACTAATAAAATGTTCAGTACAGCAAAAGAATATAACAATTATAAACATTTGCACAGCTGATAACAGACCGTCACACATATGAAGCAAAAACTGACAGAACTGAAGGAAGACGCAGTTTTACAGTAATAGTTGAAGACTTCAATATCCCTCACTCACACTGATGGATAGAACAACCAGAGAGAAGATAAATAAGAAAGTAGAGGATCTGAAAAAGCACAACAAGCCAACTGGATCTAACAAACAGAGGACACTCTACCCAACAACAGAATACACATTACTCTCAAATGCTCAGTTGATCAGCCATGTCCAACTCTTTGTGACCCCATGGACTGTAGCCCACCAGGCTCCTCTGCCCATGGAATTTTCCCTTCTCCAGGGGATCTTCCTGACCCAGGGATCGAACCTACATCTCTTATGTCTCCTGCATTGGCAGGCGGATTCTTTACCACTAGTGCCACCTGGGACCACTCTCAAGGACACGTGATATTTTTCAGAATAGACCATATATTAGGTAACAAATTAAGTCTGGATAGATTTTAAAAGATAGATGTCATACAAAGTAGCTTCTCTCATCACAAAGGGATTAATTTATAAATCAACAACAGAAGTAAAACTGGAAAATTCACAAATTTCTGGAAATTAAACACCACATTTGGGCTTCCCTGGTGGTCCAGCGGTTAAGAATCCACCTGCCAATGCAGGTGACATGGGTTCAATCTCTGGTCCAGGAAGGTCCCACATGCTGCAGAGCAACTAGGCCTGTGTACCACAACTACTGAAGCCCACACTCTCTAGGGCCCGTGCTCTGCAACAGGAGAAGCCACTGCAATGAGAAGCCTGCAAGGAACACAATGCAAAAAAAGTAGCCCCTGCTTGCTGCCCAAGAGCAGCAACAAACACATAGTGTGGCCAAAAATGAATAAATAAATAAATATTTTAAAATGGGCAAAGGACTTAAATAGATACACCTCCAAAGAAGATACACAATGGTCAACAAGCACATGAAAAGATATTCAATACCATTGGTCATTAAGAAAATGCAAATTAAAATTATAATGAGATATCACCTCACCTCACTAGAATGACTTTAATATAAACAACTAGCAAAAAGAAAGGAAAATAACAAGCATTGACAACAATATGTAGAAATAGAAACTTGTACATTGCTGGTGAGAGTAAAAAAACAGTGCAGTTGCTGTGGAAAAAGAGTTTTGGTGGTTTCTCAAAAAAGTTAAACACTGAATTACCATATCATCCAATAATCCCAAACCTAAGTATGTACTCAAGAAAAATGAAAATTTATGTCTACAGAGAAACCTATATGCAAATGATTATAACAGCTATTATTCATAATAATCAAAAGGTGGAAACAAACCAAATGTGCATCAATGCACGAATGAATAAACAAACTATGATATATACAGTGGAGCATTAGTCAGACACAAAAAGTGAAATATTGATACATGCTACATCTTGGACGAGCCTTGAAAACATCATGTTAAGTGAGATAAGCCGAACACAAAGCCACATGTTGCTTGGCTTCTTTTATGTGATATACAAAGAACAGGCAAATCCAAAAAGACAAAAAGCAGATTAGAGGAAACCAAGAGACAAAGGAGAGGGGACAACGAGGAATGACTACTTCGTGGGTATGGGGTATTCTTACGGAGTAATGGAAAAGTTTTCCATTTTGTTTGTTTGTTTGCTTTTTGACTATGCAGCACAGGATGCAGGATCTTAGTTCCCCGACCAGGGATCAAACCTGCACCCCCTAAGTGAAAGGGCAGATCAATCACTGGACTGCCAGCGAAGTCTTGGAAAAGTTTTGAAACTGGAAAGAGCTGATGGCTACACAGCATTGTGATACACTAAATACCATTGAATGATTAATTGTATGTTATACAAATTTCAATTTAAAAACATTTTTATAAAACCTTAGCAATACTTACTTCAAAATTTTGAATGTCAGTTGATTAACACTTAAAGATTAAGGTAACTATAAAGGCCAGAAATAACTACCCATCAGTTGTATACAAACTAAATGCTGATGGACAGGCATGTCATGCTTCAAGGAAAAACCAAGAAATGGCCTGTAGCTGAGGGTCTGTTGGCAGCCTGTTAGGAGACTTTTCATGGTCCACCCACAGACTGTGAGGCACATTTGAGAGTACTGATCTACATCTCTGGGGAACATGGCTCAGCATCTGTGGACAGACACAACTGCTACAGGAAAGGGTATAGGTCACAAAGCCCAGGATTGGAGTCTTCAGTGAGGATGAAGGGCATGGCACAAGCATGATGGCTGTGCTTGTATGAGAGAGGAAGGGGAAGTATGCAAGAGCACACATTTCTGCTCCGGTTGTAAGCAGAAGTGACTTCCTACTGATGACAGTTGCCCAATATCCTCCATATTTGTACATCAAAGTAAGCCTGAAATTGATGCTTTTGAACTATGGTGTTGGAGAAGACTCTTGAGAGTCCCTAGGACTGCAAGGAAACCAGTCAATACTAAAGAAAATCAATCTTGAATATTCATTGGAAGGACTGCTGCTGAAGCTGAAACTCTAATACTTTGGCAACCTGATGCAAAGAGCCAACTCATTAGAAAATACTCTGATGCTGGGAAAATTGAAGGCAGAAAGAGAAGGGGATGACAGAGGACGAGATGGTTGCATAGCATCACTGACTTGATGGACATGAGCTTGAGCAAGCTCTGGGAGATGGTGAAGGACAGGGAAGCCTGGTGTGCTGCAGTCCATGGGGCTGCAAAGAGTAGGACATGACTGAGTGACTGAACAACAACAAAGTCTGAAATGGAAAGCCGGTCACTTACTGACTTGCCACCGGGTTTGAATCTGGAAATGAAATCATGGACTCAACTATTTTCTAACCCCCAAAACTCTGCTGCTTCTCCTGCAGCAGAGTTGGAGGCAAGCTATCTGCAATTAGATCTGTGAGCCTTGGGCACACCTTTCCACCTCCCAGGAAGAACCTCCCTGCCATACCTTACCTGGACAAGGTGTCTGTGAGGAGCACACTGCAGCCCCTGGGACAGTAATTATGTACAGTCCCGAAGTGTCGAACCAGTAATTGACACTTCCAAGTGGAATTCCTCTGGCAGCTGAGAAGACAAATTTGGCAAAGACAAATTTAATTCTTTTAAAACAGATATACAGCAACTATCAACCAAATAATTTAACAGAGTTTTAACCAACATGTTACACGAGTGTCTGGCAATGCTCCCAAAATACAAGATTTAAAATATATTCTGTCCTTGTCCTCAACTGTATGCTTCCTGAAGACAGTGATTGTGTATATTTTCCTGTGCTTATTGAAGGCCTAGCATAACACTCACCATAATAGGGATTCAGAAAAAATTTTCAAGTGAGGATTCTATCAAGTTGTCAAGATTACTCCATTAAAGGCCAACATAATGGCAGTACCCTGCAGGTGTTGACTGCAGCCATGAAATTAAGACATTTGCTCCTTGGAAGAAAAGCTATGACAAACGTAGACAGTGTTTTAAAAAGCAGAGACGTCACTTTGCCAACAAAGGTCCATATAGGCAAAGCTATGGTTTTTCTAGTCGTCATGTATAGATGTGAGAGTTGGGCCATAAAGAAGGCTGAGCACCTTTGAAGAATTGATGCTTTTGAACTGTGGTGCTGGAGAAGATTCCTGAGAGTCCTTTGGACAGCAAGGAGATCAAACCCGTCAATCCCAAATCAACGGGAAATCCGTTGATTTCCCAATCAACCCTGAATATGCATTGGAAGGACTGATGCTGAAGCTGACACTCCAATACTCTGGCCACCTGATGTGAAGAGACGACTCATTGGAAAAGACCCTGATGCTGGGAAATGTTGAGGGCAGGAGGAGAAGGGGATGACAGAGGATGACCTGCTTGGATGGCATCACTGACTCAGTGGACATGAGTTTGAGCAAACTCTGGGAGATAGTCAAGGACAGGGAAGCTTGGCATGCTGTAGTCCATGGGGTCACAAAGAGTTGGACATGACTTACCGGCTGAACAACAATGACGTTACCAAAGAAAGCTTCTGTTGGTCTCCTCTGCATCTCTTTTATAAGGACACTTCTTTAATGGTATTTAGTATTTGATGGTATTTGAGTAATCTAGAGTAATTCTCTCATCTCAAGATCCTTAATTATATCTGAAAAGACCTTTTTTTTTTTTTTTTTTTTTAACAAAGTAACATTCAAAGATTCTGAGGATTATATTTTCTGAGCCATTGTCAACCTGCCACACTAATTTCTGCCCTATGGCCAAGACCAGAAGCAATGTACACAGCTTCCACGCCTGGCCCATGAAAACATCCCAAGTGAGATCTTTACTCTCTTCCTCACTCTGCTGACCACCCAAAGAGGCTGTGGAAGCCATGTGTTAATGATGAGACTCTACTACCCTGGGTCCCTGAAGGGCTGTGTGGAACAGAGGTCCCTTTAACCCCTGCTGATTGGCCTCTTTTTAAGATTTACTTTGATGTGAGCCATTTTAAAAGTCTTTATTGAATTTGTTGCATTACTGCTTCTGTTTTATGCTTTGCTTTTTTGGCCCTGAGGCATGTAGGGTCTGAACTCCAGACTAGGGATAGAACTCACACTGTCTGCGATGAAAGGGGAAATTTTAACCACTGAACTGTCAGAGAAGTTCCCAACTGGCCTTTATATAAGCAGTAACATCCATTACCTTATTGTTGTTTGTTTAGTCGCTTATTTTATGTCTGATTTTTTGCCACCCCGTGGACTGCAGCCAGCCAGGCTCCTCTGTCCATAGGATTTCCCAGGCAAGAATACTGGAATGGGTTGTCATTTCCTTCTCCACCATTATCTTAAGTCACTGATAATTTGGGGTTTATCTGTTTCAATAGCTAGCATTATCTTAACTGGGTGGGATGTGCTCAGTTGTGTCCTATTCTTTGTGACCCCATGGACTGTAGCCCGCCAGGTTCCTCTGTCCACGGGGTTTCCAAGGCAAGATACTGGAGTGGGTTGCCATTTCCTTCTCCAGGGGATCTTCCCAGTCCTGGGATCAAATCCACTTCTGTATTTCCTGCATTGCAGATTCTTTACCTCTGAGCCACCAGGGAAGCCCCACCATAGGATAGGATAATGTATTATTCTTGCATATGTCTATTTCCACTAGACCATGTGCATCTTAACTAGATTGGAGTTGGTGGTGGAAAGCAAGGGAGAAAGAGGAAGAGCATTCCAGACAGGGCAAATAGCCTGAAGGCTCAGAGATGGGAGAGCAAGGTGCAAAGAAGTCCAGTTGGATTGGAATACAAAAACTGAGAGAGTGAGGGATAAAAAGTGAAGCTACATTGAATTAAAAGATTCCTTGTATTCTAAGTTTGAAAGAGTTCTCTGGTACATCTGTTAGATCAGTGCTGCAGGACTTGACATTATCTCTTCCCGTGCTTTAGTCCCATGAAAAATGAGAATTAAACCCAAGAAGAGCAAAGCTATAGCCAGAGAGAAGACAAGAAGGCATGCCAGAGGAAGGAGAGCCAAGGTAACTCTACCAAAAACAAGAGTACTCAGTGATACAGCCACTTAAACGGACCAGAGACTACCAGGTAAAATCATTCGGGTGTCTGACTGTAAATTCCCACTAGATGGTGAACTCCTTCAGGTTAAGGAAGGACTAAATCTTATGTTCCTAGCATGTAGTAGGGTACTTGGTACATATTCAGTAGGCTCAGGAAATACCCACTGAATACATGTGAAATCTGGAGAAGGAAATGGCAACCTGCTTTAGTATTCTTGCCTGGGAAATCCCACGAATAGAGGAGCCTGGCAGGCTACACAGTACACGAGGCTGAAGAAGGTCGGACACGGCTTAGCGACTAAACAACACCATGGGCAAATACCAACGTCCTGACCACAGAGGCCAGAAGTCTTCACTAGTCAACCGTCCTATTCCAATTATATAGGTCCCCAAACCCCAAAGCGCTTGATATCTTTATCAGCATCACTCACCAGCAGAGGCAGCTTTTACCATCAGTTGGGCAAATTCAATGGCACTTCCTTTCCTGAAGGATAACTTAAAAACAGCTTGTCCTTCCCAGCCACCTGGGGGGAGAAATGGCGGGTGCTCACTAAGAGGCTGGCACGCTGGTAACAGAAGCAGTGCCAAACACATGGAGAGAGGCACCACCCAGTGAAGTCTGAATCTTAAACTTTCTGTAAGCTTTTGAGAAAAAATACATTTCTGAGGGGGACACTTACCACCTGGAGCTGCCTGAACGGTCCCTTTAATGTAGTTGGGGGCAAAAATTGGTTGTTCAATGGTGCAGTCACTCATCAGGCCAAACGGCATCATAAAAGAAAGCATGGGGTCATTGACTAAGTGTGAAGTCACGAAGACCACCTAAGAAACGAAAGAAACTTTGGGAAAGGAATGCAATTCGTCCATGGGTTGAGACATAGAAGAACAATTCTAAAGTCAAGGCTGCTTTGGCATCCTGGCCTAATTGAGAAACATCACCGATTTTCTCCTATCACTCTTCAACAAGGAAAATCTCCAAGTGGAAATGATTCAAAACATTTTGAAGTCAAGGTTTAACCTCTCTCCCTTTTAAGGGAAATAAATGTAGAGTTAATTAGATCAAAGGAGAAGCAGAAATTACCTGGTATGGGGCTTTCCTGGTGGTTCAATGGTTAGGAATCTGCCTGCCAATGCAGGGGACATGGGTTCGATTCCTAGTCCAAGAAGATTCCACATGCCACAGGGCAACCAAGCCTGTGTGCCACAACTCCTGAGCCCGAATGCCCTAGAGCCTGTGCTCCTGAACAAGAGAAGCCACTGCAGTGAGAAGCCTGAGCACCACACCTACAGAGTAACCCCCACTCACCACAACTAGAAAAAGCCCAGACATAGCAGTGAAGACCCAGCACAGTGAAAAAAAAAAAAAAAAACGAAAAATAAATTAGATTAAAAAGAGAGAAATTACCCGGTATGAAGTGAGAAACAATGTTCCTTTCTTTGTGCCATTAAAGAGATGGGATCCCACTGGTTTCTGCAGGAAGCAGAGGTCCACATCCTCACACTGCTTCAAGACACTGCAGAAAAGAAAGGGCGGACAGCACACAGTTTAGGAGTTAAACAAAAAGACACAAACAAAGCTCTTGGTGCAGTATCTAGCCTGGAGGGAGGTTATTGGCTGCTACTGGTGCTACTGCTATTATTTTATTAAAATAGAAAGGAATTGAAATGATCTTATTCTCTGACAACTCATACTTGTCTTCCTCTTTATCACTGAGTTCTTTTTTTTTTCTTTCTTAGCAAACCTAATTCTATTCTTAAAGTCCACTAATTCTTATACTTCTTGTGCATGTTATATAAAGCACGGTGTTAATGAAACTGTTTCTTGGACTCTGGTAAAGAAGGTGAGACATATGAAGTGTGCTACAAGATCCTCTGACATGTCTGCCATGTTCTCCCTTCACTCCTAACCTGAAAAACCTGGACTCATCCTACGCTTACAGAATCCTACTGGGGTTTTTTTTCCCTTTCTTAGTTTTTTATATATATATATATATATGCATGCTATTAATATTTATTGAAAGAATGAATGAATGAAAACATGAATATAAGTAATAATGCAAGAAAAACATGATATGCATCACATAAGTGGAACAAAATATCATGGCAGGTAGAGATCAGCTCTTGGTAGAAGTAATTAGGAATGATTTTATAGAAAAGTTGAAATTTGAACTGATTCACATCATTCAACAGGCAAGGCAGAACTGTGACCTGCCGCTGTCTCAGCAGGTAGGTCACATGATCAAGGAAATGGTGATATGTCAGAGGGATCCATTTAAGAACTAACATAGTCCTGATATGAGGTAAAAAGAACTGGAATTAGGGTGATAGTATATGGCTAAAAAGCGCTTCTTAAGAGACTATGAAAAAATAGATGTCAGCAACAATAGTGGAATAGGGAACTCTAAAAGCCAGTCTAGAACTCTAGAATCTAATCAAAACTTATAGCAACTACTGTTACTGCTACTGCTAAGTTGCTTCAGTCGTGTCCGACTCTGTGCAACCCCATAGACAGCAGCCCACCAGGCTCCCCGGTCCCTGGGATTCTCCAGGCAAGAACATTGGAGTGGGTTGCCATTTCCTTCTCCAAATGCATGAAAAGTGAAAAGTGAAAGTGAAGTCGCTCAGTCGTGTCCGACTCTTAGCGACCCCATGGACTGCAGCCTACCAGGCTTCTCCATCCATGGGATTTTCCAGGCAAGAGTACTGGAGTGGGGTGCCAACTAGGGGAATGTTTAATCAAGAAAAATATAAGAGCATCAATAATAGCTTTGTGCACTTCAACTTACCCCAGTACTCCTCCACTCCCTAGCTTGGCCCAGCTCTGAAAACAACAACCCACATTCTCAGTATAAGTACAAAGTACTGGGGTGAGGGGAGAACAGACCTTACTATGGTTTTCTGTTTTGACCTGTCCAGGAGTTCCCTAGAGGACTAGCTCAGAATTCTCTCAGGATTAAGGCAGCTACCCATGGCACATTTGTTAAACAACACTTCAAAATGTGTGAGAGCTGTTAAGTGTGACAAAAGATGATTTTGGGGGGCAAACAATAAAAACCTTAAAAAACAGGAAGAAAAGACTGGGGAATGAGATGCTTTGAGGAATAAAGGCTTTGAAAACCTCTGACATGTTCATGGGAATCTAGAAAGCATCACAGACTGGGTGCTTTCACATATCAGGCCTGGGTTCATGCTCAGAAGAAACCTGAGAAGGCTCTAGAACTGTTACCTCTGGTTGACAATGAGACTCTGCCCAATCAGGAATTAAAAATTAAGACAGTTTTACACTGCCTGACTGAGTGACAAAGACTCACACACACACGCAGCCCATCTAGGATATATAAAGAACTCCTACAACTCAACAACAACAAATATAATTTTAAAATGGCAAAGGGATAACCAACAAGGACCTACTGTATAGCACATGGAACTCTGCTCAGTGTTATATGGCAGCCTGGGTGGAAGCGGAGTTTGGGGGAGAATGGATACATGTATATGCATGACTGAGTCCCTTTGCTGTTCACCTGAAACTATCACATTGTTAATCAGCTATACCTCAATACAAAATAAAAAGTTTAAAAGAAAAAAAAATTTTTTCAATGGACTGCTGCTAAGTCACTTCAGTCATGTCCAACTCTGTGTGACCCCATAGACAGCAGCCTACCAGGCTCTCCCGTCCCTGGGATTCTCCAGGCAAGAACACTGGAGTGGGTTGCCATTTCCTTCTCCAATGCATGAAAGGGAAAAGTGAAAGTGAAGTCGCTCAGTCGTGTTCGACTCTGTGCGACCCCATGGACTACAGCTACCAGGCTCTTCCGTCCATGGGATTTTCCAGGCAAGAGTACTGGAGTGGGGTGCCATTGCCTTCTCCGTTTTAATGGACAGAGGATTTAAATAGACATTTCTCCAAAATAATATATAAATAGCAAAAAATATGAGAAGATGCTCAACATTATTAATCATCAGAGAAATGCAAATCAAAACCACAAATGAGATATCACCTCACACCTATTAGGATGACTACTATTGAAAAAGATATCCTAGGTGTTTGTGGCCTAGAATATTGACAGGTTGATGATTCTGTGCACTCTTGGTGGGACTGTAAAGTGGTTCAGGCACTATGGAACAGTATGGAGTTGCCTCAAAAAATTAAAAATAGAATTACTCCATGATCCGGCCATCCCACTTCTGGGTATATATCAAAAATAATTGAAAACAAGGTCTCAAAAATATATTTGTGCACTCATATTCATAATAGCCAAGAGGAGGAAGCAATCTAAAAGTCTATCAGTGAACAGAGAAACAAAATGTGGTATATACGTACAGTGGAATATTATTCAGGCTTAAAAAGGAAGGAATATTGTCACATGCCACAACATGGGTGAATCTTGAGGACATTATGCTAAGTGCAATAGCAGAGACAAAGACAGTTATATGATTTCACCTACATGTGGAATCTAAAACAAAATCAAATTCATAGAAGCAAAGAGTATAACAGTAGTTACTGGAGGATGAGGGGATGAGGAAAGTGGAGAAATGTTAGACAAGGATACAAATTTAGAGTTATGTAAAATGAGTAAATTGAAGAAAGTAGGGAAACTACTAGACCATTCAAGTATGACCTACATCAAATCCCTTACGATTATATGGTGGAAGTAACAAATAGATTCAAGGGACTAGATCTTGATAGAGTGCCTGAAGAACTATGGATGGAAGTTTGTAACACTGTATAGGAGACAGTGACCAAAACTATCCCCAAGAAGAAGAAATGCAAAAAGGCAAAATGGTTGTCTGAGGAGGCCTTACAAATAGCTGAGAAAAGAAGAGAAGAGAAAGGTAAAGGAGAAAAGGAAAGATACACCCATCTGAATGCAGAGTTCCAAACAATAGCAAGGAGAAATAAGAACACTTTCCTAAGTGATTAATGCAAAGAAACAGACGAAAACAATAGACTGGGAAAGACTAGAGATTTCTTCAAGAAAATCAAAGATACCAAGGGAACATTTCATGCAAAAATGGGCACAATAAAGGACAGAAATGGTATGGGCTTAACAGAAGCAGAAGATATTAAGAGGAGGTGGCAAGAATACGCATGAGACTATACAAAAAAGACTTGAATGACCCAAATAACCATAATGGTGTGATCAGTCACGTAGAGCCAGACATCCTGGACTGCAAAGTCCAATAGGCCTTAAGAAGCATCACTATGAACAAAGCTAGTGGAGGTGATGGAATTCCAGCTCAGCTATTTCAAATCCTAAAAGATGATGCTGTGAAAGTGCTGCACTCAATATGCCAGCAAATTTGGAAAACTCAGCAGTGGCCACAGGACTGGAAAAGGTCAGTTTTCATTCCAATCCCAAAGAAATGTAATGGCAAAGAATGCTCAAACTACCGCACAATTGCATTCATCTCACACGCTAGCAAAGTAATGCTCAAAATTCTCCAAGCGAGGCTTCAACAGTACCTGAACCAAGAACTTCCAGATGTTCAAGCTGGGTTTAGAAAAGGCAGAGGAACCAGAGATCAAATTGCCCACATCTGCTGGATCATTGAAAAAGCAAGAGAGTTCCAGAAAAATATCTACTTCTGCTTTATTGACTACCCCAAAGGCTTTGATTGTGTGGATCACAACAAACTGCAAAATTCTGAAAGAGATGGGAATACCAGACCACCTGACCTGCCTCTTGAGAAATCTGTATGCAGGTCAAGAAGCAATAGTTAGAACTGGACATGGAATAATGGACTGGTTCCAAATTGGGAAAGGAGTATGTCGAGGCTGTATATTGTCACCCCAATTATTTAACTTCTATGCAGAATACATCATGCGAAATGCCGGGCTTGATGAAGCACAAGCTGGAATCAAGAATGCTGGGAAAAATATCAATAACCTCAGACATGCACATGACAACACCCTTATGGCAGAAAGTGAAGAGGAACTGAACAGCCTCTTGATGAAAGTGAAAGAAGAGAGTGAAAAAGATGGCTTGAAACTCAACATTCAAAAAACAAAGATCATGGTATCCAGTCCCGTCACTTCATGGCAAATTGTTCCAGGGTAAACAATGGAAACAGTGACAGACTTTATTTTCTTGGTATCCAAAATCACTGCAGATGGGGACTACAGCCATGAAATTAAAAGACAATTGCTCCTTGGAAGAAAAGCTATGACCAACCTAGACAGCATATTAAAAAGCAGAGACATTACTTTGCCAACAAAGGTCCATCTACTCAAAGCTCTGGTTTTCCAGTAGTCATGTATGGATGTGAGACTTGGACCATAAAGAAAGCTGAATGCAGAAGAACTGATGCTTTTGAACTGTGGTGTTGGAGAAGACTGATGAGAGTCCCTTGGACTGCAAGGAGATCAAACTAGTCAATCCTAAAGGAAATCAATCCTGAATATTTATTGGAAGGACTGATGCTGAAGCTGAAGCTCCAATAGTTTGGCCACCTGATGCAAAGAACTGACTCACTGGAAAAGACCCTGATGCTGGGAAAGACTGAAGACAGCATGAGAAGGAGTCAACAGAGGATGAGATGGTTGGATGGCATCACCGACTCGGACATGAGTTTGAGCAGGCTCTGGGAGTTGCTGATGATGAGGGAAGCCTGGCGTGTTGTAGTCCATGGGGCTGCAAAGAGTCGGAAACGACTGAAGAACTCAACTGAACTGAAGATGAATAAATCTAGAGATCTAATATGCAGGCATGAAGACTATATTTAATAATACTGTATTGAACACTGGAAATATGCTAAGAGAGTAGATTTGAAGTGCTTTCATCACACTAAAACAAAAAGGTAATTATTTGAGGAAATGAAATGTTAACTAACTTGACTGCAATAATCATTTCACTGTGTACATTACATTATTGTTTTATACTTTATATGCAATTTTTATTTTTTAATGGCTAAGATAGTAAATTTTGTTATGTGTTTTTACCACACAAAAATGATGAACAAATTAGCCAAAAAATGGAGGATATTTATGAACCAAGAAAATTCACCAAATACATATATAGTAGATAACCATAAGACAAAAATAATTTCATTAGCAATAAAACTTTTAAAAAAGATTTCATTATTTGGATTCCATTATCAGACTAGCTTCCCTGGTGGCTCAGACGGTAAAGTGTCTGCCTGCAATGTAGGAGACCTGGGTTCGATCCCTGAGTCGGGAAGATCTTCTGGAGAAGGAAACAGAAACCCACTCCAGTACTCTTGTTTGGAAAATTCCATGGATGGAGGACCCTGGTAAACTACAGTCCATGGAGTCGCAAAGAGTTGGACATGACTGAATGACTTCACTTTCCTTTCCTATCAGACTGGCAGAGCTATCAAAGATTAACATTCAGTGTTGGCAAGGTGAAATTGGACACAAAGTATTAAAAGGAATGTAAATTGATACAGTTCTGTAGGCGGATTTTTCCAGTGGTCATGTATGGATGTGAAAACTGGACTATAAAGAAAGCTGAGTGCTGAAGAATTGATGCTTTTGAACTGTGGTGTTGGAGAAGACTGTTGAGAGTCCCTTGGACTGCAAGGAGATCTAACCAGTCCATCCTAAAGGAGATCAGTCCTGATTCATTGGAAGGACTGATGCTGAAGCTGAAACTCCAATACTTTGGCCAACTCATGTGAAGAGCTAACTCATTTGAAAAGACCCTGATGCTGGGAAAGATTGAGTCCAGGAGGAGAAAGGGACGACAGAGGATGAGATGGTTGGATGGGATCACCGACTCAATGGACATGGGTTTGGGTGATCTCCTGCAATTGGTGATGGACAGGGAGGCCTGGCATGCTGTGGTTCATGGGATCGCAAAGAGTCGGACACAACTGAGCGACTAAACTGAAACTGAAACGGTAGAGAGATTTTGCACTAAATATATTTCCATTTATAAATATGTTAAATATAAAACGTGTAATATTTTAAAATATTTTTACAAGGATTTTTATATTATAAATATATAAAAAAAAATTTTAAGTCTGTGTCCTCTGGGGTCTTCCCTGGTGGTCCAGCAGTTAGTTAAGACTTCGAGCTCCCAATGCAGGAGGCCTGGGTTCAATTCCTGGTCCAGGAACTAGATCCTGCATACCACAACTAAAGATCCCACAGGCCGCAACAAAGGTTTGTGTGCCAAAATCAAGACTTGGCACAGCCAAATAAATAAAAATAAAATTTTAAATAAATAACAAATAAATATATCTTTTAAAGTCTATGTCTTCTGACCCCACAATTTCACTTTCAGGAATATGTCTGAAAGAAACATTATGATAGGTGAACAAAAATAAATCTTTAAGAAATTCACTGTGGCAATGTTTATAGCAATGACAAATTAAAAACAGACTTATCCCAGATAGTGGCTTGAGCAAAAATTTCTGCATATTGGAGTACCAGACATCAAAAATAATGATGCATTAATAGATGCCAATACTGCAAAGCATTCTCAAAACATCGGTAAATGAGGAAAACAAATTACAAAGCAGTCTGATAGGGGAAGGTATGTATTTCCACAGGGGGACGTGCAAAAGAATACATATCAAACTATAAAAAGCACTTAATGTAAGAATTTGGAGTAATTAAATGTTTCCCAATTTTTCTACATGGCATTACCTGCACATTTTAGAATATGGATTTAAACAAACAAAAAAATCTCAGTCAGTATCTTCTTTTTTACCAGTACAGTTCAGTCGTTCAGTTGTGTCTGACTCTTTGTGACCCCATGAATTGCAGCACGCCAGGCCTCCCTGTCCATCACCAACTCCTGGAGTTCACTCAAACTCACGTCCATTGAGTCGGTGATGCCATCCAGCCATCTCATCCTCTGTTGTCCCCTTCTCCTGCCCCCAACCCCTCCCAGCATCAGAGTCTTTTCCAATGAGTCAACTCTTCACATGAAGTGGCCAAAGTACTGGAGTTTCAGCTTTAGCATCATTCCTTCCAAAGAAATCCCAGGGCTGATCTCCTTTAAAATGGACTGGTTGGATCTCTTTGCAGTCCATTTTACCAGTACAGTCTGGCTCAATACATTTTTGACTTTTCAGCTGGGATCAGAAAAAAATCTCCACACAACACAGCCAAGCTGTGATGAATTTCTTAACTGTGTATTGTGAATAGTCAGGAGAAGTCAAAATATAACCAATCTTCTTCCTCTCAAGCTATTTCTGTAAAGTAGTTTCTATCCAGAAAGGTAGAGCCCTGACAGAGCTTTGCTTGCCAAGAAAAAAGAGACATAGTCCTCCTCCTTTTTGAGGGGCAGCCAGCGTAGAGACATGAATACACACTACCAAAATTCAGAGCTCTCCCACATGCCTGACCATATGATTTTAAGCAAATTACTTTTTGTTTCAGTTTTTCCACCTGTGAAATGAGGAAAATAGTACTGATCCTCATTGCAGATAGAGCAGTTATCAACATAAAGCCCTTAGAACGGTGCCCCAATAAGGCCAACCATTGGAGAGCACAGAAAGGACTCCACAAAGATAATTCACGCAATACAATATTGTAAAGTTAAGCAAAATAAAATTTTTTTAAAAAAGATAATTCACATAAAATCAATATTTGTTATAATTTTTTAAGACCATGCTTCATTCCTTGCCTCCAGGATACAAACAGAAAAGCAGAGAGACAAACTTGTAGCCCAGCTGAGAAGACACCCAAACACCAGATTAGAAGTGGCTTCCAGGCACAGAGCCACAGGCACACAGGTCTCAGTTCTCCAGGCCCGCGTGCAGGGGGTCAGCAAGGTGGGCAATCATCTCACTACTAGGAAAACTGAACAAAGCAGCAGCGGTCCTCTGCGGCCAAGGGAGGATGTACAGCCTTGACAGAGCGTATAAATCTGTCAAGAAAATATTCTGGGGAAGAAAGCATAGAAAAAACAGATCTGGACATCAGCATGATGTACTGTCTTAAAGGATCTTCCTGATAGATGCATTCAAAGCAATCTGGGTGTGTTTTGCCTCACCTGAGCACTGCATTGGGCTTCAGAGTCTCACAGCTAGGCGAGAGCAAAGGAAAACAAGGGCAAATCTGAGCAGAGAGAGGAGCATATTCAAGAACTGCTGGGGAGTTCGAACAGGACTCTAACAGCCTGGGCAGGGGATTGAGGAGGGGAGTGAAGCAGGGGCTGAGGTATTGGGTAGGGAAGTAAAAATGGGCAACTCTGAGCTGAACCTGACAGAGGCTGGAGGAAACGCGTGAGCGGCAGGCACTTCTAGAGCCACAAAGCCATGGGTGCAAACCCCAGGGTCGCCATGGCAGGTGAGAGAACATCACTTTTCCCAGACGTGTCTTCTTTTGGTCCCCATCTTTACAAAAAAGTAAGACCAGCCATCTCCTTGGTTGGGGGAGAAGAAGAGAGAGGGCTTTTTGAAGTTCTGAGGGTGAAGAGAGGCCCAGTTCAGGATCTTTCCAGAAAGAGCCACACTCTTGCCTTTTCTATCTCCCAGAAGCCTGGGACCCTGTTGCCCTCACTCTACAAAGGTAGCGCACTCCTAACGGCCCCGCATGCCACCCCGAGGGTCGGTGTGACTTCCCTTTCCTGCCACTGCACTTCCAACTTTTTCTGAGGCAGCACACGGCTCACTCCCTGTGCAAGTGCCTTTCACACTCCTATTCCCGCCTCCACCACATTCACATCCAGATCACCCGTGAGGCAGCGCGGGCCCTAACGGTCGGTCGGGGAAGAGCCACGCTTGCCGTGAGCTCAAAAAAGGCAGGAAAGTCTCTGATTGGCTGAGAGTTTGTGCGCCGCCAATTCTCCTGGCCTCTCCTCCCTCCAACAGCTCCACAGGCTTCCTTCCAGGCACCTTTCGCCAGAGGGGATGAGGGCCCCACGACGGCTCTCGGTGTGGCTCTGGTTCACCGCCATCCTGCCCAGGCCCCCTCCTGCCGCCCCGCAGATGGGAAGGGGCGGGGCCTGCGCCAAGCTGTTGGGCGCGGTTCTGAAGGGGAGGGCGGAGATTATGGCGCAAGGACCCGGAGTGAGTGAATGAGGCAGCTGGTCACGTGCGGGGCCTCGGTCAGAGGATCCGGCAGAGTCAAGGTTGAGACAGCCCTGAGCGGAAAGCGGGCGGGTCCAGGGGATTGGCTCCGCTCCCAGAGCGCCGAGGAGTAAGGGATGAGGCGGTGATCCCCACAGCCAGACGCAGTCTTGGCCGCTGCTCTGTCGCCCCCGCCTAGCTGCCCCGCTGCCCACGAGTATGGACTTGAATTGTCCTTTCAGGAATCAAAATTGAAAGCGGGATTTTCCTACGCCCTTCCTGACCCAGGTCAGAAAACTGTTGCCCTTTGGAGAAAGAGTTGGAAATGATTCCTCACTTCTGAGGAAGAGCAGAACTCTCTTCCCCCAGAGAAAGACTGAAATCAGCCGGTTTTTTGTGAGGCAGCGTCCAGGAAATGGTGCAAGAGCTGGGTGAGGAAATCCAAGGGGGATTTCGACCCTGAGTGAGTCCGTTCCAGCTCCAAGATGGAGAGAGCCTTTTGTCTGTGTCTCCCATCATACCTGCCCTGCCTCCTCCAAAGGGTGATTGTGAGGATCAGGTGATACATTTTATCAGAGCTGCTTTTAAGACTAAAATGTTGTGTTTGCTTATTTCCTTGAACTTCACCAATAGCACCAGAGGTCTCCCAACAAAAGGATGTTAACATCTGAATTACCTACCATATATTTCATCAAATTTAAGATCTTGTCAGTTATAAAATAGGGGCTTTCCAGGTGGCTCAGAAGTAAAGACTGCCTACCAAGCAGGAGACACTGGTTTGATCGCTGGGTCAGGAAGATCCCCTGGAGAAGGAAATGGCAACCCACTTGACTATTCTTGCCTGGGAAATATCTCGGACAGAGGAGCCTGGTGGGCTACAGTCCATGGGGTCGTGAAGAGTCAGATACAACTTAGCAACTAAACAACAGTTATAAAATACACCATTTTAAAGTGTAACTCTAAGGGGGAAAAGCTGCTAAATCCACTGACATCTGTTGTAAAATGTATCCTGATTTCAGAAATATATATATGCGTATAAGTGAAGTGAAGTCGCTCAGTCGTGTCCGATTCTTTGCGATCCCATGGACTGTAGTCTACCATGCTTCTCTGTCCATGGGATTTTCCAGGCAAGAGTACTGGAGTGGGTTGCCATTTCCTTCTCCAATATATGTTTACATATATTTTTAAGTATGACTACCACAGGAATGGTGTGAAGCAGTGGAACAGACATCACGCATTGCTCTCTAGGTCCTGTCCTGCTTTGTTAACTGTTAACAGTAACTGTGGGCAAGATGATCATGCTTCCTAGACTTGTTTCCTTATCTGTTTGAAGAAAGAACTAGAAGAACTCTTAAAAGTTTCTTTCAGCTGTAATATTTATGTTTGCTAAGAAAGAAAGTGAAGTCTCTCCATCGTGTCTGACTCTTGCGATCCCATGGACTGTAGTCTACCATGCTTCTCTGTCCATGGGATTTTCCAGGCAAGAGTACTGGAGTGGGTTGCCATTTCCTTCTCCAATATATGTTTACATATATTTTTAAGTATGACTACCACAGGAATGGTGTGAAGCAGTGGAACAGACATCACGCATTGCTCTCTAGGTCCTGTCCTGCTTTGTTAACTGTTAACAGTAACTGTGGGCAAGATGATCATGCTTCCTAGACTTGTTTCCTTATCTGTTTGAAGAAAGAACTAGAAGAACTCTTAAAAGTTTCTTTCAGCTGTAATATTTTATGTTTGCTAAGAAAGAAAGTGAAGTCTCTCCATCGTGTCTGACTCTTTGCGATCCCATGGACTGTAGTCTACCAGGCTTCTCTGTCCATGGGATTTTCCAGGCAAGACTAGTGGAGTGGGTTGCCATTTCCTTCTCCAGGGGATCTTCCTGACCCAGGGATCGAACTCAGGTCTCCTGCATTGCAGGCAGATGCTTTACCCTCTGAGCCACCAGGGAAGCCCAATTGTCTCTCAAATCTTCTCACTTCTCTCCTTCTCTTTGTGGCTCCAGTTCCGGCCTTCATCATTTAATTTGAATGACCCCAAGGGCCCACTGACCTCACTTCCTCTAGTCTTGACCCCCACCATTCATTTATACCTTGAGATCATCATACAGAACGTTGAGGACCCAAACACAATTGCATATGGTTGTCACATTCAAATTCAGAGAAATAGTGTGCAGGTAGAGTTGTGTTATTTGCTGGCCATAGAAGACAGTGTAAACCTCATAGACAGGAAGGACTGACTTAAGTTCAAAAAAGATAAGAGAAAAGCTAGTGCTTTAAATTCTTAACTCTTAAAAAGTCTTCAGTGCAAAATAGGTTTCTAGCAAGATGGATCCACTCCTCACACAGTTTTGGTTTTATGCCTTTGGAAAAAGGAGGAGGGAAAGCTCGGAAATTAATTGAATGAAAATAAGCACTGTTTCCATTGGAGGAGATAGGCTACATAGACTACCACATCCCTCAAGGTCATGTGAAAGATCTATAACTTATTTTGGATACAAAACTCCAGGGAATAATGCCTGGCGACCAACCTCTTGCCAACTGAAGATGAACAAAATTTTCCCATCTCTAATTTCTGTGTCTGCTTCTTACCAACACGGTCCTATCTCACCCTCCACATGAGTGAGATGATGTAATAGCTAGTTTGGCCAAGGATTGAGGAGCACAAATAAAACACAGTTCAGACAGTTATTGTTCAAACAGCAATGTTTAGTTGTACAACACATAAAGTCTAGCAACATTTACACAACCAGTTTGAGTGTCTGTTGGCTTACTTTCAATTGGGAAAATTAACCGTAATGTCACCAAAAGATTGGCTGGTAACATTTAAGAAATGGGTCGTTCTTGCATCCCCCAGGCTTGGGCCTCTTGCTCCATCAGGACGTGGTTGTAGATAAATGGCCCACAAGTCACCAGCCTTTGAGCAAGTTGTGTCCAGGTGGAAGTGGTCGGGCAGTGGGCAAGGGGTAGTCCATAAAGACACGGTGCAGGGGTGGGCAGTGGCAGCCAACATTCGCAAACATTCATGCATCTGACGGGAGGGCTTTGCCCTCCACTGGGGATTTTCCACTAGCCTACAGTGACCGACTGTGGCCAGGCTAATTCATTACTCACATTAATGGAGTGGGGGAGGGGTGGGGTGTAGGACTAGCCAGGGTAGGTGGGAAAAGATTCCCTCTTATTGCTAAGTGGACAGAAGGGTGTTTTCTTTCTTCCTAGAGTTCACATCTTGTGAGCTTCTAGAATTTGGTGTGTGTGTTTAGTTCTTATTTAAAATCTAAGGATAAGGAAGTCAACTCCAGGAATGTCTCTTCAGGAAAACCACCATTCCTAAATGGCTGTTATATGGGGTGGGAGGGTGTGGGGCTGCACTCCGAGCCAGTCACCAGCGGTGATTTTTTTTTAAAAAAGTGATCCTAGCCCTTGCTCCCCCATATCTGGAGTGACCCATCCTTACAAATAAGTTTTAAGCAATGAAGGAGACACCCTTGTCCCACGTTGGGGCTCACACAGCTGACATCAACAAATCCAACAAGCAGAAAAGTTGCTTTCTTGACCCTTTAAGGAAGTCAAGAGTAGCTCATGCAGATGAATGGACAGGGAGCAACACCATATCCCTTGGAGATGGTTACAAGTAGCTGATATGGGTTTGCAAGGGTAGAAGAAGCTCTTGCTGAGTTCTTTCACCCTACGGATGGGCTAGGACCGGCTGACACACGATGGAGGAGGGCAGTGCTGGCGGGAACTCCATTCCACTGGGAGGAGAGGGGTGGTGTGGATAAATGGAAGCAGCAACTGTCCTAAAGAGGCAGCTGGCCCTCCCATCTGCTGAGGGCTGAGGGGCTGTGGTGGTGGGCCCGACACGCACAGCGCTAAAGAGCGCGTGGCCCTGCAGCAAGAAGAGCTGAGCGGGATGGAGGGAGGAGCGGCACTCGGAATGGCCTTCATTCGGCAGTGGGGCAGGGGGTGGCCGGCACAGGTGGAAGGACAGTGCCCAGGAGGCCTTCTCCCTGCAGGGGGTTGAGAACGGTTGAGGGTGTGGAGACCGGCAGCTGGCAGCAGACACACAGAACAGCTTCTCCAGGGAGGCTGAGACCACGGTTGAGGAGCCCCAGGCACCATTCTCCTATTCTCTTCCTCAGCCTCGCCAGGGTCCCCCCACTCCCACCCCAGACCTTCCCTGTGAGGCCCAGGTGTCTAGTCCCATGTCTTCATATAAGCCAGGGGCCCCTCTTCTGTTGAAACTTAGCAACCTCTGGACTCTAACCCTGCGCTGTTCTGCTCTGACTGGTGCCTAACCTGGGATAACTGTGTGGGTGAGGGAAGATGGGGGTTGGAATGGTAATGAGCTTCCAGGAAAGATTGGAGACCATGAGTTGGGGGCCACTAGCAATCTGATTACCCACCTCTTTCTCCTGGTCTGCTGAATCTTGGTCTTAAGTCTATATGTTTTCCTAGCACCTGAGTGATAAGGGCCTATAAATGCTGGGATTTGTAGAGGACCAGTAAAACACCTCGGGTTGGACCAGGAGATGAAACAGGAGGTTGTAAGAGGTTACTGTAAACTGTATCAATTTTTCCCCTTGCCTGAGGCTAAATTGTTTCCCCAGCTTGAAATTTCAGCCACCTTACAGACTAAAGGAGAAAGAGTAACTTGTGTGTCAAACAACATGGAAAATATATGCATTAATAAATACAGGGCTGAAGGGGAAGGCAAGAAAAGGATACACATGGGCTTGTGAGTGTCACTGGGCATGTCTACAGGGGTGAGGAAGAGGAAGTGCAGAAAGCTGAGAAAGACAAGACAAAAATGCAAGTAGCTTCAACACGAGAAAGAGAATAGAAGAGAAGGAAAGGGAGGTCAAGTATATACAGGAAGGAGGAGAAACAGAAGCCAGCTTTAAGGAGGAAGAATCCTGATGGACAGGAGGGAGATGAGGTTCAAAATTGTCTCTGAAGCCAAACACCAAGAAAGACAAACACTGTATATTGTTCTTGATACTTCTTTAGACTCAGTTCTGCTAGGACCTGACACCTAAAACAAAGGTTGTATCACTTGACCAGTACATGCGTTTCTTTAACCAGATACTGGGAACCACATAGCTCCCTGTGTCCTGTCCTTTGCCAGGCTGCCCACAAGCTCAGGGCCGTTTTCATCACTCGACTGCAGAAACTGTGTTTCCCATGCTTCTCTACAGATCTGATTTCCCTTGTAATCTCCTTTTGTACTGTCCTGTGGTTTTACTGGGGATGTTAAGTGGCCTAAAGTCACTTTTGGAAGTAACCTGGACATAAATCCTAAATATAGAAATGCAGCTCAAGTGGATTAGGCTAAAAGGAAATGAAAGAAGTCAGAGGGGGCAGGACAAAGGAAGGAGGGAAAGGGAAGAAAGAGAGAAGAGGGGAGCAGAGGAGAGTGAGGCGGGGGGCTGGGGGTGGGACATGTGGAAAGCAGCAGTCTGCGACAGAGACAGGTGGTAGCTTCTGGACAGTGAATGCCACACAGACCGAAGAGTGGAGCTCTCCTCCACTTGTAGGCACTAGTTCTGCAGGAGCCCAGTACTGGCCGACTTCTCTGCTCTCCCCTGATCTTTCTTTTCCCAAAAAGTCCTAGCCTCACCACAGACTACCCCGGGCTTACAGGGAGGGTTAAGTCCTCAACTCCCCCCACCCCACCATCCCAGGTCGAGCTCCACAGACCGTCTTTGGAGAATTTCTGCGGTCCCTGCTCACAGGTAGGTTCAGAGATAAGAAAGCGTTACCTGAGGCTCACCTGCTCCCATCATTTTTAAATGAAGCCTCCCCCAGACCTCTTGAGTGAGGCACACGGCCTTGTTCTGGGACACAAGGAAAGGAGACAGATAATGGACAGCCATGGAGGAACCAAGCTTACTAGGAACTTTCCAGGGAGGCAGTATAAATACCTCAGCCCTGCACAGGCACACACACATACACACACATGCGCACACACACACATACACACTCCCTATCTCTCGTACACACACAGCACACACACACACTGTAGACAAGATGCTCCACAATTACCAGACAGGCCTGTGGGACAGAGTAGAAAGGAAGAAGGTGGTGGGTGGTGGTCTGAGGATGTGTGTGTGGGGAAGTGGGTATGTGTGATGATGCAGAGAAAGGGTCGTCATGGGTTACTGTCGTGGCTTTCCTCTGTGTCCACGCTCACCGGGGGGAGGCCTCCATTGTCATTAAGACGCTTGGCCCTGTAGGTCTCGTAGTGGATGTTGTGTGTTACTTCCTTGAGGTCCTGGAGGTGGGTCCTGAAGGACACAGGGCAAGAGAAAGAGGGATGTGATCAGGGCCAGGACGAGGGAGAGAGGACACACGTCTGAGGTCAACACATCGCTTCCAGGGTCTGGACCCAGTGACTGGGACCAGAGAGCCAATGACACCTCTTGAGCCCCTTGTCCTTCGAGATGGGAGCTGGGACTGCAGCAGAAGCTCTGTCAGAGGGACCTGGGGACCGAGGAAGCGGATCTGAACAAGTGGCCTCTGGACCCCAATTAATTAAACCTGCCATCGGATGGGAGGGGTGCGTCTTACCTGATGACAAAGTCTCGGAGCAGGGCAAACTCACAGTGGTTGAGGTTTTCCACTGTGAACAGACAGACAACAAAAACAGGTGGTCACTTCACTGATGCAGATTCCAGCAGGTGAATTTCTGTTCAGGTCATGGACTGAGCCATGGGCCAGGCATTTGTCGCCTTCCAGAGGTGTGCTCATCTTGGCACTCGACTGCACTGGATTTTACTCATTGAACAAGGATTCATGAAGCAGTGACAAGGGCACAAAGCTATTCTAGACTCTGTGGAATAATAGCTCATAGGTAGTATTATATTCCCCATTTTATAGGAAAAGAAACTAACACACACGGAGTCTAAGAAACTTGCCCAAGGCCGAAGACACAATTTCCATCTTTAAGGAGCTTATAATCTGATTGGAAGACAGTAAACACACAGAGAGAATAATTGAGCCATCTTAAAAAGGTCATGATGGCTTGATAAATCTAATTCAACATAGATCAAGTGCCTACTATTTGCAAATCACTTGACAAAGACGATGGAAGCCGAAGAGAATTGAGTCATGAGCCCTCTTCCTCATAATCTATGGGTAGGACAGATATTCTTATAATTTCATTCAATGCAATTGAAGAGAAAATGCTATTTAAAAAAAAATCCCAACAAAAGATAGAAAAAATAAGAGACAACATGATATAATGGGATAAACTTGGTTTTGAAATCAAAATATCCAGATCTAAAATCCAGGTTTCACCACTAATAAGTCATGTGATCTTGGGCAGGACACTTAACCTGAGACCCAAGTGCCTCAGCGAGGATGATCTGAGAACAGGGCTTCCATCTCTACCCTGCTCCCCTTGGTATCATGATGAATTCATCAACGAAGTGATTCACTGAGAGCTCTCAGAATCACTGTGACCTTCTCAAGGTCACATCATTCCTAATAAAATGAAAATGGCAACATCTGAACAACCCTTCAGCAGCTTTTCAGATCATGCCTCCTTTCATGTGAAAACCTTTCTCTGGTTTTTCTGATCCTTATTAATCTCTCCATGTTCTGAACTCCTTTGACCCTCGAGCTAGTGCCTCCCGGTCAGGTGCTAAATCCATCTTTTATTGCTTCCTGCTCAGGAGTCTCAACTTCTCAATTAGACTGTAAGCCCCTTACGGCAGGGTCTGGCTGGCTCTGGCTGGCATTCATTTTATATCCTGCATCCTAGGACTCTGCCTTGACCTACAGATGCTTAATTAATAAGCATAATTGACTGGCAACCAGTTCTTCAAGAAGATGCATTGAATTACCTTCAATGATGCCCCAGGGAGTCTTTCTGCCGAGGACCCGCTTGCCATTCACTTGGTACTCCTTGTCACTTCCCACCACAGCAAAAGGCATGCTCTCCTGCTGACAGAGCAGACACGTGCGCATGTCATCCTTCTACTCTTTGCGCCTCCAAGGGTCGGATAGCACACGGTCCTGGGCCTCTAACCTTGAACTGCACATTTCTGAAGCTCATTCAGTGACCCGGATGATGGCAGAGGCCAGGCTCTTGTCTCTTAAAAAGAGCACTGGACTGGGAGTCTGAAGTCCCAGGGTCCCAGACCTGATTGCTCCCCTGCCTGGCTGGTTAACCTCAGTAAATCAGCTTTCCCACAACTGGAGAATGCTTTGTACTCTTTAGCACTTTTAACAGGGTTTGGTTTGATTTGGAACAACTCTGTGAGCTAGTCAAGAAAGACGGACCTCTTAGACGACACCCACCCAATGGACAGCCAAAGTAATGAGTTTTACATGGTCTCCTGCACCGGCAGAGGCCCATACCTGCTGCCCTGCCAGAGTTCAAAGGCCACTTTCTGATGTACCTAGGCTCCCCTGCTCCAGCAGGTGTCTTTTCCCAAGTTGATCTGCCTGGTGTGTACTGTTATTGCATTTGGATAAATTAACTAACTATTATATAAGCTGAGGACATATCAGTATAGAGATCTGTTTCTCTGAAAATGGAATGTTTCAGAAAGACTTGATAAAGGTGAGTTCCTTTTGCATTAAGAGTGGATTTAGCTGGACTTCCCTGGTGGTCCAATGGTTAAGAATCTGCCTTCCAATGCAAGGGACGTGAGTTTGATACCTGATCAGGGAACTCAGATCCCACATCCCCCAGGGCCCAAGCGCCTCAACTAGAGAGCCTGCATGCTGCAAATTACAGAACCCATGTGCTCTGGCCCCACTAAAGAGAAGCCCGCAAGCTGCAATGAAAAGCCTGCATGCCACAACTAAGACTAGACGTAGTACAAAATGTATTATTATTTTTTTAAAAAAGCACTGAATTTAAAAAAAGAGTGGACTTATCGCCAAAGAAGAGGCCTTGTCTCTATATAAAAACAATGTTTAATGAACATGATGTGTTTTTGATAATTTAATAATTCAGTAAAACATCTATTTTAAAACACGTAAGATTTGTATCCTTCATTTTTAAAATGATTTCTTCAATTGATTTTTTCAATGAACTACCTGTCTCAACTCCATCGGGTGAGGGGCTTCTCCTAGGTTACCACACTTGATAGAGGAGACGACTCAAGGCCAAAGCGAGGGATTTGTCCCGGGTTACAGTGATTAGTGGGAAAGTTCAGACTAGAACCCAGGATTCTGATGAGAAATCACAGAACAGTGGAAGTTTAGAATTGAGAGGGATCTCAGAAATCATAAAGGTCAAGGGTTTCCCATCCAGGTTTCATGAAGCCTTAAGATTCCCAGGAAACACCTCAGGGGCTGCTCAGAAGTTAGGGTTGAAAAGACCCTGATGCTGGGAAAGATTGAAGGCAGGAGGAGAAGGGGGCAGCAGAGGATGAGATGGTTGGATGGCATCATCGACTCAATGCATGAATTTGAGCAAATTCTCCTGGGAGATGGTGAAGGACAGGGAAGTCTGGCGTGCTGCAGTCCACGGGATCGCAAAGAGTTGGACACGCCTGAGCGGCTGAACAACAACATCCTGGAGTCTGCCTGACACTTAGCTTTTTTAAAGTGTTCTACTAGGGGAGCAAAAGAGCTGAGAAACCGCTCATCTAGCCTGATCTCTGAATTTTAAAGAAGGAGAAACTGAGGAGGAGCTCTGCCTGAAGCTTTTTCTGCCTGTATCCTTCCATCACCCCAGTCTCTGGTTTTGCTTGGCCTGGTGGGGGAACCAGAGGCTTCTGTTGGCTCTGGGGATGAACAGGAGAATTTGGCTTTACAGTCACAGCCAGGGCCCCCAGTCCTCATCCTCTCCCATGCCACTTCTGGTCTGGGTCAGGCAAGGTGGGGCAGGGAGTTTGGAAAGGGGAAAGCAGGAGGAAAAACAGAAGTGTACATGATACATATCCAAGGGGGACCAATGTGGGCATCTGTGTGATGAACAGAGTCCTAGGCACCTACCCGGATTTTGTCATTCTCTGTCTTGTCCTCCAAATCCTCATCAAATTCCTTCTGGGGGTAGAATTCAATGCCATTCACTTCAAGCTCCTTTCGAACCTAGAGGCGGGGAGGAGAAGCATGGTGGCCAAGCGTCAGGATAGAGAGAGGGCTATGTGTGCATGCTTGTGCAAATATGTGCATACTGAAATCAGAGGGGTAAACGGCAGTCATCTTTGAACACTGAGGCCCTGGGCAGCAGGAGGATCATGAATGAATGGGAGCCCCAGCCCCACAGTTACCACTGCCCACTCCAGCCTGCCACGAGGAAGAATCTGGGGGTGCGGTCTGCTCCTCTCAGGGTGTAAGATCAGGATCCAGACAAGCAGGACCGCTGAGAACAGATGCCATGTGGGCAGTGTTCATGCCATGCTTGTTTCACTCCTCTTGGGGGGGAGGAGAGGTCCAGCTCGCCACCCCCAGCCTCTCCCCGTTTGTCCTCTCAAAGCTCAGCTTAAGTCTCCTCCTCCAGGAAGCCACCCAGTGCTTTTCAATAATCTTGATGAAGTTTCTCAAAGGCAGCAACTGTCTTTGTACTTCCCCAGCATTTCCCCAACCCAGTCCCCTGTGTGTCCAGCACAGGACAGAGCTTATGGAAAATAACGATAAAGACCAGTGGGTGGTTGATTAATTAGTCTCGTCCTTCAAGCAACCTAACAGTGCAGAGTGGTTTCTCATGTTGGAGGTGATTTATGCATTTAGTGGTGTTTGCAGGTAAGTTTGGAGGGCGAGAAGGCTGGAGCCACACTAACTTCTCTTCTCCACCAGCCTCGCCTCTCTAACAGTTGAGTAGGAGCCGGGTGGGAAGTGGGATAGGAGGTGGATATAGTAATAGAGGATAGAAGACGGCTTGGACCAGAGGGGGAGAGGCAAACATGGAGACAGGAAAAGGAGGAGGGGCCTTCTCACCCTTTGCTTGAATTCAGACTTCTCCTCCAGGGTCATGGTGTCAGCCTTAGCAATGACGGGGATGATGTTCACAACTTTGCTGAGGTGTTTCATGAACTCCAGGTCGAGAGGTCGCAAGCTGGGGCCCAAAGGAGGTGGGGTGTCAGAGCCACCACGCCCTCCCCCACTCAGCCACTGCCACCACTCCAGGGGCACCCTTGGGACAGGAGGACTGGGCTGGGAACTGGCTGAGGTAGCCACCATCTCCTGTCTGCAGAACAGAACTCAACTCTCTACCCACACGTGGTCCACCAACTCCCTTTCTCTTTCCCTTGGCTCTGGGGCATATCCTGGCTTTCTTTAAGCCCCACTCAAACCACCTCCTTCATGACACCTTTTCTGACCTGAGATCTCTTTCTCCTGGGAACAGCCGTGGACTGTTGTCCCCACCGATGCATCCTCGTGTCACGGTTACACGTGTGTCTTTTCTGCCTACAGGACAGCACTTTTGGACAGGCCTCCCCCCGGTCCCCAAGTAGTCCTGCAGGGGTCCAGCTGGGGCCTGGCCCCTCCCCTACCCAAGGGCCTCTGGACTCTGGGGCCCCGATCTGGCTGTAGTTTGAAGTCCACCAGACTCATTTAAGTCAGGCTGCCTGCTGGCCTGCTCTGACCTTGGGTCCAGGCTCCAGGGAGGGATAAACGCTAACTTTCCTGCCAAGTTCCTGAGCTGCACCGTCGAAAACCTGCTGAACGTCTGGCTCCTCCAAAACTGGGGGCCTGCCGCGCTGTGCCATCGTGTCAAGAATGAAATTCTTGCCTAGCCGCTGGGCTCAGTGACAGTTAGGAGACCTCCCCAGCAGGAAGGTGGCCTGCTTGCCCGTTTGGATGGCTCCATCCTTGCCTGATACTCACAACCAGAGTTCCTGGCATGCCCGATGGTTGTCAGCCTTCATCACTGGACACCTGGCTCCTCTTGCTGGGCTGGCTACCCTCCAAATGCCTACAGCTGGGTCCCCCTCCCCACCTCCACCTGAACACCAGCCCCAATCCAGTAGCCTGGGCCCTTCCCATCTCATCCTTCTTGCTGCCCCTGACCTGAGGGCTCTGCATAGCAGGTATCTGTTGAACAAACGAGGAGCCCTTTGCCCACAGCAACCAACTTCTGTCTGCTGGCACAGTGGTGCTATGGTGCTAACACACCAATGGGCAGCATGGGGGCTGATGGTGAACTTCTCTCTCCTGTCAAGGATCTCTGGGGGACTCCCAGGGCCATGACTATGCGGGGGCCCACCTGACCTCCCCAGCTGACTCTAGATATCGCTCATTCACTGTAGCTTGGGATCAAATGATGCAAACCAGAGGCAGGCCCAGGGACAGGGGCAGGCCTGGCACATACGAGTGTCCGGTCGGGGAGATGAAGTAGAGGCAGCAGTGGACGCGAGTGTCAGGGATGCGTTTCTTCCTGGCGATGTTCACCTCCTCCTTCAGGAACTTCTCGTACTGCTCGTTGATGTACTTCTCAATGGGCTCCCAGCTGGAGGAGGAGGGGAAGAGAGCGGATGGAAGTCCCAGAAGGACATGACCCGGGAGCTCCTCTTGCCAGGGTCAGGAAGCAGGCTCTCACCTCCGTCTCACTCCCTGCCTCCCGAGGGCTATAGGCGACCTGTTGACCATTCTCCCTTTGCCCCCATGGGTGGCTTTCCCTGTTAGCAAGTGCAGAACTCCTCTGGGGTCCGAGCCCCCTGATTGACCTATGGGAACCTGCAGAACCTACTCCTGACAGCACTGCACTTTCCCCACATCCATCACTTACTAGCTGGGCCACTCTGGGGAAGTCTCTGCCCTTCTCCGAAGCTCTTTTCTCATAAGTGAAAAGAGAGTAACAACAGGTGCCTGGACACAGTCATGTAAGAATTAGAACAGAGGTATAATCCTGAACGGGGCTTCCCTGGTGGCTCATCGGTAAAGAGTCCGCCTGCAACGCAAGAGGGCAGGTTCGAGCCCTGGGTCAGGAAGATCCCCTGGAGAAGGAAATGGCCACCTGTTCTAGTATTCTTGCCTGGGAAATCCCATGGACAGAGGAATTTGATGGGCTATAGTCCAAGGGGTTGCAAAGAGTCGGACACGACTGAGGACTAAACAACGACAACATCATTCTGAACAGAGAAACGGCGCAGAGAAAGCACTCAACCCTGGAGCTATAATAATCCACAGTGTAAGCACAAGCATATAATCATCTCAGCACAATAATTCATCCTTATCATGCTGTTGCTATGATAGTGACCTTTCCCCATCTAGGAGTGTGTGGACAGCCAGAGAAGAAGTGACCAGCCACTTTCTGAGATCAACACAGCCAATTCCAAGGTGTGTTGTTGAGAGGCCCTGTCTGTCTGGGGGCAGCCCCAGGCTCCCTCAAAGAGTCACAGCTGTCTTCACCCCTGTCTGGGAGCAAACTTCTGCCCAGAACCTTCTGTAAAGCAAGGAGTGTCACTTGCCATCTGGCTTTACAAGGATTAAGTCATTAGCCACTGTAGTCACTGACCTACAACATATCTTGGAAGGAATTTGGGACAAAGAACAAGATAAGGCTCTCTGTGCTTTGGGGAAACAGGCCCTTCAATAGTTGTATTTCAGGAAAAAAAAATTTTGGACCCAAATTCTTACAATTTCCCCAACTTAGAAAAGCACTAAAATCATTAACAGAGATCTCTGCTCCTCTTGACTGGCAGTAGCCTTCTGCTGAGATGTATGCCTGGCTGCACGTATCCCCAGTCAAAAAGCACATGCATACTGGCCTCTGCCCACCTTCTCAGAGCAGGTCCTCCACGCCATCTGGGAGGCTGACTCAGGCTACAATCCTCAGTGTGTGCGTGCGTGCTCAGTTGCTAAGTTGTGCCGACTCTTTGTGACCCCAAGGACTGCAGCCCTCCAGGGTCCTCTGTCCATGGGGTTCTGCAGCCAAGAATACTGGAGTGGGCTGCCATTTCCTTCTCTAGGGGATCTTCCGGACCCAGGGAATGAACCTGCGTCTCTTGTGTCTCCTGCATTGGCAGGCAGATTGTTTACCGCTGAGTCCCCTGGGGAGCCCTCAGTAGGAGAGTGAATAAGACCCAGCTCAGAACTCTTACACTGTGCTGCTGCTGCTGCTGCTTTTTTTTGCCGCACCATGAGGCAGGTACTGTGTGTTCTGTTCACAGCCCACACTTCCATCCTCACCTGGGCAGTGTACTTCCCCTCTTTTGGCTGGACGCTGGATCCCCAGAGGCTCTCTCCTCATGGAAACCGCCCTCCCCCATGTTTTCCTCCCGCCCTCTCTTTGTCCAGGTGGCCAACACCTGGCCCTCAGGCCAAGCTCTCTGCCACAACCTCCAGGTCCGCCTGGGTTTGCACCCCAGCTCCCCCCGCTCTGTTGCTCCAGCTCCTGACCCACTCCCATCTCCTGATATTCCCTCTGCTCTGTCCCCCTCTATCCTCACACCTGGGCCCCATTTGGTCCTCTCCGCTTGCTTCCTAACAACACCTCTCCCCTCTTTCAGCAAGTCTTGCCACTTAAGCCCTCAGCACGGAGGGCACAGATGGTTCTCAGTTTGAGTGAATCTGCTCCACATTCAGTGTCTGCCTTGCAGTCTTTAGGGTGGAGGTCTCACACATGGGCAGACATACCAGTTTTCATTGTTGATCTGGTCTCCAAAGCCCGGGGTGTCAATAACAGTCAGCTTCATCTTGACACCACCTTCCTCGATCACTGGGGAGTGAACAGAAAAGGCAGCCAGGGGGTCACTCCTCCAGCTGACGTCAGGTACCCCACCGCCTACCAGCTGGGGGAGACCTGGGCTCCTTACTTCTGCAGGACCAATGACTGGAAAAATCAAGTTCAGGGTCCTCAACACTTCAACACTTTGTTCATGCCATTCCCCGCACCTGGAATGCCCTCTTTATCCCTCTGTTGTCTAAATCTACCCAGTCTTGGGACTTCTCTGGTGGGCCAGTGGCTAAGACTCCATGCTCCCAATGCAGGGAGGCCCAGGTTCAACTCTTGGTCAGGGAACTAGGATTGCAGATGTGAACTCTGCACGCTGTGAGGAGTTCTCGTGCCCCACTAAAGATCCTTCGTGCTGTAACTAAGACCTAGTGCAGCCAAATACAAAATAATAAGTATTTTTTTTAATGAAAAGAAAAAGAATCCACCAGGCTTTATCATCCCACTCAAGTCCTCCTTCATTCCTCTCTAATTCCCACACCCCCTTTTCTGACTTACAGTCAAAAGAGTTGGCTCCGTCTTGTTCAAGGGCTTAATTCTATTCTGTCTTCAGGTTGTCTGTCATTTGTCTCATCCCCCAGAGGCCCCATTCCTCCCTCTTTCTGGCAGAGGCCCTTGGGACAACGCCCGTCAGGGTCCCTGCTGGGTCCTCACCATGCCCAATAGCTTTGATCTCCACTGTCTTGGGAATCTTCTCCTCCCGGTTCCAGCTGGAGGCCTTGCGGCTCACTTGGGATTTGAAGAGGGTGTTGACCAGTGTGGACTTGCCCAGTCCACTCTGACCTGCAGCAAGACAGGAAGAGGATGAGAAGGCAGGGAGACCCCAGGCCCAGCTCCCAAGCCTAGCACCTCTCCCCTGAGCTTACAGAATTCTAGAGCCGTGATCCAAGTCCTTGACTGACCACTCACTGGAGAGGCTAGAGGCTGAGCAGGGAGAGCGAGTTGGTGGGAATGCTTTCCTATTTGCTGGTGAAGGACCTGGGGAAACGTCAGTCAAATTGCGTGTTCTCTCCTTCCGGAGCCCTGGGGGCACTGGGAAAGGGGCAACCTCTGCACTTGCCTACTGCTTTTCCGTTTCATTTTTGCTTGACCTAAGATTTTAGTTTTTAATCACACTTAAAGATGGAATTACTTTGCATACTGACACCGCGCTTCTGAGGAAGATTTCATCCCAAGGAAGAGCTCCACAACTAAAAGATAGGTGAAAACCTTTGGTCTGAGCAGAGTATTTCTCAAACATGCACAAGAATCCCAGGATAATAAAGAAGGCTGAGTGAAGAATCGATGCTTTTGAATTGTGGTTCTGGAGAAGACTCTTGAGAGTCCCTTGGACTGCAAGGAGATCAAACCAAACAAACCCAAATGAAATCAACCTTGAATATTTATTGGAAGGACTGATACTGAAGCTGAAACTCCAATACTTTGGCCACCTGATGCAAAGAGTCAACTCATTGGAAAAGACCCCAATGCTGGGAAAGAAGGCAAAAAAGAAGAGAGTGGTAGAGGATGAGATGGTTAGATAGCATAACTGACTCAATGGACATGAATTTGAGCAAACTCAGGGGGATAGTGAAGGACAGGGGAACCTGGTGTGCTGCAGTCCATGGGGTTGGCAAAGAGTAAGACATGGCTTAGGGACTGAACAACAAAGATGCTACATGGGAAATGGTAAGAGATGAGTGGAGAAGTAGTACCAGGCCAGGCTAGGAATTCAAATCCTTAAATTTATGAAAGATTGTTAAGTAGGATGGGTGATGATGAGTTGTGCAGGGTGGAAAAATTATTCAGTCACTGGGAGACAATGGATTGAAGAAGATGGAGAACCAGGAGAAAAAGAAGTAATGTCATCATGCATTCTGTCTAGTTTAGCCAATGCTTTTTAGAGCAAGATGTTCCAGATGATTTACACTCTGGCCCAGATGTATGAGCAGCTCTGAGTCAGGTGGACGTGGTAACCCAGGGTAGTAGCAGGGTACTGGCAGTGGAGAGGGAGAGGGTAGACAGACTGGAAGAGATATTTGTGAGGTAAAATTGACAGTATTTAATGACCGACTGGATTGGGGGATAAAGCAGGAGGAAGAAGGATGATTCCCAGATCCCAGTTTCAGCAACTGAGAAAATATGTCATTGTGATGAGAGGCAAAGGTCCCTCCCTGCTCTTATATTCTGTGGTCCGGTGACCCTACTTAGTGACCAATGTCCTGAAAATTCTCTTCAAGCTTGACGGCACTACCAAAGATTAGAAAGAAGACCACCCTTCCTCTGATCCTCCCCCAACTCTTGAAGGTGGGGAAGAACAAGGGTGATGCTCCCAAGCCTGGAGCACAGCTATAAGGCTGCCAGTGTACAAAGAGGGGGTGATGGGGCCAGGTTGACCATCATCCATTCACATCTCCCACCCTCAGATCAGCCAGCCTTGTGGGAAGAAAGGAGTAAGGCCTTTATGATCAGCACGCTGAGATCTTTCCTGAGAATGAGCTCATTCTAAAGAAGCCAGGGCTGAGGCCATCCTAAAGAAAGAAGTGGGATTCTAAAGGGTGCTGCCTGCCACCAGGGTCTCCAGGGAGCCCACGGCCTCCATACCGACCACCATGATGTTGAAGTCAAAACCGGTCTTCATGGTCTTCTTGCGCATCTGCTCGATGATGGTGTCGATGCCGATGTAGCCCAGCAGGTTGGGGTTGATGCCGACGGGCTTCATGGGCACTGCCGGCTTAGGCCTGGGCTCGGGCACCAGCTCTGACATGGCTGCGTCCGTCCTGGTCTCCGGGAGCCCTGCAAAGCCAAGGTGGGAGGGGCAGGCTGAGGTCACATGGACACCACACTGTTAGTCTCTGGATACACAATCACACAGAGTTAGGGCTGGATGGGACTGTGGATGTCCTCCAGTACAGGTCTCCCATCTCACAGATGTGGAGACTGAGGCCTGGGGGTGGGAGGCGGTGGTGAGGGCTCGCCTGAGAACAAGTCAGATGGAAATCTGGACCAGTACCCAGAAAGTACCTCCAGTTGCTGGGGTACTTTCAAATGCACATCGCTGCTCCAAAGCACCACATCTGTGTCTCTAACCCAGGGGTTTCTTGGCCTTGGCACTATTGACATGCTAGGTCAGATAATTAGAGCAGGGAGCTGTCCTGGGCACTGCGGTCCAGGTAGTGACATCCTTGGCCTCTATTAGATGCCCGTGCATGCTCAGTCACTCAGTCGTGTCTGACTCTTTGTGACCCTTTGGACTGTAGCCCACCAGGCTCTTCTGCCCATGGGATTTTCAAGCAAGAATACTGGACTGGGTTGTCATTTCCTTATGCCAGTAGTATCTCCCAATTTAATGATCAAAAGCATTTTCAGACCATGCCAGATGTTGGCTGGCACTGCCAACAGTTGAGAACCACTGACCTAAGAGATGTCTGGGGTTATTCCAACCTGAGTCCTGCCTCACTCAAATAAAGGGCAAAGCAAAGACCTTTTTAGGATTCTGGACCTAATGTCTACTGACTGCCTGTCCCTGCCCTAGTTGCTTTGTCTTTTAGAAACCCATGGGTCTGGGACTTCCCCGGTGGTCCAGTGGTTAAGAATCTGTCTTGCAGTGCAGAGCGTGCGGGTTCCATACCTGGTAGGGGAACTAAGATCCCACCTGCTGAGGAACAATTAAGCCTGTGTACTCCAAAAAGATCCAGCGTGCCACGACTAAGACCTGATCAACAAAATAATCTTTTTAAAGAAAGAAGCACATGGGCGATCTCAACTCAGCAGAGTGAGCATCAGTCATGTCTCCCAGTCTGTGTCTCCTCTATTTCATGAGCACTGGTGCAAAGTAGGGGTCTCTGTGCCCTGAGGATCCCCAGACAGCCTCCACGCCTTATTTTTATTTTTTAAGTCATTTATTGCTTTCAAATTTTTTGTTTGGCTGCACCGCACAACATTTAGGACCTTAGTTCCCTGAGCAGGCATCAAACCCATGCCACCTGCAGTGGACATACGGAATCTTAACCACTGGACCACCAGGGAAGTCCTCTCCAAGCCTTAGTTTTAAATCTGAGGAGTAAGTCTCCCCTGCTGACCAAGGAGGAGAGGATGAGGCCCAAGTAGGGGCATTCACGGGCCTAAGATGACATGACACGCTGTGTTCTTGGCGTGGTGGGTAACAGGAGAAAGGAGAGCCTGAGATTACAGCCCTTCCCCAGTGAAGAAAAACAAACACCCTTCTGGGTCTGGCGCATCATGGGCACGCTCATACACATGAGAAATCTGTGTTCCCCCATCAGGGCTCTGTCCCTCCAGGGTGGGTTTCGGGACATGGCATCTCCACTCCCCATAAGACGGGTGTGTGTGGTGACATGGGAAGGGCCTGGCTCTGTGACTTGCCTTCTCTGTGGCCTTGGGTGAACCGCCTGCCCCCATGCACCTGCTTCCTCTTCTGTAAACTTCTCAGGATAGTGATGAAGGCTGCGGAGAGCCCTGCACGTGAGATGCACCCCTGCTCTGCCTCATTGCTGCAAACCCTCGTGGTCCTGCCCCTTCTCAGTTCCCAGCCAGGAAGGGGAATGAAGTGGTGCATGTGAAAGCACTTGTTAAAGGGAGGTGCTCGAGATGCTAATCACCCAGCGCAGTCACTGGACTCCATGCTCTCTGGAGGCCCTCTTCTGGCCTGGCCATTCTAGAATCCTATGGCTCCTGGTTACCACCCTGCAGGGTCTCCAGCTCACAGGGAGAAGTGATGGAGCAGCAGATGGGAAAAGAGAGAGAGGGCACAGGAGCACCTCCATCCCCCACCCCCAAAGCCAGCCAGGAGTCTGTTCTTGTTCCCCCACCACCTGGTCCTTTCCCTGGTCCTGGCATGACTCTCTCTCTCTCCACTGGAAACCGTTCTTTCCTTGTCATCCGCGGGCACAGCCAAATCTGACGGAGTCTCGGGACCTCCCCAGGGCCTGGCGTGGTTCCCTCCTGCTTCCCAGGAAGTTGTTGCCAGCCAGGCGGCTCCAGAAGGCACCCAGATTGGCTCGGGCCTGAAGCAGCTGACTATCAGCAGCCTGGCCTGCGCCTCCACTCCGCACGTGGTTCCCGGGCCCGACTCAGCACACCTGTACTGGGGCCAATGCCCTGATTTCCCTGTCCAGCTGCTCGCCAGGCCGGTCCTCTCCATCCCCCGGATCCCTCCACGGCCAGCCCACTGGGTCGCCACTACCACTGTTGTGAGATGGAGCCATCTGTGTGCACATGTGTCTTTTCAGAGGGCAGGGTCTTACTCTACAGACCTGGAAAATGAGTCTGGTATTTATTTATGGGAGTTTTTATAAGGATTTTTTATAAAGTCTGCATCCTCACCCTGGCCTTCTCAGCCCCGGCCTGTCAACCACAGCAGCCTCAAAGACCACTCCCCAGCACAACCTGGTTTCGAGAAGAGGCCAGCTGACCAGATTCCCGGGCGACTTTTAGGGGCGCCAACCGGCTGCGAGCAGAGTCCACTTTTATTCCTCCATCGAACACCTGTCAGCACCCACAGAGCTCCTGCTGGCAAATGGCCCTCCCAACCACACGGCGACTACATGCCAGTCACGTGCTAACGACGACCACCCATCAGCTACAAGTATTGCAAACCTGCGGCCGGTCACGGTGTCACAGCCTTTGCTGGAAGACCCTTTGCCCACTCCAGCCCCTGTCGACCTTCCTTCACTATACAGGAAAGCCTCCGCCTTCCCATCTAACGTAGATGCCTCCCTTCTGTGCTGCCTCAGCCCCCTGAGTACCTCTATAGTCATTACATTCATTCATTCACTCACTCACTCCATCCCATCCGGGCCATTCTATAGGCCCTCCAGTGAGAGCTGACTCCAGCCAAACCCTAGACTAAATGCCAAGGACACTGCTAGACCCCAGACAAGGTCCTTGCCTCATACTGTCTGGTGAGGAGACCTCCAGAGCACAGGGCATAGGCAGCTCCAAAGTTAAATTCTATAGCTCCCTCCTCTGCCCCTGCAGCCCCTGCAGGTCGGGCCATGCCAGCTCCAGATGGGCAGATAGCCCGTCCTTGACTCCCCAGGCGGATGGCCTCTGGGAGCCTCAGTGTTCTCCTCAGGAAGACAGGGACAGTCCCGACCTCGCTGGGTTGCTTTGATGCTTACACAAAAGTGTGGGCATAAACCTGGCACTGAACACATGCCAGTTGCCACCCTTCTTCAGGGCAGGAGCCACGTCTTATGGGTTTCTGTGCCCCGATGTACCTAGTATAACAAGGCGCTCAGCAATGCATGAATGGATGCAAGCCTCACTCAGTAATGAATGGACGGATGCAAGCCTCACTGCAAGGCTGATGGTACTCAGAGCCATCACCTTTCTCCTCCTTTAGATGCTGCTCTCCTGGTGGAGCAGCTGACCTCCCACCCAGCAAATGGCTCTTGGGTGGGCCCCAGGCTCGGAGATGGACTCTGTTATAAGAACTTCTCCCCACTCCACAACAGGGATGGGAGGAGGGGCTCCCCAGGGACGGGGAAGTGCTCCTGATGGGTTCACAGCCGGATGTAACTCAAATATGCCATCCTGCCTATGTGGTTCCTGGGCCTCCTTCTGAGCTTCCAGCTTTCTCAGGGGGCCCTGCCTGCAGCACCTCCTGCTGGGAGCTACCTGCCCCAACCATGCCCCGGGGAGAGACCCTGTCCATCCCCAGCTCAGCTCTGGCTTAGTCCCCACAGAAACGGCTACCCCCCGCCCCGCCCCCACCTCCCTGCCAAGCAAGAGCCCTGGTGCTTTCTCTTACAGGGAAATGAACGGGCTTTGTCTTTGTCCCGCCCAGGGACCCCACCCCTCTGCTGGGAAGGTGGCCGCAAAGGGAGAGGACCTTTCCAGAATAGCACCTGCCTTCCTGGCTTCGTGGGGATCCAGGGGGTGGGGAGGCTCTTCCTTCCGGAACCGGAGATCATTCCCAACCCCCAGACCCCAGCAGTCTTTTAAAGACTCCACCCCCACCCGCAGAGGCAATTTCAGTCCACCCCTAGCTCCAGCCCCCGGCTCTCAGCGGAGAAATCACAAAAAATATCTCAGTACTTTCCCATTCACAGAAGCAAAGGGCCCTGAGATATGTACCCCTTCCTCCATCCCAGTCCTCTGGAGGCCAACGAGTTCCCTTGGAGACCACCAGCTGGTGCCTGTCTCAGCGTGCGCCCGCCCGCCCCTGTGTGTGGGGGAAGGGGTCTATGTCTCAGCGCACAGGTCTCTGAGCCCGGCTGTAGGTGGTCCCGATACCTGTGCGTGGTGTGCATGTGTGTGCACGTCTTAGTGTGCTCCAGCGTGCATCGCGGTGCCTGCTTGCGTGTTCGGGGGTCTCCGTGTCTCTCCGCCTTCCCGTCTGTGCATTTCTCCGGGCTTGGACATCTTGGGGAGTGTACCACCGTGTGTGTGTCCGTGCACATATGTCACCGTGCGTGGGCTCCTCCGCGCATCAACCCTCCCCGGGTAGCATCTCCAGCTGGGCTGGTAGGGGCCGCAGCCTCCGCCTCCCGGCGCATGCCGATGGCCCGGCCGGCCTCCTTACCTTTGGACATGAATCCTCCTTTGTCTCCGTTTCCTCCGGGAAGATGCTCAAGGGCGCGGGGCTGCAAGGCTGAGCGGGACGCGGGCTCCTCCTGGGCCGAGCAGCCCCAGCAGCCGGGCCTCGCCCTTCGGCGCTCTCCGCCCACCCGCCCGGCTCGCGGCCCGGCAGCGCCGCCCCAGCGCCCCGCGCCGCCGCGCCCGCCCGAGACTTCGACTCCGTGGCTCGGCGTCTCGCTGCCCCTGCCCGCGCGCACCGATGCCGCCGCCGCCGCCGCTGCCACCCGCACCACGTGACCCGCGCGCCGCCCGCCCCCGCCGAGGGCCCCTCCCCCTCCCACGGCGTCGGCGCCCGCACCGGCTCTCCGCCCGCCCGCCCGCACGCGGGAGCGCGGGCACCCAGCACCGGCGGAGCGGGGGCGCTGGGCCTCGCAGGCTCGAGATGCCGGTCGGGGAGCGGCGCCCGGATCCCATCCCTCCGCCCGGATCCCGCTCCCGGCCTCTAACTCTCTAAGGCTGGGGTGGGGCGGGGGCGCGGGGGACCGGTGGCAGCTGCGGGATGCGGTGCGCGAGCGTGAGTCACGCGGTGGTTGGGATGTTGGGCTGATTCCGTGGGGTTCTGCCCAGGCGTGGGTGCCAGTAGAACCCTGCCTGATTCAGGAGCCCGAGTTCCAGGCCTGGCTCTGGGATGACGAGCCCTATGACCTTGAACTGGTCAGGAACTTTCTTTCCTGGGCCTCAATTTACGGGTCAGAAAAAAAAAAAAATCTTTTGCATTTAATCCACATGAATGGATAGCATATTGCCAGGCCAGGTGGACACAGGAATGAAGACCATGGTTTATATCCTCAAAGAGCTCTGGGTCTGGTGGGGTAAGACAGAAAGCTGGACTGTCCTAACACAGGGAGTGGGGTGTGCACAGGGAAACTGTGCGTGCAGGGAGGTGGGCACCCTGGGAAGAGGGGTTTTGTAGGATTTCTTGGAGGGAGTGCGGGCCAAGATGGAAAGGCAAATGTAGGTGGGCGGGAAGAAGGGAAATCCTTCCATGGAGAGAGGAAGGCTGCGGTGATGAGACCAAAAGTGAGAGCTGACTGGTGCTGCGGACAGCAGAGCTCCTGCGTGCAAGAGAGCAGGGAAAATTCCAGACGGATACAGAGCTAAGAGGCTGGAGAAGTCCCACAGCCTTGGGAGTCAAGCTAAGGAGCTGGACTTTAAAAGAAGATAATGGTGAGTCACCAACAGCCGTTAAGCAGAAAGTGCTCCCATGAGATGAGTCCCTCATCTCATGCCACTTGAAGGGGGATAGTGGCCTCGCAGGGGCAGAGGGATGGAGAGAAAGGGACACAGAGCCTAGGACTGAGGAGGTTGGGCCACAGAGTTGGAATCAGACTGACTGGGATGAAGGAGAAAGAAAGAGGAGGATGCCTGGGTCTCTAGTGGGGTGGGACCTGCAGCTATGGGAGTGATATCAGGGAAGGCAGAAGTCAGGAGGAAAAGGGCTGCCTCTGGACCTGCCTGGGAGCTGTCTGGGCAGAGGGGTCCAGCAGGCCGCTGGCTGTCCACACCTGCATTTCGGAAGAGAGGGCTGGGCTGAAGATGGCGAGCTGGGGTCCTGGAGGAGGGAAGACAAGAGCCTGAGTGGGCTCCCCCAGACCAAGCGTGCAGAGTGCAGTGGGAAGGGGTCTGACAACCCCCAACCCCAGGTAAGCCACAGGACCAGATGCTTTCTGAGCATCTGCCAGACCCAGAATCTCTGAGCCTTTGAAAGGCTGGGAATGAGACTGCCAGAAGAATTAGAATCGCTGGGTCCCTGTTACCTCGCATGAATGCATGCTAAGTCGCTTCAGTCGTGTCCGTCTCTTTGAGACATCTCTGGACTATAGCCCACCAGGCTCCTCTGCCCATGGGATTCTTTAGGCTCCTCTGCCCATAGAGTGGGTTGCCATGCCCTCCTCCAGGGGATCTTCCCATCCCAGGGATCAAACCCGAGTCTCTTATTATACATCGCCTGCACTGAAGGCAGGTTCTTTACCGCTACTGCCACTTTAGACATGTCAGCTATGTGATTTAGGCAAGTCACAGCCTCTCAAAGACCAAATGAACTTCTGGCCCTTGTGTTGATCTGTTTATAGTTTGTGTATGACTTCCAACATACAAATCTCCAACTCACCCTTTAGGACTACAGCGCTGGGGCTAGGGAACCAAGAAAGAATTCCAGGTAAGACACCTTTTAAGCAACAGCTATCAGGGCTTCCCCCCAGTGGCTAAGACTCCAAGCTCCCAATGCAAGGGTTCTGGGTTTGGTCCCTGGTCAAGGAACTAGATCCCACATGCTGCAACTAAGAGTTAAAATCTTCCCTCCCAGGACTTCCCTGGTGGTCTAGTGGTTCAGAATCCACCTTCCAATGCAGGGAACACGGGTTGGATCCCTGGTCAGGGAACTAAGATCCCACATGTTGCATGTACTGCAACTAGAAAAATTCCACATGCCATAATGAAGATCGAAGATCCTGCATGCTGCAACTGAGACCCAGTACAGCCAAATAAATAAACTTTTTAATGTAAAAAAAAAAAAAGGAAAAAGCAACAGCTATCTTCCTGAAAGGCTGAGTGGGAATGATTTAGAAGGTCTCACTAATAGTGTGAGATCACTTCACATCTGGAGGAGCCTGGCAGTGTTGACTGTTAGACAAATCACCACTTACTGAAGTGCTGGTCTACATTTTCATGTAGGTGGGTTGCTTTACAAGCTGGACTCACCTATAGCTCACCTGATTATTTCAGGTCTTCAGGGAACAGAGAAATAGTCATGGAAGATGGCAAAGGACAAACTCAGCAAAATTGCTCTCCCACAGATTACCCCTTCAAGCCTTCCTCCTGATGGCTTCCCTCAGCTTGAACTCTGGCAGTTTGGGACCCAGCTCAGGCTGCCTCTCTTGTGTTCTGCCCCTCAATCCCATCCCCTTCCCCCAGCTCATTCAACTCTGACCTTAAAATCTTCCCTCCCAGGACTTCGCTGGTGGTCCAGTGGTTCAGAATCCACCTTCCTATGCAGGGGACACGGGTTGGCTCCCTGGTCAGGGAAGTAAGATCCCACGTGTTGCATGTGCCACAACTAAGACCCAGCACAGCCAGATAAATAAACTAAATGCATAGATAATAAAATAAATGGCATTCTCACCTTAAAAAAAAAAAATCTTCCCTCCCTTTCCAGATCTAGCCAAGCACAATCTATCTCCAGGCCCTTACACCCCTGCCCACCCACCCTCAGCAGTCCAGTGCCTCCCCAGCCCAGCTCTTTGCATTTACCTTTGGTTTCTCTGGCCCGGTCCAGCTCTGTGGCCCAGTCTGTAGCAGCATCTGCTGTAGGGTGGCCCAGGGCTGCGTCTGTGCTTTGGCTCAGCTTTGATGGCTGGGTGGCAACGTCTGATGTCGTCAGGTTAATGTCACTGTCCAGTGTGGTCTCACCAGCAGCTGGGTCTGGGGTGACTGGCACAGCTGGACCCATGGCTCTGACCAACCTGCCTGTATCCAGAGCTGGAGAATTCGTAGTCACACCCAGCTTGGCTGTGTTCGCCAGCATGACTGTGTCCAGCCTGGCTGTGCCCAGCTTGACTGGATCTGGGGTTGCCTGTTCCATGGCTGCACCCCCTGTGGTGGATTCTGGCTTGGCTATGCCCTCTGTAGCTATGGCTTTGCCCACCTTGTCCAGGTCTGGGGTTACTGAGTCCATGCCCCTGCCAGGCTTGCTTGTGCCTACTGTAGCCACGTCCACGGCAGAGCCCAGATTGGTATCCGGATCAGGGGACTCAATGCCTGTGTCCAATCTGGATGGATTTGGTGTAGCCAAGTTGACAGTCAAGCCGGGTCTGTTGGTGGTCCTTGTGGATAAACGGCTGGCTGTGCGTGGCCTTGTATCCAGAGCAGCCAAGTCCATGGCCATCGCGGGCCCCGTGGTAGGGGAGGCCCTTTGGAGATGCAGCCGTGGTCTCGGGATACCCCTAGACCGGGGCTTGCCTCTTCCTGGAGAAGCTCTGGCAGGCACGTGTGCAGCCACTGGGATGGGGTGCCTTGGACCCACTGTGCCTGGCCCCGCAGGACCTGGGGGACTGGGAGCCAAGCGGGACTGGAACGGTAGGGTCAGGTACGAGCTCACCAGGGGCTTCTCCGCTGCGGGCATCCTGCTGGGTTTGGCCAGACCTGGGTTCCCTGGGCCCTCGGAGTGGACCCTGTCCCCTGGCACTAGGGTCACCGATGACAAGCCAACTGTGGGCAGTCTCCCTCCTCCGTGGGTGGCCACCTCCCTGCCCGGGCTGGACAGCTCTTCCCAGTGAGAAGGCAGGGGGCCCAGGGGCCGTGCCTGGCTGCGCGGATGGACCGTTAAGGAGATGGAACTGAACTTCCTGGATGCCAGGCTCTTGCCAGTTTCCTGGGAGGACACACTCCAGGCCCTCGCTCCAAGGCCCGGCCGGCTGGAAGCCTGTGGGATGTGGCTTGGGGAGAAAGCATCCAGATGAAAGGTCTTCCTGAGAACAGGGATGAGAGGTGACACCCCGCTGGGGAGCTTCGAGGGACAGGCCGGTCGGCCCAGCAGGTGGCTGCGGGAGGAGTTTCTGGGGCTGGGGGCCCCATGTGGCTGCATCTCAAAGTCGTGGTCCATCCAGGTCTTCCACCTTCCCCTGATCAGCAGAGCAAAGAGACCAAGCAGGGGTGAGAGGGTGGAGCCTGGAGGTGCCGGCCCTTCCCACCCTGACCAGCCGCTAGCTCTCCTCTGAAGGGGCCTTGTTTGGAGGGGGCGATCAGGTCCTCAGTGGGCTACACACATCCCTTCCTACAGCTCCCACCACTGCATGCCTGCACACGTCACACACACACACACACACCTACCTGGACGCCAGGTGAAGGTGGCACCCAATAAGCAGGCTGCCTGGCATGATGGATGAAACCTCTCTTTACCTGGGCCCCTATCTCTGTGGACAACTCTGTGGAGGTCACATATACATGTCTGAGTACCCCAGGGGAAGACAGTGGTTTTTGGAGGCCTGTCTCCCTCTTCCATAAGGGGCCAGAGGACTCTGGGTTCCCACCCACAGCCCCCAAAATAGGAATGCCAGCATCCAGGTAGGAGGCTGAGAGATGACCCCTTTAGCTTGGGAACAGGGTAAGATCTAGAGCTCCTCCCAGAACCAGGGAAGAGCCCTGGGCTGCCTGCTGCTAGAGCCGAAGTGGGAGCCGAAGTGGAATTGGAGCTGAAGAAGGCCCTGGACAAGGGGAGGCTTGGAAAGTGCAGAAGTAACGAGCATTCACGGGGACTCATTCGGTGAACTCACCTCTGTCCCTGCCCCTGGGGACCTGTGGTTCCCAGAGTCGCAGGGCAGCGAAGCAGATCGAGCTACATCAGAGGTGAGCCCTGTAGCGGAAGCGTTAACTCAGCCTCTGGGGTTCAAGGGGGGAGGCTGACCTGGGGCTGGGGGAATTCATACGGAGGGCCCAAGGGCAAGGAGACGTGGTGTCTTTGTGAAAACCCTCTGTGGGGCTTCCAGGGCTGTGTCTGGGGGAGAGGGGAGACCAGGCTGCAGGTGTACTGGGACCCAGACCAGGCACCATGATGCTCAGGCCCTGGGAGGGGACCTGGTGGGATCTTGCAGGTGGTCGCTCTGTGGCTGTGTGGCAGAGAGACCAGGGAAACAGAGGAGGAGGCAAAGAGGGAGTCCCCTTATGTCTGATGGTTAGGACGTGGTGCTTTCACAGCTGTGGCCCCAATTCAACTCGATCGGGGGGAACTGAGATCCTGCAAGCTGCGCAGCAAGGAGAGCCGCCACTCTGTGGGCTGGGGTGGGGCTGGAGAAGGCTGAGCAGCCAGAGGAAGAAGCAAAGGGACCACCTGGCCATGGGGAGTTGGGGCAGGGGTAGGTGGGGGCGTCTAGGAATTTGGCTGGTGGTCTGCATGGGTGAACCATCCCCCAAGGGGAGCTCCTGAGAGCCCAGACGGCCAGCTGGTGCACACGCTGGAACAAAGTTGTTTCTGTTGCTTTCAACACAGCAGGCAGGGATGTGATGCTGCGGGGGTGGGTGTCAAGCAGGGACCAGGCAGGACACCAAAGGGTCTTCATCATCCCTCACGGCGGCACCCCAGCCCCTCATCCCCCTCCAGTCTCGTATTTGTCCCCAAGGCTGTCCTGGCCTTTATCACCTCCCCACTTTGCATGTCCCCGCAGCCCTGCTTGTGGGCCCTTACAACGACACGCACCCGGGCACAGGTGCGCTTACCCTGCACTTAACCACAAACATCTACCCTCGGTGTACACACACACACACACACAGCTGGCCAGAAGACAGAATTTCTGAATCTGTTCTAATGTCCCCAGATCCCTTCCCCTCACTGAGCCTCCCCCCATGCCCCATCAATCACTTGGTCCTGTCCTCCCCCCAGCCACAAAGACTCACCCACCTTGATCAGAGACCAAGAAATGTCTGAAGGTTCTCGGTCCGGGAAGTGGACTCCAGGGCAGGGCCCTCACCTCCTCCACACCCAGATTCTGGCCAGCTCAGGTGGTGACCGGTTCAGGGGCCTCATCCCTCTGGTCCCCTCATGGGCTTTCGCTCAGCATCCAGGCTTGTGGTCTTAGGCCCAGGGCCCAGCCCTCTCCTGACCTGTCTGTCCCAGCGATGTCCCCAGCTGGGCTGGGCTCTGGGGTAGGGAGGGGCTGGCTTCTCGGCAGTGGGCGTCAGTGAATGGCTGCTCTGAGCCTCTGGAATCCCAAAGGGCCATGGGAGGCTCGTAACGGCCAAGCTGGGCTGCCCTAGACTCAAGGGCACCTGGGGGGTGGTGCCCTGCTGTCTACCCTTCCCAAATCTCCTCTGTCTCCCCCAGACTCTGACCCTCGGAGAGATGTCTACAGTAAGAACAGGGAGACTCCAAACACAGCCAAACTCTGGTGGTCCCGGAGCTGACCTCCCTTGTGCCTGCCCTCTGCATTGCCACGCACCCTGTTCAGCTCTCTGACCCTCAGACCGTCTTACCCACCCGCCTGAAGTCTTTCGTGGAGCAAGCTAGAGACTAAAGCAAGGGCCGTCTGCTTCAACAACTATCCCCCAAGCCTGTGCTCACTCCAGCCAGACCCTGTACTAAGCCCCTGAGCCTGCGAAGATGACCCTCCCCTGGGGCTGAGGAAACCTACAAGGCCTCCCAGCCTGGCGCTGGCATTGTTGGCTGTCCGCAGACCCTGGCCCTTGGGCTGGGCTGGGTGTCCTCTTCTGTCTGTTTCATAGGAATCAGTTCAGTTCCATCGCTCAGTCATGTCTGATTCTTTGCGACCCCATGGACTGCAGAACGCCAGGCCTCCCTGTCCATCACCAACTCCCAGAGCTTACTCAAACTCCTGTCCATCGAGTCGGTGATGCCACCCAACCATCTCACCCTCTGTCGTCCCGTTCTTCTCCTGCCTTCAGTCTTTCCCAGCATCAGGGTCTTTTCCAATGAGTCATAGGAATAGTCATAATAATTATGGTGCCAATGATAGCTACCATTTACTGAACACTTACTGTGTGCCGGCACTACCTCAGGGCTGGGAAGGAGCATGCAGCCTGTTCAGAGAGCTGATGTAAACAATCCTTACAGGAACTGCAGCGTGGTGACGGCAGACACTGTCTGAGCACTGACCTGAGCCAGGAACTAGACTCAGCATTCTTCCGGCATCTCCTTCGCTCTTCGCCTCATCCCCTGCTTTCTCCTGATGAGATCATGGCGGCCCACACCATGCTGTGTGGTCTGGTCCATTTCCCCACGTGTCGCTCTCCTTAGCCAGCGAGCTTCTGGAGCCACACTGGCCAATAGAACTTTCTGCGATAATGGGAGCATTCTATATCTGTGCTGTCCAATGTGATGGCCGCTGACCGCACGTGACTAGTGAGCACTTACCATGTGGCTACAGCGACCCGGAACTGAATGTTCATTTCATTTTAATTTATGGTTATCATATTGGACGGCACAGTTCTGAAGGGCCTGGATTTTATTCTTCTCCGAGTCTTCCCCCAGGGCCTGGCAAGGATTAGCCTCTTAAGTTTCTGTAGGATGAATGAATGAAAGGGGAAAAAATGATTCAATGAATGGTGGATACATGGACCTAGGAACTGTCCCTCTTCTTATCCATTCTCTCCCCCTCCAGCTTTAGGTTTTCAAACTTGGCTGTGCTTGGGTTGCCAGGGCAACCTGCTGGAAAGTTGGGTGGGGGAGGGGATCTGCCTGGCGTTCTCTGCCCTTCTCCCCTGCCTTTGAGGCCTAAGGACCAGCCTGGTTCCTGGAAGAACAGAGGAGGCTGGGGGAGGGGCTGGCACAGCTCTTTCTGGATAGGTTGTGTTGGGGGGATTTTACCGCCTACCCCACTGGATCGCATTATCTCTGAGATGCAGAAACCCTGAACTGGAGTCAGGGTCTTAGCTTCTCTCCTCTCTTCAGCCAGTGACTCAGTGTGTAGCTTCTATCAGATCTCTTGCCCATCTGGGCCTCAAGTTGCCTTTTTAAATAGGGACCAGATGCCTTCATGTGGCCTCTTGAAGGTCTCCTCCTCCATCTTGCTCCATGCAAGAATGCTAGGGCCTTGAAAGCAAGGTATGAGTCCTGTTCATCTCCGTATTCCTACTGCCCATCTTCCCCAGCTCTCTCTTCCATTCTGGGGGGCCCAGAGAAAACTGCCTGCCCTGTAATTGCAAGCTTGGGTTCAGCTGCCCTCTAGTGGCCCAAAGTGGCAATGACCACCCTCCTCTGTCTGTACCCGTTTCTTTGCCGCCAAAGGAAAGATTGACAGGTCTGAAAGTGGCCTCAAAGGACAGACCTCCACCCAAGCAAAAAATCCTCGTGGGAGCCTCCCAGACAAGTGACACGAGCTCTAGAGTCTCCAACCTGGGTGTGTTACAGCTGTGTGATTTTGAACAAGTCCATCTCTGTGGGCTCCTGTTTCTTCATCTGTGAATTGGAAATTGTATCAGTCAAGACGTGTTAAATTATGTTGCAGTCACAAACAATTCCAAGATCTCGATGGCTTGTAATACAGAATGCTTGTTTCTGATTCATGCCTCGTGTCCACTGCGGTTTGGCTCTGCTCCATGTCATCTCGGGGACCCAGGCTGATGGAGCAGCCACCTTCTGGAGTTGGGCTGGTCATTGAGGCAGAAGGCAGGAGACGGTGGTGAGGCGCACACTAGCTATGAAATGCATTGGCCTGGACTTTTCCAATCACAACTCACCGGCAAGAACTAGTCGAATGGTCCCAGCCATTACAAGGAAGCAAGGAGATTAACCCTACTGTGTGCAAGAACTGAACAGAACTGGCCCACATGCATGGCTGTGAGGATGCAGTGAGAAGTGCCAACGCATTAACCATCACACAATGAATTCAGTCTTTCGCCACTGAAATTACTGTCTTGGGGACTTGCCTGGCGGTCTAGTGGTTAAGACCTCGCCTTCCCATGCAGGGGGTGTGGGTTTAATGCCGGACTGACGAGCTAAGATCCCATGTGCCTTGTGGCCAAAAAACCAAAACATAAAACAGAAACAATATTGTAACAAAGTAAAGACTTCACAAAACAGTTTACATCAAAAAAAAACCCTCTTTAAAAAAGGAATGCTGCTGCTAAGTTTCTAAGTCACTTCAGTCATGTCCAACTCTGTGTGACCCCATAGATGGCAGCCCACCAGGCTCCCCCGTCCCTGGGATTCTCCAGGCAAGAACACTGGAGTGGGTTGCCATTTCCTTCTCCAATGCATGAAAGTGAAAAGTGAAAGTGAAGTTGTTCAGTCGTGTCCAACTCTTCGCGACCCCATGGACTGCAGCCCACTAGGCTCCTCTGTCCATGAGATTTTCAAGGTAAGAGTACTGGAGTGGGGTGCCATTGCCTTCTCCGAAAAAAAAAAAAAAAGGAAATAATTGCTCATAATTCTGATTTCTTCTTTTATTTATCCTTGTGGTTTCCAGGGACCTCTGCCTCAATTCCAGCTGTTTACAGCTGCAGATACAGAGAGGGTAGTGGACTTGCCAAGCTTTACCCAATGAACGAGTAGCTGGACACCCACGTCTCCAGGGCTCCAAATTCTGAGCCCTATATCCCTCACTTGATGGGGTGTAGGAGAAGGGGCTCTGTATTCCCAGGGTTCTCGGTAAGGATGCTGGCTGACCGTGTGATAGTCTTTTGTGGGGTGGGGGTAGCTGCCGCCCTCCTCCTGAAGCTGGTCCCTCCAGCCTTCCCGAGGCCAGCTCACTCAGTCTGAGTGGAGAGCGAGGGGGCAGAACAATGAACAGCCTATGCCATCCTCCGGGGCCAGAGTCCGAGCATTGCAGCCAAGCCTACGCAGGGACCCTGTACATTCCCGCCTCCTGTCCTGGGCCCAGCCCAGTCACACCCGCCGTATCCTGACAGCAACCAGATAGTGGGAAAGGAGAGCTCCCAGGGCTCTTCAAAACCTCCCAAAGTACTTTTAAAACCTGCATAACAACCTGACCTCCAAGAAGCCTCCAAGCCTCTCTAAAATCTTTGTCTCTCAGCAGCTGGGCTGTCTCTGGCAAGACAGAGAGACAGGTGCCATTCATCCAACAAGCATGATGCCCATGCTGGCTCTCCACAGACATGTGCACAAAATCACAGCACAAGACTGAGGCCAAAACAGGGAAAGCTGCTGGTGGGGTCAGGGAAGGTTTCCTGGAGGAGGTGGCAACTAGAGAGTGATCAGGTTCTCCCCCTGGACCTAAGCCTTACCTGAAACACAACTTTTTTTGGCTTGTCAGGCTCCTCTCCCACCGTTTACACACTGGTGTTCTGTGCTGGGACCACGTGACACCCCTCACACTCCTCAAAAAGGACCGCGTCCTCCCTAACCTCCACGGCTTTGCGCTTGACAGCTCCTCTTCTCTTTACAGGGAAAACTCTTATTCAGCCTTCAAAACCTACATCGGCAGTCATATCCTCCTTGATAAACCCCTTCCCTGGGATTCAGTTCTATTTTCAGTCTCTCACACATCCTCCTCTTGCTACAATTACAGTGTTGTTATTTGTTTACATATCCATCTGGCCCTCCAGTCTGGGAGTTCCTTTGATTGGGAGATTATATCTTCTTTGTCTGTGAATTCTTGGTGCCAGTCCTCGTGCTGGCATGGAGCAGGTATGTGACATGCCTCTGCAGGGTTCAGGAGAAGAACTATGTTCTATATGCCATTCATACACTGCTTTCTTGCCAACTATCTCCTTTGACATTTGCCACAACCCAGTGAGGCAGGCAGGGCAGGAGCGATATACAAACAAGCAGGGCGCGACAAGAACCCGACATGAGCTGAGCACAGTGCCAGGCACTGGCGGGGGGCATTTCTCTGAGCTTTACTCATCTATGAAATCTCTGGGCCTGGTACACAGAAATGCTTGGTGAATTCAGTCGTGTGTCTGAGAACAGGAAACTTGCCCCCTAGAATGCAACCGATTTTTATTTATTTTTGGCCACACTGGGTCTTCATTGCTGTGCACGGGTTTTCTCTAGTCGCGGTGAGCAGGGGCTGCACTTCATTGCGGGGCACAGGTTTCTCACTGCAGTGGCTTCTCTCGTTTCAGAGCACAGGCTCTAGAGCACCGGCCGGGGATTGGGCCTGCGTCCCCTGCATTACCAGGCGGATTCTTAACCACTGGACCACCAGGGAAGTCCCCCTAAAAACGCAATTTAAATGGACAGCTTTATAGGATTTACTATTATCGGGCCCTCACATCAAGTTGCTCCCTGGTAAGCCCTGGCAGGTGGAAAACTCTGCCTCCATGGACACTGGCCTGTTTCTCTGACCTCTGCCATCTGGGTCAAGCTCCTAAAAATGATGCTGAAGGTACTGCCTACTAAGTTGCTCTTAACATCCCATTTGAGACATTTCTTTTTAGTATTTAGAACCAGATTTGTTTGTCTTTCATTAAGGGTCGACCTCTCCTTTCTCTCACCTAATGGGAATAAAATGAGCTCTTTGTATTTCCCCTTCCCCTCTGGCTGCCAGGAAGCTCAGAGACAAGCAGCAATAATATAGCAGGAGTCAGAGTCAGAATATTTCCTTCTTTCTCACAGCCATGTACATGGCTCCTTCCTCTGAAATTTCTTAGGTCTTTATGGGAAGAGCACATATAAATAAACATTTGCATATACATGGAATCTAGAAAAATAGTACTGATGAAGCTACTTACAGAGAAGAAACAGAGATGCAGACGTAGGGAGGGGATTGATGGACACAGCAGGGGAAGGAGAGGGTGGGACAAATTGAGAAAGTGGCATTGACCTGCGCATTACCACGTGTGAAATCGGTAACTGGCAGGAGGCTGCCGTCAGCACGCGGAGCCCAGCCTGGCGCTCTGTGATGACCTAGAGGGGCGGACAGAAGTCGAAGCGCCAATACTTTGGCCACCTGATGCGAAGAGCCGACTCATTGGCAAAGACGTTGATGCTGGGAAAGATTGAGGGCAAGGGGAGAAGGGGGCGGCAGAGGATGAGATGGTTGGATGGCATCACCAACTCAATGGACACGAATTTGAGCACAGTTCAGGAGATAGTGAAGGACGGGGAAGCCTAGCGTGTTGCAGTTCATGGGATCACAAAGAGCTGGACATAACGTAATGACTGAATGACAACAAAAAGAGGGAGGGGATATATATACACACACACACATAATTATGGCTGATTCTCATTGATGTATGGCAAAAACCAACACATTGTAAAGCAATTGTCCTCCAATAAAAAAAAAAAGACTAAATAAATAAACATTAATATGATAAGGCCTGGAGAGAGCACTGGGAAAGGATCCAGGCTTAAGAGCAGAAGGCTTGGGTAAATCCCCTACCCTCTCAGCCTCAGTCTCCTTGGCAACCTGGGATGGTAGATTCTGCCAAGACTCGTGGATACAGCCAGCCTTATTGTGAAGAAGACCGGCCACTGCTCAGGCCTCGGGTAGGGTCACAGTCAACCTCCCCCTGTTTCTGTACACCCATTTCACTACCCGCCCAACCCCGCTGAGGCTGTGAAGCTCGTAACTTTGAACATCTTCACACTTTAGATCCAGTATGGCCAGAATTTTTATTTTGAAAGAGGAATCGGAATTTTCTGGGCAGTGCAGTGGTTGGGACTCCATGCTTCCACCCACGTAGGAGGCATAGGGTCGATCCCTGGTCAGGGAACCAATATCCTGCAAGCAGTGTGGTGCAGCTTTAAAAAAAAAAAAAAAAGACGAGTCAGAAAAAGACTTTCATGTGAAATCTCCTGACTTAAAAAGGTTGCCAATTAATTTGCTTTTGTTCAAACTTGGCTGCAGGCCAGATCTAGTCTGCGGCCTTCCCTGACTCAGCCTAGATAGTCCAAGAGGGACTGGCTGATGAGTATGGACTAGGGGTCATTCCTTCTGAGCCCTGACTTCCTTCCGTAACATCCCAAGAGACCTGACAGCAGGAGTCGGAGGCAGGTCCTGAGAGGCCCTGAGCCCAGATCACGTGGGCTGGTCCACAGGACCCTGATCAGAGCTGGACCTTACAGAGGACCCTGCCCCAGCCTCGAGTGCTGAGTTTAAAATGGGTGTCTTACCTAGGATGAGCCATGAATCCTTCCGCTGAGATATCTGTGCTTGCAGCAAGAGAGTGCGTGCGTGCAAAGTCGTTGTAGCCCGCCAGGCTCCTCTGTCCTTGGGATTCTCCAGGCAAGCATTCTGGAGTGGGTCGCCATTTCCTTCTCCAGGGGATCTTCCCCATCCTGGTATCAAACCTGCATCTCTTATGTCTCCTGCTTTGGCAGGCGGGTTTTTTACCACTAGCGCCTCCTGGGAAGCCCTGCAGCCAGAGCGAGGGACGAGTAACTCTCTCTCCAGTGCCTGGAGCTGTAAGACATAAAATTTGCCAGCAGTTGGCTACTACATTTTCCATGATGGGGGCAGCAGGGGTGGTTAGTGAAATGGGTATACAGAAACAGGAATAAAAAATGGTTTGAGGGGACTTCCCTGGTGGCCCAGCGATTAAGACTCCATACTTCTACTGCAGGGGGCATGGGTTGGATTCCTGGTTGGGGAACTAGGATCCCACAGGCCATATGATGTAGCCAAAAAAAAAAAAAAAAGATTTGAAAAAGAGTCCTAAGAGGGAATGCCTGGTCTAGCTGTCCTGAGTCCCTGCCACTATCCTGTCCTCCAGGGCTGGACCACCCCACTGTCTTTGTGATAACTTTCCCCTTCTTACCCAAGTCAGTTAGTGAGTCGGGATTTTTCTCTCCCTGGCAATCATTGGTCCTAACTCATGCACGTGGCTTCTACTAGGGCACTTTCCACTTTCCTGATAAACAGGGACAGCACCCAGCTCCTAGTTCTGGCCTCCCAGCCCCCTCCCCCATGCCTCACACCTCTACCCACTCAGCCTTGTAAAGTAAGAAGTTCATTACCCACCCCCTCCTGCCCCCTCGAGGGGAAGAGAGCCCAGAACTCATTGGGGCTGGCGCTGCCCGAGACACTGAGGCGTGTGGAACTGGCTACCGAGTGGGAGGTGTGGGTGGTGTTGGTTCCCCCGTCATTCTGGTATTGGGTGATGGAAGACGCTGGAAGGGCCCTGCCCTCCAGTGGGTCCCTACAGAACCCACTCACCTGCTCACCTACCTCCGCCTCGCCCTGCGTACCCTCAAAGTCCGAACAGAGAGCCCCAACTCACATACCGACCAAACTCTGAGGGTTCCTGCCCCTCCTCCCCATCCCAGACTCCCAGTCTCAAACCCAGGCACTGGTAAACCCCTGGGTCACCCTGGTTCCCTTCTCTCTACCCTTGTATCCGCCTCCATAAAGCAGCAGCCTCATTCCCTCTTGGTTTTCACCCAACAACCCTTCTCTTTCCCCTCCCCTCCCCTCCCCTCCCTTTCCATTAGGTAACAGCTGCAATAGGTTGTTGCAGCTCCCCCTCAGACCACAAGATCAGCAGAGCCACTCCTGCCCGGACTCCTGTGGCTGGAGCCAGAGCTGCCTGGTGATCAGCGCACCCATCCCCCTGAGCTCAAGAGCCCGGGGGCTGATGGAAACTTTTTGCTTGAACATGATGTGTGCTCCTTCCTGAAATTGAGGCACTAGGGCCGTGTGAGCCTGGGACTGTCTGGTCAACTTAGCACCTCATGGAGAAGAAAAATCCACCTGGATGAAGCCCGCAGGGGTGAGTGAGACAGGGAGAGAGAAGGATGGCTCAATGGAGCACTGGTGACATCCTTGAGCCCCAGGTTCCAGGCAAGCCTGAGTCTAGGAGCAAACCCTCTTACTGCAACTGTTTTCAGTTTGGTGCCTTGTGGCTGCAAGAGTGTTGGGCGGTAGTGTGGGAGAATCTCTGAAAGCTACAGAACGCTCTGCTGGGTCAGATGGAGGTCAGGGTGGTGAGACCCAAAAATAAGAGGCGGGCTGGGTTGAGACAAGAGAGGTACCCAGCGCTGGTGCCTCTCTTGCTTAGCTCTAACCTGGTTCTGCCAGAAAGCCCCTGCAATTCCTGGGTTCGCTCCAGGAAGGAGGGTAGCCCCACTCCTCCAGCTGAGAGAAGATAGCTTTTGTCCTGGTTGACTCCTAAGATGGGGCTTGTTCAAGAGCAAGCCTGGGCCTGGGGTAAGGAGATCCAGTCCAAATCTCAGCCCCTTGCCCTGTGCCCTTGGCAAATACCTATGAAAACAGAATGGCAGGGATTCCCTGATGGTTCAGTGGTTAAGATTCTGCCTTCCAATGCAGGGAGTATGGGTTCAATCCCTGGTTAGGGAACTAAGATCCCTGGCTGTAGGATCCCTGATCCTGCAGGGTGTAGCCAAAAATGTAAAAGAAAAGATGGAATGTCAGCTGCCTCCATGTGCTCTCCCCCTTTCAGGGAGGGAGGATTTATTTTATCTTTTTAGTTTATTTTGGAGTTTAGCCAGTTAACAGTGCTCTGATAGTTTCAGGTAGACAGCGAAGGGACTCAGCCATACATATATTAATACATGAATCCATTCTCCCCCAAACTCCCCTGCCATCCAGGCTGCCACATAACATTGAACAGAGCTTCATGTGCTGTTCAGTAGGACCTTGTTGGTTATCCATTTTAAACATAGCAGTGTGTACATGTCGAACCAAAATTCCAAAGGAGGGGCTTTTTTAATGGACATACATCTCTTTCCAGCCTCCCTTGCAGCTAGGAGTACCCATGTGACTAAGTATTGGCTAGTGAGGTGTAAAGGGAAGTGAGGGTCCAGCCAGCCACAGTGTCCCTCAAGCCTTCCACCCTCCCTCCACCCTGCTCCTCAGGATGCAGAAGACCCCCCTGGGGGTGGGGGGCACCAACCGACAACATCCCTTCAGCAAGAGATGAGCAACTCAGGTCCCTGAACACTGCGTGGACCTAGCCACCAGACCAGTCTGGATAACCTCCATAGGAAAGAACCAGGAGAAAGAAAGGACGTTCTATTTGATGCCAGGCCGTGTTGTTTTGCATCTCTGTGCCTGAATTTATATCCTCACTGGTTCTCTACCCCCAGGGATTCCAGTTAGCATTTTTGGTTGTCCCAGATCAGGAGAGGGCACAGGGCTACTGGTTTCTAGTGCATGGAGCCCAGAGGTGCTCACCACCCTACCACACACAGGACAAACTCCCAAAGCTAAGAATGATCTCATCCAAAAAGTCAACAGAGCACCCACTGAGAAACTGCTCTTTCCTCTTGGTGATTCAGTTCCCATCCCCTAAATGGAGAATATTGAACGATCGTGGGTTTTTTTGTTTGTGTTTGTTTCTGGTTGCACTGGGTCTTCACTGCTGGGCACAAGCTTTCTCTAGTTGCTGCGACTGGGGGCTACTCTTTGTTGGGCTCCTCACTGTGGTGGCTTCTCTTGTTCCAGGGCACAGACTCTGGGCACGCAGGCGTCAATAGTTTCAGCATTCAGGCTCAGTAGTTGTGGCTCACAGGCTCTAGAGTGCGGGCTCAGACTTTGTGGTGCATGGACTTAGTTGCTCCATGGCATGTGGGATCTTCCCAGACCAGGGATTGAACCCGTGTCCTCTGCATTGGCAGAAGGATTCTTATCCACTGCACCACCAGGGAAGTCCCTGAACTATCATGTTTTTTATGAGGATCCGGTGAGATGATAGACATGACCCTACTTTTAGGAAACAAGATAGTCCTGCTGAGATAGTCATGGAGTCTTTATTATTGCAATAAATTAACGTGGAAGCCCCAGAGGAGGGGAGTGAGGCAGGTGGCCAATAGATGTCCAGAAAGAAAGGGCGATGCTCCACATAGGAGGGGGTTACAGGGTGGGCTTGGGGGGAACAGCAAAGGACCAGGAGAGAAGGCAGGGCGCCTGCTGGCAGCCTCAGTCTTGGACAAAGAGAGAAAGGGGGAGTTCAGTCAAGGGAGGGGGTCTGGAACTGCTGCTGGTGGCCCCCATAATGCCCATGGAACTCACTCCGTCCCCCACTTCCCACCCTGCCTGGGGCCCCCTATCCCTCTCACACATACATGCTTCTCCCCACCACCCTGCCGTCTCCAAGGCTGCTCACTCCTCCCAAACTTTCTCTCCCTCTATCACACACACACACACACACACACACACACACACACACACACACACACCTTCTTCCTCTGTGATCTTGCCCCTGGCACACCCCATCACACACACTCATCCACACTAAGTTTGGGTCCAGAGTGGTAGAGCTGGGGTGGCCTAAGCTGACTTCCCTCCAAAGGGGGCCCTTTCCTTGCAGCAGCCTTGAAGCCTGGCCCGTGGAGCTGCAGGGTCGAGACCATCAGCTGGAGTGGGGAGCTGAATGTCACCCAGGATCCAGAAGGGACATGGGAGACCTGAGGCTCAGGACAGGACGAGTGCCTGGCTCTGGGTGGAGGGCCAGGAGCGCCGGGCAGCACAAAGGCACTGGGGGGAGCAGGATGGTGTCCCCGGAGCTGGGGAGGGCAGGCGTGGGGTGAGCCGGCTTGACCTGGAGAGCAAGCCCGGGGCCATCAGCAGCAGCCTCAAGGCACTCCAGGTGCCCCATCCCTGAGACAGCCCGGGTCCTCCCGGAGCACCTCCTCCTGGGAGGAGCCAGGCTGCAGAGCGATCGCCCGGAGGACCAGGGGTGGCCTCCCTCTGCCCCAGGGTCTCCAGGCTGGATGGCGAGGGAGAGGGCATCCCCCACGGCCACCAGCACAGGACAGCTCAGACCTCGGGGCCCCCGAAAGCCAGGTTGTCTCGGACCATCAGCGTCTTGCGGAAGTCGCGGTCCACCAGGGGGCGCTGCATGCGCCACTTGTGCGCCTCCTGCAAGCCGGGCTCGAAGTAGTAGATGCAGGCACCGAAGCCCACCAGGATGAGCACAGAGATGAACAGGTAAACAGGCACGAACCAGTCCAGGAAGTGCGGCATCGCGGCGGCCTTGGCTGCTGAGACACGGTCGGTGAGAACCAGCAGAGGGGCGGCTGGTCCATCTTCCCACCCACCGACCCACCCACCTTCCCTCCCAGAGAGGGCACCCGCGGTCCTCACGGAGCCAGGCGGCCAGAGCATCACCTCGCAGGTAGGCAGACCGACACCCGGAGAGTGGAGGGCAGTGACTCAGCACCCCGGCCCCTGAGCAGGCACACCCAGGGGCCCACCCAGCTCCTACTCACCCCTCTACAAGGAAGCCTATAGTGGAGGGCCCACTATGCCTCAGTCCCTCAGTAGAACGTGTGGCCCCAGGCCAGCCAGGGTTGCCTAACCACTCCGGGCCTCCAGTGGTTGTCCCGGGTAGAAGGGGGACAGCAACCAGAGACTTGAGGGGACGGGGTGAGGTGACTGACCTCTCAGAACTCTCAGTAAAGGACGACTCGGGCGGTCCTCCTCCGAGCCCCCTCCCCCGGCTCTGACTGGGTGTCTGCAGAGGCTGCCACTTGCCAGCCCCCTCACAGATGAGTGGGTCCCCAGCCACCCGCACATCCTGGCCAGGTGTCGCCTGGTGAAAGCATGGTGAACAGCCACCCATCCCCCGGGGACCTGGTTGATATCAACAAGGTCTGCACAGGCTCTCGAATTCAGGCCCATGCCCCATGTCATAATTATAGGAGCATGGACACAGGCGGCAGCAGCCCCCAAAGACGGACCTTGATTTCCATGTCCATAAAAGTGGGAAATTATAGGGCTGTTGTGACTGTTAAAAGAGATAATTTATATAAAGTGCTAAGAACCAGTGCCTGACGCTGAGTGCTACATAGTACTTTGTTCTTATTCTCTGAGCCTCAGTTTTCTTATCTGTAAAATGGGCATAGAAGTAGGACCCACTTCTTAAGGTCTCTGTGAATGTTTAACAAGACAGTGCCTAAAGTTCCTTTAGCATCATGCTGCCTGGTGCAGAATCAGTACTCGATGAATACTGCTGCTGCTGCTGCTAAGTCGCTTCAGTCGTGTCCGACTCTGTGTGACCCCATAGACAGCAGCCCACCAGGCTCCACCGTCCCTGGGATTCTCCAGGCAAGAACACTGGAGTGGGTTGCCATTTCCTTCTCCAATGCATGAAAGTGAAAAGTGAAAGTGAAGTCTCTCAGTCGTGTCCGACCCTTAGCGACCCCATGGACTGCAGCCCACCAGGCTCCTCCATCCATGGGATTTTCCAGGCGATGAATACTAGCTGATGTTATTTCCAGGGCACCAGAGGGGGAGCAGGAAATGGAAGCTGGCAGGTTTAAGGTGACTCACAAGTGTTACATGTATCCAGCTCCTTCGAGTGGCCCAGCCCTGCTCTCTGCCAACCATGCCAGCCTCATCTGCACGCCGTGCCACCAGAGGGAACCACTTGTCAGTCACCTGCGTGTGCCTGCGTGTTATGCAGTCTCCATCTCTGCATTGCTTTCATTTTCCTGGGATGTCCTTTGTGTTCATGTTCATCTGGCAAACTCCTATACATACTTCAAAAGCCACACCACAGATTATCTTCTCCAGACCTGGGACAAATCAGGACCCATTTAATCCACCTTCGGATGGTTCCTGAGGTGTGAGAAAGGGGTAGGTAGGGTGAGGAGCCCCACCTCTGCCTGCCGGGCAGGGAGACCACGGTCAGAATGGAGTCATGGACCTTACAGCAGATCTCTGGGGTGAGTATCATTGTCCACATTTTATAGATGAATAAACTGAGACCCGGAGAAGCTCGCTAACTTGCCCTGAGTCACGGAGTTGGACTCCAGCCCCCCAGCAACATCCTGAGGTTTGATGAGAAAGACACCTGAGCTGAATGAAATGAGCGAAGGCCCACCTTGCTTCTAGGGAGGGAAGAATGACCTCCAGGGCTGGCTGAGGAGAAGCCCCAGGTTCTCAGATCTCGGGCTCCAGACTCCAGCCCTCTTGTCCCTCCACTGCCAGGTGGGTCTCCGAGGAGGGCTGTGACCCCAGGGGAGGGAAAGGTGCTGCTCCCGACTCCTGCATCCACCCGGAAGCCCTCACATGCCCTCCAGGGTCCCCACTGGCTGCTCCGAACTGCAGTGGCTCAAGGTGCCCTATTCTCTTCACCGAGGAATAAAATGAAGAGTGTGCTAACTGCCCAGAGTTGGGGCTAGAGCCTATCCTCCTAACCATCTGCCTTTCTGGAGAGCCGAAGAGAGGGTTCTGAATTGCTGGTGTGGCCTGGGTTTGGGGGAGGTGGAGAAGGGGATCCACGAGCAGGAAGGCTGCTCCAAACTAGCCTGACCAAGGCCGAGAGGTTCATGCCCCCTCCCCTGGCCCACCCAGGACCCCAGGCTCCTTTGAGCTTAAACATGAGGATGGGGGCTTGGACAGAGCAGGAGCCGTTTCAGTCGCAGTGCTGTGGGCCCGTGGAGCAGTGGTCTGGGCCTCCCACCCTCTCCAGCCCTGTGAAGAAAATCCCAGGCATTCTGGGGCAACTGAGGACCCCAGACCTTCTCTTGGCTTCTCAGAGGACTGGCTCAGCTGAAGCAAAATCTCCACTGGCCTTCTGTGTGACCTTGGGTCACTCCTCACTCTCTCTGAACTTCAGCGTGTCTCTGCACAATGACGAGGTAGGGATGGGGGTTACCAGATGACCTATAAGGAATTTTCTAGCTCCCATTCCAGCGAAGGTCCCATCCAGGACAGTGCAAGGGTTGCAGACCTCCCTTCCCTGCCTCTCAAGCCGCTGGCACCTCTCCACCTGGCAGCCCAACCCCCGCGCCCGCAGACCCACCTCAAGCCTCAAGCCCTGCAGAAGCCTGTTCCGGGGGCTCTGGGCTGAGCGCGCCGCCTCAGCCCAAGCCTCTCAGTGTCGGCCCGTGGACTCAGTCGTAGCTGCTGTCCCCAGAGATGCTGCCATCTGCAGCCACCCTGGGTGTGGGAAGCAGAGACAGGGGCGAGGCCAACGCCCCCCCACGGGAGACAGTTTCTCAGGCCCAGGGGCTCTGTCTGGGCTGGGGGCGGTCCTGGGCTGGGCAGCCTGTACCTCTCCCCGCCCATTGGAGACCCCTCCCTCTGCCCCCCACCCTCAGGATAGCAGGAGGTGGGGCCCGCCTCAGCCAATCAGCAGCCTGGCAGAGCAAGGGCTTTATCCTCCGTTGCCCTGGCAACCAGCCTTCTCTTCTGGATCCCCCGCACTGTGCGCGTGGTGCAGAGATGACAGGCAGGGCAGGATAAATTTGGGACGGATGGGAGTCACCCAGCAGGCTGCTGGGCCCCAAGAGGAAGCAGCCCCGACCATCGTAACTAGGACGGTTGGGAGGCTTGTCGTCTGAGGGTACGGAGAGACTGGGGTCCCTGGCATGGGGGTGGAACACCAAAGCAATAGCAAATAGAGCCAATGAGGGTCATATGCTAAAGAGGGAAGAACCAAGACTGAGAGTCTCAACACACTGGTCCAGTGTAGCGTTTATGATGTGCTAGGCACTGCTTCAGCGCTCTGTTTATATTAACTCACTTATTGGTCCTCCAAGGTCACATGGCAAGAAAGTCTCAATGCCAGGGTCAGAGCCCTAGCCTGGGCTGCAGGCTCCCTCGCAGGGGCTGGGTTCTTCCTCACCAGCCCCAGAGCCCCCCAGGCTGGGGTGCAGCCTGAGGTGGTCATGGCTTTCAGGCACCGAGCCCCCCTTGGCCACGCCAGGCCTTGTCCCCACATCACTTCATTTGCTCCTCCAGCTGGGTGGGTGTTAAAGCCCATTTGGGGGATGACACAGCTTCGGCCCAGAGAGGTGCAGCGGCTTACCCTCTCCTTCTCCAAGATCATTTGGCTTCTCAGTGACAAAACCGGAGGACCCCAGGGTGGGAGGGGGTCCCATGCCCGAGCCTGGGTCCTCCCGCCTGTGCTATAGACAGAGTGTGTGCAGAGTTTCCTGTGCCCAGTGAGCGTTCCATGAACAGCAGTGGTTACTGTCTCAGGAGGAGAGAGCATCTCCGGAGGCCCACGGGGTGGGGAAGAGGCTCCGAGGAGCTGTCTCCCTGGGGAGTCCATTCCCAGAAACTGAGGACGGGCAGGTGGGAATGGCCATGGGTAAAGTGGCTTTGGGTCTCTGGGTCCCCCACCCCATTCCACACACAGCCTGCTAGCTCTGAGACCACCTGGGAATCCTGCAAGGGTCCTCTCCCCTATATCCAAGGGGAGTGAGTTTGAGTTTCCAGAGAGATTTTTTTTTTTTTAAATGCTGTTGACATCTTTTTGGATTTCCCTGATAGCTCAGTTGGTAAAGAATCCACCTGCGGTGCAGGAGACCCCACTTCGATTCCTGGGTCGGAAAGATCTGCTGGAGAAGGGATGGGCTACCCATTCCAGCATTCTTGAGCTTCCCTTGTGGCTCAGCTTGTAAGGAATCTGCGCACAATGGGGGAGACCTGGGTTCGATCCCTGGGTTGGGAAGATCCCCTGGAGAAGGGAAAGGCTCCCACTCCAGTACTCTGGCCTGGAGAATTCCATGGACTATCCAGTCCATGGGGTCGCAAAGACTCGGGCAGGACTGAGCGACTTTCACATCTTTTCAAAGACTTTTAAAATTAATTTTTAATGTTTATTATTATTATTTTGGCTCTGCTTGGTCTTTGTTGCAGCAAGCAGGAGCTACTCTTCCTTGCTGTGCAGCTTCTCAATCCAGTGGCATCTCTTGTTGCAGAGCACAGGCTCTAGGCACACAGGCTTCAGTACTTGCAGCACACAGGCTTAATTACTCCACAGCATGTGGAATCTTCCTGGACTGGGGGTCAAACCCATGTCCCCTGCATTGGCTGGCAGATTCTTATCCACTGTACCACCAAGGAAGTTCTCCAGAGGGGTTTTATTAAGATATAAGGTATGAAAGTGTTAGTTGCTCAGTCATGTCTGACTCTTTGCAACCCAATGGACTGTAACCCTCCAGGCAACCTCTGTACATGGTTTTCTCCAGACAAGAATACTGGAGTGGGTTACCATTTCCTTCTCCAGGGGATCTTCCAGGCCCAGGGATCGAACCCAGGTCTCCTGCATTGCACAGATTCTTTACCATCTGAGCAACCAGGAAAGCTCAACTGAAGCCTGTGAAATATAGTGATGAATTTTTACCTGTGTATATACTTTTTCAATCAGCACCCAGATCACGTCTAGGGTGTTTTCATCATCCCAGACAGTTCCCTCCTGCCTCTTGACAGTCAACACCCCCTTCCCACAGGCACTCAGGGATCTGATTTCTGTCACCATAGATCAGTTTTTCCTGGACTTGCGCTTCACATAAATGGGATCTCACAGGCCATGCTCTTTTGTGTCTGACTTCTGTTGCTCAGCACAATGCTCATTCTGTTGATGATGCCTCCTGTATCAGCGCCCCACAGCTTGTTTATCTGTCCACAACGGAAGGACGTTTGGGGCATTTCCAATGTTGGACTCTGATGAGTGAAGCTGCCAAAGTGCTGTTCAACATTTCAGAGTGGGAGGGCAGAGAGGAGGTGGCAGAGGATGACAAAGGGGGTACAGAGAAACTTTGGAGGTAATGGATATGCTCATTATAAAATGATTGGGATGGTGCCTTCCTGGGTGTATCTTTATGTCAAAACTTATCAAATCATGCACATTAAATATGTGTAGCTTATTATGTGTTGATGACACCTTAATAAATCTGTTTTTTTTAAGTGATCCATGGCCCTTGGATATTGTTTTAGTCACATGATTCTTTATTCACACAAAAGTTTTTTATAATTTTTATTTATCCATTTATTCGTGGCAGTGCTGGGTATTGGTAGCTACACCAGCTTACTGTCTAGTTGCAGTGCACAAACTTCTTATTGGGGTGGCTTTTCTTGTTGTGGAGCATGGGCTCTAAGACACGGACTTCAATAGTTGTGGGACACGGGCTTAGTTGCTTCGCAGCTTGTGGGATCTTCTCGGATCAGGGATCAAACCCTTGTCGGCTGCATTGGCAGGCAGATTCTTTACCACTGAGTCACCAGGGAAGTCCCACACGAAAGTTGGTGGGAAGCTCAACATGCAATAGAGATAAAGCCAGAGCTGCTTCTGTTAAATGGTGGGAAGAGGCTGCCCGATCCCACACACTCAGCTTCCCCCTGCCCCTCACAGTGCCCCACCCACACCGAGGCAGCATCTTCCTAGGGTTTCACAAAAGTCAATTCAAAACACACTGGCCTAGAGGGGCTCTGATGGCCCTTCCAGTTCTGGGTTCTGATGATATTAATACAAGAACTTCCAGGCCTGGATCTGGGTTTCCTGCCCATCTCTACCCTTTATCATAGGATGGATCTTACACACCGTTTTCTATGGCACTACCTGGAGGACAAGCATCAGCTTGCCTTGATGCCTCAGCCAACAGTCAGCAAAGTATAATGGGGCTCTCCCCAGGGAGCTCTCACGCACCTTCATCTGGGCTCCAGCTGCTTGCCAGGGTGACTCTCACCCACTGTGCCGCCTTTCATTGCTGTTATCTGCCTGTCCACCCCGAAAACTCCAGAGAGCAGGAAGGACACCTCTGTGCCTGGGTCAGCCCAGCACCAGGCCGAGCCCAGGCAGGCACTCCGCACAGGTGGGACTGAATGGGTCTCAGCTCAGCCCCTCCTGGAACATGATGAGCAGGGTCCAAAGTCTTTCCTTGACTCTCTAAGGGCCTCATTCAACAAATATTTATTGAGCAACTACTCTGTAGTTGTAGGTACTTCTTAGTTATTTATTTTAAAAAGTATTTTTACAGAAAAAAATAGAAAGTATTTTTATTATATGAATTGGAAAGGCTTTCCTTTTAAAAATATTTATTTATTGATCATGGCTGCAGCAGGCCTTGGTTGTGGCACACAGGATTTTCAGTCTTCACTGTGGAGTGCAGGATCATTGGTTTCAGCATGCATACTCTTGTTTCAGCATGTGGGATCTGGCTCCCTGACCAGGGATCCAACCTGCGTCCCCTGCATTGGGAACACAGAGTCTTAGCCACTGGACCACCAGGGAAGTCCCTACCAAGCGCTTTCTAAAGTGCTGGATGTACAAACTGACAAAATCCTTGTCCTTTGTATTTTATACTTTAGTTGGAGAGACAATGAACCCGTAACTATATAACTTAGGAGAAGCAGTCTGCCATGGGCTTTGAGTCCCTGTAAGTTCTTGCTGGGCAAGCCAAGAGAGCAAGACCCTGAAAGCTGCCTATCCAGGCCATTTCTCAGGGCTGTGTTTATAACAAGCAGCGTTGAGGGATGAGGTAACATCTCCTCCTGGAAAAAGAACAAGCACGCTTATCACTCACTATAAAAGCAGTATTAACTTCTGTGTTCCTCTCCCATAATGCCATGTACAAGGTATACAGACAAACACAATGGGTCCTTTCCAGGGCTTAGGGGGACATGGGAGGAAAATGACACAAAAATAAAGTTTCAGCGACTGCTTTTTCCATGAGTAATAATAATGTCCTTTGTCCCTCACCCAGGAGTTCCATGTCTCCTGCAGCATCCATGAAAAGACTTTTGCTAAACCATAATGAATAGAAACAGTTTATTAGTTTGCAAAATCTCAGATGTTGTACATTTGTAAGCAATGTGAAGTGCTTTTGAGAAAACTGAGCAGAAAAGAGGAGAGAGGAATTATGGGAGGGCTTGCTATATATATATATATATATATATATATATATATATATATATTTTTTTTTTTTTTTTTTTTTCTGAGCTGAACAGCATGTTACCCAAGCAGGGATGGAAGCCAGGACCCCTGCATTGGAGTCTTAACCACTGGACCACCAGGGAAATCCCAGGGCTTGCTACTTTATTTTATTATTATTTTCTACTTATTTGTGTCGGGTCTCTGTTGCGGAACACAGGATCTTCATTGAGGCACGCAGAATCTTTAGTCTCAGCATGCAGGCTCTAGTTCCCTGACTAGAGATCAAACCCAGGCCCCCTGCCTTGGGAGCCAGTTTTCATCACTGGACCACCAGGGAAGTCCCATGCTCGCTATTTTAGACGTTGTTCGGAAAGCCTCTTCTGATCAAGTGACATTGATGCAGATACATGAATAAAGTGAGGAAACAAGCCAAGTGACTATTTGGAAATGCATTTCAGCCAGAACCACAGGGGCAAAGCTCTTGGTGAATTAAGTGAAAGTCACTCAGTCCAACTCTTTGCGACCTCATGAACTATACAGTTCAGTTCAGTTGCTCAGTCGTGTCGGATTCTTTGCAACCCCATGAATCGCAGCACACCAGGCCTCCCTGTCCATCACCAACTCCCAGAGTTCACCCAAACTCATGTCCATCAAGTTGGTGATGCCATCCAGCCATCTCATCCTCTGTCATCCTCTTCACCTCCTGCCCTCAATCCTTTCCAGCATCAGGGTCTTTTCAAATGAGTCAACTCTTTGCATGAGGTGGCCAAAGTATTGGAGTTTCAGCTTCAGCATCAGTCCTTCCAATGAACACCCAGGACTGATTTCCTTTAGGAGGGACTGGTTGGATCTCCTTGCAGTCCAAGGGACTCTCAAGAGTCTTCTCCAACACCACAGTTCAAAAGCATCAATTCTTCGGTGCTCAGCTTTCTTCACCATCCAACTCTCACATCCATACCTGACCACTGGAAAAACCATAGCCTTGACTAGACTGTACAGGAGTGGGTAGCCTTTCCCTTCTCCAGAGGATCTTCCCAACGCAAGGATAGAACCCAGGTCTTCCGCATTGCAGGTGGATTTTTTACCAGTTGAGCCACCAGGGAAGCCCCCTGGAGCAGGTGTTAAAGAGAGAAAGGCAGAAGATGATGCTGGGGAATCCGTCAAGGGCCAGAACACACAGAGCCTCAAAGGTCATGTAAGGCATTTGCAATGTACTCTTGAGTGAGAGGGGGACTACCAGTGGGTTTTGACCAGAGAAGTGGCCTCCTCTGATGTCTCTTTCAAAAGGAAGACTCTGATTGCTGTATGAGAATAGCCAGTAGCCCTGGAGATCAGTGTGGACACAGGGAGCCTGTGAGAAGTCTATTATAGTAGACCCAATGAGAGACGCCAGCGTCTTCTCCTGATTGGGGGGTGGAAGTGGTGAGAAATGGTCGGCTTCTGGATGCATTTTAAGAACAGAACCAGAAATTGGCTGTGAGATGCAGAGAAAACGAGCCAAGAATGACCCAAGATTTTGTTCTGAGCAGCTGTAAGGAATGAGTCAACTGAGCTGGAGGAGACAAATTTAGCGTATTAAAAAGCAGAAACATCACTTGTCAGGAAAGGTCCATATAGTCAAAGTTATGGTTTTTCTGGTAGTCATGTATGGATGTGAGAGTTGGAACCATAAAAAAGGCTATGTGCCGAAGAATCAATGCTTTCGAACTGTGGCGTTGAAGACTCATGAGAGTCCCTTGGACAGCAAGGAGATCAAACCTGTCAATCCTAAAGGAAATCAACCATGAATATTCATTGGAAAGACTGACGTTGAAGCTGAAGCTCCAATACTTTGGCCACCTGATGTGAAGAGCTGCCTTGCTGGGGACCAGCCCCAGCTGATCCAGGGAGTTCAAGGTGTAGACGGCGTCAGTGAGGATCAGGATACAATAGTTATAATTAGAGATATAAAGAATAATAGAACGAGGATAGCTCAGTAGGAAAATTCAGTGGAGAAAAGAGGCTGAGTAGCTTGGTTTACGTGGGGGACCAATAAAACTTCAGGACTAGAAGTTTGCACCACTTACGTAGGCCGCAGGCGTCTTTCCATTCTCCCGAAGGAGAGGAGACACTGAGGCCTCCCCGGTCTGATCTTAGAAGCCCAGGCATAATTAGTAAGCATGGTGGGTTCCGCGCTCCAGATGGAGACTCAGCCAGAATTTGAGACAGAGAGCGACATGGGGAGACCAGTCTTTCGAGGAACTGATCCCAATTCTTTATTTTCCATGGTCTACTTTTATACACTGAGATGTTATACAAAAGTCACGTGGGGTCAGCAGCCCTGACTTTTATCAAAGTCAGGTGCTTCATACAAATGTATACAGAGGTTTTAGGTGTGTTACATCATCTTCTGGCCAGGGGGCCTGCTGACAATTTATGACCTTCTCCTTGTGATAGCGGTCAGTCAACCAGGACATTTATTTCTCCAGGGGTGATTATTCTCAAAACAGACTCCACAAGATAAATTTACATTCCTATAGGGTGAGGGTGTAGTGGGTTTTAATTAAAGAAAGAACTTACTTAGCCTAAGGTCTAACGTGATTAATATCAAAGGTTAATACTTATTTCTTCTAAATATTCATTAATGTGTGTAAGGGTAGGCAATGTGGAGACTTAGCAGCAAACACTGGCTCAACAAATGAAAAACCCTTCACTGACACAATTTCTAATCAGCCCACTAATAGTTTTCTAACTTCTCTAAAGAACCTGTTTTTAGAAGCACATGTGGCCGGACAAGCCTGTCAGGTGGGCTAGAGAACCTTCAGAGGAGTTTGTAGGTTAAAATACTCCTGTCACACCCAGGAATTTTTATTAACTGGAGCTCTAAGTTAACTCTTTTTTCAGAGAGAGGTAGTGGGGGACAGCCCCCCATAAAGTCAGAAGTGTAGGTGAGAGCACAAGTAGTAAAGTAGGCAGGCTCTGGTTTGGAGAGGATTTCCTCTCGAGGCTCGAGGATTTCCAGGGGGACTCCTGAGGCTCAACCCCACCTTTGTGTATGTCAAGCCTCCTTCCTCATGACCTTTGCCACGGGAGGAGTGCCTCACGCCGGCCCCCAACACTGCCTCATAGGAAAAGACCCTGATGCTGGGAAAGATTGAGGGCAAGAGGAGAAGGAGGCAGCAGAGGATGAGATGGTTGGATGGCATCACCAACTCAATGGACATGAATTTGAGCAAGCTCCAAGAGACTGTGAAGGACAGGGAAGCCTGGCATGCTGCAGTCCATGGGGTCGCAAAGAATTAAAAATGATTTAGCAACTGAACAGTCCTGAATATTCGTTGGAAGGACTGATGCTGAAGCTGAAACTCCAATACTTTGTCATCTGATGTGAAGAACTGACTCATTTGAAAAGACTGATGCTGGGAAAGATTGAAGGCAGGAGGAAAAGGGGACGACAGAGAATGAGATGATTGGATGGCATTACACAACAAACATGAGTGTGAGTAAACTCCGGGAGTTAGTGATGGACAGGGAGGCCTGGCATGCTGCAGTCCATGGGATCTCAGAGTTGGACGCGACTGAGTGACTGAACAAGAGCACCTGGAATGATCATGAGTGAGGGAAAAATGAATAAACAAATCACTGAATACCGTCTTTCTCCCAGGAGTGAAATAAAAGTCCTGTCTCGCAGGCAGCACCTTTGGTGCCTAGGGCCAGCCGTGGAAAACTTCCCCTTAGAAAGGAGCTACTGTCTAGCACATGGAAATCTGTTCAATGTTATATGGCAGCCTGGAGGGGAGCACGGTTTGGGGGTGGGGCGGAATGGATACGTGTGTTTCTATGGCTGAGTCCCTTCTCTGCTCACTTGAAACTATGACAACATGGTTTGTTAATCGGCTGCTGCTGCTAAGTCGCTTCAGTCGTGTTCGACTCTGTGCGACCCCATAGACGGCAGCCCACCAGGCTCCGCCGTCCCCACCAGGCTCCTCCGTTCTCCAGGCAAGAACACTGGAGTGGGTTGCCATTTCCTTCTCCAATGCATGAAAGGGAAAAGTGAAAGTGAAGTCGATCAGTAAGTGTTCGACTCTTCGAGACCCCATGGACTGCAGCCTACCAGGTTCCTCCGTCCATGGGATTTTCCAGGCAAGAGTACTGGAGTGAGTTGCCATTGCCTTCTGCGTGTTAATCGGCTATCCCCCAATAAAAGATAAAATTTTTTAAAGAAAAGGAAAAGCGGTAGTGTCTCCTTTAAGAAGGCCCTGCCCGGCCCCGCCCCACAGGAAGCCACGCCCAGGCAGTGTCACGTGACCCGCGGTTACGCACAAGGGACGGGCGGGAGGGCTGTTTGAAAGCCCGGCGCGCACCCTGAGACCGGCAGTTCCGTCAGTCACCCGGGATGTCGGCGTTACGGCCGCTGGACAAGCTGCCTGGCCTGAACACGGCCACCGTCTTGGTAGGCGTCCCCAGCCCCGATTCCCGCGCCCGCCTTTCCTTCTGGGCTGCGCTTCAGCGGCCAGGCCCTCTGCGGCTCTCTGAGATTCTGGCGCGGGCTGCTCCGGCGGGCGTGTGGTGGGCAGGAGAGCCCCTCTCTGAATCAATCGGTGTTAGCTGCCCTCTTGACGCCGTGGGATGTCTCCACCAATAAGTGGTCTTTCTGAGTTTCTGATTGGTGGAGCGGCTGGGCCGGGAGGCCCGCGCGCAGGGTGGATGCAGGCGGTCTAAGACGCGGTTGTGGTTTTCCCCCTGTATCCGTGTCAGGCCTCCGGTAGAAACCAGGCTGTCCCAGGGAGGGGAGCGGGTAGTGAGCGGAACCAGAGCGGGTGCAAACCTCAGACCCTCACCAATGCCTGCCGTAGCCCTCTCGGTAAAGAGTGCCTCGCGCGCTACAGCCAGAATCCCGGGGTCGCGGCCGTCCGGGCCCAGCGGCGGGGCTGCTGTATCCAGGGATCCATGGGCCGCCTTCTCTCTCTGGGCAGCTAGTGGGCACGGAGGATGCTCTTCTGCAGCAACTGGCCGATTCGATGCTCAAGGAGGACTGCACCTCGGAGCTGAAGGTGTAAGTAGCCTGTGCTGGAGATGTCCAATCGCTGGCCTGGGAGAGCGGAGAAAGGGGTGGAGTGGGTGTGGGTGGAGCGGAAGGCCAGAGAGGCCGGCGCAGCTGAGGCGAGTTTTGACCCACCGCTCGGAGTCTCCGTCCTGACGCGTGATCTGTCCCCGTGTAAAGCATCCTCTGTCACTTCTCTGTCACGCCAGTTTTTCTGTTTCCCTCTAGCACTTGTCACTATAAAGAAATTTCCATATTATGCCACGTTGGGCAAAACTGATGTCCATCACTACAGTGGCAATAATATTGAATTGCGCGCAGCATGTGGAAAATGCTACAGAGTATGCACACTGGCCCTCATCGATCTAGGTGGTTCTGATATTATTAGAAACATGCCAGAACAGACTGGTGAAAAGTAAACCGTGTACAATTTTTCTTTAATAAAACTGGCCAGAGCTTGTTTAAAAAAAAAAAAAAAAAGAAATTTCCTTGTTCACATATTTGTTTGTTTCCAGTCTGCCGCCCCGAGGCACCCCGAGATTAGCCCCTGGAGGGCAGGGACTTTCACTTTTGCTGACTGGTGAAGAAGCTCCACTGCCTTGAGCAGTACTTGGCCCAGAACAGTTAGTTACTCAGATACTCCCCAAATTTGGAGAAAAGGTGACTAAAGTATATTTTGCTTTCCTTTTTCTAACTGATAGGGAGTAGAAACAGCTGCTGGCAGGAGTCAAGTGACTGAGCATATGTGGGTGTCCTTCTCCCTGATTGAAAGACAAGCTCCAAGGGTCTGTGTTGAATGACCCAAATCTAAAGGGTATTTCTTTATTTCCTTTATGGGAATTGGAAATGCCCTTTCCTAGTGAGAACGTCATCTTTCCCTCGAAATAAAGATTGTTATAGGTCCATCTGTGCCCTACCTGTCTTACCAGGCTCTTAGGCTATAGAACACCAAACACAGTCACCGATAAACTCAATCCCGTAGCTCAGAAATAGGAAAAGATTAAAAAAATAGTTCGCATCAGAGTTAAAGGAAAATGCGGACAAAATTGCCTTCCTTGAGCAAGATGGAAATCATTACCAAAAAAGGAAATACTATTACCCTGTTTCTAGATTCCATCTACTGTATTCTAGTGTCTGAATGTGTATACATTTGTACATGGAAAGATAGAAAAATGTTCTAACACTAACAGTAATTTTTAGGTAACTGAACTTTTAGGAGTGTGTGTGTGGATGTTTAACTTTTGTTATATTTTGTATACTTTTTGGTATTCTTGAATTAGAAGCTGAGGGGTAGGGGCAGATGAGTAATAGGAATAAATGGAAATGGGCAGAAATAGAGGATTCAAAAAAAAAAAAAAAAACGCTTCAGAGTGTTGGGTATTTGACCATCTGAGACCAAGTACTTACAAGACTGTTGAGGGTGACTTCCCAGTGTCACACAGCTGATAGTTGACAGACTGGGATTTAAACCCACTTCTATCTCACTCCAAAGGGCTTCAGTCTTAACCCCTAAACTTCATAGTCTAACACCTTCCCCTCCCCTTCTGAGCCTGGCCTCCCTCTCAGCATTCAGGATAGATGGCTAAATGCCATCCTATATCCCAAACTGCCTCTTGCCAAAGCAGTTACTAAACTTTCTGGCAGGGAGGGTAAAGCAGGGGTAATCTGAGTAAGATCAGCTCTGCCCCGCCTCTGTGCTCTCTTGAGGACTCTCGCCCACAACAGCTTCCTGTGGGGGCTTCCCTGGTGGTGCGGTGGCTGAGGCTCTATGCTCCTAATGCAGGGGGATCGGGTTTGATCCCTGGTTAGGGATTAGATCCCACAAGCCACAACTAAGAAAAAAAAATTCCTGCAGGTTGCAAAGATCCCACATACAGCAACAAAGATCGAAGATTCTGTGTGCCACAACTAAGACTTGGCCCAGCCAAATAAATAAATATTTTTAAAACACACACAGAAGCTTCAGGTGAATAGGGGAGGAGCTTTTGACAGCCTCTTCCCCTACAAAGGTAGCATGTGAACGTTCATTGTGATGTGGGTACATGTGTCTTGAGTCCTGCAATCTCTTGTTTTTCAGCCACTTAGCAAGGTCCCTCCCTCTGCCCTGCAGTGTGAATCGGCCCCGAATTGACTTGATTGTGTTCGTGGTCAACCTGCACAGCAAACTCAGGTGAGAGCCAGGGATGGGTCTGTCAGTGCTCAGAGGAGCCTTAGGGCTGTGCTGGGACGGTGGCCTCACTTGTCAAGGGAAGGAGAGGAGACAAGGAGAGGCTGCCTGGGGGCAACCTAGAAGGTGAGGAGGGAGGAGCCAGCGCCTACGCAAGATGTTTAGAAGACGCTGACAGATGCCAGCAGTGTCATCTGTCATTTGTCTGATGCTCTCTGAGGCAGCTCTGCCTCCCTGAGAGCAGCACAGATGTGAGTGAGACGGACCTTGAGAACAAGGTCTGTAAGGGGAAAATCTAGACTTTTGGACAGATAGTTACAGTACCTGTGAAGTGTACTGTCAAAGGGGGAAGCCTGGGACTGTGAGAGCCTGGACAAGACCTCTGACTCTGAGGACTTAGGTCAAGCTAGACTTCCTGGCGGAGGTGACATCTACATAAACACCAGAGGGAATTCCCTGGCGGTTCAGTGGTTAAGACTCAGCGCTTTCACTGTGGGGGCCTGGGTTCAATCCCTGGTCGGGGAACTAGGAGCACACAAGCCACACATGGCAATCAATCAGTTAAAAAAACACCTGAGAGGTGAGGCCTTAGCCAGGCAAGGGTGCCTGTGAGCAGAATGTCCCAGATGGAGGGCTGGTATAAAGGCAGGAGCACAGCATGTGTGCAGGCAGGCCTGGGCGGGGTCAGAGCCCAGTCCACTCTGGGGCTGGGGCAGTGGCAGCGTGGGTGGTGTTGATGCCTGTAGCCTGGCCTGGCCTCCCCACGGTGCTGGCAACCCTGGGGTCAGGACTGCAGCCAATCTAGGGGATACAGGTGGAAGGTCTCCCCTCCTTCCTGGAGACAGCTGGCTAAGGACACCGGGTCCAGCACAGAAACCAGGGCAGACACCTAGTCCTGTGGTGGGGGATAAGGGAAGGCTGTGAGAGAAACGCCTGAGAACCCGGGGGCACGGAGACAGCAGACACAAGGATTGGGTCCAGACCGCACAACCTGACTGCTGGGAACCAGTCAGCAGGGACTTAGGCCCAGGTGGGGCAAGAAAGGGCTGAGACCTGCCCTGGGCTCCCTGGCTCATAGGTCTGCTGCTGTTTGGGTGAGGTCTCTCTGTTCACCAGAAGGGACGCTGGAGAACCGTCTGCGCCAGAGGGCTGTTGGTCTCAGGCCTTGTTCAGTCATGAAGCCCGACTCAGATGGCTTCTGGCCTGGAAGATGACAGAGTCTTTCATCACCCTCTGGACACCAGTGAGCGAAAGCCTCAACCCAGCAGGTCAAGGTGCCCTTGTTTAGAGGAAAAGAGTGTTTTCATACAACTGATAGGACCTAAAATCGCTGTCATTTTACTGGAAAGCAATTTAGCAATAGTTATCCACACTTTAAAAAGACACACACGCTTAAAAAAAAAAAAAAGACAGCCCTTCTACTTCCAGCATATGTTCTACAGAAACATCTGCTTAGTAGGAGACGTAGGAAACAATATTCATGCAGCGTTCTTTGTGAAGGTGAAAAAGTGGAGACCATTTAAATGTCCACCACAGGGCAAGCAGTTAGTTTGGGGTACGGTGTGGTCATTCCAAAGAATGTAACAGAGACATCGAACCCAATTAGATCCAGCTGGCTGCTTATACATGTCACTGTCTGGATTTGCATATGAAGAAAATTCCAGAAGAATCACACCCCAAACCATTGTGGCAGTCATCTCTGGGCAGTTCAAACTAGAGGTGGTGCTGGAGACAGGGAGTTTTACTTTTTACTTGTACACCAGTATTTACTATTTGATCGTTTCACAAACTTGACTCACTTTGTAATTAGAAGCAGTTTAAAGCTACAAAAAGACAGTGTTCCTCCAAGGCTGTCTCCCGTCACCCTTGTCTTATGCCCTGGCCTCTCTGGGATCAGAGGCGCGGGGGCTCCTTCTGCCTTCTCTGTTGTGAGGTATGTCCTCTGCTTGTTTTCTTGCCCTGGCCTGGCCGCCCCAGCCTGCAGAGCGTGGAGGAGTCCCTGTGCCACCTGGACGCGGCCTTCTTCCTGGGGAAGGTGGCCTTCCTCGCCACGGGGGGTGAGTGCCTCCCCTGCCTGCTGCCATGGGTGGGCCCGTGATGGACTCCGTGCAGAGGCAGCCTGGGTGATGGGGAGGCTGTGGGCTTTGGAATCTGACTGCTGTCTGTCTCCATAAAGCAAGTCAGAGCTGATCGTTCTGCCAGGTTAATTCTGCTGAGATCATTGCCCTGGGGTGCCTGGTGGCTCATCTCCTGTTACTCTTCTTCAGATAGTTCTCCAAGACTGTAATGTTAACAGTGGAAATAATAGTAGCTAACCTCGGGGACTTCCCTGGCGCTCGAGTGGGTAAGAATTCGCCTTCCAGTGCAGGGGGTGAGGCTTCAATCCCTGGTCAGGCAGCTAAGATCCCACATGCCATCTGGCCAAAGAACCAAAACATAAGGCAGGAACAATATTGTAACAAATTCAATAGAAACTTTTAAAAATGATCCACATTAAAAAAAAAAAAAAACTTGAAAAAATATAGCTAACCTATATTGAGTACTCACTATAGACCAGACTCTGTTCAAAGTGCTTTGCTTCTGTATCGCTTAACTTTCACAAAAAGTATTATTGAGGTAGGTACTGTTGTCTCTCTTTTACAGCGAAGGAAGCTGATCATGAGGTTAGGTAACTCGTCCAAGGCCCCAAAGCTAGACAGTGGTAGAGCAGAGTTCATACTTAGCTGGTCATATTCCAGGGCCCACGCCTTTAATCATTATACCATGTGGTTTCTCATAAATACTTTTTCCTCTTTTGTATGTGTCTAACCCCAATTTTCTGCCCCCCTGGGGGTGTCCATGCAGGCCTCTGTCAGACTCCTCACCCTTCTACCTACACTGATGGTGTGTCTGCCCGCCTCCCCCAGCTGCACTGCGAGCTCCTGGCACGAAGGGCCTTGCTCACATTATTCTCAATAAGCTTTGGTGGAGAAGTGAACGCCAGGTCACCTCTGTGTATTCGTTCACAGACGTTCTCTAGTAACTCAGCAGAGTAGGTGCTGTTATGCTCCTCATTTCATAGATGAGGAAACTCATGCGTTTATTCGGACTCTATCAAGTCCCTTTAGCCTGTTTTCTGATCTGATGATCTTAACTGCCCTGAAAAGAAGGTAGAAATTGTGGCCCAGAGAGGGGATGTGACCTCCTGGTCCCAGTGCCTCCTCCATCACAGCCACGAGGTGGAGGTGACCGGCGTGGCTTCTTTGCAGCTGGGCGGGACAGCCACTGCAGCATCCACCGGAACACCGTGGTGAAGCTGGCCCACACCTACCGGAGCCCCCTGCTCTTCTGTGACCTAGAGGTGAGGACCTGCTCACGTGGGCCATGGGATGGCACAGTCAGAACACAGAGGGCATGGTGGGGTGCTTCTTGGAGGATCATGAGAACCCGAGCGAAGGGGCTCCTGATACGGAGGCCAGATCCTCGCTGGAACCCTGGCTTTTCCGCTCACTGTCCTTGGGTGGGTCACCGTGAGCCTTGGGTGCACCCCCTGTAACGTAGGGTGACACTCCACGTACATCTTGACTTCCGTTTGTACACCACCTGCCATCACCTCTTGCTTTGACATTTTTCTCTCTACTCATGACTAAGTCTTGTGTGTGTGTCTATGGGTCCCTGTTAATATCTCACTTTTCCTGCTGGGGTGTAAGAGCTGTGAGGCCAGGCATCCTGTCTGTCTCATTAACCAGCAGTCAGGATGTCCTCCATTCCACCTTACCTCCCTGGATCGCAGACCTTGTCTGCTCCCAGCCCGGACAGGGGGTCCAGCAGGCAGCAAGGGTGGAGGTTGGGTGGATAGGTGGATGGATGGCTGAATGGACACATGTAATGTTGGTTCTGCTCTGACTTGCTTTTCCTGGGGTTTCTCACATGCTGAGTCCTAGCAGTGAGGGTAGCACAGCAGATTTCTGTTTTGCTGATGAGTTCTGCTCTCCACCCTCTCTGTGTGTAGTGTGGAGCCTGAATACATTTTGCTAAAGGGTTCTCGGCAAGAGTTGATTCTGCTCCCTGTGGGGGTCTGCTAAGGGCTCCCGGGTCCTGGGCTGCCCCATCTGCACACCAGACCTGCTCAGTTGCTTTCGGTTATGTTTGTTTATTTTTTCTATTGGAGTATATTGATTTATAGTGTTGTGTTTCAGTGTACAGCAAAGTGATTCAGCTATACATGTATCCATTCTTTTTCCCATTCTTTCCCCATATAAGTTATGTTTACTGGTTTTGAGGTTCATTTTAAAGATTTGTGTTTCTGTTCTGGGTCTTACCCCTATCCCCAAAGGCAAGTGATGTGGTGCAAGCTGAGTCAGCGTGTGGTCCGTCATCACCATCTAGACCAGAAGTGCTGACTCTGGGGTCTGTGGACCCCTCTGGTCCGAAGGGAGAAGCATTTCAGGGTCTATGAACCCCTCTATTCTGAAGGGAGAAGAATTCAGGGGAGTTGTGGCTTTGGACAAGAAAAAAAAATATTTCTGCTTTCACTAACCTCTAGGAGGAATTTAACATTATGAACGTAGATGGAAGGCGACAGTAGTGTTAGCAGAGCCTGTGATTGTTAGCAACAGAAGCAGCAGACACTGGCATGTCCTGTGGGGACGGGGTGGACCCCATGAGCTTCTGCGATGCTGCAGAAGCTGTTAGACCTGTCCTAGGGCCTCTTTGGAGAAGGCAATGGCACCCCACTCGAGTACTCTTGCCTGGAAAATCCCATGGACGGAGGAGCCTGGTAGGCTGCAGTCCATGGGGTCGCACAGAGTTGGACACGACTGAGCGACTTCACTTTCACTTCTCACTTTCATGCCTTGGAGAAGGAAATGGCAACCCACTCCAGTGTTCCTGCCTGGAGAATCCCAGGGACGGGGGAGCCTGGTGGTCTGCCGTCTATGGGGTCGCACAGAGTCGGACACGACTGAAGCAACTTGGAGGCAGCAGGGCCTCTTACTCATGTGTCGCTTCAGATGCACATGCTGCTCTGTCACAGATCTGTGTCTCACGTCTGATCACTGTTTTAAGAACCCCGACTTGACCAAGGCTCGGACCTCACAGGTAGGACCTGAGGTGCCCATCCTTGCTGGCTTTGCTCACAACACGAGAGGTGGCATGAGCAGCAGAAGAGCCAGGCTGGTGTGCCGCTGACTCTGTCCTGGCTTAGCGGGCTGGCTGCATGGCTTTGTAAAAATCAGCCCCTCCCCCCAACACACGCGCTCGCACACGCACTGCCTACCTTTTCTTAGCTCTCAAGGGGAATGGCAATCCACAGCCTAGGTGCGCGTGGTGGTGCAGTTCTGCGCACGGCCAGCAGGTGGCAGGCTGTACCAGGTCCTGTGTTGTCCTCTAGCCTGAGAATGGTAGTCGCAAATGGCAACCCACTCCAGTGTTCTTGCCTGGAGAATCCCAGGGATGGGGGAGCCTGGTGGGCTGCCGTCTATGGGGTCGCACAGAGTCGGACACGACTGAAGCGACTTAGCAGCAGCAGCAGTTGTGTCTGACTCTTCTGCGACCCCATGGACCATAGTCCTCCAGGCTCCTCTGTCCATGGAATTCTACAGGCAAGAATACTGGAGTGGGTTGCCATGCCCTACTCCAGGGGATCTACCCAACCCAGGGATTGAACTTGGGTCTCCTGCATTGGCAGGCAGATTCTTTACCATCTGAACCACCAAGAAAAGGTCTGTGGCTGACTTTCTATTTCCAGCCTGGAGCCAGCGGGTTGAGAACCTAAGCCTGGCATCCTCTCATCCGATGCACCCAGTGTTTGGACAGCCAGAATGCCTGGTACCTGTGCAGTCCTGTCTGGGGCACTTTCCCCCAGTTCATGAGCTGGAGCCTCATCGTGTTTTGAGGCCTTTGCATGGCGAGAAACACTGGCCCCATTTTACAGGACAGGAAACACGCCCAGGGAGGTGCGGGACTTGCCCAGTGCAGTTACTTTCCAGCTCCGCTACTAGGCCCTGTGCGAGTCCCTGAGAACCAGATGCCTCTGACATTGGCCCTGCCTCTCAATGGAGGGAAATAGACCGCACACCGCACCTGCTATGGCAGGAGGATCCACAGGGCTTTGGAAGCCAGGCAGTGAGTCCACCCGTTCCTTCCCATTGGCGTCGGGGCAGTCACAGTGGGCTCAGCTCTCTGGGGGTCGCGTCTCTGGAGTAAGGTGTGTGGATGGGAGGAGGCCCAGCCAGAGGCAGGAGGCTGGGGACGAGGCTGTAGGAAGCAGACCGTGGAGCCTGAGTGAGAGCTCCAGCCATTTGGAGGGACTGTTCGGAGGCCAAGGCCACAAAGCCCAGAGGGTTTCTTTAACAGATGTTTCTTAACATAACCTACAGCCTGTCCAGTGTTGTTCTAGGCTCTTGGGAGGCAGCATAGACCAAAGCAGTGTTAACATTCCCAATCCTGTTCTAGTGGAGGAGACACAGTAAGGAAGCAGAATGTGTGATGTGTTAGGGCACGGAGATGTGACATGTCAGGTGGTGGTAAAGCGACAGGATTTAAATAGGGGGTGAATGCTAAGTCACTTCAGTCGTGTCCGACTCTGTGCGACCCCATAGACGGCAGCCCACCAGGCCTCCCCATCCCTGGGATTCTCCAGGCAAGAATACTGGAGTGGGTTGCCATTTCCTTCTCCAATGCATGAAAGTGAAAAGAGAAAGTGAAGTCGCTCAGTCATGTCCGACTCTCAGCGACCCCATGGACTGCAGCCTACCAGGCTCCTCCATCCGTGGGATTTTCCAGGCAAGAGCACTGGAGTGGGGTGCCATTGCCTTCTGAGGGACTCCCTAAAAATCTGACCTTTAAGTGAAGATGTGAAGGGAGGCGCCATGGAGCCTCCTGCTGGAAAAGCCCACGAGGCTGGAGAAATTGCAGGTGCAGAGGCCCTGAGTTTGGACGTTGCCTGCCTGTTCAGGGTCCACAGGGAGCCGTGGGCGCCTGGAGCAGAGCTGGGGGACTGACACTGGGGCCAGATCAGCAGGGCTCTGTGGGTCACAGTAAAGGCGTGGTGCCTTTCACTCTGAGTTAGACTGGGGCAGCGGAGGGGTATGGGGCCAGGGAGGGCCGCAGCCCGACTTGGATTTTGAATGTGGCCCCTCCAGCTGTTGGGAGGAGAGTAGACTGAAGAGAGGCAAGGGCAGAAGTAGGGAGAGGGGCCTGGGGACTGTGTCTGGAAGAGTTCAGAGTGGTCTGGGCTCTGTGGTGGCCGGGGAAGGGGGAGTTGGGATGGTCTCTGATGCTAGGTGTTTCCAGGGTGGGGCTACAGGTGTGCGGATGGCCTGCCTGTGAGACAGGAGAGGAAGAGTCAGGGTCAACTCTGGAGTTTTCAGCCTGAGAAGCCCCGCCCCCTGCTCCCCACCCCTGCCCCAGCTGTTGCACAAAGCAGGGAGCCACCTGAGAGGTGGGAGGAAAAGCTGGGGGCGGGTGGGTCCTGGGAGCCAGGGAGAAATGGCCTGCCAGGGAGGCAGCATCTGCCTCAAACTCCACTAAGAGGAAACCCCGCTGAGAACGAGGCCAGTGTGTGAGGACTGAGATGTCGCCCCTGGACTGGGAACCCAGGACTCACAGGTGACAAGGTAGAGTAAGAGCAGGGGGGCTTCAGGATGTCCCGGGTCTAGCTTGGGTGACTGGGCGGATGGTGGCGCCCTTTCCCCAGTTAGAGAGGGAACAGGAGGAGGAGGAGGAGATTCTCTGAGGTCACCTATTGCTCCTGGAGCGGCTCACTCGTCCATGCCATCTGGGGCCTTCGCACAGTCTGATTCAGTTCAGTTCAGTCACTCAGTCGTGTCCAACTCTTTCTGACTCCATGAACCGCAGCACGCCAGGCCTCCCTGTCCATCACCAACTCCCAGAGTTCACCCAGACTCATGTCCATTGTGTCAGTGATGCCATCCAACCATCTTATCCTCTGTCATCCCCTTCTCCTCCTGCTCTCAATCTCTCCCAGTATCAGGGTCTTTTCAAATGAGTCAGCTCTGCATCAGGTGGCCAAAGTATTGGAGTTTCAGCTTCAACGTCAGTCCTTCCAATGAACACCCAGGACTGATGTCCTTTAGGATGGACTGGTTGGATCTCCTTGCAGTCCAAGGGACTCTCAAGAGTCTTCTCCAACACCGCAGTTCAAAAGCATCAATTCTTCGGTGCTCAGCTTTCCTTATAGTCCAACTCTCATATCATACAGTCTGATTACCTCTGCCTAATCCCACGGCCTTGGGCCCACTAGCCCTTCCGTGGCCCTGGTGTAGGGACCGTCTGTTGATGGCACCTCCCTGTCCTCTGTAAGGGCCACTCTCCCCACCCCCTCCTTTCCAACCTGGGCGTGTCCGTCTCAGAGACATCCCAGGGGGTGCCGCCCCAGCATTGGTTGGGACAAGCCCTGGTTCAGACCCCAGCTCAACAGTCGCCCACCGTGCCTCTGGACGGTGTCACTGACCCCGCCAGCCCTGCCTGCTGAGCATTCGTTTCTTCTGGAGTAGGGGTCAGCGTCTCTCGTATTCCTGGAGGGTGTCTGAAGGGTTTCCATAAGCTGAGGCGGTGGGAAGCTGCTCGGTGAGGTGTGGCGCGGACAGGGGGTGGCCCTGGGGGCAGCAGTGCCCATGGCTGTCCCCGTGTCTCCGCCCCCAGCTCCCCTCTGGCCACCGCCTCACCGGGGTCCTGTCTCCTCTGCAGATAGAAGACTTCCGCACCGCCATGGCACAGCGCCTGGTCCGCCTGCTGCAGATCTGCGCGGGCCACGTGCCTGGTGTCTCGGCCCTGAACCTGCTGTCCCTGCTGAGGGGCTCCGAGAACCCTCCCTGGAGGACCTGTGAGGCCCCCAGCCCCCGGCCACCCTCCCCTGCGGGCTGGGTGCCCGGGCCGACAGTCACTGTTGCTGGAGATGGTGCCAAGGCTTGGCAGGCCTGGGTCAGCGGGCAGTTCCCTCAGGGCCCAAAGTCCTCGTGTTCCAACAGGAAGTGCCGGGAAGACAGCGGGGCAGTCAAGTTGGTCGGACTCCAGGCCCCCACCCTTCTCGTGCCCACCCCAGCAGAGCCCCAAGTCTTCATCCATCTGACGTCTTTCCTCTTGAGACTTCGTTTGAACAAAGAGTCCATGGCTAAAAGTTTGAACATCACTGAACTCATCCAACACTTTGATTTTGTAGATGAGGAAACTGACTCCAAACAGTTAAGAGCCAGAGTGGGCAAGGACTTCCCTGGTGATCCCGTGGCTAGACTCTGCGCTCCAATGCTGAGGGCCTGGATTCGACCCCTGGTCAGGGAACTAGATCCCACATGTCACAACTAAAGATCCTTCATGCCTCAACTAAGACCCGGTGCAGCCAAGTAAATAAATATTTTAAAAGAGTTGGGCAGTGGGAGCTGGAACTCTATGAGCCCAGTCCGACTGCACATCCTGGCCTTGCCATTCTTAAGGGACCTGCGGAGCCTCAGTTCCTCCAGGTGTTGGATGGAGATTGTTCGGCTCACCATGCTGGCGTCGTAAGGGCTGGGTGGCATGGGGGTGAAGGTGAAGTGCCTGCGGTGTGTCGTATTACTCCTGCCCTGGTTTGGGTTCTCCCTGTATTTCATAATAAATGTGTGAATGCTTGCATGGCGCCAGGTAAGCACTCCACGAACACTGACTTGAACTATTATGTGAAATCACATAGAGCTAAGTTACAAAGCTGGTGCACATCCAGGAATTACACCATGAAGTCTTGAGTGAGAGAGCCTGACCGAGGGCTGGTTTCTGGGCTGGCCGCAAGAGACTGTGAAGACGGCCGCTTTCCTTCTTCTCGGGGTCTAATTAGAATCTGTGGCCATGCTGAGATGAGGCTGCCGAAACCCTGGCAGCCAGGTGTGAGCTGCAGCCGTGCCCCTGTGGCCGGCTGGACACTCCCATGGGAGGTTGGGTGAGGAGGAGGTCTGGTGGGAGAGGAAGAGAGCCAGATCCTAGTTTCCTTGGAGCGTGCCAGTGCCCTCCCAGCCCCCCTCCATCCTCAGGCCTCAGGACGGGCCCTGCTTGATGCCCTGGGTAGTGCCAACGCCGCAGGGCCTCTGCTTTGACGTCACCATGGCAGCCGCAGCTCACGCACTTTACTGACGGATGGGCCAACCTGAACCTCGGTGCAGGAGTCATGAGGGTGGGGCCCACCTTTCTCCTCTCCCTGGGCTCCTCTCCACCCCTGTGCTTGCTCGGTAGAGTTTGCCGAGGCCTGGCTGGTCTTCCAGGCAGCCCCCACTGAGAACCTCAGCCGTGGTGATTTAAGTTCAGGTCTCAGACATCACCCGACCTCCCGCAGAGCTTCACGCTTTACCGAGCGCTTCTCACAGTCGCTCCTGCCACCCGCCCTCCCCGCAGACCTGTGTGAAGTTGGCAGTGTTTCCCCATTTCACATTTAACGAAACCGAGACTGTTGTCATCAGAGGCATATCCACAGTCACACAGGTAATCGAAGGCAGAGCCCAGCCCTGGGCCCAGTTCTCTGCTTTTTCTCTCTGGTTGTTCTCTTGTGTGCCCAATCATTGAACAGAGGTGTGGTCATGTCTACTGGGCAGTGAGAACCCAGAAACGGTGGACACACAGGCCTTGTGCCGGAGAAAGCGGCCTATGTGGAAAGACGGTCTCCTGAAGAGCCATTCCCACCTGCTGGGGCTCGTTAGCACAGGGGTGGGCAGGCCTCGTGGTGGGGAGGGCAAGGAGCAGGGTAGGAGCCTGGGACTCCAGCCAAGAACTCCCTCTGCATCTGGGGAGGGAGGCCCCCTTCTGTGCCGAGGTGGGGAGTGGGTCTCCGCGGGGATGGGCAGGATCAGCTGAGGCCCAGGAGGTCAGCTTCCCAGAAGGACCTGGGGTCCTAGAAACCAGCCTTGTCTTCAGCCCCTTGGAGCCTGGGCCATAAAGGGTGGGACCCCGCAGGGCTGCTGGAGGGGAGCAGAGGGCGACGGCTGAGGTGTCCAAGCAGGAGTGTGGGCACGCCCTGCCTGCCACATCTGGGATGGAGTCAAATGGGGTCCTCCATACCCCCTCCCCGCCCCCAGCCAGCACAGGGCTCCCCCTCTCTCTCTCTCTCTCTCTCTGGTCCCTGTGCCACATTTTCTTCACCACCTGGTGCCATTTAACAAGAGAAATGGCATCACATTTTCCAGCCGAGGACCTGGGAGCCTTCCAAGTGCTGGGGGAGCTCCATGCTGTCGCGGCTCCAGCGAGCTCAGCGGGGGCCCCGGTACCCTGGAACCCTGCCTCTGCCTCACAGCGGAGCCGAGCCCTCAGGCCCGGGAGTCAGCCAGGGAGTGGAGGCCAGCGACCCTGTCTGGAAGCTGGTGTGATGGAGGGAAGTGAAGGAGGGTCTGTCTCGACGCCCCTGTGGTGCCCAGCACAGGTGCCTGGTGCCAGGGAGGGAGATGGGAAACGCTGCCCTTGACTCTCATGCTCGATGTGCCTGTGTTTCCTGTAGCCTGGGGTCAGGCTAACTGATGCCTCTCTTCCTAACCGCTAGTGAGGACCGAGAGCGAGAAGCTGATGTTAAACAAAAAAAACCTCAAAGCTAATGGAAGACCTCAGGCTGGCCACAGTCACGGGCGGTCACGTCGGAGGCGGTTACTAATGGTGGGCATGGACCCCTAGGCAGCAGGTCCAAGGCAGTGGGCAGCCCAAGGCTCCATGCTCCCTGAGAACACAGGGAAGGGAGGGGGCATTGGGGGCCCCCACCGTGGGGGTGAGGCATTGAGGCTGCCAGAGGGGCAGGGCTTGCTCAGGGGCACAGGTTTCTTTGGGTCTTCAGGCCACCTGGTTGTGGGCAGCCCTCGAGTCCAGGCCCCAGGGGCTCAGGCTCTCCGTAGAAGGCGGCCCAGACCCAGGCATCCTGGGCCCAGGCTGACGCTATTTCCCCTCCCGGCCCAGGAGGGGGCTCTGAGCCTGGCACCTGCGTCTCTGCCACCCCTCAGCGAGCAGAGGCAGGGGCAGCCTGGGGCTGTGGCTAAGACAGAGCAGCCTGGCCACAGAGGGGAAGTGATGCAGTGGGAAAGGACCCAGCCTTTGCATCCCACTGCCTCCGGGTCTGCGGCCAACCTGCAGCATGACCTGGGGCAGCTCACTTCCCACCCGTGGGCCCCGTGGCCTGGCGAGGCCCTCGAGAGGCTCAGAGAAACCCAAGGGCCAGGCACTGCACCTGCTGGGGGCTGGCCCTCCACGCCCTCTGCAGATGGTGGCCCTGGGGGTTGCGGGGGGGAGTGGTTGGCTGGCTGTGCCCAGGGGTGTGGAGGGCGAGATGAGTGCAGGAGGTGATTGAACTAAAGCCCCGCTGCAGGATGTCCGTCCCCAAACACACCGGGTGCCGGGCCAGGCTTACCTGAAAGGACTCCAGCTCAAATGGACCCTTTCCAGAAGATGCCTGCTCACCTAACCCCCTCCCCCGCTGCCCCCGCCCCGCTCAGTCTCCCCTGGGGCTGCAAGCGTGCAAGCAGAGAATCATTGTGAAAGGACTTCTCACAGACATGGGGCGAGGCCTGGGGAGGCTGAGGGGGTGGGCTGGCGGAGCCCGCTGCACCCCGAAGCTGTGAGGCCCACTCAAGTGTGACCCTAGGGGTGGGGCTGGGGTCCCTGAACAGCTGCTCTGGGCAGGAGAGCGGGTGGCCATCCCTGGTGCCCGTGACCTGGGGACACCCCTGTGGTGTCGGGGGGGGTGCCAGAGACATCTGGGGGGGGCCTCTGCAGCTAACATGTAGCGGGTGCTTGGTCTGACTGGGTAATAGCCTTGTTCGGCCAGGCTGAGAGGGGACCCCAGCTCTCAGTCCTCCTCTGTGCTGGCCTAGACCCCCACCCCCACCCACCGCCAATGTCATAAACCAGAAGAAGTGGTATGGAGGGGCGGTGGCAGGAAGGCTCAGGGCCCAGGGCTGCCTGGCTCATCCCTCCTCCTGAGCTTGCTTTGTTCTCTGCAAAGGAAGGATCTCGAGACCACCTCCCCCACAGGTCAAGGCAAGGGGGCGCAGGGCCAGGCCATGGTGGGCGTGCATGCTGCTGTCTCGCTGGTTGCTTCTGCCGCTTGGTCCCCGGGCCTCGCCCGCTCCTCCCCAGACATCCTCGGGGTCATTCGGACCTCTGTCCTCCTGTTCCAAGGTTGCATCGGGCCTTTCCCAAGGCTCCGGCCCTCCCTATCGCCCTGCGCTCCTGACATTTCCCCCCCAGCATGTCTCACCTCCTCTGTGGTCTTACTGTTGGGCCTGTGTCTCTGTGGTTCCCTGCTATTGCCCCAGAACCTAGAATACTGCTTGACCCATGGTACATCCCTGGTCCCTCCTGGATGGTGCCCTGAATGAGCCCTGGGGACAGCTGGCACCTTGGATGGGGGGTCCTGCTCCCCGTCTGCCCCACCTGCCAAGTCTCAGCATCTCTGTCCACCTTACGTACCTGTAGGCCTGGCCCCAGAGGGTGGGGGCCTCCTCTCCCTGTGAGGCTGAGGGGCTGGGTCTCCTTTCAGACCTCACATGGAGGGCCCAGGCCCCCCAGCCTGGGGCCAGGCTGAGAGATCTGCTGGGGCTGCACATGTGTGATTGGTAGCGGAGGGAGGGATGGGGCCTTGAGGATAGGCAGAGGGGCCTGGGAGCCTGAGCGAGGACTTCCTAACTGCTTCCTGGACAGGCGGCCTCAGGGAGCACTCCCACCTCTGTCCCCCTGTTCCATGGTCTCACCTTGTGTAACTTGGATTCAAGGGGAGAGGGGTCCCGGGGACCTCTGGCCTCACCAGGACTTTGAGCTGACCTCCCTGCCTCTCCCAACCCTTCCCCATGTCCAGAGGCCCCACATCACACCCCTCCCATTCTCCTTGGTAGGAAAGGAGATTTTCTGGCAGTGTCTTGGATGTCAGAGCTAAAATGACATCTGTTGGCCAAAAGTTTAGTTCGGGTTTTACCATAACATCTTATGGAAAAATCTGAACTAAACTTTTTAGCCAACCCAATACATGAGAAAACCAAAGGAGGGCTTTCCCTGATGGCACAGTGGATAGGAGTCCCCACGTCAAGGCAAGAGACATGGGTTCAATCCCTGGTCCAGGAAGATTCCACACGCCAAGGAGTAACTAAGACTGCGTCCCACAAGTACTGAGCCCTTGCTCCACAGAAAAGAGAAGCCACCGCAGTGAGAAGCCCGCACACTGCAACTAGAGGCAGCCTCTCACAGTAGAGAAGACCTGGTACAGCCCAAAAATAAAGAAAGAAAGGCAAAGGGAGTCTCGACTCTGGGGGCCCTGGCCACTGTGACAAAATGAGATGGAGTGAGACAGCATTCCCCGGTGATCCAGCGGTTAGGGCTCCACGCCTTCACTGCCGGGACCTAGACTGGATCCCTGGTCAGGAAACGAAGACCTTGCGTGTCATGCAGTTTGGCCCCAAAAAAGAAGATGACACGAGAGAGCCAACACAAGCACTCAGACCGACAGGTCATCACAGCCCGTGGCCCCTCTCTCTATGAAACACAAAACCCGATTTTCTCAGTGCGTGTGCACGAGAATGTAAAGGAGTAAAAATAAGACCGGGATGAAAGACTTCAACAAAGTGAAAACAGACCCCCTCTGGGGAACGGCAAAGAAATGCCCCTTCTTACTCATCGACTTCGGTATCGTATGAGGGTTTTTTTCATGAGAACATGTTCAGATATTACTCACAAAATTACAAATAAAACTAATTTTTAAGTAAAGAACACAGGCATCCCAGGTCTCAGAGCACTTTCACATCCAGATCTGGGGGCTGGGCCTCTCTGCCCCTGGGGCCTCCCCTATCCACGCCCCTGACACTGAGCTTGTCCACCAGGCAGAATGTCTTCACTTCCCCACCCTGTCTTTGAGGCTTAAAGGGCACAGGCCACACTTCATGCTCAGCTGGACACAGACCCCAGCCAGCCACCCCGCCCACCCCCCGTAGGTGCAGGGTCATCCCTCTGCCCCTCACAGTCCCTATTTCCCCATCTGAAAAAGAAATGACATCATGATACCACCTGTGTCAGAACCATGTGGAGGGTGTTTTGGGGGGTATTTTGGGGGACACAGATTAAAGGAGACTCTGTTTTCCCTAACAGACTCAAATTAATCATTAAAAAAAAAGAGCTCGGTGAATTAAAACTTGAGAACACTAATAGATTCAATTAGAAGGGTTTTTCAGCAACAAAGTCCCTAATTTTCTACTTGCGCATACATAGAGTAATGATACCAAATTAAAGTAAAAACTGTCAAGAGCACAGGGGACATTTGCTTGAACCACATTTGATTTTAGAAACTTAACTCCTCTCTCTTGGTCATATCTTACAGTTAAAAAGTGATACAGATGGTGAATTTTCAAAAGTAATAAATTTACTTCGGAGGATATGAAAAATACATTGAGGAATAAACTTCTACCATATGGTCTGATGGTGAAATTTCTCTCTTTTTTTTTTTTTTTTTTTTTGGCAGCACGTAGCATGTAGGATCTTAGTTCCCCAACCAGAAATTCAACCCTGTGCCCCTACAGTGGAAGCTCAGAGTCTCAACCACTGGCCTACCAGGAAAGTCCCGAAATTTCTTAACCCCTAAGTCATCCAAACAGAGATTCAAGGTCTCCCCGCTTCCCTATTTAGGAAGCAAAAGTGAAAAGGTTTGGAGTCAGGCCCCCCGGAGTCTCCATCCACATGAGTCCTGTAGCCAGCTCTGTCCCCAGCTCCTGCCTCTGCGGGCACGCAGGAGGCGCCCGGGGAAGCCTGTGTGTCCAGTGACGACCTCTTTCCTTCCAGGGGGCCTGCGCCACCAGGTGCCACTCTTCCCGAATGGCCCGAGGCCCTGCCGGTCAGCTCCTCTGCTCTCCATCAGGGTCAGAGTGGCCGCAGGAAGACAGAGGCCCAGGGCCGCCCGTGCAGGGGTGGCCTGTGTACACGACCCCAGACCCAGCCCTCCCATCCCCCAGGCATAGGTTCTCCCCAAGGTTCCTGAGACTCAGCTCCCTCTGCCCAATTGTCCAGCACCCAGCTTCAAAGAAGGGGGCTGCCCAGGTGGCACAGAGGTAAGGAACAAGCCCGCCAAGGCAGGAGACACAAGAGATGCAGGTTTGATCCCTGGGTCAGGAAGAGCCCCTGGATGGAGGAGGGCATGGCAACCCACTCCAGCATTCTTGCCTGGGAAATTCCAAGGACGGAGGAGCCTGGCAGGCTACAGTCCATGGGGTCACCAAGAGCGCACGCACACAGAGGTTAGAAGAGATGCCCAATGCTATTAAGGGCTCGGCCATCCTACGGCTAATAGGTAATAGCGGCGTCAGTAGTAATGGGGTGGGGAGGGGGACCCAGTCCTCTTGTCTTGCCCCCCACCCCTCTGCCCCCTAGGAGGGCCTGCCCTGCCCTGACTCCTGTGCAGGCTCCTGGCTCCCCCACCCCCTCAACACACACCCACACTCACACCCACACCCCCTACCCCAGACCCACTTCTCCTTTGCAGTTGCCCCACCGCCTACACCTTCCTGCCACGGAGTTGCTGGCCCATGGGCAGGGGACGGAGAGGCAACGGGCCCCGGGCTCCTGAAGGCCGGCCGTCTCAGGGTTTCCGGAGCAAGAAACCTGGGGGGGGCCTAGCCCTGCTCCCCTCCTTCCATCACGTCCCTCTTTCCTCCGAAACAACTGCTGGCTCATTCCCCGGCCCTGGGCTGTGGTGCCAGCCTCCTTGCTGCGCTGCCCACCCTGGCCAGGCTGTAGCTCCACAGCAGCAGGCAGAGGGTCCCTTCGAAGGCACAGCTCAGAGAATCTCACCCACTCCAACACCTCCTGGGGCTCCTCACCCGCCTAGGGCCTGTGGGTCGAGGCCTGGCCCAGCCCATCCGCAGCCTTGGACCCCCAAGGCGGCAGCCAAGCCGGTCCCCAGGGCAAGCTTCCCCTTGCCCCTCTCTTGCTTGTGAACTTGTCCGTTCCACCTTCTGTCTGGAAGGTTTCCCTCCTGCTTAAGCCGCTAAAGATCTACTCCTGGCCCTGAGCCCCTCCCTGCCCCCTGGACAGTTACTCTTTCCTCTGTGCACCTCCAGCCCTGAGTGCTTCGGGGTCTGGTAGGCCCACCACAAGGGCACTAAGTCCATGATCCTTCCTGAGGCTTTCTGCTAGCCCCTGGCCCCCCCACCCCCGCTCCAAGTAGGGGGTCCAGCATCTGTCCAGGAAGGCCAAGGGGGCTTGTGTGTCTGCCTGAGATTCAGTCCGAGAGACACAGGTGAGAGTCAGGTGGGGCTGTCCCCAAACACGAGGGAGTAGAGACAGACAGGAGGGGTCTCGATGAGACACAGGGGTGAGCAGCCTGAACACACACAGCCCTGGGAAAAAGAAGTCAAGGTGGGTGGGCCGCCTACCCCTCCCGGGCCTTGGTTGTCTATCTATTTACTGGTTGGTCTGAGTCTTCCTCTTGCTTAAGAGCTAGAGACCGAACTGTCCCTGGACCTACCCTATCTACGCACTCCGTTCCAGCCAGTGCTTAACAGGCAGGTCTGACTGGGACATTTCCTGCTGAAAGCCCTCCATGGCTCCCCAGTGCCCTTGCAGCCAGAGTCTTGGCTTCTCTCAGTCAAAGCCCCACCCCCGCCTTCTGGTCCCAGCACTACCTGGCCTTTGGATTTGGCAGAAGGCCTTTGCTTACACTGCCTGCTCCAGTGGATCTCACTCCATCTAGCAAACACCTGCTCGTCCTGTCCATAAAGTTGCCCTGTCCACGAAGTTTCCCTGTCCCCTCCGTGGGGATCACCTTCAGTGATGCTGTGGCGGAGAGGCACTGCCTCCCCCATTGCCACCTCCTGGTGTGGGAGTCCCCCGGGGGGCCTGGGACAGTGTGGGTGCCCCGGTTGTGTTTGACAAACTGACCAGCGATGCCTGAGAAGGACAGGAGGGCTCCCTGGAGGAGGAGGCAGGAAGGGGAAGAGGACTGGAGAGGATGGCCTAGGACTACAGGCTGGCCTTGGGGAGGCCACCCCAGAGCTCTGCGTCCTGCTTAAGGGGCCCATCCTCTGTGCCCCAAGATCAAGCCCCTGGGTCTCAGTCCCAGCCTGATTTCAGCACCCAGAATAGGGCCCGCCCCATGGCTGTCTAAGGGTGATGGTTGAATGGAGAAACCACAGAGGGTCTGGGGTGCTGGTCCCCAGGCTAAGAGTGGTCCCACTCCAGCAGGCAGGAGGGCGGGCTGGGGCGGGGTGGGTGGCGCCCCGCCCGGTTTCCTCCCCGCGGGGCAGCAGAGCCCAGACTAGGTCCCGGCGGCGGCGGGGCTGCGCGCAGAAGGCTGAGGCTCTGGCAGCATGCAGCGAGGGCGGAGAAGCCTGCGGGGCAAGGACCGGCCGGCACCCACGCAGTGCCTACAGACCCAGTGCTTCGACCCGCTGGTCCGCAACTGTGTGGCCTGCAGTCTCCTCCGGACGACGGGGCCTAGACTGGGTAAGAGTCGAGTCGCGCCGACGCATGGCGCGCGCGCACCGGGCAGCCCTGGAGCGGGAAGGAGGGTGATGCTCGGAATCGCAGGCATGCCCTCTCCACCCCCACCCCCACCCCCCACCCCCCGCCGCCGCCCTGTCCCAGGACCTGGGGAGGGGGCGGGGGCCTCGGGTTAACTGGCGAGGTAGGGTGGGGAATGTGAGCCAGGGGCCTGGAGGGGGACCAGCCGTCGGCGCGTGGCCCTCACGGCCCCCTCTCGCCCCCTCGGCCTGCGCTGCCCCGCCCGGCCGTCCCCCTCTTCCGCGGCCCAGCCTCACCTTCCTCCGGCCCTCCCCCTCCCCACACCCCTCTTCCCTCCGCCCCCTGCTCCCCCTGCCCGTCCCCTCCAGCAGGCGACCCGAGCAGCCTGGCGCCCGGGACGGCGCTGCAGCCGCAGGAGTCGGCGGGCCCGGGGACCCCTGCGGAGACCGAAGCGGCGCTGCCGCTCCCTGCGCTGCTCTTCGGAGCCCCCGCGCTGCTGGGCCTTGCGCTGGCCCTGGCCCTGCTCGGGCTGGTGACCTGGAAGCGCCGGCGGCGGCAGCCGGGCGCGGCTGTGGTCCCCGAGGCTCCGGAGGCCGCGGAGGTCCCGGAGGCCCCGGACGGAGACCCAGACAGTAAGTTCCTCGTCTAGGGGACCGGAGAGGGTTGGGGGCCGTCGGAGGGGGAGGCATGGCCCTTGAGGGGTCCGAGGGGAGGTGGGTGAAGGGGTAGGGATGGTCTGAAGGAGGCAAGGCCGAGTGGAGAGAAATAGTCCGGCCAGAGACTCCCCAGTCCAGGAGAGGGACACAGCTCTAATGTCCCAGACCTGTGTGAGGAAGAAACCCAAGGCTGGGGAGCCCAGTTGAGGGTTGGGCGGGGAGTGGCCTGTCCTACCCTCTCTCTGGGACAGCCAGACTGGTTCCTACCTCTCCTTGCCCTCTGTCAGCACTGGCATTTTGCCAGCCAACTCTAGAAACTTCCCGTCCTGAGGGCGCATCACGTGCCACCCCCTCCCCATCCCACCAGTGGGGCTTTATCAACTGACTTCTCTCCCATCAGTCAGAGGGCTGTCCCACCAGGGAGGCTTCCAGAACAGTGGGTGGGGACGGCCGCGAGCCAATCCTGACCCTGCACCACCCGCAACCCCACTCCCACCCCAGAGCCCCTGGATGTTGACACCACACTCTCCCCCGGAACCCTGGATGCCACGGCTCCCATCTGGCTTCTGCCCAGTGAAGACCCAGCGGCCACCCCACCTACCCACAGCGTCCCTGTGCCAGCCACAGAGCTGGGTTCCACTGAGCTGGTGACCACCAAGACGGCTGGGCCTGAGCTACAGTAGCGACCAAGGAGGGCAGGAGGTGGCCCCGACCCTCTCTATGGGCCACCAGCCGGACTTGGAGGTTGAATTCAGTTCTTCACTCCAGTGCCCACTGTCCCTTCTGGGAGCCCACCTGCTCCCCAGCTAACCCTGCAGAGCTACAGGCACCCAGACCACAGGGTTTGGACTGCATGGCATTGTACCGCATGTTAGCATTGGCTTAAACTCGTACTGGGCTGCCCAGGTGGCGCTAGCGGTAAAGAATGTAATGCAGGAGACATTAAGAGAGGCCGGTTTGATCCCTGGGTCTGGATGATCCCCTAGAGGGGGAAATGGCAACCCACTCCAGTACTCTTGCCTGGAGAATCCCATGGACAGAGGAGCCTGGCGGGTTACATTCCATGGGGTCACAAAGAGTTGGATGCAGCTGAGTGAGCACAAATACACAAAATAAACTGGTACCATCTGTCCTAGTCCTCAAAGGTCATGGCTGAGCTCTGTGCTTTTTGAGTGGTTGGGATACTCTGAGTAGAGTTTTTCTTTAAGCTTGGGGAAACCACCATAAACCAGAATGAATCTAGGAAAGCATTGAGTAGGAGGATGCTTAATTTGTAGCTGGGCTGTATTTAATACTTGCTCTCGGAGCTGTCCCGCTTTTAACCCGATGCAAATGGCAGCAGTGAGTAACCAACTGACCGGTTTGCTTTGGGATTTAGTACAAGATGAGTTTAAGAAATAACCTGAATTGTGCTGGTTCTTGAGTATCTGTATCCTAGGGTCTCCCCTGAGCTTGGCCCAATCTGCTAAGATCTGTGATGCCATTTTTGCCCTGGTAGCAGCTTCCAGAGCCCCAGGCTCACGCTTGGGAGGAAGTCTAGAGCCTGTGGGGCTGGACTGAAATTGCACACCGATGGCATGCTGACAGTAGGTCAGCATGAGCCCACCTGGAGTGCCAGCGGCCTCCGGGGCACACGGAGCTGTATACAGGGCAGGGCCCAGCACCTGCAGGAGGCTCCTTAGTTGGGAGGCCAGGGCAGGCCTGTGGCCTTGAACCAGCTGGACGTGATGTCCTTTGAGTGCCCTTCGCTCTGTGGCCTGTCCTCCCCAAGTCAGGCATCCACCACCCCAGTGGAACTGTTCCTCTGACTGTGGTGCCCCCTGCCCTGGGGCCTGGAATCAAGACCCTCTCTTCCAGGACTGGACCACACTGTGCGCTCAGTCAGCTACTGGCTTTCCTGCCAAACCTCCTGCGATCAGGACGGTTAGCTCTCCTGACCTGGACTCTTCCCTGGACTGTGGCCTTGGAATTTGTCACAGTTTAGCACCCTTGGAAGGGGCAAGGGACTGGGAAGTCAGAAGATGGTATTCTGAGTACCATGTTGTCCCCCTCGTAGGTTCTTGACCATATTATTTTCTCTCTTGTGGGCCATGCTGCCCACCTTGTGGGATCTTAGTTCCCTGACCAGAGATGGAGCCCGTGCCCTGGTCAGTGAGAGTTTGGAGTTGTAACCCCTGGACTGCCAGAGGATTCCCACCTTGACCGTGTTCTTCTCCATGCATCAGCTCTCTGTCCATCTGTCCCTGACCTGCCCATCAGAGCTGCCCAGTAGACACCTACCCTTCCGGCCCAGCCCTTTCCCGGCTCAGAAGATAGTCAGCGGCTCGCACCATTTGGCGCCCCCCCAGAACTGGACAGCCACATCTGAGTCTCTTCTCTCCATCCTGAACACATCTCAGATGCCTCCCCCATCCCCCCAGCCACCAGGTGGCTGAGGTGAGGTCAGGGTGAGGGCTGTAGGCAGAAGGGTCGGGGCAGGCCCAGAATGGGCCCAACTTTCCATTTCTCTGCCTCTCAGAGATGGGGGAGCCTGAGCTGTTCTCGGGCACCCCCCATCTCCCTCCCCACCTTTGCTACCACAGCCAGGGGGTGGGCCCTGGCGGTGACACAAGTGGGTGCAGCACCCTGGGGCCCAGACATGCAAACCTCTAGCACCACTGTGTCCCCACTGAACCCCTAGTCCAGTCTCAGTTTCCTTTTCTGAAAAACGGAGGTGGGGGTTGGATGCAAAGCTCTCCTCCTGCCCTGCGGCCGTCCAAGGACTGGAAGGGAACCTAGAGGATCCCCACTCCTCACCTCCAGTTTACAGATGAGGACACTGAGTCTCCATTTCCCGGAAGGAGAGTTGTTGCTTTAAAAAGGCCTTGACCTTTTTTAGAGCCCTTTTGGTCAAACTGCTTTCCTGAAAATCTGGACCAGTTCATGTTCCTGAGCAGGGATTATACGGCTCATTTTGCAGATAGGAAAGAAAAGACCCAGAGAGGTGGAGGGACCTGGCCCAAGATACAATCAGCAGTGTTGGAGCTGGGCTAGACCTGGGCACCCTCTGGCCAGAAGGTCCCAGGAGCAGACCCGGGAGCTGCAGACTCCAGGCATTGGTTCCAGGCTTTACTCTTTTATTTTCATCTTGACTCAAAGATTTCCGTCCCCAACTGGTCTCTTTCTGCAGTAAGAAGGATTCAAGATAGACTGGCAAAGCTGCTTCTTCAGATCAGAACCCAGGGAAGTAGCCCCCTTCCCCAGCCTGTTTCTGGCTAGATTTTCCTGGTGCGGGGTCAGGTGTCCCCAAGGTCCCCAGGGCCCTGCAGGTGGGGGCGGGGCTGGCTGAAGTCTCAGTTCCTCCTGGGGCTTCCTGCAGGCACCTCTCACTTCCTGCCTGGCAGCCCTGGCTCCTGGCTCAAGGTGGGGGTGGGGAGGCCCAGCTGGTGAGGCCAGGAGGAGGGACGTGACCCCTAACCTCCCTTTGTCCCGGCAGGGATGGTCTCACACAGCCCTTGCCTTTAGAAGCTGTGGCATCTCTTGGGGCCTGTCTGCTACATGCAAAACGGAACCTGCGGGCCAACCAACTTCCAAGATTAAAGAGGCCATATGGCAAGTAGGGGCTCCACCTCATGAGTGCCTCTACTGACTTCCTTCCCTGGGATGCAGATACTTTTCTGCCCAGAGCCCCGCAACCCTCGGAAATTCTCCCCCCGCCCCATGTGAGTTTCCCAGAGCTGGCCTGAAGCTCTGATCTCAGGAGTTACCGCTCTCATCTCCCACTGTCATCTGTTTTCTGCCCCCGTTGATCCCAGATCCCAGCTTGCCTGCGTTGTGCCAGGACCATGCTGGTCAGTGCCAGGAGGTCAGCCTCAGACCCCGCCATTAGGTCCTACTCCAGTGGGAGAGACAGAGCAGGACACAACAACAGGATAGGGTGATCCCAGCCAGAGCCTGGGAGTGCCCCAAGCAGGTGCGGCGGCGGGGCACGGAGAAGGGAGAGGGGTGTGTTTGTGTGTGATAATTCAACATTTAGAGTGCTTTGGACAGTAGGAGATATGCCCTGAGTCCTGCAGAGCTGTCTTGCTGGAACAGAGCAGATAAAGGGCATTCCTGGCCCAGGGAGCTGCGTGCAAAGGTGCAGAGAAGTCGGGGCAGGGGAAGGGGCTGGAGACTTGGGCACATGGCCGCTGAGTGCCAGGTGAAGCTGTCAGAACCTTCCCTGTGGCCACTCCCCGCTCGGTGGCACCCAGGGGCACCCATCTCTGGGAACACGGTGTTCCTTCAGCTCCATCGCTCGGTCTCACCCTTTCTGTCACCTCCAGACCCTTTAGCCCTCCCCTGGGCACAAAGTGGGAGCCTACTCCCCTCTTCTCTGTTGTCACTGACTCAGGCCAAATTCTCCCTTACCCAGAACCGAAATCTGACCTCTCTCCCCTCTCTGCCGGCTCCCCAGCTGCCTGATCCAGACCTGGGGGTGGGGAAGGGGGTTTGCAGGGGGGTGGGTGGTAGGAACAACTGCCCAGGGTCACACGGAGAATCGAGGAGAAACCAGGAGGACACAGACGCCTGTGTTCTGGCTCGTACTCTTCGGGGGTCTCTGCATGGGTTCCCAGGGCCCACCGGGCCTCTTGAGCATCTCTTCACTCCCTTGAGCTGCAGAGAATCTGAGGACCAGCCCCGGGCGTCCTGCATGGATCCAGGACGGTGCCGACGACCCTGGCGCAGGTGAAAGTCTATGTCGGCGGCTGCTGCGGTCAACGAGACCCGGGGCACCTGGACCGCCTGCGTTCGGGCACCAGAAGGCGGGGCTACGGGAGGGAGGGGTGGGGCCAGGACTAGAGGCGTGACGAGGGCGGGGTCAAGGAGGGAGGTGGGGCCGAGGAACCCCAAACCTCGGGGTAGCAGGAAAGGGGCGGGGCCAGGAGCTGGTAGAAGGGGTGGGTCCAAGGCCCACCTGCAGGGAAAACGCGAGGTCGTGTAGCAGCAGGGCACCGAGATCACCTGTAGACTCCAAACTCCGGACCGCCGCGCTCACGCGGGGTCCCCGTCCTCAAACGAGGCCCGAAGACCTCGACCCGAGCCGGGAGGGGTCCAAATGCAGGGGCTTGGCCCCGACTTTGGGGAGAGATGGCCTCCCCCGCTCTGTCCCCCTTCTCCGGCTCGGCGCTCCGCGCTCGGACCTGACCTCAGAGCTATGTCCTAGGAACCGGCAGGCTGGCGGGGCAGAGCGCACCTGTCCAGGGTGGAGGCGCAGGATGGCCTCCGCTGAACACTGTCCTCTCTGGGTCTGTTTCCGCGCTAAGGTCGCGGTGGGCAGCTCCAGACTTGCACCTTGGTTGCATGCACGCGGGTTTTAGAAGGGAAGCTGAGCTCCAGCACTCAGCGCCAGCCCCCACCTCCCAACCCCCGGCTCCCTCGCGACCTCAGGAGCGCGCGCGTCCGGTCCCTCCCACAGGCAGCTGGAGCCTGAGTCACGAACTGCCTCTCAGGGAGACAAAGGAGCCTCAGGTCCTCCCCTGCAGACCTCCCCCCCAACGTACATTCTTCAGCATCTGCACTAGCAGGGAATCCATGGTCCCCTGCAACGTCTGCTTCTTGCGTAACTTCCACCGTAGACGAAATGGGAGCAAGATGGGCTTGGCAATGACTCACAGAAGGCACCCACGGTGCAATCACCGTCTTTAGCACAGCTGTGGTGGGGGCTCCCAAAAGGCTGCAGGCTCCGATGTTGTTCAGCTGGAGACCCGTTGACCTCTCCTTGCAGCCCTGCAGAAGAAGAGCTAGCAGCCCATCTTGCAGATGAGAAATCTGAGGCCCAGAAATGTTGATCGGTCTTATTACAGCCGGAATTCCAACTCACATTAGTCTGGATCCGAAGTGAAGAATAGATAGGAGTTCTCAGTGTGAGGGGCTGGAAAGGCATTCCAGGAAGAAACAACGCGTGGGAGGGTCCAGGGCTTCATGGAGGCGTTGATGTGCCAGGTGTTAGGCATTGGGAGTGCTGCCAGGCCTCTGGGCCGGGGGCCTCCAGCTGCTTTCTCTGTACTGAACTGGTCAGAAGGTGGGTTTGGGGCACACAGTGCAGGTTCCAGGCCAGACTCCGGCCCTTCCAGGCTGTGTGCCAGTCACCACAAGTCATTCCCCGTCCTGGGGTCTTGGGTTTCTCTCTAGGAAGGCTGGGCAGACTGGATGCTGAGGCCCAAGCCAGGTTCTTTTTTTTTTTTCCAAGCCAGGTTCTTAATGTACGTCCCCAGTCTCTCCTCTCAGGACCCTGAGCCCTGCCCAGCAGACCTGGGCACCAGGCAAGTACTCAACAGGGAGGGTTGTGCACAGGCACATTCACACTGCCACACACACATACACACATGCCCACGTGCAGTGAAGGCCCTCACAGCCGTGCCAGCCCCAGATGTGTGCACTCTCACTCATGTTCTCGAGCACACTCAGATACCCACACACTCCAGATCCCAGCTTTTGGAGCTGGGGGCAGGGCAGGTGCCCTTCATGAACGGCGACTTGGCTCCTCTGCCTGCCCCATGGGGCTTGCTGCAGATGCCAGGGGTTATTTTAAGCCTGGATCAATGGATGACTTTTGGTGATACAGGCTTGGGGGCGGCGGGCAGTGGAGACGAGGGGCCGGTGCTCTGGTGCCTTGTCATGGAGAGAGATCCCAGGGTCCAGGGAGGGCAGCTCACACAAAGGGGTCCTTCCTTAATTGGACTACTCTGTCTCTAGATCCCCTTGCCCAGCACGTGGCTGGGCACCTGGGGGACAGTGTCAGCTGAGTGGATGGTCAGACCCCAGGGCTCAGCCAGTCAGCTGTGGTCTCTCTTTGCATCTGCCCTTTCTGTGTCATCCCCCACCCCAAGGCTGAGTGTTCACATGGAGAGGCATGGACCCAGTAGATGTGGGCATCTATGGTTCCTGGCTGACCACTGAACCAGACTGAGATGGGGAGGAAGCCATGGATGTGGGGAGGAGTTGGAGGTTAGACATCAGTCCCTTGGGGGTATGGTAGGGGGGTGCCTGGAATCCAGCTCCTTCATTGGCTAAATGGAGACATATCTCCTGATTGCAGTAAATTTGGGGTGTAAGCTGGGCAGAGCATCCAATGATGCGAAGAAAGTAGGGTCAGGAGAGGGGCCCAGGGGGAAGCAGAGCATTAGAAGACTTGCTCTGTGTCCAACAGGGTCATGTTACCCGGGAAGAGGTCACAGTTCCAGGGAGCAGCGACAAGCCTCTTGAAACCTAGTGCCCAGTAATAGGGTGGGAAAGAGGGGAGAAGCAGCTACCCTCCGAAACTCAGTGACCCAGAGGGCTGCTTGGCAGTGTGTCTTGGGGGCATTGATACAAACTAGACAGTCTGTGCCATGGATTCCATTTCTAGGAATACCAGCTAAGGAAGCAGCAAAGGATGCGCCAGAAAATATGAAGTTCTAAAGCAGAATAATATACTGAAAGTTTGACAGCAAAAAGTAAACTAAAAACCAGTTATAAAGCAGTTTGTAAAGCATCAGTTTTCCCTGGTAATGGGACTAAGGCAATTTCATTTTATCCCTTTGTTCATCTATTTTTTTTCCTCTAAAATTGTAATAAAGCCTTTTAGTAGGGTAGGGTCTTCTGGACTGGATCCAAAGCATGTTTGTGGGTGGAGGAGAGAGGAGCAGTCTTTTTGGCCAGGGCATAAGGAATGGGGGAGGGCTTTGTAGGGAGGTCACCCTCCTTCCTGTCTCAGCCCTGAAATTAGCCTGTCAGCCCCTCATCTCATCAACAGAAAACCTGATCCTCCTTTAAATGTAAATCTGTCTCCTTCCTGCCTCCACCTCCTCCATTTTTATAAGCTGATCCCAGTTACTGAGTGAAGACATGATGCAAGAGGGAGCAGGAAGGACCCAAGGAGCCCAAATTCTTCATCTGAAACCAGAGGCTAGAGTCACTTCATTCATTCAGCAGATGTGTGGGGACACCAGGAAATGCGCCCGCAGTCAGCGCCCCCTGATGCTCTCATCTAGACAGTGGGAGGCCGCACACTGACCCCTCCCCGCCAGAAGAGGCAGTTCCTGGTGTTAAGATGAGAAACTGAGGCAGGGAAAAGCAAGGCAGCTCACCTGGGTTGCTCGGATCACATTCTGCAGTTAAAACCAACTTCAGAATCATAACTGAGTAGTGCTCTGAGTAGGTTCCCTCCCGGCCCCTACCCCTACCCCGGGGCTTGAGAAAGGACCTGAGGATCCAGTGGGGACCCGGGCGCAGCGTCTGACAAGGGTTTTCCCCAAGGGGAGTCCCTACGGGTAAACCAATCTCCTCCCTTTCTCACCTGGGCTGGCAGGAGAGATCCAGGGAGCTCCGGACTAGGCCATGTCCATTGCTCATAGGCGTGTGGCCACCGCAGGACTCCAGCCCAGCGTCCAGGAAGTTCCGGGACCCAGGTTCATGTCCCAGGGTTAAAACTGAACCCGAGGCGGCCTGGAGGGGACCTAAACTTGGTCTTCTGCTGCGGCTCTGCTGGAAGTTTCCTTCCCATTTAACAGCCAGAACATCGAGGCGCGCAGAAGGGAATGGCCCTGCCTCAAGCCACACTTGTGTCTGGATCGGAACTGGCAGTGGGCATGGTGAGGATGGGGGACAACAGCGACCCGCCAGGGCTGCCCGGTCCCTTCAGTCCCCGCACCTGTAAACACAAGCGCTCCCGCGGCGGGCCTAGTGTCCGAAGGAACAGTCCCAAGAGCCTTGGGCTGAGCGTCCTGGAGCGCCCGTTCCGAGGACCGCTCGCGGCGGGCCTTCTGGGAGGGTCTCGGTGGGGCGCTCCGCCGGTGCGGGGCGCGCCGCGCCACCGCCCTCCCGCCGCCGCGGCCGCGCTCCTCCCCCGGCCCTGCCTCCCCTCCCGCCTGCCCTCCTTCCCCCGCTCCCTCCCTCCCCCGCCCGCCCGAGCCCGCGCGGAGCCGGAGCCGCAGCCAGAGCGCGGGCAGCGCAGAGCGGGCGGCGGGAAGGCAGCAGAATCCGGCGGCCCGCCGCCCCCGCTAGGCCCGGGACCCGCACACCCGCCGGGCCGGGACCGCGCGCAGGCGAGGACCCGCCGCCCGGCCCGGGGGGTGGAAGGCAGTCCCAGAGCGCCAACTGGCCGGCTCGGGTCCGAGGTGAGCCTGCGAAGAGTACGCGCCCACCGGAGACGCGGCCCCGCGAGGCCCAGACCGAACCCCGGCCCAGGGCCTGGGGTCCTCGCGGGAAGCTGACGACAGAGGCGGTGTCCTCCAGGAGCCAGCGGCAGGGCGGCGAGGCGGGCGCGATCCCAGCGGGCGCGGACCAGCGGGCCCGGAGCGCGGCGGGACGGAGCCGCGGCGCGCCGCCATGCGTCGGGTGCTGTAGCCGAAGGCGCGGGCCCGATGGAGCGGGCCGGTGCGCGGGGGCTGCGCGGCTGCCGCGGGCCGCCGGGGCTCGGGCTCGGGCTCGGGCTCGGGCTCGGGCTGGCGCTGCTGCTGGCGCGGCCGCCGTCGGGCCGCGCGGGGGCCCCCGAGGCGCAGGAGCCTGCGGCTCCCGGCACAGCAGCCCCAGCCGGGGGAGACCGCTGCCGCGGCTACTACGACGTGATGGGTCAGTGGGACCCGCCCTTCAACTGCAGCTCGGGCGCCTACAACTTCTGCTGTGGCACGTGCGGCTACCGCTTCTGCTGCCACGACGGGCCGCGGCGCCTAGACCAGAGCCGCTGCTCCAACTACGACACGCCGGCCTGGGTGCAGACTGGCCGGCCGCCCGCGCGCGCCCGCGACGCCGCCGCGCCCCGGGATCCGGGCCGCGAACGCAGCCACACGGCCGTCTACGCGGTGTGCGGCGTCGCCGCGCTGCTGGTGCTAGCCGGCATCGGGGCGCGCCTGGGCCTGGAGAGGGCGCACAGCCCGCGCGCGCGGCGCGCCGTGACCAGGTGAGCGCGCGCGGCCCGGGGCCGGGGCCCGGGATCCCCTCCCAACCCCCTGGACGGCCAGCCTTCCCAGTGGGCTCCCCCTCGCGAGCCTTCGTTCTTCCTGACCCTCTGGAACCTCCGGTCCTCTCAACAGCCCCCTCCTCCAGGTTTTGCCTCCCCGCTTCTGAGTCTCCAGGTCTGTTTCTCCCCACCCCCACCCTTCACGGAGGGAGACAGCCGATACCGCTCGTCTCCCCTTGACCTTCCGGCGGGAGCTGGGTGCTGAGCCGCCTTCCCCCGCTGCTCCGGCCTCTTCCGGAGTTGGAGGGAGGGCAGGTCGCCCGACTGAGGGCACAAAATCCGTGCCTAGGGGAGGGGGCCTGGGTCCCGAGCCCAACTAGCGCCGGGGTAGGGGACGTGCACTGATGTAGCGTCAGGCATCTCAGGTCCCCAGGGAAGGGACATTTTCTGTGGCTCCCTTGGCTCTCTCCCCTCCTGCTTCCCTTCCCACCTCCCCCCTCCACCCCCAAAGCTGTGACTCAGGGCTGACCTTATTTCCCTAGTGTTTCTAGAAGACCTCCCCATGTCACCCCACTCAGTGCCCCTGGGTAGAAGGAGATCCGCATTGGGTGCGGTACGGGTTCCTTTTGCCTGCAGTCTGGACAGGTGCTGAGTTCTGAGTTTTGTGTTAAGTTGGGGTCACAAGACCCAGGTTCCCTACCTCAGCTGGGAAAGGGACTTTGGGATTTGGTGTCCCAAACCTAAACCTTCACTTACACCCCATACCCTGATACACACTCACATGCGCCCAGTCACCCCCATGTCCTGGGGCCTGGGCCCTCCTCACTCGCTCATCCAGGCCCGGCTCCCTTGGGTGTGTGGGCTGCTGACATGGTGTGCGACAGGCTGGTACTTAGAAGTGACCGTGGAGAGAGGCCCCATGCCTGGGTGGGGCTAGGTAGGTGTTAATGCTTCCCCCACTCCTAGACTTCCCTCAGGGGCAGGAGGGCTTCCTTAGCACTCTATGGGACCCCTTCACCCTCCAGACCACCCAGCCCGCCTGCTCTAAGGCAGCTGTAGGCAGAGCCGGGACTGGAACTCTGGCTTCAGCTGCTGTGCTGCGTTCTATCTGGTGCTTCTCACCCTGGGTGCTGGATGCTTCAGGAGCAAGGCCTAGGCCTCCTGAGCTTGAAGCCTCCTGGAGCTGGATGAGAGAGAGAGGACAGGGCCTGTCCTTGATCCGAGCAGGGCAGCAGGAACTGGGGGCCCATGATGGTGGAGGGGAGTGGCTGTGGGAGCCTAGGGACACATTCACCCGGAACCCACTTTATCCTCAGGGGACCAGGAAGCAGGTCTAGTGATGCTTCAGGAAGAGCTGGGCCACCCCTGTTGTGCTGTGTCTGTGGGCCAGTGCTTTTTTCTGTCTGGCCTTTAGGCTCCTATGTGCCTTGACTCCGATTTCTTATTTGGGGAGCTTGTGTGTGGGTGTGCTCTGAACCCCTGCCCTCCTCCCCGTGAGTCACACCCTCTGCTCTGTTGAGCTTGCTGGTCAGGGAAGGCTTCTCAGACGGCTTGGTGGGGAGTCCAAGTCTGTCTCTGGAGAAAGTTTGTGCAAAGGCTCAGAGGCATGAAAATCGCTTAGGTGTTTGGGAGAGCTGGCTGGTGGGTGCTCAGAGATGAGACCATGGGGGTGAGCAGCCAAGGAGTGAGCAGGGCACGTGGATCGGCTCAGGCAGGCGCTAGGAGACCTTCAGCTCCTGCCACATTGCAGCCAAACTGCACTGATCCCAGGTGTCCCATCTCCAGTGTGCTTCAGCATGAATCAGTCATTTGAGGCCCCAGCGAGGAGAAAATCATGGGTTCTGGACCCTGAAGGCAGCTGGGCTGAAGGCTGGGTTTGGCTGTCTGTGGGGAAGGCTCAGTCAGATCCCGTCACAGCTGGGTGGGGGCTGGGTGTCCTGGTACCCAAGGTCGCACAGCCTTTGGTGCGGGGCTGGCACTGCGGGGTCTCCTGGCTCCCTCCTTCCCCACACTGTCCATCCTCCCTGCTTGTGCTGGTAGCTAAGTCCCAGGACACAGCAGAAACCCCTGTGGCAAGAGGGGAGGAAGGTAGGCAGGTAAAAAAAATAAAGTCTTCCTGGTAGAGGAAGGATTCTGGTGGGCTTTGAAGAATGAGTAGGAGTTTTCCCAGAGGAGACGGAGAAGGAGTGGCACAAAGTCCAGGAGCCAGAGATGCTCAGATGCTTGTGTTGAGAGAGGGGGCTCAACATGGAGGGTCTTGGGGAGTAGACTCCAGAATGAGGAGGAGGAGAGCCTTTGGAAAATAAGGTGGCCCTGGTTACATGTGACCCCTTTAGTTTCCTGACCTGCTCTGAGAGTTGGCCATGTTGGGACTACAGGTCATGTCTGGGAGGAGAAACTAGATATTTGGGGCTAATCACCAGGGAGAGGGGAGGCCAGAAGGGTTGAAAGAGCTGCCCAGGGCCACACAGTGAGAAGTCTTGGCGGGGGCTGCCTCTGATGGGCCAAACCTGGCTGACAGGGAAACAGGCTGTCTGTCACCACTCTTTCCCCACAGGACACTGACGGAACTCCTGAAGCAGCCCAGCCCCCAGGAGCCACTGCCTCCACCACTGGGCCCACCTCTGGGTAGCTGTGTCCAGGTGCAGATGGGTGATGGCCTTCCCCGGGGCTCCCCCCACAACAGCACAGGTGAGGCGGCTAGTGGCCGGGCCTTTGTTGATCCACAGCGCAGAGCCGCCTTGTCAGGAGGGCCTGGGAGCAGGGGACCGGAGTGCTGAGACTGTGAGCCATTTCTCAGATGGAAGTGAGCTGCCCGCCTCTGTGAGGGGACTAGTCAGCCTCTGTGAGGGGGAGTGGGCAACTAGTCAGCTCCTCGTGGTGGACAGGGGTCCCTCCCAGGGTCCTGCAACCTCCAGCCTCTGGGACTCTGTGAAGGTTCCAGATTCAGGGATACCCAGTTCAGATTCTGGGTCTGCCTGGTCCTAGGCTCTAGCTCAGAGCCCTGGGCCAGAGCCCTGGCCTGCGTCTGTGGCCTCTCGTGGGCCTTTTCCTTCAGGTTGGTGCCTCCTTCTTGGACTCCTGCTGGCCACACAGGCTTGACAGCACCTCCCTCCCCCCAATATGGGTTCCAATCCTCAAACATTCTCTTCCTCTCTGGGAGAAGCTGATCCTGAGCCCCAGCGCCAGGCTCCAATCGAACAAGCTGGCAAGTCATCCGTTAGATGAGCACCCCCTCAGGGCTGGCTGCTATTATTCACGTTTATTCTGAGCCAGGCCCTGTCCGAGGTACTGGAGATTCTGCCGTCAGGAGACAGAGAAGGAATAAGTTCCCAAGTCATCTCACAAGTTATCTTTAATTGCCCTCCGGGGAGTGGGCTGCAAAGAGGTGCGGGATGTCTTCGGGTCAGCGAGCCGAGTCTCATCTCCTCCTTCCAGACAAGAAACGCCCCAACAACGTGCCCCTGGGTTCGGTGCCTGCGGGGCCCCCGCGCGCCCTGCGACTGCAGGGCGGCGGCAACGTGACGCTGCAGCCCGACTTCGCTAAGTACGCCACCCTCAAGGCAGCCGCGCTTAAGGCCGCAGGTGAGAGGCCGGGTTTGTGCGGGGGAGCGCCGGGCCCACTGCACCCCCGGAAGTGCAAGCGCTTGGATTGTGAGGCTTGGCGTCCCAGTTCTAAAGTTCCTGGCGCTCCAGCCAGCGTCCGCATCGCCCCCTCGCCGATTGGCTCCCACGCCTCGGCCGCATCGCACCCCTCTCTGATCAGGCCGCGGGTCTGGGGCCGGGTAGCCGAATCTAGAGCCGGGGGGCGTAGCCTGTACCCTTCCCGGGTGGGTCTGAGACCCCCGCCTCTGCTGCCTGTACCCGTCGGGAGGCGCTGAGGCCCCGCCCCTGGGACCTGGTCGCTACTTAAGGTCTGACCCCGCCCCCGAGGTCTGACCCTGACCCCGCCCCCGACTCACGGCTCTCTGTTCCGGCAGAGGCCTCCGCCCGGACTTCTACCAGCGTTTTCCTGCCACGGAACCTGCCCCGCTGACCCTCCCGTCGCGAGCCCGGAGGCCCCCCGAGGACTTGCCTGAGCTGCTCGACTCCTGCCCCTGGGCCCCCCGGGCTACCCGACCCCCGCCGGCTCCACCCCATCGGGCCACTGCAAGGCCTGGACCGCCGGCCGCCCCGTCCGGCCCGCAGCCCGCGGCCACCTGGCGGTTCACGCCTCTCCCGCGCCGCGACGGCCGGGCCACGTGCCCCGGAGCCAGTTCAGCGTGGAGAAGCTGCCCGAGGCCTTCAGCACGCAGGCCCCTGGCCTTTACAGCAGCGCCGGCCGCGGAACCCGGCACCTGAGCACCAACAGCAAAGCTGAGGTCACCGTGTGAAGAAGGGGTTGCCGATTCTCTCGAGGCGTTGCAGCGCCAGTAGCCCTCTTCTGCCAAGGGGGACTTGCCACGGGCCTGACCGAGCGGGGGGCGCCCAGGCTGCGGAAGGAGGGGTGCCAGCCTTGAAGTCCAGCCCTTCTGCCTGCCCAGACTGGACCAGGAGGAGCCTTGGAGTCTTGCAGGGATGAGGTGCACTGGGTAAGGCCAGTGGTTCTGTCCTGGGGGCTCCTTGTGTAAATAAACCCTTTTCTGTGACTCCCATCCCTGAGAATAAAGGGGCCCCAGCTTGGCTCTGAGAGGCACTGATGGTGGAGGTGTTGGTCATTGATTGGACAGACGGTAGTGCCAGTAGAGGGCACAGCATGTGCAAGAGCAGAGGACTGAGAGCTGGTGGGCAAGCGCTCTGGAAGCTTGGGAGAAGTAGCTGGAGAGGGTGGTCAGGGCTGAATGCCAGCCAGAATGTCCACACCAGGAGGAGCCATGGGAGAGGGGCCAGCTAGGCCCCAGCCATCTTGGAGGTTGGCACAGAGGAGAGAGCTGGTGGGCCCCTGAGGGTCCATTACCCTGAATGGAGGAGAGCCCCTCCAGCCAGTCACCTGCTTGACTTCGCTGAGCCTGGCTGATCCTCATTGACATTGTCTGGCCCTGGGCCGGCCCCTGGGCTGCAGGCCACTTGGCCAGCTTGGCCTGGGGCCACCCCCCTGATGGGCATGGGCAGTGGGCCGGGAGACAGCTGGTACTCAGGATGGGGGAGCCTGCTCCCAGTGGCTGCTCTGGGGGAAACAGGGATGGGGCTGCTGGACCCAGAGCCTTGGCAGTGCCCCCACCAGGGTGCTTGCCCCCCTCAGGCTTGGCACTTCCAGCTCTCCCTCCTTTTCCTGGCTGTGGCCCAGGGCACTGCCAACACCCTGCATGCATCAAGTTCCTCTGTGCCAGGCACTGGTGGGAGGTTGAGGGCTGGGTTATACCCCTCACTGGATATCTTAGGCATGGTATACTGTTTCAGTAACAATGGCTGCCATTTGCTATTTCTTTTTAGTCCTCATGAAAGCCCCATGAGCATGTGGCTGGACAGATGAGGAAACTGAGGTCCTGAGACCTCAGTACCTTGCCAAGGTCACCCAACTGACGGCAGTTTAGGACTCTTCCATATTCTGCCGGCACTGTGGGTCTGGTGGTGGAATGGCAGCGTGTGTTGGCAGAGGGGCCCCTGCTCCCAGCCAGTCTCCGGCCTTCCTCCTGCTGGCTGGGCTGCCCTGAGGCCCCCAAACCCTCCAGTTCTTCACCTGTAGGAGGGTCCACCTGGCCCTTTCTTAACGTTCTCTTGAGAAAACCAAGGCCCAGAAGCCCCAGGTCAGAACAGAGGCCAGGGTCCATGGTTATGCCTGCAGTGGGGACCCTCATGGCTCACAGGGAAGATGGCTCTCACACCCTCAACCCAGGGTGGGGGTGGGGTGCCCCCAAGACGATCCTGCAGTTGTACGGAGCTGGGGGAGGGGGTTGGGTGCTGAATCATGGATCCCATAGAGACTCACAAAAGGATCGGGTTCCTGGGCACACATCAGCCACCCACAGCCGCCCACCCTGGTGAGGCTGGAGAGGCTGGGCTGGGAGGTGGGTGTGACCTCATTGCTCATTCAGTCCCAAGGGCCCTGGACCTCCATCCCGGGGGCCAGGCCTCTGCTGGAAATGCTGCTCTAGTGATTGGACAAGGACCAGCTCCAGTGGCCCCCCGGTCCCCACCCCGTACCCCCACAAGCTGTTCTGGCCCTTGGGACAGTGGCCTGCTGTATGTCCTTCAGAGAAGGGAGTGGCTTAGGCAGCTCAAGGGCCCTGGCCCATTTCTCAGCCCGGGGCCGGGTTATGGACCACGCACTTTGGCCCCCAGACCTCATCCCCAAGGGCCTTGCTGACCCGCCTACCCACAAGGCCCTACCCTGCTTGTGGCTGGGCCCCTCCCCAACCTCACGGGCCTGCCCCACAAACTAGCACTTCACATGCGCCGGGTGGTACACACTGGCCAGCAGGCCGTCACAGGCAGGGCCTGGCTGTCTGCACACAGGCATGTGGAGGCTGAAGGGACGCCCCCACTCCTGCCACCTGCCCAAGGGGACCCGGCTGGGAAGCACAGGAGCTGGACTCGGATGTGACCTGCAGGCCACATCTCAGAAGCTCTCTGCCTCCAGGGAGATGGGGAAACCCAACTGGGTGAACCTGGGTTCAACGGTAAACCCAGGAGGGTTTAGCACCCCAAATCCCAAAGAACTGGTGTTGTCTGCTAAGCAGCCAGCTGTGTCCTGCATACGATGACCTCTGACCCCAGCAACACTACTACCAACACCCCTTTTTGCCCAGGTCTGTCTCAGCCCTGAAGTGTGAGCCAGACAGCCAGCGCTGGGAGGACGGGGCCAGGAGCATGGGCGGGCAAGGAAGGTGTGTCAGCCCGAAGCCTCTGGGACCTCTAGGCAGAGGGGGAAGAGGCAGCCCCTGGTTCTGGACCCACTGGAGGCCGAGCCACGCGGCTGCCTGGCTGGTCACCCCAGCAGTCACACCACAGACCCCACACACTTCACGCCGGGTGGTACCAATCTGTGTTTATTCAATAACCTACATCCAGGACACAGTGAATGATTCCACATCAAGGAAGCCACAGGCATAGCCCCTTTTCAGTGAAAAAACCGACCCCCTCCCACCCTGAACCATAACGAGAAAAGGCACAGTATATACACACGACACAAAGGCTGGCTCACCCAGGGCGCAGGGCCATCAAGGTGCGGGCAGAAGAGAAGTGGGTGAGGCTCGAGCTTACGGGTGAGGCCTGCTCTCGGCATGAGGGGAGCCCTTGCTGCATGTCCCCTCAGTCTGTGCTGGGGCCCCTGCCCGCTTTCTGCCCCAACCAGCCCAAGGGGTGAGAGGCACAGGGACGGAGAAGGGCAGCTCCTCAGCCTCCCCGCAGGCCCCAGGAGAAATGGCCTCAGGTAGACGCCAAGCCTGGGCATCCAGAAAAGTGGGGCCGTGCTCCCTCACAGGCCCCCCTCAGGAAGGGGGCTTCAATCCTAGTGCCCATCGTGGGCAACGCTGTGCCCACCTCAAAAGGCGGCTTGTCTGGGGACGGGGTAGGGTCTGGTCCCTGCCAGCCTGGCTTATTTTCAGGTCAAGAATTAGGGATAAAAATAGACTGTGGAGGTAGGAGTTGGGGTGGGAGGGAGCCCGAGAGAGCGGGGAACCCACGCTGAAGGCCCCTGGTCCTCAGTCCTGGTGGGTGGCTTTATCTCTCCCAGCCCCCCGGGGGCCTACCCAGAGTCTGGGCTGACATCCCAGGGGGCGGGGGAGTGGGAAGGAACAGGACAATTAAATAAGACCATTTATTTTTTAAAAAAATTAAAAAATAATGCCAACACGATTTCACCCATCCCCAAGCCTGCCCCCTGCCTCCCACCCACCTCCCCAGGGCTGGGCTCGCCCCTCCCCTGGCTGCCCTGTGTAATGAAGAGAAAACAATGAACTCGCTTTGTCAGGTACCGGGGAGGGGACGCAGACCTGGGGAGAGAAATAAAGATGCCACAGCAACTCAGCCTTGCATCACGGCAACCCCAAGCACACGGATATAAAAACATTTGTATAAAAGGGGGGCGTGCTGGGCAGTGCCATGGGTGGAGCGCATGGTGCCCAGAGACCTATGTCCCCCAGAGAGAAAGCCTGATTAAAAAAAAAAAACAAGGAAGCAGAAAAAGGGAGCAAGGAGATTTTCAGAGGAGAGAGTCTTGGGAGGGCTGGAGATGCGACTGGGCAGCCTGGGAGCTCCCCCTGCCACTTTCAAGTCAGGGAACCCCCATTTCCTGCCCTCCCTGTCTTTCCCTGCTCAGGCCCACTGGGGCCCAGGCTGGGGGCCTCTCTCTGCAGCAGCTCCCAGGGGCCTGCTAGCCCAAAGTGGTCCAGAAGCCTCGGCATGTGACTGCTCCAAAGCCAAGGTTCATCCCTCAGCTCCCACAGGGAAGAGGAGAGAGACACAAGAGACAGAGGAGGAGGCAGAGACTGAGAGAAAATGAAGAGGGAGAGACAAAGGGAAGGGAGAGACTCAGAGACAGAGGAGGAGGGAGACTCAGAGACAGGAGGGAGGGAGAGAGACAGACGGAGGAGGGCGAGAGACAGAGGGAAGAGGAGGGAAAGAGAGAGAGGGAGAGGAGAGAGGAAGAAAGAAGAGGGAGACAGAGATGGAGGACGGAGAGACTCAGAGACAGAGAAGACTCAAGAGACGGAGGGAGCTGGGGGGTAAAGGAGAGAGGTGGCGCCTGAGGTGGGCAGAGCCCGTGGTCAGGAGGCGGCGATGGCGGTGCCGCCCCCCAGTTTGACGATCATCTGCTGGCAGTCGCTGCACGAGCGCCGGTCGCCTGCCTTCTCCAGGGTACGGGCGGCCTCGGCCAGCAGCACGGCCCGCTGGCCCGGGGAGGACAGGAAGGAAAGAGGGAGGTGGCGGCAGGCCAGGAGGATCGCAGTAGCCCGCTCTCGCTGCCCGGGCCAGGCGTCCGCCTCTCCTGTGGGAACCAGGAGACACACATACCCGCTGAGAGCCCGCTATGATGCGGGTGCTGTCCCCCGGCTCAGTGAGAACTTGGGTATCAAGGCTCCCCACCCCCAAGCGAGGGAGGTTCAGCTCAACAGACAGATGAGCTGACCCAGCTGGGCGCCACACACATTACTCTGGCTATCATTCTGTGATGGGGCTGAGATGCGGCCCATCAGCGGAGCCCCAGCTCCCGAGCTGGGATAACACCCCCCACAACTACCTTCTCACTCTGGAGAGGGTGGTCCCACAACAACTTGACTGAGGCTAGTCCAGCCCCACATTACCTCACGGACCTTCCCTGGCCACCCACCAAATCAAGCCTTGGGTTGCCCTCCCCTCCCCTGGGCCCGCCCAGGCACCGGCGCTGGGGGCTCACCGTGCTTGGCGTTCTGAGCCGTGCGCCGTCGCAGGCTGTGCTCCAGCAGCTGGTGGGTGCGGGTGGGGCTGGCTCCAGCCATCAGGCGCACCGTGGCTTCATGCAGGAACACCTGGAAGCCCAGGGACACAAGCCCGGTGTCCTCACCTGTCTGTGTCCCTGAGGGCATCCCTCCCTACAGCATCGCATCTGCCTGCTAACCACACCCCTTCTCCTCTAGACACCTGCCCTGCTCACCCTTTGAAAACAGCCTCTCCCGTCCTCACTCTGATCCCGGACACACACTCGGCAGGAAAGGGGAAGAGCACAGGCCAGCTGGTGGGGCTGGAGCGAGCGAGCATGCTGAGAGGGAAGCTAAGGGCCACCTCCGCTGACAGTCACTGAGAGCACAGGTTGTGCTCCTGGCTGTGAGGACAGTAGGCGGGTGGACCCTCACGACGCCAGAGGCTGCCTCCAGCCCGAAAGCAGGACAGGGGAGAGGCAGGGACGGGAGAGAGGCAGGGGGACAGCTCAGGCGGCTCGGGGCCTGTGTCGTTTGGTTTCTTCAGAAAGTCTCCTCTTCAGAGTTCAGAAGGTCTCAGGAAGAAGACCTGCAGCCCTTCTGTCAACACGAGTCACTGACGGGGGTGGGGGGAGGGGAGAAGGGCTTCTCCCTAGGTCTCTAGATTCTCTTACACCCAAACACCTCAGGGTGTGAGGAGGGTGGTGCTGCCCTGGAAGGCCAGGGTGGAGGCGGGCAAGGGAGAGGCAGGTGGGGATGTTTTGTGAGGAGGCCGCCGCCCCTGGGCACACTTCCCCTTTTCCACCGTGAAGGGGGTGGTTCTCACATGACTGTATTTCATCTGCAGTGTCTATCCTGGCTCGCTGCACACAGGGGCTACAATGCAACCACGTGAGGGTCCCAGAGCACTCGAGGGTGAGGGCAGCCGTACCCCAAGCCCTTCTTTTTCACACATTTCCAAATATAGCCCTTCCCCACCCCTAACACTGGCCTTCTCACTTGAACTTTTGGAAAACAATTCAGGGAAAATATGTTGAGTTGTATTACTCTTAATGACCAATAAAGGTAAACACAGGAACAATTTGAGTCCACTAAGTGGGTTATACAACTGCCCTCATTGCCAAGGGGATGTTACGTGGAGAGTTCTCCAGCAAAGAACTAAAGCCCCAGTGGCCCAGAAAAAGCATTAAACACATTTCTAGGGGATTCTGACACCCACTGTGAACACCCAGCAGTGCTCCCTGGTGGCCTTCCCCCGTCCTCACACAGACTAGGAGCCCCTTCTCGCTCCCGAGTGTAACTGGTAGGGCGAGATCTCTGCTGGCCTGTCTGTGCTGTGTGACTGCTCACTGCCATGTTCCAGGGTGGGGCACACACAGCATGAGCCAAACAAAGGGATGAATGGTACCCAGCCCAGGGCCTGACCGGTCAGCCGACTCCATGACCCCATGCCAGAGCTGGGCTCGGTTCTGACACCTCGATCCACCCTCCCCAGCAGCAGGCTGGGCCTTACCTTGCGGTAGGCCGGGCGGAAGCTGTGTGCCAGCCTGCGCAGGCTGCCCAGGTCCCGCTGGAAGCCAGCCAGCTCGGCGCCCGACGCGTGGTAGGTCTCCCCCAGGGCCTGGCTGGCTCCAGCCTGCTTCTGCCACAGAGCCGTCCGCAGCGACAGGAGCAGGTCACAGGTCAGCAGCTGGACCACCTGCGTGGTGGGCCATGAGGAAGGAGAAGGTGACTGGCCGGTTACCAGGGCAAGGGTCCCTGCACGCACCAGGTCTTCCCCGACCGGACACCTGGCAGCTCTGGGATGAAAGGGGAGACTCAGAAAATAAGGGAGCAAGAGAACCGCCAGGGAGGGAGCTTCAGTTCATGACATCTAGTCCTTCCCACAGCCCCTGTAGGGAAATCTGCTCTTCCATTGAGGGAGTGAGGAAGCCAAGGCTCAGAGAGGGGCAGCGCCTCATGGAGGAGACACTAGGAAGGGTAGGAATAAAACTCTGGTGGTTCTGACAGCAAGTCGCAGGCCCCTCCCACCCCTGGGAGCCCCTCCCACCCCCGGGAGCCCATGGCTGGCCTAGAGGCCCTGTCCTTGCAGGGGAATCAGAGCCTGGAGATGGAGGAGCAGGGATCAGAGGCTTGCTTCCACGGATGGGGCCCAGGTCTGGGCCTAGTGGCCTCTGTGGTGGGCGGGGGAGACAGGAACCCAAGAAGGCAGACTCGCAGAGCAGCCCAATGCTGAGGTTTGGATCCACCAGTCTAGATCTTTCACGGTTTCCTGTCCATAGCTATGTGGCCCTGACACATGACCTCACCTCTGAGCCTGTTTCCCCACCCAAAAATGGGCACCACACAGGGCTGCAGTGTCACAAAGGAGAATCACAAAGGGCACTGGCCTCAGCCCACAGTGGTGTTGCCTAGCTCCTGAGGGCCCTTAGCGCCAGGGAGGGTGCTTCTCAAGGTGAGTCATATGCCGCCCTCAGGCACCAATGGACGCCTCCAGGCCGTTCCTCATCTCATCCAGCCTGGCATCCCTTTCTCCAGGGTGCTGCCCCACACCCCCCATCGCCCTGCAGACCCTGCCTCGCACCTGTATGTTGTCCGACCCTTGGGCACAGTGGTTTTTTGGCTGCTGACAGCACCGGTGGAGAATGTGGATGAGACCCCTCTCCTCAACCAAAGGTTGCTAAGTCGCTTCAGTCGTGTCCGACTCTGTGCGACCCCACAGACGGAAGCCCACCAGGCTCCCCCATCCCTGGGATTCTCCAGGCAAGAACACTGGAGTGGGTTGCCATTTCCTTCTCCGATGCATGAAAGTGAAAAGTGAAAGTGAAGTCGCTCAGTCGTTTCTGACTCTTAGCAATCCCATGGACTACAGCCTACCAGGCTCCTCCATCCATGGGATTTTCCAGGCAAGAGTACTGGAGTGGGGTGCCACTGCCTTCTCTGCCTCAACCAAAGGTAGCATTTCTGAAAGGTGAGGTAGCAGCCTGCAGCTGAATTCTGCCCTCTGAGAGACGCTAGCCTCTGTGGGGGCCCCTTCTTCCAGGCCCATTTCCCACACAGGTGCCTGCAGCCTCTCTCTCCTCCTCAAACTCGTCTGGTTCTCCATGAAGACAAACACTACTGGACCCACCAGAGGAACCACCTAGAGCGAGCCTCAGGCCCTGCGGGCACACTTTTCTTGTAGGGCTGGCACGTTATCCTGGGTTCACTGCAGGGTCCGGGTCCACGGACTACCTCAGCCAGAGGTGCCAGACCAACCCTAGTGAGGGCCTTGGAGTCTGACCCTCAGGACACACCTCCTGCCTCCCTTTCTGGAGTGAACCAGGCTCCTCCTGGTGAGCAGACGACATGTCCCCTCAGCTGTGTGCACGCCTCCCCTTCCCTGCCCCCGACGGCCCGGCCTCGTGCCCCGGCAGTGACACAGTCCCCCTAACAAGGCACAGGGAGTCTCTCGAGGGCTGGGCAGGCCTCTGTGATGCACTGTGGAAACATTGCACGGGTACCGCCAGAACATGCAATGCAACTACAATGCACCGCAGCCACCCGCGCCAGGGTATGCACGCAAGGGGAGGGGGCGGAGCAGACGCATGCCCTGGCCAGCAGAGGTCCACCTGGGGCCAACCGAGCCGAGGGCCCACAGGACCCGGGGCCCAGATGGGAACACGCTGGTTCCCAGTATGGAAAGGAAAACCCCGGACCAGGCTCTGGGGGAGGGGCTGCTGCCTGGCCTGCCTTTCGTGCAGCCCCACAGGCTGGGTGGGCTCAGGGCAGGTCAGAGTGCTATCTCCCAGCAGAGATGAGCACCGCCCCCCGGGGCCATATGCCCCCACTCACATGGTTAAGGTCGGGGTCACAGGTGGTCCCACTGACGTTGAGGCTGCTCCACAAGTGGCCACTGGCCCTCTCGCAGTGGCAGAAGGAACTCTGCTGCCCGTCCGCCTTCCCGGATAGTGAGGCATGCATGGCTCTGCAGGTGTGGAAGACGGCCTTCACCAGGGGGCTCCTGGGTGGTGACAGAGGTGAGAGGCAAGAGGTCAGTGCACATCACCTGGGCAGAACGAAGGTGGGGAGCTCACGCCAGCAACCACTGTGCTCACACTGCTGTGACAAGTGCGTCTGCAGGACTAAAGGCCACCATAATGGTTCTAGGTCCCAGCTCCAGACTGGAACTGCTGGCTCTGAGCAAGGGAGGCTCCCTGGCCCTAAACATCCTCTTCACTCCAGAAATGTGCACAGCGTTCACATCCTAGTGAAGGAGTCGGATGATCAACACATTAGATACTGACTGTGTAATGTCAGGCGCTGCAAGAGCCATGAAGGAAAGTCACCCAGAGCCAGCGGGTGGCATTTATTATGAAGGACGGCCAAGGATGTCCTCATGGGAGAGGTGACACTCGCGCAGAAGGAACCCGAGGGAAGCAGGCACGGGGATTTCTAGGGAGGAGGGTTCTGGAAAGAGGCGCGGCAGACACAAAGGCCGAGTGTCTGACGTGTGAGAACATCCAGGCGGGAGTGTGGCTGCAGGAGGAAGTGAGGGGAGGGAGGAGAGCAGGCGCTGAACAAGGCCCTTCTCAGCCTCTGACCCGCTCCGGGCTCCAGGCAACCGGAGTTCATCTCTGCTCCCTTCCTCACTCCTCGCCTCTGCTAACGTGGCTGCCTTTGCCTGGAATACCCTTTCTCACCATTCCCCACTTGTTCCTGAGACCTGTTTCACTGGCTGGCCCTTGGTCCACCTTCTCCTGTCCTGCCCCCTCGAAGCCTCCTCTGGCTGCCCCCTGGGTCAGGTCCTCTGCTCCCACAACACCAGCTGTTGCTTTGTGAGCCTCCTGCCCTCACCAGGTTGTGTGTGAACTCCTGGAGGTTGACCTGCCTCTGGTCCAGAATGTCTCCCTGCAATGTGCTGCCTGCTTCCTGAGAGCCAAGACTGGAGCCGGCAGAGGCCACGGCTCCCAGAGCAGAGAGCTGAGCGGGGCAGGCTGCTGTCTATTTGCTTATGGCCCTAACTTGCTGTCTCATTCACCGCGGCCTCCCAGAGACTAGAACTCAGCTGACACCAAGTGCGCCCTCAGCTAAGCACTCGCTGAGTGGATGATGGAGTCGTGCAGGGGTGCAGGAGACCCCCGAATGTGGCATGTGACCAAGGAGAAGGGACCAGAGATCCCGGCCACAGAGATTGTTGGTGGGCCCACCACCAACAGTCACTGAGAAGCCACCCAAGACGGCCATTCAAACAATCTGTGCCTCAGGGGTAGGATGGTACAAGACTGTGTGTGGCTGAGTCCCTCTGCTGTTCACTTGAAACTATGATAACGTTGTTAATCGGCTATACTCCAACACAAGATAAAGTTTAAAAAAAAAGCAGAAGAGCAAAAAGTAAAAAAAAAAAAACCCATGCCTCAGTTTCCTCATCTGTATGGAAGCCACAGTACCCCTCGCCGCTCCCTGTGGGGACATATGTATCGGCCCTGTTATCTGCACTCACTCACTAAGGTGCACAGGCCAGGTGCTCAACTCTGGAGAAACAGCCTCATTTCAGGGAGATTAGGGAGAGAGTGGAGAGGCTGGGATGGGGTGGCGTCCCACAGCATTGCCACAACTAAAGAGCAAAGGGGCCCCCGGGTGGCTGAATGTGGGAGAAAGGAATGCCTGCAAGGGTTTTAGCTGCACCCCAGGGCCTGTTCTTACAAGTGAGAACACTTTAGACGGTTTACCCGCTGGGCCTCAGTCTGCTTGGGTGTGTCAGCTGGGAGACAACACACCCTGGGTGGGCGTTCACTGGTCAGAGCTTAAAAGGGGGTTACTTAAATGAAATTGGGAGTGTTCAAGCTGCCTAAACCTGCTTTCCTCGGCTCCCTCCTGCTCTCCTGGGTAAAGGCCCACTTGGGGGGAAACGTGACAGCCTTGGCTCTGAGGAAAGACCCAGTGGGGCCTTCCTGCCTTGGGGCGTTTCACAATTTCTGAAAGTGGCAGAAGATGTCAGGGACACTCAGATCCAGTCAGAAGCAGCCAGGGTGTTGGCAGGCTGCCCGCTAATACAGGCCAAACGCCCTCAAGAGGCAGGCATGAGTCCCCAAGAGGAATGTCAAAAGCTCTCTGGTGATGCCTTGTGCTAAAGGCCTTTTTAGTGATTCAGCTGGTGGGGTGGAGGGTGGTTGAGAGGAAATGGGACTCAGCGCTGGCACACGAGAGGATCCCCGGGCCTCACAAGCCAGTGCTGGCCTGCCAGGCTCCACCAGGACCTTCTGTAGTAGAAGGAGCCACCAGCTCTCCCTGCCTGTCAGCCTGTGGAGCCCTGGGAGTAGCACTGACGGCTGCTGGGGTCTCATACACACACACACACGCGCGCGGGCGGCTCGCCACGTCTGGAGTCTCCGTGGCGCCCTTGTCCCCTCGCTTCATCTCTCCATCTGTCGTGTAGTCCCCAGGCTGCCTGACCCTTCATGCTGATGGACATGCAGACCTGCTCCCCTCCCCCACTAAGCCAGCGAGCGTGACACCTGCTGGCATTGGGGCTTCCCTGGAGAGAAGCAGGCAAGAGGTCAAGGAGGGCTACGCACTCTGTCACTTCCAGGGCCTGGGGGACCCGCTCCACTTCGGTGAAGTGAGTGCGCACAGCGGCATCATCTCCCTGGAGCCAGCTGATGGCCATGGTGATGGCGGACGTCCACCATCGACAGACGACGTCTGGGCCTAGAGGCAAACAGAACCAAATGCTGCTCCAGCACTGCATAAACTAGAGCCCCCCTCTTCGTGCCCTCTCTCCCTCCCGACGATGGGCTGGGGCCTGTGGGCCGCCCCTCACACCCACCAGCCCCATCTCAGAACATGTTTACTCCTAGTAACCTAGGAATCTCATTTTTGAAAATCCATCACAAAGAAACGAGCCTAAATAGAGGAAAAAAGACGTTCACTGTGGTGTTATTTTTAAGGAAGAAGCTGCAAACAACCCAAACTTCCAACAGCTGTGAAAAACAGTGTTTCCAGAATATATGTAGTAACGGTGCAGGTAGAATCTTTCTAGTGTTTTCCTGAGGCCTCATTTTCTCAGTGAACCTGCACATGAAATGCCTAAGAGCACGTTTTCTCAGCTCGGAAATGAGACAGGCCATGAGGTCAGAGGTCACGATGGGGAGGCTGCTCCTCTGGGATCCTGCCCTCCATGGGGAGAGCCATCAGAGGGAGCTCCACGCCCTCTCCTGTAGCCTTAGCCACGCGAGAGGCGGCTGCTCTCATGTTGTCACCTGGATGACAGTTCAGAGACAGAAGCAGAGTGTCCTGCTGCCAGTTTAGTCGGCAGTTGTGTGGCCACCGAGGCAGTGGGTGCCGGAGCAGTACAGACGCCGGATGAAAGGCCGCTCCGGCAGAGGGCGTCAGACCCAAGAGCAGCCCCAGGGACCAGTGTGTGCTGAAAGGTGAGTCCCCCCACCAGCCCCTGGGCCCGACCACTTGCTGCCCATTCTGAGCACCGGGAGCATTCCCGACCTGCTCCGGCCAGCGTCCCTGACTCACTCGTCATCCCGCTTCTGGCAGCACCGTGATTTCCTGCCCCCAAAACACAGCCCAGGAAGGGGAACTATGGGTGGGGCTGATGTGGGGACCGCAGAGACACACCTCAGAGCCAGAGAAGGTTCTTGAGTGGCAGACTCGTAACCAATCCTGGGCCCCCAAGACACAAGGGCTGTGGAGGACGGAGTCAAGCAACCTGAGGCCCGTGGAGCCGCCCGCAAGGTGCTTACCAAGGGCCGACTTGAGCACAGAGCTGCTGGAGAAGGGGGGGTCACAATCCCCACGGAGTCCACAAAAGAGTTAAGTAATTTCAGGTACTCGAGAGCGCTGGAGAATTCACTGGAAAGAAAAGAAAGGGTCCCACTCACATCAGAGTGTACACAAGGACCTCACTCACAGCCTGGCTGGTCAGCCACCAGCTCTGAGACCCACAGGGCCAGGCACACCCCAAGCACTGCCCCTACCAACCACTCTGGCTCGCCCCAGGCTGCCCTGACACTGTTCCCGACACTCTTCTCTCTGTGGGAAAAGCAAGGTTTCTCTTTCATCCCTCGCCCTCCAAGACCCAATTCAACCGTGGTCTCTGCCCAGAAGTTTTCTGATCCCCCAGGCAGAAGACCCCTTCTCTGCCCAGGTGCAGTCTTGTCAGGACCTGGGCCCTGAACGAGAGCGATGCTGGTACCTACCTGTCTCTCAGGTCTGACTCTGAGAAGAAAAGACTGTGCTTGGTGACTCCCAAAGAATAAGACACTGCCTGACCTCTTGGTACAGGTCTGGGTCCCCAAGATGTCTGGGCCAGAGGCGTCTGCCTTCTGCTGAGCTTCCCACGCTCCATTCCACAGGCCACCCTTCCCTTGCCAAAGGGCAAAGCAAAAGAAATCAAATCCCCAACCTGCTCCAGAAACTGACTCCACTCAGTGATACAGGTAATGTATATAGGTGATATAGAGATAGGTAGAAATGAGAAAAGGGCGAAGTAATATACTTGGTGGGGCAGCAAGAGGCCAAGAAGCCAGCTCTGAGCCCACAGAGGGCTCTCGTGGGGCTGCCAGGCCTGAGACATCAACACCAAAGAGTCACTGGATTTCCCTGCAGCCCCCACACTGGGGCTTGTTTCCTTAAGGGAGGTGGATCTCAGAGCCCTGTCTGCGCTACCCAGGGAGGTAGCCTGAGGCAGGGGCAGGGGTAGGGGGCATATCCAAGGTCCGTACCAGCTCTCCTCTTCCTGGTCTGCAGCTTTCTTCTTGGCTTGAGGTTTTACCAAGGACTCCACTGCTCGCTCCAGCAGGTTCTTACAGAAGGCCTGGTGCACCTGGGCGATGGGGTCGGCTGAAGAAGAGGAGGAAGCCAGGAGAGGGATGAGTGGGGCTCACTTAGGAGCTGTCTTACAGAGAAAACAGGGTGTGGGGGAAGAACCCAAGGAACAGATATCCGCTCTGAATGGGGCCAAACCTCCCCAACCAAACCCCAGAACTGCTTGCTGAACAGTCAGAAGTGGGGGGCGGGCGGGGGGAGGGTGGTCAATCCAAGACTACATGAGTTCTGGACTGGCTACAATGGCGGCGGGGCATGAGGGGTGCTGTGTCTCTTAGCATAATGCTCAGTCCTTTCATTCAAGGCTAGGAGCAGTAAGGTGGTGGCCACAACCCTTGTCAGCAAACAGAAACCGGGAAGGTAGACAGCTACCCCAAGTCTCAGAGGCCGCCCCTTCTCCCGTGGCTCAGGAGGACGGCCACCGAGGCTCCTACCTGACAGGGTGAGAAGAGCTAGCTCCTGCTTAAGAGCCTTCGCACAAGACCCGTGGCCAGAAGTTGTCTGGCTGAGGCGATTAAACAAGAGGCCTGGCAATGCTTGGCAATGACAGCGGCCTGTCACCAAGTCCCCTGACTGGCAAGCCCCAAATACGGTGTCACCAGGCCCTTCCCTTCATTCACATGCCACAGACGTGTGGGCTTCAACTTGACAAGGACAGGGAGGCAGGACACTTAGGAATATATTCTGGGCAACAAGGCCTAGAACCAGAGCCACCAGAGGCATGAGGGCTGGGGCAGCCTCTACTGCAGACAGAGCAGCCTGGCCACGCATCCGAGACTGATGACGGCTTCTGCTTTCGCCCTTCCTCTCTGGGGCTGCGTGTCATTCTTACTGTGAACAACAGATACTAGGAAGAAACGACAGTGGAGCCTGCCTTCCCCACAAAATGCTTGACACACGCTCCTGAACCTTCCAACCACGTCTGACTCCCCACACTCCTGGTTCAGAGAGAGGAAAAGTACGGACAGCTCAAAGCCACTGGCTGCTCAAGCCTGGGCCAACCCGACTGGCCTCTCCCGCCCGCTGCGAGGCCAGGCGAGTCGACTCAGATCACCATCAGACACCGGGGGACTGCCAGCCAGCCTCTCCTCCCGACGCCCGGAGCCCTGTCTCTGCCACCACCCTGAGCACTTGACGACCGTCTGTCGCCTGTTGTTCTCTAACTGCTCCATCTATGTCTGTTTGTTTTCTGGCAGAAGCAGGAGAGCAGGGCCAGCCAGTAGCTCCTCTACACCCTCTGAGTCTCTACAGCACCCGGCACAAGGGCAAGATTCCGCTCGCACTCAGTCACCCTTGCGGACATGTGGCAGGGTGACTGATGCCAGGACCACGGGCTCCGAGTGGCCCAGCGGCGAGCTGCAAACCCAGCTTCACTGGCAACCAGGCTCACGAGCTCCTGAGTGTAAGGAACTCATGGCCGAGGCACCCTGTGTCTCCACGTGTCTGGGGGCAGCACCAGGGGGCCCCCAGGGGGCAAGGCGTTCTCACCTGGGTTCCTCTGGGCACAGTACAGACTCTCTTTGGCAGCCGACTTCACTGACCAACTCCGCTCCATGAAGAACTTCTGGCCCAGCGGATGGCAGAGCCAGCGCAGCGAGTCGGGGACAGCGCTGCGCTCGGGGCCACACAGGCTCTGGGCGCGACTGAGGAAATAGCTCTGTGGAAGGACAAGGACCACCGTGACACCAGGATGGCGGACACCAGCTGCGGCCAGTGGGAGGCTATCAGAAAGTGCCACCGGGTGGAGGCAGGCTAGGAAAGGGGGGAAGGGGGGCCAACAGAAGGGCTGGGACCCTCCACGCCTGGAAGCAAACACCCCCACGGAAACCAGGGCGATGGCTCCAGGGGAACCTGCCGGGCTCAATGACAAACCCCAGAGGGAAGGGGTTGGGGCTCAAGGCACCCTTGGAGACTCAGCTGCACTCTGTCCTGCTGGGTCTGCCCAGCTGAACTTGAATCATGAGCTTGGCCATGCTGGCGTCCAACCTGCCGAGCTGAGCCAGGCTCTCCCAGGCCCCCCGCCCCCCACAGCATGCCCAGCCTCAACCCTGTCCAACCCTGCATTCCAGCCAGGCGGCCCCCAGGGTCCTGAGATTTTTTCTCATCTGCCATTTTCATTACATATCTTTGAGAGCATTTTTAGGTAAAACTGTGTTCTGCTTTGACTCATTTTCATCTTTCACCTCAGAGTGTGAAGAGTTTAGAACAGGCATCCAGCAAGTGGCTGGTGACTGTCATTTACCGTCACTGTCAGTCTAGAAAGCGCTCGAGTGAGAGGGCCACCCCGAGCCTCGTCCAGGATGTGAGCAGGCCTGCGTGATGCCCCCTCCCTCAAGGCTGGCCTGGCAAGGGCTTTGTCCACCCTCCAGAGAACCCCTGTGACCTCCTCGGTGGTGCAGTGGTTAAGAACCCGCCTTGCAGTGAAGGTGGATGCAGGTTTGATCCTTGTTTGGGGAACTCAGAGCCCATGTTCTGCAGATACTGAGCCTGCACGTGGCAACTAGAGAGTCCTCGTGCAGTGACGAAGATCCTGTGTGCCACAACTGAGACCCACAAGAGCCAAGCACATAAATAAACGAGGACTAAAAGAGTGAGTGACAGAGAGACCCCCCTGCCATCCCTGGGTGAGCCCGAGCCCCTGCTTTCCAAGTCCCTCTTCTGCCCACGAGATAACATCACTTCAGGGCCCAGGGATAAACCTGCAGGGACAGTGATGTCCATCCATGTTTTCAGAAATTGTGTCATTTTTTTTTTTTTACTGCAAGGAGATCTAACCAGTCAATCCTAAAGGAAATCACCCCTAAATATTCACTGGAAGGACTGACGCTGAAGCTCCAATACTGTGGCCACCTGCTGTGAAGAGCCGACTCTCTGAGGAAAAGCCCTTGATGCTGGGAAAGGCTGAGGGCAAAAGAAGAGGGACAGCAGAGGATGAGATAGTTAGATAGCACTGCTGATTCAATGGACATGAATTTGAGCAAACTCTGGTAGACAGTGGAGGACAGAGGAGCCTGGCGGGCACAGTCCATGAGGTCGCAAAGAGCTGGATACAACATAGTGACTGAACAACAACAACAAATCTTTATTCTAAAACCCATAAAACCACTCGATACAGCACAATCTGAATGAGAAACTAGCAGAGAAGGATGAAGGGGCGAGAGAAGAACGCAGGGCAGGGAGCCTGGAGGAGGAGCAGCTGCTGGGCTGGGCCTCACCCATCACATGGCAGCCTTGCCTTCACAACCCGGGAGGCTGCTTCCTCTGCTGGTTCAGCCTGATGCGTCTGACCTTTACTGGGCTCTGAGCACCATCATCTAATGTGATGGTCTCCGAAGATTTGAATGCCAGGGTCAGAAATAGCCCTGCCAAAGTGCCACTCAAAGGACGTGGACCAAGGAGACTGGCTCTCTCGGAGGAACCTGGATACGGTTGCCTGAATCCAAAAGAAAAGGATGCTACACGCTGTGCTGTGTGGCCCCCAAAACAAAGCAACAGCAGTAAGAAAACACTGTTCACTGCTTGTCAGGCACACTCGACGTTCTCAGGGGGGTGGGGCACTCAATGGGGGACCATCTCCCCCATCCTCAGCTGCTACACACATGCCTTCCTCAAACGGATGAGTCCCTCTCACAGAGCAGCTGCATCTTAGCAACAAGGACAATCAAAACCCCACTGGGATTTCCGGGCTGATGGAAATGATCCTAAAATGTATACGGGAAGGTAAACAGCAGACACTAGTCACTAGAGCCAGAGGACCGACTCTTCCAACATCAAGATGTATTAGATATATGGTTGCCAGGGGTGTGTGGTATTGGTGGTGCACAACAGAACTGACCGGAGGGTCCAGAAGCAGAGTCCTCACGTGCAGACATTTAATTTATGCAAAAGGGGCCACTGGGTGCAGCAGGGAGTGAACAGTCATTTTATCAACAGATTCTGAGACAGGGAGACAGACATGTGAAGAAGAAAGTAGATCTGGCATCTCTGCCTCCAACTCATACACGAACCAGTTCCAAGTGGATTATGGACCCATGTGTGACATTTAAAAATAATGGGTCCATCAGATACCTAGTAGAGTATTTTCATGACACGGAGTAAGATACAGGAATATTAAACAGGATATGATATATCTGTTAAGGAAAAAAACAGACTAGATTTCATGAACATTAAGAACTTGTGCTTATTGATCAACACCACTGAGAGAACAAGCAAGCTACAGAGTGGGAGAAGACACATGCAAAGCACATCTTCAACAAAGGATCAGAGCAGAGAACTCCTCGAACCAACAGAAAGACAGACGTCACAAATGAAAAGCAGGTAGAAGACTTGAACAGGGTGTTCACAAAGGAGGCTACGTCCAAATGGCCCATGAAAAGGGGCTCACATCTTTAACCACCTGGGAATTGAGAATGAAAATGATGAGATACCACCAGAAGGGCCCCAAACCCCAAACTATCCTGTGTCTGCTGAGGGTACAGAACTGAAACTGTCTACATTGCTGGTGAAGTGAAAACTGGTTCCTCCACTTTGGAAAACCGCCAGGCTATGGATATTGAAGCTGAGCATATGAAAACCTCTGAGCTAGCAGTGCCAGACCAGAGATACAGGCACACGTCCACTGAGAGTTGAACAGGAATGTTCACAGCAGCATTCCTCACAGTAACCAAAACAGGAACCGACCCCCAAGTCCACTGGTGAGTGTCTGGTCATACAGTGGGCTCCCATGAGGTGATGAGAACGGGCAATCTGTAACCACACGCGACAACATAAATGGACCTTACACATGGCACTGAGCGAAAAGGGGCAGAGAGCTACAGGACACATGTGTGGCTCTCCTCGTATGCAGTTTATAGATGCAAAACATCTGAGGTCATCAGGATGGTGGTTACCTGGCTGGGGGGCTTGGGGTGGGGAGTGGCAGTTTGCTGATGGCAAGGGGCCCCAGGGAGGCTTCCAGGGTCTGGGTTGTGTTCTGTTTCTGGATTTGTCTGTTGGTTATAAGCGTGTGTTCATTTTGGGAAGTCGCTGACCTGTATATTTATAATCTGCATACTTTTCTACAGGCATATTGTACTTTAATAAAAAGCTTCTAGGAACAACAAACAGCAGGGAGGTTAACTTGTCATGATGGAATTCAGAACAATGGTCCCCTCTGTGGGGGCAGCATGGGTGAAGGCCTGCAGGAGGCCTCTGGGGGTGATGGGAACACACAACTTCTTGATCTGGGTGGCTGTTAAGCGGGTAAGTTCATTGTGTTAAATGTATCAAGTTGCTAAGTTAAAATGGACACATTTTTCTGGGTGTATGTTGTATTTCGATTATGCCTTGAAAACTTCTGGGGGAGGGGGGAGCAGAGAAGTGACGAGTGTGATGATGCTGGCCCAGGGCACCAGGACTGCTCCCAGCCCAGAGTCCACCTTGACCTCCTCTAAGACGGGGTCGGGAGCCCAGCGTGCTCTCTGGGCAGCCATCCCCACCGCACCCTGCTGCCCCCGAGGCCTGGGCCTGGTCTGGGTTCCTGTCCGACTGTGAGCCACCCCTGCAGGGTGAAGGTCCTGCTTGCCACTGCACGTCCTCCCCAGGGAGTGCCTGGCCTCAGTAACCTTTGCTGAATGAACCTCTTATTTGGGTCTTGGAGACACGGTCTTCCTCTCCCGTGCCCTCTGTCACCCAGAGTATGGTGACACACTTCAAGCACATCAGGGTCAGCACAGGGCATGTTCCTGCTCATTCTCAGCGCATCAGTGCTGTTAATGAGATATGGACACGGATGGCGGGATAAGATCATTCTATGCTGAACAGAGCTGATGTGCTAGGCAGCTAACCCAAAGTTGACACTGAATAAGACATGCCTGTGTCTGCTGGGAGAAGAGAAAGCCTGAGGTCAGCAGAGGCTGTGAACGAGTTGGCAACACGGTCTGTGAATTATCCAGTTGTGAGTTCCCAAGGCTCGCCGTGTGCCAGGCACGTTGGAGGAAACCACGGTCTCCACCCGGAGTCTGATGCGAGCCCCTCACAAGACATAACAGTATTTTCCACTTCTAGACCCACAGAGCTGTGATCAACACAAGGTACCAAACAGAAGGCATTCTCAGTTAATAACAGAACCAGGAGACACAGCCTGCAGACTCTAGGCAGAAGAGCCAGGCATTAGCCTCTCGAAAACAAGGTCACTCATCACTGAAGCAATACCTCAAGGTACTAAAATACCTTGTTCTGCTTAAAATGGCTCGGGGAGAGGAATTCTTGTCTGTTTTATCTACTGCCAAGTATCTCACACGCTAGTAAAGTAATGCTCAAAATTCTCCAAGCCAGGCTTCAGCAATATGTGAACCGTGAACTTCCTGATGTTCAAGCTGGTTTTAGAAAAGGCAGAGGAACCAGAGATCAAATTGCCAACATCCGCTGGATCATGGAAAAAGCAAGAGAGTTCCAGAAAAACATCTATTTCTGCTTTATTGACTATGCCAAAGCCTTTGACTGTGTGGATCACAATAAACTATGGAAAATTCTGAAAGAGATGGGAATACCAGACCACCTGATCTGCCTCTTAAGAAATCTGTATGCAGGTCAGGAAGCAACAGTTAGAACTGGTCATGGAACAACAGACTGGTTCCAAAAAGGAAAAGGAGTACATCAAGGCTGCATATTGTCACCATGTTTATTTAACTTCTATGCAGAGTACATCATGAGAAATGCTGGACTGGAAGAAACACAAGTTGGAATCAAGATTGCCGGGAGAAATATCAATAACCTCAGATATGCAGATGACACCACTCTTATGGCAGAAAGTGAAGAGGGGCTAAAAAGCCTCTTGATGAAAGTGAAAGTGGAGAGTGAAAGAGTTGGCTTAAAGCTCAACATTCAGAAAACGAAGATCATGGCATCTGGTCCCATCACTGCATGGGAAATAGATGGGGAAACAGTGGAAACAGTGTCAGACTTTGTTTTTCTGGGCTCCAAAATCAGTGCAGATGGTGACTGCAGCCATGAAATTAAAAGACGCTTACTCCTTGGAAGGAAAGTTATGAGCAACCTAGATAGCATATTCAAAAGCAGAGACATTACTTTGCCAACAAAGGTTCGCCTAGTCAAGGCTATGGTCTTTCCTGTGGTCATGTATGGATGTGAGAGCTGGACTGTGAGGAAGGCTGAACGCCGAAGAATTGATGCTTTTGAACTGTGGTGTTGGAGAAGACTCTTGAGAGTCCCTTGGACTGCAAGGAGATCCAACCAGTCCATTCTGAAGGAGATCAATCCTGGAATTTCTTTGGAAAGAATGATGCTAAAGCTGAAACTCCAGTATTTTGGCCACCTCATGCGAAGAGTTGACTCATTGGAGAAGACTCTGATGCTGGGAGGGATTGAGGGCAGGAGGAGAAGGGGACGACAGAGGATGAGATGGCTGGATGGCATCACTGACTCGATGGATGCGAGTCTGAGTGACCTCCGGGAGCTGGTGATGGACAGGGAGGCCTGGCGTGCTGCGGTTCATGGGGTTGCAAAGAGTCGGACACGACTGAGCGACTGATCTGATCTGATTTGTGAAATGACCCACTGAGTGGACATCTACCCCTCAAGGTGGTCAGCATCTGAGGGCAGCGCCCACACCAATTTTTACATCTTGGCTCCTGGCCGGGAAGGGCTTCCCTGGTGGCTCAGACAGTAAAGAATCTGCCTGCAATTCTTTGAGATGCGGGATCAATCCATGGGTCAGGAAGATCCCTGGAGAAGAAAATAGCAACCCACTCCAGAATTCTTGCCTGAAGAATTCCATGGACAGAGGAGCCTGGTGGGTTACGGTCCATGGGGCTGCAGAGCTGGAAGCGACTGGGAGACTTTCACTCACTCACTCGGCTGGGAAGGGCGCTCTGAGAAGGTCCAGGGGAGGAAAGTGAAGGACACTCACCGCCAGGAAGCCCAGCTTGCCTCCACACCTGGTCTTGAGCCCCATGGCAGCGGTCAGGTGGATCTCCACCAGCATGCTCGGAGGGATCTTCTCCTCGGCACATTCAGCCAGGTTCACCGCACACAAGGCCATGTGGACGTCGGAACAGGCGGATCCCACAGGAAGCTTGCCTACGGCCACAGAAACGGGATGATGAATGTTGACAGAGGCCCTCAACCCACGCTTTCTCCTGCCTCCTCCAGCACCAGCAGAGCAACAGCAGAACCACCGCGGGGAAGCTGGTGGACTCTGTGATCAGACAGCCCTGGATAGGGCGCCAGCCCTGAGACCCAGTAGCTCTGTGCTCCCTTCTACCTCACAAATGGTTGAGGACAAGAGAAAGCACAGGTCCAAAGCCTGGCCCACAGCCCCAGCCCTGAGTAAAGGAAGTGGTCAGGACTGCAGGTCAGTGGACAGGACTCAGGGGGTGAGCTGCAGCATTTTCCCAACGGTGTCAACAGCATAGCTGTGTTCTGCTAACATGTCCCATGTTTCCAATGGTGCAAGAAAGGTTAAAAAAATAAAAACTGATCTGAATTTATCTTGTTTTAACAAGACCCCACAGTCTATAAGCACATACCCTTTCAAGGGAAGGAAGTTACACAAAACTGAGCTGTGACGGGCGCATGCATCTTGGCGGGGAGGTGGACAGCCAGGAGAAGCTTACTGCACCCTCCTGTGAGGGCTGCATGGCTCTTCGGGGACCAGACCCCAAGGCACATCAAAGGCTCCAAGGCTCTCACATTGCCACCTGCCTTGGTCCACACGACAGTGAGGGGAGGTGACCAGCACAAGTAGTTGCCTTTTTTTGGGGGGGGGGGGGAGGCAGGTTGTCGTTTGGTGGGTGGCCAGCCAGGTCTCCTGACTCCACCCGGCCTCTCTGGTCTCATATCAGGCCCCAGATTTCATTCAGCACAGACGTTTAGGTACTGGTCTTCCCAGGAGGCACCACCAACTGGGCTTTCTCCTTTTCGGGGAAGGCAGGCAGAAGGCAGCGTGGGGACCATGTCATCTCTTGGTCACTGTCCTCTCAGGGCCCTGCTCAGGGCCAGGCCCACCGAGTTGAGTGCTGGGTGAGTGTGGGGGATGAGCAGTGTGAACCATCTCAGCTGGAACTCTCCCGAACAGATGCAGCTTCCGGATCAGAGACCTGGATGGAGCCTGTTCCATCCCCAGGGGCTCAGGACGGATGGGAAAGCAGGGAAGGTCTGCACATGGGGCCCCGCTGCGAGAGCTCTATAAGGCCGCAGGTGTTCCAGCCCCACAGCTGCCCCAGAGTCTCATCTCCATCCCCCTGGCCTGGGAGCGCCCCATCCCTGGGCGAAGCTCCCCTAGCCACCAGGACGCCTATGGCCCTCCCGTCGCTGTGCCCACGGCTGCTGTCTGCCCTCGCCTTACCCACATCCCAGCAGCAACCTCCCTTCTTGAATCCTCTCCTCCCCATACACCAAGCCTCTCGGCCTCTCCTGCCTGGCCACCTCTCAGGTCAGCCTCTGCCCTGTTCCCTGTCCCTGCCCCGTCCTTTCCGTGCAAGTCTCCTCCCACATGCTCTGGAGGGGCCCTTTCATCACAAGCCCTCTCATCAGCGCCCATGGCTTTTATCCTCACCTGCAGACCAGAGACCCAGCTCCATTCCATGGGCAACAGATCCAGCGCGGCCCCCACCACTGAATAGCCCTCCTCAGTGTCTCATGGGCAAGGGTCCTGAGCTGGACGTCTCACCTCCTCCCTAGAAAGCTGCGTGTCTCCTGTTCTTCCCACCTTTGTTGATGGCAACACAATTCACCCCGACTTTCAAGCAAGAAACCAGGGAAGCCCCTTACCCAATTTTCCTTACCCTTCCCATGCAATCAGTCCCCAAGGCCTGTCAACCACCGGCTCCTTCCTCTCTGTCTTCTTGGCACCTGCACCCGCTCCCGCAGGGCCTCCTAAAGGCAGCCTCTTTATTGGAGTGAATCTTCTTGGCTTCAGAGCACAGGCCTGATGACGTCATCGCCCTCACTGTGCTGGCTCCCGTCACCGTCCCCTCACACAGCCCACCTAGGGACACCACTGGGGGTGGGGCTCCTCCTTGGAAACACATCCCTTGGCCTGGAAGGCACATCCCTTCAACAGAGCCAGTGAACTCAAACACCTCCTTGCACGCAAAGCCGAGACTTGACATGAAGCCTTTCAGGGCCCTACCCAACATGGACCCCTCCCTCCCAGCTGAAACCCAACTCTTCTGTGACCCCTAAACCACACTGAACTGTAATTCACCTGCTGACCAATCTGCTTCTCTATTAGAGCAGGACTTTCTGGAATGAAATACAGGATCATGTTTCACTGATTCTAAAATGCCATCAATTTTAAGTTTCTCCATTAACCTAAGCACCACCACAGAAAAAGCACTGCCAAGTCAACCATGACACTCAATGTGTAGAGGACACAGCCTGGTGCAGAGATGTTAAAGTGAAAAAAACACGTGTCTTATAATGATGAAAGACTTCCCCGGTGGCTCAGATGATTAAAAAAGTCTGCCTGCAATGGGGGAGATCTGGGTTCGATCCCAGGGTCAGGAAGATTCTATGGAGGAGGGCATGGCAACCCACTCGTGTTCCTGCCTGGAGAATCCCATGGACAGAGGAGCCTGGTGGGCTACAGCCCATGGGGTCTCTAAGAGTCTGACACGACTGAGCGACTAAGCACACGTAACGATGAACCGCAATCTTCACAGCCATGGCCATGGGTGGAGGGTTGGTCTAACCACCCTCGACGAGCACTGTAAAGGGGACTTTGTTCATCTGGGGCAGAAAACTGGCAAACTGAGGCCAGGCAGGGCGATGGTGTGGGGCACTGGGAGGCAGGCCGGGCTGCGGCGGCCAGCCCTCACCTGTGATGTGCAGCTGGTGCAGCCTATGGTAGGCCAGGGCTGCATCCCGGGCGCTGGTCTTCGCTTCCTCCTCAAAGCCCGCAGCAGTGGCTGGGGCAGCCCGCCGGTGCTGGAAGACCTTCTTGAGCAGCCAGCGCACCAGGCGCAGCTTCTGCAGGCTGTAGCGGATCACGTTCCAGGAGAGGCTGCAGGCCAGGTCCAGGCGGGAGGTGGGCAGGGCCCGGCCCAGCACCGACAGGCAGGTTTGCAGGTTGGCAGCGGCAGCCGCAAAGTCCCCCTGGCGGGAAGCGAGAAGGTGTTAACATTCGCCGGCCTTGGGGTAGCCTTTTAGTTTTGCTTTAGTGAAAACTTACTTTCTCTTCAGTACTCCAGGTTATCAGAGTAATGCATGCTTAGTGAAGAAAAATCTGGGAAAACCCAGAAAGCTACAGAAAAATACAAAGAAATCACCTGGAATCTTATCGCCTAGAATGACTGCTGCCATTCTGATATACTTCCTCCCAGCCTTTTTGCTAAACTGGAATTGTACCGCGTTCTATCTTTAAGCAAATATTCTATCCAGAATTTTCCATGGTACCTTTCATACATAGGATGATAACATGGATGGAGACGATGAACCATGTGATCTTTTAGGCTTGTATGTTCTTAAAGTGTGGTTCCCAGAGACCAGGAGCATCATCAGCCCCTGGGATCTTGTTAGAAATGTGAATTCCTGGTTTTCCATCCCACCCCTTCCCCGCTACTGACTCAGAACCTCTGGGATGGGCGTGGGCCCTCAGGGTGGTCCTGATGACCCTGAAGTTTGAGAACCACAGTTTTAGACAAATATGCAGTGGAACTACTCTGACTGAGGATCTGAACAGGTCTCTACCAACCTGAGAGGGCCTACTGGGCAGACTACTGCCCTGTATTGAAGACCCTGTCTGTGTCTTTCTCATTCCTGGAGGCCACACTTGGGAAACTAGGGTCAACACTCTTCTCCCTTCCCATCATGCAATGGGTATGACACCCGAACCTTCCTTCCTGTACCTTTAAGACTCGAGGACCCTGAAGAAGAGGGACAGAGGATGCCTACGCTCTGAGCATGACAGTCTCTGAGCCCGTGCATAGACTCACCCGGGCGAGGTCCAGGTCTGCCTGCTTCCGGTGCCTCCAGAAGGTGACTGAGGAGCGTGAATGCGGTCGGATCACCGGCTCCCCATGAACCAGCAGCTTCACAAAGACACTCAGCACGATCACGCCGTTCACCAGCCACAGGAGAAGCGTTGGCATCATCCAGTCGAGCCAGCCCCTGGAGCCTACAGGGAAGCCTCTCAGCTGAGCCCGTGAGGAAGGGCCCACCCGCCCACCCAGGGCAGCCCTGGGGGTGCTGCAGGGTGCCTGACCCACCTCTCAGGTTAAAGGAAGCAGCCTCCTGCCTCATGTTTGAAACAAATGTGATTGCTTCATTTAGAAACAATGTCTAAGTGCTTAGGGCAGGAATAAATACATGCAATTAATCCACACTGTAGAAAATCTGGGACAATTACAGATTGTGTACAATTGCCTCAGTAGGAACTCTGGAGCCCTTGTCACCATGGGGCAGAATGCCACACAAATCTTTGTTGGCCAAGGCAGGGCTCGCAGCTGGTTTAACGACTCAGGCAGTAAGACCACATCCTCCTCCAAACAGGCACACCCCCAAACCCCCAACTACAGCCAAGCAGGGTCCTGATTTGTTTCGCTATTTCTGACTGAACTTAGGTTTGCCCTGTTACTTGTACATGCAACTGATGCTGGTCACTATCAGAAGCAAGCAGGAGAGGCCCACTTCGAAAGCCCTTTGGGACCTGATGACAAACCAAGTGGGTTGTGGGCAGGGCCTTCTCCTGCCACAGCAGCCCACTCGTGCCCGGGTGGCCTGAGGCACCCTCCACCTACCTGACTCGAGCGACAGCATGCTGCGGCCGGGGCCTGAGTGCGGGTGCTGGTCTGCGTCGTGGGCCCCCCCCACTGCAGCAGAGTGGTCAGGGGGTTAAAGGAGAGGCAGAGGAAGGTGAGGACACACAGCAGGATGCGGGAGCGGTCCACCATGCCCAGCGCCACTGGAGGAGAGTCCGGTTCATCTTTGACCTTCGAAATGGGGCCACGAGGTGAGAAGGAAGACTTCAGTGAGTTCTTACAGCATTTTACTTTTTATATATCGGAATCAGGACACTGAGATTTAAATTCAAGACCATGAAGCTGGATGGGAATAAACTCAGGAGGGAACTAAGAGGTTCACGCCTCTCCCACTGCTGCTCAGACACGGGGGCCCTCGGCCCCTTGCCACCTGGGAGAACAACACGGTCTTACCGGAGGGAGAGGGGCCCTGCTGTTCCCACAGTGCTCCGACACAAAAGAGAACACCCTGAGGGGTTCTGCCTCTGTGTAATTCCACAACAGGCAAGCTGATCTAAAGCGACCGAAGGCAAAATCAGAAGTTAAGTCTGACCCTGGAAAGGTATGGGTAAACTTCCTGCAAAAGTATACGTTCACGAGAGATAAATATGTTCTGTATCATTTTTTTAAAAAACTAGACAGGATTTATTCATTTATTGTTATTTTTTAATAAAGTATAATTGACCTGCAAACACTATGTTGGCTCCAGGTACACAACACAGCGCCTGGATTATTTTCATACATGACACTATCTCTACAATAAATCTAGCTGCCATCTGTCACCAGACAAAATTATCACAACATTACTGACTAGTTTCCCAATGTTGTAAAGCTCTTCCCTCTGACTCATTTATTTATTTATCTGGAAGTCTGTATCTCTAAGTCTCCCCCTCCTACTTCACTCACCCTCCCCAACCCCTCCCCTCTGGCAATTACCCATTTGTTATCTTTATCTAAGCATCTGCTTCTGTTTTGTACTTTTTTTTTTCTAAGATGCCACATATAAGTGAAATTCTTAAAGAGATGGGAATACCAGATCATCTGACCTGTCTCTTGAGAAACCTGTATGCAGGTCAGGAAGCAACACTTAGAACTGGACATGGAACAACAGACTGGTTCCAAATTGGGAAAGGAGTACATCAAGGCTATATATTGTCACCCTGCTTATTTAACTTATATGCAGAGTACATCATCAGAAACACTGGGCTGGAAGAAGCACAAGCTGGATTCAAAATTGCTGGGAAAAATATCGATAATCTCAGATATGCAGGTGACACCACCCTTATGGCACAAAGTGAAGAGGAACTAAAAGCCTCTTGACGAAAGTGAGAGGAGAGTGAAAAAGTTGGCTTAAAGCTCAACATTCAGAAAACTATGATCATGGCATCTGATCCCATCACTTCATGGGAAATAGATGCGGAAACAGTGCAAACAGTGTCAGACTTTATTTTCTGGGGCTCCAAAATCACTGCAGATGGTGACTGCAGCCATGAAATTAAAAGACGCTTACTCCTTGGAAGGAAAGTTATGACCAACCTAGATAGCATATTCAAAAGCAGAGACATTACTTTGCCAACGAAGGTCCATCTAGTCAAGGCTATGGTTTTTCCAGTGGTCATGTATGGATGTGAGAGTTGGACAGTGAAGAAAGCTGAGCACAGAAGAATTGATGCTTTTGAACTGTGGTGTTGGAGAAGACTCTTCAGAGTCCCTTGGACTGCAAGAAAATTCAACCTGTCTATCCTAAAGAAGATCAGTCCTGGGTGTTCATTGGAAGGACTGATGTTGAAGCTGAAACTCCAATGCTTTGGCCACCTCATGCGAAGAGCTGACTCATTGGAAAAGACCCTGATGCTGGGAAAGATTGAGGGCAGGAGAAGAAGGGGACGACAGAGGATGAGATGGCTGGATGGCATCACCGACTCAATGGACATGGGTTTGAGTGGACTCCAGGAGCTGGGTGATGGACAGGGGGGCCTGGTGTGTTGCAATTCATGGGGTTGCAAAGAGTCGGACACAACTGAGTGACTGAACTGAACTGATAAGTGAAATTATGTGTGGTTAGCTTTCTGTCTGACTCATTTCACTTAGCATAATAGCCTCTAGGATCATACGGGTTGTCACAAAATTTCATTTTTTTTATGGCTTTTTTTCCTCAGAAAAACAGCCAGAAGTGGAAGTGCTGAGTTGGATGGTAGTTGTCTTTTAAACTTTTTGAGGACCCTCCATACTGCTTTCCATAGTGGCTGCACCAACTGACATTCCCACGACAGCTGGGTGAGGGTTCCCTTTTTTCCACCTCCTTGCCAACACTTGTCATTCTCTGACTAATTTCACTTTAGTATAACACCCTCTAGGTCCATCCACAGTGTCGCAAATGGTAAGATTTCATTATTTTTAATGGCAAATATTTCATTGCATATATGCCACATCTTCTTTACCCATTCATCTATTCATAGGCACTTAGGTGGCTTCCATACCTTGACTATTGTGAATAAGGCTGCAATAAACACAAGGGTACATATATCTTTTCAAATTGGTATTTCTGTTTTCTTCAGAAAATACTCAAAGGGGAACTACTGAATTGGGTGGTAGTTCTACTTGAAACCTTTTTTAGGAACCTCCCTCCATACTGCTTTCCATAGTGTGTGTGCTACTCACTCAGTCGTGTCCGACTCTCTTCGGCCCCACGGACTATAGCCCACCAGGCTCCTCTGTCCATGGGATTCTCCAGGCAAGAACACTGGAGTGGTTGCCATTTCCTTTTCCAGGGGATGAACCCAGGTCTCCCACACTGTGGGCAGATTCTTCACTGTTTGAGCCACCAGTGACGCTTTCGCTAATGGCTGCACCAGTTTACATTCCCACCAACAGTGCACTAGGGCTCTCTTCTCCACGTTCTCGCCAACACTTGTTATTTGTTGTCTTTTTGATAACAGCCACTCCGACAGGTGTGAGGTGGTATCTCACCAGGGTTCTGATTTGCATTTCCCTGATGATTACTGATGTTGAACCTTTTCCTGTGCCTGTTGGCCATTTGTATGTCTTCTCTGGAAAAATGTTTGTGTCCTAGGTCCATTCTTAAATTGTTTATTCTTCCGATGTTGAATCCTCCAAGTTCTTTGCATATTTTGGATATTAACCCCTTGTCAGACAAATATCATCTTCCATTCAGTTGGTGGCCCTTTTATTTTGCTGATAGTTTCTTTTGCTGCAAAAGCTTTTTAGTTTGTTGTAGTCCCATTGGTTTATTTTTGCTTTTGTTTCCCTTGCCTGAGGAGACATACTCAAAAAAAATATTGCTGAGATGTGTAACAAAGAGCATACTGCCTGTTTTCTTCTGGGAGTTTTATGGTTTCAGGTCTTACATTTAAATCCTTAATCTGTTCTGAGTTTACTTTTGTAGATGATGTGAGAAAGCAGTACATCTGATTCTCGTGCATGGAGCTGTCCTGTTTTCCCAGCAGCATTTACTGACGAAGCCGTCATTTCCCTCTTTGTATAGTCTCGCCTCTCTGTCACAGGTTGACTGATCACATAAGTTGGTTTATTTCTGGGCTTTGTATTCTGTTCATGGATCCATGTGTCTGTTTTGTGCCAATACCATACTGTTCTGATTACTGAAATCAGGGAACCTGCTCCCTCCAGCTCTACTGTTCTTTCTCAAGACTGTTTGGCTACTTGGGGTCCTGTGTGTTGCCATATAAATTTTAGGATGTTTTTTCTAGTTCTGTGAAAAATGTCATTGGTATTTTCATAGGGATTGCACTGCATCTGTATAGACTGTCTTGAGGAGTATGGTCATTTTAGCAGTATTAGTTCTTGCAGTCCACAAGCACAGTATATTGTTCCATCTGTGTCCATCACCATTAGAGGTTTCTTTCATCAGTGTCTTATAGTTTTTTTAGTACAGGTCTTTTAGCTACTTAGATTTATTCCTAGATAACATTATTCTTTTCAATGCAACGGCAAATGAGATAGTTTTCTTAATTTCTCTTTCTGGTACTTTGTTAGTATAGAAATGCAAACAATTTCTGTATATTAATTTTATATCCTGCAATCTTGCTAAACTTATTAATCTAGTAGTTTTTTTGGTGGCATCTTTAGAATTTTCTAAATATAGTATCATGCCATCTGCAAACAGTGACAGTTTTACTTCTTCCTTTTCAATTTGGATTCCTTTTAACTTCTTTTTTAGGATTTCCAATTCTATGTTGAATAAAGTGGCAAGAGTGGGCATCTTTGTCTTTTTTCGCGGGGGGGGAGCCATGCGGTGCAGCTTATGGTATCTTAGTTCATCGACCAGGGATCAAACCTGGGCCACTGGCAGTGAAGGCGTCGAGTCCTAGCCACTGGGCCACCAGGGAATCCCTCTGGGCATTCCTGTCTTCACCTGATCTTAGAAAAAAGTACTTCCAGTTCTTTCCTCTGTATCATGATTATTGTGAGTGACATAAGTGTACATATTTATTAAAACACTTATCGTACAATACAGTCAAATAGGTGTATTTTATATATAAATTATACCTCCAAGTTGATTAAAGACCATACTTTAGTATGAACCTATTTTCAGAAGCTTACCTATTCTAAACCCACAACACTGTTTTCTCCCCATTTTACAGAAGAACTGGAGGCAGAGGCTCTGCCGGCCTGGGGAACCAGATTGGAGTCAGCTCTCCCCTGACTCCTGGTGTGTACATACATGTCATTCCTTTTCAACATTTTTAAGCCACTTGAAAATTTCTTCTGATAATTCAGACACTTATCCAATTCAAGGTATATGTCATACGGACTTGTGTTTCCAAACAGAATCACACTTATAAAATATTTAAAAAATAGAGCTTCCTTAATAAAATTAAGCAGATGCTACAATAAATAGTCTGATCAACAACTTATGGCAGAAGGAAACTTGTGCTTTTGAAGCCAGAAACTGCCAGTGTCAAAATACAGCACAAACCCCAGTGGTCTCCACAGGGTCCTAGGAAAATCATTAGGCTTGAGTCTCTTCTAACTCCATTAAACAATTGCCATGGGCTTTCTTCCACAATTAAAGGCCCTTGGTAGGAATGTTATCTGTTAAGACTGCAAATTGTAAACATTTCCCGAAGAGGACCCAGAGGCAGCTTCATCCTAACCCAACTGAACAACCTCACAAAGCAGTCTTGCCAGGCTCATTACAGGCGAGGAAAGCAATGAGGAGCCTCCAGCAACTCCTAGCTCCACCTGACAGCTGCTGTGCGTCCCCGTTCTGGATTTGGCCCTTATTTCTCTCTGATGGGCCCTTTGAGCAAAGACCAATAAAACCAGGGGCTGTCTCTCCACATAGAGTCAGTCTTCTTTTTCTTTAGTTTTCAGTATGTGCCTGATTTCACAGAATTCTTGCTCCTCTCCAGCTCGAGGCCTCTGAACACCTGGCCTGGACCTCTGTCTGCAATCTCCTCACTATTAATTTATGGGAGATGGGAGAGATTCCCAGGGTTAGGGATTTCAAAAGCTCATTACCTTTGCATCATCCAATAGAGGGCTTCCTGGCTCTGAGTCGATGGAGTAGGGGGAGAAGCCGGCCTGGGACCCTGAGTCGGAGGCCGGAGGTGACATCAGAAGGACATTCTGATTAAAGTCATCGATCTTCAAGTCCACGTCATTGTCCACCAGGCTGCCCAGGTCGATGCCCTTCAGGAGCTCTGTAAAGAAAACCCTACCTGGCAAACGGTTGGTTTTCTAACACTCGGCCTGCGCCAGGGCAGGGCTAGGAGGGACACAGAGCCCCTGCTGCGGCTTCGCCTGTGGTGGCGCCTCACACACGTGCCCATGGGCCCACCCCAGTGCCCAGCATAGGACCCCTCCTATAATGAGCACACATACTGCTCTTCTGATTGGCCAGCTTCAGCACCATGTTCTCCTGGCGCAATTTATGATTGACTTGCTGCAAGTATTTGATGTAGTCGATGGCCTTCCTCAGAACGCCAGACTTGTGCATCTGGGAAGGAAGACAGGTGAGAAACACAGTGGCATCAGACCAGCCTGCACAGTGAGGGCAGCTGAGGCCCAGAGCTCAGGTTCTGGAGTGGGAGGTCCTTGCTGGGTTCAGATCCTGATTCTTCCACTAACTAGCTATGCAACCCAGGACAAGTTACTCAGCATCTCTGAACCTCACTTTTCCTCCTCTGTGAAATAGGGATAACGACAATATATGAGTCATAGGCTTGCCATGAGGATTAAAAGAGATAATATGTGTAAAGAGCTTAGCCTCTGGCCTGGCACATAGTAGCACTAAATATGAGCTGTTATTCCTACTTCTTATAATAATCCTAGCACCAAAACAAACTTTAAGGAAAATAAGCGACAAAAAACCAGAGCACTGTTGGATGGTTATCTTAAATAAAGGTGTATCAGTACCTTTCAGATTTGAGGGCTACCAAGAAAATTGTATTTTCTTTGAAAATAGAGGTAAAGATAAACAGATAATAGATTTAAACATCTACATGCCAAAGCCAAAAGATACATTAATTGAAACACCAGAAATATATGAAAAATAAATTTCTTCTTATTTGTTCTTGGTCAAAGACCTAATCTACATTTTATCTCCTCCCTAAAAGGTTAAAATATTGCTAGCCATCCCTGAATATGATTAAACAGTTGCCAAAAATGCCATCGGACGATGAAGAGGTGTACATGGTCCTGTACTTGGCCATCAGTGAGCAGCAGGAGCCTGTGACACGGTGGTTGTGGGGGGAGGCAGTGAGTAGCCACCACTGCAGAGCAGAATCAAAGGTCCAGGCAAACTACTGCCTGACTCACTCCCAACAGCTAACACTTTACAGAATTTCAAAAACACCAAGATGCTTTAATAAGAAGCACCTTTAACTATTCCTGCATTCACTCACTTGGGCCTGGGTCTTCCCTAAATTCCCAGAGCAAAGACAGACAGAGGGGAGATGACGGGGCATGAGACAAAATTCTGCTTGGCACCCACCTTGGCATCAGTCCCCATGACCAGGTCCTTCAACTCAATGATTTTGTCATTGATGGAGGAGCGATACCGCTTCTCGATGATGTTGTGTGTCGTCCGCCTTTCTCCTTCCTTGGGAGGCTCGAGCTGCTTGACTCCCCCGGGGACCTGCTTAATGGGCACCTTCTCTTGTCCCATCATCACAGGCATCGTGGTCAGAATGGTCCCATTGCTGCCCACCAGGGTCTAGAACAGACACAAGGGCAGAATGATTGCCTGGTTAGCATGAGGAAAGCAGCCTCAGGACATGAACCCACAGGCCCTGGCCACATAGCATCACCCGAAAATGCTTTGTGTGGTCTGATGCCCTGCTTGGGATAATCAAGTCTGGAAGCCCTGGGAGCCACGGTATCTTGGGCACTGTGCCCTTTCAGAGTCACTGCTGGTTAGTCTGTGCCACAACAGCATTAGTGTGGATCAACGCCAACTTTTGGTGTAAGGATGCCAGAAAATGTCTGCAGTTTCTGCTTTGCTGTCAATCCGTCAGCCGCCTCTGAGCTCGTGTACAATGCTGCACCAACCACAAAACTTTCTCCTGTGTGTGACACATGTTTTCCTCCCACATGACGGAGAACTAACTTATTGGATTTCCTTATACAATTTGACCATCAAAAACCTCAAGGGCAGAAGTGACAATCAGAGTCATTTTATTAAATAAACACACCAACTATGGAGGCATCCCTGTTTTCCCCTCAGATCTGCTTTTCCTTCTCTTTGTTTCTATTTTCACTGATTTTAGTTTTATTTTCTTCAACAAACAGCTTCAATATCCAAATGGCCAATGAGCAGATAAAATGCTTCTCAAATGCATGAGTCATCAAGAAATAATTCACACAGTCAAAAGTACACATTTCAACTGTACAACTTAATGGAACTGTGATGTATTTAATACAGTGTGTGTAACCAATGTAACCCTGATGAAGACACAGACCCTTTCTATTTCCCGAGAAAGTTCCCACACGCCCCTTCCCCGTCTTCATAATCACTGCTCTGACTTCTATCACTGTCTTCTTAAACTTCATACACTGGAAACATCAGCATGAATTCTTTGTGATCAGCAACTTTTGCTCAGCATACTATTTCTGAAGGCCAGCCATGTAGCTGGTATGTATCAATAGTTCTTTTTGGATGGATAGCTGGGTTGATTCTGGTTTTTGGCTTTTATGAATAATGCTTACTTTTGACTTCTGATTACTTTTTTCTGTCAGACTCTCCGGCCACAAGATGCGGACAGTGACCAAGACCCTACACCTTAAGTAAGGGACCTTGCATGACCCACCTTGAAGCCCTTCCCTGCCTAGGGTTCTTCAGAAGCTAAACCCCCATCGGCAGGACCTAAGAGGCGGATGGTCCTGTGTGGACCGGCAGCTCCTCTGTGGTCCCTCCCTTGCTCCTCATAAACCCTAGGACTCCCACATAACACTAGGTGCTGGTATTTCTCAAGGAGAAAAAAACAACTAAAAAGGGATGATTTTGCAATTTGACTGACACATTCCACAGAGTTTCTGCATCTATTCAGGGTCTGGAGGCTTTGTTAACATCTCTGAGGCCTAATACCCCCCAAGAAAGAGGGGGCACAGCTCTTACCGGAACTTGCAGGGCGGCTGTCTGGATGGGGGTGGTGAGGGCAGTGAGGGCGGGGTTCTGGACCGCAGCCATCACAGGGCTGCCATCTGTCTTCAGTGTGGTCAGGACAAGGGAGTCTGTCTTGATGATCTGAGGCTGTACCAGGACCTGCATGGAAAAGGAACAAAAGGAAAAGGAAGCTAGCACTGTATTTCTTTTTTCCCCCCTTCTGGCTGTACCATCCAGCATATGAGACCTTAAGTTCTCAGACAAGGGATGGAACCCATACCCCTTGCAGTGGACGTGTAAAGTCCTAACCACTGGACCACCAAGGAAGTCCTGGCAGTGCTATTTTTCTGTTTTGTGTTACTTCTTGCTGCAAAGACCCTCCAGACAAGAATGATAAGATTTTCATAAAACTGAGAATGTAGCTTGACTACTGGGTTGACAGAGAGAAACAGCACAGCTAAAGAGGGTTTGGGGCTTCGCTTCTGGAGTGGCTCAGTGGTAAAGGATCTGCTTGCCAAGCAGAAGACGTGGCTAGATCCCTGGGTCAGGAAGATCCCCCTGAGAAAGAAATGGCAATCCATTCCAGTATTCTTGCCTGGGAAATCCCATGGACAGAGGAGGATGGCAGGCCACGGTCCATGGGGTCGCAAGAATAGGCTACAACTCAGCGACTAACCAACAAAAACAAAGAGGGTCTTGGGATGGAAGACCGAAAGGCTTCAATGTGAGCAGTGCCAGGAGCCTAGCTAGTGTGGAGAAGGCACGGCGCGGAGGGACTATGGAGGGGAGAGAGATCTGATTATGGACAAACTGAGGAATGCCAGGTATATGGCTGAGAAGCAAATATGGTAAACCTGGATTTTTTAAGATAAATTACTTCATTAGTTAGAAATACAGTCCACTGTGATGCATGTCTTAAAAACATTTTAGCACATCTGTTTTCAGTTTTATACCCATTACAAGTGCAAATAAGTTAACACACCAGCATTTACTGAGTTTATATGAGTGCCAGTGTCCACCTACAGATGTCATCTCTACTGGGTCTCACTGGTGCTTTGTAAGGTCCAGTGGCCCCAACCTGCCCCCACCAGCGGCTCCCTCACACCCTGCTGGCCCTGCTTGGTATGTAGACCCCATCCTCCATCACAGACTGGCCAAGAACCCCTACCAAGGCCTCCCGGAACTCCTGCCAGCCACCTACCGGGACCTGCTGCACCTGGGGTGCAGCCACCGTCTGCACTGTGGCTGGGGCCAGGGTCTGCAGCGTGCCATTGGCCGTCTGCGTCAGGACCCGCTGGGCCTGCACCGTCTGCACCTGCTGCTGGATGGCGACTGGCTGCACCTGGGAGGAGGTCACTAGGCTCTGGACTTGAGGCTGAAGGACTTGGGAAGAGAGGAGAAGAAAAGTCACACGGACAAGGAATGCATTCTGTCACGGTAGCTGTGTTGTAACCAAGTGCCTCGGGAGGACGCCAGCTCGGAAGGGCCCCTGCTTCTGGAGAGGATGTGGAGAGCCGTCCACAAGCTGGTCAAGTGGACAAGAAGATCCCGTGAGGGCTGCCTCAATTTCTGAGTGAACGAGTAGAAGCTATTTCATTACTCCAGGTGCTGGAGTGGAGGTGAGGGAGCTAAACAGCAAATGGCTGCCCCCAATGAGCGAGTTAACAAATGTTAGAACCAACTCCCAGGGCTTCATTGGCTCCCAGGAAATAAATGAAAAGTGTACTTTGGGATGACTGTTTTGGCTTTTTGCTCTGTCGCCTTTCCCCAGCCCCCAAACCCCTAAAGCCCGCTGAAGGGCTGGCAGATCCTGTGAAATAAATTAGTACAGCAGGACTAATCACACCCTGAGCTCCCCACAGGGTCAGAGAGAAATCCCACCCAGGAAAAGGGGCTGGGACACTGCACAGCGCAGAAAGTTGCTGGTTCACTCCGCACACAGCCAAGGGCCCACTCCAGGGCCCGCCACTTCAGGAGACAGGGTGCCCACATCAAACATGCACTCCTCTCGGTGGTGGATGCTCAGATGTTGGCTGGATGCCAGGTTCTCAACCTACAGGAGCTGCGATCCTCCTGGGGCCTGGGTTAAGACCCATCTCATGCAAGCCTCCACCTCTAGTTCTCAGCATAGCCCTGAGCCTACAGTGCCTGTTGGGAGTCTGTGACCACGAATCCTTGAAGCAGGCCCAGCAGACATTAAGGTATCTGAAGAGCGGGAACCTGATCCTGCACCACCAGGCTCAGTTAACCAAAACCTCATTCAGACCAGGCCAGGTCACTAAGATTCTGCCATCCCCAGGGAAGACAGGACTCCTCTCCATCTGCCTCTGCAGTATCTGCAGACTGGCCTGAAAACTTTTGAACCCACTAAAGGCTATGGCATCTGAGTTCTCGAGTCACCTTGAAAGCTGGTAGCTGCATTCTGGTAGATGACGGGCTGCTGGATGATCCTCGTCTGCGGAGCGGTACTGAAGGTAGGGGTGATCATGACGGTCTGCTGCGGCAGCGGGGCAGAGGGCGGGGGCTGCGGCTGGGGGCGGGGCTGCAGAACCGGGGCCGCCCTTGGCGGGGTGGGACCCGAGGCGGCTGGCGCCTTGACCTGGAGGGTCGCTGTCTGCGAGGAGGTGGCCGAGGGAGAGAAGGCCGGCAGTGGGACCTGGCTGAAGGGCCGCTGCCCAGAGGGGTCCCCGCTCCCGGCTCCGCCGCCGCTGCTGCCACCGCCGCCGCCGCCGCCGCTGCCGCTACCACTACCACTGCCACCGCCGGGGAAGGAGCCGCAGAGAGGCTCTGAGAACAAGTCAGGGAACTCGCCCACTTGATTGCTGACGAACTGCAGCATCTCTGTGAACACATGGAAAGGGGGAATTTTACTGCCGTCCAAAACCTCTAGTTTAGTGGGTAAATGTGAGATAAAACGTCTTGGTTGTATTTGTTTGTGGTGTAGCTTTGGATCTAAAAAAGGAAATAAACTTGAAAAGTATTTAGCATCATAAACAAACAAGATGTTGATTAACTTTTAAATTTGCTTAATAACCTGAGGCACAAGAACTTGGGCAATCTCCTGGAGATGGGGAGGAACAGGGAGGCCTGGCACGCTGCAGTCCGCGGGGTCACGAAGACTGGGACAGGACTTAGCAGCTGAACAACAACTGAGGCATGAGAAAATCTAACAGCTTTCCCAAGACCAGGGCAGAGACGGGGGACCTCTCTCGCGCGTGGGGACTCAATGGGGACAACATGGCCGACTATGGGTGAGCAGGACAGGACTTCATGTGGCTCCTGTTCTTCTCCCTCCTCACCATCTCCAGGCTCGCCCTGCCTGCTTTCCTCATTGTCTGTATCAGGTCTAGCAGGAGCCGCCTCTGTGCTGGGTGAGTGCTGCCTTTGGAGGGGGCTGCTGGCCCCATTTTAGTTAGGGGAGTTGGTGCCTTAAGTCTTTGGGGCTCAACAGCCTTGCACTGTGAGGCCACCTCCAGTCCCAGCCAGCACTGCTCCCCATGGCAGAGCAGGAGTCGGCCAGACCTGACTCTCCTCACCACAGGAGGCTCTGTGGTGAGGCAGGCTCTGGGCCTTCCCTCCATCCTGGGCAATGGAACCCGCAAGGATGATGAAGGTGATGGCCCCAAAGGAAAGATCTTACGCAAGGCTGAGAACAGGGAAATCACTCGGCTAAGGTCACACAGCGCATCAGGGCACAGCAAGGATTAGAACCAGTTCTTGGCCTCCCACCTTCGAGTTCTTCCACTGCACCGTCAGAAGGTCGAGGCGGAACAACCCGGGCCCTGGACTCCCCTAGCTGTGCCCCTTTCCTTTGTGCAAGGAGTCTGTGGGGAAGGGCATGTGTCCACTGGAGACCATGCCCCTCTTCTAGATCGTGCTCTTAAGTACCCGGGACCCTAAATTCCTAGCCCTGAGGGCCACAGCCTACTTCCAGGGCCTCTTCTACTGGTTCGTCCTCCCAAAGGTTTACCCAAACCAAACTGAATCCACGACCAGCAGCTCATCTCTCATGACTCCTTCCCTCCCCCTAGGGCTGCTTCCCACTGGGACTCTGGGGCCTCAACTGTGTCTGAGGTATTTTCAGATCTACAATCCTCTACCCAGTCCACATCCTCTCCCTTTTCCTTTCCAATATATTCCCAAGAAGCTACTGCTTGTTCCTAAACTATGGCACCCTCTTCTCAAACCCTCAAGGCGGCAGGATGCTCTGATCTGGTCACACAAAGAAGAAAGAAAAACAAACAAAAGCCCCTAAGCACTATCTCTAATCATTCTCCAAACCTCCACCAGCAAGTCCTTCCCAGGTCTCTAACTGTGTGTGTGTGTGTGTGTGCTCATCATGCGTGTGTGAATCTGGGCTATGATGAGTCTTACGTTAGGCAAGTAGAAAGCTACCCAGGGGTTTTTAGAGTGACCTAGCAGTTCAGCACATTTTTGTGTTCAGTCAGTTCAACCTGCTGGAAAAACAGCACCTCACAAGATTAAATGACTACACAGTGGCGTTATTTACCAACACCTTGACACTCAGCTCCGTCCCGACTCAGCCCGTCACCTGTGGGAGGGAGGAGTGGGCAGAATGCCACAGATAACTGTAACTTGCACCAATGAATTCCAATTTGTCATATGTGATTATTGAGAAATATCCTCAAATTTGCACAAAATTGAAACAAAACAATTCAGTGCTGACACGTTCCAAGCACAATTTCTTAAAATGCTTTAAGAAAGTGATTAAGAGAAACCTAATAATTTGTTGAGCCTTCCCGTAAGATCTCCCCACTGGGGAATCAACACAGAGGACTACTCTGTGAGCCGTAAGACTCTTACTCCCCCACTAACTGCCCTAATCCATGGAAAGGGAAGGAGGGCAAAAGAGGTGGGAGGGCAGACAGGCACAGGCTTTGGCACCAAGTGGATCTCCAATCTAATCTGCTGTGTGAACACGGGCAAGTCACTTCTTTCCACATCCCTGTTTCCTCACAAGAGGCTGCCTCAAGAAGACCTGGCTTCTTTGTGGTGAGGATTAATAAGATAATGTATGCAAAGTGCTTGGTGAGAGGCTGACCCTTACAAAGATCCCTGTCAGTGGGGCCTCTGAAGCCCTAGTCCACGGGTGCTTGGTTCCACTTGCCCTGTCAAATGCTCTCCAGAAACTTTTGTGGGGGGACACTTGGGCTGGCTGGGGAAAAGTCACGTGCAGAGGCCACACATCTTAGCTCACAAAGCAGGGTGTGTTAGGCAGATGGAATGTGACTGCTTAAATTAAAAAAAAAAAAAAAATCCTTTTCAACCCACACATGATGAGCTCCAGCAGAGCTATCTCCAGCCAGGCAGACGGGCACTGGGCTGAGGGGCACAGGGGGGCTGTTGAGACTGAGCACTTGAAGGAAGAAGTAAGGAAGAGGCTCTGGGAGCCACTGCTGCAGCAGGCCCGCTGGGCCTCCCCGGACCTAGCTGGCTGCAGCGACAGAGGCTGCGCAGGCGCAGACCTGCTCTGTACCTCGGGGTACTCCCTGGGAGTGCCCCGCATCTCCTGGCGCGTCCCTGTTCCCATCACTCGTGTGCCATGGTCACGCAGGCTCCCGTGTCCGCAAAGAGCCATGAAACCTGGAAAAGGGAGGCCTAAGAGAAGGCAGTTTGTTGTTTTCTGTTTAAGTAATTTTCTTTCTTTTTGGCCGTGCTGGCTCTTCTTTGCTGTGTGGGCTTTTCTCTAGTGGCGGTGCGTGGGCTTCTCACAGCAGCGGCTTCTCTTGTCGCAGAGCACAGGCTCAATAGCTGTGGCTCACAGGCTTAGTGGGATCTTCCCAGGCCAGGGATCAAATCCGTGTCTCCTGCATTGGCAGGTGGATTCTTTCCCACCGAGCCACTGGGAAGTCTGGGTATTTTTATGGAGCTTTGAAAATGCAGTTGGGCGAGACATGGAGGACCAGACACGGGCCTCCTTGAAGCTGGGCCACCGCCTGAGGCCTGCAAAGCCCAGCTCACTGGGTGGGGTGGAGGGGCGCTCCTGTCAGTCACCTTCCCCACCAAGCTACCCTACTGTGTTTAGCTGCTTCATAAACTAAGATTCAAACTGCCTGATAAAGTAAGCTGGGCCCTAAGAAACTACATGTGGGTTCTGATCATGTAACCAAAATTAGAGGCTCCGGCTGTCACCTGTGCATGACAGTCCCGGGTTTCATCTGAAGAGATCCCAAGTTCATGTGTACTTTACAGGGCCTGGGACCCGGAGGTAACGTAAGCCACTGTGTCTGGCTCAGTCCAGTGGCATCTACCTGAGAATGAAAGTGAAAGTGAAGTCGCTCAGTCGTGTCCGACTCTTTTCAACCCCGTGGACTGTAGCCCACCAGGCTCCTCCCTCCATGGGATTCTCCAGGCAAGAGTACTGGAGTGGGGTGCCATTTCCTTCTCCAGGGGATCTTCCCGACCCAGGGATCAAACCTGGGTCTCCTGCATTCCAGGCAGACGCTTTATCTGAGCCACTACGGAAGGCCTGAGAATGAGGTAACCTGAAATCCAATCAGATAAATTTCGGTCAGAAATAAAGAATCTGAAGCTCCAAACGGGGTAATGTCATTTCCATTACTGCAGCTGGTCAAGAATCCTTTCTGTGGGTGTTTGTTACTGAGCCCTGTTAGGTGCTAGAACTGTTTTACAAAGGTCATTTATTCTTATATTTTGTATTTATCATGGATCTTGGGTTAGACAATATTTTCTTAAAGACTTTTTTTTTTAGATGTGGACAATTTTTAAAGTCTTTATTGAATTTGTTACAATGTTGCTTCTGCTTTATGTTTTGGTTTTTTGGCCATGAGGCATGTGGGATAGCTCTCTGACCAGGAGTCAAACCTGTGCACCCGGCACAGGAAGGTGAAGTCTTAACCCCTGGGCTGCCAGGGAAGTCCCTAGACAATGTTTTAAAATAATTTTCTTTTTTTAAACCATAAAAGTAACATATTCACTACAGAAAAATTTAGAAAAAAATTAAATGAGAAAAAAAAAATCATCCAGCAATTCCATCACCCAGAGACATCTACCATCAATGTTTTGATGTGTATCTTTCCAGACTTCTTCCCATTTAAGGTTTGCTTGCAAACACAAGCATGCACACATGTGGGGTGGTTTTACAAAAATGGGATCACACTGGGGAGATGCTATTTTGTCCCTGTTTCTTTCGCTTAATAAAACACGAAGACTATGTAGTGTCAACCACTATGGACAGAGTGCCATCCCTTCTGGGAGCCCTACGTTCACACTGCGTTGCGTTGTGCTCTTCTGCGTTCTATTACAGTGCATTAACGTACCAGGATTCAACCGCCTGGTTAGTCACCTGGTGGTGATGAATGAATGCTCTCATCTTTCTGGCATGATGAACAACTCTTACAAAAATCTTGAACAAGGATCTTTTCCCACTTATCTGATTATTTATTTCCTTAGGATAAAGTTCTAGAAATTAGATGGCTGGGTCAACAGACAGGTATTCTATATATACTTCAGAAAGGTAATGACAATCTATATTCCTGCCAGTGTTTTCCCACATTTATTTCTGTCCATTTGATAGTGGGAAAAAAACAGCTAATTGTTCTGATTGACATGAATAAGTATTAAATGAGGTTAAATGTCATTCCCCCCATTTCACTGGCCATTTGTATCCCTTCTTTGCAAACTGCCTGCTCTTGACCTTTGTTCATTTTTCTACTGGGCTATTTGTCTCTTTTTACTGATTTGAAAAACTTTTATATATTATGGATTTTGCTCTTTCTTAAGCATTTGCCCCACTTTTGGCTTATTTGTTTTTGCTCAGGAAAGAGAACGGCACAGTCATGAGAGTCACCTTGTCCGAGCCCTGTAACCTGGGGTAAGTTTTACCTCTCTGAGTCAGTCTTCTCACCTGTGGAATGAAGCTAACAAGTATACTGAGCTTGTCATGTTGTTGAGAGATAATTCACACAGAATCTACAGCACAGTGCCTGGCACTTAGTATTCACTAGTACATGTTATACGTAGTGGTTTCTGATAGTTTTGCTTTGACTTTATTTTTGAAAAATTCAGATTTTTTTTCTGATGAACTGGATGTATTAGGGAATAATTTGGGCATAAATTTTGTGTTTACTTATGCATTAAAGAAACACTAAAAAATGCATAAAACCACACCCAGCTGAAATAAGCCACACAGGAAAACAAAAAATGCACACACCTCAAACATCTACCAGCTTCGTCAGGTCACTTGCATGTATTATGAGCTGTAACCATCCACATCTGGGGTCAGAATTTCCACTGGACTTCAGATAGCCCTTCTTCCATCACTTCACAGTAACTCATGAGCTATAACTTTCCAACACCCACTTCCACAAGAAAACCTCAGGTCTTTTTCAAGGTAGAGTGCTGTATTTCCAAGCCACTTAATATCTGTAAAACTGTTTTAGGGGTTGCTATCTTATTTATTTTTAGCATTTAAATTTAAATTTTTTTATTGGGCTACATAGCATAGCATAGCATAACATAGTTGATTAACAAAATGTTAGTTTCAATTTTACAACACAGTGATTCAAAATCTTTATAAATTATATATACTCTATTTAAGGTTATTATAAAATGTTGGCTATTGTTCCTGTGCCGTACAATAAATAAGTATATCCTTGTAGTTCGTTTATTTTATACATGGTAGTTGTATCTCCCTATCTTTTTTTTCAGAAAGCCTGTTTATTTTTTCTGTGTATTTTCTGGTCTCCTACGAAGTTTCTGAGTGTTGAGAACCTAAGCTCACTTTCCCCATGAGCTCTGTGGTTTTCACTGTGTGATTCTGCATAGTGCAGTACTTTTCAGTAACATGCACGTTGCATTACAGCAGAACAATTTTAATCCTGTGTAGTAAAATTACCTGGTTTCTGTTCCTCATCTCCAACATCATAAGGATACTGACCTAAACCTTCTTCACTTACTTTTGTTCATCTTTCACATTACACTTGCCCAACAGACTTGAGAACACAGAAGCATGGTGTGTGATGTGTGTGGAACGAGAGAGACCATAACCAGTGGAGGAGAGGGAGGTAAACACAAAATCTAATCCCCAAAATGTATCCCGCTTTCAAGTTGATGAACCTGTCTCCCCTCCTAGGTTTTTTTCCCTAATTAAAGAATCTTAAAAAAAAAAAAAAAAGTCCAATGTAAATCCATATCAAACCTGAGGGTTAGTGGTAAGGCGACTTTTCATTTGTCCACCATTTTGCTATTTGTGACCACCCCTGCTTTCTCAGGACCTGGAACATCCGTTATCCCCATTCAGGTCACCTGGAGGAGCAGTAAAGGAGCTGCGCTGTCGACCACTCCCCTCAACATAGAAGCCCTGAAATGCAAACAGGACCAGAAGGAACAGAGGGACAGCTACAACAGGCAAACTGCCGCCTTAAAAATCGATGCACTCTGGAGTAAGAAATGGCAATACTCCAGTATTCTTGCCTGGAAAATTCCATGGAAAGAGGAGCCTAGCAGGCTACAGTCCATGGGGTTGCAAAGAGACAGACACAACTAAGAGCCTGAGCACACATAGTTATCAGAGAATCTGACAACAGCAGGAGAAGGATGAGTGGGTCTATCTTACAGGTGCAGCAATAAGGGGAGGGCATTTCTCTAAAAGCCTCCTGTATCCATGGTGTCTTATCAAATGTGCACTGGAAAGATGGCATTTGCACAAGGTAAATCTGAAGATCTTCTGTTTTCTGGAGAATGCCAAAATTCCCGTTTCACAGATGTGTGGCAATGGCTTGAACATGTGATAAGGAAGCCTAAGTGTGCTCTACAGCAGGGGCCAACAATTAGACCCTGAAAGACAATTCAGAAAGCAAGGCAGGTCCAGTTGCACCTCAACAAATACCGGTTCAGGAATCAGAAGAGACAAGTCACCCATGGCAAAACCCACTAATAATTCAAGAATAGAGTCTCTAAGGATTTGGGTCATATGCCACAGAACTCTTTCCTTGATGCAGCATTTAAGAAGACCCAAAGGGAGGTGGCAAAAGAAAAGAGACTGAATTGTGAAAAATTGAGAGTTTAAACTAGAATAACTGAGAGATGACAACTAGTGGAATGAGCCCCCTCCCCCACCCAAGGGAATATCAGGACTGTTAGAGAAATTAGTAAGGTTTGTTTTATTTGTACACTATTATTTTGTGTAAATGTATGATCTGACAACAAGTACCCTCCAAATCTAGTGACTTGGAGTCAATATTTCCATAGAAAATGTGACCACTTATGAAATTTCTGAAATAAGTACTCAAGAAATGAAATATCCTCAAGATATTCTTTGAAATTATATGCTATGGCAGCTCTACAGATAAAATTACTCTAGAGATCTCTCAACTAAAAAAAAAAAAAAAAATCAATCCACTCAAACACCAAGAGGCACATTTATTTGCTAAGAAGCTCAGAGCACAGGGGGAGAATCACGTACTTCAGGGGAATCCTGGGTCACAATCCTGGGGAGAGGGAGGCTGGAGGAGGTGCCGAATGACACAGGATGACAAGCAGGTAACTCAGGTATCCTATATTTTAAACAAGGGATGAGTGAACTCTTTACTGGCAAAGAAACCACAGAGGAAAATTAGGTGGGGAGGTGGAGGTTCTCAAATGCTTGTGTTTCATAACACACACAAATGTGTCACACACTCCTCTGCACGTATCAAGTATTACATAATCAAATAATACATTGAAAAATTAAGAGAGAAAAGAAAAGACAAAGAGAAACCAAGTCGTTCTCGGACAGCCTCTGGTCTGCCCTGGCTCTCTCGCCACCTGCCCAGGAGCCGGCTCAGCTGATCGGTGCCGTTGTCTCTGGGCCAACAGAACCTGAGCCAGCTCTTGAGTTCCAATCGAAAGACAGTGACCTGGGGCTCTACCTCCAGTTGCTCTTTTCTTCTTTCCTCTGCCGTGAGTTCGCTATGAATTCCTGGCAGGTCACCTTCCACAGTATCACAGGGTTATCTCTTCGCTCCCTCTTGCCTTGATTTCAACCGCAGCTTCCACCCGGTGACAATCGTCTTGAGTATCTTGTTGGGCCAACAATCTTTCAAAGCAAATCAAACTTCTCAAACAGGAGCTTCATAGCTTTCCACCAATGGCTCCCTCCGACTCCAAGGGATTTCACTTCCCACTCACTTTAGCTTGTCATCCACCCACTCCCTTCCTTGTCAGCACAAGCCTTTGGGAGAGGAGGAGGGGCTCTTTCTCCTAATGCGATCACCTGCCTCACCCTCTCTGCTTGTTACAGCCTTCTTCCTTTTAATTGCACAATTCCATTTCAAAACGACTTACAATTTCTTTCACCAAGGACACTTTTCTACCTCAGGTCTAGCCATCTTTTAACTCCTGAACCCAACTGTGATTTGTTTAAAAAAAAAAATTGTCCAAAACTTGAAAATAAGTGAGGGGGAGGGGGGCGGGGAGGAAGTACAGGGTCTCTAAAAGTCCTACCTGTTTACCTAACCTAAAGGTCATCTGAAGGTCTCCGGAAACACAGAGTGGTCTGACTTCCTCTTTACTACTCATCAGGCACACATTCTGTAACATGAGATGTTCAGGTGTAGAAAATAAACAAGTAGCAAATGACTTGTCTGATGAAACAGATAACCTTGAAAGCTTTGTCTTTATTGCCCTGCAGGACGTAGCCGATTATGTATCTGACTTGCAATCTTACTTCTTTCCTACTATGTGAGTATCAGTTTCTTGCATTCTCCTTGAATCCACCTTTGTCATCCTGCTGTTTCCCTCAGTAATCTTCATAAATCTTCGGTACATACTAATGATATACTGGTATAAGAGTATGCTTCAAACATTAAAAAGCCTGCTTTGTCATATTACATCCAGTAAGACATATTTTTTAATACTTTCCTTAGATCTTGTACTCCACAAGCACCTAGACAAAACCTTCCACTCCCTGGGCCTCTCTAGGCACTCAGCACTCTGTTACTTAAAAGACTTGGTAGCAACTCACTGAGATGCCCTCACATGCAAACTTCATGCACTCTATAAAAACAGCAAACACGCTTTCTGAACCAAAGTGGAAGGGACACCGCCTCACAATGGACAAGATATTTTTGAAATTTGGGTTACTCAGGAAAATCTGGACAAATTTCTGCAATTTCCACAAAGCTTCCACTTTTGGTGAAGTAGATATATAAATGCAAGGTTTTAAAGGTGTTGAACACCCACTGTGCGCTGGCACTATGCTAAGCTATTCTAAGTCACTTCAGTCGTGTCCGACTCTGTGCGACCCCATAGACGGCAGCCCACCAGGCTTCCCCGTCCCTGGGATTCTCCAGGCAAGAACACTGGAGTGGGTTGCCATTTCCTTCTTCAATGCATGGCACAGAGAGGACAAAACACCCCTTGACCTCAAGGAGTTAGTGAGAGTGACAGATCTGGTGGCGACAGTCACAGCAGGCGAGGCCAACACAGGGGATGTGATAAAATCACTGACTCCAGCTGGTAGAGCAGCTTCCTCAAGAAGCTGGAATGAAGGCTGACCAGGATGCCGGGGGAATTCTAGGCCCAGGGAACCTTGCAAGCCACGGGGCTCAGAGGCCTGGAGCTGCATGGTGGGCAGCAGGAGGGCACCCAGCTGGGCAGGTGGTCAGGATCAAATCCTGAAGGGGTCTGAAGCTCATGGTAATGAACTTGGTCTCTCTCCTTCTTAAAGAAGGAAAAGCTACAGCCAGCAATCCAGCAATGCTCTAGGAAGGGGAGCCCTGCAGCTCAGCCCTGCTCACTCTGGTTTGTATAGGGGGCTACCGGCTTGCCCAGAGTCCCCAGACACCCTACGCTCACTAAGAATCATTCTGAGCAAAGACTTAGGGCTGAGTTCTGACTTGAGAGAATGTCAAAACAGCTAAAACAAAAGTTAGGGTAACTTCATCAACAGAGGAAGAGACTTCTGAAAATTGATTAAAGGGAAGTTCTTTCTTTTTTCTTTTTAATTTTTGGCTGTGCCACACAGCATGAGGGCTTAGTTTCCTGACCAGGGATTGAAACTGTACGCCTTGCAGTGGAAATGTGGAGTCTTAACCACTGGAACCACCAAGGAAGTCCCCAAAGGAAAGTTCCAGTTATGTATGAAAACTGGGAAACAGGCCACCTATCTCTTAGGGGTTGTGTGAAGGGAGCGTGGCAAACAATCATATTAAAAAAGAAAAGCAGGATGTTGAAAAGTTAAACCAAGAATTACCTGGAAGGCCAAAGAGAACGGGGATTCCCAAGTTTAAATTCAAAGACAGCTTTCTGTGTGACAAATCAGAAGGCTGGTTGGAACTCTCACAATGTAATTGTGCTGTCTCTGGGAAATTAATTGATCTCTCCGAGACTCAGTTTCTCTACTTATAAATATGGGAACAATCCAAATTCCAATGGATATATATTAATATATAGGGATATGATCAGCACATACTAAAATGTCTTTGACTTTTTCATAGTTTCTTTTTCAACCTAACATTTGAAAAAGGGTTATTTGTAGCTTAGCTTCCAATTTAACCTTTGAATAAAAGCCAGTAGTCACACTATTGATGTTTAAAAGCAAAAACAACTCAGTGACAAAGCTAATAAACTTATTTTCTAACTAGAAATCATATTTACATTTTATTCAAATGCAGAGAAGGTGGCTGTGACTGAAATTAAATTCACTTCCTATTGATTCTATGTGGACAACATAATAATAGCTGTCACTAATACCTATGTACTGCTGCTGCTGCTGCTGCTAAGTTGCTTCAGTCATGTCCGACTCTGTGCGACCCCATAGATGGGCAGCCCGCAAGGCTCCGCCATCCCTGGGATTCTCCAGGCAAGAACACTGGAGTGGGTCGCCATTTCCTTCTCCAATGCGTGAAAGTGAAAGGTGAAAGTGAAGTCGTTCAGTCGTGTCCGACTCTTAGTGACCCCATGGACTACAGCCTACCAGGCTCCTCTGCCCATGGATTTTCCAGGCAAAAGTACTGGAGTGGGGTGCCATTGCCTTCTCCGACCTACGTACTACTTCACACAAACCCAGATGCTAATATTACTATTCTACTTTACAGGTCATGAAAATGAGGTTCAGGGAAATTAAACTATTTGCTCAAGCTATAAGATCTGAATTTATATCTGTATTGAAGTCTTTATATCTCTTCCATGCACTCTATTTCCCCCCAAAACAAACATTTCTTGGATTTTACAACTTGGGAGAAAGATGCAAGATGGACCTGGAGCAACAATAAAGTCTGGGGAATCTGGGTGCGGGGGGGGGGGGGTCACTTAATGTAACCCATCTCATGACCCCCAATGCTAAGTTCAATGTTAATGAAAGAAGATCCATCTCAGGGTAACACACATGTAACTGACTCAAGGGGGAGTAGAGGAGAGAGATTTTGCCTGACTGTATTTTGCCAGCATACTTTCCTCCCAAAGTATTAAACCTTTCTCCAGATGAGACCTTCTGCCTTGACAAGAGGCTCCTTTCCAGAACACCCCTCTTTCTTCAAATAAAGAACAAACCAATAAAGACACAACCCTTAAGACCTGCATTCAACGTACATTAACTGAGCGTACAGTGTGCCAGACACAAAACTGAACACATCAAGAGGCATGTGTTCTGGTGGAGAAACCCCGTGTGAACCCCTGCCAGGGCCAGGTTCCATGTGCCGGGATGATAAAGGCGCATGACACAAGAGGACCCTGTCGGAGTACATTTCCTAAAAAGCTTCTGTTGTTTTTACTGCAATTCATCTCATGCTTGTGTGTGAGCATTAGAGACAAAGGTTAAATGTGATTTTCTTTTTTTACTAGAAAAGAACTTCATCAGCAGTGTCACCCAGTTGTGTCTGCTTTTAACGCCTTGCAAACTTCCACTCATCATGGCATACGATTCAAATCACCCCGGGAGGCAGCTTTAAGCACTCTTTCAAATGAGTTAATATGTGCACAGCACTTAGAACAGTGTCTGGCACACAGTGCTTAAAAGTGGTGATGGTGGTGGGGGTTGTTACACAGGAAGAAATAAGCCGAAGTCCAATGAGGGGTCTTAGGCAGGTGAGTTCACGAAGGCTCCATCCTGCTCTAGACATCACCCCAAAAAGCATGCTGGGGGGGCCTTCCTCTCAGGAGCCCTTCACCCCTGGGACTGTCCCACCTCACAGCAACTGTCCCCACCATGGGAGAGCCCCACACTGGGTCCCAGCTAGGAACCCAGGTCTTACCCAAGACCACATTAGAGGCATCAGATCTGTTGACCACCCACATTTGAAAGGCTGTCCATCTTGTTTCTTTATTCCTTTGAAATGCATGCTTTTAGAAACAGATCAAGAACAGATTTTGAGAACAACAATTAAGAGAAAACTCAAGCCAATGACTAGCAGTAATAATAAAAACAGTATAGCAGTTGTTCACATTTCCTGAGCTCTTACCATATGTTAGCAATTTTGAGGTAGGTGCCTTCATTACCTCCACTTCACACACAAGGAATACTAGGCACAGAGAGGTTAAGTAACTTGTCCAGCGTCACTCAGTCAGCAGGTGACAGCACTGGGACTGAGAGTCCAGTTCTCAGCCACCACCCTGGACAGATGCTTTGCTTTTGTTACTGTGTAGACGTCACCAGACAGCCTAACTCTCTAATGGCAACAAACATCCCCAGCTCAAGAAGGGAAAGGGTGCATCCCAGGTGTCCTGCATCTCCTGACCCTTCATCTGCTCCCACCCTGCATCTCTCTGGTGTCTCTCTCACTCTCCTGCAACAAAGAGACTGAAAGTTGAACAATAGGCAGAGAGGAAGACGCTCAGGAACGCCCCTGCACAAGCCTGTTCCAGGGGCTGGTGCTGCACAGTGCCAGGTGACCGAGTGTCCACAAAGTCTGGCAAAAGCCACTCCTTCCACTTAACTGTCCTCCTGGGGGGCAAAGTTCCAAAGCTGGGGATCTCCACCTTTCCTAGTCCTTAAACCACTCAGTAAAGCAACTATACTCCAAGAAAAATTAATTTAAAAAAAGTCATTCAGGCAAAAGTGAAAGACCTCAGTGACTCACCAACCTACCCTTCCCCAAATCATTACCACATCCCCAAATCTCCCACAGACTAAGGACAAAAATAATACTTCCAAAGCAGGTTACTAACCCCTGCTACAAATCACCACCAAGCAGGTTCATACCCACTGTGCACTGCGGTGCTGGGAGCTCGGGGAACCTGCATATAGCACAGACTCCAAAGTGCCAGTTCCCTTCTTACCCAGCAACCTCATAGGGAAGAAACCCAACCAACCCCAGAAACTGTGACAAGGGTGAACAGACAGGTGCCTCACAGAGGAAGGGCTGTCAGCAGGCAGAGAAAGGGCTGACTCGTCCTGGCAGGCAGGGAAAGCAGAGCCTCGAAGGGCGAAGAGACGTTTGTGACTTAGAGAGAGGCATGGGTAGGTGCTGTAGACAAAGGGAACGGTATGAGCAAAAGCACAGCACCAACAAATATTCTGGAAAGAGCTTCGGCAGAGCACGTGGAACAGAGTGGAGAGACGGAGCTGCCTGCACTTGAGCTGTGAAGGCTCAAGCTGCCTGGCGTGGCACAGAAAGCATCACGGACATTTGCCATTCCTGCTCTGTCTGCCGTCTTTCCAGCTGAACCTCCCATGCACCCTCATTTTCCTTCTGGAGAATCCATGCTGGGTGGTCTCAGCAGTAAGGTTTCCTGCCAGGCGGCTCTGAGGAATGCATGCTCCCAACAGGAACGTGACTCTAGGAAGCAGGGATAAGCAGAGACCACTGAGGTGGCGGGTCCTAAACAGGCTGCTCCGGCCTCTCCTTAGCTGGACTCTGCTGCCAAGCTGCCCTTGGCTCTGGCCCATGTTCCCAGTCTGGCCCTCCTGCTTTTCTGATCAGTCCACATACCATCCTGCCAATAAACTCCTTTTCTACTTGAGCTACTCAAAGCCAGCTTCTGTGGCTCATCACCAAGCCTGCCAACTGATAGCACACAGGAGCAGGAGAGGGACCTGATCAAAACTATGTCTGAGGAAGGCCACAAAACACAGCTATCAAGAGGACAGCCTGCAAATTGCCCGAGCACAGTGGTCAAGCCTTACAAAGCAGCTGTTTGCTCAGCCTGAGACATTACTGTGCCTGCTCCCCTGGCTGGTGCCCCTCCTGGACTCTACCCCAGATCTTACCTTCCACACTGGAATCTTTGGGGGTGTACCCCGGTAAGCCTCTTAAGCACATTAAAGTTTGAGATCCTTGGTCCCACACAGTGTTCTGGCCACAAGGAATCACATATTCCCAAACATGTCAAATTATTCCCAATACCCTGCTTTTCCAAATTCTCCTTTCTAAAATACTATTCACTCATCCCTCACAACTCAGCTCAAATGCCAGTCTCCGTGAAGATTTTCCTACTTGCCTTCCTTAGTGTTTCAAAAAGTTGGGACTTTGTTCCTCTGTTCTGGCCTCTGTTGCATTTTGCTCTGTATTGTGACAGGCTGCTTAGATGTTAGCTCCCTGACAGTTGAGACTTTTTCATTCATCTCTAATACCTGAGTCTAGCAATATGCTAGCTTGTGTGGGACCCAGCACAGAGCACAGATACGTAGCACAGAGCCAGGAACATAGTGGATACTCATGTGGAACTGGGATGAATAAATTTCTTAAATTAAATTTAAAAAATTTAAAACAACTTCTGACGAGAACAGGGGTCCCCAGACAGGCTTCCGGAGTCAGGGCATCTCCCACCTCATTTCCACAGGGTAGGGAAGAGTACGAGCTCATGTCAGAAGGCCCAAGTTCACTCCTAATGCCACTTCATCAGCACAGTAAACCTCAGGCAAATCATTTTATCTGTCTCTACATCTTCATCTGCAAAATGGGAATAAAATCAAGTACCTCCCAGCACTGTCAGGAAGACAAATGTATCAGAGGGACTTCTGTAACATGTTAGGCCTCGCAGGGATATTTACACTTAGGAAGAAGCAGTATTTCCATGAGTTGCTATGGGACAATGAGGGCCTGAGCCAAGAAGACTCCAGTTTAACAAGGCAGTTCCACATCTGGTTCAGCAGCCGGAATTTCATCGCTGATCCAGTCTAGTCCCTGAACCCAACAGACCAGTTCCACAAGACAGATGCAAAAGCCACATTATAAGGGACGTTTAGACATGTGTTAATTAGCAATTCCGAAGGCCTGAGAGATGCAGAAAGAGCTCTATTTTCCAGCTTCCAAGCCGTTCAATGGTTGAGGATTAGTTTCTAAACAGAGGTTTCCCCAGAGAGCCTTCCTTTGAGGCCTCGCTCTGGGATCCTGCTATTCTTTAAAAAATTCCATCATGTCAACAAAGTTTAACCCGTGAGGCTTGTGGTCCAAAAATGGAACACGACCTTGTTCTGTGACTGGTCCTTTGTGTCTGCCCACCACACCTACAGAAGCCCTTTCAAAAGGAAAGAATAAACATTTCAAAACTGTATTCTAAAAAAAGGGCCCTTGGTCCTAAGAGTCCACTTGCAACTTGTAGCTCCTTGTTCACTCTCAGATAAGAATTGAAGAGAATGTTAGACTCCCTGCCCTCTTCCGTGCACGTGCTATAGCTTCAGGCAAGTCTCAGAGCACCTGAGACGCAGACAGCCCCAGTCCCTGCTCTGCAGCAGGACAGAAGGCTTAGAGAAGTGCTGTGGGATCCAGGGAAGTCACCTGAAGCATCCAGCACAGGGCAGACCCTTTCTGATAAACACATGTGGACCGAAGGGAAACCTGAGCAGAGGAGGATGATCTCTCCAGCCCCAGCGCACCACCCGCCTTGTACTCACAACTCCGAAGCCCTCTACATCAGATGGGGACTTGGCATGCAGGGGAGGAAAAGTACATGGGTTTTGGAGTTAGAATGAGGTCACCATTTTATAGCTTACTAGCTCTGATCTGGGCCTCAGTGTCTTCATCTGTAACATACCATGCAACTGGAGAAAGAATTAAAAGCAAAAGACAGTGTAGGTAAAAGGCCATACACACCAGGTGAAGGCAGGGACCTTGCTCACCCTGCCAGGGCCATACCCAGAGCCCAGCACAACACAGGCCCTCTCAAAGGTCCCGACTGCAGAGCTAACCGGACACTGCTGGGCACACAGTGGATGCTGCCTACAGTGTGATTTCAAAACCTGATGAAGGATGGAAAAGAAGCGGTGACTGCAGAGAGAGACAATAATTAATAAAGAATAAGACAGTCACATTTACCTAGAGAACTGATGTACCTCAGGATAAATGACAGTACATCTGTAGGATCAAGATGAAATGGTCCCATCTTCATTATCAAAGATGGTGTACGTCTTATGAAGAATCACACGATGGGAAACAGTTACTGCATATCAATTTCAGTTCTGCCCAACATATAATCACAGAAAGTCCACCCATCTAGCTCAGAAAAACCACCCCCGTTGACTTTTAACGGTTCAAAGGAAAGTTCTGTGAGAGGTGAGGCTATTCGTAACCAAAGGGCATTTCCTAAAATATCTGCAGATTTTGGTGAAAAGTAGTCATAAGAGAATTAGAACAAAGAACACTACAGGAATACAGAGTCTCGAAGAACTTTTATGCAAGGATAGAGGATTCAGACTTTTGGCAGCAGACAGGGCTGCCACCAAGACACTGAAGAAAAGGGAACTTAGACAGAAGAGAGCCCCAGTGAAACAACGCAAACAAGAAGTCATTTATCAAGTCCCCCAAGGCAGAGGAGGGCTGAAAATAAGGAACTGCTGTACCTTTAGAGCAAGTCTAAACGTACAGAGAGCAAGCCAACCCAATGAAGGATCACTGCAAGAAACCAAGTGGAGCAGAGGAGTAAGAGAGTCGCAACCGCTAGGGTTCTGGGCAAGCAAAGGGGACATCAGAAGCACAGGAAGGGACTGCTCAGGAAGCTGGTGGCTGCTCATTGACTGTCCAGTGGTCTCAAATACAGGAAAGGCAAATGAGGAACCAGGAGGCCAGGACGAAGGAGCCTGTTATCTGTGCACTGTGGGTGGCTGGGTGGCATCAGCCCTAAACTGGCATAGAGACAGGCAGGATAAAGGGACCAGAGTTTCAGACTCTAGCTGGAAGCTTAGGAGGACAGGCCCTCTCCTCCACTGTGGCAGGGGAGTAAACTGGCCCATCCAGCGTGGAAAGCATTGGACAGGACCTATTGAAACCACAAAGGAGTCAGAAGAGGATATTACTTCCTGCCCCTTCCTTTCGTATGTTTATCTCTTTTGATTCTGGCAGCATCTGTGATGTAGCTATCACCACCCCACCTGGAGCCAGCAACCCCACCTCTAGTCACTCATCCTGCACCTACACCTGCACACGGGTTTCTCAAGTGGCTCAGTGGTAAAGAATCTGCCTGCCAATGCAGGAGACACTGGAGATCCGGGTTTAATCCCTGGGTTGGGAAGATTCCCTGGGGATCCAGTCCAGGATTCATGCCTGGAGAATCCCACCAACAGAGGAACCTGGTGGGCTATAGTCCAGAGGGTCGCAAAGAGTCAGACACGACTGAGCATGCACACATACCTGCACATGTGTACAATGATGAATTTACACAGCTATTCACACCAGCACATTTTTCATAGTAAGACTGGAAACATCCTCAAATGTCCACCAAAAAGGGACTGGGCAGATGAGTTAAGAGTGCATCTATATAATGGAGAACCATGCAGCAGTGAAGAAGACTGGGAAGATCTCTAACATCAACACCAGCAGAAAAACAAAACTTATAGCATGCGAGCTATTTGTGAAAAATCAAAAGGGGAGCAAAGTGAAAATCCATACATGCTATTTGCTTCTATCTGCGTTAAGTTTTGAAGGATGTAAAGGAAATGAAAAAATGAATAACCTGGGGGGGTGTGGACCCTAAGTAGATGATGACAGGGCTGGGGGCAAGACTTTCCATAGTATCCCTTTCATATTTTTTATCTTGCTTTATGAATGTATCATTAAAAAAATATTTTCCAAGTGGTAAGTTCCAATCACCACAGTAATTTATCATATTGAAAAAGTTTTTCTTTAATGAAAGGGCTACAGCTGGCAGTGTGTAAGAGCTATCACCCAGCTCTTGACTTGAAGAGTCCTTGATGAGAAACATACACCAATGAGCTAACTCCAAAGTGATTTGTTCATCTGTGTTCAGGGCAACAATGCTTAGGCTAATGAAACTGCAAATGATGAAAATGTTCCACAGGGACCTGAACAGGCGTTTGCCGCCTCAGATGAATTACACTGGACAATGTGACGATTACACCTCAACTGTTTCCATATACAGCAACCCATAAGTGAAAATGCTATAATGTTTCATGTGCGCTTTAATATGAAGTTCATACACAAACCCAGGAGGAGAGACAATTTATATTCAGGGGGCACTATTTGAATAAAGTCACTTAAGAAGTTCCTTTTTTAACTATGAAATTGAGGAAAGAAAAGATCTATTCAATATAGAAGCAAAACTTCACTTAAAAAAAAAAAAGCCAAGCCTGGGCTGAGTATGAGATGACAGAAAAGACTGAGAGGCAGGCATCGCTCAGAACACTGGGCCACAGGCCCGGGTGTAAGTGTGACAATGTTTGTCAAGGGCGAAACCAAACAGACCCAGGAAGGAGGAGAAACCCAGAGACTGGCTCGGAGGTGTGAGCAAGCCCAGAAGATGTATCCCAGGAAATGGAACTGGATGAGACCAGGAGCTAAAAACTTGTAGAAAATAAACAAGCTAAGAGCAACAGCAGCTCTTTCAACACAGACACTAGCACCAGTGATATACACTTCAGGGTCAAGACAAAGCTTACATCTTGAAAATGGGGTAAGAGGTAGATCGAGGCTCCACCTCACTGAGCAATTCTTCCGAAGCATGACTCACTGGAGAGACATGGAGTCAGTTTCTACCCCTCTCCTCACCTCCTCCCCCACACCAGGCTGGCCACTCCAACCTTCCCAGTGACGTGGACACACAGGCTAGGGGCCCACCCAACACCTTGAAGCTGAAGTGCCTTCCTCTTCTCATTAGACACACCTTTACAGAGTGCCTCTTTGGTGCCAGGTAGTGTCCAGGGACTCTGCCCAAGACAGAACTGTCTGCCAGGAGAAGCCAGCAGAGGCCCAAGAGACAGTGCCACCCAAAGGCTCAGGAACCACAGGTTTCTCGGCAGACAGGAAGGCAGGCTAGGTGACCAGCAGGGGGACTGCATGCAGGCAGGTATCCGACTCTGTGAGCCCTTCAGAGCCCACCAAGCAGGCACAGACCGACCACGCAGTCACATTAGCGGACATTCATGTGGAGTTCAGAGCACCAGGGATAAAGACAAGAGCCCACAAACTTCCAGGGAAAACAGGTCATACACAGAGGGTAGGAGTCAAAACGCTATCAGATGCCCAACTACTGAAAGCTAGCAAACAACGAGGCAATGCCTTCAACCTGAAATTCTAAACTCACCCAAACTATCAAATTGGAGAGGTTAGAATAAAGATATTTTTAGAGAGGTAAGGTGCCCCCAAGTTTACTTCTAATGTACTCTTTCTTAGGAAGCTACTGGAGGATGTGTTCCATCAAATCAAGGGAGTAAAACACACACACACACACACACACACACACACACACACACACAACAAGGGAATAAGGGCTTCAACATGCCCCTGACCCCAGCTGATAGTCAAGGGTAGTCCCCGTATAAACGAGGAACAATAGACCTAGAACAACCATCAGACACAGCAAAAAGAGGGAGCGTTTCAGAAGAGATATCAACAAGGGGAATGAAAAGAACCGACCACCAAACTGAGCTCCTGTCATAAGATTTAGGGCTACCTTAGTTATGGGAACATGGAAAGTAAGCAAGTGAATAAATGGGGCTATTATAAACCCTAGGAAAAAACAAATAGCGACAAAAACCATAGAGGATCTACCCAAGAGAAAAGAAAACATGCCCACAAAAAAATCTGTACATGAATGCTCATAGCAGCTTCATTTATAATAGCCAAAATGTGGAAACAAGCTAAATGTCTAACAAGTGATGAACCGATAAAACACAGAGTATCCATATAAGGGAACACTGGTGCAACAGATGAACCGCAACCTTATGCTAAGTGAAGAAGGCCACTCAGTGTATGATTCCATTCATTTGAAATGTCCAGAAGAGGCCAATTCACAGGGGCAGAATGTAAATTAGCTCACTGAAAAGTTTCTCCAACCTTCTCCACTGAGAACTGCTGCCCCTACTTGCCTTCCTGACTCTGTTTACCTAGCCTTGGACCACTTCACCCAATCACTTCCTCTAGTGGATCTCCTGATTGCCAAATCCCACGAGTCCTTTCAGGGCCCCGTCATCCTTGCTGTCTTCTGCAGCCCTGTCTCCATCATCCACTGTTCCTCAAAAGCTCACTTCCCCTTAGGTTATTACACTTTCCTCGCCTGTCTGGTTCCACCTTTTCTTCTCACCTCTGTCCTCATCTCATCAATCTGAGTGACTAGTCTTTAATCTCCACCCCCAGTTTTGACCTTCTCCTGAATATCTGTCTCTTGTTTCCTACTAGTGCCTCAATTTCAGTCCATTTAAAGACAAATTTTCATCATCTCCCCAAACCAGCTCTTCCTGCTACCTTCTGAACCCTCCCAATGCCCTACATCAAAGCCTAAATGGGCACTTAAATTCCACCTCTGCTCTGTCTTCAGGACCAAGTTTCACTGAGGCCAAGTCTTGTCATGTTCAGCACCTTGCATAATGGCTACTTCCTCTCCCCATCCTGTCACTCTCTTAGGATTGTCATCACACACCCAGATGACTGTCTCCTTGAGGCAGGAATGAGTTCTCTAGGTGGTAGAAACCCTCTCTCCCCCACCACACACAAACAAAAAAAAAATATATGTGTTCAAACCCACAGAGTCTCTTCTTCAGCTGACTGGCTCCCAGAAGCATCTAGCCCTGATCTGATCCAACACCAAGGGCTGAGCCTAATATAAATTATTCTACTCCTGCCTAGCTCAAAGTCCTTGGACTCATTCACACATTCCACAAATATTTAATTCTAGGTGAAGGAAACAAAACAAAGGTCCTGGCCCTCATAGGGTTGATGTTCTGAAGCAGGGTGTATGGGTGAGTATTCAAGGATACCTACAGACCACTAGTCTTCAGTTTGCTCAACTTTGCTCTAAGACCTGAGTCCAGGGCCATCTCTTTGGTGTGGTCTTCCTGGTAAGCCAGTATTTACTAAGCTCCATCCACACTCACTGACCTTCACTAACTGCCCTGTATAACTGAGCTATTCAATACTCAGTATGCTTACCAGGTTGCTCAGTGGTCAAGAGTCTGCCTGCCAATGCAGGAGACAAAGGAGATGCAGGTTCAATTCCTGGGTCGGGAAGATCCCCTGGAGGAGGAAATGACAACCTACTCCAGTACTCTTGCCTAGAGAATTCCATGGACAGAAGAACCCTGCAGGCTACAGTCCAAGGGGTCACAAAGAGTTGGACAGAACTGAGCATGCATGCATACAACACATACACACACACACTACAGTTTTATTATCATTCATCTCAAGCTCCACAAAGCCATAAAATTTTATCTTCCTATGTTCCCTATAGCTCAGAAACTACAGCTGGCATGTGAATACTTGTTGACCAATGAAGACAGGGAACCACTTTATCCCAAATCTAACATGGAGCCCTGTGAAGCCACTTAACCACTGTGGGAGTTTCCAGAATGTTCATTTTACTCAACAATCTATAGGGGTAAGGTTACTACTTAACCACCAGGTACTTCAGCACAGTGCACTTCCCCAGTGGCTCAGCAGTAAAGAATCTGCCTGCAATCCAGGAAACACAGGAAACGTGGGTTTGATCCCTTGGTCTGGAAGATCCCCTGGAGAAGAGCATGGCCACCCACTCCAGTATTCTTGCCTGGAAAAATCCCATGGACAGAGGAGCCTGGCAGGCTATATAGTCCATAGAGTCGCAGAGTCAGACACGACTGAAGTGACTTAGCATGCACACACGCACACTTTAACACATTATAAATTTATAAATGAAAACAAACGGGATAAGTTTCCGAGTGGGAATGCAAAATCCACACAAATTTCTTTGTGTGAGGCTGCTGGTAGGCAGTTATAGACATATTCCTTACTGGCTGTGTATGCCTTACGGGTAAGTTAATCAACTGCCTTGAGCCTCAGTTTCAGGATTTATAAAAAGGGGATGAATGTAGTATAACAAGCAGTCTCTACCTGATGGAACTTGTTAAGGATTGAAAACATTGATACATACTAACTGCTTAACACAGTGCCTGGCACACAAGTGCTCACAACATGTTAGCTGTCCTTGTTAAGTTCCAAGAACCTCCCTCCTTCCATTTGTCAACACATCTCTGTATCTGGGAGCATCCAACAAAAAAAAGTCTGTGGTTAGATTTAGGGCTTCGTTTAAGAGTCTTACCACACTGCCTGGATGACCAAAATAGGAAAACAAGGTCAGGCCACAGGGTTGTTACAGAAGCAAAATGAGAAATGGATCCTCTTCATTTAGCTGCTGCCACTGTCTCTTCCCCTGGGAGAGAATCTTCTGCTGCCTCGGTTTCTTCATCTGTATAATGAGATGAAGCCTTCATACCTGCCTGTAAGGCTGTAGTAAGATCCTGGCACAAGAAAGCACTTTGTAAACTGGAAAGCATAATACATCTGAGTCACTTACTGATTAAGAGCATGGGTTCTGGAGAATCTAGAGAGAGTGACTTGAGACAAGTTATCGTATCTGACTTAGGTCCCCTATAAAACCGGAGCAGTAAGAATATCTGCTTCAGGGATAGTAGTGAGGAACCAGTGAAACAATATAAGTAAGTGGGGCCTGCTGCTGCTGCTGCTGCTAAGTCGCTTCAGTCGTGTCCGACTCTGTGCGACCCCACAGACGGCAGCCCACCAGGCTCCCCCGGCCCCGGGATTCTCCAGGCAAGAACACTGGAATGCGTTGCCATTTCCTTCTCCAATGCATGAAAGTAAAAAGTTAAAGTGAAGTCGCTCAGTCGTGTCCGACTCTTCGAGACCCCATGGACTGCAGCCTACCAGGCTCCTCTGTCCATGGGATTTTCCAGGCAAGAGTACTGGAGTGGGGTGCCATTGCCTTCTCCGCCCAACTGCTGGGAGTTATTATTATTACTAGGACGACTAATCCACTCATTGGACCTCTCACCCCCAAAGATCAAGTGAAAAGACTGATATTAGCAGCGACGGCAACACTGACCCAGTAACTGTGTCCTGTAACCAGCTTGGGTGACCTTGGGCAAGTCTCTGACCTCCAAACTTTGGGTTCCGTGATCACAAAATGATCCCCTGGGCTCCTACAGCTCTTCCACTCCGCTGTGAAGGTGGCCGGAACAAAGGCCACCCGCTCCCCAACCTGTCCCCGAGGGGGTCGGGGAGAGCACAACTCAAAATTCCTGCCGCTCAACTCTCTTTGCAGCGCGACAGCAGGAGCGCCCGGGTCTCTACCGCGAGGAGATGCGTCCAACACTCCGCCGCCACCGCTCGCTTCATCAGTGACTAAGCTTGTCGCTGCCCGCCAAAGTTTTCCCAAGCGCCCGGAGAATTCGGCCGCGGTTCAACCCCGGGAAGACCACGGAGAAATAGGACGTGGAGCGTAGGGGCCCGGCCCTGGGAATCTCCCAGAGCCGCCCACGCGGCCCGGTGGGGAGTGACAGGTGCGACGCGGAGCCGCTTGGGCGGGCAGGCAGAGAGGGACCTCGGACGCCGCGCGACGGAGGCAGCGGCCGCGCGCTCTCCGCTGGCCGCTCCCTTCAGGCACCCCCCGCCCCCCGCCGACCCCGCGACCCTCGCTCGGCTTCCGGACACGAGGCGCCCCCCGGAGCAGCTCCCGCACGGCCTGCCGGAGCCCTGCCGCCGGGCGGGGCTGAAACCCGCAGCGCCCGGAAGGGTTGCGGACGGCCGCGGCGACCGCGCGCGCGCCGGTTCCTCCCGCGTGAGACGGGGGCTGGCCGGTGGCGGGCTGTGTGTGAGGAGAAGGTGGGCGCACGCGCACCCGCGCGCGCCGCCGTAACCCCCTTCCTCCCCGCGGGCGCCCCCCCGCCCCCCGCTCTCCCACCCACCCCACCCCACGACTCACCGTCGATGTCCCCCAGGGTCAGCTCGTCGCCCAGCTCCGTCAGCGTCTCCATGGTCTCCAGACCGCCTAGCTCGCCGCTCCCGTCCATCGCCCGGCTCGGCGCAGAAGACCACCTCCCCCGCGCCCCACGCCTCCTCTGCCGTCCCGCTCAGGGAGACGCGGGGGCGGTGCCGCCGTCGCCGCCCATGACACCCAACAGCCCCCGCCGGCTTACCACTTCAGCGGCCTGTGCCAGCCGCCGCCATGTTTGCGCCGCGCGGGACGGGGGCGGGGCGGCGGTGCCCCGCCCCCAGCCCGCGCCCTCCATGGCCCCGCCCCCCGGGCCGGGCGCCCCCTTGTTTGTTGTCAATGGGACCAGGCCGGTCGTGGCCAATCGGCGCGCGGGCCGGCGCGTGGGGTGATGGCGCGTCGACGATCAGCAGCTCAGATTTGCATAGCGAGGCCCCACCTCTGGCGGCTCTTAAGCGAATACGTAGAGCGAGTCCCCCGGGTCCTCAGACCAACCTTCTTTCCCCCTATGATTAAAGGAACCGTTCCCTTTTCTCTTGGTTTGGCTCCGCGAGCTAACTCGGTCCACCTGCTAGGGGTGGAAGGGTTAACGCCGTCCGCCCCGCGTCCGCCTGGAGCCCCCCGGAGCACATTACGTCATCCTCCCAGCTGTCATCCTCCTCTCCCCGCCCGCCCCCCCGCCCCGCCTCGCTGCCCAGCCCTCTGGAGCGGGCAGAAGCAAAACGACCACCAACACTGGGCCACCCCGACCCCGAGGAGTTTGGAGATGGTCTCTAATCACATTCCTCCCAAGCCTTTCTACGGAGACTCGCTAACTGCCCGAGTGCGGAGCGTTTGTTTTCTGAACTCTGCGCCTTTGCATCTGCCGCGACCACGTGTTTACTCCAGCGGTCTCCCCCTGGGTACCTCCGAACCTCCTGCAGTCCTTTAAGATCGTGCCAGTGCCCCGGAACCACCACAGGGCTTCTAGGGGTGCGGTGCGAGCACGACATTTTGACAAAGAGTTTCGCAGATTCTGAGGCGCAACCTACCCACGGATTCCCACTTCTTCAACCACCTCACTTCCCCACCTCGCAGCTGGTCACGATGTAAACAAATGTGCAGGTTTCTAGGAATTTATACTAAGGAATAAAAGTACGAGTGCTCCGAGAAGTGCGCAAGCACATGTGTTCAAAGGTGTTCATCACGGAGTCCCCTGTAACCTGGAAAAACTGGGAAGCTCAATATGGACCTGATGAATACATTACATCCACACAACGTAATACCATGGCATCGTTAAACATTACATACTCAAATGTATATCTATTGACAAAGACTTTCACAATATATTGTTAAAAGGGAAAAGCTGTCTCACTAGTCGGTGAGACAGCAGTTGCCTGGTGGTCAACTTAAAATCGAGTTCACAGGTTGGGTGGAGGTAACCATATGGACATATGGATCCACTTATGAACCCTGTGACTTTGGGCTGGTTAAATAACTTGTTTTGTTTTCCTTCTCATTTTTGTCATCTCTAAAAAACGAGGGGAACAGTGCCCCTTTGGAGTGGTGAAGATGAAATGAGATCACTTGCACACTCATTTGATAGTATTTATTGACTATCTCTGTGGCAGGCAAAGAGACAGTTCCTGCCCTCTGAGAGCTTCCAGTCCGTTGAATTAAACAGACACTGATATTTAAGAGGAAACCTAAAATCCTGTGGTGACAACTGCATCTGGTATAGCCAGGGGAACACACAAGGCAAACAGAGGCCCTGAGGCAAGAGGAGCTACTGCAAGCCAGCCCGTGGATAAGGCCTGACACACAGCACTCACACAAGACAGCCACTGTACTGGTAACTGAAAAATCACATGTGATCTGTGTGCACATGAAGGGCAAAAAGGATGGAAGGTCCAACAGGTGAGCGGCAGTTATGGTTATGGAGTGGTGAGATTAGGGTGAATCATACTTTCTTCTTGGCGTATCAGTGTTACTTAAAATTACTTTTTATAATCAACATGTATAGCAAAGTACCTTATGGGGAGGGTAGGGGAGACACAAATGTTCTTTTCATTGTTTACATGCAGGAGAGTTGATATAGATGATAGAAGTCTCACCTTGAAACAGAAAACCAAACCCTGCTGCCCTGCTCTGGCCACACGCTGAGCTGGACAATGCCACCTTCAACTCCACTATTCAGTGGCTCTCGCAGGGCTCCCACACCAGGGGGTAGTCTGCTGGCACACCACACCATGTACTTTCACTTTGGTTCAATGCCCCGCCCATCCCAGAGCCTCAGGAAGCTACTGCAGAGGGCTGCCTGAGCACCAGGTCAGGTAAGTGGGCACAGTGCCTCCCACTCTGCAGCTGTTCCCTCAGCTCCCAGCTAGACCTGCCCAGGGAAGAGGAAAGCAGAGTGGTTCTGTTTGTACCTTTCAAGGTGTCAGAGGGGAAAACGTGGGCTCATTGGAGGGTGGAGAGGAAGGCATCAACCGAGATGGAGAGAAATGAAGGTGTAGAAGGAAGAGTTCCAGAGGATAAAGGTGCTAAAATGGGGCAGAAGTGAAGACTGGTTAAGACTGGGGCCCCTCTCTCTCTGGCGTGCATACAGTGGGCGCTCACCACATCTCTGGGATGAATGAAGAACCATCAGAGAAGAGCTCTTGGCACTGAGAAACCAGGCCCCAACCTCAGAGAAGCAGTTTAGGGCTGGGCAGAGGGTTCAGGCATTATCAAAGTCATTACACCAATGAAGCCACAGCACAGGGAAGGGGTGGGCCAGGGTCACTCACCAAGTCTGACAGGCTAAGACCCTGGGTTTCCCTTGGGCTCCGTTAGTGGTGGGATATTGGGGATAGCTGTGTGTCTCTTCCCTGGCTTGGCAGTCAAGAGACAGAGCTAGAATTCCCCCAGAGCCCCTCCCTTCTCTGCCTGGGAGGGGCATGACTGAAGGGCGGCTGCCTACTCAGGGCCTGAGTCCCTCTGCAGCTCCCCACCCCGCTGGCCCTGGTCTCTGCTTACAGGCCTCCTGACACAGGGGGCTTGCTGTCTGGCCCATCCAACCCGGGAGCAGCCCTTCTGCTACAAAGTACAGCCTCCTGCAGAGCTGCAGCCTGTCCCCCCAACAGCGCCCCCAACAGGCCCAGGGGCTCCCTGCACTGCTAGAGAGGACAAGTTGATTCTTCCCTGGGCCTGCCTGCTCAATGACTGTCCCTCAATACCTGAGGACAGAGACCAGGCTGCTCCAAGACTGTCTTGGGCTAAACACCTTCCCAGGAAGGGTACTTCTGGTCCCGTCCCAACACTGACTCCTCATCAAGAACGGTGCTGAGAAGGGAACAGGAGGCCAAAGCCAAGCCTCTGCTTTGCTGCCCTGCCAGGGCCTGAGGCTCCTCCTGGGTAGGCAGAACATTCTCTAAGGCGGTCTGTACAGCTGAGGGCTCCTGACCCCCCTGCCCAGGCCCCCTTTACCTGCTCCGTGGAGAGGCTCACATCTCCCTGGGGCCCAAGCCAGCCTCGGTCTGCCCAGAGCATTTGCTGTCTTTTATTTTCTCTGCAGGGGGCTAGGACCTGTGCCCGGCAACCCAGTGACACAGCGGGCCCAGCAGCAGGCATGACACCTCTGCACACGGCTCAGAGCCTAGTTCTGCCGCCTCCCTGTGAGGAGTGGCCGCCAGCGGGCCAAACCCACGGTGGTGCGGGAGGGAGTCCAGCCCAGGATCCCTCCTGCTTCCCCCAGCATCTCCACAGGGTTAGGTCTGCAAAACAGCACCCTCTGGAAGATCCCTTGGCACCCCTCCGAGGAGGTCCCTGGGAGGAACTCCAGCCTTCTGTGGCCCAGTCCCTTCAGTGAGGGCTCGGAGCCAGCCCCAGGGGGCCAAGCAGACTCTGTCCTCCTCTCTGAAGGCACTAGCGCTCACCATCAGCGGCGCTCACCATCAGCTACGCTTCTGCACTGTCCTTTTTCCTCCCAATTGGCCGCCTCCTGGTCCCATGAGCCCTGGCCCGCTACAGGGCTATAACTCAGACTGTGATCTTGAGATCCGAGGGCCTTTTCGGATCTCTTTCCGCTTCTCTTCTTTCTTCCGGCGTTTCTCCTCTTCCCTCAGGGCCTTCTGGAAAGGGTCAGTGCTGGAGATGAACTGAGGGGAAAAGCAGAGAGGTCTATTAGGTCAGTTGGCAGCAAAGAGTATGGTCTGAGCTAGGCTGCTGTGGGTACAGGAAGGTCACTGAGACACAGGCCCTGGCCTTGGGGGAAGCCCACGGACATGGAGCTAGTAAATGGGCTCGGGGAAAACTGCTGAGTGGGTCTCAAAAGATTAAGCAGGAGCTTGCCAAGCCAACAGGGTGAGGGAAGAGGACATTCCAGGAAGAGGGACAGGTGTTGAACCTGCACAGCACATTTGAGAAACAAGCGACAGACTGCACTCGGGGTAAAGGGGGCTGAGTGCCCAAGACCCACCATGGGCCCCCAGAGCCTTTTGTGGGAGGGGGCAGTCAGCGAGCCTAAGACAACAGGGGTCCTACTGCTTGCGGACAAGCTGCAAGGTATAGGCAAGGAAGTATATAGAAAGCAGCTGGATCAGAAGTTAAACTGTCCGACCTGGAAACAGATGGAAAGAAGATGACAGTGATGCCCAGGCTTGTGGCTTCCCTAGTGGGTACAGGGTGGTACCCAGTGAGAAGACAGGAACATGTGGTGTGCTGGGTGGGAGGAGGACGGACTCTGGCCGAGGCAACCCCCAGGCCCTCAGCTCTTCCTCCCCGACTCTCCAGATTGGTTCATCTGAACCCAGGGCTTCTGTCGCACTTCTACAGTCCGTCACCCCTCAGATTTGCATCTCCCTATCTAAATGCCTGTCTGACACCTCCACATGTGTGCAAATGTGCCCCGAACTCAGCATGGCTCCATCTCCCCAAAACCCAGTCCCCTTCCAGAGTCCGTGTCCTCGTGAACAGCAGAGTCCCAATCCCAGTCAGCAAGTAGGGCAGAGACGAAGCATCACCCCCACCCGCCCCCCACTTCCCCAGCCGCAGGTCCAAACCATTCACAGTCCATTGCCAAGGTCTGGCCCATTTTAACCCCTAAGTCTCAAACCCATCTCTTCTGTCTCACCTATCATATCACTAACCCCATCACCACCCCCCTACACCTCTCCTGATAAACCTCGGCACATCCCAGGATCTCTCCACACCCACTTTGGTCCCTCTGAAGCCATTTTCCTCGCTGCAGTCAGGTATTTTCAAAATGTAAATCGGACTCCTGCTGAAACCCTTCCTTGACTCTCCACACAGCTCTATCTGCAGGCCCACCCTGCCCACCCCTTCTCCTCGCATTTCTGGCTCCTGGGTTCCTTTGTGCCCACTTCCAGCCCTCTGCACATGCTGTGCCCCAGGCCCAGGACGCTCTTCCTGGCCCCCACCCTCTTTGCCACAGTAGCTGTAGCTCAGTGGTTCCCATCCCTGGGGTGACTCCTGCCCTGACTTTCCCTGCTGGGGCTGTCTCCTCCAGTTCCTTCTCAGTGCTTCTCCCCTGCAACCACCTGCTTCTGTGACACCTGCTTCATGCCTGTTGCCCCCACTGGATCACACTCTCCCCAAGGACAGGTGGATAGTGTGGGGTACGGCTCACTGTGACACAAGCCCCCAGTGTGTCTGATGGGCTGACAGATGGCACTTAGTATGTATTTTTTTAATGAATGAATGAATCATGTTAGAGTATGAAATACAGTAATATCCACAACTCAGATAACTCTGTTGGGAAATATGCCCCTTTTACTTGTTCATATGGTAAATATGATGTTGGTCAAGGCAGATGTTAATAACAAACTAGGAGCTCCACCTTGTGGAGTAATCCACCTACTGTGTTAGACTGAACCGTAAGTTTGGAGGATGGGGTGAAGCCAGAGAAGTGCAGCCCAGAGAGGGTAGTGATCTGCACAGGTCACACAGCCCCCAAGCCTCCCAAGCTCCCTGCCCCGTGCTTCCCCGATCACACTGCCTCCTATCCCTACCAGTTATTTCGGATCCTGCAAGGAGGAGCCAGGAGACCTCTTGGGCCAGAGGACCCCATCCTCTGGCTCTGGCTGGGGAAGGACCAGTCAAGAGATCCTGGCCCCTCCAGCCCCAGCAGGTTGGGTCAGCAGAGAAACAGCGCCTAGTCCATTCCTGGCTCTCCTCCCAGCTGGGCCTGGCTAATACCTACTTTAAATTCGGATGCTGACGTCCAGCAGGCCCTCCCTGCTGCCTGGCAATCCAGGATGTTGCCCTGGTCCACTCCCTGTCCTGCTCTCCTAGACAGACCTTCTCCTCGAGCCTCCATCTCTCCTCCCCTCCTCACTCACAGACCGTGACCTTGCTTCCTGTTTCACAGAGAATGAAGACGCTAAGGAGACAGCTTCCGTGAGCCCCCGCCGCCACACCCACGGACCCATGCTGCTGTGCCCACGCTGCTCTTCCAGGCGAGGCCACCCCTCCCCCAGGCAGCAGCTGGCCTCTCTCTCCCTCCTCACCTCCTCAGGGATGAGGCTCCAGTGACTCTCCCAGCCCTACACCGGGGGTTCTTCCCCACCCCTGCCATGGGTGGGTCCCCTCAACATGCAAATGTGGTGTGGTCTCTCCCATCCGACTAAGATATCCCCTGGAACCCATGCCCTCCTCCAGTTAGTCTCCCGTTGGGTCTGCTCCCCTTGAAGACACATCTCTTTACAAAAGGTAACAAGGACATACTGCACAGCACAGGGAATTACAGCCTCTGTCTTGTAATAACTTTTAATGGAGTATAACCTGTAAAAACACTGAATCACTACGCTGCACACCTGAAACTAACATTAAAAACAAAAACAAAAAAAAAAGAGTAACTTTTCAAAAGAGTCAGCTGTATTTGATGGGACAAGTCTACTTCCTTTCATCTCCTTCTCTTGAAACTCAGTCTTTTATCCCCTCCACTTGACCAAAAGACCTCTTACCCAGCTCTCTGAGGGCTGGTCTCCACGCTGCTAAGTTCGGTGGCCGATTCTCAGCCCCACCTTCCTGACCCTCCAGCGGTGTCCGATGGCACGTCCACTCTCTCTTTCCTGTCACGTGGCCTCAGGGAATCGATTCCCTCTTGGGTCTGCTACTACTCCACTGACTGATCCCTCTTGGGGTGCTCTGTGAGCTCCTCCTCACTCTCCCATCTCTAACTGCAGGCACATCCCAGGCCTTGGTCCTCAGACCACCGCTCTATCTGCCCCGTCCCTCTACCCCCTGGAGTGATGGGACATGGTGTGTCATCGGCACGACTCTCACATTTGCAGCTCTGGCTTTAATAAGCTCTCCCCTGAAATCTAGTCCTCCTCCTTGACACCAGTCATGTCAAAATCATTTACCTCCTTGACATCTTCATTCAGATGCACATTAGGTCCAGAAACAAGGCATTGATCCTCAATCCAGCCCTAAAACTTGCCCTACCACTTTGCCCATCTGGTGGAAAATAGCAACCCCATTCTTTCAAAATTATCAAGTCATCCTTAGTGCCTCTCTTTCACTCCATATTTGCTTCCTTAGTAAATTTTACTGGCTCTACCTTCAAAACAGAACCAAAATCTCACCATTCCCAACAGCCCCACTGTTGTCACCCTAGTTCAAGCCACTGTTAACTCCAAACAGACCAGCACAGCGGTCTCCTCACCAAGATCTGTCTCTACCCTGGTCCTCACACTATTTGCCACGCGGCTGCCAGGCTGACCCCTAAAAGGGCTAAGTCAGAGCCCCTGGCCCTGCTCCTCTGTGTCCTGGAATAAACACCAAAGCCTTGGAGAAGACCTGCAAGGATCTTATGATCTGGCCTACAACTCTGACCTCCCCTTCCCATGCCCCTGCCCTTCCAAATACGCTTCCAACTCAAGGCCTTTGCACTCGCTACCCCTCCAGTCTGGAAAGTTCTTCCCCCAGAGATAGGGCTGGCTCGCTTGCTGCTTTCAGATCTTTGCAGTTAGAACCTCCTGTGTCCAAGTCACATGAAACAGCAACAATATCCTCACCTTATCCCTGGAATTCCTTAACCACGTGCTTCTGCCTTTTCCTCCGTCGCCCTTGTCACCATCTACCATGGATTTTTTATTGACTGTCTGTCTCCTCCAACCAGAATGCCTTTCCCAGGTGGGCAGAGCCAGAGGGCTTCTCTGGTGGCTGGGATTCAGCAGATGCTCACTAAATGTTGAATAAAGGCATGCGCTCTTCCTCTGAGCCTTCATGCAAGCCAGTCCCTCTCCCTGGAAGGTCTTCCCTGAGATGGTCCACCTGGCAACTCTTACTTGTCCCAGAGCCTCTGCCAGCTGCTTCCACAGGTTTCCTCTCATGGGTCCCGTGGCTCATGATACTTCCCTCTTCCACTGGCTCCAATGATCACGCTCGACTGGGACTGTGCTTCTCTGCTACCTTCCTCAGCAGTCTGTAAGCATCTGAACAGCACAGAGAGGGCCAGCTCCCTCTGGATGGGGACAGTGGCCAGCCCAAAGCCTGATACAAGCTGGCTCTAGTATCATAAGTAGGGGCCCTCCCAGAACACCCACTGGTATGGAGGCAGTGCATGGGGGGAGCTGAGTAAACCTGGGCTGTTGCTGGCCTCCCCAAGTGGATACCTCAAAGAAACTGCCAGGATAGGCCCTGGGCCCCAGAGAACTTGATGGGGCTCTCCTATCTCACCTTGCCCACCCTGTCCAGCCCCTAGGGGCCCAGGAGGCCAGGACTGAGCCCAGTGTGGACTTCATGGACAGGAATTCTGGTCCCCCAGCCCATCCACCCTGCACCAGGCTGGGAGCCAGGCAGGACTGGGGTATTTGGGGTGGGGGCAGGGGCTGGCCTCCCAGGAGCCCTACAATGCAGGTTCCGTGAGGGGCTGGTGCTGTGCAATAGAGCACAGATGACCTTTAAAAAAAAAAAAGGTCATCTCAGAACCTTGCTGGCGGAGGGGTCTACAATGGATACTGTAAAGTGAGTAAAATCTTGGGACCGTCCCCAGCCGATGAGAAGGGAAGTGTGCTGCTTCTGTACGGCTATATCCAAGCAGAGCATATTATGATGACACTAAACACACCTCTCTGGAGCCTGTTCTCTCTGAGGCCCACCTCCTGTGGGAGAGGCATTCATTTCATGATCTGCAGGGCAAGGAGAGCCAGCATCACAGCAGGAAAACATCTCCATGAGAGCCCGCGCTGGGAAAGGCAAGCTGCCACGGCCTGGAGCCTGCCTGCGTGTCCCTGCTGGGTACACCAAGAATCAGCCCTGCTGCTCCTGTCCAGGCTGTTTATCAGGGCTGTGGTGGCAGCAAGCTGCCGTGCAGGGTGTGTCATCTTGGTTTCACATGAAGGGGAGGCAGCTATGCTAGTGTGAAAAACCGTATTGCCCACTCCAATACCTGAAGCAAAGCCACTAGTTCAACAGGGCCCTGGAGTCAGAGGTTCCTCTACTCAGGAACTCCACTGATTGTTCACCTGAATGTAGTGCTAATGGTGCTCTTAACCAAGCTGGCCTGACTGCTCTTTTGAAGGGCCTGTGTCTAAGACTGGCCCTTGCCTGGTGTCTGGGAACCAGGATTCTGGGAGGGATTTCCATTACCCTGACTGATAAGAGTGGCGCCCTGCGCCTAAACCGTACAAAAGTGTGGTTTATGCCACAAACACGTGCTTCCCTTCTGGAGTGTGGAATTTTGGTATAAGTTAGGCAGAGGATCAGAAAAGGCAATGGCACCCCACTCCAGTACTCCTGCCTGGAAAATCCCATGGACGGAGGAGCCTGGTGGGCTGCAGTCCATGGGGTCGCGAAGAGTCGGACATGACTGAGTGACTTCCCTTTCACTTTTCACTTTCATGCGTTGGAGAAGGAAACGGCAACCCACTCCAGTGTTCTTGCCTGGAGAATCCCAGGGACAGGGGAGCCTGGTGGGCTGCCGTCTATGGGGTCGCACAGAGTCGGACATGACTGACATGACTTAGCAGCAGCAGCAGGCAGAGGGTGCCTATGTGACTGGTCCCTGGTAAAAACTCTGGGTGCTGCGTCTTTAACTGGCTCTCCTAATAGATGACTTCTCATACATGTTTTCATAACCTGTTGCTGGGGGAATAAAGTGTGGCCCGTGTGACTCCACTGGGAGAGACACGTCAAAGCTTGTGTCCAGGTTCCCTTAGACTTCATCCCAGGAGCCTTTTACCTTTTTTACTGCTGATTTTATTGTGGATCCTTGCACTGTAATAAATCAGAGCCTTGAGGATGACGACACACAGGAGTATTAACCAGTGACTCACAGGACTCAGTCCTCCCGGCAAATCACCAACCTGGGGGTGGGTTTCTATGGGTGGCAGCAGCCATCCAGCCCCAGGGATGATGCTGGGAGACCAACTGTCATCAAGTCCAGTAAGACAACAACCTGAATTAAAAGCCGTGACTCTTGCCTAGATAGTATTTCTAGCGACCAGGCATGCTGTATTCTTACTGACTGTTGTCAGCATCCTAGCCATCTGGTCTGGCAGATAAGCAGGCTGCAAACTGGTAGGTCACACATGGCCATCCCTCTCGGGGGCCATGACCTGTGGAAACAAACCGTGGTTGACAACAGGACAGTCTGGGTCACTCGTTTAGATGCCCGTAGCCAATTCTCTGATGAGACTGACCAGAATCAAACTGCTGATCGAGCTGACACTGCCCAGTTGACTGGCACTGCCACCTATACATGTCACTGTACTAGATATGGCAGTACACCCACCACCACGGACTGACATAAAGCAGAGGACTCTGAATCTCTGATTCAACCACCTAGAGACCCTGGATGGAACAGTATGGCCCAAGATCATCAGAATAATGATCACCTGGGGGACTTCACTGGCACTCCAGTGGTTAAGACTCCACACTTCTACTGCAGCGGGCATGGGTTCAATCCCTGGTCAGGGAACAAAGATCTCACATGCTACATGGCACGCCCCCCTTCTCCGAAAAAATAATAATGACCACTTGGCTAAGTACACTCCTTCCCAAGTCCCCTTATAGTGGCCCATGTGGGCCAAGATGGGAAATAGGTGTCTGTGAAAATTTTGCAAAAAATGCTCTTGTCCCACTCACTTCTAACCCTTTAAGACAAAAAGTCTAGGTGAAAGTAGGGAATAACTGGAGAAAAGTGAAATTATAGGTCCTGGGATGTGACATGTTGATTTTGCAGCAATATTCTAGGGGGGACTGCCTTAGCCCCCAGGAGGCATGGGGAACAATTAATTCTCTTTGTCCCTTACAGGCCAGCACTGCCGCCTGGCCAAACAATCCTAGGGTTCGTGCAAGCCAAGTGGCAGCTGCAGTTGAGTCAGACCAACTGTCCAGTGTGTCATTCTCAACCACGTGACAGGAAAATTCACATAGACGAGGTCACTGCTAAACTATTTGGCTCTGCCTGCTGCCATGAAAGGCAGTTCTCGAAGTAACCCTGCGCAGACACACAGACCAGTCCAACCTTGCTTCAGTCCAACCTTGGTATGAATCCTTCCGCCTGTCCTGATCCCTGATCAACCTTGGGTTATACCACACAGGGCAACTGAGGCAACTGAGCAACTCCATGGTAACACTGCCCCCATTGTTTAGCTCAAACAATGCAATGGTGACCCAAATCAAGTGGGAGACAGTGGACCATGGAATGCCTCCCCAATGCAGATGAAGATGGCTTTGGGTCTACCTACTGGCCCCAGTACCAGGCTTCCCTGATGGCTCAGTGGTAAAGAATCTGCCTGCAATGCAGGAGACTCAGGAGATGCAGGTTCGATCCCTGAGTTGGAAAGATCCCCTGGAGAAGGAAATAGCAACCCACTCCAGTATTCCTGCTGGAAAATCCTATGCTCAGAGGAGCCTGGAATGCTATAGCCTGTGGGGTCGCAAAAAGCCGAACACGACTAAGCAACTGAACATACACACAAACTGGTCCTGGTAGCCACTAGCAATGACACTGAAGATCAGCAGCTCGGTCTAAACTCTTGTGTGGGTAGTAAGAGATAATAGATTGGTCTCAGATGACATCCTGATTTTCTAATATAAGATCTACTGATCCCCTAGGACTTCTCAGAGCTGGTTGAGTTCAGGACTGGAGAATATGGTTAAGATCAACACTGCACGTGGCCTCATCTTGCTAGTTACAGTCCTACTGACAGCAGTCGGAGACGAACTAAACAAACGTGGTCCTGGTCTCTTCTGATCAGATTATGATATGGAATAAGGCATTCATGTAGAAATGTGAGTTAAGCCAAGACACACAGGGCTGGTGGATGGACTGTTGTCTCTGGTGGTGGTGGGAGTGTGTGTAGAATCCTCTCTATGGCCCTGAGCATCCCTGCATTCTTGCTGGGTACACCTGACCCCTCTGTACCTGGGCCATTTCTTAGGCCGTGCTTACAGAAAGCAACCTTGAAGGATGAGGTGATGTCTGTCTACAAACAAAGACCAGGTTTGCTTCTGTTCACTATAAAGGTGATGGATTTCCCAAGCTTGGTGTTCCTCAACTTGATACAAACCCACTGGCATCTGTCTGGACCCCTCTGCTTCACCTCTCTCCCCCAACCAAGACTTGGGAAATAAGGCAAACCTGTATGACCAGGTTAACAGCAACTGCTTTTGCTGTAATGAACTCTGATGTCTCTAACCTGTCAGCATCCATGAAACAGCAGCAAAATCCTAGACCTTCAGCAGTACCCTGACACCTGGGGAGAGCTTGTCCTTTGCGGAGGCCAGTCCTCCAGCCCTTCCTTCCCAGCCACTCTGACCCCACCCTCCCCTCTGCTGTCTGTCCTGCTCCCCCTGCGGCCTCCAGCCCTCAGAGCCCACTTCAGCTCTAGGATGAGAACACGTGCAGAAACGTGGGACAGAAAGCTGGTTAGGTGCTCAGAGGCTCAAGGGCAGAGAAGCAGGGCCTAACCTCTCCTATGGCTTCCCTACCATTCACCTGGCGTGAACAGTGCCTACTGTGTCCTGGGATGGACGTCTTCATAGCCCCTGACTGCCCCTCATAGCTGAGGTTCACCCTGCATGGACAGAGAGGAAGCTGAGCCTAAGACAGGGCCAGCAGCTTGCCCAAAGGTACCAGTGAGTGAGAGGTAGGTTAGACCCAGACCCAGGCACTTCCGGCTCCAAGTCCAAAGCCCTCACACTCCACTCTAGGTGCTGCAGCTCCTGCTGGCCCTGGCCTCCCAGGGCCCGGCAGACGCAGTGCAGACAGGGCCACAGGCCCCAGCAGCTCACCTCTGTGCGGTCTACTTTAAATGGGTTCTGGAAGTCAGAGTGTTTCTCGGTGATCCCCAGCTCCTGGGCCATCTGCGGATGAGGAAAAGCTAGTCATCCTCTGCCTTCTCCAGCATCTTGCTCACCTGCAGGCCATTCCCTCCAAGGCTGGGACAGATGTGTGCCAGGTGATGACCCCCAGGCATCAAGGTCAACAGAGAAGCCCTTGAAATGGCACCTCAAGGTGGCCCGAGGTTTATCACAGAAAATGCAACCAAGGGTTGACATTTAGGCCCCACTGAAGCAGGCTCATGGTGCAATCACATAGAGGGCTCCCGGACCTCCTCCGCCCCAGTCCTTACCAGGCCGAGGATGGGTGAGTGGGGGCCCTGGTCAAAGACGCCTGACTGGTTGCAGAAGCTGATGCCCCAGCGGATGAGGAGGTTCCAGTTGGAGTTGTGGTCAAAGTAGTGGTGCACAATCCTTGGGAAGCGCAGCACCACGTCGCCAAAGAAGGCCGTGTTCTCCACCACTTGGGAGAAAGCTAGCGAAAGGACTCTGGTGAGCGGCTGGCAGAGATGGCCCTCTGCAGCCTCCTGGCCAGCCCTACACACCCTCGAGGACAGCGACAAGCCCGCTAACCAGAGAAGGGAATAGTGCCTGCTGCACACAGGCTGACCACATGTGCAGTGAGTACAGAGGGATTCCTGTCATCAAATCATCAAAACCACCTTCAGAGGGAGATGTGGCTGTAATTCCCATTTCACACATGGGAAACTGAAGCTGACAGCTAGTGAGCAGCAAACCTGGGCTGCAAACCCAGGTCTGCCTGACTCCAAAGGACATGCTTCTTCCCTGTACCTCGCAGCTCAGAAGCCTCATTTGCCATGGAGACCAGAGAGGGGTGCCATTGCACAGATGGAGGCATATGCATCCCATGAGGCTTTGCTGGGCCTAACCTCCCCAACTTGGTACCATAATGTCCAGAGCTGGGCCCTGGTATTAACTAGTGTCTGTGAGGGGTCAGTTCTGTTAGGATGGCCAGGGAACACATCAGGGCTTGTTTTCTTTTTAGTATATGTCCAATTTTATTTTAAATGTTTAAGTTCTTATTTTGAAATAATTTTAGACTTACATAAAACACCACACAATTCCTTTACTCGGCTTCCTCTAATACTATCATCCTTATATAACCATTGTACAAACCATCTAAGACAGGAAATTAACATCAATACAATACTATTAACTAATCCCTAGACCTTATTTGATTTTGGTCAGTTTTTCCACCAATATCTTTTAGTCAACAGATCAGTTTGAATTTAGTGTCCATTACGGTGGAAGGTTCCCCTGACCCAGGCTAGCGTGAAGAATACTAACTATACATCCAGCCCTGGTTGTGGGGGGGCCTGTTTGAGTGACCCCCATAGATAAGGCCCAAGTCCTTACCAGCACTGGCCAGACCACACTAAGAGATAAGGGGACTCCTCCAAAGATATGCCAGGCTGGGTCTGAGACAAGTGGGGCAGGGACCTCTGGGCTTCAGAACAATCTTGAATCACAAAGAACTCAGGAATTCACTAGGTTTATAGGTAAGAGCCAGGCAAACCACCTGTACTCTTTCCCTTGGAAACTGGAGTCGATGGTGCCTTCCTCAGTTACAGTAGAGATTAGAGATGGTATCTGCCCAGCATTCAATATGTAAAGGCTACTTCTGTCCTATCTCAGACAGTGTGACCTAACACACTTTATTGTTAGAATGTAACCAGTTAATGGGGAGAAATTACCACTGGAGAGAAATTCCTGGAAGAGGAGATGAAGGGATATAGAATATTCTTTTGTTTATGTTGGTCCCACCTTGTCTCACGGGGAAGGCAATGGCACCCCACCCCAGTACTCTTGCCTGGAAAATCCCATGGATGGAGGAGCCTGGTGGGCTCCAGTCCATGGGGTCGCGAAGAGTCGGACACGAATGAGCGACTTCACTTTCACTTTTCACTTTCATGCATTGGAGAAGGCTATGGCAACCCACTCCAGTGTTCTTGCCTGGAGAATCCCAGGGACGGGGGAGCCTGGTGGGCTTCTGTCTATGGGGTCGCACAGAGTCGGACACGACTGGGGCGGCTTGGCAGCAGCACCTTGTCTCAAAAAGGATTTAAGGAGGTCAAAGCTTTTAGAACAGCAGTAAAGAGTGCTGGTAACTGCTCCCATGGACCAGTCACTTCAATAGACCTGTTTTTCCCTTCTATAAATGGAAACAACCCTTGTCATCTCTACCAGAAGGGTCAGGGTGATGAAGGCAAGGATTGCGGGACTGGAAGTGGGCAAAGGCTCCTCCCTGATTCTCCTGCCCCAAGCACAGGACAACACTACATAATGTATGTGTCAGGGATACAGAACCTGGCTCTGAAACGAGCCTAGAAACACTCGGAGAATCATACTGAGTGCCCAACCACCCAAGAGGCTCCTTGAAGGTGCTGCAAGAGGGCATTCCCAGAGAGGAAAAGAAGAGTGACAAGAACAAGATGGAAGGAGCAGCTGGAGAAGATCAAGGTTGCAGGCAGGGGAAGACCGTACCATCCTTCAGTTTCTCGTCCTGGGGGAAGGGCCCGTCTGGGAGCACACCTGCAGCAGTGAGCACTGTCCGGGAGTCCTCCAGCACCTGAGGGAAGCCCGCCTGGGCTGAGTGGCTTTGCCAAGGTCTTCCCAGACCAGCCCCAGCCCTGTTTACTGAGGCCCTACTTCAAATCTTCTGTGGGTTCGCTTCCCCTTCACTGAACACCATCCCCGTGGGGAACTCCTACTCATCCATCAGTGCCCAGATCAAAGACCAGGCCTGCCATGAGCTGCCCCTTGCCTGCGTGCACCTTAAAGAGCCCCTTGAGCATGACATCCAGGATCTTGTACTGCTGGTGGACATCGTTCAGCTGTGCTAGGTTTTTCAGTGCCAATAGCTGCTCCCTCCGCTTCACCTCAAACATCTTCTTGTCTGAGCACCATTAAGTTAAGGAGCTGGCACCAGTTCTCCTGCCTGGACAATCCAGTGGTCCTGATCCAGAGGGCCCATTCCTGGCCAGCAAGTCTCTGCAAGGGGCATAGATGTGCATGGCTGGGACTTCCCAGCGAATGAATAAGCTATCTGAGAAGCATATGAATCCCGCAACATATCATTATTTCACAGAAGATTCCACACACAACAGCCTGAATACAACCGTCAGGACCTGGCTTCTGCCCTCCCCTCCCCTCCCTGTGATCTTTCCACCATCTCCCACAACCCTTCATTGTTCCCAGAACCTCCGCTCCTCTGCTCACACTGTACACTCTGTCTGGGGTGCCCTCCCACCCTTCTCTATGTTTGCACTCTTTCAAGACCCAGTTTTTAGTAGGTAGCCCAAAATGCCAGGATTTGGTCTCTACCCAGGGTCTCACACAGAAAATGCTGCTGCTGCTGCTAAGTCGCTTTAGTCGTGTCCGACTCCGTGCGACCCCATAGACGGAAGCTCACCAGGCTCCCCCGTCCCTGGGATTCTCCAGGCAAGAACACTGGAGTGGGTTGCCATTTCCTTCTCCAATGCATGAAAGAGAAAAATGAAAGTGAAGTCGCTCTGTTGTGTCCGACTTTTAGCGACCCCATGGACTGGAGCCTACCAGGATCCTCCGTCCATGGGATTTTCCAGGCAAAAGTACTGGGGTAGGGTGCCATTGCCTTCCCCGCAGAAAATGCTAGGTACAAGTAAAATCCTCAGGGTCCTCATGGTCCTGAAATATATGCTTTGCCTTCTCAATTTGTATGGGAAAACTGAGGCTCAGAAGAGAACTGACTTGATCAAAATCTGGTTAGAGTACATTACTTTTTCTCCCCGATTTCTACTGGTTGAGGGGGGGTCCTCCTCTACCCTGGAATCCCCCAAGCAACTGTGGGTACAAAGAGACCTCATTTATAGATCCCTCTAAAATACCTCCAACCCCAAAGGATACAGATCTCCAGGCTTGGGTCCAGGGAGGTCCTCAGGGTGTCTGTGACTCCTGTTCCAGACAATAGCAGGACAGACAGGGAGGTCAGGAACTGAAGAAGATCCATATCCAAGACTCTGGAGCTAAGAGAGCAACCCAGTGAAAGAAGATGAGATCCAGAGCTTGGTGTTATATAAAACAGAAAGTGAACTGAAAAGCAACTTCCCCTGACATGACACAGCCTCCAAATACCGGGAAGCCAGCTTTCGGAATCCCTGAAGCCCCAGCCCCTAGCCCAGGGCCAGGGACCAAGAGACACATGGTGAAGACATGGGATGATGGGAGGAAGAAAGATAAATGTCAGCACAGCAGCGATGTGCAGAGAACAGGTCTGGAACTCTGTGCTGGAGCCCTGGCTGTGCCTGTCTTCAGGACCTACAGAAGGCAAACTGCTCAGCCTCTCTGAGCTTCATCTTCCTCACTGCAAAATGAGGATAAGGAGGTCATCTCCCTGTTGCAGAGACAGAGACCTGGGTGAGGCACTGTGCCTGAGGAAGGAGAGTCAACATCATTCCCCCTCAGTTCCCCAACCCTGGCCTTCCAGGAGGCCCAGGGAGTCAAAAACGTGAAACTTGTAGGGTTTCCTGCTTTTCCTGACTTCTGTCATCAGAAAGGAAGAAGAGCTGCGGGGTGGGGAGGCAAGGCAGTTTTTGGGGTAAGACGGCTGTTAACTCTCCTAGGAACCACAGACACCACAAGCAACACCTGTTCCTATCTAGGCAACATTCCCCAACTATTTACTGAGTAACTTTCATGTTCCTTGAATGTTCTGGAGCCAGGAATACAGCAGGAACAACATTCCCTGCACAATAGTACTTCTATCTCTAGTAGGGTTAAGAGACTACCAACAAAATTGTAAAACAAGCACAGAAGGATAAGGAGTCAGCAAAGTGTGATATTAAAACAGCAGTCAAAGGAGGCCTCTACTCAGATGACAGCTGCCCAATTTTACCAACGTGGAGATGAATGCACAGAAAACTGAGGTGAGTGACCAAATCACTTATAGATCACTCACAGATTTTCCAGTTAAACTAAGAGTCTTAATGAACAGGCTATCTCAGAGCTGGCCACTGTTCTACCGGGACACCTGCCTCAGGGGAGAGATGCTCAGTTATTGGCAGTGACCGCTCAGAGGTCAACAAGAGAACCAACTCTGTCCCGTGCAGATCAGAAAACTGAAGCCCAGAGAACGTGAGGAAATAGTTCAAGCTCATCCAGAGCCCTACGTTCCACCGTCATATTCCAGACTCAAGGGAACCAAACCCTGGTTAAGGCGAAACGTGAGAGTCAGGGAATATCAGATGGCCGGTAATGACTGAAGCGGGGAAGACGTGGGAAATGAGAGAGGTGACTTGGTGGTGGGTTCTGAGCGGGCCACTCGGGCTTGCAGACCAAGGATGCCACGCGTGTCTTTAGAGATCCTAGAGGAGAGTCTTTCCAATGAGGTCCGCGAATCCCACACCCCACCCCCTGCAGCCAGTTCTGGGCCCTCGGTCCCTCCCCCCGCCCTCCAAAGGGGTCTGCTTGCCCACGGCCCTCGCCCTACCTACCGGGTCAGGCGGGCGCGGGGGCAGGAGTCAGGCAGCAACCGACTCGAGGGTCTACTAGCGACCAGCAGAGCCGGGGATTCTCATAGAACGCGCACGAGTAGCAGCACACTGACCGCCGATTACTGTTCCCGCCCACCGTGTCACTCCTGACCCAACGAGCGCAGGCCGCGACGGCGCTCCTTGACTTCACTTCCGGCCCCGCCCAGTAGGCGGAGGCATCTGCCCTGCCTGAGGTCCGTAGGATTCTGGTCCCGCCCACCTTACCGTTCTCGTCTTGTGTTAAGGTCGGTTTGGAGAAAATAGCCTGAAAGGGCGCATCAGCACACTGACGCCGTGATCCCTGCCGGAAGGTCTTCCTAGCGCCCTACCTGAAACTGTTTTGTCAGCTGAGTATTTTTCAAACTGTATTTGTCAAAACAGTTTAGTGGGTCGTGACTAACCCTTTTTTCTGTAATGTGCAATGCAGAGCTGGGACATCCCCTGCTCGCCGCTTCGATCCACGAAATTCTAAACCAAGCTCGTTGGGTTCTTCCCTGGTCTGATTTTGTACAGGATCAGTATAGAGAGACCCGAGAGCTCCGAAACAGTATCCTTCTCTTTTTGAAGTAAAACGCTGACTCTAGCGTTAATGATTGGGAAAGGTGAAGATGTAGAAACAAAGAATAGCTGTTGGACTAGGGAACTGTTAAGTTTAGACTATAATTCTGCCAAATAGCAGAATCACCCAACTCTCAGTTCCCTGGAAGATATAACGGTCTGACCCACATTTCTAAATTGTTTTTATAGGAAGCAGACCACCCCCGCCCCACCCTACCCCACCAAATGAACACTGCTGCCCACAAGAACCATAGGCCGTTGACTAGCTGAATCCAGAAAATTGATACTTGAAACTTCATCTTGATGCCAACCGATCTGAGAACTCTCCATGGGTCATGCCCCACCCCTTGAAGACTATAAAATTCCTCACTAGCCCCTTCCAGGGTGAATCACACAGTCTTGAGGGCATTAGCCCAGTGTGGCCCCTTTTGCCTGGCAAAGCAATAAAAGATGCTCTTTTGTACTTCACCCAAAACTCTGTCTCCCGAGTTTCTATTACTATTTGGCACCGATGAACAGAGGCTGAGTTTCCACGAGAGCCCTGGCAGACAGTCTGTAAGGGAGCTGACACTCTGGGTGAGCTGAGCGCAGAACAGGAGTGGGAAGTTGTGGAGAGCAGACATTGGAAGAACTGGGTGCACAATTACACGCTCCAAGGACAGCCAGGAGTGAAAGGCACATGGGACCTGCTTCAGCCAGGAAGGAGACGAGCTGGAACAGCTTTCTTTAGTTAGGAAGGCTGAGAAAGTTCTGACCTGCTCATTTTCCTTGCCTGGAAATTGTAACTCTCTCCACTTTGACTTGAGGTAAAGCAGCAGATAAACTGATCCTAGAGCACCTGGATCACAGCAGCACCAAACATGTGGCCTCTCTCTGCCTCTCCTGCCCCAAAGATGGCCTGAGTGATGTCTTCAACTGAGGCGACCAGCTGGTGTAACCAGAACAAGTCTGCCCCCTCTCCCTGAGGAGGCCACCCATCCTGGCTGAGGAACCAGCTGGAGGGAGCCCAGGTAAGTGCAAAGTGACATGTTTTTGGAGAGCCCACACAGGCATCTGAGTGTTTCACTTTATTTCTGATTCTGTTCCAGAGACGGAGTAAATGGCCCCAGAGGAACGGCTGCAGTTGTCACCCATTTCCCCCAAACCACTGTGCCCTGACTTTGTCTTCTTCGGGTCTCAGTTCTCTCTGCTTCTAAGCATCCGGCCGGAGGGTCAGTCTCTGATGTGGGACAGGGATACAGACACCCCTCCCAGGCAGCTGGCAACAACCATGAGAGGAGAACAGCAAGGAGGTGGGGCCAACCATGGGAGAACCATGCTTCTCAGGCCCAAAAGGGCAAAAATGGAGAAGAGCAGAGGTGCTCCTGAGAATAATGGGATGGACTCTAAATTTGGGACCTGAATACCTGAGCTCAGTAGTCACTATACATCAAGGAGGGAACTGTTCCATGGAAAAGGGAAGGAGAGTCCATGAAGAGGCACCCCCACCCCTACCCTAGCACACACAGCTCCAGATCAAGTGTCTCTGGAGCACCGGAGCAACCCCTCAGAGGGCGGGTGACCACTGCCACAGCCCCTGGCTTTCTCAGGGACCTGCCAGTCACACAGCACCCTTCCCCATGTTACACTCAGGGCAGCATCTGTGCCAACTGGGCTTGGGCAACTTTCTCCAAAGCTTCTGGGGAAGGGGTAACTCCCTCTGAGTTTGGTGATATGACTTTGGAGATGGTAAAATCTGGGGTCAAATCCTGATGCTATCAGTGTGGATCCGGGCATGTCATTTAACCTCTCTGATCTAAGTTACTACTGCATTAACATCCCTAGCTATTGTGAGGATTCGATACAGTGCATGTAACATGACTGGTCCTTGGTAGGAACTTAACAAACAGAACAAGTCATTGTCACTGCTCCCACTGTTAATTATTCTCACTGACCCCTGCTTGCCTTAAGAGGACAGGGCTATAGACAGGGTACCTCTCTACTCGGAAGCACGATGCCGTGGCCTCCCATAGCCTGGGTGACCATGTATAGGCCAAAGCTCCAAGACGCAAGAAAGGATACAGCATGTCCTGTAGGGGTGGCTGGGCCAGGGAGGCCCTGGGGGAAAGACTCTCCAAGGAGGCCTGCAGGGTCTGGGCCATGCTGTGGTCAGTCAAGAGGCCCATGCTCTGGACCTGGAGGAAAAAGAAAGTAAAAAAGACAGGCTTTCTCAGTGCCCACTCCACACAGGCCCTTTCTGCCCTCCACCCCCTGCACTCCTGACCTCCCATTGGCTGTTGTGGTTAGAGCTCCCCTTCCCACCCCGCCCGCCCCAAGAGAAGACGGTATGGAGGGTTTGGCATCCCAGTGGCTAAATGGCATCCCCTCCCCACTCACCTGCAGGAAGAAGCCATGCAGAGCCTGGAGTGTGGAGCCAGGGAGGGTAGAGAGGTCAGTCGAAGCTGCGCCTTGCAGAACATGACCCACCTCCTGAGAAAGGATGCTGCTGCTCCGGAACCGCACAAACTGGGCCAGGGAGAGAAGCCAAGCATGCAGTGACTCGGCATCTCCTCCATTCACAAACATTTCCTGTATCCCTGCCATGCCCACCACTGGGCTGGGGACACAGATTCGAAGTGCACGGAACTGTGCCTTCAAGGAGCTCAGCACTGATACGCACAGGTGGGGTTGTGTCTTGGGACAGTGAAGTCACGAGGACTGCGAGACGTTGAGAGCTGGCCCTGCTGGCCCCGCAGCCCTGCCTCTCACACTTGACTGCGTGTGGCCACCCCCACCCGCCACTCTGTGCTCATGTACCTGCTGCTCTCACCTCAGTGCCCACGATACTTTCCCTTCTCCTTATCAATTAATCCTTCAAGGCTCGGGCAAAATGTTACCTTCACTACTGAGTGGTTTCTTAATTTTATTAAAGATATATAGGCATTAACTGTCCCTCCCTATGCTAAAGCCTTTGAGTGCGTGGATCACAACTAGCTGTGGAAAATTCTTAGAGACGGGAATACCAGAGCACCTTAACCTGCCTCCTGAGAAATCTGTATGCAGGTCAGGAAGCAACAGTTAGAACCAGACATGGAACAACAGACTGGTTCTAAATTGGGAAAGGAGTACATCAAGGCTGTATATTGTCACCCTGCTTATTTAACTTATATGCAGAGTACATCATGAGAAATGCCAGGCTGGATGAAGCACAAGCTAGAATCAAGATTGCTGGGAGAAATCTCAATAACCTCAGATATGCAGATGACACCACCCTTATGGCAGAAAGCGAAGAGGAACAAAAGAGCCTCTTAATGAAAGAGGAGAGTGAAAAAGCTGGTTTAAAACCCAACATTCAAAAAACTAAGATTATGGCATCCGGTACCATCACTTCATGGCAAATAGATGAGGAAACAATGGAAACAGTGACAGACTTTATTTTCTTGGTCTCCAAAATCACTGCAGATGGTGACTGCAGCCATGAAATTAAAAGACGCTTGCTCCTTCGAAGAAAAGCTATGGGCAACCTAGATAACATATTCAAAAGCAGAGACATTACTTTGCCAACAAAGGTTTGTCTAGTCAAAGCTCTGGTTTTTTCAGTAGTCATATATGGATGTGAGAGTTGGACCATAAAGGTTGAGCGCCGAAGAATGATGATTTTGAACTGTGGTGCTGGAGAAGACTCTTGAGAGTCCCTTGGACTGCAAGGAGATCCAAACCAGTCCATCCTAAAGGAAATCAATCCTGAATATTCATTGGAAAGGACTTATACTGAAGGTGAAGCTCCAGTACTTTGGACACCTGATGCAAAGAACTGACTCATTGGAAAAGACCCTGATGCTGAGAAAGATTGAAGTCGGGAGGAGAAGAGGACAACAGAGGATGAGATGGTTGGGTGGCATCACTGACTCAATGGACATGAGTTTGAGCAAGCTCTGGGAGATGGTGAAGAACAGGGAAGACTGGCATACTGCTGTCCATGGGGTAGTAAAGAGTCGGGCACAACTGAGTGACTGAACAACAACAGGTATTAACTGTCCCTCCCAGCTCTGGCAGAAACAATTACTCTTATCGGGACTTCCCTGTTTGCTCACTGGTAAGAATCTGCCTGCCAGTGCAGGGGACACAGGTTCGATCACTGGGCTGGGAAGAGTCCACATGCCGCAGAGCAACTAAGCCTGTGTGCCACAACTCCTGAGCCACCACTCTAGAGCCCCCGAGGTGCAACTACTGAAGCCTGTGTGCCTAGAGCCTGTGCTGTCCTCTGCAACAAGAGAAGTCACTGCCATGAGAAGCCCATGCACTACAAGGAAGAGTAGCCCCGCTCGCTGCAACTAGAGTAAGCCCACGTGCAACAATGAAGACCCAGCGCAACAGCAACAAAAAATTTACTTTTCTCTGGGTTCCCACACCAACCATTGAGATATTCATTGATCTGTTTCTCTATTATTCACGGGCTCACTGCCTTATTGTTTATTCAGTAGCTACCTACTGTGTTCTAGGCACTTAGCATTATCTTCTAGTCTTCCATTAATAACATCATATTTTAAGTCTTAGTTTCCTTGTCTCTCTCCTTCTCTAGACTGAGGGACCCTTAAGAAAGAACAGTTGGCTCACTGACATCTTTGGTAGCTAGCACAGGATCTGGCATGTGGTGGGCAGGCTCCGGTCAATGTTTCATTAGTGAATGAATAAGAAAGAATGCCCAGGTCTTCTGGGCTGAGAAGATGTGGGCATTTAGAGGAATTCTCTAAGCAGGTTTCTTGTAGGGTGAAGGCCCACCCAGCCCCTCTACCTTCTTGGAGGATGACATTCTTCAGACCACAAGACATCCATTCTACACTTACCAGGGTCATAAGTCTCAAGATTTCAGGTTTGAGGAAGGAATTCTCTCCAGCTTCCAAGAGAGTAAACATCAAAAACCGATTCCAGGGCTGGCAGGCCACATGGAGGGCTATAGGAAATATCAGTCACCGTGTTGTCAATGCTGCTTTTCCAAAGGCCGTGGAACACTGATAAAACTTTCTCCTATTGGCTCAAAAACGGGTTGCTCCACTAGAGGCAGGACATTGGACAAGCTGACTCCAGGGGTTTCTTTTTTTCCTGGGCTTCTATCCACCCATGCTGCCTGGCACAGGGAGACCATATATCCCATTATATGGGGGAGGAGCTCTGCCATGCAAGAGCTATGTGGGGCAAGTTGCTTGCCATCTCTGAACATCAGTGTCCTCATCTGTATGATGGACATAGCAGTGCGCTTGCAGTATTGTTAAAAAGAATTAAACAAGATGAATGTGAATCACGGAGCTCCCTGGTGGCCTGGTGGTTAGGATTCTGGGCTTTCACTGCCATGACTCGGGTTCAATCCCGCAACTGACATCCCGCAAGCCAAAAAAAATGAAGAGTGTGAATCACAGAACAGGGAATGGGATTTTGGGGTGGGAGGGTGTCGTGGCAGGTGCTGGCTCCCTCCAACTGCCCCCATGGGAACATCAGAGAAGGGGGAGGGTTTGTACCGATGTCTGGGCTCCGGGCATGCACATAGTCAAGCAAGGCCTCCAGGCAGCCGACACAGGCGTGGGACAACAGAGGGTCCTTCTGCAAAGAAATAACAAAACCCAAAGAGGTACACATCAGATTTCGCTATCAGTGGATTTTGCTGCCAACCAAGAAAAAACATTTGGTTTTCAAAACAATTGGATTTCAGGATTTCAGATTGGGAATGTGGCTCTGTAGAAAATCAAGACATTTGTTGGTTTTACCTCTCACTCACACACACATCACAGTGTGTATACTGATGATTTACCAACATTTGACAGACTGTTTTGTTCCAGAAAAGAGTGGGCCCTGGGACCCCTCAAGCGATTCACAAATTACAGATGCTGTAAGAGCCCTGCAGTTTATCTAAGTCAGCGCGGGTAGGTTTTTTCTTAAAGCAGAACCTTTTACCAAACAAAATTTTATGCTCTAATAAGCACATGAAAAGACCTTATTATCATTAGTCATTAAGGAAATGCAAATTAAAATCACCTTGAGATAACACCACATGCTCACCAATAGCTAATTGTGACTGACAATAAATACTAAGTATTAGCAAAAATGTGAAGCAACTAGAATTCTCTTGCACTCCTGATGGGAAGGCGAAATGGTGCAGCCGCTTTGGAAAATAGTTTGATGGTTTCTTATACGCTTACCATATGTTGTAGGCAGAATTTTAAGATGGTCCCATGACCTTTGCTCCCAGATGTTACTCCTGTGATTAGGTTACATTATATGGCAAAAGGGAGATTGTTTGGGTTGGTCCAATCTGATCACACCAGTTCTCTAAAAGCAGAGTTTGCTCTGGCTAGTGGCAGAAGAACCAGAGAGACTGGAAGCGTGAGAAGGACTCAACATGCATTGGCTGGTTAGAGGCTGGAGGGGCCATGTAAGACAGAATAGGGGCAACCTTAAAAGAGACGAAAGAGCACCCCCTCCACACCAAACTGAGAAAGAAGTGTTTCTTTCCTTGATCTCCCAGATAAGCACCCAGCCTGAGCAATAACTTGATTTCAGCCTTGTGAGACTCTTAAGTGAAGAACCTGGTTAAGCCCAGCCAGACTTACAACATAAAGAACTGTCAGATGAGTGGCTGCTGTGTTAAGCAATTACATTTGTGGTGTGTAGATACACAGCAACAGAAAACTAATATGTCATTTGACCCAGCAATCCCACTCCTAGGTATTTTAACCCAAGAGAAGTAAAAATGGATATTCACACAAAGACTTGTACTTCAGTCTTTATTCATAACAACCAAAAGTCTGGAAGTCCCAAATAGCTATCAGTGTTGTTAGTCGCTCAGTCATGTCCAACTCTTTGTGGCTCCGTGGACTGCAGCCCGCTAGGCTCCTCCGTCCGTGGAATTTTCCAGGCAAGAATACTGAAGTAGGTTGCTATTTCCTTCTCCAGGGGATCTTCCCAACCCAGAGATCGAGCCCAGGTCGCCCACATTGCAGCCAGACTACCATATGAGCCACCAGGCAAGCACTAGGTAAATGGATAAACAAATCGTGGTATAGCCACTACTCACCAATATATAGAAATGAAGTACTGATACAACAGTATGAATGAATCTCAAAAGCATTAAGCTAAGTTGAAGCAGACAGACACACAAGTCAACATAATGTATGATTTCATTTACATGGAATTTTAGAAATGCTACAACTGTAGTGCCAGAAAGCAGATCAGTATTTGCCAAGGGTCGGGGATGGGGAGGGGACTGAATACAAAGCAATACACAGGAGCTTTTTGTGGTGCTGGAAACCTATACCACGATTGTGGTGGTGTTCACAAAGCTGTATGTATTTGTCAAAACTCATCTGCTGCTGCTGCTAAGTCACTTCAGTCGTGTCCAACTCTGTGCGACCCCATAGATGGCAGCCCACCAGGCTCCCCCGTCCCTGGGATTCTCTAGGCAAGAACACTGGAGTGAGTTGCCATTTCCTTCTCCAATGCATGAAAGTGAAAAGTTAAAGTGAAGTCATTCAGTGGTGTCCGACTCTTCGTGACCCCATGGACTGCAGCCTAACAGGTTCCTCCGCTCATGGGATTTTCCAGGCAAGAGTACTGGAGTGGGGTGCCATTGCCTTCTCCCAAAACTCATCTAATTACACTTAAATCAGTGAACTTTACTCCATGTAAGTTTATATCTCAATGAGACTGATTTTTTTTTAATGTAACAAACCAACAAAAAAAATCCTATGTTCTCCTCATGCTATCCTTTGGAACACAGCAACCTGGAGGTTAAGTTATAAGGCAGATCTGGGTTTGAATACTTGCTTGGCTACTTACCATCTGCAGGATTCTGGCCAAGGTTACTTAATTTTGCTAAGTGGAGATAAAAAGATTACTTGGGTTGCTACAAGGGTTTGATGAGATATGGGTACAGAGTATCTAATGAATGCTAAGCACTGAGCACAAAAAAGTGGTGAATATCTTAATGAAATGCATTAAGGGGGAAAACATTCTCCCTAACAACCCCTAAGTCTAGGCCTTGTGTCCTTTCTCCTTCTCCAATCAAAAATGAACTCTTAACCAGTTAACAGTTGGGCACTTCCAACTTTTTCCCAGGTACTCAAGATTGGCCACTTTTTGCTTGTCCAGGATCCATTTCTCCCTCTTCTGAGAACAATTTTATTTTACAGAAACACTCCTGTCTTATGTTCAGTCCATGTGAGTTACGGAGAGTTGACCATATGCCCCATCCTTCAGGAGAGGCACAAGCCAGGCCAGTCAGAGCACCCCATGTTTCAAGCAGAGTGACTAGCACGTTACCAAGCCAGGCTCATAAGACTCAATTCTGGGGGCTACTGAGAAAGAGAAACTTTCTTTCTGCCAGAACAATATAGGCCAAGAGCTGCTCTAGGTTATCCTGCCATCCCATGAGAAGAAACCTGAGAGAAATGCAGAGCCAGGAGACAGAGAGAGCTCTGATGACACTGTTTGAGCCTCTGGGATCCCAGATGTGCCTAAAGCCAGTTTTGGCCCCTGGACTTCTCAGTTATGAGACAATTTGAGTTTTGTTTCTGTCACTGTAATTTTAAAACCAATCAATCTACTCTCCAGGCCTTGGTGGGAATACCAGGATCTCGAGAGGCAGCTACCCCTTCCTGCCGTCATCCTGGGAGAAGCAGGCTCCAATGCCAGGGTCCCACTTGGCAAGGGCCTTACCTGCACCAGGAGGTTCTGCAGTCCGATGACCAGGGACAGCACTTGTGATGTTCCCAGTGGAGCTAGGACAGTGTCCTCAGGGGCTGGCGGTGACTGGGCCCCTGAGGGCAGTAGGGCAACCAGGGCAGAGGAGAAGTTTTGTTGCAGGGCTGTCCGCAGGAAGCGTAAGATGGCAGCTGAAAGTAGGAAACTCCTTACACCCAGTTCCTGTCTCATTTCCCACCTCCCTGTGCCCAGCTCTGTTACAGGGGGAAGACCATGGAGATATAGTGGGGTGACCACAGGCTGGGGGTGGGGGTGGTCCCATCTCAGGATCTAGGGGAAAGGTTTTTCTTCTCCCTGCTGGAGGCCCTTGACCCCACACCTGACAGCAGTGCATCCTTTTTCTTCGGGACACTGAGGGCCTTCAGTACTTGGTCCAGTTCCACGGACAACGTCTGATGAACCTGGCAGAGCATGGGGTAAAGGCATAACCCCCACTTTCTGGGAGGCTGGGGAGAAAATAACCTGCCACAATATCTCATACACACACCCAGAAGGACAGAGAAGGCCACATAGGGTCTTGTGAACCTCACCTGGATTCAGGAGCTTGCGGAGGAAAATCAAGCCCAGACCTGGAGAACCCTGCTTCTCCCAAATTTTCCCCATCCTCAGAGAGCATCTGCATCAGGGAGGAACTGATCCTGGCCTTATCTATAGGTCCGTCTCTATCTCAGCCCACCATCCACCTAACTCAGACCTGGAGTCAGATGGCCCAGATTCAAAATCCTGGCTCTGCCACTTGCCAGCTGAGTGGCTGTGGACAAGTCACTGCCTTGCACCTCTCTCAGCCTGTCTTACGTCCTTCACCTGTGAAACGGGAACAGTACCACCTGCTTTCACTCCTGCCAGAGCCATTGTGAAGAACAGCTGAGGATCAGCACTGTGGATGTGCTCTTTGACGTCACAGCAGTGTAGGCAACAGGTTCAAAGCTGTGAGTGTGCTCTACTCTCCTTACCCAGAACATGAGCTGCCTTCAGGCAGCTTCTCCTCCACTTGGATCTATCACAGTTTTGCACAAAGCAATTCCTCAAAAATGCTTGTTGGCTGGTGGAATTGGCAGGTTCTAGGCAGAACCAACTTGTATAAAGATATTGAGATGCCATACTAATCTGTTAGTAGAGGAAGCTGTGTGCAAGTTCTGTGCTATCTGCTCAAAGGCAGCTTCTCCCTCCACTTGGATCTATCACAGTTTTGCACAAAGCAATTCCTCAAAAATGCTTGTTGGCTGGTGGAATTGGCAGGTTCTAGGCAGAACCAACTTGTATAAAGATATTGAGATGCCATACTAATCTGTTAGTAGAGGAAGCTGTGTGCAAGTTCTGTGCTATCTGCTCAAAGGCAGCTTCTCCTCCACTTGGATCTATCACAGTTTTGCACAAAGCAATTCCTCAAAAATGCTTGTTGGCTGGTGGAATTGGCAGGTTCTAGGCAGAACCAACTTGTATAAAGATATTGAGATGCCATACTAATCTGTTAGTAGAGGAAGCTGTGTGCAAGTTCTGTGCTATCTGCTCAATTTTTTGGTAAATCTAAAACCATCCAAAAAATAACAGCTACTAAAAATCAACCAGAAACAAACAAAACAAGGTATGGAGATGTGAAAGAGGACAGTGAACTGGGAGAAGAGCAAGCACTTGCTCTGAAGAGGAGGGCAGAATGACAGGAAGTAAGACTGCAGAGGGCTCTAGTGGGAAGGGTCTCAGCAGCCACAAAGAGAACAGAAAGGTGCTGAAGGAGAGTGGGCAGAGGGGAAGTGTGGATAGACAGTGCCGTGGGGATAGAGAGGCAGTGAGACGGAGAGGCTGGGGCCAGGAGATTGTCAACAGGCCACCTTGGTGGTGAGGATAAATGATCAGGCCTGAACAAGGGCAGATGGGAGGACTTGGAGGAGAGGCAGTTAGGTGATTGGCTGGGTGTGAGCTGAGGGCCAGGGCAGAACTGATGACATGGTGCAGGCTTCCATCCAGGCAGGTGACTGCAGGGGCAGGGGTGGGCCCAACAGAGAAAAGCAGGAGAGGTTCCTGTCCCAAGTTGACCCCACTGGAAACTACCTGCTATACTGTAGATCTGCCAGTTTACTGAAAGTCTAGAAGCCAAAATTTTAAGATTCACTTCAATTCTATACCAGTGAGTGTTTGCCTGGCATTAGGTTGGACAGAGCTGGGCACAGTGAGGATACCTCAAGGGCTAGGCAATGGTTTATGTCCACCAGGAGTAGCCAGCCTTAGGGGAAACACTCAAAAGTGGAGCAGCCCTCAGAGGAGCCCATGCAGGGCACGAGGATGCCAAGGTCATATAAGGGGGAGGGACTGAGAGGAAAGGAGGTGCTGTGGATAAGTCCATGGTGCTTCCATTCCCTGCATCGCCTTCTCCGACAGTCACGTGACAGCTCTCATATGTATGGCATGTCACAGCTTACCACCTACCACTTCAAGATCACGGGCTGGATTCTGCCTTCCTGTTCAGCTGGACAGTCCACTCCCTATACCCTGCCATGCGATCCTCACCACTCTTCAAATACATAAATCATGTCTTAAACTTGTGCAGCTTCAGGCCTGTGCTCATCTCATTCTCTTTGCCTAGCATGCTCTCCCCCTTGCCTGGCACAGAATACTTACCTTTCAAGGCTTTGCTTAAAGATTACAACACAAGTTTCCCAAGTGTGGGGTGTACACTGTATTCATTTTTTATTCCTCTGATCCTAAAGTACTGCCTGGCATGTAGGTGATCCATGTGTGCTAAATGGATCAATGTAAATCAACCTGACAACAGCTTTGCATGGTACTCTCCTGTTTTGTAGGCAAGGAAACTGAAGCTCAAAGAGGTAAATACTTCACTAAGGTTACATAGGTAATAAGCCACAGAGCTGAGACCAGAACTCGGATCTTCATCGTTCCTTTGAGTGACACCCATGCCCCAAAGCTACAGGGGTTAGAGACTAACCTGAAGACTGCCTTTGTGCTGCTGGGCAGAGAAGGAGGCAGTGAGCAGCCAGGCGGAGCAGAGGAGCCCGGTCCTAGGAGAGCCCTCCTCAGCCCAGGTCAGCGCCAGCATCTTCTCCAGAAGCTCTATCAGGGCCGTGCTGCTCAGAAGCACTGCTGTGGCTGCAGAGGGTTGGGAAGAGCAGGTGCTCAATTAGTACCCAGAAGGTACTCCACATATGCTCTGTGAATGAACAAAAGGGTCACCTGGAGGCTCTAAGGGTCCCAGCTTCGTTTTGGAAGCAAAGGTTATCAGAACCAGAAAGGACCTTATGACCATCCGTTCCAGCCACACACACCTTTATTTATTTTTTTTAAGATGGAAGAACAGGGCAACAAGAGCCACAGACACTGCCCAGCACCCTCCCTTCCTCTTCACTGTGCCAGCTCGGGCCCCAGTACCTCTTCTCTGACTGCCCAGTGTGGTCTGGTGAAGGCTGCAGTACAGGAAGTTGAAGGAGGGCTGAAGGATGTCCGAGTCAACGGGGCTGCATGTCCCACACAGCTTGCTCACTGCAAAGGATCAGAGTCCTCGGGAGCCCCAGTGCTTAGCCCTCACACTTCTTACAGCTAATGGCCCTCAACCAGCTAATTTCAGATGTCAGTCTTGGGGATCAAGAACAAACCAAGTGTCCCTGATGTTACTGCCAATGGAAAGAAGCAGTGACAAACCCAAAGACATGTTCACACTCTCCATCGGAACAAACATCAGGCAAGCAGCCCACAGGTGCATGTACGAATAGACTGCACAAGTTTAGGAGGTCAAAAGGCAGCCTCTGACAGCACTTGTGCCAACCAGACTCCGGGTTGCAGAGTCCACAGAGGTTATGTAGGCCAACCTGCCACCATCAGCATGCTGCTGCTGCTGCTGCTAAGTCGCTTCAGTCGTGTCCGACTCTGTGCGACCCCATAGACGGAAGCCCACCAGGCTCCCGTCCCTGGGATTCTCCAGGCAAGAACACTGGAGTGGGTTGCCATTTCCTTCTCCAATGCATGAGAGTGAAAAGTTAAAGTGAAGTCGCTCAGTCGTGTCCGACTCTTAGCGACCCCATGGACTGGAGCCTACTAGGCTCCTCCGTCCATGGGATTTTCCAGGCAAAAGTACTGGGGTGGGGTGCCATTGCCTTCCCCGGCCATCAGCATAAAGACGATCAAGTCTCTGAATTCTTCCAGCAACAGGCACTCACCACTTTTCCAGGGAAGGTCTGTAGCTATCGATGTGCAGTTCCCTAAACTCGCCACATTCTCTCTCTCATATCACCTCCATCTAGCTAATACCTTTCCTCCGATTCAGCAATCAAGATTCAGCTCAAAGTTCACCTCCCTCATGAATTCTCCCTTAATCTCTCAAAGCAAGGTTAAATGCCTCCTTGTACTCCTCCTGTCTCATCAGAGTGGTTACAACACTATGGGATAGACATCTACAGAGCACAACCCTTTCCTCCTGGGAATTACCAGACCTTGCTCCCCTGCCCCCACCATCCTAGATATAAACCTACCTAAGTCTCCATTCACTTTTTTGGCAGCCATATCACACTTGACTTTACATGGCTCATGATCAACCAGACAACCAGGCCCCTCCCAACCACAGCCCCACCCTTGAACCACAGTCCTCTACTCTCAATGCTCTCAAATAAAACTATTCAAGGGTTATATGTAAATATATACTCATTTCACATATGTTTCAGTCTGTTATGTCTCCCTGTTAGAGGCCCTTTTAACAGCTGTTTTGGTCACACACAAACCTCCCTCCTGGCTGAGTGCCACCTGATAAGACAGGCAGGCAATGGCCAGCACCAGGCCAGGCTGGACACTGATCTTCTCATGAGGAGATCTGGGCTCCAGGCAGGTAAAAACCATACTACCCTGTGGCCAGAGGACATGACACTCCACAGGGACTGGAAACATATTATTTTTCCTAATAATTTCAAGCTTTCCTCAACAAATCTTCCTGAGGGTGCTGCCTATGAACTGGTGGCTGCATCAGTGAGCAATAAAAGATCCTAATAAGGTTTGGGGTATGGGAAGAGAAAAGGCCTAGAGATCTGTGAACTGGATTGTCAGATCCTGAGTCAGCTGCAGGGTGAGGTGGAGAACAGAGCTTGTGCCAGGAAAAATGAAGGATACATAGACAGTACCCACTGAAGGCCTACTCTGTGCCAAGCACCTTGTGGCATTCTACACTTAAAGTTACTCCTTACATCAACCCTAAATCACTACACACTGTTATCTTACTTATGAGGAACCAAAGGCTCACAAAGGCTAGAGGCTGCCCAAGGTTGCATAACTAGTGACTAAGCTGAGAACAAAATCAGGCCTTCTTGATTCTGGAGCTTGTCACAGTGACTTGTTTTGGTTTTTGTCTTCCAAACATTCCCAGAGGACGGGCAGATCTGGAAGGTCCTTTATCAAGAAGCCCATAGGCGATCAACCAGTCAGAGGACTGTGCGTGAGTTGATTGCATACCCTGCAACCCTCCTCCCTCATGTTGCCTTTAAAAATGCTTTGTTGAAATCCTTCGGGGAGTCTGAGTTTGTGGGGGGCATGAGTCCCCATACTTGCATGGCCCTGCAATAAACCTTTCTCTACTCAAAAAAAGAGAGAGAAACCCACAGGAATAGACTGACCCACCAGCTTCTTCCAAAAGGTGAAAGGGTGGAAGAAAGGAGCAAGGCCAGTGCTATGAGGGCCGACCCACAGCCCGCCCAGCCCTGGGCCCTCAGGCACTGTTCCAAGCAGCCATAGCACCTTGGTGAAGGAGCATCATGGCCATGCTGTCCAGTTCTTGCTCTGACTCGTTCCTCAGCTGCACTAAGGAGAGGAGGTTCAACAGCAAAGGCAGGTTCCCAGAGGCTGTTAGGAATAAGGAGAGCTGGTCAGGGGGACTGACAGACAGATCAACACCACCACCCAACGGTAAATAGTTCATTGGGCTTTACCCCTATTCCCTGTCTTCTTTATTTGGAAAAGGGGCAACTGACAGACTGAGTGCCAACTCTGGGTTGGGTAAGAGAATTCATTATTTCACTTAATCCTCTTTAAAATCATGGGAAGCAGGTACTGTCATTTCTATATTACAGTTAAGAAAACTGAGGCCCAGAGAGGCTAAATGACATCTCCCAGGTCCCACAGCCACTGGCAGGGCCAGGAGTTGAACCCAAATCTGAATCCAAGGCTCAAACTCTTTCCACTATGGGTTTCTAAGAAATCTCATGATTCTTAAACACTATTATCAGTTAGTTGTGGCTTCTCCTTCCCTGAAAAGGAAGGATTGAGCTCCTCCAGATCCCCTTAACAGAAGATATTAAGAAGAGGTGGCACAGAGAAGACAATACACAAAAGAACTATACAAAAAAGATCTTTACGACCCAGATAATCACGATGGTGTGATCACTCACCTAGAGCCAGACATCCTGGAATGTGAAGTCAAGTGGGCCTTAGAAAGCATCACTATGAACAAAGCTAGTGGAGGTGATGGAATTCCAGTTGAGCTATTTCAAATCCAAAAGATGATGCTGTGAAAGTGCTGCACTCAATATGCCAGCAAATTTGGAAAACTCAGCAGTGGCCACAGGACTGGAAAATGTCAGTTTTCATTCTAATCCCAAAGAAAGGCAATGCCAAAGAATTCTCAAACTATCGCACAATTGCATTCATCTCACACACTAATAAAGTAATGTTCAAAATTCTCCAAGCCAGGCTTCAGCAGCACGTGAACTTTCAGATGTTCAAGCTGGTTTAAGAAAAGGCAGAGGAACCAGAGATCAAACTGCCAACATCCGCTGGATCATCGAAAAAGCAAGAGAGTTCCAGAAAAACATCTATTTCTGCTTTATTGACTATGCCAAAGCCTTTGACTGTGTGGATCACAATAAACTGTGGAAAATTCTTCAAGAGATGGGAATACCAGACCACCTGACCTGCCTCTTGAGAAACCTATATGCAGGACAGGAAGCAACAATTAGAACTGGACATGGAACAACAGACTGGTTCCAAATAGGAAAAGGAGTACGTCAAGGCTGTACATTGTCACCCTGCTTATTTAACTTCTATGCAGAGTATTTCATGAGAAACGCTGAGCCGGATGTAGCACAAGCTGGAATCAAGACTGCCAGGAGAAATCTCAATAACCTCAGATATGCAGATGACACCACCCTTATGGCAGAAAGTAAAGAAGAACTAAAGAGCCTCTTGATGAAAGTGAAAGTGGAGAGTGAAAAAGTTGGCTTAAAGCTCAACATTCAGAAAATGAAGATCATGGCATCTGGTCCCATCACTTCAGGGGAAATAAATAGGGAAACAGTGGAAACAGTGTCAGACTTTATTTTTCTGGGCCCCAAAATCACTGCAGATGGTGACTGTAGCCATGAAATTAAAAGACGCTTACTCCTTGGAAGGAAAGTTATGACCAACCTAGATAGCATATTCAAAAGCAGAGACATTACTTTGCCAACAAAGGTTCGCCTAGTCAAGGCTATGGTTTTTCCTGTGGTCATGTATGAATGTGAGAGTTGGACTGTGAAGAGGACTGAGCCCCGAAGAATTGATGCTTTTGAACTGTGGTGTTGGAGAAGACTCTTGAGAGTCCCTTGGACTGCAAGGAGATCCAACCAGTCCATTCTGAAGGAGATCAACCCTGGGATTTCTTTGGAAGGAATGATGCTAAAGCTGAAAGTCCAGTACTTTGGCCACCTCATGCAAAGAGTTGACTCATTGGAAAAGACTCTGATGCTGGGAGGGATTGGGGGCAAGAGGAGAAGGGGACGACAGAGGATGAGATGGCTGGATGGCATCACTGACTCGATGGACGTGAGTCTCAGTGAACTCTGGGAGTTGGTGATGGACAGGGAGGCCTGGTGTGCTGCAGTTCATGGGGTCACAAAGAGTTGGACACGACTGAGCGACTAAACTGAACTGAACTGAAAAATCACTGCAGATGGTGATTGCAGCCATGAAATTAAAAGATGCTTATTCCTTGGAAGGAAAGTTACAATCAACCTAGACAGCATATTAAAAAGCAGAGACATTACTTTGTCAACAAAAGTACGTCTAGTCAAGGATATGATTTTTCTAATAGTCATGTATGGATGTGAGAGTTGGACTATAAAGAAAGCTGAGTGCTGAAGAATTGATGCTTTTGAACTTGGGTGTTGGAGAAGACTCTTGAGAGTTCCTTGGACTGCAAGGAGATCCAACCAGACCATCGGAGATCAGTCCTGGGTGTTCATTGGAAGGACTGATGTTGAAGGGGAAACTCCAACACTTTGGCCACTTGATGCGAAGAGCTGACTCACTGGAAAAGACCCTGATGCTGGAAAGATTGAAGGCAGGAGGAGAAGGGGACAACAGAGGATGAGATGGTTGTATGGCATCATCAACTCAACAGATGTGAGTTAGGGTAAACTCCGGGAGTTGGTGATGGACAGGGAGGCCTGGCGTGCTGCGGTCACAAAGAGTCGGACACGACTGAGTGACTGAACTGAACTGAATTGAGATCCCCTTAAACATGCCTCCAATCCCCCGTCCTCAACAGAACTGGACCAAGTGAGCCATAGCTCTCTACCCACGTCTTAATTGCTTGAAAATTTAAAAGTTCAACTTTCTAAGAGTAGGAAAAAAAACAGACTAATCCCAGCTTTTCACACTATACCAAATACCAAGCTTCTGTGACTCCAGAGAGTCCCATTCTGGATTTGGAAACCATCCTTTTAGATCTCACCAGGAGCTCCAATCCATCACAGATCCACCCCCTCCCTTGCCCCTGCTGGCTGCTGCTGCCTCCTTCACCTCCCCAACATTTACTGCTTCTTTCTTCCCAACTGGGGGCTGCCATTCTTGTGATAAATAGCTCTGAGCACATGCTGCGCAGGGTGGGGATAGGCATACATGCATCAAACATACCCACCCATGCAGACATGAAACATAAGCACACTCAAACCACAGACACACACACACACACACATATACACACACACAAGTATGTTGAGCACCCACTCTCCCACAAGAGGAAGGAGATAAAAGTTTCTCACTTGATGCCCCACTGGCCTGACTTTTCTTTTGCAGAGAAAACTCCGATTCTCTCTCCCAGAGCAGACCTCATCACAGTAGAGATGCCCACTCCTGCATGACCTTCCTTCTAAACATGCCTCCAGCAGCTACAGGCTGACCTCCTGAGGGGAGGACCCATGCTCCACCAGCAGATGCTGTAGGATCATCAGGAAGTGGCCTCGGATGAGACCGCCCACTTGGACATCTTCATTCCTCCTCAGAAAGGTCTTCAGGACGATCAGTACCTTGCGGGCTATGTCCATGGGACTGGAACAGATGAGGTCCTGAGCAGGAGAGAAGGAAGCCAGAGCTCAGAGGGCATATAGTTGGGGACAGTTGAGCAGTGAAGAAGAGGAGCTAGAGAGGGGCCCCAAATGATGCTGTCACAGAACCTGGGGAAGGAAGCACTCACTCAGGACCTACCATGCATCATCCTGTCAAACAAGTCCATCCTAAACGGGAAAAAAAGAGAGGCTCAGAGAGACTGCGTGACGTGCCAAAGCTCACATAAACTAGTAAGTGGCACAGTTAGGATTTGAATCCCTGGTGGCTCAGATGGTAAAGAATCTGTCTACAATGCAGAAGACCCTGGGTCAGGAAGATCCCCTGGAGAAGGGAATGGCTACCCACTTCAGTATCATTGCCTGGAGAATCCCATGGACAGAGGAGCTTGACAGGCTACAGTCCCAAGGATAGGACTTGGATCACAGTCAGACACGACTGAGTGACTAACACACTCCAAACTCCAAGCCCAGAGCTCTCTCTACTTTCCAGGATGCCCCTCTCTTGCACATGGAAGTACAAAGGTCAGGAAGAGGTTATTTCAGAAGCGGGGACCTGAGTGTGCCTTAAGGGAGAAGGGGGTGGGGTGGAGATGTCACAGGGCAAGGACAGGATGGGTTAGGACAGATTCAGGACACAGGAAGAGAAGCAAGGACCAAATCAGGCCCCGTCTCCACCATGGCATCTGGCTATTTCTGCCCCAAGGAGTAAAGGCTTGGTTTCAGAAGGCTGGAAAGAACATTGCTTTTTATTTACTTTCAGAGTTAATACGTATATGTTAAAGGGAAAGTCAGCAGAAGCTACACCAGAGACTATCCCATTGAGAGTTCCTGGCACCTTCCAGCTCAAACAGGCCAATTCCTTTGGACAGGGCAGAGGGTGCTGGGAGCCACGAAACACACAGACTCCTAGCTCCTGACACACAGAACCATGATTACAGGCAACCGGCCAGACAAACCCAGATGTCCTGATCACTGGGTACACTGCTTGGCTCTCTAAAAACCCCCACAGCTGCCAGAGAAACAACTATCTGCTACTGCTGCTGCTAAGTCGCTTCAGTCGTGTCCGACTCTGTGCGACCCCATAGACAGCAGCCCATCAGGCTCCCCCGTCCCTGGGATTCTCCAGGCAAGAACACTGGAGTGGGCTGCTATTTCCTTCTCCAATGCATGAAAGTGAAAAGTGAAAGTGAAGTCGCTCAGTCGTGTCTGACTCTAGCGACCCCATGGACTGCAACCTACCAGGCTCCTCCATCCATGGGATTTTCTAGGCAAGATGGAGTGGGGTGCCATTGCCTTCTCCGGAGAAACAACTATAATACTGATTAAATAATTCATATTTTATGGCACAATGAGAAACATTTAAACATAAAATTTTTCTTTGCTAGCTTGGGCCTCTTCCTCCCCTTTTAGTGTGTATTGTGCATCTGAATTAACCAGACCTCCTTAGGAGATAACATTCTTTCTCAATCTCATCAAGGGTCACAACTCATAAGTCTTTAGGGGATCACTTCCTTCCTAACTCTGCAAGGGACCATGATGACCTGTGATCCACTACTACCTTGTATGTATAGATTTAAATTGTGTAAACGATCAATAATACATCATTTAACCATTTGTCTCAAAAACTTAAATCACTGTGCTTTGACCTCTTATAGGCAGAACAGTCCTCAGAGCTTTTTATTTTATTTTCTTAATTTATTTTTTTGGCCACACCACATGGTTTGCAAGATCTTAGTTCCTGGACCAGGCATGGAACCTGTGCTCCCTACAGTGGAAGCACTGAGTCCTAACCACTGGACCGCCAGGGAATTCCCCTCAGAGATTTCTGAAAGACTGCTGCTGCTAAGTCCCTTCAGTCGTGTCCGACTCTGTGCGACCCCATAGACGGCAGCCCACCAGGCTCCCTCGTCCCTGGGATTCTCCAGGCAAGAACACTGGAGTGGGTTGCCATTTCCTTCTCCAATGCATGAAAGTGAAGAGTGAAAGAGAAGTCATTCAGTCGTGTCTGACTCTTAGCGACCCCATGGACTGCAGTCTACCAGGCTTCTCCGTCCATGGGATTTGCCAAGCAAGAGTACTGGAAAGACTGTCTACCAGGTTATAATTCTCAGGTTGGCTCAAATACATTTGCCATTTCCTTCTGAGATAGACTGTTGATTAATTTTTATTGACAACATCAACAGCAATCACTCAATCAGGACCTAATAATGTCAGGTATTGTTCTGTGTTTAAACTGTAGTTACATGTTTGTTTGTACATTATCTGTATTTTCATGATAACTCTTCCTAGTAGGTGTCACGCGTTATTCAAATCAGCAAACTGGGACAGATTAACTAGTTTGCCTGTCAAGAAAGCAGGGGCATTATAAATTCTATAGCTACTATGATTTAAAGAAGGGCAGGGGTGAGGTTGGTTTCATCTTTGTTACCTTGTAGGGACTTGGTTGGGAAGATCCCCTGGAGTAGGAAATGGCAACCCACTCCAGTATTATTGCCTAGAAAATTCCATGGACAGAGGAGCTTGTTGGGCTACAGTCCATGGGGTTACAAAGAGATGGACACAGCACTTACATACACATACACACAGAGACTCAGAAAACATCTCTGGAAGGAGAGGCTCTCAGAATAAGGCTAAAGGGAATTTCAGTTCATTTCCATCAACCTTTTTACTTTATAGAGTATAAGGCTGAAGCCGGATGAGGTGTGATTTGTCTAAGGTCACAGGACCCACAGCCAAACTAGTTTCCTAGTTTTGCTTCTTCACCAGCACAAGGCTGCCTGACTACCAAAGCTGGTCTCTTAGAAACCTAAGTTAGTGAATGTTAAAAGTGCCAAAGGAAGGGGGCTACTTAGATATTTGGCAGCTGTGATGAATGCCAGGGGAAGGGGTGCACCCCACCCTATGGGTGAATGAGGAGGCTCTTGGTGGAGCATGGCCCCCTCTGAAGCCTCTCCTGTCCAGAGTCGTCCAGAACTCTCTGGGACTGGGCCGACAAGAGGGACATGGCCCAAGCAGGGAACAAACAGAGCTTCTATGACATCACTGTTTTTTACATATAAACAACCCACGTGAAAGACCACCCATTGGTAAGAGTGGCAATTAACAGCTTTGTTTTCAGCTGTTAATTACCCATATCAGAAACAGAAACTGCTACCAACACATATTTTTAGACTCTTTCCCCTCCTGCAGCTAGAAGCTGGGAAGCAATGGTAGGAATTATACACATGAACAAACAACAAAGTTGTTCCTTGCTCTTCTTTCTTAACACTGATGTTTCTAGGATCTAATTTGGTTAAAAACTCATTAATTTAGGCTCCGGTCATGGTCATGACCTTTGTTAGCTATATGACCTTCAGAATTAAATAAGTCTTCCTTCTTTTTTAAAAAACTGTTTCTTTATTTGGCTGTATCATGTCTTTGTTGTGGCTTAGTTGTCAGGTGGAATGTGGGATTTTAGTTGCTCAAAGAAAGTGAAAGTGAAGTTGCTCAGTCGTGTCCGACTCTTTGCAAAGGGTTCAAACCTACATCCCTTGCGTTGGAAGGCAGATTCTTAACCAATGGACTACAAGGGAAGACCCTCAATAAGCCTTTCTGAGATTAAGATTCTTTATCTGGTTCAGTCAGTCAGGAATCAGTGAATGATCGTCTACTGTGTACAGCATACCACAAGTGCTCCGATATATTCTTTCATTTATCCCCATGTTATCTCCATTTTAGACATGAGGAAACCAAAGCTCAGAGAAGACTTCTTTCAGTTTTGTTAGGGGTTTTTTGTATCTGAGTCCCTCACTGGCCCATGGGCCAGGAACTAGGTCTAATTCTTCCCTGTGCTCAAACAAATAGCTCTCCCATTAGATGAAACCCTGAGTCAGGGCTGGTTTCTATCTTGTCCTGAGATTTAGCTCAGTTTACTGGAAAAAACAATAGGGAATCAAAATCTGGGTTTTAATCTTAGCTCTTGTGACCTTGGGCAAATCTCTCTAAAACTATTTCTTAATCTGTTTAAAAAGAAAAAAATAAGATACTATGATTAGTATCTTCCTCAGAAGATCTGAATTTTTTCTTTTTTGAAAGACTTAGATCTATTCAGATCCCTAACTCAACAGGTCAGCAAAGGTTTATAAATACTTATGTGTGAGGAACTGACCCTGAATACTTTATCTGGCACAGAAAATCCAGCATCTTAGCTCTGTCCATTGCTACTGTGTCCCATCTTGTTTTCTTTCCTTATGCACTAAAGGTTTATTTTTAACCCATTCCTTATTCCCTTTTCTTCCTCATCCAAGGAAGAATTTGAGCCAAAGCATGAATGTGGCCCCTATCAAATCAACACATGTGAGATTTCACAAAATGACAGATCTCAGGGACAGAGGGTGAAGATTTAAGTCTGAGTGGGGGTGTGTACGTGTGAGTGTGAATATGGACAGAAGGTGACTAAGGATGTGAAATATACAATATGCAAGTGTTATTTCCACCATAGTCACTCCAATAAAATTAGGGAATCATATTTATTGATGATAAGAATATCAAAAGAACACCCACTCTCTTCTAAAGGGCTGTGTTATTCTTCTAAGGCTAATGGACAGGGGGCAAGTAAGTGAACTGGCATTGAAGGCAGGGGTTCTAAACCACAGTGGCAGTTTGGGATCTGCCACTAGTCACATTAATTGGTCACTATATACAAATTGTCAACTGTGTAAATAATTTACTTTTAAAAAATATATATTATAGAAGTTATCTCTATAATAATAAAGAAAAATAGATGGAATTAAAGCCAGTGTGTGAGAAACTGCAAATAAGCAGCTTCCTTATCTAACTGATGAACCTGACAGAAATTACAGGAGTGTCTTACTACACACAAAAAAATCATTGGAATATGCAATAAACTCCTGATAAAAAAAATTCTGGGTATGCACAAAGAAGAGTGTTGCACATGTAACATTATCTTGAGAGTTATGACAGAAAAGAGGCTGAGTCCCTTTGCCAATCAGACATCTGCCACTACATGCCCCAGAGGTCCCCTGTGACATCAAACCCTTGCTAACAGAATATACTTAAGACAGGGAGGTGAGAAGGAATGGTGACAAAGGTCAGCATTTCAGAGGTATATCCCCTGGGGATTAGAGGGGCACATATCTCTCAGTGAGCAGACATCCATCAGACTTAGGAAAGGGTATGGATTTACCAGGCACCTGCCAGCTGAAAAGACCTCCTACTAGCATGGAAACAGTGATAAGTCCAGAGGCAGGTAGAAGCAGCTGTGAGTGCCTCCTGACCTCAGGAAACCAGCTCCCAGAGAGAGAGGGCCGACCACTTCTGACTGTAGAAATGAGCAAGTGGTCACCTACTAGCAAAATGAGTAGGATGCTGGGGCTGCTCCTAAGTATGTGAAACAGGGCTGCCATGCTGGCAGGAAGGGTGGGCTGCCCAGCAGACGGGACACCGTCCAGCTCCTCATAGCTGCTCTCTTCCCAGGAGAACCAAAGTTCCAGGACACGTTGCCCAAACCTCCTCATCAACTCTGGATGCAGCAGTAACAACCTGAGCAGGAGCGGATGGTGGGTGTAGACTCTGTGCAAGTCTGGGGTGTCCTCTAGGAATTTTCTGATGGCACCAACCACAGCCTGGAGGCAAAGAATAAAGAGGCTAAATACACCTTGCAGAGGGCCCAAGAGACTCCAATCCCCAACAAATAGAGACAGCCAAGACGTAACTGGGAAAAAATGTACTGGCTTCTCAGGGGTCCAGGTTATTTTCACTGGCACCCTCCAGCGAAAAGAAAACCTCACTGTGCTTACCTTGTAACAGTGGCCCTCAACTCAGGGTGATTTCACTCCCCAAGGGACATTTAAAAATGTCTTGACTGTCTAGATTGTTGTCTTGATTGGGGGAGTGCTAGTGGTGTCTAGTGTGAGAGCAGGAATCCTGCTAAATATCCTGCAATGTACAGAACAGCCTCCCACAGAAAAGACTGTGCAAAATGTCACCAGTCCTGTGGCTGAGAAACCCCACTCTATAATGACACTTAGCACAGTGTGTCACAACTGTCAGCATGGATGTGTCTACCTACCACACTAGACTTCAGCTGTCTGAGGGCACAGGGCCTGGCACAGAGACAGCAAAGAGCAGGTGTGTTAAACCACTTATTAAACCTCTCTCTTCCCTGCTGCACATATAACAAAGCTCAAATTCCTGAGCATGTTACTCTCATGATTTTACGCTTCATAGTTTTGACTCTTCACTTGGGTCTTTCATCCATTTTGAGTTCATTTCTGTGTATGATATGAGCTAAGGGTCCAGCTCCATTCTGTTGCATGTAGATATGCAGCTGATTCCAACATTATTTATTAAAAAAGGCAGTTTTTCCTGTGCTGAATTGTCTTGTGGTTCTTATAAAAATATAGGGGTTTATCTTGGGGGTTTTTGTTTGTTTTTGTTTTTGACCTGAAGGACCTTAATTCTCCCACCAGGGATGGAACCCAGGTCCTGGCAGTGAAAGTGCTGAGTTCTAACCACTAAACAGACAGCGAATTCCCTATGGGTTTACTTTTGGACTCTCAACTCTATTCGTTGATCTGGATGTCTCTCCTAGACATATTTAGAACCACACTGCCTTGATTACTCTATCTTTGTAGTAAGTTTGAAATGAAGAAGTGTGAGTCCTCCAAACCTGATGTTCTTTTTCAAAATTATTTTGGCTACTTTGGATCCCTTGCATTTCCAAATAAATTTTAGGATCAGCTTGTCCATTTCGAGACAAAAAAAAAAAAAAGAAGGCAACTAGAATTTTGATCAAGATTATGTTGAATCCATAGAACAATTTGAGAAGTATTGCCATTTAAACACTATTAAGTCTTTTTTCCTAGTTTTCAGTTCAGTTCAGTCGCTCAATCATGTCGAACTCTTTGCGACTTCATGAATTGCAGCATGCCAAGACTCCCTGTCCATCACCAACTCCCAGAGTTCACACAAACTCATGTCCATCGAGTCAGTGATGCCATCCAGCCATCTCATCCTGTCATCCCTTTCTCCTCCTGCCCCCAATCCCTCCCAGCATCAGAGTCTTTTCCAATGAGTCAACTCTTCGCATGAGGTGGCCAGAGTACTGGAGTTTGAGCTTCAGCATCATTCCTTCCAAAGAACATCCAGGGCTAATCTCCTTTAGAATGGACCCGTTGGATCTCCTTGCAGTCCAAGGGACCCTCAAGAGTCTTCTCCAACACCACAGTTCAAAAGCATCAATTCTTCGGCGCTCAGCCTTCTTCACAGTCCAACTTTCACATCCATACATGACCACAGGAAAAACCATAGCCTTGACTAGGCGAACCTTTGTTGGCAAAGTAATGTCTCTGCTTTTGAAAATGCTATCTAGGTTGGTCATAACTTTCCTTCCAAGGAGTAAGCGTCTTTTAATTTCATGGCTGCAGTCACCATCTGCAGTGATTTTGGAACCCAGAAAAATAAAGTCTGACAGTTTCCACTGTTTCCCCATCTATTTCCCATGCAGTGATGGGACCAGATGCCATGATCTTCATTTTCTGAATGTTGAGCTTCAAGCCAACTTTTTCACTCTCCACTTTCACTTTCATCAAGAGGCTTTTGAGTTCCTCTTCACTTTCTGCCATAAGGGTGGTGTCATCTGCATATCTGAGGTTATTGAGATTTCTCCCAGCAATCTTGATTCCAGCTTGTGCTTCTTCCAGCCCAGCATTTCTCATGATGTACTCTCCATAGAAGTTAAATAAGCAGGGTGACAATATACAGCCTTGACGTACTCCTTTTCCTATTTGGAACCAGTCTGTTGTTCCATGACCAGTTCTAACTGTTGCTTCCTAATCTGCATATAGGTTTCTCAAGAGGCAGGTCAGGTAGTCTGGTATTCCCATCTCTTGAAGAATTTTCCAGTTTATTGTGATCCACACAGTCAAAGGCTTTGGCATAGTCAATAAAGCAGAAATAGATGTTTTTCTGGAACTCTCTTGCTTTTTCGATGATCCAGCGGATGTTGGCAGTTTGATCTCTGGTTCCTCTGCCTTTTCTAAAGCCAGCTTGAACATATGGAAGTTCACGGTTCACATGTTGCTGAAGCCTGACTTGGAGAATTTTGAGCATTACTTCACTAGCGTGTGAGATGAGTACAATTGTGCGGTAGTTTGAGCATTCTTTGGCATTGCCTTTCTTTGGGATTAGAATGAAAACTGACATTTTCCAGTCCTGTGGCCACTGCTGAGTTTTCCAAATTTGCTGGCATATTGAGTGCAGCACTTTAATAGCATCATCTTTTAGGATTTGAAATAGCTCAACTGGAATTCCATCACCTCCACTAGCTTTGTTCATAGTGATGCTTTCTAAGGCCCACTTGACTTCACATTCCAGGATTGAGACATAATTAACATATAACATTGTATAAGTTTAAGGTTTCCCTGATAGCTCAGGTATGGGCTTCCCCTGTGGCTCAGCTAGTAAAGAATCCTCCTGCAATGCGCAAGACCTGGGTTCAACCCCTGAGTTGGAAAGATCCCCTGGAGAAGGGAACTGCTACCCACTCCAGAATTCCAGCCTGTATAGTCCAGTCACAAAGAGTCGGACACTTCTGAGGGACTTTCAAGTTTAAGAGATACAACATAATCATCTGATAAATGTATGTATTGTGAAATGATTGCTCCAGCCCTAAGAGTTTATAAAGAAGCTGGAGGGAGAAAACCTGTAACATATAACCTCATCAAAGTAATCCAAGACCAGCCTGGCTAACAATGATATAGGTCCTAGCAATACATTTTGTTTCATAAACTGTTATCTGCAGACATCTCACACCTTTTTCCTCTTGAACAAACCAGAGGTGGTACTAAGAAAACAGCCTTTAACCTAATGGACCTTTATAACTTAGGTTAATTAGGACCTAATTAACTTAGGTCCACAGCATGCAGGATCCTTCTTCTCTAACTAGGGATCAAACTCATGCCCCCTGCAGTGGAAGCATGGAGTCTTGACCACTAGACTTTGGGGGAAGTCCTTAAGTCTTGATTTTCTTATCAATAAAATAAAAATAGTAATCTCACCTCCCAGAACTGATGAGAGAACTGGCTAAGTTACATGAGCTCTGTATGTGTCAGCACTTAGTCTTCCTCTAGTCTGCCAACACACACTGTCTCTCTGCCACCCAGCATCTCTGTACATACACCAAAACAGTCTTCTGAGGAACCATGATGAAGAGGAGCAAGAGAAGGAGGAAAAGCCCCAGGTGTTTTGGTCCATACCTCATCTAAGGCACCATCTTTGTCCTGGCAGATTGCAAGCAGATAGACAGAAGCTCTGAAGACCATGAGTGGAGGGCGTTCACCCTGGTCCTGCAGAGACAGGAGGAAGCTTTGCACAGCCATGAATAACTTCGTCTTTGAGACAAACCTGTCAACCAAGGAGTCTGAGTGAAAAACGCAGAGATGGCTGTCCTGCCTTGCCACACCCTCCCTATGCCCTTCTGTCCCAGCATGTCCACAGCCTAATGACATCTTGCACAAAGAGGGCGCTGTACACACTTAACAAAGCACTGTCACACATGCACAGCACCTAGTTCTCTGCTTTGTGCAAGGATCTGTTAGGACAGAGACTCCTCACTCACACCTAGGAGGGAAAGCATCAGGCAACTGGACCAGCAGTGTTAAAAAGAAGGGTGCTACTTTGGGGGTTCAGGAGGCCCTGCTTTGACAGCCAGTTCACCCTTCTCTTCTCATATTTATCACTAAACATTTGTGTGTTCAATGGGCTCCTTTCTGGGGAAGGGAGACTTCTACACTTGTACAGGCAAGGAAGATGGGGATGAGGAGGAGACCAACTTCACTATATTGTCCTTTTATGCTTTTTAAATTTTCTACCATGGGTATGTCTCACCTATCAGATTAAGACTCTGATAAACATTTTAAAATAGGTAATACTAAATGCAATGTGGTATCCTGGATTGTATCCTAGAACAGAAAAGGGACAGTAGAGGAAAACTGGTGAAATCTGAATAAAGTTTATTTAATAGTATTGTACCATCATACATATGGTCAAATGATTTTCAACAAGGGTGCCAACACCATTCAGTGGGGAAAGGACAGTCTTTTCAACAACTGGCACTGGGAAAACTGGATTTCCACATACAAAAGAATGAAGTTAGAATCTTACCTAACACGATAGAAAAATATTAACCCCAAATAGAAACACACTTAAATGAAAGACTTAAACCTATAAAAAAATTTTAGAACAAAACATAAGGCAAAAGTTTCATGACACTGAATTTGGCAATGAATTATTGGTTATGACACCAAAAACACAGGCAATAAAAGAAAAAAATAAACTGGACTTTATGAAAGTTTTAAAAGTTTGTGTATCCAAAACCACCATCAACAGAGTAAAAAGGCAACCCACAGAATGGTAAAAATTATTTGCAAATCTAATAAAGAACTAATATCCAGAATATATAGATAACTCCTAAAACTCAACAACAAAAATACTCAATCTGAATCAAAACTAGACAAAAGATTTGAATAGGCATTTCTCCAAAGAAGATATACAAATGGCCAATAAGCACATGAAAAGATGCTCAACAACAAATGACAACAGAAAAAACAGATAAATTTCATCCCCCCAAATTTATTTAATTAGATTTAATCAAAATTTAAATTAAAAGACATTTGTTCCTTGGAAGAAAAGCTATGACAAACCTAGACAGTGTATTACAAAGCAGAGACATTACTGTGCCAACAAAGGTCTGTATAATCAAAGCTATGGTTTTTCTAGTAGTCATGTACGGTTTTGAGAGTTGGACCATAAAGAAGTCTGAGTGCCAGAGAATTGATGCTTTTGAACTGTGGTGTTGGAGAAGACTCTTGAGAGTGCCTTGGACTGCAAGATCAAATGAGTCAATCCTAAAGGAAATCAACCTTGACCATTGGAACGACTGATGCTGAAATTGAAGCTCTAGTACTTTGGCTGCCTGATGTGAAGAACTGACTCATTGGAAAAGACCATGATGCTTGGAAAGATTGAAGGCAGGAGAAGGGGACGACAGAGGATAAGATGGTTGGATGGCATCACTGACTCGATGGACATGAGTTTGAGCAAGCTCCAGGATTTGGTGATGGACAGGGAAGCCTGGCGTGCTGCAGTCCATGAGGCCACAAAGAGTCGGACGTGACTGAGCAACTGGACTGAACAGAATCAAAACCACAATGCAAAAACCACTTCATAACCACTAGGATGGCTATAATCAAAAAGATGGACAAGTCTTGACAAGGATATGGAGAAATCAGAACCCTTGCTCAAAGATTTCTGGTAGGGCTGCAGCTCCTCTGGAAAACAGTTCCCAAGTTCCTCAAAATGTTACCCATAGTATTACCATATGACTCCTCAATTCTAAACCTGGTGTATACAGAAAAGGAATAGAAAACAAGTACTCAAACAAACACACATACACACATATTCACAACATTACTATTCACAATAGCCAAAAGGTAGAAACAGCTCAAATGCCCATCAATGAATGAAGGAATAAACAAACTGTGGTGTATACACACAATGGTATTCAGCCATGAAAAAGAATGAAGTACTAATTCCTGCTGCAAACATTATGCTTACCGGATGAATCTTAAAAACATTATGCTCAGTGGAAGGAACAGGTGCAAAAGATCACATATGTATGACCACAGCTACCAGAAATGTTCAGAATAGATAGTCCATGGAGACAGAATGCAAGTTGCCAGAAGCTGAGCAGAAGAAGGAAAGGGGAGTGACTGCTTAAAGGATAAGAGGCTTTACTTTGGAGTGGTGGAAATGTTTTGGAACTAGACAGAGATGGTGGTTGCACAACACTGTGAATATACTCAATGCTACTGAGCTGTCCTCTTTAAAATGGTTAACTTAGATGTAAACTTCTCAATAATTTTTTAAAAGCTTAATGAAAAATAGTACTTTGATTTTAAATTTTAATAAATTGTATAGTAATTCTTAAAACCAAAGTAAACTAGTGACTTTTTTTTTTTTTGGTGCATAAACAACACCCTCAGGGATATCAAGGAATTCTCATCAGCATTCGAGGCTGTGTCCTTCACTCCTGAGACTACCCATCTCTCCAAACTGTGAGCCCCTCAGGAATACACGCCATTTCTCACTTATCTCCATGTCCCCAGTGCTCAGCACCAGGCCTGGAGAGGATGCCTCTGTAAATAGGTATTGAACTGAACCTGGCCACAGATGTAGCTTCCAGAACCAACCGTCAGTCGCCAGCTCTGAGCACTGACCTGTCCTCGTGAATGTAGGCCAGGTAGAAGAGGAGCAGGATGCAGTACTGTCTCTGGCGAGCAGCTTCCTCCACGTACTGGCGATCCGACAGGAGAGCAAGGCTTTCAGGGCCCCTGCTGCTTATCTGGGGCAGCCCGTGCTGCAGGAGCTCAGACACTGCAGAGAGCTCTGGGGAGGGAACAGGCCGGAGAAAATCACACAAAGGACAGAGGAGAACAGGTAATGGTCACATGCGTGTCTGTACATACAGAGTACTGCACAGGACGGCAGGACACACACAGGATAAAAGGCAATCAGTCTCTTCTCCCTCCCTTAGTCTCTCAGGAAAGACTGAAGGTAACACGTGGAAGGACTTGGATACATTCATCCACTTGACAATGTCCACTGAGTGGCTATTCTAGGCCAGGCTATGACACACGGGCCCTACCTCCTGGAGCTGGCAGCTGGTGGGAAAAAAATAGATAATGAGACAGATAATTGCAGGACATGTGATCAGTGCCATGTTCAAGTGTGGAAGAGAGAGTGACTCATGCCACCTGCGATGGGGAGGGCAAGCTCAAAGAGGAGGGAACCGTGAAGGATGAACAGAAATCAGGCAGAGAAAGGAGAGAAGAAGCTTGCCAAGCCAGGAAGCAAGGTGTTCAGCAGCCTGGAGGCATAAGAGGACGTCGTGTTTAGGGGGCAGCAAGGAGTTCAATGTGACTGGACCATCAGTGAAAAGATGTGGAGTGTCAAGGGTTTAGGAACTGGGTGATGTAATTTGTAGGTAGGCTGTGAAAGACCTTGAACGAGGAGTATAGAATGTGGATTTTAACCTGAGGGCAGATTCCTACATTTCTTATGAAGCTTCTGTTTCTTACAAGAAAGAACATTTGAATACTAAAAGAATATGAAAGAAAAGGACCTCAGAGCTTAAGTTTTGAATAAACTCAACTTCATGGAAAATTCACTACAGTATCCTTACTTTCCAAATTTCACCACAGACAGACCAGAGAAAACTCCATCACTGTCAAACAATGCCTGATAGACTGCTGATTGGAGATGACTGCTGAAGGCCAAGGGAGTTGAGACGCTGACGTGGGGAGTTGAGACGTCGACTTGGTTTTTGGATAGACCCTCCAGCAGTCGGTGAAGACCGGTTGGAGGATGAGAGACTGAAAGCAGGAGGCCAAGTTAGAGGTCACATGAAAAGGTCCATCCTGCCAATGCAATGGGCCTACAGCCAAGTAGAGAGTGAGATGGAATGTGCCACTGAGATGTGGCAGCAATCAGGTCAGGTTTCCTATTTCTAAGTTTACTGCTTTTTCCACCAAAGCACACTATGATCATTGTGATCATAACAAAATTAATATCCTTGAGCCTCGCACACTCACCTGCCCTTTCTCCTGAAATGTAAAAGAAAGATGCAGTCTGCATATAAGTAAAGTTGGCTGCTCTTCCTGGTGCTCTGAGATATGACAAGATATCTGGGTCTCAGGGTCTGAGGAGGCAGAAGTGGGGTTCCTCTTATTCAGACAAGAGAGAGAACTGGCCAGCAGCAGGGGACTGGTGCTGGTAAGCACAAGAGGCTGCTGTGACGTGGCTGCCACCAGGGCAGAAGTCATCACGCTATTCCCTATGTAGGCCAGACCACACCTGAATAGGCAGAGAGCTGATCTATTATCTCACCTCCCTCCCTAGGAAGCAGCTTATAGTTCCATCGTTCCATGATTCCATGGCTCTTCTGGGTAGCTTTAGACAAAGATTTCTTATTACTGTACTGACTTATGACTCAGCCAATCAGCAAGACATCCAGACACTAAGACACTACCATGGACGTTGTGAGTGGTCAAACTACAGCATCTTACCTTCTTGGGAAGGTGGTCCTGTCTTCTCTGGAGCTGAGAGGAGGCTGATGCACATGTAGTACAGGAAACTGGAACACACCTGGTTCAGGGCTGAGTGACTTCGTGGGACGAGAGGAAGACAGAACAAGAGAGAAGACATTGCTACTCTGGCTGGGACAGTATTATCTCTGCCAGGTACTGAGGCACCACTGCTTTGTACCAGAGCCCAAGGAAATTCTAACCATGGTAGAGAAGGTCGAAGGTCTGGAGGTGGCTGTGAAAAATAAATATGGAACCTGCTGCCCACAGGTGTAACTAAGTCACTTGGCCCATATAGGTATTCACGAAAAATTTGCTGAAAAATATAAGTCAAGGTAAGCTACTAAGCTCCAAATTAATAAAACATATAAACAAAATGTCTCCTGGGTCAGGAAGGGGCTAGCAAGTACTAGAAAAAGGGAAAACTGTTGAACCAAAAATGGGTGATTCAGGAGAATTACAAACATACAAAACTGTGAACCTGAACCTACGTGAATCCCTGTATTCTCTCCTGAACGTCAGTTGTTCTATCCAGAGATATGGAAGGAGGGCTAGATACTACACTGAGGTTACCTTGAGGACTATAGGCAGTAACAAGTGGAATCTGCCAAGCAAATGCAAAAACAGGTAGCAAGTCAGAAATGGGAAGGCTGCTCCAGAAACCTAATGAGAAAGATTGAAGCAGCAACCTTTCTTCTCTGTATAAGAAAGCCTCTCCTCTGGAATTGCTGGGCTGGCAGCAATCAGGACATGACCCTCTTGATGGACATGGCATCAGTTACCCTGTGAGGGCCTCAGCTTCCTGGTCTGTAAAATGAGGGTTAGACAAATGATCTCTAAGAGCCCTTCCAGTTTTGATGCTAAAAGGTGCCCTTCTGAGTATCACATGGCATGAGAGTCTTATCAGAACCAGATAAGTAAAAGCTAGAGAAGCCCATCCACCTCATACCATCAGGTGCTGAGCAATTCTGACACTGTGTCAATCCCTCCATGGTCCTATAACTAAACCACACCAGTCAGAAATTTCCATTTGTCCAGTCAAGAAGGACACTTGGCCCCTTGGGACAATACATACCTCAGGCCACCGCAGAACCTAGCCTTCAGTTCCAGGGCCAGTCGTATGAAGGATGAGGCAGCTTGCGAGAATTGGGAAGAAAGCAGAGAGTGGTTTAAGCTAGGATTGTTACAGAGATTCCCAAGTCTGAGTGGTACTATTTTTGGAGTCACACAGACCTTGGTTCAAATATGCTCCATCGCTAACTAGTAACGGGACCCTGAGACAATTACTTACCTTCTCTGAGATTCAGTTTCGATATCTATACCTCAAAGCCTGCTGCGAAACTAAGTAAGATATATGTATATAGAAGATCTAACAAATATTTAGCTCAGAGCAAGTGCTGAATAAAAGTTCACCTTCTTTTCTGATGAACATTCAGCATTAGCTGATGACCCTGGCCCAGTCCCCTGCAATGCTTGACTCTCCCAGTCTCCCCCTCCCACTCCACCCTGCTTAAAAGTGACCACTGTCCTGCCCATCCCAGGCCCCTGTAAGAGCGGGATTCTAGACAAGAGATACCACTGCCCCAGCTCCTGTTGGGGATAATCTGTATTCTAGAAGGAATGATGCTAAAGCTGAAACTCCAGTATTTTGGCCACCTCATGCGAAGAGTTGACTCATTGGAGAAGACTCTGATGCTGGGAGGGATTGAGGGCAGGAGGAGAAGGGGACGACAGAGGATGAGATGGCTGGATGGCATCACTGACTCGATGGATGCGAGTCTGAGTGACCTCCGGGAGCTGGTGATGGACAGGGAGGCCTGGCGTGCTGCGGTTCATGGGGTCGCAAAGAGTCGGACACGACTGAGCGACTGATCTGATCTGATCTGATCTGATCCTAGGGCTTCTGGTAGGGAATTAACTTCTCAGAGTTTCACAGCAACTTTATGAGAAGCAGTTTAACCCATGGCTCTGAACTGGAACTTTCTTGACTCAGAGACTATCAATTAATTTGAGAACTGCCTTTAAAGACTTTTGATTGCTGGATGATATATCCTTCCACTCAACACTAGGCAGAGTGTGGATGTTGATTCTGAATGAATGAGTAGCCCTCCACCCACAGGCTGTACTCTCTCTGAGTACCCTGAGCAACTGCCTAAGGCACCAGCCTCCCTTCCAACTTCCATACTTGCTTGCGGCCTACCGAGCTTCTTGGAGAATTTCTCCTTCATGTGAGGGACAATGACAAAAAGGCTGTGCAGAACCGAGAGGAAAACCTCCATCACAGCTGGGTGAGTGGCCTGCTCCCAGTACCTCTGCAAAGAACCAAGAGGGAGCGCATAGTCCACTAGGACTGAACCTCTGAAGAAGAAAGAGCATCAGCAAAAACTGCATCATCTAGCAGTAATAGATTAAATTCTTTCATCTGATGGACACACAAAAAAGCTCAGAGACCTGAAGTCACAACCCTACATCCAAGGCTTACATCTGCCACTTAATAAACTGTGCAAGATTCATTATTGCTCTGGGCATCTACCAAAGAGTAAACCAGGAATAACCACCAGTCCTACCTCCCAGAAACAAATGACATCTCACATGTAAAAAGCACTTTCTACTATGCATTATAGTGATACAAATGACACTCATGTTTCTAACATATAATAACAAACTTCCTTCATGTTTATTTTTCATGTGATCTTTGAACAGAATCACGAGGCAGCCTTACGTGGTAGACAAGAGTAGAGAAACTTGGGTTCTATTTCAAGCTTTGCACAAGGTCGCTGTGTGCCCTGGGTCAGTCACCCCCTCCCCTTTCACTGTTTCGGTTCCTCATGTATAAATAGCCAGGGCATCAGGGATGTGGTTCTTACAGATACTTTTCATTTGGTTTTCAAACCAAGTTTTTTTTCAACTATAAAAGTAATACAAGTTCATTAAAGAAAATGTATAAAATGCCGAAAAGTAGAAAGCAAGAATAACACCACAATTCTATGATCTAATTCTAGATCTAGCTCTAACACTTCATAAATCTAGGAGGAAGGCAGAGAACGGGAAGAAACCAAAGTGAATGGCCCAACTATTACTGTTGCTGCTGCTGCTGCTGCTAAGTCGTTTCAGTTGTGTCCGACTCTGTGCGACCCCATAGACGGCAGCCCACCAGGCTCCCCCGTCCCTGGGATTCTCCAGGCAAGAACACTGGAATTGTTAGTGTGTGACAATCAGGGTTGTAACCCATGGCCCCTGAGAGTTACCCTCCTGAAGACCCTGGCATGCTGGCTCAAAGGCTTCTTCAAGGAAAAGAGGCTCTCCTGTCATAACCAGAGGATGCTCCCCTGCTGCCACCTACTGTTTCCAGTGGGTGTTTTGGAGGTTTCCTTTCCCAACTAACAAACTGTTCATAGGATGTCCAAAACTCAAACAGGACAAGACTTACCCAGGGTCATCTGGGCAGTCAACACTATGGACCCTGCTCTTCCTACCATCTTTGTCTCAAGTCAGCTCAAAACCAGGTCTCTTAAGAGCAGCCGTCTCTCACGTTACAGAACTCACATATGTGCTACTTGCTGCTGCTAAGTCACTTCAGTCGTGTCCGACTCTGTGCGACCCCATGGATGGCAGCCTGAAGCCTAAATCACATTGACTGTTGCTCTTTGCGTGCTTAGTCACTCAGTCGTGTCCAACTCTTTTGTGACCCCCCTGGACTATAGCCCACCAGGCTCCTCTGTCCATGGGATTTTTTAGGCAAGAACATCAGAGTGGGTTGCCATTTTTACTAGGCAGACAAAACACAAGGGTTCAAACCTCAGCACTGTCATATACTTGCTTTACAGCCATAGAAAAATCATCTTTAAATTGGGGGAAATTATAGGACCTATTTCACAGGGTCAATGGGTGGGTTAAATTAAGTTCTGAATATAAGGCATTTATCACTTCATTAACATGCACCAAAGAATTGATGCTTTTGATCTGTGGTGCTGGAGAAGACTCTTGAGAGTCCCTTGGACTGCAAGGAGATCCAACCAGTCAATCCTAAAGGAAATCAGTCCTGAATATTCACAGGAAGTTCCAATACTTTGGTCACCTGATTCAAAGAACTGACTCATTGGAAAAGACCCTGATGCTGGGAAAGACTGAGGGCAAGAGGAGAAGGGGACGACAGAGGATGAGATGGTTGGATGGCATCACCGACTCAATGGACATGAGTTTGAGCAAGCTCCGGAAGTTGGTGATGGACAGGGAGGCCTGGCATGCTGTAGTTCATGGGGTCACAAAGAGTTGGACACGACTGAGCAACTGAACTGAACTGAAACATTATTGATTTATTATTTTATTACTACTACTTTCTACTTTTTAAGAGGCATCTATTAATCTATTGTTTACAACAAAACACTGTACTGTGATTTTAAAACCAAAGGAAAAGTAGCTGCAAGAACAACACTGCTAAGACCCTCAGGAGGTCTAGTTGAGTGTCGTGTCACTGTCCTGTGCCTCCCAGCCTGGCTTGCTTTCACATCTTTCTCCTCAAGACCCTTGCTGCCCAACCCACCATCACCATGGGGATACACAGGGCGTCACAGGCACTGAGGAGAAATTCTGAGAAGGCTTCCAAGGTGTCTTCTTTCTCAGCACTAGGAGCTGTAAATGGATTCTCCTGGGCTGAAGGCTCCCTCTGGAATTCCATAGCCAACCTGAGAAATAAATATGAGTATATTTACTACTGTCTATGCAACAAGGTCAGATTCATCCTCTTAGAGGGATTTCTGAGTTCAGGGCTCAGGGCAAGTATCCCCACCAGCAGACCTGGAGAAAACTCTGGAGGCCTCAGTGAGGGAGAACCTGGTCTTGGGCGCCCCCTCCAGCTTCGAGCTCCCTGCCCTCTCTCCCATAACACGTGACACTCCACCCGACTATATGTGTTAATACTTCCCTCAACATACCATGCTGTCTGCTGCTTCACATCTCTTTGCCTTTACATGTGCTGCTCTCTCTGTTTGGAAGGCCTTCCCCAGGCTTGTGACAATGTAACGGATTGCACACATATACACAAAACTCTTGGTTCCCAAGAGACTGAGTTCCTTTTGGGCTCATCCTTTGGGTTCCTTTTGAGTTATCTTTCTACTTTCACTATCTAGCATCAGGTCTGGCACACAGTAGGTACAACAAATGTTTGTTGATGAGAACTGAATTAATCCAACAAGCAGTCAGTGAACACATGGAGAGCTAGGTTGCTTGGGATGAGGCACAAAGCTGAATGAGATACAACTTCATTGCACAGTAACAAAAACTTCACCAGAAGGGAACCTTTAGAGACTTCCTCCACATACTCACTCCAAACTCACACACATCCCCATTCTCCACCCCAGCCAAAGTCCTCTCACTATGCAGCAAAGCATCAGAAATCAAGTGTTGCTTCTAGAACTTCACCCTTTGTCACTCCTCTCTGTACCCACCCTCCATACTACTACCTCATCAGACCATAAAGAGCTCCTCACCTGCAGGCATTTCTAAATCCCTCCAGAGTGTTCAAGAGGAACTTCCCTCTTCGAAGAATGGCCCTCTCCGAATTTCTGTTGGAGGCATGGCCCTGAGGTGAGAAGGAAAGAGGGAAACTACTGGTCAACTACATACTCTGTATTCCAGTCTTTGCTTAGAGGACTATACAGACCTCTTCCTCCCACACTGGAGTCTGGCATTTCCACACACCTAACACTTCCCAGGGGGTCTTAGGGATATACTCAAAAATTCAGACATCTAGTAACTCCTTTAAAAAAATGGTACAAAGGGGAACCTTAACCCCTTGTCTCCCCATGAAGCACAGGACTGGTTCTTGTTCTATTATACGCAGAAAGCTGTCACAGGCTAGTCAACATTAGCCTATCTGGCTGTAACATCCATATTAGTTGCTCCAAAACACACAAATTCCCCCACTGTATCACGTGCAAAGAGCTTAGTTTCCAAAGTTAATCTAGAAGACATAAAGCACTCGTATTAATAGTATTTCCTCTGATATTTTAAGCCTATGGACCACTAAAAGCCCACAATTATGACACACTGCACACGCGTCAGATTCTAAGATTCTAGTGAATCCAGCCTTAAATAATTTTGTGAGCATGTTTACCGTACCCACTTGGATGATATAAAAGACAAAGTATGTAGTAGGCCCTGGGATTTACTACCCAAACTCAGGTCCTTGCTAGCTTTGGACCTAAGAGAAAAACTGTTTAACCCCTGTGGCTTTGGTTTCCTAACGAGGATAACAATTATTAAGCCTCACAACTCTGCAGTTACGGTAAAAAAAATAACATCTCGTTGTAGGTGTTTGTGCATGAAAAAAAGCTACAAAGTGGCATATAAAGATAATGCAATGTACTAATTATCTTCTAAAAACACAGAACAGCATGATCTCCAGAAGCAGCAGCTGATGTGCACTGACCAGGGGCCTCCAGTTCAGTGGTGTCTGGGCCAGATCTGCACACCGGCTCAGCATGGCTTTGACCAAGGCCTGCAACTCCTTGTACAGCACAGGTAGCGCACTCTGATGATCCTTCCTGCATGCAGGGAGACAAAGGTAGGCCTATGGTGAGGTCAGGGTACCCCAAGATAGCCTCAGGTTCTCAGGCAATGAGGGGGCATGTGGTGGATCCGAACTTGGGTCCAGGAACTGATCTGACAAAAACCCCAGCTCTAGCACTTGTCTGCTACGTGACTTTATGCACATTCCTCATCCTCTCCAGCCCTCAGTTTCCTCATCTAGTAAGTGAAAGGTAACAGTACTGTCCTCATAGAATTATGCTAAGGATCAAATTGGATAATGTATGCAAAGAACTCAGGACAGTGCTTACTAGATAGTAAGTCCTTATAAATGACAGCTATGACCATGACTGGGCTTCCCAGGTGGCACCAGTGGTAAAGAACCCACTTGCCAATATAGGAAATGTAAGAGATGTGGATTCAATCCCTAGGTAGGGAAGATCCCCTGGAGGAGGGCATGGCAACCCACTCCAGTATCCTTGTCTGGAGAATCTCTACGGACAGAGGAGCCTGGCAGGCTACAGTCCATAGGGTTGCACAGAGTCAGACACAACTGAAGCGACTTAGCATGCACGCACATGACTATGGTTATTGTTATTAAGGATACAGAGGGTTTTCTCACTGAAAAGGACCTCTCAATTAAAGAAGTACTACCTAAAACAGAAGGTGTATCAAGAGATGTATATGGCCACTGTTCTCAAATAACTGATAAGCTTTCTTATTTTTTCAATTAATTTAATTGGAGGATAATTACTATACAATATCGTGATGGTTTTTGCCACACACCAACATGAATCAGCCACAGGAATACATGTGTCCCCTCATCCTGAACCCCCTCCCTCCTCCCTCCTCACCCTATCCCAAGCTCTCTTAGAGAAGAGAAATCAAATTTGATTTCTGCTACCTTAATGAGGAAAATCATGATCAATAGGTAAATGTTATCAAGGACCCAGATTTTATTTAAGGAATGAATATAAGGAAGAACTTTCTAAGAGTCAAAACGCTATAGAGGCACACAACACTGTAAATTAACTATACGTCAATAAAATTTTTTTAGAGCTGAAAAAATCTCTATAGAGGTAGACAAGAGTATCTAGGAGGAAGTGAGCTCTCTTGGAGATTATAAACAGAGACTGGAAACTATGTTTGGAGAATCAATTAATATGAAAATGTACAACAATGTGAAAAGTAACACTTAGGGTCCATTTGAACTCTCATATTTGTATAGACTCAGAGGAGGCAAGAGTCATAATTAGTCTGAATGTGAGCTCCAATAGGCCAGGGGCCAGTTCTGCCTTTTCACTTTACCTAACAGAACTAGATGCATTGTAAATTGATGCTAAACTAAACAAAAAAAAGTTAAAGAAATGAAGGACTGACTACTTGACAGGGTATAGTCTGCTGTATTGATTTCCTAGAAATGCTATGATAAGTTACCATAAACTGTGTTGCTTAAAACAACAGAAATTTATTCTCATATTCTGGGGGCTAGAAGTCTGCAGTCAAGGTGTCAGCCCCTCCAAAGGCTCTAGGGAAGAATCCTGCCTTGCTTCTTAGCTTCTGGTGGTTGCTGGCAATCCTTATCATTCCCTGGCTTATAGATGCATGATTCCAATTTCTGCCTCGGTCTTCACATGGCCCTCTGTGTGTGCCTGTGTCCAAACTCTCTTCTTCTAAGGGCATCAGCCACTGGATTCAGGAGCCCACACTGTATGGCCTCATCTTAACTGTATCTACAAAAGCCCTATTTCCAAACAAGGGCATGGATTTTAGAGGGATGCTAATTCAACCCAATGCAGTAACTAAGAAGAAACCTATGTTAACCCTCATCTCTGGGCTGTTTTTGAACTCTGAGAGCAATCTGTTGGGCCTTCTAATTGCTCAGTTAACCGTATATAGTGAAGGCTTGATTTCCCCTTTCCCTTCTGGAAGCTCTTTCACTTTTTTCCCCCCTTTTTAGACTTTATTTTTTACAACAGTTTTAGATTTACAGAAACAAATACAGTAGATAGTGCAGTGTTCCCATACTTCCCCGGCCCCACTGCAATTTCCCCTACTATTAACACACTGCATTAGTGTGGCACATCTATTACAATTAGTGAACAATATTGAATGGAAGCTCTAACTTTCTATCCTACGTTGATAGCCAAGCTCTGGCTCTGCCATCTTAAATTCTTTCAACAGTTCTCACTCCTCATTTCCTCTTCTGGTTGGGCTTCCCAGAGACCTTCTGAATCACTCTACCTCAGAGGGACCACCTCACTAAACATTCAGGAGAATTAAAGTAAAAAATAAAAGCATCTAAGGATTAATAACCTTATAATTAATAACCTTATATTATTAACTTTATAAATATAAACTTATATTAATAACCTTAATAACCTAATAAGCTCCCTACCCATAATTCTCCATAATTCTGATCCAACCAGCTTTCTGGCTTCTTCAAGTACTACTTACTCTCACACAACCTGCTGGCCAGACTGACTACTGTACCCTCAGTAATCCCTAAATTTTCCCACCCACATGTTTTGTCCAATCCTAGTCCTTCTACAAATCTATCTCTCTCATCCCTTGTGTATGTATATGTGAGTATACACAATAAAATTAACATTTATAATGTTAATAATATAAGGTTATTAATCCTGTGTAACCCCTTGGACTGTAGCCCACCAGGCTCCTCTGTCCATGGGATTCTCCAGGCAAGAATACTGGAGTGGGTAGCCATTCCCTTCTCCAGGGTATCTTCCCAACCCATGGATCAAAACTGGGTTTCCTGCACTGCAGGCAGATTCTTTACCATCTGAGCCACCAGGGAAGCCCACGTAGCAGCACAGCTCAAACCCTGCCTCCTGCCTGAAAGGTGCTATCAGTACTCCATAACAATGACCTCCTGGGAGAGTTGCAGCTCTGCCTGGGGACTTCTGATTGACTCTTGCTCTTATTCTAGGCCTTTGTTACCCTGTTGGTTTACTCATCTCACTCTTGTTAGGATTCATGCCCCAGATTTATAGATTCAAATCCAGAAAAGGACAAAAGGGGAAAAGAGACAATCTGAAGCCATTATAATATAAATGCTATTCTTCCTTTCAATTTTTAGAAGCAATTTTATGCAAGTGACAAAGACTTAATTATGGTTACAGATGAGACTATAAATGTTAACAACCTTTACAATATAAATTAAAAGTACAATACAAAATTAAAGGTACAGCTGATATTGAGAAGTAGAAGGTAAGGAGAAAGCTAAGGAAGAGTTGGGGTGCGAATATATCTAGCTAACCAAGTAGGGTGTTAAGAGATACTGCTTCAAGTTGAGGGAACAAGAAATACAAGTTTTAAGCATATTATTTAAAAGCTTGAAAACAAAATATTAACTAGCAAAAATGTCAAGAAAATGTAGAGAAGGCAAAACAGCTAAGTCTTGGTCTTTCCTATTGGCAAGTCAATGAAATGTTCTAAATGGACAAAGAAATAGCATTGCACTCATATTATTTAGAATTAGGGAAATAAGTCACCAGAACCTAATGAGAACAAAATGAGCTAAAATTAGTTTCCTTTAGAAAGTAGGAACAGAGGACTTTTTCTTTTCATTATAAACCTTGTGCATGTTTTATTTTTTATTGCTTAAATATATTACTTTGTTAGATTTTTAAAAGGGAGAATGTAGAAACAAAGTAAAATTTTCTATATAAATAAATAGTTGTTTCCTCCATTAGTTTTTTCAAGATCAAGCATCTTACTAAGGAATGATTTCCTATTTGACCCTAGGATCATTTAGTCTCACCATCCATTTTAACATCATTCATATACTGACTATTAGGAGTGAGATATATAGCAGTTAAAAAAAAAATGACATGATCTCTTAATTCTTTGAAATTATGTTATATTGTGGAGAAGACACAAAACAGATGAATAAACAAGAACTTTCAAGTAGGTGCTGCAATAGCCAAATGGGTGAGTTAGGAAAGGACACTCTGAATGAGACCTCAATGATGGAAAGAGCCCAGTCATGCAAAGATTTAAGGGGAACAGTATTTTAGGCAGAAGGAAAAATTAGTATAAAGGAAGTGGGATCAAAGTCCAGACTAAAAAAAAAAGACTGAGTTTTAAAAAGTTATATCCACAAAATAAATACAGAATAAAATCCTATTTTAAAAGGCATGCAAAGAATTAGAAGGAACTCTTCCAAATTAAAATATAAAAGTAGAAGTAAAATACTCAATAGTAGGGTTGAAAAATAAAGTCAAGAAAATCTCCTGGAAACTAGTATATAATGACAAAAAGATGAAAAACTGTCAGACAAAGAAAAGAAACAAAAGAAAAAAAATCAGATGACCAATCCAGGATGCCCAACATCCAAATGGCAGTTTCATAAAGGCAGAACAGAGTAAGCAGAATAATGGAAAGAAATAATTCAAAGAAATTTCCCTGACCTAAAGGACAAGCATCCTCTGGAAGCTACTCTGCCTTGACAGGCCTTTGGGTACACGCAGAGGTAGAAAGTTCAGTCTGTCTGGGTCTCTCACCTCAAAAAGGCAGAAATGGCCTTCAGTGCCTCAGCAGCCACCTCCAGCACAGGGCTGCTCACTGCCTCTCGGAGGGCACGGCCAGCATCTCTACACACGGCTGAGCTTGTGAACAGCTTGATCTCTTCTGGCTGCCTGAGAAATTATAAATGAAGAATAAGCGTGTGGATTCCTATCACTGACCCCATCAGGAATAAATACCTCCAGTTCTTTGCTTCTCCAGTCTGGCCCCTGCAGGCTTGATGCTCCACCACTCAGCTCACCGAGTCAGGATCTCAGCAAAGAGCAGCAGGCCCTGCTTGTGTAGCTCGGTGTTGTTCATCCTCAGGCTTCCCTGTAGGCTCCTCACCACTGACTCGATCCCTACCTCAAAATGACACAGCAGAGGCCAGGGATCAGTGCCCAGTAGTCTCCTTCCTGCCTTCCAAGCAGAGGGGAGAGGCTCTGGACAGCACACAGTTGCTGGCAGCCCTCCTGGAGCAGTCCTGACAAGTTGAGCTGATGGGACAGGGCTGTGAGATCTTTGAGGGCAGGCCCTTGTATGATTCACCTCTGTCTCCCCAAACCCAGCACAACCCACAGCACAGGCCCTGGCATTCGAGGTATTTCGGCAATGCCTACTGACTGAGCTACTATACCTTCTCTACTACATACACTCCCATTTCTCCTCAAAGAATTAGCTCAGACCTCCACTCTCCAGGAAGCCTTCTCTGGTCCACTCAGGCAGAGGTATGGGCCTCCCCTGGCCTCCTACACCTCTTGTCCATCTCCTCGAGCATAACCCTAACCACCTTGTTTATATCTCCCTTCCCTTCCAGAGGACAGGGACCATGTTATATGTCCCTGTGATATGTTATATGTCCCATGTTATATGTCTAAATCTCTAGCTCCCAGCCTAGTGCCTGGCATAGCATAGGAACACAGAATATGAATAATCGAATGTGCCCAGTCTAAAAATCTAGATGTGATATAAAAAGTTCCAGACAAGGAAGGTATCACCAGGAAATCAGAAGGGATAGTTTCAAAAAACTTTGAAAGGTTAAATCAAACTCAGGGGACTAATTAGATGGGGAGGTTTCTGGGGCACAGGAAAAGACTGCTCCAAGGCTGAGTAAGGTTGTTCTTGAGGTACAACAGAAATTCATCTCGTGGCTGACAGGGGTGTCCTTTTCTCACTAAACATATACTTCCGCCAATTAACGGAGAGCAGAACTGTTTGGATATCACTGCTTGCCTGTGGAATCTGGTGAAAAGTTGGGGCGGATGGAAATGACCAGCCCGCCCATTACTGCTGCTGCCACCTAACTTCAAGGTGCTGTCCACCCGAGTCAGAGCTAGTGCAAGACCCACAGTACCAACCATACACCGTGTGGCACTTGGAAAAGAAGAATGGCTCTTCTGCCAGGAGTATCAAACAGTTGTAGCAGGACCAGACGAGCACTTCACTGGAAGAGGAAAGATGCTCAAAGAGGAACTCTGGCCAGGGAGAGAGGGAGGAAGCAATATGAAAACTGTGTGATAATGCTCCCTTAACTAATACTAGGGTTTAGATTTATTAGCATCTCATACTTGTCACTTCAACTGTTCATACACCCTCGCCCTAAGACATAATCATTAATTCACAGATAAACCTGGAAAATGCCCTCTGGATTATTGTCTAACTTCTTCTTTTACAGATGGGGAAACTGAGGTCCAGAGAGAGACAGCTGGTGGTAGAAGAGGGACTAGAACCTAGGTCCCCTGATTCTCAGGATGGGCAGCAACATGATGCAGAGAAAAGAGGTTTTAGAGCCAGAGAGCCTTGATTTTGTATCCCTTCTCTGCCAATGCCAAGCCTTGTTGATTTAAACCAGCTGTTTCCCTTCTCTGACTTTCCTGGTGGCTCGGACGGTGAAGCGTCTGCCGCAATGCGGGAGACCCGGGTTCGATCCCTGGGTTGGGAAGATCTCCTGGAGAAGGAAATGGCAACCCACTCCAGTATTCTTGCCTGGAGAATCCCACAGACGGAGGAGCCTGGCAGGCTACAGTCCATGGGGTCACAAAGAGTCAGACACGACTGAGCGACTTCACTCACTCACTTTCCCTTCTCTAGTTCAATTTCCTTATTCATAAAATAGCAAAGATGAGGACCTAAATGTGGCAACATTTACAATGCACCTCAGGGCCTATTTCCTGGCTCATCACAAACTTTCAAGACACATTAATTCCTTTTTTTCTACAGGTCTTTCTACTACCCCACACTATGTTTATTTCTAGATGGTTTATTCTTAGACTGGTCTAAAAATCAGTAACAAATTGTTCAAGGTCAGTTAGAAATCTGTCGAAAGAGGATTCAGATTTCCTGAGGTGTATTTCCTAGACTCTGTCATATATAATGAATATGTCACCAGCCAGTCCCTTCAGTATGCATAACAAAGAATCCCAACAGAACTGCTGTTGCCGCTGCTACATGAAAATCTCCAGTCAGAATTCTGGGGTTCTCAGAGGAGAACGTTAGAAGGGGACTCCCACCTGGGATGTCAGCGTGGATGAAGGCCAGGGCGTGCTTCGCTGGTGAGTGGACTAATACTGCAGTTATACATTGGGCACTGGCCACCTGCAGAGTCTCATCTCTGGAGAGAAGAAGCTGGAGAAACAGGCAGCAAAATGTTCCAGTCACAACACAGACAGGACCAGAGGGAGGCACCTGGGTGCCTCAGGGCAAGAGTCTGATTGTCTCTGAATCCCTCCCACACTACTGGTACCAGGTGTAATCATGATACTCAAGGAGAGCAGCTGTGGATTATGGAAAAGAGTCTCTATGAACAGCAGCAGGCGTGAAACAGAACAAAAGAACACAGTGGCATTCCAAGAACACTAAACCTGTCCCCAAGAATGCTCTGGCCTTCACTGACAAAAGTATTTTCACAGCCCTCGTCCAGTTTTGATGTTTGTAACAAACCTGGGATGTGACAAGGCAAGGTTCTACTATTAGCCTCACGTTACAGAGTGTGCAGAAAAGAGTTAATACTGCAGACCTGAGACTGTACCCTTAGAAAGTCCTGTCTGCACTGAGTCTGGGAAGCTGAATTTCAGGAGGGTTCCCAATTCTCCCAGAACTGATAAGAGTGGCTCATTGTGACTAAACCATTTGTTCAAGCAATGCAGTTTATGCTGCACACCTGCTTTCTTTCTGGGAATCTGGGATTTTGGTATGTGTTAGGCAGAGGATACCTACATAATCAGATAGCTCCCAATTAAAACCTTGGGCACTGAGACTCTAAAGAGCTTTCCTGCTAAACATTTCATACATGCTGTCACAGTTCATTGCTGGAGGAAAAGAGTGCATCTGGTGTGACCCCACTAGGAGAGGACTCTTGGAAGCTTGTGCCTGGTTTTCCCCTAGACCTCATCCCATACACCTTTCCCTTTTCTGATTTTGCTTGGTATTCTTTTGCTGTAATAGATCACGGCTGTGGATATAACTGTACACTGAATCCTGTGAGTCTTCCTACTGAGTCACTGAACCTAGAGTGGTCTCGGGGACCCTTAACACACAGAGGAAGGAACAAAAGCTCATTAAAGTTATCTATGCCAGGCCACACAGCTCGTAAGTGGCAAAGCTCAGGCAGACACTCAGGTCAGCCACATCTAAATCTAGGAGTCTTTCCACAACTGAGATGCCTCCCTCATCAAAATATTAAATCAGGTTACTCCTCTAATTAAAATATTTCAATGAATTTCCATTGAACTCTGAATAACATCCAAACTCCTACTAGACACCATAGCTATTAGGAGTCCCTAAAACACTTTCCATGGGGTTGCAGAGGGTCGGATATGACTGAGCGACCGAATTGAACTGAACAACATTTTCAGAAATCAAGAAAAGAGTTAAATGCAACCAGAGATTTTAAGTATAGAAGAAACTGGCCTTCTAGGGGGGAAATGACAAGCAAAACATAGCACAAGACAGAGGAGAGAGTGCACGATTTTAGAGCTTCAAAGAAAAAGGACCAAGCTGCACATTTCTTGAGGACTACAAACTTAAACCCATCTCAGTTATGTTAGACTTAAAAATGGATACATAAACAGCCTTTCCATTTGCATGTAAAGGAGTTTCTAGATATTAATCTTTATCTTGTTCTCTTTTATATAGGAAATGACATGTATTTCAGTCACGCCTAGTGATAAAAGGCAAACCATTATTTTATGTACCACTAAGAAAGAAGAGCTATAATTAAACTATGACATACCATTAATGGTAAAATGTCTCCCAGTTTGAGAGCTGTTACAGTATTTTAAAAGTGCCTTAGAAAAATGATATGTAACCATTAAGCAAAGCAATGATTCTTGGCTTAAAACGTGTATTCCTTACTGTGTTGGGATTAGACTGACAAAAAAAAAAAAAAAAAAAGGAAGAATGGAAGTAGAAGAATACAGGCCAGTCTTTATTTAAAATTTTGATATTTTGTTCATCATTAATTTTTTGCATTAACTTTGATTTTTTAAAATTCTGCATTAAAATACTATTTATCTTGATTGCTGAGGTTTTTTTTTTTTTTTTTGACTGCTGAGTTTTTAGCACCCCCTTAAGTTTTCCACCTAAGGCAAATGCCTTCTCACCTCACCCAAGTTCCAAACTTGCTGATTCTTGTAGTAAATAAAACACTAATCATCCGAAACGACCAAGAGAGAAACAGTCTTCACGTATGGATGGAGGACAGGAGCTCCATACCAAGATTCCTGTCTCCACGAAGCTCTCTCTCCCTAGGGAGGTGCTCTCCAGTCTCTGTCCCCACCACTCTCATGCTGCCTTGGTGCACTGTGAGGACACAAGACCCTGTGCTCCTGCTAAGTCCAGCAGCAATGCTCTAACCAGACACCACCAAGAACTCCAGGACAGCAGCAATTAAGTGAACACAGAAATTAACCCACTATGAAATTTTGTGGTTCAAAGACACAAGACTTGTTCTTGAGAGTTCAAAGGCCCTGCGTGGACCATTCCAGAGGCGTCCCAGGGAGGTTAGGAGGGGCAGTTTGCTCTGGTTTTTTTTATTCCTACCTTACCTAATCCTAACTGTTCCTTTCCTGTTTCTAACCAAGGTACCTCCTCTTTTCTGCAGAAGCAGTCCCACAGTCTGGTCAGTGAGTGATATCCCTGGTATCAGATGAGGATAAGCAGCTCTGCCAAGCCCTGTGCTGAGCACTGTGGACAGAGACAGTCAGACTCAGGTCCTGCTCTAAAGAAGCTCCCAGTTGATCAACCACAACACGGTGAGGTAAGCACTGTGAAGAGGGCACATTCTACCTAAAGGAGCCAGGGGACAGGGGAGCTCTATAGGCCTTGAAGGCTGAATCAGACCAAGGAGAGGGGAAAGGCTTTAAAGGCAAAGGGGAAGAGCATCTGCACAGGCACAGAGACAGGAGGTCCTAACATATACAGGACCAGGGAGAAGTTGCATCTGGCTGGAGTGCTGGGCTGTGGGGCAGAAGAGACAGGCAAGTAAGGCTGAAGGGATAAGCTGGGCCCAGAGAAAGAGGGCTCCACGTACCAAGCTGAGAAGGTTGAATAATCCCCAAAACAACTGAGGTGGCTTTGTTTCCACAGCTGTGTGTATTCTCCATTCTCAGACAACCCAGATGTAAAGGGAAGGATACAAACACAAAGACTCATGACTGAAAGAAAACCAACGTTGAGTCTTCCAATAGCATGTTGTTTTGACCAGTGAGAAAGTGTTTCAGAAATTCTAGGTAGAAGGATAAGGAAAAAGCCCCAGGAGATTCAGGTTCCTGGGTTACTGAAGCCAGAGACCAGGAGTCACAGGACAACTACCTTTTTGAGCACCAAAGGCAGTGGGGTCTCTCCTGGTGGCCCCTCAACACTCTCAGCACTTTCCACCAGCGCAGACTTGTTCATGAGCATGGACACAAAGAGATCATACTTCAGCAGCTGCTTTAGCAAACCTAGACAACAAAGGGGTGGGGAAGTGAAGCAAGAGCAGCATGGGTACAAGGACACACCCAAGGTGGCTCCTCACACATCTGCTGGAAGTTTCTTCATCTCTCCATAGATGTTCCTAAGTATTTTATTATTTTTAATGCTACTGTAGATAGGACTGTTTTCTTAATTTATTTTTGAGATAGTTTGCTGCTACCATATACAAATTCAACTGATTTTGTATCCTACAATTTTATTAAATTCATTTAATAGTTTCAACAGTTTTTGGTGTAGTTTTTTTGGACTTCCTTGGTGGTTCAGACGGTAAAGCATCTGCCTACAATGCGGGAGACCTGGGTTCAATCCCTGGGTTGGGAAGATTTCCTGGAGGAAGAAATGGCAACCCACTCCAGTATTCTTGCCTGGAAAATCCCATGGTCAGAGGAGCCTCGTAGGCTATAGTACATGGGGTCACAAAGAATCACACACAACTAAGCGACTTCACTTTTCTTTCAGTGTAGTTTTTAGGGGTTTCTACGCATAAGGTAATATCATCTGAAAACAGAGACAATTTTACTACTTCCTTCCTTTACTTCTGCCTTTTATTTCTTTTTCTTGCCTAATTGTTCTGGCAGGACTTAGAGTACTACGTTGAGTAGAATCCCACCTTTTTCTTTGCAATCTCCATGACAGTGCACACCACAATTAATTCTAATTGTTCACATCTGCCCTCCACAATGGACTATGAATTTCCAGATTAGAGCATGGGTTTAATCATCTGTACAAACCCAGAAGGGGTCCTGGTTCAGAATGAACACTCTCTATGTATGGCTGAGCTGTTCAAAACAGAGCTCTTGGCCCAAACTGTGAAAATAAATTGTTGTTGCCCAGACTGTTTTTCCCTGTAGCCCTTGCTCTGAAACAGGTCTGCACCCAATCACCACAGTGCCCATTTCCTCTATCCAAAATACGAAAGCTCCCTGCTCTAAAGCATTTGATAGATTTTGTGTATTTATGTAAGGAAGTTAACAGGAGAGGCTGAAAGGGTACACTGAGCCTCAAATAACAAGAGAAACTTGGACTTCACCCTGGAGGCCAGATGAAGCCATAGATGATTTTCCAAATAGGAAACTGACGGGACACGAGCTATGCAGTATGAAGATTAATTTGGCAGCAAGTAAAAGATGCAGCAGGGCAGGCAGTAAAGACCAGAGGCAAAAAACTGCTGTCCCACTTTTCCTCCTCTTCTCCTTCCAAAGGTGACGTTCTTTTTATTTTATTTTATTTATTTTTTTTTTTTGCAGGGGAAAATGGACAAAGGAAAGGATCAATGAGGGTGGGAGGGAAATGGGAAGAAAGGGGAGTGATGGTGGGGAGGAGTATATGTAATTTCTTAACCAATGGCTTTCTGTTTTTAATCACAAAGAACACTTTAAAAAAATCATGGTGAATTCATCTTATATTGGGGGGTTTGTTCTCGAAATGAAAAGTTCAGGAAACAAAAAGTCCAGTTTGGGTGTCCTCATCTTTAGGCACATCTTGGTATTTTGTATTGGTAAGTCTATCTTTACCACAATATATTATTTAGGACAGGATCACATTTGTCACCTCTTCCTCCCTACTACCCAAAGTGGTACCAAACCCACAAAATAGTCAATAAACCTCCACAGAGTGAACAAATAAGTCTTTTTTTTTTTTTTTAAACTCTCCTGAGTGAACTGAATTTTTTGAGGCTCATAAGTAAATATGTTTTCCTCTTTACTTTGTCTATTACAGCCAGATTATATGAGTGGGGTATTAAAGTCTCCCACTATTATTGTACTGCTCTAGAGAATGTCCTTTAGTTTTTGTTGGAGAAATGGTTTAGTGTGCAAAATTCTCTCAACTTTTGCTTATCTGTGAAGCTTTTGATTTCTCCTTCATATTTGAATGAGATCCTTGCTGGATACAATAATCTAGGCTGTAAGTTATTTTCCTTCATCACTTTAATTACGTCTTGCCATTCCCTCCTGGCTTGGAGAGTTTCTATTGAAAGATCAGCTGTTATCCTTATGGGAATTCCCTTGTGAGTTATTTGATGTTTTTCCCTTGCTGCTTTTAATATTTGTTCTTTATATTTAATCTTTGTTAATTTGATTAATATGTGTCTTGGGGTGTTTCGCCTTGGGTTTATCCTGTTAGGGACTCTCTGGATTTCTTGAACTTGAGTGGTTATTTCCTTCTCCATTTTAGGGAAGTTTTCAACTATTATCTCCTCAAGCATTTCCTCATGATCTTTCTTTTTATCTTCTTCTTCTGGAACTCCTATGATTCGAATGTTGTAGCGTTTGATGTTATCCTGCAGGTTTCTGAAATTGTCCTCATTTCTTTTGATACGTTTTTCTTTTTTCTCGTCTGATTCATTTATTTCTAGGATTCTATCTTCTAGTTCACTAATCCTATCTTTTGCCTCTGTTATTCTACTATTTGTTGCCTCCAAGGTGTTTTGGATCTCATTTATTGCATTATTCATTATGTGTTGACTCTTTTTATTTCTTCTAGGTCCTTGTTAAACCTTTCTTGCATCTTCTCAATCCTTGTCTCCAGACTCTTTAACTGTGATTCTATTTTGATTTCGAGATTTTGAATTAATTTCGCTATGATTATTCGGAATTCTTTATCAGGTAGATTCCCTATCTCTTCCTCTTTGGTTTGGTTTGGTGGGCATCTATCCTGTTCCTTTAGCTGCTGGGTATTCTTTTGTCTCTTCATTTTGTTAAAATTGCCAAATTTAGAGTGTCCTTACTATATTCTGGTAGTTTGTTGAATTCTCTTTATTGAGGCGGTTTACAGGTCTTTTCAATATCTGATCTCTGCCTTGTTACAAGGGGGCGGAGATGAACACCCAAATCTAAACCGGCCAGGTTCAGGCACTCAGATAATCCTCAGAAGCACAGACTTGGTTGAGTCTGTGATTTATGCCCTTCCCAGATCCGAGTAGCGCAGGTGATGAAATGCTCAGCGAGCGCAGGTGCTGCGACTTATCGCCTCTCCGCCGCTCAGTTTTCTGGGTATACAAACAGCGCACTTTCTCAGGCAGATGTTGACCATCCAGAGCCCCAAGAAGCATGAGTCAGCACAGAAACCTACTCACAGTTTCTTTAGACAGTGTCTCTCTAGGGCTATAATTGCCCGCCTCTGGCCCTGGCTGCCTGTCACCGGAGGGACGGCCTGCAGCCGGCCAACTCTGTGCAGCCCTTTGTTCCGTAGGTAGTCCTGGTGGTGTCTTAAGTTAGGGCTGGCTTTTGATGTAGTAGATAACCGACAGTCTGGTTATTTTGCTCAGATAGCGCCCGAGATAGCCAGGCCAAATCCTTTCTCAAAGCAATGCAGGCCTCGCCGCTCCTCCTAGCCCAGCCCCCACTTGCCAATAGCAAATGCTGGTGTCCGCGCCAGTTCTCCGCAAAAGGAGTTACCGCAGGGCTCGTTTTCTCGTTTTGAAGACAATGAGCTGTCTTTCTAAGTGCCTGATGTCCTCTGCCGGCATTCAGAAGTTGTTTTATCGAGTTTATTCAGCATTCAAATGTTCTTTTAATGGATTTGTGGAGGAGAAAGTATTCTCCCCGTCTTACTCGTCCGCCATCTTAGCTCCTCCTCTGATGATGTCAAAGGTGACGTTCTTAAGATACCACACCAACATGAGGCATCTTTCACAGTCTGCCTCTTATCTCCCAAATCCATGACTTCTACCCCATGCAAAGCAGCAAACCTCCCCACCGCTAATGAGTCTGCATCTCAAATCCTCAAAAAAAAAAAAAAAATCTCAAAAGCTTTCTCTTTTCTCTCCAGTCCTACATCTTACCCAAGCAGTTGATCCGTAGCTCCTTTGTCTGGGCACCATCCATGGTGGAAAGGAAGAGAGGACACAGCTTCTCCCGGAAATGGCCCAAAAGCATCTCAGCAGCAACTGGGGAGGAGTACAGCTTCCCATAAAGGTAGCAGACAGAAGCCTGCACCCCCTCATTGGGGTACACTAAACCTCTCAACAGATGCTCCATCAGGTCACCTATCCAGAAAACAACCAAGGGATCAAGGGAACCTCACAATGTCAACTGCTAGATGACACTCCAAACTACTGCCCTGAATGGGGTAGTCATGGTAATCCCCTATAATCCCCCACAATACATGATTTCTGGGAACCTAAAAGAGAAAACCAAGGCATAGAGAAGTTAAGTGATTTACCCTTGGATAAATCCTCTATGAGATACTTATTTCCTTTTACTGATAGAAAGTGTTTCTGTATTCTAGAATTAATTCCTCCTCCCATCTGAAAGACTCATAGTAGATACTTAATTATTTTGTGTTAAAATAGTGAATAGAAACAGCCCAAGACCAGAGTTGAGCAACACTTTTTTCCCCCAATTAGCCAATATAAAGCATATTTTTCAGATGAGGAAACTGAAGCCTATAGAAGGAAAGTAATGTCTTTCCAGGTATACACAGTGAATGGACCTCCCAGATGGAAGTATGATCAAAGCGCTCTTGAAAGTATAGAAGCAGCTCTTCCCCAGAGGTCACTCACCATGTTCCATCACAAGTTTGTCTGCCAGAGCAGGGACAGCATCTACCAACTTGCCAAGAAGGGTTAGGGTGGCCAGGCTGCCTCGCATGGAGGGCATGCTACACAGCTACAGAAAGTGAACACATTCCTTTCTATAAGTTAGGATGAGAACAGATCTCCACCAAAGTTCATCTTGCCCTATCCACACCAAAGCCTGTACTGCCTGTGTCTCTCACAACAGTTAGTAACCAACCTCTTTAGCTAAGTATCAAATTGCCCCTATTGGACTGGGAAACCCCAGAGGAAAGGAACCAAATCAGATTTCTCTTAGAATCCTCAGTACATAGCTCAGTACATGTTTGTTAAACTAAATTAAAATTAGTGTATTTTGCCCCCTATGGAGCCAGAAACTGGAGGGGCGAAAGTTGGACACATCATAAAAATGGAATTCTAGTTCATTGCAAAAAGTTATTATTATTATCATTATTTTAGCTACTATTACTGAACATTCTATTTGTCAGGTACTATACTTAATGTTTGGGGCCTCCCTAGTGGGTCAGGGGTAAAGAAGCCACCTGCAATGCAGGGGGCACAGGAGACACAAGTTTGATCCCCGGGTTGAAAAGACCCCTGGAGGAGGGCATGGCAACCCACTCCAGGATTCTTGCCTGGAGAATCCCATGGACAGAGGAGCCTGATGGGCTATAGTCCATAGGGTTGCAAATTCAGACATGACTGAAGCAAATGAGCATGCATGCATGCTTGATGCTTTTCAGGGAGAGTCAATAGTATTTATTTCCCTTTTCTATTGACTAGCTATAGCACCTTAAGTAAGATTCTTAACTCTTCTGATGGGAATTAGTAATAGTATCAACTTCAATGGGTTGCTGAGAACATTGAATGAGATATTGCATGTGAAGCACCAACACAATGCCTACAGTATATAAAGGGGCATCACCATAATGATGCATTGATATTTATAAATATAATTTATAAATGTAATCTTATACATTAATCACATGCAGAGCAATTATAATGACATGATAATTTAACACTTTTTAATTAAATGTTGCTCTTAATGGTATTGAATAAACATCTGTCTTTCTCTTGCAAAAAAAATGATTCTGATATTATTCCTATATCTTAAACACAATGCAAAAGCTGCTTTGTTTAACTGATATCTTTGACTACACTGAAGAAAGCAGGTTAAATATAACTATTCAGTGCTTACTTTAGATGCTGATAAAAACAAATGCCTTCAGTACAAAATACTGTATACAACTTAAACCAAACAAAACTACTAAGCCAAGACATAGTGAACATATTTCCTTAATAAATTTTTGAAGGAAATCTGTTCATATTTAGGAGGATATAGAGAATGGCCATGGGATGATTATGCCAGAAAATGGACTTCACCAACATGGAAGTAGCCTTTGGGAGACTAAAAGCGAAACGGAGGAAGCTACAAAGAGTACTGGAGCAGAAGACCCAGGCCCCAGCTCTGGTTCTGCCACTGATTCAGTGACCTCAGGCAAGTCCCTTTTCCTCTCCAGATTCAATCTTCCAATCTATCCAAAGAAGGGCTGTCCCAGCTCTGACATCTGAGGATTCCAAGAGGTACTGAAGAACCCACAGATACTTACTGACCTCTTTGTGACATTCATCCAGCAGGCAATGAATGGTCTGCTCCAACTTCAGCTGAGTTGTAAGCTGGATAAGGACTGAACAGACACAATACCATTACTTACCAGAAGACAACTCCAGGCCCAGACTTCTAATCAAGTTATCTGCTTGTGTTAATTGGCATTAGTCTTTTCTATCTCCTCCATTCTTAACCGTTTTATCATCAATGGTTCAAAACAAGGCAATACATTACAATAATCTAGGAAGCTTTAAAAAAAAATAAAAACTACTGCTCAATTCCATCCCAGATCAACTAGAATTTCTAGAGAAAGAGTCTAAGCATTTGGATATTTTTTAAGTTTCCCAGGTAAGTCTATTGTGAAACCAAGGTTGAAAACTACTATCATTATATTATTTCCACTTTTTTCCTTCCTTAGAATTTGCTACTTCATATACTAAAAAAGTTACGAGTTAATTCTTGTACTGATAATTGACAATATTATCACTCAACCCCAAACCTATCATTCTATACAATCATTTGTGTGCTTCTGCTGGTGTCTTTGATGAAGAGTGGAGAAGAGGCTTGCTCTGCAAGTGTGGGGGAAGCAGCAAACTAGATTTGGTGCTGCTGAGGGAAGACTCTACCACTCCCAGAGTAAAGAAGCATTCTAGAACAACACTGACAGAAACAGAAAGAAGGCAGGAAGTAAACAGCAAATAGTGAGGAAGGAGCAAATCCTTCTCCCTCTAGCTCTGCAATCTCCAGCTAGTGCTCACCACCTCATGAAGCTTCCAGAGGATTCCAAGCTATGCTGGCATCTACCAGAAGCAGATGGCTTTAGGATTATAGCTCCACTCTAGAGTGGCCTTGGGGCTTCCCTTGTGGCTCAGCTGGTAAAAAATCCACCTGCAATGTGGGAGACCTGGGTTTGATCACTGGGTTGGGAAGATCCCCTGGAGAAAGGAAAGGCTACCCATTCCAGCATTCTGGCCTGGAGAATTCCAGGGAGTGTACCATCCATAGGGTCACAAAGAGTCAGACACAACTGAGCAACTTTCACTTTCACCAGTAAAGAATCTACCTGCCAAACAAGAGACATGGGTTCAATCCCTGCGTCAGGATGATCCCCTGGAGGAGGAAATGGCACCCCACTCCAGTATTCTTGCCTGGATAATCCCATGGACAGAGGAGCCTGGCAGGCTACAGTCCATGGGGTTGCAAAGAGTCAGACATGACTTAGTGACTAAATAATAACAACAGGGCAGCCTTGAGGAAAATGGCAAAGGGAGATCTCCCTACCCATGCCAGTGGTCAGAACTTCAAGTGAGACATTTGTTAATCCACATTCTCTATACTGAGAGATGGTCAAAAGTACACACAGATCATATTGACTTATTTGTTACAACTGCTAGCAGTTACAGCTGCTAACTCTATGGCTGTATGGTCATGGAGCCAGCAGCAGCCAAGCAGCATCCTCCTCAGCAGTCTGAGTTTCATATATGGGGTCCTTCCTCCAAACTTGTAAGTTTTAATAATTTCAACCTCTCCCTTTGCTTCCCTAGTCCCAGGGGTGGCGGCTGTTTTCAGAAATTGCTACCTTGGTGAAAACTTGGTTCTTTTTGCCTTTAGTTACCTAGTTAATAATTTTTAAAGTTCTTTTTTCTGTTCAAATAACTTGAGTGGTTTGTGTTTCCTCACTAGACTCCTAACTGATACAGTTCTTTGTTCTTTCTGCAAGAATCCTTTCATCCCAATACTCTTGTCTTCCTTCTTCTTGAGTCTTACAGGTAAATTCAGACACTTCCACAGCTTTAAATACCATCTATGTGCAGACAACTTCCAATCACCCAACACTAATGTAAAAAAAGCAGAGTTTGTACGTGTCTTTGTAATAGCACTCTTCAGCCATTGCTATTTACCAGCCAACGTCTCCTCCAGATTGTAAAGTCTTACATGGCAGGAATTATGTCAGATATATCACTAGTATCTAATACAGTACTTGACACAGAGTAGGTGCCAAGGGAAAAAAAAAGCAGAATTAATGATTAAAAACTGAATTTTCTTTATCTGTCTGTAAAATGGAAAATTTCATCCAGGTCTCAAATAGTCAGAGCTGCAATTCAGGGTAATATTCCTGGCTTCAAATGCTGAGAACACAGAGTTTTACCTTACCTTCAATACAGAGGTCTGTTATGCTCCCATCCTCTACATTACATAACAGTCCTTAGAGCAGAAGGAAGAGGGGGATGGTTAACAGTTAAAAGAGAAACAAATCCAGAAAGGCACACTATGAATTCTAAGACTAATAGCAGCTTTAAGCAATGTCCCAGCTAAATTCTATCCTCAGCACCAAACCCCAGATTTTCAATAACAGCTTTCTGGCTTTAAAAGGATAAAAATAGTCAGTGTGGCACAGTATAAAAACTGTGTGTTCTGGAGTCTGTAACAGACCTGGGGTAAAATCCCAGTTCTACCAGCTGTTAGCTAAGGCCTGCCTGAGCCTTGGGGATCATCCTCTCTCCCTTAAAAGAATATTTTGGCAGTTGAAAGCCTGAAAAGCCTCTAGCAGAGAAAAGCATTCAATTTAAGTTGGCTCCTTTCCTCCCTGAAAGGGCTCATTCCATAGGACATTATAATTGTATTAAGAGAAAGGACTTTTTAATTCATCTTATTTTATACATGAAGAAACTAAAGGTATAGAAAAGAAGTCACTTAATCAAGGTCAGTCAGATCAGCAGATTCCAGATCTGACTATTAATACTGTTCAAAGACCAGACAGTCTAGACTTTTTAAAAGAACATATCCACCTTCACACTTTTAATAACACCTGAGCTAAAGGTTGGCTTAAAGCTCAACATTCACAAAACAAAGATCATGGCATCTGCTCCCATCACTACATGGGAAATAGATGGGGAAACAGTGGAAACAGCGTCAGACTTTATTTTTCTGGGCTCCAAAATCACTGCAGATGGTGACTGCAGCCATGAAATTAAAAGACGCTTACTCCTTGGAAGGAAAGTTATGACCAACCTGGATAGCATATTCAAAAGCAGAGACATTACTTTGCCAACAAAGGTTCGCCTAGTCAAGGCTATGGTCTTTCCAGTGGTCATGTATGGATGTGAGAGCTGGACTGTGAAGGATGAGCGCCGAAGAATTGATGCTTTTGAACTGTGGTGTTGGAGAAGACTCTTGAGAGTCCCTTGGACTGCAAGGAGATCCAACCAGTCCATTCTGAAGGAGATCAGCCCTGGGATTTCTTTGGAAGGAATGATGCTAAAGCTGAAACTCCAGTATTTTGGCCACCTCATGTGAAGAGTTGACTCATTAGAGAAGACTCTGATGCTGGGAGGGATTGGGGGCAGGAGGAGAAGGGGAGGACAGAGGATGAGATGGCTGGATGGCATCACTGACTCCATGGATGTGAGTCTGAGTGACCTCCGGGAGTTGGTGATGGACAGGGAGGCCTGGCGTGCTGCGGTTCATGGGGTCGCAAAGAGTCGGACACGACTGAGCGACTGATCTGATCTGATCTGAGCTATAGTAAAGCCAGTTACCATACAATGCATCTTGTATCTTAGGAAGGGGACCATTTCTTCACCATTATAACAAAATAATTTGTAAGTTAAACTTTTACATTGCAAACAGTGTAAACTATCGTTCCAAGACCATTTCTCCAAGACCCCAAAAACAAATGTACAAAGTATACAGGCAAAATTCACTCCAGGTTTCCTTTTCAGTCTCACCGAAAAGCATGCTTACGAAGTGGATACAGACTTTCTGATCCTGAGCCACCAGCTGTACAACCAGGGAGGAATGCTTCATGAGAGCATCTCGGAAGCCGGAGAGCACGTGCTTCTTGCGCACCAACTTGGGGCAGATGAAAAAAAAATATTCAATAGCAACCAAGTCTCAGTTGTTTTGAACCCAAACAAGTATAATTTCCAAATATAATTACAAGATTACACCAGAGGGATCATCTGAACTATGGAGTATGAAAAGAAGTATCATTTACACACAGGAATCCACATGTTCAAACAAAGGATATACAAGAACTAAGGTTTCTAATACAATATATTTACAGAGCACTTTACTGTTCACAAATCACTCCTTTGTGTACTAGCTCATTTAAGCCTAATTGCGTTGGTAAAGCAAGCAGGAAAAGGTACTACTATTGCTGTTTTGGAGATGAGAAAACTGAGGGTCAGAGACTTTGCCAAGGACTCAATTCTAAGTATCCAACCAGGTCTTATCCAAGGCTCTTCCCACAGTCTATGAGAATGATACTGCGGACCCTCATAAGTCTCACTGAAGTAGGTAGAGAAAAATGCATCCTTCCATTCAGTGTAGACATAAATCTTCACACTCAATTTGCCTCTCTATACAGGGAACTGGGGAGCAGCTGTGCAAAGTGTTCAAGACAGTAACAAAAGATAGATTAAAAAAAAAAAAAAGGGTGTGCTGCTGCTGCTAAGTCGCTTCAGTCGTGTCCGACTCTGTGCGACCCCATAGACGGAAGCCCACCAGGCTCCCCCGTCCCTGGGATTCTCCAGGCAAGAACACTGGAGTGGGCTGCCATTACCTTCTCCAATGCAGGAAAGTGAAAAGTGAAAGTGAAGTTGCTCAGTCTACTGAGGATAGAACATGAACATAGGTACAACTGACTACATTACCCCCTCACTTGGTGAAAACTGAAGCTTAGACAAGTACGTTCAATAAAAGGTGAAGTTGCATCTCTTACTGCCTCTTACCTGTGCTATTACAAGTCTCTCGTTCGTGAACTTCACCAGTTCCTCCCACATAATTAAGCTAGTGACCTAAATGAGTTATTCAAAAAATGTCAATGACATTCCTTCACCTGTTAGATTAAATCCAAGCCTCAGCGTGGATTCAAACTCTTAAAGGAACTGATCTCAACCCTGGCTCTCCAATATCACCTCCCTCAACTGCCCTTCAAACACTATCTGATGACCTCCCCAAACTCATCCTTGCTAATCCCACCTCCTGGAAAAAGCTCCCGGATTTCCTCTGGCCCAAATATCACCCATCTTTTCAAGTGTAATTCAAATGCTTCCTCCTCTTAAAAAAAACTTCCTTAATTTCGCTCCTTATCCCACCAAACAGCACTTACCATAAACATGTCCAGCTTCTAAATTCCCAGAAATGTGTTCTCTTATTTTCTCCCATACCTCACTGTCTTATTCATCTCTGTATCTCTCAGTGTCCAAGAATGGCAGTCTCAGAACTTTAGCCTCAGTGATATTATATCAGCTAGTCCAGCGGTTCTCAGAGTATAGTCTTTGGACCCTGAGCGTGCCCAAAATCCTTTCAGAGGATCCACAAGACGAAAATTATTTCCATATAATACTGAGATGCTATTTGACTTTTTCACTTATTCTACTGAGTGTACAGTAGAGTTTTTCCAAGGAGATATGTCACAACAGATAAAATGTAGAAATCTAGCGGTCCTCTATTAAATCAGACATTAACAAAATTTGCAAAAGTGTGAAACAGACATTCCTTCCATTATCTGCTTTCTTTTGAAAGTAGGTATTTTCATTTTGAAAATCATGTATGTCAGAGAACTGTACATTTAAAAGAGTCAAAATGGTAAATGGGATGTTATCTATTTTTTTGTCAAAATAAAAAGAACTGCATTAATATGTAATGGATTTACTATTATTTTTAAATGAGTATCTTAAACTTTGTTACTTTCAACACAGTAAATAAACAGAAGCTCTCTGGGGTCCTCAACACTTTTAAAACGTGGAACGGTATCCCCAGAGCAAAACCTTGAGGATCGCTGATCTAGCTGATTCCCCACCAACCCCACGGCAAGAATTCCCCTCTTAAGAATCTGAAAAACAAGTTATCTCCCGAACTGGGAGGTGTCCACGGACAAAAAACTCACAGCACAAGTGGGCAGACATTGAGGGGGCGGGCAGGTCGGCTCCAGCCAGCTCTGCCTCTCAGAAAGGTCTTCCCCTCATCCCACTCCCGTCCGCCCATAACATCCACTCGTCGTTCCCGCTGCCACAGAGCCCAAGGCGCCCCCGCCTATATTTCCCTCAGAAAGCTGAAGGGAGTAGGGCCCCGCGGTGCGTGCGCCCGGCCCACAGGCTGCGCGGCTGGACCCTGGAGAAGGGGAGGGGCAGCAAAGGGCGGGACGGCTGAGAGGAGGGCAGAGGGAAAGCTGGGAACCCGTGCCAATGAGTCTTGGGGGGCCCTGAGAGCCCTGGACTTGGTGCGGAGAGCGTGGGCCCACACGAGGCGCAGAGCCAAGGTCAGGGCCTCGTTAGGAAAGAGGCTGCTGGGCGGCCTGCGGGGTAGGGTGAGGGGCGGGCCTGGGTAGGAGCCAGATTGAACCAGGCAGGGGCCCGGCTTAGTTTCCCCGGAGGTGCGTCAGGTTCAAGCGACCTGTTCCGTTGAGGGGAGGGCCTGACTGGTGAGGGAAATGCTGGGGACCCAGTTCGCACCGACACGCCGGGCTCCGGCAGCAGCTCCAGCGCGCAGGCCAGGCAGCAGCGTGGGGACACGGGCAGCAGCCAGCGCGAGTCGTGCCGGTAATGGGCGTTCTCGAAGAGCAGCGCCGCCTCTTCGTCCCTCTCGGGCCCGGAAAGGCCTGCCGCCGCCTCCCTCACAGCCATCCTTCGACTGGCGTTCTACGGCGACAGCACTGTTCCCGCCAAGTTTACGCGCATGCGCACTTGGCAGAGCTCCGCGCGGGCGCACGAGGAGGGTAATGCGCCTGCGTAAACCGAGTACCTGACAATTCAGGAGAACAGCGGCACCTAAAGGCAGGTGAAGGGACTCAGGACTCACTTTGTACGTCTAAGCTCAAAGCTGTTTGCTCTTATCAGATCAGATCAGTCGCTCAGTCGTGCCAGGCCTCCCATCACCCACTCTCGGAGTTTACTCAAACTCATGTCCATCAAGTCAGTGATGATGCCATCCAACCATCTCATCCTCTGTCGTCCCCTTCTCCTCCTACCTTCAATCTTTTCCAGCATCAGGGTCTTTTCAAATGAGTCAGTTCTTCACATCAGGTGGCCAAAGTATTGGAGTTTCAGCTTCAACATCAGTCCTTCCAATGAATATTCAGGACTGATTTCCTTTAGGATGGACTGGTTGGTTCTCCTTGCAGTCCAATCAGTCTTTTCCAACACCACAGTTCAAAAGCATCAATTCTTCAGCACTCAGCTTTCTTTATACTCCAACTCTCACATCCATACATGACTATTGGAAAAACCATAGCTTTGACTAGACGGACCTTTGTTGGCAAAGTAATAGAGGAAAACAATAGAATGGGAAAGTCTAGAGATATCTTCAAGAAAATTAGAGATACCAAGGGAACATTTCATGCAAAGATGGGCACAATAAAGGACAGAAATGGTATGGACCTAACAGAAGCAGAAGATATTAAGAAGAGGTGGCAAGAATACACAGAACTATACAAAAAGATCTTCATGACCCAGATAATCACAATGGTGTGATCACCAACCTAGAGCCAGACATCCTGGAATGTGAAGTCAAGTGGGCCTTAGGAAGCATCACTACGAACAAAGCTGGTGGAGGTGATGGAATTTCAGTTGAGCTATTTCAAATCCTAAAAGATGATGTTTGCTCTTGTAACTTGCAGGAATTTGGCTTCACCATGCTGAAGGTTGAAAAGCATTTACAAAGGCGCTGTTATTAGCCTTGAAAAAGAAAGGAAAGGAAACAATCTACTTGTGCTATTAAAAAAGTAAATGATCTCAGTGATTTTTATCGAAAAACTGTCAGCACTATTATTTTAAATTTACATAACACCTTTCTCTCAATCTAAGGTGACGCCTTTCTCTCAGAGATTCTAAGGTGATCCCCTTAAAATATCCTCTCACAGAGAGCTGCACAGTACTTGCAATTTTGTGAGCTCAGAAGGAATCCTGAAGAAGAAAAATTGGTTTATTAAATATATTAACCAAATTGGTCAATCTACAAGAATTTAATTAGCACAAAAATTCCCAGCAAGCTGTTAGCATTGAAGAAGATAAGTGATACTTTGAGTCAAGGTCATCTTGCTAAACTGCCTGGGGATTCCTGATTCACGGAAACTATGAGTTAACAAATGCTCCTGTGGACTTCCCTGGTGGTCCAGTGGTTAAGACTCTGGGCTTCCAATGGAGGGGCATGGGTTCGATCCCTGCTTGGAGAACTAAGATCCTGTGTGCTGCATGGTGTGGCAAAAAAAAAAAAAAAAAAGTTTAATGTTGCTTTAAGCTGCCAAATATTAGGGTATATTGGTTTTCTATGGCTACTCTAACAAATTACTACAAACTTGGTGTTTTGAAACAACAGAAATTTATTCTCTCAGTTCTGGAGGCCGTAAGTCAGGAGGACTACACGGCATGCTCAGTCAGTCATGTCTGACTTTTTGCAACACTATGGGCCGTAGGCCGCCAGGCTCCTCTGTCCATAGGATTCTCCAGGCAAGAATACTGGAATGGAGTGCCATTTCCTCCTCCAGGGAATCTTCCTGATCAGGGATTGAATGAACATCTCTTATGTCTCCTGCATTGCAGGTGGGATCTTTACCACTAGCACCACCTGGGAAGCCCTAGGCACTAGCAGGCAAACAATTCCTTGTTTTTCCCAGCTTCTAATGACTTGAGTACCAGTGTTTAAGAACTGAAGAGGTAGAAATGTTTTCTCCATGAGATCTATACATGGACAGCAGAATCCCAGAAGGGCAGCTACTCAGTGGTCAAGCTCTCTTCCCTCAGGTCCTTCAAAAGGACCTGAATAATAGTGTCCAGTGCAAAGTACCACCCCTTCCTCAAGCAGCAAAGGCTGTTTGAGCATCCTACCTCAATCAGAATTAACTTGGAATAGGACAGGACATGACTATATCAAAGCCTTTGACTTTGTGGATCACCACAAACTGTGGAGAATTCTTAAAGACATGGGAATACCAGATCACCTGACTTGCCTCTTGAGAAATCTGTATGCAGGTCAGGAAGCAACAGTTAGAACCAGACATGGAACAACAGACTGGTTCCAAATACGGAAAGGAGTTCATCAAGGCTGTATGTTGTCATCCTGCTTATTTAACTTATATGCAGAGTACATCATGAGAAATGCTAGGGGATGCAGCACAAGCTGGAATCAAGATTGCCAGGAGGGAGCAATATCAATAACCTCAGATATGCAGATGACACCACCCTTGTGGCAGAAAGCAAAGCACTAAAGAGCCTCTTGATGAAAGTGAAAGAGGACAGTGAAAAAGTTGGCTTAAAGCTCAACATTCAGAAAACTATGGAAAATAGATGGGGAAACAGTGAGAGACTTTCTTTTCTTGGGCTCCAATATCACTGCAGATGATGACTGCAGCCATGAAATTAAAAGACGCTTACTCCTTGGAAGAAAAGCTATGACCAACCTAGATGGCATATTCAAAAGCAGAGACATTACTTTGCCAACAAAGGTCTGTCTAGTCAAGGCTATGGTTTTTTCAGTAGTTATGTATGGATGTGATCAGATCAGTCACTCAGTCGTGTCCGACTCTTTGCGACCCCATGAACCGCAGCACGCCAGGCCTCCCTGTCCATCACCAGCTCCCGGAGGTCACCCAGACTCACACCCATCAAGTCAGTGATGCCATCCAGCTATCTCATCCTCTGTCGTCCCCTTCTCCTCCTGCCCTCAATCCCTCCCAGCATCAGAGTCTTCTCCAATGAGTCAACTCTTCACATGAGGTGGCCAAAATACTGGAGTTTCAGCTTTAGCATCATTCCTTCCAAAGAAATTCCAGGATTGATCTCTTTCAGAATGGACTGGTTGGATCTTTTTGCAGTCCAAGGCACTCTCAAGAGTCTTCTCCAACACCACAGTTCAAAAGATTAATTCTTCGGCGCTCAGCCTTCTTCACAGTCCAGCTCTCACATCCATACATGACCACAGGAAAGACCATAGCCTTGACTAGGTGAACCTTTGTTGGCAAAGTAATGTCTCTGCTTTGAATATGCTATCTAGGTTGGTTATAACTTTCCTTCCAAAGAGTAAGCGTCTTTTAATTTCATGCCTGCAGTCACCATCTGTAGTGATTTTGGAGCCCAGAAAAACAAAGTCTGACACTGTTTCCACTGTTTCTCCATCTATTTCCCATGTAGTGATGGGACCAGATGCCTTGATCTTCATTTTCTGAATGTTGAGCTTTAAGCCAACCTTTTCACTCTCCACTTTCACTTTCATCAAGAGGCTTTTTAGCCCCTCTTCACTTTCCGCCATAAGAGTCGTGTCATCTGCATATCTGAGGTTATTGATATTTCTCCCAGCAATCTTGATTCCAACTTGTGTTTCTTCCAGTCCAGCATTTCTCATGATGTATTCTGCATATAAGTTAAATAAACATGGTGACAATATGCAGCCTTGACGTACTCCTTTTCCTATTTGGAATCAGTCTGTTGTTCCATGTCCAGTTTTAACTGTTGCTTCCTGACCTGCATACAGATTTCTCAAGAGGCAGATCAGGTGGTCTGGTATTCCCATCTCTTTCAGAATTTTCCATAGTTTATTGTGATCTACACAGTCAAAGGCTTTGGCATAGTCAATAAAGCAGAAATAGATGTTTTTCTGGAACTCTCTTGCTTTTTCCATGATCCAGCGGATGTTGGCAATTTGATCTCTGGTTCCTCTGCCTTTTCTAAAACCAGCTTGAACATCAGGAAGTTCACAGTTCACATATTGCTGAAGCCTGGCTTGGAGAATTTTGAACATTACTTTACTAGCGTGTGAGATGAGTGCAATTGTTCGGTAGTTTGAGCATTCTTTGGCATTGCCTTTCTTTGGGATTGGGATGAAAACTGACCTTTTCCAATCTTGTGGCCACTGCTGAGTTTTCCAGATTTGCTGGCATATTGAGTGCAGCACTTTCACAGCATCATCTTTCAGGATTTGGAATAGCTCCACTGGAATTCCATCACCTCCACTAGCTTTGTTCGTAGTGATGCTTTCTAAGGCCCATTTGACTTCACATTCCAAGATGTCTGGCTCTAGGTCAGTGATCACACCATCATGATTATCTGGGTCATGAAGCTCTTTTTTGTACAGTTCTTCTGTGTATTCTTGCCACCTCTTCTTAATATCTTCTGCTTCTGTTAGGTCCATACCATTTCTGTCCTTTATCGAGCCCATCTTTGCATGAAATGTTCCTTTGGTATCTCTGATTTTCTTGAAGAGATCCCTAGTCTTTCCCATTCTGTTGTTTTCCTCTATTTCTTTGCATTGATCACTGAAGAAGGCTTTCTTATCTCTTCTTGCTATTCTTTGGAACTCTGCATTCAGATGTTTATACCTTTCCTTTTCTCCTTTGCTTTTCGCTTCTCTTCTTTTCACAGCTATTTGTAAGGCCTCCCCAGACAGCCATTTTGCTTTTTTGCATTTCTTTTCCATGGGGATGGTCTTGATCCCTGTCTCCTGTACAATGTCACAAACCTCATTCCATAGTTCATCAGGCACTCTATCTATCAGATCTAGGCCCTTAAATCTATTTCTCACTTCCACTGTATAATCATAAGGGATTTGATTTAGGTCATACCTGAATGGTCTAGTAGTTTTCCCTACTTTCTTCAATTTCAGTCTGAATTTGGCAATAAGGAGTTCATGGTCTGAGCCACAGTCAGCTCCTGGTCTTGTTTTTGCTGATTGTATAGAGCTTCTCCATCTTTGGCTGCAAAGAATATAATCGATCTGATTTCGGTGTTGACCATCTGGTGATGTCCATGTATAGAGTCTTCTCTTGTGTTGTTGGAAGAGGGTATTTGCTATGACCAGTGCATTTTCCTGGCAAAACTCTGTTAGTCTTCGCCCTGCTTCATTCCGTGTTCCAAGGCCAAATTTGCCTGTTGCTCCAGGTGTTTCTTGACTTCCTACTTTTGCATTCCAGTCCCCTATAATGAAAAGGACATCTTTTTTGGGTGTTAGTTCTAAAAGGTCTTGTAGGTCTTCATAGAACCATTCAACTTCAGCTTCTTCGGCGTTACTGGTTGGGGCATAGATTTGGATTACTGTGACACTGAATGGTTTGCCTTGGAAACGAACAGAGATCATTCTGTCATTTTTGAGATTGCATCCAAGTACTGCATTTCGGACTCTCTTGTTGACCATGATGGCCACTCCATTTCTTCTGAGGGATTCCTGCCCACAATAGTAGATATAATGGTCATCTGAGTTAAATTCACCCATTCCAGTCCATTTTAGTTCGCTAATTCCTAGAATGTCGACATTCACTCTGGCCATCTCTTGTTTGACCACTTCCAATTTGCCTTGATTTATGGACCTGACATTCCAGGTTCCTATGCAATATTGCTCTTTACAGCATCGGACTTTGCTTCTATCACCAGACACATCCACAGCTGGGTATTCTTTTTGCTTTGGCTCCATCCCTTCATTCTTTCTGGAGTTATTTCTCCGCTGATCTCCAGTAGCATATTGGGCCCCTACTGACCTGGGGAGTTTCTCTTTCAGTATCCTATCATTTTGTCTTTTCATACTGTTCATGGGGTTCTCAAGGCAAGAATACTGAAGTGGTTTGCCATTCCCTTCTCCAGCGGACCACACCCTGTCATATCTCTCCACCATGACCCGCCCATGCCGGGTTGCCCCTCGGGCATGGCTTAATTTCATTGAGTTAGACAAGGGTGTGGTCCTGGTGTGATTAGATTGACTAGTTTTCTGTGAGAATGGTTTCAGTGTATTTGCCCTCTGATGCCCTCTTTCAAGACCTACTGTCTTACTTGGGTTTTTCTTACCGTGGGCATGGGGTATCTCGTCCCGGCTGCTCCCGGCTGCTCCCGGCCAGCGAAGCACAGCCATCGCACCTTACCTTGGACGAGGGGTCTCTCCTCACCGCCGCCCTTCCTGACCTCGGTCGTGGGGTAGCTCTTCTCGGCCGTGCTTAGTGCGCTGGTCCTCACCGCCGTCCTTCCTCTGTCGTGGGGCACCGAGTGCCAAAGAAAAGCCGAGTGCCAAAGAATTGATGCTTTTAAACTGTGGTGTTGGAGAAGACTCTGCAAGGAGATCCAACCAGTCCATCCTAAAGGAAATCAGTCCTGAGCATTCATTGGAAGGACTGATGATGTTGAAGCTGAAACTCCAATACTTTGGCCACCTGATGTGAAGAACTGAGTCATTTGAAAAAGACCCTGATGCTGGGAAAGATTGAAGGCAGGAGAAGGGGATGACAGAGGATGAGATGGTTGGATGGCATCACTGACTCAATGGACATGAGTTTGAGTAAACTCTGGGAGTTGGTGATGGACAGGGAGGCCTGGTGTGCTGCAGTCCATGGGGTCGCAAAGAGTCAGACATGAAAGAGCGACTGAATTGAACTAAACTGAGGACACGACAGGGCTTCCCAGGTGGTGCTAGTGGTAAAGAACCCTCCTGCCAATGCAGGAGACATAAGAGATGTGGGTTTAATATCTGAGTTGGGAAGATCGCCTGGAGAAGGAAATGGCAACCCACTCTAGTATTCTTGACTGGAGAATCCCATGGTCAGAGGAGCCTGGTGGGCTACATTCCCCAGGGTTGTGAAGAGTTGGACACTACTGAAGCAATTTAACAGCAGTAGGACAGGTGAGAACCATGAGAGAAATTTCAGTAAACCTGGAGAGGGCAGATGTTTAGGAGGCGGCATTGGGCTGACCCACATTTCCCAAACCTTCGAAACTGTAGAGCAGCTATCCCATCCATATGGTATCCCATCCCCAAAAGAGGCACTTATAAAACATGTATCAAAAGAAGTCAGAACCCTCACAGGGCTTAAATAACCAAATTTATTAGAGGTTATTTTATCATCCCCTTTAGAGGTTAGCAGGCCACTCTCATGCCTTCTCTGGATGTGTTTTGAAGACTCTGTGCCCTCAGCCTACTTCCTAAAGCCATGCTGGAGCAGAAAACCCCTCAAATATTTCATCAAACCAGACTTTCTGGGGGCTGGTGGATTCCATAGGGCCTCATGTGGGTTCTCAATTTCCTCCAGTTCTGTCTTGAGAAGAGGGGCCCCAGCACCACAGTGACCTGGTGGCTGAAGGTCCCTCTTTAGAGAAGTGTGGACTCTGATGCTGCCCTCCCTGGCATGTGGGGCACTCACTCTGGGAAGCGGCATAGGACCAGGATCTCTCACACTCAGGTTGGGAGCTGAGTGCTGGGCCTTGGCCAAGTGTGGGGACCGGGAGCTCTTGTTCAAAAACGTCATGCTCAGCCTTGCCGCAGCAGAGTGGAGACTCCTTTTGAAGCTGAAGGTGTCTGTGGAACAGGAGGAAGGCTGCTGCCCAGCCCCTCTGCGTTCCTCGGGTGCCAGGCTTCCTCTTCTGTGTGAGGGCTGCTGACACTGGAATCTGAGGGGCTTCTGAGATGTGTGTTCCCTCCTCCAGTTGTAACCTGCCCTGGGGTATGAGACCCTCACTCTGTGGGAAGCCCTCTCTGCCATCCGAGACATCCCCGGCCTGACCATCTTTCTCTCCCTGCTGTTCTCACTGGAAGGTCCTTGGACCCTTTCTTGGCCCCACCAGCTGCTAGTTTCTGCAGCAGGACTAGGGTTCCCGGAAGCCGTGAACTCCGCCCTGGGAGGAGCCTCTTTCTGGACATCCTGTGGTTCTCTGGCGCCCCCTGGTGGTCTGACTCTCTTAGGCTTTACAGGAGGGATAGAACCGCCCATTGGCTCCGACCCGGACCGGCTAGGCTTCTCTAGAGCTCTGGCCTGTGTAGGTTTTGAGCTTTTCCCTTCGGGGGCCCGAAACTTCTGGGACTTAAGGCCTGGCCTGGAGCCCTGGGCCTCACTTTCCTGCTGCCCCTGCAACTCACAGGCCGTATGCAACCCAGGGAGCCTCTGCCCAGCAAGAGGCAGTAGGCGTGGTCCTAAGACATTAAAGTGCATGTAGGACTCTAGGATCCGCTGGGGGAGGCCCCACTTCAGGTGGGCGATCTTCCGCCGCATAAGGGACTCCAGGAGCTGTCGCTGACTCTTCTTGAGGACTGGCCACTTGGGCAGGACAGTGAGGGCAGTGGGATCACCCAATGGAGCTGTAGCGGCTTGAGGGGCGTGGCCACATGAGACAGAGGGGCAGGCAGAGGGCAAGCCCAGGGCAGCAGCCAAAGACTGTGGGTTCCGGAGCTGTCCAGTCCGGTCAGCGGTCTTCCCTGGATCCACTCTTCTGTCCCTTTGTCGGCTTCTCTGGGGTTTAGGTCTGGCTTGCCGGGAAGCTGGAATGACATCGACTCTGGGCTTCCCAGCAGTGGCCGTGCTCTGGCGAGCCAAATGCTCCCCCTCTCCACTGACAAGCAGGAAGAGTTCGCTCTGGTTGGGGAGAGTCTTCATCTCAGGATGGGGAGCAGCGGCCACAGCCTGTTCCTGATCCATGGCCCCACAGTCAGAGCCAGTGAGGGCTGGGGGCCCTTCACCGCTAGAACAGTCAACTTGGAGAGGGCCTTCAGCAGCATCCTTTCCTCTGACCTGGCCTTTGTTTCCTTGCCTTGGCACTCGAAGCCTTCCAGCATCCTCAGCTCTGCAATTTCTCTGGCTCCCTACAACCCCGATTTCTGCAGCATCCTCCTCTTCACCCTTGTTCTGGTTTCCTTGCCCTTGTATCTGGATCTCTCCATCGGTTTCACTTCTTAACTCTCCCTGATAATCTCCACCATGAGCCTGGGTCTCTTTACCATCATCACCTGTGATCCCTCTCAGGTTACTCTTTCCTTGTATTTGAATTTCTGCACCATTCTCACCTCCAATCTGCTCCTGGTTCTTCCACTCTGGTGAACAGATGTTTTCATTAACCTTACTTTTTAACGGTCTCTGCTTCCCTCCCCAAAGTCTCTGAATATTTCTACCATCCTTGCTTCCAACCTCTCTCTGGCTTTTCTTCTCCAATGTTGGATTTTCTGGGTTGTCCATTCCTCTAGTCTCCTCCCAGTTTCTTCCCCCTGGTGAGTGGCTCAATCCAGTTTCACCGTCTAATTGTCCTTCATTCTCTCTCTCAAGTCTCTGGGTTTCTACACCATCGTCAGCTCCAGGTTCTCTCTGGTCTGTCTTCTCTGGTGTCTGAATTTCTGTTTCATTCTCACCTCCCATCTGCTCGTGGTTTTTCCTGTCTGACAAATGAGTCTTTTCATCAGAGTCATCTCTTAACTGACTCTGGTTTTCTCCTCCAGGTGTCCAGGTCTCTATACCTTCCTCACCTCCAGCTTCTCTCTGGTTTCTCTTTTCTGGAGCTTCAATTTCTGCGCCATTCTTGCCTCCAACCTGCTCCTCTTTCTTCCATTCTGCTGAATTAGTTTCTACATCAGTTTTACTTGCTAGTTCTCCCCAGTTCTCTGCCTCAGATGCCTGGGTATTTTGACCATCCTTGCTTCTAATGTGTTCCTGATTCTTCCACTTTGGTATGTGAATATTTCCATTAATTTCACTGTTTAACTGGTACTGGTTTTCTTCCCTAAGTTCCTGAGTCTCCTTACTATCTTCACCTTTAAACTCTCTCAGGTTTTTCGTCCCCGTTCCCTGGATATCTGTACTAGTCTCATCTCCAAACTGCTCCTGGTTCCTCATCCCTGATGGATGAGTCTCTACCGGAGTTACACCTCTTAATTGTCTCTGGTTCTCTGCCTCTGGTGCCAGGGTGTTTGTATCATCTTCATCTCTGTCCTTTCTCTGGTCTCTCTTCTCCAGTGCCTGAATTTCTGGTCTATGTTCACCTCCAATCTGGTCCTCACTCCCCCAACATGGTGTCTTGAATTCTCTGTCAATTTCGCTTGCTACTGGTTTCTGGTCTCCCCAGCATTTTGCCCGGATCACCACCCAATCCTCCTCTCTTATCTCCCTGAGGCTATTCCTTCTAGATATCTGACTTTCCCCAGCATCCTCACCTCTTCTTACGCCTTGATTACTCCACCCCACTTGAAGTTCATGTCTTAGTTGTTTCTGGATCTGTGCCCTACATACTTGGACCTTCCCAGCTTTCTCACTTCCATCTTGATCCTGCTTCTCCCACCCTTGTGTCTGGATCTCTGTAACGTTCTCATTTTGAATGCATTCCTGCTTTCCCCACCCCAGGGGCTGGGTCTCTATGCCATCCTCATTTTTCACTTCTCCCAGGTTTTCCTTCCCAGATACCTGGATTTGCACAGCACTCTCGCCTCCACCCTGGTCTTCTTTTCTCCTCTCTTCCGCTTGAATTTCTATACTAGTATCACCTGTAATCTGCTCTTGTTTTCCCCACCCTGGGAGCTGGGCATCCTCACCATTCTCACTTCCAGTTTGGCCTTGCTTCTTCAACACTTGGGCCTCATTCTTTCCTTCATCCCTCTCCTCTGGCCTCCTTCTTGTTCTCAAAAGACTGGGTCTCTATAGCATCCTTATCCATTTTCCTATCCTGAGTTTCCCACATTGGTGTTTGGGTCTCTGCATCAATTTTACATCTTAACTGTTCTACTTTCTCTCCTCTACATGCCTGGGTTTCAGGAAGATTCTCACCTCCAGCCTCCCCGGGACTTCTCTTCCATAGTTCTTGAATTTCAGCTCTACTTTCAACTTGCACCTGGTCCTGCTTCTCCCACCATGGTGTCAAGATCTCGCCGACAGCCTTACTTATTACTAGTCTCCGGCTGTCCCAGTCCAGGACCTTACTCTCTGCCATGTCCTCCATCCCAAAGTTTATTGGCAGTTGCCTTCCAGATGCCTGAATTTCCCAAGCATTATCCCCTCTGCTCTCTCTCTGGTTCGCCCACCCTGAAGCCTGGGTCTGTCTACTAGCCTCTCTACTTAATGTCCGGTTTTCCGTTCCTGGTGTGCAGACCTCTTGTGGGCAGCCCCAGGATTTCCACATGGGCGTTCCCACTCGTTGGTTGGAAGGAACCAGTAGGAACTCTCTGGAACAAAATGGCAAGCTCTGAGCTGAAGGGAGGTTTGGGAGAGGGGTCATGGAGGTGGGGTGGCATCTCATGCTGACAGTATGCTCCAGTGGTGCCAGTTCTTCCTGGGGATGGGCCAACAGCTGCTCCATCCTTTGGCACCTGTCCAGGGCAGGGGGCCGTGGCTTGCAAATCAGGTGAGTCTGATCATCACTACAACACCAGGGTACCTGCGATGCTTCCCAAGAACAGTCCCGAGGTAGCATACTGGTGCTTGGAAAGGAGGTGGAGCAAAAGATGTGATCAGAAGAGGTGTAGGCATCCCACAGTGAACGGTGACATGGGTGCTGACAAGACAGCAGATATTGGGTCCATGATTCCTCGAGGCTCCTCCAGTATTCCCTGCTCTTTCTTCGGGCCCATTGTTGGGCATGAGCATCTAGGCCCCTGAACTTGCCAGGACTGAGAAAGAATTCAGGGGTCAGCCTGAAACAAGTGTCATGTCGCATGGAGGGCACTGCCCACTTCTGTGGTGACACCTGTTGGTAAGAACAGAGAAGTAAAAATCTTTGCATTTACGTTATCTCATCTAATCCTCACAGATCAGGGTTGTAATTCTCATTGTCCAGATGAGGATGCTGGGGTTCAGGAAATGGGGAGTCACTTCTCTTAAGGAAAATATTCATTCGAGAAAGTATTCATTTACACTTCCCTGGCGGTACAGTGGATAGGAATCTGCCTGCCAATGCAGAGGATGTGGGTTCGATCCGTGGTCTGGGAAGATCCCACATGCCGCAGGAACAGCTAAGCTGTTACACTACAACTGCTGAGCCTGTGCTGTAGAGCCCCTGAGCGGAAACTGAGCCTGGGCATCACAACTTCTGAAGCCCATGTGCCTAGAGCCTGTGCTCTGAAACAAAACAAGCCACCATGATAAGAAGCCCACACAACGCAACTGGAGAGTAATCCCCACTCTTAAGTCCTCACGCAGCAGCCAAGACCCACCACAGCAAAGTTAATTAATTAACTAAACTTAAAGACAAGAAAATACTCAAGAAAGAAAGAGAGTTTATTCCAGGCCACGCACTGTTCTAGGTGCTAGATGTACCAGCATGCACAAGACAGAAAGTCTTTGTTGGGAGCTGTCTTCCAGACTCGGAAGACACAATAACCAAGCATACAACATGATGTTAGGTATCAAAAAGTGTTCTAACGGGAACAAAAGCAAGAGTAGGGATGGGGTCAGCTCCTTTGTCAGAGAATCCTCTCAGAGGAGGTGATGTTTGACTGGAGACCTGAATGAAGCAAGGGACAAACCAAGCGACATCTGAAGAAAGAAACTTGTAGGTGAGGAGACATTCATGCAGAGGCCCTGAGGATGGAACAGGGTCATTTGTATAAGAACAGCTAGGAGGCTGTGTAGTCAGAATGGAAGGAGTGAGTGAGGAAGACAGCACGAAGCGATGAGATCAGAGAGAAATGCAGAACAGATTGTTCCAAGCCTTGGAGTTGTGGTTAGGAGTTAGATTTTGTTCTGAGTTTGACTGGAAGTATATCCATGAGTTGTTGCAAAATTTTGAGTGGCAAAGTGTTATGATCTGTTTTTAAAAGTTTGTTCTTGCTCATGAACATAATGTTGGGCCTAAACCAGGTGCAAAGGAATATTTACTGAGTGATGCCATATGGGCAAAACTAGTCTAATGCTTTTAGAAATCAGCGGAGTGGTGTCTGCAAGCTTCTGAGCTGCTGGTAGTGGTCTGTTTTCTTAATCTAATGCTGCACCCGGATGTGTTCAGTTTGCAAAAATTCATTGATCTACACACTTATGATCTGGGACTTCCCTGGTGGTCCAGTGGTTAAGAATCCACCTTCCAATGCAGGGGACTCAGGTTTGATCCCTGGTTGGGGGAACTAAGATTCCCACATGCCGCAGGGCAACTAAGCCTGCTTGTCACAACTACTGAGCCTGGGGGACTCTTGAGCCCGGGCATCGCAATTAGAGAGAAAACCAAGCACCACAATGAAGAGCCTGCACACCACAATGAAAGATCCCGCATGCCACAAGTAAGACACAATGCAGCCCAAAATAAATAAATATACAATATATGTACATATAAGTATACAAAATATACATATATATTAAACCGTTAAGATGACAAACTTTTAAAATAAATAAAATTTTTAAAAATAAAAATACACACTTATAATCTGTATATATGTATGATCCTTGGATGAAAAATTTTAAAAAGAGACAGAAAGAAGTTCATTCTCTTGGCTGCATGGAGCACTAAGCTCCATGGTTGGGTGAGAGAGGAGGCAGGAACCAGGCAGAAGGTGGTACCTATAGTCCAGGAGAATGTGGTGAGGGTTTGAGAAATGATCAGATTTGAGATACAGTTTGCAAGTAAAGCCCATAGGACTTGCAGGTGGATTGAACACGTGGCATGAGGGAGAGAGGAGTCCAGGGTGACTGCTGGCTTTGAGGCAAGAAAATGCTCTTCCTGAGTTCATCAGAGTTCAGTCTGAATCCATCTCCTGTACACAGGGCATAGAACAGGGTTCCTGTAACAAATGACTGACACAATCATGGTGTGGAGGAAAAGAGGTGGGTGGGACCCCTTCACCTTGATGAACTTCCTCATGCTGCAATGGGTCCTGGTGACCTGATGCCAGAAGTGCCGGACCTGCCAGATCAGAAAGAGGCAGAGGACAAGCAGGTTGCCACAGCACCGAGGGTCCCTGCAGCTGTGATCCTCAGAGAGCAGGCCCCGCACTGGCTCCCACTCAGGACCCCAGAATGGCCCCACGACAGCACAGGCGCCCAGAAGGGGCAGCAACATGATAAGGTCTAGGTCAGGCAGGTGGTGTTCTGGAGTTGGAGGGCAGGGCTGATATGGCTGACCCAGCCACTGCGGGGCGGGGTAGCCCCTGCCTCATAGAACAGCTGTCACTAAGGCCACCTCACAAAGGCTTCTGATGCTGAGGCCTTAGCTGCAGCTGCTGCACGTGACATCAGAGCTAGCTAACATGGCCACAGTATAGATGAGGCCAACACTGGGCAGCGGCCCAAAAGGAATTAAGAGGAAGAAGAACTTAAACACCTTGCCCTCTGAGTGAAGAGAGTATGTTCCCCCCATGTTGATAGAGGGATGGAAACTGCAGTCTGTTGGATTTCTTTCTTCCTATGGGATACTTTCATCCATTTGTCCTTCAGGTATCCAATATCAAACACTTAATGAACACCCTATTGAACATGTGTGTTCTTGTTTAACCACCCAGCATATCCGGATTTTTTTGTTGGGGGATTACTTTCCCAACTCAGGATCAGTGTTGATAGGACTATAAATGCTATCCTGAAGACTTTCACCCAAAGGTTATGCACAAAATATTGAATAACAGAGCAGGCAGGATCATCAGCCAATCAGAATGGGCCAGGCCTTAACTCCTTCATTTTTGGGTTGTAAGTGGTCCCTGGGGCTTCCCAGATGGTGCAGTGGTAAAGAATCTGCCTATCGATGCAGGAGACCCAAGAGATGAGGGTTTGATTCCTGAGTCGGGAAGATCCCCTGGAGGAGGAAATGGCACTCCAGAATCCTTGCCTGGAAAATCACATGGACAGAGGAACCTGATGGACTACAGTCCAAGGAGTCACAAAGAATCAGACATAACTGAGCATGTACACACAAAAGTGGTCCCTGGGGTTACAGTAGAAGGGTGTCACCTATTTACCAACCATTTGGAAAGTATCTCACCATTCTAAGAACCCAGGACTTCCCTCATAGTCCAGTGGTTAGGAATCTGCCTGCCAAGGCAAGAGACAGTGATTCCACAATCCATGGTCTGGGAAGATTTCACATGTCATGGGGCAACTAAGCTCTTGCACTGCAACTACTGAAGCCCACATGCCCCAGAGTACATGCTCTGCAACAAGAAAAGTCACTGCAACGAGAAGCCTGCGCAGTGCAACTAGAGAGTAGCTTCCTGCTCGCCACAACTAGAGAGGGCCCAGTGCAGTAATGAAGACCCAGCACAGCCATAAATAAATAAATGAAGTTAAAAAAAACACACAAGAAAACCCCAATATACCACACAATGCATCTTGGCTAAATGCTCAGTTCAGTTGCTCAGTCGTGTCTGACTCTTCGACCCCATGAGTTGCAGCACGCCAGGCTTCCCTGTCCATCACCAACTCCCAGAGTTCACTCAAACTCATGTGCATCAAGTCGGTGATGCCATCCAACCATCTCATCCTCTGTCTTCTCCTTCTCCTCCTGTCCCCAATCCCTCCCAGCATCAGGGTCTTTTCCAATGAGTCAACTCTTTGCATGAGGTGGCCAAAGTATTGGACTTTCAGCCTCAGCATCAGTCCTTCCAATGAACACCCAGGACTGGTCTCCTTTAGGATGGACTGGTTGGATCTCCTTGCAGTCCAAGGGACTGTCAAGAGTCTTCTCCAGCACCATAGTTCAAAAGCATCAATTCTTTGGCGCTCAGCTTTCTTTATAGTCCAACTCTCACATCCATACATGACCTCTGGAAAAGGCTAAATGTTACCCTAAGTTATATCTGATTCTTTTTCACAGGCTCAGGACAGCTAAGGAGTGGAGGTGTTAGCTAAGTTTGACCATTACAGAGTCTTTTTCCAAATTCCTTTCGGCTTGCTTGTCACCAAAGATCCCTAAGCAAAAGAATGACCTTTGGATCAGACACAGTGCCAAAAGACAGGTATCCCAAGTGTCTAAGGCAGCTTCAAGCTCTGCTCTCATAAAGCACTCTGTATGTTTGGAAAGACAAACACTGAATAAAGACAGAGTCAATGAGGGCTACAAAGGGAATTGCGGGGGCTTCTGGCTCCATCTAGCAGGGGCAACCACCTGGTCTGGGTGATCGAGGAGTCTTCACTGAAGAGGTGATGAACACAAGTCAGCTGAGCAGAAGAGCACAGCACATCACTCCTGATAGAGGGTGAAGGATGGGCTTGGGGAGACTGGGGTGTGCTTAGGGTAGAGAAAGAAGGTGGAGGGTGAAGAAGGTAGAGAAAGAAGGTGAAGCTGCAACATGAGGATGAGAAGGGGAGAACCAGTGAAAAGAGGCCTCATAAGCCATGGCAAGCATTTAGGGTTTTAAGCATAGAACTGTGGTAAAAGACAAATTTCTAAGACAAATGGATTCTGAGCATATGTTAACATTTACTAACTAGTAAGGGAAAGAGCAAACTATGAAAGGGTGGGCTAGTCCTATGAGAACATGGAAAATAAGTTGATTTTATACAATTGGGAAATAGAATTAACTAGGTAGAGTTTACTGTCTCACTACTCATAGTCATAAAAACGCCAAGCTCCTATCAGTCATTACTAGGAGATCTGGGATATAATGGTCCAAGATGCCAGGTAGACCAAATAACCACTTGAAATTGTGATAAAGCAAGACATCAAAAAAGCAAATGATAATGACATATGTGACTGTAAATAGGAATAATACATCCCCAACAGTGGTAGCTGATTGTTGTTGTTTGGTCGCTCAGTCGTGTCTGACTCTTTGCGACCCCATGGACTGCAGCACGCCAGGCTTCCCTGTCCTTTGCTATCTTCCAGAGTTTGCTCAAACTCATGTCCATCGAATTGATGATGCCATCCAACTATCTCATCCTCTGTCGTCCCCTTCTCCTCCTGCCTTCAATCTTCCCCAGCACCAGGATCTTTTCCAGTGAGTCAGCTCTTCTGCTGCTAAGTCGCTTCAGTCACGTCCGACTCTGTGCGACCCCAGAGACGGCAGCCATCAGGCTCCACCATCCCTGGGATTCTCCAGGCAAGAACACTGGTGTGGGTTGCCATTTCCTTCTCCAATGCATGAAAGTGAAAAGTGAAAGTGAAGTTGCTCAGTCGCCGACTCCTAGCGACCCCATGGACTGCAGCCTACCAGGCTCCTCTGTCCATGGGATTTTCCAGGCAAGAGTACTGGAGTGGGATGCCAAGGCCTTCTCCGAGTCAGCTCTTCACAGGTGGCCAAAATATTGGAGCTTCAGTATCAGTCCTTCAAGTGAATATTCAGGGTTGATTTCCTTTAGGATTGACTGGTTTGATCACCTTGCTGTCCAAGGGACTCTCAAGAGCCTTCTCCAACACCACAGTTCAAAAGCATTGATTCCTCGGGGCTCAGCTTTCTTTATGGTCCAACTCTCACAATCCATACATGACTACTGGAGAAACCATAGCTTTGACTAGACAGACCTTTGTTGGCAAAGTAATGTTTAAATTTAAATGTGCTACAAAATAAACTAGCAATGGAATGACACCACTACAGTTCTTTGTTTTGGTGTGTTTTATTTTGGATATTGAACTCACTGTTCCTGCCAATAACTGGTAATAGAACGACACTAAAACTACGGCAAAGGCGGTCCCTCCCCGAGAACTGAAGTCGATCCGCGCTGGTGCCCTTTAAGGGGAGAGCCGCCCTCTTTCTAACGTCATTTCCGCTTCCGGCCGCGAGCGGCCATTTCCACTTCTTCCCTGCGACTTTTCTCGGTGGAAAGTTCTTTTCTGACGTCGCCTGTGCTTCTTGAGGAGGGACGGTACCACTGAACCGTAGCTATGGTGAGTGCGTGCGCCTGGTTGAAGAGCCAGGAAGTGGGAGACTCGGGGTTCTGTTCTCTCACTAGCTTGTCGGCTTAGAACATGAGCGGTCTCGCCGTCTCAGAGAGGGGTTCGAGCTCGGATGGCCGAGTAGTCCCAAGCACTGTCTTTTCTCTCGGTCCGAGGTTAGAACGCTAGAGATGAGTCCCGGATTTTGTGATGGAGTGTCTGTCAGGAGTTAGTGCTCCTGCCCGAAGGCCTCCGGTGAGCGGAGAGGGCATAGCCCGGCCTGGGAGAAAGGGACCAAACCACGTGGGACAGAGTAGAAAGTCGGATGAGAAAATTTGATTTTATTGGTTTTATATTTCTTTTGGAGGGGTCGCTAGAGAATGATGTGGAACCCTGGGTTTGGATCAACCTCCCCAGCTCCACTTTCTCATTGCTGAGGTTCAGGAGAAGGATATCTGCATGGGTCTACGCCTAGTGCCTGTCGCAAGTTACGTGTGCCAGGGATTAAAGGGGCCTTTGGCGTTTGGAGGGAACCCCAGCCTGGAATGCAGAAAAGATTATTCCTGCTAGGCGGTAACCTCAGACTTCAAAAGTCTTGGTAGCACCACGTGCGGGGCTCCTCTAAAACTCTTGATGGTCTTCTAACTTTTTAATCAGATCGTGTGCCTTGGTACCTAGTTTTGGTCGGCGCTTAGTAAGGAGAGAAGAGTTTGCAAAAACATTTCGACTTTCATAATGAGGTTTAATCCTTTTAACGGTTCTTGGATCCCAGTGGATATCTTCCCTGCTGCCCCACCCCCATTTTGAGGTTGGTATGTTGCTGAGCGTAGAACTTGAACCTTCTACACTAGTGCTCATTTTTCGGAGTTCCTTGAGAAGTTTTGGAATCGGGTGGTCTCAGTTTACTAATGCATTTAATGGCCTTTGCGCCTGATGTGGAGACAGTGAGCATGCTCTATTTGTTGTCAAATCAAAACTTGCAGGTTTTGGCTGTCTGGTGTATGAGGAGAACAAAGACATCAAGCTACGGGTTAAAGTTGTCTAGCAGTAAGATTTCATTCATTCACTCATTCAGTTCACCCTTGGAAAAATTAAAAGGTGGATAAATACACCCTAAGCAACTTTCAGTTGCTACTTATAAGGTCGGTGGTTTGGCTTTAAAATTGAGTGGAACTTTTGTTGTCGTTGTTGTTGACTTTTATTAAACCAATGAAGTGACTCCTCTTTCAGTTCAGTTCAGTCGCTCAGTTGTATCCAGCTCGCCAGGCTTTCCTGTCCATCGCCAACTTCCAGAGCTTGCTCAAACTCTTACCCATCCAGTTGGTGATGCCATCCAACCATCTCATCCTCTATCGTCCCCTTTTCCTCTTGCCTGCAATCTTTCCCAGCACCAGGGTCTTTTCCAATGAGTCAGTTCTTCACATCAGGTGGCCAAGGTATCAGAGCTTCGGCATCGGTCCTTCCGGTGAATATTCAGGACTGATTTCCTTTAGGATTGACTGGTTTGATCTCCTTGCAGTCCAAGGGACTCTCAAGAGCCTTCTCCAACACCACAGTTCAAAAGCATTGATTCCACGGGGCTCAGCTTTCTTTCGGGGAAGGCAGTGGCACCCCACCCCAGTACTTTTGCCTGGAAAATCCCATGGACGGAGGAGCCTGGTAGGCTACAGTCCATGGGGTCACTAAGAGTCAGGCATGACTGAGTGACTTCACTTACACTTTTCACTTTCATGCATTGGAGAAGGAAATGGCAACCCACTCCAGTGTTCTTGCCTGGAGAATCCCAGGGACGGGGGAGCCTGGTGGGCTTCCGTCTATGGGGTCGCAGAGAGTCGGATACGACTGAAGCGACTTAGCAGCAGTAGCAGCAGCAGCTTTCTTTATGGTCCAACTGTCACATCCATACATGACTACTGGAGAAACCATAGCTTTGACTAAACAGACCTTTGTTGCCAAAGTAATGTCTCTGCTTTTTAATATGCTGTCTAGGTTGGTCATAGCTTTTCAGAATCTGTCTGCAATGCGGGAGACCTGGGTTGGGAAGATGCCCTGGAGAGGGGAAAGACTACCCACTCCAGTATTCTGGCCTAGAGAATTCCATGGGCTGTACGGGATCACAAAGAGTTGAATACAACTGAGTGACTTTCACTTCACTTTCTTCCAAGGAGCAAGCATCTTTTAATTTGATGGCTGCAGTCACCATCTGCAGTGATTTTGGAGCATAAGAAAATAAATTCTGTCACTGTTTCCATTGTTTCCCCATTTGTTTGCCATGAAGTGTTGGGACCAGATGATCATAGTGGATATCCTGAAGACTCCCCCTTTTATGGCTTTGATGTTTATTAAGAGATGAGAATCCTAGTTCCCAGAGATGGATGGGTGATTGGAAGCTACAGTAAAAATATCTGGCATTTTAAAAAGTATATTTATGAGGAGTGATAGGAATTAAAGTGTTCGTGGGAACTTAACTGTTTAAGAGGAGGTTCTTAATTGTGACATTATTGGTGAGCATTAGATTTTGATGAGTTAAAAACATAAGTTGTGATTTCTCAGTAGCCATCAAAAAAATAAAGATAACTCCAAACCACTAGAGTGCAAAATGGCGGTGGGCGGGGCGGGGGGGGTTACACGATACAAGTAAACTGAGGATGACATAATTACAAGAAGAAATAGATGTGCAGTTATGTGGCGTTTAATTGATTGTGAAGCCAAAACATCGGTGTGAATAACACTATGAATAAACTTGATCTAGTGGTGGTGGTGAAACCAGTGAATACTGCACCCATCAATTATAGAAGATAAAGGTTGATAATAACATAGACCATATCCTCTCAACTAACATGCGAATGACTTAGAAACAAAGTGTAAAGAAGATATAAAGAACTCATGGGTCAAATTGAAAATATTAAGGGAAATTTGAAAACAGAACTGAACAATAATGGAAATACCAAATATCAGAGTATGTAGGGTACAACTAAAGTATTGGAACCTAAGATGGGGGGCACTAAAAAGCTAGGAAAAGATTTAAAGGACAAAATAACGTGAAAGAAAAGCAGAAATTACTGAAATAGAACATATATCTTGTTGTAAGGTGGACAGAATCAAGAGTATTTGAAAAGTCCCCTCTGATGAGATTAATCAAGAAAATATGAGCAATGTAATATCTATAAATATAGAAATTTAGAGGAACAAATACCTGAAAAAAATAGAATCAAAATGAATTAAAGTAGAAGTAGGAGGGCTGAATAATAGTAAAGAAACAAAGTTAATATTGTATGTTAATTATAATTCAGTAAGAAAAACTAAAGTTTTGTCTTTCTTTTTTTAACTAAAGTTTTTTAACATGGAAAAACTTTAAGTGTTAGTTGTTGAGTCCTGTCTGACTCTTTGCAACTCCATGGACTGTGGTCTACCAGTCTCCTCTGTCCATGGAATTCTCCAGGCAAGAATACTAGAGTGGGTAGCCATCCCATTCTCCAAGCGATCTTGCTGACCCAGGGATTGAACCCTGGCCTCCTGCATTGTGGCATCTGAGCCACTACACCTAAACAATAGCTTTATTGAGATAATTTCATACCATAAAGTTCCTCTCTTTAAAGTGTGTAAGTCAGTAGTGATCATTTTGTATAGAAATATCAAATAACGGTGTTGTGCTCCTGGAAATAACATAATATCATAGGTAAATTATGCATCGATTTTAAAAACAAGTGTGTAGTAGAAAAAAAATAAGTATAACTCAGTGGGTGTTCTTATATTTACAACCTTGTGCAACCAACACTAGAAAAACTTACAAAGGAGAAAAGTCTTAACTCATCCATCTCGTACAAAAAATATGAATAGAATTCAGTGTCAATTCATTTAAAAGAAGTCCTTAAAATATTAAGGAGTAGAGTGAATTTTCTTAAGCTGAAATATCTGAGTAAATCTAAAAGATACTAAGGCTTTTGGAGAAATTATAAAGCTTTATTTAAAAGCACTAAAAAGTTAAGTAAATATATATGCTTAACTGGTTTGACAGATTCTGTATCTTAAAGGTGTTTATCCTAATTGGCATTACTTTAAATCTACAAATCAATGCTGTCCCAGCAGGCTTTTTCTTTTTCTTTTTCTTAGTAGAATTTGAAAAAGCTGATTCTAGAATATATGTGCTTGCTCAGTCGCTGTTAGTCGCTTGGCCATGTCGGACTCTTTGTTACCCCATGAAGTATATAGCCTACCAGGCTCCTCTGTCCATGGGATTTTCCGGGCCAGAATACTAGAGTGGCTTGCCATTTCCTCGTCCAGGGGATCTTCCTGTCCCAGAGATTGAACCCGCATCTCTTGAGTCTCCTGCATTGCAGGCGGATTTTTCACCACTGAGCCACCTGGCTGTATGAAGAAGAGCAAATAATTGGAGATCTTTCCCACTTCGTGAAACATCTCGAACTTTCCCTAATTTCTCATCACCCTGGGACCACGACAGATTGACCCAGTGCGTTGTGTTGGTGCTGTGTTGGTGCGTGGGACCAGGCTTTCGGGTCCGAGCTGGTTCTCGACGTCACTTCCGCTGATTTCACTTCCAGTTCCTCTGCGGTGGTGGGTGGGGTGGGGGTCGCTTCTAAGCTCTTGGGGGATCAGGCAGGAGACGATCAAGGTGGACTCAACATGGTGAGTATATCCACTGGGCCATTGCCCATGGGTCACCACCTCGAACCACGGTGCCGCGTGCCGCAAGTTGCGTGCCACGGTTCAGCTTCCAAACCCAGGGTAGACCGCATCACTGCAGGCAAACTGCTCGGTGCTCAGGAATGGTAATGTGGCCTGCACCCAGGTTATGTATATAATAAAATACATATTTGTAAAAAGAATCACAGGGAAAGCCAGTGAGAAATTTATAAAAATAGTTAAAGTCGAGAGGTGAAATAGGGTAGGAGAAATGGAATAGGCAAGGCACCACCGAATTTGTTTTCTGGGTGTTGTTTAGCAATCGATCCAGTGGTGTTGCATTTTATCTATAGGTATTACAGCATGCATCTGTAAAATGAGAAATTTCAACAACTTTGATGCCACTACAATACCCCCCAAATTTAATAATTCGTTAATATCAAATATATAGTATTGTTCTCCACTGGTTGCCGCTGGTGCTGCTGCTGAGTCGCTTCAGTCGGGTCCGACTCTGTGTGACCCCATGGACTGGAGCCTACCAGGCTCCTCCGTCCATGGGATTTTCCAGGCAAGAGTACTGGAGTGGATTGCCATTGCCTTCTCCGCCTGGTTGCCGCAAGCCTCCAAAATAAAGCAACCTTTCCTTTCCTACCAGCACTTGTCTCTGGAGAATTGGCTTTCAAGCAGCCAGACCTGGGTTCTGGACCTGGATTTGGTAGCAGTATTAGAATCAAAGGCTGGGACTTCCCCAGTGGTCCATGCTAAGACTCTGCGCTATCTACTGCAGGGGGCGCAGTTTCCGTCCCTGGTCGTTAAACTAGGATCTCCGCATGCCCTGCGGGCCAAAAAAAAAAAAAAGTGGGATGAAAGGCTTGATCAGCTTTTCTCCTAGCTTTCCTCTTTTCCCCCCAAGACTGCTTGATCATAGATGGTTTGTTCTTTAAGAGAGGCAGTGTGCCTAGTCGCTCAGTCGTGACCGACTCTTTGTGACCCAATGAACTGTAGCCTGCGAGGCTCCCCAGTCTAGGGATTCTCCAGGCAAGAATACTGGAGTGGGTTGCCATGCCCTCTTCGAGGGGAACTTTCCAACCCAGGGATCGAACCCAGGTCTCCCGCATTGCGGGTGGATTCTTTACCTTTGAGCCACCAGGGAAGCACAGAGAGGCAATGGTCACGTGGTATTTTTTGTGTGTGATGTTGGTAGCAATTAAAATCAATACCTCGATCCATTAATTTGTTTGGATTAATTAACTAATTAGTATGGCTTGCAGGATCAGATCAGATCAGTTGCTCAGTCGTGTCCGACTCTTTGCGACCCCATGAATCACAGCACACCAGGCCTCCCTGTCCATCAACAACTCCCGGAGGTCACTCAGACTCACATCCATCAAGTCAGTGATGCCATCCAGCCATCTCATCCTCTGTCGTCCCCTTCTCCTCTTGCCCCTAATCCCTCCCAGCATCAGAGTCTTCTCCAATGAGTCAACTCTTCGAATGAGGTGGCCAAAGTACTGGAGTTTCAGCTTTAGCATCATTCCTTCCAAAGAAGTCCCAGGGCTGATCTCCTTCAGAATGGACTGGTTGGATCTCCTTGCAGTCCAAGGGACTCTCAAGAGTCTTCTCCAACACCACAGTTCAAAAGCATCAATTCTTCGGCGCTCAGCCTTCTTCACAGTCCAACTCTCACATCCATACATGACCACAGGAAAAACCATAGCCTTCACTAGATGGACCTTTGTTGGCAAAGTAATGTCTCTGCTTTTGAATATGTTATCTAGGTTGGTCATAACTTTCCTTCCAAGGAGTAAGCGTCTTTTAATTTCATGGCTGCAGTCACCATCTGCAGTGATTTTGGAGCCCAGAAAAATAAAGTCTGACACTGTTTGCACGGTTTCCCCATCTATTTCCCATGAAGTGATGGAACCGGATGCCATGATCTTTTTTTTCTGAATGTTGAGCTTTAAGCCAACTTTTTCACACTCCTCTTCACTTTCTGCCATAAGGGTGGTGTCATCTGCATATCTGAGGTTATTGATATTTCTCCCAGCAATCTTGATTCCAACTTGTGTTTCTTCCAGTCTGGTGTTTCTCATGATGTACTCTGCATATAAATTAAATATAAACAGGGTGACAATATACAGCCTTGACGTACTCCTTTTCCTATTTGGAACCAGTCTGTTGTTCCATGACCAGTTCTAACTGTTGCTTCCAGACCTGCATACAGGTGTCTCAAGAGGCAGGTCAGGTGGTCTGGTATTCCCACCTTTTGAAGAATTTTGCACAATTTATTGTGATCCACACAGTCAAAGGCTTTGGCATAGTCAATAAAGCAGAAATAGATATTTTTCTGGAACTCTCTTGCTTTTTCCATGATCCAGCGGATGTTGGCAATTTGATCTCTGGTTCCTCTGCCTTTTCTAAAACCAGCTTGAACATCAGGAAGTTCACAGTTCACATATTGCTGAAGCCTGGCTTGGAGAATTTTGAGCATTACTTTACTAGCGTGTGAGATGAGTGCAATTGTGCGGTAGTTTGAGCATTCTTCGGCATTGCCTTTCTTTGGGATTGGAATGAAAACTGACCTTTTCCAGTCCTGTGGCCACTGCTGAGTTTTCCAAATTTGCTGGCATATTGAGTGCAGCACTTTCACAGCATCATCTTTCAGGATTTGGAACAGCTCCACTGGAATTCCATCACCTCCACTAGCTTTGTTCCTAGTGATGCTTTCTAAGGCCCACTTGACTTCACATTCCAGGATGTCTGGCTCTAGGTCAGTGATCACACCATCGTGATTATCTGGGTCGTGAAGCTCTTTTTTGTACAGTTCTTCTGTGTATTCTTGCCACCTCTTCTTAATATTTTCTGCTTCCGTTAGGTCCATACCATTTCTGTCCTTTATCGAGCCCATCTTTGCATGAAATGTTCCTTTGGTATCTCTGATTTTCTTGAAGAGATCCCTAGTCTTTCCCATTCTGTTGTTTTCCTCTATTTCTTTTCATCGGTCACTGAAGAAGGCTTTCTTATCTCTTCTTGCTATTCTTTGGAACTCTGCATTCAAATGTTTATATCTTTCCTTTTCTCCTTTGCTTTTTGCTTCTCTTCTTTTCACAGCTATTTGTAAGGCCTCCCCAGACAGCCATTTTGCTTTTTTGCATTTCTTTTCCATGGGATAGTCTTGATCCCTGTCTCCTGTACAGTGTCACGAACCTCATTCCATAGTTCATCAGGCACTCTGTCTATCAGATCTAGGCCCTTGAATCTATTTCTCACTTCCACTGTATACTCATAAGGGGTTGGTGCTGTTTAATTGTATCCTTCTTTAGGTGGAATACAAGAGATGTTTACCTGGTGCTTGGTTACCTACTCAGTCTACATAGGAAAGGCTCTACAGTTTACTAGTTTTCAAAACAATGACTTTGGAACCACGTAAATGTTTTATATATTTTTAAGAATTTTTAAGCAAACTAAATACAAAGGAACCTTAATTGTATATCAGATTGATAGCCACAAGGTAAAATATAGTTTGAATAACTTTTGAATATAGTAATCTGACTGGATGGTTTTAGTTGGATATATTGTAAGATTAAAAGGAAATTTTGACCTTGGTGGGTTTATAGTTGTTGGAGGTAGTATTGGTATCAGATCAGATCAGTCGCTCAGTCGTGTCCGACTCTGCGACCCCATGAACTGCAGCACGCCAGGCCTCCCTATCCATCACCAGCTCTCGGAGGTCACTCAGACTCACATTCATCAAGTCAGTGATGCCATCCAGCCATCTCATGTTGTCCCCTTTTCCTCCTGCCCCCAATCCCTCCCAGCATCAGAGTCTTCTCCAATGAGTCAACTCTTCGCATGAGGTGGCCAAAATACTGGAGTTTCAGCTTTAGCATCATTCCTTCAAAAGAAATCCCAGGGCTGATCTCCTTCAGAATGGACCGCTTGGATCTCCTTGCAGTCCAAGGGACTCTCAAGAGTCTTCTCCAACACCACAGTTCAAAAGCATCAATTCTTCGTCGCTCAGCCTTCTTCACAGTCCAGCTCTCACATCCATACATGACCACAGGAAAGACCATAGCCTTGACTAGGCGAACCTTTGTTGGCAAAGTGATGTCTCTGCTTTTGAATATGCTATCTAGGTTGGTCATAACTTTCCTTCCAAGGAGTAAGTTTCTTTTAATTTCATGGCTGCAGTCACCATCTGCAGTGATTTTGGAGCCCAGAAAAATAAAGTCTGACACTGTTTCCACTGTTTCTCCATCTATTTCCCATGTAGTGATGGGAGCAGATGCCTTGATCTTCGTTTTCTGAATGTTGAGCTTTAAGCCAACCTTTTCACTCTCCACTTTCACTTTCATCAAGAGGCTTTTTAGTTCCTCTAAACTTTCTGCCATAAGGGTGGTATCATCTGCATATCTGAGGTTATTGATGTTTCTCCCGGCAATCTTGATTCCAGCTTGTGTTTCTTCCAGTCCAGCATTTCTCATGATGTACTCTGCATATAAGTTAAATAAACATGGTGACAATATACAGCCTTGACGTACTCCTTTTCCTATTTGGAACCAGTCTGTTGTTCCATGACCAGTTCTAACTGTTGCTTCCTGACCTGCATACAGATTTCTCAAGAGGCAGATCAGGTGGTCTGGTATTCCCATCTTTCTCAGAATTTTCCACAGTTTATTGTGATCTACACAGTCAAAGGCTTTGGCATAGTCAATAAAGCAGAAATAGATGTTTTTCTGGAACTCTCTTGCTTTTTCCATGATCCAGCGGATGTTGGCAATTTGATCTCTGGTTCCTCTGCCTTTTCTAAAATCAGCTTGAACATCAGGAAGTTCACAGTTCACATATTGCTGAAGCCTGGCTTGGAGAATTTTGAGCATTACTTTACTAGCGTGTGAGATGAGTGCAATTGTGCGGTAGTTTGAGCATTCTTTGGCATTGCCTTTCTTTGGGATTGGGATGAAAACTGACCTCTTCCAATCTTGTGGCCACTGCTGAGTTTTCCAAATTTGCTGGCATATTGAGTGCAGCAGTTTCACAGCATCATCTTTCAGAATTTGGAATAGCTCCACTGGAATTCCATCACCTCCACTAGCTTTGTTCGTAGTGATGCTTTCTAAGGCCCACTTGACTTCACATTCCAGGATATCTGGCTCTAGGTCAGTGATCACACCATCATGATTATCTGGGTCGTGAAGCTCTTTTTTGTACAGTTCTTCTGTGTATTCTTGCCACCTCTTAATATCTTCTGCTTCCGTTAGGTCCATACCATTTCTGTCCTTTATCGAGCCCATTTTTGCATGAAATGTTCCTTTGGTATCTCTGATTTTCTTGAATAGATCCTTAGTCTTTCCCATTCTGTTGTTTTCCTCTATTTCTTTGCATTGATCGCTGAAGAAGGCTTTCTTATCTCTTCTTGCTATTCTTTGGAACTCTGCATTCAGATGTTTATATCTTTCCTTTTCTCCTTTGCTTTTCGCTTCTCATCTTTTCGCAGCTATTTGCAAGGCCTCCCCAGACAGCCATTTTGCTTTTTTGCATTTCTTTTCCATGGGGATGGTCTTGATCCCTGTCTCCTGTACAGTGTCACGAACCTCATTCCATAGTTCATCAGGCACTCTATCTATCAGATCTAGGCCCTTAAATCTATTTCTCACTTCCACTGTATAATCATAAGGGATTTGATTTAGGTCATACCTGAATGGTCTAGTGATTTTCCCTACTTTCTTCAATTTAAGTCTGAATTTAGCAATAAGGAGTTCATGGTCTGAGCCACAGTCAGCTCCTGGTCTTGTTTTTGCTGACTGTATAGAGCTTTTCCATCTTTGCCTGCAAAGAATATAATCGATCTGATTTCGGCATTGACCATCTGGTGATGTCCATGTATAGAGTCTTCTCTTGTGTTGTTGGAAGAGGGTATTTGCTATGACCAGTGCAATTTCTTGGCAAAACTCTGTTAGTCTTTGCCCTGCTTCATTCCGTATTCCAAGGCCAAATTTGCCTGTTACTCCAGGTGTTTCTTGACTTCCTACTTTTGCATTCCAGTCCTCTATAATGAAAAGGATATCTTTTTTGGGTGTTAGTTCTAAAAGGTCTTGTAGGTCTTCATAGAACCGTTCAATTTCAGCTTCTTCAGCGTTACTGGTTGGGGCATAAACCTGGATTACTGTGACACTGAATGGTTTGCCTTGGAAACGAACAGAGATCATTCTGTCGTTTTTGAGATTGCATTCAAGTACTGCATTTCGGACTCTTTTGTTGACCATGATGGCCACTCCATTTCTTCTGAGGGATTCCTGCCCGCAGTAGTAGATATAATGGTCCTCTGAGTTAAATTCACCCATTCCAGTCCATTTTAGTTCGCTAATTCCTAGAATGTCAACATTCACTCTGGCCATCTCTTGTTTGAGCACTTCCAATTTGCCTTGATTCATGGACCTGACATTCCAGGTTCCTATGCAATATTGTTCTTTACAGCATCGGACTTTGCTTCTATCACCAGACACATCTACAGATCAGATCAGATCAGTCGCTCAGTCGTGTCCGACCTTGCGACCCCATGAACCGCAGCACGCCAGGCCTCCCTGTCCATCACCAGCTCCCGGAGGTCCCAGACTCGCATCCATCGAGTCAGGATGCCATCCAGCCATCTCATCCTCTGTCGTCCCCTTCTCCCCTGCCCTCAATCCCTCCCAGCATCAGAGTCTTCTCCAATGAGTCAACTCTTCGCATGAGGTGGCCAAAATACTGAGTTTCAGCTTTAACATCATTCCTTCTAAAGAAATCAGGTGATCCCCAGAATGGACTGGTTGATCTTCTTGCAGTCCAAGGACTCTCAAGAGTCTTCTCCAACACCACAGTTCAAAAGCATCAATCCGTCGCTCAGCCTCTTCACAGTCCAGCTCTCACATCCATACATGACCACAGGAAAGACCATAGCCTTGACTAGACGACACATCTACAGCTGGGTATTCTTTCTGCTTTGGTTCCATCCCTTCATTCTTTCTGGAGTTATTTCTCCACTGATCTCCAGTAGCACATTGGGCCCCTACTGATCTGGGGAGTTTCTCTTTCAGTATCCTATCATTTTGCCTTTTCATACTGTTCATGGGGTTCTCAAGGCAAGAATACTGAAGTGGTTTGCCATTCCCTTCTCCAGCGGACCACACCCTGTCAGATCTCTCCACCATGACCCGCCCATCCTGGGTTGCCCCACGGGCATGGCTTAATTTGATTGAGTTAGACAAGGCTGTGGTCCTGGTGTAATTAGATTGACTAGTTTTCTGTGAGTATGGTTTCAGTGTATTTGCCCTCTGATGCCCTCTAGCAAGACCTACCGTCTTACTTGGGTTTCTCTTACCTTGGGCGTGGGGTATCTCTTCCCAGCTGCTCCAGCAAAGCACAGCCATCGCACCTTACCTTGGATGAGGGGTCTCTCCTCACCGCCGCCCTTCCTGACCTCGGTCGTGGGGTAGCTCCTCTGGGCCGTGCTTAGTGCGCCAGTCCTCACCGCCGTCCTTCCTCGGTCGTGGGTAGCTCCTCTCGGGCGTGCTCTCAGTGGCTCTCAGTGTGCCGCGCAGCCGGGGAGGGGCTCTCAGTGCGCCGCGCAGCCGGGGAGGGGCTCTCAGTGCGCCGCGCAGCCGGCGAGGGGCTCTCAGTGCGCCGCGCAGCCGGCGAGGGGCTGTCAGTGCGCCGCTCGCGGGTAGGCCGGGCGCTCTCGGTGCGCCGCTCGCGGGTAGGCCGGGCAATATTGGTATAGCAACTCTGAAACCATTTTATGTGAATTGTGGGGTAGAATAAATGAGAAAATACTTTGATGTTTTGGAAACCAGGATTCTTACTGAAACCTGAAGATTCAAATATAAAGGAAATAGAACTTTGTGCTGGGTTTCTATAAATTATATTTGTTTAGATTTAGTAAATTAAATGTGTATGTTTGGGGGAGTAGGGAAGCTGCCCTTTCAGTTTTTGGTTGAAGTACTTTGTGACTTGTCTGGAACAACTTCCGCTTCAGTTTGACTCATGCTTTGATTTCCCCCCAACAGACCGAGGCCGACGTCAATCCGAAGGCCTACCCTCTTGCAGATGCCCACCTCACCAAGAAACTACTGGACCTCGTTCAGCAGTCATGTAACTACAAGCAGCTTCGAAAAGGAGCCAATGAGGGTAAGGCAACCAGAGGACGGTCCGAGAAGAGTGTTAGCAGCACTGTCCCTGTCTGGGGTCTGGACTAGATTTCCAAGGTGGAAAGAGGGCTGGATGCTTTTGATTAGGCCCACCATGGAGACTTAAGAGCAGCAGCGTGTGGCCTGTGGGCTAGCACTGGGTCACAGAGATAAGCAGTCAGGAGTAAGGCATTTGAGGGGGTTTCACTGGTAGCTCAGTGGTAAAGAATCCACTCACCAATGCAGGAGATACAATTAGAACCCTGATCTGGGAAGATCCCACACGCAGCCGAGCATCTAAGCCTGTGTGCCGTGACTGTTGAGGCTGTGCTGCACAACAAGAGAAGGCACTGCAGTCAGAAGCCCGCACACCACCACCAAGAGAGTAGCCCCTGCTTATAACATCTAGAGAAAAGCCCAAACAGCGAGGAAGACCTGGAACAGCCAGAAATAAAAATATAAATTAAATAAAATGATAAGAATTTGAACAATGCTGTGGGGTGTTGAACTTGCTTGGTGAGTTACGTGTGGTGTGAACTTTCCAAAGTATTGATCATGGCAAATTGAGATGGAAACTCCTGATCCGTGGTCACAGGGCTGGAGAAGTGCTGCATTGCACTGCTTCCTGCTGGTGAAGCTTGGGGAGTGTGGTAGCAGTGGACAGGAAAAGAAGGGCTCTTTTTAGGATTTGGAGTGCGTTTTGACAGAACTGAGGGGTTTGATGTAGAGTTTGAGGAAGGCATTGGGGGTTTGATGCTTGGCTCCCTGTGTCTTCCCAAGGCCACTGTGGGACAGAGAATTGCCTAGTCCTGGACATTTTTGCCCATTTTTCTTGCACCTGTTTCTTTTCCTTGGAAATTGCTTTGTTGTGGCTTCCCTGCCCCAGCCCCCATCACCTGTTGACTTCATGTCCTTCTCTCCACAGCCACCAAAACCCTCAACAGAGGCATCTCTGAGTTCATCGTGATGGCTGCAGACGCAGAGCCCTTGGAGATCATCCTGCACCTCCCGCTGCTGTGTGAGGACAAGAACGTGCCCTATGTGTTCGTGCGCTCCAAGCAGGCTCTAGGGCGAGCCTGCGGGGTCTCCAGGCCCGTCATCGCCTGCTCCGTCACCATCAAAGAGGGCTCACAACTGAAGCAGCAGATCCAGTCCATCCAGCAGTCCATCGAAAGGCTCTTGGTCTAAACCCGTGGCCTCAGCCACACTCCCAGCTGACTCCTCTCCACCCCCACCCCGCCCAGAGTTATCTATCATATTGTCTGTTAGCATGTAGTGTTTCCAGCTACCTTCTATTGTTATAAAATATTTTAATGCTCACTCTGGTTTTTGCATTTTTGTACTATTGTCTTGTTTTATAGGTTGTCAGGCCCTCCCCTAATCTCCCCTTCCTTTCTGCCATCTTATCCTCCATTTTAGAAAATGAACTCACGCCCAGAACAGGTGGAACAGGCTGGATGACACCACTTAAAGGCAGGGAAGAGCCGAGGTAGAGAATTGGTTCCAGCTTTCAGGGGCCTGCTTCCTACTGTGCAGGGAATGATGACATAATTGTCTGCTTGTACCCCTCGTTCCCGGTGTACAGGATTGTTGCACACGTGTCTGAATCATCGAGGGGTTTCCTTTGCTCTGCAGGGCGTAATGTATCATTTGGGGAGGAAGCATGTGTTCTGTGAGGTTGTTGGGTGTATGCCCGAAGTGTCGGTTGCTAATGTACCCCTGCTTTTTGCTTTTGGTACTGTTGTATTCCCCCCCAACTCCCACATTTGTCCTCTGAGGGTGGCGGGGCAGCAGCATACCAAAGAGACGTGCTGCCAAATTCCAGAGGCACCCGGGTGAATGAGACATGGGCCAGTTGACCTAGGTCTTGAAGGCATGGCAGGAGGTTCTGGAATGGAGGATTCTGGGCCCATCACGGAGGACTGACTGGAAGCTGCAGCAGAGATGATGGAATCCAAGGAAACATCCTCGCTTTGCTGAATGGCGGTTTCTTCAGTAGACCCTTGTACCAGCTCTGAGAGCCGTTACCCAGGCCTGTCTCTTGCTACGATGTGGGTCAGATGTGTATTCTCTGTCCCACCGGAAGGACAGTGCTAATGTGTCATTCTTGTGAGCATCCTAATAAAGCATACATACATTCATATCCCAGTTTAAAGAAAGTGTGATTCTTGGTAGGTGTCCAGCTGGTACTTGATTGAAGCATTAGAGTGGTTAATAGTTTCTTGTAGTTTCTCAGTTTTCACCAGGAAGCTGTGCAAAAGCCGTCACTTCCAGATGATTTCTGGTGGTTCAGAATATTCAGACTTAAATCATTGAGGTGTCACTGCCACTCTGGAAGAGGATTTCTCAACTTCAGCACTGTTGATATCTTTGCTTGGATAATCTTTTCCTATAGGAGCCTGCCCTGTATGCTGTAGAATGTTTAGCAGCAAACCTGGCCTTTACCCACTAGAATGTAACCACTCCAGCAGCGGGTTCCTAGGGAAGCTAAAGCTACCTTGTCCTGCTAAAGCCTGTTCTGTTCCTACTGGGCTAGTAATCTCCTTTGGCTCACTCCAGCATATGTATCTTTATGTATCATACTGTAAAAGACTGAAATTGGGGGTGAAGGGAGATCAAGTAATCCAACCTCTGGAATTTCCTGGCGATCCAGTGGTTAAGACTACATGCCAATGCAGGGGATGCAAGTTCGATCTCTGATCCACTAGGGGTCCCACATTCCACGAGGCAGGTGGCAGCGGTGGTGGTTTAGTCGCTAAGTCGACCCTGTGGACTGAAGCCTGCCAGGCTCCTCTGTCAATGGGATTCTCCAGGCAAGAATACTGGAGTGGGTTGCCATTTCCTTCACCGTGAGGCAAGGGGGAGGACTAAACCCTTGCACAGCTACTGAGCCTGCGTGTTCTAAAGCCCGTGCTTGGCAACAAGCCACCACAATGAGAAGCCTGTGCACAATTAGAGTAGCCCCAGCATGGCCACTAGAGAAAGCCATTAAGCAGCAACAAAGACAGCGCAGCCAAAAAATAAAAAATAGCAATATGACCATGTCAGAATTGCTCTAGTGATGAAGAATGCTCAAGTGCTGGCAGGGCCTACAGGTGAGAAGTAAACCTCAGGCAGGACTGGCTTTCATGTGTGATACAGTCAGTCACAATGAAGATTACACATTCAGGTATAGTTTGGGATCAAACCAAAAAGGCTAGATAGTCGTCATAGCTCCTGGTCCATTATAATAGGTGTGTGTTTCCCTCTCAAACGGACTTGAGGCTGGAATTTGTTTGAAGGCAACGGAGAGGAAGTGGATGACTAGGCTCTCCCAGATTTCATGGTCCTGCTTTGCTTCTACCCTTTTAATAAGACATTAAAAGAGATGTCCCCTCTGCATTCGGCCTGGAGGCATATGCACATGTGCACAGACACATGTGCAGTTCTCTCCAGCAGCCCCGCCCCCACCTGCCTCTGCTGACTGCCACTCAGGCAGATGCACCTCCCAATACCTCCCATCCCCACACACTCTTGGTGCCAGGTTTGCGGTGTACACGCACAGGCCATTTCTGCTCAGTGGCCACGTGCCACCACCACCTGCTGGACTGAAGCGTGTTTGCAGTCTAAGAAATTGGGTAAGTTTGTGCTTTTTGAGCACTTTCTCTATTTACGTGTTTTCTTATTTTCATTATTCCACGTTATTCTTAGTATGCAGGTCAGGAAGCAACAGTTAGAACTGGACATGGAACAACACATTGGTTCCAAATAGGAAAAGGAGTATGTCAAGGCTGTATATTGTCACCCTGCTTATTTAACTTCTATGCAGAGTACATCATGAGAAATGCTGGACTGGAAGAAACACAAGCTGGAATCAAGATTGCCGGGAGAAACATCAATAACCTCAGATATGCAGATGACACCACCCTTATGGCAGAAAGTGAAGAGGAACTAAAGGGCCTCTTGATGAAAGTGAAAGTAGAGAGTGGAAAAGTTGGCTTAAAGCTCAACATTCAGAAAATGAAGATCATGGCATCCGGTCCCATCACTTCATGGGAAATAGATGGGGAAACCGTGGAAACAGTGTCAGACTTTATTTTTCTGGGCTCCAGAATCACTGCAGATGGTGACTGCAGCCATGAAATTAAAAGACACTTACTCCTTGGAAGGAAAGTTATGACCAAACTAGATAGCATATTCAAAAGCAGAGACGTTACTTTGTCAACAAAGGTCCGTCGAGTCAAGGCTATGGTTTTTCCTGTGGTCATGTATGGATGTGAGAGTTGGACTGTGAAGAAGGCTGAGCGCCAAAGAATTGATGCTTTTGAACTGTGGTGTTGGAGAAGACTCTTGAGAGTCCCTTGGACTGCAAGGAATCCAACCAGTCCATTCTGAAGATCAGCCCTGGGATTTCTTAGGATGGCTCGATGGACTTGAGTCTGAGTGAACTCCGAGAGTTGGTGATGGACAGGGAGGCCTGGCGTGCTGCGATTCATGGGGTCGCAAAGAGTCGGACACGACCAAGCGACTGAACTGAACTGAGGCTTGAAAACGCCAAGTAAATTGCCTACAGTCATTTGTATGTGTGTGATGGAGCCAAGATGTAAATCTACTAAATCTGACTTGTGAGTTTACAAGAGCCCAACCAAATTGTGTTTGGACATAATGGTTTTTCTCCCAGGAGCTCAAAAGCGGAGAAGGCAAGCATCATTAATCTGCAGAGAAACAGAGATCACACAATGGCTCTTTATCACAGCCTCAGTGGTTATTTTTCTAACATCATTCACATTACCCATGTTTTGTTTGACCCTTGAACTCTTCTCTCTATTTTGTAAACCGAACAGAGGAAAAGGACGTTATGGGCCTGCAGGCGTGCATAGAAAAGGCTGGGACTCACTAAGTTTCCTTCTCACCAGCTTGAAAGCAAAGGCCCAGCAAGTGGTGGCACTCATTCTTACCCTCCTACTTGAGATTATCAGCCTGATTTTGATCTACCTCTGTGATATTAGTAACCTTCTCTAGAACCCAGAGTTTTCCAAGAATGTGTCATTTAACAGGGGTGGTCTTATTTCCCAGCAACAAAAATGAACACTTCCTATATTAAATGATTTCACATTATCTTGCTGTATCCCCAAAGGAATCTAATTGATAATTATTTTCCCTCTCCCCAAGATAAAGAAGAAATCCAAACAAGAATATAACATCTCCTTTCCAAACACAAGCAAAAAGAAGTTAAGAAAAATCCATAAAACTCAGAGCAAAGAATCCAAAACTGAAAACCTCTTCCAAGAGTAAGCTGATCCTTCCTACACTCACCTCATGAGATGCTCATTCTAGTCTCAAAGACACAGGACCTACAAGCCATCCTCAGGGGATAAAAACCCTTCCAGGTGCTTTCCTTCCTTCTCTCAGGCTAATTCTTCAAAAGCAGTAACTGCACAAAGAACAAGGAAACGGGCAGGGAGGATAAAGGTGGGAAGGTATGGGGGGACATGGAGAGATCCCTCCTTTTCCCCTTTTCCTGATCCAAGGACCCCTCCTTTTTCCATTCTCCCATCAAACCTCTTCTTATCTTCTTGAACTTCCTACAGCTCCCCTGAAAAGTTACAGGAATAACTCATTTCACTTACACTGCAACCCAAATTCTCAGGGCAACAGAAAATGTGTATCTCTTCTTCATATACTTGAATGTCATCTTAAGAAAATACAACATGAGTGGGGGAGTTGGTATGTACTCATGAAGTAAGTGGTACAAGAATTAGACAAGTTACCTTGTTATTACTTCTGAAATCTGATCTTTAGATCTTAATATGACACATGTAAAGGAAAACAGGTGGGAAAACAGAGGGTCAGAATATAACCTGACTAGGATCATCGGAGAAGGCAATGGCACCCCACTCCAGGACTCTTGCCTGGAAAATCCCATGGGCGGAGGAGCCTGGTAGGCTGCAGTCTATGGGGTCGCTAGAGTTGGACACAACTGAGAGACTTCACTTTCACTTTTCACTTTCACGCACTGGAGAAGGAAATGGCAACCCACTCCAGTGTTCTTGCCTGGAGAATCCCAGGGACGGGGGAGCCTGGTGGGCTGCCGTCTATGGGGTCACACAGAGTCGGACATGACTGAGCGACGTCACTTTCACTTTTCATTTTGATGCATTGGAGAAGGAAATGGCAACCCACCCCAGTGTTCTTGCCTGGAGAATCCCAGGACGGGGGAGCCTGGTGGGCTGCCGTCTATGGGGTCGCACAGAGTTGGACACGACTGAGTGACTTAGCAGCAGCAGCAGCAGGATCATCATCCCTAAAGCACGTTCATGTGACTGTAACTGTCACACTCTTCCCTACTCTCACTGAAATTTCTTGTTTCCATTGTGAGGAAACGCATTCCCAGTGGGAGAGAAAGTAAAGCTCACAGCCAACGGCATCTTTGGATGCAAAGAAGACATCTTTTTTCTTTTATACTATAGAATATATAGTACAAAGTTAGGCTCTTTATTCAGACAGTAGAGTAAGATACAGCAAAGTGAGAGGGCGGGCTATCTCCATGGCAACAGAAAGTCTCGTAAACAAAGTCCTTGACTTCTGTCATGCAGACTCGTCCTGGATCAGGAGAAAAAAGGTTTTGACTTGACAAAAACAAAAGCGGGCAGCCTGGCTGCACTGTGGAAGGGTGGATGGCTGTGTGCCCTCTGGTCAGGCCTTCTGGAAGTGCTCGGTGAGGACATCGAGCAGCTCCTGCTTCTTCAGCCCCCCTTCAGCCCATATATCCTGCAGGCTTCCTTCAGGGCAGGCACGGTGAGCTTGCCCAGCGTGCCCTTGCTGACGTGGGCCTTCAGCTCCTCTTCAGACAACTCCACCTTGGGCCTTTTGCTTCCAGAACTTTCATCATCTGAGGACAGAGGTCAGGTGGGAGTGACTGGAAAGGCTACCAGTGGGATCCCAGCTATACGGCACAAGGGCCGTCACGTGATCAGGGCAGCAGTTAACCATCTTCCATAAAGCTGTGATGCCCACCTAGCACACCTTGGGGAAGACGGGTGTCTTGATAAGGCAGCTTCAGTTATACACAAAATTTTAAAAGTATCACATCTAGGAGGGAGTTAAAGGTCATGAGTCTTACCAGTTTACCCCAAACTCCTGATCATTCTGGGTGAGCAAGTCATTGCTTCCTTCCTTCCTTTATTCAAAAAGCAATTATACTTTCAAACTATACTACAAAGCTACAGTAATCAAATATATATAGTACTGGCCCTGAAACAGACACATAAATCAGTGAAGCAGATAGAGTCCAGAAATGAACCTGCATTACATGGGCAATAAATATGACAAAGGAAGCAAGAATAGGGGGAAAGACAGCCTCTTCAATACGTGGTGCTGGGGAAACTGGTCAACTATGTGCAAAAGAATCAATTATTTTCTCACACCATACTTTAAAAAAACCTCAAAATGGATTAAAGGCTTAAATGTAAGACCTGAAACCATAAAACTTCTAGGTGAAAACACAGGCAGTCTGCTCTGTAAGGTGTGCGGTGAGGACAAAAAAAAAAAGAAACCCACTGAACATCCATGCCCAGCTCCTTACCTTTTCTTCGCTTGGTTACTTTTCCCTCAGGATTATAATCTGGTGGGTAGACAAGTTCCTTAAACTCATCCACGAGGGAGCCCAGTCTTTTATCCATTACTTCAGTCTTGGGCACTAGAAAATAAAAACACAAGAAGAGTGGCCTGGTGAGTCACAAGCCCAGCCTCTGCCCAGTCCAAATCTACAGGGACCAGAGAAGAAAATATGTAATTGCTGAGACGGGGAGGTATATGAAGGCTCCAGGAGGCAGCTCACCTGGCCACGAAAATGTTCACTAAAAGTCTAACATTTACCAAGTAGCTTCTAACAATTGCACTTAATGAGCACAACAGCCAGGCACTCTCTCAAATGTTTTAAACTTACTATTGTTTTTATTTACTCCTCCTAACAATCTCTAGGGTAGGGAAACCTCTCTCCTCATTTTACAGAGGCGGAAATTCGAGAGGTTAAATTACTTTGCTGAGGTCAAACAGCAGAGAAGGGGCAGAGTTGAGAACAGGGCTAGAGCCAGGGGATTCAACAAGAGTCCCTGCCTTCAGGGCTTACAGGCCAGGTGGGAGGAGGAGGAGGTAAAGACACAAATGCAGCAGAGTCCGGCAGTGCCATGAAGGAAGAGGCCATACAGGCATGCAGGAACACGGCGGGGCAGTGGTCAGAAGGACTCTGTGCAAACAGTCTGGTAAGCCGAGTCCAGTCTCAGCAGAAGGCACAGGAATGAGAGACAGCAGGTGACACAGCTCGCAGGTGGGGTATGAGGAGGGCAGGACCACCAAGGAGGCTAGAAAGGCAGCACGGCGAGGTCACGGAAGCCTCAGATGCCTGCCCAGGAACTAGGGCTCAGGCTAAGAGTGTTGGGGAGACTTTGAAGGGCTATGAACGGGGGAGCGACATGTTCAGACTGACATTTTGGATCTCCCTGCAGGCCAGCTGTGCAGAGTATGAACTGAAGGAGGGTGAGAGAGAAGACTGAAGCAGTGGGGGGTCAGGGGCATGCCAGGCCCAGCTGATAGTCACCACCATGACCCAGGTCCAATAACGCTTACGCTTTTAAGGCTGGCTCCTTCTGTCTAGTATGAAAGAGAACATTAATAACTGGGAAGCCAAGAAGGCCAAACTAATGGTTCTGATCTTTTCAATCTCTGTCTAGAGTCTTTACTAAATCCAACCTGTTTTCCACTGGGGATTTACTGGCATCGCTAAATGTCATGCATCGTCTTACAAAATACATCAGAGAGTCACAATCCCAACAGGGGCCAGCAGGGAGCTCAGAGGCCAGGCAGATCTCCATACTGGGTAACGAGGTACATTTTCTGAAGGCAAAGCATGCCATCTGATGCAGCAGCAGTGGGCACAGTGGAGCAAGTTCAGAGCAAGGGCTCTGGGCCAGCTCACAGGATTCTGAACCTAGATCCATCCACCGCCACTACTTGGTGCCTGGGGCAAGTCACTCCCTTCTCTGCAAACCAAGGACAGTAACAGCACCCACCTCATCGTCATCAGGAATAAATGAGTCAACACATCAGACAACAGTGCCCGGCACGCAGCAAGCACTCAATAAATGGTACAGATTGTTGTTTTTAACTTTTACCAACACGGAGTCATGGGTGGCCTACTTCAGAGATGGGTCTCAGAAGCCTGGTGCTTTCTCCTCCTTTTACTGCGGAACTGGCCAGATCTATTCCCAGGCAATCTAAGCTGGTCTAGAAAATCTCTCAAGCGGAGATGACCCGGACAACAAGGTCAAGTACTTGCAGGCTGCCAGGAGATGCATGCATAGCACTGGAGCAGGAAAAATTAACACGAAAGCCTCCCAGGAAAAGAACTTCTCCCCTCGGTTATGGCCTCCTTACATGTCAGGTCCACTGCTTGCTCAGGCTCCATCAAATCCAGCGCCAAGGCTTCCATGTTCCTGAAGTGCTGCTGCAAGACTGGGTTCTCAAAGCTGTCACTTCTGTTAAAACAGTAACATGAATAAATTTTAAAAGTTAAGATGTAAATATTTAAAAAACAAAAATAAAAACTCAGCTGAGACAGTGCAGGCCCAAGGTCAGCTGAGAAATACACCCAGGGTAAAACAGCTGGGAGTTTTCTCTCTTGAATCAACCTCTTTCTTACCAATTTTCAATTTATTGTCGGATGCTAAAGATCCAAAAGTGAACTTAAAAGCAAAACAATACCCACCTATCTGTCTGACAATGGCAGCTGTGGGCAGAGACAGAAATAGAGGAGGCAGGGCCAGGGGAGGCGGATACAGAGAAAAGAGGAAGGACGGATGATGGGCGGTGAGGAGATAATGAACGTGATAGTCTCTTTTACCACATTCAAGAGCAACATGAGACTAAAAAGAGAAAGAACTTAGAGGGATACAGTCCTAGACTTGAACCCTGGCTCCCGTTCCTTTTAGCTGGGTGAATCTGGACAAGTTGCCTCACTCCTCTAAGCCTCAGTTTCATCTGGAAAATGGGCAGGTTCTTATGAAAATGCCACTGAATTATATAAACGAGACACTGTTGGAACTGTATCTAGAAGAATGCCTGGCACGTGGTAGAATCTTAACACTGCTTCCATTTGCCCAATAAAGGACTATACCAGGAGGTTTCCTTTGAAGGAGGAAGGTCAGTTTGCCCAGAAGTAGCCCAGAGACAAAAGATGGAACATGAACAAATGGTGTCACTTTACAAAGATTCTGGGGGATGGTCTACGTGCATGTGACGGGGAGTAACTTGAATTATATAATCAGCCTTTTAACCTTGCAACAGTTGACACTGGGTTGACTTACTTTTACTCGTTGTGTGATAACATCAAGAAGAAGGCCATCCAAGAACCTTCTCCTTTCTGCTCCTCTGTTGAGCAAACTCAACTAACTAACCTGGCTTTCTCAGCACAACAGGTCATAAACACTTACAAGGTCACAACAGCTATACACACTTCGCACAATTCCAGAGTTTCAATAGAAGACCTTTCACTCTGCATAGCTTCTAAAGAGTTATAAACCATCAGTTAATGGAAAATAATAAAGTCATATTCTCTTGGTCTGTGTTTGTTTAAGTTGAAATTCCAGTTAGACCTTCAACTCAAGAGGCAGTTCCAAAGAAAGCCTGTGAATAATGCATCACTCGCCTGTACTTGAAGCGGAGCTTCTGAACAATAGCCTTCATCTTGTCTACCTGCTCTGGGTTGGCCATGACTTTTTCAGTGAAGGGCACGTTCCGTTTGTCATCAGCATAGGGCAAGAAGACGAGCTGGAAGCCTGAGGAAGAAAGGTACGTCTTCAGAGACTTGACCTAATAAAAGGCTTCAGTCACCGTGTTGTTGTTTTTCTCTTAGCCCTGATTCACTCTTTTGTGTCCTGTGCTGCTGGGGCTGACTTCCCTGGTGGCTCAGACGGTAAAGCGTCTGCCTACAATGCGGGAGACCCAGGTTCAATCCCTGGGTCAGGAATATCTCCTGGAGAAGTAAATGGCAACCCACTCAGTACTCTTGCCTGGAAAATCCCGTGGACGGAGGAGCCTGGTGGGCTACAGCCCACGGGGACACAGAGTCGGACATGACTGAGCGACTTCACTTTCTTTTTTTCCTGCTGGGGCTGACACCCTGCAAACCCTATTTCTTCTTTATCAGCTGATTCCTGTGAGCATCTGCCTAGCAGCCGGAGAGTTCCTTCTCAGGTACTTCCTGTTCCGGTCCATGTCCCGCCCCGAGCCAGCTTCCAGCCTCCAGCTTTTTCCCTACACCCAGAGCCAGGTGGACAGTACCCCTCCCTGGAGGGCTACATCCCACCAGCAGCCTCTCCTCTGAGCTTCAACCTCTCCCCTTTGTTCCCCTGCCTTCAACACATACTAAATGGGAAGAGGTAAGGGTTATCAGGCTGATCCCTCTCCTATTACTGATGGGTTTCAGAAAGACTGAAAAATCCAGAGACTGAAACCCAGGTGAAGAGCCCTTGCTGGCAATGCCGAGAGGTCCAAGCAAAAGGAAGGAGCAAGCCTCTTAGCTCTCCCCAGCACTAATGTCTCCCTCTAGCGCCCACTACTGACAATCTCCCTGAGAGCTTGCTGGCAATGGAGAAATGGGGTTGAAGAGCCTCACCCCCTCAGGAGCACAGAGCTGAGACTACAGCTTAAGAACTGACATAAAAGCTGTTCCTGAGCATTCTGATGACCAGGGTTAGAAATATTAACACATTCAAAGACTTCCTTTATCATTTTTATTAGCATAGCTAATGAAGAACAATGACTACCATCAACAGTAGTAGGCTGCCTTGGGCTAGGCACTTATGTTTATTAACTTATTTCAAATGTGAAGCAACCTTGAGAGAAAAGTATTCCAGAATTCTCATCTTTGCAGAGAAGGAACATAAACAGGAAGATTCAATTATTTGCCCAAGTTGGCCAGCTAACAGGTGGCCGAGAAGGACCTAAAACAAAAGACACTTACGTGTCTTACTTCAGACACTTAAGATTAAGATAAAATCTGACTTCAAAACCCAGTATTTCCACTATACCTCACTGCCTTGTTCGCAGGAGATAAACCGACCATCAAACATTACAAGGGTATCAAACAATGGTTTTTAGTAAAGAATGTGGTATCTGTGAGACCCCATGAACTTATGACAATAACCCATGAATAGTCCCTATGTAGTCAATTCTCAACCCTGGCTGCAGAGCTGCCTTGTACAGTTGCACATGCTGTGTACTGCACAACCACGTATGACAGCCTTCTCCGGCTGCTCTTCATTCACCTATGCAACCTTATAAAAGTGCTTCCCAGGTGGCTCACTGGGTAAAGAACCCACCTGAAATGCAGGAGACATGGGTTAGATCCTCGAGTCAGGAAGATCCCCTGGAGGAGGGCATGGCAACCCACTCCAGTGTTCTTGCCTGGAGAGTTCCATGGACAGGGGACCCTGTCAGGCTACGGTCCATAGGGTTGAAAAAGAATCAGACATGACTTCATGACTAACAACAACAGCAACCTTATAAATACACAGTTCCCAGGCTCTACTCCTAGAGACTCTGCTTTGGCCGGTCTGAGTTGGTATCCCATGAGTGATTCCAAAGCCTAAGCCAGGTTCAAAAGCCCTGAAATCACCTCTTCCACCTACCTGGGGGAGCCACCTGAATTTTCTGGTCATCCAGCTCCTCTTCCTGTGGCACCAAGGCCACAAAACAAGGCGGGGTGTTCCGGTGCGGTGTGTATCTGCACACTGCCATAACCTCCTTCTCCAGGCACTTGGTGAGCAGAACACTGAACAGGGTTGAGCTCCCTGGAAAACAAACGTCCCAGGGTTCTACATCCTAAAGGTGTCTCCTCCTTTCTTCCCTCTTAGCCCAAGTTATAAGCCTACAGTTTCTCTTCCATTTTCTTAAAAGGACTTTTGACACTTAAATAGGTCAGGGGTGATGGACCCAGAGCAGAGAGAAAAGCTGGGGGAGCAGAGGCACAAAAGGAAAGCAGTAAGAGATTGGGAGCATCAAATATTCCATTTAGGAATGTGAATTACTGACGTCAGCTCACTTTCACTGTCATTAGGCTAATGATCGGAGAAGGCAATGGCACCCCACTCCAGGACTCGTGCCTCGAAAATCCCATGGACAGAGGAGCCTGGTAGGCTGCAGTCCATGGGGTTGTGGAGTTGGACATGACTGAGCGACTTCACTTTCACTTTTCACTTTCATGCATTGGAGAAGGAAATGGCAACTCACTCCAGTGTTCTTGCCTGGAGAATCCCAGGGACAGGGGAGCCTGGTGGGCTGCTGTCTATGGGACTGCACACCAGGCCTCCCTGTCCATCACCAACTCCCAGAGCCTACTCAAACTCATGTCCATCACGTCGGTGATGCCATCCAACCATCTCATCCTCTGTCGTCCCCTTCTCCTCCCACCTTCAATCTTTCCCAGCATCAGGGTCTTTTCCAATGAGTCCGTTCTTCGCATCAGGTGGTCAAAGTATTGGAGTTTCAGCTTCAGCATCAGTTCAGTGGCCAAGTTCATGCATCTCTAATTGCAACACTAAGGAAGATGCCAGGTTTGTGTTTTGTTTTCCCCAAACTCCCTATCTGATGCCTCCAAGAAAGAATTTCAAAGCAAGTAAGCTTTAAATATGCTGATTTCATATCCCCTCCTGGATATTCACAATATGTGTCAGTGCACTGTAGGTCCTAAAGAAATCTTTCTTTAGTCCCATGTTTCTAAAATTTATCTGAGCATGAAACGCTTTCAAAACACCCAGTAACGCCTCCTATACAGTTTCCAGCGGCAGCCATCTGGGAAACGCTGCTCAGTAAACTGCCTTCTACGTCACTTTTTCGTTTACCCGTGGCCCTTACCATTTATCAGGGACTCCTCGGGGTACACGAACAGGGAGTGCCTCAGGTAATGGTGCTTCTTCAGCATCATCAAGGGCTTGAAACCGATGAGAATCAAACCTGGTTCATCAAACCGCTTAAGCTCTTCCGTTTCCTCTTTCTCTAATACAATCTGGCGATCACTATAGATCTATAGAAAGGGAACGACGAGAGCCATGTAAAGAGGCTACGCAGAGACGCAGATGGTTGCCACGTGACACTAGCAAGTTAAAACCAGCGTTCCTCTAAGGGGCAGGAAGCACCTTCCTCCTACCTGTAAGAATGGACGTTTACTGAAGGCTGACCGGGCTGCACTTTTGCCACCCAGTTTATCATCTGTAACAACTTCCTCGGCGGTAAATGTTAAAAACTGCTTTACAGATGAGTGTACTGACGCTCAATAGTTACTAACTTGCTCCAGGTTATACAAGTGAACTGGGCCTTGAACCAAACCACATCTGGTGCTAAAGGCCTGGCTCTTTAAGCATTTATGCTTTCCCTCATGTAACAACGTGTACTAAACTCTCAGTCCATGGGGTCGCCAGGGACAGGGGAGCCTGGTGGGCTGCCATCTACAGGGTCACACAGAGTCGGACACGACTGAAGTGACTTAGCATAGCACAGCATAGCATAGTGAACAACAACAATAAACTCTCAGCACCACCCCGTGACACAAAAAGGATGCTCAAACCTTACCTATTCATTGAGAGGATCTATGTCAGGTACTGTGAGAGGTCTCAGTTAGTATGGGAGGCAGACGCACACACATAGACAGACACACACACATCTCTTTCAAATGTCTGTTACTACCTACTACACTTTCAAATGTCAACATTTGCATTTGGATCCTAAATATGTGATTTGTAACAGAAATTAGTAACAATCAAATTTGAGTTTTATTAAAAAAAAAAAGAAAAACAAAACAGAACTCTTAAAGATTTTTCTTGTGGCACAATGAATCAAGAAAGAAAGTCAGTAACCAGAAGAGGTACTGCCTATCAATAAACCAATATGGAAAGCTAAGCTACCTGCAAAATGGAAGGGGAAATTTCTTGTCATTTTGTCCTTCTGGAAAGTAGGGCAAGACACTTTGGCCTGAAATTTGTGCTCCAAAAAGTATCTCAAGGGTTGAATCAAAATAATATCTAATTTTAGTCACTTAGTTGATCCTCTTATGTCTTGAACTTATGCAAAAGTGCTCTCCCACATTTTGCATAATTAAAAAGAAAGGATGACTCATTCAACTTTAATTTTAGACATTAAACTTTTCTACAGGGAAGTATTATATTCAACATGCTGAGATAAACCATAATGGAAAAGAATATATATGTTAAATATATATATATATGAAAGTGAGAGTTGCTCAGTCGTGTCTGACTCTTTGGAACCCCATGGACTGTAGCCTGCCAGGCTCCTCTGTCCACGAAATTCTCCAGGCCAGAATACTGACATGGGTAGCCTTTCCCTTCTCCAGGGGATCTTCCCAAGCCAGGGACTGAACCCAGGTCTCCCACATTGCAGGCAAATTCTCTACCGACTTAGCCACCAGGGAATCCCAAGAATACTGGAATGGGAATTTCCTGACCTAGGAAATCAAACCCGGGTCTCCTGCATTACAAGTGGATTCTTTACCACCTGATCTACCAGGGAAGCCCTATATATAACTGAATCACTTTGCCATACAGCAGAAATTAACAGAATATTGGGACTTTCCTGGTGGTCCAGTGGCTAGGACTCCACGGTCCCAATGCCGGGGGCCTGGGTTCCATCCCTGGTCAGCAAACTAGATCCCACATGCCACAACTAATAATAGTTTGAATGCTGCAACTAAATAATAAAGATCCTCCGTGCCACAACCAGAAGATCCTTCATGCCACAAGGAAGATCAAAGTTCCTGCGACTAAGACCCAGCACAGCCGAATAAATTAAAATCCTTCTACAGATTAAACAAAGGTGAGAGGATGAGACATAATGTTCTACATTCTTAGTCTGTTTTTCAGATTAAGAAAGGCATGCATGTATCATTTCAAAGCACAGGAAAAACTGTGGTTTGGCAAAAAAAAAAAAAACAACCCTCTCCCTAAAAAAATGAGTACACTTCACATCTAACACACTTCACACTTTCCCTAACTCATCTCCCTTGTTGCTGCTTAGTCACTAAGTTGTGTTCAACTCTTGTGACCCCATGGACTACAGCTCCTCTATTCATGGGATTTCCCAGGAAACAATACTGGAATAGGTTGCCATTTCCTTCTCCAGGGGATCTTCCCAACCCAGGGATCAAACCTGGTCTTCTGCATTGGTGGGCGGGTTCTTTACCACTTGAGCCACTAGGGAAGCCCTACAGCACAGTGGTAAAGAATCTGCCTGCCAATGCAAGAGATGCAAGAGACTTGGGTTTGATCCCTGGGTCGGGACGATTCCCTGGAGTAGGAAATGGCAACCCACTCCAGTAATCCTGCCTGGGAAATGCCACAGACAGAGGAGCCATGGTGGGCTACAGTTTATGGGTTGCAAAGAGTTGGACACGACTGAGTACACACAATTCGCCTACCTAGTCAACTATAAAACCCTTTCTGCCATGGTACTGAGCAAGGAATTAGACTGTTAAGACTCAGAGTAGCATGTGCTGAGTGATTGAGGGCTGAAGTTTTCACTGACATCTCTTTCAAGTAACTGGTTCTACCTTTCTAGCCCCTAAGGTATTACTGATCCAGAGGCCATATTCCAAAGAGTAATGACAACAACTTGGCTGGAAAGATGCATACGTCAAAGTTATTTAACTGGGTAGACTGATCCTGTCTCCCTCCTCAAGTTCAACAGGACAAAGTTCAGTTAAGAAGGAAGACCTACCTGGGACCTCTTGGTGTCACTAGGCAAAAGCAAACTGCCTGTATTTACATTAAATGTCCGAGTCTTGGTTTTCACTGGTTCATTGGTTTCACGATAAAGCCTCACTGGAGAAGGTCTGTAAGCCTTCTGGACCATATTATAAATGCCAACAGTGAGTGCTACATCTTTGTTGAGTTTAAGCTTCAACCTGAAGGAGAGAAAAATTTTTTAACTTGGACTGAAAGATTATACTTGCCTATCTAAAATACCTTCATGGCTCCCAAGCCCTGATTTGTTTCATCCCGTCCAACAATTCAAGCTCTTTGAATACAAACATAAAGCATTTTAATAATACAATGGAGTTTGCTGTAATACATCTCAGGGTCTGTACCACAAAAAATTAGTTTCAGAACATATTGTTAACTCCTTAAAATAATGATAAAGAATGTATTGTAATGATTTTTTAAATTAGTCTAGTCATTTACTAAATCAATTTACAGCTATTCTCTCATTTAATCATCATCATAACCCTATAAGTACTATATTATCTGTGCTTTCTGCTTGTCTGGTATATCTTCCCTCTTCTTTTAACCATGAAACTCCAATTTTTCTTTGAGAATCTCCCGTTCCCTACTGCTCTGGGAAAATGTCCAGCAAAGTACCGTGCCCTACCCTGGCCAAAGGATGGGCATATCTGGTCCAGGCTCAAGCCGTCAGACTTGTTCCTGAGAGTCTGGATGAGCTTAGGATGGTGCCTGGCACATAATACTCACGCAGTAAAATAATTATGTTATTCTATTATAGCAAGAATAAGTGTAATAATTTTCTAAGCCTTAGGCAATTAGTTCTCAAATAGCTCCAATTTATTATTACTCATATTCAGTATCCTATAATGACTCTTTCACAAAATAGTAAGACTATGCTATGCTATGCTAAGTCACTTCAGTCGTGTCCGACTGTGTGTGACCCCATAGACGGCAGCCCACCAGGCTCCACCGTCCCTGGGATTCTCCAGGCAAGAACACTGGAGTGGGTTGCCATTTCCTTCTCCAATGCATGAAAGTGAAAAGAGAAAGTGAAGTCGCTCAGTTGTGTCCGACTCTTAGTGACCCCATGGACTGCAGCCTACCAGGCTCCTCTGTCCATGGGATTTTCCAGGCAAGAGTACTGGAGTGGGGTGCCATTGTCTTCTCCAATAGTAAGACTAGCTATCGTTTATAATTGCATTATTCCTTTTAAGCATCACAGCAGTCCTTTAAGGAGGAACCATTTTTGCTCCCATTTTACTGAGGCTCAGAGAAGCTACATGATTTACCCCAGGCCACACAGCAAAGGGGCCAGGACTAGAATTCAAGTCAATCTGACTCCATAACCTACCTTCAACCACTGTTTCATCCTCCCTGCCACTTCCACCAGTATGTTAGATTTCCAAACTATAGTAGTAACAATATTCCACTGTTTCAGGAAGAGGGGGAAGGTGATAGGGTGCTTATTTTAGGAAAAAGAGAAACTTCCCCCCTCTTCTCTTGGAGGAAAGAGAGACCAACGACAAAACTATAACTACAGCAAAGAGCTGCATCTTGGTTTCCTTAAAAAAACTTCATGGGTTTTCTAGTAGAATTGTAATTTTTTGAAAACAGCTCAAAAACCACCAATGGTCTCATTCTTCCCTACTGAGGAAAGCGTGTGAAAATCAAAGTCTGATGCTCTTCAGTAAGAAACACTGAAGAGGCTTTAGGATTCTAATCCTAAATTCTCTAAAAGAAGATAATCCAACCTGCTGGTTCCCATGGCTCAGATGGTAAAGAATCTGCCTGCAGTGCAGGAGACCCAGGTTCAATCCCTGGGTCTGGAAGATCCCCTGAAGAAAGGAATGGCAACCCACTCCAGTATTCTTGCCTGGAGAATTCCATGGACAGAGGAACCTGGTGGGCTCCAGTCCACGGGATCCCAAAGAGTCAGACATGACAGAGCAACTAACACTTTCCCTTTTTCATTTTTAATAAGAAACTAGAATAACACAACAACAATGATTATGATTAACATGCATTGAGTTTTTGTTCTATATGAGGTATGATTATTATCCCCAATCTACAGAGGAGAAAAACCTGACAACGTCCTAGAGAGTGCACCTGGGGACACCATTAGGCCACAGTTGTTCACCCCAAAGGAGTGGAGAGGTGTGTTTCTTCAGACAAACAGCATACCTGCTCTGTCTAGATAAAGAAAAGCAAATAGCTTGTGTCATCCTGAAATAAAGCACATTTTTTAAAGAGGACCACAGTGAGGCAGTGGTATAACCCAGAGCTGGTACAACCCAAAGCTAAGTTGCCAAAAAGGTCAAAGCCATGCATGGGCTTATGATTAGTTAGAGCCTTGAAGGTGCTGACCCAGGCTTAATACCTACTTGGAGAGCACACGCTTCCTGGTCTCCTTGGCGCGAACCTTCCTCAACAGGTCTTCGAGCTTGCTAGACTCCTCAAAGTGAATCCCTATGTCCTCATCCTCTGCTATGATAATATCTCGGTAGAACAAGGATATGTCGAAGCCTCCACGTTTCTTTAGGTGCATCAAGTCAAGGAAGATACCTGGGGCGAGGACAGACAAAAATGAGGGGAAACAATTTCCAGCAAGGGAGGATTTTTTTCAGTTAAGTTCAAATATACTAAACAAATGCTTCCAAAGACTAGATTGATAATAAACACTTTCAGGACTTAGAGAAAGTGGTTAAGGGGATCAGCTGCTCTAATGACTTCAGAAAAGTTATTCAAAGACCACCATTTGTGGCGGCACTGCAGTCAAGAAAAGCTGGCTCTGGTAGAGTTCTTCGGACAGCTAATGGCCTGGCCATTTTCACTGGGAATGTTACATAAGGGTCTCCCCTAGCTTCACTTTATTTTTTCATTTTCCTCTGAAGGGTGAAAAAGCAAATATTTGACATCAGCTATAAAGAAGCAATAAAACACGACTTGGCAACTAAACAATGACCAAAAAATAAAAAACCAACGGAAGGGACTTTGCCGGTGGTCCAATGGTTAAGACTTCACGCTTCCATCGCAGGGGGCATGAGTTCAATCTCTGGTTGGGAAACTAAGATTCCCACAAGCCACACGGTGTGATCAAATAAATTAATTAAAGACTGGGGGCCTCTCCGTTGGAGAAGGGTGTACTATCCTTTGTTTGCTGAATAAAACTGAGCTGTAATGGAGCTGGTAAAAAAAAAAAACAGAATGAGAATACCAACCTGTGTCCCGGAGATCCCCAGCTTTGGTCCTGGCCCGGCTGGCTTTGGCACTGTCATCACCGTGGGGGTCATCTTCATTGGTGAAAAGCATGATCCTCTTATGGCTCATCTTGAACTGGACGTCGCTGAAGAGGTTGGCACAGACCCACAGCACTTCACTTAAGGAGTAATCAGATCCACGGCCAATTTGGTCTTCGAAATATTTCTTCCCCTCCTGCCCCTTAAACTTGTCAAGCTCCTGCACTCGTTTAACACCTGATCAGAGATAGGGAGTTAAATGGGCAGAAAAATCAGAACGGTGTCAGTGGCCACACTTACAAAACTAACAGAAAGGCCTAGGGTCTCTTTCTCACCCAGAGCTGATTAAACCATGCAACAAACGTCCACATCCCAGTAAGAACCCCCTTGTGCAGGAAAGCGTACTCCCAGTCAAGATGTCACTGCTTCCTCCTCCACAGCCCTCCTTGTGCATGGCAGTGGCCTTCTCATGTAAAAGGGAAAAGTTGATCACAGAATACTATTGACCTGGATTATCCAATTCCTGTAAGACGTAAATATTTTTGAAATTCACTGAATTTTTGTCCTTCTTGGTACCATAGAACACCACTGCCAAGAGATCTCGATTACTGCTTATGATCTTATTGGTGTATACACTCCGGATACACTGAAAAAACAAAAACAAAATTTCAATTGATATTATTTACCACTAAACTTAAGCTCCACAAGTGCCTGACACGTAGTAGGGCACTCAATATATGTTTTGCTGAATTTGTACATGGCCTTAGAGTAAGGCGTGACTCCTACCTTCAGGAAACTCACAAACCAGTGAGAATGCTGGCCATTTACATTATGATAACAAAAAGCAGATTGTGATAAACACAGAACAGAAGAATAAGCAGTTCCTACTATAATAAATCAGAGAATTTAAACCAGGTATATACTCAGGAAGGAAACTCTACAATCAGATCAGATCAGATCAGTCACTCAGTCGTGTCCGACTCTTTGCGAACCCATGAATTGCAGCATGCCAGGCCTCCCTGTCCATCAACAACTCCTGGAGTTCACTCAGACTCACGTCCATTGAGTCGGTGATGCCATCCAGCCATCTCATCCTCTGTCGTCCCCTTCTCCTCTTGCCCCCAATCCCTCCCAGCATCAGAGTCTTCTCCAATGAGTCAACTCTTCGCATGAAGTGGCCAAAGTACTGGAGTTTCAGCTTTAGCATCATTCCTTCCAAAGAAATCCCAGGGCTGATCTCCTTCAGAATCGACTGGTTGGATCTCCTTGCAGTCCAAGGGACTCTCAAGAGTCTTCTCCAACACCACAGTTCAAAAGCATCAATTCTTCGGGGCTCAGCCTTCTTCACAGTCCAACTCTCACAACCATACATGACGACAGGAAAAACCATAGCCTTGACTAGATGGACCTTTGTTGGCAAAGTAATGTCTCTGCTTTTGAATATGCTACCTAGGTTGGTCATAACCTTTCTTCCAAGGAGTAAGCGTCTTTTAATTTCATGGCTGTAGTCACCATCTGCAGTGATCTTGGAGCCCAGAAAAATAAAGTCTGACACTGTTTCCACGGTTTCCCCATCTATTTCCCATGAAGTGATGGGACAGGATGCCATGATCTTGGTTTTCTGAATGTTGAGCTTTAAGCCAACTTTTTCACTCTCTACTTTCACTTTCATCAAGAGCCCCTTTAGTTCCTCTTCACTTTCTGCCATAAGGGTGGTGTCATCTGCATATCTGAGGTTATTGATATTTCTCCCAGTAATCTTGATTCCAGCTTGTGTTTCTTCCAGTCCAGCGTTTCTCATGATGTACTCTGCATACAAGTTAAATAAACTCTACTATAGGGAAATAAAAATAAATAAATAAAAGCCCAGCACTAGAATTAGAAACGGAGAAGGCGATGGCACCTCACTCCAGGACTCTTGTCTGGAAAACCCCATGGACGGAGGAGCCTGGTGGGCTGCAGTCCATGGGGTCGTGAAGAGTCAGACACTACTGAGCGACTTCACTTTCACTTTTCACTTTCATGTATTGGAGAAGGAAATGGCAACCCACTCCAGTGTTCTTGCCTGGAGAATCCCAGGGATGGGGGAGCCTGGTGGGCTGCCGTCTATGGGGTTGCACAGAGTCGGACACAACTGAAGCGAATTAGCAGCATCAGCAGCAGAATCAGAAAACCAGAATGAGTCCCAATGATATCACTGACTTAATTGGCTGAGTCTAGACAGGCCACTTTATCATTTCTCTAGTATCTTGATACCAAGAAACAAAATATACATGTATAAAATTTAAGCAAATGTTAAGTATATGTGACCTGGGGGCTTCCCTGGTGATCCAGTGGTTAATGACTTAGCAATTAAACAACAACCACCATCAGTGGTTAAGAATCCACCTACCAATGCACAGGACCCAGGTACTATCCCTGGTCCAGGAAGACCCCACATGCTGTGGGGCAACTAGGCCTGTGCCCCACAACTACTGAAGCCCACGCACCTAGACCCCACGCTCTGTAACAGAAGAATGATAAGCCCAAGAACCCCAACTAGAGAACAGCCCCCAATCTCTGCAACTAGAGAAAAGCCTGCAGGCAATGAAGACACAGAGAGCCAAAAATGAATAAATTATTTAAATGTTTAAAAAAAAAAAAAACAGTATATGTAACCTGAAATAATTCTGTAACTACCAACAGCATTTTTTGAAATAAAATTTGCTTAATTACACATTTAAAGACATCAGTATTCCAGGAAAGTTCTAGCCATCCATTTAAACTAAAGCCAGCATCTGAAAAATCAGTGTCTCATAAGTGGGTTAGTCCTTGTGGCCTATAATTCTAGGGACACTGACAAAATTAAGTTTCTGATTCTGCAAAGCTGAGGAATAAACCAACCCTTGGAACCTCCCCCTCCATATCCTGCTTGAGACTCTACCTGGTCTTCCTCCTTAGCAACTCTCTCCAGGAATGCAGAACTTATATATGGCATGTCTAGTCACTGACAGTAATCTTCACGGCAAGTAGTCATTTTTTTAATTTAAATTTTTTATTTATTAAGTCTAAAGACAATTAAAATCTTTAAGGTAATTATTTCTATAAATATTTTAATCTATTCTTTCAACACTGTACAAACTTCTACAAAAATCTGGTGAGGGTTTCTTCATGTTCTAAAATAAACCGCATACACAGCACATACAAACTGAAATAGAATATAAGTAAATGTTTTTTCATTGCTCCTTATCAAATACATTATGCTCATCTGTGAATGTTTCACTTATTCACTGCACAATACAGCAGTTCTTTCTGGGTTCTCTAAGTATTCCCATTTCACTGAGCCCTATGAAATTACACATAGCAACCTTTTCACATACACTGTAAGTGTAATTTTGGGGCAGAGGGTACATAGCCTTCATCATGAGAGGCCCGTGATCCAAAATGTTAAAGCAGTGTTCCTCAAATAGTGATCTCCAAACACTGGCATCACCTTGGAACTTCGCTGGACAAGCAATTTCTTTTCTTTTTGGCCTCTGTATGTGGGATCTAGTTCCCCAACCAGGGATCAAACACGAGCCCCCTGCAGTGGAACCATGACCACTGCACCACCAGGGAAGTCCCTGGAAATGCAAATTCTTGGGCTCTGCTCTAGACCTAGAGAATCAGAAATTCTGACTGCAGGGTGAGGTCCTACAATCTGTGTCAACAAGCCCTGTATGATGTAGGTTAAAGACTGAAAACCACTGCTTTAAAGTTCAAAAATTGTTTTTATTCTTTTTTTTTAGATGCAAGATATTCTGACTTGTCAACTGAAAGAACTATTTGTATAGAAATTAGAACATGAGAAACCTCTCTTTAATTCCCAACTGCAAAAATATGAGAAACAAGATATATAATAAATCCTTAGAAATTATTCTCTGTGAAGAAATAATAACATGTTTAATTGAGGTGAAATCACATAACAAAACTAACCATTTTAAAGTGAACAATTCAGTGTTCATACACTCACAATGTTGTACAGCCACCACCTCTATCTGTAACAGTCACCAAACATTTTTATCATCCCAAAGCAAACCCCATACCCATTAAGAAGTTGCTCCCCATTCTTCCCTCCCCCTCCAGCCTGGGGTAGTCAGTCAGTTCAGTTGCTCAGTTGTGTCTTACTCTTTGTGACCCCATGGACCGTAGCACGCCAGGCTTCCCTGTCTATCACCAACTCTGCATTCTCTGCGGATTATCTATTCTGTATTTCATATAAATGCAAACATACAGTATATGACTTTTGCCTGGCTTCTTTCACTTAATGTTTTCAAGGCTCAATCACCTTGTAGCTTGTATCAGTTCAATCTTTTTTATGGCCTCAGTCCATTTGGCTTCCCTGGTGGCTCAGTGGTAAAGAATCCAATTGCCAATGAAAGAGACTCAGATTTGATCCTTGGGTCAGGAAGATCCTCTGGAGAAGGAAATGGCAACCCACTCCAGTATTCTTGCCTACAAAATTCCATGGACAGAGGAGCCTGATGGGCTGCAATCCATGGGGTCACAAAAGAGCCAGAATGACTTAGTGACTAAATAAACAATAATATTCCACCTATATATAAACTCCAATACTCTGGCCATCTGATCTGAAGAACTGACTCACTGGAAAAGACCCTGATGCTGGGAAAGATTGAAGGCGGGAGGAGAAGGGGATGACAGAGGATGAGATGGCTAGATGGCATCACTGACTCGATGGACATGAGTTTGAGTAAGCTCTGGGAGTTGGTGATAGACAGGGAAGCCTGGCGTGCTGCGGTCCATGGGGTCACAAAGACTAAGACACAACTGAGCAACTGAACTGACTGACTATATATAAACATTCTGTTTATCCACTCAAAAGGTTTAGAATGAGATAGGGAGTGGTGACATGAATGACAAAATACCTTAAAATTGTATACTTCAAAATGGTTATGAAATTACTTCCTAATTGTTATGTGAATTACATCTCAATCTAAAAAATGAAAATATTTAATTCTGACAATTTGACACAGCAGGTACTATTATTATTTCCATTTTACAGATGAGAAAACGTATAAGAGCTTTAGCAACTCTCTTAATATCATACAGTTTGTAAGTGGCAGAATCAGGATTTGAGAAGCTGTTTTTTATTTAATTGGGTAAATACCCAGGAGGGGAACTCCTGGGTCAAATAATAAGTCTATGTTTAAGCTTCTGAGGAACTGCCAAACTGTTTTCCACAGCACTGATCCATTTCATATTCCCACCTGCAACATATGAGGGTTCCAATTTCTCCACATCCTCGCCAACACTTCTTTTTTTTTTTTCAATTATACCAGTTCTAGTGGGTATGATACCTCATTTTGGTTTTGGTTTGCACTTCTCTAATGCCTAAAGATGTCGAGCATCTTTTCATGTGCTTTTGGACATTTGAACATCTTTAAAGAAATGTATATTCAAGTCTTGTGCTCATTTCTAAATTAGGCTATCCGGGGCCTCCCTGGTAGTCCAGTGGATAAGAATCCTCCTGCCAGGGACTTCCCTGGTGGTCCAGTAGTTAAGAATTTGCCTTGTAATACAAAGGGCACGGGTTCCATCCCTGGTAGGGGAACTAAGACCCCACACGCCATGGAGCAACTAAGTTCATGTGCACAACTAGACAGCTCGAGTGCTGCAACTAAGACCAACGCAGCCTAATGAATAAATAAACATTAAACAAACAAACCAAAGAATCCTCCTAGCAATGCAGGTAACATGAGTCCAATTCCTGGTAGAGGAAGACCCCACATTCCGAGGATCGCCTACACCAGTGTACCATAACTACTGAGCCCGCATGACCTAGAGCCCGTGTGCTGCAACGAGAAGCCACCGCAGTGAGAAGCCCTTGCGACATAAATAGAGAGTAGCCCTGCCTCGCTGCAACTACAGAAAGCCCACGTGCAGCAATGAAGATCCAGCACAACCATAATAAAATTAATAAATAAAAATTAGGTCGTTTGTCCTCTTGTTGTAATAATCTTCCGCAATCACAAGTAATACTCAGATTTCACATAATTACTTACAGAAGGACTTATCTCACAGCATAACTGTTGGAAGTTGTTTCCTTCCTTTACACAAACATCTCCAAAGAAAGAGGAGCCCACTTCTACTACCAGAGCTAACACAGAAGGTTGGAGCAATGTATTCCCAGGGTCAGAAGTTCAAACCCAAAATAAATGGGCCTGCTCTCCAACTCTTGCTACTTTTTTTCAGCTGCAAGTATAGGTAGCCAACCTAGGAGGCTAACCACCATTTATCAATCCAAACAAACTTTTCTAAGAGTACACATTTTTTAAAGGGGTGTTAATACTTTTTTGTTTAATTTAATGAAAAGGTAGTCTCACCTGGATGCTCATGTCAAAAGGAGTCAACTCATCTTCATCCTGAGATTCAAACATGGCCCTGGAAGCATCAACCAAAAAAATCAAACTATCTCTTCCTGAATATGAATAATCTCCTATTGGGGGAAAAAATTTGAAGGAAATATTTGCGGTGGTTTCACATTTATCATGTTTATTATTCATATAAAACAAATAGAAAAAAGCCCATTAAGCAAAACTATAACCTGATGAATTATTATAAGATGAACATCCCTAGGGAATTCCTTTGTAGTCCAGTGGTTAGGACTCCATGCTTTCACTGCTGAGGACACGGGTTCAATCCCTGGCCAGAGAACTAAGATTTGGCAAGCCATGCTCACGCAATGCAACCAAAAAAAAAAAGGCAAACATTCTTAAAATCAACACCACATCAGGACACTGAATCTTGCCAGTCACCCCTAAAGCCCTCTCCAGGTCCCCTTCCAATTTTAACACCCATCTTCCTCCCAAGAGTAACCACCATCCTCACTTTGGTAATCATTTTTCATTATTTTTCTTTATAGTTTAATCATCCAAGCCAACATTCCTACACACTGGTTTTGACTTAAAAAAAAACACAACATTAGTTTTTAAAGCCTCTTAATCCATGGATAGCCCCTCTGTCTTTTCTTATTATTTGCCAAAGAACCTAGACATTATGTCATATAGTTTTCCACCTTCTGGATTTTGCTTGACTACATTCTTTTGATGTAGATTAACATAGTTCTGTCTTTTCCACAAAGGACCTATAGAGACCATCGGATTTGGGTTTCTTTCTTTCTTTTTTTCTGGCATAATTACATTATAGGTGATGTTGAGTTTTTCATAAAAAGATATATAATATCTGCTTGTCTCCCTTTTGACTATGCTGTTTCCTAATGCAATAAATTTATTTACCCATCTTTTCTAAAGCAATCTAGCAATACATGTCAAGAACCTTAAAGAAAAATTCTACCTTGAGCCAATGAATTTTACTTCTTAGGAATCTATATTAAGAAAATAAGATATGGAAAAACCCTATGCAAAAATTTTCACAATGTTGTTTATTAAAGTAAGAAACTGAAAACTAAAATGTCCAAAGGAAGGTAGACTGAAAAAAATCACTGCACATTTAAAATGAGTCATAGAGGGTATATGTGCAGTTACATGGAAAGATATATCTATAGTACAGTAAAGAAAAAAGGCACACAAAGTTATGTTTAAAATTCTTTTTGAAAAACATAAATTTTGAAAGTATAAATTAAAAAGGAAAAAATATAAGCACTATAATTACAATTATATAAAAATCAGATACAAACAAAAACAGACTATATATACTTAGGAAATACATAGTCTGAAAGATATAGGAAATAAATATGCTAACTGCCAAAATGCTAGTAATGGCTGTGTAAGGGTGGTAGATTATGTAGATTACAGATCTTTCTTTTTTATTTCTCACTTTTAATAAAAATACTTTACAATTTTCTACCCAGGACTTAAATTAACCAGTATGTAGAGTACATGATTTCCTAAAAGAAATCAACCCTGAATATTCATTGGAAGGACTGATGCTGAAGCTCCAATACTTTGGCCACCTGATGCAAAAAGCCAACTCACTGGAAAAGAGCCTGACGCTGGGAAAGACTGAAGGCAAAAGGAGAAGGAGGCAGCAGAGGATGAGATGGTTAGATAGCATACTGCCCCAGTGGACATGAATCTGAGCAAACTCTGAGAGGCAATGAAGAACAGGGGAACCTGGCATACTGTAGTCCATAGGGTCGCAAAGAGTTGGACGCAACTTATTAACTGAACAACAGACATGCAACCCTTGTTTCTTTTCCTTTGGCCTATGTGTTACTGCGTTGCCTGAACACATACTCCCAAAACACCAGGCTAAGATGTTCTTGCCTGGAGAATCCCAGGGACGGGGGAGCCTGGCGAGCTGCCATCTATGGGGTCGCACAGAGTCAGACACGACTGAAGCGACTTAGCAGCAGCAGCAGCAAGGTGAGGGAATGACTCTTGTATCTGTGTTGCTAACATTTACTCTTTGGTTGGAGCAGTTATTGTAGGGTGAAAGCATTTTTGCACTGAGGTCCAAGAATGAAAAAAACTACTTTCCTGGGTGAGGAAGGGTCTTACCTGAGCCACCCAAGGTGACCCTTAATACCAATGTTTCAGTGTAATTTATTGGAGCTCAATCGATCAGTGCCCAGCAAAAGTTTAATAGGAATGTACCATAGACTAGAGTAGGAACCGAATAAAAGTGCCTAGGGCCTCCCTGGTGGCTCAGCTGGTAAAGAATCGGCCTGCAATCTGGGAGACCTGGGTTCGATCCCTGGGTTGGGAAGATCCCCTGAAGAAGGGAATGGCTACCTGCTCCAGTATTCTGGCCTGGAGAATTCCATGGACTGTATAGTCCACGGGGGTCCCAAAGAGTCAGACATGACTGAGCAACTTTCATTTTCACTTTCAGAGCAGCTCTGCAAAGTTCAAAGGGAGGAAAGGACTGGAGATTCTCTGGGGAAAGAAGGGTGGGCCAGGAGACAACAAGGGTCATCCAGCAGAGATAGGCAGGGAAAGTCTTTCACACACAAAAAATGGTACATGTTAATGAAAGTCACTTACCACCTGCTTCAAGGCCCTCTTCTTGCTCTTCTTCCTCATCACCCTGATTTTTGTAGTAAGACTCCCACTCGGACATGTTTACTGCTCACTAGGTGAAAGAAAGCGAAGATCACTAACAAAGTAAATTTAAACCTAAAAGTTATCCACTCCTAGGCTCCTTTGAGATCTGTCCTAAAGGCTTCAGGTTACTTGTGAGAAATGGGAATGCTGGATCCTGCTGCCTGGAGTGCTTGGTAATTGAGATGCAAAGGTAAACGGGCATGGGGACCATTCCTGAAGCAGCCTCTCCTGAGCTATATCCCTTAAGGACGATTCAGGGCCGGTGGCCCGGGATAACACCTCTAATGGGTGTGCTTGGGTAGCCTGACCTAATGGTCCAGTCCCGCCTCCGGCATCAAGTGGACTGGAGATTTCCAGTCCAGGGTATTCCGTCTTTTAGCAGACCCACTTATCCTCATCCCGCCCCCAACTCCTCTGCCAGCTATGCCCACTGAGGTCTCAAACAAAGCTGCCCTCCAAGGCCAGGTGCCGCCTTCTCCCCGGAGGAAGAAACGAAGATCAGAGGCGGTCTCCTCCACCCTCTCGGGTCTGCACACTTCTGGCTGACACCGCCCCACGGCGAGGCTACGGGGGACTCGCAAGACTGAATAGGCAAAGCAGAATGAAGCCAGCCCTGGCCAGAAAGCAACAAACAACAGAAAACAGCCCCCTCCCGCCTACCTCGACCTCAAGGAAATTATTAGTTTGAGCGGAAGGCGGGGCGCCGCGCACCCGCAAGGTCCGGTTCTTGCACCCAATCAACGCCGCTTACGTCATCACGCACAGCGCGCCCCGTTCCTGTCCAGCAAACACGCCCACTCCCATAAAGCGCTTTCCACACCGGACCCGAACTACCACCACGCCGTCTGCGAAGCCCCGCCCCGCCCGCCAAACCCCGCCCCTCGCCATCAGTAAGGACACTACGCACATGCGCGGAAGTGCGTCCCCGCCCCCGCGCTGTCTTTCGCACCGACCGTGCCGTCCCCGCTCTGTCACCTCACAGAAGTCGTTGCCGGTGGCGGGTGCGGGGGCGCGAGCAGCCCAGGGCGGCCTCTCCCCGCCCCTCAGGCCGGGCCGGGGCTCGGTCTCCTCTTCCGTCCACTCCCCTCCCCCGTCGGGTACGGGAAGTTCCAAGCCGCTGCTGGGTGCCTGAGGGACTTCGTGGCCGCCGCCGCCACGGGTCCCGATGGAGCCGCCGAATCTCTATCCGGTGAAGCTCTACGTGTACGACCTGTCCAAGGGCCTGGCCCGGCGGCTTAGCCCCATCATGTTGGGTGAGGGGGGCTGTGGGGAGCGGGCGGGAACCGGGCAAGAGGGCTCCGGGACGGCCGGCCGAGGGGGGCAGGCCTGGGTCACGACTCAAGGGAAGGCCCAGAGGATGGAGAAACGCCCGAGGAGAGAAGGTGTGCATCGGAGGTGGGGGCCCCCTAAGCCCCCCTTTGCAGTCATCACATTTGAATCCCGGGAGAGGGGAGGGAGGAGTCACGCCCTCCCCAAGCCCTTCAGAGCCCCTCCAGCTGGGAGGAGGGGTAAGCCGGCGCTGGGTCCCTGGGTGTCCTGACTCGCTCATGGAGCCCCCTTACACTCCTCCTTCCTCGGAGGGGAGACGAGGTGCCTTTCCGCGCAGTGCCCCGCGTGGTGAAAGGGACACTGCGGAGGAGAGCCTTCGCTCCGCGCCAAAGGGAAACTCTTCCTGCAGTCTCTGGGATAGGTGGGGAGAGAAGGCTAGAGCTGTTGCACAGGTGCCCCGCCCATCGCCCCCAGAGAGAATAAAGTCGGGGTCTCCCGGCTTCCGAACTCGAGAATTCACCGAGTTCGGTCTGACTTCGTCTCGACAGTTTCTAAGTTAATTGCTTTTGCCCACATGGTGAGAAAGCAATTGGAGGATTGGGTGCTGTTGGGTCAGTAATGATTAGTGAAGGAAGTATTTTCGGTTGTGCTCCATTAAACTACTTAACTACTAGGAGAGAAAACCAGTCCCAGTTTAGCGGAGACCAATCCTCTTTTATAACCCAAATGCCAAAATGTCTTGTGTAACCTAGGAATAGTCCGGTTTGTGATTTCAGGGGCTGTTGGGCAGGAAAGTATTATGGGAATTGAAAACTGAACAGTTTGGGAGCATCTATGTGAATGGCTAGTTTTTCTTGACTTCTGTGGAGATTTTAGAGAATGTTTTAATTCGTGTCCATGAGACAAGAGGGGAGAGGTCAAGTAAGTAAGGCTACCTTTGAGTTTGTGTGTCCTTGAGTTTCTAACATGTTTTAGTGCAGTGAACTTAATCACTGAACTCTGGGCCAATGAGTGATTCCTGTTTGGCTTTCCATCAGAAATCACCTAGGATCCTTGTTAAAAATACAGATACCTTCCTTTCCAGCATATATTGTTAAATGGGAATAGAAAAAGTGAAACTGAAATAGTTCTTTCTATATGCAGTTAGGTGTTTGAAGCAAAGGATGCTTGTTGTTTAGGCAAATAGTTATCTGGAGAAATACACAAGAAAATTGCTAACAGGGAAGGCAGCTTATGTAAAGGGCAACTTGAGGCTGGGAGACAGAAAGGGAGATTTTGCTGTAAACTTTTTTGTGTCTTTTGAATTGTGCACTATACATATATTACAAAATAAGAATTGTTTTTGGCCACACTGATTTGCAGGATCTTAGTTTGGCAACCAGGGACTGAACCCTTCTTCCTTCGCAGTAAAAGCACAGAGCCCTAACCACTGGACTTCCAGGGAATTCCCACAAAGTTTTAAATATATGGATTCTAGAGCCTTATTACACAAGAACTAAATAAGAAACTTTTGGAGTTTTGGTCCAGAAACCTGTCTTTTTAATAAGCTCCTCAGATAATTCTTATGTAGCCAATCCAAGTTTAGAAGTTTGGGCCTAGTTCTCCAGTTGTTAAAATGAGTAAGGCAAATCTGAAAGCAAAACTTACAGAGTCACTGTTTGAGGAAGGTGACAGTCACTAGTATATTACATCAGTCAAGTTCTGACTAAACCTCTTGGAATGGAGCCATTTAGTTAGCTTGATCATAGTGAGGTGTCACTTTGATACTTCCTAGGCCCATCCATAAAAGCCTCCACCTTTACACTGGATATTTTTTGTTCTATTATCTAATAGTTATTGATTTTAGCTGAAAGGGGCCTTAGGGCCATTGGTTCATAATTCATTCAACATATTGAGTGCCTACTATATGCTAGTCACTGTCAAGGTTAAGTGAAGATGATGTGATGAATAAAGATGTTCTCTGCCATCGTGGAGCTATTTAGTGGGGAAGACAGTAACAAATAAATAAGCATATGAAATAATTACAAATTGTGAGAAGTATTAGGCTGTGCAGGAAGCCAACTAGGTACTGAGACAAAAAATATGAAGAGAGACCAATTTTAAATAAGAGAATCAGGAGTAGTGGCTTTTAAGTTGGAAATTTAAGGATAAGGAAGAAGTAGGCGTAAGGTGGGTGCTGAGGTAGTTACAGGGTCCCAGGCAGAAGGGGAGTTGACCTGCCAAGGCCCTTAGCGCAAGAAGAGCCTGACCTGGCCCTGGAGGAAGACCTTTGTGGAGCTCAGTGGGTGAAGAAGAAAGCGCCTTAACTGAAGGTGGAATACTGGGACTCCTTCCCACCCCATCTAAAAGCTTCTTTAATAGATGTGAAATCCTAGAAGACCTCAGCCAAATTGGAACTTCATCAGTTGGGCACCTTTGATTGCAGTGGTATTTCTGAGAACACCACCTTGCCTGCAAATTTAATTCTCTCTTCTCTATCCCCTTTTCTCATATTGCTTTTCTACCTTTTGTAAAAGTAATGAAAAAAGGGTTATCAGAGCCGATAATTGTTACTTTCTAGAGTTAAAACTATGGAAAATGGGCATTGCCTTACTGGTTCATCCTATCCAAACATCACTAACCTTAAAGTTGAGTGTGTCCCAATTCTGTGAGTAGCCATCCATTGATTTCCCATTCCTAAATATTAATGTATTTGAATGTTTAAAAAATCAGGTTTTTGCCTGATTTTTTTTATGAATTCTAGAAGCGTATTAATAGCTAGAACTTACTGACTGCTTGCCATGTGCCAGACCCTTCTGTTTCCTGAGTATTTTCATGTGTTACATTCTTCACCACAATTTTATGAGATACGTCCTGTTATTACCTCCATTTTTTAGTTGAGATTCCTGAGATAAAGAGCATTAAGAAATTTGTCCCCAGGTCACATTTGGTAAGTAGCAGAGCTGGTTGTGGACACAGGCAGTCTTGACTTCCAGAGCTCATGTTCTCAGTTATTTTGCTATACCACCTTTCCTGTGTAATCTGTTCCTTTATCGGGGAAGGCAATGGCACCCCACCCCAGTACTTTGCCTGGAAAATCCCATGGACGGAGGAGCCTGGTAGGCTCCAGTCCGTGGGGTCGCTAAGAGTCGGACACGACTGAGCGACTTCACTTTGACTTTTCACTTTCATGCATTGGAGAAGGAAATGGCAACCCACTCCAGTGTTCTTGCCTGGAGAATCCCAGGGACAGGGGAGCCTGGTGAGCTTCCGTCTATGGGGTCGCACAGAGTCGGACACGACTGAAGCGCCTTAGCAGCAGTAGCAGCAGGTCCCTCATTCAAGTTTATAAAGGCATTTTTGGCCAGGTGTTGCAAATCTGGATGAGGAAAATAGCTGAGTTCAATGTGTGTGCCAATCATAATCACAGATTTATGACCATCCCTCCTGGCCTTCATTGTCCCAAACTAGTGTGACCTCATCAGCAGTGCCCTCTTAATTTTGTTTTTTTAAGGTGGGGTGGCCTGGCTCTTTAATTTAGTTGTTGTACTCTTGTGATAGTTCCTCGTTATGAGACTCCATCTAGTCTATTACAGTAATGACTAGACCAGATAAAGCCCAGTGTAATTCCTTTCTCCCCTGAAACAGTATGGACTCCACAGTTTTACCCTGTCCTGTTTTCAGTCTTCTAGAATTGCTTCTCATGAAGCTGTTCCTGTTCCACAGTCTCTCACTCAACATGAACATGATCCCAGAAATATCCTTACCTTTCTAATCGAGCAGATGGCCTGATTGTACTTTTTTTTTCATGGTCACTATTTGCCTAAGATAATTAGCTATTATGATTGTCCTTCAGTTTGTCCTTTTAATAATTTTGGCTGCTCTTTAAATTCCTTGACCTCTTTTTGTGCTAAAGTACGAAAAATTAAATGTGGAGGTTTATGTATTTATTTAATTGTGCTAAGGGATTCTTGTATTTGTTGATTGTTTTCCTCTCTGAAGTTTTGTGTGCATATACATGTTCCAAGATCACATTTATTTTCTCTTTACAAGCCTGTCTCAAAATTGTTCTCAGATTTAAAGACTTAGGCATATAGAATATATATAAATATATATTTCCGGCAGAATGCAATCTAATGAATATTTGAGATTTTACACTGCTCAGTTTCTTGCTTAATTCTATAGTACAAATAGTAACAAAATAAAACACATAGACTCTGTCCTTGAGGAGTTTATTTAGTTAAAAATAATGTTGTACATATACCACATTAGATAACAGCCCAAAAGAGATTAGGATTAGATGCCAAAAAGAAGTGAGTGGTGAAACAATCATTTTAGGCCTTGAAAGAGGGGACAGGCCATTGTGGGCTGGATGTGTCAGAAGGACTTCAGCAAGAACCCTGAGCTCCTGAAAGGCAGGGACGCTGTCTCCCCTGCATGTTCCCTAGTGGCCATTCAGAGCTGGTCAGTAAATATTGACTATAGGAATGATTGAGACAAGCTCAGGCTTAAAGATTAGACAGAATGTATTTAAATCTGAGATTTATTTAATGTTTTAATGCCATCTATTGTGCTTTGTTTTAGATTTTTATTCTTCATTGTGTGTGTTGTTTTATATCCATCCAATGAGTAAATTTAGTAATAACTGCCATTTCTTAGTGGCAAAATGAAAAAAACGAATGTGACTTACTAGGCCTTTCATGATCCTTCTGCTTTTCTCTCCACCTTCACCTGTCCCCACATCCTGAACAGTCTCTACTTTAGACTTTCTCAACTGGGTTGTACTGGAGAACTAAGCCCTGGGGAAAATCATCTGAGTAACTGTTTCTCCCAGTAGATCCTCAAGGCATCATGGCTGAATTGTCTTAACAGAACCCCAGGGTCTGAGAAGACGGTTGTACATCTTAACAGGACTGAACTGTTCATTTCTTTTTCACCTCCAGGCTTTTCAAAGGCTGTGCCCTCTGCCAGGGATAGTTTCTCTCCATCTCTTATCCTGGATAACTTCTGCTTATCTTTGAGGTCTCAACTGAAGTGTTACTTCTTCCAGAAAGCCTTCCCTATCCCCCTGCCCCTCAAATCTTGGTCATGTGTCTCTATAAAGTACTGATAACATCCTGTGATCTCCTCTAATAGCATTTATTCTATCTTATAATTGCATGTTTTCTCATCTGTGTCCACTCCCCCAGCCCCACCTGGACTAGAAGCTCCACTGGGGACAAGAATTCCTGATTGTGCATGCGTGCTAAGTCGCTTTAGTTGTGTCCAACTCACTGAGACCCTATGGACTGTAGCCCGCCAGCCTCTTCTGTCCATGGGATTTCCCAGGCAAGAATACTGGAGTGGGTTGCCATTTCCTTCTCCAGGGGATCTTCCCAACTTAGGGATCGAACCCTCTTGTCTCCTGCATTGGCAGGCAGATTCTTTATCACTAGTACCACCTGGGAAGCCCTGGAATTCAGTAAATATCATACAAACTGAGTAAATGACAGGATGTTGCAGATCTACCTCAAAGCATTGCTGCAAGGCCTGACTCATAACACCAAGCAATGATTAAGAGGGAACCCACTCAGTACTGAAAGAAAAGAACTCACAAATCAGTTATTTTTATCCTGAGAAAGAATCCTGTACTGGCTCCTAGAGCTTAAGTATTAAGTAGTTTTAAATCTATCCTTTTTTGAGGATTAAAATACCTCTCAGTTTTTAACAGTGTTTTGCATTTTGATTTTGTGATGACCTTTCCCTGCCTTAAGGAGGGGCAAGCCCCCTGCTAATAAGCTTTTTTTTTTTTGTTTTTACAAAATAGATCCAGAAGTCCACTTATGATACACAAATGTTTCTTTTTACCTTTTCCCACATAGATTCAACATTTACCTCGTGGTTCTGGAGAATAGTGAAAGTTGCTCAATCATGTGGGACTCTTTGCAACCCCATGGACTGTACAGGCCATGGGATTCTCATGGCCAGAATACTGGAGTGGGTTGCCATTTCCTTTTTCAGGGGAATCTTCCCAACCCAGGAATCAAACCCAGGTCTCCCGCACTGTAGACACCTCATTCTTTACCAGCTGAGGCACCAGGGAAGCCCTCATAGCTCAGTCAGTAAAGAATCTACCTGCAATGCAGGAGACCAGGGTTCAATCCCTGGGTCGGAAAGATCCCCTGGAGAAGGAAATGGCAGCCCAGTCCAGTATTCTTGTCTGGAGAATCTTATGAACAGAGGCGCCTGGCAGGCTATAGCCCATGGGATCATAAGAGTCAGACACAACTTAGTGACTAAACCACCATCTAGAGAATAAGCTGATTTTTCTTTTAAGTTAACCCCTTCACATTGCTGGTAATCTGGAAAATCAGATTAAAACATTGCCAGTTAAGAGCTCTTTGTCCCTGTGGAGAGGCACCTAGGAGGTGAGCTAGTGTGCTTAATTGCTCAGTCATGTCCAACTCTTGCATGGACTGTAGCCTGCCAGGCTCCTCTGTCCCGGGGATTCTCCAGGCAAGAATACTGGAGTGAGTTGCCATTTCCTTCTTCAGGGGATCTTCCCGACCCAGGGTTTGAACCCAGGTCTCCTGCATTGCAGTCAGACTCTACCAACTGAGCTACTAGAGAAGCCCAAGGTGAGCCTGGGGTACTTTCAGTTTACACCCATGAGCTAATGCCATCTGCTCCTGGAGTCCCATCCCTGCCACCCACTTTTTGCTTATTAGTAGACATTTATTTAGCACCAGCAGTATACAAGGTGAGCATGTCCCATTGCCAACTTGTATGTCTACACACACACGCTCCACTACCTTAATTGGCGAGGTAGGTAGATGGAGTATTTTCTCCTTGGCTTTTATATACTGACTTTACTCTTATAATCAGGACCTCAGTCTACATTCTTTGTTGTTTATGATGAAAAACAGGGCTAATATCCACAGCTTCCATTTGTTTTCATGTGCATACCTCACAGGCTTCCAAAGCAATGCAATGGGTGTGCCAGCAAACTTAGAGACATGCTGCCATCTGACCCACGCACTCTGCACCTTGCTGAGGAAGTCCTAGTGGAAAAACAGTCTGCTTTTCTGTAATATGCTTATAGCCACTGAGCCTAATTCACATCCCCCAATGGCCTTGTGCCCTGATTCAGTCTCAAACCCTCACCACCTACTCACCTACTGTGTCTCAGTCTGAACGAAAAAATTTAAAAATCACTCCAGTCCCACTTTACAATGCTGGTCACCCCCAGAGGAGGCCATGACCCTGGTTCTTGTCCTCATGAGAGCGCCATGAGGGCAAGCTAATGTTACATTTACAGGGCAGCTAATGTTATATTTCTGTCTGAGCTGCTCTAACAAGTACATGGTCATACTCCTTTTTTTTTTTCTCTTTACACTGGACAAATGAATTTTATTTACCTGTTTGAAATGATGTTAATAAATATTTGTCCCACTCTACTATGTAAAGATGTGAGAATAAGGATAACTATGAAACACTTTAAGAAAGGATGTGAATCCACTCAATCCATTTTAAGTTGTTGTTTCTAGGTGTTTGGTAGATGGATTGATAAATGACAGAAGGATATATAAGAGGATCTTTTTTTCTATAGTTTCTATCACCATTCTCTGGGTGGATGGGATCTTAAGCATACCTTGATGTGGTTGAATAAAGAGGAAGTATAATGTCCAGGTTGGGGCTTCTCCGGTGCCTCAGCGCACAGAATCTGCCTGCACTGCAGGAGCCGCAGGAGATGTGAGTTCGATCCTTGAGTTGGAAAGATCCCCTCGAAGAGGCCATGGCTGTTGCATCCCAGTATTCTAGCCTGGAGAAGCCCATGGACAGAGGAGCCTGGCATGCTGTAGTCCACAGGATTGGCACACACACGTGCTTAATGTCCAGCTTACAGATAAGTTCAGTGATCAGTACAGAGAATATCAAGGAGAATGAAGTAGGACTTGTTTCCCACAACTTTGCATTGTTTTTCAGGTGTAAAAATAAGTGGCAGGAAGGTCTCTGAGGCCTCACTCCAAAACCCATTATTTTAGTGGACTGGGTTTGAACCAGTGCATCTGGACCTGCCACCTGTCTTCCTGGGTCATTGAGCGTGGGCATCTGAGAAGGCAGAAGCAGGGTGCAACATGCCAGGGTTGCAAAGTCATTTGAATAACAAGCCAGGGCAGCCAAGATTGAGGCTCATTAGCCTCATTAGCACCGTGTGTCAGCCACCACAGCTGTGCATGTAATATCTCTGATCCAGGTTCTTTGCTCAGCCCTAGAGTCACAGAGATGCATAAGCAATGGCCCTTGTCCTTGAGACCATTATAGTCTAATGAGGGGGAAAGACCTATAAGTAGGTAGTTCTTATACCAAGGTGCTATGAACAGCCATAAAACTTTCAAATTGTAAAGCCTAATAGAAAAAACAGGTATTCTTTTTTGTGGGGCACGTATTATGTGCCAGGCACTGTGCTGGGCCTCTTTCATGTGTCATCTCCGTTAATCTTGGAAATGTTATGAGCTGGACACTATTACTAGGCCTTTTGTTCCCTAACAGAATCAAAAACCAAGGTTTTCACAGTGCCAACCAATAGAACTTCCTGCAGTGATGGAAACGTTCTAGATCTGCACTGTCCCATGGCTAACTGCTAGCCACACATGGCTGTTGAGAGTGCTTGAAATGTGGTACTGAATTTGTTCTTTTGATTTTAAAAGCCACTTGTGGTCAGTGACTACCATGCTGAACAGCTCAGGCTTAGAAAAGTTCTCAACTTCTCCAAGTTGATCTACTTGACCTGCTTCTCCATTACTTCTGCACCTCCTGCTTTTCTCCTCACTCACCCGCTCTAGCCACACTGGCCTCCTGAAGGTCCCTCGGATACACCTAGCACGTCCTGCCTCTGCATGGCTCCCTCCCTTGCCTCCTTCAGGCCTTTGCTCAAATGCCACCTTCTCAAATAGGCCCACCCTGGCCATCGCTGAAATGCCCAGTCTCCCTTATCCTGCTCTTATTTTTATCACTCATTCTTGTTAACCTACTGTGGTTTATTATGCTTATTAGTATTATTTATTGACTGTCCTATCTCCCCACCCTGTGAATGCATTGAAGGAGTTTGTGGGTTTTTTTGTTTGTTTGTTTTTGTTTCCTTTGCATTCTGACCTATCCTTAATGCCAAGAACATCACCTGAAGTTTAATAGTCACTTAATAAACATTGATTCACTGACTTTTAAAAGTTAGTGAATTTAAAAAATGTTAGCCATACCATTCAGCTTACAGGATCCTAGTTCCCCAACGAGGGACCAAACCCAGGCCCTGGGCAGTGAAAGTGCAGAGTCCTAACCATCAGACCACCAGGGAATTCTCAGAACCTGTGTTCTTCTTCACTACACTGTACTTCCTGTCTTATAGTGTTCTTCCCAAAGTAGATGAGAGCAGGATCACCCAGGAGAAAGCAGGATCCCTTATCTGTCCAGTTTCATGCATCATTGCATGTCTCCAAGGAAATAAACATCAGATTGCTGCCATTTAGACAATAAGCTGCTTTTTATGTATCAGTCCAGAAGAGCACACCAGCTCGATTTAAAAGGCAACGTTAGTCTCTCCACTTTACACATTGTGAAAGGAAGAGTATCGTCTTTTAGAGTCTCCTAGAGTTGGCTGGAAGAGATGAAGAATCCAACTCAGTGCCTGTCCTAAATGGGTTGTCACTTCCTTTTGGCATCCGTTTCTGTTTCTGATCCATCTCTGTGGAATTTCAGCTCAGTTTGGATCAAGGCAGAGCTTGCCCCACAGTCCCCAAAACCCTGGGCCAGAATCCGTCTGTCCCATTTGTGACTACAAGTCAAAGCAGCCGGTCTCCTAGTGAAAAGCAGACTGGTCTCTAGAGGCAGAAGAACTCTGCTACATTTAATTTTCCTTTGTTATTTCATTTAGCCTCGCAGCACTAACAGCAAAGTGTAAAATGATTACATGTAATACAGGATTTCAGACCAATCTGATGGATACTGAAATCTGTTCTTAGATCTTACCTATCAACCCTGAAGTGGAATTTCTTTCATCTTTTAAAAAGATTATATCCAGTATCTCCATTTATCAGAATTCTGTGTCCCACACACTGTGATGCTTTACACCAATAATCATTACTGATTACAACAACTTTATATTGATGAAACTACAGCTCAGGTTGAGTAAACTTGCCCAAGATCCACCTCTGGCAAAAGGAAAAGCTTAGATCTGAACTTACGCCATAGTCTTTTTTTTTTTTTGATACAGACTATTTTTAAAGTCATGGAACAACAGACTGGTTCCAAATAGGAAAAGGAGTACGTCAAGGCTGTATATTGTCACCATGTTTATTTAACTTATATGCAGAGTACATCATGAGAAATGCTGGACTAGAGGAAACACAAGCTGGAATCAAGATTGCCGGGAGAAATATCAATAACCTCAGATATGCAGATGATACCACCCTTATGGCAGAAAGTGAAGAGGAACTCAAAAGCCTCTTGATGAAAGTGAAAGTGGAGAGTGAAAAGGTTGGCTTAAAGCTCAACATTCAGAAAACGAAGATCATGGCATCTGGTCCCATCACTGCATGGGAAATAGATGGGGAAACAGTGGAAACAGTGTCAGACTTTATTTTTCTGGGCTCCAAAATCACTGCAGATGGTGGCTGCAGCCATGAAATTAAAAGACGCTTGCTCCTTGGAAGGAAGGTTATGACCAACCTAGATAGCATATTCAAAAGCAGAGACATCACTTTGCCAACAAAGGTTCGCCTAGTCAAGGCTATGGTCTTTCCTGTGGTCATGTATGGATGTGAGAGCTGGACTGTGAAGAAGGCTGAGCGCCGAAGAATTGATGCTTTTGAACTGTGGTGTTGGAGAAGACTCTTGAGAGTCCCTTGGACTGCAAGGAGATCCAACCAGTCCATTCTGAAGGAGATCAGCCCTGGGATTTCTTTGGAAGGAATGATGCTAAAGCTGAAACTCCAGTACTTTGGCCACCTGATGCGAAGAGTTGACTCATTGGAGAAGACTCTGATGCTGGGAGGGATTGAGGGCAGGAGGAGAAGGGGACGACAGAGGATGAGATGGCTGGATGGCATCACTGACTCGATGACTGTGAATCTGAGTGACCTCCGAGAGCTGGTGATGGATAGGGAGGCCTGGCATGCTGCAGTTCATGGGGTCGCAAAGAGTCGGACACGACTGAGCGACTGATCTGATCTGATCTGATCTTATCTGATTTTTAAAGTCTTTAATTTGTTACAATATTATTCACATTTTTAATGGTTTTTTTGGCCACGAAGTTATGTGGGATTTTAGCTCCCTGACTAGGGATTGAACCTATACCTCCTGCATTGGAAGGCAGAGTCTTAACCACTGGACTGCAGGGAAGTCCTATGCCATATTCTTAACTGCTTTTAATGACACTGTGCTGCGTCATCAATAGGTTGTCATGGAGAGCCATGGTTTCTTTTGTCTCTTCCAAAAAAAGAAAATTAGGCTAAGGTTATCTGTTTTAAGTTTGCTTGAAGGGGCAAGATAGTGCAGGTTAGGCAGAGGGAAAAGTGTAATCATATCAGCTCCCCTTCTGTACAGGGCCTAGTTTCGTCCTTTAGAAAGTCACAGGCAAACACCGAAGCATTGAATGCAAAAGTAAGCACTCTTTGCTTAGCACTCAGTAAACAGTTACCCTGAAATGATAACCAGAAGTGGGTGAGTGATGTTGATCACACTCTCGTGTCCTTCACTGTGCTTCCTCTTCGTCCTCGGCACTCCTGCATCTCCCGTGGCTGACTGCGCACACCTCCTCACTCTTTTCTCTCTCAGCTCTCTTCCCTCCAGTACATCTTCCTACAGTTCTCTCTTGGAAGACACAGTTATCATTTGAAAACCTGGGTCTGGTCGCGGCCCTGTGCTGCCTCGCACCCCCCATGCCCTGCAGTGTGGGGCGGCCTTCCGCGCAGGTTTGCTCTCTCCGCGCACCCTGGCCTGCCACTTGTCCTCTTCCCGCCATCACTGCACCCTTTGCTGTACCCTGCTAATGGCACCCCACCCCAGTACTCTTGCCTGGAAAATCCCATGGACGGAGGAGCCTGGTAGGCTCCAGTCCATGGGGTCGCTAAGAGTGGGACACAACTGAGCGACTTCACTTTCACTTTTCACTTTCATGCATTGGAGAAGGAAATGGCAACCCACTCCGGTGTTCTTGCCTGGAGAATCCCAGGGACGGGGGAGCCTGGTGGGCTGCCGTCTATGGGGTTGCACAGAGTCGGACACGACTGGAGCGACTTAGCAGCAGCAGCAGCAGCAGCCTTAGTCTTTTTCATAGCTCTGTGTCTGCATATGCTGCTCCCTCGGGCAGAAATGTCCACCCCTCTCCCTGTTTGTTCACTGGTTACATTGCAGCTCTGAAGGTAGTTCAGAGCTTTACCTTTATTACATTTACTTCTATTATGGAGCCTATCAGCATTCTGTGTTAGTTACGTATGTCTCTTTTTGCATTTGACTTTGGGCTCCTTAAAGGCAGGACTTGCATTTCGTACTTGCATTTCTGTATGTCTCATCACTTCTGGCATATAGAGGTATAGAGGTATGGATAACATGTGTATTGGCTGGTCAAATGGATGGCATCTTCAGAGTTCATTCTTATTTTCTAGAGGATTTCACCTCACATATGCTCAATGAAGAAGTGGATAATAGCTTTTCTATACTCTTGTTTTACTTTGTCTCTGTAGATGAAACAGAAATTTTAAAAAATTAGGGTTGAATTCACCCTAAAGGAGAAAGAAAAGCAGACATAAAATTGGGTACATTGGGACTTCCCTGGTGGTCCAGTGGCTAAAGACTCCTCACTCCCAATGCAGTGGCCCTGAATTCTATCCCTGGTCAGAGAACCAGATCCCACATGCCACAACTAAGACTTGGCACAAATAAATAAATTTTTTTAAAAAGGGGGAGAGTACATCAATACCAGTGTTTCTGCTTGAATTCTGCTTAAGGATTCTGATTATTTTTCAACTTATTTAACACAACATATCATGTCACCACCTAAGCACCTTATCAGAGGTCCCCCAAGAGGTTTATAATGGGTTCCTCTGATGATCTGAATTTGCTCTGGCTGGGAGGCAAAAGTCTAATCCCAAGTGACTAAATCTCTCTTTTTTTTTCTCTCTCCACAGGGAAACAACTGGAAGGCATCTGGTAAGTTGGGTGGGGCTCCTTAACATTGGCTGGTTTATGAAACCAAACAGCATCATGCATTTCAGGTTCTAGTCTGTGGCTTCCAGTTTGAAACTTAGCTCTCTAAGCCACAAATCTTCACATTCTAATGCAGTGGTTCCCAGCCAGAAGTTACCAGTGTCTTGAGATGTTTAGGGTGGATGGATGGAGGCCAGGGTTGCTGCTGTAAACATCCTGCAATGCACAGGACACCCCTCCACAATGAAGAATTATCCAGCTAAAAATGTCAGTGGTACAGATATTTCACCTGTCCTAAGGAAAGGCAGAATGATGTATGCTCACCCCAACCAAGTTTTCTAACTATAGAAGTCATAAGGACCCCACGTGGGGTCTTCATTGGGCTCAACTTCATTGGGCTCTCAGACTCATCCCTGTCAGACACAAGATGATGGCTGGGCTCTGTTCCATTTCTGAGGAAACCGTAGGTCAGAGTTCTGACTGGATCCTAGAACCTACTGACATTTTGGTTGAGCAGATGACCATTGCTTTGTTTGACCGGAACCAAGAAGCAATATGAGCACCTTTACTTGAAATAGGTCCACACTGAACACCATCTGGAGAAGGCAATGGCACCCCACTCCAGTACTCTTGCCTGGAAAATCCCATGGATGGAGGAGCCTGGTGGGCTGCAGTCCATGGGGTCGCTAAGGGTCAGACACAACTGAGCGACTTCACTTTCACTTTCATGCATTGGAGAAGGAAATGGCAACCCACTCCAGCGTTCTTGCCTGGAGAATCCCAGGAACGGGGAAGCCTGGTGGGCTGCCGTCTATGGGGTCGCACAGAATCGGACACGACTGAAGCAACGCAGCAGCAGAACACCATCTGGTCTTTCAGTCAACGTGGTCCAGGTTAACTACTCCTGTTAGTTTGAGAAGTCTGGGAACAACCTATGGCCATACCACCCTGAACACACCTGATCTCATATGAAAAGTCTGAAAACACATCTTGGTCTGCAGAGCTTTATTTCAGTATTGATTTGTTAATGTTGGGGTGACTCTCAGGACTCCCCTTCGCTCACATGATCCACAGCAATGGTTCTCAACAAGGGACATTTCTGCCACCAGGAGAACGTTGGCCGTGTCTGCAGACATGTTTGGTGATCTCCACAGAGGGCATGAGGAACACTAGTGCCATCTAGTGGGAACAGACCAGGACCTGCCAAACCTAGAATGTGTAGGCCAGCCCCACAGCACTAGCCAGCCACAGGATTAGCCAGCCCTAAATGTCACTGGTGCTGGTGCTGAAAAACTCTGATCTATGATGTTTATCTTACCTTTGTTTGGTTAGGATTATAAAGCTGTTGACCTTGTAAGTCATGTCCTGAGGCAGAAATTACTCTTCCAGCAGGGTGGTGTTTGCTTTTCCTCAGACCATAAGCCACCTGGCTCATTCCCCCTCTTCTCTGCGTTGCAGGCACACCTCCATAGTAGTGCACAAGGATGAGTTCTTCTTCGGCAGCGGTGGTATCTCCAGCTGTCCGCCAGTGAGTGTCTGCCCCCACCCCGCCCACTGTCCCAGGTTCCCGGAAGTTCCCGCAGTCCAGGAACCTTGCTGTCCTCCGTAGTTCTGGCATCTAGCCAGTGTAGGTAGCCCTGTGGCCTAGTTCTACATGAGGACCTCAAGACTCAGTTCAAGAATACCCTTCACAGGTCCGCCAGGCAGCTGCCCCGTCTGCTCCCATGGCATTCGTGGTTCCTCTGTCACATTGGGCATGTGATGGTGAAACGGGCCGTTGCTGAGTCTCCACGGGGAGCCCCGTGTGTGCTCCTTATAAGCTGAGACTGTCTCGCTCTTCTGTCACCATCACCAGCTCAGTGCCTCTTTCCTGGTGTGAACTCAGTCAGTGTGAAGCTGATGAGGACTCTGACAGAGGAAGTGAGGTGCCCAAAGTTATGCAGCCAGTTGCAGCACTAGTACTAAAACTCAGGCTTCTCTGACTCCAAATCCCATGTCCTTTCCCAGAAAATTTCTGTCTGAGCTATCTAAGGGTTGTCCCAGGAGGTACTCAAGCAAAGACCAAAAAAACATTCATTTTGATACTCATAAATGGGATGTCATGTTTTATTTCTCCCTTCTACTGGTCCCCCATCTCCTATAACCAAGTCCTTCATTAAGCCCAATTCAGTTCCACCTTGTAAGTGTATCTCAAAGCAGTCTATCCCTCTTCATCTCTTCTCATTTCTCCGGAGTTTTCACCTTAATCCAGTCACCCTCATTTCTAGTCTGGACCACAGCAGTGCATCTGCTCTTCCTTCTCAGTCGGTTCTGTGTACAGATGGCAAAGCCATCTTTTCAAAATCCAACTCTGATCATAGCATTCCCCTGCTTAAATCAGAACTCTCCCCACTGCTCTCAGAATAAAAACCAGAAAGCCCAGCATAGCCTCTAAGGCCCCATCCGATCTGGGCTTGCTCTCTCTAGATAGCCCCTTTGCAGGTTGTGCCCTTCCCCACCCTTACCCCTCTTCTCATTCCTTGAACGCCTTGGACATTTAAACCTGTCCTCTGACGTCAGTCCACCTCCCTGATCCTTCAGGGAGGGTTAACGCTCTCTATCCTTCAGGTGAGCTCACTATCACTTTCTTAGACAAGTCTTCTCTGACCTTTTGGACTGGGAAGGTCCCCTGTTTTATGTACTAATGGCATTCTGTACTTTTTCCAACAAGACCCTTATCACAGCTCATAATTATACATTGGTTTGCCTTTACTGCTAGACTGTAAGCTCCACGTGGACAAGAATCTCATCTGTTTTGTCCACATACCTCCCGTGCCTTGCATGAGGCATGGCATGTAGTAGGTTCTCAATAACATATTTGTTATACGAGTGAAGAATAGTGGGTCAAATAGTGACCTTTTGGTCTCTTGCACCTCTGACTTCAGTAATCTGCTCACCACGCTTTCCCCTTGAATCTTGTCGGGCACACAGTGGGTGCTCAAGAGCTGTTGCATAAATTTGTGATCTTTTCAAGGAGCGCTGCTCTGAAGTGCACTCCCTCACTCCCCAGTCCATTCCCAGCCCTCTCCTCCTCACTGATCCTGTTGCTTTCCCCTTGGCTGGTTCCCCCAGAGCCTCAGTCTCTCCTTGTATCTGCTACAGCAGTCTGTTAACCCATGGCTGAGGGGTGTTGGTAGGCCTTTCAGGGGTCAGTAACTCCCTTGCCAGGGGAACCCTATCACCTTGTTAAATTAGCCTCACAGATCAAAAAGGAACTGAATCATGGAAATATCTGCCAGCTTTTTCACAGTTCTTCACGTTTTCCCAGTGTTACAGGGGGAGCAAGTGTGTCATATGAAAAGCTGGCTGCGTCCATGATGAATACGGGCATGGAACGATGGCCGCCAGGTGTGAGCCGTTTCTGGCTGTCCTGCTCGGCCCTCGTGACTAGGCCTGCTGGGAACAGAGGGAGACTGCAGGTTCTGTGTCTGTCCACCAAAGGAGTGGACAGTATCAGGAGGCCGACCTGCAGAAGACTCAGCTTCCCATGGCCCCACCAGAAACCGGACACTCGACTTCTCAGCCATGTTGTCAGCCCACAGCCACGGACAGTCTCTAGGAGCCTCTAAGCTGTTGTAGCCTTGACACAAAGAGGAAATAAGTCTTCTTCTGCCCCAGGCATTCTGAAAGTTAGAAGTTGTTCGAGCAGAGCATTTGTGGTCTTCCATGGCAGGGGAAAAAATTCAGCAGAGGGAGTGACTTACTGGCTTTCTTTGGGTTGGCTCTTGTAGGGAAGGACTTTGCTTGGGCCCCCAGATTCTGTGGTTGATGTTGGGAGCACAGAAGTCACAGAAGAAATCTTTCTGGAGTACCTGTCCTCCCTGGGGGAGTCTCTGTTCCGGTGAGTGGAGAACAGGGGAGACGGTAGTCGTGTCTATCTCCCCCACTAGATAACTGGCCCCCAGATGGCAGCCACCAGGTCATTTCCCCCAGAGCACTCAGCCCAAGGTCTGGCCCAGTATTTGCTGAACATGTAGGATGGGAAAGGAGCTACTGTGCCAAAAAGAGCTCAGCGCTGCCTCCAAGGCCACTGTTCCATCCAGCACCCCTACTGTTGAAACTGTGAGGGAAGGAAGAGCTATTTATTCCTTCTGATTAAAAGCAGCTGTTGCTATTTCAACACATGCTGCTCTCAACCAAGTATTTTGTCCTGAAAATCAGAAACAGGGTTTGTAGAGAGGTTGGGGGAGAAGGCAATGGCACCCCACTCCAGTACTCTTGCCTGGAAAAACCCACGGATGGAGGAGCCTGGTAGGCTGCAGTCCATGGGGTCGCTGGGAGTCGGATACGACTGAGCGACTTCACTTTCACTTTTCACTTTCATGCATTGGAGAAGGAAATGGCAACCCACTCCAGTGTTCTTGCCTGGAGAATCCCAGGGACGGGGAAGCCTGGTGGGCTGCCATCTATGGGGTCACACAGAGTCGGACACGACTGAAGTGACTTAGCGTAGCATAGCATAGAGAGGTTGGGATGAAATACACTGGAACAGGTTTTCTCTTACTGAAGCTTGAATCAGTTTCAAGTATTAAAATTCTAACCCCGGAGCTCGGCTTTTGTGAATGCAAAGATTCTCCTGAAATAGAGGAACCATGTGTTTTTATTTCATTCTTCCCTTTAAATACCTGGAGTGGCAAACCAAGCTCTGCTTGGGAGTGCAGGAAAGGATTCCCTGTCCTCAGATTCAGCTGTGGTCGCCCTCCCATTGCCTGATCTCAGTCTCATGTACACACTTACTGACTCATATCTGTGTCCCAAACCCTTCTCATAATGTACAGAAGTGAAGCCTACAACATCTTTGAGAACAACTGTAACACCTTCAGCAACGAAGTGGCACAGTTCCTAACCGGGCGGAAGATCCCTTCTTACATCACTGACCTTCCCTCTGAAATTCTCTCCACGTAAGTGGCCTCTGTCTCTGCCTCTGCCTTTGAAATCCCCACTCACAGACAAGTTCTCTCCTCTGACCCACATCTGCCTCCTTCCGCATCACCGCCCACCCCCCACCCACCCAGTCCTGCCAGGCTGGGTAGGGTGTCATGGCAGCGTCTACCTTGGAAGGCCACCATTCTCTCTGCCCTTGAAGGCTCACCTGTGTTACCTTCACCCTCCTATTCTACCCTGTACCAGCTCTACCCTGGCCTGAGTGCAACTGCAGAACTTAGAAACCCACTTGACGCCAGCCCCAGTGTTTGTACAGAATCCTGGCATCTGTCTTTCCCATTGCACATGAAGCTTGCCACTCCCCAGAAGTGGCCAGTTAAAAGGCAGTTTAGATGGACGAGCAGACTAAGTCAGAGAATTAGTCAGGGGACTTGCTTTGAAACTGTCAGTCTTTCTTCACTTGGACCTTGAGCTCTTTGACATCCTCAAAGACAACCTCCCAGTCAACCTCGTACCTCATAGCACACAGACAGCCCCCGGTAGATGTTTTCTTCAAAAACACCCTGTAGGCCCCCAACCCTGATATGGTCCAAGCTTTGTGGGCCACCATCCAGGCAGTGTCCTTTCCGGGGACACGCACACTCAGTGCCCTCATACCCCTCCCTCCCCTTGCATTCAGGCAGCCTCTGCCCACTGCAGGACCAGGCCCATTTCCTGACTGACTCAGTTACTCTGAACTGAGGACCTGTCCAGCAGAGATCCTGACAGGTTTAGCAGGCTCAGCAAGGTGAGCTATCCTTCATACCTGGGTCAGAACGCCTCAGGAAACAAGGCTGGTGTCAGTGTCCAGCCAGCGAGGAGAGCCCCATGTCCCTGGCCCTGCCTTCCTTCTCCTTATGGGCGTGTTAAACCCCACGGCAGCATCTAGGTTATGGGCCCTGAGTAGCTGGAGTGTTCTCGCTGTTATTATTTGATGCATGGAGTTCCTGGACTTGTCTGAGTTAGGCTTACTATTTCTTGGTTTCCTCTGTTTATGCTTTAGAATTTTTCACTTCCTTTGAATTCAGGGATGGTTTTCAAAAATGGCAGTAGCCACTGAAGAAGAAGAAAGCCAATAACTGAGATATTTTGCGGGCAGCCCAATTTAAAGTTGTAGTAATCTTGGAAAGTTTTTTTTTTTTTTTTTTTTCCAGCTGTGCCACACAGCATATGGGATCTTAGTTCCCTAACCAGGGATCAAACCCACATCCCCTGCATTGGAAACAGGGGGTCTTAACCACTGGACCGCCTGGGAAGTCCTGGAAAGTGTCTTAAGACTACAGTATCTGCAGTCTTTTTTCCAGCTAAACTGGGCAGGGGCATCAACGCCTTCTGGCAGCCTGCACCTGTCCTGAGTACTGCTGATACCCCCAGAAGACCCCAGTCCCCGCAAAGTCCAACTGTGTGCCATCCTCATTTCTGACTTTCTCATTTCACGAGCCCACCCGAGCACCCGTGTCTCTTCTCTCCGCAGGCCCTTCGGACAAGCCCTGAGGCCCTTCCTGGACTCCATTGCGATCCAGCCTCCCGGAGGGAGCCCGGTGGGCCGACCCAACGGCCAGAGCTAACCGGACTGCATGGGACCGCCCTGCCTCACCAGGGCTTTTCCTTTTTAAACAAAACAAACCCTACCAGATTTCTATTTTATAATTTTACATCAGAGCTAACAACCAGGGGACGGCTTTTTAAATTTCCCAGGGAAGGAAATCATCAGGCTGCATGTAGGACACAGCTGCTAAGACACAGAACAAAATGCCATCCCTTCTAATAGTATTACACTAATTTATTAAGGCTCTCTTGTCTGTGAGTTCACTTTTGACGCTGCTTCCTAAGCGTCCTCCCCACTGGAGAAAGGGAGGGGCTTTGTTTAAGCAAGAGGCACCGTTTGGGGGATCCCCAGCCCAGAACCTCTTTCTAGAGAATGCCCATACTCCACCCAGGTTGCCACCTGCTGTGGGACCCAGGTGAGTTTCACATTATCCGTGACCTGGAAGTGGTTACTCGCCACCATGAAATGAACCAAAGGACTGGTGCACATGGGGCCAGTTTCAGGGAAATTCACCCAACCTAAGTGAACTCTTTAGCCACAATCTCTCGCACCTTCCCTCCCCTCCCCCAGCAAGACCGGGGGCCCGGACTGGAGCAACCAAAAGCCTCAGGATGCGGGGAGAGTAACAGCAAGTGCCAGTCCAGAGAAAACAGGATAAAGCCATGCCTCCTTCCACCTAGATGATGGCCAGTCCTCTGACATCGCTCTAGGAGAGCCTGCCTTGCTGTCTACAGTCTGCTCTCCCTCCATGTAGCTGACCTGTCACAGTTAATGAAGGTCTGGAGCGGCAGAGACCCAGGCCTTTTGTCTCCAAGTAATAATGTAGGTTATTGATAGTCATGGTACCCACCCCACCCAGACCAATATGCAGTATTCAGCTAGGGACCAAGAGGAAATTATTCCCTGCTCTTGGAAGATGTCCCTGATGTAGAAAGGATAATAATGCAGAATCAAGGTGGCAAGAAAATGTAGTTATTTCTGATAGGGATTTTTATAGTATCCTAAATGTGTTTTGAAGGCACGTGTTATTTCTGGTGTCCTTCTGACTTGAAGGAAGCAAGATGGAGGGCGTGAGTGGGCATTTTCATAAAGGGCTGTTGGCCAGGAGCTTCTAGGCAGGGAACAATCTGGAAGTTTCTAACCTGGAGAGGCTTTCAGAGTCTCTTGCTTCCTGTGAGCCCTCCCTTAAGTTGGGAGAGTGGATGTGGAGAACTCAGAGCTCCCTGGTGCCTGAGCCCCAGCCCTGGCCTCCATGGGCCCCTCCTGTCGTGGCTCTCACCAGTTCTCAGACTTGAATTACCTTCTCTCTCCTGGGGTCTGGCCCGCAGCAGCTGCCTTTCCTCCAAAGAGCTGCTGCTCACCTCTGGCCTCATCTCCCATCTCTGCCGTTATCATGGCAGCGGGCATCGTCAGGTCTCAGCTGGAGGAAAGATGCTCCTCTGCCTTAGTGTTTGCCTGTGACCTGAGCAGGGCACGTCCAGGATAATGAGCTGTGCTATCAAGTGACTTTTAAGATTGGGAGCTAAACCAGTGAGCACTTTAATCCTTCTCAAGACCCACTGATTTGCCAGTGTGTGTGGTAATCATCCGTCAGAGCAGAAACTAGCAGGGCTGCTATTCAGTGTGGACCGACTGGCAGAACTGAGCTGTGGAGAACGCGTTTCAGGCTGGGTTCCTCCTGGGAGGGCAGCGTGCTGGTGGAGGCCACGGCTCTGCTGCATAGCCAGGTGCTCTCCTTGTTCAGCTCGCCTTGCCCAGCCCTCTCTCTCTCCCAGGCGCCTGCTCCAGACCCCCTCTGCCCACAAGCTCCTCCTCTTCTCTGTCCTCCCCCACACCCGGGCTCAGTTGATTTCTCTCCTCCTAGTGTCACCTCCAGACCCAGGGCTGTACCACGAAGTCAGCCTGAGCTGCTCCCCTGAGAGCCTTTGAGTCCCTTGGTTCACGGAAAGTCGCCCTTCATGCGCAGCAGCCATTTGTGCCAAAGCCCGTGCCTTAGGGCTTGTCGGGGATGAGGAGGGAGCGGTAAGCCTTCCTCTCAGCTCTGCAGGAAGGCAAACCTTCCCTCCCACACCCCAGTCCCACTGTCACTCACTGGAAGCTCAGGCTAGGACCCCCAACCCCATCCTCACATTTCCCTGTATCGCAGAACCTCAGGAGCCTGCTCATCGTGACCAGCTAGCTCCACCCGGGCACGCACAGGCAAGCGGAATGAGAGAGGAGGCGTGTGTGATTGTATCACAGTGGGATGCCCCATCAACATCCATGGGTCTAAAGGGGCAAGGGAGGAGGAGAGGGGATGAAACTGTCACCCCCTTCCCAGAAATAAAGTTTGTACCTTGAAAATTCCTTTCCGCCCTTGAAGTCAAGCTAATAATTGTGTCTAGTATGGAGGTGTTTGCTGGTTTTCTTTGGTATTTTTTCTAATGCAATAAACTCACTTCTGCCTGCTGCATTTGTGTGCTGCTTGAGGGTCTGAGTCTGAAGCCAACGTGAAGCAACTCCAGGCTGCTGCTGCTTCTGTCTCCTCCTGAGCTTAGCTTTGCTGAGTCTGGACATGCTGCCTGTGCATGGCTATACACCTCGTGGATAAAAAGTGATGAGAGCAGAGAAGAATGTATGACTTTCACCACCAAACTATAAAGGTGGAGAAGGCCCATAGAGAATTCGACTAGCCTGAGGTCACCTCGTGGTTGAGGGTGGAGAAAGCCTCAGAAGCCTGGTTTGCTGGGCCCAATTTCTGAGACCTCAGAGGACATCCACCTCACAAGAAGTGTCTGCTTCTGGTTTCAGTTTGGCTGTAGGCTGGGTTTGTGGCCCCGGGGATGTCTCCCCACCTTGTTACCATCACCTTACTGAACAAGTGTTGGGGTGGATGGACAGCTTTCTGAATAATCCGTGATATGACCAGACACATCAGCTTGGTGGTGGGTGTCTGCGGGTTCAGTCAGATCACTTGGAGTGAGCACCTTCCCTCACAATGGATGTGAGATGTGAGCACTGGTCCCATTTTACAGATGGGCACGTGGGTGCAGAGGTGGCAAGTGGCTGAGCTCTAGAATCCAGCCCATGTTCTTAACCACCACCCAGCTGAGGCATCATCACTGAGGCACTGCCTCTTCCCAATGTGCTAGCTTAAAAATAAAGTAAGAAGGGATAGAAGGCGGGAGGGAGGTTCAAGAGGGAGGGGACATATGTATACCTATGGCTGATTCATGTTGATGTATGGCAGAAGCCAACACAATATTGTAAAGCAATTATCCTTCAATTAGAAACATTAAAAAAAAAAAAAAAAGGAAAGAGTTTGTGTCTTTCTAGAAGACACAGAGGGCAGGTGGCTTAAACTGACATATTTGCTTCCCAAGAGCTGGCATTTTTAGGGTCAGAAGTCTTTAAGGGGAACCTAGCAAGGGAGTTACCTGATTGGTCTAGTTCTTAGGATTTGGCGCTTTCACTGCCCTGGGCTGGGTTTTATCCTTGGTCAGGGAACTAGATCCTACACACCACAAAGAAGATCCTATGTGTGGCAACTAAGATGCTTAATTTCAAAATACAAACAGTAAAGAAATCTGAGAACTAAATGACAAAACGCAGATCTGACAGAAGAGCATTTCAGGCAGAGAGAGCAGCAGCAAGTGAGAAAACGTCAGAGGGACTGAATGGGACTAGAGCAGAGGGGGTGGCGGGAGATGTTGAAGCTGGAGAGTGGGTTGGCCCAGTAGGTCAAAGAATGATGTGACTGGTTTGCACTGTTGAGAACAGACTGGGGCGGGGGGAGTCGGGGTGGACAGATGGCAGGAGGAGCAGCAGAAAGTCAGGGAGGAGGATAGTGTAGCTGTCAGGCAAGAGGTGAGGGGAACTGTACCTCTCCCGTGTGTCCGGAGCTGTGAAGAAGCCCTGCAGATTGATTTGGTCCCTGTCCCCCGGGCGCTTAGAATGTCAAGAAAAATGGAACAGCCCCTGTGAAACACGCAAAGGCAAGAGCTACCAGGACTGAGGGCTGCTGTCAGCTACATGGCCCGCTTCTGTGAGCTTTTAAGGTACTATTCCAGCTTTATTTGGATGTGCTTAGATTTTTTAGTTTGTTTTTTCCAAAAGGAAAAAAAGGTGGGGTTATATGAGCTTCCCTGGTGGCTGAGACGGTAAAGAATCTGCCTGCAATACAGGAGTTGCAGGAGACACAGTTTTGATCCCTGGGTCAGGAAGATCCCCTGGAGAAGGGAATGGCAGCCCACTCCAGTATTCTTGCCTGGGAAATCCCACGGACAGAGGAACCTGGCGGGCTCCAGTCCGTGGGGTCACAAAGAGTCGGACACAACTGAGCAACTACGAACTTTCATATGAGTATAAAGATAACGTATATTTAGAAGATGTAAGCAACCCATGAAAGTATAAAGATGAAAAAAAAAAGTCATCTAAAATTCCATCATCCTAAGATATGGTAATGTTTTGTGAACATCCTTGCAAGATGTTTCTGTTGATTTAAAGGTACACGTTAGACATGCTGTGTCATCCCTGGCTTTGTTCTCTACCCAACATGTAGCGAAGATCTGAAGCCCCTAGCAAAGTAGAAGGAGAACCATGGAGGAGGGGCCTGGGGGTGCTGGACTGAGGAAATTCCAAGAGGAAGTCATTCCAGCAATTTTCCCCAAAGCCTGAGGGAGCTAGTAGGAAAGAGTAAGATGCTCGGGACTTTCCCGGTAGTCCAGTGGCTAAGAAGCCTGCTCCCAATGCAGGGGGCCCAGGTTCCATCACTGGTCAGAGAACTAAATCCCACATGCCACAGCTAAAGATCCTGGGTGCCTCAACTAAGACCCAGAACAGCCAAATAAATAAATTGAAAAAAAAAAAAAAAAAAAGTAAGATACTCATCACAGATGTGTGCCAGGAGGTGGGGAGGGGCATGATGGTGCAGGAGGATTCCTGCAGGCATGCTGAACCATGAGACCCATGTCTCCTTATGCGCACATGGGGACCCTGGCCTGAGAGGAAACAGCACTGAATGTGAGCTCTTGCCCATGAAGACTGGCTGTTTTGGTAAGGGGCAGGGGTTCCCAGACTGGTCCTGGTCTACAAGTTTGCCTGGGAGCCCAGAGTCCTCTGCCTTTTCCCTGGTTAGATAGAACCCAGTAAGGTCAAGGGGAAGGCAATGGCACCCCACCCCAGTACTTTTGCCTGGAAAATCCCATGGACGGAGGATCCTGGTAGGCTCTAGTCCATGGGGTCGCTAAGAGTCGGACACGACTGAGCGACTTCCCTTTCACTTTTCACTTTCATGCATTGGGGAAGGAAATGGCAACCCACTCCAGTGTTCTTGCCTGGAGAATCCCAGGGACGGGGGAGCCTGGTGGGCTTCCGTCTATGGGGTCGCACAGTCGGACACGACTGAAGCGACTTAGCAGCAGCAGCAGCAGCAGCAGCAGCAGCAGTAGTAAGGTCAAGCTGCAGTGAGGGAGATGAACACCAGGTGGCGCTGTGGACTCACGCGGCCCAGTTCACCCTGGAATGTCTTGGGTACCACACTGGTCAAGTGAAGTGAAGTGAAAGTCTCAGTAGTGTCCGACTCTTTGCAACCCCATGGACTGTCCATGGAATTCTCCAGGCCAGAGTACTGGAGTGGGTACCCTTTTCCTTCTCCAGGGTATCTTCCCCAGCCCAGGAATTAAACTAGGGTCTCCCGCATTGCGGGCAGATTCTTTATCAGCTGAGCTACCACTGGTCCAGATCAAACCAGTCAATCCTAAAGGAAATCAGTCCTGAATACTTATAGGAAGGACTGATGCTGAAGCTGAAGCTCCAATACTTTGGCCCCCTGATGCGAAGAACTGACTCACTGGAAAAGACCCTGATGCTAGAAAAAATTGAAGGTAGGAGGAGAAGGGGATGACAGAGGATGAGATGGTTGGATGGCATCACTGACTCAATGGACATGAGTTTGAGCAAGCTCCAGGAGTTGGTGAAGGACAGGGAAGTCTGGTGAGGTTCAGTCCATGGGGTCAAAAAGAGTCGGACACGACTGAGAGACAACTGAACTGAACTGACCACTGGTCACCTGAGCTTACCCTGCTCCCCACACATCTCAACTTCCCCATGACTCCCATAGAGTCCAAGCAGCAACAGCCAAGCTTTGTTCTCATGGATCAAGGTTCTTCCCGGATTTGTCCCCAGACCTACAACCCACTCCCTCCCACCACCCCCACTGGCATGTGCAGGTCCCTATGACTGCAGATCCCCTGGAGGAGGGCATAGCAGTTCACTCCAGTACTCTTGCTTGGAGAATCCTATGGACAGATAAGCATGGTGGGCCACAGTTCTTAAGGTCACAAAGAGTCAGACATGACTGAAGTGTTAGCATGCACATCACTGCAGAGGGTTTCCGGCCTCTACCTCCAGCCTTGGTTTACCACCTGTCCTCAGAGCAACCCTTGCTGCTGCTGCTACTGCTGCAAAGTTGTTTCAGTCGTGTCCGACTCTGTGCGACCCCATACATGGCAGCCCACCAGGCTCCCCCGTCCCTGGGATTCTCCAGGCAAGAACACTGGGGTGGGTTGCCATTTCCTTCTTACTCAGCGCTAAAGGCCCAGCTCCCGCATTTCCTCTGCAGACCCTTCCTACGTGCATGCTAAGTCGCTTCAGTCTGTGTCTGACTCTTTGCAACCCTATGGACTATAGCCCACCAGGCTCCTGTGTCCATGAGATTCTCCAGGCAAGAATACAGGGGTGGGTTGCCATGCCCCCCTCCAGGGTATGTTCCCAACCCAGGGATCGAACCTGCGTCTCCTGCAACTCCTGCATTGCAAGCTGATTCTTTACTGCTGAGTCTCTGGGAAGCCCAGAGCCTTTGTGAGCCCTTCCTAATTTGGGGCAGATCTCTTCCTCCCTAGAAGCCTCCCCACACACTCCCACCAGCTGGGGCTCTCAAAGGGCAAGGTCTGGCTCTGATTACTTGATGCCCAGCACAGGGCCTGGCACAAAGCCAGCTCTGAATGAATCTGTTAGGTAGTTAGAATAGGAAAAAGGAGTCCAGAACAGCAGTGGATAAAAGACAAGGGAAAAGCCTGCAAAAACAGAACAAAGGAAGGTCCAAGGACGCTAGTGAGGACCTCAGGCGGAACGAACAGCACTCCTGGCTGGCCCAATTTACACAGGGCAGGCCCAGAGGGAGGAGAAAAAAACATATGAAAAGAGGAGCCAACGGCCTGCAGGTCTTTCTCTCCTGTGCGCCTGCTTTCTGTCTCTCTTTCTCTTTCTCTCTTTATCTCTCTTTCTTCTCTTCACATCTTTGTGTCGGCATGCCCTCAAGCCTCGAGGATGTATTTTCCTTTATTTTCTAAATAAAACTGATCTGTCCAAGAACTATAACACAGACTGTCTGAGACCTGTGAGGCGCCGAGGGCTTTTATGTCCATCGCTTCAAATCTCTGTTGTGACAAAACAGAACCGAGGAGATTACACTCCCCTAACAAATCAACCCACCAGTTCAGTCTTGGCAGGGCTGACATTTCAGGGGAGGGCAGGTCATAAAAACCTGAATTTGGACATAGACTAACCTGGATTGAACCTCAGAGACCTACCTCAGAGGCCTTGATCAACGCCTTCCCTTCTCTGGGCCTCTTTCCGCATCTGATAGCTCTGGATCAGATGACCTCTAACGCCCCTCTCAGGGGGACTCCTCACCACCATCTATTCCCCGCCACAACCCCCAGCTTCATCCCACAAGTGAAGTTTGAAAGTTGAGGAGTGACTTGCCCAGGATCTCCCAGTTCTAGCCCTGCATTCTGATCTGCAAAGACCACTAACTCCAGGTTTGAGGGGGGCTGCTGCCCCATCCCCCAGCCCCAGGTAGGGCAGAGTTATCCTTGTCCCCACTGGCTTTGGCTAAGGGAGCCCCAAAAGGGCCTCTGACAACCTAGCAACAGCCTCCACCCCCTCCATAAACACCACCTTTGAGCATGTGCTGTTTAGCTTAAGCTCAAGGGACTTATTTACTGTGAAAACAATGTAAGCGCTGCTGGCATTTTGAAAAACGGAGGAAAAGAGCGGCCAACATCCACAGTCTCTCCAACTTCCCATTGGCCCTGAACTGAGATGGAATTAAAACCTGCAACCAGCCCTGACCTCCTCTGACCTGAGCCTCTTTAAGCCCTTCTCCTTCCCTGCACCCCTCATCTTCCTGACAGCTCAGGGGGGCTGGCAGCGGCAGCCTCATTAATAAACGTGGACCAGGCTCAGAGTGGGAGGGTTGTCCACAGTCACCTGGCTGAGGCAGGGCAGCCCTGTGAACTCAATCTGACTGTACACCTACTACACCCAGGTTGCCTGTCTACGGGGCCGGGACTGTCTACCCTCGGAAGGCCACATTCCAGAGAGGGGAAAAGAGGGTGAACATCTCCTATACTCATTAACTCAGCAACTAGTGACCTTCTACCAACAGTCAGGGTCAGGGGAAAATGTGAGCTTTTAGGAACAGAACTGGATGAGAATCCTGCTCTGCTGTGATGCTGGGAGAGCCTCTTCTCTGGTGTCAGCACCCACCTCTGGAGATTGAGTATAATAAGGATACCGGCCTCAGAGGGTTCTTACAAAAGTAACAGAAACACACAAGGTAGGAGCTACACTGCCCGGAGCAAACACAGAAGTCACTGACCTCCGAACCTCAGCCGCTGTCTGGCCCAGAGGAGCCGAGAGCCTACCTTCTGAGCAGGATCCAGCCAGGCTGGGGTCTCAGGCCCTCTGCTTTCAGGCCTGGCTTCTCTGTTGCTCTGAAAACATCCTTCTAGCCAGACCTCTCGGTCCCAGTTGCCCAACCCTGCTCCTGGCTCTCGCTGGGACCTCCCCTGGGCCCTGCTTGAGCACCAGTCGCCAGCGATGAGCCTCCCCTTAAAGGAACACACTGAGGGCCAGAAGGCCTGCCCAACCTGCTGTTCCTGCACCTGTGCCTCAGGGCAATTCACTAGCCTCTTCTTAGTTTCAAATCCTGAAGGATGATGCTCTGAAAGTGCTGCACTCAATATGTCAGCACATTTGGAAAACACACCAGTGGCCACAGGACTGGAAAAGATCAGTTTTCATTCCAATCCCAAAGAAGGGCAAAGTCAAAGAATGCTCAAACTACCGCACAATTGCACTCATCTCACACACTAGTAAAGTAATGCTCCAAGCCAGGCTTCAGCAATACATGAACTTCCAGATGTTCAAGCTGGTTTTAGAAAAGGCAGAGTAACCAGAGATCAAATTGCCAACATCCACTGAATCATCGAAAAAGCAAGAGAGTTCCAGAAAACCATCTATTTCTGCTTCATTGACTATGCCAAAGCCTTTGACTGTGTGAATCACAATAAACTGTGCAAAATTCTTCAAGTGATGGGCATACCATACCACCTGACCTGCCTCTTGAGAAACCTGTATGCAGGTCAGGAAGCAACAGTTAGAACTGGACATGGAACAACACACTGGTTTCAAATAGGAAAAGGAGTATGTCAAGGCTGTATATTGTCACCCTGCTTATTTAAATTATATGCAGAGTACATCATGAGAAACGCTGGGCTGGAAGAAGCACAAGCTGGAATCAAGATTGCTGGGAGAAATATCAATAACCTCAGATATGCAGATGACACCACCCTTATGGCAGAAAGTGAAGAGGAACTCAAAAGCCTCTTGATGAAAGTGAAAGAGGAGAGTGAAAAACTTGGCTTAAAGCTCAACATTCAGAAAACGAAGATCATGGCATCCAGTCCCGTCACTTCATGGCAAATAGTTGGGGAAACAGTGGAAATAATGGCTGACTTTATTTGTTTTGGCTCCAAAATCACTGTAGATGGTGATTGTAGCCATGAAATTAAAAGATGCTTACTCCTTGGAAGGAAAGTTATGATCAACCTAGACAGCATATTAAAAAGCAGAGTTATTACTTTGTCAACGAAGGTCTGTCTAGTCAAGGCTATGGTTTTTCCAGTAGTCATGTATGGATGTGAGAGTTGGACTGTAAAGAAAGCTGAGTGCCGAAGAATTGATGCTTTTGAACTGTGGCACTGGAGAAGACTCTTGAGAGTCCCTTGGACTGCAAAGAGATCCAACCAGTCCATCCTAAAGGAGATCAGTCCTGGGTGTTCATTGGAAGGACTGATGCTGAAGCTGAAATTCCAATACTTTGGCCACCTGATGTGAAGAGCTGACTCATTGGAAAAGACCCTGATGCTGGGAAAGATTGAGGGCAGGAGGAGAAGGGGACGACAGAGGATGAGATGGTTGGATGGCATCACCGACTCAATGGACATGAGTTTGAGTAAACTCTGGGAATTGGTGATGGACAGGGAGGCCTGGCATGCTGCAGTTCATGTGGCCGCAAAGAGTCGGACTTAATTGTCCGTCGGAGAAGGCAATGGCACCCCACTCCAGTACTCTGCCTGGAAAATCCCACGGACAGAGGAGCCTGGTAGGCTACAGTCCATGGGGTCGCTAAGAGTCGGACACAACTGAGCGACTTCACTTTCTCTTTTCACTTTCATGCATTGGAGAAGGAAATGGCAACCCACTCCAGTGTTCTTGCCTGGAGAATCCCAGGGACAGGGAGGCCTGGTGGGCTGCCGTCTATGGGGTCACATAGAGTCGGACACGACTGAAGTGACTTAGCATAGCATAGCATAATTGAACTTATTGAACTGAACTGATCTGAGCAACTTAATTGAACTGAACTGCCATGCAGGAGACTAGGCTTCAATCTCTGGGTGGGCAATATGAAATGGCAATCCACTTCAGTTTTCTTGCCTGGAAAATCCCATGGACAGAGGAGCCTGGCCATGAAGGTCATAAAGAGTCAGACATGACTTAGCATGTGATGGATATTATAGGAATTCTGTTTTTTTTTTTTTTTTTTTGCTCAGCTTTATAGTTTTGAGCTCTATGTAGCTGGTACATGAGGGCTAATTCATTTCTTTTAATTGTTATTTTGTATAGAATTGTAGGAATATATCACAATTTATGCATTTCTCATGCCCATATTCTTCATTTTTTTAACTGAAATCATATAGTACGTTTTACTTTGTAACATATGTTTTTAATTTATTTTGTTTGGCCGCACTGGGTCTTAGTTAGTCCCCCTGACCAGGAATCGAACCCAGGCCCCCTCTATGGGAGCACAGAGTCTTAGCCACTGGATCTTCAGGGACGTCCCTATAGGAATTCTTAAGCAAAGGAACAGATATTGATTGTGAGATATTAGAGATAGATCTAGGTAGTTCCAGCCCCACCAACTGCCTGTAAACTAGGTAGGTCCTGGGAGGGGTCTTGGGCCCTGAGAACACCCAGAGTCCCAGAGGCCAGATCTAGAAGGAAAAGGAAGTGCAGAAAAAAAGAGTTCAGTCTTTACTTCCTCCGAGAGGGTTCCATTTGCTATCTGCATCCAACAGAAAACAAAAGCTTCCTGGGACTTCCCCAGCGGTGCCAAGGTTAAGCCTCCTTGCTTCCAGGGGTCTCTGGTCAGGGAACTAAGATCCCACATGTTCCCTGTGTGCTTAGTCACCTCAGGCAGAGTTCTGGTTTTGTTCCCTGCAGTGTTGCTGGGACCCATAATGGTGTCTGGCCCAACGTGTTGTTTAATGACTAAAACAAACTCTGCTGCAGGGCCTGGGAAGAAAAATTTTTCCTTTTGCCTCTCTAGTTATGGCCCCTTTGTTGCAGTTGATTAGTCCCTAAGTCATGTCTGGCTCTTGAGCAACCCCATGGACTGGGCCCACCAGGCTCCTCTGTCCATAGGATTTCCCAGGCAAGAATACTGGACTAGGTAGCCATTCCCTTCTTCAGGGGATCTTCCCAACCCAGGGATCGAACCTGCATCTCCTGCATCGGCAGCCAGGTTCTTGACCACTGAGCCAGCTGGGTAGCCTTTGGAAGGGATATGTTAATCTCTTCTTTTCACAGAGAGCAGGGTCAGATAATCTCCCTGTGAGCTAAACAAAGGCACTTTAGTTTAACAGGACTTCCCTTGTGGCTCAGCTGGTAAAGAATCCGCCTGCAATGAGGGAGACCTGGGTTCCATCCCTGGGTTGGGAAGATCCCCTGGAGAAGGGAAAGGCTACCCACTCCAGTATTCTTGACTGGAAATCCCATGTATGGAGGAGCCTGGCAGACTGAGCCACTTCACTTTGCTTTACTTGAGTTGAACAGTCAGGTAGAGGGGCAGGGTCCTCTGTGACAGGCCATTATGTGTGATTATAGTAACAGTGATGAAAAGCAAGTCAAAAGAAACAGTTCCAACATAGAGTCAGATATGGTATTCTCTGCAACAGGATGGCAGGCAACACTCCCTGGCCACAATGGTCTCACAGTCCTAACAGGCCAGGATTACATCCTCATTTATGTAGATGAAGAAACGGAGGCCGGGCAACGGAAGGTGACCTGTCCAAGACCCTAAATTATCAGACACCTCACTGCAGTTCTCCGGACTCCGCCTCCAGGGATCTCCCCAGGGTACCACAGCTACCAAGGAAGGAAAACAAACAGGCCTATCAAAGGCATTGACTCCCAGGTGTGTGGATGTGTTTCAGTAAGAAAGAAAAAAGAATGAGTTTTTCTCCTTCCCTTTCCTGAGAACGAAGAAGATAAAGAGAACAGTGAGCAGGCCCAAGCATCCCTAGTGTTTTTTTTTTCACTTTGTGTGCTCCGTCACTTCAGTCATGTCCCACTCTTTGCAACCCCATGGACTATAGCCATGGACTCTCTGCCTGGGATTCTCCAGGCAAGAATACTGGAGTGGATTGCCATTTCTCCCTCTTCCCTGGGTCGGGAAGGGGAGTCTTCCCGACCCAGGGATCGGACCCAAGTCTCCAGCGTCTCCTGCATTGCAAGCAGATTCTTTAATGTTTGAGCCATCAGGGAAGCCCTTTTTTTTCCAGTCCAGTCGCTCAGTCGTGTCCGACTCTTTTTTTTTTTTTTTTAACTGCTCCTAACTCTGCATGTCTATAACTAAGCTTGCTTTTGTGCTTCCTAACTCTGTAGGAGCTACAGTTCACACCTATTTTTCCTTTGACTCTGCTAAATGCACCCAGTATCTGGTGTTTATCCTTACAACACCTTTCCCTTTGTAGTTACATATCAGAAAGAAGGCCAGAGAGCCAGACTCAATTATTGGATTACTGACAGCCAGCCTATGACTGTCTTTGAAACAATGCAAGAGGAAGAAATCAAAATCCTAACACCTTTCTTCCTCATCACCAGCTCCTTACTATGAGTCTTTATCTTATACAAGCCCCTAGACTCCTCCTGAATGGCGGCGGGGTGGGGGGGGTGGGGGGGCACAGTTCTTGAGGCATTAGCCCACTGTGTTCCCCTCTCCACTGGTTGAGAATTAAAGCCACCTTTCTATTTCCTCCAAACTCTGTCTCTGTATTTTTTAAATTATGCTTCAGTAGGCAGAGAAAGCCAAGATTTTGGCCAGCAACAGATACATGTGTCTCAGTATGACCAAAACAACCAGAGGCAATCACAGGTATCAGGGTAAAGATGGTGGATGTAGCAAAAATGTCTGCCTATGCAGGCAACCCATCAGAATACAGAGGGAAGTGGAGGTGGGGCTTTGGTTCTGGCTTCTAAGGAGGAAACAAAGAATCTTAGAGAGGAGAAAGCTGGGGCCAATGCATTTCCAAGAGGAGAAAGAACTTTGAAATTTGCCATAAAACCAACATCCAGAGAGGACCTGCTCTGTGGGCTCTGTCATATTTATTACTTCTTTTCATGAGCAAAGCAACCCTACAAGATAGGTGGTGTTCTTGCCATTTTAAAGATGGAAAAGTGAAAGTGAAGTCGCTCAGTCCTGTCGGACTCTTTGTGACCCCATGGACTATAGCCCACCAGGCTCCTCCCTCCATGGGATTCTCCAAGCAAGAGTACTGGAATAGGGTGCCATTTCCATCACTACATGGGAAATAGATGGAGAAACAGTGGAAACAGTGTCAGACTTTGTTTTTCTGGGCTCCAAAATCACTGCGGATGGTGACTGCAGCCATGAAATTAAAAGATCTTTACTCCTTGGAAGGAAAGTTATGACCAACCTAGATAGCATATTCAAAAGCAGAGACATCACTTTGCCAACAAAGGTTCGCCTAGTCAAGGCTATGGTCTTTCCTGTGGTCATGTATGGATGTGAAAGTTGGACTGTGAAGAAGGCTGAGCCCCGAAGAATTGATGCTTTTGAACTGTGGTGTTGGAGAAGACTCTGGAGAGTCCCTTGGACTGCAAGGAGATCCAACCAGTCCATTCTGAAGGAGATCAGCCCTGGGATTTCTTTGGAAGGAATGATGCTAAAGCTGAAACTCCAGTATTTTGGCCACCTCATGCGAAGAGTTGACTCATTGGAGAAGACTCTGATGCTGGGAGGGATTGAGGGCAGGAGGAGAAGGGGACGACAGAGGATGAGATGGCTGGATGGCATCACTGACTCAATGGATGCGAGTCTGAGTGACCTCCGGGAGCTGGTGATGGACAGGGAGGCCTGGTGTGCTGCAGTTCATGGGGTCGCAGAGAGTCGGACACGACTGAGCGACTGATCTGATCTGATCCTTCTCCATTACAGATGGAAACACATCTGTAAGAGCCTCGGAGGGGTCAGGTAACTTGTCCAAAGTCACACAGATGGTGAACCTGGGAAGAAGTCACCGTGATGGTCAAATAGTTGTGAATAGAGAGCAGTCCAAGAAGTTTCTTTTTTTCATATATACACTTTTTTTTTTTTTTTTGGCAGCGCAGTGCACGGCATGCAGGGAATCCTAGTTCTCCAACCAGGGATGGAACCTGTGCTTCCTGCAGTGAAGGCCTGAAGTCTTAACCTCTGGACAGCCAGGGAAGTTCCCAGAAAGGTTTCTTAAAGAAAGTAAACCATTAGCTACGCCTTATGGGGGTGGACCGGAGAAGGCAATAGCACCCCACTCCAGTACTCTTGCCTGGAAAATCCCATGGAGGAGCCTGGTGGGCTGCAGTCCATGGGGTCGCTAAGAGTCGAGCACGACTGAGCGACTTCCTTTCACTTTTCACTTTCATGCATTGGAGAAGGAAATGGCAACTCACTCCAGTGTTCTTGCCTGGAGAATTCCAGGGACGGGGGAGGCTGGTGGGCTTCCGTCTATGGGGTCGCAGAGTCGGACACGACTGAAGCGACTTAGCAGCAGCAGCAGCAGCATGGGGGTGGACGGGATTCCCTGGTGGCTCAGAAGGTAAAAGCATCTGTTTGCAATGCAGAAGACCCAGGTTCGATCCCTGGGTCGGGAAGATCCCCCTGGAGAAGGAAATGGCAACCCACTCCAGTATTCTTGCCTAGAAAATTCCATGGATGGAAGAACCCAAAGAGTCGGACACGACTGAGCGATTTCATTTCACTTCACTTCATGGGGTGGGCAGAATGACAGCTGGAGAAGTTAAGGGTCAGGGAAGGCCATTCGGCAAAGTACAAACCTTGAGCAAAGGCCATCAGATTTCTTAAAGGTGGAGATCTGTAGGTCAAAGGCATTAGGAGGGAGCGGGTGAGCCCTAGAGGCATTGATCGCCCGGGGGTGAGTGGAGAACTGGGCGGAGCGGGGCAGGGCAGGGGTAGCGCTAGAGGGAGGGGGCGGGGTGGTGAGCACCCCCCTCGCCCGCGGACTCTGCACTGCGGGCTCGAGGCCCCGCCCCCGGCCCGGCCCCACTTGCCGTCGGAACTATCCCGCCAAGGGCCACCGCTGGCCCCGCCCCTCCCTTCCGGGTTCCATCCCTCACTTCCGGGCCGAGGCCAGGCCCGCCTCCGGTTTGGCTTGGTAAAATCCAAGGGAAGCCTGGCGTGCTGCATTTCTTGGGGTCCGCAAAGAGTCGGACACGACAGAGCGACTGAACTAACTGAACGGACGGAACCTGCGAGGCTTTGCCCCTCCCGATGCCACGGCCCTTCTCCGCCCGGCGTCATAAGAATTCTCGTCCCACGTCAGCGCAGGCCCGGTGTCGGCCGCATCCGGGCCACGCCCCTTCACCGAAGACACGCTCCGGCCACGCCCCTTCCCAGTTTGGCGCTCTCCAACCTGCCTGCTGGCCCCGCCCCTTAGGCCCCGCCCCGTCCGTCCTCTATCCCAAGCGGCTCCGGCGGCCCTAGCCATAGTCTTAGCTGGGCCCCGGGAGCTGCAACCATGGCCGTCACCGCTGAGGGCGCCCGCAGGAAGGAGCGTGTCCTCTGCTTGTTTGACGTGGACGGGACCCTCACGCCGGCTCGCCAGGTAGGACCCCGCTCGTTCAGAATCTCCCGTTGGGGGTGTCACGCGAACACCCAGAAGCCTACTGAGTGACTTGCAGCGGCGTGATCCCAGATCCCCCGGGACCGTGCGTGGGCTGCCGCAGTACCCGGCCCCTGACACCCCAGGGCCGCACGCTGGGAATCGGCCCTCCCGATTCTCCACGTCACAGGCCCCCCGGGCATCGGCGCCCACTTTCTGTGCCTGGGTGCGAGGGGAATGGGTCGGATTCTGGAGGGAAGAAGCTGCAAGCAGGGGCCTAATTCCTTCCCCCGCCAGGCCTGCCTCGGGACGCCACCCACCTCACCCTCACCCCCGTCTCCCCAGCCTTGGTTCCCACCCCCAGTTCAGCCTTAGGTGACACCAGTAGCCCGGAGCTGTCGTCTGAACCTTGGGTTTCCATACAAGACCGCACACCCAAGCGTTAAGAGTCCCGATCGGTGGGGCGCGAGGGCCATCGGTGGGGGTCTCTGAGCCATCCCTTTGCAAAATTGGGCTGGCCTGCATTTAGTTTCTCAAGCCCTTCTCTACTTTCTCTCCCACCTCCATTCTCCTCTTCCAGGGAGGGAGGGCTTCTGTACCATTCAGGCTGAGTTTGGGGGCATCTTCCTCCTGAGGTGAGGGGTGGGGGGTTGGTCTGGTCTCCGTGGGGATGTTGTGGTACAGGGTGGGTGGGAGTGCGTTTTTTACATCTCACTGGGTTGATGCTCCAACCTCTGCTCCACACCTAGTTTTTCTCCCATTGGATCTAACTCAGGATGAACCCCACCCCACAACAACGCTCCCCGCAGCTGGGTGTGTGGATAAGCAGGCCTCTTTCTTGCCCTCCGGTCTGGGTCCACCAGGACCTACTGAGGGATCTCCTAGAGCAGGAGCCATTAGTTCTGGGTGGCAAGGCAGGGGCTTATAGGAACTCTGGTCTTAGCATCCTGTCCCCTGAATGAATGAGGGCCCTGGGGTCACAGGAAGCAATCTGGCCACCTTGCCTTCCCACTGCTCCCAGGGGCTAAACAAGACTAGAGTGTCAGTGCTGTCTGTCCATCCACCTAAGATCTGTGCATGGTACATTTTAAGTTAATTTTTAATTGTACGCATATTCAGAAACACATTCTCTTGTAAAGAATGAAAGCATAACAGAGAAGGGTAAAAGTCCCTTTTGACTAGTCAGGATTGCAGCCCAGCCCCATCCCAAAGTTGTGAGTTTGTGTGTGTGTGTTTGTTTTTAGCAACTGGTATCATACTGTGTGCCCTTCTGCAACTTGCTTTTAAAAAAAATAGTCAGTATCATAATTTTTTTTAATAATTAATTTGGCTGCACCAGGTCTTAGTCGCGGCACATGGAATCCTCGATCCTCACTGCAGCATACAGGATCTGGTTCCCTGAACCCAGGATCAAACCCGGGCTCCCTGCATTGGGAGCTCAGTGTCTTACCTCTGGACCACCAGGGAAGTTCCTGCAACTTGCTTTTAACCATTAACAGCATGTTTTGGTGCTCTCTCATGTTGGAAACACAGTCCTGCCTTATTCTGTGCAAGCACAGTATAGAATTTCAGAGCAGCTGTGTGCCATTCTCCAATTAATTAGCTTATTTGCAGTTTTTCACTGTTGTAAACCATCCCAGTGAACATATACACCTGGGCAATTCTGGGTGACGAGTCCTGGCGTGTAAAGTTTTGCTAGATCTTGCCAGATTACCCTCCAAGTGGCTATACCAATTTATGCTCTGACCAGCAACATCTGAGTGCGTTTCTCCTATGTCCACCCTAGATCGTGTCAGCTTTGAGTGACAAGGACTGAAACTCATTAGTTTACGTTTCCTTGGGGGGACATCTTTTCAGGTGGTTAGTCACTAGTTATTTTTGTTTTGTTTATTTAGTTTTACTGTGCTGGGTCTTCGTTGCTGTGAGTGAGGGCTTTCTCTAGTTGCAGAGAGCAGGGGCTACTCTTCCTTGCAGGTGCTTGGCCTTCTCTTGCTGTGGAACACAGGCTCTTGGGCTTCAGTAGTTGCACGTCTCTGGCCCTAGAGCACAGGCTCAGTAGTTGTGGCTCACGGGCTTCGTTGCTCCATGGCATGTAGGATATTCCCGGATCAGGGAATGAACCTGTCTCCTGCATCGGCAGGCAGATCCTCTGCCACTGAGCCACCAGGGAAGCCAGTTGCTAGTTGTTTTTCCAAGCATTGTCTCATTTAATCCTTAACAGTGACCCTCTCCAGGTTCTACTGTGATCCTCATTTTATAGATGGGACAACTGAGGCAAAGGCAAAGCTATTTGCTCAGATCATCCTGGTATTAAGGAACTTGAGCCAGAGTTTGAACCCAGCACTTCTAATTTGGAGATCTGGGTTCTGAACCCTGACTGGCCCCAGATCTGGGTGGAACATGGGCTCCCAGGAACCTGAGCCCTGAGTGAGGGCTGGGTGGAAGGCCCAGACATGCCGACGGAGCCTATGCTTCCCTTCCCCCTGCAGAAAATCGACCCAGAGGTGGCTGCCTTCCTGCAGAAGTTGCGAAGTAGGGTGCAGATCGGTGTGGTGGGCGGCTCTGACTACTCGAAAATTGCCGAGCAGCTGGGAGAGGGGGATGAAGGTAAGAAGAGAGGCCAGAACCATCCCACAGTTGTGTGGTGGGGGTGGAGGGTGTGGGGAGTTTGGGAGACGCCTGGAGCAATGTGCCTTCAAAGACCCAGTCCTGCCTCTGTTGGGCAAAGGAAGCAGAGTGAATAGGCAGGTGTTTGCTCCGGGGATTTAACAAACATCTGGTCAACATCTACTATGTGCCAGGCCTCCCTGGTGGCTCAGACGATAAAGAATCTGCCTGCAATGTGGGAGACCTGGGTTCAATCCCTGGGTCAGGAAGATCCCCTGGGGAAGGGAATGGTATCCTTGCCTGGAGAATTCCATGGACTGAGGAACCTGGCAGGCTACAGTCCATGGGGTCACAAAAAGTCAGATACAACTGAGTGACTAAACCTCAACACTCACTATCTGCCAGGCCCTGTGCTGACTTTGGAGAAACGGCAGGGATTCAAGCAGACAGCATCCAGCCCTCACGTCGTCTCCTTTCTCAGTTCTCCCTGCTGAGTCTTGATTTCCTCATCTTTAAAATGGACCTAATCAATAACAGCTACCACAGGTTGAAAATGACCTTGTATTAACTTCCTTTCATTTAATCCTCACAACTGTCATGCTTTGGGGTGGGTATGATTATCTCATCTAACAGAGGAGGATTCTAAAGTCATCCTGGCAGTTCTGTGGATCTAGAGGCTTCCTCGACTTTTCCCCGAGGGTCAAAGTGTTGGTTGTTCAGTCGTGTCCGACTCTTTATGACCCCGTGGACTGCAGCCCGCCTGGCTCCTCTGTCCATGGAATTCTCTAGGCGAGCATACTGGAGTAGGTTGCCATTTCCTTCTTCAGGTCGTCTTCCTGACCCAGGCATCAAACCTGGGTCTGCTGCATTGCAGGTGAATTCTTTACCATCTGAGCCACCAGGAAAGCCCCCTTTCCCCAACCCCTTGTCTATTTTATCTGCAAGTCCAAAAATGTCACCGCACGTCCAGGTCTCCTGTATCCATGTCTCCATCACCCCACCATCGTCCTGGTGCTCTCCCCCTACCTGACCCCGCAGCAGCCTCCTGGCTGTGCTCCAGCCGCTTCTTGGTGGCAGTGAGAGTCAAAAACTGCCCCCCGTGCAGCCAGCCTCAGTGGCACAGTGATGGAAGTTGTAAAACAGAGCGGAAGTTCCTGTGCCGAGGGCCTGTGGGAGTGCAGGGTAGAAATGATGTCCTCTGCCGGGAAGCCCTGGAGGACTTCCAGAGGAGGGAACTGGAACTTGGGAGGAGAACTGAAGGGGGAGGGCATCCCAGGCAGAAGGAGCTGCAGGAGGGAAGGCCTAAGGCTGTGATGGGCTTGTGTGCATGTTTGGAAAAAAACCAAGTTGCGAAGGCGAGGAGGCTGGAAAAGCAGGTTGGGGATGGAACAAGGGTGCTTTGAATGCCAGACCAAGGAGTGTGGGTTTCACTTCTCTCCTTGGCTCTGGGTATCTAGTCTCACACTCTGTCTTTCCTCCTGGCCTCTACGTGGACCTGAAGTTATTGAGAAGTTTGATTATGTGTTTGCTGAGAACGGGACGGTGCAGTATAAGCATGGACGGCTGCTCTCCAAGCAGGTCAGTGCCCTGCCTCTCCCCTGGGTCTTGGGACACTTTCCCACAGTGGAACAGTCTCTGGGTGCCTTCTGTCCTGGGGGCGAGGGGCGCCGTGCCCACCACCCTCAGAGCCCTATGTCCTTTGCTCAGACCATCCAGAACCACCTGGGGGAAGAGCTCCTGCAGGACTTGATCAACTTCTGCCTCCGCTACATGGCCCTGCTCAGACTGCCCAAGAAGCGGTGAGATCCTGCCCCTCCTGGGCACCCTCCCCAGCGTGGGGGTGGTGGGCATGGAGTCTCAGATGGGCTCTGACTTGTCCAGGGGTGGATGTGTGTCCCCCATGAAGTCGAGGTGGGACTGGATTTGAATTCAGGGTCCTTCTTCTCTCTGGCTCCGCCTCCCCGCCCCTGCACCCGTCCCCTCGCCCCCAGTGGGACCTTCATCGAGTTCCGGAGCGGCATGCTGAACATCTCGCCCATCGGCCGCAGCTGCACCCTGGAGGAGCGAATCGAGTTCTCCGAACTGGACAAGGTGCCGCCACCCGCTGTCAGCCTTCGTCTCTAGGACCTCAGCCACTTGACCTCCCTGAGCCTTTATTTTCTCATCCGTGGAAAGGATCGGTGGTGGCAGGCTGTTCTGATTCGACCGGTACCCTTTCGGGGCTGTCGGCACTTCTGTGTCTTCCCAGCACTGCTGGCTCGGTGACTGCCCTTGGCGACCAGGACCACCAGCCGCCTGCCCACCTGAGCCAACACCTGGGGCATCTCTTCCACCTTCCCAGCCCTACAGAGTCCAACAGTGATTCCTGAGGTTTCAGCCTCCCGAGTTGGTCTCAAAAAAACTCCCTTCACCCCTGTGTGTGCCTCTGCCCCTTGCCCACCTGTTCTCCAGCAGCACCGCTGAGAACCTTCTGAAGCACATCCGGCTGCCCTGCCTAATAGTCCTTCCATGGGCCCCCTGGCCAACCTCCCGTGGACTCTGGAACCCTGAGGGGTCTTCCTGGCTCAGACACCTTCTCCCTGTGTGTCTGTCTTTGGAACACAGCAAGATCCCTGTCACCTTTGGGTGCGCTGCCCCCACTGACCTTGACTTGGATTTTGCTCATCACTCCCTGCCCTCAGCGCTCAGGGATGGAGGCCGTCCCCCAGGCCTTTCCATATCAGCCCATCTCTGACCTTCCCACTGGCTGCCCTTTTTAAACTCTATTTATTGGCTGCCTCGGGTCTTCCTTGCAACATGTGGGATCTAGTGCCCTGATCAGGGTGGCACCACGTCCCCTGCATTGCGAGGTGCATTCTCAGCCGCTGGGCCGCCAGGGAGGTGCCCTGGCCTGTCCTTCTGGTCTCCCCTTTGCTGTCTCTGCCACAGCCATGCCCTCCCTGCTAATTCTGGAGACAGCAGACTATCTCCTGCTTCAGGGCTGTGTCTTCTCACCTCTGTCACATCTGCTTACGTGTCGCCTCTGTGTCACCTTCCAGTGTCACCTTCCCTAAGCATGACACGTAACCCAGCACCCTCTTGTACTTCCTTCTCTTCAAAGTTTTCTTTCTTCCCAAGCAGCCTTCACCACCCACTAATCCAGTGCATCACCTATTTTTAAATCTTGTTTATCTCTCTCCTTCACTAAAGCTGTAAGCTCCTTAAGGGCTGGGATTTCTGTGGCTGTTGGCTGCTAGATCCATGGGCCCAGCATATGCCTGACAAAAGTGCTCGAGACATACTTTTTGAATGAAATAGATGATGTTATCCCCATTTTATGAATGAGGAAATTGAGGCTCAGAGAAAAGTGACTTGCCCAAGGTTATGTAGGGAATGAGTTGCAGCCCAAAGATTTGAACTTGGGCTTCTGCTTGCTTCCTTCTGATGTTTCCCAGAGGCTGTGTGGGATTTGGTGACAAATCCCAGCTTATCCAGCTCATTCCCATTCCCGGCTTGGGCCCCAAGGCCCACAGGCAATGCCCGCGGGCATGGAGACTTCCTTGTTGGAGTGGGTGATTGACCACTGGCCAAGAACCTCTAACACACACATGTGGAGAGGTGGCCCTTTCTCAGGCCACCCAGGTTTCCTATCCCAGCTCTACCTCCCACTTACCCAGCAACCTGAAAAAGGGGCTTCTCTGCTGCGTGCCTCTGTTTTCTCACCTGTAAAATGGGAATGATCACAGTTCCCATCTTATGAGGTGGAACACGCTGACTCTTCCCACAGCCCTCAGGGTCTTCTCTTATATTTTGGGTCTTCTTCTGCCCTCTTCTGATACTGGAGAGGGACATGAACCTTCTGATCTGTGTGCACTTCACCAGCACAGATGTTTCACCTTCCTTCAGCCCCTCAAGGTCTGAAGACACTGAGGCCAGAGAGCATGTGAACCAGCCTGAGGACACCGTGCTGGTCTCTGCTAGGGCTGGACTTGGCACGTGGGGCTGTCCAGTGATCCACCCGGTTCCCTGGATACAGACTGCAGCTGCCCTGGACCATTTATTCTGAGCCTGGGGCACCCTTAGCTCTTAACACTGGACCCACAGAGTGGCCTCTGATAGAGGCTGGCCTCCCTGGGAAGCCAAGGCTTTCTGGGAAGGTTGTATCCCTCATCTCTGTTCCCATGAGAGTATGTCAGGGTTCATTCAATACACCTCTTATCTTTAAGCCCAGGAGGCACAGCGGCTGGGCCTGGGACCTAGGCAGCCTGCCTTTATCTCTCATGTGCTCCTTGGACTACATTTGCAGGCTCCAGACTGCTGGCCACCACCTGCCTGTCCTCTGTTTCTAGTCCTACCCGTCACTGACTGACTACAGTGCAGAACTGGGCGCCTTAACCCCCATGCTCTGAAATCCTCAGCAGCTTGGTTCCCTGGGATGTGTCCAAGCTCCCCAGCCTGGCTTCCAGGCCCTCTGTGTGCTGATCATCCTCCTGATCTTTCGAGGTGGCCAGATGGGCACTGCCCACCTTGGTGCCTTGGCCACAGCGAGCCTGCCGTCTGCTCCCACGGCCGTGGCCCCCATCAGCTCAGCAGCTAAGATGCTCCCCTCCAGGCCCAGCGTGGCTGTTCTCCTCTGTGGCCCCAGCAAGGCCAGGCTGGGGAATCCCGGGGCTGGTGAGTGGGTGTCCCCTTCTTGGTGTCCGTAGATATGCTGCCGACTTCCAAGGTCCCGCCCAGAGGGGCAGGAGCCGGGAACACATGGGAGGTGCTCAATGAAGGCACCTTGCTGCGTGGTGGGTGCTGTGATCGTCCCCGCCTCCTGCTGACTTCTTTGCCTGCTACCACTTCCCACATGGACAAGTTGGTAGATTCTGCCTGCAATGTGGGAGACCTAGGTTCGATTCATGGATCAGGAAGATCCCCTGGAGAAGGGAATGGCAACCCACTCCAGTATTCTTGCCTGGAGGATCCCATGGACAGAGGAGCCTGGCAGGCTACAGCCCATGGGATCGCAAAGAGTCGGACACGACTTAGCATCTAGACCACCAGTGCCACTTACTCACAGGTCTCTGCATGCTCTTGGCTCTTAACACTCTGAGCCGTGGCTGGGCTGGGCAGAGCTGACAGGGCTGATCTCCGCCCTGAGGTGGACACTGTGACTTAGGACTCAGACCGTCCCATCCCTTCAGCCTTCCTCCTCGAGTCTCGGCCCCAAGGCCTCCTTCAGGATACCTTGCCCGAATTCCACTGGCACAGCTGGCACTGAATTTACTTTCAGGACTTCTGGCCCTGCCTCTGAGGCTGGGTGACCCTGAACAAGGCATCGACCCTCTCTGAGCCTCAGCTTCCACATCTGTAAAGTGGGGATCATGACCTCCACCTGGCAGGCTCAGTGAGCTCACAGACACTGTCTGCCCAGCCCAGGGCCCGGCACACATGGCCCCCTAAACCTTAGTCTGTTCCCTCCCCTTCTGCAGAAGGAGAAGATCCGGGAGAAGTTTGTGGAAGCCCTGAAAACCGAGTTTGCCGGCAAAGGACTGAGATTCTCCCGTGGTACGTGCACCCCACGGAGGGCCTGAGAGGTCTGCCATGCAGGGCCTCGCTGCCAAGGCCAGGCTGCACCCTGAGCATTTTCAGAAACCCCTCCCAGTCCCCCAGGTGCATTAAAGGCAGGCTGAGCCAACACAGGCAGGGACCCCAGCCCCCAAAGCTTCCCCTAAACCCAGGCAACCCTCACCGCCACTTCCCCCTACAGTAGCCAGAGGGAGCCTTGTGGACAAACAGCCCGTCTCACCCCTGCTTAGAGCCCTTTCGAGGCTTCCTCTGACTTTAATGAAACCCAGGCCCTGCATGCCCCTTCTCTGCCCTGAGGATCTTATGGCTCCCGGGCAGCTGCCACTCTGGCTGAGGTCTCAGCTCAGTGTCACCTTGGAGAGCTGTCCCCAGACCACGCCAGCTGGGGAGCTTCCCTACCCTCCACCCCTGAGCCCTACCGTTGACTTAGGTGAGCTGAGAGGTGTCTGGTCACGTCCCGCCCCTCCTCCCACCTGCATCGTAACCCTGTGAGGACTGTGAGCCCATCGGTGCCCTGCCCCTGGTGCTCAGCAGGCACTTGGGCGTTGCTGAAATGAATGAACGAATCAAGGGCCCTGCCCAAGGCCCCGTGAGCCGCCCCTCTGCTCACCTCGTCTGCCCGCCCCCCCACACCCTGCAGGAGGCATGATCAGCTTTGACGTCTTCCCTGAGGGCTGGGACAAGCGCTACTGCCTGGACAGCCTGGACCAGGACTGCTTCGACACCATCCATTTCTTTGGGAACGAGACCAGCCCTGTAAGTGTGCCTCAGGCTCAGCCCAGGTCCCCCTCGCCCCCCCCGGATCAGGGCCAGGACCCGGGATGATGGGACACACCCCCTGGGAAACTCCCAGAAAGCAGTCAGTGTTCGACAGCCCCATTATACAGAAGGCTGGGACCCAGAGCTGGTTGGACACTTGCCCCATGTCACAGAGCAGGTCAGGGCCGATGTGGTGAAGGTGGGCCTCCTGGCCGTTCTAAGGGGGGCCAGAGGAGCAGCTGTGTAGGAGCCAGTGTGGGGAGGGCACTCTAGGCCAGGGTGGGTGTTGGGCCCCAAACCTGGGAGCCTCCTCGAGGCACCACATGTGTACACATGGCTTCACTGCCCTCCCTCCATGTGTAGGGCGGGAACGACTTTGAGATCTACACTGACCCACGGACGGTCGGCCACAGCGTGGTATCACCGCAGGACACGGTGCAGCGATGCCGCGAGCTCTTCTTCCCAGAGACAGCCCACGAGGCGTGACCAGGGCCCACACCTGCCCCTCAGGACTTACAGGGAGCTCTGCCCACGCCCGAGAGAGCCCCTGGCCCTGGTGCTGGGGGGTGCCGAGGCCCCTCCTCTGGCCCAGGACCCCTGCCTCGTGTTACCTACTGAAGGCCCAGCTCTATGGGCCCAGGATCTGTGTGGACGGCCACCCGCAGCCGGTCAGCTCCTGGTGGGCCTTGCTTCCGTCCTCCAGCCCAGTCCGATGGCCCTGGCTGCAGCTGCTGCCCAGACTCTTGGCAGAACAGGTTTCTGTCTATGCGGGAAGCGAGTGCGAATGTTGGTACGAGATAGAGCCCGCCCTGCCTGCCTGCCTGCCCTCTGTGGGGTGCAGAGCAGCAGGGACCATGCACTTTCGTGAGAACTTTATCTCATGGATATTAAACCCTGTGGAGCGCGATATGGAGTCCGAGTGGCTAATTGGCCCCCGTCACAGACACCGTTCCGGCCCCCGCTTTGCAGATGAGACTGACGCGTGTGGCAGGGACTTGGCCCAGGTCACATAGCAGATGTGATACAGTCCAGGAGGGTGGGCCACTGAACCCCGAACAAGAGCCGTTTGGGGTGTTGTCCCCCAGCCCCCTCCCCCGGGACCCAGATAGACAGGCAGCTCTGGGCCAGGCTGAGTCACAGTTGAGGGTTTATTGCCAGTGTCAGGAAGGATGGGGGATCCAGGAGGCTGGTGGGGGTCTCAGGAGGTCTGACTGGATACTGTGGGGCCATAAGTGGGGCGGCCCAGGGTTGCTATTAACACAGTCTGCCTCCTGGTTGGTGCCTAAGAGAGGGGAGCCTACTCCTGGTGGGGGTGTGGGTGTCTTGGGGGTTCCCAGGAGTTAACCTGCACCAGTAAACCTTCCTCCGAGGAAGCCAGGGAGCCTGTTCCTCAGGTGAAAGGCTTCAGGCCTTGCTTGAGTAGACCCAGCTCAAACTGGGGCCATTCTGAGTTTTAGGGGCTGGCCAGTGCATGCTAACAGCTCTGGTCTTCCAGCCTCGGGACAGGGGTGGGGTACACATAGCTACAGGACTGGGATCCTCCTAGACAGTCACTGACCCCCCATCGTGGGCATTCGGGCCCCTCTTTTACTCAGACTGGGTCTCCTGAGGGTGACCCCCTGGCAAGCCCTCCTTTGAATCCCGTTTTTTCTCCCACCAGGTGATGTGTTCTCTGGAAGGGAGTGGGGGGGCATTACCCAAGAGTGCGCACAAACCCATCCTGGTCAAAGGGGAGAGGGCTGCCACTTACTTAAGGGATGGACAAGATGGGGACCACACCTCAGCCACTGGCCTGTGGGGGGCCAACGGGAGCCTCTACAGCATGGCTTTGGGAACAGGGTCCAGCAAGGGGCCTGCAGGGCTGGTGGTCTCCCAGGCTAAGGGCTTATTTTGGTGGGTGCCCCTGCCTGGCCCTGCCTGAGGGGTGTGTGTGTGTGTGTCCACTGCTGGGTCCTCGCAGCTGTGATGGGTGGGCATGGGCTGAGCATCAGTGGGGTTTGTGAGTCAGGGCAAAGGGATAGCTCCATCCAGGCTTGGGGAGCTATGCCCCCACCCCACTGAAGACCCTTAGCTCCAAGGAGGGTGGAGGCGGCGAGGCTCAGCGCAGCCCAGGGTAGTGGACGTGGCCTCAGTTTGGGGTTCACAGCCATTGCCAGGCTGCGGAGGAAGGGCTGGCCTTGAGCTCCCCAAACTGCCTCCTGCCTCTCCAGTGTGCTGGGGGGAGAGGAGGAAGGAGCCAGGGCTGGGCCTTGGCAGTGGGGAAGGGGGCTGTCTGCCTTCAGGTTTCACCCTCTTCCCCTGCAAGAGGCCAGGGGGCTCCCCAAAGCACTCACTGGCCTGGCTTCTGGGGGAGAGAGATCCAGGTCCCAGGGGGAGACCCCAGCCCAGAGGAGAAGGTGTGAGTGGCACCGGCAGAGTCGCCCCCCACAACCCCGCCTGCCAGGCCTGAGGCAGAGGCGAGGGGAGCAAGCTGGTAGGGCAGGGCCCACCAATGCCCTGACTCCCAGCCCCAGGCCTGACACGGGCCCTCAGAGGCTCAGTGGACCCTGGGACGGGTATTAGGAGGGCAAGGGGGTCCTGTGCATATGTGGCGGGGAGGGGCAGGAGGAGAGCGCAGATAAGCAGAGAAGGCAGGTCTGGTGGCTTCCGCCTCGGTCCAGCTCACACGAGGGTCACGGGGTGGATGGAGGCCCACACTCATGTCCACAAGCACAGACACACATGTTCACACCGAGGCCGCCCGGAGGACTGGCGTGGCCGGCATGGTGGGGCGCAGGGCTGGCTGTGGCCCGTCTACCCTGTGTGGCTCCCTCCCTCCCTTGGCGGCTGGCACGGGGGCCCCCAGCCTAGGAGCCCACAACCTGGCCGGACCACGTCTCGTGGGGAGTGTGTGGGGCCAGCTGGGTGAGCACCACCTCCACGGCTTGGAACTTCTGGTTCTTGGGCGGGATTGGACACACCTTGTAGGTCACCTCGTCGCCTTCCACCGGCACGTACTCCCCCTCAATGCTGGTGCGGGGAGAGGGGTGTCAGCCTGGGAGAGGCCTCGTCCCTGGACAGCCCCTGTGGTCTGGCCTGAGGGCAGCCTCACCCTGGGCCTCCCAAGGCCATGGAGCCAGAGCCAGACTCGTAAAAGAGAAATCAAAACCGCCCCTTGCGATGCTATAAAGCAGGGGTCCCTAACCTCCGGGATCTAATGCCGGATGATCTGAGGCAGAGCTTATGTAATAATAATAGAAGCAAAGTGCACAATAAACGCAGCGTGCTTGAATCATCCTGACGTCATCCCTCTCCCATCCATGGAAAAATTGTCTTCCACAAAACCGGTCCCTGGTGCCAGAAAGTTTGGGGACCACTGCTATAATATTCAGAGTGTGAGAGGACTCAGGGAGGTCCCCAAGACTCAGGGCTCAGGGACTCCACAGGCCACACCTGGCATGAGGGCTAGGGTCCAGACCAAGACCACCCCGCCTCTCCTAGCCCCCTCCAGGCTGAAAGGCCCAGGGGCTGGCCCAGCCCTCTAAACCCCCATGGTGTGGGAACAGGATCCAGGACTCAGGTGGTGAGTCCCAGGGCTTCTGGGGTTCCCCCTTCTCCACCTGGCCCCAGCCTTCCTCCACCCCTGCCCCTGAAGGCCCTAGGAGCAAAAAAAGCTGCCAGGACCACAGACTTCAGCCAGTGAGGGCAGAGGCCTAGGGAGGTATTTTGGAGATACTGCTGGGACCCTGTAGCAGGGCCCAGCCGAGAACGGGGAGCTGGGGACTCACTCAGACACGTGCACGAAGATGTCCTCCGACCCGTTCTCAGGGGTGATGAAGCCGTGGCCCTGTGAGCGTGAGAACTGCTTACAGACGCCCTTGAACACTGGGCCAGCCGAGGCACGGGCTGTCCTAAAGATAGGGTAGGAGGCTTGGACATGTGGCCTGAACACGCCACCCCCTGCTTCTCTGGACGACCCACCCCCCAGACCTCCTGCACCCTGCCTGCAGAAGCCTGCCTAGAAAACCCTCCCCGGAGCAGAAACCACCTATAGTGCGACTAGTTCAGTCCTCTCATCATCCCACTGAACACTAAAGAGACAATAAGAGAGGGAAAACTGGTTCTCCCAGGTGGCCCAGCAAGTGGGCTGCCTGACTGCCAGCCAGTTCCCCTCTCTGTACACAGCACTCTCCCCACCTGAGGCTGGTCTGGCTTAGGCAAATTCCTGTTGTAAGACTGCTGAGTGAAGAGTGTGTAGCCTAGGCTTGAATACTTCCCAGAACAGGGAGCTCACTCTCTCCCAAAGCAGCAGTCTCCGTCCTATTCGATCCTTTATCACTCGGCCCTTCATGCATCACCTATTAAGCCTCTGCTCTGTGCCTGGCCTTGCTGTGGACACGGGACGATCCGCACCTGCCATCAGCCCCCTCCTTTGGCCAAGCCAAACCAGCCTCCGCGTGGCCCCCACGAGTGAAACTGTTAGTCACCAGTTGCGTCCGACTGTGTGACCCCTGGACTGTAGCCCACCAAGCTCCTCTGTCCCTGGAATTCTCCAGGAAAGATTACTGGAGTGGGTAGCCATTCCCTTCTCCAGGGATCTTCCCAACCCAGGGATCAAATCCAGGTCTCCCACACTGCAGGCAGATTCTTTACTGTTCGAGTCGCCAGGGAAGCCCAAGTGGCTGGCACAAACCCCCTCTTCAATTTGACTCGCCCCAGTGACCTAATTCCGAAGGCCCAGGGCTGGTCTCTGTCCAGCCTGCCCACCTCTCTCCAGAGGTCAGCCACGTGCCACGGCTCTTGGCCAGGCTGTTTCATGCAGCGGGAATACCCAGGTTCCCTCCTCTCCTGATACATCTTCCAAGGCCAGCTAGGACATCTTCCCCGAAGCCCGATGCTGGGTCCTCACCCCCAACCCTGCCAGTTGTCGTGAACTGTGGACAAACTCCCCCTGGATTATAAGCAGTTTGTGGACTGAGGTGTTGCCTTTTTTATCACTGGATCCCCTGGGGAAGGAGCTCCATACAGCTTGGTAGGCTGAATGAATGAATGCTCGTGGTTACTAGAAGGTCCTTACACAGATCCCCTGTCCTCAGGTGAGGACAGCAGGGGATGGCGGAGGAAGAGGCCTGACAGCCCCACCTGGAGCCCCGTCCTGGGAAAGATCAGCGGAGCCTGGGTGAGGGGCAGGTACTCACGCTGAATACGTCCTGGTCCGTTTGGTGGGCAGGGGACTGGGCAGGTCCCGAGATGAGACACTGCCTCGCTCCCAGACCCTGCTGCCCTCCCGGTGGAAGGGGAAGGTGGGCCAGACAGGGGACTTGGGGGAGTGCAGCGGGGGCACGACCGCGGGCGGCGTAGGCTCCGAAGTCATGGCGGGGCCAGTGGGAGAGCCGGGGCGGGCTCCCAGGCGCAGGGGCCGGTGAAGGGCTTGGGCGTCCTGACGGGCAGGGCCCGGCCTGGCCCTGCTCGGCGGCCTCACCAGCCACAGGCTCCGTCTGGAAGGGGGGAGAGAGAGGTACAGTTAAGTGTGGTCCAGGGTGGGCAGCTTCTGGACACACGTCTGGAGGGCTGGGCCTGCATGCTGCTCCCAACCGTGAGTTCAGGCCACTCACAGCCCCTCCCTGACACAGGGTCCTCACCAGAAAGACAAAAGGGTCTCAGAACCTTGCTGCAGCCTGAACTGTGGTCTCCTAAAATTCACCTGTTGAAATCTGAAGCCCTCAATGTGATGGGTATTTGGAGATGGGGGCGTTTGGGAGGTAATTGGGTTTAGATGAGGTAAGGAAGGGGACTTTCTTGGTGGTCTACTGGCTAAGACTCTTCGCTCCCAATGCAGGGGGCCCAAGTTTGATCCTCAGTCAGGGAAGTAGATCTCACGTGCAGCAATTACGAGTTCACATGCCACAACTAAAGATTCCCAAGTGCTGCAACTAAGACCCGGTGCAGCCAAATAAATAAAAAAGTATTTACATGAGGTCAGGAGGGTGGGGCCCCCATTATGGGATTGGTGTCCTTAGAAGGAGAGACCCTTCCCTCCTCACGCCTGCTCCAGAGCTTGCCTCCTCTCCTCTTGCCTTGTGAGGACACAGCCAGCAGGGGGCGTGCGTGCGTGCTAAGTCACTTCTTTACTGTTCCACTCTTGCTACCCACTCTGGACTGTAGCCCACCAGGCTCCTCTGGCCATGGGATTCTAGCAAGAATACTGAAGTGGATAATCAGTCATTTCCTTCTCCAGGGGATCTTCCTGACCCAGGGATCGAACCTGCATCTCTTGCATCTCCCGTGTTGGCAGGTGGGCTCTTTACTGCAGAGCCACCTGGGAAGCCCTAGCACGGGATGGTCTACAAGTTAGGAAGAGAACACTCCCCAGAACCAGACCATGCTGCCACACGGAACTTGGACCTCTAGTCTCCAGAACTGGAAGAACTAAATGTCTCCGTGGAGCCCCACATCTGTAGTGTTTTGTTAATGGACCGAGCTGACTGAGACTGACCACAAAGTCCTTCCAGCTTGTGGTTCAGTTCTTCAACTTGGGGGCCTAGGAGGTGGGATGGGTAAAGTGGCCGATGACCTGGAACACAGTTTGGCACAATTGCCAGCAGTTTCCAATCTATAGACCTGGGTCTGAATCTCAGCTTTGTCACCTGTAACCTGGTGACCTCAAACAAGCCACTCAGCAACATGGTGGTTGGGAGTGTGGGCTCCAGACCCCAGTGACCTGGGTTTGAATCCTTCTCTACCTATTGGCTGTGCAGCCTTGGTCAACACTCATAGCCTTTGACTCGGTTTCCTGTTCTGTAAAATGGGAAAAGCATTGGTTCTTATTTCATAGAGAGGTCACTGTGAGGATTAGATGACATTCTACATACTTAGAACAGGACTGGGGTATGGTGAGCTCTTTGTAATGTTGGAGATTTTTCCTTAGCCCCAGTTTCTTCCTCTCTAAAAGGAAGTTGAGAATGCTTACCGTGCAAAAGGACTATGGCTTCAGTGATTTAGTGTGTGTGATAGCATTTGACATATTGTAGATACCCAATAAATTGCTATTATCAATGCTAATCAATAGAAGTTCCCTTGACAACAGCTCAGTGCCTGAATAAACTTAAAAAAAAATCATCCTTTTTATTTTGGGGGGCTGCATCGGGTCTTAACTGGGCATGCAGGATCTTTCGTTGGGCGGTCAGGGTTAGTTGCCTTGAGTGTGTGGGATTTTAGTTGCCAGATCAGGGCTCAAACCTTCATCTCTTGCCTTGGAAAGCTGATTCTTAACCACTCTACCACCAGGGAAGTCCTTCGTCCTGTATTTTTCTCTGCGGAGGAAAAGAATGTAGTTACCCCATCCGTGCACCCACTCACCCTCCAGGTCCCCTGGGATGGGAAACTCTTGGGCTCCAAGAGACGCTAGACTATTTGTTGAGCCTGGAGCCGGTGGCCTGCCACAGCGGGGCCAGCAGAACACCTGGATCGAGAGAGCTCCAGTTTCGCTGCATGTTAGCTGTTGGCTTGGGTAGCACTTGCACCAGCCTCAGCTTCCTCTTGAGAGTGCCCTGGACTGCAAGATCAAACCAGTTAATCCTAAAGGAAATCAACCCTGAGTACTCTTGGGTAGGACTGATGTTGAAGCTGAAGCGCCAATACTTTGGCCACGTGATGCAAAGAGCCAACTCATTGGAAAAGACCCTGATGCTGGGAAAGATTGAGAGCAGGAGAAGGGGGCAGCAGAGGATGAGATGGTTGGATGGCATCACCAACTCAATGGACATGAGTTTGAGCAAACTCCGGGAGATGGTGAATGACAGGGAAGTCTGGCGTGCTGCAGTCCATGGGGTCGCAAAGAGCAGGACACGACTGAGTGACCGAACAACAACGGCTTCCTCACCTGTACAATGAAGCTGAGAAATCCTGCCTCACTCCCTCATGGGCTATGGTGAGGCTTGACTAAGCAGGGATATAAAGAGTTGCCCATGGCCCATGACATATAGGAGTGAGGGTGACAGGCTCTCCACCCCCCTCACCCCCATTCCTTCACTCCCCACACCACCCTGGGACTAGAGGTGAATCTCTGAGCTAAGTCTATTTCTGACCTCCATCTCTGCCCTGCCCCCTGCAAACCCATAGTTTGCAGGGAAGAGTTTAAGATGCCTTCGGACTCTAGAGCCCTGCATGGACTGGAATAGCTGAGGAGTCACCCCCACTCAACTCCCTGGCAAGTCTCCTGGCCACTGTTCAATGTCCTACAGCAGGTGGGACTTTGCTGGGTCAAGGTGATGAGCTGGCTCTGCTGTCCCTGGGGGTGGAGATTCCCCCTCAGCATGCCCCCAACACATCCCATCCGGCCAGCAGAGCTGCTGTGGGGACACGGGGAGGCGGGCAGAGGGTCAGAATTGCCCCTCAGGGTCCCTCACGCTGAGGTGCAGTTTTTCTCTCTGAGCCCACCTGAGGAGGCAGGCAGGGGCCAGGTTTAGCATTTTTATCCCCATTAAGTTGACTGGTTGAATTAATTAAATCAACCCTGAATATTCATTGACAGGACTAATGCTGAAGCGAAAACTCAAATACTTTGGCCAGCTGATGTGAAGAGCCATCTCATTGGAAAAGACCCTGATGCTGGAAAAGATTGAAGGAAGGAGGAGAAGGGGATGACAGAGGATGAGATGGTTGGATGGCATCACCAACTCGATGGATATGAGTTTGAGCAAGCTCCCAGAGATGGTGACGGACAGGGGAGCCTGGGATCCTGTAGTCCGTGGGGTCACAAAGAGTCTGACATGATTAAGCGACTGAACAACAACAAACTAATCAATTAACTTTTAAAAGCCAGGTATTGAACCTGCCCCCTTGGCAGTGAAAGAGCAGAGTCCTAACCACTGGACCTCCAGGGAATTCCCTTGTCCCCATTTTAGAGTGAAGGAAACAGAAGCTTCAAGAAGAAAAGCGATCACAGAAGCCCTGAACATGAATGTCCACAGCAGCATTATTCATAAAAGCCCCAAAGTTAGAAAGAACCCAAAGACCCATCCCCAGATAAACAGATGAACGTGTGGTTTATGTCTTTATGTGGTTCACCAGGAAATAGAACATGATTCAGCCATAAAAAGAAATGACGTTTTGATAGAGCTATATGACAGCTGGACTTGAAACCTTGAACCTTGAAGTCACACTGCTAGGTGGAAGAAGCCAGTCACAAAAGACGGCATATTACCTGATTCCACGTATGTGAAATGTTCAAAAGTGGCAAACCCATGGAGATGGGAAGATTAGTGGTTCTAGGGGTTGGGAAGGGTGAAGCAAAATGAGGAATGACATCTAATGGGTACAGAGTTTTTTTGGGGGGGTGATGAAAATGTCCTCAAGTTGACTATCGTGATGTTGCATAGCTCTGTAAATACAGTAAAAGCACTGACTTGTCCATCATAAACAGATAAATTATATAGTGTGGGAATGACACCTCAATAACACTGTTAGGGAAAAGGAAGACAGGCAGCAAAGCTACCCAGGATGACAGCAGAAAAGCAGGAGATGCCCTGGGGTGCACTCCTGGGTGCCCCCTACCCTACCTGGGTGAGGGTGGCAGGTGGCAGGGAGAGAAACTCGGCCTCCCTTTCTCCAGGAAGCAAGGCGGTCCTGGGCTGCCCACTGCACAGTTTTCCCAGGCCTGGTATTGTGCTTGGCAGTGACAGCCTGTGCTGGGAGGTCTCGGGGGGTGGAGGGGAGGGAAGGAGGTAGGGGAGGGGCTGAGGCGGTCCACAGCTGTTGCCAGGGAGATGCAGCTGAGCTAGGCCCTGCTCTGGCCAGCCAGGCCTCTGGACCCAAGACTGAATGAGCCTGGCTCTCAGGTTCCCTGCGACGTGGGCAGTGGGGAGGGGTAAGGGGTACTATCCAAGGCAGGGGTGGAGGGCAGCCTCCTCCTTCCCCTCCCGCAGTGGGCCAGGCAGAAGAGGGGAAGGGGAAGGAGATGGAATAACAGCAGCGATAGAACATGTATGCCTTCACACTCCCCATCCATCACCCCACCCACCCTGGGAGGAGGTGGGGAGTTGGCCTTCGGGAAGGGGTTGGGGCTGGGATCGCCCCTCTCTCCTTCCTCTGCTGGAAAATGAGGATTACGAGAGCCCCTCCTCCAAGGGCATCAGTGAGGACGACATGGGATGGAGTGTGGGAAGCACTGAGTAGGTGCTAGATGAGAGGGTGCTCCTCCCAGGCAGGGTGGCTAAGGTGGGCATGGGCTGCGGGGGGAGAGGGAGTGGGTGAAAGGAGAGACCCTGGAGCCAACCCACTCTTTATTCTCAGCTCTCCTGTTTTCCCAAGGGCTCGCCCACCCACTAGGTCCCTGCCCTGCCCCTCATAGTTTCTCCTTTCATTTGGTTCCTGTGTCAGTACTTTAAGGCTCTTGCTATTATGACCCCACTTTGTAGGTGAGGACACTGAGGCTCAGGGAGGCTGTCACTCACTCAGGGCCACACAGCAATTAACGTCTGAGCCAGAGCTTGAACCAGGGCAATCTGACTCTGGAGCCCTGGAGTGGGGAGTCAGGCGTCCTGGGTTCAGTCCTTGTATTGCTACTGACTTGCTGTGTGACCTTGGACAGAGTCTTTGCCTCTCTGATCCATGCCAGAGCCCTGGACTTGAAGAAGCTGCACAGTGCAGGGTAGCCTGGGAAACTAGAGAGAGCCAAACAAGGGGATGCAGAGCAAGCCTCCAGCTCAGATTCTTTCTCCAAAATGTTGCTGCAGAAGGGGGCAAGAGAAGACAGGGCTTTGATCGTCTGAATGCTATATACAGTCTTTACAAAAAAGTCCTTTTTAAGTCTTTATTGAACTTGTTACAATACTGCTTCTGTTTTATGTTTCGATTTTGTGGCCACCATTCATACGGGATTTTTAGCTCACTGACCAGGAATAGCGCAGCACCCCCTGCAGTGGAAGGTGAAGTCCTAACCACTGGGCTGCCAGGGAACCCACAGAGTCTTTACAGAAATTGTTTTCCATTTTTAAATCTCCCAGTTGCCGTAAAATGCTGAAATTACAATTGTGTCCATTTTACAAATGAGGAAGCTGAAGCTCAGAGGAGTTAAGTGACTTGCCCAAAGTCACACAGCAGGTAAGTGACAGAGGCCAGATTTGTCTCAAAGCAAGTGGTGTCTTCCTCTGAGGATAAGTTCCCAGGAGAATTTTCCCTGAGAAAGCAAAGGGGAAATAACTGAGAGCAGAGAACTAGATGTGTTTGTAGAACATTTGGTTCAACTCAAACAGAGCTAGAGCCTGACCCCCAAGGGATATGGTGTGCCTGCCTGGGGCCATCTCTGGCCTGAAATGATGCCCTTCAGGACTAGCAGCTGGAGGGCAAGAGGACAGCCTGAATCCCAGATGACCCAGGATTGACTCCTGGCTCTAGAGTGTCCTAGCAGGGTGACCCTCCCTTAAAACAATATATTTATTTATTTAGATATTTGGCTGTACCAGATCTTAGTTGTGGTATGTGGGATCTTTAATTGCAACATGTGGGATCCAGTTCCCTGACCAGGGCTCGAACCCTGAGCACCCTGCATTGGGAGCTTGGAGTTTTAGCCACTGGACTATCAGGGAAGTCTCAACACTTCCTCTTTGAGACTCACTCTGGTGGTGGTTTACTAAGTCGTGTCCAAGAGTCCATGGACTCTTGTGACTCCACGGACTGTAACTTGCCAAGCTCCTCTGTCCATGGAATTCTCCAGGCAAGAATACTGGAGTGGGTTGCCATTTCCTTCTCCAGAGACTCAGTCTACCCATCTGTCAAAGAGCGTGAATCATAGTCCCTGTCCAGGTTCCGAGAGGAGCCAAGGAGCTGTGTCAGTGGTGCCCCTGAGAGTATTTTGGTTCTGACCCTGCCAGCCAAGCTCCTCTTCATTTCCCTGCATGAAGATCAAGCCCCAGCAGTCCCGCAGACAAAAGGCCAGGGGAGGTAAAAATAAAACATCAGAGCTGTTCAGAGATAACCCTAGGCAAGGTCCTGATATAGCGTCATGGGGCTGTGAATGGTGATTCAGCCACATCAGCAGGTGACCGTCAGCCTGGTGCTGCTGGGGCTCCTCCAATTATGCACTCCCCCAAAAGAACTGGGCAGGAGATGGCTGTCAGAGTCTTCTGCTGACCCTGTGAATCCCTTTCCTTTTGGGCAGGTCAGGGAAATGAAGCTGGCTCAAACACCCGGTGCTGTGTGACCTAGGGCAAGCACCTGCCCTTCTCTGGGCCTCAATTTTCTGCTCGGCTACATGAATCATTATTGATCCAGATGACGCATGAGGGTCACTCCGCCTCTCCTCTGAGGTGGTCAAAAACACACGCGTAACTGAGTGTGATTGCCAGGCACTGGGACAACAAGCAGGAGAAGAGACAGCCTTGCCTTGAGAGAGCCCGGGTCGGGGGGAACAGACAGACAAGCAGAACACAGGGTGGTTGGTCACGGCAAGATCATGGCCACCATCGATGGATTAGTAACCACGTGCCAAGAGGCGTGCAAGCCCTTTGCCCCCTTTCCTCATTTATTCCTCACAACAGCCCTACAAGGTAATTATCACTATAACCCCATTCTTCAGAGGAGTAAACTGAGGCCCAGAGAGGTGAAGAGTCTTGCTGGTGTCACACAGCCAGTTGGGGCCCGCACTTTAGCACCCTAGGCAGGGGCGGGACAGAGACCTCAGGCAGGGAGGGAGGGAGGGAGGACCCTCCGGTCCCTGCAAGCTCCGGCCGCCCCTGCAGAAGGAAGAATGGGGCTTGGGGTTCTATTCCTGGCTTTGTGCTGACTCAGACTGTGACCTTGGGTGAGTCACTTGCCAACTACGGCAAGCTTAAAAACAACTCCCTCCATAAAAGCATCCCAGCCCAAGCCCCTACTGAGAAGGAGCAGACAGTGGGAGGCGTGGGTCCAATGACTTAGGGGGAAGGACAGGGAACACAGGGTGATGGGGGAAGGGCTTTCCGGACTTTGAGGTCTTACCCAGGAAGGGCCTGAGGAGGGCGAGGAGACAGCCTCAGGACCACCAGGCAGAAGCCGGCTCTTTCCCAGTGCCCCTACCCTCTCCCAGCCTCTCAGACACTCCTTAAAATACACCAGTGCCAAAGCTGCTGGAGCAGCTGGAGGTGACCTAATTAAACCTGGTTCTTTCCCTCTACCACAGCGTGTGTGTGTGTGTGTGTGTGTGTGTGTGTGTGTGTGTGTATATGTGTGTGCGCGTGTGTGTATGGAGGGGGCACTGCCCCAGCCAATACTCGAGCTTAATTGAGACCCTTTAACTCTCCTCCTTGTCATGTCCCCAGGTTGCCCTGGAGGGCTCCTATGATTAAGGCCTTTGGGCTTCGTGGGCGTTAGTGAGGGTATGGATGCCAGGATGGGCACCACGAGAGAGCCCTGCTCACATCCCAGCCCCGCCAGGCTGTATGAACCTGGGCAAGTTGCTTTCCCACTCTGAACCCTCCTTGGAAAGAGGAATGGACTGGTCAAAGTCACACTTAAGAGTGGCTGAGCTTGAACTCAAATCAACAGGATCCATGGGATTTCCAGCATGCCAGGCCACTTATCCTGGTGCCCATCATTTCGCTGGCTTTGGGCAGGAGGGAAGAGCCGCCCCATTGCTTCTTGCCTCCCATCGTAATGGTCTGTGTGGACAAAGGTCCGAATTGCCCCGAGCCCTCCCCTTCCCACCAGGCTTCAGGTCCTGGCCATGCTAGTTGTGACCAGTGTGATGAGCTCAGCCAGGCCCTGAGCGCCCTCTGCTGGTGCCACTCCGGGGGACTTGCCTCCAGACCAGCCTGCGGGTTTCCCTCCCTCACCAGCCAGCAGTGTGGGACCCCCGAGTTCCTCCTAGGGCAGCTCCCTCCATGGCCAGCGGACTTTCGTGACCACTGCCCATCCCCTCTCGCCAGGCTTGGGAGAAACCTCTGTGGCCAAGATTGTCCTCTGGCCTCTCCCAGGCCCTTGTGAGCTGGTTCCTACTTACACCTGTCTTTTTTTTTTTTTTTTTGGAGGAGGGTCAGACAGACCCAGAGGGGTGGGGCAAATATGGGAAATGAATGTTTTTGGAAAAGACTTCAAGGAAATGCTGGGGGGAGGAGAGATCCAGAATTTGGAGGACTCAGAGGCTTCTGAGATAGAGTCAGGTTTGCAGGACAGGCTCCCCATCCCCGAGGGGGCTGCAGACAGCCCCCTTCCCAGGGAGAGGCCTCCCCTGGAGCCCATCCAGGCAGGCATGCTGCCAGCCTCTCAGAAAGGTGGCCCACCCTCCACCCGGGTGCACTTCCTCCTCCCCTCCCCCAGCCCCAGCGGATGCAGCAGTTCACAGTCTGTATTTATTATTGTTCTCGCTCCCCGCGGCCCCCTCCCCTCTCCCTGAGAAGAGTCTGCAGGCTGGCAGATTGGCAGGAACCTGCTGTCTCCCTTGTGGGTGCCAGCATCACCCCTTATCTCCACCTGGACTCCTTGTGCCAGGGTCAGGCCACTTGGGGACTTGGCACTACTACCCAAGGCTGCCTGAGTCCCTGAATCCCATGGCAGGGGACCCAGCGGACCCTGGCTGATCACCCCTGCCCTCCAGGGGCTGCGCCCTGGCAAGGGTGGAGGTCCTGCCTGGGAGAGGAGTGGCCTTGGGAGCAGCAAAAGCTCCTGGTGGGGGTGGCTCCAAGGCCAAGGGGGAAATAATAGCGTGGAGCCACCTCTCCAAGCCAATTAGCCCAATTATCCCCAACACATCACGGAAGAAACAGAGTCAGGATGAGACAGCTGCTCCAGGTCCAACTGTCTGCCTGCCACCCCGCCCCCGCCCCCGACGGTCCCTCCCTGGCCCCAGCCCCAAATGCCAGGGGGAACGATCCATGTCGCTCCCTGCTGCACTCTGCTTTCAGCGTCTGGTAGGAACCCAATTATTTTCCAGTCATTTCTCTTTCCCCCTGGTTCCCAGACAGGAGGCTGCGGCTACGGCTTGGCAGGTGTCTGCTGTTCTCTGCCTCTTGAGCCAGACACAAGTCCCAGACATACACACACACACACACACACACACAGACGCCCTTTCACGGGGAACCACCTAGCCTCAGCTTCCCTTGGGGGCCAGGCAGAGTGAGGGAGGGGGGCGGGATGGCCGGGTGGGCTCTTCCACGCTCACACATGCCTGCCTCTCCTCTGTAAACTGGACTGGGCTGGGCCAGCCCAAGGGGAGGGGGCCCACCTTCCCAGAGCCTCCCCCCGCCACCATTGCACCTCCCTCTGCCCCCATCGTTAAAGCCAGTTTCCGGGGCTGGAGCGCCTGACGCCCCAGGATCTAGCCCCTTACCTCTCCCTGGCGGCCGAGGTCCCACACAGCCTCCTGCAGCCGTTCAGACTCGGCCTCTCTCTGGCGTGCTCGGAGCTGATGAGCAGGGATGGGTCTGAGAGATGTGCTGTTTCTGACTCTGTGTGTGTGTGTGTGTGTGTGTGTGTGTGTGTGGGTGCGGCACCTCAGGCCCCTCACTCACTCACACACGCCTTCCTCCTGACGTCAGGAAGAGCAGGAGGGAGGGACCGGGGTGGGAATTTGTACTCCCTGCTTAAAGGGACACCGGGCCCCTGAGTCAGACACGGGCAGTGTGAGAGAGTGAGCTGCGTCTCTTGGGGCCCCCGAAGCTTCTTTTTCTGGAAAGTGGCTTTTATTGCCAGGCCAGGGTATAATTTGCCCTGCCAGGTGGGAGTAGCTGCTGAGGAATGCAAGGGGGAAGAGCTTGGGGACAGCCTGCATTCCTGGCAGTTAGAGAGCAAGGAGGGTGGTGAGTGTGTGTGTGTGTGTCTGCCAGGAGGCCGTGGGGTGGAGGGTGAGTCTGAAAGAGTGGAGGCCGCAGCAGGGCCCCAGTGACTCGCCACCTGCCCTCTCCCTTCTGTCCCCTCAGCAGAGTGGCCCCTGCCCTCTGCTCTCTCTCCCTCCCTTGGCTCTGGGATCCTCCTCAGTGAACCCATGTGGGCAAGTCTAGTCTCAAGAACTCATGTCTTCCTCTGTCTAGCCCATGACAGACCCTGAGCTGTTTCTGCTGGGTTGAACTAAACTGAAGAGGCCCCTAAGGAAGTGAAAGGTTACACAGGCTACACACACACACACACACACACACACACACACACACACACACATGACTCCACAGCCTGGGAAGCCCTGGGTGTGAGTCTCAGCCCTAGCGCTTCCAAGCTGGGTGACCTGGGAAAGCTTCTCATTACTCTGGTCCCCCATGAACTCTAGAAAGCGGAGAAGGAGGTCCTTGCTGGGGGGGCTGTCGGAGGCTCCAGAGCAGCCGGTGTACAAGCCTGGCTGGAGGAGGCCCACCCCAGACTGGCTCCTCATCCCCCTACCCATCCCTTCTCCTCAGGAAAGAAGAAAGTCTGTCCTTCGCATATCTTTAGTACAGCTGACGCAGCCTGGCATTTTCAAAAGAAGTCTTATTAAAATAAAAAGGAGCAGAGAGTTTTAAGGAGACCAGAAAGATACAAAGACCTAATCAAAATGGCTAGTAAGAGGCACAGAGGGCAACCCAATGAGCTGGGTGAGTGCATGAGTCAATGAACAAATGATGTGGTCAGAACTGCAGGAAGAGATCTTCTCTGGCACAAGGGCAGTGACTTTTTAAAAAATATTTTTAAAATATCTATTTATTTATTTAGTCTTGCTGGGTCTTAGTTTTGGCATGTGGGCTCTAGTTCCCTGACCAGGATCGATCCCCGGCCCCCTGCATTGGGAGCACAGAGTCCCGGCTACAGGACCACCAGGGAAGTCCCAAAGGTAGTACTTGAAGTAGAGAAGTCCTAAGTTGGTTCAGCCTTGAGTCTTGATGGCTGCACGGTGGATTATAGGCCAGCAGAGGGAAGTAGTCAGGGAGGACCTCTCTGGAGTGATGATGTTTAAGCTGAGCCCCTGGTGACAAGAAGCAGCCAGTCTTGCCAGGGTCTAGAGAGAACTGTGGGAAGAGGGGGTGGTTTGTCCGAAGGCCCTCAGGTGGGTGTGAGTGTTGGCATGCCAGAGCTCTGGGAAGAAGGCTGGTGTGGCTGGAGGGGGCGCCGAAGGGGAGAGGTAGGCCCTGAGTCTGGAGGCTGAGAGGCAGGGCCTCAAAGGCCGGCTCTGAGGAGGTTGTGGCTTGGTCCGCTGTAGACCAGGGCCAAGGGCCTTACCCCTCCCTGCACATCCATCTTCCCCTTCTCTGAGGCCCTCCCTGCCCTGCCGGCGGGCAAGCATGTGCTGCGGCTGCCAGGCAGCCGGGAGCCGTGAATGAAGGAGGCTGGGCTGAGGTTTGAAGTAGTATTATGATTATTCTCCACGAAGACGAGAGGGCACAGCTGTTCATTCAGGAAATGAGCAGCCCAAGGCACCGCCCACCCACCCACCAGCAGCTGAGTAACAAAGAAATCATCTGCTTAAAACCAGGGGCTCCGCCATGCAGGCTATTTCTGTGAAAACCCAAGAATTCAAAAGCTCACCCCCTAGAAATCCTTCCTCACTTGGGTGAGGCTGTAGAGGTGGGTCAGGAGAGAGAAGCCCCTTAGTCCTGTTGGTTCCAACTGAACTTTAAAATCCCCATTTTGTTACTGACGATCAGCCCACCCGTGGGGCCCCATCCTGGCCTTCCATGGCCTTGAATCCACAAAACCCTTTAAGGTACATACACTCCTCCTAAGGTGTTGGTGCCACTTGACAGATGCTGAAACTTTGGCACAGAGAGTTTAAGAAACTTACCCAGCACCACACAGCTGGTAATGGAGCTGGAATTAAAGCACAAGAATTCTGGCTTCGCTATTCTTGTTCTTTCTGCTATATCACACTTCTCTGAAATGTCTTCAGTTCCCTGGACACCCGTATCCTCTGCTGTGGGACTCATCTGCTGCCTGTACTACCAATTTTATTTTTATTTATTTATTCATTTTAAATTTCACTGGTTTGTACAGCTCTCCATAAGCATCCTATTTATTTATTTACTTTTCAGTTAATTCATTAACTTGGCCGCGTTGGGTCTTTGTTGCGGCTCATGGGCTCAGTAGTTGCCTCCTGTGAACTTAGTTGCCCTGAAGCACGGGGGATCTTGGTTCCCCTATCCGGGATTGAACCCTCAGCTCCTGCATTGGAAAGTGGATTCTTTTTTTTTTTTTTTTAATTTTTGGCCTGGGTCTTTGTTGCTGCATGAGGAAGTTCTGCATGTCATGCCCTGACACCAAAAAACAAAACCAAAAAAAAACACTGCATATTCAAGGAACTGAGTGTTTCTGATGTGCCTGGTGCATAGAATAGCAGGGCAGAGGCCATGCTGTGTGGGGTCTGGGCGGGTGCCTGACAAGAAGTCGGCTCCTCATCTGAAATGAGACGGTGTCGCTGGCAGCCTCACAGCTCGTCCAGGATAACGGTCAGGGCAGGCAAGATGTTGGGGGAGTGGGATGCTCTCCTGGCCTTGCCTGGGGCTGGAGCCTGCCCTAAGGTGCATGGGTGAGCATCTCCTTGCGCTGTAGCTGCCTGGATCTCCTCAAGTCACTAGGAGGAGCTCTTTGTGATGAGAAGAGGGGGGTCCCTGACCCGCGGCCAGCCTCCCCCGCACCCCTTCCCAGAAGGTTGGGGCTGGATCAGCCAGGCTGACCCCCAGCTGACCTGGCCTTCGGATGGCTGTGAGGCGGGCCTCGATCAGCCATCTGCCCTCAGATACACGGTCCTGAACACCTCCAGCCTTCCCAAACTGAGCGCTCCTTCCACGCTCACCTTCCGAGCGAGGCCGTCCCTAACCGCCTTGGCCAGAGGGGCAGTCGCCCCTCCCTCACCATCAGATTTTGCATGTGAGCTTTCTCAACAGCGGGGCCTGAGAGAGGACCTGCCTCTGTTTGTTTTCCTATTTCCTGCGGGTCCTCCTTGCCGGAGCACAAGCCCTCCAGAGCAGGGCCTCCTGCACAGCAACCCTAACAAACATCTATTGACTTTTTCTACTTTGCTTTCTGGCTTAAACCAGAACAGAGAGTAATGTCCTGGGACCCTCTGTTTAGGTCCCTTCTAGGACCACCGTTCCCAGTGCTCCTCAGCTGTCCACGGCAGGGTCTGTGTCATTCTGGGCCTTTCCAGACACGGTCAAGGGCATCATCCTGCTCCTCAGAGCCTCCATGCCTTGAGAACCTGGAGAAGGCCCTCCGAGAGCTCAGAATCAGGAAAATCTAGATACCTGGTTTGTTTATATTTTATAATTGAAACGTTCCTAACCAATTAAAATTGGTTAGTTTTTTCTTTTTTGCTTAGTTTCTATTTTGGGCTTCTCTTGTAGCTCGGAGAAGGCAACGGCACCCCACTCCAGTACTCTTGCCTGGAAAATCCCATGGACGGAGGAGCCTGGTAGGCTGCAGTTCATGGGGTCGCACAGAGTCGGACACGACTGAAGCGACTTAGCAGCAGCAGCAGCTTGTAGCTCAGTTGGTAAAGAATCTGCCTGCAATACAGGAGACCCGTGTTCCATCCCTGGGTCAGGAAGATCCCCTGGAGAAGGAAATGGCTACCCACTCCAGTATTCTTCCCTGGAGAATCCCATGGACAGAGGAGCCTGGCAGGAGGTCCCAAGAGTTGGACATGACTTAGTGACTAAACCACCCACAGTTTCCACTTTATAATTGAGATGTTTTTCTCTTTGTTTTGACTGCAAGAAATCTTGGAGCCAAATTCTTCCTTTGTCAATAGCAAGTTCATTCACAGGGCCTTGCGTAGCTCAGGGTTAATATTTTATTTTCCTGCTCCGATGTAATCATCCAATAAATATTTGTCCTGGGCTTATTGTGCACTTGACACTTTTCTAAGTGCTGTAGTGGGAAATCAACAGTGAACAAAACAGACACAAACCCCTGTCTTCGTGGCACTTACAGTCAGAAAGAAGGAGAGAGGCAGTAAAACAACCTAATGAATAACTATGTCACATGTCGGGAGACAGTAAATGCTTATGGAAAGCTATTACGCAGGGAGGTGAGGGAGGGAGTAGGGGGTGGTGCTGGGTGGTTTGCAATTTAAAATGGGAGGGGTGGTGCCAGAGAAAGCATCATTGAGGTGACATTAAAGCGAGGACCTAGAGGAGGTGAGGAAGGAAGACATGAGGGTGCTGAGAGGGAGAATGTTCTAGGGAGAGGAGACAGCATCAGACAGAGGCCGTGAGTGGGGAGGATACCCAGGGTTTGAGAAACAGCCCCTAGGCAGAGGCATGGGTGCACGCGGTCATAGGGATCATCCGTGCACCCCTCAGGGCTAAGAAGGCCATCCCAGGAACTGGCTCTTCCTCCAGTGAGATGGAGCATTGCCAGGTCAGGAAAGGAGGACTGAGAATTTCTGAGTGACACTTAATTTATTTTTTAAAATTAGTTGACTTATTTGACTGCTCCGGGCCTTAGATGTGACCTGTGCAACCTTTCGTCACAGCCTGCAAACTTAGTTAAAGCCCGAGGGAATCTAATTCCCCAACCAGGGATTGAACTCTGGCACCCTGTGTTGGGAGCATGGAATCTTAGCCACTGGACCACCAAGGAAGTCCCCGATGAAGTCCTTTTTGAAGATGGAAAGTCTAACAGGAGAAGGTTTGTGGGGGAAGAGATGACAATTTTGGCCCAGGTGAAATTTGAGTCTCCAAATGGGGATGTGAGCAGACAGGTGTAGAGACTGCTCAGCGGAGTCCTGAGGCCGCCCACGTCTAGAGGTGGGGAGATGAGGTGGGAGGAGGACCCGGGTGTGGGGGAGCAGGGAGTGATCAGCCGGGATAAACGCCTTGAGCACCGAGAATTGCCACTGGATTTGCCAGTGTGGATGCCATTGTTGACCTTGCGAAAGCAGCATGGGTTGAGAGATAGGTCCAAAACCCTGAGCGGAGCAGGTTGAAGGCAGACAAGAAGAGAGGATTTGGAAACAGTAAATGCAGATGACCCCTCCAAGAGGTTGTGCTGGTAAAGGGAGCAGAAGATGGGGCAGTAGCTGGAGGGAAAGGGGGCTGAGAGGGTTTTTTTAAGATGGGAAAAATTCTTAATTGCTTTTTTTAATTTAAATTTTATTTAGTTTTGAATTTGAATAGGTAATATGTTCACATGGTACAAATTATAGTAAGGTTAAAACAATCACTGCACATTTTGCACGAGAATACAAAACTATGTTCATCGCTCAGTCCTGACTCTCTGCAGCCCCATGGACTGTAGCCCACCAGGCTCCTCTGTCCATGGAATTCTCCAGGCAAGAATACTGAGTGGTAGCCATTCCCTTCGCCAGGGGTTCTTCCTGACCCAGGGATCAAATGTGGGTCTCCTGCATTGCCTTTCCTTGGTGGCTTAGGCAGCAAAGAATCTGCCTGCAATGCAGAAGACCTGGGTTTGATCCCTGGGTCAGAAAGATCCCCTGAGAAGTAAATGGCTACCCATTCCAGTATTCTTGCCTGGGAAATTCGTCAACAGAGGAGGCTGGCGAGCTATAGTCCATGGGGCACAAAGAGTTGGACACAATTGAGCAACTCAGGACACGCCTAGGGATGGGAAGTCCCTAGCAGTGAGGACTCCCGCTTTCCCATCTCCCAGCCAGAGATTTCAACAGGCTGCTCCTGAGATTCTGATTGGTGACCCTAAGGGGTCAAAGCCTGTGGACACTGTGCCCCATGCTCCCACACATCACAGACTCTGAAGGGCGTTTAAACCGTTCTCCCTCCTACCCGGTCCCTCTCCCACATCCCTCAGGCATTCAGTTCCTTGCCCTGGAGACAGCCAGTGTGATCAGTGCACACATACCTGCATGAACACACAGACATGCACAAACACACAGACACAGACAGACAGACAGACACAAACACACAGACACACACACAAACACACAGAGACACACAGACACAAACAAACACACAGACACACAGAGATACACACACAGTCACAGAGACACACAACAAAAACAGACCCCCCCACACACAAACACATAGACACACACACAGATACATAGACATTCACAGAGATACACACACAGACACACACAAACACACAGACACACACACAGACACACAGACTCAGACACACAGACACACACAAACACACAGAGACACAAACACACACATAGACACACACACACATAGACACACACACAGATACATAGACATTCACAGAGATACACACACAGACACACACAAACACACAGACACACACAGACACACACACACAGACTCAGACACACAGACACACACAAACACACAGAGACACAAACACACACATAGACACACACACACATAGACACACATACGAAGATAAACACAGTCACAGAGACACACACAGAAACAGACCCCTCCACACACACAAACACATAGACACATACACACAGATACACAGACACACAGAGACACACAGAGACACACATACAAACACACACATAGACACACAAACACACACAGACACACACAGACACAAACACACAGAGATACACACACAGACACACAGAGACATACACACACAGACTCAGACACACAGACACAGACACACACAAACACACAGAGACACAAACACACACACAGACACACACAGAGATAAACACAGTCACAGAGACACACACAGAAACAGACCCCCTCCACACACACAAACACATAGACACACACACACAGATACACAGACACACAGAGACACACATACAGACACACACAGACACACAAACACACACAGATACACAGACACACATAGAGATACACACACAGACAGACAAGCACACAGAGACACACACACAGACACACACAAACACACAGAGACACACACAAACACACAGAGACACACACAGACTCAGACACACACACAGACACACATACACAAACACACAGACACACACAGAGAGATACACACACAGACTCAGACACACAGACACAGACACACACAAACACACAGAGACACAAACACACACACAGAGATAAACACAGTCACAGAGACACACACAGAAACAGACCCCCTCCACACACACAAACACATAGACACACACACACAGATACACAGACACACAGAGACACACACACAGAAACACAGACACACAAACACACATAGATACACAGACACATATAGAGATACACACACAAACACACAGAGACACACACACACAGACACACACAAACACACAGAGACACACACACAGACTCAGACACACAGACACACACACAGACACACATACACAAACACACAGAGACACACAGACACACAAACACACACAGACACACACACAGTATTATTTTTCTCCTTTTGACATGAATAGTAACATCCCATATAGACTGCTCTGTGTCTTGCATTTTTATATTAATAATATATTCTCAATATCATTCTCCATCCATACACAGAATACATTCTCATCCTTTCATATGGCTTTGTATTATTTTCTCAGTGGTACACCATGTATCTTTTTTCATCCAGCCCTCTATTGATGGACAGTCATCTGAGATGGGTTCTATTATTATCTCCACTTTGCAGGGAGGCCATGAGCTGCTGAGAGGTTCACCGGCCGCCGCTGCTCAGCTAGTGCGCTGCGGCGTGGGAACTCCATGCCCTTAACCACCCATTGGACTCTCCTCCTGGATTAGTTTCCAACTCGATTTCTCCCTCACTCCTCTGTTCTTAGCAATTATTTTGGTATCCTTTTGTTCCTTCAAATAGCACATATTTACAAGCCCTGACCTTGTGCCAGGCACAGGGCTAGGCCGGGAGGATGGAGAGGGACACGACAGAAGAGTCCTGGGCCGGCAAGGAGCTGGCAGACTAAGTCTTTGTGCGTTTTTGTCAGCAACCTCAAAGCATCCATGGAACGACGCAGAGAATTAATAAGGAGATCTGGTCCCTGTTTTCACTAATGAGGAAACCAATCGTGCCAACAAATCACTGTTACAACCCCGTAAGCTGAACACCATAAAAGAAGCCTGGGAACCCAAAACAGTGAACTCCATAGCCCTGGCCTCTTCGCCCCAACCTGGCCCTCCTCCAGTTTCCCATCTCAGTGAAAGGCCTCAGGCCTGGGCTCCTCCCACTTCCATCCCCAGGTGCCGCACCCTATCTGAGACCACCCCCTAAAGACCTCTGGACTCGGCCCAACTTCACTCTCCATGGCTACCAACTTGCTAGGGCCTCCTCTTATAGGGGCCACCCAGTAATTTCCCGCCTGGTGTTCTTTTCTCCACCAGCCTCCTCCCACCTACTATTCCTTCAGCTCATATGTCCGGTGTCATTTCCTGGTTCTAACCTTCCAAGGCTTCCCTTTGCTGCCCTTGGGCTAATGAGGTGGTGGCATAAGCCCAGTGGTTAGGAGGGCCCTGGAGTCTGAATTCCAGCTATGCCACTTATTAGCTGTGTGACCTTGAATGACCTACTTAACTTCCCTTTGCCTTGTGCGCGAGTGCGTGCTAAGTCGCTTCAGTCATGTCCAACTCTTTGTGACCCTATGGACTGTAGCCTGCCAGGCTCCATGGGATTATCCAGGCAAGAATTCTGGAGTGAATTGCCATGCCCTCCTCCAAGGGATCTCCCAGACTCAGGGATCAAACCCAGTGTCTCTTAAGTCTCCTGCATTGGCAGGTGGGTTCTTTACCACTAGTGCCACATGAGAAGCCCTTTGCCTTAGATGAGGCAAACTGAGATGAGATAAATGATAGTGAGATAAATTAGATGATGATAATGATAACCCCTACCTTATACGGCTGGTGTAAGAATTAAAAGTTAATGAACTTGGTGGTCCAGTGGTTAAGAAATCTCCTTGCAATGCAGGGGATGTAGGTTCCATCCCTGGTCTGGGAACTGAGATCCCCACATGCAGTGGGGTGTGGCCAAAAAGTTAATGAATATAATAATAAGGCCTTTGTGATCTGGACCCTGCCTAGGGGTCTTCAGTCTGACCAGTTTTCATCTCCTCTATAAACCCACTGAAACATTTTTTGGTTTTCTCAAAGCCTCTGGCCCCGCCCTCCCTCTCCTTCTCCTAACCCCTATGAGCTTAAGCTGGGCCTAGAAACCAGTTCTTCTTCCCCACTGGATTTCTAACAGCTGTCACATAGTGTGTTGAATAAATGAATGAGAAAGTTATTACATTTGGGTTCTGATGGATGAGTAGGAGTTTTTCAGGTAAAGAAGTGTTCAAGACTGGGCTATAAAAGGACCTTCTCCATCCTTGGAGCTGGAAGCTTCCAGTGACTGGAAGACAGAAGGGAGGTTAGGCTGGAGAGGAAGGTTGGGCTTAGTCCAGAACTTTCTGTGTAGACAAAAGAAATCCTTGAAGGGAAGGCTTTTGTGACAGTGGGTGGGTCATCTGCAAGAAAGACTGAGGCCAGGAGCTTGGATGTGTGGTGGCTAAGCTCTGGGGCAGGAATGAAAAGCCTTTCAGGGCAGTAAGTTGTGGGAATGAAATGAAGAAGGAAAACTTCGAGAGATTTGAGAGAAAGAATTAATATGATTTCCTAAACACTTACACTGAAGGCATCTTAGAAATGATGTTGGGCAATTGTGGGAATAAAGAACTAAAGTCACATTTCCTCCCAACTTCAAGAAGCTCAAATCCTAGGAAAAGCAGACACACCTATAAATAATATAGATGCAGAGAAAGCCAAATTTGGTCACTGCAGCCAGACTTACAGAGATATCCCTATATGTGTAAAATCAGCAAATTGAAGGACCATGCATTTCTGAGTGCCTCTGTCATGTACTCCAAGTCTCTTTTTGTTTGTTTAAAACATACTGCAGGGACTTCCTTGGTGGTCCAGGGGTGAAGAATTTGCCTTCCAGTGCAGGGGATGCAGGTTCAATCCCTGGTTGGGAAACTAAGATCTCAGAGACTTCAGAGCAGCTAAGCCTGCAGGCGGCAACTACTGAGCCTTGTGCTCCAGAGCCCACAGGCTACAACTGGAGAGTCTGTGCACCACAGTGAAAGACTCCCCATGATGCAACAGAGATCCTCAGTGCTACAACTAAGACCCAATGTAACCAAATTAATAAATATTTTTAAAAAACCACACACAACACCCTGCAGTGTATTCCCATGACCCACCAACTTTTAGAGACTGTGTAGTGTAGAGATTCCGGTGGGGCCCACTTCTTCCATTTAGCAACCCATGATCTTAAGTTACTAACTTCTCTTAGCCCAAGCCCACGTTAGCTACCATAGGAAGATGAATGAGACTGGAATGCTGGGAGAGAATAAAATGGGGCTGGAGGCCTGTGGGTAGTGTCAAGATCCTGCAAAGCCTTGTGAGCTACCAGAAAGGTTTTGGATTTTATTACTAGTTCAATGGGAAGCCATGATCTTCATCATTCAGAAAACTAAGATCATGGCATCCAGTCCCATCACTTCATGGCAAATAGATGGGGAAACAATGGAAACAGTGACAGAGCTTATTTTGGGGGGACTCCAGAATCACTGCAGATCGTGACTGCAGCCTTGAAATTAAAAGACGGTTGCTCCTTGGAAGAAAAGCTCTGGTAAACCTAGACAGCATATTAAAGAGCAGAGGCATTACTTTGCCAACAAAGGTCCATCTAGTCAAAGCTGCGGTTTTTCCAGTAGTCATGTATGGATGTGAGAGTTGGACTATAAAGAAAGCTGAGCCCCGAAGAATTGATGCTTTTGAACTGTGGTGTTGGAGAAGACTCTTTTTTAAATTTATTTTTTACTCATTTGGCTGTGTCTTAGTTGCTGCATATGGGATCTAGTTCCCTGAGCAGGGATCAAACCTGGGCCCCCTGCATTATGAGCTTAGAGTCTTAACCACTGAACCACCAAGGAAATCCCATGGAGAAGACTCTTGAGAGTCCTTTAGACTGCAAGGAGATACAAACAGTCCGTCTTGAAGGAAATCGGTCCTGAATAGCCGTTGGAAAGACTGATGCTGAAGCTGAAACTCTAATACTTTGGCCACCTGATGCAAAGAACTGACTCATTGGAAAAGATCCTGATGCTGGGAAAGACTGAAGGCAGGAGGAAAAGGGGATGACAGAGGATGGGATGGTTGGATGGCATCACCGACTCAATGAACACGAGTTTGAGTTAGCTCCGGGAGTTGGTGATGGACAGGGAAGCCTGGCATGCTGCGGTCCATGGAGTCGCAGAGTCGGACACGACTGAGTGACTGAACTGAACTGAATGGGAAGCCACTGGGCCTTCCCAGGTGGCGCCAGTGGTAAAGAAACCGCCTGCCAATGCAGGAAACATAAAAGATAGGGGTTCGATCTCTGTGTCAGGAAGATCCCCTGGAGGAGGACACAGCAACCCACTCCAGTATTCTTGCCTAGAGAATCCCATGGACAGAGGAGCCTAGCGGGCTACAGTCTATAGGGTCGCAAAGAGTCGGACATGATTGAAATGACTTAGCACTCACGAGAAGCCACTGAGGGGTTGTTTTCTCTTTATTTTTGGTCCCAATTTATTATTGCTTCTCAATTGAGATTTAATCTGCTTACAGTTAAATGCAAAGATCTTAAATGTTGAGTTGGGTGAGTTTTGACAATTACATACATCTGTTAAAAGGAGACACAGAACATTTCTATTATCCGAAAAAGGTCCCGCCTGCCAGGTTCCGGTTAATTCTCTCCGTTTCCAGAATCCGGTTGGGTCTAAGCAGATTGTGTTTGCGTTTGGAAAGGATCACTCGGGCAGTAGTGCTGAGGACTGTCTGAGACCAGCAAGGAGAGGACGTACAGGCTAGGCGAGAGCTGACTGGGTGGCACCGAGGTCGCCTAGCAACCTGAAAGCGTTGTCTGAGGGTTTTGACAGCTCCGCGCAGGCCGAATGGGAGGCTCCGCCCCCGCCTCGCCCCGCCCCTCGCACGAGCCGGTAGGCAGCCCCGCCCCACGTCGGGGGCGGGCCGAAGCTTCTTATTGGTCGGCCCTCCGGAAGCTACTGGATTCGGAATCTCGCCCTAGGTCTCGCTGCCGCGGGCTGCGTCTGGGTACGCGGTGTTTGGCGACGGCGCGTGGTGAGGGGCTGCATGTGGCGGGCCGCGCGCCGCTCTGGCTCAGCCAGGAGACCTCCCCGCCGCCGCTGAGCCTGGCTGAGACCTCCCCGCCGCCGCTGAGCCTGTTTTCTTTCTCTATCGAATCGGAGCGCGCCCCGCACGGGACACCCCGGGCCCTGCGGCGCAGCCCGCCTTACCGGCCTGGGGACGGGTATCGCCTATTGGGACGCCACAGAGCGGGCTCGGGGATCCCTACCGCCGCAGGCCCCGGTGCGTGACTGATCCTCCGGCTCCCAGAGTCCCCTGCCCAGGCTGGGATGTTTGTCCTCGTGGAGATGGTGGACACCGTGCGGATCCCCCCGTGGCAGTTTGAGAGGAAGCTCAACGATTCCATCGCCGAAGAGTTGAACAAAAAGTTGGCCAACAAGGTACTGGGTCCGCGGGGTCGCAGGCAGGCCTTTAGCACGGGAAGGGCCAACACTGAGTACCCGCCCGCCGCCGGCCTGGCCATGCCAAGTCTTGGCGTTTGGGCAAGGAGCTTAACGTCTCGGAACTCGGTTTCTTCACCTGTGCTTGGGATGAACTCATCCTTTACCCCACTAGGATGTTGGAGAGAATCAAAAATTGGGTTTGAAAAAGGCTCTTATAGTTGGGGAATATTTCCAGGGACTGCGGAGCCTGGTGGGCTGCCGTCTATGGGGTCGCACAGAGTCGGACCCGACTGAAGCGACTTAGCAGCAGCAGCGTCCCCACTTCCAAATTATTGATAATTTGCAGTCTAAATCAAGTCATTTACCCCCTCTGGGCCTCGGTTTCCATTTGCAAAATGGAAATAATCATTGTCCAACCATGCATTGTTGCTGTGACGACGGGTGGTAGTTCAGCTGTCAGGAGGTTTAGCCATTCATTCCTTCAAAAGAAATGTTTGTGCACCGTTTACGTGCCAGGCCAGCATGCCTTAGTGCCAGTCAGAGGCCTTCCCTCTGTCTTTTCTGAAGCAGTTATTCAGTGCCATGTCACTCTTTCCTTCTTAGCAGTCGCCACACTCTTTCCTTGCTTGTTTACTTGGTTACTGTTTTTCTCTTTTCCTGTATGAGGGCAGTGACCTTTTTTTTCTCCACAGGTAACCCCCATAGAGTCTGGGCACAGAGCAGATGTTCCATAATTGTTTGTTGAATGAATAAAACAGACACGCTTCTACTCTGCAGTGTGGTGGGGACAGCAGATATGAACAAGAGACTCTCACAGTTGAGTGTGTGATGACCAACTGAGATAACTATTATGGGCTTCCCTGGTGGCTCAGAGATTAAAGCGTCTGCCCGCAATGCGGGAGACCCAGGTTCGATCCCTCGGTCGGCAAGATCCCCTGGAGCAACCCACTCCAGTATTCTTGCCTGGAGAATCCCATGGAGGCAGGAGCCTGGTAGGCTACAGTCCATGGAGTTGCAAAGAGTCGGACATGACTGAGCTACTTCACTTACTTACATTATGACAACAGGTCTTCTCATAAGCCTGTGCAATGAGGGGACTTCGCCTTCAATGAGGGAGACAAGAGGCTTTGCTAGAGGGTGATACTTGAGCTGAGATCTGGTGGTGAGGAAGAACTCATGTAGGGGATTCCAGGCAGAGTAGAGCTATACAGGAAGCAGAAACAGCATGTGCAAAGGCCCTGTGGCAGGAAGGAATATCAAACCTGTCATAGCTTGGAGGAGGTTGGTGTGGCCAGGACAGAGGGAGAGAGGGGAGGGCAGGCTGGAGAGAGGTGGGAGCCAACCCATACAGGGCCCACAGGACCTCACTGGAGTGACGGCCTTCATCTGTAGTAGGCTGAGAAAGAGCCACAGGAAGAAGACTGGCTGGCTAGAGACTGGAGGCAGGCCCCTGCCATAGAGGCTGAAGTCACAGAAGGTGGGGTGTACAGACCTGGGGCATTGTTGTTGGCCAGAACTCAGAGTCCTTAGTGGATGGTGTCTGCTTACTTTGTAAGGTACAAGGAGAGGGGGCCTCTGAAGGAACAAAGAGAGAAGATATGAAAAGTCCAAGAAGGGAATGTAGTCCTTTTGTGGCACAGTGCCTTCTCTGACCTGTTCAGACAAGTATTTCCTTTTTTTTTTTTTTGGTTGCTCCTTGAGTCTTGTGGGATCTTAGTCCCCCAGCTAGGGGTTGAACCCAGGCCCTCAGCAGTGAAAGTGCAAAGTCCTAACCACTGGACTGCCAGGGAATTCCCAGACAAGTATTTCTGCATTTGAATTACTAAGTCATTTGAGAGGAGACCTCACAAAAGAGGTCCAAGGCCTGTCTCCTTGTGCTTCCAAAACCAACCAGACTCTGAGCCTCACTGTGTTGAGGTCTGGCCAGGACTCACTTCTCTGAGCTCCTTGGTAATCCGTAAACAGTCCTGCAAGGTCTCTGTTTGGGATGTGATGATGCTGGTGTCAGATAAGCAGACACCGAGCGGCTAGTCCTTTGGAGCTTCGTGCGGTGGAAACGGGGTGTGGACGTCCTTGGCCGGTTTTGCCCAGTCTCAGGGCCTCCTGTGTGTCACTCTGCCAGCCTCCATCCCTGCGGCCATGTCTGTGTGTCTGAGACTTTGTGAGCAGAACAGCGACTAGCTGTGGTTCTAACACTCTGAACTGTGAGCTCCGGGATGGACTTGGGACCTTGGAAAAGTGTAGTTTTAACCTGGGGTTCCCCACCCCAGTCCTTGCTACTAATAGTAATGATCTTTGATTGGAGAGGGTTCCTTCTAGCAGGTGAGCTGGCTACTGAGCCAGGCGCTTCACATCTGTTCTCTTTCGATTTAACAACCCCACAGCCTGGTATGTCCATTTTTGCAGATGGGGAAACCGAGGCTCAGAGAAGTGACCTTGTGGGCGGCACAGGGAGTGGCGGAGCTGCTGTTGTGACTTGAATCTGTCTTGTCACCAAAGGCTTTGTTCTTTTTAGAGCTCTTCTCCTACTGGAGTTCCTTACTTACCTCAGGCAATGCCCCAGTGCATTTAAAATGGGGATACCTGCCCCATGGAGGGGGGAGGTGCGGATCTCAGGAGAGACTGCCCGGGGAGCTGGGCCTTGGAGTCACTGGGTGTGTACATGGACACACACAGGTCGTGTACAACGTGGGACTCTGCATCTGTCTGTTTGACATCACCAAGCTGGAAGACGCGTACGTGTTCCCAGGGGATGGTGCGTCACACACGAAAGGTGGGTGCCCTCTTCTCCTGGGCTTTTCGGGTTTCTTGGGGCTCAGTTTTCGCTGGGGGGTCCTGGTCTGGGGTTGGGAGATCTGGGGTCTAGTCCTGAGCACTCTGCCAGGAATTTTCTGGGTGGTATGGGCAGAATCTTCCCATTTCTGGGCCTCGGTTTCCTGTCTGTAAAGAAAGAGGTGGGGACTTCCCTGGTGGTCCAGTGGTTGAGACTCTGTGCTTCTACTGCAGAGAGCACAGGTTCAGTCCCTGGTCAGGGAGCTAAGATCCCACATGCAGTGCCACATGACCAATAAAAAGGGGAGGTGGATGAGGTGATTCTTGAGACCTCTCCAGCTCTGAGGCTGTGGCTCTGTCTGTGCACGTGTCCCCTGTGGTCCTGTGTGTTGTTGGAGCCCCGCTCTGCCTGGCGTCAGTGCACTCAGGTAGGGGGAGTGGACAGATAGTGGAGTCGGCATTGCTGAATAAAAGTGGGGAGAGTGAGGAAGGGCACAGGAGGCTGCTTGGGGGTGGGAGACCTTGAGGGACATCAGGGCACATGGTTAAACTCGTGGCCTCTGGGTTCAAATACCAGCTCTGCTGCTTGTGTGCTGTATGTCGTAAGCGGAAAAGGCAGCCTGTGTTTCCTCTTCAGTAAAAGGCAGTTAACAGTAGACTAAGTTACAGGACTGTCGAGGGTTACTGAGTTAATACATGCAAAGCTCTCAGGACAGGACCTTGGCTTATAGTGAGTCCTGATAGCTCATTGATTTGAATTGTTCCTCTGATTCTGTTGGTCAGCTCCGTGGTGGTCTTCTAGGGTGTAGAGTGGTCTCAGGTGTCTGATGGTTGGCACACTGGTTGGGTGGGGGGCCTCAGCTGGGCTGCTCATCTCTGCTCCACGTGGTCTCTTCTTTCAGGAGGCAGACAGACTGGGTACCAAAGTGCCTCCGGGCCGAGCCTCTGCTCAGATCCCATTGGCCAGAGCAGGTCACGTGGCCAAAGCCAGCATCAAGGGCTGGAGAAGGACTCCTTGATGGGAGGAGCTGCCGTCACTTTGCAAAGGGATGTGCACCCCATGGGAGGAGGGCTCTCAGGGAGGAAGTGGGGTGTTGGTTTCTCTCCTGCCAGGACAAACCAAGCCAGAAGCAGAGGGCTGGGAGGCTGTTGAGATGGTTTGGGGCTAGTCAGGGTGTAGACATGCCACTCGCCATCAGCTGGGCGCTCGCCCATCGGCCCCAGACCCTCTGAGTCAGAATCTCTGGGGAGGGCCCCGCAGTGATTCCCACCTAGCCCTGACCCCTACTGGGGCGTCAGCCTCGGCACAGGGATATCCGAGCATTCCAGAACGTGCCGCGAGGCTGCCTGGTGTGTGTGTCCAGGAATCCGGAGACATTTCATTCACAAGGATGCTTTGAGCTCTGAGTTGTGTGTGGACTGAGACGGTCTCGTGAGCAGGAAGGTCAGATGGTGATGTGGAGACAAGGCCATGCGGGCCCTGTTTACAGAGAAGGACGCCGTCCAGCTGAGTCAGTCTCTGCTGCGGAACAGGGGCCTTGCTGTCCAGGAGACAAGTGGTATGGGGGCCAGAACTTCAAGAGAGACTGGAGAAAGGTTAAATGTGCGGAGATCCTGTCCCTTTATTGGGTGGTTTCTGCTGTTTGGCATCATTGCTGGTTTTCTGACTGACCCCCTGTGCCTGGGTGCCCAGTGTTCCTGGGAACAAGGTGCAGGGGTAGAGTCCACATGGACCTGGGGTTGAATTCTGGCTCTGACCCCCCTGCAGGGGGACCCCGGGCAGGTGACTACCTGGCTCAGCCTCACTTTTCTTGTCTGTAAAATGGAGTAATACTTGTGGCAGTCAGGCTCCTCAGGGCCCATGGAGCATCGTGCAGGGCGAGTTGTTGATCTGTGGTGGGGTGGTGGCCAGGCTTTAAGGCTGACCCCAGGCCCAGACCCTCTTCCCCCACTGCCTCCCCAGGGTGTGTTGAGGGGTGCTCAGCACTGGGGGTGCTGAGGGTGTGTTGAGGGGTGCTCAGCACTGGGCCTCTGCCTTTGTTTAGAGGGTTGGTCATTCACCAGTTGCCTTCTACTTCTGTTTTACCCGGCCAGGTTACTTTACCTATCTCTCTGAGACTCACTTCTGGGAAAACAGTATGATATTCATAGTACCTGCCTCACATAGAGATTACAAGGAGTCAAGGAGAAAAACCACAGGAAGCCTGTGGCCTGGCACCTGGCACATAGTAAGTGCTCGTGAGGTGTCAGCCTTTTGGTTTGTGACACTGGCCCCGCCTGGCCAGCCTCATCCCGTGTCACCGGGTACTTTTACCTGCACCAGGCCCGTGTGCCCCATGCCCTCCAAGCTGGGTAGACTTGTCCCCCAGGAAGTCCCCCCTGACCTGCCCACTGCCCCCACCTCTGGCTGAGCTGGGGCCCCACTCATGGCCCCGGAGCAGCCTGTCTTGTGCCTACCATTTGCTTTGTTCTCTTCCCTTTTATTTTCTTTTTAAGCTGTGCTAGAACGTAACATTTACGGTATTTAGCGTATAGTTCCGTGACAGTCAGTACGTTTACATTGTTGTTTGACCGTCACCACCGTCCATCTCTAGCACTTTATTGTCTTCCAACACTGGATCTCAGTCTCCACTAAACACCAATTCCCCGCTCCCCTCTCCCTACTCACCCCCTACCCCTACCCCCACAACCACCGCTCTACTTTCTGCCTCTGTGAATTTGGCTCCTCTTGAGTGCCATCAAGGTATTTGTCCTTTGCAGACACTCAGTGCGTCCTAAGGCAGCCCTGCTTATCCTCGGCTACAACTACAACAGGTCTCCTTCTTACTGGCTCTTCAGACCCATCCTTTTTGACTTTTCGGGTTTCCTACCTCAGGCTGAACATCCCTAGAACTTCAGGGGGGACTCTTGGGAGGTGGCCCCCAACACAGCACTACCCCAGCTGGCCCTCCACCTGGTCTGTGACTTCCTTTTGGTTTTTAAGTGAGATATAATTCACATACTGTGAAATTCACCCTTTTAAGGCATACAATTCAGGGGCTTTCAGCATTGTATATTCACAGAGCTGTGTGACTGTCACCATTGTCTTAATTCTAGAATATTTTTGTCACTCACAAAAGAAACACCACGCCCATTAGCCATCACTCCCTGCCCTCCACCAGCTCCTGACAACCACGCATCAACTTTCTGTCTCTGAATTTGCCTCTTCTGGACATTTCCTATGAATAAGATCCTACAGTGCTGGCCTTTTGTGGTTGGCTTATTTCCTGCAGCATGATATCCTCAAGGTTCACCCTGTGGTTCCCTGGGTTAGCCCTTTATTCCTTCCTGAGACTGAGCAGTCTTCCATTGCATGGCTGTATCACAGTGTGTTTATCCATCCGTCCGTCCACGGACTCCTGGGTTGCTCACCATGTGCTTTGGTTGTGGTCGTTCCAGACTTGAGCTCCCTGGGCGCGGGATCACGTGTTGTCCTGCCCCAGCGAGCTGCGTGCCCAAGCCCGGCCTGGCACAGCCCTGGCAGAGGCTCCGTGGGGACTTATTAAACTGAGCTGATGGAACTGGGTCACATGGGCAGAGGGGATTTTTCCGTTCTGTGCATTAGGGACATCGGCCCTCAACTGCTCTCTCCGAGGTCAGTGTGTGGCTCTCTCGTCTCGACGAAGGTTCGGACCGCTGTGCTTGTCCCCTCACCGGGAGGGAGCCGCACCAGCTGCCCCCTGTCCTCCCCCCACGCTTTCCTGCCTGGTGGAGTCATGGGGAAGCAGCCTGCAGGGAGCTGGGGTGGGGGGCAGGTGGACCCTGCTGTCTTTGGGGTGAGCCAGCAGACCAGGCAGCTGAGGGCGCTGAAAGCAGAAGCCTGTGTTTGGAGGTTAAACGGGGGGAGGCAGATTCAACACCGTGGCTCTGGGTGGTGGTTCAGAAAGGCCTGGAGTCTCCCGCTGGCAGAACAGCTGTGTGGCTGTGGGCAGGTTATTTGACCTCCCGGAGCTGCTTGCTTCCAGTGGGGACCCATGACACTGACACTGGCGGATTGAGATGGGCCCTGGGCGGCTAGGCGGGGGCAGCTCGTGGTTATTATCTAGCCCTGGCGGAGTTCAGGCCCTAGACACCGTATGCCGCTCTGCAAGGGGCAGTGGTGATCAAGGGGCGGCTTCTGCCAGGGAGTCTGTGATGTGGGCACAGACCCTACCTGATACTTTGCTTGGGCTCACCTGAGTAGGGACCACCTAGGGCAGAACCTGAGAACCCACAGAGGCATTGTTGCCTGTTTATTGGCTCCCGCCAACCTCCCCACCACCCAAAATTTCAGGGCATTTTTAGCATCCTGTTCCAGGTCAGAGCTGTGCCTGGGGCAAACTTTGCCGGTCAGCGGGAGATGGGGAACTTGTTTCCAAAACTGGTTCTCTCTGCCAGTCGCTTCTGCCCTCGTTAGAATTTCAAGGAGAGAGCCCGGAGGAAGGCTGAGATTGATTTTGGCATCACTGATGGCCAGGATGTGGGCTCAGGTGTGACTGATGGATTGGGAGCGGGCCTGTGTTTCAGGGCCAGTGCTGCTGGCTTCTTGTGGGGGCCAAGCAGAGGCCTTGCAGGAGATGGGGTTAGGGTCCCTCCGGCTCAGCTAACGGGTCTAGGCCCATGGGGGAGCCTGGCATGGACTGCTGGGTGGGCTCTTGGTGTCACCATGGGGGTCAGTGTGCCAGTGAGTAAGGGTGGACACTGGCAAGCACAGGCCACCCCCAGCCGGAGTGGCCCTCGCTCACGGCCTGTTCATCACTGCCGCGCCATCTCCGTTTCCAGTTCACTTTCGCTATGTGGTGTTCCATCCGTTCCTGGACGAGATTCTGATCGGAAAGATCAAAGGCTGCAGCCCGGAGGGGAGTGCACGGTAACGTTGGCCCTGCGTCCTCACGCGAGACCTGCGAGCATGCCGGGGCAGGCGCCGGGCCCGTGGCCTCTCCAGGTGGTCAGGGGAGCGGCCACCTAGATGAGCAGAACCTTCCTGACGGGGTCCTCGGCCGTCCATCTTGTAACAGTGCGGACCCAGGCCAGCTCGGGGCCTTGGCCAGGAGGCTGAGACGCCCTGAGGGAGGCACCGGAGCTGGCGGAGGTGACCCAGGCCGCTGGCCCTGGTCGTGCGGGGTCCACCTCGGGTTTGGGTGGCTGCTCAGGCCGGGCAGAGGCGTGGGGCTCCGAGGTGGAGGAGGGGTCCCCAGGCAGCACAGACTCAGGGCTGGCCTGTCTACTCACGTTGTCACCTGCCTGTCTTCCAGTCTCCCTAGGGTTCTTCGACGACATTCTCATCCCTCCAGAGTCACTGCAGCAGCCGGCCAAGTTGTATCCTCCCAGGGTGAGAGGTCACGCCCCTCCACAGGAGGGTCCCCATTCCTTGGGGTGGCCCTGGGGCTGCTGACCTCTGTCCACCCTTCTCGTTTGCTCCCGAAGCACGGACCTGCCTGTGCGTCCCACACGGGCCGCAGGGCCTGCGCCTGCGTCGGGGCTGCCACGCCTGGTTCCAGCTCGCCTCGCTCGGGTTGTCCCCTCAGGAAGCATCTCAGGTGCCTCCCACTGAGGCCCCTGGCCGGCCCACCGCCCCTCCTCGGTGCACGTCTGAGGGCCTGGAGTCTCTCCTGGCTCCCCCATTGTCCCCGTCCTGGCCCTCGCCCTGCTGCACTGGGGGGCTGTTTCTGTGGGTGCTCCCCAAGACTGCTCACCGGGAGAGACCCCATCTTGTCCCAGCTGTGCCCAAAGTGCCCAGCAGGGGACCTGGCAGTGAGGAGAGGCAGGACCCACCTGCGGGGCTGCCACTGGAGGGCAGTATGTCCCTTCATTGTGGATCTGCTGAGGGAGGGGCCCCGGTTGTGTATGTGCACGTGTGCGCGCGTGTGCATGCATGGTGTGTGTGTACATTTGTGTGCATGCGCACGTGTGTGTGTGGTGTGTGTGTACACATGCACAGGGCCTGGGGCAGGGTCTGTGTGTGACTCTGGAACTTGTCAGAAAACCTGCCCGGTCCTGTTGGAAACCGGGAAGGTTCCTGGGCTGCCTGCCGGCAGAGAGCACAGTGAGACGTGCAGAGGCATGCGGGATCGCACTGTGTGGCCGGCGCTTGGGTCGACCGTGGGGCCTGTGGAGGGCGCCCTCCACGCGTGCTGTTTCATTACCTCCCCCACCACAGCCCTGGAGGGCAGGCCTCCCTAGCGCCCCTGGTATACCGATGGGGGCCCTGAAGCACAGAGGTTGGGCCTGGCCCCCAGTGGGCGGTGAGCTGAGGTTTGAACTTGGCAGCCAGCCTCTGAGAGGGCACACAGGTGGAATCCAACCCCGGGCACTGAGGGGCCGTGATCATTCCCAGGTGGAGGTGCAGCTTGCGCTCTGCTCCGAACTCCTTCCGCTCTGATGTCTGTGTTCCCAGCCTGGGTCCTGGCACTCTGGTCACTCCATGGGCTCCAGGCCGGCCCGACCTCGCCTCTTGTATGTGGGGCTGAGCCCTCTCTTCCTGTGACTTCCCAGGCAAAACATGTCAGCCTGCAATTGGCTCTTCCTGGGGGGGTGGGCACTATGGGAGGAACCCCCCGCCCCCAAACCCAGGGCTTCCTCCCTGGCCTGGTTGTTGCCTTGACCATGTGCCGCGCCCAGCGACGAGGCAGAGCAGGTGTGGGTGTGGGAGTACGAGACGGAGGAGGGCGCCCACGACCTGTACATGGACATCGGCGAGGAGGTCCGCTTCCGGGTGGTGGACGAGAGCTTTGTGGACACATCCCCCACGGGACCCAGCTCGGCCGAGGCCGCCTCTTCCAGCGAGGAGCTGCCCAAGAAGGAGGCTCCGTACACGCTCGTGGTGAGCTGTCCTGATGAGACCCTGGGGCGGGAGGACCCAGCAGGTGGGGGTGCCGTCCTGCTGTGGCATCTTGGGTGGACCCTTCTTGGGGAGCCCAGTCCCCGCGGGCCAGGGCAGCAGTGGTCCTTGCGGCGGTGTCATAAAGCTGCCACGCTGTTGGGGAGGGCGGGTGAGTCAGGCCCCTGCCCGTGAGAGGACAGCACCAGCCGGACAAGGCTGCTGCTGAGCTGGCTGCATGAGGAAGAAACGGGGTGGGGGAGGTGGGGGGAGGGACAGGACCCTCAAGGCTGCTCCCACTGCAAACCCGAGTGGCCTGAGGGCCTGGGGAAGCTGAAACCACCAGATCTGACTTGGGTCCCTTGTCTTTTACCCTCACAAAGCCAGACACAACCCAAGTGGGGTTTCAGGGCCTGCGGGTAGGGTTTTTAGTGTAACGTGGGGCCCAGGTTGTTCACTTTCAGGGCAGCTGTCTTTGTCAGGAAGAGGGGTGGCGGTCCCCTCTGCATGATTCGGAGGCTGGGGCTCACGGTCACTAGGCTTTTCTGGCAGGACTAAACCACCAGGGGCTCAGGAGGGCAGGCCTAGGACTGGCACGCTGGTGCCCTTGTGGGCAAGCATACAGGTGAGGGGCCAAGGGCTGTGTCCTTGCTAAACCAGCACTTTCCTTACAGGCCTCAAAGAGGCTGGAGCGAGAGGGGAGTCCACCTCCCCTCTGGGGTGCTGGTGTGGCTCCCAAGTGTTCCCAGAGCCTCCTGGCTGGCTGTGCCCTACCCTCCCTGGGGCATCACCTAGAAGAGAGGGCCCCCTTTGCTTCCTGTTTGAGTTGGCTCCAGGCTGAACGGTAGATGAAGCACGCCGGTTCCCTCTCCCCACCCTGGCAGGGATCCATCAGTGAGCCGGGCCTGGGCCTCCTCTCCTGGTGGACGAGCAGCTAGCCCTGCACTGTGACCACGGACCCTACCCGGCCCTCAGGAAGGAGGCGCAGCTGGCCCTGAAGACCAGCACCGCTTGTGCAGACGGGGAGCGGCCTGCGCCCTGCCAGGTTGTCCCCTCCCCTGCCCCTCCCAGAGCTATGCGAGTGCCACGGTCCCCACGGACGTCTGCCTATTGGTGACAGCAAAGACATTTAATAAATGAAGACAGCGTCACCCAGGAGGGCCACCCTTGTCTCAGTCATCTACAGTCACCAAGTTGCCACAGCCAGGACAGCACACCGTTCCTGACCCCAGATCACATATAGAGATGACCTAGAGATGGGACTTGGGGGTGAGACGACCCGGCCGCCTCAGGCCAAGCTCTGGGCCAGCTGAGCCTGGCGACCCCACAAGTAACCCAGAAAGCAAGAGGCTGGCCCGGGCCGGCTGCCAGGCGCTCATCAGCCTGACCTTCAAGGGAAACCACCTTCCTTCTCACCGGTGTGTGGAAGGCGGGGGCCTGGACTCAGCAGCTCCTCAGGAAGTGGCGGTGGTGGGCTTTCCTGAGCCAGGGGGTGAGGGCTGGCGACCTGCTGTGGTCGTTTTCCCACCAGTAGTGCAGCAGGGAGCCTTGGGCTGGCTGTCGCTTTGCGACCTCGGCCACACTGTGAACACGCCGTGGGTCTGTCTGCTTGTGATTTGAGGTCCTGGAGGCGGGCCTCATCGTTTACTCAACAGAATGGCTTTGCCAGACTCCTCCTGCCCCTCCACTCATTTCTGCCAGAAACCTCTCTTGGGACCAGGACATGGTTTTATAACCTCCACTGGACACCTTGTTTCCGTCAGGCAAGTCTTGTCCTGATGAAGGGGTCGCCGTGGAGCCTGCCTCCCACCCTGGCCTTTCAGCTCATGTGGACACAAGGGCCTGGAGCTGTGGGTGGTGCCAGTGGACAGTGCTCCAGGGAGAGGAGCCGTGCCTGCTGCTGCCTGGTGCCAGGGGGTTGGGGCAGGGCACACGGGGACTAGCTGTGACCTTGGACGTGGTGGCCAGTCTGTACGACAGACAGACACACACTGCGTGTCTGAAGGGCAACTCAAAGCCCAGGGGAAAGGAGAGGCTCCATATTGGGCCCAACCCCCCAGGCCCCTCAGGGAAGCTACTGGAATGTGGGGATGGGGAGGGGAGGCTGCCCCGTGGCAGTGGGGCTGAAAAGCAACTGCGGTGGCGTGGCCCTCGGGGTGCCCACTGACCCTGGCTGTGAAGGCCCCCGCCCCTTGCCGGAGCTGTAACAGCAGACACCACCACTCACACAGCAACAGTCACTGAACGTGAATTCTTATTTTCCTTGTAAGAGCAGAAGGATTTTTTCAAATCCTTCAGCCACCAGTGAAATGAACAGGCAAGAGAAAAACTTTAGATGGGCGTCTGTCATCAAAAATAAATACAGTTGCATGAAGCTGCTCAAGATCTGAATTGGACTAAAAACAGGAAGACGGGGGGTTGACACGCAGTTAAGAGCCTCCCCCACCCCCGGCTCGGGCACTCCCTGGGCCGAGGGGAGGAGGGCAGGAGGCCCAGCCACCACATCTCCAAGTGGAGCCACGGCTGGACCAGATCGGATCCGGTTCTGGTGACGCGGAACTGCCCTTGTGACACCGGAGCCGGGTCCGAGGAGCAGGTCGGTGGGCGGCAGCGGCGGAGCGGGCCCTCACTTCTGCAGCTCCTTCATCCTGTTGAGCGCACTGCCGGCGCGGAACCACTCAATCTGGGTCTCGTTGAAGGTGTGGTTCAGGAGGATGGTCTCCTGGGTCCCATTGGGGTGCTTGATGATGCACGTCAGCGGCTGCGAGGAAGGATGCGTGTGAGCGATGGGCCCTTGGGAACACAGCCCTCGGTCCCACTAGAGGCTCAGGAGGGTGGGCCACCGCTCCGGGGCCTGGGGCCAGCAAGGTGAACCAGGTCCTCGGCAGCTGGCCCTGGGAAAACCTGGAGGCCCTGACTCCTGGGACCACAGGGCCCTGCGGGGTGTGGGCTGTGGCCGTGGAGTGCCAGGCCTGGGCCACTGACTGGATGGAATGGGTGCCTGAGCTGGCTTTATCTTAATCTCTAGGAAGGCATTTCCTTCCCTCTCAGGGGTTACCTGGAGAATTCAGGAGCCCTTCTAGAAGCTAGAACAAAGGCTCACGGAAGGAGGTACAGGCAGGGCCAGGTATAGGAGGGCAACCCTCCCCTCCCTCTCAGGACGGCTCTGGGAGAAACAAATGGGCTTGGCTGGCCCACCCTCCTTCCCTGCCCCCTGACCTTGCCAGGGGCAAAGTCCTTCAGGCCCTTGATGGTCAGCTTGTCCACAGGGTGAATCTTGTTGTAGTCAGCTGGGTCAGCGAAGGTGAGGGGCAGCAGGCCCTGCTTCTTCAGGTTGGTTTCTAGAAGGCAGAGGGCAGTAGTCCATAGTGGGCAGGTCCCGTCCCTCCCTTCTCTGTGAGGAACCTCACCAACCAAGGCCAGTAAGGGCTCTGGGAGGGTCACCCCAGGTCCTGCCACGTGGGGACAAACCTGGGTCACTGACCGCGAGGGCCAGCTTGGTCGTTCTCGCAGTGACGTGGGGCTCCAGGCAAGTGTGCTTGGATGCCTAGGTTTCCCTGAGGCCTCTGACAATCAGAGATGGTCCTCTGACCACGTGGCCTGGACCTCAACTGCTCCAAGTGTGGAAGCGAGACCAGTATATGCCCGGGATGGGGAGCTGCCATGTCAGAACCGACAAACCTGAAGGGGCAGAGGCTGGAGGCGGGGGTGCTGTGGGGTCTCTGTGGACACACCCTGGAGACCAGCCACGTGGCTCCAGCCCCACCAGGCACTGTGGGCTGGGTGACCCTGGGCTGCCAGTGAGGGGAGGCAGGCGGGGCTGGGACCGGGCTCCTGCTCACCGTGGATCCTGGCGAAGCTCTTGGTGATGATGGCCCGGCCCCCGAGGGTGGCGAGGCTCCAGGGCCGCGTGCTCCCGGCTCGAGCCCTCACCATAGTTTTCATCTCCAATCACCACCCACCGGATGCCGTGTTTCTGTCAGGGGTAAGGAGTGAGTTTATGAGGGAGAGGGTGGCACTGGGCCACCTCCTGCTCAGCCCTCAGGCCTCCTAAGGCTCACAAGTCAAGGGGCCAGAGCCCCCCGCCTCACCTGCACCCCAAGGACAAGGGAAGTTAGAGCTGAATCCAGCCCCAGCTAGGCCCTCGGAAGACAGGATGAGACAGGGCCTGGCTGTCCACAGGGCCTGGGAAGGTGTGACCCACCCTTGTGTGACCCAGAGCTCAGGGCAGCGGGGGAGACAGACATGGGGCTGCCTCGACACTGGGACACCATTCCACTGCACAGCTGCAAGTGTGGACGCCCCCTTCTCTGAGTGGGAGTGCCCGACCTGGCCACCAGCAAGCACCAGCTCTGCCCCACCTTGTAGTAGCGGGCAGTGTCAGGGACAGGACCGAACTCCTGGGTGACGGCGTTGCGCACGGAGTTGGCCTTGCCATTTTCCACATTGATGGCGCCAATGAGCAGGTTGTTGGAGATGTTGTCCAGGTGCCCACGAAACTTGAGCCAGGGGCCGGCAGCCGAGATGTGGTCGGTGGTACACTTCCCTTTGACCTTGGGTGGGTGAGCAGAGAGAACAGAGGTCGGGGTGTGGGCTCAGTGGTGGATGACAGGCCCTCTGGAGGCAGGCGGTGGGGACAGGAGAAGCGGGTCAGGCTCTGACACGGGTTGCAGTCTTGGCATCACCACGCTTTGGCCAAGAGGGTTCAGGCAAGGCTGTCCCCTGCCCCTCAAGGGGGCAGAGCCAGGCACAGAGGACCCGTGTGTTTGCTCACTCGCCCTTCAGCCCGAGGCCCCCAGGTAGGAGATGCCCAGGTTGGGAGACCACCTGCAGATTCATGCCAGAGACAGACGAGCCCGGGGACGTGTCTGGGTTCTGCCTGGTGACCGATCAGTTTTGTCTACCATGTGGGCTTAACGGCGGCTGTGGCAGCGCCTGCGGACCCCGCAGTGAACAGCACGGTGCTGTGTGGCATGGTTCCAAGGCCTCCGGCCAGTCAGCTCAGCTCCCAGACACAGGCCCTACCCGAGGCCCAACCATGGGAACAGGAATCGACGGCGCCAGAGCCTGTCTGGTTAAGCCCAGTGCAGAGGCTTGCTGTGAGGGTCACGGTGCCCACCCTGCTCTCATAGCGCTGCGTTCAATGCCCACACCGGAGGCCCCTGAGCAGCTGGCCTGGCACAGGGCAGCAGAATGGGGGACACAGATCACCCTCACTCCCCCGCAGCCAAACCCTCCCTTCCTGGCCCCGCCTGACTCCTGACCGTGTCCTCCCCGGGGTCCGTGGGGGCCTGTGTGGTTTCCCGGGCTCTCCTGCCCATCAGGGGAGGGTGCCCTGGCAGCAGGGCTGTTCGCGCGTCCCCGAGCCGCTGACCTTGATGAGGATCTGCAGGTCCTCCAGGTCTCGGCCGTCCCACTTGTCAAAAGGCTCCAGGAGCTGCAGGCGCTGGCTGGTGGGACTCACGTCCACCTGCTGCCCGCTGCTGTCCTTGGGGGGTGCTGGTAGGTGTCCTGGCCGGGGTCGAACTCCTGTAGCAGGCGACAGGGCAGGTTGGGTGCCAAGCCCTCAGTCCCACGTGGACATGCTCCCGTGGCAGGCAAGCTCCCTGTGTGCCAAGCTCCCCGTCCCGGTGAGCGCCCCTCCTGGGCCAGAAGCATCTCAGCGGCCCCGAGCGCCAGGCCGAGGTGGGCCCACAGGACGGGTGGCAGAGGCCATGCCTGCTCACCGCTCGAGGAAGCTCATCTGCGTCTGGAGCATCCAGCTTGAACTTCTTGCCGTCCTTGCCCGTCAGGAAGTCAGTCTCTGGGTTGAACTTGAGGGTGCCAGCAATGGCCAGGGCTGTGACAATCTGGAATGGAGGCGGCCAGTTATTCTCACCAAACTCCCTGCCCATCCCTTTACTTCAGCAGAAGCTTAGGCCGAAACTGAGGTGGAGCTAGGAAATTTCCAGATTCCCCTCGCAGGCGGGAGCTGCGGCAATGTCTCTGGGACCAGGGCCTGCAGAGGACTCACGCACCCACTTCTACTGCCCTCCGGGGCCTGGACCTCAGTGCCTCCTTGGGCAGGGCCAGTGCTGGACCCCAAGAGGCCCTGGCACAGAAATGCTCCCATGATGATGACATTCCATCATGGGCATTGAAAACACGGAGGGGGCCATTTCTTTAATGAAGTATTTCTGAAATGCTCATTTAAAAAACCAAGTCATGGATTTCCCTAGAGGTTCACTAGTTAAGAATCCCCTTGCCAAAGGAGGGGACATGGGTTTGCTCCCTGATCCAAGAAGATTCCATGTGCCGTGGGGCAGCTAAGTCCACGTACCACAGTTACTGAGCCCTTGCACCCTTGGAGCCCATGCTCTGCAGGAAGAGAAGTCACTGCGGTGAGAGACCCAACAAGCAACAAGAGAAACCCTGTTTGCTGCAACTAGAGAACAGCCTGCATACCGCAACAAAGACCCAGCGCAGGAAAAACAAGTCACAGAAGACTGGCTGCGTGTGGACAACCAGAGTGCCCAGAGCATGCAGCTCACTGACTGTTCATCGTGACAGCACGGCCTCCCTCCTGGCTCGGGCAGTGCAAGCGCCTCCAGCGTTGTTCACGGGTCACCAACGGGACCCCAGGGCACTGAGGATCTGGCCCATGTGGCCGGGTGGACACAGGACTGCCTTCTGTCTCCGGTGGTGACTCTAACAAAACCTCAGACTCCTGGGGCTGAGGGGAGCCAGGCAGGGCACACCCAGGGAGCTTGATGCCTGGGGCCGGCAAGGCCTGTGGCTCTTGGTTTCTGCTCTAACAACCCCTGGCCCTGTGATGCCAACCTTTCTTCAGCAGCCCTGTGGGGCCCCCACTCCCCTGACCGGCCAGGGCAGGGCCCCAGAGACCGTCCCAGGTTAGGGCGGAGCCTCACCTCTGGGGATGTGACGAAAGCGTGGGTCTCAGGGTTTGCGTCGTTGCGGCCTGTGAAGTTCCTGTTGTAGGAGGTGACGATGGTGTTCTTCTCCCCCTTCTTGATGTCCTTCCTGCCAGGTCAGAGGGGACACAGTTAGGGACACCTGGCCTTATCACCTGGCCTGACCTGCCGAGCTCATGGCAGAGGAGGGGGAAATGGAAAGACATGGAAATGGTTACCTCCTCCCGGGACTCGACTCACACCCACAGAGCAGGAGGGAACCTCAGGCATCACTGAGGTTCGTTAGAAGCCACATGTTAGGACAAGAGGCCAGACCAAGGCCAGGGATCCCTGACCAGGGCCATGGCGTCCTTTCAGGAGGGTCCATCTGAGCCCCCCGCCATGTGCGTTAGGATGAGGCCTCCCTGGCTTCTTCCTACTCCCCAGGCTTTGGGCAGGCAGCCACTCAGCGCTGCGGGGGACTCTTCCTCTTTACCTCCAGCCCAACTTTCTAGTCCTGCCTGGAAAAGTCTTCTAATATCCTACAGCCCTGGAAGCTCCACCCCAAGGGCACCTCCCCTCAACATCTGGGGCTCTGTACCCCAGGACACAAGGGGCCGGCCTACAAAATTGTGCTTCTTTGGCAGAAAACAACAAAATTCTGTAAAGCAATTATCCTTTGGTTAAAAAATAAATTAATTTTTAATAATACATTAAAAAAGAAAATCTGTGCTTCTCACCTATCCCATTGGCCAATGCAGGGCCCGCAGGCATTGGCCAGGACGATGCCACCCACATCCCTCAGGATCTGTGCCTGCAGTGGGGAGAGAGGATGGGGAGTAGTCAGGGGCAGGCTGGCGGGAACCCCAGGGCACTGGTTCTGCCCTGCAGCCACGTTCCTCAGCAGAGGGGTGGGGGAGCCGGGCGCGGTGCGCGGGCACTCACATAGCCATCCCGCTCAATGGTAGCGCGGATCTGCTCCGAGCCCGGGGTGATGGTGAACTGGGATTTGCACCGGAGTCCATGGGCCAGCGCCTGCTTGGCCACGGCTGCGGAGCGGCCCATGTCTTCGTAGCTGGAGTTGGTACAGCTCCCAATCAGACCTGGTGCGTCGTGGGTTGGGGGATGGACGGTCAGGAGGAGAGTGACCAGAGCTCCGCCCGACTGCAAACAATCCACATCCCCGACCCCACTCCCAAATGACAGAAGTTGGAAGCAACCTATCTCGCTGTCTATCCTTTCAACCCAGACACTTAAGAGAAACTGTGGCAACTGAGCGACGCTGAACACTCTTGGCAGTGTATAACCCACCGTCTCAGAGTGGACAGTCTGTATGTGGACACTCACTGGAGGGCCCCCACTACAATACTGACAGGGACCACTGCTGGGTAAGGACCTAGGGGCCCATTTTCTTTTATACTTTGTAGCATTCTCTGGCTTTCTACTTGGTTTTATAATTGGGAAGAAAAGAATTCTTTTAAAGAAGTCTATCATAGTTATTCAAAAAGCCAGTAAAGACTGGATAACATCACACTGTCTATAGAGAGAGACAGTGTGTCTTATCAGTTCAGTGATTTATGTTCTAATTTTTAAGTTACCAAAAGACTTCTCTTTATTTACATCAACTAGTAAGGGTGCACACACTGTGCAGCGCCTCATGCTAGGCGCCGTCAAAAGCTCTCACCAGTCCTCAACACGTCCCTCCTCCCAGCAAGTTTAACCGTATCACCCCCATTTCACAGCTGGGGAACCAAGGCACAGGGGCTGAAGCAACGAGCTCACGGTCACCCAGCTATGAAGGGGCAGAGTCAGATTCACTCTCAGGCCACCGGGGTTCACGTGCTTCACGAAAAGATGACAACAGTGATACCAACACGCCAATGTGTGTGTGTAAAGCATATAAAGTAAAAATCAGCCATGGTGTTTGGTAAGAGGAAATGTTTGTAAAACAAAATTTACACACATCAGTATGGGCATGTACAAAGAGCTGGTTCTGGCTGAGGGTGGAGATTAGGGGTGTTTTAACATTCTTGTCAGTAGTCTCTACACTGATACGTATTTCTTTTATACCAAGAAAAAGTAATTTCTTTAAGAAGCTGTGGAGGGAAAAAAAACTTTCAGAAAGTGCCTGAACCATTCAGGAGGGCCCCACGGTAAGCACGGGCAATGGTCCACAGCCCTGGGTAGACCTGCTGGCTCTGGGGTTGGGGGTGGGGGTACTCACCAACTCGGATGTCCAAGGGCCACCCCTCCTTCTCTGCCACACTGCCCACTTCTGCCACAGGGTGAGCCAGGTCAGGGGTGAAGGGCCCATTGATGTGCGGCTTCAGCTGAAGCAAAAGAGGCGGGGGCAGGAGTTGGGAGGAACTCAGCTTAGTGTATGGACACCTCTCTCCAAGGTGGCCTGGCTCCTGCTCGCCCAGTCATGGTGGGCCTGGGAAGCCAGCTCTCGTTCTACAGCTCACACCTCATCCCAGGAAGGGCCCGAGCAGTGGGCACTGTCCATGCACCTGCTCCTGGAGCCCTCCAACCCCCAAGGTCATTATCTCCCGCCTGCAGATGGCAGAGCTGCCTGCCTTGCCCAAGGTCACGAGCTTGGAGACAGCAGAGGCATGGGCTGAATCAAGGCTGCCGGATCCCTCAGCCCGTTATCTCCCATGAGGTGGTGCTTCTGGAATCTGGAGGCCAGACGTTTTATACGTGATGCTACTTATCACCAACGTGAAGCACTGACTGAAGTGCCTGGCACCCAATTAGCCCTCAATAAATATCAGCAACAGTTATTACATAAATTAGCTCATTCAGTTCCCATGACTGCCTCGGGTTTTACACATGATGAAGTGAGGCCCATAGTGACCTTAAATAAGGTCACAGGCTTAAGTGGCACAGTCAGGATTTGAACTTGTGCAGGTCGGCTTCAGGGCCCAAACCCTCAGCTGCTCTGTTCTGCTACTTTGGTTCCTCCACCCCATCCTTCCTCTGGCCTTCCAAATGCTACCCTGATCTACAGGTCTCAGGGCACCAGGGTCAGGCTCGGAATCTTGGGCCCTGCCCTCTGAACTCTCACAACAAAGCAAGCTCAAAGGTAAAATCTTGGCTTCTCTGAGAGCTGAGGCAGGGGCAAACTGAACGTTTCTGAATGACCAGCTAGGGAACCAAAAGCTCAAGAGCCTTGCTGGGTGTGCTGCCAGGGACCTGCCCAAGCTCTCCCCGAGGCCCACGAGAAGTCTCCAGATGGCGCCTGAACAATCCCCACCCTCAGAAACTCCCTAGAACCAATGCTCTGCCTCACCTCACTGAGGTTAATTTCAATCAGTTGGTCATAATGGCAGCCAGAGTCAGGTACCAAGTGATCCTTGAATTCATCAGCAAGGTTGGCAATGTCTGAAATCAACAAGGGAGGGAGACTGAAGCATGTAAGACAAAAATTGGTCACAAGACTCCATCCATCCATCCATCAGAACCAGTTACCCAGCACCTGCCACACACACTGGGCCCTGGGCCCTGACTGGGCAAACAAAGGAACAAAACAACAGCAGAGGACACAGTCCCTGCCCTTGAGGAATTCACAGTCTAGCGAAGGTGCTATCAGTGGGCCAGAAGTTACAATATAAAACAAGAGAGGCACAGGAACGTGGGGACACTGAGGAGAGGCACTGACTTGGGGTTCAGAGTCAGGGAGAGGAGAAGCACTGAAATTTAGAGAAGTTACTTGATAATTAAAGGAAGAGTCTTCCAGGTAGGATTCTGTGTACAGAGAGCTTGGAAACAAAGTGACAAGCTCTCCCCAGGTCCCCCAGCCTCTGGCTCCACCAGTCGCCTCCCTTCAGAAGACCCAACAAGCTCTCCCCAGGCCCGATTTCCAACTCTGGGTTTCAAAGAAGCAAAGCTCAGGGAAGTTGTGGGGGGAGGCTGAGAAAGTGGTTCTTGCACCAAATGATTTTCCTCCTTCCCTGCTAGAGTAGGAATTACAGAAGCAAATCCATGTCATTTACAGAGCTTCCCATAGAGGGCGCCAGGGACCAGACCAAGAAGAACTGAATTCAGACGCCCTTTGCGGGGCGGGGGGGGGGGGGTGGGGGAACTAAATCCCAAGGATGCTCATTCAGGGGAACTAAATCCCTGAGCCATGATGTTTCACGCTGAGAGACCAGAGCCTCTAAGAAGCTGATGAGAGCTACAGAAGCCCACTCAGGAGCAGTCACACACATAACCTCTCACAGACTTCCAGGGGCTTCTCAGAGCCCTGAAGTCAGTTCAGAGACACGGGGATTAGGACCCCCACTGGCTCACCTGCCCGGCCTGTCTTGCTCAGGTATTTCTTCATCCTGTGGTTATAAGGGAACACTGAAGTGGTGGCCCCGATTTCTGCACCCATGTTGCAGATGGTCGCCATGCCTGTATAGAGAGAGAACCCACAGGGCCAGCTGAGCATCTGGGCGAGGCCCCCACATCTGCTGGAGGTGCACACACGTTTGTACCAGGGAGCTGGCATTACTTCTTCCCTTGCTCTCACTGCCCTTGTGGTCCAGGGTTAAAAGGAGGGCCAGGGAAAGAGAGGTCATGGGGCTGGAGCCCAGGGTCCCGGCTGTCAGGGTGGCTGCTGGATACGGGGAGAAGAACACAAGATTCTAGCCCTACAAGCAGAGTTCCAATTCTGGGCCTGGCTGCCTGCTCAGCAGACTAGATGGCTACCATGTGATGAGAGCTGACCTGGCCAGACCGCCCAGCTGTTGCTGTGTCCATTTGCAGGTGAGGGAACCGACTCACGAGAGGTCCATGGTCCTGCCATAAAGCAAATGCCAGCAAAGGCCTTCGGGACTGGGTCTGTCTGCCTGCTTGACGGGCAAGCCTGCATGCTTTCAGCCACACCACGGTGGAAATGTTTCTGGGCCTGGGGTTTTCCAGCTATAATACTGGAATGACGTTTACAGCCTGGACCACAGAACCGCCCACAGAACTGGGGTGGTTACAGATGTCTTGACTGCAACCAGCACTCCAGCCCCATGGGGTTGCTGGGACATGGGTCTGTGCTTGTTGCCAACTTCCTAACAGAACGTCTATCAGCAGTAAGGGCTACTTACAGGAGTGAGCCCTGCAGCACTGGAGGGATACAAGGGCTGGCTGAACTCCAGTTCTGTGGGGGTGCTGTGGAACTGAGGCAGGCAGGGAAGTCTGGACTGAACCATCTCTAAGGCTCATTCCAACTCTACTTGGATTTCTGGGGGCCCAGGTATTGAGGCCAGATCACCAGGAGTGATGAGTAGGGAGGGGGCTGGCTCCCACCTGGTCTTAGAGACTAACAGGTGATGGTCTCTAACCCAAAGGAAGAGAGTGAGGCTCTGACTCCAGGCAAGGGAGAGTGTGAGAATGGGGCTGCTCTGTGACTGAAGCCCTGCTCTGAGTCCCCGCCCACCACCTCCACTTTCTGTGGATTCTTCTGGATCACTCAAGGCAGCCCAAGGCCATGGCCACGCTGGCTCACCTCTAACTCCATGTGGCCACAGGGAAGTGACCGCCATCCTCAAGGGGCCCCAATGTCCCATTAAATGAAGGGCCTGGACTAGACAACCTCCGCTCTACCTCTAAGAGCCCATTGCAAGTTCCCAAACTGACTGGCCAGAGCCTCATGGGCAGGCCAGCCGCTGCATCTACAGCTCAACCACAGGCCCGTGGGCCCGCAAAGGCTGGGAGCATGCCTGTGGCCGCCGTCCTCACCGGTGCAGGAGATGGAGTCTACTCCAGGCCCGTGGTACTCCACGATGGCGCCCGTGCCACCTTTCACTGTGAGGATACCCGCCACCTTCAGGATCACATCTTTAGGTGAGGTCCAGCCAGAGAGGGAGCCTGTCAGCTTCACGCCAATCACCTGAGTAGGTGGGGCAAGAAAGCAGGCACAGGCCCGTGTGTCACACGCCACGTTCGAACCAGGAATCTACCTGCTGAAGTCTCACTCGGGCTTATTTCTCCCTGCCTCCTTCCCAGAGAGAGCTGAGCCTGACCTATGCTCTCAGCTCTTGTGGGTCCCACATCTCGTACTCGCCCCACCAACCACCCCTCTGCTGCCACCCTGACACAAGCCCCTCCCCAATTCTTACCTTGGGGCACTTCAGCTCCCAGGGGATCCCAGCCATGACGTCCACGGCATCAGCACCCCCGACTCCAATGCAGATGCCTCCCAGGCCACCGCCATTAGGGGTGTGGGAATCAGTGCCAATCAGAAGAACCCCAGGGTATGCATAGTTTTCCAGAATGATCTGAAAAAGAATCCAAGGTTTTCTGTTTAAAAGCCCTTAGCAGAGAAAGGAGCTTAGGGCTCCAGTGGGGTCTGCAAGACTGCCCCCTGCCAACACTGGGCCATTGAGTTAGTCCTAGGCACACCTCCTGCACGGGGCCTCTCCAGTGTAGCCTAGATGAGCCAGCGACCTGGGAGACTGGTAGCTTGGGCTCAGGAACAGCTCTGTAAGTTCCTGATTGTATGACTTGGACTAGTAACGGCCTCCCTGGACCTCAGTTTCCTCATCTGTTAGCACAGTATTAAGAATGGCTGCACCATCCCGACCCCAGGATGGTGGTGAGAACCAGATGACCTGGGATACAAGACTGTGTCCTGGGACAGGCCTGGGGACAATGCTGACTGCTCAAAGGTGCTTCCAATAACACTCTCTGCCTCACGTGGTCGATGTGTCGAGTGTGCTTATCTGGCTTTTCCAGAGAGCGGACAATCTTCCATGGCCCGGCTCCAGCACAGGGGAGGGAAGAGCTGGCAGTGAGCATTGCCCCCAAAGATACCTGATGCAGCCACAGGGGCAGCAATCCCAGAGCAGCCCCACCCACCACCCGAGGTGCTGGACACACTGAGGCTGCGGGGTTGCTCAAGGAGAGCTGCGGCCAAAGAGAATCATGTTTGGGTCTGAGTTCTGGCCCCACCACCCAGCTGTGGGCCCCAGGCAATGCACTTCTCTCCAAGCCTCTGCTTCCCATCTATAAAGAGCAGCTGACAATAGTGCTCTCCTCACTGGATCACCGTGAGGACGCGATGGAAGCATGTCCCTCAAGCTGTAATCAGAGAAGGCAATGGCACCCCACTCCAGTACTCTTGCCTGGAAAATCCCATGGACAGAGGAGCCTGGTAGGCTGCAGTCCATGGGGTTGCGAAGATTCGGGGACGACTCAGCGACTTCACTTTCACATACTGGAGAAGGAAATGGCAACCCACTCCAGTGTTCTTGCCTGGAGAATCCCAGGGACGGGGGAGCCTGGTGGGCTGCTGTCTATGGGGTTGCACTGAGTTGGACATGACTGAAGCGACTTAGCAGCAGCAATAGCAAGCTGCAATAATGCCTGGGAGAGGCAGTCTTCTTATTTTGCAGCCAAAAGGCTTCACCTGAGGTTCTACTGTTCACCGTCATGGATTTGTGTCCCAACACACGCGTATCATGGATGTCAGGGACGCAAATGAGATCAGAGCGGTGAAAGGCTCTTATGAATTGTCAAGACCAACTGAAAGGTGGGCAGGTTCCCTGGAATATTACAGAAATCCCAAGGCCTCTGCCTCGGGCGAGGCATTTGCTCAGCCGACTGAGGAAGGTTCGAGGGGTCTCACCTCTTGGGAATGCGGGAAGTTAGAAGACCTGGTTCCTTCCCTAGAAACGAGCCGCTGGCTGGGAGAAGAGGCCAACATGGAGGGAATCCCTAACAAAATCAACTGTTGCAGAGAACACTGTTTACCTGTTTCACTTCTCCAGCCCTCCTATCCTCGGCCAATACAAAGATTTAAAACTAGTTAGTTAATTTCCAAAACTCAAGGTTGTAAAAGCCTGCTCCATGAAGACCAAACACACAGAATTCATTATGACCACACAGTGTAGACTGTGAGCATGGTCCACATCCAGAAAGGTGTGGTCGGCGCATACTGGAGGACTACAGAAAGCATCACAAAGAAGCTGGTTGTGACAGCGACCCCAGCGGGCAGCTGCATTCGGTTAGGCAGGTGGGGGTGTGGTGGGGAAGAAGTGTATTTTTAGGCTGGACTAACACTGAGAACATAAAACTGGAAATGCAGCATCTATCTGCAGGAGCCACGCGCACTGAGGACCTATTCTGTACTGACCTGGCCGCGGGCCCAGAGCTGAGTGGAGTAAACAAGCCATAGGCCCGGTCCCCACAGGGCACGCGGCACACTCTGTGGTCATAATGCGAAGGGTCTTGCAGGGTCACGGAGACCCCTCAGTGCTGGGCACCGGAGGGCCAGGGCTGCACAGAGGGAACCAGGAAGCAGCACGGTGGAGGAGGGATCAGCCAGGGCATTTGAGGCAGAGGGAAAGGACTAAGGTTTGTTGTGGACATGGCAACTAAAGCTGCCTAACGTGGAGGGGGAGGAGGGAAGAAGAGGAAAGCTGCACAGAGATCACATGGTCCCTAGGAACTTTCTTTTTAAAAATCTTGGCCCAAAAGCTCCCAAAAAGGCCTGGGCATCTGTACTCAGGGGGAATGGGGGATGCTTGGATTGGGGTCCCCTTGACAAAAAACCAAGGTTGGGTCTACCTGACTCCCTTGCCCTGCTGCTGAGAGAGGCCTTCTGGCCCCTGCAGACTAATGTGACCTGCCATTCGCGGGGGAGCCCCTTCCTGGCAAGGGAGAGGGTTGCAAAGGGCAGAGCGGTGATCTGTGGGCTCTGGTTTCTGAGTGGGGCGGTGTGAGAGCCCAGGCCGGGTCGGGTTACAGCCTGACTCAGCGCATCTGGAAGTGAGGCCTAGGCTGGAGGTGGGGAGAAGGGTCACCTTGGGAAGGTACAAAGAGGCAGGTTGCACACACAGGATGGAGGACAGACAAACACACACCAGCGCACACCCCACATGCCATTCAGCAGTCCTGAACAGACACCTCTGGTGAAAGCTAATCAACTATCTCCCCAGACAGACACAGACACACAAACAGACACACACACACACATGATATTCTATCAAGAGAATATTCACTCCTGGGGAGACCCAGAAGAGCTCCTGGCTGATGTAGCCACATGATCTGTAGTACCTCCCCTCCAGAACTCCAGCAAGCGGCCACAGACTCTGAGGGGCACCCCTGCACTGACAAGGGATGAGCCCCCAGTGCGATAGGAGACCACAGAGCGGGCAGAGCACGGGCCCCAGAGCCAGGCTACCCGAATGTTCGCAGGAGCCTGACTCCACAATTGGTGAGCTGGATGTCCCTGGGCAAGGAGATTAAATCTCCATTCCTCAGCTTCTTCATCTGTAAGGTGCGGACAATACAACCACCAGACTCACTGGGTCACGGCGAGCACTGCGTAAGTTACTATCTGCAGAGTGACTATCTCATCAAGTGTTAGCAATCCACCCAAAGTACTACGCTTATGGACAAAAGCAAAACAAAAAACACTGCTATACTTACGAATGTTCAGAAGACAGTACAGCACAAGACAAAAAAATCTTGAAGATGCTGGTCAGAAAGGACTACTTTAAATTCTCACATGGACAGTGAGAATGTGTAACTTGACACAATGAAAATTAATTTTAAAATGAAAGTGGAGTCTAAGGGTTGATGAAAACATCATCCAATTGCCCGCTGAGGCCCCTGCTCGTACAGACCCGGAGGTGCTGCCCAGGTCCAAAGGGCAGCATGCTCCTCTGTCCACCCCCAAAGGCTGGCCAGGCCCTGCTTTACCTGGTGAATGATTCCAGAGCCAGGCCTCCAGAAGCCCACACCGTACTTGGCACCTGCAGTGGCCAGGAAATTATACACTTCCTGGTTTATGTCCTATTGAGAGAAATCAATAACCAGGGCATTAGAAACAGTTTGCTCATGCCTCCCTCCCTCCGCCTCCTCTCCCCTATGACTGAAATGTTGGCACTGGAAAGGCTGGCCCTCTCCTGGAGGCCTTCTACAAATAATTCCCAAAGGGCTTGGATGCTGGCCCGCAAGTCTCGGCCGGCAGGCCCAGGAGAAAGACCAGGAAACAGAGATGGAGCCCAGTTCTGTGACACATGGCCAGGGAGTAGGTCCAGAACAAATCCCTTCCCCGCCCTGAGTCTCCGCTTCCTTATTTGCAGAAGGGTCCTTCTGGCACTTGGGTCCTTGGTCAAGGCCAGCAGTGAGGGGGCGGCAAGACACCGCAGGACTAACTGGGACACGGTGGGGGGAGGGGAACTGTCAGAGGGAAGCAGTGGGACGGAGTGGAGCACCCGGTCCCACCACGCCTCGTGTTGGCTGTTGTTTCTCCTTTGGAGCCTCGATGCCTTGTCTGTAATCCTGGCTAACGTTTACTGAATGCCCACTATGGAAATGGTATCAGGCCAAAACAAACCCCACTTTACAGATGCAAAAACAGAAACTCAGAGGTCTTGCTCAAGACCCTACTTAAACAAACAAGTCAGAGTTTGAATCCAGGCCTGTCCAGCCAGAGCCTGTCGCTACATTGTAATAGGAACAAAGCTACTGCCCTCACAGAGGCTACATCTCAGAACACCTAGACCACTGTCTAACGTGTGGTAGGTGCTCAACACTTGGTAATATGTTTCATGGGCCCCAAATGAAAGACTGTCAGATGGACCATGTTCTCAACTGTAGGTTTTAGCCAAACAGACAGCAGGACGGTAACCAGTATGCCTGTAATTCAAAGGCAACTTCCTCAGGGGGAAGGGAAGGTTACCCCAGCACAAGGATATGAGGCCAACGTTTAATTGGACAACCAAGCATGTCCCTGGACAGGTGAGACCTCAGAGACAAAAGGGATGGGACCACAAGCAGAGGAGGGACTCACTGTGGGCTCCGCTAGGCCCTCCAAGAAACACCCTCAAGGCATGCAGTCCCCTTGATTTAAACTTCAGACCAACTGGACTTTCCCAGTGGTCTAGTGTGGCTAGGACTCCACACTCCCGATGCAGGGGCCTGGGCTGGACCCCTGGTCAGGGAATTAGATCCCACACTGGTCATAGCAAATACCCTCTTCCAACAACACAAGAGAAGACTCTATACATGGACATCACCAGATGGTCAACAACGAAATCAGATCAATTATATTCTTTGCAGCCAAAGATGGAAAAGCTCTATACAATCAGCAAAAACAAGACCAGGAGCTGACTGTGGCTCGGACCATGAACTCCTTATTGCCAAATTCAGGCTGAAATTGAAGAAGGTAGGGAAAACCACTAGACCATTCAGGTATGACCTAAATCAAATCCCTTATGATTATACAGTGGAAGTGAGAAATAGATTTAAGGGCCTAGATCTGATAGATAGAGTACCTGATGAACTATGGAATGAGGTTCGTGACATTGTACAGGAGACAGGGATCAAGACCACCCCCATGGAAAAGAAATGCAAAAAAGTAAAATGGCTGTCTGGGGAGGCCTTGCAAATAGCTGCAAAAAGAAGAGAAGCGAAAAGCAAAGGAGAAAAGGAAAGATATAAACATCTGAATGCAGAGTTCCAAAGAATAGCAAGAAGAGATAAGAAAGCCTTCTTCAGCGATCAATGCAAAGAAATAGAGGAAAACAACAGAATGGGAAAGACTAGGGATCTATTCAAGAAAATCAGATACCAAAGGAACATTTCATGCAAAGATGGGCTCGATAAAGGACAGAAATGGTAGGGACCTAACAGAAGCAGAAGATATCAAGAAGAGGTGGCAAGAATACACAGAAGAACTGTACAAAAAAGAGCTTCACGACCCAGATAATCATGATGGTGTGATCACTGACCTAGAGCCAGACATCCTGGAATGTGAAGTCAAGTGGGCCTTAGAAAGCATCACTAGGAACAAAGCTAGTGGAGGTGATGGAATTCCAGTGGAGCTATTCCAAATCCTGAAAGATGATGCTGTGAAAGTGCTGCACTCAATATGCCAGCAAATTTGGAAAACTCAACAGTGGCCACAAGATTGGAAAAGGTCAGTTTTCATCCCAATCCTAAAGAAAGGCAATGCCAAAGAGTGCGCAAACTACCACACAATTGCACTCATCTCACACGCTAGTAAAGTAATGCTCAAAATTCTCCAAGCCAGGCTTCAGCAATATGTGAACCGTGAACTTCCTGATGTTCAAGCTGGATTTAGAAAAGGCAGAGGAACCAGAGATCAAGTTGCCAACATCCGCTGGATCATCGAAAAAGCAAGAGAGTTCCAGAAAAACATCTATTTCTGCTTTATTGACTATGCCAAAGCCTTTGACTGTGTAGATCACAATAAACTGTGGAAAATTCTGAGAGAGATGGGAATACCAGACCACCTGATCTGCCTCTTGAGAAATCTGTATGCAGGTCAGGAAGCAACAGTTAGAACTGGACATGGAACAACAGACTGGTTCCAAATAGGAAAAGGAGTACATCAAGGCTGTATATTGTCACCATGTTTATTTAACTTATATGCAGAGTACATCATGAGAAATACTGGACTGGAAGAAACACAAGCTGGAATCAAGATTGCCGGGAGAAATGTCAATAACCTCAGATATGCTGATGACACCACCCTTATGGCAGAAAGTGAAGAGGAACTCAAAAGCCTCTTGATGAAAGTGAAAGTGGAGAGTGGAAAGGTTGGCTTAAAGCTCAACATTCAGAAAACGAAGATCATGGCATCTGGTCCCATCACTACATGGGAAATAGATGGAGAAACAGTGGAAACAGTGTCAGACTTTATTTTTCTGGGCTCCAAAATCACTGCAGATGGTGACTGCAGCCATGAAATTAAAAGACGCTTAGTCCTTGGAAGAAAAGTTATGACCAACCTAGATAGCATATTCAAAAGCAGAGACATCACTTTGCCAACAAAGGTTCGCCTAGTCAAGGCTACGGTCTTTCCTGTGGTCATGTATGGATGTGAGAGCTGGACTGTGAAGAAGGCTGAGCGCGGAAGAATTGATGCTTTTGAACTGTGGTGTTGGAGAAGACTCTTGAGAGTCCCTTGGACTGCAAGGAGATCCAACCAGGCAATTCTGAAGGAGATCAGCCCTGGGATTTCTTTGGAAGGAATGATGCTAAAGCTGAAACTCCAGTATTTTGGCCACCTCATGCGAAGAGTTAACTCATTGGAGAAGACTCTGATGCTGGGAAGGATTGAGGGCAGGAGGAGAAGGGGACGACAGAGGATGAGATGGCTGGATGGCATGACGGACTCGATGAATGTGAGTCTGAGTGACCTCCGAGAGCTGGTGATGGACAGGGAGGCCTGGCGTGCTGCAGTTCATGGGGCTGCAAAGAGTCGGACACGACTGAGCGACTGATCTGATTTGATCTGACTACATATAAGATCTGGTGCAGCCAAATGAATAAAGATTAGAAGTAATAATAATAAAAATAAACTGCAGCCCAACCACACATCCTTCTAAGGGCACGTGTGGTTCCCCCAAGTGAAAGAGTGGCAGACAAAGAGCTTGGGTCCCCACAGCAGTCTCTTTCTGATTAATAATTAATCTGTTGGTCTCCTCATTTACAAATCAGTCACTGATATAACTGGTACCGAGGGCAGGAGGCGGGTGGCTGTGGCCGCAGCTGCTCCTGTGACCTTGTGGGTGGTGGTGGGGGGGGGGGGGCGGGGGGGGGGCAGGGCAGGGGAGACAGCCAGGTGGGCACGGAGCATGCCGCTGTCTGCACCTGACTCAGCCTAGATGCCTCTCTGCTGGTCTCTGTGACCCTGGACACAGAGACCTGCCTCTCTGAGCTCCAACCAGAGGGAGCCTTTACAAACACATGGAAATCCGACCACTCTCCTGCCCAGAGGCCTCAAGGCCTTCCTGCTCCTGCCCTGCCTACCTCAGAGCCCCAGGCCCACAGGCCCCCTTCCAGCTTCACAAAGGCATCAGATTTCTTCCAGCCTCAAGGCCCTGAGGAACTCTGCTCTGTCTAGAATGTGCTTCCTCATCTGTTCTGGTCTCAGCTTACATGTTAGATCCTCCCCGACTCCACACGCACCTTCCAGAGTCCCACATGCTTCCTTCAGAATACGCGTACAGACTAGCAGTTACCAGTCTGCGTAACTGCTTAGCTGCTGTCTCTCTACTGGACTCTTAAGATCCACGTTCATACTGAATCCTGGCAAGTGCCTGGCATAAAATTAACGTTCAATAAACATGGGTGAAATAAAGCAGGAATTGGATTCTGAGACCCCATGACTCTGTGACTCTCATCTCCAGAAGGTAGATTTTAATCCATAAAGTCAGGGGAGGGCTGACTTCCGAGGAGGGTGGCCCTGATGTGGGCGGTCATGCATCTCTAAGGCTGAATAGAATCCAGTCCCCAGCACCGCAGGACCCCATCATGTTACCAGGTGCCACGGCTGCTGCTAACATGGGGACCACGGGCCAGCTGGCTAGCGGGTGGTAGTGGGGGGCCTGAGGAGAAAGCTGCCCTGCACCTCTCCCAAGGGCCTGAGAGGCTGGCTGCGATGCCAACCCTGGGAGCCGAAGCACTTTCAATGGCGTGCCCTGCTCTGCGCCCGTCGGGCAGCAGCCCTGCCAGCATTCAGCTCCTGCCGACAGCCCCCAAGAGCGGGGCCCACTTCCATGACTGGGTGGAGAGGGTGGAGGCCCAGAGCTGGGAGAGACCATATGTTGCCAAGAGCGGGCACACACAAGGGTACCACAGCAGAGTCTGGAGGAAGGCGCATGAATTCGGCTTCCTAAGGAAGAGAGGGTAATCCAAGGTGTTCAGTGTGGCAGCCAGCCCCTTCCACCTCATTACGCAAAACTCACAGATGAAGAAAGCCCACAGAGGTTATCAGTCAGTGGGAGCTGAGAGAAGGGTCTGGCCCTAGCCTCACTCCCGTGCAGTTGTGGGACTGCACACAACTTGGATGCCTCAAGTTTACCAACAGTGACACTGTTCACCCACCTCCCTGCCAAGGTCCCCAGGGGCCTGGCAAGAACACGAGTGATGACTCTCCAGAGTAACTGGAGACAAGGATCAGAACCTGCTACCTGCACCATTTACCTCATACTCTGTTTTATTACAGAAAAAGGACCTGAAAAGAGTACTTTTAGTATGGTTAAGACTGGGGATGATTTTTGTTTTCTCTTAGGTTTTCTCAGTATTTTCTAACATCTTCACAAAGAGCAAGTGGTGTTCTTAAAAGCAGAAGAGAACAACAAGACTGAACCAGAGTCCCTTAGAACTGGGGGGCGATGCCCTCATTCAAAGGCGTTGCCTCTCGTCCCGAGTCACACCCACTGTCCGCCTCCCCACCACCTCCAGCTCACCTTGGCCCGACGCAGGTCCTTCTCCCCGCCGAGCTGGGCCTCGATCAGATGGTCACAGTGGATGGTGGACGGCACAGCTACCTTGGGCAGGCCGCTGCTGATGAACTGCAGCATGGCCATCTGGGCCGTGGCATCCTGCATGGCCACGCGGTCAGGCCGCAGCCGCAGGTACGTCTTGCCCCGCTCGATCTCCTGCTTGGCCGGGTCATCCAGGTGTCCATACACAATCTTCTCTGAGAGGGTCAGAGGCCGGTTCAGCCTGGTGGGAGAAGTGGGGCTTGCCTGGTTCCGGCTGCACGATTCTGTCTGCCCACAGCCAGGTCCTCTTAAGTACAAGGCAACCTCGACGGCAGCCAGGGAGGGCACCCTGCATCCGAGGTGGAGACGAACCAGTACCCCCAGCACACACAGCACAGCGCCTGGCACTCACCAGGTCCAAAACCACTTGAGGAATGACAATACCACAAGAGGGGAGGGTTTTCTTTTATTCCCTAAAGGATATTTACTTTCCCGTGGGTATTACAGTCCTATTATCTGATGAGCCCCTTTTCTCATCCCCTTTTCTCATCTATGTCTCATCGTTTAATCCTTACTGTAGCCTCGTCATTTAGTAAAACGACCTAGAGTTAACGGAGACTCAGAGGAGTGATGTTCAAAGCTCAGGTTCGCAGGAGTCGTCTCACCCTGGATCCTCTACATCTCTCAGGCCACGGCCACCTCGCCCGTGCAGTCGGCCCACCGGGACAGAGAATCCGCCCAGCGATGCCCTCACCCCATCCTCCCTGCACCCACAACCTTCTAACTTAGGTGCTGGAGGCCTCATCACCCTATTATGCAAAAGCCTTCCCCATCAGCCTTGCTTGCTCTTACCCAATAAGACGGGTGAGGCTGCCAGCTCTCAGAACAGAAACTGACACCAGCCTCACGAGACCCTGTTCCTAGACCCTGTTTCCCTGTGGGGCCCACCCCTCCCTTCCCCGTCAGGGCCCCTAGGGAGGGGCAGCTGCCTTCTCGTTAGAGCCTCCATGCCGCACACAGAGCTCCCTCCGTGGGGGCCACCTCTCACCACCCCAACCCCCTCTCGGCATAGTCCGTCTATGCCTCACATGCCTTCCGCCACTCGCAAAGCTTAAGCCAAACCTGGTTCAGTCCGCCTCTTTGTGACCCCATGAATCGCAGCACGCCAGGCCTCCCTGTCCATCACCAACTCCCGGAGTTCACTCAGACTCACGTCCATCGAGTCAGTGATGCCATCCAGCCATCTCATCCTCTGTCGTCCCCTTCTCCTCCTGCCCTCAATCCCTCCCAGCATCAGAGTCTTTTCCAATGAGTCAACTCTTCACATGAGGTGGCCGAAGTACTGGAGTTTCAGCCCCAGCATCATTCCTTCCAAAGAAATCTCAGGGCCGATCTCCTTCAGAATGGACTGCTTGGATGTCCTTGCAGTCCAAGGGACTCTCAAGAGTCTTCTCCAACACCACAGTTCAAAAGCATCAATTCTTCCGCGCTCAGCCTTCTTCACAGTCCAACTCTCACATCCATATATGACCACTGGAAAGCCAAACCCAAGGCCTCCTCAAAAGGGCAGATTTCCACTCATACCCAACAAACCACACACACAAAACTGGACTCAGAGGCTCTGGGTTTAGACCTGATCCTATTACTAAACGCACTGTGTAACCGATAAGCCAGGGAGCTCACCAGTCCACCTCTGAAGTCCAGGGCTGGTCCTGGAAACAGGTAACAGTGTTTATACAGCACACGGTTTTTAAACAGCTTCACCGAGGTATAACTGGTGTGGAACAGACTGCATGTATTTAAAGCGCACAACTGATCAATTCTGAGACATGAATATACCCATGAGATTGTCACCACGTCGAGACAACGCACACAACCCCCCACCCCAAAGTCTCCTCTTTTCCCTTTATAATCCCTCCCTCCTGCCCCCATCCCCTGGTAACCACTGATCTGCTTTCTGTCATAGTTTTGTCCTGGTGCTTTTAGTGCTCAGGGCAGTGCTGGTCTATATACATCTATACTTGGATGTACAGAAGTCACTTTATTCTCACCACACAGAGGAGCAAGCTGAGGCCCAGTGAGGTGAAGAACCTTGACCCTAGTCATGAGGTAGAGAGTGGACGAGCTGGAAGACAAGGAGCCACTGTGGCCTTACACTGTCTTCTCAATAACACCTGGAAACTCAGAGTCCAGCCCGGCCTGTAGCCAGTGCTCCATTCCTATCATCACTGCTACTACTGTTACCAGTACGACTCTGCGGGGAAGCAAAGACAGGCCCTTCTGCTGGCCTGGGTTCCAGCCCCTCACCCTCAAGTTGACTTCACCCCTTGAGAGCAAGAGCTCCCTAGGCTGCTGGTTTTGTGGGCAACAGCAGAGCAACGGGCAATTCTGAAAGCCTCTCAGCTCTGCTGTCATGAGAACTTGCATAAAAATAGGCCTGGCCTGGAGTACAGCCTGCCCCCTTTAGTGGAGCGCCTCCCTGGCTGGTGAGCAGGCAGTGACTCACCGCGCGGAGCAGAGCCCCTCCTCCTGCGTCCCAGGGGTGACGAAAAATAGCACATGGGCTTTCAAACCAAAGACCTTGACAGAAAATGCCTGAGCTGTATAAAAAAGCTAAGGACGAGTTCATCATCACATTTCTGTGGGGATTAAGTGAGGACGGCAAAATGGATCCTCAACGTCCATCTGTCGCCCCGCTTCACTGAGTGACAGAGACTCGGTTCCCAGGAACAGAATCAGGCTCCTCTGTCACAGGGTGGAGTTGTCCCCATGCAGGCCCCCTGGCCCTCCAAAACACCCTCACATCTATCCTAATCCTTCAGCATCTTCCTAGAATGGCTCCACTTCCGCCTTCTTTTTTTCTATGGAAGGGTCTCTCAACTGTGCCACCACTGACAGTTTGAGCCAGACGATTCTTTATTGCGGGGGCTGTCTTCCATACTGCAGGGTATCCGACCGTATTCTTGGCCTCTACCCACTAGATAACAGTCAATCACCACCCCACCCCGGATTAGGACAACCTACAATGTCTCCGGACATTGCTAAGTTTCTCTGGGGGGACAAAAATCAACCCCTCACCCCCACCCTCAGTGAGAACCACTTCTCTATGACAACAATGAAAATGGGACATCCCTAGTCTGTACTAATCTGGAAAATGCCCACAGTTACTGATGGGACTTTTCTGGTTGGTGCAGGGTTGGAATAAAAAGGCAAAGGAAAAATTTTAAGGGGAGAGTTAATTTCGCTGATAAAAATTAAAACCAAAAAAATTTAAACAAAAATTTAAACCAAAACCAAAAAAAATTTAAAACCAAAATTTAAATCAAAGTTTTTTGATTAATTTTTTGAAGCAAAGACAAAATGGTAAAGACTCTTTTGTCAAGTTATGTGACAGCAAGCTTCTGTGTTACTTCTCCCAAGCAGGGGAGGTGTTTTTGCAGACTTAAAGGAAAATCCATTCTTTTTCCACTGAGCTGTGATCTGAGAGCTCCAAGAATAAATAAAACAGTGTTTTCTAAGGAAAAAGTATTTGTACAAGGTCGCAGAGTGATGAGGACAGTGGTTTCAACCTTGGCTGCACGTCAGAACCAACCAGCAAAGTGGCCAGCACTCCTCACAGTCTGGTGTCCACTCAAGTCACTGCAGATTCTGACTCAGTGGGTCTGGGGCGGGGCCTGAGGTTCTCTGTGTCTAACAAGCCCCCAGGGCTGCTTGCTGATACCGACGCTGCTGATCCACAAGCCACATTTTGAGTAGTAAAGTTCATACCACCTGAATCAGATGAACACCCTTGATGGACATCAAGAGGTTCTTATTGCAATTAGGTGATACTATGCTAGAGGCTGTTGGAGATAAAGACTAAGATAGTCCCTGACCGTTCAAACTGAGGTGAGGATACCAGTAAGGCAGAAGCAAAGTGGCAACGGGGAGCACGTGTGGCGCAGTGGCCAGAGCACTAGGTGAGGTCCAGTCACTCCCTCACTGTGTGGCCCTGTCCACCTAAGCCCGCTTGTCAGCTCTAAGTGGGGACTCTGTGTGTACTCATATTGGGTCTCTCGTGCTGCCAGGGCCATGTGACCCGACAGGCAGGCGTGCAGCTCTGTCTGCGGTGGTTCAAGCTTCAGGAGCAGTGCTGCCTGATATGCAGGGCCAGCCCACATCCCTCCTCTTGTGGGATCTCATCCATCCCCTCTCCTGAGCCAGCATCCAGCCCAGAACCTGGCACTCAGAACAGCAGAGCAAGACGGCTGCCACTTCACCACATGGGCAAGGAGAGGTCCAGAAAAAAGGGATGCTCAAGTGCCCATCTGAGCTTCCTTCTGAGTCTCAAGGTTGAGCTCTCCCCCGGGCTGATGGACCAAAGAGGAAATAGAGTAATTCTCAAGTCCCTGGACTGGCAGATCCCAGAGGAATGGCCCAGGGCCAGTTGTCTGTTCTGGAAAGAGTAGTTAGGACGTCCAGGCCACAGCACCAAAGAGGGCCTGAGATCTCCTCTAGGGCCCACATCTCCAGGCTTCTCCTTAGCAGAGAGGGCGGAAGGCCCACCAGTGATCCGGAACACCCTTCCGCAGCAGGGACCACTACGCCCTCAAGGCCTAGACCCTGCCACCATCCTCCTCTGCCAAGCACCTCCTACACTGTCTGGGGGGCAGGAAACACCAGAAACACCAACCCCTCTAACGGTCTCCACAGCTCACCCTGCAGCCTTACCGTTTGCGGACAATGTTAATGTTCTTCTCGAGCAGGTCATAGCGGATGTACTCGTTGGGTTCAAAGTGGCTCATGGCCACCTTGGCCCGTTGGCACAGGACTGAGGCCACATGGTATTGCCGCGCACCCAGCGCTTTCTGCAAGAAGAAAGACAACAGCGACTGTCAGCAGAGTATTTAGGGTGCTGCACCCCAAGGGACGGCACAGAATGGTGAAGAAAGCAAGGAATTATAGTGTCAAGAGCTGTTCGGTGACTGCAGCCTCAGTTTCCTCGCATGAGCACAGGAACGACACAGCAGCCACCGGAACACAGCCTGTGGTAAGAGAAAGTACAAGGGATTTATAGTCACAATGACTATTGATAGTCACAAAGTCGGGTTCTACCCACCTGAGAAAACCCTCCATCATCTGAGGGCCAGAAGAGATGGGCCATGAGGGCACAAGCAGCTGTAGCGATCACACAGCTGCCACTGGGAAGGCAGAACGAGAACGTGTGTGGAGGCTCTCATTGAGCTCTAAAGCACCACCCAAATAGTACCTGCTGTCCTACCGGCTCTGTAAGTCCCTGAGGGACTTTGTCTTATTTATCTCTATCTGGACTACCTGGCATATTAGAGATTGAATAACAGCTGAACAGAAGGAGAGATTAGTGAGGAAAACCCGCACATGAGCTTCGGATGTCTCCCTCTCCCTTGAAAGGGTGGTGGCTAACCCTAGGACGCGCAGCAGGCTTACAGCTGGCCAGAATGTGGCACAATGATGCTACGGGGCCTCTGAGACCTGGCCATAAAAAGGATAACTTCCACCCGGCTCTCTTTGATTGCTCTAGGGCAAGACACCACTGCAGTGAAAACATTTAGGCAGTCCTGAGAGAGGCCCGCCTAGAGAGGAACTAGACCACCTGCCAAACTCCAGCACGGCCTTGCTAGGCAGGTAAGCACGCCATCTGTAAGCAGGTGAAGCACTGCAGCCAAAGCACAAGCAGCAGATAACCAGGGGCCTGGCCAGCAATCTGGACTGCAATTTATTGAGTGAGTCAGAGCCAGAACAACCCGGCCAAGATGCTCCCAAATTCCTGGCCCACAGGAACCAGGAGAGAGAAACGTTTACTGTTGTTTTAATCCTCCAAGTTTGGGAGAAACAACTTATTAATGCAGCAGCAGAGGAATGATTGTTGTTGTCAGGTCTGTGTTAGTTCATTTTAAACTGGATGACAAACTTCACAGGGTGCACTATGACCAAGGAAGAATAAATGAACCCAATGAAGTGACAGAGGGAAGGAACAGCGGGGCTCTGGGTCTAGCAGCTCACACCTTGGGCAAGGAAAAGGCAAAGCTCAGGCCACCGTCCTGGGCTCCCTTCTGTAAGTCAGCTGGATGTTTGACACCAAACCCTGCTGACCTCAGCATCTGAACCACTACGAGTGCGTAGCGGCCACTCCCTGTTCAGGTCACCCAGTGAGGAGAGCAGACCCCATTAGGAAACAGCACCGCCCTCCCGCCCCACCCAGCACAGCAGGAGCGACCTCCCAATGCAGACTTCAGGTCCACTTGCCCTGCAGCTCAAAATCCACCATGGACTCTACTGCCCGCCCTTTTTCTATTGGGTGAAGAACCCGCCAATCAAAAGGCTTTTTTCTGGGGGTGGGGGGTGGGTGCAGTACATGTGGGAGCTTGGTCCCCTGACCATGGAGCAAACCATGTCCCCTGCAGTGGAAGCATGGAGTCCTGACCACTGGACAGCCAGCGAAGTCCCAAAGGACTTTGAGCAGTCTGTGCCGAGGAGGACTGTGGGACCCCACAGGGGCAGGGAATAATGCTGATTGGAAAAAAAGGACAAAACGGTATGTTCATGTAGAATATAACTTTGGGATTAAAAAAAAGGAGTATTAGTGAGGTGAGCCCCGTGCTAAGCACTCCACGCACATCATGTCCGTCGAGTCCTCACAGCCACCTGGTGAAGTGGTGCCGATGACGAGCCTGTTTCCACAGTGAGGCGACTAAGGCCCTCGGGGAGTGACTGAGGCCACAGAGCAGCCGCCAGGACCCAATCCAGCCTGACTGACCCACCTTCCGCTAATGCCCCAGGCCCTCCCCCCGAAGCTCTGCCTCTAAAATGGGGATCAACTCTACACTGTTAAACAACTGAATCACCTACATGCTCCGTCCTTAATCATGATATGCTCTGCTTACCAACCACGTGCAAACATCTGCTCCCTACTGCCAGCTGCCCAAGAGGACCTTCTGCTCTGAGGGACACGTTCTAGATCCTCACTGTCAAACATGGTAGCCGCCGACCACACGTGACTGTGAAGTGTGCCCAGTGTGGCTGAGGAGTGGAATTTTTCATCAACTTTAATTCCCACATCAGCTGACTCAGGCTTATATATTAATAAGGATGGAAAAAGTTTTTAGGAAACCTGTTTATTAAGTCACTTCTTCTAAAAAGATATCTGCTGCTAAGTCACTTCAGTCGTGTCTGACTCTGTGCGACCCCATAGATGGCAGCCCACCAGGCTCCCCCATCCCTGGGACTCTCCAGGCAAGAACACTGGAGTGGGTGGCCATTTCCTTCTCCAATGCATGAAAGTGAAAAGTGAAAGTGAAGTTGCTCAGTCGTGTCTGACCCTCAGCGACCCCATCAACTGCAGCCTACCAGGCTCCTCCGTCTATAGGATTTTCCAGGCAAGAGTACTGGAGTGGGGTGCCACTGCCTTCTCCAAAAAAGATAACTATATATTTTAAAATCTGGACCCTTTCCAACACCAGGAATTCATCATCCCACACAACCACCAATCCATTGTTGAAAAATTTCAAAATATTCTCCCAAAATATTCAGCCAAACTCTTGTTTCCTTGCACAATCTACTTTTTCAGTTGGGGATCTGCCCTCTCGGACCATATGAAATAAACCTCTCTTCCTCAGGACATTGCTTCCCAGGCCTCAGATGCAACAGAATCTCCTGAGATTGTTAAAAATATGTAATCCTGGGACTATCTTGGCAGTTAGGACTTTGGGGTTTTCACTGTGTGGGCCCCAGTTCAATTCCTAGTTGGGGGACTGAGATCCCGCAAGCCACACGACATGGCCAACAACAACATAAACCCAAAGCTCAACCCAGATCAGCAACTCAGCTGAGGGTGGGGTCCTCCTCAGCTATGTAAAGACGGGATCTATCATATTCTCTAAATCTCCTCCTTGCTAGGCCAAAGGTAGCCCTGAGTGTTTCAACTCTTCCTTTCCATGGTTCTGCAACAGCCCGACCATGCCCTGTGCTGAGGGCAAATGGACAGTCACCTCCTTTGTTACGATGGTGACAGTCAACCTCACCGCTGACACACACATCACTTCCTACCTCCTAACACCTCAATGGACATCCTCCTAACTGACCACTCAAGCCACACTGTACTACTGACTTCATTTTCTATGCAGAGAGCTACATTGATCTATTTTTTTTTTCCCTTGAGGGTAATCCGTGCCTTTATTTGCCAGTACAATTTAATTACAGTAGACTGCAAACTTTCTTGATCTAAAAAGTACATTTTATAATTACCGTCCAACAAATACACAAACATAATAACAGTGAAACAAAAGTTTTGACAAAACATCTATCCTAAGTCATTTTAAGTTTTTTTCCTTTTTAACCAAGGATGAACTGTGTAACACATCAAGGCCCCAGTTCATCTGAGGGTCCACTTTAATGAAGTGAACAGTGTTGTACATTCTGTGCATCTGGACAAAAATATGAGGACATCCATCTGCCATTACATTGTGATACAAAGTATTTATATCCACCGCTATGTTGTCATACAAAGTATTTTCACTGCTCATAAAAACTTTTGTACTGTGCATTCATCTCCCTTCTGCCTCCAAATTCCTAGCAACCACTGACCTTTTAATTGCCTCCACAGTTTTGCCTTTTCCAGAATACCATATATGCTATGCTAAGTCACTTCAGTCATGTCCAACTCTGTGTGACCCCATAGACGGCAGCCCACCAGGCTCCCCCGTCCCTGGGATTCTCCAGGCAAGAACACTGGAGTGGGTTGCCATTTCCTTCTCCAATGCATGAAAGTGAAAAGAGAAAGTGAAGTCACTCAGTCATGTCTGACTCTTAGCGACCCCATGGACTACAGCCTACCAGGCTCCTCCATCTGTGGGATTTTCCAGGCAAGAGTACTGGACTGGGGTGCCATTGCCTTCTCCGAGAATACCATATAGTTGGAATCTATTTTTCTTCTTTTCCTTGAAAAGGGAGGTTCAAAGCCTTTAACCTCTCAGGGCCCACCCATGCATGGACCAGACAGGCTCTAGGTGGCAACCAATCACTGGAGCTTTCTAAGCAATACTGAGCCTTGTCCCACAGGTCCTGCCAGCAGCCACATGGAGGTACAGGGGGACACGTGTTGGGTGTTTGTTTACAGGGAGGTCACAAGCTTTGTGCCCCTTGTCACAATAACTCAGATTCCTGTTTGGTGTGTTATAAATACACCTTAACCTTGACTTAATTTCAGCACCGGTTTCTATCCACCTCCAGCCCCTTGTGGTCTACAGGAGTTCAGGTCAGTCACCCCAGGTCTGATAGGCTGGCCTTCCCAGTGGACGTCAGCCACACACACAGTAGGCACAACTCTCAGGCTGTTTATTCAAGTCTCAGTGCAAATGTGACCCATTCCAGGTCAGGCTCCCCAGGGTGGATGTTTGGTCAGGCCAACCTATTTAGTGACACTTCCCAGGTCTTCAACCCACAATAGTAACCACCACCTGACTGAAACGTCACTAAGCCATCACTTATGTTTCGTGGTTAGGAACAGCCGGTCTGACCTGTCAACTGTCCTACAGAAATCAACACCTGCACTCACTGTTTTACTAATCTACTAACTGCAACAAAAAAGTAAAAGGATGTTACTAGCTTGGCTGTAAGACTGTAAGCAATTCACTCAGTTCCTCCAGGCCTTAGCTTTTCAAAGGGTGAAACCTCAGCCGTGCTCCCTGCTTCAGAGCTGAGCTGAGAGGTTTGAAGTGTATGAAGTGTCATGTGTAACTCTGAAGAGGCTGACCTCAAGGGCAAAGACATCATGTATCATTCATTCACAGACCACCTATCTCTCACATGTAAAATGAACACTAGGCTATGGGTGATCTTGGAATAAAAATAAGAACAGGGACATTCCTGGCAGTCCAGTGGTTAACACTCCTAGCTCCTAATGAAGAAGACCTGGGTTTGATCCCTGGTCAGAGAACGAGACCTCTCCCTTGCTACAAGGATGATCAAAGATCCCATGTGCAGCAGCAAAGACTCAACACAGCCAAGTAAATAAAAAATAAATATCAAAATAAATGGAAAAAAACAAACAGTCATTACTTATCTGGTACCTGCTCTGTGCCCCGAGGCATTTTCTGTCTCTGATTTTGTGCCAGATGATTGTTATTCCTGTCTTACAGATGTGGAAACGAAGGTCAAAGAGGTCAAGTCACAAGTCCGACACGTGATAAGCAGTGATTCCAGGATGCAAGCACGGGCCTGTTTCTTTTAAGATGAGCCAATTCCCCTGGATTCTGCTGCCCTCTTGCCCCACAGAGCCTATCCTTTCCCATTTGAAGGCAGCCTGGTATGATCAGATAGAAGACCTAGAGTCAGACCGTCCAATCCAGCAGCACCAACCTGCTGTGACTCTGGATAAGTTACTCAGCCTCACCAAGCTTTAGCTTCCCCGTAAAGAAAATGGGAGATAAATGTTGGCATTAACATTAAATGAAACAATGCCAGTGCTTGGCACAGAGTGTGTTCATAGAATATGTGCTCATTGTATTCTTTTCCTTCATGGAGGAGACAGACACAAAATTAGATAAGGTTGTGCTCCTTTTCTGGATTCTGGCGGAAGAGGTAAGCCTCTTATTTTGCTTACTGCAAACACAGCTTTTGGTTGATCAACATTTTTCAGAAGCCTTAGCTCATGTGGACCTTTGACATTCCTGACCCTCTTCTGTCTGTCTTGGTATTCCAGCTGTCTTACTATTTCTCCTTACTTATATGCCTTCCTTCCAACTCTGGCCAAGACATTCTGAAAATCTAAGCTGAGGTCTATAGGTACATCTGTCTCTCCTTCGGACAACTTGCAGTTTCTTAGAATTTGCCTTGGAAAGTCTCCTATCCTTCTGAAATCCCTTCTGCTTACGGGGTCCTGGCAGTGAGATGTCATCTATTTGGTCTCTGAGTAACTCAGAATTTGCTTTCCTCTAGGGCACTAAATACACCGAACTGCCTTACCCAGTACAAAGCCTAAAGCGCTCTGCCACCGGGCCTTTGCACATGCTCTTTCTTCTGCTTAGAAAGCTCTGTCCATCCCTTCCCAATCTGCCCTTCATGTAGGTAATTCCCATTCATCCTTCAAGTTCCAAACTAACTTCACTTTCTTAGGGAAACTTCTTGAACTCTCAGTCTAAGCAGATCCTCCTCTCATATATGCCCATTTACTACTTTCTAACATTCATTTGTGAGATGCTATCTGTCTCCACTACTCTGTAAGATCCACTAAGGGACAGACTGTCTGTGTCTTCATAATAAAATTCCCCATATGACTGAACATTAGGTCTGATACACAGGAGGTATTACATAAACACTGGTTAATTAAACCAAAGGATTTCTTTTTTTTAAACTTTACCAACCAGTTCTTCCTTATTGAACAAGGTTGAATACAGAGCAAGTTTGGTTAACCTTGTAACAGAAAACAGTTAACAAGACAAATTAATAATTTACCAGTCTCAGATGCTTTTGGTTAGATTGTAAACAGGCTGAACATTTCTGAAAGACAATTAGGCACTACCTATTAAAATGTGAAATGTTTCTATCTTATGACTAACTTTTCTTCTTCTTCCAGGAAGCTATCTCATAAAAATACTCATTTAAAAGAGCACAGAGACTGGCAGGAACATTCTCTACATCACTGTTTCTAAAAGAACAACCTAATTGTACAAAAATAGGGCACTGACTGAATAAATTCTGGTCTACCCATGAAGGAGAGCCATTCTAAAGCTGTTTAAAAAGAACAAGGTGATGGTGGTGGTCTTACAACATTGTGGATGTAGTTAATGCCACTGGCCACTTGAAAATGTTTTAAAATGTCAAATTTTATATGTATTTTACCATAATTTTTAAAAAGGAAGGAAGGAGATCTACCTTTATTGGCAGGAAAAAAAAATTCCATGACATTAGGTGAAAATAACTGGCAAAGTAGTACTATGGTATGGCCCATTTCTGTACAATAATAGTAATTAACAAATGTAAATATGCTCAGAAAAAAAAAACTTGTAAGATCTGCTTAGATTGTTCATAGCAATTATCTGTAGAGATTAGACTTATGGGCACTCTTATGTTCTAGGCTAAGTATTTCCAAATGCTACACATGTGAGCTCCTTTTGTAATCAGGGGGAAAAAAATGGACAAGACAAATCAATGCAGAAAAAGCATGTTTACTGTGGTATAGCATACACAGCAAGATCAGTGAGGTGCATTTGGACAACAATCAAAAGCATTCTAGTTTTTAAAAATGTGCAAACCCTTTGTTTCAGCAAGTTAACTTACAGGAATTTATCATTACTAAGGAAAAGGGGGGAAAAAAACGTATCTTCACACTACAGGGACCCGGTTACCACCACCTTAACCCAGAGGCCAAAGAGCGTCAGCAACAGCAAGACCACCTCACGTTTGTGCCTTCCACTCAGACAGCACCACCTGGGAAGAGTCCCTGCCAACAAATATTCAACTGAACCGAAGATTACATCCAGAGTGTGGGCAGTCTACAAGAAACTGGTCTAGTTTCCTCCCAAAGTCAATGTCTGGCCTGGTCTCCTCCTGAAGTCAATGTTATAGAGGAAAACGTGGTGTGTGTGTGTGTGTGTGTGTGGTGTGTGTGTGTGTGTGTGTGTGTGTGTGTGTGTGTGTGTGTGGTGTCAATGTCATAGAGGAAAACGGGGTGGAGGTGTGTGTGTGTGAGAAAGGGGGCAGGAGTGGGGAGGGACTGTTCTAGGTTAAGAGAGACTACAAAGGCCACGTCAATACAGTGCAATTTTTTTTTTTTTTAATTAGATTTTGATGTGGAAAGAGAAAGAAACCAAAGACACTTTTGGGATAAGTAAACAAAGCAAATAAGGCAAAATGTTGATAACTTTTGACTCTGGACGTTAGGTCTATAGGTATTCTTTGTACTATTTTCTATATTTCCTTACGTGTACAAAGTCATGACAAAAAAATCTTTTAAATAAGGCATCAAGTATAGTTAAATCCATGTGCTAGATATAATGGCCTAAATTTCCTTCTTGGTTTGTCTGTATTTTCCAAGTTTTCTACAAAAGACTCATTTTATAATACTTCTTATAATTAGAAAGAATGTAGCCAGCATTAGTTTTTAATTAAATCAGAACCAAAGAAATACTCTTATAGACTGCTTGAAAGCAAACTATTGATAATTCAATCTTTTCATAAAGCAGTTTGTCAATAAGATGCCCATAGTGAAGTCGCTCAGTCGTGTCCGACTCTTTGCGACCCCATGGACTGTAGCCCACCAGGCTTCTCCGTCCCTGGGATTCTCCAGGCAAGAGGACTGGAGTGGGTGCCATTTCCTCCTCCAAAGATGCCCATGGGCTCATCCATATGTTTGACCCAATAATTCTGTATCTGAGACTCTATCCTCAAGAAATAATTCTAAATATATAAAGGCAATGAACATTATAAAAAACTGTTTGGATTAAGATCAGATCAGATCAGATCAGTCGCTCAGTCGTGTCCGACTCTTTGCAACCCCATGAACCGCAGCACACCAGGCCTCCCTGTCCATCACCAGCTCCCGGAGGTCACTCAGACTCACATCCATCGAGTCAGTGATGCCATCCAACCATCTCATCCTCTGTTGTCCCCTTCTCCTCCTGCCCCCAATCCCTCCCAGCATCAGAGTCTTCTCCAATGAGTTAACTCTTCGTATGAGGTGGCCAAAGTACTAGAGTTTCAGCTTTAGCATCATTCCTTCCAAAGAAAGTCCAGGGCTGATCTCCTTCAGAATGGACTGGTTGGATCTTCTTGCAGTCCAAGGGACTCTCAAGAGTCTTCTCCAACACCACAGTTCAAAAGCATCAATTCTTCGGCGCTCAGCCTTCTTCACAGTCCAGCTCTCACATCCATACATGACCACAGGAAAAGACCATAGCCTTGACTAGGCGAACCTTTGTTGGCAAAGTGATGTCTCTGCTTTTGAATATGCTATCTAGGTTGGTCATAACTTTCCTTCCAAGGAGTAAGCGTCTTTTAATTTCATGGCTGCAGTTAAGATGGAAAATTATTTTCTCCTATAATTCCCCACATTTGTATCAAAGTGATACTGTTTTTAGACAGTGTAGAAAAAAACCAAAGTTTCCTAGTATCATTATATTTCTGTCCTTGAACCTCAACTCTGAAATCCAACATTTGGGGAAGGTACCAAACTCAGAGTGCCCACCCCTTGGGTCACTTCCCTGTGTGTGGTCTGGTGGACAGTGTGATCCCCCAGGCGACAGGAGATGGTGGGGGCCAAGAAGGAACACTCAAGGGGTAGGAATCCAGAGATCTGGCCTCAGAGTTGGGTCACAATGTCCCCTTGGATAAAAAGCCTAGGCTTTCCGTGCCTTTTTCCCATTTCTATAAAATGGGAGAAGCAGATTATTCTGGATGCTTCAAAATCACCTGGGAGATCTCACAGACATGGTGCCTAGCCCCTACGGGCTCCCAGACCGCTCAGAGTCACCGGAGACGGAACCTAAGCACCAGTAAGCACGTAGGTTACTCTGACACAGCTGGGTCTTGGAACCACTGGACTAGATGCTCTCTAGAGTGTGTTCCTATAGCTATAGTGCGTTCTCTATAGTTCAGAGTCTATAAATACTTTTCCCCAACAAGCAGGCTCTCAGCTAAACCCAATTCCCCAAAGGCCTAGGGGAAAGCATAGCAACGTCACAACAGATTTATCTGCATCAAGGAAGAAGACCCCCAGGGTTCAGGTCTTTCTGGAGCAGCCAGAGCCTTCACCCTTTGTTCACAGACATGCAATTGTGCACACATCAAATGCAACCCAGTATACAGTGTCACAGAAAGCAAGCCAGATTCAGAACACTCCATTGATGACTAGCTCCCTGCCTGGTCAAACTATTTTAAAATAATCATTAAATAGGGAGAATAATCCCTGTCATTTAACAATGAACATGTTCTTAGATGCCAAAAACTGTCTCTGAGTGGTTTCCAAACTTCAAGGCCCACGAACAAAATTCTTTGTGGTAAACACAGCAGGCTGTCGCTAGGAGGCAACTGGCAGCCTCAGTTGCTTGGGGTTGGGTGGGGTAGGGTCATTATCTCCGCACACCTGTACGCTGTTTGCTACAAACTCCTGAAGAGAGCTTAGTTGTACCACACTGGACTCTAGAATATCACAATGCTCTCCCTCAAGACCAGAGGTTGGTGGGATACGACAGACATGGGAACAGACAGTGTGGTAGTGTGGTAGAGTAGCTGTTGTATGCGTGAGGTACAGGGCTCAGTGAAGTTAGGAAAATACGGACAGTGAAGTGGAAAGGATGCTGAGACCTCCTTGGGGCTCAAACAAGATCATGTTTGGTTTTAAACAAAAAACACTGGCTACAGATGCAAAAGCCAAACAGAGAGAATGAGTGATTTGCTCCACATCGAATGCCATTTATGGAGAGTCATCAGGGAAGGAAGAACTCATTCAAAGTCCGTTGTAGTATCCTAGCAACATCCAAATACTGGCCACAAGATGTTCTGGGGTAAAAGGACCCTTGCAGAGAGGACTTTCCAGTTTTGACTGAAAACATACAGGCACACACAAAATACACTTTATGGTGTGATCCAGCAGCAGGTACTTGACAGCGTGTGTAACTCAAAAGTTTCATACCTGACATGTGCAATGTATACTGATAATTTTTATTCTCTAATTATTTTCAATGTAAAGTACACATGCACACATAAGATTTACCACTGTTAACTGTTAAATGTACAATTCAGTGTGCAACCATCACCACGGTCTTGTTCCAGAACTTCTCCACCACCTAAAGCCAGCGGCTGCTCCTTTTTCTCTCCACCCTCCCCGTCCCAGCAGCCGGCAGTTACTGATCTGCTGTTTCTATGGATTTGTCTATTGCAGGCATTTCATATAAACGAAATCATACAATAGGTGGCCTTCTGGGTCAAGCTTTTTCCATTTAGCTTTCTGTATTATTTTTTTGAAAGTAACTTGCACCCCATTAATTTCATGATCCAGTAACAGGTCAAAATAGGCAGTTTGAAAACACTTCCTTAATGCAGCCTTTTTGGCACCAGAGATAGGTTTGTGGAAGACAATTTTTTCACAGGATAGTTTAGGGATGACTCAAATGCATTACATTTATTGTGAACATTGTTTCTATTATTATTACATCAGTTCCACCTCAGATCATTAGGCATGAGATCTCTGAGGTTGGGGACCCCTTTCAATTAAAAATATCAAGTTATGCCGATGGATGTTAACGAGACTTACTTTGGTCATCAATTTGCGATACACAATCTATAATCATGTTGTATACATGAAACTATTAGAAAGTTGTATGTCAACTGTAACTCAAATTTTTAAAATGTTACTTCCAAACATCAAAGCCAAACAACGAGGGGCCTCCACCGCAGGCATTTGCATCCCCAGGTTCTCTGCAGCATTCTACCTCCTGCACCAGTGGCCCCCACCTCAGCCCACCCACTTGGTGCCTGTCCACACACAAACATCCACCAGGAAAACGGGATAAATGAAGACGACGGAGCAAGTTGTTTATTTTTTCAGTCAAATTTATTACATTTAAACATGTCCCTTGTCGACCTTTCCTGTATCTTTGATGTTAAAAAAGTCCTTTAAAGAAATAATGGTGACAGTAGAGGGTGATTTGATGGGCTTTTTGGTTAGGTTTGCTGTTGTTTTGGTGTCCTTACTTTAAAAAATTTAAAACCTGTAACCTCAGGTTGATCCCTTTAATTCCGTGTATACACTTTGGTGCCCCCTATCATGCAACTTTCCCAGAACAAAACTGTCTTTGGGGGACACTGGAGAAGTAAGATACGAGGAGGAAAAAGCTAGGTTTTAATATTACCCCTATTATCCCAGCTGCAGCCAGAAATTTGAGAAATGATAAGCAGGGTTGACTCTGGTGAAAAACATCTATCTTCACTCTCATTCTCTCTGTCTCCCCTCCCTCCTACCACCAAAGCTCACCATCTGTTTACTCATTCTGCCCATCTATCAACCAGTTAGAGTGATTATGGGTGCCAGGCCCTGTTCCAGGTACTGAGGATACAACAATGAATAAAATGTTTCAGTACTCCCTGCCCTCTTGGGACTGACATTCCGGGAGGTTAAGGGAGGAGGGGAGACAGTCAAGTAGAGACAGAGAAACAAGTAAAATCTCAGTCATATATTAATAAGTGTCATAAGAGAGAAGGAAGCATAAGCAATGGGAGAGTGAACCAGGGAAGTGGGGAGAGGTGCAACTCAAAGGAGGATAGTCAGGAAGGGCTTCAGTGAGAAGGTGACATTCCAACGATAGGATCTACTCACAAACTGGCCAAGAAAGCATGAGAGCAAAGTCAAGAATACCACTGAGGTTTTGGGCCTGAGTAACGGGAAAAATGGAGCTGCTATACACTGAAATCGGGAAGGTAATAGGAAGAGCTGGCTTGGGGTGAGCCTAGGAGTCTGCCTGTCTGACCCCCAAGTGGAGAGGTCAAGTAGGCAGCTGGATTCTCATTTTCGGTCCCTTCCCTCTAGAACTAGGCTAATAAATGGTCCATCTGGAAGCAGATTATCAGAAGCCAAGGTGACCCCAGATCACCAAGTATCTTTTATTCACTTGACAGATGAAGAGTGTCCCAGGTCACACATACCTAGTTAATAGCAGTTTGGGGATTTCCCTGGCAGTCCAGTAGTTAAGACTTCTACTTCTAATGTAGGAGATGCAAGTTCAATCCCTGATTGGGGAATTAAGATCCTATGTACTGCATGGCACAGCAAAACAAACAAATAAAAACATCCAGCAGTTTGGAGCAGAACTCAAGTCACTTAATTCACAAGTTATTACTTTTTCCACCATACTACCTCCCTAATTAAAACTGACTAGACTATTCGCTCAGTTGTGTCCAACTCTTTGCCACCCCATCCATGGGATTCTCCAGGCAAGAATACTGGAGTGGGTTGCCATTTCCTTCTCCAGGGGATCTTCCTGACCCAGGGATAGAACCCAGGTCTCCCGCATTGTAGGCAGACGCTTTAACCTCTGAGCCACCAAGGAATCCCTAACTAAAACTGAAGTAGTACTAATTCGTTAAACACATATTTATCCAGCCTCAGACTTTGTGCTGGGCTTCCCTGGTGGCTCAAACAGTAAAGAAGATACCTGCAATGCAGGAGACCTGGGTTTGATCCCTGGGAAGATCCCCTGAAGAAGGGCATGGCAACCCACTCCAGTATTCTTGCCTGGAGAATCCCCATGGACAGAGGACCCTGGTGGGCTACAGTCCATGGTGTTGCAAAGAATCAGACACGACTGAAGCGATTAAGCACAAGCACAACAAGACTTTGTGCTATGGTGCTTGGATTAATAAGATAAACAGGACACAGTCCCTCCCACGGGCGAGCTTAGAGTTTGGTGGAAAAGACAGATATCAAGTCAGATATCACTCATGAGACCATGGAAGCAATGATACAAGTGCTGTGAAAGAAAGGTGATGCAGCTACAACACTCTAACAGGATAAATCTGGAGAACCCAATCTAGGTGGGGGAAAGGCTTTTTCCAAGAAAGTGATCTTTCATCTGAGAACTGAAACATGACTAGGAGCTAGTCAAGCAAATAAAGTGTGGTTTAGGAGAAGGAATTCGGGGAACCTGGCAGGCAGAGAGAACAACAGGTGCAAATTCCCCTTGGTACTGAAGCACTTGGTAGTTGAAAAAACAAAGACAAAGCCAGCTTGGCTGGAGCAAAGGGTAGTGGAAATGGCAGAAAATAGAGCTAAGAGATAAAGTGGAGCCAGGTACTGTAAAGGACCTTGCAGATCTATGAGAAAAGCCCCCCAGCAACCCTGAACTAAAGCTTATCTGTGACTTGGAATACCTGGTGAAACATCTCAGAACACCAGAGGGCAGAAGGCTTCTAAAGGAGCTGTGAAGTCATCTCCCACTTGACTCCTTACCTCCCTGGGAGACAGTCATGAGACAGTTTTTCCTCGCCTCCCAGGATCTGATGAGGTACAGAGCTTTCTGCCCTGGACTCTTTAGACTAGAACTGCAGAATACAGACCCGTTCAGTGGTGCCAGGGCCGCCACGACTTTCGGTTCAGTCCTCAGTTCCTTGTGTTCCAGGGCGGCCCTTTTTGGTATATGCAACTAGAGCCCAGGGAGCTGGCACCTTCAGCTTGTTCTTCTCATTCTGTATCTAAGTAATAAACTGAGTATGAAAGGGGTTCACTGCATCTTTACTGATCAAGCAGTCAGGCCTTGATCTCTTCTTTTAAGTATGTATGAACTTTACAGTAGGACATGTTAAATGTTCAACTTGATCCTAAAAGTAATGGGAAGCCACTGAAGCAGGATTATATCTACCTTAAAAAAATAAAAAGTCATTGTGGCTGCCATGTAGATAATGCACTCAAGGTGGGCAAAGCAGAACAGTTTGACAGTGGCTTATCATGTAACCTACTTACTTCCCATGTGCACATTTGTATTTTCACACTTGAGCATCTATCCTGTGCCAGTCAGTAGGACACAGATACCAAGAAGAGTAAAACAGTCCCTACTGGCCACAATCAGCATGTCAGTGCTCCGTGACCTGCAGGAAGAAGGAAACACATACAGGGGCAGGAGCACAGCAGAGGGAACAGTGAACTCTCCCCGGGCAAGCCTGCACTGAGCAGGGCTGCGGAGGATAAACAGGGGTTTGCAAGGCACTCGGAGGACGTCCAGTCAGTATGTACGGTGATACAGAATCGGCAAGCGAAGCGAGCAGGAGCTAGAAATCACTCAGAATGGTGAGAGGTAAAAGACAAAGCAGGAGGTGGCGGAAGTTCAGGCCAGACACCCAGCAGGGCTGAGGAGCCTCAATTAAGTCCTGCGGTTTATTTACCCTGTGAAAAGAACTTAGATACAGCTCAAAGGCCCAGCTCCTCCATTTACTAGCTGTGCGCTGTCAAGCCAAGGGTTCACCTTCGAACCCAGTTTTCGTTTATCAAGTTTTTATCAGGGTAGTAGTCATGTACAGATGTGAGAGTTAGACCACAACGAAGACTGAGTGCTGAAGAACTGATGCTTTCGAATTGTGATGCTGGAGAAGACGCTTAGGAGAGTCCCTTGGACAAGAGATCAAGCTAGCCAATCCAAAAGGAAATCAACCTTGAATATTCATTGGAAGGTCGACTGCAGAAGCTGAAGCTCCAATACTTGGCCACCTGATGTGATGAGCTGACTCACTGGAAAAGACCCTGATGCTGGGAGAGACTGAAGGCTATTTATTAAATAGCTTTTACTAGAGTTGTTCCTCCCATTTAAAAAAGTAGGACATGTTTCTTGGAGAAAATTAAGAAAACACAAAATTTTATAACTCCTTGAAGATCATCCAGAAATATCTACCACCACCACCCCTCGACCAGACTCCCTGGCCTGATCGCCAGGTACCCTGTGGAATTCAATACTCGGTGATTCCTAGAAGGGCACTGAACACCAGTCCACGCTGAACCCACATCTCCTCACAGCCCCTAGCACCAGGGTACCCACTGAACCCAAACTGAACAGGCGTCAGAGCTGAGGTGTCTAAGCAAAGACAATGGCAACAATAATAATTACTACTAGCAGAAGTAAGGGTTATGTGGATGAACAGCCCTAATGTACACGAGCCCCATTCAACAGATGAGGAACTTGAGGGCTGGAGGAGGACAGTAACTCACCCAAGGTCTTGCAGATACACCAGCATTCAAAGGCAGCCTGGCTCTAAGCCTCAACAGTGAAACCTCCAAGTGCCAAGTGAACTCTGGCAACTTTTAAGTACCGAGTTGGACACAAATGAATTAAACAAATCAAATAACATCAAAATGGAATAGAGGCCAAACTGTTAACAGCAGCTATCCCTGGAGGGTGAAATTATGGACAGTTTTTTGTATTTAGGTAATCTGAACCTTTAACACTGTACATAGATTAATTTTAGAATCAGAAGAAAATCTAAAGAAATATAAATTATAAATACATAATTATTAAACATTTTTAATTTCAATTACAAAATTTTAGAAACTTTACAAGGAAATCTATCAAAATGTTAACAGTAGTTATCTCTGGGTGGAGTGGGTTATCTCTGGGTATTATGAATAATTATAGGTATTCTTTATACTTCTGTATTTTCCAAGCTTCCTAAATAGGTATCTTTATAAATAAGAAAAAAAAAAGGTAAGAAATTAATTCTACCTTAAAAATAGCTATTACTGAGTCTTATAACATTTGACCACTGTGGCTGGAGGAGTAGTCCAGATCAGTATTATTTAAAGAAGGAAGATGACTTGGGCATATTAAAAACTTATTGGGGTTTTGTCTTTGTTTTCTCAATCCAAAAGTAAAACATAATGCTTGGTTCAACCTGGCCCCATGGTCATTCCAGTGATCATCCACTGGCCATCCACTCAGATGTCACAACAATTAGGAAATGGGAAAATTTTTTCCCCATACTTGGAGTCCAAGTCCCAGGCCGTGTAAAATTCTCATGAGTAAGTACCAGGCCCTTATCTAGAACAGATACTTCCACTAAACCCTCAGCCTCCATTTTCTCAGAAACTAGGAAGTTGAGGGCAGCTTCAAGGCAGAAAATCTCTCTTCAGCAACCTCTACAGAGCCCGGATTCAACATGATTATTCTAGGCAGCTCATATGCTTACAGAAAGCCTATTCCACTACAAGACAGTTCTAACACTTAGCAACCAATGCATCTCACGCTGAACTGAAACCCACCTCCTTCCTATCAGGCAATGGAAACCGGGGCTCAAATCCCAGCTCTGTCCCCAACAAGTGGCGTAAGGCTGTGTGGTTTTGCTGAACCCCTCTAAGGCTGCGGGGGTTATTAAAGGAGAGCACCCATGTGAAAGCAGCCAGCCCAGTCACACACTTCTAGCCCTGTCCTTTGGAACTAGATCAAATGAGCTTAGTCACTCCTCCACGCTTCAGCCCTTCAAATCACTGAAAACCATGACTGTGTCTTCTCCATTCTAAGCACTCCTATAGTGTTTCCTTGCTACAAAACTCCATGCACTTGGGTGGGAGTCTCCCCTCAGGGTGACCAGAAAGCCCTCGGATCTGTTTTGGAGTAAACAGCAACAGCTGATCCACTGCTCCAGGGCAGTGTCTCTTATAACCCTTGCTGGACAGAGCTCGGCCTCCCTAACTGCCCTGAAGATGCAAAGGTTCAGAGACAGCAAGTGGCCTGCCCAAGGTCACATGGCTGGGAACCTGTCTCACCATGCTTACAGACAGTGTCTCCCAACCTCTGCTCAGGCCCAGCAGCCAGGTGGGCTCAGTCCTCCACGGAGGCTCAGTGTCTCTGGTGGAATCTGGCTTCTTGGTCTGACCATGCCCTCTCTTCTGCTGGCTGGGATATGAATCTCCAGGGCTCCCAGGGGTGAGGGAGGCTCTCCTGATCTTGTGCTTAACTGACACAGAACAAACTCTGAAGGAAAGACTATAACCAAAGTGGACCCGCCAGGGAATCAGGTAAGAAATAAAACGAAACGAAATCAACAAAACTGTGAGGCAGGACCACAAAGGTTATCTTATGTCACCTTCCCAACAACTGGGCCAAGTGGGAGTGTCACAGGTCATTCTGTCTTCTGTTTTAAAGAGAAAACAGACTCCGACAAGTGAGAAGGTAAACTGCACTAAAATGTAAGCTCTACAAGGGCAGAAGACTTGTCTCATTTGGTCACCACGACAAACTCAGAGTTTAGGACACAGAGTCCAGGACACCAATGCTGGATGCTGAGATGGATGAAGGCAGAACCATGATTTGAACACAGGCTCTTCATCTTGCTTTCCAATTCAAGTTGTGAGTGTCTCTGGCAGAGGCTGTGCTGAGCCTCCGTGCCTGTTCACAGAGCCAAAGCATGGGGGAGGCTGGCTGGGCCAGTCTGACCTCCACCCACACGCTGAAGTACGCCACACGCCAGCGCTGCCTCAGGGAACCACGTGTCAAGAGGGCGCTACAGCTCAGAGCAAGCGGAGGAGAAGGTGGCTAAGCTGTCCAAACAGGCCGGGATCCTGGAGCAGCCTGGTCTCTGAAGGCAGCGGCTTCAGCGAGAGACAGGGAAGTCATCGGCCCCATTCTGGCCTGTCAGGTGTCACTGCAGCAACACTGCAGCCCCAGTGTCCAGCCACAGGGAAGACACCCGCTCTAGAGCTGGAGGGGCCTGGCCCAGAACCTCAGCACCCCCAGCTCTGGGACCTCAGACCAGAGTCTTCACTTCTCTGAGCCTCTGTTTGCTTTTCTGTAAAACTGGTGTAAAACAGCAGAGATTTTGTGAGGATCAGAAGAAATGTGGGTGCTAAGTCGCCTCCCTCGGGTCTGACTCTTTGCAACCCTATGGACTGTAGCCCACCAGGCTGCGCTGTCCATGGGATTCTCCAGGAAAGAATACTGGAGTGGGTTGCCATGCCCTCCTCCAGGGGATCTTCCTGATCCAGGAATCGAACCCACGTCTCTCACATCTCCTGCACTGACAGGCGGAGGCTTTACCACTAGCACCACCTGGGAAGCCCAGAAACAATGTATTGTTTGTAAATGTAGAAGGAAAAAAAAAAGTGTGGAATGATAAATACAAAATTCCTATCAGTGGTTGCCTCTGGGAACAGGAACTGGGAGAAGCAAAGAGAGCTTTTTTAAACATAGTCTTCTTTAAGGAAAAAATATATGGAAAACACAGAGCTCGGCAGTTGGGTTCCTGGCAGGCATTCAGTAAATGTAAGCTGCTGTTCGTCATTTCTCCTGGGAGGAGATGCTGCCTCTCACATACCTCCTGCCTACGTGTTAAGAGAAAGAACCATGAGCTGCTGTTTCCGACCATGCCCTCTGCCCCCTCCCAGCTGTCAAAGCAGGTCCCTCCCAGCCCTACAGCAGGTCCCAAGCACCAGGATAGCACATCTCAGAATTGAAAAGGTCTCATCTATCCCCTTATTCTGCCCCTGAATGCCTGAGAGACCCTTTATGGCGGTGGGGAACGCACTACCATGTGAGGCCACCCATTTCACCAGCAAGATGACCTCAAGGTCTCAGAAAGGGAAAGACTCCTGGTTCCTCTGACCATAACCCTCAATGGCCTTTAGCCTCACAGCTCTTAGCAACCAGCTCTTCCTGGCAGGGAAGCCTCAGGTCAGGCTCTGTCTTAGGTGAGCAATGCAGGAATGCACGTCAGTCAGCGCCTTCCTTAAGAAACGGGATCTCTCCACATCTGTTTCCTTAAGAAGCATGATCTCTCCACATCTCTCCTGCTTCTAAAAACTGTCTCCCACTCCTGGTAGGAGAATGTCTGGCAACCTTCCTAGGACTCCCAAGCTAAACAACTCCCTCCTGTCCCTAGGCAATCAGTGAGCTTGGTTGCTATGCAACAGGCAGGCACAAAAGTGATGCAGTCCTTTTCAGAGGCTTGGGAAGGGGGCAGGGAGCCATGTCTATCCAAGACACAGCCTCTAAATGGGGTCCAAGGCAGTAGGGGTTCCTTTAAGAAGTCAGCTGATAGACTCACTCATCTGCCTAATTCTCCTTCGCTGGCGTCTAAAGCAGACTCCAGGCACACCATGAACTGCATATAAATTCTGGGCCCTGGTCTGGCCCCTACCACCCACCCTGGGGCAATAGCTTCCTCCGAAAGCTCAACAGGCAGCCTGTGAGGCTGACCCACAGCTCTGGGCCCTCCCTCTCAAACTCTGCTGGTATTTGGGGCAGGAGGCAATCACGGCCTCAAACATCTCCACATCCCAACAGGACACAGAGCCAACCGTGTCCCCTCCATCTAGCCTACTCTGCAGAAATCCAGTTTCTACTTGCTATACCCAGGGGAGTCCTCTGGGACAACAGGTTGACTGAAGGGTAAAAACCCTGAGTTCTGCAGTCAAACAAGCCTGCAGTCAAAATCTGGCTCAGCTGCATACTAGTCATGACCCTGGGCAGGCCATTTAACCAACTGGGGTCTGTTTAACTGTTTCACTTCTCCAGCCCTCCTTTCCTTGGCCACATACAAAGATTTAAAACTAGTTAATTTCCAAAACTCTGCAAGGCTAATGACACCTACATCTTAGGTTGTTGTGAAGGTCAAGTGAGGCAGCGTTTGTCCAACAAGACCTAGTTCAGTGACGAGTACAGCAGGGCTGACAGCTCAGTATGGGTATCTTCTGAATGCCAAGGGTGCGGTGGGCAGACTGAGCATGCCATCACTCATGCAAGTAGCACGGCGGCCTGGATTTAGCTCCACCCAGCACGCCCCCTCCCCTCCTCGCTCCAGCGCAATGTATTACAGTTACTAAGATGTGGTTTCTTCCTCACCAGCACAGAAGCTCTTTCACAGGCCAGGCCCTTTAAATAAGTTAAGTAGTTCTCTCAGTGAGCAGTGACAACAGTAACACCAATGTCCCAGCTGAAGGTGAAATGCCCAGCAACAGAGCACTGAAGTGTAGGGGCTGAAGGAGCTCCTGAGGCCTCTCTGGTCCCCCCACAACTGGCCACAGAATTAAAGCTCCCACTGAGAAACTGTCTCAACTTCTGCAGGGTGAAAGCAGAAATGCTCCTAACTGGGCCTAAATTCCCCAAGGAATTTCGTATTTATTGATGGAAATACTGCAAATGTTATTCTAGAGCTCGCCTTCTCAATGCTGTCCTTCAACTTGGAAAATTAAAAAACGGGAAGCCGTGGGTTCATTTGCTCCTCTTCTCCCAACTCTCTTAGAGCCATACCCAGAAGGTGTTCCTGCACTGGCACTACACACCCAATACCCACGGCCATTACAGAAGGAGCAAGCAGCTTCACTAGAGCCACTCTTTATTTTTAGGCCGTACCACACAGCGTGCGGGATCTCAGTTCCCGGACCAGGGATGGAATCCGGGCCCAGAGCAGTGAAAGCAGAGTCTTAACTGGACCGCCAAGGAAGTCCCAAGACTCTTTTTAAACATATGAGTTGAAGATAAATGCTGGGCAATGGAGGCTATAGACCATCTGGAGGAGTGGAGACATAGACTAACTCTCACCAAGTGCCCATATATCCTGCGTCAGATTTCCCCCAAACACTTTACACCTAACACTCACGATGGCCCAGAGACAGAAGGTACAGTGTCCATTTTATAGATGAAGAAACTGAGGCTCCGGAACTTAGCTGTTTTTCCCAGGGCCACACAGCAACGTTGCTGCCTTTTCCTTTGACCCAAGCTTTGCACAATGAATCCAAGAAAAAATCATTCTTCCTGCCTTTTCAGATCCACTAAATAAAGAGCTTCCACAGGTTCATTCTAGAATAATCTAAGGAAAAAAAAAAAATCTGTCCTTTGTCTCAAGATTAGAAAAGGTCTATTTTTAAAATGACATTAGAAACTATTCACAAATTTTTATAGTCCATAGAGTTTAAAGAACCTTCCAAATATTACCAGGTCCTCAGGACCATTCTAAAAATGGACTGTATTCTACCTGGCTCTTCTGTCCATAGAATTCTCCAGGCAGGAATATTGGAGTGGGTTGCCATTTCCTTCTCCCGGGGATCATCCTGACCCAAGGATCGAACCTGGATCTCTTGCATTGCAGGCGGATTCTTTACCATCTGAACTACCAGGGAAGACCAAGTGTTTAAAGGGCTTCCAAACAGTACTAGATCTTCAGGATCTAGCTACCCTTCTCAACCGGAGGGTAGCTATGAATTGTCCCATTTTGCAGATGTGTAAGCAGAGAGCTACAGAGGGCTGATGCCTTGCTTGAAGCCATGTGGTAAGAATGGCTTACAGGAGCCTCCTGAGATTCCTGGTATCCTATGTGCTGTCTTTTTTCGTTTTATTTTTATTAAAAAAATTGTTTTCTCTTGGTTTTATTGATATAATTGACATAGCTGTGTAGGTTTTGAGGTGTACAGCATAATGATTTTACTTACACGATGAAATAATTACCACATTAAGTTTAGTGAACATCCATCTACCTCATTTAGATACAAAATCAAATAAATGGAAAAATATCTTTTTTCCTTGTGATGAGAACTCTTAGAATTTACTCTCTGGGCAACTTTCATATGTAACATACAGTAGTATTAATTATATTTACCAGGTACATTACATCCCTAGTACTTAGTATAACTATAAAACTTTGTACCTTTCGACAAATTTCATCCAATTCCCCCCTGCCCCCCTCCCCCAATGCAGCCGCCCTGCAGTCCCTCCCCTTCTTCATGCTGAGGGGCGCAGAGCCCACCACTGCCTTCCAAACCACATGCTGGGAAAACAAGGGGTGTCAAAGAACACCAGGGCCGATGAAGACAAGACTGCTCAAGCACCAGTACTCGTACAGCCTGAATGATTCCTCTCGATTATAAATCAAATCCTGTCACTTCACCATTTAAAATCTTCCAGTGGATTTTCATTACACTTGGAGTAAAACCCCATTTCCTTACCAGATCCAACAGGACCCTGGCTCCTGCCACTTGCTCAGACCTCCCTCGCATCACCTCAGCCACACTGGCCTTATTTCTTATCCTCAGACCCATCTCAGGTGCTTTGCACATACTGCCTTCCCCTCCTACTTTGGGCCCTTCCCAAAATCCTGAAGGGCTGTCTTCTTATCATTTAAGTGTCAGCTCAAATGCTACCTCTTCTGAGAAGCCTTCTCCAACCACTCCAGTCAAAAGCTATGCCACATCCTCACCTCTACTCTCTCGACCACACTATCCTGTATCTTCGTTGTCTTCAACGAAGACAGCTAAATTTTCTTGTCCACTTGTTTGTCTCCCCAGAACTACAAAACAAGCTCCACTATTCCTGTTGATTATTACTCTCTCAGTGTCTAGAAGAGAGATAGGGACATAGTTAAGTGTTCAATAAACGTTTTAGGAACAGGCTGTTCAAAAGGCAATGGTGTGCTCCCCTCATCCTCAAGATTCTACTCACTCTGTCCAAATTTCAGATTGGAAGTTTACTCATCTGTTCATTCATTCACTTAATTCAAACCAACAACTGGTCACCTGAGAAGGTACCACAGTGAATAGGGAACCAGAATGATCTATTTCCCAATTAAAAGCAAGATTTTTTTTTTAACGTGGCACTTTACAGAGGCACTTTTAACACCTGCAAATGTGTCAGATTTCTTTGTAGTTAACAGACTCCTCAGATTTACACGCAAGAAGTTACATAACTTCCTCAAGGTCACATGGTGAGAACTCAGCATTCCAGTACCTCAAGGCAAAACCAAAGACCTAAAATGTATCTGGAAGTGTTCAACCTCTTATTTTCTATCCATGGTCATTTACATGAAGTTAATTTTAAAAATTGGAGAGTAGATATGGTTTTTCAAGAATTTCACCCCCATTTTCTTCACTTTATTTCTATCTTTCTACCTGGTAGCAGGTATCAAACAATACAACACTTTGTGGAGCACTGTTCTCTGGTTATGGACCATTAATGGTACCCTGGTAGACAGGCTGAGTCTTGATGGCAAAGGGAAACAGTGGTATGGTGCAGGTGCTGGGACCTCAGGCTTGTGAGTCAGAAAGTACCAGATTCAAACCACATCCACTAACAACTAGTGATAAGGCCCTAGACAAGTTTATTTTAATTTAATGAACAAACACTTACATAGCTCTTTTAGATGCAAGCAGGGTTCTAAGAGGGCTTCCGTGGTGGCTCAGAGGTTAAAGCGTCTGCCTGGAATGCAGGAGACCCGGGTTCGATCCCTAGGTCAGGAAGATCCCCTGGAAAAGTAAATGGCAACCCACTCCAGTACTCTTGCCTGGAGAATCCCATGGAGGGAGGAGCCTGGGAGGCTACAGTCCATGGGGCCGCAAGAGTCGGACACGACTGAGTGACTTCACGACACGTCAACAAGGGTTCTAAGTACTTTGCAACTATGATTACTAGATAAGTCAGATATACTATTATCCATATCTTACATGTGAGGAAACAGGCACAGAGGGATGAAGTAACTTGCCCAAAGCCACAGCTAGTGAATATCAGAGTCAGCATTAAAGTAAGACATTGGATGCCAGAATCTATGCTCTCAGCCATTACACTGTGTTTCTGCTCTACTCCTATTTCTTCATCTATAAGACAGGGCTAATAAATCTGCGATATCTCACAGGGTCACTCGAGGCTACTGGCACACAGTTAAGTTAAATGTTAGCTGCTCTTAGTGGTAGTAGTAATTGCCATCACCTTTGGTCCAGTCAAGGTTCAATCAAGGTCTGCCCAAAATACTTCAGCTGAGAAAGATCTCCAAGATCCTCTGCGGTAGAATATGTTAGAATATAGGGGAACTTCCATGAGAACAGAATTGTCTGCTCTTTCTGCCTCTCGTTGTTATTCAGAGGAAGCAGAAGGTAATATGTACCTTCTGCTTAATATGTGGTAAATAAACTGAGTGCATGGACAGGGTTCTGTCACACAACAACTAAGGTAGTACCATCACTCCTCAAATACAGCTAAACATAAAAGAGGTAAATTTACAAAGTTTTTAGACAACAGTGGAAGCTGGCCATTACTTAAGACAGCCTGGCTATTAGCAGACAGTGTGGTATAATGCTGTTCATTCATCTTAGCTAAATGCAGAAACAAGGAGACCTCAAGGTCTTGGAGTGTCTATAAAAGAGGAAGTTGGATGACATGATGATCATAAACAAATATATTCTTTCTCACTGCTTTGTAACAATTATTATAACAATATGAATGGAAGCTGATCACCAAGTACTCAATAAATGTTTGTCAATGAACATAATTTCCAAACAGATGAAGAAACTGGGATTCCGTTTCCAAGTTCAAGGTCACTTGGATGGGTTAGCATATGGGTTAACTCGGAAGAGTCCGGCTCTCTTCCTATGCGTGTCTAATGCTCATGCTTTCCAAGATTCTTTTTCAGTTAAAAAATACTGTGATATCAGTTCTCTCTTCCAAGCTCAATAAATCTGTAATAATTTACCTTATCAAATAACCTTGTATAACTTCACTAGATAATATGACAGCAGGATCAAGAAGAAACAACTATTCCACATTGTTAACCTGGAGAATCAAAGCATCTAAAGAGATAATTAGGCCAAATCCCCCATTTCTGCCAGAACTGAGAGACCATAAGTATAAATAAGATAAATGATGACTTCACTTTAAATGGTTTAAATTTAAGCAATGTGACTTAATAAATAACTTCTGGTGACACAAAACTTTTTGAGGGTACAGTACCTTACCTTCTTCAAACCTGTAAGTATAGTTGGCTACTTGATCCAAAGTAGATGCACAGGTTAAATGTAAAAAGTTGCATAGAATGTCCACAAATGCTTGCTTCCTTTATTTTTATTAAAATACACACTTGACATTGAACCTTTGTGTGTAACACCACCTTCCTAGGATTGTCAAGTTAGGAGTGAAAAAGCCATCTGGCGGTCACAGTCAATTTTCTAGATGGTTCATAACAGGATTGTCAAGGTCAAACTGTTGATTCTTTTACCTTCCCATCTAGTAATTGAAAAGCAACAAAAGTGGGCTCAAAATACTCCATTCTGGTACTCTCACAAATACAAATATCAGCTCCAGGATCACAATCTGGCTCAAGAAGTTCTGAGGGCAGGGTGACACGAACAAAGAGAACAGCAGGGTAGTAGGGCAGATTCTGAGGCCACAGCACTTGGGTAACACTCAGTGAGAGCAGGAACTTTTACCTAGCAGTTTCATCACCTATCAAATGAGAATAATCATCCTACCAAATGATCATATAAATTAAGTGATATGATGAGGAATGGTCTTGCAATCTGTGCAAAGGTGAGAGACTACTGTTATCATTATTAATTACTACAGCTGGGGACGGAAGGTCCCCTCGAACTCTTGGCTGTATGTTCTGCAGGATCCCTCAAGATGGAATATAGTTTTTTTTTCTCCAGACTTCGGGTTTGACAACGATTGATGCACTTGGCTAGCAAGTCTCCGCTGCTGAGATGAGAAGTGAGGCCTTCGGGTTCTGGGCCTAACGGGCTCAACAACCACCGCGCCCCTCCAGTCACCTTGTCCTCACCTTGAGGAACAGAAAACGAAACTCTATGGGGTAGAAAGTGAGGTCCACGAAAACGAGAAAGAGGTGCCTCCACTCTTCACCTAGCTGCCGCTTCTTACACCCAAGCTTCCAGCTGGGCGGGGACAGAGCAGAAAGAGCTGACAGAGCCAGGGACGCCTTGACCTCGGGCGCCGGAGGAGCGAGCGTGGGTGCTGGGCCCGCGACACGGACAGGTACACGAAAAGCCGGCCTGAGGTCGGGCCTGCCTCGTCTTGCCTCGCCCACAGCCGCAAGCACAGAAGGAGGCACCCCGCCCCCGCGAACCCAGGGGGCCCTCAGTTCGCTCACCTGCAGCCGGGACACCAGTAGGCTGTAAGGCGCCATTTTGTGCACTGACAAAGATGAGGTCGCTTGAAAGTGACGTGCCACTCAGAGTACTTAAGGCCTTCTGGCTGGGGGCGTGGCCTGAAGAGAAACGCGACCTCGTGAAGGCTGGGCCTCCGCCGAAGCGCCTACTCCTGCGAGCGCCTTGGGCGTTGTTCCCGTGCGAGGATTCGAAAGGGGAGAGGAAAAAACTACATAAAAACACTTAAGGAAGTAAATACCTGGCACAGAGATGTCTTATCGAAGTGAAAATTTCAGCTTTGCACTTTGAAATTTGCCTCTTCCATTCAAGTCCTGAAAAGGTTGTGATTTTTTTAAAAATAATTTTTATGCACCTGCCAGGACCTGGCCCCCGTTAGGACGGAAACTTGGCTTTGGAATTTGATCTCGCGAGAACCAGCGGGGCTTGGTGCAAAGTGTATAAATATTGATGGATGTCTAGAGAACCAATCACGGCGACCAAGAGGCAGGAGCAACGGAGGTTAAAGGTCGGGCGGAAGTTCTGTAAGCTTCCGGTGGCTTGAGAGGGCGCTATGGCTAAACATCACCCGGACTTGATCTTTTGCCGCAAGCAGGCTGGTGTTGGTGAGGCAGCCTTCTGCCCCCGAGTTTCTGGGTGGGAATGGTATTAGGACCTGAGGGGTCCGGGGTTCCCGTCACTTGTTTAGGGTCTTGCCCGGGAGGCGCCACGTTCCCCGCCTCTAGGTTGAAAGTGTAGGAGCGCGCGGGTTTACAGTCTCTTGATGAAAAGAGGGCGGGGGCTCGCGTGCTGGGAGCCGGAGGCAGGCTGCCGGAATGGGGTTAGGAGAAATTCTCAGTTTGCGCAGGACCTGTGAGGGGCTTCAGGAGGCTGTGGATTTGGTTCGGATTGAAGTTTGAGGGGATAAGATGGATAGATCCCTTTAGGGCTCACTGCAGTCCCTGCTTCTGTCCCCACCGCAAGCTTGAGGATGTTTGTCCCCTCTTCGTCAAAACTTTAATTCTAATTGTGCTCTTTACCATCTTTTATCTTGCAGCCATTGGAAGACTGTGTGAAAAGTGTAAGTGGAACACGTCTCCCCAAATAGCCCACCTGACCCACTCAGTTTCTGTAGAACAAGGAAACGCATTTTCAGCGGTGGCACTAAGAGGACTTTGAGTAGACGTGACCCAAAGAATGTCAACACAATGCCAGGCAGCAACTAAAGGCCACCACCCTCACTCCAGCTTGCACGTTTTAGACACTAGGTTTTGAGAGAATCTTTAGCTTTGGACCGGAAGTAGCATGACCCCATCCGACGTGTTCTGCCAGTTAATTTATATAGACATATCTACCAGGTGCTTCTCTAAGCTCTTTACCCAGTAGTTGATTAACTTTTCCTGTGTGCTGTAGAAATTAAGATGGACACGAGGTAAGTCAGGTTTTGTGATGCCAAAGTAGAGGATCCTCAAGTCACTGTTAGGAGACTGGTGTAGTCCCCATAGCAGGAGGAGGGCAAAGGACTTGAGGTACTTGCACGTGGGTGTAACTCCATTCTCTTCTCCTCATAGGTGATGGCAAGTGTGTGATCTGTGACTCCTATGTGCGTCCTTGCACCCTGGTGCGCATATGCGACGAGTGTAACTATGGCTCTTACCAGGGACGCTGTGTGATCTGTGGAGGCCCTGGAGTTTCAGATGCCTATTATTGTAAGGAATGCACCATCCAGGAGAAAGATGTGAGTATATATAGGAAGCTTTTCATCTGATTTTCCCTTGTGTTTAGTAACACTTTGCCATCCACAGCAAACTGTATGGTTCATAGATGAGTATGTTCATCTAGTCATCTAGATTATAATTTCTTCAAGTCTGTGAGCCAAACTGGGTGTAGCCCAACAAAAGGCAGTTATTTTGCATCAAGGACAAAAGTGCAAGAGAAGCAAATTTTGGTCAACATTGGCAATTTGGAAAGCCCTCTATTCCTTTGATGTCTCTCTCATTTTTATTCACAAACAATATCCTTTTTTTTTTTTTTTTTTTTAAACTGTGCCACATAGCTTACAGTATCTTGAACCCTGGCCAGGGCAGTGAAAACCCAGAATCCTAACCATTAGGCCATCAGGAAACTCCAATATTCTGCATTTTTAAGTCCGCACAGTGCATGGTATATAATAGTCATTCAGTAATTCTCTTTATTATAAGTAAGGACTGTTCAGGTGGATGTGTTGACTTCTGAATTTGGGACTATTCAAGTTGATTTCAGCTCTGAGTAGCTAGAAAATACTTTTGCTTTGATTTTTCAGAATTGCTTGGGATTCTGCTTGTGACATTTTTGCCCTTAACATTGTATGCTGGCAATGGCAGTTATTCAACTCCTTGAGCCAGTTGCCAGGATACAATAGAGAACTATAGATCTGTACCAAAAACAGGTTTCTTGGAGGAGAGGAGGACAACCCATGAATCAACCTTTTATTCTTATGACAATAAAACAAAGTGTGATACAGTAACAATAGGCTAATATGAGGTATCTGGTTACCTAATCTAGGATAAGACAGAAGGCAAAAAAAGAAATAAAAAATTCTTTGGCCATGCTGGGCAGCTTTGGGGATCTTAGTTCCCCAACCAGGGGTGGAACCCAGGCCCCCTGCAGTGGAAATCCAGAATCCTAACTACTGAACTGCCAGTGAATTCCCAAAAGATAAATAATTCCTTATATTTCCTTTTACAAATAGTAGATAATTAAATATATATATAGGGCTTCCCAGTTCGCTCAGATGGTAAAGAATCTGCCTGCAATGTGAGAGACTCAAGTTCATCACAGGTTCAATCCCTCGGTCAGGAAGATCCCCCTTCTATGTAGATCCTATCTCCCTTATTCTTCAATAGCTTTGTTAATTAGGGGTTATTATTATCCCCATTTTACAGCCCCTCTCCCAGCTAATAAGTGTCAGGTCCAAGCTTTCTGACTAAGCCTCATGGTGTCCTTTGATAAATCTGTGATGTGCCTGTGTTGAAGAGAGACGATTCAGCTACCTCAGAATCTTTGCAGTTAGATTTTGTCTACCTCTAATAAGTAGGACATATTAGAGCAGATAAACCTATTTCTTACACCAGGAAAGTCTTCTGTTATTTAGGGAAATGAGAACAGTCATAGATAAGTACCAGAAACATAATTTCAGTTGGTGATTTGAACATTCTCTCTCTTTTGGGGGGCTGCTCTGGGTCTTGTGGTATGCAAGGTTAGTTGCTCCAAGGTATGTGGGATCTTGGTTCCCTGACCAAGGATCAAACCCATGTCCCCTGCATTGCAAGGTAGATTTTTAAACGCTGGGCTACCAGGGATGTCCCTGATTGGAACATTCTCTTATCCTAAACTCTGATTTGCATTTATCTTTGACTGTCAAATCATACCCTGCTCATGTCTCCCTTTTTCTCTAGCTCTTGGTATGCTGCTGCAGTTTAGTTCACTAAGTTGTGTCTAACTCTTTTGCAACCCTGTAGACTGTAGCCCCGCCACCAGGCTCCTCTGCCCATAGCATTTCCCAGGCAAGAATACTGGGGTGGTTGCCATTTCCTTCTCCAGAGGATCTCCCTGAGCCACCTGGGAAGCCCCAGCTCTTGGTATAGTCCCAGCGTATATTGTAAGTCTGGTCCACGTTTCTGTGCTACTCCTGTAAATCATCTGTAGGAGCTCCCGCTAGAGACTGTGGTACACAGTAGGTGTTGGATGATTACAGTCTCTACCATGGTGAGACAATATTAGTGAAAAAAAGTACAAGCAAGTCTTAAACTAGCTAAAACTAGCCAAAGAATCTATTAAGGACAACATTTTCTTGAATTTTCCATGACTGTAGCTAGAGTTCTTATCTGATATGCTTACAACCAGAGAGTAATTAATAAAGGTTAATGACTGTCTGATTCGTCTGCATGTGGTGGGTGACCTGATCTCTCTGGATCCTTGTGCCTCATTCAAGATGTTACCACTTCCCTTACTTCACATTATACAGGAATGTTCTGAGGATATTTGAGATGGCATCTAGCTCGCGTTTACTCAGCAATAGTTTCCAAGGAACACAAAACAGTCCAGTGACATGATCCAGCCTCTCAGCCTTACAGATCATGATGTAGATTAAGTGCCCAAGACTTTCCTACACACAAGTCTTCCTACAGCCAAAGCAACCACTCTTATTCTCTTCCAGCAACTTCTATAATTTATAAGGGAATTAGCCCAGTAAGCTAAGTTAGGTGTTCTCTATAGGTTTTTCAAAGCCTCGAGAATACTCAGGGGTCAGGGACAATATCTGTGGGCACTGCTACCAAAGGACCAATTTGTAGTTTCTTATAATGTCCCTTATTGATGTCCCTTCACCCTTGACTCCTTTTACTTAACCATTTTCCTCAACTCTCCCAACCAGATAACAAGAAAAATAGCAACTAGTATTTTTGGAGCTCTTGCTGCATGCCAGGTACTGTGCTGGTCTTTCTTGTCTAAAAGTTGTACGTGATACAGATGAGGAAATGAATGGCTTAAAGGCAGGTTTGGCCCACGGTCACATGATGAATAAATGGCAGATACGGGATTAGAATCCAGGTCTCTGTAACTTGTTCTCAGCCTTTTTTTTTGATGGTTGTTTTTCATTATCCCCCCTCCACTAAAGGAAAAAGGTTAAAATCCAAATTAAATTTTCTTGGGACTTCCTCAGCGGTCCAGTGGTTAAGACTTTGTGCTTTCACTGTAGGGGACACAGATTTGATCCCTGGTTGAGGAACCAAGATCTCGAATGCCGAAAAACTATTTACATTTTCTCCACAACAAGAGGAATTAAAGTTGGATAAGATTTTGTTGGGTAAGGGTGAGCTTCAGATCACAAACCACTGTAATGTCAAAGGTGTTTTCATCCTTATTGAAGATGCATCAACTAACTCAAAGCACTTACCCTAAACACTCATCATATTTCTCTTCTCAAGGTGGTTAAGGATGCACCTCTTGTCTCATGCTGCGTCTACCATTCTTTTCTCCCCGTTTAAGTAAACAGCAGAGCAGTTAGATATATAGGAAAGATACTTGATAATTTTCAAAGGTAATTCACAAGCTTACCCTTACTCTGCAGCTTCCTAAACCTGGTGAAAGTTTTGGGGTTTGCCTCCAGGAAGCTCTGTTACAAAAAACACCAGAGTAGGAGGTAGAACGCCCAAGTTCAGGTCTTGGCTTTGCTACTAAGATACTGTGTGTGGCTTTGAGGAAGTCTCACCCTGACCCCCAGCCCACAAAGGGTAGTAGCAATCCCTTTTACCTCCTGGATACATTTATTGAGAGCTTAAAGTTTCAAATAGAAAATGTGATGCCCTTGTTAAGGTCTCAAACCAGTGTACAGTCTGGTTTTTACCTTGTAGGTGTTCATTAAACAGTTGCTGAAAGAATCAGTGTTTTGTCTTCTAGTTTCTGTTAATCAAGCAGATCTTGCCTGCTGTTGGTAATTCTTTGCTACCGATGATAAGAAACGGACATGAGGACCCATTTTCTGTAATCCTGTTTCTCTGATCCCAAAATTTGTAAATTGCCTTTTCCTGCATTTTGGTTCTATACACATTTCCCCATGGTATGTTATATTTTGGAACATGATCAGGGTTGGTTTTTTAAGTATTACTTTATAAAGTCCTGAATTTTCACCAGGTCCAGGGTAATTTTTGTAGCTTGCATTTGTGCCATAGAAATGGACTTGACATTCAGCCCTCCTGAGGAAGGAAATCCGTAGGCATTGAGTTCTCCTTGGTGGTTGGTAATGGAGCGCACCTTAGGCTTCTCCTGGGGATGTTTTGGGGGCTTCCCTAAAATGGTAAAGAACCTGCCTGCCTATGCAGGAGACATAAGAGACTCAGTTCAATCCATGGGTCAGAAAGATCCCCTGGAGGAGGGCCCAGCAACCCACTCCAGTATTCTTGCCTGGAAAATCCCATGGACGGAGGAGCCTGGCAGGTTACAGTCCATGGGGTCACACAGAGTTGGACACAACTGAACTGACTTAGCATGCACACACGGGGATGTTTTAACAGACATATTTAGTATAATAGAAAGAAGCACTTGGCAGTCTAGTGTCTACTTTTTTGTGTGTGAAATTATAGAAATTAAGTGGCCATGCAACATGTACATTCAATTCAAGCTGTAGCTGCCTAAAATGAAAGCTCCCTATGCTCAGAATGGGGAAATCTCTTACCCTCTGGGAGGAAGTCGGTGAGAGAAAATGCCATAAAAACCAAAGAGCTAATAATTTAAAACATTGGTTTTCCGATATTTTTTTCAACTTTTTAACATGTAGAGTCCTATCTTCAAAAAGTGTCTTGTACAGAAGCCATGGGTGTGTTAGGTTGGACCATTATGAAATTGCTGCTATTTGTTTTTGGCAATTTCTTATAATTTATTAAAGGCTGGTTATATGCCAGGTGTTGTTCTAAGTACATTTATTGATTCTTAACTCTGTAAGGTATGTTCTACCATTGTAGTAATTTAATAATATAACTAAAAAGAGACATAAAGAGGGTAATGACTTCTCAGAATTCAGGTGTCCTATCTCCAGAGCCTATAAGTGAGAACAGAGCTGCACAGAACAGCGATGAGTCCTGCAGTCACCTGGCACCTCTCAGGACTCTCTAGGGCTCTATAAATACAGTTTGTAAACATTGACCTGATCCAGTCATCTTATTTTATAGTTGGGTATGAATCCAGACAGAAGTGGGTTGCCCAGTCATGCAAGTCAGTGAGGCGAAGTAAAGCTGAACAGGCTGTCATCATACCACAGAATTTCATAGCATCCATAAAGGGCTTCGAGCACCGTCGTGTCTAGTAGCAGGCTATCTTGGGTCAGGAGAGGCAGTTCTTCTGACATTTGTACCAAGATTCCCAGTACAGATTACGTGGCAAACTTGAGTTCACCTGGCACCTAGCATTGGTGGGACTGGGGTAGCACAGCCTGGCTCCCTCCGCACACTGAGCTCCACAGACGGTAGTTCTCAATGTAATATGTAGTACTGGATTGATCAAAAAGTCCCTTCGGGTTTTTCCATTACTTTTGTTGTTGTTGTTTTAGTTTATTTTTGGCTGTGCCGGGTCTTCTCCGCTGTGCACAGGCTTTCTCTCGCTGCAGCAGGTGGGGCCTACTTTCTGTTGTGGTGCATGGGCTTTTCACGGCACTGGCTTCTCGGTGCAGAGCACAGGCTCTAGGTGCGTGGGATCAATAGTTGTGATACAAGGGCTTAGTTCCCGCCCAGCATGTGGGTTCTTCCCAGATCAGGGATCAAACCAGTGTACACTGCATTGCAAGGCGGGCTCTTAACCACTGGAAGAGCCACATAACCATGTGGCTTTTAACTACAAGGTGGGCACTTCCCCACCAAGGAAGCCCCTCAGTAACATCTTGCAGAAAAACCTGAAGGAACGTTTTGGCCAACCTATACATGTTTTCTAGAAAATGATGAAATGTTAGTGTTGGCTTTGTGTCTTTTCAGAGATTTTTTTTACAGTGTTGGTATCAGTCCCCCAAAAAAGAAATCAGCTGAATTAGAAATAAGTTGTCTGCGGACTGAACTCATTCATTCATTCATTCCATAGCCCAGCGTCAAGCAACTACCTTTGACGTGAACGTTTAATAAAATCATCAGATCTAGGAAGGCTTCTTCTGATAGTAATTCCCCCAGTTTTCTTCCCATCATCCCAAATCAACTGATGGAGCCATCGTCCCTGCAAAACACAGTTTCCCAGGGGCTTCACTGAAACCACTCAAGCTCACAAAATGGCCAGGGGAGCCTGACAATACAAATCAGAGTATGGACTGTCAACAGCGATCTTTAGCTCACAGGAGCACTTTCCCCCAAGACCATGTGTCAAATTAAGTGAATTAATAAGGACACATCAAACTCAGTATTTTAAGGTACTGTTTCCTAAAGTCTTCAGTTTTTTTCCTTTGGTATTATCTCCTTTCTTGGGATAGTGAAAGCTAAAGAGCTTGATCTGTAGATGATTATTACCATTTCCGACCTCTCATTTGGAGAAAATCCTTTGAACACCTGAAAGAATTTTATTTATTTTTGAGGGCCACACATCATGTGGGATCTTAGTTCCCCAAGCAGGGATCAAACCCATGCTCGATTCACTGGAAGCACAGTCTTAACCATTGGACTATCAGGGAAGTTCACCTTAAAGAGTTTCAGATTTTGCCTCCACTATATCATATTAGCAACAGAAGTGGGCTAAGAATCCAGCATTCTAAGTGCAGGCTACTGACTAGATGGCAAATTCTAGGTGCTTAGTAAATACTTGATTGATCAGATAGGATAACTGAACTGGTAAGATGAATGGCTAAACCATTAATCCAAAAGTTATTTTTTTCTTAGTGTGAAAGTCACTCAGTCACATCTGACTCTTTGTGGCCCCGTGGACTATACAGTCTCTGGAATTCTCCAGGCCAGAATATTGGAGTGGGAGCCTTGCCCTTCTCCAGAGGATCTTCCCAACCCAGGGATCGAACCCAGGCCTCCCGCATTGCAGGCAGATTCTTTACCAGCTGAGCCACAGGGGAAGCCCAAATTTTTATCTTAGATTCCTTTCAATTCAAGCTCAGAGACTTTTAACAACTTTTCTGTTTTCCAGAGAGATGGTTGCCCAAAGATTGTCAATTTGGGAAGCTCTAAGACAGATCTCTTCTATGAACGCAAAAAATATGGCTTCAAGAAGAGGTGATTGGTGGGCTGCCTCTTCATCCCCCCATCAAACTGCTGCAGCTGCCAAAAGAAATGCCTACTACTGCCAGCAGAAAGGAGCTGGAGCACAGAGCATCACCTGAATTGGCCTGTTAGTACAGGCACCTTACCAGTTTCCTCTTACCTGGACCTGGCAGGAATGGAAGAAAGATTCTTCACAGAGCACTCTGGCAGACTATATCAGAAAAATTGATAGATTAGTTCATGGTATTCCTTAAATTCTAGAAGCAAGGATGTGTTATCCACATCAAGAATTTCTTCATACCAAAAACCTTCTAAAGCAGAAATAATATGTCATTTCCTTCTTCTATTTGAAGAGCCGACTGTGAAGCTACCTGCAGTGAAAAGCATGTTCTTAGGGAATCTCTGATGGCAGTTGTCCTTGATGAAATATCTGCAGTGTGGGGGGGCCAGCAGAGCAATAAATGTGGATGTTTCGTCTTGTAACCTTTACCAGGTGGTGCTGGTTCATGTTATTTTCTTCTAAAAAATTGGAAACCCTTTCTTGCTGTTATATTAATAAAGTAGGTGTTTATTTTCTGGTTGTCAGCCCCTTCCCAATTTAAACTCTAGGAATTTTAGTCACCTAGAAATTTGTGATTCAAAATAGAGGTATTGGGATTAACTAAACACCTTGTTCTCCTATTACTACTGTAATTCAAAACTACTCATGCCTTTTATGATAAGTAAATCAAAGTTATTTTTAGAAACATCGCTTTTTCCTTCCTGCCCAACTTGAATTTTGAACTGAAGAGGTGGCTTCCAATAACGGTGAAGGGAGTGAGACAAAATGTATTCAATGAGTTAGGAAAACTGAACTTGGTTGACTTTTTTTCGTAAAGTACATATATATATATTCACATTAAAGATATAAGGGAGGGACCACCCTGGTGGTCCAGTGTTTAAGCCTCTGCACTTCCAGTGCAGGGGGTGTGGGTTCAATTCCTAGTCAGGGAAATAAGATTCCACATGCCATGAGGTGCGGCCAAAAAAAAATAATAGGATATGAAGGGATGTGTGATTTAAGTAAAATCAACTTTAGATGTATCGTACCCTAACTTAACCATCTGTACTTTCTGTCTGCTAGAGGCAGTAAGCAAGTTATCCAGAGGAGGCATATTCATAACTGGAGACTTCCACTCAAGTAAGCCTTTAAGACCATGAATTTGAAAGAGCTTCTGAGTCCTGCAGGATCCAGGGACCTGGCCCAAGGTCACATTGCAACTTAGTGGCAGAGCTAAAGGAAGAGATGGGTCTTCTGATCTCTGTCAGAGGAGTTTTGTCTTGAATGTATACTTGCTTATTTGTGATGTATTGAATGTCCAAAACAGAATTAAGATAATCTCTGCCTTCAAGGAATTTAGTGATTGAGCTTAACAGAAATAGCTCAGTGCAACTTAGGGGCTGCACAAAGCAAGGGCCTAGCAAGAGGCACCTCAGGAAGGCTAGAGGAAGATCATAGCCATAGGACTGCCATGAGGGCTCCTTTCAGTTCCTCAAACTTCTGCTTTCCCTCCTGCCTGTGCTTTTTACCTGTAAAGCTCTGTTCTGCTTCTGCTCAGCTAACTCCTACTCATCCTTTAGACCTTAGCTAAGTATTTCCTTAAAGATGCCTCATTCAACCCCCAATCAAAATCCCTCTTGTCATACTCCCACATACCACCATGAGCATTTTGTTTGTAGCATTTGGTGATACTATCATCTATAAGGCTGTGTTCCATGATGGCAGGAAACAAGTCTGTTGTGCCCAGCATGTAGCAGGTACTCAGTGTTGAGTGAATAATTAGTCATAGAAACCAGGTAATAAACTGGGCTTTGAAGGCCACATTGGAACCTCCCAGCAGAGGGGATGGGGTCTGTTGATAATGGACATTTTTGTGGGGGAAACAGTTTGGAAAGGGTGATGTGTTTGGGGAGCTCTGAGCAGTTTTAAAGCATCAGGTGAGGGTTATGGTATATCAAAAGTTGTTCAGTTCAGTTGCTCAGTCGTGTCCGACTCTTTGCGACCCCATGAATCGCAGCACGCCAGGCCTCCCTGTCCATCACCAACTCCCGGAGGTCACTCAGACTCATGTCCATTTAGTCAGTGATACCATCCAACCATCTCATCCTCTGTCGTCCCCTTCTCCTCCTGCCCCCAATCCCTCCCAGCATCAGAGTCTTTTCCAATGAGTCAACTCTTTGCATGAGGTGGCCAAAGTACTGGAGTTTCAGCTTTAGCATCATTCCTTCCAAAGAAATCCCAGGGCTGATCTTCAGAATGGACTGGTTGGATCTCCTTGCAGTCCAAGGGACTCTCAAGAGTCTTCTCCAACACCACAGTTCAAAAGCATCAATTCTTTGGTGCTCAGCTTTCTTCACAGTCCAACTTTTCACATGCATACATGACCACTGGAAAAACCATAGCCTTGACTAGACGGACCTTTGTTGGCAAAGTAATCAAAAGTTGTAGAGACCAGATAACCCACATTATAACTAGAATCTGTCACTGATTCTAACTAACTTTAGTTAGTAACTAACTTTAGTTTTAATGTGTAATATTAAGTCATAATGTTTTACTAAACAATGTCTGAAATTTGTTCATTGGGACTTCGCTGGCAATCCAGTGGTTAAAACTCCAGTGCAGGGGACTCTGGTTTGATCCCTGGTCAGAGAAAAAGGATCTTGCCTTGAGGTATGCCCCCCCCCCCAAACAAAAAAAAATTTATTAACCACCTTGGTCCATGTAACATCTTGGATCTACAAGTATTTGAAAAGCTACTGCTTAGTTTTAGCAAAATACCACCTTACTGTGTTCTGTGAGCTTCAGTGTGTACGCCTCTAAAAGGTCTTGCAAGGGAGCTTAAAATTTAATGCCCAGTGAGATTTCCATACTGATCAATGACAGGCAAGTTCAGTCTCAGCCCAGTGAATTTTGCTGAACGCTGTTCCTGTCACCTAATTTCACAATCCCATTCACCGTTTGTTTACTGTCTGAGGCCAAGAGAAGGATATGAGTAAGAACTCTGGTGGCTTAAGACACTGTGTTTCCAATGCAAAGGGCCTGGGTTCGATCCCTGGTCAGGAAACTAGGGCCCAAATGCCCATGAAAACTGAAAGTCCTTCCTAATGCAACTAAGGGCTGGAGCAGCCAAAAAAAAATTTTTTTAAAAAAAGACCATCTTAGATAAACGGTGTTCAAATTCAAGTCGTTAATTATTGTCTACCTTGGACCTTAGAATAAGTCTTTTTCAGTTTTAAAAATCGGAATAATGACAGTATTCTCTGTTGAGAAAATATTGCTTACAAACTGAGTTTTAACCTCTAATTGTATATAGTTCTTTAAAAAGAATTCGAATAATAATCTCAGCCAACTGTATGGCCACAAAAAAAAACAGAATCGTCTTAAAAATTACTGTTTTTCTCATTTGTTGAAGTAACCACTACTTACACAAGTCTAGTTAAAATAACTAAATTCATTATAGTTCAATCTAAGAAAGCCATTTCATTTCCCAGGTTTGTGATTACTGTTAAGTATTCAGTGTTTTGATACATTCATTTCTAGGATCTAAAAAGGATGAGTGTCTTGCTTCTAGCTTCTCAAATATGCTCTGTACACTTATGGTAATTTAATCTCCTTTAAACATCACACATTACATTGCTCTTGCTCAAAAAAAAAAAAAAAAAAAAGTGTAATGAGAAATGCGTTGGCTTTATTATCCGTCCTGTATTTGAATTCTGATCTGCTACTGATCTTTAGTACTGGGAACATTTTTTTCTTATCTATTACATAAGGATATTAATGCCTCCCACTTTGGTTTGTAAGGATTAAATCTGACCTGGTAAATGCCTGACCCTTACTGGGAAGGCTTTACTTTTTTCAATGGTAGTTCTTGCAAAGGGCCTCTACTTCACAGATAAAACATTTAAGTCCTAGCACTGAAGGTCTTCCATATGGTTCCCCTTCTTCCCTTCCCCTCAGGTTTTCCTCTAATCATGAAGGGAATTCCTCACACATACCCCATCTTTTTGGCTCTCTATTTCCTTTGTTTGAAATACCATTGTCACATTATCCAGCCAACTCTGTACCTTTTCTTTCTAAGCTCCCAACATGAATGCTGCCAGATGCACCATACCCTACAACAATCTCTCACTTGGACTGTTTTCACACCTGGTACATATGTAAAGAGAAACCAAAATTTCATGAAATATTTACTGTGTGTACAGTATTTTCCAGTTTATTCTGTTCTAAAAAAAAAAAAAACCACCTAGAAAAAGTACTCACAAATAGAGGAGGCTGGGTGAGTAATATAAGTGATTAAAAGGGAGGGATGATAGACTTTCTTTGTGGTCCAGTGGTTAATCCGCCTCCCAGTTCAGGGGACACAGGTTTGGTCCCTGGTCAGAGAACTAAGAGCCCCAATGCCTCGCGCCACAAGTACTGAGCCCTCGCCTAGCCTGTGTGCTCCAACTAAGAACCAACACAGCCAATTTTTTTTTTTTTTTTTTTAAAGGGGAGAGATGGGACTTCCCTGGTGGTCTAATGATTAAGACTCCACCCTTCCATTGCTGGGGGCACAGTTCAATCCCTGCTTGGGGATCATCCTGCATGCCTCATAGAGCAGGGGAAAAAAAAAAAAAAACGGGAGGGATGTAAGAAGAGCAGCCCAAACATGACGGTTACTGGTATGTGGCACTGGGCCTCAGTGTCTGGGGGACAATAGGGAGTCTAGGAAACTTGGAACCAGAGAGTACAGGCCCTGTCTACAGGGAACAGTTGATATTCAACTGAAACAATTGCTAGTTTGAATGCCCAGTGTTACCATATCTTTTGAATTTAGAACAAGTGACAAATTAAGACATTTTTGTACAACCTCTCAACTTTTAAGTGTTGTCCGTCAACTAATTTCAAAAATTGTAGGGGCTTCCCTGGTGGTCCAGTGGTTAAGAATCCACTTTGCAATGCATGGGAAACCGGTTCGATCCCTGGTCTGGGAAGATCCCACATGCCATGGAACAGCTAAGCCCATGTGCCACAACCACTAAGCCTGAGCTCCAGAGCAGGGGAGCCACAACTACTGAAGCCTAAGCACCTTAGAGCCCATGTCCTGCAACATGAGAAGCCGCTGCAATGAGGAATCGGAGTGCCCCCACTCAGCACAAATTGAGAAAGCCGGAGCACAGCCACAAAGACCCAGCGCAGTCAATAAAAAAAAATTTTTTTAATGTGTCAGTATATGCCGAGGCAATAGAGCCACCAGATGTGGACCTTGGCCTGCAATTAGCAGCTTCTAAATTAAGAAAACTAACTTCCCAGGGAATCAAACTCAACTAAATCTCAAAGAGATTGTATGTCACTACATTTTGACCTGTAGTTCTTTAGAGCTTGAACCAAGGACATAAATGTGAAAGATTCTTTGCCTTGGAATTTTCCTGCCTTAAAAAAAAAAAAAAAGATTCCAGTTTCCATCTTTTGCCAGTTATTTAGTTCCTTATCAACTATATCCCCAAATGGCCTGCCTGCCATCATCAAGGCTAAAGTGATACTTCCTTTGGACACTCTAGTCTTAGTGCCTTAGCCAAAAACAGGTTTGTTCACTTACCTCCTTTACTAGAGGTAAATGAGGTCAATAAACAGCATATCATTTGCCCTCAGCATCCATCCAATCACTCTTCTCCAAAGTTAATTTTTGTTGTGGCTGTCTTTGTTCCTGCCCAGTTGGAGCAGTGGATCTGAAGAATCAAATTTTCTATTTTCTTGGATAACTTAAAAGAAACTACAAAATTTCTCACCCAGACATGTGTGTGTGAGAATGACTCACCTCTGAGAGTTAATTGGGGCTAATTATGACCAGCCTGACTTGTCACAACAAAACATCTGGCATAACTTGCTTACTTTCAGACAGGGGAGCTGCCTCCACCCTCTGAGCACATGCTTACTCCTGAAGCTCGCCATCTTGAAAACAAAGTGTCTGTCTTTCAACCTGTGATTATTCAAAATAGGAGGGGACTCTGGAATGCTTGAGTAGGAACTCAGCACACAATTAAGCCCTGACAAGAGGAAATCACACGTTGAGGAGAGCAAAATACATCCACCTTACCACATGATAAATGGAGACTTCAGCAGTTTAAGAATGATGATTACCTTTTTTCCTATTTATATGCTAACCCTTTACCCAGTGCTCCCACTTGCCAGGGAGGCTGTTTCTCAGTTTTGTTTCAGTGATATTGGTCAAGGCTGGTGTGTTTTCAGCATTGCAGGAGAGACTGGAATAAATGCTGGAACGCGTAGAAATTCAACACCTCCCTTCCAGGGATTCACTCCTTCAATCTGCTTCACATTTCCTGAACGGTAGGAAATGTGTACCCTTTATCTGCTTACATGGACTCCATTCCTCCTTCTTGTGATACCCTAGGAGAATTCGTTTCAGCTCACTCTCCCCTTTCTCTTTCTGTCTTGTATGGTTTCCTATTGCAGAATACACACCGAACTGAGCACAGCACATATACAATGCAATTTGGCCTGGACTGTGACCTTTAAGAACAACTATTTGAGACAGGCTTTACAAACAGTATAAAATTTAATCCCCACACGATCTCCGTTTTAAGGATGAGAAAACGTTTTGATAATGTAAAGAGATTTACTGCCATTGCTACTGCTACTGCTAAGTCACTTCAGTCGTGTCCGACTCTGTGTGACCCCAAAGACGGCAGCCCACCAGGCTTCCCCGTCCCTGTGATTCTCCAGGCAAGAACACTGGAGTGGGTTGCCATTTCCTTCTCCAATGCATGAAAGGGAAAAGTGAAAGTGAAGTCGCTCAGTCGTGTCCGACCCTCAGCGACCCCATGGACTGCAGCCCACCAGGCTCCTCCGTCCATGGGATTTTCCAGGCAAGAGTACTGGAGTGGGGTGCCATTGCCTTCTCCTTACTGCCATTAAATCAAGATAAAACGGCTGGTGGCAGAACTGGTATTCAAACCCACTGATTTTCACAGCGGCCTCCAATAAATGACTACAAATACCAGCATCCCTTGCAATGCCCCAATACGCAACCGCACTCTCCCCCCTCCCCCCGCCCCCAAGGGCTGGGCTCCTAGGCTCTTCGCCCCCACTTCCCAGTCCTAGAGGTTGGATCGAATACCCAATCAGGGGCTGCCGCTCCCTGTTCCCCACCAATGGAAAGGCTGTTGCTAACGTACCGGGTATATTTTTAGCTCTCCAGGGCTCCGGAACCCTGAGTCGGCCAAGTCTTGCTGCCCGGTTGGAACTCGCGAGGGGAGGGGAGAAGAGAGGGAGGCGGGGCGGAACGAGGGCGGGGGTGTAAGGACGAAGAAGGGAGGGGAAGGAGGTGGAGGAAGAATAAAAAGAGGAGGGGTGGAGTGGGCTAGGCGGAGGGGGCGTGTATGTGACGCTCTGGCAGTAGCTGACGCACGAGCAAGTAGTCCCTGGAGGAGCCCCAGGGGCTGAGGAGCTCTGAGTGTGGGGGATGGGGGGCTTCTATGGCTCAAGCTCCCTCCCGCTTTCGGTCCCCTTGGAGTTTGCCTTCCAGTCCAGCGTTTCTCTACAGCGAAGAGCATTTAAAGCCACTCGTTACCGTTCCTCTCTGCCCTTGCCAAAAATAGTGATCAAGGAAAAACTGCAAACCATTCGTAGCTGGAAACTTTCGGATCTCGCCACCCCACTTGGGTTTGGCGGCTGCCGTTGGGCTGGAACCGTCTGGAATGAGAATTAAGGTCGGGGGTAGGGGAGGAATTGGGGAATGGGCGGTTAAAGAAGGGATAGGAAGACTTAAGGTACAAGCTCCCAGCGGCCCCGGGCTTCACCAAGGGCAGTCCGGTCCGCCTGTGACCTCCCTGGAGACTCAGGCCTCCCTACACACACACATCCTCCCCACTGTGCGGTGCCTCGCACAGTCACAAAGTAGCCGAGTGGCCAGCAGCCCGGTCAAGGGAGCCGAGCGCGCAGGTCTGGCGTGTGCGGGTCCCCGGGTTTGGCGAACCTGGGTCCGCCGCCCTAGGTCCGCACGCCGACTGTCGTATGCGCGAGACCCGTGCCTCTGGCCCTAGCAGGCGCCACTCCCGCCGGCGGGGTCTATTACTACAAGAAATGTGGCTCGGGGTGCGGGGCGGGGGGTCGCCGACTGGGGAGAACCTTACGGGGGCTTCCGCAGAGGGGCCGAGCCCTGCCCCAAGCGGGCAGGGGACGCGCTCGGCGCCTGCACGGCGCTGGGGCTGGTGCTGCCCGAGACGCGAGGTTAACGGGCGCCAGAGGCGGCAAGGGGGTAGGTTCATGTGTCGCTAGGTTCCTTTTCCTGGCCGGCTGGCCGGCCTCTGGTCATCCCTTTCTTACACCCGTGCTGCCTGAGCCCGGGTTTTCCCCTCGACGTTACGGGTCCCCCTGACGAGGCACGAGGGGCTCGGAAGACTTGGGCCAGAGAGCCGAATTTGATAAAAAGGTCCAAAACCTTTCCAGAGCTCGAGTCGTCCCCTCAGCTCCCCGACCCGCGAAGAGACCCGTAACTGGGGTGGTGCGAGCGCCACGGGGAAGGTCAGTCAAAAGAGGCCCAGAGCCGAAAGGACTCGCTGAGGTTGCCGCAGGGACGGTTCGGCCGAGCAAAACCGAACCGTGCAGATGCAGGGCCGAAAGACACAGCGGGGAAAAGTCTCCCTTTTCTCGCGACACACCCATTCAGCCAACACACCAAGTGAGCACACCCGCAGTCCCAGGCCAGACTCCCCTGCCCTCCCTAACTTGCTGTCTAACCTAGGGAAACATCTTTACACGATAAACACGATTTGAGTGGTTTCGGGGGGGGGGCGGGGGTTGCACGAAGAAAAAAAAATAAACTACGATGCGGAGTCGTGATGGGGAGGGGAGACAGCCTACGTGACACAGGCCGGCCAGAGGCAGCCTCGCTGACATCTGAGCGAGGAGGGGGCTGAGTGATGAGGCGGGCCGGCCGGCCACGAGAGGGTAGGACAAGGGCGAGGGCCCGACTACCGCCGGGTTCCACGCGGAGCGCCTGGCCTCGAGCCCGGAGGGGTTAAAGCCGCGAGCCGGCCGGGAAGTAGTCCCGGCCCGGCGCCGAGCCCCGCCCCTGCAGGGCGGAGGGACGCATCACGCAGGGGTGGGGAAGCCGGATCCGTGCGCAGGGTTGCTAAGGGTGAAACTTTTCATTGACTTTGCTCACTTCGGGCCGGGGCGCGGGAAGGTGCGAGTCGCTGTCCTCCGGCGAGAAGCGAGCGGCTCGGGCGACGCGCGGCCAGAAGGGCAAGACCGTCCTCCGGCCACAGCCCGGACCGTCCTCCGCTCCGCCACGCGAGCCACCCTCCTGGTCCTCCCATCCCCGCGCCGTCGCCGGCTGGGCCCGCCAGCCCTGCGTCCACCACCACCACCCGCCCCCCCGCGCGCCGCCCTGCTGCTGAGCCCGACCTCCAAAAAAGCGGAAAGAATTACTGAGAGTCATAGCCCATAAGCCCCTCTCGTTCCCCCTAACCCTCCACGAAGCAAAGGACACATCGGCCCCGGGCCCGGCGGTGCCCAGGAAAAGGAGAACGACCTCCGCTCGGCTCGCAGGAGACACCTTGGAGGGAGAAGCCGCCCCGCGGCCGGCACGCAGCCCCGCCGCGGCGGAGACCCGAGTGAGTGAGTGGGGGCCGTGCGGGCGGAGGGGGTTGGGGTGGCCCCCCAAGGACCCAAACAGGCAGGAGACGCTTTCCCCCACCCCCGCTCCACTCAGGCTCTTCGGTCTGTTGGACTCTCCACGTTGCTGTCGCACCACCCCCTTACACCTGGCCAGCATTCCCCCCCCCCCCGCCCTTTCCACCTCCCCACTGGAGCCCACGTTTTGCCCGTGCTTCTCTTTCCCTCGCGTTCGCTCTGATCCTGGGGTATCCCACAGTCTCTCTCTCCCAGTTTCAAGTGTGACCATCTCCTGGGTGGGGTGCGTTTCCTCCCTCCGTTTTTAATATCCTAGAGAGTCTCTAGATTTTCCTTGTCTCCTCCCCCCCCCCCCCCACCTAAAACATAACTCTCAACACCATTAAATAAATCAAGAGGAAGGAAGAGAATCCAGGCCTTCTTGCTTTGCTCCTCCTTTGCCCCGTGTCCGGGGAAGAGGGGGGTAGTGGTAATAATTAATAGGGTTTATTTTGAGCCCTGTGAAGCCTGAGGGATGGAGAATGGACACCCACACACACACCCCCTTTTGGACAGGTCAGTGATGACTGTCCTCTGGTCTCCAAGCCAGAATTCACCATTTTGGCTTGAGCTCTTTATCCTCGTCAGTGTTTCAAAGGAAAACTAGGCGGAAAAAAAGTACCCTTCCAGCAGTATCAGTGGATACTGGTTGACCCTGGTGAGGTGCCTCAGAGGAAGAACCCTACTTCTAAGCTCCTTCCTATCCAGAGGATGGACTGTGCCCTTGACCAGAAACGGAGGGGGAGGAGGGAGCAGAGAGACGAGCGACAGCTGGCAGCCCTTTCTCACCCCCTAGAAGAGCCAGAACGCCACACATCAGGCGACAACTTAGCGGCTAGCCGAGGGGGTTCCCGGATGTCTGCTCAGTATCTTAACCTTTTTTTTCCCCTCCTTCCTACCCACCCTACCCTGGGGAAGGGTCCCTCATCTTTGATTTAACAGCAGAAAAACACCCCTGTTGCTTTCTTGGGTGCCTGCCCCCATCCCCCTCTTAAGCGGAGGGGGGAAAGAAGCTTGTGTGGGAGGAAGGATTAGGGAGCTTTGCCTAGGATCTGGTAAGTCTGGTCCAGAGCGCAGGTCTTTCAGTGGGAGGAGACTCACCAACAATTTTAAGTATTAAAAGATGTTGTTCAGGTGTCAGATGTACCGTTTTTCCTTCCCTGGCCGGGAACTCTTTCCCCATTACCTAGCCGGCTCCGGTTACTCGGTCTTGGATTAGGAGAGGAGTGAGGCTTGGGCCCTGCTGGCGTCGGGCCTTTTGATTGTCGGCCCAGCGCCTCCCCGCAGCTCAAAACTGGGAATTTCTTTGGCCGAGAGGACGGGAGAACTGGTTGAATTCCTGCCTGTCCGTTCCTGGCTGTGAGGGTGTTGCAGTGGAGCCCGCTGAGCATTAAAGAGAAAAGGCTCTTTTCTCTTCGAACCCACCGGCCCTATAGCAACTCCAAAAGGAAACCACCCAGCCCAAAGAACACATATTAAAGTGGCAGGGGTTTGAGGCGGGGGAAGAATGTGACCCTATCTATCCCAGCCTACCACCTTCACCCAGAAAAAAAAAACAAAACAAGAAAAACTCATTAGAAGCTGATCCTTAATTCAGCAGTCATGCGAGGCAGTGAAGAGACAGAAGGAGGAAAAGTTTAGTTTCTTGAGAAGTCGAGACTTGGATATGGTGGGGTAATACAATACGAAGAGTAGGCTTTAAGATAGAATTTATATAAAATGTATTAGGCCGTGGGCGGGGAAGGAGGGGGTGGGCACCAGCCCGCCACAGTACGCATGTGCAGCGGAAACTTTTCCTGGATTCTCTCACCCTCCGTCGGGCATGCGTAGTTCCCTGGCTGAGTCTTCGCAAAGTACACAGGGAAATGTAGTGTGCAGAGAAAGTAGGTCATTTGCTTCAACCTGAGCGTGCGGTTTCTGAAGACTACAATTCCCAGAGTGAAGAGCCCGCCCTTCTTACGGTGGGGCGCAGTCAGGTCTTCCTGGATTAAGAGAAACCTGGACTGCATAGGACGAGCCCTCTTAGTAGGAAGGAACCTTGCAAGCTGGCTTGGGCTTGCACAGTCCATGTTTGAGGGACATGGTGTGAGACACTGGGCGGGGTATTGCGGTCGGTCGCCACAAGTCCTGAAAGCCTTTCAACCACACCCACCCGTCTGGGCCACCGCCTTCCGGACCAGTGGGGTGGGGCCACCCCCTGTCCCGCAAGATGCAGGCCCCCCACTGCCCAGCACCCGGTTAAAGACATCGACTGGCCTTGTCAAAATTGAGATCGCCAAGTCCTCCTTCCACACTCACTTGAATCCAGTAGGACGATTTGGATGTTAAGGCTTGTGGTGTCCGAATTTACACGTACTCAGAGTTTAGGGGCCCAGTGGGTTCCCTCACCATACCTCTTTTTCACCTTTAAAACATTTAACTTTTTCTTCTGAGAACTGCACTTCTCGTTTTTGTCACTTCTCTGGCGTCTCCATTATCATATCGTTGACTTGCAGCCACCTTTCAGCTTCTTTCTTCCCCCGCTTTTTGACATTCTCTTGAGCACTTACTCTTAAAACATAAATCCAGGATTAACTTTATTGCTGGAAGTCAAGCAAGTGAAAGAGGATAAAATTCTAAATAAAATCTGACAGGGAATTCCCTGGTGGTCTAGTGGCTAGGACTCTGCACTCCCAATACATGAGGCATGGGTTCGATCCCTGGCCAGGGAACTAAATCCCACATGACAGGACCAAGACCTGATGCTGCCAAATAAATAAAAATAAATATTAAAAAAATAAAAGCACCAATGATTTGAAAATTGTTTTACCAGAAATAGACTCTTTGCTCATCTGTCCTAATCTAGAAAAGTGTTGCACCAATGATTTGAAAATTGTTTTAAAAAAATAAAAGCAGACAGAATTTTAATCCCATATTTCAACTTTTTTTAATGACAAAAGGTCAATTTTGCTATTGTTAAGCACTTAGTCTTTTTTTTTCTTTTTGTCACTTTTCTGGCCTTTTGCACCTGAGTCAGAGTTGTAGAAAGTCTTTGAGTCCTCTCCTGTGGTTTAACTTAAATCTCCTTGTTCCTTTTATTGAAAGGTACTTATTTTTAAGCTTTCTAATTTTACCACATTGTATGAATGTATGAATATTTAGTATATAAGTGTTAGAATTTGTACAGTAGCCTTAAAAAAATGAACAAACTGATCTGAGCGGTCACTCCTATCTTTAGTTAAAGACAGCAGTAGTGCTTTAATCCTCTGTTCCATAAGCTTCTTGAAGTCAAAATTAGAGCCTGAGCTGATAAAGCAGAAAAGCTCATTCTGGTTGTCCGGCATTTTTCTAAGGTTCCACCCCTCAGCCATCTGGCCTGGCCTGTTCTCCAATTAAAGAAGTGAAGGTGGCATTACACACTTCCTTATTTGTGCAGCAGCATCACAGAGGTATAAATTGGTGTGCAGCGTTAGTTGCTTATGCTGCAGAAAATGGCTAGCTAGGCAGGGCTGATGACAGTGATTCTATTGTATTTTGAGGTGGGAGGCTTATTTCCCAATGACTTTGGCCTGCATTTAAAACGCTCCCATTTTGAGGCTGAACTGTTCAGAGGAGGTGACTTGGAAGGCAGTTGGGCAGCAGAGTTTGAGAAGGCAGAGATGGGTATAGGAGCCCTTTTGGACCGTGTGGCATACCAGGAGACCATATGGTGTGTCTTGGGAGAAGTGTCATATGTCATGTTCAAGGTCTCCTTTTCAAAAATACTTTGAAGACACTGTCTTTAAATCCAGGCCTGTTCTTGGGAATCAGTGCCAACTTTCTTCACAACTCTTTAGTTTCCTATGTGTTGGACACTCCTAGTGGGCCACTGTGGCCCTTACAGACCTCCATTCTTGGGGGAGTGGGGGGCACAGTCCTGGTGGCTAGCTTGTATCTGGTGGTGAAGTCAGTCCTCATAAACAGAAGGCTGCTTATCTTTACCATCCTTTTCTTTAAACCTAGAAGAACCCTGGAATTAATCTTTGGTGACCATGAGTAGGCATTTGAAGACATATGGAGATTAAGTCTATATTAGAGGCCAGAACAGAGGGGAAGACAAGGGTCTCCTGAATCCTGAGCCTCCCTGTGGAGGGCTCTGGAGAGGCCACGCTCGTAGCATTGATTTTGCTGCTGCCCATGACCTCTCAGACCTGAGATGAGGGTGGCACTGGACTTGGCCAGTGTCATCAGATACTCCATATCGACCCAGTGCGTTTTCTCTGATACTCACCTCCGAGAGCTTTGCCTGAGAGTTCATTCCTTAAAGTGCCCCCAGGGAACCATAGGCCCAGACCCTACAATTGCAGTGTAGTGAGCTGGGGCAAGTATTCAGAAAGCTTGAGATCCTCAAGCCTAGAGTGATCACCTGGATACTCTGTGCTGGACCCCAAAGGGATTTTAGTCAAAAATCCAGCTCCAGGGACAGAAGATGCCTGTCCTGGGTCGTGAATGAGTCTTGTTTCTGGGCTGAGCTCAGCAGCACAGTTGCACCCAGGGGTCTGGTGAGGGACATGTTCTGACTCTATCAGCCTCAAAGATGTCCCTTTTCAGTTCAGATCTCCCATGGTAGGAGCCTGGATCTGCCCTTGTGGAGAAAGCGAGCTGATAAGGATCACTGCTCTCAGGACCTCACAGATCGTCTTCCTGAGAAATGAGGCTGGCCCAGACCTCAGGAATAAACCTTTCTGACCTCTGTGGATCTGGCTGTGAGAGAATCCCAAAATAACAAGCTGAGTGTTTATGTTGGGCTGCCTCCTCTCCAGGGATCTCCAAACACTTGATAAATCTGGTCCAGTGCCAAGGACAGGTGGTCAGACAGTCCCTGGGAGGCTGAGTGATGATGGGTCCCCAGCTGGAGGCTGTAGGGTGATGGAAAATTTCTTTTCTCTGCCCCCCCATCACAGCCAGAAACTGCAGAGATTTCCCTGAGGCCACACCAGTACTGCTCCTGAGGCTTTGTTCGCCTAAAAGGCTCGCTCTCCTCTCCTTTTCTCTGCTTCTCTGCAGCAGCCCCTAGTCAGCAGTTCCCTTGTTGGTCTGTGTGTCACTGTGATAGGTCTTGGCTTTTGGGAGGGGAATTGTGCTCCAGTCTCTGTTCTTGGAGCTTTATCTGGATGGAAATGCACACCTTGGTTACATGTTCTGCAAAAAAAAAAAATCAGTTCTGCAAATGCCAAGTGAACCAGAGCACATACACACCCAGGGAGCCCAGGATAGCAAATGGGATGTGACTGGATATCAGCCTCCCATGAAATGCTGGTGGTGCTACTTCCTGTTCAGGGGCCCATATCACTTTTCATTTAAGGGGGAGAAACGAAGAGTCTAAACTCCTGTCGTGACCTGTGACAGTTTGGGAGTATGACTTCTTGAAACATCGCAGGAACCAGTTAGTAAGAACCGTCCCCTCTCCTTCTGATTTAGGAGCTCAGTTGTTTTTTTTTTTTTGGTGTCACTCACAGTGACCTGAATTCTTAAAATAGTGGAAACCACAGCACCCCTATTTCTTTAGAATTACTTAAAATATTTATCAAGTGCCTCCTGAAATATCATGTCACTGATAAAAGGAAGGCTGAGAAGAAAGTGGCCTACCCACAGCCTCACATGCAAGCCTGCCACTAGTGGAGCAGAAACGGGACCCTGGGCCTCCATGTTCCAGAGCTGGTGCTTCTCTGTCTTTTCGGTGTCATCCGCCCCCCCTGCCCCCCGGCTTTCTGCGTGTCTACTTACGAAGCCTTTCTTTTTCATTTCTCAGAGTTGTCTGGAGCCCAGGGCTGCCCGCCGTACGTTTCCTACCTCTCCCCTCAACTTGTGCACGCACCTGCACTGATTCTCTGCCTAGGAGACGACCATGCAGCTGGAGATCAAAGTAGCCCTGAACTTCATCATCTCCTACCTGTACAACAAGCTGCCCCGGCGCCGGGCAGACCTGTTTGGCGAGGAGCTCGAGCGACTCTTGAAAAAGAAATATGAAGGCCACTGGTACCCTGACAAGCCGCTGAAGGGCTCTGGCTTCCGTTGTGTCCACATTGGGGAGATAGTGGACCCCGTGGTGGAGCTGGCCGCCAAGCGGAGTGGCCTGGCAGTGGAGGACGTGCGGGCCAACGTGCCCGAGGAGCTGAGCGTCTGGATTGACCCTTTCGAGGTGTCCTACCAGATTGGTGAGAAGGGAGCTGTGAAAGTGCTGTACGTGGATGACAGCGAGGGCTGTGTTGCCCCTGAGCTGGACAAGGAGATCAAGAGCAGCTTCAACCCCGACGCCCAGGTCTTCGTGCCCATCGGCAGCCAGGACAGCTCCCTGTCCAATTCCCCGTCCCCATCCTTTGGCCAGTCACCCAGCCCCACCTTCATCCCCCGCTCGGCCCAGCCCATCACTTTTACCACCGCCTCCTTTGCGGCCACCAAGTTTGGCTCCACCAAGATGAAGAAGGGGGGTGGGGCTGCAGGTGGGGGTGGAGTGGCCAGCGGGGGTGCAGGCGGCCCGCAGCCCCCCCAGCAGCAGCCTCGCCTGGCCCGCTCTCCCACCAATAACCTGCTGAAGCAGAAGAGCCTCTCTCTGTCCCTGCATTCACTGAACTTCATCACCGCCAACCCAGCCCCTCAGTCCCAGCTCTCACCCAATGCCAAGGAGTTCGTGTACAATGGCGGTGGCTCCCCCAGCCTCTTCTTTGACGGGGCTGATGGCCCGGGCAGTGGCTCCCCAGCCTCCTTTGGGGGCAGCGGCTCTGGCACCTGCAACAGCAGCAGCTTCGATGTGGCCCAGGTGTTTGGTGGTGGTGCCAACAGCCTCTTTCTGGAGAAGACACCCTTCGTGGAAGGCCTCAGCTACAACCTGAACACCATGCAGTATCCCAGCCAGCCGTTCCAGCCCGTCGTGCTGGCCAACTGACCGCCTACCTGCCCGCGGGGCCAGGAACACCCAAGACCACAGGAAAGAGAAAGGAAAGGAAAGGCCAAAAAAAGAGAGGAAAAGCAAGATAACACAACAAGATTTCCAGTCTTCTCACTCTAACTTCTAGAAACAAGATCCAGCCCAGGCATGGAGTGGGAGGGGGCTTCCGAAGCAGCGAATCGGGTTTAACTCGGCCCCCCCTGCTGTTTTCCTGCCTGCCTCTTGATTTATTTGGTTGGTTTGGGTTTTATATTTCTTTTTTTTTTTTTTTTTTTTACATGTAGTTTTCTATATAACATCTTTAATTAGTGGCTTCCTGTGCTAAGAATGGTCCAGATGTGAATTGCTGCTCCCTGCTCCCTCTACCCCTCCCTCCCTCCTTCACATGCCTGGTTTAAAGCTGGTGTGTCCAAGCTCACAGGGAAGGAAGAACTGCAGCTGGGGCCCGGCCCTCTTCAGAACAGGAAGAGACTGCCCCGTGTCACTGCCTCCATCACCCAGCTATCCTCTGACTCAAAGCCATCCAACCTCAGCAGGCCTTCTCGGGCCCTGCCACCCAAATAGGTCTGACTCCAGCCCCCGCCCCAACCCCGTCTCAGGCCTGGGCCTTAGGGAGCTGCCAGCTGGCCACCTGACACCCTACCCCCTTGAGCTGATGTCTGTGACTCCAGGGAGGTTAGCAGTCTGTCTGGTGTCCCTTTCATCTCTGCCCTGTGGCCCCACGCCACCATTTCCACCTGGCCCAGTCAGTCACCGAGGCCCCGAAACCCCACCATTGGCACAGGCGGCCTCTCCTGTAGCCCCCTCTTTCCTGGGCCTGCGCTGGTAGGCAGGGAGGTGGGATGAGTGTCGGTGGTGTGCGTGCGTGGTTTGCTGTCCTGTTGTATGGGATTCCAAGCCATGTGAAACTTGGTCTCTAGATGTGACTCTGGGTTGCAGCAAGTGCTTATTTATGTGTGAGGTTGGGGAAAGGGCTGAGGGGGGCTGTCGGTCCTTCTGTGGTTCGCATGGAGGGTGAGTCTGGCTGAGCCTGACACCCCCAGGGGAAAGCAGTGCAGAAACCACTGGTTTCCCAGCTGCGGAGGGATCTGCACTTTCGTTTGTTTTTGACCAAAAAAAAAAAAAAGGTTAGCAGTGAGGGGTTAAGGAGACATCCAGCCTCTGATACCTAAGAGGAGAAGTTCCTGGACTTGGACCCTCCTATTTTGTGACCTCAGCCCAGGGTGGGAACTGCTACCCTGAGTACCTGGGGAGGAGGGGATGGGAGTTTGGGGTCAGCACCTGCGGTGGGCAGTCCTAAGCCTTGAATTGAGACTTTGATCTTTGGGCTGTCATTGTTTTAGTACATTTCTTCCTCTGCCTGCTGGGGAACCTCTTGGTACCTCCTGCCCTCCCCTCACTGCCCGACCCAGTCCCCCTGGGCCCTGATGCTGTGAGGATGTAATGGGCTGGACAGGCGCGTGGCCCCGACCCCACCCCCACCTCTGCTGGAGAGAAGTTGTTTTTTTCGACCCTACCCCAGCGGGCTAGCTTTCCACACCATGATGCTTTGGCAAGTGGGTGTGGGCACCAGGCGCCCCATCCCCAGAAAGTCCGAAAGCCCTTGGCACACCCCAGTGACCCCAAGTGGGCAACTGCTGCGGCAGTGGGTCCCGCCCAGACAGACACTGCCAGCCTCCTCTCCCTGCAGTGGGCACCAGCTCTACCTCCCTGAGCAGGGCAATGCCCTGGCTCCTCAGCCCAGCACCATCTGTCCCCCTAGCCTTCTCAGGGGCCAGCCCGATCTGGGCCACCCTCTCCCTAGCCCTCAGCTCCTGTGCAGGTGACAGGCCCAGGCTGTTCTCTGGGAAAGGCTGGATGCTGCCTTACGCCCCCTCCCAGCCCTTCCCCCACGCCCACGCACACAGGCACCCGCCACACCCGGTCGGCTCGTTTCTCACCACATACAGGGAGGGGGAGACCAACCCCTTAGTGTCTTTTGAAATAAGAAGAAAAAAATGTGTGTTCAGGAGCATGACTCCTGGGCTGGGCTCTTGGGCCCACTTCAGTGTGTCTGTCTCAAATCTAGGCATTTTTGCTTCAATTTTATTTTTTTTAAGAAAACAAAACCGAAATCTGCACTAATTTACCTGGTTTCGTAGGAAGACTTTTTTTTTTTATTTTTTACATTTTTTGGTGTCCGTTTGTATTGAATAATTTGCTACATTTGTAAAATGTAAGAGGTATATATAATATATGTATATTTCTAACGTAAAAAAACGTAATTTTTTTTCTTTTCAAGATTTTTTTCTTAAAAAGAGGAGAGAAAGATATTTTTTCAGGAAAAACAAACTTTAAAATAAAAAAAGAGGAGAATAAAATCTATTTCTCCCCTTTCCCCGTCCTCTCTCTGTCTACCCCTCTTTCCCAGGAACAAATCAAAAGGTGGATTGTCTTGTAAAGAATGTAAACTTTTAGTCCAGAATGATGTCTTTTTCTCAATGCGGTGAGCTGTAGATTCTCTAGTGTGACCCCTAGGGATGGGAAGGGGGGCATTGAGGCAACACGCAGAGGAGCTTGGGGGAGCAGGGTAATGAACTTGTTTTCTTTAGTGAAGGAGGAATACAATCAAGCATTTTGTATTCAGAATGTTGTGCAATATTTTGGAATGGAACATTGGTGTGTTTAGAGATTTAGTTTAAAAACAAAAAAAGATTGATCAAATCTGTACAGTTTATATTGTTCCAGATTTTTTTAAGTTTGTATTAAAAGCATGATATATAATAACCTGCTGGCTCCCTGCTTGTTTTGTTTCCGGGGCCCCTTTTGGGAGAGGGAGAGTTGCGAGTGAACGCCCGTCAGCTTCGAGAAATGATTAGCCATCCTCACGTGAGCCCTGGAGGGTCACAGTGTTGCGGGCCCCTCTTTATCACCTAGCCCATCAGCACAGGACACTTTGGGGTGCCCACGCCCATGGGACCTTTTCCACGTTGGAAACCGGTTCAATGAGGTAGGGAACTGCCCCGCTTCCTCTGCTGATGGTGGTGAGAACAGGACACACCTGCTTGGGGAGCAGCAGCCCAGGGAGGGCTCAGCCTCCAGCCTGCTCTCCACCTCAGGCTGCTAGACCTCAGGAGTGGGCAAGGATGAGAGGAGCCTGCCTAGGTCAGGTTCCATCCCCAAAACCTGGTGCTTCCCAAGGTGCTTCAGGGGTGAAACGGCCTACCTGAGCTTGGGCCTGGGGAGGAGCCGGCCTCCTGCCTTGCCGTCTGCTCATTTTCTTAGGAACCCCGCCACCTCCTCTGTCGTGGGACCTGGCACCTCCTCCCCAGCGGAGCTGCACACCAGCCCCACAAGGCCCACAGGATGAAGAGGGCGGCTGTGTTTGTTGAATCTTGTTTTAGCCTCACAACAACCTGATGATAACAGGTATGATTGCCACAGTACAACTGAGAAATGGCCTCCATGTTGACTACCTGCTAAATTAAAACTGATAAATGGGGAAGTCAGTTTTTTGACCTCTGTGGCCTTTTTATAAAACTATAGTAACTGTCACGGAAGAGTGACACGGGGTGGGCATGGGAGGTCTGATCTTGCCCCCTCCATCCAAGGCTGGGGCAGGGGACAAGCGGCTCTTTTGGGGCATCAACAGGATGGGGGTTTCCTCAGGCCCCTAAGCGCCACCCCTCAAACAGGATACCACCAATCCCTGCCCACTCAAATGTGTGAACTGGACCTAGAAGCTCTCAAGCCAGGTACCCCACATCTGCACGAGGTCCCAGGAGCCATTGATGTCCAGCCCCTCCCATGGGCCACTTCCCCCAGCAGAGCCTGTTGAGGAGCGAGGCCCCAGTCCAGGGTGCCAGGCCTGGCAGGGAGAAGCCCAGCCTGTCTCCGTGTCCCTGGGCTCAGGCAGCCCATTGCCTATGGGCCCCAGGGCCCCTCACGTGTCCACCCCTATTTACGTTAATATAAATAAAACACCCAGCACAGACCCTGCTAGAGTTGGGCCCCAGCCACTCAGTCCCACTTCCTGTGCACGTGCCAGGGAGCTGACAGGCCTGGGGGGGGTGGGGGCACCTGGAGGCCCAGTTCAGGTGCCAAGCTCGCCTCCCCAGCCAGCCCCTCCAGCTGAAAGAACAAACGCCAGGGCTCCTGGTGGCTCCAGTGGTAAAGAATCCACTTGCCAGTGCAGGAGACACCAGTTTGATCCCTCATCCGGGAAGATCCCACATGCCACGGAGCAACTAAGCCCATGAGCAACAACTACCGAGCCTGTGCTTGAGAGCCCAGGAGCTGCAACTACTGAGCCCGTGGGCTGCAACTGCTGAAGCTCAGGAGCCTAGAACGCGTGCTCCACACGAGAAGCCACTTTAATGAGAAGCCCACGCGCTGCAACTAGAGAGTAGACCAGAGACTCCAGATTTGAACACACCTCCAAATTCTCCACAGCTCAGGCACAGACATGATTGGTTCATATGTCCATGTGTCCATATAATCATCAACGGCTGGCTTTGAAGTGGGGCAGTGGGACACCTGGGGGTCAGGGGAGAAAGAACGTTCAGGTAGACCCAGAATTCCTTGGGGAAAGGGCTCATTTATTCACAAACGCTCCGTGAGCACCCACTGCCCTGGGCGCAGGGGGACCCATGACAGGATAGGTGTGCACAGGGGGCCTGGGAGCCCAGGGATCAGGAGGCGAAGAAGAGCCAGGAAGGGGCAGGGCAAGGCCATGGCCCCTCCCCAGGGGATGTGTCAAGAGGGCACCCAGCAGGGAGGCGTCTGGACTCTGCTCCAGTCCCAGCCCTGCCACTCCAGAGCTGGGTGACCTCAAGCAATCACTCCACCTACTCCGGTGCCTCAGTTCCCTCACCTCTAAAATGGGGATAATAATTACACCTACTTGTGAAAATTAACTACAATAGTGAGTGGGAAATGCTGAGCCTGGTGGATGGCCCAGAGTAAATGACAAGTATCATTTCATCATCAAGGCCATAATCATCCATCCTCAAACACCACCAGCCAACGAGTCTAGGAGACTTCCTTGATTCAGCACACAGGCAGAAACCCAACCGACAGCAAGACCAGGCTGGGGCGGAAAAAAGAGACTCCATTCTCAGGGCAGATGCTAGGCTGGCCCCTAGCCTGCCCTCTGCAGGGGTGGGAAGCTGCTGTCGCCCAGCAAGGCAGTGTCCTGGGAAGGATGCCGGTCACTCCCAATGTGAGCCTCGAAACTGCCTGGGAGTTTCTCCCTGGAGAGCAGGTGGGCGGGGAGGGGTGAGTCATGGCGGCGAGAGAACCCGGCTCCATTCGCCACCGCCTGCCTGAATCAGCGCCAGTCCCGAGGCCAAGGGGATGCCGCTGTCTGGGCCCCTCACTGCCACCGCCCCCCAGTGAGTCACGGGGTGGAGGACCACATGCCTGTCCTCTGCCCTCCCTTCCCTGGATCTGGCCACTCTGGCCAAGTTCTGAGTGGGCAGGGCCTAAGGGCAGGCTGGGACCCGCCCGGGCGACAGGAACCTGCTGATTTGCTGGGTTTTAATTTGGGGGATTTCAACTGCCAGCAAAAGAAATGGCTCCTCTTAGCTGCCGACTCTGTGTAACCTCAGATATCTGTCTCTCCCCTTGACTTCTGTCCCGTCTGTACAAGAGGCAGTGAGTCTCGGCCCCTGTCCAGCTAGGCCACCGGGGCCGGACCCTGGGCCAGCACCTCTTCCTGCCCCACTGGGTCCCGAGCCCTGGTGAGGGCCCTGGACCATGGGCTGTGGCACCTTCCCCAGAGAGGGGAGCAAAGAGTGATGGGCTGAGAGCCCCGCAGGCATGAGGACTTGCTCAGAATCCCGCTGGGCTGTGGCAGGGCTGGGTGAGTCCAGGGAGGAGAAGACGCCTGGCCCAGCCACCTGGACATCTGGCTTCTGAGGCCGGCTCTGCCCTCACCTGCAGTAGGAAATCACCCAACATTCAAGGACTAACATTCTATGCTATACGGAGACCCCATTAGTGCTGGACACGGTTCCAGGCATGCAGCATGCGGGTAGTTCCCCAACCAGGGATGGGACTCATACTTTCTGCATTGGGAACGTGGAGTTGTAACCACTGGACCACCGGGGAAGTCCCCCAGGTGTCTTCATGAAGCTATTTTCTATGAACCACAAAAAAAACAAGCGATGGATATATCAGATGGTGAGGATGCTCCACTAAGACAATCAAAACTGGGCATGGCAGCCAGTGACCAAGTAACCCCTTGAGATTGGGTGGTTGGGGGAAGGCAAACCATCCCAAGGAGGGAGCTTTCAACCCGCGACCTGAATTACAAGAGCGTTAGCAGAGAGAACAGCACACATCCACGGGTGAGGCAGGAACAAGCATGGTGTGCCCAGGGAATGAGAAAACCAGCCATAAACAAGGGACTGGAGAAGGAAACAGCAGCCCACTCTGGTACTCTTGCCTGGAAAATCCCATGGACAGAGGAGCCTGGTGGGCTACAGTCCATGGGGTCGCAAAAGAGTCAGACACAACTTAGTGACTAAACAAGAGACGGGCAAGCAGCACAAGATGAGGTTGAAGAAGTTCTCAGGGCAACATCACGGGCCCCCCAGCCCAGATGGCGAGCTGGGATCTAATCTCCAATGTGAGTGTTGTCACTCATCCCCGGGTTGCCCCAGCTGCTCACACTGGGAGCAGAGAGAAAGAGTTCTCTCACAGCTTCAATAAACAAACCTTCCCAGAGCCCCTTCTCCGTGGTAGGTCCTGACCCGGGCTCTGGGCATGGGCCTGCTGGAGGACAGGGGGACTGCTGGTGGAATGAAGGTACTTCCCTGGTGGTCCAGTAATTAAGACTCCGTGTTTCCATTGCAGGCTCAGCTCCAGGGCAGAAGGATGCTCAGGGAGCCATATGTGCCCCAGTGAAGGTGAAAGTGTCCGACTCTTTGCGATCCCATGGACTGTAGCCCACCAGACTCCTCCATCCATGGAATTTTCCAGATAAGAGTACTGGAGTGGGTTGCCATTTCCTTCTCCAGGGGAACTTCCCAACCCAGGAATCAAACCCACATCTCCGACATTACAGGCAGACACTTTACCGTCTGAGCCACCAGGGAAGCCTAGGTGCTCCAGAGGAGGCTTCTATCCAGCCTAAAGGCTCTTCAGAGGGTTGATAAAGGGTCATGGGGGAGTAGCTACAGCCCAGAACACATGCCAAGTACAATGGTACCTAGACTCAGCACTGAGGGGCTCCCTGCAGTGGGTGGAAACGCAGGAAAAGGAACAAGACTCGAAAGCAGAGACGCGAGGGAGTAAAGCTGTGGACACAGTTAAGTGCAGATGACCTCCTTCACGAAGCAACAGAGATATCCAGAGGGTGGAAAAGTAAAACTAAAATTATAAGACATCTAAATGAAAACAGATGGAGAAGGCAGTGGCACCCCACTCCAGTACTCCTGCCTGGAAAATCCCATGGGCGAGGAGCTGGAAGGCTGCAGTCCATGGGGTCGCTAAGGCTCAGAGACGACTCAGCGACTTCACTTTCAGTTTTCACTTTTATGCGTTGAAGAAGGAAATGGCAACCCACTCCAGTGTTCTTGCCTGGAGAATCTCAGGGATGGGGGAGCCTGGTGGGCTGCCGTCTATGGGGTCACACAGAGTTGGACACGACTGACACGACTTAGCAGCAGCAAACGAAAACAGAAGAGAAACTTTCTTGGCTGTCTAGTGGTTGAGAATCCGCCTTCCTATGCAGGGGACCCCGGTTCCATCCCTGGTCGGGGAACTAGATCCATATGCTGTAGGACAACTGAGCCCATGCACCACAAGGACTGAGCCCACTGGCCCTAAAGCCCGTGGCCCAAACAAGAGAAGCCTGCTCACTGCCGCGAGGAGCCCTTGCGCCGCAACTAGAGAAAGCCTGCGTGCCACAACGAAGACCCTGTGCAATAAAAATTTTTAAGGAAAGAGAAGAGAAAACCTTTGTGATCTTAAGTCATACCGAGATTTCTTAGGACTCCAAAAGAATGATCCATAAAAGACTGATAAGTTGGACTTTATCAAAATAAGAAACTTGCCTTAGATACTATTAAGAGAATAAAAAGACAAGCTACAGACTGGAAGAAGACATTTGCAAAACAGTCTTTGTAAGAGTTTTCATAGAGAATCCATGAGGAACTTTCAAAAGTCAACTATACTCTGTCATAGTATATACAAGTATGAAATCATTATGTTGCACACCTGAAACAAATACAGTGTTACAAGTCAGTTATCAGGGCAGTTTCTGACTGCCCGGCGGTCCAGTGGTTAAGAATCCGCCTGCCAAAGCCAGGAGATATAGGTTCGAGGAGTTAGTGACAATTATACACTGCTGGTGGAAATGGAAAATGGCACAACCACTTTGGAAAAAAAAGTTAAGCATTTATCTACAACCTGATCCACCCCCCATTCCATTCTATTTACCAAGAAGAAAAGGAAATAAATGTCCATACAAAGACTTGTATACAAATGTTCATAGCAGCTTTATGTGTTCACCCTAAACTGTAAGCAACCCAAATGTCCTTCAGGAGGTGAACGGCTGAACAAACCCTGGTAACACAGACTATGGGAAACTACTCAGGAATTAAAAAAAAAAAAAAGTACTGATACATGAATGAAGGTCAAAATATTAATGAGTCAAAGAGCAAAAAAAAAAATACTGTTTGAATCTGCTTATGGAAAATTCTAGAAAATGTAAAATAATCAGGTCACAAAAGAAAGCAGGTGAGTAGTTGTTTGGGGACAGGAGGAGGAGGAGGAGAATGAGCAGGAGGGAGGGATTAAAGAGGGGAACATAGGAATTTGGGGGGGTGACTGAAAATTTCATGTTTTGACATATTATATACTATGAAACCATCATCACTGTTTATCAATTATTCCTCGATAAAGCTGTGAGACAAGTCATAGTCCCTGCGCGCGCCGGGCTCATGTTCCAGTGGGCAAGATAAATAGTAAACCTGATAAACAAATGAGAAAAATACCCTCAGGGAAACAAAACCACATGGGAGAACTTGGCAGAGGGGGCAGCAGGGGCCACAGGGAGGGAGCCTCTGTGTTCCTCCCCTCTCTGTGCCCCCACTCCCCAAGGCAGCCCCCTGCCTGCCCCACTCTCCGTGAACTCTCAACTCTTAGCCACTGTGGGGCTTTGCCCAAACCCCCACCTGTCTCTGCAGCTCAGCTTTCTTAGCCCTGGGCCACGAGGGGTGGGGTGACAAGGCCATGGCCTCTCCCGTCTTGGTTCTCTGCCCAAGGGGGCCTCTCACCTGGGCCTGGCTGGATTTGGGGACAGGGACAGGCAAAGCAAAACAGGGGCAGGAAAACATGCTTCTCAGGAACCCAGCTGGCTTCCTGGGAAAGGCACACCAGGGAGCCTGTCTCTTTGGACTGGGGTCGTCTTCTGGGGAGAGGGCATGGTTTGGAGCAGCGGGCACCCCTCCTCAGCAGGGCTTGCAGAGAGCCAGGAGGGTCTGAGGCGTGCCAGGCCCAGAGACAGGAAAGGCTGGCCTGAGGCCCAGAGGGGTGGAGCGGGAGGTCATTGGCCAGGGGCGAGGGGCCCACTTGGCCCTCTCTCTGGACACAATGTCCTGGACTGCTCCACAGCTTGGCTGGCGGACAGGGAACAGTGGCTGGCAGAGGGTTCTGGCAGCCAGCCTAATGTGGTGGGGAGCAGCCTGGCCAGAGCAAAGGCTGGTCCTTACAACCTGTCCTGCCACCTTGGGCAGGGAACGGACCAGCTTATCTGGGAGCCAGGTAGGGGGCCCGCGCCCTGTGGGGACCTCAGCAATCCCTCCCTACCCTGGGCTTTAGTGGCTCCATGTCACCCGCAGCTGCTATCGCTCAAGCTAAGTTCGCCAAGAATATAGAACCCTGAAAACCAAGGTCCTGTCCCTCACTGCTGTGGCCTGAGGCAGTTCACAACCTCCCTGAGACACAGAACTCCACCTGGAAAATGGCATCGACTTCCTTGGGCTTTAGTACTTGAAAGCATTTAGGATAGTTACCCTCACAGAGGAAGCCCTTGATGGAATAGTTTGCTATAATTGGGTAATGCTGGAGACGCAGGAGACAAGGGTTCGATCCCTGGGTGGGGAAGATCCCCTGGTGGGTGGGGAGGATGGCAATCCACTCCAGGATTCTTGCTTGAAAAATCCCATGGACAGAGGAGTCTGATGGGCTATGGTCAATGGGGTCACAACGAGTCAGACACGGCTGAGTGGGTATGCGCGTGTGTACACACACACACATGCAGGTGTGCACAGACAGCATTCAGGATAGTCACCCTCACAGAAGGAACCACTAATGGAACAGTTTGCTATAGTCACCACATTTACATCAATATACTGAGGGCCTCCTGGCTGCCGGGAAAGCAGGCTTTATCATTCTCCTTTTACAGGTGAGGAAACAGATATAGAACAAAGGGACACAGCTGATATCAAGGAGCAGTGGCCCCCCCAAAGGAACCCAGCCTCCCTCAACAGGGAGGAGCCTGATGGGTGGACCCTGGAGGTTCCCTCTGCAGAGCAGAATGAGGGAGGGGCAAGGGGGTCCTAGACACTCAGCAGCAGAACCCAGAGATCACGCCTGCTTCCCTTAGGACTTTCTTGGCAGAGAGCAGACTAGACTGTGAGCCAAGGTACTCAGCAAGGTTTGGGGGCAGGTCAGGGGAGAGATGTTTTCACTCATTCAGCAAATACGGATGGAGGAAAAGACAGTCTGGTGCTGTTGCATGTGGCCTCCGGAGCCGGACTGCCAGACTTTGCACTCAGACACTGTCACCTGTGAGATGCGTATGGCCTGGTGACTCCTGGTTTTCCCACTGAAAGTGCCTTTGCACCTGGGCAGACCAGGACTTTTGACCACCTGCCTGGAGGAGTTACTCTACTTCTTGCCGTCAACTGTAAAAGGGCACCAGTTCTCAACTCAAGGTGCTGTTTGAAGGTAAAATGAACATACAGCCCTGGGCTCACACTCCAGGCCCAATAAAGGGGAGCAGGGCTAGAGGCATTTCATCTCATCCTGGCAGAGGCTAAGCAAGAGGGAAAGGAGGTGAGATTATCCCCATGTTGCAGATGAAAGAGACTGAGGCTCCCATTGTGTCTAAGCACCACAAAAGTCTGGGCAGATATCTCTCTCATCCCAAAGCCTGCTTGTAGAAGGTGCTCAAAACATGTTGAGTGGGCTATTTCAGAGAGTGCAAACAAGGGTGGCACTGCAGGGAACCCCTGGGTGCTCCCAGGGGTCTTGTGGGAGGGCAATTGGGCAGGATCTGCTGTGCGTCACCAGCGGCCCCTGCAGGATCAGCCCCCACCCACCTGCAGCTGTCAGCCAGGCCACAGGGCAGACCGGGACCACGTGCTCCCTGGGCAAAAGCCAAGGTCCACTGGGAGCTGACTGGCCAGGCGGGGGCACCGCCTACCAGCCCAGCGCCAGGCCCAGGCCCTGCACCGTGTCAGGTCCTGGGCGGGGTGAGTGGAGGAGACGTTCATAGTTACTTTGTTAAGTACCCAGCAGGTGCTGACATGCAGGGTTCTTCCCTAGGACATGAGAAGGAGGGCCCGTGAGCAGCCCAATTTCCTAGGTGGGGACACTGAGACTCAGAGGCAATTTACCCAAGGTCACTCAGAGGGTGGGCGGAGGGATCAGTCACCACTGGGCATCACTGCCTGACTTTAGAATTCAAGATACTGGTGGCCTAGCAGGGGACCTCCAGAGCTCCCAGGGTCAAGGCCAGGGAGGGAACTTTTGTTCAGAGGAGGAAGCCGCCGGCCCCACCTGGAGCTGGGGCTCTCACCGCAATCTAGGCTCCCCCGGGGGCCCCAAGATCCAGGCGAGAGCGGTCACTCCCATCCCCCCGTGCACCGCCCCACTCGCTGTGCTCTGCTGGACAGCTGCCTCAGTTTCCCCTCTGGCGCTAAGTAGAAGGGGAAAGTGCTGGGAGAGGAAAACTGACGCTGAAAGATACAGCCCAGACCGATCCTTTGAGAGACCCCCAACCCCAGCGGAGAGCGAAAGGGAGGGCGCGGGGTGGGGGCGGGGTTACGTAACCTGCGGCGCGGGGCGGGGCGAGCGCCAGTGCACGGTGGGGCAAGCGCCAGGGCGGGGCGGGGCGAACGTCGGGGCGGGGCGAACGTCGGGGCGGGGCGAACGTCAGTGCCGGAGGGGAAGGGGAGGGGAGCAGCTGGGGGAAGAGCAGTTCCCGGGAAGAGCCCGGCTGTTCTGTCCTCTCGACATCAGGGCAGCCCCCTCCGCGCCTCTCCACTCCTCCACCTCCCTCAACCCCGTCCTCGGCCCCTGAGAGCTGGGGTACCGGGGGGCCTGACACTGGGGAGACCAAGGCCTAAAGCAGTATCGGCGAAGTCGCCGAGGCGGGGCTGGGCGTGCGGAGGGGCCGAGGCCGCTCCCCGGGGCGTGGGGGAGCCCTGTACTCAGAGCCCCTCACTGGTTCCCCATTGTCCGGCCTTGGCGCCTCCTCTCCAGAGCCTGACCCGGTCTGGTCACTCCTCCCGCTTCGGCCTGGCTTGGAAGCTCGGCAGCGCCTCGGCTCCGCCTCGAGGCCCGGAGGTTCCCCCGCACCCCGCACCCCCCCACCCCGTCCCTAAGGTCACCCGGGACCCGAGGGAGCTCCTGGCCCTCTGGAGCGCCTCTGCCTCCCCCGCTCGCCGGCGGCGGTTCCTGCCTCCCTGCTCGCACTTACTTCATCCACCCGGCCTAGCTGTTATTTATAACCGCGTCTGTCTCCCCAGCACCGAGGGGAGGCGGCTGCAAGCCTGGCGCTGAGGCCTGCACACGCAGCTGGTGCAGCAAATGCGGGCCTTTGGGCCCAGCTTTGGCGCGTAGACAGAGGAAGCCCTGTGCCTAAGCCTGGCAACTACTATCCGAGGTTATCCCCAACCCCAGGTCCCTCCTGGACGGCACTGGCTCTCCCTCCCTGGTGGTCATGGTATGCCAGGAAGTTCCAAAAGTAGGATCCTTGGGGCCACTGGAAGGCTTCTTGCAATGTGGGTTCCGGGGTTCCCCTCCAGGTCTCTTTGTGTGGGCCTCCCGGGAATGACGCCTGGGATTCTGCATTTGAAGCACGGTTCCCTAGGAGAATTCTGAGCTTTCTAAGATTTGGAAACGGTCTGTCCTGTGGTTGCTTTTGGGGAAGGGAGAAAGCAGACAGCAGGAGGGTGGCAGGTTGGAACTACCTACCCCTTCTTTGGCTTCATGGAGCAGGATGGAAAGGAGAGGTTCAGTTCAGTTCAGTCGCTCAGTCATGTCAGACTCTTGGCAACCCCATGAACCCTGCTCGCCAGGCCTCCCTCTCCATCACCAACTCCCTAAGTCCACCCAAACCCATGTCCATTGAGTCGGTGATGCCATCCAACCATCTCATCCTCTGTCATCCCCTTCTCCTGCCCTCAATCTTTCCCAGCATCAGGGTCTTTTCCAATGAGTCAGCTCTTTGCATGAGGTGGCTAAAGTATTGCAGTTTCAGCTTTAACATGAGTCCTTCCAATGAACACCCAGGACTGATCTCCTTTAGGATGGACTGGTTGAATCTCCTTGCTGTTCAAGGGACTCTCAAGAGTCTTCTCTAACACCACACTTTAAAAGCATCAATTATTTGGGGCTCAGCTTTCTTTATAGTCCAATTCTCACTTCCGTACGTGACCACTGGAAAAACCATAGCCTTGATTAGACGGACCTTTGTTGACAAAGTAATATCTCTGCTTTTGAATATGCTATCTAGGTTGGTCATAACTTTCCTACCAAGGAGTAAGCGTCTTTTAATTTCATGGCTGCAATCACCATCTGCAGTGATTTTGGAGCCCCCCAAAATAAAGTCTGACACTGTTTCCACTGTTTCCCCATCTATTTCCCATGAAGTGATGGGACCAGATGCCATGTTCTTAGTTTTCTGAATGTTGAGTTTTAAGCCAACTTTTTCACTCTCCTCTTTCACTTTCATCAAGGGCTCTTTAGTTCTTCTTCACTTTTTGCCACGAGGGTGGTGTCATCTACATCTGAGGTTATTGATATTTCTCCTGGCAATCTTGATTCCAGCTTGTGCTTCCTCCAGCTGAGCGTTTCTCATGATGTACTTTGCATGTAAAGCAGGGTGACAGTATACAGCCTTGACGTACTCTTTTTCCTATTTGGAACCAGTCTGTTGTTCCATGTCCAGTTTGAACTGTTGCTTCCTGACCTGCATATAGGTTTCTCAAGAGGCAGGTCAGGTGGTCTGGTATTCCCATCTCTTTCAGAATTTTCCACAGTTTATTGTGATCCACACAGTCAAAGGCTTTGGCATAGTCAATGAAGCAGAAATAGATGTTTTTCTGGAACTCTCTTGCTTTTTCGATGATCCATCGGAGAGGTTAGGGCAGAAAAATTAAGGGCCTGGGGGGAGGGTAGACTGGGGGACTTGGCCAGAGAATGAATTGTGGCCTTCATGCAACATTCCCAGCCCCATCAGAAAAGCCAACTAAGGGATACAACAGATCCCACTATTCTCCTGCAAAATGGGCCTTGCCCACACCTTATAAGGCTCAATCTAATTTGTTCATCCAAGCCCTGGGTTTGGAGTAGTGCTCCGCCTTAAGACTTGCCAGTCCAGGAAGAGAGGCAGGCAGCAAATAGCAATTACCGTCACAATGATAACTGTGATCCGATGGAGCAATGATGGCTCACAGCGGAATTATGAAGGATGAATAGGAGTTCCCCACGAAAATTCGATACAGGAGGGGGCATTCCAGCCGCGGGAACATCTTGTTCAACTGCTCAGAGGCCTGAAATAGCAATCTCTGAAGGAATCTATGAGCAGTTCAGCAGGTCTGAGTGTCAGGAACATGGTGAGGGATGAGGCTGGATGTTCAGGGAGACTCTTGGCCAGGCCGAGAGGACAGACATGGTCCTGAGTGCGGGCTTGGAGCCCATGGAGGAGGGATGGGAGGGAGGCCGAACAGGACACCCTGACAGCAGCAGTGGCAGGGCTTCCCTCCTGCCTCTTCCCTGTATCCCCATGGCAGCCATCCATGCAGCCCCCACGCAGCTCCAGAAGCTCAAACTGGGGACTGCCAGGAGAGATGGGACCCCATCCGCGCCAGGCGTGATGTGCTATGAGGCCTGGAGTAGGTGATTTTGTGCTCCTGCATTTCAGTTTCCTCATCTGGAAAATGGGGGCAGCACTAAGCCCTGGCTGTCCCTCCTCCAGATCAGACTGTGTTTGTTCTGAACAGGGTTGAGCGTGGTCCTGGTCCTAGGCGTTTGCTTACTTGGTGCCTCCCCCTGCCCTCGTCCAAGTGAGCCTTCTCCCCAAATGGTTCCCCACCCCGTGCCCACTAGACTTTAAGAGTCACTACTTGAGGGTCAGCACTGCTAGCTTCCAGTTCTGGAGCTGCCAAATCCCTCAAAGGAGGGGGCTTCAAGCAAGTCACAAGTTCTCTGGGCCTCAGTTTTCTCAAATGCAAAATGAAATACTCCTGAGTGTTGGGGGAGGAGGGGCCCCGGGCAGCCCCTCTGGACAGTGACAACGTAGGCTGGCTCTCCCCAGACGCAAACAGTGCCCAGGTGCAGAAAGGGCAGATGAGGACCCCTCCGCCCTGCCGTGTCCCCACCTCCAGCCCTGCCAGGGACATCCTGTGCCCCGGTGATGTCACCAGGGCCTGGGAGCCGTGGCCGGCTGTGGCTGACAGCACTCAGGGTTTATTTTTAAACCCTCAGGGCTTAGTCAGCTCCTGCCCCCTCCCACCCCACCCCACCTCACCCTGCCTACCCTGTCTCCCACAGCCCTGCTGAGTCCCCAGCCCTTCCTTGAAAGTTCTCTCCACATATGTTCTGCTGTCTGACCGCATCCACCAGGCTTCTGAGGGCCAAAGGGAGCCAGGCCATTGGCCAAATATCTCTGACCACCAAATCCAGACTTGCCAGAGTAAACAGATGGGCCCCTGGAGGTGGATCACAGCCCCCTGTGCCTCCTGGAGCCCAGAGAGGGTAAGGGGCTTGCCAGGGTCCCACTGCCAAGGCTGGAGGGTCATCAGGCTCTATAGACACCTGAAATCCTTGACTGAGCCTTGGGGTTGTCACTGAGGATTGATTTGGATTCATTTTTAAAAACAGCTTGTTGCCTGTGGACCTCGAGGCTTTCTGAATGCTGCTCAGACAAGCTGCAGAAATAAACTGGGTGCTGGGGCAACTCCCAGAGGCACCACGGCCCTCACCCACACCCTGGGCAGGGTGCGTGTCCTTCACAGTTGTCACACACTTACCCTCTCAAGTGACTTTACACTGAGGATCTGTCAGCACCCTGAGCTTGGAAACATATGCTGATGAAACACCTCTTTTATATCAGTTTCATATGCTGGCCTTCTGGAGAAGACTGTGGCTGAAAACGAGATTCTACTTGAAAAGTCCATTTGAAAATGGCAGCCTTGATTCCTCATACTGTTCATGGGGTTCTCCAGGCAAGAATACTGAAGTGGTTTGCCATTCCCTTCACCAGTGGTGATGGACAGGGAAGCCTGGCATGTTGCAGTCCACGGGGTCGCAGAGTTGGACACAACTGAGTGACTGAACTGAACTGACTCCTCACAGCGGCCCTGGAAGGCTGGGCAAGGGCTGATGTCCTCTTGGGGGCTTGTCAAAGTCATACAGAAGACAGAGGAAGGTGGGATGCAAACCCCGGCTCGATGGGCAGACTCCCCAGAACTCCTCATCCCAGACGCCTTGCTCCCATTTGCTGAACCCCCATTCTCCCCACCCCACTGTCTCAGGCTTACATATCCACTCCCTCCCCAGAGAGAGCCTAGAAGTCCAGGCCCTCGGAGGCAGACAGCTTTCCCTTCCTTCCAAGGCTCTTTGGATGCCCCTAGACCGTGTCCCGCCAGTAGCAGCTGGAGGGCAGGCTGGGCGGGACCAGGGCAGCTGGTGCCTCTCAGCACCGCCTGGCACGGGAGGCTGTGCGAGGACGAATCTGGAGGCTGGACCAGAGGTCACGGCCCAGGGACGTGTCTGCAGCGCCACCTGGTGGTGGCAAAGGCACTCCTGCTACACTGTCCCTAGTGAGGTCATCCTTTCCTTTAGGTTCAGCTTAGCACTGTACTCTGATGTGTGGATGGCACCACCAACTCAATGGGCATGAGTCTGAGCAAACGCCAGGAGACAGTGAAGGACAGGGAAGCCTGGCGTGCTGTGGTCCATGGGGTCACAAAGAGTCAGACACGACTTAGCAACGAAACAACTACGTACCAAGCACCAGGCAGGCCAGGCACAGAGAATGGGGTTGGGCTGAGAAGATCTCAGGGACAGCATTCCACGCAGACGGAATGGCAAGTGCAAAGGCTCTGAGATGGGAAGGGTTTGGCCGTGACCCAGGAGGAGCAAAAGGGTCCGAAGGGGTGGAGAGGGAGAGGAAGTGCGTGGGGTAGGTGGCCAGGTCTCAAAGGACCTTTTAGGCTGTGTTGACAAGTTTGAGTTTGTTTCTGAGCGTGCTGGGAACCACGGGATATGACGTGGCTGTAGGCAGCTGTGAGAAGGACAGGCTGCAGGGTGAAAACGGGCAAGCTGGAGGAGGCTGCTGGAACCCAGGCAAGATACGATGGCTCATTCACCATGGGGTGTGTTCAGGGGGCGGGGAGACGTGGCTGGATTCTAGAACTGACAAGAACCGTGGACAGATTGGATGGGGCTGTAAGATAAAGTAGGTGATCTAGAATGACCCCAGGGCTCTGTTATGAGCACCCAAGGGACAGTGGGGTCCTTTCTTTTGAAGGGAAGACTGAGGAGGAGCAGGTGTAGGGAGACCAGGAGCCTCTGGGCAGGTCAAGGCAGAGCTGGCAAGGGAGCGGGAGGAGGCACTGAGTCTGCAGCTCGGGGCAGAGGGTGAGGCCGAAGACACCGGAGGAAGTTGCTGGAGTATGGATGGCGCTCCAGGCATGGAGCTGGCCACCTGTTGACCCTGGATCTTATGATATTTAGAATTCAGGGGGACAGGAGTAACAGCCAGGGAGGAAGGCGAACCTGGAGCTGGTGGGGAGAGGGTTTCAAGGAGGCCGGAGTGGGCAGCTGGGCCGAATGCTGCTCAGAAGTCAAGAAAGATGAGCTTGAGACTGACCCAGGTTGATATGGCTACACCAAGGGAGTCTCCAGGGTGACCCTGCAAAGGTGGCTTCAGTGGACGGTGGAAGTCTTAGGGGGCCTGTGGAAGTTCACTATACAGGGAGCAGATGGATGGTAGTAGCTGGGGAGCCGTGAAGACTCAGTTATTTAATTTTTAGGATGAAAGATCTTATAGTATGTTTTGGGCCGACAGAATGATCTTGTGGAGAGGGACTGATGAACCAGGAGAGAGAATCTCAGGGGCATTTCCCAGGTGCATGGGGACAGGATGGGTAACCTCGGGGAGGGATTGGGTTACTGGAGGCAGGGAGACTGAGAGAGAGGGCCCTGGAGTTGGGCTGTCTGGGTCCAAATCTTGGCTCTACCACTGACAGGAAGTGGAATTAGAACAAGTCATTTCTGCTCTCTGAACCTCGTCTTCCTCACCTGTAAAATACAGGTGGTGATGAGAGTAATAGCTGCCACCTATGGCGGCTTGCTTCCCTGGTGGCTCAGCTGGTAAAGAATCTGCTTGCAATGTGGAACTCCTGGGTTCATTCCCTGGGTTGCGAAGATCTGGAGAAGAGAAAGGCTACCCACTCCAGTATTCTGGCCTGGAGAATTCCATGGACTGTATAGTCCATGGGGTTGCAAAGAGTTGGACATGACTGAGCGACTTTCACTTCACTTTTCATGGCTGCTTGCTCCATGCCAGGCACTGTTCTAAGCATTTCACAAGTTTTAACTCATAGTATCTTCACCTCAGGGTAAGGGAGGGACTGGGCCTAGCTGGGGGTACCTGCCAAAGAAGGTGTGGGACCATGCAGGAGCAGCTACTGGTTCTCACGAGTGCTGGTGAAGCCTTCCTGGTGGAGGTGACAGCTGACTGGGGCCTGGAGGGATGGAGAGGAGTTTATGAGGCAGAGGTAAGGCTTGGCTTGCCCAAACACCCCAGGCAAAGGCCTGGGGGTATTCCCCAGTCTGGATATCAGTATTGAGAGCCACAAGTGTGGTGTTCTGGGCAGAAGGGGAAACTGAGGCCCCAAGCAAGGAGGAGCCTAGCAAGTCTGGTGGGTTTGGCACTGGCTCCCGGCTCAAAACTCTGATCTCAGCTTTGGGCACCACCACTTGCTCTAGCCACACCCCAGAGGCTTTGGAAGGCTCTAGGGTGGGCTCCTAGGGCGATCTGAGCTTGGTCTAGCAGTTCTTCAGAGACCTGGACTCGGAGGCATGCTCCAGCCTTCAACAGACCTGGGTCAGACCCCAGGAAAAGAGTCACGCTCTTCAGCCCTGAGCAACACGGCCCTGCTGACTTCCAGCCCATTCTGTTTCCCACAGCCCCCAAACCCCCACCGCACTGGGACCTGGACTCAGCCTGGAGTATAGGCGGGAGTGGCTGCCCCCTCCCCAGCCTGGAGGCCCCTGCAGCCTGGGAGCTGAAGGAGACTGAGCCTGGTGCACCGCGCAGCAGCCCCTGCCCCTCTGGGTTCAGGCGTCGGCCAGCTTGGCTGGGAGGCTTTGCTGAAGCAAGACGCTGAGGAGGGCGCAGGGAGGGCTGGCTGGGGGGCTGTGGGCACCCACCTTCAAACCTGTCTTCCATTTCCTCTGCTGCTCAGCCCCATCTCTGGCTGGCAGCTTTCCTGGATTAGGTACTGACATCAGGAGCTGCCAACTGGACCGCTGTGGCGCAGCCGTCGGGAGGTGTGTGGAGCTGTCTGGTCACAGGTATAATCAAGGAAAGGGGCATGTGTCCAGCTTTGGGGGATTTGTCCTCCAGGGAGGCGGGCGGAAGGGAGCCCTGTGTCAGGTACTCAAACATTATCTATGTGGCACGTCCTTGCTGTACAAAGAGGGAAATAGCTCAGGGGGTGGGGCCTGGGAACCCCGGATGGATCCCAAATCATCCGGTGGACACCCCCTCACCCCTACCCTGCCTGCTGCGCCATGGCTGATGGCCGCGAGGCCCCAAAGGCTCATGTCCTGGTCGGTCAGTACCCTCTGCAGCATTGCCACAGTGGCAGCTGCCACGTGGGGAGCACCAGCTCTGTGCAAGCTGCCTGTGAGGCTGGGGCCCATTTTATAGATAAAACACCAGAAGCCCAGACAGGGGAAGTGACGTGCCCAAGGTCACACCCCAAATTGGTGATGGAGGCGGACTTGAACCTGAGACTAACTCCAAGCCTGTGTTCTTACGTGCCACATGCTCACCAGACCACAGCCCCTGTGCTTCCTGAGACCATAAGAATCTCCACTCTGGGTGAGAGCATTTGCACCCAGGGTAGAAAACACAGTGATCACAACAGATCTTCTCCAGAGACCTCAAGGGCACAAATCTCAGGGAAGGGCCTCATAGGCCCAGCTGGGTCACATGTTCATTCCTTGACCAATCAGCTGTGCCCAGGGCTGCATATGTACTAAGTTGCTAAGTTGTGTTTGACTCTTTGCAACTCTGTGGGCTGTAGCCCACCAGGCTCCTCTGTCCATGGGATTCTCCAGGCAAGAACACTGGAGCGGGTTGCCATGCTCTCCTCCAGGGAATCTTCTCCACCCAGAGATATGACCCATGTCTCTCTTGGGTCTGTCTCCAGCATTGGCAGGTGGATTCTTTACCACTAGCCCCACCTGGGTCAGCTAACCATGTGGGCAGCCCCTGGAGGCCACAAGGTGCCTCAGGGGTGGGGCAGGCCTGCAGGAGGCCTTTGCCTAAAGATGGGACCCCTGGGCCAAAGGATCTGTTTGAGTTACATCTGCCTCCCTGGGCCTCTTGGCATCTTATTCCCAACCTCAGTGACAGGAGGCTGGGGTGTCAGGCTTTCACACACCCTGGGCCCTCTTGTAACTGCTTTCCTGTGTCCATCCCTTCAGCCAGTGGGGAACTGAGGCGTGTGGATGGGGTCAGAAGCTGCCCGTGGACTTGGCTCTGTGACCAACTCTTGTGTGGCAGCCTTGGGGGCAGGTCACATCCCTTTATCCTCTGGTCTTAGCTTAAACGCCACCCACAAAGAGATCTTCCCTGCCCCTCCAATATAAATGGTCTCTCCCAGACTCCCTAGTCTCCTCAGCCACACTGCTTACTGCATCCATCATTCTTTTCTGTGTAATGTTTGTCTTTCCAAGCAGATTGTGGAGGCAGGGCTGACACAAAATAGACATTTAATAAATATTTGCTGAATGACGTCTCTCTAAACTTTGGTTTCCACATCTGTGCGGGGTTTTGAGGGGGGGACAACATTCCTGCTGTGAAGTTTAAATAAGATAGTGCCTCAAAGCACCCAGCCCAGGCTCACAGTCCTGGGAGCAGGGAGTTGGGGGAGGCTGAGCTGAAAGGCTCTGTAAGTCGTCAGGAACGGGTAGACCCGAGGGTGCAGCTGGTGGGAAGATGGGAGTAAGGGACACGGCCCTATGCCCAAGGCCAGGGCCAGTCTAAGAATGCTTTTCTGAGCTTCAGTGTCTCTTGTAAAATGGCCGTTTAAAAAAAGTCCACCTTGCCGGCCCATCTCCAAATCCCAAACAGGTTTTTTCCTCTTAGAAATGAAAACGATTACTGGTCCTTTAAACCACAGGAGCACAAACGGCGTGCAGCATGGGAAGCAGGGGAGAACGGCCATGGCCGCACACAGGCAGCACCAGCTCCAGGCACGCACACATGGACGGAGCAGACGCAGCATCAAGAGCAGGCGGAGATGCAGGAACGGGGGTGGAGTTGGCAGTGAGCACGGCCAAGGGTGGGACACCCTGTTCTGCCCCCACCCCAGGAGCCTGTGCCTGTCCTGAGCAGGGGATCTGGGGACGCCAATGCCGAGTGGCTCGGCCCGACAGCTCCGGTGCCCAGCAGACAGCTGCCCCGTGTTTAACCTTGTCTTTTAACCGTGACGGTCTCATGGTGTAGACAGAAAATGTGACAAAAGGAAGCAAGGAAAACCTCGAGAGTCCCGCTCCACGCACCGCTGAGGATTCCAACTGCGGACACTTCTCATGAACGTTTCTCTGGCATTCCAAGCAGCCGTGCTGCACTTCCATTTGTTCTAACTGCTGAGGACGATTCCGGGGCCTGGTACATGTCCCTTCTCATGAACTGTGTGACTAAGGGGGCAGGAATTACCTTCACCTGACACATGAGGAAACAGGCACAGACTGGCTAGGGTGGCTTGGCCTTGACGTAGGAAGGAGGACAGAAAAGACAGCCCCGCGATTCTCGTCTCAAAATATTTAATTTTGTTTGAAAAGGATACATTCCCAGCTTCCCTCCCGCCACGTCACTCAGGCCCACCAGCAGTGGCACACTCGCACGCACACACGCACATAAGGCCAGTGGGCTACACTCCGCATCTGCCCCCAGCTGGCTGAGAAGGGGTTTGCGCCGTGCCTCCTTCCCCGACACGGGTGAAGGAGAGAGGGGCCTGCTGGAATGCCAGCTCCCGGGGGAGGGCGCAGAGCCCCACACACTCTGTCACATCACATGCACTTAGAAAAATAAAACCAAGTGGTGCTCTGGCGTCCCCAACACTGTAAGACAGCAATATCCACCTGGAAGTCATCTTTGCCATTTTCTAGAAAAATTTATTGCACTTAATTAACAGATGTTAAAGGAGCTCTGGGGTGGTGGGGCTTTGCCATGAAAACCAGGGGGCTTTGAGCCCTTTGCTCCCAGGGTCCCGGATGGAGAGCTGCCCAGCACAGAGCAGCCCTTGTCAGCTGGCCCCCTCGCCTACTACCCCACCTCTGCCTGGAGGACTGCAGACACTGCCTGCCAGGGACACAGCAGGTCCCCCCTGACCAGGGCGACGCTTACCCAGAGTCAAGGGTCACTGCTATGTGCCTTCCCCAGCCTCAGGCCCCAGACAGGCAAACCCTTCGCCTTGCGCCAAGGGTAAGAGTTACCCGGGTCCTCCACAAGACTGCTGGCCACTGTGAAAGCCTTCCCTAAATATATATGTATTCTATGTCTAGATATACATTTATTATATGCATATTCTTGCAACATTCCAGCTCATTCATGATTTGTCTGTTTGGAGGTTGCAACTGAGGCGAAAGGGGGTGCTCAGGAAGGGATGGCCCGTTCCAGCCCACTGCAAGCCCAGGGAAAGCCACTCACACTGGCATCTCTGGTCTCTGGTGCTTTGCAGAGGATGTCAAAGACATGAGGACAGGAGCCTCAGTTTTTGGCCATTAGCCCTAAGATGGAGAGGGCCTGGCAGGGAGTCAAGAAGACGCCCAACTCCACGATGGAAACTGAGGAGGCACCGCCTCTCCTGCGAGGACTAAGACGACACGCTTACCTGAGCACCCTTTTCCCCAGCATGTCAATCTCCACAGACCTCTCCTTCCTGTCCCCGCCAGACTCCTGACTCAAAGGGGCTCTTCTAGAAGAGGCCAGCAGCCACACTCTTTCCAAGTGAGCACTTTGGGAAGGAACCGGACACCCACTGCCTGGGGGTGGGGTGGGGGGAGGTTGGGGGAGGTGCAAGGGGAGGGCATCCAGACAGGCAGAAAGTGGGACAGAGAGAAGAGACAGCAGGCCATCACCACACCTGCTGGGGTCAGAGAGTGGACACCACCCAGAGACTAAATGTCCATCCCTTAGTGGGGGAAAAAACTGAGAAAACACAAATCATACACTTTCTGGCCAAAGAAAATGAAGAGCTTTTAAGCTGGTGGCTCTTCTCCCAATAACAAAATGAGAAGTGCCCTCTGGGTGGTTGGCCAGACCAGAGTGAGAGTGCCCGGGCGGGCGAGCTGCCCAGGGCAGGACACAGACATGCTAGATGCAACTGCCCTGCTGTGGTTACAAGAGTGGAAAGTGTTAACATGGTTTTCATAGAACCACGAAGTCAAAGTCGGGGGGAGGGGCACCATCGTCCCTCAGCCTCTGGGACCTTTGTCAAGTCCCCTGGAGAGGCGGGGGTGCAGGTCCCTGGAGGGCCGTGTGTTCCCCTGGGGTGTGGTCCACGGCCAGTGGATGGCTTCCCCTGCTCTTAACATCTGTTATAAAAAGTCTTTAGGGGTCAAGGCCCAGGACTCGGAGCCACCACTTTAAATAAAACCAGTGGTGAATGTGACAAAAGTGTGCCTGTCACCTCTGACCCCTCCTTACCACAGGCTGCCCGCCCTGAGCAAATAAATACACCCATCTCCAGGTGCCCAGCTGACCACAGCAATCAGAGGGTTCCGCGGATGTCCGTAACGAGTCTTCTGTGCAGAACCGAAGGATGAGTCCAGCCGGACGTGAGAGGAAGGAGCAGATGCGAGGTGGGCCCCTCCACCACGCCTTGGCCGGGCCTGCACAGCTGGCCGTCTCCTAGGACCCGGATAGAGGGGTTTCTAGCCTATGTCCAAGTCCCAGGAGCCTGTTCTTCCATATGAGCTGGGTGGGACCCGGTGACCGGGGCCCTGCCCGGGGACACCCTCGGCTGCTCACACTTGGGTGGATCCTGAAGCGAGAACCAGGAAGCCCTCTTCTGCTTTTCAGGGAGAGCGGGCTCGGGCATGGCCCACACGAGAAAGCAGAGCAAGAAAGAACGGGAGCTTCTAGAGAAACATGCCCGGCTCTCCACTCGTGGTGTTGGGGGAGGGTGGGAGGGGGCCGTGGAGGCCAGTTATCTGAACACCATGCAAAAGGTGCGTCTCCGCTCCAGGAAGTTAAGCTTCCCAGATGAGGGGACTTTTCAGTTAAAATCCAAGATCTGAGCTTGGTCACTGGGTGAAGAAAAACAGCAGGCCCAGAGGCCCAGTCTAGTGGGACAAAGGAGACTTAGGCAGCCTCCACGAGTGCCCCGGAGAAGAGTAGATGAGCACGGTGACCAGGGCGCAGAGACCGCCGCCCTGGGAGTCTCTCCCAGCAGTGGATGGAACGCACAGGGAGCCCCTCACCAGGGCCTCCTCCTCCCAGGCCTCGAGCCACAGAGAAAAGGGGTGAGGGAACCAGGAACGGCTGGGTGACCTTCTGCTGTAGGCCCAGATGCAAAGGTCATCCCTGGCTGCGTAGAGACCATGCCCCCATGGCCTGGTGCCCACACAGACACTACAGAGGAGCTGGCATGTCTTTCTACCTCTGAGGAAGATGGGAACAGAGGCTTCTCTCTCTAAGACTTTCTGGGGCGGATGACAGACCCACCCTGCCTGGAAATGCGCCCAACTACCTGAGAAGATGTAAGGGCGACAGTCATCACCACTCATTCTGCAGATACAGGCCTGACCCGGCCCAGGCTGGAGAAGAAGGAGTGTCATGGAAGCCTGGGCCCCCTGGGAGAGGAGAGCCTGTGCTCCAGAGGTCCCCTTCTGGGCCAGTTGCGACAGCCAAGGACAGAGACGAAGGCTGATTCACCGCCTCATAGATTCTCTCGAGTCCAGCCAGGGAGGAGGCCGACCCCAGGGAAGTCGCCGCACTGGTCGTGTGTGATAATGAAGCTTGAACGTGAAGGCTCCGGGGCAGGTGCGCCACCATGTGCCCACGACGAGTCCTAAGTCTCCACGCAGGGGTGGGTTTCAGGGGCCCCGGGCAGAGGTCTGGAGTGAGGCAACGCCCGGCGGGGGCGCGTGTTACAAGGGCCCGTACTTGGTCTCATACTTGGACACGATGGTCTTGCACTTGCCCACCTCCTTGCGCAGCTCCGCCACCTCCGTCCGCAGGGCCGTGTTCTCCTTCTCCAGGAAGGCTGCCCGGATGGTGATCTGATTCTCCTTCAGGCGCCGGGCATCCCGGGACCGCTTGGCCGCGACATTGTTCTTCTTGCGTCTCGTCCAATACTTCTCGTCCTGTGGGGAAGGGTCTTTGGTGGGTCTCTCCTCTTTCCCAAGAGAGAACCCACCCCTCCCCTCCTGCCAGCACTCCACCCCACCCACACCGATCCCTCTTTTAACCCACATGGTGCAGCTGGGACCTGGGGACTCCCAGGGGCCCAGCCCTTACCCCCAGGGAGCGTTATCCACAGACCCCACAGAATCCAAGTGGGACCACTGGTGGAAGGATGGGCCTTCCTCTTAGCAGTGGTCTTTCTCTGCTGCTCCGACATACAGCACTGTCTATACTCCTGCCTCACTCAGGCTGTGGCTGAGGGTCTGCACCCTGGCTTCAGTTCCCAGAGTTCACATCTTGTTCTGCACTTTCTAGCAGTGGAACCGAGCAAGTTCCTTAACCTCACAATGTCTCCCCACCTCGTCTTTACAATGGGGGGTAAATTACAGTAACTACCTCAGAGTTGCCTGAGAATTAGAAGAGTTAATATGTACAAGGTGGTTATACCAATGCCTGGCTTATAGTAAGGACCCCATAAAGGTTTACCATGTTCATCGTTATCATTGTAAAAGCCTCAGAAACCTCTCAAAAGGCAGGTATGGTTATTCCCATTTTACAGATGAGGAAACTGAGATCTGCCTGACTCTATAAAGCTTAGGTGAAAAGTCCCTTTTCTGAGTTTTTCTCAGTGGGGAAGGGAAAAACTACAAAGTCATCCCCTCCTCCCAGTCCTGTTGCAAAGAGCTGACTCAATGGAAAAGTCGGCTGATTCTGGGAAAGGTCGAGGGCAAGAGAAGAAGGGGACAACAGAGGATGAGATGGTTGGATGGCATCATCAACTCAACAGGCCTGAGTTTGAGCAAGCTCCGGGAGTTGGTGAAGGACAGCTTCGGAAGCCTGGTGTGCTGCAGTCCATGAGGTCACAAAGAGTCGGACACAACTTAGTGACTGAACAACAACTCCCATCCCAGCTCCTATAAAACCATCAGCTTGAAGGCTGCTGGCTCATCCCTCTCATGGCAATGTACAGCTATCTTTTGTCCTTCAAAGTGAGGGCTTGTTCAATCCCGGTTTCTGTGGCTGACTGAGCTCTTGTCCAAGGGCTGGGCTGAAGCCAGGGAAGTGGGAGCACGAGCATAGCCAGCGACTAGAATGGAAAGAGACGTTGCGGGGAGTCAAGCTGGGGCCAAACGCCACCCGAATGCCTTTCTCTCAACTGCTGCGGGATGTGGCCCAAAGCTCTGAATGCACGCCTTTCTCGATGTGTCCCCAAGGAGGGTGGGTCCTCCCGGGGAAATTGAACGGAAGTTGGGGAAAGCCCCTTGACCCCTGAGCCCACACTGCACCTTCACTACTGCAGATGTACCAAGTTACCTTCTGCTCATCAGGGACAAAGACCTTCTTGGCCTTTTTGATCATGGGCTGGGGCTTCAGGTCTTCCTCCGCAAACTTGTGCTTCCGAGGGTTGAAGAGCTCCCCGCCGGGCACGCTGGAGAGGACCAGGTCGGCAGGGTCGGGATTGAAGTTCACATCTACCTCCACGCAGTTGGGGTCAATGGGACTGGGGGTCTCCCTCTCCTTTTCCAGGGAGGATTCTGAAAGACAGAGAGGCAGGTGGTCCTGAAAAAGCATAGACTCACTGAACAGCCAAGGCTCACGTCACATACCCAGATACCTACTTGAATCTCAAGGTCACAGCAGCGACTGCTGCTTGGAGCGAAGAAAAACTATAAGAGCACTGGCCCCTCACAAGCCAGACTGGCATATGTGATTCAACTCAACAACGCAAACAGGCAAAGAATTCTTCCCTTTAGGAACAAAATGCTCAAAAGGAAACAGGGGCCTTCGAAAAAGACTAGATTTTCCAATTGTTTTTCACCCCAGAAATGTTAAGCAAAACATTAAATCATTATACCCCCTTAACTTCCTGTAGTTTCAAGTTCTCAAGTAATGAGAAGCAGCTGAATCTCACCAGGAACTATAATGGTTTAGGGACACAGACTGAATAATGAAATGGCTTCCATTTCTGAATCCCCTTGAGACGAATCAGTGGCTGTGCTCATTCAGTCTCATGACAACTCTGAAAGGGAGATGGGTGTTAACCTTATTTTACAGATGAGGAAACCAAGGCTTGGAGAAATGACAAGGTTTTCCTAGGGTCACACGGATGGTAAATAAACTAAAATTTAAGTCTGGCCAAAAAAAACAAAAAGCAAAACCCTGTTCAAATCTTATGTGTTATTAGGGATAAGTTATTTTTTAAAAATCTATACCTTTGGCCTACTTGCTCAATGCTACTTATAAGAGGACACAAAATAATTATTCAGTCAATAGACATGTTATTAAACATCTACTATATGCCAAGGACTGTCCTGGCAAAGACAAAGCAGTGAACAAAACAAAAATCCTTGCCTTCATGGAATGTTATCCTATGGGGAAGGACGACATTACATAAGATAAATTACAAACATCCATACCGAAGTGTGGGATGCCATGTGGATATCTGGGAGAACATTTCAGAAAGAGTGAACACCAAGTGCATGGTCTGTGCACAGGCAAGTACTGGGAGACTTGAGAAGAGCAGAGGACATTGTGGCTGGAGTGACTAAGAGGGAGGAGTAACAGGATGGGGACAGAAAGCGTAGAACCTTTAACCCCAGTAAAGCAGTGCTTCTCAGTCAGGAACAAGTTTGTTCTGCAGGGGACATGTGACCCTGTTAGGGTGGAGGGGTGTGTTCCACGGGCATCTGGTGGGTAGAGGCCATGGATGCTGCTAAACATGCTGAAGTGCAAGGACAGCCCTTCCTCAACCCCAACAAAAACTATCTGGTCCGGATGTCAACAGTGTTACTGATTTTGACTCTCCCCTGAGGTGAAAGAAGTCACTGGAGGGTTCTGAGCAGAGGTGTGACATGATCAGACATAGGTTTTAACTGGATCATGCATATAAACTACTTGTATCCTATCAGACAGGTTAATTACAAACAGGGCTGAGTGTCAGAGGAGTGAATAGCCAGGGACCAACATGGTAACTATAGGAATAAACAACCAACAGCCAAGGTACCAAAGCTTGGCAACTAGACCACCCCTGTACTGCTGGTGGGAGTATAAATGGCAACAGCCACTTTGTATCCTATTTGGCAACATCTACAAAAAGCTGACAAGGTGCAACTCAGCTTCCCTTCCAGGGAGTATTCGGAAAGACAGGCAGGTGGTCCTGAAACAATCTAGAGTGAGTCTAGGTGCAAGTCAGAATCCTTCCCATCGAACACTGGGTGTCCGATGACTCAGCTGCTCTACTCCTCGGAAAATGCCCAACAGAAGATGCATACAAAGACTCACAAAATAAGAATTAAAAAAAAAAAAAAGACTCACACACAAATGTTCATGGCAGTGCTATTAGGCATAACCCTGACCTGGAAACATCTCTTGTGTCCATCCACTAAAGAGTGGGTAAAAACTGTGGTGTGGCCAGGCCATGCAATGCAACTTGGAGGGACTTCCCTGGCTGTCCAGCGGTTAAGACTGTGCTTCCACTGCAGGGGGCACAGGTTCGATCCCTGGTGTGGGAACTAAGATCCCAAATGCCGCATAGTGAGGCAAAATAAAACACAGAATACCATTCAGCAACAAAAAATGAATACAGCTTTGCTACAGGCAACAACATGGATGATTCTCACACACACAGTTGAGGAAAGGAGCTAGTCATGAAAGCATCCAGACTACTTATGTCCTTTCTACAGAGGAACTGAAAAATGAACTGTTTCATTTCTACCACATGTATAACTCTTCAGTATAAATCTTACTTTATTTGTATCATGGTTTTTCTGTCACAGGAGTAGTCCATAAGTATGTTCTATAAATCTATTTTTAGTCACTGATGCCCACATGATTTGTATGTTACTATAAAGCTAGCTATGCTGCTGCTGCTGCTGCTAAGTCACTTCAGTCGTGTCTGACTCTGTGCAACCCCAGAGACGGCAGCCCCCTGGCTCCCCTGTCCCTGGGATTCTCCAGGCAAGAACACTGGAGTGGGTTGCCATTTCCTTCTCCAATGCATGCAAGTGAAAAGTGAAAGTGAAGTCGCTCAGTGGTGTCCAACTCCCAGCGACCCCATGGACTGCAGCCCACCAGGCTCCTCCGTCCATGGGATTTTCCAGGCAAGAGTACCGGAGTGGGATGCCACTGCCATCTCCGAAAGCTAGCTATAGGAAGCTATAAATGTGAACGTGTAAATGTAATTTACTTAAAGAAAAAGAGAATGTAATATACAGTTCCATTTACAGAACGTTCATCTATAAACAAAATGAATCTCTGGTGATAGAAATAAGGATGGTGGTCACCTCTGGGGAGTGAGGACTGAGTGGGGTCAAGAGGAACTTCCAGAATACCGACTGTTCTCTGCCCTAAATGGGCAGTAATTATATGGGTGGGCTCACTCTGAAGATTCATCGAGCGGTACACCTATGATATGGGCACCTCTGGACGCCATACTTCATTAAGATTTACTTAAACACAAAATCAGAGGGAAATTCCACCTAGGTGGCCTCAGGTATAAGAAGAGGGCTCATTTCCAGCTCTGTCCCCTACCCACACACGGAACCAGCCTTTTAGAGGACAACCTGACCAGCACAAAAATGAGCTGCCTTCAAATAAGAATTCGGCTGGAATCAGCTGAAGCCTCTGAAGGTGAATGGTTTACACCACAGAAACGAGGGACAGAGGACCATGTTAAAAGGCAGTAGTGGGATATAACCAGAAAATCCAGCATGTGTGAAACTCTACAGGACAAACAATTCAGCTTCCTCAACAAACTGCAGAGAAATAAAAAGGAAAGGAGACCTCACAGACTACAAGAGATTTAAGACACATAACTAACTGAAATGTGTTGAGTCTCGTTTGGCTTCTGATTCAAGCAAACTGTAAAACAGTAACATTTATGAGACAACTTTTTGGAAATTTGAATGCTGGTGGATTTACTGTCAATTTTAGATGTAAAACTGGTATTTCTGTTCTTAAAAAAACTTTATACTTTACATATACATTTGATTGAAAATAATCAGGTTAGGGGAATGAAAAAGGTTATAGAGAACAAGACTGGTTATGAGCTAATTACTACAGAACCTGAGTGATGGTTACTGGAGGTTCATTATAGCAGTCCTTCATTTTCATATTTGAACATTTTTCCATTATAAAAAGAAAAAAAAAGAGCATGAGAATTCCTTGGGTGCAGGTTTCCTGGGTTCCACACCAGCTCCTGGGGTCTTTCCCAGGAGACATCTGCCTATACGCCTTGAACTGAGCCTGTGGAAAGCTTCGCAGAGCCCCTGAAACAGGGACCATGCCTGCTCTGATGGATTCATGACCCAGGGGCATGAAAACCAACCAAATGGAGGTAAAACAGAAAAAGGATAAGAGGATGAAGCAGGAATCCCAAAGATGGTATTGGTCCTGGCAGTGGAAATGCCTTCTTCGTGGCAGTGCCTGAGAAGTACCTGGCTAAAAAGTCAGATATCCTGGGTTCAAGTGCTGCCTCCACTTCCCATCAGCTGTGTTACCCTGGGCAAGTGACCGAACTTCTGAGTATCCTCACCTAGAAAATGGGGATAACAGGGGACTTCCCTGGTGGTCCAGTGGCTAAGATTCTACACTGCCAATGCCTGGGTTTGATCCCTGGTCAAGGAACTAGATCCCACATGCTGCAATTAAGAGTTCATGTGCTACAAGTAAGAGTTCACGTGCCACAACCAAGACCCAGTGCAGCTAAATAAATAAAATAAAATGGGGATAAAAATATCAACCTCATAAGGAGGTTTTGTGAGGATTATGTGTTAGTGCCTGGCACAGAATAAATGTTAAATAAATGTTTGCTGTTGTTATTATTATTGCCTGAGCTTCCTAAGAATCTGAGGCAAAGTGCACACGGCGGCAGACAGCAGTACTGTGGAGAGGCAGGATGGCACTGCTATCCTGCGAAGCCTCCGACTGGGACTGCTCACTCCACTGGGCTGACCATCTGCAGCAACCAAAGACAGGAAGGCTCCGGCTGCCGCTGAGGGGATGGCTATTTTTATCTCCAGCCGTGGGGGACTGTGCTGAAGGGTGGGGGAACAGAGGGCTTCTGCTCACGGTAGGTCGGGACCACGCAGCACCCTGGGAAGTGGATTTCCTTGGATGAGGCAGGTGGCCCTGCCCGAAGGCTCATCACCAACCTGTGCTGGACACGGTTTCCGAGGGCTGAAAGACGGCGGTGGAGGAGGATGGTGGGGACGCCGTGGAGGAGCTGGCTGACTCCTTCCCTTCTAGCTCAGCCACCGGAAGCAGCAGGTTCTGCACCAGGTGGGTGGGGCTGGCAGGGATGCCATTCTCCAGCAGGAACTCATCCAGGTCCATGTACTCCAGGTGGAAAGACTCGCCATCGTACGGGATGGTTTTGTCCCAGATGGGCGGCATGAGGGAGGCTGAGACGGCCATGGTGCTGGCTGCTGCAGCCTCGTCTTCCTCCAGCTTTTCCTTCCCCTTTTCCTTATCTGTAGACACAAAATCTGTGATGAGACATCTCTTGAGAGAGTAACTCAACCCCAGGAGGCACGTGGTGAGCCTCACAGGGCAGAGCCACCACTCTCGGAGTCCTGATCAATCCATGCATGCATTTCAAGAGCCCACACTATTCTCCAGTTATAACCTGGTGCTTGAACCAGGACCACTGGTCTCCTTTAGAGATGGCAGCATACCCTCATGTGCTGCACATCCCTGCCTGGGCTTCCTAGGATGCTCGCCATCAGCTCTGAGGCTTGATGTAGTCCCAGGGTTAATTCAGAACAGGCTGTGGGATTAGCATCTGCTGGAGAGAGGCTACTGGCGGGGGTCGGGGGGTGGGGAACGGGGTTTCTGATCCTTCCTGCTATCTTAGGAAAGGGCTGACTCCTCAGGCCAAGAACTTGCTTGTTCTTCTGTCCTGTCCCACCCTGCCTGCCACCCACTGCAGTGATGTGTGACCTTAGCTATGTTATTTAACCTCTCTCAGCTTCAGTGTCCTCCACTGTTAAGTAAGGATAAAGCTCCCTCTTCGGTGAAGACGAGAGGTAACATTTCAAAGTGTCTTGTAAAGCTCCTGGCACACCCCAGGCATTTATTACTATGGTGAGCTTGCTCAGGGCAGGGATTGTGTTTGATTCATTTCTAGATTGTGGGGACCAATACAGGAGCAGGCAAGACAGCAGACCCCAGGAAGATGAGTATACTGAATGAAGAAGGCTGGGTTTGTAAATAGAGAGGGCCTGGAGCTGTCTTTTCAGGACCTGTTTCAGAGCAACCATTTCCAGAGACCATGTGCTTATCCCTGAATGAGCAGAGACTTAAGGCAGGTTTTTTAGGAAGAAGGAAACGCATGGACCTGTAGAAGAAAGCAAGCTCCCATTCAAAGCAAAACTAATCAGTGAGTGGGGACATGAACCCACCTAACTGTCTTAGCCCAAAAGTTATACACGTGGATGGATATCCAAGAAAGGGCAAATTAAGAAAAAAAGAGAAAAATGTGACAAGGTTGGAAGAAAATCAGAGTGACAGGGATGCAAATGAGGGAAGTGGGAGATAAGATCATGACAAGCTCATAATGGGTTTTCAAATTGAGGGCGACAACTTTGAACTCTGGTTTCTGAAATGAAACAGAAATCAAATACGATTATGTTGGAAGTAAACCAGTCATGCATGGACGCCTAGACCTCAGACAGCCAAAAAGCAGCTTGTTGGTTCAATAAAAATGGACACACCCAGTGAAAAGGTGGAGGTTTTAACAAACAGAATCTGGTCATGGCTACTAATACAAAGTAACTCGAATTCTTGCAACTGCCTTCTGTACCAGGCTTTGGTTTAAAACCAAACGGGAAGTAAGAAAGCCAAGCTTTGGTGGGCTGGGTGGGCCAGATGGCCTCCCTGTTCTCCTTCCCTGAGACACTGACTCTACATTCTGTTCAGTGATGACTGAGATTCCTGTTGGGTGGGGGTCGTGGGGATTAAAAGAGGAAGAAGGGAGGAGACAGAGAGAGCCATACTGGAGGACTAGTACCAAGCTCCAGGGTTTGTCTGGCCTAAGCAATTAAGCACACTGTTAATCAGTGTCTTTATAAAATGGAATTTTAATTGTAGGAGATGTTCATCAGTGGTTATCAGTGACACAATGTAAGGACTGGTGACGTGACCTTAAGGAAACATCCTCACCGCTCTGAGCCTCTGCTTTCTTCATCTGAGAAGTGGGGTAATACCATATAGGACAGCTGCAGAAGACTAAATCAGATTGTCAAGGGGCTCTGGAAGAATTCTGCAAATGTAAGGTGGAATTATTATTATGGATGGTTATTATTCGGTAATCTGACAGAACCTGACAGATCTGCACACCTGTCCCGGGGCAGCTTGCCTCAGCCTCAGATTTGGAACAAAGCATTGCCTTAAAAATAAACAAAAGGGTCTGTGCATATGAGGTCCTGAAGCGGAAGGAGAGAGCCTGGCCTCACCTAATGTGCTGAAGCTATTTATAACCCGACTGTGATAGCCATAGGGATGGGAGTCTCAGAACACACCCAAGAAAGGAAGAGAAATGGCATTTTTAAAAAGAAAATGAATTCCCCAAAACCAGTAATTCACAGAAGGCCAATTCCTTCCCAAATCCCTGAACGACACCAGTGGTTCTTGGAGATTCAAATCTCAGAAGACTGAAAGCATACCTCAATGCTCCTGAAACTCCACTATAGGTGGTATTCCTGCTGCTCCCTGAACCCCATGCTCTCAGACCAAAAACAAGGCCAAAGTTGCTTTCCACAAAAGCCCCAGGGACCTCTGTGGCCTAGGAAACAAGACAAGGGCTTCCCAGGTGGCCCAGTGGTAAGAATCTGCCTGCCAGTGCAGGAGACACTGGAGACCGGGTTCAATCCCTGGGTCGGGAAGATACTCTGGAGGAGGAAATGGCAACCCATTCCAGTATTCTTGCCTGGAAAATCCCATGGACAAAGGAGCCTCGTGGGCTACAGTCCATGTGGTTCCAAACAGTGGGGACTTGACTAAGCACACACAGCAGCAAACAGGACAAAGACCAACCCTGTGGCCTCCAAGTCCAGGGTCAGCCCCAAACAACCAGGTAAAGGGCCTCAGTGGCCTCTTTCTGACCCTCATCCCTCTACCTTCATCCCAATCTCCCCCTCAGAAGGCACCTCCCGTCTCTTCTCCTGACACCCCTCTCCACCTCGGCAGCAGCCCGTAAACTCATTTCCAAGAAATCTCCAGTGAGGACCCAGAACCTGAGGATACTCACACGCAGGGAAGAAGGCAGGTCCTCCTCCCCGCTGGGAGGAGGACGGCCATAAACGAAAGCAGTTCGCTACGGTATATCAGGGCATCTCAAACTTTAGCGGACTGTGGAATCACTAAAGTGGGGTGGTGCCCCTTAAAATTCAGAGTCCTGTCTCTGAAGCCGCAGATCCAGTGAAGGGTGAAGGGTGGGGCCCAGAAATGGGCATTTTAAACAAGCATCCCAAGTGATTCTGATGCAGGGGTCCCCAGGGCAGGCGCTCTGGAGCGTCACTGAAGTAGCTGCTGCGACCCCCATCAGCCTCCTCGGTAATCCCTTCATGTCGAGCGTGCTCCGGACCCTCCCCAATGAACCTCCTCCCCGCGACCCCCACCCGACTGCCTCCCTCCCCCACCCTTCCCCACCAACCCCCATGTGACTCCGCCTCTCACAGCTCATCCGCGACCCCTTCCTACCCCCTTTCGCCTCGCCCTCCCGTCCATGAATCCTTCCTGGCCCCATCCCCCAGGCTGGACCACTTCACCCGGACCTCCGACCTCCCCGGCCCCGCCCTCACAAGGCCCCGCCCTTGCAGAAACCCCGCCCCCAGAAGCGCGCGGACCCCCCACCCCACCCCACCCCACCCACCGCCGCCTCCCCTCACCGAGGCGCGTCTCGCGTGGGGGGTTCTCCATCAGCTTCTTGAGGACCAGAGGGAAGGAGCCCGGCAGGCCCCTTTCCCCGGCTGCGCGCCCCGGCCCCGGGCCCGGCCCCGCCTGCGGCTCTACAGGCGGCTTCTTTCCACCGCCCGCGTCGGACATCGTGCCCCGCGCTCGGCTCGCGCGCGCCTCGCCTCGCCTCACCTCCCCCGCCCGCCTGCCCGCCCCCCGAGATGGGACGGAGCCGTGCGACCCGCCGCAGCTGCCGACACAGGCAGCTACTGCGCAGGCGCGCACAGGCCCTCCCCACTCCCCATCCATCCCTACCCCGCAGGCGGACAGGCTCTGGCTTATTAATTATTCATAAAGCCAGGCCAGCTTCCCCGGATAGCGGCATTGGATTGGCCCATCCCGCGAGAGGGGGCGGGGCATGCGCAGCCTTCCGGATCGTGATTGGCTAGGCCGCCCCTAGGGTAAACGCCACACGTGCGGGGCCAGGTGAGAAGCTGGGCCGCAGGCCCCGCCCCGTCCTCCTCGCTGTCACCTGATTGGCGCCTGCCGAGGCCTGGGTCTAGGGGGCACTTTGCAGCGACAGCCCCTGCCTCTCAACCCGCTCTTTCGCCTTCGCCTAACCCCTGCCCTTCTTTCGGACCTCTGTAACCGCTCTCCCTTCCCTCGCATCCCAGTCTCGCCACCTTCCGGACGCGCCACTCAGAGGAGGCGGGGCTGCCGGTGGGGAGGTAGCCTATCAGAGAGACCCCTAGGGGTCCCCGCGGCTGGTTTCCCCTCTCCTCTCCCCCTCCCCTCTGCGGGTCACGTGGAGCTGCAGCCGAGTCCCGCTGCTTGGGGAGTAGGGGAACAGGAGGAAGGCGCGGAGCAGCCAATGGAGGGCGGGGGGCGGGGCCCGGGGCGGTGCACGAGGCGCAGCACGTGCAGGGCTGCGGCGGGGAGGGAAGGGGCGGGCCTTTCTGTTCCCGGGACTCTGCCCAGGGTCGTGGTACCGGGACTCACAGCGCAGCCTTTACTCCGCCTCTCCCCCACCCCGTGACTTAGAGGTTGGCTGAGGGCAGGGTCGGGGACGGCGACCTGCCCGCCCGAAGGGAAAGACGGAACAGGCCTGGATGCCGCTGAAGATGGTGTTAGGTTCTACCCCCGATCCCGGATTTCTGGTGCGGGCGTGGCAGCCAGATAAACACTAGCGTGGAGGGCGCATTCTTGAGGCCGCGGGTAGAGAGAGAGGGCCTGGGCCCTGAGCCAGGGCGGGAGTACGCGCTTCCGTCCTCGCGCTTAACTAGCCTGTGACCTTGGGAAAATCCAGTTGCTTCACCCGAGCCTGTTTCCTCGTCCATAAAATGTAGGGCTTGGGCTGGATAAATCTCAAGTCCTAAACAGCTCAGAAATTCTGTTCCTCTCTAGGACATTCCCTTCTTTTTCCTAGGGGAAAAAAAAATAATTCCTCCCTCTCAAAATATATGCAAATGCTTCCTAGGAGTTCATCAGGAAACGGCGGCGGGTACAAATGTCAAACGTGAGATTGGGTAGCGGACACATGCTGAGTCCTTCTAGGAACCTGCTCCTACAGGTCACCCAAACTTTGTACCTCTTGATAGCAGGAATCATACCCTGCTTTGAACCCAAACAATACTAGGTACTCCCTGCCTGAGACGGAGGGGACTTTGGCTTATTTGTCCCTATGAGACCCGTGACTTTAGTTTATTTGTTCCTGGGAGACCAGTGACTCTTGCCTTCCAGGAGCGACGCTGCGAGATGCAGGGCACAGTCCTTGATTCATAGAGTAGGCGTGTGACCGCGACACACAGCTAGCTGAAAGTTGTCAGCCTGATACAATCAGTACTGGGAGTTGAAGAAAGAGGCTGGGCGCCTGAACAAGCCTGGAAAGCAAAAGATTTGAAGGAACTCTGGATGGTGGTGGAGGACAGGTGACAGAGCCTGACTCCAAAATTCAAGTTCTCATAGCCTCACTACTTAGACTATAATCACTTTCTGAACGTGATATCTCCAGCCTATTGCTTCATCTATCCAGGCCACCTTTCCTATTCTCTGTCTGAGAGAGATGGGGAAGGACTGACCTTGTGAGGCTAGTGTAAGCCAATTCATGTAAAATACACAATTGTTTTTGTTTTGTTGTTTAGTGGCTAAGTAGTGTCTGATTTGTGACCCCATGGACTGTAGCAAGCCAGGCTCCTCTGTCCATGGGGTTTCCCAGGCAAGAATCCTTCTCCAGGGGATCTTCCCAGCCCAGGGATTGAATCCATGTCTCCTACATTGGCAGGTGGATTCTTTACCACTGAGCCACTAGGGAAGTCCTAAAATGCACAATTGTAAACATGCGTAAACAAGTTGTTTTCATAGTTTTGCTACCCTTGATGGGTACGAATCCACTGCTTGATGTATCCGTTATCCTAGAGGGAGGTACAGTGCCCATGTCACTCTCTAGTTAGTGAAAGTACTAAATTATGTACAGAACATCTGTTGTGTTGCAGAGTTGTTATTAGTGGGAATTCTCTTATGTGGCTAAACTAAGATATCTTTAGGATAAACTGACCTAGAGGTTTTTAGAAACAAATTTCAAAGGACAGTCCAGGGAAATTGAATAAAACAAAGTATGGGGAAAAAACAGTATGAGTTTAAAAAAGACAATGGCTAGTTTGGCCAGGGAGAGACTTACTGGATTACTGTTAAATGTATATTTTCATAGCTAATATGATACTATTGAAGGGGAAAAAATTCTTAAGGTATTAGAGGAGGATCTATAGTAACAAAACAGTGGAAAGTTGTAACATTTGTTTATGACAAAGGTGGTATGTAGTATGAGATTTTAGATTTAGGTGTTTTTTTTTTTAAGATTAAAAAAAGTTTAAAAAATTTTTTTAAATCTTCAGTTATTCAAAAGGGATAATACCCGCTTCATTTACCACCCAGCCTGGAGCAACTTATCTAACAGGCAAGTGGCACTGGTAAGCAGGTTAAGAAGCTGGGTAAACAGGTTAGGGCTTTAAAACTTTGTTCTGATTTAGTCCTCTGTTCATGTACTGACACTGCCCAAAGAGGGTTTTTTCCCCTGGATAACCACAGGGTAAATGGTGTGTCACAAACACTGCAGGAGCGTCATAAACATGTTCTCTCTCGTGCTTACTTGCAGGCTGGGGTGTTAGCCACGCTGCCAACTGGCAGCATTCAACAGCACCATCCAGGAGGCGGGCACCATTATGTTCTTGTCTTCATTCTCCGGCGGATCTGAGAAGACCCACGGCATCCTCTCTATGCCTTTGTCTCTTATCTGTAAAGTGGGAGCAACACTGCAGCCCCTCCTCTTAGTGGAGGGAAACGTGTGAGAAGCAGTTAGCTAATTTCCACAGTGTTTCATGGTGTTCCATAGTGCAATTTCCATAGAGAGCCCTGACAAATAAACTCTATGAAAAGAACATGTTGTTACATGATTAAGATGTTAAAACTGTGAAGTAGCACCTTTATATTCTAAAGTATTAGGGTTTCAATGCAGCAGCTTCTTGAAGGTGGGGGTCCTGGCGCAGCGCTGACTTTGTGGGGATGAGATGCAGGCCTGAGTAGAGACCCTCCTCAGTAGCTGCCTGACCTCGTGTCCAAACAAGTGACTTCTGCTGCCTAAGTCTCACGTATTTTTCTCTTGGAAACAGAAATGGATCTGCCTACCTCACAGGGTGGTTATGAGAATTACGTGTGGGAAGCAATGTCAAGTGCCAGCCTGAATGGTGTATGGCATGGATTGTGTGGGCCTCCACCCTTCTGCTTCATTCAGGCTGTGTTGGGTGAGGAGCAGGATTCTTTGAGGTGGGGGTACAAGGTGGGTTCTAGAGTCGAGAAGGGATATGAAATGTCCATTTTCCAGAGCTGGTCTGGCTTTAAATTCTACTCTTCAGAGTTCCAGAAACTTGCTAACCAACCCAAGTTAAAAATTTAATTCAATTGAACATATGCAGAATAAGGGCCTTACATGAAACCATTATGCCAATTTGGGTAATTTAAACTTGAAGCTCAGAGGAGCTAAAACTCCAGCATGGGAGCCTTTGGCCAGATACCCCGTAATGACCTTTGGCCTCATAGTCAGCATCTTGCAGGACAGTATGACCCTCTCTCCTGACTTACTGCAAAATGTGACATGAGCCTGGCATCTGCAAGAGCAGGACAATGAGAAGGCTTCCACTGAGCACTAACAACGGCCAGTTATCTGTGTGCTTTGCGGTCCCAAATGCAGGAGAGCACAAAGCTTTGTTCAGGGTAGTCACCCACTAAATATTTGTTGGCTCACTTTGTTGGTGTCAGTAGGAGGGCTAACAAAAACTTTCCAGAGCTAGGTCATACACATTTGGAACATTATTAACATTAAATAACACTCGTTGTGTTTAATTCACAATCAAACCTAGAATAGTAAATAAAAACCACCCTTATGGCGAGTCCTCCACACTGGCCTTGCCAACGACTGCCTCCTCTTGAGCCCACATGCCTGTGGCTGCATAGTTCTGGGCCGCGGTTTGTACCTGGTCTCAGTGTGTTCTAGAGGAGAGGTGGTGGGTGGAGGCCCTTCACCAACTCTTGCCCATCTCTCAGTACTCTCAAGAGTACTTAGTTTCCTATTTGGCTTGCATTTTGTCCACTGCCCAGCTTAGAAGTATAGAATGATATCCACCCTAAGAGTAGTATTTCCAAAGAGAAGCCCTTACCTTCAGGCTCTGCCATGTCTCAACAGCCACTTTCTGACAGCTAAGGGTTCTCCAGTGGACGCAGTGTTGGTAGGGAGTGGACTCTGGAGCTGGAACGTGTAGGTCTGATTCTTGCTTGGACTACTTGCTGTGTGACCTTGGGCAAGTTACTTAACCTCTCTGAGCCTGAGACGGAAAGGAGCAGCAGTTCAGGCACACTGCTGAGAATAGCGCTTGGGAGCATCACACACACTCACCTGAAGTTTATCTCTGACTACAATCCCATGTTGGGTTGTCCTGGCAGCACCCCGTTCCTCCCAACCGGCCACTTCCCCAAGAATAGTTGGGGAGGGTGGGACCTTGTGGTCAGGGAGAAGATGGCCTCACTCTTCTTTATGACCTTCAAGGCCCTGCAGTCTTTCCCCTTGTGGGTCTCTCTAACCTCACTCTTCCTTCTTTCCCACGTATTCACCTTCCGCAGCCACAGTGGCCTTTTATTCCTCAGACACGAGTCGTTCTTGACCCAAACAGGGCCTTTGCAGGTGCTGTTCCCCCAGCCTGAAAGTTCTTGGTGTAACTGGCCCTTCCTCACTCTCTAGGCCTTGGCTCAAATGTCCCCCTCTCAGAGAGGTTGGCCCTGACCCTCCTGATTGCTGTCTGTCTCCCCACTGGAATGCAAACAGCAGGCGAGCAGGGCAGTGTTTGTCTCACTCGCTCCCGTGCCACACGTTAGCAAGCGCTCAGCATGATGAATGTTTGGATGACTGTGGAGGTGCTGCCCTGAGACATGGTTCTGGAGACCCCGGGGAAGCCTGCGGGTAGGGAGGAGCCTGGAAACAGGCCAAGCTGAGTTGGAGCCCCTTGACAACTGTGTGGCTCTCCCGTCTCTGAGCGTCAGTCTCCTGGTCTGTAGAATGGATAATCACACCTCTCTTGCAAAGCCGTTTCACAGATAGTAATGTAAAAGCCAATAGCACCCCACTCCAGTACTCTTGCCTGGAAAATCCCATGGACAGAGGAGCCTGGTAGGCTGCAGTCCATGGGGTCGCTAAGAGTCAGACACAACTGAGCGACTTCACTTTCACTTCTCATTTTCATGCATTGGAGAAGGAAATGGCAACCCACTCCAGTGTTCTTGCCTAGAGAATCCCAGGGATGGGGGAGCCTGGTGGGCTGCCGTCTAGGGGGTCACACAGAGTCAGACACGACTGAAGCGACTTAGCAGTAGCAATGTAAAAGTACTGAGTATAGTTCCCAGCCACACCTGGGAAACAGGGGGCATTAGCACCAGGATTCATTCCCTTAACAACCTAGCCTTGGGACAGGCCCATTAGGATGCAAAACTCATCTGGGTTGCTGGACACCGCTGTCAGTGTCTGGCACTAGGTGAGAATGAGTTTCTCACATTTCTCTGATTGGGACAGGTAGAGAAGAAAGGTAAGCCCCTGACACGGGAGGTAGAGAGGAAGCTGGCCTGCATACTGGCCCTGAGAGTAGCCAGTCCCTGAGTGTGTTTCCTTACCATTAGGAGATGGTAGCGAGGGTTAGGGGCTTCCCAAGTGGCGTGGTGGTAAAGAATCTGCCTGCCAATGTAGAAGACACAAGGGACATGGGTTTGATCCCTGGGGTGGGAAGATCCCCTGGGGAAAGAAATGGCAACCCATTCCAGCATTCTTGCCTGGAAAATTCCACAGACAGAAGAGCCTGTTGGGCCACAGTCCATCGAGTCTCCAAGAGTCAAACACAACTGAGCGACTGAGCAGAGCACAGCACAGCACAACAAGGATTAGAGATAACACGTGCAGTAAGGGTAAGGCTACTTCTCCAGGCTCTTTTTCCATGGAAGCAGATTTCATGATTTCTTGCTCTGGTTCCCCCAGGCTGGGAGTAGAGGCGACTGCATAGACCATCACTGAGGTCAAGCCCAGGGCAACCCAGGCTGGTCTGAGTCCACCCTCTTTCCGGCTCAGCTCAGTTCCTCAAAGGAAGGTTACCCAGACCCCTGCTTCTGCCCCAGCAGGTCCCACTGAACCAGCTCAGCTGGGTTGTCCTGCTTGGCACAGGGCTGATGGTACCGTGACACTAGGAAACTCAGCACGTATTTCCATGGAGACAGCCTTGCTTGTGTGCCCACAGCCTTGCCACATCCACTTCTTTCCAGGAGAATATCCATGGAAAGGAGGGAATGAGGGTCAGATGGTAGATGTGATGTCCGTGGAAGGAGCCTAACCAGGCCCAGCTGCTGTTTATCTTTTGCAGAGAAAACAGCTTGGCCCTTCACAGTTTGCAAACGCTTTCATCTGGGATATGTCATTTAATCCTGGCCACAAGCCTGTGGAGCAGGTATTCTTTTCACGGATTGGGGATAGAGAGAGGCATGTCAGGGATACCTGCTGGGTAGCCCACAGTGATTCCAGTTAGGAGCTCCTGATCTGGGGACCCCGCCTGCCCAGCTCAAAGTGAAGGCCTTGTTCCACCTCAGGTGTGCTTTCACGCTCCGTGGTTCCCTGAGAAGGAGGCCTGAGTGACCAAAGCTGGCAGAAAGATGAGGTGCTGGCCTCTGAGCACAGCCAAGGAGTTGGGGAGTAAAAGCGCTAACCATGTGGTTTGAGAAGCTGCTTCTTTCTGTAAACTGGAGAAGAAAGTGGAGGGTGAGCAGTCTGGAACGGAATGCCTCCTGGGAGAGGATCCAAAGGAGAAAAGGCAGGCAGGGGGGCAGGAAGAACGGTCCTTAGGAATCAGGGCCCACAGACAGAGGAGAAACTGAGTCAAGGCTTGGGGCACAGGTCCACTCTCTTGCTGGGCAGAGATCTGCCCACAAGAAAGCTGGTTGCCTGGGTGGCCCAGAGTGACAGGCCACTGGGTGGTGGTTGTAGCCCGAAGACAAGGAGTCTGGAGCCTAGTCAGCTCTGTTGGAGAAAGTCTGCTCCCCTAGGAAGTTGGGGTGGGGGAAGGGAGGCCCAGGGGCAGCAAGAGCCAGAGGCCTCATGGTCGGGGTTCAAGGAGCATTGTTGAACACAGTCTGCAGGGCGAGCAGGGTCTTGTGAGGGCATGATCTCACCATCCCCAGGACTCTCCTCGGATGTCTCCTCCCTCTGGACCCCAGGTGTGCTCTGCACGTGACCCATGAAACCATGTGAGCTGAAGCACAGGAGGCAACCAGACCTCTGTCATCCTCCTCCCAGGGGGATTGAAGCCAGCATGAGGAACGCACATGGGGAGAGAAGCCCCTTCAAGAACTTTTAAAGCACAGGTTGTTCCTCGAACAACTCGGGTTTGAACCACGAGGGTTCCACTTATACGTGAATTTTTTTCACTAAACACATACAGTACTACCCAATCTGCGGTTGGTTGAATCTGAGAGTGTGAAACCATGGATCTGGGGGTGACCATAAAGTTACAGGCAGGTTTTCAACTTGGGCCCTAACCCCCGAGTTGTGCCAGGGTCAAGTACACTTTTTCCATGCTGGCTGGGAATTCCAGCTTTGATGGCCTGTGCCCTGTCTTCACCAAGGTACACTGCTTTCAGGTGGATACTTTCATGAAAGATATGGAGAGTCTGGGAGCTTTGGAAAGTGGCGACAGCAGATGGAGGGCAACATTAAGAGTGAGGTCTTTGTGGGGTGAACTGGCTCCCTTGAGTCTCCAACCCTCACCCCGTCATTTTATCCACCCGTCAGCATCTCTCAATCTGTCAGGGTCTCATGCCTCGGACCCTCAGTGACAAGAGACATGGAGAAGAGATAGGAGGTGGCCTGAGACTGGTCTGTCTCCCATGGACCACCCCAGCTGTACCAGACCCACCGTCCTCTGTCAGTTTCCCAGCTCTTGACAAAGCTCTGCCTGAGACCCTGGCGAGGGGGGCGGGTTTCTGGGCCTAGACTTTGCCATCCACAGTGACTGATGGGGACGTTCCACAGGGCTCTGGGGACCAGGTGGATCCAGCAACCAGCAGCTGCTGCCACACTTCATAAGCCTTGTTGCCCTGGTCTGAGGAGCTGCACCCTGAGTCGCCCCAAAAAATCTTCCCTGCCCAGATGGGAGCTGTCCCCACAGACCCACCAGCAGCCCAGCTGCCCCCTGTGCCCGCCCTGGGCCACAGGCCCACCCTGCCTTCTCTAGCGCTCAGACCAAGAAGGGAGCCCTTCACATCCAGACATCCCACCTCACCTCCCCACACAGGACATTCAGGGATGGGAAGAAAAAGTCAGCCGTGGTTCTTTTCCAGGCCAAGCTGTGAGTTTCCGGAGGGAATGGGCTTTCCCAGTGAGCAGCCAGGACCCTGAGTGCTGGGTGGGCACAGACTGCCCACGGGTGAGGTCTGAGGGGCCCAGAGCTCCATGGCAGAGAGCCCATAGGGGACTCTGCCAAGGGCTCTGGGCGCTGCCTCCCTCCCTCAGGTGGCGTCTCCGTGCTCAGAGCCTGCCACCCTCCTTTTCTGAGCCCGGCTCCCTGAGAGGCGTGTTCAGGCAGGGGCTGTGGTGTGTGTCCTGGGGCCCTAGAATTTGGGAGTGGGCTAAGGGTCCCGCCGAAGCGGGGCCTGCGGGCCCAGCCGGGGCTACCTGGTGATGGGGTGGATCAGGTACCCGCAGGGGAGGTGAGGTGTGGGGAGGGGAGGGACAGGCCTAAGAAAGGTCCCCTGAGGGGCCACCTGGCACTCAGGTCAGGCTCTGGCAGCCAGGGGGAGCTGGGTTCTATTAAAGGCACCCCTGGGGCTTGAGCGATGAGGACCTGACGTCTCAGAACAGAAGAGATGAGGGGAAATATTTGTCAGGAGGGAGAGCCCAGAGCAGGCTGGCCCCCAGAGTTCTCATGGCCCCAGGGTTTCTCAGGCGGGACTCGGGAGACACCTGGTGCCGGCTGCTGGCTCTGCCCTTCGTCCACACCCTCCTCCACAGGCTCCCTTGCCCCGTGTTTGCCAGTGGTATCCTAGGAACCGGGGCTTCCAGTCTGTGGTCCTGTTACATAACAGCCTCATCCCGTTGCTGGGTCCAGCACCTCCGGCGAGCGGGAGCTGAAGCAGGCGCCTGGAGGCCAGCCTCTCCTGCGGGACACAGGCGGCCGGCCGCCCGAAGCCACAGCTTCTGCTGGTCCCCTGCACCCCAACACGCGGAGAGGGGATCGTAATAAGCTGTCAGCATCCGGTGCGTTCCTTCAGCAGGGCCCTCTGGTCCTGTCCTGGTCCTGCGTGAGCCCCGCACCTGTCAGTGGCTGCATGCTGGCTGCAGCTTCCCAGGGCCAGCAAGCCTGGGGGGGCAGCCCCAGAGAGGCAGAGGCCCTCCCCACCATGACCCTCTCTACACCCCAGCCCTTCCTCGACCGGGGAAGAAGCCAAGGCCAGACCCCTGCTGAGGACCCTCCCTAGCCTGGAGATGCCTGTCCGGCCACAGTGCCCACGGCGGCCCCCACCCCTCCGGCACCTGGGTGGCTGGCCATCGCAGGCCACCTCCATTCCTACCTGTCCTCTTCTCTGGCCAAGGCAAAGAGTGCTCGAGCAGGGACTTGAGGACCTCCGGCATGTCCATGGCAGGGGCCACTCCGATCCGGTCACAGCTCGACATGGCCTGGCGGGAGGTGCTCGCTGGGGGAGTTTAGAAGCAGCTGGAGAGGCAGGCTCTGGCCCAGGGAGAGCCGCAGGCTCTGGAGGCAGGCGGGGCGGGAGCCCGAGGCAGCCAATGGGCAGCACGGGCCCCGGCCCGCCCGTCCACCCCCGGCTCGGCCACCTGCCAGCTCCGGCTGCAGCCAGGCCTTCCCTTCCCGCTGCCTGGCAGGGCGGGCCTGGCCCGGCGCCAGCATCAGCACGTGGAGCCACAGCGCCAATCCTCTGACAGAGAGCCTGGTGTTATCTAACTTTGCAAAGGGAAGTTCTCCCCCAGGCTGGGAGCCAGAGCTGGGCCTGCCAGGTGAGAACAGTGAGCTGGCTGCCCGCCCACAGTGAGCGTGCACTGCACACTCAGGCCCACTCGGCAGAGAAGCTTCAGAGGCCAGGCCCTGCGGGACCTGCACCCCGGCCGCGGGCAGCTGGGCACAGAGGATGTACTGTGTTGGCGAGCACAGGCCCACAAGTGGGAGTCATGCACTTACCTGCGAGCTTGTGAGTCTCGAGGGGGTGTTGGCGTGTGGCATGGGTAATTGGGGCTTTATGCTATCTGCAGAGCCTGAAGCCTGCTCTTCTAAGGGGAGGGACAAACCTGCAGCCTGAGGTCACTTTGGCCTTTGAGGACGGAGGGGAGGGGGAGATGAGGCAGGTGCCCAGCGGACAGGTACTGGCAGGCAGGCAGAGTAGGCGCCACTGAAGGGGAGCAGCCCTGCAGACTGGCTGAGAGTCTTTCTGGGACACTGTCCTGCTTCTCAGCCTCTGCCCCAGCCTGGGGGCCTGGGCAGCAATCGGCTGTTTGCAACAGTCCCCTCTGTGGCCCTCTCACTGGCCTCTGTGGTCCCTGGGCCACTTACTTGAACGTGAGGTTGAAACCATGATTCTGTTTGGCAGTCTCCACAAAGACCAACGCCAGCCTTGCCAGAGCAGGGGAGGTGGTGGGGGGGAGTCATCGGGCTCCTCCCCTCCACATGTAGCATCTTGAACAAGCTGTGCTGCTCTTTGGAGCCTCAGCTCCAAAACCACCAAATGCATCGACCTTCACGGCTCCTTTCTGCTCTGGTTCTGTCTCTGACACTCTGGTTTGGGTGCAATAAGCCTTTGGTTCCCTGCGCTTGTAGCTGATTTCTATGTCATCCTTCTCTACTTTCTAAAATCCCATTTTGCCCAAACAGCAGATACACCAGGATGCCTTCGAGCCTCTCCTTTGCCCAACAGTCCCCAGCTTATTCCCCAGTTACCCTCTTTTCCACCCCAACATGTGTGTGTATGCGTGGTACTCAGTTGTGTTCAACTCTCGTGACTCCATGGACTGTAGTCCGCCAGGCTCCTCTGTCCATGGGATTTCCCAGGCAAGAATACTGGATTGGGTTGCCATTTCCTCCTCCAGGGGATCTTCCTGATCCAGAGATCGAACCCACATCTCCTGTGCTGGTGGATTCTTTACCGTTGAGCCACCTGGGAAGCCCCTTCCACCCTAATCAGTGGAAGGGTTCAGTTCAGTTCAGTCGCTCAGTCGTGTCCGACTCTTTTCGACTCCATAAATCACAGCATGCCAGGCCTCCCTGTCCATCACCAACTCCCGGAGTTCACTCAGACTCACGTCCATCAAGTTGGTGATGCCATCCAGCCATCTCATCCTCTGTTGTCCCCTTCTCCTCCTGCCCCCAATCCCTCCCAGCATCAGAGTCTTTTCCAATGAGTCAACTCTTCACATGAGGTGGCCAAAGTACTGGAGTTTCAGCTTCAGCATCATTCCTTCCAAAGAAATCCCAAGGCTGATCTCCTTCAGAATGGACTGCTTGGATCTCCTTGCAGTCCAAGGGACTCTCAAGAGTCTTCTCCAACACCACAGTTCAAAAGCATCAATTCTTCAGCGCTCAGCCTTCTTCGCAGTCCAGCTCTCACATCCATACATGACCACAGGAAAAACCATAGCCTTGACTAGACGAACCTTTGTTGGCAAAGTAATGTCTCTGCTTTTGAATAAGCTATCTAGGTTGGTCATAACTTTCCTTCCAAGGAGTAAGCGTCTTTTAATTTCATGGCTGCAGTCACCATCTGCAGTGATTTTGGAGCCCCCAAAAATCAAGTCTGACACTGTTTCCACTGTTTCTCCATCTATTTCCCACGAAGTGATCCACCCTAATAGCCCTCTCCAAACCATTTGTTCTTTCTCCAAATTAAAAATTAATTTCCATTATTGAATACAAAAAACAGTATGTGGCTCAAAGCTCAAAGCTTTTGATAAAGGTGCACTTCAGGAATCTCATTTCCCTCCCTGTTCCCTTTCCTCATAACAGATTCAATTTATTTATCCTCCCAGTTCCCTTTGCCTCTGTGACCCTGGAGGGGTGGGGGCGAAGGGTGTGGAGGAGCTGGTTGGTATGCAGGTTTGACCTGTGCCTCAGTTTGACCTGTGACTCACAGGCTGGGGCTGAGGCTAAGTTGGTGCGTTAACCATCTCTTGGCCCACGAACACTTTCATGTGCCAGACTGGCTTTACCCCAGTGGTGAGTGGCAGAGTGTGATTTGGGAGGCAGCAGGAAGTCCCTACGTGTCTCAGATGTGCCTGTCTGCTGAGTGACATTTCATTCTTGGAAGTTTGCTCCTGTCAGACCCCTTTCAATGCACGAATGTACGAAGCCTCTAAGACTGTGAATGACTGCTCACTGCATACCTGGCACCAGCCTAGACCTTGTAAGGAATTCAAAGCTAAATAACAGACCGGGCCAGGCAAGGCCCTGCCATTAGGGAATTTTCATGCCATGGAAAGTCAGTCTACGTGGCACCCCCACTCACAGTCAGCGTGTCCAGCTGGCAGCATCACCCACGGCTCACACAGGGGCCACATCAGCAGGACGCTGGGTCAGGCGGCTGGGGTCGGGGGGGGGGGGGGGCAGAGACAGGGGAGGGGTGGCACACGGAAACCTGGACATGTCCAGAGGGGCCCACATGGCAGGCGTGCTGGAATCATCCGCACGCCTTGGGTTTCCTGGCTCAGAGGTCTGGTGGCTGTGCCAGTGGGGGCTGTATGTGCATGCAGTTTGGGCAGAGTCCCCTAGGTGCCCAGGCAGCCTCTCACCAAGCAGCTTCCCCAGAGGCAGGAAGGAGGAGCTGGGGAACCATGGTGATGGTGGTACACATGGCGGCCCCTAATCACAGGACCAAAGGCCAGAAATGGCCTTATGTTCAATATCTGGGTTAGTTAGCTCAAGCCAGCTCGGGCACCTTGATGGATGAAGCCACTGACCACAAATATCTAGGTTAGATTGGGCATTTCTAGGTTACATGTCACACGTGGAGATGCACATCTGAAATGCAACCAAGAAAAGGGAAGATGCAGAGTAATAAGTACACACTGATGACGATGATACAGTCTTTTTAAGGCTCCCATCTGGGCTCACCTCTCCCCAGGAAGCCCTCCCCAGCTCCCCAGCGTGGATGTGGTACCTTCCATGGCACCTGGCGTCTCCCACCACTGTCTGTCACACCATCCAACACTCTTCCCTACAGGCCCTTCTCCACCCCACAGACTGGATTCCCGGAAGGCCACGTTTGTCTATCACCTTGTATCTGTAAGATCTGAGATGCGACAAGTGTTCAGCTAATGCCTACCAACCAGAGCTAAGAGAAAACTGGATGAGAATTTAGGGGAATTTTTGAGAATTTAGTCCACTCGGTTCACTGAAGTACTGCTTATCTTGTTCTTTGACTTTCTAAGTTTAACGGAGGTTCTGACGCACATTAACCATCTCTTCGGCCTAAGGACGGGTCTGCATTTTCTCCTGGGAGCTGGACCTTGCCATACCCCGCTGGCTTTTCACAGTGCAGCCAGGGGTGCTGGGAACCCCAGAACACCAGTGCTGAAGGGACCTTGCTGATCACCCAGTTGCTACTGGTCCTCCATCTTTTTTGTCTCTTTTCTGAGGGTCTTTGGAACCCTTCACGGAACCTCTGTGAGCTGAGATGTGGACTCCAAATGTTCAGGTTGCTATAGAGACAGACTTGCTATATCCACAGTGCCTGGCGTGCAGAAGGTGCTCCATCAAGTCAGCTGCTCCTGTTATTCATGTGGTCATTTATCAAGCATCTGAGCCCCTACTGAGTACCCAGCCCAGATGATTCCCTGTCCTCAGAGGATTCACAGACCTTCAACCTCTGTCCCTGGAGCCACTGCACCCTGTAGAGCTTACTCTCAATTATAGCTGCTCCCGTCGGGACCCCTTCGGTCACCTGTAGCCACACAATCCAGGAGATTTGCAAAAGGGCTTCCGGCAGATACAGGGGTCCCTGACAGAGAATCCTTGATCCAGTTTGCTGTCTCTTAAAGATGAGGAAGCTGGTCCCCTGTGACTGAGACCTCCCTTGGGCACCGAGGAGTCCAGGCTGCACACAGCGTCACATTCCAAAGCGCGTCAGAGCCCCTTACCTTTCTGGAATAAGCCACCCCCAGAAAGGGCACAGGGATAGCACAGGGTAAAAGCAGGAAAGTGTGGGTACCACTGGAGTCTCCACACAGAGGCCACGAGCAGAGAGGCTGCAGAAGAGCCAGCAAAGGGTGGCCCATGGGGCCACTTAAACCGAGAGTAGTTTGTCTCCACCAGCCAGGCTCTGTGTGAGCCAGGGTCAGCCGGGCTGCCTTGTTTGCGCAAGGACACAGACCTTCTGCCCCTCACCCCTCGGAATTTCTGCCTTGGGGCATGCCCTGTGCCAGCCAGCCGGCCAGCTCTGCCCCACAAGGGCCCCCTGGCACAAGTGCTAGGAAGGGGAGGAACAGGAGTGACACCTCGGGGACAGAGGTCAAAGTGCATGTGTTTATTTTCTAGAACAAAGGCTAAAAGAAGCAAGTTTCTTTCATTTTATTTTAAGAAGGACAAAAATTGTTATTAAAACATCTACATTATTATCAAGATACTAGACCTTATGAATATTTAATATTAAAGTGTGGTATTCTTAAATTTTTAATACACAGACGTTTTTAAAGGACCATTAAGTTGATTACTGCCCACCTGAGAAACGCAGCCTCCCTCCCAGCCCCATCCCTAAGGGACCCTCATATCAGGGGTGCCTGTCCCCCGTTTGCCGTATCTGCCGTGATGCCTAGTCCCTGCCTGCCGGTGGAGGGGACACAGGCCCACTCCAACTCTGAGCCTCTCGGTTGGGTTCACAACTGAAATAAACACACTCATCATTCAGAGTACACGCCTGTCTCCCACCCCCATCTCCTGCTCCCTGCCTGCCTCTGGCTTGCTTCCAACCCCATGGAGGAATCCAGCTCTGGCCAGGCCAGGGTGCCCCCAACATCCCAGGGGCTTCTGCATGGATAACAGGCTGGAGAAGAAGAAAAATCTGGATTCTAACCCTATTCTCAGGTGGGAGACAGACACCAAGTCCTTTTCTTTCCCTGAGCACGTGTGCTCCCTCCCCACTCAGCTGGGGTGGTCTGGAAGCTCTGAGGCAGAGCTGAGCCCAGGCAGGGACCACTTCTGCCCCTGCTGCCCAAATTACCTGCCCCCCCAACCCGCTTCAGTCCCTCAATCCTTGCAAAAGGCTTGCTGACCCCGAAAAGTCCTCCTTGTTATGCCAGGATGGCTGCGTTTTCTGGCCAAATGCTTTATCTTTAGCCCTCATTCTTTTATCATTAGAAGTGATTCCTCGGATACCACACACATATATAATATTATATAGAGCGATATATTTAATACCTGTGTATATATGCATCACGGGGGCGACATATATACACACTAAAAACAAGGCTGGTGACGACAGACTGCAACGGCACGGATCAGGGAAAACAAGTGTCATCAACATTCACAGCCACAGCCCCCACCTCGGGTCTCTCCTCCCCCTCCAGCCACGCCACCAGCACCCAGACCCCTCAGTGCTGGCCTGCCGGGGGGAGGGGCGGGGAGAGGAAAGATGCATGCCACAATTATCAGGAAGAGGTCGGGCAGCGGCGGCGAGAACAGGGTTCTCTGTGGCCCAGGGTGCCCGTCATATTGTCGCACACTCGAAATTCTTGTTTGAGGGGAAATAAAGGGTATTCCATTCTCTCTGTCTCACCCCCCACCCCCCACCACTAACTCCAGCCTTGGTCCTCGGCTTCTTCCGGGGGACCCCACCTCTTGTGCCAATGGTGTGGGGCGTTCTGGAATGTCTAGGGAACTGGAGGAGGCTGGGTCTGCTCACAGGGGTTGGGATGGAGAGGAGGGGGTTCACGCAGACACATCAGACAGGAGGGATGGGAGAGGGCTTGGTTGGGGGGGCGGGTGGGAGTTGGGGGTCAGCTGGGGTCCCACGCAGCTGGTAGGGCCAGGATCAGGGAGGGGCTGGGATGGATGGTCCTAACTGTATGTTTGGGTTGAGGGGAGAAGGTGGAAGGACTCTGCTGAGTCCCTAAGAAAGAGGGGCTGTGTCTGATCCTGGAGCAGCCCATGGTGCCGACGGTCAAGTCTCCCTTCTCCCCACGTCCCATGACTGCCCACCCTCCCAGTCCCCTCCCCCCAGGACCTTGTGCAGAACCTGAGCCCACGGGCGCCCTGCCAGGTAACCTCCTCTCTGGAGCAGGCCACAGGGAAGTGACCTTCCCTCTACACTCCTTCCGACTATCCTCAGAGGGAACTGTCCCTCTACAAGATGTGGACATGACCCACCCCTGGGTGGGGCTGCCTGGGATCCCAGCTGCTGATTCAGAGACTGTCACATCCCTGCCGAGAGCCTGGAGGCTCCAGCTGGTAACTGGCCCTGAGTCTTGTGACCACATGTGCATCCCAGCTGAGCCATGCCATGTGCTGAGGACGCTGGGCAGATCACTCCCCTCTCCTAGGCCTCAGTTTTTCTACCTGCAAAATGGGGGTTGGGTGTGTATCTCTGAAGGCTCCAATGATCTACAATCTACATTCGGTGGTCCACAGAGAAGGGCTGGGCAGATGGCCTCAGCAGAGAGCCAGGCTCCCCAGTCAGGCTGCAGAGACCATCAAGTCCAGCAGCTCCCATTCTTCCAACCAGAGGGGGAAACTGAGGCCCCAGAGGGTTAAGTGACCTGTGCAGTGTCTCCAGTCCTGTCCTGGGGCTGTGTTTTAAAGCTACTTGGGGGCCTCCTGCCCTTGTTGTGTCCTGATCTGCCCCCAGGGGGCGGGGAGGGTGGGGTGGGAGTGGGGCAGGGAGAAGGACCCTCCTGCTGCAGATTCAAGTGGGGGACCTCAGGCTCCCCAGCCCTGAGGATTGGGCCCCCTTGAGGAGCAGACAGACGTTAAAGCTGTAGGCTGAAGCTAGAGGGGTCAGCCAGACCCCCTCCCTCCACAACCAGGAGAGCTGGGGTAGGGGAGGGGAGGCACTGCCCAGGGCTTCGGTAGGATAAGAACCCTGGGACCAAGAGGTAAGGGGGCAGGCTGCAGCTCGTGCACCTGGGTATGCACGGGGGCAGTGGTGGGGGTGGGGACAGAGAGGATGGATGGGGCCCCGGGGTGGGGGGCTGCCCAATGCCCCCCGCCCCCAGCCCTGGCTGGCCCCAGTCCTCCTAACAGCACTCTGTTCCCACCCCTGGCCCCTGATCCTAGGACTTCACTTGTGGCCGAGAGCTGGCCTAGTCCCCGGTGCCGGCGGCAGTGGCAGGGGCCTCCGGGGCGGCACCAGGGACGTTCCCGTCTTCCTGTAGCAGGAAGTTGTATTTGCCGAAGTCGTCGTCCCGCGGGCACAGGAGCATGTCCTTGCGGGCCTTGGCCAGCTTCTGCTTCAGAACCTCACGCCGGTCCAGCCACTCGTTGAGCTCCTCCTGCCCATGAGCGCAGCGGCACTTGTCGCCGTCCGGGCAGGCCTTGCCCTTCTGGAGCCTGCGGGCAGCAGGAGGCTCACTGCCCAAGCCCCGTGCTCTGGCCTCCACAGGCTGCCCAGCCTGGGGCTGGAAGTTCCCATTTCCCCCAACGACAAGCCTCTCCCCAGCAGCGTGGGCCCCTGGACAGTGGGCCTGGCCCAGCCTTCCCCAAGGATCTCACACCGGGAAGAGCGGTCCCTGCCTCCAATGCCCCCATAGTCCTCATGCCAGGAGTGATTGTTTCTGGACACGCCACCCCTGTCTTCCACCTCCTGGCCAAGCAGAAACAGAGCCAGCCGCCCCACAGCCCTCCAGGCCCTGCCACCCCAGCCCCCGGACCGGCCCTCCCCGGGGAGCACCTGTCACAGAGCCGGAACTCGCCCATGGGGAAGCGGTAGGCCCAGCCGCTGGCGTCGCTGTCGGACGTGAACACCTTCTCCTTATGCTTCTCAGACTGGATGTGCTGCTGCCATTGCTTCTTGCTGTTGCTATTCTTGCCACAGAGCCAGCAGTGGTATCCCATCTGGGGACACGGCCACCGTGGGTGCCCACTCCCCGCCCCTCTGCCCAGACCACTTCCCCCAGGAGACTGAGGCCCTCCCCTAGGCCCCGCCAGGTCAAGCTGGGACCAGCCTGCGAGTGGGCGTTACCATGATGTCGGCGTAGTCTGTGGGCATCTGGATCTGCTTCTCCCCTTCCCGTGAACCGACAGGCGTCCCTTCCCCTGGCTTCCCAGGGTTGTGTTTTTTCAGCCACATGTCATAGGTCTGCTGCATGTCCAGGACTGGTGGGCAACAGGGGACGGAGGGCCTGGTGAGCACAGATCCTCCTTCCACTCTGTCCCATGACCCCTGAGGGACCCCAGCTGTGGGGCTGCCTGGTCCACTGGAGACTCAGAGAGGGCATGGCCCGGGGCAGGGCCCTGGCAGCAAAGTGAGGTTCAGCGGGTGCCCTGGGGCCTGCCGAGTGGGGGTGTCGGGGTCAGTTCTGCCCCACCCTGCCCACTCACTCTTGTTCTCCTTCATGAACGTCCACATGTCCCTCTCCTCCGGGCTGTGTGCGAAGGAGCAGTTCCCCACGTACTGGCACTTGCGGCCGTTCTGTGCGTGGATGCAGAGCTGCAGCAGGGGTGTGGGGAGAGTCTGCTGAGTCCTGCTGGACGGTGTCATGGCCCCAGCCAGTGGGCAAGCCCTCCTGGGCCCCATATCTGAAGCCCTGATGCCACCCTGCACCCCGCCCTGGCACTCACATCGTATTGCTGTGGGAAGTTGCGAATGGACGGCAGCGGCCGCACTGACACCCACTTCCTCTTGGCCTTGGACATCACCAGGAGGACCCGCCGCTCCTTGGTCCAGCTGCAGGACACAGCGGGCTGTGTGACCTCCTCAGAGAGCCCAGCTTTCTCACCCGTGGCGCTTGCCCCCTCCACCGCCCATGCCCTTGCCTGGCGCCTGGCTCACCAGTGCCGCGCCTTGGCGCTGCAGTACTTGAGGTCCTTGTCAGGCTCCACCACCTGCCCGTTCCTCCAGCACTGGCCACACACAAACTTCATCTGCAGGTCAAAGGTGCTAGGCCCGTGGGTCCGTGGGGCACCCTGCTGGCGAGAGGGGCTGGTGAAGCCACAGGACCAGGCTGAGGCCCTGGGGTCTGACACACAAGCTGCCTGGAGCCTTGGAGTCAGCAGTTCCATTCCCACTTACTGGTGGGAAGTGAAAGAGGAGAGTGAAAAAGCTGGCTTAAAACATTCAAAAAACTAAGATCATGGCATCCAGTCCCATCACTTCATGGCAAATAGATGGGGAAACAATGGAAACAGTGAAAGACTTTATTTTTTGGGCTCCAAAATCACTGCAGATGGTGACTGCAGTCATGAAATTAAAAGACACTTGCTCTTTGGAAGAAAAGCTGTGACCAACCTAGACAGCATATTAAAAGCAGAGATATTACTCTGCCGACAAAGATCCATCTATTCAAAGCTATGGTTTTTCTAGTAGTCATGTACGGTGTGAGAGTTGGACTGTAAGGAAAGCTGAGTGCTGAAGAATTGATACTTTTGAACTGTGGTATTGGAGAAGACTCTTGAGAGTCCCTTGGACTGCAAGGAGATCAAACCAATCAATCCTAAAGGAAATCAGTCCTGAATATTCGTTGGAAGGACTGATGCCGAAACTGAAGCTCCAATACTTTGGTTACCTGATGTGAAGAACTGACTCATTGGAAAAGACCCTGATGCTGGGAAAGATTGAGGGCAGGAGGAAAAGGGGACGACAGAGGATGAGATGGCCAGATGGCATCACTGACAGGATGGACGTGAGTTTGAGCAAACTCCGGGAGTTGGTGATGGACAGGGAGGCCTGGCGTGCTGCAGTCCATGGGGTCACCAAGAGTCAAACATGACTGAGTGACTGGACTGAACTGATCCCCTAACTCCGGGCCCCACAGCCTCTCAGAGTGGGGGGCAGGCCTGGGACAGGGCTCTGGTCTTCTGAAGGAGTACTTGTCACCTTATCTGGCTCGTTCCCACTGGGCCTGCTCTGTGGAGCTGCTGGAGTGTTTCTGGGCATGGCTTGTGACCTCTCAGCTCCCTGCTTTTGCACATGCCTGGAATGTCCCTATCAGGCTTGTTCTGGAAACTTCTGAAATTCAGCTTAAGCACCACCTCCTTCAGGAAGCCTTCCCTGAAGTTCTCCTAGGTAGCAGCTGGCCATCCTGTGGGCTGCCACAGAACCTAAAACACCTCACGCTGACTGCCTCATCTAGTTACAAGGGCCAGGCCTGGTGGAGAGCAGGGCCTAGAGGGTGGGGCTGGAGGAGCCTGCCAGCCTATCTGTGGGACAGACTTCTGAGCAGCCCTGGACTCTTTTATTTTTTAATATTTATTTTTGTTTGCATCAGGTCTTAGTTGCGGCATGCAGAATCATCAATCTTCATTATGGCCTGCAAGATCTTTTAGTTACAGCATATGGGATAAAGTTCCCTAACCAGGGATCGAAGCTGGGACCCCCTGAACTGGGGGCATGGAGTCTTAGCCCCTGGAGCACTAGGGAAGTCCCAGCCTCTTTGAAGCCCCACCATGTTCCTTCCCTCTCTGTCTCAGCCCTTCCTTTGCAGGCAGAGGGCCTGCTCTTCTGCACTCCGGCCTGGGGCAGGGTCGGGGGGTGGGCGAGAGATGGAAGGAGTGCCCCCCAGCCTTGTCTCCTACCACTTGCAACCCCTCGCCCAGCTGTGCTGGCCACCCTGCTGGCCCTCCTGTCAGCTAGACCTCCCCAAGCTCCCTGGGGCCTCAGATGTGGGGTCACCCCTCCAGGCAGCCCTCTCTTCTTCCTCTCCTGCCACGGGAGGATCCTCTGTCCCTGCTACTGCCTAGACCAGGGCCTCCCCTGAGCAGGAGGGGCTCTCACTTTGTTGGATTTTTTTTTGGCCGTGCCACCCAGCATTTGGGAGCCTAGTTCTCTGACCAGGGATCGAACCCGTGTCTCCTATGTCAAAAGCACAGAGTCTTAAGTGCTAGGTTGCCAGGAAAGTCCCTCCTGGGTGTTGAACAACCCTCTTGCGGGGAGACATGCAGCCTGGCTCAGCCCCAGGTTAACACACATTCCAACAGCAAGGTAAAATCCCGCCTTTGTAACCTGGCTAAAGCTACCTGGCAGGCCCCTCTATCCCCACCCTCTAGGCCCTGCTCTCCATCAGGCCTGGCCCTCATAACAGATGAGTCAGTGAGCACGAGGTGGTTCAGATCCCACGGCCTGGCTAAAGCTGACAGGAAGTTTACATGTCACCAGTGATTTCGAGACATCCCATTGATTCCTCACAGAAGTGTGAGAGGGCCCATTTCACAGGTGAGGTAAGTGGAGTCCAGGGAGTCCCTTGGCTTAGCCACTGCTCTAAGGAACAGCCACGCTGGCCCACAGAGTTTCCTTTTCAGAACTGCAGACTCAGCATCTTCTTGCAGCAGAGCTGGGGGTAGGGGTCATTCCCACTGGACTGAGCGGAAGCAGAGACTCAGAGCAGTCACTAACCCTGCCGCGGGTAAGTGGCCCGAGGACAGAGATGTGGTGTGAGGCAGGTGCTCCCGCTCCCCTGAACGGTGGTACAGCTGCACCGGGGCATCAGGCCCGAGCAGCTTCCACCCTGGCCAGGAAAGCTGCCATTGGCCCCACCCTCTGATGGCAAGTGAGACACCTCATGCCCGGGCCACAGTCAGGCCTGGCACAGAAGGCCTGTTCCTGAGCCAGGCCCGAGAGTGGCATCTCGGGGGGGGGGGGGGCAGGATGCAGTGGGGTCAGAGGAATGGCGCCGGTGCGGACGTGGGGCTCTCTCTCTAGCGGACGACGTTGCAGGTCCAGCCTGAGTCCTGCACTGCTTCCCAGCCGGGCTCCTGGCCAGGAGCAAAAATAAACTGCATGGCGGGTGGGGAAGGGGACTGAGTGGGAGAGGGGCGGAGGACAAGAACCACTAGGAAGAGAAGAGAGAAAGAAAAAGGACCAGGAAGGAGCAGGTAGGCCAGGAGACTGAAGCCGAGAAGGTCAGCCAGCCTGGCCCAGGCGTACCCCACTGGCCAGCCTGCCTGCTCCCTGGCTCCCAGACATACCCAGGCTGGCCTTAAGAGGGGCCTGAGGCCCAGGGTCCTCCCTAGGTGACCAGTGGGTGGGCCGGGCATGGTGGGAGTCATCCCCCACGTGACTGTCTCCTGGGCCCTGAGACTACCCCTCTCTCCCCTCTATCAGATAGAGTTACAATGACCCCTGCCTCTTGGGGAGAGTGTGAGCTTCAGGGGTGATGGGGTCCCTGTGTGGAACAGGGACATGGTCAGCTCCTGTGAGCCTCACACTGGCCCTGGAGATAGCAGGCAGGATTCTGATCCGCAGTTTATGAATGAGGTGCCCTCAGGCTGACGGGGATGGAGCGGCTGGGGCGGGAGCAGAGTGGACTCTAGACAAGCCGTTAGAGAACATAAGACCACCTCTGCTGCTCTGCTCGAGTGCCCCGGGCAAGTCTCTAGCGTGTCCTGAGCCTCAGTCTCCCCTCCCGAAAACACCACCACGCGCCAGCTCACGGCAGGGGACCCGGGTGAGGCTCCAGAGGGATAGGAAGTGATATGAGCAGTGGGGGCAAAGGCTGAAGGACACCAGGACGTTTACAGGGTCTCAGAGGCCCTCCAGGAAGACAGTCATTCATTACAAAGGAAGAGAGATCAACTTCACAACAGAGAAAGCTTTCCAGTGGAGGCACCTTTAATCAAGTTACCGGGGAAGGGACAAATGGAGGTGACATGTCTCCAATCAGACAATCCCAAACAGATGGGCCTTTTACAAAGCATCTGGTTCTTTAAAAATGTCAATGTCAGGACTTCCTTGGTGGTCCAGTGGCTAAAGACCCTGTGCTCCCAATGCAGGGGCCCTGGATCCCTGGTCAGGGAACTAGATCCTCAAGCTGTAACTAAAGATCCTAAAGCTATAACTAAAGCCATAACCAAAGATCCTAAAGCTATAACTAAAGCTGTAACTAAAGATCCTAAAGCTATAACTAAAGCCCTAACTAAAGCTCCAGGTGCCACAACTAAGTCCCAGCATAGCCAAATAGATAAAGAATAAATATTAAAAAAAAGTCAATGTCATGAAACACAGACTGAGGAACTGCTCTAGACTAAAGGCGATCAAAGACACACACACACACAAAAGACAATAAAGGAATACAATGTGTTGCTGGAATCTGGGGAGGAGTCACAAAAATTTGAATAATAGTACATCACTGGAGGAGGAAACAGCAAGCCACTCCAGTATTCTTGCCTGGAGCATCCCACGGACAGAGGAGCCTGGCAGGCTACGGTCCATGGGGTCACAATGAGTCGGACACCACTGAGCAACTAAGCACGCGTGTACAGTACAGCACAGTCTGGATCATCACCCCAACGTGAATTCGGTGATGTTGGTAACTGTACTGTGGTTATTATGGAAGAGAGCGTCCTTATTTTTATACTGAAGTATTTTGGGGTAACGGGGCATCATGTCTCCAACTTACTCTCTAATGGTTCAGAAAAGTGTGTGTTTCTATAAGTAAGTGTATATGTGTGTATGTACACACACACACACACAGCACAAAGTGAGTGTGGACAGTGGTAAAGTGTTAACATCAGGGGACTCTAGAAAAAGCTATACACAAATTCTTTGTGTTCTTCTTAAAATTTTCTGTTAAATAAATGATGACTAGGTAAAGATTTGGGGGCTTCCCTGGTGGCTCAGATGGTAAAGAATCTGTCTGCAATGCAGGAGACCCGGGTTTGATCCCTTGGTCAGGAAGATCTGCTGGAGGAGAGAATGGCAACCCACTCCAGTATTCTTGCCTGGAGAATTCCATGGACAGAGGAGCCTGGCGGGCTACAGTCCATGAGATTACAAAGAGCTGGACTCTCCATTACAGAAAGATAAACCAAAGGGATGGGGAATGGGGGATGCCCCTCATGGGGGCTGACCCCACACCCTATGCCAGCCCAGGGTCTTACCAAGCTGCTGCTGGCCTTCCCTGTGTGAGCCTCCATCTGCTGCCAGTATTTCTTGGATTCCTGGACGATGTCTTCATGTGTCATGCCTGGGAAGAGGTGGGGGGAGGGAGACATGGCGTCTCTGGAGCTCAGTGAGGAGAAAGGCGGGGGGTCCGAGAGGTGTTGGTGCCACCCCAGGCTCAGGGAGGAGCCCCACTTCCCAGTTAGGTCAGGGAAAGATGAGGGGAGCAGGGATACCCTGCACGCTCTCTAGGCCCGTTGGTTTATCTGCCGCTGGAGACAGAGGCCTGATTCCAGGCCTTATTCCAGGCCCCACAGAGAATAAGATGCAGGAGCAAGATGTGGGCTCTGCAGGATGTCAAGGGCCTCCCTGTACCCACGCCAGTGTCTCTGTCCCTCCCCTGTCCCCTGCCTCCCTCAGGAGGGACCTCAAGTCTGACCCCTGCTCTGTGGCCTCTAGCCCACAGGTTCTTAGGGCTTCATGTCTGGCCCAGCCTGGCTGCCCTGCTCACCGAGGGGCCAGGACTTCACTGCCAGTTGGCAAAGGGCAGATACCCAAGCCTCGTGGCCCAGACCCTCTTAATCTGACTGTGGACACTGAGTGCACCTCCTGAGGGGCAGCGCACAGCCTCTTCCACGAGGCCTGCCCTCCTCCTAACCCGGCTCTGGTCTTCTAGTTCCTTCTGCAGACCCACTTCATTTGCAGTCTGGCCCTGTGGATATCGCTCCCCTATGGCGGCTCCCCAGTAGGGGTTTACTTGGCCAGGCATCTGCTTGGCACCCTCCTGCTTGCTGATGGACGCATCTCCAGCCCAGAGCTCTCCTGGGACCTTCCAGACCCCACATCTGGCTTGCCTGCTCGACCTTTCCACCTGAAGTCCAACAGGCAGCTCAGACGGCCCCACATCCCACACAAGCCTAGACGTGACCCCCTGACCTGCTCCTCCCCGCCTCAGCACACAGAGTCCCCACTGGAGTCAACATGATGCCCTTTCTTTGTCTCTTACATCATGTCTGGTTCACCAGCTCCCACTGGCTCCACCGTCCAAACACCCAGAATCCCATCACTTCCACAACTTCCACCACTGCCACTCGGGCCTGAGCCACATCCCCGGGCCCCCTCCATCTGCCCTTGGCCCCTCTGTTCTCTACCCAGTAGCTAGAGCGAATTCTCAAAAACAATGATCAGGTCATACAACTCTACCCGCTCAACCCCCGACCCCCGAACTCTGCACATTGTATTTAGAACAATCTCAGCTGGTGCTAGTGGTAAAGAACCTGCTTGCCAATGCAGGGATGTAAGAGACTGGTGTTTAATCCCTGTTGGGGAAGATCCCCAGGAGGAAAGCATGACAACCCACTCCAATATTCATGCCTGGGAGAATCCCACGGACAGAGGAGCCTGGCGGGCTACAGTCCATAGGGTCACAGTCAGACATGACTGAAGCAACTTAGCATGCACACACGCATGCAACTATTTCTATTTCTGTTTATGATCTCGAGACTTTTTCACCTCTTAGGCCTCATCTCTGACACTGTCCCTCCCCCCAGCACGAAGCTGCTCTGCCCTCACAGACGTCCTTTCTTCTGTATCAAGCTTGCTCCTTGGCTGCCAGCCTTGCTGATCCCTCTGCCTGGAACGCTCTCTCTGCCCTTCCTTGCTCAAACGCCACCTACTCCGAGAAGCCTTCCCAGACTTTCCTAATCCCAAATGCCCCATCCTGAGTCCCTCTCCGTCTTCCTGCTCTGCTTTCCTTTCCTCATGTTACTGATGTACATCTGAAATTCTATCACCCTACTCCATCAACTCTCAGAAGACAAGGCTTGTTAGATCCAGCATTATTTTATGTTGCACACACAGAACAAAAATGCTGTTAAGTGAACGAAGACAGGCAGCAGGGGACAGTGTGCCTCCTGGAGCATAAGGATGGAGGGTCCCTTACCTCCCCGTCCGACTGTCTGCCTTGCTCTCATGTACATCCCAGGGCCCTGAGGCCAGGGGCCTCCACATGCTCAGTCAGGACCCTGACGGAGTAGGTGCTCAAGGAATCCTGTCCGGTGAGCCAGTGAGCAAGTGAATGGCTTTTAAGCTCCTCATCGCTGAGGCGGAGCTGACATCACTGCCTCACAGAGGAGCAGTGGGGCTCGGTGAGGGACCGCTGGTGACCAGACCGCCCAGATGGCCCATGGAGCTCTGCCTCCCGGCTCCTCTGCACTGGCTCCCCTAGCAGTGCCCACACAGGGATAAACCCAGGGTCTTCTGGGCTTGGAAGCCCCCTGATGCAGAGCCTTTGAGTCCTAGGATGTCCAGGAAGTACGGGTTTCTCTGCAGCCCCCATTACAACATCACTGCCCTCCTCTGAACCCTGCAGTCCTCTCACCCTCACCTGGGCCCCCACTTGAATCCTCACCTGAGTACTCACCTGAGCCCCCACCTCAATCCTCACCTGAGCCCCCACCTGATCACTCACCTGAGCACTCACCTAAATCCTCACCTGGGCCCTCACCTTAGCCCTCACCTAAATCCTCACCTGAGCCCCCATCTGAGCACTCACCTGAGTACTCGCCTAAATCCTCACCTGAGTACTCGCCTAAATCCTCACCTGAGCACTCACCTGAGTACTCGCCTAAATCCTCACCTGAGTACTCACCTAAATCCTCACCTGAGCACTCACCTGAGTACTCGCCTAAATCCTCACCTGAGTACTCGCCTAAATCCTCACCTGAGCCCCCACCTGAGCACTCACCTAAATCCTCACCTGGGCCCTCACCTAAATCCTCACCTGAGCCCCCATCTGAGCCCCCACCTAAGCCCTCACCTGAGTACTGCTGCAGGAGCCAGACCTTGAGCTCGATGAAGCTGTGGGCGAAGTGGCAGCTGTCCTCGCGCAGGCAGCCGTATCGCACCTCGTGGCGGCACACGTCAAACTGGAAGTGCTCCTGGAACTGGCGAACCTTGGAGTACTTGAGGGAGGTGGAGCGGACGATGTGCACCAGGCACCTGGCGGGCGGGGGGGCGGGGCATGATGCAGTCTGCAGCCCCCCATCCCTGGCCGAGGCCCCCTCCCTGGTATCTGTGCCCGACACTTGATGAGGGTCTCCTACCCAGCTGCCTCCCTCTATTCACCACTGGCACAGGAGGGAAGGGGCGGGGGTCCTATGCTCAGGCAGGTCTGCCGCTAACCCCAGTGGTGTGCCCCTCTCCCAGCCTCACCCTGGAGACGGCTTAGGAAGGAGCTGCACCAGACTCCCAGAAAGGGCATGTCCCTTGGGTTCCCCAGCTTGATGCCCCAGAGTTGGTCTTGTACCTGGAGGGATGACGCCTGAGCATCTCCTCCAGGCTGGGAATTTTAACTACCTTCCCAGTAACCCTGGGAGATGGGGATTAACATCCACTTTATAGAAGAGGAAACCAAGGGTCACAGAGGTCAGAGGATATAAAACAGACCAGTGTCTGAGCTGGGGTTTGGACCTAACTCTGATTCCATCAACTCAGGCTGGGGCACAGCCAAGAGGAATCAGAGGGAGCATAGGTGGGTGCTGGACCCCACCAGCCTCTCATACTCACTGTCCGATGCCTGTGTCAGGACAGGGGAGGGCACTGGATGGGAGTCAGGGATGTGGCCCTCACATGCTGTCTGAGTAAGCAGCTTCTGAGCCTCAGCTTTGTCAACTATGTTTCAGAGACACTCCTCCACACAGGAGTACTTTAATGACTGCTACTGCTGCTGCTGCTAAGTCACTTCGGTCGTGTCCGACTCCATGTGACCCCATAGACTGCAACCCACCAGGCTCCCCCATCCCTGGGATTCGATCATTAAAATATGTAAGAAAATGCTTGGACTGTAGTAGATGCTCAATACATGTGGTTCTGTCCTTTCCAGGTGGATGCTGGATCTGAGTCTCAAATCCTGCCCCTTGCCTTGACACCCTAGGCCCACCCTATGGCCACAACTGCTCCCCAGGCATCTGAGCTGCCCCAGGGGGCCTCTCCACCTGCCCCTCCCTGATCCAGGCCATGGGTCTGGCTGTGGGCCTCACTCACTTGTTGTTGTAAAAGCTGTGCTTGGCAGCCAGGTTGGAGCAGACAGACGGAGAGTCCTTGGTGCCTTTGCTGATGATCCGGGGTTTACTGTCAAAGCAGATCTGCCCGGGGAGGGGGTGGGCTGGGACCCAGCATGGCAACCCCAGAGGGACAGACTGGGTCCCTGCAAGCCCTGGCTCTGAGTCAGGAGGGTGAGGAAGGGAACCCCAGGGTCTGTGGCCCCCACCTCTCTGATCCCACCACTCCAAATGCCTGGGGCAGGGGTTACTCCTTATCTCTGAGCCTTCGTTTCCTCAGCTGTAACCCAGGGGAAAACCACACCTGCTCTGTCCCACGGATCCACTGTGAAACCGAAGAAGGATCTAACAGAACTGCAGGTGCTTTGTGAAGTCTATGCAACCATTAGGCTGCAGACTGTGGTCCCCTGAAGGGAGCGGGAGGCCCACCTGCTCTAAGAGTCAGAGGGAAGGGGTTGGCTGTGTGAGGGATGGGGGCTGGCCGAGCAGCACCAAACCCTGCCAGCAACCCAGGCCCAGCGCCCTTACTTCCCCCACTTCCCAGAGATGGAACCTGTCCCTTCCCGTATCATGTGATGCCTGGTGGGGAGGCAGGGGCGAGCAGGGTCTCCTGTGACAGCTCTGGGGAGGAAATGAACAGCTTGGTGGGGCTGCTGGCATCACCCTTGAGACTCGAGGGTCCAAGACGCAGAAACGGAGAGGGCACCCCGGGGAGAGGGCCTGGCCTGGACACGGGCAGGGAAGTGGGCCGGAAGGTGTCATGGGCATTAAAGCCAGCACGGCTGAACAAGGAAGCGTGGGGGCTTAGCATGAGTTCCCAGGGCACCTGAGTCTGGCCTCTGGTGGCCGGAAGTCAAGAGCCAGCTGTGGTTCCTTCTCTTTGTGGCCTCAGTTTCCACCTCCGCAAAATGAAGGGACTGGATAGGATCTGGGCTCTAGTGCCTTAGGGTCCTATGGGCCTAACTTTCGGACAGTCCCAGGAACCTACTTGCTGGAAGGACAGGCCTCCAAAACCCTCGGGTCCCCGGGCTCATCCCCCACCGTGGAGCCCACCCCGGTCTGTGCATGGACTGGGGAGGGGCTGGTACCTCACAGAGGAAAGTGAAGATGCCCTGGTGCTCCTTGAGGAGCTTGGCGATGGTGAGGCTGCCGCGCTTGACGCCCCCCAGCGGGTCGAAGAGCAGGTCGCGGTTAAGGGTGCCCTTCCGCTCCTCCGTCCACACGTCGATCTCCTCCTGATGGTAGGCGAAGGTGCAGTTATCCCCGTACTTACAGTCCTGCTTGTTAATCATGTCTGCAAAGAGGCAACAGGACACACGGTCCGCCAGGCGGATGGCACCGCAGCACCCTCGCGGCTACTGTCGTGGCCGGATGGACAGGCAGCCACCCAGCGGGGCTTGGGAGAGTATGCGATCATCCTCGCTCCTCCCCTGCACAGAGCTGCTGTGTATGGGCCAGGCAAGACGGCAGGCACAAATGGGCTTTGTAGACATATAGAAAGTGAAAGTGTTAATCGCTCAGTTGTGTCCAACTCTTTGCAACCCCATGGACTGTAGCCCACCAGGCTCCTCTGTCCATGGAATTCTCCAGGCAAGAATACTGGCATGGGTTGCCATGCCCTTCCTCCAAGGGATCTTCCCACCCCAGGGATGAAGTTCTCTTGCATTGCGGGCAGATTCTTTGCCATCTGAGCCATCAGGGAAGCCCAGACATATATAAGCCTCTAAATAAACATGGGAGGTTTTATTATTATTGTTATTATTATTAGTCACTAGGAAAATACCCCTGGTGATGGAAAGCATGGGCCTTGAGGTCTGGCAGACGTGGGCTGGGGATTCTCTGTTATTCCTGAGCCTCAGCTGTCCATGAAACGAGAACACGATTGTTGTAGGAATTAAGTGAAATAATATATAAAATAAAAAGCAATGAGAGTAAATTGCTAGATATAAATGATAGAATGCTAGATATAAAGTGATAGAATAATAATAAATAAACTCCTGGGGGCCAGGGATCTGGGAAGGCAGCAGGTTTATAACCTGGACATCAGCCACTTCCTGGCACTGGGAACTGCCTTTCTTTCTTCGTCCCCCTCCCTTACACTCTAAGTCGCCCCTGGCCCCTGGCCAGGCTTGCCAGCACACAGGGATGAGCAGGCCGGTGGCTAAGTGACCCCACAGACAGTGGGCTCTGCACTGTGACCAACTCTTGAGTCCATCGGGGAGCCCTGGGGGGTTCCCAAGATCTGGGCACTGCTTGAAGGAGGAGCAGAGGACGACTAGGTTCCCAGGGCACAACGTGTGCAAGAGTCAGGGTTCAGTGTATGTGGTGACTGCTCAGGGCCGATAGGGGGACTTGGAGGCCTCATGGAATCAGGACTTCATCCACATTGGCTGGGCACGACCGGAGGAGACCTTCAAGCTCAGAAATGACAAGTCTTTAAGATCCAGCTGAGGGACTTCCCTGGTGGTCCAGTGGTTAAGAATCCACCTTTCAATGCAGGAGGCACAGGTTCAATCCCTGGTCAGGGAACTTAAGATCCCACATGTGGGGAGCAACTGAACCCGTGTGCTACAGCTCGAGAGAAAAGCCCACATACTGCAAAAGAAGATCTCGCAACCAAGACCCGACACAGCCAAAAATAAGTAAGTAAATATTAAAAACAATAAAGCTAGTTCTTAAAAGAACCAGCCGGGAAGACAACGAGCTGATCCAGAAAGCCTGGGTGGGCTACTGCCACGGGCTGGGTTGGGGGACAAAGGCGGAGTCTGGGGAGGGCTCCCAAAGCCTCAGTTTCCTCACTCAGAGTTGTCATGAGGATGCGTGACGGTGGCAACAAAAGGGTGACCCTCTAAAGCTCTGAACACTATCAAGACTGTTCTGTTCTTGCACCCAGACGGCACCCAGACGCTTGGTTGGAAAGAAGAAGAAGAAAGCAAATGAGGTACCTGCCGAATATCCACATGTCAACCCGACATGAGCCAGAAGGCAGGATGATGACAACACAGGAATTTTTAAAAGCTAGTGTCTGTCAAGCCCTTACTATGGTCCAGTCTCCAGTGCTTTACATAGATTCTCTCCACATGCTTCCCATAGCCCTTTGGGGCCCAGCAGCGTATCAGAACTCTCTGACCCTCCCACCCAGGAGCTGCCGAGGCTCCAGCTCGAGTTTAACACCTGGAGGCTCTCGTCTTTCTGCAGAGCTGGTCAGGGCCGGGATTGCTTATTCTTACGTGGACTCCATCCTCTCCAGACCGCCCCTGTCTGTCTGCCTGTCTGCCTGTGGTGAGGGGCAGAGCCGCGGCCAGCTGCGCCCTTGGCCGTGCCGCCCGCCCCTGCGGCGGCCCACCCACCTTTGCACAGGTAGTAGGAGCCCACGAAGCTGGTCTTGGTGGGCCGGGGCCGGATCCGCTTCCACGTCTGGTCCTCAGCGCTCCGGAGCCGGCCGAGCAGCATGTCCCTCTTGCACTTGTGCTCGAGGCCCTCGCGGTAGGTGTAGTCGCCTGCCCGGGGGCCTGTGGGGGAAGGGAGGTCCAGGACTGTGGTTCCAGAGGCAGAACTGAAGGGGGACGGGGGACTGGCCACCCCACTGCTGCCTAGAAGCCACCTCCTTCCTCCGGGGCTCCCGCCAGTTCCTGGCCTGTGCTCCCTGCGGACAGGGTGTTGGGGCTGGCCGGAGATCCCCTCTGAGGAGCCCCTTCTCAGCACCCACCCCCTTGCCACCACCGCCCTGACTCTCCAGTCAGAGAGCCTGACCATGTCAGTGTCTGCTTGGAACAAATGATGAAGACAGAGCCCGGCAGACAGCAGGCTCCGTCTCCTCATTTTCCTGCCCATGGAGGTGCGGCCAGCTTTCCTTAGCCTCCATCCCCTGCTCCTTTTCTTCTTTCCCCTGGTCCTCCCGAATCTTCTGACCAAGGGATTCCCCTCTCCCAATAATGGAGTGGGGTTAGTCTCCCCAAAGAGACCAGAAGGACCAAGGTCCCTCGTGGACCTACGTGACGTGGCTGGTCAGCACCTGGTGGGCAAAAGCTCTGCTTCCCTAGCAGGGGGCTGCGGATCAGGGAGGGGATGCACTCCATACGAGGGAAAAAACCTCCTTGTGGGCACAGATACCCAGCTAGATGGTGTTCTGCCCCCTGGCCCTGTAAGGCCATCGGCTACACAGGACAACTCTGGCAGGCGTGACATGCATGTGACAGGGAGGGGGTGGATGACAGCAGTAGATGACCTCTGAGGTCCTGTCAACTCCAGCCCCTCTGAGATGGAGAATTCCAGGCTGGGAAGATTTGTAACCCTGAGATACCCAGAGAATGTTATTCTGAAACACCAGGACTGTGGAATTCTGGCAGATGAAATGATGTTGAGTCTAGAAATCTGAAATTCTAGGTGTGTTGAAAATTGTTTACCAATTCCAGGTACCTATCTAGAATTGCTCCTACAGTCTCCTTTGGGTTTAGGGGCGGGGAGCCCAGGAAATAACCTTTCTCAGGCTCCTCTGTCCTCTAGATTCCAGGCAAGTTTGAATTCACCCAGTGAGAGGTGGATGGAGAGATGAATGCGGACAGAGATGCAGACTGCACTTTCTCAGCAGATATGTTTGCAGCAGGTAGCTAGACCCTACCTCCCACAGCCAGGAACCAGCCTCTGGGCTGTGGGATAGCCGTGATTCTGGCCAGCAGCCCCCTGAGCTCTGTGTGAGCAGCATACCCCACTTCTGGGCCTCAGCTTGTGGAGAAGTAGCCTACGGGCTCGATGGTGTCTCCTGGCTTCCACCCCTCCATCCTTTCTGGCAGTTTTGAAAGTCCCTGCCCCACCCAATATCCCTGCTGCTGCTGCTGCTGCTAAGTTGCTTCAGTTGTGTCCGACTCTGTGTGACGGCACATAGACGGCAGCCCACCAGGCTCCTGGTTGCCATTTTCCTCTCCAATGCATGAAAGTGAAAAGTGAAAGCGAAGTCGCTTAGTCGTGTCCAACTCTTAGCAACCCCACGGACTGCAGCCTACCAGGCTCCTCCATCCATGGGATTTTCCAGGCAAAAGTACTGGGGTGGGGTGCCATTGCCTTCTCCCCTGACATCCCTGGCTGCTCTAAATAGCCAGCAGGGCTTCTGTCTTCCCAGATTTCTCTCTGATGGGTGCACTGGGGTTCTGTCAGTCTGGGATTCTACACTCCTGAGACCCCTGCCATCTCTGGGCAGAGGGGTGGAGCACGGAGCTGTGGCCTTACCTGTTTTGGGGTAGCAGAGCTGACAGGCCTGCTTAAACTCGTGGGTGGCAGCCAAGGGGTTCTTGATGAGCAAGGCGGTGTTGGGCATGGAAGGCTCTGGCTGTAACAGGAGGAGGTTGGCCATTTTGGGTGCTGGACAGTGGCCGGAGCCACCAGGGCCAGCTCGGGCACAGGAAGTGTGACACCCCCCCCACCCCACCCAGGAGCCGAACCACAGCCTAGGACCCTCCTCCTTCCCCCAGCCTCCCAGACGGGGAGGTCTTTGTAACATGATCCAAGAATCCAACAGGGCTACTTCAGCCTAGTCAAGGTGCCTCGGTCACAGCGACCTTGGCCTAGAACCTTTCCTTGAGTCAAAGTCCAATGTAAAAGGAGTGAACAGGAGTGGCCCTGACTGGGGCCTAAGCACAGCCCGCCACCACCCCCCCAACCCATCCTCTCTCCCAAGCCCCCACAGCCTCATTAGATGGGAAGAAGGAAAAACTCAGAGAGGTTTGGTGGCTTCCCCAGGGCCACACAGCTACTATCTTGGCTGAGGCCAGAGTCTAGGTCACTTGAGTCCTGGACAGATGCTCTCCTCAACTCAAAGCTGGCTGAATCCTGAAATATGGGATGTTAATGACCCTGGAGAGATCACTCAATCCTCTGAGCCTCGATGTCCTCTCTGGTCAGAAAAGCGAAGGCCAAGCCCTCTGCTTGCTCCCAGCACACCACCAGGCCAGGAAGGGTCTGGAAGGGCCAGGAAGAGACCATCTCTGGCCCACATGCTCTTGAGGGATGCTGGACCTCATCCCTCGCTGAGGGCTCACCCCCACTCTGGAGCCCACAGGGCTTTGCCTCCACCCCCCGGAGAGCACGAGGTACCTGGGCACCCATCCTGGCCGAGTCACTCACCGAGGGGGCTGGTTTCTGAGTACCGCTCGGGGGACGGTGGTCCTGTGAGTTGGTATCCTCTGGGCGAGAAGACAGAGGGGTCACCTGCCCTGAAGGGTGTAAGGGGCCCTCTGTGTTTCTGTATTTCTCTTCTGTATTTCTAACTTGGAGAAGCCATCCAGGCCACACATGCTCTCCTATGTGAGCCATCGCTCGGGGACAGAGAAGCCTCCCAGCTCAGGCACATCCACCCTGCGCTTATATCTTCTATGCCCCGGGAGAAAGCCTGAGCTCCTCAGCTTGGCTTACAGTCCTCTGAGACCAGCCTCAGGCCTTCAAGGCCCCCAACCCACCCACCCTGTGGGCAACGCCTCTGCTCATCCACCAGGCCCTCCAACACCAGGCCTGTGTAGCATTGCTCCGTCGGCTGGCAGGCAATCCTGCTAGCTGTCACCTCCTCCAGGAAGTCTCCGTGAAGCCCATCTGTGCCCCCTGGGAATTTCCATCAACTGTGCACGCTCTAGGCTAGGTCTGTCGGAAAACTGGTCCCACAGAGGCCCAGGAAGGTCTGTTTCCTTGCAGGGTCCCAGGTCAGAGTGGTGCTGGAGGAGCCCATGGCCTTGCATTCTGCCCCCAGCCCCAGGATCATCCTCCCACCAGTCTGGTGATCCCAGGGTCCTGGGAGGCTGGGCAGAGAGCACCAGATTATATCCCAGCCTTGCTCTTGGTCTTAAGCAAGTCATCCAGCCCCTGAGGTCTTGGGCCCACCCTGTGGTGGGCATTACAGGACACGCAAATCCAGGGGCCCCAGACCAGGAAAGAGTTGTCATCCCAGCTGCACTCTCCAGAGACTAGAGACAGATGGCATTTTGCCAACTTTCAGGTGGTGGCGGAAAGCCTCACCCAGGAAGGAGCTGGGCTTGTCCAGGGAACCACGGGATGACCCGAAGCTGTCAAGGGCATCCAACCGGGTCTCCGAATATGGCAGCAGGTCCAGGGAGTCTAGCCCTGAACCCGGAGGCTCTAGGGCATCCAGCACAGATGCCGCCAGCTTTTTGGAGGGGTCCACGACGAGGCCAAAGGAGGCAGGGGGCAGCGGGCTGGACACGGGGATGGAGCCCCCCACCACAGGGGGCAGCAGTGGGGTCCCGCCGGGGAACACGGGGATCAGCTGGGGCAGCTCGCTGGGCACACCGCCGCCAGGCAGGCCACCCTGCACCAGGGACTGCAAGATGGGAACAGAAGAAGGAGTTGGAGGAGAACACCAGCGAGATGCGAGTGCCCCGGCCCGTTCTGCAGGGTGGACCTCAGCTCCTCCTGGATGCGTGTTCTGTACTTTTCGTGTTTCATCCAGCGCAAGCAGCCTTCCCCTAGGCCTCAGTCTCCCCACTGCAACACGGATGGGGCCTTCCCTCCACCTCACCTGGGATGTGAGGATGTGATGGGGTCCCAGTGGGGAGAGGGGAGAGCGGTTCCGGGAACAGGAGGGGGACAGCCCCGCTCACCAGCGAGTCCAGGAGGGTATCCAGCTCTGGACCGAAGACGTCCCCGTCAGAGAAGTCATCCAGGCTCTCAGTGCCAGGGAGGGCCCTGCTGCTGCTGTCCAGGGGGGCCAGCAGGTCCAGAACGTGAGGGAAGAGGGGCATTGTGGGGGTGGAGGGGAGGGGGGCCGGGGAGCCTCGCAGGTCCACGTAGCAGTCTGTGGATGGGGGTGGGCTCAGTAGCTGCAGGGAGTCCCATCTGGTGGGAATGGGGGAGCTGGCCCGGGGCCGGGGGCTCCTCAGCCACCACCTGCCCTCCTCCTCCCCTGCCTCCCCAGAGCCTGGAACCCTGCCTGCCCTGTGGCCTGACCCCACGGGGAGGCTTAGCTGGCAGAGGGGACTTCAGTCTTGTGGCATCTCCCAGATGGGCCAGGTCAGTGCCCACCTCTGGGGTATGCAACACCCCCTCTCAAGGACACTTTGTAACTGTGACCCCTCCTGGAAGCCAGTGAGGAAGAGAAAGAAAGAGGAGGACTTCGAGAAAGGTGGACCCCCAGCTGGGTTCCACTGAGGTGACCCCATACCTCCCAGGCTGGAGACTCGCCCTGCAGGGGAGTCTGTTTTCCTACACTCACTCTTTTCTTTCATACTTCAGGCAGTCCCCAGGGCAGGGAGCCCCCAGAAGCCCTGTCTATAGGGCCAGGGATCTGCAGGGGCTTGACCAGGCTGACTTCCCGGTGTCGTGGGGGGGCAGGGGCTGAGTTCTCCCCAGGGCGCATCTCCACCCCGTCGTCTGGCATCAGGGACACTACCTGTTTCGATGTCATCTATGGACCCCAATCCATTGGAAGTTCCCTGTAGAGAAGGGGGATGGGGCGGGTCAGACAGACACGGGCTGGGAGGACCCCCTCCCTGAGTGACCCGCTCGTGTTAACCACCAGGCCGGCTGGTCAGGGGCCTTGTGTCTGCCTCTCACCAGAGTGTCCTCAGAGGGAGGGGACGCAACCTCTGAGCTGGTTCCTTGCCTGTCACAAGGGGGTGATTTACTGAGCCCTCCATGTACATGCCAGGCGTGGACAGGTCACAGCTCAAAGCCTAAAACACCAGTCTCCTGATTGACCAGTGTCCCCTCGCCCAGTTATAGCCCCAGGCCCAACCGGCCCAGGTGGGACTCCCCTGCCACCTGCGGACCTCCCACTGGAGGAAAAGCTGGGCCCGAGCCTGCGCTGTGGGCCTGGCCAAGTCCCCCACCCTCTCTGGGCCCCCTTCCTCATCTGTAAAATGAGGACAGCACAGTCACCTCCTGCCTGGGCTATTAAAAGGATGAGATCACGTGACACTTGTACAGCGCTTAGAACAGTGCCCGACACACAGGGAATGCTACGTGTGTCAGTCAAATGTGAAACATCAACTTTTAAACCCAGGCCACCAGGAGGTTGGCCTGGGGAACCTGGCATTCTCGTCCACCAGCCTCCATGCCTGGCCCGAGTGGACTCGCCTGGCTCGTGCCCAGCACTGGGCTGTGGCCTGCCTTTCCCCACCTGCCTCCAGGCGCTCAAGTGAGCGGCTCCCTCCTCTCCACCTGCCCACATCCCGCAGCCTGGCTGCTCTGCGAAGTCCAAGGTGAGCAGGAGGCCAAGGCTGCCTCAGGCTCTGTCTAGTCCTGGATCTCACAGTCCTCCTTGCGTCTGGCTCCCCAGGCTGCCAAGAATGCCCCGGGGCCTCGCTGTCTCCAGACCACGGGGAGCGCCCTGTGGGCACAGCTCGTGCCATCTCTGCTCCCAGGCACGTGGGGAATGACTGCCTGGCTGGCACCTCCACACTGGAGAATCTGGTGGGGAGCCCGGCGGCCAGGCTCACACGCAGCATCTGAGTGAGACCTCCGGAAGGTCAGGGGATCCAGCTGGGCCCCTCCTGCCCTTCCGTCCCATGTGTATCAGCAGGCCGCTGTGTGCAGGGGGCGGTATGTGGGTGTGGGAGTGTGTGGTGGATGTGGGGGGGTGTGTGCACGTGCGCACATGTATACACACACATGGCATCATGCTAGCACAGGGAGGCAGGGTCCTCTCCACCGTGGAGTCCTCTCTGCCTGGGCTTCTTCAAGACTCCCATCCCTGTGACCAACATGTAGTGGGGGATCCATAAGGTTGCAGGGATGGGTGGCTGGCTTGCCAGGGGCTGGGGTGCCCACTGCCATGCACGGCACCCCCTGGCTACACACTCAGTGGACACCGAGGGTTGGCCCTTGCGGAGCTGAGTATCCCACCCGTATCTGCTGTGGCCCACTGGCCATGATCATTCAGTCATTCAACAAATGTCTTCTCAGCAGCCGCTGTGCCTGCCCAGCGCCACTCTGCCCGCTGTGATGAGCAGACACACCCCCTCATGGGCCCCAAGGACCTGCAGGGGCTCCCCAGCACTGCCCTGGAAAGACCCGAAAGGCCCAACCCTGCTTGGGCACTGCACTCCCTTATGCCAGCCACACACCCACGCAGGGACCCGGGCACCAGTGTCATCTCCATTCTACAGAGGGAACCTGAGGCCAGGACATGATGTCCTTTCTTTTAGGCCATGCCACCAGTGACAGCAGGAGACCCTCCAGTCTCCAGAACTATGAGTAATAAATTTCTTATTTGTAAATCACCCAGTACATGACTGTTTTTTTTTTTTTTTTTTTGGCCATACCACGTGGCCAAGATCTTAGTTCCCTGACCAGGGATGGAACCTGGGGCCCCAGCAAGCGTGCCAAGTCCTAGCCAGCGAACCATCAGGAAATCCCCCGCGTTCTGTTACAGTGGCCAGAACAGACGAAGACATTCCCTAAAATTTGAAGACCCGGTACGCGGCGGACCTAGCGATTCTGGTTACAAACCACCTGAATGCTACACAGGCAGGTCCACGTGCGCCTCCCCTGCAGCCTGGCAGGCCCCCAAGGGCAAGGACACGCCTGTCTCAGCTCTGGCCCAGCGGCAGTCCAGAGCCAAGAAGGGGTTCCCTGGGAGTCTGTGGAGTGAATGAGTGAATGAGCTGTCCTCCTGTGTGGCTGGCCAAGTCCCCTGTCACTCTTGTACTCAGTTTCCCCTATGTACAACAAGGAGGCAGGACACCAGCCACGGTCAGCTTTCACAGCCCGTCCCCCACCCCAAGTCCTCCTGAGCAGTTCCTGTGTGCTGGGTGGTGGGGGGGGTGGGGCCCTGCCCCGCCCCTAGACAAGGCCTGGTGGTTCGCACTCCGCCTTTCTCTCTCAGTCCTACTCCCATTCTTCCTGTTGCCACTGGCTTCTTTCTCGGGGTCCATGAGTGAGGGTACCCCCAACGGTCCCCCTGCAGGGACCTAACCCTGACTCTAATGTGTAGGGACCACTCCCAGCACCGCAGCCACACTCCATACCCCCAGTCTGCCCCTGTGGTCCCAGAGGCCCCTCCTGGGAGGGGGAGGTGCTCTGGGTCCCAGGGCTGCCCTCAAGAGCCTGGTGCAGGCCCAAGCTGTCATCATCCCTCTTCTCCAGGTAGGGGACTGGCTGCAGTAGTGAGAATGGGGACAGACTGAGCCCACCCCTTCAGTGTGCTGCCTCTGGCTCTGCTGCTTGAGGTTGTTTATATCCGAGAACAAACCCAAAGCTCTCGTGATGCATGAACCAAGATAGGCTGGTCCTGGGCAGGGGGTGGGGTGCAGGGCGGTGGTACAGATTGTGGGGATCGGCTCGGGGTCCTGCCCCTTCCTACCTGATCTGCCACACCAGCCGCAGTGCCGTTGCTGAGCAGAGAAAAGGTTTCCAATTCCTGCCAGAGATTGGAGAGAGACAGGAAGAGATGGCGATTCTGCAAAGGTGTTCAGCTGCTCCCACCAGCTGGGGCTGCAAAGGAGCCCCAACCAGGCAGGTGGGGTCTGCGGTGCCCCCCCAAGCTTCCTGCCCTCAGGCTTGCAGGGAGTTACCCGCCCTACATCTCTGAGTTCTGTTTTGATGTTTTCTTCCTACAACCATGACCAGGGCAGAGGACTTCTAGGCACACACTTCCTGTGTGTGCCCGGCACAGTCTCAAACACTCTCTCCCTGTGATCCTCCCATGAGCCCTCTATTGTTGTTTACTTGCTAAGTGTGTCCGACTCTTTGTGACCCCATGGGCTGCAGCACACCAGGCTTCCCTGTCCTTCACTGTCTCCTGGAGTTTGCTCAAACTTGAGTCCACTGAGTTGGTGATGCCATCCAACCATCTCATCCTCTGTCGCCCTCTTCTCCTCCTGCCCCCAATCTTTCCCAGCATCAGGGTCTTTCCCAAGGAGTTGGCGCTTCACATCAAGTGGCCAAAGTACTGGAACTTTAGTTTCAGTAGTTCACTGAGCCCTCTGAGAGGGAACATGATTATCCCCACATCCCAGACGTGGAAAAGAAGTGGGAGAGAGAGGAACGAACTTGCTCCAGGTCACAGCAGAGACTCTAGAGCCATACCCTCTCCTGATGTGGTTTTCTGGCCCAAAGTAGGAGCCAAATGAATACATGTGGATGTGAATGAGCCAAATAGATACCGACAATTCAAACATGCACCACACAGGGGTTATTTGAGAACAGGAGGCTGAAGGACACTAGTGTCAACTGAGGCCATCTCTGGGATGTTAAGGTCGGCCAGGACAGGGGACTGAGCAGGCTTTAACAGCTGGTGTCTAGGGTGAGCTGGGAGCTTTGGCTGTTCTTTCCTCTTCCGAGAGGCTCTGAAAGTCGTTCCAGGGCTTTCAGCCAACAGACAGGGAAGATTACCTGCTGTCACCTCCTCTGTCCTGGCCTGGCCCCAGCACCCCGCACCTATGTCTCTCAAAGGCGCCTGGCCCCCCTCAACACATCTCCCCACCCCCAGCCCCACCCAAGCCCCAGTGCCCAGGGCCCACCTACCTGGGGCCTCTTATATGCCTTCCGAACTCGAAGCCCAAGCTTCTGAGCCAGCTCCTGACCAAGCTGAGTTACACTTTCATCCTGAGAAGGCAAGACACAGGGTAAAGGGCGGTGAGTTTGCTCTGACTTGTGAAGCTGTCCTCTAAACGCTTGTGCAGCCCAGCAAAGGGGGCATGGGGTCCCCATTACCCCAGGTTATGGATACGGAAGTGAGATCCTGGGAGGGGACGCTAGCTCCCCAGGTCACACAGCCGGTGCGTGGGGGCTGGGGCCAGGAACCCATGCTTCTCCGTTCCCTTTATTATGGGGACTAGAAAGGAATACATTTGAGGTTTCATTTCAATATTATCTTTTTGTTTCCACAATTCAAGTAGCAGTCACTGCAGAAGGCAGAAATGTCAGAGAGGGAGCAAGGACTCCCCTGGACCCTCATCCCAGACTCCCACCCCCACAGGGGGAGCTTAGCCAACAAGGGTGCTGTGTGTCCCTACAGATCTCAGCTAGGGACTCACACACGCGTGGATGACAAAGGATGTTTAGTTTTGCTTTGTGGGGATTTTCTCTTTCTTTTTGTATATAAGTGAGATTACATTATAGTTGTTGCTTGTTCTACAACGGGCTTCTTTTATCACACAGTGTCTTGGAGCTCTCTGCAGGTGAGGACGAGGCACCAACGGACAAGGCCGAGTGAAGTCTAGAAGGCGCCTGGCCCACGGCTGTGCTCAGTAGTGGCACCCAGCACCCCTTCAGGACCCTCCAGGTCCATACCACTGTCTGTGTGCCAGGCTGGAGGCCAGGGACACCGCAGTCACAGGGCAGGCGGGGGCCCCAGGCCTCCCCAAGGCTCCAGTCCAGTGGGGAGACCAGTCAGTAACAGAGAAACGGCGACTGCAGTCCTGGCTTCAGATGGGCATTGGGGACGCTGTTCGTTCATCCACGTCCCCACCTCACTGAGATCTGGGTCACCTCTGGTCCTGACGCCCAGCAAAGAGCAGGGCCCGCTCAGCGTTTGCCCGGGAAAATGGGGGAATTCTCTGATTCAAAGGCAGAAGTCCTTGTGTGGGTACGTCCCTCTGGGGAGTTACCAGCCCTCACAGGTCTGGCTCCCTGGCCTGTACAGCGAGGTGAGAGCCACCCTCCTCCTATAAGAAGGCAAGCCCAGGACCCAGATGTGGACCTGCTGCAGATGCTGAAGAACTTGGTGGAGATTGGGACTAGGTCATAAGAGAGTAAGCTGAATTGGAGAAGCAAGAATAATAAACAGAAAGTATAACAACAGTGAGTGTTCTGAACTCTTACTGTGTCCAGCCACTGTGCCCGCTGCCCTGTATGACTTTCTGATTTCGTCCTCAGCACAGCCTTATGGTGCATGGTATACCATCACCCCTGCTTCATGTCATCGCCCCCACTTCAAAGAGGTGCAAACCAAGATTCAGAGGGGCTAAGCCCTGTGTCCAAGGGCACAGAGCTCGTAGATAGCAGGCCCAAGATTAGAACCCAAACCCAGAGCAGTTCTCTGGCACTGACATTCCTGATCACCCTGCCTCCAGCCTCGTCTCTGCTCTGCCCACTCAAATCTTTCTTGCTTCTTCCAGCCCCACTCAAGCCCTGCCTCCTCCTGGGAGCCCTCCAGGATCCTGATCACTCCTGAGAGCTCTCTTAGTCCTTTCTGGGCAGCATTTACCCTTCTCCCTTTCACACCCACGATTCCAGAGACAAAGTGGGACGGGCACTTTATAGACATGGAGCTGATCTGCAGAGAGGGGAGGAGGGGCTTTGCCAGGATCATGCCAGGCTCCGTGCAGCCAGGCCTAGACCTCAGGGCTGTTTCCACGTGTCTCCCTCCAGACTGTGGGTCCCTGGAAGGCACAGAGCTGGATACTCCATGGGTGCTTCATAAGTATTTGTTAAGTTGATGGATAAATGGGGAGGGGACATGTGCCCAGCTGTGCATGAGCTGGGGCAAGCAAGACCTTTGACTGGATTTTCCCATTGACCTTCCCCACCTAATGACACCCTGGACGTCAGGATCCCACACACACGACACCCCCATTAGGTGCTCACTGCAACCCTGCACTCTTGGAGAGGGGTGGAGATTAAACAGTCAGACTGCTCAGGCTTCCCTGGTGGCTCAGTGCCAATGCAGGAGACGTGGGTTCAACCCCTGATTCGGGAAGATCCCACATGCCCCGGGGCAGCTGAGCCCGTAAGCCACAATTACTGAACCTGTGTTCTAGAGCCCATGCTCCCAACTTGAGTAGCCCCCACTCGCCGCAACTAGAGAAAGCCTACTCAGCAACGAAGACCCAGCGCAGACAAAAACAAATAAAAGTGAAAGTCGCTTAGTCGTGTCCAGTTCTCTGCGACCCCACAGACTCTACAGTCCTTGATATTCTCCAGGCCAGAATACTGGGGTGGGTAGTCATGTCCTTCTCCAGGGGATCTTCCCAACCCAGGGATTGAACCCAGGTCTCTGGCGTTGCAGGCAGATTCTTAACCAGCTGAGCCACGAGGGGAGCCCCCATAATTTTATATATATATATGTATGTATGTATATAAAAGGAGTCAGACTATTGGGCTCAAGTCTCGACCCTGCCACCCCTCACTGGGATCTTCAGTAAGTTCCCTCCTCTCCATGCCTCTGTCTCCTCATCTTTAAAATGGGGATAATGAGAGTATCTATCTCACAGGACTCTCTCAAGGGTTAAGTAAGTTAATATAGAACCTGACTATTAAGTAAGTTAATACACAAGTATATGTTTAGCAGTGCCTGGTGTTAATATCAGCATCTCAGTGGAGGAAAGCAAGGCTCAGAGGAGTGAGGCGGTTGGGCCCAGGGAGGACGGGGAGCTGGGCCTCCGCGAGCGAGGTGGCACTCACGTGGGGCAGGGCCAGGGAGCAGCGGCTGCTGCACGCGTAGGCCTCCTTGTGGCGCCCCAGCTCGGTCAGGGCCCGCGCCTTGCGGAACAGCGCCCGGATGTTCTCGCCGTCCAAGCCCAGCGCCTTCTCGCTGTCCTCCAGCGCCTTCTCGTACAGGCCCTGCCAGAGAGGAGCCAGGGGCCACCCGTCAGCCTGTTACCCGCCCTCCCCAGCCTCCTGCCTCCACCGGGACCGAGGACCAACCTCCTCCCTTCCTCGCAGGCGGGGTGGGGGCAAGGGCTCCAGGAGACAGCTCTGGTGTTCAGACCCAATCAAGGGTGTTTGTTGTCCAGCCAAGGGGCCCTGGCAGGACATGAAGGGGAAGGGCCTTCAAATTCTACAGTCATGAGCCCGGCCACTCAGAAGACCACGGACTGCGAGTAACAAGGGCATCTCCAGAAGAAGCGACATCAGAAAGGCTCAGCACACAGAACACAACATGAACGGGCATCTGGTAGACCTGTTTATCCAGCCCTAACTCCCTAACCCTCGGCAGAGCCCACTGCAGAGCCCCATAGGATGTGGGGAATGACTGAGGCCCTGAGCGAGGACAGGGAAGAGGAGAAGGCTGGAGCTGCAAGAATGAGGGAAAGGCAGAACCTGAAGTCTGGAGAAAGGAGGAAGGTGGTGGAGGATGGGGAGGGGGTTTGCAGAAAGAGATGGTGATAAGGGCGGTGGTCCTCAGCTCTGATGGCCCACAGTCTCCTGCCAGGGCCCAGGCCGTCCCGAGAACCTAACTTAACTCATCTGGGGCAGGGCTTGGGCTCCACATCATGCCAACACTTTTTATTATGTATTAGTCCTTTAAAAGCTCTCCAGGTGAGTCCATTGTGTGCTGGGGTTGAGAGCCCTGGGAGCAGAGGGCGGGGGCGAGGGGCATGGGGGCGGAGCAGCCACCGGGGCGTGTGGGTGGGACCAGCGGGTGGGGGGAGCTCACCATGGTGAAGTAGCAGGCGGCCCGGTTGACGTGGAGCTTACACAGCAGTTCCCTGGGTAAGGCCACCTGGTCAGAGGCGGCATAGTCGGCCACATTCAGCCCCTCCATGTACTGCACCAGCGCTTGCTTGTAGTCCTTCTCCCGGAACAGGTCATTGCCCTCAGCGAACAGGTTCTGCACCAGCTTGAGCAGAAAGGCCTGCCGGGGCAGGGGGTGAAGATAGGGGTGCTCAGGGGGTCTTCCGCACCCAGCTCTGGCCCTGTCACCCAAGCCCCGTGTCTCCCACCAAGGACACCCTGGCCTTTGCCTTGCCCCAGCCCAGCCCCTGATGCTCACCTCATATTCTTCTTGCTTTAAGGGTAGGGTCGACCTATGGGAAAGGACACAAGGTTCTCAGCTTCCCAGAGACCCAGGAGCCAGAGCCACAGGTTAGAGACCGTGCCTGGGAGCTGGTTCCCCCAGCTCAGACCCCAGACATCACCTTGTGGATTGAGATGAGAGGACAGCAGTTGGTTTTTTTTCCCCTAAATCAACACCATGCTGGCCTTCTCTTTCCTACAAAACGGTAGTGGAAGGTCCTGCTTCTGCCCCAGGGCCTGGCAGCCAGGCTTTCCCAGGTGCTGCTGTGGTTGTTCAGTCGCTAAGTCATGTCCAACTCTTTGGCGACCCCATAGACCCCATAGAGTAGCACGCCAGGCTCCTCTGTCCTCCATTATCTCCCAGCATTTGCTCAAATTCATGTCCATTGAGATGCTATCTAACCATCTCATCCTCTGATACCCCCTTCTCCTGATGCCTTCAATCTTAGGATCGGGGCTTTTCCAATGAGTTGGCTCTTCGCATCAGGTAGCCAAAGTATTGGAGCTTCAGCTTCAGCATCCATCCTTCCAATGAATATTCAGGGTTGATTTCTTTTATGATTGACTGGTTTGATCTCCTTGCAGTCCAAGAGACTCGCAAGAGACTTCTCCAGCACCACAATTCAAAAGTATCAATTCTTTGGTGCTCAGCCTTCTTTATGGTCCAATTCTCACACCCATACATGACCACTGGAATAACCATAGCTTTGACTGTATAAACCTTTCCGGGTGCACATTGCTGAGAAGGAGCTCTGGCTGGCTGTCCTCTGCCTAAGAAACCAGTCCCTGGGAATGACCATGTTCCCGCAAACCAAACTTGCAACTTCAGATTCGCAGGCAGCACCCAAAGTCTACCTCGGGGGCCATTCATTTGGGAGTCTCTGCACTTCTTCTGTCCCTGCCCACAAGACACACACAACCCCAGCCAATGCCCAGCACATAGAACCTAACCCTTCCTGCCAGACTCAGCAAAGCAGGGGGGTCCTTAGGCACCCTTTCCTGTCTGTGAGCTGCCAAAACAATGCCAGCTCAGAACAGCTGAGACCAGGAGAAAGTGTGAAAGAAAGGAAGAGAGGGGAAGGGCCTTCAGGGAGAAAGCAGAAAGCATGAGCCCAAGGCACATTTGTGAGGCTACAGGGCAGCACTGGAAGGGAAGCTGGGGTTTGTCTTCTGATCTCTCATGTCACAGAGGGGAAATCAGACATTCAGAGAGGGGTAGTGACAGGCCCAAGGTCACACAGCAGGTCCAAGCCAGGGCCAGAGAGCAGGGCTGGGGCTCCTTCAACTGCCTGGAGCCACTGTGAATACCTGTGCAAAAAAGAACAGCTTAGGGACTTCCCTGGTGGCTCAGACGGTGAAGAATTTGCCTGCCAATGCAGGAGATGTGGGTTCGAACCCTGGGTTGGGAAGATCCCCTGGAGAACGAAATGGCAACCCACTCCAGTATTCTTGCCTAGAGAAATCCATGGACAGAGAAGCCTGGCAGTCTACAGTCCATGGGGTCGCATGGAGTAAGACATGACTGAGCGACTAACACAGGGACTTCCCTGGTGGTCCAGTGATTAAGACTGTGTTTCCAATGCAGGGGGCATGGGTTCAATTCCTGGTTGGGCAGGTAAGAGCTCATATGTCATGGAGCAGTCAAAAACAAAAAAAAAAAGGCAGCCTAAGCTGGTGAGTGACAAGTGGTGAGTGGAGACCCCGGAGGTCCCCTGTGGGGAGGGGGAGGTGTCCCTGACTATGACAGTGGGGCCAGCCACCCACCCTCTCACTCGCCGCCCACCATCAGAAACCGGGCCTGTCCCTCCTCGCTCAGCCGTAGACGCCCGCCGCTCTCCTCCTAATTCATCTTCCACCTCCAGCCTCAGCTTCATCTTCAGTAGGTCACACTCTGTCCTTAAGGTCACCTTATTCTGGTGTTTAAGGCTCTACACAAGCCCGTCACCCACCTGTCCACATCACTTCATGGCTCCTATGGTGTTCGGTGCCCAGCAAAGCACACGAGGTCGGCACACGAGGAAACAGCCATTTCTAAAGGAGCAGGTCTGACTGTATAACCTGTAGTCCCTCAGGAGACCAACGTGTGGGCTCCTGGGAGGGTGACCCACTGCTATACCTCCTAAGAGTTCCCCTTTAGGAAGAGGAAGGAGGACACAGAGCTAACACTGACCCCAAGCACAACGATCTGGAGAAGGAAGGGGCATTCTCTCTGTTTCGCAGACGCTGAGACCACAGGAAGCAGGGGCACCGGGATGGGGGCTGAAGTCTGGAGCTTGGAGGTCCAGTTACGCAGAAATCAGTGACTTGAAGATAGAATTCTTACGACAGACAGGATTCCCAAGGCCTGCCTTGTTCTCCAGAATGGCCTCTGAGCAAAACTTGGGCATTTGACCAAGATCAACGCTCTCCCCCAGATGGAAGATGAGCCCCCTGCGAAGAAGGGTGAAGCCACAGCTCTGAGCTGGCAGAAGCCAGGAAAAGTGGCCGTTTTGCAAGTTGAGGAAGGAGCGCGTGTTGTGAGAATATAAATACACAGCAGATCACGTGTGTGTGTGTCTGTGTGTGGAAAAGGACCCAGCTTGTGCTGAAAAGGCAGGTCGCATTTTGCAGGTCTGCGTGAGCACAAAATCAGGGAGTATGTGAGGGTTTGTGGGCCTTTTCCGGTGCCTCAGCAGTAAAGAATCTGCCTTCAGTGCAGGAGACACAGGAGATGTGGGTTTGATCCCTGGGTCAGGAAGACCCTCTGGAAGAGGAAATGGCAAACCATTCCGGTATTCTCGCCTGGAAAATTCCATGGACAGAGGAGCCTGGCAGGCTAACAGTCCATGGGGTCGCAAGAGGTGGACACAGCTGGGCTACTAAACAACAGTGAGGGTTCGTACGTGCAAACTCCAGTTTTGTAGGCAGTCATTTAAGATAAAGAACACAAAATGAGAAATGAAGAATTGCTAGGCAGTCTTTCAGGGCTTTGGAAAGAACTCTTGCAAATGAGGGGCTGAGAGCTTACACTTCATCGGAGTCACGATAAACGTGCCTCTGAGGGTCCATTTCAGAGAGAGAAAAGAGTTAATAAAAATATTTTGTGTGTAAAGAAAAAGATGAAAAAAACTAACACGGCATATGGGTACCGGGGCAAATAATGGAAAGATATTTGGGTTTTGGAGTCCGCAAGACCCAGGTTAGAATTCCGTCGCTTAGTAGCTGTGTGACTAAACCAATTTCTTAACCTCTCTGAGCCTCAGCTTTCTCATCTGCAAAATGGAGATAAAACCACCTGCTTAACTGAACCGTTGTGAAGATGAGAGAGACAACGGATGTGAAGGGCCCAGCATGGAATGGAAAGACGTGCTCAGCAAGCAAAGACTACTGACTTATTATGGGATGTGCACACAGACAAGCAAGAGAATTAACAGGGAGCGTAGGAGCATGCGTGGACAGGGAAGGTAAAATGATATGCTGGACAAGACCACAGGGTGGCCAGGGTCGGGTCAAGAAGTGTGTGCACGTGTGGAGATCATGGCTCAGGGTTAGGAGCACCCCCAGCTCCCGCCCCGCCAGCCCCTTCCCAACCTGTCCCACCTCCTCACTCCCCAACACACAGGGCAGCCTGAACAACAAAAGCTCAGTAAGCAAGAAAAGGGAGCCCTGGAGATGTGCCACCCTCCGAGCCGCCCCCCGCCCCACCCCAAACACACACTCACTGAATGAACTGCAGCCCCTTCTCGATGTCCGCCTTCCGTCTCTGCCTCTCCATCAGTCTCTGCGGAGAGAACGCCGTCCATCAGGAATTCAGCGGGGCTGGTCGCCGTCCACCCGCGCCTCCCCACCGTATGTTCCTTCACTCCCTGCTCACCCCATCTCACAGGGTGTCAGGGTGTCCCTGAGGGCGGTGACCCATCTCGGGGGCCACACAGACCTCCACCACACAGCTCTCCATCCACACCTGCACCCCCCGGACCCTGAGTTTGTACAGCACCTTTGATGGACAGGGGGGTTCGTGAAGGCCACCACCCCTTCCCCATACATGGCTGGGGCTGCCAAACTGCACAGGACACCCTCAAGTTCAAGGGGAAAGTTGTGCTTTACCAGCAAGCACAGTTTAGAGAGAAGAAACACAGAAAATGTCAGCATGGCCATGATTACAGCTACAACGTAGCATCACATGTGGGCGAGGCACTCTATCAGGCTCACTGAATCTGCCAGGAGGTGGGTATCTACTTTTTTTTTTTTTTTTTTGCGGTATCATGTGGCATATGGGATCTTAGTTCCCTGACCAGGGATTGAACCCATGCCCCCTGCATTGGAAGTATAGAGTCTTAACCACCAGACCACTAGGGAAGTCTTGAGGTGGGTGTCACTTTGTCCCCATTTTACCAGGAAACTGAAGCTCAGGGCGCCCCCGTCATAAGCTGGCTGGCCTCCACCACACCAGGCCGCGGTGGCCTGGTACCCGCGCCGTTTTGGTAAGGTGGTGTGAATTCCCCAGGTTATGGATGAGGGAAGACCGAGGCTCAGAGAGGCTGAGGGGTGGCCCCAGGCTGCAGAGCAAATGAACGGCATTGAACTTGTGCAGGGATCTGCTCCAGAGATGAAGGGAGTGAGAACGGAAGGCGGGGGTGCTTCAGGAGAAGGGAGGCGCAGGCAGAGCAGCTAGGGGTCTGGTACCCCCAGGGTGAGGGCCCCCCTCCTCCCCGGGAGCTGGAAGCTCCTGGCCAGATCCAAACAGCCTGTTGGGCTCCTCCTCCATGCCACCATGGAGCTCAGCTGATCCCGCCCAGTGACAGCCCCGAGGGGGCCAGGCCTACCCCAGGGGAGAAACTGAGTCTGGGGCACTCACTGCCCCACTGCCCAGCACTTTCTATCCCAGCCACTCCCAGGCCCTTTCCAGGCTCTGCCCATCAAACCATTACTGTGAGAGGATTCAGGCAAGGCTGGGGGATGGGACAGCTGGGGACTGCAGGACCCCTCCAGCTTCATATCTCTGCCCCGCACAACATCTTCAGAGAGCTGATATGCAGACACAGGGAGAGGCTCCTCACTGCCTCACTGGCAGAGGTCTAAAAAAGTATAAAAAACACCTAACTACTTTGGAGAGGCAGCAAGTGTACCAAATTGATACTTTCTAAAAATTCTCTGCTTCCTTGTTCTTTATTCCCCACCCCGGGTTCGACCACCTTGTCTTCACATAAGGTAAGCGGGCAGGGGGTCACTATCCCCATTTTTCAGATGAGAAGAGTGAGATACAAAGAAATCAAGTCTCTTTCCCAAGGTCACTTAGCCCGTGGCTGGAACCCAGCTCGTCAGAGGCCACAGCCCTACCCACACTCCAAGCTGTGAGATGCCGTGTGGCCCAGGTCGGGCAGGGTGGCCCTGAGGCACAAGGAAATGGATGTGAGCATTAAGAGCGAGAGGTTCAGGCCACGGGAACCTCACTCCTCCCGCCGGATCTTCAGGCTCTCAGGGCAGCGCTGCTTACACCCGTTCCCACTCCAGGCAGGACCGGGGCCACTGGCAAGCACTCACTATGTGTCTGCTGGCCCTGCCAGGGCCTTGGGCAGCACTCTGGACTCAGACCCGGGTGTGAGGGCCAGCATTTGCACATCACGTGACTCTGGATCTTGGTCATGTGCCTGCCGGACAGGGAGAGTGGGGCTGATGGCGCTCCCGACGCACTGGCTGTCATGGGTTCAGAAGATGACACGTGCGGAAGGCCTGGCTCGGAGCAACAGTCCAACAACCGTTCGAGTGTGTGTCATCCACTCCCTCTTCCAAAGACGCTGCGAGTGTTTACTAGGATGGACCCAACCGCTGAGACCCTGTTCTCTTGCAGGAGGCGGGCAGCCCTGGCCCCAGGCTGCCCGCACCTCCCAGAGCGGGCCTCTTGGTCGGTCTCCTGGCCCTCTGTGTCCCTGTCTATGATACAAGCGCTCATCATCCTTACATCCACGCCCCACATCAGGGCTCCAGCCAGAACCTCCAGGCTTTTCCCTTCTGCCTTTGCTGCCATGCTCCTACATCCGCCTTGTTAATGAAACTCCATCCATCCTTTCAAGCCCGGTTCCTCCATGGAGCTGCTCCTACTCTCTCCAACAGCACTATCACACACTCAGTTATCCCATTTCCTGGGAGCCTGGGGTCAGACCCAACCCTTGCCCTGGAAGACAGGCTCATTGGGTGCAAAGACAACAGGGCAGCCCAGCACTGGCCAAGAAGCTGGGGGAGAGTGGGGGATGGGAGGGAAGAAGGACCATGCAGGCCTGGACCACCAGCAGCCCAGGACGTGGCCAGAGTATCTACCCCCAAAGCTGCCATGCCCATGGCCACCACACTCATGGTCTCCCCATCCGTCCCTCCCCACCACCTGGGGTGTTGCCTGCCCCCACTTCTTCAATGCCATCACAGGGGTCTTTGAAACCACAGATCAGACCCCGTCTTCCCCAGCTGAGAGCCTCTCTTGATCTTTGCTGGTCAACTTCCCCACACCAGTGCACACCTCGTGGGAACACGTGCCCTGTTGCTCCCCCAATCCGACCCCCTGGGCCCCATTCAGCCCACGGTCTTCTCAGAAAACCTCGGGGGTCACAGACGCGTTTCTGCGTCAGTTCTCTAGGCCCTGAGGTCTGAACAGACTTAACAGAAACAAACGCTGCCTGTAACCATCCTAGCGGTAATTCCTGACAAATCTGAACCTCATGCCAGGGAATAAACATTCTCTTTATTCTCTGCCCCAGGCAGTATGAAGGCTCTGCAGCCCGTGGGCGTGAATGCGTTTCTCTGACCACCAAACTCCCAAAGCAGCAGCGCAGCCATGCACGTGGGCTATGCAGAGGGGTTCCGATCCCCTCTGAGTGGCAGTTTCCTGCTGTGTAAATCGGAGATTACAACTAGTGCCCACCAACAGGATTAATACACAGAAGGCACTCCTGGTACACAGGGCCTGGTACACAGCAGACAATCAATGACGGCTGTTAGGCCAGAATTCCTATGCTGAATATTCAAGTCAACACTTGCAGTATGTCCATTACATGTGGATGAGAAGAGGAGCCTTAGAAGAGCCCCCAGCCACCTGTGACTCACTGGAGAAATGCCGCCCCGTTGTGGGCCTGTTGAGGATTCAGCAATGAGCAAAGGTGACAAAGTCTCCCCTTGTTTATAGAGCACATGTTCTGGGGAAGGAGGGACACCACACTTAGATTTAGAGGACTTTGGTGGTCCAGTGGCTAAGACTTCCAATGCAGGGGGCCTAGTTCAATCCCTGGTCAGGGAACTAGATCCCACACGCTACAGTGAAGATCAAAGATCCTGCGTGCCGTATGCAATGAAAGACTCGGTGCATATGTGCCACAGCTTTCTTATCCATTCATCTGCTGATGGACATCTAGGTTGCTTCCATGTCCTGGCTATTATAAACAGTGCTGTGATGAACATTGGGGGAGCAACCTAGATGTCCATCAGCAGATGAATGGATAAGAAAGCTGTGGTACATATACACAATGGAGTATTACTCAGCCATTAAAAAGAATACATCTGAATCAGTTCTAATGAGGTGGATGAAACTGGAGCCTACTATACAGAGTGAAGTAAGCCAGAAAGAAAAACACCAATACAGTATAAGATCAGATCAGTCGCTCAGTAGTGTCCGACTCTTTGCGACCCCATGAATCGCAGCATATATATGGAATTTAAAAAGATGGTAACAATAACCCCGTATATGAGACAGCAAAAGAGACACTGATGTACAGACCAGTCTTTTGGACTCTGTGGGAGAGGGAGAGGGTGGGATGATTTGGGAGAATGGCATTGAAACATGTATAATATCATATATGAAACAAGTCGCCAGTCCAGGTTCAATGCACGATACTGGATGCTTGGGGCTGGTGCACTGGGATGACCCAGAGGGATGGTTATGGGGAGGGAGGAGGAAGGAGGGTCCAGGATGGGGAACACATGTATACCTGTGGCGGATTCATTTTGATATATGGCAAAACCAATACAATATTGTAAAGTTAAAAAAAAAAAAAAAGACTTGGTGCATCCAAATACATTAATAAATACATATTTTTAAAAAATCAAAGGAACAAATAGATTTAAATCATAATAATGAAGGAGAAAATAAGGAGATAGAGTTACAGGGTGCTATAATTATATAGGGGACTCAGGAACAGAGACCTCAACGACCAGAGGGTACAAGTCATTGTGAATGTTTGGGGGAAAGGAACAGTGGGTGCAAAGGTCCTGAGGCAGAAATTGGTTGGCGTATTTGAGGAGGAGCAGGGAGGCCAGTGTGGATGGACCGGGGTGGGTACTGGGGAGCATGGCGAGTAGGAAGGCTCTGCCCTACATGAAAACGTGTTGTCATTAAACAAATGAGACTTACTTAAATTTCACTACGACCCCATCAGGCAGGAAAATAGTGCTTCCAAGAGGCTAGGGAAGTTGTTCACGACCATGTAGGGATGGTGGGGCCTGGGTCAAAAGGCTTGGAGAGCTGGGCCTCAGACAGCTGCCTTAACAAATGCCAGGTGAACAAAGACAGGCCCCCACCCGCCGCCAGCCCCAGGAAGCACCGAACGCCCCACATGCCTCCCCTTTCCTCAGTTTCCCTCCCCTGTGAAGAACATTTTTACAGGTGGTTGTTGTGAATTAAATGTTTGTGTCCCCGGTCAAATGTATATGTTGAAGCCCTAAGTGTGACTGACTGTACTTAGAGACACAGCCTCTGAGGAAGGAATTCAGGTTTCATGTAGTCACGAGCAGAGGGTTCTAATCCAGTGTTTTGTTCTGGCAGACTGTCTAGACGAATATAGATTTTGGTACTGAGAAGTGGGGTGCTGCTATAACAAACACTAAACATATGGAAGCGGCTTTGGAGCCGGTTGATGAGTAGAGACTGAAAACGTTTTGAGGTGCATGCTACCAAAACCCCTAGACTGCCATGGAAGGACTGCTGGTAAAAATGTGTGTGTGCTCAGTGGCGTCCGACTCTTTACAACCCTGTGGACTGCAGCCTGCCAGGCTCCTCTGTCCATGGGATTCTCCACGCAAGAATACTGGACTGGGTTGCCATGCCCTCTTCCAGGGGATCTTCCCGACCCACGGATCAAATCACAGTCTCCTGCCTTTCAAAACATGGACATGAAAGGCAATTCTGGTAAGAACTCAAATGAAAATGAAGGATAGGTTACCTGAAACTGAAGGAAAGGTGATCCTTGTTAAAAAGTGACAAAGTACTTGGCTGAACTGTGTTCTTGTGTTTGGTGGAGGGTAGACTTTGCAAGTGATGAAAGTGGGTATTTAGCAGAGGAGTATAGAAGCAGCGGCACGGATCTAAGCCACGTCTAAGCCAAGTATAGAAGTGTTGTCACGGGGCCTCCTTATTGCTTATGCTAAAATGCAGAGAAGAGAGATGAATTGAAGAAGGGATTGTTTAACAAAAGGAACCAGGACTATCCATATCTATAGCCATAATGTATCCATATTGCAAAAAAAAAATGAGGAGTGTTCTGAAAAGCACACCAGAACAACTGTTTGGTGTGTGGCTGAACAACTGTTTGGTAAGGAGATTAGTACGGATCAAAGCAGGCATCAGCAGAAATCAGAAACAGAGATGGGATTATAGCAGCAGAAATAATGCCAGTCTGAACTGAAGGGGACAGAGAAAACTGAATGACAGAATGAAGGCAGGCTGTCATTAAAAAGAACGAAATAATTCCATCCGCAGCAACATGGATGGACGTAGAGATTGTCATCCTGAGTGGAGTAAGTCAGACAGAAGGAGAAACATTGTAGGACATCCCTTATAAGTGGAATCCAAAAAGAAATGATACAAAATGAACTTACAAAACAGAAAGAGACTCACAGACTTAGAAAACAAACTTACGGCTGCCAGATAGTTAGGGACTTCGGGAAGGTCATGTACATACTGCCATATTTAAAATGGATCACCAACAAGGACCTACGGTAGAACACATGGAACTCTGCTCAATGTTACATGCCAGCCTGGATGGGAGCGGGTTTTGGGGGAGAATGGATATGTGTGTGTGGCTGAGTGGCTTCACTGTTCACCTGAAACTACCACAACACTGTCCACAGGCTATACCCCAATATAAAATAAAAAGCTTGAAGTCTGGGGGGGGAAAAAGAGATCATTTTTCTTCTTGAGCTTAAAGGAAAAAAAAAAGAGTGAAGAGAAGGCTGTAGGACTTCTGAAATTCTACAGGACAGGACAACAGAGGTATGTGGCTACAAACATGCTCTATTCTTTAAGAAAAAGGAAATATAACCCTAAGGTGATTCAGGGATCATCAGGGCCGCTTGCTCTATTTCAAAGGGTGAGGCCACTGCTTCCTTTTCTACAAGCCCAGAGTCTTGGGGGTGGGGGGGCAAAGTGCTGGCAGAGCTGTGGGGGTGATGCTGCGCCCCAGGGGCCCAGGAAGGAGGAACATCGAACCAAAGAAGATGCTTCTCAAGCCTTAAAATTGAATGGAATTTGCCCCCCTGGGCTTTGTACATACTCGGAACCTGTGACCTCTTTCTTCTTTCCCATGAATCCCTTTGAGAAGGAGAATGTGTGTCCCACGCCCGTCCCACCACTGTGCTTTGAAAGCTTGTGACTTGCCTGGTTTCACAGGTTCACAGCCGGAGAGGAATTCTGCTTCAGGATGAATCATCCCTCTTGTCTCAACCACATCTGATTCAGATGAGACTCTGGACTTGAGAGTTGATGCGGGAACAAGTTGATAATTTGGGGGTTAATGCGATGGAATGAATCCATTTTGCATGTGATGAGACCATGAATTTTGGGGAAGTGGGAAGAGTAGAATCTACAGACTGAACGTTTGTGTCCCCCACAAACCACATGTTGGCAGCCCTAACCACAAATGTGACTATTAGGAAATAGGGCCTCGAAGGAGGTGATTAAGGTTAAATGAGACTATAAGGGTAGGGTCCTGGTCTGATAGGATTGATTCCTTTATTAGAAGAGACACCACACAGTTCTCCCTCCCTCTCCCTACAGGCAGGCATCACCAAGAAAAGGCCAGATGAGACCAGTGAGAAGGCAGCTAGCCGTCTGTAAGAAGGAAGAGAGTGCTCAGTAGAAACCAAATCTGCCAGCACCTTGATCTGGGTCATCTATGCTCCAGAACTGTGAGAAAATAAATGTCTGCTGTTTAAGCCCACCCAGTCTATAATATTTTGTTATAGCAGCCACAGCAGACCAAGACAGTGGTTAAAAGATCTCTGGTTCTCAGCCAAAGAGGGAGGTGAACTCCTCCAGGGTGAGGGTCAGGCACAGCTCGGAGAGCGCACTTGGTGGAAGAGCAAGGAGCACGTAAGCCAAATAAATCTTGTTTCTCTCTAAAGAAAAAAGTCCAAGGAGAAAACCAAGGCCTCAATCTCCCCAGAAGCCCACCACCGACTGGGCGGTCCCCTCCCCCCAGCTCTGGGTCCAGATTCTGGTAATTTAGGAATTCTAAGTGGGACCTGACTCAAATGGGCTCATCTCAGAAATACAGCTGTGAATTAAAAAAGCCAACAGAAAATGATTTTGTCAATATGTCAGCGTGGTATGTGACCTCACACCCAGGGGCATGCTGGTTCACATCCAAGATCTGGCTCCCTATTAACTGCATATGAGCTGCTCAATTTCTCAGTGTCTCACTTCCCTCGCCTCTAAAACAGGAATAGTAGCTACTGTCAGGGGTTGTTGTGAAAGTTCAATGACATGTTTGACACAAGATACGCATTCTGAAGGAGATCAGCCCTGGGATTTCTTTGGAAGGAATGATGCTAAAGCTGAAACTCCAGTACTTTGGCCACCTCATTGGAAGAGTTGACTCATTGGAAAAGACTCTGATGCTGGGAGGGATTGGGGGCAGGAGGAAAAGGGGAAGAAAAAGGATGAGATGGCTGGATGGCATCACTGACTCGATGGACGTGAGTCTGAGTGAACTCCGGGAGTTGGTGATGGACAGGGAGGCCTGGCGAGCTGAGATTCATGGGATCGCAAAGAGTTGGACACGACTGAGCGACTAAACTGAATTGAACTGATCTTTATTCTATAATTATTATTACTTAAAAAGAGGAGCAAAGAACATAAAACAGGAAATTCACAGGAAACACACTGCAACTACGGAGTCATGACTAGAGAAAAGCCCTCGCAACAACAAAGACCCAGCACAATAAAAAATAAATAAGATTATTAAAAGATAATTTAAAAAATAAGATGGGCAAAAAATATAAACAGGAAATTCACAGGAACATAACTCATTAAGAAAAGATACTCAGAGGACTTCCCTAGTGCTTCAGTGGTTAAGAATCCACCTGCCAATGCAGAGGATGCAGGTTCTATCCCTGGTCTGAGAAGATCCCACATGCTCCGGGGCAACGAAGCCCATGCACTGTAATTATTGAGCCCTATAGCCCTGTGCTCCACAATAAGAGAAGCCACTGCAATGAGAAGCCTGTTCTCTGCAACTGGAGAAAGCTCATGCACTGCAGTGAAGACTCAGCACAGCCAAAATAAATAAATATAATTTAAAGGAAAAAAAACACATTAAAACAACAAGACAACTCTTTTCACCTATGAGGCTAATGAAAGAAGAGAGCCTGGTCAATGAGGTGAAGGAAAGAGCAGTCTCCAACACTGTCAACGCACTCAGCCTGTGAACTGGTGAGGTCTCTGTGAAGCAACACCTACCAAAATGAGCAAGCTGCCTACCCAGCAGCCAGCATCACTTCCTCTGTCTGCACACAGCCGGGCAGGTGAACCTGCGCTGGGCTAAACCGATCATAATGGTTCTTTTCCTTACCAGTGATTGGCTTGGGCAAGGGCATGTGACATCATCCTGGCCAATAGGAAGGAGGGGAAATCAGCCAAGGGGCTTCTGGGAAAGACTTCCTTCACACTTAAAATGGGACTGCACCTAGAGGGGTCCGATGGGGAGGGAAATGGTGGGGTGGGGGTTCAAAAAGGAGGGGATATATATATATATACCTATGGCTGATTCATGTTGAGATTTGACAGAAAAAACAAAACAAAATTCTGTAAAGCAATTAACCTTCAAAAACCTTAAAAATAATAAATAAAATGGGAGTGCGGTGATAATCCCTTTTTCTGGTACTATATAACTAGAAGCAACCTTAATGTCCATCAGTAAAGAACTGGCTTAATCAAACTACTACATTATGGAATACAACCAGCTATTTAATCTATAGGTACTGTCATGGCAATGCCTCTGAACATGGTTGAGAAAGGAAAAAAAGAGACAGATTTCAGAACATTTGGGTTTGTATGATTACATCTGTGTGTAATGTGTGTTTATATAAAGAAGGCGTTTGAGGGAATATTCTCCAGTTTCACTGGTTCTTTCTGGGAACTAGGATCTGCCAAGAGGCAAGAGCACACAGACCACGTTCCCTTCTGCTTTAAATGCCTCAGCAGGGTTTGGACATTTTGCAGGGAGAAAGTATTTGCCTTGTAATCTAAAATACAAAATGAGATGACTGACTTGCGGCCAACAGCAGGACAGGGGCCAAATGGGAACCAGGAGCCTGATTTAAAACCCAGTGCTCTGGGACTGCCAAAGTATCCGTGGACTGTCCTTCCTAAGAAAAAGACCAAACCATTGACCTGGGAGCCACAAAGGAAACCCGATGCTTTTCCCGCTTTGGAGAAGGGTTTGAAGATGACAGAGTTTTAGAGACTCAGATCTTCCTCAGACCAGGCAGGGACTATGCCAGGCTCTCCAAAATCTCAATGTCTGGCCCATGTTTGACATAGAGCAAGTGTTCAGGAAATGGTGGTTTGGATGAAAAAGAAATGGATGAATGAGTATCAATTCATTCAACCCAAGCATTACATAGATAAGAATGAGTGTTGAATAAATGAATGAAGAAACTGATACCAAGATAAATTCACAATCAGGTAATAATATTTCCTCAGTGATTATGATGTTCCAGGGACTGTCATGGGGGGAAGGCAATGGCACCCCACCCCAGTACTTTTGCCTGGAAAATCCCATGGACGGAGGAGCCTGGTAGGCTCCAGTCCATGGGGTCGCTAAGAGTTGGGACACGACTGAGCGACTTCACTTTGACTTTTCACTTTCATGCATTGGAGAAGGATATGGCAACCCACTCCAGTGTTCTTGCCTGGAGAATCCCAGGGACAGGGGAGCCTGGTGAGCTTCTGTCTATGGGGTCGCACAGAGTCGGACACGACTGAAGCGACTTAGCAGCAGCAGCAGCAGGGACTGTCATGATCCCTATACACATAATACCTTTCTTTTTTTTAATATTTATTTTTAATTGGAGGATAATTGCTTTACAATATTGTGTTGGTTTCTGCCATCCATCGGCATGAATCAGTCATAAGTATACATATGTCCCCTCCCTTTTGAGCCTCCCTCCCACCCTCCCTTGTAGCTCAGTAGGTAAAGAATCTGCCTGCAGTGCAGGAGACCTGGGTTCGATCCCTGGGTTGGAAGATCACCTGGAGAAGGAAATGGCAACCCACTCCAGTATCCTTGCCTGGAAAATCTCATGGACAGAGGAGCCTGATGGGCGGCAGTCCATGGAGTTGCAAAGAGTCGGCACGACTGAGCGACTAACACTTACTCACTTACCCACCTCCCACCCCACATGATACTTTTCTTAAGACTTGCATAATCCTATGACATCGGGACTACCATCATTCCCAATCTGTGGAGGAGCAGAGGGCACAGAGAAGTTAAGTGACTTACCCAAGGTCACACAGCTGGAACTGGGCACAGCTGGGATTCAAACCTTAGCAGCCTGGCCCCCGAGCCCACGCACATGGCCGTTACCTTTAGTGTTGCCCTTTAAGCAAAGAGACCTAGCCCCAGGAACCTCCATCTGTCATCACACTCAAGTCTTTCCCACCCCTCAAAATAATTGCCTCCTCAGATCCCGAATCCCCTTCTGGCGAGCACAACCTTGATTCCCTCTCTTGGTCACATTCTGTGAAAGAGTTGTCTATTCTGTCTCCATATCCACACTTCCCACTCCACTCCCCAACTCACGACAAGCCCACGCTCATTCCACTGAGGGTGCTTGCCAAGGGTCCTTCCTCCCTGTCCCAGGGACCTCCTACCTGCTGAGTCCAGGAGGGGCCAGTTTTTCGCTGGCCTTTTCTGGGACTGCTGGCTGCATCTGCGGGTCCTTGTCCTCGTCTGCCCAGGTCCTCAGCTTCAGGGACAGTGCTCTTGGTCTCCTCACTCCACCTGCTCCCCCTAGATGAGCTCTTGCATTTCATGATCTCATGAGTCATGTCGATGACTCACAAATCTATTCCTCCCACCAGGCTCACCCCCTCCCCAATATTTCAGATTCGCGTCTTTTACCTTGTAGGAAATGCTACCCAGATGCCCAGTACCCAGGCTGCTTATGACCTCTGTGCCTTTCCTAATCCCGAACCCTCTACCTGGAATGCCCTCCCCCTCCCTACCCGCACCCCCAGCCAACTCCTACTCATCCTTTAAGACCCAGCATGGATGCCTCCGTGTTCAGAAAGTCCTCCTTGGTGCTCATTCCAGTTGAGCTGAGTGTTCTTCCGACTCAATACATTCCAGACTTAACTCAGCAGCTTCTCCCCTAATCCTGCTCCTCCTCCATCTTTCTCCAACTCTAGTCATAGATCCAACCATCATCCTTCTCTCAGTCAATCTCCGATTCCAGCTTTACCTCTGAAACACTTGTCCATGCTTCTCCCACCACCTCCACAAGCAGGCCCTCCATCACTTCTGACCATTGTGCTCCCTGCAATCTGCTGCCGTTTGCTGGTCAGGGATCTCTGTCTAATTCACATGTCAGCATCACTCCCTTGCTCAAAACCCTTCCAGATGCATGCACACACCCACATGGATGTAGGTTTAAAAAAATGTGAGGACTTCCCTGGTGATCCAGTGGCTAGGATTCGACCCTCCCAATGCAGGGGGCCCAGGTTCAATCCCTGGTCAGGGAACTAGATCCCACAGGCCACAACTAAGAGTCTGCATGTCACAGTGAAGTTCCTGAGCACCGAGCACCATACAACTAAGACTCAGCGCAGCCAAATAAATAATAAATCAATTTTTTAAAAAAAGGTGAAAAGTGAATAAGCTCTGTGGTCCAGTAATGTACCAATGTCATTTTTCTGGTTTTGATATTGGCTATATATCACCATCAAGGGAAGCAGAGTAAAGGGAACCCTTTGTTACCATTTTCACGACTTCCTGTGAATAAAAAGTTAAAAACAAACAAAACCTTCCATGACACCCACTACCAGGAGGACAAAGGCCAGGCTGTTCATCCAGGGCACACAGTGCCCGTGGCCCGGTCTGGAATGTGACATTCCAGCAACTTTGGACCATGCAGCTTCCTGTTCAAGCTGCCCGCTCTTTCTAGAACAACTCTGATTAGTGCCTGTTTCTTAAAGCTCAGCTGAGGTGGCTCTTCTACCAGGAAGGCTGTCTGCCCCAAAGTGCACCCTAGCATAGCCCCCCAAGCTCACAAGCACGGCAGCAATCCTAGTTAACTGAAAGTATGTGTTCATATTCCCATTCTCTCCCTAAACTAGGTGCTTCTTGAAGGAAGAAGCTGTATCTGCTTTTTCTCTCAGCAGCACAGAAAAAGACACTCTGAGTAAGTACAGTCTCATGAAAGCTGGAATAAAAGTGAAGATGCAGAGTTCAATCATCATTTATTGAGCACTTTCTCTTACCGGATATTATTCTGAGTTGTTTGTTCAGTTGCTAAGTCTTGTCTGACTCTTCGGAAACCCCATGGGCTGGAGCCAGCCAGGCTCCTCTGTCCATGGGATTTCCCAGGCAAGAACACTGGAGTGGGTTGCCATTTCCTTCTCCATGGGATCTTCCCGACCCAGGGATCGAACCTGCATCTCCTGTATTGGCAGGGGGATTCTTTACCACCGAGCCACCAGGCAAGCCCTGGTGAGCTTTAACTATAATGCTATACTAAGATACTATCCAATTAAAATAAATTAATTTTTAAAAGATACTATATACCAATAGAGTAAGATACTATATAAGATACTATATATAACATACTATGAGATACTATATATAACAAGATACTATATATAACATTAACAAGATACTATATATAACATTTGCTGGACTGGAAGAAACAGAAATTGGAATCAAGATTGCCGGGAGAAATATCAATAACCTCAGATATGCAGATGACACCACTCTTATGGCAGAAAGTGAAGAGGGGCTAAAAAGCCTCTTGATGAAAGTGAAAGTGGAGAGTGAAAAGGTTGGCTTAAAGCTCAACATTCAGAAAACGAAGATCATGGCATCTGGTCCCATCACTGCATGGGAAATAGATGGGGAAACAGTGGAAACAGTGTCAGACTTTGTTTTTCTGGGCTCCAAAATCACTGCAGATGGTGACTGCAGCCATGAAATTAAAAGACGCTTGCTCCTTGGAAGGAAAGTTATGACCAACCTAGGTAGCATATTCAAAAGCAGAGACATTACTTTACCAACAAAGGTTCGCCTAGTCAAGGCTATGGTCTTTCCTGTGGTCATGTATGGATGTGAGAGCTGGACTGTGAAGAAGGCTGAGCACCGAAGAATTGATGCTTTTGAACTGTGGTGTTGGAGAAGACTCTTGAGAGTCCCTTGGACTGCAAGAAGATCCAACCAGTCCATTCTGAAGGAGATCAATCCTGGAATTTCTTTGGAAGGAATGATGCTAAAGCTGAAACTCCAGTATTTTGGCCACCTCATGCGAAGAGTTGACTCATTGGAGAAGACTCTGATGCTGGGAGGGATTGAGGGCAGGAGGAGAAGGGGACGACAGAGGATGAGATGGCTGGATGGCATCACTGACTCAATGGATGCGAGTCTGAGTGACCTCCGGGAGCTGGTGATGGACAGGGAGGCCTGGCGTGCTGTGGTTCATGGGGTCGCAAAGAGTCGGACACGACTGAGCGACTGATCTGATCTGATCTGATCTGATATATAACATTAAGTATAATGCTTAATCCTTATAACACTCCTTAGGGAAATACCAGTATCACCCTCATTTTACAGATGAGGAAACCAAGGCACAAAGAAGTAACTAACCTGACTTGTAACTGACCTGCCAGGGTTAGTTACTAAGTGACAAAACTGGGCTTTGAACTCTGACAGTGGGTTCTGGGGCTCAGAGAGTGTCACCTCCCAACTCAAAAGTGCTCCCCAACTCCTGCAGGCTGCCTTCAGCCTGGACCTGCACTCCACCTCCCCTCCAACCCCCGGCACTCACTGCCCCACTGCAGTGTGCACAGAGGTTACACACCGCACGAACACTATCCGAGCTTACGTCATCTCCATGCCTGGCACTTCTCCCGACTCACCAGGCCCTTGATGGCTACCCAGAGAGACCGGGAAGGCTTTAATGCCATGGTCTCTGACCTCACTCGTCAGCTCTCCGGGTCTGCTTTTATCCCTTCCCCTAATCCTCATCCATCCCCCATCTGTCCACTGGACAACCCTGTGCTCCAGGGAAGTCACCTGCTGGGTATCCAAACACTTCTATGGCAAGAGTTTTGAACCTGGGTCCCAAGGAGAGAACTCAGGGGTCTGTGACCTTTTTTCAGGGGTCTGGGAAAACACAACTTTTTTCACAAACTTCTACCTCATACTGACCATTCCCCTCCAATTAGGATAGGAACACAGGCAAAACACCCCAAGAGCGCCAGGCACAGAAATCAGAGCTTTTTTCCCTGTCACATTTCAGCTGCTGCAGACACAACAAAATCTTGGTTCACGCTCACCCCAACTTTGAAATTATGGTAGTTACATAGACTCACTGCTAGTTCTTATTTTTTAGTGCATAAAAAGACCCAAACTGTAGTGCAAGAGCATTGATTTCCTTGGTAATCCTGTGTGTTTTTACTGTATGCATCTAGAAAGAGTATTCTGAGAAGGCATTCATGGATGCCCCAGGCTGCCTGACAGGTCTGCAGTACAGAGGGGCTTGAGAAGCCCTGCTCTCAGGATCAGGTTATTTATCCCCACAGTAATCTCAAAAATAGGTGCTCTTATTCCCACTTTCCACCCAAAAGCGAGGCCTACAAAAGTAAAGTCTTTTTATTAAAAAAAATAAAGAGACTTGGGGACTTCCCTGGTGGTCCAGTGGTTAAGACTCTGTACTTCCAAAGCAGGGGGTGCAGGTTCGATCCTTGGCCGGGGAACTAAGATCCCACATGCAGCGTGGAGCGGCCAAAAACCAAAAAATGAGGCTTGGAGGGCTCTGTGATTTGTCCAAGGCCACACTGCTCCCAGGGAAGCAGGCTGCAGGTATGTTCAGGAATGGACATGCAATGGATACCCACAGGCCTCAGCAGCCTGTAATTTGTTTCTTTTAATTGGCCACCTTGAACAGAAACCAAGGTTCAAGAAACTTGCCCCAGGCCTCCTCCAGTGCCCCACCATAAGCCAAAGTAAAAGCAAGCATCAGCAGCAAGGCCTAATCCCCACCCTCCCGCAGCACCCTGGCTCCAAAGGGCTTTGATTCAATACTTTCTTCTCCTTGTCTTTCTCCTTCCCAGCAACCTAAGGGCCCAATTGCACAGAACGGTTCAAACCTACACCTCTCTCCAGGGGACCAACGCTCTGCTCCTGCTTCTCCATCAAGACCCACCTGCTATGCTGCTAAAGTGAGACATTTGAACAATAACTTTTTTGTTTTTTTTTTTTTAATAGAAAAGTAACAGAAGCTTACTCTTGGGAGTTATGGGCATGCACACATTAAAAAAAAACAACAACAGAACTCACCCAGGGTCCCAGAGCTCTGACTAACTGCTTACTATTCTTTTTTTATTTTTTTGAGCAATTTGAAGTCACTGCTCCTGTTCATGGGAGAAGAAATCCTTGTGGTCCTAACACCTGAGCACCAAGAGTTTCATAAGCTGCTCTGCCCGCATCATGGGCTGAAGAGAGGCCAGAGCAGTGCAAAGGGCCCCGAGCTGGGTTCCCATCATAGCCCTGACCCATGGTAGCTTTCACAGCATCAGTCTGAGCCTCTGTTTTGTCCTTTATAGGATGGAGCTAATGATATCCACCTTGCAAGACTAATGATGACACCTGTGTGCTTAGTCGTGCCCGACTCCTAGAGCCTATGGACTGAGCCTACCAGGCTCCCCTGTCCATGGGATTCTCCAGGCAAGAATACTGGAGTGGGTTGCCATTTCCTCCTCCAGGGGATCTTCCCAACCCACAGATGGAACTTGCGTCTCCTGCACCGGCAGTGGGGTTCTTTACCGCTGAGCCACCAGGGAAGCCCTGCTTTCTGTCTAGGCCACTCTTTCTGGGCAAGGGCTGTTCTGGACCACTCTGCTACTACTGTTCATTTACTCAACAAACAACCACAGAACACCTTTGTGTGCAGTGGGCTCTGCTGGAGCCGAGGGAATGAGATTAATGAAGTCCCTGGCCTTGGGGAGCTTGTGGTTCAGGCGTGGAAAAACAAATAAAAAGGTCAGTGTTAAATGCACAAGACAAGCAGAGATACAGATAAGAGCGACACAGAAACTAAAATAGGGAACGTGGCAGGGAATGATGGGGGTGGGGGCGGCTGGGAGCTTAGGGAAGGCCTGTCCTGGGAGGTGGCATTTAAGAGACAAGGAGCCAGTCACGGGCACACGGGGGTTGGGTAAGGGCACACCTGGCACCGGGGGCAGCTTGGGGAATGGCCCTGAGGTGGGAACAAGCTTAGAATGTTCAAGGAAGAGACAGAAGGCCAGTTGAGGCTGTGGGACTGGAACGAGAGCAGGTCAAGCAGGAAGCAAAAGGGGCAGGGAACAGGCTGGGGCTGGTCAGAGAGCTACACGCAGGTCACTCTGTGCGAGAGCGAGCTCTGTGCTCCACGTGTGCTGGGAAACCACTGGAAGGTTTTCAGCAGAGGACTGACAATCTCATCTATTTTAAAAAATATTTATTATTATTATTTTATATATTGGCTGCGTGGCATGCAGGATCTTAGTTCCCTGACCAGGGATCAAACCCATGCCCCCTGCAGTGGAAGTACAAGTCTTAACTATTGGACCACCAGGGAAGTCCCCACAGGGTCTCCTTTGAATTTTCAGAAGAGCCCTTGGCTGCTGCCTTGGGAGTGGGTCCTAAGAGGCGAAGGTAGAAGGTTAGTTAGGAGGCTGCCTGCTGTGGTGGTCAAGGCCCAGATCAAGGCAGGCAGTGGAGAAGATTCAGGAACATTCTGGAGGTTATTCAGTATTCATGGCCATCACACCGGGTGGTCTTTATAACTTCCAAAGTTTCTTCATTTAAGTTTCAGAGCCAACCTGAGGCAGATGGGACTGAATCAGCAAGGCCACTTCACAGACCAGAAGACCGAGGCCAAGACTGAGGAGGTGCTGGCGCCCCCCTCACGCAGCTAGTGTGTGCTAGAGCGGGGAACACGAAAGCCAGGACTTTGGACCCCTCTGCCTGCAGAGGGACAGGGTTTGACACGGAATGCTCCAGAGCTTAGAGGAGCCTCTGAAAAGGGTCACAGTCTCGACCTTTGCCTGCAGCCCTCAAGGAAGTGCTTGATGACACTCGCTGGCTGACCCCAGCTCTTGGTCACAGGGTATCTGACACCTAGTTGGTCCCCTCTCTGAGTCACGCTGTGGACAGAGCAGGAAGAACTGGAGGGTGGGTGGGTCGCCCCTTGGTTTCTTTTGACTAACAGAGATTTCTCTTATGCAGGATTATCATGAGGATGAATGAAAGACTAGACACACATGTTAGATAACTAGGGTTCCAGGCAGGTAAGAAAAGAGCTCAAGCGACTCTACTGGTGGCCCAGTGGTTGAGAATCCATTGTGCAATGCAAGGGAGACAGATTCGATCTCTGGTTAGGGAACTAAGATCCCATGTGCTGCGCGGCAACCAAGACCGCACGCTCAGGAGCCTGTGTGCCACAACTAGAGAGTCCGCGTGCTGCAAGGAAAGATTCCACATGACACAATGAAGATCTTACGACTAAAACCCCACACAGCCACATCGATAAATAAATATTTTAAAAAGCAAAAGCAAAGAGCTCCCTGGAAACTGAAACAGCTTGACAGCATCTCTCTGGCAGGGCAGCTAATACCTCCAGCTCGGGCTTGGGCTCCCCCTGACCCTCCTGCTCTACCTGAGTCATATGATCTGGGAACCTTAGTCTTCTCATCTGCAAAATGGGGCTGCTAGCGGATTTGGTAACAGAAGGCGCAAGCACAGAGTAGGCACACAGCCACGTCCAGCTGTGGTGGTTGCTGGTGCTGTAGCCGCTGCGCCCATCAAGCGTGAATCTCAGGCTCTGATCCAGAGCTCAGGAACTGCTGCTGAACTGAAGTCAACTGTAGACAGCTCCTGGATGCAGAAAGGCTGCCTCCCCTTCCCTCTGGGCCTCCAAGGCCTGATGGTGAAATGGCGTTAACACACCTGCAGAAGCCATCAGGGCCCCTGCAAAGAAACAGACTTACTAGGAGAAATAAATAAGGTGGGAAGGAGCCCCATAGCTGGTGCTGACAGAGAAAAGGAAAACGAGCCCGTTTTCTATGGACCATTAAATGTGATGAAAGGAGCTGGCTTCCGTGGAGGCTCCAGGGAGCTGACACATAGCCGTCACTTCATCAACCCCAGCTAAAGTTGCAGTCAGACTTCCTCAGAGGACACCTCCATCCTCTGCTGTCTCAACTGTACCACCACCAGCCCCACGAGTCTCCTGCCTCCCTCCTGCCTAGCCTCCCCTGGTCCCCCAATGGGCCAACTCAAGAGCCAGACTGCCCCGATTTGCCCTCCAGCTCTGCCACTTATAGGATGACATTTAACCTTTCTGTGCCACAATTTCTCCATCTGTAAAATGGGGATAATTATAGCACCCACCTATATACGGCTATCATAAAGATTCAATAAGCTCATCCAGGAGAAAGCACTAATAACAGCTGGCCACTAGCTAATCGATGGATTGGTGTTTGTGAAGTTACTAAAAAAATTTTAACTCTCCTAGTTCCTCTCATAAAGAAAGCTGAGCACTGAAGAACTGATGCTTTCAAACTCTGGTGCTAGAGAAGACTCTTGAGAGTCCCTTGGACAGCAAGGAGATCAAACCAGTCCATCCCAAAGGAAATCAGTCCTGAATATTCATTGGAAGGACTGATGCTGAAGCTCCAATACTTTAGCCACCTAATGTGAAGAGTCAACTCACTGGAGAAGACCCTGATGCTGGGAAAGACTGAGGGCAGGGGGAGAAGGGGGCGACAGAGGATGAGATGGTTGGATGGCATCACTGACTCAACGGACACGAGTTTGAGCAAACTCCAGGAGATAGTGAAGGATGGGGAAGCCTGGCGTGTTGCAGTCCATGGGGTTGCAAAGAGTCAGACACAACTGGGCCACTGAACAACAAAGTTCCTCTCATATGAGTCTCCTGTCCCAATCCCCGGGCACTGGGCTTCTCCCAGAGGTTACCATAAAACATCATCACCTCTCAGAGTTCCTTTTCAGAAAAGGGAACTTGGGCCCAGAGAACCCAAGGGACCACGGTGGCAGAGCCTGACTTGAACCTGAACTCACACCTGCCACCTGCACTGTGGACTGTTCCAGACAACCTGCCCAGTCTGACTTTACACAGCCCTGCCTTTGTCCAGCTCAGCGCCTCTCCTTAGAATGCCCCTTCTCAACCCATCTTTCCAACACGTTATTCTTTTTTTTTCCTTTCCAATGTTTTAAGTGGCACTTCTTGGAAGACCTTCCAACCCCCGGGGCAAAATAAATCTTCTTCCTCTACACTGGGACATTACTCAATTTGACAAGACAATAGTTGATCGTGTCTTTCTGGCACTTCCACGGGAGCCTGGGACACAGAGGGTGAATCAGAACCAGTTTCTGTCCTTGGGAGACTTGGGTTAATCATCCGTATCTTCTCCTTTCCAAGCACAAGCTGCTCGGCAGTATCAAATCAGGTGCTGGCAGGCACCAGGAACTGAGCTCGGGTCTCCATGCTCGGGACCCAGTCTCCTTCCACCACCAATCTGCCTTCTAAAATCAGGCTTCCAGTAGCCGCCTGAGAGGACTTGCACTGGGCCAGCCCCATAAGACTATGGGACACAAGGCTGGTTTAGTGAAACTCTCTGGCCCTGGGGAGCCTGCCAACCTTTCAGCCTGGGTCCCCACCCCTAGAGCATTTGCCAGTTCAGACTGTCTGGGTCCCTGTTGTTGCTGTCCATATTTGGGATGGAGGTGGTCCAATTCGGACACCGTGTATCCCACTCAACTGTCACACAGGGCTGGCTTCAAATCCAGCCAGGTGACCTTGGGTGACCAGCCACATAAATCCTGTGTTCCTCAGTTTCTTCATCTGTGAAATGGAGATAATAATGCCTACCCCTCACGGAGCCACTAGAACAATCAGAGAAAATGTACATCAACGTCCCAGCGCAGAAGCAGTGGTGCGGAGCCCAGAATCCCCTACTTTTTCTCCACCCCAGCCACACCTCTTCATCCTTTCAAGCTCAAGATCCACCTGCTGGAGGAAACCTTCCCTAACTTTTCCAGGTTACCCTGAGAGCTCTCTCTTCTCTCCGCGCTCACCGCCTGGACCCCAGTATTGATCATCTTCTTGTTCTCTCATTGCTTCACCAGAGCTAACTTTTCTCTTTCCAGCCAGCCTTTAAGTGGCAAACTCAACCCAAGCCAACTCCACAGCATCACACTGTCCACCATAAGAGGCTCTTGAAGACTAATTTGCTAAGGTAGGCAGGGCTCTGGGAGAGGGTGAAGATTTGGAGGCAGAAAACAAGGCAGGAATCCTAACTCTGTTGTGTGACTTTCCAGGAAGACCTTCAACTCTCTAAGCTTCAGATCTCTCATCTGGAAGATTAAGATTGAAAAATGTCGAGCTGACGTGGTTGCTATGGAGGACAGATGAGAGAACATATGTGGAAGCCCTTTTGTTATAAACTAAAAAGTGCTATTTAAGGGATTATTATGTTTGGATTCTCAAATCCAAACCCACTGATGCCTCAACTGTCCTATACTTAAGGTTCAAGAGCCCAGATCATCCCACAGAGCTTCTTAGCCCCAAATAGTCCACCAAAACCCACATTCTTAATTGTTCATCCTAAACAAAAAGCCAGCAGTCATTCACAGTATCCATGGAACCTCATCCCAGTATGAACGTGCATGCATATTCAGTCGTGTCCGACTCTTTGTGACCCTGTGGATTGCAGCCCGCCAGGCTCCTCTGTCCATGGGCTTCTCCAGGCAAAAATACTGGGGTGGGTTGCCATGCCCTCCTCCAGGAGATCTTTCTGATCCAGGGATTGAACCCAAGACTCCTGCATTGCAGGCAGATTCTTTACTGCTGAGACACTGGGGAAGCCGTCATCCCAGCTCAGGGATCACAAAAGTTCTCTCCCATCCTCAGATCTCAACCCTTCTGGAACAGGTTTCTTCTTCCCAGCTTAAGGAAGCCCACACCTCAAACCTGCTCTAATTGTGATCTGCTGGGCATCATTTCTAGCTTGCAGTCCAATTTCTAAGGGAAGTAAAAATGGAGAAAGATAACCAAGGTGGGTATGGTTGTATTTGCAGAGAGGGGAAGAGGAAGACTTGGTAGCAGAATGAAAGATTCTGCTGGAATTTTGTGTCCAACAGTTGCTAAACGTACTATAATTATCCCATTTGTGTGAAGATTCAAGGATCTGCATTCTGCTATTTTCATGGAACTTGATGAACTGCAAGCTCTGAGGGAAAATGCTAAGAAGTTGGGGTTCAAAGTCTTGTACCCAGGACCAAAGTCCCAGTAAGCAGCCCCAGGGAAATGAAATCCCTGACAAAGCTGCTGGGGGCCCCCAGTCCCCCACTCTGGGCTCAGCCCCCTTCTCCAGCCCCTACTTTTCCCCACAGATGGCATGTAGGCATCACACCCATCAGAGTCCATCAGAGTGAATCCTGATTTTTTTTTTCCCCTGAGAATACTGCTTTGTCTCTGTTAAAGACCCCCAAATCAGGCACCTATAAACGTCCTAGTCAGTCAGATTTTAGGGGGAAATCAGGGAAAGAAAGGGGCAGGCCGGGAAGGGTCCTGAGGCCCGCGGAGGGTAGTAGAGGGGTCCGAGGCCGCCCTGGTGGGTGGCTCTTGGGGACCCATATTCAGGGGGCGCCCCGCAGGCACTGGAGCTGTACCCCGCAGCCCCTGCGCGCACCTGGTCAAACGAACGAATCCTCGCAGGCCTAGGAGTCCTGGGACCGATCCCACGACCGGAAATGCCCCCCACCCAGACCGCGCCCCCCTTTCCTGCCGCCCTCTCCCCCGGGCCGGGCCGCAGGCCCCGGATCCCCGGGCTCGCGTGGCCGCCGCAGCCCGCAGGGGCGGCCCGTTGGCGGCCGCTGTCCTCCGCCCGCGCTGCGGTCCCTCCAACTCCCGGCGCTGCGGGGCCAAGGCGCACACAAAAGGAAGGGGAGCGCTGCCAGCGACGCCCCCGCCAATCGCCAATCCCCTCGAACCCCATCGCGGGGACCCGCAAAGCCTCCGCGCACCCCAAAGCTCCGGACGCCCATGAGAGAGCCCCCCACGCAAGAAATTCCGAAACACCTCCCGGGGGCTTGCAGAGGCGGCCAAATCACCCAGCGGCAGGTGCCCCCGGCCGCACAATAACTTTGAAACTTTGGGGCTGGGCGCGGGGGCCGGGAGGGGGAGCCCCAAAAAGAAGGAAAGGGGGCTTGCGGAGGGGGAGGAAGCTGTGTCTTTATTTTTGCAACATGCACTCTCCGGGCGTCCCCAGCGCAGCTCCGGCTGGGCCAGGGGTCCCCGCGCCTCCGCCCGGCCCGGCGCGGCCCCCGGGTCCCCCGAGCCCTTCCCGCGCCGGCCGCCCGTCCGCGGTCGGGCCCCCGGCCTCTGCCCCGCGGGGCTCGGGCCGCGCGCTGCACTCACCTCGGCCGGGCTGCGCTCCCCGCGGGCCTGCGCCGAGCCCGATAAATGGTATGCTATGACTAGAGGTATGATTACGTTATTATTATTAGTAATAATAAGAGTAAATGCTATTTAATTACGGGCAGCCGCATCCTGCTCCCGGCGCCGCCGCCCCGGCAGCTCCGTCCATGTGGCTCCGGAGCGCTTTACTTTCATTTCCAGCCCCCCCCGGCCGGCCGCTCGCGGCAGCACCCGCTGGAGGCTCGGTCTCCCTGCAGTCCCTCCTCCTCGGGTCCTAGAGCGCGGCTTCCCTCGCCAGGCGCCGGGGGTGGGCGGCGCGGGCCGCGCACCTGGGGGCGGAGGGGGCGGGGAAGTCCCCCTTCCTCGCGGACAGCTCATGCCTGGAATTCACCTTTATTTTCTTTGCAAGTGTCCTGCCCTCTTAGGGCTTTTCTCTTGGAGATTCTGCATTTCTTTCTGGGAGGGTGCTGGTCTCCCTGAGCGCCTCCGCCCTTCCTCATGAGTGTAAAGAGCACCCCCTCCGCCCCCGCCCCAGAGTTTCTAGCTGCTTTCAGTGTAGGCTCCCCCAAAACCCTAGGAGCCTTGTGCCCTTTTCAAGAGTGGGGACCCAAGGTTGTTGTTTGTCTAGGATCTTTCCCTAAAGGATGTGAGGCCGCTTAGAAGACCCAGTGAATGGGTTGGCAAAGAGTGGGACAGGACTTGAGGACTGAACAAAGAAGACCCAAAAGTTAAGGGGAGATCACCCGAAGGAGAAACCAGCTGTCAGAGGCCCTGGCACTGGCCTCAGAGCTGGCCAGGTCCAGGTTGGATTTGAATCCAAAGCTTCAGATCCAAACACCGTGTCATCCATCCCACCCTACCATTGATTCCTAGAGTTCTTTTCCCTCTTCATTTTACACACGTGTATGGATATGCACATAAATTTCTTTATTGACGGGGGACTTCCTTGGCGATCCAGTGGTTAAGATTCTGCACTTCCAATGCTGGGAGTGCAGGTTTGGTCCTTGGTTAGGGAACTAAGGGGCTTCCTCTGTGACTCGGGTAAAGAATCCACCTGCAGTGCAGGAGATGCACGAGATACAGATTCAATCCCTGGGTCCTGGAGGAGGAAATGGCACCCACTCCAGTATTCTTGCCTGGAAAATCCCATAGACAGAGGAGCCTAGCGGGCTATAGTCTTTGGGGTCACAAAGAGTCAGACATGACTGCACACTTGTCCCAACAGATCAGTGGTAAAGAATCCGCCTGCAATGCAGGAGACACAGGAGACGGGAGTTCTATCTCTTAGTTGGGAAGATGCCCTAGAGAAGGAAATGGCAACCCACTCCAATATTCCTGCGGGAAGGTCCCATGCATAGATGAGCCTGGTGGGCTACAGTGCATGGGGTCTCAGAGAGTCAGATACCACTGAGATCCAGGCACGCAGGAAACTAAGACCTCACATGCTGTGCAGTGTGGTCAAAAAAAGAAAATTATTTCGTGAGGATCAACTGTGAGATTTGTGAAGATTTCATCTTTATAAATGTTATCGTTTCCACATTTGTGCCATACAGTCTTAGGAACTGGAGGTACATCACTGAGATGAATTTTAAACATGTGGCAAATGTTGGGAGGCAAAAGAAACTTAAACAGTTTACCTAATTCTCACCATAATCCTGGAAGATTGGGTTTATCATGCTCATTTTACAAGAAAACTGAGTCAGTTCAGTCACTCAGTCGTGTCTGACTCTATGAGACCCCATGAACCACAGCACACCAGGCCTCCTTGTCCATCACCAACTCCCAAAGTTTACCCAAACTCATGTCCATTGAGTCGGTGATCCCATTCAAACATCTCATCCTCTGTTATCCCCTTCTCCTCCTGCCCTCAATCTTTCCTAGCATCAGGGTCTTTTCCAATGAGTCAGTTCTTCACATCAAGTGGCCAAAGTACTGAGTTTCAGCCTCAACAACAGTCCTTGCAGTGAACACCCAGGACTGATCTCCTTTAGGATGGACTGGTTGGATCTCCTTGCAGTCCAAGGGACTCTCAAGAGTCTTCTCCAACACCACAGTTCAAAAGCATCAATTCTTTGGCACTCAGCTTTCTTTACAGTCCAGCTCTCACATCCATATGTGACTACTGGAAAAACCATACCCTTAACTGGATGGACCTTTGTTGGCAAAGTAATGTCTCTGCTTTTGAATATGCTATCTAGGTTGGTCATAACTTTCCTTGCAAGGAGTAAGCGCCTTTTAATTTTATGGCTGCAACCACCATCTGCAGTGATTTGGGAGCCCAAAAAAGTAAAGTCAGCCACTGTTTCCACTGTTTCCCCATCTATTAGCCATGAAGTGATAGGACCAGATGCCATGATCTTAGTTTTCTGAATGTTGAGCTTTAAGCCAACTTTTTCACTCTCCTCTTTCACTTTTATCAAAAGGCTCTTTAGTTTTTCTTCACTTTCTGCCATAAGGGTGGTGTCATCTGCATTTCTGAGGTTATTGATATTTCTCCCAGTAATCTTGATTCCAGCTTGTGCTTCATCCAGCCCAGCGTTTCTCATGAGGTACTCTGCATAGAAGTTAAATAAGCAGGGTGACAACATACAGCCTTGATGTACTCCTTTTCATATTTGTAACCAGTCTGTTGTTCCATGTCCAGTTCTTACTGTTGCTTCTTGACCTGCATACAGGTTTCTCAAGAAGCAGGTCAGGTGGTCTGGTATTTGCATCTCATTCTGAATTTTCCACAGTTTACTGTAATCCACACAGTCAAAGGCTTTGGCATAGTCAGTAAAGCAGAAATAGATGTTTTCCTGGAACTCTCTCACTTTTTCAATGATCCAGCAGATGTTGGCAATTTGATCTCTGGTTCCTCTGCCTTTTCTAAAACTAGCTTGAATATCTGGAAGTTCATGGTTTGTGCATTGCTGAAGCCTGGCTTGGAGAATGTTGAGCATTAGTTTAATAGCATGTGAGATGAGTGCAATTGTGCGGTAGTTTAAGCATTCTTTGGCATTGCCTTTCTTTGGGGTTGGAATGAAAACTGACCTTTTACAGTCCCGTGGCCACTGGTGAGTTTTCCAAATTTGCTGGCATATTGAGTGCAGCACTTTCACATCATCATCTTTCAAGATTTGAAATAGCTCAACTGGAATTCCATCACCTCCACTAGTTTTGTTTGTGGTGATGCTTCCTAAGGCCCACTTGACTTCACATTCCAGGATGTCTGGCTCTAGGTGAGTGATCACACCATTGTGATTATCTAGGTCGTGAAGATCTTTTCTGTGCAGTTGTTCTTCTGTGTATTCTATCACCAGTCACATCCACAGCTGGGCATTCTTTTTGCTTTGGCTCTATCCCTTCATTCTTTCTGGAGTTATTTCTCCACTGATCTCCAGTAGCATATGGGGCACCTACTGACCTAGGGAGTTTCTCTTTCAGTATCCTATCATTTTGCCTTTTCATACTGTTCATGGGGTTCTCAAGGCAAGAATACTGATATGGTTTGCCATTCTCTTCTCCAGTGGACCACATCCTGTCAGATCTCTCCACCAAGACCCGCCCATTTTGGTTTGCCCCACAGGTGTGGCTTAGTTTCATTGAGTTAGACAAGGCTGTGGTCCTGGTGTGATTAGATTGACTAGTTTTCTGTGAGTATGGTTTCAGTGTGTTTGCCCTCTGATGCCCTCTTGCAACACCTACCATCTTACTTGGGTTTCTCTTACCTTGGGCATAGCGTACAAAAAAGATCTTCACGACCCAGATAATCACAATGGTGTGATCACTCACCTAGAGCCAGACATCCTGGAATGTGAAGTCAAGTGGGCCTTAGAAAGCATCACTATGAACAAAGCTAGTGGAGGTAATGGAATTCCAGTTGAGCTATTCCAAATCCTGAAAGATGATGCTGTGAAAGTGCTGCACTCAATATGCCAGCAAATTTGGAAAACTCAGCAGTGGCCACAGGACTGGAAAAGGTCAGTTTTCATTCCAATCCCAAAGAAAGGCAATGCCAAAGAATGCTCAAACTTCCGAACAATTGCACTCATCTCACACGCTAGTAAAGTAATGCTCAACATTCTCCAAGCCAGGCTTCAGCAATATGTGAACCGTGAACTTCCTGATGTTCAAGCTGGTTTTAGAAAAGGCAGAGGAACCAGAGATCAAATTGCCAACATCTGCTGGATCATGGAAAAAGCAAGAGAGTTCCAGAAAAACATCTATTTCTGCTTTATTGACTATACCAAAGCCTTTGACTGTGTAGATCGCAATAAACTGTGGAAAATTCTGAAAGAGATGGGAATACCAGACCACCTGATCTGCCTCTTGAGAAATTTGTATACAGGTCAGGAAGCAACAGTTAGAACTGGACATGGAACAACAGACTGGTTCCAAATAGGAAAAGGAGTACGTCAAGGCTGTATATTGTCACCTTGTTTATTTAACTTGTATGCAGAGTACATCATGAGAAACGCTGGACTGGAAGAAACACAAGTTGGAATCAAGATTACTGGGAGAAATATCAATAACCTCAGATATGCAGATGACACCACCCTTATGGCAGAAAGTGAAGAGGAACTAAAAAGCCTCTTGATGAAGGTGAAAGTGGAGAGTGAAAAGGTTGGCTTAAAGCTCAACATTCAGAAAACGAAGATCATGGCATCTGGTCCCATCACTTCATGGGACATAGATGGGGAAACAGTGGAAACAGTGTCAGACTTTATTTTTCTGGGCTCCAAAATCACTGCAGATGGTGACTGCAGCCATGAAATTAAAAGACGCTTACTCCTTGGAAGGAAAGTTATGACCAGCCTAGATAGCATATTCAAAAGCAGAGGCATTACTTTGCCAACAAAGGTTCGTCTAGTCAAAGCTATGGTTTTTCCTGTGGTCATGTATGGATGTGAGAGCTGGACTGTGAAGAAGGCTGAGCGCCGAAGAATTGATGCTTTTGAACTGTGGTGTTGGAGAAGACTCTTGAGAGTCCCTTGGACTGCAAGGAGATCCAACCAGTCCATTCTGAAGGAGATCAGGCCTGGGATTTCTTTGGAAGGAATGATGCTGAAGCTGAAACTCCAGTACTTTGGCCACCTCATACGAAGAGTTGACTCATTGGAGAAGACTCTGATGCTGGGAGGGATTGGGGGCAGGAGGAGAAGGGGACGACAGAGGATGAGATGGCTGGATGGCATCACTGACTCGATGGATGTGAGTCTGAGTGAACTCCGGGAGTTGGTGATGGACAGGGAGGCCTGGCGTGCTGTGATTCATGGGGTCACAAAGAGTCAGACACGACTGAGTGACTGATCTGATCTGATCTCTCTCTCTGTGTATTCTTGCCACCTCTTCTTAATATCTTCTGCTTCTGTTAGGTCCCTACCATTTTTGTCCTTTATTGTGCCCATCTTTGTGTGAAATGTTCCCTTGGTATTTCTAATTTTCTTGAAGAGATCTCTAGTCTTTCCCATTCTATTATTTTCCTCTATTTCTTTGCATTGATCCCTGAGGAAGGTTTTCTTATCTTTCCTTGCTATTCTTTGGAACTCTGCATTCAAATAGGTATATCTTTCCTTTTCTCCTTTGCTTTTCGCTTCTCTTTTCACAGCTATTTGTAAGGCCCCCTCAGACAGCCATTTTGCTTTTTTGCATTTCTTTTGCTTGGGGATGGTCTTGATCCCTGTCCCCTGTACAATGTCACGAACCTCCATCCATAGTTCATCAGGCATTCTATCAGATCTAGTCCCTTAAGGGTTAAGTGACTTGTCCAAGGCGGCAAGTCTGACTGCAGAGTCTGTACGCTTTAGATGGCCTCCCGTGCTTTTCACTATCCACCTCAAGGAAGCCTTGGAAAGGGGTAGGGGAAAGCACACCTGCGCCATCAGCTTTTCTTCAGCTCTTCCTTCCGTGGGGGCCATCGCTCCCCTCCTCTGAGGTTAACAACTACAATAGAAAGGCAGTCTCTGGCATGAGGGGGACGTCCAGAAAGGAAAAGCCACATCCATGCAGGCTCACTGTGGTGCGGTAGAGGAGAGCTGTGGCTTGTTTAAAATGAAGACTTGTAGGGAATTCCCTGGCCATCCAGTGATTAAGACTCCACACTTTCACTGCAGGAGGCTCGAGTTTATTCCCACAAGCTTCATGACCAAAACTAAAAAATTAAATGAAATAAAGTGGAGACCTCTAATCACCCCCACCTGACCGCTATCTCAGAGATTCTGTTTTTGGAGGAGGAGGGGCGTGCTACATGGCTTATGGGACCTGAGTTCCCCAATCTGGGCCACAGTTAGTGAAAGCCCAGAATCCTAAACACTAGGCCACCAGGGAGCTCTCAGAGATTTTGATTTAGTATTTCTGACAAGCACTGCTGGGTCACCTGTAAGAAATCCAAGATCATGGGTTAAAGGCATCCATAGGGAGGCTGAGTGATAGAGTGGAGCTGTCACTGAGGCAACCTTAGGTAGACAAAGGTCGGTTGGAGTCCCAGCTCCACTGCTTGCTAGTTATGTGACCCCAGGCAATCTTGAAGCATCAGGCTCTTCAGTGGTAATATAAAGATAAGAAAACCCAATCAACATAAAGTTTGTTTCAAGCACTACATTTAAATAATACATGTAAAATATATAGAACAGTGCCCAGCCCACGGGGGTGAATCCATGTTAGTTTCCATATCCCCTGTACAATGTATGGTGAAACACTTTTGACAGATTTATCAGATTAGGTTCCACTGTTACTATCAGTCTGGTTTTATGACTGAAGCTGTTGAGGTCAGCTGGACTACTGCATCTCGCCTCAAATAAACTAGCTGGTAAATGACGTGGTGATTCCACCATCCCAGGCTGCCAGTGGAAAAACACATATCCTTAAAAGAGGACTATTCATCATTCAGGGTGCAATTCAACTGGATATCAGACCTCCTCTCAGCTGCCTCCATCTCTAGAATTTGGTATCAAGCAGCTTTTGCCTGTTTCACAGTAAAGAAACGGACACAAAGCAGTTAATTGACTTGGTTAAGGTCACATAGGGCTTCCCTTGTGGTTCAGCTGGTAAAGAATCTGCCTGTAATGTGGGAGACCTGGGTTCGATCCCTGGGTTGGGAAGATCCCCTGGAGAAGGGAAAGGCTACCCACTCCAGTATTCTGGCCTGGAGAATTCCATGGAGTGTATAGTCCATGGAGTCACAAAGAGTTGGACACGATTGAGTGACTTTCACTTTCACTTCACTACGGTCACGCAGCTAAGAAAGAGGTAGAGACAGAATTCAATGCCAGGCCTGTCTACCTGTAAGATGTGAATGTGAATATCATGATGTGACTATCCTAAATTTGAATGCATATCACTGATTACCTCCAAGGGCCTGTCATGGGAGTGGGTAGCTGGAGAATAGGAAGTGGACACTTGACCTGTAAGGAACTGACAGGCACATCGTTCAGTTATCCCTTCTCCAGTGAGCACCTTCTGCTCCAAGCTTAGGCATGCCATGGACTGGACCTCAGGGATGCCTTCTTATTACCTGGGAAGAGCCTGAATGCATGGCAGTCTTTTTTTTTTTTTTTCCACGTTGTGCTGGATCTTTGCAGTCACCCACTGGCTTCTCTGGGGGCTTCCCTTGTAGTTCAGTTGGTAAAGAATCCGCCTACAATGCAGGAGACCCGGGTTCGATTCCTGGGTCGGGAAGATCCCTTGGAGAAGGAAATGGCAACCCACTCCAATATTCTTGCCTGGAAAATTCCATGGACTGTAGCCTGCCAGGCTCCTCTGTCCATGGGGTTGCAAGAGTAGGACACAACTTAGCAACTAAACCACCACCACCACTGGCTTCTCCAGTTGTGGCACACGGGCTTAGTTGCCCTGTGGCATGTGGGATCTTAGTTCTCCAACCAGGGATTAAGCCCACATCCCCTGCAATGGAAGGCAGATTCTTAACCACTAGATCACCAGAGAAGTTCCTACAGGGCAGCCTTAATTGCAAGAACACAAGCTGGAATCAAGATTGCCGGGAGAAATATCAATAACCTCAGATATGCAGATGACACCACCCTTATGGCAGAAAGTGAAGAGGAGCTAAAAAGCCTCTTGATGAAGGTGAAAGTGGAGAGTGAAAAAGTTGGCTTAAAGCTCAACATTCAGGGCCGCTTCAGAATGAAGCTAAACATCTCTTTCCCGGCCACTGGCTGCCAGAAGCTCATTGAAGTGGACGATGAACGAAAACTTCGTACCTTCTACGAGAAGCGAATGGCCACAGAAGTTGCTGCTGACGCTCTGGGTGAAGAATGGAAGGGTTATGTGGTCCGAATCAGTGGCGGGAACGATAAGCAGGGTTTCCCCATGAAGCAGGGTGTCTTGACCCATGGCCGAGTTCGCCTTCTACTGAGTAAGGGGCATTCCTGTTATAGACCAAGGAGGACTGGAGAGAGAAAGTGGAAATCTGTACGGGGTTGCATTGTGGACGCCAATCTGAGTGTTCTCAATTTGGTCATCGTGAAAAAAGGGGAGAAGGATATTCCTGGACTCACTGATACTACAGTGCCTCGTCGCCTGGGTCCCAAAAGAGCTAGCAGAATCCGCAAACTTTTCAATCTCTCTAAAGAAGATGATGTCCGCCAATATGTTGTGCGAAAGCCCCTAAACAAAGACGGTAAGAAACCTAGGACTAAAGCACCCAAGATTCAGCGTCTTGTGACTCCACGAGTTCTGCAGCACAAACGCCGGCGTATTGCTCTGAAGAAACAGCGTACTAAGAAAAATAAAGAAGAGGCTGCAGAATATGCTAAACTTTTGGCCAAGAGAATGAAGGAGGCCAAAGAAAAACGGCAGGAACAGATTGCCAAGAGACAGAGGCTGTCCTCTCTGAGAGCTTCTACTTCTAAGTCTGAGTCCAGTCAAAAATGAGATGTTCTAAGAGTAACAAATAAATAAGGTCAAACATCAAAAAAAAAAAAAAAAAAAAAAAGCTCAACATTCAGAAAACGAAGATCATGGCATCTGGTCCCATCACTTCATGGGAAATAGATGGGGAAACTGTGGAAACAGTGTCAGACTTTATTTTTCTGGGCTCCAAAATCACTGCAGATGGTGACTGCAGCCATGAAATTAAAAGACACTTACTCCTTGCAAGGAAAGTTATGACCAACCTAGATAGCATATTCAAAAGCAGAGACATTACTTGTCAACAAAGGTTCGTCTAGTCAAGGCTATGGTTTTTCCTGTGGTCATGTATGGATGTGAGAGTTGGACTGTGAAGAAGGCTGAGCGCCGAAGAATTGATGCTTTTGAACTGTGGTGTTGGAGAAGACTCTGGAGAGCCCCTTGGACTGCAAGGACATCCAACCAGTCCATTCTGAAGGGGATCAGCCCTGGGATTTCTTTGGAAGGAATGATGCTAAAGCCGAAACTCCAGTACTTTGGCCACCTCATGTGAAGAGTTGACTCATTGGAGAAGACTCTGATGCTGGGAGGGATTGGGGGCAGGAGGAGAAGGGGACAACAGAGGATGAGATGGCTGGATGGCATCACTGACTCGATGGATGTGAGTCTGAGTGAACTCCGGGAGTTGGTGATGGACAGGGAGGCCTGGCGTGCTGTGATTCATGGGGTCGCAAAGAGTCAGACACAACTGAGCGACTGATCTGATCTGATACACTGTTCATTTACTCACTCAAAAACATTCATTGCCAGGCCTCACTCCTGGGACTGTAAGTAAACCCCTTTCCCCACAGCTCCAGCACAGTCCCCGGTCCCAGCCCTCCAGAAAGGGGTCTTAACTTGGGGTTTAGGGAAAGTCCGTGAAGATAAAGTGCACAATTTTCGGCTTAGGTTGAGGGTAATGAGTACATTCCCCATAGGGTTACTATGAAGATTGAGTTCCTGCATGCAAAGTGCTGTGTGATTAAATAAATAACACATTCTTCTGGGAAACAGTCCATAGAATTTCAATTCTCAGAAGTGAAGATGGACCCATGAACCTAGAAGCTGAGATAGGTTATAACACAGTGGATGAAATTCAGGTGATAAAAACATGCTCACATTTGTCCCCAGTATGCTTGAAAATGATCAAGCATACGGAAAACTGGAAGAACTATCGAGCCCTCTGCTAGGCTCCTCGTGTGCAGTTGCTTCAGTTGCTCAGCTGTTTCCGACTCGGCGACCCCCTAGGCTGTAACCTTCCAGGCCCCTCTGTCCGTGGGATTTTCCCAGCAAGAATACTGGAGTGGGTTTCCATGCTGTCCTCCAGGGAATCTTCCCAACTCAGGGATACAACCTGAGTCTCCTGAATTGCAGGCAGATTCTTTACTGCTGAGCCACCAGGGAAGCCCATATTATGCTATGACTGTTAAACTTTTTCTGTATTTGCTTTATCATGTATTCATCCCTCCATCCACTCATCAGTCTACGTAGTATTTTTGTTAAAAACAAAATAGGTAATTTTTAACTTTCTTCTCTGTGCTCTTTTACATTTATACTAATTTTAAAAATTGCTGTCAGTTTTCATTTTAAAAATAAAATAATTTCCATTTTGAAACAAAACAACTATTAAAAGGGGATATAATCTACTAAAAGGATTTGATACCAGGAAACCCTTCATACACATTAGACACAAATTTAAGCTCCTCCCCAGGCACTGTTTTCCATCTTACTCAACACTGGATTCTGGAATAATGCCTTGCACATAGTAGATAACTATTTGTGGAGTGAATGAGTTTTTTTGAGTATCGCTTTTATATTGAGGTTAAAAAAGAAATCATTAAGGGAGCTCTGGGCTTGAACCTGGGGGGAACCTGGTTTGAGTTATCTTTAACAAATAATGTAGCAATCCCCTCCCACTAGGGGAGGGGGCAGACCCTCCAGCAATGTGGGTAAGCCGGGCCCCCTCGCCTCTCTCCAGGAGGAACCCAAGGCCAGCACCCAGTTGGTTCTTGGGACTTTCTCTCCGCATTCCTCACGTGTCTGACATAGTTCAGGCATTTGTTTTTGATCTGACTAAACGGCAAGTCTGCAGCCTTGGTAGCTCTTCAGGAAACCAGAATAAATATTGTTATTTATTCCATTCGAAATTGGCAATTAAGTTTGTTTTCAGGCACCAGAATGGAATTTAAAACATTCAGTTCAAGTAAACCAAATTAATCAGAGGCAGTCTGCTTTTCTCTTCAAAACATTAAAAAAAGAAAGAAAGAAAGCAGACAATAAAAACTGCTGCACAGTGGAGAAAGGGGTCTGGAATATCCACTCTCCTCTTATTCCCAACGCACACTCAAAAGGTGACTTGTTTTGCACGTGTAATGGAAAGAACCCCAGAGATCTGGCTTCCACTATTTCTTGTCTAAATTACTGTGTAATTTAGGTTATTTGACGTCTGGGCTTTAGTTCTCCATTTGCTGAAAAGAGAACAGGGGCTTCCCTTGTTGTCCAGTTGCTAAGACTTGGTGCTCCCAATTCAGGTGGCCCAGGTTCAACCGTGGTCAACGAACTGAGAGTTTGCATGTGGAAACTAAAAGTTCTCATTGCCACAACTAAAGATCTTGCATGCTGCAATTAAGACCCGGTGCAGCCAAATGAATATTTTAAAAAAAGAAAAACAAAAGAAAAGAGGCAAGGGATGGCCTAAGATGGTTCCATCTGTCCATTCCATTTCTTTTCTCAGGGTCAGGCAAACAGACTAGTCTCTCTGAAAGAGAGAGCTGGAGAAAGTGAGGGGGGAGAGAGAGAAGATGACAAATGAGTTACTTGGAAACACTGATGTTTCAGGACTCTGTGTTGCAGGAAGTGGGACCCCTTCCAGGGCCCGAGAATGGGCTCTTGTCTAACACTCGGAAATGAATTGTCCAAGGAGACACATGCGCTGACAAAGCAAGAGATTTTATTGGGAAGGGGCGCCAGGCAGAGAGCAATAGGGTAAGGTCACTTGGGAGGACTGTTCTGCCACGTTCTTGCAGTCTCTGGTTTTATGGTGATGGGATTAGTTTCCAGGTTGTCTTTAGCCAATGATTCTGACTCAGAGTCCTTCCTGGTAGCACACTCATCACATCGCTCAGACAAGATGGATATCAGCGAGAAGGATTCTGGGAGGTGGTCGAACACTTGGTGCCTCCTTTTGACCTTTCCCGAACTCTTCCCATAGGTGGTGGCCTGTTAGTTCCGTGGTCCTGATCAGGACCTCCTGTCTGAAAACAACTCATGCAAATGGTGACTCAGGTACTTGGCCAGGGTGGGCGATTTCAGTCAGTGTGCTTCCCCTAACATTTGAACTCAGTGTGCAAACCCCCTCCTCCCTTTTAAACTGTAGTCTCCCCATTTTAAAGAGGTTTGAGATAGAATCTAGATTCAGGAGTAACAAACAGAATCTGTGTTGCTAAGGGCCTGGATTTGTGATTTTCAGCTTTGAATGTGAACACCTTCAAGCAGAACACCTACCCATTGGTTCTCCACAGGCCGTGTGGGACCCTGTTACTACCCTGGGCTTTGAAGGCCATTGAGTTTCTGCTAAGAAACTTGCAGTTGTAAAAACCCTGTGATCCATCACCCAGACAAGGAGGCAGGGAAGAGGTTACCTCAGATGTTCTGCCACCCACTTCCCTCTTCCCTTGGGAGGTCCCCATCAGAAGAAAGTCTCAGAAAGTAAAACTAGAAAAGGGAGGCTTAGGGTCACCCTAAGGAAAATTTAGACTGATTTGATCAGTCCTAGCCAGAATCTGGAGAAGGCAATGGCACCCCACTCCAGTACTCTTGCCTGGAAAATCCCATGGACAGAGGAGCCTAGTAGGCTGCAGTCCATGGGGTTGCTAAGTCAGACACGGCTGAGTGACTTCACTTTCACTTTTCACTTTCATACATTGGAGAAGGAAATGGCAACCCACTTCAGTGTTCTTGCCTGGAGAATCCCAGGGACAAGGGGAGCCTGGTGGGCTGCCGTCTCTGGAGTCCCACAGAGTCGGACACGACTGAAGCTACTTAGCAGCAGCAGCAGCCAGAATCAGCTCAGGAATAACATCAGGCCTAGTTGGAAGCTTCTCAGCCTTTTCAGATGATGATTCATTTTAAGGAAACATCCTGTGACCCTGACTGAAATCCAGTTCAAATGAGGAAACCTGTGGGCTGGAAGAAGCACAAGCTGGAATCAAGATTACTGGGAGAAATATCAATAACCTCATATATGGAGATGACACCACTCTTATGGTAGAAAGTGAAGAAAAACTAAAGAGCCTCTTGATGAAAGTGAAAGAGGAGAGTGAAAAAGTTGGCTTAAAGCTCAACATTCAGAAAACAAAGATCATGGCATCTGGTCCCATCACTTCATGGCTAATAGATGGGGAAACAGTGGAAACAGTGGCTGACTTTACTTTTTTGGGCTCCCAAATCACTGCAGATGGTGATTGCAGCCATGAAATTAAAAGACGCTTGCTCCTTGGAAGGAAAGTTATGGCCAACCTAGACAGCATATTAAAAAGCGGACACATTACTTTGCCAACAAAGTCAAGGATATGGTTTTTCCAGTAGTCATGTATGGATGTGAGAGTTGGACTATAAAGAAAGCTAAGTGCCAAAGAATTGATGCTTTTGAACTGTGGTGTTGGAGAAGACTCTTGAGAGTCCCTTGGACTGCAAGGAGATCCAACCAGTCCATCCTAAAGGAGATCAGTCCTGGATGTTCACTGGAAGGACTGATGTTGAAGCTGAAACTCCAATACTTTGGCCACCTGATGTGAAGAACTGACTCATTGGAAAAGACCCTGATGCTGGGAAAGATTGAGGGCAGGAGGAGAAGGGGATGACAGAGGATGAGATGGTTGGATGGCATCACTGACTCAATGGACATGAGTTTGGGTAAACTTTGGGAGTTGGTGATGGACAGGGAGGCCTGGTGTGCTGCGGTTCATGGGGTCGCCAAGAATCGGACACGACTGAGTAACTGAACTGAATAGAACTGAGGTACCTATGACAGGCCAGGACCCCAGAGAATGCTGCCCAGATAGAAACAGTACCTGCCTAGAGGCTCTTCAGGTGAAGAAGAAAGCTGCCAAGTAGAATGTTAACTCTGAAAAAGCTCTCAGACCCACTGCTGTGAGGGGTCTGAAGCTTGCTGGGGGCCCACAGGAAGCTGATTCATTCAGGTTGGAGTCACCAGGGCAAGCAAGGAAAGCCTCCTGGAGGAGGTGGCATTTAGTATGGGCTCTGCAGGCAGAAGAGGAAAGGGAGAATGGAGAGGATCCACAACTCAGTAGTAGTGCGGACTAGAGTCTGGAGCTTCTGTTTTTCTTGTCTCTGCTGGGAAGGGTAGCAATGATGCCTTTTTCCTTTGTGGTTGTAAAGATTAATTTAGTTGTATGTGGAAGAATCTGGCACATACTACATTTAACTCTGAATTGCAGGTAAAGCAAAAGCATAAGTGGGTGTGTGGGCCGAGTTGTGAGAGGTAACTGTGGAAAAGAAGTCAGCCTGTGTTGACAGTGCTGATCTCTGGGAACTAGAGTTTCTTGGGTAATGTTTACTTTTCTGTTACTATCCTGTTCTATGTTGGTTGAAGTGTTTATAATGAACACCTTATTTATATAATGGTTAAAAAGTTCTTTGTGAAAAGAAAAAAGCTACTTGTGTTCTGTTACTTAAAAATTAGAATCTAGAGAAAAGTAGCAAAAATGTTCAAAGAATTCCCACAGACCCTTCACCCAGATTCACTTGTTAACATTTTGCTATACTTGCACTCTCTAGCGCTACATATTAGTGTGTACATTTTTTGAGCCATTCCAGAATAGGTTGCAAGCATCGTGCCTGTAATTATTTTAGCATGTATTTCCCAAGAACAAGGGCAGTCTCTTACATAACAGGTACAATTTAAAAGGAACAACAGGTTTAACATGGAAACAATGCTATTGTTATTATTTTTTACAATGTTACTATCTAACATGCAAATTTTTCTGTCTCAATATTGCCCTTTATAGTAATTCTCTGTACCCCGACCCCAGGATCCAATCCAGGACCACGTGTTGCATTTCATTATCCTGTCTTTTCAGTCACGTTTAATCTGCAACAGCTCCTCAGCTTTTGTCTTTCACGACACAGACATTTTTGGAAGAGTACAGACACTTTATTCCGTAACGTGTTCCTCAGTTGGCTACGTCCGATGGCTCCTCACGATTAGGTTAATTTTATGCGTTGCGGGGACTGGGTGGTGATGCTGTGTCCTTCTCAGCACAGCACTGCGGGAGGTGTGCGATGGATGTCAGCGTCAGTGTAGCGTTAATGTGAACGTTAATATGGCTAAGGGTGGTGTGGCAGAGTTTCTTTGCTACAGAGTTACTATTCCCCCCCCCTCCTTTTAATTATCAAGGAAGTTGTGGCTATTTTGGGGAAAGTCCTCGAATGTCCTTCCAATTTCATGGGACAAAAAAAAAGCGAGGTTTTCCCTTTAGGAAATGGACACCTCTTAGCTTGCGGAACATATTGAGCTTCGAGTCTCCGTCAGCACCAGCCTTTGTCAATAAAGTTACGTGAACGTGAACCTTTACGGAAGGGCGGAGCCGGCCGGGCCTCAAGGCATTTAGGGAATTGTAGTCGCCCTGGGAGTTCGCGGTTCAACGCCGCTCAGCGGCCTCCGGGAAAAAGAGCCAGAATCCGCAAAAGGGAGGGCACAGAGGGACCTAGCGGAGACGCCCTGGGACGCCGCGCGGGTATTATGGAAATAGTAGTTCGCGGGGGCGACTGTGCGGCGTCCAGCCGCTCCCCGCGCAGGAGAAGCGGACTATCATACCCGACAGGCCGCGCGCGCGGGGTGGGTAGGGGAAGCCGGGCCGGGCCTCCGACAAATCAAATCGAAGGAAAGAAACTGCCGGCTTTCAAAATCCACCTCCCTCCGCCATCATCCGCCGCCGTGCGGGGAGCAGGTGGTGTCGGAGGTGCGAGCGGCAAGAAGCGCTTGGGCAAAGCTGACAGACGTCTACCGGTGGTGCTGAGTATCGGGAGCCCGGGATCGGAGGTGGCGACCCCGACCTGACCTGACCTGACCCGGACCCTAAATCCGTCCGCGTCCTCCGGACGCACGCGCGCACTCCGGTCGCCCCACGCGGCGGTGCAGCCTGTGTACGGTACGGTCGGGGATCCCTTTCCTTTCCTTGTCACTTGCCTGGGGATACAGGCGGAGGTGGCGCGGCCCTGGAACCGGGCGAGGAAAGTGTGGCGCTTTCTGCGTGCCCCCCTCCGCTTTCATCCCCTGTGCCCTCGACCGCCGAGCGCCGAGCGGGTGGGAGTTTGGGAAGGCGGGAGGGGCGCTGTCCCTTTTCCCAAGCGGCGAGGCTGAGGCTTAAGAGAGAGCATCAGGCCCACCCGGCTCGTCCAGCAGGCAGCGGCGTCCCCTGTTCGCGTCGGTGTCAATCCGAGGGCGGTGAACGTCCGCCTGGGATCCTGGATGGGGCTCCGGTGCGGCCCCGCCTGTCATTCGCGGCCGGAACTCGCACGTCGCTCTCCCGCCGCCTCCTCCCAAGAGGCCCACACCCGCCGAGGACCTGGGCTGGTGCAGCCGCATCCCCGGGGACCCGCGTGAGTCACTGCCGACGTTGGGCAGGAGCGGTGGATGTGCACGCAGGCAAATGTGCCAGGCTCCTGCTCTGGAGGGAGAGGAGATGTTTGTGTTTACTTCGCCGCTCGCCCTTTGTAGACCTTGGACCAGTCACTTCATCTCTCTGTGGTCCAGTTGTCTAGACTTAATATAGTCAATGGTGTATGTGTTGCCTGGTCTTTATAGTGGATAGGATGGGGGTGGGCAGTGTGTACGTACTGGACTTCTCTTCCAGCTGAGAAGTTCTGTTTTCCTATTTCACCTGGACGCCTCACCACCGTTTTTCTAGCCTTAAATTGTCCCAAACTAGAATTAAAAGAAGTGGGGTGGTGGTGGTGTCAGGCTATTTTATGTTCAGTTTCATCCCCTCGTTCATTCTTGAAGCAGCTTTGAGATTCCCTGCCTCACGCAGCAGATAGAGTGATCCTGTCAGAATATAACATCACATCACAGTCCCTCTTCTGCTAGAAACCCTCCAGTGGCCCCCTTTGTCATTCAGAGTAAAAGCTTCAGTTCTTAAAATGGCCTTTGTGACTGGGGCCTCTTGTTAATTCTCTTTCTCCCTTACCTCTTTTCTCCTTCTCTCTCTGTGTTCCAGCCCCACTGGCCTCCTTGCACTTCCTCTGACCTCTCCCCCTTCCCCCACAAGAGCCTTTGCAAGAATGTTCTTCCCCCAGATATCTCTGTGGGTCAGTCCCCAGTATCCTTCAAGTCTTTGTTTCTTGATAATACCTTCTCTAAGACTCTTGAGAGTCCCCTTGGATTGCAAGGAGATCAAACCAGTCAATCCTAAAGGAAATCAGTCCTGAATATTCCTTGGGAGGGCTGAAGCTGAAGCCCCAGTACTTTGGCCACCTGATGTGAAGAACTGACCCCTTGGAAAAGACCCTGATGCCGGGAAATATTGAAGGCAGGAGAAGGGAACGACAGAGGACAAGATGGTTAGATGGCATCACCGACTCAATGGACATGAGTTTGAGCAAGCTGCAGGAGATGGTAAAGGACCGGGAACCGTGGTGTGCTGCAGTCCATGGGGTTGCAAACAGTTGGACACGACTAAGCAACTGACAACAACCACCACTCTATTTTAGATTCAATCTATTCCCCCCTCCCAAGAAAAAGAAAACAGCAAAGCTTCTTACCCCTTTTCCTGTTTATTTTTTTTCTTATCACTGTCTGAGACACTAAATAACCTTGTTCTTCCTGATCACGCATTCCTCTTTGGGGAAATGTAGTGATCCTTTCTGCCAGTCTGCTGAACTATAGGCTAGAAGCTCCTTTTTCAGCAACTCTGTCCTCAGTCTATTGTGATGGTGGCTGTTGTGATGTAGAGACCTCTGGTCGCCTAGGAACCCCTGAGGTCTGGCTGCCATGGGCTGCCCAGTCTCCTGGCCAAGGTTGAAACCAGCTGTGCAGTGGGCTGTGCCCTGTGCCCCACCCCCAGAGTCATGCCAGCGAGGGCAGTGGGGCATTCTTTGGGATGGATAACCTGGATCCCATAGCCATCCGTGTCCTGTTTGAGGAATGGGACCCTCAAACAGAGAGCAGCCAACATGATCAGGCAGGTGTGTGCTCCGGGGAGACTCTTCATAGCCGTCAGACTGGGACTCGACTGCCATTCCCTGGGGACCCAGCAGTCAACTTACATGGCTCTGCTTGGTACCCTGCCTGGGGCAGTTGGGCAGAGGAGGGCTTGTAGTTAGACGGTAACTCTGCAGAGGTTGAAACCTTTGCCTTTTTAGAACTCTTCCTTGCTCAGTGTTTTTATTTCTCCCAGTGGTTTAGCGCTTGGGATTTCCTTATCCTGGGAGGGCTCAGGCAGCTGAAATGGTCCTACCTGGCCCTCCCCAACCTGGAGATGCCCAGAGATCCTCTCTTAATGCACTTTGACCTCCTCAGTCTGCAGATTTCCAGGGGAGCCCACCAACGCAGCCACCATGGCCTCTGAAGATATTGCCAAGCTAGCAGAGACGCTCGCCAAGACCCAGGTGGCTGGGGGACAGCTGAGTTTCAAGGGCAAGAGCCTCAAACTCAACACTGCAGACGATGGTGAGTCCCTGTGTGGGCTGGCCCCGGAGGGACAGGGAGCAAGCAAGAGAGCGCCTTCGCGTCCCACTTGTCAGGCCCAGTTAGCTTCATGATCACACTCGTCCTAGCCCAGTGAGGCTTGAAGATGTTTTGTCCATGAGCACGTGGTGGGCATCCTTGCTGGTGGCTTCAGGCTGGCAGGTGGGAAACGCCTCTTTGGGGGAATGGTTGGCAGTGAAGGACCACAGTGAGCTGCAGTCCCAGGATGCAGCCCTGATTTCTTACTTCAGATCCACCCCCACATTCACTGCACAGTCCAGAGTTGGTCTGGGAATAGTCGTTGCCTTCTCGAGAGCGGGAAGGTTCAGAGCACTGCACCCCTGAGAGCAGTGAGGCTGCATAAAAAGGACAGTCCAGGGGTTTCCCTGGCGGTCCAGTGGTTAAGACTCTGCACTTCCACTGCAAGGGCCATAGATTCAGTCCCTGGTCAGGGAACTAAGATCCCACATGCTGTGCAGTGCAGGCCAAAAAAAAAAAAGAGAGACTTGAGGCCCTTTTGGGAGTCTAGTCCACACAGTGAATGGCCTGGGGGAGGGATGGGTGTGCCTGTCTGTGAACAGGCATCAGGACTGGACAGAACTAGAAGCAGAATGCAGAGCCTGTCTTTGCTTCTGTGGCCAGAGTATGGCTGGCACAGATCCACCCCGAATCCCAGGCATCTGGAAGTGAAGGCGCCCGCATCGGGGCCTCTTGAGGTTCCGGCCGAACCAGAGAAACTGGTCTGGACTTGCCTGATTGTCCTGGTGTACAGGCAGGCTGGCTCCCATCCTCCAGGTCAGAGACCGCTTGAGTCCTTGCACATTCCTAATGTCTCTGTAGGGCCTTAACCTTTAGAGTTCCTTCCTGTGCTTTGTCACTTTTGATCCTTGCATCATCCCTGGGAAAGGGAGGTAAACATGTTGCCATTTGATAAATAAGGAGTAAAGGACTCAGGAGTCTTCATTAACTTAACTCAAGGTGGTATAGCCCTGAATAGCAGAGCCAGGATTCCATCGGAGGTCCAGCTGAGTCCCTGGTCTGGTGCGTCTCAGTGTACATTCAGCCCAGCTCAGTAAATGTGAATTTGCTATTAGATGCTGGTCGTTAGTGTAACACTGAGTCAGGTAGTCTTCAGTGCTGTACAAAGAGTGTCTCTGTTCATCCCCTCCCCCGAAAAGGTCTGGAGGTAGGTTTCACCCCATTTTGCAAATTGGGAAATTGAGGCCTAGGGAGGTGATAGGACTTTCCTAAGGCCCAGCTCTAAGCAGTGGAGCTGGGAAGAAAATTCAGGTTTATCTGTTCCTAAAATCGATGCACGTAACCACTTCATTGGCTCAGGCTGGACGTGCCACCTCCCGCTTTGGTGGTCACCAGGGATGGGCAGCTTAGAGCCCGAGCCTCTGAGGAGCTGATGACCTGGAGTAGGAATGAAGTCCTCAGACAGCCAACAGGAGAGAGATGAATCACACTCTCAAGAGACATGGAAGAGCTCTGGGAAGTAAGGTTGGGGAAGGGATCACTTGTTTTCCACTTAGGGAGAGGCTGGGAGCCTGGTGGGCTGCAGTCCCTGGGGTCACGGAGAGTCGGATGCGGCTGGGCGACTTCACTTTTACTTTTCACTTTAATGCATTGGAGAAGGAAATGGCAACCCACTCCAATGTTCTTGCCTGGAGAATCCCAGGGATGGGGGAGCCTGGTGGGCTGCCGTCTGTGAGGTCGCACAGAGTCGGACACGACTGAGGCGACTTAGTAGTAGGAGGAGGAGGAGAGCTCCGAAAGTTCCCGAGGATGAGCAGATATTTGAAGAAGAGAGGGCACCGCAGGCAGGAGAACCATGTGATTTGGCCCAGGAGCTGGGACACACAGGGTGGGCTTGAGAGAAAAGAAGTCAGAATCCCAGAAGGAGCCCTGGGCAGAGGCCTTTGAGTGCTGTATCAAGGGGACTGGTGGCCTGATCGTGAGCCCAGATAGGGCCTCTGTCTTGGCTGGGAGTAAGCAGGTGAGGTTCAGGGAAGGCCATGAGGCCGTTGATTAGAACTAGGCCCAAAAAATTGGAAAACAAAACAAAGAACTAGGTCCTTTTCTCTGCTCACTGAGTCATGTAAGGACGAAAGTAAGGCCTTGCTGCCTTATGTAGCAGAGCCCCTGGGACTTGGTCCTTTGTGAGGCAGTTGAGGCTGAAAAGAGAAACCCCTTCCACACAGCCTGGTGACGGTTGGTGGTTAGTCAGGGCCAGGTGGGGCCCGTCCCTGGCTTATTTTTAAGTTCTGCGTAAAGTAACTCTCGGGGAAGGCAATGACACCCCACCCCAGTGCTTTTGCCTGGAAAATCCCATGGACGGAAGATCCTGGTGGGCTCCAGTCCATGGGGTCGCTAAGAGTCGGACACGACTGAGCGACTTCACTTTCACTTTCTTTTCTAAAACTTGGTGTGTGAGTGAGTGAGTGAGTGAGTGAGTGTGTGTGTGTGTGTGTGTAGAAGAATTCATACAACGTTTTAAAAGACCAAACAGCATTGGATAACCTCATTTTTCACTTATCCCTGTAAGATGATTATTTTCCAAGTCAGGTAAACACCTCTGTTGCCATTCATAGTGACATCACCGGACTGTTGATATCACACGCCCGTGAATTAGCCTGCCCTCTTTTGATGGGCATTTAAAGTGTGTGGGGCTTTTCATCACAAAGCAGCACGCTAACGCGCACGCCAGCCGCGTCACCTCACCCTGGATGCGTGTGTGCCTTCTCCCTGCCCTGCCGGTGTTCACCCCCTTCTTGGTAGCTTCTACCCACACCACCCACAAGGTGCCCCGAGCACCGTCTTCACCCACACCAGCCAGTTCCTCTTTTCCCTTGGTTCCCAAGCTTTGCATATATTACTTGTTTTAACACTCATTACAGAGGAATTGTAACTCAGATGGTAAAGAATCTGCCTACAATGCCGGAGACCCGGGTTCAATCCCTGTGTCGGGAAGGTCCCCTGGAGAAGGGAATGGCTACCCACTCCAGTATTCTTGCCTGGAGAATCCCATGGACAGAGGAGCCTGGCGGGCCACAGTCCATGGGGTCTCAAAGAGTCGGACACGACTGAGCGACTAACTACTAACCACTACAGAGGAATTGTCCGCGTAGCCACGTCCCCTGCTATACTGTGAGCCTGTCTGAGTCCCCTTGGTGAGCCTGGGCCTGGCACCCAGGTGGTGCACCCGTAGCCCTTGGAGTCGTGAGGGACGAGGTGGTTGCTGGGCCTCAGCTCCTGCATCTGTGGCCCATGACTCCAGAAGTCTAAGATTGTGATTTTTTTGGTCCCCGGGCAGCCAAAGACGTGATTAAGGAGATTGAAGACTTTGACGGCTTAGAGGCCCTACGCCTGGAGGGCAACACGGTGGGCGTGGAGGCAGCCAGGGTTATTGCCAAGGCCTTGGAGAAGAAGTCGGAGCTGAAGGTGAGGTCGGGGGCGAGCAGGCCCAGCCTGGTTGGGGACAGACCTCCGCTCACACACCATCCCCCGGCAGGTGCCTGTGTCCAGTCCCTCCTGGGCCCTGGGGGAGGTCACCTCGGACAGCCCCCTTGCTCCAGGAACAGCGCCGGCCGGGGCCCCTCTGCCCATATGATGTGTCTCCTCAAGCCCAGCAATCACAGACCCGGAAGAAGGTGTCAGGAGGATAAGAGGTTTACTGGGTCACATGAGAAAGGGAAAGAGGAAGGAGCAGAGCTGGAGGGAGCCTGCAGCTCGTGTCGCAGATCTGGGAGCCGTTCAGACAGGTGCTCAGCCCAGCCTGGGCAAAGACTCCTGTGCAAAGGCTGACCCTCGGAGGAGGCACGTTTGGGGCAGAAACGGCCACACCTCAGCTCAGGTGCTGGTGGTTGGAAGGAAGGCTGCTCACTGGGGGCCTTCTAGCTGCCCTTCTCACTGCCTAATGGCTGGTCCTTTCTTGAAAATTAGACGCAAGCGGTGCCCTTCCTCAGCCAACCCAGAGATTCTTCCATTTTGGTGTTTCTCAGAGCAAGTTCCTCTGAATGCTGGTCCTTCATGCTCTGTGAGAGAAGTGCCGTCATAAAGCTGTGTCTCCATCTTGTGAGTCAAGGGAACTGAGGCCTCAGGGCGGCTGAGTCAGCCTCCCCAGATCCTGCTGCTGGTCAGAGCCTGAGCTGTGCTCACATTTCCAAGTCTAGCACGTGTTTGTGGCCCTGAGGGCTTTCTGAAAGGGAAGGCAGACGAGGCCAGGGCTGCGAGAGGAAGCGGAGGGCCCTGAGCTGGTCAACAGCGTGGCCCCTGATGTTCGTGTCCTCAGGAGGATCATGGTCAGGTTAACAGACAGCCAAGGCAGGGCTGCTTCTGCTCTCCTGCCCAGGGCCTGTCCTTTGCCTGCGCATGAGTTGGGACGTTTTTCTGTGAAGGAACTCTGCTCTCCCGGGTGACCCCTGAAGGACAGGAACAGAGGAGACGTGCCTGCAGCTGAGCCTAGGGATCCGAGGGCCTGGGTCAGAGCCCTGGTGCCGCCACCTCATTGGCTGCACTGCCTAGCCTTACATGGCGTCTGGGCTCCTTGATGCAGAGGAGTTTTTCCTCCCTGGGTGGTTGCCATGGTGACCACAGGCAGGCTGGAGTGAGAGCGCTTGAGCTGTGGGAGTAGGGCCTGTTTCGCATTCCCCTGTGCAGACCCAGGGCCTTGAGTCACCTCACCTCAGAGTCTCAAGCTTGCCTCTCTGCAGGAAGGAGCTGGGGGTGTTGGAGCAGCGGCCGGGGCAGAGGTGCCCGTGACACCAGTGCCCTTCTGGGCACAGCGCTGAGGCGAGATAAGATAGTAGCTCCACTCCTGTAGCACCTCTCATGTTACGTCTTGCCAGGTGAGCGAAGTGTGACCCAGGCTCGGAGCCCAGACAGCACCCCAGCCTCTCAACTGCTGTGCTGCCTGCGTGGAGATGAGTGAGGCCTAAAGCCTGTTTCAGAGATAAGATGCTGGGGGTCAGAGTCAGGGAGTGGCAGGCCTGGGTCATCTGAGCCAGGACTAGAAGGCAGCCGCGTGCCCTGGAGCCCCACGCTGACCTCAGCCCATCAGAGCTGGGTTGGGGAAGCTTCCGGATGAGAACACTGTCTGTAGGGAGGCGCTTAGGCTGGAGCTGCCGGTTCTGAGCCCACACACCTGCGTACAGGTGTAACTCCCCAAGCCAACGCGTGTAGAATGTCTGCAGGGGTGTTGGTGATTTGCTTTATTGGAGAATGTGAGAGTTTTGCCAACACCAGCTTCTCTAGTACTTAATGTTGGGTCTAGTTCATACATGTTGAGGCCTGGGTTTCAAGGGAGAGTTGCTTCTCCTGTGTCCATTTTTCCGAGGGTTGGCCAGAGAAGGCCAGAGCTGCCAGAGGTGATATTTTAAGTGGACACAGACCTAGCGTTAGAGGTAGGGCTGTGTGCTGGGAGCCTCAACTCTGCTCCCCAGCATGGTATGTGACCCAGCCACGTGGCCACTGCTTTTGTGATATTTAACTGGTATGGCCTTTAAATCAGCTCACTTGGAAGTAATTTAAAAGCAAACACGATCTCTTCTCTAGCTGGAAAATCACATCCCTTACTGTAAAGGAAATCAGAGTGTTATTAAATTCTAGTTTGAGGTCGCTGCCGTCTAAAGGGTCTGAACCTGAAGCCTTCTCTCCCTTTGTTAAAAAGACAGATGAGCTGGAAGTGGGGGCGTGGGTGAGACTCACCAACCCCAAACCAAACCTGTCTTCTGGAGGTGGTAAGAAGGGCTGAAAAGAGAGTAACTTCTTCACTGCTGGGTTCTATATTGTCTCGTTTCCTTTCCTCCACTCTCCAAGATCATGTCCCATGTTGCTATGGCCCACACCATGGGGGAAAATTGGACTGGGAAGGAGCAGTGGGCCAGGAGTCTGGTGTCTTGGTCCTGGTCCTTCCGCTGCCTTGCCGGGGGGCCTGGGGCTAGTCCCCTCCTTCCCTTTCAGCCTGATTATTTTTTTCTGAGAACCAGAGGGTTGGACAGATGGAGGGTTTTCCTGACACTGCTGCTGATCCCCATTGTCCTTTCTTCTGGGGCCTCCAGGTCCTGTCAGTGTCCATCACAGCTGGTCCCAGGTCCATGGGGGTGAGGGGCTGTCTGAAGCCCATCTCCAAGGGTTTCGGCTAACTCTCTTCTTCCTTCCAAAGCGATGCCACTGGAGCGACATGTTCACGGGGAGGCTGCGGTCAGAGATTCCTCCTGCCCTGGTGAGTGAAGGCGACCTCTGCTTGCGCCCTGGGCCGCAGGGACCCCTTTAGCACCTCCTAGGACTTTCCCTCACAGCCTCTTTGTGGAGGCTGAGAGTGCCCTGGGGGCGGCCGAGATTCTGCCATGGCAGCCAGGCAAGCACAGCCGCTGTCTGTGTCCTGACAAGCAGGTGGCAGAACACGCAGCGATGGGGAGCCAGAAGTGAGGACTCAGGGTCCCTGGGAGACTGGGCGGCCCAGTGACAGGAAGTGCAGCAGAGACCTTAGCTCGGAGATTTCACCCACAAGCAGCATGGGTCTCCTCCCCAGATGATTATCCCCTCATCCCAGCCCCTCCTTCTCTGCGTCCTGAGGTTCTTCTCAACTTGACTCTGCACACAGGCTGCCCAGTCTTCCTCTGGCCGCTCCCTTTCTCCAATACCACTCTTTCTGCTTTGGTTCTCATCATGGGTGGCTTCTCTCTGCCTGTTTTCCCTTTCCCCATTGCTGGGGCTCAGCTTGGCTTGGGTGGAGCTCCCAGCCTGTGTGCATGTGTGGGAGGCACTGGAGGGTCACAGGACCCAGCGTGGCTTGCCTGGGGCTCAAGGGAAGGGGGCAGGGCTGGCAGCTTCCTAGCGAGGGCTCCCAGTGAGGCCTCCCAGCGAGGCCCTCAGGCAAGGTTCCAGTCCGTCTGGTTTGTGTTGTGCTGGTGATATCTTCTCAGGCCTCCGATCAGCCAGCACGGGCCCTCCTGTGATGCCGGCACTAACGTCATCTCTAAAGCACCTGTGTCCAATAGACAGTTAAGGGTCATCCAGGATGGGACAGCTGTCCGCACTGGGACGCTGGAGGGCGGGCTCCCTGGGTGGGAGGCTGATGGAGCCCCGGCAGAGTTGCTCAAGCTGGATACCAGCCCCCAAGGGTGGACAGGAACCAGGGGCGGCTAGGATTCAGAGCGCAGGTTAAGTGAATCTATGTGAGTGTGCACAGAAGGCTTTTGAGTTAGAAAAGTTGAAGGAGACTGACGAGATCCTGGCTGGGCGCCTCTGCGCTGTTGTCTTACCTACGTTTTAGCCTTTAATCTTCTCAAGTTCTGCAGAAGGCATGATCTCCACACTAAACTTACGGTGAGAGCACGTCTCAGAAACAGGAATACTCAGAAACAGGAATACGAATTTGGGGTCAGGGAATGGCGTGAAATGCAGAGAGGGTGGAGTGGTGTAGAGGGAGGGCTTGAGCCTCTGACTGCTTAAGGGCTGAGGTTAGTTGCAGCCTGATCACTGGGGCTGGGCTTTCTTCAGCGGGCAGGAGAGCCAGAGAATGGCCCTTCGTTATCAATCTGGGGTTGGGGAACGTGGAAACTACCTCAGCTGCCTTGTCCATCATTGGATCAAGGGCAGTGTCTTTCCCATGCCTCCCACCTTGAGCCCCTGCCCCCTCCATGCCCAGCCCTGGCAGAGCCGCCTCGCCCCACCCACTTGTCCTGGGGAACTTGTCCTGGTGTCCCAGCCTGGCAGGTTCCCGGGAGAGCTCAGCGCCTCCTGGCCACATTTGGTCCTGGGCTAAGGCGGGAAGTGGGGCACCCACCCTGGGTGCTCAGTCACCGCTGGAAACCCTGGGGCATCGGTGGTTCTTCCTCCCCTCCCCAGCCAGTGAACCCGTCTCTGCAGGTCCCCCGCCCCCTCTTTGAGAACCCTGCTGAGACTCAGTTTCCCCTCCACCACCTCTCATCACACTGGCCCCGCAGCCTCTTCTGTTGCCTGGATCCCTGTCTCACACCCCGGGTGGGACTCAGCCTCCAGCCTCCCTCTGCCTGTCCGTCTGCCCTCCCCAGGTCTGGGGCTGTGTCTTCTGTACCCCTCACTCGCCTCCAAGCCCACTGCGCTCAGGCCCAAGTTCAGTTCTTGGCCTGGCGCCTGCCTGAGTTGACCCCCGCCTCTCCTGGAGGCTTTTCCCCAGACACACAGCTCGCCGCTTCGTGCTGTCCCTCTGCTCGTGGGTTTACTTCTGGCTGGAACCTGCTCGTATCCCATGATTGGCTGCTGCTCATCCAGACTGAGCTTAGAGGTGGCCTCCTGCAGGACGCTTTCCCGGATGACCGTACTAAGCCCGAGGCTACAGCTGAATTAAGAGTCCTCTGCAGAGTTTTCAGTTTGATGTAACATGGTCAGCTCTGTACTGAAATGGTCTGTGTCTCTGCTGGGTCCCCACCTGCCAGAGGCCCCCGAGGGCAGGAAGGGCCTGGCACAGAAGTAGCACCTGGTCTCTGTCTGTGAAACTGACACGAGCTCCTCTGTGCCCAGATCTCTCTTGGGGAGGGACTCATCACAGCTGGGGCCCAGCTGGTGGAGCTGGACCTGAGTGACAACGCCTTCGGGCCTGATGGCGTGCGAGGCTTCGAGGCCCTGCTCAAGAGCTCCGCCTGCTTCACGCTGCACGAACTCAAGCTCAACAACTGTGGCATGGGCATCGGTGGTGGCAAGGTGGGTGTGGCCACTCCCTCCCCCACATCCCTGTGTCCTCCGCCTTCCTCCCTGCCCGGTCCCCTGCCACATCTGCATCCGCCTGGAGTATGTGCCCTTGGCCACCCACTGTCTGGGATGGTTCACCTCTTGTTTTTCTCTTCAAAGGACAAAGGCCTCAAAGGCAGCAGCCTATGGCCAGTGGGGACAGGCGATGGATCTGTGAGGGTGGGGTTGCCAAGCAACCATCCTCAGTTCTGTGTTGCCTTGGCAACCCACAGGCAGTATTGCAGGCGTGCTCCAACCTGCTGGCTCTGCAGAGCACAGGGTTTGGGCATCACCAGACCCGCTGTGCCCTCGGAACAGCTGCCAGAGCCACGTGAGGCCTGGCGTGTGCAGTGGCGGAGGGAGCCCAGAGCAAGGGGCCGCTCAGGGAGGCCCGGGCGCAGCTCACCTTTGTCCCTGGTCAGACCCTTGCCCAGCGTGCCTCCCCTGTCCTGCCAGCAACCAGGCTGGCCAGGGCAGACGGGCCAGAGAGGCCAGCCTTGATTATTCTCTTCTTGGCCCATTCTGGCTGCTTCTGGCCCAGCTTCTAAAAAGGCCAAGAGCCAGTCTGCATTCCCATTCTCCTTCCCTCACCGTCTGACCAAAAGGAGCAGGGGGCCAGGACATAGGAACTGACGGCAAACAGGGATGTCTTCTCTTTGAAGACATGTCACCTTAATTCTCCCCTTTTACTGAGAGGTGGGTGACACTGTCCCTGCCTTTTCAGATAACGGCACTTGAGCTTAAAGCTCTTGGGTTGAGCGCCTCAGATGACGTAGCTAGCATGGGCCGGATGTGGGATTTGAACCAGCATCCCTGTGGCCGGTCAGAGCAGCAGGAGGCTCCTGTGTGCTCCAGGCGGCCCAGGCTGAGGAGCCACAGTGGCCTGCCCTGCACATGGCCTGTCGCCTCCTGCCCTGCGGGAGGGCGGGCAGTTCACACTGGACCGTCTCAGCCTGCAGGCCTCCGGTCTAGGGGCAGGAAGCTGTATGTTAAGACAACAGTGTTTGCCTCAGCACAGGACACCACTCTAGCCCCACCTGACGTAGAGCTGCCTCTGCAGATCCAAAATCAGGCTGGCCTGCAGCAGGAGTCGGTGGGCTCTACCCTGAGCACACGCCCGACTCCTGCTGTCGCAGGGTCAGGCTGGCGGTGTCCTGGGTCCTATATGTGCCCCGAAGTAGAGCTGTGTGCAGCCACACGGAGCTGGCTCCCTTGTTGCAGAGCAAGGCTAATACCTTCTGTCTCCCGGGCTGGTTTTGAGGTTGAACGAGGTGTGAAAACACCTTGGCCGGGAGCGCTCAGGGCCTAACAGGTGTGTGTAAGCGTCTCTGCTGTTGTGCTGCCCAGGACCCATTTACACCCTCTGTACTGCCATCTCTCCACTTCAACCCGCCAGCCGACTGGTATGTTTGACCTCCTGCTCTGTTAGTGTCGAGAGATAGAGGCCGCCTCCTGGCACTACCCCAGATCAGATCAGATCAGATCAGTCGCTCAGTCGTGTCTGACTCTTTGCGACACCATGAATTGCAGCACTCTAGGCCTCCCTGTCCATCACCAACTCCCAGAGTTCACTCAGACTCACATCCATCGAGTCAGTGATGCCATCCAGCCATCTCATCCTCTGTCGTCCCCTTCTCCTCCTGCCCCCAATCCCTCCCAGCATCAGAGTCTTCTCCAAAGAGTCAACTCTTCGCATGAGGTGGCCAAAGGACTGGAGTTTCGGCTTTAGCATTATTCCTTCCAAAGAAATCCCAAGGCTGATCTCCTTCAGAATGGACTAGTTGGATCTCCTTGCAGTCCAAGGGACTCTCAAGAGTCTTCTCCAACACCACAGTTCAAAAGCATCAATTCTTCGGCGCTCAGCCTTTTTCACAGTCCAACTCTCACATCCATACATGACCACAGGAAAAACCATAGCCTTGACTAGACGAACCTTTGTTGGCGAAGTAATGTCTCTGCTTTTGAATATGCTATCTAGGTTGGTCATAACTTTCCTTCCAAGGAGTAAGCGTCTTTTAATTTCATGGCTGCAGTCACCATCTGCAGTGATTTTGGAGCCCAGAAAAATAAAGTCTGACACTGTTTCCACGGTTTCCCCATCTATTTCCCATGAAGTGATGGGACCGGATGCCATGATCTTTGTTTTCTGAATGTTGAGTTTTAAGCCAACTTTTTCACTCTCCACTTTCACCTTCATCAAGAGGCTTTTTAGTTCCTTTTCACTTTCTGCCATAAGGGTGGTGTCATCTGCGTATGCTGCTGCTGCTGCTAAGTTGCTTCAGTCGTGTCCGACTCTGTGCGACCCCATAGACGGCAGCCCACTAGGCTCCTCTGTCCCTGGGATTCTCCAGGCAAAAATACTGGAGTGGGTTGCCATTTCCTTCTCCAATGCATGAAAGTGAAAAGTGAAAGTGAAGTCGCTCGGTCGTGTCTGACTCTTAGCGACCCCATGGACGAGCCTACCAGGCTCCTCCGTCCATGGGATTTTCCAGGCAAGAGTACTGGGGAGGGGTGCCATTGCCTTCCCTGCATCTGCGTATAGGTCAGGGCAAACCAGATTTTAGGTTTTTACCCCCAGCAGTTGAGCCCCCGCTGTATGGCTGGTCGGAGCCTGGGCGGGTGTCGGATGGGTCATGGTGGGGGGAGCCCTACCCTCCTTGGCCGGCTTCCCTGAGGCCTGGCAGAGTGTGGAGGAGATGCCAGAAGGTTCGGGTTCTGTCCAGGGTGTTCCGCTTGCATGGTGTCTGCAGGAAAGTTTCTGTCGCTTTCTGAGCCCGAGTTTCTTCAGCTGGAGTGTGGGAGTCGTGACGGTGCCCACCTGACAGAGGGTCCTGACACTAAGGTGGGCTGACCATGAAGCCCCTTGCCCATGTCACTCGGTGTTGGTATCTCCCTCTCCCCATCCCTACCATGGGGCTAAGCCCCACAGGCTGACGGGACAGGCGGACACAGAGGTGGATGTCACAGCCCGTGTTCCTGCAAGGTGCTGGGCCCAGCTGAGGTGCTTGCTGCTGAGCGGTTCCTCGTCCCGTATCCACCCGGGCCGTGGCTGGTGCGGCACGTTGAAGACCAGGGCCTCCTGCCTCCCCCAGATCCTGGCAGCAGCTCTGACCGAGTGTCATCGGAAGTCCACTGCCCAAGGCAAGCCACTGGCACTGAAGGTCTTCGTGGCAGGCAGAAACCGTCTGGAGAATGACGGAGCCACCGCCTTGGCAGAAGCTTTCGGGGTGAGTGGTTTCTGCCCTCCCTGCCCTGGGGCAGGCTGAGCATGGCCGGCCAATGCAAGAACTTGGCCAAGAGACCTCGGGTGGCTCTCCTCCCCTTCTGAGGCTGCTAGCTCATCCTCTCGGGACAAGATCCCCATCACTCGGGTCTGAAAGATGGCGTGATCCGCCTTCTGGATTGAATGGTCAGTGCTGTTTGTGACCTGCCAGGCTGGGAAACGAGCGGTGGTGCCAGAGCAGCGTGGGTGCTGACCCCGGCCTCTGGGGTCACAGTCTCTGGCTCCAGTGAGAAGGGCACTGGGATGGAGTCCATGAAACTTGCCCATGAGCCAGGGAGGAGGGCGGGAGCAGCAGCTGGAGGGGGTGCTCTCAGGTGTCCTTCAGGGCAGGGCATCTTAAGTCAGGTCCATGGACGTCCCAGGTAGCTCAGTGGTAAAGAGTCTGCCTACTAATGCAGGAGACACAGGAGTCTGGGTTCGATCCCTGGGTCAGGAAGATCCCCTCGAGTAGGAAGTGGCAACCCACGCCAATATTCTTGCCTGGAAAAGCCCACGGACAGAGGAGTCTGGTGGGCTACTGTCCATGGCGTTGCGTAGAGTTGGACATGATCGAGCATGCACGCTGTGGGATCCCACTGGTCTGTGAATAGAGTTCAGGAAGGCTTTGAAGGTGGTCAGGAGGATATTGCATGATTGTTTCACTACCAGAGCTAATAAAATGCAGCATTTACCTTCCATGGTGAATGTGGACAGTAAACTTCAGCTTTAGAAATTCTTGTGGCTTTGTTACCAGGAGAAATCACAGGTATTTTCATGTCAAATGATAACCGTTGTGGATAGACAGAAGTATTTGTTTCTCATACATTAAGGTTAATGGTACACCAAGGTCTTATTATCTGTTGGCTTAAGAGGTATACGTATGAGTACAGCAAACATTTAGGCAGTTTTCTAAACATTTTGATACTTGTCTTCCAGTTGAATTGATTTGTTATTCTGTATAATTTAGCTTAAAATTTAAAAACATCCAGAGGCGGAGCCCTGGTGCTTTACCAGGTTGCCCATTGGTCCGTGGCACAGAAAATATTAAGAGCCCTGACTTGGAATGTGCCTCACTTGGGCTGCCTGTGTTCATTTGTGAATCCCCACGCTGTGCTGGGCGCCCAGAGACAGCAAGGTGCCTGGGTACAGAGTTAGGCCAGGCCTGTCCTCAGCCCCTCCAGGGTGGTGATGGAGACTGGGACGTGGGCCTCTCCTTGAGATCTTGGGGGCTGTTAGGATGCAGACAGGAAGCTGGCTTTGACACTTCAGAGGGATGAACACTGCGAGAGGGGAAGGATGAGGCGCTCTCGGGGCAGAGAGGAAGAGTGCTGGGTTGTGCGGCGGCGGGGTGTTGGGGTAGGGCAATCCAGGAAGTCTTCCTGAGGGAGGAGGCATCCAAAATGAGAGCTATGGAACACATGAGGAGTCAGCCTGTCAAGAAAATGCCAGAAAAAGGAGGAGACAGAGTGTTGCAGACAGAGAAAAGGAGGTGAGGGAAGGCTGGAGTAAGGGGGTTTGCTAGGTTCAGGAAGCCCCCTCACCCCCAGAAAAGAATGCAGAACATGGGCTGCCACTCATACTGTGTAAATAAGGCAGCAGCACCCTCATAAAGAAGGGCCAGGCGGCACTGCATTATACAGAACAGGGCCTGGGTTGACTGCAGGCCAGAGCCCAGGGTCCCTGCAGTGCAGAGGTGCCGGACAGACACCAGTGCTCAGAGCTGTGTGGCCCTGGGCAAGTTACTTAGCCCCTCTGATCTCAGTCATCTGTCTGGTGATGGTCCTAATCCCAGGTAGGTCTCCTTCATGAGACTGGAGAGGATCAGGTGTGGTCGTGCCCCGAAGCGTGCTTTGCCATCTGTTCATGGACAAGCCCCTCCCACACCTGGTTGGTGGTACTGCCCTCCTGCCCGCGGGGTGTCCCCTGGCCCCTCCCCCGGCCTTGGGGCCCACTGCTCTCCCTCCTGCCCCCCGCAGATCATCGGGACTCTGGAGGAGGTCCACATGCCCCAGAACGGGATCAACCACCCCGGCGTCACTGCCCTGGCCCAAGCCTTTGCCATCAACCCCCTGCTGCGAGTCATCAACCTGAACGACAACACGTTCACTGAGAAGGGCGCCGTGGCCATGGCCAAGGTGAGAGGGGCGTAGCAGGGCCAGAGTGGGCCACGGAAACCAGGACTGGTGGTTGTCTTTGCTGTGGACCCGTTGGCAGGTGGCTGCTCTCCCCCCGGCCCACCCGCCTGGCGTGTATCCCGTAGCTTCAGCCATGTGCATGTGTCCTGAACGGGGCATCTGTCACCAGGGAGCCTGGGCCCTGGGGGCAGCTCTGTGTGTCTGCGCTGCCCCATCCTGAGCGGCCTCCACGCAGCTGCAGCTGTTGGTGCTGCTTTTGTTCTCAGAGGCCACGTAGAGGCTGCTCTAGCCTGTTGGCCTCGTTGATTCTTTCCTCAGCTGTTTATTGAGCCCCTGTCTAGTGCCCAGCCTGCACCAAGTGCAGGCCACACAGAGCTGAGTCCGGGACTCTGCCTTCAAGGAGCCCCAAGGGTGAGGAGGGGAGGAAGGAGCCAGTTGGCCTTGAGCACAGTGGCTGCTAAGCGTCGGGGCTGCTGGGTGGGAGACGCCGCTGCTCCCGTCAACCTCAGAGGCCTGCACAACCCCACAGGAGTCTGCCAGGCCTGCTGTGGGGTCTTAGAGACTTGAGCAAGCGTTGGGGAGCACACAGGGAGTTCCAGCCAGACGCAGGGCAGGCTTCCTGAAAGAGGCCACCTGTGGCCAAGTTCTCCAGGACAAATGAACTTTGTGTGGACAGGGAGGGCAGGAGGGGTGTTTCGGGCAAAGGGGTCAGCAGCCCATGGGCAGGCCAGAGACGGGAGTGACCCTTACTCCATTGGTCCTGGTGTGACCAAGCCGGGGGTCAAGGTGTGTCTGAGGGCTGGGGGATGGAGGGGGCCTTGCTGACTCCTTGAGACCACCCATGAGTAATAGGGAGCCCAGGAAACGGCTTAGCCAGAGGCCAGGAGGCCTCCCGGGGGCAACAGGAAGAGCTGATGAGGTGACTGGACTGGGTGCAGGGGGGTGTGACGCTGGCTCAAGGAGGGCCTCACCCTGGTCCCCCCTCCTCCTGCAGACGCTGAAGACCTTGCGGCAGGTGGAGGTGATCAACTTCGGGGACTGCCTGGTGCGCTCCAAGGGCGCCGTCGCCATCGCAGACGCCATCCACGGGGGCCTGCCGAAGCTGAAGGTGCCAGCTGACCCCTGCCTCCTCCCTCCGGGTTCCAGGCTCCTCTGCGCTCAGGGTGACAGCTGTGTGGGCAGCAGGGTTCAGGCCTGTCGAGGCAGGTGGGCCTGGTTCACAGCCCGGCCTTTCCACCTCCTCCCCGAGCGACTCTGCAAATCTCTTCACCCCTCTAAGCTAGGGTTTCTGATTTTTCAAAGAGAAGAAGAGTGACGGGTTGTTGCAGTTTAGTGGGAGTTGTTGGGTGAATAGCATTCCTTTTGTCATGGCAGTGTGTCTACGCCGGACAGAGTCCGCCTCAAACCCTTACCTGGGGGAGTGGAGGCTCCTGACCCCTGAGTCTCCTGGTCCCCCTGTCTCCTGGCTCCTGTGTCTGCCTGCCTCTACCCCTTCCCGTTATCTTTTAGGAGCTGAATTTGTCATTCGGTGAGATCAAGAGAGAGGCTGCTCTGTCCGTCGCTGAGGCCGTGGCAGACAAGACGGAACTGGAGAAACTGGACCTCAATGGTAGGAGGCGGGTGGCCTCGGCCCCGGCCTGCCCAGTGGGCCCCACCCCGTGCTGACCCTCCGGCCCCTCCCCGCGAGCAGGCAACATGCTGGGAGAAGAAGGCTGTGAGCAGCTGCAGGAAGTGCTGGAAGGCTTCAACATGGCCGCGGTGCTGGCATCCCTCAGGTGGGGGGTCTGGGGCCTCAGATTCTTCGTTCCTCCCTTTATTCATTCAGAAAACATGGGTGGAGTCCCTGTGGTATGCCGGGCACCGTGCTGGGCATTAGGGGATTGACAGCGAGACAGTTAAGGTTTCTGACTCGTGAGACCTTGTTGCCGTGGGCGAGGGATCAAGGAATGACACAAAGATAATCAAGTGATCGCGTGTAAATATCACAGGGACATAGAGGGGGCTGAGATCAGTCACCCTATAGAGCAGGAGGGTCGGGGAGGCCTCCCAAGGGACGCGCTTCGATCTGAGGTGACGCTACACGGGGCAGCAGTGATGTGGGGTGCAGTGGCCGTGGGATGGGCCCGGGCTGTTCCTGAGACCAGTCTTAGAGGTCAACTGGAGAAGGCAGAGGTTGATGCAGGAGCGGGGTTGGGCAGGGGGCTGCCTCCTCCATCTGGACAGGAGCTGGCTCGGCCATCAGTACCTGTCTCCGCCTGCCTCTCTGACCACTAGATGGGCGTCATTTCTGTGTCAGGCCCTCCATCGTGTCCCATCAGGGCCAGGCCCCATGCTGCTGCAGGACCTAGGCCAGGAAGGGCTCGAGGGGCTCCCCAGTCCGGGGGAGGTGGAACAGGCTTCATCAGAGGCAGGGCGGCCCCCTCGGTCCCCCTTGACCGTAGTTTCCCGTGGTCAGCAAGACGTGGTTGGCACTGTCCTGGGCGTCTCAGCCTGGGCAGTGTTCCCGCCCCGGCCCTGGGCCCCACCTATGACAGAGTTCTTCCTTTCCTCCATCCCCGCCACGGGACTGCGGGTTCTTTGGGACAGGGACAAGATGCAGCGCAGGCGTCCCTGTGGGACGGGCCTCCGGGCGACTCCCAGATCCCCAGTCCGGGACAGCTGCTCCTTGGCCCTCTCTGCCCGGCTCCTGCCTAGCTGGGGGTCTGGGTTCTTGGGGCCAGTGTGGGCCACCAGGCAGGGAGGGGTCTGCTTCAGCCAGACCTCCCTCTGCAGTGATGATGAGGGTGAGGACGATGAGGAGGAGGAGGAGGAGGAGGAGGAGGAGGAAGGAGAAGAGGAGGAGGAAGAGGAGGATGAAGAGGAGGAGGAGGAGGAAGAGGAGCCACAGCAGGAAGAGCAGGGCGAGGAGTCGAGCACGCCTTCAAGGAAGGGCCAGGGCCCGAACAGTGGGGTGAGTCCTGCAGGTCAGAGCCCCACCCCGGGTCCTGGGGTCCTGAGACCGCTCCCCTGGGAGGGTGGGGGTGTCTTGGTCACAGGACTGCAGACTTGTTCTGCCTGTGCGCTTCCATGTGGAAAAGAGGAAACCACCCCAGTGCAGCTGCATTTGTCTGTACTTAACCCCAGGACAGACGTGTCTGTTCATTTATAAGTTATCCACACGTACGATGCTGCTGCAGTAGACTGCTGAGCAGTGTGGGTGTGCCCGGCACGAGCCCGCTTCTGTGTGGATGTCTGCAGTGACTGTGGCGCGGCTCCGTGATCTGCGGTTGGTTGAATCTGTGGGTGTAGAACCTCAGACACAGAGCAACTGTAAAGTCATATCTGGGTTTTCAGTTGTGCTGGAGGCACATAAGTGTTTCTAAAAGAGTAGGGTAAAAAACAGGCAAAAGTGGAAATTCATTTTCCTCCCCATCTTGGTGACCCCTAGGGATTGTCCCCATTCTGGAGATGGTGGCCGGGTCATGACCCAGCTTGGATACTTGGTGTTCCTTTCCCGGCGGGGAGGCATGTCTGTTTGCTCAAGTTCCCAAGTAAAGCTGCTGGGGGACTTTGGGTTGGGCACAGAGGGCCATGCTATGTTGAATGTGGCTAAAGGTCCAGTGTGATGGCCGGGCGCCTCTGGTGCCCGCTGGCAGTGGTCATCCCGGCTAAGACACTGGCTCCTGGCGGGGCCCCTTGAGCCCTGGAGTCATCTCTGCAGTATCCGATGTCATCTCAAGGATCCCCTTGGCCGTAGCAGGCTCTTGGAGTCTGAAGGAAGTGCTTGCCCACACCCCAGAGGCTCCTACACGAAGAGCTGACCAGGGGCAGCCTCTGCAGGCCCCTCAGCCTTGAGGGGTTTTTGGGGAAATTCTGGACTCTAAGCCTTGAGCGGCCCGAGTGAGGGGTGTCCTTCTGGGCAAGGAGTCTGCACGTGGACCTCTCCAGAGCCACCTGTGCCGCCTGTCCCCAGGAACCAGCTCCTGTCCTGTCCTCCCCGCCTCCCGCAGACGTCTCCACCTTCCTGGCCTTCCCCTCCCCGGAGAAGCTGCTGCGCCTCGGGCCCAAGAGTTCCGTGCTGATAGCCCAGCAGGTAACAGTACCACTGATGCCAGCCCTGCTCGGGCCTCAGCTGCTGGAGCTGCCTGAGCAGAGGTTCCGGCACAGCTCGGGGTTGGGCGGGGGGCGGGGCTGCCAAGCGCTGTCATATCTAACGCACACTCATGTAATGAGTGTGACAAGTGCTGGCACAGGTCTGCGCACACTGTGGATGCAACTTGGGCCACAAGGGTAGGCCTGGGATGTCTCAGCTCTCAGCGATAACTGGGGTTTGGAAATTTTCGCAGGACTGTCACGGGAGCACACGGTTAGGCTTCCCACTGCACATCCTGCAGGACCAGCTTCTAGACGGCTCGCCTGCTCCAGGGCCCGTGAAGGTCCCAGGCCCCCGAGCAGGCCCCGGGCCGCTCACTTGTTCATTGTCTGGTCGTGACTTGTTCCTGCCGAGGTGATCACCGAGCACCCTGAGCTCAACAGCGCCCAGTGCCTGTCTGTCCCCACTGCTCCGAGCACTTGGACATGATTTTATTCAACCTTCTTGGCACCTTGGAATGTAGGCCCGTCTGTTGTCATTTGACAGATGAGAAAGCTCAGGCTGCATGTTTGTTTTTACACAAATGGAAGGTTTGTGGCAGCGGTGGTGAGCAAGTCTCTTTGCCATGGTTGCAGCCGCATTTGCTCGCTCAGTGTCACATTTTGATATTTCTCAGTGTTTTCATACCTTCCACGGACAAAAGATCACGACTTTCTGAAGGCTCAGATAATAGCATGTTCTAGTAAGAACGTGTTTTTGAGTTAATGTACGTGTCTTTTTAGACACGATGCTACGCACACTCCACAGACGAACACACAGGGTGGCCCAGAGTTCACATGGCTAGCTTTACTGTGGTATCTGCCTTATTGCTGTGGTCTGGAGCCAAGCCCACAGTGTCTGTGAGGTGTGTCTAGAAGAAATAAAAGGGGCCACTCGCAGAGTTGGCTTGATATTTTGGCTTTTTATTTCCCCCTTACATTCTTTTTTTCTGTAATCTGATTTCCCCCACGGTAAATGAGAGTCTACGATGCAGACCTTCGTGTGGCCACCCTTTCACTGCACACCATTCATTGTTTTCTCTGTCAGTACAGCTCTTCTCACGCCCTTTATGTCAGTGAGCAGAGGCAGCACTTAAACCATCCACAGTTTCTGTGGATTCCCAGTATTTCCGCTTTTCCTCTGTTGTCGGTTAAGCTGAGGCAGGTTTCCTTCATGCGAACGTCGTTTGCATGCTGGATTATTTCATCTGGTTAGACTGCAAAAGGGGGTCCCTGGAGACGGTGGTTTATAGCGTGTACACTCACTGTGGGTGCTGCACACCTGTGGTGGCTGGGCCCCTGCCGGCTCTGGGGGGACAGCGTGTCCCTGCCCAGCAAAGGCCTGTGTCCTGCCAAGGCCTCCTCCAGCCACAGGCAGGTGCCCACATCTGCCAAGGCCCCTGGTGACCCGCCATCATCTCCTGTGTCCTCAGACTGACACGTCTGACCCGGAGAAGGTGGTCTCCGCCTTCCTGAAGGTGTCCTCCGTGTTTAAGGATGAAGCCTCCGTGCGGACGGCCGTGCAGGATGCTGTAGGTGCGTGCAGGGGGCGGCCTGGACAGCTCCGGCCTCTTCGCTGCCCTGGGCTCGGCTCAGAGCGCTGCCCTCCCATCTGTTCTTCGTCGGGTTCTCGACGTAGCTCGGGCCGGGTGCTCGCCTCTCTGTTTTTTGCAGATGGGGAGCCTGAGGCCCTTCCCAAAGCCATACAGTTCTATACGGTGAGAACTCAGGCCAGGTGGCGCCCTCTGCAGGAAGGTCAGACCTCTCCGAGGAGGGGTGATGAGAGCTGAACCCTGTCCCCGCCTCCTAGCCTCTGCACACACCGTCCCCTCCAGCCGCAGGTCCCCAGGCCATCCCCAGGCTTCCGAGGGTCTCTGGTCCTGTTGCGACGCGCTCTCGCCACCCCATCCTCGCAGTTCCTCTCCTCACAGCACCTCTCACGCTCCACCTTGCCAGTGTTTGAGCCAGCAGGTTGGGCCAGGCAGGGAGGGGGAGGACAGGCTAGAAGCGACTGGAGAAGTAGGTGACGCTCGGTGGGCTGACGGAGAGGAGGTTGGGAGGGGCGGGGAGGGCCAGGCGGGGGTCTCTGTGTCTGGTCCCTGAGGGCCCAGCCCCACCCCTCCTGGGGCATTTGTGGGGACAAGTTGCCTGAATTCTGTTTCCCAGAACAGCCTCACACAGGAGCAGGGGCTCGTGGGGCCCCTGCATGGTGCTGGCCACACCTCCTCCCGTTCCCCCATCCATTCCCCAACCCCCCACCTCGAGACCAGCTGAAACCGCCCCAGGGTGACCTGCCTCACCTCATCTCTGCCCACGCCCGTTCCACCTGAGGCTAGGCCAGACCCAGGTGTCCCTGTGGGGGCAGGAGGGGGGTTGAGCCCTTCCCCTGGTGCTGGCTGGTCCCGCCGTCTGGCTGCTGTGGCCATGTCCACCCCACGTCCACCTCCTGACGAGACAGGAGACAGGGCCAGCCTGTGTGCCCGGGGGCCACATGACCTGAGTCCTCTCGACTGCTTCTGCCTTACAGATGCTTTGATGAAGAAGGCCTTCAGCTCATCCGCCTTCAACTCCAACGCCTTCCTCACCCGGCTGCTCATCCACATGGGGCTGCTCAAGGTGCGCCAGGAGGAGCGTGGCCCAGGCGGGGGGTGCGCCCCAGCATCCGGCACCTCGAGTCCTGCTGGGGCCGTTCGCCCACTGTCCCCAGGCCTGGGTGTGCTTAAGCAGGCTTTGCCTTTGTGATGGGATGTGGGATTCAGCTTGACCTCAGCCGTGGGGCTCTCTCAGCAGGGGCTGGGTCGGGGGAGACCTGGCGTCCCCTGGGTGACCTTGGTGCTCACCCAGCCTTCTGCTGTGCGTCCATCTCGCAGAGTGAAGACAAGATCAAGGCTGTCGCCAACTTGTACGGCCCCCTGATGGCGCTGACCCACGTGGTGCAGCAGGACTACTTCCCCAAGGCCCTTGCCCCCCTGCTGCTAGCGTTCATGACCAAGTGAGTGTCCCCCCGCCAGCCCACGCGGCCAGTGTCCATGCCCCGGCCTGGCCACGCGGGCCTCCCCGGCTCTCGTCATCTGTGTTTGAATCTCACCAGGCCTGGCCAGCTGAGGACACGGCTCAGGCACAGTATCTTCCCTGAGAGTGGGGACACGGTAGTGGCCCCGTCTTGCAGACAAGGCAGTGAACACCCGGTCAGAGGAGGTCTGTCCACGTCTTGCTGCCAGTCCAGGCTCCGTGCCCGGCAGCATCCCGGGAGCAGTTCTGTGTCTGTTCCCTCAGCAGCCTAGGCCAAGGGGGCCTTGTCCTGGAGGGTCCTGGGCCTGGTAGGGTGCTGGCCACGGTCGAGGAACAAGGAGCCTCCTGACCTCAAGGCCCAGCAGGGGTGAGGTGGGGTGGGAGGCCCGTCCCAGCCCTCACTGAGGGCCCCGTGTGGCCCCCAGCCAAGCCCCTGCCTTCCCCAGGCCTCAGTCTCCCCTTCTGCCAAACTGAGGGGTGGGTGAGGCTGTCTCCGAGGCTCTGACCACCAGTACTTCTGGTGAAGCCAGGACCTTGGGGGAACGTGGGAAGGTCCAAGGAGAAAGGAGGGGCCCCTGCCTTGTGGGACACGTGACATCGGTCGGCCCCCGGGCATCAGTAAGGGCACTTAGAGCTTGTGAGGGAGTATGTGAGGGTGGCCTGCATAGAGGGGTGGCGAGGACCACCCACTGGCCGCGAGGCCCCAGCTGGCCTCTGCCACTTGGCATCTCAGGTGCCTCCTTGGTCCGGCCTGATGCCCTCACTGTGTCTGCCTGCCCCTGCCACCGCATACCACCCCTCCGCCCCCTGCCCCACCCCAGGCCTCCCCTTGCGCTGCAGCTGCTCCTCTGCTGAAGCCCAGGGCAAGTCCAAGCCCTGGACGTGGTCTCGTGAGGACCGCAGCCCAGCCTCCCCTGCCAGCCCGAGGGGCGCGCTTCCCCCGCACCTGTTCCCACTGTAGGCACTGTTGCCCCGGGCTGTCCAGTGTCCCCAGCTGCCACCCCCGGCTGCCCATGGACAGTGTCTGGGCATGGACCCCGAACCCCTAGAAGACACCCTCGCCCGCTGGTCAGTGACTGCCTCCTCCCGGCTTGTTGCCGGCCCTCCAGTGCAGGCCTCAACGTATCCACATCAGAGGAGGGGGGCTTGGGCCTGACAGGTGACTGTGGGGGTCACGTGTGCTCCCTTCCCTCAGCTCCAGCCCAGGGCTCTGGGGTCCAGGCCCAGCCTGCACCAGGCAAGGCATCTGTGGCTTTCGGTCCTGGCTGCTCCCCAGGTTCCCTGTCCCCCTGAGCACCTCGCCAGTTTCTTTCTCGGCAGTGGAACTAATGATCTCGCTGGTTACCTGTGGCTCTCGGGCCCAGCTGGGACTCGCACGGTCCAGTCGCTCACAGGGACCAGTGGCTGAGGAAGGCTCCCTGGCCCTGTGCCCGCTAGAGAAGCCTGGGAGAGCCTGTCTGGCGGAGCGGAGGCCTGGTTCCCAGCCCAGTGCCAGCTCAGGGTCGTGTAGCCTCAGGTGCCTCCCCAACCCCAACCTGCAAAGGCAGGAGCTGACGGCCCCTTTGCAGAGTCGTCGTGAAAATTAGAAAACCTGAGTGTGTGTATTCTGGGTAGCGTCACAGCTGAGAAGCTGGCACCACACAGCCAGAGCTTCCTGGGTCCAGAGGGGCCCCCCCTTGACTCTTCTCTCCCTGCAGGCCCAACGGCGCCCTGGAATCCTGCTCCTTTGCCCGCCACAATCTACTGCAGACGCTGTACAAGGTCTAGATGCCAAGCTGGCCTCTGCCCGTCCCTCGCCTGGACCATGACTTGGGAAGGGACTCAGCTGAAGGATTCTGGCCAGCGGCAGGGACGGGCTTTGTCTTGCGTGTCGTGTCTCCCGAGTGTGTGTGTCGGTGTGGCGTACGTGCAGGCGTGTGCTTCTGGTCGGGGTTTGAGATTTTCATGTCTCCTTGCCGGACTCGCCCTGGTCCCGCTGGAGCGGAGCTGATGGCCCCCAGGCTCCAGGGCTGCAGGCTGCTGTGCCATTAAAGCTGCCGCCGTCTGAGGACGCTCTGCTCTCTGCGCAGGCGCCAGGCCCGGGCAGCCGTCCCCCCACCCGCCTTCCTTGCCCCTGGTGCGGGCCGCACCAGGCCTGGGGCACTGCTGGCTGGGTGTGTCCTATCCTGCCTGGGGCTGCTCGCTCAGGGCTGCTCTGCTTCCTGTCGCCAGGGCTGGCTCCTTGGGCCACCCCTGCCCCTACCATCCACCCCGCTTTGTGCGGCCCCTCAGCCTGAGGGGCCAGGACCACTCTGGTTGGGGCCACGGGGTGGGGATGGCAGAGGGCAAGACTGGGTGTGGGTGTCCGCCCACACCACATGGGCAGCAAGGGAAGCGGCGGGCAGACGCAAGGGTCTGGGAGCTGCACTTGCCTGGACAGCGCCGGCTCCGCACCTCATGCGGGCCGCTAAGGTGTCTGAGCGCGGCCTGGGAGCCCCGGCAGAGAGGTGGGGGATCTGGGCAGGCCCACAGCTGTTCTCCAGCAGCGCGGGCAGGGACAGGGCCTGCTGGGGCCTGCGGACCTGGGGCCGGGGCAAGGTGGGGCTCGGCCAGGCCAGAGGGGCCCCGCGACACTCCGTGCTTTCCCCGTGTGCTCTGTGTGTGTCTGGGCTGTGCCCGGGGCTTCACAAATAAAGTGTGGCAGCAGTGAACACTGAGAAACATTTCCCCTAAAGCAGGCTGTTCTCAGGTCTTAGTTCCTGGGGTCCTGCCTCACGAGGCCATGGTGGTGCGCCCCCCAACCCCTGCCACATCTAGGTCTGTAAGGGGTGGTCCGCCCTGCCCAAGAGCTCCCAGGCCAGTCTGTATCATCACCGGGGGGCAGCCTGGTAGCCCCCTGTCATGGGCCTGCCTGCTCCCTTTGCACAGCTGGGTGGGTGGCACCCAGGAGGGACAGCCACTCCTGGAGTTCGGGGAGGGTGGAAGGGCTCTGCTCTGGGCAGGTGAGTTGGGCCCTGGTTCACCCGCCTAGCCCCACGTTCCGCCTCACCCAACCTGAGCTCCACCAGCCCTTTCTTTATTCCATTTATGGACCCAGCTGAGTGGAACACAGTCCAGATGTGGCCACGGGCCCTGCTGGCGGCCGAGGCAGGAACCCCTGGGCCTGCGGCCCAGAATGGAGGGCACCGCCCCTGGGGTGGTGTGACAACAGCCTAACCGTCTCCTTACTGCCCTAGAGTGGGCCCCGCAGTGAAGAGCTCCCTCCGAGGGTGCTCAGGGGACGCTGTGTCTTTACTGGCCACAGACCACTCAGGCACCATCCTTCTTGGCTGAGTGGCAGAGCGATGCCCAGGCCTTACCCTCCCCCTGCCCCATCCCAGGTGTCAGGCAGGAGGCCGGGGGGGTCTGGCCATTTTGAGCTCCTGGGTGGCACGCAGCCTCTGGGGAGTTCCAGTCTGGTGTAGCAGACCCAGTGTGGGGGTGGTGGGCGGTGAGGTCAGAGAAGACATCTCGAGTTACAGGTTCAAGAGCTGAGTCCTGATGTCCAAGCAGAACCTCTCACGGGTGATAGGAAGGATGCCCACCCCTGCCCCTTCCTTCAGAGCAACTCCAGGTGCAGGAAGGGGCTGGGGGCTTCTCCCCTGCCTACTGAGAGCAGACTTTGGAATCTCCCCAGACTCGAATGCCCACATTTGCGGACGATAGCCAATCGTAGGATTACACAGGCACCAGGTCCCTGAACGCTCTGACTTGGGGTCTGTGAGCTCACGGATGCCTCTGCTGAGGCAGCCTGTGACCCCCCCCCCACCAGCTGCAAGCAACCTGCTCAGCCCCAGGCTGTTCCCAGTAAACGGAGCTCAGCTTTGGGCCAGCGGCTTGCAAACCAATTCCATCCTGGAAGCCCCAGGCAGTGTGGTCAAGGGCGCCCAGAGCAGCACCATTCGGACAGCAGGAACCTAGAAATGGCTCACAGGCGTGTCAGGAAAGTGGACCAGGAGCAAAGGCCACGTCACAAAAGTGAGAGCGTGGTGTGGGCTCGAAGCACACTGTGACCCCCACAGATGAGTCAACAGTGGCCTTGAGCGAAGGCAATCTCAGCCCAGCACCCTGGGTTCCAAAGCCGGCATACACGTGTGTGGCAAACCCAGCTTTCAGGACGGGAGTTAGCCTGGGGAGGGTGGGGGTCAGGATGAGGTGGAGGCACAGGCTGCCTTAGTGCACCAATCTTCAAAGTGGTCCAGCTCCATCTGCCTGACAACCATAGCTTTTTTTAAGGGGAAAATTTAAACACGAGAGCATTTTTGACACACTAAAAGCACAAACCGTAAGGAAATTTGCCTTCATCAAAACAAAAAGGGGACTTCTGGTGGTATACTGGGTAAGAATCTGCCTGCCAATGCAGGGGACGTGGGTTTGATCCTTGGTCAGGGAACTAAGCATGTGCCACAGAGCAACTAGGTCCACAGGCTGCCACTGCTGAGGCCGCATCCTGGAGCCCATGCGCCGCAACCAAGACCAGACAGCCAAATACATTTTAAAAAACAGTGAAAAACAAGTGACCAGAAGTACCGTGCAAGTTAACAGACAAGGTGAGAGAGTAGAAAAAGACATTGCAACACAGCGAGCAAGGATCCATGCTGAGAATGTACATCCAGTTTGAAGGAACTGTGAAGTAAAACTATAGGTATACCGTTATAGACCAGGCTGGCAAATAACGATTGAGATGCGACACCAGGAAAGAGACGAATCTGGCACATTTTACACGTTGCTGGAGGGACGTCAAGCTAATGAAAGCTACTTCCGAGAGTAATTTGGCAGACACTGAGAAAGCTGAAAACACACACGGCCTGTGAGCCCAGGTTCCATATCTAAGGATCTGCTTGAGAGAAACTTGTACACGAGCACAAGGAGACAAGCAGCTTGGTGAGGAATACCAGGAAATTAAATAGCCTAATGAGACTTCCCTGGTGGCGCAGCGGCTAAGCTCTCCAAGCTCTCAATGCAGGAGGCCTACATTTGATTCCCAGTCAGGAGGAAACTTGATTCCCAGGTGCCACAGCTACAGATGCTGTGTGCCACAGCAGAGATCTCACATGTCACAACTAAGACCCCAGCACAGCCAAAGTAAAGAAAGAAGCAAACATCCTCATCAGTAGAAGAGTTAGACTATGGCACACAGACATGAAGCACTCAAAATGAATAAACCAGATGCAGAAGCTACATGTATCTACTAAATAAACCTTCAAAAACATGGCAGAGTGGAAGAAACGTGTTTGCAAAATAATATGGCACCGTTTGATATATTTAAAAACTATACTATGTGAAAGCCCTTGCCTTTGGGTAGAAAGGAGAGACAAGGAGATGCTCCACCTTCTTACCCCGATCCGGGACAGACCACGCTCCTGCCACCGTCCCATGCTGCTTGTGGACTATAGAAGGGAATGCTGGGTAAAAATGAAAATGAACAAATTTTTAAAATACGCATCACAGGCGAATCTCACAAACAATACTGATAGGAAAAAAAGCCCAGACATAAAAGAATACACCACGTGGGATACTGTGGATAGAACTTGCTGTGTGAGAGAAAGCACATGGGGAAGTCTGTGTGGTGTGTGACACTGTTTCTTGCTTTTATAAAAGTGAAAACAGAATGAAAGCTGCACTTCCACCAGAAACAGATCTAAAGTATAGGATGTGGAAAATCATAGGATACATAATTGCTATGGTCTAGATAAACTTTTTTTTTTTTTTAATTGTACATATCCCCAGGAAGTTAAGTATTTAGGTATTCTGTGCAACACGTAATAAAAAATGGAAGCAACCATAACATTTAATGGATAAGTCGATACATTTATACAATGAAATACTATCCAATACTAACTAATCAACTTAGTTCCATGATGTTGAGTGGAAAAACAAAAAATCTGCAGAATATCTTGTGTAAAGTGTTGAAGAATGTATGTAAATGTTAGCACAAACAAGGCAGAGTTAACTGTTCTTGAGCCCCTATGGTGTGCCAGGCGCCAACCGTAACCCCACAGCAGCCCTGTAAACCAGTTACTGTGTGTGAGCACATTAACAGAGCAGGGAGCTGATCCACAGCAGGAGGAAGTCTAGGTCTGGGACCCACGGGCTGCCCGGCCCCTAGAGGCCCCTCCTTGCTGAGCTGGTCCAGGGACTTGGGTCTCAGGCCCGGGCCAGGATTCAGAGCAGGAGGCCCTGTAACTCCAGCTGCTGCTCCTGCCATGCCCGTCTCTCCCTCACCTCACAAAGCCTCCCATTCAGCTCTGCCCCTGCTGCCAGGTCTGTGGGCCGGGAGGTGGGGCTCCCCCGGCGTCCAGGCCGGGGACTGTCGCCAGCCATTCCCTGTGCTGCGTCTCCAGGCCGGACTGGCCGTGTGATCGGCATGGCGGGGTGAGTCTTGGGGCCCCAGGGTTGCTGGGGGGAGTCAGAGAAGCTGCATGGCTGCAGGCAAGCCCCTGTCCCTCTCTGGGCCTCTCAGGGCTGGGGGGACAGGGGCTCTGGGATCTTCCCGGACAGAGATTCTCCAAGGGTCTCAAAAGAGGGTTTTGAGGAAGATGGCGGGTGCGGCTGCTCCCGGGAGCTCCCCTGGGCTAGTCCTCCAGGAGCCCTGCTGAGAGCTTGGCAGCCCTCCAAGGCCTGGATGTTTCACCTTGCAGGGATCTGTCCCCACGCAGCCCCCACCCAACTCCAGCCTGTGCTGAGCCCCCAACCTCACTACAGACTCTAGAGGATGACACCAGCCCAAGGCCAGGCTGGACCCTGGGGCGCCAAGGAGAAGGCAAAATAGACGGTGACAAGCCCGTGAGCAGAAATGGGGGCAGCTCAGGGTAGAAGCCAGCCCAGGGGTCAGGAAGGGCTGCTCAGAGCTAAAGACGGACACGGGAAGAGCTGGTGAGGTTCACATGGCAGGCAGACAGGAGGGAGCTGCTCCGCGTACTTACGGTAGCGCTGAAGGCTCCGAGTGGGTGGGTACCTATCAGGGAATCAGGACTCAGGACCTCCCAGCAAAGGCAGTGAGGAGGTGCTGGAGGGTTTTCAGCTGGGGTGTCAGGGCCCACCTGTATTTCAGAAAGTTCCCTCTGGGTGCTGGCGGTGAGTGGAGGGCTGGGGGAGCAAGGAGTGCCACCGTGGCATGGTGGGCCCTGTGGAGAGGCAGGTAGCAGTTGGGAGGTAAAGGGGTCTTGCTGGGCAATGGACGGATGGTGGGTCGACAGATGGGTAAGAGGACAGACCTGGCCCAAAGCACAGCTCCAAACTGAGGCCATACTCTCAGTTTCCCCCAGGCCAGGCCAGCTGGGTGGTGCTAAGATGGAGAGAGGACAGCAGAGGAATAAACAGGAGAGAAGTCAGAGCTCCCACCAGCCTGCCTGTCAGAGTGGCACTGGCCAGCCACCAAGGGTCCTCAAGGCTCTTGGATCCCATGACACTTGGTCCCCCAAAGTCTAGCCTCACTTGGGCCAGGCCTGGGTCTGCCTCTCCAGCTGCTGGCCCGTCTTCGCAAGGTGGGTGTCGTGCTCCCTGGCACCAGGGTGCCGATGCCACATCAGTCTGAGGAAAGGCTGATTCTCCATCGCTAGCCTCACCCCGGGAGGATAGACCTCCCCTGGACCCAGGAGCCTCTGCACTGCCTGTTCACTCCTCTGAACTGACTGGGCAAGGCCTCACCAAGGCACTGGGCAGACAGTCACAGAGACTCGCCAGGTCGTCCCTCTGATCCTGTCTCCTCTGGTAAAACAGGGAATCCCAGCTCTGTGGAGGGGTTGGAGGCTCAGGGTAACGAAAGCTTCCCCAGCGCCAAAGGAGGAAGATGTCCGACGGGCTCTGGGACAAGAAGCAGGGCTCAGGGAAGCGGACAGTGTGGGCCTCTTGTTCTGCGAACAGTCAGCCCTTCTCTCTGCCAGGCCCCAGAGCGTCTCCCTGGTGCTGTTGCTTCCGCTGCTGCTGCTGCTGCTGCTGGGGCCAAACCGGTGCGCCGTGGCCCAGCGCTGTCCACAGGCCTGCATCTGCGACAATCCCAGGAGGCATGTCGCCTGCCGGCACCAGAACCTCACCGAGGTGCCGACTGCCATCCCTGAGGTCAGCAGGGCAAGGTGGGGTGGAGAAGGACAGCAGGAGGAGCCTGGGCTGGCACTGGAGGATCGGCCACTACCTGGCTGGGGGAGGCCCCAGCAAGTCACTTTTCCTCCCTGAGCCTCCATCTTCGCATCTGTAAAATGGGAATCATAACAGCCAACAATAGGGAGACGATCTATTTAAAATCCCACGGACAGAGGAGCCTGGTGGGCTGCAGTCCATGGGGTCGCTGAGGGTCGGACATGACTGAGCGACTTTACTTTCACTTTCCTGCATTGGAGAAGGAAATGGCAGCCCACTCCAGTGTTCTTGCCTGGAGAATCCCAGGGACGGGGGAGCCTGGTGGGCTGCTGTCTATGGGGTCGCACAGAGTCGGGCACGACTGAAGCAACTTAGCAGTAGCAGCTATTTAAAATCCTAAGTGACTGGAACAAGTTATGTGACCTATAATAGATACTGAGTTAATTACAGGCCCTAGGGCAGCGAACTGGGGAACTACTGGGATAAGGTATGGTCCCTGCCCTGCGGAGTCAAGAGCTGGAGGGTGAAAGTAGAGGGGGCAGTGACAATTCAGTGTGGAAAGTGCCAGAGTGGGGGATACCCGGGTGGCTGTGGATACCCTGGAGGAGGTGTCAGGGAGCAGGATGAAGAGAATGAGGGGGAGGAGACTGTTCCAGGTGAGGGAAGAGCAGGTGCCAGCATCAGCAAGGGGCACAGGCTGTGGTCCGGGTGCCCCTCAGCGTCCCCTCCCTCTCCCTGCTCAGCTGACCCAGCGTCTGGACCTCCAGGGCAACATGCTGAAGGAGATCCCTCCGGCCGCCTTCCGGGACCTGCCTCATCTGACACACCTGGACCTGCGGCGCTGTCAGGTGGAGCTGGTGGCCGAGGGCGCCTTCCGAGGCCTAGGCCGCCTGCTCCTCCTCAACCTGGCCTCCAACCGTCTGAGCGTGCTGCCCCAGGAGGCGCTGGACGGGCTAGGCTCGCTGCAGCGGCTGGAGCTGGCGGGGAACCTGCTGGAGGAGCTGCGGCCAGGGACGTTTGGGGCGCTGGGCGCGGTGACCACGCTGAACCTGGCCCACAACGCCCTGGTCTACCTGCCTGCCATGGCCTTCCAGGGGCTGGTGCGCGCCCGCTGGCTGCAGCTGTCTCACAACGCGCTCAGCGTGCTGGCCCCCGAGGCCCTGGCCGGCCTGCCCGCCCTGCGCCGGCTCAGCCTGCACCACAACGAGCTGCAGGCCCTGCCTGGGGCGGCCTTGTCCCAGGCCCGCGGCCTGGCCCGCCTCGAGCTGGGCCACAATCCCTTCACCTACACGGGCGAGGAGGATGGGCTGGCGCTCCGCGGCCTGCGGGAGCTGAGGCTGGACCACGGGGCCCTGCAGGCCCTGGATGCCCGGGCCTTCGCCCGCTGCCCCCGCTTGCACACCCTGGATCTCCGCGGGAACCAGCTGGACGCCCTGCCGCCGCTGCAGGGCCCGGGGCAGCTGCGCCGGCTGCGGTTGCAGGGAAATCCGCTGTGGTGCGGCTGCCGGGCCCGGCCGCTGCTGGAGTGGCTGGCGCGGGCGCGCGTGCTCTCCGACGGCGCGTGCTGGGGGGCCGCGGCGCCTGCGCGGGGAGGCGCTGGACGCCCTGCGGCCCTCGGACCTGCGCTGTCCCGGGCCCGGGGCGGCGGAGGAGGAGGAGGCCGAGGAGCTGAAGGCCGCGCGGCCCCGCGCCCCCTGGCGGCGCCCCTGGGGAGGAGACCGGGGAGGCCGGGCCCTGCCCGCGCACCTGCGTGTGCGTCCCGGAGTCGCGGCACAGCAGCTGTGAGGGCCGGGGCCTGCAGGCCGTGCCCCGCGGCTTCCCCAACGACACGCAGCTCCTGGACCTCAGGCGGAACCGCTTCCCCGTGGTGTCCCAAGCAGCCTTCCCGGGCCTGGGCCGCCTCGTGTCGCTGCACCTGCAGCACTGCGGCCTCACGGAGCTGGAGGCGGGAGCCCTGGCGGGGCTGGACAGCCTCATCTACCTCTACCTGTCGGACAACCGGCTCTCCCGCCTCAGCGCTGCCGCTCTCGAGGGGGCCCCCCGCCTGGGCTACCTGTACCTGGAGCGGAACCGCTTTGTGCGGGTGCCAGGGGCCGCCCTGCTCGCCCTGCCCAGCCTCTTCTCCCTGCACCTGCAGGACAACGCCCTGGACCACCTGGCGCCCGGTGACCTGGCAGGCGGGCGGGCCTTGCGCTGGCTCTACCTGAGTGGGAACCGCCTTGCCCGAGTGTCCCCTGGAGCGCTGGGTCCTGCTCGGGAGCTGGAGAAGTTGCACCTGGACAGGAACCAGCTGGGCGAGGTGCCCACTGAGGCCCTGGAGGGGCTGCCGGCCCTCTTGGAGCTGCAGCTCTCGGGGAACCCGCTCGGGGCCCTACGAGATGGTGCCTTCCGGCCCGTAGCCCGTTCGCTGCAGCACCTCTTCCTGAACAGCAGTGGCCTGGAGCAGGTGGGCGCAGGGGAGCAGGGGTGAGAGGAGGCAGCCCATACCGCTGCCCCGCCTCGCTGGGCCCCAGGCTGGGCGTGGGGCCCTGAGATGAGCTGGGCACTGCGCCTGCCCCTAGGAGCTCAGCTGTGGGCCACAGATCAGGCCGAATGCTGTGCCACAGGGAGGCAGGGAGGACGCTGCTGAGACCTGGAGGCGGAAGCTCCCCAGGGTCTGTGGGATTACCTGCTGTTACACACGTTGTGGGCAGGGTTTTTGTTATATGGGGGTTATATATATACATAATTATAAATATTTATATTTATAATCAAATATTTATAAATAATATATATTATATGGGGGATAGGGCCTAGCAGAAAGAACCAGGAACTGGGGGGTCTGGGTGACTTGCAGAGGGCAAGAGCTTTGGTCTTGGACCAGCCTGAGTCATCCACCAGCACTGCCCTTCCTGCCCCTGCCTTGGGCTCACCACTCCCCAGGCCTGGGGCTGGGACGGGCTGGCAGGAGCTCACACCAGGGCCTGGCACCTTCCTGCAGATTTCTCCTGGGGCCTTCTCGGGCCTGGGGCCCCGGCTCCGGAGCCTACACCTGCAGAAGAACCAGCTGCAGACGCTGCCCGCCCTGCCCGGTCTCAGTGAGCTGGAACTCGTTGACCTCAGCGGCAACCCCTTCCACTGTGACTGCCAGCTGCTCCCACTTCACAGGTGAGCACCTCTGCCTGAAGCCCCCAGCCGGGGGGCCCAGCCAGCTGCTCTCAAGCCCCCACCGTCTCTCTGGGGGCACCAAGTTGGTGCCATCTGAGCACCTTTGGCAGGGGAGGATCCTGCCAGGGCCAGCTAACCTCTCTGGGGAACTACCCCATAGGGCTTGGGGTAGGTTTCCCTGAGCCTCTGTTCCCTCATCCATAAAGTGGGGGTGAAATCTGCCTGGCCGAGTGGACCTAGTCAGTGTGTGTGAGTGCTGTACATCATCGCCCAAGAAAGCAACAAGGGCCCTGGAGCCCAGTGACTGGGGCTCAAACCTGCCTCTGTGATTGTCTCCTTTTGAGGAATGTGGCCTGTGTTGTTTCATCCTCTATAAAGGCGATGATGGTGACTGTAAAATGACGTTAAATTCAGTAGCTCGTCTAGATCGGTTTGGCTCACCAGTCCTCCGCCACTGTTTATTACCGGCCCCCTTTTACAGGAAGGGGACTGAGGTTCGACTTGCTCAGGATCACTTAACTGGTGCGTCCACTCTCACCCACTAGGCCCCAGTCCCCAAATCCCTGAGGACCTCCTTGCTGTCCTCAGGAAAGCTTGGCACAGGGGGCTTCCCCACCCCTCCTTTTCTTCTCAGGTGGCTGGCTGGGCTGAACCTGCGCGTAGGGGCCACCTGTGCCACCCCCTCCCAGTGCCCGTGGCCAGAGGGTGAAGGTCGCAGCTGCTGTCTTTGAAGCCTGCCCAGGCCAGGGTGCCAGGAAGGCCAAGTGGACACCAGCTCCCAGGCCTGGCGCCCAGGAGACCCCCATGAAAGGAAGATGGCAGAGAGCGAACAAGATTGGCCGAGGGGTGGGGGCAGCGAGGCCTTGGTAGGTGGGTCAGGTTTTAAGGCCCTTATGGTAGTAGGGGTCTGACTTGTCTTGGTTCCAGTTTCATAAGGTTGTAGATCTGGGCGGGGACCAGATCTACTTCTGGTGGCTTCTGAGAGTGATGTCCACCCTCTCCAGCTCTGCGCTAAGCTCAGAGGGGGCCTATGGGGAAATGACTGCACACCGTTTTGTACCCCGGGCAGTGGCTGATTAAGCTGCAGCCTCCCGGGAGCGTGTGTGTCCAGAAGAATCCCACAGTGATGGTCACTGCTGGCTTGCTGTCCATTCAGCCTTTTCCCACCCAATCTCGGGGGCTTTGCTTGTTGCTGGGGTGGGAAGAGCAAGGGTACAGGTGTGTTGGTGGCACCACGGATCAGACTCCATCACCCCCTTGACATTACATTTGACAAAACATTTTTTTAAGTAACTGTGATCATAATTCAGTTCAGTTGCTCAGTCATGTCCAACTCTGCGACCCCATGGACTGCAGCACGCCAGGCCTCCTTGTTCATCACCAACTCCTGGAGTTTATCCAAACTCATGTCCATTGAATGGGTGATGCCATCCAACCATCTCATCCTCTGTCATCCCCTTCTCCTCCTGCCTTCAATCATTCCCAGCATCAGGGTCTTTTCAAATGAGTCAGTTCTTCGAATCAGGAGGCCAAAGTATTGGAGTTTCCGCTTCAGCATCAGTCCTTCCAGTGAATATTCAGGATTGATTTAGGATGGACTGGTTGGATCTCCTTGCTATCCAAGGGACTCTCAAGAGTCTTCTCTAACACCACAGTTCAAAAGCATCAATTCTTTGGCACTCAGCTTTCTTTATAGTCCAACTCTCACATCCATACATGACTACTGGGAAAACCAAAGCTTTGGCTAGATGAACCTTTGTCGGCAAAGTAAAGTCTCTGCTTTTTAATATGCTGTCTGCTGCTGCTAAGTTGCTTCAGTCATGGTTAGTCATTTTTCTTCCAAGGAGCAAGTGTCTTTTAATTTCATGGATGCAGTCACCATCTGCAGTGATTTTAGAGCCCTCCAAAATAAAGTCTGTCACTGTTTCCATTGTTTTCCCATTTATTTGCCATGAACTGATGGGACTAGATGCCATGATCTTAGTTTTCTGAATGTTGAGCTTTAAGCCAACTTTTTCACTCTTCTCTTTCACTTTCCTCAAAAGGCTCTTTAGTTATTCTTTGCTTTCTGCCATAAGGGTGGTGTCATCTGCATATCTGAGGTTATTGATATTTCTCCCAGCAATATTGATTCCAGCTTGTGCTTTATCCAGCCCAGCGTTTCTCATGATGTACTCTGCATATAAGTTAAATGAGCAGGGTGACAATATGCAGCCTTGACCTACTCCTTTTCCTATTTGGAACCAGTCTGTTGTCCCATGTCCAGTTCTAACTGTTGCTTCTTGACCTGCATACAGATCTCTCAGAAGGTAGGTAAGGTGGTCTGGTATTCCCATCTCTTTCAGAATTTTCCACAGTTTATTGTGATCCACACAGAAAGGCTTTGGCATAGTCAATAAAGCAGATGTTTTGCTGGAGCTCTTTTGCTTTTTCTGTGATCCAGGGGATGTTGGCAATTTGATCTCTGGTTCCTCTACCTTTTCTAAAACCAGCTTGAACATCTGGAAGTTCATGGTTCATGTATTGCTGAAGCCTGGCTTGGAGAATTTTGAGCATTACTTTACTAGCATGTGAGATGAGTGCAACTGTGCAATAGTTTAGGCATTCTTTGGCATTGCCTTTCTTTGGGATTAGAATGAAAACTGACCTTTTCCAGTCCTGTGGCCACTGTTGTTTTCCAAATTTGATGGCATATCGAGTGCAGCATTTTCACAGCATCATCTCTTAGGATTTGAAATAGCTCAAGTGGAATTCCATCACCTCCACTAGCTTTGTTCATAGTGATGCTTCCTAAGGCCCACTTGACTTCGCATTCCACAATGTCTGGCTTTAGGTGAGTGATCACACCAGGGGTTTATTTTATTTTGACTGGGCTGGGTTTTCCTGGCTGCATGGGCTTTTCTCAAACTGCAGCAAGCGAGCGAGGGCTACCCTTTTTGCGGTGTGCAGGCTTCTCACTGTGGTGGCTCTCAGGCTTCAGCAGTTGGCTGCACGTGGGCTCAGTAGTTGTAGCTCCTGGGTTCTAGAGCACAGGCTCAGTAGCTGTCCTGCAGCATGTGGCACGTCCCCAGATCAGGAATCCAGCCGCCATCTCCTGCACTGGCAGGCGGATTCTTTACCACGAAGTCATCAGGGAAGCCCTAAGATTTGTTTCATCTATTGAAAGTAGCTGCTTCCTCCCAGGAATACAAAGGCCTTGGAGGACACGGGCCCTGACCCCCGGCAGAATGCTCTGTGCTGGGGTGCTCACCAGATTGAAGCCACCAAGTCCTGGTTGTGACCTGGCCGATGAGCTGGAGTTTAATCCCACTGTTGCCGTTTCTTGTCAATTTAGGCCACCAAGTTACTGAACTTTAATGAGCCTTCTTTCTCTTACATGTAAAATAAAGTCAGCACATCCTCACAGGATCAAAGATGAAGCAAGCAGTGTGAACACCTGTAAACTAGTGTCTGGCATGAGGCTGTCACAAACGTGGAATCCCTTGCTTCCCTGTCCCTCGAGGAGCCAAGAGTCCGACAGGTCGACAGTAAAGGAAGGTGCAGGGGGTTCCGCCAGTGTCTGCCCCAGGGAGCTGCTCACACAGGCCATCAGGCAGTGGGGCAAGGAGTGGAGAGGCTTCTGTTCCTCAGGACATCTTCGAGTCTTCAGGTGTTCCCTAGCCCCTTGACCCCCACCACTGCTGTGGAAATTCAGTAAGTCCCATCCAAAGGCAAGGGCAGTAGAGGGACAATGCTAATTCTGTGTCTTGAGCTAAAATGTCCTGGAGGTCAACACTTCCATCTGTGACCGACTAACCTCTAGGTCCCAGGGATTACGTACACTTGGTCATATACTCGCTGAGGGCACCTTTGTGCTGGGCACGAGGGGGCATGGACACAGGCTGGGCCTTTGGGGAGCCCAGGGTCCTGGGAGGGGAGTGGCAGGGACAAATAACATAGCATGTTCTGTGGAGACGTGTTGTTTTGCACTCTTCACGGGTGAGCTCTTCCCATCTCTGTAGCCGACCTGGTGGGGTGGCATCTCAGAACAGAAGGAACACTGACAGACTGACTGCAGCAAGAATGGGATTTAATCGTCTCGTAGGATTTAAGTGTGGGAAGCCCATCTGGGGCTGGAACAGTGGCTAAACTTGTCCTCTAGCCCTGCCTGCTGCACCCAAGCACTGTGGGCATCAACTTCTTCACTCAGGAAGAAGCAAAACTGAAGGCCAAACAAGTCCCATCACCCCTGAAGCTCTTCAGGCAGAACTTAATCCTTTAAGGGCAAGAGCACAGGGTACAATGATTCTTCTCAGCTGGGCAAGTCCCCCTCAACAAAGGCAGGCGATGCGAGTAGGCTGTCGAACTGCAAGCCACTGTCGGCCACCTTCCTCCAATGACCCGCCCGTCAATGTGAGGTGGGGTGACGGGAGGCACAGCCCCTGTCACATTTAGGGGAGTTCAGGCTGCAAGAGCGTCGTTTCTATTCCACGTGAGCCTGCCCAGTGCCTTTAGGAAAGGACAAATGATCTAGTTGTCTCTGATCTGAAACTGGCTCCCTTTGGGCTGGAAGCCCATCTCTGGGATGACACCCAACAGCAGGGTCCTCAACACACCCAAGGTCAGCACTCCATCACGCAAGCATGGACCATGGCAGCCATCACAGGGGAACATGAGGACACACTCAGCCGTGCTGTCTCTACTTAAACACGCGGAAGGAAAGAGAAGGGCTGAGGACAGCAGCCTGTACCATTGAGGTCGCAGGTTAGGAGTCTTAACTGCAGAGCAGAGGCAGCTGAAATGTGGGCAGATGCTAGGTGAACTTCTAGAACGTACTTTCAGAGGAGCAGTGGAATCAAAATATATTATGGGGTTAAGGACATGCACAGTGAGGAAAAGGATGAAGAAGTACATCCCTGCCTCCAGGAGCTCCTTCAGGGCCACGTCAGCCAGCAAGGTGAACCATCCCGTGTCAAGGCCCTGAGAAAGAAAAGGACAGGTCCCATCCAGCTAGGCTCCAGAGTGGGTTAAGTTCAACACTGGTGGCACCTTCTCTCTCGGGGATACTTGCATGCTTGTGCACACGCCTGTGCATATACCCACACCCACCCTCCCTTCCCATGGCACAGAGACTGGTGTGGTCTCCCCCACCCGAGGTCCTGGCAAGCTCCCTTTCCCAGGGAGCAGACCTTATCTTTGCTCCTCTTAGAAATGGAGTCAGTACTCGTGCCAAGGGAAAAAGATGAAGGCCACCTCACAAGTCACCGGGACCTACATGCTGGTCACTGCTGCTCAGCTGCCTGCCAGAGCTGGGCGCCAGCACAGGGCTCCCCAACCTCCTGGGGTGCCAGGAGGAGCAGAGCCCCAACCGAGGCAGGAGGGACCATTCCACATGGAGTCTGGGGCAGAGGCTGTACCCCTCACACCACTCACGTCCGTCAGGTGACCGTCTGTCCCCATCTCAAGACCTGCTCGGGCCTAACCACTAGCCAGCTGGTCTCCCGTGTGTAGTCCCAACCCTGGCAATGAAGCAGTGTTGGGTGAGTAGAGGGGACTAGTGTGGAAGAGCTTCAGGAACTCGAGCTGGAGAGGGAGCTGCTCGCCGGCAGCCCCGTCACACGGCCTTGCTGGAGAGGAGGCCAGAGGCTCGAGGAGACCCTGGCTGCTCCTTGGGTCCCCGGCCCCCCACACTACCAAGTAAAATTTATGCAAAAAGGTTCAGTCTCCAAAGTAAAGTAGGTTTGCATGGTGGCAAGAGAGGCGCCCTAGGCTGGCTTTCGACTGGCAGCGAGGAAGGCTCAGTCGTCCGTCTCCTGTTTGATGTTCTCGATGGGCACCGGCAGCTCTGGACTCAGGGCCTTGTCGGCTGTGGCCACGTCCAGGTGCTCTTCCTTCACACGCACGGTGATGACTGAAGAGGGAGAGAGGTGCGGGGCAAAGAGGAGAGAACATGGAGCTCAGGATGCAAGGAACCGGGCTTCCTACCGACAGGGGCCCTCGGGCGTGGTGGGGAGAGCCCCTCCCCTTCTGTGGGGCAGACAGCAGCCAAGGCCTGGGCCCTGTCCCGCCAGCGTGGCAGGCAGCCCGCCCTCCTGAGGGCTGGGGGTGGGGGTGGGGGTGGAGAGGGCCCGGCTGGTGCTCCGCTCCATTCAGAGCTGGGGAGGTGTCTGGGAAGCCCTCCAGGCCCAGTGGTCTGAGAGAGGTTTCTTGGTGCCCAGAAAATGCCCTTTAAGCCTGAATCTGCTCTTCTGTGCCAGGTGGGGAAGGAGAGGACCGGCCTCTGAGCAGGGAGCCGCCCAGCGGCCCCGCCTGGGAGGCTCTTACTCTCATCAGGAGCGGGCTCCAATGGGGGCTTCTCTGCCACCTGCAGGTCCTCCTCCAGCAGGGCCTTCTTGGACCCCTGTCTGAGGGGCCGCGTCTTGGCTGGTGGTATTCTTTTTCCTTGGAATAAAAACAGAATTCAACCAAGGCAAGGGCTGTATCCACATGAAATAGTGGTCAGGCAGCCCAGCAGAGGGGTAGGTGCCAGCCGGGGAGGACGGAGGCCCAGCTCTGACCTCAGCCCTCAGGGCTGTGTGTCCGAGGCGCAGAGCTTCTCCCCAGTAAGGGGTTACTGCTCCCACCCTGCCACGGCAGTTAAGCTTCCTGTTTCTGCTCCTCACTTTCTTCACTTCTACACCGTGCCTTTCCCAGCCCTGATTTGGAATGGCACAGGGTCCTGCCGCTCGATCCACGCCACACCTGCACAGGATCTTAACCCTGCCCAGGGACCGCATCTGTTTCCTCTCTGTTCCCTTTTGGGACATCCTCTCTTCTGTGGAGACCACGTTGGGGAGCCCAGCTCACTGCAGCTCAGCTTGGGGCCTGCTGAGGTTGGGCCGGCCTGTGAGGTCCCCAAGCTCGGTGGTCACCCTTGCTCCCTCCCCCAGGGGATCATGAGAGAATGACTTCTGTCTGTTAGCTCTCACATCTTTTACTTTCATACACCGCAGCTGCACAAGGCCTCAGAGACCAGGCCACCCCCGATCCCTGCTCCAACCAATATAGTCTCTTGTGTCTTTTCCTCAGCATCCTGACCACTGCCAGAGACCAGAAGACTCCCTAACTGTGCTCTGGGTCCCTAAGACACAGGGTGATGGATGGGCGCATAGGGCAAGGGGCAAAGGAGAGGTGGGAACATGAAGAGAGTGACTGATCTGGGTAGTGATCCCCTGCCCAGGACACAGGCTCAGGCGATCCCAGGTCCCGTCCCAGCCGGGCAGCTTTAGAGCATCACTTACGTTTCTTCCCAAACTGTTTCTTTTTCTTCTTTGTGGCCTCTTTGGCTTTCAGAGGTGTGGTGGGCTCTGTTGTTTAAAGACACGGACATGAGGTGAGAAGAGAGTTCTGAGAGGACACAAGCTGCAGACACGTCCTGAGACCCCTGCCCACCCGTCACGGGCCTCCCTTACACAGGGGACGCCCCTGAAGGAAAGCCAGAGCTGGGCCATGAGAACGGGGAGGGGGCTGCGGGGAGGGACTGGATGACAGCTGTCCCTTCTTCCCACCCGCATCACCAGGGTGCTCAGAGGGGCCTGGGGGATTTACCTGGTGCACAAGGGCACGAGCATATGACAGAGTGGGCAAGGTCAAGGAAGGAGCTCTGCAGGCCAGAGGGAGAGGGAGACAGAGAAGTCAGGAGCAGGAGGGGGAGACCAGGGCCACTCTCTCCCTAGAAGTGGTCCAGGAGATGCTCGATCTCACGCCAGAGGGCCAAAGGTGGGCATGCGGCACAGGAGGTGGGGTGGAGGGTGGTTGGCAGGAAGGAAAATGAAAAGGAAAGTCAAGAGCCCTCAGGGCCAGGAGAGCCCAGACCTGTGGCCACAGGTGGCTGGAGCTGGTAGCCGGTGAGCTCACACCAGCCAACTGGGTAGATGTCTGGGGACTCGCAGTCCACCCACTGGTCGTACTCGCTGTCCCAGCCGTCAAAGTGGATGCTAAGGAGTCGGTGCACCACCCGCTTCACAGTGGCCACGCAGATAAGCCGGGGCTCCATCAGGTCCACGGCCTCCAGCTTCATGCCCACCTTGAAGCCGTGGTTGGGACAGTCCTGGGATGGGGATGAAGGCCGAACAAATCAGCTAGGTCCCCACCCTGGCGGGGCAGCCCTGGGTGTGGGAGCGGGTCTGAGCCTGCCTGCAGGGGTTGGGTCCTCAGACCAGGAACCCCTCTGCACTGTGATCCCAGGCACCAGCCCCTCTGGGAAAGGGACTGGCTGACTGTTCAACACGCATCTGCATCAGAGTTTGGACTTGTCCCCGAAACAGCTGATCTTAGCAGCAGGGACTCAAGAGGAGAAGGGGTTGGAACCGCCACCTTGGGTGGTAGTGGGCAAGGTTGGTCTACTCACCATGTTGAAGAGTCTCGATGGAGCTGCCTTTGCCTTGGTCTTCTCCAAGTAGGCCTCCCAGTTGAAAGTGTGAGCCTCGTACCCTGGAGTGGAAGGCAGAGATGAGAGGGAGGGAGGTGAGGGGGAGTCCCAGACAGCGCCAAAGGGGCTCCTGCAGCTCCATCAGGACTCAGCCCAAAGTCTCCCCAGCAACCTTCTTCCTTCCTGCCCAGGCTGGTACCTGCTCTAGGACCATGGTCCTGTAGAACAAGGTGCTCACTGCCCAAGGGACAGGCGGGAGTTCTGCTCACCAAGCCACATGGGGCCAAGCCAGCCCAGACTAAGGGCTAGTGGTGACCGTGGGGAGTGCTGTCTCCTCTCCAATGTACTCAGACTTCAACTCCGGGGGTCTGGCTTGGCCTGTGGCCTCAACCCTGCTCCCTCCAACTGTATGCCAGTGTTACCTTTCGGGGGTGTGAGCTCAATGTCATTCTTCTGGCAGAAGTTGGCTGGGAAGATGGCGTGGGAGGAGGCGTGGTAACAGAACCAGTCGGAGCCATCTGTGGAGGGCCCCCCATCCACACAGATCATCAGGTAACCGTCCAGGAGGACCTAGTGGTGGCGGAGAAAGAAATAGAACCTGGTGTTCTAAACTGCACCTCTATTCCGGGGTGAGGTGACAGGACAGGGAGAGGAGGATGGAGCTGCTTTTCAGAGCACTCAGCACTCATGTAACCCATAATGGTAAATCATCTAGCTTCCTCATGTGTGGTCAGTCACGTCAGACTCTGCAACCCCATGGACTGCAGCCCGCCAAGCTCCTCTATCCATGCCATTCTCCAGGCAAGAACACTGGAGTGGGTTACCATTTCCTCTCCCAGGGGATCTTCCTGACTCCCTCGATGGACACCGCACGCTGTGCCAGCAGGGGCTGCGTCTGTCCCTTTGTCACTGTGTTCTCAGGGGTGAACACGGGGGCAGAGCATGGAGGTTGGCTAGATGGACAAATTAGCGTGTCCCCAGGAGGGCTGAGGGGTGGTGGCTGGCTCCTCAGGCTGCAGCAGTAACAGAGGTCTGCAGCAACAGCAGCCCAGCTGAGGTGTGGCGAGGCTAGCCCCCAAAGGAGACAGCAGGCGGTGGCGGGAAGGCCTACACTTGCCCCAGGACCAGGCTCAGGCCAGGTGTTCCACAGCACCCACGGGTGGTTGGCCAGGGACTCGGCTAACCTGCCAGCTTGATGCCGTGGCTGACACGCCTGGGCCAGCCCACAGGGTTGGCAAGCCTCCGACCCCCAACAAGAAAGCAGATTCCCAGCCAGGAGTTAAGTCTATGTGCCTGAAAACCAGGCCACTCTGGAGCAACCAGTAGGGGGCGCTCTGCCACCGCCCTGCCCGTAGGAAACGCTGCTGGAGGCCAGAGGGCGCCCAGGCTCACCTTGCAGATGGTCGCCACGCAGATGTTGCCCAGATTCAGGGGGTCGATGGCCTCCAGTTTCATCCCCTCCTCAAACCAGCCACCTTCTGTGTAGACAGCTCGAACCTTAAAGGAATGGGGCAGTTGGGCAATCTCTGGGCTGACTCGGGAAAGGGTAGGGAAGAGGCCTCAGCTGCCATCAGCCTGGCAAGGAAACGGAGAGGGGAAGGGAGATCTGGGGGCCTCAGGTCTGGAGTGGACCTGCGGCCAAGGGGCAGTGCCCAGGGCTGGGCCTCACCTTCTTGAACAAGTAAGGAACAGCATCACAGTAGATCTTCCGGAAGGCGGGGTGATGGGCCATGTCATTGCGCCTCTCTTTTAGGGAGATAGTGGAGGGAGGAAGGGAAAGAAGGAAGTTGCAGCTTCTTACACGACCATCTCCACGCCTCCCCCAGAATGTGGGGCTGCTCAGCAACCTCCCACCCGCACAGAGGAGCTCTCTGTCAGAACTATTCAGCCCTGAGGACCCAGACTCCTCCCACGTCGCAAGGAGAGGATATGGCTTGGAACCTTTAGTTGCGAATTAACTTTTACCATTTCAGCTGGAGAAGGAAATGGCAACCCACTCCAGTATTCTTGTTTGGAAAATTCCACAGACAGAGGAGCCTGGCGGGCTACAGTCCATGGGGTCGCAAAGATCTGGACACGACTGAGCAACTAACACACTTCAGGCTGAGTGTCCCTGGTCAAGTCACTCAACCCCTTGGGACACCTAGTCAAGTCCTGCCATCCTCAGGGTAAAGATGACTGCCCCCATTACTCAGAGTAGCTGTGGGGTGCAGAAATGTGCCCCCCGACCCAGGCCCACGCTGGCCAGGGACTCAACTAACCTGACAGCTTGATGCCGTGGCCGACTCGCCTGGACCAGCCCACAGGGTGGATCAGGGGACTCCACATATGGCACCAGAAGTCGTCATCGCTGTCACCGTCCTCATAGAGGAGCCGCAGGCGACCCCCGATGACTGTGTCCACCACGGCCATGCGGGTCCGGGACACCTGGGACTTGTCCACCACCTCCAGCCGCATGCCCTGCCGAAAGGGGTACTTCATGCTCTCCACCATCTGCAATGACATCAGAACACAGCCCTGCTGGGGTCCATCCCTCCCTCCCACTGTCCTGTCCGGTCCCTTGGGAGTAACCAGAGGACGGGGCTGGGCAGGGGATGGGAGGAAGCCGGCAGAGGGGCCCCTCCTGCCCACCAGGTTCCACCCTGGCTCCCAAGTCCCTGGGATGATAGAATATTTACAATGTGTGCACCAAAATGCCAGCAACTCATTGTGATGGGAAGCATAGACTGCTTTTCAGATTAAGGAAACAGGTGCCCCAGGGAGGTCATGTGACTAACCTGGAGTCACACAGGGTCATTAGTGCCAGAGCTGAGCCACAAATCTCGTCCTGGGGTCCAGCTCTGTGCTCTTTCAGGGATCTGCACTCTGATCACGAGTCCCTCCCACTGCTCCCTACCTTCTGGCCCTTGCCAACAGCACTCACTCAACCAGCCTGGTGTTTATAAAGAACTGAGCACTCTTTGCCTCGACACCTCTAATTTCAGCCCTGGCCCCGCTGGGCTGCAGCTCTGAACGGCTCTCCTAGCACCTCATCATAATGCCTGCCTCTTGGACACAGCCAAGGATAGTGACCAAGATCCCACAGCTGCTCTAGAGCCCCGGTGGTGGGGCCTGGGTGAAGAGACAGGTGGTTCTGTCTGCTGAGATTCTCGTGCTGTCCTGCCTGGGACAGAGGATGGTTACGGAAGTTCTGTGGCTTTTCCAGCACCAGGGCACTGCGGACTCAGGGAGAGCCATTTCAGTTTTAGTGCTGGTGGGGACTGAGCAGTGCAATTCCAAATCCCACCAGGAGGAGGAGTGACAGATGGCAGTGCCTTGTATACAACAAGCACTTAATCAAATCTATTCAATGCACAGAGATCTCCTACATTGCAGGCAGGTTCTTTTACCACTAGCGCCACCTGGGAAGCCCAGTTGAATGAACGCTCCTGAAAATGCTGTGAGCAAAGGGAAGGATCTGGAAGAGCACGCCAGCAGACAAAGCGACATGACCGATGAGGCTGGATCAGAGAAGGGAGGAAGCTAGTGGTAGATGACGCCCACCACCCATACTTAGGGAATCTGGAGCTGCTCTGATGGCTAAACCAAGGGGGTCTTAGAAAAAATACTCCAGTGAGCAGCACCAAGGACCAACAGAAGGGGAAAAGGGCAGGAGCAGACCAGTCAAGACTCCAGGGTGCTCTGCCAGACCTTGATATGGAAGTCCACAGGAAGTGTCCTGGAGCCCACCAGGCGTTTCATGAGGTAGCCCTTCCAGTCGGTGAACTTGGCATGGATGGCTGGGGAGACAGAGCAGAATCCTGAATACAGACTGCCACCACTCTGCTGACGGGTGCCAGTCTGCCCCAGAGAGCAGCAGAGGGCCTGAATAACGTATTTCTGCCTTCTCAGGCCGGCAGTCCTGGACTCCCCAACCTGGATCTGCCCTGGGGCCTCTGGATGAGGGAGGAGAGGAAGTGAGGAGGCAGGTCTGGGCCGGTCTGACTTCTCCCACCCACAGGAGGGGGCCCACAGGAACCAGGACGGGGAGCACTCTCATCAACTCACTTCGTGGGGGCACCAGGATCTTGCTGTTGATGGCACACCAGCCTATGGGGTGGACATCCACAGTCCCCAGGTTGCACCAGAAGTCATGGCTGGCATCATTTTCAAAGCCTTCATACCGGAGCAGGACCCGGTACCCTGAGCAGGAGGAAGGGGAGATGAACTCTTAGGCCTTCCTTGCTTTTCCAGCCTAAACCAGGCTGCCTACTCCAAGGACCCCTTCTACAACAGCCAGAGCGAAAACAAACCCCTGCCATGTACCTGGAAAGCAGTATGGCAGAGCAGGAGGAGTAATTTTCTATGGCCTGATCGACCCCGGAATGAACTTCAAAATGGGGGTTTCCAAACTCGCCAAGCTCTGTGGTCCCCTCTAAGGTAGGTAGCATGAAAGCATAGCACGGAGGGAGAACGAAACTCCAGTGGGCGGGTTTTTTGTTTTATGAAGCTGATGTCCGCTCTGACACTACCTGTGCATCTGGAGATGTCGTCCCCAGCCCCTGACCCCGCCCTGGCCAGAGGAGCACCCACCTGCCGCCTGGATGACCGAGGCGATCCAGTACACACGGCTGGGGAGCACGGCGTCACTGTTGAGCACCTCCACCTTCATCCCCTTCATCACATCCTCCCACTGGTCATAGAGTGGGACCTGCGTGGGGGTGAGAGGGTTCAAGGCGTCAGTGAGCCACCTGGGTGGGCAGAGGAGAGCGGCTGGCCGCAGGGTCTCACAAAACGCTGTATCCTCTCCTCTGCCCCAAGGTGTTTCCCCTCACTGTGTGTGAAAGGCCAGGACCAGGAAGTGATGAACGGACGTGCCCGCCTCTGTGAAGAGCCGAGTCGGGATGGGAGTCGGGGTGTCAGAGAGCCCTGCTAGTCTCACAGGCCCGGCTCCTGGGGTTACCCTCTGGCACATCACACCTGTGCCAGCAGACACCTAGAGGCTTCCCACTCTCACTGTGTAACTGGCGCTTCTAAGACACAAACAGCACTCCTTCAATCGCTATACTGGGTGGTTGGATTTCTCTCGTGGTACAGTGGGTAAGAGTCTGCCTGCCAGTGCAGGGGACCTGAGCTCCATCCCTGGTTGGGGATTAAGCACCCACAAGCCAAGGGGCAACTAAGCCCTTGGGCTCTAAGGAGAAGCCCCTGTGCTCCGCAACGAAGACCCAATGCAGCCAAAACAAACAGGCCTTCTTCAGATTTCCTGGGGTTTAGGAAATTGGCTCGAAAGATGGAGAGACCCCCTCGGCTTCTCTCTGCACCTGTGGGGGACCACTGCTCAGGCCTGCACTCCAAGCCCAGCCCTCCAGGTCTCAGCCTTGGCCGCTTCTCAGTGACAGCGGGGCTTCCCAGGTGGCTCAGTGGTAAAGAATCTGCCTGCCAATGCAGGGTTCGACCGCTGAGTTGGGAAGATCTCCTGGAGATAACAACTCACTCTAGTGTTCTTGCCGGGAAAACTCCATGGATGGAGCAGCCTGGCAAGCTATAGTCCACGGGGTCTCAAGGAGTCGGATGCAACTTAGGCACTGACAGGGAGTCAGGGAGCCTTTAGCAGAAGGGGTTCCAGGAGGCACCCATATCTGCCTCCCGGGAGCCAATGGGCCGGGGGCAGTTCACAGGCACCAAGCTGTCAACAGGAAAGCACTAAAGATGGGGGAAAAGAGAAAGGGATTCTCACAGTTGGCTCTGGATACCAGAGCACAAAGTGCCATTATGTGAATAAGCCTAGGGGGCGACCTCCGAGGGGTGTGCTCGAAGCCCTCGGTGAGGGTCTGTGGGAGGATTTGGTGAACAACAAGTGGACAGAACGGTGAACTGGAGCGAGTGGCAAAGCCAGGCTTCAAGCACCCAGACTGCATCCTGTTCCCTCCAGGTGCCGAAGCAGTGAGGCCGGTGGGTGAGCCAGCCGCAGCGCCCAGGCCCCTGCCCTCCCTCCCCTCGTGGCCAGGGCACTCACATGCTTAAAGCAGCTGACAGGAGCAGCCTTGTAACTGTGATCCTTGAGGAACTTCCCCCAGTCGAAACCCAAGACCAGCGCTGCAGAGCCAAGAGGACCAGAGTTGAGGAGTCGAAGTGGGGAGCTCTCGTAGCAGCCACCAGGAACCCGTAGGAACCCGGGCAGCCCTAAGGACTGGGAGCACCCTGGGCCCGCCCATACCTGCCTCAGCAGTGGCCACTGCAGGAACCCAGGCCTGGGGAGCGGGAGCACAGGCCCCTTCCCGCTGTGCAGCTCGGGCCCACCCCATACCTGCCTCAGCAGTGGCCATCGGGATGGGACGGGGAGGACCTCATCCAGAGGCTGCCAGACTCTCAGTAGAGGAAACTCTGAGGGAAATGTCTGATCTTTCTCCCCCAGGAGAAAGTTGGACATTCAAAGACCCTCGGGCTTAAATTCCTCAGACCGCCCCCAACCTCTCATTGGCCACAGCCAATCTAGATGGGTGGGAGGCACACACACCACAGCCGCTCCTGCCCTGATCTGGGAAGCTGTGTCAGATCACCTAGTGCATAGCTTCCAGTCTACATTTATTTACAAACAGCTACTCATGCTCAGAAAGAGAGAGAAGTTCCTGATCCCATCACCCTTCTTCACACCAGATCTAGGTCTCCACTGCCCCAGGGAAACAAAAGCCAGAGGGCTACAGGCAATGCTAAACAAAGGAAGCTAACTCTTGGCTTTTAAGTGCTCAAGAGAAGAGTGATTGAGAGATCTTCTGGGCCATCTCACAGACTCCCAGGTGAGGAAGATGACATCTAAGGCGAGCCTGGGCTGGCCCTTTCTAGCTGGCCCCCTTCTCCAATCCTGGCTCCTAGGTAGCACCCCCCTCACCTGCCAAGTCCTGGCACCACAACCCACTGGCTTCCTGAGCACCAGTCCCCACTGACTTACCGTCCTGCCCGGTTGGGGTCCCGTCGGCAAGCTGGCCTGTCCCCTGGGAGTGGAGGAAGGCTCCAATTTTGGCAGACCAGGCAGCTTTGTGCAGAACTTTGGCCTTCTTGGTAGGTGGTTTTCCCTGGAGGGAGGAGAGCCCGGCTGTAGCCTAAAGGCTGATAACAGGCTCCGATTTGGACTGCCCTGGTCACCACTTTGGGACTCCAGTTTCTTCACTTGTAAATCAAGATGATAACAACTATAATGCTTAGCTCAGTGGGGAGTTGCAAGGGTGAGGGTCACATATGGTGCTGAACTCAGTAAGCACTTAGCCATTGTTCACCTGCTGGGGCAGGGGTTGGCAGAGCCCGAGGGCAGGGAGGGATACATTTTCCATCTTTTAAGCCCTGCTACTGCCAGGAACTTCTTGCTGGTGGCCAAAGCTCTCAGCCTTCTCCTTCCCCTGGTGCTCCTATAGGTTTATGGCAGAGAAGGGGCTTCAGAAGGCTCATGAACTGAACAATTTATGAGGTGCTCAAAGGGGTCCTACCCCAGAGTGAAAGGCCACTGACCTGTGTGTTAGTTTCCGACTCTTTGTGACCCACAGACTGTAGCCCGCCAGGCTCCTCTGACCATGGGATTTTTCTTCAGGCAAGTATACTGGAGTGGGTTGCCATTTCCTTCTCCAGGGGATTTTCCAGACACAGGGATCGAGCCCGGGTCTCCTGCATCAGAGGCATATTCTTTACCATCTAAGCTATAAGGAAAACCTGGTCAGTAATTTGTAGCTTAAGCACTGATCAGAGAGGCCCAGAGAATTTATTAGAGATCAATGACTGGGGGAGAATGGATAGATGCATATGTATGGCTGAATCCCTTTGCTATTCACCTGAAACCATCGGAACATTGTTAATCGGCTACGTTGTTGTTTAGTCACTCAGTCGTGTCCAACTCGTTTGCAACCCCATGGACTGTAGCCCATCAGGCTCCTCTGTCCATGGGATTTCCCAGGCAAGAATACTGGAGTGGGTTGCCATTTCCTTCTCCAGGGGATCTTCCTGACCCAGGGATCAAACCCACCTCTCTTGCATTGGCAGGAGGATTCTTTACCACTGAGCTGCAAAGGAAGCTACTGTAATACAAAGTAAAAAGTTAAAAAAAAAGAGAGAGATCAATGAACTAGAAATGTGGGTTTAGGGAGTTCCCTGATTGTCTAGTGGTTAGGATCTTGCACTTTCACTGCCATGGACAGGGTCCAATCCCTGGTCAGGGAACTAAGATCCTGCACAGCCAAAATTTAAAATAAAAAAAAAATGTGGGTTTAAGTTCCAAAATCACTGCAGACGGTGACTGCAGCCATGAAATTAAAAGACACTCCTTGGAAGAAAAGTTATGACCAACCTAGACAGCATATTAAAAAGCAGAGACATGTCTCTTTGCCAACAAAGGTCCGTCTAGTCAAGGCTATGGTTTTTCCAGTAGTCATGTATGAATGTGAGAGTTGGACTATAAAAAAAGCTGAGCGCTGAAGAATTGATGCTTTTGAATTGTGGTGTTGGAGAAGACTCTTCAGACTCCCTTGAACTTCAAGGAGATCCAACCAGTCCATCCTAAAGGAAATCAGTCCTGAATGTTCATTGGAAGGACTAATGCTGAAGCTGAAACTCCAATACTTTGGCCACCTGATGCAAAGAACTCACTCCTTTGAAAAGACCCTGATGCTGGGAAAGATTGAAGGTGGGAGAAGGGGACGACAGAGGATGGGATAGTTGGATGGCATCACCAACTCAACGGACATCAGTTTGAGTAAATTCCGGGAGTTAGTGAGGCCTGGCGTACTGCAGTCCATGGGGTCGCAAAGAGTTGGACACGACTGAGAGACTGAATTGAAGTTCCACACAGACATGGTGCCAAATCCTGGCTCTTCAATTTTATTTGTGTACCTCTGAGTAAGTTAGTAAAAATTTTTGAGGCTTTGAAATAGTAATCTTTAAAAATTCATTAAAAAAAATTCATTTTTTAGGAATCACTGGTTAGACTGAGGGTGCCAAGCCCTTCTCAAGTACCCCCGGACTGTAGTTAATAACAATGTTATTATTAGCTCCCTGGGAAGGACTTTCTTATGCCTTGACTAAAAGCTGCAAAGTGAGGGAGACAACAGTAGCTGTCTCACGAGTGAGAGAGAACATGCACGAGGCTTTAACTAGAAGAGCTGGGCTGAGACCCACAATAAACATCAGGCTTCACAGGACAATCACCTGGGGTGCTCATTAAAGCCTCCTATTTCTAGGCTGTGCTCCCTCCCAATTAAACCAGAATCTCCATGAGATTTTTGAAACTTTCCAGGTGACCCCTATGTGTAGTCAAGTTTGTAAACCAGTGTAGTGAAGACACCAGGCCAGGCTCCTGAGATGAGGCTCCAGTCTCAGCTCTGTCCTCTTCCTACAGAGCCCACAGGTAAATCATTCCTCTCTGGACCTCAGCATACTTGTCAATTAGTATGTGGGTTAGACAATACATCTCCAAGAATCCTCCCCTTCTCAGAGTTCTACAAATGTCAATAGTAGAGGTTGGTAAGACTAGTTGGTAATACCAACTAGAGGTTGGTAAGATTTTCTAGGCAGCTGCCTGTGGAATGGAGTCAGAGTCAAGGCACCGTCTTCTCAAACCCCCCGTGGCCAGAGAAGCTTGTGGCCCATTTCCCAGCTTCCTTTCAGGGCATTTGTAGAAGTGCAACAGGAAGACATGGGTGCCAGACTGCCCCCAGAGTTCTTGTTTACAACTTATTGAGGGCAGTGGTTCCCTGGCGGCCCAGCGGTTCAGACTCTGCACTTCCACTGCAGGGAGCGTGGGTTCCATCCCTGGAGCTGAGATTCCCGCATGCCATGCAGCAGAGCCAAAAAGAGAACTTTCTGAGGACACATCAGACCCTGAGGGGTGAGGGTTGGGGGTGAAGGGTAGCTCCATGAATCTGCAGCTTACTGAGCTCCAGAAATGGGTGCATAAGAAACACCAGGCTGTTTATAACCTCAGAAAGCCACAAGCAACGTCCTGCCCAAGCCCTCTGGGCCCCTTGGCAGCACAGGTAGTGGTTCCTGACTTAGCACCCAGGGCCCCAGGAAGGGTCTTCCAAGTCACTGCCTCTCACCTGTAATCTTGCCAAGATACTGGCTTTCTTGGAGTTGGAGGAGTAGCTCCTAGAACAGGAGACGCTGCAGAATCTCTTGGTCTTGGAGAAGAAGGCTTCTCTGGTACCCACGATCCCACACATCTCACAGACAGCTGGGAAGAGAATTTAGCACGTGACTCCCTCGATCATCACCCCAATTCAAACAAAATGATGGGTCCTTCAAACCTGGGGCACTGCATTAACCCCCTAAGACTGACAACTGGAATAGGAGGAAGTGGTTTGGGTGTGTACCCCTGAAGTTGTGTGGCATCCCTTGGCTCTGTGTCAACAATGGGGCTAAGGAGAATCCCTGCGGACAACTGGGGAAAGTTTGCAAAGAGGAAAATGAGAAGACAAAAACATACCCGTATCATTTAATTTCTGTGGGCCTGTTTTGTTCTCATCTCTAAAGAGGCAGAACTAGATCAATGTTTCATCCCTGACATCACATTAGAATCACCTGGAAAGCATTTAAAAATGCCCTGATTAGAATAACCTGATCTGTGGTGGGACACAGACATCAGTGGTTATTACAAGTTCCCCAGATGATTCTAATGTGTGGCCAGGTGAGCGCACCCCCAGACTAGATGGTCTCTAATAGTTCATTCTAGTTCTAAGATAATGACTGGAAGAAGATAGAAGGGAGAAAAATAAAATAAAGGGGAGATAGGACTTCCCTGGTGGTAGAGTGGCTAAGAATCTGCCTGCCAGTGCAGGAGAGGCGGATTTGATCCTTGGCCTGAGAAGATTACACGTGCCACAATGCAGCTAAGCCTGTGCCCCACAACTACTGAGCCCATGTGCTGCAACTGCTGAAGCCCGTGCACCTACAGCCTGTGGTCCGTAATAAGAGAAGCCACCACAAGAAGAACATATACCACAACGAAGTACCCCCATTTGCCACAACTAGAGAAAGCCCGCGTGCAGCAATGAAGACCCAGTGCAACCAACAGACACATAAATAAAAATAAAAGGGGAGAGAGGAAGAGAAGACAGGATGAATGGAGAGGCAAAGAGTATTAGATGCTCCTTTTCTAAAGAGTAAAGGGACCAGGAAACAGGAGTGTCATCACAGACCATCTAACCTGCCTCTCTGCACAGGCAGTCCCCACACTGGAGGCCCTGACACAGAGGTCCAGCAGCTATGCAAGCATCACACCTCTGAAGCCAACTGGTTTCTAATGATTCACGGGGATTCTTATCTGCCCTCATCCTCTTACCTGGAGGTCACTTAATTCTGTATTTCCTTCCCTCTCACTTCCAACTCATGAGCTATTTCTTGTCCCTTCCCAGAGAGTAACCAAATCACATTAGGTGTCATATATTCTCAAGACCCAGGTTTAGAAATCCACCAACTATTATTATTTACACAAACACAAAAACACCACCATGGTGATGACCGGCATCTAATATGTGCTGAATGAATATTAATTGTGAGAAAAGAATGAAATCACAACTTGAAATCAGACTGAAATGACCCTTGGGGATACTTGGGGTGCCTCTGTCTCTCTCACAGGTTCCTAGACATCAGATCAAAGAGCCCTTTACAGCTGGACAGCTCCGCCCACCTTGCCTACATTTGCCTCTCCATCCATAGCCTCTGCAACCTCCCTATTTTCGGGGGACACTTTGAAGGCACCTGGCTCAGAACCACTGCCGTCCAAGGACCGGGGTGTCCCAGGGCTGAGCAGATGCAGCGGGGAGGTGGGCAGCTCGCCCGCTTCCCGATCCTCATGTTCTGCTTCACTTGACTCCTCAAGATAGGAGCTGCTCTCACTGCCCGCACTGCTGTTGTAACTCCGGAAACTGTCATAGCCACCGAAGAGCTCCAGGTCATCGTCTTCCTCTTCCTCCTCCATCGGTTCCGAAGACGGAGTCTCCTAGGAAAAGGATGACACAAAGCAGGCAGAAGCAATCGTGGTTAGCTTACTGTAAGACAAGGGAAACTGCAGGTCTGCTATCAACTCCCTTTCCAGTTCTTGGTCAAGTCAACGCTTCTGGGCCGAGTGGCAGGTACAATCAAACACCCCTTTCGTAAACACCAGGATCATTACTCTTGTTTATAAATTTCTCAACTGCAAGTCGAAAGAATACCCTAGCCAGACAGAAACATGTATTAGGAATTCACCAGGGTCCTCTGAGGATTTACACGTGACAACATTTTACCACAATTCACACAGAACACAGTGATGTGAAAATATACTAAGCATGGTTCCTCGTGAAAACATCTTGGAAAAGATGTATTTTAGAAACTCATTCTTCCCCCTTCAGCAGGTGTACACCAAAGTAATTTCAACTCAAAAACAATTTAAGTCAGATGAGAGTTAATTTGGGGCCCAGACGCCCTAAAGAGGAATTGAGGCAAATGACATACTAGCACTGTGGGACGTACCATAGCTTTGGACTTGATCCTAACTAGCTGTGGGTCCTTGGGCAAGCTGTTTAACCTGTCTGGGTCTCAATTTTCTCATCTATAAAACAAAAAAATATTTGGTTCAAAAGATGTGCAATGTAAAATGAGGTATTGTATATGAATCTACATGGCATGTAGCAGAAAAGGTGTGAAGCGTATGGGCTCTAGGCCAAGACTCCAAAACCGTCCCTAGTATATGACCGGCAGCAGTTCAATCTCAGTGCCTCGGTTTCCCCATCTGTAAATGAGGACAATTCCACCTATTTCATAGGCTTTGGGGGTTAATATGAGAAAGGCACTCAGAATAGTGACTTGCACACAGCAAGTGCTCAATAAATGCTGGTGATCATTACTGGTTAAAAGCACAGGCTCTCAAATCAGATATGCCGGAGCTGGAATCCAGGCTCTCCTACTTAGGGCTCTCGGTTTCTCCATCAGTACAATGGCTGTAACGAGCCTTCTTTAGAGGGCTGCTATGAGCACCCAGGCACTATGTAAAGCCTAGTTCTGTTCCCAGGAGTCAGTGACAGCTCTAAAACTGGGAGTTATCATTCACACTCTACACTGATGATGATTCTTCTTTACTCTTGTAGAGTTTTTGAGCAATTCCACTTTATATTTATACTACATATGCAAATGTGCCAGAAAGGAAATTCAAATATAAGGTGACCAGAAGCCAAATGATGAAAGGATGAATGGGTTACAGGTGGTGGGAAGAATGGAAAAAGCAAAACAGGGAGAGTTTTGGAACTTGACAGACTTAGTGCCCATGTCCTTCATTTTACAGCTGGGTGACCCTTCTGGGGAGTAGCACTACCCTCTCCAAGCCTCAGCTGCATGATCCATAAAAAAACAGACAATAACACAGGGCTTGTAATTGTGGGAGATAACGCATGGGAACGCTCCAGACAAGGAGTGTTTATTAAACTTTAATCTTCCTTTACTTCCCACCAGGATGTGACAGGCCTCACAGTCCCTAAAGACGCCACCGTGAGACAACGGGGAGAAGGAAGATTCAGGAGCTCTCATATCCTGAACCCAGTTCCTCTTCCCCCAGGCCATGAAGCTGTTCCTCCCTCAAGCTCACTCGGACCCAGGAGAACGGGAGCAAAAGGCGATGCCAGTCGCCTCTGGCCTTGCTCAGCCTAACTACCTGTTTATCCATTCTTCCATCCTCCACCCTCCAGGCGTCGCTCAAAGGCCCACCGAGCGAGGCTCTGAGGGTTCCCTTTCCCGGTCACGAGAAGTCCTCTCCCTCTCACCTCGACGCCCCGGGGCTTCTCCATGAGACCTAACACAGTTTCTCCAACCGTCACCAGGTGCAGGAAGCCATATTAGCCTCGCCGCTCTCCCGGAGCGCACTTATTGGCCGCCTCTCAGGGCCGAGGGCCAATCATGCTGCAGGAAAGAGGTAAAGCCGGTTCCGCGCTCGCCTGAGCCCCGCCGCCCCTGGAGGAGGGGAAGCCGCGGGTACTTATGGGACTTGTAGTTTCCTCTGGGTTGCGCGTGGTGGGGGTCGTTGCTATGGCGATGTGAAAATTTCCCCGCCCAGACCTGCCCGGCCCGGAAGGATAGTTCTTGTTTCTCCATGGTAACCTCTTGCTATCACACCGACTCCGTTCTTCATTAAACAATTATTGAATACCTAAGAAGGTACTGTTCAGGCGCCCTCCAGGAAAAACCTCGCCCTCTCCCTGATGAGAAATTAAACGTGCCCTAGTGCGGGGATGCCTAGCAGACTGTTCCCTGTTTAGGCAGAAACTGGAATACTCACTCTTAGGTCCAATGGTATAAATGTCCCACATGCTCAAAATTCTGCAACACTCTACCTTGCATCACTATCTCCTGAAATAAACCTCAGATATGAGGCTCTCTGCCTCATTCTTTTGGAGTTTCCCACAATGGTCCTTACAGTTCTAGGTGCTGTAGTAGAGCTTTAAAAAAAATTATTCATTTATTTGTCTGCGCTGGGTTTTCCTTGCTGTGTGGACTTTAGTTGCAGAGAGGTGAGGGTAGGGTAGGGGCTACTCTTCCTTGCAATTGGTAGGCTTCTTATTGCCGTGGACTCTCTTGTACAGAGTGCCAGCTCTAGGACGCAAGGTCATTAGTTGTGGCACATGGGCTTCATTGCTTCACAGCATGTGGGATCTTCCCAGACCAGGGATCAGAACCCTGTTTCCTACATTGGCAGGCGGATTCTTTACCACTGAGCCATCAAGGAAATTCTATCATGGAGCTTTACAGACATCTTAAATCAGGAACAATCAGTCACTGTTTCACAAATGAGGAAACAGTGGCCCTTTGGGTTTAGACACTTTTTAAGATCAAATTTGATTGGAATTCAAGATTTATTCCAAGTTCTTTGCCTATGCTATACTATACTCTTAATTGAGAATCTAAATATAATAAGTAGGCCTTGACATGTGTTAAATATATTTCTAAATTTGAGGTCTACTAGATACATGTGAGTGGGCTTCCCTGATAGCTCAGTTGGTAAAGAATCCACATGCAATGCAGGAGACCCCGGTTCGATTCCTGGGTTGGAAAGATCCCCTGGAGAAGGGATAGGCCACCCACTCCAGTATCCTGGCCTAGAGAATTCCATGCACTGTATAGTCCATGGGGTCGCAAAGGGTCGGACACGACTGAGCCACTTTCAGTTTCAGTTCAGATACATGTGAAAGTCTTTCTTAATCTCTTTGTTTTCTTCAAGCCTTTCTACCTCCAACCACATACCCATGCTGTCCACGAGTACTGTTGGTTCTTCTGCCACCAAAAGGTATCCTATATTTTTAAAAATTATGTATTTTTTAATTTGACTACATCAGGTCTTAGTTGTGGTATGGGGGATCTTTAACTGTGGCATGAAGGAGCTTTAGTTGAGGCATTTGAGTTCTTATCTGTGGCTTGTGGGATCTAGTTCCTGAACCAGGGATCAATCTTGGCCCCCTGCATTGAGATTGTGGAGTCTTAGCCAATAAACAACCAGGGAAGTTCCCAGACACAGAATTTAGAGGAAGAGGTAAAGGGCTCCAGTTGGCAGAAAAATGTAACCAGAAACCTTTAAAGATTTTTAAGGAAATAAGTAGATTGTTTAGATTTTGTTTTAACAGCTCACTCTCTGGATGCTGCGTGGAGAGTGTGTTAGAGGTAGATCAAGGGGGACCAGTTAGAAGGCTCCTTTGCTGATCCAGGGGAGGGATGGTGGTGACTTGGACCAGGGCAGACTTAGAGGACGTGCAGAAAAGTAGAAGAATTTGAGAAGTATGTTGGAGGCAGTAATTAATTGTATGGAGTAGGTTTGGAAGAGGGTGGAATCCAGAATGACTTTGGGTAAATGTGTCAGATGGGTTGACCATGTTCTGTAGTTGGTAAAAACTGTACAAGGAATAAGTGAGTTTGGGTGGTTGAATAGAGGGAATTAGGAGTTCTGCTTAGCCTGATATGCCTCCAAGAGGGCAAGAAGGTAGTGGAGTTCACCAGAGTCCTGAGTTAGAAATATAAACCCTGAAATTTAAAAAAAATTATTTGGCTGCACTCAGTTTTAGTTGCAGCATGCGGGATCTTTCATTGTGGCGTATGGACTCTGTAACTGTGCTACATGGGCTCCAGAGTGCACAGGTTCGGTGGTTCGGGCACGCTGGCTTAGTTGCTCTGTGGCATGTGGGATCTTAGTTCCCCAACCAGGGATCGAATCTGCATCCCTCAGGTTGGAAGGAGGATTCTTAATCACTGAGCCACCAGGGAAGTTTCCTCAACACTTTGCTGTTGCAGTTTTCAACAACCTCCCTTTAAGATGAAATGAGAGTCAGAGTCCCTAAATCCATCTTCTCTGTGATGTATTATTTTTCACATCTCGATGGATATATCATCAACAGTAGAAGAAAGCAGAAACCTGAGCTTTCCAGTTTCATGGCATTTCCACAAAAGTACCCAGCTTTGGGGGAGGGAAGGAAGCTGAGGGAGGTCCCAGTGATGTGAACTGTTAGCCTAAGTTGAAATGGCAGTTAATGAAGAATTCAGTTGAAACATCTTATTAAACACAGGTTGCTAAGCAACAGTGGCTACCCTGAAATAGTGTGGCTGTTTCTTCTGCAGTGGAGCGCCTGAGTCTTTGGTCTGAGCTGTCACAAAGGTATGCTTTTTGGTTGGTCTGAGCTATGCCTTTATATACAATCTTATATACTCCTCTCTTTCTGAGGCCTTTCCTCTTTGAGTCACTGCCCCTGTCTCTCCAGGATCATTAAATCTCTTGCCCTCTGTTGGATCATTCCCAAGTAACTGCACACATGTGCTCATGTGTCACCCATTCTAGACAAATAAATCCCTTGAAATCACCTCCTCTGTCCCTGACCATTGCTCTCTTCTCTTCCACCCCTCGATGTCTTGAAAGAATTGTCTGTGCACACTACCTACCTCCACTTCTGCTGCTGCTGTCCCTACACTCCACCAAAAGCGCTCTGTCAAATTTAAGTACAATTTCTCTGACGTACAGCCACATCGCTCTTCTCTCAGTGGCATTTGCCAAAACTGATGACTCCATGCTTCCTGAAACACTGTTCTTTCTGGGTCCCTCATGGTTTTCCTCCTGCTTCTCTGGCCAGTCCCCTCCCCTTTGCAGCAGCTGCTACTGCTGCTAAGTCACTTCAGTCCCATAGACGGCAGCCCACCAGGCTCCCCTGTCCCTGGGATTCTCCAGGCAAGAACACTGGAGTGGGTTGCCATTTCCTTCTCCAATGCAGGAAAGTGAAAAGTGAAAGTGGAGTCGATCAGTCTTGTCCAACTCTTATCGACTCCATGGACTGCAGCCTACCAGGCTCCTCCATCCATGGGATTTTCCAGGCAAGAGTACTGGAGTGGGGTGACCCTTTGCAGGGCCTCCCTCTTATACCAGAACTCTAAACCCAGGTGATTTTCAGGGCTCTGTCCTGCTTGCTTCTTTTATCTTCTCACCATAAGTGATGCCTTTCATTCTTAACACTGTAAATACCATTTATATGGCCCACATTCCCATCTTCAGTCCATGTGTTTGTCTGCTGAGTTCCAGACTTTTATATCTGTAGAGATAACTTACATCATAAATAGAAAAACAGAATACTTTATTCCCTTAACCTAAACCTATTTCTCTCCTAGTTCCCCATTTCACTATCCAGCACCATCAGCCACTCAAGAACTGCTTCTTCATTTCCTCTTGCCCTGTTCCTTACTTTCAACCCATCAGCAAATCCCCTTAATTCTCCAAAACCTATCTCAAACATTTCCCCTTCTATCTGCACTGGCACCCCTTAAACAGACCATCATCATTCTGCTCTGGGTTTCACTGAAGCCTCCTAGCTGGTCTCTCTCCACCCCTTCTGTAAATTGGATTATCTCCTCTGCACAAGTGCAGGCTGGGAGCTCTTTTCCATATCATACCCCTCCTGTCTGGACTTTCTCCGATTCTTTTACAAGCTTTGGAGGAGAAGGCTGGGTGACTCGAAGTTAGAGAGGTAGACAAGGCCGGAGTAAGTCATTGAGTCAAATGATTTACTGCGTGCCCACTGTGCTCCGGCACAACACCGAACGGCACAGTTCCTGCCCTCTTAGGGCTTCCTCTCCAACATAATCCAAAGGAAAGGAGACCAACGCTTTCCCGCCCCAACTAGGGGCAGGCACGGTGCTAACCGCTTTGACACCCGGCCGGCCTCCACCCGCTCCCACCGCCCCGTGACTCTGGGCTGGCCTCAGTTCGCCTCATCTGCAAAATGGGACGATAACTGCTAGGCCCGGATCTTGGCGCGCCCCCTAGGGTTATGGGGCGGGAATGCCAGCCTGGGGCTGAGTTGCTCTCAATACCCGCCCCGCCCCGTGGGTCACGTGGCTTGCCGGCGCGCGCGGGTTCCGGGCGCCAACCGCCGGCTGCCCCGCCCCGCCCCGCGGCCCGCCCCCGCCCCCGGCCTGCGCCCCGCCCCTGCCCGCTCCGCGGGAAGGCTGCAGCTTCTGCTGGTGCGAGCCCGGCCAGACTGCTGAACAGCCGGGGGCCAGTCAGGGCGGGTCAGTGACCGCCGTTTAGGGTAGGGGCGCTGGAGTCGTCGCGCGGCAGCGAGATAAGAGAACTACTGAACCGGGGGCTGCCAGAGCTGGGATGCCCGCCTGCCCGTGATCGGGAGGATGGGGCGGCACGACCCCCCACAGGCACAACACCACCATTTGTCTTGGGCTGAGGAGGGGGTCGCGGTCGGCCAGAGCCACGAGCACAGTGCCTGGCACTCAGCGAGCCCTCAAAGTGTCCCGGCCTTGAGTGCAGCCCCCCGAGCGGGGAGAAAACAGGAGAGGGAGTGCCAGCTGGACTGACAAGAAGCTAACTGCCATTGTTAGGTGTTCAGTCTGGCCAGGCGGGGTCGCCGCCCCATCCTTCCCCTGAGGCTCACGGAGCAGACGTGTGTCCTAGGAGGTCGTGAGAGGCAGCGCTGGGGTGCGAACCCCGGACCGTTTTTGTCTCTAGCCCTGAAGAAAACGCGTACTTGAACCAGGCTTTGAAAGTTGAGAAGGGTTGGATGGTTGCAGATAACCGAGCGAGCTCTGCCCTGGTTCTCTGTGAGACCTTGGGAAGACGTTTGATCTCTGTTAGCCGCACTTTGCTCTGACGTGAAAACGGCTGGACTTGGGAAGACATAACTAGTATGTTAGTAGTGTTTTGCAAAGGATAGAGCACTTTCAGATACGTTGTCAGAGATAATTCCTCACAAGGCACTGAGGAAGCGTTTTATTAGCTTCCCTATATAGATGGAGAAATTGTGTCCTAGAGACGTTTATAAGATCAGGGAGCAGGGGCAGAGCCTTAATGTTGAATAAATCAAAGGTATGTAGGTTAACTGCCTGGCTGAGCATAGAGCACTGAAAAGCTCAAACATGCTGTGACCTCATCTGACCTCATCTGAGCTCCTAGCTATTAGTTTAAAGCAGCTCTTTTGCAGAATCTGCTTGCCCCTTCCCAAGTCCCATCGACTGTGTCCCAGCAAACAAGATCACCAGGCCCCAGCAGTTTTGACTGTTGACTATTTTTTAAACGTTTCTTGGTTTGGACTGGACCAACTATGAGGAGTCCTATAGGCAGAATCAAAAGTGGGAGGGAGGTAGAGAGGGGGTTGGTTGAATTCTGAAAATTCCAGCTGACTATTTTGGGTTTTCTAAGTGAGCATTCTTTTGAGGGCGTTGGTGATAGATAATTTTTGTCCTTCCTATTGACAGGTTCACCTCCCAGCAGATTACTGGAAGGCAAATGCAAAATGTAAGTAGGAATTTTGAAGTATCAGTTAAAGAACTGAGATAGTTTCTTTGTAGAATAATATCAGATCAGATCAGTCGCTCAGTCGTGTCCGACTCTTTGCGACCCCATGAACCGCAGCACGCCAGGCCTCCCTGTCCATCACCAGCTCCCGGAGGTCACCCAGACTCGCATCCATCGAGTCAGTGATGCCATCCAGCCATCTCATCCTCTGTCGTCCCCTTCTCCTCCTGCCCTCAATTCCTCCCAGCATCAGAGTCTTCTCCAATGAGTCAACTCTTCGCATGAGGTGGCCAAAATACTGGAGTTTCAGCTTTAGCATCATTCCTTCTAAAGAAATTCCAGGACTGATCTTCTTCAGAATGGACTGGTTGGATCTCCTTGCAGTCCAAGGGACTCTCAAGAGTCTTCTCCAACACCACAGTTCAAAAGCATCAATTCTTCGGCGCTCAGCCTTCTTCACAGTCCAGCTCTCACATCCATACATGACCACAGGAAAGACCATAGCCTTGACTAGGCGAAACTTTGTTGGTAAAGTAATGTCTCTGCTTTTGAATATGCTATCTAGGTTGGTCATAACTTTCCTTCCAAGGGGCAAGCGTCTTTTAATTTCATGGCTGCAGTCACCATCTGCAGTGATTTTGGAGCCCAGAAAAACAAAGTCTGACACTGTTTCCACTGTTTCCCCATCTATTTCCCATGCAGTGATGGGACCAGATGCCATGATCTTCGTTTTCTGAATGTTGAGCTTTAAGCCAACCTTTTCACTCTCCACTTTCACTTTCATCAAGAGGCTTTTTAGCCCCTCAATAATGGCAGTTAATTTGGTGGCACCATTTCTAGGTGTACAGTTAATTGACGGGTGCTTATCAAATGCCCATTTTTGAGGGGTGTATTTACTAATACATGTAGCAAGGTCTACGCAGGTGGCAGTTTATTATCACAGACACTGACCGGGCCCCTAAGAGATGCTGTGTTTTCTTCAGTCCCCATCGGCCTGTAAAGGGAGAGAGGCCCAGTGTTTTCTACCGTGATATGTGTCAGGTGTTTCCAGGCTGCCTGTTCTCAGCGATCCTGTAACTTTGTTTTTCCCCACAACAAACTTAAAAGGCCAAAGGGGATTTTATCCTTTTTACAAATGAGAAGAGTGAAGCTTAGAAAAGTTAAGTAAATCGGCCTTGTTGGTGCTGTAAAAGCTTTTCATTAAACCACACTTTTCCCATTGTTGATCAATCCAGGTTCAGAGTCTGTGAATATTTAATAAACAGCTCCTTAGGCCTGGTGCCTTTGAGTATTTTATTTAATCCTCATGACAACCCATCATGCTTTTTGCTCATTTCAGCTGATCACCTTGAAATCAACTAGGAAACCTTAAAAAAAAAAAAAGCCCAATCCCTCCTGCAGGGAAGGGGATAAACATTTATAAATCCATGGTGATGTTCTAGCCCCTCTTTCTAAATGTGATGTGGTGCTGTGGGGACACATGAAGTAATTCCTTTAATGCAATCCTGACATTTCAAAAGGGAGATGCAAAACAGGTTGTGGGCCTTATCTAACAAATTGAATAGCAGGAGCATATTCTTCCACTGACCACAATTAAATCTGAAAATGTCACTGGTTTCCTATGATAAGTGCACTCAATAGTGATTAGTGAGACTAACCACTAGTGTGACACTTGGACCAATTCAGGTCAGTCGCTCAGTCGTGTCTGACTCTTTGTGACCCTGTGGACTACAGCATGCCAGGCTTCCCTGTCCATCATCAACTCCCAGAGGTTGCTCAAACACATGTCCATCGAGTCGGTAATGGCATCCCACCATCTCATCCTCTGTCGTCCCCTTCTCCTCCTGCCTTCAATCTTTCCAAGCATCAGGGTCTTTTTCAATGAGTCAGTTCTTCCCATCGGGTGGCCAAAGTATTGGAGCTTCAGCTTCAACATCAATCCTTCCAATGAATATTCAGGACTGATTTCCATTAGGGTAGACTGATTTGATCTTGTAGTCCAGGGGACTCGCAAGAGTCTTCTCCAATGCCACAGTTCAAAAGCATCAATTCTTCAGCATTCAGCTTTCTTTATGGTCCAACTCTCACATCCATACATGACTACTGGAAAAACCATAGCTTTGATTAGATGGACCTCTGTCGGAAAAGTAATGTCTCTGCTTTTTAATATGCTGTCTCAGTTGGTCATAACTTTCCTTCCAATGAGCAAGTGTCTTTTAATTTCACTGCAAAATCATCTGCAGTGATTTTGGAGCCCAAGAAAATGAAGTCTGTCACTATTTCCATTGTTTCCCTTCTGTTTGCCATGAAGTGATGGGACCAGATACCTTGATCTCAGTTTTTTAAATGTTGAGTTTTAAGCCAGCTTTTTCACTCTCCTCTTTCATGTGCATCAAGAGGCTCTTTAGTTCCTCTTTGCTTTCTGCCGTAAGGGTGGTGTCATCTGCATATCTGAGGTTATTGATATTTCTCCCTGCAATCTTGATTCCAGCTTGTGCTTCATCCAGCTGGGCATTTTGCATGATGTACTTGGCATATGAGTTAAATAATCAGGTTGACAATATACAGCCTTGTCGTACTCCTTTCCTGACTTGGAATCACGCGGTTCTAACTGTTGCTTCTTGACCTGCATACAGATTTCTCAGGAGGCAGGTACGATTTTCTCAGGTGCTGCGGTTCATGGGGTCACAAAGAATCGGACATGACTTAGGGACTGAACAACAGAAAAAACAACAACAACAGTGCCTTCAAGGGCCACCCATGTTGTAAATGGCAAGATTTTTTTTTTTTTTTTTTTTAGTGACTAGATCATATTCAGTTGTATCTTCTGCACTCAGTCCTGTCTGACTCTGTGACCTCATGGACTGTAGCCCGCCAGGCTGCTCTGTCTATGGGATTTTTCAGGCAAGAATACTGGAGTGGGTTGCCATTCCCTACTCCAGGGGATCTTCCCGATCCGGGGATCCAACCTGAGTGTCTCTGTCTCCTGCATTGGCAAGCACATTCTTGACCACTGCACCACCAGGGAAGCCCCTATTCAATTGTATACATTTAACATATTGTCTGTGTTCATTTATCCGTCAATGATTGGACACCTAGGTTGTTAATATATCTTCACTATTGTAAATATTGCTGCAGTGAACACAAGGGTGTAGATATCCTTTTGATTTAGGGTTCATTCCTTCAGACAGATACCAAGAAATAGAATGACTGGCTCATATAGTTCTATTTTTAATTATTTTAGGAAACTCCATACTGTTTGCATAGTGGCTGTACCAAATTTACATTTCCATAATGGTGTACAAGGATTCCCTTTTCTCCACATCTTCACAGACCCTTGTTATTTCTTGTCTTTTTTGATAATAGTCATTCTAAAAAGTGTGAGGTGGTATCTCACTATGGTTTTTATCTGTGTCTCCCTGATGATTAGTGGTCTTGAACACCTTTTCATGGGCCTGTTGGCCATCTGGTGGTCTTGAAAAATGTCTTTTCAGATCCTCTGCCTATTTTTAAATTGGATTGTTGGCTGTTTTGTTGTTGAGTTATATGAATTCTTTATATATTTTGGATATTAAATCTTATCAAAGATATGATATGCAAATATTTTTTCCCATTTGGTAGGTTGCCTTTTCATTTTGAAGATTGTTTCCTTTGCTGAGTAGAAGCTTTTTAGTTTGATGGATGTTTAATTTTGCTGTGTTTGTTTGGTTTTTTGAATACACGTTTTTGTTGTATTTATGATTTACAGATATTTACAGATATTCTCTTCATATGGCTTGTTCTCTCATCGTTTTTGCAAAGCAAGTTTTAAATCTTGATAAAGTCCAGTTTATCATTTTTAAAGAGGTATATCTAGGAATTCTTTGCCTAACCCAAAGTCATGAAGATTTTCTCTCTGTTTTCTTCCATGAGTCGTTTTCCAAAATAGATTGATTAATTTATTTTTGGCTGCTGGGTCTTTGTTGCTGCATTTGGTTACTCTTTAGTTGCCCAGAGTGGATGCTACTCTCTAGTTGGGGTGCACGAGCTTCTCATGTTGGTGACTTCTGTTGTGGAGCACAGTCTCTAGGGCACGTGGGCTCAGTAGTTGTGGTGCATGGGCTTAGCTGCCCCTTGGCATGTGGGATCTTCCCAGGCCAGGGACTGAGCCTGGGTCCCCTATAGACAGGTGGATTCTTTTCCACTGAGCCACCAAGGAAGTCTGTGTTCTTGAATCTTCCTGCATCTCAGTTTTCTCATGTGAAAACTGGAGTACTAACAGAACTTACCTTGCTGGGATTTTGTGAGTGTTGGGTGAAGCAGTGTATGTGAAAGCTTAGCGGTACCTGGCAGGTGCAAGTTCCCAAGAACTTTTGGCTGCAACTGTTCCCACTGACCAGAATCACCCAGCCAATGGGAACCAGGGCTTAAACGGGTCAACAGGGTTGAAACAAATAATAAACAGGAAAAGTATCAGCTAGAGACAGGGTTCTGGAGCACATCGACACAGAGCAGTGTGCCAGGGGGCGGTGGTCAGGACCTCTGAGGAAGTGATGCTGTCCCCGAGAGCTGCGTGGTCAGCAGGTGCTCGTCACACGCTGGTGGGGGTGGAGGCAGGGCTGGCAGAGTGCACACGGCTGGAAGGCAGGCTAGCAAGGAATGTGGTGCTGCACAGTGGGGACAGCATGTGACCAAGAGCCCAAACGTGCTGTGACAGCAACTGCTCTGTCCATCAAAGGAAGGAGTCTGTGCGCCAGTTATCAGGGCAGCTTCCTGGAGGAGGAGGTCTTGAACCACCATCAAGCACTTACAGTGTGTCCCTGGCCCTATGCTGAGCCCCGTGGCTGGTGTGGTCCCCCGCAGAGGAGACTTGCAGAAGAGCTGGGGAGTCCCCTGGGAAAGGCCAGCTATCCCTGGACAGAGTCCAGCGGGGTCCCCTCGTCACTTTCACCAGCCAGCTTGGTCCCTGTGGATCTCCGCTCGGAGACCTGCCTCAGCACCAGGAAGCTCTTCCGGTTCTTACGCCCCGGGTGCCACAAGCAAGGGTGTGGGCCTGATGGACACACACTAGTTAATATATTTGCCTGGAGAAGTAGAGGACTATTTCAGCCGCGTGGCCAGGGCCCGGGGCTGGAGGGAGACAGGCAGTCCCAGACTGTGGCCCCACATCGGGGACTGCACCCCGGGAGGTGGTTGGCATGGAGAGTCTGGATATCCCTGGGCTGACTCTTTGCCGGGGCCAAGACGTGTGTCTGTAACGGCCCGTCTTCTCTCAAAGCCATTGCTGATGGGCCCTTCTGATGGGGTAGCAGCGACGTTGGGGACGTCAGTGTAGGCGTGGCAACTGTGCTGTTTCTTTGTGATGCTTTTGTATCTTTGAGCTGATCCATTAGAGGACAATCAATTTCACGTTTCCTTTTTTAACCTGAGTGGGGGAAGCTTAGTATTTTCCCCATAGACTGACATTAGGGATCTCATAAGAATCCCACTTTATTCACTTGTAAAATGAGGATTATGGTCCTCACTTCTGGGAGAGCTGGAGCTGTGCTGTCTACAGTAGCCATTTCCCTTTCAATTCACTAAAATTAAAGAACAATTCAGTCCCCCAGTTGTAGGAACTGCCTTTCCGGTGCTCAGTCGCCACATGTGGCTAGTGGCTCGATGTAGGACAGACTTTATATTTTAGGGTTAGGGCCAAGGTCTGCACCATCACAGAACATCCTTACCAGAGAGGTCAGTGAAAGGCTGTGTGTCACACATGCTGCACAGCGTGACGTTTGGTGTTTGCTGGCGTCAGTGGCCTGGCAGTGGGGGAGGCGAGGGAAGATGCGGCCTCTGGCCAGGAGTCTTCTCTGGGGTGAGGTGAGATGCGGTAAGTCTGGTTCAATGCGTACCCTCACTTCCACACAAGAAACCAAGCATTCCCACCATCCCAGGGAGTTTACCGATAGGTGCCTTCACAGTCAGGCCACACTCCACCCCCGTTCTGGCCCTCGGCAACCACTGTTCTGATTTTTGCTACTAATGGACTAGCTGTGCCTTTTCTAGAATTTCACATAAATGTAATACAGTATATGCTTTTTTTTTTTTTTCAGTATATGCTTTTAAATTTGGCTTTTTTCACTCAGCATTGTGCTCTTTTGAGGCTCATCCTCATTGTTACATGAGTGAGATTGCTTCTTTGCTGGGCAGTGTCCTGGTGGCTGAGCGTCCATCCACCTGGTGCTAGACATTAGGTTGCTTTCAGTTCGGGGCTGTTATGAATAAAGCTGCTGGGAATGGGCATGTGCAGTTCTTTGCGTGGACAAATGTTTGGGGTAAGTACTTAGGAATTTCATAGAATTCCTGGATCTTAGAATACTGGTATGATTGAATTTACAAAAAACTGTCAAACTGTCTTCCAGAGTTTGGCATTTTACACATTGAATGGCACGCTGGGAGAATTTTAGTCGTTCGGTGTTGTTACCAACACTTGGTATTGACAGCCTTTTCAATTTGAGCCATTTTAGTGTGTGTATATCTTGTGGTTTTGGTATCTTGTGGTTTTAATTTGCATTTCTCTGAAGACTAATGATGTTAAGCATTTTTCATTTGCTTATTGTCATTCACATATCTTATCATGTGAAGTGTGTGCTTAAATCTTTTGCCTATTTTTTAATTGGGTTATCTGTCTTCTTACTATTAAGTTGTAGGGTTCTTTATTCTAGATGCTGGTCTTTTTTTTAGTGTATCAAGTATATGTATTGTGAATATTTTCCCAGGTTGTGGGCTGTTCACATTTTCTTAACAGCATTTTATGAGTATTAAACTGTGTTTTACTCAAGTTAATAAAAAAATTTTTTATGAGTCATGATTTTTGCATCCTAAGAAATCTTTGCCTCTCCATATTTGCAGAGATTTTTTTTTTAGTATGTTTCCTTCCAGAAAATTCAGTAGTTGTAGCTTTAACTATTCAATTCAGTTCAGTTCAATTGCTGAGTCCTGTCCAACTCTTTGCAACCCCATGAACTGCAGCATGCCAGGCCTCCCTGTCCATCACCAACTCCTGGAGTCTACCCAAACACATGTCCATTGAGTCAGTGATGCCATCCCACCATCTCATCTTCCGTCGTCCCCTTCTCCACCCACCTTCAATCTTTCCCAGCATCAGGGTCTTTTCAAAGGACTCAGCTTTTCGCATCAGGTGGCCAAAGTATTGGAGTTTCAGCTTCAACATCAATCCTTCCAATGAACACTCAGGACTCATCTCCTTTAGGATGGACTGGTTGGATCTCCTTGTAGTCCAAGGGACTCTCAAGAGTCTTCTCCAACACCACAGTTCAAAAGCATCAATTCTTTGGCACTCAGCTTTCTTAATAGTCCAACTCTCACATCCATACATGACCACTGGAAAAACCATATCCTTGACTAGATGGACCTTTGTTGACAAAGTAATGTCTCTGCTTTTTAATATACTGTCTAGGTTGCTTATAACTTTCCTTCCAAGGAGCAAGCGTCTTTTAATATCATGGCTGCAATCACCATCTGCAGTGATTTTGGAGCCCAAAAATATAAAGTCAGCCACTGTTTCCATTGTTTCCCCATCTATCTGCCATGAAGTGATGGGACCAGATGCCATGATCTTAGTTTTCTGAATGCTGAATTTTAAGCCAACTTTTTCACTCTCCTCTTTAACTTTCATCAAGAGGCTCTTTAGTTCTTCTTCACTTTCTGTCATAAGGGTGGTGTCATCTGCATTTCTGAGGTTATTGATATTTCTCCTGGCAATCTTGATTCCATCTTGTGCTTCCTCCAGCCCAGCGTTTCTCATGATGTACTCTGCATATAAGTTAAATAAGCAGGGTGACAATATACAGCCTTGACGTACTCCTTTTCCTATTTGGAACCAGTCTGTTGTTCCATGTCCAGTTCTAACTGTTGCTTCCTGACCTGTATACAGATTTCTCAAGAGGCAGGTCAGGTGGTCTGGTATTCCCATCTCTTTAAGAATTTTCCATAGTTTATTGTGATCCACATAGTCAAAGGCTTTAGTTTGTATATGGTTTGATGTGTAAATCAATTTTTTTTTTGGTGTTTTACTTAGAACTGCTTGTTTCACTATCATTTACTTAAAAGATTATTCTTTCACTTCAAATTACCTTGGTGCCTTTGGTGTGCATAAGTTGTCCATGAATATGTGGGTTTCATTTTCTTTCATTATTTCATTGCACTGCCCTAGGTCTTAGTTGCAACTATAGAAACTCTTAGTTGCAGCATGTGAGATCTAGTTCTCTGACTAGGGATTGAACTTCAGCCCCATGCATTGGGAACACAGAGTCTTAGCCACTGGCTCAACAGGGGAGTCCCTGACTCCTTTGCATTTCTATATGCATTTTAAGATCAGCATGTCAATTTCTGCCAAAAAAGGTTAGTACATTTTCTTGATAGGGATTGCATTGACTCTGTACATTAGCTGGAGAGTAATATAGGCGTACCTCAGATATATTGACAGTTTGTTTTCAGACCACTGCAGGAAAGCAAGTATTGCCATAAAGTGAGTTACATGAATTTTTTTATTTCCTAGTGCTTAACTCTTAAAATTAAGTTATGTTTACACTGTCCTATAGTTTATTACATGTGCAATAGCATTATGGCTAAAAAACAATGCACATATCTTTTAATTTTAAAATTGTGAGACTTCCCTCATGGTCCTGTGGTTAAGAATTTGACTGTTAATGCAGGAGACACGGGTTCGATCCCTGATCTGGGAAGATCCCACATTGCCTTGGAGCAGCAAAGCCCACGCTCTGCGTCTGCTCAAGCCTGCTCTCCTACAGCCTGTACTTTGCAATGAAGCGTAGTCCCCGCTCACGACTAGAAAAAGCCCATGCACAGCAGAAAAAAGACCCAGCGCAGCCAAAAATAAATAAGTAAATAATTTAAAAATACTGTTGTTAGATTATACTATTGTATACAGTTATACTCTTGCTAAAAATGCTAGCCATCTAAGCCTTCAGGGAGTTGTAACCATTTTGCTGGTGGGAGAGTCCTGCCTCAATGTTGATCAGGGTGGTTGGGGTGACTGGTTATTCCTTAAAATTGACAACAGTGAAGTTTGAATCATCAAGTGACTCTTCCTTTCCCAGATGCTTTCTCTGTAGCATGCACAGCTGTTTGGTAGCATTTTACCCCCAGTAGAATTTCCTTCAAAGTTGGGGTCAGTCCTCTCAAGCCCTGCCACTGTTACCACCTAGGTTTCTGTAATCTCCTACCCCATTGTTGCCCAACAGTCTTCATAGCATCCTCACTAAGAGTAGGCTCCATTTCAAGAAACCACTTTCTTGGCTTATCCATGAGAAGCAACTCCTCACCCAAATTTTATAATGAGGTGGCAGCAGTTCAGTCACTTCTTCAGGTGCCACTTCTCAGTCTCTTGCTGTTTCCACCCCCTCTGCAGTTACTTCCTCTCACTGAAGACTTTTTTTTTTTAATTAAAAAATAATTTATTTTTGGCTGTTCTAGGTCTTTGTTGCTGCATGGGCTGTTCCCTACTTGCGGTGAGCAGGGGCTACTCTCCACTTGTGGTGCTTGGGCTTCTCATTGCCGTGGCTTCTCTTGTTGGGGAGCACAGGCTCTAGGGAGCTCGGACTTCAGTAGCTGTGGCTCCTGGGTTCTAGAGCACAGGTTTAATAGCTGTATCACATGGGCTTAATTGCTCCATGGCTTGTGGGATCTTCCCGGATCAGGGGTTGCACCGATGTCCCCTGCATTGGCAGGCGAATTCTTTACCACTGAGTCACCAGGGAAGCCCTCCACTGAAGTCTTGAATGCCTCAGAGTCATCCACGAGGGTTGGAATCATCTTCCAAACTCCTGTTAATGTTGACATTTTGACCTTTTGCCTTGAATCTGTTGGCAGCTAGAGTGGTGAATCCTTTCCAGAAGGCTTTCGGCTGATTTTGCCTGGATCCATCAGAGGAATATCACTGTCTGTGGAAGCTATAACCTTATGAAATGTGTTTCCTAAAAATAAGACTTGAAAGTAGGAGTTACTCCTTGACCCACGGGCTGCAGAAGGATGTCAGCAGGCATGAGAACAACAGTAATCTCATTACATCTCCGCCAGAGCTCTGGGGGACCAGGTGCATTGTCAACAAGCAGCACTGTTTTGAAAGAGATCTTCTTTTCTGAGCAGTATGTCAACAGTGGGCTTAAAATATTCAGTAAACAACATTTATACAGAAGTACTATCATCCAGGCTTTGTTTTTCCATTTATAGAACCCAGGCAGAGTAGATTTAGCCTAATTATCAAGTGTCCTAGAATCTTCAGAATGGCAAGAGTGCCCAGGCTTCAAGTCATCAGTTCTGTTATTCCCTAACAAGGGAGTCAGCCTGTCCTTTGAAGATGTGAAGCCAGGTATTGCACTGACTTCTCTTTAGTTATGAAAACCCTATACAGTGTCTTCATTTGTTATTGTTATTCAGTTGCTCAGTTGTGTCCGACTGTTTGCGACCCCATGGACTGCAGCATGCCAGGCTTCCCTGTCCTTCACCACCTCCTGGAGTTTACTCAAACTCATGTCCATTGAGTCAGTGATGTCATCCAACCAGCTCATCCTCTGTCGTTCCCTTCTCCAGCCTTCAGTCTTTTCCAGCATCAGGGTCTTTTCTAATGAGTCAGTTCTTCACATCTTCATTTGCTGTTTTATCTGCATTGAAAATGTTTGGTGCAACCACTGCTGTTAATTATCTTAGCTAGATCTTCTGGACAACTTGCTGCAGCTTCTTCATCAGCACTTGGTATTTCACCTCGTACTTCTGTGTCATGGATGTGGTTTCTTTTCATTAAACTTCACGAACCAGTCTCTGCTGGCCTCAGATTTTTCTTCTGCAGCTTCATCACCTCTCTCAGCCTTCCTAGATTAAAGAGGTAGGGCCTTGCTCTGGATTAGGCTTTTGCTTAAGGGACTGTTGGGGCTGGTTTGATCTTCTTTCCAGATCACTAAAACTTTGTTTTCCACATCAATAGTAAGGCTGTTTTGCTGTCTTATCATTTATGTGTTCATTGGCGTAGCAGTGTTAAGTTCCCTCAAGTATTTTTCCTTTGCACTCACAACTTAATCTGTTTGGTGCAAGAGGCCAGCTTTCAGCCCAGTCTTAGCTTTTGACATATCTTGCTCACTAAACTTCATCATTTCTGGCTTTTGCTTTAAAGGGAGAGTTGTGTGACTCTTCCTTTCACCTGAACATTTAGAGGCCATCATAGGGTTATTAATCGGCCCAATTTCAGTATTGTTTTGTCTCAAGGAATGGGGAGGCCTGAGGAGAGGGACAGAGATGGGGGGATGGCCAGTCAGTGGAGCAGTCAGACCACACACATTTATAGATTTAGTTCACCATCTTAGATGGGCATAGTTCTTAGTTTCCCAAGACAGTTTTTATAGTAACATCAAAGACCACTGATCATAGATCACCATTTTGTTTTTTAGTCGCTAAGTCATGTCCAGCTCTTTGCTGCCCCATGGACTACAGCACGCCAGGCTCCTCTGTCCTTCACTATCTCCCGGGGTTTGCTCAAATTCATGTCCCTTGAGGCAGCAATGCTATCTAACCATCTCATCCTCTGCCACCCCTTCTCCTTTTGCCTTCAGTCTTTCCCAGCATCAGGGTCTTTTCCAGTGAGTCGGCTCTTTGCATCAGGTGGCCAGAGTTTGGAGCTTCAGCTTCAGCATCAGCATCAGTCCTTCCAATGGATATTCAGAGTTGATTTCCTTTTGGATTGACTTGTTTGGTCTCCATGCTGTCCATGGGACTCTCAAGAGTCTTCTCCAGCACCACAATTCAAAAGCATCAATTCTTTGGTGCTCAGCCTTCTTTACGGTCCAGCTCTCACATCCATATGTGACTGCTGGAAGAACCACAGCTTTGACTGTACAGGCCTTTGTTGGCAAAGAGATGTCTTTGCTTTTTAATACAGTTTGTCATAGCTTTCCTTCCAAGGAGCAAGCATCTTTTAAATTTCATGGCTGCAGTCACCATCATCTGCAGTGATTTTGGAACTGAAGAAAATAAAATGTTACTGCTTCTGCTTTCCCCTCTTCTATTTGCTATAGCAAATATAACAATGAAAAAGTTTGAAATATTGGGAGAATTACCAAAATGTGACACAGAAATGAAGTGAGCACATCATTGGAAAAATGGCGTTGGTAGACTTGCTTAATGTAGGGATTACACAAATCTTGCTTGTAAAAAAAAAAGTGAGTATCTGCAAAGTGCAATAAAGTGAAGCACAATAAAACAAGGTATGTCCATACTTTCTTAACAATATCTGGTCTTCCCAGTCTTCTGATCCGTGAACAAGGATGTCCTTTTCTTTCTTTAGGTCTTTAATTTCTTTTAGTGATATTCTGTAGTTTTCAGTGTACAATTGTGCATGTCTTTTGTTAAATTTATTCTTAAACATTTTATCCTTTTTGATGCTGGCCTGTGCGCTCCTTGAACAGCATGACTACGTCCTGAACTTAACACTTCGGGAAACTGTCTAGAGATCAGGTTCCCTGGTTGGAGAACCCTGGAACTTACCTTTATTATTCCTTAGTTTTTGTCCCTTCAGTTTTTAGTCTGTTTTGGATTTGTTTGGAATACAGCCCTGTGTCGTCAGCCATCACAGGGGCTTCTCTGCAGTGAGCAAAAGGATGCCAGGGGAAGGCAGGGCTGGAGTCCAGCAGCCTTTGGCTCGCTCTGGCTGTAGGACATTGCGTACAAACCCACGCTGCAGTCTTCTCATTTGTCAGCTTTTTGAGCTGGTTTTGAGGATTCAGTGAGCTAGTAAATGAAAAAGCACCTGGACACTGCTGCACCCATTTCCTAGACTGATGTCTGAGAAACAGCCCAATTGGAAACTTGGGGCTCTCAGACCTTTTGATTGTGATAATTTTCAAATACACAGAAACACTAGAATGTCACCTTCTTGTATCCTTGGCTGTGTATTAATTCAATCTTCTCCCTCCCTAGTACTGCCTCTGGCCTGGGTGAGGACAGCTTGTCCTCCTCCCCATTTAATTATTTCTGTTCCCACTTCTTCCTTGCAAAATTGCGAATGTTTACACTTCAGTCCAGCTGTATTTGGCCCAAGAGGCTAGGGTTACCTATGCTGGGAATCCACTGCTTGGAAATGGATGGAATTCTAAGTATCTTCCCTGTTGGGCGCTCAGATCTACCCTGGGTCTCTAGTTGTGGGGACCACACTGGGGACCGTTCTGTAACAGGCACTCACGTCTTCTCTCTGGTCTGTCATGGGGACCTGAAGCTGTTTTTTTCCCAGTAGGAACTGACTCTTCTCTTCAGGGGCGGAGACCACCCTCACCTCTCTCCTCTGGATCCCATCCACCTCCCCCACAAAACTGTGGATAGTCCCCACAAAGGAAAGTTTAAGTGCTGTCCTCCCCAGAAACTTCCCAATAGCCAGAAGCTTTTACCCGTACTTCCTCTGTTCCCTGCATATACCACTTAAGACTTTCCATTTTATCTTGTTTAAGCATCATTCTGTCTTTTCTTCTAGATCACTAGCTGGCTAGCCTGAGGGCAAAGCTGCACCACATCGATGTGTGTTGTCCAGCCTGGCAGAGAACGTAGGTGCTGCGTGTATGTCTGCTGGACCACTGACCTGAGGCAGGTGGACACTGGGTAACATTTTCTGGGGTAGGCGCTGAGTGTGCTGGTCCACCTCACATGGACATACTGGTTATTTTTGCTGAGACCAAGTAAACTAGTGGAAAGGCCAAACAGGAGTTTGAATTAAGGTACTTGAAGAGGGTCTTCTTTCCTTATCCTTTAGCAGATGATCAAGTCAACGTAAATTAAAGCTCCGTTAAGAGTAACAAGGAAGACCTGCCAAATGCTGCCAGAGCAGCTCACTCCAGGGTCCTTCTGACTTTTCAGATTTGTCCACAGTGGATGTAATATTCTGTAGAGGAAGGGCGGGTTCCCTTTCTGTTCTTCAACACCCATCTCAGTACCAGACTCTGTGCTAGTCTCTCTCAGCCTTCCCATTGTGGGTTTTATTTCCAGAGTGTCTTTTGCTACAGCCTCGTCCCCCCAGGACTTCTTGGCTGGCAGTCAGCAAAATAGTGTGTATCACAGAGAACAGGGTTGTATTGTTGCTCCAGCTCCCAGTGGAGCTACTTGTGACTTCAGCAGGTATGTCTCCTCTTAGGTGGTCATTCTTACTCCTGTAAGATGAGGGTGACTGAATGAAGACCATGCAGTCATACATAGGGGACCATAGAGAAGGAGCTGTATCAAGCTGATAAAGGCTTGTATCAATTCAAATGGATAAAATTAATGTTTAGCTGGTACTTGTCTTTTTCCCTGACAAGTCTTTTCCCAAAATTTTGGATGAATTTATCAAAATCTATCTTATCACAAAATCACTTCATGTAGTAGTTAGGGAGGGCTGTTAAGCTAGAGCTTTCCACCGTCTGCCCGACATCCCAGGTGTCAGGCATTTAAACTGATGCATTCCAACACAGAGATGCAACCGCAAGAAGTGAAACAAAATCAGGTGTCTGTCTCACACGGTTTATTTAACAATAGGTAATAAGAAATCAAATTTAACAGTCTATACAGTGATCCAAAGTTCATATTTATAAGTAATCAATTTTAATCGCATGATTTACAAGTTGAGGGTTTTTGCTTTCTATTTTCAAGTTTTACAGAAAGTGTGTGTGTGTGGGGTGGGGGCAGGGTAAGGAGGAAGAAAGCAAGCACAGAAGAAACCCCAGGGACATTCTGCGTGTTAAAATCATCCCACTGGAATCGTTTCTTACCCTCTTTTTAATTTTTTCCTTTGTTAGATGTAAAAATAACGAAAAAAATTCTTTCAAGAAACAGAACCACAATATATATAATACATCAATTTGGCAGCTGCCCCTGTGTATTTTGAAAAAATCATTTTTCTCTCTACATGTACAAATTACTTTAATACTTGAAGTTTTTACGATCAGACTTACGGAATAGAAAATTTTCTGGAGCACAAAAGTTGACTTGAGGGGAGCAAAGGGTTTTTTTTTTTTTTCTTTTTTTTAAACATTTTTAAAAGAATGAACGTCTTTGCACCCAGAGAAAAAAAATTGGTACTTTAATATATATTTATATATATTTATATATATATAGAATGTAATTTTAAAGTAACATTAACCCCTTTTGTCCTCTGGTTTTAGAAATGTTCTTTTTTAACTTTCATAAAGTGAGGAAAATAGGGAAAAATGTCAACCATCTGCACCAGTAAATAATAACTATTAATATTACATATTTTCATTAATTTAAAAAAAATAATAAAACCTATTGGAGGTGCAAGGCAGGAGCATGTGGTTGGCTTCACAGACCTCAGCCTCCTCCCAGTGCACACTTGAACCAAACACACAAGGGAAAAAAACAGGCTGGTGGTGACCAGCCATAACAAAAATATATTCTTTGTATTCTATCACCCCTCAGGTTCATCTCGCGTGTTTGCTCAAAACCACAAACAGCTACTGCACAGTTCTCATGTGTTCCAAGGAAAATTGTCTCTTAGGCTAAGAAAGATTCAAAAAAATTGTTTGCAGTACAAAAAGTCTTAAGAGAAAATAATTTTTTTTTTTTTGCTCCCAAAATACTACAAGGTGTCTCTAGTGTATGTCTAGTGTACTCTGTGAGAGGTTTGAATTCAAGTCTGAGTTGTCGGTGCCGAGTCCCAGGTCCGTGGCGCTCGCACCATGGAGGTTTGCCATGCCTGGATTGCTAGCGAGCTGAGAGAGCATCGAATTCTGGTCCGGGCTGGCAAAATGCCCTTGTTCCATGGGGTTGCCCTGGGCAGCGACCAGTCCAGGATGTGGAGAACTGGTCTGTGGGGAGACGTGGTGTGGAGAAGGCTGAGGCTGCATCCGTGGGGAAGGGCTGGAGTGGGGGGGCTGGGACTGTGGCCGCGGAGAAGGGACAGGCTGGGGAGATCGCACTTGATTGGAGAGAGACGGGATCTGCTGGCCTTGGAGGTGCGGGGACTGAGCCTGACTCGGGAGCATGTGCGGCTGGGGGCTCATGGGGTTGGGCTGGGCCGGCGAGCCCATCTGTTGCTGAAGGAGCCGCTGCTGGTAGGCCTGCAGACTGGCTCCCGCCTCTGCTCCCAGGGCCTGCGGGAGCTGGCCCATCTGTCCCATGTTCCCTTGCGGTATCTGCTGCATGTGATGCTGCATTCGCGGTGGCGGCTGCTGCTGCGGGGCAGGGTAGCCCACGCCCTGGGGGGGCTGGAACTGGTTGTGGTTGGCCAGCCCTGGGCCCAGCCCTGGCCCTGCTCCCCTGCTGCTGCTGCTGCATCATCTGCTGTCGCCTCAAGATGTCTCGGAATTGCGAGGGCATGGTGCTGTGATTCATGTTCATCTGCTGAGCCTGTGGGCTCATCCCACCCATGGGTGGTGGGAGCTGCTGCTGCTGCGTGGGCTGCTGGGGCAGGCCGGCCCTCGGGACACCTGCCTGCATGGGGTTCAAGTTCTGCATGGTGGGGCTGGAGTGGACCCCCTGCTGACCTGGCATAGCGGGGGGCTGCAGGCCCGGCTGCCCGGGGAGGGGCTGCGGGTTGGAGTTGGCGTACTTGGCAGCCCGCTGTTTGATGAACGCAGCCAATAGCTGGGGGTTGGCATGAAGGATACTGAGCACCTGTTGCTGCTGCAGGGGGAGCTGGGAGACCTGAGAGTCCGCAGGAGGTTCTGTAAGGCTTGTTGAGACACAGTGCCTGGCTTGAGAGGGCTCACACCTACCTGGCCCAGGCCCGGCTGGGGAGGCATGTTCAGGGGCTGCCCGTGCTGTGACACTGACATCATGGCTGGCCGGGGCATCGCGGACTGCAGCTGCTGGGGCTGGGGCAGTCCTCCCTGGGCCCATGGGGGTTGCTGCTGCATGCCAGTGGGCCCCATCCCTGGCTCCAAATGCCCACCAGGCCCTCTGGCCATGGGGGGCGGGTTCATACCCATAGGGGCCATGGGAGTCATCTGTGGCATCTGGTGTTGGATCGGCCGCTGAAAGATTTGCACATGGGCCATCTGGCGTTGTGTCTCGGCTGCCCTTTGAATCTGCATGGCCACTTCCACTGCTGCAGGTGGGGGTCCTGGAAGTGGGGGCTGAGCAGTCTGAGGAGGGGTCGGGGGGGTCACCTGGCCTGCTGCCTTGCCCTGGGACACTGGGCCAGCAGCTTGAGTCCTGGGCAAGTAGGGCGGCATGTTGTTGGGAGGTGTGGGCTGGGGCTGAGAGGGGGGTGGGGGCTGGGGTGTCTGTGGTGTGGTCGGCTGCTGGCCCGTCGGCGTGGTCGGGGTGGCAGGGGTAGGGGAGGGCAGGCCCTGCTGCTGCCCCACCACGCCAGTCCGCTGCATGCTGGCCATCCTCCTGCGCAGCATCTGGGCCTGCTGGAGCCGGTGCTGCAGCTGCTGCTGCCGGAGCTTCTGCTTGATGTTGAGGCAGAAGGGCACAGGGCACTTGTTCTCCTGGCAGTGCTTGGCGTGGTAGCAGCACAGGGCGATGAGCTGTTTGCAGATGGGGCAGCCGCCGTTGGTCTTGCGCTTGCAGCCCTTGGTGTGCTGCACCACTCGCTTCATCTTCTGGCAGGACGGCAGCGAGCAGTTGGCATTGCGGCACTGGCAGGCGTGCACCAGCGACTGGATGCAGCGCTGGATGCTCAGGCGGCGGGAGTCTCCCGGGCTCTGCGTGGCGGCAGCCTGCTGGTTGTTGCTCTCGTCATCAAGCCCCAGCCCGAGCTTCTCCATCTTGTGGTCGTGGTTTTTAGTGTTGTAGCAGGTGATACACAAGTCATAATCCTGGGGAAAACAGAGGCGCAGGTCAACACTCCAGGATTCAAGCCATTCAAAGGCATTTACATATCCTGCTTGGGCTAAAAAGCCCTATTTTAGAGAAAGCTTCTTTAGCCCAACCACTCAAATCTGACACCAGGCCCCACCTGGCCTGTTCTGGTCCTCACACTGGCCCCGGAGCCTGCGCTCAGGCCAGCACCACCTCTGAACGCCTCTCAGGTACCTGGAAGCCCCCAGCCCTCCCCGCCAAGGGACCTACCTCGCACACGGTGCAGTGCCAGCGCGTCTCCACGTGGTGCTTGCACTCGTTGCAGGTGTAGACAAAGCGGTCCTGGCTCTGGGTGTGCAGCTCCACCAGCATGCACATGGTGGACCACTGGGCTCTTCGCAATGACGAGAACTCCAGGTGCTTGTCCCTTGCAAGGGTGAGAAAGGCATCCCGCCCATCCATCAGGTCACAGGGGATGAGAGGGTCGGGGTCAACAATCGGAGGCAGGGAGTTGGCGGCAGGGCCAGCGATGAGACGGATCACAAAGAAGACCTGCAAAACAGACAGTCTCGTCTGGACTCCGGATCGAGAGTACTGCAGACAGCTGGGCCAGGCTGTGTACCTGGGGGCTGGGATGCCTGGCTTCGTTTTGTGACCACCCCGCAAGGTTACACGATACAGCCCTCGTTCTCCTGCTTCACGCATTTCTGTCCTCTTTTTGAAACTGACTACAATGGGCCTAAAACATCTACATCTTATGTTTTCTACCTCCTTCAGTAATTCTTCAAAAGAAGAATGGTCAGACACAGGGCCATACAGGGGACACTCTGCTTCAAAGAGGTCAATTTTTAAAATGCAATCATGGTTTAACCTGACTCTAATTATAAAGAAACAAATCAGAAAAACCCAAATGGATAGATATTCTACAAAGCAATTGGCCTGGAGTCTTCACAAAATGCCCATGTCATGAAAGAAAACAAAGCCAGGAACTGAGACATGGCAACTCAACATGGAGCAGAGGAGCAGATGGGAGGTGGCTGCAGGGGTGAAGTTTCCTGAGTGTGAAGTCACAGCACGCTTATGCAGAGCATGTCCTCTGTCTTAGAAGGAGCTTACTGAAATAAAATGTAGCAGAATGTTAACTGATGAATCTAGCTGAAGGCAACAGGAGGGCATCTTCTGTAGAACTTTCCTGTAAGTTTGGAAGGAAAAAAAAATTGGCAGGGGTGGAAAGAGTAAAACAAAATGTTTTTCCTTGCTACAGAAACAAAAATTTTTTGTTGAAGTTTAAAAACACAACACAACCACTGTTTCCCATAACCACTGGTGTAAAGGCCTCAAGAGGAAGCTGCTGTTATTTCTGTAATAATAAAATGTTAAAATGGAACCTTCAAGAGATCAAGAACTTGTAACTGCTGTATTGCCCACTATATCCTGTCAGTTTTTTTGAGGCTGAAAATCTGTGCAAATTGGCAATAATATTTGTTATATATCTGGGCAGCAATGTTGGCACAGAACAAGAGTCTAGAAAAAGAACACAGTGACTTTCTTGGTGGTCCAGTGGTAAACACTGCACTCCACTGCAGGGGCATGGGTTCGGCCTTGGGGTAAGAGAGGGGGATGGGACATGGGACTAAGATTGCGCATGCCAGAAAACAACACAGGACAAGAGCATCCACACTGAGTAAAGACGCATCAAAGCCAGAGTTAAAAGCTCAAGGTGGGGCCTGTGATACTGGGTTTGCTACTGTGGCTCAAAGCAAGCACTCAGAGTGAGGAGGAGTGTTCTGAAAATGTGATCACACACAGGGAAGTACTGTATCTTAACAGGTGGGGGCAGATCAAACCACCTGGTGACTCCCTAGGATACCTTCACTATGGCCAACCTCCAGTAACAGCCATCGTGACTGACTGCTGAATGTCACCCTAGAGCCAAAACAACACCTAAATTTAATAAAATGATTACATTAGATTCTAACTCCTAACAGGAGACTACTACCCACAAATTCTTCAGATGATGTATCTACAACTGAAGTCATATCTACTACAACATACTCTAAGGGCCTTTCCTAATTGCTGTTATGACAGAGTTCCACACCTAAAATCAAACCATCAGTTCCCTCTCCACATTAATAGCCTCTTCCTGTAAGAACCTGATGTCTGAACATGGAGGTAAACAGATGTTTAAACAAAGCAACATCTTCAACACGCCTCATCTTACCAACGATAATGTCGAAGGGGAAAAAAATCCAACATACTCAGTTATATTCCCAAACAACAAATAACCAATATAAATAATGAAATCATTCAAAGTTTTAACTTTGCTGTGAAGGCATTCACAGATGCGCATATCAAAGTGTAACTTTTCTTCAATTCTCTCCACTTGCCGATTCCCTCTCAGTAAGGCAGAACACTCATTCGTTTCGCCAAAGTTCCATTGGAAACCTGAATGGCCAGATAGAGTTCTAAGGGGCTTTGGTCTAAAGCAAAACCACAAGATACCCAAAAGATAGCCAACAAGCCAATCTTCTGAACAATGGACAGAAACACAAACATAAAACGGTTACAAACAATAGGGTCAGACAAACTATGCTTACACTTTTCCCAACACCATAGAGCTTTGTAACAGCTACAAATCTAAGTAAGACCCCTTACCATTTCCTGTCCTCACCGGCCTCTTTGTGCTTTCTTCTCCCTCAAATGATTTCCTTCCTTCTGAGTTTCAAATGATCTGGTGCTCACATCATGAATACCAACAACGGTGGGCAGTTCTGGAGGACCCTGGCCTTGGTTCTTCCACTCTGGGGCTGTCCTCTTACCTCTTTGTGCTTCTCCATGGTGGCATACAATTTCTGTGAGAGGTCGTTGGATACGTTAGGCATGCCTGGCTTCTTCTTATTGCCCCGACTCAGGCTGCTCTTGTTTTTGCTAGTTTTCTTGTTGTTTTTCTTTTTAGCATTTTTGCTGTCTCCCTTTGTCACCTGCAGGTTAGCAAAGAGAACAAGAAAATGTTAATAACTCTTTGTTAAGAGACTGTTTAGAAGTTTAGAACAGTTATTTGTTAATAACTGTTAGAATAAGTTTCTAATGGAATAACAGATCATAACCTTCTAACAGCTGCTCTCTCTTCATTGCTCCTCTCCCTTTTTAAAGCAGTTGTTTACAGTAAACTAAGGTTTACTAATGTTTTTGCATTAATTTTCTCTCACTGAATAATCTCTCTGCTGATATCTCTTCATTAGGCAACAGCAGCCTTAGCTCTTTGGCCAGCGGAAGCTGTGGGCCGGGAGGCACCTCAGGTGGAGCCAGGCCATACCAAATCTGAGGATGGAGAGGAGTGAGCAGCAGGTAGTGAAGTGTACATGGGAGTAGGGAGCCAAAGGCCCTGGCTCTATTTCCTTTGACTCACTTTCTAAAATTTCATGGACCTACTATTAAAAAAAAAAAACAAAACCCCTTGAAAAACATTCAATCGGGCAATCTAAACTGCAGGCTGTAAAGAGTTCTTAGACTAAGGGTGACTTCAGTAGTTCAGACTCAGCAAGGGCAACCAAGACATACTGCAGGGAAATAAATGACAAAGAAAAACTCCTCAGATGACCTGCTCTAAGGCAGCTTCCGTTGTGGGGGCTGGTAAACTCTGGCCCAGATCTGTTTTTTTGTACGGCTAAGAATGATGGTTTTTACATTTAAACGGTTGTTTAAAGAAGAAAAAGAGAACGTGCTGGAAACAATACATGGCCTGCAAGGCCTGAAACATTCAGACTTTTGCAGAAACAGTTTATCAACCTTGTATTCTAGACAGGTAATGTTCTGTTCTCTAGGGTTTCCGTTACTAGAAATCCAAGATTCCATTTAAAAATGTGGTCTGGTGCAAAAAGGGCTTAAAATCTCTAAACTAGAACCATAGTAACTTATCTATACCAATATTCCCCGCCTGCCCAATTTAGAGAGCCGGAGCTTCAGGGCCCATTGGAAGCCTCAGCTCACGTCTGGGTCATATGAGCGGAAGCAGAGGCTGAAAAGGGAAACGCAGAGCGCTCACATCTGTGCTCTCGTTGCTGGTGTTCTCCTCCCGCTTCCGCTCCTCCTCCTCCTGCTCCAGTTCCTTAATGCTCTCTTCCAGGACGTTGGGCCAGAAATCACCCTCAAAGTAAGGCAATTCCTTCGCGCTTGTCAATCGATCTTCAGTAGCTTGTTTTAAAATGTCCTGTAAAAATATCCAAGAACAAATAGCAATGTCTACTTTTTGAAAAAAAAAAAAAATAGTGTTTATTATATAGCAGCAGAGTCACAGCTAATGGATGCAAGAAACGCTAAGAACCAGATCTGTCTTCTGGAAGACAGCAGGGATTTTGTGCCCAAGCCTGGTGCCTGGGGAGACAACGTCACCAACAGGGAAAGGTCTGGTCTGAAGTCAGTATTTCTGGCTTCCTCTTTCTTCTACCCGTGAGGACAGGGAGATTATCTGCCTTTATGTAACCAAGTGACAAATGCCTCTGTCGGGAATAAAGGCAGAGGCAGCAGCATTCACATCCATGCCTCCAGCACTTCTGAGACAGAATGCAATGTGATGGGAGGCACGCTGGCCTTGCAAAAATCCTAGAAATATTGGCAGTTTCTACTGAGAAGTATATTCAGAAAAATCCCAGTTACAGGAAACCATATAGCTAAGAACGATTTTCTGGGCTGCTTATTAGGACAATACCAGTTCATGGAGAAGGAAATGGCAACCCACTCCAGTGTTCTTTCCTGGAGAATCCCAGGGACAGGGGAGCCTGGTGGGCTGCCATCTATGGGGTTGCATAGTCGGATACGACTGAAGCAACTTAGCAGCAGTAGCAGTTCATGTTTTCCCTCCCCATGAGTAAAAACAGGTAAGAAATTTAACAGTTCAAGTTTCTTATTATGAGACATCCTACAGTCACAAATAGTTGTCTTAAATTACATGGAAGAGTGAGAAGAAACACAAAATTTTTGTTAAGCTAGTAAAACAAGCCGAATACAGAGCAGCAGGACTAGTCAAGCCACGGTGCTGCCATCCCCTGTCCTGACCTTATAATCATGGACGATTCGCTCGGACACAGCTTTGTCGAGCATCTTTTTGTACCACTCCTGCAGTCGCTTGGGCTTGGGTATCTTCTGGTCAGGGGGGTGGCAATGGAAGATGTAGTCGTCTCCTTCACTTGGCGGACATGCCCAAATATGCCCTGTTGTGTATCTAACAACACAGACAGAAGGAACATTGAAGAGAAAGATCATCCACTCTAGAAAGAATGCTATATTTTAAACCACAAAGAGGAATCAGTACAGAAACTAACGATTCTCCAAGATAACATGAAGTGTGTGATCTATACCAGAACTAGGCATAACCCTGGATCACAAAAATCCTCAACTTGCATTTAAAGATCAAACAAAAGCTACAATGCAAAGGAAAGTCAATCCATGTCAGCCAGAGAATTAAATGAAATGCAAACCATCAGGAGGAATAACCTGCAAGGTAAGGTGCTAAACATTCTCAAGCATATATATACCTTGAAGGTAAAGAACCAGTACAAAGGAGTTTTGTATCTTCAGACCGTAGTGTGATTTTGGTTTTGATACTCGGAGGTGTGAAAGGACCAAGTGCAGTTTAAAGTTCTGGTTCTTCAAACTCTATCAAATGGCTTAACTGAACAAAATAAAGTAACTTGGGATGGGTGCAACTAGCATCACAATACCCATTTCTTTCCCATGGCAAAGCCAACAATTTCAAAGGGTCTCTAAATTATAGTTCTGCCAGATGAAAACCAAAGTGGAGGAGAAAAAATCAAAAAGTTACATATTGGCATGTACTGTATCTCACCAAAATACCACAGTGGTGATCAGTTTAAAACTAATCAGCTTAAACAAGTTGTTTTTAAAACTAGCATTTGTTTTTCTGCTTACCCTAATTTCTTGACATATTCCAAATATCCAATTAGGATTTCATGATAGACTGCAGTCCTCAAGCATTTAGGACGGAAGAAGTGAACACTATCGAGGTATGATATGTATACTCTCCTGTATCAAATGAGGAGAAAGAAGCCAGGTCAAGTTGCATAATGAGTTTCTAACGATGTGGCTAAAGACATCTCTCTTCTTTGTGCCCTTGGCTCACCTTGTCACTTTTAATGTTTATCACACAGTATTACAGTTATTCTAAGTAAATGACTCAATCATGAGCTCATCAGGGAGTTTTGTGGGTCTGTGGCCCTATTACCATCTCAGCCCCTAGCAGGGCCTGAGACACAGCATAATTAGTCACTACTGAGCAATCCAAATACATTCCGGCAGACTCTTATTCTGGCGTTTATACTACGTGGAGAATTCTGTACCATCTTCTACTTCATTTGTGTGACATTCTTTCACATCTCAAGAAGGTACTCAACACAACCTAGATTTAAGTGCATTTTCTGAAAAGTCATATTTTAGGCTGCCATTCATATCTCTTTCCCTGTTATTATGAATATGAAAGAGCAGTATTTTCTATTTTTTTTTGTTTCACTTCTATACTACACACTTGGGAACTTGCATTTCCAAAAGAAGCACATCAAACATTTTCTTATCCACTATGCTTGTTCACCTTACTGTAATTTCAAACTTCCACACAAATTACAAAGTAACCACAGTAAAGTCCTACCTCTGGTTGGGTGGAGGGCAGTCAGAGCCATACTCTTGAACGTGCATACCAAAGAAGCACAAGTCAACACCATCGATCTCTTCGAAGGCAAAGAGGGCTTTGGTTCGATATGGAAAGGATTCTGCCATCTCTCCACTATCTACAAATCTATACAATTCACAGTGGAGGGAAGAAGTACAACATTTCATTCAGATTAGAATCAACAGTAACTATGTGTGAGCAATTGTGGATCAACAGAGAAGGGGGAAATAACTAGATACCTTGCTTTCATGCCTGGTTTGACTTCCACAGTTTTGTCAGAAGCATGAACTACTCGAACAGTGACCTCTCCTGACTCAGGGTGATTCTGTCGCCTCAGAAACTCATTCACACGATTCTCCAGAAATGTCCCAAGCCTGGTAGATGGCAGTCCTAGGAATTTACAAGTTACAAGTTCAGGAGTAACCGAGGTGCACATTTATTACTATCAGTCAAATTTCAATACCATATCTCATTTCTGCTTTTTCAATACTAGTAAGATTATCACTGACTCAATGGCCATCAATTTGAGCAAACTCTGGGAGACAGTGGAGTACAGGGGAGCCTGGTGTGCTGCGGTCCAAGGGGTCGCAAAGAAATGGACTCAACAACAACACCGCCGAACAGCAAAAAACTGCATAGGCATCTATCTCCAGAACTACAACTACTGCCACCCCTAGCCAAATGAGAAGATCACGCAGGGCTAAATGTAGCCCCTACACAAAACTGAGGGAATCACTCACGGGATGGCAATTCTGGCCTCTATCAGGAAATGTGCTGGAACAAGAAAAATACATCTGCTCTTTTTTACATGTTATTAGGTGTAAGTAACTTCATACCAAAAAGGATACTACGGTTCAACTTCAAGTACATCATGGAAAAATTATTTGTTGTTTAGTTTGGTTAAATATTTAAAATAATGTTGAAACAAAATAATTCATTCTGGATGTTAAATTTTAACTATGTTTCAAGTGAAGTTTTCCCAAAATTTACATGTAAGAAAGGAACTTACTTTTAGCAGAAAACTTATTTTCTTTTCTAGTTCGTGCAGTCTTCTTTAAACAACCATCACAGACAAATCTAAAATGTAAACCAAGACTTTGTTTAAACAACTTAGAGAAGCACTTCAAATAACGCACTCTACAGAATCTACCTTATGTATGCGTAAAGCTGAAAATAAAAAACAACCTGGGAGAAATACAAGCAATATACAAAGAGCTTTCAGAAAACATTAAAACAGAAATTTTTATTTTTTGGCCAATCACATTAGCAAAAGTGTGTATGTTACAGGTGGGAATATAAAAAGGGACATTTTAAAAGCAGCATGAATAGATTTTATATGTACATTCTCTTTGTGCCTGAAATTACATAAGGATGTGTGCGTAAGAAGAATTTTCAGAAAACTGGACACCACATAAGTACTCATCAACCGGCTGGCTGACCTTCAGCTGCAAGGATCACACAAGGCTCGTGATCCTCACATCCTCTGTCATTAAGGAGAGAAACCTATCCAGAGACAAGCTTATCTACTACTATTTTCCTTAGTGTTTTTTTTTTCTGGGAATTTTGTTATTTAGCCTCCTTTTCCCCCATGAACTCTAAACTAGCATCAGGTTAGTCCAGGAAAAAAGCAGAGGAGAGAGAGTAGAGCTCCCATCTTGATGAGAGTCACTTAATGCATAGACATCCCCTCCCCAACCCTTCCCTTGAACAGAGCTGGGAGCAGCCTCATTCCCGGAGAGCGAGAGGTAGCCGTGGCAGTAGACACTTGGCAGTGTCACAATGGACAAAAATCCACTGATTTCCGTGAAAGGCACTGATGACAGGCAGCCTCGGTAGATATGTGGAGAATACTCATGAAACAAAACACGGGGCCCACGCGTATCCAGCTCACTGAAGTCTGTATGTCTTCATTTTCATGCATCTCTGCCTTGCAGGGGGGAACACCCATGTTACCTGTTATCCAACTGCCCAAAAGACTTTAAATAATTCAGACTCTAACCAGGGCCACCATTCAGTATACAGTCTCACTGTAATGTTCTCTCGGAGGCAGAAACAAAGTCGTCGTTGTGGCGTTCTCCATTATTGATATCATCTAGTCTGTCTACTGCAATATTAGCAACATTCAAAATTCGTCAAGTTTAGTTGACACGACTAACACTTGAAGGGCTTTCCTGTGGCTCAGTCAGGAAAGGGTCTGCCTGCAATGTGGGAGAGTTGTGTTCTATCCCTGGGTTGGGAAGATATCCTGGACAAGGAAATGGCAACCCACTCCAGTATCCTTGCCTGGAAAATCCCATGGACACAGGAGCCTAGTGGGCTACAGTCCATGGGGTCACAGAGAGTTGGACATGACTGACTGATCAACACTTAGTTGTGTCTAACATTTCCCTTCTAGTTTCTAGGTGCTACAGATTTGTTACCTCTACTGATAAACCCTCTATATTTACTTTTGATGCGCAATGACCACCAAAGAATTTAGAAACAGTGAACCAGCAGAGAAAAGTGTTTATACATGAACTAACACAATGCAATAAGGACTGTTCTGGATTCCAGGTTCATTACTGTTTTAAAACTGAATTTTAATGACCTTTTCCCAATCCAGAGAATAATTCTAAGAGGCAATAATTTTGACGATAAAATACAATCATTGCAAACATGACAAAAACTTGCTAAAGTTCGCAACAAAGTCTGGGGACAATACTGATGCCTCACCCCGATGGCCAGATGATCTCGTGATGAAGGACACAGATCTGATGCATCTTTCTCCCACACTCTGTACACTCAACAAACCTGCAAAGGCAAAACGTCGGGTTAAATCCAAAACTTGAACCAAATGCAAACTGCTGGTATTTCTCATTTTCTGACGATTCAAAAGATGGCCAAGATCATGTTCAAAGAATTGAAGTAACAGTGTTTTTAAAAGCTCTTTAGTGTAACAGAGTGTAACACTGTGTAACAGAGTGAATCTCAAACACAGTTAAATTCAGTCATTTTATGGAGTAAAAAGTGATAGAAAAAATGACTGCTGCTTAAACCTTCGAGTCTGACACCATCCTGTCCATTCCAGGAATGTCTAGTACCAGTACATCCCTGTACCTCTGGAAGGTGTCACAATAAAGGAGGCGATTGTGAAACAGTTGGAACACACAGAGGACAGGGTTGGAATAACGGCACTGAGCAGAGGTAGCTTGGTGCCTCACGTGAGCCTAGAAAGCACCAAAACTCTAGGGAGGGTTAATGAAATGCAAATGCAAACCATAACCTCAGTTTTTAACATTTCTTCTACATTTCCTGCTAGATGTAGGTTACAGATTTAGCCCCAGAATAATAGCATCACTACACTGGCTGCACAAACCAAGAGAATGAAAGGAAGAAGGAAAATGAAAGGGGAACTACTTACAGTTCAGGATCCAGAGTGTCATTTTTTCTCTTTGAAAATTGTTCTTTATTTATTGTACTAAGGAAAGAAAAGGATACAATAAGAAAAAGCAACACAGGAAGATTAGCAAGTTGACTATTGTTCTAATAACCAAATGACAAAAACCCCACCCTGTAAGGAGATTATTTAAATCTAAGACTATATCAAGGATACAGGTGGTACATTCTTAGCTCCCACAAAACACACGTTTACATGCCTATGTTTTGGGAAATGACTTCATAGTAAATCTGTTCCCACTAACAGGAGAACCCAGTAAGACCTAAAAGCATGAATTTGTACTTTTTTCTTCTTTTTAAAATCTTGCCTACTACTCTTAGTGTTAGGTATTTATACCTTTGAATAGTTTAATGTTTCTAGACAGCTCAGTCTAGCAGTATGAAAGACAGTGCGTATAGAGGGAGCTAAACCACTATTGGGAAAAAAAAAAAGGCATTTTTTTAGGATAGTCCAGTCAAGCAACTTTTTATATTAATAAAAAATTTCAGCATTAAGAATACATAGTTCAGGTTACTGATAGGATTAGTCAAAAAAAAAAAAAAAAAAAAGGTTCATTAAAAATTTTTCACATGGCCTCTTATCCTGAAATCTAGCCTACTACTCTGCTCATAGTCTCACAAACATAGGAGGCCACCTACAACAAACTTAAAAAAATTTAAAAGTTTTTTAAGTTAGGGACCTAACTTTGACTACTGTGATTCTTCCTTATAAAAATAAAGCGATTTCCCCATTGAAACTGTTCTCTCCTAGTTACAGACTTCAGATTCATCGCTACATGCCCTAAGTATTGCTACCCAAAGTGAGTTTGGAAGACTATCAGCCTGGATGGACCTGGGAACTTGTCAGTAACGCACACTCTCAGGCTCACTGCCAACTGCAGAACTGGAAGAGGGGTTCCTACACACTTCAGAGTCAGAGACCTGCTGTCCTAAGGTACAGAACTTGTGGTAAGGATGCCTCCCTTTTTTGCATCAGGGAAACCTACCTAGACCTGACTTCCCTGGTTAGCCAAGAGTCAGAAAATCTCAAGGCTCAAGGGGACCCAAACCAGTACCATATCCCACCATTTCATATGTCAATGGTGACTGAAGGAAAAGTACAACTTCAAAATCCAATTTGCCAACACCAAGTTTTTCTCAGAAGCCCTGTTTTTACTAGTAACCTAACAATTCTGAATTGCTATGGGAAATATTCTGAATTGCTTGTTTATTGTAGGTTAAATCAGAAGAGAAGCTGAAGAATATTTAAAGGATACCAAATAGTTCTTTCTTCCTAAAAGAGTTAAAATTTGATGGTTTGAATCTTAGAGATTAGAGGCAGTTTAGGCAATGTTTAAAAAAATTTTTTGGCATTTACCGAACCACAAGAGCTTGTGGATTGCAGAAGTCCAACCAAGTCTCTTTAAAAGTCATTCTCACAACTTCCTAAATATTATGATACACATGATTCTAAGGATTTTGGTGTTATTAACCTTTATGAGAAGGCTATATGGTGGTTATTTGTTCAATTCTCCTCAAACTCAAAACAATTAATGATGAAGTTACCTTGCACTCCACACTTTCACTTTTTGGGAGAAGCTCTTTCCTTGCAGAAGTAATCTATGACCATCCAGTACTGCTCTACCCGCCTAAATCAGTACCGAGACAACTTCTGCTATGATCAAAACGTTCTCCATCTATGCTGACCAATATGGCAGTCACGAGCCACAAATGTCTACTGAGCAACTGAACTTAGAAATTTTAAATCTTATTTATTTTAATTTCCATTTAAATAGCTACCTGAGGCTATACCATCCTGGACAACAAAATCCAAGACCACTTGGAAGCCTGAGCACGATCATCTGACAACAAACTGAAAAGACAGTACTTTCTAAAATAAGTTACTTACGTTTGAGGTTGGGAAGGGTCATCCCCCAAAGAAACGCTCTCCCCTTGGATTTCATTGAAACACTTCTCACAGAAATGATACCTGTCGGCAAGAAGGCCATACTGGGGTGAACTGTTCCGTTCACACAACACAGCCCAAGCCAAGCAACGAAGCCACCAATCACAGCAGGCCAAGGAGGGGGACGGGAGCAGAGAGCAGGTCATCAACGGCGACAAGGACATTCAATGATGCAGATTTATGGGCACCACAGTTTGGGTTTTGGTTTTTGCAATCAAAGCCAAGTGCAGACAACGACAAGCATGAGGGAGAAAAAAAAAAACACAAAACAAACGAAGAAATGAGGGATTGCAGGGCAACAAAAAACATAAAAGCAAGACAAGACAACACAAAGCAGAAAGCCAAGGCAAAGCACAGATTAGCATTAAATATCTCAATGGGATCACAAGTAGCAAATGATTACAGCAAATAAACAAGCCTCACACAGACCTATACCCTTTCATTTGAGTAATTAATGCTGTTTGATGCAAATAATCAAAGATAGGATAAACAAAAATCCACTATGAACATGGTACTAGGAAATAATCATCTAAAAACAATTTTGGTCTGAAAAAAACAAAAAACACCAATTTCTCTTTGATCCCAAGGAAACCACAGTGTACAATAAAAAGCCTGCACAAGCAGTTAAATACTGATTGTAGCCACCTAGTTTGAGAGGGAAATGAAAGGCAGTGGTATGTGCAGACACGTGATTACATATTCCTTGGTACAAAGACTGCAAGCGCTGTAGACTGGTGTTTAAAATCCAAAAATGGTATATAAATGCCAAGATGATAGCATGAGACTACAGCATGCCAGCTGTCACTTGCTTTTTTTTGAACATAAGGTGCTAATAACAACTTGAGACCCATTTTTCCCTAGGTTTTCTTGAGTAAAAAACTGGATTCTTACAACTACAAAGCATTAGGAGAACGCACCTAACTTTTTGTAAATAAAACAAAAAGTTTAAGTGACTTTTTCAAAGCTAGAAATACAGCTGTAGTGCACAAGTTCAGCAAAAAGCCACCACCATGGGGCTGCTTTATCAAAGTACTGACTGTCCAGCCATGCTCTTACACTGTCTTAGAGCTCCAAGTCAACACCCCATGCCAGGTACACTGCTGACTGATTTCACAAAATAAGAGGCAAATCATGATTAATGAATGTAGTCTGTGTGACTACCGTCCTTACTTTAGCAGGAGAAAAGGCCGAAGTGTTTAACTTGTTAAAAGCATACCATCCACGGTCATGTGCATCTTGTAAGGAACAGGCTGGTACCAAGCTGTTTTTGGAGGTGCTCCTTTTGAGGTACTTAATAGAGAAAAAAGCAAGTACCCTGGGATCCTCTGATTTTATATGCTCCAAGAAAAACTGAGGAATCCATGGCACACAAAAAGGGAATTATTTCCTAAAAGATACAGCTGGCTAACAAATTTCTGGTTAAAAGTTTTCTGGGTAGTTTTTGGAATTTCATGATGAGATAGACCAATTAGTTTGACAATTTTCTGTTTTGCCAGAGGCTGTGGTAAGCTATAAAAAGACAGTGGGAAAAGAATGTGGAGCCTGGGACATAATCCCATGTATGCTACCAACTCATAAAGTTGCTTGACTTCTTCATGCCTTGGGTTCCTGGCTTATAAAAATATGGGCCCAGACAACTGACCCAAGGCTCCTTTCTACTAGAAAATCATGCAATTTCGCAAAGGCAGAATGCAAAGACCAGAACTTGTGCTGTACAGCTGTGTTCAAGCAAGCCACACACAAACCATGACTGTATGTGTGCTGGTCCATCCGCATGCACTCCCTGGACACACGGACACTGTGACCTTGGTCCACACAGGTCAAGCTTACCTGTTCTGATAACTGTAGTAAGTGGCATCACGAGGGATTGTACATAACTGTTTGCCATAGCAACAGAGTGTCTGTGGAGAGAACTCCAACTGCAAGAGAAACCATTTGGTGAATATGGTTTGAAGGGCAAGCTAAAATATTTACACTGGCAAATCAGAAAGAGAACTTAAGCCTTAGTCCTCATTATGTCTCTCACGATGGGCAATTTCGGTTTCCAAGACAGTTCACTGAACTAAAACTACTCTAGTTTATTACTGTATTATTCCAACACTCTGAAGTAAGCTTAATAGCTGGTACTTCTCCACCAGTTGCCAAAGAACTGAAGAGTGCAGGAGCAGCTCAGTGTGAATTGGCACGCACAGGGAAACTAGCACATGCCAGGCACAGTGCCCCTCGGGCAAATATGACCAAGTCCCTAATTCAAGATGAACTTAAAACCTGATGATCCAAGAATTCTAACTGGTCAAGTTTTCACTGTAATGCTTATCTGTGCAAAAATTTCCTACCTTTCTGCCACAACAGTATCCAAGGCTTTGCATGACAGGGTCAATTTCTTGTTCGAAGACCTCAGACAGCTTGGAGCAGTATTTGTACACCCGTGATGTTTTCCGATTATATAACCAAGCATTGTTGAACATGAGCCAGATGTCATCCACATACTGCCAGGGCTCCTGATACTGTCCAGTGTCTAACTTCCTCTTGATGGTAGAAAGATCCATAGGGCTCTTCACAATATCAAAGTAATCCTAGAAGGACAAGTAACACCAAACAACATTACCAAAAATCTCAGTATATTCAAGGTCAAAATTTTCTAGGTAATGCTGAATCTTTGATGTGTCTGAATGTCCAAATACATGACTGATGCCCATCACATCTTTATTTATTTAAAATACATGTTTGTTTATTTGGCTGCATCAGGTCTTAGCTGTGGCATGTGGGACCTGTCCTTGCGGCACACAGGCTCCCAAACTGTATCATGCGGGCTCCAGAGCACTCAAGCCTGGTTGCGCCACAGCATGTGGGATTTTAGTTCCCCAACCAGGGACTGAACCCAAATCCCCTGCATTGCAAGGTTGATTCTGAAGTCACTGGACCACCAGGGAAGTCCCCCAACACTTCCTTAAATCATCAGTCTACAGACATATTAAGCAGACAGGGGCAGAGAGAATAACAACTGTTCTCAAGCTTCTTGTTGTTCAGTTGCTCGGTTGTGTCTGACTCTTTGCGACCCCATGGATTGCAGCACGCCAGGCTCCTCTGTCCTTCACTATCTCCTGGAGTTTGCTCAAACTCATATCCATTGAGTCAGTGATGCTATCTAACCATCCCATCTTCAGTCGCCCTGTTCTCCTTTTGTCTTCAATCCTAGACTTTCTAGTAGCAAGCTAATGGTCTATAGGAGCAATTCCAGACACTTTGTTATAGTATGTGTGTGATCAACTTAAAGACCAAGAAGTCAAAGACCCTTAGCATTTTAGTACTAGATGGGGCCTACAGATGAAACTAAGATCATAAAACTTAAAACTATAAAAACTATAAACTGTGAAATTTTTAAATCATGAAACTATAAAAGCAGAGGGGAAAAACCCAAAAGTTTCCAATAGATTTTTACCCCTTGAAGCACTCCAATGCCTTATCCAACACCACTTAAAATCCTCAAATGAAACTTGCCAGTAGTCTGGTGTATAAAGGCAACTTTAAAAGCAGTTGAAGCTAATTTGGGTCTATCATTTCTATCATGAAAGTACTGCTGCTCAACTGATAAAAATAAAGCATATGAGCCAGCAATCCCATTTTTAGATATATACCCAAGAGAAATAAAAAGATACACACAAAAATTTGTACATAAACATTCATAAGCATGCTATCTTCAACAGCCAAAAAGTATAAAAAACCCAAATAACTACTGACTAATGAGTAGGTAAAGAGAATGTATGTATATATATCCATACAAATACTGGTGGGTCATAAAGAATGAAGTACTGATTTGTGCTACAATATAGACAAATTTTGAAAACATTATGTTAAATGAAAAGAACCCTGTCACAAAGAACCACATACTACAAGGCTCCATTTGATGAAATGTCCAGAACAGACAAACCAGAGACCGAGAGCAGACCAACAGCTGGTTGGGAGTAGGGGGACTGTGGGCACAAAGGGGAATGACTGCTAATGGACACAGTTTCTTTTTTGGGATGATGAAAAATGATCCAAAACTGACTGTGGTGATAGTCGCACAATTCTGTTAATACAAAAAACCATAGAATTGTACACTTAAATGGGTAGTTTGTATAATATGTGAATTCTAAGCTGTTAACAAATTGCAAGAGAAATGAGAAGTAGCACCCACATACTTACAGGGATTCCTAGAAGCTGAGGGTCCACAGGCTGACGAAAGGGAAGGGATTCTGGATCCTGTCGGTAAAGTGCCTCCAATGTTGACATCAGTGCCTGTCGTAACTCTTCAGGTTTGAAAACTGAAAAAGAGTATATTAGAAATTAGTTACCAACTAAGAGAAAGAGGGGAAAAAGTTCAAGTTCAAACTATAACATGTATCTCAAGGGTCTTAAGGTATACACAAAATTCCCTACGTTGTCCCCATGAAAGATCACTTAGGGTGTTTCTATTTTCCGGTTCAGACAGATCCTTTAGAACACCCTGTCTAGGCATCTTTAAATACCCTTCATGAATCAGTTAAATTTCTTAGTCAGAAACCCACTTAGTCTTGACCAAGTAGCAAGAGAATCCTAAAGTGCTCCAAAAATTTATGAAAAGACTTTGTCAGCATATTCCAAATGATACGACGGGCAGGGGATACTGTCAAGCAAGAAGAGAAAGAAGGCCCCCTTCACAATATCAGCGTATAACAAGTCAGAAATTAGACCTGGTACTGTCTTATCACCAAAGGAATCAGAACCAATGAAGGCCAAGAGTCCTTCGTTAAAATGTTTGATGTTTTAGAGCTTCAGCAGTAGACATATTTACTGTTTCGATGGCAAATGTTAGTTTTAATTCTAAAAAAAAAAAAAAACCAAAAACCACACTAAATTGTTATCACCAAAATGATGTACTCAGTTATCAAATTATGCTCAAATGTGTTCTCAGTATATTTCCCAAAAGTCAGGAAGATTTGCTGGTGTGTGCCAAATGGAATTAATTTACGCTCCATTTAAGAAGCTGGCCATTCAGGGTCCATCACTGTGAGCAAAGGCTTATTTCTTCTATTTACAAATTAATTTCATCTTCAAGATGGTATATCTGTCAGTACCTTGAGTATTTTTTCACCACATGGTGGGGGCTGCCATGAAAAATTCAAACAAATAGATGGGAGAAGCTTGTCTCTTATATTAATATTTTGCTGTGTTCAAAATAAAACAGAATTTGAGCAAATTTGTGAGAGTAGCTGTTTTAAATATAAATTCCTAATAGTAAGACTGGGTCTGTTGCAGCCTACATGAAAATCACATCTCCATATATAAAACTTTATTTTTATCTTTTAGCAGGATCTTAGTTCCCCAAAAAGGGATTGAACCCCACCTCTCCTGTAGTGGAAGCATGGAGTCTTGACAGTGGACCACCAACAAGTCCCAACAACCTTATTTTTAAATAATTTTTTAGCCTCATCATTTTAAGGTACATTGTATTCATGGAACACTTTCATATATATCATCTCAGGAGCTAGCAGACCCCCTCTAAGGTAAGTCCTACCACCTGTGACAGTGAAGGGGTCACTAGAGCCATAAGAAGTTCTAGTCCTAAACTAGCTAGTAAATTAACTTCCATGGGACCTGTTAAACACCCTCTGCTTAAGCATGCTTGCTTGCCTCATTACCATTCAGTAGCATGGTTCAGAGCAGAGACTCTGAATCAGCCTGCCTGGACTAAGAGAGCTGGGATAAGTTACTGGACCTTGCTGAGCCTCAGTTTTCCTGCCTGTGAAACAGGGGTCAGGGACCTCACTCACAGAGGGGCTGTGAGGTTCTCAGATGAGACAGGGCAGCTTGTGGTACAGTGCCTGGTGCACAGCAGTTAACAAAGAAAAGAATATTATTATTGCTGTTATTTCCTGCATTTTGATCCAGACTATTATTTAATAATTTCTGTCCTCTGAAAGAATTCTGAGAATTAGTTTGCCACCCGGCGACTGCTGGAAGTAAATACACTTAAAGGAAAGAAAATTCCTTCTCCAACATTAGTAATAATGAAGACCAGGCCCAGGGCGCCAAGCTTAATGAAATCACATGAAAGTTCAGTTCCAAGGCCCAAGAAGCCCAATCTCGCTCTACTGAAGTCTTTAGTTTTCCCTCTGCCTCCACAAACCCAGAGACTAAGAAACTTACTCTTCCTCTTTGACTGTCCAGGGGCTGGAGACGACTGGGTCGCTGAAGTACTTGGCTGGTCTTCTTCCTCTTTTGTCTCAGTTTTTAGTTCAGGGCCTCTCTCTTCGGTTTCTGTAGGTTCTACTTTACAGTCTTCTGCTTTAGTCTAGAAGGCAGGTAGGAATTTTTGGTATTCCAAAGACATGTAACTGAGTAGCAGTACCATCATTATCTTATTTACTCTCCCCTGGGAATGGAGCTCAAGACCCTTTCTCATATGGAAATCAGTAAAATGAGACCGAATTATCAGAGTCCTTTCCTATAACATGTTTCTAACCCAAAAAGGCAGTAACTGCCCTCCTCTCACCTCTGGAATATCCTCCGGCTGAGTATCTGCTGGTTCTGGTGCCTCCACTTCCATTTTAGGCTCCATTTTTACTTCCTGGGAAGGCTGCTTCTCAGGAATGGTCTGAGAATTCACTTCCGTGCTACTAGTAGATGGAGGGTTTGATACCTGCCCTTCAATGCTTACAGCTGGCTGGGAAAGCTGGGTAGAAAAGGGCGGGGGAGAGAAAAAAACAAAAAGCCCATCTATTACAAAACCAGAATTAAGGCTATATGACAAGATGGCAGAATAACCACCTATTTCTAAGCTAGTGTCATTACACCCATTTATGGTGTTTTGGGGCTAGTAAAAAACTCGCCTGCAATGCAGGAGATGCAGGAAACATATTCCATCCCTGGGTGGGGAAGATGCCCTGGAGGAGGAGGGCATAGCAACCCACTCCAGTATTCTTGCCTGGAGAATCCCCATGGACAGAGGAGCCTGCTGGGCCACAGTTCATAGGGTCGCAGAGAGTCAGACACGGCTGAAGTGATTTAGCACACATGTACACGCGTGGTGCTTTCACTTAACTCTACGCAGTTGGCCCCCCGAAGTAAATGTTGCTTAAGAAAAGGAGACTGAGGACTAACAAATATCGGTTGGCTGGTTGTAGACACAAGAGTCAACAACCGTTTCTCCAGTACCATCTGTGACAGTGCCTGGGAAGGAGGTTTCAGAAAGGACTGCCCCAGAGGAGCTCATGTTTATAGAAAAATGGAAAGAAAATAAGAATGACTGATGGGCAATCTTTTAGTTTTAACTTCTCCTTAGAAGTTTCATATGTACAAGTTAGGAGAATATAATAAATTCCCACAATGAGCAGCTGTTTTGAGTCATCACATTCTAATGGATAACTAACAATCTCTATTTTTCCTAAGTCTTCCAATAACATACCTCTTAATGGGAAGTCAGTATTTTCAGAATCTATCCTACCTAGAATAAAGATGCCTTTTTGCAAACTGCTTTTTCTTACATATCAGAGGCTAAGATGAACCAGTCACACATGAACAATGTATTAAGAAGTAGCGATGACTCACAGCACTTCTCAGTTTGCCAACAGGACAGAGAACTGAAGTGTTAGTACCAGCGATCATGTAGAAAGTTTGAACAGTGACACGTAGAGTTCTGTTAATAAGGATGCAACTGTCAGGTGGACATCTCGATCTCTGCTACACAAGTAACACATCTTTCGCAAGGAGTGTTTCAGCCCCTTACGAAACACCTTTTCATGAATTTTCTAACTTTGGCTAGTACCACAGACATTCATAAATCAATGATTTTGTTCATTTGCTCTTGAGCACAGCAGTTCAGGCTGTTTGAAAAGATTCTTTAAGTATCTGTAAAATTCACGTGTAATATTAAACGTCTGGTCGCTCTTCTCCCCTTACATGCTTTCAAGCCTCTGAATACAACATGACCGCAGTCAACATAAGATCTAAACAAAATCTTTGAGGTCCTTCTATGTGAGGTATGACAGCAAAAGTCTGCTGTAAATATAAGAGGTTCCAGTCTGAGGAGGCAACAACAAGAGAAGAAATGACAGAAAACAGACATGGCAGAGGAAATTCCAAGGTCCAGTGATACGGACTCAGCGCTTTCACTGCCATGGGCCCAGGTTGGATGTCTGCTCAGGGAACTAAGATCCTGCAAGCTCACCACCCCCACCCACCAAAAAAAAAAAAAAAAGAAACCACATTGAAGTAGTGTAAAACTATAGCACGGCTGACACGGTTCTGCCAAAAGCCCAGACTCTGCTTACTGGAGTTGCCGGCTGTGGAGGCAGCAGGGGTGCCGTCGGGGTGGGCACAGAGGCTGCTGTGCTTTGCTGGGACAGAGGCTGCTGCTGCGCCTGGTCGACTGAGGGAGCAGCAGGAAGCGAAGGCTGCACTTGGGGAGGAAGTTGTGTTGGTGGCGGTGTAGGCGTCTGTCTTGGAGGCGGATGGAGAACCTGGGACTGTGGGCCAGGTGGCATGGCTGGAGGCGTAGGAACAGGGGCTGGGATTGCTGTTGCTGGTGGCTGCTGAGCCCCTATGCTAGGGGGAGTGTGGTGAGGCGTGGGCGTGCGACTAGGTACAGGTGAGGGTGAGTTCTGATGCAGAGCTGGTTGAGGGAGAGGGGGACAGTGAATGTGGCTCCCTTGAGACCCAGGAGGCATTATAGGAGAGTTCACAGGACAGGAAGAACTGGACATCTGTGCCTGTTAAAAGGAAAAACAAAACAAGATGCAATTCAGAACAGAATCAAAGTATTTACATAGGCAGGCTATGTACATTTAATAGAAATCAGCAATGAATGTCTCCATTTCAAAATGTGTCAAAAACCGGATTACTGGGGGCCTATCTTTGGAAAATCCAACCAGTACAGTATTTAGTTAAGTAGATGTCTCAGGTGCTGTGGGGGCATGGGACAGGTGAACATGTTGTTTTCCAGCTGTCCAGAGCTCTCTTCAGCCAAAGTTCTCTCTTCTGCTTCATAGCACTCAGTAAGATACCATTTTTAAAGAGTTCACGGTTTTAAAAACTGGCTAAAATGGTTTTCTTTAAAATCTAATCTCTTTCTTACTTGGGCTTCCCTGGTAGCTCAGTTGGTAAAGAATCCACCTGCAATCCAGGAGACCCAGGTTCAGTCCCTGGGTGGGGAAGATCCCCTGGATAAGGAGATGGCAACCCACTCCAGTATTCTTGCCTGGAAAATCCCAGACAGAGAAACCTGGTGGGATATAGTCCATGGGGTCACAAGAATTGGACACAACTGACCAATAAACCACAATCACTTTTTTCTTACTTATTAGCAAGGAATACCACTGGTGTATCACAGAGTCATCACTTCATGTTCAGAATACTATGTCCATAACTATTTTTATTAAAAGCTTAATTTTGCTGCCTTTCTCTGTAAAAACCTACATCAAGAGAAGCTTCAAGAATTGCACAAATTTAGAATAACCATCTGTGAGACATACTTGAGACACTGGTGCTTGACCGCCAGACGGAGCCAAAGGCATATTTGTTACATTCATTCCCTGTGTTGAGAATTGAGTCTGAGGAAGAAACTGGCTCTGGCTGGAAGGCTGCTGCATGCGAGGCCCGTAGCCCATAGGCTGTACACACACACACAAAAACAAAACACAGAGCACCAAGTTGCTTCATTTTAGTTATTCTACTAAGGCTGGAATCACCAATTAATTGCTCTGGCCCTGCTACGGGAGGGTGGGGAAGAACAAGAAGAAAGTGGCATGAGAGCAGCAGACACTCATGCCAAGATAACAGAGAACAGCCTCACTACTTACCCTAAAGCCCACTCTAAAGAAGTTACACACACGCATCTAGACTGAGGTATAGAGGTAACTGTCTTTATACACTGCTTGTTTTATAAGTGAGAAGAGCAAATCAGTTTCATGAGGTTTTTGCTTATGTAGGTATTATTAAAGCACAAGCTGTAAGACTCTAACATGAGTAATTATGGATACCAAAGGCCCAAAACTTCATAATCGAAGAAAGGCACTTGTCTCATAGATTAAAATGAAAAATAAAACCCCTCATTAAACACAGCAGACCAGAGTCAAGACAACTCCAAAAAGGCCCAATGACTGATAGTACTAATTCTGAGAGGTAGGGTAAGGGCTGGGGGCCAACATGGAAAGGTGGATGACAGGTTTAGAATCTGCATAAGAAGGAATGAGATGCTGAGAGTCCCTCGTCTCCACTCTTGAGAACCAGACAACTGCTCCTCCATCACCCTTGACAGGTTCCTCCCTGGGCAGGCTCTGTGTTTGGGGAAGATAGGCCTTATGGAAGAGAGAGGACTCCAAGTGTGCACACTACTCAACGCTGAGTGAGACTCTAGGCAGTGCTGACTTGGTGCTGTTACAAGCTTTATAGTACTGTGACTAGATATGAACAGTATTTGGAAGCAAATCTTACTTTTAGTGTTTATTTTATATAAATTATAATCCAGAGAGTTCTTAACTGTACAGGATCCTACATACTTTAGACATATGCTTTTCCCAATTAAAGCTATAAACAGCTTTCGTGCCATCATATAAGTTCTGAAATTACAACTTATGAAGCATTCCAATTTACAGATATACCATAATTTAACCATAATGAATCCCTTAATGTACATTCAGGCTATGGCCATTTTCTAAAACACATTATATAATATACCACCCTTAATATGAATTTTCTTCAAATTATATCCTTTCAGTATCTCAGGAATTATTTCTATAGGATAAATTTCTAAAAACAAATTCAGATTTGGTAATATAGGTAAACAGGTAACAGGTAAACAGGTAAATATAGGTAAACAGAGGTAAGTGAAAATTAAGAATACTGTCTAATTGTGGTATATGGTTTAGTTTTAATCATTTAATCATGTCTGAAACAAAAAAAACCCCAAAACAACAGCATTAAGAACTAATTGCATATAGTTAGCTGTTTAAGCAAGTGTTAGAATTCGTTGTCTCAGAGAAAAGGAACTTTAAAAAGGTCAAGTAAAGGCCAAAAAGATGACCTAGAGGTCAAACTTACCGGGTTAAGTGTTCCAGTTTGAGCTAACTGTACATGGTGCTGAAGAGGAGAGGTTTGCCGGGGTCCGATAGGGGGCTGAGGCATACTCATCTGGCCAAATTGATTCAAACCTGTAATCAGTACAAAATACTAAATCTGAACACCATGTGACTGGAGAATAAGAGAGTTCTTTACAATTCTATGTCATTTTATCAGGACAAATAAAGGAACCTGCTTCCAACTGTGAAAGAATCTCTGTTTCATTCCCAACAGCTACAAAAAGGCACTGTTAATTAATGTATGGTCTCAATCAAATTTGGATGGAATAAACCTCATCTTGGCTAGTTTTTGAATGAATGCGTGATCATTTGTATCTTTTGCTCCTAGACCTGCCAGCCAACCTGCTCTTCATACTTCTCCCCTCCCTGGGCTCCTACTCTAAAAGGCTTTCTGATTTCTTCTCAAGTAGACAATCGTAATACCTGCTGCTGAGTGGCAGCAGGAATCAAGGCGACAATTTTAAGCTTGTAATACACTAGGAATTCTGTTAAAAAACAAAAACCTTACCAGGTTGTGGAGTTACCCGAGGCATCATCTGGTTTGGCACACTGCCACGGATCATAGATGGATCAGGGAGAGGGCCATCTAGAGCAGAACAGAGAAATGGTTAGAAACGCACCTTTCAGCCAGCTGTTCCCATTTAAATAAGAGTAGTAACTTACAGAATTCAGTCTATCAAAAGAATAAAGGTTTGAACCAGAGAGGAATCTGAAGAAAATGCTTTTCTGCAATACAAGAAAATACCTCAAAATGGTTTTAGTCCATTTCTTTATGAACCAAGGTGCTTTTGCTGTTGACAGGAAATAATGTGAGATCTTATATTTAAAAAGACTAATATAGTATTTAATATGCTGTCATTTGATTAAGCCTGATTATTTCACTGGTAAAAAGAATATCTCTATAGACAAGAGCCACGGATTTTGTCCAGTGACTGATTTTGATTGTGTACCCCCCAATAATGTTTTGAACACTGACTTTAAATAATAAACATATTATATTGAACCTCTTAAATACAAAAATAGCAATAATTAAGAATGATTAAAATCTATATGGTCTAAAATCACCTTTTTTATGAAAGGTGGTTTTGCTTGGTTCCCCTGGTTTGCTCATTAGTTATGTTTATGGTTAAAAAAAAAATTTTGGATTCTTCTATAATTGATTTCTGTGTATGGGATAAGAGAGGGATTTCATTCCATAAACATGCACTTAGGGCTGCTCAGTTCCACTAATATTTGTTCCTGCCTACACTAGAACCATTGTTTGTATTTTAAAATACAGACTACAATACCTGACAAACTTTAAACTTGGCTCCAATTTCTAAAGAAGTCAAGTAAATTGTACCACACTCAAATATCTCAAAGTTATCCACTTGTCTCTATATCGTAGTTACTGCTCTAAGTCAAACTATCAGCACTGAAGCAGTGTCCTCAGCCCAATCTTGACTGTTTCTGAACAACTGTTCTACCTACTCAAAAAAACCCCCAAAACAAAAACCAACCCAAACCCACACACCTGCAATCTTCCCTTGCTAGTGGGGCCTCCGTGCATGTTGCTCTCTCTGCCAGAAATGCTGTTCTCAATTCTTTTCACCATCATGGTCCAATGAGAAAATGTATCCAGCACACCACAGTTAACACATGAGGCTGCTGAAAGCTCTCCATCTGACTACTTCAAGACCTGTGGGGTGTCAATTTCTCAGCCCACTCACCATCCACCAATGGCCTAAGAGTTGGTACCTGCTGGCTCAGTTGGCACTACTTACAGGTAGCCAGCTTTTCCTGACTTAAAAAACACAGGTTTTCCCCATCAGAGCCATTCACACATCATTTAAACAGTTCTTAGCCTATGAACATACTGGGTCAAGAAGAAGTGTGACAAGGTAAGTAATCAGATACTGTTTAGGATGTATGGAAGCCAGTGAGGTGCTTGCCTGCTGAGTCTCCATCAACTGGCTGCCTACCACACGCAAGTCAGTAACAACGCATGGGCTATCAGTTCCTAGGTGTCACTGTGAGAGAAGAATACCTCTGGCACTAAAATGATGCCATATTGTTAAGACAAATAGCAAAACTAGGAATCTTCAAGACACTGTTTACTGTTTTTACTAGAGAACGAACTAAGTTCTTTGAAAAGGTAAGAGTCATTTGAAAGCTCTAGAATAGTAACATAAGCTAATGCAAATTAGTGAATTTGGTTAGAAACCATTTTATTTCAGTTTCTCCTAAAAATACATAAAAAGCACTTACTAGAAGTCATTCCTGGTTGTGGCTGCCCCATGTTAGGCCCTGTGTTCATAACTGGCACCATGCTTGCAGCACTTGGTAGCATGTTCTGTTTCTGTAGTCTAGTCCTTCGCTTTTCTTCTAGTTCCTTCTGAATCTTATAGATCTTCTCAGCTAGCAGGTGGTAGTATTCCGCCTTTTTGAATTTTGTTAAGTAGAGATGAGGAAAAAAGACGAACTACCATCAGGTAACAGAAAAAAATGAACCAAGAGCGAATATTTGCTTCATTTAAAAAAGGCAGAAATGAAAAGGGAAAACAAGCATTTTAATCTACTTTCTTAGATCATTCCAAATGCGAGCTCACATTTAAAATGATCAGTAAAAAATTGCTATATAATGAATCTACATAGTAAGGCATGACTTCTCAAAGTACAATTCCCAACGTGTGCAAAGAATATGCCACTTCTTAAAGAAGTGCCAATTTAGAGAAGAAAGTTCAACTGATACAGAAATACTACTTGAGATCAAGATACTAAGCAGCTGATTCACCACCATATTCCAGTGAAAACAGCACGGAGCATGGTAACAGCTCAACCACTTTTTAGCTGCCAGAAGGACAACCCAGATAAAGTGCCACATGAGTGCGCTGTATTAAGAGGAAAAATGCAAGATTCTTGACATACACTTTAAGAAAAGTGTTTTGTTATCGCAACTCCACAGTGCATTACAGGACAGAATGGCTAAAGGGTGTCCTCTGAGGTACAGTGTTCTGTGTATGTGCAACAAAGAGGAACAAAAATAAACAACCAGAAGAGGTCCACTTTTGCTTTAAATAGAAAAAACAGATGCTCACTCGATTGTTTGCCGATTCATACATGTCCCCTTCCACTTTCCGGGCATATGCAACTAGGTTTTCCATCCGTCTGTCTTTTAAAGCAGCAGGATCCGGAGTGGGAAATATGGCTTGAACGCTAGGAATATAAAATCCTACCACTATTATATCATGTCAGCTTTTTTTTCTCATCATAGAAACACACAGTATTTTAAATATTTTCCTGGTTAGTATTTTCTCATTTTTATACAATGAACACTTTGGGTAAAATTTTAAAATAAGGCTTGAGATGTGTTCAAACATAAATTACTGACCAAAAGAAGTGTCTATATTAATCAAATCAAAGGGTTTTCCTGATCAGAATATAAGAAATGACTCCACAGAAATACTCTCTGGTCCCTATTACTCTAATGTAAGGCAAAAAAAAAAAAAAACTGTGCGATCTGCATTAAGGGAAGTGAGAAAACCTGACCTTTGCTATAGCATCATGTAGCAAAAGCCTTAAGATCCTTCTACTCTTGCACTCAGCTTAGTAAAATAAAACCTAATAGTCTCTACAAAATCCTAAAAGATCAAAAACTTGAAGTGAAGGGAGCAAAAATGCAAAGAAAATTCTGCTAAATTCAATGTCTTTTACTCTCTAGCAATTCCCCAAAATGCTTGGCACTAACTTCCCTGAAGGCACCAGGTGGAGAAGAAATAAATGATGGAAATCCGAGTTAGTAAAAAGTTCTCAAGCATATATTAACATCACATCAGATGATCAATCCCAAATAACCTATTGTTTCTATTAAGTTTCTAAACAATTTGATCACAAAATAAGTTTGTTTTGGTTATTCCTTATTAATTCATTGTATTAAAAATAATCTCAGTTTTTTCTTTGTGTCAAATTCCATTTCTGGTGCTATCATTTGAGAATTCCTAAATGAAGTTCAAGTATAACTGATAAGCTAACATAACATAAAAATAAACTAAGAAGATAAGACAGACTACCCTGTTTCAAGGTAATAAAAAAAACTGGATGAACTGGAGATCCCTCTATTAAGTAGAGCGGAAATGAAAAAAAAAACAAACAAACAACAAAACTGATTCTTCCAAGAAAAAAAAAAAGTGCTGCATTTTGTTGAAGTATAAGCTCTGTAACCAGTGAGGGCAAAGCTCAATTTTCAGGGTATTGAGTATATCACATTTTACCATTCTATATGCCTTACGCCTCTTTCATCCAACAAGACAGTGTTTGTGAGGCAGTGTGCCTGGCATACATTAACTTCACAAAAAACAGTGCACAGGTATTTCACAAGTAATTGCTATGTACACATTTAGAAGACCAGAGAGGCCACCCAAACAGATTCAATTTGTCAAGATAATAAAAATTTTACCAAGGATAACAGAAGGCTGTGTTGCCACTACTATTCTAATGATCTAAGTTAAAACCTAGTTTTTCTTTTAAAATATGAGCTTTGTAAAGGAAATGATTATTAAAATGAATAATCTTTAATAAATATTGATTATTGTCACTAGACAGAATCCTCACACATGGTTAAAAGCTAAAAGACACCTAAGAAATAATGGAGAAAAAGTTGAGAAGCAGAGAATAGGAAGCAGGAAAGCCACAGGAAAAGTATCAGTAGCAACCAGGCTATAGAAAAATCAGTAATTTCTCATGTTTAAGTGCCTGGCAGATTGACCTTGTAACTCCTTATGAATAAGACATGTCAACAAGCTTACAGTTTGTGGACAAGATGATTTCGAAGATCCTGAGTAATATCTTCATGCCATTGCTTCCGAATTCCAGTACTGGATGGTTGAGCTGCTGTTGGCATAGGACCCAGAGAGGCCACACTGCCATTGTCACTCATCATTGGGCTTTAAAAAGGGAGTGAAACAGTTTTAGCAAAGAAGGGTAGTAGGAGAAAGAGGCTCTCATTTAAGTAGAGCTAACAGTGATGACTGCAATAGGGCCAATACACTATGACAAGTCTATTTACACATAAATCTGGGGGAAATGGTATACATATATTTGTATTTGTGAGGGGAAACGAAACACACAACATTTCACTGTGTGGAGGGGTGGCTGATATCTTGTGTTTAAAAGACTAAGTCTTGTGCTACAAGACTAAGCTGTCATTTTGACACAGCTTACCCAAGAATCCACTGGGCGATGGACTAATTGCTAGCATTGGGATAAAGCAAACTTGCTTTTTAAGCAGCTGCATTTGTTAACTTCCTACTGTATTTGTAAAGGTGTCATTACCCCAAATAATTGATATAATTTCTAAAGAGGTTATACAGAGCCTAAAGAAAACACATAATTTGTCATCATTCATCAAGGATATTGTCAAATCAAGTAAACTTAAAAACCTCAAATAAGGAGCTGTAACAAGTGTCTGAAATCTGACAAAGGGCATAAACCAAGATTAATACTTACTTTTGAGAATTTATGGCTGAATGCAACATGGGGTCAGAAAGAAGATTCGACGGTTGAACCCCTACACCTCCATTTACTCCCATAGGACTAGCACCTACATCAAAACAAAAAGCAAGAGACGGTATTTTAAATACCAAAAAATGATAACAAAAACAACAAAAATTAAGGATAAAAAAAAAGGAGGAAAAACTATGAAAGTACTAGAATAAAACATTACAAGAATTTTGTGTCCATTCTAAAGACCCAAAACAGAAGTTTTAAGGATATTTAGAAATGTAAAAGTAATTAGTAATAAGTAAAATAATCACCATAAACCAAGTCAGGAGACAGATGACAAATTTGGGGGGGAAAATGCTAATATTATATGTGATAATTATTTGCAATATAACCAGTAACACATATATAAAGGCTACTACACAAAGTACCTTTATAGCATAGTAAGAAAAACATGAACAAGAGGAAAAGAACAATTCACTTAAAAAAAAAGAAATACAATGGCTTAAAAAATAAACATGAAAAACATATAATTTTTTTTTCATGTATGAAATTCCACAAACTTTTTTTTGGGGGGCCACTGGGCTTGTGGGGACCTTAGTGCCCTGAACCAGGGGTTGAACCTGTGCCCCCTGCAGTGGAAGCATGGAGTCCTAATCATTAGATCATCAGGGAATTCCTATGAATTCCCTTAAAAGTTTGAGAATACAAAATGTTGAGAAAGGTTTGGGAAAAGAAGCATTTCTCTGAAAATTCATAGGCGTGTAAACTGATCCACTCTTGGGAAAGCTATCTGGTAACCATTAAGCAAATGAAAAAAAAAATGTACACACATTTTTACCAACTTAGATTTCCACTTGCTACTCTATCTTACAGTTATACTCACATATGTATGGATAAACATAAGAGTAATGGTGTCAAAAGGAGCAAAAAACTAGAACTAAAATTGTTTAGCGAACCGAACTTAACACATGCACATGTTTTCATAAGCACCATCTATATAAGAACATAAGAAAGCTAAGGATGATGATCCCCAGGGAGGGGAATTAAAGACAGTATTTGCATTACACCTTTTAAATTGACTACTCCTTCAAACTGGCTTGAATAGCTCTATGTATTCCTATTACTTTTTAAATGAATGATTTAATGAATATTACTTCTTTAAAACAAAGAAAACCATCAATGGCAATATTTATACTAAACCAGATTTTCATGTGGTTAAAATTTTTTGATTAACAATTTTAATATATCCTTCAAGATATTTAGTTAAAAATAAGAAAACAAAACTCCTCCCTAAAATGCAAACAATTGACTGGATTTCTCAACAGTGTCTAATAAAAATCCTATTGCCTTCTTTCATCACGCTTCCCAAATGGTCAGGCAGAACTCTCCTTCTAACAGCATCAAGGCAGGCTCTTAAATGCAGTTGCTGGTAGTGGCTTATCTGTCACTATGAAATATTCATTTTTAAGAAAATTACACATCCTTAACACAGATTTGTTTCACTGGTGGCAACAGTATGAAGGTAAAGAAAAAAGTGATTATACTATTACTGATTTGCTTATTTTACTGCCTTCTGATGGCACACGAAAAAAGACATTCCCTCCCAAGTATCCAGGTTCATTTAATCTTTGGCACTGATTGCAAGTAATGACTCAATCTAACTTGAGAAAGATACCTTTACACAGATTCGTATTTAAGACCCTAACAGTGAGCATTCACTTGAGATACAAAAAATGTAGGAATAAAAACACTACTGGCACCGACAGAGTAAGTCAGAAAGAAAAAAAAAATGAACAAAAGAAAAATTCAAAGCACCTAATAATCAAGGAGAAAACATGTAATATTTTAAGCCCTAGGGAGAATCTTAAGCCTTAGGAGAACATATATTTTTTTCTAAGCCCCAACAAAATCTTTATACATTAAGTGAATCCAATAGTAATCAGAAGATTAAGCATGTGGTTAAACAGGGTCATGGGGGCCTTACAGTGAAAAGCTCTAATGCGGAGTTCCGAGAGTGGCTCCCTCTTTCCCCTTTCTGCTACAGAATTTCTATTACCTGAAATATGCAGTAGATATCCTGCTGTTTTGTCTACTTGTTCACTTACCTGCTCATCCACACTAGAGATGTCTCAAAAGTGGGGACAACCAGTTACTGAGCCCGTGCACCACAACTACTGAGCTCGCAAGCCTAGAGCCTGCGGTTCGTGACAAGAGAAGTCACTGCAAGAAGGCTGCCCACCACAACGAAGAGTAGCCTCTGCTTGCTGCAACTAAAGGAAATCTATGCACAGCAATGAAGACCCAGGGCAATGCCCCCCGCCCCAAACACAGTACAAGAGATCAAAATTTAAAAAAAAAAAAAACTCAGAAAGGTAAAAGAGAAATCCAAGAAGCTAACTTGCAAATAAATTAAATTCCTCTCTCAATAACTCTTTAATAGGTTAGCATTCCTTGTTATAAGAGTGTATACTTAAAAGTTAAAAATAATAAAAATCAACAAGATTTACATTTTTGAGTAGTGTGCCCAACTGTGCTTTCTCATTTAGAATCAAACAATAATGTGCAAAAACTAAAGCCTATTGCACCTATCAATAGAACAGCAAAGATGAGTTTCACAGAAAAAAGCATGGTAGATTACTTCAAATCAGACTGCTGTCTAGTTACAGAGAACTTCATCACCAAGAACGATTTTAGAGTAAGAAGCAAAGTACTAAGTCATGGGCTTACCAAAACTGCTTAGATGTTTAACTGCTTGACAGTAAAGAGAGTCTTAGGGCCAATCTCTTTTCCCATATAATTATAGAATAAAAACCACCCTCAAATTAGGGTATAAGAACACTGCTCACTTTTCCCTTCCCTCTGTTCTATCATAGAAAGAGGTTAGGCAAACAAGTGTATCTGATAAACTATTTCAAAGGCAAATCACTCCAGCTACCAGATACACTGAAATCTGTATAAACAATAATCAAACACCTCAATCCACAAGAATACTTCCAGCCCAAACACAACCATTTCTTTCTATACTTTAAAATATCAAAAAATTTGGAAACTTAAATGTCCACCCGTAACAAGAGTGTTCGATACAACAAAATACTATAGAAGTATCAAAAAGGATACATTATGTACAGAAAGAGAAAGATGTTCTTTCACACTGTATGAAGAAATAGAAAGATGTTCACACTGTATGAAGAAACAGTCTGTTAACATTCATGGGATCCCATTTCTAGAAACAGAAACTAATATATGCACAAGATTAAGAAGGATATACATCAATAGCTGTTGCCTCTGGTATATGGATTACAAAGGTATTTTTACACTATAATCTTTTAAAAGTTATTTCAAAAAATTAATCATGTATCAACAACAAAAAAGATGGGGAGACAAGGGAACAAACAGGGAGTAAAAGAGACACACACACACGTACGCAGACTAAAATAAACCAGGGAGCTACCCCTGCATGTTACATGGCAATCACACACACAGCTGCTGTCAACTCTGTCACGACGAGGAGGACACAGACTTACTCATGTTGCTCATGGGCCGCATCCCTTGGGGAGACTGCCCAGATTGCTGGTTCTGCTGATTCTTCGCTTGCACCTGGGGCTGGGTCGGCATCTGATTTACTTGATAGGGCAGTCCAAGGGCTGCATAGGCTCTTTCTATAGAGCTGGGATCAATCTGACTGACAGTGCTTAGGCTGGGAGTGGACTGTTGACCCACCCCTAGAGAGCTAGTATTGCCAAGTCCAACTGGTGCTCCAGTCAAAATCGCTAGGGAAAACAGAAGAAAGAGTGTTACAACATTAGAGATGCTGAGACAGGAAATACTATCACGTCTGAGTTTTAAACACAAAAATACTGTTGTGTGATTATGAAATACATGCATCTTGTTTCCCATTATTTCCTTAAATTTCTAAGCACAGAACTGATTGGTCAAAGGGCATCATTGGCATGAAAAACTTTTGATCCAAAATACCCAAAAGCCTTCCCACAAGCTGTATCAATGTTCCCACCAAGAATGCATGACAGCATGACAGGAGAGAAATGGTATTTTATTTCATTACTTAATTTAATAGGGAACTTTTGGGTATTTCCTCCTCCTAGTGAACTATTTCCTAGTCCTAATTCTCTACTAGGATGTCTAGGATTTATTTACTCATTTATGGAATTTCATTCCTTTTAAAAATATGCTATATGCAGTTACAAATTTATCTTTCAATCCTAAATCCTAAATTTCGGATTTAAAATTTTAAATCCTAAGTGAGACGTGGTGGCTGCACTTTCTACTTTTGATACTTTTTTTTCCTCTAAGAAAAGCTCATCAACCCCAGGCTTCTAAAAATAACCTCAAACTTTTCTTTAACATTAATTTCAAATTATCTAAGTATTTAGATCACAGGTAGAGAAGAGTAATAATCTGCCCAATATCAAAGCAATGATCTTTCTGGATCTTATTTTAAGTAATAAATACTTCAGTCCTAACCTTATTGTTATGAAGTTTGTGATAAGTGGACATAATCTAGTATGACAGCACTGGCAGTCACAGGAGCTTCATATAATCAAGAAGTATGTTAAATCTCACCAAACTGCACTGGTGAAGGGTCTGAGAATACTTTGATATAAAAGTTTCAGAAGATTTCATCACTTACACTGTTGGTTTCTCTTATCTCCAGCATTTTTTAGGGGGAGACACACAGGACAATCATGCCTTGTACAATTCTTCCAGTGGGAAATGATTTGTCGAGAAGATGCACAGTGTGCCACTGATAAGAAAATGATTTTTTACATTATTATTAGCTAACTTATCAACCATATAACGAGTGCTACAAATGTTATTAATGTATCTTCCTAACACCCCCTAAAGGGTAGTTATTAATCCTCAAATTTTACAGTTGAGAAAATAGGCAAAAACTGGTTAAGTAATTTGAACAAAGTCACAGAGCACCCAAAGTGGGATTCAAACTCAAGCAGTCTGATTTCCAGAGCCTCTATTTTTTACCACAACACTGTGTGAGAAAAATCTTTAAAACACAGATTTCTCTTAAAAAAAAAAAAAGGGGCGGGGCGGGTACAGGGCTTCCCTGGTGGCTCAGTGGATAGGAATCTGCCTGCCAGTTGCAAAGGTACTCTGGTCCAGGAAGTTTCCACATGCCACAGAGCAACTAAGCCTGTATGCCACAACTTCTGAACCCTCGAGCTCTAGGCCCCGAGAGCCGCAACCACTGAAGCCTGAGTTCCTAGAGCCTGTGCTCTGCAACAAGAGAAGCCACCACAGGGAGTAGCCCCTGCAGCCTGCATGCAGCAATAAAGACCCAGTGCAACCTTTCCCCCAAAAAAGGGTACAAATGAACTTATTTACAAAACAGAAAAAGAGTCAGAGATGTAAAAAAAAAAAAAAAAAAAAACTTCTAGTTACTGGGCACGGGATGGAAAAATTGTGAGACTGGGAAGGACATATATATACTACTATACTCTATAAAACAGATAACTAGTAAGAAGAATCTACTGTATAGCACAGGAAACTTTACTCAATAGTTTCTAATGACTTACATGTGAAAAGAATCTGAAAGAGAGTGGATATATGAATATGTATAACATTCACTTTGCTGTACAGCAGAAACAAACACAACATCATAAAACAACTATGCGTCAATAAAAAATACAGATTCCTAATGGCTCTATAATTATATTAAGTTGGCTAACATTCTTTTTAGTATTTGCCTACATGACAGCAAACTCTCAATATTTAAAGCTATGCTGGGACAAATAAAAGTCCCTTGCAAAAGACAAGTCTCTAAAACTTCCTCTACTACCATATCTCTAGATACTCACTCACAAAATGATACTCAATTTTACCATAACATAGAGTAAGGCATTATCAGTAAGGAGTCTCAGGAGAGAGAAAATGTGATCAGCTCTAACTATAAATATTGATTGGGGAGCATAAAAAACCTCTGAGCCCACTCACCTTGGCAGGACTTGCCCGACTGGCAGTGTGTCATGTGGTTCAGGACGTTTTTCATGGTTCGACAGTGGGGAAGGTTGCACTGCCTCACCTCCCCGTTGGCCTGCTCCCGGCGCTGGCACTTGTGAGCGTGCAGGAGGAGGACAAGCTGCTGCTGGATGAGCTTGCGCTTCTCCGGATCAGCCGTATGTGCCCCAGAACCCATCCCCTGGGCCACCGGAGCCACCAGGCCTGGCTGCTGGCCCTGAGGGAGCAACAGTGAAGACACATTCAATGGTAGGTGTCACCTGGTGCTACCTCCTGAATAAATATGGACCTGGAGATTTTCAGTGAAAACCTTTAACGAAGACATGTCATCTACTAGATGCAAGACCCAATTTTTTAACACAGGGGATTCTAAGATAAATAAACGATTGCTTCTGCCATCGAGAACCTTAATTTAACAAGAAAATAAATTACTATTACTATATTAACAAGTAATATAATCAAAGTATGTATAACATACAGAGAGTAAAAGAAAGAGAAGGACATGGTAAAGTCCAGTGCAAGGGGGAAAATAAAGGAATCTGTTGTGAAGGGCATGTTCAAGTTAGGTTTTGAAATAGTGAAGAGCTTCTCGGGAGACCTGGCAGGGGCCTTTCAGGTGGGTGAAAATCTAGTTTTTGTAAACTCTGGACAAAATTCGTTTTGTCCTATAGAAAAGTAAATATTTCTGGAGACAGAGAAACATGTTAATCTTTTGTTTCCAGTACTTAACCGAGTATCTGAAATACAGGCATTCAGTGACTATGGGACATAAAGCAAAAAACCTAAAATATCTGAAAAGGAAATAAAATTCCTACAGTACAATTTTTGAAGACAAACACGGACTATTTGACACATTTACAACTAGAGATAGTTTTACTTTAGAAAAACAGCAATGTTAGAAGAGTTGGAGATTTTTCCATAACAACAGTCACTGTTAAAAATAATGTGTAACTTTGAGAGGGAGGGAAGTTACTTCTGTCTAACAGTACCAGATACAAATCAATAGATATCCAGATGACTGACCAAAGAGGAAAAAGGTTCCACTTTCCTATCCTATAGAAAGAACTGCACATACAAGGACTTGAATATGGCAGGACCCCAAAACTTTCATTGTGGCAGCCCCATTTGCTTCTGTTTGGACTAACACCTTTACTGATCAATACCCAAGTAAAAAAACACCATGTGAAATGGAAGGCAGGCATAAGCTTCCTTGATCACAGGGACCATCCATTAAATACTAGTGTTCTACTTTATAGCAGAACAGAAAACATAAAAGTTTAACAGAATTCTTTAAAAAAAATCTTTTGGCTGCACCAAGCATGCATGGCATTTGGGATCTTAGCTCCCCAGCCAGGGATGGAACCCACTCCCCCTGCATTGGAGGCACAGAGTCTTAACCACAGGACCACCAGGGAAGTCCCAAACACATTTCTTTTGCTCAAGTGTCAGATGGAAAACAAATGTGCAGACAGATTACTACCCACCATATTGGGCATTCCTCCACCAGGAACTGCCTTTTTGTCCATTGCAAATGGAGATAAGCTATTTGGTAGTACAGACTTTGTTGGAATCTGGAGACCAAGGCCACTGGCTCCCATCTGCTGTCCAGAATTCTGAGTGTACGGTGAACCATAAGGATTAGGGTTGTTCATCATTCCCATCTAAGAATAAGAAACAGAAAAGAAATTACATCTTATTCCCCACACTAACAGGATATACACTATTTCCTTTCCTTTTCCACTTCCTAATTTACAAAGACCATTTTAAAAGAAATTCTCCGTATATAAAAAGACTAGGAGCCTGAGGTACAGTAAATTTAGAGGTATTTCCTGTAAATATAGGATGTTACTAAAAATGTGTCTTCATTTAGCTACACCTACTAAGCAGGTTCTGCCATTCATCTCCACTTTCAATGACTAAATAACTTTAATTTTAATGTGCAAACTATAACTTAACAAATTCAACTCAATAAACCATCTAATCCTTAAATATATTAGATAACTTGATATACCAAAGCATTCGAATGCTTATTCCAGCATTTAAAAAAAAAAAAAAGGAGGAGGGAGGGGACTTATTGTCCAGTGGTTAAGACTCTGTGCTTCCAGTGTAGGGGGCATGGGTTTGAAGTCAGGGAACTAGGATCCCAAATGCTGTGTGGAGTGGCTGGGTTAAAAAACAAACAAACAAATACCGAAAACTGGTAGTTTGGAGGATATGTCTTTTTTTAAATTTAGGGACACAATAGAACAGTGATTTAAAATTTTTTTCAATCTGAATTATCTAGATACAGCGTGTAAACTTTAAAGTCTGCATTTCTTGATATCTTAGACCTAGCTGCTTTATTAAATTGCCTCCTTGGCTCTTAAAGTAATCTGAGTGTATTCGTAATCCCTATGTACTTTAAAAAGGAAGTTTAGGGACTTCTCTGGCAGTCCAGTGGTTAGGAATCTGCACCTCCACTGCAGGGCACACAGGTTGGATCCCTGGTCAGAGAACTAAGATCCCATATGCTGCAGAGCATGGCTTTTAAAAAAAAAAAGTATTTCCCTGTCTTTATGTAAGTCTGTGTGGAGCCATCACACTGTAGCTTAAAGAACACAGCATTAATTATTCAAAAGCCAAATGTTTTATTGATAACAATGATGCAACTCACAACTCTATTCTTCCACATAAGAACCCCATGTAAGTCAATCACTGCCTACTTGCAAGCACTCAGGATACAAACTAAGGATGCTAAAGGAGTCACGCCAGATTTCTCACCTTTCTCGGACAGATCCAATCTATCAAAGGGCCCTTCAAATTCTACCTCTAGCCACCCAGTTCTATGCATCCATGCCTACTGTCATTGTCTTAATGCAAGTCCCTGAACACGGCTTTTAACAGGTTTTCTTGCCATCTGTCCTCACTTTTTTCTACTCATAAGGGGAAAAAATGATGGTATACCAGACCTTTCATTATCTTCATGAGAATTTGACTACCTCTCCATGGCAGAAGTACTACTTATCTCCCTTACCCATTTACTTGCAAACCTGAGAGCATCATGTTTCTTGAATCTCCAACATTCAGCTTTTCCCTTTCCCTATAACTAGGCAGTGAGTGGCACACCTTCCTTCCCTATTTTTTGGCTCCTGAATGCTAACCTGTAAAGGAAATAAAATACTAAATTCACAAAGAGGCAGGGATGATGATAGGGAATGAGACTGAGGAAGTGGCATTGTTACGGTGAAAGCATAAAAAAACAGGCAGCCTCAGTGGGATGCAGCCAGAATAAAAACGTATTTGATCTCCGATAACTGGAATTTCCTATGTGAATCTGACCAGTGAAAATGTAGGGATAATCAAATACAAAAACAGGCTTACGTGAAAAGTTTCAGTTTCTTCTGGTAGTTCCAAATGGGGCTTGGAGCACTGCTGCTACATATTGCTTTTAAAGTACTGATATTTACACTCACATAGTTCCAACAGTGTGCTCGCCTACACTTAGGGGAGTTGGATTTCACTTGTGTTTCTTATTAGCATGGAAATCCACAGTAGACGTAAAACGAAAGCCATTTAAGAGTCCACAATTTATATAAATAAAACACTGGAATTAGTAAGATGCCTTCACGTCTCTTGTTTAGACGCATAATGTCTTTATCAAGTACATCCTCGTAGAGTTTGGTCCCTCACACGTTTGTTCACACAGACATCACAATTCCTGATATTGCTTGTTCCCTCAATCACAATGCATAACCTGGAAACTCCCAAGTTCACTCTAGCAGACCCTGGTCTCAAATATACAGACTGCACTAACTGCTGGTCAGATGGCAGTAATTCATTCCTAACACTTCTGGTCACTGGGACCAACAAAGACCCTCAGGCTTTCTGTGTGCCATCTCCCTCAGAGTTTTGCTGCCTGTGTTAGAAAATAAACACAACCAACCCCCTCACCCCTACCGTTTCTATCTACTCAACCCCCTCTACTCTCTCACTAAGTATAACAGGAAGGGAATATACTGTACTTAATTTCTGCTACACTGTAGTTATCTCATCTTGTTCCCTTCTCTACAGCTAATGTGATCCAGATGTCCAACTACCTACCACCTACCTGGACCACAGCGATACAGATCTCCACCTCAACTGTAAAGGCAGAGGACCCAGAAGCCACAGTCAGTTCTAGGCAACTAGAACCAGAGGAACCGCAGGGGCAGGATTTTATCTTTCTTTAAAAATAAATCTGACTCTACAGGTTGTTTCTTAGCATCTGATGCATTAAAAACAGAAACTTAGGGAACACAGGACACATAAAATACACAATGGTAACACACACTGACAAACAAAAACCAGCGCCCAAAATATAACAATGTTAACAGTTCAGGAGTATTTAAGAGGCAAAATTCCTTAATAAGACTTGCATGCATCAACAGTAATGCACACACTCCATGAATTCCCAAATAATAAGAACAAAATTAAACTACATCCTGACCTGGTCTACCTAATGGATTTGGTATCTATATCCAGTCATTCCCCAGGCACTGTGTCAACTGGTGGTGGGTGGGAGAGGCGGTGGCAGAGTGGTATGTACAATGATAAACAAGGAAGACTAGGGATCTTTCAGAAGCGAAAAGACATCTAATCCTAAACATTTTCCATGCTCATTCCTATGACTCTTACACTGCTGACTTAATTCAGGGGCTTCACCTCCCTATAGGGACTATTTTCCAAACTGATACAGCACACCTAAAACCACACCCATCAAGACTGCAAATTTGGAGTAAGAGTCTCCTTTAAAATCCATCAGGATTTGGCATAAAGACATCTTTTTCTCTCTCAGCATGGATTCTTCCTCTCTGCCTTATACTTAATACTCTTACTTTTAAACTTTATGGGTTCAGTACTCATATAGATGGTATTCACTTAGATATTTTAGTAATAAAGTCTTTATATTTGAATTACCCCTCCCCATGCAAATACAGGCTCCACAGAGCCAAGGATTTTTTTGTCTGATTAATTTACTGCTATATATCCAACCTGAAACAATGCTGACGTAGAAATGTGTGATTCAGATTATAAATAGAACAGTGACCCACTCTCAACCTAGGCATTCTCCTAATGAGCCTTTTCTTATTTTTCTTCACAGCACTACCTGGAATACTATTAATTTACATCTTACGTGTAGCCTAGAAAGTAAGTTCCCTGAAGTGAGTTTATCCACTGCTCTAGCTTCAGCATCAAAGCCACAACTCAGTAAATATTTGCTCAGTCAGTGAAGGTGTAAGGTGTGCCATCCCTGCCCCATATAAACATCAGGAGGGCAGGGACTCCTAACAGGCATATCCCCAGAAGGCCTCCAGAAGAGGTACTTAATACTCTACCTTCTTGTTTCTTTCTCATTCTGAATATTTTAAGTAAACCACATCAACACCGCAACATGAAAGTGCCAGAAAGGGAGAACCTAGACTAGGCAGTTGACACCAAACAGAATCCTTTCCTAAGTTGTCTATATTTTTTATCCTGTAGCTATAAAATACACACACACACACACACACACACACACACACACACACACACACACATCACATATATATTTAAGGGCTTTCATTTATCTGCGTGCCCTCAGGGTTCCCACTCCCAATTCATCCACGTTTTACTTTCACTCTAGAACCCTCACCATCTTGATTCTCAGGAATACACAAGTCCTGCTAAGTTGCTTCAGTCGTGTCTGACTGTGTGTGACCCCACAGGCGGCAGCCCACCAGGCTCCCCTGTCCCTGGGATTCTCCAGGCAAGAACACTGGAGTGGGTTGCCATTTCCTTCTCCAATGCATGAAAGTGAAAAGTCAAAGTAAAGTCGCTCAGTCGTGTGCGACTCTTAGCGACCTCACGGACTGCAGCCTACCAGGCTCCTCCGTCCATGGGATTTTCCAGGTAAGAGTACTGGAGTGGGCTGCCATTGCCTTCTCCAACACAAGTCCTAATGTTGCTCAAATTACTCCTCTTACAGAGCATGCTTGCTCCTAACTCCATGTGAAAATCTCTCCCACCTCTAATATCACCTTACAAGTGAAGCCATCTCTTTCATTCAACAAGAACTTAGGAATAATTACATGTCAGAGACTGGCAACTATAGTGTGATGCCATTTCAAGAAAAAGGAATAAAATGTGCAGGAAAAATATGGAGGAATAAACATCAAATATTGCTGATAAAATTTTAATTACACAAAGTACATATTTAAATGTATTTTAAAATGTATTTAACATTCTCTACTTGATAAGGCTAAGAAAGTAGGCTTTTTAAAAGAGAAAAGTCTTTCAAATAACAGCCAAGATCAGGTTAATTAGAACACCTGGAACGTTGGTTGGGGCTTAATGGCAAACTAGTGCATCTTAGGGTTTCCTGGGTGGCTCAGTGGTAAAGAATCTGCCTGCCAACGCAAGAGACGTGGGTTAGATCCTTGGGTCGGAAAGATCCCCTGGAGAAGGAAACAGCAACCCACTCCCATTTTCTTGCCTAGAAAATCCCATGCACAGAGGAGCCTGGCAGGTTGGAGTCCATGGGTCGCAAGAGTTGGACACAACTTAAGTGACTAAACAAAAACGCATCTTAATATCCATCAACCAATAAGGAAAAAAAATAACACATCTCTTAAAAACCAGGGACATTCCAAACAATGGGAACAAATGAAGTCTATCTGAAGATAGTATAATGCCAGCTCTCTCAAAACTGTGTTCTAAGGGAGGCTATGAAGGCTAAAATGAGATGAAAATATTCTAATACTTGTGTCACAGGGAACAGGAATTAGCTGGCAATCATTTGAAACAAACTGTGAAGGTACTCAAAGTTGTTAAAATAAATTTATCACTTACATTTAATGTAAGAGCATTATAAAATTTGTGGCAATAGATCCCTGGCATGTAATATGTGGGAGATGCTACATAATATAAGAAGACTAAACATGAACGGTAAAGAATAAATGAATAACTGACCTCAGGCCCTCCTCCTCCACCCCTGGAACACTCAGAAATACACCGACAGGGCGCACAAACTGAAACTGCACTCACCTTGAGAGGCTGGGGGCCTCTCAGTCCCGTCTGTCCTCCCATCTGGGGAGAGCCTTGCTGCAGTGGCTCAGTCATTAAGTTGCCAGCATTTCCCATGCCTGGGTTTGGGTACTGCATATTAGGTCGCCCCCGGCCTGCTCCAATCGAACCGTTCATGACTTGATTAGGCATCATTCCTTGTCCGTTGCCGGCAGTCAGCATTCCAGGATTCATGCCAGCATTCATCCCCGTGTTCATTCCCATGGCAGGCTGACTGACGGGACTGCTCATCATACCTGTTGCAGACGGCGTGGGACCTGGATTTGGTCCACTAGTGCCCATCCCCATGTTGGGAGAAGTCAAGCCTGCCTGGGCCATTGGGCTTTTGACCATGCTATTTATCAAACCTAATCCAGGACTGTTCTGTTGGGCTTGGCTGGCCATGCCTTGGCCTGGGCCACCAACCCCCATATTGAGGTTAGGGGAACTACCAGACCGTAGCAATTCTGACAGTTGTTTATGTTTAGAGGCTGCATCTTGTACTATGCCAAGACTTGTCTGAAGCTGACTAATATCACCACCATTGGTTAGTCCCAATTCTGTAGAGTTGATTAATTCATCGGGTAAGTCGTGCTCCAAGTCAAACAGAGAGCCAAAATCTACAAACAAAGAGGAAAGATAAAGGTTAAAGTATGATAGTCAAAATTACAAATTTCTCTATACTTGTTCTTGATAAGCATTAAATATCATCTCTAAACCTCACCCCATGGAATACTGTTTGTATTAGTTTTTCATGTTACAATAAAGTTTTATTTTACATGTTTGTGTGTGTGTACATATAAAATATATATAAAAGGGTACTATCATGCCAACAAGTTTAAACATTTATAAACTGTAGCTAAAATAAAACCAAAGAAGAATACGTATTAGTGTGATACACATTACAAGTTGCTGAAAGTTTGTATCGACAGTCATGAAAAAGATATACAATTAAAATTGTTTACTATTACAGAATTTCTTACAAGGGGTTAAAATAATCTATACACAGACTAAATCTAGAATCTATACACAAACTTAATTCAGAATGAAACAAAAGATTAAAAATATAATAATTATAAAAAAGACAACTGATAAAAAGAAAAAGATCTGCTCTTTGTAGACCACTCAGGGTAAGCTCCAGGAAGACAGGAGCTGCTTACCTCTAACTGCTATCACACAGTGCCTGCCACAAAGCTGAATGAAGTTGTGTTCACCTGACTTCAAACCACAGATTAGTTTTCCTTAACCAAAATCTAGCTGAGTAAATATGAAACCATGCATCTAGTTCCTTCACCAACCTACAAACCATCACCACTCCATCTCTGCTCTACCCCCGTGCCAAAAAGAAGATGCGAAAATTATAGATTAACCTAGGGTTCCTTGTCCTTGGCACTATTGAACATTCTAGGCTAGATAATTCTGCCTGGGAGGAAGGAAAAATTGTTCTGTGCACTACACTCAGCAAATCCCTGGTCTCTCCTTTTAATGCTAGTAGTACCTCGAACCAATTTGTGACAATAAAAAATGTCTCCAGATATCACCAAATGTGCTTTGGAAGTGCAAAACTGTCCCTGGTTGTTGACAGTATTAATTCATTATATGCTGATGGTGGAATGTTTCCTTGTGTACTCCAGGGGGACAGTAGAACGAAAGCTGCTTAAAAGTATATATGATTGCTGCTGCTGCTAAGTCACTTCAGTCATGTCCGACTCTGTGCAACGCCACAGATGGCAGCCCACCAGGTTCCGCCATCCTTGGGATTCTCCAGGCAAGAACACTGGAGTGGATTGCCATTTCCTTCTCCAATGTATGAAAGAGAAAGGTGAAAGTGAAGTCGCTCAGTCGTGTCTCTTAGCGTCCCCACGGACTGCAGCCCACCAGGCTCCTCCATCCAGTGTTATGTAAATAGAAGGACTGAGGTGTTTTTTGAGTTTTAATCCTCCAAGTAGTTTTAACATTAAAAGGGCACTGCTGAACTTCCTTGGTGGTCCAGCGGGTAGGAATCTGCCTGTCAGTGCGGGGACACGAGTTCCAGCTGCAACAACGAGCCCAAGCGCCACAACCAGCGATGCCATGTGTCCTAGGGCCTCTGCTCAGCAACAAGAGAGGCCACTGCCACGAGGAGCTCCAGCACCACGGCTAGAGAAAGACTGCAGGCAGGAAGGAAAAACCAACGCAGCCAAAAATAATTAATTTTAAACAAAAAAGGCCCTACTGGGTATTTAAAAAGTAAATATGGTTGAATCTATAACTGATAATCCTATTAAAGACAATTCATCCAAGACAAGATACCACTTTAATAATGATCTTCTTGGTCTCATTACCCTCAGTTCATAAGTACAGTTTTTCTTCTATGTGAACTCCCTGGTCTTTTGCATTCTGTCATGGCACTGAAATCACATGTGTGTCTCTTTCTCTTCCACCTCTCCAGCCGTCTTTTCCCCAACACCACTTCTCACCCCACCTATGCACCCAGACTGTAGCTCTGGGAATGACAAAGAGTTACTTACTTACATACCAACTCCTCAAAGGGTGATATTTTAGTTGAACTGAATTGTACCTCAGGATCTCAAGGACGTGATTTAGAGTACAGAATTATTCTCTTTCCTTCTGAAAAATCATGTGCCCCTCCATCATAAAAATAAAGTATCTCATGATTAGTTTTGGAATATAAATAAGGTTTCAAATAAAATTTACCTGACATCACTACTCAAGACAAGTGCTTAATTATATATTTCTTTCATTTCCTTCTATTTACATAGTTCACAACACTGGAATCATACAAACTTTTAAGCAGCTTTGCATTCTACTGTCCCCCTGGAGTATACAAGGAAACATTTCACTGTCAGTATATTTTTAGTGTTTAAGAAAAAATAATCTCTACCTATTTAGAAATTTAAAATATACACATGGGGAATTCCCTGGCAGTCCAGTGGTTAGGACTCCAGGTTTTCACTGTCTGGGTTCAATCCCTGGTTGAGTAATGATAAGAATACATTTCAAAACTTAAAGGAAATAAAGCTAGAAATCAACAAATATCTAAGATATGTGGGAAAAAAAAAAACAAAACAGTAAGAAAAAGATGATCAAATACAAAAACAATGCAACAAAAAAGAAAAATGGAGAGGTTACTAACAAAGCCAGAGATTGGTTCTTCAAAGAGAGTAATAAAAGATAAACTTCTGGGAAAGTTAAGGAGAAAAGACAATAAAAAGAGAAAGTGGCATTACTAATCAATTTTATACCAGGAAAAAAACAGAAAAGTGACAAAATTAATGAATTCCTCTTAGGCACTCAATAAACCTCAATCAAAAAAAAATTATACGTATTTCTGCATCTCCAACAAGTCAATGGTAGAAGTTCTTAAGAGATTCAACAATACCTCGTTTGAATACCTGATTCAAACCCAACTGTGGAAATACATTTTAAGAAGAGAATCAAAATAACCCAAATACTGATTAATGGATAATATTAAGAAAATCATTAATTTTGTTGGGTACGACAACACAATAGTTATTAAAATAAATCCTAAGAGATACATATTTAAGCATTTCTAGTGAAACAAGAAGCCTGGGATTTACTTTTAAAAACTCCAGCAGAAAAAACAGAGGGGGGAGAGACAAAATTATTAGTAACCTGAAGTAACAGGCACATGGGGATTCTTTTTTCTATTAAATTGAATTCTTCCATTTAAAAAGTTTAAAAGGAAACAGATAAACCCTGAATATCCCTATTACTATCAAAGAACCATTGCTTAATTTTCCCATAAAGACCAAAATAAGTATTTTTGCAGGCATGTCCTACTAAACTTTCAAGGAAAGACAATTCAACCTCACACAAATACTTCTAGAAAACAGAAATACTCTAAAAACCACACATGGCCTGTACAAGACAAGAAAACCATGAACACAGAAGCAAAAATCCTTAAAAAAGAGCAAACCAAATTTATCAGTGTCTTAAAGGTGTAATATCATGATCAAGTTGGGATCATCTCAGGAATCCAGGAAAGAGAGGTTTGCATATTCACTATATTAACAGAGAAGAAAGAAAACATTAGGTTCAATGACTGGAATAAAAGTCAATACCCAATCACGATTTTTAAAACAAAACCACAGCAATCAAAACCCGATGGGAAAAAGGATAGATATACGTATAACAGAATCGCTATGCTGTAGACTTGAAACTAACACAAGTGTAAATCAACTATGCTCTCGTCTGTAGTCGTGTCTGACTTTTTTGCGACCCCATCGACTGTAGCCTGCCAGGCTCTTCTGTGGGATTTTCCAGGCAAGAACGCTGGAGTGGGTTGCCATTTCCTTCTCCAGTGTATCTTCCCCATCCAGGTATTGAACCCACATCTCATATGTTGGCAGGTGACTCTTGAGTCACCAGGGAAGCCTGTGTAAATCAGTAACACCCCGATAAAACACACACACACAACTGATGAGAACTTCCTTAAATTGATAAAAAGGGCTCTTCCAAAACCTAAAAACTGACAGCAATTATGGATAATGCACCAACATTAAAAACAGCCTCTTTAGCATCAGAACAAGACAAAGATACCCAAAACAACCATTTGTATTCAGTGTTGAACTGGAGTCTCTAGTCAAAGCAATAATACAAGAAATATTCATGAGTCAAGACTGAAAAGGAAGAAACATAACTTACTGTATGCAAACAATACACCTGTCAACAGTGAAATTCCAAGGCAAAGAAGTGGAAATAGTAAGAGGTTAGCAAATGAAATTGCATTTCTGCATATCAGTAAAAAATGATTAGAAATAATTTAAGAAATGAGGGGGGAATCTGACAATAGTATTAGAGGATATACATGAACTATGAAACTAAAGACCATCTAAATAAACAGAGTAACATCACAAAACATATGGGTACAAATCTTCAATATTATATAAAGACATCAACTCTTCCCCAATATTGACCTATAGATTCAATGCAATGCCAATCAAAATTTTAACAGGGGACTTCCCTGGCAGTCCAGTGGTTAAGTCTATGCTTCCACTGCAAGGGGGCACTGGTTCCACCCTTGTTGGGGAACTAAGATCTCAAATGCCAAGCAACACCACCACCCCACAAAAAAAACCTAACAATTTTTCAAACCACCACACAAGACTATTTTAAAGTATACACAGAAGAACCTAGTTTCCACAACAGAAGTACTCACTTCATGGGTTATTTGTGAGAATTCGACAATGTAAGTATTTAGAGTAGTGCTTGGCACATATTAAGAACTATGAAAATGTTATCTATTATTCAATAGAATCATCACTCTATTAGAGGTTAAGACTAGCTTATAATAATGAAAGCAACTTTTTATAAGGCACTTCCAATGTGTCATATTGTTTGCATTTCCTCAATAAATACATTACTCTCATTAATCCTCCAAGAATCTCAGAAGTAGTTAAAAGCCACATTTAGAGAGTTCATTGAGGAGATATCAACTTCAGTAATACAGAAGCCTTACTCTAGGCCCTCATCTTGAGGATTTAACTTAACCTGTACTACAGCCAAATCTGCTGCACTTGGTTACTGTTTCAAAGTATTCAACATCTCATTACAAAGTTAGGCTCCACTGTGAAGCAGATAGGAAAGCTAACACTGGTAGACCTTGACAATGGTTATAGGGTTGTTCTTTTAATGGCAATCCTGTATTTTCAATTGACCTAATTCAGTGATCACTACAAAAGATCCACTCAGGTTTCAACTCAGTCTGATTCAAGTACTCCTATTTTCTAAGATGGTTCACTGTTACAACCTCAATTATGTACTTCCTATCTTCTACCTGTTGTTATAGCTAAATATTTGTGTGCATCTTCTTTACCAAATTTTAAGTATTGAAAGGTAAGGGTCTCATTTAACATTTACATTTCCCATAGCACCTCACATATACTCAATAAATGAATATGATAATAAATGTTTCCAGCAATTCTGCAGTTGCACACTATATTTATATCTAATTGGGTAATTTACAAATTTATAAAAGTTCTTTTAACCTTTCCTTAAAACTTGTTATTTTCCATGATTAAATTAATTAAATTTGGAAGACTATGCTAGAGTGTTACAGGCTTCCTTGGTGGCTCAGTGGTAAAGAATCCGCCTGCCAATCCCTGAATCTGGGAAGATCCCACATGCTACAGGGTAACTAAGCCCCTAGGCCACAACTCTTGCCTGGAAAATCCCACGGACGGAGGAGCCTGGTAGGCTGCAGTCCATGGGGTCGCTAAGAGTCAGACATGACTGAGCGACTTCACTTTCTCTTTTCACTTTCATGCATTGGAGAAGGAAATGGCAACCCACTCCAGTGTTCTTGCCTGGAGAATCCCAGGGACGGGGAGGCCTGGTGGGCTGCCGTCTGTGGGGTCACACAGAGTCGGACACGACTGAAGTGACTTAGCATAGCATAGGCCACAACTAAGGAAGCCCGCGCACCTACAGCCCATCCTCCCGGACAAGAGCAGCTATCCCGGTGAGAAGCCTGTGCACAGCGAGTACAACAGCCCCACTCACCGCAGTCAGAGAAAAGCCTGCACAGAAAAGAAGGCTCGAGAGTCGCATCTACTTTGACCCACGATTAAACAGATCTTACTGTTTCATTTGATTATCACTGACTGTTCTGAGCTAGTCTGATTGTGCCTCAGAGTTCTGTGCATTTAATATTCCCAAATGCCATCAGCCATCACTGGTACCTAACTTAGCACAGTTCAAGCAGTCCAAATACCTCGGGTTTAAAACCTAATTCCTAAAAGCTGATTTAATTTACCAATTACTTTCCAACTGAGCTCATGTTACCTCTTCTATCAAAAGGCTACTTATTCTACCCCCATGAATGGAGTTTTTTTTTAAAAGAACTAACGAGATGGTTCTTACATATTAAAAAAAAAAAGTAAAATTCCAAAGTATATAAATTTATGTGTCTATTAAAAAACATGTAAACTCATTAATCCTCTTTTAAAAGTTATATACCAGGTGGGACTGAGCAAAAGGATCCTCAGGATCACCTAGTAGTGTTTACTTGGAAACAGACAAAATATAAAAGCAGAACCATATTGGGCTTCCCAGGTGGTGCTAGTGGTAAAGAACCCACCTGCCAATGCAGGAGACTCAAGAGACATGGGTTCAATCCCTGGGTGGGGAAGATCCCCTGGAGGAAGGCATGGCAACCACTCCAGTATTCTTGCCTGGAGAAGCCCATGGACAGAGAGAGGAGCCTGGTGGGCTGCAGTCCATAGGGTAGCAAAGAGTCAGACATGACTGGAGAGACTGAGTGCACAGCACACATGGGGTGGGGAGGAATTGGGAGAGCGAAGATGAATTTTCCTCAGGCCTCTTAGAGAACACGGCCCCTTCCCAGGGAGGGCCCAAGATCAGAAATGACTGATTCTCTCATTTTATAGGTGCAGTTAGTGATCCATCACCGGCTTCCCTGAGATTGTACTATTTTGTTACTGAATAGGGACTCTATTAAAGTCCCTGGATTCCAGCTGAAAGTTCTACGTAAGTAAGCAAATAGACTTCATTTTTAGCAGTTGTTTTAGAGTAGTAGTCAACCTTATGAGAAGTATAACTTTTCTGAACATTTTTAAACTGAGAAAACATTTTTTAAACAAAACTTAAAATATTTACAGGCTAAGAAAAATTACCCAAACTGTATCAGTTATATACTGGTAGAGCTAAGAGGTGTGCTCAGTCGCATCTGTCTCTTCGAGACCCTTTGTACTGCAGCCTGCCAGGCTCCTCTGTCCATGGGATTTTTCAGGTAAGAATACTGGAGTGGGTTGCCATTTCCTTCTCCAAGGGATCCTCCCAACCCAAGGATCAAACCTGTCTCCCCTACATTGCAGGCAGACTCTTTAATCACTGATTCAACAGGGTAACCCCAAAGGGTTAAGAGTACTAAAGCTCAATAAATGTAATACGAGGGTTTTACTTTAACAATCAAACTTCCAATCTTTCCCCATTAGGTTCTTCTACAAGGGGCTTCCCAGAAAAAAACCTGGTTTCAAGTTCATGAGCAGCATATAGGAAAAAGATTACTAAAAATGAGAGATTATGTCTTTAACCAGTTTGTCATAAACAGAAATAAAACCCAATGGTCTAAAACTAGTAGAAAAGCAAATCACAAACAAAAAGTAGTATGTATGAAGATGTGAGGGAAAAATAATTAGAAATTTAAATGCCAGGATTTAAACAAATACTGAACAGTGGGTTTCAATACTGACCAGCCTCAATCCATGACGCTTACTAAGCTCCTCAGCTTCTTCCTTTTCCTTCAAGGAAAGGAAAAATATAAAGGTTCAAATAAATCACCTTCTTAGGCCCCCATCTCAACTTGCCCTTCACAGGGATTAGTTCAGATCAGCTGAATAAAATTTACGTGTTCAACAGACAAAAGCAGCAACCTAGAGGATCCTGAACATTAATACCTTGGGATTTTTACTGTAAAGAGAAAATTTCCCAACTCAAGAGTTTTAAGCAAAATATGACATGAACAAAGGGCTTCCCTGGTAGCTCAGCTGGTAAAGAATTCACCTGCAATGCAGGAGACCCCGGTTCAATTTCTGGGTTGGGAAGATCCACTGGAGAAGGGATAGGCTACTGACTCCAGTATTCTTGGGCTTTCCTGATGGCTCAGCTGTTAAAGGGGGAAAGGCAATGGCACCCCACCCCAGTACTTTTGCCTGGAAAATCCCATGGACAGAGGAGCCTGGTAGGCTCCAGTCCATGAGGTCGCTAAGAGTCGGACACGACTGAGTGACTTCACTTTCACTTTTCACTTTCATGCATTGGAGAAGGAAATGGCAATCCACTCCAGTATTCTTGTCTGGAGAATCCCAGGGACAAGGGGAGCCTGGTGGGCTGCCGTCTATGGGATCGCACAGAGTCGGACACGACTGAAGTGACTTAGCAGCAGCAGCTGTTAAAGAATCTGCCTGCAATGTGGGAGACCTTGGTTCGATCCCTGGGTGCAGAAGATCCCTGGAGAAGAGAACGGCTACCCACTCCAGTGTTCTGGCCTGAAGAATTTAATGGATTTAATATAGTCCATGGGGTTGCAAAGAGTCAGACAGGACTGAGGTTCTTTCACTTTTCAGGATATGAACAAATCTACATGCTCTAGCCCACTCAGACAAAGAAGATGAATAAATCGACAGACAAGTCTAGAGTAAGGCAGACTGGTGAGGAGGATGCTGCTAAAGGGGCATCAAAGAGGTCTATCAGAAGAATTCTCTAACTATAGTTAGGGGGTTACGGAGAGAAAAAGAGAGGAATGACTCTGAAATTACTCTCTTGGATAACCTGGACATGCCAGTATTTAAGGGACAATGATCTTACCAGCAAAGGACGCTAAAATTCAACATCCTCCTCCTGCCCATCTACCAGGAATACTGTCCTGGAAACCAGGTTCCAAGAAGGCAATGTTTGTGGTGTTCCATGCTTGAGAGAGAATTCACTGAATGTGGATAACAAGAGATAGCTGGTGGTCTAAGTTAAGAGCAGTGAAACACATAAGCCAGACTGCAGTGGACTGAGAAGGAGGAGGTTAAGATAGCAAATGACAGAGAGAACTTTTTCTAGATACTAAGGTGAGCTTTAACATATTTAATTTGCTGACTCCCCTTTCTCTTTGATTAGAAATGTACTAATCTGAAATTTATCCCATTACCTTTAAAGTATCCCATGACAAACACTGTAGAATAGTATCACGAACAACTTGAACGTCTTATCCAGTAAGACACTTCCCACTTACTTTCCAAAGTATCAATCGATCAACAGCAGGCTGCTTCTATCAAATAGTTTATTGACAGGTTTCCATATACAGTTTTCAGATGCTCAAATACAAAAGGACTTTGAATAAAATGCTTCTTCAGGACTTCCCTGGAGGTCCATGGTTAAGACTCCACACTTTCATTGCAGCGGGCTTGTTTCAACCCTGGGTTGGGGAAATAAGATCCCAAATGCCAGGCAATGTGGTAAAAAATAATGTTTCTTCACCTGAGTATACATTCAGTCCAAACATGGTGGCACAAAATTAGCCTAACAGGACAGATTTTAATCTGGTTTGAAAAGTTTAGCATAATACATTAGGTTTATCCAATGGACCGTGGATAAGAAATGTGACAATTTAAACAAAAATGAATTTGAGCTGAACATGTAAGAAACTAGTGTTGAGTCAAAACACCCTTTCATTTTTACATTCTGATTCTGTAGATTATCCTTGGTGTCTTCTCTATTTCTGTGGTCCTCACAGCAGATTTAGCTGTATCATCTCTTGTACAATAAATACTTAGCTGAGAAACTGGGCAGACATTCACTACTGTGAAATATATAACTGAAGTATAACTTTCAAAATTAGGATTACTAACAATATAATCCCAAACAGCGGATTGTCTGAGTATAAAGAAAAGTTTAAAGCTACAAACTAGGATGCAAAACTGAAATAATGCTGGCTCAAAATCTAATTCTACTGCATAAGAGAATCTCTTGCACTTACTAATTTTTTCCCCATTTAGAAAGTTCAAATTTTATTTGCTGAATAAACAGGCTTATTTTTTGTACTTCAGGTAAGTTGAATTCAAATAAAAACTCAGTTCTCTTAAACTGTGTACATTAAGTGAAATACCTGTACAAATTATTCTAAAACTAGTCAATTTGCAAGTATCTGCTTAAAAGACAGAATCTATCCATCCACTCCTTTAAGCTAGCTTTCTCTGTGATATTAAAGGACTTCCCTGGTGATATTAAAAGTGCCTTTAAATGAATGTACAATCCAGATCTCAAAACCTTTCTTTCATCCCCGTGGTAGGGCCAGAGGACGAGTAGGAATGGGACAAGTTAAGAGTGGAGAGGAACTGATGAGCCACAGCAAACTGAAGGGGAGCCAGGTGAGTGACGAGGTGGGCAGAGATCTGAGATTTAAAAAAAAAATAAGGATTGGAGATGAAAGTCAGATCTACAGAACTTTAATAATTCTGAAAACGGTTTGGCTAGATATGAAACTTATCAATCTCACAAAGATCTCTCCTTAATGGTTTGGGGCACTTCTATTCTTAAATTAACTCAGCTGTTTTGAGTGCTTAAAAAAGCACAATGTTGGCCTTTAAAATCGAGGCAATTTTGTAAACTTCATGATAAATAAGTTCAGTACTGTAATTCAGAAGTATTTTAATACTCTGTAGATGAAGCAGAATTAATCTAACCATAAAAACCCACCTGTCAAGGAAAAGATCACCAACACTCAAAACTACAATACTGAGCTTAAAGGAACACTAAAAAATGTAATGAAATAGTCACAGTGGGGGGTTCCGTGGTGGCTCAGTGGTAAAGAACCTGCCTGCCAACACAGGAGACATGGGTTCAATCCCTAATCTGGGAAGATCCCACAACTAAGCCCATGCACTGCAACTACTGAGCCTGTGCCCTAAGAGCCCAAGAGCCACAACTACGGAAGCCCATTCGTGTGCACCCTAGAGCCTGTGCTCTGCAATAAGAAAAGTCACTGCAATGAGAAGCCCGCACATTCCAACTAGAGAAAAGCCTTTGCAGCAACAAAAACCCAGCACAGCCAAAAATTATATTATATTAAAAAAAAAAAAAAATCGATGCTGGACAGACAGGTAAGACTTCTAATACTTTACGAAACATCTGTTTCGTAAGATACAAGTTTGATCAAAGACGATAATCAATATTAAGTTTTATAGGACCACACAGCTATGCATGTTGGCTGGTGCTGAATTTCGAAAGCCAACAGGCAAAAGCACATATTAATTTTCAAAATATGCATTCTCAACAGTCTTGCAACTATGACATCAAAAGGTGTACCTATACTTTGTGAAGTGACTGACCTGAAGTTTTATTCTTAACCCTAACACATTTATGATATTTCTTGGTGTGAAATTAAAAAGATGAGGACACTATTATTTTTATTTCAATAAATACCCACTTTACCAATCAACTCAATTACATGTTTATATTAAGCCTAAACGGCATGCTAACTTAACTACCACTCATCATTTCTTGATTTTGCGTATAGTAACATCTTGTGAGAAGCTTTGCTCTGAGGGCTGGATTTGTTTGCCTAATTGGAGTTTGTTCCAAGAGAATGCCTAGGGGGCTCCTAGAGAAGCTATCATCAGATCAGATCAGATCAGTCGCTCAGTCGTGTCCGACTCTTTGCGACCCCATGAACCGCAGCACGCCAGGCCTCCCTGTCCATCACCAGCTCCCGGAGGTCACTCAGACTCGCATCCATCGAGTCAGTGATGCCATCCAGCCATCTCATCCTCTGTCGTCCCCTTCTCCTCCTGTCCTCAATCCCTCCCAGCATCAGAGTCTTCTCCAATGAGTCAACTCTTCGCATGAGGTGGCCAAAATACTGGAGTTTCAGCTTTAGCATCATTCCTTCCAAAGAAATTCCAGGATTGATCTCCTTCAGAATGGACTGGTTGGATCTTCTTGCAGTCCAAGGGACTCTCAAGAGTCTTCTCCAACACCACAGTTCAAAAGCATCAATTCTTCGGCGTTCAGCCTTCCTCACAGTCCAGCTCTCACATCCATACATGACCACAGGAAAGACCATAGCCTTGACTAGGCGAACCTTTGTTGGTAAAGTAATGTCTCTGCTTTTGAATATGCTATCTAGGTTGCTCATAACTTTCCTTCCAAGGAGTAAGCGTCTTTTAATTTCATGGCTGCAGTCACCATCTGCAGTGATTTTGGAGCCCAGAAAAACAAAGTCTGACACTGTTTCCACTGTTTCTCCATCTATTTCCCATGCAGAAGCTATCATACCCTTTTCTTTAAAAAAAAAAAAAAAAAAAAACACGAAAAAAACCCTCCTAGAATCTGTACATCTGTAAAGAAAAAGAGGAGCATGACTGTTTTTTTAATCAGCTGTATTTTCTACATGTATGACAAACAACTGGTAACAAAACTTAGATCTTAAGAAAATAAACAATTCACTTTGAAAATTACAACTTACCAAAACCCTCAAAGACAAAAGATATGTGCATGTCCAAGAGATAAACGACAAACCCTATGTCTTCCAGCCATTAGGTTCTGTTGCCATTACTGATTCCATGCAAGGCTTCTGGAACTACTCCTCCCCTGACCATGCCACTATTCTCATAAAATGTTTATTCTGATGGTGAGATAAATGTCAAATTCCTTAGCGTATTTGTCTTTTTCAAAATAGGACCCTAACATCCTTTTCCATCTGTCGCCTACAAAAACATTCCACCATATAGTCTGTGTTCCAGTCACATATAAACCACTTATGTTTGTTCCACCTGAAATACCATTCCAACTTTCCCTACTTCTTTTTTTTTTTTTTTTTAACTGCTCCATGTGGTTTGCAGGATCTTAGTTTCCTGCTGAGAGACTGAACCCAGGCCCTTGGCAGTGAAAGTGCAGGAGTCCTAACCACTGGACCGCCAAGAAATTCCCAACTTTCCCTGCTTCTAAGAAAAGGTAGGTCATGCTCTCCTACCCTTATTCAAATATGTATTTCCTCTATGAAGTTTTTCCCTGATACTTCAAACCCATTCTGTCAAAAATAATCCCTGGACTTACCTGGTGGCACAGTGGATAAGAATCCACCTGCCAATGCAGGGGACACAAGTTCGATCCCTGGTCCAGGAATATTCCACATGCCTCGGAGCAACTAAGCCCATGTGCCACAATTACTGAGTCTGTGAGCCACAACTACTGAAGCCCACTCAACCTAGAGTCAGCAAGTAGCCAACTACTGAGCCCGTGCACCTAGAGCCTGTGTTTCCCAACAAGAGAAGCCTGTGCACCGACAGAGAAGCCCCCGCTCCCTGCAACGAGAGAAAGCCTGCCTGCAGCAAGAGACCCAGTGTGGCCAAAAACAAATAATAAATATAGCAGTTGTACATGTCAAGAAAGAAATAATCCCTATCCTCTGCCTTCATCTAACCCATTTTAACAACTTGTATCAGAGTATAACTTATGAGAAAACTGTGTAGATATGTATACCAATTCCAGCAGATTCTAAAGGCTTTGAGACCAGAGACTGCACCTTGCTTCATCATTTTATGTGCGAACACTTATAACTCCGTAGGCAGTCAATGTTTGTTAGCTGAAATGAAAAGTTTTCCAAATGAAAATAGTGACTACTCAATTCAGGAGAATCACACAACTTCAAAATGTGCAAAACTTAACTCACCAACCCCCTCCCCCATTACCCACACACCTCTCTTCCTATGCTTGCTGTCTCAGTAAACATCCCCATCAATCCCGATGCCCAAACTTGGAATCTGGGAATTTCCCTCTCTGGCAATATCCTGACATTTAATCAATCACCGAGCTCTGCTGACCACCCATGCCCCCTCGAACATCACTTCTTTTCATCTACTAATCCAGGCCACTCTCATCACAGGTGGAATTCTGAAAGAGTTATCTCATTGGTCTCCCTATTTTCTCCTTTTCCTTTCCAAACCATTCCTCATTTGTCAATCATCTAAGCCTTAAACTTTAAGGTACAATTCTGTCTATACATTTAAAAAAGCTAAAATGTAAAGTCTAAACTCTAGCAAGCAGTAATGCCACTAAGTCCTGTATGACTGGCCCCTTGCTAACCTATGCAGTTATATTTCTTGCTGTCCCCCAACTAGATGAAATGCAAAAATTCCCTGACAGACCAGACTCTTCTCCTTAACCTGGGCTCACTCTTAGCAACCCTGTCTATCCTTCAAATCCCAAGATCAGATTCCAGTTTCTTCAAAGACAGCCACCAGAGCAACAGTAGCTACAGGTTAGGTACTTCCATTTCTCCCACTGTACGCTGTACTTCCCAAATTCAATACTGGCCCCATCAGACTGAATGTTGTTCTCCTCCCCTTATCTGCAAACCCCAGGAAGGGTCCATGACTTTCTGGATTACTACAGTATTCCTCATTCTGAGGATAAATGCCTAGCACACAGAAAATGTTGGTCCAACACAGGACAACTAACTAGCAGCCTGTCAACTCTTTTAAACTAGTATTTTTCAAATACTAGTCATAAGCCACAAGCCATAGTGGGTCATGAAATCAATGTAGTGGATCACAACCACCACTTTTTAAAAAATAAAATGCAACAGAAAATATCAGAGTAGATCACAAGAAGTAGGGGTAAGCAGGATAAGCACTGTTTGTTCACTTGCTGAGACAGGGTCTCTGGTTCTCCATATAAACTGTAGTTCTTACTGGGTGTGGCCAAAAATACTGAAAAGCTGTACCCTGCTCCTTCTACTTTTCTTCCTCCTCCTTTAAGAAAGTTTTAAGACCCAGATAAATAAAAAATAATGCTCAACCACATGATTTTTTAGAAAAAAGACATTCTTACCTTGAGGATTTCCAGTAAGAACAATCTTTCTTAATTGCCTTCAATATGTGACAGTATATCTATATATACTCTTAATCTCTGCTGCCATATTATATTCTCAAAAAACTTCACATTTGAGTAGATGATGTATAGGCTAACTCTGCACCATAAGCCTTACTTTTAAGACTACTCTCTCATTATCTTTAGCCAACCTATCTGTATATCCATTAAAAAATATACCTAGCACTGCTTTTGTGGGGTATATTTAGCAGTAAGGTCAAAAACACTTAACACTTAATAAGCTCATACTATTTTACAGCAAGCACCACCCTAAGCGTTTTTAATATTTATTTATTTCGTTTAGTTACTAGGCTGTGCCTGGTCTCAGCTGCAGCATGTAGAATCTAGTTCCCCAACTGGGGATCGAACCTAGGCTGCCTGCACTGGGACCACGGAGTCTTAGCCAGTGGCCCACCAGGGAAGTCTCTATTCTAAGCACTTAATAAAGAGAACTTTCATTTATTCCTCACCATAATCCTACACATTGGGCACTACAGGTGAGGAAGCTGAGACAGAAAGAGTAAGTAACTGGCCTAAGGCTCACAGTTAACAAAGGCAGGCCTGGGATTTGAACTCCGCTGCTGCTAAGTCACTTCAGTCGTGTCCGACTCTGTGCGACCCCATAGACGGCAGCCCACCAGGCTCCCCCGTCCCTGGGATTCTCCAGGCAAGAACACTGGAGTGGGCTGCCATTTCCTTCTCCAATGCATGAAAGTGAAAAGTGAAAGTGAAGTCACTCAGTCACGTCCGACTCCTAGCGACCCCATGGACCGAAGCCTACCAGGCTCCTCCATCCATGGGATTCTCCAGGCAAAAGTACTGGGGTGGGGTGCCATTGAACTCCGCTAGTTGGACTCTAAAACCCGTTCTCTCAGCCACTCACTTTCCCAGTAGTGTACATTTTACTTTTTTCCCCCAGTAGTTTAAATTTTACATTCTCAACTAAATTACTCCTAATTGACGTTGGGGGCATTTATTTTAAAAGATGTACATTCAAAAACAAATGATATCCAAATTGTTCATAATAGGCCTTAAAACCTCAATATTTATTCTCTTAAATCCTTTTCAAGAACTGAGCAGTAATAAAAAATTTTCCCATTAAAATTTTAGAAGAAACCTACTATCCACCTAATTAAAAAAAATTATCTGCAATAGCCAATGTTTTAAATATTTCACATGTGGCATAATTTAAGTTTCAGCTTGCCCATTAATTTCTCTTAATGCCTTGCCATAGTGCGGGAAAAAAAATCAACTTCAGAAATTCTCAAAGGAGGAAATCTTAAAATTTAAATCACACCAAAGAATATGTCTTATTTTTCCATTAATTGTTGGGTGTAAGAACTGGCAGAATAACTCTTGAATTGTTTTTGTAAATATACCAGGAAGAAGCTTTTTACACTCCCACTTGTATCTGCAACATTCTTCCTACTCTTTTTCTCTCCTATTTACCGCTTACTGTTCTTACAAACCCACTGTGCACTAATATTCAACTTTTTGTTTTAATTCCCCTCCGTTGTACAGAACAGACTAAGGAGAAGGTTCAAAAGCAAAGTAAAACAGAAAACAATGCCAAAAGGCAACCAAGGCAGAAACCCTTTCCTCCTTCCCCTTCATCCAATTGCTGGACATGGCAATGCATTTCTTACCTCTGCAAAATAATGTGAATTCTAGCTGGAAAAGGGAACCCTACTGTAACACACACAAGACTTACAACTTAACAAACGTCATCTTACCTTACTGTCAACCACAGACAACTTTCTGGGAGCCCTATAAATGAACTTACAAAGTCTTGAGAATAAGCAATTGCCAGAATTTAAGGCACTTAAAATGTTTTGTAATTTAACTTAACACAAGGTCAGCAATACTTTGCTGGACTGAACAGCCATAACTCAAAAACTTCAGAAGCAGAACTCTCAAGCAAACCTTCATGCCCCCAAAATAAAATTAAAACATAGTTATCACCGGTGTAAGAGCTAGAAAGGAAAAGTCTCCAATCAAAAATATTTTCTTTGATGATAAACCACTAAGAAACAATAGTGTCCTGAGAAAGAAACAGACATTTAAAAAATCCTTGCCACACACACAAAAAATCCATTACGTACCATAATCTAGTGTTCAAATGCAGCTATAGCTATCCTTTGCCTTCAAAATGAAAATGGGCATAAAATCCAAGCTAATTCTGACACAGAGTACACTGTAGAGCCACAAAACTGTATCAAGACCAGAAAGAGCCTATAAATATACCAGATCATGCTGTTATGCCTCTTTCCAGACTCTGTCCATACAGCATCCAGTGTACACAAAGCAGTGCTAGAACACGTCCAGTGAGCAATGAAGGCAACGTTATCATCCCCATCTTTCCCGTCACTCAAGGTATTACCAGAAACAGCTTCAAGAAATATTTGCAGGACTTACGTATTAACTATTCTGGTCAATAATTTTACCAAAACAATTTTTTTTACAAATGCTTTTATGATATAGGGCGGTAACAGACGTGGTAGGACAGAAAGTCATTCGATTTCTCAAATAATTCTGATCTAACCATATCAAGTTACGTAAAAATTTCAACAGATCATGTGCGAATATTGAGACAAGACCATAAAGATGCAAAAGCTCTAATTCTCTTTCTCCTCATTTTGACATGTAAAACTTGAACTTAATTCAAGCTACTATAATCAACCTGGAAAATCTTTTAGAAGAATCTCGGAGAATTAACTAAGTCATTTTCATTCTGCATCAGTAGATAACCTTAGAAGTTCAAATTTGGAGATTCAAGCACTAATTTTGTTTTGTAATGCTTTAGCACGTCAACCCAATTGTGCTCCAACTTTCTTCCCTATAAAACTGGCACACGCAAACACTCCTGGCAGGTACACGTACACTATTAAAACTGCAAGCCTCAACCATCTGAAAGTTTCTGGAGTCTAGAATTCGGGGATCATTTTGAACAGTTCTAGATAAAATCAATCAGTAAGTACTGAGGCATAATTTACATTCACATTTATAAACTACCTAGGGTGGCAACTCTAAAAATGCAAAAGTTACAAGTTTAAAATGTAAAGTTTTAAAAAGTGAAGTGTTTTTATTAAAGTTACCTGCAAACTTAAAACTACACTGTGCTGGATGTAAAAAACAATCAATCGATAGAAATACAATGGTGCCCAATGTGAAGTTCACAGGGGGACAGTATATTCTTAATGCTCATTCTCCTTCCTCCAGCCCCAATCAAAAAATCCAGACTGGTTAGGATTAAAAATCAGACACCAAACAATTCCTGGATTAGAATCTTAAGTGGGGCGGGGCAGGGGTACAAAAATCAATCTTCACTACAAAATTTAGAGAAAAGTAACTAAGATAAACTCTTAATACTAAGACTGAGTTAAATCTCAATGCTGAGGAATTTTTTTAAATATAAAAACCTACTTGATACATTTAGTACTCTTACAATTATTCACAGGTATTTCAAGTAGCAAAACAGTTTCTGTGTATAAGTCAGGTGAAACACTATCAAAGTAAGTTAAAGTTACCAAGTACACAGATCAACCTGAAAAGAAGTACCTGAACAACAGAGCAGTCTCCCTTTCAGGCCTTGCAGTACTACCAAGACTGAACTGCTTAAATGAGGAATCAGCAAAATAGTGCAGGTAAAAAGTTTTCTTTGCAATATCCCCAAGTCACTGGCTAACTCAAATCTATTACCATATTACACAAAAACTAAACAGCAAAAACTACCACAGTACACAAAAACTAAAGAAACAACACACAAATCTACAGGTGGAAAATGAGTCTAAAGGTAATCTGAAAGTCGTCCTGAGCGACATTTTAATATGCGCAAAGGAGTATGATACTCAATACGTGTATGAATTCTGAGGGAAAAAACAGGTTAAAAAAAATAATCCCTGAAGACTACACAAACTTCAAGGAATGAGGACAGATCAAAGTTCATGTACTGTCAATGTTACAAGCGTGAAGCAGAAAGAACTCTGCAAAAATCCTCAATCTTTGCAGGTTATCTTAAACTCAGGATACATCTTATAAAAGCAAAAAATCCAAAGCATTTTGCCATATCCTTACATTTTCACCCACTGAAAGGAAACCTACTTAGAACCATGCTTTAGAAGTTCTCTACAAACTCAAAGGGTACATTTAACTCCATTATGCACTACCACTGGCAGATGGAGGGATGACGTTGAGCCTGTTTTCTCAGGGTGTTAAAGAGATGCTCCGTAGTAAAGGGGAACATCTTGTAGACTGTCAGATGGCCAGCCCTTCTTCGTCTTCATTATCCTGGCACCTCAAACAACTATGACAGCCAAAAAGAAGGTCGGTGCCCATCAGGATAGCACCAAACTCACTGTGAGAAGGGAATGATACAAGTCTCATTTCTCTTGACAAAAGGCTGGTCCACAACTGAGTGAAGTAAAAAATTTGAAGTTTTTTTAAACTGCAATCTGGATCCCCATACATTGTTTAAAGTGTAAAAAGGCAAAACCCACAGATACAAAACTTAACACACATTTTAAATTCTTGTATGATCAGTTTATGTGGGCAGTTCTTGATTGGGACTCTCTCAATTTCTAGTCTTGATTTTCAAGTACATAACTCCATAGAATCAGTTAACCTCCCAACTCTTACCAAAGAGAAAGTAACTACAAATTGCAAAGAAAATGCCTCTGCTCTCTTCCAACCTAAATCCCCAGAATTTCAGACATTTTGGTCTGGCACCCAAGAAATGAGAGAGATAAAATGAACTGCGCTCCATATTGATTTTTAAAGCAAATAAGGGGGCGGAGGGAGCTAGGAATGGTTAGTAAAATAATTCATACCAAATTTCAGCTTTGACGTTTAACTTCACATCAAGCCTGAAATCCTGGATCTCACACACACAAACAAGTAAAACCAAGAATTTTTACACCTTCATCCGCAACAGAAAATCTTATGCAAAAAGGAATTCTTGAAGAGTAGTAGAAAGTAAAGGAAACAGGACAAGTAACGATCAGGAAGAAAGAATTCACAATTCCTCACTTAACCACAAATTACAACTAAAAGTGCAAAAAAAAAAAAGCCCTTACACTCAAATGCACTAGCATTTCCAAAATTAAACTGCATGATAACGACAATAAAGGCCATTTTTACAGCACCACTGAAGAGCCCTAATTCCAGAACACACATCGATATGACATAGTGTGGCAACGAATGTTTAGGAAGCAATGAAAATGGTTCGGCTACTGGACGCCTTCGATCAGCTCATTCAAACACCTTTAAAATCAATCAAGAGGCAGAGAACTAAGAAGAGAGAAGAAAATATGGACGAATAAAGGTGCAGCGAGCAGAAATGATTGAGGAGGAGGTGGAAGGCCAGGGCTCCCGAGACTAACCTGTGCCATCGCTGGCGGACGCCGAGAGGGCCGGAGATGAGAGTTTAGGCCGCTTGGCTGAAGGCGGCCCCGGTTCCACGACATTCTCGGCCATTTTTAATTCTTTCGGAGATACGGGCGAGGAAAAGGAGAATCCTCGGGAAATCTCTTCTTCAGCCCGGGGTCCCCGCCCGGATCCCGGGGGGGTGGGCTTAGGGGGCTCCGCCGGCCCCCGAAGGGGGTGGGGGGAAGTTCCTTTTTCTCTCCGCCGGATCGCGGTGGCTGAAGAGGGATGTGGACTCGATAGAAAAGGTAGGGGCAAGTGCGAGGGGCCGGGCAGGCCCGGAGGAGGGCACAGGCACACAAATGCGCCGAGCGCGTCCGCTGCGGCGAATCCCCGAGAACTCGCGACTCTAGAGGCGCAGTCCCCGGCCCGCCACGGCCGGCCGCTGCCCAGCCGAGGTCTCTCGGAGCTCCGCCGCCGCCGCCATCAGCTTCTTCCTCCTCGGCGCTGTCCTCCTCCTTCTCATCGCCACAAGGAGGCGGGGGCGAAAAGCGGGGAAAGGAGGAGGCGACAAGAGACACTCACCTCCTCCCGGTGCCCCCTCCCGGACCTGAGCCCCCACCCTCCGAACCCTCCTCCTCCTGCTGCCGCCGCGCTCCGCGCCGCCGCCGCCGCACCGGCCCCTAATGGCCGCAGAGAGCTCGCCGGAGCTGAGAGCCAGGCTGGCGCCGCCGCCTCACATCGCGCGGCGGAGGCGCGGCGAGGACGCCGGGCGCGGAGCTCGGCGGCCCAGAGGGCCGAGGGGGGCCGGGCTGAGCAGCGCCGCCTGTCCGCGCCGACGCCGAGCCCACCGAGAAGGCCCCGCTTCTGGCGAGCGGCGCAGGCGGCTTCCTCTCGCGCCGCGCTCTCTCCTCCTTCGCCCTCCCCTCCCGCGGAAAATAAATAAATCGGCCGCCGCTACGGCCCCCACCCTCGGCGGCCAGGTGCCTGGAGCACCCGCCCCCCGGGGCTCCGCTCGGGGCCGCCCTCGACGGCGGGCGAAGGCGCCGCGGGGCGCGGGGTTATGTAATGGTCCCCCCCTTAGGCGTCGACGCCGGCCCGGCTCCGGGGCCGCGGTGGGGGTGTGTGCGGGCGGGAGGGGGCTGGGGGTCGCCTCAGCCCGTGCGCCCCGGGCCCCCTGCCACTGTCTCGGCCCCCTGCCGCCTCTCTCCGGCCCAGCTCCCCTCCGCACTCTCGCTCCCGCAGTTCGCACTCAGCCCGGCGTCCCGCTTGCCCACTCTCGCCCGCTCCCTCTCGCCCTCTCTCCCCCCCAAGCCTAGCACACAAACAAGATGGCGGCTGTTGTTTCTTCCCTCTGCCGAATCCTCCTTACAGGCTAGCGGTAGCAGCGGCGGCCGGAAATGAGCCAAGGGGGGGGGGTGAAAAAAAGGGGAGGGGTTGGGCCTCCGGAGGGAGGTGGTAGGGGCGGGGCCTGGGCCCGAGCCGCTCACACAATGGGGGAAGAGGAGCCGGGGGGCGGGGCCGGGTCAATCACGGGATCCGCCCAAGGCCCCAACGCGGTTGGCGCTTCCGCAAACTCCCCCGGAGTCACCCGGTGGCTCCCTTTAAAGGGGAGGATTTCGGGGGGGGGGTCAAGGGCGGGCTTGGGATCTATTTTCAGTCGGTGGACATTTACGGGGGAAGGTGCCTGGGTTGGGTCTTTGCGTAGGAGATCGGTGGGAACTGGATGGCGGGGTGACGGGGCAGCGCAGCTACTCAGGGAAGGCGACCAGTCGCCACACAGGTGGCCGAAGAGGAGCGCCTTGGGGATGGCACTGCGCCCGGGGCCCTTGGGAAGCCAGTCTTCCCAGCCCTGTTAATTTATTAGGCAGGGGTACCCCGCCGCTCAGTATTCCAGGCCACAGATCGTGCGTTCCTCTCCGTCGCTTTCCCAGGGATCCCATCCAAAAATCACACCAACTACGAGTTGTTTCCTTTTTCTTTTAATGTTAGGTTTTTTTGACAATGAACATATTTTATTTTGATAATCAGGAAACAAAAATCACAGCAGTGGGAAGATTTTTTAAGACCAAATCTACTAAACTCTTTTCTTGCCCACCACGTGTACACATGCCCCTACCAGGCGGCACTCTCACCAGAGGAGCGTTGAATTATTTTTCTGAACGCATCCAGGACCTGATGACATTTTAGGGTTTCTTTTAATTCGCTCTCGATAAAACAGCTTTAAAAAAAAAAAAAAAGGCCATGTTTAGGCAGTGCTTTAAAGATAATGTAATTATGGGGAAAATGATGGAGGAAAATGCTTGAATATAAATAAAATGTGTTTATGACATCAGTTTTGCAGAGGAAGGCCTCACCAGCATTCGTACGTACATGTTACAGGATTTCTCTGTGTTTGGCCTTGGGTAAATTGATGGCAAAGTCTCCCCAAAGAAACCCCTAAACCAGTTTCTATGGAGATAGTTAAAAACTTTTAAACATGTTTCAGATCTCCTGCTTCTTAGATAATGTTTCCTTACTGTCAAGTTTACTTTGATTTTTGTTCAGTTCAGTTGTTCAATCGTTCAGTCCTGTCCAGCTCTTTGCAACCCCGTGAATCCCAGCACGCCAGGCCTCCCTGTCCATCACAAACTCCCGGAGTTCACTCAGACTCATGTCCATTGAGTCAGTGATGCCATCCAACCATCTCATCCTCTGTCGTCTCCTTCTCCTGCCCCCAATCCCTCCCAGCATCAGATTCAGTAGATGTTGTTTATTGCCTTTTAAATGAAGTATTAGGAGAATAAATAAGAACCTAGAAGTGAAAATCTTAATAAAGCAATTCAGGTTGCCAACAGGGATGAATTCTGTCCTGTGACTTCAGACCTTATTTACCCCAAACTGCAGTAGAAAGGGCGGAGAAGGCAATGGCACCCCACTCCAATATTCTTGCCTGAAAAATCCCATGGATGGAGGAGCATGGTGGGCTGCAGTCCATGGGGTCGCTAAGAGTCCGACATGACTGAGCGACTTCACTTTCACTTTTCACTTTCATGCATTGGAGAAGGAAATGGCAACCCACTCCAGTGTTCTTGCCTGGAGAATCCCAGGGACGGGGAGCCTGGTGGGCTGGCGTCTATGGGGTCGCACAGCGTCGGCCACAACTGAAGCGACTTAGCAGCAGCAGCAGTAGAAAGGCAGGCAAATTGAAAAGGGCAGTACCGACTTACCTTAAAGTTGTTATAGGATGGATTCACCTTGTTGGGCTAAAGTCAGAACTGGCCTTCAGGAATAATTCAGTTCTCTTTAGTAGTTTATATCCGCGTTCACAGTAAAGAGGACAGAGGGAAAAAATATGCACAACACCTGGAAATTTTGCCCATCATTTCCTCCTGAGAGGTTTCTCATCTGATTTTTTTTGAAGAGTTCATGACTTATGGGGAAAGTTTTGCCTTGTTTGCAGATGGTGCAGCTTGAGGCTAAACAGCATTCAAACATCCCTGGCCCACCTAGCCCCAAATACCATGGGACTTGGTATGGAACACCTATTAGAGAAGATCCTGTGAAACATCTCAGGGGAAAATTCTGCAGAGAGTAGTCAGGGGCCATGGACCTGGCAAAGGGAAGACTCTGCTGTAAACCGGGAATTCTAATTCCCCGCCCTTCTCTCCAGGCAATTGACTCCTCTGGGTCTTCACCCTGAATCTGACACTGAAGCCAGCCATGTTGCAAGTGACTGAAGGAATTTTATCACACAAAATGCGATCAGGGTGAAAACTTCACATGTTTCCAAAAACACGGAATTGAATCTTCAGCCTGGATTATATCTAGCCTAATCAAATGAAAATTTAATCAAATGCGGAGTGCCACGTGTAAATGAAGAGTACATTCATAAAGAAGTTGCCTGCTGGTAGCTGGGTGGTGGGAGAGTGGGGGACACACGCTAGGCAGTATAGACGGGAAGGTAAGAAGTCAGTCAGGACGGGGTTTAAATCCTGACTGTCACTTGGCAGCTGTGTGGCTTGGTTCCTCGTTGGTAAAGTGGACTTCTTGATTAGACTTACTTTACTGTTTGGTGGACGAAATGTGATAATTTATGAATAATGTTTATCACGGTGCCTAGAATATAGCAAGTACTCAGTACACCTTAGTTGTTTCTCGTCATTCCTTCTAAAAGGGAAGAGGTCTTACCTAATTCAGAGAGTTGCTGGGAGAATGCAGATGAGATCACTGCATGTAAGGTGATTAGGCCTGCATGTCAGGCCTGGCTATCACTCCTGAGCTACCACACTCCTCCGTAGTCAAAAGGAAATGTCTCACAGGGTCATCCAACTCCTTTTAAGACTTTCTCGGTTCACCTTGAAACCCTCTGATCACTAATTCAGCTTTCCAGATGCCCTAATTGCCAAAAGAAACATCTAAACATTGGGGATTCCCAGGTAGCTCAGTGGTAAAGAATCCACCTGCCAGTGCGGGAGATGCAGGAGACAAGGGTTCAATCCCTGGGTTGGGAAGATCTCCTTGAGGAGGAAATGGCAACCCACTCCAGTATTCTACCCACTCCAGTATTCTTGGCTGGAGAATTCCATGGACAGAGGAGCCTGGTGGGCTACGGTCCATGGGGTTGCAGAGTTGGACATGATTGAGCACAAACACATAGATAATGGCCACAAGAATAGAAGTAGATGTTACCGCAGAGTGTATCCATCAGTTGCATCTGGTCGAGATACTACCCCTATGACCCGCTGGCACTGTAGCTTAGTTCTCCCCTGCCCCCTTTCCCCAGGATCTATACCTTTTGTTTTGTGTTTCTTATTCCTATGAATAACCCCACTATCCCTCTATCTGTGGATGGATATCTGGGCACCATCCATGAGTCCACATAGTCTTCTTCCCTGTTCCTTCTTCCTCACACCAAGTCATCAAGCCCTATGAATACTACTTCCTGAATTATCTTCCAAATTGAGGATGTTGAACCACGTGCAAGTATCACCTATTCACAAAAATTAAAGCGAACTCTTACAGGTGTGGGCTCAACAAAGTTTTTTCCAAAGCACTTGTCATCAAGGGAAAAACAGTTCACAAACTTGGGTTGCTCCTGCAAATGTGAACATGCACGGGGTGGTGAAAGTGACTGTACACCCATTACAAGGAATTATCGATTGATATATGTAAAATGTTGTCCACATTTGCAAGAACGCATTTTTTTATACCACTCATTTAATAAGATCTATTCTTAAAAAAATTTTTTTTGTGATAGCCGATTTTGGCAAGGATGGGCTTCCCTGTCTCAGACGTAAAGAATCTGCCTGCAATGCAAGAGACACAGAACACGCGGGTTTGATCCCTGGGTCAGGAGGCTCCTCTGGAGGAGGAACTGGCAACCCACTGTATATTCTTGTCTGGGAAATTTCATGGACAGAGGAGCCTGGTGGGCTACAGTCCACGGGGTCACAGAGTCGAACACAAGTTAACAACTAAATAACAACAACAATTGGCAAGGATATGGAGAATTGTGGCTTTGATAAACTGTTAGTGGGGATAGAGCAAGGTACAAATGTTTAGATTCATACCAAATGTTTACAGACTTTGAAAATTCCAGTGTGTCTAGGATGTATTATACAAGTACACAGAGATGAGAATATCCCTCACCCAAAAAGGGGAAACAAACCAATTGCCTATCTCTATGTGAATGTTTTAAAAAGCAAAACAAAATGCTATGGATATGTTTCCACTTATATAAAGTACCTGGAGCAGTCAAATGCATAAAGACAGAAAGCAGAATGGAGCTTGCCAGGGGCTGGGGGAGGAGGAATGGAGAAAGTAAAAGTGAAATTCACTCAGTCGAGTCCAGCTCTTTGCGACCCCATGGTCTATACAGTCCATGGAATTCTCCAGGCCAGAATACTGGAGTGGGTAGCCTTTCCCTTCTCCAAGGGATCTTCCCAACCCAGGGATCAAACCCAGGTCTCCCGCATTGCAGGTGGATTCTTTACCAGCTGAGCCGCAAGTGAAGCCCAAGAATACTGGAGTGGGTAGCCTAACCCTTCTCCAGCGGATTTTTCCAACCCAGGAGTCAAACTGGGTCTCCTGCATTGCAGGCAGATTCTTTACCAACTGAGCTACCAGGGAATATACATTTTTTTTTTTTTTTTTTTTTTACCACAATACAAAACAATCAAACAGCCTTACAATGATGGGATATTATGTGGTCATTTAAAAACTAGTAGGTAGATATGTACTACCATAGAAAGATATCCATATTACTAAGGACAAGGAGAAAATGATAAGACAGCAGGTAAAGAATGGCTCTATGTTTACAAATGTTATTAATGATAATAATGGGAGTGAATACACACCTAACTCTTACCAGTGTCGGAGTGAGAGCTTTCATTCTGCAGTATGAATTTCTGTGGTGTGTGACATCAGAGCCCAAAAGTGTTTTTTCAAAAGCCTTCAATAGTTCCTCTTTATCGTGAGGGCAAAGTTTCATGTTCAGGAAATGGCTCTTGCCCACCTGTCTTATTCCTTTCAACTTCCCTCCTTGCAGCCAAGTGGAATTATTTCTGTTCTGTTCGTGCCGTGGTTTCTCTGTGCCTGGGACAGTCATACAAATATTCTTTCTGTCTGAAACACTCACCACCCTCAGCTCTTTTCCCCATCTAATTGCCAATTCACCCTTCAGATCTCAGCTTACACGCCCATTTCCACTAAGGTCCTCTCCAGTCCCTGACTCCTCCCAGGGCCTCCATGGCCAGTATCCTATACTTCTGAATTGCCCCACATTACACGTGGTTACAGTCCTTGTTGGTCTTTCCCTGTGATAGTGAGAAGGGTGACCATATGGTCCATTTCTCTCTCCCCAGCTCCTAACTCAAGTGGTGGTTTAGTCGCTAAGCCGTGTCCGACTCTTGCGGCCCCAGGGACTGTAGCCTGCCAGGCTCCACTGTCCATGGGATTCTCCAGGCCAGAATACTGGAGTGAGTTGCCATTTTGTTCTCCAGGGGATCTTCCCGACCCAGAAATCGAACCTGGGTCTCCTGCATTGCAGGCAGATTTTTTACCAACTGAGCTACAAGGGAAAGCAAGAACTCAACTCAAATTTCTTGAACAAATGAATGGATATCATTGACTTGTGAATCTGGTCTGGGTGGGCGGGTCTCCCTTCCCACCCTCATCTGCTCTAATGCAACAGGGAGGACTTTCTGGCCCTGAAAAGGACTTGGTCTTTTTTTTTTTCTTTTTTCCCGTCCATCAAGATGCCAGTCTATCTTCCTCTCTCCTGGCATGTTGAATATCTTGACCAAATTATTTACAATTACAACAGAAGAAGAATAAGTGTTTGTATTCATTGATGATCTAGGAAGCTTGACTCTAAGACAAGTGAAATGTCCTGTACAGGACCCCAAACTGAGGCAAGGGCAAGGCTTGCTTGACCGTAGGTCTTCCAACCCCACATCCAAGCTTCTTACCACTGAACCTTTGGGGTGGGAAGCACTGATTCTAGGAACTGCCACAGAATTCAGAGCCAATGCATGTTTGTTGAGTGAATGAATGAATAAAGGAAGAAGACAGTGGTATACATAAACACACAGTCACAATGTCTTTTCTATAAAATAAGAACACAGACTGCCAAAGCCACAAAAACAACCATAGAATGTGTAATAAGTGGCCATGTCATTAGGCATGGTGTCCCACCGCCAGGACTGAAGTGGACTAGCAGAGCCTGAAAGGTACCTGCATTCTTCATACCTGAACCAACCTTTCCTGAGCATCTTCTCTGTGCCCAGCACTTTGCTGGATACTGCAGATTTCAACAAGGGAAAAACCACTATTCCTGTCCTCTGGGCACGCTGTCTATTTGGAAAGAAACTCATGTAAGTTAATAGTTCCTGGACAGAGTGATAGAGGCTCTCTCAAGGCAAACAAAGATGGATAATTCATGAGCGAAAGCATTTGTCACATTGGTGTCTCGATGTTGCTCACCAAGGCTGGAGCATATGCTAATGAGAACAGTCAGGGAGGAGAAGATCCCGAAAAAGTGGGCCTGACCTGGCCAGGCCACAAAGGGTCTATGTGTCATGCCAGGAAGTTTGGGCTGAGACCTAAGTCCTGCTTTTTTGTTTGGGTTTTGTGGCCATTTGATCTCTAAATTAGCACATATGTACAGTAATTCAGTGGAATATTAAAATATGTTAGTAGTATTGCAGATGAAAAGCTGATTGACTGCACAATAAGAAAAACCATGACCTAAAATGTGGTACTTCATATTCTAAAAGGGTGCTCCAAAGGATGGCAAAAGAGACAGATATGCAAATAAGATGTTTTCAGTGCCTGGTACCCCTAAGCTGAGGGTAACTTGCCACAACGCGTGGGCCTATCAGACTGTGACTTTACCTAAAGGATCTCAAAATAGCTCTGCTCTCTGCAGCAGGCAAGCTTCTGCTCTCTGCCGCAGTAGCTCATTCTTTACTATTGTTGCTATGTGACAAACTATTGGCTCTCAGTGTTAATCCAAGCTTGCTAGAGAAGGAGGGCGGGCAGAGGACTCTGGGAGAAGCATCTTTCGAATCTAATGGAACAAACGTGTCCTGAGCATTTCCCAGGTACCCGTATGGTACCTGAGCCTGAAGATATAGACACCCAGTTCAGTTCAGTGGCCCTTTATTCAATAGCTTTTACATTGGAGGTCTGGGCTGGGCTCCAGGGATACAAAGATAAATAAAATTCATATGGTTTCTGCCCCCAGTCTCACTATCTAATGGGAGAGATAGTTTTGTTAACAGAAAACTACAACCTACATGCAAAATGCAATGAGAGGACTTCCCTGGTGGTACAGTGGATAAGAATCTGTCTGCCAATGCAGGGAATACGGGTTCGATCCTTGGTCTGGGAAGATTCCACATGCCATGGAGGAACTAAGCCCATGCATCACAATTATTGAGCCTGAGCTCTAGAGCCAGGGAGCCACAACCACCGAAGCCCGTGCACCATAGAGCCAGCAAGTTGCAACTACTGAGCCTTTGTGCCGCAACTATTGAAGCCGGAGCACCTAGAGCCTATGCTCTACAACAAGAGACATCACCGCATGAGAAACCTGGGCACCACCATGAAGAGTAGCCTCCACTTGCTGCAACTAGAGAAAGCCCTCGAACAGCAACGAAGACCCAGCGCATACAAAAATAAATAAATAAAAATTTTGAAAAAAGATGCAACGAAAGAGGCTTGGTACTATCTGGACACTTGGGGGGCAGGGTTCATCAAGTGAATTCAGCTTTGGACAGGGTGATCTGCTATGGAGTGAAAGAAATAAGAAATGTGAATATATTAATAATAGATTGATTACAGTTCTCTGCAGTGAAGGCTAACTGGTTGATGGTATGACTACCTTCGCCTGGAAGTTGTGATGTCCCTCTAGGAGACAGCCTAGGAGCTGAATCTGGAATGCTTCAGAGTGGTTATCCTTGTTTTTTAAAAAGGAAGAGGCCTATGTGAAAGAGTTAAACAACTCCTTTTTGGCTCTGTAGTCCAGGCACAGGTAAGGGAAGAGTGCCCAGAACTGGCGCAGCGCACATTATAAAGCTCAAGCCTGGACAATGGCCCACTGGTAAAGTGGCTTACAGTGGAGCTGAATGTACCACCTGGTGACATAAGGTGTTTTGAGGTGCTGAGGTCATCAGAAGCAGATAAGATAGCAAACCTGGTGTTTTCCCCACTCTGCCAACCTACAGACATCTCATTCCACAAGACTCAGGTGGAATACCCTCCTTGTCTTCCTACCTGCAGCCTCATGGCAGGTTTATTCTTTGCACTATTTCTTTCTCTTTTTAAAAATGTATTTATTTATGGCTGTGCTGGGTCTTAGTTGTGGCATAAGGGGTCTTTAGCTGCAGCATGGGGGATCTTGTTCCCTGATCAGGAATTGAACCCAGGCCCCGTGCTTTTGGAGCACAGAGTCTTAGCCACTGGACCACCAGGGAAGTTCCTCTTGGCACTATTTCTTTGGTTCATCTTGGCATAAATCAAAGACAGAGAAACTTCAGATCAGATCAGATCAGTCGCTCAGTCGTGTCTGACTCTTTGCGACCCCATGAACTGCAGCACACCAGGCCTCCCTGTCCATCACCAACTCCCGGAGGTCACTCAGACTCACATCCATCGAGTCAGTGATGCCATCCAGCCATCTCATCCAGAGAAACTTCAAGTTAGGTCCAAATCAGTCTTCTCACCTGTCCTGAATTTTAATTAAATTCTGTGCTTTGACCCAGTTCAGCTTTCCAGGTAAGGGAAACAGACTCTACAAAGGCCCAGTGAAGTCACTCTTGCTGTAGCTAAAAGTGTGTGAAAATGAAAGTTGCTCGGATCGAATCCAGGTCTGCCATGTTGCAGGCATATTCTTTACCAGCTAAATAGAAGATTCACGAAGTCATTTATTAGTTTATCGGAAATGATTTGAATTGGCTCTTCACGCGGCAAACAAAGGGTTAACTTATCCACAGGTCTTTTGCAAATAGATAAAGGAAAAAAATAAAATAGAAAAGTATCGGGGAAAAAAGATCTTCCCAAACAATAAACAGTTGTGACTGACAAGCGCTAAGGTGACTCCCAGTAATTCCCACCTCCTGGTTGGTGTCCATGCCTCGGTGTAACTCCCTCTCCTTAAGTGTGGGCAGAATGTGTGACTCACTTGTAACCAGTAGAATATAGCAAAGATAATGGGAGGACACTCCCAAAACATGCTGTGTTACCTATGACTGCATTTAGAGCAGCCTCACTGGGAAGCCCACCTGGCAAAGTGGTCTCAAGGAATTGGGACAAACACCTGAGCCCTCAGTCATACTAAGGGCTACATACTCAGCTACTAAGAAATAAGTTCTGCCAACCATCTGAATGAGCTTGGAAATAGATTCTTCCCCATGTGAGCCTCCCAATGAAAATACTGCCCAGTCCTTGTGCAGCCCTGGGAGACCCTGAGTCAAGGACTCAGCTAAGCTATGCCTGCACTCCTGACCCACCTAAGTTCAGTTCAGTTCAGTCACTCAGTCACGTCCGACTCTGTGACCCCACAGACTGCAGCACGCCAGGCCTCCCTGTCCATCACCAACGCCCAGAGTTTACTCAAACTCATGTTCATTGAGTCAGTGATGCCATCCAACCATCTCATTCTCTGTCGCCCCCTTCTCCTGTCTTCAATCTTTCCCAGCATCAGGGTCTTTTCAAATGAATCAGCTCTTAGCATCAGGTGGCCAAATATTGGAGTTTCAGCTTCAACATCAGTCCTTCCAATGAACACTCAGGATTGATCTCCTTCAGGATGGACCCACCAAAACTGAGATAATAAAGGTATGTATTGTTTAAAGCCACTAAATTTGCTACTTGTTATGTAGTAATAGATCAAGAAAGAAAATACCAACAAAACTTGTTTTCTTTAATGCAAATATATTTTTAAGTGAGTAATATATTAACATGGTTTAACACTATGAAAGGTATCTTTTTTTTCTTCTTTTTTTTAAAAAAAAATATTTATTTATTTGGCTGTACTGGGTCTTAGTTCAAGCATGTGGGTTCTAGTTCCCTGATCAGGGATCCAACCTGGGCCCCCTGCATTGGGACCATGTGGTCTTAGCCACTGGACCACCAGGGAAGTCCCCAGAAGTATCTTTTTCTTCCTGCTCTTGCTCCTCAGTGACCAACTGCCTCATTCCAGTGATGATCTTTGTTACCAGTTTCTTCCATAAGCTCCCAGAGCTGGTCAGTGCATAGATGAGGAAATAAATGTCTATTTCTTTATATTTTTAAAACTTTTTCTTTTTAATTAAGTGGTATTATACACATGTCATTCTGAACTTCTTTTATTTTTTTTTATCATGCCCACAGAGGAGTGTATGAAACATATACGTACATTTTAAAGACGTAGCCAAAGCTGGCGGAACCATCATCCACACAGTGAAATAAAATAAAGCCAGCATCTCAGCAGTGCTTTTCTCTATTTGTGGTGAGTGGGGGCTACTCTCTAGTTATGGCGCTTGGTCTTCTCCTTGCAGTGGCATCTCTTATTGCAAAGCATGGTCTCTGGAGCCGGAGGAGTCAGTAGTTGTGGCACTTGGTCTCTGGAGCACAGGCTCAGTAGATGTGGCACACAGGCTTCGTTGCTTTGCATCATGTGGGATCTTCCCAGATCAGGGATTGAACCCATGTCTCCTGTATTGGCAGGTGGATTTTTTACCACCGAGCAACCATGGAAGCCCTTCTTTATCTTTTTAATGTAGTTTTTCCTCCTGTGTTTGCATCCTCAGACACTGTACAGAAGTGTAGCTCCACTTGTTTTTGACCTTTATATAAGGTGAGTCATGTTCTTCTTTTGTGACTTATTTAGCTTGCATTTTTATGCAACTCAGCTATGTGGATGCATGAAGCCGTGATTCCTTCATTCTGTTACTGTATGGTTTTCCACTGTTGTGGAGATTTATTTTTTCTAAAATATTATATATGTTATTTTTAATTATTAAACATTAAAATACTTTTATTAAAAATTATAAAAATGAGTAAACAATTTATTTTCTACTTTACTAGAATGGATAGTTAAGGTTTTACATTTTTTTTTCTAGTAGAAACAGTTTTGCCCTGAAATTCCTTTATATAACTTATCTGGTACACATGGGCAAGACTTTTTCAAGGACCATAGATGACAAGAGTAGAATTTCTGGGATATAAGGCATTCATATCTTCAGTTTTTCTGAGCAGTTTATCAATTTACACTCCTGCCAGAAGTCTGTGAGAGTTCCTATTCTCCACATCATCGGGGACATTTGGTATTGTCAGACTTCTTAATTTGAGCTACTCTGGTGAGTATACAGTGCAGTCTTGGTGTGATTTTAATTCATATTTCCCTTAATGCCCATTTGGATATCTTCTTTTATGAAATGCCAGTTCAAGTTTTGTTTATTTTTACACTGTTTTTTTTTTTTTTTTTTTTGCTGTTCTGCACAGTATATGGGATCTAGTTCCCCAATCAGGGAACGAACCCATGCCCTAGTGTGGAAGTGTGGGCATCCTGACCACTGGTGCATCAGAGAAGTCCCCAGTTCAAGTTTTCATTCAGTTTTCTGTCAGTTCGTTTGTCTTTGTCTGATTGATGATCTGTAATTTCCCACTTTGTCATTTGTCTTTTAACTTTGCAAATGGGATGCTCACCCTCAGTTATAAAAAGAGATGACAAAACTATGACGGCGTTCTTTTTGCTATTACCAGATTAGCCAGAGATCAGGGAGTCTGGTAATATTGTGCTGACAAGCATGTGAAGGATATATAGCAGTACATTACACACGGGTGTGTAAACTAGCGAACTTCAAGACTAGCTTGGCACATCTAGCACACAGTGAAATGCAGGTGTGGTTTGACACCAGCCATTTCATTTCTAGGAATTTATCCTATGACACACAGACAGTCCCCAGCTTCTGATGGTTCAACCTTGGGATGGTGTGAAAGCAACATTCATTCAGTAGAAAGCATACTTCAAACTTTGAATTTGGGTCTTTTCCCAGGCTAGCGGTATTTGGGAGAAAATTCGCTCAGGATACTGGTCAGAGCAGCAGCCACAGCTCCCAGCCAGGCACATGATCACCAGGGTAAACAACCGATATGCCTACAACCATTCTGAACCCAGACAGTCATTCTGTTTTTCACTTTCAGTACAGTTTTCAAAAAATGACATGAGCTAGTCAACACTTTATTATTAAATAGGCTTTGTGTTGGATAGTTTTGCCTAGCTGAAGGCTAATGTAAGTGTTCTGAGCGTGTTTAAGGTTGGCTTGGCTAGGCTTGATGTGTTTTTAAGGAGTATTAAATGCATTTTTTATAAAGATGTATTTATTGTATTTATCTTATTTATGGCTGTGCTAGGAGAAGGCAATGGCACCCCACTCCAGTACTCTTGCTTGGAAAATCCCATGGATGGAGGAGCCTGGCAGGCTGCAGTCCATGGGGTCGCTAGAGTCGGACACGACTGAGCGACTTCACTTTCTCTTTTCACTTTCATGCACTGGAGAAGGAAATGGCAACCCACTCCAGTATTCTTGCCTGGAGAATCCCAGGGACGGGGAAGCCTGGTGGGCTGCCGTCTATGGGGTCGCACAGAATCGGACACGACTGAAGCGACTTAGCATAGCATAGCATAGCATGGCTGTGCTGGGTCTTTGTTGCTGCATTTGGGCCTTCTGCAGTTGCAGCAAGTGGGGGGGGTCACACTGTAGCTGCAGTGTGCAGGCTTCTTGTTGCAGTGGCTTCTCTTGCTGCAGAGCACTGGCTCTAGGCACACAGGCTTCCATAGTTGCTGCACGTGGGTTCAGCAGCTGTGGCCTATGGGCTTAGTTACTTCTCCGCATGTGGGGTCTTCCAGGATTAGGGATCAAACCCATGTCTCCAGCATTCGCAGGCAGATTCTTTACCACTGAGCCACCAGGGAAGCCCTAAAGGCACTTTTGACTTACAATATTCTCAACTTATGGTGGGTTTCTAGGGACGTCACCACATTTTAAGGTTGAGAAAGGTATGGATTCAGTTATCTGTGAAATGATATGTTCAAAGATCTTCAGGGTAACTTTGTATAATAGCAACAAATGGAAAACAAATACCTAGCGGCTGGGAACTGCTTCAGTAATTTAAGATACATCTTTACAAAGGAACATGCAGATTATTTTTTAAGTTATACAGGCTGAAAATGAATATCTTTTAAGATACATTGTTAAGAAAAAAATACAGGGAATTCCCTGATGGTCCAGTGGTTAGGAACTAAGATCTGGTCTGGGAACTAAGATCTTGAAAGCTGGCAGTGTAGCCGAAAGAAAAGAAAGAAAAAAGAAAAATAGCCAGGTGTAGAATACTGTATATAATATGCTACCACACCTGCAGTATATGTACATATATGCTTGGATTTGCACAGAATATCTTGGAAGGACCCTTAAGAAAATAGATATAGTGATGATTGGGTAATCAGGTTGAAAAGAGATTTATTTTTTACTGTACATCCCTTTGCACCTTTTGGCTTTTCTACTAAGTGTACATTTCACCTATGAAATGTAAGTTAAATGGTTTTACTTTATTTTATTTATTATGTTTTGGCTGTGCTGGGTCTTTGTTGCTGTGCATGGCGATGCCTGGGCTTCTTATTGCAGTGACCTCTCTTGGCAGAGCACAGGTTCTAGGTGCACCGGCTTCAGTACTTTCAGCACGTGGACTCAGTAGTTGCAGCTCTTGGGCCCTAGGGCGCAGGCTCAGTAGCTGTGGCCCATGGGATTTGTAGTTCTTCCGTGGCATGTGGAATCTTCCCAGTCCAGGGATCAGACTCAGGTCCCGTGTATTGGCAGGCAAATTCTTATCCACTGTACCACCAGAAAAGTCCAAATAATTTAAAAATGTACTGAGATCCAATTATGGACCAGGCCTGTGCTAAATCCTAGAGATACCGTGGTGAACAAAACAGAGACTTTACCTTTTGGAGTTCCTGGTCTAGTGAGGGGTGACAGTCACTGAAGCCATCATTACGGTGATGTGATGAGTGCTATAATATAGGACATTGAGGCACTTTGGAAGAAACTGACACAGAGCAGGGTCATCTAAGAGAGCCTTGTAGGTGGGCAGCCTGATGTTTACATGAGGAGCAGAAGGACAAGGGAGCCAGCCTTTGGAGCTGGAGACCACAGGCCCGGAAGAGGAAACAGCATTTGTGGAGGGAGAACAGAGAGCTCTGGCCATTTGAGGAACTGAAAGAAGTTTGGCCCAGCCGGAAGTTGACATGAACTGAGTGGGTTTTCAGAAAAAGCCACAGTAGAAGTGTGAGGAAAGGATTGAAAGGGGACAAAAGTGGGGTCCAGAAGACTGGTTAAGAAGCTTTTGCCGTCATCAGATGACAGAAGACAGGTCGTTGGACTGAGAGGGTGGCAGTGGGGCTAGTGATGATGGGTCAAATTCCAGAGATTAAGAAAATAGAATCACCAGACTGGACGACAGGCAGGAGAGAGAAGATCAGTATAATAATAAAAGCTACTATTTGGTAAGGACTTTCCACGTGTTATTACCTGCCCAGCATGACTCTGTTGTTCAGTGGTCTCAATGATCGGGAAGGTATGTCTGCCACAATGAGAATGTACAGATTTAAAGAAGGTTGAGGAACTTGCTTGAAGCCACCTAGGTACTAAGCAGCAGAACCAGCATGTGAAGTCATTTATCTGGCTGCCAAGTTCATGCTCTTAACCCATTTCTTAAGGGCGACTCCCAGATGTCAGGTTTGGGCAATTCAGTGGTCAATGATGCTATTTATTGAGAGAAAATACAAGAGAGGAAGAAGTTTCGAGAAAGAAAATGTTCATCTGATTCTTCCAATTTGAGGTTCCTGTGAGACCCTACCTGAGTAGGTTAAGTACAATAGGCAGTTTTGTGTATATAACTGGAGAAAGTTCTGGGCTGGAAATTTGGGCATCATCAGGATACAGCCTGAGGTCAAAACAGTGGATGAAATTAGACTGAGACCAGTAAGTAAGAGCAAAGACAAGCTCGAATACGAGGAAGTCACATGAACAAATCTTGTTTATTGGAAGACAACTCTGGCAGCAATGTAGAAGATTGACTGATTTGGAGAAATAGGTTGTAGAAAATCCGACACGTGTATTCATGTGTTTTTACTGAGTCATCTTCCAAGTATCACCACACACTTTGTGCCAGGGATCACCAAGCCCAGGGAACACAGAGGTTAACCAGACGCTGTCCTTGACCTTGTGGGACTTTGGGGTCAGGAAGGAGTGAGATTAGGGAACCTCGCGCTATAAGAGGAGTAGTTGGGCACACTGTGCTATGGGAGCACAGAGGAAGGAGAAGAGACCTAATTCCACTGGGGGCTGGGGCTTCCATGATAGAAAGTATGTCTGGGGGTTTCCTGGTGATCTGGTGGTTAGGCTTTGGTGCTTTCACTGCCGTGGCCCAGGTTTAATCCCTGATCGGGGAACTGAGATCCCGCAAGCCACGAGTCATGGCCAAAAAAAAAAAAAAAGGCAAAGAAGATATGGGTAGAGGTAGACCTTGATGGGCAACTAAGCAACACCTGGGTGAGTGAGGAGTAGAACATTGTAGGCAGAGCCAGCAGGGTGGGTGCATTCAGTAACTTCACGGGGATTCAGTGAGACTGGGGGAATGGGTGCCTGTATGGGGAAGGCGTAAGCTTGCAGATCTGGATAAGCTCCTGAAAAACTGGGGTGTGCTTAAAGGAGATTGAATTTTTTAATTAAATTAAAATTTTTTACCGCACTGCTCAGCCAGTGGGAGTTTAGGTCCCTGACCAGGGATCGAATCTATGCCCCAGGCAGTGGAATCTTGGAATCCTCACCACTGGACCGCCAAGGAATTCCCAGGAGATTGAATTTTATCTGAAAAATGAGGCTTTGGAGGTAAGCAGGGAGGTCATGTGATCAGATTTGCCCTTTAGAAAGATCTCTGTGTCTACAATGTGGAGAATGGGCAGGAGGAGGCCAGATGACCAGCAAGGAGGATGGTGGGGAGGATGCTGCAGTGGGAGTGGGGAATGCTGGCAGTGATCCTGGGAGAAATGATAAGGACTCGAACTCAGGTGCATGTAATTCTCAGCTTTCTCTAAGTTACGCTGTGTAACAAATACTTTAAAATCTCATGTGGCCACATACACCTTATTTTTTGCTCAAGAAGCACGAAGGTTGTAGTTTAGCTATCTTTCCTCTAGATGTGTGCATACTAAGTGACTTCAGTCTTGTCTGACTCTTTGCAGCCCTATGGACTGCAGCTTGCCAGGTTCCTCTGTCCATGGGATTCTCCAGGCAAGAATACTGGAGTGGGCTGCCATTGTCTCCTCCAGGGGATCTTCCTGACCCAGGGATTGAATCCATGTCTCTTATGCCTCCTGCACTGGCAGCCTAGTTCTTTACCACTAGCACCACCTGGGAAGCCCCTTCTTCTAAATGCAGCCGCACAAATCTTTTCTTCCTGGAACCCAGGATGAAGGAAGAGCCACCTTCTGAGACATGTTCTCGTAGTGAAATGTTGGCACAAAATCCCCCTAGACAAGCCACACGGTTGGATTTAAAGCTCTGCTCAGTTGTGATAAAGGTTGCCTACACTCACATCCCAGTGGCCAAAGCAGATCAAGTGGCAAGATCCAAAGCAGTAGGCCAGGGAGATATGTGAAGGGTGGAAAAAAAAAAGTATTAGTCTCTCAGTTGCGTCCAACTCTTTTTGACCCCATGGGCTGTAGCCCACCAGGTTCCTTTGTCCATGGAATTCTCCAGGCAGGAATGCTAGTGTGGGTAGCCATTCCCTTCTCCAGGGGATCTTTCCAGACCTAGGGATCGAACCTGGGTCTCCCACATTGCAGGCAGGTTCTTTACCGTCTGAGCCACCTGGGAAGCTCCATGTTATGGGTTGGAGGGAATGAATGACTGTGAACATAAGACAGTTTATTGCAACCTGTCATTGAGGAAAGAAAGGAAAAGCTGATTAGAATCTTGGCATTTGGTGGGATTTGACTGGATGTGGGGGATGTGCCAAGGATTCCCTCAGATGGTTAAGTTAAAGATGGTACTGCTCAATAAGAAAAGGGATACAGGAAGAGGAAATTGGCAGTAGATTATGGTCTGCATCCAGTCTGCCTTCTTGAGATAATGGTACCCTGGTTTTGCCTTAAGGGAACCATTCTTCCCCTACTTTCAACCATGATGCTCTGGATGAAACTTCTTCCAGCCCCTTACTAAGGATGAAGCATGTGAGCTAGTCTTAAGCCAATAAAACCTTTCTATACTCTTGAACACAATCATTGGTTCAAGATGGGGTTCATGATGCAAATCTGGCCAATCAGAGCCAGTGAGGCTCAATTTTAGGTCTTACTTCCTGACTTGAATGAGAAAGACCAGAGTATCTGTGGCACAGGGGGAATGGAACCGAGGAAGAGTCATCACAGAGGAAGCAGAGCATGGAGGAGATATGAGACTGGTTCCTGATGACGTCACCTGAACTTTGACCAAGCCATATGAGGAGCAATCCCAGGGAAATGTTAATTCTAAGCAACAGAAACCCAGAGGGAAAAGCTAGAGAAAGTGGTTCATGGAAGTAAGATAGTTCAAGCAAGAGATAATGCGGAATGGAAATAAACCTGTGACTTTGGAAATGACTAGAAACACTGAATGCAAAATGTATTTAAGGACCATGAAATTTGTTGGCTCACAGCATATATGGATTAAGGAAAGATGATGATGATGTTCTAGTAGATAGGAATATTTGGAGAGATGGTGAAAGCATTGAGATCAAGAGTACAGAAAATGGGGCTTGATTGAGGGTCAAAGAATAGGTTCTGTTTTGGGTATGTTCAGTGAGGCACCTACACAAAGACCAATATGCAACATGATAAACAAGAATGGAGAGGCAGACTTGGAAAATGTCGAATATAGTTAAGAGTTGAAGCTAAGGGGTAACTGAGCTTTCCCAGAGAGAGCTAATAAAACTGGAGTGGAAGAGGGTCATGGGCCTTGAAGAATCATATCCTTTAAGGAGCTGGCAGTGACTGTGGAGCAACGGCAAGACTGAGAGTCATGTCTTGGGGGAAGAGTGAAGTGCTGCGGAAGACAAGAACTTGCTGCTGCTGCTAAGTTGCTTCAGTCTTGTCTGACTCTGTGTGACCCCATAGACGGCAGCCCAGCAGGCTCCGCTTTCCCTGGGATTCTCCAGGCAAGAACACTGGAGTGGACTGCCATTTCCTTCTCCAATGCATGAAAGTGAAAAGTGAAAGTGAAGTCATTCATTCATGTCTGACTCTTCGTGACCCCATGGACTGTAGCCTACCAGGCTCCTCTGTCCATGGGATTTTCTAGACAAGAGTACTGGAGTGGGTTGCCATTTCCTTCTCCAGACAAGGACTTGGGGAGTCTCCAAAAGTAATGGGTCTTTCTTAACAGCCCCCTCTCCCACAGAATCTGTACCCAATTTATTGGCATGCTTAGACCAAAGTGCATACTTAGTCGCTCAGTTGTGTCTGACTCTCTGGGACCCTGTGGACCATAGCCCACCAGCTCCACTATCCATAGAATTCTCCAGTCAAGAATACCAGAGTGGGTTGTCATCTCCTTCTCTAGGGGATCTTCCTGACCCAGGGATTGAATTGGAGTCTCCTGCATTGGCAGGCAGATGCTTGACCACTGAGCCACCGTGTTTATTTTATAGTTTATTTTATTCATTTATTTTTTTGGTAGCACTGTGAAGCTTGCAGGATCCTAGTTCCCCAACCAGGGACTGAACCCGGGCTCACGGCAGTGAAAGCGTGGAGTCCGAACCACTGGACCACCAGGGAATTCCCTGAACAATTCTATTTTAAAAATAAATCTGAAATCTCTCCCTATATCTCTATCCCCACCACCAGCAATGTGGTCTCAGCCAGCATTTCACCTGCATCAGAAGATGTCCTCACTGGTCTTTCCTGCGGCTGCTCTTCCCCATCCACCCTGCCCCCCACCCCCGTCAAAGCCATTCTCCACACAAAAGCCAGAGTGACGTTTCCAACATGTGAACTGAATCACGTCTCGCTCAAAGCCCTCCGGTGGTTTGCACTGCTCTGAGAACCAAGCCCAGGATGATAGGGTTCTGACAGGGAACCCATGGTGGGCTTTAAATAAAAGAATGACATCACCAAATTTCTGAGAATTTGGAAGGCATCTGAAAAGTTACTGTAATAGCTGGCTGGAGTAATGGAAAGGAGAGAAGTATTTGCTTTGCACAATGAAAGAACATTGCAGAGGGGATGGGTGTGAGAAATATGTAAGCAATTGAATCTATAAGGTTGGTGGTTGAGTGGCTGGCTCCTTGTGGGGCTGAGGTTTGCAGGTAGGGGACAGTAGCATTATTAACCAGGAAGAGGAGACAGGGAGAGGAGGCAGCGATGTACCCAGGCAGCCGTACGCAGTTTGGGCAGGCTGGTCTGGCTTAAAATTCAGGGTCACCCGTCTCCCTGAGCCTTCTAACATTGCTGAGAACATTACCCAGCATCTCTGGTCAGCTCTCTCTCCTGGTCTTCACAAGGAGAAGAGAGCTTTTTTTTTTTTTTTTCCGCTGAACTATGTACTTCTTTGCCTTCCTCTTTCACTCTCAGTAAATGGCCTTGCGTTGTACATTGCAGGGCAAAGAGAAAGCATCAGAACACAACTCCTACCCTTTCTCTGGTTTCAACAGTGTGGCAGAAAGAACCAAACCTTTCCTAGATTGGAGGAGGAATTTGGGAATCAGAGAAGACTTATGCCAGAAAGTGCTATCCTTCCCTGGTACCTCAGATGGAGGCATTACCATATAACATTTTTATGGAAAAAATCCCCAGGAGGAAAGCAAATGCATTTGGGGGACAAAAAGCCTGAGGAATTTTTATCATTTCTTAGGGAACAGAGCAAAATCTTATCAATCAGAAGAAATTGTGTTTGTTTGTTTGTTTAAAATATTTATTTATTTATTTGGCTGCTCTAGGTCTTAGTTGTGGCATGCAGGAATCTTTAGTTGTGGCACGTGGGATCTAGTTCCCTGATCAGGGTTCAAACCTGGGCCCCCTGCCTTGGGAGCTCAAAGTCTTAGCCACTCGACCGCCAGGGAAGTCCCGGAAATTGTGTTTTTCATTGGACTGGACAGTGTGGAATTAGAAGAAATGAATTCTGTGGTGGGAAGGTCAGTTTGCCTTTTGGAAACTGAGAGGCGAAACAGCTACAGCTTCTGCTGATGTGGAGTTTAAACTGAACACGTAAGATGTTATATCCCTGTTAAGAGTACAAGGCAACCCCCATTTCTACCCCCATCAGGGCATCATCCTCTTGGAAAGTGGTAAACACCCAAGCGCAAGAGGGCTGCACTGACATCCAACTGAAATATGACACCAGAAGAGCTTCCCTCATGCCTGGAGGGATGGGGAGTCCCAGGGGGAAGAGGTGCATGTGCATTCAGTGGTGTATGTGCATTCAGTGGTGTCTGACTCTTTGTGACCCCATGCACTGCAGCCTGCCAGACTCATTTGTCTATGGGATTCTCCAGGCAAGAATACTGGAGTGGGTTGCCATGCCCTTCTCCAGGGGATCTTCCTGATCCAGGGATCCAACCTGCGTCTCTTTATGTCTCCTTCATTAACAGGCGGTTTCTTTACCATTAGCGCCACTTGGGAAGCCCCCCAAGAGGCAGGAGCGGGGCTCAAAGTGAGGAAGGGCCAAAGAGCCAGAGGAGAGAATGAGAGGATCCACATGCCAGAAAGGGCAGCCTTCACTCCTCCTTAGTTTCCTTTTCTGGGCCCTCCTCTGTCTTTAAAATGCTGAGTGGAATTCCCTGGTGGTTCAGTGGTTAGGACTCCGCCCTTTCACTGCCAGGGGCACAGGTTCAATCCCTAGTCGGGGAACTAAGATCTTGCAAGCTACGTGGTGCAGCCAAAATTTAAAAAAAAAAAAAAAAAAATGCTGCACTCCCCAAGGCTTAGTTCTTGGCCCTCTAATACCATTCTCCACCCCTGGGCAGGCTTTTAGTGCCATCTCTCTATATGTCCAGTAGAAGTTTGTTGAATGAATTGTGCATGAATGAAAGGGAAGATTTCTGGAGCAAGATGATGTTAAAGGTCAGTTATGTCCCACCCACAAATTCATAAAGTCCCCATGCCCAGTATCTCAGAATGTAACTTATTTAAAGATAAGATGTTTAAAGAGGTATTTAAGCTAAAATGAGGCCCTTGATCCACTATGTGTACGTGAATGAAAGTAAGCTCAGTCATATCTGACTCTTTACAACCCCATGGACTGTGTAGCCCACCAGGATCCTTGTTCCATGGAATTTTCCAGGCAAGACTGGTGTTTAATAAGAAGAGGAACAGATAGCAGTGATTGGACCACACAGAAAACAGACCATGTGAGGACATAGGGAGAAGGTGGTTGTGATGTTATGATATAAGAAATATACATTTGGTCTTTCGTCCCCGTTTTATGGGCTTCCTATGTGGCATTACTGGTGAAGTACCTGCCTGCCAATGCAGGAGACACAGGAGATATGTGTTTGATCCCTGGGTCAGGAAGATCCCCAGGAAGAGGAAATGGCAACCCACTCTAGTATTCTTGCCTGGAGAATCCCACGGACAGAGGAGCCTAGAGGGCTACAGTCTATGGGGTCACAAAGACTGGGACATGACTGAAGTGACTTAGCATGCATGCCCTGCTGCTGCTACTGCTGCTAAGTCACTTCAGTCGTGTCCGACTCTGTGTGACCCCATAGACGGCAGCCCGCCAGGCTCCCCCGTCCCTGGGATTCTCCAGGCAAGAACACTGGAGTGGGTTGCCATTGCCTTCTCCAATGCATGAAAGTGAAAAGTGAAAGTGAAGTCGCTCAGTCGTGTCCGACCCTCAGCGACCCTATGGACTACAGCCTACCAGGCTCCTCCGTCCGTGGGATTTTCCAGGCAGAAGTACTGGAGTGGGGTGCCATTGCCTTCTCCAATGCATGCCCTACTTCATGGCATAGACTTCCTAAAATCCCAGTAATTTTCTGAGTAATGGGGTTAGAGGAGTGTCTTGTTATTCATAATAAGCCCCTTTCAATCATATTGGAGTTTATGCTAATGAGGTGACTCTTGGTGGGCCCCCTGGATAGCTTCAGGATGGAGGCCCCTTACCACAGGAGGAAGCCTTGGGATTAGAGAGATGGAACTTTCAACTCCATCTTTACCCACCCACTTCTGGGAAGAAGGGAGGGGCCTGATTGGATCGATCATTCCTCCATGATGGAAGCTTCGTAAACCCTAAAAAATGGGGCTTATGGAGCTTCCAAGGTGGGGAACGCGTCGACATGCTGGGAGGCTTAACCCCCTCCCCCATATCATGCCTGCCCGGTGTGTCTCTTCCATCCCCTGTTCCCCTTAAGGGAACCATTCTTCCCCTACTTTCAACCATGATGCTCTGGATGAAACTTCTTCCAGCCCCTTACTAAGGATGAAGCATGTGAGCTAGTCTTAAGCCAATAAAACCATTCTATACTCTTGAACACAATCATTAGTTCAAGATGGGGTTCATGATACAAATCTGGCCAATCAGATAGCATATAACACAGAACCACCATCTTTTCGTGGACTAATCTTGAAAGTAACATTTTACCACGTCTCCTGTATTATCTTCTCTGTGTGCATGTGTTCAGCCACTCAGTCATATCCAACTCTTTTGTGATGCCATGAACTGTAGCCCACCAGGCTCCTCTGTCCATGAGATTTCCCAGGCAAGAATACTGGAGTGGGTTGCCATTTCCTTCTCCAACTGATCTTCCTGACCCAGGGATTGAACCCATGTCTCCTATGTCTTTCCCAGAAGTGAATAAATAAGTCCAGGCCATTCTCAGGAGAAGGGGTTATACAAAGATGTGAATACTGGGAGGCAGGGATATCTGGGAGTCATTACAGAAGCCGCTCATCCTGGAGTGGGGCTTCCCAGGTGGCGCTAGTGGTAAAGAACTGCCTCCCAGCGTAGGAGATATGAGAGACGAGGGTTCGATACCTAGGTGGGGAAGATCCTTGGAGTAGGGCATGGCAACCCACTCCGGTATTCTTGCCTGGAGAATCCCATGGACAGAGGATCCTGGTGGGCTACAGTCCATAGGGTCGCAAAGAGTTGGATACAACTGAAGTGACTTAGGGGCTTCCCAGGTGGCTCAGAGGTTAAAGCATCTGCCTGCAATGCAGGAGACCTGGGTTCGATCCCTGGGTTGGGAAGATCCCCTGGAGAAGGAAATGGCAACCCACTCCAGTATTCTTGCCTGGAGAATCCCATGGACAGAGGAGCCTGGTGGGCTACAGTCCACGGGGTCGCAAAGAGTCAGACACGACTGAGCGATTTCATTCTGTATTCTGAAGTGACTTAGCACACGTACACACACACACCATGGAGTGTGGGGGGAAGGTATGTTCAGTGATTCTTTACTTTTCCTTCCGCCTGTTGGCTAGAAGACAGAGATGACTGCTGGAACTCAAGCAGCCACCTTGTATTATGAGGTGATCTTGGAAGTGGAAGATGTAAAAGGCACAGTAAAAGGACGGAAGGAGCCAGAGTCCCTGTCATTGTGGAGGAACCATTCCCTCCATGGGCGGTGTGTGTCTCAGTTTTTATTTAGAGAAAGAGTAACTCTTATCTTGTTTAAGTCATCATTTTTTTGGATTTTCCAATTTCTGCCAGTCAAAGCTAATCCTCAATGATCTAGGTTCTCTTTGGTGTGGCCCTGGAAACTACTTAGTTAAAAGGCTGGTTTCTTATTATTCTAATGCTTTAGATATAATCATTATGAGGACTTGCTCCTGATGTATGTTCATTGAAATCACTTTCAATCTCTTGCTCTCTCCTTCAAATTCAGCCCCAGACTGTTCTGTGTTCCCTCACCCTTGACTCATCCTCTCTCCCCTTTCAGCTGTTTTCCCATTGAGAGGCAGATACTTGAACATATTCATAGAATATGGAGAAGAAATTGACACAGGGAAAGAAATTAAAAATCCAGAAGAGAATCAGGGATTCCTGGCAGAACAATGCCCTAGAGAAGGGGCTGGCAAAGAATAGCTGCCAGTTTTGTTTTGTTTTTTTCCAGCTGCCAGTTTTTGTAAATAAAATTTAATTGGAACACAGCCCCACCCATTCGTTTACCTATTGTCTACGGTTGCTTTCTTGCTACAAGGAACAGCAAACGGACAGCAAAGCCTAAGATATTTGCAGTCTTGCCCTTTACAGAAAGTCTGCTGAGTCCTGCTTTCGAGGAGGCAGAGGTGAGGGTTAGGAGCACAGAAGGAGTCAGAAATGCTGGTGAGGCTGGAGAGACAATAAATTGTTCAAGAGAGTGACTGGGGGCCCTAGCACTGTAGGAAAAACAGCCTGCTTACCGTGAGGCCAAGAGAAAGAAATTCAGGGTGGGGAGAAATGGGGAGGCTGAATGCTTCAGAAAGGCAGGGGAAGTGGGTATGTGGGACAATTGGAGGGGGTGCTAGGGACTAAGATTTCCCCCAGAAATCTCATGCCAAGCTCCTCATGACCGCAGTTCAGACCCCGAGGTCAACCATGAGCCCAGCTCTCCAGCTCCTTTGCTTTCCACTGCCTGCGCCTGCCTGGGGCCCTGGGGCCGAGTTTTCGATGAGTAAACAGTGGCAGGAGGTGGCATGAAGAGACAAACAGTGAAGAGCTGGCAGGAGGAGACTGCAGAGTTAGAGCTCCGGGCGTAGAAGGTGAGGGGGCTCAGAGGAGCCTCTTTCCCGTAGCTGCTGGGACACAGCCAGCTTCTCCGATTGCCAGTGAGAGCAAGCTGCTGGAAGTGAGGGTCCAGCCTGAGGGGCTTTGTTTGCCACAGATGGAGGAGCACAGGGCTGAGAAGAAAAGGAAGGAGGAGGTGTATTGGGTGAGGGAGCTTGAAATTGTCTAGCGCTGAACAAATCAAAGAAAGCCAGACTTAAGGTTGGGTTTCCACCAACTTAACCCCAAGATCATAACTATCACATTTCAAGCACTAAAACAATCAGTAACTAGCTACTGAGAATACCTGGAAGAATTAGAATTAGAAAACCTCACACCAAACAAAAATTTAATTTTGCCCCTGGTAAAAGTCCAGAGGTAGATGGTCCACAGCTGGCATTAGGGATTCCAGCGGGCATGAGAGACCCAGCCTCCTTCAACCCCATCTCACTGCCTTGTGCATCTTCCTTTCCTAAATCATCTCTGTTCTGAGATGTAGCAGCCAGGGTATTTCCATCCCAGTCAGGAGAAAGAGACCCCTGTAAGGACCTTCCCTGAAAACTGTAGCGGCTGTTACATATCCCACTGGCCAGAACTTAGTTTCACAGTTATGGCTTGTCACAAGGCAGCCTTGGAAATACGGATTTCATTCTGAGTAGCCACATGCACACCTAAATTTTATAGGCCAAGCAGAGAACATATACAGGGAAACAATTTTCTCTGCCACATTTCTTCCGTATGTCTATATACACAAAAGACAATCATACATCCCAATTTGCATGGGATTGCCACAGCTTATGCGATTATCTGTGTATTAATAGAATTCCTTTTCACTCAAAAGGGCTGAAAAAGAAAAAGTTTGGTGGTTCCTCAAAAAGTTAAAAATAAAATTGCCATTGTGGTTCATTCACTAAGTCATGTCCAACTCTTTGCAACCCCATGAACTGCAGCACACCAGTCTTCCCTGCCCTTCCCTATCCCTTGGAGTTTGCTCAAACTGGTATCCATTGAGTAGATGATGATGCTATCCAACCATGTCACCCTGTCACCCCCTTCTCCTCCTACCCTCAATCTTTCCCAGCATCAGGGTCTTTTCCAATGAGTTGGCTTCTCACATTAGGTGGCCAAAGTATTGGAGCTTCAGCTTCAGCATCAGTAGTTCCAATGATAGGATCCAGCAATTTTACTTCTAGGTATATACCCCAGAGAATTAAAAAGAAAAACAAACAACTCAATCAAAAAGTGGGCAGAAGAGCTAATCAGACACTTCTCCCAAGAAGTCATACAGGTGACCAACAAACACATGAAAAGATGCTCAACATTGCTCATTATTAGAGAAATGCAAATCAAAACTACAATGAGGTAACACCTCACACTGATCTTGTGGCCCTCATCAAAAAATCTACAAACAATAAATGCTGGAGAGGATGTGGAGAAAAGGGAACCGTCTTGTACTGTTGGTGGGAATGCAAATGATACAAACATTTTGGAGAACAGTATGGAGATTCCTTAAAAAACTAAGAATAAAACTACCATGTGCCCGTGCACTCTCACTATTGGGCATACACCCTGAGAAAACCATAATTCAAAAAGGCACGTGTACGCCAGTGTTCATTGCAGCACTATTTACAGTAGCCAGGACAAGGAAGCAACCTAGACGTCCATCAACAGATGACTGTATAAAGAAGTTGTGGTACATATATACAATGGAACATTACTCAGACATAACAAGGAATGAATTTGAGTCCATTGAAATGAGGTGGATGAACCTAGAGACTGTCATACAGAGTGAAGTAAGTTAGAGACAAACAAATACTGTATATTAATGCATATGTATATAGAACCTAGGAAAAAGGTACTGATGAACCTATTTGTGGGGCAGGAACAGAGGCACAGACATAGAAGATGGACTTGTGGACACAGTGGGGGAAGGACAGGGTGGCTCAAATGGAGAGAGTTGCATTGACAAATATACACTCCCTTGTGAAAATAGACAGCCAGTGGGAAGTTGCTGCATAACGCAGAGAACTCAGCCTGCTGCTCTGGGACGAGCTAGAGGGCTGGGTTGGTGGAGGGGGCAGAGAGGCTCAAAAGAAAGGGAATGTACATATACTTAAGACTGAGTCACATTCTTATACAGCAGAAGCCAACACAACATTGTAAAGCAATTATCCTCTAATTAAAAATAAAGTAAAAATAATAATAGAAAGTAGGGATTCAAACAGATACCTATATACCAGATACCTATATATAGTCATAGAAGCATTATCCATAATAGCCAAAAGGTGGAAACAACCAAGTGTCCATCAACAGAGTGAAGAATAAAACATGAAATATACATACAAAGGAATACTATTCAGCCATTAAAAAGAATGAAATACTGAGACATGCTACAACATGGAGGAACCTTGAAAACACTAGGTTAAGTGATAGACACTGGACACAAAAGGACAGATTCTGTATTACTCCATTGATATGAGTTACACAGACTAGGCAAATTCATAAAGACAGAAAGTGGTTACCAGGGCTGAGGGGTAGGAGAAATGAGAGTTATTGTTTCACAGTTACAGGAGTTTCTATTGGGATGATGAAGAGGTTCTAGAAATGTATAGAGTGATAGTAACACAATAATGCGAATATATTTAATGCCACAGAACACTTAAAAACTGTTAAAATGATGCATCTTATGTGTATTTTGCCACAGTTTTTAAAAAGTGAAAAAAAAGCTTAAGGTATTTACCTAAGAGAAAAGAAAGCATATATATCCATTATAAATAATGACAGTTCAGAGTAGCTTTATGTGCAAGAGCCCCCAAATGGAAACAATCCCAACATACATTGAGAGGTTAACGGATAAACAAACTCTGGTATATCCATACAATGGAATAGTATTTGGTAGTAAAAAGGAATATGTTGATGATACCTACCATAAGATAGATGAATCTCAAAAGGATTATATTGAGTGAAAGAAGCCAGTAAAATAGTATATGCTGAGATGCTGGGACTTTGCTGGTGGCACAGCAGTTAAGAATCTACCTGCCAGTGCAGAGGTCATGGGTTCTATCCTTGATCTGGGAGGATTCCACATGCCTCAGAGCAACTAAGCCAGAGAGCCACAACTACTGAAGCCCGCCAGCTTCTAGAGGCTGTGCTCCACAGCAAGAGAAGCTAGCACACTGAGGAGCCTGTGCATTGCAAACAAGAGCAGCTCCTGTTTGCCACAGCTAAAGAAAGCCCACCCAAAGCAACGAAGACCCAGTGCAGACAAAAATAAAATAAACAATAAAATAAATAAAATTATAAAAAAATAGTATATGCCATATTTATATAACAATTATACACATTCTATAAAATGCACATTACTGTATAGTGGGAGTATACAGTGGTGGCCTAGAGAGATAAGGGTCCAACACTTTGGTCACCTGATGTGAAGAGCCTACTCATTGGAAAAGACCCTGATGCTGGGAAGGATTGAAGGCAGGAGGAAGGGATGACAGAGGATGGGATGGTTGGATGGCATCACCAACTCAATGGACATGAGTTTGAGCAAGCTCTAGGAGATGGTGAAGGACAGAGAAGCCTGGAGTGCTGCAGTCCATGGGGTTGCAAAGAGTCAGACACAACTGAGAGTGACTGAACAAGAAAGTTAAGCAGGAAGGATCACCAAGGAACACTAGGAAGCTTTGGAAGAGGTGATGGCTAAGTTCATTATCCTGATTGTGGTGATGGTTTCATGGGTATATACAGGTATATATACATATATATATTTATATATGTATCAGATCAGATCAGATCAGTCGCTCAGTCGTGTCTGACTCTTTGCGACCCCATGAATCGCACCACGCCAGGCCTCCCTGTCCATCACCATGTATATGTCAAAAAATTTTAATTCATACACTTTAAATGTGTGCAGTTTTTATATGTGCTATTAAAATAAACATGCACACACAATTACATTAACATCTGAATAAATAATATTAAAATAAATGGCTTTTTGGAGAGGGACTTTGCTGGCACTCTGATGATTAAGAGTCCGCGCTCCCGTGGCAGGGGCACAAGTTTGATCTCTGGTTGGGGAACTAAGATTCCTCATTCCGCACAGCTCAGCCTGCATCCCCCCTCAAAAACAAACAGTTTTTAAAAATTGTCCTAGTTTGGATGGTAAATTAAATCATCACCCTATATATTCTTCTCTCCACTTATAAAACATACTTACCTGCTCCCCAGTAGAGAAACTGCCAAATCCCACTGTATCCAGCTCAAACTCTATAACCTAAGTCTGTAACTACCCATCGGGTTCAGATAAAAGTTTTTGAAGTTTAGTCGCTCAGTCGTGTCCGACTCTGCGACCCCATGGACTATAGCCTACCAGGCTCCTCCGTCCATGGGATTTTCCAGGCAAGAGTACTAGAGTGGGTTGCCATTTCCTTCTCCAGAGGATCTTCCCGATCCAGGGATCAAACCCAGGTCTCCCACATTGTGGGCAGATGCTTTACCGTCTGAGCCACCAGGAAAGTCCTGGTTCAGATAAAGGTGCAATCTAAAAACTAAAAAACAAACTATCTTTAAATATATACTAGTGGAGTAAGAGGAGCTTCCCAGGTAGTTCAGTGGTAAAGTATCTATCTGCCCGCCAATGCAGGAGATGCGGGTTCAATCCCTGGATCAGGAAAATCCCTGGAGAAGGAAATGGCAAGCCACTCCAGTATTCTTGCCTGGGAAACCTCATGGACAGAGGAGTTTGGCTGGCTGCAGTCGATGGGGTCACAAAAGGGTTGGACCTGACTGAGCAACTCAGCACGTGCGCGCAGAGAAGATAATACAGGAGAAGTGGCAGAGTGTTACTTTCAAGATTAGCTCATGAAAAGATGGTGGTTCTGTCTTGTGGGCTTAACTTTCCCTTTCCCTTGGATGGTTCACTCTGGGAAAATCCAGCTGTCATGTTGCAAGGCTACCCTGTGCAGAGCCTCATTTGAGGGGGTTTGGAAATAGATCTTTTGAGGCAGAGGAGCCTGGGGGGTTGCAGTCCATGGGGGTGGCAAAGATACAACTTTGCACAGACGCACCTAAGTGGAGTGAGAACAAGATAATCACAATGACTGTTCTGAAAATGTCCATTATTCTCCAAGGACACAAGGAAGGTAGGTACTGGGGAGGTGGCTTACTGGGGCCACATAGTTTCAGTGTTTGCCTCCTACTGATGCAGGCTTCCTTCAGGGTTGAGTAGTCACAGATGTTCTCAAGTTCGTGGTTTCTTTGCTAATACAGTAGTCCCCTCTTATCCCCGGTTTCGGTTTCACTTACACTTTGTCCCATTTCAGTTAGCCAAGGTCAAACGCCATCAGAAAATATTAATTGGATAACTCCAGAACAAACTATTCTTAAGTTTTAAATTGCACAGTGTTCCGAGAAGTGTGATGAAATCTTGCCCCGTCTAGCTCTGTCCTGCAGGGACATGAATCATCCGTTTGTCCAGTGTATCCACACTGCACACATTTCCCATGGAGAAGACATTTAGCTCCCTTCTTGGTGATCAGATCGACTATTTCAATGTCCCAGTGCTTGTGTTCAGATTACCGATTTCACATCATAATGGCCCCAAAGAACAAGAGTAGTGATGCTAGAAATAACAGAATGTATGGGGTTCCGTACTATCCGTGGTTTTAGGCACCCACTGCTGGTCTTGAAACATGTCCCTCGAGGACAAGTGGGAACTACTGTTTAATTCTTTCTCTGAGCAGCCTTCCAAATTATTTGCTTCTTGTGCAAGGAAGTGACTGCAGCCAAAGAGCTCACCTACTTATAACTATTAGGCCTGGATACTTTAGTCTATGGGCTTCCCTGGTGGCTCAGTGGTAAAGAATCTGCTTGCCATTGCAAGAGACGTGGGTTTGATCCCTGGGTTGGGAAGATCCCCTGGAGTAGGAAATAGGAACCCACTCCAGTATTCTTGCCTGAAGAATCCCATGGACAGACAAACTGGGGGCTACAGTTAATGGAGTCGCAGAGTTGGACATGATTGAGGAACTAAGCATGCGTTTTGGTCTACAAGTGAATCCCAGGGCTGAGCCTGATGGCCGCCACTTTCAAAGCCTCTAAAACAGGGTGGGGAGGCACATTCCTTAATCCCATTTTTGCCTTCAGGCTCCTGGCCTCTGGGGGAAAGTTAGCCTTATCTCTCACTGCTTTAAGCCGCTCCTCCTAATTGCTTAGGTTTGAAATACCAAAGCAGATGGCTTCTTTCAGCCCGAATCGTCTCTGTGTTATGGAACTCTTGGACAATTTGGATTGGGGGCTGCCAGCAGAGTACATTCCTTTGTACCTCTGCTGAAGACTGGAGCGCTTCTGTCTGTGTCCTGCTCTCTGAGAACTCTTGAAAGCAAACAGCACCCAACACACCCAAGGACTGAACTTTCTCTACCAGTTCTCCAGTATTCCTGTCCTGTTTGAAACATTTAGTGTGTTGTGATGTCAAGTGGGCCACAGCCAACTTTTTTTTTTTTTTAATGAGTTAGAATAGAATAGAAAATATCAGACGCTTGCAGCTCAGGGCAGGAATAGAAGCTTCACTCCACAAAGTTCCCTGCTCAGCCGCTTCTAGCTCCTTGGCTCACCCTGCATGGCTAACTGGTGGCTTTCAGACTCCGGCACTGATTTCAGAGGGAGAGCAGTGAGGGATCTTCAAGGAGATCTTGGTTCCCTGCCCAGGAATTGAGCCTGGGCTGTTGTTGTTCAGTCACTAAGTCATGTGCAACTCTTTGTGACCCCATGAATCCACACCAGGATTTCCTGTCCTTTATTAGCTCCCGGAGTTTGCTCAAACTCATGCCCATTGAGTTGGTGACGCCATTCCACCATCTCATCTTCTATCACCCCCTTCTCCTCCTGCCCTCAATCTTTCTTAGTACCAGGGTCTTTTCCAGTGTTCCAATGTCAGTTCTTCGCATCAGGTGGCCACACTATTGGAACTTCAGCTTCACCATCAGTCCTTCCAATGAATATTCAGAACTGATTTCCTTTAAGATTGACTGGTTTGATCTCCTGGCAGTCCAAGGGACTCTCAAGAGTCTTCTCCAGCATCACAATTCGAAAGCACCAATTCTTCGACACTTAGCCTTCTTTATGGTCCAACTCTCACATCCACACATGACTACTGGAAAAACCATAGCTTTGACTATATAGACCTTTGTTGGCAAAGTGATGTCCCTGCTTTTTAATAAGCTATCTAGGTTTGTCATAGCTTTTCTTTCAAGGAGTAAGGGTCTTTTAATTTTGTGTCTTCAGTGATTTTGGAACCCAAAAAATAAAATGTCACTGTTTTCACTTTTTCCCCATCTATTTGCCTTGAAGTGATGGGACCCGATGCCATGATCTCAGTTTTTTGAATGTTGAGTTTCAAGCCAGGTTTTCACTCTCCTCTTTCACCTTCATCAAGAGACTCTTTAGTTCCTCTTCACTTTCTGCCATTAGAGTGTATCATCTATATATCTGAGGTTGTTATTTTTCCAGGCAATCTTGATTTCAGCCCAGCATTTTGCATGATGTACTCTGCATATAAGTTAAATAATCAGGGTGATAATATACAGCCTTGATGTACACCTTTTCCAATTTTGAACCAGTCCACTGTTCCATGTCCAGTTCTAACTGTTGCTTCTTGACCTGCACATGGGTTTCTCAGGAGGCAGGTAAGGTGGTCTGGTATTCCCATTTCTTTAAGAGTTTTCCATAATTTATTGTGATCCACATAGTCAAAGACTTTCATGTAGTCAATGAAGCAGAGGTAGATGTTTTTCTGGAATTTCCTTGCTTTTTCTATGATCCAACAGATGGTAATTTGAACCTGGGTAGCACGGATGAAAACCAGGAATTCTAACCACTAGACCACCAGGGACTAGAGCCCAGAAGCAAAATGGCTCTGGCTCTTTCCCAGGTTTGAAAGCAAGATTGTTTCAAGGAGACAAAAACTGTGAAAACAGATACAAAGTTTATTATTAGAGACACAGCATAATGTATGGGAAAGCACACTGGAAAACAGTTTGTTTATCCAACTCAGAAGCACAGCAGAGATACACGCTCAGAAAGAAAGTGTATGGACATCCTTTCTAATGAAGGAGAGTGCAGTAAGTCAGAAACTAGACAGAGACATATGCCCAGAGTGGAGTTGGGGACATCCCGAGTGAGGAGGTGCACAGTAAGTCAGAAACCAGGCAGAAATACACACCCGGACAGTGTGCAGACACCCTGAGTGAGGAGGAGTGCAGTAGAGAGGTGATGTAAACTATTTATATAGGACAGTCCTTCCGGGTCTTTGTTTATAGCTTTGACCAATTATCATGTTTCTTTCTTCACACCTAGATGCACGTACAACTTTTTGCTAAGATGGATCCCACTGCAGAGGCCTAGGGGTGCATGTCCACATTTATTATGGGGTGGGGCCCCCTCCCTTTTTGACCCTCAAGAAGCCTTCCTGTGCATGTGCAGACAGGGAAGTCTTCCTTGACCTCAGGAGTGGGCATCTGATCTCTTCAGCAGAGCTCAGCTTTTGCCATAGCTTTGTCCTTGGAATGTCTGTATGAGACCAAAGGCTCGGTTTTACTCTACTTGACAAACACCAGGTGTCAGGTCCGGAGGCCTGCTGTCTCCTACCTCAGCACCAATTCAATATCTTCAGACGAGGCAGAAGTTTGTGGAAAGATGGAGGAGCAGGCAAAGGGAGCCCCAGTAGTGTTTTAGTTTCTGTTCTTAGAAACTGCCATATAACACTTCTACTTACAGCTCACCAGCAAGAGTTTAGATACATGGTCACATCTAGTGCAAGGAGGGTGAGAGATGTTATTGATTTATTTTTTCTAATTTTATTTATTTTTTATTTTTGGTTGCACTGGATCATTGTTGTTGCTTTCGGGCTTTCTCCAGTTGCGGCAAGTGCAGACAAGTCTCTGCTGTGGGGTATGAGCTTCTCATTGCGGTAGCTTCCCTGTTTGCAGAGTTCTAGGTTCTAGGCATGTGGACTTCAGCGGTTGCAGCTCACAGGCTCTAGCGCATGGGCTCAGTAGTTGTGGTGCACGAGCTTAGTTGCCCTACAAAATGTGGGGTCTTCCTGGACCAGGGATTTAGCTGGTGTTCCCAGCACTGGCAGGTAGATTGCCATGCACTGTACTGCCAGGGAAGTCCTGAGAGATGTTATTTTCATGCTGGTGACTGTGTGCCCTTTTAGTGATATTAGAATGGGAAAAAAAGGAGAGAGCACGTTCATTATAAGGCAACTAATAGGATTCACGTGTAGATTCAAGGCATCATGCTGCTGCTGCTGCTAAGTCACTTCAGTCATGAGTGGTAACCAAGTATTCCTCTTTTTTTTAAACCATTGATTTCTTTCAAAACTCTCAGAGCTATTCTCACATAGCTAGAAGACACCTTCACTTTGGTCTGCCTTTGACCCATTCCCAACTCTTCAACCATCAGACATAGTGCTTAAACTTAGAAGTGGAATCAAGGTTCCTAGATTCAAATCCAGACTACCCTACCTATGAGCTGCACCACTTTTTCTGGCAAGTTATTTTAACCTAGTCTCAGTTCCCTTGGCTGTAGAATGATGGAGACCAATAGTATTATAGCAGAGTATTTTTACAAAGATGAAATATGAATTTGCATGTAAAGAAGCAAAGTGCCAGGTGCGTAATAAACTTAATAAGTGATCAACAACAATTTATTATTCAGTAGCTCTTTGCTACCCGAAGGCTTAACTTCTCAGCACATGAGAATCTTCCAGACTGTGCTGTCGTGCCCCTGGAGGGTCCCACTCCCCATTGTATGGTCCCTCATTTATTAATTTTTTTAAAATAACATTGTTTCCAATTAAAAAGTAATACAAGCTAATCATTTTACCTTTGGAATCTATCTTAGAAACTTGCTGAATGCAGAGATGAACCTGTGTGCTGCATTGTTGTAAGAGTAACAAATTGGGAAACAACCACTGGGAAGAGAACATTTTAAAAGTCAGGAAGAGAAAGACAAATACCGTATGATATCACTTCTGTGTGGAATCCAAAATATAAGACAAAGGAGTGTATCCATGCCACAGAAGCAGACTCGCAGAGAACAGGCTTGTGGCTGCCAAGGAGGTGAGGGGAGGGAAGGGCTGGAAGCTTGGGGTTAGCAGATGCAAACTGTTATATACAGGATGGATAAACAAGGTCCTAGATACAGGGACCTGTATTCAATATCTTGTGGTAAACCGTAATGTAAATGGATATGAAAAGAATATATACATATATAACTGAGTCATTTTACTGTACAGCAGAAATTAAGCCCCACATTATAAACCAACCATAACTTCAACAAAAAATTCAAAAATACTACGGAACAGCCAGACTCTGGAATCCCATGAAGTCATGTAAAGTCCCAGATTGACCTCGTCTGAAATCGCTCTTCCTCCATCCGCCTCTGGCCTTCCTGAGGGGGTCTCCAACATTCCGCTCTTGTTCCTGTTGTGGGACTTCTACATGAGCCCTTTCCTCAGCTTGGCATATTCTGTCCCTGACAAATTTCATTTGGGTATAGCTTTCCCTAACCCACTTTTCCCAATCTAAAAGAGTTCCTCAGCTTATCTCTAGCACATTAATTAATTAATGTACGAAAAATTATTATTAGCTGATTAATTAATTTACTGTCTGTCTCTCCCAACTGGAACATAACTGTCAGGAGAGTGGCACCTTTATCATTGGTTTATCATTCTCATGACAACCAAACCTGCTACATAGTGGTGATTCCATGCATATTTGTTAAATTAATAATATTAGCTACATTTATTAAGTGCTTTCTATTTTCTGGGCATTGTTTTATGTCCTTTAAGTATATCAATATATATAAAATCCTTACAACAATTCTATGAGGCAGTTGCTATCATATTATATCATTTTACAGATGAGGCTATTGCCTAAGGCCAAGCGGTTAATAAGTTGCAGAGCTGAATTTCAACCTAGGGAGTGGGTCCTGATCTTATGACCTTAACCCCTACACAACCTGTAGCTGAAGCAGGGCTCAGAGCACAATTTATAACTGTAAATTCGTGGTTTTAATACAAAGAAAGATCTCAAATCAAGTACTTAAACTTCCGCCTTAAGGAACTAGAAAAAAAAAGAGCAAATAGAACCCGAAAGAAGAAGGAAGGAAATAATAAAGACTAGATTTGCCTGGCGGGGAAGGCAATGGCATCCCACCCCAGTACTTTTGCCTGGAAAATCCTATGGACGGAGGAGCCTGGTAGGCTCCAGTCCATGGGGTCGCTAAGAGTCGGACACGACTGAGCGACTTCACTTTCACTTTTCACTTTCATGCATTGGAGAAGGAAATGGCAACCCACTCCAGTGTTCTTGCCTGGAGAATCCCAGGGACGGGGAAGCCTGGTGGGCTGCCGTCTATGGGGTCGCACAGAGTCGGACACGACTGAAGCAACTTAGCAGCAGCAGCAGCAGCAGATTTGCCTGGAGAGTCCCATGGACGGAGGAGCCTGGTGGGCTGCAGTCCATGGGGTCGCTAGAGTCGGACACGACTGAGCGACTTCACTCTCACTTTTCACTTTCATGCATTGGTGAAGGAAATGGCAACCCACTCCAGTGTTCTTGCCTGGAGAATCCCAGGGACGGGGAAGCCTGGTGGGCTGCCGTCTATGGGGTCGCACAGAGTCGGCCACAACTGAAGCGACTTAGCAGCAGCAGCATCAGCAGAGCAGAAAACAAGTGAACTAAAGAGCAGAAAAACAATAGTGAACATCAATAAAACCCAAAGTTTTTTGAAAAGACCAACAAAAGTGATACACTTTTAGCTAGACTGATCAGAGAAAAAGAAAATTAAAACTTCTAAAATCACAACTAAAAGAAGGGACATCAATACTAAACTTACAGAAATAGGAAAGATTATAAGAGGATACCATATGGGAAGATGCTGCTCAAAGGGTACTAATCTGCAGTTATAAGATGAATAAGTCCTGGGGATCTAATGCACAGAATGAAACTCTGCCCAATTTTATGCTGTGTACTTGAAATTTGCTAAGAGAATAGACTTTGGACTTCCCTCATGGCTCAGATGGTAAAGAATCTGCCTGTAATTCAGGAGACCCGGGTTCGACCCCTGGGTCGGGAAGATCCCCTGGAGAAGGGAATGGCTGCCCATTCCAGTATTCCTGCCTGGAGAATTCCAGGGGCAGAGGAGCTGGTGGGCTACAGCCTGTGAGGTTACAATGAGTTATACATGACTGAGTGACTAAAACTTTTAATTTTTCTTTTCATCCTCACCACACACATGCAAAAAACTAACTACCTGAGATAATGGATGTGTTAATTAACTTGACTGTGGTAGTCATTTCACAAAGTATACATAGGTTAAATCGTGTTGTACACCTTTAATGTATACAATTTCATTTGTAAATTATACATCCATAAAGCTGGAGAATACTATGAGCAACTGCACTGCAACAAATTAGATAATTTAGATCAAATGGGCAAATTCTAGAAAAGCACGACGATTGAAAACTCCCTGAAGAAGAAGCTGAGGACTTCCCTAGCGGCTCAGTGGTAAAGAAGCTGCCTGCCAGTGCAAAAGACACGAGTATGATCCCTCGTCCGGAAGGATCCCATGTGCCTTGGGGCAATTAAGCCCATGTGCCACAACCATGGAGTCTGTGCCCTAGAGCCTGTGCTCTGCAACAGGAGAAGCCACCACGGTAAGAAGCTCATGCGCTGGAACGAAGAGTAGCCCCTGCTCGCCATAACAGGAGAAAGCCCGTGAAGCAACAAAGCCCAGCACAGCCAACCAAAAAATAAATAAAGTTATTTCAAAAAAAGAAGAACCTGGGCTTCCTTTGTGGCTCAGTTGGTAAAGAATCCTCCTGAAATGCAGGAGACCTGGGTTCCATCCCTGGGTTGGGAAGATGCCCTGGAGAAGTGAAAGGCTACCCACTCCAGTATTCTGGCCTAGAGAATTCCATGAACTGTACAGTCCATGGGGTCCCAAAGAGTCGGATGTGAGTTAAAAAAAAAAAGGAGAAACTGAAAATGTGAATACACCTATTGTAAATAAAGACATCCAATTAATAATTTTAAATGTGCCACAAAGAAAAGTTCAGTCTCAGATAGCTTCACTGGCAAATTCGACTAAACATTCAAAGAAGAATTATAGTAGGTGGAATAAAGGCTCCCCAAAGATTTCCTTGTCTGTCGCAATTCAAAGAACCTGTAAATGTTAATTTATATGACAAAAGGAATTTTACAGATGTGATTCAGCCAAGAATCTGGAGATAGGGAGATGATCCCAGATTTTCTCAGTAGGCCCGATGTAATTAGAAAGGTCCTTATAAGAGGGATGATGGAAGAGTCAGGGTTAGGATGCCATGTCAAGAAGGAAGCAGAGGGAAGAAGAGTCTGGAAAAGAAGCTACTACTCAATTGGCTGTGATGATGGAGAAAAGAGCCATGAGCAGCTTCTAGAAGCTGGAAAAGACAAGAAGCAGAAAGATTCTGTCCTGCAGGGCTTCCCTGGTGGTGCAGTGGATAAGAATCCACTTGCCATGCGGGGGACATGGGTTCAATCCCTGATCCAGGAAGATCCCATGTGCTGCGGAGGAACTAAGCCCATCTGCCACAACTTCTGAGCCCAAGTGCTGCAACCACTGAGACCCGGGCACGTAGAGCCCGCGCTCTGCAACAAGAGAAGGCACGGCAATGAGAAGTCCGTGCACCTCAGCCAAGAGTAGCCCCTGCGTGCTACAGCTAAAGCAAGCTCCGATGCAGCAACAAAGCCTCAGCAAAGCCAAAAATAAATAAATAAAAAGAAAGTAATGTGTGAACATTTGTGCAAGGAAAAAAAAAAAAAAAAGATTCTTTCCTGGAGCCTCCAGAAGGAAGCAGTCCCATTACACCTCAGTTTTTGGACCTTTTTAAAAAACTTCATTTTTCTTTGGCTGTGCCTTTGCAGCATGTGGGATCTTAGTTCCCTGACCAGGGGTCAAACCCATGACATTGGAAGTAGGAAGTCTTAACCATTGCCAGGGAAGTCCCTCACTTTTTGATTTTTGGATATTCAATCTCCAGAACTGTAGAAGAATACATTTGTCAATTTAAGCCACTAAGTTTGTGATAACATGTTACAGCAGCAAAAGGAAATGAATACATCAATCTTCCAAAGATTAGAAGGGCCAACTTTTCCAAAAACAGGAGAGAAAACTTCCCAATCGTTGCATGAGGCCAGTATTACTCTGATATCAAAACTAGACAAAGACATCACAAGAAAAGAAACCTACAGATCAATAACCCTCACAAATTTAGACACAAAAATCCTGAACATAATACTAGCAAAATGAACCCAAAAGTATATGAAAAGGAAATAATGAATATATGTGTATAACTGAATCACTTTCTGTACAGCAGAAATTAGCATAATATTGTAAATCAACTATATTTCAATAAATAAGTAAATAAAAATAAAAAATATGTAACAGGATTATACACCATGATCAAGTGGGATTTATTCCAGAAATACAAGGTTGGTTTAATATATTGTGCAGAAAGGAGTAAACACATGGAATTTAAGACTGCTATCCTTAGAAATGCTGGTTTGCAAGGTCTCTGCATTTCAGGGTGGCCTATACTATTATATGTAATGTATAAACGGGAATATTTCAGGACTGGTAAGTTTCTGCAGTTCCACCTGTGCCTATACTATGTATACAAATAATGTTTTTTAGAAGGAATAGGGACGACAGAGGATGAGATGGCTGGATGGCTAACTAAATACCTCCTTTCCTTCTAAGAGTCTGGAATTTTGGTCCATGCTAGGCAAAGGATGCCTAAATGATTGGTCTTTGTTAAAAACCTTGGACGCTGAATTTCAAATGAGTTTCTGTGGTAAACAACATCTCACGCATTGTCAGGACTTGTTGGAGGTGTTAGGTATGTTTCCACTTGAAGAGCACGCTGAAAGCTTGTGTGTTGGTTTCCTCTGGACTTTGCCCCACGTGCTGTTTCTCTTTGCTGATTTCGTGCTGTATCCTTCCACTATAATAAAACTTGGCTGTGAGTATGACTACATACTGAATCCTGTGAGTCTTCTTGACCTTGAAGATGGTCTTGGGGATTTGAAAATTAATTAATGTAATACAGCACATGGATAAAATAAATGACAAAAGCCATATGATCTTCTCGATAGATACAGAAAAAAGTATCTGACAAAATCCAACAGTTTAATAATAAAAATATTCAACAAACTAAGAATGGACAGTAATTCTCACAACCTAACAAAGATAATCTATGAAAAGCCCATCATAATTTACAAACTTAATTGTGAAAGACTGAATGATATACTGTTCGATTACTGCAGATGGTGACTACAGCCATGAAATTAAAAGACGGAAGAAAAGCTTTTCTTTCCTTGGAAGAAAAGCTATGATCAACCTAGACAGCGTATTAAAAAGCAGAGATGTTACTTTGCTGACAAAGGTCCGTCTAGTCAAAGCTATGGTTTTTCCAGTATGGATGTGAGAGTTGGACCATAAAGAAAGCTGAGCACCAAAGAATTGATGCTTTTGAATTGGTGTTGGAGAATACTCTCAAGGGTCCCTTGGACTGCCAGGAGATCAAACCAGTCCATCCTAAAGGAAATCAGTCCTGAATATTGATTGGAAGGACTGATGCTGAAGCTGAAGCTCCAATACTTTGGCCACCTGATGAGAAGAGCTGACTCATTGGAAAAGACCCTGATGCTGGGAAAGATTGAAGGTGGGAGAAAGGGATGACAGAGAATGAGATGGTTGGATGGCATCACCAACTTGATGAACATGAGTTTGAGCGAGCTCCGGGAGTTGGTGAGGAATAGGGAGGCCTGGTGTGCTGCAGTCCATAGGGTCACAAAGAGTTGGACACGACTGAGCGACTGAACTGAACTGCATGATATACCCCTAAGATCAAGAACAAGACAAGAATGTCCACTATCATCACTTCTATTTAACATTATTTTGGAGATTCTAGATAGGGTAATCCGGGGAAGGCAATGGCACCCCACCCCAGTACTTTTGCCTGGAAAATCCCATGGACGGAGGAGCCTGGTAGGCTCCAGTCCATGGGGTCGCTAAGAGTCGAACACGACTGAGCGACTTCACTTTCGCTTTTCACTTTCATGCGTTGGAGAAGGAAATGGCAACCCACTCCAGTGTTCTTGCCTGGAGAATCCCAGGGACAGGGGAGCCTGGTAGGCTTCTGTCTGTGGGGTCGCACAGAGTTGGACACGACTGAAGCGACTTAGCAGCAGCAGCAGCAGCAGATAGGGTAATCAGGCAAGTAAAAAAAGTTAATCCAGGTGCTCACTTTAGCAGCACATATACTAAAATTGGAATGATACAGAGAATATTTGCATGGCCCCAGTGTAAGGATGACACACAAATTCATGAAGCATTCCAGATTATTTATTTATTTATCTTTGGTTGTTCTGGGTCTTCGTTGCTGCTCAGGCTTTTCTCTAGTTGCGGGGAGCAAGTGCCACTCTCCAGCTGCAGTGTGAGGGCTTCTCAATGCAGTGGGTCCTCTAGTTGCGAAGCACAGTCTCTAGGAAACTCAGGCTTCAGTATATGCAGCTAGAGGGCTCAGTAGTTTCAGCTCCTGGACTCTAGAGCACGGGTTCAATACTTGTGGCCCACAGGCTTAGTAGCTCCTAACATGTGGGATCTCCCTGGATCGGGGATGGTACCAGTGTCTCTGGCATTCATAGGTGGATTGTTTACCACTGAGCCATCAGGGATGCCCACGTATTTTTAATTATTAGAGAAATGCAAGTCAAAACTACAATAAGGTACCAGAGTGAGACTGGTCTGAATGGCCTTTATTTTAAAAATCTACATATAAGCTGGAGAGGGTGTGGAGAAAAGGGAAGCCTCCTACATCGTTAGTGGGGATATAAATTGGTGCAGCCATTATGGAAAACTATCAAGAAAGTGAAAAGATACTCTCATCCAGAATATGTAAAGAGCATTTACAACTCAATAATAAAAGGACAAATAACTTCTCTAAAGATGTATAAATCAACAATAAATACATAAGAACATTTTCAACATCATGAACCATCAGGGAAATGCAAATCAAAACCATAACAAGATACCACTTCCCATCCACTAGGTTTGTTCTTGTTCAGTGACTAAGTCGTGTCCCACTCTTTGTGATGCCATGACCTGCAGCACACCTGGGTTCCCTGTGCTTCACAGGGAACATCAGTCAGTCCAGTGAATACTTCCACTAGTTTGGCTATAGTCAAAGATAGACAATGACATGTGTTGGTGAGGATGTGGAGGGCTTGGAATCCTCATACACTGCTGGTAGAAATGTAAAATAATGCAGTTCTGTGGCAAACAGCTAAGCGGTTCTTCAAAAAGTTAAACATAGTGGAAACAACATGAATGGCCATCACTGGATGAATGGATAGAGAAAATACAATACACCTGCACAGTGAAATATTACTTGGCTTTTAAAAAGGAGGTACTGATGCATACTACAACATGGATAAAACTTGAAAGCATAAAACATCACCATTATAGTCACAGAACGTCACATATTGAATGATCCCATTTTTTTTTTTTTTTTTTTTGGCTGCCCCACTGGCTTGCAGGATTTTAGTTCCCCAACCAGGGATTAAACCCAAGTCCTTGGCAATGAAAACGTGGTGTTCTAGCCACTGGACATCCAAGGAATTCCCTGTATGAATGATCCCATTTTATGAAATGTGCAGAAATAAGCAAATACATAGAGAAAGAAATAAGATTAGTTTCTAGGGCCTGTTGAAGTTGAGGGGAAGTGGGGAGCGACTGTTAATGGGTATGGGGTTTCTTTAGGGGGAGATAAAAATGTTCTAAAATTGACTATATGGTGATGGTTGCACGACTCCATGGATATATTGAAATTCATAGAATTGTACACTCTAAGTGAAGAATGGTATGGTGTGTGAATTATATCTCACTACAGTTCAAAAAATGCAAGGAAGCAATCAGGCATGACTCCTGAGAGGAGAGGCTGGAGCAGGAGAAATAAATTTAAAGTTATTGGGCCGCAGATGGGGACGGGAGAGATCTGACTGGAGAGATGAGTAGGCGGGTAAGAAGATTTGGGATCAAGTCCTGGGAACTTTCCTTGCTGGAAAAGAGGAAAGGAGGGGAGTTTAGGAAAGAAGGCCAAATAGGAGCAGACAATGGGGTGGGAGATACCCATGTGATGTGGGCCAAGGGAGAGGAGTGTTTTGTGAAGGGGCAAGGGCCCAGTATGTCCCAGGCAGCCGAGTGGGCATGAAAGTGCAAGCAGGATGTAGGGCTAACCCCAGACTATGCCCTCTTTGGCAAAAAGTCCATGGTGGGCCCCTCTGAAGCCCCCCTGAAGCAGTAGAGGATGGAGTTAGGTGAAGGGGTAGGAAAAAGAGCACTAGAACAGTTTCAGCCTGGCTGCTCACTGCCTACGTGACCTTAGAAAGAGAGCAGACCTGCTTCCTCAGCTCCCAGATGGGGCGAGTTGTTGTTCTGTTGCTAAATCACATTCGACTCTTTGTGACCCCATGGACTGTAGCACTCCAGGCAACTCTGTCCTCCACTATCTCCTGGAGTTTGCTCAAATTCATGTGCATTGAGTCAGTGATACTATCTAACCATCTCATCCTCAGTCTCCCTCTTCTCCTCCGCTCAATCTTTCCCAGCATCTTTTCCAATGAGTCGGCTCTTTGCATCAAGTGGCCAAAGTATTGGAGCTTCAGCCTCAGCATCAGTCCTTCCAATGTATATTCAAAGTTGATTTCCTTTAGGATTGACTGGTTTGATGTCTTTGCTGTCTAAGGGACTCTCAAGAGTTTTCTCCAGCACCACAGTTCGAAAGCATCAATTCTTCAGCGCTCAGCCTTCTTTATGGACCAACTCTCACAACCATACACGACTCCTGGAAAAACCAGAGCTTAGACTAGACAGACATGTGTCGACAAACTGCCTTTTAATACGCTGTCTAGGTTTGTCATAGCTTTCCTTCCAAGGAGCAAACGTCTTTTAAGTTTATGGGGCTAGTACTGCTGGCCTTTTAGAGCTGATGAGGACATGAAATACTGTACCCTCTGCAGACCGCCTGACACATAGCACTTCAGTTGTTAAAAGCTCTGGCTCCAGAGACAGACAGCTAGCTGTGTGATCTTGGCCCATTTCCTTCACTTCTTTGAACCTCAGTTTTCAGGAGGTTCAGGGACATCTGAGTCCAAACCACCTCACTGGCTTGTTGCAGGAGATAGATGAGAAAATGCAAGGAAAGCATTTGGCAAGGGGCCCAGACACGGTATGGGCTTCATGAAGAGCTGGTTGTTCCCTTCTGCTCTCAGCCCCTGCCCTGATGCACGCCCAGGCTGGGTGACAGGGTCATTCGGGAGCAACTCCCACTAACGATGTTCCTGAAGGAGTGGACTCCCTGCTCCTAGACAATCACTCAGGTCTGCTAGCCTGGCATCAGTGGGCCACAAAGAAGATTGGGACCAAGGGTAGAGGCTGGGCCTTAGCTGGAGCGGGGTGAGGGGGTGGATGTGTGCTTGCCTGCGGGGTGGGGGGACTGTCGCCTCCTTCTCCGGTATTGGCTCCCAGACCCGCAACATGATCACCACCTTGACCCCAGGAGGGAACAACTGCACTGAGGCCGTCCTGTGACGCGAGTCCCTCAGTAAGGCCCCCTTAACCTTGAGCAGCTGCCGCGTGCACGGCCAACAGCTGGGCTCCGAGGCCCATAAATCACTAGTGGCACGAGCCAGCTAGAGCGATCCGCGGGGCGGCTGCCAGGGGTGGGGGTGGGGATGTGGGCGCAGGCAGAGGCTCAGAAAACACCCCCTTACCCCCTCCCCCAAGCCATTCCATTCAAGCCCAGGGTGGCGGCTTTGTAGGCTTGCTGGGCAAACTTTCCTTGAATCCACTGAGGTCTTCCGACACCACAGACCCTGCACACGGGGAAGCAGAGTGGACGTCCGGGGAGGCTACACGCGTCTTCCAGCCAGAGGCCCTGTGCATCTTGCCTGCGTCCTGGCAGGCGAACCCCAGGGGCACACAGGAAGTCAGCTAATCCTGCGGATTCCACAAATGCACCCAAACATATACTGCCGCCGAGGCCACAGGGCAGAGGCAGGGAGACCACCACCCACGGGACTCGGACACACGCCCCAGGCGATGTTAGTGCAGGGCACCAGAAGACAGCCTGGATTTTTCCATTATCTGATGAGAGTGCATTCCAGACCATTCATCCACGTGTTTACTTTGCTCCTGTGTGATTTGTCTAGAAATGTCTGTAATGGCATTTTCCCTTGAACATTGTAATAGGCGGCAGAGAGGAGAAGAGTGTTAACCATTATTTGCCGTTAGACTCCTCAAAGCAAAAACCGGCAGGTGGTGGAAACACACACGGGTCGTTGACAGGACCTTCTGGCAATCTGCCCCACTTGCTCAGGTCTTGAAAAGACTGAAAGGAAAAGTGCAAACATGGAAACAGTTGTTGGGGCTGGTGGAGTGATTTGCTTTTAATTGTCCCTGGCAAAATGAATCTATGGGGTGGGGAGGACGGTAGCCCTGGCGACTGGTGGTGACTGGGCAGGGTTTCTGGGGGTGTCAGTGATGTTCTGTGGTCCAGACAGAAGTAGGTTGTTACCTGGGTTGTTGTTCAGTTGCTCAGTCATGTCTGACAGCGACCCCATAGACTACAACACACCAGGCTCCCCTGTCCATCACCAACTTCCGGAGTTTACCCAAATTCATGTCCGTTGAGTTGATGATGACATCCAACCATTTCATCCTCTGTCGCTCCCTTCTCCTCTGGCTCTCAATCCTTCCCAGCATTGGGGTCTTTTCCAATGAGTCAGCTCTCCGCATCAGGTGGCCAAAGTATTGGAGATTTGGCTTCCGCATCAGTCCTTCCAATGAGTATTCAGGGTTGATTTCCTTTAGGATTGACTGGTTTGATCTCCTTGGTTTCCAAGGAACTCTCAAGTGTCTTCTCCAGCACCATGATTACCTGTGTAAGTTTGCTCTATTCACCTAGCTGGACACTTACCATTTGTGTGCTTTCCTGTAAATTTTACTTTAATAGAATGTTTGCTTTCACAAATGATTGTGAATGATATTTTCTTATTTGTAAACAGTAAGATATTTTCAAAGGTACTCATAGAGTGAAAGGGAATTGATTGATTATTGAAGCCGATTCCCCTGCTGTGCTGATGAGAAAGGAAGAGTCAGAATGAAACTGTTCACCCTTTTGAGTCAGAGGCTGAACCAGAAAAGGGAGCTCAAAACCCTCTCATTTCTATTCTACCAAACCAGGTGATCTCTGCAAGGCTGGATTAAGAAAACTTGTCGTGGATCATGATTTTTTTAAAAAAGAATACTGACAACATTTAAAAATTAATATGGGTTACTTTAGTTTTTGGATTGGTTATATGTACAAAAGCTACAAAATTTAAAAAGTTACCAAAAAAGTATATGCTGCAAAGTGTCAGTCCCATTCTAAGAGACTCTGTCCCACCCCAGCCCAGGTACCATTGCAGAGATTTCTGGGCATCTTTATGGAGCCACTCTGTGTGTGATTAACATGCTTTCCTTATTCACACGAAGGGAACACACTGAACACACCATTCTACACCTCGTTCCATCACTTCATAACTCACACTGAACCCTGTTCATTTCACCATCTGAGCCACCAGGGAAGCTCTAACCCTGTTCATTTGAATACCCTTAGCTGCTGCCCAAACACACCCCCGCCTTTTAAAGGCTGTAGAGTGCTCCTTTGTACGGACCATTTAAACAAATCCTCTATTAGTGGACATTTAGACTGGTTCTAATCAGTTGATATTAGATCGATGCTGCAATATATAGACTTTTTCATGTTATTTGCAAAAGTGTACATAGATCATAGGATAAATTCCTGGAAGCAGTAGTGGCTCAAGGGTGCATCTACTTAGAATTTTACTAAATATAGCCAAATTGCTAGCCTAAATTGTGTCATCTTACAGTCTCATAAACAAGGTACCAGAGCACCTGTTTCCCTCTACTCTTGCGACACAGTGTTTTAAAATTCTTTGGATCGTGCCGATCTGATAAATTCAAAAGGGTATGTCAGGCTGATTATCATGTATGTTTCTCTTATTCTAGGCAGACTGAACATTTTTTCATTTGTTTGAATCATTTGTTTTTTCACTGTGAGAACCATCTGTCCATATCCTCTGTCCATTTCTCTATTCTTTTTAAAAAAATTTTTCAATTCCATTTTAAATTGGGTTGTTGGCTTTTTACTATCAAATTTTTATTTGGGAATGTCATTTGTAGAGTGCAAAAAATCACACTCCTTCAGCACAAAAATCAGATATATTTTGTGTGTTCCTTTCATGGTCTCTTCCAGGAGCATACATGCTTTGACACCGTTACAACTAATTAATAGCATGTACCACTTAGTGGCGGTTTCCCAGGTGGCTCAGTGGTAAAGAATTCACCTGCCAATGCAGGAGACTCAGGTTTGATCCCCTGTTCGGGAAATATCCCCTGGAGGAGGAAATGGTAACCCATTCCAGGATCCTTGCCTGGAGAACGCCATGGACAGATAGACGCCTGACAAGCTACAGTCCATGGGGTCGCAAAAGAGTCGGACATGGCTTAACGACTGAACAACAACAACCATTTAGTGAATACTTCCTGGTTGCCAGGCTTTGTTCTAACAGTCCTAAGGGTACATGAAATTTCTAGTTCTGCTTTTTCACATAATGCAGCCGGAGTGGTTTTCATGTTGCAACATGGTCTTTATGACTCTCTCTTGCAATGGCTACTTAGCAAGCTGTCAAGATAGTGGCTATCCTAGTATGGAATCAGTTGTTTTCTAATTGTTAACTTTCAGTTGCATCTATTGCTTTATCATTTCTGATTAGTAAACTCTTCAAATATATTTAAATTAAATTAAATCCTTACACTGATGTTGTAAGTTGCATCTTACTTTGCCTGCATTGTCACTCGTGTGTCCAGCTCCTCTGTCCAGGGGATTTTCCAAGCAAGAACACTCAAGTGGGTTGCCATTCATTTCCTTCTCCAGGGGATCTTCCCGACCCAGGGATTGAACCTGTGTGTCCTGCATTGACAGGACAGATTCTTTACCACCGAGCCACCGGGGAAGGCCTCAAAGTACACAGCAGAGTCTTGATTGATTTCACTCATGCACAGCCGACTCAGAATTCAGCTGAGGTAGGATCTTTTTCTTTGGAATAAAACAGCAGAACTGATGTCAGATGTGGGTGGAGACAGATCTGAAAGGAGCTTCCCACCCTGGTGATTAAGGTTCATCTGCTCTGTGAACCGACATCTAAATGATAATTATGGGGATAAGGTGAGCCAGCACTACCCAAAACTTGTTGTATTAATTGGTTGTGATTATAGATGATTCCCTATTTCCATGTTACAGAGCTTTTTTTTTTTTTTTAGTTATAAAGTAGGCAGTGAAGAGAGCTGCAGAAGAGATGAAGAGTTTCCAGGGTGGGAGACAGAGGGGAGTGGAATTCTGAGGAAGAAAATAGAAGGAGGGGTGGGGAGGGTGGGGGAAGGGGACAACCAAAAGAGTGTGGATTGCCCCGGGTCCTTGTGACACAGCAAGCCCACGAGGGCATCTGACCCACTCTTACGCAGGAATTCTGCTTTTAGGCAAGTTGGAACTCTTGCCTACACACCTGAATGGGTTCAGCCAAGACAGACAAAACTCTGTCGGTCCCCAGTACTCCAGAGTGAGGTGATCCGCCCCTTCGAGCACAGGCCGGGGCTGGCAAGTGGGGTTATTTCTTTGCTGTACTGGTGACTGGCTGCTCAGCACCCCCAGCTCCTCATATCCAGGGAAATCACCCAGCTCCTTCCCAGAGGTTCCCACCCGGAACACCCAGGACACCGCTTGACTGTTCCAACCTGCACACAGGTTGTAGGTTGCAGCTTCTTGGTGTTGTGGCTCTGAGGTTTTATCACTATCAACTTTGGTTGCCAAGGCAACCACACAGCAGTTTAGTCTCCTGATACTCACCCATCTAGGCTGGCTTTTACTGTAGTGGGTAGTCTATCTCTTCTCCAGGGGTTCTCCCTGATCTAGGAATCCAACTGGGGTCTCCTGCATTGTAGGCAAATTATTTACCAGCTGAGCTACCAGAGAAGCCTTCATTAAATCTTCTTTACTTCAAAAAAGCGCATAGAAATGGCCACCCAGTGGCTGTCTGGGTTCACACTTCTAGGTCCAGTTCTTTCTCCCTTGTCTTCCTCCTCGCCTACTGGACAAATGCAGAGATCACCAGAGGGAAGGGCCAGCGTGGGAAGGAGGAGGTGTGTCCACAGAGAGGCTCAGAGGTGAGCCAAGCGGTGGTCCTTCATTCTTATTTTTTTAAAGATTTTTTTCTTGGACTTCCCTGGTGGTACAGTGGATAAGAATCTGCCTGCCAAAGCAAGGGACACAAGTTTGATCCCCAGGCCAGGAAGATTCCATATGCCTTGCAGGGCAGCAAAACTCGTGTGCCACAACTGTGGAGACTGCCCACCTAGAGCCTGGGCTCCACAGCAAGAGAAGCCACCACAGGAAGAAGCCCATGCACCGTAAGGAAGAGTAGTGCCCACTTGCTACAACCGGAGAAAGCCCTTGCTCAGCAACGAAGACCCAGCACAACCAAAAATAAAATAAATAACTTTTTTTTTTAAGATTTTTTTTTTCTTGATGTGGACCATTTTTAAAGTCTTTATGGAACTTGTTACAATATCGCTTCTGTTTTATGCTCTGGTTTTTTGGCTGGGAAACACGTGAAATCTTAGCTCCTGGATCAGGGATAGAACCCAAACCCTTGCACTGGAAGGCAAAGTCTTAACCACTGGATCCTTCACTCCTGCGTTGTTCTTCACAGCTTGCTGAATAGGTCCCCCCCTTGCTGGTGCCACCAGCCTGAGGTCACACAGCCAGGGTGGCAGATCTGGACACAAGCTCCAGTGTTCTCATATCCAATCTGTGGCTCTTTTTTCTGCAACCAAGAGGGAGAATCTAGGGAATCATGGGAGAGGTGAGTCTCCAGGGAGAATGGAGGATAGCAGACAGGGGTCATTGCTCAGCTGTGCTACCCCGGGTGCCAGGCTATGCCAGCCAGCCCAGCTTCCTTCAACCCCAGCTTCCTGGACTCAGACTCACAGAACCCAGTACCAACCACAATGTGTTGAAATGAGTCCATGATTTGCCTGCCTCCTTGTAGTGATGCCTGCTCTTGTTTTCCAAGCATCTCTCCTTCCACTGGGAGGCTGACTCTACCCCATCCCATGGCAGGATGGTCACTCCTAGGGACTTGGTGTTGCTGTTCGGTCACTAAGTTGTATCCAACTCTTTGTGACCCCCTCTACTGCACAGGCCAGGCTTCCCTGTCCTCCACTATCTTCCAGAGTTTGCTTAAATTTATGTTCATTGAGTTGGTGATGCTATCTAACTATTCCATCTTCTGCTGCCTTCTTCTCCTTTTGCCTTCAATCTTTCCCAACAACATGGTCTTTTCCAATGAATCGGCTCTTCCCATCAGGTGGCCAAAGTATTAGAGCTTCAGCTTCAGCATCAGTCCTTCCAATGAATAGTCAAGGTTGATTCCCTTTAGGATTGACTAGTTTGATCTCTTGGCACCCCAAGAGTCTCTCAAGAGTCTTCTCCAGCACCACAGTTCAAAAGCATCAGTTCTTCAGCACTCAACTTTCTTTATGGCCCAGGGCCTTGACTACCACCTAACTTTGGGACTGAGCCCAGCAGTCAAGGTTTGGATAATGAAGTGCCCAATCTCAACCCAGAGTGACTGGTCAGAGGAACATGCAGCCCTGTCTCGCCCAATCAGTTCTTTCCCATCCGTTTGCTTAGGGACACCAGGAGGGACAGGGTTCCACTTTCATGTTATGACCTTCGAAGGTGGGGGCTGGGGTCAGCAGCTGCCTTTCCCACCAGATGGAGGTCTGGCTATGGCCAGAGGAATGAGACACACATTCGAAGAGAAATAGGGACAAGCAGGGTCAGGAAAAGGAGAGCCTTGCCCATCTTGTGCCTTCCAGCCACGCTATGAGAATACCTCCCCTGGGCTTCACCTGGTCACCCAATTTCTACACCAACTCAAGAGGAAGACCAGGTATATTTTCTGACTGGGATCCAGAGTTACCAGTGATCAGAACTGCCAGAGTTACTGATTATTCTTAGCATAAATGAAATGCCCAACCTCAGTGAATCGGTAGTGAAAGAAGTAAAGGTGTTAATCACTCAGTCATGTCGGACTCCTTGCAACCCCATCGACTGTAACCTTCCAGGCTCTGTCCGTGGGATTCTCCAGGGAAGAATACTGGAGTGAGTAGCCATTCCTTTCTCCAGGGGATCTTCCCAACTCAGGGATTGAACCCAGGTCTCTTGCATTGCAGGCGGATTCTTTACTGTCTGAGCCACCAGGGAAGCCTGGTGAAATGAAACAAATTGCCCAAATGAAGTGAATTTCCAGTGAAATGCCCAACATCAGTGAATCAGTAGAGCACAGTGCTTAGGAGCACAGTTCTGAAAAGCCAGATTACCTGGCTTTGTGAATTCACTAGCAGTAGAAATTTGGCTATATTAATTGTCTTCCTCTAAACTTCATCCTTTTTATCTGTAAAATGGGGATGATAAAGATACACTCATGATAAGTACTCCATATAGGTGGGTTGCTATTTTTCCTTTTTTGCTTGTTATAGTATTAGTGGACTTCTCCGGTGGCGTTAATGGTAAAGAACCCATTTGCAATGCAGGTAGATTCTGGACACAAAGGTTTGATCCCTGGGTCGGGAAGATCCCCTGGAGGAGGGCATAGCAACCCACTCCAGTATTCTTGCCTGAAGAATCCACATGGACAGAGGAGCTTGGCGGCTACAGTCCATCGGACCCCAAAGAGTTGGATACAACTGAAGCGACTTTACACGCATGCATACTGTTATATTTTCATTTTAATATTTATTATATGTGTTTGGATTATGATGATAATTGTTGGCTAATGTTTTTTTCTACAATTGATATTTTTTTGAAGGCCCATGTGGTGTGCTAAGTTTTCTATGTGGATGATCTCAGGACAAGTACGAGAAATGGCAACCCACTCCAGTATTCTTGCCTGGGAAGTCCCAGGACACAGCTTAGCAACCTAACAACAACAACAAATTGTCCTCTTGCAGAGATGCACACAATGCTATTACTGCTCTCATGATACTCACAGAAGAGAGAGGGAGCCAAATGTGGACATGGAAACCAACAAATCTGAGGAAGAACAGAATTATGGAAGATGCTGCAATGTGGGGGTTCACATAAGCTGGCAAGAGCAAAGACACCTCCACCCATGCGTTTTCAGAACCAGACACAGATCCTGGTACCCAGCTGGGGTTTAGTTAGTGTTGAATGAACAGAAGAGCCAGTGATGCTGGGGAAGGGCCCCCTGGGAACGTGTTCTCCAGGCTGGGGCTTACAGAAAAGAGTTGCACTGGGCCAGGGAAGACTGAGTCTGAAAATTCCTGGCTTTGAGAAATCCAGATTTACTTTTAACATGGAAAACTTGGGGAATCTCACATTAAAACCTGGGCTTGGGGGCCTCTCCTGGGAAGTTGGAAGATCTTGCAGCCTCGGGCCCACAGTTCTTCCAGGAGATTGTCTCTTTGCTGAGCAGCAGTGGCTCCCTCCAGGCATGAGCCTCCTTGTCCTTCAGTCATTTGCTCCTCCTTTCCTTCCTGGTCCTCAAAGGCAGCTGTGTAGACTCTTGTATTGAACCCACGCTCCTGGGTTTCCTCGCTACTCTTATTTAGAAAGCTTTTAATTCAGCGATTCTCAACTTGAAGGGTGCGGGAAAGATGGCCTCTTACACATTAGAAAGATTCTAGCACAACTCCTTCCCCCGTCCTTCCTCTCCCCACGCACAACGAAGATCACTTTTGGAGGCCCAACCTCACCCCTGGCACGCTGGCAGTGCTGAAGTGTGGAAATTCCACCCACGAAATTTCCCTGATTCTGCGGGAAGATGTGTAGACTCTCATCTCATGCACCAGCATCACCCCCTCCTCTCTAATCATCGCTAGAGCTTGTCACCTAGCAACATAGCATCCGTGGGGTAGCAACCGCTCATCAGTTCATTCATCCCTTCAACAGACACTGACTGAGTTGCTCCCACGCCCTGGATAGGCAGATACTCAAAAAAGATGGTTGTGAGAGTGAATGAAGATACAGGGATGAATGAGGCCCGAAAGGAGGTCAGACTCTGGAGAAAAAACAGATTAAAAAAAAAAAGATTTGTAATACAGGCCGTGATAGATATATGTATGCATATGTAAATACCAAAGAGGAAGCAACAGTCCTATGCAGGGAAGTCAGAGACTGAAGATGGAATAGTTCAGTTAGGTCTTAAGAGAGCCAGGAGTTTGTTGGGACAGGAAGACAGAACAGGAGAAACCACATTCCCAGGCGAACATCACAGGCAAAGGCTCCAGGCAGGTGGAACCACATGGCGGATCTGAGGCCACAGGGAAGTATCAATATCAATAGAGCAGAGAATGTACCAAGATTCTGAAAAATCTACATCCATGAAGGGTCAAGCCAGTCTCAACATTCTTATTGATTGGGGTTTCCTTTGAGAAAAAGGTTAGACTCGCATCTCTGCACAGCCCCCTCTGAGAACAGGGCCTGGACTGCACCGGTCAGGAGAATGTTTGCAGAATAAAACTGAAGATGAAACAGAGACAGGAAGGGAAAACAGGAACCATCCACACACCAGGCGCAGCCAAGACGCTGCCTGAAAGTGAAAGCCTCTCAGTCGTGTCCAACTCTTTGCAACCCCATGGGCTCTTCTGTCCATGGAATTTCCAGGCCAGAATACTGGAGTGTGCATAGCTGTTCCCTTCTCGAGGGGATCTTCCCAACCCAGGGATCGAACCCAGGTCTCCCACATTGCAGGTGGATTCTTTACCATCTGAGACAGTAGGGAAACCCATAGGCTTCCTGGGTGCTTCCCAAACACTTTCTTACAGAAGTCCCCTACACATAAATGAGTTCCGTTTGGAGAGTGAGTTTGTAAGTCCAATTTGTGCATAACTCCAACAAAGTTAGCCTAGGTACCCAACTAACACAATTGGCTTTGAAGTACTGTGCAAGGTTTAGAATACTTTTCACACAAATCATATGTTCATCAAAAAACAAACACAAAAAATAAAGAAAACACTTTTAATCTTACAGTACAGTACCTCAAAAAATACAGTAGTACAGTAGATAGCTGGCATACAGGGGCTGGCACGCACTTTGCATCTTTGAAAGTCTGCAGCGTGAAGATTCATGTATAGGGAACTGACTGTACCTGTTTCCTTCTGGAGAAGGGGATGACAGAGGACAAGATGGTTGGATGGCATCACTGACTCAATGGACATGAATTTGAGCGAGCTCCAAGAGAGATGGTGAAGGACGGGGAAGCCTGGTGTGCTGAAGTCTATGAGGTCACAAAGAGTCAGACATGACTGGGCGACTGAATAACAACGCTAAGACAGCTGGCACACAGGGGCTGGGCGCACGTTCGCGTCGTGTGCTGCCCCCTCACTCTGTTCTTAACCATGCTGCTCTGTGTTCTCCATTCATTAATTCCTTTGTTCATTTCCAGGCAGGAGAACAGAGACAGAACTAGCTGTTTTAGCAGGGAGAAGTTAACGGGGGAGGAGAAGGAAATGGCAACCCACTCCAGTGTTCTTGCCTGGAGAATCCCAGGGACGGGGGAGCCTGGTGGGCTTCCGTCTATGGGGTCGCACAGAGTCGGACACGACTGAAGCGACTTAGCAGTAGCAGTAGCAGTTAACGGGGGAAATTGGTTAAACAGATTTTTAAAACTACGTTTTATTTACCTATGGCGGCGCTGGGTCTTCTTTGGACTTCCTCTAGTTGGGGCAAGCAAGGGCTATTCTTTGCTGCAGCATGCAAGCTTCTCGCTGCAGCGGCTTCTCTTGCAGCGGAGCACAGGCTCTAGGTACATGAGTTTTGGTACTTTTGGCACCCGGGCTCAGTGTTTGAGGCTCCCAGGCTCTAGGTCTCCAGCTCAGTAGTTGTGGCACACAGTGTTATTTGTTGCGAGGTATGTGGAACCTTCCTGGACCAAGGACTGAACCCCTGTCCCTAGCATTGGCAGGCAAGTTTTTATCCACTGTACCACCAGGGAAGTCCTAAACAAATATCGTAGGACTGAAAAGGCGAGGCTGGAATTAACACAGAGACAGTAACTGCAGGTGGCCACCACCTGCCTTGGGCCTGGGAGGACAGGGGCAAGAGCTAGAGGTGGAGAACCTGCACACCTGGAGGAGGGGCCCATGGCGCTTGGACTCCGATGAGGCCATCATGATAGCACCACACCTCCTCCTCCACCAGTTCCTCAAAGCACCCATTATTCCTCTGCATCCCTAGGCTTCCCAGTGCAAGTGCCAAAGACTCTACCTGAGGGACTTTCTTGGGCCACAGGAACTTACTCGGACTGAATGTGGGCAGTACGAAAGTGCCAGGAAATTAACCCTCCCAGGAGCAGCCCTGAAGGATGGGAAGTAGAAGTTAGTGGATAAATAGCATGCTTCCCCAATCCAGAGTAGCACTGTCCCAAGGACTGCTCTGCCCCACTTCCAAAGGAGTCTGTGATGAGCTCTAGCTGCCCACAGTGGCGCTGCCGTTAGTCGCTCAGTTGTGTCAGGCTCTGCAACCCAGTGGACTGTAGCCCAACAGGCTCCTCTGTCCATGGGGTTTCTCCAGGCAAGAACATTGGAGTGGGTAGTCGTTTCCTTCTCCAGGGGATCATCCCAACCCAGGAATCGAACCAGGTCTCCCATATTGCAAGCAGATTCTTTAACATCTGAGTCACCAGGGAAGCCGTCAGGGGTAACCAATCATTAATTTACCCCGTATATCAACCACATCCTGGGCGTCAGCTTCCTTACCTTTCCTGTCTTACTTTTCCACTCCTCTTACTGGGACTTCCTGGGTTAATTTTCAAAATAAGCTACCTGCTCTCAGATTCTTGACTAAGGACCTGCATCTGATAAAATCTAAGGTAAGACGTTACCAGAAGTGGTTCTAGGAAGTAAGCTCTCAGAACGGGATTTTGGAATTGGATCACTTGCCAGCCATATGGCAATGAGGACTCTGTTATTCATGGTGAGTGGGATGGAGATGACCCCAAACATGTTGGACCAGCACAAGGACTGAGACTCTCATCTTTGGTTGATGGGGATGCGATACCGGTAGAAGATGCTGCATTGGCATCTGCAACAATGCTACTGCGTGAAAAACACCAGGGTCAGGGATTATTATAAGGATTTAGGGGCTTTTTAAAAAATATATTTATTTATTTGGCTGCGCTGGGTCTTAGCTGCAGCATGTGAGATCTAGTTTCCTCACCAGGGATAGAACCTGGGCCCTCTGCATTGGGAACACAGCCTCTTGGCCACTGCATCACTAGGGAGGTCCCTAGTTGGCTGTTTTAACTGCTACAAGAACCCAAAAGGAAGAAAACAATTGGCTCAAGTCATTCAACAATCAACTCAGAGCATGATGTGGAAGCCAGAAAGTGACCATGGTGACGTTTAAAGAGACCCTCATCTCCTGCACCCAGAGGACAGACGGTGCTGGAAATCAGGCCCAAGATTTTATTTATGAGTTACAAAGAAGGCTGAACTCACAGCCCCAGCAAGTCTTCTCTGCTAGGGACTAGAAAAAGGAGTGAGGCTCTAAGGCCTGGATGTGACATTGAGTAGATGCCTTGCTGCTGTGAAGTCACTTCAGTCGTGTCTGACTCTGTGCGACCCCATAGACGGCAGCCCATTAGGCTTCCCCGTCCCTGGGATTCTCCAGGCAAGAACACTGGAGTGGGTTGCCATTTGCTTCTCCATTGTGTGAAAGTGAAAAGTGAAAGTGAAGTCGCTCAGTCGCAACTGACTGGTAGTGACCCCATGGAATGCAGCCTACCAGGCTCCTCCATCCATGGGATTTTCTAAGCAAGAGTACTGGAGTGGCTTGCCATTGGAGTAGATGCCTTAAGAGAACCTTAAACACCTAGATTCACCATAACCATCAGGGACAGCAGGACCAGCTCCTCCCCTTCACTGAGAGAAAGTGAAGGAAGATTCCCTGGGATTCCAGACACAGTTTTGTAGCCCCCTTTGTAAGTAATGACGCTTCCCCCATGGCTCAAGCAGTAAAGAATCTGCCTGTAATGCAGGAGACATGGGTTTGATCCCTGGGGTCATGAAGATCCCCTGGAGAAGGAAATGGCAAGCCACTCCAGTGTTCTTGCCTGGGAAATCCCAAGCACAGAGGGCCCGGCAGGCTACAGTCCATGGGGTGGCAAACAGTTGGATACAACTGAGCATGTGATAGATTTGTAAGTAACAATTTGCTTTGAGAATTCGGGTGAATCACTCCAGCCAGTAGAGTAACCTCTTTCTTCACCAGATGGGAAGTGCCAAATGTCCAGATTCCAACCGAATGAAACCATAGCTGTGTCCCCTAATATTAGGACCAACTCCTCCTTTGGGAACTAAGGCCTCCCATCAAGCTAAAAGTGTGGGAGAAGGAGCTGAAAGTAGGTGTGACAGTGAGAGGTGCTGCTCCTAGTCTAGACCTTCAAACAGCACCACGTATTGACCACACGTGCAAGATAGCACGTGTAAGACAGACTCCCATCCTTTCAGGGTGTTCTTCTCAACCAGCATCAGAAAAGAACTTCCAGTAGGTCATTCCACCATCTTTCAGGCCAGCTGCCCCTAGGTGGTGGGGTACACAGTAACACTACTGAATTCTATGCACGCGTGCTCACACCTACAGTTCTTTTGCTAGGAAACCAGTCCCTTGATTGGATGTGCAATGGAATACTATGAAATACATGTTGCATGGAATACTATGAAAGTGCAAAAGGCATTCTAAGAGACTATGGATGGTGATGCAGGGACAAGCACTGATGACAGGATGTATGTTTTTTTAGAGAGGAAAACTGCTGCCAACACGATGGAAGGGGTCCAGTGTAACCAGCCTACAAGCAAGTGGCTACCACTGGGGGATGATGGCACGCAGGGTTGGGGAGGTGAGTGCTGGTCTCTGCTTTGGGAGGTTATATACTCAGGAATGGCAGAAGCCAGATCAGCTTGTTGAGGGAAAGGCCTTGTTAGCTGTGCATATTATCTTCATCCTTGCCACATGGACCCACTTGAACCAGGTGGCCAGGGAAAGAGGCTGACTGACAGCCATGGAATGTGTCATTTTGTCCACTTGATAATACTGAGAGCCTCCTCTGCAACAGATATCCTGTGAAGAGCATTCAAATATGACACAAATAGGTCCATACTGCCTGTTCTGAGCACCCCATCTACATAGCTCTTCCCTAGTTTTCCTGTTGGACTTCCCTGGTGGCTCAGTGGTAAAGACTCTGCCTGCAATACAGGAGACCCAGGTTTGATCCCTGGGTCGGGAAGATCTCCTGGAGTTAGGGCATGGCAACCCACTCCAGTATTCCTGCCTAGAGAATCCCGTGGACAGAGGAGCCTGGCAGGCTCCAGTCCATAGTGTTGCACAGAGTTGGACATGACTAAATTGACTTCAGCAGCAGCAGTTTTCTGGTTACTCATCTTCCAGTCCTGTCCCTTCAAGTCTCTGTTAGTTATGGCCTGTAAGTCTAATTTCAGGTCATCCCCAAGTCTAGACCATGTAGACAATGACATACACTACTCCAGTTTCGCCCCTTGGGAGGATTTCTCTTCACCATTGCTTTTTCAAGAACACTCATGATTAGGGTTGTAGGGTGACAGGCTGACGGGGAACTTATAATAGAAGGATCAGGCTGAAAACCCCTGATCAATCACCAAGAGACAATGAGGCTTTACGTGATGCATCAGGAAGTTCCCAGCGCGATTAGAAAGATGTTGCTTTTGTTGTTTCATTGCAAAGTCATGTGCAACCTCCTGGATGCACCACCAGGTTCCTCTGTCCCTGGGATTCTCCAGGCAAGAATACTGAGTGGGTTGCCATTTCCTTCTCCAGGGAATCTTCCCAACCCAGGATTGAACTCTCATTTCCTGTGTCTCCGGGATTGGCAGGCAGAATCTTTACCACTGAGCCAATATGGAAGCAATGCCATCAGCAAAACTCAGTGTGGAAAATTCTAAAAAATAAATTATCTGGTTCCTTAAAAATTTTTTAAAGGAGAGGAAATGTTATAAATTAAAAGAGGGTTAAGAGACAAATCAATCAAGCACAATATATGGACTTATTTGTATCCTGACTGTAACACACAAATTATTAGAAAATCACTTATGGGATAATCAGGAAAGTTTGAACACTGGTAACTGGCTATTAGATAATTATTTAGGAATTACTGTTATTTGTTTTTAGGTATGAAAATTATTTTGCAGTTATGTTAAAAAACTAAGTTCTTAACTATGAAAGACTGAATCCTTCCCTGTTAGAGATACATACTGAAGTCCATTTATGACTGAAAGAGAATGAATTCTAATTGGCTTTAAAGTAACCAGGCAGGTATGGATCAAACAAAACTGTATGTTGATAAAGACAGACGTTAGATGACGGGTACGGGTTCATTATATTATTCTACTCTCTAGTAAGTCTTAAATTCTCTGTACTAAAATGTCATTTCATTTTGTTTTAATATATCTTGACCTTATGCTCTCTTTGGCCTCATTTCTCTAGTTTCTGCTCACATCACAGTTTCTCCAAAGATTAATCACTCCCTCACTCATGTCCTCTCAGGTCTCTGGTTTGGCTTTCAACTATGTTGCTCTTTTGAAATTACTCCCACCAACTTCACTGAGGGTGTCCCCATTATGAGATTAAATGGTCACTTTTTCTTTGTCCTCCTTTTCCTTGACCTCTCCATGATATTCCACACTGTCAATCCCTCTTTCTTTGGAATGCTTTCTTCCCTTGACTTCTGAGAGACCACTCTTCTGATTTCCCTCCAACTTCACTGGCCACTATCTATTCCAGTCCTGTGATTTTAAATACACTACAGGTTCTCAACTTCCGGATTTAAATCTCTAGCCCTTGGGACTTCCCTGGTGGTCCAGTGGTTAAAACTCCACTCTTGGCATCTCTAGCCCTGCTCTCATCCCTGGGAATTCTCCTTAAATACCTACCTCCCCATGCTATCTCCACTTGTATATCTCAATGGCAGCTCAGGTGTAACATACCAAACTCCATTTTGGTTTTCCCCAAATCTTCCCCTAGTCTTCCTCAAGGCAGTTCAAAGCACTGCCATTCTTCTAGCTTCCCAACCTCAAAGCCTCTCTCCTTCAAGACTTCTGTCTAATCCATCAGCAAATCCGGTCACTTCTACCTTCGATTGGTGTCCTGAATCACATCTCTTCTCCCTGGCTCCTCTCGGCTCAAGCTCTCACCTTGGGAACCTAATACCCCACCACCCTGGGAAAGCATGGCCTGGGCTTTCACCCTTCATTTCAATCTTTCCACTCCTTCCTCTGTTCAGTCTCCTTTATCTTCATATTTATCTCCACTCCTTAATGTTTTAATCTATTCAGCTTTTTAAATGTTTTCTAAACAAACAAAGGGCTTTTCATCAAAAGCCAGTAGTGTCTCAGGGGGCACAACTGAAATCTGACCCGATGCCAAGGATCTGTTTCACAATGACAGGTCGGGCCGTGGGTGGAGAGTGAGGGTCAGGCAGAACCAGATGGTCACCTGCTTATAATTGTATCTGAGTGCTGCGCACCTGGGGGGCTCATCTTACCATCATGACTTTCGCTTATGATAAAAAATCCTCCATAATATGATTAAACAGAAAATCCAAGATTACCAACTTTCCTGTAACTTTAAGGACAGGAACTTTCTCCCGGCTGGCTCTTCGGGTCAGCCCTTGTGGCTGTGATCTCACCCATTTAGTGAGGGCTGACTGTCACTAACTGCTATTAGCGTGGCCCTGATCCTGTCTATAATCACCAGGGCAGGGGTCCAGGGCGCTCCAGCGGCCTCGCATCCGCAGCTCCCATCCTCGGTTCGGTGCCAGCGGCTGGGACACCTGGGCGGCAGCGGGGCGAGAACGGGGTTCCGTCCCCCCTGAGGCCCAACACGTGCAGCCGCCGGGACCCCGCGCGCGCGCCCACCCCCGCCCCGCCCGGGACCGAGACCGCGGGACCGCCCGCGGATCAGCGAAGGTTAAGGGTCGAGGTCCGCACTGAGCCCTGCGGCGAGGGTGGAGGGGCCCTGGAATCGCGCGCTGAAGCCAGAACAAAGGTTGGAAAGAGCAGAGCCCTAGGGCGCGGCTCTCTCCGCCCTGGCCCAGGTGTCAGGGTGTGGCCGGACCGAGCCGGCCGCCGCCGTCCGGGTCTCCCTCCTCCGCGGAAGCCCCCCGGGGCCCGGGCGGCCGCGGGGTCTCGGGACCGCCTGCCCGCGCCGAGCACCCGCGGGCGCCTTTGTGTCCGGATCTCGGCGTACGAAACCGCCACCGGTTTGCTCTCGCGTCCGAGTTCCCTTTTCAGATTCCCTCCAACCCCACCCCCACCCCGCTCCCCGCCCGGAGGCCGCAGCCGAGGCTTCATCACTGAAAAGTAGACGCGGGCCCCGCCACCCCTACCCCGCCTCCGGAAGTGGGGCGGCCCCCGACCCCGGCCGGTCCCCGCCACCCACCCCAGGCAGGTGCGCGGCCCTGGGGGCCACAGCGAGGCGGCGGGGCTGGGCGGGGGGTGGGAGGGCCTGGGCGGGTGGGCAGGCAGGCCCAGGTGGGAGTGGGGGGTCCCGGGGTTGCGCCCGGGTCAAAGAAACCCCGCAGAGCAGGAGGCGGGTACTGCACTGTTGGGGGCCGGGGGTCGCAGGCTTGGGGACGAGATTGACAGGACACGGCCCGAGCGTCAGGCAGCGCGGGCACACGGCTTGCGTGTGACCTCGGCTTCCTCGTCTGTCTAATGGGAATGGCATTTGTGCGCGCCACCTGCAGGGCTGGGCCGAGAGCCCCTCCGCTTCTGCGGGACAAACCCAGTTACACAGTCTGGGCTCCTTCCTCCCCTTAAAACGGGCTTCCCTTGTGGCTCAGCTGGGAAAGAATCCGCCTGCAATGCGGGAGACCTGGGTTCCATCCTTGGGTGGAGGAAGATTTCCTGGAGAAGGGAAAGGCTACCCAACTCCTTGGCCTGGAGAATTCCATGGACTGTATAGTCCATGGGGTCGCAGAGTCAGACAGGATTGAGCGACTTTTACTTTCACTTCCCATTTAAACAGAGGTCGGCAGAGGACCAGAGGGTTGGATGGCATCACCAACTCAATGTGTTTGAGCAAACTTCAGGAGATGGTGAAGGACAGGGAAGCCTGGCTGCTGCGGTCCATGGGGGTTGCAAAGAATCCGACACACAACAGCCCATTAATATTCTGAAGCTTCTGGCACCAAGCCTGTGCTGGGCGGGAGGGTGCAGTGATAAAGGCAGCAGGCTGGGCCTGGAGAAGCCAATAAAGGAGACTTTCCCTCAGGCCAGAAGGTGGGCCCTTGAAGCTGCGGGAAGTCAGCCAGCCCAGGGCCCTTCTGTGTGCCAGGCCTAGGCTCTCCAGGTAGTGCCAGCCACTTGGAGTACTTGCTTGCCCCTTGGCCTGTTTTTAGAAAGTCCACGTGACCTGAACACTGCTTCTAGATGATGAGATACTAGGTGTAGACTCTGAGAAGCCAGACCCCGGCCCTTCAGTAGGCTGGAAGATCCTTTTCTCTTGCCACCTCTGCATTAGGAAGAGTTCTGAAGGAACCCCCTTTTCTCAGCTTTCCCCCGTCTTGCAGTGCTTAGGGCCTCAGGCCATCCCTCAGTCAGTCCTGACACAGCGCCTTAGCTGGTCTTGTCCAGGGCATGTCCCCAGACTGTTCAGTAGGTGAATACTGAGTGAATGGAAGAAGTCTTGTTCTCACCCACCCCCACCCCCCACCCCCATGCTCCCTGTTTTGTTTTGTGGCTAAGAATTGTCCAACTCTTTTGTGACCCCATGGTCTGTAGCCTGACAGGCTCCTCTGTCCATGGAATTTTCCCAGATAAGAATACTGGAGTGGGTTGCCATTTCCTTCTCCAGAGGATCTTCCCAACCCAGGGATTGAACTCATGTGTCTTGTGTTGGCAGGCAGGTTCTTTACCACTGAGCCACCAGGGAAGCCCCGAGTGCTCCCTGCAGAGGCTTAATGAATAATCCCACCTACCATTTACTGAGTGTGCTGTGCCAGGTTCTATGCTAAGTGCTGAGTTCATGCTTTCCTATGAGGGGGCATGGACGGGTCACTTGGGTAGTTCAGCCAAACTAAAGCTGGATGCTGGCATGGGACAGATTCTGGAGGCAATGGGCTGCTCCGCCTGTTCAGCTGAGCTGCACAGACTTGCACAACTCCATTGTCAGAGCGGCCTGGCATTCCCCACGCAGGGACTGAAGTCAGCGTGGGGGCCTACGCTGCCATTCTGGAAGCTTGCAGGACTGTCGGCTCAGCCAGGGTCCAGGTCCTACTGATTCTACCCCTCAGTGTCCCTCCCATCTGCCTGGGTCTCACCATTAGTCCCCAGACCATCATCCAGAGCACCCTTCCCCTCTGATTGCCAGTTCTCCCTTTTTAACCCATCCGGACCCTCCATCTTCTGGAAAAAGCAAATTCCGTTCTTGCTTCTCTGGTGGCTCGGATGGTAAAGAATCTGCTTGCCAAGCAGGAGACCCGGGTTCAATACCTAGGTCCAGAAGATTCCCTGGAGGAGGAAAATGGCAACCCACTCCAATATTCTTGCCTGGGAAATCCCATGGACAGAGAAGCCTGGTGAGCTACAGACCATGGGGTCGAAAAGAGTCAGACACGACTGAGTGAATAACACACACAACCCCAGGGAGCAGGCCTTTTGCCACATTTTGGGGGCAAGTTTATGAGGCTCTGGGCCATATTTTTAACCTTTTCTCCAGCCACCGCACTGCAGGCTTTCCAATACAGCAGAGCAAACCAGTTCTCACTTCCCTGCCTGGCTTCAGCTGGGCCTTCCACCTGGGCTCCCACCGTCCACACCTGCGTCTCCAGGCAGGGCCAGTGGTCTGGATGCTGCCAGATGGAAGCTGCCTCTTGGCTCTTTTGGTTCCTCTGTAAGGACTGTGAACTCCTAGAGGGAGACAGGACTCCCTAGAGGGAGCTTAGACATCACAGACTCCCTAATGTCCAGCACAGGTGTGTGTGTGTGTGTGTGTGTGTGTACAATTGCTCAGCCACGTCTGACCCTTTTAGACCCCATGGACTGTAGCCTGCTAGACTCCTCTGGTCCATGGGGTCGCTGAGGGTCGGACACGACTGAGCGACTTCACTTTCACTTTGCACTTTCATGCATTGGAGAAGGAAATGGCAACCCACTCCAGTGTTCTTGCCTGGAGATTCCCAGGGACGGCGGAGCCTGCTGGGCTGCCGTCTATGGGGTCGCACAGAGTCAGACACGACTGAAGCGACTCAGCAGCAGCAGGCTCCTCTGTCCATGGTATTTCCCAGGCAAGAATACTAGAGTGGGTTGCCATTTCCTACTCCAGGGGGTCTTTCCGACCCAGGGATTGAACCTATGTGTCTTGCTTCTCCTGCATTGACTTTATCACTAGCTCCACCTGGGAAGCACAGCACAGTGTGTGCTGAGGCAAATGAATAATAGAATAAGTGAATGAGGGGCTTCCCTGGTGATCCAGCGGCTAAGACTCTGCTCTCCCAATGTAGGGGGTCCTGGGTTCAATCCCTGGTCAAGGAAGTAGATCCCCCATGCTGCAATTGAAGATCTTTCATGCTATAATTAAGGCCTGGCACAGCCAAAAAAAAAAAAAAAAGAATTAAGTGAACAAAGGGGCTGCAGATGGGACCAGCCTGTCCCCATGGGCTCCAGTGAGTTTCCAAGACACACTTCAAACAAATAACCCTAACCTGGTGACATTCCACCCAACAGAGAATACCAAGGGCAGGTCTAGGGTGGGAACTGTGAATCTGGGAAGCCCTAGGCCTTGCCACAGGGCACTGCTGAAGGCCCAGTAGGAGAGGGCCGGCGTGCCCTCCCCCACCTCAGGCCACCCAGTGGATGGTCCCAGAAAACTGTCCCTCATCTCACCCCAGCTCTGCTGTGTGAGGAGGCCTCTGGGCTTCCTGTCGGATTGTTCTATAGAGGATAGGAGGGATGGGATTTAATATTAGCTAACATTTACCACCTGCCAGGGATGTGCGAAAGGCTTTCCATGTGTATTTCATTTACTCCTCACATAGCCATCGTACAGTTGGGGAAATGAACCAAGACATTCAGTAACTTGTGAGGACGCAGAGTGTCAGCGCTGGGATTTGATTGTAGGTTGTCTCGCTCCAGGATGATTTGAATTTAGGATAAACAGGTGGGCCTTTCTCTGTTTACTGGCTTGCAGGGGCCATGGGCTACCTGGTGATAAGATGGCTTTCTTTCCCTGTCAGTGCGGCTGAGAAGCAGCAACTGAGGGAACCTGCAGACGCATGACCTTGTTGGCACGACAAGAGCCCTGTCGCAGCAACCCAGATGTCACCGCCAGGCCATCAGCCTTACCAGCACTCATATCTCCTAGGAAGTTCAGGCAGCGCTCCAGTGGCCGCACCTGCTAGGGTTCCGGGGCAGCGAGTGGGGCCAGCCACAGAGGGTGGGCCCAGGGGCGAGGGGCCCTATCACTGTGTGAGACTGAGGCAACTTACAAAATATAAAACATGCAGAACAGTGCCAGTTGCAGAACAATCGTTTTTCTACTCAGAAGCCTTCAGTGGCTCCAAATAATCTGCCATGGTTTACCCCTGTGGCATGGGTAGGGTGTGGACTGGCGATAATGTTTTCTCACCATTAAAAACAAACGTCTGTGGGACTTCCCTGGTGGTCCAGTAGTTGAGACTTCGCCTTCCAATTCAGGGAGTGCAGGTTTGAACCCTGGTGGGGGAGATGAGCTCACACGTGCCTCCCAGCCACCAGCCCCCACAAAAAAACCCCCCAAAACCATAAAACAGAAGCAATAAAAGACAAAAACAGAAGCAATATGTAACAAATTCAGTAAAGACTTTAAAAATGATCCACATCAAAAACAACAACAGCAAACAAACAAACAAAACAACAAAATATCTAGATTCTAGCTCTGTAAATCCTTTCCCATCTGGGCTTGTTCCTCTCCCTCTCCTGACAACCCCTGCCCCCACCACATGGGCTTCCCATGTGGTGCTAGCGGTAAGGAATCCACCCGTCACTGCAGGAGATGCGAGAGGTGCAGGTTCGATCCCTGGGTCATGAAGGGTCTTCCTGGAAATGGCAACCTCTCCAGTATTCCTGCCTGGAAAATTGCAGAGAAGCCTGGCGGGCAACAGTACCATGGGGCCGCAGAGAGTCAGACAGGACTGAGCGACTGAGTACACCCACACATGGAGCTGGCACAGACCTACTTTAATTTTCACCATGACCACTGCAGTACTTTCTCCCGTATCCTCCCACTACAAGCATCCATTTGCTCAACATGTATGTCTTAGCAGGAGGCTGTGCTTGGAACTGGGGGCTCCACAAAATAGACCTGCCCCTCTTCTCCTGGAGCTGGTGGTCCAGCAATGCAGGCAATACCAACAATTAGCCATTATCAAGACCAGTCATGCTGGGTTCAGGGGTCCCCTAAATGCTCAGAAGGAAAAAGGGGAGGAACGGGGTGTTGGGCAGAGAGATGGGAGGGGAGGCTTGAGGGCTTGGCAGAGTGGGAGCCCAGAGGGTATCATACACGTTACACTGCAGGCAATGGATGCGGGGCCCACTGAGGGCAACAGGGAGAGGTAACAACTTTGTCCAGTTTCTTTTTTTTTTTTGGTCACACCTCAAGGTATTCAGCATCTTGGGGACTAGGGATCGAACCCGTGCCCCCTACAATGGAAGCACAGATGCCTAAGCACTGGACGGCCAGGGAAGGCCCAACTTTGTCCTAGTCCTAACCTGGCTACCCCACCATGGCTTACCAGGACAGACCAGATTCCAGATAACACCTTCCAGCCTAGGTCTTCTTTGTAAAAAGGGAGGACTGGATGAGACCGTCATACATGGGACTCAGCCATACATATACGTGTACCCATTCTCCCGCAAACCTCTTCCCATCCAGGCTGGCATATAAGATTGAATAGTTCCATGTGCTACGTAGTAGGTGCCACAGGGTGGTTACCTACCTATTTTGAATAGCAGTTTCCCAAACTCCCTAACTGTCCCTTCCCCCTGACAACCATAAGTTTGTTTTCTAAGTCTGGAAGGTCTCACTTTTTTTTTTATCTGTAAAATGAGAATATAAAATAGTGCGACATCACAAGCTAGTTGTGAGGATGAAATGAGTTTCTGCTCCTATGATGGGAACGATGCCTGTAACAAGGTAATCACTCAATAGATGTTAGGCATTCTTCCTAACACCTTAAAATTATGTTGAAAACCATTGGAAGTGTGTACTCCACAGTCAAAACAGTGGTTGGTGGCCCAGAACTTACCAAGGGGTTTTCCCGACCCAGGGATCCGAGCCAGGGATCAAACCTGGGTCTCCTGCATTACAGGCAGATTCTTTACTGTCTGAGCCACCAGGGAAGCCCATAAACATGTAAACACTCAGCACAAATATGAAATTATTAATTACGATAAACGCAAAGCAAGAAAATGGACCTGAAGGACAAGTGTGGGAGCCAGTAAAATAAAGAGAAGGTGAAAGCTTTGGGGTCTCCTACCCAGGCCACAAGTATTCAGTACTCAGAAATTAGGGAAAGGGAGGTGGTGGTCCAGTGATTAAGACTTTCCCTTCCAGTGCAGGGGGCTCCGCGTTTGATCCCTGGTCGATTCCTGGATCAGGAAGATCTGCTGGAGAAGGGACAGGCACTTCAATACTACCCACTCCAGTATTCTTGGGCTTCCCTTGTGGCTCAACTGGTAAAGAATCCACCCGCAATGCAGGAGACCTGGGTTCGATCCCTGGGTCGGGAAGATTCCCCTGGAGAAGGGAAAGGCTACCCACTGCAGTATTCCGGCCTGGAGAATTCCATGGACTATGCAGTCCATGGGCTCACGGAGAGCAGGACATGACTGAGCGACCTTCACTTTCACTTGAGGAGCTAAGATCCCTTGGCCAGGAAACCAAAACAGAAAACAGAAGCAATATTGTAACAAATTCAATAAAGACTTTAAAAATGGTCCAGGTTAAAAAAAAAATCTTAAAAAAACAACAATAGTAGGAATTAGGGAAAAGGAGATTTCATGCTGAAGGAAGAAAGGTTACTAAAAAGAAGCAAAGTAGACATTGTTGAGTGGAGTCGAGGCTTCTTCAGAAAGGAGTAGATGGAATCTTTCCCAAAATACAAGTTGGATGGTGTCATTTCTAGGCTTAAAATGCCCCCGTGGCTCTCTGTCCTGGGGATAAAGACCAAATTCCACGTTTTCTAGCAAAATTGGGCCCTACATTCCACCTCAATCTCTCTGATGTCTGGCTTTTGCTGCCTAGCTTTTCGCACCCGAGAATGGTCCAGGAATATTCCTGTGGTCCAGACAGCTTGTCCTTAGGACCCACCTCTTCTCCCTTCTCCCAACTTGTTCCCGTCTCCCTGGTGACAGCAGGAGCGAGTTTGTTTGCCACTCCCCCCACCCCCAGGACCCCGAGGGGCTCCACGATCTGCCATGTGGGAGACCCTGTGCACACACATGCTGAGGTTTCCTATGCCAGCCATCTGCAGCACCCACAATGCCCTGAGTGACCTGTTCCCTCTCACCTGTTTTCCAAAAGACTTCCCGACATGCTTCCATCCCCCTCACTAATACCTGAACAACCTTTGGCTCCATGGCTTAGAGGCTCCCTCTTCCGAGAAGCCCTCCCTGACCACTCCTCAAGGCTCCACACCGTGTTGATTTGTTCCCCCTCCTACTGCCTCACTGAAGTCAGTCCCTCTGCTCCTCCAGGCACTTAGATCCAAGGGCAGGGAGACAGAAAATGAAAGAACAAATAGGAAAAAAATATGTAGTGCAATGGGAGGAGGAGGGAGGCAGTGTGGGAAGAGAGGTGGCAGTTTGGGGTGGGTGGGGGGCGGTCAGGGGAGTTCCTGGGAGAAGATCTGCCAGAGGAGAGGGTCAAGCGACACCTGGGGGAGAGCAGGCCAGGTCAGTGCAGAGAGCCTGCCTCGGAGCACAGCCCGTGTGAGTGGAATGAGGGACAGAGAGAAGCAGGGAGGGACAAGGGGGCCCCAGAGTATGTAGACTCTGAGACCTTTGCAAGACCTTAGGCTTTTACTCTGAGTGGGATGGCAAACTAAAGGAACCAGCATTCACTACACCTGCCCTGGCCAGGCAGAGTCCTGAGGACAGAGAGAAAAACAGCCGCCCTCCCAGGGGCTCCTGGGCAGTGCAGTGTCCCCCAACCAACTCAGACCTGCATTGTAGAACAGCCCCTCCGACCAGCACACACGGATGGACTGGAACGCTTTACTTGACCTGTATGCTGTGTTCCGATGAAGATTTATTAAATACAGGTGATTAAGACCAGTTTCCTAGCAATTTCTTCTTTTCTTTCTCTTTCTGTGCTCGCCTTGCTTTCTTCCAGAAACATTTATTCAAAGCCTTTTAATACTAGCTACAGAACTGCCCATGGGATAAAATATCCACAAATCCATACTGATGTACATGGATGAATGAATAAATGAATACATAAATGAGGAAACACGGGAGAGGAAAGAACAGCTCTTTTTTACAGAAGGATTCCAATTAATAAATGCAGAAGGAATGAGGGAAATAGGGGCTCACCATTAGAACACCATAATAATAATCACGGCAGCCACCATCCACTGATGGATGGGAAAATTAGTGGGAAAAGTTTAAGGAGGAAGAGCGTATTTGCATTGTCTAAAAGGTATTTATTAACTACAAAAAGAAAAATAATAACTGAACAGTGGGAAAATATGGCAGACACCATCTTAACCAAGTGATTAAGCTGCATATCTCAGGAAGAAGACACATGAACATCAGGTATCCCTAATGTAGTGAAAAGAAGGCCTCTTCTTCCGTTATGCTTCCCCAGAAAGCATAACCTCCCTCAAATGATGAAAAAACATGAGATAAACCCAAAGTGAAGGACGTTCTACCAAACACTTGACCACTACCCTTCAAAAGTGTCAAGATCATGATTAATATAAGGAAGGACTGAGGGACCCTTATGGGTGAGGGGAGATACATGATGAGCAGATTTAACGTACTGTCCAATGGGATCCTAGAAATGGGGTGGGGGTGGGAGAACATTGGTGGAAAAATTGGTGAAATCTGAATAAAGTCTGCAGTTAATGTTATTTAGTAGTATTGTCCCCATGGTATTTTTCTTGGTTTTGATCATTATACTGTGGTTATGTAAGATGTTAACTTGAGAGGAAGCTGGGCAAGAGGATATAGGGGAACTCTCCGTGCTATTTTTGCAACTTTTCTGTAAGTCTAAAATTATTTCAAAATAAAAAGTAAAACGAGAAAAAAATTTAAGAAACCAATTATAACCCTAGGACCCAGCTTATGGTCTCTAAACATGATTGCCTTCAAGAGGACCCAGAGCTCCTTAAGAGAGTGGCTGATTCTAGATCTGAACCCCAGAGAATTCTGGAAGATCTGGAAACACCAGCTAGCAAAGAGGCTATCAAGACTTACAGGGCGTGGGACTTCTCTGGTGGTCCAGTGGTTTGATCCCACATGCAGCTTGGCCAAAAAGTCAAAACAAACAAAACCACACACACGTGGGCTTCTCTCACTGCTCAGTGGTCAAGAATCTACCTGCCAATGCAAGAGACACAGGTTTGATCCCTGATCTGAGAAGATCCACATGCCTCAGAGTAGTTAAGCCCGCGTGCCACATATGCTGAGCCCGTCTTCTGGAGTCCAGGAGCCGCAACTGCTGGAGCCCGTGCACCCCAGAACCTGTGCTCGCAGTAAGAGAAGCCACTGCTTCTCGTTCTCCGCAATGAGACGGCTGTTCACTGCAACTAGAGAGTAGCCCCGGACCGCCACAACTAGAGAAAAGCTCTCACAGCAACGAAGACTCAGCACAGACAAAAGTAAATATATAAATAAAAAGTTAAAAATATATATTTAGAAAAACCCATATATATGTATATGTTTTTGCTAAAAAAAAAAAAAAAGACAAAGGACTCAGGAGCTGAGTTGAGGTTTCCATAGGCCTTTGGTGGATGTTGGTGAACAAACTCATTATTTTGAAGACTGGTGAATATAGGGTGAGACTGAAGCGTTTTTCATGCCCTTCCTTTAAGATCTATACCTCCAATGAATCAGACAGGTGGTGAGAGGAAGTTTCCCTTCACAGACGTATTCTGGAATTGATCATTCCAAAGAATGATCAGTTAGATGATTTTCATCTTGCAACTCCTCATGAATTTAGGGACCTCAACATTGAACGACAAGGCTGCTCATGTCACACCAAGGAAGACAGCCAGACATTTTTTGCCTCCTAGTGAAATCACACAACACTTCTTCTGAATTACTCTTGTCAAAAGAAACTCTAATTTGAATTGAATCAGGCTTTAGGTGAAACTATCCCTTTACCAGAAATACAAAGAACAGAGAAATTTGTTAAATTAGACCGCAGAGATGCAATCAGCAAACTGTCAGCTGCTGCTGCTGCTGCTAAGTCGCTTCAGTCATGTCCGACTCTGCGACCCCATAGACGGCAGCCCACCAGGCTCTGCCATCCCTGGGATTCTCCAGGCAAAAACACTGGAGTGGGTTGCCATTTCCTTCTCCAATGCATGAAAGTGAAAAGTGAAAGTGAAGTTGCTCAGTCATGTCCGACTCTTTGCAACCCCATGGACTGCAGCCTACCAGGCTCCTCCATCCATGGGATTTTCCAGGCAAGAGTACTGGAGTGGGGTGCCATTGCCTTCTCCGAACTGTCAGCTATTTTAGGATAAATAATGTGTTTTCGAAGAATATAAAAAGAGATGAAGGGGGACACTGTAGATAAAAGATACCTAAACAGTATATCAGCTAATTACATAAAGCGGTCGTGATTTTCACCCTGATTTTCTTTAAAGCAACTGTAAATTGGAAACACCTATTCATATGTGACACTATTGGAAATCTGGACACAGACTGGCCATTTGATAATATTAAGGAATAATTGTGTATCTTCTTAGATGTAATGGTATCGTGGTTGCCATATATATGTGCATATATTTGGGGGGATCCCAGGTGGCTCAGCAGTAAAGAATCCATCTTCAATGCTGGAGACGCAGGAGATGCGAGTTCGATTCCTGGGTCAGGAAGATCCCCTGGAGGAGGGCATGGCAACCCACTCCAGTGTTCTTACCTGGAGAATCCAATGGACAGAGGAGCCTGGTGGGCTACAGTCCATAGAGTCGCAAAGACTCAGACACGACTGTGCTACTTACACACACACATATATATTTAAAGGTCTTCTTTTGAGAAATACACACTGAACTATTTGGAGAAGAAATAATATGATCTTTAGGATTTACTGCCATGGAGTACATCACAGAGGGGTGGATGGAGCATGGTCAGGTATGGATGGTTGATTATTCACTAAAGCCTTTGACTGTGTGGATCCAAACAAACTGTGGAAAATTCTTAGAGATGGGAATACCAGACCACCTTACCTGCCTCCTGAGAAACCTGTATTCAGGTCAAGAAGCAACAGTTAAAACCAGACATAGAACAAAAGGACTGGTTCCAAACTGAGAAAGGAATGCATCAAGGCTGTATACTGTCACCCTGCTTATTTAACTTCTATGCAGAGTACATCATGAGAAATGCTGAGTTGGATGAAGCACAAGCTGGAATCAAGATTGCAGGGAGAAATATCAATAACCTTAGATATGCAGATGACACCACTCTTATGGCAGAAAGTGAAGAACTAAAGGGCCTCTTGATGAAAGTGAAAGAGGAGAGTGAAAAAGTTGGTTTAAAACTCAATATTCAGAAAACTAAGATCATGGCATCCGGTCCCATCACTTCATGGCAAATAGATGGGGAGACAGGTGAAACAGTGGCAGACTTTATTTTGGGGGGTATCCAAAATCACTGCAGATGGTGACTGCAGCCATGAAATTAAAAGATGCTTGCTCCCTCGAAGAAAAGCTATGACAAACCTGGTGGTGGTTTAGTCGCTCAGTCGTGTCCGACTCTTGCGACCCCATGGACTGTAGCCTACCAGGCTCCTGTGGCCATGGGATTTTCCAGGAAAGAATACTGGAGTGGGTTGCCATCTCCTTCTCCAGGGATCTTCCTGACCCAGGGATTGAACCCGGGTCTCCTGCACTGCAAGCAGACTCTTTACTGACTGAGCTACCGGGGGATTTCCATGACAAACCTAGACAGCATATTTTAAAAAGCAGACATCACTTTGCTGACAAAGGTTGATATAGTCAAAGCTATAGTTTTTCCAGTAGTCATGTATGGATGTGAGAGTTGGACCATAAAGAAGGCTGAACACCAAGAACTGATGCTTTTGAGCCATGGTGTTGGAGAAGATTCTTGAGAGTCCCTTACACAGCAAGGAGATCAAACCAGTCCATCCTAAAGGAAATCAATCCTGAGTATTCACTGGAAGGACTGATGCTTAAGCTGAAGCCACCTGATGTGAAGAGCCTATTCATTAGAAAAGGCCCTGATGCTGGGAAGGATTGAAGGCAGGAGAAGAAGGGGATGACAGAGGACAAGAAGGTTGGATGGCATCACTGACTCAATGAACATGAATTTGAGCAGGCTCTGGGAGATGGTGAAGGACAGGGATGCCCAGCGTGCTGCAGTCCATGGGGGTCTCAAAGAGTTGGACATGACTGAGCAACTGAACAACAGCAATGGTTCATTATCCTATTTTATTTTTCAGCATATTTCCATAATATTCCAGCATATTTCAGCATGATAAAAAGTCTTTTAAAAACATCTGCAATCTACAACCTAGAGATAACAACTATTAACATTTTGTAGTCTACCAGTGTCAATTTAAGTGTGTATGTACCTGTGTATTTTATAAAATTTGGATCATACGACATAAAATCCTATTTATCCATTTCTATAACACACTGCTGTACCAGTAAATACCCTACCCGTGGATAATTTTTAAGTCTTTTTTTACCCTGGGTGCTGCAGAGTCAAGCCTGATTTCCTATCTCCAAGGCAGCCTGTGATCTAGGGGAGTGTGCAAACACACCCCTGTGACTCAGCTTGCCCCTCTCTATAATGGGAGCGCGCTTTCCACCTCCCAGTTGTAGTTTCAAGGACAGAATATTCACTCTGCTGCCCAGGCCTCCCTTGAAAGGGAGACCTGGACTTGATTCCAGATGGGGAACAACTGCCAAGGTCTATCCCAGGGGCCTCCAGACCTCTGAAGGACAGTGTCCCCTGCATTTGGGCACTTAAGTTCTATTCCTGAGCTCCACTTCAGAGCTTGTCCTTCGCCTGTTTCTCTAGGCAATGTTCCTGCCTTCCAGGCTGCATCAGGGACTCCTTGGGGGCCCCAGAGCCACCCTGCCCCCGCCTGTGGCTGCAATGTGGTTAGCAGTCACCTTTCTAGCTTCCCCCAGGACCCCTCAGGCCCCCAGTGCCTGGCAGAGGGTCCCGCCCAGAGGAAGCTCTCATAAATGTGTGTTGGCTAAACAGGAAAGACAAGCTATGGGGCATGCAGGACCCAGTGTGTGTCCGTGTGTGTGTGTGTGTGTGTGTGTGTGTGTGTGTGTGTGTGTGTGTTTAATCAAACCCCAAACCCCAAAACCAACTCCTCAGCAAGGCTTTACAACATAAAGTGCCAGGCAATTGAGGATTAGAGGGACGAACTGTCATGTCTTCCCCACCCCACACACCCCCGCCCCCTGCTTTCCTTGGGAGGCTCAGGAGGAAGGAATAAGGGGGTGAACCACAGAGGGGCAGCCCGGAGGAGGCAGGCACGCGGGTTCTGGGCTGGAGAAAGCAGTGCGAGCAAGAGGAAGGGCCCCTTCGGGCCACACTGTGCTCAGTGAGTCTCTAGGCTTGAGAAAGCGGGGAGGAAGCCCTGGGAGGGAGTCTGGGGCTGGCATCTCCCCGTGTGGCAATTGTGATTGCTCCAGAGCCAGCACTCCCCCTCGCCCACACTTCCTCCCGGTCTTCCCACCCCTCAGCCCACTGGCCTGGGCCTGCACCCACACCCACAGCCCTCCTCTTGGCTTGTTTACCTGGTAAGGTGCAGTGGGGTGTGCTCCTTCAGGCCTTACTCAGCCTGACCGCCAGGGCTATGGTGTGGGAAGCTGCTTTGTTCCTGCTGTAAAGTGGGGGCAATCAGTTCAGATGGTCTCCCCTTTAGTAGAGCTCATGAGTGGCTAGGGAGACAGAGCCCCTTTGATCAGTTTACAAAACCCAGGGGACAGGTTGCCCAGAACTTAGGACCTGAGCTCCTCCCCCAGGATCCAGACCCATCTCTGTGAGGGTCCCCAGTCTGCAGTAAAGGGCCTGGCATTTCAGGAGAGGAGGAGTGCAAGAAGCTTGGGAAATACTTGCTGAACGAATGAGTGCGTGAACCATGTTAAATACACTGCAGTGACCACAGGACAAAGTAGAAAAGAGTAAGAATTCCAGAGTCAAGCAGTCAGATCTGGGTTCCAATATGTTCTCTGCCAAGTGCTAAATAGTCGCTTGGGGTAGGTTGCCTAAAAAGTTCTGAGCCCCAGGTTCCTGTAAAATGAAAGCAAAAGAATTCTACTTTGTTTATGAATTTTTTTTTTAAAGACAACACCTTCTTCTTTTTTAAAATTCTTGTCTGTGCTGGGTCTTTGTTGCTGCAGAGGGCTACTCTCTAGTTGCAGTGCTCTGGAGCAAAGGCTCTAGGGCATGTGGGCTTCTGAAGTTGCATCTCCCGGCGTCAAGAGCACAGGCTCAATAGTTGTGGCACACAGACTTCGTTGCTCTGTGGCATGTGGGATATTCCCAGAGCAGGGATCGAACCCAAGTCTCCTGCGTTGACAGGAGGACTCTTCACCACTGAGCCACCAGGCAAGCCCCTGTTTATGAAATTTGTGTGGCATCTTTGTAGAGGATGTGGCATTAATAGGCTTAATAAATGGTCACTATTGTTGTTAGTATTGTTTACTAATTCAGCAAATATGCATCAAGCACCCAGTATGCTGCAGAGGGCGCAGGTTCAATCCCTGGTCAGGGAAGTTCCCCTCGGTATGGCCAAAAGAATAAAAAGAAAAGTTTATCATGAAAAATAATAAACAGAAACTCATTCAAAGAAAAAGAAAAAAGAAGGTGACATTTGAGCCAAGACTGGAGGTGAGGGAGACAGACATGCTAGTATCTTGAGGAAGAATGTTTGGATAGAAGGAACATGCCCGTGCACAGCTCCCCAGATAAAATGTGCCTGGCAGGGCTGGGGGTGGGGGCTGTGGGGGAAGCTGAGCAGAGAGATGATGTCACAGGTCAGGCTGCCAGATCCCATGGGGCAGTGCTGGTCCCGGTGAACTTGGCCTTTACTCCAGGTGGAGAGGAATCACTGCAAGGTTTTGAGCAAAAGAACGACATGATCTGACTTACATTTTAAAAGGAGGTGCAGAGTGAGGCTGGGAGAACCGGTGCAGAGGTCCTGGTAGGGCAGTGGTGGTGATGAGAAATCATCAGATTCTGGGTGTATTTTGAAGCTGGGACCAGCTTGGTTTCCTGAGGGCTCCGATCTGGAGTGTGTGCGTGAGACAGAGAGAGGAGATGATGGCGATGCTGAGCCTGAACTAACAGAAGGAATCAGTTGCCACCAACTGAGATGGTTGAAGCTGCAAGTGAACCCAGGTTTTGGGGAGGAGATCCACTTCAATGTGGACGTATTAAGATCTAGATGTCAGACGTGCATGAAGATATCTAATAGGATGTTGATGTAAAACAGAGTCGTTAGCAATGATGATGGTGGTTTAGTCCCTAAATCGTGTCCGACTATTTCAATCCCATGGACTGTAGCCTACCAGGTTCCTCTGTCCCTGGGATTCTCCAGGCAAGAATACTGGAGTGGGTTGCCATTTCCTTCTCCAGGGGAATCTTCCTGGCCCAGGAATCCAACCCGGGTCTCCTGCATTGCAGGCAGATTCTTTACTGACTGAGCTACGAGGAAGCACTACTACGAATATTTTCCTTCACTTTTACATCCAATCCTCACACTAGCCAGTGAGGAAGGCAGGCCAGGGATTATTGCCCCAGTTTGGCAGAATGGAACCTCTACAGAGTATATACCTGAAAGAATTGTAAAGAAGTATTCAAGCAACTGCTGGTACAGGAACTGTCATAGCAGCACTATTCACAATAGTCCAATGGTGTCCATCAGTGGCTGAACAGATGTGTAAAATGTGGGAGGCCCATACAACGGGATGTTATTCAGCCATAAAAAGGGATGATGGACCAATGTATGCTACAAGGTGGATAAACCTCAAAAACGTTATATTCAGTGAAAGAAGTCAGTCACAAAAGACTACGTATTATCATTCTGTTGATATGAAATATCCAGAATAGTTAAATCTATAGAGACAGAAGGCAGATTAGTGGTTGCCAGAGGCTGGGGAAAGGGAAAAATAGGGAGGGATCACTTAATGGGCACAGGGTTTCCTTTGGAAGTGATGAAGGTGTTTTGGAAAATGGACTAAATGTCACTGGGTTTTACACTTTAAAATGGTTCAAATCATGTTTTGTGAATTTTAATCCCAATTAGAAAACAATCCTTCTATGAAGAACCTAATGCCAGGCTTGTGGTACTCAGCGCCCTGCGGTGACTCCGGGGGCTAGCTCCCTTGAAGCCTGTGAAGGACTCTCACCGGTTCTTCATCCCCTTTCTGAGCAGAGTAGCCCAGCGAGACAAAGGGATGTCTCCCCTGCGAGGTCAGTTCCGGGCTACTGGATCTCCCAAACTCCAGACCAGGGAATCTGGTCTGACAAGCAGGGAACTCGCATCTGAAATCAGCCCTGCCCTGCAAAGCCTGTGGCTGGGGGGTGTTGCTGGCGTCCCAGGGAACCTGTACTTCCGGGTCTGTTCCTGGGAAGGAAGGAGCGGCAGCAGGCTCCGCAGAGCGGCTGTATTTACCCCTTCAGGGTCCAGGCTCCCGAGACGGAAGGGACTTTTACGGATCGTCTCTGAAGAAATGGAAGCTCCAGAACGATAAATTCCTTCTCCCAAGTCACGCCGCCTGTAAATGGCTGAGTCCGGACGAGGAAAAAGGGAACCAACATGGGTAAGGCACCTACTCCGCGTCCCAGAGCCTCGCAGAAGTCGTCTTCGCTCCATCTGCAGAGGAGATTCACGGAGGTTTAGGCACCACGCCGACATCCCACAGCGATGAAGAGGCAGGGCTGGCAGTTGAATGTAGGTCTAGCTGACTCTTATAATCTATAATTCTTTTCTTTTAAAAATATTTATTTTTACTTATTTGGCTGCAATGGGTCTTAGTTGCGGTCCACCGAATCAGTGGGGGCATGTGAATTTTTTTTTTTTTTTTTTTTTCTGGTTGCGGCATGTGAGAACTAGTTCCTTGACCAGGGATTGAAGTCGGGCCCCCTGTACTGGGAGTGCCCACTCTTAGCCACTGGACCACCAGGGAATTCCCATAATCTGTAATTCTTGCTAGGCCTTTGTCTGTCTGGTTCACACGTGTCTCCCCAACATCGGGGGAATGAATGAAGGAATCAAGCTCTTTCCAGTCTCCCACACCTCCATCCAGATTCACCCTGATCAAAGTTAACAGACCCTTGGGGCGATTACACGGTTGCCATGGTAACCGAACTTTAGAAGTAAGTGCTTCAGGCAATCCAGGACAAAATCAGTGAACTCACTCTGCACTAGTTACAGCTTTTCTGTCCAAGCCGACAAAGGTTAACACAAAGCAGCAAAGAGGAGAGAGTCCCTGATGACAATAAAGTCATACCTTTATTGCTCTTGACCATCCTTATTGACCAAGAACCCTGTTTGTCCCACCACCGCCACCTTCACTACAGACCCATCGTTTAAAAAATGGTATCTACCGAGGACACTTGCCCATAAGTGGTAACTAAATTGTAGCCTCATTCTTTATCCATCAACAATTACAGAACTACCCTCAGAGCTTCGGAAGAACTACCCTCAGAGCTTCAGGAGATAACGATCCCTTCATGAGCTTTGATAGTATTTTAGCCCCAAATCAGAAACTCCACAGTTTTGTTAAGTAGCTCATGCCTGTAGGGTTTGGACTTTCTGAAATATAGGAAATAGCTTCTTGAGGCCTTTCTAAACAAAATCAGAAGTGAGACTGAGGAAATAATCACAGCTACAAAGAACCGTAAAAGAATTGTGATGATTATGCAAGTAAATGAGAAAGCCCGAACTAAATGGGTGGTTTTCTAGGAAATCATAAATTACAAAAATCAGTCCTTAAAGACCATTAAATTGTAAACAGACCGAATATTACATAAGAAAATGAAAATGTTTATTAAAGAGCTATTCTCCCACACATAAAGGGGGAAAAAAGTACTGAGTCCAAACAAGACTTCAGGTGAATTCAACCAGAACTTTATTAAGTGATGAGTAAAAATGCCGTTCAAATGGTTCACGGCCCTAGAACTGATAATCAGAAAGCAGCTACATTTGTAGAGTCCCAGTGACAGACACAGTTCTGAGTGCTGTGTTCATTTAATTCTCACAATAAAGCATTATTCCTGTTTAAAGATAAATTATTGTTCTCACTCTAGAGATGAAAAAACACAGGCAAAAGGAGTCAATAAGTAGTTCAGGGTGACACAATTAGTAAGTGGCAGATCCTAATTTGCACGCAGTTGAGTTTAGCTCCAGAATTCACTCTGAACCACTATATCAGGTCAACTCTTCCAAATTACTTTTATGAATATTACATATCAATAACCAAATCTGTCAATGATGGCACAAGACAGCAACACCACAGACTATCTCATTTATGAATACAGCAACAAAAACTGTAAACCCAATCAGATCAGATCAGTCGCTCAGTCGTGTCCGACTCTGCGACCCCATGAACCGCAGCACGCCAGGCCTCCCTGTCCATCACCAGCTCCCGGAGGTCACCCAGACTCATACCCATCGAGTCAGTGATGCCATCCAGCCATCTCATCCTCTGTCGTCCCCTTCTCCTCCTGCCCTCAATCCCTCCCAGCATCAGAGTCCTCTCCAATGAGTCAACTCTTCGCATGAGGTGGCCAAAATACTGGAGTTTCAGCTTTAGCATCATTCCTTCTAAAGAAATTCCAGGATTGATCTCCTTCAGAATGGACTGGTTGGATCTCCTTGCAGTCCAAGGGACTCTCAAGAGTCTTCTCCAACACCACAGTTCAAAAGCATCAATTCTTCGGCGCTCAGCCTTCTTCACAGTCCAGCTCTCACATCCATACATGACCACAGGAAAGACCATAGCCTTGACTAGGCGAACCTTTGTTGGTAAAGTAATGTCTCTGCTTTTGAATATGCTATCTAGGTTGGTCATAACTTTCCTTCCAAGGAGCAAGCGTCTTTTAATTTCATGGCTGCAGCCACCATCTGCAGTGATTTTGGAGCCCAGAAAAACAAAGTCTGACACTGTTTCCACTGTTTCCCCATCTATTTCCCATGCAGTGATGGGACCAGATGCCATGATCTTCGTTTTCTGAATGTTGAGCTTTAAGCCAACCTTTTCACTCTCCACTTTCACTTTCATCAAGAGGCTTTTTAGCCCCTCTTCACTTTCTGCCATAAGAGTGGTGTCATCTGCATATCTGACGTTATTGATATTTCTCCCGGCAATCTTGATTCCAACTTGTGTTTCTTCCAGTCCAGCATTTCTCATGATGTACTCTGCATATAAGTTAAATAAACATGGTGACAATATGCAGCCTTGACGTACTCCTTTTCCTATTTGGAAACCCAATTTGGAAATTATAAACCCAATACTAGCAAATATAATCCAGCAGCACATACAAAGATTATATACTACAACTGAGTAGGTCGTACCAGGAATAAAAGACAGTTCAACATTAGAAATACCACCGATATTATTCACCATATTGACAAATCATTGGAGAAAAATTGTCTGATTATTTCAGAGATGTTGTAAAGGTATTTGAAAAAGTTCAAAAATCCATGTTTGATTTTTAAGACAATTCATTAACAAGAGGATGGGAAAAATGCATCCTTAAAGTACAATTACACCCCACCGCCACCTCCTTCAACACACACACCCATACAAATACATATGTGTATACCTCAAGCCAAAAAGCCTAAAAGACTTCTCATTAAAGTCAGGACAAAACTAGTATATCCACTACCATCACTTTTATTTATAATTGTTCCAGAGGCACTTAACCAATGTAATTAAATAAACAGTTATAAAGATGGAAAAAGTGATATTATTTACAGGTGAAATGATACAATTATATTTTAGAAAGCCTACAAAATTCAACTAGAAAATTATAGCACACAATTCAGTGATGCATCTCCATACAAATTTCATACACAAAAATCAATAGCCTTACTAGATATAAAAAGATTGGTTTGAAAAATATAGTGGAAGACTTTTTTTTTTTTTTTAGCCAGTTCCTAGTTCCCTGACAAGGGATCAGACCCCCTCCCCCTTGCAGTGAAAACATGGAGTCTTCACCACTGGCCCACCAGGGAAGTCCCAGAGGACTTGTATTTTGACCCAGCAATTCCAGCTCTGGGAATTTATCTTACCAACACACTTGTGCATCCATCCATTCACTTATTCTGCAGTTACTACTGAATGCTTACTTATTCCATATCAGATAGCTTTCTGAGTGCCAAGATTGCAAATAAGCAAATTGACAAAGACAAAAAAAATAACAACAAAAACCTTTTTCATCTAGTGGTGAAAGTGAATTCACTCAGTCGTGTCCGACTCTTTGCAACCCCATGGACTGTAGCCTATCAGGCTCCTCCGTCCATGGAATTCTCCAGGCAAGAATACTGGAGTGGGTTGCCATTTCCTTCTCCAAATCTAGTGGTAGGAAACAGATAATAAGCATAATTTTAAAAGTAAATGATACAATGTGTTAGAATAAGATTACTGTCAGGATAGGGAGATTGGGCGTACTAGGTGGTCAGGATAGGCCTCGTGGAGGAGGTGGTGAGGGGCTGAGCCATCTGCATACGGGCACTGGGGGGAGGGGGCATGCACAAAGTCCTTAGGGTGGGATCATGCCTGATGAGTGCACACGAGCCATGTGTGTGATAGCAAAAGATTCAGAGAATAAGTATTCATCTATAGGGAACCAGTTTAAACAAAATACATCTACCAATGGAATACTATGCAGCTATACAAAAAAAACGAAGGAAACTCTCTGTAGTGTGAAATGGGAAGATCTCCAGTTTAGTGGAAAAAAGCAAGGAGCAGAATAGATTCTAAATCATGCTGGCTTTGCGTATCCAAAGGAGGTAAATCAGTGTTAGAAAGATGTCACTTTTTTCTCAACTAATTTATAAATTTAATATGGGCTCTCCCCAAAGAAAAAGAAAACTAGTTGTTAAGAGCTCAGAAAATTCTTAAAAAGAGAGTAAGTAGAGGAACTAGCCCAACTGGATATTAAAACATATTATAAAGCTATGGTGATTAAAATACTGGAAACATAAGTAGAGATCAATAGAGTAAAATATCCTGAAACAGACCTGAATACACATAGGAAGTCATAGATGATGTAAGAAGTTTTCCTGGGAGTATGAATAGCCATTTGGAAACAAATACATTTGTATCCTTCCTGTAGTACTTTCCAACCAGTCCATTCTGAAGGAGATCAGCCCTGGGATTTCTTTGGAAGGAATGATGCGAAGCTGAAGCTCCAGTACTTTGGCCACCTCATGTGAAGAGTTGACTCACTGGAGAAGACTCTGATGCTGGGAGGGATTGGGAGCAAGAGGAGAAGGGGACGACAGAGGATAAGATGGCTGGATGGCATCACTGACTCGATGGACGTGAGTCTGAGTGAACTCCAGGAGTTGGTGATGGACAGGGAGGCCTGGCGAGCTGCGATTCATGGGGTCGCAGAGTCGGACACGACTGAGTGACTGATCTGATCTGATCTGATCTGTAGTACTTATACTAAAATAAGCTGCAAATGGCTCAAAGATATAAATCTAAACTACGAAACCATAAAAGTAGCAAATTAAAAAAAATTTATAATCTTGCAGTGGGATGGGCTTACTTAAGCATGACGCAAAACTCAGAAGTCATCAACTCTGACCACAATAGAAGTTTCAAAATTTTCCATGGAAAAGAATAAGAAAATCAAAAGACAAACTAAGCAATAGTTTATGCAACATATGTAACAGACAAATTTCTGTAACATAAAGACAACTCATGTATCAAAATACAAAAAGCTAAGATCCTATAGAAAAATAGTCCCAGGATATGAACAAAGAGTTCACAGAAATGGAAATTAACATGGCTCTTAAATACATTAAAAAGATACTTGTGTGCTCAGTCGCTTCAGACATGTCTGACTCTTCGCAACTCCATGGACTTTGTTCATATTTTTTGTCTACAGGATTTTTCCTGGCAAGAATATTAAAGTGGGTTGCCATCCCCTCCTCCAGGGGATCTTCCTGATCCAGGAATCGAACTCATATCTCCCTCATCTCCTGCGTATTAGGCAGATTATTATTATTTTTTAACCACTGAGCCACTGGGTAAGCCCAAAATCGCTCAGTTGTGTCCAACTCTTTGCGACCCCATGGACTGTAGCCTACCAGGTTCCTCAGTCCATGGAATTTTCCAGGCAAGAGTACTGGAGTGGGTTGCCATTTCCTTCTCCAAAAAAGATGCTTAGACTCACTTAAAACAACAACAAGATGCCATTTAGACTCAAGGATTGGCAAAGATAAGTGGTTAAGAATCTGCCTTGCAATGCAGAGGACGCTGGTTTGATCGCTGGTCTGGTAAGATCCCACATGCCAAGGGACAGCTAAGCCCATGCGCCACGGCTGCTGAACCCTCACTGTGGAGCCCACAAGCCATGACTACTTGAAGCCTGTGCACACTAGAGTCTGTGCTCAGCAACAAGAGAAGCCATCACAACGAGGAGCCTGTGCACTGCAGCTAGAGTAACCCCCATTTGCCACAACGAGAGAAAGCCTGTGCACAGCAACGAAGACCCAGAGCAGCCTAAAAGAAAAATAAATTCTCCTTAAAAAAAATACAGTGGTTTGATAACATATGGCTCATAATCTATTTTCATTGAATAGTGCTGATCTAGATTGAAACCAGTTCCCCCGTCAGCTGTTAAATCACTGAGCTACAGCGCCCGGAGGACTCGTCCTTCCAAATCCACCAGGACCATTGCAGGAGCTGCCCGGCCTCAACCCTCTGAGGCCCAGGCAGGGATGCTCATCCCGCCATGCCTGTTAATCCTCAGTCACTGCCCCAGATATCAGCTGTTTTGGCCATCTCTTTTCTCCACACCATTCTGTAATTCCTCTCTTGTTTTAATAGCCCTCTGCTCTCCACCTTCTGAAACTTTTTTCCTTTTCTCTTTGGAAAGCTGACTCTTGGTCAAAAAAATCACCTAGGGACTTTCCTGGTGGTCCAATGGTTAAGGCTCCATGCCTCCAATACAGGGGGCACAGGTTCAATCCCCTGTCAGGGAGCCAAGATCCCACATGCCTCAGTTCTGTTCAGTTCAGTTCAGTCGCTCAGTTGTGTCCAACTCTTTGTGACCCATGAATCGCAGCACGCCAGGCCTCCCTGTCCATCACCAACTCCTGGAGTTCACTCAGACTCATGTCCATTGAGTCGGTGATGCCATCCAGCCATCTTATCCTCTGTCGTCCCCTTCTCCTCCTGCCCCTAATCCCTCTCAGCATCAGAGTCTTTTCCAATGAGTCAACTCTTCGCATGAGGTGGCCAGAGTACTGGAGCTTCAGCTTTAGCATCAGTCCTTCCAATGAACACCTAGGACTGATCTCCTTCAGAATGGACTGGTTGGATCTCCTTGCAGTCCAAGGGACTCTTAAGAGTCTTCTCCAACACCGCAGTTCAAAAGCATCAATTCTTTGGCGCTCAGCCTTCTTCACAGTCCAGCTCTCACATCCATACATGACCACAGGAAAAACCATAGCCTTGACTAATCGGACCTTCATTGGCAAAGTAATGTCTCTGCTTTTTGTGGCCAAAAAGTTAAAAAAAAAAAAAAAAAAATCGCAACAACCTGAAAGCCCATCAAGGCATGTATGTATGAACACCATGTGGTCTATTCATATAACGGAATATCATTCCACTACAAGAACTAAGTACCAACACATGCTACAACATAAACCCATAAAACATGCTAAGTCAAAGAAGCCAGACACAAAAGGCCACTAATTGTATGATTCCATTCATATGAAATGTTCAGATTAGGTAAGTCCATAGAGACTGAAAATAGATAAGTGGTTACTGGGAGAGAAGGGAAGATGGGGAGTTGATTGCTAGTGGGTATGGGCTTTCTTTTGGAGATGATGAAAATATTCCAGAATTAGGTAATGATGATGACTATACACCTTTACAAGTGTACTAAAATCCACTGGATTGTACGTATTAAAATGTGAATTTTATGGTATGGGAATTATATCTCAGAAACAAAGAGAAAGAGGCCAACAATCTGGATCATTGTGAGAAACCTGATGTTTTTCATATTGACTTAATTTTTTTTTTTTTTTTTGGCTGCACCTTGCATCTTGTGGGAACTTCATTCCCCAACCACGGATTGAACCGTGGCTCTAGCAGTGAAAGCGCCCAATCCTAACTGCTGGATCACCAGGGAATTCCCTTGCTGACTTAATTTTTGAGTAAGCAAAGCAAAGTAGGATTTGGCCTGTAGGCCACCAGTTTGGAACCTTGGAACAGAAATCACACTCTCCTCTGAGGTCACCCCTTCCCAGAACCCCTCCCCTCGCTCAAGCGTTCGTTCCCCTCCCTTTCTTGCACCCACCCCAGTCTTCCAGACCCTCGTCCTTCCCACCTCCTCTGAGGTCCCCGTCTGGGCTGTGCTCATTCACTGACAGCTCAGTTTGTATCTTCGTCTCTCCTCTAGCCCCTCCTTTGCTCAGCTACCTTCGTGCCCACATATGAGTCCCTCCTTTCCAGCTGTTAGTGGCTTGAACCCTTGTTCTGTGATCTCAGGCCTGTCTTTGACTCCACGCCTGTCCTCACTCCCTTCCCCTGGCTCGCGGATTCCACAATTCCGCACCGTGGCTGCTCTCTTGACAACATCCTCTTCTCCCTGTTGCACCTCCCTGTTGAACCTGCCTGGAACCCCCACCTTGGGGTCAATCTGATTGCCCTTCCTCTCCTGGGGAGCGCCTGGGCCCTGAGCTTTGCTGGAGGAAATCGTGTCACCACAGGGCCCGTTGCCATTGCTTCATGTATGGTGACTGTCACTGGGTCCTCGTCAGCTCACCCTGCCGCCCACTGCAAAGGCTACCTCTGACCTCACCTTCTATTCCACACAGAGACCGAAGGCCTTCAGACAGGATCTCCCCGCAATGTCCTGCCACCGAGGAGCCCACCTGATTGCCTCCTGAAGGGAATATGTGTCCTTTTTCCATCTGCTGCGTCTGGCTGTTTGTCCTCCCAAATTCATGTCTAAATCCTAATACCTCGGACTTCCCTGGTGGTCCAGTGGCTGAGACTCTGAGCTCCCAATGCAGAGGTCCCAGGTTCAATTCTTGGTAGGGGAACTAGATTCCACATGCTGCAACTGACATGGCATGGCCAAATTAAAAAAAACCAAACACAACCCTAACACCTAATGTAATGGTATTAGGAGGTCTTTGGGGGTGATGAGGTCACTCCATGAACGGGATTCATGCCATATAAACAAGGCTCCAGAGGGAGCCACCCTTAGCCCGTCTATCATGGGAGGCAGCGCCAGACACCAAATCCGCTGTTAAACTCCCAGCCTCCAGAACTGTGAGAAATAAACTATGTTTATTGTTCGTAAACAACCAGGTCTGTGGTATTTTACTGTAGCAGCCTGGACGGACTAAGACGCCATGTAAGGTCAGTCCTCCCCACTGTGCGGACTCTCCACTCCTGGATGCCCGCTCAGGCTTCTGTGGGCTCTCTGACTCTTTGCCAAGAGCAAACCAAACTCCTCATGTCTCTCCCTCCCTTCCTGCCTCTCTCCTCCCCTCTGTGTCCTTTGCTAACAACTAGCCTCTTCCCTTCCTAAGCCAATTCTTTTTGAATGAGTGGTCTACACTGGCTGCTTCAGTTTCCCCATACATCCCTTGATCCCCACAACAACCTGGCTTCTGCTCACAGTTCCACTGAACCCTTTCCTGCAGGCCCCACCGGTCTCCGCCTTGCTCAGTCAAGGGCACTTCTAAGTTCTTAGCTTCCTGGGCTTCTCAGAGCAGCTAACAGCTCAGGGGTCTGCCCTGCAGCAGGCGATGTGGTGGCGGGGTCTGGGGGAATGCACTCAAGTGACATTTAATCCAGCCTGGAGGGGGCCAGATAGGGCACCCTGGAGGAGGTGACCTCAGAGCACAGCGGGAGAAGGTGAGTAACTCAGCCAAGTGGAGAAGGGACACAGTGAAAGTGGAAGTCACTCAGTCGTGTCCGACTCGTTGCCACTTCATGGACTGTCCATGGAATTCTCCAGGGCAGAACAGTGGAGTGGGCAGCCTTTCCCTTTTCCAGGGGATCTTCCCAGCCCAGGGATCGAACCCAGGTCTCACGCATTGCAGGTGGATTCTTTACCAGCTGAGCCACAAGGGAAGCCTGAAGGTGCACAAGGGCTTTTTGAAAAATGAAAGGAGAATTCCCTGGTGGCCCAGTGGTTAAGACTCCTATGCCTCCATTGTAGGGGGCATGAGTTCAATTCCTGATCAGCGGACTAATATTCCATATGCCTTGTGGGTTGCACAAAAAAAAATAGAGAAAAATATGGACACAAATTTGAATTTCATATAATTTTCATGTGTCATGAAAAACTACGCTTGGGAACTCCCTGGTGGTCCAGTGGTTAGAATTCCGAGATCTCACTGCTAAGGGCGAGAGTTCAATCCCTGGTCAGGGAGCTAAGATCTCAAGGTGTGCAGCATGATCAAAAAATAAGATAAGTAAAAAAAAAAACAAAACTATTCTTCTTTTGAGTTTTTTCCAACCATTCTTAACTCCCAGGCTATGCAAATACAGGCAGCGGGCTGCATTTGGCCTTCATGCTGAAATTTGCCAACCCAGCCTGCGTGCTACGTCACTTCAATTGTATCTCACTCTTTGCGACCCCATGGACTGTAGCCTTCCAGGCTCCTCTGTCCATGGGATTTTCCAGGCAAGACTACTGGAGTGAGTTGCCATTTTCTTCTCCAGGGGATCTTCCCAACCCAGGGATCAAAGCCATGTCTCTTACATCTCCTGCATTGTCAGGTAGGTTCTTTACCAGTAGAGCTACCTGGGAAGTCCCTGGAACAACACGATGAGAACTGAGTTTTATTTTTTGTTTATCTTTTGGCCACGCTGCATGGCATGTAGGATCCCCAACCAGGGATCGAACCTGTACCCCCTGCATTGGCAACACCTGGTCTTAACCACTGAATCGCCAGGGAAGTCCCAGGAACTGGGCTTCATTTTTATTTAAAAAAATATTTATTTGTTTATATTTTGCTGCACTGGGTCTCAGTTGCAGCACACGGGATCTTTGATCTTCATTGCAGCATGCAGACTCTTATTTGCAGCACGTGAGATCTGGTTCCCTGACCTGGGATTGAACCCGGGCCCCCTGCCCTGGGAGCTCAAAGTTTTAGCCACTGGACCACCAGGGAAGTCCCAGAACTGGATATTAGAATAATGGGGCAGAGCGGGAGTGAGTAAGCCAAAGAGACTTATCAGAAAGTGAATTCTGAGAGAGGATCAATAACCAGGTAAGTGGCAATGAGGATGGAGCTAAGTGAGTGGACTAGGGAGCCTCTGGGCACTGACAGGACTTAGAAAGCTTCCTGGCCACAGCCACTCCAGGAGAGATTCAATAGACCAGGCGGCTTTCCTCTTCTCCTCGCCACCCCAGAACAAAGCATGATCCCTGAAAGCTAGGATAACGGGAGTGGGTATCACCACTGATCCACAAAGCGGAGTAATCCCAAGCTAGTTCTGGATAGATCCTCCCCAGAACACATGCCAGGGGCTTCCCACTACCACGAGCCCCGCAACTGTCCAGAGAGTGCTGACCTGTGTCGTGACTGTTGACAAGGTCTTCTTCATTCTCATGGATTCTTTGGATGGACTGAGCGAGGCTTCAAGGCAGAAGGACTTCGCCAGCTAGACCACCAGTGGGGTCAGTGCAGGCAGCTGGTCATGGGAGGCTCTACTCGGAGGGCGAGACACACAGCTCCGCCATCCTGGATATAGGTGATAGGTAGGCTGCTGGACCCTCTCAAGCGGTGGGTGTTTCCAACAGTCCCAGGAGTTGTTAGACTTCACAGGAGTAAACTCCTGCTCTTCTGAATTAGCAAGGCCCCACCAAACTCCTCCCAACTCTCTTTTCCCGCCTCTAACCCCAGATATAATCTCCTCCTCCCACCCCAGATGAAGCCTGACATTTTCTCTTTGCTTTCCAAACTACTGTTGTTGGATAAATACCATGTCCTTCCCCATCAAAGGGGCTGCCCCTCTAGTCTCTAAACCACTATACCAACATCCCTAATGGTATAGTGGAAACGAATCCGCCTGCCAGTGCAGAGGACATGGGTTCCATCCCAGTCCAGGAAGATTCCACTTGCAGCAGGGCAACTGACCCATGAGCCGCAACTACTGAGTCCAAGTGCTGCAACAGCTGAAGCCTGTGTGCCTGGAGCTCGCGCTCCACAAAAAGAGGACCCAACACAATGAGAAGCTCGCACACCACACCTCCAGCAAACCTGCGGGTGGCAAGGAAGACCCAAGATCCAGCTCAGTCAAGAAAAACCCAGCTGGCGCAAATCAAAGCTCTGGCTCTCAGCCACAACACTCGGCATGCCCTCAGCAGGATGGGTGGGCAGACCTCAGATCTCCTTGCCCTTGACATTCTACCCCATCATCCAGACAAAATGCCTGCAGAACCAGTGCTGAGAAGGAGGCTCTGCTTAGTGCTGATAACTTTATCTCTGAGAGAGATGGGAGGAAAGATAAAGGGACCCACATTTTGGGTGAGGGTGGTTGCTGAGCAGCATGGAGGCCCTTTGTTGTTCTTGCTTAGTCATTCAGTCATGTCCGACTCTTTGCAACCCCATGGACTGCAGCACACCAGACTTCCCTGTCCTTCACCATCTCCCGGAGCTTGCTCAAACTCATGTCCCTTGAGTCGGTGAAGCCATCCAACTCATCCTCTGTCATTCCCTTCTCCTCCTGCCTTCAATCTTTCCCAGCAAATGTTGTTACTTTGACTTTCATGTAATAAAGTCAAAGTAGGAACATTCAGCACGTGTGCCACAGCTACTGAAGCCTTCACACCTAGAGCCTGTGCTCCACCTTGGATGTGTGTTATCCCCCCAAGGACACTCAGCAGTTCAGCAAGGAATGAATTAAAACAATAATGGAGCCAATCTGGGTGACAATGGACATGAGGATGGGAAAGGCAGGGATGAGCAGTTAAAAGATGGACAGACAGTAGCTTAGGGGTCCCAAACATGTGTGTGGGCTAGTGGCTTAGTCGTGTCTGACTCCTTCCAACCCCATGACTGTAGCCTGCCAGGCTCCTCTGTCCATGGGATTCTCCAGACAAGAATACTGGAGTGGGTTGCCATTTCCTTCTCTGGGGGGTCTTCCAGACCCAGGGATTGAACCTGGGTCTCCTGTATTACAGGCAGATTCTTTACCATCTGAGCTATAAGGAAATCCCAGGAGACTAAAAGGGAGGAAATACAGTTGGAGGTAGAAGTACCAGACTAGGGCGTTTGGAAGGTCTGGTTGCTGTGCTGTTTACTCGATAAGTCGTGTCTGACTCTTTGTGACTCCACAGACTGTAGCCTGCCAGGCTCCTCTGTCCATGAGATTCTCCAGGAAAGAATACTGGGGTGGGTTGCCATTTTTCCTCCTCCAGGGGATCGTTCCAACCCAGGGACTGAACCCATATCTCCTGAATTGGCAGGTGGATTTTTTTTACCACTGAGCCACCTGGGAAGCCCTAGAAGGTCTGGAAATGGAGCTGCAAGTGACAAGGTTTGGGGCATGACAAGATCAATGGTGGCCAAAGAACAGATTCTCGGCAGCACAGAGGTCAAGAGCCTGGGGGTTAGATGGGTGGTCTAACCCATGGATGCAGGATTCACAAAGAAGGTGGGAAGGAGTAGAGGTGGAGAGAGAGGCAGTGAGCCCTGGGGAGGGTGCGGAGCACCTGGGAGGAAGGCAGGGGTGTGACTAGGGAGTAGGGACCTCCTCTAAGGGCCTGTGCACCAAAGAGGGGTCTGAGGAAAGGAGAGTGACCGTGCTGGGGGAGATGGGGAGAGGGACAGAAGGGGAGCGGAAACAGGAGCGTGGAGGAGACTCACCCCGTCTCCGGCCCTTTGGTCCAGCGAGTCCCGAGGAGAAAACAGTCCCCATTTAAGGACTGAGAGGAAGCAGCGTCCAGGGAGAGTCAAGCTAGCAGAGAAGACGTGAAGACGGACAGAATTTTGCCGATGGCAGGCTGTGAGTTCCAGAGCAAGGTGGGAGCATTAGCTGATCAGGAAGTGCAGGGACTGGGCCAGATTAGGGGCTGCTCCGAGTCATATGAGGTTGAGGGTCCGAGTGGTGAGGGGTGAGCTGGCTTTGGACAGTGTGAAACATGATGGGCCCATGTCCTCTGCCTGTTCCTTGGACCCCTTCTCTTCTCTCCTGAACTCACTCCCCAGGTGCCCTAACCCAGTCCCACACTTGGAATACTGTCTGCCAGTGAAGCTGCAATTATAGCTTCACCCCCAGCCTCTCTGTAGGGTTCCCGGCATGACGGTCTACTGGATATCTCCACTTGTTTAAAAGACCCTCCCAAATGGAAGCTGTAGGACTCTTCCCTGGTGGTCTTCCCAGTGGTTAAGATTCTGCCTCGCAATGCAGGGGGCCTGGGTTCGATCCCTGGTCAGGGAACTAAGATCCCACATGCCTCGGGACACCTAAGCCCGAGTGCCACCCTGGAGAGCCTGCATGACTCAGTGAAGATCCCACATGCTACAAATAAGACCCAATGCAGCCAATATATATATATATATATATATATATATATATATATATATATATATATATATTTAATGGAAGAGTTGAACCGACAAGTCCTTTCTTCCCATAGTAAATGGCACTGGCATTCACCTTGTCACTTAGAACAGAAGCCTACAAGTCATCCTGGAAACCTCTATTTGCATTGTCCTGCTCTGTCCAACGCATCACCAAGTGCTAAAAGCACCTGCTTCTAAATCCACCTTGTACCCAGCATTGCTCGTGGCCTTCACGCTCAGTCCTGGTCCCACACAGCGTCCCCATCACCACATCTGCCCCACTATGGTCTATTCTCATGGAGCACTGAGAGCGAATGTTCTAAAACAAATATCAGAGCAAGTGAATCCTCTCCTTTGGCTTCCCAAGGCCCTGGGATAGAATTCCAAATCCATGACTTCGAATCTGGCTGCTCTCCGTCTTCACTCCACTCCCCCACCCGCCACACCCCTCAACTCCCACACCCCAACACACCCCCAACCCACCCTGGGCTCACCCTTGCTGGCATGACCCTAGCTGCGCCAGCCTCCATGTTTCTCTCATACACTGTGTCCGGCCCCAGCCTGGGCCTTTGCCTGGAAGACTTGTCCTCACCTTTAGGGCTCTGCTCCAAGGACACCTTCTCCTAAAGGCCCTCCTGATCGTCCTGCCCCAAATTGCCTCTCCCTTCACCCTCCCCCTTATTCTACTTTGTTTTTCTTCATATGCATCAGAACATTTCATGTAAATCAATACTATGCTTATTTGTTTACTTGATGACATTCTCTCCCGTGGAATGATTCAACTACATCTTTTTCCACCGCTGTATTGCCAGCTTCAAATTGCTCTCAGCTCATAGCAGAGGCTCAGTAAGTAATTGTTGAATAAATATCTGCTAAAGAAGGCTATTTTATCTGACATGGGATTCAAAAGTTCATTTTGAAAATCAGAGACTGGATATTGCAGTTGCATTGCATGCATTCCTGCCATAGTAATTCACATTCTCCCCCAAGGAGAATTAGGTGGAGGAGAAAGCCCATGTTTCTCAGCATAACGAACGTGTCCTTTTCTTATAAGGCAGGGGCTATGCTCTGCCTTCCATGGCGTTAGCCTCCTCTGTCTCTGAAAAGAAGACACGGACCTCCACTCCTGCCATTGGATTGCATTTCAGAGTCCAGGGGGGCAGCACATCAGCGTTCAGCTGGCTGAACCCTGATGAGGGTGAGGGAAACTCTGCTTGAACTTGATGGAGGAAGAAAGGTCATTCCTGTTTGAGAAAATTAATACGGAGTGGGGATGGTAGCTTTCAAGAGAGAAAGAATGTGACTGTGAAAAGGCCTCCAGGAAATAAGGAGCAAGGAAGACTTGTTCTGAAGGTTGATGTCACTGGGGAGCTGGGGAGAGTCTCTTGAGGGAGAAAGTGGCTCCAGCCAGTGATAAGATCAGTCTGGGTCAAAAAAGATCCTGAGAGAATGGATTGGAGGAGGCAGAGCAGATGCAGAGAAACCAGAGAAGCTGTTGGTGAGTGTCTAAGTAAGAGGTGATGGTGCTATGACCGGATGGAGAGAGATGCATGGATTTGACAGGACTGCAAGGAGATCCAACCAGTCCATCCTAAAGGAAATCAGTCCTGAATATTCACTGGAGGGACTGATGTTGAAGCTGAAACTCCAATACTTTGGCCACGTGATGTGAAGAACTGACTCACTGGAAAAGACCCTGATGCTGGGAAAGATTGAAGGCAGGAGGAGAAGGGGACAACAGAGGATGAGATGGTTGGATGACATCATCGACTCAATGGACATGGATTTGAGTAAACTCTGGGAGTTGGTGATGGACAGAAAGGCCTGGCGTGCTGTTGTCCACGGGGTCGCAAGGAGTTGGACACGACTGAGCGACTGAATTGAACTGAACTAAGAGGTTAAGCTGATGGAGCTTGGTGATAAGTCAAATATAGATGAGAGAGAAGGAAGATGGAAGGAGATGCCCACAGGGAGTTCCCTTGTGGTTTAGTCCTTAGGATTCCAGGCTTTCACTGCTGTGACCCAAGTTCAGTCTCTGTTCAGGGAACTGAGATCCTGCAAGCTGAGCTGGCCAAAAAAAAAAAAAAAAGAAAAAAAAAATTAGAGACAACCGTATTTCTTGGTGGTGGTTTAGTCTCTAAGTTGTATCTGACTCTTTTTGCGACCCCATGGACTGTAGCCCATCAGGCTCCTCTGTGGATGAACTTCTCCAGGCAAGAATACTGGAGTGGGTTGCCATTTCCTTCTCCAGGGGATCTTCCCAACCCAAGGATCAAACCCATGTCTGCTGCGTCTCCTGCATTGGCAGGCGGATTCTTGACCGACTGAGCCAACAGGGAAGCCCTGTTTTTGTTACTGGAGCCTAGATGGTCATGGTGCCATTTATGTGATGAGGAAGACTTCACAGGAAGAGGCAGAGGGAGAAGGACAGATGCTGAACCAGAGAACAGGAGGGAAATCTGGGGAGTTTGACATTAGGGAGTCAATGCACGTACCAGAACTGAAGTTACAGTGTGTGATGGGCCGAGAGCAAACTTTGCCATACATGTATATTCATCATTGAAAATGTAGAAGATATTGAAAGAAACAGGAATGACCAACAACTCAACAGAAAACCAGGCAACTGGGACTTCCCTGGTGGTCCAGTGGTTAAGAATCTGCCTTGCAATGCAGGGAACTTGGGTTCAATCCCTAGTCGAGGAACTGAGATCCCACATGCTGGGGAGCAACTAAGTTCACGTGCTGCAACTATTGAAGCCATGTGCCCCAAGGAAAGGCCCCCTCTTGCTGCAACTAAGACCTGACACAGCTGTAAGCAAATACATTTTTTAAAAAGAGATAAAATGATTGAGACTTCGTGTAAGTACATACTTGCCTTTGACTAACTGTGTGCCCTTAGGCAAGACTCTTAAACACTCTGAGCCCCAATATCCTCATTTGCAAAGGGGGATCCTGATGAACAATCATGATTGCTCAGCATCAGAGGGGGATATGGATGAACAATCTGGGAGACCTGGGACTGAAAAAGAAGTCAAAAATAGTTCTTGTGAACGAGTTGTGAGGTTTTATTCTTTGGACCTCAGAAATAGGGGCTGGGAGAAGGTCAGGGCCTGTGGTCAGGGCAGCCAGCTTTGGAGGCCTGGGTCTGATGAGCCGGGCGAGTGTGGAGAGCCCTGCTCAGTCAAGGCGGTGACCCCAGGGGCCATCCAAGCTTCGCTGGAGGACTGGTTAAGTGCGAGACTTCCACAGAGACTTGGGCAGCAGAGTGACACAGAAACCCGGAGATGCACGGAGATGAAAGGCGAGAGTAGAAGTCTGCTGCGGAGGAAGCTCTGAGCAGGCAAGGCTGACGAAGCAGTAAGGGCTGAGAGACAGCTAGCTCACGATGGTGGTTGAAGAGGCTGCTGGTACCCTGCCCCATCACCCCCTGGTCCTTTTTAGTTTACCTGCAGGTACAGGAGATGCTTCTCTGCATGCAGTTTTATTTGGCCATGCTGTGTGACATGTGGGATCGTCGTTCCCTGAGCAGGGATCAAACCCATACCCCCTGCAGTGAAAGCGCAGTCTTAACCACTGGACGGCCAAGGATGTCCCTGCATGCAGTCTTTACCTCCAGCACTCAGTGCTCAGCCCTTTGTTCCGGGCAACCCAGAAGCGCCGGAGATGTGAACCGTCTAGGGCGGTGGGAGTGGGCGGACACACCCCCAGCGAGCACAGCGCGGAGAGCTCGGCGAGGCTCCTCCCAGTGAGGCGGAGCCCCGCTGCCCACAGGCGCGTCCTCATTTTCTTCTCCTTTCAGTTTCCCTTTCCCTTTCCCTTGCTGCGGTTCCGGGAATCTCCTCCGAAATAAGCTCTGGAGTTCTTGTCTCAGGGTCTTCTTTGCGGGTATGTGAATTCAGACAGCAGCGCTGCAGAAACAGAAGAGCTGGCTTCCCAGGTGGCTCAGTGGTAAAGAATCTGCCTGTCAATGCAGGGGACACAGGTTCGATCCCTGGATCCCCGTGGAGCAACTAAGCCCAGTGCACCACAACTACTCTAGCCCGTGTGCCCTAGAGCCTGCGGTCTGTAACAAGAGAAGCCCGTGCACTGCATCTCGACAGCAGTACCCCACCTTCTCACCACGTCAGTGACTAGAGAAAAACCTGATCAAGGAAGACACAGCACAGCCAAAAATAAAGAAATTAACTTTTTAAATGGGTAAAGGATTTGAATAGGCATTTTGCCAAAGAAGGCATACACATAGCCAATAAGTACATGAAAATGTGCTAAACATCATCGGTCATTAGGGAAATGTAAATCAAAACTCCAATACTTTGGCCACCTGATGCGAAGAGCCGACTCATTGGAAAAGACCCTGATGCTGAGAAAGATTGAAGGCGGAAGGAGAAGGGGACAACAGAGGATAAGATGGTTGGATGGCATCACCGACTCGATGGACATGGGTTTGAGCAAACTCTGGGAATTGGTGACAGACAGGGAGGCCTGGTGTGCTCCAGTCCGTGGGGTTGCAGAGAGTTGGACATAACTGAGCCACTGAACTGAACTGAAATCAAAACTACAATGAGGTATTGTATATATAATTTTTTTTTTAAAAAGGGACTCAAATCAAGTGACCTGCCCAAGGTCTCATGGCTCCTTGGTGGTGGGCCAGGAGGGGACCCAGGTTTATCTCTTTCTAAGATTGCCTCCTCTCTACTCGCCCACGTAGCCTCTTCTACGGAAAGGCTAGTGTAAGGGAAACATGAGATAATGGAGTGAAAGCCCTTTGTAAATGCTTAAGGGCTGCACAAACATCAGGCCTTCTTATCAATCAGGGAACATGGGGAGCTCCTTGGTCAGGGAACGAGATACCACAGGCTGGCAACTAAGTCTTGGAGGAGCCAAATAAATAAATAAATAATAGATACATAAAATACTAAAAAGAGAAAAAAAGAAATTACTTCTTTAAAAAAAAATCAGAGAATATGGCTGTTTTCCCAAGCACCAACCTAATGAACAGCATTATTATTATTACTGATTTGTACATTCCACTCTGACCTTCAATATATTAAGAACTGAGCTTCTGAAAAAACAAAGCAGGGACTTCCCTGGTGGTTCAGTGGTTAAGACTTTGCCTTCCAAAAAAAACAGACTTTGCCTTCCTTTAATGCAAGGGATGTGAGTTGAATGCCTGGTCCGGGAGGTAAGATCCCACATTTCACCCAAAAAACAAAACAGAAAACAGAAACAATATAGTAACAAGTTCAATAAAGACTTTAAAAGATAAATTAAAAAACAAAGCGAACAAACAAAAAACTAACAGGTCTCATCTTCACTCCTTCCCTAAAGGTTGTATATGGCCACAATTTAAAAGAAAAAGACTGACAACTCTGGGTATGGATGCAGCACGCTGAGGGGCCAGGCTTCTGGAAGGGGTAGGGTGAGGTGGAGCCATCATCACCAGAGACCAGGAGAGAGGGTGAGTCGAATCCCCTTGGTGAGGCGGGGCAGGTGGAGCTCAGCGCCAACTGTGGGCCTTGGGATGAGCACACCAGCTTTTGCATCAGACCAACCTGCAGTGCTGGAGACCTGGGTTCAATCCCTGGGTTGGGAAGATCCCCTGGAGATGGCAATGGCCACCCACTCCAGTATTCTTGCCTGAAGAATCCCAAGGAAAAGGATTCTGAAGAGCTACAGTCCATGGGGTCACAAAGAGTTGAACACAACTGAGTGATTAACACTTTCACTTTCAACCTCAATTTAAAATCTGCCTCTGCCATTCCCTACAGTGAAAATTTATACAGTCACTTAAGCTCCCTGAGCCTCAGTTTCTTAATCTGTAACATGGACCAGCAACAGCACTAATCTTGTAGATTCTACTTTTGTGAAAACTCAGTGGATGATAAAGTTCTCATTGATGGCTAGCATGTCATTAGCAGTAATTATTAATAATAATAATTGTCATTAATGGTAAATATAGATATCAACAATAATTACCAAACCCTTAGACTTTATTTTTTTAATGTTTTTATTATTTTTTATTTTTTTATACTTTACAATATTGTATTGGTTTTGCCATACATCAACATGAATCCCCCACGGGTGTACACGTGTTCCCCATCCTGAACCCCCATCCCACCTCCCTCCTCATGCCATCCCTCTGGGTCATCCCAGTGCACCAGCTCCAAGCTTCCTGTATCCTGCATCGAACCTGGACTGGCAATTCGTTTCTTATATGATATTATACGTGTTTTAATGCCATTCTCCCAAATCATCCCCACTTTCCTCTCCCACAGAGTCCAAAAGACTGTTCTATACATCTGTGTCTCTTTTGCTGTCTCACATACAGGGTTGTCGTTACCAACTTTCTAAATTCCATATATATGCGTTAGTATACTGTACTGGTGTTTTTCTTTTTGGCTTACTTCACTCTGTATAATAGGCTCCAGTTTCATCCACCTCATTGGAATGGATTCAAATGTATTCTTTTTAATGGCTGAGTAATACTCCATTGTGTATATGGATCACAGCTTTCTTATCCATTCATCTGCTGATGGACATTTAGGTTGCTTCCATGTCCTGGCTATTATAAACAGTGCTGCGATGAACACTGGGGTACACGTGTCTCTTTCAATTCTCATTTCCTCAGTGTGTATGCCCAGCAGTGGGATTGCTGGGTCATATGGCAGTTCTATTTCCAGTTTTTTAAGGTATCTCCACACTGTTCTCCATAGTGGCTGTACTAGTTTGCATTCCCACCAACGGTGTAAGAGGGTTCCCTTTTCTCCACACCCTCTCCAGCATTTATTGCTTGTAGACTTTTGGATCGCAGCCATTCTGACTGGTGTGAAATGGTACCTCATAGTGGTTTTGATTTGCATTTCTCTGATAATGAGTGATGTTGAGCATCTTTTCATGTGTCCAAACCCTTAGACTTTAAAAAGATAACAATAATTTCAAAGTGAACCACAGCTATTACAAGAATCAGAAAATTACATCTCCACGTAAGTTTAATACTCTTTCCCAGTAGATCACCAAACCTGGATCACAGTTGACTTGGTCAGCTTTAGTTAAATAAATGAAAGAGTCGATTGATCTCGCATCCCTGTGTTTATTTTTTCAAGCAGCAAAGGCACCTTGGTAGGTGCTGGAGATTCAGGGGCGAATAAGACAGGTGAGGTTTTTGTTCTCCTGGAATTTCAGAAACAGGTAAAACAAGTGATCACATAAGGGACCAATAGGATTTTAATAGCACCAAGTACTGTGTAGACAATAAAATGGGTTGATGTGATAGAATGAATGGGTGGCAGGGAAGTCCTGCTTGGGCAGTGGCAATTAAGGGGAGCTCTGAGACTTGAAGCCAGTCGTGCTGAGAAGTGGGGGAGCCCCAGGCCAAGGTCCTGGCTCCCTTGGGGCAGAGAAGTGGGGGTCAGGCAGGTGGTTGGAGCTCTGTGTATACCAGAGGGAATGACATTCTTAGATGTGGGAAGGCAGGCAGGGGTCAGCTCACCTGAGAAGGAGTTGCTGTGGGTGAGAAGTTTCAATTTAAGTTCAGTGAGACAGCCAAGGAAGAGCTTTTTAAAGTTAATTAGATGATGCAGATATTCAAAGCAGGACTTTCCTGGTGGTCCAGTGGTGGAGAGTCTGCCTGCCAACGTGAGGGACATGGGTTTGATCCCTGGTCTGGGAGGATGTCACATGCCATAGGGCAACTGAGCTGGTGTACCACAGCTAGAGCTTGTGTTCTGGAATCTTCACTCTAGAGCCTGAGTTCTGACATGAGAAGCCAGAGCACTGCAACTCGAGAGTAACCCTTGCTCGCCGCAGCTAGAGAAAGCATGCCATAAATACATATATAAATAATAAAATCCAACAAAACAAACATATAAAGCACACACAGATTTCCAAAGGGAGGTTGGCTTTGTCAATGGCTGTTACTAGTCAAAGTCTATTAGCCAAAGCTGCTGCTTCTGCAGGGAGTAGGGATGGGCCCTGCTTACTTTTGACTCAATGAGACTCAGGTTTTAGGTTCCTGAGATTAAGCCCTTTTAGAAGTCAACATATTATTTATTTGAATGTATTAATGCCATCAATCCCTTCCCAGTGCTTTCTTGCTTGCCTGGGATCCACTTTTCCTCTGTCTGCCCATCTGTAATCCCAGCTCTGCTCTCTTCAATGTTAATCTCAGCAGGTGATCTAATTTTCTTTATTTCTCACTTTTCATGATATCCCTTATACCTATTTTTAAAGATAAGGCTCCTAAGCTCAGAACCTTGTTCAGAGTCACCTCGTGTTGGTAGCAGAGCCAGGCTTTTAGCTTAAACTCATTTGACCCCTCGCTATGGGAAGGCAGTGGAGATCAAGAAGGCCTTAGGGAGAAATTTGAGTAGGAGTGTGAAAATACAGATAATGCTGTATACTCAGGAGGATGGGATACAACAAAGGAAGATATAATGACAGCAGAGAGGAGCTTGGCAACTCAGATAAAGCAAGGAGAGAGACAGGCTCCTGAGCTTTACAGCATCTGCCATCTTTATAGGAGCACCCAGTGGGCAAGTGATGAAGAGTGGGGTTGTCAGTATGACACAAGGGAGCTGAACACAGTCTCAGGTGTCTCCAAGATGCGCTGGGATGGGAGTGGAGACAAGGAACCCAGCCACTGACTTTGTCCAGAAGCAAAGATCTGAGAGAGGCAGCGGTTAGGAAGATCAGATGAGGTTTGTATATATGAGAACATGATGGAAGTCGTGAATTTTGAGAATCATGCTTCAGTAGTTTGAGTCACTGATATTGGTAAGTGGAGCCTTCCGGAGTCTGAAGACAACTTAGCATCTTGGTCGGGGAGAGGGAGGGGGAATTCTTCTTTTTCTTATTTTATTATTTAAAAAAATATTTTAAATTCACTTTTGATTGTGCTGGGTCTTTGTTGCTGCTCAGGCTTTCTCTCCAGTTGTGGTGCTCGGGCGTCTCATTGCGTGGCTTCTCTTGTTTCAGAGTTAGGCATGTGGGCTTCCGTAGTTGTAGCTCCCAGATGCTAGAGCACAGTCGTGGCTCTCGGACTTAGTTGTTCTGCAGCATGTGGCATCTTCCTGGACTGGTGATCAAACCTGAGTCTCCTGAGTTGTCAGGCCGATTTTTTTTGTTTTTAGCATTGAGCCACAAGGGAAGCCCCCTTTTCCTTATTATTTCCCCTTTAAATGCAAGGGGAAATTTATTTTTACATAGCAAAAATAAATGAAACATGGTGATAAATGATCCACAATTTAATATGCCTAACCGTAATCTCATTTTGCATATTGTCTATATTTTTTACTGGAGTATATTGTCGATTATACTACATGGGCAATCACGATGCCCAAAATAATTCTTTCCTTTTGGCATCACATAATAGATGCTTTTATGTATTTCTTATCAGTTTTCACAATTAAAGAAAATATTCTACCCTATTAAAATTCCATCATACAATCATTATTCCATTTGATTAGTGTTAGAGCATGTCTACATGTTTATTTCTAGGCAGTTTTATTTTTGTGAAGTTTTGAAATTTGGTGAGATTTTAACATTAGTTTGATATAAACAAAGAATTTGTTGACAAATGTATGCTCCTTCATCTTCGTCTTGTTCCCCAACAGTTTTGAATGAATGAAGATGCCTTCTGCAGACTCTTGACAACACAGCTCAGAAGAGTCAGAGAACATGAGTTTGTTGAAGGGGCAGAATCTTTAGACAACATAAAACTGGACCTTCTGGATTATTCTTTTCTTTTCTTTTTTTTTTTTAATGTGGGTTATTTTAAAAGCCTTATTGGATTTGTTCCATTACTCTTTTTGTTTTATGTTTTGATTTTTTGACCTCGAATGGGCGAACCTGTACCTCCCACACTGTAAGATGAAGCCTTAACCACTGGACTAATAAACCAAGGGAAGTCCTTGGATTATTCTTTCATGATACTTTCTATTACGTGCATGAAGTGAAGTGAAGTGGAAGTCGCTCAGTCGTGTCCAACTCTTTGCGACCCCATGGACTGCATAGTCAATGGAATTCTCCAGGCCAGAACACTGGAATGGGTAGCCTTTCCCTTTTCCAGGGGATCTTCTCAACCCAGGGATCAAACTCGGGTCTCCTGCATTGCAGGTGGATTCTTTACCAGCTGCTGCTAAGCTGCTAAGTCGCTTCAGTCATGTCCGACTCTGTGTGACCCCATAGACAGCAGCCCACCAGGCTCCCCCATCCCTGGGATTCTCTAGGCAAGAATACTGGAGTGGGTTGCCATTTCCTTCTTCAATGCATGAAAGTGAAAAGTCAAAATGAAGTCGCTCAGTCGTGTCTGACTCGTAGCGACCCCATGGACTGCAGCCTACCAGGCTCCTCTATCCATGGGATTTTCCAGGCAAGAGTACTGGAATGAGGTGCCATTGCCTTCCCAAGAATATTGGAGTGGGTAGCCTATCCCTTCTCCAGCAGATCTTCCCAACCCAGGAATCGAACCAGGGTCTTCTGTATCGCAGGTGGATTTTTTACCAACTGAGCTATGAGGGAAGCCCCATGCATTCGTGCCAAGTTGCTTCAGTCGTGTCTGACTCTTTGTGACCCCATGGACTGTAGCCCACCAGGCTCCTCCGTCCACGGGATTCTACAGGCAAGAATACTGAGATGGGTTGCTATTTCCTTCTGCAGGGGGTCTTCCCGACCCAGGGACCGAACCTGCATCTCTTAAGTCTCCTGCATTGACAGGAAGGTTATTTATCTCTAACAGCATCTGGGAAGCCACTTTCTATTATAAGGGCTCCTAAATCTTGTAGGTGAAGGGAATAATGGATACAATTTCAACAATCCAGATGATGATCAAGGCCTGAATAGTGGAGACAGAGTGGACAAAAGTAGATTTGAGAGATGCAAAATTGAAGTATCATAGATAGGATACAGTATCCACATGGATATTTGGGATGAGGGTTGAGGTGGCATTAAAGATGAGTTTAATGTTTCTAGACTGTTTGTCTGGATATCAGTGTCTCTGAGCAAGATAGAGGCTATCACTTCCAGAAGGAGTTTGTTTGGCAGAACATAGAATAATTATCTGAAAATAGTTCCATTCTCTGCTAAGTATAGGATGATAGGCTCTACTTTTGTGTAATGGTTAGTTTCATGTCTCAGAATGCAAAATGTAGAAACAATTAGTTTGAAAAATTGCTACTCTGAGGTTGCTCTGAAGAAAGTAGAAGAAAGGGGACACTTTGGTGAAAGACACCAGGCTGTTTCAGACTTCATCATAGCCTGGGTTTAGCTAGAAATATGGCCTCACTTTGGGGGAAATTTCAAAAATTTCAGAGAAAAGAGGACACTATGATGCTGGAGGCCCTAAAGGGAGGCAGGGGCCCTGACCCTGTTTAGAGGAGTCTGGGGGAGGGCTAGGCTCTCAGGTAACCCAGCACTGAGACAAGGGAGTAGGGAGGTGGACTGGATTGGGCAGGAGATATTCTTGGAAGGACAGGGGTTCAAGCAAATCCAGCTGAAGCTTCCACATGGCACTGGGATGAGGTCAGAGGAGCTCATGCCAGGCTGGAAAGAGAGGAACAGAGATGAGGATGTGCTTTGAGGTTACAGGTCGTGTGAGGCTCTGTATGCCATGGTATGAAGACCCAAGTAAGAGGGCAGGGCAGTGGGCTCAGGGGGGACAAGAGGCCCTCAAAAGGTGTTTCAACAGTAGGCTGAAAAATTGGTCCAAGCAGGAAGAAAATAAAAGGCATTGAAGGAAAAAATATCACTAGAGGGACTTCCCTGGTGGTCTAATGGTTAATGACTCCTTGCTTCAGGTGAAGGGGTTCGATCCCTGGTCAGGGAACTAAGATCCCGCCTGCCAAGCAACACAGCGAAAAAAGAAACTGATCAAATAGGGGACAAAAACCGAGGAGAGCAAAGACAGGCAAAGGACTCTTAGAAGACTGTTCTTTTTGCTGAAGAAGTGAATAAAAAATGTCAGATGACATTTTCATAAAATGATGGGGTTTTTAGGAATGTTTTGAGAATGAATAAGCAAACAGTGTAGACGTACCTGGCAGGGGCAGGAGGGGATTAATGACAGTTGAGAACCAAAGGCTTGGGTGATCGTTGCAGCAGACTGGATACGCTAAGAAATGTTGGAGAGCTCACCGCGGCACAGGGCATGTTGGAGAATCAGGCTCGGAAAATGGGCAGCCACTGGGACCACGGCCAAAATGATGCCACAAAACTGGTCTGGGAAGGTGTTGGCTATTGAGGCTATTAAACACCGGCTGTCACAACCCATTTGGCTGTCTGCATTGGGCCTTGGGTGCTGCCAGTGCTGCTGCCCATAGCCACCAAGGATGGCAGGCCGAGTGTCTCTGATGGAGGTGGGGTACCCTACCTCTCCAGCTGCTTGGAAGCCGGAGGAGCCGGGATGAGGCACGCTCGTCTACGATGGGAAGTGAACTCTGTCCATCAAGGTAGAGATTTCCCAGCTAGTGGAAGGGGCATCAGTCAAATTAAAGATTTGTTTCAGGTTGTAACAAGGAGACTAATGATAACAGTTGGAGAACTGCAATTGTTTTAGAGGAAAATGAAGACAGCCTGTGCTGTCAGTGGCGATGGGAATGGAGAAGAGGGTGCAGGTTGCAGTGAGTTCAGCGGGTGAATGGAGTTTAACGATTACTTAGATGCAGAGGTGAAGGGAGTAGCTCAGATGCCTCTGAATGCCTGTGGCTTCAGGAATTGGAAGAGTTGCACCTCCATTAATCAGGTGAAGGTTTGATCCCTGGTCAGGGACTCCAGATCCCACAAGCTATGCTGCTGCTGCGTCGCTTCAGTTGTGTCCGACTCTGTGCGACCCCATAGACGGCAGCCCACCAGGTTGCCCACAAGCTATAAGCGTAGCCAAAAAAAGAGAAGCTGGTCTTTGTGAAAGAGTGACAGAGAGAATCCCAGCAGGGATGCCCTGGTTCTAGTCATTCATTCTTAGGTCCATCTCCTTGTGTGTCCCTTTCTCCTTTCAGAGGACAAAGCCCCCCTAGCCCTCACAAACATTCCATGACCTAAGCAGAAGCTGGAGTTGGCTGCTCTGAAACCAAGGGTCCTTATGAACACCCAGGCAGAACTCTGCAGATATGTGACGCTAGCTGTGTGAAAACCGTTTTGCATCGCTAAGTGTTCCTGCAGTGTGAATGCCCGCCTGAAAGGGGTTTAAAGGAGGTGATTTCTGCCAAGAGTGGAAAGAACATCGATGGCAGCAGCCACCTGGCCCTGAGTGCCTGCACTGTTGGTGGCCAAGTGGGGAAGCTGGGCTCCACCCAGGCTGGACCTCAAAGTTCTTAATTACTAAGCTAGAGGTTCTCAAACTTTTGAGTCTCAGGGTCCCCTTATGATCTTAAACACTGAAGAAACCAAAGAGTTTATATGGGGGTTGTATCTACACATATTTACCACGATGGAAATCAAACTGAGAAATTTAAAAGATTTTAAAAGAACAAAAATCCATCACGTTAACATAAATATTTTTATTCAAAGTTAATTTTTCAAAACAAAAGTTAGAAGAGTGGCACCGTTTTACATTTTTGCAAATCTCTTTTATATCTGACTTAGCAGACGACAGCTGGATTCGCTGCTCTGCTTCTTCATTCAATACGTTGCTTTGGTTGAAGGAAAAAAAGAAAAATTGGCCTTGTAAAGACATGCAGCCGGAAAAGGAACTTTGTGAACCTCCTGAAAGTGTTTCCATTACTCCCGCAAGTCCTCAGCACACACACTTTGAGAATCACTGCAGTAAATTAACCCGCCTCTTAAAGACTAAGAGATTGAAGTAGTGTTAGAACTGGCAGTTTCATCCATGGCCAAGGCATTTTAAACAAATTACAAAGGGTGGTGGTGGGGAAGGGAAACCTGAATTGTCCCGTTAACTCTAAATGACACTGATTTCCAATTTGAGTTCACACATTACTCCATTGCCAGCCAAGATAACATATTAATTTTTTTTCAAGTTAACTTTTCTAAACTGAGAAAGCAACACATCATACACAAAGTTAACACTTGTACAGCGTTCTCACAGTTTATAAGGCCTCTTTCTGTGCCAGATGATCCTGTTTAGTCCTTAGCAGCCACTTCACGGAGGAGGAAGAGCTCGGAGCAGAGAGATCACTTGCCCAAGATCACCATCAGCAGCCAGGCTGTTGACCAGGCTTCCTCGAGACCAAGCGACGTGCTCGCAGGACGATCCTGCTTTGGCTCTGATGAACAAACATCTCACTTTCAAAACCTGGCTTTCCAACCTAGAAAGGGGCAGGAGGGCTCTTTACTTGCATTCACTTTTTGCACATACACAAGAGACAGCGTCTGTTCTAGAATCCAGCTGGATTTTATTTGACACAGAATACAGTATGGCTGCCGGAATAGCAAACTGAAAAGACAAAGCAGAAGAGACACGGTTCTATCTAATTTATAATTAAGTAACAGGAGGGCAAGTCATTCAGTGGAAAACAAAAACAGTTGAGCTTGATTGAAGAATTCTCTTTTTCTAGTGCCCATACCTGGAAGACAAAGTAAATTATTAATTCATTCCTTATCGTGATTCCCTGTTTAAGACTTTAACACCTGCTAAAAATATATCCGCCAATCTGGTTAAAACTTTGAAGACTGGGTTACAACCCTGGTCTCTGCCCCTTTCAGCCTACCAGCCTCCTGTAATACTGTCCCTACCACCCTCTTCATAGTGATGGTCCCCCACTCAACTGCACCCGTCTGACTCTTTCCAGGTGCCAGGCAGATGCTTGGCAGTAACACGGAGGAGTCACGGCTGATGCTTGTGAAAGGGAGCTGCACCTGATGGCCAGTAAGTGGCTAAGACAGCTTGAATCCTCTGCCTTTGTCTCTGTGGGCTGCCTCTTCCCCTCAACTCCCGTACTCGGGCTAGTTTAGGGTAAGGCTCGTACAGAGGACAGTAACCGAACAGCCTTCAGTGTCAAAATCTATCACCAGTTCCAATTACAGCCCTGAGTCCACTGAGCATCACAGAAAGAGAACTGTTGAGAAACTACATATGGATCTCAGGTCCTTTCTGATTTCCCCAGAGGCCAAAATTTGGCTCCAGAAAGATTATAACCAATGGCAGGACATTTTTTCCACATATAAGATTTCTTGAACACAGAATCCATTATTATCTTTTGTCCTGGTTCTTAGTGGGTAGTTTGCCTCTGATGAAAATACTTAGTTACACAGATGGAGACCAGGGCACCAGAACTCTGCATCACTGTTGCCATCGTCCTGAAACGCTGCTAGATTCTTTAAGCAATCCTTATAAGAAATTCGCTTAAATATTCTCTAAAAAAGTCCTCACAGGGTAGAGCTCCAGCTTGTTAGTGAGAATAACCTGGAAATTATCCATCAGATTAAAGCATGCTGAAATGAAATTTGCTTCTTATGAATTTGTTTTCCCAGGGCACTCATAACCACAGCCAGGCAAAGTCACCAGGTGGATAAAGTGACAGTGTCAAGCCCAGCAGGGGGATTCTTCACACCCTCTTAGGCTCAGATCTGGGCACGTGTATGGGCTACGTAGACAGTTTTGGTCCAAAATGGCACCCTGAGCCTGCTCCAAGGCACAGTCAATTACAAAGCCCTCTTGAGAACTTCGAAAATCCCCCTTTCCGTTAAAAATTTGATAAATTAACTGAAAATTCAACAGATAAAAAAGCATTTCACAGACAAATACAACAGGCATGGAGACATATGAAAAGCAGCCCAACTTTACTCAAAGTTTTAAAAAATACAATTGAAAACTAATTTTCACCTGTCAGTAGCTAAGATGAAAACGTCTGATAACAGAGCACTGGCAAGAAATGGAGCATGTAGTCTTCTGCTTCACTGTTTGCAGGGGCTGTGAATTAGTACATACTCTTGGGAAAGGAAAAAAATCTGACTCTCAAAAATAGAAACATACATACTCTTAAACCAGAAATTCCTCTTTTAGGAATTACTAGTCCAGACCGACCATCTGAATTTTTGAAAATTTGCACGCCGTGTATTACTTACATGCTACTACAACTAACAGCAGCAACAATAATGATTTAGTTTAGATAGCCATAAACGCTGTATCAGAATTAATCCCTGTGAGATAAACCAATGAAACATGATATAATTCTCCTCAAAGCCCCTGGAGCCTTATTACTGATGTGATTGTGGAAATATTTAATAGCTTGTGAAATGAGAATTTGCAAGCTTCTACCATTACTTCCAAAGACCCTATCTAGATGGCTGGGAAACTCTAGGCTGCAAGTTTCTAATGCTGGTTCACCTTATGCGTTTTCCACAGAGACGAGTCCTTGTCTAACTAACTGAAAGCTAGTTCATGAGCCAAGCTTGTTCTATGTCTTCATCTTCTAAACTGTGCACCCTCCAGCTTGACGTGAGTCCAAGAATGGCACTGACCACAAAGCCCAACCTTACATACAACATCGAAACAGCCAGGGACACCTACTTTTGGAATTCCCACTCTCTGTTGTCCAACGGACACACCTGCCGTGTTTTGAGCCAGCGAGAGATGCAGTGGAAGTGAAAAGCATGCTGGAAGAAAAGATACATTTTATTAAAAATAATTCTGTGCAGGCTCAGCCGTCTATGGACAATGTATCTCAAGGGCAGCAGGGTGGTGATACACAGTGGCTGGAGAAGAACCATGGAAGGCAACACACAATGGGAGACAAGGGTCTACAAGGGGTTACACCTGGTTAGGTATCAGGCCATGGCCCATGAAACATTTGCGAGAGCCTTCGTTCCTACCAAATGAAGCACACATTTAGGAAGCATGGTGGGTCATGCAATGAGGTCTCTTCCCCTTTGCCTAAAGCAAGATGGAGTGGGGCTCCCTGGGTCTTGTCGGCCTGGAGGGGAGGCTTGCTTTCCTCACACATAGGCAAAAGGAGGCCCTCAATCATCTGCACATTTCAAATTCCCCACTCTTGGTCTCCAGCTCCCTCCCCATCTTGGAGAAGGGAACCCCAGGAAGAGAGGGTTCTCCTTAGCACATGGCAGTGCATCACTCCTGCCAACCACCCAGAACTGCGATGGGCACGTCCCTGACCTGCCACATCCAGCTCAACACTGCCCAAAGGACTCTATTTGCAGATTTGCTCATAGAGGCCTTGATATTATGAGAGCTTGGTACTTAACAAGCTTCTAGTAGTGGGTGAGAGACTTTGTCTTAAAAAAGGAATCAGATAAAAAAATCAGGGTAAGAGGAAGCAGTGTGATGGGCACGCTGCATGCAAGCAGCTGGAAGAGCATCAAAGGGCTAGTTCCATGATCAAGATGGGAAGTAAAAGGGCAAAAGTACCAAGAACACTGGGTGCTAACAGGGAATGAGGAGTTGGCCAAATTTTGGATTTGGGGAAAAGGAAAGTCTGTGTGTCTTAGTGATGTGCAGATGCTGTTTATCCTCCAGCCCTGCTTGTGTGAGCAGCATCAGGATGGAGCAACAAGGGTCCCTGCATTTGAGCCACGACAGGTTGGCTGAGGTGGGGACTGGGGAGAAGTGCTGACACCCCAGCACACAATCAAAGTTTGGGCAGGCCTGGCTTACAGCCCTGAAACCTGGTCAGTGTGTCTACCCAAACATGCATGGAACTTAAAGAATCACAATGTGGATTTCATCTGAAACCTGACTTTCCACACAGACAAAATAAATAGAAAAAAGAAAAAAACAAAACAAAAACAAACAAACAAAAAGAAACACAATGCAGTGATGAAGACTGGAGTCCACACTAATGCACTGGGGCTGCTCAGAGGGATGAAGACTCCCAGAGTGACGGCCCTTGGCAAGATCCTTTTCGTCCTGATGCTCACCTGATTTACAGTGAAAAAACAAAATTTCCAAAGGGCAGAAAGTGGAGACATTTTTCAATCCCCAGGCAGTGGGGACAGGCTCACCTAAGGGCATTCAGGACCCCGTTCTCCCTCCCAGCTGCCCCACTAGGCTCTTTGCCGCGGTTCAGAGTCCTTGTACTTGCGCCCCACCCTGAAGACGGAGGGAAAGAGGGGCTGCAAATGAGGCTGCTGGGCCGGGACAGGACCCCTGAACACCCTCGATCCCAGCTTTCCTCCTGCGGACAATCTAAGACCTATCAATGGACGTACCCAGCAGCCTCAAAACGCACTGCCTCGTGCTTTACACTTAACAGGAGGGCTATGAACATCTATCACCTCACTGGAGCCTGCAGCAACCCCGCCAAATGCGACAGGTATTACCATCTTCATTTTACAGACGGGAAACTGAAGCCCAGATGAGTTAAGTGACGTGCCTAATTCACAGAGTATCATAGAAGACCCAACCCGGGGACCCAGGACTAGTCCAAAGGCTTCAGGCACACCTGCTGCTCTTCCTGGTGGCAGGTTCTCTGTGTGACTCTCCTAAGTCAAATTTAAGGAGCAGCACACTCCTTTTCCTTCCACCACAAAGTGACATGGTTCTCACTCTACATCTGGATGCCACGGAGAGCCAAGAGCCCAATATGCTTTATGCTTTATCCTCGAAGGTGGCACACACAGTCCCTTGACCAACAGGGGCTACTGTGAGACTGCCAAAGGGACCTGCAGGAGGTATTCTAGGCACTTTTTTTTTTTTCTGAGCAGAGAAAAAGGTTTACTGCAGGGCCATGCAAGGAGATGGGTGGCTCATGCCCCATCTAAACCCTGAACTCCTCTAAGCATTTTTTTTTAAACATAAAAATCATTTCATCCTGATTATGATGCTAAGCAGTCTACTAACAGCTCCATTTCATGTGAGGCTTAGAGGGGCCAATACCTTGCCCGCAGCTGCCTAGCAAGTCCGGCACAGAGACAGAGTGGTGGTCTGACTCGAGTGCAGCTTCTTAGGCCTGTGTCATGCTGGGAGCTCTCTGTCCCCTGGGCACAGGACCCCCGGACAGGACATTTTTAGCTCATATGACTGGGACTACATGGCTATAAGGATGAATTTTTAACGTGCTGGAAATAACATATTTGATGTCTATTATCCTTCACAGCTGTCACTCCCTGGAAGGCTGTACATTCAGTCCAACGATGCTGCACAAAACATTTCTGTCACGAAGCACATTTAAAAAAAAACCCAAATGCTAACTTGGTACATCTGCCCCCCTCCACCCCAACCCCCCAGCAACACACACAGGAATGCTCAATTTATTCAACTAACTTAGTCCACAAGACACTCAGCCTTTAAGAAAATCTGATAATAAAGTAAAGATTTCCACTAACAGAATGTTCCAACGATTGTGCCGTAGGCTTTGAAGGCAATTCTCAAAGATGAAGCCCAACAATGTCGCTGCCAATGCTGGTATACTTCATAGTTGAGACAAACTACTGCCTCTATAACTAATAATTTTTACAGATGAATAGTACAATGGTTTTAAATGCCTGTTTTTTTTTTTTTTTTTTTTTGCTATCTGTGTACCTCTGGGGAGAAAGGTGGGCTAGTCTTTTTTCCCTAGTTAGTTACAAGATGGGTAAAGCAGGAGAAGCGGTACAAGCCACGCTGGGAGGAAAAGATATTGCCTTACGTTACAGACGCCCCACGCCACGGTGCACTCTTCAGAAGTAGCAGACGCCTGGTTGGCTTGACATTCTATGCCTGCGGGAACAAGATCGAGATGATGACTGGCCCCCACGAGCAACCACCTTTGACCTCCAGTGGCTCTACCCACGCCCGAGGAAACGACAGGGCAGGGGGTGGCGGTGATGGCCTTAACTGGGACAGAATCTCAAGTGGTTAATTAGCATAATTGTTTTTTAATGAATGTGGAAAGGGGTGATGAACAGAGAAGGCAGAAATATGACTTAACAGCACGCTTTGCAAAGAATTCCTCCCCTGACTCAAAAACAGAGCAACGCAGCAAAGGGCACTTTCTAATTCTCAACGTGACCTGACTTGTCCAAATGACAGTGATTTCTCTTAATGTTTTAGTAAATTCTTAAAGCCACCTCCTAACTCTTGGGTGTTCTGAGAACTGGCGTCCTCTTTGTGCAGGGTGAATGTCTGCTCTTGGGCCCTTACACCACCCAGGTTTGCCACAGGAAAGCCTCACTGACAAGCTCCAGTCCCTGAAGGAGTTAGGCAGACACACAGAGCTGGCACAGAGCAAATAAAAGGGGGTGTAGAGGGCCGTGGATGCTCTGTGCGGGGACATCAGAACTCAGGTCTGCCAAGCACCGTCAACCAGCAGGTTTGTGAGGCCAACAGGTTGGAGAACTGGGGGTCACCAGCTGTGATGCTTACTGCCCCGAGACGTTTCTGACCAGTGAGTGGAACAAATTAGTGCAAACTACCCGAATATCCATTTTAGAGGGGTAAGGGAGGGAACTTAAATGGAATGAACATTTGACTGAGATCAAGAAAGGATGAGTAAAGCTCTATTGGGGATAAATACTCCAAGAACAAGAATTACTAACGTGTAATTTGCTTTCTCTGAAGGTGGTAACTAAATGGAGTCTTCTTTTCTGATGAATAAAAAGCTTCAGGAAAGACTATTTAATAGGATGCAATTATTTCAAACTTTCATAGGTGGAAGATAGTAAAACTGTTAAGAAAATAATGCTGAGATGTTAACTTGGTCTTGGGAAGCAATATATAACATAATAATGCTTTTCCCCATCCTTCAAACATGAATGGCAAAGGATCCGAAATCACAGAACTTCTTTGCTACCCAGATTCAGTTTAAAGAGAGTAACTGGTTTTCCTTCTGAAAAAAGTGGAGAACCTAGGGTCTATGTCATATATTCAAAAATATATAGGGGGGACTCCCTGGTGGTCCAGTGGCTAAGACTTTGTGTTCCCAATACAGGGGGGCCTGGTTTGATTCCTGGTCAGGGGACTAGATCCCACATGTTGCAACTAAGACCTGGCATAGCCCAATAAATAAATGAAGATTTTAAAATAGTAAAAAAAAAAAAAAGAATATATGGGGGCTGTGAATGCACCCTGTTCAAAGAGATGGCAGAGAAAAGAAAATCTGATGTTCTTCAAGTGGAATCCTCTCACTTAGATGTGGACTATATATTAAGAAATTAGCTAAGTAAGAGGTACAATTATTATTATTTAATAATGAAACCGTTTTAAGGTATATTACCATGTTTAAATTTTTCTAGGTCTACATATTTTTAGGGGGCTGTCTTTCTATGCAAGTGCAAACTAGGCTCTCAGTACTTGAATAAGGAAACAAAAATGGCTTCTATAAATAGAGAGAATGGGGGCCAAATATGTATCTATTCTTTATCAGAAAATTCTTAACAAAGAACAGAAATAAACTGTACAGCACAGGGAATATAGCAAACATTTTATAATAACTTCAAAGGGAGTATACCCTATACTTTCAATCACGATGTTGTACACCTGAAACTAATAAAATACTCTAAGTCAGCTACACTTTAACAATAATTTTAAAAATCAGAAATAGGACTGCAATCTAGAATGCCAGATAAAAGGGGATAAGGCATGAAAAATTACTAAAGTGTTCTCAAAGATAAAATGTTGTCAAGCTTTTGGTTCAGAGAGTGAGCATAGGGGTTTAGTCGTTTGCTTAAACAGGGAAGAAATTGCTCACAGTCAGCCTAAAGCAGACAAAAAAGCAGCACGCAACAGGTTCTTATCAGACCCCTGCAAAGGCAGAAGTGTATTTCATGTGACTTACAAAGCTTGAGGGCTTTAATCCAAGGGCCATCACCACCAGAGGACTGCTAAAGAAGCAATAGCTTCTTCGAGCAAGTGAAGAGATTTCACCCTTTGAAAACAACTGATGGATCTTTTTTGTGGTTTTAGGAAAAGACTAACGTATGGGCAAAGGCTGGGTCTAAGCACTTCTGGACAACCCTTCATCTGGGACAAGATTACCAGAGGTAATGGAGAAAATGACACTTAGCATATTGTATTTTTCAGCAACTCTTAAAAGTACCAAGAAGCAGGGTAATGCAAAGTGAAGTCCGAGGCTATAGTAGGACATACAGTATCAATCTGGAGGCCAAAAGGGAAGTCTTCAGACCAAGAATGCTTTGTAGGTGGGTTCAACTGAAGCTCAGCCATAATTACTCATTTATTTACAACTATGTATATAATTATTCATTTAACGCCAGGCCAGAATTTGTTAGAAAATGGCCACTGCTAAATTAAGATTATTTTCATCTTTAACGAAAAGTCTTTTTTACAAGAACCATAATTCATTTTTGAAAGGAAGACAAGTCCAGTTGCGGTGACCAGATTTCTCTTTAGTGTCTGTAATAAGCAAAAGAGTATGTTTCATAAGGGTAAAGACCCGAGCCCAATCACTGTTTTATCCTGGAGCCTTGCAAAATGCCTAGGGTGTAAATATTCATCAAATGAATAAAACACACGACGTGAAATTACTACTTTGTTATAGGAGTTCAATGCTTTCCTTCTGCATCTGAATTTAAAATATATGATAACGCAGGTGTCTATCTAAAAGCCCACATCAACTCGTCAAGTGTTCAACACTAAGAGAAGACAGTATCAATGGCCTTTGTCTGTCACTGTCTTCTCAAGAAGTGAATTTTCTTGCAACCAGAGAGACACACAATGACTTAAACACAAGAATTTAAAAAAAAAAAAGTCAGGATTATATAAAATCATTAAGTATTTATAGAAGAGAGCCTCAAGAAAGTAAAATTTTCTCTGGGTACAACTCCTTGTGAAAATGCACAGCCAAAAAAAGAAGGGCAAGCATGTAATCAAAAACCCCACCCAAGCACATGTAAAACCGTGCATGTGTTTTTCTGTGATGGGTCTTTTCTATCTCCATTAAACATCATGGTAGCTGCTGATCTGCTTTGACTGTTGTGTGAAAAAGTGTTAAAACAGGGTCAAAACTCAAAGAAACCAAGGGCAGTGAACGACCAACACAGACCAAGACTACTTTCCAACACAAAATATTTGCTTTGTGCTTTCCAAGTTGCAGTGATCACAGACTGGTCCCCTGTTTTGTTTCTGTTCTTCACAGAGCAAGCACCTAGGGAGAAACTACTATGAACCAGAACACAGATGCTAGAACACAGCTGTAAATAACATGGAATTATAAAGAGCCAACTAAGTTAAATGACTGCCACAGAATCTCAAAGGAAACTACAGGACATCTTGGAAACACTGAACAGAACTGTTCTAGCTCGTGTTTTTGTGTATGTAAGTATGGTCAGGGAAAACATATTTGAGCAAGTTTAAGGTGAGATCTGAAGACCAACTAGGGGTTAGTTCTGCATGACCTAGTAAGTAGCCCTGGCCACGTATGGCTACTGAGCACCTGAAATGTGGCTAGTCTGAAATGAGATGCACTGGAAGTGTAAAACACACTTTGAAAACTTAGTACAAAAAAGAAAAAAAGTAAAATATTTCGCTTTAAAATACTCATTACATGTTGAAATTTAAAATATCCTGGATATAGGATAAAATACAAATCATCTGTTTAACTTTATTAATATGAGTATCAGAAAACTTTAAATTATGTATGTGCCTGCATTTTTGACTTACACTTAGACAGTGCTGAGTCAGATAAAGATAGGGGGAGAGTGGTAGAGAAGAGATGGAGAAGATTTCAACAGGATATATAAGGGTTCTAAACAAGAGCATGGGCACTTCAGGAATGGAGAGAAAGTCAGAGGAACTACCAGAGTAAAGCAGGACAGTGGCTCAAGAGAAAGCCGAAGAGACAGGTAAGTCATTTAAAACTAAGTTATAACTTCAATTCTAAGAAAGCTGCACATTCTTTGAGCTATTTCTGATTTCAATCAAACCATTTTAGTATCTGGATGAAAAAATGACTGTTCCTGGTGGGATCAACATCCTGGCCCCTACCTATTACTATAAGGATACGAACTTCCATCAACAACTAGAACCAAACCTGCTATGTGTTGCCCACTATGTGTAATGAAATATGTGGAAATTGAAATTTCTTTAGAGCAATGAACTGACTACCGAGGTGTCAGCTGTGATGTCCTCTAACTACATTTGGGGCTAACACTGAAAATCAACTCTTGGGCCTCTCTTCTTCATAAATTTCCCCCAGCAAAAACTAGTGCTGGACAGAACGTTTTAGCTCAAAGTTAATTTTCTTTCTTTCACTGTTTTTGCCTTTGAGTGTGGTTACATGATGGGAAATAGGATAGAGTCAACAGGACCTGGGTGTCTACAATTCATTCTAAATGTGGCCCTGCCATCTTTAGGTTGAGCAGATTTATTCTGAGAGATGGGTATGCCTGCAGGATATCATAAAAAGCTACTTTATTTGAAACTAGATGTAGAAGGCCCCAAATGCTCTGACTATATTTCTTTGTGAAGAAGAAAATTGGTCACATCAGGATAGCCGCAATCTCTGTAACCTTCTCAACTTCCCCCCATCCTCCTTCAATTACTTACAAAGATCCATAATGTGGTTCCTGCAGATGGCACAGTTATCAACCACAATATCCCAGGCCCAGAGGGCTACTGCATTCCACTGCAAAGAGAAAATGGGGAACAATGCACTTCACTCCTCGTAACATAGACACACACACGACACATAAACCACACACATTCTAGGATTTCATGCTTTACTTATCATCTTTTTGGCTACAAGGACCACTAAACAAAAGAGCTGCTGGATATCACCTTACTCTCATTTATTATTTCAGAGAGCAAGGGCTACACTATGCACACCCATTCTCCCAACAGTCGAGTATATGAACACAAATGAATGTCATCTTTTAATTTTTACCTACAGTTTAGGTGGCCATGTCAATGTAAACAAATCAGGAATAATGTCTAAGTGCCTGTTTTAGGTCTAATAATCACAAACTTGAATTACTGCGCAGGCTCTCCTGGCAGTTGCAGGAGAGCTCAATTTCTGCATAAATGAATATCTGCTCTTCAAGGCAACTCTGGAAACAGGAATAGGGGAAAGCAAGGAACTGAATGAACTAAGATGATGATTGGATCATAAAACGGGTAATCATAGGATAAGCGGATAACCAATCACCCAGTGTCAGCACACACCAAGGTCATCACTTAAATCTTACAAGATAATTGCACAACAAACTTTAGAATTTTGTTTCCTATCTGCTTAGACTGTTATATTTAATTTCCACAAGAGTTTATCTAAAAGTAGCATTTAAGTAACTCAACCTTCTGACTTCTGCAATTATAAATATTCCCAAACTCCTTTCCATCCACGAATCTGGTGCCACTTCCTAAACCTTTCGAGCCTAATTCTCAATGTCTGGTAACTTCTTCAGTACTTTTCACACAGCTTCAACTTGGAGGAAAAAAAAAATCCTACTTCTATTCTTCAATATGGCTGCTGGCTGTACCTGAGCGTGCAATGCCCACAATGAAACGACAAAAAGCACCAGGAGGGGGAATGCTGTCAGGGTCTAGCCAGATGTTGCAGGAACAACATCTTCCCTATTTCAGAGTCTTCATTTTATACATATTTGTTTTACCTTAGTTGGGAATCGGCACTTTTCTCCCAAACTGTGTAGTTGCAAACAACCGTAAGGCATTTCATGCAAAAAGACACGTTCCACACATTTCTGCTTTTCCATTTCTACTAGGTCGTTCGCAACTAGTACTCAACTCTCGCTAAATGACACAAGGTTTGAGCTCACATATTCTTTTAACAAATTCCACCATGCTTTTTTTTTTTTTTTGGACAGGGGGTTTCTGGATATGACCGCAGGACCGGGGCAGCTTTGTGACAAACCTACAGACCTCTCAGAAGAGCCAAGAGTTACACTCGAGACACTTTTAACTTGGCAGGGGCGATGGCCGGAGAGGGCTAATGGAGGCCTCGGTTAGGCGAACACCAGGTCGTGGTCCGTCAGAGGGACTCCAAGTTTCGGACAGGGGCAGGGCACGGAGATGTCCAGCCCGGGTCCTCAGAGGCCTCCAATGCGGTAGGACCTCAGGTTCCCGGCTTTCGCCGCACTGCCCCCATCCTCCATCCTCCGCAAGGTTCCGACTCCCCCCTTCCACCCACCCCACCCGCTCTTTCCCCACCCCTCCGCCACTCTAGTGACAGCTCAGGCGCTTGGCTCCTGCAGCCAAGTCGCAACCGCGCTATCTCAATAAGCACTTCCGTGATTGGCCCCTCAGCCTCTGAACGAAACCAACACCGCCACGGACAGTGGGCCGCAGCCACGCCGATCAATCCTAAGGCCCGCCCCCTGGCTTCCTTTCCTGGTACCCTGTCCCAGGAACGCCCTGAAATGAAGCCCTTTCCTCCGCGCTTCGGTCATCCTTGGGCCTGCCAGTCAGATCCGCGCCTCTCTAGCTTCCCCGAGGAAGGCGCTGGCGAGACCCAACCTTTTTCACTTCAAAGCGCTTCTTGCCCGCGCCGCTGTTGGTGCCGCTCGGGGTATCCACATCCATCGCTGCCGCCATTTTGGAAACACACGGTCTGTCGGCCGGCTACTGCGCCTGCGCGCTAGCGCACGCCTCGCTTACCCTCCCACCCTGGCAGCTCCTCCCTCTCCCCACCCCTCACTGGCGCGCTAGGGGCAGGTAGGGGCGGAGCGTGTAGCCACGCCCCTTAAAGGCGCTGGCGCTGGTTCCTCCCCCCCAACCCTACCCCCTCACACACCTACCCCGCATTGGCCGGGAGGAGGCGGAGGCCGGAGTGGCTGGGGCGGGGCGGGGCCGGGCCGACGCTAGCGAGCCGGGTGGAGACGTTCGAAAGGACTCGCTCTTGTTGCCCTCCCCCGGGAAGCCCCCAGCCACACTCTGAGCTGGGGCGGCGGCTCCTTCCTCCGCCTGCACAGCGACCTGCAGCACCGGCTCCGCCTCTCGTTTCCCGGCGCCGCGCAGCACCCCCTGCCCGCCGGTCCTCGTCGCGTTCTTCCGGGGAAGGAGCAAGGGTGGGCGTCCCGCCTCCTGCTGCCGCCGAACCTGAGACCTCATACTGGGCTTTCCAGATACTGATCGGCTTCTGAAACCGGCGGACGTGCTTACCCTCCCTGAAAGGCCGTTCGATTTCCTAATTCCAATTCGGGAAATCCTCAGGATTCACAGGTCTCCCCTCCTGCCCAGTGCCCTCCCCAGGACTGAACTGAACAGGCATTCTCCAGCCCTGCCTTCACCTGCCCATGAAAGAGGTGGACGGAGGAGGTTTAGGAGCCTCGGAGGTGCCGGCTCCAGCCTACCCCAAATATACCAGTCCGCCCTGGAAGGGTCTGTGGTTCAAGTGCACGATTTCATCTTTACTCGCTTGAGCACACTCTTCCCATTCCTCAACGAGTGCTCATCCTTCTCCTTAATTTCGGCCCTTTCCTCTAGTTGCGCTATCATCGCATTTGAAGTCGCTGCACTTTTTGAAGTATTTGTGTGAGGTATTTGCCACTTATTCTTACTGATCATTCCTTAACCGCAAAAGCACCTGTACTTTGTCACCCTCCCATCTCTAGACCAGGCTCCACTTTTTCATCTCTAATCCTGCAGAGGTATGTCTCTGATCGATCACTCTTAAATTTTGTTTGAATCTCATATTTTCTCTTAAAAGAAAATTGAAGAGTGATGGATTGTGTTGACTCCACTGTTAAACTAGAAGAATTAGGATTTGCTTCCTTGTCTTAATCGTAAAGAACAGCAAATCTGTGGAAACACCACCACAGCTTTAACCAGAGTAGAATATAGAAAAATTGTGTGAGAGGAAACCGTACAAAGCAAGTTTTATTAAATTAGTGATTCCATTTTAGGAATTCAGTTATTTGTTTTACTGCTGGAGTATTGGAAAACCAGAGTATTGAGGGCATAAGTATCTTCATTCAACAAATTGATTGAGTATGTACTGAGTCTTGTAAATGGGAGAGATCCAGTGATGAGGAGTCAAACACCCAGTAGTGAAATAATATACAAGTCAACAAACATCAGAAAATCGCAGGTATCAATAAGCCAAAAAAACTCATGAGACTGAGGGGAGATGGAGGCAATATTAAAATAGGTGATTAGATAAGGCCCCTATGAGGAGTAACATTTCAGCTGAATTCCTTGCAAGGGCCTAAAAGACCCTGGATGATATGCTTCCCATTCATTTTACTGAACTTTTTCCTTTAATGGTACATGTACCTTCTAACTTTTTGTTTGTTTACTGATTTATTAGATTTATTGCTTGTGTGTGTCTGGCCAAGAGAAGGAATATTATTTTCTTTATTTTTGACTGCCCTGTGCAGGTTGTGGGATCTTTGTTTCCCGACCAGAGTTTGAACCTGGGCCCTCAGCAGTGCAAGCTTGGTATCCTAGCCTGGGAATTCCCTATTGTTTTCTTTATTGATAACAAACACTCCTAGAACAGTGCTCGGTCCATTGTATGTGCCCACTATGTGTTGAATGAATAAATTTGAAGCTTACGGAGCGAGGGTGGTTAAGAGATGAGACAGGCACGTAGGGGTCAGATGAGGTGGGGATGTTATTGTATATGTTATTGGAAGGCATTGGAGGGGTACAGTGTAAGGGAGGGGACTAACGGTGACATGTGTGCGTGCACACGTGTGCTCAGTCATGTCTGAGTCTTTGCAACCCCCTGGACTGTAGCCCACCAGGCTCCTCTGTCCATGGGATTTTCTAGGCAAGATACTGGAGTAGGTTGCCATTTTCAGGGGATCCTCCCAACCGAGGGATTTAATACGAGTCTCTTGTGTCTCCTGCATTGACAGATGGATTCTTTACCACTGCGCCACCTGGGAAGCCCAAAAGTGACTTAATCTTATTTGAATTTTGAAAATTTTTAAACTTTGTTGGAAGAAGGTATTGTAGAGATACAGGAGAGGAAGCAGCAAGAGTTTGCAAGTTGTTTGCTCTGTGAAGAGCTACAGTGGGGCTGTTCCATTAAGCTATGAAAGCCTCATGTACTGATCTCTCCTTTGGATATTCCTGGCTGTGATCATTGGCCATGCCTTTCTGTATACTAGCTCCTGCTGCATAAACTTTTTGTAGACCCCATATAGATTCTTCAGATCAGATCAGATCAGATCAGTCGCTCAGTCGTGTCTGACTCTTTGCGACCCCATGAATCACAGCACGCCAGGCCTCCCTGTCCATCACCAACTCCCGGAGGTCACTCAGACTCACATCCATCGAGTCAGTGATGCCATCCAGCCATCTCATCCTCTGTCGTCCCCTTCTCCTCTTGCCCCCAATCCCTCCCAGCATCAGAGTCTTTTCCAGTGAGTCAACTCTTTGCGTGAGGTGGCCAGAGTACTGCAGTTTCAGCTTTAGCATCATTCCTTCCAAAGAAATGCCAGGGCTGATCTCCTTCAGAATGGACTGGTTGGATTTCCTTGCAGTCCAAGGGACTCTCCAGAGTCTTCTCCAACACCACAGTTGAAAAGCATCAATTCTTCGGCACTCAGCCTTCTTCAAAGTCCAACCCTTACATCCATACATGACCACAGGAAAAACCATAGCCTTGACTAGACGAACCTTTGTTGGCAAAGTAATGTCTCTGCTTTTGAATATGCTATCTAGGTTGGTCATAACTTTCCTTCCAAGGAGTAAGCGTCTTTTAATTTCATGGCTGTAGTCACCATCTGCAGTGATTTTGGAGCCCAGAAAAATAAAGTCTGACACTGTTTCCACTGTTTCCCCATCTATTTCCCATGAAGTGATGGGACCAGATGCCATGATCTTCGTTTTCTGAATGTTGGGCTTTAAGCCAACTTTTTCACTCTCCACTTTCACTTTCATCAAGAGGCTTTTGAGTTCCTCTTCACTTTCTGCCATAAGGGTGGTGTCATCTGCATATCTGAGGTTATTGATATTTCTCCCAGCAATCTTGATTCCAGCTTGTGTTTCTTCCAGTCCAGCGTTTCTCATGATGTACTCTGCATATAAGTTAAATAAACAGGGTGACAATATACAGCCTTGACGTACTCCTTTTCCTATTTGGAACCAGTCTGTTGTTCCATGTCCAATTCTAACTGTTGCTTCCTGACCTGCATACAAATTTCTCAAGAGGCAGATCAGGTGGTCTGGTATTCCCATCTCTTGAAGAATTCTTACCCTTCATAATTTTAGTTTACAATGCAATAGGCTGTTCTCTTTAGCTCTGTTCAGTTGATCCATCCATTCATTCAACAAATATTCCTAAAATATTCACAGAACCTGCTGTATGTCAACTACACCATATTGCTTTAGATATTCTAAGAACTTGGAAAAGTCCCTTTTCATCATTGAATTTACCATATGTAGCAAGAGAGGCAATAGTCAGTTAATGATAATTCCAATGAGTTTTAGGAAAGGAGAAGTAAAGGGTGCCCTGAAGCAGAAAGACTGCCTGAAAGGTAGAGGAAGTCCTCTTAGAGGAAATGGTTTGAGATTGAAGGAGAGCCAAACAAAGAAGCCTGGATGCAGTGGTATGCTGGTAAACAAAACCAAATAAAAGAAAACAGCTGTTGGGACTCCTTGGTGGTCCAGTGACTAAGCCGGTAAGCACCCAATGCTGGGGGCCCAGGTTCAACTGCTGGTCAGGGAATTGGATCCCATGTGCCACAACTAACAGTCTGCATGCCGCAACAAAAGATCCTGTGTACAACAACAAGTGGCAACAAATGAATAAATAAACAAACAAAACCAGTTCTTAAAAAAAGAAGTCAAGTTCTGATATGTAGCTTTAGCAGTCAGACTGCAAAATTCCCAAAAGGTTAACAGTTGCTCCAGCAAACTAATACAGTTTGGCTCCAGCACTCACACACACTGAGGGATGTGGAAGAAGGTGCCATTCCAGGTAGAGCCAACAGCATACAGGAGGGGCTGCAAGCAGAGAATGCACAGGACACTCGTAAAGAAGCCTGGAATGGCTCAAACATGAAGAGAACCAGTATGATATTAAGAAAAGATGTGCAAGAATCAATTATTAGCCTCTTCTCCCAGTTCTGTAAGTTGGAATCTTGAAATTGGCCATAATCGTCCTATTTATGCCATGGAAATTGGCAAATGCTACAACCAGGGATTCCCTTATCCTCCTACAGTTGATAAACATTTACCACTGGTATGAACCAGGTCATGCAAGAATGTTTGGTAGAGCCATTCGAAGAGTTTTGGTCTTTATCCGCAGTGATGAGAAACCACTGAAGGATTTTAACCAGTCACATGGTCAGATGGGGCTTCCCAGGTGGCACTAGTGGTAAAGAACCCAGCTGCTAACGCAGGAGATGTGGGATGCGGGCTCGATCCCTGGTTCAGGAAGATCCTGTAGAGGATGGCACGGCAACCCACTCCAGTATTCTTGTCTGGAGACTCCTGTGTCCATAGGGTCACAAAGAGTCGAACACGCCTGAAGTGACTCAGCACAGGCTCAATAGTTGTGGTGCAGGGGCTTTGTTTCTCCGAGGCACGTGAGGTCTTCCTGGATTGGGGATTGAGTGTCTCCTGATTGGCAGGCAGATTCTTAACCACTGAGCCACCTGGGAAGGGCCCCCACCCCTGCCCGCCCATCCAGTTTCCTTAAGCTGTACTTGACAATACTGTAAGATGATTTGATACATATATATATTGTGAAAAGATGTCTCCCATTAAGTTAATTAACACATCCATCACCTCACAAATTTCTTTTTTTTTGTGTGTGAGAACATTTAGGTTCTACTTTCTCAGCAGATTTCAATTTTAGAATACAATGTTATCAAGTATAGTCACCATGTTATATGTTACATCCTTGAGTAAATCTAATCCATTGGGTCCCCCTTCTATGACTGATAAGATTATTCCAAGTTTGCCAACATGATTTTGTGACAGTCATCAATGACTGCTTTGTAAAACAAAATACGTTGTAAAACAAAAGTCGCATTTAAAGCTATGAACTTTAGATTTGAAAATAACACACAAACACCAACCATACATTCTTATATTGTTTTATAGTTTATTTTTAAAATGACAGTAACAAATGCTCTTCCCTTGTTGGGGAATGATGTATTTATTTTCAGTCAATAGCGCCTTAAAAAGTAACAGCATTTTGTCCAAATTGAACTTATATAATTGCACAAAAGTCAAACAAAGCATTAAGAAATGCTCGCAAAGACTGCAGTTCTCTCAGCTCCTCATGAAGCAAACCCCCAAAGGCCTGGGTCTCAGTGGAGACCCCCGACCTGAATAATACTGATGCTCACCCCGAGTTCCTCAGGGACACACAGGCAGAGGTGAGAGCAGCCAGGAAGACCTGCATGCTTTGTGATAGTGGAATTCTGCTCTACCACTAGGGCTTAGAGATACAGTCACGTTCTCGTATTAGAATTATTAAGCACTTCAGCTTGAAGTATATTTGTTCAGGCTTAAAACATACCCTTATCAGCTTACATTCTGGGATACAGATCCCACTTCAGGAAACTAAAAAAAAAAATAGAACCACACCATAAAAACCTCTTCCAAGCAAGGTCCTGTATGCTGCCACCCCGGCCCTCATGTACTTTCTAACATACATACAAAAATAAGTTACATGATCGTTGATCATATGCCAGCTGAGGGATGGTAGACAGAGTCTAACTCAAAGCCCAGCTTCTGTTTTACTGACAGCAGTTACTGGAAGGACTCTGAAGTCACAGCTGGGCTGGCGAAAAGCCACTGTGCTATGCTTGTGACCTGACATGGACGCAGGACAGGGAGAGGCAGCACCACGCACCATGTCCGCAGTCCTTCTGTTATTAAGAAAGTTAAGGAGGATGTTGGTTATGTATGTCTTAAAATATGTAACAAAGCCCATTTTTAAAATTTTAATGAGATATAGTGTCTTTATCTGGGGATTTATTTTATGGCTTTTAAACCCAATTAACATATAATGTCTGTAGTAGTTTTCCTTTTCTGACCATATAAAAGTTAATGAAGAGATAATATTTTGAAAGAAGACACACGAAGACAGCTGTAAGTTACCATGAGAGGAACCTTCCTAACTTGGGTACAACTATGGGAAGAGGAGAGTTATTATTCTACTTCTTAACTGCTGTTTCAAGTTAAAAAAACATAGTTATAGTTTCTTCATCACAGAGAAAAATAGCAACTCCCGAATACTTTCACAGACATAAAAGTATGTGGCAGAGGCAACAACGCTCCTCTCCCAGCCTGTTCTTCCCTAAAGCAATTATTTTCTTAAATTTATGCTCTAACAGCATGTTTTATACATCTTGAGCTCATATTCAGGTTTAAAGGAGGTAAATACACTATTTCCTAAAGCAGCCCCCTATGACTGAAGCTCCCAAATAAACCATCTGCAGGGGTCTAGCCCCGTTCACTCTGCAAACTGAGTTTAACATAACTGCATTCAATGCTGTATGGAGGGAAACGCTGGCCTTTCCCATTGCCCGTCCAGTGCTAATGTCCAAGGAAAGAAAGGATCAGAGGGTGTTTACAGCTACTGGCTGGGTTCCATGTTTTGCTTTTATCAGCATTAGAGGAAATCACAATGATAACTGGGTGCTGTTCCCCTGACTCTTAACAGGGTGAGCAGAGGATCTGCCCTTGGCCAGAGAAGCAGCTTCAAGGCTGTGCTCTGAGTATCGGTGTGGTAAGAGTCTATATAGACAGCAAGGATATCTGGGCAAGGAGTGCTCTTTAGATTGAAAACAGACAGATGGCGGTCTGGATCTAGAGCAGACACATACATACTTTTCTTTCTCTTCCATTTCCTTCCTTATCAAGAATCTAAACACCTTCCAGGTCCCAGGCAACCAAATAGTAAGAAAAGCTCAAAAATGTTCTGTTGGATAGCTACTGTTGCTGGAATCTGGACTGTGGCTCGGTGATGGGGCTGGAGAACACCAGTGCCCTGAGGGCCCAAGTGGGCTCCTGAACAGGTAAGGCAGGTATTAGGGAAGGTACATACTGGCCACCCACAGTCAGACAGGTGGCCTTCAATGTAGGCAGACTCTGGTGATTAGCTCGAAGTATAAGCATTACACAAAAATTTTATGATATTAGGTAGATCTCAGGAAAAGTGCAGAAGGGGAAGGACCTGGAGAGAATTTTCCACAAGTGCCAACTGGAATGCATGGACATATGTAACCAACATCTTTCCTTATATCTTAACATTAACCTTGTCTCGGTCATTAATTCTACAGAATTAATGTTAATAAAGCTGCAGTAACATACAGTACAAAAATGCAGTTTTTCCAAATTTCTAGCCACAGAAAACAAAAAGACAACACACAGACTCACACAGACTCGCACAGCTGCAGCACTCCCCAAGGGAACACACGAACAAGTGTCCACACAGAGACCCCCAGAAAGCACACACGCACAGATGCCTGCGTCCACCCCTCCTGCACCCGAGACCCATGCAGGCTGCCGTGAGTGTCAAGAGGCCCTACTGCATATCTGTTCGATGTCCTTCATCTCTTTGGGACAATCTGCAGAAAGGACGAGCGGGGATGCCTCAGTCACCACCACATCATCCTCAATTCGTACACCGAGACCACGGAACCTCTCAGGGGCATCTTGGTCGTCCTCCGGAATATAAATGCCTGAGAAGTAGAAAAAAGTAGAACGTTTGATTCAAAAATGGCAGTGACTGGATGATTTGGGGCAAGTAAGTTAACCTCTTTGTTTTACAATTCATCTGTAAAGCCAGGATCCTAACAGTATCTACCAATAAAAATGTGGAGTGAAAGTGAGATAATAGATATAAAAATGTCTGGTATATAAACTGTCAAGACTTAAATTGAAGAAAGTAGGGAAAACCACTAGACCATTCAGGTATGACCTACATCAAATCCCTTATGAGTATACAGTGGAAGTGAGAAATAGATTTAAGGGCCTAGATTTGATAGATAGGGTGCCTGATGAACTATGGAATGAGTTGTTCAGGAGACAGGGACCAAGACCATCCCCATGGAATGCTATGCTAAGTCACTTCAGTCGTGTCTGACTCTGTGCGACCCCATAAACGGCAGCCCACCAGGCTCCGCCGTCCCTGGGATTCTCCAGGCAAGAACACTGGAGTGGGTTGCCATTTCCCTCTCCAAGGCATGAAAGTGAAAAGTGAAAGTGAAGTCGCTCAGTCGTGTCCGACTCTCAGCGACCCCATTGACTGCAGCCCAACAGGCCCCTCCGTCCACGGGATTTTCCAAGCAAGAGTACTGGAGTGGGGTGCCATTGCCTTCTCCGTCCCCATGGAAAAGAAATGCAAAAAAGCAAAATGGCTGTCTGGGGAGGCCTTACAAATAGCTGTGAAAAAAAGAGAAGCAAAAAGCAAAGGAGAAAAGGAAAGCTATAAGCATCTGAATGCAGAATTCCAAAGAATAGCAAGAAGAGATAAGAAAGCCTTCTTCAGCAATCAATGCAAAGAAATAGAGGAAAATAATAGAATGGGAAAGACTAGAGATCTCTTCAAGAAAATTAGAGATACTAAGGGAGCATTTCATGCAAAGATGGGCTTGATAAAGGACAGAAATGGTATGGACTTAACAGAAGCAGAAGATATTAAGAAGAGGTGGCAAGAATACACAGAAGAACTGTACAAAAAAGAGCTTCACGACCCAGATAATCACGATGGTGTGATCACTGACCTAGAGCCAGACATCTTGGAATGTGAAGTCAAGTGGGCCTTAGGAAGCATCACTATGAACAAAGCTAGGGGAGGTGATGGAATTCCAGTTGAGCTATTTCAAATCCTGAAAGATGATGCTGTGAAAGTGCTGCACTCAACAGGCCAGCAAATTTGGAAAGCTCAGCAGTGGCCACAGGACTGGAAAAGGTCAGTTTTCATTCCAATCCCAAAGAAAGGCAATGCCAAAGAATGCTCAAACTACCGCACAATTGCACTCATCTCACATGCTAGTAAAGTAATGCTCAAAATTCTCCAAGCCAGGCTTCAGCAATATGTGAATCGTGAACTTCCTGATGTTCAAGCTGGTTTTAGAAAAGGCAGAGGAACCAGAGATCAAATTGCCAATATCTGCTGGATCATGGAAAAAGCAAGAGAGTTCCAGAAAAACATCTATTTCTGCTTTATTGACTATGCCAAAGCCTTTGACTGTGTGGATCACAATAAACTATGGAAAATTCTGAAAGAGATGGGAATACCAAACCACCTGATCTGCCTCTTGAGAAATCTGTATGCAGGTCAGGAAGCAACAGTTAGAACTGGACATGGAACAACAGACTGGTTCCAAATAGGAAAAGGAGTACGTCAAGGCTGTATATTGTCACTCTGCTTATTTAACTTCTATGCAGAGTACATCATGAGAAATGCTGGATTGGAGGAAACACAAGTTGGAATCAAGATTGCTGGGAGAAATATCAATAACCTCAGATATGCAGATGACACCACCCTTATGGCAGAAAGCGAAGAGGAACTCAAAAGCCTCTTGATGAAAGTGAAAGTGGAGAGTGAAAAAGTTGGCTTAAAGCTCAACATTCAGAAAACAAAGATCATGGCATCTGGTCCCATCACTACATGGGAAATAGATGGAGAAACAGTGGAAACAGTGTCAGACCTTATTTTTCTGGGCTCCAGAATCACTGCAGATGGTGACTGCAGCCATGAAATTAAAAGACGCTTACTCCTTGGAAGGAAAGTTAGGACCAACCTAGATAGCATATTCAAAAGCAGAGACATTACTTTGCCAACAAAGGTTCGCCTAGTCAAGGCTATGGTCTTTCCTGTGGTCATGTATGGATGCGAGAGCTGGACTGTGAAGAAGGCTGAGCGCCGAAGAATTGATGCTTTTCAACTGTGGTGTTGGAGAAGACTCTTGAGAGTCCCTTGGACTGCAAGGAGATCCAAGCAGTCCATTCTGAAGGAGATCAGCCCTGGGATTTCTGTGGAAGGAATGATGCTAAAGCTGAAACTCCAGTACTTTGGCCACCTCACGCGAAGAGTTGACTCATGGGAGAAGACTCTGATGCTGGGAGGGATTGAGGGCAAGAGGAGAAGGGGACGACAGAGGATGAGATGGCTGGATGGCATCACTGACTCGATGGATGTGAGTCTGAGTGAACTCGGGGAGTTGGTGTTGGACAGGGAGGCCTGGCGTGTTGCAATTCACGGGGTCACGAAGAGTTGGACACGACTGAGCTGAACTGAACTGAACTGAACATTACTAGGACTATTATTGTAGTTATTTTGTGTTATTAGTCTACAAGATCTCTTCAACTACAATAATGTTGATCAGGATGCTGTCACGTGCTAATGGCTCAAACAGGCCACTAAAGTTACTTTATGAGTATGTCAATATATGCTGGGAACTAGTGGATTACATAAATGCATTCTTTCTTTGCTTAACAGTCCCTTGGAAGAAGGGCACTTTGCAAAAATAAGGGCATACAGAATTTTATCATGTATTTAAAAAACACTTATTAGAGATTATTAGTCTCAACAACCAGAAGCTGCAGAAATACTGAAATAAGTCATAAATGTAACTGATACACATGATATAAAGAGAGAAAAAGGAAGAGTTTAATGAACATCTGAAAAATTCTATGGCCAAGTTTCCGTTTCTAATCATAAAATCAGACACATATCAGGTCTTTTCATTTTAAGAAACTGTAAATTTCCTGTTCTATACTCAGAGATGCTGTTCTGTGATAAGAAAAGGATCAGCAAAGGAAAGTGTAGTCAAAGTCTAAGGAAGTGCCAACTTGATTGGACTAAATGGTAAACAAGGCCACAGATAGCAACATACGCCTGGGCTCAAAGGGGAGCTCAAAAGACGTGTCCCAGCTATAACTTATATAATTTAGATGTGAAAACACTGGAAATTTAAGACTGAGATCTGCTTTCATGACAGAAACAGCATCTGTATTTAAAACTAACTTGTAGTCTCCATTTTCACACCCCACCATGGCCACTACTTCTGTCCTGCCCCACGCCTACCATCATTCAAGCTGGGGAACCATCAGACTGCCCACTCTCTCTGAAGCTCAGGAGAACGGGTCTGGATGTTGAAAAGTGGAATAATGCAGGCAGTTCCATGCAGTTTGCAGAGGAGCTGCAACTGTGGATGTGGGGAATCTGAGAATCTCTGGAGGAAAGTGCCAGGGGTCCACAAGCGTCAGCAGCCCACCACAAAAGGAAGACTAGTGCAAACTGGTCCTGGCAAAGGCGGGGTTAAAATAAAGATTTCTTAATATCTACTGATAGGAAGTATTCCCCATCTGTTGTTTATTGGAGAAGTCAAATTAAACAAATTGTGTGATGTTAAATAAAAAAGCTCAAGGAGGACCTAAAATAAAGTTCCCTTCTATACTGGAGAGATTCATTTTCCTGTTTCTTCTAATTTAATTACATTGGTTCACATAAGAAAAAAGTGTTTACCCTTCTATCTAACACTAGGATTATGTGTCCCAAGGGATGGGAGGCTGTTGGCACCTCCCCTTACCTGGCTCCACGGTGATTACCATCCCGGGCTGGAGAGGCAGGGAGCGGGGCATGTCTGGAGTGTCGTGGACGTCCATCCCCAGGTAATGGCCAACATGATGCGGGCAGTATTTTCGAGCAGCCTGGAAATGATATGACCACAGTCATATGGTTACAATGACCACAGTGTTATCAAAGCAATAACCCTTAAGGGAAAAGTTGTTATGCTATGCTATGCTAAGTCGCTTCAGTCGTGTCCGACTCTGTGCGGCCCCATAGACGGCAGCCCACCAGGCTCCCCCGTCCCTGGGATTCTCCAGGCAAGAACACTGGAGTGGGTTGCCATTTCCTTCTCCAATGCAGGAAAGTGAAAAGTCAAAGTGAAGTCACTCAGTCGTGTCCGACTCTTAGCGACCCCATGGACTGCAGCCTACCAGGCTCCTCCGTCCATGGGATTCTCCAGGCAAGAGTACTGGAGTGGGGTGCCATTGCCTTCTCCGAAGGGAAAAGTTGGGCCTGTGTAAACCCACGAGGTATGTGTCAATACTGCCCCTGCCCTCAGCTCTGCCGCCTGTGCCATCTAACCCTGGGCTAATCCTTAAGAGACTGAAAACTGCTACCTCTCGTATGGAATTCTGCCAGTGGCGTTCTGTTAGTAACCACTCCACACTTCTGTTCCTACCGTTTCATACTACACACATGCTAAACTGGGGTCGCCCCAGCAATGACAACGGCAAGTGAAAATTTCTTTTCTGGGGGGGAGGGGAGATAATTATGTTAGAACAGTTCTTTTTCCAACATGCACACATCCCTCTCAGGGAGCCTTCTCTGGAAACCCTAAGTATCTCACAGCAGCTTGTGGGGTAGGTAGGAAATGTCATATAACACAGTAATTATGAGGCATTTACCAACCTGGGTACTTCTGTCCGTTAATTAAAGATTTGTTGGCATGAACAGGAGGAATTACAGCTTCTTCCCTACTGATAAAAGAAGCCCTGGCGGTCTAACTTGGAGATAAGAGATACCTTACTGGTCTGTCTGGCTTGACCACCTTGCATCTTAATTTAAAACTGAGTCTTTAAAGTTTTCAACACCATCATACTTTGGATGCAGATGAAATTCACCAAAGACATGGCAAGTGAGGATACTGTTAAAAGTCTCAACAATGTTACTGAAGCCACAAACACCTTCACCCTTCGACCCCTACTTTTTCAAAATCATTAAAAAAAGAGTTAAAAAGTTAACCTCTCCTCCCTTTCATGTCCTTTCCCACCTTGTCTACACCAGACTTCATTTTATGTTTTCTGAAGATTGAGCTAGTCACCCAGTACGCAATGAACTGCATGTGCTGCCATCTTCTGGCAGAAAGAAGTACTGCGCCTTTTGTTTTAATCTGGGTTCAAAAAAGTCCCTCCTACAGAAGAAATCACAAACTCCTATTTCTAAATCAAATTAGCTTTACATAGGATAAAGCCCAAGCAGCATGTCAGGTGTTCTTAAGAACTGGGATAGAAGGAAGTGAAATACCTTGAAGGGATTCTTCTCCTTAATGTTCTTCGTGATCCCCAGCTCCTTTAGCTTCTGGCTTATCAATGTCAGCATCATGCTGTAGACGTTCTCCAAGCTGGTTCCAGGGCAACAGAGGGTCAGACAATCTCTCTGGACTTCGAGAACAGCTTCATAGAGCTCTGCCTGAGGTGCTGTGAACCTGGCGACAGGGAAATCCAAGAACGAGAATTTGGAACTGTCTGATATTGCAGGAAGTTTTCTTCTAAGTTTGATTAGAAAAACTCTCAATGGTCAGCAGATAGACATGGTGAAGTGAGAAGATGCACCCAGCCATGAATGCAGTTAGAGCGCCAGATCAGGCTTAACCTTGATCCTTCCCATTTTTTTTAACCATTAAAAAAACACAAACACAAACAAAACCAACCAGTCAGCCAACCAACCAACCAAAGAAAAAAACAGTCTAAAGATCTACTTCTTACAGGCAAAGCAGATGTCATGGGATAAACTAGTTGATACTTTGGCTACTAGTAACTTACTAGGTTCTGCATGTCCTTAGAATAATCATTTTTTTAGCACTAATGGAGGAAAACTCTAACCACTTACATCTTACCCATTACAGCTCTTCTTACAGCCGCAGTTTCTGCCAGCTTTTAGAAAGCTCTCTGGTGTCTTCAAAAACTTGTTTTTATTTTTTGTTTTTGGTTGCACCGGGTCTTTGTTGCTGCAGGCTGGCCTTCTCTAGTTGTAGAGTGGCGGCTACCTTGTTGTGGTGTGCAGGCTTCTCATTGCGGGGGCTTTTCTTCTTGTGGAGTGCAGGCGCCAGGCACATGGGCTTCAGTAACTGCGGCGCGCAGGCTCACTAGCTGTGGCACCCGGGCTTAGCTGCTCCATAGCATGTGCGATCTTCCTGGACCAGAGCTCAAACCTGCGTGCCCTGCACTGGCAGGCGGGTTCTTAGCCACTGGACCACCAGAGAAGTTCTAAATGCTGTTTTTAATATTTTGTCCAGATTCTATAAATATTATCTGTGGAGGGTTAACCTGGCCAAACTATCCTACCAAAACCTAAGTATTATTTTTGCAATCAGAAAGTAAAAACTTTAAATTTGTTTTTTTTAAAAAGTCTGTGCATATGTCAACTAGGTGTCTTTACGTGCCTCATCCTATGATATGATGAATAAAGCAGTCTCAGAAAAGAATCAGGAGCTTTGTAAAGGCAGTTAACCTGAGCTGGAGGGACCCTGTATATTTCTTTAGTCCTTTATTCCAAACATACCCATTTTCTAACTCATGCTCCTAAGAAGCGGTGGGAGCTGTAGCAGCCCTACCTGCCGTTGACGGGCCAGGTACGAGTGATGTCACTCACGTAGCAGGAAGACTCACAGCCTCCGTCCAGCAGCACCATCTCCCCATCCTGGAACAAGAAGAAGACAGGTGAGCAAAGGTGACTGTGTGACCGTCACTTGTATCTTCTAACTTAAACTCCTTATGCCTTTCATTAAGAAAAAAAAAGTTCCAATTTAAAGGAGACTGATCTCTGGTTCCTTCTCACAAGAAACAGCACCTAAGTGTTTCATATGAATTCACGTTGGCTCAGGGAAGATGGCACTGTTGAGTGGTTAAGTGTGTTGGCTCTGGAACCATAGTGCTTGGGTTTGAATTACTAGATGCGAACATTAGCACATCATAAATATTACCTCTGTCACTATTACTTAAAAAAAAAAAAACAACTTATGTAAGTTGGTATCCAAGGCCTTTATTCACATATAACTTACCCATTTAACTTTAGAATGTCACTCCCTCTTTTGCTCTCCATCAAAACATATGGTGGGAGCAAAAAAAAAAAAAAAAAAACCACTTTGCGTAAATCTCTGTTTTACCACTTGTCACGTTATACTGAAATTTTCTGTTTATGCTTTTGAAGACAGGCCATATCTCATTCATATCTAAATAAGCACAGGACTTGGCACACAGTAGAATAATGGTCAGATAAATACATATATAATAATGATAAGAAGAATGAATGTGGTTTTTATTTCTGGCAAAATATAAAATAAATTTTAGAAAACAACTCAGTTTTGGATAAAAATATATTCTATGAAATGTTGACATTACATCATGTAAGATGTCTTAAAGACTTTTTTTCCTTGAATAAAGACAGCCCAGAACTGAAACTAGCGCTGGGAGTGATAAGGTATTACAGTATATAGGAAACAAAGCGTCTGCAGAGTGGGGAAGATGAGCAGGAGATTCCTTCAGTAACCCAGGACATTTACAGGGGATAACAGGGCCCTGGGTCATCAGGACCCACTTTACTTCTGACAAAAGCATATGCAAATAATATTTAGAGGAAATGGCCCCCAAATTTGGGACTTCACAATTTCCCCAAAATAACAACAAGCAAACACGAGCTCACAACCAGAGGCTGTCACTGTCAAGCACATGAGGCAGTAGGTCATGGTCAGTGAGACTCAGCAGGAACAACAAATACCAAATTCAGATCTTCCAGAATTCCAGGTGATGGAATTATCTGGAATTCATGACACAACTGCTGTCATGAAATGTTTAAAGAGATAAAGAATGCAATCACAAAGGTTAATAAGCAACAAGCGAGAACTAAAAAAATAACCATGTGGATTTGAAGGGAATGGAGATAAAAATTACTGCTGAAATAAAATACCAGGTGGACAGCTGAAGGCGTAGGTTAGACAAATGAAAAAATTTAGTTTCCTAGAAGACAGACCTACCAAAATCCCCTAGAATATGACAGAGACAGACAGAGCCAATGTAAACGTGAAAGAAAAGGTAGCTTACTGAAAACAGAAAGGAGGTTTAACCCATCAACATATCTAACTGAAGTCCTTGAAGGAGTGAACAAAGAGACACAGAAGAGATGATATCTAAAGAAATGTCTGAGCATTTCCTAGAACTGATAAAGACACAAATCTACAGATTCAGGAACCAGAAGGTATCATAATGAGACATGTAAAAATAAATTTGTACTTAGAAATACAATAAAACTGAGAAATACCAAAGAAAAAGAAATCTTAATGTAGCAAAAAGAAATTTCCCAAAGTAAAATAATAATTATTTTCTTTTCTAAGATCAGCAACACTGAAAGTCAGAAAAGAAAGTAAAAATATATTAAAACTGATGTCAGTCTAGGATGGTTTTCTCAGCATAGCCATTTTTCAAGAATGAGAATGAAATAAAGCTGCTCTGGCTAAACGTAAGTGGAACAAGTTTATCAGCTATATACCTTCATCTAAAGGATGCTGAGATGGAAGGAAGGTGATCCCAGAAAGGCCGTCTAAGAGGTAAGAAGGGAAGATGAACATGCAGGTAAGTTTGTTTCAAGCCTCTGCTGTGACCTATTCCTGACAGCTGCATGTCGCGGTGGTAAGCCCTGAGGCAGAACCGTGCGCAGCCTGCGGTCTCTCTGACCACAACTGTGCCAGGCTCCTACTAGCCAGTCAACAGCAGAGTCCTTCCAATACCCTGCGTTTCTCATGGCTTGTTGATAACCTTGCCCACTAACTTGAATTGAAAACTTTTAGATAACCAAAGCTAGACCATGACCTATAGGTTTTCGACCATTTTCCCTTATTTGCTCTAATAACAGCAGTCTTCTCGTCTTATAAAACTAGATTTGGACTTATTCTCTAGTTTTTCAAGAATGAATACTATATTGTTTAGGAACAGGTACCCTGGTGGTAAAACTATGAAGAAAAACCAAAAAATGGTTAAAATAAGAGTCAGGATGATAGGAGACAGAAAGGGAGATGTGCATGTGATTGCCTAGAAGCTTCTAAGGTTCAAGCAGTGTTCTTATCTTTGATGGTGGATACATAGTTGTTCATTTTATTATTATTTTAGACAGTACATTATGCTGCTGCTGCTGCTGCTAAGTCGCTTCAGTCTTGTCCGACTCTATGCGACCCCATAGACGGCAGCCCACCAGGCTCCCCTGTCCCTGGGACTCTCCAGGCAAGAACACTGGAGTGGGTTGCCATTTCCTTCTCCACAGTACATTATATTTATTGTTTATAACATATGATAAATATGACAACTTTAAGAAACTACATGGAATGTAATGAAAGTGAAATATTAATTCTTAAATAATCATAATTAGAAAAGAAAAAAGGATGAAAATTAATGAATTTAGGGAATTCCCTGGTGGTCCTGTGGTTAGGACCAGGTGCTTTCAATGCCCAGGTTTGATTCCTGGCCAGGGGACTAAGATCCTATGTCACATGTCACAGTAAAAAAAAAAAAAAAACAAAGAGTTTAGCACCTAATTTAAGAAGCTAGAAAAAGAACAAGAGAATGAACATAAAGAGCAGAAAAGTAAAATTAACAAAGGCCAGGACACAGTGTGGTAAGATAATAAACAAAGACAAAATAGCATTAATAATGTGTGAAGTTGACTTTAACAGACTAATAAAAACCCACAAGCCTCTGCTGAGATTTCTTTGCACAGATCTTAAGTGTACAGACCTAAGTTTTGTCAAATCTATATACCCAGGTAACCATATGCTCATGCTCTGACCCAGGCAACGCCCCATCAGAAGCAACCACTGATCTGATTTCTATCACCATAGATGAGTTTTGCTTATTCCAGAACTCCATATGAACATATGAATAGAATCATATAGTTTGCAATTTTTTTCTTTGGAGGTCATTTGTGCTCTTGGTAGTGCTGTGGTTTGCTCCTTTTTCTTAAGGATATACCACATGGCAACGTCCTCATCTAACATCCTAGTTACAAACTGGCTATCAACATTCTTGTACAGGGCATTTTGGGGATATATGTTTTAATTTTTCTTGGAAAAGTACCTACAAAAGAAATTGCTGGCTCATAGAGATATGTATATTTACTTTTAAAGAAACTGTCTATTAAGATTTGTTAGAAAAAAAGAGAAGGCAAAAATAGTTCAAGACTGTAAAAAGGTACATAAAGGAAAACAAAAAACAAAAGGAAAGAAAAATAACGTAAAAGTGTAAAAAAATTCCAAACACAAAAGATTAAAATGTAAGATAATTCTATGAATAATTTAAAAAACTTGGACAAAATGCTAGAAAAATATAATCTACAAAACTGTTTCAGGAAGAATGGAAATATAAATTGATAAAATCACTCTGGGAACGTCTGGCAGTTTCTTTTTTTTTTTGGTCTCACTGCGTGGCATGCAAAACTTTCTCAATCAGGGATCAAACCTGAGCCCCTTGCAATGGAAACGGAGTTTAAACCACTGGACCACCAGGGATGTCCTGGGCATTTTCTACCAAAGTTGCAAATATGCATACCCTGCTGCTGCTGCTGCTAAGTCCCTTCAGTCGTGTCTGACTCTGTGCGACCCCACAGACGGCAGCCCACCAAGCCCCGGTCCCTGGGACGCACACCCTGTGACTCAGCACCTCCACTATCAGGTGGAGTTCCTTAGCAACCTTGATAGCTTACATACCGTTCACAGAATATTCTTCCTAATGGTAAAAGCCCAGAAAATATATAAATGTCCATCTATGGAGATTTATCACATAAAGAAATTAAAAGAGAAAAGTTTATAGTATTTATTCATTTAAAAATAATAATAAACCCACTCATTACATGCTAAAATAACATTTTTAATGAAAATAACTTTTTCTAAAAAATATTGTTAGAAAAGTGGCACTGCTTTACATTTTTGCAAATCTCTATTTAGCATAGAAAAATAGAAAACAGCTAGAGTCTCATATTTGCTTCTGCATTCAATTTGGAGTGATGTTTCATGTCATCAAACCTCTGGGATACTTAACAGTACAGTTGAGAGACAGTAAGAGTGAAAAAGAGCATGTAACATCTTAGCATTCTTATGAAAACAGATTTAACTTCATAAACCACACTTTACCTGCTATTCCACACTTTAGCAATTACAATGAATAAACTATAGTGGCATGCAACAATATACTATCGTATGAAAGAAGACATACATTGTATTTCATATACATAAAGTTCAAACATAACTAAAACCAAAGCAAATAATGTAAAACTACATTATTTATTAATTGTAAAATAAAAAGAAAAGCAAAGACATGATCACGATCAACACTGGCAGAGTGGTTACCCTATCGGTCGGGGGAAAGCTATCACAGGGAGGGCAAAGGCCACGTGGAGGAAAAGCCGCCTGCGGGTGGGGGGCATAGTAAGGCCCTATTTCAGCAGCTGACAAGTTTCTTCTGTAAAGGGCTCAATGATATTTACTTTGTGGACCATACTGTCTCTGATGCAACCACTCAACTCTGCCCATGGAGTAGGGGTAGGGGAGCAAAAATCACTGTGTTCCAATGAAACTTTATTTAAAAAACAAAGTGGAAGGCTGGATTTGGCCCAGAGGGCCAGCAAGCTACAGCTTGCTGATGTTTTATTTCTTGATCTGGGTAATGGTTACATGAGTCTTTAAAATTACCCATTAAGCTCTTCCTTTATGGTTTAAGTACTTTCCCAGTAGTTGCATTTTACAATTAAGATATGTAAGAATAAATAGAAAGTCTCAATATATTAAAGAAATCGAACCATAGTTAAAAGGCCCACAAGAGATATTAGGCCTAAATAATTCCACAGGACGTTCTAACCAATTTTCAAGGAACATTAATTCAAATCATTTTATAATATTAAAAAATAAACTGTTTGACACCTTGATGTGAAAACCAGAAAAAGACAGCAAGAGAAAAATTATAAGACAATCTCACTCATGTACACAAATCAGAATATACTGAACAACACATGAGCAAGTTGAAACCAGTTGTGCCACAAGATAAGATGCTTAACTTCATTGGTAATAGAGGCAATGGAAATTAAGACCACAATGAGACCACACTGTCTTATTCCAATGAAAATGACAGAAATTAAGAAGTTTGATAATAACAAGGGATAGAGAGAATACAGTCAACAGAATTAATTATACATATATGCTGGTAGGAGTGTGAACAGATACAAATACATGGGGAAAAAATTATTTTATCCTGCTTGAGTAAAAAGAAAAGTTAAGCTCCCAAAACTACATATAGCAGTATGTAATTTTTATATAGTTCATAAAGACGCAGAACTAATTGTTTGGGGAATCATGTCTATATGATAAAACTATTTTTTTAAAAAACCCAAGAGAATGACAAACAGGAATTTAGGATACTGCTTAGTGACCTTTGGGAAGGAGGCTGCGGGATGGCAGAGCATAAGGGTATGTAAGCAGAGTGAACATACTGGCAATGTTCTTGAGTTGAGTTGTTGGTTCACGGGTATTCATTAGAAAAAAAATGTATAATTTACATGTTTGCTATATTCATTTTTTTGAATTTACTGTAAATTTAAGTAGATAATTAAAAGTAGACTTAATAAAGGAATACAAGATTCTTTACTTATAAATCACTTGGGAAGAAAAACCATAAAATATAAGTTCCCTCATAGCTAATAAGCTATTGGTAAAATCTGCCTGCTCCCCAAATAAGCTTGGCCTGTTGTTGGCACAAGACTTCGGTGAAGAAGTTTAACCACATGAAATGGGCAGAGGATTTAGACTAGAATAGTTGGCTCGGCATTAATGAGTTACCTAAAGTTTCTTTTCCTCTTCTGTTAAACAGGCATGTTAATAACTGCTCCTATCTCACAGTGCTAATGTGAGGATCAAAGGATAGCATGTCTGTAAAAGCATTTTATAAACAAAGGGTTTTATAAACGGCAGTTAGCTTGTGAAAGTTGAAGGTTAGGGGGCTGTGAGGCTACAGCTGTTTCCTACTAAGGCATCTGAACCCAGGGGATCTGCCTGAAGCGGATCTACGTACCTTGATGAGCTGATTGTTCTTCACATAGTGCAAAGTGTTTGACCGGTTACCTCCAGCAACCACAGGTGGGTAAGCTAAGATGTCTGCACCACGGGCCCGGCATTCAAATTCAAACTGAAAAACAACAGCAAAGTATGACAATACAGGACTGAAGAAAGGATTTCCTTAAGGCTGCCCTAGCCTAGTCTCTCTTCAACAGCCCATACCTCCATCCAAGTACGTAAGTCAATACCAGAAAACGATTCATCACATCTTTTTAACCCAAATTTTATGCTATAATTTCAGTCCATTTCTTTTATTCTCACCCCAATACTGTTATTCAACTCTATTACTAAATCTGTTCTTTTCTTCCAAGTGCTCTTTCTTATGATTTTCAAAGAGTTAAGTCCTGAAGAGAGCACAGAAAACTTATGATCAGGCTGAGTATAGAGATATAGTCTAGACCCTTTACATGTTACTTTTTTTTCTTATTTAGGTAAACACTGGAATACAGCTTGCATTTTTAACAAGAGCTCTAAATTACCAATTTCAACCTTCCAAATAGCTACCAACCTACATGCTCTGGAAATCTGAAAAAGGATGCTAGGTAAATGGTAAATTCTAACTTTGCTACGTCCTAGGATGAAGCTGGAGGCTGGTTCGTATTTGCTATTATCCACAGAACCTCCTCAGATTCTCGGCCTTTACATTTACCTAAACACTATGATTCTTCTTAACACCCACTTGTGAAAGTCCTTCCTTCTTTATCTCTTCTTTTCTATTTTCTCCATTTAATCGTGAAACAAAGTAAAAGTAGCTCAGTCGTGTTCGCCTCTTTGTGACCCCATGGAATAGTTCATGGAATTCTCCGGGCCAGAATACTGGAGTGGGTAGCTGTTCTCTTCTCCAGGGGATCTTCCCAACCCAGGGATCAAACACAGGTCTCCCGCATTGCGGGCAGATTCTTTACCAGCTGAGCCACCAGGGAGCCCAAGAGTACTGGAGTGTGTAATCTATCTCTTCTCCAGGAGATCTTTCTGACCCAGGAAATTGAACCGGGGTCCCTGCATTGCAGGAGGATTCTTTACCATCTGGGCTACCAGGGTAGCTCTACATATTTTAGACTCATCTAATAAATTACCAGTGAGATTTAAGAACCAAATCCTCTTCATGGATACCCTAGTCATGTCCATGAAAGCCAACTGGATGCCATATGCAAATCAAGAAAGTACATTTGCCTCCAACAAGACTTCGCCAGGCATTTAAAGCTCACCTTAGCATAAAGAAAGCCTTCTTCCACAGGGGCTTTACTGGCAAACATGGTCTCTATAAAGGCCTGCAAAGAGAATGAAGGAAGAAAAGAACATAGACCCATTTTAACTACATTGTTTATCCAAACATTCAAAATAGTGGAGCTCAAATGAAAAACACAGTTCTCCCCAACTTTGTTGACCTGAAGTTATGGCTTTGTGAGCATGATAATACAGCTTTCCAAAGGGGAAAGTATTGCTTTCTGGAATAGATGGCTGATGACAGACTTAGTGGAAGGGCATTCAACCTTCCCACTTAGAATACACTGTATGCTAGAATAAGCGACAGGGAAACACATTTATCTTTCAAATGCTTCCACAGCCTTAGAATATATGCAATTATGGATTGACTGGTCCAGCCAACAGCAGGGTTCCCCAACCTTGGCACTATCAACATTCTGGGCCAGGTTATTCTTTGTTTGGGGGGCTATCCTGTTCCATGTAGGATGACAGTAGCATTCCCTGTGATAATTAGATAGTGCCCAACGTCCCTTAGGGAACACAAAACTGCTCCCCGGTTGAAAACCACCAGCCTACAATATCGGAGAAGGCAATGGCACCCCACTCCAGTAATCTTGCCTGGGAAATCCCATGGACAGAGGAGCCTGGTCGGCTGCAGTCCATGGGGTTGCTAGGAATCAGACATGACTAAGTGACTTCACTTTCACTTTTCACTTTCATGCATTGGAGAAGGAAATGGCAACCCACTGCAGTGTTCTTGCCTGGAGAATCCCAGGGACGGGGGAGCCTGGTGGGCTGCCGTCTATAGGGGTCGCACAGAGTCAGACAGGACTGAAGTGACTTAGCAGCAGCAGCAGCAGGCCTACAATATTAGTAATTTAATTACTGGATTGGCTAATAAGTTCATTCAGGTTTTTCTGACCATCTTACACAATGTGCCTTTGGTTTTATTGTTTTAGCTCCATTCCCCTCAAATCTTGCTTTTCTTCAAGTCTACCATGAATTTATGCTCTCTTGTATTTTATGTATCCATGTGAGCTAATCAAAATCCTTTTTGAAACGAGGTCCAGTGAGGAATTACAGACACGGATGTTTACAAAGACAGAAAACATGCACACATATAGTGCGGCTATCACAGAGAATTCCTGGGTTGGCCAAAGAGTTTGTTCAGGTTTTTCTGTAAGATTCTTTTTTTAATCCTTTTCTTAGTGTAACTATTCTTAAGGAAACTATTTTGCCCAAATATCAAAAGTCTTATAGAAGGAATATAATCACTGATAGCTAGAAGTTGTTTATTAAGAAAAATAAGGGCAAATTCTCTGTTGTCATTACTAAATTGGTAGATTATAAAGGAATTACCAGACTTAATACTTCTAAGGCGGCTTCCCTGTGGCTCTGATGGTAAAGAACCCACCTGCGATGTGGGAGACCCAGGTTCGATGCCTGGGTTGGGAAGATCCCCTGGAGAAGGGAATGGCAACCTACTCCAGTATTCTTGCCTGGAGAATCCCATGGACGGAGGAGCCTGATGGGCTATAGTCCATGGGGTCGCAGAGCTGGACATAACTGAGTGACTGACACTTCCACTTTCTTTCAATACTTCTAAATTTTAGGACAGCATCGTCTAGCACTGACCCTGGTCAAGGTCTGAAGATCAGAGATCAGATCAGTCGCTCAGTCGTGTCCGACTCTTTGCGACCCCATGAACCGCAGCACGCCAGGCCTCCCTGTCCATCACCAGCTCCCGGAGGTCACCCAGACTCATACCCATCGAGTCAGTGATGCCATCCAGCCATCTCATCCTCTGTCGTCCCCTTCTCCTCCTGCCCTCAATCCCTCCCAGCATCAGAGTCTTCTCCAATGAGTCAACTCTTCGCATGAGGTGGCCAAACTACTGGAGTTTCAGCTTTAGCATCATTCCTTCCAAAGAAATCCCAGGGCTGATCTCCTTCAGAATGGACTGGTTGGATCTTCTTGCAGTCCAAGGGACTCTCAAGAGTTTTCTCCAACACCACAGTTCAAAAGTATCAATTCTTCGGCGCTCAGCCTTCTTCACAGTCCAGCTCTCACATCCATACATGACCACAGGAAAGACCATAGCCTTGACTAGGCGAACCTTTGTTGGTAAAGTAATGTCTCTGCTTTTGAATATGCTATCTAGGTTGGTCATAACTTTCCTTCCAAGGAGTAAGCGTCTTTTAATTTCATGGCTGCAGTCACCATCTGCAGTGATTTTGGAGCCCAGAAAAACAAAGTCTGACACTGTTTCCACTGTTTCCCCATCTATTTCCCATGTAGTGATGGGACCAGATGCCATGATCTTCGTTTTCTGAATGTTGAGCTTCAAGCCAACCTTTTCACTCTCCACTTTCACTTTCATCAAGAGGCTTTTTAGCCCCTCTTCACTTTCTGCCATAAGGGTGGTATCATCTGCATATCTGAGGTTATTGATATTTCTCCCAGCAATCTTGATTCCAACTTGTGTTTCTTCCAGTCCAGCATTTCTCATGATGTACTCTGCATAGGTCTGAAACATGCTGGTTAATAGTGCTGAGAGGAGTTTCCAAGCAGTCTTTTATCAGCTTATCAGTATTGTTAACAGTGAAATTAATGGTTTGTTCTTGGATTCCCTGGGACCTCTGAAGGGCTTTGCTGCTTCATAGCAAGAATATACCAATACGATCAAAACCCTAGGATCCCTAGCTGAGATTCCTGAGGCTGCCTGGTTCCGAGGTGTTCTATGTGTCTATCTGTGGTTCCAGAGCCTCCGAGAAAATGCATCTTCCCCAGTCCTGACTGAGGAGGACAACAGGAGCCTGTACTCTGGACCTGGCTGATGGGTTATTGTTGTTGTTCAGTGGTTAAGTCGTATCTGACTCTTTGCGACCCCATGGCCTGCAGTGTACCAGGCTCTCTTGTTCTTCACTAATCTCCCCGAGTTTGCTCAAATTCATGTCTGTTGAGTTGGTGATGCTATCTAACCATCTCATCCTCTGCTGCCCGCTTCTTCTGCCCTCAATCTTTTCCAGCATCAGAGTCTTTTCCAATGAACTGGCTCTTCACATCAGGTTGCCAAAGTACTAGAACTTCAGCCTCAGCATCAATCCTTCCAAAGAATATTCAGGGTTGATTTCCTGAATCAACTGAAAATTTTGACTGGTTTGATCTCCTTGCAGTCTAAGGGACTCAAGAGTCTTATGAGCACCACAATCCGAGAGCATCAATTCTTCGGTGCTCAGCCTTCTTCATGGTCCAACTCTCATATCCGTATGTGTCGGCAAAGTAATGTCTCTGCTTTTTAATACTGTCTAGGTTTGTCATAGCTTTCCTTCCAAGGAGCAAACATCTTTTATATTTCATGGCTGCAGTCACCATCTGCAGTGATTTTGGAGCCCAGGAAAATAAAATCTGTCACTGCTTCCACTTCCCCCGCTTCTGTTTGCCATGAAGTAATGGGACCGGATACTATGGTCTTAGTTTTTGAATGTTGGGTTTCAAGCCAGCTTTTTCACTCTTCTTTCACCCTCATCAAGAGGCTCTTTAGTTCCTCTTCACTTCCTGCCATTAGAGTGGTATCATTTGCATATCTGAGGTTATTTCCCCTTGCAATCGTGATTTTAGCTCGAGCTTCATCCAGTCCAGTATTTTGCATGATGTACCCTGCATATAAGTTAAATAAGCCGGGTGACAATACATAGCCTTGATGTACTCCTTTCCCAACTTTGAACAGTCCATTGTTTGAAGTCTAGTTCTGTTGCTTCTTGACCCACCGTACCCTCATACTGTTATACTGTACCCTTCTCCTTTAGTAACTCAAGACTTGTAAGCACTACCTCTGTCTTTAACAACTGATCCGTTTAATTGCCTTAGTACATCTGGCATCTATATTCATTCATTTTTTTTTAAACCCAATATGAAATCCACATTACATAAAATTAACCAATGAACAATTTGGGGAATTCTCTGTGCTTCCACCACAGGGGGCGTAGGTTTGGTTCCTGGTTGGCGGACTAACAGCCCACAAGCTATGCCTTGTGGTCAAAAAAAAAAAAAAGTGAACACTTGAGTGGCATTTAGTCTATTGACAATGCTAGGCAGCCTCCACCTCTGTCTAGTTTAAAAACATTTTCACCACCACAAAAGAAACGCCCTACCCAGTAAGCAGTTACTTCCCCCATATCCCTGTCACCCTAGCCTCTGGCAAGCATCAATCTGCTTTTGGTTTCTATGGATTTACATATTCTGGCTATTTCACATAAACGGAACTACATAATGTGTGGCTTTTTGTGTCTGGTCTGCTTAGGATAATGGCTTCAAGGTTCATCAATGTTGTGGAATGTATCACTATGTTATTCCTTTTTACGGCTGACCAGTATTCCACTGTATGTACAGATATATATACTACATTTTGCTTATCCATTCATCAATGGATGGTCATAAGAGTTGTTCGCACCTTTTGGCTATTGTCAATAGTGACCCAACTTCGCTCATAGCTCAGTCGGTAAAGATTCTGCCTGAAATGCAAGAGATCTGGGTTCAATCCCTGGGTCAGGAAGACCCTCTGGAGAAGGAGATGACAACCCACTCCAGTATTCTTGCCCGGAGAATCCCACGGACAGAGGAGTCTGGCAGGCTACAGTCCACGGGGTCACAAGAATTGGACACTACTTAGTGACAGGATGTGGTTCGCTGGAGAAGGGAATGGCAAACCACTTCAGTATTTTTGCCTTGAGAACCCCATGAACAGTATGAAAAGGCAAAATGATAGGATACTGAAAGAGAAACTCCCCAGGTCAGTAGGGGCCCAATATGCTACTGGAGATCAGTGGAGAAATAACTCCAGAAAGAATGAAGGGATGCAGCCAAAGCAAAAAGAATACCCAGCTGTGGATGTGTCTGGTGACAGAAGCAAGGATCGATGCTGTAAAGAGCAATATTGCATAGGAACCTGGAATGTCAGGTCCATGAATCAAGGCAAATTGGAAGTCGTCAAACAAGAGATGGCAGAGTGAATGTCGACATTCTAGGAATCAGAGAACTCAAATGGACTGGAATGGGTGAATTTAACTCAGATGACCATTATATCTACTACTGCGGGCAGGAATCCCTCAGAAGAAATGGAGTAGCCATCATGGTCAACAAAAGAGTCCGAAATGCAGTACTTGGATGCAATCTCAAAAACGACAGAATGATCTCTGTTTGTTTCCAAGGCAAACCATTCAATATCACAGTAATCCAAGTCTATGCCCCAACCAGTAATGCTGAAGAAGCTGAAGTTGAATGGTTCTATGAAGACCTACAAGACCTTTTAGAACTAACACCCAAAAAAGATGTCCTTTTCATTATAGGGGACTGGAATGCAAAAATAGGAAGTCAAGAAACACCTGGAGTAACAGGCAAATTTGGCCTTGGAATACAGAATGAAGCAGGGCAAAGACTAATAGCGTTTTGCCAAGAAAATGCACTAGTCATAACAAACACCCTCTTCCAACAACACAAGAGAAGACTCTATACATGGACATCACCAGATGGTCAACACCGAAATCAGATCGATTATATTCTTTGCAGCCAAAGATGGAGAAGCTCTATACAGTCAGCAAAAACAAGACCAGGAGCTGACTGTGGCTCAGACCATGAGCTCCTTATTGCCAAATTCAGACTTAAATTGAAGAAAGTAGGGAAAACCACTAGACCATTCAGGTATGACCTAAATCAAATCCGTTATGATTATACAGTGGAAGTGAGAAATAGAGAAGAGCCTAGATCTGATAGATAGAGTGCCTGATGAACTATGGAATGAGGTTCGTGACACTGTACAGGAGACAGGGATCAAAACCATCCCCATGGAAAAGAAATGCAAAAAAGCAAAATGGCTGTCTGGGGAGGCCTTACAAATAGCTGTGAAAAGAAGAGAAGCGAAAAGCAAAGGAGAAAAGGAAAGCTATAAACATCTGAATGCAGAGTTCCAAAGAATAGCAAGAAGAGATAAGAAAGCCTTCTTCAGAGATCAATGCAAAGAAATAGAGGAAAGCAACAGAATGGGAAAGACTAGGGATCTCTTCAAGAAAATCAGAGATACCAAAGGAACATTTCATGTAAAGATGGGCTCGATAAAGGACAGAAATGGTATGGACCTAACAGAAGCAGAAGATATTAAGAAGAGGTGGCAAGAATACACAGAAGAACTGTACAAAAAAGATCTTCACGACCAAGATAATCACGATGGTGTGATCACTGACCTAGAGCCAGACATCCTGGAATGTGAAGTCAAGTGGGCCTTAGAAAGCATCACTACGAACAAAGCCAGGGGAGGTGATGGAATTCCAGTTGAGCTATTTCAAATCCTGAAAGATGATGCTGTGAAAGTGTTGCACTCAATATGCCAGCAAATTTGGAAAACTCAGCAGTGGCCACAGGACTGGAAAAGGTCAGTTTTCATTCCAATCCCAAAGAAAGGCAGTGCCAAAGAATGCTCAAACTACCGCACAATTGCACTCATCTCACATGCTAGTAAAGTAATGCTCAAAATTCTCCAAGCCAGGCTTCAGCAATATGTGAACCGTGAACTTCCTGATGTTCAAGCTGGTTTTAGAAAAGGCAGAGGGACCAGAGATCAAATCGCCAACATCCGCTGGATCATGGAAAAAGCAAGAGAGTTCCAGAAAAACATCTATTTCTGCTTTATTGACTATGCCAAAGCCTTTGACTGTGTGGATCACAATAAACTATGGAAAATTCTGCAAGACATGGGAATACCAGACCACCTGATCTGCCTCTTGAGAAATTTGTATGCAGGTCAGGAAGCAACAGTTAGAACTGGACATGGAACAACAGACTGGTTCCAAATAGGAAAAGGAGTTCGTCAAGGCTGTATATTGTCACCCTGTTTATTTAACGTATATGCAGACTACATTATGAGAAACGCTGGACTGAAACTCATATTGGAATCAAGATTGCTGGGAGAAATATCAATAACCTCAGATATGCAGATGACACCACCCTTATGGCAGAAAGTGAAGAGGAACTCAAAAGCTTCTTAATGAAAGTGAAAATGGAGAGTGAAAAAGTTGGCTTAAAACTCAATATTCAGAAAACAAAGATCATGGCATCTGGTCCCATCACTACATGGGAAATAGATGGAGAAACAGTGGAAACAGTGTCAGAATTTATTTTTCTGGGCTGCAAAATCACTGCAGATGGTGACTGCAGCCATGAAATTAAAAGACGCTTACTCCTTGGAAGGAAAGTTATGACTAACCTAGATCACATACTCAAAAGCAGAGACATTACTTTGCCAACAAAGGTTTGTCTAGTCAAGGCTATGGTTTTTCCTGTGGTCATGTATGGATGTGAGAGTTGGACTGTGAAGATGGCTGAGCGCCGAAGAATTGATGCTTTTCAACTGTGGTGTTGGAGAAGACTCTGGAGAGTCCCTTGGACTGCAAGGACATCCAACCAGTCCATTCTGAAGGAGATCAGCCCTGGGATTTCTGTGGAAGGAATGATGCTAAAGCTGAAACTGCAGTACTTTGGCCACCTTGTGCAAAGAGTTGACTCATGGGAGAAGACTCTGATGCTGGGAGGGATTGAGGGCAAGAGGAGAAGGGGACGACAGAGGATGAGATGGCTGGATGGCATCACTGACTCGATGGATGTGAGTCTGAGTGACCTCCGGGAGCTGGTGATGGACAGGGAGGCCTGGCGTGCTGCAGTTCATGGGGTCGCAAAGAGTCGGACACGACTGAGCGACTGATCTGATCTGATCTGATCTAGTGACTAAACCACCACCACCATTGTTTGAGCACCTGTTTTTAATTCTAAGAACTATCAGGTCATATAATAATTGCTTAATTTTTTCAGGAACCCCCCAAGTATTTTCCACAGTGACTGAACACTTCTACTGGTAAGGTACAAGTAAGTAAATGTCGCTCAGTTGTGCCCAACTCTTTGTGACCTCATGGACTGTAGTCTACCAGGTTCCTTCGTCCATGGGATTTTCCAGGCAAGAATACCGGAGTGGGTTGCCATTTCCTTCTCCAGGAGATTTTCCCAACCCATGGATTGAACCGAGGTCTCCCGCACTGTAGGCAGACACTTTACCATCTGAGCCACCAGGGTAATGTACAAAGGTCCCAATTTTTCCACATCCTTGCCAATAATTGTTATTTTTTTAAAAAGATTTTTATTTAGTTATGGCTGTGCTGGGTCTTCATTATTGCATGCGGCCTTCCTGTAGTCGCGGTCGGTGGGGGCTACTCTCTAGTTGTGGTGCACGGGCTTCTCATGGTGCTGGTTTCTCTTACTGCCCAAGCTCTAGAGCACAGGCTCAGCAGTGTGGTGCTCAGGCTTAGCTGCCCCGAGGCATGTAGGATCTTCCCTGACCAGGGACTGAACCCACGTCCCCTGCACTGGCTGGTAGATTCTTTACCAATGAGCCACCGGGGAAGCTCAACATTTGTTATTTATTTTTTAATAAGGCATATTATTAGGTATGAAGTGGTATCTGATTTTGATTTGCATTTCCCAAGTGGCTAATGGTATTTAAAGCATTTTTTCATGTGCTTAGGTCATTTGTATATCTTTGGAGAGATGTCTATTCAAGCTTCACTCACTTTATAATTGAGCTGTCCTTTTTTTTCTGGTGGCTGTGCCAAGAGGCTTGCAGGATCTTAGTTCCCCAACCAGGAATTGCACCATCACCCTCAGCAGTGACAGTGTGGAGTCCTAACCTCTAGACTATCATGGAATTTCCTTTTTTGTTTTTGAGTTGCAAGAGTTCTTTACATGTTCTGAATACTTGACTTTTATCAGATATATGACTTGCAAACATTTTCTCCCATTCTGGAGGTTGCCTTTTTACTCTTAAAAAATGCCCTTTGAAACACAACTATTTTCAACTTTGATCAAATCCAATTTATTTATTTTTCTTTTGTTGCTTATTTTGGTGTAATATCTAATAAATTCAAATTCATAAAGATTCAGCCCTGTATTTTCTTCTAGGAGCTTTATATACTTGTAGCTCTTGAGGTTAGGTGTTTGATCTATTTTGAGTTAATTTTGTATATGGTGTGAGGTATGGGTCCAACATCTTTATTGCGCATGTGGACACACAATTGTTCCAGCATACCTGAATTATTCTTAAAATACATAGTTAAGAAATTATTTTGAAAGAAAAAGGATGATTCTGATAAGAGGGGTGAAAATAAAACTCTTGAGCTTGGGTGACTGCCAAACCACTGCTGGTTTGAAGTAGTACTGGCTTTTAAATCAGTGGAATCTGAAAAAGACAGAATCTGAACCTTAGCAGCTAGCATAATGGATCGGAAAGGAATCGCAAACTGACGGCAGGTATGGCTTTGGTTTGAGAAAGCTCGCTCTTCTTCAGACGAGTCTCACTCACTTTGGGCAGCAGGTGGAGCTCTAACCAAAGCAACTTGCGCCACTGTTAACGAACCAGTGAAGCTTCTGAGACATGCTGCTGCTGCTGCTAAGTCGCTTCAGTCGTGTCCGACTCTGTGCGACCCCACAGACGGCAGCCCACCAGGCTCCACTGTCCCTAGGATTCTCCAGGCAAGAACACTGGAGTGGGTTGCCATTTCCTTCTCCAATGCATAAAAGTGAAAAGTGAAAGTGAAGTCGCTCAGTCATGTCCGACTCTTAGCGACCCCATGGACAGCGGCCCACCAGGGTCCTCTGTCCATGGGATTTTCCAGACAAGAGTACTGGGGTGGGGTGCCATTGCCTTCAACTAAGATAATTCAACTTCAGCAAACTGTCTGATGGAGGACAAAAAAATAAATCAGAGACCCTTATCTAATAAGGTTTAGTACGCAGAATACTATTAAAGAACTCTGCAACGAAAAAACAAAAAGATACATAGTTCTATTAGAAAACAGGCAAAAGAGCTGAATGGACGTCTCCAAAGATGATATATAAAGGTCCAATAAGCACTTAGAAAGATGCTCAATGAGTGATTAGGAAACTGCTAATCAAAACCAAAATGAGATACCATTTCTTTTGTGTGTGTGTGTGTATGTGTGAAAATTATTTATTTTTGGCTGCTCTCGTCTTTGCTGCGTGTGGACTTGCTCTATTTAGAGCGAGTGGGGGCTACTATCTAGTTGTGGTGTGAGGGCTACTTGTCGCAGTGGCTTCTCTTGTTGCAGAGCACTGGCTCTAGGGTGCCCAGGTTTTTGCAGTTGCAGTGCATGGGCTCAATAGTTATGGTTCACTGGCTTAGTTGCCCCAGGGCATGTGGGCTCTTCCTGGACCAGGGACTGATTGAACCGACGTCCCCTGCACTGCAAGGCAGATTCTTTTTTTCCCCCGCAAGGATGATTCTTAATCACTGGACCAACAAGGAAGCCCAAGACACCGTTTCACATCTATTAGGGCAATGGCACCCCACTCCAGTACTTTTGCCTAGAAAATCCCATGGACAAAGGAGCCTAGTAGGCTGCAGTCCATAGGGTCGCTAGAGTTGGACATGACTGAGCGACTTCACTTTCACTTTTCACTTTAATGCATTGGAGAAGGAAATGGCAGCCCACTCCAGTGTTCTTGCCTGGAGAATCCCAGGGACGGGGAAGCCTGGTGGGCTGCTGTCTGTGGGGTCGCACAGAGTTGGACACGACTGAAGCGACTTAGTAGTAGTAGTAGTAGTAGTAGTAGTAGTAGTAGTAGTAGTAGTAGTAGTAGTAGTAGTAGGGTGGCTATCATCAAAGCAAACGAACAGAACAAAAGCCCCAAACCAAAAAACAAGTGTTGGTGACGATGCAGAGAAATTGGAACCCTTGTATGTTGCTAGCAGAAATGTCAAATGGTGAAGCCACTATGGAAAACAGTTTCAAGGGAGCAATCAACGGGTGACATAAAAGGGAAAATTTAACGTAATTTTGTGCCTCAAGAGATGCTTAAAGCAAGACAATACTATTTCTCTTAGCCTTGACTAGGAAGCTCCTTGTGGTGGAGGGCTCTGATGAAATCTCTTTCTCTTTTGAAGAGCCTAAAACAGAGCTACACAATAGCCAACATAACAAACACACTTCCCAGAGTGACATACATTCTCAAAATGGACAAGAGATGAGAGCTCTGTGTTTGACTATATGAAACAAAACAAATGTAGCTAGTTTTTGTTTTTTTTTTTTGTTTCTGATTCTCACGTCATAGGATGGATCTATTATAGAGGAGCTATGTTGGGAAGTAACCTGTGGGAATATTTAACAGGTTGAACTTGAAAAACACGGATTAATAATAATCTAAATGAACATTATGTAGTCATCAATTGTGATGATGGTTTAAAAGAGGTACCACAATATGATGGTAGAATGTCATCTACTCTACGTTGATGAGATCAAAGGTTTATACTTGCTCTCTGTGAGAGCTGTTACAGAGCAGGAATATGCCAATGAGACCAAAATCCAAAAATACCTAGCTGAGATTCCTGGGGCTTCCTGGTTCCGAGGTGTTCTATGCATGCATTTGTGGTTCCTGAGCCCCAGAGAAAATGCATCCTGCCCGGTCCTTACTGGGGAAGGACAGCAGGAGCCTGCACTCAGCTTCTCTGGACACGGCTGTGAGACAGCCATTGGCTGTGTTAGCTATTCCCACATGAATGTTGTTGGTAAACTGTGGCCTTCTTCTGTAATAAACTGATAATTCACAAGCATGGTCATTTTAGGTTCTATAAATCTACTTTAATAAGCTCTGCCACTATTACTGTAATTATGATAAAGAAAGGAAATAAAATGAATCAACTTATGTTGTTCCAAAGAGAAACAACTAAGATCATGGATAAAAAGATACAAGAAGGATATCTGATTTGCCTTCCTAAGTACTGCACAAGTCTCTAGACACACTCGGTAAACATCAGAGCAGAAGCTCTATGTCCATGTGCCGTGAGACTACTGCCCTGGGTACACAACCTCAAGGTGCCCACTGAACCCTAAAAGCTGGACTTTTTAATTGGGGAAGAACTTCTTCGGTAGGAACCATACCTGTGATGTCAGCTTCCCAGCAACCTGCATCCGTTCAATTTCTGCAGGAGATTTGATCAGCCTGAGGCGCTGTACCAGCTGCTGCACAGCCCGAACCTTGTTCTTGCTCCTGGCTTTGACCTCCGCCAGCTGCTGCATGTAGTCACAGTGGAGCTGTTTGTGAGCAGGCCTCATCCAGTCATACCACAGTGTATGTGTCTCAGCTTAAGAGAGATTTAAAATAAGACAGCAACAAGAAATAGCACCTGTCATAGACTTGAAGAGTCAAAAGTATTTTTAAATGTGTAGTATAAACTCTCAAGGGTTGAACACACTCTCTCAGGACCTAAAGGAATGGGTCATAAGTCATTGGGAAGGTCCTTCCTGAAAATGGCAAGATATTCTGAGACTGGATATACGGCTTTTTCTGCCCTCAAACCTCGGTGTTTTTTGTAAAGACAATAGATGAAACTAGAGCTTTACTCAAGCTTTGATTATTTATTAACTGTTTAAGAACAACTGTGACAATCGTTCTCCACACCACAAGTCAGCTAGAGGTACTGTTAAATAACTGGACACAGAAGGACAGAAAAAGTACTCAGCTCACAACCTCATGGTTAAAAGTTCTCCATCCCTGAGTTTCAAACAGTCTCAGTACGGGTGGGAAGGGGTCTCACAGCTGATAATCCACATTCATCCAGAATACCTGTCCTCTTTCATCTGCCAAGTGTTCTCATTACAGACAACCACAGTGCACTTTTCCACTTTGGAGACCCAAGGAAATGGTTGAGTTTTGCTCGAGACGTAAGATAAGGCACACCATGAAAATTTTTTCCACTTACACCATGTCTCTATTTGTTTCCCCCCTTTTTATTTTCTGACAGAAACCTATGAGTAGTATTCCCAACAATTTAAATGTGAAGATTTCTATGTTTTACACAATGGACTTGGGACAGAAGAGGGGGAAAAGCCCTAAAAATTTTGATTGGGTATGTATTAGTGATAACCATCTCCAAAATATTTTTACTTTTTAAAATAAAAACGATTTAAAATATAGACTACATGTCAAACTCTAATCTTACTTTCAACAGAAATTTAGTTGTTGTAGTTTTAAAAAGTAAAACAACCATGACTATTTGCTGTCATTTTATAAAATCATAGGCCAACCTTTTTAGGCTTTTAAAACCTTTTTAGATTTTAAACTTTCAATCCAGGATTGTTGGAAGCAATTTTGAAATCCTCTTTTAATTAGAGAATGACTTCAGAAATGTTTATATATCTTACAAGAATATCAGACTGAAATTTTATAATCAAATACCTTATTTTGTCTAAAATCAGTATAACTTGATCACCTATCTTATTTACCAAATTTGGCTCTAAGTGACTTTTGGATACTTTAAAAAGTAAAATACTTCTTGGAGCTGTAGATGTATAAGAATCACTAAGGATAGTTTATAATGTTGTATACATTCTGAAAAGTTCTAGAAAAGGAATCTCAAAACAGTGAGTGATCACAATTCTACCAGAATAAACATAGAGAAAGTGATGTTTTTCAAGGGGCATGAACTCAACTGTGTACATGAACCACTGGAGAATCTTGTTAAAATGCAGATTCTGATAGGAGGTATGAAGTGGGGGCCACAGATTTTACACTTCCAGTATCTATTCTGCATTTGTAACTCTATAATGCATCACCAGGTGTTTCTGCTGCTGGTGAAGGATAAATCATTCTTTGAGAATACTGCCCGTTTTTGAAGAGTTGGCAAAAGTGATAAGATAAGTAGTAGGCAAGGGTCGACAGACTGGTCAGTTATCCTGAAGAGTGACCCATGTCCATCTTCCACATTAAACTCCTCTTTCTGGGATTTCACACTAGAATAGACAGTCTCTGAATGAATAGTCTAATGAAGATTTAGCAAACGAATAAATGAAATCCTTAAAGTCTTACGGAAAAGCTTTATATTCTTTCACAGTGCCAAGGGAAATGTTGCCATGCTAATAGTTTTAGCAAATGAAGAACAAATGGGCAAGAAGGTCTTAGTCCCAACCTGGCCTGTGATCTGAGTTCTGCTCCTATCTGTTACCTTTCAGCTTTGGTACAAGATGTTGAAATTCCTCCAGTGTATAGGCTTCATCCACTCCAGTTAGAGCTATTGCTCCGTCGGTGCCAGATCGAGGGCCATCCCAAAGTTCTCGACTGGGGTCTCTCCGAGGCACAAAAAGCATGGCCTTGTGTGCTGGTAACTGCTTGCCAGGGAGGCTCTGAAGGACCAGAATGCTATCGGGCTCCTGGAATCCACACAGGTACAGGAAATTGTTGTCTTGATGGAAAGTATAGGGGATATCATTGCTCATGTAGTACGTAGGGTTGGACAGCAGTACCACTGTGTGGTCTGTACCACTCTGCTCTTGTGCTTCCTTGTGGATCAGAGACATTAGTTTGTGTCTGCGAAGGGCATATTCCACCTGGGATAGTCCTGGCGTCACCTCCCCTAGAAATGACAGATAACAGTGAAGCTTTGCATTTCTATAGTGGCAGAGTATTGATACTTAAGATAGTTTAATATTAGATGGAGACACTCAAGTTCATTTCTTCAATTTATGCCCCATCTCCTCACAGCACATGGCAAAATTAAAGAGGATAACCCAGGTTTTAAATTTCTATTACATTGCAAAAATTTGGAAGAAATGATAGTTAAATGTGGTCCTGCCTGAAAACTGGGATCATGACCCCTTAAGATCTTTTCCAGCTCTCTGGTTCATTCTTTTACTCATTCGCTCAAATATTTATTAAACATTATTATGCAGAAGGCACTCTCAGGGACACAATCCAAGTTGCCCTTAAGTTTCAATATACAAGGTGAGGAGAAGGATCACATTTTCTGTGTAAGACTTCCCCAAAAGAATGTAACTTCTTTGAAGACATCAAATTTTGTCTGTTTTCTCAATGCTATATTCTCAGGGCCCAGAATAACAACTGGAATATAGCAGGGCTTTGAACTCTAGTAATATTATCTGCCTCTTGGGGCTGTCATGAGAATCAAATCTGATAAAGTAAGTGGTTCTTAAAGACTTATGTCCTAGAGAATCTTTTGAAAGCTATGGATTTATTCTGTTTACTAAACTCCGTGTAGGCACATACAAACTTTTGACATATAGAGTCTCAGATTCCTTTAAGCTCACCCAAACAACCCATTTTAAGAACCTTTGAAGGGTTATGTCTTAGTTCTTAATACTAGTACCTAGAAGACTGCCTGGCTGCTAGCCCAGTGATGCCTGCGTGAATGCTTCACTTCTGAATGGAAATTATGCCTGCTTTCACTTCAGGTTCTCAAACAAAAGAACTACTAAGACAGTTGTTTCCGAAGCCTACACTTAACAATATTAAGAGTAAAACAACATCTAATGCTTACTGAATGCTTACTGTGTGCCTGTACTATTCTAATTATTTACATGTATCAACTTATTTGGGCTTCCCTGCTGGTTCAGTGGTAAAGAATCCACCTGATAATGCAGGAGATGTGGGTTCAATCTCTGGGTTGGGAAGATCCCTTGGAATAGGAAATGGCAACCCACTTCAGTATTCTTGCCTGGAAAATCCCATGGACAGAGGAACCTGGTGGGCTACAGTTCAATGGGGTCACAAAGAGTTGGACGCGACTTAGTAACTGAACTACAACAATCAACTTATTCAATCTTCACAATGACTTTGTGATGTGGGAAATTAATTATTATTCCCTGTGGTAGCCAGTCTCCATATGCAAGTATGAGAAAATGGCCATGAAACACTGCTGTAGCTAAGAAGTTAAATATCAAGATGGACAATATGTTCCCATTATTTAAAAAAAAAAAGGAGAGAGAAAAAAAGAATTTAGAAAAATTTGGAAAAGAATCACCATTTTTATAGTGGTAACCTATGGAGAATGAGATACATTGAAATTCTCTAACATGATTTTTATATTATTTGAATTTTGCTTCAGTGAGTATAAACTCTTACAATTAAAATCTCAAATAAAGAGATAAAGAGGCTAAAAAAGGGAAACCATGGATAGTTCACTCCATACTCATAACCTATAATGGTTTTCTATTGTCCATTAGATCAAATTCAAACAAGCTGTTTTGACACTTACATTTAATATTAACATATTAATGTTCTCTACCAGGTAACTTCAACTTCTCTGGCCAACACTTTTGGTAACAGCTTTACTGAGATATTTTCATACCACACAATTCACCCAAGTACAAGTATAGAATTCAATGCTTTTTGGTATATTCACAGATTTGTGCAACCATTACCCAAAACAATTTGAGAAAATTTCATCACTCCAAAAAGAAGCCCCACATCAATTAGCAGTCATTCTGTTTCCTCTGAATCCACCCCAGGCTTTGACAACCGCTATTTTCCGTCTCTATGGATTTGTCTATTATAGAGATTTCATATAAATGAAATTACACAATATGTGGTCTTTGGAGACTTAAACTTTTTTCTTAGTATTCCTCCAATTATTGTGAAATTAATTACTTCTAAGTCTCAAGTCCAACTTGTTCTTTCCCTATTACCTTGCTTACAATGTGCCTCCTTTCTAAAATTTCTTCTCCTTTCAAAGCAATTCCACTCCAAGACTTGAAGCTCACGATATTTGCTTTCAGACCCTTCTCATTCAAAACACTTTCTTAATTAACCCTCTTCATGCTCATTTGTTCCTTTGATCTACTTTTTAAAAAATTAACTATTTCTTTTCCATATATACATCTTATGCTACTGCTAAGTCACTTCAGTCGTGTCGGACTCTGTGTGACCCCATGGACTGCAGCCCACCAGGCTCCCCCGTCCCTGGGATTCTCCAGGCAAGAACACTAGAGTGGGTTGCCATTTCCTTCTCCAATGCATCAAAGGGAAAAGTGAAAGGGAAGTCGCTCAGTCGTGTCAGACTCTGCGACCCCATGGACTGCAGCCCACCAGGCTCCTCCATCCATGGGATTTTCCAGGCAAGAGTACTGGAGTGGGGTGCCATTGCCTTCTCCGATATACATCTTATAGTTGTGTATAAATGTAATCATATCATACTCTCCCCCCTCCATTTCTTCATTATTTGAGCCCTTATTCCCCTTCCCTCCTTCTACCCATATTAGAGCCACCCCCATGGTTTGTATTCTAGTAAGTAAACTTCCCCTTTATGGATCACAGCCTTGTCATGGGGGAAAGAGCTTGCATAACTCAATGAAGCTATGAGCCATGCTGTGCAGGGCCACCCAAGATAGACGGTCATAATGAAAAGCTCTGACAAAACGTGGTTTATTGGAGAAGGGAATGGCAAGTCAGTCCAGTATTCTTGCTGTGAGAACCCCATGAACAGTATGAAAAGGCTTTTTAAAAAGATTCGACACTGGAAGATGAGCCACCCAGGTTGGAAGGTGTCAAAGATGCTACTGGAGAAGAGCGGAGGCAATTATGGACATGAATCTGAGCAAACTCTGGGACATAGTGGAGGACAGAGGAGCCTGGTCTGCTACAGTCCAGGGGATCACAAAGAGTTGGACATGACTTAGTAACTAAACAACAATAGGACTTAGTGACTGAACAACAGCATCATATCCTTTCCTATTTTTCTCAATATTCATATAAACACATACATATTACCTGCATTCAGGGTTTTATGAGTTCCTAGTGTTTTACAAAAATGGGACAGCACACAGTCTTTTCTTCACATTGCTTTTCTAACACAAGAATACCTCATAGAAATCCCTCCCACCAACTCATCTGGCATAACGTCAACTCATTCTGCTTGATATCTGCATATTATTTCTTGCGGCACTGTATCATAATTTCCTGATTAATTTCCCTACTGCTGGGCATTCATATAACGTTCTGCTATCTTAATAAATATCTTTATACTTATCCATAGGGTGCCTTCATGCCCTATGTACACTGGTGCTTTGATTTCTGTGGGATAGCCCCAGGAGAGAAAATGGTGGATCAAAGTTCTTCGAGTTTTCCTAGTACTCATGTCTAGTACGTGCAACTCAGTTGTTTCTGATTACTTGGGAAGTGTCTAGTTGTTCTACCTGTAGCTGTATCCCATTAATAATTTTTAACTTTTATTTACTTGCAACACTGACATTTTTATTAATGAAATTGGGGAGAAACGAGATAGATAAATGAGGGGTCTTGTGACAATTTGAATCAGCAAAGCAACAGAGCTGGTCCTAGAAGAGCTCATAGCACATTTTTCTCTCAGGATTAAGTTGGCTAAGAGTACCCTAGGGCTCCACCGCAGAATACTGAACTTTGTACCAGAGCCTAAGAATAGCTTAACTATTTATCTCCCTGATAATTATTCATGTTAATTCTGCTGCTGTTACTCAATATTGGAAATTTCCCAGTTTACCACAAACAGCACATACTCTTTTCTAAAAGCAGAGGATAACAAGTGAATTATCCAACTTTTCTTTTGTTTTACTTTTGTCCCTTTCCTGTGCTTCACTTTTGGTTATTTCACAGCCTTAGTCCATGTAATAAAACTAAACTTAAAAATCAATTCATTTTGTGTTTTTAAAAAATTTTTTGAAAGAAAACTCACAGTATTAATGATCTTAATTAATGAATGTGTTATCTCATTTTCATTAATAACAGAGTATACACATAGTGTATTAGGAAGTAACTTCTGAAAAAAGATAAAAATTATTTAAAAATCAAAGCAGGATTGCAAAACCATCTTTCACATCCTTCAAGCATTCATCATTTGAATGTAATTTCATACAAATGACTACATGAGAAATATTTAAAACACTGGCTACATTTCCCCAAGCTTACTAATTATAAACACTATAGAGTGACTATTAACTAAATGCTTCTAAACTTCTGAAATTTCAAGGAACTCTTGGTCACAACAGAAAAATTATCCAAGGAAAAAAATACCTTTTCTTATCAATTGAAGGAGCGGGTAAAAGTGTGATAAAGCAATGAACTTTAACTCTACAGGTAAACCTGACAGTTATTATGACCTTTGGTCATAGAACTAACCATTATAGTCAATGTAGCCTGAATTTCTTCAGATAAAATTGTATCTGAATAGACTTTATGGGTAATTTCATCAAACTGTAAAGTATTACAAGGCACAGTCAGTATTTTGTCACTTGAAGTCAATTAAGGATAGAGGGGCTACTCGAACAACCTTATTTAGCCAATCAAGTGCCTAGATGTCACAATCTGGACTCTAAATAGTAAAGTCTCATAATCAGTCTTGAGAGTCGGCTGCCAAGAAGAAAAGCTCTTCCAGGATATCGAGAACTGGACCTCTGAAGACAATAAGAAAAATGTTCTTCATATTTTATCAGCCAAGCAGAAAACCCAGAGAGGAAAGTTTTATGAAGACTGAATATGGATGGAAAGATGCAAGTCTTTGCTACAATCTAGGTATGTATTTTAATTACTTCCTGAAATGAACTAGGTTAGGAGTTTTTTCTTTTCTGGCTGTGCCTTGTGGCATGTGGGTTCTTAGTTCCCCTACCTGTGCCCCCTGCAGTGGAAGAGAGGAGTCTTAACCACTGAACTGCCAGGGAAGTCCCTAGGTTAAGATTTTAACATGGTTTGATTTGAAGAAGTGTCCCTGAATTCTGTTTAATATTAGGTAGCTTTTATTGTGTAATAAGAAAGAAGTGCATAGAATGATCTATTACTATATAGTTGGAAAACGGGGATAAAGAAAAAGTTAACAAACATTTCCTTTACAACGTAAAACATAGATGTCTCTGAAAAAATGAAATGACCAAATAATTGAAAAAATCTCTAAATGGATTTTATTTGCATATACTGAGCAAAACAAGCCAGAGAAAAAGGGTTCATACTGTATGATTTCACTTACACAAAACTCAAGAACAGGCAAAACAAGCATGCTGATAGAAACGAGGCCAGTGGTTAAGGATGGAGGTGGGATTGACTACAAGGGTATGCGAGGACCTTCTAGGGTGATAGCAATGTTCTACATCTTGAATGGGGTATGAGTTATATTGTTGTATGTAGGTATAGGGACAATCATTATCCTTATAAAAGTAGTTGTTTTTACATGAAAGCCCCAAATTATTTGGCTTTCTTGCACAATGACAAGAATGAGTTTCAAGTGATTCAGGAGACTTTTATTATTCAGTTCTTTAGAAGATTTCCAATTCTTTCCTGGGGTAGATTCATGCTAATCTTTACCCCAGAGAATTTCTTGATATGGACAAGAAATATGCACAAAGGTGTTTCTGTAGTATCTATAATAGTATAAAAATCTCACCCCGCTGAAATAAATCTTGATCTTTTAGATACTATTAAAGTCAACCATGTTTAACAAAACTTAAAAAAAAAAAATACACCCCTTGGTTAAGGCAGAACAACTAAACTGTCACTAAACTAAAGATGATAACTAACTGGTTTTGAAACTTTTCAGCGAAGATGATTTGGGAATGATTATGTATAATCCACTCTAGAACATTTCTTTTCATCATTTTAAATATTACACTTAACAATAACCATACAGTCTTAGCCATTATTTGATGGTAAGGGACAATAAGGTTCATGGTAAAGGCATTCCCTCAAGTTCTGGGCCACACAGTTGTGTTCTGATTATGTCCCAGTGAACCTAGTCATTGCTATAGTTGAAAGAAAACCAAGAAGTGGTTCTGCATAGGTCAGACAAGTCATTCTGGTAAGCCCAACTCTTTGAATAACTCCTTTTTAAGCTCCAAACTATATCACATATTCCAAAATTAATTTTGCTTGGGAACATAAAAATGTTAGAAATATAGGTTTTTGGAAATAATACTTAATTAGGCACTAATTTTTCCTATCCTCTGGAAGGGAACTGTTGATGAAGCTGCACACCTTGCAATGTCAAGGAACTATCTAAGTGTCTTTCCTGTACAGATACTATAAAAGTAGACTCATGGTTCACAATGGTATTTAGCTCAGAATGCCACTTGCCTTCCTTCATGGAATCCTTTTTCTTCCTGGTGATAGATAATAAGTAGAAGGCATGTTAATGATCAAGGAGGATGAACTGACATTTCTGTCTCTACATACATGGTTCTTAACACAGAAATGGCAATGTCATAAAAAGAAGAAATAGCCTATAATGCTCAGACTTCTTTAAGTAAAGGATAAGTTTTAAAAATCACTGAGAGGACTTGGGGGAGTGAATCTGACTCTTTATTTCCATCTAAAGCAGTAGTAAGCACAGCCAACACAGAACTCAATTTATCTCTGACATCTTTCTGCTGATATCTTCCAAGTTACTGTTGCTTCAGGAAACACATAGGTATGGCCAAAAGAAATCCAGGGAAATTCAAAATTCAGGTGTTGATCCAATAACTTCACTTCTAAGAATTTGGGGTTTTTCTTTTTTGCCACATGGCTCGTGGGATCTTAATTCCCTGACCAGTGACTGAACCTGGGCCACCGAGTGAAAGTACTGAGTCCTAATCACTGGACTGCCTGGGAAGTCCCACTAAGAATTTATTTTAAGGAAATAATTGGTCAGTATATAGAGTGTGTATACATGCACACACAATTCTATGTAAGAAATAAGTCTAGAAAAAGAAAGCACTAAAATCTCAATAGTTGCTTTCTCTAAATGGTGGAATTATGAGTAATTTTTTTAAAAAATTATGCTTATCTGTATTCTTTAATTTGCCCACAATATATGTAGAACTTGTATAATAATTAGGAAAATGACTGAGATGTTTTCCAAAAGTTTAAAGTACTGGCAAGTATTGGGAAAACATGCCAAACATGAAACCTTTGGGAACAAAACATATAATAGAAATATAATTTTATATTTCAAACTAACAAACTGACTTTAGGTCTATAAAAGACATTTTAAAAAAAGGATTACATGTCTTTTAATTTTTCTTAATAATTGACTTTTCCTACACCCCACAATTATTTTAACACTTTGATAAGTTCTGCAGCTCTACATGGTGGAAGATAAGTGATTAATACTTTGGAAACTGTATGTGATGGCTTCTTTCACAATGATAATTCTCTTTTCAAATTCCATCTACTTCTATCCCTTCTCACTTACACCAATCCTTACCGTCCAGGAGGATAAAGATTATGATGTGTATTCCTTTCTCCCCATAGTTTATATGAACATATGAACTTGTATGTGTATACTTATTCATACTCACTTTTTACATAGTTACCATGCACGTAACAGAATTAACAGTCTAGACACAGAGGCCATCACCCTGAGGATATGATTACTAGTTTCAAGACCTGGAAAATGCAGCTCACCATGTAAAAGTATCTCACCACGAGAAATCAGTAATTTTCAAAGCTGGTAAAACTTAATATTAAACTAAAGCTATAGGCAGGTTGACTGGATAGAGAAATATTTAAATCAGCACCAACTGTACTGCTACAAAGCTTACCTTACAGCTTTGAAAAACTCTGATTTCTTGTGTGTTTCAGTGGTGAGCTGCATTTCCTGAGTCTCGGCCGACTTCCCAGCAGGAACTCTAGTCTGATGAAGAATCAGCAACAGGAAGCCCTCACTGAGAGACACACTGGTATCATTCACTGAGTGGAGATAGTGAAAGAGCAACATATTTCCAAAGGCAATTCAGATTGTGTTAATAATCTAGGCTTACACAGTAAATACAGATTTAACTTCCCATGGCAGAAGCCTGGGAAAACCTGACTGCATTTTCTACAAAGCATTTGGTTTCATCCTATCTACTTCTTTGGGATGATATTCATTCATCATAGTTCATCACTTAACTGTCTCTTTGAAAAAACAAAGAAATTTTAGGTATGAATTTGAACAATAGTAATGACATATCTTCCAGCAGCAATATTAGAATCTTAAAGTAGAAAAAAAAAATCAGTGAGGTAAACCTTTACCAATTTATAAAAATTAGTGAAGTAAATTTATATCAACTTTTTGCATCATCTTATATCATCGTTATCACCTCTCAAAGCTGGGACAATCACATCTGGAAATCTTGTGTAGTCTCTATAGAAATATTTTTGTTAATATTGAAATGAGCATTTCATGTTTTCAAGAAAAATGTTTCCTAACACGTCTTTAATACAGTTCACAATGAATCGATAGAACACAGTTCTAGAAATCATGTTTTAGGAAACGTTTCTTTAAAAACATCTTGAAATACATATTTTTTTCACTGATAACATTTGAATTTTAGCCTAATCCTATTTATTCCCCTAGATGGTGCTGTCTAAACAGTACTATTAGCACTACAGCTATTTAAATTTACATTAATTAAAAAATTCTACTGGATGGCATGGTTCTAGACAAAGCATCTGAAGAGAGGGACGGTCATTACAGTTCAAAGGCCTTACCTGGTCTGAGGAGGTGTGGGTGTGTAAAGGGGCTGGGCTGGCCTAAGTATCGGTTTGGAATCCTCCTCTCTGGGATGGGCTGCAGGGAGTATCTTCGCAGTGAACATGACAAGCATCCTGAAGGAGAAATAAGGACGATGAAATGGAACAGTGCAGCTAGCTAGTCCTCACAGTACATACACATTTATCTGTCTTCAGCAGTAGGCTGCTTTAGAGAAATGCAAATCAGTATCTCCTTCAATATTTGCATGGCCCTTCCTCTGAGCCAGCCAGAGCCTGTGTTGGGCCTCAGGGATATAGAAATAAGATTATTTTTACCTTGAGTGACTTTAGTCTATTATTACATAATAGAGGCATATACACACAGTATGATTAGCATATGAATAAGGAGCTAAGGGAACAGAAGAAATGAAACAAACAAAAGCAGGGGAAGGGGTAGGAAGCATTTCATTGAAGTAGTATTACACTGTGCCCTAAAACTCAGAAAAAGTGAATGTTTTTACTGAGAATACGTGAAGTCTGGGGAAATATGCACATACTATCTCATTTAATCTTGGAATGTTAGAGCTAGATGAAATAATGTATGAAAAATGCTTAATCACAGTTAGTACACAAGAAGCTAGTAAGCTTCAATACCAGCACTGAATACTAGTGTTCAATACTCTAGTATTCAATGAGATCTATTAAGTGTGTGACTGGCACATGCTGGAAAAAACACAAGAATAACATAAAGACTATCTGCCCTGGTCTTAAAAGAATATATAGTCTAGCGGATGTGAGACAGAGCAACAGCACATGGGGAGCACAGTGGTGGATTCATACACAAGGTTTCTGAGAGCACAAGACGAAAACAACGCTGTGGGAAGGCTCGGTGACAGAGACAGGACACAGAGCTCCGGGGAACAGAGACGCACACAAACAGTGCTCCTGTGGGGCTGCAGAAGTAGGTGCCGCGTACTCTGAGCAGGGACTGGTCAAGTGAAAGCCACAGGGGAGTGGAAGGTATCACGAATGAGACACTAAAGGGAAGGCATAGAAGACATGGTGCTTACATGCGCGCATGTGTGCTTACTAAGGGAAGAGGGACGGAAAGAGAGTTTCAGGTCAGTGCTGCTGCTGGAGGGAAAGTAAAATATCCGCAAGATAAGGATCAGACACCTAAAGGCTTTGTACACCAAACTAAGGAATTAGATTTTTAACTGTCATGAGGTTGGCGTTATCACTTTAAAAAAAATAAAAAACAAATAAGGAATCAGATTCGGAAGTAATTTGGGCAATGTTGTCTCATATGGTAAATAGTCTGCCTGCAATGCTGGAGACCTGGGCTCGATCCCCAAGTTGGGAAGATCCCCTGGAGAAGGGAATGGTAACCCATTCCAGTATTCTTGCCTGGAGAATTCCATGGACAGAGGAGCCTTGCAGGCTATAGTCCACAGTCACAAAGAGTCAGACATGACTGAGCAACTAACACTTCCACTTTCTCATGCAGTACTTAGAAAGCTAGGATTTAAACTCAGTTTTAACTTCAAAATCTTTGCTCTTTTCCCTCCATCCTGCCACTCAGTAAGTCCTCTCTGCCAAATTCCCGATGACACAATTAGTGCCATACAATCTCCCTGTGCACATACAATCACTCCAACAGCAAAATGTGAGGTCTACACAGTTAAAGGTTCTAGTAGGGATTATAAAGTAGGAATGACAGTGTATGTATTTAAATTTCACTGAATACTATTCTTCCTATGATTGTTATTTTTAATCCCTGTTCCATTAAAAAAGTTTGTCTCAGTGCCCTAAAATGGTTTTATCACTGCAATATTTTGCAGGGTAGCCCCCAAAAGATATGTTTATGCTGTAATCCCCAGACCCTGTGACTGTTAATTTGGAAGAAAGGTTTCTGCAGATGTAGAACTACATTAAGGAAGTTGAGATAAAAAGATCATTCTGCATTATCTGGGTCAGTCCTAAATCCAATGACCTGTATCCTTACAAGAGAAATGCAGAGGGAGAAGAGAGAAGAGAAGGAAGCAATGTAACCACGGAGGCAGAAATAGGAGTGATGTGGCCACAAGCCAAGGAATACCTAGAGCACCAGAAGCTGAGACGTAAAGGATGGAGTCCCTCCTAGAGCCTTTGGAAGGAATGGAGCCCTGCTGACACACGATGTCAAGCTTCTGGTCTCCAGAACTATGAGACAATGCATTTCTTTTTTTTAGTGTATTTATTTTTTAAAAATTTTGGTTGTGCTGGGTCTTCGTTGCTGTGTGAGGGTTTTCTCCAGTTGTGGAGAGCGGGGGCTACTCTGTTGTGGTGCGTGAGCTTCTCACTGGGTGGCTTCTCTTGCTGCGGAGCATGGGCTCAAGGTGCACCGGCTTCAGGAGTTGTAGCACTTGGGCTCAGCAGTTGTGGCACATGGGTTTAGTTGCTCCATTGCATGTGCAATCTTCCTGGACCAGGGATCAAACCTATGTTCCCTGCACTGGGGATTCTTATCCACTGGACCACCAGGGAAGTCCTCTACTGTTTTAAGCAGACATGTTTGTGTTAATTTGTTATGGTAGTGTCAGGAAACCAATATAATGACTTTCTAAGGTTGAAATAAGTATGTCAACTGCTTGAGTACTTTTTCAGAGTTCACAAATTCTTCATTTTTCCAAACCAAAACATGGAAGAACTGAGAAGCAGGTTATTAAAGCTCAGTAACCCAGAGGTCATTTTATGCAAGGGGCATGCTGCGGCCATACTACAACAGGTTCCACTGGTTTATGGGGCACTGAGGCTTCTAGGAAAACATGGGAGAAACAGTCCAGAGGGTTAAGGATGGTATAGTTTGACTCTGGACTAGCTCCATTTAGAAGGTCTGGTCCCTACACCAAGCCTGGAGTGACACCATAATGCAGCCCTCTGACATAAGCTTGTAAGTCTGCTTGCCACATAATCAGTATCCTAACGTCTCCTAGCAGTGGTCCAAGGTAATAACATTGTCCTCAATGTAAAAATGCCTATTTACAGTCACTGCCTCTATCACCAGCACCAGCAGAGCCTGAGCTGAGAGGTTCTCACTCCCTAGAGCAGCCCTTTCCAACCATCTGTTAAAAACATGGTGGATTACTACCAAGTTCTGGGACTGGAGAGACATGCTTCACCTGAGGACATTAAAAAGGCTTATCGAAAAGTGGCACTTAAATGGCACCCAGATAAAAATCCAGAAAACAAAGAAGAAGCTGAGAGAAAATTCAAAGAAGTAGCTGAAGCATATGAGGTATTATCACATGATGAAAAACGGGACATTTATGATAAATATGGCAAAGAAGGATTAAATGGTGGAGGTGGAAGTGATTTCGACGATTCTTCTGAATATGGCTTCACATTCCGTAAGCCAGATGATGTCTTCAAAGAAATTTTTGGTGAAAGGGACCCATTTTCATTTCATTTCTTTGAAGACTCACTTGAAGACCTTTTAAATAATTCAAGGAGCTCCTACGGAAGCAGAAACAGAGGTGCAAGATCCTTTTTCTCTACATCCAGTGAATACCCAGTTTTTGAGAGATTTTCTTCATATGATACAGGATATACACCATTTGGCTCACTGGGCCATGAGGGACTCTATTCACTTCCTTCCCTGGCATTTGATGATGGTGGGGTGGACAACTATGTTACTGTCACAACTTCAGGTAGGATCGTTAGAGGCAGAAATACCGATACAAAAAGAACCATTGAGGATGACCCAGAAAGTGAGGAAGACGACAGTGAGGTGAAGTCCTTTCTTTCAAATGGTGTGGCAGATGAAGAGCGCTTTGCTGAAGAATGTAGTTGGAGAAGACAGTCATTTAACAATTATTCACCAAAGTGCTACAGCCCCAAACATGCAAACAGTGATGAGCAGGGTATAACTTGGGTCACTGGCAACTGGAATCCCTCTATTTTCTCTGCAGGATTCAAAGAAGGTGGTAAGAGGAAAAAAAGAAGCATAAAGAAGTACAGAAGAAGAAGTCAACTAAAAGGAATCGTTAAATTGATTCTTCAGACACATTATGTTCATATAACATTTGAACACAACTCTGTGTTTCTGTTACTTTCGTAGATAATATCTGTTTAATACTACACTAAGATTATGCTTTTACCGTGCTTGGCAGGATTGTAGACATCTGATGAGTGGTCGTTTGGATTAGATTTGTTAGAAAAAGATGAATTGTGGTAACAGTGATATTAAGAGTTTAGAAAACAGCAACGATTATTTTACTTTTTGTTTTTGAGATAAATGCTTATATGGGCTTCCCTCATAGCTGAGTTGGTAAAGAATCCACCTGCAATGCAGGAGACCCCAGTTCGATTCCTGGGTCGGGAAGATATGTTGCAGAAGGGATAGGCTGAGTCAGTGAGTGAAGTCGGTCAGTCGTGTCCGACTCTTTGGGACCCCGTGGACTGTAGCCCAACAGGCTCCTCCATCCATGGGATTCTCCAGGCAAGAATACTGGAGTGGGTTGCCATTTCCTTCTTCAGAGAATCTTCCTGACCCACGGACCGAACCCAGGTCTCCCGCATTGCAGGCAGACGCTTTAACCTCTGAGCCACCAGGGAAGCCCAAGGGATAGGCTACCCACTCCAGTATTCTTGGGTTTCCCTTACGGCTCACATGGTAAAGAATCTGCCTGCAATGCTTATATATTATATATATATCATATACATGCTTATATACTAAGAAGTTTTTCTTTAGTCAAGTCTATAATCTATAATCATTCCTTTGATCTAATTAAAGCTACTTTACAGACTTCTGACATACATAAAGCATTAGCAGCTATAAATGTATTAAAACACATGGGTTCAGTCTACATAGTTATTAATGAGATGACTTTTTTCAGTGATCACAGAGCACTTCATACACAACTTAAGACACTATAAATTAAAAATGAAAGTATAAAAGCATTTAAAGTTAAAAATAGCTACACTTATATCTGGACGCCTATGTTCACAGCACACTTATTCACAAAAGCCAAGAGGTGGAGCCAGTCCAAATGTCAATTGAAGGTTGGATGGATAAATAAAATATTTATACATATAGGCATACACAGATTCTGAATTCAGCCTCAAAAAGTAAGGAAACCTTGTCACATGTGACAACATGGATGAACTCTGAGACATTATGATTCTATTTATATGACGTATCTAAAGTAAAATTCATAGCAACAGAAAGTGGAAATATGGTTACCAGGGGCTGCAGGGAGGAGAACGCACTGTTAGTGGATACAGATTTAGATTTGCAAGATGAAAAAGTTCTGGAGATCTTTTCACAACTGTTTATTTAAAAATTATTAACATGGTAAATTTGATGTTACATGTATTTTACATGGAGAAGGCAATGGCACCCCACTCCAGTACTCCTGCCTGGAAAATCCCATGGATGGAGGAGCCTGGCAGGCTGTAGTCCATGGGGTTGCACAGAGTGGGACACGACTCAAGTGACTTAGCAGCAGCAGCAGCATACAGACTTTTAACTGGCTACCGGGCTTCCCAGGTGGTGCAAGTGGTAAAGAACTCAGCTGCCAATGCAGGAGACCTAAGAGATGCAGGTTTGATCCCTGGGTGGGGAAGATCCCCTGGAAAAGGGAACAGCAACCCACTCCGGAATTCTTGCCTGGAGAATCCTATGGACAGAGGGGCCTGGCAGGCTACAGTCCACGAGGTCGCAGAGTCAGACACAACTGAAGGGACAGCACGTATTTGCCCACATTTTTTTTTTTTTTTAAAGCCAGACTTATCCTGGGTTCTTCAGAGCAATGTGGCTGTATCATGCATGGGTGGCCATCAGTGACTTATACTATATAGGAAACTTTCTAATTTTTAGAGTATGTACACAGGAGATAAAAATACATTACTCTAAAATACCAGCTTTAGCCATCACAACCTAGGCTTATGATGGAAGAAAGAAAGATGAGTTTCAGAGTTACAGATATATCAGATATTGAGCAACTGGTTTGAGCTCAATGTTTTTATATATTTGCTTCCTTTAAATGAATTCAATTTCCACACAATGACTTCTTAGCTTCCTGTAATTATTTCATTTTCAAAATACACTGCTTTCATCCTAGTATTTTTATTCTTTCACTCATTCAATGGTATTTTTTGAGTACTCACGATTTGTAAGGTAGTATCCTAGGTACCTGGGATACAATAATGAACAAACAAAAAACTCTTAGCTGTCACAGAGCTTAGACTGGAGAGAGACAATAAACAAATAATAAGTAAAATATGTTAGTCATAGGTGTAAGTAAAAAAAATCAGGGGAAGGACATAGAAGTTTTGGAGCAAGAGCGTTGACATTTCAGCCAAGGTAGCCAGAGTGAAATGATGGTTACATGTGAGAAAAGATCTCAATGAAATGAAGGAGTCAGCCGTGTGGATATTTGGTCACAGAGGATACCAGGTAGCAGGACCAGCAAGTCCAGTGTCCCTAAAGCATGTTGTATAAGGTGCATGAAGAACATGGAGGAGATCCGCGTGGCCCTTTCTGAGAGCAAGTAGATGAAACATGAAAGGTAACAGAAGTCCACAGTATGCAATGACTTCCAGATCACAGTATAAACTATGGTATAACATTTGGGACAGGAAGCCACTGGAGGCTCTGAGCAGAAGAGTGACACAATCTGACACACGTAAACAGGCCTACTATGGCAGCTGTAAGTAGGACTTGCCTGGCCGTCCAGTGGTTAAGACTTCACACTTCCACTGCAGGGAGCAGTTGCGGAACTAAGATCCGGTTGCCAAGAGTCAGATATAACTTGGCCACTTGACAATACTGCCTTTCTTGAGCTCCCATGTCACTTAAGTCAAGACTCTAATCACCATCCTTTGCTATATTGTCATTTGTCTGCTGCTTCTCTATCTTCTGACTAGACTGTAACTCTAGGCAAGTGGAGATTCGTCCAGAATGACTCCCTAACTCAAAAGTTACTGATTGAAGTTATTCTGGCTCAATAAAAAGTTCCAGAAGAACTCTACTAAGCTAGAGTAAGACTTAGCACAAGTATAACAGGTAAAGGACTATACGGTAATCACAAAACATTCCTGATTTGCTACTTATGATACTGTGTTAGTTTCAGTTCCCTATCAGTAAAATATTTGCTATAACTTATTGGACTTGTGAAGATCCAATGAGATCATTCATTCAGAAAGCCTGTATATATACGGTGGTGGTTTAGTCGCTAAGTCAACTGAGACTTGAGACCCCATGGACTGCAGCCCGCCAGGCTCCTCTGGCCATCGGATTTTCCAGGCAAGAATACTGGAGTGGATTGCCATTTCCTTCTCTAGGAGATTTCCCTGACCTGGGGATTGAACCCAGGTCTCCTGAACTGCAGGCAGATTCTTCACTGACTGAGCTACCAGGGAATTCCCCTATATATGTATATTATGATGTTAATAGAAGAGGTAGTTAAATTTACTTATTCTACTGAGGCAAAATGAAACATGATAAACACATTTTTCCAAGATCTTGGTGTGTATAATCCAGTAAACTAAAAACTTAAAACTACAGTCACTCAGTAGTGTTCAACTCTTTGCGACCCCATGTACTATACAGTCCATGGAATTCTCCAGGCCAGAATGCTGGAGTGGGTAGCCGTTCCCTATTCCAGGGGATCTACCCAACCTAGGCATAGAACCCAGGTCTCCTGCATTGCAGGTGGATTCTTTACCAGCTGAGCCACCATGGAAGTGGTGTAATCCAGTACCTTGTCCTAAACCTTGATTAATCGGGTTTCACACAAAGCCTCAACAAATACAAAAAAAGAAGAAAAGTCACAAGTAAATCAATGGTTCCAGCTCTAAATCGTAAGCTATGGCCTTCGTGTTCAAGACTGACCAACAGCATATCTATTCACCTACTCTCAATGGAGAGGGACAGGTTTCTGCAGCCCAGCTATTAGAAGCAAAGAGCAAGTTCTGTGCACTGGACAATTTTTACTTTTTATTTTTATAGAGTTAGGAGTAAGTCTTGATATAATTACCATCCCACTGTCAATAAATTCGAGTATAGCAACACAACAAATAAATGCCAGGACACAGTTTTGGTGTCACAGACCGCATGCTCTGATACATTGTTCGTCTATCGCCCCCCAAAACTAAAATATGACCCAATGGCAGATCTGCCTGAAAGGCAGACGATTCAACCTTCACTGATCAAGTTTCATGTTCATTGCAGTAACTCCTCACGATACAATACACCCTAAAAATACCTCCCCCCCCCATATTCCCAGAATACTCTACCTTGCTTTTACAAGCAAAACTTTCAGACATAAAAAACCTCAGGAATATTTCCAAACATTACCTCTTCCAAGAGAAACTACTCCTTTGTATTATTAAACGTAACGTTTCACGTCCATTTCGTGAGAGCCAGCTCTCACGTCAACTCTTTGAAAACTTGAAAACACGATTTCAAGTTATTCTAAACTTATTAGGTTATCCTAACAAGAGCTACCTGATGCGAGACACCTTGTCACCGGAACAAGTGTGATAATTGACACAAGTTTCTTGAGTCCGCATGACTTAGCCCCTCGGGGAAGACAGCACACACTTTTCTCTCTGCAGGCATTTCAACTCCGAGAATACCTCAACAATAGAACACCGGGCCCACCCTTTGTTAGGGGCAGTAGGAGGAAGAGAAGAAATTCGAGAGTGCACAGAGGGTTTGGGCGTGGCAGTCCCAGTAGAAGGGTCCGCCGAAGCAGGGGTCGCCTGAGACCAACTTGGATCCCGCTTGGCGAGCCTCAGGCTTCGCAGAGCAAGCTCCGGAGGGGACACTGTGGGAGGTTAAGTCTAACCTGAGAAGCTGCGGGCCCTTGCTACCGCGGGAACAAGCCTAGTTGCCGAGAGTAGCCAAGGCATAACTGCCACGCTCAGGCGTCAGGAAGGAAGGAAACCTGCCGGAGAAGCGGTTGCCAGCAGGGCTGCGTCGCCAGGAAACCTGGCCAGGTGCCCCTCCCCTTCCGGCCGGCTCTGCTCGCCGGGCTTTCCTCCCACAGCGGCGCAGTATGTTTACGTCACGCCCGGATCTGGGAGGGACGCTCCGGCCGGAGGGCCATCTTGGTGGCGTCATGGCATCATGTTCTATTTAATGGTCACACTCAAGCGACAATTCTATTCTAAATGACTCCCCATAGAGGCTAACAGCTTCCGCCTCCTTGAAAGCACCGGGTAGGAGGATGATCCCTCTAGAGCACCGGTTCTAGAGTTAATATAAGAATGAGTGTATGGAGAGGCAGGCAACAGCACGAACAGCCACGCTTCTAGAAGGTTCTGAGCCGTGCGCAGGGCAGCGGCAGAGGGAGTAGGAATGAACAGGCGAAGGACCCGGGGTCACGAGACCGTTGGGTGGGCGGAGCCAGCGGCCGGGGAGGTTCTAGTCTGTTCTGCCTCGCGGCAGCCGCCCCCTTTACGCGGTCACGCTGAAGTAGCGCCCGGGCCTGGAATCGGGCCGCCGCCTTCGCCGCGCCCGCCGCCTCCCGCCACCGCTAAACTATGGACCCCCGCAAAGTGAACGAGCTTCGAGCTTTCGTGAAAATGTGTAAGCAGGACCCGAGCGTTCTGCACACCGAGGAAATGCGCTTCCTGAGGGAGTGGGTGGAGAGGTGAGCCCCGGGCCTGAGGACCGTTGAGGGGAGGGAAGAGGGACGGCCGGAGCGGGTGCTGGGCCCCGAGCTGGCGCGGGGCGGAGGCGCGGGGAGCTCGGCGGCGGGGCTAGCTCCCTGGAGGCCACCTCGAGGGGCTAATGGAGGATCGAGACGCTTAGATGGTTCAGAGGCACGGAAAGAAATGGCAGAGCTGGGTTCCCTGCACCCTGAGGTGGCCAGGGGTGTGTCTTGGTTCAAATACGGAGATGCAGAGTGTTGCGGGGACCTGGACACTGTGGACGTGAGGGGGAGGGGGAGAGGGCCGCAAGACGGCTCTTCAGCGTGGAGTTGTTTTTCTTGCCGTCTCTGGTGTCCTGTTGAGGTCGCAGTAACACAAAGCAACTCTTACACGCACTATGCTCTTAAAAATTGGTGTGGTTAATAAGTTACGGTACAAGTGATAGCTGTATGTGATTACGATTTTAAGTGCGTAGAATTATTTTGGGAATCACTTCTTGCCCTTTGGTAGTGGCCGTTCCATCACTTAAAACACTGTAAGAAAAAGGATTTTTTAAGAACCCGCTTGTTAACACCGTCTGTTCTTGTTATCTGTAACTCCAGAGTACGTCGCTACGAGCGTGAAATTAATTGAACAGGCATTGTGCCAGATGCTAGCTATGAAACAGTATGAAAACAAGCTATTGAGTAATACAAATGAATAAACACAGAAACTCGTTTTGATATTTAGAGGTTAGTATTCTGCGTTTTGGAGGGGAACTTAAGGAAGAAAAGGAACCCTTCCCCGAGATGATTTTTTTAAAATCCATACCTCTGGTGAGGAATTTAAAAGAGATGACGTATAAAATTACATCTCACGATGATACGTAGCGACAGTACAAAGAAACGAGACCCTTAAAAGGTACCACCCTAAACATTGATGTTTACTTCAGTAATATTTTTATAGGGAAAGATGCACCAACGATTAGCCAACATTTGAGAGACTAGTTCTTCGAATGAGCTTGTTGTAATGAAGAGATTTAAGTTCAAATCCATCAACGTTGTTTGTGGTGGGATAGTCTTTTTTTTTCTCTTTAAGTTTCTCAGTCCTTGTTTACCCATACCAGTTTTCTCACTGCTGCTAAATCGCTTCAGTCGTGTCCGACTCTGTGCGACCCCAGAGACGGCAGCCCACCAAGGTCCCCCCTCCCTGGGATTCTCCAGGGAAGAACACTGGAGTGGGTTGCCATTTTCTTCTCCAATGCATAAAAGTGAAAAGTGAAAGTGAAGTCGCTCAGTCGTGTCCGACTCTTAGCGACCCCATGGACTGCAGCCTACCAGGCTCCTCCATCCATGGGATTTTCCAGGCAAGAGTACTGGGGTGGGGTCCCATTGCCTTCCCCGAGTTTTCTCACTACTGTAAGATTTTTGCTCCTGATATTTATGTAAAATTCTGAGCACTCTTACAGTTAGTTACTGTAGTAGCTTAGTAACAATTGTTAACAGTTAAGAATACTGTTCTGCAAATTTGACAGAAAAAAGCCCGTAAGAGTTGCGGTTAGATTTTCAGGACTAGAAACTGAGATCTAGATTTTAGTTGTTTATTGTGTAACTTGATCCAAAAGTGTCACTTAAGGTATTTTCTGCTTTCCTGTTATTATCCATTCTTTAGAAGAAAGAGCCTACAATTAGTCCAAGTTCTTAAAATTGCAGGAAAAGGGGACCTATATTGCAGAAAGAAATAATTGGCATCAAGAGTGAACGGTATACCCAGTGGATACATGGTTTGTTCCACCACTAGAGGGAAAGAGGACCCTGAAGAAAAGTTAAAACGTATCTGAGAACATTGTAACTTATCCCGGAGAGCTGGTCGCTTTGTAACAGAATTCTGATTTAAGGTCTGAAAAATACTCTCAGGTGTCGTTTAAAAAAAAAACAAACACAACCTTGTGTCTTATTTTAATGTTTCCTATAGGTAATTCCAATTTTTCTTTCTGGTTCTTTTTATATTTTTCTTTTGGTAGACTAAATTGTTGGCTTAAGTATGGAATGAAGGGTCTTGACATGTGTACACACCTGATGCTGAACATTTAAGTTGAGATACTAACCTACAAGCTTTTGTTATTTGTTTCCATCTAAATTTAAACTTAAATGGTTAGAGTCTCTGAAGTGTTTTAATTCCTCTCTTTTCTGCCTTCATATCAGCCTTCTTAAAGCAGTCCAAGGTTATAGTAGATCGGGCTGAATGTGGAGACTTGGAAGGTCTAAGAATATTCCTAAACCTAATGCTACTTTAGGTTTCCATTTCAGGTTTTCCTCCACTCCGGTATTAAATTAGTCATGGATACCGGGGCTTAGACAATCTACTTATTTGCCATAATTTCTACCATTATTTATACCTTTAAACTTCATTTAGTTTTAAGAATTTATAAGTTTAATATACTGGACAAAGAGAAATATGAATAAAAAAATTTTGGCTCCGTAGCTAGTGGGAATTGGGGAGGCTACATTCTTTCCCAGAAATATGTTTTGGAATATTTTTGTTTTTTCTAGAGGCAGAAGTGTTTTCTGATGCTGTTTTCTCCTATTTGACAACTCGTTCTACATTCTATCTTGTAGGTGCTTTTTATGCTTTCGTTTTATGGTAATTTAAGATAAAAGGGAGTATCTTTGTATTCTGGTCTCCAGCACAGTACATGCACCGTTGGTCTGTCTTTTAAAAAATATATATATATATTTATTTTATTGAAATACAGTTTCAGGTGCACAGCAAGGTGATTCAGTTATACATATATTTTAAAATTTTCCATTATGTGTTAGTTGCTCTGTCGTGTCTGACTCTCCATGACCTCATGGACTGTAGCCCTTCAGGCTCCTCTGTCCATGGGATTCTCCAGGCAAGAATACTGGAGTGGGTTGCCATTTCCTTTTCCAATAGTTCTCTGTGCTATATAGTAAACCTTTGTTTCAGCAAATATTTTAAATGAAGTGAACCGAATGTTTTTGTACTGTCAGTGAATTTAGAATGTAGCACCCAGTTTTTTGTACATGTGTGTCAGTAACTACAGCAGAGTAGACTGAATGTTACCAAAGTAAGACAATTATAACTGAAGTCTTCTGTGACCCCACATGAGAAAGTCTCTGCACTATTGCTAAGTCACTTCAGTTGTGTCTGACTCTGTGCAACCTCATAGACGGCAGCCCACCAGGCTCCCCCGTCCCTGGGATTCTCTAGGCAAGAACACTGGAGTGGGTTGCCATTTCTTTCTCCAATGCGGGAAAGTGAAAGTGAAAGTGAAGTCGCTCAGTTGGGTCCGACTCTTAGCGACCCCATGGACTGCAGCCCACCAGGCTCCTCCATCCATGGGATTTTCCAGGCAAGAGTACTGGAGTAGGGTGCCATTGCCTTCTGCTGCTGCTGCTGCTAAGTCTCTTCAGTTGTGTCCAACTCTGTGCGATCCCATAGACGGCAGCCCACTAGGCTCTGTCCCTGGGATTCTCCAGGCAAGAACACTGGAGTGGGTTGCCTTTTCCTTCTCCAATGCATGAAAGTGAAAAGTGAAAGTGAAGTCGCTCAGTTGGGTCTGACTCTTAGCGACCTCATGGACTGGAGCCTACCAGGCTCCTCTGTCCATGGGATTCTCCAGGCAAAAGTACTGGGGTGGGGTGCCATTGCCTCCCCCCCCCATTGCCTTCTAGTCCTACGTAAACGCCTGTATTGACAAGGTCCAATTTGCAATTTTGTTAGGGAACTAGCTTGTTTTTGATCTTGGAAGCATAAGACAGAACCCTAACCCTAACCCTAACCCTAAATTGGTGTTACCTTCCAGTAGTTAACTAGAATTTGGAGTATGAGAAATTCTAAATCTAGTTTATGAATAAACCCTCTTGGATTTTCCTCCCAAGTTTTAAATTTTTTAGAAACTGTTTCTAGATTGCAAACAGAATGCAAGTGTAGTATGAAGAACTTTTTTCCTGAACTATTTCCAACACTGTGTCCTCAGTGCCATTTAGTGTGTGTTTTCTACAGACAAGGACTGTCCTTTGCAGTGCAGTCATCAGCTCGGGAAACTGATGCATTAATATTATCTAGTCTGCAGAATTACTTGTTGCACTTTGTCATCATGTCTCTTTGTTCTGAAATAGTACTTCAGTCTCACTGATTTTCATGACTTTGGCAATTTTTAATATTATAAGACAGTTGTTTTATAGAACTTACCTCAATTTGGGTTTGTCTGATCATTCCTTAGGGTTAGATTTTGTTTAATACATTACTTGGCAGGACTGTTACCTCCCAAGGTTTTTTTTTTTTTTTAAATTTACCTATTTTAATTGGAGGCTAATTACTTTACAATATTGCAGTAGTTTTTGCCATACTCTCCCAAGGTTTTAACATGAATTAAACTGTTAGAACTGTGTTTGGATGTCATCCTAAATACATTCTGGAATGCTGCATTTTGAAACTTACTTAGTTTAAGAATTCTAGAGTCTTCATTAGAATATAACTGAAAACATGTTTGATTACTATGTTCTTTTGAAAAGTTATTTTTAAAGAATTTTGTCCTGTTTGTATGCTTGTTCGTTATCATTAAATCCCTTCACTCTGCTGAATTGCATGCTTAGGTGTTTTGGATTGTGTAATGATTTAGTGATTGGTACACAGGAGCCATTTTTCATTATGTGTATCGAAGATACTGAGTAATTGAAGACTTTTTGATAACTTTATCACATTAAATAGAATGGGAAAGGTGCACATTTAATTTTAGTTTTCTAAATATATTTTTTTCTCATCTTCCTCAAGCATGGGGGGTAAAATACCACCTGCTGCTCATAAAACTAAATTGGAAGAAAATACCAAGGTAAGTTATGAATTTCATTTGTATGTTTAGTGATAAAGTACTATAAGGTTTCTTAGGAATGTTTTTCACCTGCTGCCCTCAAATTACCACCCCTGATTTCTCCAAGAAATTACTTGGAAATAAGATCTTGGTAAAATTTCTATTTTGCGGTCAAATCTCTGTAATCTGATTTGACACTTAGAATGTGGGGTTGAATATTCACTGTGTTGTAAACAGTGAGAATAAGTGCTGGATGCATGTGATATGCGTAAACTGTAAGTGGTAAGCTCTGTAATTGTACGCATTTGCAGTGTTCATCATTTGGGGTGGGGGTCGGCAATGCCGCAAGTCTTGCTCGATCTTCCCCACTGAGAATGAAACCTGGCGCTGCAGTGAATCCTAACGTTTGGGCCTCTGGGGAATTCCCATTCATAATTATCATCATTTTTTAGCATGTAGTATAGTATTTTTGTAGGTACTTTATTAATATTTGGAAAGTAAATGAAAAAACAGCCCAAATTTGCTGTGCTCTATTTTTTCTGCCTATTACCTGAGGGGTATTTCTGAGTGTGATTCAGGGTGTTGCTTTAGCATATTTGCCAAAAAGGTGTATACAGTAGGGAGGTTGCTGGGGGAGGTAGCTAAAGTTTAGAGATGAGGATGGGGGAAGAGTGCTCTCTTCAGAATTCTTTTTTCTCTTATTTTGTGCCTCTATGTCTACAAGGTTTTCCCCCCTCAGAATTTTCTCGTTAGCTGTCTTAAATTGATAAGAATATTTGCCGTTTTATTATTTAGCGTTATCTTTGAAGGGTGAAATGAGAGAATTAAAAGCTCCAGAAATAGTTAATTCTTTTTTTAGATGAGTCATTTGTCAGGTTTGGTAGATTCTGAGCCATAGATAGGCTATTTTGCCATATGATAAATATGTATGAAGATAAAATTGTGTTTAATATGTATTTCTGCTAAAAACTTTTTTATTTTGCAAAAGTAGTAATGTGTTTGATTATGGGGAGTTGTGGACTATAGTGCCTGGTAAGGCATAATATGTGGTATATCCACTTTATTAGCGTCCTAAAATCTTAACATTTTTAAAATTCTAAAACTCATTGTCCAAATGGTTTGGATAAGGGAGTGGACCTATACTTAACTTAAAAAGAGCAATAAAAATAGAAAACTAAAAGTAGTTTACCAAAACACAACAAGAAAGAACATTAACAAACTGAAATATAATGTATGTGAATAGTATATATATAGCTGTATAAATTAATAGAATATATATTGGGTGTGTTATTAAATGCTGATAGCATTGTTTGCCTTCCCTTTGCTAGGAAGAAAAAACAGATAGTAAGAAGGCGGAGGAAAACATAAAGACAGACGAACCATCAAGTGAGGAAAGTGATCTAGGTGAGGAGACAGTAGTTAGTATGTATTTGATAATATAATATCACTATAATGTGATCCCGTGTTGATTTTTTTACTAGATTGACTAATCAGTGCTAATAGTAGTATAACATGAACTACATATGAAACTTGAAGTTTTCTAGTAGTCACATTTTAAAAATTAAAAACAGTTGAAATTAATTCAAATAATGGATTTAGACTAATATGTAAAATGTTATTAGCATTTCAACATGTGATCACTATAGAAAAATTATTAATGAGCTATTTTTCCATTTTTCATACTAGGTCTTCAAATTCAGAGTATTTAAGTGTTTATAGTATATCTTAATGCAGATGTTACATTTTTGTTGGAAATACTTGATCAGTATTCAGACTTCATGAAATTTGTAAAAAAAAAAATTTGTAGAAAAAGTTGGGTCACATACCCAGGTTTTTCTAGATGTGTAAAAGTTTTCAAACAAGTCCCAAAAAATTGTTTTCCTTTAGTATTTGCATGTATGTTAGTAATATTGGTTCAGTTTAGAAGAATTGATATGTCATGGGCCTGGGGTTTTATTTGGTTTTGATTTTTCAGACTGCAGACTGATATATTTCTTCATAAATTTGGAGGTCCTTTGACACTATAAATATATACCCTAGTTATTAATTGAATAGTCTCTTAATTCATAGAACCTATCTAAAAGCTAAAAAAAATACTTAAAATTTTTAAAATTTTGAATTGGTTCTTGATCTTTGGTATGTTGGAAAGGGCTTGTTGTTTGTGGGCTTAATCAAAAAAATATTGTTTTTAGTGTTAACAGTTTTATGAAAATTACCATGACTATAATAATTTCTACAAAATTAAGCATTTGGTGCTTAAATTAAGCTGGTGGCTCAGCAGGTAAAGAATCTGCCTGCAGTGAAGCAGATGAGAATTCCGTCCCTGGGTCAGGAATACCCCTGGAGGAGGAAATGGCAGCCCACTCCAGTATTCTTGACTGGAGAATTCCATGGACAGAGGAGCCTGGTGGGCTACAGTCCATGGGGTCGCAAAGAGTCAGACAGATGAGTGCGCACACACAAGCTCAGTTCCTATTAAAAATTTTTTTGTTGGATGTGAATTCTGATTTCAGGTAGCTAATTTAAATTTCATTCTTTTTTGACTGTTTAGAGGAAACTGGTTTTATCAAATTCACTTTGCTAAATATGTTTCCTAATACTGTATCAGTAGTACGTGCTGTGCTAAATCACTTCAGTTGTATCTGACCCTTTATGACCGTAGCCCTCCAGGCTCCTCTGTCCATGGGATTCTCCAGGCAAGGATACTGGAGTGGGTTGCCATGCCCTTCTCTAGGGGGTCTTTCTTACCCAGAGATCGAACCCAAATCTTTTTGTCTCCTGCATTGGCAGGCGGGCTCTTTACCACAAGTGCCACCTGGGAAGCCCTGTCAGTAGTATACCTTTAGTTTAAAATTTATCCATGCTATTTTCAAAGACAGAAAAGGGTAAAGTTAAATATTTTACCACGATTTACAAGAGTTTCACAGTAACGTGCTATCTGCGTAAAATTAAAAAAACAAAACAAAAAGCATAGTGTATTGGTATGTAGAACAGAGTATTTGCATTGATTTGGTTTGTTGACATTGACTAAATCAGTGGTGTGTCTGTGTGTAATACGTATTAGGAATAGTGACTCTGCTCTTAGCTGGGTACCTACTACAATGTGATAACATACCTTAGATTATGTGCCTATTAAAATGAAATGTAATCTTACCAAAACAATAGGATTGTGTTTTACAAGAAAATATTTTAGTATATCGGTTTAAATAAAACTAACAAAGTAAAATATTTAAGTTAATCTAGAGTAAAATGTTTCAGTTCATCAGTTACACAAGCCAAGATTAATTAGTTTTTAATAGCCTCCTGTGGCCAGTGGCTACTATATTGGATAGCACAGCTCTTATTGTCATTTTCTTTGACAGAAATTGACAATGAAGGTGTGATTGAACCAGACACTGATGCACCTCAAGAAATGGGAGATGAAAATGTAGAGGTAAAGTCAATGGCTTATTTTCTATTTGCTGTCAGGACTGTGAAAGCTTACCTGTTGCAGTTATGATCTGTTTCTCCTAGGAAAAGGGCATGTTAAATCTTACTCTGACTTAAGGCATCTAGGAAAGCATTTGTTACTTAAAATATTTGGGAAAACTCCCTGTATTTTTTATCATACTCGAACAAAATGCTTGCTTTCTGTTAACCTGTTTCAGTTTCGCCTCTGGTTGAACTGCTCTTGAAACTATAGAGTTCACCTCACATTTATTTCTACAAGTGAAATTGCCTGTTAAAATGGGATATCTAGTACCAGTTGTTTTCTAAAATGATTTTGTCACAACACACTGTATTAATCTCAAGGTGGTGAAAATTGATTCTTGGGAGGTGGGTCTTGAAAAAAACCTTTAGGTGTTACAGTGGTTCAGATCAGATCAGTCGCTCAGTCGTGTCTGACTCTTTGCGACCCCATGAATCGCAGCACGCCAGGCCTCCCTGTCCATCACCAACTCCCGGAGGTCACTCAGACTCAGATCCATCGAGTCAGTGATGCCATCCAGCCATCTCATCCTCTGTCGTCCCCTTCTCCTCCTGCCCCCAATCCCTCCCAGCATCAGAGTCTTCTCCAATGAGTCAACTCTTCGCATGAGGTGGCCAAAATACTGGAGTTTCAGCTTTAGCATCATTCCTTCCAAAGAAATCCCAGGGCTGATCTCCTTCAGAATGGACTGGTTACAGTGGTTAGTGGTATCCAAAGATCATAACACATTAACGTGTATGGAGTATGTTTGCACAAATAAAATGGAGGAGGTGACAAGTAAGGGGGAAATGCCTAGTAAACTTTTTTGGGGGTTGATAATGAAATGAAGCTAGAGAAACAGTGTAATATACTAATCATAGCTTAAAAGATTGATCCAGGCCCTCATCACTACTTAATATTGTCATATTTCAACATTGCCATACTTACTGTGTAAAATGGTGGTGGTCATCTCAGTGTGTCTATGTTTATAATATTTTGTATCTATCCTACTTGGGATTTACTAGGCATCTTAAATCCTAGGGTGCTTAACTTTTTTTTTAAGCTCTGGAGTATTTACAGCTAGTATCTCTTTCAAAAATGGCTTCTTTCCCATTCTTTTTACTATCATTCAGGAGCCATAGTTAGATACACATTAGACCTTTTCATCGTTAAGTTCCATCTCTTTAACACTCTGATGAATTATGTATGCTTTCTTTGTCTAATCAGCTATTCTATCAAAGTTGGAATTTGAATGCTTGTTTTTCATTTTGATATTTTCACTTTGATTTTTATTTTAAAGACAACTTGGTTATTTATAAGTGTCTTGCTCCTTACTCATTTTCAGATCTTGTCTTAATAGTCTCAAAACACATTAAATTCTTTTATCAGATTGTTTTGCTGGTCTTATTCTCCTGCTGTCTTTCCTGACTCTTGCTCATTGAGGTACTTTGTTTATTGTAGTTCACGCGCAAGAGAGAGACTGTGTGTGTTTGTGGATGTTTTATGGAAAGCTTTTGAGGCCTAAATAGAAGGTGTGTTTCTCCGGAGAGGGATATGTTTGCTTCCATCAACACTCTGATTTGGTGCTACTGACTCAAGGGCCACTTTAAATTTTCATGGTTTTTTCCTTGCATGTTTAACTACACAAGTAATGTGACTGGTTATGATTTTCAGTGGAGATTTCTTTTTCTTTTCACTACACAGCCCTCCCTCTTTGCACAGGTGTATTTTTGTAATAGGCATTTGGGGTTCCCAACTGGTTTTGGAGGCTGTCTGAACAGGCAGCATACATTTGTGTCACCTGAATCTAGACTTTGGTTCATGTGTCCTGCACTATCTTCAAAAACAGAATTGCACAGTCACCAGGTTTGATACCTTCCACAGTGTGAAAAGCAGATGGAGTGCCTGGCACCTGGCTGACTTTCATGTCTTCATTTAGTCTTGTTCTTTGAGGATTTCTACATTCTTTCTACATTCATCTAGGTCATAGATGGCTTTTGAAAGGTGTGCTTTAGACTTGTTCAGAGTATCGTGTGTACCATATTGCCATAAACTGAAGTCATCTTTTTGCAAATTATCCTGGCTGTGCAGGATGTCTTACTATCTGACAAGTGTGTTTTCCTTTGTTCTTTTTAAAAGGGTTTTTTAGTTTGTCCAAAACTTGTATGAATTGTTGGAATTGCTTTGAATTTATTGAGTAACTTAGGGTTAGATTGATGTAGTCAATAGATTTTTCATGAGTATAGTGTTCATGTGTGTCCTTTAACAGAATTTTATCTCTCACTCCTTCCCCTCCCTTGAAAGTCTTGTGTGCTCTTAGAATGGTATTCTCTTCTATTGTATTTTAGAATTGACTTTTACAGATGTGGAAGAACTCTGGGTTTATATTTTATGTAGTTTTTGTTTCTGAGAACTTCATTGAATTGTCCTAGCAAATCTAATAACTTGTCAGTTCTATTGGGTTTTCTAGGTATAAAGACAGCTTGGTATTTTCCTTCCAGTTTTTAAATCTGTCAAATCATTTTCTTAATGAATTAGCCAGCGTATTTTATAGTGATGTGATAGAGTGAATTTTTGTTTGTTAAATTGCTTCTTGTAGGACATTTGCTATGTTTTTGTCATTAATAATCTTTGTAGTGTCACCATCTTTTTTTTTTTTTTTTTTGTAGTGTAAACATCTTGTACAGTGTCCTGTTCTATCTAGTATAGGTGCTCATGGATGGTTATTGGACCAAAAGAATGAGACATTTTTCTTGTGAAGATTCAAGCCTCTTAGGAACTAACTTTTTCACTTGTGAGGAGACTGGGTTTTATAGTACAGACATGCTTCCAAGATATTGTGAGTTAGGTTTCAGACCCTTAGGTTAAGTGAGTCACACAAATTTTTTTGAGCATACAAGAAGTTTTCTTGACACTATACTGTAGTCTGTTAAGTGTGCCATAGCATTATGTCTTTAAAAATGTGCATACCTTAATTTAAAAGTACTTTATTGCTAAAAAAAAAATTGGCCATCTGAGGCTTCAGCAAGTCATAGTAGTAACATCACAGATCACCATAGCAAATACAACACAAAGTGAGCAAGTGCTGTTGGAAAAATACCTCCTGTAGACTCCTAGGGTTGCCAAAACCCCTCAGTTTGTAAAAGGTGCAATGTTCTTTTGCAAAGTACAATTAAAAAAAAAGCTATGCCTATACTTGTGAATAACTAGAAAAGATTTGAAAAAACTAAGGTGGGAAAAAACTGCTGTGATCGGGATGGAGGGAAGCAAAATTCATGTCTAGGGCAGATAGGGAGTAAAATTTATTGTTCAGTATGAAAGATTAAAATGTATCCTGTACAATTTCTTACTAATTATTTATCATAATTATCCTCTTTATTCCCTGAAGACCAGAGACGAATGAATGAAAATGGGAGTTGTGATTACTACACCCCTAAGAAAATCCAAATTGTTTCCTCTTTCTCTTTGCTTTTCTGCTGAATTGATCTTCAATTTCCCCCTAGATAACTGAGGAGATGATGGATCAGGCAAATGATAAAAAAGTGGCTGCCATTGATGCCCTAAATGATGGTGAGTGTTATTTTTTTTCTCTTTGCTATATTTCTGTAGTAGTCTGAATATTCTCTTCTCTAACTTTCTGCTACAGTAACTGCTAATAATAGGAAAGTGAAAGGGAATTTGAATTTTTTGAGTATTTTGTGCTGGAGAAGAAAGTGTCCTGTTCTCCACTCAGGTCTTGCCCATTGATAGAGAGGCTGAAATGAGCACTCAAGTATCATTATCTTGCCTCAGAGTGTGAACAGATCCTGATTGTCACTCCAAGACTGTGCTTTCCTGACTATAGTTTAGTGTTTTTCCCCTGACAAGAGGCTTTTAAAAGGTGGATGACTTCATCCCAAAGGGTATTAGATCAGTGAGCCTCAACTTTTTACATAGTAAGATCAGATCAGATCAGTTGCTCAGTCGTGTCTGACTCTTTGCGACCCCATGAACCGCAGCACGCCAGGCCTCCCTGTCCATCACCAACTCCCGGAGGTCACTCAGACTCACATCCATCGAGTCAGTGATGCCATCCAGCCATCTCATCCTCTGTCGTCCCCTTCTCCTCCTGCCCCCAATCCCTCCAGCATCAGAGTCTTCTCCAATGAGTCAACTCTTCGCATGAGGTGGCCAAAATACTGGAGTTTCAGCTTTAGCATCATTCCTTCCAAAGAAATCCCAGGGTTGATCTCCTTCAGAATGGACCAGTTGGATCTCCTTGCAGTCCAAGGGACTCTTAAGAGTCTTCTCCAACACCACAGTTCAAAAGCATCAATTCTTCGGCGCTCAGCCTTCTTCACAGTCCAGCTCTCACATCCATACATGACCACAGGAAAGACCATAGCCTTGACTAGGCGAACCTTTGTTGGCAAAGTCACGTCTCTGCTTTTGAATATGCTATCTAGGTTGGTCATAACCTTCCTTCCAAGGAGTAAGCGTCTTTTAATTTCATGGCTGCAGTCACCATCTGCAGTGATTTTGGAGCCCAGAAAAATAAAGTCTGACACTGTTTCCACTGTTTCCCCATCTATTTCCCATGTAGTGATGGGACCAGATGCCATGATCTTCGTTTTCTGAATGTTGAGCTTTAAGCCAACCTTTTCACTCTCCACTTTCACTTTCATCAAGAGGCTTTTGAGTTCCTCTTCACTTTTCTGCCATAAGGTTGGTATCATCTGCATATCTGGGGTTATTGATATTTCTCCTGGCAATCTTGATTCCAGCTTGTGTTTCCTCCAATCCAGCATTTCTCATGATGTACTCTGCATATAAGTTAAATAAACATGGTGACAATATACAGCCTTGACGTACTCCTTTTCCTATTTGGAACCAGTCTGTTGTTCCATGTCCAGTTCTAACTATTGCTTCCTGACCTGCATACAAATTTCTCAAGAGGCAGATCAGGTGGTCTGGTATTCCCATCTCTCTCAGAATTTTCCACAGTTTATTGTGATCTACACAGTCAAAGGCTTTGGCATAGTCAATAAACCAGAAATAGATGTTTTTCTGGAACTCTCTTGCTTTTTCCATGATCCAGCGGATGTTGGCAATTTGATCTCTGGTTCCTCTGCCTTTTCTAAATCCAGCTTGAACATCAGGAAGTTCATGGTTCACATATTGCTGAAGCCTGGCTTGGAGAATTTTGAGCATTACTTTACTAGTGTGTGAGATGAGTGTAATTGTGCGGTAGTTTGAGCATTCTTTGGCATTGCCTTTCTTTGGGATTGGGATGAAAACTGACCTTTTCCAATCCTGTGGCCACTGCTGAGTGTTCCAAATTTGCTGGCATATTGAGTGCAGCACTTTCACAGCATCATCTTTCAGGATTTGGAATAGCTCCACTGGAATTCCATCACCTCCACTAGCTTTGTTCATAGTGATGCTTTCTAAGGCCCACTTGACTTCACATTCCAGGATGTCTGGCTCTAGGTCAGTGATCACACCATCATGATTATCTGGGTCGTGAAGCTCTTTTTTGTACAGTTCTTCTGTGTATTCTTGCCACCTCTTCTTAATAACTTCTGCTTCCGTTAGGTCCATACCATTTCTGTCCTTTATCGAGCCCATTTTTGCATGAAATGTTCCTTTGGTATCTCTGATTTTCTTGAATAGATCCTTAGTCTTTCCCATTCTGTTGTTTTCCTCTATTTCTTTGCATTGATCGCTGAAGAAGGCTTTCTTATCTCTTCTTGCTATTCTTTGGAACTCTGCATTCAGATGTTTATAGCTTTCCTTTTCTCCTTTGCTTTTCGCTTCTCTTCTTTTCACAGCTATTTGTAAGGCGTCCCCAGACAGCCATTTTGCTTTTTTGCATTTGTTTTCCATGGGGATGGTCTTGATCCCTGTCTCCTGTACAATGTCATGAACCTCATTCCATAGTTCATCAGGCACTCTATCAGATCTAGGCCCTTAAATCTATTTCTCACTTCCACTGTATAATCATAAGGGATTTGATTTAGGTCATACCTGAATGGTCTAGTGGTTTTCCCTACTTTCTTCAATTTCAGTCTGAATTTGGCAATAAGGAGTTCATGGTCTGAGCCACAGTCAGCTCCTGGTCTTGTTTTTGCTCATTGTATAGAGCTTCTCCATCCTTGGCTGCAAAGAATATAATCGATCTGATTTCCGTGTTGACCATCTGGTATATGTATAACAATAATGTATATGTATAACAAAATGTATAACAATGTATAGCAATAAAAATGTATATGTATAACAAAATGTATAACAACAAATTATTTATTAACTGGGTACTAAGCAGACCCCTTCATAACTGTGGTGTAGTGTCACAATGCCATTGTTGAATAGATGCTGTTGTATAATGCTGTTGTGCATTTGGACTTCATCCATCAACTTAGATGACTAAAGTTTTATTTTAAAATGGTTTCCAGGCCATCAGGGAAGGCCCTAGAATGAGTTCAGTGCTGACTGTTATTCAGGTTCCTTTATACTATTGCAGTTACCTTAATCGGTCGTCTACCTGAAACGTCTCTGTTGCTTTCTGTTCACTGTTCCTAGGTTATTCTTACCCTTAGAACTTGTTTTTATTGTTACACACTCCTTTGCTTGTAACCTGCAATTAACTTTTGCATACATTTTGAAGATAATTATAGCATTAGACCTGCTAAAGTCAGATCCCATATTTGCCATCCCAGGCTTGTTCTCTTTTTGAATATTAATCTTCCATTCTCACTTTCCTTCACTGTTCCTTTACTTGTGCTTTACTGCTTCTGTATAAAGGTCTTCTTCACCTATTTCAACTTTTAATTTGTACCCAGCAATTTGTCCCAGCCACTTCTCTTCCTGACCATTCCTTTTCCACAATAATCTTTTCTTAATTGTCCTGCCCCCTAGGATTTCTGTTTACCTAACAGAATGAGGAGTGGTTAGATTCTAGATACATTTTAAAAGTAGAGACAGAGGGGTTTTGGTTTCAGATTGTGCAGTCAAGAATAACTGCAAGAATTGGGGCTTGAGGGTAGATGAGTTTCCAGACTGCAAGCTCATGTTTTTATAGAGTTGGTGGAACAGAGCTACGCCCATTGATGTTTTGTTGGAGGCTGCTTTCCCACTAAAACTGCAGAGCTGAATAGTTACGATTGTTAGTCTGCAAAGCCTGAAAATTATTAAATGACCCTTTCTGGAAAATGTTGCTGACCTCTAGACTGAATGAAGGAGCCGTTTATAAAGTCAAAATCTTTGTCTCTAATATATTTACTTGTGTTTATAAAGTCAAAATCTTTGTCTCTAATATATTTACTTGTGTTATCCTATTATATATATAAAAAGTGTTTAGTTGAGAATATAGGGTAGGGGAATAGATTTGGAGATGGGGTAGGAATTAAGAATTTCATTTTGAACGTGGTAGATGTGAATTGCTTGTTAGACATCCAAATCTAACTTCTAATAGACATCTGTAGGAGTAACTGATAAGACAGAACATTTTTCTGCATTGTTTCATGAGTTCTGTTAAGGTCCTTAACACTTTAGTTAACTGGGTAAGGATTTTTCATAGTGAATTGTGGCCTTTACTTTTAAATTGTTTGTTTTGTCTCACTAGTTTCCTGTGTATTATGTTTATTTATTAACTGACTTTACTGAAGGTACTAATAAACAAAAGAAGCCAACTATGAGAATGGGATACTGAAAATGAATTTAAAATACGGGTATGGTCTCTCGTCAGTTCTAGTCCACACACCCCCTTTTTTTTGGACTTGTGAACCATCTCTGTTATGTATAGTTTATTGGTCTCTGATATGTTTAGTTTTTTTTTTTTAATTTCTATATCAGCCTCATGAATGTAGTATGGGTACTTTTTCCCTTTATAAGTTTAATTTTATCCTTTTAATGGATAGAAGGAAATTAATTAATGGAATCAAATTGCCTTAGCCTTTGATTTTATCTTAATTTAAAAAGTAAGTCCTACCAAGAGTGTGGTATTCTGATATTTTTAAGGGGGTTGTGTTCCCCAAAATTGTCTCTTGTTTTGGATAACTACAGTATAGGTCTAGTAAAGATTTGCTTTGAAGAGCTACTTTTGTGTATTAATTTAGAAACTAGTCTTCTACTGGACTAAGGGAATGTGAAAGGCTAATAAAAGAGATAAACAGTTAATATTTTTTATCCACTATTTCTCAATAATCTTGTTTCACTTTAGGTGAACTACAGAAAGCCATTGACTTGTTCACAGATGCCATTAAGCTAAATCCTCGTTTGGCTATTCTGTATGCCAAGAGAGCCAGGTGAGAAATCTAAATAAAAGAGTTAATTTCTGCTTATTTGTTTAGATAGAATTGCTTCTATGGCAGTCCTAAAGATGTTATTGTTTGAAATGAATACTTTTTAATACCAAACTTGTTTTTTAGTGTCTTCATCAAACTACAGAAGCCAAATGCTGCCATCCGAGACTGTGACAGAGCTATTGAAATAAATCCTGATTCAGCTCAGCCATACAAGTGGCGAGGGAAAGCACACAGGTAAATAACAGAACCTAGTTATTGTCAGAGCTCTTTAAACTTAAAATCTGGTATTTTAATATACCTTCTTTTTATTAAAAAAAAAAAAAAGAAACCTAATGTGGTACATGCTTAATATGTAAAACTGAGAGACTCTATGTCATACAGAAAAGTAAGAAAATAAGAATTCTTTTCACTTCTTCCACTCAATGAATATCAGTGTTAACGTCTTGGGCCACATGTAGCCAAGGATTTTTCTCAAAGTTATCTCTAAGAAAAGAGAGTAACTTTATATAAGTGTCTTACAAACTTTCTCTTATTTTAAGACTTTGTCATTGTAACTTAACATTAAACAACCAGTATATTATGGAAGAAGGAATACAGTAGCTTAAAACTACTTCAATCACTGCTCGGTAATATGAACTATCAAATAAAGGAGAAAATAAATGAATTTCACCCAGATTAGTAATCAGACCTGAAAGCAAAGTTTAATATATGGATAAGTCTTTGTGGTTTGGGGTGAAATGTCCTATGTTGCTTACATTTTACTGGATTGGAAAAGTTCTGTGCTTCAAGGGCGGGTGCAGATGGAGATGAACATGCTTGGGATCTATTGTATTAGGTGACTCAGTAAAGTAGCTCTAATGATTATGAAGACAGTGTTAAAGATAGAGGTAAAAGATTGGAAAATTGTTATTAATGCTCTGAGTATATGAAAGGTCATGCATTGCTGTGGATTGTCTTGAAGACCCCATTCGTCTTTGAGCATTTCTTTGTCTTCTGGTACAAGAACTCATTCTGTACTTTGACTTGGAATAGACCATTTCTTCAAGAAATCATGGTTTATTTTAGTGGGACTATTTTGTGGAAAACTGAAGTTTGGCCACTAGGTATGTTTATTGTTTCCAGGATATCATCACTGTCATTTCAGTTAACTTAAAAAAATAATGTTCTTGGAGTGAAAAGTTTAAAAATTTTGAGTTTATACTGACATTTTCAATTAAAATTCAGTGTTAAATGTTTTCCTTTTGTATTTTTTGACAATATTCTCCTAGAATCATGCCTTAAAAATAATACACCCTTTAAGTGGGGTTTGTTTTTTTTTTTTGGTAGTTTTTTCTCATCCTTAGAATACATCTCACTTAAGATATAGTCAAAATACTATTTTAAAAATTACTTGCTTAAATTTTTCCTGCATGGTTAATGTTATCAATGTGATTAACAAGTAGCCTCTTTTTATTTCTGTTTGTGTTCAGGGTTAGGGCTTGCTTTATTTCTGTCCTTTCTTATTTGAGTATGTGAAACATTTGCATGTTTAAAGAGTCAAAATTGAGTTAATAGGTATACCCAGAGAAGTCTCATTTCCATTGCTATCCTCCATTTGGAGAATCCCATGGACAGAGGAGCCTGGTGGGCTACGTCCATGGAGTCGTAAAGAGTCGGACACAACTGAGCGACTTCACTCACTCACTCACCAAACTTAGTTTCTTATTCATCTTCTGTTTTAAATAAAATGTGTACACATGTATTGTTCCCTATCTCATATAGAAGGTAGCATGTTAAATACACATCATGTTAACCGTTTTTGTTTCTTTGTTTTTGAGGGGCAAGGGCTCATGTTCACCACAGATGGGAGGCCATTTGGGGAGAAGGTGGCAGGTGGCACAGCCACCTTATACAGCATGCCATACTGGTCCACTGTCAGACCAGTGATGGCCTCGGCTCCATTGCCCCCCAGGCTGACTCTGGCTCTGCCGGCCACCACAACCCCTGGGGACCATTCAGAGGCATCACTGGAGGGTGTGTGGTTAGTTGAGCAAAGCTGGTGGTTCTCCCCATATCCTTGTTGGTCAGGGGAAGGTCTCTTTTCGTGGAGGGCATTCCCGACTCCTCTCATGAACAGATTTCATACGCTTTGTGGTGTTCCTGGATCCTGGAAAGGGTCGGCTTACTCCTTGGGGCGTCAGAAGGGGCTTCTTTGTGACTGCCTTGAACCCCTCTGTGCTGTTGGCTGGAGCGACCACATGTGAGCTTCCAGTGGGGCTTCTGAGCAGCTGTAATAAGAAGCAGTGTCCTCCCCACTGGCTTGGGAGCCAGCCCATCTTAACGGCGCTCCCTGGGCGGCTCCTGCTGGTTCTGGAGCCGCCGCAACAGAGACCGCGGCCATCCCTAGCCCCGGAGCCACCCTACACCCCTTAACTCTGTTTTTGATGAGTTGAAAGTTGTGCCTTTACATAATTTTTTAAAATATATTCTGAATTAAAAAGAATTTTTTTTAAAGTTTTTAAACGTTTTTTAGTAAAACAGCTTCCCGGTTACCATAGAGGAAATAAACTCATACTAAATTTTTATAGAGTGGAAATGTAATAATTAGTTCATGAAAATTTGTAGTTCATTATCTAACTTAAACCTCTTCTGTTACAGTCCTTTTTTTATAAGAAAGACACTGTGCTACATAAATGAATATGGATAAAGGCCTCCAAAAATTACTTTAAATCTGTTTCAGACTTCTGGGCCATTGGGAAGAAGCTGCCCATGATCTTGCCCTTGCCTGTAAGCTGGATTATGATGAAGATGCTAGTGCAATGCTGAAGGAAGTTCAACCAAGGGTATGTTAAAGGAAGGGAAAGTCATTATGGTGATACTCCTTGGCTCTATTACTTAACCCTTGGCAGTAAATTTACTGCAGATGGAAAGAACCATTAGAAGTTATAATCTGTAATCACTTAAATTTGTGTTGAATTCAGGAACTCTCATTGAGTTTTCATGCTTTAATTTCTCATGCAGTTACTTACAGCAAGCTCGGCAGGACTGCAAAGTTATAACCAGAAAGTTAGAAATGGTAAAGGGGGCATCAACTTTATAGCAAAGGAGAAAACAGAAAATCTAGAAAATGTGACCCGAGATTGAGTCTAGTCTGTCTGTATTTCTGTCTAAAATTGTTAGTTAAAATAACTTAGTGTATCTATATGGCAAATCTTTCCTTTTGTGTGAAATTCCACTCTGAAGAATTTACTCTCAAAGACTTAAGATAGTGGAAATTTTACTAAATTTAATCTGTCAGATTTTCTTTCTTTTTGTAACAGGGCTAAATTAACAAGGTTATTGAGTGAAATATTTTAGAACACAAAGTTTTTAAATAATTATGAAGAAGCTAAAGTAACAGTTGAATATGAATCTTACATTTCTATTCTATGAATAAATGCTAGATTCCAGGTATTTGACATGTACTGTGTACTAGTGCCTGGTTGATTCTTATAGTTAAAACTAACATACTCCTCTTCCTTACCCCTTCATTTGATTGATGAGGAAAACTTAAGTATAATTAAACTGTGGGAAATAACTGCTATATGTGTTCCCAGTCTCTGCCTTCCCATGGCAGGTATCGGGCAAGAATTGTCATGCAATCTGACATCTCTTTATCATCTTTGCACTAGTTAATTGTTTGAAATTTTTAACACTCCTCTAACTTTAAATCCTAGCCTCTTTTCTCTGGGTCACAGTTGATAAGCCTCTTCTGTGTTTAATCACTCAGTCGTGTCCTACTCAAAATTTTTAGACCCTGTGGACTGTAGCCCACCAGGCTCCTCCCTCCATGGGAATTCTTCAGGCGAGCATACTGGAGTGGGTTGCCATGTCCTCCTCCAGGGAATCTTCCCAGCCCAGGATTCAAACCCAGGTCTCCTGCACTACCGGCAGATTCTTTACCGTCTGAGCCACCAGGGAAGCCCAAAAATACTGGAGTTGGTAGCCTGTCCCTTTTCCAGGGGATCTTTCCGATCCAGGAATCAAGCTGGGGTCTCCTACGTTGCAGGCAGATTCTTTAGCAGCTGAGCTGCCAGGGAAGCCCACTCACCTCATCATTGAGGTTCTAAGTCTCCCTTCTTGGGAAACTAAGAAGATCTGCTGCCTGCACGTGAACTGTAGCTGCCCAAACATGGTTGCCTCGTCACACCCTTTAATGGTGGCCCCATTAACCCAAAATTTATCCACTGTCTCCTTGTGCCTGAGTTAGGTCTTTTTCTGTAAGATAAACCTAATTTTTCAGAACTGTGTGTTAAGTTTAATCTTTCCCGAAAGAAAAATAATTCTTTAACAAAACCATTGATTTGTGTTGACCTTATTCCATTTTCAGAGAAGACATTTTTCTGTAACTGTTTCTTTGCTAGGCCCAGAAAATTGCTGAACATCGGAGAAAGTACGAGCGAAAACGTGAAGAGCGTGAGATCAAAGAAAGAATAGAAAGGGTTAAGAAGGCTCGGGAAGAACATGAGAGAGCCCAGAGGGTAAGATTTCTGTACCTAAACCATTAAAGAGAAATATAGATTAGACTTTTTTGGATATCATTCTAATTCCTGGCTTTTTTAAAATAAAAAGAGCTGGCTGCAGTTCTATAGGATAGTGATACTACTTAAAAGGAGGTTTTCCTTCCCTTCATTACTTAGTCTTCAAGTTCTTAAGTGAGTTTTTATAGCACCAATTTATATCCTTGCTTGTGTTCTCCTAAAATCAAGACTTCTTCCTGGCCAGGTAATTAATGTAAAACTTGACAGTATTATTTGCTTTGTTTAGAATGCATGCCCTGGTATTTTAAGTTTTATGATTCCTTCTGTTTTTTATTTTTATTTATTTTTATTTTTTTATATATATATTTTTTTAATTTTGCTTAACTTTACAATATTGTATTGCTTTTACCATACATCGAGATGGATCCGCCACCAGTATACACGTGCTCCCCATCCTGAACCCTCCTCCCTCCCCCCTCCCCATACCATCCCTCTCGTCCCAGTGCGCCAGCCCCAGGCATCTGTTATCGGGCATCGTACCTGGACTGGCGACGATTCCTTCTGTTTTAGTAGTGAATTCATAGCTATTTAAAAATGACTCATTACTTTTTAGTTTTAGTTCCAAGTCAAAAATACCACTTAAAATCATTACCAAAAGTTATGCTAAGTTGCTTCAGTCATGTCCACTACTGTGGCCTGCCAGGCTCCTCTGTCCATGGGATTCTCCAGGCGAGAATACTGGAGTGGGTTGCCGTGCCCTCCTCCAGGGGATCTTCCCGACCCAGAGTTTGAACCTGCTCTTATGTCTACTGCATTGGCAGGCAGGTTCTTTACCACTAGCTTCCACCTGGGAAGCCCACCAAAAGTAATAATTTCCTCATTGAGAATCCAATTGAAAATTGGTTTTTTGAGGGATGGGATGTTGTCTTTAGCCCAGTATTGCCTTTTGAAGCTTGTCATTCTTGTACCTCCTCTAGCTAGTTTATTTTACAGTTTTTTTCATGGTTTGTATGGATAAGGTAGGCATGGACAGCAGACTTCTTACTATGTAATTTATTTCCTTTTCATATTAAAGGAGGAAGAAGCCAGAAGACAATCAGGATCTCAGTATGGCTCTTTTCCAGGTATTTTGAAAGAAAAATTAAAATTTCTAATATTGTAGATAATGGGGGATTATTGTCATTTTGGGGCTCAGGTGTGTATATTGTATTTAGTACCATTAGTCCCTGGGAAAGTTTCATTCTTGGTAAAATTTTGTTATTGGAAATACAGTGTATTATTTTCCTACAAGCCTTGAATAGTAGCAGTGCAAGTGTTAGTCACTCAGAGGTGTCCAACTCTTTGCGACCCCATGGACTGAAGCCTGCAAGGCTCCTTCTGTTCATAGGATTCTCCAGGCAAGAGTAGTGGAGTGGGTTGCCATTCCCTTCTCAAGGGGATCTTCCCAACCCAGGGATCAAACCTGGGTCTCCTACATTGCAGGCAGGTTCTTTACTTTCTTTACTGTCTGAGCCACCAGCAGAGGCCTCTGCAATACAGGTAGAAGAGCTGTCTAAAAGGCACTCAGTATATTTTTGGATACTTTCTGAATTGAGGCAGTGTGACGTTTATGTTTGTTATGACTAGTGCATTTTCTTGGCAAAACTCTATTAGTCTTTGCCCTGCTTCATTCCGTATTCCAAGGCCAAATTTGCCTGTTACTCCAGGTGTTTCTTGACTTCTACTTTTGCATTCCAGTCCCCTATAATGAAAAGGACATCTTTTTTGGGTGTTAGTTCTTCATAGAACTGCTCAACTTCAGCTTCTTCAGCGTTACTGGTTGGGGCATAGACTTGGATTACTGTGACATTGAATGGTTTGCCTTGGAAACGAACAGAGATCATTCTGTCGTTTTTGAGATTGCATCCAAGTACTGCATTTCAGACTCTTTTGTTGACCATGATGGCCACTCCATTTCTTCTGAGGGATTCCTGCCCGCAGTAGTAGATATAATGGTCATCTGAATTAAATTCACCCATTCCAGATCAAATTGCCAATATCCGCTGGATCATGGAAAAAGCAAGAAGAGTTCCAGAAAAACATCTATTTCTGCTTTATTGACTATGCCAAAGCCTTTGACTGTGTAGATCACAATAAACTGTGGAAAATTCTGAAAGAGATGGGAATACCAGACCACCTGATCTGCCTCTTGAGAAATCTGTATGCAGGTCAGGAAGCAACAGTTAGAACTGGACATGGAACAACAGACTGGTTCCAAATAGGAAAAGGAGTACGTCAAGGCTGTATATTGTCACCCTGTTTATTTAACTTATATGCAGAGTACATCATGAGAAATGCTGGACTGGAAGAAACACAAGTTGGAATCAAGATTGCTGGGAGAAATATCAGTAACCTCAGATACGCAGATGACACCACCCTTATGGCAGAAAGTGAAGAGGAACTAAAAAGCCTCTTGATGAAAGTGAAAGTGGAGAGTGAAAAAGTTGGCTTAAAGCTCAACATTGAGAAAACGAAGATCATGGCATCCGGTCCCATCACTACATGGGAAATAGATGGAGAAACAGTGTCAGACTTTCTTTTTCTGGGCTCCAAAATCACTGCAGATGGTGACTGCAGCCATGAAATTAAAAGACTCTTACTCCTTGGAAGGAAAGTTATGACCAACCTAGATAGCATATTCAAAAGCAGAGACATCACTTTGCCAACAAAGGTTCATCTAGTCAAGGCTATGGTTTTTCCAGTGGTCATGTATGGATGCGAGAGCTGGACTGTGAAGAGGGCTGAGCGCCGAAGAATTGATGCTTTTGAACTGTGGTGTTGGAGAAGACTCTCGAGAGTCCCTTGGACTGCAAGGAGATCCAACCAGTCCATTCTGAAGGAGATGAGCCCTGGGATTTCTATGGAAGGAATGATGCTAAAGCTGAAACTCCAGTATTTTGGCCACCTCATGTGAAGAGTTGACTCAGTGGAGAAGATTCTCATGCTGGGAGGGATTGAGGGCAGGAGGAGAAGGGGACGACAGAGGATGAGATGGCTGGATGGCATCACTGACTCAATGGATGTGAGTCTCCATGACCTCCAGGAGTTGGTGATGGACAGGGAGGCCTGGCGTGCTCCGATTCACGGGGTCGCAAAGAGTTGGACACAACTGAGCGACTGATTTGATCTGACGTTTATGTAAAGATGAAGACGTTTTTTTTGAGTTTGTCATTGTAATGGGGAATTGGCAGCTTCAAAGTAACTAGCTTTCTTATGAAGGGTTATAGAGGCAGCTACACACCACCTCTCTACTTAGAATTTACATGATCAGAGGCTATAAAAGGTAACTGCTATTGTGAAAGATCATGTGCTGGCAACTAAAAAAGGGGGTGGGGATGACTTGGAGCAAAAGCAAGAAAATAAATTTTAGCTCATGGCTTACTTTTTGTTTATAAGTTAATACCTCATATCAGGTTCCTTGTTTTAGAAAATGACCACTAATGTGGGCTAGCGCTTGAGATAATTTTTTGTGTGATGGGTTTTATTACATAGATTTGACAAGCAGACTGGCTCACTGTTGTTGCCTTGGGTCAGTAATTTTTGTGGAGACTAGTTAAGTCACAGCAGCATAAGAAGCTAGAAGTTGTTTTCAGGTCTCCTTATCTGATTAGGTCTCCTTACCTGTGATTGTTAGTTATTTATGGGCATGTTTGAATTGTTGAGACAGATGGAAATCACTTTGTTGTATATATTTCTTTAGAGTAGCTTTACTTATAATGACTTGATCCATAGAATATGTTAATGTTACCTGTATTTCTCTTTAGGATGTCCCTGTGTTATTATAGTGTGTTAATTGTGATTTTAGAATATCTCCAGTGAATGGAAAGATTTATGGTAGTGAAAACTTGAGTAGAAAAATTTGAGTTTATAATCTAAAAATATACTAGAATTAGACTGTTTTTTGTTAGAACTTTATTTTTTCAGAAATTTTGATGCAATTTGGGTGAAGATTTAAAAATCCATAGGCTTTTTTTCTTTACTCCTTTAATTTTGGCCACGTTGTGTGGCTTAAAGGATCTCAGTTCCCTGACCACGGATTGAACCCAGGCCACGGCAATGAAAACATCAAATCCTAACCACTAGATCACCAGGGAACTTGCAAAAATCCACAACTTTTTATAACATGTATTTAGGGTAGTTGTTGAAGGAATAACTGCTTAGAAGAATATAGTTTTTAAGAAGAAAAAAACACGAATTAACTTTAAATTGAAACAGATGAATAATATTAAAGACTGAGAAGATACAAGATGACTTATTACACTTTTTAATTTTATTCTTTTTAAAAAAATACTTATTTTTAATTGCAGGATGATTGCTTTACAATGTTGTATCAGTTTCTGCCACATATCAACATTGGGGTGTGTTCTGTCACTCAGTCGTGTCTGACTCTGCGACTTCATGCACTATAGCCCACCAGGCTCCTCTGTCCATCAGATTTCCCATGCGAATACCGGAGTGGGTTGCCATTTCCTTCTCCAATATCAACATTAGACTTTTTAATTTTATAATTCCAAGGGACTATTAGCTTTCTCTCTAGTTTTGTTACTAGGGAAAAAGTATTTACAGCCTTATTTTTAAAGAGAAAATTTGATGATAAAAATTACATCTTGTATCATCCAGTTTGAATGTTTAGACTAGTGTTCAGCAGCACCCTTGTTCTTTGTGCATGCACATGTGTTTTATCAGAATGAAATAATATACTCTCAGACTACTTGGGAATATGGTTGGTGTCTATACAGATCTCATTTATTCTTGCAGGCGGCTTTCCTGGAGGAATGCCTGGTAATTTTCCTGGAGGAATGCCTGGAATGGCAGGGGGAATGCCTGGAATGCCAGGAATGCCTGGCCTTAATGAAATTCTTAGTGATCCAGAGGTCCTTGCAGCCATGCAGGTAAGTCTTGGAAGAACAAAGTTGGAACTTTATATCATTAAAGCATTTCTTTCATAATTCTATGTGGGCACATATTAAGGTTACTCTGATAGCCATATTTTACTGAGCTGAATTTACCCAATAGCTTATTATGTAGTCGTGACATTCATTTTCTGTTTTTCAGAATGAGTAGTTTAAGTTTTTAAAAAGCAGTCTATAGGGAATACTCTGCAATAGTTGGTAATTATATCCAGTTGTCCTTTTCTTTGTATCAAAGTTGTATACTTTTTTTTCAATTGTCTTGAGTGACATAGTTGAGTTTGACTTTGAAGTGCGCATTAATAATTTTTTATGCTTCAGAGCTTGTCCAAATCTGAGTTGATTTAGCCATGAGGAAGATTGGAGGATGATTGCTTTCAGTGTTGTGTTTCTGCCGTATATCAGAACTATAGGTCTAAGAAATAGGATTTAGGATAATAAAATTGATGACCCATAGAATTTTTTTTAATACTACATATACCTTTCTTTGCAGGATCCAGAAGTTATGGTGGCCTTCCAGGATGTGGCCCAGAACCCAGCAAATATGTCAAAATATCAGAGCAACCCAAAGGTTATGAATCTCATCAGTAAATTGTCAGCCAAATTTGGAGGTCAAGCATAATGCCCTTCTGACATAAAGCCCTGCTGGAGGAAAAGCAACTTAGATCACCTAATGGATGTTGCAATAATACAAACCAGTGTACCTCTGACCTTCTCATGAAGAAAGCTGGGGTGCTTTGAAGATAATCCCTACCCCTTTGCCCCAAATGCAGCTGAAAACATTTTACAGCGGTTTGCCATTAGGGTATTCATTCAGATAATGTTTTCCTACTAGAAATTTAAAACTTTAAGCAATTTTTAAACCTTAAAAATATTTAAAATTAAAAAGGTGTATTAACCCCTACATTTTTCTTTACTAATGATTTTGATTTTTTCCTTTGAATTAATTAGACAAGTAAGATATATCAGTGTGGAAGATTTATTGTTAGAAGTTTGAGTGAAATAAAGATTTGTTAGTGGGAGGCAAATACAGCATTTAAATAGATAAAGTTTGAGTTGGACATATGGTTACTGAGGCATTTTGATTTGTCTTTTTAATTGCTTTGTTGTTACTATCTTAAATGATTTGATTCTGGAACTCTTGGGACCACCAGTATTGCAGTAGGACCTGGGGAGGGACTGGAAGTACTTGGCAGGGCAGCAGCTGTCTTACTACATTTTATATCACATGTTCCCTTGTGCACATGCAGTTAAATCTTACACTGTGGTGAAGGGATGGTTTTTATAATGCTGCAGTAAAATTGGATTACTTAGCTCTGTTCTTGTCTGATACCTAAAATAAATTGTTTCATATTTCCACATAGGGGAAATAAGGGAATGTTTTCCTTTCTGTATTTCTGTGTTTAAAAATGTCCTTTTCACATCAGAAAATGCCCAATTCTTTGTCTGCTTTTTCTGCTCATTTTCACAGTTTTTTCCTCCTACTCTTCTTGGGCTAAAGATAGTCCATTTCCATGAATACCACTGCTGTCATCATTCATAGCATAATTATACAGGCATATTTAATGCTGGGTTTAATATTTAATACAAACAGTGACTATGTAGGGTAATACCCATAATAACTTCAGTTTCTTACTTGGCGAAGAGATTTCATATTTAAGTGTTAGATTTTCTCTTTGGTGAAATCGTAACATATCAAAGGACCTTGGAAGAAGGGATTCCCTTTGATGTTTGGTCTCCTACTTAGGAAATACCTATTGTAGTTTGAGTTTATCTTGTAGTAGTAATCTTTAGAGAAGTTTGAATTAATTGATACACAGAGAGGGAAACTTGACTTCTTAATCACTGAAGAATTAATGAGATTCATGATGATTCTTCATTGTGGAGTTGTCAGCATTGTGAAAGATTCGTTGTTCTATTCAGTTTTTAAATACTGCAACTCTCTTTACTCCCCTTCCCTCTCTTCCAAGGATAAAGAAAATGATTTTCTGTTGTACATCCAATTCTTACATTAAATGAGATATGAGTCCAAGCACTGTTAACAGGAATTGCTAGGTTTCTACTTAACTATCTTTCAATGTAAAGTGTCAGTGTTTAACAGAAATTTCAAGGGTTGAGACCCCCTATACTTTGCTTATTTGAGGAATCAGTGGTGGGAGCAGTGAGGTAAATTCCATGGAACACATTTCTGAAATCATAAGTTAATTCAGGCTTCACCCTTTGCTGTATACAAGCAAATAGAAATGCATCAATGAAGTGAGAAAAAGCTGCTGATTGAGCATGCGTTTTAAACCCTTTACAAATACTCAGCGTATAAACCTGAATTTGAGCTTGCTGATGCTCTTTTTGTTAACGTGTGTTCTCAATTCTCAAAATCTCCAATGTGTGCTGTGAGTACTTCAGGACCAGCTACTGCTGGGTTTTTTATTTGATTAATACATGACCTAGGTATGTTCTAACATAAGTGGATAAAAGTGAAATTGTTTTTCTGAAAACGTATCCTGTGCTTTTAGATTTCTAAGTTAATATAAAGTACATACTTCCTTTCATTAGGAACTCAACATCATAACATCATTTCTAAACCAGAAATGTCCTTTTCTTGTGCCAATGAAGCTATAAAAAGGAAAAGTAAAGGAATTTTTTTCTGCTTAAAAATACATAGTTACTGGATATTTCTAGCTACATTAAAAATAAAGTATGGCTTCAAACTGAATATTGACTATTCCCACCACCGTCACTCCCCTTTTATTTCAGCACATGTCCTATATTTTTTATGTGTCTATCACTCATCCTAAGGTATTTTCTAAGCACAGTATACTTTAGATTATACAGTGTTGTTAAGAAGGAACCCTACAAATATATTCTTTTGATTAAAACAGAGCTTTACATATCCTTAGGTAGCAGTTCAGAGGTAAGCAGTTCTGCCATATTCAAAAACAGGAGAGGGCATCAAGGAAGCCTATGCTGAAATACTTTAAAAAATGGGAAACTAAACCTTGATTTGAAGGGCATTGGTTAAGGAATGTCACATCATTGGTTGTGATGAAGTGCTTACTAGTCCACTTGTAATGGGCCGTATAGTTATTCAGTCGTATCTGACTCTGAGCCCATGGACTGCAGCACGCCAGGCTTCCCTGTCCATCACCAACTCCCGGAGCCTGCTCAGACTCATGTCCATCGAGTTGGTGATGTCATCCGACAAATAAGGGACTGAAAAAAATTTAAAAAACTGGTGGAGTGATTTTAAAATTAAATGTGTAGCAATATTTATAACCAATAAAGCACACTTTAAATGAAATGCATGTGTTAAGTAGCCAACATAGTTAAGGATAGCTGATAAATCGAAACTGAAGAGGCATGTTGATTTGGCGAAAGCTTTAGAACTATGGCTTGTAAGTAGGTGGAACCAGAGTAGTGAAGAGGTAAATAGCATAAATGTGTATAAATACTATGAAAATCTGCTGCTGCTGCTGCTAAGTCACTTCAGTCATGTCCGACTCCGTGTGACCCCATAGACGTCAGCCCACCAGGCTCTCCTGCCCCTGGGATTCTCCAGGCAAGAAAACTGGAGTGGGTTGCCATTTCCTTCTCCAGTGCATGAAAGCGAAAAAGTGAGAGTGAAGTCGCTCAGTCGTGTCCGACTCTTAGCGGCCCCATGGATTGCAGCCCACCAGGCTCCTCCATCCATGGGATTTTCCAGGCAAGAGTACTGGAGTGGGGTGCCATTGCCTTCTCCGATGAAAATCTAGGTATCCTGTTATATATAAGGATGTTCTTTGGTACTCATCTCACTGGGACATTTTCAGGTTGTGTAACCTGACCACGTGGAAGTGTAGAAATGAACAGGAAGGTGATCAGTTCTAAGTTCCTTTTTATTTTGTACTGATAATACAGGTGTGAACAGAAGGAGGCTAAAGATTTAATCTACTGTTTCTATAGTGTGGGACTTAATGCTTGTATAGTTCAGGGAGCTCTCTTTTAAGAAAAGTAGTACATAATTAGGAATACTGAGATGTGAAATTATTTTTTGACAGCTGGTATGCAGGTTTCACAGAGAAGGACATCAGTCTGCATATACTGTACAAATGGGAAATAAGAAAAATTGTGTTCAATTACTGCTGTAAAAGGATTCATAAAGTGTGTTTATAAATCTGTATGCTACATAATGCAGTGTGTTCTTCCGAGAGCTTCCAAATTAAGTAGGAGTCCACAAGGCCTGAGTCCTCCAATTAACAGCGGACAAGGTTCTGTGTTCAGTGCAGAATCCTACTTTCATTTGACTTTTGGACTTGCACCTTCATGTCATGACTCTAGGGAGTGGTAGGAGTATTCCTGGGAGAGATTCCTAAAACAGGAGGTCTAGCAATAACATGTTAATACGTATGAATAGGTGTCCCTAAATCCCACTATCTCCCCAACTTGCTTGTAACTTAGCTGTGGTCACTGTAGCAACACTAAATGTGCATGCTTCGTCGCTCAGTCATGTCCGACTCTGCGACTCTGTGGGCTATAGCCCGGCTGTCTCTCTGTCCGTGGGGATTCTCCAGGCAAGAGAACAGGAGTGAGTTGCCATGCCCTTCTCCAGGGGATCTTCCCAACCCAGGGATGGAACCCAGGTCTCGCGTTGCAGGATTCTTTACTGTCTGTGCCACCAGTGAAGCCCTGGAGTTACAAAGGGATCTTAGTGAAGTGCTCACGACTCTTTGCGACCCCATGGACACCAGGCTCCTCCGTCCATGGGATTTTCTAGGCAAGAGTACTGGAGTGCGTTGCCATTTCCTTCTCCAATGAACTTCCTGACCCAGGGATTGAACCCAGGTCTCACACTTTGTAGACAGACGCTGTACCATCTGAGCCACCAGGGAAGTCCCAGTAGCAATTGAAATATTTTCAAATTTTGTGAAAACAGGACCAGGTAAACACTGTTAGCACCCTCTCCTGGGAGTAAATGTGATAAAAGGTGTAAAACATTGGGCCTCTGGCTGTAATAAGCAGTTCAGTCGCTCTGTTGTGTCTCTCTGTGACCCCATGGACTGCAGCACGCCAGGCTTCTCTGTCCATCACCAACTCCCAGAGCCTACTCAAACTCATGTCTATCGCGTCAGTGATGCCATCCAACCATCTCATCCTCTGTTGTCCCCTTCTCCCACGTTCACTCTTTCCCAGCATCAGGGTCTTTTCAAAGGAGTCAGCTCTTCGCATCGGGTGGCCAAAGTATTGGAGTTTCAGCTTCAACATCAGTCCTTCCAATGAATATTCAGGACTGATTTCCTTTAGGATTGACTGGCTCTGTCTCCTTGCAGTCCAAGGGACTCTCAAGAGTCTTCTACAACACCACAGTTCAAAAGCACCAATTCTAAGGCACTCAGCTTTTATAGTTCAACTCTCACATCCATACATGACTACTGGAAAAACCGTAGCTTTGACTACACAGACCTTTGTTGGTAAAGTAATGTCTCTGCTTTTTAATATGCTATCTAGGTTGGTCATAGATTTTCTTCCAAGGAGCAAGCATCTTTTAATTTCATGGCTGCAGTCACCATCTGCACTGATTTTGGAGCCCAAACAATAAAATCTCTGTTTTCATTGTTTTTCCATCTACTTGCCATGAAGTGATGGGACCAGATGCCATGATCTTAGTTTGCTGAATGTTGAGCTTTAAGCCAACTTTTTCACTTTCATCAAGAGGCTCTTTAGTTCTTCACTTTCTGCCATAAGGGTGGTGTCATCTATGTATCAGGTTATTGATATTTCTCCTGGCAATCTTTATTCCAGCTTGTGCTTCTTCCGGCCCAGCGTTTCACATGATGTACTCTGCGTATAAGTTAAATAAGCAGGGTGACAATATACAGCTGGACATACTCCTTTCCCAATTTGGAACCAGTCTGTTGTTCATGTCCAGTTCTGTTGCTTCTTGACCTGCATACAGATTTCTCAGGAGGCAGAAAAGGTGGTCTGGTATTTCCATCTCTTAAAGGATTTTCCACAGTTTGCTGTGATCCACACAGTCAAACCCTTTGGCATAGTCAATAAAGCAGAAATAGATGTTTTTCTGGAACTCTTGCTTTTTTGGTGATCCAGCGGATGTTGGCAATTTGATCTCTGGTTCCTCTGCCTTTTCTAAAACCAGCTTGAACATCTGGAAGCTCACAGTTCATGTACTATTGAAGCCTGGCTTGGAGAATTTTGAGCATTACTTTGCTACCATATGAGATGAGTGCAATTGTGTGGTAGTTTGAACATTCTTTGGCATTGCCTTTCTTTGGGATTGGAATGAAATCTGACCTTTTCCAGTCCTGCAGCCACTGCCGAGTTTTCCAAATATGCTGATATATTGAGTACAGCACTTGTACAGCATCATCTTTTCGGATTTGAAATAGCTCAACTGGAATTCCATCACCTCCACTGGCTTTGTTCGTAGTGACGCTTCCTAAGGCCCACTTGACTTTGCATTCCAGGATGTTTGGCTCTAGGTGAGTGATCACACCATCGTGGTTATCTGGGTCATGAAGATCTTTTTTGTACAGTTCTGTGTATTCTTGCCACCTCTTCTTAATATCTTCTGCTTCTGTTGGGTCCATACCATTTCTGTCCTTTATTGTGCCCATCTTTGCATGAAATGTTCCCTTGGTATCTCTAATATTCTTGTAGAGATGTCTAGTCTTTCCCATTTTATTGTTTTCCTCTATTTCTTTGCATTGATCACTGAGGAAGGCTTTCTTCTTTCTCCTTGCTATTCTTTGGAACTCTGCATTCAAATGGGAATATCTTTGCTTTTCTTCTCTGCCCTTGGCTTCTCTTCTTTTCTTAGCTATTTGTAAGGCTTCGTGAGACAACCATTTTGCCTTATTGGATTTTTTTCTTGGGGATGGTCTTGATCACTGCGTCCTGTACAGCGTCATGAACCTCCATCCATAGTTTTTCAGGCACTCTATCAGATCTAATCCCTTGAATCTATTAGTCACTTCCACTGTATAATTGTAAGGGATTTTATTTAGGTCATACCTGAATGGTCTAGTGGTTTTCTCTGCTTTCTTCAATTTCAGTCTGAATTTGGCAATAAGGAGTTCATGATCTGAGCCACAGTCAGCTCCCGGTCTTGTTTTTGCTGACTCCATAGAGCTGCTCCATCTTTGGCTGCAAAGAATATAATCAGTCTGATTTCAGTATTGACAATCTGGTGATGTCCATGTGTAGAGTCTTCTCTTGTATTGTTGGAAGAGGGTGTTTGCTATCACTTGTGCATTCTCTTGGCAAAACTGTTAGCCTTTGACCTGCTTCATTTTGTACTCCAAGGCCAAATTTGCCTGTTACTCCAGATAGCTCTTGACTTACTACTTTTGCATTCCAGTCAAGGACTATCAATCAGCAAGGGTATTATGAAAGCTAACTTGGTGGTTCTGAAACTGGCAGAGACCCATGACGATGGTACCTAAGTGACTGAAGTTGAAGTCCTGAAACCTGGTGTCACAGTATGTTGTGGGTGAGGGGTAGAATGGTTTTTCTAATTTTGTGTAGTTTGTTTTCACTTATCAATATGGAATTGTTTTTCTTCAGTATTTTCTAAAGTACGTTTAAATTTACATAAATTAACTTTTGTAATCCTAGCAATATTAACACTGTCATTTCACAAAGGAAGAAACCAATAGGTTAGAAAATTTTACTAGGTGCCAACTAGTTTGTTGCCACCTCCATCTGATCATTTTGATTTCCTGAAGCTCAAGTTCTCTTCCCACCAGGGTTTTTCAGAGGGGAGAACATTGCCCAATCAACATGTATGTCTTCTTGACCAAAACGTGACTAAAAATACTAGCTAGAGAAAATATGAGTAAAGTCTTAGCGAAACAGGAAGATCAGTCCCCCATCTTGCTTGTCTCCAGCTAGTCTTATGAAGAGATGTGGAGGGGAAAAACCCAGTGTTGGAGTAGGTGTAAAGCACCACCGGGCAGATGGCGACAACGGGATGAAACAAGAGTTGACTTCCCGGGTGCCGAGTTTCCGCGAGGCCCAACGCTCCACGTGGCCGCCGCAGCACCGCTCTGCCCCGCCCCGCGCCAGCGCCGGGCCAGCAGACGCGGGCGCCCTGCGACCCGGAAATGGTTGTTCTGGAGGAGGCGGGCCTGAGGGGGTGGGGCTTGTGACGCTCCTGCCCGGTACTCTGGCGCTAGTTTCGCCAGTCGATTTGGCCTCAGCTTCTCCTAGGAAACTGCAGCAGGGTTTGCAGGAACCGCACTTATGTCTTCCGTGCTGTCCTACGAAAGCCTGGTCCACGCCGTGGCGGGAGCCGTGGTGAGGCGGGGTCTTCATGCCCGGGCCACTGCGGGGTGTGGGGCTTCTCTGGGGCCAGACGAGGCTTTGGCTGGGGGATGGGGATGACAAGGCGATGGTGTCGTGACTGGGGCGCAGGGGAATGGAGCATAAGCTAAATGTTGCTGGGAGAATTTGGTGTAAAGGCCGACACCCTCTCCGCTCCTTACTACCGCTCTGTCCTCTTAAAGAGTATCTGGGATGTGTGTGTGGGGGGGGGGGGGGGGGGGGGGGGGGGGGAGTGTGTGTCCCAAACACCCACAAGGAGGAAGATATTGTTGTTCTCTTTGCCATCTGAAATTTAAAGGGCAGTCGTCCCCCTGTCCCACCCCAACGGGCGCACAAACTTTGGGTCAGAGGAAAACCTAGGTGTGAAGCTGTGTTGCTTAATCACATTCTTAACCACACAGTCTCTTTTCACACACTGAACTGCAGGTGAGAGGCAGAACCCAGGAGGGATACATACCTCTGGCCAATATTGTTGGCAGAAGAAGATACCATTTTTTTTAAAAGTCAAGAGCAAAGTTGCTTTCTACCGCAGGTGTGGTTTTCTATGAGGAATGCGCTTGGTTCTTGAGCTTCTTGATGTCTCGCTTCCATTTGACACCACTCTTGGTTCGGTACCTTCCACTCTGGTTCTCATCCTGGTTCTCTTTCTGACTCTCTGCTTTCCTACATCCTGCTCTAGCTGTCAGTATGCACCTGAAATCACTGGGACTTAAGAGGCATATAACTGGCTGAATCCTCTCCTCTTCAGTTCAGTTCAGTCGCTCAGTCGTGTCGGACTCTTTGCGACCCCTTGAATCCCGCAGCACGCCAGGCCTCCCTGTCCATCACCAACTCCCAGAGTTTACTCAAACTCACGTCCCTCGAGTCGGTGATGCCATCCAGCCATCTCATCCTCTGTCGTCCCCTTCTCCTCTTGCCCCCAAACCCTCTCAGCATCAGAGTCTTTTCCAATGAGTCAACTCTTCGCATGAGGTGGCCCAAGTATTGGAGTTTCAGCTTTAGCATCATTCCTTCCAAAGAACACTCAGGGCTGATCTCCTTTAGAATGGACTGGTTGGATCTCCTTGCAGTCCAAAGGACTATCAAGCGTCTTCTTCAACACCACAGTTCAAAAGCATCGGAGCTCACGTTCTGTGCAGACTAATGGAGGCTGAGCCCCAACTCCATCCTTGTTAGATAAGTGGCCTAAAAACTTTACTTTCCTAATCTTTCAATGGAGGCATTGACACCTACCTCACAGAGTTGTTATGTGAATTAGATGACACAGTAGTTGATGGAAGTGCCTGATTTAGGAGTCCTAGTTCACTCAGACCAGAAGAGCCTTTCAGCCAGGGTAAAGGTGCTGAAATGGAAGCTTGCTTGATATACCCTAGGATAGGCCTGGAGACCTTTGGAGTGGAGAAGCAAAGGGGGGCAAACAGGTTTCAGGAGGCCAAATTGTGTGAGAATTTTAACCCTGAGTGTGAAAGGTAGCTGGCTAGCTGTTAGAGCAAGTTATTTTGAGCATGCAGCAACTTGCTGACTTACATTTTAAACATGATCACTTGGGCTGGTCTGTTGACAGTAGACTGTAAGGGAACAAGGGTGAAAGCACGGAAGCCCGCCAGGATGGTAGCAGTGGAGATGGTGAGAAGAGCTCATTCACCTGGAATATATTTCTGAGATAGAGCTACCAGGGTTTTGATGGTAGATTGGATGTGGGATGTAATAGAATAAGAGCTGGTTGACTCCCAAGTGTTTTGGCCTTGAGCAACTGGAAGGATTATATTTCCATTTACTGAGATGGTGAAGACTATAAAGGAGCAGCTTTTGGGGGAAAGGTGAGAATGGTTTTGGGTTTTATTTTTATTTATTTTTACTTCTTGGCCGTGCCACTCAGCATGTAGGACCTTACCTGGGATTGAGCCTGTACGCCCTGCATTGGAAACTCAGGGTCTTAACCGCTGGACCACCAGGGAAATCCCTGGGTTTGGTTTTTGATAGTTAAGTTTGAAATGCCAAAGAGTAGTCATGAGACTAGATGAGCTCACCAAAGAAATGAGTTTTGTGAATGGGGGAGAAAAGTCTCGAAGGATTAGCCTGGAAGCAATGAGAGGACTAGCAAAGGAGACTCGGAGAAGGCAATAGTACCCCACTCCAGTACTCTCTCCTGGAAAATCCCATGGACGGAGGTGCCTGGTAGGCTGCAGTCCACGGGGTCACTAAGAGTCAGACACGACTGAGCGACTTCACTTTTACTTTTCACTTTCATGCATTGGAGAAGGAAATGGCAACCCACTTCAGTGTTCTTGCCTGGAGAATCCCAGGGGCGGGGGAGCCTGGTGGGCTGCCGTCTGTGGGGTCTCACAGAGTCGGGCATGACTGAAGCGACTTAGCAGCAGCAACAGCAGCAAAGGAAACTAAGGGAAGGCTCCACTGGGTAGGAGGTGAACTATTAATAAGAGAATGTGGTGTTCTGAGAGTTGCACGTAGGAGGGTATAGACCAACTGGGTCAGATGCTGCCAATGAGTCAAATAAGATGAGGACTGAAGATCAACCATTGGATTTATCAATGTGTTTATCAACATGATAAATCCAGTGGTTAACTGAGAAGACTTGTTTTGGTGGATTTGTAGGGTGAATAGTTGCAGTGCATCAACGAGAGAATGAGACTGGGAAGATGGGAAATGTTTCTTCTCCTTTCTTTTTCTTAATAAATAGCCATTCATTCAACATCTTTATTGAGTGCTTTTTATGTGCCATGCACTGATTTAGGTGCTAGAAATAGAGCGGAGAACAAAAGTCTTTTTCTTTACAAAGTTTGCTTTCTAGTGGGGAAGTCAAGACAATAATTGACTAAATCAAAAAACAGATTTTATGTAGTGTTAAGTTTTATGAGAGAATAAAATAAGAGTTAACAAACTTTTTCTTTAAGGAGGCAGCGGGTAAGTAATTTAGGCGTATGGTCTCTGGCAAAGCTACTCAACCCTGCCAAGATAGTTTGAAAGCAGTCATTGACAATAGTGGTCGGAGCGGTGTTCTGATGAAAGTTTACAAAACCAGTCATTGCATAGACTTGACTCTTGTGCCTAGTTTTCTGAGTTCTGCTGTAGGCAGTAATTAGGGGTAGAGATGATATATCTTATTTTAACCTGCAAAGGCATTTCTAATTTTTTTCTGTCTCGTTTCCTGTTTTTCTCGTGTTAACAATTCTGCTTGAAATTAAGCACCTGGAATTTTCAGTGGTTTTTCTTTCTCCCATAAGCTTTGTTAGATTATCTACTAGATACACTTTGGTAAGAATAATTTCTTTTCCTCTTGCTTCCTGGAACCTGTTAGAATGAGAAATTGCATTGTGTTTTGTTGCTTTATTGAATATCAGGCTGAGAGTGGTTCTCTTAACTCTTTGCAAATTTCTGTTTTGAGGATAAACTTCACAACATGGACCTGCTTTCTTCTAATTGCTACCAAAGGAAAACAGTTTCACCACAAAATGTCACTACATTTGATGAGAAAAATGGCATTACTTTTAATGCCGTTTACTGTGGTTTAATTGACCATGTTTAGTTAAATGCCTTGGCCATACAGAGTTTTGACCTGATCCAGGAGAGTGTAGGGGTTAGGAGCACTTGAGTGCCTAAGTGCCTGACTTGAGCAAGGCAGCCTGTATCAGAAATGCTGGCAGTTTCCCTCACCAGCTTTTTGTCTTTGATATAAACTGGTGTAATTACTTGTTGCTTCTCCCCAAAAGATTGTTAGGTCATTGTTTAAGATGTTGATTTACAACCTTTTTGAGTGGATGTGTTTCATGTTTGCGTAGTCACTTTTTTCCAGGTTCTATGCTTTCTCACCTCAAGTGTGGTGTATGCGCATACACATAACACTTTGAAAGTTAAATAGATTAGTGATTTGGAGTGCTTTATGGTACACTTTAGTATAATTGCAGATAATCTCAAGTATTTGAGAACCAGAATTGTGCTGTTTCAGGAGAATGCTTTATGGCTAGTTGATGACTGTTGCCTGATACAATTAATGGCCTCATATGTAAATAAATCTCAAAATTTTGAGTATAACTGGATTTATAATTGTGTATTTTTGGTTCTCATATTAGCTTCCAAAGGTAGACTTTATTTGAAGAAATGTACATTTGTAATTAAAAAGAGATTTTATTAGTCTAGAATTTGAAAAGTGAGATTGGTTGGAATTGTCTAGGGGGTTTAGATGCTGAAACAGACATTGGGATTGTAATGATAATAATTAATTGGTAGCTTTCAAGAGACTTCTTTTTCCCTATTGTTTATTTAAAATAAAAAAGTTAATTGCATAATTTGTTTTAAAAGAATTACATTTCATTGAATAAATGCTGATGGCTAAAGAATTCAAGTCTTAAAGAACTATGAAAGTTTTCCTTTCTCCTTGCCTTTTACCTTTTATTGTTCTGTGACTCAAAGCTCAGACAGAGCCATCCTTAGAACTGTGTAAGAAAGCTTATTCAGAGCACTTTTCACCAGTTGGTATCAAAAGAGAAAATTAAGCACAACTATCTGACTCTTGGGCTTGTGAGATAGCACTAGTGGTAAAGAACCTGCCTGCCAGTGCAGGAGGTGTAAGAGAAACAGGTTCAATCCCTGGGTCCAGAAGATCTCCTGGAGGAGGGCATGGCAACCCACTCCAGTGTTATTGCCTGGAGAATCCAGTGGACAGAGGAGCCTGGTGCGCTACAGTCCATACGGTTGCAAAGAGTTGGACATGACTGAAGCAACAGGCACACAGGCACATCTGACTCTTACATACTTAACATTAAGTGGAGTTTTTACCTTGCAGGCTCACTACCTGCCTTTCAGAAATAGAAACCAAGCAGAACTTGTTGATTTTCTGTTCAAGGCCTCTGGATATAAAGGTCAGTGGGAAAGTCCCTGTCCTCAGGAAGCTCTTCTTAGGTGTGTAGTGGTAGTGTATAGTCAAGCTATGGTTTTTCCAGTGATCGTGTGTGGATATGAGAGTTGAACCTTAAAGAAGGCTGAGGGCTGAAGAATTGATGCTTTTGATCTGTGGTGTTGGAGAAGACTCTTGAGAGTCCCTTGGACTGCAAGGAGATCCAACCAGTCCATCCTAAAGGAAATCAGTCCTGAATATTCATTGAAAGGACTGATGCTGAAGCTGAAGTGCCAATACTTTGGCCACCTGATGCGAAGAACTGACTCATTAGAGACAACCCTGATGCTGGGAAAGATTGAAGGCAGGAGGAGAAGGGGGCGACAGAGGATGAGATGGCTGGATGGCATCACCGACTCTACGGACGTGAGTTTGAGCAAGCTCCGTGAGTTGGTGATAGACAGGGAGGCCTGGTGTGCTGCAGTTCATGGGGTTGCAAAGAGTCAGACATGACTGAATGACTCAACTGCACTAAATTGTAGGATTGGGGAAGGTTGTACAGTTCAGTCGCTCAAGGTATCTTATCTACCACCAAGATAAGGCCTTGGTGGTACCTAGGAAGAGGTGGTGGGTTGCCCCTGTGAAGGCGGTGGGAAGCCCCCAAGGCTGACATATTACCAAGATTGTGCACAGTGGAAAGAGGTAAAGAAAATCAGCCCACCCACAGGAAAAGAGAATGTTGCTGTGTGGTCCAAAACGTGAGATATCCACTATATCATGTTGTTCAAAAGACTTCAGAAATCATTGGCTTTTTAATAAAAAATATTCTTGTCGTATGAGTATTCCATGCTGCTGCTGCTAAGTCGCTTCAGTCATGTCCAACTCTGTGCAACCCCATAGACGGCAGCTCACCAGGCTCCTCCGTCCCTGGGATTCTCCAGGCAAGAACACTGGAGTGGGTTGCCATTTCCTTCTCCAATGCATGAAAGTGAAAAGTGAAAGTGAAGTCGCTCAGTCGTGTCCAACTCTGTGCGACCCCATAGATGGCAGCCCACCAGGCTCGTCCGTCCATGGGATTTTCCAGGCAAGAGTACTGGAGTGGGTGAGTATTCCATAATTTATGAATATTTTGCATTGTTTCTGACTTTTCACTGTGCTAAATATTTAGTATAAATGTTAATGTGACCTCATGCTACTGCATTATGAAGAAACTGTGGGATTATTTGGTTACAATTTGGAGTAAGACACAACTATCCGTGTCATCTTGGGTTGTTCATGTTTTCGTTTTGAACTTGAGTTTTCTGAGCTATAAAATGGAAACTTTGCTTACTGGGTCCTCCGGAGAAGTCAGTGTGGTAACACTTGCGGAGTACCTATCTCAATACCTGTGATAGTGTGGTAAACCCATAATCATTCGTTTCTTTATCAGATGTATTCTTGAAAATGCAGCATTTGTCCGATTTTAGAAATTCAGTGGAATTGAAATTTTCTCTTATCTTGTGTGGTCAGCTCTGTCCATTCACTGGTGACAGATGACCTCGCCTTTTGCTCTAGATAAAATAACGGCTACTTGGGATGAGCTTTCTAACGTTTCCATTTTTTCTAATTACAGAATCAGCTACAGTTGTCCTCAGTATTTCCTCCATTGTGCCGATCTCAGGAAAGACGGATGTGGCTGGGCTCTGCCACCTTTGATCTTGATCCTCCCCTCTTGCATTACCCACAGTTGCCTTTTGGGACTGGCTCCATTCATCTTTCCTTCTCTCCTGGAACTTTAACCTTTTTCCCAGTGTTTTTCCCTTCAGCTCTGTCCTGTAATGTGACCACACTGATCTGGTTTAGAAACTGCCCTCTTAGGTGCTGCTCATCCTCCTTCCTTTGATGCTACGTTTATTTAATGACTAGTCTGTACTCACTGCCTTCCCTCCTCATCCTGTTCTGATCACTGGACCTGCTCTCCCACAGGCCAACACTGACTTCCAAATGGCTTAGTCTCCTGACTGTTTTTCATTTTTGTTTAACTCAGCTTCGTAGTATTTCACACTGTTGACCCTCCTACCTTCTTAAAGCTCCTTCTGAAAGAGCAGTATTTTTTAAATGAATTTACTGAACAACAGTTGCTCTTTTGGAAGGAATGTAAGTAACCATTGGTAATTTTAGGGCCCTGATTAATATTGAGCCCTACTGCTAAAATGCTATAAAAAGTGCATACAGAGAGCAGCATTTCTTGAGTGCCAGCTGTGTGCCTAGTATGATATTGGGTCTTTCCATAAGTTAATTCTTAGCTCTTACAGCAGCCCCCACAGTTTTTATTGGTCCCCAGATTACAAATGAGGAAATCGAGGCATGGAGATTTGAAGTAATTTATGTGCGTACTCTAGCTGGCACTTGAACCTTAATTTATTTTGTTCCAAAGCCCATGCTCCTTCTGACACTCAGGTATGTTTAAGCCTTCTTTTTACCTTGTATATTTGTGTATCGGCATGAGGGTTAGCTTGATTGTTGTATCAGGGGAAAGACTTATATTAACTCTGGTTAGGTGAAGAACATTTTTTAATATGAAAGCCACAAGTGGCTTTCATCTTTGGAATTTTGTTAGTTCGAGAACCACCACTGACAGTGTATTTTAGTTGTTTTTCTTTTTAAAATAATCCTTCTGTCCAGTAATGCCGTGCACTGTATTAGAAAATGCTGTACTCTGGTTTCAGGGGTGCTCCTCTGACTCAACCACCATTTCTGGAGTCCTCTGGGAATTTGCTTTGGAACTAGCATTGCATTTGGCGGGGGGCGGGAGATTGTTTTTTTATCCTTCAGGAGAGAATTAGCATTTTGGAAATGGTTGAATTTGGTTGGTCGGCCAACCCAAACATCATTGTTTGTGCTGAAAGGGCACGATACTCTGCTTCTGTGTTTATGTGTGCCCCTGTCTTGGTATTTCCAGAAGATTGTACATGCTTAGGAAGCCAAGCCTTGACCAAGCTTACCCCACTGTTTCCTTCTGACTTTGTGGTGTTAAGTAGTTGTCAGCCAAATTAAAAGGTAGACTGGATATTTATTCATCTTTTACAGGAGAGACATAGCCCAGAAAATGAATAAACTATCTGTTTTGGACATATAACCTAAAACGTAGATATTGATACATTATTAAGGAATCCAGGTGCTGACGATGGGATCGTTCACAATAGAGACAACCAGAAATGCCCAAGAACTTAGGCAAAAAGCAATCTGTATGACTCTGCTTGGCATTTTTGTCTCTGGCTGTGATTTGTCTCCTGTCTGCAGTATGGTGTTGCCAACTGCCTGAAGGTTTTGTTTTCTGTTTAGTCATTAATTAATTAGTTAAAAGTTCCTGTTCATAGTCTTAATAAGGAAGATAAACTCATTAACAACTAGATACCGTACAGTGCTGCAGCTGCTGCTGCCGTCAAGTCACTTCAGTTGTGTCCGACTCTGTGTGACTCCGTAGACGGCAGCCCAGCAGGCTCCCCCGTCAGTGACTGGGATATATAGTAAGTCCCCTTCATATGAATCTTCAACTTGTGAGCTTTCAGAGATGCAGATACGCGTTCCATCACTGTCAGGTATGAATGCAATGGCAGCTTGGCCTCCATTGCCTGTTGCTGACGATCCTTCCGCTCTGCATCTCCCACTCCTCCTTCCCCTAGCCAGTAACTCTCCTCGCCTGTTCACTCGGTGCCAGACCCTGCATGCCAGCTGTCCTACTGTACTACTGTACTTTTCAAGGTCCTGTACTATAAGATTAAAAGTGTTTTCTTTGTTTTTTGTGTTTTTATGTATATTTACGTGACCAGTATTATAAACCTATTACAGTACAGTACTATAGAGCCGATTGTGTTAATTGGGTGCCTAGGCTAACTTTATTGAACTTATGAACAAATTGGACCTAAGAACTCACTCTTGGAACAGAGCTCATTCATATGTAGTGGATTTACTGTAATAGAATTGTGTACACAGGATATATAACACTCCTCAAACTCAAGTGAGAGCGTGCTTAATTTTTCATCATCTGAAATTCACTGTGCCCAAGATTGAACTAGTAATTTCTTAAAACTATATCATTTTCATTTTCTGTTTTTCTGTTTATTTCCTGTCAATTTTCTGTCTGTTTTGCATCTATTTCTATTTTCCTCTTTTCATTTACCTATTTCTGTCAATGATATCTTCATTTCTCTGCCTCTCTCATCTCTCTTGCGATCCACATCCAATAAATGAGCAGATGCTATTGATTCTTTTATAGTTCTCCTGGCAGACATTCCTTCTCTGTTTTCCTAGCCACCATCAAAGTGATTCAAGGCCTTATTATTTTAAAATAATCAAATTATTTTAAATTGATACTTTGGTAAAGCAGTGTTTGTATTTGTGCTCTGGTCTTTCTGGTTGAAACTCTTGAGGCTGTGTGGATGGCGTCTTATAATGCCTCTGGTGTGTCTTTTAATCAGATACTTGTGTACCAAGAGCCTAACTTCAGATTCTGGGTTTTTTCCTCCCTGATTTTGTCATTGTCCTCATTTTCATACTCGGGATAAAGTGGTAGTTATTTTATGCTTGCTTGGATTTACTTTTGCTTGGTATTTGTTACTGTACAAAATTTTGTAAATTTTTTGGAGCAGGGGGATTAAGTTAAGAATGAATTTCTAGTTCACTTGTTAAATATCCAACGAACATAGAAGGGAGGTGGTAGATGCTAAGGGGTAATAGATTCAAAATGTGAATATATATGTTTGGGAATTAAACATATTATTGAATGATTTGTGGGTTAAAGAAGAAATCAAATGGAAATAAAAAAGCATTTAAAACTGAGTGATAGGGAGTTTCTGGTCGTCCAGTGGTTAGGACTCTGTGCTTTCACTCTCGGAGGGAATAGGCTCAATCCCTGGTTGAGGAACTGAGATCCCACAGGCTGTTAGGTGCAACCACACACACACAAAAAAGACTGCCTAAAATTACTCAGTGCAGACTTCACATTTAAAAAAAATAGCTGATAGCTCAGATGGCGCATACTAAAACTTGTAGCTACGCTAAAAACAGGTCACTGAAAAAAATTCCTAAGTGGGAAGACATCCTCTGAATAAGTGGGTTGGAAAACATTATTGTTAAGATGGCAGTGCTTCCTAAGAGGATCTGCCAGATTTGGCATAGTCCGTATCAAAATTCCAGTTTGCTTTTTTGCAGAAATTGACAAGATGATCCTAAAGTTTATATGAAAACTCAAGGGATCCAGAGTAGCCAAAATAATCTTGGGGAAGAAAAATTTGGAGGACTCTTAGAATCCCGATTTCAAACTTAGTACAGAGCTACAGTAATCAAGAGACTGGTATTGCCATAAGGATAGACAGGCAGATCAACAGAGCAGCACTGAGAATCCAAAAAAATAAACCTCCAAATTTGTGTTTAGTTGACTTTTGGCAAGGACACCAAGGAACATCAATGGGGAAAGAACAGTCTCCCCAATAAGTTGTGCAGGGATAGTGGGACATCCACTTGCAACAGAATGAAGCTGGACCCCTGCTTCTCCCCACACAAAAATTAACATAAAATGATCCTCAGACCTAAATGTAAGAACTCAAACTACAAAACTGTTAGATGAAGACATTGACAGAAATCTTCATGACCTTGGATTAGGCAGTGGTTTCTTAGATATAACACCAAAAGCACAAATAATAAATATATACATTGGACTTGATCTCAACTAAGACTGTGCTTCAAATACTATTAAGAAAGGAAAAACAGTAGAATGGAGAACATATTCGAAAGTCTGATTTGCAATATCTGATAAAGTGTCTAGCCTCCAGAATATGTAAAAAATGTTTGCAGCTCATTAATAGAAAGGCAAATAGCCTAATTTAAAAATGCACAAATGGGACTTCCCTGGTGGTCCAGTGGTTAAGAATACGCCTTGTAATGAAGGGGACATGGGTTCAATCCCTGGCCCGGGAAGATCCCACAAACTGAGGAGCAACTAAGCCTGTGTGCCTAGAGTCCTAGCTCTGCAACAAGAGAAGCCACCCCAATGAGAAGCCCAGACTCATCACTAGAGAAAGCCCGTATGCAGCAACAAAGACCCACCATAGTCGAAAAGTAAAAATTAATAACTTCAAAAAAATGTACAAAGGATTTGAATAGACATTTCTCTTGTGAAGATATACTAGTAGCCAATAAATACATGAAATGCAAGTTATCAGAGAGATGCAAATGAAAACCACAATGAGATACTATTTCACATCCACTAGGATGGCTATGCAACCCACTCCAGTGTTCTTGCCTGGAAAATCCCATGGACGGAGGAGCCTGGTGGGCTGCCGTCTATGGGGTCGCACAGAGTCAGACACGGCTGAAGCGACTTCACTTTGACTTTTCACTTTCATGCATTGTAGAAGGAAATGGCAACCCACTCCAGTGTTCTTGCCGGGAGAATCCCAGGGACGGGGGAGCCTGGTGAGCTGCCATCTTTGGGGTTGCACAGAGTCAGACACGACTGAAGCGCCTTAGCAGCAGCAGCAGCAGCAGGATGGCTATAATTAAAAGCACAGATAATGACAAGTGTTGCAAGGGTATGGAGAAACTTGAAACCTCATGTTTTGTTGTTGGGAATATAAAATTGTGTTGTCACTGTGGAAAACTGTTAGTTCCTCAAAATGTCAAACTTAATTACCATATGACCCAGCAATTCCACTGCTAGAGAATTGAAGACATATCCATGTAAAACTTTGTATACAAATGTTTGTAGCAGCATTGTTCATAAAGCCAAAAAGTGGAAATAACCCAAATTACCAACTGATGAAAAGATAAGCAGAAGGTGATTTATCCATATAATAGAATATTTATCAACCACAATAGAGAATGAAGTTCTGATTCTGTAACATGGAGGAACCTCGAAAGAAGCCAGTCAAAAAATCATGTGTTATTTGGTTCCATTTACATGAAATGTATAGAATAGGCAAAAGAGAGACAGAAAATAGGTCAGTGGTAGCCAGTGTGTGAGAGGAAGAGAAAATGAAGAGTGACTGCTAATGGGAATGGGTTTTCTTTTAAGGTGATAAAAATGTTCTGGAGTTAGCTAGTGGTGACTGTTGTACAACTTCGTGAATATCTGAAAAAACCACTGAGTTGAAAAGGAAAGCTGTCACGTACAGTGAAAATACCTAGGGGGAAAAGTAACTTTTAAAATCAAGTTTGGAAAAGAAGAAAGACCTAAAACCAATGAGTTAAGCATCCATCTCAAGATATTAGATAAGGATATAAGTTCACAAAGGAAAAGGGAGATAATAAAGAGAAGAATCAGTAAAATAGAAAATAGAAACACAAAATATTCTGCCATGTGGTATGTTTTCAGTTATTTGTTGAGAATGGAAATTTGGTTACGAAAATAAAACAGTATATGATCGCATATTGGTAAAATAATGATTTCACCCACCCCTAACAAAAATCTGTTAAGCCATGGTACAATCATTATTGTCTTAAAGGTGAAGAAAGATGCTCTATTCCAGTAAGTTCCAAATCTCCCTTTCTGTCCCAGAGTCTCAGGAACTCCAGATGGATCTAGCTGCCTGCTGGGTATCTTCATGTAGAAGTCTTTGAGGCACTTAAAAGTCAGGCTTCCATGGTAGCTCAGCTGGTAAAGGCGCCTGCAATGCAGGAGACCCTGGTTCGATTCCTGGGTCTGAAAGATTGGGCTTCCTTGGTGGCTGAGATGGTAGAGTCTACCTGTAGGGCATGAAACTTGTCATGGACCTCTGTGTCGAGAAGATCCCTTGGAGAAGGAAATGGCAACCCACTGCAGTATTCTTGCCAGGAAAATTCTATGGACCGAGAAGCCTGGCAGGCTACAGTCCATGGGGTCACAAAGAGTCAGATACGACTGAGTGACTTCATTCACTTTTAATGCAAAAGCCAAGCTCAATATGCTTTTCCAGAAGTTGCTCCTCCTGCAGTATTTACCATCTTAGTTCATGACTACACTCTCACTGTTCTGTTTTTTTTTTTTAAGCCAGAAACCCGAGGGTTGTCCTTGAAATTCCACTTCCTCTCCCCACATCTGTCCTGTCGGTCACTAGAATAGTCCTTAATATACTCAGCAGAAGCCTTTGACTTGACCTCTACTTACCCCCAGACTTTTGTTCCCTTCTTAGTCATGCTGTCTGTATTCTGACGATAATAGCCTTTGAATTTCCAGGATGTTCAGGTCACTTCCAGACTTGACTTGATTTTCCTTTCAGAATTCTATTAGATGTTTTTCTCATCTAGTATCTCTGTTACTTAAAAAAAAAACCAAAAACCTAACTAAACCCAAGCCTCTAATAAATGATTCCCCTAAGGTATTAATTATAGGCTATATTTATTTTTTCTAGAACTATCTGCCTTTTGTAGAGTTTCATGGAAAGTTTCGTGGAAAGGTTGTGTCTAACCCAAAAGTTTGTGATGTTTTCAATTTCTTACATAACACGAGTGTATCATCAGCTGAAAAGGATATTAGAAGTGATATGTTCAATAATTAAGTTTATTAATAATGTACTATTTTTCATGTTTAATGGCATGTTTATAACAGAAGTTCTCAAGACTATCTGATCTCATAATTTCTTTATACTCTTAAGAATTATTGCAGACTCTGAAGAGGTTTTACTTATTTGGTAATAATTTTCAATATTTATTGTTCTAGAAATTAAAGCTGGGAAATCATAAAGATACTTATCTGCTAAAAATATTAAGCCTGTTACATGTTAACATACATAGCATTTTTAAAACTGTATTTTTCCGCCGTTAGTAAGAAGAGTGGCATTGTTTTATATCTTTGCAAATCTCTCTAATACTTAATAGAAGATAACTAGATCCTTTTATCTGCTTCTGCATTCAGTCTGTTACAATATTATACATCACAGAGCCTCTGGAAGGCTTAGCCATACACTGTGAGAAAATGAGAATTAAAAAAAGGCAAAAAAAAAATGGAATTATGCAGTAGTAGTTTATGAAAACAGCTTTGATCCTGCAGACTCCTGGAAAGGGTTAGGGGACTTTCAAGTATCCCCCAGCCCATTGCTTTGAGAATCTCTACACTGTCCTATTCTCTTGTATTCTGATGTCTTTTTTTTTTTAAATTTCCTTCTCATTTCAGAACTAAAGCCAACACATGCTTATTGTTTAAAAATAATAATTATACAGAGATACATCCCAAGGGAGGTGTTAATCCCTCTCCCTATATAATCCCTGTTAAGAATTTCCCAATTGTGTGTGGGGGTTAGTATTGTGTATACGTGTACACTTTTACAAGTAGAAGAGAAAAATGCAAAGTTGCTTATGTCTTGATTGAAAAAAAGATTGAGAACTGAGGTAGAACAGTGAACAGTAGAACCTGGAGCTCAAGAGACCTGGGTTCTGGCTGCCTCTGCCCCACTGGCTTTCAGCAGACTTCTTAGTGATGCTTTGATCCCCGTTGTGGCTCAGTGGTAAAGAATCTGCCCACAGTGCAGGAGACCTGGGTTCAATCCCTGTGTCAGGAAGATCCCCGGAGAAGGAAATGGCAACCTGCACCAGTATTTTTGCCTGGAGAATCCCATGGACAGAGGAGCCTGGCTGTCTACAGTCCATAGAGTCGCAAAAGAGTCGGACATGACTTAGCAACTAAACAACAACTTCTCAACCCTGGCCAGGCTCCTTGGTGTGCAGGGAAAGGCCTGCAGTGCTGGGTGACCTGTAAGGACTTCCACCTCCAGGTGCCAATGTGGTGTAGAAATTGTTTTCCCAGCAGGAAATGGTTAAATGCCAGAAGGGGATGGTAGAATGTTGTGACTCAGAACGTTTGGTTTTGGTGAGTTAGAAGAAGGTTGTTTCTGGGAAAGAGAGTCTTTTAAATTGTAATTGTTGTCAACAATAGAACTCCCACGCAGATGGTTAGGATTCTGTGGGACTCAGATAATGGATTGATTTATATGCCTCTCTGGCACCTTGTGTAGTTACCTTCTCAGTATTTTGTGGTGTCTAATTTTATGTGAGAAGACAGTCCTAGAGAAAAAAACAACACAGTATTTATGAAGAGCGGAACTTAATTCAAATTTCTGAAAAAATCATAAGACTGTAGCTTAACATAAGACTTTCATGTATAGAATTATGAAAACAGTCATCTGTGTGTTTGCTTGGTGAGGAGACAAATAAAGCAAGTCCCCAAAGTACCGAATAGCTATGTTCTCAATTTACCTTTATCATTTGCAATATACTTTCTCATAGATATTAAGTTTATTTGTAGCTGGATACAGCTGTACTTTTGTTATTAATCACAGGCTACCAGATTGAATGGTGTAGAACAGTCAAGCAGGTCAGAAGTCAGATACACAGCCCATGAGCTAAAATTAAAATGTCAATGTGTTCCTTTCTGGAGGCCTGAGGAGAAAATCCATCTCTTTGCTTTTTTTGGCTTCTAGACGCTGCCCACATTTCTTGGCTAGTGGCTCCTTTGTCCATCTTTAAAAAAAAAAAAAACATATGGAATGCTTCACAAATGTGTGTGCCATCCCTGCGCAGGGGCCATGCTAATCTCTGTATCATTCCAGTTTTACTATATGTGCTGCCAAAACAAGCACCCTTTGTACATCTTAAAGCCAGCAATAATGGGCTGAGTCCTTTTGCCTCACCTCCCACCTACTCTTCTCCTTTTAAAGACCTTTGTTGGGCTCACTCAGATAATCCAGAATAATCTGTTTTAAGATCAAGCGATTGGCAAAGTGACCTGCCATGTAATGTAGCATGTTCACAGGTAACTGGGGGTTAGAATCTTTCAGGGGGCTATGATTCTGCCTACTCTTATCTACCTTCTGTGCATTTTGGTTTGTGGTTTCTTCTTTCAAAACAGCCTTACCCTGTTATCCTTCTAATTTCTAATCCACCAATTAGATTCCTTTTTGTTTTTCTACAAAGCACTTTTCTATTAATATTATAAATCTTCTCTCTCAGTATTAGTGATTGGAATGCAGAGGAGGCAGTGATGGGTTTTCAGTTTACCATTTGGATCCAGTCTTTCCAGTACTAATATATTTTTTAAGTGTTTTTTAATTTTATAGATCTGAGTTTTTTATGCCAGTCCTTGAGGAGGTAATAGACCGTTGAGGTCTTTGGACTGACTGTTCTTTTTATCTTGGTACAAGATATACTTTAAGATTTCAAGATTGGAGGAGGCCACAGCAACCCACTTCTGTATTCTTGGCTGGAGAATCCCATGGACAGAGGAGCCTGGTGGGCTACAGTCCATAGGGTCGAAAAGAGTTGGACATGACTGAAGCGACTTAGCACTACACAGGGCAGGGTCTTCTAAGTTAGAAAACCTCAGGTGTCTATTTAAAGCTGACAGGGAAGAGGGATGGAGGTGATCCAATTGTTAGAGGAAGCAGTTTCCAGGCAGGACGTTTCTGTCTGGAGCTGCCCTGTCTACGCAGTACCCTGCATAGATGAACTATTGCAGCATGATAGGAAGTAAACTAACCTTGATAAGTGTTCACCAGCCTTCCTGCCCCCATTTTTCTTGGAAATTGCTTGTAAGGTGAGCAAAGATGCCAGGGGAATAGATTTGTAGACTGTACACCTTTACAGATCCAGAGTTACTTAAAACATTAAGTATTATCTAGTTCTTATTAGGAAAGATCATTTGATGTGGGAGCCATCAGAATAGCATAAATAGCTGAGTTCAGTTCAGTTGCTCAGTCGTGTCCTACTCTTTGCAACCCCATGAACTATAGCACGCCAGGCCTCCCTGTCCATCACCAACTCCCGGAGTTCACCCAAACTCATGTCCATCGAGTCGGTGATGCCATCCAGCCGTCTCATCCTCTGTTGTCCCCTTCTCCTCCTGCCCCCAATCCCTCCCAGCATCAGAGATAGCTGAAAGTAAATTGAATTTAATAAACGTTTAAGAATTAATGATATTCAGAGATAAAGAGATGTTCTCACAATCGGGTGGAAGAGTGAGATTTCACTGCAGCCTGAATGCTCTGAGACATAAACAAGTGCTGTGGGAACACAGAGGACCTGATGGCTGGGGGTAATAACATTTAATCTGAGTTTCTAAGAGTAACTAATAGGACAATACAGTGTTCTCCCTTGTCAGACAGGCTCATCTATAAATAGATAAGAGACTTAGCACATTTTTGTTCCTATCTTTAAAGTTAGTTTCGCATTGTTGTCATGATAAGAATATTCTGTGCTACCGTTATTAGATCAGTAGCCTAAAACTTGATCTTATGCCCAAGAATGTACACCAGAGGGGTCTGCATCTAGGTTGATAACCATAAACCAACCTGGGGATTTCATGCATACGATTTTATCCCTAACTGTATGCTTCTGATTTTTGTCTGCCTTAGGGCTTTATGAATGAAAAGACTGGTTGTTGGCTTCTTATTTTTCCCCACTGATAATTTTTGTCCTTGAATTATTTATAGAAGTTTTAGCAAAGATATTCCCTCTCTTTTATTTAAAACCAAGCTGCCGCTGCTGCTAAGTCACTTCAGTCTTGTCCGACTCTGTGTGACCCACCAGGCTCCCCTGTCCCTGGGATTCTCCAGGCAGGAACACTGGAGTGGGTTGCCATTTCCTTCTCCAGTGCATGAAAATGAAAAGTGAAAGTGAAGTCGCTCAGTCGTGTCTGACTTTTATCGACCCCATGGGCTGCAGCCTACCAGGGTCCTCTGTCCATGGGATTTTCCAGGCAAGAGTACTGGAGTGGGGTGCCATTGCCTTCTCCGTTAAAACCAAGCAGACAGAGCTATTTTAAAGAACAATATGATCCTTAACCCTCTTTTACTTTGTGGTGAATATATCATTAAGCAGAGAGTATAGAAATACGTATCTGATTGCTAGATTTTTTGGTTTCTTGGGTTATCAGAGGAGAGCATAGGAACAGTTACTGACCAATAAAAGGTTAGAAATCCATTTACCTGCTATCTTTGACATGTGTCCAAGGTTGTAAATCCCTAAATTTGTCATCTCCAGGGACCTACTACATTTTCTTTTTCAATATCAGAAAGAGATTTCTTCTGTCTGTTAAAGTATGTAACTAACAGAAGTTTGAACAATAATGATCCCAGTAGATTAAAATAATCTGTATATTTGTTCTCTGAAAATCTGACTGCAGCGAACTTACGTTCATTTAAAAGTTGTGGCTCATTATTTTTGTGATACCATAATGGCTAAAAAAGTTTTTCAAACTTTTCAGGGAAGCATGACAGCAATGACGGTATTTTTTCCCTTGGATACAGCTCGACTTCGACTTCAAGGTGAGTATCTTATTGTCATCATATTCCTGTTCATTTGCTGTCAGGAAGCAAACTTATTTCTCTACTAAATTCTAAACTAACATAAGGGTGTCCTGCTTCATTAGCATCTGCTGCTGTCCGTTCTCACTGCCCTTAAAGACCGGTCATCACTGCTGTTTCCTAATTAACAGAGAGGTGTTTGTGAATGAGTCATAGCCTCAGCCATGTTCTAATCTGAGAGACCGGAGTGGGTTTGCGTTAGTCATTTTGAATCATTACAGTCTGTTCTGATAAACAGTATGACTTTTGAAAGGCAGAATGTAGAGTTGTTTTTTTTTTTAACTAGGAGTAGATTTTCTGGAAAGAGAACAGAGAATAGGAAACATGGACCCACACATCATTACCATTGCTCATCTAGGCATGGAGTTGTAGGCGCCCCCTCCTCATTTCACTTTATATTTATAAATTCTACTTGTTTTTTCCTCAATATTTTTCAACTTGAAATTATAAACCTATGCCCAAACTTACATTAAGAGATAAGAGTAAGATTAGCTTTGAATAAATTAATTGCTGTGTTAAAACCTTTCATGACTACTGTTTAATTAATTTTAGAGATTTTGGGCAGGTAGTACTTTTACATGACTTGAAACCTAAAATACATGAAAAGATAGATAGTACAGTGGGAAAAAAATCTCACTCTAGTCTGCCTCCTTTTCTCTCGGCTATAGATAATATCTTTTATTAGTCTCTCAAATAGCCCTGAGAGTCTTTATGGACTAACAAGGAAATGATATATATTCTCAATTTTCTCTTTCTTACTCAAAAAGCATATTTTTCACACTGTTCCATATCTTGCAGTTTTTGGATGCCTTCCAAATCAGGTTACTGGGGGCTTCTTGATTCTTCTGGTTGTAGAGTGGTCCATGGCATGGCTGCAACATAACCCGTGTACCCCTCCACTGTTAGAGATTCTTTGATTATTTCTCCTCTTTTGTCGAATAGACTTGTTTATATGTCGTTCTGTTTCTGTAAGTTCTGTGGGATAAATCCCCAGAAGTGGGGTTGTTGGATCAAAGTGTGAATATTTGTAATTTTGATGGTTATCGTCAGATGCCTTGTACAGTGTTTCATAATTTGTCATCTCATGAGCCATGCAGGTACCAGTTTTGTTAAGTAATTGGTTCATTTTCCCATTTTTAGATTTTCAAAATGTTCAGATATGGGTAGGAAATTTGAAATTAATTAAAGTAGGTTTTGTTTTCGTAGAGAATGCCAAGAAAAGTAGAGTTCTCCTTTTAAGACCTTTTTTTTTTTTTTTAAGATTAGGAAACAGAGCCCAAGGCTAACATTTTGGAAGCTTGAATTTTAATCCTGGCTCTGCTGCCAACCACATGTGTCCTTCACAGTGTTGTGTCTATAACCTCTTCTCTAAAAGGGAAATGGTAATTTATTTTCTCTCTACTTTATAAGATATTAAGATAAAAATGAGAATATGTAACTTTGAAAAAAAACAACAGAAGAGCCCTATGAAATACAAAAAAATAAATTTCTCCTGTTACATCTTTTACTTTGGAAATCAGGTATTGAATTAAAATGTTTTATGGTTCATAGATAACAGTTAAAACCCAGGGAATCAGCAGTTGAGAACTTAGTCCACGGCAACACAGGAGAATCATTGAATTCTGAGGCAAACCAGGGAGCCCAGAGATTGAAAGATTACTCAGGCAAAGTCAATGGCCTTTCAGTGAAACTTGTTGGTGCTGAAGGTAACAATTCTCAAGGGATTTATCTTTAAACTCTTTGATCTTGTAGTTGATGAGAAAAGAAAGTCCAAAACAACACACATGGTGCTCCTGGAGATCATTAAAGAAGAAGGCCTGTGAGTACTACCATCTCGTTCATCTTTGTCAGATGGAGCAGCTCACTGGGAGATTCCTGGGCGTCTGTCGTGTCTCTGCTCACTCTCTATCCATTTCTCATAGCCTCGTTGTGTTGTGAATTTGTAATTGCCTGACTTTTAACTACATAGTTATTTTCACTTCCTTGAAGGTCTGTGGTTGGCCATTATAATTCTTGATCACAGAGACTTCACGTGAAACCTATGCTTTTTTTCATGTACAGTAAGTTGAAGGAGGTGATAGCTGTTTGATCCATTCCTATCAGATACATTCAGACCTGTGTACCTTTTAAAAAGCTTTCAATTTGGAAATAATTTCAAATTTACAAAAAGCTGCAAAGCTAAAATAGTGTTAATACAAAGAATACCAGTATGTACTTTACCCAGATTGACCTGTTGTTGACACTTTCTTTCGTATTTGTTTTTTCCATTTCTGCTCATGCTTTCTCCTTCCCTCTCTGCCCGCCCCATCCTTCTTCTTTTACTACACAGACACACAACACACATGTTTTTTTCACAATTATTTGTAAGTTATATACCGTACATCAAGCCCCTTACCCCTGTGACTGACATTTTCAAAGAGTGTGGACCTTCTCCCCTTATTTTTCCTTAAATAAAATGTTTCTCATTTTAAGTTTGCCTCATGTTTCTTCATGATTAGCCTGAATCTATGCATTCTTGGGCAGAATAACATGTAGGTGAAATTGTGTCCTTCTTGGGATGTGACATCTAGAGTCACATATTGTCCACTTGCCCTTTACTGGTTAATTATAATTTCTTAGATTTGAGTTAACCACTGAATAATTTTATTTTTCCTCTCTTGCAACTGTAAGCGGTCTATGAGGAAATACCTAATTTAGTATTATAGAGACTCAGAGATGCAAGGTTTCCAGTTGATTCCTTAGTTATTTTGCTGGTCACATTGTCCCAGCTGTGACCAGGGTGAGCCCCTGCAGTCTGGTTCCCGTGCCCTTATGTCCCGATCGCTTTTTTTGGATGCCCCATCACTTCTGTTCTTAATTTTAAATGTTCTTGCCCTGTAATAAAGTGAATGATGCTATATTAACTAACAGTCATGAGGAAATTGTCTCTAATTTTATATAGTAATTTCTAAAGGAAATCAAGGTGGGGAATCAGTCAATCAGTCATTGAATATATGTTGTTTCCTGGTATCTTTAATGCTAGAGAAGATTTCTTGGGCATCCTCAGAAGGTAGGATATGTGTACAGTTTGGAGTACATTTTGATATAGGAATGAACTTTGAGAATATGTGAATGATGATCAGCCTTTTCTAGGACTTTCTTTTCTAGAAGCTTCTGTCCCACATCTTTACTTTGCTTGTTGTGTTCTTCTCCTAGCCTGGCACCATATCGAGGATGGTTTCCAGTTATCTCCAGTCTCTGCTGCTCCAATTTTGTTTATTTCTACACTTTTAATAGCCTCAAAGCAGTCTGGGTCAAAGGTCAACATTCTACTACTGGAAAAGATCTGGTAGTTGGATTTGTCGCAGGTAACTTAAGTTTTCTGAATATAAGGTGTGTTTATATTGTATTCATATACCCTCTATGAGGTTATTTTAACACACAGTAATACTACAAAGAATGTAATTAGTTTTCTAACTTGAGTCTGTGTGTGTGTGTGTGTGTATAGTAAAAATGCATAATATAAAATTTATCATCTTAACATTTTTTAAGTGTACATTTCAGTAGTAGGTTTATTCACATTATTGTGAAACAGATCTCTGTAACATTTTCATCTTGCAAATAAGAAGCTCTATACCCATTAAACAGCAATTCCCCTTTCCACCCTCCCCCCAGCCCCTGGTAACTCCAGTTCTGCTTTCTGTTTGTATGAATTTGACTACTTTCAATGCCTCATGTAAGTGGAATCGTACAGTATTTGTCTCTTTTTTTGACTGATTTATTTCAGTCGGAATAATGTGTACTCAAGGTTCATTGATGCTGTAGGATGTGATAGGATTTCCTTGTTTTGTAAGGGTGAATGGTATTCTGTTGTATGTATATACCACATTCTGTTTCTCCATTCACCCCTGATGGACATTGGGGTTGTTCCCACCTCCTGATTACTGTGAATAGTTGCTGCTGTGAGCGTGGGTTGTATGAATCTCTCTGAGTCCCTGCTTTCAGTTCTTCTGGGTATGTTCCAAGAAGTGAGATTCCTGGATTATATGGTAATTCTTCTTTTTATTTTGAGAGGAGTTACTATGCTGTTTCCCACAGTGGTTGCACTGTTTCATAATCCCGCCAGCAGTGGGTCCCAGTTTCTCTACATCCTCATCAACACTTGTTATTTTGTTTTGTTTTCATCCTAATGAGAATGAAATAATAGTTCACTGTGGTTTTGATATGCAGTTTTCTGATAGTGATGTTGAGCATCTTTTCATCTGAAGCTGAGCATCTTTGGAGAAATGTCTATTCAAATCTTTTGGTCATTTTTTGAGTTATTTGATTTTTTGCTGTTGAGGTATAAGTATTCTTTATATATTCTAGATACTAGCCCCTTATCGGATATATGATTTACACATATTTTCTCCCATTCTGTGGGTTGCCCTTCACTCTGTTGGTTATGTCGTTTGATGCTCAAAGGTTTTAAAGTTTGATATTATGCCATTTGCTTGTTTTTCCTTTTTCGCCTGTGCTTTAGGTGTCATGTCCCAGAAATCATTGCTAAGTTTAATGCCATAAAGCTTTTCTCCTAATTCTCGTCTAGGAGTTATATAGTTTTAAGTGTTTAATATGTTTAGAGTTACTTTCTGTGTGTGGTGTCAGATAAGGATTCAACTTCATGCTTTTGTGTGTGAATGTCCAGTTTTCTTAACACCATTTGTTGTTGTGACTACACTGTCCATTATCCCATTGGCACCCTTGTAAAGATCAGTTGACAATATATGGAAAATTTTATTTCTGAGCTAACTTGGCTTGTTTTTATCTCCTTAATCGGAAAAGAGAGTCAATTATCCCTGTTTAGTAGCCTGTACCCGGAATTTATGGACATTAAGATCTCTTTTTTTTAAATGAAAATTACAGTACCTTTCCTGCTTATTTTCTGGGGGGTTTTGTTTGTTTTTTGTTTTTTGGACTGAGATGTTTAACATGAACAGGACTGGCTACATAATTTGCAGGGTCCAGTGTAAACTGAAAATGCAGGATTCCTTGTTCACAATTGATTAAGCACTCCAAGATGGTTGACAGTGAAGCATTACACCAAGCACGAGGCAGGGTTGCACACCCACGAAGGCCACTCTGAGCGTGAAAGCGTTTAGTCAGGTGTGACAAAGAGATCTTAGTGCACAGCGCAGTGTAGTCAGCATCATCATAGTTGTTAATACTTTTGGGGTTCATAGGAGAAAGAGGGTCCCTTTTGGCTGGGAGATATCTGCATATAGAAAGCAGTGGCTCTGGAACTGAGCCTGGGCAGAGTTAGTAGCACTTGGAGATAAGTGGTGGTGGTTTCCCGATGGAGGGAATTGAGAGAGAATACAGGACCTTGTTTAAACAGTGCGCTCTGTAATTTAGTGAGTGAGTAAAGTGAGTATAGGAACATGAGCAGTAAGTTGGAGAGTTAAGGAGCCCAATTTTAGAAGTCTTTGGATCCTTGTCACCTGAGGTTTCAGAAGAGCTGGGAAGCTATTAACCTGATACTGTGAATATTTAGTTACTGTCTGTTTCTTCTTAGTGGAATATGAACACTATAAGATATAGAGCAGTATCTTATGTACACTTCATATGTATAAAATATATATTACATATGTAAGATAATATATATTGCAGTTACATATCTATGTTTAGTTATTATATGGGCTTCCCTTGTGGTTCAGCTGGTAAAGAATCCACCCACGACCCAGGAGACCTGGGTTCAATCCCTGGGTTGGGAAGATCCCCTGAAGAAGGGAAAGGCTACCCACTCCAGTATTTTGGCTTAGAGAATTCCATGGAGTCTCAAATGGTCAGATACGACTGAGCTACTTTCACTTTAGTTATTATATATATACACATATGTTCATATACATATATATTGTTATATATATATATATTCCCCCCTCCCTTGCTAAATTTTCAGTAAGAACAATTCCTAATGTTGTAGGAGCTCAATAAATATTTGCTGAATAAATAAAGTATTTGTTGAATTACTCAGAGTTTTAGTAAAGAGATGGGAAAAAAGGAGATCTGTTTCCTTTTGTGTGTGTGCTTATTCATTTAGTTTGTATCTCAATTAATTTATTTAATGTTGTCCATTTAGTGTTCATATTTTGTGGACTCACTTTTTGATATATTCTTTGAAAAATTACAGATTCAGGAGCTGCACAACTGAATAATGTAAATGTCCAATTGAAATGAAAATGATTTGACTGAAAAATAGTAACCAGGCCAAGAGTATTCATGGCCCCCAGTTTTCCTTCTTCACCTGTATGAGACCACTGCTATTTTTTATTTGGTCTCTGAGCCTTTCTTATGCTTAATAGTCTTATTTTAGTCTTTAGTTGATTTTTATGTAATAAACTTTCCCTTGAACCAACTTTATTTTTTTTAATTGAGATATAATTGAGATATAATATTAATTTTAGGTATACAACATAATGATTCAGTATTTGTGTATATTGTGAAATTAATACTGCAACAAATCTGGTTAACATCCATCATTACACATATTTACAAATTTATTTCTTTTCTTGTGGTAAGAACTTTTAAGGTTTGTTCTCAGTAACTTTTAAATATATAATACAATTTTATTAAGTATAGTCACCTTGTACATTATATCCCCGTGACTTATTTATTTTATAACTGGAAGTTTCTACCTTTTGACTGCCCTCACCCCCCAACCCTGAGGTTCCCAGGTGGCTCAGTGGCTAAAGAATGCACCTGCCAATGCTGGAGGCTTGAGTTTGATCCCTGGGTGAGGAAGATCTCCTGGAGGAGGGCATGGCAACCCTCTCCATGGCAACCCTCTTGCCTTGAGAGTCCCACGGACAGGGGAGCCTGAAGGGCTACAGTCTGTAGGATTGCAAAGAACTGGACACGACTGAAAGCGACTGAGCATGCATACACAGACTCCCAGCCTCAGCCAGACCCGCTTTCAAATAAAGAGTGTAATGCACTTTCTCTGAGGAAATGAATGGATAAGTAGGTAGCTCAGAAATCTGGGGGTCTTCATAGAGAGTGCTCTCTTCCTCCATGTCTGCTCAGGCTTCATGAGCCACCAGTCTGTCTCTTAAAGATCTCTTGAATGCATGCCCTCTTCTCCATGTCCATAACTGTTTCCCCAAATCAAGTATTACTGTCCCTCACCTGGACCATTGCTCTGCTATGATCTCCTTGCTTCTCAGGTCTTTCTCACTAACACACTTTGCACAGTTCTGCTCAAGTAGCCTTTCTAGAAGAATAGTTTTCAGACAGTTGTAATTTGAAGAACTCAGGTTTGAAATTTGTTCACTGAAAAAAAAATCAGAATAGATCCAGCTTATAGAGAGGGAATCTTCTTTTTTTATATAACTGCAACAAATGGCAGTCTGGTATGATCTTTATTCTTGAGATCAAATGTTTGTAATACCTTGATTTTATTATATTAGTTTCCATATATATTTACATTGAAAAGGTTATATATGTCTCACTGTCAGGGACTAACTTAGGTAACTTTCCATGAAACTACTATTTTATGAAATATATGATGAAATCTTCTCCCTTGTGGTTGTCCAGAGCTGTTTGTTTGCTGTGTCTGGCTTCCTGTTATACACGAGGCACACACCACCCCTTGTTACATTCTCTCACTGTGACGTGAAAGTCGCTCAGTTGTGTCTGACTCTTTGTAACCCTATGGGCCATACAGTCCATGGAATTCTCCAGGCCAGAATACTGGAGTGGGTAGCTGTTCCCTTCTCCAGGGGATCCCAATCCAGGGATCGAACCGAGGTCCCTCATACTGCAGGCGAATTCTTTACCATCTGAGCCAACCAGGGAAGCCCTACATGCTCTCACTGTACTCTGCTGATTTCCTTTCTGACTCTTACACAATTTACAGGTACAGTAGATTCTCCCACACCTAAAACAGCTAGCCCGGTATGGTAGGGTGGTTAGCTTTTAAAAAGTCAGTAGAAGTAGGGAAGGTCATAAATGGCCCATGTGCCTTAAGTATTTTATCTTAACCTAAGATATATGAATATATACTTCTTGAATTTTCTGTATGGCCAAGGCATATCCACTCACTGATAGGAGTTTTGTGCTTTTTTTCTGGTGTGAAAGTTGCGCAGTCCTGTCCTACTCTTTGTGACCCCATGGACTGTACAGTTCACGGAATTCTCCAGACCAGAATACTGGGGTGGGTAGCCTTTTCCTGGGATCGAACCCAGGTCTCCTGCATTGCAGGCAGATTGTTTATCAGCTGAGCCACAATAACCTGTGCCTATAAATGCTTTGTCTACTGTAACAGATATGACCAACATAAACAGGTTTGAGAAAAGGTGTAATTCACTCTTGGTAAGCCTCGACCCCCGTGGGATGGAAGTAAAAGAGCATGGGCACACTAGAGCATAGCCTCCAGGCCGCAGGAGTCAGTGCACCATGGCCTCTGTCAGAATGTCCGTAAAGGGAAAGAGGAACACAGGTTTATCTGGTGAGTCCAGTATGTGGAACTGGTTAAAAGAGAGCCCACTGTGTTAATATCGTTCTCATTCATTTATTAATACATTCTGAACTGTTTTCTTGAGAGTGTGAGAAAAGAATGGAATTGACAGAACCCATGGGTCTGCGTGGATTGTGAACATCATCTATTACACGTCTTGTCAGAGAAGCGGTTGAGAACTGCTGTTCTGAGGTCTGAATCGGATCGTTAGGCCCGGCTTCAAACCCTTCAGTCCCTGCTGCCTGCTGATAAGATGACATCACAGTGCCCTGTGCAGAGAAGACACTCCCAGCCTCATACACGTGCAGGATAAGGGCGTCCCATCTGCAGCCATGAAATTAAAAGACGCTTACTCCTTGGAAGGAAAGTTATGACCAACCTAGATAGCATATTCAAAAGCAGAGACATTACTTTACCAACAAAGGTTCGCCTAGTCAAGGCTATGGTCTTTCCTGTGGTCATGTATGGATGTGAGAGCTGGACTGTGAGGAAGGCTGAACGCCGAAGAATTGATGCTTTTGAACTGTGGTGTTGGAGAAGACTCTTGAGAGTCCCTTGGACTGCAAGAAGATCCAACCAGTCCATTCTGAAGGAGATCAATCCTGGAATTTCTTTGGAAGGAATGATGCTAAAGCTGAAACTCCAGTATTTTGGCCACCTCATGCGAAGAGTTGACTCATTGGAGAAGACTCTGATGCTGGGAGGGATTGAGGGCAGGAGGAGAAGGGGACGACAGAGAATGAGATGGCTGGATGGCATCACTGACTCGATGGATGCGAGTCTGAGTGACCTCCGGGAGCTGGTGATGGACAGGGAGGCCTGGCGTGCTGCGGTTCATGGGGTCGCAAAGAGTCGGACACGACTGAGCGACTGATCTGATCTGATCTGATCTGATCTGATACCAGATCTGCTGTGGTACTGCTTCCTTCCCTAGCTTGGCCTTCCTGTGCCTGTCCTCCCAGGCCGTGATTCCTTGAATATACCAGGCCATTAGTCACTTCAGTCCTCGCCAACTGCTGTTGTCAGCCTGAAGCAGTCTTACTGCTTTTTTTTGTCTCGTTAACTCCTATTCATCCTTTTATTCTCCGCTCACGCCACCTCCTCTTCAGGAAGTCTTCCCTGTTTCTCATACCCACCACCCCCAGGTTTTATTCCGGGTTAGGTGCCCTCCCTCTGTGCTTCAACTCAGTGTATACCTCTAAGTGCTTAGCTACTGGATAACAGTAGTCTGCATGTTTGTCTTTTATCTTTTACTGCTGCTGCTGCTGCTAAGTCGCTTAGACCCTCCTTAAAGGCAGAAATTACTTAAAAAAAAAAAAAATCTCTGCATATCTAGTACCTTAATGTAGTGACTGATACACAGAAAGTGCTGATTAAATGTTGGATGAATTAAATTTTAAATGTTGTTTAAGTCAATTCAAAGGACTGCAGTCTTCCTCATTTTCATAAGTGGCAACTCTCATTTTCTAGTTGCCCTACCAAGAGTCTTGAATTCATCCTCTTTCTCTCTGACCCCACCCCCAGTCCATGAACAAATCCTATTTCCTGTTTCTTCATATGGTATCTAGCAGTTAGCTCCTTTCCCCTAATTGTACCACCTGAGCCCAAACCACCATTGAATCTTGCCAGGATTATCCTCAGAATCTCCTAACTGATGGCCTGCTTCCTTCTTTGTCCCCTTCAATACGTGTTCAACACAGCAGCCAGTGTGATCACACTAAAGCATAGATGGATTGTATTATTCCTCTGTTCAGAGGCCTCCAGTTGCTTCCCTTCTCACTCAGAATAAAAGCCAGAGTCCGCAGAGCCCAGTTTGTCCTGCCCACCTATCCTTGCCCCTCACCCACTACAGCCACACCGGCCTCTTCTCCCCGAACTGTCCCAGAATACTTCTCCCTCGGGGCCCGTGAACTTGAAGCTTTTTCCTGTTCCTGGTTCCTGCGTGGTTCGCTCCCTCACCTCCTGTAAAGTTTTTCTCTGAGTGGCTACACTGTCTAAAATGGAGTCTCTTTCTACCACCAAAACTCTATCCCCCTTCTCTGCTTAAATTTTCTCCTTAACTTTATCCTCTGACATACTACGTTATTTTCCTTATTTATCCTGTCTTACAATATTAGAACATAAGCTTCACAAGGACAGAGATTTTCATTTTTTATGTACCTGTTGTATCATCAGCACCTACTTAGCACGTAACATTGTATGTTACGAATGAATTTTTTTGCCAACCCAATATTAGACATGCAGTACATATTTGATGAGCAAACCATAGGTGACTTACTTGCAGGTAATAAACATTTACTTCTCCTAAAATACACATAAAGTCACTTAAGAATTGCTAATTGGGCTTCCCTGGTGGGGATCAGTGCCAATGCAAGAGACTCGAGTTCTATCCCTGGGTCAGGAAGATCCCCTAGAGAGGAAAATGGCAACCTACTCCAGTATTCTTGCCTGGAGAATCCCATGGACAGAGGAGCCTGGTGGGCTACAGTCTGTGGGGTTGCAAAGAGTCAGACACAACTTAGTGACAGGCTAACTTTTTACTCTTCAATTCATATCTCAGGTAAAAAAAAAACACCTACTGGCTAGTTTTATGTGTTTCCACTTGCTTTAAGAAGGTAGATTTAATACCAATAAGAATAAAATTTCTAACTGCTCTTGGAAAGAATAGACTTTTTGGGGTGATAGTGAATTTCTGTCTTTAAAGTGAATAATCACCAGTCCACTTGGTGATTGCATTAGGTCCACAGGGAACATGTGACTGTGTCTAGAGATATTTTTGGTTGTCACAACCAGAGGATGCTACTGGCATCTAGTGGCTAGAGAGCCAGAGACACAGCTCAGCACCCTGCACATCTGCACCCCTGCCCCGCCCCAGATGTGAGTATTGGCACAGTCGAGAGACCCTTGATTAAATTATTTTTATAGTCCTTAATGATTCTGAGATTCTTTGATTATAGGTCCTCTCTTTTTCTGAAGGTAGGGAATTCCTTGGAAATTACTGTTATGAATTTTAAACTTCTTGTAACATGTTTTTATATCTTAATGCCTACGAATTTTTGTTCGTTTGTTTGGCTGCACTGCGGGGCTTGTGGCATCTTAGTTCCCTGACCAGGATGAACCCCTGCCCCCTCAGTGGAAGCACCGAGTCCTAACCACTGGACCCCCAGGGAGTTCCCCAGTGCCTGCGCATTTTTACAATGAGAACAGCTTTTTTCTCTGCCTTCTGTGAACCCAGTCTTTGTATTAATATCACTGTAGAAATGAGTTACATCATCTCCCAGGAGAACTAGGCACAAGTACTATTGTTATTCCAGCTCTGCTAGAAACTTAGATTTGTTACTATGTATTGTATTTTCACAGGAAAAAACCCATGTAGCTTAATACCCTGGAGAAGAATTTGAGACCAGAACCTTACAGATAACATAAATAAAGATACTTGCCATTTTTATGAAATTGGAATTTTTGTCAGTAACTCTTTTTGAGTGCCAATGGTATTATCATTGTTGCGACAGTTGAAATTAATTTCCTGCCTTTAGGCCTTAAATCTGGTAAGGCAGGCTTGTTCCTGCAGTGTATCAAGTCGCATTCCTTTGTAGGGAACCAAACTCTTAGATTGGTGACCTTGATCTGCCATTTTCTTGTCTCAGCGGCCACTGCACATGTTCCCCAGAAGAGCACCCAATTAATGTTCCTGTTTTTGTTTTCTGTCCTTAACTCAGGAGACTCACTGATAATAAAATTTCTTTTTCAAGATTTCAGAATTAAATAGCTGTGTTCCAACTATTCCCTGAATCAGTGAATGATTTTATTATCTTCAGTTGCTGTTCTTCATCTCTTAATTTTGATTGTGTTTTCCTGTAAATTATTTTTTATGACAAAAGAAAGAAAATAGAATTGCTCAAATTGGAAAGAGAACAGTCTCCTATTCTTAAGTAGGTAAAGTATTGGTATTCTCATCTTAGAGCTGAAATAATGGCCATGACTTGAAACTGGTGAAATTTTCTACACATAAATAAGCAGACAGCTTTCTTTATTCTGCAGCCATACCCATTGTGCCCTAGTAAGAGTTGAAATCGCTCATCATATTCTTTTGCAGCTGGTTTTTCCTCCACAGAGAAATGTCCTTTGCTTGCTTATATAGGGTGCAAGTTTTTGTCTTGGATCCTCAAGTATTTTCTCAGAATTCATAAAGTGAAAGTGGTTAAAAAGTAACCTCTCCATCTATTTGGCTTAGAGTATGAACAAAGATCTTCTCACATAAAAAGCTTTGAAGTACAGAATGTTCTTACAAGGACTTTATATTCTCTTCTTTAAATGATATAATGCTTTTTTGTACTTGACATTATTCTTAGAATCCTCTCAGTCTTTCAGCTCGTGTGGGTAATGGGATAATGTAAGCAGAATCCTGAATAAGGGCTGTATCTTCATCTTGGCTGCATTTCCTCTGACCTGTTCTCTGTGTGCCTACCTCTCAAATAGAACATGAAGGGAATTTTGATTTCCAAAGAATTTCTTTAATGGGCGACCTATTTCGTTTGTTTAGAAAGGTGTTTGCACTACAGTACCCACAGAAGCTTGTGATCTCTGGTTCTGAGCTTGCTTGTCTTCATGTAAAACAAAAGCAGCAGACTGCTCAGTAGTACTTTCCAGTCTGATTTTTCTGACTGTTGGTTTTTTTGTTAAGTAATGTGTATATTATATTGAATAGGAATACATTATAAATCTGGGCAAATGAGTGTGTATTGATACTTTATTTTTATCTTGGTCTCTTGGACACTGGTGCTTTTTTAAAATGAGACTTGCCAAGAATCTTAGTTATGACTTTTTCAGATTATGACCAGTATCTTGACAATGAAGATTTTGAGTCATAACTAAAGATGACTCCTTGGTGTTATATGAAAAATTCTAACAAATACAACTCATAAAATGATAATGCCTTTTGAGAAATATGTTCTCATAATGTTCCTGAGAGAGAGGTGCCAAAATGTCTTGCATTCCACTAATGAAAATTGAGAATTCGGATTTCCTGGCATTTTCACCAAGTTTATTAACTTTGGTGTTATCTGTATAGTATGTTTGAAATTCCTTAAATCAGAACATCCTTAATCTTGCTTTGTCGCTGTGGTGGTTGTTTCTTTTTTGACTGTACCGTGCGGCTTGCATGATCTTAGTTCCCAGACTGGGTACTGAACCCGTGCCGCCTGCGGTGGAAGCACCAAGTCCTAACCCTGGACCCCAGGGAAGTCCCAATCCTGTTTCTAAAAGATTTCTCTTCTTTATGATTGTGCCTCTCACTTTTTCTGAGTGTGGCCGATAGCTTGGTATATGGTTGTTTGCTGAGTTTGTTCATTAGTTTACTTGTTAAACCTTTATTTAACACACATTTATAAAGTATACTGTGCGTCAGGCACTTTTATTACAAGTCTGTCTGGTATTTTTCTCTAATCATTTCAGGACTGATGAGGAATGTCTTAATATCTCAAGATGGTGCTAAAATTGGGATCGTGTGTTTTCAAAACAGAAGCACCTGGCTCGTTGTATTGTTCCACTCTGAGGCCACCTTGGGTGGCCAAGATCCCCATCCTTAAGCTTGTAAGAATCACGATGCTTGTGAAGCTGTTGCAGGTGTTTTTGTGATGGTTCATAACGACTGCTTGCTGCCTGCCTGTCCTAATTCCCCAAGTGATGAGGAACTCTTCTGTGAGCCTCTAGTCCCTGTCGAAGCCCTTTCAAATGTCACACTTTCTCCCACCTGTCTTTTATGGTATTGGATTCATACTCACTTATAAAACCATGTGAGCTACTTACATGAGAGTTGGAAGGTGTGTGTTTTATGTGATATTGTCATGGACTTATTTAGCATGTGATCAAGAAATCAGTTCCCCCATCTGAAAGCTGTTTTTAAACACTGTGTTTAAAACTATATCAAAATTGCTACTTTGGATTGCTTCCTTGTGTACAAAGGAGGAAACTCTGCACTCTCCTCACGTGGAGAGGCGCTGCTGCCGGCAGCCCGCTCTCAGCAAGGCGTCTGAATTGCGTCTAACAGTGGTGGCTTGTGTTGTACCTTGGCACGAAGGGACACCTTACCTCAGGTCTCCTAGTAGGTCAGCAGAAAAATAACTGGAACATGGATGTGTTTAGCTTTAACATAAAAGTTACATTTTGCTTTCCCTTTGTCTCGCCCCCTTTCTCCTTACAGGGGTGGTGAATGTGCTGCTCACAACTCCACTCTGGGTGGTAAACACCAGACTGAAGCTGCAAGGGGCAAAATTTAGGAATGAAGACATTGTACCGACCAACTACAGTGGTATCATTGGTGAGTGTCTTTTGGATGTGTTCCTTTTAAAGGTTCTCCTTTCTCTTTGTATCTGGGATTTATCACCATGATAAAGCTACATTAACAGACAGCCTCAAATTTCAGTGTCCAACAGTAAGCATTTGTTTAGCTCCTGTGTCTGTGGATTGGCAAGGATTTGATTCATCTAATATGACTCCAGCCTAGGATTCTCAGCTCCATGTGTCTCTCTTCCATTTCCTGGAACCAGCCTCAGGATATTCTTCTCTTGGTAATAGCAAAAGCACAGGAAGACATGCCTGATCATACAAGCATAATTCAATCCCCCGTTTGCATCTTGTCTATTACCATCGTCTTGGCTAACACACTCCCAATCTCCAAGCCTCAAGACAAGGGGTAGAGAAATATACCCATGGAGTATATCCCATAGAGCAAAGGTGGGAGGGGATGAATATTTCTGAAGAATAATTTGCTACTTTTTCTCCCCCAGTGTTGTCTTTGGATAAAGATACAAAATTAGTGTCTGATATCTTTGAGCTTCTGATTTTTAATAGTATCCCACTGCCAGGTTCTTTCCCATCTTTCCCTCTTTATAATGAGGACAGGGATTTTCTTAAAAGGCAGTCCTATAAAATGAACTCCAGAGAACTGTCTTATCATTTTCTGTACTGGCCTTCACTGTGAAACCCACAGGCTGTCGTTCGCCATTCTGTCTGTGTAATACAGAGAGCTCAGTGGTGGAAATGATCAGTACCAAGGAAAACTTGACCTGCTAACCCCAGATTTGTCAGGAAGGGTTGCCAACAATTGAAGTTAGTCTCTCAATAACTCAGTGACTGTCAGTATCTGATGATTCTCTCTTTTGATGAAGCAGTTAACGGATTAACTTGTCATTGCCAGAAGGAAATCTTGATAGAATCAGTCTGGCCTGTGTTCTGGGCACGTTGTCTTTCTAGTTAGGGGATTGTCCTTAAAGGTCCTTGATTTCTTGCTTAGATGCTTTTCACCAGATCATCCGGGATGAAGGGATCCTGGCTTTATGGAATGGCACCTTTCCCTCCCTGCTGCTGGTCTTTAATCCTGCCATCCAGTTCATGTTCTATGAAGGCTTAAAACGGCAGCTTTTAAAGAAACGAACGAAGGTAAGCCCTGATCTTGGAAGCCGCAAACAGCCCCTGACCCCTTCTCACTGTGTAGACTGATGCAGTTCGTTTGTTCTTTGCCTTGCAGCTTTCTTCCCTGGACGTGTTTCTCATTGGTGCAATTGCCAAAGCAGTTGCCACCACGGTCACCTATCCTATGCAGACAGTACAGTCAATTCTGAGAGTGAGTACTGGGCTTCTCCTGCATTTAGACAGACAACATTCTAAAATGCTGTGGTTTCTTTGTTTGAAGCAGTGTTAATAAAGCCATGAAGTGCTCCAGAGCATTTCTCAGCCAATTTTCCGTTGTTTGATATTTTGCTAACTAGTCAGCCTGTCAGTTGGTTTTCTCTTGGGTTTGGAACAAAGTTTACACTTTGAATTTCTTCGGTCACCTGCTGTCTTGGAAAATCCAAGTATGGAGGAAGGTCTTTAAAGACCTCAGGAACATCATAAGTTTGCTTCCTTCATATTCAAGTTGATTGGCCTGGTGCACAGGGTAGATTTCCCTTTACAGAATCAGAGATTCATTCAGAAGGAATGAATGATTTAGCTTTTCTGAAGTATTTTCAAATTTCTAGTTTTTCATTCATTCAGTTGTTTATTCTTTGAAATATTTTTTAAAGTACCCATTCTATGAGCAACTGGGATGCACGTGGTGAATAAAAGCCATAGTCCTTGCCCTTAGGAGTTAACCAAGGAGAGAGCGAACAAGTAAATCGGCATAAATAAGTAACTGCAAATCGAGGAAGGAGCTGTCAAGGAAGTAAGCCACATTCTGTGATTTAGTGGAGAGGGCCACAGTGGGGATCTTCTAAGATGGCATGATTGGGGTGGGTCCTCTGAGGAGCCCTGTGTAAATCAAGACTTAAAGGAAGGTAAGGACCCAGCCATGCAAAGAGCAGAAGAAAGAGCTTTCCAGGTAGAGGGAACATAGTGTACTAAGAGCTTGATGAATCTTAGCAACTGTAAGGGAGGCCACTGTGGCTGGAGGTGGCTCAAAAGGAGATCAGAAAAGAAGCAGGATGGCTATGCGTGATGACTGGGTTTTATTCTCACTGCAGTAGGAAACCGTTGCAGTGCTTTAGACGAGAATAATGTGATCTGATTTATAATTTGAGGAGACTACTGTGACTATTGAGGCTAAGAGAAAAGGGAGTTTCAGGTTAGGAGGCTATTTCGGTCACATGTGAGATGCAGTGGTGGCCTGGATTCAGGTGGAAGTGGAGAGGGAGGGATTCAAGTTGTGTTTGGGAGAAAAAATTCAAAGGACTTAAACGAATGAGTAAAATGGAGGCATTAATCAAAGTATTTCAGTTTGAAAAGATTATTCCGTTCTGTTAAAAGTATTCTTACCAATGGACTATTTTTCAGTTGGTACTTAATATAAAGGATTTCAGTTGCAGTCAAATAAATGTATTTTGACATTTTTATAATAGAAACATAACATGAAGAGCTTGGACTACAGAGATTCTAACTGATTAATGTTTATCATAACTTCTTAAAAGACTGGAAGCCATTCCATCAGTATCTAAATCTTCACCCTGGGCATGATTTTTTTCTTTTGAGGTAGAATTTTCCCCATGATTCTCTGTAAAAATGAAAATTCTCATGCTTGCTTCATTGAAAAAAAATTCTTATTTTCACTTATTTCATTGAAATATTTCATTTGTTTCATTGAAAAAAGAGGATTAATGAAATCTAAATACTAAAAAAGCCACCAGGGGCTTCCTTAATGGTTCAGATGGTAAAGAATCTGCCTGCAGTACAGGACATCCAGGTTCAACCCCTGGGTCAGGAAGATTCCCATGGAGAAGGGAATGGCAACCTGCTCCAGTATTCTTGCCTGGAGAATTCCATGGACAGAGGAGCCTGGGGGGCTACAGTCCACGGGTTTGCAAAAGACGCGACTGAGCAACTAACACTTTCACTTTCACATATTAAAAGGGTGTTTTTATTACCATGTGCTGTAAGATGTTACTCCAACATAAGTGGAAATTAAGATTTAAAAAAAGTGATAACAGGGCTTCCCTGGTAGCACAGTGGTAAAGAGTCCACCTGCCAAATGCAGGAGACCCGGGTTTGATTCCCTGGGAAGATCCTGCACGCCGTGGCGCAGTTAAGCCTGTGCACCACAACTGCTGAGCCTTTGCTTGGCAACAAGAGGAGCCACCGCAATGTGAAGCCCAGCCACTGCAACTAGAGGGTAGCCCCTGCTCAGTGCAACTCGAGAGAACCCCACACCCAGCCAGGAAGACACAGCAGAGCAAAAAAAAGAAACAAGTAAAAATAAAATAAAATAAATAAAATAAAAATAAATAAAAATTTTTTAAAAAGAAAGCGGTAACAGATGGTAATTATTCATATTGTTCCTTCTTCCTTAGTTTGGACGTCACAGACTCAACCCAGAAAACAGAACACTGGGGAGTCTTCGGAACATTCTCTATCTCCTTCACCAGCGAGTAAGGTGAGCTTTGTAGATGTTTCACATTCTGTCCTCTCTTTTAACAGCTGTCTCTGCCAAGAAGTGGTTGGATTTGCTTATCTTGTATTTTTGCCTTGGCAGCAGCATCCTGAAAACTTCTCCCTTGCCTGCTGTGCTCAGACATTTCTCATTTAGGAGCTTAGTGACACATGAGAGCATTTTGGGAAATTGTGAAAAAGTTCATGTCCTTGGTTCTTCGTTAGTTACAAATATTCAGGACTTCTTTAGAAAGGGAATCCTCCAGTGAAATCCTGCCATTTGTAACAACATGGATGAACCTTGAGTGTTTTGTTAAGTGAAATAAGTCAGGCTGAGAAAGACAGATACTGTGTGCTTTCCCTCATGTGGAACCTGCAGACAAACAAACTCATCAATGCTGAGAACAGATTGGTAGCTACCAAAGAGGAAGAGGGTTTGAGGGTGGGCAAAATGGGTGAGTCAGCGGTATGGTAACGGCTGATTATGGGACCTGTGGTGGTGATCACTGTGCAGTGTGTAGATATGTCAGGTTATAATGCTGTACACCTGAACGTGGGATTTCCCTGATAGCCCAGTTGGTAAAGAATCTGCCTGCAATGCAGGAGACCCCGGTTCAATTCCTGGATCGGGAAGATCTGCTGGAGAAAGGATAGACTACCTATTGTAGTATTCCTGGGCTTTCCTTGTGGCTCAGCTGGTCAAGAATTCACCTGCAATGCAGGAGACCTGGGTTCAACCCCTGGGTTGGGAAGATCCCCTAGAGAAGGGAAAGGCTACCCACTCCACTGTTCTGGCCTGGAGAATTCCATGGACTGTCTAGTCCATGGGGTCACACAGAGTCGTGCATGACTGAGCGACTTTCACACCTGAAACAAAGGAGAGCCCTCCTGTAATCTGATATAGAGACTGCCCTGTTGAGTAGTGCTCCATCGATGACGTATCCCAAAACCCCTTGTAGATAGAAATTAGCAGGTGTCAGAGAGCCGCAGTCATCATGGGAAAGGGAAGGAGGGTAGGCAGAGGAACAACAGCTGTCATCACAATTATGACCACAGTGATGACGATGGTGAGAGGAGTTAGCGTTTTTCAGCTATTATGTGGCAGACACTAAGCCAGATGCTCGACTTGGGTAATCTCACTTAATCCTCACAACAGCCCTTTGAGGCAGGTACTGTCGTCATCTCCCCATTTCATTTAAAGGGGAAATCAAATAGGTCAGCACCTTTGAGGCAGAAGCTATTATAACTTTATTACTGTTCCTAGAGGTAAGATATTTTAAACTAAGTTTATTATAAAAATAGAATATCCTTGGGATAAAAAATTAAATCAAAGATAAAGAATTGGTATAAAGCTAAAAAAACAAAAATGCTGATCATACCAAGTGCTGGCAAGAATGAGGCAACTAGAACTTTCCTATGCTGGTGGGAATTGAGAATGGCACAAGCACTTTGGAATGCAGTCTGGCATTTTCTTATAAAGTTAGACATATGCCTCCTATAGACCCAGCCATTCCCTTTCAAGGTATTTACCCAAGACAAATGAGACATGTCTACACAAAGACCTGTGCATAAATGTTAGTAACAGCTTTATTTGTTAGAGTCAAAAACTGGAAACATCCCAAATGTCCATCATTGAATGAGTAGGTACAAGTTGTGATATACCTGTATGGTGGAATACTATTCAGAAAGGAAAAAGAAATAATTATTGATACATGCAAAAATGTAGGTGGATCTCAGAATAGTTATGCTGAGTAAAAGAGATCAGACAGAAAAGAATTTATATTGTATGATTCCACTTTTATGAATCCACCTGCCAGGGCAGGAGACGGAAGAGATGTGGGTTCAATCCCTGGGTTAGGAAGATCCCTTGGGGAAGGAAATGGCAACCCACTCCAGTATTCTTGCCTGGGAACTTCCATGGACAGAGGAGCCTGGTGAGCTACAGTCCATAGGGTCGCAAAAGAGTTGGACACGACTGTGCACATGCACACACTCATCACTTAAACTTAGAAAATGATCTACAGTGACAGAAAACGGTGCAAATGATCTACAGTGACGGCAAAGGGATGTGAGGACAGCGTCCTCCTGGGGATGATGGATGATGGATATGTTCAAGACCTTGAACGTGGTCATGGTTCATGGATGTACCCATCAGTCAAAACTGGTCAAACTGAAGTCATTTAAACTTCAATAAAGCTATAAATACATGCATATCTATAATGTTTTCTGTCTCCTTCCCAGGAGATAGTCACTATTAACAAAAAGTATATGTATTTCCAAAATACTGTATAAAAAACATATTTTTCGCTCCATTTCCAGCCCCTTCTCTCTGGAGAATAGTAGGTAGGGCTGGAAATTCCCGGCTTCTGATCTTTGCTTGGTCTTCCTGGTGACCAGCCCCACCCAGGAGTCCTTCAGGAATCACCTCATTAGAACAGAAGACACTACTGCCGCCCAGGACTTCAGGGATTTGGGAACTTTGTCAGGAACTAGGATCAAAGACCGATTGTTAGAATAAAGAAATGTTCCTAGTGTTCTTTTCACTTAGGAAATTATAAGCAAGAGCTCCTAAAACTCTGTGCCAGGAACTGAGGACAGGGACTAATAGATTTTTTTTTTTTCTGTTATCTCCTAGCAGACCTCACCTTGAGAAATACCAAGGTGGAGTTCCTTGGGTTTCTTGGGGGAACATAAGTTAGCCAGTGAATGAGAAATTCCTGAGTCAAGGCTTTTCATTTCTATTTATCACATGATTCACTCCAAATAATAAATTTTCACACATAGCAAGTATGTAAAATGTAGAATAGCTCCTGAATGGAGCACTTGACTGACTTTTGCTATCTCAGTCTGTGTGAGTGCTATATAGAGCCCTGGAGTTGCTGATGAGCTAGCAGATGAGATTAATTCACTCTCAATAATTAGCTCTGGAGACATCATTTTCTCTGAGCTGCTGTTTCTAGCTGAAGCATTCTTCTCTGTGGTTAGAGCAGTCATTCTAAAGGGCTGGTGTCCAGGCGGGCCTTGTCATCCTCATCACCTGGGAGCTTATTAGCCATGCAGATTCTTGAGTCCCATCCCAGGCTTAATGCTTCGGAAACTCCGTGGATAGGACCCAGCAATCTGGTTCACCAAGCCTTCCCAGTGATTGTGACATACACTAAATTTGAGAACCACTGAGTTAAAAGGTCAGATGTACAGAAAGACTCAGTATTGGAGAGATTTTCATTCCTGTCACTTTCTCTAGTTCTGTTCGGGCTACAGTGATCTAAACCAATTGGCAGCTCTCCTACAGTTTAGGGACTGTTGCTGCTGCTGCTGCTGCTGCTGCTTCTAAGTCGCTTCAGTCGTGTTCGACTCTGTGAGACCCCGTAGATGGAAACCCACCAGGGTCCCCAGTCCTTGGGATTCTCCAGGCAAGAACACTGGAGTGGGTTGCCATTTCCTTCTCCAATGCATGAAAGTGAAAAGTGAAAGTGAAGTCGCTCAGTTGTGTCCGACTCTTAGCGACCCCATGGACTGCAGCCCACCAGGCTCCTCCATCCATGGGATTTTCCAGGCAAGAGTACTGGAGTGGGACTGTTAGGTTGAAATAACTTTGTTGGGAGAGCCTTAAAAAGTCAGGATCTGAAAGTTCTTTGTTAATCTTAGATGTTGGCATTAAAATGGTTTTAGGATTTTAGGATCTGTACCCTCTCTGTGAGAACCTATTAGCATTCCGCTGATTAATCATGGCTTTGAAGAAATAATCAACTTTTATCAATTCCCAAGCACCTTCAAAGATGAAGTACTTAAGTAACAGAAGTTAGTATCTAAAACTTTGATTGCTTCTTCGGATCTTAAGAAGAAGCCTTTGCAAAACAGTATGTTTCTTTGAAAACCTTTTGTTTTTTCCTCACCCTTTGGTTTCAGGCGTTTTGGAGTTGCAGGACTCTACAAAGGCCTTGAAGCCAAGCTGCTGCAGACCGTCCTGACTGCCGCTCTCATGTTCCTCGTTTACGAGAAGCTGACGGCTGCCACCTTCATGGTCATGGGGCTGAAGAGCACACGCAAGCACTGAGGCGCCTCTCACCCCCCGGCGCTCAGAGATGCTCCAGACGGGGGGCGTGATTCCACTGTACTTGCCCCTTCCACTGAGAAATCTGCCCTCGTTGGCTTGAGATGCATCTAAGGGTCCATACACAGGGTTGTAGCCAGCTTGACTTATTACCAACTTAACTTTTTTGATGGTTGGTTGAGTTTTGTGGAGGAGGTTGGACCAATGGCCATATGAAAAGAACACGTGATCGAAAACCTAAAAATGAAACTTGATGGGGATTTATTGATTTTCCTGAAGGGCATGGACTATTGTTCTCATGTATAATCTTCTCCAGTTAAAGTCTTCTTTAAATTTACCAGCTGTTCTCTTTCCCTGAACCACCCCCTGACTCCAGGTTCTACAACCCATTGGCTACCATGTAATTCTCTTGGTATTCTCCTCCTATATACTTTTGCACGTCTCCATCTTGGTATTTTCCTCACTATAAATGTTATGACTATGCCACAGGCATGCCTATTATTCTTGAGCTTTTTTTCTCCTGATTCAGGAAAGATATCTTCTTTAGTGTGTGAGCTATTTATTTTGTGGGGGCAATGAAAATGATTAATTCCAAATGATTCTCTTATAAACTGTTTGTAAGCATCACTTATTCTTTCATATCTGACATAATTAAAAAATATTTATTTTGAATCAACCTTTTCATTACAGAATTTGAGGTTTTGTGTTCATCCGTATGGGCCCTAGGAATTGTAAGCACAAAAGTGATTCTTCAGATTTGCCCTTTAGAGTATTACATTGGGTTTACAACTAGCTGGTAAAAATCACAGAAAAGGGAAAGGGAGCAGATACCTTGTTTAGGCTCTGGAATACTGTCTTCTTTTATAAACTCATGGTAGAGGCTGTATATTTTGAGACTAAACATCTGGTTAAGGTTATTTCCATTTGAAAATGTTGCTTAGAGTCCTGCTCCTCAAAGTGTGGGTCCCAAACAGTAGCATCAACGTCACCTTGGGAGCTTGTTGGACATGCCATCACAGACCTTTCTGAATCATCTTCTGTGTTTTAACAAGATACTCACGTGATCTGTACTCATCAAAGTTCAAGAGAACTTAGAGCTCCTGACTCCACCGAAAATGCAGTTGGTTTCAATTATGGAAACCAAAGATCGATATCGAAGGAAAGGTAGACTAATGTATTATATTAGAGCGTCCTGTGAAAAGACCAGAAGTTCTGTCATCATTTACGTCCACCTCACAGCACATGTTCAGGTTGGTAGGACTTTCATTATGTGGTCAACAATGAATTTTGACGTCTCAAGGCACTGAAGAAGCAAACCCTCTTGACATGAATAAAACAGCAGCTGTTTTAGACTTTATTTTAGCCCCTATATCAAAATGACAAGTTTTTCATTTAGAAGTCTAATTCAGTCAATTAGAGTAATAATGAAGTGTCTATGTCTATTCTATACTAGTATTTAAGTTCAATTTTGAGAGTGGAAATTTATTTTCTCTCATCCCGGTGGTAATTTCAAAATACATGATTATTAGACTAGTAATAATCAAAAGATCATTGTGTTGTTCTAGAAAACAAAACCTAAGAGGAACTCGTAATCAGAGAACTAGACTGAATACTTCTCTAAAAGCTAGAGAATTGGCCCCACTAACTGCTTTTTATTTTATTTATATATTTTATTTTTTAAAGTGTGTGTGTGTATGTGTGAATGTGTCAAGGCTTGAGTGGGGAGGTTGGGGGAAGAATGACCATAAAGATGCCATGTGTACTTTTGTTATTATTTTAATTTTTAATTTTGATGTTCACTTTGGAACTTGAATTTTGAGCTCAGGATATTATGAATTGTTGGTATGTTAAAATAATTCCCAAGTCAGAATATATAGTTATATTGTATGTTTATGATGTGGGAATGTATCTGATGCTTCTTTTTTATCTGATTTTATGAGGAAGCAATTTCACTTTGAGGTTTATGTTCCCTGTGGAAGCTAAGCTCACTATGAGTTAATAACTCACCCAGTTTTATAACCTTTGATTGTTAATAAGTTGCTTGAGAAAACTAAGGAGCTGAATTCTATACTAGGGGAAGGGAAGACTTCCTTTCTGATTGTTTATGCAGTTTCTCTAGAAAATGAGGATTAAGAAGCTTAGAGATTATGTTAGAAAATTTCATCTGTAAGCATTTAGTCTGTGCTTTAAAGTGGACATTAAATGTCCATTCTTGTCTATTTTACTGTTAAGTTTGAAACACAGAAATAGGATTTACCATCAGAACATAAGCAGTTGGAGTTAGAATCTTGGGTTTTATTCTCAGCTCTTCCACTAACAAGTTATGTCATCTTGTGTTTCAGCTTTTTTATAAGTGGAGGCAATAATATGATCGATCCATCTCAGAGGGTATTTGAGAGCTCATAATGTCAGCTAAATCCCTTTATGATCATGGGAGAAGGAACATCCGAGTGAAACTTATAAAAAGCCCAGATTTATATGGCAATTTCCCTTCTTAAAGCTTATACACTTTCTCATTTTATAATCCCAATACCTCTGTGAAATAGGGGGCAAGTAACCATATTCCCATTTAATTAATAAGGCAATTGAGATCAGATCAGATCAGTCGCTCAGTCGTGTCTGACTCTTTGCGACCCCATGAACCACAGCACGCCAGGCCTCCCTGTCCATCACCAACTCCCGGAGGTCACTCAGACTCACATCCATCGAGTCAGTGATGCCATCCAGCCATCTCATCCTCTGTCGTCCCCTTCTCCTGCCCCCAATCCCTCCCAGCATCAGAGTCTTCTCCAATGAGTCAACTCTTCGCATGAGGTGGCCAAAATACTGGAGTTTCAGCTTTAGCATCATTCCTTCCAAAGAAATCCCAGGGCTGATCTCCTTCAGAATGGACTGGTGGATCTCCTTGCAGTCCAAGGGACTCTCAAGAGTCTTCTCCAACACCACAGTTCAAAAGCATCAATTCTTCGGCGCTCAGCCTTCTTCACAGTCCAGCTCTCACATCCATACATGACCACAGGAAAGACCATAGCCTTGACTAGGCGAACCTTTGTTGGCAAAGTCATGTCTCTGCTTTTGAATATGCTATCTAGGTTGGTCATAACTTTCCTTCCAAGGAGTAAACGTCTTTTAATTTCATGGCTGCAGTCACCATCTGCAGTGATTTTGGAGCCCAGAAAAATAAAGTCTGACACTGTTTCCACTGTTTCCCCATCTATTTCCCATGCAGTGATGGGACCAGATGCCATGATCTTCGTTTTCTGAATGTTGAGCTTTAAGCCAACCTTTTCACTCTCCACTTTCACTTTCATCAAGAGGCTTTTTAGCCCCTCTTCACTTTCTGCCATAAGGGTGGTGTCATCTGCATATCTGAGGTTATTGATATTTCTCCCAGCAATCTTGATTCCAACTTGTGTTTCTTCCAGTCCAGCGTTTCTCATGATGTACTCTGCATATGAGTTAAATAAACATAGTGACAATATACAACCTTGACGTACTCCCTTTCCTATTTGGAACCAGTCTGTTGTTCCATGACCAGTTCTAACTGTTGCTTCCTGACCTGCATACAGATTTCTCAAGAGGCAGGTCAGGTGGTCTGGTATTCCCATCTCTTTCAGAACTTTCCACAGTTTATTGTGATCTACACAGTCAAAGGCTTTGGCATAGTCAATAAAGCAGAAATAGATGTTTTTCTGGAACTCTCTTGCTTTTTCCATGATCCAGCGGATGTTGGCAATTTGATCTCTGGTTCCTCTGCCTTTTCTAAAACCAGCTTGAACATCAGGAAGTTCATGGTTCACATATTGCTTAAGCCTGGCTTGGAGAATTTTGAGCATTACTTTACTAGCGTGTGAGATGAGTGCAATTGTTCGGTAGTTTGAGCACTCCTTGGCATTGCCTTTCTTTGGGATTGGGATGAAAACTGACCTTTTTCAATCCTGTGGCCACTGCTGAGTTTTCCAGATTTGCTGGCATATTGAGTGCAGCACTTTCACAGCATCATCTTTCAGGACTTGGAATAGCTCCACTGGAATTCCATCACCTCCACTAGCTTTGTTCGTAGTGACGCTTTCTAAGGCCCAACTTGACTTCACATTCCAGGATGTCTGGCTCTAGGTCAGTGATCACACCATCGTGATTATCTGGGTCGTGAAGCTCTTTTTTGTACAGTTCTTCTGTGTATTCTTGCCACCTCTTCTTAATATCTTCTGCTTCTGTTAGGTCCATACCATTTCTGTCCTTTATCAAGCCCATCGTTGCATGAAATGTTCCTTTGGTATCTCTGATTTTCTTGAAGAGATCCCTAGTCTTTCCCATTCTGTTGTTTTCCTCTATTTCTTTGCATTGATCGCTGAAGAAGGCTTTCTTATCTCTTCTTGCTATTCTTTGGAACTCTGCATTCAGATGTTTATATCTTTCCTTTTCTCCTTTGCTTTTCACTTCTCTTCTTTTCACAGCTATTTGTAAGGCCTCCCCAGACAGCCATTTGGCTTTTTTGCATTTCTTTTCCATGGGGATGGTTTTGATCCCTGTCTCCTGTACAATGCCACGAACCTCATTCCATAGTTTATCAGGCACTCTATCAGATCTAGGCCCTTAAATCTATTTCTCACTTCCACTGTATACTCATAAGGGATTTGATTTAGGTCATACCTGAATGGTCTAGTAGTTTTCCCTACTTTCTTCAATTTCAGTCTGAATTTGGCAATAAGGAGTTCATGGTCTGAGCCACAGTCAGCTCCTGGTCTTGTTTTTGCTGATTGTATAGAGCGTCTCCATCTTTGGCTGCAAAGAATATAATCGATCTGATTTCGGTGTTGACCATCTGGTGATGTCCATGTATAGAGTCTTCTCTTGTGTTGTTGGAAGAGGGTATTTGCTATGACCAGTGCATTTTCTTGGCAAAACTCTGTTAGTCTTTGCCCTGCCTCATTCCGTATTCCAAGGCCAAATTTGCCTGTTACTCCAGGTGTTTCTTGACTTCCTACTTTTGCATTCCAGTCCCCTATAATGAAAAGGACATCTTTTTTCGGTGTTAGTTCTAAAAGGTCTTGTAGGTCTTCATAGAACCTTTCAACTTCAGCTTCTTCAGCGTTACTGGTTGGGGCATAGATTTGGATTACTGTGACATTGAATGGTTTGCCTTGGAAACGAACAGAGATCATTCTGTCGTTTTTGAGATTGCATCCAAGTACTGCATTTCGGACTCTTTTGTTGACCATGATGGCCACTCCATTTCTTCTGAGGGATTCCTGCCCGCAGTAGTAGATATAATGGTCATCTGAGTTAAATTCACCCATTCCAGTCCATTTGAGTTCGCTAATACCTAGAATGTCGACATTCACTCTTGCCATCTCTTGTGTGACCACTTCCAATTTGCCTTGATTCATGGACCTGACATTCCAGGTTCCTATGCAATATTGTTCTTTACAGCATCGGACTTTGCTTCTATCACCAGACACATTCAGAGCTGGGTATTCTTTTTGCTTTGGCCCCATCCCTTCATTCCTTCTGGCGTTGTTTCTCCACTGATCTCCAGTAGCATATTGGGCCCCTACTGACCTGGGGAATTTCTCTTTCAGTATCCTATCATTTTGCCTTTTCATACTGTTCATGGGGTTGTCAAGGCAAGAATACTGAAGTGGTTTGCCATTCCCTTCTCCAGCGGACCACACCCTGTCAGATCTCTCCACCATGACCCGCCCATCCTGGGTTGCCCCACAGATCAGATCAGATCAGTCGCTCAGTCGTGTCCGACTGAGTTCATGGGTTCTTTGCGACCCCATGAACCGCAGCACGCCAGGCCTCCCTGTCCATCACCAGCTCCCGGAGGTCACTCAGACTCGCATCCATCGAGTCAGTGATGCTATCCAGCCATCTCATCCTCTGTCGTCCCCTTCTCCTCCTGCCCTCAATCCCTCCCAGCATCAGAGTCTTCTCCAATGAGTCAACTCTTCGCATGAGGTGGCCAAAATACTGGAGTTTCAGCTTTAGCATCATTCCTTCCAAAGAAATCCCAGGGCTGATCTCCTTCAGAATGGACTGGTTGGATCTCCTTGCAGTCCAAGGGACTCTCAAGAGTCTTCTCCAACACCACAGTTCAAAAGCATCAATTCTTCGGCGCTCAGCCTTCTTCACAGTCCAGCTCTCACATCCATACATGACCACAGGAAAGACCATAGCCTTGACTAGGCGAACCTTTGTTGGCAAAGTAATGTCTCTGCTTTTGAATATGCTATCTAGGTTGGTCATAACTTTCCTTCCAAGGAGTAAGCGTCTTTTAATTTCATGGCTGCAGTCACCATCTGCAGTGATTTTGGAGCCCAGAAAAAAGAGTCTGACACTGTTTCCACTGTTTCCCCATCTATTTCCCATGCAGTGATGGGACCAGATGCCATGATCTTCGTTTTCTGAATGTTGAGCTTTAAGCCAACCTTTTCACTCTCCACTTTCACTTTCATCAAGAGGCTTTTTAGCCCCTCTTCACTTTCTGCCATAAGAGTGGTGTCATCTGCATATCTGAGGTTATTGATATTTCTCCCAGCAATCTTGATTCCAACTTGTGTTTCTTCCAGTCCAGCATTTCTCATGATGTACTCTGCATATAAGTTAAATAAACATGGTGACAATATGCAGCCTTGACGTACTCCTTTTCCTATTTGGAACCAGTCTGTTGTTCCATGACCAGTTCTAACTGTTGCTTCCTGACCTGCATACAGATTTCTCAAGAGGCAGATCAGGTGGTCTGGTATTCCCATCTCTTTGAGAATTTTCCATAGTTTATTGTGATCCACACAGTCAAAGGCTTTGGCATAGTCAATAAAGCAGAAATAGATGTTTTTCTGGAACTCTCTTGCTTTTTCCATGATCCAGCGGATGTTGGCAATTTGATCTCTGGTTCCTCTGCCTTTTCTAAAACCAGCTTGAACATCAGGAAGTTCATGGTTCACATATTGCTAAAGCCTGGCTTGGAGAATTTTGAGCATCACTTTACTAGCGTGTGAGATGAGTGCAATTGTTCGGTAGTTTGAGCACTCCTTGGCATTGCCTTTCTTTGGGATTGGGATGAAAACTGACCTTTTCCAATCTTGTGGCCACTGCTGAGTTTTCCAGATTTGCTGGCATATTGAGTGCAGCACTTTCACAGCATCATCATTCAGGACTTGGAATAGCTCCACTGGAATTCCATCACCTCCACTAGCTTTGTTCGTAGTGATGCTTTCTAAGGCCCATTTGACTTCACATTCCAAGATGTCTGGCTCTAGGTCAGTGATCACACCATCATGATTGTCTAGGTCTTGAAGCTCTTTTTTGTACAGTTCTTCTGTGTATTCTTGCCACCTCTTCTTAATATCTTCTGCTTCTGTTAGGTCCACACCATCTCTGTTCTTTATCGTGCCCATCATTGCATGAAATGTTCCTTTGGTATCTCTGATTTTCTTGAAGAGATCCCTAGTCTTTCCCATTCTGTTGTTTTCCTCTATTTCTTTGCATTGATCATTGAAGAAGGCTTTCTTATCTCTTCTTGCTATTCTTTGGAACTCTGCATTTAGATGTTTATATCTTTCCTTTTCTCCTTTGCTTTTCACTTCTTTTCTTTTCACAGCTATTTGTAAGGCCTCCCCAGACAGCCATTTTGCTTTTTTTGCATTTCTTTTCCATGGGGATGGTCTTGATCCCTGTCTCCTGTACAATGCCACGAACCTCATTCCATAGTTCATCAGGCACTCTATCTATCAGATCTAGGCCCTTAAATCTATTTCTCACTTCCACTGTATACTCATAAGGGATTTGATTTAGGTCATACCTGAATGGTCTAGTAGTTTTCCCTACTTTCTTCAATTTCAGTCTGAATTTGGCAATAAGGAGTTCATGGTCTGAGCCACAGTCAGCTCCTGGTCTTGTTTTTGCTGATTGTATAGAGCTTCTCCATCTTTGGCTGCAAAGAATATAATCGATCTGATTTCGGTGTTGACCATCTGGTGATGTCCATGTATAGAGTCTTCTCTTGTGTTGTTGAAAGAGGGTATTTGCTATGACCAGTGCATTTTCTTGGCAAAACTCTATTAGTCTTTGCCCTGCTTCATTCCGTATTCCAAGGCCAAATTTGCCTGTTACTCCAGGTGTTTCTTGACTTCCTACTTTTGCATTCCAGTCCCCTATAATGAAAAGGACATCTTTTTTGGGTGTTAGTTCTAAAAGGTCTTGTAGGTCTTCATAGAACCGTTCAACTTCAGCTTCTTCGGCGTTACTGGTTGGGGCATAGATTTGGATTACTGTGACATTGAATGGTTTGCCTTGGAAACGAACAGAGATCATTCTGTCGTTTTTGAGATTGCATCCAAGTACTGCATTTCGGACTCTTTTGTTGACCATGATGGCCACTCCATTTCTTCTGAGGGATTCCTGCCCATAGTAGTAGATATAATGGTCATCTGAGTTAAATTCACCCATTCTAGTCCATTTTAGTTCGCTAATTCCTAGAATGTCGACATTCACTCTTGCCATCTCTTGTTTGACCACTTCCAGTTTGCCTTGATTCATGGACCTGACATTCCAGGTTCCTATGCAGTATTGCTCTTTGCAGCATCGGACTTTGCTTCTATCACCAGACACATCCACAGCTGGGTATTCTTTTTGTTTTGGCTCCATCCCTTCATTCTTTCTGGAGTTATTTCTCCACTGATCTCCAGTAGCATATTGGGCCCCTACTGACCTGGGGAGTTTCTCTTTCAGTATCCTATCATTTTGTCTTTTCATACTGTTCATGGGGTTGTCAAGGCAAGAATACTGAAGTGGTTTGCCATTCCCTTCTCCGGCGGACCACACCCTGTCATATCTCTCCACCATGACCCGCCCATCCCAGGTTGCCCCTCGGGCATGGCTTAATCTCATTGAGTTAGACAAGGGTGTGGTCCTTGTGTGATTAGATTGACTAGTTGCCCCACAGGCATGGCTTAATTTCATTGAGTTAGACAAGGGTGTGGTCCTGGTGAAATTAGATTGACTAATTTTCTGTGAGTATGGTTTCAGTGTATTTGCCCTCTGATGCCCTCTTGCAAGACCTACCGTCTGACTTGGGTTTCTCTTACCTTGGGCGTGGGGTATCTCTTTCCGGCTGCTCCAGCAAAGCACAGCCATCGCACCTTACCTTGGACGAGGGTTATCTCCTCACCGCCGCCCTTCCTGACCTCGGTCGTGTGGTAGCTCCTCTCGGCGGTGTTTAGTGCGCCGGTCTTCACCGCCGTCTTTCCTCGGTTCTGGGGTAGCTCCTCTCGGTCCCCCTCTTAGTGCGCCACGCAGCCAGCGGGGCGCTCTTAGTGCGCCGGTCGTGGGAAAGGCGAGGCGCTCTTAGTGTCTCAAGGAAATTGAGACAGCTATCAAATAACTTGCCTGGTTGGAGCCAGGACTAGAGTTGGGTTTCCTGCAGCCTAGTGTAATGATTTGGAGAAGGAAAGGCACACCAGTACGCCGGAGAACAGGGACGGGGAGCCGGTGGGCGCGGTCATGGGGACAAGAGGGACACGACTGAAGTGACTTAGCAGTAGCGTAGCAGTGTAATGATTACGAGAATGGGTTCTAGAGTTAGACAGACCTAAGTTCAACTCTGGTCTTGCTCTCTACCAGCTGTGGGAACAAGGCAATTGCCAAACTGGTATAAAACTCAGTTTTCTCAACTATGAAATGGAGATGGTGATAAACCTACCTCATAGGGTGATTGTGAGAATTGAATGAGATCATATATATAAATTTCCTAGCACAAGGCTTGCCATATAGGAAGAACTAGATAAATATAAGTGACGACTATTACTACAATATTATTATTGATGAAGGATATGAATGAATAGATGCAACTGTTGCTGCTGCTGCTAAGTCACTTCAGTCATGTCCGACTCTATGCGACCCCATAGATAGCAGCCCACTGGGCTCCTCAGTCCCTGGGATTCTCCAGGCAAGAATACTGGAGTGGGTTGCCATTTCCTTCTTCAATGAATGAAAGTGAAAAGGGAAAGTGAAGTCGCTCAGTCATGCCTGACTCTCAGCGACCCCATGGACTGCAGCCTACCAGGCTCCTCCGTCCATGGGATTTTCCAGGCAAGAGTACTGGAGTACTTTCCACAACTGTAGTTCAGTGTAAAGCACTCTGGGTTTTGAGTCAGATCTAGGTTCAGACTTTCATTCTATCACTTAAAAGCATTGTGGCATGGAGTCACAGATGTAGAGGATGGACTTGTCATGGGGGACAAGGGTAAGGATGGATTGGGAGATTGGGGATGATATGCGCACACACTATATATAAAATAGATGGCTAATTGGGACCTACTGTATAGCACAGGAAACTACTCACTACTCTGTAACTACCTATATAGGAATAGAAACTAAAAAAGTGTGGATATGTGTATGTGTGTAGGTGTTTTACTTTGCTATATAGCAGAAACCGGCATAGAATCAACTATACTCCAATGAAGATTAATTTTTTAAAAAAAGCATTATAGCCACAGACAAGTGATTTCCTCTCCTTTCTTAGTCTTTATGTGTTTATCATCTGTCCAATAGAAATGATTACCAGGCAAGGCTATTTTATATGTGTGTATGTGAATAATTGTGTGTGTGTATAATTTTTTAATTTTTAGAACCAGCCTTGCAAGGTAATCACTTCTGTTGGCTGGGTGAGAATGTATATGTATGTGTGTGTGTGTGCTTAGTCGCCCAGTCATGTCCAACTCTTTGTGACCCCATGGGCTGTAGCCCTCCAGGCTCTTCTGTCCATGGGCATTCTCCAGGCAAGAATACTGGAATAGGTTGCCATGCCCTCCTTCAGGGCATGCCCTCCTTCCCAACCCAGGTCTCCCTCACTGCAGGCAGATTCTTTACCAACTGAGACACCGGGGAAGCCCATATATATGTATATATGCATCTGGCGGAGTATATGACATATAAATGTGCTTAATAAATGCCAAGGTTTTCCACTCAGATGTAATTGACATGTAGTATTAGTTTCAGATGTACAACGGAGTGATTTCATATAGGTATATATATTGCAAAATGATCACCACAGTAAGTCTGGTAAACATCTACCACCAAAACATGCACCAGGTAAATGCTGTTTAAACCAAGAACGCCAACTATATTTAACTTTGAGGCAGTGTTTCGTCTTCCCATTTGTTTAAATTGTGAACATTTCTTTTCTGGAAGGCTTTTGTGTTCCTCATCAAAAGTGAAGCCAAACCACTACAAGAGTCCTTTGAACAGCTAGGAGATCAACCAGTCAACTCTAAAGGAAATCAACCCTGAATATTCATTGGAAGGACTGATGCCGAAGCTCCAGTACTTAGGCCATCTGATGCAAAGAGTCAACTCATTGAAAAGAGCCAACTTATCTTTTCCTAATACTGGGAAAGATTGAGGGCAGGAGGAGAAGGGGGTGACAGAGGATGAGATGGTTGGATGGTATCACCAACTCAATGGACATGAGTTTGAGCAAACTCCAGGAGATAGTGAAGGACAGGGAAGACTAACATGCTGCAGTCCATGGGGTTGCAAAGTGTCAGACATGACTGAGCGACTAAACTGACTAACTGACTAGATGGTAAAGAATCTGCCTTCAATGCAGGGGACCCAGGTTCAATCCCTGGGTCGCAAAGATCCCCTAGAGAAGGAAATGGCAACCCACTCCAGTATTCTTGCCTGGAAAATTCCATGGACAGAGGAGACTGGTGGGCTACGGTCCAGGAGGTTGCAAAGAGTCAGACACAACTGAGTGACTAACGCTTTTCTTTAGCAACTGAACAATAATCCAACATTCAGATGAAGGCACCCAAACGTTTGTCAGTTCATCTGTAAAATGTGAACTGGTTCAGTAGCACAGAGTCACTGGCTGAGCTACTGACTCATCTTGGCTCTCTAGAAAAGCTAAAGAATTCTGACTTCATGGCACCAAATGCCACACGTCTCTGGAGAGTCCTGCTTCTGGGCTGGTGAATTACTTACCTAGCAGTGTTGACTGTCACCAGAATACCAAAGATACACAAAGGCTCACTTGTAGAATATTTTTATATGCAGTAAACGCAATTGATGTGACCCCACAGGATTTTTACTATAGAAATGATTGGACCTTGGGTTAGTGCTTTCTTTATGGGACATACTGGTAGCCCCTGAAAATTAGGTTCCTTGAGACACAAGAGACAAGAAAATAACTTACCATGGACTGCATGAGAAAAGAGAAGATAGAAAATAACTATAAAGACAGAGTGGAGAGGAAATTAGGAGACGGATATGTGGGTCAGGGGGAGGAGGGAGGACAAGGCACCAGTACCTAGCATAGCACTCAAGGAAACACGCTCAAAAAATGCAAATAAGACTAGGCAGTGAACTGTGGAACCCAGCAAATGAGATCCAGTCTGGGGAAAGGGAAGGAAAACTTGGTTTGAAACTAATCGTGAGAATGGGTAACGGAGTTTCTGTGTGTAGAGTGCCTGGTAAATGCCAGGCACAATGAACTTACATATATCTTGATACCTTTGTAATAACTCTAAATACATGAGATTGATTCCCATTAACAGATAAGATAGTTAAGGCTTCAGGGGTAATTTATCTGTGGTCACTCAATGACTGAGGGTCAGGATTTAAAATTTAGGCTGACTCCAGAACTTTCTACATTGCCACACCACATTCTTCAGATGTCCCTAAAAGTAAGCCTTCTGAGCCCGTGTGTGCATTCCCTTTTCAAACCTAGAGGAACATATGATTGAAGATGTGTAACTCTTTCTGTAATGAACTGTCTGAACCTCTATATGCTACTACAAGGCTCAAGGGAAGCCTCTGGCCTCTGAGTCCAGGGGTGGCTCCATAAATCCAAGTCTTTCTCCTATTCTTGGTGGAGATTAGGAATCAGCTCTTCCTGGAAGCCTTTCTGGAATTTTGTGTTCTCCTACTCACCCACCTCCAAAGACTTTTGTGCACCTGTACTATTTTGCATGGGCTTCCCTGGTGGCTCAGCGGTAAAGAATCTGCCTGCCAATGCAGGAGTCACGGTTCAAACCCTGGTTCGGAAAGACCCCAGATGCCGTGGAGCCACTAAGCCTGTGCGCCACAACTATTGAGCCTGTGCTCTAGAGCTTGGGAGCCACAACCAATGAATGCCACGTGCCTAGAGCCCATGCTCCACGAGAGAAACCACTGCAGTGAGAAGCCCACACATCACAGCTGGGAAGTAGCTCCCACTATGCACCTGGAGAAGACCCGCGCACAGCAGCGAAGACCCAGCACAGCCATAAATAAATCTTAAAAAAATCGAGAAAGTCCTTTCTATTTCTCTTTTAATGTACAGCTAGTTTATAGGTATGACATTTACAGATTTTTTTTCTAATGCATTCATTTTCACTTTATTCTCTCTATTGAAAGGATTAATTACTTTTGTACTGTACAAGTGGAGAAGTGAGACTCAGGTCACATAGCAAAGGATTGGGAGTCAAAAACAGGAGTTCCGGCCCCCTGGGAGTCTATCCAGTAAGCTTTCACTGGCTTGTACTGCTTGCAGGTTTAAAGTTTTTCTTTTAGTTTTGGAGATTTTTTTGGTTGTAAAAAGTAACACACAGTCATTAAAATTTTTCAGAAAATACAGAAAAGAAGAATGAAGTGAGTAAAGATATATTCGTGTATGCCTGTGTTTATATATATCTTCATATATTCTTACTGCCCAGAAGTCACTGCTAATATTTCACTATATCTATTTTCAGACTTGTTTAAATACATAAATTCACAGATGTATTTAGGTAGGATTTTAAAAATGAGATCAAACTATGCCTAACTTTGTAACTTTTTGATCTCAAATGTAACTTGCTGTCAATAAATATGTCATAGTTTGTTGTGTAGAATTGCATTGTATGAATGTACCATTATCTAGTTAGACTCCTATTGATGGGCTTCTGAGTTGTTTCAATTTTTTGCTATTATGAATAATGTGATAAAATCCTTTATATATGATTTCCTTTATATTTTCTGATTACTTCTTTAAGAAAAAATTTCCAGGAATCCAGTTCCTGGGTTAAAAAGGTATGCCTCTTGCAAATTATATTATTAAATTAAAACTTCATCCTGTCTATTCTTTTTATGTTCATTGTCAAGCATTTTCTGGGACTTCCCTAGTGGTCCAGTGGCTAGGATTCCATGCTCCCAGCACAGGGGTCCCGGGTTCAAGCCCTGATCAGGGAACTAGATCCCACATACCACAACTAAGTTTGCATGCCACAGCTAAAGCTCTCACATGCCACAGCTAAAAATCCCACACGCTGCAACCAAGACCCAGCACAGCCAAATAAATATTTTTTAAAAATAAAATCTCCCTTCCTTAAAAAGAAAAAGAAACTTCTTTTCTTCACCTCTACTTTGACAAACAGCAGGAGAAATTCCATTCTGGGTGTGACGGGGAAGAACAGTTGTATGCCAGGGGCTAAGCTTTAAATGCTTTTTCATTTAATTCTTGTAACAATCCTATGAAATTCAGAGTTAGGTGTGAAAGTGAAGTCCCTCAGTCGTGTCCGACTCTTTGCAACCCCATGGACGGTAACCTACCGGGCTCCGTGGTCCATGGGATTTTCCAGGCAAGAATATTGGAGTGGGCTGCCATTTCCTTCTCCAGGGGATCTTCCCAACCCAGGGATCAAACCCGGGTCTGTCAGACGCTTTACCATCTGAGCCACTAGGGAAGCCCAGAGTTAGGTGTATCAGAAGTAATTGTTACAGGAGTTTCAATTTGCTGAAAATTAGATTTCTTCCGGCAGATGACTGGGATCATTGAACAGCACATGCTGATGCATAATAATTTACTGAGCACCTACTATGCTCCAGTTGCCGTACTAGGTGCTTTACATAAACTGTCTTATTTAAGCCTGCTACAGAGGTGCCAAAGCTGGCATACTTTCCACAGTTTTTCCCCTTCGAGCTTTGGTTCTGAGTCTGCATCCCAGCTCCTGAGTCTTTGTTAGGTGGCAAATTCTAGAGGGCAGGGACTTTGAATCATTCCCTGGATCACCCGTGAACATGGGGTCACTCTGGGCAAATGCCACTGTAGAAATGCTTTAAGATGATGATCGTTGTGAAAGTCCAAGAAGATTTTTACTATTTATCTTTTATTGACTTTTTACTTTATTAGTAAGCTGTTTGATAGAAGATGGCTGTGTTTTGGTTTTGTTTTCTACAACTACAGCTATGGAAAAACCTTTATGCCACCAGAGGGCATTGCAGTCAGCCTCCTTTATCATCATCATAAATCCCTGCAGTCACTGTGGCTGATCCATATTGATGTATACCAGAAACCAATGCAATATTATAATTATCTTTCAATTAAAAATAAATAAATAAAACAAAGATAAATAAATTACTGCTGTCAGAGATGCTGAGAGAAATTTGTTCCCAATTAAACTAAAAAAGGCAGAATTCTTAGGCATGATGAGCAATCAGCATAGGGCCTGTGGCTTGAACTTGGTGGAGCACTAACTTGAAGAACCTTTTTAATCTATAAAAATGAAGAATGGAGTAGGTAGTATTTGTTGAAATTATATTCTTTTACTTTTTCCTTTCCCCAGGCCTATGCCTAAACTTTTAATTCATCATCCACAATTTATAATCTTCTCTGGGCCAGATATTAAAGCCAGCTGCTCTCAGTCTCAGTAGGAATTGAAGGCAGAGAACCAATGGACACAGTTTTTGTCCAGGAGCATCCACCGCTTTACTGGTCTCTACTGACACTAATAAAAACTTGCAAAATGGACTGAGCCACAGCTGAGTAATTTGCTTGTTTCTGTTCATCATCTGATAGAACTGCTGATAGGCAGGGAAATGATTAAAAGGCAGAGCAGAAGGGAAAAGAGATCAAAGGCATTCTGAAAATCCACGAATTTAAAAATTAGTTTAAATCTTTACTATTATTTTTTTATATAAACAGGTACATCTTACCATATAATTTGAAATACATTTTCAAAGTATTGAGGCTTCTAAGATGTAGCCAACTAGAGCTCTGTCCCCTAGAAACATTTGAGATATTTATTTCACAAATACTTTTCAGTATGTTTGATAAAGACGGGGGCATACAGATATGAATAATAATTAATCTTTATATATTGCTTTGCAGTGTATAGAACAATCTGGCATTTTGGAGAAGGAAATGGTAACCCACTCCAGTATTCTTGCCTGGAGAATCCCATGGACAGAGGAGTCTGGTGGGCTACAGTCCATGGGGTCACAGAGTCAGACACGACTGAATGGCTAACACTTCCACGAAGGCTTCCAAGTCTTATGAATCCCAGCATCTTTCCCTAAGGCATGATTTATGCAGTAATACCTGTGTTAAAAAAGAAGAGGCTCATCCTTTGAGTGTCAAGCTTTGTCTCTAACACAAAGGTCTCTGTGTGCTTTTTTTTTTTTTACTTTGGTATTTGTGGAACATAGAACCCACGCTAGAGCTCTATCAAGTAACTTCTGCATAAAGTTCTATTTCTCTGTTTACTTACCTACCTCCATGGATAGATTAAGGGCTCAAAATCCTCACCACCATCACTGTGTCCCAAGTGTGATTTGTCCACTGAGTATATATATTGAGGGGGAGGTGGGGTATAGTGTAGAATTTAGGTTTGTCAGAGTGCCTAAAGTTGCAATCCCTGGGATAATGCGTATTTTGACAGAAGTAACACATGGCTGCCCCAAAGTTCAGTGTCTTGGTAGTTTCCCCACACTAAGTGCAACATGGTACATGTATTCCTTAGTCTGAACTGAATGAAGTGCGAGATGTGTCCAGAGAGAAGGGAGCTGCGGAGTAAATGCATAAGCTCGGGAGTGTGTAAGCAGAGAGAATACTGTGGAATTAAAACAAGAATGCTGGCGTCACCCTTACTGCATGTTATTGTTCATCTGTTGCTCCGAGTCCTGGAGCACAGTTTTCATCTTTGTGTCTCTAGTACCTAAGCGAAGACTTAATAATAATGGTGCTTAATAAGTATTATTGTCTTGTGCCGAAGGTATGCTGTTAATCAAGAAGTCAAGAAAGAATGTTAGAGCACGTGCCACCTGCCAGCTCTCTGCTATGTAACGGGGATACACTGTGAGGAGAACAGACAAGGCCCCTGTCCTTGTGGGACTTGTGTTGGGATGGAGGGAGGCATGAGTGTACAAGCCAGTAGGGGATTTTAGACACAGATAGTGCTGGAAACAGCATAACATAGAAACATATCCATCTAACATACTCTAATGACTTTTTTTGGACTGCTGGGTCTTCGTTGCTTCCCGTGGGCTATGCACGCACAAGTAGGGACTACTCTCTAGTTCTGGTGCCTGGGCTACTCCTTGCAATGGCTTCTATTGTTGCAGAGCACGGGCTCTAAGGCTCATGGGCTTCAGTAATTGTGGCACATGGGATTTGTTGCCCTGAGGCATGTGGGATCTTCCTGGATCAGGGGTTGAACCCATGTTCTCTACACTGGCAGGGAGATTCTTTTTTTTTTTAATTAATTAATTAATTTAAATTGGAGGCTAATTACTTTACAGTATTACAGTGGGTTTTTTTTGCCATACACTGACATGAATCAGCCATGGATGTACATGTGACCCCCCATCCCAAACTCCCCTCCCATCTCCCTCCCCATCCCAACCCTCTGGGTTGTCCCAGTACACTGGCTTTAAGTGCCCTGTTTCATGCATCAAACTTGGACTGGTCATCTGTTTCACATATGGTGATATACATGTTTCAATGCTATTCTCTCAAATCATCCCACCCTCGCCTTCTCCCACAGAGTCCAAAAGTCTCTTCTATACATCTGTGTCTCTTTTGCTGTCTTGCGTATAGGGCCATCATTGCCATCTTTCTAAATTCCATATATATGTATTAATATACTGTATTGTTCAAGCTGGTTTTAGAAAAGGCAGAGGAACCAGAGATCAAATTGCCAACATCTGCTGGATCATGGAAAAAGCAAGAGAGTTCCAGAAAAACATCTATTTCTGCTTTATTGACTATCCCAAAGCCTTTGACTGGGTGGATCACAATAAACTGTGGAAAATTCTGAAAGAGATGGGAATACCAGACCACCTGACCTGCCTCTTGAGAAACTTATATGCAGGTCAGGAAGCAACAGTTAGAACTGGACATGGAACCACAGACTGGTTCCAAATAGGAAAAGGAGCATGTCAAGGCTGTATATTGCCACCCTGTTTATTTAACTTATATGCAGAGTACATCATGAGAAACGCAGGGCTGGAAGAAGCACAAGCTGGAATCAAGATTGCTGGGAGAAATATCAATAACCTCAGATATGCAGATGACACCACCCTTATGGCAGAAAGTGAAGAGGAACTCAAAAGCCTCTTGATGAAAGTGAAAGTGGAGAGTGAAAAAGTTGGCTTAAAGCTCAACATTCAGAAAATGAAGATCATGGCATCTGGTCTCATCACTTCATGGGAAATAGATGGAGAAACAGTGGAAACAGTGTCAGACTTTCTTTTTCTGGGCTCCAAAATCACTGCAGATGGTGACTGCAGCCATGAAATTAAAAGACGCTTACCCCCTGGAAGGAAAGTTATGACCAACCTAGATAGCATATTCAAAAGCAGAGACATTACTTTGCCAACAAAGGTCTGTGTAGTCAAGGCTATGGTTTTTCCAGTGGTCATGTATGGATGTGCGAGTTGGACTGTGAAGAAAGCTGAGCGCCAAAGAATTGATGCTTTTGAACTGTGGTGTTGGAGAAGACTCTTGAGAGTCCCTTGGACTGCAAGGAGATCCAACCAGTCCATTCTAAAGGAGATCAGTCCTGGGTGTTCTTTGGAAGGACTGATGCTAAAGCTGAAACTCCAATACTTTGGCCATCTCATGTGAAGAGTTGACACATTGGAAAAGACTCTGGTGGTGGGAGGGACTGGGGGAAGGAGGAGAAGGGGATGACAGAGGATGAGATGGCTGTATGGCATCACCAACTCGATGGACATGAGTTTGGGTGAAGTTGGGGAGTTGGTGATGGACAGGGAGGCCTGGTGTGCTGCAATTCATGGGGTCGCAAAGAGTTGGACACAACTGAGCGACTGAACTGAACTGAACTGATACTGTATTGGTGTTTTTCTTTCTGACTTACTTCACTCTGTATAATAGGCTCCAGTTTCATCTATCTCATTAGAACTGATTCAAATGCTCTTTTTTTAAATAGCTGAGTAATATTCCATTATGTATATGTACCACAACTTTGTTATCCATTCAGCTGGCAGGCAGATTCTTAACCACTGGACCACCAAGGAAGTCCTCTAATGATATTTTAGTTACCAGCATTTTTGTGAGAGAGATTATTCAAACAATGTGTGCAAATGCTGATATGAGCAAAGTAGGAGAGTATCAGAGGAGGAGAACCTGAAGCCATGCAGAGATAGAAAAGGGCTAGAATACAGTATCATGTCACCAGCTAAGGACTTTATATATTAAATGTGTATGTATGTATTGTTATCATAATTGAGACTTTTCCCTCAGCTTTGGGTCTTTGTATTTGTCTATGTGGCAGATTCTAGGTCCATCAGGTAGTGTCTACAGATTGCCATGATTCCACTCCTGCTCATGAACTTCATGCCCTTTCCCCACCTGTATCAGTTCAGTTCAGTTCAGTCGCTCAGTCGTGTCCAACTCTTTGTGACTCCATGAATCACAGCACGCCAGGCCTCCCTGTCCATCACCAACTCCCAGAGTTCACTCAGACTCACGTCCATCAAATCAGTGATGCCATCCAGCCATCTCATCCTCTGTCATCCCCTTCTCCTCCTGCCCCCAATCCCTCCCAGCATCAGAGTCTTTTCCAGTGAGTCAACTCTTCGCATGAGGTGGCCAAAGTACTGGAGTTTCAGCTTTAGCATCATTCCTTCCAAGGAAATCCCAAATTCTGCCAAATGAGAACTTGGTTCATAACTGAATTTAGGCATGACCAACTAAAACCGGTCAATCCTAAAGAAAGTCAACCATGAATATTCATTGGATGGACTGGTGCTAAAGCTCCAATACTTTGGCCACTTGATATAAAGAGCCAACTCACTGGAAAAGACCCTGATGCTGGGAAAGACTGAAGGCAGAAGGAGAAGGAGGCAGCAGAGGATGAGACGGTTGGATGGCATCACCGACTCAATGGACCTGAATCTGAGCACACTCTGGGAGACAGTGAAGGGCTGGAGATCCTGGTGTGTTGTAGTCCAAGGGGGTTGCCAAGAGTCAGACATGACTTAGTGAATAAGCAACAAAAACAGACTAAAATCTGAAGTAAATTAAGCAGTCATTTTTCTATTATTATTTCTATTATTTTTTTATATAGAAATTTTACAAAATACTAATACATCTTTGCTACCTTAATGATAATAGAGTATATATAATAGACTATTACTGTAAAACTTGGACATCATTGTGATGTGTTATCATGCTGGTTAATAATGTGGTAACACCTTGGGGAGATTATCAAATAATTTTTCCTTTTAAGAAAATCACTCCAAATTGCTATGTATTTTGCATTTCTGTATCTGCTTTTTACAAATACAGATTTCCCTGTCCCTAGTTCTTAATTGGCACTTCTTTCTGACCTTAATATGCCTGCCTCTGAAAGTATTCTCTAATTAGGATTCTCTTATTCGGTAAGTTCTAATATGCTGAAGACCAGTCTGCTGGAAAACCAAAGTATTTAGAAATTTTTGTAAAATAATAGTAAATCAACCAGTAAATCAAATTATTTACCTGCAGAGTTTAAAAAAAAAAAAAAAAAGCAAATCCTAAACCCTACCAGAGGCCTATGGGTTCAAAGGTGGTGCTGAGGGTACTGAACCTACCTGCCAATGCAGGAGAATAAGAGACCCAAGTTTGATCCTTGAGTTGGAAGGACCCCCTGGGGGAGGGCATAGCAACCCACTCCAGTATTCTTCCCTGGAGACTTTCCTGGACAGAGGAGCCTGGCAGGCTGCAGTCCATAGCGTCGCACAGAGTTGAACATGACTGAAGTAACTTGGCAGGCACACAGGCTTAGCTCTAAAGTGGCTGATCAACAGGTACAAGGGACTTAGTATACTGGGTGGGAAACCCAAAGCCCTTTAACATCTAGTCTCTCCCTGCCTTTCTAAATACCATTTCTTGGGACCTCCCTGGCAGTCCAGTGTGTTTAAGACTCCACGCTTCCACTGCAGAGGGCCCAGCATCAATCCCTGGTGCAGGAACTAAAAGTACAGCTAAATATCACTCGTGTCATCTAGACTTCCAGCTACACCATGCTGTTTATGGCTCGTTTTCTGTGCGTGTGTTTTTTTCTTCCCTGAAGTAGACTGCTCAGGTGCTTATTAGTACCACTTTCTCTTTCTTCACTAGTGACAAAAACCCGTTTTATTGAATCGTGACTATGTTCATAGTTAAATAACACATTTCCCAACCTTCCGTACAGATGGCAATGCCCTCTTACCCTTCTCTCCTTTTCCTTCTTAATTGGCAAAAGTTATACATGAATACATTCTGGTCATACAGGCTTCAGACAATACAAATGTATACCTTTGACCTGCTTGCCACCTAGAAGTAATTGCCACCAACAGTTTGATATACAACCTAACAATACCCTTCTATGAATTTAAATCATTTTGTTTTCTACATAGTCATCCAACATTTTTGATTCCTTATTTCCTCAGTCATGTTCATCCAGCCTTTTTTAGTTGTGGAATTTCAAGGCATATTTTTTAAAATATGTTTTTTTCTAAGGAAAAGAAATCCTGAAAATTTAGATTAGAAGAGCCTTTGGGGATGCACTGCCCTTTCACCTTCAATCATGTCTCTCCTGATTTTGAGTTCTTGTTTTTCAAAGAATGGTGAAAATCTATTTTTCTCCCTTGGTCTTCTAGCAGCCAGATGAAAGTGAGGTTATCGTGACTGTATTATCAGTCATGATGATACAGAGAGGAAGCACTTCACCTTCCTTAGGATAGAGGCACCTGGCTAAGTAGACAACAGGCCTAAAGATCTCAGGTTGACCTATAATTTCTAGTCCCAAACATCTACCAAATATAGAGCATCATTGCAGTAAAGGCACTGTAGGGGGAATGCGCCGGTTGTCCAGAGGTTAGAGTTCGGTGTTTTCATTGACAAGAGCTCAAAGTTCAATCCCTGGTCAGAGAACTAAGATCCCACATGCCCTGCAGTGTGGCCAAAAAAAGCAGGGATTGCAGAAACACTATGGGGTGTATGAAGAAATATGAGGCAATCCTAGCCCCCAAGAAGCTTGCAATTTGTTTTGGAAGATCACCAAAACCACAAAATTGTTTGGTCATATATAAAAATTAGTATCTACAGGGACTTCCCTGGTGGTCCAGGAGCTAAGACTCCATGCTCCCAATGCAGGGGCCCCAGGTTCAGTCCCTGGTCAGGGAACTAGATCCCACATACCACAACTAAGACCCAGTTCATTTCAGTTCAGTCACTCAGTCGTGTCCGACTCTTTGCAACCCCATGGACTGCAGCATGCCAGGCTTTCCTGTCCATCACCAACTCCCAGAGCTTGCTCAGACTAACGTCCATCGAGTTAGTGATGCCATCCAACCATCTCATCCTCTGTCATTCCCTTCTCCTCCCGCCTTCAATCTTTCCCAGCATCAAAGTCTTTTCCAAGGAATCAGTTCTTAGCATCAGGTGGCCAAAGTATTGGAGTTTCAGCTTCAGCATCAGTCCTTCCAATGAATATTTAGGACTGATTTCCTTTAGGATGGACTGGTTTGATCTCCTTGCAGTCCAAGGGACTCTCCAGAGTCTTCTCTAACACCTTTCTTCAAAAGCATCAATTCTTTGGTGCTCAGCTTTCTTTATAGTCCATGTATAGCCCATATACATGACTACTGGAAAAACCATAGCTTTGACTAGATGGACTTTTGTTGGCAAAGTAATATCTCTGCAATATTACTTTGTTGGCAAAGTAATATCTCTGCTTTTTAATGTGCTATCTAGGTTTATCATAGCTTTTCTTCCAAGGAGTAAGCATCTTTTAATTCCGTGGCTGCAGTCACCATCTGCAGTGATTTTGGAGCCCCCTAAAAATAAAGTCTGTCACTGTTTCCATTGTTTCCCCATCTATTTGCTATGAAGTGATGGGACCAGATGTCGTGATCTTCGTTTTTTGAATGTTAAGTTTTAAGCCAACTTTTCAGTCTCCTCTCATTTTTATCAAGAGGCTCTTTAGTTCTTCACTTTTTGCCATAAGGGTATATCTGAGGTTATTGATATTTCTCCTGGCAATCTTAATTCCAGCTTGTGCTTCATCCAGCCTGGCATTTTGAATGATGTACTATGTATATAAGTTAAATAAGCAGGGTGACAATATACAGCCTTGACGTACTCCTTTCTCAATTTGGAACCAGCCTGTTGTTCTATGTCGGGTTCTAACTGTTGCTTCTTGACCTGCATACAGATTTCACAGGAGGCAGCTAAAGTGGTCTGGTATTCCCATCTCTTTCCACAGTTTTCCACAGTTTGTTGTGATCCACACAGCCAAAGGCTTTGGCATAGTCAATAAAGCAGAAGTAGATATTTTTCTGGAACTCTCTTGCTTTTTTTAATGATCCAACAGATGTTGGCAATTTGATCTCTGGTTCCTCTGCCTTTTCTAAATCCAGCTTGAATATCTGGAAGTTCACGGTTCATGTACTATTGACCTGGCTTGGAGAATTTTGAGCATTACTTTGCTAGTGTGTGAGATGAGTGCAATTGTGCAGTAGTCTGAACATTTTTTGACTTTGCCTTTCTTTGGGATTGGAATGAAAACTGACGTTTTCCAATCCTGTGGCCACTGTTGAGTGTTCTAAATTTGCTGGCATATTGAGTGCAGCACTTTAAAAGCATCATCTGTTAGGATTTGAAATAGCTCAACTGGAATTCCATCACCTCCACTACCTTTGTTCATAGTGATGCTTCCTAAGTCCCACTTGACTTCGTATTCCAGGATGTCTGGCTCTAGGTGAGTGATGACACCATCACGGTTATCTGAGTCATGAAGATTTTTTTTTGTATAGTTCTTTTTTTTTTTTTTTGTATCAAGAATCTCTTTTATTGATTATCAGAAACATTACAAACATCTAATATGAACAAATTGTAACATGACAGTGATTAGTTTGAACAATTAATACATTTCAGATATATTATTATACATATTTCAATGCTATTCTCCCCAATCATCCCACCCTCTCCCGGTCCCAGAGTCCAAAAGTCTGTTCTATACATCAATGTCTCTTTTGCTGTCTCGTAAATAGGGTTATTTTTACCATCTTTCTAAATTCCATATATGTGCGTTAGTATACTGTATTTGTGTTTTTGTTTCTGGCTTACTTCACTCTGTATAATAGGCTCCAGTTCCATCCACCTCCTTAGAACTGATTCAAATGTATTCTTTTTAATGGCTGAGTAATACTCCATTGTGTATATGTACCACAGCTTGCTTATCCATTCATCTGTGGATGGACATCTAGGTTGCTTCCACGTTCTGGCTATTGCAAACAGTGCTGCTATGAACATTGGGGTACACGTGTCTCTTTCAATTCTGGATTTCTCAGTGTATATGCCTAGCAGTGGGATTGCTGGATCATAAGGCAGTTCTATTCCCAGTTTTTTGAGGAATCTCCATACTGTTCTCCATAGTGGCTGTACCAGTTTGCATTCCCTGTATAGTTCTTCTGTATATTCTTGCCACCTCTTCTTAATATCTTCTGCTTCTGTTAGATCCATACAATACCAAGACCCAGTGCAGCCAAATAAATTAATAATTTTTTTAAAGTGGTATCTGTAGGCAGTTCTCTAATGGTCAAGTGCTTAGGACTTGAGGCTTTCACTGCTGAGAGCCTGGGTTCAATCTCTGGTCAGGAACTAAGATCCTACAAGCTGCATGGCACTGTCCAAAGAAAAGGGTAGTATCGATGATCTTCCTATATTGTAGTTTCTTCATATGTAAATATCTCATTGGTGCAGCTAGATTGTGAACTCCACAAAAACAGAGATTGTATCCTGTGTTCCACTGCATATTCCAACACAGAAGCTCCTGGTTTGGGTTAAAGGAGATACTGAGTTATACAGATGATAATGTTCTCAAGTTTAAGCCTGTCTCTTCTATGAACAATGAGCTTATTTGGAAAGGAGATAGTATCAGTCGCCAGAGGTTTACTGTAGGGTGCAGATGCGCCGTCAGGAGGCATGAAGTCCAGGCGTGGATCGGCTGTAGAGCACACACCATGTCTTATGTTCCTCCTCTTCCTTCCCTCTGGCTCCAGCCAAGTGGGCAGAAAGGTGAAAAGGAAAACCTGGATTCAACCGTGAGAGTCACAGGTGTGCTCTGTCAGTGACTTGTGTGAACCACTCTCTCCTGGCATGTTTAATTCTGAGCAGAAAGAAGACTGGGATTGTGATGTGACACCAGGCAACACCACCCCCTAAATGACAGAGTTGTGTGCAACCATCATATCCCCTGATTATGCTTTCTTCCCAAGCTAACCCACCCCTCTAGTGCCTGGTTCTAGACCCAATCCTGTTGCAGCAATGTGAACTTTGAAATGTTTTCTAGTCCATACTCCTTATACCTTGGCAAGTTTTACCAATTTAAATTACTCCCAATTGTGATGTAATTTAAAATTCCCTACCTTATTTATACAGATTTCCTCACTGGAGAAAACTTGGGCCAATTAGACAAGTGGATGAAGAAAAAAAGTCATCTAGAGTTCTACCACTCCAGAACAACCATTGTTAATATTCAGTGTTGTTCTTGTTGTTCAGTCACTCATTCATGTCTGACTGTTTGCGAACCTATGGACTGTAACCTACCAGGGTCCTCTGTCCATGGGATTCTCCAGGCAAAAATACTGGAGTGGGTTGCCATGTCCTTCTCCAGGGGATCTTTCTAACCTAGGCATCAAATCTGTATCTCCTGCTGGGTGGCAGATTCTTTACCACTGAGCCACCTGGAATGCCCAATATTTAGTGTATTTCTCATTTATGTTCATGTGTGTATAGTCATAAAACTAGGATTAGATGACATAATTACAGTTTTTTTTTAGTTTTTTAAAAAATGTTATTGACATATAGTTGGAAAAGACCCTGATGCTGGGAAAGATTGAAGGCAAAAGAAGAAGAGGGTGGCAGAGGATGAGATGGTCAGATAACACTACTAACTCAATGGACATGAATTTGCGTGAGCTCTGGGAGATAGTGAAGGACAAGGGAGCCTGACGTGCTGTAGTCCATGGGGTCGCAAAGACTCGGACACGACTTAGTGACTGAACAACAAAGTTGATTTACAAGGTTGTGTTCATTTCTGCTGTACAGCAAAGTAGCTCAGTTATATATATATACTCTTCTCTATTCTGGTTTATCACAGGATACTGAATACAGTTCCCCATAGCTACAGTTTTAAATCATAGTGTAAAAGGCAAGTTATATATACTATTTTTGTCACTCTATATCAGATTATACCTATAGTTCCGTTGTTATGACATGGTTTGATAAATGTAATTTTTAACAGTCTACCCCATTTTTCATGCAAACCAATGGATGCTAAGGATAGTCACATCTCACAAGGGACCAGTGAGGGAGTGGGGAGAAAACTCAGAAGTCTTCTGTCCAAACTGCTCCCCTCAGGAAGAAGAGTCAGAGACATCTCAGACTCCATTTCGTGGTTGAGACTCAGAGTGGCCCCAAGCCTGCTCAGTCTCCAATCTCAGCTCCGCGGAGACCTGGCTGGGTGACCCCAAGCAAGCTGCTTTGCCTTAGTTTTCCCATCTGCAAAATCAAGGTGCTCCTGCTCCTTCCTCCTAGGGTTTTCAGGAGGATTAAATGAGTTAATATATGCAAACCGCATAGAACAGTGCCTGGCAAATCCTAAGTGTTATGTAAGTGTTGGCTGTTTTTCTTAGTCATGGCTGGAGATCCTAGAGTGAGATTGGGGGCCTGGCAATATTTTTATTTTCTATGCCTCTGTGATTTAATGGAGCTTCCCTGATGGCTCAGACAGTAAAGAATCTGCCCTCAATTCAGAGACCCCACCCAATTTGATCCCTGGGTCAGGAACATCCCCTGGAGAAGGGAATGGCAACCCACTCCAGTATTTTTGCCTAGAGAATTCCATGGACAGAGTAGCCTGGCGAGCTACAGGGCATGGGTCACAAAGAGTGGGACATGACTGAGTGACTAACACACCCTGTGATTTAATAGCTTTTATGCCCTTAGGTGAGGTCTTCTATTTCACTTAGGGACAGATGTGTTGTTGCTTCAGTATGAATATTAGAATGTAATTTAATTAAGAAGAAAAAGAAACAGATTTCGGGGGAAAAAATCTTTCATAAACTTAGCATATCATTAATGATTTTTTTCTCTCAAAAATGCCAGAAGCCTGATTCCTCTCTGTAAGTATGCCACAGAGTTCTCCTAGAACTCTGATATTCCAGCTGGTAAAAATCTCTCACATGGCCTTCTACGTGAGCTCTGTGATCACTCTCACAACATTTGCTTCTAGAAGGTCATCTCATCTAAGTTGCTTTTCCAAGAACTCAGGCAGGAAATTGAGTTGTTTTCTAAATCATCCCTGAGTATAATAGCAAGCTCACTGGATGAAGCAGGGTCAGGAGACTTGGATTCAAATCCTAGCTGCTTTCTTTCTTTTTAATTTTTATTTTTTCCTTTTTGGCTGTGCTGAGTCTTCCTTGATGCACTCAGGCTTCCTCTAGTTGCCGTGATCGAGGGCTACTCCTTGTTGCCATGTGTGGGCTCCTCATTGTTGTGGCTTCTCTTGTTGCAGAACAAAGGCTTTAGGCCACTTGGATTCAGTAGTTGTGGTACACAGGCTGTTGACCTGAGGCATGTGGGATCTTCCCGGACCAGGGATTGAACCCCTGTCCCCTGCATTGGCAGATAGACTCTTAACCACTGGACCACCAGGGAAGTCTCCTAGTGGCTTCCTTAGTTCTTTCACTGATTGTCTGAGTGGCTTTTGGCAAATCAAAAGACATCATTGACGCTTGGTTTTCTCTTCTATAAATGAGAATGGGTGTTGTCCATAACAGCCTTGGAAGGACACTAGAGGACTAGATTAAATACAATAATATGCAAGAGAGTGTGGTAGAAATTAAAAAGCATCATGTGGCTGTGTCATTCTTATTATTAGGTGGAATAAGATAAACTTCCTAATCTGATCCCCATCTGAAAGGGGTTTTGTTTTTTTCATTCTCCACCGTGCCTCCTGCGTGTGCCTTCTGGAAGCATGCCATGTCCAATAGCTGAAGATGCATCACAATGAACAGATAATTGCAGTGTCCAGCTTTGTGTTTTTTCCTGGCTCCCATAATGAACCAGCCTGTTAATTTCCATCCAAGGGAAGCAGGCTGATTATTTTTTATCAGATCTTGTTCTGTCACATTCATTAATTGTAAGTTCCAAAGGAAAACTTTTCTATTTAAGCCAAGATCTACATCTCATGTGATTAGCGTGAGCTTCTTCAGGCACCTACTGTGTGATGTGCTACCCAAGAGGTAGGCTTGTAGCTATGGTAACTGGAGCCTCGTCCAGACCCACGGATAGTCTGTGGATAAGGCAGGGGCAGTGCTGACTGTTGATTTCTCTCTTCTTCACCGTAGTTCTGAATCCCCTGGGGATGTTGGTGGGATTACTGAGAGCTGACTCCCTTAACTCTCAGCTCTGTCTTTTGGTCTTTTGATAGCCTGCATGCGTGCTAGGTTGCTTCAGCCGTGTCTGACTCTTTGTGACCCTATGGACTGTACCCACCAGGCTCCTCTGTCCTTGGGATTCTCCAGGCAAGAATACTGGAGTGGGCTGCCATTTCCTCCTCCAGGGGATCTTCCTGACCCAGGGATCGAACCTGGGTCTCCTGGGTCTCCTGCGTCTCCTGCACTGACAGGTGGGTTCTTTACCACTAATGCCACTTGGGAAGCCCCCTTTTAATAGTATTAGATGTCAAATGAGAGAAGAGAGTACACCTAGAATTGCGTGTTTTAATATCCTTGTGCCCAAATGATCTACAGCACTGAGCACAATACCCACACCTAGCAAGAATCAGGATTCGGTTATTCATGGGTCAAAAAACATTGATTGAGGGAACTTCCCTGGTGGTCCAGTGGCTAAGACTCTGCACTCCCAATGCAGGGGGCCCAGGTTCAATCCCTGCTCAGAGAACTAGATCCCACCTGCTGCAACATTCACCTCTACCAAACCTGTTTCCAGGTTCAGTTCTGTACTGGTGCTGGTACTGCTTCTGCACCAGTAGTAGAAATACGGTTCAGTTTCTCAGTAAGAGTGGTCGTGGTGATCTGTCTCCCTCTCTCTTGCTCAGTCCTTCTCAAGAACTGTGAGGATTTGCCAAAAGGCTGGCAGGGGTCAGGGCTGAACCCACACTGTGGCCAGATTTGAATTTGAACTCAGTGTTATTGGATCAGCCTTTTTTAGGTATTCTAACCACATGCCAGGCATATGCTAAGTGCCAGAAAAACAGAAATAAATGGGACCTGGCCTCTGTCTGTGGTTCATGATTCAATGGGGAACACAGATGTGGAGTGACGACTATGAGGAGCTCAGTCAGGGCAACAGAGCGCTGTGGGAATGTGCCTACCAGGCCGGTCTCCACACCCCTTCCTTTGCACTTGCTGGTACCATGCAGAAGATGCTATTCCTCACCTTTTTCACTTGGATGATTCCCCAGCTGACCTTCCAAATCCAATTCCAAGATCATCTTCTCTGAAAAGCTTTCCTGTTAGTCTACCCTCGAACCTGTTTTCCCAGAGCCCTACGTTAAATTGTTGGTTTGCTTGTCCAGTTCACCATTTTTGACTTTAGGCTATGTTTAGCACCATGCTTAGCACAAAATTAATTGGGCCCTTGAGGACTGACTCATCTGATTCACACAAAGCAAACTCACAGGGATCTAACCTATTAAACAGGGAATCATTTTCCTGTGGGGAGGACAGGAAACAGGGAGCAGAGGAGAAGGCTACAACTTTATAAGCCCCCATGTGGGGCTCCCCTACTGTCTGAAGCACACCTCTGTTCCATGGCAGAAGCATGGAAGCCTTCTTCCAGCCGAACTCTGAGAATCCCGAGGGCAAGGGCAAGGACTTGATGAGGATGGAAAGAGGGAACAAGGATCCTTCTGGGCGCCTTATTGGTATGGGAGTTAATTTTATGTCAATATGGCTAGGCTACAGTACCAGTTGTAGAGTCAAACAATAGTCTATATGTTGCTGTGAAGACATTTTTCAGATATGATGAACATTTATATCTGTAGACTTTGAGTAAAGCAGATTACCCTTCATAATGTGTGTGGGCCTCATTCAGCCAGTAGAAGCCCTTAAGAAAATAAACTGGGGACTTCCCTGGCAGTCCAGTGGCTAAGACTCCCAAGGCAGGGGGCCTGGGTTCATCCCTGGTAAGGGAACTAGATCCCACATACCGCAACTTAACTATGATGTTGGAGAAGACTCTTGAGAGTCCCTTGGACTGCAAGGAGATCCAACCAGTCCATCCTAAAGGAAATCAATCCTGAATATTCACTGGAAGGACTGATGCCGAAACTGAAACTCCAATACTTTGGCCACCTGATGTGAAGAACTGACTCCTTGGAAAAGACCCTGGGAAATACTGGGGAATATTGAAGGCAGGAGGAGAAGGGGATGACAGAGGATGAGATAGTTGGATGGCACCACTGACTCAAAGAACATGAGTTTGAGTAAACTCCGGGAACTGGTGATGGACAGGGAGGCCTGGTGTGCTGCAGTCCATGGGATCACAGAGTTGAACACGACTGAGCAACTGAACTGAACTGATCCACAGCTAAGAGTTGACACACTGAAACTAAAGATCCCGCACGCCACAATGAAGATTGATGATCCTGTGTGCTGAAACTAAGACCTGGGGCAGCCAAATAAATTTTTTTTTTAAATTTTATTTATTTATTTGGCTGCTCTGGGTCTTAGTTGTAGCATGTGGGATCTAGCTCCCTGACCAGGGACCGAACCTGGGCCCACTGCACTGAGAGCTCAGAGTCTTAGCCACTGGACCACCAGGGAAGTCCCCAAATAAATATTTTTTTAAAAAGAGAGAGAGAAAAGACTGAGCTCCCAGAGAAGGAAGGAATTCTGCCTCCAGCTGTCTTAAGACTCAAGACTGCAACACTGATCCCTGCCAGAATTCCCAGCCTGCCGACCTTCACTGCAGACTTCCAACTTGTCAGCCCCCATCACTACAGAAGCCAATTTTTAAAAATAAATCTCTGTCTATAAATAGATCTTTCAGTTCTGTTTCTCTGGAAACCTCGACTAAAACCTTCAGTCTCACATGGGAACTTGTGATAGCTCCACAAGAATTAGTACTCTGAAAGCTGTGGACTTCTAGTTAAAGTCATCAAATCTTAAGCTTTTAGACTTGAGAGCACTCTAAAAAGTTATCAAAATTACAGTTTTATTTTGTTATTGAGAAAACTAAGGCTCAGAGAGGCCAAGTTTCCTATCCAAAGTCACCCAGCAGAGAAGTAATTCTAATAGATGGAGCTGACACCTGGTCTTCTGACATCTCACTTTTTCTCAAAAGAACATCAGTGAAAAATGAAATATACAATGTCGTCATACTATGCCTTGATTTTATGATGGCACAAGCGATAAGTATCCTTTAAGGATCTGATTTACACGTAAAAGAGTCATTCTGTTTCCACTATAGGGAATAAAAATGGGAAGGGGCACTGTAGAGTAACTGCTAAGGGGGGTCTTCCTGCTGTCTTTCAAAACTCATAGGCCGTCACTAACCACATCTGAGGGTACAGCTTGGGACTTCCCTGGTGGTCCAGGGGCTAAGGTTCCTTTCTCCCAACACAGGGGGTCTGGGTTTGATCCCTGGTTGGGGAACTAGATCCCACATGCTGCAATTAAGAGTTAGCATGCCACAACTAATACCTGGTGAAGCCAAATAAACAAATAAATAAAATAAAAATAAAATTTAAAAGTGTGCTGCCTGCCCTGTGGGAAAGTGTTGAACAGCAGAGGGGTAGCTGAAATCAGGAGGCTCCAAGATCTTTCCTAGTTTCAGTAGTAGGAGTAGGAATAAGTGCTTCTCTTAGAATTAGTTGGGGGAAAAAAACAGCTATCATCCATGAGAGTTTGAGGATTTCCTTAAGCAGGTGTCACTAAATGGAATTTACAATCTAGTTTACTTTATAAACTTACTTGTTAATCCATCGCCTTGCTTCTGCAATTCCCCCATCCCACATTTTGAAACACATCAGGAAGACATTCTTTTTTAAAATTCATTTTCATTGGAGTATGTTGTGCTTAGTCACTCAGTCGTGTCCAACTCTTTGTGACCCCGTGGACTGTAGCCCTCCAGGCTCCTCTGTTCATCGGGATTCTCCAGGCAAGAACAGTGGAATGGGTAGCCATTCCCTCCTCCAGGGGATCTTCCTGACCCAGGGATCAAACCCAGGTCTCCCGAATTGCAGGCAGTCTTTACTGTCTGAGCCACCGGGGTATAGTTGATTTAAAATGTTGTGACAGTTTCTGCTGTCCAGCAAAGTGAATTGTTTATACATATATCCACTCCTTTCTGTTTATTTATTTTGAGTCTTCACTACGGTGTGCAGGCTTCTCATTGCGTCGGCTTCTCGTTTTCAGAGCAGAAGCTGTAGGCGTGCTGGCTTCAGTAGGTTCTGCTCACAGGCTCTAGATCGGGGGCTCAGTAGTTGGAGCACACAGAGCCCCGGCATGTGGAATCTTCCCAGACTAGAGACCGAACCCACATCCCCTGCACTGGCGGGCAGATTCTGAGCCACTGCGCCACCAGGGAAGTCCCCACTCTTTTTTAGATTGTTTTCCCATACATGTCATTACACAGTGTTGAGTAGAATTCCTTGTATACTATAAATAGGTCCTTATTAGTTATCTGTTTTATATATCATATCAGATCAGATCAGTCGCTCAGTCGTGTCCGACTCTTTGCGACCCCATGAACTGCAGCACGCCAGGCCTCCCTGTCCATCACCAGCTCTCGGAGGTCACTCAGACTCACATTCATCGAGTCAGTGATGCCATCCAGCCATCTCATCCTCTGTCCTCCCCTTCTCCTCCTGCCCCCAATCCCTCCCAGCATCAGAGTCTTCTCCAGTGAGTCAACTCTTCGCATGAGGTGGCCAAAATACTGGAGTTTCAGCTTTAGCATTATTCCTTCCAAAGAAATCCCAGGGCTGATCTCCTTCAGAATGGACCGGTTGGATCTCCTTGCAGTCCAAGGGACTCTCAAGAGTCTTCTCCAACACCACAGTTCAAAAGCATCAATTCTTCGGCGCTCAGCCTTCTTCACAGTCCAGCTCTCACATCCATACATGACCACAGGAAAGACCATAGCCTTGACTAGGCGAACCTTTGTTGGCAAAGTGATGTCTCTGCTTTTGAATATGCTATCTAGGTTGGTCATAACTTTCCTTCCAAGGAGTAAGCGTCTTTTAATTTCATGGCTGCAGTCACCATCTGCAGTGATTTTGGAGCCCAGAAAAATAAAGTCTGACACTGTTTCCACTGTTTTATATATAGTTGTGTGTATATATCACAGTTATTCTTTTTAATGTTTGGAATTCACGCATCAGAAGCTGAATCATCTTTGTTAAGTATTGTCCTGGACACGTGATGAAATTTGCCAGTTTTGGGGAAGAGGCTGGCAAAATTGTTGTAACATCCTGGTTTATAAAATTCTTGTGGGAGGATTTGGTTGAGATCGTGGAGTAGGAAGCACCGGGAATCTCTCTCCACCTCAACAACTGCACGGGCACATCTGTCTCATGTCACTGATATTTTAAAACTCTTGAGCCTGCTGAAGGCTTGCAACTTTCAGGCTTTGGCCCAAAAAGAGTATTTAAAAAAATTTTTTTTTCCCATTTAAAAAACTTGGGAAAATTCTGTGATTTAAAAATTGCTATTCAGCGGGGAGGAGCTAAGATGGCGGACGAGTAAGACGGGGAGAATACTTTCTCCTCCACAAATCCATTAAAAGAACATTTGAATGCTGAATAAATTCTATAAAACAACTTCTGAATGCCGGCAGAGGACATCGGGTACTTAGAAAGACAACTCATTGTCTTTAAAACGAGAAAACGAGCCCTGCGGTAACTCCTTTTGCGGAGAAGTGGCGCGGACACCAGCATTTGCTATTGGCAAGCGGGGGCTGGGCTAGGAGGAGCGGCGAGGCCTGCATTGCTTTGAGAAAGGATTTGGCCTGGCTATCTCGGGCACTATCTGAGCGAAATGACCAAACTGTCGGTTATATACTACATCAAAAGCCAGCCCTAACTTAAGACACCACCAGGAAGGCAATGGCACCCCACCCCAGTACTTTTGCCTGGAGAATCCCATGGACGGAGAATCTCAGTCCATGGGGTCGCTGAGAGTTGGACATGACTGAGCGACTTCACTTTCACTTTTCACTTTCATACATTGGAGAAGGAAATGGCAACCCACTCCAGTATTCTTGCCTGGAGAATCCCAGGACGGGGGAGGCTGGTGGGCTGACGTCTATGGGGTCGCACAGAGTCGGACACGACTGAAGCGACTTAGCAGCAGCAGCAGCAGCAGGACTACGTACGGAACCAAAGGGCTGCACAGAGTTGGCCAGCTGCAGGCCGTCCCACTCCGGTGACAGGCAGCCAGGGCCGGAGGCGGGCAATTACAGCCCTAGAGAGACACTGTCTAACGGAACTGAGTAGGTTTCTGTGCTGACCCACGCTTCTTGGGGTTCTGGATGGTCAACATCTGCCTGAGAAAGTGCGCTGTTTGTATACCCAGAAAACTGAGCAGCGGAGAGGCGATAAGTCGCAGCAGCTGCGCTCCCTGAACATTTCATCACCTGCGCTACTCGGATCTGGGAAGGGCATAAAACACAGACTCAACCAAGTCTGTGCTTCTGAGGATTATCTGAGTGCCTGAACCTGGCCGGTTTAGATTTGGGTGTTCATCTCCACCCCCTCTGTAATAGGGCAGAGATCAGATATTGAAAAGACCTGTAAACCGCCTCAATAAAGAGAATTCAACAAACTACCAGAATATAGTAAGGACACTCTAAACTTGGCAATTTTAACAAAATGAAGAGACAAAAGAATACCCAGCAGCTAAAGGAACAGGATAGATGCCCACCAAACCAAACCAAAGAGGAAGAGAAAGGGAATCTACCTGATAAAGAATTCCGAATAATGATAGCGAAATTAATTCAAAATCTCGAAATCAAAATGGAATCACAGTTAAAGAGTCTGGAGACAAGGACTGAGAAGATGCAAGAAAGGTTTAACAAGGACCTAGAAGAAATAAAAAACTTGTAAAATACAACAAAATTTACTGTTTTGACCATTTTAAGTGCACAGTTTAGTGATATTAAATACACTCGTAATGTCGTGCAGCCATCAGCAACATTCATCGGCATAGCCCTCGTCATTATGTAAAACTGAAAATCTGTACCCATTAAACACCAGCTCCCTATCCCTCCCTCTCCTCAGCCCCAGGCAACCACCATTCTACTTTCTGTCTCTGTGGATTTGACTCCTCTAGAGACCTCCTACAAGAAGGATCATACAATATTATCTTTCTGTCACTGGCTAATTTCACTAGGGGTAATGTCCTCAGGGCTCATCCATGTTGTAGCAAATGTGAGAACTTCCTTGCCTCAAGCAAAGGAAAACAGACTTTCTGCATTCTGCTTTATATAGAAATTCCTTATGAATTTAGGTGTGAGTTTGATCAGTGTGAAGCAGATGACTCAGTTCCTAAAAACCTGATCCATTTTGTATGCACTAGGAAAGGTCTGTTTCTTCACTCATTCATTTTTTGATAGACATTGATTGAGCACCTGTGTTAGGACCAGACGCTAAGAGGTGCTCAGAGTACAAAGAGGAATAATAAAGCCTGTGTCCTGAAATAACAGTGTGTGTGCATGCCCAGGCTCCTCTGCCCTTGGGATTCTTTCAGGTAGGAATACTAGAATGTGTTGTTGCCATGTTCTCCTCCAGGAGATTTTCCCGACCCAGGGATGGAACCCACATCTCCTGCATTGCAGGGGAATTCTTTACCCCCTGAGCATCAAGGAAGCCCAAAAGCTCTGAAGTAAGAGGGTCCCTATAGTAAGTAAGGAGATAAACTGAAAAATCTTTAAAGCTCCTTTTATAAAAATAGGCATTTAAAAAAAAATGTATTTGGTTGCACTGGATCTTAGTTGCAGCATGCAGGATCTTTAGTTGCGATAAGAGAACTCTGAATTGCAGCATGTGGGGTCCCATTCCCTGAACAGGAATCCAACCCGGGCCCTTCTTAGCCTCTGGACCATCAGGGAAGTCCCAAATCACAGCTTCTGGATGCTGGCAGACTCCACCCTCCCCATCACTGAATCCTCTGTCTTCCAGCAGAACCAAAATTTTTCACTTGCCTTTGTCAGGGCAAATGACAAGGGAGCCAGGGTCCAGAGGGCCTAAAGAGAATTATTTTTTCACTGATTTTTACAGCAGGGAAAGCAGAAATCAATATAATGAATATTACTTTTCAAGAAAGTTTGCCAGCACTTTGGGAGACTCTTAGTATAGGAATGAAAGTATCAGTGGCCATTAAAGTGATATAAAGTGAGGTAGCATTTAGTTTTTGTGGTGTGATTATCTCCAACTCTTTCATTAGTTCTCTGGAGAAATCGTGTTATAATTTACTCAAACATCTTTTATTTCATTTTCAGTGGATGTGCACTTATCTGTGATGACATAACTCCAAGGATAGTATTGCAGCTCACTTACAGGACAGAAAGTAGACAGGTTCCTAGGCCTGGTCACGAGCCCAAGTAAGGCTGTGGAATCCACAGCCCTGGCTCTGCTCTGTTAGGAGTGAGGAATTTTGGCCAAGTTAGTCCATATTTCTGGCCCTCCGTTTCAACACCTGTAAGATGAAAGAAGCCATGCGCTCTGGGAAGCTTAAAGAAAGGACTAAGAGCAAGAGCACCAAAGAATTGATGCTTTCAAATTATGGTGCTGGAGAAGATGCCTGAGAGTCCCTTGGACTGCAAGGAGATCAAACCAGTCAATCTAAAAGGAAATCAACCCTGAATATTCACTGGACGGACTGATGCCGAAGTTGAATCTCCAATACTTTGGCCACCTGATGCAAAGAGCTGACTCATTGGAAAAGACACTGATGCTGGGAAAGATTGAAGGCAAAAGGACAGGAGGGCAGCAGAGGATAAGATGTTTGGATAGCGTCAATGGACATGAATTTGAGCAAACTCCGGAGACAGAGGAGGACACGGAAGGCTGGTGGGCTGCAGTCCACGGGGTCTCAAAGAGTCAGACACAAATTAGTAACTGAACAACAGGAGCCCATGGTGGGGCTCCCAACAATATCTTGATTTTGTTTTCTTTGTGTGTGTGTGTTGCTCAGTCGTGTCTGATTCTTTGCAGTTCCATGGACAGTAGCCCATCAGGCTCCTCTGTCCATGGGATTTCCCAAGCAAGAATACTGGAGTGGGTTGCCTTTAGCCTGCAACAATTTATGTTTATAAGCTGTTTGATCAAGGTTTAGGTTGTACTTTTTGATTTTTTAAAATTTTTAATTCTTTACACAATTTCTAAAAGTTATATTCCATTGACAGTTACTATAAAATGGTAGTTATATTCCCTATGTTGAATAGTACATCCTGGCAGTACCTTGATTTTGAAGTGGGGACTCTCCCACTCTTAGCCATGTATTCTAAAGGAGGAAACACCCTGTCGACCTCCAGTTGTGGCTCCTGGTTGGCTTAGGATCAACATGTGTGTGTGTGTGCTTAATCGCTCAGTCATGTCCGACTCTGTGTGACCCCATGGACTGTAGCCCACCAGGCTGCTCTGTCCATGGGCATCTCTAAGCAAGAATACTGGGGTGGGTTGCTGTGCCCTGCTCCAGGGATCTTCCCAACCCAGAGACTGAACCCAAGTCCCCTCTGTCTTCTGCATTGGCAGGTGGGTTCTTTACCATTGAAGCCACCTTGAAGCCCTAGGAACCAACACACCACCACTCCAGTCACAGCAATCACAGCAATAGGGCTGCTGCTGGGCGCATACCTTAGTCAGAGCTGAGGGGAGACAAAGGAACATGGGCTGGGGGTTTCTGGAAGGAAAACCTTCTTTCATCCATGTGGACTTGAACAAGGAAATCTATGACCCCAGGGGCAGCTGACAGCCCTTCAGACTATAAGGGAAGAGCCTGCCTGGAAGTAGAGCCCTTCCCAGACTCCTCACCCGAAGCCTTCGCTGTCCTAGACCATCATCTACTTTGTTATTTCAGCCAGTTTGAGATGATTTTTGTTTCCTACAGCATCTAGTCCTAATTGATGATCATGGGTTGAATGGTGGTCCCCCAAATGATACGTTCACATCTAAACTCCTGGACCTATGAATTCAGTCCCGTATTTGAAAAAATAAAAAAGGTCTTTGCAGATGTAATTGAGTTAAAGATCTTGAACCAAGCATCCTGGATTGAACTGTAGGAGAATAAATGTCTGTTTTTGTTTTATTATTTAAAATTTTTTTTAAGTTTTTTTTTTTTTTTGAGATGGACCATTTTTTAAGTTTTTTTTTTTTTTTGAGATGGACCATTGGCAGGTGGGTAAAGAACCCACCTGCCAATGCAGGAGGTGTAAGAGACTCGAGTTTGATCCTCTGAAGGAGGAAATGGCAACCCACTCCAGTATTCTTGCCTGGAGAATCCCATGGACAGAGGAACCTGGCGGGCTACAGTCCATAGCGTTGCAAAGAGCTGGACATGACTTGGCACACATGCACACATTTTTAAAATCTATTGAATTTGTTAGAATATTGCTTCAATTCTAGGTTTTGTTTTTTTTGCAGCAGGTCATATGAGATCTTAGCTTCCTCACCAGGGATTAAACCCACACTCTCTGCATTGGAAGGTGAAGTCTTAACCACTGGACCACCACGGAAGTCCCGTGCCTGTTGTTTTAAACCACCAAGTATGGCTTCCCTGGTGGCTCAGATGGTAAAGAATCTGCCTGCAATGCCGGAGACCTGGGTTCAGTCCCTGGGTTGGGAAGATCCCATGGAGAAGGGAATGGCAACCCACTCCAGTATTCTTGCCTGGAGAATCCCATGGACAGAGAAGCCTGACGGGCTACAGTCCATGGGGTCGCAAAGAGTTGGACACGACTGAGGGATTTTCACTTCACTTCACTCACCCCAAGAAACGAATACACTAATCAATGTGCATCTAGAAATATTACTGTCCTTTTCTTTATGTACATTTAACTTCTTTTTATGCCTTTCCCATTCCCCTTCCTTAAAAGGGCTGAAATAGTCACGCTTGAGCCAGGCTGCCTTGGTTACATAACAGCTTGGTCACTTCCTAGCTGTGTGACTTTCAGCAAACTACTTCACCTCTCTGTGCCTCCGTTTCCTCTTCCATAAAATGTCTTTACTAGAACTAAAGGGGTGCTTAGAATCATGCCTGGCATGCAGTGACCAGTACACGAAAGTGGTGGTCATTATGTATTCTCCCCTGTCCTAAGACTTATTTCCTCCCCTCATCAGAATGCTGCTTCTTCATGGTAATGAGTCCAGCTTTGTTTGTGCTTAGATTTTTAAAATTATTATTACTTGTGATTCATTCACCTCATTATGCTTTTAGGCCATCAACATGGGAGAATTGTCGCTCAGAAAACTATGAACAAACCAAGCCCAGGGGGATCTTACTAAGCAGCCATACTTAAGGATTGGAAAGGTCAACAGTCCACACCATTAGCAAAACAGAGAGACAAAGAACCTGATTTAACTAAAAAGCTGTTCAATACAGCGGCTGTAATTGGCTCTCTCTCTTTCTCTGCACTTCCCTTTGAAATAAGCATTTCAAAGGACATAAATAATTTAATTGATTTTCAGAATAACTGACTTGTTTTTGGCAGGTGTTCCTATGTTTGTTTGGTTTGTGGAGCGGGTAGATGCTGGGAGAAGGAAGGTTTAAGGTTTAAGGAAACTTCTGACTATCCTATTTTCCAAATTTAAAGTCAGCATTTGTTTCTAAAGCAATTGTTGCCTCCCTTGCTTCAAAGGAATGTAAAAGTAGGCCTAATCTTAAAAATCACTTAGCTTAGAATGGCACAGCAGCTTTTATGATGGTTCCTCATCCAGACCCTGGCAATGTCAGAAAGTGTTTAATTTACTAGTTCAGCTGGACTTTCAGAGCTCTCCTCCCACACTGCATTAGCAGCTGTTGCTGTTAAGTCGCTTCAGTCTTGTCCGACTCTGTGTGACCCCACAGACTGCAGCCCACCAGGCTCCCCCGTCCCTGGGATTCTCCAGGCAAGAACACTGGAGTGGGTTGCCATTTCCTTCTCCAATGCATGTAAGTGAAAAGTGAAAGTGAAGTTGCTCAGTTGTGTCTGACTCTTAGTGACCCCATGGACCACAGCCCACCAGGCTCCTCCGCCCATGGGATTTTCCAGGCAAGACTACTGGAGTGGGGTGCCATCGCCTTCTCCTGCTTTAGCAGCTGTGTGTTCCCCATTCTCTGCCCATCTACAGGGCCTGCTCATCTTAAGACTGGGCTGTGTTCTTTTCCGTTCACTCTCTCCTTCAGAGAAATGGAAAAGGAGAGAAGGACAGATATGTCTGTTTCTGAAAGCAATTTCTTTACCATATTTGCAAACTGAGGAGTCTTTCAGCATACACCTTGGCATGGCTGAAAGCCCTGGTTTCGGTAACAACTGATTTCCTAAAATAGGGAGATTTTAAAAAAAGAAAATAACTTCTTCGCTTAGTTTTGGCCACTCTGGGTTTTTGTTGCTGCACTCAGGCTTTCTGTAGTTGCGGTGAGCAGGGGCGACTCTTCATCGAGGTGCACAGACTTCTCATCTCAGTGGCTTTCCTTGTGGAGCACCAGCTCTAGGGTGCTCAGGCTTTAGTAGTTGCAACACATGGGCTCTGTAGTTGCAGCTCCCGGGCTCTAGAGCACGACCCAATAGGTGTGGCTCAGGGGCTCAGCTGCTTCATGGCATGTGGGATCTTCCCAGACCAGGGATCTAACCCATGTCACCTGCATTGGCAGGTGAATTCTTAACCACTGGACCACCAGGGGAGTCCTCAATTTGCATCTTTCATGATCACTGCAAACTTTGAGACTTAGATCAGGGAAAGAAAAGATTATTCTGGGAGCAGCTGACAGTTTCAGATTGATATGGGACTACTCTGAATAAAGAAGACAGATCTGTCAGCAAAAGGACCTGTCAAGATGAACAGAGCTGCCCCTTTGTTGGAGCCCTGCAGGAAAGCTGTGGAGCAGCAGGAGGCTGAGGAGACAGGAGACAGCTCAGTTCTGGCAGCAGGAAATTGCCTGGGGAAGATGGATTTGCTTAGCACCATTATTAGACCAGAAAGGGCTTTGTGCGGAGGCTTTTGTGTGTGTTGGACTCACCCAGGTCATCCCACCTAATGTATTCTTAGCTCCCCTCTTGTTCATCAAGCAGTCACAGGCAGGGACACTTAAACAATGGCCCACGAAGCCTGACTTCCTGAAAGAGTCCGATAATCTTTTATTGATACAAAATACACCTCCAGGGCAGATCTAAGCTCTCCTAGGCAGGTGCTTCTGGGGGATGGGGATGGGGCTAGGACAGAGCTATTAACAGCAGCCCATGGGTACCCAAGAGAGACATACACGACCCCCAGGGCCCCTCTCTCCAGCCTCAGCTCCCTGGTGTTCCCATTCCTACAGCGGAAGAAGCCAGATCAGAGAAGTTACCTGACTTGTGGCACCCCACAGCTAATGGCTGGCAGAGATGGTATTATGGGTTGGAGTGTGATCCCCCCCACAAGCCTCCAGAAAAAGATGTGTTGAAGTTCTACCCCCAGTAGCTCAGAATGTGATCTTATTTGGAAACTGGTTTGTGGCAGAGGTCATTAGTTAAGACAAGGTCATACTGGATTAAGGTGAGCCCTTAATCAAACGTAACTGTGTGCTTATGAGGAGAGATGCACAGAAGACGGCTGTGTGACAAGGAGGCAGGTTGGACTGATGCATCTACTGGCAAACACCAGGGGCCAGACGAGCAAGGAGGGATGCTTTCCTGCTGCTCTCAGAGGGAGCACGCCACTGTCCACACCTCGACTTTGGACTTCTAGCCTCCGGAACTTATGAGGCGATACATTTCTGTTGTTTTAAGTGATTCAGTTTGTGGTCCTTTGTTGCGCCAGCCCTGGAAACCAACGCAGATGGCAGCGTGGTTTTCCCATTGACGCCACCAGGACACAGAGGGAACCATGTGGGATGCTGAGATTAGGAACATCCACACCTGCGCGCCCACTCCAGACCCGTCTCGTGAGGTCGTGGAAGAAGGTCAACACTGTTGGCTTTAAAAAAACGCACGAAGTGAGAGTTGTGAGTTAAGTTTTATTTGGGGCAAAATGAGAACTGCAGTCCAGCAGACAACACCTCAGATAGCTCTGAGAGACTGCTCCAAAGAGACGGGGCCGGGAGGGGAGGATGGATGCGATTTTGATGAAAGGACAGTACATACAATAAAGTACATATTTCCCCAGGTTTCTTCTAGTCATAAGAAACAGTCATCACCACGAAAGACTTTAGTGCTCTTCTAGATATGAGGAGATACAAGAGTTGGGCTCATACAGTCAGCTCCTGAGGGTGTCTAACTATCTGAAGACCTATCCTGCCAGCTTTTCCCCCAAGCACGGGTGCCTCATTTCTCTTCTCTACCCTGAACTTTCAGGGGTGTTGAAAATCAGCAGCTACAGCAGCGCAAGATTGAATCCTTATAGAGGGAGATGGCAAGCGCCCAAGGCAAGTGCCAATTTGTAGTTGACCTTCTTCGTTGAAAAGCAGGAAGGCCAAGCTCCTGCCCAGAGGGACCCTTTTGAAACTGCAGAAATGCTTCTCGGGGGTGCTCTGAGCCACTCTGGTTCTTTATGTTTTACTGCAGAAAGAATTCAGCGAGACGCACAATGATAGATATGCTAATACTAAGTCACTTCAGTCGTGTCCGACTCTGTGCGACCCCATAAACAGCAGCCCAACAGGCTCCCCCGTCCCTGGGATTCTCCAGGCAAGAACATTGGAGTGGGTTGCCATTTCCTTCTCCAATGCATGAAAGTGAAAAGTGAGAGTGAAGTCGCTCAGTCGTGTCCGACTCTTAGCGACCCCATGGACTGCAGCCTACCAGGCTCCTCCATCCATGGGATTCTCCAGGCAAGAGTACTGGAGTGGGGTGCCATGATTTATTAAAATAGGATGTTTGTGAGGCTTACAAGCCCATGGGCAAAAGGATGCCATCCTGAGAACTTAGTGGGCTATAGTTCTGAGTTTTGTTTTTTTTTTTTTCTCTTCTGCAAGGGCAGGTGAGTAGGTGGGTTACAGTTTTATAATCAAAAGAAAAGTGGGGAGGAGGAGGAGACCATCTTTTTTCTCATCAGCTCACCCTCCACGTCAGGTGGGTGAGTTTTCTTGTCCCTACATGGTCAAAGTGGGGTTGTCATGTCATAAAGGAAATAAGCAAAAAGGCGGTAACATACACGAAAATACGGCAAATATGTATAATGTCGCCCTTTCCTTATAGTTTTGGTTTTGGTGCTCATAGACGGGCATGTCCTAGGGATCATTAACTTACTGACCTCACTGGCTGGATGTGGGTTTCATGCCAGCACTGTTTTCTTGTTTGGGGGCATGGCTCTTGTTTCTGTTGCACGATTTTGTTGCTTAAGCCAGCCTGTTTGGTTTTGTGGTTAAGCAAACCTGTTTTCTTAAGGGATCATTAACTTACAGAGGTCTTCCGTACTTTCTTCGTTACTTACGATCCCTTCGTAGGATTAACTATTCAATCACCTACTTTGCCCCTATCATTGTAAACACCATGCTTTTATAAAGACGGCAAGGAGATGAAAGTGTCATAGTTAAGCCCCAGAGAAGCAAGATCTGAGACTGTGGGATTTATAAAGGAAGGGGTCTCAAGATAAACCCTGAAGGGCAAGATGCTGGGGAAAGATGTGGTTTACAAAAGTCCAGCCTCGGACTTCCCTGGTGGTCCAGTGGTAAAATGTCTGCCGGCCAATGCAGGAGACAAGCGTTAGATTCCTGTTCCGGGAAGATTCCACATGCTGCAGGGCAGCTCAGCCCACGTGCCACAGCTCCTGAAGCCTGTGCACCTACAGCCCGTGCTCCACAAGAGAAGCCACTGCAGTGAGAGGCCCTCGCACTGCAGCTTGAGAGTAGCCCCCACTCGCTGCAACTAGAGAAAAGCCCATGTAGCAACGAAGATCCAGCGCAGTCAAATATAAATGAATGAATAAATAAATAAAAATAAAAAAAAACAAGTCCGACCTCAGCCTGACCCCATGGGGAGCTCTGGAGCATAAATTGTCACACAGAGGTGGTTGCCCTGAAAAGGCAAGGGGTTTCAGCGTGACTGTAACCTCCCAGCATCTCCTTGGCCAAAAACGAGCTTTTAGAGGAGCCCGAAGTTGTGGGGATGGGGGCGCCCAGGACAACAGCAGCATCGGCTCGGCACTGGGATGTGGGCATCAGGTGAGTTCCGGCTCTGCCGGCCACTGGCCGTGTTCAGGCTGTCCCTGTCTGCACACTGCTCACTTAGACATGGGAGGAGAAGGGACAATGAGGGGATGGGGGATGGGCGGAGAAGGAATAGCGAGAAGTGAATCAAAATCTTTTCTTTCTGGTGTGACTCTGGAGGAGCACGGAGTGTAGGAGTAAAAAAAAAAGAAAAAAAAGCTGGTGCTGGTCAACTTTGTCACGATTTAATGATCAGTGTTCCAAAAACAACAACACCACCTTTGACTTCTTCTTCCTCCGAAACTCATTACTTAAACCGAAGTTTGACTAAAAGTCAAAATACCTTAAGAAAAAAAGATTTGGATCAATTAATGAGTGCAAGGTTGCTTATAAGTCGGGAGGATCCCGGGATGCTTAGAACACTCTGGATGTGTGTGTGTGACACAATGCCCTCCTCCTTCCCCATCCGTACACCTCAGCAAAACAGGACAAAACAAAATGAAACAAAGCCTTCCTTGGTTCTACATTCCAGAATAAAATCAAGGGCTGAAGCCCTTGCTTGATTGGTGGGGTTGGGAGGCAGGGGGGCGGTGCATGGGGAAACAACAGAGGAGACTCGCTTCTGTTCACAGGCAGGACGTTCCCTTGGTGAGCTTGATTCTGGGGACTGTGCAACTTCGGAGCTTCTTCAGGGCTGGCCTGGGGCCCTTGGTCCCTGCTTATTCACCTTCTCTCACCTGTCTGCTGCCTCCATGATCTGGGAGGCCAGCCAGTGTCTGTCCTCATGTCGCTGGCCATGGAAGTAAGGACAGGGCTGGACATGCTGGCACAGTCTGCCCTCTGCCCCCTCATGGTGCCACCTGCTCACATACACCTCCCGAGGAGGCCCCTCTTGTCTCTCCCTCTCTGTTCACCCTGCAGGGCTTCCTGCATTCTCCCTCGCTTCCCTACCCCCTGCCTTTGCCTCAGATGACCCAATGACCTGGTTGGGGACCAGCCCACACTAGAAGCCACACCTCTCCGTGCTCCCCAGCCTCCCTCACACTTTCATTCATGTTAGGGTGCGTGTGGCCAATAGTAGTCTGCTTGGTGGGGGCAGGGAGGTTGTCTTTTTTTTTTTTTTAAACATCCATCGAAGTGCTAAGCTGAAAATCTTACTCCTAACAATCTTTCATTGTTTTCCCTCTCTTTCTTTTCTTTTTTTCCTCTTCTTTTTTTATATTTATTTATCTGGCTGCACTGAGTCTTCATTGCGGCATATGAACTCGTGGTTGCCGCATATGGAATCTAGTTCCCTGACCAGGGATCAAACCTGGGCCCCCTGCACTGGGAGCGCAGAGTCTTAGCCACTCAACCACCAGGGACGTCCATCTTTCCTTTTATTTTTTTACTTTCCCTTCAATTCCCAAAGCTATCTTTTTTATTCCTTGACATCACACACATTTTTCTAAGCCATCTCAAGTGCTTTGGGTAATGAAGAGAGTACCAATAAACATACACATACATAAACACATAAACATACATGAACATAAACACAAGTAAAATACAAATTTGAGTTGAGCACCCAGAATCAGGGGCTTGCATTGGCTCAATAGTAAAGATTCCACCTGAAATGCAGAAGACACAAGAGATCTTGGTTCGATCTCTGGGTCGGGAAGATCCCCTGAAGGAGGGCATGGCAACCCACTCCAGTATTCTCGCTTGGAGAATCCCATGGACAGAGGAGTCAGGCTGGCTACAGTCCATAGGGTTGCAAAGAGTCAGACACAACTGAAGTGACTTAGCACGCACACACCCAGAGTCAGACTTCACCTCTCTTCAACCCACTCGATTTAGGGGGGGTCAATACAGGCTCCCTGTCCCTGAGCCTCTTGTGGGATCCCCTCCCAGAAGCTGACCCTCTGTGGCCTAGGAGCCAGCTTTGCATTTGCTCCAGGAGATACTCTATTCCATCAAAATGCTTCCAGGTGTTCCTGCCCCAGACAAAGGCTGAGGAAAAATCTGACTCGACTCCCCCACTCTGCAAAATTCTCACAGGGAGCAGGGGTAGAGGGGAAGGCAAGGTGGGGAGTCAGGGAGGAGGAAGAGGAGAGGGCTCTTGGTGGCTACCCTCTGCCCTACATGAGGCCCCAGGGTCCTCTTAGGGCAGCTGCCCACCCTCGTGCCATCTTTCAGCTGTGAGCCCCAGTCGCTGCATCCCACCCACCAGCATTCTTTTGCATCAGTGTGAGAAAGCAATTTGCATCCAACCACCGGGATTAAGTAAGATAGATGGAGGCGGCCTGCCTTCTCATCTCAGAAACCCTTTTCATCTTGCAGAGGCTGCTGTGCAGAAGGTAGATAGAGTGGTCTTGTTTTAATGTGGCCCCTGCAGGCTGAGTTCCATTTTGTGGTCCCTCTGCCTTAGAGATGCCAAGTAAGTGAACAGCTGGGAACGCTGCAGGCTGAGCACCCACCTGCCTTGAGCCTTTACCTCCAGTTCCTGCACAGGGTGGCTGTTTTAGGTCAGAGGGAGGACCAGGTCTGCTTGTGATACCTGGGATGGCATGGGGCCCCTGAGGTGCTACGGAAAATGGGATTCTGGTGGCATCAGCCTCATCTGGATGGCTGCTCTCTCCCAGTGTCCCTCCTCTGGGATGGAGAGCTATATCTGAAGAGCAGAGAAGCCACAAGCTGTCCCTGTCCCAGACCGGAGTGCCTTCTTTGCCAACTTCAGTGTCTTTACCTGCAAAATGGGTATTTAATATTCCTGGGCTCATAGAGTTGTTGGGAGGATCAAATAATAATAGCTGGTGCTTTAATAGTCTCATTACATGCTGGTCATTCTAAATGAGACTATTAAAGCACCAGCTATTACTATTTAATCTTCCCAACTCTGTGAGCCCAGGAATATTAAATATCCACTTTGCAGGTAAAGACACTCTGAGCCCAAGAACTCATTTAATCTTTACAACAGTCTTAGCTATTATTATCTCCATTTTTCAGAGGAGGAAACTGAGGATTGGGGAGCTTAAGCAATGTGTCCAAGTTTACAAAGCTAGAGAGTGACAGAGCTGAGATTTTTAACCCAAGTAATCTGGCCCCAGGGGCTTCTGAGGTGGTAAAGAATCCGCCTGCCAACTCAGGAGATGCAACAGACTCAGTTTCGATCTCTGGGCACGGAAGATCCCCTGGAGAAGGAAATGGCAACCCACTCCAGTATTCCTGCCTGGGAAATTCCATGGACAGAGAAGCCTGGTGGGGTACAGTCCGTGGGGTGGTAAGAGTTGGACACGACTGAGCAGGGACATGCACACAGTGTTTACTTAAATGTTGCTTCTTCTTTGTTTTGCACTGGAGCCAAGAGTTTCATCAGGGAGGAGGTGAGCTGATGGCTGGGTGGCCTTGCCCTCCTCCTGGTGGCCTAGCCAGAGACTGCCCTTTCTAATCGGTTCTTCTGCTTTGTCGGTAACCGTCTCAAGCGGGTGGTTTTGAGAGCCTTTTGACTGTTATTAAGAGCCTTGATTGAGAGCCTTGATAACTGCTATTATTTTCCAGCACAACGAAAAGCATGCTTTTAAAAAGGAATTTGAACATTACAGCAACTTTGAAAATCAAAGTCCTTCATAAACTGCTCTTCCAAGTGGGGTACCTGGTTTGGCATCTCCTGGGAACTGGCCAGAAATGCAGAGTCTCAGGCCCCTTCCGGCATGACCTGCTGAATGAGAACCTGCGTTTGACTGGATCCCACTGGCTCACAGGCTCTTGAGAGCGAGAAGAGCCAGCTGCAACCCTCCTGTCCGCAAGCCCTGCGAAGACAATAATGTCATCGGTTGTGTGCACTTAAGAGCCATTTAAAATGTGCACTCTTCTAACCTCTTCCAGTCATTACCTGCAATTTTCAGGCCTTGTCTAAAACCAAAATCCTCAGCAATGTCATTCAGCAGGAAGCTAATAAAGACATCATTATCTTGTCTGTCAGCTGCCCCTCTAGCCCCGTCTCCAACCCCAGCAGTCACGGTGATGGTTCTAAAACATAAACCGATCGCATCACTCTCCCACTTAGACTCCTGCCATGCCTTTCCCTGGGAGCACAGTCCTCGCCCTCTGCTGCCTGTTTCTGACATGCTGACCTTCTCTTTTGGGCCATCTGGATCTTTGCACTCTCGCTTCTGTGCCTGGATGCCCTTTCATCCTTCCTCCCGGCTGGTTCCTTTTCATCCTTCATGTCTCAGCTTAAATGTCACCTCCTCAGAGGTGTGAGATGAAAATGACCATATGGGGAAAGCACGCCCTTGCTCTTTATCACAGCTCATATCAGTCACCAGCCATGGTCAGGACTGTCTCTCTATGCTATGCTAAGTTGCTTCAGTCGTGTCCGATTCTGTGTGACCCCATAGATGGCAGCTCACCAGGCTTCACCGTCCCTGGGATTCTCCAGGCAAGAACACTGGAGTAGGTTGCCATTTCCTTCTCCAATGCATGAAAGTGAAAAGAGAAAGTGAAGTCACTCAGTCGTGTCCGACTCTTAGCGACCCCATGGACTGCAGCCTACCAGGCTCCTCCATCCGTGGGATTTTCCAGGCAAGAGTACTGGAGTGGGGTGCCATTGCCTTCTCCGGACTGTCTCTCTGCTGCTGCTACTGCTGCTAAGTCGCTTCAGTCGTGTCCGACTCTGTGCGACCCCATAGACGGAAGCTCACCAGGCTCCCCTGTCCCTGGGATTCTCCAGGCAAGAACACTGGAGTGGGTTGCCATTTCCTTCTCCAATGCATGAAAGTGAAAAGTCAAAGTGAAGTCGCTCAGTCGTGTCTGACTCTTAGCAACCCCACGAACTGGAGCCTACCAGGCTCCTCTGTCCATGGGATTTTCCAGGCAAAAGTACTGGGGTGGGGTGCCATTGCCTTCCCTGGGACTGTCTCTCTGGAGGAGTGTAAATCCCACAAGGGCAGAGACCATCCCGTCTGCCCGCTCTCCCTTGGACCCTTGTACTTGGCACAGCATCTCAATAAACATCTATTGAATTGATGCCTGCTTTCTAGAGACCAGGTATCTGAATATCATCACCTTGTTTGTACTGACTTGTTGAAATTATAAAAATAATAGATCCTAATTTTATATATATTTAAACTTTGCAGAAACTCTGCAGAAAGGAATAAATGAAAAGTAACATCTTTTTCCCCCTCAATTCCTTCCAACTGCAAAAGTAACCAATAAGGGACTTCCCCGGCAGTCCAGTGGTTGAGAATCAGCTTTCCATTGCACAGGATGCGGGTTCGATCCCTAGTCCAGGAACTAAGATCCCACATGCTGCAGGGCAACCAAGCCCATGTGTGGCAACTACTAAGCCCTTAAACTCTAGAGTCCATGCACCATTACAAAGACCTGGTGCAGCCAAAAGAAAGTAACCACTGATAGCTTATTTTGTCGCCTTCCATAATTTCAGAACCCTTTAGAAAGGCGCACTAACAAGATCACGCTGTAACTATTAAGTCTATTCTGCAACTTGCGTTTCTTTAAAATTGTGGTAAAATCCACATACCATAACATTTACCACCTTAACCATTTCTAAGTGGACAGTTCAGTCGGGTTAAGTACATTCAGGCTGATGTGCAGCCGATCTCCAGAACTGAAACTCTATCTCTCCATTTACCCCTCCCCCAGTCCCTGCAATCACCATTCTACTCTCTGTTTTTATGAGTGTGAACAACTGGCCTTTTGAACTTAATTATGAGAAGGAAATGGCAACCCACTCCAGTATTCTTGCCTGGGAAATCCCATGGACAGAAGAGCCTGGCGAGCTACAGTCCATGGGGTTGCAGAGAGTTGGACATGACTTAGAAACTAAACAACTACAGTGCAACTTGCCACGGGGGCCCATGGAATCTGGCTTGCTGTTCCTACACCCACATAGCACTCTCAGCCACAGCTGATATTTAACCAGTGATACAAAGGTGGCTCCTGGTTTGGAGTGACTACAGACAATGCTGCAATGCCAGGGTTAAACTCCCCAAGCTATAAAGTCAAAGGGTATGTACTTCCTGTCTGCCAAACTACTGCCCAAGGAAGTTGACCAGTTGGCCGCAGAGGAAGAGGGAGCTTTTCCCAATGTGTTAGGGGAACATTGACTGAAACTGTCCACTCTGGCCAGACACCACAGTAACCATTTGCATGAGTTATTTTATAACAGTTTGAGCATTCTTTGGCATTGCCTTTCTTTGGGATTGGGATGAAAACTGACCTTTTTCAATCTTGTGGCCACTGCTGAGTTTTCCAAATTTGCTGGCATATTGAGTGCAGCACTTTCACAGCATCATCTTTCAGGATTTGGAAGAGCTCCACTGGAATTCCATCACCTCCACTAGCTTTGTTCGTAGTGATGCTTTCTAAGGCCCATTTGACTTCACATTCCAGGATGTCTGGCTCTAGGTCAGTGACCACACCATCATGATTATCTGGATCGTGAAGCTCTTTTTTGTACAGTTCTTCTGTGTATTCTTGCCACCTCTTCTTAATATCTTCTGCTTCTGTTAGGTCCATACCATTTCTGTCCTTTATCGAGCCCATCTTTACATGAAATGTTCCTTTGGTATCTCTGATTTTCTTGAAGAGATCCCTAGTCTTTCCCATTCTGTTGTTTTCCTCTATTTCTTTGCATTGATCGTTGAAGAAGGCTTTCTTATCTCTTCTTGCTATTCTTTGGAACCCTGCATTCAGATGTTTATATCTTTCCTTTTCTCCTTTGCTTTTCGCTTCTCTTCTTTTCACAGCTATTTGCAAGGCCTCCCCAGACAGCCATTTTGCTTTTTTGCATTTCTTTTCCATGGGGATGGTCTTGGTCCCTGTCTCCTGTACAATGTCACGAACCTCATTCCATAGTTCATCAGGCACTCTATCTATCAGATCTAGGCCCTTAAATCTATTTCTCACTTCCACTGTATACTCATAAGGGATTTGATTTAGGTCATACCTGAATGGTCTAGTGGTTTTCCCTACTTTCTTCAATTTCAGTCTGAATTTGGCAATAAGGAGTTCATGGTCTGAGCCACAGTCAGCTCCTGGTCTTGTTTTTGCTGATTGTATAGAGCTTCTCCATCTTTGGCTGCAAAGAATATAATCGATCTGATTTCGGTGTTGACCATATGGTGATGTCCATGTATAGAGTCTTCTCTTGTGTTGTTGGAAGAGGGTATTTGCTATGACCAATGCATTTTCTTGGCAAAACTCTGTTAGTCTTTGCCCTGCTTCATTCCGTATTCCAAGGCCAAATTTGCCTGTTACTCCAGGTGTTTCTTGACTTCCTACTTTTGCATTCCAGTCCCCTATAATGAAAAGGACATCTTTTTTCGGTGTTAGTTCTAAAAGGTCTTGTAGGTCTTCATAGAACCGTTCAACTTCAGCTTCATCAGCGTTACTGGTTGGGGCATAGACTTGGATTACTGTGACACTGAATGGTTTGCCTTGGAAACGAACAGAGATCAATCTGTCGTTTTTGAGATTGCATCCAAGTACTGCATTTCAGACTCTTTTGTTGACCATGATGGCCACTCCATTTTTTCTTAGGGATTCCTGCCAGCAGTAGTAGATATAATGGTCATCTGAGTCAAATTCACCCATTCCAGTCCATTTTAGTTCGCTAATTCCTAGAATGTCAACATTCACTCTTGCCATCTCTTGCTTGACCACTTCCAATTCTCATCTCACATGCTAGTAAAGTAATGCTCAAAATTCTCCAAGCCAGGCTTCAGCAATATGTGAACCATGAACTTCCTGATGTTCAAGCTGGTTTTAGAAAAGGCAGAGGAACCAGAGATCAAATTGCCAACATCCGCTGGATCATGGAAAAAGCAAGAGAATTCCAGAAAAACATCTATTTCTGCTTTATTGACTATGCCAAAGCCTTTGACTGTGTAGATCACAATAAACTGTGGAAAATTCTGAAAGAGATGGGAATACCAGACCACCTGATCTGCCTCTTGAGAAATCTGTATGCAGGTCAGGAAGCAACAGTTAGAACTGGTCATGGAACAACAGACTGGTTCCAAATAGGAAAAGGAGTACGTCAAGGCTGTATATTGTCACCATGTTTATTTAACTTATATGTAGAGTACATCATGAGAAATGCTGGACTGGAAGAAACACAAGTTGGAATCAAGATTGCTGGGAGAAATATCAATAACCTCAGATATGCAGATGATACCACTCTTATGGCAGAAAGTGAAGAGGAATTAAAAAGCCTCTTGATGAAAGTGAAAGTGGAGAGTGAAAAGGTTGGCTTAAAGCTCAACATTCAGAAAATGAAGATCATGGCATCTGGTCCCATCACTACATGGGAAATAGATGGAGAAACAGTGGAAACAGTGTCAGACTATTTTTCTGGGCTCCAAAATCACTGCAGATGGTGACTGCAGCCATGAAATTAAAAGACGCTTACTCCTTGGAAGGAAAGTTATGACCAACCTAGATAGCATATTCAAAAGCAGAGACATCACTTTGCCAACAAAGGTTCGCCTAGTCAAGGCTATGGTCTTTCCTGTGGTCATGTATGGATGTGAGAGCTGGACTGTGAAGAAGGCTGAGCGCCGAAGAATTGATGCTTTTGAACTGTGATGTTGGAGAAGACTCTTGAGAGTCCCTTGGACTGCAAGAAGATCCAACCAGTCCATTCTGAAGGAGATCAGCCCTGGGATTTCTTTGGAAGGAATGATGCTAAAGCTGAAACTCCAGTATTTTGGCCACCTCATGCGAAGAGTTGACTCATTGGAGAAGACTCTGATGCTGGGAGGGATTGGGGGCAGGAGGAGAAGGGGACGACAGAGGATGAGATGGCTGGATGTCATCACTGACTCGATGAATGTGAGTCTGAGTGACCTCCGGGAGTTGGTGATGGACAGGGAGGCCTGGCGTGCTGCGGTTCATGGGGTCACAAAGAGTCGGATACGACTGAGCGACTGATCTGATCTGATCTGATTTTATAACAGAAGGTCCTGGTAAGAAACACAGAACTAACAAGCCACCACCAACTGGAAGAATCTGGGAAAGGTCAGAAGGAGACACCACGTGTCCTACCAACTTCCCAGAATCCTCCTCGATGGACTCCATCTTGACTGACCGATGCGTGGGCTGCCAGGAAGGAGGAGTCAGAATGATTGACCAGATACAACCTGAAAACTAATCCCATTACCATAAAACCCCAAGACTGTGAGCCACACGTGGCAGAGCAGACCTCCTGGGTTCCCTTACCCTCCTGCTCTCCGCCCCAGTGCCCTTCCCAGTAAAGTCTCTTGGTTGGTCAGTATGTGTCTCCTCAGACCATTCGTTTCCAAGTGTTAGACAAGAGCCTGCTCTTGAGCCCTGGAAGGTGACCCCCTCCTGCAGCAGAGGAAAACCAAGTAAATACCGTCCCATCCCAGAGCCAGGTCTTGAAGGGAGGGGAGAAGCCCAAGGGGGTGAGGTGGTGGCAAGACGGGGAATAGAGCTGCAAGATGTATACACAGGAGGAAGTCAAATTCAAAAACCATATAATGAGTGGACTTGGGAAGCAGCTCGTTGCTGTGGCAACCCCATTCCCCTGCTGCCAGGAGCGGGTTTCTTTCCTCTGAACCTGGCGGGAGCTCCTCTCCCTCAATATCACTTAAGAAAGACAGAGTTGGGTGTCCTTTTATTGAGATCAGTGCGCAGTTTCTGACAGTGACTCCCCATCACTGACCCGCTGTGATTCTCAGCGGTCGTCTACAGGCAAGGCACTTGGGCCCCGTACCCACAGTGGACAGATGCCCTGAGTATGTCGCCCAAGACCCTGATATAATGGGGCCCACAGAGATGCCTGGGGGTGCTGAGCCCCCAAGGAGACTGTTCCTTTCCCTTCACAAGAAAAGGTTTTCTAAATTTTTGTTTCTTTAAGATTACCAAAGGTCAAGGTCAGGGGAAGCTTGCTTGAGCTGGTCCCTTAAACCAATTTCCGGTTCTGAGTCACTTTGCTCTGCTTCCTGCAGGGTATTTAACCCTGAACGCGCTGATTGGGTTAGAGCTGGGAGAGGGGGCGGCAGAAGGATGGATGGCAGAATTAAGTTAAACTACTTTTACCTGTTCCTGCATCAGTGCTAGACACACCGTGTACACACCCTCCTCTGAACCTTTTAACTGCTCAGTAAGGTGGGAATTACTGTCCCCATAAGGCTCCAAAGTTTAAATGCTTTGCCCAAGATCTCCATGCAGGAGTATGAATGGGCTTCTGTCTGGGTCTCAGGTTCACATTCTCACCCCCAATCCCAGGAGACAATTTAGGGAGGCAAACCAGGCAACAGAGGGCTGGCTCCTCTAGGACAAGAGGGCAGCCAACTTTAAATCTCCCCCTAAGCAAAGGGATCAGGGCTTCCCTGGTGGCTCATATGGCAAAGAATCCACCTGCCAATGCAGGAGATGCAGGTTCCACCCCTGGGTCAGGAGGATCCCCTGGAGAAGGAGATGGCAACCCACTCCAGTATTCTTGGGAAAATCTCATGGACAGAGGACGCTGGCAGGCTACAATCCATGGAGTCGCAAAAGAGTCAGACACAACCTAGCAACTAAACAACAGCAGCAGAGCAAAGGGGTTTATGGGGACGTGACCTACCAGCATCACCGGTCCCTCCTTCCTTTAGTCAGGCAGCGGGCTAAGTGGGGACATGGGGGTTGTGGAGGTTCTGATCCAAACCAGCTGTGGCTCCTGACCTGGTGTGAACCCCAGCCTCAGAACGCAAACGTGGGGAAATGGTGCCTCTGGACTTTGTTTGTGTTTTGTACAATCACCTAGTGCTTCCAGGAGGTTTAAGTGAACCGAGGGGCAGGCTCTCAGACTGTCACTTTTAAAACCCAACAGCCCAGATCTCTCTCTCACCTGGTGCTTCTCCTTAGCCTCCGGGGTATGTGACAGTACTGATTTGTACTCTTGAATTTGATTTTCCTATATCCTCCCCCGAGGCAGCCATCCCCGGAGAGTCCCTGGGGAATTGTGCTCCACTCATACTAACGTTTCATCTCCACATTCCAGACCCCCAAGAACACTCTGCCATAAGCCCTGCCCCCACCCGCTCCAGCAGCCACAGAATCGTTGCTCTCAGCCTCTGGAGCCCTGCCCAGGGTGACTGTGGCCTGGGAAGCAGCAGCACAGATTAATATTCAAGAAAAAAATGCCCCAACAAACATAGCTTCTGAGTTGCCTGTGACTGAGTTGATGAGCCCCTGCTCGCCTGCGGGGAAGTAGGAAGGAGCCCTAATTTGCCGATTCATGGTGCCACAGCGTCTTCCAGCTTAATTTGTCTCCAGTGGATGACTCAGTTCTCTTAGGGTACATGCTCAGTCCTTTTAAGTTTCTCCTCTTTTTCTGCTGCCACTGTCTGTGATGGTGGTGTCTGGGTCCACAGAGTAGTCACCTGAAGGCCTTCTGGGAGTGCCCTGACACCCACTGCTGGAACCTTGCCCCGTGCATGAGGGCCCCCATAAGAGTAATAGCTCTCTTTTTCGTACACGTATAAATTTTAAAAATTGGCCACATCATCCAATATGTGGGATCCCAGTTCCCCAACCAGAGATCGAACCCCAGCCCCCTGCATTTGGAAGCGCAGAGTCTTCACCACTGGACCAGCAGGGAGATCCCAGGAGGGATCCTGTCCTGAGACCTTAAGGGCCCCCAGGCCCTTCAGCCCCTCCACATCTCCTTGCCAGACCCGAGTTATTTCAGGACGCTGCAGCCTTGGGGAGTGGGTCATTCATCTGGCCATTTCCTCTCCTCCATGTGGCTCTTCTCCCCTCTGACCTGCTGCACCCAGGTCTCACCCAATATGGATCTCCTCCCAGGGATTCAAATAGAAAGAGAGTCAAGAAACAAGTACTTTCATCTGTTCCCTCAACCCCTGGCTTTGGCCAGAAAGAGGACCTTGACCACGTGTTGGACCTCCTACGTCCCTGGCCCCTGCCTTTCTGCATGATTGTCCTGGGGCCATGCCCACCGCATCATACCCTGACTTGCTTCTCTCCAGGCTCAGGACACAACTCTGGGTGACCTAGGCCACCCACCAGGCCTGTCTGAGCATCTTAATGCCTGTTTCCATTATTTAGAACATCCTGTTCTTTCTTGGCAAAGATTGGCTTTCAAGGTTATTCCCTTGTTTTACACTCAGGAATATATTTTTGGATGTTCAAAGCTTAGCACTTCCTCTTCCTCTTTGCATTCCTAAGCCTCTTCAGGCAGAAGAGGAGGGACATTACCCGAGAAAGCACCTGGATGTCTTTCAACTGGCATCTCCCCAGTCCACCTGCTTATACAATGAGGCCTATATGAGTTTCTCCCGCCTGAAGTTCTGAGTTCTGTCCTTTAAACCCTGTTGATTTTGGAGCAACTTTTTCATTAGCGGTTTTGTGACCTTTTCTTTAAATGACATTGCTTTTGCTTCTGCCATAGCTGTCCTCCCCACCATGGCCAAAATATCCTGGGAGAGTTGTTTCTAACGCTTCAGAACCCACCAAGGTCAACCAACAACCTCTCTTCTTCTAAATCCAAGCCCTGCATTCATTTCCTAGGCCTCCTGGGACAAGGTACCAAACTGGATAGCTGAAAGCAACAAAAAAGAGACAAAAATTTATTCTCTTACAGTTCTGAAGGCCCCAAAACTCAAAATCAAGTTGTTGGGCAGGATACGTTCCTTCCAGGACCTTCCAAGGGAGAAGACATCCCAAGCCTCTCTCCCACTCTTCCTGTCTCTTGGCTCAAGACGCATCACTCTAGTCTCTGCCTCAGGCTTCACGTGCTTGCCCTACGTGTATCTCTGTGTCTAAAATCTCCTTCTCTTTTAATAAAAACCCAAGGTCATGGAGAAGGAAATGACAACCTGCTCCAGTATTCTCACCTCGGAAATCCCATGGACAGAGGAGCCTGGCGGGCTATATAGTCCAGGGAATCACAAAAGAGTCAGACACGACTGAGAGATTAAAATAACAATTTAGTAGGGATTGCACTGAATCTGTCGAACAAATGATATTTTTATAAAACATAATTTAGGACTTCCCTGGTGGTCCAGTGGATAAGAATCCACCTGCCAATGCAGGGGACACGGGTTCAGTCTCTGGTGTGGGAAGATTCCACATGCCTCGGGGCCACTAAGTCCATGTGCCATAATTACTAAGCCCTGGTTCTCGAGCCCAAGAACCCAACTACTAAAGCCTGCCCACTCCTGTGGTAAAGCCTTTGCTCCAGAACAAGAGATCAGATCAGATCAGTCACTCAGTCATGTCTGACTCTTTGCGACCCCCGACATTCTAGGAATCAGCAAACTGAAATGGACTGGAATGGGTGAATTTGACTCAGATGACCATTATATCTACTACTGAGGGCAGGAATCCCTCAGAAGAAATGGAGTGGCCATCATGGTCAACAAAAGAGTCTGAAATGCAGTACTTGGATGCAATCTCAAAAACGACAGATTGATCTCTGTTTGTTTCCAAGGCAAACCATTCAGTGTTACAGTAATCCAAGTCTATGCCCCAACCAGTAACTCTAAAGAAGCTGAAGTTGAACGGTTCTATGAAGACCTACAAGACCTTTTAGAACTAATACCCAAAAAAGATGTCCTTTTCATTATAGGGGACTGGAATGCAAAAGTAGGAAGTCAAGAAACACCTGGAGTAACAGGCAAATTTGGCCTTGGAATACGGAATGAAGCAGGGCAAAGACTAATAGCGTTTTGCCAAGAAAATGCACTGGTCATAACAAACACCCTCTTCCAACAACACAAGAGAAGACTCTATACATGGACATCACCAGATGGTCAACACCGAAATCAGAACAAGAGAAGCCACCCCAATGAGCAGGCCATGCACTGCAACTAGAGAGTATCCCCCACTCACAGCAACAAGCAGTAGTGAAGACCTAGTACAGCATAAAGACCAAAACAAAAACCCAGGGACATGGCTCACAGGGTTGAGGACCCACCCTGAGTTCAGGATCATCTCATCCTGAGATCCTTAAGTTAATTATATCTGCATGTCTGCAAAGACCCAGAACAGGTTAAAGTCTCAGGTATTGAGGCTTAAGACTTGGACATACCTTTTTGGAAGACAGCATTCAACCCATGACACATCCTTTTCAGCCCTCAACTTGACCTCTCTGCAGCATCTGGTGCTCTTACTCACTTTGTCTTGAAAACTGTCCTTTGCATTGACTTCCAGGCTGTCAAGCTCTCCAGGTTGTCCTCTTATCGCTCCAGCTGATCCCCAGGTTCCTCTACTGGTTTCTCTTCTTCTGCCCAGCCCTGCAAGGTGAAGGCCCCTAAGAGTCTGTCCTGTCCTTAGCAGGCCCTGCCTGTTTTCACTCTGACAGTGGGCACTGTGCCTCCTCACAGCCATCTGGGGTCTTCTGTCTGACTTGGCTGTCAGATACCCAGATTCCTGCATTACCAGGGTTCCTCTTTGGGCACTGGGGAGGAGATTATAAACCTTCCAGACTTATGTGCTGTGTTTTATGCACATGTGCCAATGTGCACTCAGGGGGAAGGATCCAGAGTTTTCATCAGATTCAAGGTTAAAGATTCTTTCCTGTGCAGAATTCTCCACAGTAATCACCTGGCGTCCTGACTGTCCCCTCAATCTTCTTTGATTCTCCTATCTGGCCTTTGCCCATGCTCTTTTCCACACCACCCTCTCTGATTATTGAGACCCTTCCTGGTGAGAGGCTTATTGTCTTTTTGCCCATCACACTTCTTTCTACTTAAGGTGATATAGATTCTCTTTTTCTTTTCAGAACTACAAAACACACATATACACAGAATGGGCCTGCCGGTGTCATAACCCCACTTGGGTGAACATATAACCTATTCCAGCCAATAAGAGTGTTCCATGTTCCTAGATCTTATGCATGGTTGGGTGGAAGGGGAAGGTGGGTAACTCACAGGGGACCATTCAGAAGCTTTTTCGGGTTTTGAAACAGATGTTGGAGGGAAAGATGGCAAGAACATGTCAGGTGGCAAGACTGAAGTCCTGGCTAATATCCTGTAGTTGCTGCCTGTGAGGACAATACAAGTTCACACAACTGCTGGTTGTGTGAACACTACTACACTGGGGACCCCATCACTTGAGAAGTAGGCAACAGAGAGGAAAACTGAGCCAAGCAATGGAGAAAGAGAGGGTATGGGGTAGACAGAAAGGGAGAGTCTGTCCTGAGGACAGAGCTTGAGCTGTTGGATCCAGTCATGACTGAAAGCTTAGCAAGCCCTGAACTTTTCCACTAACTTGGCCAGAATTTTTTGCTCAAATCAATTGAGCTGTATATTTGTCATTTAGAACTAAAAAGGCTCTTACCAATTGTCTTAGCTTGGGCTGCTGAAATAAAACACCATAGACGTGGTGGCTTAAACAACTGACTATTTCTCACAGCTCTGGAGGCTGGAAGCCCAAGATCAAAGTGGTGGCTGATTTATTTCCTGGTGAGAGCTCTTCTCCTGATTTGTAAATGGCTGCCTTCCCACTGCATCCTCACGTGGCCTCTCCTTGGTGTGTGTGAGTGGAGAGAGAGAGTCTTATCAGGGCACTAATCCTCTCATGAAAGCCCCACCCTCATGACCTCATCTAAACATAATCAGGAGGACTTCTCTGGTGGTCCAGTGGTTAAGAATCTGCCTTGCAATGTAGGGGACTCAGGTTCCATCCCTGGTCAGGGAACTAAGATCCCACACGCCTTGGAGCAACTAAGCCAATGTGCCTCTCTGAGCCACAGCTAGAGAGTCAGTGCACTGCAGTGAAAGATCCTGCCCGGCATAAGACCCAACACAGCCCAAAATAATAATAATAATTACCTCCGAAGGGCCCATGTACAAATACCATCACATGGGTTAGGGTCTCCACATATGAATTTTGGGCAAAGTCCACAACCTAATCTTTAAAATGTTCATATCTTTCTTTTATTAAAAAAAATTTTTTATTTGGCTGTGCTGGATCTTAGTTGCAGCAGGATGGATCAGATCCCACATGCTGAAACTAAGAGTTCGAATGCTGCAACTAAAATGTTCATATCTTTCTTATTAGGACTTCCTAATTGCAAATAATAGAAAGCCCAACTGAAATAGCTGTTAAAATAAAGGGAACTTATTGACTCCTATAATGAAACAGTTCAAGAGCATTCTAGCTTCAGGTAAGGCTGATCAAGGCCCAAACAATGTCAACTGATTCTCACCCTCTCTCTTTCAGCTCTGATACTTCTGAACTGGCTTCATTATCAGGAAGGTTTTACCTAGCTTTACCCCAAGGTCGCTGCTGGCAGCTCGTGGAGCTGTGTGCTTCCTGGGTCTGGTCTAGAGTGAGAGGTTAGGAGGTACCCTGTTCAGTAGCTCCAAACAGAGAAGAACCAACACTTTCCTTCCCAGAAGTCCTGGCTGACTTCTTACTTCCCATTGGTTGTTCTCACCTCCCCTGAATGAACCACTGTGAACAGGGAGATGGGATAGTGACTGGTTAAAGCCAGCTGGGCCCCATCTGTGGAGCTAGGGTGGGATCTGTACTTCCTAAACCAGAAAGATTTAGGTTGGAAGTTTAGGACATTATCAGAGGGTTAACAGAACAGTTGCTTAAACAAATAGGGATTACTTTTCTTGCACACCTAGAAGCCTGGAGGTTTGATGTTGGTTCAGCAAGTCATTGATGCCCTTGGGGACCCAAGTTCTCTTGGTCTTCCTGACCCATCATCACTAGAGCATTGGTTTGCATTCTTGTACTTGTCACTTCATGATCTCAAGAGAGTGGCTATAGCTCTGGTTGATGCATCTGCATTCAAGGCAGGGAGAAAGGAGGAAGAGCCCAAATGCTACCAACCTGATCTGTTTCCTTTAGTCAGAGAAACAAAATGTTTTCTAGAATTTCCCACAGCAGACTTCTGCTTAGGTCCTGTTTTTGTTTTGATTTTTTGAAAACCCGTTTCTTAAGGAAACACACAGATAGGAAGGGAAACACAATTTTGCATTTTCCATATTCATAGTGGACCTTATTGGTCTTCTCATTAAGCTCCTTTCCATTGATTGATTAGGATTTGCTGTTAATTGATTAGGATTGATTGATTAGGATCAGTTTTAGGATTCGCACAAGAAGAGACAATTCACAGAGCTAGCATCCGTGCCTTCTGTCCTCACAGAGGTATATTCAGCTCTTTTGTGAGACATTCTGGAAGATGGAGGAATTTTATCTTAAAACTGACCAAGCCTTCACTGTGTAAGACACTTGTATCATTGAGGATTCAAGCTGTGATTTGAATTCTGTGACATTTTTATAAAGGTAAAATGTTACCACTACTTTAATTACTGTTATAAATAGCTTTATAATGTGGAAGACTCATTGCTTAACTCTAAGACTTTGAAATTTTCATTTTTAAAAAGGATATATAAGGCTACCCTTTTATAATAAATTTTAACTCAATACGTCAGTTACAAATTGGCACTTGCCATGGGCGCTTGCCATTCACCTCTACAAGGATTAAATCATGTGCTGCTGCAGCTGCTGATTTTCAACAACCCCTGAAAGGAGTTCAAAGTGGAGAGCAGAAATGAGACACTCTCTGTTGGGCTGATGGGGCGTCTTCAGGGAGTTGGATATATTCAGAAGCCGATTTTATGAGCCTAAATCTTGTACCTCCTCATATCTAGAAAAGCAGTAAAATCCTTCATGATGATGACTGCTCCTCATGACCAGCAGAAAGCTTCTGCAAAATATATGTGCTTTGATTGCATTGTGCACGTACTCCCTCTTTACCAAAATCACATATACACTAGCGCTGCCCCCTGCCTCTCTGGAGCAGTTCCTCAGAGCTAACTCAAGTGCTGTCTTCAGGCTGCAGTCCTCATTTTGCCCCCCCAATAAAACGTGACTCGCAACTGTCACACTGTGCAATATTTCAAGTCGACACAGAGCAAGATTAATCACCTAATCAGTGGCATAACTTGGAAGTTTTATAGGAGCCCAGAGAATAGCTGACTCATTGCAGGCTGGAGAGGGCTGGGAAGGCTTTGTGTGGAAGTAGGGAACTGAGCTGAAGTAGAAGGTGGGTAGGATTCAGGCAGGCACCGGGGTGTGTTCATGCTCAGTTGCTTAGTTGTGTCTGACTCTTTGCAACCTTTTCGACTGTAGCCTGTGAGGTTCCTCTGTCCATGGGATTTCCTGGGCAAGAATACTGGAGTGGGCAGCTATTGTCCTTCGCCAGGGATCTTCCTGACCCAGGGACCGAACTCTCATCTTCTGCATTGGCAGGTGGATTCTTAACTGCTGAGCCCTCAGGGAAGCCCAGGCATGGGGCAGAGAGGTCAAATCACAGGACAGAGGCAGGGCTTGTAAGTCAGTTGCAATCAATCAGAGGGAAAGAACCTGGAGCAACCCATGGAGCTTCATGGAGGACAGGATAGGAAAAGTAATATAATTAACAATGAACATGGTTAAACTGTCTGCTTTCTGTGTCTAGCAGAAATTTAAAAATCACCTTTTTAGAATTGTGTTGCAGGGAATTCCCTGGCAGTCCAATGGTTTGGACGCAGAGCTTTCAATGTCACACGTTCCATCACTGGTGGAGGAACTAAGATCCTACAAGCCGTGCAGTGCCACCAACAAAATAAAAATAGATAAATAAATAAGTATGCTGCAATATAGTACTTATTGCTCCCGAACAAGTGTTGCAAGTATAAATACTTTCAGGAACCAGGGGAAACAAAAGTGACTCAGACCGAGCTTTAGACAGTAGGGAGTGGTGGCGGGGATTGCAACAAACTTGGGAGGATTTGCTTTCTCTAAAAGAGGGGGTCACTGCTCAGCCCCAGCCAGCTGTGGTCCCCAGTGACCACCATGATCTTACATCCAATGGGCCCTTCCACGCCTCATCCATCTGACCTCCTGGACAGCTTTGGTCCGGCCAACCACTACTCCTTAAATGACTCTTCTCTTGTTTCTATGAGGCCACAATTTCTGATTTCCTTCTACTTCTCTGGCCATTTCTTACTTACATCTCACAGATGTCTCTACTGGCTTGACTGTTCCTTCTCTGTTCAACCTCTGCATGGAAATGTCGAGCCTCTTTCCCTCTGACTCTGCACTCACTCTTTCCTTAGACCATCTCATCTCCCTAGAGGCCAGTGACTTCCAAGTTTCTATTTCTCCTTCATCCTCCAGAGCCAGCTCATCCCAGGCCCTGTGGATTCTGCCATACAAACGTATCTCACATATGTGCCTCTTTCTCCATCTCCACTGCCATGGCTCTAATCCAGGATTTTCCATTGCCTGGACCACTGCTGTAGACGCCAGTCTGTTCAGGTGACTGCTGGATTGGGCTGGGGAAAGACGTGTTGGTGAGAGTTGCCCCCACCCCCATGATAACCTCTCTGTTCCCTTTTCCCTCTCCAGCCATGAGTTCACCTCTCCCCAGTCCTCTCCTCTCGGTTCTGTCTACATCACCACCCACTCACGTTCCTGTCTCAACCCACTTTGCTTCAACTTCAGTTTTCAATATGGCATTGAGAGTCTCTGGGGCCTTCAGCAGGTCATTCACCTGCCCACTCACCCACCTGTAGCCTTGGTCACCTGCATTTCCTGGGAGAGGCCATCTCACCTATTTCCTCTCCTAGATTCCTCCTTGAAGGGGGAGTGGGTGGGGAAGACAGACCCAGGGAAGCCTTCTACAGGCAAACCAGATACAGGAAAACCTCCTTTGGCAGAACTAGTGGGTAGGGGTTGCCTTAAGGCTCACATAAGAGTTGCTTTTCTTTTGTTGGATGTACATCTCAAGTAGATTTGGAGCTTACCTGTGACAGCTAAAGACCCCACTGTTAGAGGGTAAGGAAAACTATCCCCACCCCTTACCACCCCAATTCCCCATGCACTGGGTGGAATGGAATGCAAGAGGGAAATACTAATGATTAGAAAAAGCTCCCCAGGACCCAAAGAAGCTGCCCAGAAGTTTGCTAAACAGGCTACCTGCTGCAACTCCGCAGTGAAAAACAAGGACCAAGAAGAGGCTCTGCTGATGCCCCTGCTTTAAGGAGGTGTCTGGATGAATCAGGTCTCATCCACGTCTTCATGCAGGACGCCTGGCTCCGGGCTTCTCTCTTGAAGAAGCTGAGACTCAGCATCCTTGGCTGCCGCCCAGCGGCCCCATCTGTAATCTTCCTGCTCAACGTGGCTCACGATCTTCGCAGCCGCAGCAAGAAGCAGGCTCGGGTTCAGGCTGCCCCAAGAAGCCAGCCCTGCAAGTTGTGACTCAGCGGAGGAGGTGGTGGGTGGGACTCGTTACAGCCGGCGATGCTAACAACCAAGTGCTTTTGGGCAGAAGATGGGAAGCTGAGTCCGAGAACAAGCCTGGCAGCGAAATTTTCGTTTAATGAATTCACGGTAATTCCATTTGTGTCATCTTCCCTGTGGGTTAAAGACAAGCAGATCCCCTGCTTCTTGCTTCCTACAATGCAGCCTGAACCAAGGTCTGGATTCCACAGCCAAGAGACCCCTCCTTCCCTATTTGGCCACCCACTCTCATCGCTTCCCCCCAAACCCCAAGCCCAAGCAATTATAGAGGAGCATCCAGAGAGATGTGGGTGGAGATTTTCCTTTATTTTTTTTTTTTTTTTAAACTTCAGAGAGAAAGGGCTGGAGCAAAAAGCTGATGTCCAAAGCTCCAGGCCTTAGAATGAACCCTGAATGTGCATGACCCTGATGGGTGTCACTCTGGATCTGGTGACTGACAAATGCACCCCATGGAGACAATGTCCTCACAGCTGCAAAGCCCCCTCGCCCCTCACCATTTTTCTTAATATCAAAGCCCCCACCCGCACCCACCCGATAGCCTTGTCACTCCTGGGTAGTGGATCTTCTAGCAAATTGGGCTTTTACCCCTGTGGGCTCAGAGCCCCATCCCCACCCCCCCCAAAGAAACATGCATTGCTTAGAGATAAAGGGAAATTGACACAGGATGCTTGAACCTGGAGAGCCCGCATGCTTTATTCTTCATCATCCTCCAGTTTGGGAGAAAGGCTGCCTTCCATCCTACCTGTGAGAGACAGGAAAGGGCGCTGAGGCTCTGGCACCTTTCCCATCTCCCCAGGGCCCTGTGGCCATACCGCTGCGCACACCCGAGCCCTGTCTGATTTTAAACAAATTTGGCCAGAAGCCTTCTACTTCTCCTCTTGGGAAAAAGACGTTTGCGAGCTAGCAGGTATAGGACTCAGTGAACATTTAAATCAGTCTTCCTGCTCAGTGTCTGTTCAACCCGAAGGTCCATCCAGCTCTCAGAAGGAGATTTCTAACGCTTGGAGCCCCCAAACCCAGCGCCAAGCCTCCCCAGTGGTCTGTGACCACCGCTCACCACCCCGTCTCCCCACAACCTCCCAGAGCGGTCTTGGGTTGCTCTCAGCATCTCTCCCCACGGTCTGCTGTGGAGTCCTGACGTGGAGGTGCCCAGGGTGGCAGAGGGAAGTGTCAGGCGCCCTTGCTTTCTGTCCTCTCCTCATCAGCTGTCTGGGCGTTGCTGACGGCGCGGAGCTGCCCCTGGGCCGCTGGCTTCACTGACAGGACCAGGCGTTTCCGGAACGTCTCACAGAGCACGATGTACACAAAGGGATTGAGGCAGCTGTTGGCATAGCCCAAGCTGATGGCCGCATTGTACAGGTAGACAAAGGTGAGCGTCGGGCGGCTGAGAGACAGCTGGGTCAGCTGAAGCACGTAGTAGGGCGCCCAGCACACGAAGAAAACCAGGCAGATGGCGATGGCTGTGCGGGTCACTCTCTTTGTCCGCAGCCGGATGCTGCGTTGAGAGGCGGGGGCCACGGAGGACGTCATGCGCTGCAGGATCCTCACGTAGGCGGCCGTGATGACCATGAAGGGCAGGGCAAAGGCCAGGAAAAACTGGTACAGGGTGAACCAGTAGAGGTCAGTGTCTGGGTTGGGCAGGCGGATGCCGCAGCCCACGGTGCCCCCCGGGAAGGGGATCAGCCTGGCATAGAGCCACACGGGGGTGATACTGATGAAGGACAGGGCCCACAGGAGGCAGATCACCAGGGTGGCCACAGAGGGCTTCCGGAACTTGGTGGAGGAGATGGGGTGGACGGTGGCCAGGTAGCGGTCAATGGCCATGGCGGTCAGGATGTAGGTGCTGGTGAACTGACTGTTGGCGTCCATGGCCGTGATGAGGGTGCACATGGTCTCGCCAAAGTGCCAGACTCCATTGCCCATGAGCTGGTGGATCATGAAGGGCATGCCCAGGAGGAAGAGGAGGTCCACCACTGAGAGGTTGATGATGAAGATGTCGGGGACATTGCTGAACCAGTGCAGCTTGGACTTCTTCACCACCGCGAAGATGACCGTGGAGTTCCCGACAATGCCCAGGAGGCAGATGGTACCAAACACTGAAGGCATGATGATGTTGATGTAGGAGATGCTCCCTGTGCGAGGAGGCAGCCCTGGGGACAGAAGGAGCAAGGGTCAACCATTCGACATAGACTCTGCTCTCCGAGGGCTGAACTCCTACTGGCATGCTCAGCCTCCAGCCATGTGTCTGCCCACCTCTCTATCCACCTGCCATTTCAGCTCAGGGCCCATCTTTCATCTGGAATCTTCCCTGCCATCCTCCCTGCCCACACGGCTGCTAAACCTAACCCCGTGCCCTCCTGCACCGGCTCCCTGCTCAATCCCACCAGAGTCTCCAGCACCACCTGTTCATTAAAGGACCAGTCCCTTTGCCTCCTGCGTTTTCTCAGAAGGCATAGCATCACAAACCACAGCTGTCTGCAGAGAACGGTTCTGTGGGCCTCCGGGGCTTCACCAGGCAACATTATTGAAATAGCCAGCAGGACACGAACGTGTGTGCATGTGTGGGCGCGAGCATGTGTCTCCTCATTTCCCATTTGCAGCCCTGCTCATTTCATTTTAGGAGTCGCTGGTTGGAAGTCGTGCGCTGATTCCTGGGGATCTCTGTGGGTAACTGTCTCTTGGAGGCTTTTGGCCAGCAGGCCCACAGCCCTCCCCTCTCCTGGGTCCCTATCTTCGGAGCCTGGGCTTTCTGAGTGACTAGACTGAACCTGTGTGCCGCAGCCCAGCAACCCAAGAATTTTCTCCATGCAAACCTTTCCTCTGTTTTCTTCTCTTCCCCTTCAAAGCTAGAATTCCAGGGCATCTCAGCGCTGGAAATGTCAGGAAGCGTCTTTCACCAGCAAAGTTAATCCCCTCCTGTCTCTGGGAGTTATTCCTTCCCACGCCTCTTTCCGGGAGGAGGCAGTAAGGATGTTTCAGACCCCACCAGATCACGTAGTTCAAGTGAAAAAACCAAGGGGATGGGTGAATGAGTGAGCTTCCAGCCATCTCCCTACAAACAGCCCTCCAGTTTCTCTTGCTTTTCTAGCCTGGAATTTTTCCCGCAAAGCATCTTTGGAACTCCTCAGCAGCCATCCCCTGCCTCCCTCGCGGCTAGCCAACATCCGAGACCACTTCCTAGCATGCCTCTGCCCCTGCCCATTCCTCCCCGTAGTCCCCTTCTCCCCTGGCCCTCCGGGAGGGCAGACTGCCCATCTCATTCCTAAGAACTGGCATAAAGTTTCGCAAGCAGTTTAGCTCAGAGGTGAAACCTTCCCGTTTCCCACCCTCGGCGGCGCAGAGGAGGGAGGCCCGCCCTCCAGCGCATCTCACCGGCCGAGGTGAGGTTATCCGGGCTTTCCGAGGTGTTGCTGGCATTGGGGCCAGTGGGCAGCAGCGAGGCTTCCAGGTCCATCCCGCCGGCGCCGGGGGTACCCGCTCGCCCGTCCACCCACGCAGGCTGCCGCAGCCTCCCGCGCCGGTCCCGAGCCCGGGCCCCAGGAGCCCCGCAGTCCGGAAGGGGGGTCTTCCTCGGGCTGCCCGGCAGTCTCCGCCGCCTGCGATCCCCACCGCTCTCCCCTCCCTCCTTCCCCGGCTCCCACTGACATCACCTAGACACATTAACATTCGGAGGCAGATGCGCGTTAACCTCTTCGGTCCTGCGCCGCAGCTCTGGCTTCCGACTGCCTGCAGAGCCCAGCCGGCCGGTCAACCCCATCGGGGACCGGGCTTCCTTCCCTCCTGCACTTGGGGCCGTGTCTCCTGTGCCACCGGGGGTGCTGCTGGCTGCCCGCGAGGCTCCAGTCTCTCCAGAGGCAATGGGCTGCCTCCCTGTGGAGGAGGAAGGGAGCCTGGCCTGGCCCCTCACGCCCGGTAGCCTGGGCCTGGGCCGCTGGGCAGGGGCTGGGGTCTCTGTGTTGGGAGCTTGGGAAGGGAAAGCTTGGACCACTGGCATGCCCGCCTCCAGGCCACCCAAGGCCCCTTCCCAGCGCCCCATGCATTCCAAGCTGTGGAGTTGCTGGCTGTTGAGCCGTTTGGCTGGTGCTCAGAGGTGACTCGCAGAAGGCGATGGCACCCCACTCCAGTACTCTTGCCTGGAAAATCCCATGGACGGAGGAGCCTGGTAGGCTGCAGTCCATGAGGTAGGGAAGAGTCGGACACGACTGAGCGACTTCACTTTCACTTTTCACTTTTCACTTTCATGCATTGGAGAAAGAAATGGCAACCCACTCCAGTGTTCTTGCCTGGAGAATCCCAGGGACGGGGGAGCCTGGTGGGCATCCATCTATGGGGTCACACAGAGTCGGACACGACTGAAATGACTTAGCAGCAGCCGCAGCAGAGGTGACTCAGGTCACCCTGAGCTGGTGATGCCCAGGGACTTGGGACCAGAAGAAGACAAACTCCCTTCTTCCCTGGGATCAGCAGGAACCAGGCTTATAGAGGTTTTAGTTTTCTAAGTGCTCTGAGGTCCTTGAGAGTTTACCTGGATCTCTTTGAGACAAATTTCAGAGCAAAGACCCCCCAAAGAGATCCTTTCTCAGTCACTTCAGTCATGTCCAACTCTTTGCGACCCCATGGACTTAGCCCACCAGGCTCTTCTATCCATGGCATGCTCCAGGCAAGAATACTGGAGTGGGTTGCCATGCCCTCCTCCAGGGTATCTGGCCCACCCAAGGATCAAACCCGAGTCTCCTGCAGCTCCTGCATTGCAGTCAGATTCTTTACTGGTGAGCCACCCGGGAATCCCAAAAGAGATCCTGAGAACAGCCTAAGAGGGCAAAGCATTGAGTGAATTCTCTGCAGAGGCTGCTGCCAGGTTCTGATTCGGCAGGTCAGGCGGAGAGGGGCCTGAGACTCTGCATTTCAGACAGGTTCCCAGGAGATGCCAAACTAGGTACAACACTTAGAAGAGCAGTTTATGAAGGACTTTCATTTCCAAAGTTGCTGTAATGTTCAAATTCCTTTTTTTAAAAGCATGGTTTGCTTTGTACTGGAAAAAATAATAACAGTTATTAAGATATTTTTAAAAGGCTCTCAAAACCACCTGCTTGAGATGGTTACTGACAAAGTAGAAGTACAGAGTAGAAAGGGCAGCCTCTGGCTAGGCCACCAGGAGGAGGGCAAGGCCACCCAGCCATCAGCTCACCTCCTCCCTGATGAAACTCTTGGCTCCAGTGCAAAACAAAGAAGAAGCAACATTTAAGTAAACACTGTGTGCATGTCGGTGCTCAATCAGGTCTGACTCTTTTTCGACTCCATGGACTGTAGCCCACCAGACTCCTCCATCCATGGGATTCTCCAGGCAAGAATACTGGAGTGAGTTGCCATTTCCTTTTCCAGGGGATCTTCCTGACCCCGGGATGGAACCATGTCTCCTGCATTGGCAGGTGGATTCTTTGCTACTGAGCCACCAGGGAAGCCCAAAGGGGAGGGTAGCAGGTGGAAAGTGCAGAAGGGGAAATTCTATCAGGCCTCAGTCATCGTCCTGGGACAAGGACTTATGTGTACATAGCTTTTCCGAGTGATGACACAAGGAGCAGGCATGAGGAAGTGAGGACAATGGGAAAGGAAAGGGGACAAAGATCAGAGAAGGTGCTTTATCACCATCGCTGCTGTGGACAAGAGGAGCTTGCATTTACCAGGATCCTTGAAAAGGGCACAGAAATTGTCTGCTTTTTCCCAGTTGCCTCGACCCTCAGTGGTTGAGTGTTGTCGCTGGGGTGTTAGCACTGCACTCCTGGGTGCATGGGAGGAGCAGACTCCTGCTGCATCAGATGTGGCAGAAAGCGAAAGATGTGCAGCTCACGCTTGAGGCGAGAGGCTGTTAGTGCAAGGTGGATCTCGTTCGGGAGCTAAGAGGCTTCTGGGTGAAAAGCAGACAGACACAAGGTGCATGCTGGAGGCGAGACACATCGGCTCCAGATCAGTTAAGCCAGCACACACCTGTCTGCTGCAGCTGGAGCTGGAGTCAGAGGTGACCGAGGGAGATGTGACACGGGGGGACAGAGGCACCCGATATAGAAGACTATTGCAGGGCTTCTCTGGGGCTTTTCCCTGGGGTAAAGCATCCACCTGCCAATGCAAGAGACATGGGTTTGACTCCTGACCCAGGAAGATCCCAGATGCCGTGGAGCAGCTAAGCCCGTGCACCACAACTACTGAAGCCCTCACACCCTAGAGCCTGTGATCCGCAACAAGAGAAGCCTCTACAATGAGAAGTCTGCACAGCGCAACAAAGAGTAGCCCCCACTCGCTGCAACCAGAGAAAAGCCTGAGCAGCAACGAAGACCCAGCACAGCTAAAAATAAATAAACAAATGAAATTATTATTATTTTTTAAAGAAGACTACTGCAATAATCCAATTGAAATAGGATGGTATCTTAGATTGGGGAGATGGGAGTCAGGAGAAATGGTGGGTGTCTGTACATTACATAGAGCCCTGAGGGTTTGCTGAAGTTTGAACCAGAAACATACAGGAGAAAGAAGTATCAGGGATGACTCCAAATGCCTGGCAGAGGGGAGATCAGGAAGGCTGTAGGAGGAGATGATTTGGAGGAGAAACGCAGTATTCTGTTTGGATATGTTACATTTGAGATGTCTGTTAACATCTGTGTGAAAAGGTTGGGTCGTTTTGGATATGAGTCAGAAGTTCCAGAGAGAGGTCACACCTGGAGCTATGAAGTTAAATTGATGACACCGAAGGAGCTTACCTAAAGTGAGGGTGACTGGAAAAGAGATTCGAGGACTCAGCCCTGGAGCATCTCAGAGTTTACAGGTTGCGGAAACGAGCCTTATAGCCCACTGTTTCCTCCTCTTTCACTTGCCATAGTCTTCCCACCTCCATCCATCCATCCGTCCACCCTTTCATCCAGCAGATCTGGATGAAATCTGGTTGAGCCTCTGTTATACCAAGTACAGTGTTAGGCTCTGTGGATGCAGTGGAGGAAAAAAAAAAAAAAACAAACACAAAAAACGAGTGACTTTTATCCAGGAGCTTCAGTGACAGAGTTGGGAGAGACAGATAATAATAAGTCAGACAACAAGAGGAGGCCATGGCAACCCACTCCAGTATTCTTGCCTGGAAATCCCATGGACAGAAGAACCTGGTGGGCTACAGTTCATAGGATAGCACAGAGTCAGACATGACTGAAGCGACTTAGCATGCACACAAAAGCCAATAAGTAAACAAGATATCCTGCTCAAGGCTTCAATCCAGATGAGTCCTGGTAACTTAATCATGAAGGGATTTAAGTGTTTATGAAAGAACAGCTATGGAATCATGCCAGGGAAAATGTCTCTGCCTGACTGGAGAAATTTAAACCATGACGGAGCAGCCGGGAGACCTGGAACAGAAGGCTTTAGCTTCCTGGCCTGTCATGCTGGGGGTGGGGTGGAGTGGAGGGGGTGAACGCTGAGTCAGTCAGTCCACAATGGCAGATGATTCGTGTGGTAGGGAACGAATGGGATGATGGGAGTGATTGGGGTCCTTTACAGAGGAGAGTCAAGGATGTCCTCTTTAAGGAAGCATTCAGGTAGAAACTTCAGCATCCATTCCATTACAAATGATCAATTTAAACCATATCTCCTTTTTGCTAGTGACTGAGAGCTGAGCATCCCTCCTGGATACCGACGTGTACCTCTTCAAATCCTCTCGGCCACATCTAATTTTTATTCCATCCATTGCTACAATGACCCGGGTCTGCAGTCTCTGACCAGTTTCAGGTACAGGTGTGGGTAAGACCTGACTGTGCTGTGTCCCAGGCCCGCACCACGTACTATCTACCCTCAACCCCAATCCTCTCTGTGGCTGTCACAACTTAGACTAGGGGACCCCAGGGAATGCCCATGCTGGAGTGACCTGGAGGGTGAACCCTTGGCCAATGAAGTGTGGAAGCCATGGGAAGATGCTTTTCCTGTTTCCCCCTTTTCCTGAGACACATTTCATGTGGTTTCTCAGGGATCCCATGGAATGTAGCATCTGGTCACTTGTAGCAGTGGACGAGCCCGTGTGTGCCTGTGTGCGTGCTGAGATGCTTCAGTTGTGTCCAGCTGTTTGCAGCCCTGTGGACTGTAACCCACCAGGCTCCTCTGTCCTGGGGATTCTCCAGGCAAGAGTACTGGAGTGGGTTGCCATGCCCTCCTCCGGGGGATCTTCCCGACCGAGGCATCGAACCTGCGTTTCTTATGTCTCCCACATTGGCAGGCAGGTTCTTTACACTAGCGCCACCTGGGAAGCCCAGATGAACTCATACTGCTCATCACCTCTTCCTGAGAATGGAAATTTTGACCTACTTTGCTCCAAGCCCTCTGACTCTTGACCTGCCCCTCCTTGCGCAGTCGTGAGGTAGATTCAGCCTAAGTATAGCAATGAACCCTTCCCCTCCCATCCGTGTCCCCCACTCACCATGCCGTACTCAGGGGACCCCATATCTCCCAGACCCCCCATGGTGACACCCACCTGCCCTGTACTTTCCAGGACTTGACCACCGTCAGCATGTGTCGAGGTCTTACTAGGGTCGTGGCATCGATTCTCACTTGCTCTCCTCTCTCCTGCCTCACCCCTTCCACTCTCCCACCGAACAGCAGGAGTAGTCTTGTTAAGATAGACATTTCCAGGGGACTTCCCTAGTAGTCTAGTGGTTAGGACTTGGCGCTTTTGCTGTCTGGGCCCGGGTTTGATCCCTAGTCAGGGAACTAAGATCCCACAAGCCATGCAGCGCAGTCAAAAAAAAGAGAAAGAAAGAAAGAAATTGCATCATCCTATACTGCTGAAATGGCACCCCACTCCAGTACTCTTGCCTGGAAAATCCCATGGACAGAGGAGCGTAGTAGGCTACAGTCCATGGGGTCGCAAAGAGTCGGACACAACTGAGCGACTTCACTTCGCTATACTGCTGAAAACACTTCAGTGGCTCCCAGTTGCTTTCAAAATAAAGTCACCCTCCCTAATGGAATGTAATGGATATGACACTCTTTGGTACCCAGAAGTTGATCCCCCAGAAAACCCCAGCCTTGAGAAAAGCTTTGGGAATGGCAGCACCACTAAGCAGCCCTTGGTGGGAGCTGCTGGTGGGAAAAGGAAAGGCTTCCTTCTTTCTGCGGGGATGTGAGACCCTGGGGTGGGAGAAAGCAAGCAGCAGCACTTAAGAGGAAAGTGAGCATGGTTATCGTAACAGAATGGTTATCATAATAGATGGGACCAGTGGAGCTATCCAGATGATCGCCCTGCAGAGGCTGACGTAACTGATTGATCACAAATAGATGAGTGGCCCACCTATCAAGTTCCTACTTGATTTGTATATCTGAAAAAACCCTTCAAGTCTGGTCAGCAGATCTCTGACTTTAGCCCACTTGGCTCTACTGATCAGGGTGTGAGTCAGAGTGGATCAAGTAGTAAATGGACGTGTTGTGTTTTTTTTTTCCCCCAGTATGGCCAATGTTTCTTTTATTTTGTTTTTACTAAAAAAAAAAAAAAAAGTCATACTATAAAATTTTGCACCTGGCTTTTTTCTCTTGAAGCTCCTTCCACATCAGCATATACCATATATCCATTAAAAAAAAAAAAATACATTCATTGTTTTAAATGGATCCTAGGGGGTAGAGCCAGACATCTTGGAATGTGAAGTCAAGTGGGCCTTAGGAAGCATCACTATGAACAAAGCTAGTGGAGGTGATGGAATTCCAGTTGAGCTACTTCAAATCCTAAAAGATGATGCTGTGAAAGTGCTATACTCAATATGTCAGCAAATTTGGAAAACTCAGCAGTGGCCACAGGACTGGAAAAGGTCAGTTTTCCTTCCAATCCCAAAGAAAAGCAATGCCAAAGAATGCTCAAACTACTGCACAATTGCACTCATCTCACACGCTAGTAAAGTAATGCTCAAAATTCTCCAAGCCAGGCTTCAGCAATACGTGAACCGTGAACTTCCTGATGTTCAAGCTGGTTTTAGAAAAGGCAGAGGAACCAGAGATCAAATTGCCAACATCCACTGGATCATGGAAAAAGCAAGAGAGTTCCAGAAAAACTTTTATTTCTGCTTCATTGACTATGACAAAGTCTTTCACTGTGTGGATCACAATAAACTGTGGAAAATTCTTAAAGAGATGGGAATACCAGACTACCTAACCTGCCTCTTGAGAAACCTATATGCAGGTCAGGAAGCAACAGATAGAACTGGACATGGAACAACAGACTGGTTCCAAATCAGAAAAGGAGTACATCAAGGCTGTATATTGTCACCCTGCTTATTTAACTTATATGCAGAGTACATCATGAGAAATGCTGGGCTGGATGAAACACAAGCTGGAATCAAGATTGCGGGAGAAATATCAATAACGTCAGATATGCAGATGACACCACCCTTTTGGCAGAAAGTGAAGAGGAACTAAAGAACCTCTTGATGAAAGTGAAAGAGAAGAGTGAAAAAGTTGGCTGAAAGCTCAACATTCAGAAAACTAAGATCATGGCATCCAGTCCCATCACTTCATGGGAAATAGATGGGGGAAACAGTGAAAACAGTGGCTGACTTTATTTTGGGGGGCTCCAGAATCACTGCAGATGGTGATTGCAGCCATGAAATTAAAAGACACTTACTCCTTGGAAGGAAAGTTATGACCAACCTAGACAACATATTAAAGAGCAGAGACATTATTTTGTCAACTAAGGTCCATCTAGTCAAGGCTATGATTTTTCCAGTGGTCGTGTATGGATGTGAGAGTTGGACTGTGAAGAAAGGTAAGTGCCAAAAAATTGATGCTTTTGAACTGTGGTGTTGGAGAAGACTCTTGAGAGTCCCTTGGACTTCAAGGAGATCCAACTAGTACATCCTAAAGGAAATCAGTCCTGGGTGTTCATTGGAAGGACTGACGTTGAAGCTGAAACTCCAATACTTTGGCCACCTGAAGCGAAGAGCTGACTCATTTGAAAGGACCCTGATGCTGGGAAAGATTGAGAGCAGGAGGAGAAGGGGACGACAGAGGATGAGATGGCTGGATGGCATCATCGACTCAATGGACATGGGTTTGAGTGGACTCCAGGAGTTGGTGATGGACAGGGGGTTCTGGCGTGCTGCAATTCATGGGGTTGCCAAGAGTCAGACACAACTGAGTGACTGGACTGAAGGGGGTGGATCCGCTTCCCTGGTGGTCCAGTGGCTAAGACTATGTTCCCCCAATGCAGGGGCCCAGGGGTTCAACCCCTAGTCAGGGACCTAGATTCCACATGTCACAACTAAGAGTTCACATGACACAATCAAAAAAAAAAAGATTCTACATGCTACAACTAAAAAGGCCCTACAAGCCACAATGAGATCGAAGATCCTATGTGCCCCAACTAAGACCCAATGCAGCCAAATAAATTATTTTTAAGTGGATCCTATTAATATTACATGTATATATCAGAGTTTAGTTAGCCACCTGCCTACTGACGGGCATGTCAATGACTCAGTTCTATTATTTTGGCATAGGATGCTGCATATGGACATCCTTCTCCAGGTAATATATTGAGTTTGACTAGACTGACTTCCAAACAGTCCCCATGGATCTCCAAAGCTTTCTGTTTCCCTGCCCCTGCATCTGTAGCTGGAATAGTTATCCCCAGCTGTTGGCAGAACTACTGTATTGGCTCCTGGATTGTCAGAGTAAGGGATTCGATGAGGACAGAAGTCAAATGGAGATCCCTCCTCACTAAAGTGATAAGCCAAAAGCAATATTGCACCCCCGGGGGACTAGAGAGATTAATGGTGTCATCAAGGCCTTTAAACAGGCTAGGTGGTGATTTTATCACATCCTGCTCTCAGTGTGGCCGGTGGAGAAGGCAGATGGGTGTCAGAGAATGCCAGTGGGTTACTGTAAACGTAATTATGTGGTGACTCCAATTGCAGCTGTTATTTCAGATGTGGAATCGTTGCCGGGGAAAATAAATACAGTCCCTGACGCCTGGGATGGAGTTATTGATCTAGCAAATGCCATCTTCTGTACTGCAAGAAGCAGAAAAAAATCAGAAACCGTGCTTTTATTTGTCAGAGTCATTGACACACCTTTGCCATCTCGCCTTGTGACTTCATTATCTCTTTTGACTGTTCTTCAGTTCTCAGACTTTGAACAGTTCATCTTCACACGAGACAGTATGCTGTGTTGATGACATCATGAGCTAGGGCCTGGAGAGTGGAAAGAAGCAGATGCCAGCAGTGTAAGACACATGCCATGAAAATACGAAGGCCTGACATCTCAGGAAAGGTTTGGGGTCCAGTGTTCTGAATGTGTCATGGTTTTCCCTCCAAAGTAAAGCACAGTTTACCTGACATCTCCTGCCACAAAGGAGGGGCCCCCAGAGACCCTGGAAACAGGAGCAATAATTCCTAAAAGGAGCAGAGAGCAGAGGGGGTGCTGGACATGCAAAACCCAGGGAAGCCTAGTCCACCCAGTCATCTCTGTTAGCCTGGCGTGCCTTGCATGCAGGGACTGTGACCCTTATTCTGGTGTTAGGGCATGGCTGCCATGTCAGTCAGTGGATTCTGAGTACAGCCCTGGTCCCCTCTGCAGCCTGGCACCCCCATTTTAGACATTTGTCCTGTACCCTACACTTTTTCTTCATGGGGATTCTGAAGTGGTGCAGTGGTAAAGAATCTGCCTGCCAAAGCAAGAGATGCAGGGTTGGACCCCTGGGTCAGGAAGATCTCCTGGAAGAGGAAATGGCAACCCACTCCAGTATCCTTGCCTGGGAAATCCCATGGATGGAGGTGCCTGGTGGGCTACAGCCTATGGGGTCGCAGTGTCGGACACGACTGACACACTTGTGACACGGCACAACTGCACTTTTACTTCACAGCAGTCATCACAATTGTAAGCAGACATTTATTTATTGAGTGGTTGATGGTTTAATGCCTTTCCCTCACTAGGTTATAACTTCCAGGGAGGCAAAGCCCATGTCTGCCCTATCTCACCATACCTCCTGCACCTCACACAGCGCCGGGCACCCAACAGGCATTCAATCAACGTGGGGAGGATGAATGGCTAGTAGAGGAATCTCCGTGAAAGCCCCGGGCACAGAGGTGGGCAGAAGGGAGCAGAACGCAAGCAGTACTGGCCGTGCTCCCTGACCCGAGGCTCGCCTCCACCCCAGCGCTTCCCACCAGCCTAGCAGCAGTGGTTGCCATGCCCCTGGGCAGGCAGTGGGTGCCACTCAGCTGTGAGGCAACCCAGAGACCGCAGGCCCTCTCTGATTGTGAGGAAAACAAACGAGATCACCTTCGGGGGTGGAGATTCACCCTGAGATTCACAGAAATCCCAAGGAAGCGTGGAAAAGCAGCTCCATGAAATTCTGACACGTGTGACCACAGGGTTGAACCTGGAGAACCTGACACCGAGTGAAAGAAGCCAGATTAAGGAAACAAACAAAGCCGTGAATGATTCCGCTCACGTGAGGCGCCTGGAGCCGTCAAATTCATAGAGACAAAGAGTAGAGCGGTGGTTTCCCGGGGCTGAGGGAAGGAGGCATGAGGAGTTAGGATGTAAGCGGTACAAAGCTTCAGTGTGGGAGGATGAAAAACTTCTGCAGGTGGATGGTGGAGATGGCTGAACAACAGTGTGACTGAACGTGATGCCACTGAACCGTACGCTGAAAAATTGTTAAAGTCAATTTTTGTATGTTGTTTTGGCCACACTTTGTGGCCTGTGGGACCTTAGTTTCCCAACCAGGGACAGAACCCATGTTTCCTGCAGTTGGAAGTGCAGAGTCTTAACCACGGGACCACCAGGGAAGTCCCAGAGTGAATTTCCTGTTATGTATATTTTATCACAATTTAAAAATATGTTAAACAAACCCAGTCAATGAATCTGCTTACCTGAATGTGTTTCTGCAGAAATTTGGAAAATGCTGGTAAAAGGAAAGCCATGTTATAAGCCTTAAAAACACTGAAAGTCGTTAAGGTCCCTGAAAATGGCTATAAGACTTTTTTTTTTCCTTTTTAAAAATTTATTTATTTATTTTTAATAAATTTCTTTTAATTGGAGGCTAATTACAATATTGTATTGGTTTGCCATACATCGACATGAATCAGGCATGTCGTGTACATGTGTGTACATGTTTCCCCCATCCTGAACGCCCCCCCCACATCCCGCCCCATCCCATCCCTTAGGGTTGTCCCAGTGCACCAGCCCTGAGCACCCTGTCTCATGCATCGACCCTGGACTGGCAATCTATTTCACACATGGTAATATAGATGTTTCAGTGCTTTTCTCACAAATCATCCCACCCTCGCCTTCTCCCACTGAGTCCAAAAGTCTGTTCTTTACATCTGTGTCTTTTTTGCTGTCTCACCTATAGGGTCATCGTGACCATCTTTCTAAATTCCATATACATGCGTTAATATATTGTACTGATGTTTTTCTTTCTGACTTACTTCACTCTGTATAGTAGGCTCCAGTTTCATTCACCTCATTAGAACTGATTCAAATGCATTATTTTTAATAGCTGAGTAATTGTTAACTCTGGGAGTTGATGATGGACAGCGAGGCCTGCTGTGTTGCAGTTCATGGGGTCGCAAAGAGTCGGACACGACTGAGCAACTGAACTGAACTGAACTGAATATTTGCTATAAGACATTTTAATGATGGAAAGCATTGTCAAAAGACATGTGCTAATTTTTGTTAAAGCTTTGCTTTAACTAGTGCTAACTACTTAGCCAAATTTCTGAATGTTAGTAAAATTGTTTTTTCCTTTTTTTTTTAGGGTTATGGCAAAGAGTTTCAAGACAAGGATGTCATCAAGGAGTACTTCAAATGCAAGAAATGATCAAATTTAAAAAATGGAGCTCTTATTCCTCAAAAAATAAAATAAAAGTATGTTAAACAGTTTAAGAATGGTATCACATACAGTAATTCAGTCAAGAGCTTTTTACAAGATTTCAAAAAGCTTTCAAAAGTTTTCAAATACATCATATTCTTATAAATTGCAGCTCCATTGCATGATCAGTTAAATATCTTTTCTTGATAAACAAGAAAAAACTGAAACACCACCACCACTCTGGGCCCCAGAGATTGCAACACATCAAGCCCCTTGGAGACCTGAGGCACCCAGTCTGTGTTATTCAATCTGAGTTGTTGTGTTTTTTTTTTTTTTTTTGGCCTCTCTTCCCTGGTAACTCAGACGATAAAGAATCCAGGTGCTAATTCAGGGGACCTGCGTTCAATTCCCTAGGTTGGGAAGATTCCCTGGAGAAGGAAATGGCTACCCACTCCCACTCCTGGAAGAAAAGTTGTGACCAACCTCGATAGCATATTGAAAAGCAGAGACATTACTTTGCCAACAAAGGTCCATCTACTCAAGGCTATAGTTTTTCCAGTGGTCATGTATGGATGTGAGAGTTGGACTGTGAAGAATGCTGAGCACCAAAGAACTGATCCTTTTGAACTGTGGTGCTGGAGAAGACTCCTGAGAGTCCCTTGGACTGCAAGGAGTCCCAACTAGTCCATTCTAAAGGAGATCAGTCCTGGGTGTTCGCTGGAAGGACTGATGCTAAAGCGGAAACTCCAGTACTTTGGCCACCTCATGCGAAGAGCTGACTCATTGGAGAAGACTCTGATGGTGGGAGGGATTGAGGGTAAGAGGAGAAGGGGACGACAGAGGATGAGATGGCTGGATGGCATCTTCTATGGGGAGATGAAAATATTCCCCAATTTGTTGTGGTGATATTTGTGTCATTCTGTGAATAAAAACAAAACAAAACACAACATTGAATTGTACACTTCAAGAGGATCCTTTTATGGTATGTGAACTATATCTCAATAAATGTGTTTTGAGGGCTTCCCTAATGGCTCAGTGGAGAAGGCAATGGCACCCCACTCCAGTACTCTTGCCTGGAAAATCCCATGGACGGAGGAGCCTGGTAGGCTGCAGTCCATAGGGTTGCTAAGAGTTGGACACGACCGAACGACTTCACTTTCTCTTTTCACTTTCATGCATTGGAGAAGGAAATGGCAACCCACTCCAGTGTTCTTGCCTGGAGAATCCCAGGGATGGAGGAGCCTGGTGGGCTGCTGTCTGTGGGGTCGCACAGAGTCGGACACGACTGAAGCGTCTTAGCAGCAGCAGTAGCAGCTAATGGCTCAGATGGTAAGGAATCCGCCTGCAATGCAGGAGACCTGGGTTTAATCCCTGGGTCTGGAAGATCCCCTGGAGAAGGGAATGGAAACCCACTCCAGTATTTTGAAAGCACTGGTGGGAGTTGGAGGGCTGTGGCCACAGGAAGGGTGGAGAAATGCAGCCTCTTCTGTTCTCAGGACAAATGTCTGTTCTTTGTCTCCCTCTCTGCCCTGCCTCTTGGGAACCTCATCCAGCTATTGCTACATCTCGCCAACCTTTCGGAGGATATTGGGGCTGCCCACGGGAACCACTGTGAACACTCTGTGTTGAAAGGGACTTCCTGGGAATGCCTTGGCCATCTATAACTGCAGAGTGAAGCTGGATCTCAGCTGATTCTGCTGACGATGTTGGAGCTGGTCCTCGGGTGAGTTGACACCTTAGCTCTGCTGCTGACTTGCTATGTCATCCAGTAAGTCCCCGACTGACCTAATCAGTGCCAAGTGGGAACTGGGGTCAAAAGAGCCTGAGGAATTCTTGCTGTGGGCTTCTTTTTTTTTTTTTTTTGCAAAATGACTGTAACTTAATACTTGCACAGCCTTTTTGCACACGGATATTAGTTGACCCCATGGAATAGTATGATCCCAGTGCAGATGTGGAAATAGGGCCTCTGTGAGCCAAGTGACCTTCCCAGAGTTGTCCAGCTGGCACAGTGGTGCTGGGCGGCAGGCCCAGGCCTTTGGCTTTGCTGACTCCCAATCCTGCGTTCATTCCTCTCCATGGGACTCCCTTGTGACGACATTTCTTTCTATTTCTAAAATGCCTACGTCAAGAAAACAACTTTCAAATTGCTCCCGACTCCTGCGTTTCCCTCAACGCCTGGAGACAGCCCTTCTCTGGCCATCACTCTCTGGCCATTTGCCTGCTGGTGGCCTCTTGCCCGCTTCAGTGCTGCAGAGCATCGGGGCCCTTGGTTGCACCCACCCAAACAGGGCCAGGCTGCCTCACCCCATGACGGTGCTGAATGTCTGCAGAAAGGGCTGAAGTGGGGTGGAAGGAGAGTCCAGTTCCTTTTTACTGTTTCTTTTTTTGGAGTATAATTGGTATATAGTGTTGTTAGCTTCTGCCGAACAATGAAGTGAATCAGCTATATATATATACATATATCCAGGCTTTCTTGATAGCTCAGTTGGTAAAGAACCCGCCTGCAATGCAGGAGAGCCCAGTTTGATTCCTGGGTTGGGAAGAAACATTGGAGAAGGCATAGACTGCCCACTCGAGTATTCTTGGGCTTCCCTCGTGGCTCAGCTGGCAATGTGGGAGACCTGGGTTCAATCCCTAGGTTGGGAAGATCCCCTGGAGAAGGGAAAGGCTACCCACTCCAGTATTCTGGCCTGGGGAATTCCATGAACTATATAGTTCATGGGGGTGCAAAGATTCGGACATGACCGAGAGACTTTCACACATACATATACATATATATACACACACACACACACACACACACACACATATATGCATGCGTATGTGCTAAGTCACCTCAGTCATGTCCAACTCTTGTGATCCTATGGACTGCAGCCTGCTGGGCCCCTATGTCCATGGCATTCTCCAGGCAAGAATACTAGAGTGGGTTGCCATTTCATCCTCCAGAGGATCTTCCCCACCCAGGGAATTGAAGCCACGTCTCTCAGGTCTCCTGCATTAGCAGGCGGGTTCTTTACCACTAGCACCACCTGGGAAGCCTGGGAGGCCTACACACACACACACACAGGGCTTCCCTGGTGGCTCTGATGATAAAGAAGCTGCCTACAATGCAGGAGATTTGGGTTTAATCCTTGGGTCAGGAAGATCCCTTGGAGAAGGGAATGGCAACTCATTCTAGTATTCTTGCCTGGAGAATCCCATGGACAGAGGAGCCTAGCAGGCTACAGACTAACACACACACACACGCACACATATGCTCGGGCTTCCTTGGTGGGTTAGTGATAAAGAATCCACCTGCCAATGCAGGAAACATGGGTTTGATTCCTGGGTAGAGAAGATTCCCTGGAGATGGAAGTGGCTACCCACTCCAATATTCTTGCCTGGAGAACCCCATAGACAGAGGAGCCTGGCTAGCTACAGTCCATGGGGTCGCAAAAGAGTTGGACACGACTTAGCGACTGAACAACAACAGCAATGATATATATACAAACCTATATACCCTCTTTGTTTTTCTGGCTCCAAAATCACTGCAGATGGTGACTGCAGCCATGAAATTAAAAGACGCTTGCCCTTGGAAGGAAAGTTATGACCAACCTAGATAGCATATTCAAAAGCAGAGACATTACTTTACAACAAAGGTTCGCCTAGTCAAGGCTATGGTCTTTCCTGTGGTCAGTATGGATGTGAGAGCTGGATGGAAGAAGGCGAGCGCGAAGAATTGATGCTTTTGAACTGTGGTGTGGAAAAGACCGAGAGTCCCTGACGCGAAGATCACCAGTCCACGAAGGAGATCAATCCTGGGATCTTTGGAAGGAATGATGCTGAAGCTGAAACCCAGTATTTTGGCCACCCAGCGAAGAGTTGACTCTGGAGAAGACCTGATGCTGGGAGGGATGAGGGCAGGAGGAGAAGGGGACGACAGAGGATGAGATGGCTGGATGGCATCACTGACTCGATGGATGCGAGTCTGAGTGACCTCCGGGAGCTGGTGATGGACAGGGAGGCCTGGCGTGCTGCGGTTCATGGGGTCGCAAAGAGTCGGACACGACTGAGCGACTGATCTGATCTGATATACCCTCTCCCTCCTGGCTTCCCTCACATCTTTCCCCTTCCCACCCTGCCCTCCTAGGTCATCACAGAGCACAGAGCCGAGCTCCCTGTGCTGTGCAGCAGGTACAGTCGCTTTCTGTTTCACCCATGGCAATGTACTTACATTAAGCCTAATCTCCCAGTTCATCCCCCCTCCCATCCCCAGGCCCCACCATGTCTACACGTCCGTTCTCTACACTTGCGTGAGATTCCAGTTCTTTTCAAAAGAACTTGAATCCCCAGTCTTTTAGTATGACACACAGGACCTTCATGACCTGGCCCCGCCCACCCCTGTGACAGCCCAGTGTCCTACCTAAACAGCTTAGCCTTCCCAGAAAGTGCCACGTGCTCCTATAACTGTTGCACACATTGACCCCTCCTGAGCTGTTCTACAAGATGCCCCAGAAGGATCTTCTCCTACAGGAAGTCCTCTGCCTCCCAGCTCCCTTCTGCTCCCTAGCCTATCCTCCACCATACACCCAGCGTGAGGAACATCAGAGCAGAGGCCGTTGGCATCACCTCCCCTCCGCCCCGTCCAGGTGGCTCCAACAGGCTGGTGCTCCCATCCTCCAGCTGCTGAGAGTGAGGGCTCCGAGGCCTCGTGGCCACCCCAGCTGTCCCCTCATGTGGAGGACTGTCCTTGGCTGGCAGGAGCCTCCTTGCCAGGCAGGTTGCCACTCCCAAAAGCTAGTAGCCAAAGCCTGAAAGACACATCGGAAAGGTTCCCCTTTGATTCGAGGGGAATTGTTCCACAGCTGTGTCCAGAGCCCACCCATTCCTGCAGACACACACACAGACCCAGACACACACACATACATACACACACACACCCCCCTCTAGTCTCAGTCAAGGCTAGACTGACCTGAGGCCTCCTGCTTGGCAATGACCTCCTTCACTTCTCTCCCCGGGGTACCTTCCTTTAATAAATCCTAGGTCCCTGTGCCATCACATTCCGTTACGGTGAACAATTTTCTTATTGTGTCCAGACCAGACTCTGTGCTCTCTGAAGGCAGAGACAAAAGACTATTTACTGGGGGGCCTCACCCCTTAGTTGGGGACCTGGCAGAAAGCAGGTGTTCTGTGTTTGTGCTCCATCCAGTTTCTGAGCGGTTGTGGCAAGCACTCCCCATCTTCCCTTTCTGTTTCCGCTGTTTTCTGTCTTCCAGGACCCCCCTCCTAACCGAACCTCCCTCTTCTCTTCCTCCCCTACCCTCCAAGGGATAGATAGATCCCCCAGTCCTGCTCCTTGACCCTTAGATTTGAAGGAAAGAGATGGGCAGAGCTTGAGGGTGGATGGGGCCAGGGTGAAGACAGCGCCCACCCCCCTGCCAGGGACCAGCGCTGGTGTGGGGGGGTCACCAGCTCCACTGCTGGCACGGATTTCCCCTCCCTTGCTTTCTGAGCTTCTTGACTTCATAAACGCTTAAGGAGCCATGGTGCTCCCACTCTTTTTCATTGATTCCACCCACTCGCGGCACCAACCCTGTCACAGGAGGCATGTCTTGGCTCCCAGGCTTATTAACTTTCCAGGCAGCAACCAGCTCACGTAGCCGCTGAGTCAGTGCGGTGTCAGCGGCCCGGGAGGGAGGCCTCGCGAGGCTGACTCAGATGGAGCGGGTGGGTCTCTGCAGAGGCCTCCTCCTGCTGTACAGAGCGGAGGAGCAGGGACCAAATCCACCCGGAGAGGCTTGCCCCGGGGAGGCTTCTCTCACCTAATTCCCCAGTCAATCATGCGCTGTTTTTGCGGCCCCACGTCCATCCTCGTCATTTCCCTCTGCAGCCCCAGCAGCCCTTGGGCTTCCAGCAGGTAACTCAGCAGCCCCCTCATAACTGTGATGAGTGGTCCAGGGCCAGATAGGTGACCTGTCAGAGCCAATGAGCAATACTGAGACTCAGGTTCAAAATTCTCGGACAAAGGTGCTCGCTCCTTTTAGCTGGACTTGAAACCAGAGAAGATAGTAGGATTAGAGCCGCTGACTCCAGCTTGCTACCAAGTGAAATCTGAGACGGAAGCCGCCCCTATGGAAGAAAGAGAGAAAAGTGAAGAGAAAGTGAGTCTTGATTTTATCCTGGAGTCCTGAGTTTAGCCATACCTGAAGCTGCATTAATAGGAGGACTTTTGGACTTGGTAAAAGAAGATGCCTGCCAATGCAGGAAACATAGGCCACGCGGGCTGGATCCCTGGGTCGGGGAGCTCCCCTGGAGGAGGAAACGGCAACCTGCTTCAGTATTCTTGTCTGGAAAATTCCATGGACAGAAGAGCTTGGTAGGCTGCAGTCTGTGGGTCGCAGTCAGACAAGACAGCACAGCAGCACAACTCAGTATACTCCTTTCACTTAAGTCAATCTGGGTTGAGTTTTCTGTCACTTTCTTGTCAAAAGAATTCTAATCAATACAGGTATTTGCTACCCCTATTTACCCAATTCTAAGACATGCGTGAAAGTGAAAGTCGCTCAGTCATGTCCAACACTTTGCAACTGCATGGACTACACAGTCCATGGGATTCTCCAGGCCAGAATACTGGAGTGGGCAGCCTTTCCCTTCTCCAGGAGACCTTCCCAACCCAGGGATCGAACCCAGGTCTCCTGCATTGCAGGCGGATTCTTTACCAGCTGAGTCACAAGGGAAGCCTAAGACATGCATAACTTCCTATATTTTAATACCTCTGACATTAGGATTGTGTCCTAGAATCAAATGTCAAAGTCCTGATGGGGACATCATTGTTTGCAAATGTGAGGAATTGAGCACAACGGCCCATATTGTCTTTCCTTCATCTGAGTTGGATGCAGTGTTGGAACGGCACGTACTGAATTTGGTACTATTTAAAATGTCTTTGAAAATATCACGGTATGATTCAGCATTCAGATAAAAGTGATGACAGGGAAAGGCACGGATATGGAGCAACAGGGAGGGAAACTGGTACCAATGAAACAGTTTTCTCTTTAGAGAGAGGACTACTCTTCTCTTAGGAAATAGCAGCAAGTGCTTGGCAGAACCTGAGATAGGAAGAAGCTGAGGGACAGGCAAGAGATGGTGAAGGACAGGGAAGCCTGTTGCGCTGTAGCCCATGGAGGTACAAAGAGTTGGAGATGACTGAGTGACTGAACGACAAAGGCAAGAAGACAAACTAGACACAGGCGTTGTGTTATATTTTGCTCCTAAGATGTGGGCAAAAAATCTCCACGGGGGCCAGTGCTCAGTCACTTCGGTTGTGTCCGACTCTTTGCGACCCTGTGGACTGTAGCCCTCCAGGCTCCTCTGTCCATGGGATTCTCCAGGCAAGCATACTAGAGTGGGTTGCCATTTTTCCTTCTCCAGGGGATCTTTCCAACCCAGGGATTGAACCCGCATCTCCTGCATTGCAGGTAAATTCTTTACCACTGAGCCACCAGGGAAGCCCACACACCAAGCAACGGAACCTGATCGGGAGAAATTGCTGATCTTGCAGAACAGATGAGAGAAATCTCCAAGCCAGGAGAATTGCCATGACTGGTTTATGACTTGTCCAGCACTATCGTTAAGATATATTGTCACTACGCAGTTGGTGTTTTTTGTCTGTTTCTTAGTGGTACAGCTGATAACCACTGGAATATGTTCAGTTCAGTTCAGTCCCTCAGTCATGTCTGACTCTCGGTGACCCCATGAACCACAGCATGCCAGGCATCCCTGTCCATTACCAATACCCAGAGTTTACCCAAACTCATGTCCATTGAGTTGGTGATGCCATTCAACCATCTCATCCTCTATTGTCCCCTTCTCCTCCAGCCTTCAGTCTTTCCCAGCATCAAGGGCTTTTCAAATGAGTCAGCTGTTCGCATCAGGTGGCCAAAGTATTGGAGTTTCAGCCTCAACATCAGTCCTTCCAATGAACACCCAGGACTGATCTCCTTTAGGATGCACTGGTTGGATCTCCTTGCAGTCTAAGGGACTCTCAAGAGTCTTCTCCAACACCACAGTTCAAAAGCATCAGTTCTTCTGCGCTCAGCTTTCTTTATAATCCAACTCTCACATCCATACATGACTACTGGAAAAATCATAGTCTTGACTAGATGGACCTTTGTTGACAAAGTAACGTCTCTGCTTTTTAATATGCTATCTAGTTTGGTTGTAACGTTCCTTCCAAGGAGTAAGCGTCTTTTAATTTCATGGCTGCAATCACCATCTGCAGTGATTTTGGAGCCGCCCAAAATAAAGTCAGCCACTGTTTCCATTGTTTCCCCATCTATTTGCCATGAGGTGATGGAACTGGATGCCATGATCTTAGTTATATGTTATCACTCCCATTTTGCAAAAGTGCTGTGGACCTAGAGATTGTCATACTGAAAGAAGTAGGTCAGACAGAGAAAGACACATATCATACGCTATCACTTATAAAAGTGAAAGCCACTCAGTTGTGTCTGATTCTTTGCAACCCTGTGGACTATACAGTCCATGAATTCTCCAAGCCAGAATACTGGAGTGGGTTGCCATACCCTCCTCTAGGGGATCTTCCCCACCCAGGGATTAAACCCAGGTCTCTCGAATTGCAGACAGATTCTTTACCATCTGAGCCACAAGGGAAGCCGAGAATACTGGAGTGGGTAGCCTATCACTTATCCTGCGGATCTTCCGGACCCAGGAATCAAACCAGGGTCTCCTGCATTGCAGGTGGATTCTTTACCAACTGAGCTATCAGAGAAGCCTGTTATCACTTATATGTGGAATCTAAAAAAAAAAAAAAAAATGATACAAATAAACCTACTGACAAAAGTTGAAAACAGACTCACGCTTACCAAGGGGCAAGGAGGTGGGGATAAACTGGGAGATCAGGATGGATGTGTACACACTACTATGTATAAAAGATAACTAATGAGAACCTGATGTAGAGCACGGGAAACTGTATTCAGTGCTCTGTAATGACCTATATGTGAGCGGAGTCGAAGAGAGTGGATACATGTATATGTATGGCCGATTCACTTTGCCATACAGCAGAGACTAACAGAATGTTGTAAATCCACTAGACCCCAATACAAAGTTAATTTAAGAAATTAAAAATAAAATGCAAAATAAGTAAATCACGTCACTCGCTCAGTGTCACAGGCTAGATCTGACACCATGAACCTGACCGTTACATCACACACACACCCAGCCCTGGGAGGGCCCAGGTTCTCAGCAGTCAAGGAGGGTGTAGAACTGAGGCCACGCCTACCACCCCTTACCTGTCGTGTGAGTGTCCTGGCCTAGGCTGGCTGAGAGGACGTAGCATCAGGTGGCTTCCCTGTCCTGGCCTCCAGCACTATTTGTTCTCAGTTTGAGTTCACTAGCTCAGCCTTAAGAATTTTTTTCCTGCTCCCCGATGAATTTCTGTGTCTACAGTTTTGAGTAACACCAGTAGGCCGTGCTTGGATTGTAGTTTTTCCTTGTCTAAGCACTTTTTAACATCTTTGCATAAAACAAGACTTTCATAAAGATAATATATTCACTTCTTCATAAATAAGGTAATAGTGACATTCCTACTAGAATTATCTTTCTGCTAAGGCTAATAGAAAAACAATAGATGCTATTTACCAAGAGGTGGCATGGACCATGGTTCAGTTTACAGACTCTGGACACAGACTTGAGCTCAAAGCCTGTTCTGCCACTGACTAGCTGTGTGACCATGGGCAGGTCACTTGAATGCTCTGTTTTCTCATTTGTAAAGTTAGGAAAATAACAGTAAGCAAGAGCTTCCATCTCACAGAGATGCTGTGAGGCTCAAATGGGACCATGTATATAAGGCCCCAGAGCCTAGCACGCACACTAATTTATTTCATAACCCTGAGGCAACCCTGACCATGTACCGGCACTACTGATTTCCCAGGACAATTCAGGGGATGGTTGTAAGGATTCAGTTCAGTTGTTCAGTCGCTCAGTTGTGTCTGACACTTTGCGACCCCATGAATCGCAGCATGCCAGGCCTCCCTGTCCATCACCAACTCCCAGAGTTCACTCAAACTCACATCCATTGAGTCAGTAATGCCATGCAGCCATCTCATCCTCTGTCGTCCCCTTCTCCTCCTGCCCCCAGTCCCTCCCAGCATCAGGGTCTTTTCCAATGAGTCAACTCTTTGCATTAGGTGGCCAAAGTACTGGAGTTTCAGCTTTAGCATCATTCCTTCCAAAGAACACCCAGGACTGATCTCCTTTAGAATGGATTGGTTGGAACTCCTCGCAGTCCAAGGGGCTCTCAAGAGTCTTCTCTAATACCACAGTTCAAAAGCATCAATTCTTAGGCGCTCAGCTTTTTTCACAGTCCAACTCTCACATCCATACATGACTGCTGGAAAAATCATAGCCTTGACTAGCCGGACCTTTGTAGGCAAAGTAATGTCTCTGCTTTTGAATATGCTATCTAGGTTGGTATGGACCTAACAGAAGCAGAAGATATTAAGAAGAGGTGGCAAGAATACACAGATCAGATCAGATCAGTCGCTCATTCGTGTCCGACTCTTTGTGGCCCCATGAACTGCAGCACGCCAGGCCTCCCTGTCCATCACCAGCTCTCGGAGGTCACTCAGACTCACATCCATCGAGTCAGTGATGCCATCCAGCCATCTCATCCTCTGTCGTCCCCTTCTCCTCCTGCCCCCAATCCCTCCCAGCATCAGAGTCTTCTCCAATGAGTCAACTCTTCGCATGAGGTGGCCAAAATACTGGAGTTTCAGCTTTAGCATCATTCCTTCCAAAGAAATCCCAGGGCTGATCTCCTTCAGAATGGACTGATTGGATCTCCTTGCAGTCCAAGGGACTCTCAAGAGTCTTCTCCAACACCACAGTTCAAAAGCATCAATTCTTCGGCGCTCAGCCTTCTTCACAGCCCAGCTCTCACATCCATACATGACTACAGGAAAGACCATAGCCTTGACTAGGCGAATACACAGAAGAACTGTACAAAAAAGAGCTTCACGACCCAGATAATCACGATGGTGTGATCACTGACCTAGAGCCAGACATCCTGGAATGTGAAGTCAAGTGGGCCTTAGAAAGCATCACTACGAACAAAGCTAGTGGAGGTGATGAATTCCAGTGGAGCTATTCCAAATCCTGAAAGATGATGCTGTGAAACTGCTGCACTCAATATGCCAGCAAATCTGGAAAACTCAGCAGTGGCCACAAGATTGGAAAAGGTCAGTTTTCATCCCAATCCCAAAGAAAGGCAATGCCAAAGAATGCTCAAACTACCGCACAATTGCACTCATCTCACACGCTAGTAAAGTAATGCTCAAAATTCTCCAAGCCAGGCTTCAGCAATATGTGAACCGTGAACTTCCTGATGTTCAAGCTGGTTTTAGAAAAGGCAGAGGAACCAGAGATCAAATTGCCAACATCTGCTGGATCATGGAAAAAGCAAGAGAATTCCAGAAAAACATCTATTTCTGCTTTATTGACTATGCCAAAGCCTTTGACTGTGTAGATCACAATAAACTGTGGAAAATTCTGAAAGAGATGGGAATACCAGACCACCTGATCTGCCTCTTGAGAAATCTGTATGCAGGACAGGAAGCAACAGTTAGAACTGGTCATGGAACAACAGACTGGTTCCAAATAGGAAAAGGAGTACATCAAGGCTGTATATTGTCACCATGTTTATTTAACGTATATGCAGAGTACATCATGAGAAATGCTGGACTGGAAGAAACAGAAGTTGGAATCAAGATTTCTGGGAGAAATATCAATAACCTCAGATATGCAGATGACACCACCCTTATGGCAGAAAGTGAAGAGGGGCTAAAAAGCCTCTTGATGAAAGTGAAAGTGGAGAGTGAAAAGGTTGGCTTAAAGCTCAACATTCAGAAAACGAAGATCATGGCATCTGGTCCCATCACTACATGGGAAATAGATGGAGAAACAGTGGAAACAGTGTCAGACTTTGTTTTTCTGGGCTCCAAAATCACTGCAGATGGTGACTGCAGCCATGAAATTAAAAGACGCTTACTCCTTGGAAGGAAAGTTATGACCAACCTAGATAGCATATTCAAAAGCAGAGACATCACTTTGCCAACAAAGGTTCGCCTAGTCAAGGCTATGGTCTTTCCTGTGGTCATGTATGGATGTGAGAGCTGGACTGTGAAGAAGGCTGAGCGCCGAAGAATTGATGCTTTTGAACTGTGGTGTTGGAGAAGACTCTTGAGAGTCCCTTGGACTGCAAGGAGATCCAACCGGTCCATTCTGAAGGAGATCAGCCCTGGGATTTCTTTGGAAGGAATGATGCTAAAGCTGAAACTCCAGTATTTTGGCCACCTCATGGGAAGAGCTGACTCATTGGAGAAGACTCTGATCTGGGAGGGACTGGGGGCAGGAGGAGAAGGGGAGGACAGAGGATGAGATGGCTGGATGGCATCACTGGCTCCATGGATGTGGATCTGGGTGACCTCCGGGAGTTGGTGATGGACAGGGAGGCCTGGCGTGCTGCGGTTCATGGGGTCGCAAAGAGTCGGACACGACTGAGCGACTGATCTCTCTGATCTCTCTCTGATTAGGTTGGTCATAACTTTCCTTCCAAGGAGTAAGCATCTTTTCATTTCATGGCTGCAATCACCATCTGCAATGATTTTTGAGCCCCCAAAATAAAGTCTGACACTGTTTCCACTGTTTCCCCATCTATTTCCCATGAACTGATGGCTCAGATGCCATGATCTTCGTTTTCTGAATGTTGAGCTTTAAGCCAACTTTTTCACTCTCCTCTTTCACTTTCATCAAGAGGCTTTTAGTTCCTCTTCACTTTCTGTCATAAGGGTGTTGTCATCTGCATATCTGAGGTTATTGATATTTCTCCCGGCAATCTTGATTCCAGCTTGTGCTTCTTCCAGCCCAGCATTTCTCATGATGTACTCTGCATATAAGTTAAATAAGCAGGGTGACAATATACAGCCTTGACTGGAGAACCCATGGACAAGGGGCCTGGAGGGCTACAGGTCCATATCTGTCAGGTTTGAACCTCATCTCCTAGACCTAGCATGGCCCAGTAATTTCTCACTTCCTTCTTAGCTCTTTTACGCTTTTAAGAAGATATTTTGTCCTGTATTTTAAGTTATCTTTAGTGGGCATGTTGGTGTGATTTTCCACCATGACCAGAATGATAACATTGATTATTTATTGTCTTTCCCCATCCTCCACTTTGCCCCAAATAAAATGTGAGCTCCAGGAGGCAGAGGCTTTTACCTTTGTTCACTGATCAAACCTGAGTACCTAGACCAGCGCTTGGCTTATGATAGGTATTTAAAATTTTTTTTAATTTATTTTATTCTGTCTGTGCTGGGTATCTGTGCTCATTGCTGTACACTGGCTTTCTCCAGCTGCAGCAAGCAGGGGCTACTCTCTAGTCGCGCTGCATGGGCCTCTCATGGCAGTGGCTTCTCCTGTTGCAGAGCACGGACTCCGGAGTTCAGGCTTCCGTAGTTTTGGAGCAAGGGCTTAGTTTCCCCACGGCAGGCGAAACCTTCCCAGACCAGAGGTTGAACCCAAGCCCCTTGCACTGGCAGGTGGATTCTTAACCACTGGACCACCAGGGAAGTCTTCTCGTCATTTTTTATTCAGCCAGTGGACAGGTGTTTACTGAGCACCTACTATGGACCAACTCAGACTTGGAGAAGAGCACTGCTGGCGAGAAGGGGCACGGGCCTCCCAAGAGCTTCCTAAAAGATGGGTAGGGACTTGCTGCAGGGCAGTCGGGAAAAGCAGGCCTTTTGAAAGGCGACAGAATCTGGGTGATGAAATAAAATTCTTATTTTAAGGCAAGACAAGAAAACTTTAAACAAAAATTTTCTCTGCTTGTTTGGACATCCTCCCCTCCAGTGTGCACTAGGCATCCACATTATGTGCTAATCAGACCTCCCCCACGGCAGAGGCTGGTGCTCAGTCCTGTTTAACTCTTTGTGACCCCATGGACTGTAGCCCTCCAGGCCCCTTGTCCATGGGTTCTCCAGGCAAGAATACTGGAGTGGGCTGCCATGCCCTCCTCCAGGGGACCTTCCCCCACTCAGGGATCGAACCTGCGTCTGCTGCATTGCAGGCGATTCTTCACTGTTGAGCCATTGGGGAAGCCCAGCAAACACCTGCTAAACCATAAAGATCTATTTTTCTTCTTCTGGCACCCGCCATATAACTCTTTAGAAGATGACATCATTAAAAAAATATTTTATCTATTTATTTACTTATGTGGCTGCATCAGGTCTTAGTTGCGGCATGTGGGAGATTCAAGGGGGTGACACCCCAGGACCCCCACCTTTCTTACTCCCCAGTGTGTTGCAGTGTAACCTGAAGATTCTTTACACCCAGGCACTTGGGAGAATCCTAGCTGCCCTCAGGTCTTCTGGGGCAGGGCGGGGGGTGCTTGCTTCTCTCCCATGTGAATTTATCAAGGAATTTTCTCCCTGAACAAATAAACTGTGCATCTCCTGAAAGGAATGCCAGTGAGTATGGTTTTCTCCATTTAATCACCGTCAGGTTTACGTCACAGCTTTTAAAAAATATATATTTATTTAAAAAAATTTTAGGGTACACTCTACAACGTGTGGGATCCAAGTTTCATGACCAGGGATTAAACACATGCCCCCCTGCTTTAGGAGTGCAGAGTCAACCACTGGACCACCAGAGAAGTCTCTAGACCACAGCTTTAAGTTCTTTAATTCTCATTAATCATCCCAACCCTTCAGAAAAGACAGGACACACTGTTTTGTGGAGAGATAGACACAGGTGAGAAGCAGAAGTAAGAAGCTCTGGCCTGGGGTCTTTGGGAAGAAGGTGACATGGCCCAGGTAGTCCAGACTCTAACCCACACAGAGGGGCAGGGTGGCTCTCAACTGTGTTGGGAGCAAGGGACCCACACAGACAGTGAAGACTGGGCAGACCTGAGCGGAAGTCCACACTCCCACTGTGAGTGAGAGGAAGCAGAGGCTGAAGGCTGTTACCATAGGCGTGTTTAGTCCTCATTTTACAAGGGACAAAACTGATCCCCAGGGACACTGGGTAAACGACCTGAGGTTGGCTGGCCAGCAAGGCGGAGTCAGGTTGGGAACCGCCTGCCTCTCTCTCTGCCTCTCTGCTCTTGACTTTCTGATGAAGTGTCTGTTTCCTACCGCTCTCACCAGGCGCATTTGGTTCACCTGTTGGGAGCTGGCACCTTTGAGTATCTATGATTGATTAGCGTGACTCTAATCAGCATTTTTGCTGCTGGTGGTTTTTACTGCACTCCAGTAAAGAAAGAGGAGAGTGAAAAATCTGGCTTAAAACCCAACATTCAAAAAACTAAGATCATGACATCTGGTCCCATAACTTCATGGCAGATAGATAGGGAAACAATGACAGACTATTTTCCTGGGCTCGAAAAACACTGCAGATGGTGACTGTAACCATGAAATTAAAAGACGCTTGCTCCTTGGAAGAAAACCTATGACCAACCTCGACAGCATATTAAAAAGCAGAGACATTACTTTGCCAACAAAGGTCCATGTAGTCAAAGCTATGGTTTTTCCAGTGGTCATATATGGATGTGAGAGTTGGATCATAATGAAAGCTGAGTGCTGAAGAATGGATGCTTTTGAAATGTGGTGTTGGAGAAGACTCTTGAGAGTCCCTTGGACTGCAAGGAGATCCAACCAGTCGATTCTAACGGAGATTGGTCCTAAATATTCACTGGAAGGACTGATGCTGAAACTGAGGCTCCAATACTTTGGCCACCTGATGTGAAGAACTGACTCATTGGACAAGACCCTGATGTTGGGAAAGACTGAAGGCAGGAGGAGGAGGGGGCGACAGAGGATGAGATGGTCGGATGGCATCGATGGACATGAGCTTGAGTAAGCTCCAGGAGTTGGTGATGGACAGGGAAGCCTGGAGTTGGACATGACTGAGTGACTGAACTGAACTGAACAGGCAGGGAAAATATAGAACACTGGCCTAGTTAGGTGGGACTTGTTAGGGAGAGAAACCAGTACAACTGGGTCTCCAATTCAGAGCACAGAGTTCTTAACTAGTTGCTGAAGTCCTTACCTCCCCACCAATCCCAGTTTGCGATTTGCCCCCTGAAGCAGAGGGCTTCTGGCATGGCTCACCCAGAGATGTGAATGATATCCTGGGAACCCTGCCTCTCTCCTCTCGGTCCTGCTTGTCATTGCTGGGCTTTATTCCTAAGTTGCTTAGTTGCTCAGTCATGTCCGACTCTTTGTGACCCTTTGGACTATCCCCCGCCAGGCTGCTGTCTTCGTGGGATTCTCCAGTCGGGAATACTGGAGTGGATTGCCATTTTCTCCTCCAGGGGATCTTTCTGACTCAGGCATCGAACCAGTGTCTACTGTGTCTCCTGCATTGCAGGCAGATTCTTTACCTGCTGAACCATCAGGGAATACCTTTATTCCTAAGTCTTCTCTTGCCACCTGACCAAAAGGTGGCCACTGGCAGCTCTAAGCCTACTTGTCCTCATGGCTTATGAAGTTAGAGTAGAAGACAGCATCTCTTCTTAATGATTCTGGCTAGAGTCCCAGCCAAGGAACATTCGGACTGGTCTGGTTTGGTTGCTTCTATGTCCTGGGGTATGCAGTAGGTTGGCCAGAATTTGATTGTATGGTCTCTTTGGGGGTAAGAAGCAATGCTCAAATATACTGAAAGAGTACAGACTGAGAAAGATTTCAAGGAACTAGGCGTGGGCTATTCCATAGAAGGTCTACAGAGCTGGCATCCACTTGACCTTCTGGGTGCCACCTCCTGGCAACATCTGTTTCAGCCAGACGGCTTCTGGCTTCAAAGGATAATGCAAATCTCAAATGAGTGTAAACAGCGAGGAAATGTATTTATTAGGTCACACAACTGAAAGTCCAGCAGTGGATCAGCCTCCAGGGGTGGTAAAATCAGCTGCTCAATAAAGCTGATTGACGGGGAAACGATGGTCATTTCAACAAATGATGCTGGGACAACTGAATGTACACACAAGGATGAATGTGAGCCGTCACCTCATGCCACGTGCAAAAACAGACTCAAAACGGATCATGGACGTGAATGTAAAAACTAAAACTACAAAGCTTCTAGAAGAAAATATATGAGAAAACCTTTATGACCTTGATTTTAGGCAAAGATCTCTTCGATATGACATCAAAAACACAACCTAAGGGACTTCTGCGGTTGTCTAGTGGTTAAGAACCCACCTTGCAATACGGGGGATGCAGGTTCAACCTCTGGTCAGGGAACTAAGATCCCACATGGTGCAGGGCAACTAAGCCCGCACACCACAAGGAAAGATCCTGCACAATGTCCCTAAGACCCGACACAGCCAAATAAATAAATACACATTTTTAAGAAGCACCATCCAAAAGAGCATAAGAAAAAACTTATAAATTGGGACTTTATCAACATGCAAACTATTTTTTTTAAAAAGGCACCATTAAAAAAGTAAAAGACAAGCCACAGAACTGAATATTTACAAATAAAAAGTTTAGCCAAAAGGGAAATGCCCTGGTAGTCCAGTGATTAGGACTTTCCACTCCAGAAGTAATGGACTCGATCCCTGGTCAGGGGACTAAGGTCCCACATGCTATGGGGTGTGGCCAAAATTTTTTAAAATATAAATAAATAGATGTGTGTGCTTGCGAAGTCACTTTAGTTGTGTCTGACTCTTTGTGACCCTATGGACCACAGCCCGCCAGGTTCCTCTGTCCATGGGGTTCTCCAGGCGAGAACACTGGAGCAGGTTGCCATTGCCTTCTCCAGGGGATCTTCCCCACCCAGGGATTGAACCCGCGTCTCTTAAGTCTCCTGTGTTGGCAAGCAGGTTCTTTACCACTAGTGCCACCTGGGAAGCCCCCAGGTAAATAAACATATTCACTTACCATATGACCCAAGCAATACTACTCCTAGGTATCCAAGAGAAATGAAGATGTTCACAGCAGCCCCAAACTAGCAGCAGTGCAAATGTCCGTCAGCTTGTGAATAGATCAACCTGTTATACTGGTACCTTAACAGACAATTATCCTCCAAATGAAATTTTTCTGTGCGAGGTAGTTTAGAACACTGGTTAAAGGACTCTGGACTTACTTGCTCTGTACCCTCAACACACTTTAACTCCCTGAGCCTCACTCTTTTCATCCATAAAACTCAAGTATGAACACTTACCTCATCTAAGTACAGAGAGGATTAGATGAGGAAGTGCAGATAATGTACCTCAATTAGTGCTCAAAACAGCTGTTTCTGTATCAATTTTATTCAAGCAATTAGGGAAAAGTCATAACATTTAAAAGGGAATTTAATTACTTTTATATGTAAACAAAAACAGATACACATGTATATGGTCATCTCATATATGGAAAAATACATATTTATGACTCCTACCTCACACCATACCAAAAATAATTTCTAGAAGGATTGCAGATCTGAAGCTAAAATAAATAAATAAGTAAAGTTTTTAGAAGAAAACATATAAAAATATCTCTGACTTTGGAATAGGCAGATCTTTTGCAAACAGGAAACAAAAACTGTCAATCATGAATGAAAAAAAAAAAACCTTTAATGAATTCTATGAAAACTAAGAGACTGTATTCATCAAAAGACACCATTATGGGAGCAAAAAGACAACTCACAAGCATTCTCTCTATATATATCTGATAAAGGTCTCAAAGTCAGAATTTTAAAAGAACTACAAATCAATAAGGAAAAGATAGAAAACCCAAGAGAAAAATGGGCAAAGATTTGAACAGACACTTCAGAAAAGAAGCTGTAAAAATGCCAAATTCAGAAAGGCTCTGAACTTCATTACTCTCTAGGGAAATGCAAATAAACTACAGTATACTATCACTCCACTTGACCGGAGAAAGTAAAAAGGATAAAAAATATAAAGTCTAGACAAAGATGGGAAGGAATAAGAACTCTCTGAGTGACAGTTGCCCCAATTACTTTAGAAAGCTAACTAGTAGTAGACACTAAAGCTGAAACTATGCCTCCCCTATGACCCAGCAAATGCACTCTGAGCAGAAATATAGGCATGTGTGCGTTTTTTTTTCTATTTCAATAAAGGTGAATCACCTTTGCATTTTAATGTTTGTTTTGCTAATAATTAATTTTTATGACTTTAAAAGGGTACACTATGAGTTAGTTACTGCTACAATAATTCTACAAACCAAGCCACTCTACAATTCACTGGCTCACAGGTCTATGCAGCTGCTTATTGCTTCAGTTGTGTCCGACTCTTTGCAACCCCATGGACTGTAGCCCACCGGACTCCTCTGTCCGTGGGGATTCTCCAGGCAAGAATACTGGAGTGGGTTGCCATGCCCTCCTCCAGGGAATCTTCCCAATCCAGGGATGGAACCCAGGTCTCCTGCACTGCAGGTGGATTCTTTACCATCTGAGCCACCAGGGAAGCCTTTGCAGGTCTATAGGTCAAGTAGAAAGTTCTGCTGAACCTAGCCCTTGTAGACATGTCCATGTTAAACAAGAGACATGGATACGAATATTCATAGCAGCACAGTGTGCTGAAACAACACACTGAAACAACCCATGTCAGCTGAATGGATAAATATATTTTAATAGATTTATACCATGTAATGCGAATGAATGAACTATAATCACACACAAAGATTATGGCCTAACCTCACTAACATAGCTCACAGTAAAATAAACCAGACTTAAAATACCTTGGAGTGTATCATTTAATTTATATACAGAACAAAAATAGAACTAATCTATGCTGTTGGACATCAAGACAGAGGTACCTTGGGGTGGCAGTGAACAGAGGGGGCATGGCGGGCACTCTGGTCTTGTTCTCTCTCTTGATCTGGGTGCTGGTTAAATGTGTGTTGGCTTGTGAAAATCCTTTGAGCTATAAAGTTATGATAATATCCCTTCTCTGTACACTTCTGAAGTGTCTATATGTCAATAAAAGGAAACAGAACAAAATCAAATATGGATATATGATGACATTGAATTCAAAATATGCCCAAACAAGAGCCTTTAGGAAACTGCTTGCTGCAGGCCTTCCAGCGTCTCCTAGCAGCGGTTGTAATCCTTTCTATGAAGTTTCTTTGGTGGAACATCTGAAGGTACCATTTCCATTTCCCATGGTGAGGTTTTGAGGGCCATCGTCAGGAGCCCTTCACCCAGAGCTTCTCGAAGGGGCTGGGGTTTTGGGCTCCTGGGCCAGTGCTCACGGGACTGGGGCAAGGCCAGTGAGACGTGGCAGGGCAAAGGCATGGTCAGAGCCTGTCTGTTCTGTACTTGAAATTTTGATATTTTGCTCATCATTTTTTGCCATTAATTTCGTTTTCTTTTTTTTTTTTTAATTATTATCTTGATTATTGAGGGTTTTCTTTGGCGTCCACTTAAAGTTTGTGTCTGAGTCTCCTCGCCCTGGACTATGACAGCCTGGTTGGTCAGCTTTAATTTAAGAAAAAAGAAAGAAAAATCTCTGCTAGTTTTTATTTTTGAAGCAAAATCTTCATGTTCCCCAAGCTGTAAGAAGTTTCAGTTGGGTTTCACTCTCCCCCTTTACCCATAGTACAGGTTCTTTCATCTAAGAAAGGGGATACTAACAACTTTCCACCACCAGGAAGCGCCAAAGAACCGTTGATAAAGCCCAACTCTCAAGGTGTCAGCCGAGAGACGTTCCCCAGGCTGGATTCCTTTTCTCTGACAAAAACCCATCCATTTTGTGATTTGCTGTCTCTCTATAAGGGACTGTTTCCAGGAGGCTCCAAACACATGAGCCAAATTCAATATAAGAGCATGCTTGGATTCTGTCCCCAGAATATCCAAGTAAGAATATTTATATTGGCTGCAGTGATCAGAAAGCCAGAATACAGTCCCATAGGGGTTTGAGCTGGTCAGACTTGAGTTTAAATCCTGGTTTGTGTAATGTGGGGCAAAGTATCTTGATAAAGTGATGAACCCTCTGGATTTGCCTGGGGTTGTCCTGGTTTTGGGCTACGCAGGTGGCTCAGTGGGTAAAGAATTCGCCTGCAATGCAGGAGACCCGGGTTCAGTCCCTGGGTCGAGAAGATTCCCTGGAGGAGGGCATGGCAACCTACTCCAGTATTCTTGCCTGGAGAATCCCCATGGACATAGGAGCCTGGAGGTCTGCAGTCCATGAGGTTGCAAAGAGCCAGACACGACTGAAGCAACTAAGCACGTACACATGTCATGGTTTTAGCGCTGAAAGTCCTGCAGCTGTCTCTCAGTTCCTGCAAACTTACTCGCGTGACCCTCAGCTTCTCTGATCTGTAAGATGGGCATGGGCTTCCCTAGGGGCTCAGTGGTAAAGAACCCGCTTGCCAATGCAGGAGACCTGGGTTTGATCCCTCGGTCCAGAAGATCCCCTGGGGTAGCAAGTGGCAACCTACTCCAGTATTCTTGCCTAGGAAATCCCATGGACAGAGAAGCCTGTAGTCCCTAGGGTCACAAAGAGTTGGACACGACTTAGCAACTAAAAAACAAGAGGGACATGATGTCAGTACCTAGCACTGGGTGAACTGAATGAGAGGATGGTGTACCTAGTAGGTGCTGAATAAAAGAATCTGCCTGCAATGCAGGAGACACAGGAGATGTGGGTTCAGTTCCTGAGTCAGGAAGATCCCCTGGAGGAAGGCATGGCAACGCACTCCAGTATTCTTGCCTGGAGAATCTCACAGACTGAGGAGCCTGGTGGGCTACAGTCTATGGGGTCGCAAAGAGTCAGACACAACTGAATAATTAAGCACATACGTAATACTGCAGAGGGTTGCAGGCATGGCCTGAGTTCCTTTGAAACCATTTAAACAGAGCCCCAGAGTTTTTATCACTCTGCTCATGCATTCAATTCAATTACAACAATATTTGCTGAGTGCTTATTAAGTATAAGAAATTGTTAGCAGTTTAGCGATCATGGGCACATTTTTTCAAATGCTTGACACTTCTCAAGGATGTTATGATCTCTGGGGACAAGCAAAGACAAAGTGGTTACAGAGCAGAGGGGAAAAAATAATCCAAGGCCATTGCTAGTGCCCTCATGGATCCTAACTTAACTCTTGATTGGAAAACAGTTGTGGTCTCTTAACTTATCCCCCCAACTCCATTTCAGCCTCCTTCCAATCCAATCAACTATCAGTTTGCTCTTAAGACACAGTTTGGATCCTGTTTTCAAATGCCCAATGCCCATCTGGTCTTGGCATTCTTTCCTTTTTACAACAGGGCCTCTACCAAGGCTTGAAAGCCTTATCTCTCAAACAAGCCAGACAACTCCCTTGCTCAGATATGCCCCATATTGTCCTTCCTCCATGCTGTTACTCACAGTGTTTCCTAAGCTGGAGGGCCACACCTCACTCCCTCCTTTCAAACCTAAACTCCTTCATGTGTTCTTACTGGGTTCTACCAGACACGAGCTCTCCCTCCTCTGATTTCATTTCTACCATCCTTACAGCATTGTTCGGATTTGTGCCATTTATAGTGCCAGGAGAAAGATCAATAACCTCAGATATGCAGATGACACCACCCTTATGGCAGAAAGCAAAGAGGAACTAAAGAGCCTCTTGATAAAGTGAAAGAGGAGCGTAAAAATGTTGGCTTAAAACTCAACATTCAGAAAACTAAGAACATGGCATCTGGTCTATCATTTCATGGTAAATAGATGGGGAAACAATGGAAATGGTGAAAGACTTTATTTTGGGGGGCTCCAAAATCACTGCAGATGGTGACTGCAGCCATAAAATTAAAAGATACTTGTTTCTTGGAAAAAAAGTTATGACCAACGTAGACAACATATTAAAAAGCAGAGACATTACTTTGCCAACAAAGGTCCATCTTGTCAAAAGCTATGGTTTTTCCAGTAATCATGTATGGATGTGAGAGGTGGACTATAAAGAAAGCTGAGTGCTGAAGTACTGATGCTTTTGAACTGTGGTGTTGGAGAAGACTCTTGAGAGTCCCTTGGACTGCAAGGAGATCCAACCAGCCCATCCTAAGGGAAGTCAGTCCTGAATATTCATTGGAAGGACTGATGCTGAAGCTGAAACTCCAATACTTTGGCTACCTGATGCGAAGAGCTGACTCATTTGAAAAGACCCTGATGCTGGGAAAGGTTGAAGGCTGGAGGAGAAGGGGACGACAGAGGATGAGATGGTTGGATGGCACCATTGACTCGATGGACATGAGTTTGATCAAGCTCTGGGAGTTGGTGATGAATAGGGAAGCCTGGTGTGCTCCAGTCCATGGGGTTGCAAAGAGTCAAACACAACTGAGTGACTGAACTGAACTGATTGTCCCTATTCTTGATTGCAGACCAGGATTGTCTATTTTACTTTTCAATATCTCCTCTAGTTCCTTCTGTGTAGCCAACAAATGTTTATTGAATTTCAGCCAGAGTTTTCATTTTAGTATCTGTCCCCTGGCTTTGGTAGTTTTTGGCTGTGTGATAGCAAATCAAGTTCCTTAATTAACCTTTCTGTCTCAGTTTCCTCATCGAACAATGAGGATCATAATAGCATTCACCTCAGGGTTACCACAAGAATGAAAGAAGGTAATGCACTCAGAATGCTTAGCAGTGTGTTTGGCACTTTAGAGCCGTGGATTATCAGAGAAGGGAAGGATTCCTTTAGACTGAAGGAAGAGTGGAGGGCTTCCTGGAGGAAGTAGAATGTGAGCTAGGATATAAATACATAAAGATAAAAGAGAAGATATTTAGGGAGCGGGACCAATCTGAACAAAGACTTAAGAAGAAACAGGAAAAAGCAAGAAGAGCTCAGGATAGGGCTGATCAAGACCTGGGAAATGGAAGTGTCCTGGTGGTCTGGTGGTTCGGACTCCATGCTTTCAGTGTCGTGGCCAAGGTTCAATCCCTGGTCAGAAACGAATATCCTGCAAACCATGAAAGTGTTAGTTGCTCAGTTGTGTCCGGCTCTCTGCAACTTCATGACTGAGGCCTGCCAGGCTCCTCTGTCCATGGAATTCTCCAGGCAAGAATACTGGAATGGGTAGCCATTCCCTTCTCCAGAGCATCTTCCTGACCCAGGGATCGAACCCAGGTCTCCTGTATTGCAGGCAGATACAGGAGACTGAGCCACCAGGTAAGCCCACAAACCATGTGGCATGGCTAAAAAACAAAAAAAAAAAAAAAAGACCTGGGAAATACCTCTGGAGAGATTCCCCAGGAAGAGAGACAGCAAGGAAAAGGACAGGTGGAGTAAATCTTTCAGGGTGATGGATTAGCAGATTGGAAGGAGGGGGAAATGGGTCTCTAGCAGTTTGTTGAAGGTTTCTGTCATCGGATTTGCCCAGCAACAGCAGCAAAATTAGAAGTGGCAAGTTACATGGGTGACAGATTCGAATCGGCCTGTGTTTACAGCAATTTGCAGCAAAGGATGGAAATGCACGAAATGACAACTACTGCTAATTACTAGGAAGGTGAAGCTAAAAATCCCATATTTGTGTTAAATAAGTAAAGGTGTACAAAAAAGCGTGAATTTGGCTTAGTAGGAGATTGAGGGGTGGGTGGGTGGGAAGGATTAAAGGAAAGAGGGTGGAAAAGGTTGGTGACAAAGTCAGTTTGAGCCACAGGTTCAGGGCAGCCATTAAGCCTGGTGATGGAACCTTGCGGTGTGCTCATGGATGGAGGGGTCAGATCAAGGAAGGCCAAGGTTTCACTGTGCTCTGTGCTGGTCTCATCACACCTGGGTGTTTAAAGTAGTCACATTTTGGCTTCAGTGAACCAAAACCCAAGTGGGAAGGGAATGAATTGGCCCCCAGGGTTAGACACACACGGTGCCCCTTCCAAGTTTCTTTAACAGGCCAGTTCACCCATCCCCCAGCTGCTGTACTGGCAGCAAAGGGTTCCCAGATGCCCCAAATTCTGGAGAGTTGCCCTCAGCTGAAGGGACTAGCATTGGTGAACTTAACCCCTTCAGAGCCCAAGGCTAGTGACTGAGCGAGATTGGGCAACACAAAACGGCCCCGTGGCGGGGATAACCATGTGGCATGGTTTATGCGCCAGAGCTCTCTGGGGTGGATCAGGCCAAGAGATTATTTGAGCCTTATTTGGCTGTTTTCCTTTCCCTGCTCAACTTCCTCCCTTATAGGTTTTTCCTCCCTCAATAATTCCATTTACAGAATCTCCCTTATAGGCAAGGCTCTAAGGACCCTGACTTCAGACATCTGTGAAGTCAGCCAGAAAATGGCTGGACCCAGGCTCTCCAACAGTCATCACCTGCTGGAGCCTTTACGGTGTCTCAGCTCTGATAGTTCACAGGTTCTCACGTGGGCTTTATTCTCAAGCACATTATTTCCTGTGGTCTCTGGGTCAGTCCCAGGTGCAGAGCTGCACAGTTTGGCAGCCTCATTGCAAGAACTTCTCCTTCCCAACAGTTTCAACAAAGGGTCCAGGAATTCTGACTGTACCGCCTTGGGTTACCTGCTTTTCTCTAAATCAGTCTCTGCAGATGGTGGAGGTGGGGAGGGGTGAGCAGTGCTTTGATCAGGACTGGGTTGGAGTCAGCTCCTTTGCCGAGTGTGGGGGGAGTGGTTCCCTAGGGGAAAATTAGGGTCCTCTTTCCAGAAGAGAAGATGTCTGATGGAAGGACAAAAATAGCACATGTCCCTGACATGTTTGTGCGCAGTCATGTCCAACTGGACTGTCGCCCGCCAGGCTCCTCTGTGCATGGGATTCCCCAAGCAAGAATACTGGAGTGGGTGCTATTTCCTATTGCAGGGGATTCTCCTGACCCAGGGATCGAACCCGTGTCTCTTGAGTTTCCTGCATTGGCAGGCTGGGTTCTTTATCACTAGCACCACCTGGGAAGCCCCACAGTATAATCCAGAGAAAAAAAACGAGTCAAATTGAAAGCAGAGATCATTAAGTGCTCTAGATACAAGTTTCATTAATTATTTTACTTTTGTGAAAACCTTCCTGCATTGCATTACCAATAAAAAATAAATAAAACCCACCACCAGCCATTTCTGTCTTCATGTCTGTATCCCTAATAGAGCCTGACAAACTGAAGATGTCCCCACAAAGTCACTAGGAGAGTGTGGTGCATGGAAACTATCGTCTGAGGAATGGTGACAAGGAGAAGACTTAATCTCTGTTGTTTAGGGGACTGGTAAGAGGGTGTGGGAAAGGCAGCTTGCTGGTCATCTTCAAATATTTGGAATGTTGTCATGACAAAGTGGGATTAGACGTGCCCTGTGTTATCTTCAGGGGATGACATTAGGATTTATGGTCAGAAACTAGAGAGGGGCAGATCATCCATAAGAAATATATATGCACACCATATATATGATATTCACACACACACACACTATATATATATATATATATACACATATATATATATATACATATACACAATTTGTCTTGAGAAAAGCTGAGGCCTGTTTGACAGGTGGTGAGTTTGCCATGTCTGGGAAGCTGAGTGGGATGTTACCTTGTTCATGGCTAATAACATACGCTGTGGGACTTCCCCAGCAGTCCAGTGGTTAAGACTCTACTCCCCAATGCTGGTGGCCTGGGTTTGATTCCTGGTTGGGAAACCAAGATCCCGCATGCCATGGGGTGTGGCCAAAAAGTGAAAAAAAAAAACAACCACAACAAAACACACAGCTGTGTCCCCCCTCCCCGGGCTATTTCCTGAAGGCTGAGGGTAGGTAGACGCCATCGGGAATGCGCCAGCCAGGTCTTATCTTGGGGAAACCTGCCCCACACCAGTAATTCCCACCAGCAGGACTTTTGCCTCATACCTCTGGGCCCTCTAGTTAGTCATGCTGCTGAGGATGGGCTGCATGGTCAGCCCAGCATGTGCCTTCACGTCCCCCAGTTCGGTGAGAGAGCACCCCCAGGGCAGTGATGACCTCGTTTGTCTTACCCCCTCAAGAAATATTTGCTGAATAAATAATTTTATCAAGACTTTCATGGAGAAATTCTTGCCTTGGAGGAAGGTATGTGACTAAAGGGCCACAGGGCTCCTGCCTGAACTACAAGATTCTATGACCAGCAGTGATACTGAACTTGAAATTGACAAGACAGATGAATAACTGGGAAGACCTGGGGCGGCCCTTAGGCTTTTGCAGCAGTTGGAGGGAGAGAGGCACCCTCTCCTGCCTTACCTCTGAGAGTGACACCAATCGGCAGCCTCGGGAGGCTTTTGGGGGAGAATAGGGGGGTGTAGTAAGAATTACTCTGGGATGTAAACGATCTGCCTCTTTTCAGTCTGTGTGCCATCACGCCGCTCCTTCCTAAACCTGCAAGAATGCTCTAGCCCCTTCTTCCTGTAGCTGCCCGTTACTCCCCCCTCCTTACTCTCTCTGGTGACACCATCCCCAGGAAGCTTTCGGGAAAGCACTTCCCCCTCTTTCCACCCCGCCAAGTTGCAGTTGTTTAGCTTTTTCTGGGCTCCCGCCCATTGCTAGGGGGAAGGGAAGCAAATGGCTTGCTTCCCTCGAGGCACTTACCGCAGGGAACCTGGTTTTCCCCACACCCCTTCGCTACGAGAGTGGATGCCGGAGAGAGGAGGACATCAATCAGCATCTTGTAATTATAGAATTACAAGAGTCGTCTAGTGCAGTCCTTCCTTTTACTGATGCTCTTCCTGAAGTCTCCTGATACAGGGTTTTGGGTTCATTCAGTCTTTTTTTCTTGAAGCCCAAAGCACTTTTGCTGTTAATGATCTCAACATTCTGGGCAGGTAAAGTTGGGGTAGGTGGGTGCCGGTATCCTCCCGTTTACTGTAGTGGAAACCGACTCAAAGAAACGAGACGACGGGCTTCGGTGGGGCGGGGGCTGTAACGGGAATTCAGGGCTCCGGGACAGTGCGGAATTTATTGTCTCCTTTTGGGAAGCGTGAAATTAAGTAATCGATTTATGAGCCCCAGGCGGGGATCCTTCAGCCCCCTAGAAGGATTGTGATGGGGTCTGGAGGATTAATGCACTAAGCTCTGGCAGCATTGACCCCTTGGCAACTTGGCCGGGTCTGGCCGGGTCCGCCGCCCTTGCCTTGACTGGATGACCAATGGGTTGCGGCCTCTTTAAGTCCCCAGCGCCCCGCCTCCGTCTCGTCTCCGACCTCCTCCCACCTCCTCACCACCACTCCACCAGTTCCAGACTTTCCTCGACAATGAGGTCATCTCACCGCTGCCCATTGGCTGCGCTGGGCCGTCAGTCACAGGAAGTCCCGCCGCCACGCTCGCCTCCCTTGTATCCCTCCCGTGCCCTCCCTCCTTTTAGTCCGTGGTTCCCGGCCTCCAAGAGGCCTCAGATTGGTCAGCACTGCTGTCACTCATCCAGCGGGCGTGGCGTGGTGGGGGTGGCGGGAGGCGGGTGTGGTAGGAGGACCCGCAGCTTCCGTGCCTGAGAGGAGCCGGCCAAGGCCGTGTCTGTGGTGTCCCCGCGGCGGCAGCGGTGAGCGCGACCGTCCCATCCTTCCCACCCGCTCAGCTCCGCTCGCTGCACGCCCTCCGCTCGCGCCGACATATCCACAGCTCCGCGCGTCCCAGCTGGACACTGAGCCTCAGGAGGAGACACGGGCGGTTGAGAGCCGGAGCAGGGACCGCCGCGGAGCCCGGGCCGGGAGGAGAGCTAGGCGGTGAGTGAGAGTCCGGGCAGGGGACCCCTCCCCCACCGCGGCCCCGCCCCGAGCATCCTTTCTCCGGGCGACCCCGCCGCGCGCGCCCTCCCGGGGTCCGGCTGTGGGCCGGCCTCGCCCCTCGGCCCCTTCCTCACCGTCGCCCCGCTTCCCCAGGCCGGGGTCGTAGAGCCGGGACGGGCGGCGTGGGGGCACGGGCGGTCGGTGCACCTGTGCGCGGCTGGGCAGTGCCGCGGGGGGCGTTTCGTGACTGCAGGGACCAGGTGTCTGTCGGGTGCTTTCTCCTGGATCTTGTGCAGACCCTTAGGATCCATGTGCAGTTCCCAGGATTCCCAAGCAAGGAAGTCTCACCTGGACTTGTTGATGCCTGTTTGGCTACCTGAATCCTGCCAGGTGTAAGGGATCTGGCAGATCTGAAACTTTCCCCTCCAACAAAATGTTTGTCAGGACACTTCTAGTATATTCCCTAGCCTGGCGAGAATGCAGGAGCATTGATCCTCTGTAGTTGCTAGGACTGGAGTTTTCCAGTCAGACTCTTAAACCTGTCATTTGCCAGCTGTGTAATCTTGGGCCTCAGTTTCCTCATCTGAAAATTGGGGGTAATAATAGTATCCATCATGGGGTCGTTGTAGGAATTAAAATGTTTGACACTGCGCTTGCCCACCTTAGTAAAGGCCCAAGCAGTGTTTGTTTTTATGACATTGAGAACCACTATAGACCAGCATGTGTGTGTAAGCAGCAGCCCAACTTGGCTTTGTCAGGGTTTCTCTGTTTTCACTGTTATGCAGCATAACTAAAGGGCGGTTTGGTGGACAGTTAACTGCTTACCAGCCTATACTTGGTATGAAGTGTGTGTAGACAGGAATGTGAAATACGTCACTTTAGCAGTGAAATTACACCTAGTGTCCTGCATATTTACATACTTTAAAATCCATAAGATCTGAAATGCACCGCCCACTCCCCCGCTGAGTTGCCAGTTTTTGAGCTCTTTTCAGGGTCTTCCACCTGAAGCCAAGGTCTGAAGCATAATCTCTATTTAAAATAAGAAGTTAAATTTGCGTGTCTTACTTTGGAAGATCCCCCCAGACTCCACATTTCACGTATGCAGTTTTACTGTTGAAAAGCAGCCACCTCCCAGGGATGAGGTGACAGCCAGCTGGCCCACAGCCCTATGACTGTAGGGTGGGGAACCTTTGCCTGAAAGTTACTAAGCTAAATTTTGCCTGGTTGTGTTCACATTTTTCACAGCGAATCAAAGGGCTTTATGATCCTCAGTTTCTTAATGAAATGTTTTAGAAAGAAGCAAACCATTACTGCTCTTTTCAAAAACACATGCGTAGGAAAACCGGCTGTAGTATAGTTCCAGCATTTGCTTCAGTTCTTTGCCAGTAACTCTTAAGAAGAGCTCCTGTTTAAAAAGGCTTCCAGAAGCCACGTCCATTAGGATACCATTTTTTATTTAGAATGAAATCATGTGAGTATTCTGTATCGCATAAGCCAAAATTATTTAATGCAGACTTTCTGAGTCCTTAGTGCTATGTCGAGTGTTGTGAGAAAGGGATTCAGAAGCACAGAGGAGCATCTCGGCCCATAAAGGGCAAACACACAAAGTTTGGTCACCCAGGAGTGATACGGACACTGCTTAAGTAGTGACTTCATTCATTCATTCAGGTTTTGTTTCATGCCTGTAGTGTGCCAGGTGTTTTTCTGAAAGCTGAGGCTATGAAATGAGTGAGGTGTATGTTCCCTCCTCATGAGGAACTCGCAGTCTAGTGGGAGAGATGGAAAGTGACTGGTAAGTGTAACACACTGACATAAAGGCCAGGTACAAACCCAGAACTGTGTGGGAGAGTCGAGGGAACGTTTCCTTTGGACTTCAAGGAGAGAATGGCCTTTGAGCTGAGTCTTTTATTCATTAGATGAAAGAGAGGAAGATCATTCCAGAGAGGAATAACTAAACTTAAAAACTGACAACTGTTTGGACCATAAGTATAAGCCCTAGGTAAGGAGAAAGAAAACTGACATTCTGCGATGCTCACTCCGTAACAGGCATCAAGCTAGGCTTTTATTGTGTTGCTTAATCCTCACAGTGATTCTGTGAGGTAGATTTTACTTCCACTTCAGGATATGGAAACTGAGGCTCAGGGTGTTAAAGAATTTGTCAAAGGTTACACAGTGAGGGACAGAGCCAGGACTGGAATTCCTAATTTAAAAGTGTAGTGAGCTTTTTTTTTTCTTTAACACTCTGTTTTGTTGTAGAAGTACTAAATAATACAAGATACTTCAGTTAAAAATTGCTTTCTGTGAAACAAATTCATATTTGATTGAGTTGCTTGGACTTGTATAATGAATATAGGCTATTTTTAAAAAATCAAGTGGTATTTATTTTACATTTATAAATGGGATATTTGCTAAAAATCGTGACCCATGAAAACATCCAGTAAGAACAGAGAATATGGAGACAGATTTAAGTGGGGGCACTTTAGGAAGTAAACAGGTGTGGACTTTTCTTGAGGCTGCAGCTTCAATATTTATTTAAATATAAAAGAAAAACATGCAGACATACAGCCAATTAAATATACATGATGCAAGGGGTGAAACAATTTTTGAATACTTAAATTTTACAAAGGGGAAACTAGAATTTTGAAGGCCTGTTAACAAAGATTGTTGTGTTATATTTAGAGAGACCACTATGGCAAGGGCATACACTGGACTGTAAGCTCCATAAGGGCAAGGATGTTTCTTTGTTTTGTTGTCAGCTTCAAGAGCGGTTCTGGGACATAGCAGATGCTCAGAAGTCTATTTCAGAAGGCCTTTGAGACAGAAAAGGGAGAACATTGATAGAGTACAGATGAAGTGCTTTAGGCATAGGGAATAATTTGTTAATGGATACGTTTTGGAAGAAAAGGAACAGTGGACAAAGGGGAATAGTCTGCTGGCACAGTTCAACAAATATGGGTACTGTTAATTTCTAAGGCTTCAGGGAGCTTTGAGAATTAAGAAAACAGTCTGTGCTCTTAAGGAGCTTCCAGTGTTAAAGAGTAAGTATCTGCTGTTAGCTGTCTACAACTGCCGTGTAACAGTTATCCCCAAAGATAGGGCTTAAGATGGCAATAAACATTTATTACCTCTCACAGGTTCTGTGAGTTAGGAGTTCAGGAGCAGATGGGCTCAGTGGTTTCAGGCTCAGGGGATCTCCAGAGATTGCAGTAATATGTCAGCTGGGTTGCAGTCCTCCAAAGGCTTGACTGAGGCTGGCAGATCCTCTGTCAGGGAAGCTAATCTATATGGCTGGCAAGTTGATGCCAGTATGGGGGGAGGTCTCCGTTTTTCTCTATGTTGGCCCCTCGACAGAGCTACTTCTGCCTGCCCCTGTGGCACGGCCACTGGCTTCCCCCTGAGCGAGTAATCTAGTAGACCACACCGTCTTTTATGACTTAGCTTCAGAAGTCACATACCATCCTTCTCCAGCATTCTGTAGGCCACTCGTTGCAGGAAGTGACTACATGGGGATGTAAATACCAGGAGGATGTAAATACCAGGAGGTGAGGGGTCAGCTTGGAGGCTGCCTGCCATAGTGGGAAGCACAGAAAAAGCTAAGTGTTGGAAGAAAGCACAGGGTGCTGGGGTAGGGGAGGGAGACGGGAGGGAGGACTCAGAGGAGGGAGAGATTACCTTTGGGATGATGAGGGAATTGGGAAAGTTTTCATTGTTTGAGTAGATAGTTGCAAATATTTATTGTGCGCTTACTGTGTGCCTTCCACATGGTAGGCTCAGTTATGGAGGTGGGGGCCATCTGAATGTTTTTAAGTAGCCTAGACCAGCATTGACACTAAGGACAAATATTTGATCTTTATGTATAAGGTGAAGGTGGAGTCATTTTTCTGATGTTGAAGAAAACAATCACTTATCAAAGAGATAGACAAGCAGTTACAGAGTGTAAGTAGTTAAGAGGATAAATACTAGAGCCAGGCCATCTGGGTTCGAGTCCTGGATCCACCGCTTGCCAGCTCTGTGTGTGGTACTGTGATACTTCTGCTGCTATATCTTCTCAGCGATTCACTAACTGTAAAACGGTGGTGATAATGATGCCTGCTTTATATTTTGCTCTGAGGATCGAAAAACTTAAATATGCCAAGTCCTTGGAACACCTTTACATGCATCATCATCATCATGATTATTTTTTGGCAGTAACACAGAACTGACATGAGTGAATGAGGTTGGAGGCAGAGATGAATGAATATAAAATGATGTATTCAGAAGGAGGCATTTAGATGTCAGTCATTGCTGCATCACTTTTTCCATTTCAGATACCTACATCTTGGTAGATTTTATTTTGCCAGTTAGAGTGAAAGCAGTGGTTTTATTAGTTGAACTCCACAGTTAAACGAGACCTCAGGAGGTACACAATTTGCCCATTAACAAATTGTTGACCAGGATATTTTTGCAGAAACTAACGCCTGTGGCATTAATGTGTCTCTGGTCAATAATGTGTTAAGGGTATCGCATACCCTCTTGTCCCTCTAAATTCCTAGGCCCTCTGTCTGCAGAATGGGTTTAGTCAGAAGCACTTCTTACAGTTTCACAGGCTTCAAGAGAGCTTAGAGGTGGATCTAGGCCCCAAAGTAAAAATACCTAGAATGAGAACTTTTGTGAGTCACACAAAACTGAGTCACAGAAGAATCTGCAAAATTCTTAAAGTTATTAACTTATCACTTTTGTGAAGAGGAAAGATAAGTGAACTCCACGTCGCTAAAGGTGTTGAAGCAGAAATTGATTGACCTGCCAGGGTGCCTTAGTTAGTTGCTATCGTTCATTGCTCAGTTGTGTATGACTCTTTGCAAGTCCATGGACTAGAGCCTGTCAGGCTCCTCTGTTCATGGAATTCTCCAGGCAAGAATGCTGGAGTGGGTTGCCATGCTGTCTCCCCAGGGAGCTTCCCTGACCCAGGGATCAAACCTGGGTCTCCTGCATTGCAGGCAGATTCTTTACCATCTGAGCCCACCAGGGTGCCTTGGGTGGAGCTAATTGCTTAAGTTGCCTTCAGTTCTGCGGTTCAGTGACTCTAGTCCAACTCGCATTGTTTAGTTGAAGGGAGGCTCTGAGAGATTAAATGATTTGAAGTTCGACCACCGTCTAGTGGCTGCGCTGGAGCAGTTCCTCACCCTTTGTTTAAGACAGGCTCACACAGCAGTAACTAAAGGCCTACAGAATCCTAGGAAGACAGAGTTGTGAAAAATTTTTTTTTCCTTTTCTTCAGATCCTATATTTTTCCTTTTGTGGTATATTTGATTCATTTGCTTCTTCACTTACTCTTTTTAATAAGCATTAAGAAATCATTCCCTGTATAAATGAGTACAAGTAATCAGTAATTTGGGTAGCTCATTTTAAAATCTGGAGTGTATCCTCTGTTTGTTACTGAATTTGAAAACAGGTGGGCTATTTTCAGGTTTTTGACCTCTGAAATTGTGAGAATTAAAGGTCAGTTTGGTTTTCTGAAAAATCTTTGTTTTGGTATCAAAATTAAAAGTGAAAGTAAAGTCACTCAGTCGTGTCTGACCCTTTGCGACCCCATGGACTGTAGCCTACTAGGCTCCTCTGTCCATGGGATTTTCCAGGGAATAGTACTGGAGTGGATTGCCATTTCCTTCTCTGGGGGATCTTCCCAACCCAGGGATCTCCCGCATTGAACCCGCATTGTAGACAGACGCTTTACCGTCTGAGCCACCAAGGAAGTCAAATTAAAAGTATCCCGGGTATAATTTGGAAAAAAAAAAAAATTCTAAACTTCCTGTCCAGAGAGAGTAAAATAGTGAGGTAGCATGTCAAGAGTAAGGGCAGGAGCAGAGCTGTACTAACAGTTATCAGTTGTGTAACCCTAGACTCACCACCTGACCGTCTGTGACTCGCTTTCCTCATCTGTAATGTGGAGTTAATAATTCTTAAAACATGAGGTGGTTATGAGCATGGAGAAATGTAAAGGCGAGTAACAGTGACGTGTGCTGTATTAGTCACCGTGTTGCCTCATTAATCCTCCCACCAGCTCTGTGAAGTAAGTAGCAGCACCATTTTGCAGATGACGGTACAGAAGCTGGGAGAGATGAACTAAGTTACCACAGTCGAGACTGGAACTCAGGTCTGGCTGTGAGTTAAAGATGGTGACTCCCCACCGTTATATGTTGTTGTTCAGTCCCAAGTCCTGTGCCTCCAGTAAATGTTTGTTCCTTTTCACTTTCTTTTGTATGTTTAGTGAAAATGCCTATACTGTGAGAATTTTTTATGGTAGTAATCACAGTGTTACAGCTCTCAAAATATTCTTTGGAATATTCCTTATATGCATTCAGTATCTGACTGCCATTCCTGAAATGGAAAGCTATAATGGTGACTTCACTTCAGTTGCACAGTAAATACTTACTAAATAAGGGCATACCAAAATATCCAAAGTAAAATTTTTTGGTCAGTGTTTCAATATCTTTGTAACTGTAAATGGTGTAAGTTATGCCAGAGTCTCTTAATCGTGGTTAATTTGTACATATTTTCACTACCACAGAATTGACAGGAATGTGGAAATTTGCCCTCTCATACTTTAGGACACGCCATATTGCATGTTGGAATTAGAATGGTGTTATCGTAGTTGAAACTGCCTTTATCGTTGATTTTATATTTTATTAAATGATGGATATCTTTAAAGTCTTTTAAAATTTGCCACATATATGTTGTCTTGGCTTTTTTTTTTTAAGGTAGAGATAGGGAAAGAACTGAGAAATGGAGAGTTTGGGCTATTTTCTTTTTTATTCTTGATACATGTTATAATCACTTTCTATGAACAGTCACTTGAACTGAAGCTTCCATTCAGGGACCATTACATTCTTTAATTCTTACATACCAGCTTAATGCCCTGAGGTCATGCAGTGAAGGCAAATATGTCGTGGTGTTTTAAATTATATTTTATGGATTCAGCTAATCATTTCACATCATCTTGTTGATATTTCCTTTCTCTTCAGATTTTTTTTTTTTTTTCCCCTGGGCTGGGGGTGTGTGGGGTGTGTGGTACTGGAATAGGAATAATAGGGAGCCAAGAATATAATGAGATCATAGGCTAGTAATTTGAAATTAAATAAATTTAAAAATATTTCCTTTACTTAGTAGAAGTTCGTAGGATGATGTGGTTCATATGTGTGATATCTGTCATGAATCTTTGTATGCATTGAATGAGTTCTCTGTTTAATCATGTTCATGACTCAGTCACTCTGGAGCATAATTGACCTCCCCCTCGCCCCTCTTTTGGCTTCACCTGAAAGCTGATTCTGAAGGTGAACCTAGCAGAAACAGTGTGCGTGAAAACTGGGTATGACTTGTAGAGTTTGGACAAGCTATTCATGACGTTTTATTTTCAACGAGTTTAATAACCTGTTGGGTGCCTAAATAAAACTGAGTTAATTATAGTGTAACCTTTTGTTCTATTTGGAGAGTGTTAAGGGATTTTTGAATACCCTCCAAAATTCACCTTCATCAAGTGAGCTTAGAAAGCTCTTTCTAGAGCAGGAATTCTCAAAACTTTATTTGCATGACAGTTCCTCCTCCTTCTGGCCACTCTTTTTTTTTTTTTTAAAGCCTAGTAGATTTTCCCTGCTGTTTGGAGATAGAAGTGATGAGTTTTAGAGTTGAATGCACCTGTTTTCAACTGTGGCTCTACTGCTCATTGGCTTTGTGATCTTGGGCAAGGGAATTAATCTTTGTCAATCTCTTGTTTCCTCGTAGAACAGATGTAAGGGGTAAATAAAGTTACGTGTAAAGCATTTAGCACATAATAGGCATTTAATTCTTTTTAAAAATTTAATTTAAAAATTAAATTTTTTAAAAATTTAATTTAAAAAATTAAATTTTTAAAATTAATTTAAAAAATTAAATTTTTTAAAATTTAATTTAAAAAATTAAATTTTTAAAAATTTAATTTAAAAAAATTAAATTTTTAAAAATTTAATTTAAAAAAATACCCAGAATTTTTCTTTTGTAGCACAAGTCCCAATTGCAGCTAAATCGTTGTGTAGTTATTTTATGTTTTTCTTCTTGTAAACTTCACCAGGCTGTCTCTTCATGACTCTGTTCCTGGCATGCAGCATAGTGATTGGCAGGGCATATGATAAATGCTCAGTAAATGCTTGTTGAATGAATGAAAGTAAAGTGGCAATGTTTCTTCCGGTTAATCAGGTCAGAGCTTTGGAGTCATCTTCTCTTTCTTTCCCACTTCACATTCACTCCATTGGCAAATCCTCTTAGCTTCTTCTGTATGCATGATCTGATCACTTCTTACCACCTCCCTTGTCTAAGCCATCTATATTACTATCCTGTGGCTGCTATAACAAATTACCAGAAACTTGGTGTCTTAAAAAGACAGTGCATAATTATTTTCTCACAGCTCTGAAGGTCAGATGTCTAAAACCAGTTTCACTGGGCTGAAATCAAGGTGTCAGCCGCAGAGCTGCAGTCCTTCTAGAAGTCTTAGGGGAGTCTGTTCCTCACCTCTTCCAGCTTCTGGTGACTGCTGGCATTCCTTGGCTTGAGGTGGTGTCTCTTCAGTCTTCAGGGCCAGCATTTTCAAACGTCTCTCTGCACGTCTTCTCCTCTGTTTGTCCCATCTCTCCTTGCCTCATTTATAAAGAAATTGCATTTAAGGCTCACCCAGATAATCCAGGATAATTGCTCCATCTCAAGATCCTTGGCTTAATCACGGCTGCAAAGATCAGCCTCCTTTTCTAACATATAAGTTCCAGTGTTAGGATATGAAGGATGTGGATATCTCTCATGGTACCATTTTCAGTCTACTGCATTCTGCCCTTTGAACCTCAAAGATTCATATTTGTCCCACAAGCAAAATACATTCATCCCATTCTGGCATTCCAGAGTCCCAACTCATTGCAGCATCAAGTCCAGAATCTCATCTAAATCAGGTAGAGGTGAGACTCTGGGTGTGATCCATCTTGGGGAAAAATTTTTATCTTTGGGCCTGGGAAACTAGAAAACGAGTTATGTGTTCCCAAAATACAGTGGTGGGACATGCAAAATATTACTGTCATGGACATTCCCAAATCCAAAAAGGAGATACAAGGAATAAGTGTGTCACTGGTCCCATGCAGTTTCAGAATTCAGCAGGGAAAATTTCTCAGGTTGCAATGCCTGGAAGTAATCTTGTGTGGCTAGGGACCCTGCCCTCTGGGCCTGTGGCTTTGGCTTCTGGGCCCAGTCTCAGTTCTTAGAGTTATCCTTACTTTTTCTTGAAGGGTAAGTAGTGCATCTTTTCAACTGAGTAGTTCTATGGTAGTTAAATTGCCTGTAGAATTTTGGTAGTCCGACAGTCTTTCTTTTACTTTATTCTCTTTCTGCCCCTTTCAGGCCAAGCTGGCAGTGTTTCTGCTGATAAAACATTCTCAGAAACCTTTTGAGTCTCCTGTGTATATCTCAGGGATTCTTGTCATAAGACAAGAAGGTCCTCCAATCTCATATTGCTGCCTAGCTTCTGCTTAGGTGGCTGGGTGAGGGGTCCCCGAGTCATATGTGTAATCTCTCAGCACTAATGACAGGTTATCCAGACACACTCTTGGCTTTTCCTCCATAGCAGTGCTTTCTTAATAGGGTATCTCCTAATTTTAGCATTTTTGTGATCTAGACAAGCTTAGAATTTCCCAAATCATCATGTCCTGATTTCTTTTAACATTTCGCCCATCTGTTTATCTTTCCTCTTGCATTTTGCCATCAGATAAGATCAGATCAGTCGCTCAGTCGTGTCCGACTCTTTGCGACCCCATGAACTGCAGCACGCCAGGCCTCCCTGTCCATCACCAACTCCCGGAGGTCACTCAGACTCACATCCATTGAGTCAGTGATGCCATCCAGCCATCTCATCCTCTGTCGTCCCCTTCTCCTCCTGACCCCGATCCCTCCCAGCATCAGAGTCTTCTCCAGTGAGTCAACTCTTCGCATGAGGTGGCCAAAATACTGGAGTTTCAGCTTTAGCATCATTCCTTCCAAAGAAATCCCAGGGCTGATCTCCTTCAGAATGGACCGGCTGGATCTCCTTGCAGTCCAAGGGACTCTCAAGAGTCTTCTCCAACACCACAGTTCAAAAGCATCAATTCTTCGGCGCTCAGCCTTCTTCACAGTCCAGCTCTCACATCCATACATGACCACAGGAAAGACCATAGCCTTGACTAGGCGAACCTTTGTTGGCAAAGTGATGTCTCTGCTTTTGAATATGCTATCTAGGTTGGTCATAACTTTCCTTCCAAGGAGTAAGCGTCTTTTAATTTCATGGCTGCAGTCACCATCTGCAGTGATTTTGGAGCCCAGAAAAAGAAAGTCTGACACTGTTTCCACTGTTTCTCCATCTATTTCCCATGTAGTGATGGGACCGGATGCCATGATCTTCGTTTTCTGAATGTTGAGCTTTAAGCCAACCTTTTCACTCTCCACTTTCACTTTCATCAAGAGGCTTTTTAGCCCCTCTTCACTTTCTGCCATAAGGGTGGTGTCATCTGCATATCTGAGGTTATTGATATTTCTCCTGGCAATCTTGATTCCAACTTGTGTTTCTTCCAGTCCAGCATTTCTCATGATGTACTCTGCATATAAGTTAAATAAACATGGTGACAATATACAGCCTTGACGTACTCCTTTTCCTATTTGGAACCAGTCTGTTGTTCCATGACCAGTTCTAACTGTTGCTTCCTGTCCTGCATACAGATTTCTCAAGAGGCAGATCAGGTGGTCTGGTATTCCCATCTCTTTCAGAATTTTCCACAGTTTATTGTGATCTACACAGTCAAAGGCTTTGGCATAGTCAATAAAGCAGAAATAGATGTTTTTCTGGAACTCTCTTGCTTTTTCCATGATCCAGCGGATGTTGGCAATTTGATCTCTGGTTCCTCTGCCTTTTCTAAAACCAGCTTGAACATCAGGAAGTTCACGGTTCACATATTGCTGAAGCCTGGCTTGGAGAATTTTGAGCATTACTTTACTAGCATGTGAGATGAGTGCAATTGTGCGGTAGTTTGAGCATTCTTTGGCATTGCCTTCTTTGGGATTGGGATGAAAACTGACCTTTTCCAATCTTGTGGTCACTGCTGAGTTTTCCAGATTTGCTGGCATATTGAGTGCAGCACTTTCACAGCATCATCTTTCGGGATTTGGAATAGCTCCACTGGAATTCCATCACCTCCACTAGCTTTGTTCGTAGTGATGCTTTCTAAGGCCCACTTGACTTCACATTCCAGGATGTCTGGCTCTAGGTCAGTGATCACACCATCATGATTATCTGGGTCGTGAAGATCTTTTTTGTATAGTTCTTCTGAGTATTCTTGCCACCTCTTCTTAATATCTTCTGCTTCTGTTAGGTCCATACCATTTCTGTCCTTTATCGAGCCCATCTTTGCATGAAATGTTCCTTTGGTATCTCTGATTTTCTTGAAGAGATCCCTAGTCTTTCCCATTCTGTTGTTTTCCTCTATTTCTTTGCATTGATCGCTGAAGAAGGCTTTCTTATCTCTTCTTGCTATTCTTTGGAACTCTGCATTCAGATGTTTATATCTTTCTTTTTCTCCTTTGCTTTTCGCTTCTCTTCTTTTCATAGCTATTTGTAAGGCCTCCCCAGACAGCCATTTTGCTTTTTTGCATTTCTTTTCCATGGGGATGGTCTTGATCCCTGTCTCCTGTACAATGTCACGAACCTCATTCCATAGTTCATCAGGCACTCTATCAGATCTAGGCCCTTAAATCTATTTCTCACTTCCACTGTATACTCATAAGGGATTTGATTTAGGTCATACCTGAATGGTCTAGTGGTTTTCCCTACTTTCTTCAATTTCAGTCTGAATTTGGCAATAAGGAGTTCATGGTCTGAGCCACAGTCAGCTCCTGGTCTTGTTTTTGCTGATTGTATAGAGCTTCTCCATCTTTGGCTGCAAAGAATATAATCAATCTGATTTCGGTGTTGACCATCTGGTGATGTCCATGTATAGAGTCTTCTCTTGTGTTGTTGGAAGAGGGTATTTGCTATGACCAGTGCGTTCTCTTGGCAAAACTCTATTAGCCTTTGCCCTGTTTCATTCCGTATTCCAAGGCCAAATTTGCCTGTTACTCCAGGTGTTTCTTGACTTCCTACTTTTGCATTCCAGTCCCCTATAATGAAAAGGACATCTTTTTTGGGTGTTAGTTCTAAAAGGTCTTGTAGGTCTTCATAGAACCGTTCAACTTCAGCTTCATCAGTGTTACTGGTTGGGGCATAGACTTGGATTACTGTGACATTGAATGGTTTGCCTTGGAAACGAACAGAGATCATTCTGTTGTTTTTGAGATTGCATCCAATCTCATTTGCACTGCATTTGGGACTCTTTTGTTGACCATGATGGTCACTCCATTTGTTCTGAGGGATTCCTGCCCGCAGTAGTAGATATAATGGTCATCTGAGTTAAATTCACCTATTCCAGTCCATTTTAGTTCGCTAATTCCTAGAATGTCGACATTCAGTCTTGCCATCTCTTGTTTGACCATTTCCAATTTGCCTTGATTCGTGGACCTGACATTCCAGATTCCTATGCAATATTGCTCTTTACAGCATCGGACTTTGCTTCTATCACCAGAAAGAATGAAGGGATGGAGCCAAAGCATTTTGCCATAAGCAACAAGAAAAAACCAGGTCGCACCTTTCAACTTGTTGCTTGAAAATCTCCTTAAGCTAAATACTGACATTCATTGCTTATCCTTGCTAAATATCCAACTTCTCCTTTTCACACAACTCCTGGACAGAGTTCACATAAGTTTTTTTTTTTTTGGCCACTATCTAAAAAGGATTGTTTTGCCTTTGGTTCTTAATAGTGTTCCTCATTTTCTTCTGAGCTCTCACCAGAAGCACTTTTAATGTTTGTTTTTTTACCAGCTTTCTGTTTATGATGACATATGTATTCTATTAAATGAGATAGACTTTATTTGTTGTGCTTCTCACTTCCTCCTGAGCTCTTACCAGGAATGTTTTCAACATCCATATTTCTACGAACAGTCTGTTTAAAGCAGTCTAGGCTCTAATGGAGAAGGCAGTGGCCACCCACTTCAGTACTCTTGCTTGGAAACTCCCATGGACGGAGGAGCCTGGTGGGCTGCAGTCCATGGGGTCACCAAGAGTTGGACATGACTGAGCGACTTCACTTTCACTTTTCACTTTCACGCTTTGGAGAAGGAAATGGCAACCCACTCCAGTGTTCTTGCCTGGAGAATCCCAGGACGGAGGAGTCTGGTGGGCTGCCGTCTATGAGGTCGCACAGAGTCGGACACGATTGAAGCGACTTAGCAGCAGCAGCAGCAGCAGGCTCTTTAGCTTCTCAGAGTCTTTCCAGCTTCCATGCAGTATTCAGTTTCAAAGTCCTATTCCATATTTTAAAGAATTTGTCATAGTAGCACCCTACTTCAAGATACCAAAATCTGCATCAGTCAGTGTTCAACCAGAGAAACAGAACCAGTAGGAGATTAAGGGATTTAGTGTAAGGGTTTATTGAGAAACCTGTGTGCAGGTCAGGAAGCAACAGTTAGAACTGGACATGGAACAACAGACTGGTTCCAAATAGGAAAAGGAGCATGTCAAGGCTGCATATTGTCACCCTGCTTATTTAACTTATATGCGGAATACATCATGAGAAATGCTGGGCTGGAAGAAGCACAAGCTGGAATCAAGATTGCTGGGAGAAATATCAATAACCTCATATGCGGATGACACCACCCTTATGGCAGAAAGTGACCATCACTAAAAAGCCTCTTGATTAAAGTGAAAGAGGAGAGTGAAAAAGTTGGCTTAAAGCTCAACATTTAGAAAACTAAGATCATGGCATCCAGTCCCATCACTTTACAAAAATAGATGGGGAAACAGTGTCAGACTTTATTTTTCTGGGCTCCAAAATCACTGCAGATGGTGATTGCAGCCATGAAATGAAAAGATGCTTACTCCTTGGAAGGAAAGTTATGACCAACCTAGATAGCGTATTCAAAAGCAGAGACATTACTTTGCCTACAAAGGTCCGGCTAGTCAAGGCTGTGGTTTTCCCAGTGGTCATGTATAGATGTGAAAGCTGGACTGTGAAGAAGGCTGAGCACCGAAGAATTGATGCTTTTGAACTGTGGTGTTGGAAAAGACTCTTGAGAGTCCCTTGGACTGCAAGGAGATCCAACCAGTCCATTCTAAAGGAGATCAGTCCTGGGTGTTCATTGGAAGGACTGATGCTAAAGCTGAAGCTCCAATACTTTGGCCACCTGATTCGAAGGGTTGACTCATTGGAAAAGACTCTGATGCTGGGAGGGATTGGGGGCAGGAGGAGAAGGGGATGACAGAGAATGATATGGCTGGATGGCATTACCGACTCAATGGATGTGAGTTTGAGTGAACTCTGGGAGTTAGTGATGGATGGGGAGGCCTGGCGTGCTGTTGGTCATGGAATCGCAAAGAGTTGGACACAACTGATCGACTGAACTGAACTGATTCCTTACGGGGTTGTGGTGGCTGGCTAGGCAACTGGAACATTCATAGGCTAGACTGTCAAGAAGGACAGATTGGGTCTCTCAGGAGAAACTGAAGTTGGTATCCACAGGTGAGATTTCTCCTTCTGAGAAACCTGCTCTTAAGGCCTTTTATCTGATGGATTCAGGCCCACCTGGATCATCTAGAATAATCTCCTTTCCTTTAAGTCAACTGATTATGAATGTTAATCACATTTGCAAAATACCTTCAAAAGCAACACTTAGATTGGTGTTTGAATAACTGGGGACCTTAGCCTAACCAAGTAGACAGAACTCTGCATGTGTGCACGCCTAATCGTGTCCGACTCTTTGCGACCCTATGGACTGTAGCCTGGTAGGCTCCTCTGTCCATGGGATTTTCCAGGCAAGAATACTGCAGTGGATTGCCATTTCCTTCTCCAGGGGATCTTCCCTGGCCAAGGATTGAAACTGCATCTCCTTCGTCTCCTGCATTGGCAGGCGGATTCTTTACCACTGAGTCATCTGGGAAGTTCATACACAACTGACCATCACTGTATTATTGTTATCTCTTGCCTAGATTATTGCAGTAGCTTCCTTTGAACTTGACTCCCTGCTTCCGCCCTTGACTTCTTATGCTGTGCTGTCCACATACATCTTAGGTCTTATGATTTGCTCTCCAGAGTCAGTTTCATGATCGCCCTCGCCCTTTGCTCACTGTGCAGCAGCCCCACTGGATTCCTCGCTGTTACTAGGTTGTACTAGGTCTTTGTGTTGGCTGTTCCTCTGCCTGAAATCCCGATCCCTGGATCTTCACATGGTTTACTTCCTTACTCTTTTCAGATTTTTGCTCAGATGTCACATTTTTAGACATCATGTATAAAAAAGCCACTTTACTCCCAAAGCCCAGGCATTCCCGATTTCCCTTACCCTGCTTCACTTTCTCCACAGAACTGTTCAGCCCGTGGCGTCTGTCTGTCTGTCTGTCGTCTGTCTCCTGCCACTAGATGATAGTCTCCACAAGGGCAGCTACCTTGTTTTGTTTATTGTTGTTTCCTAAGTGCCATCAGTACTTGGCATGTAGTAGGTGCTTCATAAATATTTTTTGAATGAAAAAATGAAGGAATGGATATTTTCATTTATACCTTCCCTCTCATGTGGTATTTAACATAGTTGATCACTTTCTTTCTTGAACCATTTTCTATTCTTGCTATGACATTATGAGGGCTTCCCGGGTGGCTCAGCAGTAAAGACTATGTGCCTGCCAGTGCAGGAGACCGTGGTTCGATCCCTGGGTGGTTAAGACCCCCTGGAGAAGGAAGTGGCAACCCACTCCAGTATTCTTGCCTGGGAAAGCCCCATGGATAGGGGAGCCTTGAGGGCTACTAGTTCTTCACCTAATACTTTGTCCCTTCTTTCTACCTCTCCTGCAGTTGTTTCTCAGCCTCTTACTAGCTCTTCTTCACCCTGACCCAAGTGTGGGATTTTCTCAGGACTCTGGCTCAAACCCTCAAACCTCTTACTCTCTCTATAAGAGATCTTATCTAGTTCCATAGCTTTAAATACCAACTATATGCTGATGATTCCCAAATGTGTCTATCTTTTTTAATACAAATCACTTTGCCACTTTTACTTGGATGTCTCACAGACATCTCAAATTTACATTTCAAACTAAACTTTTAACCTTCCTTTCCTCTTGTCAGAGTTGTTCCTACTCCAGTGTTCTCATTCATTTCTGTGAATGGTTCTTCTGTCTACATAAGTTACATAAGCCAGAATTCAGAGGGTCAACTCTGACATATTCTTGTATCCTTTGATCCATTCCATCATCAATTTCTATTAATAATCACTCTATAAATATTATCTCATTTGTCAACTTCTCATTTCTTCTACTGAAGCCACTCTAATCCAAGTCATGCCCTTTCCAGGACCACTTCAATAAATTCTTGGCTAATTTTCCTGCTTACATCCTTCCCTCTAACCATAATCATTTCTCCACACCGAAGCCCAAGTTTCAAATGCAAGTCTAATCATATCACCAGTCCTTGTTCCCTATCCTTTCTCTGTCTATAGGTTCCAATCAGATCAGATCAGATTAGTCGCTCAGTCGTGTCCGACTCTTTGCGACCCCATGAACCGCAGCACGCCAGGCCTCCCTGTCCATCACCAGCTCCCGGAGGTCACTCAGACTCACACCCATCAAGTCAGTGATGCCATCCAGCCATCTCATCCTCTGTTGTCCCCTTCTCCTCCTGCCCTCAATCCCTCCCAGCATCAGAGTCTTCTCCAATGAGTCAACTCTTCGCATGAGGTGGCCAAAATACTGGAGTTTCAGCTTTAGCATCATTCCTTCCAAAGAAATCCCAGGATTGATCTCCTTCAGAATGGACTGATTGGATCTCCTTGCAGTCCTAGGGATTCTCAAGAGTCTTCTCCAACACCACAGTTCAAAAGCATCAATTCTTCGGCGCTCAGCCTTCTTCACAGTCCAGCTCTCACATCCATACATGAACACAGGAAAGACCATAGCCTTGACTAGGCGAACCTTTGTTGGTAAAGTAATGTCTCTGCTTTTGAATATGCTATCTAGGTTGGTCATAACTTTCCTTCCAAGGAGTAAGCGTCTTTTAATTTCATGGCTGCAGTCACCATCTGCAGTGATTTTGGAGCCCAGAAAAATAAATTCTGACACTGTTTCCACTGTTTCTCCATCTATTTCCCATGTAGTGATGGGACCAGATGCCATGATCTTTGTTTTCTGAATGTTGAGCTTTAAGCCAACCTTTTCACTCTCCACTTTCACTTTCATCAAGAGGCTTTTTAACCCCTCTTCACTTTCTGCCATAAGAGTGGTGTCATCTGCATATCTGAGGTTATTGATATTTCTCCTGGCAATCTTGATTCCAACTTGTGTTTCTTCCAGTCCAGCATTTCTCATGATGTACTCTGCATATAAGTTAAATAAACATGGTGACAATATACAGCCTTGACGTACTCCTTTTCCTATTTGGAACCAGTCTGTTGTTCCATGTCCAGTTCTAACTGTTGCTTCCTGACCTGCATACAGATTTCTCAAGAGGCAGATCAGGTGGTCTGGTCTTCCCATCTCTTTGAATTTTCCACAGTTTATTGTGATCTACACAGTCAAAGGCTTTGGCATAGTCAATAAAGCAGAAATAGATGTTTTTCTGGAACTCTCTTGCTTTTTCGAAGATCCAGCGGATGTTGGCAATTTGATCTCTGGTTCCTCTGCCTTTTCTAAATCCAGCTTGAACATCAGGAAGTTCACGATTCACATATTGCTGAAGCCTGGCTTGGAGAATTTTGAGCATTACTTTACTAGCGTGTGAGATGAGTGCAATTGTGCGGTAGTTTGAGCATTCTTTGGCATTGCCTTTCTTTGGGATTGGGATGAAAACTGACCTTTTCCAATCTTGTGGTCACTGCTGAGTTTTCCAGATTTGCTGGCATATTGAGTGCAGCAGTTTCACAGCATCATCTTTCAGGATTTGGAATAGCTCCACTGGAATTCCATCACCTCCACTAGCTTTGTTCGTAGTGATGCTTTCTAAGGCCCATTTGACTTCACATTCCAAGATGTCTGGCTCTAGGTCAGTGATCACACCATCATGATTATCTGGGTCGTGAAGCTCTTTTTTGTACAGTTCTTCTGTGTATTCTTGCCACCTCTTCTTAATATCTTCTGCTTCTGTTAGGTCCATACCATTTCTGTCCTTTATCGAGCCCATCTTTGCATGAAATGTTCCTTTGGTATCTCTAATTTTCTTGAAGAGATCCCTAGTCTTTCCCATTCTGTTGTTTTCCTCTAATTCTTTGCATTGATCGCTGAAGAAGGCTTTCTTATCTCTTCTTGCTATTCTTTGGAACTCCGCATTTAGATGTTTATATCTTTCCTTTTCTCCTTTGCTTTTCGCTTCTCTTCTTTTCACAGCTATTTGTAAGGCCTCCCTAGACAGCCATTTTGCTTTTTTGCATTTCTTTTCCATGGGGATGGTCTTGATCCCTGTCTCCTGTACAATGTCATGAACCTCATTCCATAGTTCATCAGGCACTCTGTCTATCAGATCTAGGCCCTTAAATCTATTTCTCACTTCCACTGTATAATAGGTTCCAAACAGATAACTTATATGAATGGAATTGGATGGGTCAGAGGTTTTATACGGAGTGGTAGGAACTACTGCATTTGGAGAGAAGAACGTGCCCTGTCTAGAGAGGGCAGCTGGTACTCACTGTTGATGTACTCTTGGCACTTGGGAAATATAGATCCAGAGTTGCTGAACTTCTGATTTTTTTCTCCAGGGGAGCCAGAAGTCTGGATTTTTTTAAATTGTGAATTTACTCTATATTAAAATGTTGACAACCAATTTGAATTGAAAAATTTTCTTTACTTAGGAATACATTTAATGAAAAATATAAAAAAACTTTTACATTGAAAATCACAAAACATGGCTGAGAAAAATTAAAGAAGACCCAAATAAGTGGAGATGTACCATGTTAATGACTTGAAAGACCCAGTGTTGTTAAACAGTCCAATAGTCCCAAAATAATCTATTAAGATGCAATATGTTTATAGACTAAATTCCTGAAGGCTTCTTTTTTGGGTATGTGTGTGGAAATTGACATGCTGAATCTAAAATATGTGAAACTGTGAAGAATTTACAATAGCCAAACTATTTAGAAGTGGGAGAATAAACTTAGAGGACTTAAATTACCTGATTTCAGGACTTACTGTATAACTAGAGTAATCAAGACACTGTGCTATTGGTATTAAAAAAACATGTTGATCATTGACCACAATAGAGTCTTGAAAGGGACATATATGATCAGTTGATTTTTCAGCAAAGGCCAAAACATAATTCAGCGGGGAAAGGATAGTCTTGTCAACAAATGTTTCTGAAGCAGTTGGATGGGTATTTGTATGTAAAGAAATGTCTTAATCCCTGTCTGACACTATGCAGAAGAATTAATTTGAAGTGACTCATAAACCTAAATATACAAACTGAAGCCATAAAATGTATAGGCAAAATTATAAGAGAAAATCTTTGTGGCCTTGAAATAGGCAAAGATTGTTTTAGGACCCAGAAAGCTCTAACCAACCATAGAAGAAAAAAATTGGTTAAGTCAGACCTTTACCAAAAGTAAAACTTTCTGTTCTACAAAATACGTTGTAAGAAAATGAAAAGGTAGATCACAGACTGGAAGGAAATATTACAAACACACATATGCTGCATATGTACACACACACACACACCTATGACTTGAATCCAGAATGTATAAAACATTTAAAAATTCAGTAATGTAACAAATGGCCCAGTTAAAAATGAGCAGAAGTTTGAATAGACCCTTCACAGAAGAAAATATACTTGAATGTCTGAAAGCATATGAATAGGTGCCCAACATCATTAGTTACCAGAGAAATAAAAAATTAAAAACACAGTGAGATACCACTTCATACCCACAAGAGTAGCTAAAATTTAAAAAAAAAAAAAAAATTCCAAGTATTGATGAGGATTTGAAAAGCTAGAATTAATCTCTGTTGCTGGTGGGAGCATGAAATGGTACAACCACTTTGGAAAACAACTGGTCAGTTTCTCCTCAAGTTAAACACGTACTTACCATGCAACCCAGCCATTTTGCACTTTGGTGTTTATTAAAGAGAAATGAAACCATATTCACAGAAAGACACATTAATTTTCATAGTACCTAATAGCCAAAAAACTGTAAACAGTCCAAATGCCATCATCAGAAGGTCAATAGATAAACCAATAGATAAAACAGTGGATTATCAGTTTATGCAACAATGTGAGTGAATCTCAAAAACATGTTGAGTGAAAGTAAGAAACGAAAGAGAACTTACTGTATGGTTTCATTTATATTGAAGTTTTAGAATAGGTGAAACTAATTTATAGTAACGAAAATTAGGTCAGTGGTTGGCCCAGTGATGAGTGTGGAGACTGCAAATGACATGAGGGACGATGGGAATGTTTTTTCTTGCTTAGGCGTGGTGACAGCACAATAGTGTACATTTGTCAAAACTCATTGAACTTCTTGGAAATGTACACTTCAAATGTGTGCATTTTATTGTGAGTAAATTATGCCTCAGAGTTTATTTAAAAAATACTGTACAGGTCAACACTCTGGACTAGACAAAAGTTGTTTGCCTGCCAAATTTGGTTGAGGTCAGCCAGTTTCTAACAGCTGATCTCTACCCCCACCCACACATGCACTGCAGGAGTGCCTGGCCTGTAATAGGCCTTCACATTTGTTTAAGGAGTTGCAGCTCCATTGTAAGAAAATATCCCATCCTTCAGCCTCCTGCAATTTTCTGACTCCAGTCATTGTACCTTGAGGACAGATCATATATACACGTATATGTGTGTATATATACATACACACACACATATGAAAATTATGTTTGGCACAAAAGCAGAAACTGGATAAGCTCTTCTTGCTTAGAGTCTGTTTCAGCTTCTATTTCTTTGTCTTGAGCATTTACACTCTGCCTGCAGTGCAGAAGAGGCAGGTTTGATCCCTGGGTCAGGAAGATTCCCTGGAGAAGGAAATGGCAACCCACTCCAGTGTTCTTGCCTGGGAAATCCCATGGACAGAGGGCCTGGCAAGCTACAGTCCATGGGGTTGCAAAAAAGTCAGACACGACTTAGTGACTAAACAACAAAGCAGAATTATTACATGTTTTTTCAACCAGAACTTTAAAAAGCACTAGTTACCATTCTGTGGTACCTTCCTTTGATAGTGCTGCTCTGAATTCTCCAAGTAACCTTCCTCCCCTTCCCTAGACTATGTCCTTGGCCATTTTAAAAGTTAGCCTGAGGCTTAACGTTACAGAAAAACTTTCCTTGTTCAGTACAGCCTCAAACTTGTTTTCACACTCTCCTCTCCCTGTGGTACCCTCTTATTACTTCTCTTTCTTTTTTGGCCAAGTCATGAGGTGTGCAGGGTATTAGTTCCCTGACCAGGGATCGAACCCCTGCCCCCTGCACCAAGTCCTACCTCTGGACTTACAGGGAATTTCTCATTTCTCTCTTTTTTTTTTTAACTTAACATTTCTTTTTTTCACCAAGACCTTTTCTTCCTGTTGACATTGTAGTTCACTGAGAGTGGGGAGGGGTAGCTGTACTATTTTCTCTGTGTATCTAAGATCTGTACCAAGTGGGTTTAATAACTAAAAGAATGTTGATGGTACATTCTACTGTGAAGGTAAATAACATGGAACTCAAAGCCCATAATGGTTAGAAGTACAGTACTTTAGATGCTGGACCTAGGTCTTTTCTCCACCTTTTCTTGGCATAAGCCCCTGGAAAGGAAGCCAGGGAGATTGAGAGTTGCCTCTATCTGATAATAGCCCAGAAACTTAAGAGGAGGCAGTTCCCACAGCAGCAATCTGAGTCCAGTAAGAGAGCTTAATGAACTGCCTGTACCTGTACAATTATAAGAGTTTGTCTCTGTTCTATCATAGGAGCTGATGAAAAGAAAGTTAATAGGAATATGAGAATGAGGAACAAAGAAGTGGGGATTGGAATTGCATAGTGTGTAATCTTGATAATTCCAGTTCTAGTTCAGTCGCTCAGTTGTGTCCAACTCTTTGCGACCCCATGAACTGCAGCACGCCAGGCCTCCCTGTCCATCACCAACTCCTAGAGTTCACTCAAACACATGTCCATTGAGTCAGTGATGCTATCCAGCCATCTCATCCTCTGTCATCCCCTTCTCCTCCTGCCCTCAATCTTTCCTAGCATCAGAGTCTTTTCAAATGAGTCAGCTCTTCGCATCAGGTGGCCAAAGTATTGGAGTTTCAGCTTCAGCATCAGTCCTTCCAGTGAATATTCAGGACCAATTTCCTTTAGGATGGACTGGTTGGATCTCCTTGCAGTTCCAAGGGACTCTTAAGAGTCTTTTCCAACACCAAAGCATCAATTCTTCGGCACTCAGCTTTCTTTATAGTCCAACTCTCACATCCATACATGACTACTGGAAAAACCATAGCCTTGACTAGACGGACCTTTGTTGACAAAGTAATGTCTCTGCTTTTCAATATGCTGCCTAGGTTGGTCATAACTTTCCTTCCAAGGAGTAAGCGTCTTTTCATTTCATGGCTGCAGTCACCATCTACAGTGATTTTGGAGCCCAGAAAAATAAAGTCAGCCACTATTTCCACTGTTTCCCCATCCATTTGCCATGAAGTAATGGGACCGGATGCCATGATCTTTGTTTTCTAAATGTTGAGCTTTAAGCCAACTTTTTCACTCTCCTCTTTCACCTTCGTCAAGAAGCTCTTTAGTTCGTCACTTTCTGCAATTAGGGTGGTGTCACCTGCATATCTGAGGTTATTGATATTTCTCCCAGCAATCTTGATTCCAGCTTGTGCTTCTTCCAGCCCAGCGTTTCTCATGATGTACTCTGCATATAAGTTAAATAAGCAGGGAGACAATATGCAACCTTGACGAACTCCTTTTCCTATTTGGAACCAGTCTGTTGTTCCATATCCAGTTCTGCTTCCTGACCTGCATACAGGTTTCTCAAGAGGCAAATCAGGTGGTCTGATATTCCCATCTCTTTCAGAATTTTCCACAGTTTATTGTGATCCACACAGTCAAAGGCTTTGGCATAGTCAATAAAGCAGAAATAGATGTTTTTCTGGGAACCCTCTTGCTTTTTCGATGATCCATCGGATGTTGGCAATTTGATCTCTGGTTCCTCTGCCTTTTCTCAAACCAGCTTGAACATCTTGAAGTTCACGGTTCATGTATTGCTGAAGCCTGGCTTGGAGAATTTTAAGCATTACTTTACTAGCGTGTGGGGTGAGTGGAATTCTGCGGTGGTTTGAGCATTCTTGGGCACTGCCTTTCTTTGGAATTAGAATGAAAACTGACCTTTTCCAGTTCTGTGGCCACTGCTGAGTTTTCCAAATTTGCTGGCATATTGAGTGCAGCACTTTCACAGCATCATCTTTCAGGATTTGAAATAGCTCAGCTGGAATTCCATCACCTCCACTAGCTTTGTTTATAGTGATGCTTCCTAAGGCCCACTTGATTTCACATTTCAGGATGTCTGGCTCTAGGTGAGTGATCACACCATCGTGATTATCTTGGTCGTGAAGATCTTTTTGTACAGTTCTTCTGTGTATTCTTGCCACCTCTTCTTAATATCTTCTGCTTCTGTTAGGTCCCTACCATTTCTGTCCTTTATTGAGCCCATCCTTACATGAAATGTTCCCTTGGTATCTAATTTTCTTGAAGAGATCCCTAGTCTTTCCCATTCTGTTGCTTTCCTCTATTTTCTTGCATTGATCGTTGAGGAAGGCTTTCTTAGAATCTCTCCTTGCTATTCTCTGGAACTCTGCATTCAAATGGATATATCTTTCCTTTTCTCCTTTGCTTTTCACTTCCCTTCTTTTCACAGCTATTTGTAAGGCCTCCTCAGACAGCCATTTTGCCTTTTTGCATTTCTTGGGGATGGTCTTGATTCCTGTCTCCTGTACAGTGTCACGAATTTCCATCCATAGTTCATCAGGCACTCTGTCTATCAGATCTAGTCCCTTAAATCTATGTCTCACTTCCACTGTATAATCATAAGGGATTTGATTTAGGTCATACCTGAATGGTCTAGTGGTTTTCTCCACTTTTTTCAAGTCTGAATTTGGCAATAAGGAATTCACGATCTGAGCCACAGTCAGCTCCCGGTCTTGTTTTTGCTGACTGTATAGTGGTTCTCCATCTTTGACTGCAAAGAATATAATCAGTCTCATTTCAGTGTCGACCATCCGGTGATGTCCATGTATAGAGTCTTCTCTTGTGTTGTTGGAAGAGGGTGTTTGCTATGACCAGTGCGTTCTCTTGGCAAAACTGTATTAGCCTTTGCCCTGCTTCATTCCGTATTCCAAGGCCAAATCGGCCTGTTACTCCAGGTGTTTCCTGACTTCCTACTTTGCATACCAGTCCCCTATAATGAAAAGGACATCTTTTTTGGGTGTTAGTTCTAGAAGGTCTTGTAGGTCTTCATAGAACCGTTCAACTTCAGCTTCTTCAGCGTTACTGGTTGGGGCATAGACTTGGATTACTGTGACATTGAATGGTTTGCCTTGGAAACGAACAGAGATCATTCTGTTGTTTTTGAGATTGCATCCAAGTACTGCATTTCGGACTCTTTTGTTGACTGTGATGACTACTCCATTTCTTCTAAGGGATTCCTGGCCGCAGTAGTAGATATAATGGTCATCTGAGTTAAATTCTCTCATTGCAGTCCATCTTAGTTCGCTGATTCCTAGAATGTTGATATTCACTTCTGCCATCTCCTGTTTGACCACTTCCAATTTGCCTTGATGCATGGACTTAACATTCCAAGTTCCTATGCAATATTGCTCTTTCCAGCATCGAACCTTGCTTCTATCACCAGTCCCATCCACAGCTGGGTATTCTTTTTGCTTTGCCTCCATCCCTTCATTCCTTCTGAGTTATTTCTCCTCTATCTCCAGTAGCATATTGGGCACCTACTGACCTGGGGAGATCATCTTCAGTGTCCTATCTTTTTGCCTTTTCATACTGTTCATGGGGTTCTCAAGGCAAGAATACTGAAGTGGTTTGCCATTCCCTTCTCCAGTGGACCACATTCTGTCAGAACTCTCCACCATTTTAACTTAGAAAGATCTGTTATACTTGTTTTCTGCTTATGCTTGTGCTAGAATTAGTATCATACTGAAGAAAGAGGACAGTGGTTTCTCTGCTTTTCAGAATATATTGTTTCACATCCCTATTATATTTGAAGGACTCAGAATCTTGTTTAGTTATTTCACTAAGATTAAATTTACTTTCTTTACAGATTCCCACTGACAGTTCACAAGTATTGCAGTTTCTCTATATCCTTACCAATGCTTGTTATTTTCTGTTTTGTTTTTTTTTTTTCTTAGTAGATATCCTAATGGTATCTCTGAGATGGTAGTCTTTTTACATATTTAGTGTTTTCATATATGATTGGTGGCATAATGTTGCCTCTGTAGTTATTATCACATTACTGTCCTCCACAGCACTTGTCAGTCATACCTGCAGTGCTCTATTTTTTTTTTTTTTTGTTACCATAAGAGCAGGGACCTAGTCTGTCTGCATCACTCGTATCTCTAGGGCTGAGACAGAACTTGATCCCTTATAGTTGTTTAGTGAGTATCTGATGAATGAGTGAATGCAAAGTAGAGAGGCATCGTATAGTGGTTGAAACCAAAGCCTTTGGCATCAGACGGACTTGGGTTTGAATCCTGGTTTCCTTATTTATAAAATGGTTTGATAGTGCCTTCCTCATAGGATTGTGGTGAGATTAAATGAGATCACATATGTAAAACTCTTGGTACTGCACCTGGCACGTTGTGATTATCTGAGAAGTGGTGGCTTTTATTAGTAGAGAGAGGTCAGCTGGCCAACGAGGCATCAGTAGGCTTGGGACTTTAAAAAAAAAAAAACACCTCATTTTGTCACTAATAAGCTGTGTAATATTGAACAAGTTTTCTAACATCTTTGAATTTTTTCCCTCTGTAAGAGCATTAAGTTAGATGACCCCTAAAAAGCCCTTCTGTGATTTCATTTGATCCTTACATTTATCACGATGTTCATTCCAGCAGTCATTACCATTTCACACTGTCTCAACTTTAATTAGGGTAGGAGGTTGTTAATCTCGGTCTGAATCTCAGAAGCATCTAAATGATATAATTAATTTCAAAGAATGTTTTATAGAGAAGATCATCCCATTTCAAAAGTTAAACCATTAAAATAGTTGAAGACTCATTTGGCCCTGCATGAAGTGTTTAGCAATGATCTAATTAATATGCCAGGTTGTGTGTGGCCACTCCGGGATCATAGAAATGGAGGAATGCAGATCGTAATGTCGATTGCAGCAACAGTTCTGTGGTTTTTGCTGGGTTGTGTTGCACTCAACTCTTAGACTTGCGTTAAAGATACCTTTTTGTCCATTGCTCTGCTGCTGACTGATGGAATAAATAAAATCATTTGTAAGAGAAGACTTTTGACTTCTGAAATGTTGCTGGCTGTGTCCCTGTTTTTCTTAGCAAATATGGGCCCAGATATTTAAACTCAGTCTGGTTGGATTTGAGAGGAAGAGAATTTCATTAGTTTTCCCAACTAAGTAAGATGGTATGACTCCATCCAGTAGTTTTGTTTTGTTTTTGTTTTTTTTTTTTGTACAAATGATTCAGAGCAGAGGATGGAAGAAGCTTGTTTGTTATTGAGGATTTTGTGCTAGCCACTCTTGGGTGCTTTCTTGTCTGCTGTCTCATTTGGTTTTGTTTGTTGATGGAATAGTGTTGCTCAGTGTCACCACCCTAAATCACTCACAGACAGTCCTGCAATGGTTTTATGTGAGCCCCTGTAAGCTTTTCTTAGGGAGTCACTGCTGCTAACCCCAAGAAAGTACCAGTATACACTGCCTTCAAGGAGAGGCTCTTTTGGTTTCATTAAAGACAAATAACTTGGATAACTTGCCATCAAACTCCCTGGTCTCTTCAGAGGTGCTTTCCGCTGGTCTGCAAGTAGGAATCCTAAATGCTTTCCTCGCTGAAGAAATGGTACAGTTGATGATTAGACCCCCAGATGAAACACACACATGTATGTGTAAACTTCCTTATCTGTTAGTACATTAGTCATGTAGAAGACTTTCTGTGATTTAGATCTCTGTTTAAACATTTGTTTAATGTAAGGGCCATGGAAGCCACTTAATAGTTGTGTGACCCTGAGCTAGTACTGCCTTCTCTGGGCCTGTGTCCTCATCCGTTAGAGGGGGATGTAATTCTCTCATAGAAATGACGTCAAGATGAGTGACGTAACATAGGTAAAGCCCCACAGATGTTGGTACTGTCCATTGCTCCTCTTTCCATTCTGTTTGTGAAATAACAGTAAAATCTTTTTGAGCATAATTTGGTTTGTTAATGCCTTTGTCAAAATTGCTTATTCACATGTCACAGGGATTGACAGTGAAATTTATTTTTCTTTCCTTATCAATTACAATTGATTGTAAATTGATTCTAATAGAAATTGTAAAATGCCATTAGAAATTTATTCTTGTTCAGACTTTGGAATGAGGAAAGTTTCTTAAAAGCAGAATTAAGCGAGTTTGCTTTAGACATTCTTCTGAGATCTAGCCAACTTGGACAGCATTAGAATTGCGTTCGTAGTGGAGTTCCCACCTGGAACATAGTTGGCGGTAAGAAAGGTTGTGCAGTCACATGCCTTATCAGATGCTCAGTAAGTTTATTGTTGCCTGAAAAAGTGGAGGAAGTTCCCTCCTCCTTTCTTTTCCGTCAAGAAGCTGATTGTGGATTAGGAGATGAGTAAATGAAAATGAATCTGACTTTGGCAATTGGAGAATCAGAAAAATGCTAACCCTGGGCATCTAGGCTTGTTTCAGCTTCCCAGGGAGCTCCTCAGGGGTCTCGACCTATGGGTAGTAAGTGCTCAAAACAAAAACTGTAACATGGAGCCTGGACTGAGTAGGGTCCTTTAAAAGATTTCAGGTTGATAATGGGGATGCAGAGGTGATTTTCACTGGCCAAATCAATTCTGTTGTTTAGGTTTTATTCATCTAAAATTCTTCTGGGTAAACATTATTGTTCTTTTTGAATGCATTCTTTCCAGAGTAGCAGGAATGATCTTAAAAACACAAATGGAATCCTGCCACTTCTGTCTGTGAAACCCTCACCTCCAGCCTTCTCCCATCACACTTAGAGTGGAATGGGCGTTTCTTCCTGTGACCCACATCCCACACATGCCTTGTCTGCGCTCACCTCACAGCATGGGCCCTTTCCCTCGTCAGCTACGCAATCATCCCTTGGTCTCTCTTCAGTTGTCCAACTTTCCTTATCACCATATTTAAAAAGTAGGTGCTTCCTGCCGCAGAATTCCTTCTCTGTTCTCTTCTATAACCTGTTAACAATTTGTACTTAGTTTTCTTCTCGATGGCTTGCTTGCTTGTTTTTGTCTTTCTGTGCTCTGAGATTAATGAACTCAGGGCAGAGACCAGGATTTTTGTCTAGTACGTGTTGGCTTGTGGTAGGCTTTAAATAAATATTCGTTGAATGAATGGCAGTTTGATAATTTCTGCTTTATAGGGAAACAGATACTTTAGTTCATAAGTGAGCAGACATCTTCTTACTGACCTTAATCTACAAGATGATAAAGGTCAACATGCGGCCTTTTTTAGGTGCTTAGTTTCCCTGGTAGCATTTTGTTTAAATTAATTTAGATGGTTCTTGGGAACTTTTTCCTGGCCAGAGTTGGATTAGCTCTTCTTGTTTGGTCTGTGGCACTGTGTGCTCACTCCTTTCATAAAACAGGTCACTGCTGGGTTTTATCATTGTGTCCTCAGAACTCAGCTTAGTGCCTGGCACCTGCTAGCTGTGCTCAGTAAGTATTTGTTCAGTGAAAACTAAGTGTTAGAGTTGAGATATATATATTAAGAACAGTTTTTACTCTGGTAGATTATGGGGCTCATTGGTTCCAAGAATCACTTTGTTCTTTGTTACTCTGGTTCTCCAGATCATGACATAAGTTAAAAGAAAATCAAATCTTTATAATGGACTATATTTCAAACTCACGTGTAAGTTTAAAGAGACTAATAAAATCAACCACCACCATGGATCTACCACCCAGCTTCAACAGTTATCAACACATGACCAATCTTGTTTAACCTTACTCCCCTCTTCCGCCTCAGTATTTAAAAACAAATCCCAGACATTATATCATTTCATCTGTAAATACTTCAGAAGGGTATAATCAATTTAAGAACCAGCTAACTTTTGGAAAAACCTGACAGAAAAATTCCATTTGCCTCCTTGAATCTAATTGTAGATGCCAGCTGGTGAATTTCCATGTGCTAAACCACTCCCAAGGCCTGACTCATTATTGAAAGCATATACTGCATTGTAATTGCCGAGATAGCTGCAGTTTGCTGAGATATGTTATCCTGGTGAAGTATGTTTCTGTTGGATGTAGAGAGATTACAAATAAGTGAAAACAAGTGAAATAAGTGAAAATAAGTCAGAGATCTGTTGTTCAGCGTTCAGTTGCTGCCCTATGAACTGCGGTATACCAGACTCCCTTGTCCTTCACTGTCTCCTGGAGTTTGCTCAAACTCATGTCCGTTAAGTCGGTGAGACTGTCTAATCATCCAACCCTTTGCTTCCCTCTTCTCCTTTTGCCTTCTATTTTTCCCAGCATCGGAGTCTTTTCCAGTGAGTCAGCTTTTCACATCAGGTGGCCAAAGTAGTGGAGCTTCAGCTTTAGCATCAATCTTTCCAATGAATATTCAGGGTTGATTTCCTTTAGGATTGACTGGTTTGATCTCCTTGCAGTCCAAGGGAGTCTCGAGTATTTTCCAGCTCCAGAGTTAGAAAGCATCAATACTTTGGTGCTCAGCTTTCTTTATGGTCCAACTCTCACGTCCATACATGACTACTGGAAAAACCACAGTGGTGGTGGTTTAGTTGGTTAAGTCGTGTCCAGCTCTAGAAACCCCGTGAACTGTAGTCTACCAGGCTCCTCTGTCCATGGAATTCTCCAGGCAAGAATACTGGAGTGGGTTGCCATTTCCTTCTCCAGGGGATCGTCCCGACCCAGGAATTGAACCCGGCTCTCCTGCCTGGCAGGCAGATTCTTTACCAACTGAGCTGTGAGGGAAGCTCATAGCTTTGACTATACGGACCTTTGTTGACAAAGTGATGTTTCTGTTTTTTCCTTTGGAAATGTGTAAAGACAGATACTTTTGACGCGGTGTTTTACTGGCCTTTGAGATTCTATCTGGAAGATGAAGATGAAATATGGTGTGTGGATTAACAGTTTCCCACAGTACTTTGTGGCTGGATTCCTGAGAGTCAAAATTAGCCGTAAAATGGAAAGTAAGAGTGCTGGGAGACTTAGACCTGGAAAGACTCCTAAGCCTTGGTAGGTGGAAGGGTTAGAACCTGGGCCAGCAGAAAAGACACACGGCTTGCAAGTGGTTATGGTTAGTTTTATTCTAGAAGTTAAAGTTGTAGATCTCTTAGTCTCTGTAAATGGCCTAGGTGAAATAAAATTTCCTTTAGGACAGGAAAAGAAGACACTGTTTTCTTTCAGCAAATATTTTAAAGGATTAAGTACTATTTTTAAAAAATTTGGAGATTGGCATTGAGTGAATGGTTGGACTGGAACAGTGTTCTCCTGTGATTCCAATGGTTTGTGGAAAAGAAATGGAAGGGGGGATGTAAATGACCATCACAGCCTTTAACTGCTTTGGTGTTTAGGTGCTGCTTTAGTTGCTGAGTGAAGTCTGACGCTCGGCGACCCCATGCACTGTAGCCCACCAGGCTCCTCTGTCCATGAGATTTCCTAGGCCACAATACTGGAGTGGGTTGCCATTTCCTTCTCCAGGGGATCTTCCTGACCCTGGGATCGAACCAAGGTCTCCTGCAGGTGGATTCATCACCACCGAGCCCCCTGGGAAGCCCAACTGCTTGCTTTAACAAGCTACATGAGAGAACAAGACCCTGATTCTAAGAGACTTCAAGGCCTGGCCCTGCAAGGGTCACAGCCTTGCTTTCTCCTTGCCCGGAAGCACCAGATGAGTCTTCCGTTTGTAGCATTGGTAGGAGATGGTGAGTGTGGTGATCCCAGGATGATTCTTGACAATTTATTTTGAATGTTTTGGCAATTTGTTTTGCTTTTTTATTCCTGCCTTTGTACTCCCATAACCATTAGTTAATGCCTGTAATAAAAAGTACGTAGCACACAATGCCTTGAATAGGGATTTTGTCATAATCATCTGTGTATCCTTAGCATCTAGCACATGGTCACTTGGAAAATATCTGTTGACACATGATGGTCCGTTTCCAGCCCCGAGATGATGTGATTTTTCAATTTCTCCTGTGGCCTTGACTCAGAACGTGGGAGGCACACTAGCCCTGTGTTGGTCCCTCTCTCTGTTGTTACGTCTAGGTGCGTTTGTTCTCAGGCTCTGTCTGGTCTCTTCTCTTCTTTGGGGACATTCTAGGGAGCAGAAGGAGAGAGAATCTTGTTTGGAACAAGGGGAGCCTGTGAGACTGAAGGTGATCGATCATGTTAGGGTCACTGGGCTCTTCCAGTTGCCCCCGGATGAAGAACTCAGTGTTGGATGAAGAATTCAGATGCCAGGAGCTCCTTGTATTTGTCGTTCTACCTCATTTACTGTGATTTGACCCCGTACCTGTAACTGTGGTGTGGAATAGATTTCAGTCTTGATCTGCCCCCACCATTTCTGAGTCCCTTTATCCTCATCTACCTTTTCTTTTTCTTCCCTAAAGCACTCATTACATTTTAAGATCTATGCAGTTTACTTATTATATTTATTATTATTTTTATGTCTCTGTCAGAATATAAGCTCCAGGAGAACAAGGATCTGTGTCTTTCTCAATCACTGATGTGTCTTTGCAGCTACAGTGCCTGCGTGTAGTAGGCCTTCACTAAATGATTGTTGAATAAATAAATGAACTGTGAGCTACTGAACTGTTTCTTTTGCTTAAATCCATGTTTTTGAAGTACCTAGATCCTAAACCAACAAAGCGGTTTATATATTTGAATATATCACCAGTAATATCTCCTTACGGTCATTCTGGAAGATAGGTGGTATTATCTTTTTTTTTTTTTTTGTAGCATCTCTGAGCCTCAGAGAAGCTGAGCAATTTATTCCAAGATCATATGACTAATGAAGGTTGGAACTGACATACAAATCTGGATCTGACTCCAAAGCCTATGTTCTCTGCTGCCATATTATATCTTCTTAAACCATTCAGTCAATAAATATTTATCCAGTGCCTGCCAGGTTCTAGGCACCTTAGGCAGTCAAAGAGCAGTTTATTGTGGGATACTAACCAAAGTCTTTTAAATTGTCATCTTCGTTATATTCTTTATGAGCGATGAGAGGTTTAATGTGTTTATTTTATTTATCTGCAAGCTCTGCTTAAATGCAGGTAAAAATAGGCATGAAAATGCCTCTGATAAAACTTTGGTTATACAGAGATCAGTTTGCTGTCATTTTCAAGCATCCAGAAGAGTTCTGAACCCAAAATTAAGAAGAAGAAAAGCAAGTGCCTTAGATAGTCAAGAAAGAAAGAACTTTTGAGCATGTTGACAATTCCTGTGAAGACTTGAATGCCAAAAGTGCTGTGAGTAGTCACTTCTTCCAGAAATTGAAGGAGCTTGTTGATTAAACTGGCAATGTCTAGTTATAAATAGGTTAGCATTTCTTGAGAAGAAAGCCAAAAAACCTAGGTGAAAGGATATTAAGACATGCAGAGAAGGCAGACTGGAGAATGGTGGTAGTCAAAGTAGGCGAGGTTTGAAGTGACTGGGACACAGTGGACACAGAATGAGTGGTGGACTCTTGAGAACCTCGAGGAAGAGCCAGATCAGACACTTCTTTGTGGGTCAGAAGTGGACCAGTGCCATAGAAACACCTTCAAATGCAAAGTGTTTTGCAGCCATAGATATAAGAATCCTCTCCTTTGAATGCAAATGAAAACCACAGTGAATTACCACTTCACATCCTTTAGGGTGACTATTACCAAAAAACCATGAGGAGGAAAAACTGGAACCTAGGTCTCCCAGTTGTAACACGGTGTAGCCATTGCGGAAAACAGTTTTGTGGTTCTTCAAAAAGTTAAGCACAGAACTGCCATACTGTTACTGCTACTGCTAAGTCACTTCAGTCGTGTCCGACTCTGTGCGACCCCGTAGACGGCAGCCCACCAGGATCCCCCGTCCCTGGGATTCTCCAGGCAAGAACACTGGAGTGGGTTGCCATTTCCTTCTCCAGTGCATGAAAGCGAAAAAGTGAAAGTGAAGTCGCTCAGCCGTGTCCGACTCTTAGCGACCCCATGGACTACAGCCTACCAGGCTCCTCCATCCATGGGATTTTCCAGGCAAGAGTACTGGAGTGGGGTGCCATTGCCTTCTCCGCAGAACTGCCATAGGTACAGCAATTCTACCTCTAAGAAAATACCCAAAAGAATTGAAAGAAAGGACTTAACACTTGGACACCAGTGTTCACAGCAGCATTATTCATAGTAGTTACAAGATAGAAACAACCCAGATGTCCCTCCACTGGTGAATGGATAAATAAAATGTGCTATGTACACACAATGGAATATTGTTCTGCCTTCAGAAAGAACGAAATTCTGAAACAACGTACAACATGGGAAGCTTGAAGATAACTACGCTGCATGAAAAGCCAGGTACAAAAGGACAGATACTATATGATTACTCTCACACGAAGTACCTGGAATAGGTAAATTCATACAGACAAAATAGTGTTAGCGGGGGCTCAAGGGAGGGGAAATGGGGAATTACTGTGTAATGAGTACAGAGTTACTGTTTGGGATGATGAAAAAGTTTTGGAGGTGAATAGTGGTGATGGTCCCACAACATTGTAAATCTAATGCCCCTGAATTTTACAGTTAACCATGGTTAAAATGGTAAATTTTATGTGTTTGTTTTACCGTGGGCTTCCCAGGCGGCTCAGTGGTAAAGAATCCACCTGCCAATGTAGGAGACATGGGTTTGATCCCTGGTTTGGGAAGATCCCCTGAAGGGGGAAATGGCAACCCACTCTAGTATTCTTGCCTGGGATATCTTATGGACAGAGGAGCCTGGCGGGTTACAGTCCATGGGGGTCACAGTTGGACACAACTTAGTGACTAAACAACAGCAACGGTATTTTACCATGCAGATGTGCAAGAAACCTCTCCTCTTGTGTGTGCACTTGAGTGGAAGTGTGTGTGGGGAGGGTACAAACGTGCGGTGCCACAGTGAGGTCCGGACTCCACATTCAGTGATGGTGGAGATGTGCTGTCTCTGGTGCGGTGATAACCATTAAGTCATTCTACTGCAACCGTATTTGTAAGCACAGGAGAGTGATCCAGTTGTTAAGAAAGTGTTAACTGACAAGAAACTTGATATCCTTTCTTGAAAGAAGTACTGGGGGACTGGGTGGGAAAGAGACCTACTTTTCACCATGCATTCATTGTACTGCGAGGTTTTTAAAAACCGTACTTGTATATTACCTATTTTGAAAAATTAAAATAATTTATTATGGAGAAAAAGCAAGGAATAGTAATATTCATTTTATTCTGTTTAAGAAAATAGGAACGTGTACATTTATTAAAACTTGCTGCAGAGGTGTTAGAGTCAGGTTTGAGATCTAAAAAATGATTAGAACTCAGCGACAAATGGACTCCTCCTCTGCATATCCACTGGTAATAGGGCTTTGTTGCGATTTACTCTCCATCCATCATCTCTGTCAGTACCACCTTATAGTGTTAGGAGAATCACATAAGACAGTAGATGTCCAGACACCTGGAAAGCTATAAAGTGAGTTTTGCTTTGCAGTTTCAAAAAGTGATCACTGTATCTGCCCATCTGGAGCTATGACTTCAGTCTTCATACACAGTGAGATGGGCGATGCTTCCATGACTTGTTATGGAGTGCTGGCAGGAGAAGGTGAAACTGGGAACTTTAATAGAGTTGGAAACTCTCCATCTGCATGGAGGGTTTGAGATTTTAGTTTTTTATTTGTAAGTTATGTCTGTGTTCTAGTTGCCTGAGGGATTCCTAGGTAGTGCAGTGTAAAGAATCCACCTGCCAATGCAGGAGACTCAAGATATGTGGGTTTTATCTCTGGCTTGGGAAGATCCCCTGGAGTAGGAAATGGCAACCCACTGCAGTATTCTTGCCTGGAGAATCCCATGGATAGAGGAGCCTGGTGGGCTACAGTCCAGGGGATCGCAGAGTTGGACAGGACTGAGTGACTGAGCATGTACACACAGGCATGTGTTAGGTTGAATGCTGCAGCTGTGTTGATAATGGGACTACATAGATCTTATCCCTTCCTCCATCATATATATGTATATATAGTACATATGGTTTTGCTTCTTTTTTCCTCTTGTCAGCTTAATTAAATGTTATCGTAACTGTTTTTTAAATTTTCTGTCCAAGTTAAATTGATAATAGGAAAGGAAGGGCTTTTGGTGCAAGTAAAAGGCTGCAGAGTATATGGCTCCTCATGTTTCTAGTCTCTTCTAGAGGAGGTTATAGACTTGTCCGGGAACAGTGGTCTTTCTTGACTCTCACTTTGAGGCTCTCTAGTATTAATAGTTCCAGCCAGTACCAGCACTTTGAGGGGGCTTGCATGGACTGACATTTCTCACTTCCTTTCTTGTTCCAGGAGGTCCAATCCACTTAATGCTCTTATCTTTGGAAGTGGAAGAAAGAACAGAGGAAGTAGGCAAAAATCAGGTTTAGATTTTTCTTTTAGGTGTTCAGTTTGAGGAGCTATGTAACCATACCTTGTAGATGAACTTGTGTAAAAACTATCGTTCATTTATTAAATTGAAAATTGTTTTTCTCCTCCTTCTTTGATATCAGACAAACATTTATACTGATTTTTCTTCCTTTTTTCGTTTTCCTTCTATTTTATTTTTGTTACTTTTCTTCTGTTTTTTGCATCTCTTTCCCCCCAAATTAAAGTGAGACAATAGCATTCTTTCAAAAGAAATGTTTGTTTGAAAGATGACCCTGGATTCTGTGAAATTACTTTTTTTTTGGTAGGAAGTTTATGTTTTAAAAGATAAGGATAATGTCGTCTTAGATTGTAAAAATTATTCCCATATCCTTTGGAATGTGAGAAAAACTTTTTAAAGCTAAACTCCTAGCAAAGATTCTATGTAAGCAGGTATTGAGCCAAAAGCATTGAAAATAACTGCTGTAATTTTTCTGTTGCTCAAGTTTTTAAGGGACAGCATTTTCACATCTTTAGGGCACAAATTTAATTTTTAAATTCTTTTCAGTTAGTGAATAAGGGTAGGTATTTAAACTTTTTTTCATTGTAATTTCCAAAACATGTTCTGTCTTGATAAAACAGTGTGTTAGGTAGTTTGGAGTAGAATAAATTAATTAGATTAGTAATCAAAAACATCTATTTCTGCTTTATTGACTATGCCAAAGCCTTTGATTATGTAGATCACAATAAACTGTGGAAAATTCTGAAAGAGATGGGAATACCAGACCACCTGATCTGCCTCTTGAGAAATCTGTATGCAGGTCAGGAAGCAACAGTTAGAACTGGTCATGGAACAACAGACTGGTTCCAAATAGGAAAAGGAGTACGTCAAGGCTGTATATTGTCACCATGTTTATTTAGCTTATATGCAGAGTACATCATGAGAAATGCTGGACTGGAAGAAACACAAGTTGGAATCAAGATTGCTGGGAGAAATATCAATAACCTCAGATATGCAGATGACACCACCCTTATGGCAGAAAGTGAAGAGGGGCTAAAAAGCCTCTTGATGAAAGTGAAAGTGGAGAGTGAAAAGGTTGGCTTAAAGCTCAACATTCAGAAAACGAAGATCATGGCATCTGGTCCCATCACTACATGGGAAATAGATGGAGAAACAGTGGAAACAGTGTCAGAATTTATTTTTCTGGGCTCCAAAATCACTGCAGATGGTGACTGCAGCCATGAAATTAAAAGACGCTTACTCCTTGGAAGGAAAGTTATGACCAACCTAGATAGCATATTCAAAAGCAGAGACATTACTTTGCCAACAAAGGTTCGCCTAGTCAAGGCTATGGTCTTTCCTGTGGTCATGTATGGATGTGAGAGCTGGACTGTGAAGAAGGCTGAGCGCCGAAGACTTGATGCTTTTGAACTGTGGTGTTGGAGAAGACTCTTGAGAGTCCCTTGGACTGCAAGGAGATCCAACCAGTCCATTCTGAAGGAGATCAGCCCTGGGATTTCTTTGGAAGGAATGATGCTAAAGCTGAAACTCCAGTATTTTGGCCACCTCATGGGAAGAGTTGACTCATTGGAGAAGACTCTGATGCTGGGAGGGATTGGGGGCAGGAGGAGAAGGGGACGACAGAGGATGCGATGGCTGGATGTCATCACTGACTCGATGGATGTGAGTCGGAGTGACCTCCGGGAGTTGGTGATGGACAGGGAGGCCTGGCGTGCTGCAGTTCATGGGGTCGCAAAGAGTCGGACACGACTGAGCAACTGATCTGATCTGAATCAGATTCTGGTCCCCATCTCCCTGTTATCAGGTCATTGAACCCTTTCTACTCTGGTTCCCCAACTGAGATGGAGGGGATCGGATGTGTGAGCTTGTGAGGTTTATTTTTAAAAACGTAGTCATTCCAATTTTATTGGCATTTTTCTAAAGCTGATAAAAGAGTAAAAAAGTTCTGCTTATAATACTGTTCATATAAAGCACTTAATTTGTTTCAATATAAAGTAAGTTAGACTGGATTCTGAAGGGGTTTAGTCAGTGGATGACTAAAACAACTTTTTTATGAGATGGTCTCATGTAGAAATCAGTTTCAAAATACTTTCTCTGACAACTTGGAACTTAAAAACCAGGATCTCATTTTAAGTGAAATTAATCATTGTAAGCAATCTGTCATTAGCATGTATCTTATTTCTATTATGATATTTTAAAATAGTAACTCGAAACTATTTGGTTGACTTTTTCTGCTATGGCTTTCATCGAAATACTATTGCTATAGTCATTCTCCCTGACTGAGTTCCTTTTCCTGAGAATAAAGGATTGAACTCATACCTTTGCACAACTATCTAGAGAGTATTTTAAGCTTGGCATGTTCAAACCTGGCTGACTCAATTAGTATGTGGACAGACTAGCACATTAGAACATTTTTTAAGTTCCAGGCTACAAATTGTGCTTTCAATGAACACAGACCTGTATAAAATGAATACTTAAGCCTTGAATAGCACAGACATTCGAAATGCCCCTTGCCCTGGGTGACTGATTGCCAGTGAGGCTCCTGCTTGGCCGGCACTTTTCTTCCTCTGCTGGAAGCAGTGTCAGGAGCAGAGTCAAGAGAGGGTCTGGTCCTTTGGCACTCTGCTACCCTCTGCTTTGGGCAGAGAAAAAGGCTGCTGTCTTACTTCTTAAACTCTTACCATATGGAAAGTTTCTATAAATAAACCTTGAATTTATGATTGGTCTTCTAAATTTGTAACCTCTACCATCTGTGACTAAAGCCAGTATAAATACCTATTTAAACATACATACGTCTTCCCAGGTGGCTCAGCAGTAAAGAATCCTGCTGAGCAAGAGACATGAGTTCTATCCCTGGGTCGGGAAGATCTCCTAGAGAAGGAAATGGCAGCTCGCTCCAATATTCCTACTCCAGATAGAGTAGTCTGGCAGACTGCAGTCCATGGGGTCACAAAGAGTTGGACCCGACTTAGAGACTAAACAACTGCATTCAAGTTGGATCATTTCAGTGAGAAAAATCACCATCCACAATAAATAGTCAATTCACTTAATTTTACCTTTGTCCATTGGCATGGATGAGGACCTTATTTTTTTTATCACGCAAAAACTAGTCAGCTGGTTGTGTTTGGTGAATCCACTTTGACTTTTTTGTGCATGAATTGTTGGTATAATTATGTAGCATACATATTCATGAAGATGTTAAAGTACATTAAATTTCTGACAAACTGAATTGTTTAAATGTACTAAATGAACTGACTTTTTAGTCTTTTTAATATTTTAATTTTTTAGCTTCTCCATGGGGCATGTGGAATCTTAGTTCCCCTGACCAGGAATTGAACCTGTGCCCCCTGCAGTGGAAGTGCAGAGTCTTAACCACTGGACCACCACCGAAGTCCTGATTTTTTAGCAGAAGGCTTTCGGTATTCATTTTGTAAATTTCAGTCTGTCGGACCTTCAGTCAACAGGTGCATCAGATCAGATCAGTCACTCAGTCGTGTCCGACTCTTTGCGACCCCATGAACCACAGCACGCCAGGCCTCCCTGTCCATCACCAACTCCCGAAGGTCACTCAGACTCACATTCATCGAGTCAGTGATGCCATTCAGCCATCTCATCCTCTGTCGTCCCCTTCTCCTCCTGCCCCCAATCCCTCCCAGCATCAGAGTCTTCTCCAATGAGTCAACTCTTCGCATGAGGTGGCCAAAATACTGGAGTTTCAGCTTTAGCATCATTCCTTCCAAAGAAATCCCAGGGCTGATCTCCTTCAGAATGGACTGGTTGGATCTCCTTGCAGTCCAAGGGACTCTCAAGAGTCTTCTCCAACACCACAGTTCAAAAGCATCAATTCTTCGGCGCTCAGCCTTCTTCACAGTCCAGCTCTCACATCCATACATGACCACAGGAAAGACCATAGCCTTGACTAGGCGAACCTTTGTTGGCAAAGTAATGTCTCTGCTTTTGAATATGCTATCTAGGTTGGTCATAACTTTCCTTCCAAGGAGTAAGCGTCTTTTAATTTCATGGCTGCAGTCACCATCTGCAGTGATTTTGGAGCCCAGAAAAATAAATTCTGACACTGTTTCCACTGTTTCTCCATCTATTTCCCATGTAGTGATGGGACCAGATGCCATGATCTTCGTTTTCTGAATGTTGAGCTTTAAGCCAACCTTTTCACTCTCCACTTTCACTTTCATCAAGAGGCTTTTTAGTTCCTCTTCTCTTTCTGCCATAAGGGTGGTATCATCTGCATATCTGAGGTTATTGATATTTCTCCCGGCAATCTTGATTCCAACTTGTGTTTCTTCCAGTCCAGGATTTCTCATGATGTACTCTGCATATAAGTTAAATAAACATGGTGACAATATACAGCCTTGACGTACTCCTTTTCCTATTTGGAACCAGTCTGTTGTTCCATGACCAGCTCTAACTGTTGCTTCCTGACCTGCATACAGATTTCTCAAGAGGCAGATCAGGTGGTCTGGTATTCCCATCTCTTTCAGAATTTTCCACAGTTTATTGTGATCTACACAGTCAAAGGCTTTGGCATAGTCAATAAAGCAGAAATAGATGTTTTTCTGGAACTCTCTTGCTCTTTCGATGATCCAGCAGATGTTGGCAATTTGATCTCTGGTTCCTCTGCCTTTTCTAAATCCAGCTTGAACATCAGGAAGTTCACGGTTCACATATTGCTGAAGCCTGGCTTGGAGAATTTTGAGCATTACTTTACTAGCGTGTGAGATGAGTGCAATTGTTCGGTAGTTTGAGCACTCTTTGGCATTACCTTTCTTTGGGATTGGGATGAAAACTGACCTTTTCCAATCTTGTGGCCACTGCTGAGTTTTCCAAATTTGCCGGCCTATTGAGTGCAGCACTTTCACAGCATCATCTTTCAGGATGCATAATGGGCACCTATTACGTGCCAGACACTAGGTCTTCCTATTACGTGCCAGACACTAGGTCTTCCTATTACGTGCCAGACACTAGGTCTTGGGGGATATAGAGTCATATAAAAGATGTTACCTGTTGAAGTAAGAGATGAGCAAAAAAGAAACCTGAGGACAGAAGAATGTTTTATTGTCCTGGTGGAGAAATGGACAAATGCCATTCCATGCAGGTGTGGCAGAGAGGCCAGTAGATTTAACTCTGGAGAATTGGAAAAGGTTATAGAAAAATGTTTCAGTGGAATCTTGAATAATAGTATTTATAACAGAGGTTATATTTTATTGAGTACCTGCTCTGTACTAGGATTAGTTAATGTTACCTACCAGGGAAAAAGTCTGGGGTTGGGGAGTGAGGGAACTTTCAAGGCAATAGGAGAAACAACAGAGCTATCAAAGATTGTGTGTTCTAGAAGGAAGAAGTTGGACATGATTAGTGAGGAGGGGGAGAGAGGCCAGTGGACAAGGGCAAAGGCTGGCGAGAGTGGATGGGATCAGATGATGAAGGACCCAGATCTTCTGTCTCTGCCATCATGGTTTTGTTCTCGTTTCCATGCCCATAGGGCGTTTCTCCTGTCTGCCATTGTTTTGTTTTTTAAATTCCAACTTTAGGGCACTTCTGTGAAGCTTTCCTTTGCTTTTCCCAAAGGTTACTGTTTTTTTTTTTTTTTAACTGAATGATTGCACAAAGAGAGTGTACATTATAATAGGACATTCCATTTCTTGGACTGTTTCTTGGATTTAGTATGATCTCGCCAGCTAGTTTCTCAACTCCTGTAGGACAGAGACTGAATCCTGTTTAACACCTAGTACAGTGCTCAGCTCACCATGGGGACTTAAGAAATATAAAATGAATGGATGAATATGGAACATTTTATAAACATCAACCATTGAGACAGCCGAGCAACAGTGGTTGAGATTGCCTACATTTAAAAAATTTTTTGAGATTGCCTGCATTTTTAAGACGCATCTCTTAACAGTAATAAGAGCAATTTTCCCATTCTGTTGTTTTCCTCTATTTCTTTGCATTGATCGCTGAGGAAGGCTTTCTTATCTCCTCTTGCTATTCTTTGGAACTCTGCATTCAGATGCTTATATCTTTCCTTTTCTCCTTTGCTTTTTGCTTCTCCTCGCAAAGAGTTGGACACGACTGAGTGACTGAACTGAAAGAGCAATTTTCAGAGGTACAGGTCAGTTGTCGTTTGTATGTAAAACTAGTTGATCAATATCTCATAGGATTGTGAGAATTAATTAGTACATTTAAGCACTTAGAATAGTGCCTAGCATATAGTTAGTGTTCAATCAGTGTTACCTGTATCTAACTCCATGTTCAGTTCAGTTGCTCAGTTGTGTCCGACTCTTTGCAACCCCATGAATTGCAGCATGCCAGGCCTCCCTGTCCACCAACTCCCGGAGTTTACCCAAACTCAGGTCCATCGAGTCGGTGATGCCATCCAGCCATCTCATCCTCTGTCGTCCCCTTCTCCTCCTGCCCCCAATATCTGGGCCTTTTTGCCAGTGACACTCAGCTGCTGTTGTGGTTGTGGAGAGAATAGGAAGCAGATAGGTAAATAGCTGGTCACCTCTGAAGCCAAGCACCTTGTAGGAACTGGAAGAACTGCTTATATGGCATGAACTTTTATTTTTCTGTTTGTGTTTTAGTGATCGAAGGGGTATGATTGGCATGGAATTGAATTTCATCTGTCTGTGGGAGTTGTAAACAAGGTAGGTCCCAGGTTTATTTACACTTTCCTGCCTTCTTTTCTAAGGTGTTTGTTAGTATTTTCAGTTCTACTGAACTTGGATTGATTGAATTTGGTTATTATTTAGGGAAATACTCATCGTGGCCCCGTAATGGCCCTGTGATGTTTGCCTAGTGTTGTGGACTACATCTAGGGTCTTGTCAGAGGCTATTGAATGCCAGTAAGCAGCACAACCAAGTTAAAATTCTGGTAGTCATAGAACTGAACCGTGAAAACACACACACACACACACAGCCACACACACCCCACCGCTGCACTCCCCATGACCCACTCCTGAGGAGCCACAAGTTCTTGTATTGGAGCCATTGTAGAAACTAGCTTGGGTAGTGGGAGATGACAGGCCAGCTAATTCTTCTGGTCACTAAAATTCAGCAGCCTGTGTGAATGGTGACTAGATGCAATCAAAGGGCTTATCGTGACAGTGGCCAGGCCATGTTGACAACTGTAACTCCAGCCAGTTATTACTGACAACTATAAATTTTGTTACTGATGACAGAATCGTCTGTCCGTCTGTAACCACTAGAGTTTGATTTGACACAGCATGCTTGTGTTCCTAGCTTAAGCTCCGGAGCCTGAACAAAAGCACACCAGTTATGACTTTGACTTATCTGTCTTGTATCAGATGCCCACAAAAAGAGCTATAGACAGCAGCTTCGTGCAGCTCTGCAAGCCTGTTTCTGGCAGAACGTTTCCTGTCAAAGCGGAGACGAGTGCTGCTGCTTGTAGTTTTAGTTTTCATATTCTCAAGTGTGTGGAGGCCCCTTTCCTTGTTGGGCCAGGAAACTTGGATCATTTGGAGGGTGAAATTGGTCACCAAAAAAACAATGGCAGTGCTCCCCGCGATCTTCCAACCAGGAACCCTGTGAACTTGACTGTGGAGTTCTGTGGGCTGACGACAGTAATTTGGGCTCTTGCTGCACCTGCACTTAGAACAGGACAGGTTCTTGAGACTGGCTTCCAGTCCCAAAGAACAGGGACGGCTGATACCTTGCTGCAGGGAAAAACAGGCGAGCCACTTCATGTAGCAGAAGGGAGGGAGGCAGAGAGTAAAATTTAACTTTTGCAGAACAGCCTTCATCATCATCTGGTGGCCTGAATTTTCAGAGTCTGATCTAGGTGTGCAGTCAGGAAACTATCTTTTTTTATTTGCCTGCTTTTTATTGGGGTACAATGAACAGGAACTATTTTATGGAAATACTCTAAGAATTAATGGAAAGGAAAGAAACATTTATTGACTGCCTACTGAAGGTTAGGCATGGTACTGTAAACTTTAAAGTTCAATCCGTGTTACAATTTTTCAAGTCTAGATGGATTAACACTATGAATATCACTATCTTGAACTATTTTGACTCTTATTATACACAGAGGAGATAGAATTATACATTAATAGGTTATTTCATTTGTATCTGCTGGAACATTCTTTTATGGAGGAAGAGAGAAAATACCTACATGCCATGGCTTTTTGTTTTTATTTTCTGGACTTGCTACTGATTTAGCCAAAGTCAGAGAGGAGACACACAGGTCTGAAATTAGAGACACCTGTGCTGTTTTGGAAGCTGAGACTTGACCCAGGATTTGCTGGAGTTGGTGCCAGAGGAGGTCAGAGTAGGTTAATATTTTCATAGCTCAAAGCAAATGTGAATTATGGTTGTTTGTAGGTGCATTTTTGCTTGATCTTTGTAGTTAAAATAGGGTAAATATTTTAAAATACAGTATTGCTGTTTTGGGAAACTTCTGCAAAAGTCCCCGAACCAATGCAAATTAATATTCTCCAAAAATACCAAAAAATACCCCATGTAGATGTTTTGACTGACTGAGGGAATTGACTGATTGTCATCAGACATGTAAAGAAATTACCATAGGTTCTTTTAAAACAATTTGATTTCCTGCTTTCAAATTTTTAAAAATTCTTCTCAGAGGGGCTACCATCTCTGTATCTCAGCACATGCAGTAATGTGAGATTAGAATAAATTGTTATTCTCTTCTGGGGAAAGTGAGGAGGATAGGAAAGTAAGCTGAAGTGTTCCTTCTCCTTAATGCCACATTTAAGATTTCCAAATTTATTATCTTTATACTCTTAATATAGGAAGATTTTGTGGTCTTTGCCAGGTCTATAGTTACCCAATGGCACCCCACTCCAGTACTCTTGCCTGGAGAATCCCATGGACGGAGGAGCCTGGTAGGCTGCAGTCCATGGGGTCGCTAAGAGTCAGACATGACTGAGCGACTTCACTTTCACTTTTCACTTTCATGCATTGGAGAAGGAAATGGCAACCCACTCCAGTGTTCTTGCCTGGAGAATCCCAGGGATGGGGGAGCCTGGTAGGCTACCATCTATGGGGTCATACAGAGTCAGACACGACTGAAGTGACTTAGCATAACATAGCATAGCATAGTTACCCAGAGATGCAATACTATTCTTCGTTGGGCTGAAGTGAAAACATTAGTATTTCTTAATCTATGAAAAATTTCCTTTTTATTTTCCTGTCAAATGAATTACTGTACTTTTCCTCTTGGCTACTTCCTTTCTTTAGTCAGAGAAACTCTAATAGTGTAATTTTCTCTCCATACTTGAGCAAACAGATACCACTTAAAAAAAAAAAACCAACAGGCTTATTGAGGCCTAATTTATATACTGCAAAATTTGTCTTTTTGAAGTGTACAATTCAATGATTTTTAGCAAATTTGTAGAGTTGTGTAATCATTGCATGACAGTGGTACTTTTCTAGCACCCCAAAAAGATCTCTTGTAAACACCACGTTTTAACTTCCTTTAAAGTCATCCATAAATTTTGTTAAGTTCTGCACCAAATTTAATCTTCCTATAAAGTTTCCTAGCATTCTATCACATGTGTTCTTCCCTCTTTTATTTTTATATTAGTTTCTTATTGTTCATCAAATTTAACCATCTTTTTGTCATTTTAAGTCCATTCTCTCACCACTTTTAAAATTGGAGAAATTTCCCCATACCAGAGGCCTCTGCGTTTCCCTTCTCAGACAGGTTATGAAGGAGTAGCATCTGTACTTGCTGCTGTCACTTCCATATCCCTGCTCACTTTTTAACTAGCTGCACTGCACATTGTGCCAGCCCTGAGGGTGTTATGTGTGTTTTAGTGGGGAGGGGTGCTGAAGTCCAGCCTGAGCCCTGCTTATCAATCTACGTGCCCACCCAAAGAATATGTGTTTTTTGAATTTGCATTTAGGTACCCTGTGGTCTCACTGAAGCCACCAGTCACTATTTTTTCCGTATTGCCAAATCAGTGAATCCTTTATTTTTTTAAATAAAAAATATTTGGCTGCAATGGGTCTTAGTTGCGGCAGGCAGGATCTTTAATTGCAGTGTACGAACTCTTAGTTGTAGCTTGTGGGATCTAGTTTCCTGACCAGGGATCAAACCCTTGCCTTGGAAGTGCAGAGTCTCAGCCACTGGGCCACCGGGGACGTCCCAAATCAGTGAATATTTCTTTCTTTATATTAATTGGTTCATCAGGTATTTGTTGAGCCCCTTCTGTGTGCCAGGCACTGTGTTGGGGAAGGACCCCTCTGAGGCATTTGACACTCTTATACACACACACACACACACACACACACAAATATTATATATATATATATATCTTCTTTGACTTTGTATCTCCAGTGCCTAATAATAACAACAAAAAGCAGCTAGCTGTCTCTACTGGGTTGTTTAGTATATGCCAGGCAGTATTCTAGCATTTTACATGTATTGTGTCATTTAATCTTCACAACAGCTCTTTAAAGTAAGTACTGTTATTATCTTCCCTTTAAAAATGAGGGTATCAAAGCACTAAGACATTTAGTAATTGGCCGAAAGTTACACAAGTAGCACCTAGTGGAGTTGGGATTTGGTAAAGCTAGGATTCAAACCTGGGCACTGATTGCAGATCCTTATTTTTATTGTGTATTGAGGCCATGGAGTCTGACATACATATATTTAATAAATACTGGTGAATGAGTGAACAGTCACCTTTTCTGCACACTGGGCTTACTTTAGAGATGCGGTGTTGAAGTTCTGTTAGCAGCACGCTTGTGCTTGAGGTTATACCAAAAGGAAGACGGGTGTAAGCTGCAGTGGCCTGAATTCCTATCTTACTCTCTGACTTCTGCTTCTTGATTCATTGTTCCTTCCTTTTTCCATGAAGAATGGTTCTGTTATTCTATCTTAATCCTTTAGGTAATGTTCACATTAAGTAAACAGTATTGAATGGCACCCCACTCCAGTACTCTTGCCTGGAAAATCCCATGGACGGAGGAGCCTGGTAGGCTGCAGTCCGTGGGGTCGCTCAGTCCGACATGACTGAGCGGCTTCACTTTCTCTTTTCACTTTCATGCATTGGAGAAGGAAATGGCAACCCACTCCAGTGTTCTTGCCTGGAGAATCCCAGGGACGGGGGAAGCTTGGTGGGCTGCAGTCTGTGGGGTCACACAGAGTCGGAGACGACTGAAGTGACTTAGCATTGACATATTATCATTATCTAACTTATAGTCCACATTGTATATTTCCCCAGTTGTTCTAATACTGTTCTTTATAGATTACTTTAAAAATTTTGAAGTCTAGAATTCAGTCAAGATATATATTGCATTTAGGTGTCATATTTGTTGTTTAGTCACTAAGTCGTATCTGACTCTTTGTGACCCCGTGGGCTGCAGCACACCAGACTCCTCTGTCCTCCACTATTTCCCAGTTTGCTTAGGTTCATGTCCATTGTGTCGGTGATGCTGTCTAACCATGTCATCCTCTGCCACTCTTTTCTCTTTCTCCATTGCCTTCATTCTTTCCCAGCATCAGGGTCTTTTCCAAAGAGCTGGCGTCATATATCGTACTCCATACTAGTCCCTTAGCTCTCTTTTAGGAAGGGGGAGGTGTCTTCCATGACAACAGCATTTTGGGAACCCAGTTATTTTGCATAATATCCCTTATTTGAATTTATCTGTTCCTTCTTGAATAACTTCAGGGTAGATATTGTGGGCAGGATGTTTTGTCTTTCTCAGTGCTTAACATCAGGAGGCCTATGATGTTAGTTTCATCATCAGTGATGTTAAATCTCACTCTTGGTTAAGTTTTTGCGTGCCAGATTTATCCATTATAAATTTGCCTTTCCCCCTTGGCAATGTATAATTTATTAGGATAATGATAGTAATTTCCTTTTATATATCATGAAGCAATGAAGTGGTTGTTAGAATAGAAACGCCTCTTGGGCCTTCCCTGGTTGTCCAGTGGCTAAGACTCTGAGCTCCCAACGCGGTCATCCCTGGTTCGATCCCTGGTCATGGAAGTAGATCCCACATGCTGCAACTGAAAGATCCCATGAGCTACAGCTGGGACCTGGTGCAGCTAAATAAGTAAAGATTTTTTTTTTTTTAGAACAAAAATGCCTCTAAGCCACACCAAACAGGCTAACAATGTTTAAAAACAGTATTATGTGCAAGGCAGCAAGTGCAAAATGGAGTTCAGAGTTCATTTAATTTGAGCTTCTTTGTAATGTGAACTTTTAAGTGCAGAGTTTAAATATGATTGCTTAAGAGCCTTGGGATGAAAATCTAATTTTTCTTGGGTCATAGGCATTTTTGCTGATAACCTTTTCATAGTTAACTTTAGTGTATTCAACATTTTTCATGGTTTTCAGATAAATTCTTTCCTGCTCTTAAAAATCCTTTCCTCCAGTGTTATTAGTGCCTTAAAATGATACAGCTCTCAGTGAGGGCCCTGGAGTTGATCTGGATCTGAATCCTATCTCAGCCACTTAATCACTAGATGGTCTTGGACAAGTTATTTAACCTTCTTGTACCTCACTTTCCCCTACTATAAGCTTGCTGCAGGTGTTAACTTCATGAAACTTGGGGCAAATGTATTGAATAGATACTTTTAAGTTAGAATACTTATAGAATCCATATGTTAACCTTCTCCCCGCCCCTCCCTTAAATGTCTACATTTGCTGTATCCCACTTTGAAAATAACAGCCAGGAACTGCCTAGCACTAGAAGAAAAGTGGTAGATATTCTTTCTACTTCAGACCACATGATCTTAATGCTTCCATGGAAATGTTTAAATTCAAGGCACTGAGAGCTGCCTAACGTTTCTGCTCTGAGTTGGAGGCCGCAGTTCATTGTGTGGCCGTCACGCTTAACTAAGGAGAATCATTGGTATTTTTCGGTGGTTCTCAGTTGGAAAGGCATCATGTCTGCAGAGGGCATGTGGAAGAGTATGGGCGCGCATTTGGTTGTCACAGTGCCTGTTGGGGGGAGCAGGAGATGCAGCACTGGGATTTGGTCATGGTTCAGGATAACAGTCCAAAACAGGGAATTCCCACCCAAAGCGGCAATAGTAGTGCTGTTGAGAACGTGAGCTAATTGAACCTAAAAGACTTGTCGAATTGGTAGATAATGTTTTACTTTTACCCTCAGTTATTTACAGAGGGTTATTGCTTAAGGCAGGAAGTTTTCTGAAAAGAACTTTTCAGAGCTGTAGTATGTGATCTCTGAATTCTTCAAGGAGAAGTAGGTGTATTATTTGGGAGAGTAAGGTATTTTCCTGAAAAATCTGAAAGCATTGTCATTGTGAATGTGCATTGGTGGTGTTTAATCCCTAAAGTTAGGAGCAGTTGAATGGTTAGAATGGTTTAGTGGCTAAAGAAAATTAGCATTATGTTCCTTTAGTAATCTGTGTATCTCCATGGTTAGTAGAAACAACATAATTTGTGCTTAACATTCCAATGATGCTTGAATATTGCTTGTGCTGTTCTTTTTTAAAAGACCAAATGATGTATTTTTTTGGCAGATGAATATGTTTATATTAGGTATCTACTTGAACTTGTTGTAGCTTGTTTCACTTGAGCCTAATGTAGAACTTTGACAAAGATGTTAGGGAAGATAAGTATTCTCAATTTCCTAAGGAATGTTACACAAAATTCTTTTGGACTATGACTCATAGTTGGAGACGTATTTTATATTAGAATCCAATTATACAATTAGTATATGGATATCTGAAAGCAAAGTTTCATGGAATAATACTCTTACTACATGTGGTATAGTCTGATAGTATCTATCTTATTTAGTTTAAAATGCTGACCTTGGTCTATTAAGTTGATTTTGTGACCTTCATATTACAAATTGCAATATGAAAAATGCTGCTGTAGGATATAAGGTCATGAGATGGTAACCCAAGGTTTAAAATATTTCCCAATTATGTCTATGTCTTAAAAAATTTTTTTTTAATTATTATGTAAGAACACTTAAAATGAGATACCCTGTAACAGATTTTTAAAGTGTACAGGACAGTGTTATCTATATGCACAGTGTTGTATGCAGATCTTTAGAACTTATTCATCTTGGACACAGAACTAAATTTTGATGGGCACCTTCTGCTTTAAGGTTCTCCCTAGCCTCTAGTAAGCACCTTTCTAGTCTATGAGGTTGACAGCCTTCATACCACATATGAGTGGGATCATGTGTTCTTTGTGCTTCTGTGGCTGGCTTATTACACTTAGTAAAGTGTCTTCAGGGTTCATCTGTGTTGCTCGTATTACAGGGAGCTTCTTTCTTTTTTAAGCTTGAATCATATCCCATTGTGTATATATATCACCTTTTAATTGATATTAAAAACTGGCTATTTGTTGTTTTATGTGGTTCAGTATGAATTTTAGAATTGTTTTTTCTCTTTCTATAGAAAATGCCATTGAGACTTTAATAGAGATTGCATTGAATATGTAATCTCTTTGGGTAGTATTGACATTTAAACAATATTAAGTCTTCCAATCCATGAACATGCGATGTCTTTCCATTTGTTTGTATCTTTAATTTCTGTTCTCAATGTTTTATAGTCTTTCACATCCTCAGTTTTGTTTCTTAGTGTTTTATTCTTTCTGATGCTGTTGTAATGGGATTCTTAATTTCCTTTTTATGTATTTTGTTTATTAATGTACATTAATTTTGTACCCTGCAGCTTTACTGTATTTATTAGTTCTAATAGTTTGGGGTTTTGGTAGAGTCCATAGGGTTGTCTGTATATAAAAACATGTTATCTGCAAACAGGTCCAGTTTTACTTCTTACTTTCTGACTTGGATGCCTTTTATTTCTTTTCTTGCCCTGTTGCTTTGCCTGGGACTTCTGGTACTCTGTCGAGTAGGAATAGTGAGAGTGGGCGTCCCTGCCTTGTTCCTGATCTTAGTATCCAGTTTCAGTTTTCACTGTTGAGTATGATGTTAGCTGTGGGCTTTTTCTGTATGGCTTTCCTTATGTTAAAGTAATTTCCATTTATTCCTAGTTTGTTGAAAAAAATTTTTTTTATCATGAAAGAGTGTTGGATTTTATCAAATGCTTTTTCTGCATCTGTTGAAAGGATCATGTGGTTTTTTATTAATTTTTTAAAAATGCTATGTATCATATTAATTGATTTATGTATGTGGAACTATCCTTCAGTTCAGTTCAGTTGCTCAGTCGTGTCTGACTCTTTGCGACCCCATGGACTGCAGCACGTCAGGCCTCCCTGTCTATCGCCAACTCCCAGAGTTTACTCAAACTCATGTCCGTTGAGTCTGTGATGCCATCCAACCATCTCATCCTCTGTCGTCCCCCTTCTCCTCCTGCCCTCAATCTTTCCCAGCATCAGGGTCTTTTCAAATGAGTCAGTTCTTCACAGCAGGTGGCCAGAGTATTGGAGTTTCAGCTTCAGCATTAGTCCTTACAATGAATATTCAGGACTTATTTCCTTTAGGATGGACTGGCTGGATCTCCTCGCAGTCCAAGGGGCTCTCAAGAGTCTTCTCCAACACCACAGTTCAAAAGCATCCAGTCTTCGGCGCTCAGCTTTCTTTATAGTCCAACTCTCACATCCATACATGACTACTGGAAAAACCATAGCCTTGGCTAGATGGACCTTTGTTGGCAAAGTAATGTCTCTGCTTTTGAATGTGCTGTCTAGGTTGGTCATAACTTTCCTTCCAAGGAGTAAGTGTCTTTTAATTTCATGGCTGCAGTCACCATATGTAGTGGTTTTGGAGCCTCCCAAAAATAAAGTGTCACTGTGTCCACTGTTTGCCCATCTATTTGCCATGAAGTGATGGGACCAGTTGCCATGATCTTAGTTTTCTGAATGTTGGGTTTTAAGCCAACTTTTTTACTCTCTTTCACTTTTATCAAGAGGCTCTTTAGTTCCTCTTCACTTTCTGCCATAAGAGTGGTGTCATCTGCATATCTAAGGTTATTGATATTTCTCCCAGCAATCTTGATTCCAGCTTGTGCTTCATCCAGCCCGGCATTTCTTATGATGTACTCTGCCTGTAAGTTAAATAAGCTATCCTTGGCATCCCAGAAATATCTATTTACTCCACTACTGACCTTGGCTAAGCCACCTTCATTTCTCTTAGACTTCTCCAGTAGCCTCCTAATTGCACTCCCTGTTGCCTCTCATGTTCTACCCCCATTCAACTCTGTTCTCCTTTCCACTGTATGAATGATGGTTTAATTTTTTTTTTTTTTTTTTTTTTGCCATGCAGCACAGCCTCTGGGATTTTAGTTCACCGACCAGTGTAGAGTCCTAACCCCTGGACCACCAGGGAATTCCCTGAAGATGATTTAAAAATATTATTCTGGTCACAGTATCCCACTGACTATTGCTTTTTTTTTTTTATACTTCTCATCTATGCGTTTTAATAAAACTTTAAAAATTAAAAGTTAAGGTAATCACCATTTTCAGATATCTAGAACAAGTTACCTCATGGAGCCCTTTTGTTCAGTAATGTTGAGGCCTAAACAGAGTCTTCCCGTCCTTATTAGTTCATTTCCTCTTCTCACAACCCTGCTATGCTCACCTCATTTCCAGTGTACCGCTTGACCCCCTTTTTTGATCTACTCTTTCTTTCAGATTGGCAGAAATGGTAGCTGCTCTGCATTTTGCTGTAACTTTTTTTGGAGGTGGGTGGTAAGCTAATGTGAGAGGAGATTTGCATTTTAGGAGGCAAGATAGTGTGCTGAGTCAAATAGCCCAGAATCTTCCATACCTGTTTCATCATTTGTTTGCAGGAAAGGAACATGGATGTATGGAAATGCAGAGTTGGGAGTCAGGAGGTTTGGGTTCTCCTCCTGGCTTTGCCATTAATTCATCTGGTGACACTGAGCAAATTGCTAATAACTCTTCTGAGCTTTAGTTTATTCATCATCTGAAATCACTGAATCCTGCTTCATACCCTAAAATTCAGCAATTCTACCACCTTTTGACAAGGTTTTGAGACAGTCTCTTTATCTACTCGGCCATCCTGAATCTGAATGCGTCAGAGAAGGAAAATAAGTTTTAATCTATCACACTCTATTATTATGATGGAATATTTCCAAAATTGTGGTTATAAAATAGTATGAACTTGTAAAATACAACAGATAACCAAAAATTATATACTGTATTTTTTACCACTGTTGGGGTGAAAAATGTAGATAAGCAGTTGCTTCCTGTGCACTTTCTGTGAAATGCTCTGTGGTCATCATTGTATGATCCACTTTAAAGAGCCTTTTGGGTTCTGCTTTACTGTGTTTTACTTCAGTCGCGAGGCTAATTTCTTACGCATTCTCTTTGTATTATGTTTGTGCCTGGAGTGTATGTAATTAAGCCAGAGGTAAAGCTGGAGAATTCACTGCTTTGAGAGTTGGAAACACTCCACTTACATCCTGAGGCAGTTTTGCAGGAGAATTTGGCACCAGGAAAGCTAAGGATACCAAAGTTATGACAGCCCTGTTTGTAAGCTGGGCCCCTGGTGTCACATACGGAGCTCAGGTTTCCTTATTACACCTTTTGTTTTCCATTAAACATTGTAGCTTTCTCTGAGGTACTAGTGAGCTGTCCAGTGACTGTATTTGCTTTCAGATTATCTGAAAGATTGGTGGACATCCATTAACATCCTGTGAAAATAGTTGCAAAACAAAATTCTGGTGTTTTAACCAGTAGATTGGTGGCACTCAGGCTCTTTAGGCTCTTTCACAGCCCTATTTGTTAAAGGCTGTTTACCTCATTTGGTAAAAGAGATAGAACATGTGCCCTAAAATCTATCATCTGTTTCATTCCAGTGAGGCACTTAGCATTGCAGTGCCTAATGAAGGGTACCATATCCAGCTCACTCCTAAGTACTCGTGGCCAGATTACCATCAACATTTTTTTAAAGAGAAAGAACAGTGAACTGCATACTGTGTGTCTGTATATTTGGCAAATATAATTGTATCTTAAAGAAACTTACGGTATTCATATGTCGTTAGGTAGGACTGCTCTGATTTGTGCACAAACCATGACTTTTCAGGAGGACTGAAGTTGGACTAGACTGCCTTCCGTCATCAGAGAAGGGTGTGCGTGTGTAACTACTGATGGCTTCGGAGTTCCTTTTTAAGGTGATGAAAATGTTCTGCAATTAGATAGTGGTGATGGACACACAGTTTTGTGAATGTATGAAAGACCAATTAATTGTCCATTTTAAAAGGGCAGATTTTATGGTATGATATGTGAGTTATAGCCCAGTAAAAGTGTTATTTTTTTTTGAAAAGAAGGACCAAATTATCTGTCTGTGGGTAAGATGTCTACCTTTTTCGCTGGATAAAGCTGTATGAAATTTTAGCCCACTGGATTCTTTTATTAAAGATACTGTATATCATTTTTCTAAAGGCTTATGCCAACTTGAAAATCATAATTATAAAGGAGATTTTGTTTTATTGAAAGACTGAATGTGAAATTCAAAATTCTGTAGTGCATGGCTCCGTGGGTGAGCATGGGAAAGGAGCAGATTTATATAGTGACCTAGAAATAGGAACACGACAGAAGAGAAGGCATGCTTGTCTAACAAAGTGGTAAAAATCGGCTCATTCTCAGATAATGAGATGCTGTTTCACATGGTTGAATTGTGCAAGTATATCAAAAGTTTGACACGGCTGTAAGGAAGAGAAACCCTAATATGCTGTAGAGGGATGTGTAGTTTTTGGCAAGATTTTGTGAAGTTGGAAATGAACAAATCCTAGGAACAACAATTAAAGGGATATATAACTCTACAGAGTGAACCTTGCACATACGCAGAAGGACGCATGTACAGGCATTTTTATTTCAGTTAAATTTATAATAGGAAAAATTTAGAAACAAATGATTGGACTACAGAGGAATGGATAATAAATATTGCAATGGTATTTCAGTGCAATTTATTACTCTTATACAGGCAAAATGGACAAACCAGGTCTACCTGTGTCCACATAGGTAACTCCTGGAAACATTTTGTTCAGAAAAAAGAAAACAAGTTATACAAAGTTAAATGTGATACTACTTACAAATGTTAAAAACAAAATAAAATAATCTGTGTTGTCTGTGGATCAACATATATACTCAAAATTTATGTTTTTAAAAACATGGTTTAGAAGAAGATTCATGAATTTTAGCAGGACTTTTACTTCTGAATAGACAGAGTGCCTGAAGAACTATGGTTAGAAGGCAAAATAGTTGTCTGAGGAGGCCTTACAGATAGCTGACAGAAGAAAAGTGAAAAGCAAAGGAGAAAAGGAAAGATATACTCATCTGAATGCCGAGTTCCAAAGAATAGCAAGGAGAGATAAGAAAGCCTTCCTAAGTGAACAATGCGAAGAAATAGAGGAAAACAATAGAATGGAAATGACTGGAGATCACTTCAAGAAAATCAGAGATATCAAGGGAACACTTCATGCAAAGATGAGCACAATAAAGGACAGAAATGGTATGGACCTAACAGAAGCAGAAGATATTAAGAAGAGGTGGCAAGAATACACAGAAGAACTGTACAAAAATGATCTTCATGACCCAGATAATCACGATGGTGTGATCACTCACCTAGAGTCAGACATCCTGGAGTGTGAAGTCAAGTGGGCCTTAGGAAGCATCACTATGAACAAAGCTAGTGGTGGTGATGGAATTCCAGTTGAGCTATTTCATATCCTAAAAGATGATGTTGTGAAAATGCTGTATTCAGTATGCCAGCAAATTTGGAAAACTCAGCAGTGGCCACAGGACTGGAAAAGGTCAGTTTTCATTCCAGTCCCAAAGAAGGGCAATGCCAAAGAATATACAGACTACCGCACAGTTGCACTCATTTCACATACTGGCAAGGTAGAACTCCAGATTCTTCAAGCTAGGCTTCAACAGTACATGACCCAAGAAATTCCATATGTTCAAGGTGGATTTAGAAAAGGCAGAGGAACCAGAGATCAAATTGCCAACATCTGTGGGATCATAGAAAAAGCAAGGGAATTCCAGAAAATCATCTACTTCTGCTTCATTGACTACAGACTTTGACTGTATGGATCACAACAAACTGGAAAATTCTTCAAGAGATGGGAATACCAGACCACCTTACCTGCCTCCTGAGAAATCCGTATGCAGGTAAAGAAGCAACAGTTAGAACCAGACATGGAACAACAGACTGGTTCTAAATTGGGAAAGGAGTACGTCAAGGCTATATATTGTCACCCTGCTTATTTAACTTATATACAGACTACATCATGCGAAATCCCAGGCTGGACAAATCGCAAGCTAGAATCAAGATTGCCGGGAGAAATATCAGTAACCTCAGATACACGAATGACATCACCCTTATGGCAGAAAGTGAAGAAGAACTAAAGAGGCTCTTGATGAAGGTGAAGAAGGAGAGTGAAAAGGCTGGCTTAAAATTCAACATTCAAAACACTAACATCATGGCATCTGGTCCCATCACTTCATGGCAAACAGATGGGGAAAAAATGGAAACAATGACAGACTTTATTTTCCTGGGCTCCAGAATCTCTGCAGATGATGGCTGCAGCCATAAAATTAAAAGATGCTTGCTCCTTGGAAGAAAAGCTATGACCAACCTAGACAGCATATTAAAAAGCAGAGACATCACTTTGCCAACAAAGATCCCGTAGTCCAAGCTATGATTTTTCCAGTAGTCACGTATGGATGTGAGAGTTGGACCGTAAAGAAAAGCTGAGCATCAAAGAATTGATGCTTTTGAACTATGGTGCTGGTGAAGACTCTTGAGAGTCCCTTGAACAGCAAGGAGATCCCAGCCAGTCCATCCTAAAGGAAATCAGTCCTGAATATTCGTTGGAAGGACTGACGCTGAAGCCGAAGCTCCAGTACTTTGGCCACCTGATGTGAAGAGCTGACTCATTGGAAAAGACCCTGATGCTGGAAGGATTGAGGGCTGGAGAAGGGGATGGCAGAGGATGAGATGGTTGGATGGCATTGACTCAATGGACAGGAGTTTGAGCAAGCTCCTGGAGATAGTCAAGGATGGAGAAACCTGGCTTGCTGCAGTCCATGGGGTGGTAAAAACTCGGATTTGACTGAGCAACTCAACAACAAAATAACAGCAAGGCAGAGAGTATGGTAGAATGAGCAGGAAAACCAACTTACCTGAGATTTCTGTTTCAATAAAAAAAGGTCAGAAGCAAATATGGCCATGTGTTATAATTGTTGTATTTGAGTTTTCTATATTACACTTTACTGTATTTTAAATTCTCTCATAACTAAAAATAAAAATCAAGTGAAAAAAAAAAGGTATAGCATCAGTTTAAAAAAATCAGTTGCCCTACACATTTTTCCTCAGTGTGTTCATAATTACAGTCAAAGAAATGATCCTTTGCTAATTGTCATAAATTTTAGAGAAGTGCAAAAAGTGTATGTGCTGTGAGTTATGTCATATTTTCAGTTAAAAATACTCATATCTATATTTGCATATTTTTTCCTGATTGAAAAATGCTTTATCAACATAGTGTTACATGATAGCACATTAGTTACTAGTCTGATTGAGTTCTTAAGAAAGATGTACAAGTTTTTATGTTTTATAGTTAGAACTTGGCTTTTCCTCTGTGAGAGCACCTGTGTTTTCTGGTCTTCGTGTGGGAATGCTGCCTGGGAAGGGGCACAGAGCTCCCTTCACGTGCTCTTTCACACACTGAGGAAGACTGTCAACTACTGTGATACTGGCAGGCACCAATGTCATTGTTTGACTTAAAAGTTGATTTATTGTTATTTTTAATAAACCCTTACTGTATATAATGAGAAAGTGTGAATCACTAGATGGAAGTGTACTTTTGAAGAGCTCCTAAGGATAGAACTTCTTGCATCTGAGCAATGGAGTGAGGAATAGATGATGATTAATTATTTTAGCTACTCAGCTTAAACAAACCTTAGAGAAATAGCAGAAGATGCTGCTGCTGCTAAGTTGCTTCAGTAGTGTCCAACTCTGTGCGACCCCATAGATGGCAGCCCACCAGGCCCCGCTGTCCCTGGGATTCTCCAGGCAAGAACACTAGAGTGGGTTGCCATTTACTTCTCCAATGCATGAAAGCAAAAAGTGAAAGTGAAGTCGCTCAGTCTTGTCCAACCTTCAGCGACCCCATGGACCACAGCCCACCAAGCTCCTCTGTCCATGGGATTTTCCAGGCAAGAGTACTGGAGTGGGGTGCCATTGCCTTCTGTGATAGCACAAGATATGTGTGCTTTTATAAGACTCAGGAATTCCTCAGTATTTATCTTTTTAAAAAAATTTATTTATGTGTTAATTTGGCCATGCCTCATGGCATGTGGGATCTTAGTTCCCCTGACCGGGGAATGAACCTATATCCCCTACATTGGAAGCAGAGAATCTTAACCATGGACTGACAGGGAAGTCCCAGTATTTATCTTTTAAATAACAGGCTTGGCTCTGGATATTCTCCCTAATAATCCCAGTTTCCTTTCTGTCACTGTTAGAGGTAAGGATGTGACTAGGATCTCTTCTGTTTAGTGTAGAGAATGTTCTCTTCCTAGTTTCCCTTTTTTCCAAGAAATGATTTGAGTTTTTATATTTTAGATTGAGTTTTCAAGTTAGACTTTCCCCTAGAGAAGTATCATTATTTTTTAAAAATTGCAATATAGTTGACATGTAACATTATATGAGTTTCAGGTATACGGCATAATGATTCAGTATCTGTATCTATTGTGAAATGAATACCTCAGGAAGTGTAGTTAACATCTGCCACCATACAAGTTACAGTTTTTTTGTCTTGTGATGTGAACTTTTTTTTACAGTCCTAGTACCTTTCAAATAGGCAGTACAGTGTTATTAACTGCAGTCACCATGCTGTACGTTATATTCCAGGACTTATTTCTCTTATAACGGGAAGTTTGTACTTTTTCTGGCCTCCTCTGCTCATTTTGCTCACCCTTTCACCCAGCTCTGCACTCACCAATATGGTCTCTGTATCTATGAGCTGTTTGTTTCTTTATTGGAATCTTTAATTCCAGATATGAATAAGATCATCTGATATCTGTCTTTCTCTGTCTGACTTATTTCACTTAGCATAATGCCCTTAGGGTTCATCCAGGTTGTCACAAATGACAAGATTTCATTATTTTTCATGGCTGAGTAATATTCCATTGTTTATTTTTAAAACTGCATTTTCTTTATCCATTCATTCCTCGATGGACACGTAGGTGTTTCCGCGTCTTGGCTGTTGCAAATAATGCTGCATTGAACATGAAGGTGCATATATCTTTTCAAGTTAGTGTTTCTGTTTTCTTGTGAGAAATACCCAAAAGTGGAATTGTGTGATCATATTATTCGTTCTGTTTTTACTTTTTAGGAGAACCTTCCATACTGTTTCCACAGTGGCTGCACCAGTTTACATTGTCACCAGTAGAGCACAAGGGTTCCCTTTTCTCCGCATTTTCCCCAGTACTTGTTATTTCTTAATTTTTTGATGATAGCTATTTTAATAGATGTGAGATAGTATCACATTGTGGTTTTGATTTGCGTTTCCGTGATAATTAGTGATAACTGAGCATCTTTTCATGTACCTGTTTTCCATCTGTATGTCTGCTTTGGAATAATGTCTGTTCCAGTAATGTTCCCCTCCTTTTTTTATCAAGGTCTTTTGAACTGTTGAGTTGAATGAGTTCTTCATATTTTGAATGTTAACTCCTTATCACATATTTGATTTGCAGTGGTTTTCTCCCGTTCAGCTGGTTGTCTTTTTAAATTGCTGGTGGTTTCCTTTTTGGATGCTTTTTAGATTTAGTGTAGTCCCATGGATCAATTTTTGTTTTTGCCATCTTTTCTTTTGGTGGAACAAAGTAATTGCCAAGGCCAGTGTCAAGAAATTTACCACCTGTGTTTTCTTCTAGAAGTTCTATGGTTTCAGGTCTTACATTCAAGTATTCAGTCGTTTTGAGTTGGTTTTGTGTGTGGTGTAAGGTAATGGCCCAGTTTTATTCTTTTGCATGTGCTGTTCAGTTTTCCCAACAGCATTTCTTTAAGAGACTGTCCTTTCCCCATTGCACATTCTTGGCTTCTTTAGGGCAGTGTGCTTTGAGCTGGGATATGTGCTTGGGGGAGAGCAGTGCTGTTGAAAAGATCATGAACTCTTGAGGCATTTTTCAGGACAGTAATTTAAAGAGATCAGATTTAAATTCAATAAGGATGGTTTTCTCTGTCTCTGCTCTTTCCTTTTCTGCCTAGCTTTTGAACGCATGTCAGTACTCTAGAGACATTTAGAAGTGTTTACATAAATATGCCATGTTTGGGGCCAATGGTGGTGTTTGTTTATTTTGCTGCATTTGGTCATTATCAACTTAAATGGTTAATGTCTTCTATATATACAACATTCTTTAAGGATGTCCTCTCCCCCACTGCAAAATGAGGTCCTTCAAGTTAGAAGCACACTCATGTCAGGAATGTTTGGGCTTCTCAGCTGTAATCTTGTTTCATTAATTATCTTAATGGTGACAGGAAACAAACTACTTCAGTTAAATGTTATATTGGAGTTTTTTCCCGGTAGACATTTTTGTGTTTTTTAAAGATGCATTTAACTCATTGAAGGTAGGGATCTGGCAGTGTGCAAAGAAAATTTGTGTAATCTCCCCAAACTCCATTTGTGGGAAAAGTGGAAGTTAAAGCCAAAACCTGACTCGGAAATATAGTTTCTCTAGGGGATTTCAGATTTCTACCATGATTTAGAATCTCTTGGAATATCTCATAAAAAGGTGGGAAAAGTAAGGTTTATTATAGAAGTGGAAAACTTTTATGCCATTAAAAGTTTATCAGCATTCATTCACAAGTTACTGAGATCAATAAAAAGTACCTTTTTAAAAAGAAAAATTGCATCTGTATTTGTTGTCAGAATGCTGCATAAGAATGCTACCAAAGAATGGAATATAATATATTTAAATGAGAGAAATGCGTAAAAATAGTATTTGTTGAATTCTTACTCTGTGTCAGCATTGCTTTAGGTGCTTCTCATGTATTATCTTATTTAGTCCTCAGGGTAACTCTGAACATCCTTAGTACCTCCTTAAGGGTTACTACTTAGCCTAAGGTCACACAGCCTAGTAAGTGGTGGTGTAGGCATGTGAAGTCAGGCTCTTTGACTAAAATACTCATGTTCTTCATCACCATATTGGCTTGATAAAGTCACTATAGATTATTTATATCAACTGAATTTCAAGTAGGTGAGCTGTAGAGATTTGTTGTTCAGTTGAAAATTTGTGATTGACTCTTTGCAACCCTGTGGACTGCAGCACTCTAGGCTTCCCTGTCCTTCACTGTCTCCTGAAGTTTGCTCAAGTTTATGTCCATTGCGTCTGTGATGCTGTCTAACTGTCTCATCCTCTGTTGGCCTGTTTTCCTTTTGCCTTTTATTTTTCCCAGTATCAGGGTCTTTTCTAGTGAGTTGATTCTTCGCGTCAGGTGGCCAAAGTAGTGGAATTTCGGTTTCAGCATCTGTCCTTTCAATTATAATATCAGGGTTGATTTCCTTTACGATTAACTGATTTGGTCTCCTTGCATATGCAGGCCACAAACACGTTTTGAATCAGAGGTGTGAAACTGTGTCTAGCATTTAACAAATCATTTTACTTCTTACTACCACTTATCTGGAGAGCAAATTCTTAAAAAAAAAAAAAAAAAAAGTACTATTTTTAAATAGTACTATTTTTCAGTTTAAAATTTACCCTAAAGTGAGTATATTTTTGTGAAAAGTATCTGAACACATCTCAATATTTTATATCTAAATCTAGAACTTTGACTTATATGGGTCTGTATGAGGTAGTTAATTAAACCATTCTACCAATATTTATTGAGCAGTTGAGCATCTTCTTTACAAGGCTCTGTACTAGCTGGTTGGAAACAAACTGGGGAGGGAGTTAACATTTCTTGTACACTTGTATTCCAGTTGGTCTTTAGGTCTTCATCTCATTAATCCTTACAATAACCCTGTTATGTAGGTCTTATCCTCATTTTATAGTACAGGAGACTTGAGGCATAGAGAATTTAAGCTTTTGTAACCTAAATGACAGCTCTGAAATTGAAATCAAAGTCTGCCTGACAGAACAATCCATGCTCCTTTTCTGACTCACTGAGCTGTCTTGTGTGTGAATGTGTTCCCTTTTTCTGAGAGCTTCTTACAATCTAGTCCAGGAGTTTGCAAAGTGGAGCCTGCAAATGGACTGCTGGGGATTCCTGATCAGAACTGTTTGTGCTGATACTAAGATGTTATCTGTCATTTCACTGTGTTGATAGTTACATTGATGATGCAAAAGCAATAATGGGTGAGACTGCTGGCACCTTAGCATGAATTGAGGGAGTGGCCCCAACTGTGCTCAGAGTTGTGGTTTTTTTTTTTTTTTAACCACTGTGCACTTACAGGGAAAGAAAAAAGTGGTTTCACTTACAAATGTCCTTGATACAGCAGTGTGAGTTTTTACTTATTTGGACTCGGTAATGAAGTGTATATACTTTTTTTTTTTTTAATAAAAAATTGAGATATAGATCACACATAAAATTCACTTTTTAAAAGTGTACGATTCCTTATTTTTTAGTATGTTAACAAGGTTGTATAATTATTACCCCCTGTCCAATTCCAGAACATCTTCATTACCCCCAAAGAAACCCAATACCTATTGGCAGTTACCATTCTTCCCTGACCCCCAGCACCAAGCAACTGCTAATCTACTTTCTATTTGTATGGATTTTCCTATGCTATATTATTCCATTTGTATGGAATATATGTTGTCTTTTATGTCTGGCTTCTTTCACTGAACAGTGTTTTCAAAGTTCATCTGTGTAGTAGCTACTGCTTCAATTCTTTTTCTTTTCTAAACAGCTTTAATGAGCTGCAATTCAAATCCTACACAATTCACCCATTTAAAGGGTACAGTCCAATGTTTTTCAGTATATTCACAGATCTCTGGAACCATTACCACAGTTGATTTTAGAATCTTTTTATCACCTCAAAAGAAACCTGTACCACTTGGTTATCACTGTCTCGCAGTCTCCCTGCTCCTTTCCAAATAAAGAACCACTAGCTTACTGTCTCCATAGATTTCCTTATTCTAGACTTTTGTATGAACAGAATCATGTAGTATGATTTCATAATCTTTCTGTTTTCTCCACATCCTCACCAAGATTTGTTTTAATCTGATTTTTTGGTTCCAGCAATCCTAATGAGTGTGATGTGGTATCTCATCGTGGTTTTGGTTTTATTTCATACTCCCTAATGACTTCACTTTCACTTTTCACTTTCATGCATTGGAGAAGGAAATGGCAACCCACTCTAGTGTTCTTGCCTGGAGAATCCCAGGGATGGCGGAGCCTGGTGGGCTGCCATCTGTGGGGTCTCACAGAGTTGGACACGACTGAAGCAACTTAGTAGTAGTAGTAGTAGTAGTAGTAATGACTAATGATGCCCAGCATCTTTTTATGTGTTTATTAGCTGTTTATATGCTTTCTTTGGAGAAGTGTATATTCAAAACCTTTGCCCATTTGAAGATTGATTTATTTGCCCTTTTATTATAAAATTAAGAGTTCTTTATATATTCTGGATATTAATGCCTTATCAGATATATAATTTGTATTTTCTCCCATTCTTGTAGGAGAAATCACTTCTTGATTGTATCACTTGATGCACAGAATTTAAACATTTTGATCATCCAGTTAATTTTTTTCTTTGGTTGTGCTTTAGATATCATAGCTAAGAAATCATTTAATTGAAAGTATGAAGATTTACACCTATTTTTTTCGTCAGAAATGTGTATTTTTAACTTACATTTAGATCTTTGATTCATTTTGAGTTAATGTTTGTATATGGTGTGAAGTAGCAGTTCAGCTTCATTCGCATGTGAATATCCAGTTGTCCCAGCACCATTTGTTGAAAGGATTGTTCTTCCCCTCATTGAGCTGACATGGCATTAATTGTTCATCATCTGACCCGTAAATTCAGGGCTGGGGTGATTTTTAGGTCCAGTCTCTGTGGCTTGTCCTAGTCCAGAAGAGGCTCTTCTTAGCTGTCTCTTTCTCTGGTCCCTTACTAGTGAGTTACCTGACCTATGGTTTAATTTGTTGCTCCTGATTAAGAGGAGCTATTTTTCAAGAACTTCTTTAGGCCTGAATTTCCTACAGTCTGTTTCAAATAAAGCCAGTTTCTTTGGAGAGAGCTTTGGAGCTTTCTTATCTTATGGACTGCTTCTCCCCCTGGACAGAATCTCTGAGTCATTACTTTGGATGTTGGCCAGGATTTGTATTGCGTTAGGGTTAGGGTTTTTTCATAAAAACCCAAATGAACTTCTTGGCAAACTCGACAGCTTTTTGCCTAATTGGCTTGTCTGTCCTGGCATGGAGCTGTTGCCCTATGAGTTGGGGAGAGTACAGCTCAGGCTACAGGATTCTTGGACTGCTGCGTCTTGGAGAGAGCCTCTGTCCTATGGATAGGGCTGGGTGGAGGAAGAGACCCCATTGTCTCCTGGTCCCACTCACCAGGAATTTAGCCTCTTCAGGTTGGAGTTGTAAAAGGTGAGAAATCCTGTGGCCTTCTCCTTCTGGTGAGTGGCTGGGCGCTAAGGAGAAGAGCAGCACCTTCTGCTTGGTCACACCCTATTGGAGTGAAGCTCCATCACACTGACTCGGGAGTGGTTATAAAAGCTCGAATGCCACAGATGTACCCTGTTAGCAAACTTTAGTCGATTTTCTTGAATAACTACTTCTTTATTTGCTGTTTGCCTCTAGGACCATTGCCAGAGACTTAATTTTTCTTTTTAGTAATTTTCACCAGCTTTGCTTATTTTCCAGGGAGTTTGCTCTTGGGGCCCCTCATACTAAGATCCCAGAAGTTGAAATCTGTAATTTACACTCTGGTTGCGATTAATATCAACTTAATTTCAGTAGTATCATTTTGCTCCTGTATAGCTCTGCTCCCCTTTCCCTTTTGCTGTTAATGTCACAAAATACAACCCAGATTTATAATTCTTACTTTGCAGTTATCTTTTCAGAGACAAGAGAAAAAAGAGAAGCAAAATGCATTTATATTCTCTTTAATGTTTACCTATATAGTTGTCTTTATAGATATTTTTTATTTCTTCGTGTGGATTTGAATTATTCTCTAGTGTCTTTTCATTTCACACTGAAGGACTCCTTTTAGTATTGTGAGGCAAGTCTGCTGGCAACAAATTTCCTCAATTTTTTTCCCCCTCAGAATGTCTTTAATTTTTCCTTCATTTTTGAAGGGTAGTGTTGCTTAATATAGAATCCTTAGTTTACAGGCTTTTTTTCTTTCAGAACTTTGAATATGCCATCCCACTGCCTTCTGGCTTCTTGGGTTTCTGTTGAGAAGTCATCTGTTATTTGTACTGAGTATCTTGTATATGAAGACTTCACTTCTTCTTTCTGCTCACAAGATTTTTTGTTTTTTTATAATTTGAATATGATGTGTCTGGGTGTGGATCTTTTTCAGTTTACCCTAATTAGAGTTCATTGACCTTCTTGAATGTGTGGGTTAACATTTTTCATCATATGTGAGAAATTTTCATCTTTTATTTCTTCATATTCTTTCTGTCCCTTTTTCCCTCTTCTTCTGGGATTAATTGATTTTCAAGTTCACTGATTTTTTTTTTTTTTGCCTTGCTCAACTATTTCCTCCAATGAATATTTCACCTCGGTTATTCTATTTTTTTTTTTCAAAATTTCAGTTTGGTTCTTTTTTATAATTTCTAACTTCTTAATAGTGAGACGTTATCCTCCTGCTTTAGGTTTTTGTTGTCGTTGTTGAGGCATGGTTTCCTTTAGCTCTTTGAACATATCTGAAACAGCTGGTTTAAGATCTTTTTCTTGTGTATTAACCAAGTTGTGTCTGACTCTTCCCAACCCCATGGACTGCAACATGCCAGGCGTCCCCGTCCTTCACCATCTCCTGGAGCTTACTCAAACTCATGTCCATTGAGTCAGTGATGCCATCCAACCATCTCATCACATCTGTCATTCCCTTCTCCTCCTGCCTTCAATCTTTCCCAGCATCAGGGTCTTTTCTAATGAGTCAGCTCTTCACGTCAGGTGCCCAAAGTATTGAAGCTTCAGCGTTAGTCCTCCCAAAGATATTCAGGGTTAATTTCCTTTAAGATTGACGGGTTTGATTTCCTTGCTTTCCAAGGGACTCTCAAGATCTTCCTCATCATCACAGTTCGAAAGCACCAATTCTTCAGCACTCTGCCTTCTTTACTGTCCAGCTCTCACATTCCATACATGACTACTGGAAAGACCATAGCCTTGACTATATGGACCTTTGTCAGCAAAGTGATGTCTTTGCTTTTTAACACACTGTCTAGGTTTGTCATAGCTTTCTTGCCAAGAAGCAATTGTCTTTTTATTTCATGGCTGCAGTCACCATCCAAAATGATTTTAGAGCCCAAGAAGAGGAAATCTGTTACTGCTTCCACCTTTTCCCCTTCTGTTTGCCATGAAGTGCTAGGACTGGATGCCATGATCTTAGTTTTTTAATATTGACTTTTAAGCTGTCTTTTTCACTCTCCTCCTTCACCCTCATTAAGAGGTTCTTTAGTTCCTCTTCGCTTTCTGCTTTTAGAGTGGTATTATCCACGTATCTGAGGCTGTTGGTATTTCTCCCAGCAGTCTTGATTCCAGCTTGCAACTCATCTCCAGCCCGGCATTTCACATGATATGCTCTGCGTATAAGTTAAATAAACGGGGTGACAATAAACAGCCTTGTCATATTCCTTTCTAAGTCCTGAACCAGTCAGTTGTTCCATACAGTGTTCTAACTGTTGCTTCTTGACCCACAAATAGGTTTCTCAGGAGACAGGTAAGATGGTCTGGTATTCCTATCCCACAAATAGGTTTCTCAGGAGACAGGTAAGATGGTCTGGTATTCCTATCTCTTTGAGAGTTTTCCATGGTTTGTTACGATCCACACAGTCAAAGGCTTTAGCGTAGTCAGTGAAACAGGTAGATGTTTTTCTGGAATTCCCTTACTTTCTCCGTGATCCAGTGAATGTTGACAATTTGATTTCTGTAATAGGTATAAATTCAAGCTTTGGGCTTCCTCAGGGATAGTTTCTTTTGCTCTCCTCAGTATCTTCAGCATGCATTTTCTTACTTTATAATCTGAAGTGCTCAGGCTCCAGCCATACAATCTGTATTATAGCTGTCAGGAAGGGGGAAGGGCTGAAGACTTGCTTGAAAAGTGAAAGTGAAAATATTAGTCACTCAGTCATGTCCAACTCTTTGTGACCCCATGGACTGTAGCCCACCAGGCTCCTCTGTCCATGTGATTCTCCAGGCAAGAAGAATACTGGAGTGGTTTGCCCTTTCCTTCTCCAGGGGATCTTCCCAACCCAGGGACTGAACCTGGGTCTCCCACATTGCAGGCAGATTCTTTACCACTGAGCCACCATTGAAGCCCCGAACATGTGCTTATTCCCTTTATACTTCCTAGAAGTTCTATGTGGTACTTTCACTTATAGACCATTGGCCAGAATGTTATACCTGATTTCAAGGGAGGCTGGGAATTGTAGTCACTAATCTTCATTGCCATTTGCCTGAGTCTTTTATTACTAAGAAGAGGAGAATTGATTTGGGGGTGTAATTAGGATTTTTTGTTTTTTAAATCATAGTCTGCCCCTTTGGTTTTTCTAATATATATGCCTACCCTTCTTTTCATATGTGCAACACATTCACCTCATCCTAAGAGAAACTTCCCCAATGTTTTATTCAGTTATGGCATTCAGTTCAAAGCCCAGGATGTCTGAGTAATGTATGGTCTTCTTTGGTGGATGTGGTTCAGGGCTTATAAACGAAAAGACAAGGTAACTGTGCCCCAAATAACTAGTGTACAATAGGAGTAATAGAAATATGATAATAGTAAAAAAAACTACCATTTGGAAAATTTCTGTCTTTTTATTGATATTCTTTATTTGGTTAGACATGGTTCTCATGTTTCCTTTAGTTTTTTAGACATGGTTTCAGAAAAGAGGAGGATTGGTAACATAAAGTTCTTTGGTTTATAGCAATTATTAAGTGCTACCGTGTAGTAGTATATGTGAAGACTTTCTGTCCTGACAGAGGAACAAATTTCTGGATGAAACGTGGTTTATGTTTGATAACTCTGGTCTTTTCCTTACTCACCTTTGTGCTTTGCCTATCTCCACCCCATCTTAACTTAATGGCAGTCACAGTGAGGCTGTCTGAACCAATTGGCTCCCCACTGGTCCCTCCACCCCCATTTCGTTTTGGCAGTTGGGTTCATAGCCTTTGTATGGCAGAGGTCCAGTCATCTCCATTTGGCAGTCACCTCTTTTAACTGTACCATTTTGGAGTGTGGAGTGGTTTCCTCATTCTGCCCTATAAGGCTCCAAAGTGAGAGGCTTTTAGTCAATTGAGATTGCAGGCCACAGGGAAGAGAACACCTTCCTTAGCAATGATATGTTCCTTGATATCTCTTCTTATTAACTAACTTGCTCTAGTTTTTTACCTCTCATTTTTTTCTTTTCTATTTTTTAAACTTTTTGTTTTGTATCGGGGTCTAGCCAATTAAGAATGTTGTGATAGTTTCAGATGAACAGCAGAAGGGATTCAGCCATACATGCTCATGTATCCATTCTCCCCCAAACTCTCCTCCCATCCAGGTTGCTCTGTATATTAATAACATTCAGCGGAGTTCCACGTGCTATACAGTAGATCCTTGTTGTCTTTTACCTGTCCTCTCTTACATAAATTTTTGAAAGTGGCAAGAAGCAGCCAACACATACAACATTCTGAATCTTTCCTGTTTCCCTTGAAGTATTCCAGTATAATCAGGTAGTGCTTTAATGAGGTGTTTTCTCACTGCATAACAGTCATCACTAGCTTTTCAGTCTTCAGTATCTGAAGGCTCACTGCAAATGTTATGTTCTTTTGTGTGAAGCATTGTCTTCCTGACACCAGATTATGTATTAGCATAATGTTCAACCATTTGCAACTCCCTGGCTCAGATGGTGAAGAATCTGCCTGCGGTGCAGGAGATGTGGATTTGATCCCCAGTCGGGAAGATCCCCTGGAGAAGAGAATGGCTACCCACTCCAGTACTCTTGCCTGGAGAATCACATGGACAGAGGAGGCTGGTGTGTTACAGTCCATGGGGTCGCAAAGAGGTGGGCATGACTGAGCAACTAACACTTTCACTTTTTTTCAAAAGTAAAATAATAGTGACTTTAAATATGATATAAGTTTATTGTCATCTTATATAAAAGATGGAGAAGGCAATGGCACCCCACTCCAGTATTCTTGCCTGGAAAATCCCATGGATGGAGGAGCCTGGTAGGCTGTAGTCCATGGGGTCGCTAAGAGTTGGACACAACCGAGTGACTTCATTTTCACTTTTCACTTTCGTGCATTGGAGAAGGAAATGGCAACCCACTCCAGTGTTCTTGCTTAGAGAATCCCAGGGACGGGGGAGCCTGGTGGGCTGCTGTCTATGGGATCGCATAGAGTCGGACACAACTGAAGCGACTTAGCAGTAGCACTAGCATGTAAAAGAAATTCAGATATGGGTAACCCAGGACTGGTGTGGTGCTAGGAAGACAATAGAGGCTTTCCATGCTGCTGTACACTTACCTTTTCTTCTTCTGATATCCACATCGTGTTGCCTGCACAGACACCTTCAAAATGCACTGTGTTAACTGCTGGCTGCTGCTGTGTGTCTTAGCGTTTTACAAATTCTACAGCATCTGCTCTTAGATGTAGTTGTAAAGTGGAGAGTCCCACAGTGCTTTGGAGAACACTTTCATTGTGTTTTTTGTTTGGGAAATGGATTTCTTTGCCTGTAGTCTTTTTTCCCTTTATTTCAGAGCTTTAAATATAATTGTACCGAAGTTAACATATTTCCTGATGTCTGTTACATTTTATTCCAACAGAACTTCTCAGCACCTTTTTCAAAATATTAATTGGCTGAGAGTAATACTGTTTGAAGCAAGAGGCTGTCAGAAGGGAAGAATAATGGACCATGACTTAGCTGTTTTTATTTGAGATTTATTGTATTTCCAGAGATTCTGCCTTGATTGAAGCCATTGATGACCATGAGCAACTGAGAATATATTTTTAAACACAAATTCTGCACTCTGTACTGTGAAGGTAATGTGAAGAGCCAGTGCTCTGATATGGTATACCATACCATACCAAAGATGGTAACTGATCTTGTCAGAATAGATTCATTTAATTAATAGGGTAGCTTTTATAATTAAAGTGTAATCAGAAGAGTAATGGATGAGTATGATGGTGACATAGGCTTCTCAGGTGGCACAGTGATAAAGAATCCGCCTGCAATGCAGGAGATGTGGGTTCGACCCCTGTGTCGAAAGATTCCCTGGAGAAGGAAATGGCAGTCCATTCCAGTATTCTTGCCTGGGAAATCCCGTGGACAGAGGAGTCTGGCGGGCTGCAGTCCATGGGGTTGTAAAGAGTTGGACGTGACTTGGCGGCTAAGCATGCGTGCCTGCACACGTGCTGGCGACATACCTTGGTGTTTCATTGCAAATGTGGCAAGTGCTGTCATAGATGTACATTGTCCTGAGGGTCCCTCGTAGCACCAGTGGGTCCTAGGAGCTGTAGTGTGGCCTCTTCTCCCTGACCCACAGACACTCGAGTCTTCAGTGTACTTCTTCTCTGAGAGTGTGTTCTTGTATTTGGATTTGAGTTTGCTGTAGTCCTATAAAATTGTAACAGTTTCTGGATTTTTTTTTCTTCTTTTTATGGCCAGATATTTTATTCTCAGTGTTTTGAAATGTTTGATCAAGAATTTAGGAAATATTCATGGCTCATTTTATAAGGAAGGGAGCATCTCTTAATGGGGAGAGAGCTCTTTGGGGAACCTAAGGATGTGAGCCTCTGGCCCTGGAAACAGTGCCTTTCCTCAAACACTCCATTGTAGTGTGGAGACAAAGCGCGGTTCTGTACACGCCTCCCTCTCCCCCAACTGCTGCTTGTCTTCACCCTCGATGAGGTTTGTCTCAACAAGTTTCTCATTCCAAAGTCAGTATGTTCAAAAATAGCTAATTTTTTTCATATTATTCATACCTGAACAGCATCGCTAGGGCAGATTTTCTATACTGTGGCCTGGCAGCGTTTCAGGTTGTCTTGGCTTATCAGAGTGTAAGGTTTTAGTGTCAAAGAGGAGGCGACAGAAGAACTCCTACCTTGAAAACTGTCTCATGACGGATTATGCAGTTTCGTAGGTGAAATTACACGTATGTTCAGATCATATTTAAGTTTATTCAGATATTTTATACATAGCATGTGGACTTCTAAACATCCATCATTCTTTCTCTTAGAGAAGAAACTTCTAAAAGACAAATAGAATTCCACAGTTAAAAATCAGAACGCATTTGAGTACCGCAGAAGAGGGATTAGGAATCATAAGGAAAGCATATCTGTAGTGTTTGTGGGCATGAGTATAGTTCAAGGAATGTAATGAAGTCATCTTGCCAGAATAGTGCTTTAAATCTCAGGCAGCCTTTTCTTGGGGGTGGAGGGGGATATTGAATTGGAGATGGGTTAAGGCAAATTGTCAAATTTCTATTAAATATTCGCATGCAAAAAAAAAAAAAAAGGCCACCTGGTAGTTAAACTCTCTACTTCTCAAGGATAACTTCTCATAATATCCTTTAAGAGAACAGGACAGAGGGTAAGAATTTTTATTCAGAGTGACTTGCCCAAGGTCATATCACCAAACTCAGTGATACAAGGTATTAAGATACAGGTCACATATTATAACTTTTCTCTGAAACAGTGTTATTGCAGTTGTCTCTAGGGGGCCAGGCAGAACATACCAAACTCTAAAATCAGGCAGCAGACTAAGGTGAACAGTTTCCCCTACAATCTGTTCTCTATGCAGCTGTCAAAGTGATCTTTCAAAAACATACATCAGATCATATCACTCCATTGCTTCAAACCTCATGGGGCATATGGTGTTTCATAGAATGTACTTCTCTACCCTCTTCCTCTGCTCCTGCCTAGGCTGGTCTTTAATTCCTTGAAGATGTCAAGCTCGTTCCCACCTCATGGCCTTTGAACTTGTACATGCTGTTTCCTCTGCATGGTAGACTGCTGCTTGTCAAATTCAGATAGCGTCAGATTGTGTAGTGGTTGGAAGCATGGGTTCTGAAACCTGATTGCCTGCGTTCAAGTTACTGTTTAACCTCTTGGTGCCTTCATTTCCTGAACTGTGAAAAATTGGATAATATAAGTAAATACCTCTTAATGTTGTGAAGGTTGAATACACACATATGAAGTGTCTCACACAGATAGGTCCTCATTAAGTGTTGACTGTTATTCAAGTCTCAGGTCAGATCTTACCTCCTCAGTGAGACCTTTCTTGAACATTTAATTTAAATCAGCCATCCCACACCCCCCATAAAAGTTATGGTTACCTGAAATTATTTTACTGTGTATTTATTTTTGTGTCTCTGTCTCTTTCATTTTAATGTAGAGAGCTCCATGAAAGAAGGAATATTTTTTCTTGCACTCCCAGTGCCTAGAACAATGCCTGATATTCAATATACATTTGTTGGGAGAACTAATGGAAGTCAGATCCATCCCAGAAGCCCCTCTTAGTGACACTGGAACTGAAGGCAGTTAGTGTCACTCAGTGAAGGGTGTTCCCATGTGTACCCAGCACCTTTAGGTTGTGGTCTCAGCTGTGGATATCTGGCAGGGGCTTGTAGAGAATGGTGTGGAGAGGTAATACAAGGAAAAAGAGTTGAACCTGCAGATAAAATACATATTTTATTTTTCTTGATTCTAAATGTTTTTATTTATTTCTCCGGCTTCCAGCTGGTAAGTTCATGTCCTTTTTATAAGCCCTTGAGCTTACTTGTGTCTTTAAGTTTGGGAACAGCTGGTTGCCCCTCAGCATTATAAAGTTACAGCTTTATTGAGCTTCTTCTAAAATAGTGTGAGTAGAAAGTACCGATATGTAATTAGATACTCAGCTGTATATGATAATTTTAGGAATCAGAGGGATGGTCTAAAACTCAAAGTAGGCAATGTGAGACTAGGCATTCCTGAGTTACCAACAGAGTCAGGTATGATAACAATTTACCGTTCTCTTGTATCTGTACCTCTGCCTTTTCCTCTTACTGTCTCTTTTTTTTTTTTCCCTGTTTTCTTCCTATTCTTAATTCCTTTTTGTTTCTGTCCTTCTACTCATGTCCATGTTTTCCATATGTATATGAGTGAAAATGTTAGTCACTCAGTCGTGTCCAACTCTTTGTGACCCTGTGGACTGTGTAGCTCTCCAGGCTCTTCTGTCCATAGAATTCTCTTGGCAAGAACACTGGAGTAATAGCAAATGAAACAACTGACAAATGATTAATTTCCAAAATATACAAGCAGCTCCTACATCTCAATACTAGAAAAACAAACAACCCAGTTAAAAAGTGGGAAAAAGACCTAAACAGACATTTCTCCAAAGAAGGCATACAGATGGCTAACAAACACATGAAGAGATGCTCAATGTTGGTCATTATTAGAGAAATTAAAATCAAACTACGATGAGGTATCTCCTGACACTAGTCAGAATAGCCATCATCAAAAAGTCTACAAATGATTAATGCTGGAGAGGGTGTGGAGAAAAGGGAATGTTCTTGCACTGTTGGTGGGAATGTAAATTGATACAGCCACTATGGAAGATGGTATGGAGATTCCTTAAAAAACTAGGAATAAACCACCATTGACCTAGCAATCCCACTCCTAGGCATATACCCTGAGGCAACCAAAATTGAAAAAGACACATGGACTCCAACATTCATTGCAGCACTATTTACAGTAGCTAGAACATGGAAGCAACCTAGATGTCCATCAACAGATGCATGGATAAGGAGGTTGTGGTACAATGGAGTATTACTCAGCCATAAAAAGGAACACATTTGAGTCAGTTCTAATGAAGTGGATGAACCTAGAACCTATTTATGCAGAGTGAAGTAAGTCAGAGAGAGAAAGATAAATATCGTATTCTAACACATACATACGGAGTCTAGAAAAGTGGTATTGAAGAGTTTATTTACAGGGCAGCAGTGGAGAAACAGACATAGAGAATAGACTTAAGGACATGGGGAGAGGGGAGGAGAGGGTGAGATGCATGGAAAGAGTAGCATGGAAACCTACATTGCCATATATAAAATAGATAGCCAACAGGAATTTGCTGTATGGCTCCGGAAACTCAAACAGGGGCTCTGTATCAACCTAGAGGGGTGGGAAGGGAAGGAAGATGGCGGGGAGGATCAACAGGGAGGGGATATATGTATACCTGTGTCTGATTCATGTTGAGGCTTGACAGAAAACAACAAAATTCTGAAAAGCAATTATCCTTCAATTAAAAAATAAATTTAAAAAAAGTAAAAAAAAAAAAAAAATAATAATAATACTGGCATGGATTGCCATGCCCTTCTCCAGGGATCTTCCTGACACAGGAATTGAACCTGGGTCTCCCTCATTGTAGGCAGATTCTTTACTGTCTGAACCACCAGGGAACTGAAATGATGTTTCTATTATCTGACTTTGGCTCCTGCATCCAGTACCCAAAATCACATTCATTATCCCCTCAGGTAGAGGTCGTTCTCCTCTCTTCCCTGTTTCTATTAGCAAAATTAGTGTTCTGCAGTCATTCTGGCTTAAAACCACGGTATCATCTTTGATACCTCCTTTTCTTCACTCCCCCCATAACCCAATACAAACCAATTGTATCACTTATAAATTCTCTTTTATTCATTAACTCAGCAGAGATTTGACTTTCTGCTCTGTGCCAGGTATGGCTCCATGTTGTGTGTGACAGTTCCTGTCTTTCTGCATTTACTACTGCAATTCAGGATTTCAGTAAGTTATACTTCGCCTAATGAAAGTAGCTTTGTAACTTTTTTCCCAACTTCATAGTCCCTTTTGCCAATCCAGTATTTATTCCACTGCCAGATTAATCCTCCAAAACATGGTTTGATCATGCTGTTCCCTACTTTAAGTTTTTATTTTATTTTATATTGAACTGTAGTTGATTTATTCCTGTTTCCTAGAGTGAAGCTCAGCTTGCTGTTCCAGGCACGTCTCATGTAGCTTGTATGCGATTGCCCTTTTAGAACATCTTCCACACCTTTTCACACCCACGTTTTTGTTTAGGCTCTTCTTTTTCCTGGAAGAATATAAGCTCCCTGAGGGCAGGAATTTGTTTTATTCATTGTAGCATCCCTCAGCACCCAGAAGAATACCTGGCATGGAGTAGGTACTCAGTAGATATTTATTGAGAGAATGAATAAAATATAAGTGAATCTTGTCAGTAGTACCCGTGTAAAAGTGTTTATTGACATATAGTCGATTTATAATCTGTTAATTTCTGCTGTATAGCAAAGTGACTCAGTTAATATATATATACTTTTCCAGATTTTTTTCCATTCTGGTTTGTCACAGGATACTGAATATAGTTCCCTGTGGTATACAGCAGCACCTTGTTGTTTATCCAGTCTCTGTATAATCCCAAATGCCCAGCACTTCCCTCCCCCGTGCCTCCCTCCCTAAGGACAACCACGAGTCTTTTCTGTGTGCGGGGGCCTGTTTCTGTTTTGTGCGTGCATGTGTGCTAAGTTGCTTCAGTCGTGTCTGACTCATGGCAACCCCATGGACTGTAGCCTGCCAGGCGCCCCTCTCCATGGGATTCTCCAAGTAAGAATACTGGCATGCGTTGCCATGCCCTCCTCCAGGGGATCTTCCTGACCCAGGGATTGAACCCATGTCTCTTACATCTCCTGCCTTGGCAGATGGATTCTTTACCACCTGGGAAGCCCCATTCTGTTCTGTAATACTATCCATTTTTTTTATGACTGTTCTCAAACTTTAGTGTCTTAGGAACCTTTTCTGATCTTGTGTGTATTTTTATTTAAACATAAATACCTACCTGTGACAGAACCTTTCTCTCTCTCTCTTTTTTTTTTTTTGTATCAGTGCTGACTGTGTATATGTCATGTGGTTTCCATGAGATTAATATAGTCAGCAGATGAGCAAATGTTCATTGAGTCCCTATTCCATGTCAAGTATAATATCCAGGTACTAGAGTCAAAAAGACCGTAGGACAGAATCTCTTTCCTCAGTGCACTTGACTGCCTAGTGGAGGGTCAGTCTGTTTTAATAGTAATAAAAGAAGCAGTGAGAAGCAAGCCCAGGATATTATGGAAACATAGCCTGTTGGCAAGTGATAATAGGGAGAAGACGGTGGGTTGCAGAAGAGGAGATTCTAGGTGGTTACAAGTAGAAAGCAGCAGTAGCTGCTTAGAGGGGAGTAATGAGAAGTGAAGCAGGTGCTCTGAAGGGCCCTGTACTGCCGTTACTGAAGAGGCAGTTCTCTATTGTTAGCTTTTACATGTTTTGTTGGAATAAGAGGAAAGACTTTGATGGCTGATTCCCTGTAGAATGATTGGGAGGAGCTGAAAACCTGAAGTGAGCAAAAGCTGAAGATCCATGGCAGTTTTCTGAAAAAAAAAATTACTTGGGTGGTAAAGTTTTTGTTACTTGAAATGCCTTCCTACTTGAGTGATAGGCTATATAAGCAGTTCCAGTTTGAAAATAATTTTTTTTTTTGAGAATTTGAAAGTATATTCTATCTCAGTTTCCAATGCTGATGTTAAGAAATCTGATGTCATTTGTTGTATCTCCCAGTGTTGTAGGTAAGGCATTTGGGCAGGGCTTAGCTTGGGGGATTTTTCTGTTTCACGTGGTGTTAACTTGGTCCACATGGTGTCATTCAGCAAGTGACTGGGCCTGCCTAGTGGGTACAAGAGAGTACCTGCCTGCCACTTTGGTGGTAGGCAGGTACTGGAAGGGTATCTGGGTACTGGTAGGGTATCTGGAAGGCTAGTCTTAGCTTAGCTAGGTCCCTTTTCTTTTCAGTGTAGTCTTGAGACCTCTTTTTATGGTCTGTCCATCAGAATAGTTGAACTTCTGGGAGTGCAAGGCTTACACAGTAAGAGTTTTAAGGAGTACGTCAAGGCTGCATATTGTCACCATGTTTATTTAACTTATATGCAGAGTACATCATGAGAAATGCTGGACTGGAAGAAACACAAGTTGGAATCAAGATTGCCGGGAGAAATATCAATAACCTTAGATATGCAGATGACACCACTCTTATGGCAGAAAGTGAAGAGGGGCTAAAAGGCCTCTTGATGAAAGTGAAAGTGGAGAGTGAAAAGGTTGGCTTAAGGCTCAACATTCAGAAAACGAAGATCATGGCATCTGGTCCCATCACTGCATGGGAAATAGATGGGGAAAGAGTGGAAACAGTGTCAGACTTTGTTTTTCTGGGCTCCAAAATCACTGCAGATGGTGACTGCAGCCATGAAATTAAAAGACGCTTACTCCTTGGAAGGAAAGTTATGACCAACCTAGATAGCATATTCAAAAGCAGAGACATCACTTTGCCAACAAGGGTTCGCCTAGTCAAGGCTATGGTCTTTCCTGTGGTCATGTATGGATGTGAGAGCTGGACTGTGAAGAAGGCTGAGCGCCGAAGAATTGATGCTTTTGAACTGTGGTGTTGGAGAAGACTCTTGAGAGTGCCTTGGACTGCAAGGAGATCCAACCAGTCCATTCTGAAGGAGATCAATCCTGGAATTTCTTTAGAAGGAATGATGCTAAAGCTGAAACTCCAGTATTTTGGCCACCTCATGCGAAGAGTTGACTCATTGGAGAAGACTCTGATGCTGGGAGGGATTGAGGGCAGGAGGAGAAGGGGACGACAGAGGATGAGATGGCTGGATGGCATCACTGACTCGATGGATGCGAGTCTGAGTGACCTCCGGGAGCTGGTGATGGACAGGGAGGCCTGGCGTGCTGCGGTTCATGGGGTCGCAAAGAGTTGGACACGACTGAGCGACTGATCTGATCTGATCTCTGATTAAAAGTAAATTGAGGGGAATAAAAGTAAAAATATGTACAGCTAAAAAAAGGTCCAGTAATTCATTTTAAAAACCACTTTTTATACAGAGAAACTTTTTTTTGAAAGAACCATATCATTTGGTTGTGTGAAACTCTTATCATGGGTCATAATACAAAATCATGATAGTGTATACTTTTTCAGATTTATCAGCTGTCTGCCTGAGCTCTTGCATCTCTCTGACACATTTTGTGCTGTTGCTTTTGGTTACATATGCAGCTCGGCACCAGCAGAAGGCAGGCGGCCCAAAAAGGGGGTGGGGAGGAGCAAAGATGAGGCAGAACCAGGCCAGCAGGAGACGGAAACAGATGGGTTGTGGGAGATGACCCTGCCCCCACGTTGTTTTGGTTCTGGCTGCTACTGATCGAATGTGAATCAGCAGCCAAGAAATTGGAGTTGGTGATTCTATGATGAAAAAGAAAGGTTGACTTTGGACTCAGTAGAAGTATAAATTCACACCACTAAAACATGATGCAGATTTTTTTCTTTTGGTTATTTTAATTACCTTTCCTTTGAGATATTTCGGAAGGTATTTTGAGACATAACTTTAAAATATTTCTAAATAGCATTATACATATCAGATCAGATCAGTCGCTCAGTCGTGTCCAACTCTTTGCGACCCCATGAATTGCAGCACACCAGGCCTCCCTGTCCATCACCAACTCCCGGAGGTCACTGAGACCCACATCCATCGAGTCAGTGATGCCATCCAGCCATCTCATCCTTTGTCGTCCCCTTCTCCTTCTGCCCTCAATCCCTCCCAGCATCAGAGTCTTTTCCAATGAGTCAACTCTTCGCATGAGGTGGCCAAAGTACTGGAGTTTCAGCTTTAGCATCATTCCTTCCAAAGAAATCCCAGGGCTGATCTCCTTCAGAATGGACTGGTTGGATGTCCTTGCAGTCCAAGGGACTCTCCAGAGTCTTCTCCAACACCACAGTTCAAAAGCATCAATTCTTCGGTGCTCAGCCTTCTGCACAGTCCAGCTTTCACATCCATACATGACCACAGGAAAGACCATAGCCTTGACTAGGCGAACCTTTGTTGGCAAGGTAATGTCTCTGCTTTTGAATACATATAATCTGAGATAAATTTTACTCTTTCAGCTTTTCTTTTTCATGCAAATTATACAGTAAATAAAATTTAAGGAGTATTCAAGAACTGGTAGAATAGACTTAATCTATGATGGCAGTGCCTCAGCATTTTTGGTTCTTGTCTCTGGATTCCCAGTTGACTAGGACTTTCTCCTGTGGGCTGTTTAAAATTGAGTAGAAAGTACGTATGTTTGCTGGAGAAATAAATCTTCCCAGTGTATATATTTCATGCTAAATATTCTCTTTTTTTTTGTCAGTGCCTGCAATTGACTTTTGTTTGGCTTATTTTCTAAGGTGAAGATTAAGGAAACCTTGCTTTATGTCTTACCAGGTCTTTACTTTGTTCTATGGAAGACTCTTGTTTAAAAAAAAAATTTTTTTTAAATTATAAGAATGTTAGCAAACAAACACCAGTATAGAGGGAACAATAGTATAATGAATCTCCATATGCCCAGTATAAAGCTTTAGCAGTTACCAGTGTTGGGCCACTCTTGTTTCATCTGTTCCGCCTGCCCCTTGTGATTTTTTATGAAAGAACTTTATTGTAATACCATTTAATGTTAGCATTTTAAAACAAATCTTTCAATTAAATTGAAATCCATTAACTTGAAATTTTTCAACTAAATACTACTATAGCCTGTAACTTGCCTGGTAAAATGTGTGGTAAACTATATAGGTATGTAATATTTTCATGTGACTTCTTCAAGCCCTTAATAATATTATAAATATGGAATTAATCCCTTTACCAGTTCAGCTGGTAAAGAATCTGCATGCAATGTGGGAGACCTGGGTTCAATCCCTGGGTTGGAAAGATCCCCTAGAGAAGGGAAAGGCTACCCACTTCAGTATGAATTCCATGGACTGTATAGTTCATGGGGTTGCAAAGAGCGGGACATGACTGAGCAACTTTCACAATCAGGTGCTAAACTATTAAAATAAATTCTGAATGGAACACTGAATACAAATTTTTCAAACTGCATTTTCTTTCATTCAAGATAGTGGCAGGCAGTCATGGTCTACGTCATTACAGAATTTGATATTCCTTTCTGTAATCTACTAAAAATGTACGAGTAAAAAACATCACTTTTAACCTCATTTTTCTTCAGTCCTGGACTTGGTTTGACTTTCTTTAAGGGGCCATATTCTGGTTTCTTATAAAGAGAAATCTTTTTTTTTTTTTTAAGAAGTATGGGTTATGTGTATTAAGTACATACCAGAATTACAGACTTACGTAGTTTAACTTCATTTGCTTTGTTAAAAAATCATGATATCATGTGATGGGTGGATCTTTATTATCTTTTGGGAGCAGTAACACATGTGAATGTCAGATCTCTGCATCTAGCAATAATAATTTTCTAATTCAAAGTAATAGGAGAAAGGTTGTTCTGAATTACTGAAAAATAAATTTAAGGGCACTTTAAAGAATAGACAATTTATTCTTTCAAACTCAGTGACTAATATGGGTTAGTTTAGTAAATTATTTCTTAAGCAGAGATCTTGCCAAGCTATTTCAAAATTATTGTGGTAAAAAACACATGCTACTAAAGTTATCATTTTTCAGTGGATAGCTCAGTTCAGTTCAGTCGCTCAGTCGTGTCTGACTCTTTACGACCCCATGAATCGCAGCATGCCAGGCCTCCCTGTCCATCACCAACTCCCGGAGTTCACTCAAACTCATGTCCATTGAGTCAGTGATGCCATCCAGCCACCATCTTATCCTCTGTTGTCCCCTTTTCCTCCTGCCCCCAATCCCTCTCAGCATCAGAGTCTTTTCCAGTGAGTCAACTCTTTGCATCAGGTGGCCAAAGTACTGGAGTTTCAGCTTTAGTATCATTCGTTCCAAAGAACACCCAGGGTTGATCTCCTTCACGATGGACTTGTTGGATCTCATTGCAGTCCAAGGGACTCTCAAGAGTCTTCTCCAACATCACAGTTCAAAATAAGTATATTCACATTATTGTCCAACAGATCTCTAGAACTTTTGCATCTTACAAAGCTGAAACTCCACATTGAGAAACACTATTGCCAGGCCATTTTAAATGTAAAAATAGCTCATTTGAAATGAGAAATACATTTGAAATGTATTCTCATTTGAAATGAGAAATGTTGACATTTACATATTAACATTGACTGTGTTATATGTTAGTCTCTTTTGTAATTGTGTTAACAATTATACATTATGAGGCAGTATTTTAGTTTTTCTCTTAATCTGGCAAACACTATAAAATTACTGGCATTCTTATATCCTACCCCTCCTTCAAGTAGCATAAAATTTTTCCTAATCTCATACTTGGTTGGAGAGTCACTGATATCAGTGAAGTCTGAAATAAGGAGATTTTGCTGTTTTGTTAAGAACTTTTTATTATAAAAGTATGATTCTACCCCAGCAGCTTACCTGGAGTCCTTGAATGAGGTTTGCTGATTCTTGTCCAATCTTCTATCATTCAGATTTTCCTCGAGACCTGCCTGTCTTGGTCCCCAGATTATCTTTTAAGTGTCTTTCATTTGCTTTTGTCTTGTGGACAAGTGTTTATCAAGTGGATGTTAAATGTGCAAATACTGTTTGCAGGGTCTCTCTGCTGTGTACACACACAGCTGTTACCATCTCAGTTAAACTTCTCCCTTTCTAATGAGAGGGATGAACTCATATAGTCTATAATGACTTAGCAAATGTCTTTTCCCAGTTTTATTGAGATATAATGGATAACATAGCACTGTGTAAGTTTAAGGTGTAAGGTGTTCATAATGACTTGACTTACATATACTGTGAAATGTTTGCCACAGTCAGTTTTGTTAACATTCATCATCTCATATAAATGAAAAATTTTTTCTTCTTTGTGATGAGAGCTCTTAGGATATACTCCTTTAAAAACTTTCAAACATACCATATAACAGTGTTAGCTCTATTGATGATTAGAAGTTTGTATTTTTGATAACCTTCATCCAATTTCTCCACCTCCCACCCCCACTTCTGGTAACTACAAGTGTGATCTTTTTTTGTGTGAGTTTTTTATTTTTGTTTTGTTTTTTAGATTTCATATATTTGTCTTTTTCTGTCTGATTTATTTAACTTGGCTTGATGTGCTCAAGGTCTCTCCATATTTTTGCAAATAGCAGTATTTCCTTCTTTTTGTGGCTGAGTAATATTCCAGTGTATCTTTACAACCCTAAAGTTGAAGTTTTGGTACTTTCCTGCTCCTGCTTTCCTTAGGAATCATTTGGTGGGGTTGGGAGGAGAGAGAGACAGAGTGTGTGTGTGTGTGTGTGTGTGTGTGTGTTTAAACTCACTTCTCAGTGCCATCATCTTATGTGCGTTTGTGTGTCTGTGAATGTGCTCATATGAGCTCGTGCTTATATGTTTCAGGGTGATTGAGGATTCTATCCTAAGGAGTTTGAGTCTCAAAGGATTACCCCCCCACCCTGTTTTTTTTTTTTTTTTTAATCTAAAATTTTACTGATTTATACTTCAGTGAATTTGAATCCAACTTTACAGAGAAATTTCAGTCCAGCTCCCTAGCCTGTCAGACTCAAAACCTCCTTTTCTGTCCTCTATGGATATTAAAACCTAAGCTGTATGGCCACCAAGACCAGCAGCTTCCCCAAAGCCAACCCTGTGCTGCACAACATCTTGACTACTTTCGTGTCATGGTTGTGATTCCTAGTTCCTGCCTCATTCCTGGAGCCAGGGGTTTCTCTACTTTCTTGTTAGTTCAGCTGTGCATTTAAAACACTTGTTCAGTTTTATCCAGCATTTCTAGGTGTTTTATAGCTAAGAAACATTCAGACTACCTGGTCCCTGCCTCATTGCTAGAAATTGAAATTGGCCTCTTCACTTGACAAAATAGATTGGAACCCAAAGATGGGACCTGAGGTCACACAGCATGTCTGAAAAACACTTAGGCTCTGGGCCTCCTGATTGGTTTCTCTCTCCTGCAGGGGACAAGGAAAGATGTGGCTCAATCATGAAATCGAGTGACTTTTGGCAGACCCTAAGCCCACGCCCCACTGCCCGGAGCCTGTCTGGGGATGGAGAGCACAGGGTCTGTCCCACGGAGTTTGGAGAAGGGCTGCAGATGCAGGGGTGGTGGGGGGCAGGGGCCGACGGGGCTCAGGGAGAGGCTGGGCACTCAGGCTTCCTGGAGCCAGGCTGCAGCTCCTCCATGTGGTGCACGGAGAGCCGGCTCACACCCCCGCCCCCCCACAGAACTCTTCTCCCCTCAAAGGAGTTTTGAATAACATAAAATTGAATTTTTTAGTCTGAAAAGGTTCCTGTTAAGGAAAGCAAACATGCTATTAGCAAACAAGCCAGATGGATCAATCATGTATAACAGTTGTTTTCTCCGGGTACACATAGAGACATGGCTTAAATGATGGTAATCATAGACAAGATGGGCAAAATTCTTTGAAGGTCAGATTCTGGATTTTCTTGGTAGGCATTTGTTATTATATAATTCCTAAAATTTTTCAAACCCTTTAACTGTTGTTTTCCAGTGTTTGCCCATACTATGTCTTAGACTGTTGAGTTCCTGATATATATTTTTTCTTGTGAACATCCCTCACTCACTCTCTTTCATCCTTTTTGGAGTAGAGTCTTTCTTAATATCCCTGTTTTTCTTAATGTCAAACGCCTCCCCCTTTAATTGCTCTTACCTGCATCATTTCCTTTCCTTTGTATTTTATGAGGATCAACCAGAACTACAGTTAGCTTTGGGCACAGTGAAAGCTTTACATAAAGGTGGATGTGATGGTCGTTTTAGTTTTCAATGTCTTTCTTCATTTCATGGCTTTCCAATATTTTGGTGATTTCTTCATCTGAAGCACATTAGATGCAACTCCTCACTAAAGTCTTCAGGGAGCTTCTAGGTCCTCTTTTTAGATTAAGAATTATAGCCTTTTCATTATAAAAACAATATATGTTTTAGAGAAAATTTGGAAACTAAAAATTTTCATAGTCCAACAAACAAAACCCATTTTGTGTTTTGGTAGACTTCCTCATGGCTTCAGTTGGTAAAGAATCTGCCTGCAGCGCAGGAGACCCTGGTTTGATCCCTGGGTTGGGAAGATCCCCTGGAGAAGGAAATGGCAACCCACTCCAGTATTATTACCTGGGAAATCCCATGGACAGAGGAGCCTGGCGGGCTATGGTCCATGAAGTCACAAAGAGTTGGACGTGACTGAGTGACTCTTCATGGTCTTTTTCCCCCTGTGTAATATTTTTATATGAGTATGTATTTTTATATCTTCAGTGTTACTGGTTGGGGCATAGACTTGGATTACTGTGACATTGAATGGTTTGCCTTGGAAATGAACAGAAATCATTCTGTCGTTTTTGAGATTGCATCCAAGTACTGCATTTCGGACTCTTTTGTTGACCATGATGGCCACTCCATTTCTTCTGAGGGATTCCTGCCCACAGTAGTAGATATAATGGTCCTCTGAGTTAAATTCACCCATTCCAGTCCATTTTAGTTAGCTAATTCCTAGAATGTCAACATTCACTCTTGCCATCTCTTGTTTGACCACTTCCAATTTGCCTTGTTTCATGGACCTGACATTCCAGGTTCCTATGCAATATTGCTCTTTACAGTATCGGACTTTGCTTCTATCACCAGACACGTCTACAGCTGGATATTCTTTCTGCTTTGGTTCCATTCCTTCATTCTTTCTATCTCCAGTAGCATATTGGGCCCCTACTGACCTGGGGAGTTTCTCTTTCAGTATCCTATCATTTTGCCTTTTCATACTGTTCATGGGGTTCTTAAGGCAAGAATACTGAAGTGGTTTGCCATTCCCTTCTCCAGCGGACCACACCCTGTCAGATCTCTCCACCATGACCCGCCCATCCTGGGGTTGCCCCACGGGCATGGCTTAATTTCATTGAGTTAGACAAGGCTGTGGTCCTGGTGTGATTAGATTGACTAGTTTTCTGTGAGTATGGTTTCAGTGTATTTGCCCTCTGATGCCCTCTTGTAAGACCTACTGTCTTACTTGGGTTTCTCTTACCTTGGGCGTGGGGTATCTCTTCCCGGCTGCTCCAGCAAAGCACAGCCATCGCACCTTACCTTGGATGAGGGGTCTGTCCTCACCGCCGCCGTTCCTGACCTTGGGGGAGGGGTATCTCCTCACCGCCGCCCTTCCTGACCTCGGTCATTGGGTAGCTCCTCTCAGTGCGCCGCGCAGCCGGCGAGGGGCTCTCAGTGCGCAGCTTGCAGGTAGGCCGGGTGCTCTCAGTGCGCCGCTCACGGATGTTCAAGCTGGATTTAGAAAAGGCAGAGGAACCAGAGATCAAATTGCCAACATCCGCTGGATCATGGAAAAAGCAAGAGAGTTCCAGAAAAACATCTATTTCTGCTTTATTGACTATGCCAAAGCCTTTGACTGTGTAGATCACAATAAACTGTGAAAAATTCTGAGAGAGATGGGAATACCAGACCACCTGATCTGCCTCTTGAGAAATCTGTATGCAGGACAGGAAGCAACAGTTAGAACTGGTCATGGAACAACAGACTGGTTCCAAATAGGAAAAGGAGTACGTCAAGGCTGCATATTGTCACCATGTTTATTTAACTTATATGCAGAGTACATCATGAGAAATGCTGGACTGGAAGAAACACAAGCTGGAATCAAGATTGCCGGGAGAAATATCAATAACCTCAGATATGCAGATGACACCACCCTTATGGCAGAAAGTGAAGAGGAACTCAAAAGCCTCTTGATGAAAGTGAAAGTGGAGAGTGAAAAGGTTGGCTTAAAACTCAACATTCAGAAAACGAAGATCATGGCATCTGGTCCCATCACTACATGGGAAATAGAGAAACAGTGGAAACAGTGTCAGACTTTATTTTTCTGGGCTCCAAAATCACTGCAGATGGTGACTGCAGCCATGAAATTAAAAGACGCTTACTCCTTGGAAGGAAAGTTATGACCAACCTAGATAGCATATTCAAAAGCAGAGACATCACTTTGCCAACAAAGGTTCGCCTAGTCAAGGCTATGGTCTTTCCTGTGGTCATGTATGGATGTGAGAGCTGGACTGTGAAGAAGGCTGAGCCCAAAGAATTGATGCTTTTGAACTGTGGTGTTGGAGAAGACTCTTGAGAGTCCCTTGGACTGCAAGGAGATCCAACCGGTCCATTCTGAAGGAGATCAGCCCTGGGATTTCTTTGGAAGGAATGATGCTAAAGCTGAAACTCCAGTATTTTGGCCACCTCATGCGAAGAGTTGACTCATTGGAGAAGACTCTGATGCTGGGAGGGATTGGGGGCAGGAGGAGAAGGGGACGACAGAGGATGAGATGGCTGGATGGCATCACTGACTCGATGGATGTGAGTCTGAGTGACCTCCGGGAGCTGGTGATGGATAGGGAGGCCTGGCGTGCTGCAGTTCATGGGGTCGCAAAGAGTCGGACACAACTGAGCGACTGATCTGATCTGATCTGATTTTTATATCTTACTTTTTAAAACTTTGAATAAACATTTTCTGCACTTTAAATGCTTTGAAAAAAATCTTCATAATTCCACAGGGTTTGGTGGGTGAATATAGTCTTAGTTCCCTTAACCATTAATTCTCATGTTTTTGAAAAGACTTTCATGTTATTTGTATTCTTTTTCATTTTTAAAGATCTTTTTCTTATGTTGCCATGTGTTCTGCTTTTTCGTATCCCATTCCTGGGTACTATGATTAAATATTCAGGTAGGTTAAAATATTTGAGCTAAAAACCAAAAGCACTACTTTGAAAAGATAATTTGTACCTCAGTCTTCATAGGCACTTCAACAGCATTATTTACACTTGGCAAGATATGGAAATGACCCAAGTGCCTGTCAACAGATGAGTGGATAAAGAAGACGTGATATACATACACACACACACACACACATATGTATGTATATGTGTACACACGTACACACAGTGGAACACTATTCAGCCATGAAAAAGAACAGTTTTTGGTTTGCCATTTGCGGCAACATGGATGGACTTGGAGGATATTTTGTTAAGTAAAATAAGTCATAGAAAGACAAGTACTGTATGAGATCACTTACATGTGGAATCAAAAAATATGCAACCAACTAGTGAATATAACAAAAAAAGAAGCAGACTCACAGATACAGGGAATAAGCTAGTGGTTTCTAGTGGGGGGCTGGTGGGGGTGGAGAGGCAATATGGATGGAAGAGGAATGGGAGGCACAGACTATTGGCTGTCCGATACGATCAAGGATGTAGTGTACAAAATGGGGAATATAGCCAGTATTTAGCTGGAAAGTTACCTTTAAAAGTTGTATAAAAATTTTAAGCAATTATCCATTATCAAACAGACATCTCCATGTTTCTATGTGGAATCTAGTGGTTAAGGAATTCTTAAAGAGATTTTCTCCCCCAGATTAAGTTGGTACAATATATTTAATATCTTGTACTCATTAAGTATTATTTCTCAAGATATTTTTCTTTTGTAGTTGGAAAGTAACCGTGATCTCATAGCTCTTTCTCCTTGCTGTTTCTTTTTATCCTATGAGATGTGTGTGTGCGTTGTTTTTTCTTATTTCTATAGTATTTTATTTATTTAAAAATTTATTTTAATTGGAGGATAATTGCTTTAGAATATTGTGATTTTTTTTGCCATATATCGACATGTTTGTGTGTTGGTTTTATTTCAGTTGTACACTGTCCTCCTGAGTGATATAGTTGAGGACAGTTGCCAGACTTGAAATCTCATGCACTCTGTGAGCATAGTAAATATTAATTTAATAATAATGCTAGCTTACTTTACAAAAACTTTTTAAGAATAGTGGTAGCGCACCAGTAATATAATATCAGTACTCAGCATTCTGCACTCAGTAGAACTGTCTCTTTTCCACATCTGAACTTTGCGTTTCCTTTTCCGTTTCCAGGTTGCCATCACGAAAGCCAAGGTGGATTTCTCCAGTGTAGTGTGCCTGCCCCCTTCCGTCATTGCTGTGAATGGGCTGGACGGAGGAGGGGCCGGCGACAATGACGATGAACCCGTTCTGGTGTCCCTGTCCGCGGCTCCCAGCCCTCAGAGTGAGGCTGTTGCCAATGAACTGCAGGAGCTCTCCTTGCAGCCCGAGCTGACCCTCGGCCTCCACCCTGGCAGGAATCCCAATTTGCCTCCACTTAGTGAGCGGAAGAATGGTGAGTAGATATGGAATTATTGAATTGCATGATTTGAACGAAGGTCTTCATGTTTATAATGTCGTAGATCCTTACTTTATGTCTCTTGGAAGTTTCTTATAATTTTACTATTTCTTATAAAATGGAGAAATAATAAGTTTAGATGATCACTGTAAGCCCAGCATTTCCTGCTTGGATTACCATAATTATGTTCTATTTTTTTTTTCCTACTTCTGTGCTTCTCCTTATGTAGTAATATTTCTCACTTTGTAAACCCATATACACATTTATGTAATACTTATATTAATTGGGGAGCCAAATGGTTTTGGCTAATCTTGCCCTTTTAATTTTCCATAATTTTAGAATCAGCTTGTGAAGTTCTACAAGAAAACTCATTGAGATTTTTTTCCTCCAAATGAAAAATTTCAAACATGTGATGAAGTAGAGAGTTTTGCAATGCACACCTTTAAATCCATCACTCAGATTCTACCATTAACATTTTATAATATTTTCTTTATAATAGATCTATCTATCCCTCAGTGCATCAATCCACCTTATTTTTTGGATGCATTTCAAAGTAAATTGCAGACATTAGTACATTTCCATTTTATCAAAGTATAACATTTATACAGAATAACACAAATTGGAAGCATTGTGGTTGTTGAGTTGTCATAAAGTGAATATACATGCATAATTACTACTTAAGGAAGAAATAAAACATTTCCAGCACCCCAGAACCACCCCTTGTGCTTCTTCCCAATCAGTATTCTCTCTTCCTGCCCAGGGAAAACTACCGTCCTGACTTTTAACATAATAGGTTAGCTAATAGGTTAGCATTGTTTGTTTCTAAACTTGGGGCTTCCCTGGTGGCTCAGACGCTAAAGAATCCGCCTGCAGTGTAGGAGACCTGGGTTCAATCCCTGGGTCAGGATGATCCCCTGGAGAAGGGAATGGATATCCGCCCCAGTATTCTTGCTGGAGAACCCTGTGAACAGAGAAGCCTGACGGCTGCAGTCCATGAGGTCGCAGAGAGTTGGACACAACTGAGTGACAGCACGCACGCAAACTTGATGTGAATGGAATCGGCGTTCCTTTGGTGGCTTCTTTTATGTTTTTAAAATTTTTGTGTTGAATTATGTGTGGCTATAGTTTATTTTCATTGCTGTATAAACCATTTCATGATTGTAATTTGTCCATTTTTACTTTTGATGGATATTTGGTTTGTTTTAGTTTGAGGCTATTACGAATCATGCTGCTGTGGAGTTCTTGTACATGTCTTTGGGTGTACTTGTTGGGATTTTGATTTTAAGGGGGGAAATACACATTATAAATATTGGGTCTTCCTGTCCATTTAGTTAGCTTTATATCTCTGGTTAAATAGGTCTTCTTTAATATTTATGCACTGGTTTTATAATTTTTTTCCACAGAGGTCATGCAAATATTTTATTAGGTTTGTTCCCTGATGTCTTTTTCTTCGGCAGACATTATAAGTGGTATCTTTTTATAAAATATGTTTTGACTGATCAGATCAGATCAGATCAGTCACTCAGTCATGTCTGACTCTTTGCGACCCCATGAATTGTAGCATGCCAGGCCTCTCTGTCCATCACCAACTCTTGGAGTTCACCGAGACTCACGTCCATCGAGTCAATGATGCCATCCAGCCATCTCATCCTCTGTCGTCCCCTTCTCCTCTTGCCCCCAATCCCTCCCAGCATCAGAGTCTTCTCCAATGAGTCAACTGTTCGCATGAGGTGGCCAAAATACTGGAGTTTCAGCTTTAGCATCATTCCTTCCAAAGAAATCCCAGGGCTGATCTCCTTTAGGATGGACTGGTTGGATCTCCTTGCAGTCCAAGGGACTCTCAAGAGTCTTCTCCAACACCACAGTTCAAAAGCATCAATTCTTCGGGCTCAGCCTTCTTCACAGTCCAACTCTCATATCCATACATGACCACAGGAAAAACCATAGCCTTGACTAGACGGACCTTTGTTGGCAAAGTAATGTCTCTGCTTTTGAATATGCTATCTAGGTTGGTCATAACTTTCCTTCCAAGGAGTAAGCATCTTTTAATTTCATGGTATGCTGCAGCTGCTAAGTCACTTCAGTCGTGTCCAACTCTGTGTGACCCCATAGATGACAGCCCACCAGGCTCCCCCATCCCTGGGATTCTCCAGGCAAGAACACTGGAGTGGGTTGCCATTTCCTTCTCCAGTGCATGAAAGTGAAAAGTGAAAGTGAAGTCACTCAGTCGTGTCATGGTGTACTGAACACCAAACCTTTTCAGAACTCCTTTGACTTTTCTACATCCATGGCCTCCATTTCCACCCCCTCTACCCTCTGCTGCTTTCTTGCCAACTCTTACTTGTCCTTCAGTATTCTCTTCGGACGTCACTCCGTCTGAGAAGCTGCTGCCACTTGTATCCAGTGGTAGGTGTCCCTCTTTGTGTTTGCCCAGTTTCCCTTTGTCCTCGTACTTCTTCATCTCCCTGTGTGATAGCTGGCATTCTCCACTCAGCTGAGTCTGCAGTCAGTCATTGTTATACTCCTCTCAGAACCCTTCAGTGAGTTGCCATGAGACTTAGGATGAAATCATAGTTCTTATGAGGTGGTCCTGGTATCACCTCTGACCTGATTGCTCACCTCTGTTCCCCAGCTCATTCTGTTCCAGCCACGGTTACTTCCCTGCTCTTTCTTGAACAGGTCAAGTATGCTTCTGCCCCAGGGCCTTGATACTTGTCCCGTTACTGAAGTTCCTGCACAAATGTCATTTTTTGGGAGGCCTTTCCCACCTATCTTATCTGAGATAGCACCTCCTATGACTGTGTCCTGCTTTGCTTTTCTCTAAGCACTTACTATGACTTGTATGTGTGAATTTGTACGTGTGTGGATATATCTTTATTATCTGTATTCCCCATCTGTGATAGTATTTACATTTCATGAGGCTAGAAACTTTTTTGTTTACAGTATATATTCTACTCTTGGTTCATAGTGGGCACCCAATAAATATTTGTTGCATAAATAGGTGAATGGTTTACATGTTTGTGGCAAGAACTCTGTTTTACATCCATAGTGGGAAATGTAGTGGAAACTGAAGCATTTTTTATTTTGGGAAATAGTGGACGCTCGAGCAATTGTTTGTGTTCTTTTCCCATTTCTAATTTCTACTTATTTCCCCAAGATGGCAGAAAGTTCAGCTTATTTATATGCTAAGGGGAAAGAGTTAGTCCAGAGGGAAAAGCTGGAGACAGAAAAAGAGAAAGGGTGACTGATGGAACAAACTTCTTGGGAGATGTGAAAGGATGGGATCCAAAAGATACTGGCTTTGGCTTTGCCTTGAACGCGAGTGGGGAGCGGCATTCCTCTGGGATGGGAGGAACGGCAGCACAGGGGACGACAGGGGCAGATAGCAAAGCTCTTGTCTCTTGGGCAGGAAGGGGTGAAATTGGTGCCGACAGCTGTGATGGTCTCAGGGAGGAGGAGGCAGCGGTCGCTGTTGAGGCGGAGGCTTTGGTGTGTCTTCAGCCTTTCTCTCTCGGTTCTTTGTTACATAAATCAGCCCCCCCCCCCCCCCCATTTTGAATAATAGCAATTCCCTTCCCTTTATAGTTAAGCTCCTAAAAGAGGAGTTTATGGTTACTGTCTCTACTTTCCCGCCTTCTGGCCTCTGTCCCTGCCTCTCTTCAGAAGCTGCCATTGCCAAAATCATTAGTGTTCTTTTTGTTGTAGATCAGATAGGGACTCCTTATCCTGTTTGACCTCAGTGCAGCATTTGGTTTGCCACCGTCCCCTACCCCGAAACTTTTTCTCCAATGTTGTCTGTGACACTGCTCTTCACTGGTTTTAAAACCTTGACCTTGCTAGTCACTCCTCTGCACAGATCTTTTTACTGTCTTTCTCTGCTTACCTCTCCCTTTCATGGATCACAGCCTTGTCGTGGTGAAGTGGCTTGCATAAGTCAGTGAAGCTATGAGCCATGTCATGCAAGGCCACACAAGATGTACAGGTCAGAGTGAAGAGTTCTGACAAAACGTGGTCCACTGGAGGAGGGAATGGCAAACCTCTCCAGTATTCTTGCTGCAAGAACCCCATGACAATATGAAAAGGCACAAAGTGTACGACACTGGAAGATGAGCCCCGCAGGTTGGAAGGTGCCCAGTATGCTACTGGGGGAGAACAGAGGGCAGTTACTAATAGCTCCAGAAAGAATGACGTGGCTGGGCCAAAGTGGGTGTGTCTGGTGGTGAAGGTAAAAGTCCGCTGCTGTAAAGAACAGTATTGCATAGGAACCTGGAGTGTTAGGTCCATGAATTGAGGTGAATTGGATGTGGTTATGGGTTGATAGCATCACCGACTCAATGGACATGAATTTGAGCAAACCCTGGGAGACAGTGAAGGACAGAAGAGCCTGGAGTGCTGCAGTCCATGGGGTCGCAAAGAGTCAGATGCCACTTATTGACTGAACAACAACAGCGACGGCTACTCACTTCTTAAATTTTATTACTCTCCAGTGTTCAGCTGTAGAGTTTCCTTGCTTCTTACTTGGTATCTTTACCTTGAATGGTGTTCCCCAGAATTCTGGCTTTAACCACCATTATATGCCATTGACTCCATATTCTCTCTCCAGGCCATGAGAGTCTGCCCTGAGTCCAGACTCTTACGCTTGGCTGCCTTGTGTCTTCCTTAACTGGATGTGCTATAGACTGAATATGCTCAGAGCAAAACTCATCATCTTACTGCTGTTACTCCTGAATTCTTCGTTGTAGGAATTGGGACCACCTTTTACCCAGATGTTCAGAACAGGGAGTTGTTTTGTTTTCTTTCTGAATGAAATCTTAAAGAGTTTCATTTCTTTCATAATCAGATAAAGTATAGGAAAAAAGAAAAGAAAAATTCCCTCGTAACTGTGCAGTTCAGTGATAGCCAGTAGGAGCAGTTAGTATATTTTCCGTCATTTTTTTGTTTCCTCATTTGTTTACTCTTACACATACATACTCTGCATAAATTAGTTTCCTGTAGTATTATTTATGAGATTTTGCTATATCATTCAGCTGTCTTAGAAAACATTTTTCTCTGCTTGATATTTGAATTGTGTGTGTATACAGCATTTAGCCAGTCTCCTTTGAAACTTTTGCCTTGGTTTTATTTTTTTATGTTATAAATAAAACTGCAGTTAACATCTTGGTATAAATCTTGGTGCAAGTAACTGTAGGACAAACTTGCAGGAGTGGATGAAAAGATAAGGACGTAAAGGACACTGTCCTTCTGATGGCAAAAGTTTGGGTATGAAGTTTTTAAAGTCATTATTTCCAAATTGTCCTCCAGAAGTAATTTTTTATTCCATCTTCTTTCTTTCTCCTCTTTCCTCCCAGCCACCGATTCTTGTAAATTTCACACTGGTCATTTCTACTGAATTCATTCTTTTCTTGCAGTCTCTATGGCTGACAGTTCAAACTCTTAATAATGTCACATTTGGATTATTACTCCAAGAATGGCCGTCTAACTCATGTCTCTTTATTTTAGATCTTGTCCCTGTGGCCCCTGGGATGATCTTTCTAAGCCATAAATGAGGTTGATGCTGTCCTTCATGAAATCCCTTCAGTTCAATTCAGTCGTGTCCAACTCTTTGCGACCCCATGAATCACAGCATGCCAGGCCTCCCTGTTTACCCAAACTCATGTCCATCAAATCCCTTAGCGGATCCTAATCCCTACCCTTGGTCTCATCCTGGCAGACCTTCACAGCCAGCTTCTGCCCCGCCCCTCATCTCTTCCTACTCACAATAAAATATTTAGATTTTCCCATAAGAGACACTTCCACAGCTCAGTTGCACTTCACGTCCTCTTTTCCCTTCCTGGAAGAACCTTCTTCCTTCTCTTCTTCTGACTCTTGTTTCTTTCAGGTCGGGAACCAGGGGAAGGTGCTGCTTCCTTCAGGACTTCTTCCTCAGATTCTCAGGTTAGGGGCTTGCCCTTTGTGTTCTTCAGAAGAACCCTGTGCATAATTACCTACTTGTTTGTTATCATATTTGACTAGATGAGAAACTTTGTGAAAGGAAGAATTATGTTTGATTTATTGTGGTATCTTTCAGTTCAGTTGCTCAGTCTTGTCCAACTCTTTGCGACCCCGTGGACTGCAGCACGCCAGGCCTCCTTGTCCATCACCAGCTCCCGGAGTTTACCCAAACTCATGTCCATTGAGTTGGTGATGCCATCCAACCATCTCATCCTCTGTCGTCCCCTTCTCCTCCCACCTTCAATCTTTCCCAGCATCGGGGTCTTTTCAAATTAGTCAGTTCTTTGCATCAGGTGGCCAAAGTATTGGAGTTTCAGCTTCAGCATCAGTCCTTGCCATGAATATTCAGGACTGATTTTCTTTAGGGTGAACTGGTCAGATCTCTCTGCAGTCCAAGGGACTCTCAAGAGTCTTCTCCAATACCACAGTTCAAAAGCATCAATGCTTTAGCGCTCAGCTTTCTCAATAGTCCAAATCTCACATCCACACATGACCACTGGAAAAACCACAGCCTTGACTAGATGGACCTTTGTTGGCAAAGTAATGTCTCTGCTTTTCAATATGCTGTCTAGGTTGATCATAACTTTGCTTCCAAGGAGTAAGCATCTTTTAATTTCATGGCTGCAGTCACCATCTGCAGTGATTTTGGAGCCCCCCAAAATAAAATCTGACACTGTTTCCACTGTTTCTCCATCTATTTGTCATGTAGTGATGGGACCAGATGCCATGATCTTAGTTTTCTAAATGTTGAGCTTTAAGCCAACTTTTTCACTCTTCTCTTTCACTTTCATCAAGAGGCTCTTTAGTTCTCCACTTTCTGCCATAAGGGTGGTGTCATCTGCATATCTGAGGTTATTGATATTTCTCCTGGCAGTCTTGAGTCCAGCTTGTGCTTCCTCCAGCCCAGCATTTCTCATGATACACTCTGCATATAAGTTAAATAAGCAGGGTGACAATATACAGCCTTGATGTACTCCTTTTCCTATTTGGAACCAGTCTGTTGTTCCATGTCCATTTCTATCTGTTGCTTCCTGACCTGCATACAGATTTCTCAGGAGGCAGGTCAGGTGGTCTGGTATTCCCATCTCTTTCAGAATTTTCCACAGTTTATTGTGATCCACACAGTCAAAGGCTTTGGCATAATCAATAAAGCAGAAATAGATATTTTTCTGGAACTCTTGCTTTTTCGATGATCCAACGGATGTTGGCAACTTCATCTCTGGTCTCTTTGCCTTTTCTAAATCCAGCTTGAACATCTGGAAGTTCATGGTTCACGTACTGTTGAAGCCTGCCTTGGAGAATTTTGAGCATTACTTTACTAGCGTGTGAGATGAGTGGTATCTTTAGTGCCTAGCCAAAAACTCTAATGTACTCATGAATCAAGAAGTGAAAGTTGTTCAGTTGTGTCTGACTCTGTGACCCCATGAACTATATAGTCCATGGAATTCTCCAGGCCAGAATACTGGAGTGGGTGGCCTTTCCTTTCTCCAGGGGATCTTCCCAACCAAGGAATTGAACCTAGGTCTCCCTCATTGCCAGCTGAGCCACCAGGGAAGCCCAAGAATACTGGAGTGGGTAGCCTGTTCCTTTTCCAGCGGATCTTCCCAACCCAGGAATCAAATTGGGGTCTCCTGCATTGCAGGTGGATTCTTTATCAACTGAGCTGTCAGGGAATCAAGAAGAGTGCTTGTTAAATGCAGATTCTGATCCTGTAGATCCTGGTGAGGCCCAGGAGTCGGCATTAAAAAAATGTGTTTTTTGTTTTTTTTTTTAAATTTTATTTTGCTTAACTTTACAATATTGTATCGCTTTTGCCATTCATCAAAATGAATAAAAATGTGTTTTTTAATTGAAGTGTAGTCAATATACAATGTTGTGTTAATTTCTACTGTACAGCAAAGTAATTCAGATATAAATTTATGTACATATTCTTTTTCATCATGGTTTATCACAGCATACTGAATATAGTTTCCTCTCCTATAGTAGGACCTTGTTTATCCGTAGAGATTCTGCATTTCTACCAGTATCCGTTGGCGATGCTAGTGCTGTTAATCTGAGTATCAAGGTGTTTGATAAATGTTTGTGGAATGTGTGAGCAAATGAATGAGTGGTGAAACTAAAACTATTAACTCACTGAAACACTGATTTATTAGATCTGAGCAGTTAATAAAGTGATTATTGACTCTTGCTGGACAGAAAAAAATAACTTGTTTAATTTATGATTTAGACTATTTGAAAGAAAGACTGATTCCATTTCTTCACAGGTGAAGTATTTTGTGGAGTCATTTTTTTATTGTCTTAGTGATAAAACATTTAGATCAGAAGTCTTAACTACTTTTTTTAAGTTGAAGATCTCTGTAAGTTTGAAATTACATATATAAGTCCAGTGTGTACAACAGCTGCTTGGGTTGGCAGAAACCTGTATGAAGGAGCCAGCCCTGCTTGCTTGGCACCCTGCCCTTCAGGCGCTCTTGAAAGGGCACAAGTTGAAAACTTCTGATCTAGGTCATCTGTCTCTGTTAGTTTGAGCTGTGTCTAAGCCAACCTCCTCAGTTGCTAGAATGGTCTCCTAACTGCCAGGAGCGCCATATTCATTCATTGTGATCTTGCTAATAGGAGAATCTGGATACTTACAATTGACAGACACAATGGTTTGTATAGCATAATTGTCATTTTGGCAGGAGAAAATAAACCCCCCCAAATAGAAATTGTATTCAACATTAGAAAGGAAACAGTGGTGAAATACTGGTATTAGAATAATGCTGAAGAAGAGGGGACAGGCTTAATAAAGAAATAATCTATAAGAAGTTTGACTGCAGAAAAATACCTTCAGATCAGATCAGATCAGATCAGTCGCTCAGTCGTGTCCGACTCTTTGCGACCCCATGAACCGCAGCACGCCAGGCCTCCCTGTCCATCACCAGCTCCCAGAGGTCACTCATACCTTAGGGAATGTATAACAATGGCCAGGAGTACTAAGTGCTTGACAGAAATCGTTAAAATGACTATCAAAATCAGATTCTGTTATTATAGGGGGAAAATAGGAGTTATTAATCAAGTTAAGAAAACTAGAAAGTTGCAGAAGAGCTATGTCCGTGGTGGAAGATCTTACTAGTTTCTTTTTTATTCCATCCAGGAGCCAGCAGGTGAATATCTGGACCGGGGCGGTGTTAGCATCCGGTTGTGTTGCTTTCCTGGCCATAATTGGGTCTTCTATTTGTTCATCTTAGTGGTGCTTCTTTCTGTCAAAGGGGAAAATTGTTATATTTTGCACTAGGTCTGTTTTGCACAGTTATTGGTAGGGAGGTAAAGGTAAGAGCAGAAATGGAAAATCCCTGAGGGGATTATGAAATTAGGAAGTGTGATTTTTCTAGAGCAAAATTCTGGGGTTAGAGGAGGTACTTTTTCATGGATGATGTATTCTGTGTTGAAAAGGTGGAGTGAAGTTTTGCTTCTTCTCAGATCTTTCTTTTAGAAGCCTATCTTACATGGAAACTCACTGGTTGAGCAAGGATTCTTAAGGAGCAGGCAGTCAAAGTCCTGATACTTCAGTTTCCTTAACAGGGGAAATTGGAATTCTGTTGAGAGGAGGTGCCTTTGGTTAACCCAACCTTTACTGACCTAATTGGAAAAAGTTGGGAGAGTGATTCAAGGTGTATTTTAGTCCTCTGTCGTCTTCTAAAAGATAAGTTTGACGTACCTGTAGATTCTCTCCAGCCTGGGCTTGGAGAAGCCTGGAAAAAACTCTCTAATGATCTAACACTGTCCCCTTTGGCTCCAGCTACAGGAGTTCTGGCACACATTGAATGAATGTGTCATGATGGAAAATTTAAGTTTTACTTTGCTTCTTCCTTTAATGGCGCAGTACTCTTTGGCTGTCTCTTCCTTACGTATCCACCCCTTCTTTATACTGATAACAGTCTTTCAAGTATGAATGAGTTTCAGAACTGGCTGAGACTGCATAAAGCCTGCTTTCAAGAGCCTCTAGGATGAGAGCTGAAATACTATTTGCCCCCTTTTCTCATTCCAAGTATATTACATTTTAGTTACCTTATAGGTTTTGTGGGGAACCCTGGGAATTTTGTCATATTTCATCTTTCATGGCCTTTGTGGTAAAGTACATTCCATATTCCAAATGATCAAATTACAAATGAAGTTTTGGAATATAATCCATTTATATGCTGGGGACTTGCTTATACCCTAAGAGGTGTGCCTCTTGAAGTTTGGGTGTTACGGATTTAAGACACAAAAAATAGTAGTTACATGGAATGGTTTACTGGGAAGGCATTACAGACAAATAGATAATTTAATGGATGACAAGTTCATAAATGTTTCTAAGAGAAAGCTGGTATTTTGGAGATTGTATTCTTGATCTTTTATTTTATCCTTGACTCTTAAAATTCTATTTCAGGACAGTCATTAGTACCTTCCTACAATCCTGCTCCTTTTCACTACTATGACCAGTATGGAAATGATTATTCAACAGATATTTATAAAGTGCCTAAGGAAGATGTTGTATACAGAAGAATAACCTGGACCTCAGCTACTAGTTTTTCCTTTATTTTTAAGTTTAATTTAAATTCATTCATTTGGCTGTATCAGGTGTTAGTTTCAACACGTGGGCTCAGTAGTTGCAGCGCATGGACTCTGTAGCTGTGGCTCAGTAGCTGTGGTTGGGCTTACTTGCTCCGCAGCACTTGGGATCTTAGTTTTCCAACCTAGGGTTGAACTCCTGTCCCCTGCATTGCAAGGCAGATTCTTGACCACTGGACCACCAGGGAAGCCCCCTCTCCTGTACTTTAATGAGCAAACCATTAGCTGTTTTATGAGAGCTAACCCATACCAAATTTCTGTTTTTCTTACCCATGTTAGGTGCTACAGACTAAATCACTACCACCACTATCCTCTATATTTTGGACTTTCCTCAAAGCTCAGTTGATAAAGAATCTGCATGCAATGCAGGAGGCCTGGGCTCAATCCCTGGGTTGGGAAGATCCCCTGGAGAAGGAAATGGCAACCCACTCCAGTATTCATGCTTGGAGAATCCTGTGGACAGAGGAGCCTGGCAGGCTACAGTCCATGGGGTCACAAGAGTCGAAAACGACTTAGCGACTAAACCACCAACTGCCACCACCACATACTAAATAATAGGCTAGTCTGTTTATGGGGGATAATTTTGGGGGCCACAGACAGAGGTTGAGTACCAGGCACAATTTTGCCAATGGTAAGATTAACCTTTCCCTGTTCCGGCTTGGTCCCCCAAGCATCCCCTTGGTTGCTCTCCTGAACTTCTTATGTGCTAGGTAACAGATCCATGTTTGGTTATTAAAGCTGTTGAGAATGTCATATGACTTGAATTTTTATATTTTGCATTCTCATTATTGAGAAAATACTTTTCTCCAACCCACCAAGGATTGAGTAAATAAAAACTTGAAATATCACCCACAAGAAATTATTTTTATCTGTACCTATCAGATCAGTCGCTCAGTCATGTCCGACTCTTTGCGACCCCATGAACTACAGCACGCCAGGCCTCCCTATCCATCACCAGCTCCCGGAGGTCACTCAGACTCACATTCATGGAGTCAGTGATGCCATCCAGCCATCTCATCCTCTGTCGTCCCCTTCTCCTCCTGCCCTCAATCCCTCCCAGCATCAGAGTCTTCTCCAATGAGTCAACTCTTCGCATGAGGTGGCCAAAATACTGGAGTTTCAGCTTTAGCATCATTCCTTCCAAAGAAATCCCAGGGCTGATCTCCTTCAGAATGGACTGGTTGGATGTCCCTGCAGTCCAAGGGACTCTCAAGAGTCTTCTCCAACACCACAGTTCAAAAGCATCAATTCTTCGGCGCTCAGCCTTCTTCACAGTCCAGCTCTCACATCCATACATGACCACAGGAAAGACCATAGCCTTGACTAGGCGAACCTTTGTTGGCAAAGTGATGTCTCTGCTTTTGAATATGCTATCTAGGTTGGTCATAACTTTCCTTCTGTACCTATAGGAACCTTTATTTCTGAATCACAGATTGTTCACAATCCAGCAGTTACGAATGTACTTAAAGAACAACAGGACAGAATATCTGAAGTTAGATCTGCATAGCTGAAAAGTCTTCCTACACTAATCACTCCCTTTATAATTAGGTTGGTGGTATGTATTTTACCAGGTGGCACTAGTGGTAAAAACCAGCCTGCCAATGCAGGAGACACAGAGAGACACAAGTTCGATCCCTGGGTCAGAAAGATCTGCTGGAGGAGGACATGGCAATCCACGCTAGTATTCTTGCCTGGAGAAGCCCATGAACAGAGGAGCCTGGCTGGCTGCAGTTCATAGGGTCACACAGAGTTGGACACAACCGAAGCGACTCTGCATGTATTTTACCATTCACGTCTTTTTCTCTCTTTCTTTGGAGAAGGCGATAACATATACACAGAAAAGTACATAAATCATGGTAGTTTACAGAATAACCGTAAAACAAAGAGCTGTGTCACCACTACTTAGTTCAGTAATAGCGAGTCCTGCAGGAGCCTCCCATATGCTCTTCTCTGATTACAACACCATCTCTTCTTCCTAGGAGGAACCACTATTCTGGCTCCTTGAAAATAATTTATTTTACCCACTATAAATATATTTCTAAGCAGTGTATTTAGTTGAAGTTTATGTGAATGTCATGATTATATCTTCTTTTGCTCAGTGTTGTTGTTCAGTTGCTAAGTTGGTCCAACTCTTTGCAACCCCAGGGACTGCAGTGCACCAGGCTTCCCTGTCCTTCACCATCTCCAGGAGTTTGCTCAAACTCATGTCTGTTGTGTCATTGATGCTATCCAACTATCTCATCCTCTGTCCCCCTCTTCTCCTCCTGCCCTCAGTCTTTCCCAGCATCAGGGTCTTTTCCAATGAGTTGGCTCTTCACATCAAGAGGCCAAAGTATTGGAGCTTCAGCTTCAGCATCAGTCTTTCCAATGAATATTCAGGGTTGATTTCCTTTAGGATTAACTGGTTTGATCTCTTTGCTGTCAAAGGGACTCTCCAGAGTCTTCTCCAACACCAAAGTTTGAAAACATCAGTTCTTCAGCACTCAGCTTTCTTTATGGTCCAATTCTCACATCCATACATGACTATTGGAGAAACCATAGCTTTGACTATATGGACCTTAGTCATATAGTGATGTCTCTGCTTTTTAATATGCTGTCTAGGTTGGTCATAGCTTTTCTTCCAAGGAGCAGGCATCTTTTGATTTCATGGCTGCAGTCACTGCAGTGATTTTGGAGCTGAAGAAAATAAAATCTGTCACTGTTTCCACTTTTCCCCTTCTATTTGCCATGAAGTGATGGGACTGGATTCCATGATCTTAGTTTCTTGAATGTTGAATTTTAAGCCAGCTTTTTCCCTCTCATTTTTCACCCTCATCAAAAGGCTCTTTAGTTCCTCTTCACTTTCTGCCAACAGAGTGGTATCATCTGCATATCTGAGGTTGTTGGTATTTCTCCCAGCAGTCTTGATTCCAGCTTGTGATTCATCCAGTCTGGCATTTTGCATGATATACTCTGCATATAAATAAGCAGGGTGACAATATGCAGCCTTAATGTACTCCTTTCTCAGTTTGGAACCAGTCCGTTGATCCATGTTCGGTTATAACTGTTACTTCTTGACCTGCATACAGGTTTTTCAGGAGACAGGTAAAGTGATCTGGTATTCCCATCTCTTTAAGAATTTTCCACAGTTTGTTGTGATCCACACAGTCAGAGGTTTTTAGCGTAGTCAATGAAGTAGAAATAGATGTTTTTCTGGAATTCTCTTGCTTTTTCTATGATCCAGTGGATGTTGGCAATTTTACCTCTGATTCCTCTGCCTTTTGTAAATCCAGCTTGTGCATCTGGAAGTTCTTGAATCACGAACTAATGAAACGTAGCTTGAAGGGTTTTGAAAGCATTACCTTGCTAGCCTATGTGTGATAGTTTGAACATTCTTTGGCATTGCCCTTCTTTAAGATTGGAATGAAAGCTTACCTTTTCCAATCCTGTGGCCACACAGTCTTAACCACTGTACCACCAGGGAATTCCCTCTCCCTTTATTTAGATTTTCTGAATCTCCTAATGAGGTTTTTATAATTTTCTGTGAGGTGATTTTACACATCTTTTGTTAGATTTATTTTTTAAAGTTTTCGTATGTTTTAATACTGTTGTGGTATCATTTAATTTTTCTTTCTAACTTTCTAAGTTCTGTTGCTGATCCTAAGTATTTTTCTGGAAGAAATAACGGGTGTAAGTTTGTATGTGTCTTTATAGGCTCTGCTGGGTGGAATGAGAAGAGTTATATAAAGAGAAATGAACAGAATGGAATGGGAGTGAAAAGGACATGTTCGTAAAGGGCACATTTGTTCCCCTTTCATAGGTTTTTCTCCTTTGTGTAAAACTTAGGAAATACTCATTTGTTTTCCATAGGTGTAGCCTGTGGAAGAAAGGGCTGATAATGTTGTTTTTTCCCTTCAAGGGTACGCTGTGCCCTTTCATGCTTTAGTGTTGCACAGGAGGTACTAATTAACTGCTGGGAAAAGTAAAAAGTTTTGAGTGGGCAGTTTCTGATCCAAATTATATTATTTTCTTGGAGAAAGGAGTTTTGTTACTTAGGTTCCTCAGGAAGCCTGGTTGTTAAGGGTTTTTTAGATTAGCCAATGTGAAAAATACCCAGATCTTAAGCATGTTAGTTCATTAAGCAGTTCTCTTTATAATGTGATTTAGAGAATTTCATAACCTATTTCATCTCAGTACTAAGAGATAATCAATTTCCCGTTCTTGAGTATTCATCACATGTTGTGCTACTGCTAAGTCGCTTCAGTCGTGTCCGACTCTGTGCGACCCCATAGCTGGCAGCCCACCAGGCTCCCCGTCCCTGGGATTCTCCAGGCAAGAACACTGGAGTGGGTTGTCATTTCCTTCTCCAATGCATGAAAGTGAAAAGTGAAAGCGAAGTCACTCAGTCGTGTCCGACTCTTAGCGACCCCATGGACTGCAGCCCACCAGGCTCCTCCGTCCGTGGGATTTTCCAGGCAAGAGTACTGGAGTGGGGTGCCATTGCCGTCTTCAGAACATGTTGTGCTAGGCGCCTGGAAAACAGATACTAGGTAGCTGCTGCTGCTGCTGCTAAGTCGCTCTAGTTGTGTCCGACTCTGTGCGATCCCATAGATGGCAGCCCACCAGGCTCTTCCGTCCCTAGGATTCTCCAGGCAAGAACACTGGAGTGGGTTGCCATTGCCCTCTCCATTGTGTGAAAGTGAAAAGTGAAAGTGAGGTCACTCGGTTGCGTCTGACTCGTAGCGACCCCATGGACCGCAGCCCACCAGGCTCCTCCATCCATGGGATTTTCCAGGCAAGGGTACTGGAGTGGCTTGCCATTGCCTTCTCCGATACTAGGTAGAGTCTCCCTCAAAACAAGCAAGCACACATAAGATTAACTCCTGTCTCCCAGAGAAAATTCCTCTTAGCACATGGTTTATTTCCTTGTAGTCTTCTTCTAAATGTATGTTTTAAAAATAACTGAGCTAGTACTATAGACCAGAGAAGGCAATGGCACCCCACTCCAGTACTCTTTGTTCCATTCCAAAACGACCCACCAGTGTACACGTCTGTCAACCCTGTTTGAGTGCCTGGCTCATTTAATAGCATTGATAGTCTTATTTGTGAAGGACTTTGCTGATGTGATTGTTGAAATGTTTTCATTTCAGTTTGTTTTTCTTTGATAATTATTGAACAGTAATATTTCCCCAAATGTTTGTCATCATCTTTGACCATTCCATCTGTTACTAAATGGACCATTCCTTTCTCACTAAAATGTCATTTTTAAAGTTCTCCCACAAGTACTCAAGTGACAGACTGGGAACCACTTGTCAGGAATTGAAAGAAGAGTTTCTTCTAAGAGTTTTTCTTTCTCTCACTCTTAGTTCTCTGAATAAGGGGCTGGATTTGGTCATAACTGGGTTTCTTATGGCTATATTATTTTATGATTCATGGGTATACAAGTGTGTCAAGTTGGGAACTGGAAAAGAAACTGATAAAATTCTGGTGACTTTTAAGAGCCAGCTCACATGGGACAGGGGAGCCTGGTGGGCTGCCGTCTATGGGGTCGCACAGAGTCGGACACGACTGAAGCAACTTAGCAGCAGCAGCAGCACATCATCTTTCTTTAAGGAGCAATCCAGGTCTCTGGTAACCAGAACCAGTTGCTGCTGCTTTTATGTTTGTTTAGCTTTTTGTTTGTACTCTTATTTAATTTGACTCTTTGTTCCTTCTTTTGTTTGTTCGTTAGAGATTTTCTACCTTCATGATGAGTTCCTCAAAGGCAGAGACGGTGGCATGTGGTTCATCCTTGTGTTTCTGCCGTCAGTGGTGTTGACACCATACACAATGACGATATTTCCGACATGCCATGTAAATAAGCTTTATATTTATGGCTTATTTATAAACACTTATATTTATATTTATGGCTATCATACTCCTTAACGTTGACTGTCCTTGGAAAAACTAGCTGGAGGAATAGCCTTTGTCTGCTCTGAGGCTGAGGAACAGCATACCTATGGTAATGTGTGAGCCTCCCAGGTTGACGGGTCTTGGCTGGGTTTTTCATCAGTGGTGCATTGTGTTCACAGGAAGTGGAAGCTGCCCAGGACCTGTAACTTGTCTGGGTGTTGGGTTTTGTTATATTTCGGGTGTTTTCACTTTGCCCAGCACCAGGTGTCTGGGGGAGAGACCTAACTGGTTGGAGCCTGTAAAAATTCAGTGTGATGACCATCTTTGTAGAGCTGAACCTCTGTAAACTCCTGCAAATACTTGTGAGAACCCAAATCAGAAATGGACATGGGATCTCGTCTAATCTTCAAAGCTGAGCAGGGTTGGGCCTGGTTGGTACTTAGATGGGAGAAATGGACATGGGAACAAAATAACATTTCTGTGTTCTGATATCCCACAGAGATCACAGAAAGGCATTCTTAATTTTGTGTATGCCTGTGTATAGTCCATTCCCTCATAGAAACTGCTGTCAGTTGTTAGAGAATCTGATCACTCTCAAGGCTTAAAGGACTGCTTGGTCTGTTAGGTGAGCCAGGCTCTCTGCTTCTCCAGTTTCTCCTACTCATGGCCTCCAGTTTGAGCATTTTCCTTGCTATTAGCAGTTAACATTCCTGAGGTTTTTATTGTGGATGTCCTTTTTTATGTTAACCCTGTGCCTCAGTACTGTGGATAATTTCAGTCTTCCTCATCTAAGGTTTCTAGTTAATGGCACTTCAGCATGTGTTCTGATGAAAATTGGAGCAGACCACCTGCCTTTTCTGGGTAGGTAGGGATTCTTTTGTTATGAACTTCTCCCATGCTGTTAGAATTTGCTGAGATAAATAGGGCTTGTCATTCCATTTGGCATACATTTATGAATGCTGTCACACGTTAGGCACTGTGTGAGCTCTGTTCACACAGAGAAATTAAACCACATGGTAAGGAGCAGTAATAGAGTTGGGCACAGGTTCTTAGGGAGCATCAGTGAGAGGTGTTTAGCACATCTGTGGGGGGTGTGATCCTGGAGGCTTTCTGGCAAAGGCAGCAGTTAAACTGAGTTTTGAAGGATGAATAAGAGTCAGTTGGTAGCAAGGATGTGTTTTAATTGAGGCAAGGCTGGGGAGAAGGAATGCAGTTAAGAAGCTGTTGCTGAAGTATACGCTGCCACCTGTGAGATATTCTGGAGAGAAACTTGAACCTGAATTGGATCATGACTGTATCTAACTCCTAACTTACTGGCTATAAAGGGATTGAGCAGCATGTTAAATGACATCTTAGGGATACAGTTTGCCCAAACTTGGGGAATCTATCTGGTTATTTTCAACAAATAAAGTACAGAAAAAGAGGAAGTAGTAATCTGTAGATTAAAAGAGCTTTAAGAGGGAATTCCCTGGCAGTCTAGTGGTTAGGACTTGGAATGCCTGGGGCCCAAGTTTGATCTCGTGTCAAGGAACTAAAATCCCACAGGCCAGGTGGTGTGGCAAAAAAAAAAAGAGAGATTTAAGAGACATATTAATGAAATGCAGTATGTTGCCCTGTTGGACTCTGATTTGAATAAATCATCTCTAAAGAATTTATGAGACAGGAGGGAACATTTGAACATCTACTGAATAGTTGGATAATGAACAATTTTAAAAAATTTAGGTGTTGTAATGGTAGCGTAATTATTCAAGGAAATAGTTCTTCTCTTCAAGGTATAGAATAAAGATGAAATTAGATGATGCCTGGAATGTGTGTGCTGTGCTAAGTCGCTTCAGTCGTGTCTGACTCTTTGCATTTCCATGGACTATATAGCCCGTCGGGCTCCTCTGTCCATGGGATTCTCCAGGCAAGAACACTGGAGTGGGTTGCCATTTCCTTCTCCAGGGGTCTTCCTGACCCAGGGATCAAACCCGGGGTTCTTTACCACTAGTGCCACCTAAGAAGCCTGCGTGTTCCAGAGTGATCTAGAATTGGCTGGGTGCCAGGGGGAGCAAGCATGTATTGATACATTTTGAAGCTGACTGATGAGCTACATAAGCTGCTTATTTTGCTTTTCTTTCTTGCTTTGTGTTTGTTCGCACTATTCTGTAATGTTTTTAAAAAGCTGTTTCTGTGCTCCAGGCAAGAACTATTAGGGACCTAAAATAAAGCACTGGTTGTAGAGGTGGAACAAAAGGAATAAGTTATAAAAAGATGGATTTGAGGAATAAGTTATAAGGTAATTAGTTAAAGTTGAATGTTTGGGGCTGGAGGGAAGGAGGGGGTCTAAGTTGGTGGTTTAGAGCCTGAGCACTGTTCCCTAAGTTATGGCACATGGAAGCCACGTATCTTGAGGACTTGGTGCGGAGCAGTGGTTATTGCAAGTTTGCTTTTGTACATACTGAGTTTAGGACAGCCAAGCCAGGGAGCAGTGCATGGTTGGTAGCTTACAAGTAAAGACAAAGCAAGATACAGATTAGTATGTAGGTGGTGGTAAACTTTAAGAAAGGCTGAGCTTGCCCCGGGAGAATGTGTACAAGAGGAAAGGAAGGGGTGCAGAGGGGTAGAGAGAGAGGAGCCAGTTAGAATTCTGAGAGGAAAAGTCTGAGAGAGAGGATTTTTAAAGGAAGTCAAGGAAATAGGAAGTTGTAGGAAAAGTATGGAAACCGTGACAGATCCAGGAGGAAAGTCAAGTAGGATAAGAGCTTGTCTAGTTCCTCTTGATTATGAACATTAAAGGCCTTTGGGGAGCTGGTGGTGGGTGGGACAGCTTTATGAGTAAACTGTCTTTACTGTCCTGCAGTTAAGTCCCTTTAGAGTGGATTAATAGAGATTGTAGACCATATGAAATTTGTGCTAATTAGCTAGAGCGTTATGATTAAAAGCGGAAGAGCTTTTATTGGGAATTAAGATCATTACCCTTCATTCCCTTGGTGTCATCCACTTGAAAATCATGTTCACTTGTGCAGAGACCTTTTCCAAGTTTACTCTAGCTCCCTTTCTATGAAATTTTGCTAAATTGCCCCCAAATTAGTGGATCAGAAGCTGGGTTCAGAGTTTAAGAATTGTGACACCTGTTTTAAATGCAGTTTTCCCAGTGAGTCTCATGCTGTGCTGTTACTCTTCAGGGTGAATGCAAAATCCTAGCGGTAGGCAAAGATGGTGTTGCTTACTGGTTTCTTTTTTTTTTAAGATTAATTTTTTGGATTTCTGTTTTAAAAACTTTTTGTTTAGCTCTTTTTATCCCAAAGTGCAGATGAAATAAATGACTGTGGAGTTGCTGTGAAAAGTTAACAGATTAGTTGAACTGTGATTGTTTATGTTACCACCAGCACATGACCATCAGCACTGTATCTCTGTGGGGCTGGAATATGGACAGTTGTTGCATTCTGAGAAAAGTTTTGGCAGGAGGGAAATAGCCCTGTGCCCCTCCTACCATCTTCTCTGCTGGAATCTTAAAGTTTGTATTTATTTTCCTGTAAGTACAGAATTGTGAGAACTTGTCTTGTTGTAAAAACCCTCACGTAGCAAATTGTCCAGCCCACATAGGGACGCAGGGATGACTCAAGCTGTTCGGGATTCTTTTCCTTTTGTTGGTAACCTCTGACCAGAGAATTTACCCATTTTTCATAAGACAGTCTGAGAGCTTGGTGGAGAGAAGGGGCCAGTGAGAACGCTCCTCTTCCCAGAGTGCGGCTGCCGCGCCGTCGCCTGTTGAGTCATTCCCACAGCTCTGTGTAGAGCTTTTCTGGCTTTGCTTTTAAACATGATGTTCTTGGAGTAGGAAAGAAAGGAAGTTTTTCTTTCTCCTCCACAGACTCCCCCACCCCAAATCTGCGTTGCTCACTCTCTTCTAGTAACAGTATTGCCCTCAGTCATTCTGAGACTGTTTTCTCTTTTCAGGCCTCTCAGCACTTTCATTTATCATCTGTGTGACTATGTGAGCATTAAGGCATTTGCTGGGCTTGGTTCCCCCAGTAGGCTTTCAAGATACAGGCTGTCACTTAACCAGAAAAACGGAGGCCTTCTGGTTAACCATACCAAAAATGGATTTCTAGTTTTCAGCTATTTTAAAGTTAATCAGATAAGCTAAAAGACATCTTACTATCCTTATTAAGACTATCAGTAAAATGTGCTGTGAAGGGAATGAATGTTTTTAATTTTGGATAAATGAAAATTGCTACAATTTGACAGGATTTTAGTTTCTTTTCGTTTTTGTGATGAAAGGTTAAAATGTCCACATTCGTTTTTATTCAGATCTTGCTCTCTGCTAGTGGAAAATGACTTGACATTTCTTTAGGAGGAAAGGGAAATTCTTATTTCTGTAACTGTCTTCGTGTGTGTTTCAAACATCCAGTCAGATCATAAAGCATTTTAGAAGAGTCAAATAACATCAGTAAATTGTCTGTTCACACAGCCCACGTCTTACACAGGCACAAGTAAGGAGCTCTTTTAAGGGGTTGGCAGATCGAAAAGACAGATTATAGCTCTGGAATGTATTCAGATGACTTTTTGAAACAGATATTTTAATTGGAGAGGGGGTGGAGAAATATTTGTGCTTCTGTAGTTAAATATTCAACTTCCTTAGCCTGTTATCTATAAATATCACAGATGAGAAAGCCGTTGGAACGCTTTTTCAGAAAATAACTCACAGTACATATTTATTTGTGTGTATGTGTTTATATGTGCCTCATCCCCATCCATTCTCCCATTCGTGGGTCAGTAATCGGGCTGTGTCTTTCATAAGATTGAGTTGTTCGGATTATGTTTAATCTGTTCTAAACTGCATTAGCAGCAGAGTCCCTTACACTAAGGTTTTCAACAAAACCTCATCTTCTCTTCTTGAAAAGAGAGGAAGACGGAAAAGCAGTTGATGTGTTTTTTGAAGGTCTCTTTCTGTACCTCTCTTCCCACCACCCCCAGAGCTGCACAGCAAGGGGAGGAGCTTCTTACTGCTCTAGCCACACTTCATATGTCTTAACTTGAGTGCTGTTTGGTTTCCTGTCGGCAGTAAATCAGCTCTGTGCCATCTTGACTTGCGTGAAGGGTGGATGAATTGGTAACTGCACTCAGAAGAGGAGTGAGTTCTCACAGTCTGATTTGAACATAAGGTGTGAGACTGAATTTATGAAAGCTTCGGTAGCCTCTGAAGACAACCTCTTCTGTGACTTTTTTTTTTTCATGATATCTGTGGGCTGTTGTTTCTGAGAAGAATCTGTCATGACGCTACTGGAACCTGAGATGTTAATGATGGCTGTACAGTCCGGTAATTCCCATATTTCCTGCAAATCCTTTTTGCCTTAGCTTTCTTAAAAAACACTGGGCACATTGGCACTAGGACTGGATGGAGATGAGGAAGGCAGAGGGAGGGTAAATATAAATTGTCCAGTAAATGTACTGCATTTTCAGATTTTTATTGTAAAACATAATTTTCTCTTGATTGCAAATTCTGGATATTCAGACATAGCTTTGGATTAGACGCTTATCAATCTTAAGACTGCTCAGTGAGGCGACATGTAAGGGAAAGCTACTTGTCTTCTTTAATTAGGTATTTTGTGATTGTAGTGGTGCTGCTTTTAATATAGTTAAATGGTTTTTGCTATTTTGAACAGTACTGTGTTTAATCACTAATCTATACTTTTTTTTAAATGACTCTGTGAAAGCTTGTCTTAACATTTTTCCTTAGCTGTAATTTCTATTTTGTGGTAAACCTTCTATCTGTATCGTCTTTTGGTTCTTTGTGGGATGCTCTTGTTAACATGTAGGGTTGGGAATCTTTTAAGTTTTGAAGATGAAGGAAGTTGGAGCAAGGAGGCAGTCAACAGAAGGAATGCAGGATTTCTGAGGTTCTTTCTTTTGAACAGTTTTCCCAATTCAAAAGTGTCTTTTAAAACATTAAAAAAAAATTCCAGTTTATTTTTAATAATTTCTTTTACTTTCAGTGTCCTTAAATTTGTAAGTTAGATATCTAAAAATAGAGAATGTTCTTTGGTTATTTTTAGACTTTTACTAAAATGTAGCCTGTAGTGTTTTCCTGTTTCAGAGACTATCTCGAAAGATTCATACAAGTGGCATTTGGGGACCTCTTCCCATCCTTTACTCAAAGGAAAATGAGCCTCCTTGGTGCTGGCAGATGCTGTCTCTGGCAGAACTGGTCTCACTGCTCTCCTCGGGGAGCACTTAGGTGTTACGCTGCCAGACACAGATCTCCATCTGAAGACTGAGTCAGGTGCTGTCAGGTTACGCTTTAGGACAGAGTGTGGACAAAAAGGAAAGACCGCTACTGTCCTGTTCTTTCTGGTTTTATGGATGACCTTGACGGAGTCATGTATTAGTTGAGTCTTTCTGTTCATATATGCTGTGCATTCCAAGTCCCTTTCCTTTTCCTCCCACAGATCTGTTGAGCTTTGTGTTCTAAACAAGGTTGTGTGCTTATCTGAATGTTTCCCATCTGTCTTTGATGAAATAGTTCCCAGTTGAAGTGACTCAGATTTTCTTACCACTGCTCTGTATGTTCGTTCTCTGCTGTATGTGGGCAAGGGCATATTTTATTTTAGGGAGTACAAGTTAGCCGTTGGACTCTCTCTCCCTTCTTTATTCATCTTTTACCTACAGATCATCTCAGTCCAGTAACTTCTTAGTAAAGGATAAAAGATTATTTGCTTTCCTCTGAGCTGAGGTCCCATTGTTCTTGCCGAGTAAAGGAAAGGGGCTTACTTAGTATTTTCTTGTCTTGCCCAAGAGCCATTTTTCTAATGACATGTGTTGGGTAGGGCTAGCCACCCATCTGTTGGACCAGCTACTTCATAAAACTTTCAAAGGATAGTAGTATGTTAGACAAGGGTGGGTGAAATTGACAAGGGTGTTGGATTCAGGTAGAATGAAAGGTCTGTATGTGAACCTCTTTCTTTTGTGTATGTTCTTAAAAGTAGAGAAACTGGGTATAGAAAGAAGTAATAGCAAACTGATATCTCTAGTACTTGTGGTTCCTAAATGTTCAAAAACCTTAGCACTGTGTTGTTTTGTGGAATTGTTACTGTTTTCTTCTGATGCTCTAGCCATTATATTGGCTTGTAATAGTAAATGACAGGCATATCTATGATAGGAAATGAAAAAGCATCTCTTATGAAGTTTTAATTAAAAAAAAAAAAAGGCCTGTCATTTTTTTTTTTTTTTTTCTAAAAAACTAAAGACAAAATTTAGACTATCTATGTGAGCTGTGAGTGAGTTTCTCAGGCATAAAGTATTTGGATCGCCATGAATATAGGTTTTATAGGTGAAACTACTGTTTAATGAAATGCTCAAGATAATGAAAGCAATTTAGACAAGATTCACAATATAAGATTTTTACCCTAAGTTAAACTTTAAGATACTGAATGTTATAGCCAAGTTCCAGGGTACACTGTGTGTTTATATCAACTTTCATTTGGTATTTGGAGTTTGGAGATTTGGGTGAGGCATACTTACATATAGACTTTCATCCTCCTCACTGCTGGTGGTCTCCTTCTAACTCTTTGAGATCCAGATTAGCTGCAGCGTTTTTGTGACACATCTCTCAATAGAATCAGACCGCCCTTCTCTGTTTCTGCAGCACTGTCTTTACAGTGTAGACTGTAGACTAGATCATCATTTTCCTGTCTGCCTAATTAGATTATTAGCTTCTCAAAAGCAATACAGTATATTCATCTGTGTGTTGGCTCCTGACATGTATTTTTTAAATTTTAAATGAAGAAATCTGGTTTGACATACCTCCCCTAATAAATAGGTGTAAGCCTTTTAAATCAAGATTTTACCGAAGTATTTTAAGATCTGTTGTCATATTAAGATGTGAAGCCTCTAACTGCCATCTGTATCTTAGCCCTTGCCTACAGCACGTGAAAGCACAGCTCTCAAAACCGAAGTTGTTCTCGCGTCTCAGGATGTGCATTGTGCCCGTCTGTCAGCCTGTGATGTGTGCTGGTGAACCCAGGTGTTCTCATCAAGACACAGTGAGAGGATTAAAGCACCTCTCACCACTGTGGAACCCTATCTAGATCAGTGTGATTAGAAAGCTAATGATCTGAGATGGACATTTGGGATTTCTGGAGCTAAGACTAAGGGGGTCTTGGGGTACAGTGTTGACTCTGGTGTGTTTTAGATCCAAGGAGTGCTGGGGCTTGGTTCTTGATAGCTACTGTGCGAGGCTTTGATCAGGCACGCCCTGTGCCTGCATACAGCCGATGTGGTCTCCTTATTAGTTTGTAGCTCTGCAGCAGGGGGTGGGTTTCTGTGTAGGGAAGAAGACTGAGGCGGTTTCTTAGGTATGAGTGATCACATGACATACACCTGATCGTGATGCGGCCCAGTTAGGGAGCCAGTCTGTTGTTTCCATATCTCTTATGTGCATATCTGCGCATCTCCACCCACTCACGCACACACAGATAACACACTCTATCCACACCCTACACCCGCCCTCCCCTCTCTTGTCTCCGTACAGGATGTCTCTGGAAGGATCTGTCTGCACATGAGCTGTCTCTGGAAGGACTGTAAGGAGCTGGTAACAGTGACTGCCTCAGGGAAAAGGGATGGAAGCTGGGAGGTTGGGACGGCAGAGACTTCCTGCTCCACAAAACAGTGGAGTCCTCATTTAAGTTCATTATGATTATGTTGTTCAGTTGCTAAGTCGTGTCTGACTCTTTGCAACCCCATGGACTGCAGCATGTCAGGTTCCTCTGCCCTCCGCTATCTCCTAGAGTTTGTTCAGATTCATATCCATTGAGTCAGCGATGCTATCTGTCGCATCCTCTGCCGCTCCCTTCTCCTTTTGGGATACCCTGTAATTGTGAAGGAATACACAGAGTACATATTACAAGGGTATATAGAACACATAGGCCCATGGACACAGTATCCAACCTGAGAAATGCAGCACAGTATACACTGAAGTCCCCTAAGTACCCTCTTCAATTTGTCCCTTAGGAAACTTTTGTTAGTTTGCTTTTAACTTTACGTACCTTTAAAAATTTTTGTGTGTGTACCGTGTACATGTTGCTCTGTTGTGTCTGACTCTTCTGTCTGACTCTTCGCAACCCCATGGACTGAAGCCCGCCAGGCTCCTCTGTCCATGGGGATTCTCCAGGCAAGAATCCTGGAGTGGGTTGCCATGCAGTGGATCCTCCCAACCCAGGGATCGAACCCAGGTTTCCCACAGTGCAGGCGGATTCTTTACTGTCTGAGTCACCAGGGAAGCATACATGCTACTGTACAAAAGTGTTTCCTAGGTCTCTTTACTCTCTCTTTCCTTGATGTCTGTACACTTAATTCCTGTATATTCATTTAACTTCTAGTTCCCTGATCATTACAGTTTGTCTCTGACCTGTATATTATAATAGTATGGGTTAGAGTGAGAGGAGTAGTAATTCATAAAAATAAAGGAAAACAGTGGGCAGACAACTTGTGCCCTTTTTGATGATGTGTTAGTGCTTAAAGGAACCATCTGTTTGGGTTCACATCACTCTGGAGTAAAAGACTCCAGAACCTCCAGCAATAATTACCTTTCGACTCTACTAATACTCTAAATATTAGTGCAGGCTTTTTATATATATATATGTTTATATTCAAGAAATTTTAGAGCTTGAAGGAAACGTTAGGTATTTTTTTGTCCTCTCCTTAAGATGAGGAATACTTCAATACTTTGGCCACTTCATGCGAAGAACTGACTCATTTGAAAAGACCCTCATGCTGGGAAAGATTGAAGGCAGGAGGAGAAGGGGAAGACATAGGATGAGATGGTTGGCTGGCATCACTGACTCAATGGACATGAGTTTGAGTAAACTCTGCAAGTTGGTGATGCAGGGAGGCCTGGTGTTCTGCAATCCATGAGGTCACAAAGAGTCAGACACGACTGAGCAACTGAACTGAACTAAGATGAGGAAATTGGCCGGTTGAGATTATTTCCTGTAGTCACACTATTAACTAGTGGCCAACACAGAAGGAGAATTCATTTACCTACTCCCATGTCAGTGCTCTTTCTAAAACATACTCATACTCACAGAGAAACCATCAGAGACCTTTAATGTATGAGATTGTTTATAATTTTCCCCAGAGATCTTGGTTTTCTTTGGGTTTTTCCATCATGGGTTTCCATCACTTCTCAGATTAACTCACATGTTAAGAGGTGGAGATAAAATCCAGTGCCTGGGGTCCACCTCTTGCCCCTGGGAAGTGGAGGCAGATGCTGCAGGCCCTGTGGTCCCTGGTGGACCTCCCTCTTGCCTTGCCGTCTCTGGCCTGGCTGATGATCTCATACCTTGATGGTGATATCAGAAGACAGGTAGGCACTCAGACAGACGCTGTCATCAGCATTCTGGACTACACCTTACTGCCCTTTCTCCAGCTATTAATGTATCTGAGGTCCCCTTAGAGTTAGGGCCTAGATCAAAGAAATTTGAATTCATCTGTCTCTATCTTTTCTTCTTCCCTTTTGTCTCCTTTTGGATGAGGCAGGCTGTCAAGACCATGAACCACAGTTTTAGCTTTATTACAGCCGTGCCAAATTAAATAAAGATGAGTCTCATACAGTCTTGTTTTTTTTGGAACTTCACTTTTATGATTACCACATGCATTATTTTTGAAAGTATTTTCTTTATACTAACAAGGGGGAAAAAATTAAAAACCTCCCGCTCTGCCATCAACAACAAAAAACAACATTCTCTGCCTTGCTCTCACCAAGCCAAAGGGCAGTGTCAGGCTGAGCTCATGTTGTTAGGGGGCTGGGCCACACTTAATCTCAGGGCAGGCACGTAAGTGGGGTGGCGGCAGCAGTCTGGTGAGTACAGAGGGTCTTGAAAAGAGCTGTCTGTGGCAGTTACGTAGTGAAAATAAACTCAGCAGTGAAATTTTTATAGTGTGTCATAATTTTAAAGTGTTTTTATATATATCTTATTTGATCGTCTCAACAACTTTGAGGTATCTGTATCTTCTCGTTTGTAGGGTAGAGCACTGAGGTTCAGAGAGGCTTCAGGGCACACAGTAAGAGATGGAAAATACGTTTAAATTTAGGTGTTTTACTTGAAACACTGCTTGCTTATGTGTTCCATGTAAAATGAAAGTCAGATTGTGTCCCTGCTCACTGAGAACCTGCCCCGGGTTTCCAGTCACAGACGCAGCCCCCGTCCTTACAGTGCCTTCAGGGCCCCAGCCCTGTTCCTCTCAGACTGCACTCCGCCACCTCTTCCCTTGCCGCTGCGGGCCCAGCTGTGCCAGCCTCACTTGTCCCTGCAGACCTTGGGCAGTGCTCCTGTTTCAGGGCTTGCCTGCTGGCTGGCTGTTCTTTCTGCTTGGAACACTCTCTGCTGGGTAGCCTCGTGGTTTGCTCCCTCATCTCCTTCATAACTTTTTTCCATGTCACTTTCTTAGTTAGGCCTTCCCTGGCCACCCTGTTTTTAAAAATTCCGTTTTTATTTGTCTTCATACTGCTTGCCATCTGATAGAATACAGTCATCCCTTGGTGGGCATTGGTTCCAGCCCACCCCCACCCCCAGTACTAAAATTCATGGATGCGCAAGTCCCTTACATAAAACGGTAGGGTATTTGCATGTAACCTATACACATTTTGAATCATGTCTAGATTACTTACAATACTTAATGCAAGGTTAACGTTATATAAAGAGTCGTCTGCGTCGCAAATTAAAGTTTTGGTTTTGGGGACTTTCTGAATTATTTTCCCCCGAATATTTTTGTTCTGTGTGCAGTTGAATCTGTGGATGTGGAGCCTGTGGATATGGAGGCCTGACTAATGTGATTTGTTTATTCGTTTATTGGATACTGTTGTCTTTCCCTACTAGAAAATATATACCTCAAAGTAGGGGATTTTTCTGTCTTGTTTTCTTCTGTGTTTCCAGTTCCTATAAAGGTACCCCTTGCATCAGATCAGATCAGATCAGTCGCTCAGTCGTGTCCGACTCTTTGCGACCCCATGAACCGCAGCACGCCAGGCCTCCCTGTCCATCACCAGCTCCCGGAGGTCACTCAGACTCGCATCCATCGAGTCAGTGATGCCATCCAGCCATCTCATCCTCTGTCGTCCCCTTCTCCTCCTGCCCTCAATCCCTCCCAGCATCAGAGTCTTCTCCAATGAGTCAACTCTTCGCATGAGGTGGCCAAAATACTGGAGTTTCAGCTTTAGCATCATTCCTTCTAAAGAAATTCCAGGATTGATCTCCTTCAGAATGGACCGGTTGGATCTCCTTGCAGTCCAAGGGACTCTCAAGAGTCTTCTCCAACACCACAGTTCAAAAGCATCAATTCTTCGGCGCTCAGCCTTCTTCACAGTCCAGCTCTCACATCCATACATGACCACAGGAAAGACCATAGCCTTGACTAGGCGAACCTTTGTCGGCAAAGTCATGTCTCTGCTTTTGAATGTGCTATCTAGGTTGGTCATAACTTTCCTTCCAAGGAGCAAGCGTCTTTTAATTTCATGGCTGCAGTCACCATCTGCAGTGATTTTGGAGCCCAGAAAAATAAAGTCTGACACTGTTTCCACTGTTTCCCCATCTATTTCCCATGCAGTGATGGGACCAGATGCCATGATCTTCGTTTTCTGAATGTTGAGCTTTAAGCCAACCTTTTCACTCTCCACTTTCACTTTCATCAAGAGGCTTTTTAGCCCCTCTTCACTTTCTGCCATAAGAATGGTGTCATCTGCATATCTGAGGTTATTGATATTTCTCCCGGCAATCTTGATTCCAACTTGTGTTTCTTCCAGTCCAGCATTTCTCATGATGTACTCTGCATATAAGTTAAATAAACATGGTGACAATATGCAGCCTTGACGTACTCCTTTTCCCATTTGGAACCAGTCTGTTGTTCCATGACCAGTTCTAACTGTTGCTTCCTGACCTGCATACAGATTTCTCAAGAGGCAGATCAGGTGGTCTGGTATTCCCATCTCTTTCAGAATTTTCCATAGTTTATTGTGATCCACACAGTCAAAGGCTTTGGCATAGTCAATAAAGCAGAAATAGATGTTTTTCTGGAACTCTCTTGCTTTTTCGATGATCCAGCGGATGTTGGCAATTTGATCTCTGGTTCCTCTGCCTTTTCTAAAACCAGCTTGAACATCAGGAAGTTCACGGTTCACATATTGCTGAAGCCTGGCTTGCATAGTATGCACTTAATAGTATGCACTTAATAATTCTTGAATAAATGATTTACCAAAAAATTTGGAATATGTTTTAGGCAAGTATGTTCCTGAACACAAGTCTTTCAAGTATCCTGTGTAGCATGCACTTCAGTAGCTAGTGCGGTGGTTTTCAGAATGTGGTCTTGGGAACTCTGGGCACACCTGAGACCTTTTCAGTGGATGTGAGCTGGAAAGTCTTTACATACATCTGTGTGAGTGCCCAGTCGCTTCAGTCACGTCCAACTCTTTGTGACCCCATTGACCGTAGTCCGCCAAGCTCCTCTGTCCATGAAATTTCCCAGGCAAGAATTCTGGAGTGGGTTGCCATGCCCTCCTCCAGGGAGTCCTCCTGACCCAGGGACCGAACCTTAGTCTCCTGAACTTCCTGCACCTCAGGTAGCGTTTTTACCGCTGAGCCACTGGGGGAGCCCTTACATGTTTATACTTACGTGTTATTTGCCTTTTTCACTCTTGTTGTCTCGTGAGTGTGCTGTGTGGTTTTCCAGACGTACATGGTGGTATGATATCCCAGCAGCTGGAATGCAGTATCAGGGATGAGCATTCAGCTGTCTTAGTTGTTTGTTAAAGAGCTTTGCAAAAATAAATGATAAAATGATACTTTTTACTATTATTTTTTATTTTGGAAAGTATTTTTTGATAAAAAAATGTTAACAGGTGGTGGGTTTATTGGCATTTTTAAAGAAGAAAAATTTTAAATGTTTTCAGTTTTAACTTATTGTATGACAAGTAGTAATAGATGTAACTCATATACACAAAAGCTCTTCAAAATTGTCAGTAACTGTAAGAGAGTAAAAGAGTCCTGATGTCAAAAAGGTTGAGAAGAATAGTATAATTTTTAAGAGCATAGACTTTGGAATCCAAGTTGTCTCTTTTTTTAAGCTCTGTTAGCTGTGTGACCTTGGGCAAATTGCTTAACTTCTCTGTGCCTGTTGCTGCATCTGTTTTGTTTTGTTTTTTTTTTTTAATGCTAATAGTATTAGTACCAACCCCAGGAAGTTGTTGTAAGTATTAAATGATTGAATGTGTGTAAAATACTTCTAACGATTCTTGGTATATAATAAATGCTATATGTTTTTTGATGTTATTGTGGTTGTTTTTCTCTTGTTGGGATTTTGAATACTATAGATGCAGGTAGTTTTTTATTTCTTCCTGGATATTCTGACAACTTGTCACAACTCAATTGATATTTGACAACTCATAAATTTAAAAAAACCCAAAAACCTACTTTAACCTTGAAGTACTTCAGGAAATTTGTTCTAAACATATTTTAAAAGGTATTTAAGATTTATATATAAGGATGCTCATAACAGTATTCTTTATAATAGACAAAACAAAAACAGAAACAGCCTGTACTTTAGCAGTAGAGTATTGGTTAAATAACTTACTGTATAGTCACATAATTGGTACAAATACACATAGGTTTTTTTAAAGATATGAGAAAATGTTTGCCATTTATCCATATAACCCTAAAGAAATGGCTACAGGGATGATATACCTCAGAATATTAATAGCTGTCCCTGGTTAACTGGGATTTCTTTCTTCTTTGTTTTCCTGTATCTTAAGCATATATTTCTGTTGTGTATTAAAATAAAACTCATATTAAATAGCATGTGCACATAGGTAGTTTAGGGAGGCAGAAAATGGCTGGGTGTATAGTGTCTTGGATCAGGAGCTTGAATTGTTGATTCGAGACCTCTGTCTTCAAAGCACTCCACCTCCCAAACAGTGAGTGTTAAAGAGGCACTCCATCCCACTAGACTGTTCCTTCTGACCGGTCTAGTTTGTATAAATTTCTTTTATATCTTTTGCCTTTGTTTCTGCTTGGTAAGACTTATTGAAATTTATCTTCGGTGTTTGTATTAGGTCATATTCTTGCCAGAGCTGTAGATTCTCTGCATACGAACTTAGTCACAATTCGCTGAACCTTTCTGAAGTTTTGATGACCTACAAAAAACACTAATTTTTTTCTGTTTGTTTTTGATGGGTAAGAAAACTGAGTTCTCTTAGCCATAAAATAGTGGTGGTAATATAAAATGTTTTAACCGTTTGAAAGTACATTTCTGTAATATATTTTCTTTGACTTTAGGGTAGGTGTGAGAAGCCTTTTAACGATCCGTCTACTCCTTGTCAGAAAGCCCAAACTCATATTGCCTCATCTTTGCTTTGTAGATAGGAACTAAAGTACTTATGCTGAAGAACTGAGTGTTAATTAAATTGACCTTGATTTTCTTAGGAGAAACATTTAGATTATATTCCTCAAATCAGTGCCATAAGACTAATTGATAAAATATTTGGCTCTGTAGAGTATGGAAAATTTATGGTGTGAACATTAATTAGGCTATCCAAACAGATGCTGTAACCTTGCTAGCACTTCTAACACCCTGCTACTCAAAGTGTGTTCCAAGGACCAGCATCATCTGTATCATCTGGGAACTTGTTAGGAATACAGTCTCAGGCTCCACCTCAGATGGGTATTCACAGTTTTTATTTTCACAGGATCCTCAGGTGCATATTAAAGTTGAGTGTTGTTCCAACAGATACTTGATTTTTATTGACTTTGTTTTGGAGGTGAACAGGTGAAAGAGAAAATCTGTTGGTGTTTGTTTTTTTTTTTAAAGAAGTAAACTGTTGATACATAAAACACCCTGAACAGCTCTCCAGAGAATCATGGAAAGTGAAAAACTTAATCCCAAAAGGTTACATACGTGATTCCATCTGTATAACACTCTTGAATTGGCAGAATTATAGAGAACAGATTGATGGCTGTCAGGAGCTAAGATGGGGTGATGCTCGTATGGTTTAGTTGCTAAGTTTTGTCCATTTCTTGTGACCCCATGGACTGTATAGCCTGCCAGACTCCTCTGTCCCTGGAATTTTTCAGGCATGGATACTGAAGTAGGTTGCCATCTCCTTCTCCAGGGAGCCTTCCCCACCCAGAGACGGAACCTGTGTCTCCCGCACTGCAGGTAGATTCTTTACAGACTGAGCCCCCGGGGAAGCAGGGGTGATGCTGGGAGGAAAGTAACTGTGGCTATCAAAAGTCACCATGGAGGATCCTTACAGTGATGGAATTTTCTGTATCTTGACTGTATCAGTGTCAGTATCCTGGTTGTAATGTTGCAGTATAGTTTTACAAGCTGTTAACATTGAGGGGAACTGGGTGAAGGATAAACGGATCTCTAAATTATTTCTTACAAATGGGTAGGAATGTATAGTCATCTTAAAAAAAAAGTTTAAGAAAACTCAGTTTGGCATCTTTTTAAAACATTGAACAGAGTTACCATATAACCTAGAAATTCTCCTCGTAGGTATATACCTGAGAAAATTGAGAACACTGCTCCACACAAAAACTCATCCATAAGCATTCATAGCAACCTTAGCCCAAAGTGAGCCTGGAGGAGAGTGGATGCATGTGTGTGTGTGATTGAGTCCCTTCACTGTTCACCTGAAACTGTCACAACATTGTTAAATCAGCTGTACCCAATACAAAATAAAAAGTTTAAATTAAAAAAAAGTAGCCCCAAGTGGAAACAACTCAAATGTCTGTCACTTAATGAATGGATGAACAAAATGTAGTATATCCTTACACTGCAAAGGAATGAAATACTAATGGATGAACCTTGAAAACATTCCAAGTGAAAGAAGACAAGCACAGGAGGCCACATATTATATAATTCCATTTATGTGAAATGTCCAGAATAGGCACATCTATAGGGAAAGATTAGTCGTTGCCAGGGCTTGGTGGTGGGGGATGGGACAGTGATGAGGAATGACTGGTAATAGATGTGGATTTCTTGGGGGTGGTGATGGTTGTACATCTGAATGCAGAGTTCCAAAGAATAGCAAGAAGAGATAAGAAAGCCTTCTTCAGCGATCAATGCAAAGAAATAGAGGAAAACAACAGAATGGGAAAGACTAAGGATCTATTCAAGAAAATCAGAGATACCAAAGGAACATTTCATGCAAAACTGGGCTCGATAAAGGACAGAAATGGTATGGACCTAACAGAAGCAGAAGATATTAAGAAGAGGTGGCAAGAATACACAGAAGAACTGTACAAAAAAGAGCTTCACGACCCAGATAATCATGATGGTGTGATTACTGACCTAGAGCCAGACATCCTGGAATGTGAAGTCAAGTGGGCCTTAGAAAGCATCACTACGAACAAAGCTAGTGGAGGTGATGGAATTCCAGTGGAGCTATTCCAAATCCTGAAAGATGATGCTGTGAAAGTGCTGCACTCAATATGCCAGCAAATTTGGAAAACTCAGCAGTGACCACAAGATTGGAAGAGGTCAGTTTTCATCCCAATCCCAAAGAAAGGCAATGCCAAAGAGTGCTCAAACTACCGCACAATTGCACTCATCTCACACGCTAGTAAAGTAATGCTCAAAATTCTCCAAGCCAGGCTTCAGCAATATGTGAACCGTGAACTTCCTGATGTTCAAGCTGGTTTTAGAAAAGGCAGAGGAACCAGAGATCAAATTGCCAACATCCGCTGGATCATGGAAAAAGCAAGAGAGTTCCAGAAAAACATCTATTTCTGCTTTATTGACTATGCCAAAGCCTTTGACTGTGTAGATCACAATAAACTGTGGAAAATTCTGAGAGAGATGGGAATACCAGACCACCTGATCTGCCTCTTGAGAAATCTGTATGCAGGTCAGGAAGCAACAGTTAGAACTGGACATGGAACAACAGACTGGTTCCAAATAGGAAAAGGAGTACGTCAAGGCTGTATATTGTCACCCTGTTTATTTAACTTATATGCAGAGTACATCATGAGAAATGCTGGACTGGAAGAAACAGAAGTTGGAATCAAGATGGCCGGGAGAAATATCAATAACCTCAGATATGCAGATGATACCACCCTTATGGCAGAAAGTGAAGAGGAACTAAAAAGCCTCTTGATGAAGGTGAAAGTGGAGAGTGAAAAGGTTGACTTAAAGCTCAACATTCAGAAAACGAAGATCATGGCATCCGGTCCCATCACTACATGGGAAATAGATGGGGAAACAGTGGAAACAGTGTCAGACTTTATTTTTCTGGGCTCCAAAATCACTGCAGATGGTGAGTGCAGCCATGAAATTAAAAGACGCTTACTCCTTGGAAGGAAAGTTATGACCAACCTAGATAGCATATTCAAAAGCAGAGACATCACTTTGCCAACAAAGGTTCGCCTAGTCAAGGCTATGGTCTTTCCTGTGGTCATGTATGGATGTGAGAGCTGGACTGTGAAGAAGGCTGAGCGCCGAAGAATTGATGCTTTTGAACTGTGGTGTTGGAGAAGACTCTTGAGAGTCCCTTGGACTGCAGGGACATCCAACCAGTCCATTCTGAAGGAGATCAGCCCTGGGATTTCTTTGGAAGGAATGATGCTAAAGCTGAAACTCCAGTATTTTGGCCACCTCATGCGAAGAGTTGACTCATTGGAGAAGACTCTGATGCTGGGAGGGATTGAGGGCAGGAGGAGAAGGGGACAACAGAGGATGAGATGGCTGGATGGCATCACTGACTCCATGAATGTGAGTCTGAGTGACCTCCGGGAGCTGGTGATGGATAGGGAGGCCTGGCGTGCTGCAGTTCATGGGGTCGCAAAGAGTTGGACACGACTGAGCAACTGAACTGAACTGATATTAGGATGACCTTTCCTCCACATTTAATCCTTCATATAAGCCCTAACTTTTGCCTAGAAGCTTCCCTCTTTTTAATAGTGATTCTTATATTTGTTCACAAGGATTATAAAGGATGCTATTTTGAATTGCAGTATAGCAAGATTTCAGACTCTACACCCATGGCCGAAACCAGTGTCCTGTGTTTGAAACTAAGGGAAATAGAGTTGGACAGGACTTGGTGACTGAACAGCAAACAGAGTGACAGATAGCCTATCAGTTGTTGCCTGGGACCAGGAAGAGAAGATAACTACAAAAGGACATAGGAGCACTTTGGGGCGAGGCACGGGGAGATGTCACATTTCTGGATTGTCATAGTGGTTATGCAGGTGTGTACATTTGTCAAAGGCATTGAACTTCTGTGCTTAAAATTCAGGAGCTTATTGTATCTAGATTAAACTTCAATAAAATTGATTTCAGAAACTTGTAACATTATCTCTGATTGTTTTAAGCTTAAAGTCATATTTACATTAAAACTCATCATGGGGAAACAGTGGAAACAGGATCAGACTTTATTTTTCTGGGCTCCAAAATCACTGCAGATGGTGACTGCAGCCATGAAATTAAAAGACGCTTACTCCTTGGAAGGAAAGTTATGACCAACCTAGATAGCATATTCAAAAGCAGAGACATTACTTTGCCAACAAAGGTTCGCCTAGTCGAGGCTATGGTGTTTCCTGTGGTCATGTATGGATGTGAGAGCTGGACTGTGAAGAAGGCTGAGCGCCGAAGAATTGGTGCTTTTGAACTGTGGTGTTGGAGAAGACTCTTGAGAGTCCCTTGGACTGCAAGGAGATCCAACCAGTCCATTCTGAAGGAGATCAGCCTTGGGTGTTCTTTGGAAGGAATGATGCTAAAGCTGAAACTCCAGTACTTTGGCCACCTCATGCGAAGAGTGGACTCATTGGAAAAGACTCTGATGCTGGGAGGGATTGGGGGCAGGAGGAAAAGGGGACGACAGAGGATGAGATGGCTGGATGGCATCACTGACTCAATGGACATGAGTCTGGGTGAACTCTGGGAGTTGGTGATGGACAGGGAGGCCTGGCGTGCTGCAATTCATGGGGTCACAAAGAGTTGGACACGACTGAGCGACTGATCTGAACTGAACTGAACAGCTGTTAAAAAAAATTAACTTGGGGACTCTGACTTCTGTTGCTAAGGTCTATCTCCCTTTTCCATCTAGTCAGTTTACACAGTGAAATTAGATTGATCCTTTTCATTCACACTGTGCTCTTGTGCTTTTGAACTTCCATGATTCTGTTGCTCTGCTTTTCAAAACCAATGAGTAGGTGTGATTATTCTAAAAAAATTTAAGTTTATGGAACATTGTATTGGCTATTGTTGCCTTTTTCCTTTTATGTACAACAGAAAAATGTTCCATTGGATATAACAAATCAGGTTGATTGCCTTTCACCTTCATACACTCTGGACTACCCCGGGCTAATTTGGGCACCAGGAGGTTGGAGTTAAAACTACTTTTAAAGGAAGTAAGCCGAAAGGAGAAAAGGAGGTAGCACTGCTAGGTAGTGGTTAAAACAAATGAAACACAGCAAAACCCTAAGTGTGTGAACTTCTTTCACACCCCCATCACCTCTGTCTCGCTGATCTCTTGTCAGAAAGTGTGCCTTATCACACAAAAACCTCCAAGGTGTGAGAACGGCTGTGGAAGACAGTCTCTAAGTTAGCAAAAAGCATCTCTGTACGTGGTTCCTGAGCTTTCTCCCTGAGATTTTCTTCCCTCACCCTCACTCTTTTCTTGGGCCTGACCGTGCCTGAACCCAGTTCTAGAGTATTTCCTCATTTAAAATTCTCCACAGGTGAAGGGATTTTTAAATTACTTTTTCCCTTAAGCATAGGCAAGACAGCCTTATATTTTAAAAACAAATCATTAAAAACTAGTAGAGATCAGAAATTATATTCAGTATCTTATAATAACCTGTAATGGAAAATAATCTGAAAATGAATATGTAAAACTGAATCTCTTTGCTGTAGACCTGAAACTAACACCATATTGTAAATCAACTATACTTCAGTAAGAAACCCATTAATATGTTAACATAAATAACATGTTTTAAGAAAAATAGCTATATTTTCTAAAATAAAAATTAGTAAGATAATGTCATTGTTTTACATTTTTGCAAACATCCTTAATATATGTCTTGATAGAAGAAAGGAAAAAAACAAAACAAAATACTAGAGACCACACAGGAAAATACAACAAACCATAGAATATAAGAAACACATTTATAGAGTATGGAATTCTAAATAGATTTTAAAAAAAAAACAAAAAACTCCAGCAAAAATATAGAAATATATTTAAAATAAAATAATAGTACCTAACACTTACATGGGATTTACCACGTGCCAGACAGTGTTCCAAGCTCCTTACGTGTATTAAATAACTCTTGCAACTATGTGAAATGGGATCTCTTATTATCCCACTTTACAGATGATGAAATTGCGGGTTAAAGTAGATAAGGAATCTGTCCACACACCTGGTAAGTGGCCTGGCTTCAGAATCCATGCTCTTTACCGCTACATTATATTGTTTCCATGTGAACTTCTATGCCCCAGTTCTGTGGTACCTCTTGACAGGCTGTCCGGCTTGTCTTGGTTCCTTGTGCTGTTCTTCCATTACACAGACAGTCTTTTTTACCGTCTTCCCTCCCTCTTGATCCTCCACTCCCCTACCCTAAGCACAGTGTGACCTAATTGTTAAACACGTTTCTGACCTTTTCCTCTTTTTGAATATCTGAATTAAATGCTCTTGTCCTAAATCTCCTCTCTACATTGGGATGACCTTTCCCCCCTACATTTAACCCTTCATACAAGCCCTAGCCTTTACCTTGAAGCTTCCCTCTTTTTAACAGTGATTCTTGTACCTGTTCACGAGGATTAGAAAGGATGCTATTTTGAATTGCAGTGTAGCAAGATTTCAAACTCTGCACCCATGGCCAAAACCAGCGTCATATGTTTGAAACAAAGCAAAAGCTCTTGAATGTCTTGCCGTAAACGTGCATTAGAAATTTTTTCCGATGTAGCAAATGGTTTCTGTGAGTAGGAAATAAATTTAAACCTGTATATCTTTAGAGTAGAAACATTTTCCATGTGAAGGTCCTTGCTAACTCTGGTAAGAAAAAAGGACCCTTGCCTCTTTCCCCCTTTTCTTCTGAACTCTATAGTACAGAGCTTTCAGAACGTCTTGACAGCTGAGTTTTATATCTGCTAAGTCAGTCCATGAGGTGTTTGCAAGTAATCTTCCATTAGTTTTATGCTAAAGATCCCCGTGCAGCTTGGCTTTTAGTCAACTGACTCAGTGTTACTAAATTTATTATATTGAATCTCAGCTAAGGTGGTAGTTCGAATGTTTTTAGAAAAGTCTTGATAAATTTGAAGGAAAAAGTGTATTTTTTGGTGTACTCTTAGAATTTCCTAGGCGGTCAGTGAAAAGTGTCTGAGAATCTAGAAAACCATGTGGTCCCCTGCATAGGGTCATATGCTAGCTTAGATAGTTTAGAAGAAGAGCTTAGATACCTAGCTCTGAATTCCATATTTGTATTCATGAAATAGTAGGCGAGTTTCTCAGTGTGCGTGGTTCATTTTATCTGTCCGTGTCTGCTTCTCCAGTGGCACCTCCTGCTCGTTTTCCTTTTTTTGCTTTCTAGGTTCCATCCACACCTCTCCTTCCTTAGTGTTTCAGACTGCCCCTCTACCATGCCCCTCCCCTCTGGTTATTTTCATTCTTTCTCATTCTCTCTTCTTGATTTATAGTTGGAGATTATATCTTTACTTATGTGACTGATTAATGTGTGGTTCCCTCAGTACTTCATCAACTCTATGAAGGCCTCACCTGTTTCTTTTAATTTTATCTTAATTTTAATTTTATTTTACCTGTTATTGTTAATTTTGTTTTGTTTTATATCTAGCATCTACCTAGTTTGCTGGGTAGTAGCTGCTGCATAAATGTACATTAATGAGTGAATGAAGTTAACATGAAATATTGGAGACATTGGGAAGATGAAAGCCACTCTTGGAACATTTGGTATTAGGTTCTCCAACCCAAGTATTTCTTGAAGAGCAAACACATCCTTAGTAACCCGCTAAGGATGACTCTCCAGTTCCTTTATAAGATGTAGAGGGTCAAGGATTTTTGTACCATCTTTCCCTCTCCATCATTCACTTTGAGAAAAGTTATTCTCGGCTTTTGTGAAATTGTCAAGATATATAAATTACAGAGTATTGGTATCTCTATCACTAGATACACTTCGGCCCCAGATTGGACCAGAAGTTATCTCTTGCTTCAAGTGAGGAGCTAGTACATATTTGGGAGCATTATGTTTTGGCTAATTGATTAGAGGATTTAATTTTTTTCTTTTTAATATACTTAGTTTTATCTCAGGCCTTGTGAAATCATTATGGTATATTTAAGTCAAAGGACTTAACAATTTTTAGTAAGTGGCAAGAATTCATTTTGAAATTTAAAAGCTCAGGCTCAAACCAAGAGTTTAGTGTTTGACTACTTCTGCTGCTTGCCCATTGATTTCTTACCTCCTGCTTCTCAGAGTGCTTTTGAAGGTGAAGCTTGACAAGTTTTGTGAGATACAAGGTGCTGCTGAAAGCTCTTGTCTCAGTGGGCTCAGTTTAAAAAATTCATAAGGACATTAGACAGCTTTAAACTTGGTATGTTTGTAGTGGGACTAAAGTACCACAAAAGACTTCTTTCCTTGAAAAACTTTCCTTTCTTCTAATTTCTTTCTTTTGTTACTTTAGGGTTCTAAATCTTCTGTTTTCTTTGGAGATGTTTGGAAATTTCTTTTCCTAGTAAAGGGGTTACATAAAATAAGATTTAGAAAATTTATAGTTTAATAAATGCTCTTGTAAACTATTCTTAATAAAGACAGATTAGTTAAAGTTTACAAATTACTTTTAAGATGTAGATTGCTAAGTGGTGGTGTTATGCGTTCTTTGCTTTCCAGAGTGTCATCCCTTTTAGCCCTGTAGCTACATGTTCAATCATAAAGCATTAGCTTCTGCCAACATTACATCAGCTCTGCAAAACCTCATTGGCTAATTATCCCCTGGGACTAGAACATGGATTTGGCAGCTTGTGAAAGCTGCTATTTCCAATTTCTCCCTTCCTGGCTGTGACATATCCCAAAGGAATGAAGTTGAGAAATAACCATCTTCTCCTGAAAGCTCTCAGCCTCTCATTCCCACAGTAGTTCTCATGGTCAGGGATAGAAGGTCCCTTCCGCTTGAGGAGTCCTCGTAGCTGATGATATAGACTTCACGTAGTGGCCAAAGCACCCTGAATGAGCCATGGAAGAGTGATGACAAGGAGCCTTGCATCTCTTGAGAAATGTTTCTGAGTGGCGGTCTACAAGGATCCTAGTGCTTTGGTTGGGATCTTCTTTATATTACCGAAGTCGAAGAAGCTAGAAGTCCTGGATTGGGAACCGTATGTGATTATCATCTGTGTCAGTTGACATTCTGTGTAAGAATTAGTGTAGACATTTAACACCTCCTTTAATGAGTATCTATAAAGTAACTTTCTTGAGAGCAGCTGTGGATAGTTGGAAGAACTGTATGATCTTAAGCAATACTCTTAATCTCCTTTAGTCTCAATATTTTCACGATAAAATAAAGATGCAGCATTTGCGTCATTTTTTCCAAAAGGTGTCATAAGGGTGGAATACGATCGCACACGTGAAACATGTCACCAAGATCGCCACTGACCTCCGCACCCTGTGCAGGGGGCCCATTTTAGGTTTCCCCTTCCTTGACCTTTCTTCACCATTTGACCCTATTCAGTGCTCTCTTCTTATTCTGTACTGCTCAGGGTTCTTTTCTGTAGTCTCGGTTAACCTAAGCATGAAACTGGGTTTTTGGAGGAGTCTTGGATAGTTACATCCGTTGGATCATCAAAAAAGCAAGAGAGTTCCAGAAAAATATCTACTCCTGCTTTGTTGACTGTGCCAAAGCCTTTGACTGTGTGGATCAAAACGACTGTGGAAAGATGGGAATACCAGACCACCTTACCTGCCTCTTGAGAAATCTGTATGCAGGTCAAGAAGCAACAGTTAAAACTGGACATGGAACAAAAGACTGGTTCCAAATTGGGAAAGGAGTACGTCAAGGCTATATATTGTAACCCTGCTTATTTAACTTGTATGCAGAATGCATCATGAGAAATGCTGGTCTGGATGAAGCACAAGTTGGAATCAGGAGTGCCAGAAGAAATATCAATAACCTCAGATATGCAGATGACACCACCCTTATGGCAGAAAGTGAAGAGGAACTGAAGAGCCTCTTGATGAAGAAAGAGGAGAGTGAAAAAGTTGGCTTAAAATGCAACATTCAGAAAACTAAGATCATGGCATCCAGTCCCATCACTTCATGGCAAATAGATGGGGAAACAATAGAAACAGTGAGACTTTATTTTTTGGGCTCCAGAATCACTGCAGATGGTGACTGCAGCCGTGAAATTAAAAGACGCTTGCTCCTTGGAAGAAAAACTATGACAAACCTAGTCAGTATATTAAAAAGCAGAGAAGGTCCATCTAGTCAAAGCTATTGTTTTTCCAGTAGTCATTTATGGATTTGAGAGTTGGGCTATAAAGAAAGCTGACCACTGAAGAATTGATGCTTTTGAACTGTGGTGTTGGAGAAGACTCGAGAGTCCCTTGGACTGCAGAGAGATCGAACCAGTTCACCCTAAAGGAAATCAGACCTGAATATTCATTGGAAGGTGAAGCTGAAACTCCAATACTTTGGCCACCTGATGTGAAGAACTGACTCATTTGAAAAGAGCCTGATGCTGGGAAAGATTGAAGGCAGGAGGAGAAGGGGATGACAGAGGATGAGATGGTTGGATGGCATCACTGACTTGATGGATATGATTTTGAGCAACTCCGGGAGTAAGCGATGGACAGGGGAGCCTGGCGTGCCACAGTCCATGGGGTCGCAAAGAGTTGGACGTGACTGAACGACTGAACTGAATTGAACTGGATAGTTGTTATTATTGGATAGTGCACAGCCTTAGTAAGACGGGAAAGTGAAAGTGTTGGTCTCTCAGTCGTGTCTGAATCTTTGTGACCACAAAGATTGGACTGTAGCCCACCAAATCCTCTGTTCATGGAATTTCTCAGGCATGAATACTGGAGTGGGTTGCCATTCCTTTTTCCAAAGGATTTTCCTGACCCGGGCATCAAACCTGGGTCTCCCACATTGCAGGCAGATTCTTCACCATCTGAGCCACCAGGGAAGGACTTAATAAGGAGGCTGGTTATCAAAGGTCAGAAAGTGAGCAAGGGAAGACGGAGCGAAGACCAAGTCCCAGAACTTGTCTGCTGAGAACGCTGACTGGCACTGCGGCTGGCTTGGTCTCCAGTGAGTGCCTGCAGCCTTTGGCAGTGTCACCAGTAGGTACTTGCCACTGTGCCGTGGGTAATTTCTGAGTGTGTTTTCCATCTTTGTGTCATTTTCCCCAATTTTTCAGTACTCTAAATGGGAGGATCTGATTGGCTGGATGTGGGCTGTATCTGTGAGCCAGATGCCAGGGGGCTGAGACAGGGACTCTGTGTTCCTCTGCAGCTTTTGTAGTAGGAAGAGAGGCCTGTCTTCCCCTATCTAGGAATTTACCCCAAATAGGAAAGGTATTCAGATCTGGGCAACTAAACTATAGACACCATTCTCTCTTTAACTTGCCTTCTACTTCTCTGTCCACTATTCAATTTCTTTTTCAGTCTTCTCTTCTTCCTATCCCTTAAATGTCAGGTTTTCCCAGGGATAATCCATGACCCATTTTCTTCTCAGTTTTCACGTTCTCTCTAGCAACGTCATCCCAACTCATGGCTTCAGCTCCTGCTTCTTCAGGATGTCCACACCTGTTATCTCTGCTGCTGCTGCTGCTGCTAAGTCGCTTCAGTCGTGTCCGACTCCGTGCGACCCCATAGACGGAAGCTCACCAGGCTCCCCCATCCCTGGGATTCTCCAGGCAAGAATACTGGAGTGGGTTGCCATTTCCTTCTCCAATGCATGAAAGTGAAAAGGGAAAGTGAAGTCGCTCAGTCGTGTCCGACTCTTAGCGACCCCATGGACTGGAGCCTACCAGGATCCTCTGTCCATGGGATTTTCCAGGCAAGAGTACTGGAGTGGGGTGCCACTGCTGTTATCTCTAGCCCCACTGTATTTCCTGAGCTTCGTTTAATCTACTGCGTCTTCCCACTGGACATCTAGGTGGTCACGTGCACTTCAGGCTTGTACAGATTTAAAGTTGCTGTTACCTGTCCCTGTGACGACCCTTTATTCCCTACTGTGGGAGCATTGGTCTCACCAGGAAATTGGGAGTCATTCTCAGTTCCTGTTTGCTGAGATTCCTCACATCTGTTCAGACTCTGAGCTCTGTAGGCTCTACCTTTACTTTGACTTCTCATATCTTGTTCCACTGCCCTAGATCTGACTGTCATGGTTTCTCACTATAGTTTCAGAGAAGCTTCTTTTTGGTCTCTGCCTGAAATCTGGCTCTTCTCTAATTTGACCTTCATACAGCTGCCAGTCTACTTTTTCTGACAATCAATTCTAATCGGTTTATTCTCCTCAGAATGCCTCAGTTTCTAATAGGGTAAAATTCAGACTTTGATACTCAAGCTATTATATTGTTTGTTTGGCCTCTGATTTGGTCATCTCCTGTCACCTGTAACTTCACAGTCTCCAGCAATGATGAACTGCTTTTAGTTTCCATTCTGTGCTCTTCTGATTTTCTGTTCCTTTGCGTACAATCTTCCCTCTGCCTCGACCATTCCTCTCTCCATTTGTCAGCCTACTGACTTCTGCTTTTAAGTCCCAGCTCCAGGGCTCCCTCTTCCTAGATGCATGCTGTCTTTGACTCCAGATGGGGTTAGTGCTCCTCCTCTTGTGCTCTCCCTCTGCCTGGACAGACCACCTGCAATGCAGGGGACCTGGTTTCAACCCCTGAGTTGGGAAGATGCCTTGGAGAAGGGAAGGGCAACTCACCCCAGTATTCTTGCTTGGAAAATCCCATGGACAGAGGAGTCTGGTGGGCTGCAGTCCATGGGGTCACAAAGAGTTGAACACGACTGAGTGACTAACACACCGGAAGGTTAATTTTCTTATGTCATTGTTCCTAGCAGATCTCAGCAGTAAGCTCCTTGAATGTAGGGGTGGCGTCTTATTTCTCTGTCCTCAGTTCCTGTCACACAGCATACCTGTCATAGTCATTTTTATTTAAGGACTAAATGAATGAAAGCATTTTGAGAAGTGAAGCGCTGAACACATGTAACAGTATTTTTATCGGTAGCATTTTCCTGTAAGCATTAGGCCTTTCCTGACTCTGAATTTCTGTGATCTGTAGATTGGGTCTGAGGGTACTGTTCTGGTTTTGTTTCATCTTCTCTCTGTCTGCAGGTGACCAGAGGTCCAGGAGCCCTCCCAGCCCCTCAGATGAGTTTGCCTTCTCTGTGATCAGCCTGATCCTCTTTCCCTGAGAAGCTGATTAAACATCCTTCACTTTGGTTTTCCCAGCCTTCCACCTTGATACATATTTTGATCCTAAATAATGATTTTCTTCACGTGTGACTCCATTTCTTTACCCACTGCCACCAGTTCGACTACTTAGCTTTAGTTGCTCTAGTTATCATAAGTTATATAGTGGCTGGAGATGTACACAGTATTCTGGAGCTTCTCTCAAGGACCTCAAGAACGTCTGTCCATTTGGCTGGACTGCTGCTTCTGCAGCTGCCTTCTCTCCCACCCCGCAGCTCTCGTCCCAGTTCTGTGCTCCTACTTGTGGCCTTGGCAGAGCAAATAGCCTATAGTTAAATTTCACTCACCCTTTATTTTTTAGAGCTTGGCTGTTGTCTCTTGATTTATTGCACTGGGAAGAATAAGTTTTTATTTATTTTTTCTTGTTCCTCCCTCTGAGGGAGCCTGCGTCATTGAGAAATGTTTAACCTCGTGGCCTTGCATTGGGGCTGGAAATCTGCCTAAGGGAACTTGAACTGGTAGTGTTTTTACTCAGATTCCTCCTTATGAAGGGGGTGGGGGGATTTCAGCAGGGCCTGCCAAGACAGAAAGATGTTGGGAAATTTTTTTTAATAGCAAAGTATTTGAGGAGTTTTTTGGAGAGATGCTTAGGCATTTTGAAATACCTCTGGGAGCAAGCTATAGTTTCTACCAGGTAAAAATAAAAACTCAGGATGAAAAACAGCTTTTCAGGTATGTGGTATGTTGTTATAAGAAAACTTTGACTAGTTGGATGAGAACGAGAAGCTAAACAGAGAGTCTGAAGAGTTTGGAAACTTTGACCTGGGGAAAGCAGTGGTAGGCCGAGGCAGGTCTCTCTGGACTATGGGAAGGATTTGGCTCTTTATCAATTCTGGATTAGCCTAAGAGTTGATCATCCCAGGGATTTTCTTTGGCAAGCCTCTCTTTGAAATTCTTACTGATGTTGTCACTCTGTTCTATTTACAAAAGCACTTTGTTGATACAAACAAGGTATTTGCCCAGTGAGAGAGTTCAAATAGATGATCTTTTGTGCCCAAACAATGATCTCCCTATTAGGAGAAGGTGTGAACCAGCAAAGATTTAGAATATGACTACCTCTGCTTATTTTTATCTTTGTGTCACTGATGAGGAAAAGTTATACAGTTGTTTGTCAGTATGGAATGATAAGCTGGGCAAGCCTTAGACCCTGACAAGGGAAGACTTGTGCAGTTAGACCGTTTGTGGCAACCTTGTGACTACCTGTGCAACTGGCAACAACCACAGTACTTACTATGAGTATAGGTGTGGCCGGACCAGCAGGTTGTCTCTCTGTGCGCTGGCTTTTCTGTTATTCTGGGTGATTGAGGGTTGATAATGTGCATGGGCTAATGAGATCTCTTAATCAGCAAGTGTTTATTTATTACTGATTTTATATATACACACACACATATACATATATGTATATATATGCACGTAACACTCTGATAGGATTCCCGAGAAGTGTAAGGGAATGATTCTGAGACTCAAGAAATTTGCATCCTTGTTGGAGATACTGTGGTTATTGAGGATTATAAAATCCTAAGAAAAAAGAAGGAAGTGAGGTTAGGAAAACTTCACAGTGGACATAAGATTAGAGCTAGACCTTAGAGGAAAAGTGCTGTTAGAGTAGATGAGGAGTCGAAGGCGGGAAGGTTTGAATCCCATGCTGTTCAGGCAGATGGAGTATCCTAAGGCAAGCTTTGGAAACTAGACGAAGCTGGTATGTAAGGAAGAATTAGGCTTTCACCTTGATCAAAGTAGGAGGTACAGGAGAGCTGGAAGAGAAGACTGGGTTGAAAAGGTAATAAGGAGCTGATAATTGAAGATCCTGAATGTTAAATTGGACAGTTTGGCCTTAAACGGACAGTGGGGTCATTTTAAACTCTTGAGTAATTATTTATCAGTCCATTTCTTTCAGTAATTATCTTTTGAGGTTTTTGTTAATCATAGATTCATAGGCAGTTGTAAGATATAATACAGAGAGATCCCTTGTACACAATAATTACTTTTTTTTTTTTTAAGAGCAAAATTTGTAAGCGTCACTTGAAAGCTCACATAAACCTGTAAAGATGTGGCTGTTTTTCACTAGCATACAGGAAAAGGACACATATATACATCATTTTTAATAGATACTGTATAGCAAAATATGAAGTGTATAATGTGTGTCCTGGGGGCAGGGCTCTTAGAGAAGCAATGAATTGCTTTGGGCTGGGGTTTGGGGAAGGCTGCATGGTACCAGTGCCATGTGAAATGATTCTCTTAGCCCCTGGCATATCCCAGGGCCATGCCAGGGATACAGTGGTGAACGGTACAGACATGGCTCTTGTCCTTGTGCAGCCTGAAGTTTATTGGTGAAGGCAGACCAGTAAGTACAGTAACAGAGAATGGGAGTCATAATGGGAAATTCAGAGTGCCATGGAAGAGCAGGGCAGAGGGATCCCAACAAAGCCAGGGTATGTTGCAGGAAGGCCTCTTAGAGGGATGTTTAAGCGATGATCTGAGGGATGGTCCAGCAGAAAGAACAACGTGAAGATCTGACGGTGGGAAGTAAAACAGCACCTTCAAGGAGCTCATGGGCTTCTGTTACAGCTGTGTGTAGAGATGGTGGAGTATCATAGATTTGAGGGTGGGTTCTAGAACCTGACTGCTCGGATTTACATCCTGGCCCTACTGCTTACTGATTGCCCTTGGACAGTTATTTAGTTGTGCCTCAGTTTCCCGGTCTGAAAACAAGCATAGCAGTAATTCCTACCCCACAGATTAGGGCTAAATGATCTCAGACATGTAATGCCCCTAGATTAGTGCCTGGCACATAGCAAGTGCTCAGCACATATTAGCTATTACTGATGTCGCTGTGACTACAGCTATAAAACATAAAATGATAAATGGTAAGAGTAGCTCACAGATACGAGGGCATTTTAAAAGTCATGTTAGGAGTTTAGATGTTATCCTAAGAGCAGTGGGAAGTCACTAAAGGGCTTTCAGTAGAGACATGACATCAGACTTGCACTTTAGAAAAATTCTTCTGGTTTCAGTAAAGAAGATGAATTGAAGGGGCCTAAGAAAGAACTCACCTGCCAATGCAGGAGACACAGGTTTGATCCCTGGGTGGGGAAGATCCCCTGGAGTAGGAAATGGTAACCCACTCCAGTATTCTTGCCTGGAGAATCCCATGGACAGAGGAGCCTGGCAGGTGCCAGTCCTTAGGGTTGTGTGGAGTTGGACACAACAGAAGCAACTGAGCGCATACTGAAGAAAGATGGCAGGGAGACCAAATAAGGAGCAGTCTCAGGATCCAGGTGAGGGGCCATAGTCTTGAAGAAATGGTTTGGTTGAAAAGGCCATGTAGACTTCCCAGTTCTGGAGGTAGGTCTCCCATGGAGTTAGGTTCTGTTGGTAAGAGGGAGGCCTAAAAGGGAGGTAGTGACAATGAGAAAATATATAACACAATATTAGGAATGATAAGTCCTGTTTCGAAAAGTAGAGAAAGGGGATGGATGATAAGAGCTTGTAACTAATTTAGAAATGGTGGTCATGGGAATTCCCTGGCAGTCCAGTGGTTAAGACTCCGCGCTTTCACTCCCCAGGGTGTGGGTTCAGTCTGTAATTGAGGAACTAAGATCCTACAAACTGTGGGGTGAGGCCTAAGAAAAAAAAAAAAAAATGGTGGTCAAGGAGGACCTTTCTGAGGAAGTGACATTTAAGCAGAGATGTGAATGAAGTGAGGGTTTTTCTGGGGAAACACTTTTCAGGCACAAGTGTGATCATGCTTAGCATGTTTGCTAGCAAGGACTGTAGGGGAATATTAGTGAGGAACGCATGTGCCACAAGAACAGAGATCCTGTTCACCTAGAATTGCCTTGAGCAGACCTGGCATGTACCCTCAACAAATACTTGTTGAATGGATGGATGGGCAGATAGATTGGATTTCAAATGAATGAACAAATAAATGATACATTCTCCCAAATAAGCCTGGAAGCCAGGAAGAGGGGGAGAAAGTTGTAGGTAAGCTTCTCAACTAGTGCTTTTTTCTTAGGACAGATTAAGAGAAAGGGCTCTGGAGCTAGACTTCAGATCCTGGCTTTGCCATCTGCTAGATGTATGACCTTAGGCAAATTACTTGTCTTCTTGGTGCCTCAGTTGCTTCATCTGAAAAATGGGAACAACAGTAGTGCCTTCCTCATAGCATCATTGCAGAGTTTCTCAGCCTCAGCACCGTCGACATTGGGGGCTGTCTCATTCCATGTTGGGGAGTCGTGGAAGCAGTCCTGTGCTTTGTAGAGGTTTCAGCAGTCCACCTGGCCGCTGTACCTACTAGAGGCCAGTAGCACCCTCCAGTGTAACAAGCAAACATGTCCCCAGATATTTCCATTTGTCTCCTTCTGGGCAAAGTCACCCTGAGTGAGAACCCTGGGTTTGTGTGAGGATTAAAGGAGTTGATATGTGTAGAGCATCTAGAACAGTACCTGGCAAGTGAGCTGTTACCAAAATTAGCATAGTGGTTTCTAGGGAAGAATAAGTGTTTCTCCTAGACAGTTTAGTTTCCCATTTGATTAAGTAAATGACAAAAACTTTAAAGCATAGATGCTGATGGAGTATTTGAAAATGGATTTGTCTGTTTCCAATTAAATTTATTTATACATACTATCACTTTCTGTGGGTTGAACTCGTTGTCTTCATTCAGGAACCTCTGGCCCTACCTTTAGATACAAAAAGTATCTCAATTGGAAGTTTCTTTAATGTGGAGGAATGTTAACAATAGGTTCTTGCCATAGAAACTGTAATTCAGGGCCACTTTTTTATAATGTAAGAATTTGGTTTCTAATATTAACATGCACTTCTATTTAGGTACACAGTGGTTTTCAACAGCTGTTAATGGAAACCATCATCTATCCTAGTCAACTCACCAGCCATAATCAGCGTGATCAGTATTTATTGTATTTGGCTGTTGCAGAATTGAAATAATAGTGTGTTCAAGAACGTTTTGTGGTTTTAAATTTTTCCCAGTTTCATTGGGAAACAATTGACATATACCACTGTGTAAATTTAAAGCAAACAACATGATGGTTTGGTTTACATATATTCTGAGGTGATTACCAAAATAGCTTGAGCAAACATCCGGATATCTTCTCATATGGTACCATAAGAAGTCAGATGAAAAGAAAAAAGGAAAAAAAAATTCTCGTTGTGATGAGAACTCTTAGAATTTACTCTTTTAACAACTCTCCTGTATTTCATATAGCGCTGTTAACTATAGTTATCCTGTTGCAATCATGGTTATATTTTATAGGGTCAGTTTTTGTGTGTTTCATCTGTGCTTGCTGGTACCTGGTGCATTGGGTTAACTTTTTGTAAGTAGTGTTTACCTTCTGTGTATCTTAACTCTGCTTACGTTGTGAAAGTGGTGATAAATTGGGGAGGATGTTGTTTTAGAAACATGGTATAGAAAAACATGAACTGATGAATATGGCAGTCAGAATGAGATAATTGAATAAATCTTTTAAAGTCATAAAATCAGGAACAGGACAGGGATGCTCCCACTTGGCACTTTATTCAACACAGTATTGGCAGTCTTAGCCACAGTAGTCAGACAAGAAAAATAAAAGGAATCTGAATTGGAAAGGAAGAAGTAAAACTGTCACTGTTTGCAAATGACATGATATTATACATAGAAAATCCTAAAGATGCCATCAGAAAACTATTGAAGCTCATCAGTGAATTTGGTAAAGGTTTTGGATATAAAATTAATATACAGAAATCTTATATTTATATGCAAGATATACACTAACAGTGAACTATCAGAAGTGAAGGAAACAATTATTTTTACCATCACATCAAAAAGAATGAAATACCAAGGAATGAACTTGCCTAAGGTGGTAAAAGACCTGTCCTCAGAAAACTATAAGATACTGTTGAAAGAAATTGAAGACGACACGAACACATGGGAAGATATACCATGTTCTTGGATTGAAAGAATTACTATTGTTAAAATGACCATACTACCAACGCATAGTTTCAGTGCAATCCCTATCAAATTATCAGTGGCATTTTTCACTGAACCAGAATGCATAGTTTAAAAATTTGTATGGAAACACAAAAGACCTCAAATAGCAAAATAGTCCTGGGAAAAAAAAGAACAGAGCTGGAGGAATCACAATCATATTCCTTGGCTTCAGACTATACTACAAAGCTACAGTACACAAAACAGACACATGGGTCAGTGGGACAGAGTATAAAGCCCAGAAATACACACATGCGCTTCTGGTCGATTAGTCTATGACAAAGGAGGCAAGAATGTACATGGTGCTGAGAGAACTGGATAGTTTCATGTAAAAGAGTGAAATTAGAACGCTCCCTAACATCATAAACAAAAATAGACTTAGTAGATTAAAGACATAAAGGTAAGACTGAAAGCCTTAGAACTCCTAGAAGAAAACATAGGTAGACCACTCTGACATAAATCATAGCAATATATTTCTGAATCTGTCTCCTCGAGCAAAGGAAATAAAAGCAAAAATAAACAGATAGGACCTAATTAAACTTAAAAGCTTTTGCACAGCAGGGGGAACCATTTGCAAAATGAAAAGACAACTGGCTGAATAGGAGAGAATATTTGCAAATGATGTGACTGATAAGAGGTTAGTTTGCAAATTCTATAAAAAGTTAATACAACTCAACATAAAAAAAAAAAGTAAACAACCGAACTTTAAAATGGGCAGAAGACCTGAATAGACATTTTCCCAAAGATGCAGATGGCCAACAGGTACATGAAAAGATGCTCAACATTGCTAATCATCAGAGAGAGAGAGATCAGAGATCAGTCGCTCCATTGTGTCCGACTCTTTGCGACCCCATGAATTGCAGCATGCCAGGCCTCCCTGTCCATCACCAACTCCCGGAGCTCACTCACACTCACATCCATCGAGTCAGTGATGCCATCCAGCCATCTCATCCTCTGGCGTCCCCTTCTCCTCCTGCCCCCAATCCCTCCCAGCATCAGAGTCTTCTCCAATGAGTCAACTCTTGGCATCAGGTGGCCAAAATGCTGGAGTTTCAGCTTTAGCATCATTCCTTCCAAAGAAATCCCAGGGCTGATCTCCTTCAGAATGGACTGGTTGGATCTCCTTGCAGTCCAAGGGACTCTCAAGAGTCTTCTCCAACACCACAGTTCAAAAGCATCAATTCTTCAGCGCTCAGCCTTCTTCACAGTCCAGCTCTCACATCCATACATGACCACAGGAAAGACCATAGCCTTGACTAGGCCAACCTTTGTTGGCAGAGTAATGTCTCTGCTTTTGAATATGCTATCTAGGTTGCTCTTAACTTTCCTTCCAAGGATTAGTAAGCGTCTTTTAATTTCATGGCTGCAGTCACCATCTGCAGTGATTTTGGAGCCCAGAAAAATAAAGTCTGACACTGTTTCCACTGTTTCCCCATCTATTTCCCATGAAGTGATGGGACCGGATGCCATGATCTTCGTTTTCTGAATGTTGAGCTTAAAGCCAACCTTTTCACTCTCCACTCGGCCTCCGCCGCTGCGACCAGCGCGCTAAGCGCCTCGGTGGCTGCGACCAGCACACTGGGCGCGGCCAAGAAGAGCTACGCCACGACTGAGGTCAGGAAGGGCGGCGGTGAGGAGATGCCCCTCCTCCAAGTTCAGGAAGGGCGGTGGTGAGGACCGGCGCGCTAGCCGAGAGGAGCTACCCCACGACTGAGGTCAGGAAGGGCGGAGGTGAGGAGATACCCCTCCTCCAAGGTCGGGGGGCGGCGGTGAGGAGGGACCCCACGCCCAAGGTGAGAGAGGCCCAGGTGGGACGGTGGGTGTTGCGGGAGGGCATCGGAGGGCAAGCACACTGGAGCCATACTCACAGAAAACTAGTCAATCTAATCACACTAGGACCACAGCCTTGTCTAACTCAGTGAAACTAAGCCATGCCCGTGGGGCAACCCAGGATGGGCGGGTCATGGTGGAGAGAACTGATAGGATGTGGTCCGCTGGAGAAGGGAATGGCAGACCACTTCAGTATTCTTGCCTTGAGAACCCCATCAACAGTATGAAAAGGCAAAATGATAGGATACTGAAAGAGAAACTCCCCATGTCAGTAGGGGCCCAATATGCTACTGGAGATCAGTGGAGAAATAACTCCAGAAAGAATGAAGGGATGGAGCCAAAGCAAAAAGAATACCCAGCTGTGGATGTGTCTGGTGTTAGAAGCAAAGTCCGATGCTGTAAAGAGCAATATTGCATAGGAACTTGGAATGTCAGGTCCATGAATCAAGGCAAATTGGAAGTGGTCAAACAAGAGGTGGCAAGAGTGAATGTCGACATTCTAGGAATCAGCGAACTAAAATGGACTGGAATGGGTGACTTTAACTCAGAGGGCCATTATATCTACTACTGCGGGCAGGAATCCCTCAGAAGAAATGGAGTGGCCATCATGGTCAACAAAAGAGTCCGAAATGCAGTACTTGGATGCAATCTCAAAAACGACAGAATGATATCTGTTCATTTCCAAGGCAAACCATTCAGTGTCACAGTAATCCAAGTCTATGCCCCAACGAGTAACGCTGAAGAAGCTTAACGGTCCTATGAAGACCTACAAGACCTTTTAGAACTAACACCCAAAAAAGATGTCCTTTTCATTATAGGGGACTGGAATGCAAAAGTAGGAAGTCAAGAAACACCTGGAGTAAGTGCAAATCAAAACCACAGTGAGATGTCACCTCACACGGGTCAGAATGGCTGTCATCAGAAAGAACACAAATGACATATTGATGGGGATGTGGAAAAAAGGGAATCCTCGGACACTGTTTCTGGGAACTTATCAAAATTGATGAGTTTTTGTGTAGCCATTTCAGTATTGAAGATGTAAACAAAAAAGCAACACTTTTGGCATATTATGCTTTATTATTTCAAGAAAGGTAAAAACACAACTGAAACACAAAAAAGAGTTTGGACTAAAATGTAAGGTTAAAAACGAAACTGAAAAGGTAAAAATGCAACTGAAACAAAAAAAAGTGTATGGAGAAGGTACTGTGACTGATGGAACATGTCAAAGTGGCTTGCCAAGTTTCATGCTAGAGATACCTTACTGGACAGTGCTTCACCATCAGTCATGTAGGCTAGTTGAAGTTGATAGCGATCAAATCAAGACATTAATTGAGAACAGTCAGCATTTCAACATGACCTACTCCAAATACCCAAATCAGGTTTTGAAAATCATTTGCATGCGCTTGGTTATGGTAATCATTTTGATGTTTGGGTTTCATGTAAGTTAAGCCAGAAAGACCTTGACTATGTTTTTGCATGCGATTTTCTACTGAAGCGTAATGAAAATGTTCTGGTTTTAAAACATATATTGATGGGCAATGAAAAGTAGATACTGTTTAATAATGTGGAACGGAAGAGATCATGGAGCAAATGAAATGAACCACACCCAAAGTCGGTCTTCATCCAGAGAAAGTGCTGTCATGTATATGGTGGGACTGGAAGGGAGTCCTCTATTATGAGTTCCTTTTGGAAAAGGGGACAATTAATTCTAACAAATACTGCTCCCAGTTAGACCAACTGAAGGCAGTATTTGATGAAAAGCATCCAGAATTAGTCAACAGAAAACCCCGAATCTTCATCGGATAATACAAGACTGCGTGTTTCTTTGATGACCAGGCAGAAACTGTTGGAGCTTGGCTGAGGGGTTATGATTCATCTGTCTTATTCACCAGACATTGCACCCTCAGATTTCCATTTGTTTCCATCTTTACAAAATTCTTGTATGGAAAAGCTTTCAGTTCCCTGAAAGACAGTAAAAGGCACCAGGAACAGTTCTTTGCTCAAACAGATGAAAAGTTTTGGGGATATGGAATTATGAAGTTGCCTGAAAAATGGCAGAAGGTAGTGGAACAAAGTGGTGAATATGTTGTCCAGTAAAGTTCTTCGTGAAGATGACAAATGTATCTTTTGTTTTTACTTAAAAACTGAAGGAACCTTTTGGCCAATCCGGTACTTTAACATAGTCAGACATTTCCCGTATCAGAGGGTAGTGTGTTCATTTTGTTTCTTTCTCTTTTGCTATTACAAGCTTGTTGCAGTAAATGTCATTTTTACATATGTTTTATTTCTGTGGTGCCTATTTTTAGGAGTGGGACTGATGAGTTAAATATGTATTTTTAAGTTCCATAAATGCAGTATTCAAATTGTTTTTTAGACTATAATGCTTCCCATTCCACTGGTCCTGTATGAGAGTACCATTTTCCCCACCTCTCTGTTTGACATAGGTATTACAAACCCTTAAACATTTTTGACTCATCTAATGGTTATGATGTGATAGTTTGTTGTTAATTTGTGTGTGCATGCTAAGTCACTTCAGTTGTGTCCAACTCTTTGCAACCCCATGGACTGTAGCCCACCAGGCTCCTCTGTCTTTGGAATTCTCCAGGCAAGAATACTGAAGTGGGTTGCCATGCCCTCCTCCAGGGGATCTTCTTGACCCAGGAATCAAACCCACATCTCTTACATCTCCTGTATTGGCAGGTGGGTTCTTTACCACTGCACCATCTTGGAAACCATTGGTGTTAATTTAATCTCTCTCCAGTCAGGACTTTGGTTAGGATTCTTAGCAAGTTTGCTGAGTAAGCCATGTGAAAGCCCACCTTCTTTGGACACTGCAGCCACATCTTGAGATGCCAGTGACATGTGGATTGTGAGGGACCAGGGGATGAATACAGTAGTTTGTTAACAGTAGAAAGTTGGGCTTTTGGATTCTAAGACGTGTTAATGTGAAAATGTTGCATAACACTGGGTTTTGCTGGGACATATGTCTTTATGTGAGTACAAAACCTTCCCGAGATCCCTGACAAACTACCTCTCAGCAGAGATCGTTTTTCTAGGGAAGTTAGCATAGTGGTAAGCAGGTCACATTTGAGAAGGGACTGTATTTTATGTACCATATTTTATCAGGGAATTAATGTCGTAGTGTAGTAAAATTTATATTGTGAATAATTTTTTTAGCTTTATAATTAATCGTGTTGACAGTAATGATAAGTACAATGTATTGACTGCCTCCCATGTAGTAGGCACTTTAAATAGTCATCTCATTTAGCTCCAGCAGCAGTCCTTCAAGTTAAGTAAAATTTTGCCTTGAGTTAACTGGAACCTAGCTAGAAACTAAACTGGAACCTAGCTGATAAGTGCTAGAGCTCAGGGCTGTACCTTCAACTAAAAAGCTCCTAACTATTAAAACCATGCAGTCTCTTGATTAGATACAGTGTGAAAGAGCTTGGATAAGACTCATGAATAATTTTTTAAACTATTTTAACATAAACACAGACCACCACAATCTAGACCTTATCACTGCTAGGGGCTAATTTGAGTTTGACCTTTTACCACTTGCCTTTGTCTGGGATCTGGCAGCGATGACAACATTGCTAAAGGTTCAGTAATTAGTGAGCATCTGGTTGAAAGATAGTGGGTTAGATTCTGTGGGTATTTGATAGTGATTACTGAGCATGGAGAAGCTCTGTAGTTAGCAAAAACAAGATCGGGAGCTGACTATGGCTCAGATCATGAATTCCTTATTGCCAAATTCAGACTTAAATTGAAGAAAGTAGGGAAGACCACTAGACCATTCAGGTATTATGACCTAAATCAAATCCCTTATGACTGTACAGTGGAAGTGAGAAATAGATTTAAGGAACTAGATTTGATAGAGTGCCTGATGAACTGTGGATGGAGGTTTATGACATTGTACAGGAGACAGAAATCAAGACCATCCCCAGGAAAAAGAAATGCATAAAAGCAAAATGGCTGTCTGAGGAGGCCTTACAAATAGCTGTGAAAAGAAGAGAAGCAAAAAGCAAAGAAGAAAAGGAAAGATATACCCATTTGAATGCAGAGTTCCAAAAAATAGCAAGTAGAGATAAGAAAGCCTTCCTCAGTGATCAATGCAAAGAAATAGAGGAAAACAGTAGAATGGGAAAGACTAGAGATCTCTTCAAGAAAATTAGAGATACCAAGGGAACATTTCATGCAAAGATGGGCTCAATAAAGGACAGAAATGGTATGGACCTAACAGAAGCAAAAGATATTAAGAAGAGGTGGCAAGAATACACAGAAGAACTGTACAAAAAAGATCTTCATGACCCAGATAATCACAATGGTGTGATCACTCACACTCACCTAGAGCCAGACATCCTGGAATGTGAAGTCAAGTGGGCCTTAGGAAGCATCACTACGAACAAAGCTAGTGGTGGTGATGGAATTCCAGTTGAGCTATTTCAGATCCTAAAAGATGATGCTGTGACAGTGCTGCACTCAATATGCCAGCAAATTTGGAAAACTCAGCAGCGGCCACAGGACTGGAAAAGGTCAGTTTTCCTTCCAATCCCAAAGAAAGGCAATGCCCAAGAATATTCAGACTACCCCACACTTGCACTCATCTCACACGCTAGTAAAGTAATGCTCAAAATTCTCCAAGCCAGGCTTTAGCAATACGTGAACTGTGAACTTCCAGATGTTCAAGCTGGTTTTAGGAAAGGGAGAGGAACCAGAGATCAAATTGCCAACGTCTGCTGGATCATGGTAAAAGCAAGAGAGTTCCAGAAAAACATCTATTTCTGCTTTATTGACTATGCCAACGCCTTTGACTGTGTAGATCACAATAAACTGTGGAAAATTCTGAAAGAGATGGGAATACCAGACCACCCACCTGACCTGCCTCTTGAGAAACCTGTATGAAGGTCAGGAAGCAACAGTTAGAACTGGACATGGAACAACAGACTGGTTCCAAATAAGAAAAGGAATATGTCAAGGCTGTATATTGTCGCCCTCCTTATTTATCTTCTATGCAGAGTACATCATGAAAAATGCTGGACTGGAAGAAGCACAAGCTGGAATCAAGATTGCCGGGAGAAATATCAATAACCTCAGATATGTAGATGACACCACTGTCATGGCAGAAAGTGAAGAAGAACTAAAGAGCCTCTTGATGAAAGTGAAAGAGAAGAGTGAAAACATTGGCTTAAAGTGCAACATTCAGAAAACTAAGATCATGGCATCCGGTCCCATCACTTCATGGCAAATAGATGGAGAAACAGTGTCAGACTTTATTTTTGGGAGGTCCAAAATCACTGCAAATGGTGATTGCAGCCATGAAATTAGAAGATGCTTACTCCTTGGAAGGAAGGTTATGACCAATCTAGATAGCATATTCAAAAGCAGAGACATTACTTTGTCAACAAAGGTCTGTCTAGTCAAGGATTATGGTTTTTCCAGTGGTCATGTATGGATGTGAGAGTTGGTACTCTAAAGAAAGCTGAGTGCCGAAGAATTGATGCTTTTGAACTGTGGTGTTGGAGAAGACTCTTGAGAATCCCTTGGACTGCAAGGAAATCCAACCAGTCCATCCTAAAGGAGATAAGTCATAGGTGTTCTTTGGAAGGACTGATGGGGAACACGTGTATACCTGTGGCAGATTCATGTTGATATATGGCAAAACCAATACAATATTGTAAAGTTAAAAAAAAACAAACTGACAGTATTTCAAGTTAAAAAAAAAAAAAACAAAAAAACCCTCCAATATTTGGGCCACCTGATGCGAAGAACTGACTCATTTAAAAAGACCCTGATGCTGGGAAAGATTGAGGGCAGGAGGAGAAGGGGATGACAGATGATGAGATGGTTGGATGGCATCACTGACTCAATGGACAAGGGTTTGGGTAGACTCCAGCAGTTGGTGATGGATAGGGAGGCCTGGTGTGCTGCGGTTCTTGGGGTCACAAAGAGTCGGACACGACTAAGCGACTGAACTGAACTGAGTATCTGTTGGATAGAGCCCTGTTTTATTTTATGGCAAAATAAAATAATCATGATGCTAATCCTTTTCAACAAAGAGTTTAACATTCAGTTCAAGATAGACTTGGTCATTATACTACAAAATAAGAGAAAATATTATGCTTATCCTTATAAGAACGTACAGCAGGTGGAGTGACCAGAGCTTTCAGAGGATAATTAAGGCAGGTTTCTTGCAATAGGTAAGTTTTGGGCCAGGGTTTTTCTTTTTTTTGAGCCAGAGTTTTAAGACAATGCACGTGAATAGTTGGCATATCTGAGTTTCCTAGAAGATTGTATACTCAAGAGTAAACTTTAGCTTGGAATATTTCATAATTTTAAAGAGTGTCCCTTATCACATATCTTGAGATTCTAAACTGAGGATTCTGTTTGATCAAACCCTTTGCTAGGTTCTCTCTTAGTTAAGTGACTATTTTGCTATGCCTCTCTTTGTCATTTTGATTGCTGGAATTTGTGGGAATGAAGTTTATATAAGACCTGGATTCAGAAAATAATTTTTAAGTTCTCTGTTGCTTTTCATAAAAATGTAAGGTTTAGAGGTAATTTAAATTTTTCTTTACCATTCACCTAGTTTTACTACTCAGAAAAGTTACTATTTCCTTTTTTAAGTCTAATTTTAAAAGACCTATTTCTTAATTGGTCATGCGTATGAATAATGTTATATGTTCCTTTGTTGTCGTTTAGTTGCTAAGTCGCATCTGACTCTGGGATCCTGTGGACTGTAGCTCACCAGGCTCCTCTGTCCACGGGATTTCTCAGGCAAGAATACAGAAGTGGGTTGCTGTTTCCTTCTCCAGGGAGTCTTTCCAACCCAAGGGTCAACCTAAATCTGCTTTGTTGGCAGGTGGATTCTTTACCACTGAGCCACCTGGGAATAGCATGTCCCTATGTATGTAAACCAAAAAAGTGAAGCCCTCCTGAAAGTATTGAAGAACACTCTTTAGCAAATACATTCTTTTAACAATAACAACAGGAGAACATTACTGTTTTCTAAAAGGCTGATGTATTGATACATTGGCCTGACTTCTGACCAGATACAACATTTATCCTGAAATTATCTGAGAATTTGAGACCCAAGAAATTTGAGGAATCTAGGTTAATTTTTTTTTTAACTACAAAGCAAGTGGTGGTCAATTTTTAATTTTTAAAATTTTCAATTGTAGAACAATATAATAATGTTTTCTTAAAATAACAAAGTTGTACTGAGAAGCCCCGATCCAGCTTTGAACTTTCTTAACCATTTATCTTTAAAGCTGTGAAATTAATTGCATGCATCTACGTGCTAAGTCACTTCAGTCGTGTCTGACTCTGCAACCCCATGGACTGTAGCCCACCAGGCTCCTTTGTCCATGGGATTCTCTAGGCAAGAATACTGGAGTGGGTTGCCGTTTCCTTCTCTAGGGAATCTTCCAGACCCAGGGACTGAACCTGCATCTCTCTTGTCTCTGCATTGGCAGGCGGGTTCTTTATTAGTTAGTTAGTTCAGTTGCTCAGTTGTTTACGATTCTTTGTGACACCATGGACTGCAGCACTCCAGGCTTCCCTGTCCATCACCAACTCCTGGAGCTTGCTCAAACTCATGTCCATTGAGTTGGTGATGCCATCAAACTGTCTCATCCTCTGTTGTCCCCTTCTCCTCCCGCCTTCAATCTTTCCCAGCATCAGGGTCTTTTCCAAGGAGTCAGTTCTTCCCATCAGGTGGCCAATGTATTGGAGTTTCAGCTTCAGCATCAGTCCTTCCAATGAATATTTAGGACTTATTTCCTTTAGGATGGACTGGTTGGATCTCCTTGCAGTCCAAGGGACTCTCAAGAGTCTTTTCCAACACCATAGTTCAAAAGCATCAATTCCTCTGTGCTCAGCTTTCTTTATAGTCCAACTCTCACATCCATACATGACTACTGGAAAAACCATAGCCTTAACTAGATGGCGGTGAAGGCAATGGCACCCCACTCCAGTACTCTTGCCTGGAAAATCCCATGGATGGAGGAGCCTGGAAGGCTGCAGTCCATGGGGTCGCTGAGGGTCGGACACGACTGAGCGACTTCACTTTCACTTTTCACTTTCATGCATTGGAGAAGGAAATGGCAACCCACTCCAGTGTTCTTGCCTGGAGAATCCCAGGGACGGGGGAGCCTGGTAGGCTGCCGTCTATGGGGTCACACAGAGTTGGACACGACTGAAGTGACTTAGCCTAACCTAGCCTAGCCTGACTAGATGGACCTTTGTTGGCAAAGTAATGTCTCTGCTTTTGAATATGCTGTCTAGTTTGGTCATAGCTTTTCTTCCAAAGAGCAAGTGTCTTTTAATTTCATGGCTGCAGCCACCATCTGCAGCGATTTTGGAGCTCAAGAAAATAACGTCTGTCACTATTTCCATCGTTTCCCCATCTATTTGCCATTGATCTTCATTTTTTGAATGTTGAGCTTTAAGCCAGCTTTTCATTCTCCTCTCACTTTCATCAAGAGGCTCTTCAGTTCCTCTTCACTTTCTACCATAAGGGTGGTGTCATCTGGGTATCTGAGGTTATTGATATTTCTCCTGGCAATCTTGATTCCAGCTTGTGCTTCATCCAGCCTGGCATTTCACATGATGTACTCTGCATATAAGTTAAATAAGCATGGTGGCAATATACAACCTTGACGTACTCCTTTTCCTATTTGGAACCAGTCTGTTGTTCCATGTCCAGTTCTAACTGTTGCTTCTTGACCTGCATATAGATTTCTCAGGTGACAAGTAAGGTGGCCTGGTTTTCCCATCTCTTTAAGAATTTTCCACAGTTTGTTGTGATCCACAGAGTCAAAGGCTTTGGTGTAATTAATAAAGCAGAAGTAGATGTTTTTCTGGAATTGGCTTGCTTTTTCTGTGATCCAACAAGATATTGGCAATTTGATCTCTGGTTCCTCTGCCTTTTCTAAATCCAGCTTGAACATCTGGGAGTTCTTGGCTCAGGTACTGTTGCAGCCTGGCTTGGAGAATTTTGAACATTACTTTGCTAGCGTGTGAGATGAGTGCAATTGTGCAGTAGTTTGAGCATTCTTTGGCATCACCCTTCTTTGGGATTGGAATGAAAACTGACCTTTTCCAGTCCTGTGGCCATGCCTGAGTTTTCCAAATTTGCTGGCATGTTGAGTGCAGCACTTTAACAGCATCATCATTTAGGATTTGAAATGGCTCAACCGGAATTCCATCACTTTATTAATTGTTCTTATCGAAATTTAACTGAATCTTTTCAGTGGGTCTCTGCAACCTTAGTTTATTTCTTTTTAAATATCCTAGGAAGTGTTGATACTTTCTTTGCAGTACAGTCTTGATAAAATTTTTTTTGGTTATTGAATAATATCAGTCTCAGGTTAAGATGTTTGATGGACTCTAGTCTTTTTAAAATTATGAAGCATTGCAAATTGGAATTGACTCTCTGAGTATAAGGAGTTCAATAACTCCTATTAGAACCTCCTAATAGAACCCTAAGCTCACTATCTTAGGGTTCTTCCTGGTGATCGACTGGTTTAGACTCTGAGCTCACAATGCAGAGGGCATGAGTTTGATCCCTAGTCAGGGGACTAAGATCCTGCATGTTACAGGGAATGGCAAAAAACAAATAAATAAATAAACTCAGTATCTTAAAGGGCTAAAGTTTCTTCCAGCTAGCACGTTACAGACACCATGTAGTTCAGTGGCTGCCCTGTGTGTACTGTCCTCAGATTGAGTCTCGTGTGTGTCTGTATGGACTAGAGAATTGATGTCTGTGACAGAAAACATGTAACCCTGGTGAGTGAGTCTCCACTGAGCACTCTGAATTCCAGGGAAAACGTCTGGATTTGCAGAAGAATTAACATGCAGTATACGCTTGCTTCAGTGGAGAAAAGTGAAGGGAGATAACTTTGTGCTGGAGGAGTTCTAGCAGCTTTTGACTTTGAAAAATATGAAGAATCAAAGACATATGATAAGAATCAAAGACAATGAAGTAATGAGAAAGAGCCAGCAGAAATGTAGTTTGACATCAGCTAATAGGTTTTTCCCTGGAACTGTGCACTGATAACGTGGTTGCTAGTTTATAATATGGGCAGCTTGTTTGGCTGGTGGCATCTGGGCTGCTGAGGAAGAGCAGATGGTGATATGCGAGAGGCTAGCACAGACTCTTGGATTCTTTGCCTCATTGGCTCAGCACCCCACTACCTAAAGGGAAGAACCTGCCTTTGTGGTTTCTTTAGGCTCATCTTGCTGATACACAGCGCAGCCTGGAGACCTTGAAGAAAAACGGAGCACGGCAGGGATGTCAGTCGTTCAGAAGCTTCTCTAGCTGCTGCCTTCCCTGTGCACTAATGACAGGAGGAGACTGGAGGAAACTAGCTCCAAAAGGGGGTCCTCTGTAGCATGAGGTGGGCAGAAAGATCCTGGGGTTCCCTGGAAGGATGACAGTTACCTCCAGAGCACTGTCTGTATAAAGAAGACTGTAAACCACTAAAGAGAGAAAGAGCCATAAAAGTGCGGTACTCTTTCTGTTTATAAATGTAGACTTTTACTTCAGTTTAAAAAAAAAAAAGTAAACTGTACTTGAAATTCTTCTGTTTGGGCTGAAGTATCACTGCCTGATTTCACTGTAGAGGGAAATTTAAAGAGGAAGGTTTAAATAAAATCCTTTTGGCCTTTACAGTCTGGGGTCCCAAGGAAAACAGTTTCTTTTTGTGTTGTACAAAGTCATTTGTAAAAACTAAACATTTTAAAAAGATGGTTAAAACATTTTTGAGTATGTGATTTTAGGAAGGTTGCAGCCTCTATTTTTTCCCTCGAGAAGCATGTTAATCGGTGTGCCTATTTCTGCTCAAGGCGTCGTTGCTCAAGAAAGGCACATCCAGTTAGAAAACTCTTCTGTCTCGGCCTTTCTGTTTCAGAAAGCGGTGCTTGCGGGACCCAGTCAGCCTGCTCCCCAATGGTGTGCCGACTGCTTATCCGTGCTCTTTGTTGCCTCTGGTCTTTGTGTGACTCAGTGTTAGTCAGAGTCCAAACGAAGGAATCCCAGGGGAGATTGTGACTGCCTCCCTTTTTTGGGTGATAGCTTTTATTTAATTTACTCGGTCATGTAATGTAGGCAGATATTAACAGTTTGAGAAATCCTAAAGGAATGTCAGTTCCAAGCACAACGTCTTTACAAGAAAACAGTTGTGAATTCACTAAAATGTGAATTTAGTTAAACAGATTTTTATACCTTGTTCTCCCTATTTTATGCTCAGAGTAATTTTGTCTGTTTAATGGGAGATCGTGGGCTGCCCTAAAAGTGGAAGACTGAAGTTTAACAACAGTGAAAAGAACCATTTGCTGAACATTTTCTGTACCTGTGGCATACTGATTGTTGATTGTCTCACTAAATTCACCCTAAAACCATATGAATTTGGTGATGTTACCCCCATTTTCAGGAGGGACGAAAGCTCAGAGGCGTTAAGTGACTTACCCAAAGCCAGACTGGTGGTAGGCGGTAAAAGCCAGAGTTTGAACAAAGATCTGTCTGGTTCCAAGTGCAAACCTCTCAGCCTCCTGTCACATTGCTGCTATCATGCTTCAGAGGGTAGAGAATCTCAGTAGATCTTGGACAGACGAAAAAGCAGTCTGGTTCTCTGGTGGTTCATTGCTTACTCTCTGTGTCTCCCCTTCTTCCCCAGCACCTAGCATGTGCATAATGCACACTCAATAAATATTTACTGAAAGAACAATTAACCATGGAAAATGGAAGTGAATGGACATTTTTGTAAAATTTTTGCAACTATATGCTGTGTTTGTAAGTATAGTAAAGTACATCTTAGACTAATATTTATCAGGTTTATTCATGGCACATATAGATATTTGAATAAGAATAAAACATTCACAGTTCTGTATGATTTCTGGAGATTATCAACAGCCTGACCTCTCATTTCCCTCCTCCTAACCAGCCTCCCCACTGCTCGTCTTGATCCTCTTTATCTCACACTGCTGTTAGATTGTCTTCTCCTTCTCTCTCTCCTCCATTGCCCAAGAAATTATTGTCATATCTTTGCTTTTGTATCTTCCTCTCCCTTTGATTGTAATTCCTTTCCCCATCTTTTTGGTTTGACTTTTAAAACATTCAGGCGTTGGCTTGTGTGTCTTCTTTGACTCCTTCCAACCTAATTAGTTCCCCTCTTTATGTTCCTGTCAGAGTACTTGTCATGCTGATGATTGTATAATTGGGTACACGTCTGTCTGTTTCTTTGAACAGCCTGTATTGTAAGCTCCATGAGGGGAGTGAATAGAATGTTTTTATGTCTGTGTCGTGGTGCCTGGTTCATGGTAGGCAGACAGTAAATACGGAATGAAAAATAAATAAACGGTGTAGCTTGCACAGGTCCACCATACATCTTATAGAACCATTCCATTTTAGAAATCAAGCCTCTCCGCTCTAGCCCCTCCCATTTAGAGATGAGGATGACGCTCTGCAGTCCTACAACTAAGTAATTAATAATTAGCTGCACAGCTGAAAAACAGAGCTGCCGAGTTCTAGCCCAGTGTCCTTTCTTTCATTGTTTTTTTTTTTTAAAAAAGGATTTTTTTGCTTATTATAAAGGCAGTAGTTGTTTAATGTAGAAAATTTAGAAGATACAGAAAGGGAAAAGTAGAAAATAAAAACATCCTATTCCCACCACCATCCAGACATGTTTATCTGTGTCTTCTATGACTGTGTGATGACTGCAGCTTGCATTTACTGAATCCCATGTTTAGGACAGGCACTGTCATAAGTGCTTCGTAGGTATTTCATCATTTATGATAGCACCCCTGTGGGATGAATACTGTTATCCCCATTTTCCAGATGAGGAAATGAAGGTATACAGATGTTACCTTAAGGTCATATAGCTGGAAAGTGGTAGAGAGAGACAAGATTTAAACCCAGGCAGTCTAGCTCTAGAGCTTATATTCTTAACTCTTATATTCTTAACTATGACTCCATTCTGTCTCTATGCATATTATTTCATAATCTTTTTTTTTTAAATTGAGGTCAGTTTATATACAGTAATGGGCACCCTTTCTAGGAGTACAGTTTAGTACATCTTGGTAAAAGGCAAGCAACAACCACAACCAAGAGATAGAGTATTTCCATCAAAAATACTCCCAGCTTCTGGCAACCACTGATCTTATCTCTGCCCTTACAGTTTTGCCTCTTCTTGAATTTCATATGAATGTGTGGTCATTTAACGTGTGGCCCTTCGTGTTTGTCTTGTTTCACTTCGCATAGTGCTTCTCAGGTTCATATGTACTGTTGTCTATACCTACAGTTCAGGGATTTTTTAAAAATCACTGAATAATGTTTCATTGTATGGATACACTACAATTTTTATTCTGTTCACAAGTTAAAGGACATTTGGACTTCCCCCCGCTAGCTTTTGGCAGTAAAACTGCTCTGAATATTCATGTACAGCTCTTTATGTGGTCATGTGTTTTCATTTCCCTTTGAATACTCAGGAATGAGATTACTGGGTTATATAGGTTTAACTTTCCAAAGTGGCATTATCATTTTGCAGTCTATCCAGTGTCGAAAGTCCCAGTTGCTCCCCATCCTCGCCAGCAAATTATTTCATCAGTAGTATTTGTATGCTGATGCGGGCTACAGTCCATGGGGTCGCAAAGAGTCAGACATGATTGAGCAACTTAACACTTTCACTTTTTCATTAGCCAAATAATTCTCTTCGCACAGTCTTGTTGGGAAAAGTTGTTGCTTAAATTAAGGATTTCTGATATTTTTTATTTTTCATTTTCCATTTTCTTTCCTTTCCATTTTACAAATGTTTATTGATCATTCTGCCATGCAGGGGGGTGGATGAGGATGAGTGAGTCTACTCAGAGCCCTCCAGTTGGTCCCTGGAGTGGAGGCTATGCACGTGATGGTGATGCTGTAGATTATTAAATGATACTTAGACTTCACCTGTTTTCCTGTTGAAACAAATTGCTCTGCATGGAGGTTTTTGCTTCTGTGTCTCTACCCTGTATGCCTTGCACAGCTTTCAAGTGCTTATGAACCTTGTGAGGAGAGGAATATGGTGCCACATCGGGCACCAGCTATGCCGCCAGCCTTTCACCACCACCTGCTTCAGGTGGAAATGCTAGGGAGTATCATGGTGGCAGCTGTTGCTATAATGAGCTGGGTAGGGTTTTCAGCTCACTCTGTTAGTATAGTCGCCCCAGTTGCCTCCTCAGTGACTTGCATGATGGGACTGTGACATCTAAGGAGCAGAATCAAATGGTGAGAGAAACTGAGGCCGACGAGGTAAGAGTGTGGATCTTACCTGTGGATCTCAGATTCACGGCTGCCACTGTTGTTGCAATGCACTGTCTCTGACATCAGTCAGCTTCTTAAGAGCCTTTATTTTCTTTCTAAATGAGCAAGTCAAGTTTGTCTCCAGCTGTATCTTTTTTTGGAGATTTTTATCAGCAAAATACTTTGCTAAGAAATGTGTCTCTTCACTCATTTCGTTCATTCATTGGGCACCTTTACTAGCTAACCACTGTTTGTGGTTCCCTTAGTGTTGTGATATGGCTTGTTTCAAAGTAAATTCTTTGAGTTTTTCTCTTAGTATCTTCCCCTCCTCCCAGTTTGATATCTTTCATCTATAAACATTTTAAAAGCAAATGTCTAGTGAAATAAAATAGTATTATAGCTCCTTGTTCCACTTTGGTGCCGACTTTGCACAAGAAAGGAGGGAGGCGGAGGAGAGAAGAGAGCTGGGTCATGTGATGCTGCTTGTCTGGCAGAAGCCTTTTGGTTCTGAGTAGAGAAACCAACTGTTTACTATTTTGGGTGAATGAGGTTGGTTGGTTGCTATGAGCATTTTCTCTCAGGGAACCCTCCTGTCTTCCAGCTCTACACGTCGAAATCATCCCAGTGCTGCTTTTTGGCATTTGGGCAGAGGAGGGAGGTGTCTGTGTCGAGGCCCAGTGCTGACAGGAAGAAATGTTTTCCAGGAGACTTACTGATTCTGACCTTCTGCTGTCACTGCCTTCAATGCCACACTCCCTAAGTAAACTTGGGGTCCGGCTGTTCTTGCAGCCCCGAGGGCTGCAGAAATGAAGTACCCACTTTAACTAAAAGAGCCATGCTAATCAGATTTACTGCACATAATAAATGGACTCTTTAAAGAGTGAGGGCAGGAGGATGAGTTTGTTGCAACACTGGCCTTTGGAGTCTCACCTCTCCCCCAGCGTGCTGGAGGAGAGGGCCAGGATTTATCAGCCCACCTGCAGGATCCTGCCGCTCCCATGGATTGTCCTGAAGCCCGGAAAGGACAGCCGCTCAGCCATGTGCCTGGCCCCTTATCACAGTTTACGGGAAGGTTGGCATATTTATCCCCTGGGGATTTGCGTGTATTTTTTTGTCTTCTCCTCTGTTTACTGCTGTCTTTTTTATCCCCTCCCTGTTTCTCTATAGCCATGCATGCTTTGACTTTGGATGGTTTACTCTTTGGATGGTTTTTATTGAAGCTTATTGAGCACTAAGCAGATAGATAACTGAGCAGGGACCTGTAGGGTGTATTTCATGACCTGCTGGGACAGTGTCTAGGATGTTTCACTTTATTACTCCTTTCCTTTCACCCGTGCAGAGCTCATGTATCAAATTGAGATTATGAAAGAAGAAAGAAAAGTCTTTTCTTTAGTAAGGTGGGATTCTTCCCATGTATGTAGATCAAACACAGTGTTTTTATTAGTAAAACATACACTGGCCATGAGTACTATACTAATCAGTAGGAGCTGTTGATGACTTCAGTTTCTTCTGTTAAGTACTGAAAGCAGATAGATAACCTCTAAGAGCTTGTAACACTAAGACACCATAATTTAAAATAAAATAACACTTGAAAGGTTTTTATTTATATTGCATGTTAGTTTTGGTTAGGGTGGACAGTTTGAACTAGCCTTGTAGTCTTTTTAGTAATTTCAGAATTAGAATCATATCCAAGTCTATGGAAGATAGCAGGAAACTATTTATAAGGGAACACCCATAAGGAGTTTTCCTTGAGACCATCTCTTAGAGTTCTGGGGGGGGACGGGGATACTGAAACTGCTGGAAAAAAAGTATTTCAGAGGGTTTCTGGGTTATGAAAAATAGGAGGATACAGACTTGATCCAAATTCTATCAAATGTGGATGGAAAAGAATTAACATTTACCCTCTCCTAGCTTGGAAATGTTCTATTATCCATTATCAGAATTTAAATACAATCTCTACTATTGGTCACATAAATTCTGCTTCTCTAAAAACTTGGATATAACTTTCGAATTTTTGAGATTTCTTTGGGACTTTACTAACATTTGACAGGATGAGTTGAGCACATGACATCACAGTGAATGAGTTCATTCAAGAGGACATGAGTGTTTATTGGTGCCTGGTTTGCAAAGAGAATACTTTAAAAAACTGGTTGAGAGGCAGGTGATTTTTCTTTGAATATCTAGATGTGTTCTGGACTAATGTCAAGGGAACACCATGGCAACATTGGTGGGAAGACTGAGAGACAGAGAAAATATGACTCAGGACTTAAGACTTTGTGCTGTTTTGTTGACTTTTTATATTCCAGGGGACTGTGGTGTTTAGATTCCCAGTCTGGTCATTACGAGCATCTTTAAATGCAGGAGTATATAGGAAATAGAAATGTAGAGTTCTTTTCATAAGTTAGGGTCAGAATAGTAGTTTTAGACAACTGTCCTAAGCAACTGACTGTATGTTTTTCTGGCTTTAAACCACGTTTAGAACCTTGTATTTAGAATTCTGTATGTCTTCCTGATCTCTAGTAGACTCATATTTTACTTTCTACAAATATATATAAACGTTTTTTTTTTAATATTATCATTTTGTAAATGCAGAAAAATAGGCTGTGCATTAGATAGAAAAGATGCTTAATGTTACTTCTTTTTGAGGTGAAGCAGGTGTCTGAAGAGTAAAGATAGTTCTTCGTTTAAATACTCAAACTCAGTGGAAATAACTTCCTACTCTTGTGCTTTATTATTATCGATAAATATTCAATAATATTTTTTCTTCTTTCATAGTTTCTTAATTCTCTTTTCTTTTTCATAATAAGTAGATTCTAAAAGCTGGCACATGTTTTTAGAGATAATTGTTTATAGGAGGCCATGTGTAACACTTTTCTCATTGCTTTAGCTGACAGTTGGAAATGCCTAGGAGGATAGAGACCAACCTTTTATGGCATTAGGACCTGTGGTTTTCTTTATTAACAGACTTTGGCAAGGATCAGATCTGCATTTTGGGGGAGAAGTGAACGTGAAGGACTGATCAGCCTTGAAAGATGGGCGTTTTGTAGTTTAACACAGCCTTTTGTTGCAGTGTTGCCAGTACTACTGCCATTCTCTCCACTGTGGTAACCACTAGACACACATAGCTACGGAGACTTGAAATGTGGTTGGAGTGACTCAGAAAATGAATTTTTAATTTTATTTAATTTTAAATAGCATATGTGGCAAGTAGCTACCGTATTGAATAGCACAGTTCTAGACCCTTCACATTCTGACCTTAGCCTGCTTTCTAGCTATCTTCTACCACTCCTTTTAACAGACTTAATGCTCCAGCTAAACTGCAGTGTATTGATTATGTGTTTACCCTTACAGTGTTTCGTAGGCCAGGTCTTGGCTCATGCTGCTTATCTTTAGTTTTTTGTGGTCCTTCAGTGATGGTGTGCATGCTACTGCTCCAGTGAAGCTTACCTAATTCTTCTTGTAGTCAAGTGATTTATTATCTGCAGTCTCTTAAAGCACTTATAATTCTGTGTTTGATTACAGTGATTTTGTTTTACATTTCCTATCTTCTCCATTATATTTATATATTCCTTGGAGGGCCTTATATGGTTGCTGTGATTGTACATATGTGATAGACTTAGCCTATTCTCCTTTTTCCTCTCCAAAATGCTTAGCAAAGTGCATTTATACACATGTGTATTTGTGTTCAGTTGTGTCTGATTCATTGCAACCCCATGAACTGTGGCACACCAGGCTTCACTGTCCATGGAATTTTCCAGGCAAGAATACTGGAGTGGGTTGCCATTTTATACTCCAGGGATCTTCCTCGGACCTGTGTCTCCTGCATCGGCAGGCAGGCTGTATATCACCGAGCCACCTGGGAAGCCCAGTATTTATTCATAGAAGGTGGTTGATATGCATTAGCTGAGTCTGTTAAGGTTATTGTACACTAGAGGGCAGTATCATGCCCATAAGCAAAATGCGGTGTTTGTCCCCAAGTGATAGATTTTGAGCACTCTGCCCTAATTCAATTTTATTCAATCTCATATTAATAATTATAGCCTTCAGAAGGAACTCACATCTTTTAATTGTCAGTGATATTAATAACCTTTTCACATAATTGTCTTGAATTAGATTCAAAATATGATGTCAGGAAGATCCCCTGGAGAAGGAAACGGCAACTCACTCCAGTATTCTTGGCTGGGAAATCCCATGAATTGAGGAGCCTGGTGGGCTACAGTCCATGGGGTCACAGAAGAGTCGGATATGACTTAGTGACTAAACAACAACAATGATGTTGGAACAGGAGACTGGTGAGATTCTCATTGGAAAGAGACGTAGTGCATCTAAGAAACTCTGGCCAAGGCATTAGGTGTCAGAGATGACTTCCTTGAGGGCAGAAGCCTTTTTATGGTAGACAGCTAGAGCTCGACACTGAGCCAGTAGTCAAGAACCTGGAGTTCTTGGTTTGATCTTGCCAGTGAGGAGCTTGGCTAAATGACTCTAAGCTGGGCAGACCAGTTTCTTTCATTGTGTAGTGAGTGTAATATCTGCTCTCCCAACTGATAAGATTGTATGTGTGAAAGTAGCTTTGTAAAGTATTATATAAGTGTATTGGGTTATTTTCCTTCTTAATTCCTACTTTTTACCAAGACATGTACATAGTAAGTGATTGATTATATTTATGACGTTAATTTTTTACATTTTATGTAAAGCATTTACTCTGTTAAAGGTGGCCGAGAGAGATATTGATGCAATTACTCCCACCTAGAATGCACACACTGAGAAGTGATTATTGTCACAATAGTTTGGTTAAAATATATCCTGTCTTTTGATGTTATGTAGCTTTAAAATTGGGCTTTGCGAGTGGCTCAGCTGTAAAGAATCCGCCTGCCAATGCAGGAGACATGAGTTCAATCCCTGGCTGAGGAAGATCCCCTGGAGAAAAAAAAATAGCAACCCATTCTGGTATTCTTGTCTGGGAAATCCCATGAATAGAGGAGCCTGGCAGGCTCCAATCCATGGGGTCACAAGAGTCAGACAGGACTTAGCAACTAAACAATAGCAACCACAAGCCTTAAAATTAACTATATGCGATATATGTGTGTGTAAACTATGTATACATATAGTTTAGATTCTTTCTCAGTCTCCTCTGTAATGGATTTGTCTTTGTGTATCTTCTACCTTTCTTAATACTTAAAATATTCAGAATGAGTCAACTATTCTGAGGTGTTTTTTTTTAAACTCATTATAGAAAACCAGGTTTTGGAAATATGTATTAGGATATGTTCTTACAAGGTTTATGGGTTAGAAAAGGAGCAGTCCGTTCTTGAAGGAGGATAGGGTACTGGTTGCTTTTTGCTGAGAACAGCCATCAGCCTGGAGCCTTCTCTAGTAAATCATTAGATGCATCAAATAAAATGTTCAGCCGAAGTTCACGCAATCTCACAGTTACTAAACGCTCTTGCCAAAGAGAGTTGCAGTCCTAATATCTGCAATCGAATCACTTCCTGTTCAGGCTTGCAGGTGGGGGAAACTGTCTGAAGCTGCAGTCCTGTAAGATTGTTATAAAGGGCATGCCTTGGTGAGAGCAGCCTTAGTGATAAAAGTGACAGGCTAGCAAGTGGGGGGCTGCAGAGGCTACCCCCGGATCCCGGGACTAACCAGACTTTGAGGTATGGATCAGGATATGCAAGCGCACTCCCGTGGGGCCACCTACTGAAAGCTCTTCTGGGGCATTCAGATATGTGCTGAGCACACTTGGGCATGGGGCCAGGCAGATGGCACATTCCTGCACCGACCTTCAGAGGCCCGCCAGGCTCCAGAGCTGGCTTTGGAGGCTGGAGGCCTGGCTCTGCTCTGGAGTGGACAGCCTGCAGGCCTGCGTTTCATCTAGCGTCTGGTCCTCCCCGCTGGAGGGGACGCCCTGGGACTTGGTTTGCTCTCCGAGTCTACCTAGGGGTTGGCACATACACTCATCCCCTTGCCCCTGCTCCATTGTGGAGTTGATTTTCATTGTCTGCACAGCCCCAGAACTGCCTCACATCCTCTAGTGATTCCTCCAGACTGGGGGTGACCCAGGTTAGCCTTTGTGATGCTGCAGCTCCCCCTAGCCCTCCCCCAGCCTGTCGTCATTGACCGGCATTTTTAGGTTTGACTAAACCTTCCATCCGAGAATAGGTGGGGCTCAAGTGAGGCTGCAGTCCCCCGTCCCTTTATTTTGCTTTGGTGCATCCCTTGGACTGTGTAAAGGAAATTCGGGTGTGATATACAACTTGGGCTTCACCTTACCCCCCTCCCCCCGCCCTTTTCCTGTTGCCCTTTTGATTTGTTTTAATCTGATACTGAGCCTGTCCTCCCCCCAGTCACTCACCAGTGGAGTCTCCGAAGCTATTTCTGTCGGTTTAATGATCCCCAGCTGTTGCTGTAGTTCTGGTTGCTTTCATGCCCCAGAGAGGCAGAAGAGCCAGAGACAGAGGGGTCTTGCTTGTGTATCACACAGTGTGTCAAACACGTCGAATGCACTTTTCTGAAACAACTACAAGGAGACTTCTTAGGGAGGGGTGTTATTAATACTGGGATGATTTGAAAGTGCAGGAGGAAGGAAGCTATAAGCAGGTATCCGGGATAATTTAAAAATAAGCATTCTGCTAAAAGGCGTGGCACCCTCTGCATCACTCAGAATCATGCTAGAAGGTGCGGTGTGTGGTCAGTGGGTAGTCGGTTGGTCCCTTTGCATTCTACTTCCATTTTAGCTTTGGAGCCACACTGTCCCCTCTGACCCATTGTATATGTTGAAGAGCCAAACATCTAAATTAAAAGGAGTTTTCTGTGATGGGAAAACAGAGAGAAATCATTCCTGAAGTGGCCAGAAGGCATGGATTTCAGTTCTGCTTTAACTTAATGCAGGTTTGTTTCGTAAAATTCTGTGTAAAAGCTGCAGTAATGAAATGCTCCACTTGCAAACCTGACCACAGAAACTTCAGGAAATACAGAGTTGCAGTTCTCCTAACAACCTGACCGCCCTTAGAGTTACTTACACATTTACTTTTGTGATGTCTTTACTAAGTAAGCCTGGGGGGATGGGGCATGGGAAAATCCTACAGTAGTTAGATGGGCAGCTGTATTTTAATAGACTGACTTTTCTGATCTTGAGAATTTTAACTCTTCCAACAATTTTAGCTGATAGAGTTGTAGCTTTCACACCTCATATACTACATGAAATTTAATTTTATGGATCTCGTTCTTCTGCAGAAAAGAATTTTGCTGCTGCTGTTCAGTTGCCCAGTCGTGTCCTACTCTTTGTGACCCCAGGGACTGCAGCACGCCATGAGGGGCCTACCTGCCCCTCACCATCTCCCAAAGTTTGCCCAGCTCCATGTTCATTGCATCAGTGACTCCATCCAGCCATCTCATCCTCTAACACCCTTTTCTCCTTCTTCCCTCAATCTTTCCCACATCAGGGACTTTTCCATTGAGTTGGGTATTTGCATCAGGTGACCAGAATACTTGAGCTTCAGCGTCAGTCCTTCTAGTGAATATCCAGGGTTGATTTCCCTTAAGATTGATGGCCTCCTTTATCTCAGTCATGATTATCCCACCATGTTGTGTGTTTTCAAATCCGTATTATAAAGATACAGAAGGAATAAATGCTTTCATATAGTTTTAAGAGCAAAGTTTTTAGACTCACTTCTGGCTTGCTGTGGAAGATCTACCCTGTTCCAAGTTTTGAATCTGTTCACCTGTCACCTGCCCACAGCAAAGTTGGGTGCACAATGTCAGCACCAGTTACACAGGGCATGCATGCTCAGTCGCTGCAGTCACGTCCAGCTCTTCATGACCCTTTGGACTGTAGCCCGCCAGGCTCCTCTGTCCATGGGATTCTCCAGGCAAGAATACTGGAGTGGGTTGCCAAGCCCTCTTCCTCCAGGGAAATCTTCCCGACCCCAGGATCGAACTCACGTCTCCTACATCTCCTGCATTATAGGCAGGTTGCTTACCACTGAGCTGCCTGGGAAGCCCCCACCAGTTATACGGCAGGGAAACAGCAAGTGAGATTTGAAGCGGCCCATGTTTTCTGGGTGAACGTGCCGAACTAACGTGACAGGAAAAGTGCTGTTCCTGGTGCCTTTAAAGCTGGAAGGGCTTGTTCAGACGGCCCTGCCAGTCTAAAGGAAGCACGTTCCCAGTTTATCTCCATCCTTTCAGGTGTGTGGTGCAAGTACATGTTATTCTCAGGTCTTCTGTAATGGGTTGTTTGAGCACTGCCTTGTTGATCCTCCGGCAAGAGACTGAAGACATTGAAGTGGCTGGCAGTTTGCAATCTGTCTGCTGCAGTTAGAAAAGATCACTTCAGGGGTGTGATGAGCAGCTACCCAAAATGAAATGGTGAGCCTCAGGTTTTTGAGGATGTGGGAGTTTATTTGCTTACTTATGTGTAATTATTAGTATTTTTGCCATGACTCTGGCATTAAATATGATGTAATAGAAATAGCATAGACTTTGGGATCAGACCAACTTGTGTTTGAACTCTGGCCCTACTTCTTACTAGCTGTGTAAACAGTAATTAACCTCTTTGAACCTCTTCTTCTTCATCTATGAAATAGAGGCAGTACGTACCTTAAGTAGCTGCCGAGATTGAATGAGTCCCTGTAGTAGGGTATCCAACTCAGTGACTGCACAGTAAAGTTCAGCGTGTTCAATTCATTTCTTAAGTCTTAGTTTCTTTCTCAAGACAAGTCTTTTCTAACTTTGGTACCTTTGCATTTGCTATTTTTGTTGCCTGGAATACTCTTTCTCCAGATCTTTTCATGGTTTCTCATATTATCTAGATTTCTGCATCTGTCTCCTCAGAAGGGCCTTGCCTGTGAACTCAGTATAAAATGACCACCCAACCTCTTTCTCTTTCCTCTTATTCTACTGTATTTTTCTTCATATAATGTACCACTGTAAGTTATATAACATATTTACTATGTTTTCCACGGTAGAACATATACTGTGGGAGGGCAGGGATGCCATCTGTCCATGTTACTGCTATATCACCTGACACAGTGCCTAACGCATAGTAGGTGCCTGATAAATATTAGTCTGATTAATGAATGAATGAGTCAACCCAGAACCTCCCTAGTACCAGGAAAGAGCCCCTGGCAGGTTGCACAGAGGTAATTGTACCAGGAAGCAGGTGCTCTCCGCCTGTTCAGCGTGGATGTTCCCGCATTTGAGCTCCAAGTGGAAAGTGGGCCTGTGAAGTTCTCTGGGATCCTACCAGACTACCTCCCGCCTATGGGAGGAGCCCCTTTGAATGACCTTTACAAGTGACCACTGTTATCTATAGTCTCTGTTTTTGTTGGAATTTGAATAGAGGGAGCCTTTTCAATTCTGGAGTTCTGAAATGCCATATGCTATTAGCTGAAATCACCTGGACTTTCCCCTGGTTCATAAGAATATAGATCATTTTTTTCTAGTCACATCATGCAGATAACACTACTAATACAGTGTAATTTTTTAAAGTGTGGAACTGGTGTGTTTTGTGGAAGAAGAGAAGCACAATATGTGATAGTGTTTACGAGCTTGGGTTGTCGGTTGAGATAGAGCTGAGTTCCAGTTTCTGCTCTCTACCCTTTACCTACCCTGTGACCTTGGGTAATTGCTTAATTTCCCTGAAGTTCAATTTCCTCATCTACAAATAGTATAATTATAACATCTTCCACATAGCTTTGTTTCAAGAATTAATTAAGATGATGCATGCGTGTTTCCACCATTTTATAAGTATTATTACACAATACAGAGCCCTTTTATTTTTCATACTTAAGTAATTCAAGTTAAATTTTCACAAGCTTATCTTTTGTAAATTACCAGATTTACCAACCCAGGAGAATACCTCATCACTGCCTGTCTCTCTGCTAGTATTCAGATTAAATAGAAGATATTTATCTTTTTTTGATTATATTATTTCTGATTTCTAAAGCAGATTATTTGAGAGATAATTTAACTCATATTTACACACTGTTTAGAGATGAGACATTTGTGGGATTTTGAAAGGGTTGAAAGAGCATATTAATAAAATAGTGATTTTGGTATGTGTAGTTTTTAAAGAATTAGGTATTCCTGTCTTCAAGTCTTCAACGTTACATTATTGCTTATTGTATTTGTTTATGCCACAAATCATTTTATAACTTGGATTTATTAGACTGTTATTTGTTACAACTAATCATTTATAGGTATTAGTAATTTCTTTCTGTCCAACACATGGTAGCACTTCAGTTTGAAAAACCTGACTCTCAATATGTTTTCATAATTGATTCATACATCTCTCTGAAAGGAGAGTCAAAGTCATGGGTTTCTAAAATAAACTTTTTGTTTCGGAATAATTTTGTACTTACAAAAAGGTTGCACAGATAGAACAGGGAGCTCTCGTATACCATTCACTGGCTGCCCCAAATGTTAGCATCTTGCATACCTGTGGTACATTTGTCAAAACTAAGATTAACATTGGTTACACTGCTAAGTAAACTCCACGCTTTATTTAGATCTCATTTGTTTTCCCACTCATCTCTTTTTTCTGTTCCAAGATCCAGTCTAGGATACCGCAGTGCATTTGGCCATGTGAGTTTTAGATGGTGGATCAGTAGGCTCTCAGAGAAAATCAACTTTTCCTTCTCTCACCTCTACTTCCTCCTTTGTGTCTTTACTCTCTATCTGACTTTTAGCACGTCCTTCTTTCTCTGGCAACAAATAAAAGGACCCTTCTGGGTCCATTAACCACTGTTTTGGTATTGACAGCTCAGAATTTCAGGCGCGTGCTTTGAACACTTCCTGTACATTTAATTTTATTAGTGAATGAGTGCTGATTCTTCTGCCTTTCTCTGTCCCTCACTCCTTATGCATACCAGGTCGTCTGGGGTCTGGGGACAGAGCGTGCTGCTTCACTCACTGCGTGTCCCAGAACTGCCTTCCAGAAGGAAGCAGTTCTCCCCTCCTCTTCCCTCTTCCCCTCCCCCTGCCCCGCACAACTTGGGATGTGATTTTAAACAAGGAGGTTTTTATAAAGGCCCTTTTACTCTGCAAAATAGTTTCTCTTTGGGAGTATGGTACCAGGTTACACTCCTAGCAGTTCTTGCTCCTGTCCAAGAGAAAAGCTATCTGATGTAAAGACTTCTAGTGAGACATTTATAGTCTGTGATACGGTTTTACAAAGCACTTTTCACATACATGAGGTTTTTTGGAGCTTCAAAGGGCAGGAGTTATTTTACCAAATTGTATTACAGGGAGAAAAATTGAGGCTAAAAGAAATCCAGTGACTTGATTAGGTAGCAGCAGAGCCAGGACTGGAACCCCTGCCTTCCCATTCTTCCATGTTTTGAGTCTCCCCTTAAAGGTTGCTGCTGCTAAGTCGCTTCAGTCGTGTCCGACTCTGTGCGACCCCATAGACGGAAGCTCACCAGGCTCCCCTGTCCCTGGGATTCTCCAGGCAAGAACACTGGAGTGGGTTGCCATTTCCTTCTCCAGTGCATGAAAGTGAAAAGTGAAAGTGAAGCCACTCAGTCGTGTCCGACTCTTAGCGACCCCACGGACTGGAGCCTACCAGGCTCCTCCGTCCATGGGATTTTCCAGGCAAAAGTACTGGGGTGGGGTGCCATTGCCTTCCCCTTAAAGGTTAGTACTGTTTAAAATACTGTTGTTTGCATTAAAAGCAGAGGCCAGAAATACATTTTTAGTGCCATGTACACTCTGCTAGGCTTCCCTGGTGGCTCAGATGGTAAAGCATCTGCCTGCAATGTGGGAGACCTGGGTTCAATCCCTGGGTAGGGAGGATCCTCTGGAGAAGGAAATGGCAACCCACTCCAGTACCCTTGCCTGGAAAATCCCATGGATGGAAGAGCCTTGTATGGGGTCGCAAAGAGTCAGACATGACAGTGACTTCACTCACACTGTGCTAACTGTTCAGGCTGATATTCCAAGTTGAAGGAAGAAAATCATGAAATGGTCTAGAAAGCTTGAAAAATTCTGTATAAGGAGCATGAGAAGAAAACATCGCAGGGATGCTGTAGGACGGGGCAGAAATTGAGAGCCAGGACGCAGAGAGACAAGGGAGAGCAGTGGGGCCAGAGGCCTCCCCCTGTCTGTCACATCTCTGTGGCGTCTTCAGGAAGGACTTAGAAGAGACTGCAGTAAATAGGGGCCCACAGGAATGGTACTTTTGGGAATGATATCAGAAAATTACTTGAAACATCGGTCTAGGCTAATCATGAGGATGAAATATTCTTAAGGCCCAAATAGGTTCACTTGTCCTACCCCAGGTAGAAAGGCTCTTGTTTCTCTTTCTCTGTGACTTCCAGCGTTGGGTAGCATCACCTTTGTACTCCCGTAGCACCTACAAATACATAACTATTTGGGTTTTTAAGAAACCAGCACTTCCTTTTTTATTACTTACACACACATGTATCACACATGAGACCAAACGACTTGGAAATCGTCAGGGGCCCCGGTAGTAGGGCATGTGTGCTAGCTGAAGCTGCATTTTCCTGTGACTTAAGTAAAAATCTACATTACATCAATATCTTTCTCATTGCATCATAATTATTCACTTTTGAGACCATTTTCCCCCCATTAGACTCAAGATTCCTCGAGCATGAGAACCATGTCTATATTTCTAGCACCCAGCCCTAGCTTTGAGAGTACAGAATAATGTTTGAACGCATGAATTGAATTGTGGGCCCCATCAAACCACTTGGTTGGGATGTGGTGTCTGAGTAATGTTTTCTTTGAAAATACTCTTCACTCTTATACACACCTATTTGATGGTTATTGCCCTCAAACAGCCACTGAAGGCAGAGACTCTGTCTAGTGGCTACTTTATGCCCCCAGCAAGCTCAGTGTCTGGCACAGGCAGTAGATCCTCAGGTTTCTTGGGTGAACGCCAAGGAAAGTTTTGACAAGGAGCTGAGGAATAACTGAATAAGGCATGAATATGAAGTACATAGGCATACTCACCAACAAATGTGTGAGCCCTCAAGCTGCTCAGCAAATATATGTAAAGTGAATAAATGAAACTGTGTCGTAACGTATTTTAGGCCAGCTTACCCTGAGGTCTCTGTTTCTCACGGAGTGCTGGTATCTTAGATAACTGACTGTCACAGTGAAGAGGAGGTGGAATGGTAGTTATCACAGAATATTAAAGAAGAACTGTGGATTCCAGAGTCTGAAGCCTTCACTCTTTATTCTTTCTTATAAAACGTTAATCACAACTTGTACTTACATATGTGCAGTTTGATGTCTTGTTTCCCACTGGACTGAAAGCTTTATGTGAGCAGAGACCATAGTTGTCTCCAGCCTACTAGCACAGACCCTAACATATTTGTTTAGTAAATAAATCACTATTTTGGAGGTTATGCTGTAAAATAACCCAGGCAGCAGAAATGAGGAATAAATACCCTCCTCTGGGGGTACCTTCACTTACTTTTAAAAATAATTTAAAAATTGAGATGTAATTGACATAAACACCTTCACCTACCTTTATATATATATTCTAATAATGAAATGAGTGAGCATACAGAGAATAGTCTGGTTTTCAGTGATGGGTGATGTGGTTTTACTATTTGGGTGATTTTGCAATTTATAGAATAAACTGAAGTATAAAAATACACCAGTGAGGGACACATGTACACCCATGGCTGATTCATGTGAATGTATGGTAAAAACCACTACAATATTGTAAAGTAATTAGCCTCCAATTAAATAATTTACAAAAACAAACAAAAAATACACCAATAGCATCAGTGTAAATTCACCGCTGCAGAGATGAATTTTCTAATTACGAGCATGCTAAGCTTGCTCATAAAACCTACACTGCTCCTTCTCTCATCTTCCCAGTAAAACACATTCTCCAGTTTGAAGCTAGGGATGGTGTTATCTATTGCTGAACTGAATTGTATTTGTTTATTTCTTCTGGGATTGATATCTGAACGTTAATGAGGAGAAAAAATGTACCAATTATTATGAAATCAGACTTTGGGGATTTATAGAAGGAACAGAATTTGGAGTAAGAATATATACTATCTAAAATTAGTTTTAACAATATTCTAAACACGCTAGGCTGTGTTCAGAATAGAACTTAGGAGATATCACATCATATCCAGTGCATTAGATTTAGATCACTCACTCACAGAAACGAGTCTAGAGAGACCAGATTTTCTCTTTATGAGGTTGTTCTTTCACCATTCTTTTCGCCTTGACAAACCTTCAATAGTAGAGAACACATATACCCCAGTGTTCATCACAGCACTATTTACAACAGCTAGGACATGGAAGCAACCTGGATATCCATCGACAGACAAATGGATAAAGAAGCTGTAGTACATATATTCAATGGAATACTACTCAGTCATAAAAGGAACGCATTTGAGTCAGTTCCAATGAGGTGGATGAACCTAGAGCCTGTTATACAGAGTGTAAGAAGTCAGAGAAAAACAAATATTGTATATAAAGCATAAATATGGAATCTAGAAAAATGGTACTGAGGAACTTACTCAGCAGGGCAGCTGTGGTGACACAGACGTAGAGAACAGACCTGTGGAGAAGGGCAGGAAAGAGGGAGAGAAGGTGAAATGAATGGCAAGAGCAGCATGGAAGCATAATCACTACATGTGTAAGATAGAGAGCCAGTGGAAGTTTGCTGAATGACTCGGGGAACTTAAACTGGGGCTCTGTAATAACCTGGGGGAGCGGGAAAGGGTGGGGAGGTGGAAGGGAGATTCAGGGAGGAGGGGACATATGTACACCTATGGTTAATTCATGTTGATGTATGACAGAAAACAAACCAATATCATAAATAATAATTAAATATAATTTTTTTAAATGACAATTTTTCCAGAAGAAATGTGTTAGAAAATGGGAGTCCTCTCCTGTTACAAACTTTTAAACAAATTTGAAACAAAATTTTTAACTTAAAAACACTGAACATTGTTCAGTGCACAACAAAAGATGATGTACTTCGTTGTCATTTAGTCGCTAAGTCATTATATCGACTTTTGCAACCCCATGAACTGCATTGGTGAGCGTGTTCTTTACTACTAAGCTACCTAGGAAGCCCATGATGTGCTTTAAAAGCACTTAGTTGGGACTGCCAAAAGGTGAATTAAATCTGCTTAATACTAGTTACTTGGGTTTTCCAGGTGTCGCGGTGGTAAAGAATCCACCTGCCAGTGCAGGAGACAGGGGAGACTCGGGTTTGATCCCTAGGCTACAGTCCATGGGCTCACAGAGTCAGACACGACTTTTGCGTGTCTGACTTTCATTTACCTTTCATTCTTCTACTTAACTTGGGTTTAGTTGCACTTCTTTTCTAGCTTCTTAAAGTGAAGTTTTTATTTACAGCATGTGTTTGAAGTCTTCCTTCTATTCTCATACAAGCATTTAAATCTATGAATTTCCCTCTAAGCATTAGTTTAGATATAGCCCATTAATTTTTATATGTTCAGCTCAAAATACTTTCTAATGTCTCTATTATTTTTCCTTTGACCCATTGGCTATTTCATGAGTTCAGTCGCTCAGTCGTGTCCGACTCTTTGCGACGCCATGGACTGCAGCACGCCAGCCCTCCCTGTCCATCACCAACTCCCAGAGTTTACCCAGACTCATCTTTATTGAGTTGATGATGCCATCCAACTATCTCATCCTCTCTTCTCCCCTTCTCCTGCTGCCTTCAATCATTCCCAGCATCAGGGTCTTTTTCAAGGAGTCAGTTCTTCACATCAGGTGGCCAAAGTATTGGAGTTTCCACTTCAACGTCAGTCCTTCCAATGAACACCCAGGACTGATCTCCTTTAGGATGGACTGGTTGGATCTCCTTTGCAGTCCAAGGGATTCACAAAAGTCTTCTCCAACACCACAATTCAAAAGCATCAATTCTTTGGCACTCAGCTTTCTTTATAGTCCAACTCTCACATCCATACATGACTACTGGAAGAACCATAGCCTTGACTAGACGGACCTTTGTTGGCAAAGTAATGTCTCTGCTTTTCAATATGCTATCTAGGTTGGTCATAGCTTTTCTTCCAAGGAGCAAGCGTGTTTTAATTCCATGGCTGCAGTCACCAGCTGCAGTGATTTTGGAGCCCCCCAAAATAAAATCTCTCAGTTTCCCATCTATTTGCTATGAAATGATGGAACCAAATGCCATGATCTTAGTTTTCTGAATGTTGAGCTGTAAGCCAACCCTTTCACTCTCCACTTTCACTTTCATCAAGAGGCTCTTTAGTTCTTTGCTTTCTGCCATAAGGGGTGTCATCTGCATATCTGAGGTTATTGATATTTCTCCCGGCAATCTTGATTCCAGCTTGTGTTTCCTCCAGTCCAGCATTTCTCCTGATGTACTCTGCATATAAATTAAATAAACAGGGTGACAATATACAGCCTTGACCTACTCCTTTTCCTATTTGGAACCAGTCTGTTGTTCCATGTCCAGTTCTAACTGTTGCTTCCTGACCTGCATACAGAGTTCTCAAGAGGCAGGTCAGGTGGTCTGGTATTCCCATTTCTTTAAGAATTTTCCACAGTTTATTGTGATCTACACAGTCAAAGGCTTTGGCATAGTCAATAAATCAGAAATAGATGTTTTTCTGAAACTCTAATGCTTTTTTGATGATCCAACAGACGTTGGCAATTTGATCTCTGGTTCTTCTGCCTTTTCTAAAACCAGCTTGAACATCTGGAGGTTCACAGTTCACGTATTGTCGAAGCCTGCCTTGGAGAATTTTGAGTATTACTTTAGTAGCGTGTGAGATGAGTGCAATTGTGCGGTAGTTTGAGCATTCTTTGGCATTGCCTTTCTTTGGGATTGGAAGGAAAACTGACCTTTTCCAGTCCTGTGGCTGCTGCTGAGTTTTCCAAATTTGCTGGCATATTGAGTGCAGCACTGTCACAGCATCATCTTTCAGGATTTGGAATAGCTCCACTGGAATTCTGTCACTTCCACTGGCTTTGTTCATAGTGATGCTTCCTAAGGCCCACTTGCCTTCACATTCCAAGATGTCTGGCTCTAGGTGAGTGTGAGTGATCACACCATCGTTATTATCTGGGTTGTGAAGATCTTTTTTATACAGTTCTGTGTATTCTTGCCACCTCTTCTTAGTATCTTCTGCTTCTGTTAGGTCCCTACCATTTCTGTCCTTTATTGAGCCCATCTTTGCATGAAATGGTCCCTTGGTATCTCTAATTTTCTTGAAGAGATCTCTAGTCTTTCCCATTCTTTTGTTTTCCTCTATTTCTTTGCTTTGATCGCTGAGGAAGGCTTTCTTATCTCTCCTTTCTATTCTTTGGAACTGCATTCAAATGGATATATCTTTCCTTTTCTTCTTTGCTTTTTGCTTCTCTTCTCTTCACAGCTATTTGTAAGGCCTCCTCAGACAGCCATTTTGCTTTTTTGCATTTCTTTTTCTTGGGGATGGCCTTGATCCCTGTCTCCTGTACAGTGTCACGAACCTCATTCCATATTTCATCAAGCACTCTATCAGATCTAGTCCCTTAAATCTATTTCCCACTTCCACTGTATAATTGTAAGGGATTTGATGTAGGTCATACCTGAATGGTCTAGTGGTTTTCCCTACTTTCTTCAGTTTAAGCCTGAATTTGGCAATAAGGAGTTCATAATCTGAGCCACATTTCATGCAAAGATGGGCACGATAAAGGACAGAGATGGTGTGGACCTAACAGAAGCAGAAGATATTAAGAAGAGGTGGCAAGAATACACAGAAGAACTGTACAAAAAAGAGCTTCAAGACCTATATAATCATGATGATGTGATCACTGACCTAGAGCCAGACATCTTGGAATGTGAAGTCAAATGGGCCTTAGAAAGCATCACTACGAACAAAGCTAGTGGAGGTGATGGAATTCCAGTGGAGCTATTCCAAGTCCTGAAGGATGATGCTGTGAAAGTGCTGCACTCAATATGCCAGCAAATTTGGAAAACTCAGCAGTGGCCACAAGATTGGAAAAGGTCAGTTTTCATCCCAATCCCAAAGAAAGGCAATGCCAAGGAGTGCTCAAACTACCGAACAATTGCACTCATCTCACACGCTAGTAAAGTAATGCTCAAAATTCTCCAAGCCAGGCTTCAGCAATATGTGAACCGTGAACTTCCTGATGTTCAAGCTGGTTTTAGAAAAGGCAGAGGAACCAGAGATCAAATTGCCAACATCCGCTGGATCATGGAAAAAGCAAGAGAGTTCCAGAAAAACATCTATTTCTGCTTTATTGACTATGCCAAAGCCTTTGACTGTGTAGATCACAATAAACTGTGGAAAATTCTGAAAGAGATGGGAATACCAGACCACCTGATCTGCCTCTTGAGAAATCTGTATGCAGGTCAGGAAGCAACAGTTAGAACTGGTCATGGAACAACAGACTGGTTCCAAATAGGAAAAGGAGTACGTCAAGGCTGTATATTGTCACCCTGTTTATTTAACTTATATGCAGAGTACATCATGAGAAATGCTGGACTGGAAGAAACACAAGTTGGAATCAAGATTGCCGGGAGAAATATCAATAACCTCAGATATGCAGATGATACCACTCTTATGGCAGAAAGTAAAGAGGAACTAAAAAGCCTCTTGATGAAAGTGAAAGTGGAGAGTGAAAAGGTTGGCTTAAAGCTCAGCATTCAGAAAACTAAGATTATGGCATCTGGTCCCATCACTGCATGGGAAATAGATGGGGAAATAGTGGAAACAGTGTCAGACTTTCTTTTTCTGGGCTCCAAAATCACTGCAGATGGTGACTGCAGCCATGAAATTAAAAGACGTTTACTCCTTGGAAGGAAAGTTATGACCAACCTAGATAGCATATTCAAAAGCAGAGACATTACTTTGCCAACAAAGGTCCGTCTAGTCAAGGCTATGGTCTTTCCTGTGGTCATGTATGGATGTGAGAGCTGGACTGTGAAGAAGGCTGAGCGCCGAAGAATTGATGCTTTTGAACTGTGGTGTTGGAGAAGACTCTTGAGAGTCCCTTGGACTGCAAGAAGATCCAACCAGTCCATTCTGAAGGAGATCAATCCTGGAATTTCTTTAGAAGGAATGATGCTAAAGCTGAAACTCCAGTATTTTGGCCACCTCATGCGAAGAGTTGACTCATTGGAGAAGACTCTGATGCTGGGAGGGATTGAGGGCAGGAGGAGAAGGGGACGACAGAGGATGAGATGGCTGGATGGCATCACTGACTTGATGGGTGTGAGTCTGGGTGACCTCCGAGAGCTGGTGATGGACAGGGAGGCCTGGCATGCTGCGGTTCATGGGGTCGCAAAGAGTCAGACACGACTGAGCGACTGATCTGATCTGATCTGATCTGAGCCACAGTCAGCTCCCGATCTTGTTTTTGCTGACTGTATAGAGCTTCTCTATCTTTGGCTGCAAAGAATATAATCAATCTGATTTAAGAGTGTGTTATTTAATTTCTCCATATTTTTGAATTTCTCAGATTTCCTTCTGTTGTTAGTTTCTAATTTAATTTCATTGTAGTCAAAGAATGTACTTTGTATCATTTAAATCCATTTAACCTTACTGAAAGTCGTTTTATGGCCTAGTATATGATCTGTCCTAGAGCCAGTTCCATGTATGCTTGAGAAGAATATGTATTCTGTGGTTGTTGGGTGGAGTGTATTGTTCGAGTCTTCACGTTCTTATAGATTTTTTGCATATTTGTTCATTATCAAGAGCGAGGTTGATTGTAATTCATGAGTAGATAAATCAAACATTCCTTATTCCAAATCATATAAGTATCATGAAGTTGAATTAAAATGGAGAAATATTCTAGTATTAGTTGTATCTTAGGAATGCCAGGAATGATATCTAATTTATTTTCTAGTGTATTCGTCCTTTTTATTTTAGTATCTTACTATGACGATCACTTTTAGTCCTCATGCTGCTGCTGCTGCTGCTGCTGCTAAGTCGCTTCAGTCGTATCTAACTCTGTGCGACCCCATAGACGGCAGCCCACCAGGCTCCCCCGTCCCTGGGATTCTCCAGGCAAGAACACGGGAGTGGGTTGCCATTTCCTTCTCCAATGCATGAAAGTGAAATGTGAAAGTGAAGTCGCTCAGTCGTATCCAACTCTCAGCGACCTCATGGACTGCAGCCCACCAGGCTCCTCCATCCATGGGATTTTCCAGGCAAGAGTACTGGAGTGGGGTGCCATTGCCTTCTCTGTTTAATCCTCATGAAAACTCATGATTTCAGACTCAACTCCAACCAGACCAGTCTTTAAGTTGATCATTTCTGGGTTTCTGTATCCTCCTTGGAACTATGAGAACCTCCATAGCTTAGAATCAGATATCTTAGTGGGTGTTTGGGGTGGGGAGAAAAGATTTTTGAGAAGGCTTGTTTGCCTTTTGCTCTCTTCAAGCATATAAACCTCACTGAATTTGTAATATAGCACTGACTTTTGGGGCTACCTTGTAATATCTAGTCAAGGAGCATTTCCTTGATTCCTAAAATCAACAAGTTTATTTTGTAACATAAATATTCTAAAAAGCCGCAGTCAAATTCATGGTCTTTTGATTAGGTTTAAAGTTTCATATCCAGATTTAAAGAATGGAGAAAAAGACTTATCAGTGATTCTTACAGAGCTGAGGTAATGGGACGTTCCTGCAGTCAGAATCTTCGTTGAAGAGGTTTTTGTCCTGAGCAAGGATGGTACACGGGGAGGGGTTTTGCTCTTTCCCATTTATTCCTGTACTAACTCTTTGCTCTTCTCTTCTATTTCCCTCATAACTCACACTTCCCCTCCCTATTCTAGAAGTCTTGGGGAAACCAGTAATGGGTGAATATGAATGCGGTAGGAGCAACCTGCTGAGCTGCACATCTCCCTTCCCAGTATAATACAGAACTTCTGACCAGTGGGAGCCACAGAGCCAGACTTGGGAACACACCACCTGATTGATTCAATTGTTTGATACACTCAGTCCTTGGGCATCAGCCCTTGAATACCATTGGCAGACCTCTGTGGTCTTACCAGGCAGAAGACTGTCAGGTTCCTCCCCTTGCTCTAATTTCCTGAGTAGCCAGTTTTTCAAATAGCAGTTGATCACCTTTATTTGAAATAAATTGAAAACTTGATTATTTTCATGGGGAATGGATAACCTCAGGTTCCCCACTTTATGGTTTGTTTCTTTTCTTTCAATCCTTGACTGGTAGGCAGCTCAGTTGATTCACCATGCATCAGCTTCAAAGACATCTGTTCATCTATATATAATAGGCTGCTTGCACAGACGCATTTAAAACCAGATGCTATATTAAATTTGTGGAATTCAGTAACAGTGAAGGTATAAAGACTCATGCTTGTACATAAATAGGTATTTTTGTTTAGTTTTTTATTGACTTGGGGACTGGAGAGGAAATCTAAATGGTGATATTACAGTAACGTAGAATTTTATCGCATTCCTACTTTCAAACATTGCCTTGATCTAGCACTGTGTTTGAAAATAATCACTTGAACTAGTGTTAGCTTTATCTTGGTCAGGGTGGTTGTGCATTAAATTATGTCCTCTTAAATATGCTCCTGATTTGAGTACCTTTTGCAGTGAATACATAATATATGAGTCTTATGGTATTTAAATTATTGAATGATTTCTTCTAAAATGAATAATCCAAAGGTCTAGAAACATAAAGGCATTTTATTTAGACTGTTTAGAATTAAGAGGAATTAAGATAGACTAAGGAAAGGGGAAATTCATGTAAATACTGTTTCTTTGTGGTCAGACATCTCAGAAGAAGGATTGTTGTATATATATACACGGCCAAACAGATACTGTACACCATCATTCTGAATTTGCTGCTTATTTTCCTCCTCATAAACATTGTCAGGGTTAGCGGGGATTATGCAGTGTATGAAATAATACATACCTACTATCAGGTTGTAGCAGTACCCAGGGCATACTGACACAGGGTTAATTCTGTTACATGAATGGAAAACTTGGTCAGATTTCGGATTAGACTAGAGTTTGGTATTAACTGCTGAGAGGCGCAAATGGGATTTTCAGATAACTGAACTTTAATTTCATTTAGTTTGAGATGGAAAAGGTTTATTAGATGAACCTTCCTCTTTGAACTAGAGCCATTAAAAAAAAAAAAAAAAAAGCAACTAAACTCCATGAATCATAGACTTAACCTTTTGCTTTCATGGAGCAAGAAGTTTTTCAGTCAAGAAGTTTTCATAATGGATTCCTTATGGCTCTATCTGTATATGGGCTTTTGGAAAGGCGCGAATTGCTATTTCAGAATTATTCTTGGATAATAGACATATTTTTCATCCATTATTGTTTTTTTGAAGTGTTCAGACTTCCTGCATTAGGTTTCCCTATTCTCTGAAATGAAATAAGTTTGATACATTTAATCATTTTCTGCTGCTACTGCTAAGTCGCTTCAGTCGTGTCCGACTCTGTGCGACCCCATAGATGGAAGCCCACCAGGCTCCCCTGTCCCTGGGATTCTCCAGGCAAGAACACTGGAGTGGGTTGCCATTTCCTTCTCCAATGCATGAAAGTGAAAAGTGAAAGTGAAGTCGCTCAGTCGTGTCCAACTCTTAGCGACCCCATGGACTGGAGCCTACCAGGCTCCTCCGTCCATGGGATTTTCCAGGCAAAGTACTGGGGTGGGGTGCCATTGCCTTCCCCGAATCATTTTCTAGTAGCTCATCTTACACTGGGCCTTAGAAACACTGTGAAAGCTAACAGATCCCCTTTTCCCCTCTTACTTTATCCTGCCTGGCCCTCCTCTTTCTTCCAAGGAAACATATGGCACAGTATTAAGTATTTCCCAACACTTTAATGTCACAGAGACCTGATGTGAATCCTAGTTCCTGAACTTTTGAGCCATTTGACCTAAGGCAAAAGTTTAAAGGTTGATCCTTAGTTTTTTCATCTGTAAAATGGAGATAATAATTGTAATATCCCTACAGGGCTTTTTTCTTTTTAAGTATGTCAGTCATTTAATATAGGGCTGGCACATAGCAACATTCAATGATTCCTCTTACAATTTTATTATTACTGTTGCTGCTGATCTATAATTTATTCTGAAATCAAGTTCTTAATTTAAATTTATTTTACTGAAGCTGATCTCCTAGACTTCTTTGTCCCTGGCCTGAATCATCTATATCCCTCAGCCCCTTTGTCTGTCTTGGCACAGAATGAACCCAGGCAATCACACTCCGGGCCTGTAGCAGCACAGGCTTTCAGGAGACCCTGGAGAAACAGAGAAGTGGGGAGCCCAGGTTCTGGAATGAGAATGCTTGAGTTCAGAACCTCTTGTACCTCTTATTAGTGGATAACCTTAGGGAAATTCCCTAATCTCTCTGGGCCTCATTTTCTTTGCCTGTGAAGTAGGATCATAATACCTGTTCTGTCCACTGGTTCTGCCAGTGTTAGCTATTAGTGTGGCTGCTGCCACTTTTATCTTTTATTCTGCAAGGCTTTCTTAATTTTAACAGTGTTAATTTGTAAATGATAATAATACTCTCCTATTTAGATTTCTCGACTGTATGTATCATCATTTAGAGATGCAGTTCAATTTAAGAAACAGTTGTTAAATACCTACTGTGTATTGAGTGCTATTGGTTGGGAGAGCATCATAGATTAATAAGATACATTCCCTGTCCTCCAGGAGTTTACATTTATTTGGGGGTAAGTATTACACAGGGCAAAATATCTCTATACTTTTTATAACAGATACAAGGTAGTTCATCGGAGGCCTGGAGTAATTCTCAATTGGGAAGGTCAGGTGAAGAAGTGATGAGGTAGGCATTTCCAGGTGAAGTGAATTGTGAGTAATTGGACAATCCGGATTGTGGTGACTTAGAATGGGTGAGTCGGACATGACTGAGTGACTTCACTTTCACTTTTCACTTTCATGCATTGGAGAAGGAAATGGCAACCCACTCCAGTGTTCTTGTCTGGAGAATCCCAGGGACAGGGGAGCCTGGTGGGCTGCCGTCTATGGGGTCGCACAGAATCAGACATGACTGAAGCGACTTAGCAGCAGCAGCAGAATGGGTGGGGGCTTCCCTGGTGGCTCAGATGGTAAAGAATCTGTCTGCAATGCGGGAGACCGGGGTGCAATCCCGGGTTGGGAGGATCCAGTGCTGTCACTGCAGCATGAGCAGATGCAGCAAACTTGATAAAATAGGCGTGTAAGGGGGTAGAGAGTTGAAGTTGGCTTAAAAATTTTAGTGTTAGTGCTGGGGAGGAGGATGGTGATACCGTTAAAGAGAAAAAGGATGGAATGTTGATTAGATTTGAGGAGGCGGGTGGGGAAGAGATGGCTCAGCAGGTGAAGAATCTACCTGCAATGCAGAAGACACAGGAGATGCAGGTTCCATCCTGGGGTCTGGGAAGATCCCCTGGAGAAAGAAACGGGAACCCAGCCCAGTATTCTTGCCTGGAAAATCCCGTGGACAGAGGGGCCTGGCGGGCTCCAGTCCAGTGAGTCACAAAGAGCTGGACAGGGCTGAGCGACTAGGCACAAGCAGGAGGTTTCGGCCCTGCTGGGTTTGAGGGTAGTCAGGAGGCTGGCTACAGGCCTGCCGTCTGGGGAGGCCGTCTTAAAACTGCTTTGTGGATGGGAAAGACAGACGTTAGGGTAATGTGATTCCTCAGAGATACAGGTCGCCCTCAGATGGGACTTGCAGGACCTCAGAATGAAGACTTATCACAGAAGGGAACTTCCCTTGGCCTGTGAGATCCTCTCAACCTTCCTTTTCCGAACATGTTCTTACTTCACCTCTGAATGGAGGCCTTTGTCATTCCGCATGGTGTGCAGTGGTAATAATACCCTTTAGGTTTCACTCACATTTGAAATAACGATAATTGGCTTTTAACTTTAAAAAAATTCCTATTAACTTGTTACATCAAGTGGTGTTGCCAGAGTAGAAATAGGAGAAAACCCCCTCATCACCCTCCCCTAGCCCGGATGTGCTTTGCATCACCTAGCTTTGTGTTTCATGTCAACAGAAGAAGGCTCAAAGTGCAGAGGAAGAGGCAGAGAAGAGTTGTCTTAATGGTAAAATAGTTTCTGGCCAAGGGAAGTGCATTGCTTGGTGAAAACAGGTATAATTTTTAGATCCAAAAGAGAAGATTTTACAAATAACCAGTATTCCCTGATCTGTAACTCACTACACTTAGCTGTGGTAAACATTTGCCACCAGGAGGAAGGCGTAGAGCAGCTAGAAAAAGCCTTTTCTGCTGGGTGGTGGTCCTCATTATGTTTTCTTTAAGAATTTGTGTTTTTTCAGTCCTGGAGGAGGACACAGTGTTGTAGGAGGTTTTGAGCAATAGGCAAGACTCTGGTACTTTGTGGATTGTTATCGCCCTGCAAGACCCTTCGCAACTTCCTCTCGCCGCCCACAGCAGAATACGGAAGCCCTGCTGTATCAGGCCACTTCTGCAATTACAGCCACAGTTACCGGGGATCCTTCTTTCACACTACACCCTTGTGTGTCGAGGCTTTCTTTGCATTTGAAAATGTGTCTTTTGTGGTGGAACAGCCGTCTGAGCCTTCATCTCCCCTTTTTCTTTGCTGTCCTGCAGTGCTGCAGTTGAAGCTCCAGCAGCGCCGGACTCGGGAGGAGCTGGTGAGCCAAGGGATCATGCCGCGTAAGTACCCCCTGCCTCTCAGCCCCTGATGGAGGTGCTTTGGGGACGCGGTGTGTGTACCCAGTATGCCACGGGAAGCACCTAACAAAAAACAGGGCCACCGGGTTCGTTTTTCGCTCCTTTCTTTGTCATGCTTTCCCAAGTTCGGGGCCTCTCACTTGGCCATAGTTAAGAGAACTGTGCTCATTGATCAAGTTCAGAGAAACAGCGTTCGGCCGAAGGGTGCCATTGAATCACCCTTAGCTTGTGAACTGCACCTTTAAAAGGGTTTCTCCGCCCTGTGCCACTTCCCTTTGTAGGAGGAACAGATCTGAGCTGGGGTTCTGTGATGAAGAGCTTTCCCCGCCTGTGTTTCGCCTGAATGTTGGGGTGCTTGGGGAGGGATGGCCCTTTCTCACCTAGTATTCCAAGTCAGCCCCAGTTTTGTTTAGAGTGAGAGCCTCACATACCCTAGCCTGGTGTAACTGGAGTCATTGATGGGGTATCACAGGGCGGGGCTCGGTGCAGAACCGCATCACTCGGAGAAATAAAACCCATCTTGGAATCTATTCAAAGTAAGAAAATTTGCCTTTAATACCAGCAGCCTTACAAAACAAGCGGAAGCTGACACCAGCAGGGTTTTGCTCTTTTTGACATTTCTTTTTGAGTCATCTGTGGAGAGCTTAGGCTCTCCCTCTTCGTTCTTTTATCTTTGTGTGTTCCTGCTACTTGGGCACAGCCGAATGAAATAAAAATTTATATATCGTTCACCACTTCCAGCTTCATAGTGGAAGGACTGATGTTTTAATTTTTCAAACCTTAACTCAGTGCCTGCTAACCTGCTGCTGCTGTATCTTGCTAGTTCTCACTCACTCATTCATTCACAGTATTTGGCTAACTGGTATGTGCCTGCTGATGCAGCAAGATAAACCCAGCTCCTGCTCTCAGGAGTTTTGCGCTTACTATGTAGACTGATAACAAACAGGGAGACAAATAAACTAACACCATTGCTTCAGAACATGGTAAGTGCTCTGAAGTGAATGTAACCAGTTGGCATATTAACAGATAACAGGGATGAGAGGGGATCACCTTTGAAGAAGTTGGTCAAGAAAGGCCTCCTCGAGAAGGAAATATCTGAGCTGAGATCTGAAGGGTTAGTTGGGGTCAGTCATTCAGAAGCAGGAAGAGGGCCCAGGAAGAATGGAAAGCAAGTCTGAGGGCCCAGTGCAGTTAAGAGCCTGGCATGTTTGAACACATCAAGGAAGCCATGGTTGCTGGGCCTGGTGAGTGAGGGCAGAGTGAGGGCCAGCTAAGATAGGTAGGATGGGCGGGGCCAGAACTAGAGCCCTGTCAGCCGCACAGAGGAGGTAGATTCTATTCTAACTGCAATGGGAAGCCATCGAAGACTTTCAAGCAAGTGAAGACAGGATCTGATTGACCTCGTGGTGGTGTCAGATCCATTTCTAAGAGCTGAAACTTCATAGCAAGTATAAAGATCCTGGGGTCTGTTTCTGTCCTAAGCATCAGCCAGGAGATTCAGGTCTCAAGTTTATCTTTTTAAAAATTGCAATTAACTACTAAACCATTTGCCCACATGCTGTCTCCTCTGACCTTGTAGTGAAGGACTCTTCTCCTTAAAGTGTGGGTCCGTTAATGTGCTCAGGCAGATTGGTGGTGTGCTTTTATAAAACACTCCAGATCTGCCAGTCTCCAAACCTTGTAGAGGAACAAGTCACCCTATATCAATCTCATTGTCCCTTTCGCCAAGGACAGATCCTGTGTTTAGGATCTGCTTTTTGCCTGTGATAATTCTAGGTGCTCTAGAGATTAAAGAAATATTCAGCATGGGACCTGCCCTTAAGACACTTAACAGTTTATCTGGGTGGTAGGATTTGCCCTTACACAACATAAAGAGCAGTTCAGTGCTGATCTGTGGGGTGCTGACTCTGATCACAGTACTAGTTCTGAGAACATGGTGCTGCTTCTCAGAATCTGTACTATGTTCAGGATCTAAAAACCACTCAGAGGACCAGGGCCTTACATTCTTTTTGCAGCCTTTCATTTGATACCAGGGGCTACTGGAGATAACTGCTTAGTAGGATTTATTGTGTCACATTTCTTGCAGTATTCTGTGCTGTTAAGACAAATGATGCTTGAGTATTGCAGTTATCTGCTTAGATGTTTGTCTCTCCAGTTAGACTGTGAGTTCCTTGAGGAGCTATCTTATTTATATTTCTGCCCCCAGTACCTGGCACTGAATGAATGAATGCAGACAGCCAATTGTAAAATGGTGTGTGTATGAGAGAGAAAGAGAGAATGAAAGGCAGACACAAACAGATAACTACTTGACCGCAGACTTGTTGGAATTCTGAGCATGGAATTTGAAACAATACTCCTGTTCTTCTAGGAGCTCAGATTCTAAAATATTCTGAGTGTCTAATTGTGTACCTTGGGTGGTTCTCTGCATCTGTGAAGTGAGAGTAACTGCCCTTCCTTTTGGAATAGAAATGCCCTGCTTCTGTGAGAATATTGCATTTTCCCTTATAACTCAAGCCACCTTCAATGATGGGCACAGCTTGTTTTTCAGCTTTTCCAGGGAAGAAGGTAGGTAGCAAACTCTGAGATTGTGAGAGAGGGAGTGTTGAGGCCTGGGAAGAGCTCCAGGTGTGAAGTGCCCTGCTCCTCAGCTTACCAACTGAGGTGCAGACGGGCCCAGAGTTCCCAGCCCCTCACCCTCTGAGTAACCCCACTTCCTCACCATAGCCCCTCACTACCACCGTAACTCATGTTATAATCTGGGACATTCTCTGCCTCCCTGACACCCCCACCAATTGCACGGTCATCCTTTGCTTACGTCTTTCAAAAGAAAATGTGAGTAGTGCTGGGGCAAATCATAACTGATCAGCAATTTGTTGGTTATTGAAGACTGGGCCATCTGGAAAGATAGCATCTGGTTTGAAGTGCCCATTTCACTTCCATCTCGCTGGCCTGAGGAGTTTCTGAAAAGTGCCTTTATGTTTAAGTTAGCTGTACAACTTAGGAAAGTCGTTAAGACCCTCAAACCAGGGGGAAGAAACAGTGTAGTCATGGCCGTATTCTGCCTCATCAATTTCTGTTTATGTCTTTTATCCAATTCATCTTGTCCTGATCTTTCTGTAGCTCTGGGAAGAAGAACTCGCCCACCTTGTTTCACAGAGCATCCCCACAGCTCCCACAGGGGTCTCTGGCTTCCAGTCTGGACATCATGTCTGCAGGGCACGATGTTTTCAGTGGCTGCCCTGCCTTCAGGGTTGTTGGTAGTTTTTCGTATTGTTCAAAGTTGGGCAGTGGCCTTCCCATAGAATTCAGGGGATTTAAGGACTTCTCTGGTGGCTCAGACGGTAAAGCATCTGTCTATAATGCGGGAAACTCGGATTTGAGCCCTGGGTTGGGAAGATCCCCTGGAGAAGGAAATGGCAACCCACTCCAGTACTATTGCCTGGAAAATCCCGTGGACAGAGGAGCCTGGTAGACTACAGTCCATGGGGTCGCAAAGAGTCAGACACGACTGAGCGACTTCACTAAGAGCCTCTCAGTTCCCATACACCTCTTTCTACTGCTTGATACGCTCTGCTCATGGCATCTGAACTATGGGGTCTAGAAGTTGGTGGTTTCTAATGTGTTTTTAAATAGGATCGTTTCTTAGAAACTCTCATTCTCATCATGTAAACCTGTGTCTCAAATTTAACACTACTTAAACCGTACCAAGTGCAGAGTGCCAGGTAGCAAAGAATTACATATTCCAGGTCCCATGCTTTCTTTTCCAATGTCTGAAGCTCTGCATATCTTGAGGGAACAGGAGAGATGGCACAGATAGGAAGCTGGTGTTCAAGTCCAGAAATTAAGGAATGCCTCTGTATTTCAGATGAAAAGTCACAGAAGAGGTGGGTCCTGTGTGGTTTACTTTGTTCCAAACAGAGCTTTCCCCACAGCCTTTCTCTCTGACATTTAAAGTTGTACAAGCCAGAAAGTTAAGGTGAAAACTAAGAAAACTATTCTGGCAGTCAGGGCTGCTGCAGAGGAATAACCTTTTAAAGGAAAACATGTAAGTTCTCCTGACCCATACAAATGACAGATAAAACTCCTGTAATCTTGCTAGATATGAGAGAAGAGCCTCATTTGTCTGTTCCCTCTCAGTCTCGTTATTCTCCCATGAGCCCTTGAGGAAAAGCAGAGATCACATTTTCTAATGCCTCAGTTACCCCTTACCAGTTCATTATTGCCCCAGATGCATAGAGTAGGAAAACCTCGGTACTTTGGCAAACCCATGAGGAAATTGTCTGTTTATCCAATAGGTTAGGGACTTCCCTCTGTATTTCTTGGGTGAGTTTTGTTTTGTTTTGTTTTGTTTTTTTCATTTTAAATGGTGTTCCTGCACACCTAGCCGCTGCCCCTGGTGACACTTTCTTCTGAATTGTTGAGAGAATACACACACAGTGTGAAGGCATCACAACTCAGGGCAGCCAGGGTCGATCCAGAGGCCTCTCAATCGGCCTGGGCCCTGAGAGGCACTCAGACTTGCTGCTGGGTGAGAAAGTGAACCAGTGGTCAGCGCATTTGATTGGTTTGTGGCTCTGCTAGTAGGCCCCGTGTTCTCACATTGAAACTGGAAAAAAATGGTCTCGTGTGATGGAGTTCCTGCAGCTCTGTTTTTAATAAGCTTTACCACATCTTGACTCCTGACCCTTCAGTTCTGCAGTTCAACCCCTTTGTCAAGCTTCAGCTGTTGGCATTGGCCAAGTGCTGCACAGGGGCCCAGTTGCTTAAGCTGGCATTTTACTGGGTCCCACGTCAGCTGAAAATCTCCTACTCATCTGACTATAGCAGTCTCTGTACCTGGAAGAAATTTCTTCTAAACTCTGACAAAAGATTATTTAATGTCTAAGTGTCAGGATTATTATGATTTCTTTTCCTCTGTAGCTGAAATTCTTCTTAATAATATTTTTGTTATTTGTAACTTGGGAATTATTCCTTATATTATTCTTCATCAAAGGTATATAAACTTTGTTTCAAGATTCTCTTTCCTGAGTACATACAGATAAAATCTGTTTTGGTGAAGCTCTTTTAAAAATTATTCTTGGTGTTCGTAACCCCCAAGAAGATAAACCAATCTCAGGCCTCAAAATTTCTTGTAATAAGAAAGGAGCTGTGATTTAAGTTTGTCGGTCTCAGTCCATCTTTATTAAATACTGAGATCCATGGCATCTTTTCCCCAAGTTCCCGTGAATTCTAAAGAACTAGACCCCTACCACCAGCCCTGTCCAGTAGCACTTTCAGTGTTGATGGAAGTGTTCTGTGACACCAGCCACTACCCACAGGTGCTCCTGAGCACCTAAATGTGGCTAGCTTGAGTGAAGGACTGAATTTTTAAATTTAATTTTAATCAATTTAAATGATCACATGTGGGTGGTAGCTGTAGTATTAGACAATAGGATTTTAGGCTTTATTCGGCCACTTAGAAACAAGGTGACTTTGGACAACTCATTTCACTTTTCTGAATTCAAATTCTACTTTTATAAAATTCTTATCTGAACATGGAAAAAACCTTAAATGCCCATCAACAGATACATGGATAAAGAAGATATTCTGCACACATACTGGAATACTACTCAGCCACAAAAAAGAACGAAGTGATGCCATTTGTAGCAACATTACTGAACCTAGAGATTATCGTACTAAGTAAAATAAGTGAGAAAGAGAAAGGCAAATACCATTTGATGTCACTTTCTGTGGAATCTGAAGAATGACACAAATGAAACAGACAGACTCAAAGATGTAGACAACGGCCTTGCGGTTGCCGAGGAGGGGGAGGCGGGGGACAGATGGACTGGGAGTTTGGGACTGGCAGACGCAAGGCATTACATATGTATGTATAACTGATTCACTTTGCTCCACACCGGACAACACAACATTGTCAATCAACTATACTTAATAAAATAAGTGGAAAAAGTAAAATGCTTCTCTACCCCACAGTTAATCTTGGAAATAAATGAGATGATGTGTTGTTGCTACTTTTGAGATACGGGCAGTATTACTTGCAGTGAGTGGAGCATTCGCTTGGATCTGCCATTTGGGTATCTGAAAGTAGCCTTTAATATACATAGCTCATTAACTTCTGTGAAAACCAGTGTTTGGACACAGGAACTGTCCTTCAGTAAATAAAATTCTCCTTAATTTCACTTTCCTCTCTACTCTTGGATTAAAAAACAGTTGCTGAGGGACTTCCCTAGAGGAAGACTCTGCACTTCCATTGTAGGGGCGTGGGTTTGATCCCTGTTTGGGGAAGTAAGATCCCACGTGCCTTGAGGCACAGCCAATAAAATAAGAGCAATTTGCTGAAGAGAGTCAAAGAACCACTAGCCAAACATAGTACTCTGTTAAGATTGTTCCCCTTTTGGTTGTATATTAACAGGACGATTATTTTTATTAGCTTGCCCTCTTCATGGTAATTTTTTTTTTTAATCTCTCTTAAAACAAGTAAGTGGATAGGTTGGAAATAATGTATATATTTTTAATTTCTGGGCAGCTTGCCAAGAGACTGATATGTTCGCCAGCGGGGACCCAGTGGTGATTCCAGCACAGATGAGGATCTAGTTTGCGGACAAATTGCCCGCTTTTTAAAAAGCTTATAAAGATGGAAGATGACAAAATTGTAGGCTGAAAGGAGATGTTGTTTGTTTTGATTTGAAGTGAAATGTTCGTGTGTGCGAGGCGTTGTTTCTGAGAGGATCTTGCGTGGCTGATGCGTTTGGGTGAGAGCGGGCTCTCCCCTGGGCCTTGGCCCCTGCCTGTGTGCTCCAGTCCACTTGGGAGTCACAGAAGCTCTGTGTGGTCATCTCTGAATAGCTGTCCCTGTGAGCCAGAAAAGTCTGGACAGGATTGACCTGCACCCCTTTCCAGCAAGAGCTCAGAAAAAGACTTCCTCCAAAGCCTGCAGTTTGTCCCCAGCTCCAGCCCAGGTGGGGACCCCGGGCCTGTGCTTCTCAGGGGCTCACTCTCACAGCTCTTAGTGTGGTCCCCTCAGCTCTTTCAGATACATAGATATCTTTGGGTGAAAGAGCTAGTTTATTTCTACCTTTTCTTTTTAATTGAGATATGGCTGGTATACATGATGTTTGTTTCAGATGTACAACATTACTTTTTTTTTAAAGCAGAGAACTCTGCCTATCTGAAATGCTATATCCTCAACTCAGGAGTGAGACCATTTCACTCTAGTTGGATCCCAGGTTTACAGGACATTTGAGAAACGCCACGGTCAAGCGTGTGTCCCAGGATCGGGGCTAACCTGATCCCTGGATTTGAAGCTGAGGGAAGGCTGTGTTACCATATGGCCTCAGGAATCTTCTCTTTCATCCCGGGAGAAGACCAGCTGGGCATGTCGCTCCCTGGCATTTGATGTTGCCTTTCTGAGAGGTCCTGGAGAAGGCAGTGACAGCCCACTCCAGTATTCTTGCCGGGAAAATCCCATGGACGGCGGAGCCTGGTAGGCTACCGTCCATGGGGTCGCAAAGAGTCGGACACGACTGAGCGACTTCATTTTCTGAGAGGTAGCAGCCTTCTCATCTCTCTTCCTGCTGCTGTAGGTCACTAGCAGTGTGTGTTCCTATGTCAGGGGTCAGTGACTAGCACGGAACTGCCTCCTTGTCCAGTTGCTGTCAAATCCTAAAATAACTCTAGAATGAGTTGTATGTTCCATGCGTTTTCCTTGTTGAATCTGAGGAGGAATCCAACAGGGAGCTCTCTTGGACAGACCATCAGAAGTAGTCTTCCTGATACAGGTTCTTGATACAGTTTAATACCTAAAATGTATGATAGGTATTCACTTTCATTTAATAGTTCTGGAAGTATCTCAGATACTTTTAAAGATAGTATCTGAGATACTTTGCCATATCTTTTCAAGATAGTGAAGGAGTTTAAGTCACTTGTTGAAGCTACGTACTAACTTTTCTTAAACAACGAAATCCTAAAGAATTATGCATTCAGGGGAGCCCTGATGGGTATCTGATGATGGTGGCCATTTAAAACCCTTCAGCCTAATGGGAGGTTGTTTGCAGAGGAGCGGAGGTGGTTCAGAGCTTATATCTAACAGGTGACCTAGACATTTTGGTTATGGGGCTTCAAAAAGGTATGTCTGTGTGTGCTGCAGCGTGGACTGTGTATTGGAATGACGGACTGATCTGGAGCGCTAGGCTGGGCTGTGGTGTGAAAGCTGGGTATAAACAGGGCTGACATGTAGGCAAAGACAAGACTTGGAAGGCCAAGTTCAGAATATTTGACCCCTCGCATTTTAAGCTTTTGAAATTCACTGTACCTGTTGGCATTCATGCCGTGCAGAATTGTGCACTGACTTTTACCTCCCAGTCTCAAGTCTTTTGCCCCGTCGGTGGGGTCAAGGTTGAAGACCCGGGAGCAGCTTGCACTTCTGACAAGGAAAAGGTGCGCATCCTTGAGCCTGCATTTTTAGCCTGCGTTCTTGGTAGTTGGCTCCCCTGCTGGTTTGGGTGGGGTGACAGCCCATGTGCCGAAACAGGGGTGGTTGGCCAGCCTGCTAGCAAAACAGGATGTGTGCGGAGCACGTTTTCTGCCTGTTAGTGTGGATCCCTGCTTGCCCTGGAGTGCGTGATCTTTCCCCATAGCCCATCACCAAAGCCTTTTCTTTGACTCTCCTGGACTTAGTTCTGGTTTTCATTGTCATGCCAGTCCCTGGACTGTCGACTCAGCTCTTTGGTTAATATCATTACTGCTGGTTATTTTTGTAGGCATTTTGGCATGACAGATAAAAACAGAAAGACAAAAAATGAAAGTCAGCCCCAGTTAGCGCTCAGCATTTGACTCCACACCCACACATTCTCTTCAGAAGTAGAATGGCACAGAAAAAAAAAAAAAAAAGTTTAAAACAATAACAATGCCAGAAGCTTATTAAGCAGAGCTTCCAGCAGATGGTGGAGCACTTTCACTGTAATGCTGAGAATCACTGCTGCAGGGGTTTGTATCGTTGCCATTTTGCGGATGAGGATACTGAAGAGCGGAGGGTCGGAGGCCGTGCCTGAGGTCACAGGGCCAGTGGAGGGCAGAGGTGGATCCAGTCCGGGTCTTCTGGCTCCAAACCCCAGGCCAATTCCGGAAGGTCACAGTCTAACAATTCTCGCTGATAGTGGAATTTCATGATGATGGCCTGATGTAAGCTCACCAAAATGTCAACTTTGTAAATATTAAAAATGGAAAACAGTGTCAGATCAAGAACCAGGGTTGGCAGGAAAAGTGAAAGTTAGTGGGGAGGGTGTATATGAAAGTAACTCCATCATTTTTAAGCCATCTATTAAAATCGCTTCCAAGTTGCTGCTCCTGTATGCTGGCTCGTAGGCCATGGGCATCTCTTCTCTGTCTCAACAACTCTTAGTTAAATCAGAGGTTCTGGATTTTTTTTTTTATTGCCATTGATGCTCCTTGGGAAATCTTGCATGTCCTCTCACTAGACGGTTTCCCGGGCAAGTAACCTAGAGCTCAGCACACAATTTCCAGGGATTCACAGATGATCTAAGGTAGTGCAGTGTGCCCCAGGTGAAGAGCCTCTGCTCTACCTGGGTATGGAGTCCCAGGGAAAGCTGTTGCCCTAATGGTGTTGTGAACTCTCAAACCCCAGTGACACAGCATTCTCCGAGCTCCCCACCTGCTCACCCTAGAGCAAGGGCTGCGTTTCTGGAGCTGCCCTCCATGGAGTGGAATTGCCAGGCCAGTCCCAGCGGCAGCATGTGGAGTCCATCCTGGCCGAAGCAGGCCCTCATCAGGGTCTGGAAAACGGCAAATGGGGGCAAACAGCCCCCGATGCGTTGACTCTCAGAAATACTTTGCAGGTTGAAACACTGACCCTGAAAGGGACTCAGGAGATTCAGCTCCATCAGTCTGTGGGTACCTGCACCACCAGCAGAGATGCAGTTCTGAGTTAGCTGTTCAGAAAAGTTGTCCAGACCTGACTCGGCATACTGTGTAGTCACGTGGTCCCCGGTGGTGGGGAATGAGCAAGTACAATTCTTTTTTTCTCATCTGCAGTGTCACCTCTCCCCTGCCTTCTAGACTAGGGAGACAGGGTTTTCACATTTTACTGGCACCGACCTCCTCGAAGAGCTTTTACTAACGATTAAAATTCTTGAAGCTCAGAAATCTGCGTTAGATTCTTACCCTCCAAGACTTCCTAAGCAAGTACCCTCTAAGACTTCTGGAACCCCACTTGGGGAAACACTGGACAAGGGTCGCGGGCCTCGCTCCCCTTGATGGCATAGAATGCTTCACCTCTCCGCAGGAGTCGTAGAGTGGAGGGTAGCCCTGTCCGCCTGAGTCAGGAGTCATTGGTGGATCTCCCAGGACAGTTGAGGTGTTACAGTGTGCCTGAGCGCGGGCAGCTGGTGCCCCTTGTCTCCAGTGCTGGGAAAGCCGGCCTTGCTGCCGCCCGGGTGGCCTTGTACCGCAGCCGGGGTGAGTTGGGCAGAGTTCCTGCACTGCCCAGACCCATGTGACAGACTTCTGTGTCGGGGCCATGGAATATGGCAGAGTTCACTTTGGAGGGAATCTGATTATATAGCGACTCCCTCTGCTCTGTTGAGCCCTCTGAGAGAGGGCTGATGGGAAAAGGGGTGGGGAACTGTGTGCCCCTTGACATGGCCCAAGGTCACGTCTGAAGTCCCCCTTTCTGTCCCATTGCCAGTATTCCAGTGAATGACGAGGCGGTGTTTGTCTCCAAAGGAAGAGCCAGGACAGGAAAGCAAAATGTAGAAGAGCAGATTAAAATCTCTGGTGGTGGTTAGTTTTTGGAAACTTAAAAAAAAAACAAACCTCAGAGAAGTATGTTTCCTCTGACCCACTCCCACCCTCCTCCTACCTGGCTTATGTGGAAATAGACACACACGAAAAGATCCGGATTTGGACATCAGGAGAACTAGAGCCTGGTCTTCGTTCTGCAGCTGATTAGGATGTGACCCCACGCAAGTCAGTTCTCCTTTTTAAAGTGTGGAAACAGCAGGTACTCAGGAGCTCACATCAGGCCATTTCCGTCTTGAAAACCTCAGGGAAAACACACAGAAACTGTTCGTAGCAGATCCTGGGAGCCACTTTATCCATGGCAAGGTTGACGGGCACAATCCTGCTTTATTTCTTCTCTCCATTTCATTTTCTCTAGTACCCCTGGAGAAGAGAGCAAAGTCCTGAGTCCTCCAAGGCCCTGTGCAGCTCCCCTCTTTCTGCGTCTCCTCCCACTCTTCCCAGGTCACTCTGCTCTGCCAGCCTGGCCACTCGGCGGGTTCTGCCCCGGGCCACTCTGCTTGCTGCTCTCCTGCCTGCAGGGCTCATTGCCCTCTGGGTCTCAGCCCTGGCATCACAGCAGCATCACACCAGGAAGTCTTTCCCTGACCACCGTGTATAAATCCTGCCCCATCACTCTGTCACCCATACCCAGCTCTGTGTTCCTCAGAGCCTGTATTGCTTCCTCCTGTGGTAGGTGTTTATATGTCTGACACCTCATTCTTGAGTGTAAGCTCCATGAGAACATGGACATCCCAGTGCCAGCTGATACACGGGCTCTCAGTTAATATGCGTGGGGAAGTGTTAGCACGTCATGACGTCTCGGGGGACAACAGCTCTGGAATCCACGTCCTCCTCTCCTCCTCCTCCATGTGTTGAAATGGGTTTCTGCCCCTACACCTCACTGGCATTGCTGAGACTGCTGGCCATGTTCTAAGTATCATGATCCTCTGGAAACTTGGCTAGCCTTGTTTTGTCTGCCCTGCCCACTGTCAGCATCTCTTTTTCTTGAAGCTTAGTTTCTGTATCCGCTTTGCATTGCCTTCTCCCACCCCTGTGAGCCTTCTCAGGTTCTTTTGCTGGGCTCTCTTTATCACCTCAGCTTAAATGCCAAGATTCTCTTAAGATTCATCCTGGGAAGTGTTTTCTTCCGTCTCTCCATGACATATATCACATCATCCCTAGATCATGCCGTATGCATGCACACACACATATGTACACACGTGTGCATGCACACGCACGCACACCGCTTGCACATCTCTTGAGAGCATGTCTCACAATCAGCTCACATCCAGCATATCCCCCAGTAAGCATAGTCTCTTATGTAATGCCCCAGGCTTATTCCTCCTATATCTTTTCTCTGGGAATATTGATGGCATGACCATGTACTTGGTCACCCCATATTTTTCTTCTGAAAAATGGCCTCTTGATCTCTACTAGAGTGATCGTGTAAAAATGCAATTCTCAATATTTTGCGATTCTCAGCGTAATAACTGAGTCCAGGTAGGTATTGTCAATAGATGCTAAAACCATGAAGTGCTTAGGGAACAGGATTTTCACAAGGCCTCCAAGTGTTACCCCACAGATTATGTATTAATTACAGAGGGGGAATGCTTCCTTCAGAGTGGAGAGAGCTGGGGTCAGCTTTCACACTCAGCACTGCCATCAGTTGGGCAGCACGGCATTGCGTGTGTCGCTGATGCTGAAAAGTACACTCAGCTCTGTGCTCTTCTTGCCAAAAACATTTAACCTAAATCTAATCATGGGGAAGCAGCCAAATTCAGATTATATGACATTCTTTCCACAGGACAAGCTGGTTTAGACACACTTAAGTCAGCATCAGGAAAAGTGAAAAAGACAAGAGTTCCGTTTCAGATTGAGACTGAGTAGTAAACAATTAAATGTGGTGCATGATTCTTGGTCACATCTTGAATTAAGGGGGAAAATCCCAACAGCTCTAGAAGACATTTGAGGGGCAGTTGAAATTCAAACACAGACTGTACTTTAGACTATATGATTGAATAATGTTCATTTTCTGAGGTGTGCTAAAGATATTTTAGTTACAAAGGAGAATGTCTTTATTCTTAAGAAATGCAGTAGGTAGAATTTAGGGATAAAATATTATGATTGGCAGTCATCACTTTGTATCTACAGGTGGTGGATTCAGCCAACCACAGATTGAAAATATTTGGGGAAAAAATCCCAGAAAGTTCCCAAAACCAAAACTTGAATTGGCCACACACTGGAAACTATTTGCATAGCGGTTGCTTTGTATTAGGGGTCATAAGTGGAGATGATTTAAAGTACATGGGAGCTTTTCATGAAGATGGCGCCGAAGGTGAAGAAGGAAGCCTCTGCCCCTCCTAAAGCTGAAGCCAAAGCAAAGGCTTTGAAGGCCAAGAAAGCAGTGTTGAAAGGTGTCCACAGCCACAAAAAGAAGAAGATCCGGACGTCACCCGCCTTCTGGCGGCCCAAAACACTGCAGCTCAGGAGGCAGCTCAAATATCCTAGGAAGAGCGCCCCTAGGAGAAACGAACGTGACCACTATGCCATCATCAGATTCCCCCTCACCACCGAATCGGCCATGAAGAAATTAAAAGACAACAACAGCCTGGTATCCATTGTGGATGTCGAGGCCAACAAGCACCAGATTAAACAGGCTGTGAAGAAGCTCCATGACACTGACGTGGCTAAGGTCAATACTCTGATCAGGCCTGATGGAGAGAAGAAGGCATATGTTCGACTGGCTCCTGACTGTGATGCTTTGGGTGTTGCCAACAAAATTGGGATCATGTAAACTGAATCCAGCTGGCTAATTCCAAATATAAAAGTTTTCACTATGTAAAAAAATAATAATTTTTAAAAAGTAATAAGAAAAAAAAAGTACACGGGGAAGTGTGCGTAGGTATGTGCATTTTGTGTAAGGCGCTTGAGCGTCCGTGGGCTTTGGTGTCCGTGGGGGATCCCGGAGCCAGTCACCTGCAGATGCCAAGGGACAACTGATCTGCAGCTCAGTTTCAAGTGATTTCATCAACAAACCAACAGATGCGTGTGCGTGTGCACGTGTGCACAGGAGAGGAACACAAACATGGCTGAAAGGTGCCCGGCAAGTCTAGGTCAGAGTTGTAAGGTTGGTTATTACTTGCCCTTTCAGTGATCTGTAAGTTTGAAAAGTTGAGAATTAAAACTGGCTAGTGCAGGGAAGAGTGAGGAGCCTGTGAGTGCAGATGTGCGCAGTGAAATGAATACACAACCAGTTACTAGGTGTGTTTCTCCTCACTTAGTTTTTTTTGTCCACTTAATTTTTGACACAGAACATCAAGTTGGAAATAACTCCACACCCTTCGTGTACTTGGTCACGCCCCTCGCCTAGGTGGTGGGATGGTTGATGGGACGGCCTCCATGGCCTCTGATGAGGCAGAGAACTGCTCTCATTCAGATTGTCTCTCCTCTGTCTGCTTTCATGGTTTCGCCTGTGTTTTAGCTTTCAGAAGTTTAGTTGTGATGTATCCTGGCATGTATTTCGTTGACTTTAACTCGTTAGGGATTTACTCAGCTTCTTGAATCTGTAGGCTTACGTCTCTTGCCAAATTTGGGAAGTTTTCAGCCATTTATTTAAGTACCTTTCCTATCCATCTTTTTCCTCCCCTTCCAAAGCTTGGATGACACGATGTTGGACGTTTTTGTGGGTTGGAGGTGAGCTTGTAATGGTGGAAGTCCTGACTCCTCACCAGTGCTCCCCTGACAGTCCCCTCAGCGGGGACGGGGTCTCCTTACTGCTCGCGGGGACGTGGCTCCCCACGTGGTCTGCACTTACTCCTTGGGTTGCGGGCAGCTTCCTCCTCGGCCTCCTTCGATGCCCCGTGGCAGGAGGACTGGGGCACTTCATCACAGCCGTGGAGGGCTGGAAGTCTAGACTCCGCCTTGGCCTTTCCTGGCAGGGGTGGGGCTTTCACAGTGGTGTCTGGCCGGAGTAGATTGATTATTGTCTAAGCTCTCTCTTGCTGGGATGCCCTTTTCCCGGTCCTGTGGCTAGCGAGGGTAGGTTTTGTTGGGGCTTTTTTGTCCGCTTCTATCAGCATCTCCAGGTTGCAAGTCTGGGATGTATGAGGCAAAAAGGAAACTCGAGGGACCCACCACTGTGTCCTTCGGGTTCCAAAGTCCCTGGCCAGGCTGTCACCTTCTCTCCACCTTTGAGAACCTATCGTATAAGGTCTGGAGTGTCCATTTGTAGTCAGTGGGAGGAGTACAGGAAGGTATGTCTTCTCGGCTCCCCTGATGCAGCCCTGCGACGGCTCATTAGAGTTCTTCAAGGGCTGGGCCCTCCCTGGCCCCCCAAGCCTTGTGACCGCCACATGAACGCCCCCGACCCGCCACATCAGACTACTTGCAGTCCCGTGAAGTTGCTGTGCTCTCGGGTGACCGACCCACTCCCTTCCTTGTCTGCCTGTGGTATTTCTATTCCCTTCATTTGGGTTTTCTCTGTAAATCTACCTGGACGGTTCAAACACTTCTTTCCTTAGGCAGAATTTTGCCTCTTCTGTCTCACGTAGTCGTTTCAGTTACCTCTGCACCTATACTTCTCTCTTATGGTGTCATTATTTGTCTTTTTCTGACCAGACTGTGAGCTGCCTTGGAGGGCTGGGACTCCATCCTGTCCATCCTTGTCCTCATAACTAGTGCAGTAGCTGCTTAAGAATGCTTTATTAGATGGGTGGATGGATCTGGCTCTCGTTTCCCACCTGAGTTCTTAAATACGTTTGCTCCCCATTCCCTCACCCCCCTGCCACACACACCAGCCCCCACTGATGCCCTGTGCGCAGGGCTGCTGCTTCTGCCATGGACAGAGAGCCCCCAGGCTTGCCTGGCCCATCACACTCTGTTGACCTCGCTGAGGTGTACTGTGATCACAGCCTTTGAATTCCTCTGCACACAGCATCGGTGGTGAGCTTTAGTTCTAGCATGGTATCTTCCTGAGAATGGGAACGATCATTTTTGTGTTTATTATGTCAGCACCTAATAAAGTGACATTCAGACCCAGGCACCTAATAAATATTCCTTAATGACAGTGGTGAGGAAATGAGTCTTAGTCGTTCGTTGCTGTTGTTCTTGCTGAAAAGCATTTCCAGAAGTGCCCTTTGGCTTGCAGGAGGCATTGCATTGTCTGTGTCTGGGGCTGGTGGTGGGAGAGCACTGCACCCCACTGCTGGGGAGGTCCTGAAGGCTGTTTGCACTCACGCTTCTGTGCACTCGGTCCGTGTCCTGAGAACTGCGCCCAGCACAACACCCAGCTGCCCCTGGGAAGCAGAAATCTCCTTTCCTTTGAGAAAGGAAATTGAAACAGTTTCTTCTCTTTTTAGGTCACAAATGACCTCAGTTAAGGCAGCAGATCTGTTTAGGGAGAAGGAAGATGGGCGCTGAAGAGAAGGAACCCAGTATATGGTGGTGGTTAGAGCCAGCCGGGGCCGAAACTGGGATCAGGAGCACCGCACCGCTTAGCCACTTGCACGCGTTTGATTTCCTTGCTGCTGTTTCCTTTCAGTGCGTGTTTGCACTCCTTCCTGTGTCCACACAAAGCCGCGCAAGCGTCCCAGGAAACCAGTTTCGAGAAGATGTGAATGAAGAATCCCATTTCAGTGCCCAATGACACCAAACATGTGTATTCTTGTAGACAGCCGTGCACAGTTCTTGGGCTTGCGTTGGTTTGGGGAGGGGAACGTCTCTCAGAGACTGCCTTCTTGGAGTTTCTGGAAAAATAAAAGTTCCAAGGGAGCAGTGCCTGGGCTCCTCGGGCAAAGCCGTTAAGGCAGTGTGGCGCAGGAAGACGCGGGTCTAAGGTGGACACCGCCCTCAGACTCAGACACACACTTATGGGTTAACTTCTGAGTCTTCGGGGATTTTCCACAACTCGCAGAGGCCTGAACTTTGTAATGTATTTTCTGTGTTGCTGTGCTTCCTTGTGTCTCGTTCCTTAGTGGACAAGCGTGTGGTGATCATGGCTTGACACTGCCACCTGCTTCCATATCAAGAAAGGTCAGGGCTTTGCATTATCACCCCTACCCCTTACTAGGTGACCCTCCATAGCCACAGCTTCTAGCAAAGCTGGCTGGACATGTTCAGGGTGGCCTCTCCACCACATACCCCAGTCTTCCACGAGCACTGGCTACCCAGCTCCAGGCGTCCCCAAACGGGCCTCAGAAGCGCCTTCTAGGAGTCCCGACAAGAGGGGCCATCACCTCCTCCTTTGCCTTCCTGGAAGTGGCTCTCGAATTCGCTGAACTTGCTCTCAGAGAGCAGAATTATACATGAGGAGCACAGAGTGGGCTCTTCAGGGGCTGACAGTCCTCACCTGTCACCCACGTTGGGGTCCACTACCCAGTGAACAGCCTCACGGGTCACTGCAGTGTTGGTTTCCTCACGTGTAGAAATGGAAGAGTGGTACCTGCCTCATGGTTGTTAAGATTCGGTGAGATTATAATGTTATAAAATGAAGCCGTCTTTGGGGATCAGTGATCATTGTGTGGAATTTTTTGCGGGGGTCTTCATTTCTGGTTCTTTTGCTCAAGCTCTAAGCAACTAACAAGCTCCTCTGGTCTTCTCGCTCCCCTCCTGGCTCATCTCCTGGAATCGGTGCTGGAGGCTGCGCCTTCAGCCTCATGTGGGCTCACTTTCTGACCGTGGCTCTGGGACCTGCAGTCACTGCACCCCTCCTCTGAGCCTCCCTCCCAGCGTTTGTGCTCAGCACGGTGGTCAAGCAGGCCTTGCCACACCGCCTGCCCTCTGCCCTGCTTCTCAGCCTTCCTGCCTCCACATCCAGTGGGGTCTTCCTTCTCCACCTTCTGAAGAAATTAAGAAACCAGCCCAGAGGAGAGAGAGAACGCCGACCTGAGGGAGAGAGAGGATGAGGTTGAGAGCCTTACTCTGCCACTCGCTGCCTTTCCTCCCTTTGCTGAGCCTGCCCGCGGCTGTAAAACAATGCCGCACACCACGTGGAGTCACTGGGAACATTCAACTGGACAGCACATCAAAGGGTCCTGAGTGGTGCCCACCACAGCACCTCGCTAGCACGAAGATGGAGCCACGCAGGAAGTCAGCTGCACCTGATGCGCATCCCCACTCCCGACCGCACATGCTGGTGGGCCAGAGGGTGACACAGGCCTTTCCCCTCGGGAAAGTCTGTGCAGCATGAGCTGGCGCCCAGAGACTGGGTGTGTGCCTGCCCCCGTGGACAGCAGAGTAGGCTCTTGTGTGGCCGGCACCAAGACTGCTGCAGAAACTCACTAGCCTCTCTGGGGATCTAACCCAGGGCTCAGCCAGATCACCGTGCAGGGTGCCAGCAGCACCCTGCCCGCGGCGTGAGGGCGCCCCCGGCCCCAGAGCGCTGTCACTCTCAGAAGTGGGCGGAGTCCACTCTGCAGAAGAGGAGACCCAGAGAGCAGGCGATCCCCCAGTCACACCAGCAGAGACAGGAACACAGACGTCCTCATGAGGTTTCGAACCCAGATGAGAGCTTAATCATGGCTGCTCAAGGGAAAGTTCAGAGCTCACAGAGTCCTCTGGTTTTCTGTCGCCAGGGTACTACTCTGTGTCCATTCCACGTGGAGTAGCCAGTAGATCACCAAATGAGCCACACGCTGGGCACCCTCGGCGGCGCTGGAGTTAGCGTCAGAGAGGAAAGGAGGACACGGGCCCCCGCCGTGCCCGAGGGAGCTGGCTGGCAGTAAATTAGAAAGATACTGGTGCAAGTCTCCGGAGTGTCAGACGGCGATGAGTTGTGGAGAAGGCAGAAGGGCGGCCGGGGGGCGGGGCGGCGGACACTGAGTTTCCCTCAGCTTCTTGGTCCTTACCGTCCTCTGCAAGAGCGCGGCTGTGTGTGCCCTGCTGTCCGTCACCCCGCGCCCAGCAGGGCTCTCGGAGGCTGGTGCTGGACTTGCGCCGGCTGTACTCAGCAGAAGCAGATGCAGGCTGGTCTGCTGGCCCGCAGAGATGCTCAGACCTTCACACCGGAGCTGGGTGGGCTCTGGGAGCTTGGTGAGGGAGCCTGTGTGCTGGTTCTCCTTAGAGATCATCTGTTAAGTCTAGAGCTCCCTCTGCTGTTTAGGAGCTGGGGTGCTCTCAACTGACCTTTCAAAAATGATGGTTTCTTTTTTATCCTAAGATTTAAAGACTTTTAAAAAATTACTGCAGGGACGTTTGGCACTTCTTTCTGGTTCGGCTGCTGTTGACACCCAGCCCGGGCGGGGGTGGGGGGGGCGGCAGGGGCCCAGCAGGATGGGGTCACGTCTGTGCTCTGGCTACTTTTAGCGTCTCCTCACCCTGCTCTCCCACCACAGCCGGCAGAGAACTGAAACTGACCCCCATCTGGTGAATTTCCTGAAGTGAGCCAGGCCAGCCGCTCCCTGTTCAAGCTCAGGGTACCCCCACTCATCATTGCTGAACTGGCTTCACAGCGCTGCTCTGTAGAGGGTCCGACTCGGGTCTCCCTGTCCCCAGCATGCTTTGCCAAGTGGCGAGCTGTGGCCCATGGGGCGGTTGCCCCAGAATAGTGCCGGGTCCCTGATGGGGCTCCAGGGGGCCCTTCTGGTCAGCCACTGGTTGTGTGCACCGCAGTCAGCCATACAAGCCCACTGAAGGTTTTAGTCCTTCAAGATGAAATGCAAGTTAATTTTAGCAGCACTATTAACACCAGCTGAACCGAAGAAGGAAACAGCACCGAATAGACGTGTGTCCTTTTGGTTGAGCTGCCTCAGTCACACCGTTTGGTCACGTGGTGATTCCTGATGAGGTTGAAGGAGGACAGTGGGGGCACCTGGCTTGCAGGGGTACTCGGTCCCCGTCTTCCAGGGTTGGCGGCTCCGTAAGGGTTGTGTTAGGGTTACGTTCTGTGGGTGCACCTTAGCAGTAACCATTCCCCATGAGAATGAAATCACCAGGATTGTAGCGATGGGGCAGCTGAGCCGTAAAGATGCGTGCTTACTCAGGCGCCACTTTCTCCTTCCCGTCAGCCAGTGTGAACAGTGCTGCTGAAGTGAACTTGAATTCAAGATGCCTTCTCCACTGTAAACTGTAGCAGTAGACGTGGTGCTTCACTCTGATGTAATTATTGTACGGTTCTTCTCCCAACAGCTTTGAAAAGTCCAGCTGCATTTCATGAGCAGAGAAGGAGCTTGGAGCGGGCCAGGGTAAGGCATCTTTCTTCGCAGGGACTCCCACCACCAGCCCTGTCAGAGCCCGTTGTGCTGCCGCCATCTTCCCTCCGGTCTAGTGGTCCCCAGGGTCAGCCCCGGCCTCACAGAAAGCTCTGCCTTTCCACTTCATCCCACCCCAGCATGAAGGTTTGGACCGCGATCACAATGAGTGTCCTCCTCTGGTGCATCCAAGGGTGTGTCATGGGCGCCAGCCTCCTCTGGGTTTGGAGACCACTGGTATTTTCCAAACTTGAATTCCACTTGGCCTTTGGTAGCTGTTAGGACATGAACACCGGCCACGGGAAAGCTTGCTGAGTGGTGGGCCCTGCGTGTCTGTGGCTGTACTGCTCGCGTGTCTCCAGGTGGGCCTGGAGGCCTCCCTGCTGCCTGAGCAGCCAGAGTCCACTGGAGGCCGTGGAAGCAGAAGCCGGGCCCTGGGCGCCGGCTCACGCTGCCGCACCTGGCCTGCTGCTCTGTCCCCCTGGGTTTCAGTTCCCCCAGGGGCCTCGGGGGGTAGTCTGCTGCCTGGCGTGGGTGGAGATGGGGAAGTGGCCAGAGCGTGCTTCCCCATCTCGGCCCGGCACTTTTTCTTTTATGTAAAAGACAAGGGAGGAGAACCTCCCCTGATGGAGGCTCGCAGGCTGCCCGGACCCACAGCTCTGTCAGAGACTCTGAATCGTTTACCTCCAGGGCTCACCTTACGGTCTTCTGTTTTTATTTTACTTTTAAGCAATTTCTAAGGAAAATGATGATGAAGTCTTAGAGTGAGCAGGAAGAATGCGGTCCTGGGTGCTGGGAACGAAAGGAGGGGCTGGCTGCACTTTGCACTGGCCGGAGGACAAGGGAACACGAGGAATGGCCTTGCCCGCGCCTTCCACCCAGTCTTAGGGCTCGGTGCCGCTTCCTGGCCTGCTTCTCCAAGGCAAGGAGTAAATGTGACCTGATTAAAAAAGGTGCTAGTGGACAGGTGCAATTCTGTCCTTTTTGTATTTAGGTTCACTGCAGCTCTTAGGCAGAGAAGGCGATGGCACCCCACTCCAGTACTCTTGCCTGGAAAATCCCATGGACAGAGGAGCCTGGTGGGCTACAGTCTATGGGGTCGCTAAGAGTCGGACACGACTGAGCGACTTCACTTTCACTTTCATGCATTGGAGAAGGAAATGGCAACCCACTCCAGTGTTCTTGCCTGGAGAATCCCAGAGACGGGGGAGCCTGGTGGGCTGCCGTCTATGGGGTCGCACAGAGTTGAACACGACTGAAGCGACTTAGCGGCAGCAGCAGCTGTTATGAATTAAGTGTCTATCTTCACCTTAACAGATGCAGCTAAGACAGGTTAGCTAACTTGTCCAGCTAGTCAATGGCGGCCAGGGTGAAACCTTGGTCTGTGGACTCCAGGTGTTTCTTCCTCAGTATCTGGGCCTCCTCCCGCTGCTGTCCATGAAGACTGGCCCCGGCCAGAATCTGCTCTGCTTTCTTCTCCAGCACCCAGGGCAGCACTTCTGCCCACCACAGATGGGTGACAGGCCCTGAGCCCACGGCTGCCATAAGCCGTCTCCTGGGAGCTTGGCACCACAGGGCTAGGGCCATGGCCAGGCCAGGGGGCAAGTCTTGACCTTGCTGCAGGCGTGACGTCTGCTCTGCCACTTTATTCTCCATCCTGTTCTACTCTGCCTGCCTCTGCTCTGTCTCGTCCTGCCCTGTCCTCTCCTAACGTGTTGGGTAGGAGAGGTGATGGTCTTGGCTGATGGTTTGAAAAATTCTGGTGCAAAGCTTAAGAACAGGCTCTCAGATCAGATCAGTCACTCAGTCGTGTCCGACTCTTTGTGACCCCATGAACCGCAGCACGCCAGGCCTCCCTGTCCATCACCAACTCCCGGAGGTCACTCAGACTCACATTCATCGAGTCAGTAATGCCATCCAGCCATCTCATCCTCTGTCGTCCCCTTCTCCTCCTGCCCCCAATCCCTCCCAGCATCAGAGTCTTTTCCAATGAGTCAACTCTTCGCATGAGGTGGCCAAAGTACTGGAGTTTCAGCTTTAGCATCATTCCTTCCAAAGAAATCCCAGGGCTGATCTCCTTCAGAATGGACCGGTTGGATCTCCTTGCAGTCCAAGGGACTCTCAAGAGTCTTCTCCAACACCACAGTTCAAAAGCATCAGTTCTTCGGTGCTCAGCCTTCTTCACAGTCCAGCTCTCACATCCATACATGACCACAGGAAAGACCATAGCCTTGACTAGGCGAACCTTTGTTGGCAAAGTGATGTCTCTGCTTTTGAATATGCTATCTAGGTTGGTCATAACTTTCCTTCCAAGGAGTGTCTTTTAATTTCATGGCTGCAGTCACCATCTGCAGTGATTTTGGAGCCCAGAAAAACAAAGTCTGACACTGTTTCCACTGTTTCTCCATCTATTTCCCATGTAGTGATGGGACCAGATGCCATGATCTTCGTTTTCTGAATGTTGAGCTTTAAGCCAACCTTTTCACTCTCCACTTTCACTTTCATCAAGAGGCTTTTTAGCCCCTCTTCACTTTCTGCCATAAGGGTGGTGTCATCTGCATATCTGAGGTTATTGATATTTCTCCCAGCAATCTTGATTCCAACTTGTGTTTCTTCCAGTCCAGCATTTCTCATGATGTACTCTGCATATAAGTTAAATAAACATGGTTGCAATATACAGCCTTGACGTACTCCTTTTCCTATTTGGAACCAGTCTGTTGTTCCATGACCAGTTCTAACTGTTTCTTCCTGACCTGCATACAGATTTCTCAAGAGGCAGATCAGGTGGTCTGGTATTCCCATCTCTCTCAGAATTTTCCACAGTTTATTGTGATCTACACAGTCAAAGGCTTTGGCATAGTCAATAAAGCAGAAATAGATGTTTTTCTGGAACTCTCTTGCTTTTTCGATGATCCAGCGGATGTTGGCAATTTGATCTCTGGTTCCTCTGCCTTTTCTAGAACCAGCTTGAACATCAGGAAGTTCACGGTTCACATATTGCTGAAGCCTGGCTTGGAGAATTTTGAGCATTACTTTACTAGCATGTGAGATGAGTGCAATTGTGCGGTAGTTTTGGCACTCTTTGGCATTGCCTTTCTTTGGGATTGGGATGAAAACTGACCTTTTCCAATCCTGTGGCCACTGCTGAGTTTTCCAAATTTGCTGGCATATTGAGTGCAGCACTTTCACAGCATCATCTTTCAGGATTTGGAATAGCTCCACTGGAATTCCATCACCTCCACTAGCTTTGTTTGTAGTGATGCTTTCCAAGGCCCACTTGACTTCACATTCCAGGATGTCTGGCTCTAGGTCAGTGATCACACCATCATGATTATCTGGGTCATGAAGTTCTTTTTTGTACAGTTCTTCTGTGTATTCTTGCCACTTCTTCTTAATATCTTCTGCTTCTGTTAGGTCCACACCATTTCTGTCCTTTATCGAGAACAGGCTCTAGAGTGAGACAGGTCCAGGGTCACATACACATTATACCAGGAGCACTGGGCAGTGGGCTGGCTCCGGGACTGTCGGGGAAATGGTTTAATTTGCCTGGAGTCTCTCATAAGTGCAGAAATGAGGACATTAGACTTTAAGGAACTAGAACTATGACACCATGTATCAAAATTAGTTCAGAGTGAACAGAAAATGCTTGTGGTGTCGGGCAGTGCCAAAGATTTTGAAATAAGATGCAAAGTTATATTCAGTATGATTAGAGCTCTGCAAAATTTAACCGATGTTCTGCATGGAAGAATGACTAGAAACAAATATCCCTAAGTACTAACAGTGGGTAATTACATGTTTTTTTAATTGTTGTCTAATTTTTAAGTTTTCTTTAATGAACTCATATTACTTTTGTGATAATAAAACTGAAAGATTATCACATATGTTCAGCCTCAGAGAGACAGACGGTCCTCACAGGTGGGCGAAGCCCTCAGCAGGTGCATTGAAAGTGGGTGCGCCCTCCCCAGGCCTCGGGGCCCAGCAGCGTCCAGGCTGAGCTCCTGGGGCGGCCGAGGTCACCCACTGAAGCCACGGCTGCCTTTTTGGTCTTGTCCAGGCCTTAAGCTTGTGACCTGCATCTGAGAGCTGCTTGGTGTGTTTTTTCCGCAGACAGAGGACTATCTGAAACGGAAGATCCGTTCCCGGCCAGAGAGATCGGAGCTGGTCAGAATGCACATTTTGGAAGGTGTGTTAGACCGGAAATGCTTCTTCATGCAAACCCTCTTGCTCACTGTTTTCACCCTGCACCACCCATGTTGCTTCTTCACTCTTTCTCATTGCCCCCATTCCTCACAAAAACGGGGTATGCAGTCCTCTGCCCCAGATGTGTCTCTAGCATTATTCACTTCCATTCATCCGTTCATTTACTCGGTATTTACTCCAGCACCTGTGAAGTACAAGGGAGGTCATCCCAGACAAACTCTGCTTGCCCCCGCCCACACATTTCTTTCCTCATTCTAGGGAAGGAAAGGTTTGGGCTTGAGTCTATCCATTTTTTGTTTGGTTTAGAACCCACTTTGGAGTTGAAAGAAGACTTTCCTAGTCTGAACCCTGCACGTGGCAGGAAGCCACCGAGGGGGAAGACACCGAGGCCCAGAGCAGGGAGGCAGATTGTCCCCCGCAGCAAGCCCCGTCATCTGGGCCTGCTGTGCCTAGTGACCACGGTTGGGTGTGACCACACACTGTCCTCATGGGGCCCCCTCTGTCCTCGTGAAACTTCACACTGGGTCCCCAACTCTGCCTGGTTCTACTGGTCTCTGCTCCTTCCCTGACAGAAAGGGGGAGGTGCCCTGGGGTTTCAGGACAGAGCCCGCTCACCCCTGTATCCTCCTCCACCCTCTCCCACATGCAGAGACCTCGGCTGAGCCCTCCCTCCAGGCCAAGCAGCTGAAGCTGAAGAGAGCCAGGCTGGCAGATGACCTCAATGAGAAGATCGCGCAGAGGCCTGGCCCCATGGAGCTGGTGGAGAAGAATATCCTGCCCGTGGAGTCCAGCCTGAAGGAGGCCATCATTGGTGAGGAGCCAGGCCGCCCTGCGTGGACCCACGAGCTGGCGTGGGGGGAGGGCCGCCGGGCTGCTTGCTCCCTAACTTCCTGCTTAATATGGGGCGGGGGGAGCCGAGGCGTGGAGAACCAGAGCCTGACAAACGGGTCGTGCGAGCCTGGGTCAGTGCCCATGGCTCCATGGATCAGCACCGTGCCGGGACAGCTAAGCCAGTAACCGAGGCCTCCGTCCGCTCCCCGTCTCTGAACCCAGGGGTCACCCCTCTTTCCCAGAGAAGGTGGGTAGGTGTCAGGGTTGGTGTGTGCGAGCACGTGGAGATGCCGAGAACTAGAAACCATGCCTGCTGCTCCTTTTCATTCGTGAAGCCCCCTCTTGGAGCCTGACCCTTTGCCCAGATAGTTCGCTTACAAAGGCCGACAGACCCAAGCGGCGGGCTAGGTGTGCAGACCACGGCCCCGCGAGGCGGACCACGCCCCTGGTCCTTACAGAGCTCAAGCCCAAGCGCAGACCCAAGCAGGGAAGTAGGCCCCAGTGGACTGAGGGCCACCCGAGCCGGCCCTGCCGGTGCCGGTGGGCGTCAGAGGAGGGGAGGCCAAGGCAGTACAGGCCGAGCAGGAACTGAGCGTGTGCGGGGGAGGAGGAGCACCTGCACGTCGACCTCGAAGCGGGGTGTCAGGAAGGGGCAGGGGGCGCCGCAGGGCCCTGTGGCCACGGTCAGGCATGCACCCCTGATCCCCTCACCACGGTGAGGGGACAGACGTGCTTCTGTAGCTGCTGCGGGCCTGAGATCTGGCCTGAGAGGCAGCTGGAGTGCTCCCACCGTAAGTGTGAGCTGGGTCTCTGGGCAGAGTGGGCACGGGTTGGTTCAAGGCAGGCCCAGTGGGCCCGGGTCCCGGGTCAGCAGAGGCAGGTCTGGGCCTCGCCTGCACCAGTGCAGAGGTGGGCTGAGCTGGGGGCTCAGTGCCCTCTCCCCTGCATTCCCCACCTCGCCCAGGTGTTCGTCTCACCTGTGTCAGTGTTCAGTCGCTCAGTCGTGTCCGACTCTGCGACCCCATGGACAGCAGCATGCCAGGCCTCCCTGTCCATCACCAACTCCCGGAGTCCACCCAAACCCAGGTCCATTGAGTCAGTGACGCCATCCAGCCATCTCATGTCAGTGTGGTGCCCCCCAAATCTCCAGCACATTCTACAGTAGCCCCTAGTTATGGCCAGTGTTTGGGCCAAGGTCAGTCTGGACTCTCCCGCCATCCCAGATCTAATAAACATTTGCCAAGAGTCGGCCAGGCGCCAGGCCTGCAAGAGCTTGGCCATCACAGACACAGAACATGTTGCTGCCGCCCTGTGCGGGCTCGGCCTGACAGGAGAAGGCTGTGGTGTGCACCAGTGACTTCCGCATCTTGCTCCCAGGCACAGGTGGCGCTGCCTGCTGAGAAAGGCCCCGGGCCCTGTGACTTGGGATCAGAATCACCTGCCTTCCGGGAGCTCACAGGCTCCGCCCGGCGCAGTCCTAGCCGCCTGGGGAGGCTCGGGAAAGGGCTGTGCTATTGGCAGTGACGTTCATGATAGAGCAGCTGGCCCTGCTGTCGTGGACAGCGCAGGACAGTGGGCACGTGGCCAGGCAACCAGGGCTCGTCCGAGCCGGACGGGGAGGGCGGTGGGGCGGGGAGGTTGCACAGCTGATGCGCATGATTGGGGTCAGCCTGGAGGTTGAGTACATGCACCCAGTAGAGCAAGTCCTGAGGGCCATTCCAGACGGAGGGGCAGTGTGAGCAGTGGCCTGGAGGCCTGGGAAGCCGTTGCGTTTGGCAGCGAGATCGTCACTGGTGGCTGGAGAGAAAGGGCCGTTCTCCAGCAGTGGTCATGAGGTGGAGGGGTGGGAAGGGGGCAGATGTCATCCATTGTTCAAGAGGAGTGGGTAGGGTGGTCAGGAAGGATATTTAGGCTGAGAAGCGGGCAGGTTTAGGGCTGAGAGGCTGCGTCACGGCAGGTTGCGGAGGTGGGCAGATGGGAGGAGGAGGCAGAGGTTGGGGAGCCTGCTGAGGGTGGGGGCCTGGGAGGGGCCTTGCAGATGGTCCCTGTCACCACAGACTCCCCCACACACTCAGCCGCTTAATGCTCACACAGCTACTTCCAGTTGGCCTAAAAGAGTTGTGTAAAAGGCCCAGAAGTCTTCCCCGAGCCTGGCCCCCTCAGCATCCAGGCTTCCGTCTAGCAAAGCATTGGCTGTGCCCCACAGCCTGGACCGTGAACTCCCTTAGAGCAGGACCCTGCAGTGACCCCTGGACTGAATTGGTGTGGACCCGAGGCTCCTCTGTCCGCTCCCTGGTCCTGGTGGTCCCCTCTCTGGGAGTGAGAGGCTGGGGGAGGGACCAGGGCCTTGAGCGGCTGGCAGGAGGCACACAGTGGTCAGGAGGCTGTGCCCCCTCAGAGCTCCAGTCGAGGGCGGGTGAGGGGGGCCAGGAGGGTCAGCCTGGCAGGTTGCAGTAGGGGAGGGGTGTAAGCTCAGGGGCATCCTGCCCAGGTTCCTGTGGCCTTGGGTCACGGCTCTGGAGGGGGAGCACTCCAGGTTGTTCCTCTTCCTCGTCTGTGGTGTGGCCCCCACTCACCCCTGCGGCTGGTTCCTCTGTGTGGACGGCGGCTCGTGCCGCGCTTCTCTTCTGACCGTGCTGGCCGCAGGGTCGTGACAGGAGCCCTGGAACACCCTGCTCGCCCCGTCCCCTTCTTCCCCTTCCTCTGCGTCTGGGATTCCCACGCCAGGCCCCCAACCCGGGTGCACAGGCCTCCAGGCCCTGCGCCCTCATGGAGGGGAGGGCGGGCGGTGGCCTCGCTGCCCCCGGGCCCTGGGGCTTTGAGAGCTACTGGCCCTGCTTCACCTGGGCGAGCAGGTGGCCCTCCTCTGCCCTGCCCTGCCCTGCGCTCCACCTGCACAACTACCGGAGGCTAAAGAGTGGTCTCTTCCTGGTCTCCAGGGAGTCAGGCAGCCCAGGGGAGGAGCTGCACCCCCATAGCTGTTCCCGACTCCTTCAGCCCTCCTTGCAGGGTCCCCGGGGTGGAGATACAGTGCCTGCAACAGCCAGGAAATAGGAGGTGGAGGCGGCGACAGGCTTGGGAGGGAGGGCAGACATTCACCGTGAGGACTGAACACGGGTGTGTCTTGTCTTAGAGGGCAGAGGATGGGCAAAGACGGGAGGGCTGAGAGGGGCAGCCTCCAGGGTGGCGGTGCGAGGGGGCCTAGCGGGCCAGCAGTCAGGCCTCTCCTGCCGAGGCAGCGCCATGAGGGCCGGTAGGACTGGCTCTCCTGGCCTTCGCTTCGGGGCTGTGAGGACGAGATTTCCTCCAGCTCGTTTGGGTGCAAGAGGCAGGCAGCTGCCAGTTGTCTCCTCCTGCTGCCCACGGGGCGAGAGGACAGCCTCTGGCTGGGGAATAGGGCCTTCAGCCGAAGGAGTCTCACCCGGGCCTTGGCTTTCAGTGGGCCAGGTGAACTACCCGAAGGTAGCAGACAGCTCGTCCTTCGACGAGGACAGCAGCGATGCCTTATCCCCCGAGCAGCCTGCCAGCCACGAGTCCCAGGGCTCGGTGCCGTCGCCCCTGGAAGCCCGAGTCAGCGAGCCGCCGCCCAGTGCCACCTCTGTGTCCCCCGCTCAGGTGAGCTTCCTCCTCCGCCCCCCAGGGGCCCAGACCTGCTGGAGCAGCCCCTTCGAAGTCTCCCCTGGGGCCAGGTGGGGCGGGGAAGCCAGGAGGTGCTGCCCCCCTAGCTCGCGTGGAGGGTGTCGGCAGCGGGCCCTCAGAGTTACATTTGGAGGCCTCCCTGCCGCCCTGTGTCCCCTCGTGCAGAACAGCTGCTTTTCCTGACTGTGCAGGTCCGTGACGCTTTCTCCACCCTCTGCTCCCCCTTTTCTAGTCCCCCCTCCTACTGCCACCCTGGAGGCTGCGCTTCTCAGCCTTCCTTCCTCTGCTCTCAACAGCGACCATTAGAGGGGGTACGACCGTCAGAGGGGGTGACACCCGCCCACCTCTGGGCGGACCAGGCAGGGTTGCAGCACCAGCTGGAGCCTGGAAGTGGTGCAGCGTCTGGGGTGTCCTCACGTCCCCACCTCTCTCCCAGGTCGTGTCTCAGCTCCCTGTGGGCCCAGAGTCCGGAGAAACACTCTTCCTGGCAGAGCAGCCTCCTCTGCCTCCCGGTCTCACCAATGGAACCACGGTCCCCGCCGCCAAGCCCCTCCCCACCCTCATCAAGGTACAGACAGACCCCCGGCCCACTGCCCCCCCGCCCCTGATGCCTCGCTGACTCCAATGTGGGGACAGTGTCGACATTGGGGGTGCTCACCCTCTCCTCCTGGTCAGGGACCAGCAGAGGTCACCACGGGGCTACAGGCGGCCTGCCCACTCCCTCCGCAGACACTGGCCGCGGTCACGGCCCTGGTGTACTGAGCGCAGGGCAGGCTGTCACTCCTGCCCGCCCCGTGCACGGCCTCATGAGACCTTAAGGGGATCGAGTAGTGAGGTGGTGGCCCACGGTCACTGGCCAGCTATGCTGGGAGTTCGTCTTCATTCTCTTTCTCCAAGTCCTGACGTGAAATACCTGAAGGGGCCCCAGTTAGCCTCAGCCCACGAGACGCCCACAGGCACCTTTGCACGGGGACTCGGTGCTGGACCCTGAGGTTGAGTTCAGCAGCACCATGAGCCAGCGTCTGGGCCTCCCCGCCCAGCCGAGCCTCCTGCCTCAGCCTCTGAGGCCCTGGCCCTGCCTGCCCCCTCCAGCCTGTGGTTTGCGCCTGCTGGGCAGGGGCCCTTCCTTTCAGCCCCACTTGCTTCTGCACTTGACTGATTGCTGCAGTCCCTCTGCGTACGTAGGCCCCGGCCTGGAGTCTCAGGCCGCCCACGCTCCCCTCCCGCTGCTCACAGCCTTGGCCGAGCCCTCTGTGTCTCCAGGCGCTCCGAGTCCCTTTGGGCCGGTGCCCCACCCCGGGCCTGCGCCTCCTGGCCCGTGGAGCCCGCGTGCCCGTGGCTCCCGGCCACTCCCTGGGCAGCCAGCCGAACCTTCCTTGTCTCTGTGGTCCGTTCCTGACTGGCCCAGACGTCTGAGGTTCCCCCCCAGATTTCCTCCCCCAGACCTGTCACAGGTCTCGTGCCTGCCTCTGCCCACCTCCCCTCTGTGAGAACTGTGTGTGTGTGTCTTTATCTAACTTCCTCTTTTCTGGAAGCGCCTCGGCCTCTGGCAGCCCCGCTGTGAGCCCTCCTGGAGAGGAGCCCCAGCTGCCTCTAACCGCTTGGGTCGCTCTCCTCTCTGGGTGGCTTCCCTGGGCTCCCTCTCTGCCTCCCTTTCAGTGAGGTGCTCCTGGGCCATTCTCGGCCTCTTTCTCGCACCCTCGGCCTTGCTGGGCCCTCTCTGTGGGCCCCTGTCCATCCTCTTGGGTGCGCTCTGCCCTCCGCAGCCCCTCGCTTTCTCCCCCCTCTCTCCACACCCAGGCCACCCAACCCTCTTCCCCACCGCCCTGGAGGGGCCGCCGTCAGAGCTCAGAACCCTGAGCTGTGTAGCTGCTCGGCTGCCGCAGCTCTGCTGCCCCTTCCTCCCCTAGTTGGTCACCTCTTTCCTCATCCGGTCGGTCCCCACGGCCCCCTAACCAGACCCCCGCTGACCCCACACGGAGTCTCCGCCCTTCCCTCTGCTGGTCTCTGCGCAGATGCTTCGAGGCCCTCTCGGTCCTGCCCGGCCCGTTCCCTGCTCACGTGCCCCATTCAGCTCCACCTGCCCTCACCCCCAGAGGACCCTCGAGGCCCAGCAGGAGGCCGCCCTGTGTGCCAGCTGTGGGTGCACGAACAGGAGCTTTTGGAGTCTTGAGCTTGGATCTTGGCTCCTTCGTGGGCAAGATCACAGCCACTGTGTGACCTCAAGCCACTGACTGCGCTGAGCCACTTCTTCATCTTCCAGTAGATGCGCCGGCTCCTGGCAAGGCAGGGTCCTCTCCAGTCTCTCTCACCCCGTGTCCTGTTCCCGCTGTGCTCGGGGTCATAGGGAGGCTGCCTGTGCATTTGGGCTGGAAGCTCTGAAGAGCAGGGCGGGTCACAGCACCCACCCCCATCAGCTCTCGCCCCCTCCCGGGCACACTCCTGGGCACCAAGGGGACCTCTTCTTTGGGAGGGGTGTTATCTGGCAGGGCAGGGTGGATACACAGCTCTCACAGGAGCCACCCAGGCCCCTGACGGTGCCCTCTGTCTCATGTCCCCAGCAAAGCCAACCCAAGTCTGCTGGTGAGAAGTCACAGCGCAGCAAGAAGGCCAAGGAGCTGAAGCCAAAGGTGAAGAAGCTCAAGTACCACCAGTATATCCCCCCGGACCAAAAGCAGGACAAGGGGGCTCCTCCCATGGACTCCTCCTACGCCAAGATCCTGCAGCAGCAGCAGCTCTTCCTGCAGCTGCAGATCCTCAACCAGCAGCAGCAGCAGCAGCAGCAGCAGCACTACAACTACCAGACCATCCTGCCCGCACCACCCAAGTAGGTGCCACCCTGCTGCCCACGGGCCCTGCCTGCCCACAGGCCCCACCCAAGTAGGTGCCGCCCTGCCCGCTCAAGGCCCCGCCCAAATAGGTGCCGCCCTGCCGCTCGCAGGCCCTGCCCACTCACAGGCCCCGCCCAAGTAGGTGCCGCCCCGCCCGCCCATAGGCCTGGTGACCGGTGATGTGTGGGTGACCCTGGACTGGCAGGGACCCTTGGGTCCAAGTCCCATCAGAGTGGTCCGGGAGCAGAGCCCTTCCCTGTGCCCCTCTCCAGCCGGCCCAGCAGAGGCCGAGGGCGACGCCTGGCGCGGGCTCACTCCTGTGCTTTCTTCCTCTCAGGCCGGCAGGGGAGGCTCTGGGCAGCGCTGGGGGCGCCCCAACGCGCAGCCTTTCCACTACCAGCAGCAGCTCCGGCTCAGGCGCCCCTGGACCCAGTGGGCTGGTCCGACAGAACAGCAGCTCGCTGATGGGCAAGCCGGGGGCCCTGCCCGCCAACCTAGATGACATGAAGGTAGGTGGTTATGCCCTGGTGGCCTTGGCCGCCGCCAGCCTGGCCTCTCGTGAGGCCGTCAGGTGCTTGGCGTCAGGCAGGGAAGGTGGCCGGCTGGGGACTACGGCCACGGAAGGCAGAGCGGGGCTCCGGACTCGGGTCTCCTGCAGCAGAGGCACCTGGAGGCTCGCCTGGCTCTGCTCATCATGGTGGTTGTGATTAAAGACGCCAGCTGGTGTTCGTCCCGGGCATGGGCTCACCGAGCACTTGTGTGCCTCTGATTTCCCAGCCTCCCGTGCAGTGTGAGGAACAGGGGGGTCACCCTGGCTTCAGGGTGAGCAGGCCGAGGCCTGGGGGAGGGGGTGGACAGGCTTGCCCGAGGTCACAGGCCCAGGTGGTGGTCGAGCCAGGGCTCGGTCAGGGCTCCTCTGCAGCACTGCCCTTTCTTCATGGTTCCTGACGTCTCGCTGAACCTGCTTTGTGAGTGCTGCGTCCACCTAGGAGAGAGTGGCCGCACTTGGGGCACCAACCCCACTGTGTCCTGGGCCTTGGGGGTGGGAGATGCCCAGGCCTAGCCTGCACTCTCTGCCCTGGTCAGAAGGGGGATGGATCACATTCTCCCTTGAGAGTTTGTGCCCTGGACTAGCCTGCTCCTTCCTAGTCATGACTCGGGTCCCAGCAAGACACAGCCCTTGGGCGGGGAGCTGAACACGGGCCTCGGTGTCCTTACCTGGCCCTTGCTCCTAGCTCTGCCCACCATGACATCACCAATATGACCCCCAAGGAAGCATTTCACTGTCCTGAGCTCAATTTTCTCATCTGTGAGATGCAGTGAGTTCACTCGAGTGTTGGTTGAGCAAAGGCTGGGGCTGGAGACAACTGAGGACATGTCCTGCCCAGCCAAGGGCTGAGGACAGGGAGGAGGGGCAGCAGAAGCAGGCCTCTTCCTCCAGGGTGTGGGAGGGCCGGGGCTTGGTGTGTCTGAAGTGGCCGGTGGGGCCCAGACAGACGAGGCCCAGTGGTTGGAAGCTGGTCTTGCTCCCCGTCCCCTGGCAGCCCTGACTCCGTGCCCTTGCAGGTGGCAGAGCTGAAGCAGGAGCTGAAGTTGCGGTCACTGCCCGTCTCGGGCACCAAGACAGACCTGATTGAACGCCTGCGTGCCTACCAGGAGCAGGTCACCCCTGCTAGTCCCGGAGTGCCCAAGGGCCCTGCCACCTCCCTCCTGCCCAAGGCGGGCGAGGTGGTGGTCGCCTTCCCCACCGCCCGGCTCAGCACGGGGCCCGCCCTGGTGGCAGCGGGCCTGGCCCCGGCCGAGGTGGTGGTGGCCACGGTGACCAGCAACGGTGTGGTGAAGTTCGGCAGCACGGGCTCCACGCCCCCTGTGTCTCCCACCCCCTCAGAGCGGTCGCTGCTCAGCACAGGCGACGAGAACTCCACGCCGGGGGACAGCTTTGGCGAGATGGTGACGTCCCCAGTGACCCAGCTCACGTTGCAGGCATCGCCACTGCAGGTCCTTGTGAAGGAGGAGGGCCCCCGCCCCGGGGCCTGCTGCCGGAGCCCTGGGGCGCGGGCTGAGCTGGAGGGCCGCGACAAGGACCAGATGCTGCAGGAGAAGGACAAGCAGATCGAGGAGCTGACGCGCATGCTCCGGCAGAAGCAGCAGCTGGTGGAGTGGCTCAGGCTGCAGCTGGAGCAGGAGAAGCGGGCCCAGCAGCCAGCCCCGGCCCCCGCCCCGCTCGCCCTGGGCCCTGCGGTGAAGCAGGAGAGCAACCTGGCTAGCTGCCAGCTCAGCCGGCGGCCCCCGGGCCCCGAGCTCCCCTTCAGCCCCAGCCTCGCGGGCCCTGCCGCGCCCCACGCAGACGCCCGCGCTCTGGTGTCCCCGGCCGTGGTGGTGAAGCAGGAGGCGGTGGGGTCTGAGCCTGAGCCGGCACCGGCCCTGGTCACTCTGGGCCCCGCGGTGAAGCAGGAGAACGGCTTCACCAGCTGCCAGCTGAGCCGGCAGCCCCCGGGCCCCGAGCTCCCCTTCAGCCCCAGCCTCGCGGCCCCCGCCGCCCCCCACGCAGACGCGTGTGCCCTTGCGCCCCCGGTCGTGGTGGTGAAGCAGGAAGCCATGCCACCCGAGCCTGAACCGGCCCCGGCCCCGGCCCCACAGCTGCTGCTGGGCCCACAGGGCTCCAGCCTCGTCAAGGGGGTCACACCGCCCCCGCTCCTCACTGACTCCGCAGGGACCCATCTTGTCCTCACTGTGACCAAGAAGAACACAGACAGCCCTGGCCTGGCCAGCGGGAGCCCCCAGCAGGTACCTGGGGCAGGGGGTACAGAACCCGCGGGAGGGCAAGAGGGCGTTCAGTGACAATGCCCCGTTCACAGGCGCCCCCAGGGGGACAGGTTGTGCTCATGTCCTTGGATCGTCCCCTCCAGCCCTCCCAAACGAGGGCGGCCCACCTGAGGTCACCCACGCGGGGCTGAGACTGTATGGGCGTTGGGGAGGTTGGGGCCCCTGTGTGAGACCCCCAGCCTTGCAGGTGGAGCTGTGAGGGCCTGCCCCCAGCTGCGGCCCTTAGTGTCAGAGCTTGTTTGTGGCCCCACGAGGCGGGCCACTCCTGCCCCTGCTGCAGGGTGGGGTGCGCTCGGGAGGGGGGCGGGGCGCTCCCGGGAGGGGGCGGGGCCTGATGGGAGCCCCGCCCCTCCTCCCCTCAGAGAGGCCAGCTGTCTCCCAGCAAGGTGACGCTGGCAGCTGGCTCCCTGCTGCCGCCACCCTCACAGCCCAGACCGTCCACTCAGCCTGGTCCAAAGGTAAGCCTGCTTTAGGCTTTTGTGTGGCCTCAGCCCTGCAGGGCTTGGGGGGTGGGGCTGATGACAGGACCTGGGGACTCGGGAAGGGCCCTGGGCAGAAGCTTTGGGGAGGGGAGGGGCGGTCAGCTTGGAGCCCCTGCCTGTGCCCTGGGACCCCAGGGAGCCACTCGTCCTCTGGAGGATCAGAGGTCAGGGCCGCCCCCATCCTGTATGGCTTCTTCCCCAGGGGTGTCCACGAAGCTCCTCGAGAGCGCGTGCATCTGCACTGCCCGCTGGCCTGGGCCGAGGTGGACGCTCCCCCGCCTTGCCTGCCTGGCACGGGCCCCGGGCTGCTGCCCTCAGCCGGCCATGGTTCTCTATCCTCCTCCAGCCCCTGTCCCAGCCTGAGTCTCCAGCTCCCGGCCCCCCAGGCCACGTGGACCTGGAGCCCCCACCCCAGCCCCTGTTTGGGACCCCTGCTTCTCAGCCGAAGAAGGAGCCGCCTGGATACGAGGAAGCCGTGAGCCAGCAGCCCAGGCCGCAGGTAAAGAGGGTGGCCTGGGGCCCGTGGAGTGGGTGGTCACAGTCCCCCGGGTCTTGTGGGAGTGGGGCTGGCTGGAGCCAGCCTCCTGGGTCCAAGAGGCCTTGGAGAGGGGGTGTCAGGGCAGGAGAGAGGGTGGGCTGCAGGAGCCTGGACACAGCCCACCGGGCCTGACTGCTGGCTCAGGGCTGGGAGGGTCTGTGCTCTGAGTCAGGCTGGTGCTTCCTGTTGTAGGTCTTCATCTTTTTCTGATCTTTGGCCCACAGGAAAATGGTTCCTCAAGCCAGCAGATGGATGACCTGTTTGACATTCTGATTCAGAGTGGAGGTAAAGTTGAGGCCCCACGCTGCCTCTCCCCGCCCTCCTGCCTGCCCTGTGTCTCTAGCCTGGGCTTGGGTAATTGGGTTTGGTTTGGTTCTTGACACAGGGCCTGGGGGGCCTGGTGAGTACTTAGGAGGCAGCAGCGTGTGAGACGCGTCCCAGAAGCTGGGCAGGGCCCCCCGTGGGGGTGCATCTTCAGCACACGTTTGTTTTAGCCCAAGCCGCTGCACCGTGTGCCCGGTGCTGTGCCTGCAGCCCAGGGTGAGGCAGAGAGAGAGAGACGCCCACCTCTGGGGGGCTTGCAGCCTATTGTGGGGAGGTGATGGAGGAAGGAAACAAACCGTCCTTCGTTGGAGCGTCAAAAAAGGCAGGGGAGGCAAGGGTCCCGGTGTGAGGGGTGGTCGGGGTCAGGGTTGCTGGGCAGGTGCTGGTCAGCGCTGCAGGGCAGACGGGAGCGGGTGTGGGTGGTCCAGACACCTGGGGGGCGCCAGGCTGAGACACGGGAACCCTGGGTGACGCTGGGAGCCATAGCACAGCTTTTCGTGAAGGGTGGCTCCTCTGGAAGGGCAGACGGGGAGGCTGGTGATCCAGGAGAGCGGGGTGTGAGGGCCACAGGAGGGCTGAGTCCAGGAGTGTCTGCCGAGTGCCAGTTCAGTGTGCTGTGGCTTAGGTGTGTGGCCAGGGGACACGGTGGCCGGGGGCGCGGTGTTAGCAGCAGCGTGAGCGCCCGGGGGCGTGGGTGCCTCAGTCCCTAGACTGAATGGAGGGGCCACCAGGCCAGGCCAGGGCAGGTCTGGGCTGAAGGCAGGAGTCGGGGGGTTGCTGGTGTCCCGATAGCACTCAGAGCAGTGAGGCTGGGTGTGCAGAGGAGGAAGTGGCGGGGGGAGGAGTGGTGGTTCAAGCTGCTGAGGCTGACCAGGGGGCAGAAGAGGAGCTGCACCCTCGAGAGGGTCAAGGCCCAGGGCCGCTGAGAGCTGCTCAGGAAAGCTGGGGACTGAGACCTGGCCCCGGGCCGTGGTGGCAGCCGCCAGTGACCTCAGCCCGGACAGTGGGTTGGAGGCCAGAGCCTGCCTGAAGCCTGTTGAAGAGGCAGGGCTGTGGGAGACAGGGGGTCCCCCGCAAAGGAGTGGGTGTGGAAAGGAGGCGCGTTTGCCTGCTGGTGGGATGAGCTGGTGGTCTGGAGGTGAAGGAGACCCCAGAGGCGTGTCTGCGTGGGCAGAGAAATAGGCAGCTTCTTTCCTGAGGGATTTAATTGTGTCAGTAGGAAGAGCAAGAGCTCACAAGCTTGGACACTTTAAAGTGGTGGATTTTACTTCAATTACAAAAAAATTGAGGTCACTGGTTTTGATCTCAGGGAGACTCCCTAGATTGTAGGGTCTGCAGTGGGGGCCTGGGGTGTGTTTCTAATAAAGGCGGGTGGCGCTGAGGTTCTGGGAGGGCAGGGCTGCCAGAAGAGGGGCTGTGGGAAGCCGAGAAGAAGAGATGGCAGAGGAGGAAGCTGGGGTGTTTGCCCCCAGAGGGCCACAGGGCTGTGGAGGAGGGCGTCAGCAGCAGGGGGGCGCAGTGCGCGCAGGCGAGCTGAAGGAGAGGGAGGTGGGGAGGGGGGCTGGGCGTCTGGTGCTCTGCTGGGACAGGACCGAGGGCCAAGGAGCAAGCCTGGTTTATGCATTATTTTTTTTTATTGTGATTATATGTAACGTGGTTTTCCATCACAATAACCTTTGAAAGGTGCAAACTCAGCAGCGTGAAGTTCATGTTCATCATTGTGCAGCCATCACTGCACACTGTTTCTAGGACTCTTGCATCGTCCCGTGCTGACAGTCACCTTCACACACTAACTCCCTGTTGCCCCCCTTTTCTGCCTCCTGTCTCTGTGAATTGACTGTTCTAAATGTGTGTGAGTGCAGTCGTACACTATTTCTCCTTTTGTTCCTGGCTGGCTTCACTTAGCATTATGTCCTCAAGGTTCTTCCATGTTGCAGCTTTTACCAGAATTTCTTTTGGGCTGAATAGTGTTCCATGGTGTCAGTAGCAGTGTGTTTATCCCTTCATCCACTGGACATGTGGGTCGTTTCCTATCCCTTCATCCACTTCTGGCTGTTTCTGCCTTTTGGCTGTTGTGAACAACGCTGTCACGAGCGCTGGTATGAGTCTGTGTTTCCGTTCTTTGGGGCGCGCACCTAGAGGTGGGGCTGCCGGATTACTCATTCTGTGCTTTCACGTTTTGAGGGCCTGCAGGACTGCTTTCCACACGGCTGCACTATTTTCATTCACACCAGCCACTCACAAGGGTTCCCGCTGGTCCACATCCTTACCAACACTTATTTTCAAATTTTTGTCTTTCCCTGATGATTACTAGTGTTCAGCATCTTGGCTTCCCTGGTTGCTCAGTGGTTAAAGCGCCTGCCTGGAATGCGGGAGACCTGGGTTAGATCCCTGGGAAAATTCCCTGGAGAAGGAATTGGCAGCCCACTCCAGTATTCTTGCCTAGAGAATCCCATGGAGGGAGGAGCCTGGTGGGCTACAGTCCATGGAGTCGCAAAGAGTCAGACACGACTGAGCGCCTTCACTTTTTCATGTGCTTACAGGCCGCCTGTGTATATTCTTCTGGAGAAATGTCTTGATTTCTTGGTCCATTTTCCAGTTGGGTTTTGTTGAGTTCTAGGAGTTATTCTGGATATCACTCACTTACCCAGATACATGGTTTGCAAATATTTTCTCCCATTCCATGGCTTGTCTTTTTACTTAACTTTTTTGAAGTATAGTTGCTGTATGGTCTTTTCATTCTCAATAGTGATCTTTGATGTACAAAGTTTTAAATTTTTATGTAGGCCAGTTTATTTTTTCTTTGCCTGTGCTTTGGTGTTACAACCAAGAAATCACTACTGACTTCAGTGTCACTACTGACTTCAGTGTCACAAAGATGTTCCCTTTTCTTCTTTTATAGTTTTGGCTCCTAAATCTAGATCTTTGACCCATTTTGAGTTAATATTTGTACATGCTGTAAGGGGAAGCTCTAGTTGCAGGTCACACTCAGGCTGGCTTCTGACGCCCCTTTGCTTTCTCGATTGGCAGAGATCTCAGCGGATTTCAAGGAGCCAGGGAAAGAGAAGGCGCCCCCGACAGCAGCCTGCGGCTCGCCCCTGGCCGCCCAGCCCTCGCCCGCGGCTGAGCTCCCTCAAGCCGCCCCGCTGCCGTCAGGCTCGCCAGCCCTGCCTGGGCGCCTGGAGGACTTTCTGGAGAGCAGCACAGGGCTGCCGCTGCTGACTGGCGGGCACGAGGGGCCGGAGCCCCTCTCCCTCATCGACGACCTCCACAGCCAGATGCTGAGCAGCTCCGCCATCCTGGACCACCCCCCATCCCCCATGGACACCTCGGAATTGCACTTTGCGCCTGAGCCCAGTGGTGTGGGCCTGGACTTGGCTGACGGGCACCTGGACAGCATGGACTGGCTGGAGCTGTCGTCGGGCGGGCCGGTGCTCAGCCTGGCCCCGCTCAGCACCACAGCCCCCAGCCTCTTCTCCACGGACTTCCTCGACAGCCACGACTTGCAGCTGCACTGGGACTCCTGCTTGTAGCTCCAGGGGGTGGGAGGGCTAGAGGCCCTGAGAACGCTGAGGCGCCCGGCACTATCCAGCCCCATCCCGCCCCTCCATGAGGCTGGAAGTCCTGACAATCACAGGCCCTGCCCGCTCCAGGGAGGCAGCACGGGGTCCCACCCCGGGCTCGGGGAGGCCTGCACGGGCCGGGCTTCTATTTGACCTCCTGTGAGGTCAGGGTGCACTTGACAGCTACAGTCTGCTCAGGAGGCGAGGCCCGGGGCTGAGGCAGAGCCAGGGCCCGTGTGTCCTCTTCCCCCGAGGGGGCACGGGCTGGGCCTCTACCTCACCATCCTTGCGGCGCCAACACCAGCGTCCCAGGCTTCCCGGGAGGGGCTCCCTGCATCTTAGTGTCTTGGTGTAGTGCAGCCAGTCTCTGTACAGGTGTACATACCTCTGTTATATATGGCCATATGTATACACATATCTTGGTGGGGGTGGATGCGGCCACCCCCGCCTTCTGCACACAGAAGGGCCTGGAGACCACCGCTCCCAGGGCCGGGCGCGGCTCACTCCGGTCCCGCCCATCACTTGTGTTTGAGTGTAGCCACCTCGCCACAGCCTGAGCCCCACCCTCCTGCTTCCTGCTCCTTATCAGTGCCACGAGGGCGGGGTGCTTCCTGCCCACATTCCGTCTGCTGCCTCACTGCAGCCACCAAGGCCCGGGCGGGGGAGCCTGAGGCGGCCTAGGCTCTGGCTGCTGCCTCCTGCCTGTCATGCTCATCCACAGGGGACGAGGGGTGGAGTCACCAAAAGCGGAGGTGGGACAGCTGTGTGAACTTTTTAAAATAAAAACAAAAACACCTCTTGCTGGTCCTTCTCATTCAATCCACATTAGACGAGACGTGGGTGGTAGGGCTGGGTCCCCAGTGTCCATGCCATGACCCTGGCGCCACTTCCTAGCGCTGGCTGGATGGGAGACGGGGAGCTTTCTCAAAGACAAGAGTTTATTTATAAGTCATGGAGGCCCAGGGACCTTCAGCCACCCCACCCTCTCCCTGAGCAAAACCTGACAGCCCAGAGCTGGTGCGCGACCCCCTCACGAGGTTTTTGGTCAGCACCGTGGAGCTGGGCCAGGGCCTCTGTAAAGACACTGGCAGGACAGGGCCCTGCTCCAGCCCTGGGGGGACCTGGCAAAGCTGGGCACCCCTGCCTGTTCCTGCCACCCTCTGCCCTCCTCTGCCACTCTGACCACCCCCCCAACCACGGTGCCTAGTCAGAACTCTGGAGCCCGTCCTCCCTTCGACCCTATAGCTTGGGGCTGGCCAGAGCCGCCTCGCTTTGTGGGGGGTGGCGCCTGGGTGAGACGGGACCCGTGGAGGAGCGCATCACCCATCGATGTCCCAGCTGAAGAGATGGTGCTTCACCAGCATGTCCTGGACGCCCTCCTTCAAGGGCTTCTTCTCCTCCTGCATGAGACAGCCCTCCTGTCATGGCTGCTGGGCACATGGCGAGGAAGCCAGATGGCAGGGCCAGGGTGGTCCTTGCAGGCGGCGCCAGCACTCAGGGCCCCCCTGAGGCCTTGGCCACCCGGAAACGCTTGGGGGAGGCGGCCCCCGGCACCGATGCCAGCCTGCCCCACCCACCACAGTCCCCTGGGAGGCAGGCCCCACCACCCACCTCTCTCTTTGCAGGAAGCTCCCAGTCCTGGGAGAGGCTGAAAGCGAAGCAGCAGAGAACCCTGGAGGGCGAAGGGGGGCTGTCAGACGCTGGCAGGGCTCAGCCCACCCCACCCCCCTCCCCCCACCCCCACTGGGCCTGCAGGAGCCCAGCGTCTCCTCACCGCAGCTCACACTTGATCTGGACCCAGCCGGGGCTGCGCAGGAAGGACCAGGGCTGGTACCACTTCTCCACGGTGGGCAGGCTGGAGCAGAGCACCTCCAGCCACAGGTGCAGCACCTGCTCACTGGGGGGCAAGAAGGGCACCTGCTCAGAGGCCGCGCTGACCCCTCACCACCCCTCCTGGTCTGAGTCTGCATCAGCCTCAGCCCTGCTGGTCGCTCAGCCTATGACGTGCCTGCTCGCTGGCCAGCAGCCCCACGGTGTGCTCTGAGCTCATCTCGGGGCCCCCGCCCCCAGGTCAGCACAGCCTGGATGCCACCCCTTTGCCTGGTGGCAAGTCCAGAAACCCCACGCTCAGCCTGGCCCGCCCGAGGCTGGCATCCCTCAGCCTGCAGCCAGGTCCCCGGCGAGCCCTGACCGCTCATCTCACTGGAACCAGTGCTTCACAAGCCCCAGTGCCCCTCCCTGCCAAGCGGTGGCTGGTCTCACAGGAGAATGATCTTCGGGAGCCACCCTGGCCGCCGCCCACCTCCATCCACCCAGCTCAGCCCCGCCCCCCATGGGGGCACGCATGCACACACAGCCCCCACTCACGGGGGTGCACACACTCACTTGAGCCCCACGCAGATGAGGGAGCGGAGCTTCACGTCCATTTGTGCGTGTGCGGCATCGTGGGTCACATTAACGGACTGCACAGCCTGGGGGGCACAACAGTCACTCAGGTGTCCCCAGCTGCCCACCCTAGAAGCCGGTCCACCCGCGGCCCCCCTTACCCGGTAGAGCAGCTCCTCTGGGGTCAGGACTTTGCCATCTTCATCCAACCTGAGGGGGGACCAGAGCTGCTCGCACTGCCCTGGTGGGCTCGGGCCGCGCCCTCCCTCCATCCCCGGCCCCAGGCTGCCAGGAGGGGGACCTGCAGGAGGACGCAGGCGCCAGGCTACCTGTACGTCTTGCACAGCACCAGGCGTGAGTACACGGAGTCGAAGTCTCTCTCGACCTCCCGGCCCGCTGCCTGGGGGCATGGTGAGTGTCAGGGACCCGAGGGTAGATACCAGGTCAGAGCCACGGTGTCTGGCTGAGCAGTCACCTCCCCACCAGCTCCACGGGGTCCGGACACTCACCTCCTCGATGAACAGCCAGGGGTGGCAGGCGCCCCCGAGCAGTGAAGGCTTCTTCAGTCCGTGTTCAAACAGGGCCTTGAGGGCCGGGCAGAGGGTCCCTCGCACGAGGTCTGTGACCCCCTCCGTCACAGCATCGTCCCCTGCGATGGAGTACTGAGGGGGGAGGACGGGGTCTGAGGGCCCCAGACAGCCCCTCCCCATCCTCACAAGCGTTCCACACGCCTTGGGGGCAGCCTGGGGCCAGGAGGGCGCCAGCCTCGGGGTAGAAGGGGCGCCGCCCCCAGGGACAGGCCCACCTCGCGTGCGCATGCGTGCTCACCTCCTTGCTCCGCTCATCCAGGACTTCCACAAACTTGGCTGGAAACCAGCCTGGGGGAGAAGCAGAGCCTATGAGGCGCGCGGCTCTGCGTCCTGAGGTCTCCCACCCCCCACGGGGCTACGGACACAGGGCGACAGAGACACTGAGCAAACCCAGCGCCGCCGCAGCTTCACGCCGCCCTCCCGCCGGCCCGGCACGACACGGACCAGACGGAGGCCTCACCTCTCAGGCCGTTCAGCTCGCCCACCCAGCAGTGCTCATCCTTCTGAGAGATGATCTGTCAAGGAAAAGCATGGGAAGCTCAGCTCCAGCTGTCCGGCTTTGTCCTGGGTCAGAGCTCTGGCCAGGCGAGGGCTTGGCCACCCCACCCGCTGCCAAGGGAAGGCGCCCACTCCCCACTCACCGTGATGATGTCATTCTTGCGGAAGCCCAGCTCGTCGTCGTCATGGCGCTCGAAGTCCAGCAGGGCCTTGGCTCGGCGCGGGTGGCCGCGCGAGCAGGCCACGTAGTTCTCATGGTCCCGCTGGTGGCTCTCCATGCTGTAGTCTGGGGTCAGCTCCTGCCGGGGCGCCAGAAAGGACACTGCTCAGGCCAGGGCCAGGGCAGCGGGGCCCCGGTCAAGCCCTGTACCCAGGGCTGGGCCCCGAGACTCACCACATTGCAGTTCTTGGGGTCCGTGCACTGGAAGTGGCGGGCCACACGCAGGATGGCTTCCCGAAGGTCAGCCACCAGCTCCGTCTGCTTGATGTTCTTGGCCTTCATCGCCTCCAGGTCATCCTCCCCTGCGAGGCCCAGAGACCAATGGCAGCCGTGGCCGTGCCCCATCCCGACTCCAAGGAAGCACTGAGTCCACATGGGGTGTGAGTCTGATCACCCCCATCGCCCCACTTTCAGAGCCCAGCCCAGCGCCCGGCCGCCTGCACAGAGCTCTCACCGAAGAGCAGGGATGTGATGCCGGACTTCCTCCGCTGAGTCCTGCGGCGGACCACCTGTGGGCACGAAGTCAGGTCAGTGGGGCCGGGCACCCAGCACCCAGACCACCTGTGGGCACGAAGTCAGGTCAGCGGGGCCGGGCACCCAGCACCTAGACCACCTGTGGGCACGAAGTCAGGTCAGTGGGGCCGGGCACTCAGCACCCAGACCACCTGTGGGCACAAAGTCAGGTCAGCGGGGCCGGGCACCCAGCACCTAGACCACCTGTGGGCACGAAGTCAGGTCAGCGGGGCCGGGCACCCAGCACCTAGACCACCTGTGGGCACGAAGTCAGGTCAGTGGGGCCGGGCACCCAGCACCTAGACCACCTGTGGGCACGAAGTCAGGTCAGTGGGGCCGGGCACCCAGCACCTAGACCACCTGTGGGCACGAAGTCAGGTCAGCAGGGCCGAGCACCGCAGCACCCAGATGGCGCCCCAGCACAGGGGGGCAGCGAGCAGAGCCCTCCCGAAGGAGGCCCGGCCGGCATCTCATTCATGCTGCCTTCTCTGACGTGGCCTCTGACGCCAGCTCTAAGGGTCAGATCAAGCCTGGGTCTATCCTACACCCAAACAGGGTAGCTCTTGGCAGAGGCCTGCCAAAGCCAAAGCGGTGGTCCCTCCACAGCAGTGGTCCGGCCAGGCTGGGTCCTGGGAGCTGAGGGGCAGAGGTGAGCAGGGCCTCCTCCCTCCCACGCCCACCTGAGAGAGGCCGGCAGTGGCGGTGGCGCCCAGGAGCTGGCCCTGGTCGGCCAGGAGGTAGGCCAGGTGCTTGCGGCGCTGGGTCTCCACTGCCACGGCGGTGAGCGAGCCCGCCAGCCGCATGGCCTCTGCCAGCAGCAGGTCCGCGTCCTCCAGCTGCGACGGGATGTCTGACAGCGTGTTGAAGATGGAGGCCGAGTTCTCCGACTGGATCAGCTCGTCCTCCTGGGCCGGGCGAAGGGCAGGCGTCACTGCCTGGCGAACTCGAGCCAGTGGGGAGACTTCCCTGCATGGTCAAGCTGAGCACAAGGAGGCCCTGCCCCTGAGAGACACTCCCGCCCCCGGATGGGCCGGTGCTCAGGCCGCAGGAGGCCGCGACCCAGACAGGCGGAGGCAGAGGGCCGGCCCTGCGGGGCTGCCAAGGAGCCGCCTCTGACGCCGGGGCTGGGCCGTCACCTTGAGGCGCAGCATGCCCAGCGTGGCCTGGAACAGCACCAGGGAGCCCTCGTAGAAAAACAGGTCCCAGAGGCGCAGCAGCAGGCGGATGTGCACCACGCTGGCGAAGGCCGTGAGGAACCAGTGCAGCGTGATGAGCGACAGCTCTGCGGACACACGGCGGCGCAGAGGCGGTGGGCGCGGGGCCGCCAGAGCGGGGTGTCCCCCAGGCCCGCGAGCTGTGGAGGAGGCGGGGCGGCAGAGAGCGAGAGAGCAGCGCAGGGGGGCACGCCCCCTTCTCCCTCCCGGGCTGCCAGGTGCCGTCCTCGGCCACGTCCCGAGGCCTCAGACCCGCGGCACCTGAGCCCAAGCTGGGACCCCGGGACCCAGAGCAGAGGCGGGTCGGGCCCTCACCAATGTCGTGCTCCTGGAGCAGCCTGTCCAGGCGAGGCAAGTACTGGACGATGAGGTGCCGCAGGACGCGCTGGTCTGTCTGCACGCCCAGCAGGGTGGTGCTGAAGTAGGAGGCTGGGAGCAGGTCCTCGATGATGGCGCACATCATCCAGAAGGCGTCGTCCTCCTCCAGGAAGAGAAGGAGGCAGGCAGCCACCTGGCAGGGCAGGGGGACGAGGGGCATCTACCCAGGCCTCCACACACTGTCGGGGGGACCCATCAGAGTCAGGTGGCCTCTGTGGGCGTCACGCCACAGACCACGTGCCCGCCTCAGGCACCTGGCGGTCTTCTCCCTCCTCCCCCGCCATTCTCTCCTCCCCGCCTCCCACCCCGATGGTGAGGTGGGTCACCCCGGGCTGTGCTCACCATGCCCGTGCCCTGGCAGTAGCCAATCTCCGGGTAGAGCCAGGCCAGCGCTCGGAGCACCCTGCGCAGGCGGGGCACCCCGACGCCGCTCATGTGGGCGAAGCAGGCGTTGCTGGGCATGGTGCGGAGCAGGTCCTTCTCGATCTGCCGGCAGCCCGCCCACAACAAGAGCCCGTGAGGCGCAGCTGCAGCGGCACAGCCTCCGCACCCCCGACACCGAGACCCCCGGGGGAGGAGGCCAGGGACCCCTGTGTGGGGCAAACCTCAGGTTGGCTTCTCTCCCAGGAAGAGGGGTCCTCAGGCTCTGGGTCAAAGTTAACCCTCCTCCCTTGGGGATCAGAGCCCAGCTGGTGTGCAGCTGAGGCCACGGGGTTCACCGGGATCTTCTCAACAAAACTACAGAAGCCTGGGGCCTGAGCCAGAGCTACGGAATGAGAATCTCTGGGAAGAAGCCTGGAAACCTGCATTTAAAGTCTCCAGGGGACGCTAATATGCACCGGGCATGGTGACCCTTCTGACTATCCCCCCAACCCCTAGAGCAACCACGGGAGAAGCTGGCTCCAGGCACAGTTGTCGGGGTGAAAGGACTACCCAGGGCTGCCTCCTGACTGCCGAGCTCTCCTGGGCCACCCCTGAGGGGCCTCCCCCGACTCCTTGCCCCCCACCACAGGGCCTCACCTGCTTGGCGGCAATGGTCTCATCGTTGGAGCTGTTCTTCACGATCTCTCGGTAGGACAGCTCAGAGTTCCTCTTCTTCTGCAGGGCCCCAGACAGCCGCATCCACAGCTGAGGAGGGGCACGGCACTCAGTCTCTGTGGGGCCCCGATCCCCATGGCCTCCGTGGGCCCCCGCCTCACCTGTGGCCTCATGCTGTGGGGGACCCCGGCCAGCACCAGGGAGCGGAGCTTCTCTGAGCGTGGCAGGGAGACGGCAATCTTGTCCCAGGTGAGGTCCCCCACGTCGTGGTTGTGGGTGAATTCCAGGTGGGCCTGCCAGCGCAGCCTCTGGGGCGGGTCTTCCAGCAGCTGGCCGGAATAGGGGGTGCCATCTGTGTCTGTGGGGAGGGGGACAGCGACCCCGCTGTCTGTGCTCCAAGAGCAGAGGGCCAGGCTCAGGCTCCACTGCCCAGATCTCACTGCTGAAACCCAGGGCACCCTTTCCAGCCACTTCCCTGGCATTTCCCTGGCACCCTGAACAGCAAATCTGCGCTCTTCACTGTCTCCCCTAAACCAGACCCATGAGCCCGCCATCCCTGCTCCCTAGGTGTTCACCTTTCTGCCCTGAAAATCCTGTTGGTCTCATCTTTGTTAAATGTCTAAACACTGTCTCCGTCAGGATACAGAATACTCCCATCATACTAGAAAGTTCCCTGTGTTCCTCTCAGGCGCAACTTTTAACTCACAAATACCTTCCTATGAACCAGACAACAAGGAAAACTGGTCAGAACTGGAAATGTGCGTGACCTGCAGACGGCTGGTCTCAGTCAGCTATCTGGTTGGTAGCAGGCCACCCTGGGTTCTGGTAGACGGCCTCCCAAGCGCCCGTGTGGTGACTGATAGCAGCAAGCAGTGGGGATGGCCGGGGGTTCGCTTACACAAGACTGGTCACAGATACACGATGACCAGCCCATTGCGATGGGTCAGTACACAGTCACAGAAAATATTCTTTAAAGAATATCTTAACTGACAGACAAAATGCTCATGGAATTAGGTGAAGAGATATAAGAACAATATAAAAACATGTATATGATACCATCTTAGTTATGAAAGGTACAGACGGATACTCACAAAGCCAGGAAAAAAAACACACTGAAATGTCAGCAGTTATCTGCAGGTTGTAGGATTATGGATTGTTTTAATCTTTACATATTGTTGTATTTTAAAAATTCTTTATAATGAACGTTATTGCTTTTATCATATTAAGATCAATAAAATTAAAAACAAAAAAGGGGAGTTCCTAGTGGTCCAGCGGCAAGGACTGAGCACTTTCATTGCCAAGGGCCTGGGTTCAATCCCTGGTTGGGGAACTAAGATTCCACAGGCTGTGCAGAGTAGCAAAGAAAAGAAAAAAGGGAACCCTCACCCCCCTCCAAAACCAAAAATATCCTGGAGGACTCCGTATACTTGTAATAGCATCAGCATCAGATGTGGCTTTGTCCATGATTCTAGAACATTGGGGTGAAACATCCAGAGCCCAAGGCCACCACAGTGTCATCGGTCACAGAGCTGGTGCTCCCCAACAAGGACGGGGGTAAGTTACCCCCGAGGGGCTCAGTCTCACCTTCCTTGTCCACGCGGAACCCGAACTCGTCGTAGTGGAACTCCGGCTGCTCCACGGAGGCCTCCTCCTAGAGCCGGGGGCGGGAGGGTGGGCACTGCTGCACTCCTCCCAGCCTCCCCTAAAGCCTCCTGTGGCTATCTCTCAGCTACGGGGCCCAGGACCCTCTCGAATTCTCCCCGCATTTTCCTTGTTTTCCTCAGAGGTCAAAGACAATAAGGTCAAGGCAAGAAATACATTTTATGTGTTTTTGTGTCCCCATAATACCGAGAGCAGAGGTCCTACCTTTTCTCCAACCTAATGGTTGATTCACAGAGGATGTGGAGCTAAGAAGCTGTCTCTGGGGCCCCATGTGAATACAAGGGAGCGGCTCCCCTCCCAGGACACCTGCAGCAGGTGGTGGCCCCCCGGGCGCCCCAGTGTGGGGCAGAGCTGCTGAGCCTGCTGTACCTGCGCGTACTTGGCCAGGATCTCCTGGGGCCACATACTCGGAGTCAGGGCTGAGAAGGGGCCATTGGCAGAAGGTACGTGACTTCCTAAAAGCAGGGAAGACCAGGAATAGGAGATAAACATAACGCAGAGTATTCAGGGGGGAAATTCAAGTTGAGACACCCGCTCCTATACCCCCACCCCCCACGCGCCACTATTAAAGGACTGGACCATCCAGAGTGGGATGGACGGGGGAGGGGAGAAAGCTAGCAACGTGCAACTTTTGGAGGCAGTTACAGGAGACCAGCGGTGTGCTCCAGACGGAACTGGACCCCCTCCCGGGCTCTCCTTTCACCTGCATATGAGGACTGCAGGGAGAGGGGGACAGGGACTCGGGGGAAACTGAGGAGACAGTGGCAGTAACCCTCCCAGAGGCCTGTCGGAAGACTTCCTCCTTCCTCCACCTCTGACCTGTACGGTCCATGTGACTCCTGAAGGTCCATGGGAAACAAGTCTGCTTCCCTCCCACCAGGAAGGTCCTCTTGGGTAAGACTCCCTTCCCCCTGGAGGGCCTGTCACCCCATTTCCAAGCCAGGCCCCTGCATCCCACCTGACATTGTGCGGAGAGGACAGGAGAATCTTCTGCAGATCCAGACTTGGGTTTCCTAGCCTAGTGTCTCAGAGCTGGGAGGCGCCTCAAGTGTCATCTGGTCCAGAAACATCTGCTTGGGCAGGAGTGCAAAGGGGTAAGTCATCTACTACAGCCCCTCTGCAGGGGGTCCTCTCTATACGTAGACTGATATGCTGGTCCAGGGCGGTGGCAAGGTAAATGTTTGACAGGGAAAGAAAAGTCTCACTTGAAAGAAAAAGTCTGCTGTTCTCAACACTTCGTCCAAGAGGAAAACACTGTGAAGAAGCTGTAAAACTGTTGTCCTTAACAGCTCTGTGGGCTAAGAGGAGAGCCTGCTCAGTCCCCGCACTCCTAAGGCTGGAGAGGACCACACAGACCAGACTTCCCGATGCTCTACGCTCAAGCAAACGTTCCTAAAACAGAAAACAAAAACCAGACACCGCCGAAACGTCCGTGAATAGGTTCCTCCGAGCCAGAATTTTTGAGGAATCACTTAGAACACGTCTGAGTCAGTACCTCCACTCACCTGACTCTGGCATTTCCACTTCATCCACCACACTTTCCAGCACCTCATGGCTGGAAAACTATAAAGTTGTAATCTAACTAAATCTCCTGTTATTATTTAAACCCTTGCCTTTCTCTTTTTGTGCTCGTAAAAAAGTGACTCAACATTAAAAAGACAAATAGCCCAATTTTTAAAAACAGGCTTAAGATCTGAACAGACATTTCTCCAAAGAACAGATGTTAAGTAGCCAGTGAGCAGGTACAAAGATGTTCAACATCATTAGTCACCAGGAAAATGCACATCAGAACCACAGTGAGAGACCATGTCACAGCCACGAGGACGGCTGTAATCAAAAAGGCAATGATTAGTGCTGGTGAGGATGTGGCGAAACTGGAAGCCTCATCTGCTGCTGGTGGGAACGTCCGATGGCGGAGCTGCTGTGGAAAGCACTCTGACGCTCCTCAAAAGGTGACATATGGGGTTACCATATGACCCCAGAATTCCACTCCTAGTTATTTACCCACAGAAGTTAAAACAAGTATCCACACAGACAACTGTACATGGAGGTTTACAGCAGAATCACGCATTCGAGCCAAAATGCAGAAACAACCTGTGTGTCCATGAACTGGTGCAGGGGTATATGGAATGCACAGAATAGCCATACGACGCAATATCATTCAGCTGTAAAAAGGAATGAAGTGCTAATGATGCTATACCATAGGGGAATCTTCAAAACAGTATGCTCAGTTAAAGAGGCCAATCACAAGAGGATGAATATTGGTGTGATTCTATTTAAAAGAAATATCCAGCAGAAGCAAATCCCCAGTTACAGAAAGTAGATTAGTGACTGCCAGGGGCTGGGGGAGAGGGGAAGGCAGAAGGCAGGGGAAGGATGCGTGCGGGGTATCTATCTGTGGACGTGAAAACTGGCCTGGAATTGGAGAGTGGTGATTAGCCACACAACAGCATGAAATATTCAAACCACTGAATTATCCACTTTAAAAGTAGTGAACTTTGTAGCATGTGATTTGTATCTCAATTTTAAAACAATAAATGATCAACCAAAGCATCCGCGCCCAGGGCTTCCTCTCACTTTCTAACCTGGTCCCTTTAGAACTAGAAAGAATCTATCATCACCAACTTGAGCCTCAACAGAATGCAGTTTCTCAGCCTTTTTCTGAATGAAGGCTTTTACTTCTAACCATGAAACGAAAGGAAGGTAACATAAACAGAAGATAACCATGGAGCTGTGGCTGAAATCTTTTAGGACAAGTGCCGTCTGGGTTTTGGACCCACACCCGCCCAGCCCTGAACACCTTCCGCCATTTTCAGGTGACAGAAGCTTGAAGGTGACAGCTGTTAGCTTCATCTCCTCCCTGCTGTCTGCACAGGGTTCTGGGTAAATGCGAAGGGTCAGCTGAGTGAGAAAGAAACAAAAAGGAAAGTCAAAGAACCATCGAGGGCACTCTGAGAAAACATCAGCCTATGGACCCTTTATTCCAGCATACGTTGAAAATTAGGCACATGAAAAACATCTTAGCGCTCTTTAAAGACACACTTGCAAATCTGGGGCCAAAACTAATCAGCTTGTCCCAAGGGCAGTTCAGCTGGGTCACCAGCCCCTCCTCCTGCCCAGACACAACCTAACTGGGCCATGTATGAGCTAAATGCTCATCATGATGGCCCACTTGGGAGGCAGCCCTCCTGCTTCCAGACAAGTCCTACTGAGAAACAGATGGCAAAACCCACTTCCCTAATGGGCCAGCCGCCCTAGACCTGTCTGTCTGCTTTGCGAGAGGAAGATGTAATGTCTACCTTCAGTGTGACAAGTACGCGGGGCCTGGTTTGAATCAGAATTCTGTGATGGATGGAGCAAGTATTTTTACATTAAAGCAAGAAGTTCTTAAAATCATGTCAGCATGCATCCTCACAGCATATTTTGACGCAGATTATCTCCAGTCCTCACACATGAGAAACAAGCCAAGAGGAGACCCACGTGCAGTCTCCCAAACGGACCCTGATAACCGTGTCCCCAGCACAGCACCTGCTGAGAGGCTGTCGGTCGGCCACCAGCTCGGCAGTGCTGGGGAAGAACCCCTGAGCTTGGCCATGCCGCTGCGACCCGGAGCCCTGGGCAAGCATGCTGCTGTGGCATCAGCCTTAGGAGGGCGCGGCTTTCCAGCTCATCCTCTGCCACCTTCATGCAGGGCCAGACAGTGCTGCGAATCAAGTGAAGATCTCTCTGGTCAGACAGATGTGCATTCACACCCCAGCTCTGAGGCTCCCCGCTTATAACCTTGGGCACATTCACATCACTTATTCGAATCTCAGTTTTCTTCTCCACAGACCGGATAGAATAACAGTACCTATGTCCTAAAGTGGTTATGAGGATGGCGTGAGAACACAAAGGGCCCTACTGCCCTGACACACAGTGAATGCTCAGGAAGCATCGGGCGATAAACAGTCCTCCTCCTAACTTCCGGGAGGTTACTGTTAATTACTGGACCCTCAACACTGAGGTTCGGGGAAGGCAATGGCACCCCACCCCAGTACTTTTGCCTGGAAAATCCCATGGACGGAGGAGCCTAGTAGGCTCCAGTCCATGGGGTCGCTAAGAGTCGGACACGACTGAGCGGCTTCACTTTCACTTTTCGCTTTCATGCATTGGAGAAGGAAATGGCAATCTACTCCAGTATTCTTGCCTGGAGAATCCCAGGGACAGGGGAGCCTGGTGAGCTTCCGTCTATGGGGTCGCACAGAGTCGGACACGACTGAAGCGACTTAGCAGCAGCAGCAACACTGAGGTTACTAAAGGCCGTATGGCAACTGCTGAAAACCATCCATTACAATCTCAAAAAACGACAACTTCCTATGGGTCAGTGTAACACATGCCAGTTGAGACCATCAGAAACACTTCTCACCAGCGCCTCAGAGGCAGTGACCTGGCTGTTTCCTCCAGAAGGGCCAAGGACGTGCGGAGGAAGTGGGTGCTGCTGTGGAGGATGGAGCGGGCTGGGAAGGCAGTGCTCAGCATGCAGCTCCCTTTCCCGACCTTGGCTTGCCCCTTGTTCGTTCAGTCACTCAGCAGTTACTGAGTGCCGCCAGGAGCCAAGCATGGCTATCAGGGCTGAGATGCAAAAATGAAAAACTCAAGTCTCCACAATTACATCCCAACAGAGACTCAGCGAACACAGAAACAGCTGTCAGACGGTGCTACCTACTGTCCTCTGAGGGAAAAGGTACAGAAGTGTCAGGAGAAAGGGACCATTTAGCTAACGTGATCAGGAAAAGTTCTCTGAGGATTAGGTGACATCCAAGCAAAGACCCAAACAGAAGGCAGTGGGAGACCAAGTCCTGTGGCTCCTGAGGCAGGAGGGTCCAGGCGGCAGGCGCAGAAGGGAGGGGCGTGGCAGGTGGCGGCAGCTGCAGGGGCGCCAGCTCAGGGGGCCTTCAGCGCACAGAGAGCTGGGTCTCATTCTCCTACCGGCTCTAAGCAACAGTGAGCCCCAATCTGACTCAGGATTTAAAAATTCTCTCTAGCTGCTGTGCAGAGAAGACTGCAGGGCACGGGGTGGTGACGTGGTAGGAATTATGTTGGATTTGCTATTGTGGGAACAGTGAGAACAGGCCAGACTCTGGATATATTTTAAAGACTCTGCCAATTATATATATAGGCCATTTCTCTCACTAACTGCCCCCGAATCCTTGAGTTCCCAACAGGAGCTGGAAGTGATATCACTAATCTGGGCAGGCAGGTTTTTCCAGCTTCCGGTTGCTATGGAAACCTTCCTGAAAGCAGCCATCTGGAAACTGGCTGAAGCAGCCAGGTCACTGGTGGCCCTGCCGTTGTCACAGGGGTACTAAGAGGCAGAGACTTTTGAACAGCAAAGAATATCCTGGAAGCAGATTAAAACACATAAATGCAATTCTTAAAATTACCTTTTGATCCAGTAATATTCTCCTGGAAACTTATCTTAAGGAAATAATTCAATAGAAGCGAAAAAGTATGTGCATGAAACGGTCTACTTCAGCATCATCTATACAACAAAAACATGAGAACAATTTATATGTCAAATATTATAGGAATTAATAAGATCTGGGTATATTGACACGGTAAAATGTGATATAATCATTTCATATTCCAGTTACGGACTTCTGCTTCTGGCCGAGATGGAGCTATAAGGAATTGGATTTACTTTCCCAACCCAAACAGCTAAAAAGCCAGAAAGATACACGAAACTATGGCTTCCAAACGCTGGACGGACAGGCCGCACAGGACAGTGAAGCCGGGGAGAGACAGGACAATTGAACTGAGCCCTGTGACCACCTGGAGAGAGTCTGCAGTCAGGACTGGGCACCCAGGAGGGCCGAGGAGCTGCTGAGAGCTAAAAGCCACCAAAGCAGCCTGAATATGTAGACCGGAGACCTGCAGAGATAACTCCAGAAATCTGCGGACAGCACCCTCAAATCTTCAGTGAAGTAAGAGTGAGTGAGTGAGTGTGAGTGTGTGTGAGTATGTGTGAGTGTGTGTGTGTGTGTGTCCATCCCAAGGTTTGGAAGAGAGCCACCTGCAAGGAATGTGAGGAATAATACCTGAAGCTCACCCTACTGAGTCATCGTGATTATATTTCCTTTTCAGAAATTGTGGAAGGAAATTCACTTAAATTTTAAGAACTTTTCATCTATGTTCATAAAGAAGGCTTGATTGTAGTTTTCTTTCCTAGTAACACCTTTCTTGGGTTTGCTATCAGGATGGTATCCACTTTATAGAATGACTGGGAATTAGTCCCTCCTCCTTCATTTTAAGGAAAAGACTGTGTAGAAACTGGCACTATTTCTTCCTCAAATGTTGAAATAAAATCACCAATCAAGTCTCCGGTGCCCGGAGTTTCCTTCATGGAAAAATTTTCAACTATAATTTTTTAATAGGGATAAGGCTATTCCAATTATCTATTTCTCTTGAGTGAGCTTTGATGGTTTGTGTACTTTCAAGGAATTTGACTATTATCCAAGTTGCTGAATTGAGTCCAAAGTATGCAGAAGAAAAAAACAAACAATAAAGATAACCACAAAAATCAATACAATAGAAAACCAAAAAGAGAGAGAAAAATCAATGAAACCAAAATCTGTTCCTCGGAAATCAATAAAATCAAACTGATCAGACTGAACAGGAAAACAAGACACAGATTACCAGTATTATCAGGAATGGAAGAAGATACACTACTATAGGCCCTGTAGGCATTAACAGGGTAATAAGAGAATATCCTGAACAACTTCTGCCAGTAAGTTCTACAATGCAAAAAATTAATACCATCATGACCAAGTAGACTTTATCTTGGGAATGCAAGATAAATTGTTTAATATTAAAAAAAAAAAAAAAAAAAAAAGTTGTTTAATATTTAAAAATCAATGTAATTCAGTATATCAACAGACTGAAGAAGAAAAACTATATGATTATCTCAATAGATGCAGAAGAAACATTTCACAGAAGTCAACATCCATTCATGATAAAAACTCTCAATGATCTAGAAACAGAGGAAACTTTCTTATCCTAATAAAAGGCATCTACAAAAATCCTACAGTTAATATCATATGTAAAGATAAATGCCTGAATGCTGTCCCCCTAAGATTGCGAACAATGAAAAGATTCAACATAATGCCAATCAAAGTCCCAGTAGGATATTTTGCTAAAACTGACAAACTGATTTTAAAAGCTAAATGGACAGGTAAAAGAATAAAAATACTCAAAATATCAATAATTTAAAAAAGCAGAAAGTTGGAGAATTCACACTACCTGATTTCAATACTTACTATAAAACTATTGGGTTGACCAGAAAGTTCATTCAAATTTGTCCAGAATACATTATGGAAAAACCTCAATGAACTTTCTGGCCAACCCAACACACGCAGTACTGGGTGACACTGGCAAAAGGAAAGACAGGGATCAATGGAACAGAAGAGGCGATGCAGCAGCAGACCCATTCATGTGGTCAGTTCAAGTGGTGAATTGATTTGTGCTCCCCATAAAAAGGTATATTGAAGTTCCATTCCTTGGTACCTCAGAATATGACCTTATTTGGAGAATGGGTCTTTGCTGATTTAACCAACTTAAGATGACCTCATTAAGGTGAGCCCTAATCCATTATATCTGATGTCTTTTAAAAAGGGGGAATTTGGACACAGATATAAGAGAGAGATGATATGAAGAGATGGAAGAACACCACGTGAAGCACAGACTGGAATTATGGTGCAATAAGTCAAAGGACGCCTGGGGTTACTAGAAGCTGGAAGAAACAAGGAAGGAGCCTCCCCTACAGGTTTCAGAGTGAGCATGGCCTTGCTGACACCTTGATTTCAGATTTCTGGCCTCCAAAACTGAGACAATATTACTGTTGTTCTAAGTCACTCGGTTTGTGATACTTTATTATGGCAGCCCTATGCTATGCTATGCTAAGTCACTTGGAAAGTAATTAATTTTCAACAAAAATACAAATGCAATTCAATGGAGAAAGGACAGTCTTGTCAACAAATGGGCCTAGAAAAACTACTACAAAACTTCTAAAAGAATGGACTTCCCTAAGTAGTCCGGCGGTTGAGAATCCGCCTGCCAGTGCAAGAGACACAGGCTCAACCCCTGGTCGGAGATGATCTCACATGTCATGGAGCAATTAATGCTGTGTGTCACAGCTGTTGAAGCCTGTGCACCCAGAGCCCAGGGTCCACAACAAGAGACGCCTGTGTGCCACAACTACAGAAAGTCCACACACAGCTACGAAGAGCCAGTGCAGCGAAAAAAAAAAAAAAAAAAAAATTTCTAGAACAGGAGAAAATCTTGTGATCTTGGTTACGCCAAGATTTCTTAGCTATTACACTAAAAGCATGATATATAAAAGAAAACATTTGATTAAATTAGATTATCAGAAGCCACAGATGGTAGAAACTATGTCCACATCACACATTTGATAAAGAACACGTAACCAGAGTATAAGGAATTCTCAAAACTCAGTAAGCTAGAAACAAACAATCCAATTTAAAAAAGAAAATGGGCAAAAGATTCGAACAGGAGCATTACCAAAGATACAAAGATGACAAACATCCAGAAAGATACACAACACCCACGAGTCATTAAGGAAGGCAAATTAAAACCACAATGAGATTATACCACACACACATTACATAGCTAAATTAAAAAGCAAACCACCACCACCACCTGACAACATCAAGTGCTGATGAGGATTCAGAGCAACTAGTGTTCTCACTCATTGCTGGTGGGAATGCAAAATTTTGGAAGAGCGTTTGGCAGATTCTTATAAAGTTAGACATATAGTTAACCATATAACCCAACAAACCCATTCCTAGGTATGTTTATCTAAGGGAAATGAAACTTTTATTTACACAAAAACCTGTGTGAAAAGGTTTGTGGCAGCTGCGACTGCCAGACTCTGAAAATGCAAATATCCTTTAACTGGTAAATGGATGGATAAAGAATTGTGGTACATCTATATAAATAAAAAACTACTGAACACTCAACACAGATGAATTTTTTTTTTTAATTTTTACAGTAGGCCCTTGTTGATTACCTAGTTTAAATACAGCAGTGTGTACCCATCAACCCCAAACTCCCAATCTATCCCTATCCTCCAGTCTCCCTCATTCTCTAAATATACAAGTCTGTTCTGTAAATAAGTTCATTTGTATCATTTTTTTTAAAGATTCTGCACATAAGCAGTATCATGTATTTGTCTTTCTCCATCTGACCTACTTTACTTAGTATTATAATCTCCAGGTCCATCCAAGTTGCTGCAAATGGTATTATTTCATTCTTTTTTAGGGCTGAGGAGGATTCCATTGTATATATAAACCATGGCTTTATCCATTCATCTTTCAATGGACATTTAGGTTATTTCTATGTCTTGGCTACTGTAAATAGTGCTGCTATGAACACTGGGGTCCTCCTATCTTTGCAAATTAAGGTTTTCCCAAGGCATATGCTTCAGGAGTGGGATTGCTAGATCATGAAGATACTATATTTAATTTTTTAAGGAACCTCAATACTGTTTTTCCATAGAGGCTGCATCAATTTACATTCCCACCAACAGTGCAGGAGGTTTCCCTTTTCATCACACCCTCTCCAGCATTTATCACTTGCAGCCTTTTTAAAGATGGCCATTATGACTGGTCATATCTTTTTTCCTTCTCATTGTATTCATGGGATTCTAAAGGCAAGAATACTGAAGTGGTGTGCCATTCCCTTCTCTAGTGGACCATGTTTTGTCAGGCTCTGACTAGAAGAGACATATCCTTCAGCCACTCCAGGCAGCCAGACAACATGCCAGTGCCCGGGTTGCCCCACTGCTGGTTCTGGTTGAGGATGCAACCTTCACCAGGCGTTGGCCAACATGCTGCCTGGGTTTCCAGTGGTCATGCACAGAGGTGAGAGCTGGACAATAAAGAAGGCTGAGCACTGAAGAATCGATGCTTTTGAACTGTGGTGCTGGAGAAGACTCTTGAGAGTCCCTTAGACTGCAAGGAGATCCAACCAGTCCATCCTAAAGGAGATCAGTCCTAAATATTCATTGGAAGGACTGTTGCTAAAACTGAAGCTTCAATACTTTGGCCACCAGATGCAAAGAGCTGACTCTCTGGAAAAGACCCTGATGCTGGGAAGATTGAGGGCAGGAGGAGAAGGGGACAACAGAGGATGAGATGGTTGGATGGCACCACTGAGTCGATGGACAGCAGTTTGAGCAAACTCTGGGAGTTGGTGAAGGACAGGGAAGCCTGAGTGCTGTAGTCCATGGGGTCACAAAAAATCGGACACGACTGAGCAACTGAACAGGTTCATTGGAAGCAGAAGCCTGGAGCAGGTGCTGGGGAAGGACCAGCTCCAGTTCAGCGGCATCACTGACTCAATGGACGTGAACTTGAGCAAACTCCAGGAGAGAGTGAAGGACAGGCAAGCCTGGTGTGCTGCAGTTCATGGGGATGTAAAGAGACACAACTTGGCAACGGAACAATTCTGACTGGTGTGAAGTGATACCTCATTGTAGTTTTGATTTGCATTTCCCTAATAATTAGTGATGTTGAGCATCTTTTCAGGTGCCTACTGACCATCTGTCTGTCTTCTTTGGAGAAATATCTATTTAGGCATTTTGCACATATTTGATTGGGTTTTTGTTGTTGTTGTTGTTATGAAGTTGTATGAGCTGTTTGCATATTTTGGAAAAAATTAAGCTCTTTTCAGTCACACCATTTGCAAATATCTTCTCCCATTCCGTAGGTTGTCTTTTCATTTTATTTAGATGTCCTTTACCGTGCAAAAGCTTGTAAGTTTCATTAGGTCCCATTTGTTCATTTTTACTTTTATATCTTTTGCCTCGGGAGCTAATAAAACATTGGTACAATTTATTAGAGAGCTTTAATTTTTAATGGTGAGGGTGGAAGTCTAACCGGGAACAGAAGAAAAATGCAGTAGATCATGAAGATGTGATTTCAGCCATTTAAAATGTATTTAATACATACACATTGAAGGTAATATAAAAAGAATATGCCTGGGTTAAGTGGTAGGAGTATGGGACATATTCATTTTGATCTTAAATGTTCTCTTTTTTGAAAAAGTACAGAGGTATTGTGTTTAAAAATAATTACACCACATCAAAACATTTGTACACAATGTTTGTACACAAACATTTGTACATTTGAACATTTGTACACAAATGTTCACAACAGCATTATTTATAATAGTCCGGAAGTGGAAACAATTCAAACGCCCATCAAGTGATGAATGGAGGAACAAAATGTGGTATCCAATACACTGGAATCAAGCACTGACACGTGCCGACGCGGAGGAGCTCGCCAGGCTCCTCCGTCCCTGGGATTTCCCAGAGAAGAACACTGGAGTGGGCAGCCATGTCCTCCTCCAGGCGCTCTTTCTGATTCAGGGATTGAATCTGGGTTTCCTGTGAGCCACCTGGGAAGCCCTGGTATATCTATACATTGGAATACATTCTTCTTCCTAAAAACGAATCACATATTAACACGTGTGCCAACATGGTTGAACCTTGAAAACATGCTCAGTGAAAGAAGTCAGTCACAAAAGACCACACAACATTATATAAACTGCTCAGAATAGGCAAAGCCAGAGAGACAGAAGGTAGAGGGGCTGCCAGGAGCTGGAGGGAGGGGGAAACAGGAAATTACTGCTGGTGGATATGCAGTTTCTTTTGGAGTGATTAAAGTGTTCTGGAATTAGACAGTAATGGTTACACAAAAGTGAATACACTGAAAACCTCTGAATTGTATACTTTAAAAGGGGGTAACTTTCATGGTACATGAATTATATCTCAATTTTAAAAGACCACAGTTTAAGTACAGAACACTGAGGAATAAAAATGTGTTCCTGTGTTTTCTGAGGTCCACAAATGAAGCCTGAACTTACACCAGCTATGCAGTTTCTTATCTTGCCTTCCTCCTCCTCCTTCCCTCTCAATATTACTTATCACCTCAAGTATCCATCTTCAATGTTCATATAAAACCAAAGAGAGCAAATGTGAAAAAAAGGTGCAAACTATTAGACACAGTTTATCTGTAACCGTGAAAAGAACCCCTTTCTTTCTCATTTATAACTAAAGTGAAAGTGAAGTCGCTCAGTTGTGTCTGACTTTTTGTGACCCCATGGACTATAGCCCACCAGGCTCCTCCCTCCATGGAATTTTCTAGGCAAGAATACTGGAGTGGGTTGCCATTGCCTTCTCCAGGGGATCTTCCCAACCCAGGGATCGAACCTCGGTCTCCCGCATTGGGGGCAGAAGCTTTACTGTCTGAGCCACCAGGGAATCCCAATTATAACTAACACTTCACTAAAACTGCTCAGCATGAATCTCACTTCTTAGCAGCAGCTGTGAAGTCAGGAACTCCCTGAGCTGCTAAAAGGTAAAGTCCGTCATTTTTCAAGTTACTGTAACAAGACTTCCCTCAAAGGTCTAAGTAATCACTGGAAAAAGAACTGACAACACTTAGAAACCAGATTTTCAAGGTTATTTTTTTTTTAAGGCTAAACAAAATCCCCAGGTATCTGCCTTCACATGGGGCTGTAGTAGCTTTCCACTATAGTGATGTGAAATACTTTCCCTAAAGCAAAAGCTACTAAAAGCAGTTTAAAGGAAAAGAGATACTTATAAACCAGGAGACCAGAAAAGTACATCAATTTGCAAGACAAGGGGGAAGAATGCTATTTCTGAATCACTTGTACAGAAATGCTCCCCCGTCCCCTGAGTTTTCTCCGCAGCCTGGACGTTTACTTGGTCTCCTCCCACACTTGAGCTAGGGTCAGGGGGGACATGGGCTGTCAGAGCCAGCAGCTCAGGTGCGCTTCTTCCCAACACTCGGCACTTTGCTCTTTCCCACTGAGAACACGGAGGACAGACTTAAGTGGTAGCGGGACAAATGTAAGCTACAGGTCAGAGGACAATCTCGGCAGCATAAACACAGTCACTGGTTTATACTATGGGAAGGGAAGTTTGGGACTCTCCTCTGACCTTTGTAATTATACTAACACAATGACATTAACAGAAATCAAATTTTAAAAAATTCTGCCACAAGTTTGCCTATTCAGTAAGTCACATTTTCTTCCTTCCTCTCCTTTTTTTTTCTACATATAGTTTCTTATATTTTAGATTTTGAAATATTTTTATCTGCTGAACATTAAATTATCATTTCCCCAGTAATTATGCAGTCTTTGTTCTGTAATTTACTAATGTAGTCACTTTTTGATACAATATTTAGGCACGCAACAGCAATTTTTGTACTAAAAACAGTGTTGTGAGGAACTTGACCTTTGAAGATTTTTTTAAATGAAGTTAATGCATCTGTTATTCTCCAATTAAAAATAAAAATAAAATATAAAATGTATGTGTTGTGCTTAGTCGCTAAGTCCTGTCTCTCTGTGATCCCATGGACTATAGCCCCCCAAGCTTCTCTGTCCATGGGGATTCTCAAGGCAAGAAAATTGGAGTGGGTTGCCATGCCCTAAAAATGTGTCTTTTCTACTTTATAGTGTCAGTTTTGTAAAACAGAAATAAGGACTAGATTAAGAATTATTGGCTAGAGTTTAATATGATCCCCACTTGAAGCAAGGTAATTAACCTAATGACCCCTAAAGTGAACCTAAAATTTTATAATATTATAATAATAGCACAGTGGAAAATTACTATTTTAATAGTTGGCTCCAGACTGCTTCCCAGAGACAAGGTTTACCTCTGTTTGGGAAAATATTCTGATAAGCTCCTTAAAGGTGGAAGGTAAACCCTGAAGATGCAGATTAGAAAAGGAGAGATCTATCAATTAATGGAAATTTGGAGGTAGGGGAGAAGAGAAAACAGGGGTTATGGAGGGGAAGGGACAGAGTCCAGGAATGGGTAGGAGCTGCCTCCTTCAGGACAGAGCAACCCACAAGACATTATCACGCTGCATGTCTGGAAGCAGCGAGGCCTTGGGGGTGGACCAAATGCCTCTTAAGAAAGAGGCAATCCAAAGTCCAATTTAAGTTATGGTCTTAATTGCAAGGTATCGTCCCTTTGTCTTCCATACCGTCAGTAAAGCCTGCTCTACTCATAAGATCCTTAACTGTGGGGGAAATCTAAGAAAGGGTCTGGAAGTAGGGGCAATAATGAAAACCTGGTGAAGGGTGCTGGCCTTCTCACATAACAAGGGATGCAGGACTTACGTCCATTTTATTGACATTTCAAGATAAGTGATTTAGACTGATAATGTATGTAATGCAAGTTTTATTAGCTTATTTCTTTGGCATATAAAGTAACTACTTTTATATAACTTTTATTTCTGCAAAAACACAAGCGACACTTCAGCAGTACTACAGAGTTTAGTTCCCTGACTCTACAGTATTGTTCCCTCACCTTAAATGAGCACCATCAGTGGTTCTCAAAGTACAAGTATATTGGAATCACCTAGAGGGCTTCTTGCAGTGTGGGAGACCCAGGTTCAATCCCTGGGTTAGGAAGATCCTGGAGGAGGGCACAGCAACCCATTCCAGTATTCCTGTCTGGAGAATTCCATGGACAGAGGAGCCTGGTGGGCTACAGTCCATGGGGTCAGAAAGAGTTGGACATGACTGACTATCACTTCAAAAGGCTTCTTACGACCCAGGTTGCTGAGGCCAACTCACAGAACTTTGATTCTGCAGATCTGGGTAGGGCTTAAGAAGTTGCTGGGTGATACTGATGCTGCTGGTCCAGGAAATACACTGTGAGAATCGCTGAAGTCCACCTGTTACAGTTTTTTTGAATTTTAGTTCAGATGTGCCTCCTCTAATGGCTTCCCTTCCACCTTCCATGCCCCCTTCCTTCTTTCTCCGACAGAATTAATCACTGTATATACTACTATTGTTGTTGTTTCAGTCACTAAGTCGAATTGGACTCTTTTTGCAATCCCATGGACTGTGTAGCCCAGCAGGCTCCTCTGTCCATGGGATTTTCCAGGCAAGAATACTGGAGTGGGTTCCCATTTCCTTCTCCAGGGGATCTTCCCCACACAAGGATTGAATCTGAGTCTCCTACAGTGGCAGGCAGATTCTTCATCACTGAGCCACCTGGGAAGCCCACAGCCTACTGTTTCTAATTTCATACTGCAGGTGTATTGTGATTTCTGGATGTACTACCTATCTGATGTAGGACAGAGCCCAGCGCCTGACCTGTAGCAGGGAGTGGACTGTTTGATGAATGGAGGTGACACTAAACTCCTGGAAGATTCCCCACAAATAACAAGCTCCTTTTTAAGTTCTTGGGCTTGGCCCTTTCTGTTCCTGCTGCTTGTAATGCCTCCACTCCACCTGACTTTTCATTACTCAAGGCTCTGCTCAGGCACTTCCTCCTCCAGGAAGCTTCCACCACCCACCTTGCTTCTGGTCTGTGTCAGATGCCCCTATTTTTCTCTAATATAACCTATCTATATCATATTTATCTTAATAATAGCCACCATTCACTGCAAGCTTTCTAATGCAATAAGCAAGGTTGGATTAAAACCTTTAGAGGCTCTTCCGTCCAGCAATTCCCACTTCTGGGAATTTATCCTGTACTTAAGAAATGTGACTCATACCAGGTAACTCCCTACAGCACGGTTTGTGGCAACAAAACTTTAGGTGGTAAAATATTAGAAAACCTAAATTTCCATCAGCAGGGAATCAATTAGTTAAATAAACTAGTACATCTATATAATGAAATAGTGTGTAGCTATGAAAAAGGATGGGTTAGCTATCTGTGCAATGATAGGGACTGATCTCTGAGAGACATTGCAAAATAAATAAATCAAGCAGAAAAACAGTGAGAGGAATGGTAAATAGTTGTGCAGGAAAAGGGAGGAAATTTTCACATAAATACAAGGCTGTACGTGAGAGGAACTAAGTAGCAGATTTTTTTTACTTAGTAACCTTTTGTACTTTTGAATCCTGAACCATTTTAATGTGTTACCTATTTAAACAAATAGGGCTAAACATAAAAAAAAGGCCTTCAGATAGCTATAGAATAAAAAAGATTGGGGTGCTCCCTATTTAATTCAACATAAAAAATGAGTATGAGGAAGTTCAACAATACTCACAATCTTTTCCAAGATGACTTTTGCTATATTAAATGAAATGCCCAGTGTCAAGTTCTTTCCATTTTCTCTGTTTTGCCTCTGCTTTATTAGTGCTCAGCACAGGCCTGGTGTACTAAAGGGTCACTGCTGCTGGGCATTAGATCCACAAAGACATTTCAGTTCTTACCACACGTGATCTCTTAGTAGCAGTAGCATGCCTTGCAGTAACCTCTTCCTTCTTCCCAAAGCACTCACTTTCCAGGGTCAGTGTCATAACCTCAGGGCTTCCTCTGGTCCTTCCAGCTTTCCTTCTTAAGTCTCCTTTCCCAGTTTCACCTCCTCTGCTGATTCTTAAGGTGCCTTAATGGTCGGTCCTAAACCCTCCCTGGTTCCCTGCACCCTGGCTTATTCTTGGCTTCATTTAACATCTACAGACAGATGACGCCAATTTCTATCCCCAGGACACCTTGTCTCTGAACTTCAGGCTGGCATGTCCAGCTGCCCACTGGGGCGCTCCTCCACATCCTTCAAATTTACTACACTCCAGAACAAGTGGTCAGCTCCCTTGGAAACCCTGCCTCAGGAAGCTGGCATCACTGCATAGCCACCACTCCTTTCTCCAGCTGGACCTGGGCATTGAGGTCCATGGAGTCCCGGTCTCCCCATCTCCACCTCTGAGGCCTTTCCTGATGTTTTCTGAAGCTTCCTTTTTCTCTTTAACCTGCTGCTGCTTTTCAGTTGGGGCTGTGGTCATTTCTCCCTGTCACAGTTACTGTAAGACTCCCACAGGATCTCTCTCTCTAGTCTTGCCCCCTGTCCTCCACACCCCATCTACTCTCCACCTTGCACAGAAATCCTTTTAAATGCAACAATTTCCTTCTCTCCTTTAAAACTCTTTCTTCCCTTGAATTTTTTGGGAAAAACCCGCATTTGTTAACTTGGCTTATGAGACTGCATGACCTAGTAGTCCCCGCTGGCCATTCCAGCCTCATCTCTCAGCCCTTGACACGCGTGTGATGCTCTGCCCATAGCACCCTTCTTTCAGACCTCGGAACCCACCGCTTTCTCCTAGGGCAGGCTGCTAAATGAAGCAAGCACCAAAATACGGAAAGAAAGCCGCAAGACTTGAGCCCCATCAAACATCATGGTAAAGAGGTTAGTGGCGCTAATCTAGAACTGGCTCCCCTCTTCTAGTCACCCCAATCATGCTTGTTGAAAACACGTTTATTATTCACATTATTCTTCATCTGTCTAGTAAATAAAGACATCCAAAATTCTCAGCTGCCTCTTCCCAAACTGGCATTAGCAAAAGAGCAAAACGACCTAGTAAACAACCCCATTCTGCGCTCCACTCCCACAGGCTTACAGCTGGGCTGCTTCCTCATCCCTGAGTCAATATTTGTTTTGTGACCACAGTTAGTGTTCCTTTAGGCAAGATTTAGTCCTGACTGCGCAAGGTAGAGATCAGACTGAAACAGAAGAGGGAAGCAGGATCCTCCCTCCAGAACTCCGCAAGCCTAGGCATACCGTCCCCTTCCTGCACAGCAGCACCAGGTACCTGAGGCTCTCCTGTGCTGACTCCACAGCAGGCCCACTCTCTCCAGGTCCTCTTGTAAACTAACCACCCAGGGTCATCTGGGCACTTCCCTGGGTACCTCCCAGGATCATTCCCCTAAGATTTACGGCCTGGAAGCACCTGGACTGTGGCAAGGAAGAGAGAATCAAGGTAGTGCATGGATCTTGTCAGTCCCACCACCAGGGCTGGGGAGCAATACCTGCCTTAGAAGTAAAATGAAGTAAATTAATGGGTAGCTAACCTTAACTCAACATTCAGGTAGCTCTAGAAATATGTAGACAAGAGTTTTTGAGAAAAATAAAGCTCCTTGAGGGCTGATTGGCAAAAAAAAAAAAAGGGGGGGACACAAAAAAATTTTAAGCTTTGTAGGGCACCCCACTCCAGTACTCTTGCCTGGAAAATCCCACAGACGGAGGAGCCTGGTAGGCTGCAGTCCATGGGGTTGCTAAGAGTCAGACATGACTGAGTTACCTCACTTTCTCTTTTCCCTTTCATGCATTGGAGAAGGAAATGGCAACCCACTCCAGTGTTCTTGCCTGGAGAATCCCAGGGACAGGGAAGCCTGGTGGGCTGCTGTCTATGGGGTCACACAGAGTCGGACACGACTGAAGTGACTTAGCATAGCATAGCATAGTATTAACATAGAAGCTTAGGCCACTTAAAAGGAACAAATCATAAATTTAGTTAACGAAATCTCTATTCCTCATATAATCAAACCACAGAATTCAAATAACTAAGTCACTTATTTAGCCATACCACCTGTATCAATACAGGGAATTTTTCATTTGCAGAGATGAAAACACCTCCCTACTAACTTTAATGTATGGTAATCTAGTCCTATGTACTTTGTGGCAGTCAGCAGACAGAGGTCATTAGAGGGGAGAGAGAATGAAAGAAAGAAAAATAACATTTGTTAGCATTTACCCAAACTTGCTAAGCACTCTTCATTTTCAACTTGAGGAAACCGGGGCGCAGAGAGGTTAAGCATCTTGCGTCAAGCACCAGTGAGTCAGAAGTGACTCCTAAGTGGCCCCTCTCTACCACACCGGCTGGCACAGCTGAGTCGTCAGTTCTGCAGCACAGTGTTCTGGGAAGACCTCGAAGCCACTTGTGTGCGTGTAAGAATGTGCACCTTGACTTGGGCATAGAGTCCAGGGGGAGCCAGGCAGGGTCAAAACATGACATTTGCTGAACTGTACTAAGAAACATAAAGTTCTTTTTTCAAAGCTTTTTTTTTGGTTGCATCATGCGGCCTGTGGGATCTAGTTCCCCGACCAGGAATTGAATCCATAGCCCCCACAGGGGAAGCATGGAGTCTTAATCAGTGAACCACAGGGGAGCCCTGAGAAACAGAAATTTTCGTGAAAATTCCAAATTCAATACAAATTAGGAGAGAATCCCCATACTACAATCTGCACCTACACTTAAAGATCATTAGCTTCTTTAGTATCGGGTGTGGGACAAACACTCTTAAAACAGTCACGGATGATGCAGTTAGAAGAATCCTTTGCATTCATCTCCCTCTTACTTTTTTCAAAAGAAAGAAACTGCGGCCAAAGAGGTCAAAAGACTAATTTAAAGCCATACAGTAGTGACACAGCTGGACCAGAAGCGAAATCTTCTATTTTTACTACCCCGCCTCAAACTGAATGGAAAACTTGGGAACGACTTGGGAACAGGCAAAATGGATTATACTCAGATCAGCAGCAGCAGCATCGGAAATTCTGGGAAAGATGTCAGAGGAAGTTGTCATCCTGCTGTTGTAAAACAGGTTAGGCAGACCATACCTGTCCTGCCTTTAATGGACTGCCTTCCATTAAATAATCTGCAGTGTTTTGGGCAGCTCTGTATATCTCATACTTAACACTGCCGATTTCAACAACCAGGTCCACATACTAACGCCTACATCATAGGAAATGACGTGACCATCACGACCATGTTGAGCCGACACTGACAGTGGCCTTGTCCAGCTCCACACAAGTCCTCCTCAGGCTCTGCCCATGCTCCTCTTGTCATGACCAGGAAACGAGCTACACGAGTTACTTATCTTCCCTGTTGCTCAGCAACTTCATTCCTCTCCAGCTGACCTGGCAGATGCTTCCTCAGAGCTTTCACGCCTTTCCCATGTTTCTCCAGGCCCACCACGGCTTCCTGCTGCCAGCGTTCCCAGCTCATGGCCTGGTTGCCAGCCTTCACAGAGCTGTGGTCCCTAGGCTTAGCTTCCTCAACGTCCTCCTTCGCCCAGTCAACACTGCTCCGTCTTTTCACCTTTTCCTCTTTCACCTGTCCTCTCCTCTTGGGGGAAGAAGTAGCCTCCCTCTCTTCCCGGGTTGACTCCTCCACCCACAAGACCTTTCAGTCCACCTCCTTGACAGCATCTTCAATCTCTTTCGCCTCTCCACTGGCTTCACGTCTGGTCCACACAGTACTCAGATCTCCTGTATCCTTAAGTAGAACAAACCACAACAAAGCCGCTCTCCCTGGATCCACTCAAGTCTGCTCCTTCTCTCTTTTTCCCTGCCTCACTGCCATAGTTTCAAAAGCAGACTAGAATTCTGCTCCCTCACCAGTCAGCCCATACTTGAAGCTTCTCCTCGTACCACCTAGACTTTCTAAGGTTTCCAGTGGTTTCCTTGTCACCATATGGAATCCTCTTCCTTTGGCCTCATTTCCTTAAACTCCCTGCAGGATTTGAATCTGCTGACTTACATGGGTTCCTTGAAGCTGCTCTCCTAGGACACTGACTACACGGGTTATTTTTCTCTACTTGCTTCTAGCCAGGCTCCTCTTCTTCCCCCAGACTCCCCCAAAACATTCCCCAAATCGGTCTTCTCTTTTATAATCCACTCCTAATGGATTACTACTGGGGAATCCATTTCTGTCCCTATTGGGGATTCAGCTCTCACTGCCATACAGATAAGCTATAAACCTCTATCTGTAGTCATGACGACAGTCCTGCTATCTCCAACTTCCTGCTGTTGGATGACTTCAGCTGACTTATCCCATAACACATCAAATCTGTATTTCTCACACAAATCTATTTTTATTCCATCCCAGATGATTCTTTCGATTTTCTCTATTTCTCCTTCAGGACACTCATATTCTACTTTAGGGTAATTTCTGGCTCCTATGTTTCTTTTGTTCCCAACACTGACTGAGTTGCAAAGTCTATTGATTTTATCTTTAAAATATTTCTAGGCATCTCTTTCCATTGCCATGACCCAGACCCAGCCACTTTTCGGAGCCACTGTAAAAGTCTCCTAACAGGTTTCTGCGCTTCCAGACTCTCCCTCCATCCATTCATGTTAAACAAACACTAGACTAATATTTCCTGAAGCACAGCCCCAATTATCTGGTTCTCTCCTCATCTTCTTCAGTGTTCCCCAATCTACCTGTTGGCTCGGCTCTTGTTTTCCCGTCACATACCCTCCCTGCTGGTATCCACAGTGCTTCCTCTGCTTAGAAAGCCACCTCCCATTTCCAAATGTCCACAGTCTACCAGTCTTACAGTGCTCAGCTTAAATGACACTCCTCTGAAACTTTCCCTAGTCCTTTCTCTCAACATTTATGTTTTGTGTTGAGGAGCTATTCATTCATTCAACATACATTTACCGAGTGCTGACTGAGTGCTGACTATGTGCCAGGCAGTGTTCTAAGTGATGAGCAATGATCAAAACAGATAAAAGTCTTTTTTTTCCAGGGTCTGGCATTCTAGAGGGGAAACAGGTGATTAAAAAATAAGAAACCACTGGACTTCCCTGGTGGTACAGTGGTTGAGAATTTGCCTGCCAATGCAAGGGACACGAGTTCAATCCCTGGCCCAAGAAGATTCTACAAGCCTCAGAGCAACTAAGCCCATGGGGCACGTCTACTGAAGCCCCTGAACCCTAGAGCCTGTGTTCCCCAACAAGAGAAGCCACAGCCATGAGAAGCCTGCATACCACAACGAAGACAGTTCCCACTCGCTTTAACTAGAGAAAGCCTGCAAGCAACCAAGATCCAGTGCAACCAAAAATAAATAATTAAAAAAAAAAAAAAAACCACACTGAATGCCAGGTGATGAGTATCACTACAGAGTAAAATGAATCAGGAAAGGGACCAGGCAATTTCGAGAAGCTGCTACTTTAAAGCAGGTGTTCAGGGAAGGCTCAATGAGAAGGTGATGTGAAGGACGTAAGGTGCTGGGTGAAGCAGGGGTGTGAGGCGGAGACAAAAGGAAACCAGGCTGGCACTGTGGGGAAAGGCAAGACCAGTCTGTTCTAGAACAATCTCTAGGGCCCAGAGTCTGGAGACTTAGATTTCAATCACAGAATCATTATCTCAGAATTGAGGAGAACTTTACAGATTATTTAGTACAACTACCCATTAGATTATTAAACACCTTTATTACATCTCAGGTATCCATCTTGTCACCGCTTCCTCACCTTAAGTGGGCATATTACTAATATACAGGATGGTTGTGAAGACTGAGTTAATATATATAAAATTCTAGAACTATGCCAAGTCTATGATAAACACCCAATAAACACTAGCTATTATTGAGTGGTGACAGTAGGAGTAACAACCCTAATTTTAGAGATGAGCAAAATGAGGCATTGGGAAGTTATATTACTTGTGTTACGTTTTCAAAGTTTAAAGTGGTAGAGCCAGAATTTGAACTTTATTGTAGGTGCTAATTACTACATCCTACTGACTTCAAAAGTGGAACAAAAGGTGGTATTTGGACTTTAACCCTATAACCTCAAGTCACACAAATTAAGGATATTTACAAATGAAACTCAAACACAAGAAGAGGGAAATCATCTGTTGCCGCGTGTCTTTAGAATATTAGTTGGGAGGCTAACTAGATATCGAGGAAGGCCAGAACAGTTGTATGATTTTGTTAAGGAAAAAAAAAAATCTATTAGCCCTAATTGGAAATCAAGCCTTGCCCAAGAATAAGCCTGCTAATAACTGGGTTGGTGCTTTCAATCTCATTTTTCATGTTACTCTTACTGGTAAAGGTAAGTAATGATTCCAAAGAAATTAACTTCCCAAAACAATTTACAACATTAGCAGGAAAAAAACCCGACATCACAAACAATTAGAAAAAGCAGAGATGTGTTTATAACTGGAAAAGAAGAATATTAGAAGTGAAAACACAGTTATCACCTAACTGTACCTACGGAAAAGAAGTGAATGTCTCTCTTCTAAATTGTGAGCATAAATTACAAACCTAAATGTTCAAAAAGGGGAGGTGATTATGCGTGTACTATTTCAAACAATGGTGTCTTCAAAAATCAGTTCTAAAACCACACTGATGGCCACTCACTACTTCAGTCTCACTGTGCAGGTGGGAGTATGAACAACTCCCACGTGCCGAACAACATCCTATGAGGTAGTCACACAACAAACACCTAATGACCACTGTTCCAGAAGAGAGGAGTGAGGTGGTGAAAACACAAAGCCCTGCTTTCACAGAGCTGACACTGTACGCAGGTATAAGGAAGAATTAAGGCTCAGTTGCCAGACCTGTCAGACTCTAAAGCCTACACCGCATGTTTCAACTGTATTATCTCACACTGGCGAGATACACCTTCTCCTAAAAATCCACACCTGACCATGCAGTCCTGACACCACTGTCTGCAACAACTTAGGCTTTCTCTCTGTTGGCAGTCCAGTGTCACCTTCTTAGTGAACTGTTCCTCCTCCACTCCCAAAATCAAAGACTGCTTGATCAAGGGTTAACATATATTGACATGTATGAAATTCTTTTTCTCCCTCATTAGCTCCTAAATTCTCTCAGGACAAGAACTATATCTCAGCCTCTTTTTAAGTCTGGAAGATGGTACATACAATAGGTATTCAATCAAGGGCAGAGTGGAGTTCATGAGAACAATTTCAATAGAGTCAACAGTAGAGGCCAGCCTGCAAGGAACTAAGGACTAAAGGGAAGAGAAGGACATAGAGTTTTTTTTTAAGAACAAATCTAGAAAGGAAACAGATGGAGAAAGACAGCACTGTGAAGAAGTAACATGGCCACAGTAAAGGTGTCTTATTTTGTTTTTTAAGAATGAGAAAGATTTGAATGAATATGTTGGTAGGGTAGTACACCGCAGTACAAAGAGCAGAGGTGTCAGCATTAGAGACCTGAATTTGCATTCTGGCCCTGTCACTACATCTGTAGACTACTTAACCTCTGTATTTACACACATACAAAATGACAGTGATAACACCCGCACCTCACTGTGACGGTCACAGCACTAAGCAAACAGAAGACATTCAGTAAGTGGTACTAATCATTATGACCCTATGTGGAACCCTGGACTCGTGTTCTAAACCTCCCACGTAGTCTGTGCTTTCGCCCAGATTTCCTGTCTCACTCTACGTGTAATATGCAAAGGCAAAGAAACAGAGTCCTTATTTCTCCTGTGCGCCACCCTCCATGCTATTCCACTTCCTTGTGACAGACTGCACGAGCTCCTGAATGGCTGCTGTGGGAAATTAGTGATGTCACCAGCTAAGGAAGAGAGACAAACTGCAGAATAAGCAGATGACACTGGCTCTAAATTATCAAATGTACCAGATTTTCAGCTCCTGCCAAAATATTCATTGAGAACTGGGAAGAGAGAAACCAAAAACACAAGCACACAGAACATTGTTTAAGATTCAAAGCCATCAAGGTGTCCCCAGCATCCACTCTGGGCACAGAGAGAAGGCAGTATGATAAAACATCATCCCTGAGGTCCTGTCTCAGCATTTTACTCTGATGTCAGATTCATTATAAGTTCCCCAAATCACAAGATTAGTATTTAAATAATGTTTGTTCACAGTCATTTATTTATTTTGTCGTTCCACGCAGTCTGGGGGATTTCAGTTCCTTCACCAGGGACTGAACCCCGGCCCTCAGCAGTGAGAGAGTGGAGTCCTAACCATTGGATGGCCAGAGAAGTCCCTCAGATCAGAGGTCAGATCAGTTGCTCAGTCGTGTCGGACTCTTTGCGACCCCATGAATCGCAGCATGCCAGGCCTCCCTGTCCATCCACAACTCCCGGAGTTCACTTAGACTCACATCCATTGAGTCAGTGATGCCATCCAGCCATCTCATCCTCTGTCGTCCCCTTCTCCTCTTGCCCCCAATCCCTCCCAGCATTAGAGTCTTTTCTAATGAGTCAACTCTTTGCATCAGGTGGCCAAAGTACTGGAGTTTCAGCTTTAGCATCATTCCTTCCAAAGAAATCCCAGGGCTGATCTCCTTCAGAATGGACTGGTTGGATCTCCTTGCAGTCCAAGGGACTCTCAAGAGTCTTCTCCAACACCACAGTTCAAAAGCATCAATTCTTTGGCGCTCAGCCTTCTTCACAGTCCAACTCTCACATCCATATATGATCACAGGTTTTGAATATGCTATCTAGGTTGGTCATAACTTTCCTTCCAAGGAGTAAGCGTCTTTTAATTTCATGGCTGCAGTCACCATCTGTAGTGATTTTGGAGCCCAGAAAAATAAATTCTGACACTGTTTCCACTGTTTCCCCATCTATTTCCCATGAAGTGATGGGACTGGATGCCATGATCTTCGTTTTCTGAATGTTGAGCTTTAAGCCAACTTTTTCACTCTCCACTTTCACTTTCATCAAGAGGATTTTGAGTTCCTCTTCACTTTCTGCCATAAGGGTGGTGTCATCTGCATATCTGAGGTTATTGATATTTCTCCCGGCAATCTTGATTCCAGCTTGTGTTTCTTCCTACAGCCATTTAAAGTTAATGCTCATGGATTGTGTTCACCTGTTACCTGTATCTGGCCAAGAGAAACACCCCACCTCAGCCCTCTCTCCCAGATCTCACATCCCCGTGCTTAACAAGGTATATGGAAGTGGGCGAAAGCCCAGGTTAATGTAATAAGTAATGATGAAAAGGCTACAGGCACCTGGGATTATCAAAATACAGGAAAGATGTCTTTTATTACAATCAATTACCAGCTAATCAAGGACTACAGAAATAAACATGTACAACAAGAAAATATAACTATCATTTAGCATTCCAAGAGAGCTGGAAGATGGAAAAGAGATGAGGAAAAGCAGCAGGAAATACATGTGTTAAGTACAAACTTAATCACAATCACAAAAGCTACAAGTAACCAAGTGGAGGCTGAAAATTCAGTTTTTGTGAAACAGGGTCTGATTAGGAACTTGAATTTACCACGGATGAATAAGAAAGAAGGGTAAAGAATATTCCAGACAGTGCTAAACATCTCACCAGAAAGCAAAAACAAAAAAAAAAAAAAGCCAGAAATCCACCACAAATCACATAGGCAGCACAAGACTGGAAAACAAGGTAACAGTCAATCGTCACGGAAAAGACACTTCAAATCATCCTTTCTCCCCATATAAAAAGCATCTTGAATCATTATTATTATATTATTCCATGAGAATAATTTTCAAAACTCCAATCCTAACCACACAGGCTGATCCTGGATAATACGCGCCTCAGTTTCTCCAGTGTTAGAAAACACATAATAAACACAGTGAGTTCTGAGTCTGACCAGAATCTAAGCCTGTGTTCTGACCCCAGACCTGAATCTTCAACGTCAAGTTACAAGTCACACCTGAGGAAGACTTTGCTGCGGTCAATGTATCCGAGGCTGCCGTTCCTTCAAAGAAAAGGGCCCCCGGCGTGAGGTGCGGTTTCTGTAAACTGCTCCCAGCGGCGGGAGAGGATGGATTCGGCCTCGAGCCCCCGGAGCGCTTCAGCTCGGACGCCGGGGACCCCCACCTCTCGCTGGGCTGGCTGAAGTCGGGGGTTCCCGACCCCGGGAGGCCACCCCCGCCCCCGCCTCGCAGGCCCCGCACCCGACCTCAGCAAGCCCGCGACTGGAGACCGCCGGCCTAGACCCCCACCCCGCGCGCCTGACCAGCGAGGGCCCAGCCGGCCCGCGGCAGCGCCTCCCGGCTTCTCTGCCCGTCAGTCTGCCAGTCCGTGCGTCAGTCGGTCTCTCCGTAGCCCCCGCGTCTCCACCGGGGGTGCATGTGTGGGCTCCGGGCCCCGCACACCCAGAGGGTCGCCACCAGCCTCTAGCTCGGCACTCACCTGCCCCGCGGGGAATGTCCAGCTGCCTCACCGCCGCGCGCCGTCGCCTCCAGGGTGCCAACCCTGCACTGGCTAGCGCGGCTCGGCCCCTGTCAGCGCTTGGCTGCACCACAACGCACGCGCGCCAAGCGGACATTCGCGGGGCATTCTGGGGGCTGTAGTCTTTTGGGTCCGCTGGGCGGGAGCGGCGGCGGGGTCTGCGAGCCTCTGGACCCGGCACACCAAGTTCTTTTCGAAGCCGACCCTGCGTCTTCCAGCGGGCGGCAGGGGTGGGAGGTGTGACCTTCGAAGCCCAGTTTTGGCTTGGCGAGGCCCACTTGGCCTCCCGTCTGCACTGCAGCCCGAGGAGTTAGGGGAATATTGGGGTGGGTCTGTGGTCAGGCTGTGGGACAGACGCTCCAGGGGTGTGGGAAGGAGCGGCTTACTTGATATTCATTTTCTAAATATTTAGGCGCCTTCTTTATGGGTGTACAAACACCCTGCTTATTTAACTTATATGCAGAGTACATCATGAGAAATGCTAGGCTAGAGGAAGCACAAGCTGAAATCAAGATTGCTGGGAGAAATATCAATAACCTCAGATATGCAGATGACACCACCCTTATGGCAGAAAGTGAAGAGGAACTCAAAAGCCTCTTGATGAAAGTGAAAGGAGAGTGAAAAAGTTGGCTTAAAGCTCAACATTCAGAAAACTAAGATCATGGGATCTGATCCCATCACTTCATGGGAAATAGATGGGGAAACAATGGAAACAGTGGCTGACTTTATTTTTCTGGGTTCCAAAATTACTGCAAATGGTGACTGCAGCCATGAACTTAAAATAAGGAAAGTTATGACCAACCTAGATTGCATATTAAAAAGCAGAGACATTACTTTGTCAACAAAGGTCCAGCTAGTCAAGGCTATGGTTTTTCCAGTAGTCATGTATGGATGTGAGAGTTGGACTATAAAGGAAGCTGAGCACCGAAGAATTGATACTTTTGAACCATGGTGTTGGAGGAGACTCTTGAGAGTCCCTTGGACTGCAAGGAGATCCAACCAGTCCATCCTAAAGATCAGTCCTGGGTGTTCATTGGAAGGACTGATGTTGAAGCTGAAACTCCAATACTTTGGCCACCTGATGCAAAGAGCTGACTCCTTTGAAAAGACCCTGATGCTGGGAAAGAGTGAGGGCAGGAGGAGAAGGGGACGACAGAGGAGGAGACGGCTAGATGGCATCACCAACTCAATGGACATGGGTTTGGGTGGGCTCCGGGAGTTGGTGATGGACAGGGAGGACTGGCATGCTGCAGTTTATGGGGTCGCAGAGCTGGACACGACTGAGCAACTGAACTGAACTGAAACCAGTCCTAGACCAGTCTGACCCACTCTTACATAATTCACAAGCCTTGGAAGGAGCCACAAATTGTAACAAATTGGTTGAGGTCTTTTGGGCATAATACAGTGAGGGTGTAGTCAGAGGTCTGCATTTCAGTCTATCAACCACGGTAACTTTTAGCTCAGCCATAAAATGAGAACACGAACCTATGGTTGTTGTGAGAACTACTTGCTATTTGAGAAAATGTTAAAGTACAGTATGACTGAACAGTCCATGAAGGTAGCCGGGCCCATCTCCATTTGATATCTAGGTCCCAGTTGACATCAGGCTCTAGTTTAAAAAAATAAAACACTTCCTATGTCCCATGTTTTAGAAAGGTCACCAAAAGCTACAACAGAATTACAGGAATATTTTTCTAGAAACTTCACCCTTACTCCGAAGAGAAAGACTACAATTTAGCTTGAGAGCTGCTTATTAACCTAAGCTCAGATTCCTAAGGGTATTCCCAGGTGGGAATGATGCAGTGAATAGTGGGAACCCCAGATGAAGTCTACAAAACACAAGGCGTTCTCAGCCGTGACCTCATAGTATTATGCTCACTTTACAAAGCACTTTCATGTTATTCACGACACTCCTGTGGTAAAAGCGGGGCAAATTTTATGCTTACAATTTTACAGAGAACTTGGCCAAACCATGAGAACCGACAAGTGGCTGAAGAACTGAAGAAAGAGGGTCAACTTTAAAGTTATATGTGGATTTTCAACCACACAGAGGTCAGTGCCTCATGTGGTTCAAGGGTCACCTGTCCTTGGCCCTGGCACTATCCTCGTTACAGCTTTATGAAGCCCTGCCTGAGGGGTAACACTTTCCCATAGTTTTAAACCTCTCAGTGCCCTAGAGCCATATCAATGAAAGGCTACATCATTTGTGGATGGAAACTTTACTTTTGAAGCATTCGTGGCTCCAGGCTCCCTCTCAACCTCATCTGGGTCTCCTTTGATAGGAATTTATTATTTCCTAGGAAACTCCCATGGCGAAAGTCCTGTCCTTACAAGAGGGGTCTGGAGTAGCTTCCAAGTACTCCTCTGAGCCCCTCCTGCCACACCAGCTTGCTCTGGGAGTCATTCGCCTGGCCACAACTTCTGGCCCACTATGGAGGAGGAAGGCCGACTACCACCACGATATAAGAGAACTTTCAGTACAAAATAAGGCATTAGAATCTGAAAGGGCAGCTCTGACTGACTTTTCTAAGGCTAAAGGACCTTGTTATACAAGAAGACAGAGAGGGCCTCCTGTTTCGTGCCACCCAAAGGTCTCATTTGACCTTTTGTCCAATAGTCACCAACACATCATCTCACCCTCTGAAGCGCTCATGTTGAAATTGGGGCCAGAAATCCAACTCAGTTCCTTCTTGAGTATGTACATTTCATGATTGTACTTTTCACCAGGGCAAATCACCATCCATACTTACCACTTAAACCATCCCCTCTGCAACCCTCTCCAAAAATTTGGCCTCTAAGAACCTTTCTGTACAGTACACAGCACTTAATGATGTAAGCATAGGATCATACCATATCCAGAAATGAAAATCCAAATTTTGCTTTTACTTCTAGTTATGGTGGTGCTAGTGGTTAAGAACCCACCTGCCAACGCAGGAGATGTAAGAGATTAGGTTCAATCCCTGGGTCGGGAAGATCCCCTGGAGGAGGAAATGGCAACCCACTCCAGTATTCATGCCTGGAAATTTTTATGGACAGAGGAGCCTGGTGGGCTATAGTCCATGGTGTCCCAGAGTCGGACACAACTGAAGTGACTTAGCACACACACACATTCAGAAATAGCTAAATTTTGTCTTTATCTCTAATAAAGAACATACCTTGTAAGTAATGTATATGAATTCCAATATTTTTCATTTTTTCTTTTGGTTGCACCATGTGACTTGTGGGATTCCCCAAGTTGCCATTTTCTCCTACAGGGGATCTTTCTGACCCAGGGATCGAAAATGAGTTTACTTGGTCTCCTGCACTAGCAGGTGAATTCTTTACCACTGCACCACCTAGGAGGCCATAATTAACACTGCTGTATGTTACACATGAAAGTTGTTAGGAGAGTAAATCCCAAGTGTTCTCATTAGAAAAATACTTTTAATTAAAAAAATTTATGTTTATTAAGCTTATTGTGAGGTCATTATGCTGTACACCTTAAAATTATACAGAGCTGTATGTCAATTATACCTCAATGAAACTGGAAGAAAATCCCCTTAAACTCATTATCCAAGAAACCAGTTTCATTATGTGGCTTTCTAGTCTTTTTTTTTTTAACTTTTTACTATTCATTTTTGATGTTGACACATCCTCCATTCTCTGGTTGGTTCAAGTTTAGGATGCACTCACCCCTGGTAGGCAGACCAAACCAACAGCAGCATCAAGTCTCAGCCTGTTCCCCAACTAACCATCAAGAAGAAGGTTGGCAAGCTCTCCTGGGCTTGGAAAGGAAAATGACATTCTCTGAGTACTTTCTTCACGTCAGACCCTGGGTTTACATCACTATTCTGGAGGCACCTAACCTCTGTACTTCCACTGCAGGACACCAGGCTCTCCTGGCTATCATATGGCACTCCACTCCAGAACTCTTGCCTGGAAAATCCCATGGACGGAGGAGCCTGGTGGGCTGCAGTCCATGGGGTCGCTAAGAGTTGGACACGACTGAGCAACTTCACTTTTCACTTTCATGCATAGGAGCAGGAAATGGCAACCCACTCCAGTATTCTTGCCTACAGAATCTCAGGGATGGGGGAGCCTGGTGGGCTGCCATTCGTTTGTGGGGTCGCACAGAGTCCAACACAACTGAAGTGACTTAGCAGTAGCAGGGAAAGAGGGCGGTGACTGCCCAGGTGTCTGACTGCAGCTGGCCCCACAGCCTGCCCAGACCCTGATTTCTGGATGGTTCAGATTCTAATTTCTGGTGGTTCAGATCCTGGGGTTTCTTGCATCACTGGTTAACTGAATTCAATCTAATCTTCAAGATGCCATGTTCTCTCCTCAGCCAACCTGCCACCCACCCAAATGTCTTTAATAAAAACGTTAAAATAACAATTGCACTTAAGAATGTATCACAAGTATATAAAAATAAAACCAAGAGAATGAAAAAAAGGAAATCCGCCCACTCCAATAGCCCAGAAAGGAAAACCAGCCAAACCACAGATCACTAGCAATCAGAATTGTCAGAACAAGACTGGCATTCTATTTCCTTATTTGCTATGAGGAAATTTATTAACTAAAACCCATGGTGTCCAATATCCTGCCCCGCCGCCCTGTGTGTGGTGTGTACTAGAAGCTCTCAGATTGCAGATGCTCTGATAGTACCTGCTTCCTCTCTGGCAGCCCGTATTGGAGAAGGAAGTAGATGGTGTGTCTGAACAGCACTCTGATTAGTCACTTGGGTCACAGACCTAGTAGTTTCAAACATCTCTCCCAGACTCTCACAAGAGAGGACTAACAGAGAAATCAAATTGTTTCTGGAAGACCTTAAATGCCACATGGTCCAGGTGATCCATGCCTGCCAGTCACCCTGAACTGTACTTTAGATTTGACTTTAAGGATCACGTCCTGCTCTTCTTCCCAATAGGTTGAGCTCTTCACCTTGGGCTGTCTTTGATACACCTGGGGAGGATTCAGCCGCTCCACCCTCACAACACCCCCACTCCTGATTACTAGGTGGTCTGAGGGGGAAGAGCGGGGAGAAGCACTAACTCAGAGCACTTCTGATGTCTGGGCCCAAACCTGCTTTAGACTCTTAACCACAGGTATGGATGGGTCTCAACCCTGTCTCTCTTCCTCTCAATATTTGAAGCAATGGCAAGTTTTCTCTTACAAGGTCTGAGCCTTAACACTGCTTCACCACTCATATGTTCTTGGAGGCTGGATCTCGTGTTTATCTCTGTTCCTAAGATGGGGTGTCTGAAACTGACACAATGCCATGAACCTGGAACATGGAGACTAATGGCTTCGCCCGATAGCACTACCATCAACATACCCTAAACTCTGATCTTACTGGCCACCACTTCTTGTCCACACTGAGTTGAAGGTTAACTTACTTACATTTACCTTAATTTTTTTCTTCTTCATTTTGGCCACAGCATATTAATCTATTTTCTTTGGATGACATCTTAATTATCTTACCAAGTAAAATCCTTGGTTAATTATCCTAGTTTTGTGTTATTTGCAAACCTGAGAAATAAGCTTTCTTCCTTTTAATCTCTGCTGGAAAAATATGCAGAATGAGGCAAGGCCCAGGACAGACACCTATGGCATAACAATAGTGCTTTCCTTCCAGGGGAGTGATCGTCCACTCCCTCTCACCTCTGACAACAGCTGGTTCAGTCAGCTGTCAGGATCAGAGACTGTCAAATGCCTCGATGAGATCAATACATCCAGTTAGCATCTCCTTGACAGACAGCCCTATCCCAAAGAGCAAAGGAAGCTGGGCACAACTTCAGCTGTGTCAGCCTGAAGATCACATCAGTTTCTTTGACAATTTATCATAGCTCTAAAATTCATTACTTATTCTCATCAAATACAACTAATGTATTTGTTTGAAATGTAGCTATGTGGCCATAATGAATCACTGAATCCAGATTATTTTGCAAGGCCCAGATAAAACTCACTTTCAGAAGAGAGGACCAAGAATTTGTTCACCATGTTGCAATCAAGTGAACATGTGAAAAGGATTAGACTAGCTGGAAAATGTGCCTTCAAAGAGTAGAGTGCACACTATGAGCTACATTTATTATGCAAACTTGTGTTGCTGTGAAAAACAGAGTCCAACTACAATGCAGTTTATTTCTGCATTGCAAATGTAAGAAATGTGAAAGCACCATGGAAAGAAAAAAGTGCTGTATTGATTTATAGTAACAGTTTCTGAAATAAAATATGGCACTAGAGTAATAGTTTTTATGACTCGGCAATAAAAGTTAACAGAGCCAACAATGGTTTTTGTTTAATTCTCTTCCAACTCTACAGATATAATTCTGCCTTCACCTTCATCACACTTTCATATGGTTTTAACAGGGGATACACCTCCTCTTCTAAGAATCTCTGTACCTGTCAAAGAGGAAAGCAAATCCAAGACAGAAGAAAACGTTAAAATTTGAGAAATCTGAGAATCCTTTTTCAATGTCACTTCATAACACAGAGACTTACTTGGACAAACTTTTATGCCACTTTTATGTTTGAGGGAAGCACACCTTTTTTAGGATCACAAAAGAGACAACCCCAGGGTAGTAGAAGTTGGAAAAAACTTCTCAGAAGACGTGATATCTGAGCTGAATCTTAAGGACAAGTAGGAGTTACTTGTAGGGAACACCAGGATGTGAAGAGACGACAGATGCACGGATGTCATGGATAACAAACCACTGAGCTTCTATTTTTCTCAACTCCCTGCAGAAATCTCTCCCTAAACACAGGCAGCTTGCCCCACCAGGCTGCTGCCCACCCAAACCAGCCAGCTGTACCCTCTCAGTTGGTCTCACCACTCTCCACCCATTACCAAAGCTAATGCTTCTTCCTTCCTCCCCCTTCAACCAGCTTCCAAGTGACTAACTTACCCAACAGCCCTCGGACCTGTGCCCTGCGTGCGTCTATCTACCCCAGCCTTGGCTCGGAGCCCTCGTCACCAACTGCTCACCCGTTGCAGCAGCCTCCTTATTGGTCTTCTCACCTCCAGTTTAAGTCCTTCAAATCCAGTCCATCAGAGTGTCTCAAATAGAAATGATAGGTTCCCATCTGTCTTCTACATTAATCCTAGCTACTTTGGGGGCACCTGACAATCTGGCAACTCTCTCCCATGCTGGACATCCACACATCTGTCGTCTCTTCACATCCTGGGGATCCCTACAAGTAACTCCTACTTGTCCTTAAGATTCAGCTCAGATATCACGTCTTCTGAGAAGTCTTTTCCAACTTCTACTACCCTAGGGTTGTCTCTTTCGTGATCCTAAAAAAGGTGTGCTTCCCTCAATTCTTGCATGTACTTGGTATCACACTGACCTATTTATAAGCCTTTACCGTTAAGTTTTGAGTTCCCCGAAGATAATCTATTCATCTTTAAAACACCAGAATTAAACACAGCACCCAAACACAATCTGAGCACCTATTCTGCACTCAATGAATATTTTTGAATTAGCCCTTATAATCTTCAAAAGGCCATGAGGAAAAGTGACAAATGTTTACTGAATACTTACTATGCACCAAGCGAGGCCTTTCAGTCCACACCCTGAGATATGTATCTCTATCCCATCGGCCAGTAAAAGCAGGAAGTCAAGACTGAACCCAGAGCTGCTACTGTGCTATGCTTAGTTGCTCAGTCATGTCCAACTCTTTGTGACCCCATGGACTGTAGCCCGCCAGGCTCCTCTGTCCATGGGGATTTCCCAGGAAAGAATACTGGAGTGGGTTTGTATGCCTTCCACCAGGGGATCTTCCCAACCCAGGGATGGAACCCAGGTCTCCCGCATTGCAAGTGGATTTTTTACTGTCTGAGCCACCAGGGAAGCCCAAGAATACTGGAATGTGTAGCCTATCCCTTCTCCAGAGGAACTTCGTGACCCAGGAATCCAACCAGGGTCTCCTGCATTGCAGGCGAATTCTTTACCAACTGAGTTACCCAGGAAGCCTGAACCCAGAGCTACCTGACAGTAAAACCCAATCTTTGTCCATTACACCACAGGCTCCAGACCAAAGCAGAATACAGAGAAATCCTCAGGGAGAAATGAACTTAAGGCATTCTCAAAATAAACAAATTTTTAAGTTTTAGATTGCCCTGTGGCTCAGCTGGTAAAGAATCCGCCTGCAGTGCAGGAGACCTGGGTTCAATCCCTGGGTTGGGAAGATCCCCTGGAGAAGGGAAAGAATACCTCCCTCCAGTATTTTGGCCTGGAGAACTCCATGGACTGTTTCATCCATGGGGTTGTAAAGAATCGGACATAAATGAGTAACGTTCACTTTAAGTTTTAGGCAGCAACCTGCCCTGAATTCTAACTAGCCCCATTCTCATCATACCTCCTATGAAGCAGAAACATAGATTGTACTCCAGGCTCTGCAGCCCAGCGGTGTAAACAGAGCGTGTTTGGGGAGGACTGCAGCCCCAAAGAAACGTTCTGATGCTTACCTGCTGAGATGCACGGCCGGTGAAAGAAGAAGGATCCAGCAAATGGTCCAACTGGGAGTGGATTGGACTGAAGTAGGCATCAGCCTGGATGCGCTCGATGAGGTCATTGTCACCCCCTTCCTGCTTGACCACGGCAGCTGCCTGCTGCGAGAGCACTCTGATTTTCTCATGGCAATCCTGGGAAGACAGGAGGCACTGGGGTCTCACTAATAGCAGGCATCTGAACGTTGATGCTGTTTATGACTGGTGCTACAAAGGCCTCTTCTAAAGCTTCATGAACCATCTGCTCTTATGTCCTGCTCAGTTCCTGGCATTTCCCATGGAAACTAAGACCTAATTTCTTCACTGAAATCAGACTTTTTCTACAAGTGATAAAGCAAGTTACTTTTTAATTAACTGATTTCACCACCATCACCCTCCAAAGATAAGCCTGTTGTATGACAGTCTGTTGTCACTGTTCTGCACCAATACCATGACTGAATGTAAGGACAGAAACACCTTCGTCCACCCTTCTTCGGGGAGGAGAGCAGGACCAAAGGTGCAGTACTTGCAGTGTATGCAGGAGCACAAGGGCTACACACCTGGCGGTTACCCCCGGCTTTCACCATGGCCATAATGATGTTCTCTGTGGCCATGAAAGGCAGCTCCTGCCGAATGCGCCGCTCAATGACCTGGAAGAGTGAAGCGCCGAGAAGGATGCCTCAGGTTACAAAGTCATATGCACAGTAAGACGTAAATTGCGACCAAAATCATGCACAGTGGGGACGTGTTCTCCCATGTCCACGAGGAAAGAGGGTAGAAGAATTTGTCTTATTCTATACTGTATTTTTAAGTCTTCTCAAACTCGAGTATTATTCTGATTTTAAAAAGGGATACTGACTTCATCAGAAAAGTTTCTCAAACCTCAAGTTTGCCCCAGTTCAAGGCCTGACTTCAGGAGCTGAGTACAGAATGGAAACAAACCCATCCGTCTCAGGTACCTACAAACGGGCCAGTGGAACAGTCTACCTCGCAAGCCACAGCAGAGCTGATGACTCAGGGTGGCAGACAGTTTTCAGCCAATTCAAAGTACCGCCTCTTCCTTGGTCTATAAACCGGTCTACGAATCCCAAAGACTTGTTCCCGAGAGCTCGTGTCACAACGTAGAGAGTGAGCTCTGGCTGGGAAGCACTCCCCCAACACGCTCACTCCAGAGCACAAGGTCCCACTCCCTGCCACACTCCAACCCCTCCTGAATACTGTGCTTTTCAGCGAGGCCTCTTACTTTGGGGTATACCACCAATCCTTCAGAAATGTTCTGCAACGTATTCAGTACAGTATCTGCAGTGAGAAACGCCTCCGCCAAACAGATACGTCTAGAAAAACAAACAGCCAATTCAGTCATCACTTAAAACAAATAACAATTTCCGTGAAACGCTGGGTGTGTCTCAAGGAGCTGCCCTACTGATGTCCCATGCCAGATGTGTCACTTGGACAATTCCCTTCAACAGCCTCAATATCCTGATGACCCTTGAATCTACAACCTCTTGCCCAGACCACCTGCCCAGGCGCCAGGCCATACACCTATTTGGAGAGTTTTGCCCGGCTCATCGGTAGGTTCCGCAAGCCCAGGACTGAATGCAGATGCTTCCCCACTGCCTCCTGCTCAGCTCCTCACCCTACTCTTCCTCTCCTGTAGCTTCTGCCTCAGGAAATGGCACCAGCACCCCATCACCATCTAAACTCCCACTCCAGCCAACTGCCCAGGCCAGTCCCCATGACATCAATTTATATCCACATCCTCTCCAGTCACACTGCCGCCATGCCAGCATGGGCGTGGGTTTTTAAAGCAGCCTCCTAACTTATTCTGACCAGCATCCTGTCTTATAACTGATTCTCCAAACTGTTGCAGGGTGTTTTAGTGGGCACATATGACTGGGTCACAGTTTGCTAAAATACAGTCAATGTCTGACTTCCGAATGAGTTCACGTGTTTTATTTCCATAAATCCTGGATTATGAACACAATCCAGAGAGTTGGCTTAAACTACTGATCATTTTCTCTCAAGAAATTCCAGCAGAATACAAGCAAATGAGAGTGAATCTGCTTTCAAATAAGTATATACATATAGTAGAAAGTCACAGGCATGCTGGCACCTTATTAGTAACTACTAATTCCTCCTGACCCATCTTGGACCTAATTAAGAGGTCACTGTGCCAAGATACCACAGCTGACACCACCTGCCATCAGAACAACACCTACCCTCGTTTTCAGGGCCCAGAAGGCCCTTCATAAACTGGCTACTTTCCACGAGCATTCCCACCTCATTTCTTGCCATGGACTTCATTCTCCAGGGCTACCTGACTACCAGTAACTACCTCTCCAAACCGTTCTTTCTCTTGCCTTTGTGCTTTATACACGCTTCCGATTTTGTCTCACATGTTAAATGCCTAGATTTCTTCAGTCTACAGCACTACCTCATGAAGCTTCCCTCGACTCCTCCCAAGCCCCTGCCTTTGCCCTCGCAAGGATACCCTGTACATATTCTAACACGCATCACACTATACCGCGTTCCTGCCTCCCTGTGGGGACTCCAGGCTCCTGTGGACGAGGAGGGAATACAGGGATGCTCTGTAGCCCTGTTGCTCCCAGGCCCGTCTGTGGCCTCCTACAATTTGCCGTGTGTGATGCCCCTTTCACTGACCGGTTGGCACTGTCATCGAGTGTGCGTTCAAACCACTGCACAGACGCCGTCTGCAGGGGATCCATGACAAGGACCATCAGGTGCCGGGCCAGGCTGCAGCACCGCTCTGAGCGCATAGGGTTCCGCTTGTATGGCATTGCACTTGAGCCTGCCCGTGTAAAGGACAAGAAGCAAAGGCAGGAAGACCTCAGGGAACAGTGGGAGGCCAAGCAGGCCGCTGGCTGAACTGCTCACACGTGCCCACAAACCCGCCGCATCTCGCGGTGCTCCCGATCTGCACACAACACTCACCAATCTGCTGTTTTTCAAAGGGCTCCTCCATCTCCTTGAGATTTGCCAGGAGTCGTATGTCAGTACAAATCTGAGGGAAGCAGGGGCACAGGCGTCACCCACATTCTCAGTACTCGGGGGGCCCAGGCAGGGGCTAGACTGATGGAGGAGGTGAGCTCTTTAGGTGTTGCCACCGAGCTGACCGTCAGCACGGGAATGTTCTGGTGAAACACCACTTAAGATATCACAGGCAGACCGTGGCAAGATGAACTTTAGCAGAATGCTGGACCCAATCCTTCTTTTTCACACACCTTCACTTAAGAGGCTCCTCTGACAGGCCCAAATTACTAACAGCGCTATCTGACATCTCTTGAGAGCACGATGAAGTCGGAGCCTGAGGCTGGGGGGTCGGTCTGTGGTGCCGACTACCCACCGCTGCCCCCACTTACCTTGTGCACTGATGCCCCCAAGCTAGCCAGCACAGAGAGCACCTCAATATCTACTTTTCGTGTATAGGTTTGCCCTGTGATGATAAAAGCCCTAGAAATAAATAGAAAAGAGCTTTAAGTGAAAATATTTCAAATATAACTGTGTCAGACAAGTGAGCCAATGCAGAGCCTAAGCAAAGGCTTGGTTTCACTGAGGTTTTACGTTGCACTGAGTCCAGGACTGCACTGATCAGTGGCTCCAGGAAGAAACTGCACTTCCCCACCCCACTTTTCACCAAACCCAGGCGGCCGCCCCGACCCAAGGAGGAAACAGTCCAGCAGGCCTCTGTCCTGCTGCAGCCCAGTGAAGTGCCTCAACCAGGGGCCAACGGGGCGGGGTGAGGGGCCAGGGACGACTTCCCTCCTGGTCCACCGGCTACGACTCTGTGCTCCCAATCCAGGGGGCCCAGGTGCGATCCCTGGTCAGGGAACCAGATCCCACATACCACAATTAAGAGTTCACATGACTCAAATAAGACCCATTGCAGCCAAAGAAAAAAGAAAGAGATATTTTACATAAAAACAACAAAAACAAGGAGCCACAGGGGAGCCTGGGGGCCCCTGAAGCAAAGAGATAGGCTGAGACCAACCTGTCAGAGGCCTGTAGTAAAAACAAAACCAAAACACAGGTAAGGCTATTCTCCTGAACTCACAACTAAACAGCTCCCATTTTTCTTAAAAATTATAAGGAATATAATAGAATCCAGGAAACAAAACCATACCAGAGATAGAAGGAAATGGGTGGAAAGACACAGAAAAGAAAAACAAACAAACAAACAAACAGCTAAGGCCAAATCTGGAGGGATATTGCCTTTTATCACCTAACAGGGAGGCCGACACTCCCCACTCACCTACCTCTTGAATCCTGCCTTTTCTGTCACCATCTTGTCCAGCTGTTCTACCTTGGGAAGAAACGACATCCCCATAGAAATTCAGTCACGTCTAGTGGGAAAACATCGTGACGCGTCATCCTGCCCAGGCTTATGCTTTCAGTACCCTTCCAGTCGAGACTGTACCCACCCCAAGATCCATGGCTCCCACCATCCTGGGGTCAGCTTTGTTTCTGGTGCTCCCGTGGTTGGGTCTGCCTCACCCAGGTCATTCTCAAAGCACACCTTTTGGTCATCTCCCTCGAAGAGCTGCAAGAAGCTGGCCTGGGTGCCAGTGGTACCCTTCACGCCTCGGAAGCGCAGCTCATCCCGGACACGCTTCAGGTTCTGGAGATCCATGCACAGATCCTGAATCCAGAGACAGCAACGTTTCCCAACTGTGGTCAGCTGAGCAGGCCTGAACACAACCCAAAGAGAACACAGAGAAGTCTCAAACCAATGACTTGTTTCATAAAACCTTCATTGCTTCTTCTAATAATCACTGTTATCCCTGGGAAGGCAAAGAATTAAAGTGAAGACAAAACACGAGCTAAAAAGCTTAAGCAAATACTAGTTAAGCAGATTCAATGTCATTTATAAATATTCAAAGGTTATAAAACTAAAGGGCCACTAGCATAGTTCTTGCTTCTCATCAAGAGGCACTATAAGGGCAGAGACAATGTCTGCTTTGTTTGTCCCCAGATCTTGGCAAGAAATACACACATAACAAACACTTGCCAAGCATCTAATGTGTTGCTGGTATTGGAAATACAACAAAGAACAGAACAGACCAAGTCCCTGTCCAGTGGAGCTCAGACTGTAGTGTAAAAAAGTAAACAAACAAGATAACTGCTCATTTTTAAAATGCTATCAAAAAGTAAAACGAGGACATTGGAGACCGTGACTCTAGACCGGCAGGAAAGAAAGGACTTTGGAAAGAGTCAAGACCCGAAGAAGACCTAGCTGAGCTGCAGAGAACCACCTGGAAACATGCACAATCAGAGGACTCTAACTGCACAGCTAATGGCTTTGTCCTCAGTCTAAATCAAAGCCAGCCAACAGCAAGTCTGTTTATAACATAAAACGTGATTATGGATAAACTATAATAAAGCCAGAGTTGTAACAGATTACCTAACCTTCTCTATTAGGCGAATGATACTGACAGCTGGCGACAGGAAGGCACCCCATTAAGAACGTCCAAAGCAGACACATAATTCCCAATTAATCTTTAGGTAGTTTTCCTTAAATAGATTATTGGTATAATAAAGAAAAGAAATTTGCATGGACCTATTTATAGCAGCCTTACACGCAACAGCAACAGAGTGGGAACAATCCAAATGTCCAGCAACTGGTGAACAGATAAAAGGTAGCATATCCATATAATGGTATGTTATTTGGCTGTAAAACACATTAAGTAATGACACATGCTACAACATGGATGAACACCGAAAATGCTATATTAAGTGAAATGAAGCCAGTCACAAGGAGATGAGTACGTGATGAGTACATGATTCCGCTTGACTGAAGTGTTCAAGAGACAAATCCACAAACAGAAGACAGATCTGTGGCTGCCAGGAGACAGGGAATGGGGAGATGGGGGGACTGCTAAAGGGGACAGGTCTTTTGAGGGGGAGGTGATGGAAATATTCTGAAATTACGGGATTTCTTTGGAAGGAATGATGCTAAAGCTGAAACTCCAGTATTTTGGCCACCTCATGCGAAGAGTTGACTCATTGGAGAAGACTCTGATGCTGGGAGGGATTGAGGGCAGGAGGAGAAGGGGACGACAGAGGATGAGATGGCTGGATGGCATCACTGACTCGATGAATGTGAGTCTGAGTGACCTCCGAGAGCTGGTGATGGATAGGGAGGCCTGGTGTGCTGCAGTTCATGGGGTCGCAAAGAGTTGGACACGACTGAGCGACTGATCTGATCTGATTTAATGACTGCATAAACTCTGTAAATATACAAAAAATGGGTGAATTTTATGGTACATCAGTTGTATCTCAATAAAGCTGTTTCTTTTTAACTGCGGGGACTGATCCATTCTGCAGTGAGATCTATGGATCAATACCATTTTCTGAGTTCCTTACACCTGCTAACTGTGGCAGCAGACACCTCTCATTCCACCATCCCCAAAGGAACACTGGAATGGCTGTATTCCCTGAACACTCTCTAGCAGATGCTGAAGAAGGGTTGCAACAACGATGATGCCAGGTGTGGAGGGAGCCAGCACAGAGGCCAACCTTTGTCATGGCTCAGGCACACACATGGAGCAACAACCCTCTCATATGAACAAATCCTTCTGGTTTCTGCAACTAATAATGTAGGCCCTAATTTTAAGGAAGGTTAAACTCAATAGGCTTTCCTAAGCTACAGGAGATGATATCCTTGTTGCCATAGCAATACCTACCCCATCAAAACATAAGGCAGATGCCAATACACCACGACTCAAATATCATCACTTGAAACCTGCCACTAGCAATCCAAAAATGACATCATCGGCTTTAAAAAAGGCTTTTACTTAGTAATCATAAAAATGCTTGCACATTAAAAAAAAAAAGCCAGCGTAATCAGTATTTACATCTTGGTGCACCTTCTTCCAATCTCTGTACAATTTATATGCTGCCTTTTCCCCACATTGACCTATGTGCATTCCCATGTCTTATTAATCTAACAAGCATCATTTTCCTGGCTGTGTATTATTCTAACCTATGTATATACTATGGTCTTATTTAATTATTCTCTTATTCTTGGACATTTATAGATTGTTTCCAAGGCTACCATCATAAATAATAACAATGATCTTTGTACATACAGCTTTTTCCATAATTTGGATTACTTGCATTAAATACTCAAGAATGGAATCACTGAATCAAGAATACTTTCTTGAGAGGCAGAGTGGAAACAGATCTAAGAAGGGAGCAATCAAGAGTGCCCCCTTCCTGGGGCACAAGGCTGGGAGAGCCCCTCTCCCTCCCACTCACACCACATGAAGGTACCCACCTAAACTCTGGTCCTTCACAGTTACCCCAACTAGCTGTCTGTTATCATGACCTGGAGAACCACCTGGGCTGATTCTACCAACCAGCACTGATTCCTGGAGTGGGAAAGGAAGGATCAGGCCCTGTGACCTAAATAGGATCTGCTTTCCAACCTCCTCCCTACCACTAAAAGATCTCCCTGTAGGCAAAGGGGATACCAGAAGTGTAAGAGTACTAACAGCAACAACAACAAGAGAATACTTTCTGAATATGTATCTGTATACATAGTTTTTAGTGAAACGAACCATTAGATTTACTCTCTCAGCAGTTCAGCTTTTAAGGTAGGTATAAGGTTCATTCCTCATAGGTATCCCAAGTGCTTATGTTTTGAGTTTTCTTAACCTCAACGTTCATGGAGAAGGGAGAACTGAAGGAATAAATGGAAGCTGGATGCCCATAAATAAGCCCGCCCAATCCCCAAGAGGTAACCCTCTCACTTACTGGAAATGCGTGAAACCTAAGGTGGGGAGATCGGCTCGTTCCTTGGCAAAGTCGGCAAGCCGAGAGATCACCCTGGCAAGCTGCAAGGAGACGGTGTGGGAGAAAGAGAGTGAGTTCAGGCTGAGCACTGCATAAACAGAAACTAAACTTGGAGACAAATTCATCTACAATTACACTTCTAGCTCACAGAAGGCACAGGCCACATTTTTCCATCTTTGTATGTTAAAGTACCAAACAACATTCAAAAACTGAGTTGACTATCTAAAATGCCACAAATTATTTCTGCATAGTTTTAACATCCCTGGCATGCTCATGAAGAAAAACAGACAAAATCATAATCTGACCCACACATTCCAGCAACATGCTTCTGGTTACACTTCCCTCACTTAAAAGGCTGTGGTTTAAAAGCACTAACTCATGCAGTGTTTTAACTCAAGAAGACACAATTAGTTCTAGCGATCAGATCTAGGATCATTCATCTGAGTACACAGTAACTTATTTAGATCTATACTCTGCTGATTTATTCAAGGTGGTGCCCATCTCCTGTCACAGGGAATCTTAGGACTGGCAGGAAATTTGTCAACTTCTTACCTTTGGCAAAAGCAGGTCAAATGCATTTCTAAGAATAATCAGGTCCTGCAAGGGAAAATGCAGTGGTCTTACATTAATCAGCTTTGCCCAAACGTTATGACCTAACAATTTACGGCCGTCACGTCTGGGTTTCTTAGCTAGTTGCCTATCTTACTTTCAGCAATACACTGTGCAAGTCAGAAGCTGCTAACACAACTCTTCTGATTACTGCCTTAAAAGCCTACCCACTGAGAGTGCAGTACTGCTAGGATCTCTTTATACTTATAAAGCCCTATTTACGGGGTATCTAACTTAATTGGAAAATGATAAGGGGCAGCCCTGTCATGAATATGACAAAGATGTCCAGGTCAACAGGGTTTATATCTTCCCAGACAACAGCATTTGAGTTTCTGAGAAGACTCCACAGGGCACATTCCATTAGTCTCTGCTCCCTTATCTTTCCATGTCTGTCATTGCTAACAACAAAAAAGGCATGAACTAAAGGATCTAGGTTTAGGAAATTTAACGCTGTTCTTGGGGGAGTGAGATGATGTAAGTGTTGGAAGCAACTCCAACACATGCTTGAGAGGGTAACTGTTGAGCCCAACTACACACTGGATACTTTTAAAAAGGATACTCCAAGTTAAAGGACTGCTCTTCTCCCATTTTCTGACTCATTAATTATACACAGATGGCTTTAATTATGTACCACTTTAGACAAAAAAAAGTTATGTGGGGGCAACTTAAAAACTACTGGCTTCTTTCTGAACTGGAAGTGTATCTGGATTCTAACTTCTAGTTCCACAGGCACACCGTGACTAGGGAAGAGGTTTGGCGTCATTCTACCCAGGTCTGTATCCTTTCCATGTTGGGCAAGTTCTTCAACCTCTTTAAGTTTCCTCATCTGTGCAGGTGGGGATTATAAAGCCAGAGCCAAAGACTATATATTCTGAATCCATTTACATGAAATTTTGAGAAGACACAACTGTACACACAAAAAGCAGGTCTCAGCAGCTGTTTGGGACTGGAAGCAGGAGTGGGGACTGATGGCAAACAAGCAAGACAGACCATCTTGGGATGAGGGGTGTGTTCTAACACTAGCATGTGGTGAGGCTGAATGTCGCATAAATTCATTAAAGCTCACTGAACTATCCGTCTAAAATGGGTGAATCTATGGTATTAAATTATACCTTAATAAAGTTATTTAAAAATGGAGACAACAGCATCTATTATGCCTGTTGTGATGAAAAAATGAATACATATGAAGTGCTCACTTAGTAAACTCTTAGGAAAATGCCTGCTTGTTACTTTTTCATGTTTGACTATGAGACACTTTTGCTAATTAAAGGATTTAAGAATTATAGTGCAATTACCTTTTCTTTTCAGAAGTCACAGCGAAGAGTTATAAAGGACTTTGGAAAGAAGATCCCTTTGGAAAAGTACTTTGGCCACTAAAATGCTAAGCTCTCAGCTATGCCCAGCATACGGATGCATACAGGCAGTATCTGTACATCATTTTATGGAGGTCATTAGGGGCTTACAGTTTAGACTGGAAGGATACCCAAAGCAGAAAATTCCTGAGCGCTGAGATCCTAAGACCTATGGAGTCACTTCCTAAAATGGACAAAATCCATTAAAATGTATAAATGCATTATAAGGCCTGAGTCCTAGTGGACACAGAACAGCATGGGCGCCTACCGTATTGTCTCCCACATAGCAGGAGGTGGCGCCAAGATGGATAATGCCAGCGGCTTTGGGGCAGCAGTGGGCAAACGTGTGCACGTGGGCCATCACGTCGTGTCGTAACTGCTTCTCCTCTTCAGCTGCCATCTTGAAGTCAATGTTGTCCAGGTTTGATTTCATCTCCTGGATTTGTTCATCTGTGATAGGCAAACCCAGCGTCTGCAGAACAGGCAAAATAAAATGAAATAACTTCTTATGTCACATCATTTGAACGGAAATGACAGTAAAAAAAAGAAAACTGATTCATTTTAGTGTTTATGCCCTACCTTCCAATTCTTAAACTAAAATTTGGGACAATTAAACTAAAAGGACATGGGGAGGAAGAGACAACTATCTTTTAAAAAATTCTGGCTGCGCTGGGCTTTTGTTGTGGCACAGGGGCTCTTTTTGAGGGCACGGGCTCAGTAGTTGCAGTGCTCAAGCTTAGTTGCCCTGCTGCATGTGGGATCTTACCTCCCTGACCATGGATCGAACCTGCATCTCCTGCACTGAAAGGTGGATTCTTACCCACTGGACCACCAGGGAAGTCCCTAGGAAACTTTCTAAATGAATCATGGCAAGTTATATTCTAAGTAAACTCCAATATACACAACAACGTAGTCCTGATTCCTGTTCCTTCTGCCCCGACATCTCTGCTCACTCTCTCACAGGTTCTGGTCTCAAATGCCAGCTCCTCAGAGAGGCTTCCCTAACATCAATGTGAAACACCCTTCTTCGGTGTCACTCGCTATCCCTTTAACCTGGTTTTATTTGGAGCACTTACTGCCATATGACATTTTTACACATCTTTTAGCCTGTCTCTCCTCTCTACAATGTATAGACTCCCTGAAAGGAGAGTTTTGTGGTATTATTGCTTAGGCTCTTTAGTGCTCGGCTCTTAGTGCCCAGAGTGTGGGATCCCGGCCACAGCTTTATATCTGATCTAGATGGATTTAGTCAGAGAAACCGAAATTAGCAACACAGTTAGTAGCTCTGCCAACAAATTATGTGCAGCGAATTCAGTGCAACTGAAAGCAACTCCAGGAGGTATTAATGAGAAATAAACACATCAACATCTTACATTCATCCATCACTGAATAAAATCAGGCTGACAAAAAATAGCTGGCAGCCCACAGGCAGCTCGGAACCCTGGAGCCAAGTGCTGAATATGTACATTGGTGAATTTTACCCAAACCTCACTTCAAAGTCCCAAGGCCTGGTCCTGAGAAGGAGCTCATGTGTTAAGACCTATCTAGTCAGATGTGGCTATTTACATTTAAACTAGTAAAAATTCAATTCCTCGGTCACATTACATCTGGCCAGGCTGCCTTGGATCTTTGAGCAGAGACATGGTAGGGCTCCTCCCAAAACAGAACAGCAGGGGGCAGTGTGGTCAAACTGCTGCCTCCCCAAGCAATGCATCCTCTCAAAATCCAAGGCGGACGAATTTTCTGCGCTTGCCCTAGTCTCTCATTCCTCAAGTTTGTTTTTTTTTTTTTAACTATTAAATTATTATGTACTTCATGCTGTTCATTTTGACACCCTCTGATCAGATCAGATCAGTTGCTCAGTCATGTCTGACTCTTTGCGACCCCATGAATCGCAGCACGCCAGGCCTCCCTGTCCATCAACAACTCCCGGAGCTGACTCAGACTCACATCCATTGAGTCAGTGATGCCATTCAGCCATCTCATCCTCTGTCGTCCCCTTCTCCTCTTGCCCCCAATCCCTCCCAGCATCAGAGTCTTCTCCAATGAGTCAACTCTTCGCATCAGGTGGCCAAAGTACTGGAGTTTCAGCTTTAGCATCATTCCTTCCAAAGAAATCCCAGGGCTGATCTCCTTCAGAATGGACTGGTTGGATCTCCTTGCAGTCCAAGGGACTCTCAAGAGTCTTCTCCAACACCACAGTTCAAAAGCATCAATTTTTCGGCGCTTAGCCTTCTTCACAGTCTAACTCTCACATCCATATATGACCACAGGAAAAACCATAGCCTTGACTAGATGGACTTTGTTGGCAAAGTAATGTCTCTGCTTTTGAATATGCTATCTAGGTTGGTCATGCTGCTGCTGCTGCTAAGTCGCTTCAGTCGTGTCCGACTCTGTGCGACCCCAGAGACGGAAGCCCACCAGGCTCCACCGTCCCTGGGATTCTCCAGGCAAGAACACTGGAGTGGGTTGCCATTTCCTTCTCCAATGCATGAAAGTGAAACTTTCCTTAATACAGACTCAGGAGATATCAAAATTGCATGCATTTCAGGCAATGTGTAGACTGGGCAGAGGAAAGGATACATACTGACTCTATATTTCAATTCTAGCTTGAAGTTCTTACAAGCTATGGTGACTGGCACCAGCCTCATCTACACGGAGTACCAAGTGAAACAGAAAACAGAGTAGATGCTGCTGCTGCTAAGTCGCTTCAGTCGTGTCCGACTCTGTGTGACCCCATAGGCAACAAACCACAACACACTTCATGTCCTGATCTATTATTGTTATCCAAGCTCTGTGTTTATGAAATCTGTGCCTTCATTTTATTCTCTGTAAAACAGGAATCACATACTTAGAAAGAATTGTTTTGAGAATTAATAAATTAATTTTTAAGGTCTTCAAACTGCTTAGCACACATAGCAAGCGCTGTAGAAATGTCTGCTAGCATTAAAAATTTTTTTTATTGGAGTATGGTTGATTTAAAAGAATGTGTTAGTTTCAGGTGAAAAGCAAAATCAATCAGTTATCATATATCCATCCACTTTTTTAGATTCTTTTCCTAGATAAGCCATTACAGAGTATTGTGTCTGCTAGTGTCATGTACTACTTTATTTCTTGAGCAAGGTGATAGGAAGGGGGTAAAATTTAGGAAGAAAGTTTCCTGTTCGGGGACCCTATACCTTGGTCCTAGGTAGGTACTCAGATTGTTTCTGAGGTTACTAAATGTCATTTCGGAGAGGACTGCCATCTTGCTTGTTGTGTCTTGCTTGTTGTGGCATTTTCTTTGGCAACTTTATAGCTCTCTGGATCACTCTCAGCTTCCTTCAGTGCTTCTGTGAAGATCCTTCTGGGGCTATTTCTGAAACCGCTCGGCAGAATACCTCTATATGAAGCTCTCAGAACCCATAACCCGCATCTAATAACCCCCTACCCTGATTCTCTCTCCCCAGAGACAAAAAAAGGCAGTCTAGTGAAGAGGAAACAATGGCCCAGGAAATGTGTATTTTGCAGTGACAGGTCTCTGACTACATAGAGGCATGTGGAGGGCGAGGTGGCTGGGCCTTCAGTCAGGCTTTGCATGGTCACGGGTTCACAACCGGGTTCCTTTATTTATACGAGAGTGCTAGCTCGCTTCAGTCATTTCCGACTCTTGGCGACTCCATGGACTGAATAGCCCACTCTCTCCATCGGATTCTCTACGCAAGAATACTGCAGTGGGTTGTCATAATGGTTAGAAGCAAATATCTCAATGGCACATCATCGGGGCTTGGTCTTCTCTCCTATAACGTGGGAAACCTCCCCCCAGTTTGCAAAGTCTTTCTGGGTTAACCGGGTAAAGACGTGTACAGAAGCGAGCACAACCGCACGGAAGGAGCACTCAGCGGTGCACTCCTACAGGAACCGCCAAGACTTACTCCCGGAAACGGTAACTGCACTTGTCGCCGCCCACCGTCCATCTGCAACCCTCCACCGTTAAAACATACGAGATAACGGGGAGCGACTGCTGGGCCTCCTGCCCTGGCCTTCCTGGGGCCTTTCCTCCGGAAAGGGAACACCTGGCCGAAAATAGCGGGGCAGCTGCCGAGGGAGGCTCAGCCCGCGCTGTAAGTCCCAGCCTGGCACGTGCAGGGCCGGGCCCGCCTCGAGGTGCGTTACCTGCTCGGCCTCCGCCAGCCACAGCCAGAGCTGCCGCCAGGTCCGGAATTTGTACTTGTCGCTAAACAGGAAGCACATCTCCGGGCTGGCATAACGGGAAGCAAGCGGTGAACGGTAGCTATCGTGCCCGCAGGCCGCCTCCCGCCCGCCACGGTCGCCCGCCGCGGCCATCCCGGACTCTAGACCCCGCCGGAGCTGACAGGGTCAGCGAGGGCGGAAGCGGAAGTCTGAGGGCGGGACTTCCTCCACTTGGTTCCACCCCTGGGGTTTCCGGGAGACCCGAGCCTTTAAGGCTGCTGGGTTTAGGCTCTTCGCTGCTGAGGGTTAGAGAGTTTTTTTTCGTTTTACGAGAAACGTTTTCAGTGCTTCACAAGTTACCTCCGCAGCTCTGCGTTTCAGTTTTCTAACCCGAAAAAAGGTACATTAAGACCCGCCTTTAGGATTGCTCCGAGGACATCAAATTGATGTCCAAGACATTTGGAAAGCACTTTTTTTGTGGCTATTATTTTTGTCTCCTCCCCCTCTCCCACTCCTACCGCCTGCCAGGCCCCCAGCACGGTTTTGAGCCAAGTACAAGACAAGGGAAATCAGCATTGAGTTCTCCGCCCTGGGGCACTTCTTTCTCACTACATCTTACTCAAGGTCCAGGTCAGAAAATGTCACCCGATGAACCCACTCTTCCCTCTGGTTGGCCACTAATAATAAAACCACTAATGTTTATGGTGGTCTCACTGGTAGCTCCGACGGTAAAGAATCTGCTTGCGATGCAGGAGACCTGGGTTCAATCCCTCGGTGGGGAAGATCCCCTGAAGAAGGGAATGGCTACCCCACTCCAGTATTCTTGCCTGGAGAATTCCATGGACAGAGGGAGCCTGGTGGGCTACAGTCCATGGGGTCGCAGAGTCCGAGGGTACTGAGGGACTAACACGTCACTTTCACTAGGTATCAGGCACTGTCCTGAGTACTTTACACACTGCTGCTGCTGCTAAGTCGCGTCAGTCGTGTCCGAACGGCAGCCCAACAGGCTCCCCTGTCCCTGGGATTCTCCAGGCAAGAATACTGGAGTGGGTTGCCATTTCCTTCTCCAATGCATGAAAGTGAAAAGTGAAAGTGAAGTTGCTCAGGCATGTCCGACTCTTAGCGACCCCATGGACTGTAGCCCACCAGGCTCCTCCATCCATGGGATTCTCCAGGCAAGAGTACTGGAGTGGGGTGCCATTGCCTTCTCCACGTAATCTCATTAAATCCATGTGAGGGTCCTGAATGGTTCAGGTATCGTTAAATAATACACTATCTCCAGTGCGGAGTAATTGCTCAATAAATGCCTGCCATTATTCTGATCCCCATTTTTCAGGTGACAAGGCATGGGGAGGTTGACCATCTTGAGATAGCTCTTGTGTGGATAGAAGGGCAAGAGCTAGGAGTTAAGTGTAGGGGACAGGCTCCAGGCTCCCAATTCTTACCAGATTCAAATGTATTCTTTCCTTTGTTCTACAGTAGCAGCTACTATATTGCTTTGAAATTCCTTTTTTTGAGTGTCTCACTATAAGGGGACGTCCATTTTGAATTCTCAGCTTGTTGGTTGAGGTGGCCCCTTTCCCAGTAACTGTAAGACTTAAGGGATATTAAAAGTTCTGATTAAATCTCAAGATTTGCAAGATCTCATCTTTGACAATAACTTCTTGTCACCTTTCCATTTCTGCTTTTTTTTTTTTTTTTTCGTGATTTACTAAAAAACGGACGGACCACCCCTGTAATGTTCTCCCTTCCCACCTCAGATTTCATATAGGCCTCTCAGTAACTCTCACCAGAGTTGGGTGCTATTGGCCTTTTCCATCGATGGCAAAGTTGGTGCGGGGAGGGATCATGCCTGCCTTGGTCCCTGGTGTCTCTGGCAGGTGGATCCAGCACAGGACCTTACACAACAATAGGTGCTCAGTGAGTGTTTACTGGGTGAATGAATGCTGTCCAGAGGCTCCTAGCCCACAAAGGGAAACAAGGCCCATAGTTTACCAAGATACAAGTTAGATCCTGACATCGCCCTTCCTCTTCCCCCAGTCTCTCACATTCCTTCAGTGTCTTCATGCTGTAGACCCTTCATGTCTCCACTTGGGCTTCAGAATTGTCAGAGTGGACTGCGACACCAATCCTGGAATGCTTTGGCCATCAGAGAAGCCCATCAGTTACCTGGGCTTATCACCCACATCTTCACCTACCTCCCCTCTGGAGCTGCAGAGGATTGGTTTTGGGGGGTGAGGACAGTTCTGGAAAGATGAAGACCACTCCCTGCAACTCCCCACTCTTTGCAGAGTGCTTCAGGGCTGTTGCTGCTCGGCTGAGTTTACTACCCTCCATGATGGCCTTCCATGGTGCCTCCTGCCCACCTCAGTCTCCTCGGTTGTCCAGCCTCACCGGCTCTGGTTCACTCTGCTGTTGCCTCCTCCTATAAGAGTTTCTGTTTCCAGCCTCTGTCTTCATTCAGGAAAGGATCTTGCTCTTTGTTATTTTATCTTGAATCTCTCCAGTTCTGCCTCCCTTTTGTGTGTGTGTGTGTGTGTGTGTGTGTGTGTGAAATGCACAGATCTCTTCCACTACAGAATCATCTTCACGTGCTCTTTTATGAAAATCTCTTTTACTGGCTGCCTCTTCACCCACTGTTCCAGAACTGCCCAGTTACTAGCTCTGTGACTTGGGTGATAATCTTTTGGCACTTGGGTCTTCTTACCTATAAAATATGCTCATGATCCCCAGGTGTACAGTGAGGAGCAGAGGCAGGTGGCACAGAGGCTGACTTCCTACCTGGGTCAGTGTCTGGGGCTCCTGTGTTCAACACGTTTATTGTCCTCCCTGCTTGACTCCTTAGTGCTGATGCAGCTTCTGCTCTCTCATATCCTCTCAACTACCTTCATTGATCATCAGTCTCTTCTCTAATAAAGAAATCAAAAGGCCTTTTGCCATAATATGTTTGCCTATTTGCATAGAAAATCACTAAGTCGATGTGGGGGTGGGGGTGGACATGCATGGAACAGGGCAGGCCACATAAGAACTGGGAACAAGCTTCCCAATGTACATCTTTAAATCATTTTGATTTCTGAGTCAAACAGTTTTCCATTTTCCTGTATTAAGTCATCCTCTGTGGCTGATTGAAATATTTAACCTTTTAGACAACCCCTCCCTCCTGTTTTGAAAACTAAACTGTACTGATTCTCCTCTCTTTCTGACTGTTCTTTCTCTGATGATCCAACCTTCTCTCACTTCTGAAAAAAGAAGCGGTGGGAATTTCCTCAAGATTTCACCCACGTTTCCTCCCCTTGGAAGCTGTTCACACGTCTGCAAGTCTTACCTTCTGAGCCCACAGGTTTCTTCAGTTTTGGTTCTTAATCTTCAAAAGCCACCTGGACACTTGCAGCTGGTTGTCACTGCATCTAAAGCAGCATCTCTAAAATCGGGAATTTTATATCTATTCTTTTGTTTTTATTTCAGGCTTTTAAAATACCTAGTTTCTTAAATTCTGTTACTCATGAGGATCATTCATTTCAGTGGTGCCTAGTGTGCGCCAAGCATTGTATTAGGCACTGGGATACAGTGGTCAGCTGAGGAGGCTTGAGTGGAGAGGCCAAGAGTGGAAAGAGAGGGAGGGAGATACCTTTAGAGGAGTAGATGGAAGGCAAACATGGGAACCTTGTAGGAAAGGATATCTGGGATTTTCTTCTCAGCAATGGAAAACCACTAACAGGTTTTAGTCTGGACAATGACTTCATTAGATTATGTGTTGAAAAACATCATCTCAGCTGTTACGTGTAGAATGGATTGGGGGCAGGGACCTGGAGTGAATGCCATGTGAGAAACAGGCTGAGCTAATGCAGGGGACTAGTAGGACCTAGGTGTGGGTGATTTAGCTTGGGCACAGGAAGTAATCAGAGGAGGAAATGAAGGAAAGGAAGAGATGGGTTAGTCATGGGGAATAAGGAAGGGAGTGGACTCAGTGATGTGCCTAGGTTTCTAGGTTTTATTGCTGAAAGGATAGCAGTGCCATTTATTCTGGGGGTGGGAGAAGGGCCAAGGAGGCAGGCTGGACTTCTCTTTTGGGTTTACCAAGTTTGCAAATCCATTAATATACTCAGGTGTCTCAAAATGATGAGTAGACAATTATATATACACAAGTCTGGACCCCAATGGTAAGGGTTGGAAATATAAATTTAGCAATCTTTAGCACACAGATGGTAACTAAAGCCATCAGGGTTTTAGATGCTCAAGCTGGAGAACAACACAGCAAAGAACTCTGCCCCCCCCCCCTTTTTTTTTTTTTTCGGTGCTTACATTCCAGTGAAGGAGATGCATAATAAAGCCTAAACAAGATCATTTAGAAAGTGCTTAAATTTTGTGAAGAAAACAGCATCGAGTAGCTTAGGTAGGGATGGGGGTGACAGCTGATCATGTGAATAGAGAATGGAGAATACAGAGTTAAAAGCAGCCAAGGAGGCAGCTTGGATGGGAAGGGGAGAATGGGTGCATGTGTCTGTATGGCGAAGTCCCTTCACTGTTCACCTGGAACTGTCACTACATTGCTAATCAGCTATCAGTTCAGATCAGTCGCTCAGTCATGTCCGACTCTGAGACCCCATGAATCGCAGCACGCCAGGCCTCCCTGTCCATCAACAACTCCCAGAGTTCACTGAGACTCACGTCCATCGAGTCAGTGATGCCATCCAGCCATCTCATCCTGTCATCCCCTTCTCCTCAAGTTTAAAAAAAAAAATGGTTAAAAAAACCCAAAAAGCCAAGGTAGGGATGAGGAAGGGAAAGGATCTCAAGCACTGGGGGAACACACACTTGACGGGAGCACCTCTCTGATTAGAGTTTGGAAGCAGGAATTTGTGAGAAATTCTTCTAATACCTCTGATCTCCACGTATCAAGCAGACACAGGATGCTTGCTGGCAGTATCAGGGTCTCATTGCTGGTTGGCTACGGTAGGTTGACAGGAGTCCTTGTTTGCTCTGCAGTGATTTTTTTTCCCCCCAAGAGATGCTGCTTTTGGTTGCTGGTAGAAAACAGAAAATAGGGTTTTTCCAAAGTAGGAATTTTAGCACCCTTATTATTAAAAATATAGGCTATTATATTTAAACTGGTTTAGGAAGGATGTGGGAAAAGGAAAGGGCTGATGGACTTGAAGGAAGTAAATAGGCCAGCACCTTGGAATGGCTGATGAGGCCAAACAAAGCCAAAGAGGAGCAGGGACCAGTTTGGAAGACAGGAGGTCAAGGTCAAAGATGCTGAAATTAGTGACTCAGGAGGGGAGCAACTTGGGGGTGAGTAGGAGGCTTCCCAGGTGGCTCAGTGGTAAAGAATCCACCTGCCAATGCAGGAGACCTGGGTTCAGTCCTTGAGTCAGGAAGACCCCTTGAAAGGAATGGCAACCCACTCCAGTGTTCTTGCCTGGGAAATGCCATGGACAGAGAAGCCTAGGGGGCTACAGTCCATGGGTTCATCAAGAGTTGGATACAACTCACGGAGTAAACAACAACAAGGGGAGCATGTGGCCCGAGTGACTGGGGGAGTGCAGAAACCTGGCCATTAGGATGGATTTCCCAAGGGGATGCTAAAGTCACCTAAGGTGACAGCAGAGCCCAGAGCAGTGAGGAGGGCTGAATCAGAAGCTAAAGTCTTGACAGCCATCTTCAATTCTACAACCCACCCCCCACACTTAGCAATTTATGCATTTAAAAATAGCCAAAATTTAAAATAAAGTCGTTAGTGATAAAGGTCTCTGTAGGTTTTGTAATGACCCTCTCAATTCCACAAAAACAATTACTTACTTGGCGTAGGCAGGCCCGCAAGGTGTTTCTGACATCTAGTTCATCCCTCCTCCCCTCACATTTCTGGGTGTTCACATATTTTATGGTAAGAATTGAGTGCTATATGACCTACCCCTTTGTACAGCAGACTTGCTTAAGACTGACCACCTTTTCATAATTCCAGGGGTCTGGAAGCTGAGGCATTCTGGCGTGTTAATTTTGGAATCCAACCTTGGTTCCCTAGTATGGTAACTGAGACAGGTTTCGATTAAATGATGAAGTCACATGGTGCCCTCAGGGCAGTGCCCAGCTAATAGGAAGCAATTCGTCAGTGCTACCTAGTTTGACCTGATTGAATTCTGCTGAGTTGCCATTTCCTCATGAAACAGGCTTTGCTATAGTACTATCTGTTTCACTCAGCATTCTGAGAAGTCAATCAGACACAACACTACTGGGAATGAGACAGTGTACTCATCTCCTTCCATTGTTCCCCTCTGCTATCCTAGCAGTGTTGCAAGATCACAGGTCTAACAAGTCTCCAGCAGCAAACAATAAGAGACTGTTCAGATGGGAACAAGCTGGCCTTTAGCTAAGGCTCTCCTGTCCTCAGGGGTGAGCACAGCAAGCAGGGCAAAGCGCAGGCAAGGTGGCTTCCTGTTCAGAGGTGGCACGGCTGCCCTCCCAGGCGGTGGCAGAGCCCCAAGCATGCCTTGTCCTTCCGTCAGCTCTCCTCCTTTGTGTCCTCCCTCCCAAAGGCACATGGGGCGAAAACGAGGCGACAAAAAGGCAGCAGGAGAACCTGAATTACTCTCAGACTGTCTGAAGCCTGCAGCGCAGCAGGTGGCAAGGAGCCTGAGCCCACCACCGACTGTCAACCCAAGAACTCCAGCAGCACAAGCCACAAGGCGAGATCGACCAAGTGGAGGTCCTGTTCAGATGCTGAATGTCAGTCAGCTTTTATGTGTGGACCAGAGTGACGGAGAAGAGTGGAAAAAAAATATAAATATTCAACAAACGAGCAAACTAAATGGGCAGAAGAAAACAGGAAACCACAATAAATGCTTAGCAGCCAAACACATTTATTAGTCTTTTTTTTTTTTTTTTTTTCCAGGAACCCAAAAATATTTTGTAGTTATAATGTAAGCAACTGAGTTGCACATAATACAATCATATCTTTCCAAAATAAAATAAAATAAAAAACTAAACGAAAACAAAAATAAGCTGTTTAAAAGCCCAAAAAAAAAAAAAAACCCTTCAGAAAACTCTTATATATGCATTACATCATCTCTCAGTTTTAATGAAATGACGACGACTTAATTCCTTATTACTCAACCTGTCACAATCCAATAAAAGACCACCCTTTAGTTTTTTTTGTTTTTGACTTTTTTTTTTTGAAATCCAGCATGAGAAATACAGTACCTGCTATGGCAAAAAATACACATAAAATGCAACTTTTCAGCTTATTTGTACATTAGTAGAGTTTAACATTTTATTGTTTGTTTTTTAAGTGAACCAGTGATTTTAAGTACCACTATACTAAAAAAGTAAAATAAAATATAGAAAAGGGGGGCCCAGCCTGCCATGCAAGTGCACCTCTAAAGTGCCTAGTTTCTGTGTCCATGTAAAACCAGTCATATGAGGAGCAATTTCAACAGATGGGAGTCTGATTAAACCTCTATATTTAAGGAAAAAAAAAAAAAAAGACAATGCCATATCCTCCCTTTTCTCCCCTCAAACTTCCTTAAATCCCATCATCCACTTTCTCTATCGCTCACCAGAAGAGAGAAAAGAAAGCCATCAAAATAATATTGTAAAAGCTATTTCAAGTATAAGAAAAAAACAAAACACTTCTAGGTAACTTGCAGAGAGCATCAAAATTGTGCAGCCATTTAGTCACGTTTACAGGTTTTGTTTCTGTGGACAGTGTTTCAGATGAGAGGGTTTTTGCTGTACCTTCCTGTTACCTGTTTGTGTGCAAAGTTGGAAAGCTGCCTTTTAAAGATCCAGCCTCTTTCTGATGCCCTTCTCTGCACCGTCTGTGAAAGGGGGCAAGGAGAGAAGCGGGGGAGGAGGGGGCACTGAGGGGCGGCACCGCCTGGGTCACCAGGTGGTGCTTCCCCCCTCTCCTCTGCCCCCACCCCAGCCCTCCCTTCTCTGGTTCACCATCAGTGACCTCTCACTGCAGAGATTCCCATTCTTCAGTTTCCTGATTTGGTAGGATGTATTTTACTATGTAAACATAGCCCCCTAGGATTATGGAACCCAAAAGCAGCATGTATCTCTCCATTCATATGGAGAAAGATAAAATAGTCCAGAAACCTCTCCTCAGGTTGCTTCTCTTTGTCTGGTTTTAGTTACTCAAAACAGGGAGGGGGTGGGGTGGGCACAGAGTAAGTTGTAAGCAAATGATGGGAGACTTAGGAGTGGGCACAGTTGAGCTGTTGCATCTTTTTTTTTTCCTCCCAGAAAGGTTTTTTTTTTTAAAACCTGTTAAAAATGTTCCTGCACCTGAAGTCATACTGAGGTTAAGGCCAAGGGTGCAGAATCTTGTGCACGTGTCTCTGTGAGCACATTCACGGTGCATGCACCATTTTTGATGTCTTCTGTGAGATCACTGGACACACTTTGGTCACTGGTGTGTGTGCAAAGGGTGGTGGGGGATGTGTCCCAGGATAGAAGTGCAGAGATCAGCAGAGCCCTTCCGGAGCGCCCCCTAGGGACATAAGGGCAGGAAAACCTCAGGAGGGACCAGAAGAGGAAACATAGAAAAGGGGACATCACACAGAGAAATAAAATCCGCAAGTTGACAGCACCCAAATCAGAAGGTGGGTGGTGAATATGTATGCATTTATTATCAAGTTTCTTCCCCTCAAAGGAAGTCGTCACTAGACAAAAGATCAGGGAGCCCAACCGACAACAGGCTTCTTGACAGATACAGGGTTTATGTTTAAGATGGGGGAGCTAGGGAGGCTGTGAAGAAGCTACCTCTAACGATCTATTCTGATCCTGCCTCGTGAGCGGCCAAATCTAGGAGCGCAGTAGCTGACAGATCCTTAAAAGCAGCACTTGTTTAAACTTGTTTCCCTCCACCTAATGTCAGCGTCAAGCCTTGTGGAGAGAGAACAATCTGAGGGTGCGAGCACCTTTCAGGAAGGCTGTCCGCATGTCTCAGAGGAATTTCCTTCCAAATAAAAATCAACCAATTTCCAGAGCATCACAGTGACAAGGCTATGAATTCTACAGCACAAAATTGAAATGCCAGGGACTGATTCTCTTTATGATCTACAGTTACTCAAAGTGTGTGTGTGTGTGTGTGTGTGTTTGAACCAAGGAAGGTTGAGAACTCAAGGTCTCAGGGAAAAAACGTTCTGGAGTCCCTGGAGGTGACAGAACTTCCAGAACAGAGTAATCTAGACAGTCCCCACCCTGGACCCAGAGCTGATGGCCTCTATTTCAGTTTAAACACTGGTCTGCCGTCATTGTGTGTGGAAGGTGATAGAGAGAATGCCACCCCACAAACGCAAGTCCACTCCCCTGACCTGTTCTGCCCTTCTTAAAGGTGAAAGAAAAAGAGCTGAAACTTCCTATGGCTTTAAAAAAAAATGTGGAAAATATCATATTTTAGGGTTACTTTCACAGCAAAGAAAACACTGCAAAAGTTATCCTGCTATTTACACATTCATATTTTTCCAAGGATAACCCACTGGTGGCCAGAAAAGAAGGGGAGTTAAAAGGTCTATGCTGCAGGGGAAGTGGACCTGGAGGTATTGTTTTGTGTTAGCTGAAACGTCAGAATTCTGTTTTTTGTGTGTTTTTTTGTCTAAAGGCAATCTAATAGATTGGAACCCTGATAAGACCGTGCCTGTGCAGGCTCGCAGGGGCACGAGGAGACTGATCAAGTCTGTTACTTGTTACAGTACTGTGAATGTCGACAGCAAAAGCGCTGCATGGAAACACTGTTGCTTGCTTTATTAGGACATTGTGTGTTGCCAAAAATGCCTAGACCAGAGCAATGCAGAGGCCATGACTCACTGCAGGCAAGATCAACGGAGGGATGCTGTCAGGACCAAACAGGAGGCTGCAGGCTTTCAAACACCTCCCTGCTCACTAGCTACACACAGCGTAATAACTGCAAGGGCGGCAGAGATGTCAATATGGCGGAGCGGGAGGGGTTGGGAAAGAGAAGCCCCGTTGGCCTGTCAAGCAACCGTCCTCTTCTCCAGAGAGTTTCCTTACAATTAAATTAACTTAAAAACATCAAAGAAGAAAAATTAAAATGCAGCGAGGAGGAGGAGGTTTCTGAAATTGACATAAAGATTAAGGTCAGCACGAGTGAGGCATGGTTTCCTGAGCTTGCAAGGGTTCTGAATTCAGCAAAGGGTGAGAACTTTTTTCCAGAGAAAAGAGCAGTGGGGCAGGGTGGGGGGCCTTCGGGGGCCTCATGCTGCACCAGGCTAACACTGCACAGCTAGGATGGAGATCCTGGACCACACTGGTTGGTAGGAATGGCGCCCCTGAACCCCCAACCCCAGGAAGTGCCGGGCCGAGGCTCACAGGGCCCTGTATACCTCACTGTGCGGACCTTACGGCTTGGCTTCTCGCTCTCACTCCCCTTCCCTGCCAGCATGGGGGGCACACCATGGACACAGAAACCATAGAACAAGGATGCAAAGCTACTTCCGTCCCCTTTCTGCCCTCTCCCCCACCACCCCCCTTTGCAGAATGCATAGTTACAATTCACGTTACAAAATAAAGAAGCAATGATGACCACATATGGGACCCCCTTCTTTTTTTGAAAAGAAAAAAAAATCCAACAACCTCTTCTTAAATTCAGTATCAAAATTCACATTTGCATAATAATACATTTCAAGGCCATGAGAGAGGACGGAGCTAGCACAGAAGCATTGCCCCGGGTCTTCCTGAATGAAGCTGGAGGAATCTTGCGAGGGATTGCTTTCCCCTTTGGGGAGTTCTGAGGAATTATGGAAATGGCCCTTAGCATTCACTTGATATCTCTTTAGGAGGGAGTGGGGAGAAGAGGCGGAATCGTTTAAAACAAACGTGAAACAAAGGAGGAGACACTGTGGATTTCTAATGTTGAACTACTATGGTTCTGAAGAAATAAAACATGGTCTCTGATTTTTCGCTTCTTTCTCAAACATGTCCAACTCATCCTTTCAAAAGCCTTTTCCTTGTGTGTAATATACCCTGTTCGCACAAACAGCAACATTATGTGACTTCCATTTGGGAAAAGAATTGCCTTCTCAGGACACAGACTCAAAGGGTGGCCACGCGCTGCCTGCTCTGCGCGTGGCAGGAGCGAGAAAATGCCTGCTCAACGTGCACAGATGTGTCACAAATCTGTGTTACCAGATTTCAATTCTCCAGTGCTTACAGGAAAACAAAAACTAAGACAGCGACAGCCACGCACGCACATATACACGGAGAAGACTAGGCAATGCTGAGAGAGACGTTCAACTTGTACTCCTGGACTAACTCGGTGTCTGTCATCTGTGCACCATCACCTCCTCGTTCCCTGTCCCAAGTCCCCGAACTTCTTCCCCATGACTCTGCAGTGTGCAATACTGCGGCTGCTGAAAACCATGGCCACCATGGCAGCGGCCAAGAGAGATGCTGACTTTCCTACAGACTAAGGGGACTGTCTGTTTTATCCCAATGGGTAGGTTCTTCCTAAAACAGACAGTCTCTGAACTCACAAAGGCACATTCAGAAATACTACACTTAGGAAATTAACTCCTTGGACAAAATTTTAAAAGGTGGTGGTGTTTTAAACACATTATCTTTTAACTCAGCACAAGATTTCTGGCGAGATGTGCCATGCTGAATGCATCACTTGGTGAAAACTCTGCTACCTTTAAAAGGTATGCGATTTCTTTAAGGGTTCCAAAGGGTTTTTTTGCTGTTTTATATAAATACCCTACCCACCTTTTGCATTTTTGGTGGACACACGCAAGATACATTGTCTTCCTCTCCTTAAAGCTCAGCTGTCAGGCTGGTCCTGCAGCGAGGTGGCGGCTTGCCTCCCATCACCTCCCACGAACCAGCTGCCGCCGCCCACCCAGGACTGTGCATGCCTTTAGGGAGCCAAGGAGAAGGCCCTCCAGATGCAGTAAGAGGTCCAGGGAAGTGGGGGGCTGAAAGGGAAGGCAGGCACTCGGCTCCACAATCACACTAGAAGCCGCTCCACAGTTACTCTTTAGCTGCTCACCAGCAGCAGTGAAGGAATTCCACTTTTTGAGGGGGGAAAAAAAGACACAATCCCAGCTTGTTAATATTGGCTCAAAAGGGATCAATTCCAATTGGGAATTTACTTTCCAAGCAATTATTTATAGTTTGAAAATGAAACGGAGGCACAAAGTACTTTAGGGAAATGCTATTTCTTTTCAATTTAAAACACAACATTTGCCTCTTTCTGACCTTTCTCCTCCTGTGAACAAGTTAAGCATTTGTCACAAAGAAGAAACAACAGCTGAATTCTGCAAAGACTTTTTGCTCAGGGCAGTACCATTTTTCCTGGCGTGCAGAGTTATTAAAAACAAATTCAGATGCCCAGCTAGCTGAAGAGGAAACTATTTAAACTCTGTGAGGCAAGCACTGGCAATTTCTATCGCTTTTGCTATTTTGGTGATGGCTGGAGGTTATTACAAGAGATTGCCAGTTTAAAAACCACTCAAAGGATCAAATACTTGGCAATTACTCCAGATCTAGACCAAGTGACCATATATATATATAAGGATGGCATGGAGACCCAGTTGGTGGGGAGTAGGGCTGTTTCCTGACCAGAGTTCCCTTTACCATCCTGTGGGTGTCCAAGGCCTCTTCTTCTGCTGGAGCGGGCAGGGTCATTGTTCAATTTTAATTATGTTATTACTATGTTCAGAGATTCTTGAGTTGATAATTATTCCAAATAAAGAATGTGTTGCCAGTACCTCCTTTGTCAAGTTTCAGGTCAAGAAAGCAATGCCATCATTAACAAACGGGGACCATCTCTGAATATATACACCCCTTTGGCACTGGCCATAAACCTACAGGCTTTATCACAGGGTGTGCACTAACTCTGGAAATAGAGGTAATATTCTATGTTTTGTAACAGACTGATGATGACCTTGATGACAGCTTATATACTTGCCTGTTTCTAGACTGTGTGGATACCCTGTACTTATGGATAAGAAAGCAGAGAGGCTGTGGCACAGTCTGCAGCCCAGGGGTAGGGCAGCCCGTTTTCTGATTAACTGCTGAGGTCTAGAGATTGACAGTTCATTTATACACATGGGCGAGGCTATTTACATCTGCACTATCGCGCATAACCTTATTTGTACACTTGGGGAGGGGGGACCAAGATTTCTCTTTATAGTAACACCAACAAGTGTAGTTAATGCATATACATGAAGTATGGCAAAACACTGGAAGAAAGGTTTTTTTTTTTAATACCAGCTAAAAATGGATCTCTATTCCTAAAGATGTAATAGATAAGTAAAAGCAAAGAAAAAAACCCAAACTCAGAACAATAACCTAGAGTGTTGCATGTTGCATTTGAACTCTGAGGATGGGGGTGAAGGGGACCTTTTCTGCATAAAGACTCAATTGTTCCCGAATCTGAGAGATGACTATTATAGTCAAATCTGCTGAAAACATCCTGTTTACATGGCAGAGAAAAGGCTAGGCCTAAATGTTCTGCTCAGCACATCATTCTGTTTAAGAGTCAAGATGGCAGAAGAGAGGAAAAAATAGAATGAAAAAGTACACAGCTTCAGAGGTCAATATGGAATCTGGCTGTTAACCTTACAAAAACTGCCCCCTCCCCCCACTAAAGTGGTGAAAGTGAATACTTGTAATTAGTTAATAGCCTGTGGAATTTTAGCTTCTGCTAGCTATATTAACAACAGCCCTCTTCCAAATTCTTAAAGAGATTTCTCTTTTTTTTCTTTCTGCATATCCTTACACACCACATTCAACCCATAGGAACTTGGAAGAACCCATTGCTAACTTATACTACATTCACGTCAGAAGAGGTGGGACAGTTCTTAGAAAAGGAGTCATAGCAATCACAGATCAAGATGCTAAAACAGAGTGAACAGCAACTGAGGCGTAATGTTGACTGACTGGGGGCACTGATCAAAGACTGTGCTTTGGAACTTTAACTTGCAGCGCTGCAAAGTTAACGTTGGTGAATGCTGTAAATGAGAAAGATCGAGGGCTGGGGACTGGGGAATCTGAGATGCCACATGGACCATCCATTTCATCACAGTGTCTCGGAGATCTGTACTTTTTTTCTTCTTAAACACCTAAAATTAGGTCATGGCACTGGATCTCAATTGCCAGGGGAGGTCCCCAGTCTGATGGAAGACTTCCCTTCCCCTTCTAGTGCTTCCTTCCTTTTGGCCACTCATGTGGTCAACAGAAACCAAGTTCATGCTATTTGAGAGCTGGACACCTCTGGGCACTAGTAATCAAGTGTCTTAAAAAACGACAGGAACCTGGTAAAAAGTGGAAAGCTCAAACGTACATGATCAAAATGTTCATAAAGTAAATCTGTGTAATGCGAGGTGACCAGCAAGCCCCTGAACCCATGCCAGAATGTGGTGGAAGAAAAGATGCTTCCATTGCATATCTAAGTGTCCTGAAGCCATCTGACCTCCCAGCAGAAATGGCTCTTGCCAAGGAATACGGTGGAAAAGAAAAGTTTTTCTCTTCCATTGTATCCTCACTATATCCTGTTCTTAGGTCACTGCCAACCAGTAAAGCAAAGCTTCCAGCAACACTATAAGGAAAACGGGGCTTGATGGGAAAGGGAAGAGACACAGGACAAGAGCTGAAAAATAGGAACTCCTTCCTACTGGCCTGACACAAAGAATCGTTCCAAGTCACTGCAGCCGTCACTCGAGAAGCTGATGCACAGCGCCAGGAAGGCCCTTGGCATCCCACATAATTGAGACATAAAAGCGTACTTTTCATTTCCTTGATTTCTGTTTAATGACTCTGCATTTAGCCCACTGCCTCTGGGGCCTGTCCAGAACCACTCCGACTTCTGTAACGGGTGGGCATCTCACCGTCTGGAGGGACGAGACCACATGCACATACACACGCGTTCCCCCTGCTCAGGATGTCTGAGTGTATGTACGAAGGCACTAAAGCGGTTTTAGAGAAATTGCAGGCAGCAACCCCACCCACTCCCTTTACCTGCTGAGCTGGAGTTTCTTTCCCCACCGGGAAGCTTAGATGTTTAAAAGCAGCTGTGGTCATGCTTGGGAATTCTAACCCCTGGCCCCAGGAGGGAATACAAAAGGAGAATTCAACATCACCAAAAACTGACAGGAAATACTCCACATCTCCGGCTGAGGGATGGGGATAATTCAGCAGCAGATCTTCAAAACAGCAATTAAAATGAGCATAACAGTAGCTGGGAGCTAAAAAAAGTAAAATCACTTGTTCCTTATTAGATTCTTCTACTATTTTCTCCTCCTCCCATAGCAAACGGAGGTAAGACACACATTCTTCATTAATAGAACAGTCCATAGATATTTTTCTTCTAGTAATGCCTACATTTAAAATTTGTTCCAAAAATTATTAATCTATATTTCCTAACTCTTTACATAGATTCTCAGCAATCCAACCGTAATATTTTACAGATTAGAGATACTATTTTTTTTTAAGCTGTTGTTTCTTTCTTCCTTTCTTTTGTTGCTGGGGTTGGGGAGACAGGGAGAAAGGTTCCTTTGAATAAAAATAAAAATTCCTCAGGGAGACTTTAGCTAAGTCTTAAATGGAAAGAAATAAAGTGATGGCAGTCCCATTTATATACACCAAACACTCTCCCGTTAAATTATACATAATTTGAAATGAATCCATGATAGAGCTCTTATAAAGTTTAATCCTTCTCCCATATTTTTTAAGATAGTCAATTTACTTGTTGCTGCTAAACTGATAATTTTTAAAAATATTTCTTTCTATGAGTTTTAAAATGTATGATCCCCAGTATGACAATAACTTTTGGAATCTTTACTTTTTACATTTTTTTAAGTAAAAATTGTTTAAACTTTCTGAAGTTTCAGGAACTTGTAAAAGTTTATTAACAGGAAAGAAATGGCCGTCTATCTAGGATAAGATACGGTTAAATAAACCATCTTCCAAAAACTGGCTTCCTACCCTAGAATTCCTGAGAATGCTTGCAAATTTTAAAGCAGGAAAATAAATGTTAAAAACAAAAACAAAAAACACTGTTAAATGCTCCCAGAGTTAGTCTTCATCTAAAATATATATTTATATGTATATATATACGCACTTTTTGGTCTTTTTTTAAGTTTTTAGTTTTTTTCCCTTTAAGCTTATGATGGAAGAACATTTTAGCTTCTCATGTTTATTTATTTTTTTTTACATATTTCAAATCCCTCATTATGTCTTGTAAACAAGAGGGGCTCTAGCACCCGGCTTTCACCGTAGTATCGTAAGGAACTCAACTAACCCATAGTGCAGGTCAAGGAACCAACAGGTAGGAAGAGAGGAGGGTGGGGCAGGACACGGCAGGGGACTAAGAGTGGCAGTGGACAGTCACCACAAGCTCGTGTGAGCCTCCGGACACGCAGCCGGCCCAGGGACATTCAGAGTTAGCCTTCTGTGGATATCTGAACACAGCTGCTCTTCAGCTGGAGGTCACCACGCATGGCAGGGTTTTGCCCTCCCCCACGAAGAGAGCTGTCGGTGGGGGCTGGAAGGAGACGTTTTGTGCGTGGGCAGAAGTGGAAGGGACGTGGTGGCAATGGAACCGGAGGGCACAGTTAGTTTTCTACAAGGCATCCAATGGGATCAAACCAACGCTGGGAACTCAAGTCTGACCACCCACCCACGAAGGGCTCAGAAAGACTTGAGTGAGCCAATGCTCACTTGAGTTACGTGTGTCAATCTCTTTCGAGGCTAGGTTTATCAACAGAGTAAGCCGAGAGGACTACACAATTCCCATTCTTTGTCTCACAAAACCACTTAAATGCAAATAATTAGCTTTTGCCTTTTCCTATACACACCCACCCACCCACCCACCCACAGACACAAGCTATAAGTCAAATACATTATTAGGCATTGTTGTATCCTTCACTAAAGATGCTAAAGAAAGAAAAACTCCCTTGTCCTCACTAGCAGCAAGTTATGGAGGACAGTAGAGGTCTGCTCCCACCAAGGGTTGGAATGGGCAGGTATTTGCTGGTACAGAATGTCGGCACTTTATGTTAAACAGTATAATGCAGACTGGGGTGTCCACACAAGTGCTAGCACGTCACCGGCACACGTCCCCCCTCCCCCCGCCCCGCCAGCAATCTGCTTTGTATAAAGGGGTACCCCTTCAGGTCTGCTGTAACTCTTCACAAAAAGCAGTTTGATACATTTTGATTCCAACATAAGTACATACATGTTGGTGATAACTGTGGATTAAAAGTTGCCCCCTATTCGGCCCAGAGTACTACTACATTGATGCTTATAAAAAAAAAAAAAAAAGTCTTTAAATACCGAAATAAAAAAAGCAACATTACAAGGAAAAAAAAAAAAAGAGGTCAAAACCAAAAAAAGGTGCAATACTTAAAAAGTCTTTGCTAAGTTATACCTGCCTAAGCAAAACCACATACACAGGAAATACACAACACAGAGAAACAAAAGGAAACTCTTGAAGTACACACTGGTTTAAGAACATTCGTTAAGTAAACGTTTCTGTCAGTGATGGCCCGGTGCTGTAACACGCCGCGGCCTGGCACAGGTAACGCTCAGCAAGAAGGGAGCAGAGAGGAGGAGCTGCAGATGCTTGCAGGAGGCTGCTCACAACCTTTTTTATGTTTGTTTTCATAAAATAATAGAGAACCAAGAGAAATTTTAAATTCAGCATTACCTGACTTTCTGACCAACTTCTCATTCCTGATTACACAAGGGGAAATAAGTTTTTTTTTTTTTTTTTGCATTTGAGACATCACAGCACTAAAAACTGTCTTATCGTCTGTTCCCATTCAGACTAACAAAATGGCCAGCATGAAATTGAATGGATATTCAGATGTGCCCAGTGGCCACTTACTTCCCAAAACAGAAATAAACACACAGTTGCTCCAAGAGGTACCTCCTGTTCTCCTGGCTTTGGGGACTTGGCAGTGCTCCACTCTACTGCTAGGTCAAAAGAAAAGCTACAGAAAACTCACTCGGGCTACTTCGCAGATGTAAAGGAACTCCCTGCTTTCGTCATTAAAAAAGCACTCTGTTCATCTCAATACAGCCCAACGGGGTGGCTTCAGCAGCAGCGGATCCCCGAGGTGCTCGTGCTCCTGTGTTCTCATAGTTAAAAAACAAAATAAAATAAAAATAAAAAGCAGATGGCCGGCCAGCCAGCCTGCAGACTGTCAGCAATGCAGCTTTCTGAGAAATCGGGGTGGGGAGGAAGAGGAGGACACAGGCACACAACACACACACAGAGACAGAGAAAAGGATGCACGCGAATGCACATGAACACACGTGCACACACATACCAGAACGAGCATGCCTGGGCAGTTACATGTGCCAGAACACACTGGTATTTATCAACCAGCCAATCACAAATTTTTTTTTTTTTTTTTTTTTTTTTTAAGGTTTTTTATGCTTTTGTTTTTAAAGTGAGGCTCCGTCAAGTCTTCCCTCCCCCACCCCAACAATGCTTTTGAATTCCCCTCCCTCCCAAACATGGTAGACCTAAGGACGGAAACACACCCAGTGCAAACAAAGTTAAAAAGCTATTTTTTTTCAGTATATATGTTTCTTAGCAACAACTTCCATATAACATGAAAAAAGTGAAAAACTAGAAACTAATTTTTTTAATTTTTTTTGTGTTTAAATTTAAATGGTATGTGTACTTGCTTCACATTGTCTTTCTAGGTTGGCGTTCATGATTCAAGTATTTCAAGAGTGATATGTTCTCTTTTTGGATTCATATTCCAAACGAAAAAACTGAAGTTAGAAGGGAGGCAACTATGTGCTCAGACAGTCTGTCAATGACCCACCTTTTTTTTTTTTCTCTCTCCGTTTTCTTTTTTCCTTTTAAAAATGTATTTATTGCAAGTTGAAAAAAAAAACGAAAAGGTCAAGTTAGTGCTGCTGCTGTTCCAAAAAAGGTCACGAGGTCAGAGTTGAAAGTTCTAAGTTCAGATTGAATCCGACCCTCCTCCCAGAAGGTCACCAGGTAGTAAAGGAGCAGGGCTGCCCATCCTATGAGGGTCTTCCACGGTCGGGACTCCCCACAAGCTAGAAGAGTAGTTGGGGGGGCCCCACAATGAAGCGCCGGCAAGATCGGCCCCACTGCTGCCACCAGCACTGCTGCTCCACTGCCCGAGCCCTGTGGACCCACCGAAAAGATTCAGAGCAGGTCCAACGGGATCTGACTGGGTCTGGCCGGTCTCCAGGGACTGCCAGCCCGCGGCGGGCGCACTCGGGGTTGCCGCAGGTGTAGGGGGCTGAGCTTGTGCCAGAAAGCGGCTGACTTCGTCATCAGTGGCAAACTCAGCCAGGATGGTAGTGTTTCCCAACACACACCTGGAAAAAGGGGAGGGAGAAAGCTATGTATCTGAGGAAGGTCTTGAAGCAGGCATGGAGACGGAGTATCCTGAGTCCTCGCTACTCAAAGAAGCGTGTCTGTCACCGGCAGCTTCCACATCCCCAGGATTGGAGCGTGTCTTTTAACCAGACCACCAGGTGACTGAGAAGTACTAATTTAGAGCAATAAAGTATCACTCAATCTCAAGATATCCAAAGACTACTGGATAACACGATGTAGCAATATCCCTTGGGATACAGAATCTGCTTGTCAAGTGAAATTTTGAGCCTCTTTTATCCCTTGGAGGTAAAAGATCAGAGCCCAAAGCATCAAGGTGACCCAGCTCCAGAAATCAGAAGCGCTGCTTCATCTCACAGTGGGCTCATTGTCTAAGCATCTCATCGCTTGCCTGTTCTGTGTGTACCTTTCTATCGTGGAACTTGCAGCCACGGGGAGTCAGCTCCTCCCTGTTCACCACCTTGACAGTGGTGGGAAGGAGGATGCTCAGAGTCTGATCCAGCCCCACCTACTATAGGCAGAACTAAGACCACAGTATTTTATCACCACCCACGAAGAGGCCAAAGCAAGCAGCGAGATTCTATTATGAAAAGGGACAGCACTTACAGTGTCTCATTTCTAAATACTGGCTTTGTTTTATGGTATTAAAATGTACAAATCCATTACTTTTGGAATTCTGATTCTTGGGTACACACATGACACCCGTGCTTACGTAGGCAGATAAGATCAGCCACCTCAGTATGCAGGCAGCTGGTCACGTGATGACACTGCCTGTGTGCACGTCCTGTGTATCCCTGTTTCATCAAGCACGTGCCTGGGTACTCACGTGAGCCTCCTCATGCGTGTCTGTCTCAGGGAAGGCAGGATGGGTACTCACATGTGCAGTGCAGTTTGGGCCTTGGCCGCCTCCTGTTTGGTGCTGTATCGGATCAGGGCAGTGCCCTGGGTTAGGTTCAGATGGAATGTCAGCAGTGGGCCATGCTGCATGCAGATGGTTCTCAAGGTTGACCCATCAATCTAAAGAGTAATGACAGTCATGAGATAAAAACTGGAGTGGGGAGGGAAAGGAAGTCAGGGGACCTTTCTTGTATTTGAGAGTGAGGAGGGGTTCCGGTTCATAACTAACAGCCTCAGTACTAAATCAGTTTTGCAGAGATGACTGAAGAACTGGAGACAGGGGAGTTGCACTGGACTCCCCTGAATACACTGCGCTGAATACAGGGTCTTCAAAGCAAATCTCAAGACAGTCAAAGCACTGGGTTCAGATCTCCTGTGCCCATCTTGCAGATAAAAAATGTCTGTATAAATACAGCTCAAAACAAAAAGCATTCGATTCAACCTGTAGTCTATTTTCCTTAAGAGGTAAATGAGTGAACCTGTGCTGTTTGGTAGAGCCTTAAAACACAGAAATAAAATGGTTAACCAAATAAGAATTTAAGAAAACATGCAAGGTTCTGAGCAACATTATTAATGTAGTATTCTTCCTCCAATATCAAAAAAAGCTGAAGAGAAAGACAAACAAGGAAGGCACCGCTAACCATCTGACGACACAGAATGCTGGTGGATGCCCTCACTCAGACAACTCTGCGGCCTTCTTCCTCCTGCTCTGGCCATCCCAAGGACAGACTCCACCTCTGCCTACTCCTCTGTGCTCTCTGCTGCCCGTGGCCAAGGTGAGCAAAGGTCACTCGCCCTGTCAGACTCTCAGCACGAGGGTGTTCAGCGATCTGGGACAGCTGCCCTTCCTCACCTATGACTTAAGAGAACAAAACTGTTGACTCACTCGGGTCGATGCGTTTGTATTCAGATCTTCACTAGGTTTACTTGAGATGCTCAGTCCAACCTTTTTGTTCATTTTGAGGGAAGGGAAACAAATTACTACTACAACAGCCTTAGAAAGTTGTGTTTCTGGCAGCAGTGGTGGAAACATTCTGTGGTTTTACCATGGAAATCCTGCAGGATGAAAACTGCCAGTCTCACCATAATTCTTAATAGAAAATGATATAAGAAAAGCTCTCAGCATTTATAAATGACAATTGACTATATCAGCATGTCACTATGTGTCACAGGTGATTTCTCAGGATAGATGTTCTCTCAATAAGCTATAGGTGATGACAAGTAAATTTATCCTGGTCCCCAAAGATCTGACCCTATAATTTTCTTCTAAGCTATCAGATCAGATCAGATCAGGTCAGTCGCTCAGTTGTGTCTGACTCTTTGTGGCCCCATGAATCGCAGCACACCAGGCCTCCTTGTCTATCACCAATTCCCGGAGGTCACTCAGACTCACATCCATCGAGTCAGTGATGCCATCCAGCCATCTCATCCTCTGTCGTCCCCTTCTCCTCTTGCCCTCAATCCCTCCCAGCATCAGTCTTCTCCAATGAGTCAACTCTTCGCATGAGGTGGCCAAAATACTGGAGTTTCAGCTTTAGCATCATTCCTTCCAAAGAAATCCCAGGGCTGATCTCCTTCAGAATGGACTGGTTGGATCTCCTTGCAGTCCAAGGGACTCTCAAGAGTCTTCTCCAACACCACAGTTCAAAAGCATCAATTCTTCGGCGCTCAGCCTTCTTCACAGTCCAGCTCTCACATCCATACATGATCACAGGAAAGACCATAGCCTTGACTAGGCGAACCTTTGTCGGCAAAGTAATGTCTCTGCTTTTGAATATGCTATCTAGGTTGGTCATAACTTTTCTTCCAAGGAGTAAGCGTCTTTTAATTTCATGGCTGCAGTCACCATCTGAAGTGATTTTGGAGCCCAGGTTGAGATTAATGTGCTAGTAGGTCTTTCCGATTTTTAAAATGACTCAATTCTAATACAAACTCAGTCAAACCCTATATTCATTTATATACAAATATAAGTACCCTTCTTTTTAAATTTTATTTTTAAATTAAAAATTTTAATTGATTTTAATAAATTGGTCTAGTTGATTTACAGTATTATATTAGTTTTAAGTGTATAATAGTGATTCACAATTTTTATAGATCACCCTCCACTTATAAAATATTGGCTATATTCCCTGTGTTGTACAATATATCCCTGCATCTTATTTCTTTTATACACAGCAGTCTGTACTTTTACTATTTTTCATATGATAATACAGGCTCCTTTCAACACTGCTTCTCTCATCCTAACCATATTACATCCACTACACTGTGATGACTTAGAAATAATGAGGCATATATAGTTCTGAGGATGGTTATATAAAATGTTCATACTTCAGTCAACTCTTGGCTAAATAAATAACCCAGGAACTTCAGCTGAGCTGATTAGATATGGAAATTAGTCCAGACAGTTTCTCATGTTAACTGTATTTAGAAAACTGTCTATCTCAATGTGAATCTTAAAATATGAGCCCTGGACTTACTCCCCACAAATAGGTTCACTGGGCAAACACAGAGGAGAATCTGTATTTCCCCACAGAGGATCATATGCATGTTAGCATATTAAAGAGTCTAAGAAGTCTTACAGTGAAGGTATCTGCTTAGTTTTGTCTAATCAAGTATATATTTCAAACATATTAGGCCAAAGACCTATTATTACCCCATGGGAACAGTCTGGAAAATGCTGGCTTAGTAAGGTGTGAGTGAATCCATTTATGAATTAAATGTCAGACAATTCACTCAATGTGTCAAGGGGAGGGAGGTCCAATTGACTTCTTTTTAACAAGGTGCTGTTAAAAGGTTGTGCTGTCAAGTCCAAATGAAGACCATGGGCTCAGTTTCCATGGGTTCATTTCACTTCACCGAGTACTCAACATCTGTTTCTACAAACGCGTCAGTTATCAGGCAACTCAAATGAAAGGCAAGGTGATCTGGTACAAATGAAACCACTATAACAACAACCCAGAGAGCACATCCTGGTGAGAGAGAATCAGTAATGCCATCTACACAGAAGAGGACAATGGATGGAAAAGCAAGAGCACACGTGTGGCATTTCAGTCACGAAATCCACACACTCCTTCTATGCAGAGCTTTAGGGTGAGTGGTGTATAAATGAAGCATAGAAATGGTTGACAGGGAGCCTGAAGTCCTGTTGAATGAGCAACACAAAAACAGGTAACTTTTTTGCTTGGTTCTAGATTCTGACAGGCAGATCCACAAAGCAAGTTATCTCTGCTAAACAGAACTCATCAGATAATACCACCCTACACTCACTATTTATAAATTAGATGTATTAACATCACCATGGAGGCAGGCATGAAGCTGAGTGGCCAACACCGTCTCCTCCCCGCCCCAGCTCAGAAGTAGGCTTTGGGCATTGGTTGGGGAGACTCACCAGGAAGAAAATGAACTCTCCCATCTGCTAAACCCCCACATCTCTGAGTGTCTCTCTCTTAATACAATCAAGTCCCAGCCAGAAAATCCCAAGAAAGCATGATTACCTGTGGAGTGAGATTGTGAAGAACCAGCCAGTAACTAGGACGAACTGAACCACCATCACTCCAGGTAGAGGCTGGAAGCAACCAGAAAGAAGGATCAGGAAGAACGAACAAAAAAATTAAGGCGGCCACACGTGAGAAACATTTTCACAGAGCCCACACACGTTTCTTCCCTCCTTTTACAAATCATCTTCTGGAACTTCCCTGGCCATTCAGTGGTTAAGAATCCACCCTGCCACGCAGGGTTTGATCCCTGGTATGGGAACTAAGATACCACATGCCCTGGGGTAACTACGTCCTTGTACTACAACTAGAAAAAGCCCGCATGTCCAACTACTGAGCCCATACACCACAAGGAAAGATCCCGAATGATGCAACTAAGACCTGATGCAGCCAAATAAGTAAATATATTAAAAAAAAAAAAAAAACTTCTCCTTTCTGCTTCACCATCTTTATCACCTTTTTCATCTTCTTTATCTTGTCACTCAGCAGCCAGTTCTCTTCTCCTAGACTGTGATCCTACACACTCTTATGCCTTATTTGCAAGATAATATTTTGCTCCCAAGGTTCTCATCTTTACTCCATCAAGACTTTGGGAGTTCTCAGGTCCCTATGCCTTTCTTTATAGGCTGACTTCAATTTTCCAATCAAGAGGTACTTTTTCCTCTACCCAACAACCATGGTTTCCTTTCCTGTGAAGACGTCATGTGTGAGCATGAGTCCCTTATGTTGGAACAATGATGCTCCCTTGGGCAGCTCCTCACCGGAGGCGAGCCGTGAGTCCTGTGTCCCCCACCCCCTGACTGAGCGGGGTGCTGTGCTGCTCCAGGGAGATGATGGTTTGGGGTTGGTCAGACCGGGAGGCGGGCGGGGCAGCGGTGTAGTGTTCCTTGAGGAAATATGGTTTTTCCACATCTTGTTGGAGAGATGAGTGGGGTTGTGTCCTATGGGATCTGGGGACCATGTTGATTTGTAATCAGGAAACTTTGCTGAAAGAAGAGAAAAAGAAGGAGGAAATAAGGTTAGATACATCAGTTTTGCCAACAAACACGTGTATATTTTACATATACACACAGATAAACACAGTTTTACGGTCTAAATAAGTAGATGTTTGAAGAGTAACAAAATAACTTTGTTCTCTGAGCTTATCTAACATAATTTCTCAGTGACTATTACTCTGAATTGACATATTAACACATGAGCTAAAGAGTTAACTCTGTCTGAGACACTCAGTCTTGTCCGACTCTTTATGACCCCATGGATTGCCAGTCTCCTCTGTCCATGGGATTTTCCTGGCAAACATACTGGAGTGGGTTGCCATTTCCTCCTCTGCGGGATCTTCCCGACCCAGGGATCGAATCTGGGTCTTCTGCATTGCAGGCGGACTCACTGTCTGAGCCACCAGGGAAGCCCAAAGAGTTAATAAGATAACTAACTGCTGCTGCTGCTAAGTTGCTTCAGTGGTGTCTGACTCTGTGCGACCCCATAGATGGCCTCCCACCAGGTTCCCCCGTCTCTGGGATTCTCCAGGCAAGAACACTGGAGTGGGTTGCCATTTCCTTCTCCAATGCATCAAAGTGAAAAGTGAAAGTGAAGTCGCTCAGTCGTGTCCGACTCTTAGCGACCCCATGGACTGCAGCCTACTAGACTCCTCCGCCCATGGGATTTTCCAGGCAAGAGTACTGGAGTGGGGTGCCATTGCCTTCTCCGAACTAACTCTCTACTGCTTCTTAACAAAATACAATCTGAAAAGGAAGATAAATTCAAGGAAATCACCCTTAAAGCCACTAGTCTTACAGATATCAAAGAATGTGAACCCTGGCAGAACTAAAGATTTATCCTATAAATCCCTGGCATTGAATGGAAACTACACTAAAAATTATACTTTTCTTGATCCAGAATAGTAAACAGCAACATTCAAATGGATTTTAAAATTACAATCAACAAATATTCACTAGGCGCTTACTTCACTTTAAGGCCCTAAATCAGTGCTATGGGTAATATAAACAGTTATTCTCAAGAACTTCAAGTTCAGATGGGAAGATGGAACAGATGAACACAGAGCTGTAACCCCAGGGAACATCATATTTGCTCAATACATGGAGCAGAAAGACAACGCTAGGCTGTCAGCTAAGACTGTGCCAAGATAAGTCTTGAAGGATTGATATAAATGGATGGGCTCAGCAAAACAGGAAAATACAAACCAAGGTTCAACTTGAACTCTCTGTGGACCAAATACATTTCCCTGCAATTGTGGCCACACAATTCCCAGGGCAGAGAGGTACAGGAGGCCATATAGGACAACCGGGGGCTGGCCCAAGTTTTAGATACCATCAGTTTTGCAGCAGATTTAGTAGGAAGTGTTCAAATGAGGGTCAGAACCTGGGTGACAGCACAAAGAATGGAAGAGCAGAAATGGATGTGAGAGAGAAGAAAGCACTTGGGAGGCGTTATCAGTGCCTGAATCCTGCGAGTGGGGAGACGGGAAAGAGTAAGGAAGAGGCTAAAGGGAAGAGATGCTGCAACTAAGTGATTGATGCATGACAGCACCACTAAGCAGTGAGAGTTTAGTTATGAAAGAAAGACAATTTGGGGTGGGGAGGAGGTATATGCTCAGTGTTAAACAAGTCCAGGTGATGCCTGGGGTCACCTCTCAGGTGATCATCTGCTTGTAAAAAGGGGTGTGGGCAGTTACAGGAATAACAGAGGTGAAAACGAATTTTTACATGTAAAGGCAGAAGTCCTAGGTCTTCAGTCCTATATTGGTACCTCTTAAAAATCGGACACAGGGGGCTTCCTTGGCAGTCCAGTGGTTAAGACACTGAGCTTTCACTTGAGGGAACTAAGATCCCTCAAGCCACACAGTACAGTCAAAAAGAAAAATGCAAAAACAAAACTATGAACTCTGGGTGAATGAACTGTCACTGCAGGTTCATCAACTGTGACAAATGTACCACTCTGGTCGAAGTCCTACGAAAGAATGATGGAGGGTGGTGTGCAGAAACATGGAACATGGAGCTGGCTCCTTTACACACTCACTCAGACCTGCAACAAACTCTATCAGCTCTTTGAGTCTCAGTTTCTTCATCTGCAAAATGGGATAATAGGAGGAACTTCCCCACAGATTTTGGTGAAGGTAAGATAAAAATTTATGCTGAAGGCTTAGCATGCTGCATGGTCTGCAGGAGCATTCGATAAATGAGGCTACTGTACTGCATGACGCAGAAGTGGAAACAAAAAGAAGGCAATCTGTAAGGTCATTAACCTGCAGTGTCTTGGTAGGTAGCTAAGAATTTGTTTTACTTGCATTTACTTGGACAAAGAGCAGAAGCCTTAATGACTTCAATGGCTTAAGGTCCAACTTTTGCAAGACCAATGCGCCAATTACTAATGACTGGTTTACCAATCTGTAAGGTGTTGTGCTAAGTAAGTGACTTCAAAGGCTTTTTTATATCCATTAAGTTTTCCATTCCCAACTGTCTTTAAAAACAAAACAAAACACACACAAGGAACTCAGCAAATGTTGTAGAATTAACCAAGGTCCTCTTTTTTCCCCCTTGGCCATCTGCCCTTAGCCTTTGTCTGTAAGTGGAAGAATTTTTAGAGAAAAAGCAAGCTCTAATTGGCTGCCTTAGAAATAACAAGCTGAACTTAACTGGTTCTTCCCATGGCCCCTGATTTTCTTGGCAGACCAGTTAAAAGAAAAGCACTTGTGTCATCAGGATATAACCTCTGTCCTCACAACACCCACAGCTCCTTGCAATGATGTCACCATCTGCCTTGGTCCTAAATGGTATTTGTCTCATCCTGCCTCTGTGAGCCTGCAAGTTCCCCAGGGACGCGGCCTATATGAGAGGTGTCTCTCCATCCACGCTGACCTGTGTTGTTCAGCTGCTACAATTTATTCCTTAAGAAATAATGCCAATTTTTTGGCATTATTAATAATGCCTTAAGAAATGCCAATTTCCTTCGTACAACGCAACCTGATAGGAAAGTGCTAGCCAGAGGGGAAAAAATGGGTCACACACCTACCTGAAGTGCTATGAACGTTGGTAAAGGAGTTGTCAGAGGCACTGTAGGGCCAGGCACCAGGTGAAGGCAGCGAGGTGTTGAGGGAAGAATTAGACCCTTTAGATGACAAATGAAGAACGAGATGAAAAAACTGCAGATAAGTATCAGTGGAACTAGTCAAATCTTGAAGTATTTTGACCTTTGATAAAAGGAAGGACAATCTAAAAAATAAGCATGAAAAACAAAGCTACCTAGTCCTGCATTTCCTGGTGCAATTACTAGACAACAGAGAATGCAAATGAAGCCAGAGACTGCCAAACAGGAAAATACTGGGTGCTGGATAAACATGAGGGGTTTCACTTATTTACCTGTGGTGTTATCCCGCAGAAGTTGGTGGTCAGTATCTACAATGGGAGATGTGGCTGTACCCCCCAGCACACTTCCTGGGGTGACATAGGGGTCAGATTCAGGGTCAATGTTTTGGATACCTTTCCATGGCACTCCTGGTTGGAATTCTGAGACAAAGAGAACAAATATTAGACTGAGGTAGGAAATTGTTCAAAATATGGTCAAGTAATTTTTTGATACAAGAAATCAGTCTATGAAAAGTCTAAATTCTGAAGCTATTTTAGCTCAGATTTCCATCATAAAAAAAAAAAAAAAAGTCAGCCTGAACACATGCTTGGCCAGCAGCTCTCCTGTGCTGTCACCACACGTTCCCCTCCTTCCTTTCTGTGCCTGTGAACTCGATGCCAGGACAGTGAGTGTCTGGGGCAGACCCTGCTCCTGCCCTTCTGGCTCCCAGGCCAACTCAGGCCCACGGGCAGGGAGGCAGCACTGAGCAGTGTGGTGCTCAGCACAACTGTGGGGACATCAAGGTGAAAATTGGGAGAATATCTGAGCTGGAGAGGAGATACTTCTGCTTTATCTCACTGGGAAATTGGCTCAGATGCACTAAAGAAAACACAGATGATCGCTGCTCCTGGAATGACCAGGGAAAACCGACAGGAATCGTTTGGCTTATCATCAGAAGGCCTAGAATATATGTGTTTACAATTTATATCATATTTAAAGCTTTATATCATATTTTATATATCATATATAAATCATGACAGAATTAATAAACTTTTATGTTCTAAATCATGAGGAGGAAGAATGGTATATGTAGTATATATGAATAATATGCGTTAATAGAGACTATATGTATTCATAGCACAAATATACTATATAGAAAAAGGTTTAGGACACAGACTAAAAGTCATTTTTATTTTTGCTTTAGTAAAAATTTTAGACTTTTCTATAGTGAAAATAGATTACATGTATCAGAATAAAAGAGGAAAAACAGCAAATACTCTCACTGCTTTACTAGTCTACTACATCCCTAGAACCTGGTAATAAATACTTGGTGAATGAAAAACAAATCAATTCACTGGACATTTCAGAAGAAGCCAGGTTACAAGGCATCCTTTGCACAGATGAATGTCAAGTCCTGGCTCCAAAGTCGCCTTCTTTCATCCTCAGACTGCACCCTGCTCACTTCCTCTGACCCATCTGTGCCCATCCTATATGTACCACTCAGTGCCTTGTTTTGCACGTGATCAGCACCCACCCTATCTTCCTGACTGAACCCTACAGAGAGCGAAGACCACCTCCCCTCACCCCGTGAAAATCTGCTATCTTTCCAAAGAAAAGCAGAAAAAAATTAACTAGATGAAAAAAATCAAAGTGGGTGGCAAAAAGCAATCTGTTCAGAACCTGAAATTAACAATTACAAAACAAATGATACCCCAGAAACAAAATCACCATTTTCTGGTCGGTAATACCTGGAGGCCAACTGGCATTGCTAGATTTACTTCCGATTTTATTTGTTGGTGGAGATTTGGCAGGTAACCAGCTATCACCAGCAGGACCCGTATGGCCACCCAGTGTGTCACCTGGGATGATGTCAAACTGGTTGTATGGTGACCCTCCTCGGGTCTTACCAGGGGCCACGATAGCGCCTGAGAAAAAAGAGAGGTGATGAGTTCACAGCAGAACGGACTCCTATGAACAGAACTTGCTGAGCTTTCATTCAGAGGAACTCACAGTCTCCAGGATCTGGTTCTGGAATGAGGTGTTCACACTTGAGAGGCAGTGCATAATTAGGAAGTAGGATGACCATGACAATACATCTCACCTTTCTAGCTTCTCAGTCTGCACTTCTGCACACAGTACTGTTCTCATTTCTGAATGCCCCTTTCAGTTTAAAACTCCATGGTCTTATGAAATTAACTTGAGAAACTTTCATAAACTATGAATCATACCATCATCCCCACCATCTTTACACTAATGACTCAAGAATGAGGAATGGGAAAAACACTAAACAATCTGTGGCACATAAAAGGGGTTTTAACTACATTTCTACTGACACCAACCCACTCAAGTCCTTAAGTGCCGATGAGGCCCAGCTTAGTGGAAGAAGCAGAGTAAACAGAGGGAGCTTGCTGGAGAGAAAAGCATCTGCAACTGCTTTAAATTCCAGAGCAGTGAGCCGGCGTTCCTGCCGACGGTCTCTGCCAGCACAAGACCAGCCGTGAACTCTGCAGCGCTGAGCTCCTGGGCCCCACACACGAAGAACAGCAAATCCTTAGTAAAACTGCTCTCCTCAGAGCGTTTCAGGGGTTTTGCTGGTGTCCCCTCTATGCATCTTATGTGCTGAGAGGCAAGAAAAAATAATTAAAAGCTTAGCAATTCCCTTAAACTAATAAAAAATGAGCTTTAAGTGAAAATTGTAGCCTTTGTGAGATAACATTCTACTTATTTCTCGAATGAATTTTACATGCCATATTGTGTTGCCTGATGTACTCTAAGGATGCAGCTTATGAACAGATAAAATTACTTCCAGGGTAAGGTATTGAAAGGTTCAGTGGTTAAGACCCTGTGCTTCCACTGGAGGGGACATGAGTTCAATCCCTGGTTGGGGAACTGAGATCCTGAATTCTACATGGCATGGCCAAAAAAAAAAAAAAAAAAACCAACTTTTTCTGTGTTTGCTATTGATTAAAGTAATCTGCTTGGTTTGGCCTACCACAAGTATTCTCAAAACCATCTCCATGCTCCACTAAGAACTCATCTGCTTTTCTGGAGCCATTGGTAGGAATCTGACTCAAAGGCACATTATAGTGAAGAAGCAGAAAACGAAAAACTCAGTTACCTTGGGGATTGGCTTAGGAAATAGGGAAAACGTGACCTGTAAGCTCTCAAATGGCAAGCGAGTATTTTATCTTCAAGACCACTTCTCACATGCATTTATAATCACACACCTATCATGTCTTCGGGGACAAGGGTCCTGATGAATCGTAAGCCTAAGGGAAGCAGCCAGAGAGCCCAAGGCTAGAGATGCAGAGCTTGGATTATTCAGTTCAGAAACAGACTGGACATTTCAATAAACCGTTCCTGGTTCTATAATATGACATCAAATGACAATACTTAGGGGCAGCCGGCAGACAGCTCCACGGGGCCACTTCACCAGCCTACAGAAGTGCACGTCAAAGAGCAGGTTTATAAAGAACCCTGAAAGGCTCCAGGCTAATGGGGCCAAGGCTCCAGGAAGCTGCTGCAGGAGCCACTCTGACACCTCTTTACACTTGGTTCTCATGGATACAGATGAGTCCAAGTAAATTACTGACAAGTGAAAGAAACACTGACGCAAAGGCTGCAGGAAGGTCCCAAGACCTTTTATCCGTTTCACAGGGAAATGGAGATGCTCTTACAGAGAATTAAGAGAGATGAAGGGCTGACCCACTTTCACAACCAAAGCCTACAAGACCTTCAACTGCTGTCTTGCAGACACTGTAATTCATAAAGAACATGAAAGCTTGGTGCAAAGTCCAGACCTCATGTGCTGATCAATTAGTCATCTTCTAGAGATCAAAGAGTTGAAACAGTCAACATGATACATATTTACTGTGATCTCTCTGGCAGCTCTGAAAACAGATTCTGTTCTCCCAAGCAATCTATTAGGGTTTTACCCTAAGGGGAGCTCAAGTTCACTGCTACTGCTCTTGATCCTACTGCAGGTGGGAAATTTTGCTTTCCTTAAGTACAACTAGCACTTTAAGTTTCTTACAGTTTGAAATACACATAACCCCAATCTTGCTCTCATAGGTGATCATGGCGGGGGTTGGGGGATGGAATCAAGACTGTTTAAGGAAAAGCTGAAGATCTGTGCTTTAGAACAATCTTATAGGACCCTGTGTCAAGGCCTCTGAGGATCAAAAGAGCTCCAGGTCACGAGGCTCTGTGTGTCTTACCATTTTTGTGCATATTGGCTTCCTGTGTGGCTACAGAGGGCACCTCCATCATGGAGGTCCACTGTTTAAAGCGAGACTCTGTTCCAGCCTCCTTCCCACCAACCATGCCGTAGTCCATGCCGCCGGAGCTAAAGCCTGAAATGGAGAAGCACATTTTAGGTCTTTTTTTTTTTTTTAAATCAGTTTCTAGTATCAATAACCAAGAGGTCTGAGGCAGAACCCATAAATGGCTTCATTCGTCACTAAAAGACCAATTCACATGAAGTCTTCTTCATTCAGAAACAGGTGTTTTTATTTAAAAGGTTGGTCTGGGCTCCTGCCTGCTACAAAAGGGACGACTGTTCAGGTATGAAAACACGTATGATGTCATCTAATGAACATCTCAGGGCACATGTGCACTCACGTTATCTATTTAGTTCAGGTTTGTGTCAAACGGAATGTGGGACCAGCAGTTCTCCAGCTGAGATAGATGTCCACATTACAAACCAACATGGTGCAACAGCAGCCCTGAAGTTGTGGTAAGGTCTCTACGGGAGGAAAGGCTTTGCAGAAGGACAGGTGATCTAGGGCAGGAGGGTGAGTAAGTCAAGAAAACCAAGTGCGAAGCTCTAACTGGTGACAATCACAGGTGCTTAGGGAATGACGAGGAGCCCAACGTAACTCCAACACCTGGGTGACTATGGATGCAGTGAGATGGGGAGAGATGAGGAGCCGTAGCTTGTAGGGTTTTACATACGTCAGGCCGAGAAGTCTAGAACTTTTTTGCCCCCCCCCCCAAGATAGGAGATAAAAAGAATTTTTTAGCAAGTGAGAGAGAGAACTAAGTTTATATTTTACAAAGAGAACTGAGTCTGAGAATGGGACAGACTATGGGAGATCAATTTCAAAGAAGTTTTTATACAATGACGAAGACCCCAAAGCTTGAACAAGCAACTGGTGAGAGATTCAGAGTGTGCCCTCAAGTGTTAGGCTGTTAGTAAGGGCTCTGGCAGTTAGGATTTTCCCACTGCAGAGGGCTGGACAGGTTAAAGCCACACAGGAGAGGCTTGTTGATGAAGCCTCACAAGGTGCACCATGGGTTTTAGGTTAGAATATATTAAATACTTTTCAAACTTATGCTCAAAAAAGTAAAATAAAGGACTAAAATAAATAGCTGAACTGAGAGGGGAAGAATAATTAATAAAAAGCAGAAAAGTGGGGGACTTCCCTGGTGGTCCACTGGGAATGTGGAGAACTTCACATTCCCAATGCAGGGGGCCTAGGTTTGGTTCCCAGTGAGGGAACCAGATCCCACACACTGCAACTAAAAGATTCCATATGCTATAACTAAAACCTGGCATAGCCAAATAAATACATTTTAAAAAGAAAGAAAAAGGAGAACGAGCCACAGTTAGCGTAGCAATAACAGGCAAGCACCGGCACCCAAGAAGATCAGCAGGGCTCCCACCATGCCTCAGCAGAGGTGTCCTGTGGAAGTTCCCTCTCCCCTTAGCGGACATGTGGCTCCAACCAGCCCAGATTCCACACCGCACCCACTTTAACTCTCCTACCATCTGAGGCTGTCTTGTTGGAACCCTGGGTAAAGCGGGCATCTTTCTCATTAGAAACTTGGAGATCTGATGCCACCCAGACATGGCAGCACCACAATTAAACAATAAGGTTTGGCAAGGGAAAAGGAATTAAAGAAGGCAAAAAGGAGATAAAAGTGCTTTGAAAGATTCAATCTACAAACCCAAAACTATGAGAGGAAAATCAATGCAAGGTTTTATGTAACTCTGTGTCTTTCTTCGATGTCACATAGTGACTGGCCTCACGTGGATGGAATGTGCTCAACAAATCTGGATGAAGGGAATTCTGGGCTCTAGAGGCTATTGTAGTTGGCACTCCACTCATGACCTTTGTGTAGCTCATGAGCTATCACACCTCCAGATCCAGAAAGATACAGACTTGACCTTGCTATTTCATCATTGGACTTCCCTGGTGGCTCAGACAGTAAAGAATCTGTCTGCAATGTGGGAGACCTGGGTTCAATTCGTGGGTTGGGAAGATCCCCTGGAGGAGGGCATGGCAACCCACTCTAGTATTCTTGCCTGGAGATCCTCATGGACAGAGGAGCCTGGTGGGCTACAGTCCATGGGGTCACAAAGAGTCAGACATGATTGAGCAACTAGGCACATATTTTCTCAGTTCATCAAGTAGCCTCCATGTAATTCTCCAGCTCCCCGACACAGAACTTCTAGTCAAACAAGCCATTTCATTCAGTCCAATAAGTATTTACGGAGAGCCTAATTTGTGCCAGGCTCTGTGTCAGGAGCTGAGGTACAATCAGAGATAAGACACGCCCCTGGCTTTCCCAGGGCCTCATTTCACCAGGACATGCCTTTTATCTACCTCATCATAGCTACATATACAAGCCCTTGACCACCTTATCCGTCCTTGCCAGGATGACTTTTTTGGCCACACACTCTAATTTGTTGTCTATTCATCACTACCACTTGGCTCAGGGCTTAGCTTAACCTCCCTGAGGAAACTCTCAAATTAACTTGTCCTTAATTTATCACTCCTATACTCTCTTTGTCTACAGTTCTATATTTTCCACTACTTTTTTTGTTGTAGATGAAAAAACAAATTCCTGGTTTCATAATCATTGTAATAAGCAATAAATTATAACATAAATCATCCACAGTCACCTCTTTAACACAACTGTTCTAATCCATGTCCACATGCACGTGTGTTACTGACACATCATAATCCCAGGAAGGATACAGTTATTCTTCTGCTATTTTAATAATCTCTATTATTCATATCTCTACTTTTCACTGGATATACCCCACACAGAAATATTACGTATTTTGATGAAGTTTAAACATATAAGCAAAATTTTATTGGAAGTGCACTTTCTAATAAGATGAATGACTTTGTATCTAGATTATTCAGATATTAGTGACTATGACTTGATCTAGTTCACACTATTCTATTTCTATTTTTAAAATTTTTATAGACTTTATAAAGCACTAAGAAAGTTCACACAAATAAGTAGATGAAAAAAGTAGGAGCCTTGTAATCACATCAGTTATTTCTTTATTTTACTTTTTGGATATATTTCCTTCTCCCAGCTCAATAAGATAGGTCAGTATCACTTGACAATTCAATTAGGTATATTTTCCATTTTGTTAAAAGCAGAAAATTAGAAACTATTTTACAAAAAACAATCAGCTAAGGGTTAAGTTAAGCAGTCATGAAAGTCATTCAACTCTTTAATTCTGAGAAAATATATTAATAGAGGCTTTATCAAAATGTATTAAGAAAAAAACATACTAAGAAATTTTTAATTACTTTTGCTAGTCTTTAGCCTACAGGTTATCTTTTTTCTTTTTTACTCTGCTATACTAGGCACTATTTATATTCATAATATATACATTCATTTTATTACATCTTTTTTGAAAAACTTTAATCTGTATAAATGCTTTACCTATATTTTCATCAAAACCTTACAGCTACAGGTTTAGTTTATTCAAAATAGGCAGCCAAATCAGACTTGTTTTTGGTCTGTTTTTCAATTTCAATAAATTGGTAATATGAATTAAGGAAAACTGTAACTGAAATAAACTGCAAAATGCATCATGTAAGGCAGATTATAAGTGGTCATATCACAATTAATACAGACCTAATAAAACTAATGCATCCGTTGTTTACTAAGTTATCAGATGAAAATGTTAATAAGTCAGTATGTTCTTTTTCCTTAATTTGGATAATAAAGCATAACTAAATTTTTAAGTTACTTATGAAACAGGAATATGATATTAAAAAACCATGAAATGTATCCAGTAAATATACATATCTATAAATACTGAACTCTGATCCTTTAGTCATTAGGAATAGTTAAGTATAATAATCACAAACAATATGATTAATAAGACATCATGGTAAAATTTTTCTATATATTCAATAAACAAGAGAAGTATACATACACTGCTAAAAATGAACAGATTTACAGCCAACACATAATTTTACTTTTTAATGCTAATGCTAAGTCACTTCAGTCGTGTCCGACTCTGTGTGACCCCATAAACGGTAGCCCACCAGGCTCCCCCGTCCCTGGGATTCTCCAGGCAAGAACACTGGAGTGGGTTGCCATTTCCTTCTCCAATGCATGAAAGTGAAAAGAGAAAGTGAAGTCGCTCAGTCGTGTCCAACTCTTAGCGACCCCATGGACTGCAGCCTACCAGGCTCCTCCGTCCATGGATTTTCCAGGCAAGAGTACTGGAGTGGGGTGCCATTGCCTTCTCCGACTTTTTAATAGGGGGGTAGAAAATAGTAAAGATGTTATAAAGACTGTCAGTGAAATAAATACATTATGATTCTAGGTTTTTAACAACTAACTGACCGGTACATACCCCGTTCTAAAGGAAATCCACAGGTTTTACCTATCTGCCATGAAAATATCTGTTTCAAAGAGTCAGTCTCACTAACCTATACTGCTCGGGCTGATCCTAGGTGCTTTGCTTTCCAGCTATGACAAGCCCTCAGGATGAGCACTGAGGAGGTCTGAAAAGAACCGTGTTCCTGAAACACGTGGAAAAGGCACTGTGGCTTCCAGATGTTCTCTACACTTTATATGACTGGATTCCACTTCAAGAACTACACATCCTTTGACAAAAGGGGATGAAGAGAAGCACTGCTGCCCCCACGTCACTCATGCACACTGTCTAAATTCAGAACAACTGAACACACACCAGCACATGCAGGCTCTTATGTCAGGCTTCATCCCTAAGAGGACACATGATTCGGAAGGTGAGGACTGGAAACCCAGTGATAAGGGCACCATTGATAGTCATCACGGGAGGTTTCCTTTTTGTCTGGAGCTCCAGAGAACCATGCTCTGAAAGGATACAGGATGGTGGAGCGTCTGACTTTTTATGTCAAATGGATTTTAGTCAGTTCTCATGCAAATCATTTTTAAGAAAAAGTACAGGGGCTACCCTGGTGGGCCAGTGGGTTAAGAATCCACCTTACAATGCAAGGGACACTGGTTTGAGCTCTGTTCCAGGAAGATCCCACACGACACAGAGCAACTAAGCCTGTGTGCCACAACTATTGAGTCCGCTCTAGAGCCCACGAGCCACAACTACTGAGGCCCTAGAGGCCTTGCTCTGCAACAAGAAGCCACTGCAATCAGAGGCCCACACACTGTGACAGAGAGTAGCCCCAGCTCGCTGCAACTAGAGAAAGCAAGCCCATGCAGCAGCAGAGAAGACCCACCACAGTAAAAAAATAAAACAAATAAATAAATGTGCAATTTTCTTTTCTTTAAGAAAAAGTACAGTTGGTAGAACTTAAGGATCTAGAAATTAATTCCCTTAAAACTATCCAGGATCAAGGAGGTCCTCGCCTCCCCAGTGGGCAGTGGACATCTCACCCCAGCAGGCATCTCACAGAGCACAGACAGCAAGGCCATTTGTCCAAGGTCATTTTGTCACTTGAGTACAGCTTTCATCTCCCTTAACCCTTGTTTTTGAGATGGCAGAGAACAGTAAAGTCCTTACCAAAAGAAAATCTAAATGTTGTCAATCTGAGAGGAGCCCACTGTGGCGGGTGGTACTGTTTTAACTTTTATATTTTATTTTTAAATCACCGTTGCCTCGCTGGTTGGATTCTGCTTACAACATGTTCCCCAGTTCTGAAAGAGCTACAACTCGCCTGCCAACAAATTCCTGATGAATGTCAAAGGTATAACCTTACTTGTGCTAATTCTATTTAAATCAGATGAAATACTAACATCAGAAGAATTTTATTGGTTTGCCTGATAATTTTAATTCCTCATTTTTTTCAAGGTAATTTTATCCACAGAGCTAAATGCCTCTCAACTTGTACATAATCTGCTCGACTATAACATCAGACTAGTGCAGCACTCACAGCAGGTACAAATGGGCTTTAAAAAGTTCCTGGTGGTAGGAGAGCTGATTGCCACTCACAAGTAATAAAAGACTTCTTTGGACCCAGAGAAGGTGGAAGCTTGTCTCTGCTGTCTGCTAATGGTGTGATGAGCTTCAGGAAACATATCAGCAAATCAGGTATCGCACTTACAAGAGAGGAATAAGAATATTTACTGACCTAGCATGGCTGCTGTGAAAATAGCGTAATGGAGGTCTAACCCTTAGGCTCAGAGTGTGACTGGCAGATTTTTCAACAGGCAGTTTGCATACTAAAAGCTTACCAGAACCATATCCAGGTATTGGCCCTTTGGTTTGAAGGTCTGGGAGCCCCACATTCAGAGCGTTGGGTACCATGTTGTCCAGATGTGGCTTGGGCCCAACGGGATGAGATGGCGAATGCTTCATGCTGGGCTGCCTCTGTTGCTGCTGCTGCTGTTGCTGCTGCTGCTGCTGGAGGGCGCTCACCATCCGAGCCAGCTGGAGGTGAGGAGGCCCAAGGGAAAACATACACAGGATAAGCCAACATCCATTTCTGCCATCAGAGGTTAAGCAGAGATGTATTCCCACATGAGCACTAGGGGCCCTTCCAAGGCCACATACCTGCTGCTCCTGCTGCTGGCGAACAGCTTGAGAAAGCTTCCTCTGGTTTTGTAACAACTGCTGCTGTTGCTGCTGCTGCAGGAGAAGCTGACATGCCTACAAAATAAGGGAGAAAGAGAGGACCCAAGTTTCCTAAGGTGGATTTACTAGGAAAACTGCAAGGGTTTGTGAGCCAAATCAGTGTCCATGAGGGAAGTACCATCAAGATCCTGGCCTACTGGTCAAACTGAGTGTGCTTAAGACTTGAGCTGACGTATCAACCCTTAAACACATGAAATGAAGCAAATAATAATAAAAATAAAACCTTTTGGTTATAGGAGGAAAATCTGCTACTTACCAACTGAAACTGGGGAATCTGTGGAAGCTGGCTCAGCATGGCAATTTGTTGAGGAGATAACTGGGGCCCCACGTTGAAAAGACCTGGATTCAGGCCACTGTTGGGAAACTGCTTAAGCATTGAGGCAGAAACCTAGCCAAGAAAAGGAACTTTCAGAATTTATCAAAATAAAAAAAGTTTGTGTGTTGTGTGAAAAGAATCTCAATAAAGCTAAAGCAAGTACTATCAACATTTTCCTTGAAAAATATTTATGAAAAACATTAAACAATTAGGAGAAATATACCAAAGCATTAACAGTGGTTATCTTTTGAGTGGTGAAGGTTACAGGAGCTTTTTCATTCTCTTTTTAGACATTCCAACTTTTCTACAATGAAAATTATGAATTTTAAAATCAGGAAAATATCTGCATGAAAAAAATGAATGACAACATAACTTTGGTCTTAGAGGTTATTATTGGAAATGTGCTATAAAAAAATTCACTGAGAAGGGAGGTGGGAGGGGGGTTCAGGATGGGGAACACATGTACACCTATGGCTGATTCATGTGAATGTTTGGCAAAATGCACCACAATATTGTAAAGTAATTAGCCTCCAATTAAAATAAAAACAAACAAACAAAAACAAACAAACCCCCAAAACATTCACTGAACCCAATGAATCAGTGACTGCCATTGAGAACAAACTTAGTCCCTTAATATCAATAGCATTCTGGTCAAAAATTTAGTCCTACAGGCAGACTGCATGGGCCTGCCATTTCTAAGCAGTATGACTCAGAGCAAGGGACTTATTTAACTTTTCTGAGCCTTACTTTCCTTATCTGCAAAATCTGAGTAAGAATAAAATTAACTTCAGTGGCTGTTTGAGGATTTTATGAGTTAGTTCATGTCAAATGCTTAGAAATGCACTCCATACATGTTCCTATTATTCCAGTGTGGTTCTTCAGATGTCCACAAACAATCATTACACCTACCCCTTCATCTCATCTCCAGGCTAAGTGAGGTCAATTCTCTCACCTGTGTATCATTCAATTTCTCAACCCATTCATTTCTCATTTACAGAGAAGCCATTTTCTCAAGTTTTCTAATACTGGGTAGACCTCGACATCACTAACTCATCTTTTAAAAGCCACGCTCTCAACAGTTCCTAAGATCTCAGCTTCTCTGATTGGATCAGGTCATCTCCAAATTCATGCAGTCCATTAAAATCTACAATATTAAAGTATGTTTTACTCTCCCGTGTAATTTTTAAGCAGTTGGATTTATAAACTATTAATTTGTGTTGGAGCCTTAGGACCTTATATTTATCTTTATATGCCTGGAACACAGTAGATGCTTGATAAGACCTACAAGATGAATGAACCTCTCTTATATTTTAACTTATTAATGGTCACTTCATCAAGTTATTTTCTACCTGTTATTTCACTTTTTGTCAGTTTGTGTTTCCCATCTGGTCATTGATGGGAATGCTGAACAGAGCTGAAGATAATCTAGTTGCATGCTACTAAAAATGTCCTTCAATCTGAAACTGATCAGTCTAGGAACAATCAATCACTTCTAATCAACACAACTGTTTTAGCACTTAGCCTATATTTTCTCATCTTATCTAAAACACAGACAGCTTGTCAAGTGACTTGTCAAAATATAGACACAACAACTTTATCATCCCTATAATCCAACGTTTTTTGACCAATCAGTGAAGAAAGTAGGTTATGTTCAAACATGTTAGCAAACTATGATTCTTGATTTCTAGTACATGTGCTCAGAAACACATTTTTGATCATCTTGTCTAGAATCTTGCTTAGAATCGGCACCCAGTTCATCAGTTTTCAAGCCACTTTCCTTGTTCTTTCAAAAAAAAAATAAAAAAATTGCTCCATTCTTCTTCCTTCCTTGCAGGGGAGGGATAGTTCTTTCCTGTTTCTGATCTGAAACTCCACACAGAGGGGCATCCACCTTTATCACAGCACTCTGGGGCCTCTTTCCCTTACTTCTTGGCAGGAAGCCCTCAGGGAGGACTGCCCTATTTCAGTTACTAAGGGGTACATCTGGAATTCTGTATTAGGAAGCTCACATTCTCTAATATCAGCTTTCTCAGCAGCATAGGGGACATTCAGGCCCCTGGAGGCCTTCCCCCTTTTGTCTTAAAAATTCAGAATTTGGGCAGAAAAAAGGGAGGTGTCATTATTTAAACCCTCCTCCTTGAAGACCCCCTGCAGTCTTCAAAGATCACAAACAGGGTTCTGCGATTCTTTTCACAAATTCTTTCTCCGTTGAAGGATTTAATTCATCTTAACCCTTATTCTTAATAGAAAAGACATAAGCAGTAAAATTTTTATTCCCACTTAGTCAGCCTTATACAAAGCAATGATTCCTTTCCCAGTCACCACACTGCACCAAACCAAGCTCTGAGACACTTTCGACCTGCCTACTTTTTTGCAAGCCTCAGCTTATTTTGTGTTTTAACCCCCCAGCGTAACACTCACACACATTCACCCTTGCTTGCACACCCTTACTTTCTGTCTTTTAAAAATGCCCCTATAAAAATTGAGTCATCAGAAGACCCATGGGGTATTCCCATCTTATCTTTCTTTAGCATTACAGTCAGATCCAAATTCTTCTGCTTCCTAATACTTTTGAGTCACTGGTCTCTGCTATATTCTCAAGAATACCTGTGTATCTTTTCTTTGACAATTTCCAATCTAAAAACATCCAAGTTCAAATTTTCTATACTTGGCTCACCAACTTGTTTTCCTTCCAAGATCTCAGCACTTTCACTTAAACTATCAATTCTTTCATTTTGCAAAGTATTTTGATTTAAAGTAATGGTTCTCCCAGATGCTTCCTCTCCATTCTCTGAGATGCTGAGGGTTGCAAAAACCTTGACACTACTATATGTAAAAAAAGATAAACAACAAGGACCTACTGTATAGCATGGGGAACTACCTTCAATACTTTGTAATGATCTATAGTGGAAAAAAATCTGAGAAAAGGACAGATATGTAGATATAGAAAACAGAACCACTTTTCTATATTATCTGAAACTAATAAACACTGTAAATAAACAATATTTCAATTAAAAAAAAGACTGGAAAAAAAAACCCAACTCTTTATTTGATTTCTATTTTAACAGTTAGATCCCTGGCAGACAGGAGCTCAAAGCAAGCATACCATGACTGTGCACTCTGCCTCAGCACCAGCTTAACGGCCAGCATGAGGGATCCTCCACAACTCCCCTCAAGTAATAATTCTTCTTCATCTCTCCTTTGAGTTCACCCAAATGGGCACTGCTGCTGCTGCTGCTGCTGCTAAGTCACTTCAGTCGTGTCTGACTCTGTGTGACCCCATAGATGGCAGCCCACCAGGCTCCTCGTCCCTGGGATTCTCTAGGCAAGAATACTGGAGTGGGTTGCCATGGCAAATGGGCATTAGTGTGACTTAACTTACTGTTTCTGATACAGTGGCTCTAAGCTTACTGTATTAATAGGGTTTTTCCTTCTCTCAGGGGGACGGGGAGGTCAGGTGCAGGTAAGGAGACTATGAGTGGAGATATGGCCTACACTACTACACCATATTCTAAATCAGAGTCTTAGACTACTATACCTCTGTGACTCATGAAATCATATTTACTACCTTCAGTGTGAATCTTAAATTCATTTGGTTTAGCAAATATACTAGGCTGAATCATGTTTCCCTAAAATTCACGTGCAATTATGATCTGAGAATGTGGCCTTATTCAGAAGTAGAATCTTCATAGACAAAATCAAGTTTCAGATGACGACATAGTGGATTGCAAGAGGCTCTAACCCAATGACTGGGGTCCTTAGAAGAAGAGGAAAAGACACAGAGATGGAAAAGAGAAAATCTAGAGACGCACAGGGAAGAACGCCACATGAATGAGGCAGAGATGGGAGTGCTGCATTTACAAATCAAAAACACCAAGCCCTGTCAGCAGCCACCAGCAGCCAAGGGCATGGAATAGACTCTCCTCTGGAGCCACCAGTAGGAACCAACCAACCCTGATGATACCCTGACTTCAGATGCCTAGCCTCCTGAACTTGGGAGAGAATAAATATGTGTTGTTTTAAGCCACCCAGTCATTTGTTGCAGCAGTTTCTAGGAAAGAAATGAATACAGTAATTCTGTTGGTAGGCCTGTGCCATCTGGTAAGTTAACCAACTAGTATCGTGTGGCTATTTGAGCACTTGAAAAACACGGCTTACCTAAGTTGAAATGTGTTTTAGACTTTAAATTTTTTTAAAACATTTGGCTGCACAGCATGACTTGTGGGATCCTGGTTCCCTGACCAGGGATCAAACTCAGGCCCTGGCAGTGAAAGTACACAGTCCTAATGACTGGGCTGCCAGGGAATTCCCAAGATGTGTTTTAAGTATAAGATACATACCAGATTTCAAAGATGCGACTTTGAAAGTCTAAAGGCTTTAAAAAAAGAAAGTAAAAATTTTAATATAAAGTGTTGATTACAGGTTGAAATAATAATAATTTAGATATACTGGACTAAAGAATATATATTGTTTAATTAATGTTACCAGTTTCTTCTTATGTCCATGGAATTCTCCAGGCCAGGATACTGGAGGGGGTAGCCTTTCCCTTCTCCAGGGAATCGTCCCAACTCAGGATTGAACCCAGGTCTCCCATATTGCAGGAGGATTCTTTACCAGCTGAGCCATAAGGGAAGCCCAAGAATACTGGAGTGGGTAGCCTATCCCTTCTCCTGTAGATCTTCCTGACCCAGGAATCGAACCAGGGTCTCCTGCGTTGCAGGTTCTTTACCAACTGAGCTATGAGGGAAGCCCTCAGGCTAAAGAATATATATTGTTAAATTAATGTTACCAGTTTATCTTTTAAATGTAGCTTTAAATTCCATTATGTGGCTCGTGTTACATTTCCATTGGATGTGCTGCTCCAGGCTGTCTGCACTGATGACCATTGTTTCTAAATTCCTTTTTCAAAGCTTTCGTCTATGATTCATGGGGAAATCTCCTTTGCTTATTTTGTTTCCCAATTTACTGGCTTCCAAAATAAAGAGCCATTGTCTGAATTGTCATTTCTCCTCCCTTTTTTCAGTTTTAAAAGATCTATGGGATAAATTGGCTGGTCTCTTGATCACCATCTCTCTTCTTGAGAATAGCTGACATCCCTGACGAGGAGCCTATGATCCCCCAGCCATCTTACTATTCCTACTACTCACAATTAGCTAAAGAAACCACCACTCAAAGTAAAACATGCCCATGACCCAGAAATACCCCAGAGAAACTCATCTGAGGAGATGAACAGAGGAATATTTGCAGAAGCAATGCTCAAAATAGCAAAAATCTGGAAACCACTCAATAGGTAAATGAACGATGGTATATTCATATAGTAGAGTGCAATATGAACCACAATTGCCCAAATCAAAATCTTAGAAGCAATATGAAGTTAAAAAATCAGAGGTTAGATTGTATATAACTTTATTACATAAAGTTCAAAAAAGGGAACATGAAACAATATAAAGACAGACACAAAAAGACTATAAAGCAAAGTCAAGAAATGCTAACGCAAAGCATTTTTATACTTTACTTTAAATGCCAGCATCTCATATGTTCTGTATGTTGACAGTCATAAAGACTATCGAGGGACTTCCCTGGTGGCCCAGTGGTTAGGAATCCGCCTGCCAATGTGGGGGACACAGGTTTGACCCCTGGTCCAGGAAGGCTCCCTATGCTGCAGGGCGACTCCTGAGCCCATGAGCCACAGGTACTGAAACCTCACACCCCAGAGCTCGCGCTCCACAGAGAGAGAAGCCGCTGCAATGAGAAGCCCGCTGCTCACCACAGCTAGAGGAGCCCACGCGCGGCAACAGAGCAACAGTATAATAAATAAGTAAAAATGTATAAATAAATTTATTAATCAATTATTTTAATAAATTGAAATAAAGTTTATAAATAAATATAAATAAAAAATAAAACAATAAATAAAAAATTTAAAAGTAAAAGATACATTGTTCATAATTTTTTTCTTTCATTTCTAATTTTTAAGAAAAGACTATCAAGGTTGCCCTTTGAGGACTTCCTGTCTAGCCTTGCCCAGCTTCTCTCTTCAGATTCACGGTACTGTCCTCCTCCAGTGAATATAAAAGGACTAGACAGATGCTTCACTGGGTTCTTGGGCAAGTGGCTATTCATACCTGGGTTGCAGAGTAATTAAAGTGCAGGTCTGCACATTTCCATAGCAGGGAATTAATTATTCTGGCTTAAAAGCCCTTCAATCTCCAGCTGGGTTGGAGAAAGTGAAGCTCGAGTTGGAGTCAATGTGGCATTAAACAAAGAATTACAGGTGCAAAAAGACAGCAAGATAAAAACCTCTAGAACAGATTACTTCCAGAACATTTGAAAAGGGGGAAGAATAAGACAAGGGAGAAAAATCTATGGTCTGGAACACTTGTAAAAAATCTCAAAGATGAGTTTCGATGTTTGCTTTCCACATCTACATTATTTATTGACTGTCCCTAGAAATCAGTTAGAATGGATGTGAAATTTGATAATATTCATCAATTTTAAATGTTTGTGTGCTTTGACCCAGAATTACATTCTGGGCAACTAAATTTAGAAATAATGTGGGCAAAGATAATGTATAAGGATTTTTCCATAGCATTAACTTACAACAGTGAAAAAATTAGAAATAATTTAGCATCCAATAACGGGGAAAGGCAAACCAAAGCAAGCTTACCTGAAAGAACATTTGCCTTCTTCATTAAGAATGATCGACCCAAAGACCGTCTTACGGATGAGAAAATATTATGACTCAATGTTAACAAAAATAACAGGCTATCGTGACCATGAATGCAACTATGTGAAAAGTGCGCCTGAATATGAACAAGGTCTGATCTGGGGATTGTGTAAATATAGCTCTTGTCATTGCTTCCAGTGGGGTGGGAGGGTAGTTGCGGCAAGAATTTTTTCTGCACAATCCAAACTTTCAGTGTGGTTATATTCTCTTTACTTGAATTTTTTTTTAAACCTACCCAACTGTTTCGTCTTTTAAAATATGTAAATGTCAGGAAAAAACCTTAAGATTCCATTGTTTAATATTTTGCCCTCCTTATGCATTAAATAAAAGCTAACCACGTTTTGCTAAATAAACATATTTCAAAAGTGTAGGAGAATACAAGTACTTTCCTTTTCCAAATAGAGCAGATAACTTTGGTCATCAAGAGATTTGCAGCCCCCAAGTCTTTTAGACTAACTGTGCTTGTCTAACAGTTCCACTTTCTAGATCATTCTGAAATGCATCTTCCCATGACTCGATATATGCTTGCTGCTGCTACTGCTGCGAAGTCGCTTCAGTCATGTCTGACTCTGTGCGACCCCATAGACGGCAGCCCAACAGGCATATGCTTACTGAACTCAAAATACACACTCTGCAGGATCTTTAGGATGCAGTAGTGAACAGAGCAGACACAGATCCTGCTACTCTGAAGCTTACTTCACTCCTTGGGTGGGGGTGGGAGGTGAGGAGTTAACAGTGGTCGTGTAATGTACACAGCCTGGGATAGCCTGCCTGATAAGGTAGGGCTGAGGTAGAGCTCTGAAGGAAATAGAGAAGGAGCCACATGGCAATCTGGGAGAAGAGCATTTTAGAAGCATGTGCGGCACTGGGGGCCAGTTGGCTGGAGAGGCCTGAACCAACAGGAGAGCAGGTGTGGGAGGCAGGAAGGTAACCAAGAGCCTCAAAGATCACAGTGAAGAGTTGGTTTTGTAATCTCTGAGAGAGGGAGCCAGGAGAGCAGTGCCCTTAACCTTCTGTGCTGACAGAAATGTTCTACATCTGCACTGTCCGCACAGTAGTTGTTAACCTGGTGTGCTTATTTAAATTTATATCTATTAAAACTAAAAATTCAGTTCTTCCATTCCATGAGTTGCATTTCAAGCACTCACATGGCTAATGGCTACCCTGGACAGTGCAGTTTTAGAGCATCAGTCTGAACTCTGGGTGGAAAACAGACTCAAGGCAGCAAGTCAGGGATGAAGCAGGGTGGGACCAGACAGGAGACTGTGGCCATGGGAGGGAATGGTTGGACGCTGGATGACGTTTTGAAGGGAAGATTTGTTGCTGGACTGGTTGCGGGCTGTGAGGTCTTTGGCCAGAGCACCTGAAGGATGTGAGTGCCATGTTCCTGGAAGAAGAGGATGCCTTGAGGGGAGAGTGGGATGAAGGTGAAGTTCTGTTTCAGGGATGTTCACTTCAGATGCCTATAAGGCATTCTAGTGAAGGTGCCAGAAGTCTGTGGAGTTGTAAAGAGAGAACTAGGCTGAAGTCACAATTTTGGAACTGTCAGTATTCTAAAATCATTCCACTGAGTGAGATCACCTAGCAGTAGCTGTAGGTGGTGAGAAGAGGTTCAAATATTGAGACTGGGGTACTCTGATGTTTAAACATGGGGGAAGTGGGGAAGAACTTGTAAAGCAGACAGAGAAGAAAAGGCAGATGGAGAACTAATACAGAGGGTGTCTGAAAGCCAAATGAACAGTCTCAAAAAGGAGGAAGTGATCAACTGGGTGAAATACTGATACATGAGTAAAAAGCAACTGGGAACAGATCACTGGAATCCACAACAGAGATCACCGGTGACCTTCACAAGAAGGTGTGGATCCCCACAGCCACAGTCATGCCTGGATTCCTGTACTAACTTCATGACTGAGCTCCTGTTTTAGTGATTGTGTCCTTCACACACGTCTTCTGTACCACCATGCTATCCTTCCTAATACTTTATTGTCTTTGGCAGGAGCAGCCAAACTCTAGTGAGCAGGTAAAAATCACCTGGGGGTAATGAGGTCCCAAGACACAGTGTCTCAGTAGATGGAGGAAGACCCAGAAACTGTATTTTTAAACAGCAGCCAAGACAACGGTTACCAAACATGGTGACCAAAGGACAAAGTCCACACTCCTTAGCAGGGCAAACAAAACTGCTCCAAACGTAGTCCCAAACTTTGACAAGCTCCTTCCTGTTCCACTCTAGGCAGTACACCTCTGCTTACACAAGCTCAAACTAATAACCGTGCTTCCCCACACCAGCCGTGTTCTTTCAGATGTTACTGCCCCTACATAGACTACTCCTGTCTCCTGGAAGGCACCTTCTCTCCAGCCATGCCCAGGGAACTGACTCATGCTTCAACGCCACTACCAGTGGGAGGCCCCACCCAGCTCCCCGATCTTGTTAAGCATTTCCATACAACATTAGCACGTCATCTGCCAACTATTCTGCCACCATCGCCACCAACTCCAGGAGGCTGCCATGGTAGAGGTGGCTTCTTCTTCATCTCAGCGCTGCCAACAGGCAACTGACATTGGATCACCATGGACGACTGCTGGCCTGACACCTAGGCACACTGGCAAGTGCTCTAAGAGTCAAGATGCTGCTGCTGTAAAGTGCTGGGAAACTCAGGAACAGCTCTGTCTACCGGGGACTTGAAAGGATGGATGGAACTCAGAGAGAGGGAAGGGGAAGTCCTTCCCTCTCTCTAAGTGGACTCCCAGACAGGAACAGGGGGCACAATCAACATTCCTTCTCTACTAGACGGACAGAGACTCAATATTATGAGCAACATCTGAAATCTACAAATTATGGTTCCAAATAAATATTTTTAACTTCTTTCTCAAAAGATGTATCAAAAAAAAAATACCCCAAACAGAACCTTATCCTTCACAATGTGTTGGCTGGATCTAGTAAGTACCTTAACCCCTTTTATACAAGGGGACAGACCCAAAGCTCTAAATCTTGATTCACACACTAAATCCTTACTCCAGCTTCTCAGCTTTTATTTTTCTCACAAAGGGGTATGAGGGGCAGTATGCGGTAGACTGGCACAATTCTCTCATCTATGAGAGACCATCTCTTGCTAATGGAGGGCCCTAAAGGGTTCCCATGATACCCAAAGGACTCTGTCCTATGCAAAGTTGCTCTGTGAATGAGTTTCTGCCACCTCACCAGTTCTAACCCCCCAAGAGCACCCAGTCAGTATTTTAGTATGTATCTCCTCAAAAATTTGAAGAATAATCCAGAACCTGGTACTTCCCTGAATCCTTGTGGGCAACCAACTTTTGAGTATTGACGCATCAGAATTCATAGAGTAGTTTTAATTATACACAATTAAAAAAATCAATATAGTATTGGAAAAACATACAGGTGATCTAAAAGGCATTATAATTGTAATGTTTTTCATGCATAAACATCTACTTTATATGCATGATAAAACGACGACAAAAAAACAAGATATGCCATCCTGTTCTAAAAATCTTGATCCTTGGCATCTGGATTTTCCACTTTAGATGGGTAACTGTTATTCCTTTTATGCCCACAAAACCAGTCAGCTGACAACTGGTAACCACCAGACTTTACTTCTGAATTGTGGATCCATGAAGTTACTTACCTGGGGGGAAATGAACTGGGGAGGCACTTGCGCCCGGAGATTAGGAGAAGAGCTCAGTGGCTGCACAGGGGTGTGCACGCCTCTCGATTGTGCTGTGCTATTTCCAAACAAACCATGATTGCCACCCTGTGAACAGAACAGTGACAGTGAGGCCTTTGTTAACACGAGGAAATGCATATAAGAAACAGTTCAGGTTTCCTATCCCTCAGAAGAAGCATCCTGTGTTCCATGGAATCACAGAACGTTGTAACTGAAAAAAGTTCCTGACCTTGGAATAAGTATTCAAATTCAATCATGGGCATATCATCACCACCCTGCAGTCTGATATAAACCAAAGGCGTTAAACTTAGTCAAATGTTAGAAAAAGCACTAATTTGTTGTTATTGAAAGGTAAAGGCAATGTAACATTTATACAACTACTTCTTTAAGACTGGGTTTACAGAATTTATTCTCAAACTATATAATCTGAGACCCATTTTGAAAGGCACTTGAGTAAAAAATGCAAGACTGTGAATAATATCAGCTGTAAAACCATGATATAACTTCTCTAAATTGGCTGCTTTGATCACAAAATCAGTGCCACTCAACTGTGAGCCTGGTTCCCTGAGGTCCCTACTCCCAATCTGAACACCCTTCCCTGTCTTGGTCTCCTTGGTCCCTTCTTTGCTAAAGGAGGAAATGTAAATCAGTCCAAGAGTGAGATAAACGAGGAAGAAAGGGGAAAAGTGAAAAATCATTCCAGGGACACAAAAAGCATTACTCACCTGTAACTTCTCATTCAAATGTATAACTATCAGTCTAGTCAAAAATTACAGCCATTCATTAGATGGACTACTATGTGGCTTTGTGGAAATAATGGGACAGAAGTATATATTTAGTTTCCTGATCTCTGAAAGCTAACAGTTAAAGAAAAACAAGAAGGGCAATATAAAAAAACAAGAAGGGCAATATAAAAAAATGTTTTAACTCTGTAAAAAACAAAAACAAAAAAACAAGCTTAGGTCCCTGATTTCTGGAGGATCAACTCGCTGAGGCACTTCTAAGACTGTTCTCATCAGAGAGCTATAGAAAGTGGGGCTATATACAGTGGCCCTTGAAATCATATTCAATAAGACTTGATGCTGTGTTGCCCCTGTATGATGTAGTTTTCTACACCATCTTCACTCAGCCTCTGCAAGTGCCAGCTCAGAGGTCATCCTCATCAAGGATACCTTCCCCCTGACCTTTTCCCTCATTTTACATTCAAGTTCATTGAGCCTACCTCTACGTTTTCAAAACACTTGAAATCTCTTTGACAGGCTCCACCATCAAATCATATTATAGTTATCTTCCACCCTGTCTTTCCACCACCAGCTTCAAATTTCCCTCTTTGTATTCCCAGAAACTCAGTCAAGCCCTGGTCTGTAGGATGAGCGCATCATTTGCAAACATCCACGACCCACCAATTTTACACACTTGAAAACGAACATCCCACTGAACACCATTGGTGAAGACGGCTACAGCACTGTTTATACCCAGTCTGCAGGTTCTGGGCTGAGGTTGCCACCACCATTCTTATCCCTGGAATTGTGGGGATTTAGGAGAAGGAAATGGCAACCCACTCCAGTGTTCTTGCCTGGAGAATCCCAGGGAGGGATGGGGAAGCCTGGTGGATTGCCGTCTATGGGGTCGCAGAGTCGGACACGACTGAAGCGACTTACCAGCAGGTAATTTTATAGAAGAATTTTATAATGGCATCATTAAGTTCTAGAGCACTACAGATATTTTGATGGCTTAATGATTCAAAACAGATTAAGGGATTGCTTCAGGGAAATTAATGAACTTAAAAGCATTGAAAATAAAAATGACTGTGAACATAAAGTAGAAATGGCAATTAAAATCTATGTATATCTCATAAAAGAAACTTGAAGATTCACCATGAATATTTAATCTCCCAAAGGACTGTTTAAACATGAAAAGACCTTTAGTTCTAGAAACTTCAATATCTGCACCTCTTCTGTCTTACTAATCAAATTTGTCACTCTGAGGTGAAATGGCTCAGCTCTAACTTTTCTGAGACCCTAGTAGTCAGGAGCTTAGCTCCTATAATGAAAATAGGAAACACTTATTTTGCTAAGACTATTCTGCTAAGATGGTTCTTACACTTTACTATCAAATAATGATCTAGTTAATAGATGCCAATTATTCATGGAGGGGAGGGTCTTTGGATGGTGGGGTTTCTGACAGTTAAACCCCAGATCTATGTTTTGTAAGGCTCCCAACCTGCTTTGTAGGGGTCATTTAAAATCTCAACCTCTCTTTCTGGTAAGAGGTTTTAGTTTATAGAAATTTTTTAGTTTTTGTAAAATCAATTCCTACTTTTCTATTCCTAGTAGAAAGAGGCCATTCTACTCTCACCGAAGGTTTTAGGTTTTCATGATCAAGTGTCTCGTAAACCACACCAAGCACTCTGATGGATAATAATGAAGGTAAGTCAACATAAGTTTATACAAAAAAATACCTTCTTTCTCTTTTTAAAAACAAAACCCTTTTTAGATCATTTTTATTCATTAACTGTTAAAGCTTCCATTTTGGGGGGGGGGGGTGCCACACGGCTTGTGTGATATCAGTTCCCTAACCAAGGACTGAACCTGGGCCTCGATCGTGAAAGCCCAGAATTCTAACCACTAGGCAACCAGCAAACTCCCACCTTCCTCTCTCTTTTTAATGAATTTATTTCCAGTACCTCTTGAAAAGAAACAAAGTCTGGCAACATGAGGCCCATGTTTCTGCACAAAGTGAAGCACGGGGACCATTTTTTAATATGGAACCTTGGCATCATAAGTTGGTCATCTTCTTGGCTCAGAAGTAGCTATTCTGCACAGTAATGTACAGAATGGTAATCATACAAATTCAATCTTTTTAAAAACTATATTTTGAGATTAGGAAAACTGGCATCAAAAGCTTTATAAATATATATATATATATGTATATTTCTAAAATCTCACTGCTATGTGTGAGACTTTTATGATGACCTGAACCTATTTGCCCCAACTACAGTGTTTAACTTAGAAAGGTATATAAACTAAAAACAAGGTTATTAAGGTAATTGAAATCTTCTGTGATTTGAACAAAACTCTTAAATTTCAAATTATGCAGTATATTAACTCTTCATGAAAACAATAAGAAAAAAACATAACCTTATTTGGATAGAACATGTATATGTCAACTTGGTTTACAATGGACTTTGTAGCAATCCACAGATAAAAAACTGAAGAAGAACGACCTTTTTTAAGAATCCAGTGCACAGCGAGTTTGGTCACTTACATTAAAGTTTATGTACTAAAAGTATTTGATAATCAGGTGGTCCTGGGAGTGTATTTATTATCACCATTCACCAAGAGTGTGAAGACTATGTTATATTTTCTATAACTCAACCCAAAGAGCCCTCCTCCCCACCAAAACTGATACAACTGTTCCTCTCTGTTTAGATAAGCAATACAGAGCTACCACATCCTCTGTGGAAATGTTAAGAGAAAGAGTGAAATATAAAGGAAGAAAACAAAAAATTATGTGTAACCCCCAACCCAGAGTTAACCAATTTGTACACATGGACATAATATGATCCATTTTTTAAAATGTGCTAAGGCAACAATCAGCAATATGAAAGATCTATATGCAGTCTGAGGACTATGGAGTAAGAAGTGTTTTATACCAACTTTTCATCTATATATGAAAGTCATCATGGGAAAACAGAATGGCTACAACTGATAATTAAATGTCTTTCCATGATATCCAGAGGTGAAGGCCAGAAGGGCAAGTAAGTAGTCGTGGAAATAAGGCTAGGAAAATACTGCTGGAGCCACTGTCGCAAAAGAATTGTCCCCAGATTTCTGGTTTTCTCCACAAAAACGACAACAAAGCTACTGCAAGGTGACAGAGAGAGGCTGGCTGCATCCACTCAAGCCTGCAAAAGCAAAGAGGCATTACTACGCCGGCCCTGACAGGCTTGTTTCTACTGCACAGCCCTTCCTTGGAGGACTGGCAGATCCAACTGTAGCAAAGGTGCTACTCTAGCCTGAATCAAACACCGGGCAGCATGTGGTCTTCTTAAAGCTTCATTGTGTGAGATATAAATTACCTTTGCCTGAGCAATTTTATACCTGAAGACATTGGATTTCTAAGCTGCCATAACCCTCAAATATTTAATCTTTTTAGTTTTGGTGCTATTTTTTAATTAGCAATTACATTAGATTGAAAAGACATCAAAGGTAGTATTTGCCATTCAACCTAATGTTCAAAATGGCAAATATGTCACTAAATTAGATAGAAGGTACCTCTACAGTCTCTTTAACATTTTCCTAAGCCAGCAACTCACTAACTTATGAAGCGTAAACTTATGACCAAAAATGGGAAGACAAAAGAAACAGATTTAAAATAAAATCCATGTTGAGAAACATGAAGAGAGATGGGTTCTATGGGCTGAAAGAGCTAAATAAAAAGCCTAGACTTAATATCATTCTGTGCATTCAGTAATCAACAAATTTCCCAAGACAGACAAATGATGCAATAAACTGCAGACCAGGGCCAAGGCGAGGCCACAGCCAAGCAGTTATAAATTTGAGAGGCCTCCTTACTTGTCTAGCAGCGAAGTTTTGGGGGTTGAGCCCTGTGCCGATTGCTCCAAGGCTGACGTTGGGTAGTGTGGAACCAGAGGGAGACAGCTTGTAGCTGGGAGAAGGGGAGAAAGGAGAGCAGGGAGCCTCATCCCCAAGGCACCCATCTTGATTGGAGAAAGGCAAAGTCAGCTGAAAAGTAGTAGCAGTTAGCCAATCGCAATGAGTGTTGGTTAGTGAAGCAACAGAATGCAAGAAGGGAAAAGAGAGACACCAGGAACAAACAAAGTTAGAGTGTATTAGCAGTAAACGAGGATAGAATTTGGATCTGATCGTCATCATCATACTTTGCCCAACAGATACCATCTGTCATCCTCTCTGCTATAGATTCGTATCCTCTAAGTTAGTAACACATTCTGTCCATTGCACTATGATAAAAATTGCCAGACACTTTAGTTTCAGGGATCTAATATTGATGACTCTAACTATGTGGCTGCTGAAACAGAAGCCAAAGTCATCTTCTTGTGAATGTTTGCTGTCTGGACCAGCATCAGTGGTGTCAAAAATGTGCCAAATCTACAAATTTTGGGTTTAACTGCATTCTGAAGACCAGGAATATTCCAAGTTGGTATTCTGAAACAAGTAACGACCTCCTCCATTAGAAATGTTAAAAATCCCAACAGATAGGTATAATTGACTTGTTTAAAGCAGGTAATTGAGAATTTGAACAGGATATCATCATAACTAAAAACAGGTCATTAAGGAAATGGACAAAGAAGACAACAGAGTTTTTTTTTAGGAATAGCAAAGGAGAAAGTTTTGGGTCATCTTGACAAAGCTAAAAGGCAACGCCTTAGGAGACATAGAGTTTCTGCACAAGATTCAAAATTTAATTTGTAATTGAACAGTAGCAGAAAAAAGAATTCAGGATAACTCTGTCTCTAGAATTTCTTCTGTATGTTCTCAGGGTGCATTTCCCCCACTATAGGCAGACCATATCCCCCCTCAAACTTCATAAATTCCCCAAAACTTAGACCTTGTTCACAGTGCTCGCATTCTAAAGACAGGTGGTTCTAGCTGCTGCCTACTTACCCATCAACATCAACTGTTTTCATGTCACCGTTCAAATGCAGGTGATGCTTGAGTTTTTTTTTTCCCATTCGGTTCAGTAATTCTATGCTTCCTTATGGAATGAACTATCAAAGACAAATGGGAACCAAAGTGGTTCTCATGAATTATTATCTTAAACCAAGGAGTCAACTCACCTTCTCAAAATAAGGCCCACTATCTGTGGTTCCCATGTCTTTGGAATTAGGTGGACGGAACCCAGATCGATCCTTCCTCATGATATCATTAAAATCCCCGAGATTCATTGCTCGCTTGTCCACATCAAATTTTTTATCTGGAAGGCTCCCTGAAAAGTAACACAGAAAGAATGAAAATGTTAACCCTCAATGTCTCCCTCATGACCAAAAGTACCTGTCCCAACACCCTCTGCTGCATGCAGGTATAGGCCAGAAGAATTCTCACTGTTCAGGCTGCTGATGGTCCTCCCTGAAACATAAAGTGAAGTTGCTCAGTCGTGTCCAACTCTTTCCTACCCCATGGACTGTAGCCTACCAGGCTTCTCCGTCCATGGGATTTTTAGGCAAGAGTACTGGAGTGGGTTGCCATTTCCTTCTCCAGGGGATCTTCCCCACCCAGGGATCGAACCCAGGTCTCCCACATTGTAGGCAGGTGCTTTACCCTGAGCCACCAGGGAAGCCCATGGAAGCATACACGGACGCTTTAAAAACAAAACAAAACAATCTCTCTAAAACCCTCAACATATATCAGCTGAAGCTGGTTTTCTGTGGAAGACTGAAAGAGTCTTAGGGCTAATCTAGTCAAAATCTAACTAAAAAGATACTTAAACTAGTTATTGACATGTTTGATGACTATATCTTGCTTTTATATTCAAATGTCCTCAGTGAGAGGATGTGCATCTTGCTGCTTTTTCAGCATCTGCAAGACAAAAAGTTCCAGTTGTGAAATGTAATTATTAGGACTACAAACAACAAAGAGGCATGGTTGTTGCCCTAAAATTTATAACTCTTGGGTTGAACATGGGCGATGGTTACTGGTACGTCATCTCCCAGATGCAATGACTATTCCACTTTCTTCCACATGTCTATGAATTTGCTGTTGTACAATGTCATGAAACTAGTTTTTAAGTTATTCTCCTATTTATGAGTATCACAGATCACAGGCTGTTTCTTTTATCTTCCAGGACTGTTTTCTTTTCTTCCAGATTTGATTCTTTTAAGTTCCTCCAGGTGAGCAACAGCATCACTGTGAAGAGCCCCCAGTTGAAGGGCTGATGCTGCACCTGCTCTACCTGCAAAGGGCAGTTGGTCCCTAACATGCCAGCAAATTTGGAAAACTCATCAGTGACCACAGGACTGGAAAAGATCAGTTTTCATTCTAATCCCAAAGAAAGGCAATGTCAAAGAATGTTCAAACTACGGCACAATTGCACTCATCTCACACACTAGCAAGGGCTTCCCTTGTGGCTCAGCTGGTAAAGAAACTGCCTGCAATGTGGGACACCTGAGTCCAATCCCTGGATTGAGAAGATCCCCTGGTGAAGGGAAAGGCTACCCACTCCTGTATTCTAGCCTGGAGAATTCCATGGACTATATAGTCCACAGGGTTGCAAAGAGTTGGACACAATTGAGTAACTTTCACTTTCACATGCTAGCAAAGTAATGCTCAAATTTCTTCAAGCCAGGCTTCAACAATACATGAACTGTGGTGGATTTAGAAAAGGCAGAATTGCCAACATATGCCGGATCATTGAAAAAGCAAGAGAGTTCCAGATAAACATCTACTTCTGCTTTACTGACTACACCAAAGCCTCTGACTGTGTGGATCACAACAGACTGTGGAACATTCTTAAAGAGATGGGAACACCAGACGACCTGACCTGCCTCCTGAGAAATCTGTATGCAGGTCAAGAAGTACCAGTTAGAACTGGACATGGAACAGACTGGTTCCAAATCGGGAAAGGATTATGTCATGGCTGTATAGTGTCACCCTGCTTATTTAACTTATATGCAGAGTACATCATGAGAAATGCTGGGCTAGATGAAGCACAAGCTGGAATCAAGATTGCTGAGAGAAATATCAACAACCTCAGATATGCAGATGACACCACCTTTATGGAAGAAAGCGAAAAAGAACTAAAGAGCCTCTTGATCAAAGTGAAAGAGCAGAGTGAAAAAGCTGGTTTAAAACTCAACGTTCAGAAAACTAACATCATGGTGTCAGGTCCCATCATTTCACGGCAAATAGATGGGGAAACAATGGAAACAGTGCAGACTTTCTATTTTGGGGCTCCAGAATCAGTGCAGATGGTGACTGCAGCCATGAAATTAAAAGACTCTGGCTCCTTGGAAGAAAAGTTATGACCAACCTAGAGAGCATATTAAAAAGCAGAGACATTACTTTGCCAGCAAAGGTCCGTCTAGTCAAAGCTATGGTTTTTTCAGTAGTCACGTATGGATGTGAGAGCTGGACTATAAAGACAGCTGAGTGCCAAAGAACTGATGCTTTTGAATTGTGATGTTGGAGAAGACTCTTGGAGAGTCCCTTGGACTGCAAGGAGATCCAACCAGTCCATCCTAAAGGAAATCAGCTGTGAATATTCATTGGAAGGACTGACGCTGAGGCGGAAACTCCAATACTTTGGCCACTTGATGTGAAGAACTGACTCAATGGAAAAGATTCTGATGCTGGGAAAGACTGAAGGCAGGAGGAGAAGGGGACGACACAGGATGAGATGGCTGGATGGCATCACTGACTTGATGGACCTGAGTTTGAGTAAACTCTGGGAGTTGGTGGTGGACAGGGAAGCCTGGCGTGCTACAGTCCATGGAGTTGCAAAGAGTCGGACATGACTGAGCTGAACTGACTGAACTGATGACATCTCGGTGCAGACAGGCCTGGCCACCTGAGAATGACTCTGGCAGGGTCACAGGAAGCTTGTGTTTGGCCACAACATTTTGTTTTTTATTTTTAAATCTGGATTAGTTCTCAGTATTTAAAACTAAAACCACAGAAGAATTTCTGGCCTCTCTTGAGAACATGGAGGATCTGGCAAAGCTGAGCACACACTCGTCCATGCCAACAAGTGCCAAGAGCCGAGCAAAGGCCAACTCCTTTATGTGGTACACAGGCTCTCCACGGTGAACTGGTGGCTTTTCAACTGTTCACACTTGGCACACACCGCTCATTTACACTTCTTGGTTCTTATCATTATTAGTTTTCAATCCCTACCTAGTGTCGAACACGGTACCTTCCGTAGAGCAAGTTGGAATGTGAGTCTAGGAACTGCACCCATCCCAACTCAAAGTGAGCAGGGATCCCAACAAAGGATCACAAATAACAACATATTTCACTCGTTTAGTGGAGGGATACACACCTACAGACAAATCCATTTTGCTACTTGGGTTATCTTCAGTTTGACTCTGAAAAAAAAAAAAGAACAATGAGGGAAGATTCAAGTCTGGAATTAAACACTTAAATCAGAGAAGAAACAGCGTTATTCATGCACGAACCACAGCTTACTCTTACTTTACATCTAGGACTATACCAGGTCCTTGGAAATGAATCTTCAACTGGAACAAAGACAGTAACATTTTTCATATGAGTAATTTTCACTGCTGCTAGTGCCTTTATCGAGAAGGCGATGGCACCCCACTCCAGTACTCTTGCCTAGAAAATCCCATGGACAGAGGAGCCTGGTAGGCTGCAGTCCATGGGGTCTCTAAGACTCAGCCAAGACCGAGCGACTTCACTTTCACGCACTGGAGAAGGAAATGGCCACCCACTCCAGTGTTCTTGCCTGGAGAATCCCAGGGACGGCGGAGCCTGGTGGGCTGCCGTCTATGGGGTCACAAAGAGTCGGACACGACTGACGCGACTTAGTGGCAGCAGCAGTAGCAGCAGTGCTCTCTATTCCTAAATTCAGTTTTCACATCAGATTAGCTTCAGTAAATCTATGGACGGAGTGATAGCTAAACAGCTGCTTGGAGAAATACACCCCTGTCCTGAAGTTCCAGCCGGCTCGGGATCAAATTTCATGAGTGGCAGCCAAATGATGACAACTTCTTCTCGTGACTTGTCAAGTCATCAAATCTTGCAATGTGCAGCCAAGTCATCTGTCTTTTGGCAACCAGGGACACGGTGACCCATATTGCTCCCCAAAGACCAAAAAACTAGAAGTTCTACAAAAATTGTCTATATAATTAATCACAAATAGTTTCCCTAGTCATTCTGCTAGTGCTAGTTTGTTTTTTAATTATAATATTAAAGCTGGTAAAGTAGACAGCAAAAGTTATACTCATTTTAAGTCCTTGGCTCTTTCTTCCCTAACCTTCTAAGGAAAGAATACAAAGGCTACACGTTTAAAAGCTGTAACCTTTAAATCCTGGAGTACTTCATTAAGTAAAAAGGAACAGAGAAGAAACAGTGCCTCATCCAAATCAGGAGTGTTGCATAATCAGTTTCTAAATCTTTAATTTTGTCCTATATATGGCAGTGGTCTTAAAATTTGTACTAAAAGTTGGGATATAGTACACCTATGAAAAAAGAAAACTTACCAGCAATCCCATATTTGAAAACTGTTTGGCAAGAGGATTCATCCATGAATCACTGTTTCCTCCTTTGAGTGAGCACTACAGAAATGAAATATGTAACCTCAGAATCAAATAATTGATTTTAACTTCCTGAGCTGCAAAGTACTGACTAAAAATGTAAAACCAAGAGTTTACCTTTTTCAACCATAACTATTTCTCTTTAACTATAGTTATTTTGATAGATCTGTTAGTATAAAAAAGTAACAGGCCTTAGTTACATCAATGTTTTCATTCTTGCTCTATTATTCACTGCACTGAGTTAGAAGTAACTAGAAAAATAAATGGTCAGCTAGGGCTTTCACCCTATAAAAGGTCAACATCAGATTTTCTAAAATATAACGCTTGCAAGCTAGTACTTTCCCTCTCAGTTTCTCCTTGTAACCCAAGCTGGTTTCTATTAGGAGTCAAGAAAAAGTTTGAAGCCAGTGCATGTTATTTGGAAAGGAGCCTATTTAAACTGGTCATTACTCTCTGTGTGGATACGAGGAGGAGCTCATCCATGCAGCACTTTCATCTGCTTGTTTCAGAGTGTTAAGGACACAGGGCTCTGTGGAAAGTGGAAAGAAGTCAGCAGAACACACCATCACCAAGTTTCCTGCAAAGGCAGGCAGGGGCGGGTTTTTGTTTGCTTCTTCAGGGGACAAGCTAATTTCTCTGCTGAACATCAGCTCCAGTTTTACTTCTATGGAGAAGGTAAGTGGAACTATGATGGGAACCTGGTAGGGGCTGGAGATGATGGGGCTTTGCGCACGTGTGCATTCTCCAGGTAAAAATTCTCTGTGTGTTCTGATGCTACTGCTCATGTCAATTTTATTTTTGAAAGTGTTAAGGTACTTCTACAGGTTTAAAGGTCAAAAAAGCCCTCCCTGGAGGGAGGAGTGGTAGTTACTGTTTAATGGGTACAAAGTTTCAGCGGGCAAGATGAGAAGGGCTTTGTGGACAGATGTCAGTGATGACAGCACCACCATGTGAATGCACTTAATGCTGCTGAACTGTACACTTATAATTGGTTAAGATAGTCAATTTTACGTCAGCTGTACTGGAATATGCGCACGTGCCCATGCACACACACACACAATAAGAAAGGTCAGAATCATCAGTCATGGGACAGAAACAGTTAATTCCCAGTTAAACTCACTGAATCTTGGCAGTTCCCTGAGGGGGCTAGTACCTTTCACTTGGTTGCTTCCTCAGCAGTCTTCCTAGAATCCGGTCTCATTATTAATTTGTAAATAATAAAAAGAAAGCCACAGTAGACTAGACAATGCAAATGTACTAAAAATGTTAGAAAGTTCACGGAATAATTTCTTTTGTGACCTAAGTAAGAAAATAAAAGTCCTTTATGGGGGAAAACTGTAAATGACTGCTTAAACAAAATGTTTCTAATAGAAACAACCTGCATTCTCAGGCTATAAAAGAAAGTAATCGTATTCAGAACAAAATCCCATAAGTAAAGGGGAGAAGGTACAGCCCTCGGTCAACTGAGGACCTTCTAAACAGCGTCCAGTACCTGAAAACCAAGAGTTTTAGTTATGAAGTGTTTCTTAGAGCAGCAAGGCTCCTGTGCTGAAATAACATACGTGGCTGTCCAACTTTTTTCCCCTTAATGTATTTGTAGAACGAGAGGCTGGAATGAAAGAGGGCTTCTACTGAGAGTCATTCAGGTTCTAGACTGAAAACCAAAGTCATTAAACTATGAAAATCAAAACAGAAACTAAGTTGCTGTACAATCCAGAAAATAAAAAGTGTAGGACACAACTGGCACAGGATGGGGATAAATCACCTAGCTGCTGATGCAGGGTTATGCACTGGCACCTCATTTTGTTGAGAAAGGACTTTGGGCCTTGGAATTTCCCAAATCAGACAAAAATGAGTCACACTGATTGTTGCTGGAAGAACTGTATTAATGTGGTTTCCCTTCTACATATTCAGGGGGACCTACTCTAAGGACTGATCAGGCTTTAGAACACAAAAGCATAAAACATTTATAAAGGGTGTCCTGAAAGTTTGCAAAAAATTATTATAATGTGGAAAATGAAGAAGAAAAATCTTGTTTCTTTGAAAATTCCATTTTATCCACAGCGAGAATTTTGTAGTTAGAGACTTCCAGGTAAGGAAGATGAGGGGTAAAGAGGAAGTAGTTACATGTCCTGAAGTATTTTCTCCATCACTGAGGACTACAAGGACTTCAGCTCCATGCTTCTTCCACTAAAACATTCTCAGTTCTGCCTTCTAAGAATGAATACGCAAGTTCAGACACCTCTAACGCGGCCTACCTTCATTTGTTTCTTTCCTCCTTGTCCCCAGCTTGCCGAGTTGTGGGAGGAAGCGCTTCCCTGAGAGCCGGCAGTGTTCCAGACTCCTCCATCATCCTCCTCTTCCCAGCTGGGATGGCGAGTTCCTGCCACTGGTCCGTCATTCTCCCCCCAGCCATCTTGCATAGATTTGGAATCTTTAAGAAAATAAAGAGCCAACTGTATGCAATGGCTATATATAACAAAATCCACAACGATCATTCCTTGTAAATGCAGCATTTTAGTGTATTTGTAATTGTATCCAGTATTTGTCTGTACGGCGAGGCAAATATTCTCCCAACTTTAGAGAGCAGAATGGAAACCCCAAAAGGGTCAAAGATACACAGTAAGTTCATAAACCACAAATCAAGATTTCCTGGCTTCTAGTTCAATGATTTTTCCCTTACACAGTGTTGACAGAAATCCCCCAACTGAAAAGAACCCATCACTACTTACAAGAAATTTCACACTTAAATTAAGAGAAATCTGTTACTCTTAATGAGAATGTTGTACTGCACTTTTTAGTTTTACTCTCCTGAAAGGAAATACGTGGTGTACTTTGTAACAGATTTTACAAATATGAGGCAGGATAAAAAACAACTGTCAACCTTATTTGGGGTGAAGAAAAGAACATGAAAGATGGATAGAAAAAAGAAAGCTGTACTAGATTCTGAATATCAAAATTACAGTGAAAGAAGAAAAATTCAGAAATAGCCATGAAAATTTGAAAGTTACTAGATTTACACACTTGAAATGTACTGGATACTAAAAAGATCCTAGGCCAAGACAATGTATAAGCTAGGGCTTTTAAAGACAGGCAGAGGAGGGACTTCCTTGGTGGTTCAGTGGCTAGACTCCATGCTTCCAATGGAGGGGGCTTGGGTTTGATCCCTGATTGGGGAATTAAATCCCACATGCTACAAATAAGAGTTCACATTCTGTAACTAAGACCTGGTCCAGCTAAATAAATAGTCAATAAATAAATAAAAGACAGGAGGAGGAAATGTAGGAGACAGAACATGGAAAGGAGAACAAAGAAAGGGAAACCAGTGCTCAACTGTTCAAGGAACTAGGTCATCATCAGGCTCCACAGTCAATTCCACCAACATTTCCCCTTAAACAAAGATCTTGAATTTGGAGATTGGGATAAATCCTTAATCTCCTGAAAATTTTGTATGGATACACTTTCTGGTAATGATAGAAGAAAAGAAATAAACTATCCCACCTAGAAGCTCCATGAAAAGGTATGAAAGCGTTAGTCGCTTAGTCCGTGTGTGACCCTATGGACTGTAATAGGCTGGGCTCCACTCTCCATGGGATTCTCCAGGCAAGATTATTGGAGTGGGTAGCCATTCCCTTCTCCAGGAGATCTTCCCAACACAGGGATTGAACCTAGGTCTCCCACACTACAGGCAGATTCTTTGCCAGAATCTGAGAAGCCCAGAAGCTCCATCCACACCTTCAATTAACAAAATGACAAGACATTTATGGAGGGAGTTATTTGATTCAGATGGCTTCACATGAAGAGTCTAGAGCCAGAAAAGTGGCTTTACCAGGCCTTTCTGCTGCCAGGCTCTGGGACCAGGCCTATGATGCCATCCAGGCACCAATCAAGTAGGCAGACAGCTAAGTAGTCAATTTCCTCAGACGGTGGCATCATCTCCCAGCAACGCCCAAGTGAACCTTGGGATGAACCCTCTATGGGGTTCACTAAGCGCCCCCTTTGCAGGGGCTCTGTGACTGAGAGGCAGGAGGCAGGGCCTGGGGGCTGTTCTCCAGATTCTGGATAACAAGGACCATTTCTCCTGCACAGGCGGTTACCCACTATTATGTAAGCACAGGCTTTATACATCCCCTTGACAAGCAACAGGAATTAAAGACCCAACATAAGTGACATATTGACCCTTTTAAAGAAGAAAGACATCCATGTAACCCTTCTTGGAGAGAAAGGAGCTGCACTTTTAACAAACAATTTCTTGTAGACAGATTAAAAAAGTAGCTCCAATACTGAAGTCATGGAGTCCACACCAGATTTAAGACATCTACAGTCTAGACAAGATCACAGGTTAAATTACCATGAGCACTGATTAGTAGGCTGTGACTATCTAGCCCCTTCCCCTGACTATTACATGTTCAAATTACCCAGAGGAGGGGGAAAGGTAACTACAGCTTTAGCTATAGATATAGATGATCCCAGTGAGTAGAAGCCTTTTTTAATCTGGAGAAAAGTGATTTCTGTGATGGAAGAAAGATGATCCCGAAGTTGGGAAAGACACATAAAAATCTTCTAAGTGTTGCTAAAGTGCCTCCTTGCGCCAAGGGTCTGGTTTATGCCTTTCAACAGCGTTCTGGATCTATTCCAAGTCTACAGAATGGTATTTCCCATGATGATAGAACCAATTTTACAATGAAAGTCAAGACAAGATCAAATTCTTTATCAAGCTATTTCTATGAAGTGAAGGAGATTTGTCATTTTCAAAATGCAGTCAAGTTACACAGGCACAAGAGTGAGTTTCCAGAATACAGAAAGCTAAGATGATACTCCATCCTGTGGTATGGTCAGAATCATAAATATCATAAACTTGACAATGGAATTTATTCTTGTTCCAATTCAGAGAATTCAGTCTGACCACTTTTTTTAATCAAAAGACAATCCCGTAACTCTGCAATATGGTAGAAAAGAGATGTTGGAATACTTCTTAAGAAAACTACAATAAAGTGAAAACAGGCACTTGAAATTAAATTTTTCAATTGAGGATCATCCAATGGGACGTCCTGCAGCATCTGTTCACAAAGTTTTGCAAATTACTGTGAGTACACATTGCCAGCTGGATCAAGTATAGCTTAGATTGTCAGTGATTATGAATAAGTGTGACGTGCTTTGTTTAAAAAATTAAAATGAAGAAATCTTTTTGGGGTTCAAGAAACCTTAAATGTCCCTGTGTGGGTGGGACTATGAGGAGAGAGACAAAGGGGAAAGAAAGGAGCAGAAGGATGAAGTCACTGGGCATCAGAGACCTTGTTCCATGTTATTGCCAGGAATTATTATTTTTTTTAACTTATACCAACATGAGAGTAGAAATGCAAAATAGATATAGTGAGCAATGTTTAACTTACTATGGGAGAAAAGGCACATCAAAATTTCAGTTCTGGCCAGACATTAAACTTAAGTTAAAAGGAGGGATTTCCCTGGTGGTCCAGTGGCTAAGACTCCATGCTCCCAATACAGGGGGGCTCTAGTTTGATCCCTGGTTGGGGAACTAAGATTTCACGTGCCACAAGGAAGAGCATTCGTGCTGCAACTAAGACCCACCATAGCTGAGGGAGTAAATATTTTTTAAAAATGAAATCAATACTACTAACTTATGACTTTTAGTTCACTGTAAGCATTTTTACATATGCCAAGCCAAGTCTCCATCATTTGCTACTAACCATTTACTAAAGATCCAAGGTCCTGAACCTCAGTGAACTGATAATGTAACAACAGCCCTCCCCCAAATGTGTGACTCTCCAAATTAACAGAGACTCCCTCAAAAAGAGTGCCGTGTACTTACTAGGTTTCATGGCATTTGGAGCATTGGAGGGTGCAGTCCCCCAGCCTGTTGTCGACGCTCCCGTGTCATCCATCTCGCCCCACCCAGGACTGCTTTCGTTTGGCTCACCCCAAGCTGAAGTACCATTATCTGGAGCAGATGGTGTGCTTTTGCTCCAGACTGTAAAGAAAGGAGATGCATCTCAAAGAATGATTTATGAACGCTGTAGTATCCAGTGGGGGTGAAGGGAGGAGGAACAGGACCTCCTGAATTCTATGGGTGGAAACAGAAATGTGGACACTACCTCCATGGAGGACACCTGGCACTGGCACTTTAACTTCTGGTCCAGTAATTCCACCGCCAGGATATTATACTATACATGTACTTGCAAAAGTAGATGAAATTACATGTACAACAATGCTCATGGCATCACTGTCAGAAAATATTTGGAAGCAACCTAAATTATCTATGAAACAGGGACCAGTCAGACCAATAGTGAATTGCCCATCAAGTGAATACTTCACACGAACGAAGCCATGAAAAGACAGAAATGTGTTAACATGAAAAGTTCTGAAGAATAATGAGAAAAGCATGGTGAAGAACAGTGTATAAAGTACAATTTCCCCTATTGTACCAAAATATACCTATTTTGCTATAGGTATGAACAAAATTTCTGATTGGCACACAAAGTTTTAAAACCTGCAAGGAGAGACCCTAAAGGTTAAGATTCTTTTATTTATTACCTTTTGCTTTTCTATATAGTTTGAAAGTTGTTACTCTATGAAGAAATTTTTTTACATGTTCTAGATAGGGAATTAATGAACAAATGTTCATTTCCTTCTTTTGTTTTCTTTTCAATATATATTAAAAATCCAGAACTAGTTTCATAACTGGATTCACTGAACATTAGACTTACTTTGGAGAGTGGAAAATTAAGTATTATGATTAATTTTAACTCAAATAATGCAAACAAATTAAGGGTTCAGTTCAGTCGCTCAGTCGTGTCCAACTCTTTGTGGCCCTATGAATCGCAGCACGCCAGGCCTCCCTGTTCAACACCAACTCCAGGAGTTCTCTCAGACTCACGTCCATCGAGACGGTGATGCCATCCAGCCATCTCATCCTCTGTTGTCCCCTTCTCCTCCTGCCCCCAATCCCTCCCAGCATCAGTCTTTTCTAATGAGTCAGCTCTTCGCATCAGGTGGCCAAAGTATTGGAGTTTGAGCTTCAACATCAGTCCTTCCAAAGAACACCCAGGACTGATCTCCTTTAGGATGGACTGGTTGGACCTCCTTGCACTACAAGGGACTCTCAAGAGTCTTTTCCAACACCACAGTTCAAAAGCATCAATTCTTTGGCACTCAGCTTTCTTTACAGTCCAACTCTCACATCCATACATGACCACTGGAAAAACCATAGCTTTGACTAGATGGACCTTTGTTGGCAAAGTAATATCTCTGCTTTTGAATATGCTATCTAGGTTGGTCATAACTTTCCTTCCAAGGAGTAAGCGTCTTTTAATTTCATGGCTGCAAGGTGCATCCCTTTAATTTGCTGATTTACATGACGGTATTCAAGTTGCCAATGCCAAACTAAGAACTATCACCAGGCACTACATTTTTAAAAACTGTTTAAAATCGCCTCCCTTTATAAGTTTTTATCAACACTACTTTTAATTTACTAGGCATGATGTTTCTTACAAGGAAGGCAATGGTACCCCACTCCAGTACTCTTGCCTGGAAAATCCCACGGATGGAGGAGCCCGGGAGGCTGCACCATGGGGTCGCAAAGAGTTGGACACGACTGAGCGAGGACTTCACTTTCACTTTTCACTTTCATGCATTGGAGACGGATATGGCAACCCACTCCAGTGTTCTTGCCTGGAGAATCCCAGGGACAGGGGATCCTGGTGGGCTGCCGTCTATGGGGTCGCACAGAGTCAGATACAACCGCAATGACTTAGCAGCAGCAGCAGATGTTTCTTATTCAAAGGAGGAGGGAAGAAAGTTTAATTCTGAACAACTGATTATCATGAGATAATCTCCACATGACAAAGTGTTCCACTTTCAAAGGTTAACTGTTAAAAATCATCTGGAAAGTGATGGAATACTTTGGCCATCTGATGTGAAGAGCTGACTCACTGGAAAAGACCCTGATGCCGGGAAAAACTGAGGGCAAAAGGAGAAAGGGGCGACAGAGGATGAAATGGCTGGATAGCATCACTGACTCATGGACATGAATCTGAGCAAACTTCGGGAGAGAGTGAAAGACAGGGAAGCCTGGTGTGCTGAGGTCCATGAGGTTGCAAAGAGTCAGACACAAGTGACTGAACAATAACAATCTCCACGTAACGAAGTTTGCCACTTCCAGAGGTTAACTGTTAAAAATCATCTGCAAAGTGATGGAAACCTTCCAGATCGCAGCTTGGCTCTAATGTTTTCTGATGGCCTCTGCAAGAACAGACACAGACGGCTTCCCATTGCTGGGGAAAGAGCAGCACAGAGGATGTGTCCACAGGCAGAACAGGAACGGAAATTAGGTCTATTTTTGCTCCTATTTTAATTCTTTATTTTTAAATCTAGAGCAGAGTTTGTTTGGCAAAATCTAATCTTTTCGATTCTGCAGACCGATACAATTACCAAAAAAATAAAAAATAAAATAGGGGGGAGACTAACCCAGGGATGCCACCTTTCCCTTCTGCCAACAAAGAGCGTTACCATGTACCACCAGCATCTGTCGTTACCAACGTTTGATGTAAAGAGAGCTTTTGTTGCCAACAGCCTACAGTTAAAGCAGGAAAGAGTCTCAGAACGAAGCTAAGTTCAATAAATACCTCTTAATAAAAATGCCTTGGTTTAGGATTGCTTTTCTTCAACAAAACCTGTAAGAAAAAGCCATGGCCTACCTGATGCTGATTTGCCGGTCATCGGGGTAGGCAGGGTTGCTTCTCGAGGTGCTGGGCCCCCTTGGGAATTCTTATCCCACAGATTCACATTCTTGTAGTTATAACTGTTGGGGTCTCCCCACGCGGAAGTGCCATCGTCAATGTCCATCTTCCGACTGATCGACTGCGGGGATGGCTCTTCCCAACCGCTGGGTTCCTCATCCTTGGGGGTTACTGGCTGTGGCCCACTGCTCCAGTTGGAATTGGAAGGTCGTCCGTTGCCTGGAGGTGGTGGGGCTGGGCCTCCCCAGGAGCCAGAGGCCTCAGGTTGTGGTGGTGGTAGCTGCTGCGGCGGCTGCTGCTGTTGGTGCTGTTTGTTCCAGGAACTGGGCTGTCTGCCTGTCTCCGTCCACGCCGGAGACCTTTTGCAGTCTTCCCACCCACCTTTGGAAGCCAGGCTTGTGTTCCCACCACTCCCCCAAGTCCCGATTTCACTCTGCCCACCTTCGCCCCACCCGGACACAGGTTTACTTGCAGCATTTTCCCAATTGCTGGTTTTCGCCTGATCCACCTCCTCTCCCCAACCATTCTTTCCAGAAGTCCATCCTTGGTTGGGCTGACGTCCACCTCCCCACCCCTGATCCTTGCTGGAGTTCTCATTCCAAGAGGAAGATGTCTTCTCGTCCGGTCGTCCTCCTCCCCAGTTGGAAGAGTTGTTGTTCTTATAGTCGTTCCAGCCTCCTGTGTTCTTGGGGTCTTTCCACTCTGTAGAGGCTGAGAGCTCTCCCCATCCAGACTTCATTTGATTGCTTTGGCTGGGTGCGTCTCCCCAGCCCCCTGAGCTCTTGGTCTGTGTGGCAGCGCTCTCCCACCCCTCAGTTCCTTTGTCAGATTTCCCCTCGGGCCTTGGCACCTCTTCAACGTCCCACACTGTGTCCTGCTTAATTTGAGTTTGGCCCCAGCCAGTGTTTGAGAGCACCCTGGGGTCCAAATCAGTTCGGCTCAAAAGAGTCTGCAAGACAGCCTGACAATCAGGATGTGTGGGCCGGTACGACCGACGGCCAGAATTGTGACTATCACTACTTCCTGCTTTGTGGTTGCTTCCAGTGCTTTGACCTCCAACTTCACTTCCCGTGGAGCTGGAAGATCTTCCCCAACAGGGAGCCTGGGCATTGCCTTGGTTTTCAGGGAGCGGGTGGCCCTTCTGATTGTCCCATGCTCCAGTGCTAGAATTTGGTTGGTTTGGACCACTCCATTCTCCAATTTTCAACTCGTCAGACCCAGTCGGCTGTTTCCATTCTCCCTGAGAGACCCCGGATGTCATTTTGTTCCCTTCACCCCATTTGTTGTCATTAGAGTCCTGAGGGCCAAAGTTCCAGGACCCACCCGTAGACCTGTTATTGTTGTCCCAAGAGTCACTTTTTGACCCGGTTGATTTCTGAACAGGAGCTCCTTTCCAGGAGTCCTCTCTCTCCTTTCCATTGTTCCCATTGTTTCCAGAATTGCTTTGTCCAGAGGCTGTGTCAGTTCCAGAAGGCCCCTAGCTGCACCCCAAGATCCAACACTCCCAGTCTTTCGATCTCCAGTGCTTTGTGAAGGGGCATCAGTGCTCCTGGAGGCGTTCCCCAAGCCCATCCCAAAGGGCATTCCCTTATTCTCCATGGGGTTTGGTGAACTTGAGTTCAAGGAGTTAGTGTTTCCATTTTTTGGTCCATCAGTGTTATGAATTTGAGCCTGCTCTCTGCCAGAGACAACAAAATTAACACCCGCATTTTCCATCTTTGACTGCTGTTCCCTGGATGCCTGACCTACTGTGCTAACCTGTGCACTGGAATTACTAGTCTCCGTTTCCAATGCCCCTTTCCTAGAATTTCCTTCTTGGACCAGCGCTGGCCAGGCAGATGGGTTGCTATTTGGGTTAAAGTTGCTGAAGCCAGAGCCAGGTCCAATTCTCTCCTGACCACTCACATTCCTCCAGTTTCCTAGTCCATTGTTGCTCTCCGTAGTAGAGTTGGAAGATTGAACAGATTTAGCCTTAGAGTCAGATTTCCAGACCCCAAGATTACATTCGTTCCCGGAACTTGCAGACTGGCACTGGCTCCCTTTTCCTTTGTTACTAGTGGTGCTTCCTGGCAGAGTGCTCTTCTCAGAGCCAGGGTTCGAGGCACTGTTGTTATCGGTGGTGTTTTCGGAAGAAGACTCAGTGTCTTTGCTGGCAATGCAAGGCCACTCTTCCATGTCAGACCCGTCTACAATCACCTTGTCCCAGATGTGAATGGGGTTGGGGGAGGCGCCGCTGTTGGAGGAGGCTCCCGGGCCCCAAGTGGAATTTGCATAATTTGAAGCAGCAGCACCTCCAAGGGTTGACTCTGAGAAAGAGATGGTCTCATTAATCACAGTGACACGTGCATCATCTCAACACCTCAAGCTCAAACTGCCCCAAAAGTGAGCTCGTCACTTCCCCACAAACTAGTTCTCTGCCCACTGCCTGCCTTGCTTAACCGTGTCATGCCTGTCTGAGTCGTCACTTCTGTCTTGCCTGGCTGGTGTATTTGCTAACTCTAACCCCCAGGGCCTCTCAAAGCTACCCTTGTACTACTCCCAGGGACAGAGAAGGGACTTACCGTATCTTGAGACAATGTAGTTAATAGCCTATCCTTGCTTTACAGCTACAACCCACTCTCAACACCCCTAGTATTAATAAAGCACACCTTTGATTATATCACTGCTCTATGGAAAGCACTGGAGAGTTTCGTAGTGCGTAAGAATAAAGCTAAACTCTTGGGCCTGAGGTCTGACCAAGATGCTCCACAACCTGGGACCCACCGACTTTTCCATTTTCCCTGCTTTCTCTGACGATGCCTACACTCTACAAACTGCGCCTTCTCACCCCAGCTCCATTCCCCATGGGCATCTATTGTTTTTTCCTTGGGAATTCACACACTGAAATCTATCCATCTTTCTGGGCCTAGTTCAAGTGCCACTTCTATGAAGTTTTTTTGAGCTTGCCACCTGAAAACAGCCTTTCTCTGTCTGGAGCTGTTTTGCTCCGTGTATTGCATTCACCTATTTCTTCCCTCACATGAAGGCCCTCCAGGCAGAGACCTATCTTGCTAACGTTTGAATTCCATGTGGCAGCCAGGGCACTGCTGCTCAGTAAGCAGCTGCTGAATGATGAATGTCCACCCAGCTAGATGCTGGGGCAGACAAGCATGAATCAGTTTGTATGCTCAAGGAACTTGATAAAAAGAGTCTGGCTCAGAGCATATTTGATTGGTGCGGGAGGGAGGGGGAATGACCTGTTTTTAAGACCAATAATTTCCTCTAAACTTATTTCAGTTCTTTTTAACCAAACAGCTTTAAATCAGTATGAAGTTCAAAAAAAAAAAAAATTACATAGCGCCATATAAAAGTAAGGAAGCAGAGAATCTCAAACTCTTGAGATCAGGGGCCTCCTTGGTTTTAAGAATGTAAACAGGAGAGTGATTCATGCTGGACCCACATCTACGTCCAGGCCTGGCGAGACTCAGCTGTTGAAGTGCCCGACACAAACACCCCCTCACACTTCCCTTTGCAGCTGGTGACGAGGGGCCAGAAGGAAGGGCCAGGAGGCCTTTCTCTGTCTGGGCTGGGCCTGTCCTGACGGCTACCAAAAGAAGCCTCATGAACAGGGCTTGTCTCTATATGAAAGCCTATGTCACTGCCAGCTTTCTCTTCATCTTTACTTTGCACATAAGATGGTAAAAAAAAATTCTCTAGGCAACTGTATGTTCAAATTAGAACTAGAATAAAGCATCCTACCATTATCAACCACCAATTCATTGTCCTTGCCAATGCTTGATGGTCTTCAAGCTCTGAATTTTAATGTAGTCTCAAAAAAACATTTGTAAGAATAAGTGGAACTCTTTTGATAATTTTTTAAAAAATGGGGGATGATATTTGGAAGTTCTTGGCTGTTGGCTTTTGAGTATTCATCTATTAAAGACTCTCAAAACTTCCAGCAGAGCCCTTCAGGTAAAGACTCCTTATACCTACATACAGTTTTTAACAGAGCTCAAAATCCAGGGCTCTCTATAAAGAAACATTGATCTTAGAAATCTAGTAGAAGGATGGCATTATGTGGAATTCCCAAGTTCTGCATTATAATCTAAGAGACCATTCTTTCTCTGTTCCCAGAGTTCCAGGAACATAAACATGCACGTCTTGACATTCAGAACCAGCCTATGCACTAGACTCACTTCTAGTCGCCCCAGTTCACACCTGAAGAGGCACCTGGGGCTATGGGGGCTTGAATTGTAATGCTCTCATCTAAGAAGGGAAGAAAGGAGATGAAGAATGTGGACAAAGAGCAGCGGGCCAAGAGTACACTCGCCAAACACTGAAATCCAGTTTCAGGAGAAAAATGCTGGTACATATCTCACACTGGGCTCCTCCTCCATCTTCTGAATAACCCCAAGAGTCTACAATAGTCACCCACTCCAGTGGTCTTGCCTGGAGAATCCCAAGGACAGAGGAGCCTGACAGGTTACAGTCCATGGGGTCACGACTCAGTGTCTAACACTAACTGATTCTGTATAATCAACGCTTCTCGTGGACTTTAGACAGGCAACACAGAGTGACGCGCTGGCTCCCTGCAGCTGCCCCGGGCCCCCTCGCCCCAGTTCGCCTGCCCGAGGCGCGCTCACCTGGTGCGGTCCCACCCTCGCTCTGCAGCAGCGCTCCTGTCACTTGTGCGTTGTTGGGGTTTGCTCCAGGCGCCGTGGAGGGAGGAGGCCCTGCCCCGCCCCCGAGGAGCATGCAGGACGGTGGAGGGGGCTGCCCACGTTTTAGTAACACTTTGTGGTCCTGCTGGCAACGGAATCGCGGCGGCACCTCCCGAGGCATGTAGCGGGCGGCGCTTGGCGGTTGTCCGTTCGGCACTGCCACCCTTTTGGCATTGTTGCCACCATTGACTGGTGGCGATGGAGAGCTGCCAATCGGGCTGGCGGCCGTTGGTTGGCTTAAACTTGGTTTCGTCACTTCGGGCACTGAAAGAGAGAGATGAGGAAACAGCCTTTGAAATCCAGGGTATTTTTATGAAGATTATTTTTTCAAGAAAGTGTCCATGAGATAGGTTCCAATAAGACAATGCTCCTTTCATCCTACTCTGAGGGACATGGTGTTTCCAGATCCTCCAGCATCTTCAGTTTACTGGAGATAGCTAAGGGTGGAGAGTGACGGTGACAAGGATTCAAACACTGCAGTATCGCAGAATGACATTCCGTTAACTAAGGAGGAGAAGGAAGGAAGCACCATTCACTCCCCTAAATCAATAGTGGAGCCCTCTGAAGGGCTGCCTAGCAGGTTGGGTGCACACAGACCCCAGGCAAAATCCCTGGGGAAAGGTTCAAGGCTCTCAGCCCAACAGCCCTTTCTCTCTATCCACATCCTTAAAGAAACTTTACCCAGAGTCCCTGGACTAGGTATGCTCAGCCCACTTCATGTGCACTCCTGGACCATGCTGTCCATCTCTGTGCCATTGAAAAAACTGTTTATATGGAGATTCTCCATTTGTAGATCCTTCTCCTCACCAGGTCAAAAGACCCTCAATGGCAAGAACCCACCTTTCACCTTTTTTCCTTAGGGCCCGGCACAAAGTATACCCCTAAAGGAAAACCAGGCTTACAGAATCTCAAAATCAACATGGTTTTGGTTTCTACAGCCAGTTGAATTTAAAGACACTTGCTTGGCATTCTGTGTAAACATTAGAAATGTTATAAATCTCTTTGTTTTTATTAAAAAAAAATTAAGTGGACCTATGTGTATTTTTTTCAACTATTCATTTAAACGAAAAATTTCAAAACGTAGATATTTTTCCTGTTTAAATATTTAAGGTTTCTCTCCCTTGTAAAATGGCAAACAAGAAGGATGGGAGGAACATGTGATATGACTATGAAGCTCTGCTGGACCCTCTGGCTTCCCTTCTACCCAGTGGAGAAAGTTCTTCTGAACTGGCAAATCCCTCACTTCATCCTACCAAAAGACTCCACCCTTTCCAGGAAAATCTACCTGGCAGCACACTCTGGCAACAATACAGAAACAATCAGCCTGGTAATTCCGATGACTCTGAGGCCAGAATCCCTGACCCCCAGAGTCATGCGAGGGCCAGCCGTGGTGGCAGTATTGCTCTGACTGCTAAAATGATGCTGGGTCAGCAGGTTGTTCACTGAACCGGCTCCTTTATGAGAGAGATACATCATTAGAAATCAGGGGGCCCAATCTATACCCGCTGGACACTGGGGAATATTATAAGTAACAAAAAGAAAAAAGAGTAGGAGCTGAAATAACTTCAAGGCTTAAACCCCTGGTCTAACCTTAGCCAATCCTGGAATTAGCCAATTCAATCCTGGAATTTCTTTGGAAGGAATGATGCTAAGGCTGAAACTCCAGTATTTTGGCCACCTCATGCGAAGAGTTGACTCATTGGAGAAGACTCTGATGCTGGGAGGCATTGAGGGCAGGAGGAGAAGGGGACGACAGAGGATGAGATGGCTGGATGGCATCACTGACTCGATGGATGCGAGTCTGAGTGACCTCCGGGAGCTGGTGATGGACAGGGAGGCCTGGCGTGCTGCGGTTCATGGGGTCGCAAAGAGTCGGACACGACTGAGCGACTGATCTGATCTGATCTGAACCTTAGCCAATCATGAGGCAGTACTGTGCCTCCCAGGAAGGAAGGGAGGTAAGAGGATGAATGGATAAATAAATAAATATATTTCTCAAGAAAATAAATAGGCCATTGCCTAATATTGTGTTGACCCAAAAGTTCATTTGGGTTTTTCCATAACATCTTACAGAAAAACCTGAACTAACTTTTGGCAAACCCAGTATTATTAATATAGTGGACTTTGCATGACTTATAAAGACCAATGTATAAATGACTGACAAATGGATGAATACAGATGAATTATTTAATGATTCATTTTCTATCTGTGTCTGGAAGATTCCATAGCACACAGCATTCCCAATCTCCTCTCCTCTTACTATGAGAATAAACAAGAAGCTGATGAAAGCTGAGGAAAATTCTTCCCAACTAGCTTTTAGGCCAGAAGGAACTGTTTCTATGGGGCCATCCTTCTATAAAAAGACCAGAATCTCCACTTTAAAGTAACCAGGTTTGTCACTCATTTCCCTAAAACAGAATCAGACATGGTAAGAAGAGCCTATAGAGCTGCGATCTGAACCTCAGCTGGACCAACTCTGAATCACTCATAGCTCAGTGGAAGAAATCTGGTAGACATCCTATACTCCCAGGGCATTTTCCCACCATCACATCAGAGGAACAATGGCCCATAAGCAATAAAGTCATAATAAAATGGGGCTACCCCTTGACTATCCTTCCAACACAGTGCTCCCTCCTGGGAGATCAGTCATTCAAAACTCTAGGACACTGCCAGAAAAAGCCTGCCTGCAGTACATGTTAAGAGCGAACTGTTTCAGAGCTTGAATGAGTTTTTACCCTGTTTTACTACACTCTAAGCAGTGACTAGAGAGCAATGCAGGTGTTAGGCAGGATGCCCGAGCCAACCTGCATCCTGAAGTCCAACTAGAGACATCAGAATCCCTGCAGGTATCATGTCATACTCCAGAACATGGGGGTAACTGAGGAGAGGGAAACTATGATTAAGTCTGAATTACTTTTCAGGTCCTCTCTTTTCTCTCTGAATCTTAATGGTTTGCAGTTTGTGGTACAAATATTTCTGAAGATGAGCTGCTCAAAATAAAGGCATAGTTTCTTATTTTCCAGAGAAAAGGTCTGTGGCTTAAACCTGATCTCTGCTTCAAAGGGGAATAAAGACACTGTGGAAAAAATTGGGTATCCTACTTTCTAATTTCTATTCATTTACCACCAAAAACCATTTACTTCCTCTAATAATTCAATCTTCTCCCTTTCTCTGTTGCCATTATTTTATACCAATCTCATCTTACAGTCTAAACTTCTAATTGCCTCTACTTCTGAAAAACTTTAATAAGATGCTTTTTCAGATAAGAGTTTTCTTAAGAAAATTCTGAGATGGGCAGGACCAATAAACTATTTTCTTTAAATACCTTGGTGGTATCAAACATTAACAAACAAAACCAAAAAAAAACATCTTCCAGTAATGTTTTTAAAGTAATAGTTAAAATACAAACATGTTCTACAAAAGACATTATTTTAGACTGAAGAATTTCTTGGTGAATAATAATCAGTGCAATACAAAAAAATATTAAAGACTGATGACACATAGAGTGGCCGATGCAGCTCAACACTGTCAGCAACCTCTATGCACTGTCTCTGTTTCTTTCCTTCCACTCATTCCCCAAACTCAGTGCACACTGGCTTTTGCCCAAATCATCTCATTGGAAGCTTCTCTCCTTATTAAATCATTAGTGATTTTGTTCCCAGTTTAATGGGAACTGGTTGAACCTGGGGGGTGGGGGTGGAGCCTGCCTTAAATATTAATCAATTAGACTAGTTGCTGTTTGTTGTTTTAGTCACTAAGTCATGTACAACTCCTCTGTCCATGGAATTTCCCAGGCAAGAATACTGGGCTGGGTTGCCAATTCCTTCTCTAGGGGGTCTTTCTGACCCAAAGACTGAACCTCCATCTCCTACATTGGCCCGCAGATTCTTTACCATTGAGCCACCAGGGAAGCTCAAATTAGAGTAGACCCAAGGTTAGTACATGCAGCCAAGAAATTAAAAGACTCTTGATCCTTGGAAGAATAGCTATGACCAACCTAGACAGCATATTCAAAAGCAGAGACATTACTTTGCCAACAAAGGTCCATCTAGTCAAAGCTATGGTTTTTCCAGCAGTCATGTATGGATGTGAGAGTTGGACCATAAAGAAAGCTGAGTGCCAAAGAATCGATGCTTTTGAACAGTGGTGTTGGAGAAGACTCTTGAGAGGCCCTTGGACTGCAAGGACATCCAACCAGTCCATCCTAAAGGAAATCAGCCATGAATATTCATTGGAAGGACTGATGCTGAAGAGGAAACTCCAATAGTCTGGTCATCTGATGCGAAAAACTGACTCACTGGAAAAGACCCGGATGCTGAGAAAGATTGAAGGCAGGAGGAGAAGGGGACGACAGAGGATGAGATGGTTGGATGGCATAACTGACTTGATAGACATGAGTCTGAGTAAGCTCTAGGAGTTGGTGATGGACAGGGAAGCCTGGCGTGCTGCGGTTCATGGGGTTGCCAAGAGTCGGACGTGACTGAACTGAACTGAAGTTTATTACGATGAGCACCACGTAGTCGCTGTAACAGGATTTCTGGAATAGACTCAAAGATAAGCGTTTTGGCCAGTGGAATAAAATGGTCCATCATCCCAGATATGATGATGGGAAAACATTGTTTTTTCATTTTGTTGCAGGTGGATAAAGATTATGAATTTGCTTTGGACAACAATATTTAAAAATTTTAATTTATACTGAGCCAGAAGTTTTTCCCTGTTTGACTCACCAACAGACATTTACCAAGGGAATGCTAAGTGTCAGGCACCAAAGTCCTTCAGATCTTTGAAGTTATCAGAGCTTCCCCATGTGAGAAGCCTTTCCTTGGGGGTTAAACATTCCCTCCCCACTTCCAGTGTCTAGTCCTCCCAGAAGGGACACAGGTTTCAATTCCTTGACCGATCTGGCCCAAACTTCTCAAGGTCCAATAGAGGTTGATCTCTGTTCCTTTCCATAGAGTGGTGCCCATTACAGGAACTGCAAATCTCTGCCAAGATACTGTATTTCTAGTAATGTAGCTTAAAGTTGTGTTTCTATAAATCAATTATTTCATACTGGTTAACTTCCATTAAGCCAACTGTCACCCTAAAACCTAATACCTTCCCAACAACACTAGATGGTTAAGTCCAAACCCTTCCATTACACAGTCTACCTCTTTAATCCTAATTGTATCCTTCATCCCTGTTAAATCTGGTCTATTACACCAATCCTACAAACGTGTCCAATTCCAAGGCCAATACCCAACAAACAAGATCAGCTGCTACCTAAGTACCTTTCAGCATCTGTTATCTGAGTAGCAGGCCCAGCTCTAGCCCATGCCCATCACCTCCACTTGAAAGCCCCGTTCTGTTCTCTCCAAAATCCTTACCCTTTAAAAAAAAAATGATGGAAGATAAAAAATATATACTGAATCTACTTTTCCTCCAAAATATGGACAAATCTTACTTCAGTCCTCTCTGCACAACCAGAGCCTTGACACCAACACAGTCTTTTCTTTTTTTCTCATAGGATCTGCTGGGGAAAGAGAGGTGGATTCAGAGTTCAGGGGAGGCTGCCCAAGGCAGGCATCATCTTTGGGAAGAGGAACAGGACCCAGAAACATCAGCTGAGGGAAGAGAAGTGGGATTCAGGCAGACTCCTGGGAACAGAGATGAAGATATGGCTGTAAAATGGGATAAAAAAAGCTAAGATCAGGGCCTCCATCTTCTTATGGTCTAAAACATCTCAGGGATAATTCTTATTTTTATTATCTGGTTTTAACAATTAAATCCGTTATGAGACTCAAAACAGGCTCTCGGCTCACTTCAGAATTATTTTACTTTAATTTTTGAAGGGAATATGGAAACTGTGAAACTGTACTCCATTTTATGGCAGGTATAAGAAAAACCCTAAACAGAGGGAAACTTTGGTAGAAGTAAAAAAGAAAATTTAACTTTTAAGGCTTTGGCAGAGGAAAGAGGAATGTGATTCTAAGAACAGACAGACCTGGTACAAATAAAAAAAGAAAGAAAAATCTAACGGATTTTCAGTTTTCCAATAGAAACACCACTTAACATACAGAGCAGCTTGTTTCAACAGCTCAACTGGTCCTTGGCTTCACAAGTATTAAAAATTGTGGCCAGGCCCAGGAACCCAACCACTGTGTTCCAGTAACCACAGAGTCTGGATTTTTTTAGGAAAACACCAATTTTCTCATCTGGTGTCCCCATAAGTCATCAAAAAGTCCTATAAAAACACTAATATGCCAAAATCCTTTCCTAGATAGTATGTTGGTTTAGAAAATATGGACACTGTTTCATGATCAATAACTCTATTTCTATAGTAAAGTATAATTTATATTTCAAACAAGTAATTTACAGAGATACTTTCAAAATAATGCCTATTTTTGGGTTAGGAATTGACAAAGTACAAAGGGAGAACACTATTTAACTAATTAAAATAATTAACAACTACTAAGTTTTGCTCATTTTATAAATCAGTACAAAATTCTAGACTATTTTCTCCTTTGAAATGCCTTTCTTTCCCTTTTTAATTTTTTTGGCAGCACCATGAGGAATACATAATCTTAGTTCTCCCACCAGGGATCAAACCTCTCCCCTGCAGTGGAAGCATGGAGTCCTAACCACTGGACCACCAGGGAATTCCCTGAAATGCCTTTCGATTAGAAATATATGGCAGTAATGTCTACTCTTCTGAGAATCTGTTTTCCTGAACCGAGTTTCGTAAGAAACCAGTACTGCCTTTATTAGTCTTCCATCACTGTGTGACATGCTTAGTCCAACAAAACAAAACAGAACAATGAAGAAACCAGTCCTTAGTGAAGCTCTCATCAAGCCGTGGCTTCTCTATGACCCTATCTTCCCCCGGGTTATCACAATTCTCTTCATCTAGGACAGTGGTTCTCAATCTGGGACATATACTGTGGTCATCTACAGAACTTCCCTAAGTACACCTGTTATGGCTGTGGCTTGGGACCATGAAGGTATGGGAAGAGAACTGGGCTTGGGTGTTTTGACAGCTCTATGCAGATAATTCGAGTGCATATGCTAGCAGAGAACATCATATTCAAATGGGCGAGGATAGAGGCTACAACACTGCTCTCAAGGAATGATGTCTCCTGTCCTTAACGGGATTGACCAAAAGTAGGACCATCACCAGACAAGACTGCATAGTCAAAAGTAACAGAGGAGAAAGAATTGAAAACACACAGACCATTAGAGGTTGAGAATGACCTCAGGGATATCTGCTTCTGTTTACCACATATGACTATTTTGTAAGAGGTAAAGTACATTATCTTTCCAAAAAGCATATTCCAGGCTCTAGCTCAGAAGACAGTGTGACCATCCTAAATATAACACTCGTGTTCAGACTCAATGCCTGTCATGGATCAAGATGGCTAACAACTCTCTGCAGCTGCGATCTGTAAAGTAGGGGCAAGTGTGCTGCTTTTGTTATCGTTCTAAGAAAAATTCTGAAAAGGTTCTGTTCAAAATCATGACCTCCTTACTTTCAAAATGGGGGATTACTCTATCTACTCTCCTGCCTCCTAAAGAAACATAAGGCCAACTAGAAACGCTAGTATAAGTACTTTTAGTTTGTCATTACTGCTCTTCAGTGACTGCAGACAACCAATCATACTCTACACCCACCCTCACGCATCAAGTGGATTGGAGGCTGAGTCAGCAAGTGTAAAATCTAAACACAAAAGAGCACAAATCTAAAAAGATAGAAAAAGAAAATCTTACCTTTGGTTTTTTGTTCCGTGACCTGCAAAATAAACAGACATAGGTAAATGAGACTTGCTTTCTAAACCAGCATTATACGATTACTGTAATTCTGATACCTCAAATAATTCAGGCTGTCAGATACATAGGCAGAGCTAAAATTCAGAAAAAGTCAGCTCAGACATCTTTCTAAAGACAATGGCCATATGTCTGGCTGTAACTTACATGACCGTCATTATGAAAGAGTCCAAATATTAAGACAAAAAGCATTCACTCTTGATAAATAATGAGGTCCCTGCACTGGGGATAGTGTTTCCCATTCTGACATCCAGAAAAGGAAATGGATGAGGCCCAGAAACAAAATTAACCACAGATACAAAAACATTTCCCTGTGAGTATGGACCCAGACACCTGACTTCAAATCTAGAAAGCAAAGTTTAAGGGCCCAAGCTCAGAGGCATCAGAGATCACAGTAGGAAAGTTGTATTCAAAACCAAGCTCTGCCACCTCCTGTCTGTGTGATCTCAGTTTTCTGTTTATCTGTTGAATGAAGTTAATAACTGTATCTCTCTGCAAAGGACTGCTGTAAAGATTACGCCGGATAACCTATAGCAATGCTCAATAACTGCTTGCTATTATAATTATCAACGTTTATAGAAAATTTAATGTAAAACGAGCAATAAGATTGAAATCATAATGTGGCTTCCCAGGTAGAGCAGTGATAACGAATCCGCATGCCAATGCAGGAGACATAAAAGACATGGGTTTGATCCCTAGAATGAGAAGAGCCCCTGGAGAAGAAGTGGTAACCCACTCCAGTATTCTTGACTGGGAAATCCCAGGGTCAGAGGAGCCTGGTGGGCTACAGTCCATGGGGTTGCAAAGGGTCGGACATGACTGAGTGACTTGAGCACACAGACACATGTAAATGTGAACAAATACAGACTACTTTGTTGAAAGTATTTCTTTATATAGTAACTAATACATTTCTGGAAGTGATTAGCCTAAAAGGTTGGCCATCCTAAATATAATACTGGGTTTTGAGAGAGTTTGGAAATGATGACTAGGAGCCACATGGAAAACTCTTCTGCTATTAAGAGGGGAAAATAAAGGAGGGCATCTAATTATCCATGTCCTATAATATTTAAACAAAACCACAAAAGGTCATGAATAAGAAAACATTTCAAAGGAAATGTACCAGAATTCCAACAGGGGTTAAATCACATTATTGAGATCATGGGTTATTTTGACCCCCTGTTCCCAATTGCTAATCTTCAAAAAAATTTTTTGTATTGGTCCTCCAACTTCTGTAACCAAAATATTCCTATAGAAAAGAAGAGGTCTGATTATTTGTGGCTGGTAATCATACTAAGTTACCGCTCTGGATGTTGATGAAAACATGCTCATCTTCGGAAGGTCTGTCCTGTGGCTAAGCAGCCCGCTTCAAAATGGATTCCAACACACCACTGAATTAAACAATCCATTTGGATGACCTCCTGGAGTGTTTCTTACATTCTTGCATTAAAAGACAAGCTAATTCAGCTGTACTGAATTTGTGCTAGGCAGCCTCTTAAAATGAATGTTTCCCAGTACTAATTGTTACAGAGCTCAGTTCCACTGTATAATTTTTCTGTAACCCCACCTATCCAAGAATGAACTGATTTGCAACCACATATCAATTCCTTATGGCAATTTATACCACAGTAAATACATACTTCTTAGAATGCCATCTGGAAGATCAGTTATTACAGGAAGTCAATGTCTTCCCTAGCTGTAAGCAACAAATCCAACTAATGTCAAATGTGTCTTAAAATGTGGGTTCTTTTAAAAGTGTTGTCCCCCAAGACGGTGAAAAGCTGGATGATCAAAGCATGGGTTGTGCTAAAGCTAAACAATGATCCTTGAGCAGCATCGGCCTAATCAATGTGAGGTGAATCCTTCTCAGACACCTCCCTCATAACTGGAAATCTAACACCGTTTACTCAGGGATGGTTCTAGAAAGAGCAAACTGCCATAACCACTGAGAACAATGGGAAAGCAGCTCATGCTTAATTTCTATGTATAAATAATTTAATTTAGCTAAATAAAAGTCAGTTCTCCATGAACATTATGTTGCTAGCATTCATTCTTGACCATTTACTTATTAAACAAACATTTTTTTGAGTAATGCTTTTGTCCTGGGCACTGTCCTAGTTACTGAAAATATAAATATGAATAAAACCTCAAGAAACTTACAGCCAGGCTAATGGGGAAGAGAGACACGAAGAGATGATTATAAAGCAATGGGGTAGGCTGCGAGAAAGATGTGGAAGCACTAAGAAGAGGCACCACACGTTCTCCAATTGAACGAGTGCGTGACCCCATTACAGGGCCACTGGCACATTCTCTACAATTCTTTGCATCATAGCACATTTTAAGCCTCTTAGTTGAGATGCTGTCTCTACAGTGAGGTTAAAAACCACTAAGACAGTCACATGCTGAGCTTTGTGCTTGCTCCTTAAAAGTGCTAAATCAGAATCTAATTCTGAAATTATACAATGGATCAGGATGGTAAAACAATATCAAAGACCATGTGTCAAGCTTAGACCCTGTGCCAGCCAATCTAGAACATTTTTGAGCAAACGTGACCAAATTTTTATTGTTCTTAATTAACCAGGTGAAATTTCATTTACAGTGATACTTCTCTTGGCCGTAACTTTTAAACCAGTTCTTAATGCAGACCAAGCACACAGGGTAGACAGTCCAGCTGTACATATGAAATTCTCTGCATAAATAATCCCCATTCACTCTTGAAGGAACCCACACCATCTTTTATTTTAAATCATTTTTCTATTAGGGGGATCCACAAAAGTTTACAGATGCACATTATTAGTAATCACTTCTAGAATTGATATTTCAGGTTAAAAGACATTGTTATCTATGTGGAAAACAAAGATGAACTGTACAGGAGGCCCCAAACAATCACTCTATTGGGCATTTTCCTGTTATCAGCCTTTGTTCAAGTTCCCCAGTGGAGAGCTTATAACCATGCAGTCCCACAGACTGCAAAATCCATTTCTTGTACCAATTTAGTGATGAAATGGGAATGCCCTAAGGAAAGAAAGCCTCACTGAGCTTCACTCTCCATTACTCCCATAGCAAAGTCAGTATGTGTGGCTACAGGGGCAACGCCTCTGACAACCCAGAGATGGTGGGCCCACATTTAACAACATCAGTGACGTGGAAGGTGGCTGTGTCCACCAAGTAAAAAACAAGCCTCTGGGTTGTCATCTGACATTTTAATTCAGAATCTGTACTGTCATTTTAGACAGTTTCAACAAGCTCAGATTAGAAGCAGGTATCCTGACAGCATGAAGATGCGATGGTGAGCCCGCCACTATTAATAGAGCCAGAAACACAATTAAAAGCAGACAAAACCTTAAAGAGTGCAGTAGTCTATTACGGCACCAAACAATAATGAATATTCCTTTTAATTAAGCCTTGAAGATAAATTACATTTCACATGTTTAATGCAGCAGGGTCACACGCAATCTAAGCCAGAAAATATTTCCAGTATATTGTCTTATGCTGGCACTCCTACGTGATTTCAATAATTCAGAGAACAGAATTAAGGGAAATGCTATCTAACGATGCAGGGGAAACTTGCAGTGTCCCTTGAGTTTGAATGCTTTGAATCTGTTCTAAATGTAGAGTTCCCTCTGAACCCTGTTAACAGTTGCCCCCCTTTCTAAACCTAGCTTCAATAACCTGGCTCCATAGCAGGGACCCTCAAACCTGCCTCACAGTGAGGGTCTGCTTCCCAAGTGTGTCAGAATGTGGTAACAAGAACTGGAGGCAAAGCGACTCTGCCAGGCACTTGGCAAAGGCAGCAAAGCACCGCTGCCGAACCAGAGCCCGTCAGGTGAAGCTCTTGAAGCTAAAAGAGCAATGAGGGCGGGCAGTCAGCTCAGACTGTGGCCAGGGCAGAGGGGACAGAGCAGGGGGGTCTAGCTACTCTCTGTTCCCCACACCCCTGACAGCTGACATCGGTCGGTCCTATGTCTTTTTTCCCTTTTAGCATCTCTTTTTCTCTAAGCAAATGCCTCAAAGCCATGAAATACTATCTCCTTTAGAGCACTAAGCAGGCCCACCAGACCATCTTTTAATTAAAAATATGTATTTATTTATTTCTTTGGCTGCGCCAGGTCTTAGCTGCAACATGTGGGATTTTTAGTTGTGCCATGCAAACTCTTGTTTGTGGCATGCGGGACCGAGTTCCCTGACCAGGGATCGAACCCAGGCCTTTGCACTGGAAGCACAGTCTTAGCCACTGGACCACCAGGGAAGTTGCGCTCCCCCTCCCCCACCAGATACTCTTTGAGGGAGGATTCTTTATGGACTTTGAGGGAGATTTTTTTAAACAGAATTATCAAAAAGCAGACTCATATAAAATGACAATGTAGGTGGACCAGAAGGACAACATCAAGGCAAACTCCAGCAAGCTTTGAAAAATCATTCCATAAACCTGCTTAAGAAAATGGAGATTAATTATGATACAGACAAGGAAACACAACAAGCATTTAACTGTTGGTAAATGTCCTGCTTTTCTTGATATTACTCACTGTTGTTTTCAATAAAATCAGCTGCAGCATAATTTAACATCTACTTTATGATAACCAGTGCAGGTCTTTAACTTTCTCCCACTTTCAAATCTTAAAACTCTCAAGTAAACTAATGCCTCAAGTAGCATTATTAGGTGTCAGGCATCCAAGCCAAGGCAGCTCATTCTAGGTTCGCGGCGGATGTAAAGACAGACCTAATTGATTAAACCCACCTTCTGGGTGGCTTCTTTTTTCTTTTTATCCTCTTTCTTCCTTTTCTTGTCTTCCATTAACTGTTCTTCCCTTTCTTGCTCCTTCTCTCTGTTAAAAGTAATGTCAGACCACAAGGTTAAACACCTATACTCACAGTCTATTTGTGTAGCAAATTAAATGCTTACAGATGGTGTGCAAGGCGACAAACATCTCATCTGTGACCGAGCAGAGCACAGTACTCCGTTTAAGCTAGCAGCATACATAAAACCCAGCGTATTTACTTATCCTCCTTATTTTGGTCTGTAACCCCTTTTGCAACATGATATTAAGTTTGGTTTTAAAGAAGTCCAGTAAAGTGAGTTTTTATAATATCTTTCTAAACACACACACACATGATTATTGTATTTCCACTCAGCAAAGAACCTAATTTGAATATATGACAACATTCTGTTGGCTTCTGGCAATACTCCTCACAAATAATGCAGAATATATGACTTCAGTTACAGTATACAGGTATTTACCATAATTTAGGTGTTTTTCCATGACATCTTCAGACCAGTGAATATAAAACCCTATGTTCTAAATTCTGTATTTTTCTTCTCCATTATTAACACTGTATGTTTTACATGTTTTCTCCTTGTGTTTTTAAGGCTGTATTGAAGGTCCTGTAAATCCATGTATTCCCTATTGGGTGATTTCACAGTTAGGATCATCAGGTTTTGTTCTCCTCAATTAAAATAAAAATAAGCATTCTAGTTGGAGAAATATGTACCAAATCGTAAGAAACTAAGATCATGTAATTTATCCCTCACATATGAAAAATAACTGCAAAACGCAATACTTACTGTATTACATAAAATATTCTTACATACGATCTAATATTCTAATATATATAGAAAGTTGACAACTTCTAATTCTATGTATCAACTGGGAAAAACACATAAACAGCCACTGGTGTTTACTTCAAAACTCACAGCTGGAAACCCCAGATGCCAAGCTTACTGAATTTCAGAGCTGTAAAAAAGAGTAGAAATCAAGCTCCCAGTTCCCAACAATTGACGAGATGCCATCTGCAATACTTGTTTGTGGTTTTAGGGGATCTGACAGCAAATCCATGGTCTCATAGATATCACTTAGATATCACTTTCAACTTAGGCTAAGTTGAAAGTCAAACAAAGAAAAGCGTTAAATGTCTGCAGACATGGCAAAAACCCTAATGATGGTTCCTGAAGGACTCAAGTTTGAGGACTGAAACTTCCTCAACCTACCCAGAAGGAACCAAGGGCCAGCACTGAGGCACACTGCCACAAACAGGCAGTGACAGTTCATTTACAGAAAGTAAGAACTGAACACGCAAACGAAGTGTTATACCTATATATCAAGTTTTCAGTGGCTCTTTCTACATTCACAGATGCTGCCCTTTCTCCTATACTTCTGGTCATAAATACATAAAAGCCTAAAGTGCACAATTCACATTCCAACACAACACCATGTTGTTGCTGTCCACGTTGTTTAGTTGCTAAGTAATGTCCAACTCTTTTGCAGCCCGATAGACTGTAGCCCGCCAGGCTCCTCTTGTCCATGGGGATATCCCAGGCAAGAACACTGGAGTGGGTTGCCATTTCCTGCTCCTGGGGATCTTCCCAACCCAGGGATTGAACCTGTGACTCCTGAATTGCAGGCGGATTCTTTACTACTGAGTCAACCAGGAAGCCGAACATCCATGACAACTTAAAAACTACAACCAAAGAAGAGATTTTATTATAATTTCCTTAGGTTTAAGGCTACTTTCTTTGGAGTTGGATTATGTGTACATCAGGCTAAGTGTGAAGTTCCTGGTGAAAATCTACTTGCAGTCGTGTACTACTTTAAGAAAATGGATTTACGAAAATTGGCAAGATAGATGTTGACCATCTAAGGTAGGCTGGCTGCAGATCCTGTTATACTTGGCTCTTAGAACCTCTTGCTTCCTCTGGCGGTAAATGGAAGGAGAAGATGGGGTTCCTCATGACCCAGTTACTGTAACTTGATTTCCATATTTTAAAGTACAACTGACTACATAAAAAGAGCAACCATAGCCTGAATGAGTATCTGTTTGAATATTCAATGCTCTAAAAACCATAATGTTGTAAAAGTTTATTTTAAAAAGGCAAGGTAAAACAAAGAAAAGCAGTTAGTCATTAATGAGACACATTCTCAAAAAAACAACTAACCTTTTCAAATATTTTTTCCTATAAACAGGTAATTCAGGGGAAGGGATTGAAATTTATGTTCACTACAAGCAGATTTATTTCCAAAACAAATATTTTTTGAAGCTTTCCAGGAGACAGACTGTGCTTTCACCCTGATCTTTTCCAGTGTGTTGGTAGAATCGAGTCTTCTCTTTAAATCTCACTTTCTTAGGAAGAATTCATTTCCCCAAACCAAACCTGACTTAACCTCATCATTCACTTAATAATCAATCAGAAAGTGTGGGGCTCACCTTTCTTCTACTTCAGTGGTGCCGTATCCTGGCTGCACTGTAGAACCATTTGCGGAACTCTGAAATATCTCTATGCTGTGTCAGAGCCCAGCAGGGGTGAAGAGGGCACCCACTCACCTCTGGTGGTAGTGATGGGAGATCAGTTACATGGGGGACTGACCAATAATACATTAAGGATGACAACAGTCAGGTTTCTCAGTATTGAAAAAAGGAGTTACCAAAATGGAAAAAGAAAACTCAAATGAACCCCGTGGAGTTGGATCAGTATTAGTTATTGGCATGAACTCATGATTTTTAACATATAGGGACAGACATAACAAAAAAAAAGTAGATGCAATTTTGTGTGTCTATATGTGTATATTCCTTCATGTATGCAAATACACATACTTATTCCCTAGCTCTATCACTGAGAGGGCTTGGGAACAAGCAACATCCAAATATAGTAGCTATGAACATATCTTGAACCCAGATTATGGCTTCTAAATACCATCCTTCACTAAGAGAATCATGGTTTTCTTTTTTTTTTTTTTTTTTTTGGTGAAAGAACTAATTTGGGAGCTTGATGATGAAAAGCACAAAATGAACTGAAATGCTTGTTTCCCAACAAGCAAGAAAATCTTTGACAAATGAAGGGACATGTCAAATGGTTACAGAAGCCTGAGGAGGGTCTTACAAGCTAAATCTGGGACAATATGACACTAAAAATAAGTAATGATAGCAACAGATTATAAGCCATTGTATAAGATAGGAAAACCTAAGTCCATACAGAAAGAAGTAAGTGAATACCTTGAAAACGCCAAGGAATGTAGTAATCACATAATTTTAAAGCACCACATCACGAAACACTTATTAACTACAAAGGAGAAAATATTAATTATACAGAGGAGAAGCCGGGTGGCTAGCACCTTAGTTAAGTAATCCACATGAAGATCATCAATGATGGGACACACTGAAATTTTGAGTAACCTGACAGGAGACTCTGAGAACACAGCATTTGTTAATCCTAGGATATGCATAGCCTGAATACCATCACAAAGAAACATCAAACAGTCCCAAATTGGGAGACATTTTAGAAAATCATGGTTTTAAAATCTTCAAAAATTTCTAGGTCACAAACACCAAGAAAAGATGGGGAACTGATCCAAATGAAAGGGGACTAAAGGGATACAACCACCAAACGCAAAGTGTGATCCTTCTGTTACAAAGGCCACACGGGGGCAAGTGTTAAACCTTGGGTAGGGGCCAAAGAGTAAATGGTAGTAAACCATTCCCAGAGGCAACATTCCAGATCAATCACCTAGGAATCTACGGGTTTTTTTCCAAAGCCCCCACCCCAAGTGGTTCTAACATGTAGCTGGAGTTGAAAATCACTACTCTAAATTCTCGTGTTAAGCTTGCCATTAGCCAGATTCAAGTGTAAACACCGTAATCTAGAATAAATCTAGAATGGTAAAAAGCCAAAACTACTCTTAAAATGTCTAAGGTGAAGAAAATACAAGTGTTTTCTTTCTTCTTTTTTTTTTTTTTTAAATAAACAACTACTGGTTTCAAGAAGTATGTGCAAGGGACTTGTTTTTGAGAAAGGCCATATTTGAATAAAAGGGGAGACTCTCAATATTCATCTGAGCTGAAGCAGAGTAAGACTCCTGTAAGTTCAGGACATTAAAGAGTGACAATGCTGGCATTCCTAAAAACTGGCTGTTTCACACATCCAAAGCCTCCAAGACCACATGGGGAGGTCCAGAGCTGGAATATCTAGATGACAATTCCCTAGAGCTGACATCCAAGGCCATTCACAGTGCAGGTCCTATTTGTACACTACCCTCACCTACTGTGCATCAGATCAGATCAGTCGCTCAGTCGTGTCCGACTCTTTGCGACCCCATGAACCGCAGCACGCCAGGCCTCCCTGTCCATCACCAGCTCCCGGAGGTCACCCAGACTCACATCCATCAAGTCAGTGATGCCTCCAGCCATCTCATCCTCTGTCGTCCCCTTCTCCTCCTGCCCTCAATCCCTCCCAGCATCAGAGTCTTCTCCAGTGAGTCAACTCTTCGCATGAGGTGGCCAAAATACTGGAGTTTCAGCTTTAGCATCAGTCCTTCCAAAGAAATCCCAGGGCTGATCTCCTTCAGAATGGACTGGTTGGATCTCCTTGCAGTCCAAGGGACTCTCAAGAGTCTTCTCCAACACCACAGTTCAAAAGCATCAACTCTTTGGCGCTCAGCCTTCTTCACAGTCCAGCTCTCACATCCATACATGACCACAGGAAAGACCATAGCCTTGACTAGGCAAACCTTTGTTGGTAAAGTAATGTCTCTGCTTTTGAATATGCTATCTAGGTTGGTCATAACTTTCCTTCCAAGGAGTAAGCGTCTTTTAATTTCATGGCTGCAGTCACCATCTGCAGTGATTTTGGAGTCCAGAAAAACAAAGTCTGACACTGTTTCCACTGTTTCCCCATCTATTTCCCATGCAGTGATGGGACCAGATGCCATGATCTTCGTTTTCTGAATGTTGAGCTTTAAGCCAACCTTTTCACTCTCCACTTTCACTCTCATCAAGAGGCTTTTTAATCCCTCTTCACTTTCTGCCATAAGAGTGGTGTCATCTGCATATCTGAGGTTATTGATATTTCTCCCAGCAATCTTGATTCCAACTTGTGTTTCCTCCAGTCCAGCATTTCTCATGATGTACTCTGCATATAAGTTAAATAAACATGGTGACAATATGCAGCCTTGACGTACTCCTTTTCCTATTTGGAACCAGTCTGTTGTTCCATGACCAGTTCTAACTGTTGCTTCCTGACCTGCATACAGATTTCTCAAGAGGCAGATCAGGTGGTCTGGTATTCCCATCTCTTTCAGAATTTTCCATAGTTTATTGTGATCTACACAGTCAAAGGCTTTGGCATAGTCAATAAAGCAGAAATAGATGTTTTTCTGGAACTCTCTTGCTTTTTCCATGATCCAGCGGATGTTGGCAATTTGATCTCTGGTTCCTCTGCCTTTTCTAAAACCAGCTTGAACATCAGGAAGTTCATGGTTCACATATTGCTGAAGCCTGGCTTGGAGAATTTTGAGCATTACTTTACTAGCGTGTGAGATGAGTGCAATTGTTCGGTAGTTTGAGCATTCTTTGGCATTGCCTTTCTTTGGGATTGGGATGAAAACTGACCTTTTCCAATCTTGTGGCCACTGCTGAGTTTTCCAAATTTGCTGGCATATTTAGTGCAGCACTTTCACAGCATCATCTTTCAGGACTTGGAATAGCTCCACTGGAATTCCATCACCTCCACTAGCTTTGTTCGTAGTGATGTTTTCTAAGGCCCATTTGACTTCACATTCCAAGATGTCTGGCTCTAGGTCAGTGATCACATCATCATGATTATCTGGGTCTTGAAGCTTTTTTTTTGTACTGTGCATACCTACTGTGCATACCTGATGCAAAAACCGTCCTCCTTTTTGGTGCTCAGTCACACCTTACCGTGTTGTCAAGTCCTGGCTCAGTATCTGTCTGCTTCAGTGAAGCCTTCCCTGACAACTTCAACTCATAACAAACTCACCCTCTCCTGTACCATCTCACCACCTCTGCCCTGCCTCTTGTCTGGCCCTGAAAAAGACAGGCAGCGAAGAGGGTTCCACCTTATACATGGTTAGAAAAGGCCTCTCTGATAAGGGGGCCTGAGCATGGAGACCCACTGAGGTGAGGGAGATGTGGCTGTCTGCACCAGAGGATTCCAGGCAGAGGGGACAGAAAAGGAATGACACTGGTGTGTTTGGCAAGGAGGCTGGAGTAGAGTGAATAAGGGAGAAGGCAGTGGATGAGATCAGAGGGGTAGCAGGGCCCTGCTGAACGTCACCACACTTCTCAAACTCAAGGGGACACATCTGGGAACTGAACAAGGGATCAAACTGGGACTGGTGTACACACAAACCGACACTTCCTCCACCTCTAATTCTGTCCATGAAAAGCCCATTTCCCTCCTCCCGCTTTCAGAGCTGCTGCTCCTGCCTTCACAGGGGCTGGCCTGCCCTGCTCAGAGCACCGGTCAGGGCAGAACAGGAAGCTGAGTAGGCCTGCGTTTGCTACAGTGAAGTCCACTGCTGCCCTTCCTCCTCTTCTTATCACCGAGCACAAATCCTAGGACACATGAGGTCCTCCACTGAATGTTACCAAACTGCATGATGATAGAGCGAGAGACGCTGTTCTATCTTTTCAATGGGACATGGTTCAAAAGAAAAAGCCTCAATTAAATTTAGTTAAATCACTCAGCAAACAGACACTGAGTTACTAGTATGTGCCAGGCACTGATTTAGGCATTAGGGATATAACAGTGGCCTTGGGGGCTGATGGTCTAGACAGAGACAGACAGACAGACAGATGTACACACACAACATCACAAAGAAAATAAAGCTGAGAAAGGAGCTAGAGCACGACCAAGAGGGAAGGGGCAGGGAAGATGACAGGGTACTTTACACAAGATGTGCATTCACGGAAGGCCTCTCTGAGGCAGTGAGAGATTGGAATGAAGGAAATTATCTGGGAGAAGAGTGACCGACCAGGCGGAGAGAACAGTTAAGTTCAGAGATCCTGGGATGGGAGGGTGCGTGGTGTGAATTTGGGCTTTTATTTTTTGGGGGAAGGGATACTCTTCCTCCTCCCTCCTCCCACTGCCCCCCTCCCCCACAGCAAAAACTCACACACATGCTTCAGAGTTTTCTGTGCTTGTTTTTAACAGTCCTCACTCACACCAAAAAAACTAGGCATTCTATTTCTTAAGAGCTTCCCCCTATTCTGATTCTGTTCCTTTCATCTATCCTTCCTTCCTATTTCACTGCCTACTTGCCAAGTTCTGTGCTGGAGGCCAGCAATTCCACAAGCAGTGCTGCTTGCCTTCCTGGCGCTCTCAAATTTTATTGTGGCTGCGCCTGGTCTTACTTGTGGCATGTGGGATCCAGTTCCCTGACCAGGGATGGAACCCAGGCCTCCTGCATTGGGAGTGTGAAGTTTTGGCCACTGGCCCACCAAGAAGTACCCCTCAGCTTAAATTTTTGAACAGCTGTCTCTCGCCTCACAACTCAGACAACTCTGCCTTTCATCTTTACAGTATTTGCTGTACAATTTGCTGTTGTTCAGTCGCCAGGTCGTATCTCACTCTTTACAACCTCACAGACTGTAGCACTCCAGGTTTATCTGTTGTTTACTATCCCCCCGAGTTTGTTCAAACTCATGTCCATTGAGTCAGTGATTACCAGGACATTGGGGTGCCTCTGGTGTTTTGAAACTACCAGAACCTTGGACAGGTGAATTCACGGCTTGTGGTAAGCCAGGTTAAGAGATCAACCTCTTTCCAAGAACTGGAATCATGGCCAATGGTTCCTGAATTAATGCGCTCAAGCCCACTGAGCCTCAAGCATCAAGCAGAGGCAGGGCTGACAACTTCATACTTTGAAAGCAGCAGTCACCAATATACTGACCCGAGAGAAAAGAGTATCTGCCAGGTATGAATAACTGGCTACAACACCGTCAATATCTGATGACTTTCTGATCAGTAAGTACTGCGGCACCTCTGGTCCCAAATCATAACCATATATAATGAAGGCCGCCACTGCCTCCAAGTCGCTTCAGTTGTGTCCGACTCCGTGCGATCCCATAGACGGCAGCCCACCAGGCTCCCTCGTCCCTGGGATTCTCCAGGCAAGAACACTGGAGTGGGTTGCCATTTCCTTCTCCAATGCATGCAAGTGAAAAGTGAAAGTGAAGTCGCTCAGTCTTGTCCAACTCTTAGCGACCCCATGGACTGCAGCCTACCAGGCTCCTCTGTCCATGGGATTTTCCAGGCAAGAGTACTGTAGCGGGGTGCCATTGCCTTCTCCAATAATCAAGGCAGGCAGATCCAAATGGATACAACAGATCCACCCAACAAATGAAATGTGCCAGAAGCAAACCAACACTGTAAAAGAACAAGCTAGCAACGACTTCGATGAATCACCAGGGATTATGGTGACAACAGCCAATCCCAAAGGTTACATACTGTATGAATCTATTTATAGAACATTCTGAAATGACAAGTAGTTGCCAGGGGTTGCTGGGGGCTGAGGCAGGGTGATTATAAAAAAAAGGGTTAACACCAGTGGTCTTTAAGGTGATGAGACTTCCGCCTGTTGATGACAGTGGTGGTAGGTAAGGGAAGCTACGTGTAATACAACTATAAAACTAAACACACACACACATACACACACAAATAAACATGAGTAAAAGTGGGGAAATTAAACAAGATCAGTGAGTTGTATCAATTAGTCTCTTGGCTGTGATACTATACTATAGTTCCACCAGAAGAAACCATTGGCACAAACTGGGTAAAAGGTGCCTGGAATCTCAATATGTTATTTCTTACAACCACATGTGAATCTACAATTATCTCAATAACAATTTTAATGGGGGAAAAAAAAGAGCCTCAAATAGATTCATCTTTTAGTTATCTTCTTAAAACTTTTAAGGACTTCTATTTCAAAAAATATTTTAACAGCTCTTTATGAAAGTCACAGAAGAGTCAAAAAGAACTTTAGAAATCATTGTGGTCCTGATGTTCAAAAATGTATTCTCCCAAATAGGCTAAGATCTACACTTCTCCCCAATACGTCCAAATTAACTGTTACAATTTTATCAGTCGAGGTTCCTTTGTCTTCCGTACATTAGGTATGTGGTAAATAAGACACCACAGGGTGTTTAAAATGTTCCTCTACCACGTGATCCACAGCATCATCCTTTTACTGAGGATGTTAGTGCTATACCAGTAATAAAAGCTATTATTTCACTTTGCGGTGGAGGAGTACGTCAACTCAGCCAACATCAACTCCAAGCCCCTTCTGGCCTATTTCCCAGACTCCTTTATAACTAGAGATTGAAATGTGACTTATGTTCTGCCAATAAGTTGTGCGTGTGCATGACTTTACTTAGGGAACTGACAGGGTGCAGGGCACCCCTCTTCTCAGGGAGCAGACATGATGTAGTCCTGGAGCCGAAACCTCTAACAGCGGTTTCCTGAATGTACAGGAAGAGGAAAAAGTTCCCGTGGGGCCCTCAGTGGTGTGATTCCCAAGGATCTGTGAGACAGCAACGCCACTTAATAAACCGCTGGCAGCAGTCAAAGTTCCACTGTCTGACATTAAGAACTCTGTCCAACACAGATTTACATAAGCTTACCAAAGTACAGCTAATATACGTGACTTGTACAGACAGTTACTTCCTTAAAAGACAAATGGTAATCCTGGCAACTTATAAAACGTAAGAAAATAACTAGACACAAAACCATTAACAGTCATAACCAATTAAGGATTAATGATACCACACACATATTTGGAGTGAGGACAACAAAAGGAGTGCAATGGCAAGAATTAAGCAAAGTGCTCGAAGTATCCATTTAGAGTGTTTTTAATTAAAAATGCACACAGAAAGAGAGCATGCTGGAATAAATCCATTTCGGCAGAGGAAATTACATAGTAGGGTACTCCAAAGATCTGTGTTGGATTTGTTCTTAACGTTTTTTCATTTGCTGGATCTGACTGAGGGAATTTAATGGGATGCTAATGTAATTTGCACATGATATTAAATTAGTAGTCAAGGCCAAACAACACTGAAGCATCAAAATCATTTTAACATTGAGTGGCTCATGGGAAGAAAATAGTAACATTAAGCAAAATAAAGGTAAATACATTTTTTATTAATTTAGAGGGATGCAGAAATTTCTCCTGCTCTGAGTTGCAGCATGTAATACGTGACAGGCAATTCTTTTGTACGGCAGCTTGAGAGTTCCTCTGGCTGCAAGGAAATCAAACCAGTCAATCCTGAAGGAAATCAACCTTGAATATTCATAGGAAGGACTGATACTGAAGCTCCAATACTTTGGCCACCTGATGCGAAGAGCTGACTCATTGGAAAAGACCCTGGTGCTGGGGAAGACTGAAGGCAAAAGGAGAAGTGGGAGACAGAGGATGGAATGTGAGCAAACTTCTGGAGATAGTGAAGGACGCGGGGGCCTGTCATGCTGCAGTCCGTGGGGTCGCAAATGATTTTGCGACAGTACAGTAACAACAAAATTAACACTGCTCCTTCTACATATGAGTTACCTTCCTACGTGTGGTTGTGTAAAGCGATGCTTCTCAATCTTTAATTGGAATCTTGTTAAAGACAGACTCTTATTTAGTAGGTTTGGTGGGGACCTACAATTATCCTTTTCTAACAAGCTGCTGGTCCCTGGACCTTACTTTGAATAATACAGAAACAATGCACTTGGCTGTTCTTTCTAGGAAAATATGAAATTGTACTGATTTCTCCAAGGATAAATATTAACCTCATTAATATCAAGCTTATGCCCCGTTATTCCCATCTGTGTTTCGGTGCCAAATGATAGTGTAATCTTCATAAAGATATATTAAAAGTCAATTAGACAACTTGTGTAATATCAAATATGCATGAAATTTAATTGAAACGACATCAGGAATAGCTAGGACCACATCTGTGCAGGCAAACAAACCATGATGACAGCAAATGTAGGTATCAATAGTCAAAGGGGGCCATCAGCTGTAGGGGAATGCAGATTTCCAGTATGTCAAGCACAAAAAGAATCTTCGTTTCAGAATCAGTGAAATACAGCAATAATACTTCTGTGAACATAACCTCTGACTCCAAGTGTCTCACAAGTCCCTGCACATCCCACAACTAAGGTACATGCAAGGAATAGGTTTATTTGGAATTACTCAAATCAGAAAAAGGAAGAAAAAAACATTTAAAAGAACTTGTTTTCACTTTCAAAAATTCCACGTGGCAAAAGTTGTAACGAGTGATAGGGGAGGTTTTCCCCTGCAAAACCCTTCAGGTTTAGAATGGTGATTGAGAAAACAGCTCATTTGAAATGACTCTTCTTATACTTTATATACTCTTGCCTCGCAGCCCAGCAGTCTCTAACAAAGATCTTTATTCAATCCTAGTGCAGCTGTGTAGGAAGTTCCTTATATTGCTTTGGGAATTATCTCCTTATAGCTTCCGCCCACTGGTCCTAAGCTTTCCTTTCCAGACTGCAAAGAAGTCTTCTAAGTCCGTATTTGTAGTCACCCATCATGCACCCCAGAGCTTTCTCACAGTCTTCAAACAGTTCATCTGTGACCTGGTTTTCCAGCCCCTCATCACCATCCCCTAGACATATCCAGTGTGTTGACAAGCATCCAATTACTAGGTAAGGCAGGACCAAACAGAGCAGGCCTGCCACTTCCTCATACAGATAATACCCCACTGTCAATTTGGTCACAGAGCCATCTGCCTTCCCCAGCAATCACCTCTTTCTGAGTTACAGCCACCTCTCACCCCTATTTTTCACAGTATTGCTAAGTTACTGCTCCATGATTTAGTTGACGGTCTTACATGAATGAATCTCTCCTAATGCCTTCTGTGCCTGACTGTCAGCCTAGCATTGCCACCCCCTACAGCTGGCAGGGGAAGCCTGGCACAACATTTCCCAGAATCCCATTCTCTGTCTGTTTTAAGTTAGATACGGCCAATGAGAGGCTCCTGCTCTGGTAGACGGAAGTCAGTATTCTCTGAAAATAGCTGGAAGCAGACACATAGGCAGGGACAGACATTACTTTCCACTTTCACAGCAGCTTCCAGATGAACTGGAGCCATACTGGAGCTGCAGACAACCGCTGAGATCATGCTTCCCTAGGAACCTGGCATTCTAATTTCATCAACAATAACAATGGTCTCCTTGCATTCTAGTCCCGCCCACACCCGGCTTTCTAATGGTTGTGTGAGCTTTTAATTCCCTATAGAAAAACCTTTTCTTTTTGGAAAATACAATCGATTCTACCCCAAAAAGCTACCAGAATTAATAAATGACTTTAGCAAGGTTACAGGATATAAGATCAATACATAAAACCAATTCTATTTCTGTATACTAACAACAATCAAAAACTGAAATTTTTAGAAATCCTACTTATAGTAGCATTGAAACCTATGAAGTATTTAGAGGTAAACCTGATAATAAAGTCCTATCCTTGTACACTGAAAACTGTAAAATGCTGATAAGAGAAAAATTTTAAAACCTAAATAAGTGGAGAGATATACTGTGTTGACAGACTGGAAGACAGCACTGTTTATATGTCAGTTCTCCCAAAATTGATTTACAGATGTGACACAATCCCTATCAAAATCTTGGCACGACTTTTAAGTAGAAACTGACAAGCTCTTTTAAAAATTCCTAAGGACCCAGAGTAGGCAACAAGTTTCAAAAAGAACAGCTGGAAGTTTCAAAAAGAACAGCTGGAGGACTCACAGCACCTGACACGCAGACTTCTTATACAGATGTAGTAATCAAGGCAATGAAGTATTGACATCGACAAAGACAAAAAGTTCAGTAGGATGAAACAGATTCCAGAAGTAGATCAATACAGAAATGGACAACTGGTTTTCAAAAAGGTACAAAGGTAATTCAGCAGAGAAAGAATAGTCTGTTCTCCACAAACCGTGGGGAAGCAGCTGAACAGCCATATGTTTAAAAAAAAAACCCTCAAACCAGACCTTACACTACATACGAAAATCAACTCAAAATGGACCACAGACCTGAATATAAAACTAAAAGAAAATAAGGAAAAGAAAATCTTTGCGAACTTGGGTTAGGAAAATTATTTCTTAGCCCTAACGACAAAAGGATGGTCCACAAACAACAACAAAAAATGATACATTTGATTCTTCAGAATTAAGAACTTCTACTGTCCAAAAGATGCCATTAAGAGAAAAAGAGCAGCAGACTGGGAGAAAATATTCGCAAATCACCTATCTGATAAAGAATGCATCTCCAGATAGATAAAGAACCCTAGAAATCTAATAATATATTTTAAAAACCCTATTTTCAAATGGGCAAACTTTATAGCAGCTTGATTTTCAGAGCTGAAAACTGTAAACGACTCAATTGTGCATCAGTTGGTAAATGGATCAACAAATTGTGGTAGGGCATACAATGAAACAGTTCTCAGCAATAAGGGAATGGTTACCTAAATCAAATCCCTTATGATTATACAGTGGAAGTGAGAAATAGATTTAAGGGCCTAGATCTGATAAATAGACTGCCTGATGAACTATGGAATGAGGTTCGTGACATTGTACAGGAGACAGGGATCAAGACCATCCCCATGGAAAAGAAATGCAAAAAAGCAAAATGGCTGTCTGGGGAGGCCTTGCAAATAGCTGTGAAAAGAAGAGAAGTGAAAAGCAAAGGAGAAAAGGAAAGATATAAACATCTGAATGCAGAGTTTCAAAGAATAGCAAGAAGAGATAAGAAAGCCTTCTTCAGCGATCAATGCAAAGAAATAGAGGGAAACAACAGAATGGGAAAGACAAGGGATCTCTTCAAGAAAATCAGAGATACCAAGGGAACATTTCATGCAAAGATGGGCTCGATAAAGGACAGAAATGGTATGGACCTAACAGAAGCAGAAGATATTAAGAAGAGGTGGCAAGAATACACAGAAGAACTGTACAAAAAAGAGCTTCACAACCCAGATAATCATGATGGTGTGATCACTGACCTAGAGCCAGACATCTTGGAATGTGAAGTCAAGTGGGCCTTAGAAAGCATCACTACCAACAAAGCTAGTGGAGGTGATGGAATTCCAGTGGAGCTATTCCAAATCCTGAAAGATGATGCTGTGAAAGTGCTGCACTCAATATGCCAGCAAATTTGGAAAACTCAGCAGTGGCCACAAGATTGGAAAAGGTCAGTTTTCATCCCAATCCCAAAGAAAGGCAATGCCAAAGAATGCTCAAACTACCGCACAATTGCACTCATCAAACTACCGCACAATTGCACTCATCTCACACGCTAGTAAAGTAATGCTCAAAATTCTCCAAGCCAGGCTTCAGCAATATGTGAACCGTGAACTTCCTGATGTTCAAGCTGGTTTTAGAAAAGGCAGAGGAACCAGAGATCAAACTACATCCGCTGGATCATCGAAAAAGCAAGAGAGTTTCAGAAAAACATCTATTTCTACTTTATTGACTATGCCAAAGCCTTTGACTGTGTAGATCACAATAAACTGTGGAAAATTCTGAAGGAGATGGGAATACCAGACCACCTGATCTGCCTCTTGAGAAGTCTGTATGCAGGTCAGGAAGCAACAGTTAGAAGTGGACATGGAACAACAGACTGGTTCCAAATAGGAAAAGGAGTACGTCAAGGCTGTATATTGTCACCCTGTTTATTTAACTTATATGCAGAGTACATCATGAGAAATGCTGGACTGGAGGAAACACAAGTTGGAATCAAGATTGCTGGGAGAAATATCAATAACCTCAGATATGCAGATGACACCACCCTTATGGCAGAAAGTGAAGAGGGATTAAAAAGCCTCTTGATGAGAGTGAAAGTGGAGAGTGAAAAGGTTGGCTTAAAGCTCAACATTCAGAAAACGAAGATCATGGCATCTGGTCCCATCACTACATGGGAAATAGATGGAGAAACAGTGGAAACAGTGTCAGAATTTATTTTTCTGGGCTCCAAAATCACTACAGATGGTGACTGCAGCCATGAAATTAAAAGACGCTTACTCCTTGGAAGGAAAGTTATGACCAACCTAGACAGCATATTCAAAAGCAGAGACATTACTTTGCCAACAAAGGTTCGCCTAGTCAAGGCTATGGTCTTTCCTGTGGTCATGTATGGATGTGAGAGCTGGACTGTGAAGAAGGCTGAGCGCCAAAGAATTGATGCTTTTGAACTGTGGTGTTGGAGAAGACTCTTGAGAGTCCCTTGGACTGCAAGGAGATCCAACCGGTCCATTCTGAAGGAAATCAGCCCTGGAATTTCTTTAGAAGGAATGATGCTAAAGCTGAAACTCCAGTATTTTGGCCACCTCATGCGAAGAGTTGACTCACTGGAGAAGACTCTGATGCTGGGAGGGATTAGGGGCAGGAGGAGAAGGGGACGACAGAGGATGAGATGGCTGGATGGCATCACTGACTCGATGGATGCGAGTCTGAGTGACCTCCGGGAGCTGGTGATGGATAGGGAGGCCTGGCGTGCTGCAGTTCATGGGGTCGCAAAGAGTCGGACACGACTGAGCGACTGATCTGATCTGATCTGATCTGAACACAAAGCGTGGATAAAACAAAATAATTATGTTGAATGAAAGAAGCCAGAAGAGAACTGTATGGTCCATTTATATAATATTCTAGAAAACACAAACTAATCTGTAAGGGCAGAAAGCAGATCAGCAGTTACCTGGGGGCTGGGAAGGGACAGGGCAGGGCCAAAAGGAAGACAGACAAGTGGGCACTAAGAGACTGTGGGGGACTTCCCTGGTGGTCCAGCGGCTAAGAGGCTGCACTCCCAATGCAGGGGGCCAGGTTCAATCTCTAGTCAGGGAACCAGATCCCACACCACAGCTAAGAGTTCACATGCCACAACTAAGCCCCAGCTCAGCCAACACAGACATACACACATACATGGATGGAGACTTTGGGAAATAACGGATACACTTTTCATTGTAAGCATACACAGTTCAAAACTGCATATATTCTGAACACTTCAAATCTAAGCACTTCAATTCTAATTTAGTATTTCAATTACACCTCAATAAGGGGCTGAAAATAAAAATGAAAAAGAGAAGAAACTCTTTCCTCCATGGAATACCTGGAATGGCCTCTATTTTCCTGGCAGAGCCCTGCACTGGTACCTGTGAGCTCTAACAGATGAAATTTCATCCAGGTTGGACAGTCTAAGATGCCAAATCTTTTAAATTGGAACTTCTAAATTGATAACATTCCTGTGAGTGTAAAGTAGCATTTTTAAATGCAATGAAGCCTCCTGTAAAAGAAATCTTAATAAGGTAAATGTCTGAACTTTTAAACCGTTACATTTCACTGCTTTAACTCTCTGCTGCTAAGTCACTTCAGTTGTGTCCAACTCTGTGCGACCCCATAGACGGCAGCCCACTAGGCTCTGCCGTCCCTGGGATTCTCCAGGCAAGAACACTGTAGTGGGTTGCCATTTCCTCCTCCAATGCATGAAAGTGAAAAGTGAAAGCGAATTTGCTCAGTCGTGTCCGACTCTTAGCGACCCCATAGACTGCAGCCTACCAGGCTCCTCCGTCCATGGGATTTTCCAGGCAAGAGCTTTAACTCTCTAGATTGCTATAAATTGCCAGCCTGTTCAATGGGATTTTCTCCTGATGTTTCCATTCAGCTGGTAACACCTATATTGTTGTTTAGTTGCTAAGCCGAGTCTGACTCTCTTCAACCCCATGGACTATAGCACAACAGGCTCTTCTGTCCATGGAATTTCCCAGGCAAAAATACTGGAGTTGGTAGCTATTTCCTTCTCCGGGGAATCTACCCAACCCAGGGACTGAACCCACATGCAGATTCACTACAACTGAGCCACTAGGGAAGCCTCATACCTTTAGGATGTGTTTATAGTGTAACTCTGAATCAAATCTTCTAATTTTTCAACTATTCTTTTGGTTTTGCTTGCTTCAAACTAAGCTTCTTCAAGCTCAAAAGATCCCTGAGGTTTTCAAGACCTAAGATCTGGTGAATAAATCTTTGTTAACACCATCTTCACTTTCACTTTTCACTTTCATGCATTGGAGAAGGAAATGGCAACCCACTCCAATGTTCTTGCCTGGAGAATCCCAGGGACGGGGGAACCTGGTGGGCTGCCGTCTCTGAGGTCACACAGAGTTGGACACAAGTGACTTAGCATAGCATAGCATAACACCATCTTATATTTTACTCCTGAAAGTACTTGCTAGGTTCCAAGACAGCCTGAAATTAGGAGTAGTTTACAAATATTCAATAGACTAAGAAGCAACATCCTGAGGAGGGCTTTTAATATTTATATCCTGGAACGACTAAAGTTCCATAGTTTAAAGACTATGTTTAAACCTTAAGGGCCAAACACACAAAGCCAGAAAAGCACTCTAACCTTAGTATTCAACAGTAAAGAAAGCAAAAAGAAACAAGGTATAGGAGTTCAAGCCAGGGTTCTGGAAGCCACAACAGAATAGCAAGGTATGGTTCCTCAGCAGAAAAGAAAACAGCTTACCAATGAGAACCCAAAGTGTGAGGCACATGTCATTTAGAGAGGAATCAACAACTTATGACCAGTAGACAGTGGGGCTGCTTTCACAAAACACTTAGGAGCTTTTGTTTTTATACTGTTTTTCCACCCTTCTTTGCCTGCTTCCATGCATGGGCCAACACAATTATACATCAAGAGAAGTAGTAATAATAACTGACCTTAGAAATCAAATAGATTGTTTGCAATTCAATAACAGTAAATTAAAAACCCCTTTAGAAGGCAATTTTAAAGCAATAAAAGCATGACAAACAACTCTTAAGATTATGTACTCTCCACGTTCATCCAGGAGGACTTGGTGGCTAGAACATCAAAATGCTTCAAGTGCACATGTCTACCCCAGCAGGGCCTGGTCTCTGCAGATGCTCACTCAGCAGGCTTGGGCTGAGGTTTGGACTCCTGCGAGTGCACTCCCAGGGGCTGGGGGTGGGTGTCCAGAAGGTTGGAGATTCTTGGTGGTCTGTTGCCTCCCTACACAGGAGAAGGGAGTGTGGGCCATTATCCTCACTCAGGCTCTGGACTCTCCTCTCTCACTGACCAAGCCACTTTCTCAGGGCTGCCTGGGCACACATAAGAAACAAGGCTAAATAGTGGGCATGCAAACCTTTAAAAGCATGACTCAGATCTAAAGGGGAGAAAAGAATGGAATTCAAATAACGATCCATGTGGTTCTCCTCTGACCAAGGTGGGAAGGGTCTTGTCATATCACAGGCCACCAGGAAGTGACTTTTGCACGTCTTTCTAGATCTGTGCCTTAAGAGAAAGCCAAGCATTTTACTCAAAAATTAAGAGGAGGAGATTTGGGGCCTTACCTCAGAGATCACACAGTACCTTACTGCAAACAATGAGTAAGACAGGCAGGGTGCAAGCTTCCTGATTACACGGCACCACTACCACTTTAAGTCTATGCCTGTTATTCTAATTCTGGAAATCCTCTGAGAAAGGGTGCTATTTGTGACACTTATCTTGGTATTGAAAAATGAGCAGAGAAGGAAATCAACTCTGAATTCAGGATCCACAGGTTGACAGTCGCACCCTACTTCTCAATGCTCTTAATTTGTGCTCTATTTTCAGAATAGTAAAAATGGAAAATCCTGTTTTTGTATGCCAGTTGTCATTTAAATTTAGCAAGTTGAATGATAAAAACTGAATTACCTTGAGGGAAATGTACATTTCTAAAAGATAAGCATGTTTGATGTTAATAAGTAACCAGCTACAGAGTATAGATAACTCCTGAACTTACATGACCCAGTTGTTCATCTAAAATTATACACAGGTGGGAAGATGACTCAAAATTTAAAATGCCATTTATACACAGCCTTTTGGTAACAACTAAGCCAACATGTAACTGTGTTTGATGCTTCAAGACCACATACAGGACGCCTAATTCTAGATTATATTTTAAGGCTCTATATACACAATTTTGTACCTAATTTCTACTTAGGTCATCTGAGGAAAATTTTTAGAGAGTAATCTACCATTGTAACCTTTAATAACATTACTCAAATCTAAGGAATTTCAAATGTATGCTTTTAACAATCTCAGTAATCAGATCAGTCGCTCAGTCGTGTCCGACTCTTTGCGACCCCATGAACCGCAGCACGCCAGGCCTCCCTATCCATCACCAGCTCTCGGAGGTCACTCAGACTCACATTCATCGAGTCAGTGATGCCATCCAGCCATCTCATCCTCTGGCGTCCCCTTCTCCTCCTGCCCCTAATCCCTCCCAGCATCAGAGTCTTCTCCAGTGAGTCAACTCTTCGCATGAGGTGGCCAAAATACTGGAGTTTCAGCTTGAGCATCATTCCTTCCAAAGAAATCCCAGGTCTGATCTCCTTCAGAATGGACCGGTTTGATCTCCTTGCAGTCCAAGGGACTCTCAAGAGTCTTCTCCAACACCACAGTTCAAAAGCATCTATTCTTCGGCGCTCAGCCTTCTTCACAGTCCAGCTCTCACATCCATACATGACCACAGGAATGACCATAGCCTTGATTAGGCGAACCTTTGTTGGCAAAGTGATGTCTCTGCTTTTGAATATGCTATCTCAGTAATAGCCAAGTGTAAATATCATGGTTTTCTGAAAGAACACTTAAGTTTCTCTTAAACAAGAGATCAAGGTCTTTTTCCTCCCCTGGTAGTTAAGAATTTTGCTTTCTGTATAAAATCTGTATAATCTCTGAGTCTAGAGATTTGCAACAAACGCCTGCAGTGTTTCTCTATTATTGTGTGTGTGTTTCAGGACTCAGTTTCCAACATCTTCAAAGTTCTTTTGATTCCATCTCTCATAACCCCATATCCAAGTACAATCAATTACAACAAACAGAGCCCTCTACCAAGGTCAGGCAAAGAGAAAACACAAGCTTTGAAGTCTGACAGTTTTAAGACCAAATTACATGTATCTCCAGCCTCAGTTTCTACTCATGGCAGGAACTTGGGCAAATTATCTGGCTTCTAGGTTTCAGTTTCTGCATCTATAAAATGCGGATTATGCTGGTTGTCATGAAGAGTGGCTGTGCTGACTGGAGACAGTGAATGAAAGCTCAGTCCATGGGCTGCAGCTTCTGCTTCTCTTCTGGCAGCAGTTCCCTCAGCCTTCTCCTCTCTATCAATCATCTATGACGCATAAACCCCAGAGGAGGGGCTTGGGTAATACACAAGGAGGTATGAAACACAACATTTCTGAGACATACTAAAGAGCCACCATGACTCTACTCAATTAGACCCATACCGCACACCTCACGCGAGAATAAACTCTAGATGAAGCAGAGAGTTCAATATAAAGGCAAGAAGGAAGTGCATATTCTTCATTAAAGCACTGAAGAAGCTGGCTGATTTCTCTTATCATAATTACAGAGTAAACAAAGACTTTCTAATTTCTAACTGGATACAAACTCAGATCTCATAAAAAAATGATTGCTGTATCTATATAAAATACAGATATTTAGAAACTTTAAAACTATTATTATGATAGAACCCACCAGGAACACGACCAGTGTTTGCTAGGAAAAATATATTAGCAATTCACATCACAAAGAGTTAGGTTCCGTGATACATAAAGAGCTCCCACAAATCAGTAAGGAAAAGGTCAACAATCCAATAGAAAAGTAGGTGAAGGAAATGAACTCATTGTTCGTAGTTCACATCTAAAACATCTGAGAAGGTAATCTACTGCATTCCCTGTAAGAGAATAGCATTATTAAAACTGTCCTGGAATACCACTTCTCACTTTCCAAACTGTCAAGGACAAAATCTGTAATACTACAATGCTGTCAAAGGTGCCAGGGGAAAGGCATTCATATATGTTGCTGGTGAGAATATAAACTAGTAAAATCTCTACAGAGGACAATTTAAACGTTTTCTACCAAAGTTAAAGGGCACACAGTCTTCGACTTAGCTATCTCACTTTCAGGAACATTATCGCAGGAAAATAATTATACACGTGGGAGATGACAGACCTAAAGAACATGCACCGCAACATGTTTGTAATGGCAAAAGACTGGAAACAGTCCATCAATTAGGAAGCTGGTTATATAAATTATAGCTTATCTACACAAGGAAATACTATGTAATTATGAAAGGAAGCTCTTTACGTACTAATGAAAATAGATCTTCAAGATATATTGTTAAATTTAAAAAGCAAGATGCAAACAAGTGTACTTTAATTATTAGGTACATAAGAAAAAGAGGGCTTATGTGTAGCTCGTCATATACGAATACAGACTCCTTGGAAGAAAACATTTAAAAAACTTGTAGTACTACTGCATCAAAAAGGAAAAGCTGGGTGGTGGTTAGACAACTGTGTACTTTTTTCAACCAAATAAATTCAGTTTTAAAGAAGATACTTGCAAATGATATATCTGATAAGGGGTTAATATCCAAAGTATACAAAGAGCTCATATAATTCAACATCAAAAAATAAAACAAAAACTTTAAAAAATGGGCAGAGGACCCGATTAGACATTTTCCCAAAGACATACAGATGGCCAAAAGGCACCCGAAAAGATGGTCAACATCAGTAGTCACCAGGGAAATGAAAATCAAAAGTACAATGACACGTATCAGCCCATACTCATCAGAATGGCTATTATCAAAAGAACAAGTAAGTGTTGGTAAGGAAGTAGAGAAAATGAAACCCTGGAACACTACTGGTGGGAATGTAAACTGATGTAGTAACTGTGGAAAACAGTATGGAAGTTTCTCAAAAAAATTAGAAATAGTTATCATACAATCCAGCACTTCAACTTCTGGGTATTTTTCTGAAGAAAACAAAAAAACACTAATTGGAAAAGATACATGTACCTCTATGTTCAATGCAGCACTGTTTACAACAGCCAAGATATGGAAGCCACCTAAGTGTCCACTGACAGATGAACGGATAAAGAAGATGCCATATGTGTATATATGTATGTGTGTGTCTATCTATATATAGGAATATTACTTGACCATAAAAAAAGAAAGAAATCCTCCATATTATGCTAAGTCAAAGAAATCAGAGAAAGACAAATATCGTACAATTTCACTTACATGTGAAATCTAAAAAAAAAACAAAAACAAAAAACCAATAACGGAACAAACAGAAAACAGAACAGACTCACAGAGAACAAACAGGTGGTTGCCAGAGAAGGGAGGGGGTGGGTGGGAGATGAGTGAAACACGTAAAGGATTAAGAAATATAAACTTCCAGTTACAACATAAATGAGTCATGGGATCAAATGCACAGCATAGGGGATATAGAGTCATTAAAAAAAAAAAAAAAAAAAAAAACCAGCAAGATGTTACCACTGGGGGAAACAGTAAAGAGTACACAAGATTTTTTTTCTAATAATTTTTAATTTGTGGTTAAGTCTCAAAACATACTATTTTAACTGTAACTGTATAGTTCAGTGGTACTAAGTACATTCCCATTGTTGTACAACCCTCACCATCATCCATCTCCCGAATGCTCCAGCTTCCTAATCTGAAACTCGGCCCCATTAAACACTGATTCTCCATCCCCCCTCCCTACCCCACCAACCCCCAGTTCAGGGTATCTACCAATGTATTTTCTGATTCTATGAGTTTGACTATTCTAGGTAAAGATTATTTCCTAAAAAAATATATTTTTTAAAAAAACCACTGTTATTTTTTACAACTGCAGGTGAATATAATTATCTCAAAATAAAGAAGTTTAAATTAAAAAAAATTTTTGTTTTATTTGAGTAAGCAATACATCATGGATCTGGAAGTCAAATGGGCAGCCAAAGCAGTGATGCTGTCCTGAGTACAGAAGAAAGATCACTGTTCAGCTCACACAGGAGTCTGGATTCCACTGAGAGCACCCTCCATTCCCCAGACAAACCCCATTCCTCTCTGCCTGTTGGGTCCATGCTCTTGGAATGCAAACTTTTGGTTCCAATTAAGGCCTTCCAATCCTCCCTAAGTGGCTCAGCGGTAAAGAATTCACCTGAGATGCAGGAGCAGCAGGAGACTCCAGTTCGATCCCTGGGTCAGGAAGATCTTCTGGAGAAGGGAATGGCAACCCACTCCAGCATATTCTTGCCTGGAGAATCCCATGGACAGAGGATCCTGGCAGACTACAGTCCATAGGGTCGCAAAGAGTCGGACACGACTGAAGCAACTTAGCACACACGCACTTAAGGCCTTCCAATAGCCAAGACATTCCCCTTGGTCTTCTCCCCATCCCCTCAGCATTTTGTACAGTGGTACACAGATGGAACTGTGCAGGTCACAAACACGAAGCTACGGGCTGCCCGGATCAGCCATGATAGAATAAAAACTTCCTCAAGCAATAAGCTGCAAACGGACAATTACGAACTGTCAGGGACTTCTGACTTTTACCTCCCTGAGATGTTCTGAAGAGAGAGGAGGTCACAGGAAACTCCAAAGAACAAGAATTTGCTGTTGTCTCCACTTTGCCTCGAGTTGAAAGTGCCCCCATTATTAGGTATGAGTCATCATCCTGCCTCCTGGCTACACCTTAAAATGGAAAAAGAGATGGATGGGCCAGGACACCTTACCTTCAGGACATCAGCCATTATACTCCTTTGGTTAGATCGCCCCTTATATAGACTCCAGGCTCACCAAGCAACCGTCGAACTCTAAAAAACACAGGTCACCTGGAACAAGGACAGGCTGGGGCAGAATGTCCAGCGGGAGCCTGGAGCCAGGGCAGCAAGAAGGCAGACACGAGTCAACAAAGGGGGCAAGAAGGGAGCCTATAATCTTCACCTAAGAGAAAAGGAGAAGGAAATGGCAACCCATTCCAGTACTCTTGCCTGGAAAATCCCATTAACAGAGGAGCCTAGTAGGCTACAGTCCATGGGGTCGCACAGAGTCGGACACGACTGAGTGACTACTTAAGTAGTAAGTAAGCAGTAACAGAAAACTAGCATCCAAACAAATCCGCCTTTCCATCTTTCCTGAGCACTCAACTGGTGTAAGACCATGGCCCGTGAAACATCAGCTGGACACCCAGAGCTGTCTTAGGAACATAACAGGTAAGCACCACTGTGAACAATTCATTCATCTAAAAGAAGGAAGCCACTGTCCTGACAAAAAGCAACTGCACACTGTGCTGTGTTGCAGTGGAAGAACTGGAACCTGCAACATGCTGGCGGGGCCTAAGTGTCTAGACAGCAGACAGACCACTACAGGTATCGACAGAATTGGCTTGGGACGGGGAGGGAGGGGAGAGGGAGCTGGGACGGGCGAGAGATGGGCTGCCTCACAGGGATTCCATCACCATCAGGAAAGCCGACGCGTCCCCAAAACAGTCAAGCCTTCTCACTAAAAGCATGTTAGGTGGGGCTCTGGGGTTAAAATTTATAGTTGTGTGCTTTTCCCTTACATGCCCGCTTTAGCTTTACCTTTTTTCACTCATTTTATTTGACATGCTCTGGGCCCTTACCAAATTAGATCAACGAGCCCAGTCTTGAAAAGCTAACAACTGCTTTCCAAACACACCAATTTCCTTTTTTCTAAAACAAAGGCTTTAAAAGGGAAAGGAAAGTGAAGAAAGAGAATGCATTCCTGCCAATTTTTCTGGCCAAGTTGGGGTTTCCAGTTAAGCTTTCCACTCTTGTATGTACAGCTTTTGCTTTTAAAAAAAAAAAAAAAAAAGGATGAAACAAGAAGGGAAATGAAACACTATGTACAAAAACTGAACCACAGAGGTGCTAACCAAAAGGCAGAAAAATTTCCTAGAAGATAAAATGATTTAAGCAAACACTTGAACAACAGTGAGCACACATGCAGACTGTTTGCTGCCTCCAGCAGGGAGGATTTAAACAGCCCCTCCCTCTTCTGAGCCACTCTAACTTGGAAAGAGGGACAAAGGTTCCCCGGAAGCTGGGAGGGAAGGGGGCTCAACCACCACCCCTCTCTCCAGGGGAGAGGAGACGGCACCTGGGTGCGTACACCACCCTGCCCTCCATCCTGCTCCTGGTCATCCTGGCGGTTCCGGCTCCAGGAACATGGTGGCTTGTCCACGGTCAACAAGAATCTGGGGATTAATATAATTAACACTGCTGTATGTGCTCAAACTACCGCACAATTGCACTCATCTCACACGCTAGTAAAGTAATGCTCAAAATTCTCCAAGCCAGGCTTCAGCAATATGTGAACCGTGAACTTCCTGATGTTCAAGCTGGTTTTAGAAAAGGCAGAGGAACCAGAGATCAAATTGCCAACATCCGCTGGATCATGGAAAAAGCAAGAGAGTTCCAGAAAAACATCTATTTCTGCTTTATTGACTATGCCAAAGCCTTTGACTGTGTAGATCACAATAAACTGTGGAAAATTCTGAGAGAGATGGGAATACCAGACCACCTCATCTGCCTCTTGAGAAATCTGTGTGCAGGACAGGAAGCAACAGTTAGAACTGGTCATGGAACAACAGACTGGTTCCAAATAGGAAAAGGAGTACGTCAAGGCTGCATATTGTCACCATGTTTATTTAACTTATATGCAGAGTACATCATGAGAAATGCTGGACTGGAGGAAACACAAGTTGGAATCAAGATTGCCGGGAGAAATATCAATAACCTCAGATATGCAGATGACACCACCCTTATGGCAGAAAGTGAAGAGGGATTAAAAAGCCTCTTGATGAGAGTGAAAGTGGAGAGTGAAAAGGTTGGCTTAAAGCTCAACATTCAGAAAACGAAGATCATGGCATCTGGTCCCATCACTACATGGGAAATAGATGGAGAAACAGTGGAAACAGCGTCAGAATTTATTTTTCTGGGCTCCAAAATCACTGCAGATGGTGACTGCAGCCATGAAATTAAAAGACGCTTACTCCTTGGAAGGAAAGTTATGACCAACCTAGATAGCATATTCAAAAGCAGAGACATCACTTTGCCAACAAAGGTTTGCCTAGTCAAGGCTATGGTCTTTCCTGTGGTCATGTATGGATGTGAGAGCTGGACTGTGAAGAAGGCTGAGTGCCGAAGAATTGATGCTTTTGAACTGTGGTGTTGGAGAAGACTCTTGAGAGTCCCTTGGACTGCAAGGAGATCCAAGCAGTCCATTCTGAAGGAGATCAGACCTGGAATTTCTTTGGAAGGAATGATGCTAAAGCTGAAACTCCGGTATTTTGGCCACCTCATTCAAAGAGTTGACTCACTGGAGAAGACTCTGATGCTGGGAGGGATTGAGGGCAGGAGGAGAAGGGGACGACAAGAGGATGAGATGGCTGGATGGCATCACTGACTCGATGAATGTGAGTCTGAGTGACCTCCGAGAGCTGGTGATGGATAGGGAGGCCTGGCGTGCTATAGTTCATGGGGTCGCAAAGAGTCGGACACGACTGAGCGACTGATCTTATCTGATCTGAATTTATATACGAAACTTCTTGAGATAGTAAATCCTAAGAGTTCTAAACACAAGAAAAACATTTTTTTTTTCTTTAAAAAATAAAAAAAATGTGTCCATGAGGTGATGGATCGTCACTAAACCTATTGTGGTAATCACTTCATAATGTAAGTTAAACCATTATACTGTACACCTTAAACTTAAGTAGGCTTCCCTGGTGACTCAGATGGTAATGCGTCTGTCTACAATGCAGGAGACTTGGGTTTGATCCCTGGGTCGGGAAGATTCCCTGGAGAAGGAAATGGCAACCCACTCCAGTACTCTTGCCTAGAAAATCCCATGGATGGAGCAGCCTGTCCATCCATGGGGTCGCAAAAAGTTGGACATGACTGAGCAACTTCACTTTTAAACTTAAGTAGTGCCGTATGTCAGTGACATCTCAACAGAACCGAAGGAAAAACAAAAAGAATCTGGGGATGCTTGGGACTTCCTGGTGGTCCAGTGGTTAAGATAACATGCTTCCACTGCAGAGGGCATAGGTTCAATCCCAGGCCGGGGAATTAAGATTCCACATGCTGCGTGGTGTCCCAAAATACAGGTTAAAAAAAAAAAAAAAAAAAGAATCCTTCAGCAAGACTTCCTCACTACACTCACCAAATTCAGGGTTCAGGAGGCCAGAGCATCCAGGCTAGGATGGGCTAAAATGCTCCACGCTCCACCCCTACCCTACAATAAGAGCAGTACTCAGCAAGACAAGCTGTGAGCTCTATCATAATCTGTTGCTAATAAAGTTCCTGCATTTTCTAATGATTTTTTTTTCCCCCAGAAGGAAGGGCTTTCCTGTGTAATCCTGTGTAACGTTTTCTTCCCCCACACAATCATTTAGTGCCCCCTATAGGCCATGCCTTCAGCCAGGTAGGTTATTCAGGATAGAGGAGAGAAAGACAGAAACGGTGCTTACATTCCAGTAAAACAGGTAGTGAGCCAACTAAGAAACGAGTAACATGATTTTAGTGACCAATGAAGAAAATAAACCAGGTAGGGTAATGTGACAGAATCCAGAGACATTGGAGAATGGGTTCTTCCAGAGAAGATGAGCAAGGCTTCCAAGGAAAGGAGGCAATACTTGAGCACTGACTGTTGAAAAAGAACCATGTGGGGATAGAATGTTCTAGAGAGAGGAAGAACCAGTCTAAAAGGAACGGGGGGAACCACCTCGTTATGTGAAAGGCACAGTAAGACCGGTGTGGCCACTGTTGACACCAAAGCACTTAACCGAAGTCTACTGGCATGGGAGTGGGGAGCAGGGTTCAAGGTGAACACCCAACAGCACCAGCCATCACGTGCAGGACCGACTTGTCCTCCCGCTGCAATCAAAAGACCTCCAGACTTCTGCCCGGCCTCTTCCAGCCCACATTCCCAAGCCTGGACCCTGGCTAAGGTGACATCTGCCTCCAGAAATGACTCTTGCTCCTTCAAACAGCTGGCCCTCCTTATCTGCAGATGACTGGTTCATGGACACACCCCTGGCCCCCCCACCCATGAATACCAAACCTTTTGAAAGTTCAAACCTTTTGAAGTTCAAGTCCTTTATACAAAACGATGGAGTCCAGTCGGCCCTCCGTATCCGCAGGTTCTGCACCCGTGAACTCAACCAACCTGGGACAGGGAACCTGTGGACATGGAGGGTCCGCAGTGTGTGCCTTCCATCTAGCTGAAGCCCCCTACTCGGGGCTCACCACCTCCCTGTCTTCCTGTTAGATCCAACGCAGGGATTCCTATCAGCCTGGGGGCACTTACTCACTTTTCTAAGCAAATACTGACAGTCCACCTTCTAAGTGCACAGTATTATTCTGGCCCTGGGATACAGAGGCTGAACCAGACACTGGTCTACCTGGTCTCCTGGGGGAGGAACTGGTCAACAGTTTCTACACAATCGGGTAACGGGATAATAAAGGTTCATATGACTTTGATAACTGCCTCTGACAGCAACTTGAGTCTTTTGTGGGTGATGTCATCTGTCCAGATCAGCCTGAAAACACAAGAGCCCAGTGAGCTTGCTTCCCAGAATACCCAGGAAGTTTGGTTTAAGTCTGTTGCTCCTCAAAAGCGTCCTGATTTGGACACTGAACTCATCCTACCCATCAGGATCAAACCTCCACTTCTGAGCCTGGCTCTTAGAGCCTGCCCTGCCCAGGGCTTCAGTTTACTTCTCCATCTCCTCTACCATGCCTCCTCAAACCTTCACTTCCTGTTACCAGAACCCACTGTCACGTCCTGTCTTTCTCTGGTACATGAAAGGCCCTTTATAAATGACTGTGAATACAAAGAAAGAAAAGAGGATGCCCAACTATCCCTGGGCTGGCTGGAGTCTCTCTCCCACAGAAGCCATTCAGACTGCACTTTCCCGCCCTGCTCAGAAGTCCTAGTCTTCATTATCAACTAGTCATCAATACACTACCACATTATCGGATTTCACAGTTATTTTTAGTATTATGAAGTTAAGTCATTGTTTTTAAGAATATTATAAAGTGAAAGTATTAGAAGCTCAGTCATGTCCGACTCTTTGCGACCCCATGGACTCCCCCCACCAGGCTCCTCTGTCCATGGGATTCTCCAGGCAAGAATACTGGAGTGGGTTGCCATTCCCTTCTCCAGGGGATCTTCCCAACCCAGGGATCAAACCCGAGCTTCCCACACTACAAGCAGATTTTTTACTGTTTGATCCACAAGAGGAACCCCAAGAATATAAGCACCCTGAAAATAGTAGCCCTAACTCTATAAACTATTATAAAGAAATAAGTCTGAGAATGTAACAATCATAAACCAGGATTTACTGTGACAAATAACTTTTGTCTTCTTCAAAACAGTTATCTCGAAGGGTTATGTGCTTATTCCAGTAACAATTTTCTTGGCTCAAACAGTTTGCACGCACACTCAGCAGCTCAGTGGTATCCAACTCTTCTGTGACCCCATGGACTATAGCCCACCAGGTTCCTCTGTCCATGGGATTTCCCAGGCAAAAGTACTGGAGTGGGTTGCCATTCCCCAGGGCCTCTTCCAGACCCAAGGATTGAACCTGTGTCTCCTGCATTGGCAGGTGGATTCTTTACCACTGAGCCACCTGGGAAGCCCAAGCAGGCACGCATGCTTACTCCACGAACACTTTCTTAGCTCAAATAGTTTGGGAAACTTCTCTTTCAGACTGTACCAGTGCTAAGGCACCGTTTTCAACATCTGCACTGCCAACTTTCTGAAAGCAATGCTAACCTGGATGTGTAAATTCTAGAGGACTGGCTTAGAAAAAAACTACAAAGTCACACTGTGGGTTCTTTCCTGACACTGCCTTGCACATGGCAGGTCTGCAGCTCTGTCACTGAACACATGAGGCAGGGGGTCTGGAGCTCTGGCTCTGCCTCCAACACTCACCAACTCTGGGTCACACAGATGAGAGAAGGAATATGGGCAGAGAATGATGAAAGGCTCCTTTCAGCCCTAATATTTTATTGTGCTTTGAGAGAATTAGTAAAATCCAATTTCAATCAAATAATCTGGGAATGACTATGGGGGACAGGTATGAAGAAACAACTTCTATCTTTTTATTGTTAGTGAAAGGCTGATGCCAATAATGCTGTAATGGAAGACAAAAAACAGTGAAGTGCTTCCGAGGTCAGAAGGAGTTTCCAGAGTATGGTAATGGGCTCAGAAGGGATATGTGTAGGGCATACCCAGCTTGCGGCAAGGCTTCGCCCACATGTGACCAAGACCTTGAGATGTCAGAGGAAAGGAGGCAAGGTTAAACACTGGGCACCAAACTGAATTAGGAGAAGTAGTTTTAGAAGTGCGGAAATCCACACAGCGTGGGTTCATGTTGTGCCAGAATCTCCAACTTGAGACCAAGAGCAACTCAAAGAAAGAAAGCAGGTAACTTTTACTCCAGCCTTTTGAGGAGGAGGTGGTAATGCGCAGCTGAGCTCCAGCGGAGCACAGTCTCTCATATTGTCTCTTCATCTGAATATCTCAGGAGGTAGCAATCTAATAACACACCAAGAATTCCAGTTTAATAAGTGATTTTTTCTTGTGGTTTGGCTCCTTGTCTGTATTTTTACTGAAGTATTTTAATTCACAGCATGAAAGACTTTCTTCCCCAAATTTTTTTTAGCTTATAAAAAAATTAATCTACTATCAAGATATCACCAAATGGTCCCTTCTTAGTTTTAATAAATATTTTACAATACCCCTGTTCATTCAACAAATATTTGAGCACATAAATGTGTCAGGCACTGGTGATACAGCAATAAAAAAGAAACAAACAAAAAAACACTGACTTAGTCCTGCCCTTCATGAGACACTAACGGTGCAGCTGGGGAAAGACACGACCATTAAGAGAGAAACATCAACGTCCACTGAGGCTGCGATAAGCACCGAAAGGGGCTCAGATACCATGAGCACACCTGGAATGGGCGCAAACGAGGGGCGGGGGAGATCAGGGGAGGAGGATGTTCCCTAGGAGGTTACAATTAAACTGAGACGAGGGGCCTCTCTGGTGGTCCAGTGGCTAGGCTTCTGCACTCCCAACACAGGGGGCCTGGGTTTGATCCCCAGTCGGGGAATTGGATCCCACATGCTGCAACTAAAGATCCCAGGTGCTAGAACTCAGATCTGGCGCAGTCAAATAAGTGTTTTTTAAAACTCAAAAAAACATGAAGTATCTATTTTAAAAAAAACAACATGAGAGTAATGGAAGAAAGAGCAAACTGGAGAGAAAAGAGGTGTCCAAGCAGAGGGCGCAGCCCCGGCCACGGCTGCACAGGAAGAAGAAACCTGGCTGTTGAGGAACTGAAATAAGACCAGTGTGGCCGGGTCATGAAGGTAGAGGAAGTGGAGTGTGAGGTGAGACTGAGCTGGTCCACAGGCCCTACAGGCCAAGTGAACGATTTTCTTTTTCCCTGGGAGCATGGGAATCCACTGCTGAGATCAGATTTCTGTTTCACAGCGGGCCCTGGCTACAGGGGAGGAAGCACATGTCCACGAGAGGAGCTAGGGCACAGCCCCCGCACGTCCTGTGGTTCTGCCGGCCTCCCCAGGATGGGTCACGGTCCCCGCAGGTCACAGACAGGCTTTAATGAAAAGAATCATTAACTAGGTACAGAGATATTAACTAGTCGCTGAAAAGTGAAACAGAGACAGAGAGAGAGAGTGAGAGCTATCACAGAGGTATCACAGAGATAGCAATGGCCCTGTGGCTGGGGAAGAAGGGAAGAGGCTCTGGGCAGGGGGCTCTGAGTGCATGCCAAGGCCTGGCGGGGAGGGGGCAGTGCAAGGAAGCTGGAATTGTTGGAAAACCTGGAGAGTGGATTCAGCTGCTGCTACAGGAAGGCCCTGCTGCCATCGCTGGGGCAGAGCTCAAGTGAGCCTCCTGGGAAGAGGAAGCAGACAGGAAGAAGCAAGTTCCTCCTTCCGCCTCTGGCCCTGTAGGCAACCTCTCATACTCCTGTTGGCACAGCCTCCCAAAGACCAAGGTGGCAAGCAGATATGAGGCTGGTAGAATCCCAGCTTTTACATCACAAAACAGAATACAGAAGAGTGGGTCTGGAGCTGAGAAACAGAATCTTAATATTAAAAAAAAAAATTACACACACACACACACAAGGGTCAAGCAAAACTTTCACCCAGCTTCTGTTCTTTTCCAACATGGCCAAATGACTCAGGAATCAAATATCAAACCTAGGACACCAGTGATTGTAAGACACACCAATGCTGTAGGTACCCCTCTGGTCAAACTGACAATGCCAAGTCTCCATGAATTGTAAGATGCATCCATATTTCAAAGATGTTAAAAGGTAAAGAAAAAATGCCCTATCAGAATTGACAAAACAGCTAAATATTCTTCAGCAATGTGTCAAATGTAATCAAAACAAGTCATTTCTCTAGAAAATTATTACTGAAGAAACATCCAAATAAAAGGAAAATATAGAAAACCAGGAGCTTTCAAAGGAATCTGCTTTTTCAGTTCTTTTGTATCTAACTTTTTATTTTGAGGTAACTGGGAGATTCACATGCAGTAAGAAATAACACAGATCCTGTATACGCTTCTCTCAGTCTCCTCCAAAGGTAAATCTTACGTAACTATGCCACAATATCACAACCAGGAAACTGACATTGATAAGATCCACCTACCTTATTAAGATTTCACCAGCTTTATAATGTACTCATTTGTGTGTGTGTGTGTTTCTGGGCAATCTGTCATGTGTGAATTCGAACCACCATCAACACATCATAGTCAAGATAATAGAACAGTGCCATTACAGGAATCCCTTGGGTTACCCTTTTACAGGCACAGCCATCTCCTGCCCCGACCAACACCTATTTACATTATTTTTAAAGAAAAAGACCTTATAAGTTATTCTATCATTTGTCATATTGAGTTTTTTTCCCATTTTTCAAGAGTGATTAAAGAACAAGATGGTTTGGATGAGCTATTCCTATGCAGCAGTACAATGCAAAGTAGATAAAGAAATCTTCAATTATGGACATCTTATTTTTCAAATAAGAGCTCTTTCCTAATCCGGTCACACACTCTCAGGCTCTCATCATCTCCTCCTGAATCACTGCAGAGTCGAATGCTAGCTGCTGTTATTATCACTGTGATAGTCAGTGGCCTGATTATGTCTCCCATGGTCCAGTTTTGCCACCCTCTGAAACATTTCCCACAGAGCAGCCAGAGGGATCCCCATAAAAATAAAATCCAGACATGTCATCTGCTTGCTTACAATCCCTCCATGGCTTTCGGGACGAGGCCTCATCTCCTTAGCCTGCCACTCAGGGCCCTTCAAGGCCTGGTACACACTTGCTAACCAGCCTCTCCAGGCCCAGGGCAGGAAGCCACTTGTTGCCACTCTTCTCTGGGCCACTCTGGGTGCTCTTTCCTCGGCAAAAACCTCGCTGATGGCTCTTCACTATAGATTTTACAACCCTTCACCATGTAGGCAATCTTTTTTTTTTTGGTAGTAAAATACACATAACATAAAATTCACCATTCTGAGGTACACAGTTCAGAGACATTAAGTACTTTATTCAATTTTAATGCAAATGTACTACTCTAGGCGCATCAGGCACTGAAGTACATAACAATTTTCCAACAAAGAGCAGAAGGAGATCAGAAGTTACAAATTATGAGAAGACGTAAAGTTTCATTTAATAGTAAGGGTTTTTTTTTCGGCCCGGGTTAAATAATTACTAAAAGTCAAGACCAGAGTTGTCCCATATGGTGGCTACGAGCCACAATAAATTAACGAAAATTAAAATACCATTTTAAAATTCGTTCCTCAGTCCCATCTCAAATGTTCAAGAGCTACGTGTGGCTCCTGGCTACCTGATGGGTAGCATAAGTATAAGTACATTTCTATCATCACGTGACGTTCTCCTGGACAGTACTGCTTCATACAACTTGAAAAAGAAATCAGAAACACCCGACTGGAAAGGCAAGGCACACAGGAAGGAGCAAAGCCGCAGCTACAAGGAAAGCTGACACATGCAGGAAGCATGCAGAAACCCAGTACACAGAGGCCACAAGCTTGGCCTGTGTCCACACTCAAAGGCCACAAAAACTCCAAGCTAATCTGTTCCCAAAGGTACACTTTGTTTCTGATAATCAATAAAAGAGATTCTTGATTAAAAAAAAACAAAAAAAAAACAATGCTGGCAATAAGGATACTAACGAAAGTGCTAACAGCAGTAGGTGCAGAGGCCGAAAACGGAAGGTGAAGCGAGGAGAGGTACTGAGGGGCTGCCGTGCGTGCCTCAGTGTGACAAGGGCCACGTTCACAGTCCTACAGACAGACCTCAGCTCGGGGACACGGTGGGCAGGGTGGTCCAGCCAGGGCTCAAGGTCACAGGTATTGGGGAGGTATCACAATTCCAACACAGGTCTGTATATTTCCCAGTGAGCTTGACCACTCCATGAGACTGCAGAAACTGCAGAGGCAGGCAACTTCAAAGCCGTGGGTGGCTGGGGCCTTAAGCACCCAGGGAAAAGACAGGAGCTAGTTCAGGATCAGCAGGGGCCAGTACAAAGGCCTTCGTCTTTCAGGCTAAATTTGAACTTGGTGAGGGACCATTGAAGGAGTCTACTAAGAAAAGTAAATGAAGTTTTAAATAACCAAATTGTTTTAGAAAGCTAACCTTTGAAGAGAAGGAAGGGGAAGAGACAGACCAAAGGACAGATGAGTTAGGTGGAGCACACGGTCCGATAAAGAGTAAGGCTGTGGGGTCAAACCCTACGCAACCTGGGGCACAGGGTGCCCCTCCCAAAGCCTCAGCTTCCTTACATCTCAGCTGGCGGCGGGTGGGGAGGTTGGCTCGGGAGAGGAGACATCTCCCTACAGTGTTTTATGGCAGGTGAGGAACTGGCCTCTGCGCACTGCTGCCAGAGTTCTGGTGACCCTGTTCCGCTGTCCTCTCTGGGTGGGCGACGGTCAGGACCACGCAGGTAAGGAGCTGCTACGGTCTCGGGCTGCCCCACTGGGACAGCCTGTCATACTGAGGCACGCACGGCACAGGCAACACACAGCCCAGCAGCCCAGAGGAGGGTGCAATCCTGGGCTTCCTAGTGACACAGGCCCTGAGGTTCCCCTTTTGGTTTAAAGGTCTGAGCTAGATTTAGGTTGTTTGCAAACTCAGAGACCGACAGCAAGTTTTGCGGTGAGGATTACATGTAAATCCATGTAAAGCATGTGAGGTGCCCAACACAGGTGGTGTTCTTAGGACGACTGAAATAGTTCAGAAGAAAAGAACCTGAACTAAAAGTCTCAGAAAGATACTCAGGACACAGTATCAACAGGGTTTGGTAGCTGACTCAATGTGGGAGGTAAGAAAAAAAGTGCAAGACAGTCATTTCCAACAAGGCTGATTTTGCTCCCCTGGCAACATATGGCGGTGCGTGGAGACACAATTTGATTGTCACCACTAAGGGGGCCAGGGTCCTAGCGGCATCAAGTGAGTTGAGGCCACAAACACTGCTAACACTCTACAATGCACAGGACAGTCCCCTCACCCAAAGAGTTTTGAGGTTTAGGAACTCTGGTTGAGGGAAATTTTCAGATTCCTAGACTAGGGTAACTGGTAGAGAATGGGCCATTAATCAAGAGAGAACATGCAGGAGGAAGACTGTGGATGCTGGGCTGGGGGCAGGGAGGCAAGAGATAAGGAGTTCAGTTTTGGGATATGGCAGCCCAGGTGCATCCAGATAAAGATGTTGAGCTAGGGCTTGGAAACTTATCAGAGCAACAGTGGAGCTGGTGACAAGGAGCAGGAGTTTTACAGGGCACAGGAGCCTGAGTCCCGGGAGCCATGAGTCTCTCCAGTGAGCGGGAAGAGAGGATGGCAAGAAACAAACCTAATGACCATGGAAGTCTTTGCAAACCAGAGCTTATTAGAAACTATTAGCTTGGCCAAGAAGGTTGTTCAGGTTTCTCATGACATCTTACAGGAAAACCCAAATGACCTTTTTGGCCACCCCGATACTTTCTCTTCTTTACTACTTAATTGATTTAAGGTCTAGGAAAGATGAGTAATCGAAAAATGTTACCAAGAGTATGTTAAATTATAGTTTCTATCCTCGCCTTTATTTAAGATTCTAACACTGCTTTCCCTGCAATGAAGAGGAATATTTAAGAAGTGGTCAGACTCTAGACTCACCTATTCATTTTAACCACTGAAAGCACAGCATAAAAAAAATGGGAGAAAATAATTGTGACCAAAGTATCAAATAGTTCTTAATGAATCTACAAGCAGAAATCGATTCACAAACTCCCTTATCAATTTTAAGCAAAGCCTGTCCAAGCCATGTACCTTCAAAGCTATTTTACAAAGATAAAACGCTGTACATTCAACAAACATTAACCTGCTCGCCTGGAAGGGGGTGGGGGTGAGATGGACAGGTTCCCCCACTGTCCATACTCAGAGAGGACATAACATTTTCATGCCTGCTGTCTCATCTCACTTGATTTGACCTGAGCCACAAAAATGTGACACAGATATTACAATCTCTGTTTTATAGTCGAAGAAGCATTTTCAAAGATTTTATGTGACCAGCCCAGGCTCAAACAACTAGTTAAATGGCAAGTAGAGATGACGTGTCCTGTGAAACCTGAGGGGCGGGAGGCAGGAGAGATGTCTGACCAAAGGACCCAACCTGTGCCTGCTTTTTGTATGAAAGTCAGAGCTGGTCCAAGAACAACAATAACAGTAACAACCACGTGTTTAACATCTATTAGTCCTTTACCCCTTAAAACTATGGGATTGGAACTATGTGAGAAAACTGAAACTCAGAGACTTTAAGTAAATGACAAAGTTTTTACACACAAGAGGCAGATCTGAGGCCTGATGCCAAGCCCACGTTCTTAAACTTTTTCTTTTGCTAAATACTGAATTTTCCCTATTACTTTGGTGAGACAAAGATCTGGGTTTTTTCTTGCCAGACAAACGACTACATGTCCTGAGGGGCTGGAGGAACGAAAGCTGGTTTTCTTTACTGTGCTTACTCTCTGTTCAGTATATGGTTTGAATGGAAAGGGGCAGGTGCAAGCTCTTTAAAAGCTTCTGTGCCGGAGAACTTGGTGGGGAAGTAAATGTTCCGAAGGAAGGCTGCCCCAAGAACAGGCTGCCATCAACCTTGACTAGGATAAATCGGACTCTCCTGGTCAACCACTCACATTCTGAAGTCTTATCAACAAGAGATTAGGGACAATAAAATTAAATGGCTGACATGTTGAAAGAGAACCTAATGTGGGAAACATTTTCCATCTGGCTCAGTTACTCACATGCCAGGAAAAAATGAAATGAAGGAGATGGGCATACTGCTACTTTGTTAAAAATGTGAATATGCTTCCACATGCCCATAAAAACCCCTTCAGCAGAGTCTTGAGACACAATGTCACGTCTGCAGTGGCAGGAGCCTCCTCACTGCCAGAGACACGAGACAGACAAGGATCACTGGGCCTGCCTTTCCCTTCTCCGTTTCCAGCATCTCTAAGCTACAAATAATTCAAAACATGTGCAAAAATAAGTATTTGGTGCTGAGTTACTTTTTGGATAGAGACTTGACATCTTTTTCTACTCTTAAAAACGAGAAAATTTCTGAGAGTAACTTTTTAAAAGTTTTTAAATTTTTTATTATTAAACATTTAGTACACACAAAAGAATATCCACGTACCCAGTACTCAGCTGAAGACTAGAGCCCCTGGTACCTTCTGTGACCTCACCTTTTCCCATCCTAAGAGGTAACTATCCCTCAGTGGATGTTTACCACCCCCTTCCTATACCACATAATGCCTAAACAATAACCTAATAAATATATTTGAGTTTCACTTCAGTTCAGTTGCTCAGATCAGATCAGTCGCTCAGTCGTGTCCGACTCTTTGCGACCCCATGAATCGCAGCACGCCAGGCCTCCCTGTCCATCAACAACTCCCGGAGGTCACTCAGACTCACATCCATCGAGTCAGTGATGCCATCCAGCCATCTCATCCTCTGTCATCCCCTTCTCCTCTTGCCCTCAATCCCTCCCAGCATCAGAGTCTTTTCCAATGAGTCAACTCTTCGCATGAGGTGGCCAAAGGACTGGAGTTTCAGCTTTAGCATCATTCCTTCCAAAGAAATCCCCGGGCTGATCTCCTTCAGAATGGACCGGTTGGATCTTCTTGCAGTCCAAGGGACTCTCAAGAGTCTTCTGCAACACCACAGTTCAAAAGCATCAATTCTTCGGCACTCAGCTTTCTTTATAGTCCAACTCTCACATCCATACATGACCACTGGAAAAACCATAGCCTTGACTAGACGGACCTTGTTGACAAAGTGATGTCTCTGCTTTTTAATATGCTGTCTAGGTTGGTCATAACTTTCCTTCCAAGGAGTAAGCATCTTTTAATTTCATGGCTGCAATCACCATCTGCAGTGATTTTGGAGCCCAGAAACTCACCCACTGTTTCCCCATCTATTTGCCATGAAGTGATGGGACTGGATGCCATGATCTTAGTTTTCTGAATGTTGAGCTTTAAGCCAACCTTTTCACTCTCTTCTTTCACTTTCATCAAGAGGCTCTTTAATTCTTCTTCACTTTCTGCCATAAGGGTGGTGTCATCTGCACATGTGAGGTTATTGATATTTCTCCCAGCAATCTTGATTCCAGCTTGTGCTTCCTCCAGCCCAGCATTTCTCACGATGTATTCTGTACTATATACATTGTCAATTTTATAAGTGGAATCGTGCCACTTTATTCTTTTGGGGACTTGCTTTTCCCATTCAACACAATATTCCTGAAATACACTGACAAATTTGTTACACCGTGTTACAGTTTATTCACATAAGTGTTGTGCAGAATTCCCCTGTTAATATACCACAATGTGGTTGTGTTTTTTTAACGTATTATCTGTTTCCCTTCTAACATTTCAGTTTTCCAGCTTTCACTACTGCACACAATGCTGCCATAAATATCCTGCAACATGCCTCCTATACAAGCATATGCAAGAGTTCTTCAGTGGGCAGAGGTTCCTGTCCACACAGTGCAGTGCGGGCTCACAGCGTGTCCAGGTTTTCCAACTTCGCTGGATACTGCTACACTGCTTCCAAAGTAGTTACTGAAACTTATACTCATATCAGGACAATATAAAAAATTGTCATTGTCCCACATCCTCACCAGTTTTGGGGTTTTAAAATCTTAATTTTTGCTAATTGGATAAGTACAAAATCTTATCACCTTGTGGTTTAACTTCCATTTCCTTGATTACTAAGTTGAATTTTCCCCTATATCTATGGTACATTTGCATTTTTCTCTATGTGAAATTCTTTTTTTCTACTAGGTCTTATTGGTTTGTAGAAGTTCTTTATGTATTCTGGACTCAAATCCTTTGCTGATCATATGTGCTGAAGATATTTTCTCCTAGTTTGTCTCTTACTTTCACTATAATGTCATTTGATGAATGTAAGGTCTTAATTACGATTAACATGAATGTATCAACTTTTTTCATTCATAATTTTTGCTTTTAGCATTGTGATTAAAACATCCCTGGTCCTAAGATCAGAAATATTTGTTTCTAGATGTATCAAATCTTTTTATATTTAACTGAATCCATTTGGTATTTATTTTTGTATATAGTGTCTGACTTGATTCTTACACACACGGGGAAGAGGGTGATGTGAAGGTGGACGGAGCGATGGGAATGACGCACCTATAAGCCAAGAAATGCCAAGGATTGCCAGGCAATACCAGAAGCTCAGAAAAGGTTAAGAAAAGACTCATCCCGAGTGCCTTTTAGAGGGAGCCTAGAGCGAGCTTCCTTGGTGGCTCAAATGGTAAAGAATCCGTCTACAATGCAGGGGATCCCATGTTCAATCTCTGAGTTGGGAAGATCCTCTGGAGAAGGGTATGGTAACCCACTCCAGTATTCTTGCCTGAAAAATTCCATGGACAGAGCCTGGCAGGTTACAGTCCATGGGGTCGCAAAGTCAGACACAACTGAGCAACAACACTTTGACTTTTCAGAGCCTAGCGCAGGCTTCCCAGGTGGTTGTGGTGGTGGTAAAGAATCCATCTGCCATGCAGGAGACGAGGATTCGATCCCTAGGTTGGGAAGATTCCCTAGAGTACGAAATGGCATCCCACCCCAATATTCTTGAATGGATATTTCCACAGGCAAAGGAGACTGTGGAAACAGTTGGATACAACTCAACACATACACACAGAGCCCAGAGTAAAAGCCTGGCCCTGCCAATACCTTGACTTTGGGTTTCTAGCTTCTAGGGCTATAGGAGTATAAATTTCTGATGTTATAAATCACACAGATTGTGGTATGTTGTTAAGGCAGCCTCGGAGACTAATAATCACATAGAGCGTCCCAGCACCATTTGTTGAAAAGTCCATCCTTTCCTGCTAATGTGCCGTGTCAACTGTTGCCTCTCCCCACTGATTATAGACTGGTGAGGCCAGTTCTATCATAGATTCCACACACGCATGGTGGTCTGAGTCTAGGCTTTCCACTCTGATCCACTGATCCATCTCTAACCCTGCATCTCTTCAAGGCCGCACTCACTACTACAGGCTCACCGGAAGTCCTACTATCTAATTGGGTTAGGGCTTCCCTGATAGATCAGTCGGCAAAGAATCTGCCTGCAATGCGGGAGACCTGGGTTCAATCCCTAGGTTGGGAAGATCCCCTGGAGAAGAGAAAGGCTACCAACTCCAATATCCTGGCCTGGAGAATTCCATGGACTTCATCATCACAAAGACCTGGACACAACTAAGCGCCTTTCACTTTCTACATGTTATTCCTGTCCTTTCTCCCATATAAATTTCAAAACTGGTTTACTGCTTTTACAAAAATTACTGGGATTTTTATTGGAATTGCTTTGGATTTAAATGCTAATATGCAGAGAAATGATATCTTTAAATTACTGAGCCTTCTCAGCCAATGATCATGACAGAGCTCTGTGCTTATTTACATCTTCATATCTAATATAAACTTACATTTTCTTCCATGGAGATCTTGTGAGGTTTAGCTCCAAATTTCTTATATTTTCTGTTACTATTGTAATAATACTTTCAAGGATTATATTCTCAAACAAGGAGTCACTTAAAAGAGATGAAACTGCTGATCTTTCAAAATGGTTCTGCTGCTGCTGCTGCTAAGTCGCTTCAGTCGTGTCTGACTCTGTGCGACACCATAGACGGCAGCCCACCAGGCTCCCCCATCCCTGGGATTCTCCAGGCAAGAATACTGGAGTGGGTTGCCATTTCCTTCTCCAATGCATGAAAGTGAAAAGTGAAAGTGAAGTCGCTCAGTCGTGTCTGACTCTCAGCGACCCCATGGACTGGAGCCTACCAGGATCCTCCGTCCATGGGATTCTCCAGGCATAAGTACTGGGGTGGGGTGCCATTGCCTTCCCCGCAAAATGGTTCTAATGGCCAGTAACTTCTTGAATGAGCATCTCATACAGAAGTCAGACATTTTAATAACCATGTGTGTGTGCTCAGTCACTCAGTCGTGTCTAACTCTCTGTGACCCCATGAACTGTAACCCGCCAGGCTCCTCTGTCCATGGAACTTTTCAGGCAAGAATACTGAAGCAGGTTGCCACTTCCTACTCCAAAGCATCTTCACGACCCAGGGATGGAACCTGTATCTCCTGCATTGGCAGGTGGATTCTTTACCACTGTGCCACCTGGGGAGCCCCTTGATAACCACATTAATATCTAATATTTCAGTGCTCATTATGTATTGACACTAACCTAAATATGTAACCATCACACCTCTGAGGTAAATCCTGTTAACCTCATCCTACACTTGAGGAAACTGGTTTAAAGTGGCAAGGACCCAAGGAGGTACTTTGGAACCAGAAACCAGTATTTGATTCCACTGCAAAATCTCTTAAATACTATTGTACTATCCCTATATATTGTAATAGATGAGAAGAATAAAATCCAACTTAATGTCAGAATCCAATTATTAGTTCCTAATAATCAAAGTCCCATGAGGCTGCCCAAATTCACTTGATGAGTTCTCTAAATCATAATAGTGTTGACATTATTATAGGTTCAAAACCACTTTTCTGATTTAGAAGAAAATCCTATAGAGGATACATTTCTAACCATTTAAGATAATTATATCTAAAAAACAAATAGATAATTGGTAAACTGAGAATGTCACAAAAGCTAGTATTTCTGTTTGTTAACAATGGTAACTTTCAAATAATTATTCAATTACTTAAAAAAATTCTCAATGCTTTAATGTCAACTGTCACACTAATGAGTCACTATAAAGATTCAGTAATGAACCTCACTAGGATCCTCAAGCTTCTAGGCTGGTGACCATTACTGTGGGCAAACCAACACAACTAATCTTGTGATTTTAGTAATCCTGTTAATACATTATGTGTAAATGCTTTCTTAATATATACGTCACAGAATCAGCATATCTAGAGTACCAGTAAACTTCTGGCCTCTAGTCGACACCAAAGAATCCTAGGCAGTTGCTGCTGCTAAGTCGTGTCAGTCGTGTCTGACTCTGTGCGACCCCATAGACGGCAGCCCACCAGGCCCCGTCGTCCCTGGGATTCTCCAGGCAAGAACACTGGAGTGGGTTGCCATTTCCTTCTCCAATGCATCAAAGTGAAAAGTGAGAGTGAAGTCGCTCAGTTGTGTCCAACTCTTAGTGACCCCATAGACTGCAGCCTAGCAGGCTCCTCTGTCCATGGGTTTCTCCAGGTGAGAGTACTGGAGTGGGGTTGCCATTGCCTTCTCTGATCCTAGGCAGTACTGATGCATAAAAACATGATCTCACCTAATATTAACAAATAATCTGTGAATGGTATCTATTTATTTACACTTGTTTGCCTACTATAATGCTACAAATATTATTCATTATTCTATCAAGCACTTGGGACCATCATTGAACAAAACAGACAAGAAATACTGACAATTTCCCCTATGCGAACAAGCCAACCAACAGAACTGGGCTTAGCACACTCCCCTGTGGCTCAGGAGTGGCTAGGAACAGCTAATCAGACTACTAAATCACATCTGTGGGATACACCTGAAATGAATATCATCGTCAAAATTAACCTATGCTGGGGAAAGTGCCCTCTGCTACCTGCTTGTCTACCATTTTCAGAAAGGAAAAACTGAACAGTTCTGTTTTTTAAGACAGAAATGCATCCATATTTTCAAAATAACAACTGCCAAGAGTCTTCCTAATATCAATAATTTCACTGGATAAATGAAAATAAAAATTAGAAAGCAATTACATTTTTGCTATGCCCATTTCAGTGAATTATTGGTATCCCGACAAAAACAATTGGCAACTTATTAAAAATAGAAAAAAAGCAGCAGCAGTGGCTGCTGAGAACAATAGCAGGTGGTACAAATACAGCAGGGCTCCCTGATAGCCACAGGCAGCTGGGCAGTTACCAGAGTCAATTACTCTCACAGAAGAGCATCCATGAGGCCGAGCAGCCCCCTGGTCAGTTACACATGTTACCGTTCAGAGATTTAACCTGCTTACAAACAATGGTGCAGGCATTAAAACCCAAGCTCCCTGGACTGTGAAGAAGGCTGAGCACCGAAGAATTGATGCTTTTGAACTGTGGTGTTGGAGAAGACTCTTGAGAGTCCCTTGGACCGCAAGGAGATCCAACCAGTCCATTCTGAAGGAGATCAGCCCGGGGATTTCTTTGGAAGGAATGATGCTAAAGCTGAAACTCCAGTCCTTTGGCCACCTCATGCGAAGAGTTGACTCATTGGAGAAGACTCTGATGCTGGGAGGGATTGGGGGCAGGAGGAGAAGGGGACGACAGAGGATGAGATGGCTGGATGGCATCACTGACTCGATGGATGTGAGTCTGAGTGACCTCCGGGAGTTGTTGATGGACAGGGAGGCCTGGCGTGCTGCGATTCATGGGGTCGCAAAGAGTCGGACACGACTGAGCGACTGATCTGATCTGATCTGAACTTGGTAGTTTTCTGAATGCAGTGGGGCAGAAGAAGCAGAAGGGCAGGTCAACAGCCAGGAAAAAGATACACTGCTTCGGCTCTGCTTGTCCTGGAGAATCCAAAGTGGTGGTAGGTGAACCTGGAATGACTGGCCCTGGACACTAGGCAGAGCAAACCCACAAAGAGGAAAAGAATTGAACCTGCATGCCAAGTTTACCTTCTGACTCATGAATAAATATAGGATTGAATGAAATTTGCAAGCTCATGAAAAAGGTCCTGCCCCATAACTCCTTCTAATGAAACAATAAAGAACTCACAGAGTCTAAACACAGTACAGATGCTCTGTATGGAAATTAGAAAGACAAAATATTCATACCCTCTAAAACTCTAAAGAGATGTGACAAACATAAAGATACAGGGTTAAGTATTTTGCGCAAAACTTTGCATTATAATGACTCTTCCTTTCTTCTCCTTTCTTTTCTTTTTCAATTCTCTTTCATTTATTGAGGGGCTGGTAGGTGTGAGAAATAAAAGGCTAAAGAAGGCGATGCTAGTTGGATGGAAGGAGGACAAGAAGGAAAAGTGGGGAAGGAAAGGAAACATGAGATAGACACTTTAAGGAGAGACAGGATAGAGGTCCAAGTCACGGCTGGCCACTAGACTTCCAACCCTGCAACTAACAGCTCTTCTGGATTCTAGGTCATGGCAGCCTGTGGAATGCTGCAGACAGAATTTTCAGTGATTTCTGAAGGTACTTCTCAGCTGCACATGGCAATGGGCTCTGTAGAAATGGAATCAAAAGATAAAGCTGCAAAAGCTGAAGGCCTCAACTGCACAAGACTGTCCTGATGACTGAACTCAAGACTTATATCAAGAAACGAAGAGGATATAAGCTCTCAGATTTTCATCTTAAATGTAAAATTTATTGTAATTTTAAGCTCTTCCATAAGTGGCATTTATCAAAGTAATTATTAAAGAGTTTCTTGGACTGTGGAAAACAGTATGAAAGTTACTCAAAACAGTACAATCCAGCGATCCCACTCTTGGACATATATCCAGACAAGACTATAATTCAAAAAGACACAAGTACCCCTATGTTCATAGCAGCACTATTCACAACAGTCAAGACATGGAAACAACCTGAATGTCCATCAACAGATGGATAAAGATGAATGGATAGAGATGTGGTACCACAGCAGAATATCACTCAACCATAAAAGGAATGAAATAACGCCACTTGCAGCAACAAACGAACCTACAAAACAGAATCATGGACACAGAGAACAGATGGCGGCCAAACGGGAGAGGCTGCCCAGAGGGAGGCCGGGGTGGGAGGCTGGGGCTGGCAGAGGTAAGCTGTTACACACACAACGGGTAAACAACAAGATCCTACTCTACAGCACAGATAAGTGTATTCAATACTATGATAAACCAGAATGGAAAAGAATAGAAAACAAGAATGTTATATACCTGTATAACCAAATCACACTGCTGTACAGCAAAGATTAACACAACACTGTAGATTGACTATACTTCAATAAAAAAATACTGAGGAAAAAAAGAGTTTACTGGGTGATTTCCCCAAGTCTGTTCTATTACATTTTTGCATCCTTATGACATACCTGGAAGAGGTTAAAGTAGAAGCAAAGAGTACTCTCATGTAGCTGACTTCTGCTAGGGAAGGGCTAGTGGTGGGACATGGATCAATGGAAAGAGGAAGGTGGGGCATACACTCAGAAGCAAGGCTGATGGGAATCCAGTAAGGGGGCGAGTCAGACCCTAGGCAGTGGGGAAAACTTGGCATGTTGTGACATGTGAGGTCTTTGTGATGCACTAAAGTGTCTTGACACGGGGCTGGGAAATACCAATGCTTAGGACCATGAATGTGTTTTGTTTGAACTATCTGTGAAGTGTGCTCAGTAACGCTGAGAACACCACGAATCAGTTCTCTCTAAACTTTCTCATTAGAAAAGACAGGAGAAGTGGACGACAGAGGATGAGATGGTTGGATGGCATCACTGACTCAATGGACATGAGTTTGAGCATGCTCCGGGAGTTGGTGATGGACAGTGAAGCCTGGTGTGCTGCAGTCCATGGGATCGCAAAGAGTCAGACACAACTGAGTGACTGAACTGAACTGAAAATATTCAACAAGACAGGTTGATAATCAGTGGCCAGCATTTTGGGGAACCTGTTGCTAAGCTAACATGAACCTTCAAGACTGAAACCCATTCAACACAGACCTTGGCCTCATCAAAGTCCAAGGCAATAGGCTCTGATGTCCTCCTCACTAAATTCAGAAGTATTTTAGATCAAAACATCAGTGAAAACCTGGGCGAGGAGAGGTTAGCAAGACAAGACAGTAAGAGAGTGAGGAAAGACAGGATGTCCTCCTCCCCCTGGTCCCGCGTTCCTGCAATTATCCCCCCTACTCAGTCCGTCCACTCCTGTTCCGATTCCAGCAGGCATTCTGCATACGGGCCCCTTTAACACATCTGCAAGAACTTGAGCTCTGTATGGGCCAGTGACACAGAGGAAAGATTTTGGTCTTTGCAAAGCTAACAGGGTGATTATCTGGCCTTGTGGGCTCTGTATCTCCAAACTGAGAAATAAATCATTTGCTATTGAAGCACTACATAAATCAGATTCATCTTTAAGAAATGGGTTTGTCTCCTTTTGAAAGATACACTCTCTTCTGTTTCAGTTTTCAAGCGTATCTTCCATCCTATATGAGTTCATGAATACTCATCAGGAGCAATGGTTTACTTACATTCCTTCATGGAGCAGAGGAAAATCACAATCTAGTCACAATTATAATATCCTAAAAATAAATTATTTGATTCTTTCAAACGCGAAAAGTGACAAGCGAAAACATTCTTGTTAAAACTCATAACAGAAAGTTGGTCATTTGCAAATACGTCTGCCAGAAGCAAAAAGAAAAACAAAAATAAAAAGGGTGGATCCAGAGAGTCATTTAGTAAGTTTTAAAAGCCTATTCTAGTTTTTAAAGCATCGCTTGAAGCAGAGTATAGAGAAATATAAACATCAAATTAAACTACTTTAACTAGAGCAAACAGCAATTCTCTTGACTTTCAAAATTCATCAGGCAAAGTTTTCAAAACCTCATCTATAACACCACACAGCTACTACAGGGGGGGCAAGGACTATGCCTTTTGATTGCTAGGAATGCAATGTGGCCAGCATACCATATATACATTCAATATAATCTACTATGTATGATAAATACATTCATTCATACATAAATAAAATGCCTAGAAGAATATGCATTAGTTGCTAACAGTGGTATCTCTAGGGAATTGGATTGGGGAGGTGGGTACATGGGAGCTAAGTCATTTCAGTCACGTCCAACTCCTTGTGACCCCATGGACTGTAGCCTGCCAGGCTCCTATGTCCATGGGATTCTCCAGGCAAGAATACTGGAGTGGGTTACCATGCCCTCCTCCAGGGGATCTTCTGGACCCAGGGACTGAACCCAGGTCTCTGTCTTATGCATTGGCAGGAAGGTTCTTTACCACCTGGGAAGCCCGACTGGGGAGAAGCAGTGTTTAAGAAATGGGGGACTTCTAATTCTATGTACTTCTCACAATTTAAGAGAGAAATACATAAAATTACATACTTCTAAGAGTATTATTTTTAAAGTTCTTTTAAAATTTTAAAACAATCTCAAATGGATAGAAAAGTTGCATGTATCATACAAAGAGCTCATTCTCCCAGAACCATTGAGAGTAAGTTGTCAATCTCATGCTTCATCACTTCTAATACTTCAATGTGTTTTTCTTAATAAAATAAAATCTCTTATGTAACTAAAATACAGCTATCAAAATCAGGAAGTTAACGCTACAGGCTCCATTCAGGTTTTGCTCTTATCCCAGCAATGATCTTTTAAAATAAAAGGTTCCAGGTCAGCTCTTTTTAGTCTCCTTCAGTTTGAAATAGTTCCTCGTCACCTTGCTTTGACGTTCATGGACCTTGAACTTTTAAAGATGATCACAGTCCACTCATTTTATGGACTGTCTCTCAAACTGGGCCTATCCAATGTTTCCTCATGATTAGATTCAGGCTATCCATCTTGGCACAAGTACCACCAGTGCAATATCACATCCTACCAGGCGACACAATCTCTATCTGTCCTACTGCTGGTCATGTTCACTCAGGTCACTTGGTTAAGGCAGGATCTGCCATGCTTCTTCACGTAAAGTTACTCTTTTCTCCCCTTTGTTTCATTAAGTATTTTGAGGGGAGGCACTTTAAAATTTAAATAAGCCATTTTGAATTTATTCATTAGTCCATACACAGGTTTTATTGCAAAGTATGTGAAATTGTAAGAACCTTCAGTTCTCTCTTTTATTCAGTAGATTTTAACTAATGACTATCACTTCTGAAATTCTGATGATCAATTTACCCCACATTTGGCCAGTGGGAGCTCCTTCAAACTGGCATTCGTGTCCTACTGAAATACCTGCAGCATCCTTGAAGACTTCTTTGCACATGGTATTCCAGGTTCATTTCAAACTTCTCTGCTCTAATCCTATAATCAGCCATTTGTCCAAGAAGCTGGGGCTTCTTGTAGTGGAAAATCGTATTAAGAAGCCAAGATCTGAGCCTGTGATGAATTCATTGCCTCTGAGGTATTGCTGCTCCCAGGCACCCTCACCCTCTTTATGGACAAAGAAATGTAGGCACATATGTATGCGTATAAATACACATGCATGAATTTTACATCTGTAATCTCTCTCTCTATATATGTATCAATATTTTTTAAAATTCATGAGTTCACATTAATACATCCAATCTTAACTTCACAAGATTCATTCCAGTTTTCTCCCTTTCAATATCTGTAACTCCCGTCTCCAACAGAGTTGCTAGCTCCCATTATACTTAACATACATCTGTAGCTGATCAATCCTCCCCCTGTAATATTTAACCAGTCTCCCAGTGCTGCCACCCCAACCTCACTGCGTGCCCTTCTCACCTGTCTTCAGGTCCAACACACCACATCAGACCCTCCCTGCTTGTGAAGGCCTCCGCATCCTACTTGGGCTCTGACACCCTAACCAGGTCAGCTATCTTCTCTGTTTACCTAAGAGGCTTTAGGACTGAATTGTTCAAGAAGGATAAGAAGAAAAACACTTCTAAAAATTCAGTGTAAAAAAATATTTCTTAAAAAAAGTACCCATTGAGTTGGTACTTGTAGTAATTCAGACGGGCAAGTTAAAGTTCACTTTTACATCATCTCTGAAGAACAGGTTTGTTAAGTAAATTAATAGTGTAAACAGGCTTGTAACCCAGATGTTTAACCTACTTAAGAAAAGTAATTGTTTTCAAGCACTCTAAAATCACTGGGCATGTACTTGCCTTTAATTACTGTCTAATTACAAATGATTTCTATTTTCTTCATTATAGCTTTGATAAGTCCTCTATTTGATTACACTTTAAGAATTACTACTTAAGCTCAATACAGTTAAGATCCTTTTGAAAATGTCTCTTTATTAATCAATTTGGCTTTTCAATTAATCATTTGAGATAAAGTTTTTAACTACTCAGTAATTTCTCTTTCCAGTTAATGTATCACGCTGCTCAAAAAGAAAAATGCCTTTCAGTGGCCGTCCGGGACTGCGCCCTCAAAGACCTCCTGCCTCGCACGTCATCAGTACTGGCCTCTCTGTCCTCATCATGATTTATCAGTGCAGTGCTGAGGATTCTCATAAAGCCATCAGTTTCCATCATTTGAGCACGTATTTTAAGACACTTCACTTTATAAAACCGAGGTTTACCATCAATTAACAAATTATTCTGTGCTGCTACTGAGAAGGCTTGGGGAGAGAGTACATTCTGGAATCAGAGCCCTAGCTCCTCTACTTTCTTGTTTAGTAGTCTCAGATCAGACACTAAGCTTCGTGCCCACATCTTTCTTATGAAGATAGAACTCCACTTCTTCAGGTTGTGCTGAGGACTCAATGGGATCATGAGAAGTACTTGCTATATAATAGGTACTTATTGAATGTGAGGACCCCACAAGAGACTCCTGGAAAAACTCAGTATGATTCAGACCAGTGTTTTCCAGTTTGGTCACACAAACCTCAGAGAGAATCTACAAAAGAACATGGGTCCTAAGCACTAGTTTAACGTGTGTCTGCCTATCACTGCCCCTGACCAAAACAAAGAAACATGGAAAAAAAACAGTAAGAATTCCATGATTCAAAAACAAGCAATGACTTTATCCTTTACCCAAGAGAATAGTATCAATATTCAGAGGGAGAAGAAATGAGAAATAAATAGGCTATGTTTTCTACTTTTGACTTCCAAATAAAGCTGCCAATTAGTCTTCAGATCAGATCAATCACTCAGTCGTGTCCGACTCTTTGCGACCCCATGAACTATAGCACGCCAGGCCTCCCTGTCCATCACCAGCTCCCGGAGGTCACCCAGACTCACACCCATCAAGTCAGTGATGCCATCCAGCCATCTCATCCTCTGTCGTCCCCTTCTCCTCCTGCCCTCAATCCCGCCCAGCATCAGAGTCTTCTCCAATGAGTCAACTCTTCGCATGAGGTGGCCAAAATACTGGAGTTTCAGCTTTAGCATCATTCCTTCCAAAGAAATTCCAGGATTGATCTCCTTCAGAATGGACTGGTTGGATCTCCTTGCAGTCCAAGGGACTCTCAAGAGTCTTCTCCAACACCACAGTTCAAAAGCATCAATTCTTCGGCGCTCAGCCTTCTTCACAGTCCAGCTCTCACATCCATACATGACCACAGGAAAGACCATAGCCTTGACTAGGCAAACCTTTGTTGGTAAAGTAATGTCTCTGCTTTTGAATATGCTATCTAGGTTGGTCATAACTTTCCTTCCAAGGAGTAAGCGTCTTTTAATTTCATGGCTGCAGTCACCATCTGCAGTGATTTTGGAGCCCAGAAAAACAAAGTCTGACACTGTTTCCACTGTTTACCCATCTATTTCCCATGCAGTGATGGGACCAGATGCCATGATCTTCATTTTCTGAATGTTGAGCTTTAAGCCAACCCTTTCACTCTCCACTTTCACTTTCATCAAGAGGCTTTTTAGCCCCTCTTCACTTTCTGCCATAAAAGAGTGGTGTCATCTGCATATCTGAGGTTATTGATATTTCTCCCGGCAATCTTGATTCCAACTTGTGTTTCTTCCAGTCCAGCATTTCTCATGATGTACTCTGCATATAAGTTAAATAAACATGGTGACAATATGCAGCCTTGACGTACTCCTTTTCCTATTTGGAACCAGTCTGTTAGAAACCCCAACTAATCCTGGCCTGAGGGCACTGGGGCCACTATCTCAGGGATGGGTTATTTATTTACTTGTTTGTTCTGCCTAACCAGCTCTGTCAAGTACCAGTGACTAAATATTAGGATTTAATATCTGATGAGAGAAGATTCCATCACTAAAAATGAAGTGGAGGTAAGCAGTTGGGTTCTCTTTTTTAATTTTATATATCTATTTTTATGTTTGCCTACACTGGGTCTTCACTGCTGCATGCAGGGGCTACTCTAGTTGTGGCACCTGGGCTTCTCATTGGGTTGGCTTCTCTTATTGCGGAGCATGGGCTCTAGAACACAAGCTTAGAAGCTGCGGCACATGGGCTCAGTTGCTCCTCAGAATGTTGGATCTTCCCAGATTAGGGATTGAACCTGTGTCCCTTGCACGGACAGGTAGGTTCTTAACCACTGGACCATCAGGGAAGTACAGAAGTAAGCAGTTTTAAAAACCAAAGGTGTTAATAATGTGATGCAGTATGGGCATTCTAGCAGTGTTGGGGGAAAAAAAAAGGACAAAAATGCTTACCTCAAACAGTGAACCAAGCAGAAGTACAGAAGTCCCTGCAAGTTAAGGCATGACCTCCATAGAAAATACCAAGATAAGGAGTGAACCTAAATATTGTCTGGGGTCGCAAAGAGTCGGACACGACTGAGCAACTGAACTGAACTAAATACTGTCAGCTAACAGTGCCAGATGGATCTGTCCTGTGCATTCGATATTTGAAATATCAGCCATGATATTAAAAGATGCTTACTCCTTGGAAGGAAAGTTATGACCAACCTAGACAGCATGTTGAAAAGCAGAGACATTACTTTACCAACAAAGGTTCGCCTAGTCAAGGCCATGGTCTTTCCTGTGGTCATGTATGGATGTGAGAGCTGGACTGTGAAGAAGGCTGAGCGCCGAAGAATTGATGCTTTTGAACTGTGGTGTTGGAGAAGACTCTTGAGAGTCCCTTGGACTGCAAGGAGATCCAACCAGTCCATTCTGAAAGAGATCAATCCTGGAATTTCTTTGGAAGGAATGATGCTGAAGCTGAAACTCCAGTACTTTGGCCACCTTATGCGAAGAGTTGACTCATTGGAGAAGACTCCGATGCTGGGAGGGATTGGGGGCAGGAGGAGAAGGGGACGACAGAGGATGAGGTGGCTGGATGGCATCACTGACTCGATGGATGTGAGTCAGGAGTTGTTGATGGACAGGGAGGCCTGGCGTGCTGTGATTCATGGGGTCGCGAAGAGTCGGACACGACTGAGCGACTGAACTGAACTGAAGCTTTTCTGGCATGTAAAAGTTGTGGTTTTGGTGTTTTGTTTTTTAATCATGAAAATTTGTTTACCATGAAGGGATGGAGGATATAGTGACCTTCCTTCCAAACTGCTTTGAGAACAAAGTTAACATCTTTTAACCAAGATGTTAAAAAAATGGAAACAAAACGCTAAGGTACCACGAATATACACTGCTGTCTCTACAAATGATTCTTCATACAAGAGGATAAAGTTGTCTACATGCTTCATCTGCAAAGCTTCTGTGCTTCCAAATGGCTTCTAAGCAAAGGTCAAAATGTCTCTCCCAACCCCAGGTCTGCAGAGAGCCTAGACTCTGAGTCACCTGTCACAGCCTGAGACACAGGCGGAGGGCACAGGACCAGGGGCCTAATTCCTTACCCAACAGGAGTCCAACACTGAAAACACAAGGGGACTCGCCCCAGGAAGAGAACGCATTCTCGTTTGTCAAACTCAGAAATATGACCCCCCCACCCCCACCCCGCAACCACTGTAAAAGCTGCAAGAGGCAATATAGTCAGATCCCCCTCCTTTCAGCCACGCTTCTCTTCAGTCTCTCCGCCCTTCAAACGGGTGGAAGTGCCAGCTGCTCGGGCTCTTGTGTTTAGTTGGGGGAGGACAGGTAAATTGAGAAGGTGCTACAGCCCAAAGAACTCAAGACTGATCTGCATTTAAAGTCTTCTCGGTGAAATAGTCTTTTTTTCCTATTCAAAGATGTTTAGGCATGAGCAAGGCAGGTGGGAAAAATAGAGAGTTCTATAGAAAATATAATGTTGCGTAAAATGCACTTAAAAGGCAGGGAACAGTTCACAGGTCCCTTTCATGCCACTTCAAAAGATTCCTGCTACAAGGCCAGGCAGGATGGTTCAGCAACTTCAGGAAACTTCCGTGAAGCCATTTGGCCTGGGAGAAGTGGTCACGTCTGGTTTCCCCCCAAGGCAGTCAGGGTTAGCGCTCAAGCACACAAACTCAGCAGCCAAGGCTGTCAGGATCCCTTCCCACCTGTGCAGCTTTGGGCACGATACTTAACATCTCTGTAGTTAGCTCTACCACGGTCATGAAGATTAAATGCTAATGTATATAAAGCACTTCAAAGCACAAAGAAAGTATTATTTTTCCCTTCTAAAGCATAATTTTCTCACCTCCTCCAACCCAGACCTTTCTTTCCTTTTCAGATCATTTGCCTGACTCTGGTCCTATCTTATTCACAGCCCAGCCTGAACTCTCATGAACATTCACCAGGATTCCCTGAAGACTTCATGCCCTGGCTACTCCACACTACCGACCCAGGTCAATCCTCACTCAGCCTCAGACGTATTCCAACTCTCTGTGTTCTTCACCTTGCCTTGCTGGAAGGAGCCTGCATGGCTGCAGAGCGCTGCAATTACAAATAAAGGATGTCTTCTCTCAGCTGTAAGCCCACAGAGCTGGTAGATGGCTCTTCCTGTAGCCCTTCTCCACTCAGACCCCATCTTCTGTTTTACAGTGAGGAATGCCTCCTATTCAGAGGTGAATGTCCCTCAGGGGGAACTCCCTCAAATATCCTTCTGTCCATTTCCAAACTTACTTTTCCCTCTCCAAGGCTAGCCTGTCATCTATGTAGCAAATCTCTTTCCACAGCTCTGTTGTCTTTTCAGACCCTCTCCTCTGTTCTAGCCTACTAGCTGTAGCAAATTCACCCTGGGTACCAGGCTCAGTTCATGGATAATGAAGTTAGAGTTCATTCCAATATCTTCACTGGTTACCTCTGGACTTGTTTTTTCCCCTGAGCCTTCAGTTTCATGCTTTAGAACATAAGCCCCACAAAGATAAGGATTTCATCTCTTTTCTCCCAGGTTTATCTCTGGAGAGGGCTTCCCAGGTGGCGCTAGCGGTAAAGAATTCCCCTGACAATGAAGGAGACACAAGGGATGCGGCTTCAATCCTTGGGTCGGGAATATCTTCTGGAGTAGGAAATTGCAACCCACTCCAGTGTTCTTGCCTGGAAAACCCCATGGGCAGAGGAGCCTGGTGGGCTCCAGTCCATGCGGCTGCAGAGTCAAACACAACTGAGCAACTGACACAACAGTAATAATGCCACCAAGGGGTGTGTGTGTGTCGTGTGTGTGGTGCTGGGGTTACAGAAGTGAGCATAACTGGCTGCTGTCCTAGAGCTGCTCACAGGAGTGACAGACAAACCGAAAACCCACAGGCAGACTTCCCAACGTGACAGACAGCGGCAAGCGGAATGAATGCTGGACCTCAATGGAGCCCTGAACCTGTTGCACTGAGCTCCTTAAGGCCAAACCTAACTGCCCACACAGCTAGGGTTTATCTCGGCTGACCCGAGGTCCCAGCCCTGATAACTCTCCTTTACTTCCCTAAACGGCTTCCTGCCTGGGCTCCTCTTACATCACCTTTTTCCTGTTTTCATCCCACTCCTCTGATCATCTGCTAAGAGAGTGCTGTCACAACCATAGCCTAGAAGACCATCTCCAGATGTAAATGGATGGCTCCCAACTTCTCTCAAGCTCCAGATGGTTCTTCTCATTTGTCAGTTCAGTTCAGTCGCTCAGTTGTGCCGACTCTTTGTGACCTCATGGACCGCAGCATGCCGGGCAAGTTATACTAAATGTCCAGCAAAAATCTCAAACATGTCCAAAGCACACACAAGCCTGTCAGCCCCACTGTCACCCTTTTACACATTCAACACTTCTGTCCCACCCAATGAATGCCCATTCCCACTCCTAGCATCACCCATTCCACCCTGCCTGGGGCCTGTGCACAACTCCTCCCTCTTTCTCACATCCAGTGGACTTCATCATTTAGAAATACCAAATTGTTTCTAAAATCTAGTTCTTGCCATCTGTACCGTCACTCACTTAATTGACATTTTCCAATCTCTCCTCTTGCTTTGACTGCCCCCAATGTTTCCTCCTGTATCAGATCCCAACACGGAGATCAACAGAAGCAAGTTGAGATTTTTTTACATTGAGAACAGTTGTTTGTTTATTTTTGGCTGCACTGGGTCTTTGTTGCTGTGTGAGAAATTTCTCTAGTTGCAGTGCACGGGCTTCTCATGGCGGTGGCTGTAACTAAGAGTGCTTCTTTTCTTGCGGAGCACAAGCTCTAGGGCACAGGCTAAGCAGCTGTGGCCCACCGGCTTAGCTGCTCCTAGGCGTGTGGAAATTTCCTGGACCAGGGATCAAACCTGTGTCCCCTGCATTGACAGGTGGATTCTTAACCACTGGGCCACCAGGGAAACCCTGGCAAGTTGAGGTTTTAAAAGTGCTTTCTACGGGATAAAATTCAGATTCCTTAGAACACAAAATCCAACCAACCCTTCCCCTCTCCTCCAGGCAGCCTACACGAACATCTCACCATTTCTCATACTCTCCCCACCCCCAACTCCCCGCCTCTGTTCAAGCCACTTCCTCTGCCTGAAATGCTAGCAACAAAATATATGAGAACAGTAGCTAACACTGACTCCAGGTACTGCTATTATCTCCCATTTTACAAGTGAAAAAGCTGAGGCACACAGATATTACTTGCCCAACAGTGGGTTGACCCAACCATACATCAGTCCTGACTTCAGAACCTCAGTTCTTAGCCTTCCCCAAGCAACTCCTAACTTCCCTTAAAGACTCAGTTCAAGGACTTCACTGGTAGTCCAGAGGCTAAGACTCGGCGCTCCCAATGCAGGGGACCCGGATTTGATTCCTGGTCAGGGAACTAAAGCTCACATGCTGTAACTAAGAGTACAAGTTCTGCAACAAAGATCGAAGATTCTGCATGCTGCAACTAAGACCCAGCACAGCTAAATAAATACTGAAAAAAAATAAACACCGATGACAACTCAGGTCAAATGCTTCCTCTTTGGTGGAATCTTCCCTAAGTGCCCTAGGCTCTGCCTCCAACCTCCAGGATCTCTTGGCATCATGCCTGTTTTTATTACAGGCAGGCTGGTATTACTGGTTGTGTTCCAAAAAGAAAAACCAGGTCTTTATATCTTTATACTATTCCCATCAACCTACAGTGCCTGATGCACAAATACTTAGGTAGTAATTTTTTCCAAGTGCACAGGATGCAGAGTATACCCTGCTCATCCAAGTCTACCAGCATGATACTGCTTCTAAACACCCTACCTACACTGCTAACCCCAAACTCTCCCCTCTTCCTCTGTTGGCCAGAGGACTCTGATGAGGAGAAGTCAAAGCCCTCACGGGGACAGCCACTCCCACAGCCAGCTGATAGCATTATCACAGCAGGGCAGACCAGTGAGCTGCTGGCCATGCGCCCCTTGATTACAGGAGTAAAGTGCATCAGAAAAGCACTTTCTCTCGCTGAAGATGGACAGAGGGGACATTTGATGTGTGGCTGCCAGATTTAATGTCTCTGTCGTTTAAAATGTGAGAGTGGGAGGGTGGACATAAAAATAATATGTAATATGACAGAAAATCAGCTATGGCCATTATTTACAAGTCAACAAGAGCCAACAGGCTGGCAGAAATGTACATAGTATTATTATTTAGTTTCGTGATCTAATGGCCTCTTTTACAAAATCACCATGACTATACAGTTGACCCTTGAACAGCTAGTGTTTGTACTGTGCGTGTCCACTAACATGTGGATTTTTTTTCAAGAGTAAATACTTAACAGTTGAATCCGTAGATGCAGAACTGTGGATACGAAGGGCTGACTGTAAATTTACACCCAGATTTTCAACCACAGAGAGGACTGTCGTCCCTAACCCCAGCACTGTTCAAGGGTCAACTGTATACCTCATTAAATTAGATCAACTTTGGAACAGGCTCTAAATAGAATAGAATGTTCTAAATTCTACAACTAGAATAGAATCTTCTAGATTCTATAACTGCTCAGCACCTAATGGACTTGGCTTTTTTTTCTTCTTATGTTAAAGTAGAATGGTCATCTGGTTACAGTATATTCAGAGGGAGTAATTTTTTTTTAAGTGTGAGTTCCTGTGACACAGTAACCATTATCACAGTCAATAAATAAGAATGAAGGAAGGCAGTCTCAGAACTTGTACTCCTATGAGTGAGGCTAATAAAAACCAGCGAGCACATAGTTAATTGTAATACATGCCAAGAGATGGTCTATAATTAGGGTGGTTCCCTAACGCTGAACTCCTGTACCTGTGCTGATCTGAATTCCCCATGTAATGGTCTTCATAAAGCTATATTCAACTTAGTAAAATGTTTCTTATTCTGAGACTGTCCATTCTACTCTTTTGTCAAAATGCCTTTTCTTTGAAATAGTGGTAATAAATAGGATTGCCTTTTTTTTTTTTTCCAAATGCTGTTACTTGGCAAATTTAAAACTGGTTAACTCATGTTGGACCCTAATATTGCTTTTGCAATGTTACAGTTCCCTGAAACTACATCTGGGAACCACCATGTTAAAGTGTCTGAAGAGACTTGGGAAACAGCCAAATCCAGCTTGTTTGTCTAGAATGTAGTTTTAGAAAGGAATAATTAAAATGGAAAGCACACCATGCACTACTCCAAAATGTGCCTAAAAAACAAAAATAAAAATCTGGTACTTTAAGATTTTATATATACACAACACTTTTAAGATTCTCAATACATATTAGCATCTTAAAGGCTCTAAGTCCTTGTAGTAAGCAAGATCAGTTTAATTCAGGAAAGGAAGCTTTTTTTCTCTCTCTTTTTTTCCCAGACAAACCTATTAGTACCCTGACAGTGGGAAATGCTGAGCTAATCAAACCTACTGAAGTGTGTCTGAAAACAGAATGTGTTAATTAGTGGAAATGTGTCTTCCTGAAACCTGGAAAGAGGGCCGGGAATCACCCCTCCCAAAAGAGAGTATGTCTGTTTTCTATGGGGCTTTTTCAACAGACAATCTGGTAGTCTGGTTTTTCTACTTAAGCTTCTCTAAAATTTGGGGAGGGGGAACATATGTAAATCTCTCCATTCCTCAATATGGATGGCCAACTCCTCGTGATCCAGACAGAATGCTCTGGATAGGAAGGACAACATTCTGGTCATCAAAAATACCTATCTTCTACATGCTCAAGTAGCAAATGAACACTTCTAAAAATCACTTATGAATCTGGCTGGTGTGACAACTGAGCAGACTGGCAAATCGCATTCTCAAAACCAACCAAAGTGGGGACCATGTCTGGGAATATGGCCAACTCCTGAGTGGTTCCTTAAAATTTCTTTAAACTTCAGTGAGACAACAGAAAGTGGGTCATTAAGCCATTTCAGTGGTTGAGATCAGCTTATTTGGGGTTTTGTATTAAAAAATGGACTTGAGTGGAACGTATCAGGAGAGAATATATCACATAGAAAATATTTTTGCTTTAGTGCATACTTTATGTATGGGGCTTCAAAATGGCAACCCACTCCAGTACTCTTGCCTGGAAAATCCCATGGACCAAGGAGCCTGGTAGGCTACAGTCCATGGGGTCGCAGAGTCGGACACGACTGAGCAACTTCACTTCACTTCCCAGGTTGTACAATGGCAAAGAATCTTCAAGCTGCCAGTGCAGGAGACTCGAGACTGGGGTTCCATCCCTGGGTCGGGAAGATCCCCTGGAAAAGGAAATGGTCATCCACCCTAGCATTCTTGCCTGGGAAATCCCAAGGACAGAGGAGCCTGGCGGGCTATAATCCATGGGGTCACAATAAGAGTTGAAGACGATTTAGCAACTAAACAACAATACTTTATCTCAATGCAAATTATATTTCTCAGTGTTGATCCAATCAAAAAGTTTGGAAGTCACTGTTCTAAGCTACCCAATTAGCTATCTAACTTCAGCTTAAAAACAGCAACTTCTTGGCATAAAAGAGTGGCAATTATTTTCTGCAAGCAAAGGGTAAAAAAACCCCACAAACAATGCCATCTAGAGGTACAAGACTCACTGCTTTGGATTCCTGAGAAGGGGACAAGAGATCCTGTCCTAGGTCTCTGGTCTTATTAAGCCATTAAATGACCACATGCGGGACCCTCCCTGGTAGTCCACTGGCTAAGACTTCAAGCTCTCAATGCAGGGGCCCCAGGTTTGAAAAGTAGATCCCACATGCCCCAACTAAAGACCTTAAATGCTGCAAGGTACACTGAGGATCCCCAGTGCCAGAACTAGGACCCAGCACACCCAAATAAAAACGATAAATATCAAAAAATAAATGAAGGGCATCACGTAAGCCCACTACTACACAGTAGAGTTGTTTTTAACCAAGGCATGGATAACCAAAATGTACTTCTAAAGGAAAACAAAAAGGTAAGGAATTAATTTTCATATTGAGTTTAAAAACAGGACTTCATAGAATAGCTGACACTTCAAATTCTTAAATTTCATGGAAATATGAAATTTAAGAAAATTTCACTGAAAAATAAGGTCCTCTATGCCTACCAATATGGAATTGTGCACCAGCCCAAAACCAACGCCTGACTTTCCAGTGTGAACAAGGTTTGGTTCCAAGCACAATTCAGGATCATTTCTATCTTTACAGGTTATTATTTAGAAGTTCTAGTTAGCAACTACCTAGCAGTATAAATCAGTGAGATCACTAAATATAATAAAAATCTCTGAACCTGCTTTTTTATAAACCACTCATATTTAGTAAATATTATACTGGCCCAGATGTCAAGAAATACAAAATGAATATAATAGTCTATGGCCAAACAGCCTGCCAAAGAGAAGTGAGATTCAAGCCCAAGATAACTAGCCTTTGGCACCCTTCTCCCTCATGCACCACCTCTATCCATGCTGGAAGACTGGGACAGAGGACTGAAAGCTTCTGAGAACCCTGGAATCCTGACGTCACCTCCCACCTAAACCACTCATCTCACTGACTCCACAGTTGAAAAGGGGGGCAGCAGTGCTTATATCCCTCCAGCTAAACCTGCTTTTAATTACTTTTTAAAAGCTTTTTACTTTGTATTAGGGTATAACCAGTGAACAGTGCTGTGAGTCTCAGGTGAACAGCAAAGGGACTCAGCCATATGTACATATGTACCACTGTCCCCAGAACTCCCCACCCACCCAGGCTGCCACACAACACTGGGCAGAGCTCCCTGTGCTATACAGTAGGTCTTTGTTGGTTATCCATTTGAAATACAGCAGTGTGCACACGTTCATCCTAATCTCCCTGACTATCCCTTCCTTAGATGTAAACTTCTGTACCTAGCATTTCTAATAGGACACAAATTGGTTATATTTTAAAACTTTTACCGATGTACCATCCTGCAGACCTGAACACTTTTTTCAATTCCTTGTTTTAAATTTTAGAACCTACACATTAAAAAAAAAAAAAGTTCATCTTCTCACAAGTAAACTTAGGATTTGACCCCTACAATCCTAAAAATTTCATAAGCATAAGCCCACATGTGTTCTAAGTAACATCAATCCTATGAAATGCTTTGCCATGGGAAGAACGTTTGGTGATGACCTGGCTATTTCCAAAATGCACATTACCTGCAAGTATCTGTCTTACTTTGCATAAATGTTCCCTGTCTAAATTCATAGTCACACACAGCCAGTGTGCACTTTTAATGAGGCTACTGTGACAGAGAAACTGAATTGTCAAGTGAATTTTAACTTAAATTTTAAGGGTGTTCCCTAGTTGCCTGGTGGTTAGAATTCTAGGATTTTACATCCATGGGCTGGGTTCAATCCCTTTTTAGGAAACTGAGATCTCATAAACTGCATGGCAACAGCCAAAAAAAAAAAAAAAATTTTTTTTTTAATTGGTAATTTACTTCCATTATTAGGAAACTTTTAAAAGTTTGGAAAAACCTGGGTATGTGAATATACTTTTTCAACTGTGTATGTGCCTGTGCTCAGCTGTATCCAAATCTGTGACCCCATGGACTATAGCCTGTCAGGCTCTTCTGTCCACAGGATTTTCCAGGCAAGAGCACTGGAGTGGGTTGCCATTCCCTACCCCAGGGGATCCTCCCAACCCAGGGATCAAACCTGCGTCTCCTTTATTGGTAGGCAGATTCTTTATCGCTGAGCCACCTGGGAAGCCCCGACTTTTTCAACTACAAGTTTTATCAAATCTAAATACAGATCAAGCATTTCTAATAAAATTTTATGTTCAAACTGAAATGCACTGTAAGGATAAAACAAACACCAGATTTTGAAAAACTGAATATTAAAAAAAGAATATCAAATACCCCATTAATATTTTAAAATATATTACATATTGGACATTATTTTGGGCATCTAAATATCTAAATAAAGTAGATATTATTAAAATTAATCTCACCTGTGCCTGTTTTGGCCACGTGGCTTGCAGGATCTTAGTTCCCCAACCAGGGATAGAACCTGGGCCCTTGGCAGTGAAAGCACAGAGGCCTAACCACTGGACCGCCAGGGAATTCCTGTTTTTTTTTTTTTTTTTTTTAATGCAACTCTTGGAAAATGTAAAATAACACGACTCACATTCTATTTCCACTGAATGGTGCTGGCATAACCTAATGATTCCCAACCCTTTCCCACCAAGAACGCCTTCCATGAGTAGGTTCTGGGAGGCTGCCATAACCAAACACTGTTCTTCCTGTGTGACCCCAAAACCTGCCGACCGCATCTGACACTGAGAAGTCCTTCCCTTCTCCTCTCTGACTCTGACTGACTGTGTCCTGCACAAGCACCTTTCTTTAATCCTCTCCTAGGTCTACTTTCTCTTCCTGTCCCCAAGGCCCCATTCGCAGTTCTCTTTTCCATTCTCTGCACGTCCATGGTGACCTCATCCCCTCTCAGCTTCAATTATCACTTCTACATGGAGGACCTCCAATTCTTTATCTCTGCTTCTGAACTCTTTCTCAAGCGACAGTTCCACATTGTCAGCTGCCTGCCAACCAGGTCCATCTGGAAGGCCTATCAACTTCTTAAACTCGGTATATCTGACCTGGAATGCAGCATCTTTTGCTGGAGAGTCTCATCATTCATCTTGAACACCTGGGGTCCCTGGTAGCTTCTCTAGCCCCACAGTCTTACAGCAGACCCTTTCAGAATGAACAGTCCTCTTCGCCACAGCCTCCTACCTGGCCTGCCTGTCTCAGTTATCCCCTCAGCCCTCCCCTCTTCCAACCCCACCACGCCCGTCCTCCTCTGCCCCACTGCCATACTAGTTTTCTCAAAATACCACTTAGATCACATTGCTATCAGACTTTCAACAGATCCCCACTATCTGCCACAGCAATCCAAACTACTCGGCAGGCATCCCAGCTCTCCTACAGACAACCAACCACCCTTCAGTCCCCTCTGAACACAATCAGCCCTTCTCCAGCTGCAATGCTCTGCCCTCAAGTCTGCTCTTCTGCCCAAGCTTTAAAGAAAGTGAAAGTTGCTCAGTCGTGTCCAACTCTTTGTGACTCCATGGACTTTACAGTCCATGGAATTCTCTAAGCCAGAATACTGGAGTGGGTAGCCTTTCCCTTTGCCGAGGTGTCTTTCCAACCCAGGGATCGAACCCAGGTCTCCTGCATTGCAGGCAGATTCTTTACCAGCTGAGCCACAAGGGAAGCCCAATCTTGAAAGTTCAGCTCAAATAAAAGGTCCTCATAAAGCCTTCTCTCATTAACCGAGCTGAAATTAGCCTTTCTCCTCCCTGAAACGCCTTCCATATTTCTAACGGCAACCACAGTAGTAGTGGGAGTGCATCTGTGGTCTTATCCTCTTTATAAGAGTGTCCTTTCGACAGTACCTAGCAGCACTTGCACAGTACACTGCCGTTTGTGGACATTTTACCAAAGAAATCAACTTAAAAAGGAAAATCTTGGTAAAGTTGGGACCACTAATGATTCTCAAATTTTTATCTCCAGCCAGGTGTCTAATTACTCCTTCAGGGATCTTCCCGACCCAGGGACTGAACCTGTGTCTCTTACAACTCTTAATGCAGGCCGGTTCTTTACCACTAGCAGCACGTGTGAAGCCCTGACCTTCACTTAGATGTCCCAAGATCCAATTACTCCAAAACTGAACTCATTTTCTCGATCCCACGTCTGTCTCTTGTCTAAAGGGACCCTAATTCCGTGAATGGTACAACCATCTCATCAGTAGCCCAGGTCAGAGACAGAGGTGTGATCTTTTATCGCCCCAGTCCTGATCCTCAATGATCAGGTTCCGTGACATCTTCTTCCTAAACGTCTTTGGATTTATCCATTTCTTCCCAACTCGCTGTCAGTCCAGGCCACCACTACCTAGGGTTACTGCAATACGATCCAGTCTTATACTCAATCCTCCAGCCGCTTTCTACAGGGTGACTAGAGCATATCTTTCAACAACTCAACTTGAACAGGTGAAATTCCTGCTGAGAACTCTTTAACTGTTCTCAAGATAAAGACTTCCAAACATGACTGATAGACTCTCCCACATCTCACCAGTGTTTACCTTTCCAGATTCACCTTTCATTTCCCAGATTATCTTTTCTCTTACACACATCACGCTCCAACCATGTCCAAGTACTCTACATACAGGTCTCCAAATATGCTGAAGTCCTCTCTTGCCTCAGGGCCCTTGCATAAGCTAGTCCTTCTATGTGGACTGCGTGTCCCTCTTTCGTAATCGTCCAACACCCTGAGGACTGACCAGGCTCCCTGCATTTATATTCTAACTTCATAATGGTACCTGGAAAAAAAATCTCCCTACTATAAAACTCCTATGCTAGCACTTATTCCAATGCCTGGCAGGAAATAGGTATTCAATAATTATTTGCTGAAATGAATTAACAGATAAAAATGGCTTTCTTTGAAATAAATTCCAATCCAAGGTCAATGAATGAATGTTATGTGTCATCTTTATTAATTCAAAAGCATTGTATCAAGTGGGTAATTGACCTAAATTTTAATTTTATCTGTCATCTGAGTCAAAACTATTAGCAGTTTGGTTAAATAAGTAAGAGTTTATATGTGCAGGCTCAGAATAATAAAAATGAAGGAAAAAACCACTGCATTTTCTGTTCTCCTTTGCCTTGTAAACTCTAAGACCAATTCATTTGAAATTGTTGAGAACCTTTTGATGCAAAACACAGAATGTATGAAAAGCAGCCAAGCAAATGTGGATACACCACAGGGACAGAGCCTGAAGGAAACTGGAGCGCATGAAGAGACGACATCAGACCATAGGAATGTAGGGACTTGAATAAAAGAAAGGGCTCAGCGCGGCTCCTGTCCTCATCCAGGCAGAGGCTCCGCGCAATCAGTGCCCCGGCATTCCGATCCTGGGAGCCACAGAGGCCGTTACAGCCTTTCTGGTTTATTGAACAAAGACAGAAAGAGGGAGAGCAAAGGGGAAGGAAACACTTACTAAGGAACAAGACTAGGTACTGGTCTTTTCATTCCAGCATTTCCTTTATGCTTCACAACAAAGCACTGTGCCCATTTTACCGATGAAGAAATAGGGGCTAATTTTGGTCCTGATGACTTTATACTCAGGTCTACTTCAAAAACATTTCTACTGAGTACTCACTTGTGCTAAACCCTATTCTAGACACTGAAGGCTGAGCAACACGCACAACACTCAAGTCTGCTCTGGGTAGTGGGGAGTGAGGTGCCACACGCAAATAATGTGATTTCAGACACTGATACAACTGCTGGTGGTTTAGTCGCTCCGTTGTGTCTGACTCTTGCGACCCCGTAGACTGTAGCCCGCCAGGCTCCTCTGTCCGTGGGGTTTCCCAGGCAAGCACACTGGAGTGGGTTGCCATTTCCTTCTCCAGGGGATCTTCCTGACCCAGGGATCGAACCTGGGTCTCCTGCACTGAGCCACCAGGGAAGACCAAGTGATACAACTGAAGGGTATTAAAAGAGGAAAACTGAGGGATGTGCTAGGGTAACTAGGGAGGCAACTGATCACACAGGGTTCTCAAATAATTTAAAAGATAATTTCGCACAGCTAAAGAAAATAATAATGGATAAAATGACTACCTCATCAAACCTTAAATGGAAGTCTCTAGCACAACCAGAAGCAAAAATTCACTGATTATCAATGAGGAGACCATCAGGTGAAAGGAATTATAGCATTACCCTAGTTGTAACCCAAAGCAGTAGGTTAGATAGTCATCAGATGGCAAACATTTCCACATGAACCAGTGGTTCCTGGGGGCCCTGGGCCAACCAAATTAATTCTTAGCTCTCGAAGCACCTACAACACCAGCATCTGCCATAAATGATGGCTGAGTATTTGAAGGAAGAAAGGAAAACATGTTAAAATGTCACCATTATGGGTTAAATCCCTTTTCAGGCCAAGTGGCTTCAATTCACCCCACCCCACCCCCAGTTCTAATCGTTAAGAAGCAGGTGAGGGAAGTCGGATTAGTATAAGTCCTTGAACAATAATGTACTAGGAAACAATTAGCCTAGGCTGCCCTACTCCCTAGCCAATGGTCAGAAACCCCACCTTTAAATCACAAGGTCCACTTAAAGAAAATCTAACAGCCAAATGACAACTAAAAATTAATGAGGAGTAATTATTTGGCTTCTTTAAACAAAAGTTCTCCTCACACAGATACACAGGCTACTTATGCACCAGGGACTTGCTCTACCTCTCACAGAGCACCAAGGTAAGGCCACTGGTTCTTTCACGGAGCATCTCCCTCTCTAGAGTGGTACTCCTTAGGGTTGGGACAAAGTACATTCATCTGTGTTGCCTCAGGGTCTTGTCCAGTTTAACCGTCAGAAAGTCAATGAATATACTGAGTTGTAAAAATTCAATTTCTTGCAAACTTTTCAGTCCTAGGGCAGCTGGGTAGGGTGAGGCCTAACCCCTTACTACTGTTACTTGCTGGGGCCTACTCTGCAGAACCTGAAGGGTCTCATCATCACAGATCACTCCTTCCATGTCTCTCATAGGATTAAGAGCTGGAAAAGCCTTACAATTCTCTGCTTCAATTTTTAGAAGCTGATTTCTAAATGACTTGTCCCAGTGGCGAAAAAGAATAACAAATGGCCATTCAAAGCTGAACAACGGAGTTGAGTTTGTGCCTTATACCAAAGATGCCAACACTTTCTTTCTGGTATGCAGATAAAAGGACTGAAAAACAATTTAAAAATAAGATACCACTTCTGATTAAACGGTGCTATCAATTTTTGTGAGGTTTCAGTAAAATCTTAATAATGAATCTATGACATTTCTTTCTGCAACACAGTAGCACTCTGAATAGTAACATTACTATAATATCACAAGTAGACCCAGCAAAAGGAAATAGGCATTGGGGGTGGGGAGACTTTAGTGACGATTATATTATTTTTTCTCCAGATAGAAACTTCCTCTGCATACACTGCCTCATTTTTAAAAACCACAACGTGCAAGTTCTAGTATTTCTGCATTTTGCTCTTCATAACATCAGCCACATCTTTAAATTTTTTAAAGATTCATTTCACAGTGCCAACAGAAAGAAAACTTTAACAAAAGGCACAAATTAAGGACTATCCACCTGCACACTTGATGTCTAACTCGTTTTTATTTGCTCCTGAATTACCAGAGTTTGGTGTGCCATAAGGATGGGCTCTGCAGGAACTTAGATCCAAAATGGCAGCTGAGCTTCTGAAACTCACCAGAGCCATAACGCTTAACATACGTGAAACCAGGTCTTATTTATCACACTTCTCAACCTGTCTAGAGAGAAGAATATTTACCAAAACATTTCAAAGAATCAGATGGCGTTCTGTTAAATGTTCATTATATCATTCTCCTTGCCTAAGAAAGCAGGCACCCTGCTTCTGGTCCCTCCACTCTGCAAACTGAATTAACCTGCTATTCACATGTTTACACAGTCCAGAAAAACAAGCTAATGACAAAATGTGGAAAGCTGAGGTTCATCTCATTCTTCTTCTGTAAGGTCAATTTAGGAAATGGGCACAAAATGAATCATCTAACAAGTAAAGCCCCAAATAAGCGCTTTCATTTTCAGAAAAAAAAACAACAACAAAAATCAGAACTCTAATTTTCCTCAGGTCTACCACAAAGCAACACTCTCTATTACTATGGTAACTTCTACGTCTTTTCCTTTAAATTCAAGCTGTAAAAAAATTTTCTAAGAGACAAATTTGTTCCAGATTACCTTTTGAATGTAATGTTTCCAATCTTACACAAAAGCTGAACTTCTACCACTAAAAAAATTTACACTGAATTTAAACCGTCATTTCCCCACTCATTTCCATTGCTACTAACAACATTAACTTTAGAAAAATAATAAAATACTTGCTCTTTAGAGACAGAGGGCTTTAATTATCTTTATGAATTCAAATGGAACGTCTTTTTGTTAAATTAGCGTGAAAGTCCCTTCATCTACAAACAATTGGCCCAAAGAAACAGGCCATTTTCAGCACAAGAGGCCAATCCATTTTAACAGTGAATAAAGCTTTTGAAAGCATTACACACCCTCTTGCAGACTGTCAAATTTTCAAAATGGTCCAGCATTTTTTCCATTTTTTTAACACTTTCAGGCCCAGCAAGCATCTTATAATTAAAAAGGAAACAAACAAAAAAAAGCCCCACTGCTCCCTTCTGATCAAAATTATTCCATTTATGCGTAATTACCTTTAATCCAAGTCTACATATTTAATGATGGGGATATGACAATTCAATTTGCATATTTTAAATGGCCTTTCTAAACTATACTTTCTAACAGCTTTAGAACAGTCTCTTTCTCATGCCAATATGCTAAGGAATAAATCAGGAGGATACAAATTAGGAGGAAAAAAAAAGAAAAGAGAAAACAAGGCCTCTGCGAGCCAGGGATATGCTGAGGGGGGTGGGGTAGTTTCCCCAGGGGTGGGGGATATTTCCCCGCCACATCACAAACTACAATCCTTTCAGCCCACCAGACCGAGAGCATTACATCACACTCTCACAACGATCGGGGGAGGTGGCTCTGAGAAGGCAAGTTTTCAGTCCTCTTCCCTCCCCATCCCCAGGCTTTCTAGAATCCTGCATTAGGAGTAATGGAATTTAACTTCAGGGCACTCACTGCACAGTTTCGAGGGTAACCAACAGACATACAGGTACACCTACTTATTTAGGTGACCAAATACGACCATTTCACAATGGATACGTGGCTGAAACAGACAACGAGACACACAGAAGCTGAATTTGTGCTGAAAAGCCCAGTTCACCCATATAAAATTAAACAGAAATTGTAAGCCATGAGAAACGGAGAAGGCCAACCCACAGGGAGAAACTGAGAGAGAAATAATTCCTAATCGGGGTGATGAGCTGTTCTATCTTTCAAACACCATGTTTACAAGATACTCCCACCATTTGGTTCAAACCACGATCAAAATAAAAGTGCATCTGGCTGCACATTTGAGCACACACACAGAGACCCAGCGCAAATGAGCGCGCGCCGAGAGGAGAGGGGTGATCCACACACTGCCTGGGAGGTTTTCAAGCCGGGGAATCTACAAACCCCAAACCTCCTGGTGTTCACTCGCCCCCAGCCTGATGTTTAAAATGTATCAGATCTTATTTTAGGTTTTACATCTCTCTAGGAAGGATGGCCACGCTTTAAGAAAAAGAAAAAGGCTTTCCCGTGGTAGTGCTTGCCCTCCCAGATCCTTTGTCGGCCTTAGCAGCAGAAAGAATGCAAACCCATTTATATTTATGCAAATTTTTGCAGCAGATTTAAGGGGGTAGGGAGAGGTCTGTATTTTTTTTTTTTTTTAAAAACCTCTTTCTAAATATCAAATTTTCAATTACTCGCAGCTTCACTTATTTGCAAGACAAACGAGGATGAAAATCTGCATATAAATTAACAGTGCAATTAAATCACTTCAAAATTAAATATTTTACCAAGGCTTTTCCATTTCTAAAATGCCGAACCAAAAGTACATCACGGGTCTGATTTACAGATTCACGAAATGTCTGAAGCCAGTCTCCATGCTAGACAAATGTCGATTTGCAACACCACTAGTGAAAACGGTTAGACAAGATCCATATAAATCAATTGGTTTTAAAAAATTGAAAATATTTACCAACCTCATAAAGTGCAGCAGTGCTTAAATCCAGCAAATTGAGGCATACAAGGTAGAAATGGAAATGAAAAAAGGTCCAAAAAATGATTTCTTTTTGTCTATCTGTTTTTTTGTATTTTAAATATTCAGAAACCAGCAGAGACTCTGTCGGCCATTTTGGCTTGAACTAACTCTCACACTCACTCTCCCTCTTGCTCTCTCTCTCCCCCTCTGTCTCTAAAGGAAGCAGCTTTTTGTGACCTTCAAATAGAGGCGGATCATGTGACTTTGGGTAGGTTTGTCAATCAGGAAAGGGGCGGGAGCTTGGGCTGAAACTGCCTTAAAGGGAAAGCGGCCCTTTTCCACTCACTTTCATTTGTGAAATGGTGTTATCTCATACTCTCCACCTACACACACTGAATGTGAAAGTGGCAACAGCATAAGGGTAACAGATGAACAAAATAGAAAAACCTTTATTGCTTTATAGAAATATGCTCAGTTGCTAACGATTCTTACAGATCCTGGAGCTTGGCTCACTTGCTACAGTTATTCTCTGGATGTTTGGGCAAGCACAGGCTGGCAAACTGCTCTTTAAAGGGGGACTTAAACAATATTTTACCCAAACAGGAGACTTTAGTCTTCAAAGACTGAGGTGAAATATAGGACACAACTGATCTCTAACAAGCTCCGAAAATGCACAGGAAAAGACTGAAAGGAAATATACCAAAGTATAAGCTCTGAATGCCAATTCAGAGAGGTTATGTGACTTCTCTCCATCACACAGCTAGACAGCTGCAGAACAGTGAGAGGTCTCCCAACTGAACTCTACATTTATACTTTAAAAATAATTTTATTATTTTAATTGTTATTTTATTTATTTATTTTTTTTGGCTATGCGGCACGGCATGCAGGATCTCAAGTTCCCTGACCCAGGGATCGAACCTGTGCCCCCTGCACTGGAAGCACAGAGTCTTAACTACTGGATCACCGTAATTATTGTTTCAGGTGTGTGTATGTTTGGTACCTCCTCCCCCCACCCCAAACTATGCTACAGCAAACTGTCAGATGAGTCACTTTTAATGCCCTCCCCAGCCTGAAGAAGTAGCTCTTCAGCTGACCTGGAGGCAGCGCTAAATTTAAAACCTACCTGGTTTCCCCCAAGCCTAAGTCCCCTCTGACTCAGTGCATCTTGCTTTCTACCCACCTAAGAAAACCACGCTGGGTTTGCATCTCTAGCCCTGGGGCTAACAAGCTGTGTAACCTTAGTCAGGCAACTCCCTTCACCTTCTGGGCCTCAGTTTTCTCATTTGTGGAATGTAAGGATTGGCCATCAGTAGATGGTATCTTTGGTTCCTTTCAGCCCTAAAAACCGTACTCTCTGTTTCTTTCTTTTTAGCAGTTCTGTTTCATCTTATCCTTGCCATCTCAAGTCATTACCCCAGGAAAGTTTTTCTTGACCCTCCCCGTCTAGACCAGGCCTTCCTGTTTAACACTCCCATAATTCCTTTACCACTTCTTCATTGCACTGGTCGTAACTACAATTTATTAATTGTCAAAGAACTTGCTTGCAGCTGGTCATTCCCAGTATGTATAAGGACACACTACATCTTCCTTCACTGCTGTGTGGGGCCTGACACCTACCTAGCCTGCATAGTAGGAAAATGAATGAATGAATGACTTAGACTTCCATTCAGAAGTGCTGGGCTGATCTGAGGAAATGTGCCATCCAAAGACAAGGAATAAAAGTCACATAGTTTTCAGAAACTCATCTCTATCTAAGGACTGCTTAAGGAAGCAAACTAACTAAAATGACAGAGAGCGGGCAAAAGTGCCCTATGACCATCAGACTCCATCTATCTCTATGAACTAGAAAGGGTCGGATTCCACAGTGTGACTCCCCTAAACAAACTGGGCTAGCATAATCTGACATGCCAGCCAGCAGAGAACGGATGGATTCTGTAAGCCCCGTATTCCTTGAAAACAAACCTGTGAACCCTTTTAAATTCCACATGCTTGTCATCCTGGCTTCTGGGTCTTTGTACAGTCTCCCTCCTTCACTTTTTCCACTCTGACAGAAGAGCAGGAAAGGAGCTGTTTCAGGGCAGGCAGAGGCCAATGCCCAGACAATCTGGCAGCCTGAATATTTATGGCGTAAACGCTTCCACTGTCTTTGCACAGACCAGAGTGGAGTAGGAGCCAGGAGGTGGACTGACAATTGAGATGTAGGCAAAAGCAGGAAACTCCTAGGATGGAAATTTTGAACATTTAGTCTATTTTTATCCTTCCAATACCTTCCAGATGAGTTACGGAAAGCTTACTTATGTGGAGCATACTCAACACATTAGAATGCATGGAGACTGTATGGCTGCATTGTTTTAATTTGTGATGGACAGAATTTCTTTAGAAGACTGAATATTGCTAAGTCTCCACTCCTCAATGCAGATATTATCGTATAAAAATGTACATGTATTCCTTCTGTTAAATAACAAGCTGTACAAGAAGTCCAGAAACAAATTTTAGAGCAAAATATTAGTTCTATTTTCATATAATATGATTGCTAATTTTCTCCAACCTCCAGGGAATTTTTCTGTTGGTGAGTTATCTCTAAACTTAAAGCAATTAATTCAATTGTTCATCTAAAAGAAAGAAGTGTAATAAAGGCATATTTTTCCTATATTCCCAGACATTTTGGACTTCCTATTTGTATTTATTGTACTTTTTTATATTAGCAATAAGTGTTTTTAAATTATATTACAAGGTGAGGATACAATATAACAAAAAATGAGCTTACTTTTCCAATTTACATACTCAAATGCGTGTTATCTTTCAATGTTGCCACCTTTGGTGATTATATAACAACTATTAAAATATTTCTATGAGGAAACAGGACTGAAAATGACAAACTGAACATTTAACTCAAAAATCTAGAAAATGAGTAACAAACTCAAAAAAGAAAATAAAGACCAAATTATAAACATAAAGTAAAAGTCAAAAGAAGAGTAGACTGAATCTTTATTGACTCAAAAAAGTTTTGTTTGTTTTAAAATGAATCTATCTATGAAACAAAAAGACTCACAGAGAACAGACCTGTGGTCACCGAGGGCGGGACATGGGGGTGACGGATGGGGACTCAGGGTGACCAGACGTAAACCGTTACATACAGAATGCATGAAAAACAAGTCCAACTATATAACAAGGAACACATGGTCAACACCATAATCAGACTGATTAGATTCTTTGCAGCCAAAGATGGAGAAGCTCTATACAGTCAGCAAAAACAAGACCAGGAGCTGACTGTGGCTCAGACCATGAACTCCTTATTACCAAAATCATTAAATTGAAGAAAGTAGGGAAAACCACTAGACCATTCAGGTATGACCTAAATCAAATCACTTATGATTATACAGTGGAAGTGAGAAACAGATTTAAGGGACTAGATCTGAAAGATAGAGTACCTGATGAATTATGGAATGAGGTTCGTGACATTGTACAGGAGACAGGGATCAAGACCATCCCCATGGAAAAGAAATGCAAAAAAGCAAAATGGCTGTCTGGGGAGGGCTTACAAATAGCTGTGAAAAGAAAAGAAGCAAAAAGCAAAGGAGAAAAGGAAAGATATAAGCATCTGAATGCACAGTTCCAAAGAATAGCACGGAGAAGGCAATGGCACCCCCACTCCACTACTTTTGCCTAGAAAATCCCATGGACGGAGGAGCCTGGTAAGCTGTAGTTCATGGGGTCGCTAGAGTCGGACACAACTGAGCGACTTCACTTTCACTTTTCACTTTGATGCATTGGAGAAGGAAATGGCAACCCACTCCAGTGTTCTTGCCTGGAGAATCCCAGGAACGGGAAACGGCTGCCGTCTATGGGGTCGCACAGAGTCAGACACGACTGAAGCGACGCAGCAGCAGCAGCAAAAAATAGCAAGAAGAGATAAAAAAGCCTTCTTCAGCGATCAATGCAAAGAAATAGAGGAAAACAACAGAATGGGAAAGACTAGAGATCTCTTCAAGAAAATCAGAGATACCAAAGGAATATTTCATGCAAAGATGGGCTAGATAAAGGACAGAAATGGTATGGACCTAACAGAAGCAGAAGATATTAAGAAGAGATGGCAAGAATACACAGAAGAACTGTACAAAGAAGATCTTCACGACCCAGATAATCACGATGGTGTGATCACTGACCTAGAGCCAGACATCCTGGAATGAAGTCAAGTGGGCCTTAGAAAGCATCACTACAAACAAAGCTAGTGGACGTGATGGAATTCCAGCTGAGCTATTCCAAATCCTGAAAGATGATGCTGTGAAAGTGCTGCACTCAATATGCCAGCAAATTTGGAAAACTCAGCAGTGGCCACAGGACTAGAAAAGGTCAGTTTTCATTCCAATCCCAAAGAAAGGCAATGCCAAAGAATGCTCAAACTGCTGCACAATTGCACTCATCTCAGACGCTAGTAAAGTAATGCTCAAATTTTTCCAAGCCAGGCTTCAGCAATACATGAACCGTGAACTTCCTGATATTCAAGCTGGTTTTAGAAAAGGCAGAGGAACCAGAGATCAAATGCCAATATCCTCTGGATCATGGAAAAAGCAAGAGAGTTCCAGAAAAACATCTATTTCTGCATTATTGACTATGCCAAAGCCTTTGACTGTGTGGATCACAACAAACTGTGGAAAATGCTGAAAGAGATGGGAATACCAGACCACCTGATCTGCCTCTTGAGAAATCTGTATGCAGGTCAGGAAGCAACAGTTAGAAGTGGACATGGAACAACAGACTGGTTCCAAATAGGAAAAGGAGTACGTCAAGGCTGTATATTGTCACCCTGCTTATTTAACTTATATGCCCAGTACATCATGAGAAACGCTGGACTGGAAGAAGCACAAGCTGGAATCAAGATTGCCGGGAGAAATATCAATAACCTCAGATATGCAGATGACACCACCCTTATGGCAGAAAGTGAAGGGGAACTAAAAAGCCTCTTGATGAAAGTGAAAGTAGAGAGTGAAAAAGTTGGCTTAAAGCTCAACATTCAGAAAACGAAGATCATGGCATCTGGTCCCATCACTTCATAGGAAATAGATGGAGAAACAGTGGAAACAGTGTCAGAGTTTATTTTTCTGGGCTCCAAAATCACTACAGATGGTGACTGCAGCCATGAAATTAAAAGACGCTTACTCCTTGGAAGGAAAGTTATGACCAACCTAGATAGCATATTCAAAAGCAGAGACGTTACTTTGCCAACAAAGGTTTGTCTAGTCAAGGCTATGGTTTTTCCTGTGGTCATGTATGGATGTGAGAGTTAGCCTGTGAATAAGGCTGAGCGCCAAAGAATTGATGCTTTTGAACTGTGGTGTTGGAGAAGACTCTTGAGAGTCCCTTGGACTGCAAGGAGATCCAACCAGTCCATTCTGAAGGGAGATCAGCCCTGGGATTTCTTTGGAAGGAATGATGCTAAAGCTGAAACTCCAGTACTTTGGCCACCTCATGTGAAGAGCTGACTCATTGCTGGGAGGGATTGGGGGCAAGAGGAGAAGGGGACGACAGAGGATGAGATGGCTGGATGGCATCACTGACTCGATGGACGTGAGTCTGAGTGACCTCCGGGAGTTGGTGATGGACAGGGAGACCTGGCATGCTGCGATTCATGGGGTCGCAAAGAGTTGGACACGACTGAGCGACTGATCTGATCTGATATTCAATATCCTAAGATAATCCATAATGAAAAAGCATGTAAAAAATATGTATGTATAACTGAATCACTCTGCCGTACAGCAGAAATTAACCTACTGTAGATCAACTATGGCACCCCACTCCAGCACTCTTGCCTAGAAAATCCCATGGACGGAGGAGTCTGGTGGGCCGCAGTCCATGGGGTCACTAAGAGTCGGACATGACTGAGCGACTTTACTTTCATTTTTCACTTTCATGCATTGGAGAAGGAAATGGCAACCCACTCCAGTGTTCTTGCCTAGAGAATCCCAGGGACAGGGGAGCCTCATGGGCTGCCGTCTATGGAGTCACACAGAGTCGGACACGACTGAAGTGACTTAGTAGTAGTAGTAGATCAACTATACCTAAGTTAAAAACTTTGTATTAAAAACTTCGTCTTAAAAAAATAAATAACTGGGCATATACCTTGAGAAAACCAAGAGATATGCACCCCAATATTCACTTAAGCACTATTTACAATAGTCAAGATATGGAAGCAACCTAATGTCCATCAAGAGATGAATGGGGTAAAGAACATGTGGCATATATATAAGTAAGAATATTACTCCGCCACAAAAGTGAAATAATGCCATTTGCAGCAACATGATGGACCTAGAGATTATCATATTAACTGAAGTAAGCCATATAAAGAAAGTCAACTATAATGTGATATTGTTAATATTTGGGATCTAAAAAAATGATATAAATGAACTTATTAATGAAACAGAAAGACACAGACACAGAAAACAAATTTATGGTTACCAAAGGTGAAAGGGGAGTGGGGTGGGGGCGGGTAAATTAGGAGGTTGGGATTAGCAGATACACACATATATAAAATACTACTATATATAAAATAGATAACCAACAAGGACCTACTGTATAGCACAGGGAACTATACTCAATATTTTGTAATAACCTATATGGAGAAAAGAATCTGAAAAGGAATATCTATATCTGTATACACACACACGTATATATAACTGGAGATATATATAATGTGTGTGCTCAGTCACCGCCAGGCTGTTCTGTTCATGGGATTATTCCCGCAAGAATACTGAAGTGGGCTGCCATTTCTTCCCCCAGGGGATCTTCCTGACCCAGGGATTGAGCCCATGTCTCCTGCATTGCCAGGTGGATTCTTTACCAGTGAGCCACTTGGGAAGCCTATAAATACATATATAACTGAATATATAAAATATATGTAAAACTGAATCATTATGCTGCATACCTGAAACTAACACAATACAATAAATTAGCTATACTTCAATAAAAAACAATACATTTTTAAATTAAGTTTTAAACATTAATAAAAAATAAAAACTAACAAAAGTGGATAATCCTTTGGAAGGTCTCATCAACTAAAAATAAGAGAAAAGTTATAATTAACATTAGGGCTAAGAACAGGGACATTATAACTACAGATCTGGAGTGATTTTTTTTTTTTAATTATGAGAGAATTACATATAACTTAATGTCATTAAACCTGAAGATTAAATAAAATGGATGATAGTCAAAGAAAATAGGAATTACCAAGGTCAACTCAAGGGGCTTCCCTGATAGCTCAGCTGGTAAGGAATCCATCTGCAATGCAGGAGACCCTGATTTGATTCCTGGGTTGGGAAGATCCCCTGGAAAAGGGATAGGCTACCCACTCCAGTATTCTTGGGCTTTCCAGCTGGCTCAGATGGTAAAGAATTCACCTGCAATGTAGGAGACCTGGGCTCGATCCCTGGGTTGGGAAGGTCCCCTGGCCACAGGACGGGAAAAGGTCAGCTTTCATTCCAATCACAAAGAAAGGCAATGCCAAAGGATGTTCAAACTAATGCACAATTGTACTCATCTCACACGCTAGCAAAGTAATGCTCAAAATTCTCCAAGTGAGGCTTCAACAATACATGAACCAACAACTTCCAGATATTCAAGTTAGATTTAGAAAAGGCAGAGGAATCAGAGATCGAATTGCCAACATCCACTGGCTCACAAAAAAGCAAGAGAATTTCATAAAAACATCTACATTTGCTTCATTGACTATGCTAAGGCCTTTGACTGTGTGGATCACAACAAACTGTTGAAAACACTTGAGGAGATGGTAATACCAGACTACCTTACCTGCCTCCTGAGAAATCTATATACAGGTCAAGAAGCAACAGTTAGAACTGGAACAATGGACTGGTTCCAAATTGGGAAAAGAGTATGTCAAGGCTGAATATTGTCACCTTGTTTATTTAACTTATATGCAGAGTACATCATGCGAAATGCTGGACTGAATGAAGCACAAGCTGGAATCAAGACTGTAGGGAGAAATATCAATAACCTCAGATATGTGCAGATGACATCACCCTTATGGCAGAAAGTGAAGAGGAAATAAAGAGTCTCTAGATAAAAGTAAAAGATGAGAGTAAAAAAGCTGGATTAAAATTCAACATTCAGAAAACTAAGATCATGGCATTCAGTCCCATCACTCCATGGCAAATAGATAAGGAAACAATGGAAACAGTGACAGACTTTATTTTCTTGGGCTCCAAAATCACTGCAGATGATGACTGAAATTAAAAGAAGCTTGTTCCTTGGAAGAAAAGCTATGACAAACCTAGACAGCATAATAAAAAGCAGACATTACTCTACCAACAAAGGTCTGTATAGTCAAAGCTATGGTTTTTCCAGTAGTCATGTATGGATATTGTATGTCATGTATGGAGAGCTGAATCATAAAGAAAACTGAACATCAAAGAATTACTGCTTTTGAACTGTGGTGTTGGAGAAGACTTTTGAGAGTTCCTTGGACTGCAAGGAGATCCAACCAGTCAATCCTAAAGGAAATCAATCCTGAATATTCATTGGAAAGAATGATGCTGAAGCTGAAGCTCCAATACTTTGGCCACCTGACACAAAGAACTGACTCACTGGAAAAGACCCTGATGCTGGGAAAGATTGAAGGCAGGAGAAGAAGGGGACGACAGAGGATGAGATGGCTGGATGGCATCACTGACTCGATGGATGTGAATTTGAGTAAGTTCTGGGAGTTGGTGATGGACAAGGAAGCCTGGTGTGCTGCAGTCATGGGGTTGCAAAGAGTTCGACACGAATGAGTGACTGAACTGTACTGAAGGGCAACTCAAGCAAGTTATGAAAATAACAAAAACCCATAGCAGAAGTGTGTAAGATATTCAAAGAACTAGCCACTGAAATATCAGGCACAAGTGGTTTTTTTCTACTAAACAGATAATCTCTACATTATCCATACTGTTCTCAAATTTACAGAATAGAAAGAAATCTTTCTTAATTCATTCTATGAAGCTAGCATATTCTTAACACCCATCTGAACTAAGACATGATACAAAAAAATAAAACTATAGATCAATCTTCACTTGCGAAGATGGACACAAAAATCCCAAGTAAAATATCAGCAAATAGAACTTAGTGGATTAGAGCATAATTTATTATGACCATGAAAAGTTTATACCAACAATGCAAGAATTGTTAAACTACAAAATTTATCAACATAACTCTTTATTTGTTCAACAAGTATATTCTAACTGCCTTATATGTGTCTGATTCTATGCTAGGTGCTGGGGATACAGCAGTACCAAATAAGGTACGTTCACTCCCCCATGGAGCAATATCCTCATGGGAGAAAGAAACTCACTCAGAAGGAATTAAAGAGTTGGTGAAAGTGAAAGTTGGTCAGATCAGAGATCAGATCAGATCAGTCGCTCAGTCGTGTCCGACTCTTTGCGACCCCATGAACCACAGCATGCCAGGCCTCCCTGTCCATCACCAGCTCCCGGAGGTCACTCAGACTCGCATCCATCGAGTCAGTGATGCCATCCAGCCATCTCATCCTCTGTCGTCCCCTTCTCCTCCTGCCCTCAATCCCGCCCAGCATCAGAGTCTTCTCCAATGAGTCAACTCTTCGCATGAGGTGGCCAAAATACTGGAGTTTCAGCTTTAGCATCATTCCTTCTAAAGAAATTCCAGGATTGATCTCCTTCAGAATGGACTGGTTGGATCTTCTTGCAGTCCAAGGGACTCTCAAGAGTCTTCTCCAACACCACAGTTCAAAAGCATCAATTCTTCGGCGCTCACCCTTCTTCACAGTCCAGCTCTCACATCCATACATGACCACAGGAAAGACCATAGCCTTGACTAGGCGAACCTTTGTTGGCAAAGTGATGTCTCTGCTTTTGAATATGCTATCTAGGTTGGTCATAACTTTCCTTCCAAGGAGTAAGCGTCTTTTAATTTCATGGCTGCAGTCACCATCTGCAGTGATTTTGGAGCCCAGAAAAACAAAGTCTGACACTGTTTCCACTCTTTCCCCATCTATTTCCCATGCACTGATGGGACCAGATGCCATGATCTTCGTTTTCTGAATGTTGAGCTTTAAGCCAACCTTTTCACTCTCCACTTTCACTTTCATCAAGAGGCTTTTTAGCCCCTCTTCACTTTCTGCCATAAGGGTGGTGTCATCTGCATATCTGAGGTTATTGATATTTCTCCCAGCAATCTTGATTCCAACTTCTGTTTCTTCCAGTCCAGCATTTCTCATGATGTACTCTGCATATAAGTTAAATAAACATGGTGACAATATGCAGCCTTGACGTACTCCTTTTCCTATTTGGAACCAGTCTGTTGTTCCATGACCAGTCATGTTGTTTTTTGGAACCAGTCATGTTGTTCCATGAAAGTTGGTCAGTGATGTACAACTCTTTGCAACCCCATGAACTGTAGCCCACTGGGCTCCTCTGTCCATGGAATTCTCCAGGAAAGAATACTGGAGTGGGTTGCCCTTCCCTTCTCCAGGGGATCTTCCCAACCCAGAGACTGAACCCAGGTCTCCCGCATTGCGGGTGGATTCTTTACCGTTTGAGCTACCTGGGAGACTATGGTAAAACTGAGGGAGACTCACTTTAGATCAGGTAGCTAAGGAAGGCTTTTCTCAGAAGGGGCATTTAAACTGAGTTGAAAAGGAACTGCTTGGGCTTCCATAGTGACTCAGTGGTAAAGAATCTGCCTGCCAATGAGGAAGACAAGTGTTTGATCCCTGATCCAGGAAGATCCTACACGCCGCGGGGCAACTAAGCTTGTGCACCCCAACCACTAAGCTTGTGCTCCAGAGCCTGCGAGCCATGACTACTGAGTCCACAAGCCACAACTTTAAAGCCTGTGCTCCAAAACAAGAGAAGCCATTAGAATGAGAAGCTCATGCACTGCAACTAGAGAAAAGCCTGTGCAACAGCAAAGACCCAGCAGAGCCAAAAGGAAATTTTAAAAAATAATAAATTTTAGAAAAAGAAAAGCAACTGCTTGAGTATTCAAAGAACAAGAAGGATGATCAGGAGGCTAGGCCAGGTGCCCAGGGGAGAGAGGTGAGAGATGAAGGTAGGAGAAGGTAGATCAAACTGGGTCTTGAAGGTCACAGAAAGGAAAGGATTTTATTGTAAGAAGAATGGAAAGTCACAGAAGAATATTAAAGGAGCGTGAACGGTGCCATTTTATCCATTATTCACTCTCCACTTAATATGTAGGATCTACAAGCTGAAAATTTCAAGGGTCTAGGCAAATCTTTGGGATCTGAAAAAATATATTTACAAGTCCAAAATACAGAAAAGAAAATTATAATCATAAAAATTAATAAATGCTTAAGTGTCCTCAGACTGTAACACCAAGCAACACAATTCATTACGGTAAGCATTTCTTAAGCTTTTACTACATTTGAAAACAATTCTCACTTTGCAAAAAATGCTATGTTAATCATTAAAAAATCTTAGGGTAATTACAAATTAAGTCAGTTATTTGTAGCCAGAGAATGTCAGAAGCAAGACAATTAAAATTCTTTTAATCTATGATAGAAAAATAAATAAATAAAACCACATAAATAAATAAAACCACATATTTAATACAAGATGTGGATACCTTTTAAATTGTTTCCTATAAAGTGGGACAAAAGTCTCTAAAACTTCGCAAAGTAAGCATTCCAAGGACCCATACCGGTCTTATAACCACTCTAGACAGGATCAGAGTTACATGTTCAAAAGCTGATCCTGGCTTCCTTATGGAAAATATGCTACTGAGGACCATGAGAAGTAGAGACAAGTTGGAAGGCAACCATGGCCTTCTAGGTGAGGGAAGATAGCCTGGATCAGATGGAGGCATTAGAGGTACAAAGAACACGTAACATATTAAAAAGTAGAAGAGCTTCTATCATAAAGTAACTGGCTACTGCTGTTAATAAGAATGCAATCTGTGACCACAAAGTATAGTAAGGCCAATCAACCCTTTTAAAAGTAAGAGCCCAGGTTCTCGCCTCCAAGTCCAGGGTTAGGACCCAGCGCTTTCACTGCTGTGGCCCCAGATTCAATCCCTGGTTGGGGAACTAAGATCCTGTAAGCCAGATGGCACAGACAAAAACAAAGACAAAAAAACTCCAAACTCTGAAGTCACCATTCATTCATACAGTCAAGAACCATTTTTTAGGATGTACTATGTTTTAGGTACTATACTAGAACCAAGCCCAGGAGGGTACAAAGAGGATTCTAACACCCTGAAGGACAGAGATGTTCAAATTCATAATTAAAATATGGCATAGTGAGTGCCATAATTAAAATACAAATAAAGATATAAGATAGTTATGCTCTAGGAATACAAAGTACTGCTGTTAAGTCAGAAAAGGTTTCATAGAGGAGGTAAGATTTTAAACTGAGTCTCAAAGAATGAGTTGGAATTTGTCATGTAGAAAACATAGTTCCGGAGAAACTGAATACTGTTTTCCAAAGAAGTTATGCCATCTTATAATCACACCAATAGAGCACAAAGGTTCCAATTTATCCACATCCTTGCCAACATGTTTTTTGTTTTTGATTTTTTGTTTTTTTTGATAGTTGTCATCCTGATGGGTGTGAAATGATACCTCATTGTGGTTCTGATTTATACTTCCTTGCTGATTAGTGATGCTGAGTGTCTTTACATATGCTTACGGGCCGTTTATGTTATCATCTTTGAAGAAATGTCTATTCAAGCCCTTTGGATATTTTTAAATCATGTTATTTGATTTTTGTTGTTGAGTTGTAGTTCTTTATATATTCTGGATATTAATCTCTTATTAGATATACGATTTGCAAATATTTTCTCCCAGTCTGTAGAACACCTTTTCACTCTATGATTGTTCTTTGATGCACACAATTTTCAAAATTTTTTAAGTTTGATGTGGTTCCATTTGTCTATTTTTGCTTTTTTGCCTATGTTTTTGGTGTCCTATCAAAAAACCATTGCACGGCCAATGTCATGAAGCTTTTATTGTGTTTTCTTTCAGGAGTTTCAAAGTCTTAGGTCTTAAACTTACGTCTTTAATCCACTATGACAATTTTTTGTATATGGTGTAAGATAAGGGTCTAACTTGATCCTTTTGCAAATAGATACCCAAAATCCCCAGCACCATATGTTGAAAAGACTGTCTTGTTTCCCCCATTGAATGATCTTGGCACTCATGTCAAAGATTATTCAACCTTATATACAAGGGTTTATTTCTGGGATTTCTATCTATTCCATTGGTCTGTTTGTCTGTCTTAATGCCAGTACCACATTCTTTCTGATTACTGTAGCTTTGTAATAAATTTTGAAATTAGGAATGTGAATTCTCCAACTCTGTTACTCAGATCAGATCAGTCGCTCAGTCGTGTCCGACTCTTTGCAACCCCATGAATCGCAGCACGCCAGACCTCCCTGTCCATCACCAGCTCTCGGAGGTCACTGAGACTCACATCCACCAAGTCAGTGATGCCATCCAGCCATCTCATCCTCTGTCGTCCCCTTCTCCTCCTGCCCCCAATCCCTCCCAGCATCAGAGTCTTCTCCAATGAGTCAACTCTTCGCATGAGGTGGCCAAAATACTGGAGTTTCAGCTTTAGCATCATTCCTTCCAAAGAAATCCCAGGGCTGATCTCCTTTAGAATGGACTGGTTGGATCTCCTTGCAGTCCAAGGGACTCTCAGGAGTCTTCTCCAACACCACAGTTCAAAAGCATCAATCCTTCGGCACTCAGCCTTCTTCACAGTCCAGTTCTCATATCCATACACGACCACAGGAAAGACCATAGCCTTGACTAGGCGAACCTTTGTTGGCAAAGTAATGTCTCTGCTTTTGAATATGCTATCTAGGTTGGTCATAACTTTCCTTCCAAGGAGTAAGCGTCTTTTAATTTCATGGCTGCAGTCACCATCTGCAGTGATTTTGGAGCCCAGAAAAATAAAGTCTGACACTGTTTCCACTGTTCCCCCATCTATTTCCCATGAAGTGATGGGACCAGATGCCATGATCTTAGTTTTCTGAATGTTGAGCTTTAAGCCAACCTTTTCACTCTCCACTTTCACTTTCATCAAGAGGCTTTTTAGTTCCTCTTCACTTTCTGCCATAAGGGTGGTGTCATCTGCATATCTGAGGTTATTGATATTTCTCCCAGCAATCTTGATTCCAACTTGTGTTTCTTCCAGCCCTGCGTTTCTCATGATGTACTGTGCATATAAGTTAAATAAACAGGGTGACAATATACAGCCTTGACATACTCCTTTTCCTATTTGGAACCAGTCTGTTATTCCATGTCCAGTTCTAACTGTTGCTTCCTGACCTGCATACAGATTTCTCATTGTACAGGAGATAGGGATCAAGACCATCCCCATGGAAAAGAAATGCAAAAAAGCAAAATGGCTGTCTGGGGAGGCCTTACAAATAGCTATGAAAAGAAGAAAAGCGAAAAGCAAAGGAGAAAAGGAAAGATATAAACATCTGAATGCAGAGTTCCAAAGAATAGCAAGAAGAGATAAGAAAGCCTTCTTCAGCGATCAATGCAAAGAAATAGAGGAAAACAACAGAATGGGAAAGACTAGGGATCTCTTCAAGAAAATCAGAGATACCAAAGGAACATTTCATGCAAAGATGGGCTCGATAAAGGACAGAAATGGTATGGACCTATCAGAAGCAGAAGATATTAAGAAGAGGTGGCAAGAATACACAGAAGAACTGTACAAAAAAGAGCTTCACGACCCAGATAATCATGATGGCGTGATCACTGACCTAGAGCCAGACTGGAATGTGAAGTCAAGTGGGCCTTAGAAAGCATCACTACGAACAAAGCTAGTGGAGGTGATGGAATTCCAGTGGAGCTATTCCAAATCCTGAAAGATGATGCTGTGAAACTGCTGCACTCAATATGCCAGCAAATTTGGAACACTCAGCAGTGGCCACAAGATTGGAAAAGGTCAGTTTTCATTCCAATCCCAAAGAAAGGCAATGCCAAAGAATGCTCAAACTACCGTACAATTGCACTCATCTCACACGCTAGTAAAGTAATGCTCAAAATTCTCCAAGCCAGGCTTCAGCAATATGTGAACCGTGAACTTCCTGATGTTCAAGCTGGTTTTAGAAAAGGCAGAGGAACCAGAGATCAAATTGCCAACATCCGCTGGATCATGGAAAAAGCAAGAGAGTTCCAGAAAAACATCTACTTCTGCTTTATTGACTATGCCAAAGCCTTTGACTGTGTAGATCACGATAAACTGTGGAAAATTCTGAAACAGATGAGAATACCAGATCACCTGATCTGCCTCTTGAGAACTCTGTTACTAATGACCAATTATTTTTATAAAATGTGCAAAGACAATATGTTTTTCCTCACAAACTTAACATAGATGGTTAACCACAACTTCTTCTCATTTTACCTCTTTTCATCATGATCCCCCCTGTCAGTCGAATTAGTAGCTGTAGGCATCTGGGGTATTCCTAAACAGAAAGCCAAACTGATGATATATTGATTTTAGGTTTAATGGTAAATATTTATATGGTCCTCAGTCACTTCCATGTGTGGCTGAGTTACAATTAACTGTCCCGCGTACAAAGATGTTGCTGGGCCACTGAGCATGCTGACAGAAATGTGCAGGGTAGATCATACCATGATATAACTATGTCAATTCAAAGAGTCAGTACACAAGAAAAAAATGTAGCCTTGCAATCCTACAGCTCATATATGAACCATATTTGCTAGAGTTCTCCCAAAGTTGATAACAATCTTACAAGTTTATATCATGTCACCAATAGCAGTTGTCAACCTTACTTTGCTGACCAAGGTCCGCATAGTCAAAGTTATGGTTTTTCCAGTAGTCATGTATGGATGTGAGGATTGGACCATAAAGAAGGCTGAGCATTGAAGAATTGATGCTTTTGAACTGTGGTGTTAGAGAAGACTCTTGAGAGTCCCTTGGACTGCAAGGAGATCAAACCAGTCAATACTTGAGGAAATTAATCATGAATATTCATTAAAGGACTGATGCTGAAACTCCAATACTTTGCCCCCCTGATGCAAAGAGCTAACTCATTATAGAAGACCCTGATGCTGGGAAAGACTGAAGGCAAGAGGAGAAGGGGGCAACAGAGGATGAGATGGTTAGATGGCATCACCAACTCAATGAACATGAGTTTGAGCAAACTCTGGGAGACGGTGAAGGACAGCAAAGACTAGAGTGCTGCAGTCCATGGGGTCACAAAGAGTCAGACACGACTGGGCAACTGAACAATAGCAGCAGTAGTTGTGAAGCTGAAAGGAACGTTTAAAATCTATCAATAACAAAAAGCATACTTGGTCAACCATGTTATAGAAGACATCGAATTATCTTTTTATCTCTTTTTAGAAAATGTCACAGAATTGTAATATGAAGAGGTAATCAAAGTGGAAGCAGCCAAAAAATGTTGCAAAAAAATTTCACAGCAACATGTTAGGGAAATATTAATACAAATAATATAAAATTATGTTATTTTCTGAATTTTGTATTTGTCAATTCTTGAGTTGCCATTTTTGTGATTTCTTTCCTCATTGTAAATAAATATGCACTTCTGTACCTCTAATTAGGACTCCCCAGGTGGCATTAGTGGTAAAGAATCCACCTGCCAATGCAGGAGACGTAAGAGATGCAAGTTCGATCCCTGGGTCACAGGTTCGATCGCCAGGTCAGGAAGATTGCCGGAGGAGGGCATGGCAACTCACTCCTGTACTCTTGCCCAGGGAATCCCATGGACAGAGGAGCCTGGCGAGCTACAGTCCATAGGCTCACAAAGAGTCAGACACAACTGAAGCGACTTAGCACGCATGCACCTCTAATTATGTAAATGAAATTAATTTCTTTTTTTTATCAGGAGTATAGTTAATTTACAATGTTGTGTTAGTTTCAGGTATACAGCAAAGTGATTCAGTTATACATATACATATATTCATTCCTCTTTAGATTCTCTTCTCATACACATTACCACAGAATACTGAGTAGAGTTCCCACTGCCGAACTGTAGGTTCCTGTTGGTTATCTAATTTTCTTTTTCTTAAAGAGCATTCCCACAAAACCTAGATTTGTTCCTGGTCAGAAAGAAGGGTCTCTTTGCTTGAACAAAGGCATGTAAGGGGTAAGGAAACCAGATATACATGGAAGATTTTATGGAGAGACACTGGGCAGGAGTAGGAAGATCTTTTAAACAGTAGAAGAAATATGTATAAGTAGGCTAAAGGCATCCAATGGAGGCCCTCAGAAGCAAAGAAAGACTTCAGGCTTGGATAGAATATCTTTTCTTTTTTTTTTTTTTTCATTCTAAAATAATCAACAATCAACTGTTTTACAGGTAGGGACACTTAAAAGAAAACTGGGACAAAATGGGGCCTGTTGGGATATACTTAAGAAAGTACTGAATATAAAGTCAAACATGGCAGGTTATCCCTTTACTCTTCTTCTGCTGATAATGAATACAGTATTCTGGAGTTAGGATTTTTAGTCACCCCACCTCAGATTTTCAAAGTGAGTGTATAGAACAGGGATTCTTAATAGTCTGTGGAAACTTGCTGATGTCCTCATTTATTTAATATACATTTATTGATGCTTTCTGGTGCCAACAGCAGTGACCATGTTGGCAAAAATCTGTTCTTATAGAGCTGAAGACAGAGCATAAACCCTTAGCCTGACCTTTCACCTTCTACCACCTGCCTTCACGTTGTGCCTCCTCTTCACTACATTCTCTCCCTCATCACCCCCCCACCTCCACCCGCTGCTGCCCCAGTACTTCTGCCTAAACCTCAGTTCACAGAGACTCCGGCAGAAAGGGGAAAGGTGTGATGCTCAGGGAAGAACGTGTGTCCATACCCTCTAGCGAACATAAAATTTTGGGGAAACACACATTACCCTCTCTTCATGATACCACTGAAAATTCCTACAACTGAACATGCACTTCTTTTGTCTATACTTACATAATCCTATGTTCAAAACATTTTACAACTACATGATAATAGTAACATCTCGAAAAAGGCAGCCTTAAAACACCAATTTCAAGGAATTGGGCAAATACATCTTGCCTTTCAAGTAATGCTTTTCCATAAAGGTATATTATCTGTCCATAAGTAAAATATAAGCTAAATAAATAAGACTTTTAGTAAGTGAACTGTAGTTTTCTGAGAGCCACATGTGCTACCCTATTCATTGTGTTTAAAGTCAGCACCTTTGCCTATTAAAGACCAGCAATCCACACAGTCTACAGTCATTTGCAATTAGGAAACACAGGGAAAACCTCATAAAATAAAGCTTAGAATTTAAAGACATTTTCAAACAATTTAAGTGACTTCTGTGCAAACTGGAAAATTTATTAGCAAGTGAAAGTTTCCCAAAGACCTAGTACAAAATGTTTATGGTTATACTAAAACTTCCAACAGCAAAAATTCCACAAGCATAAATGACTATCTATTGAACCTCTTTGTGGCATTTTCAAAATACCAATCAACTTGAAAATAACACTCACTTCTTTTCTCCCAAAAACAATATGAAAAGTTCATATAGAACCCCAACCATTTCTCTGATGCCCAATTTATGACTGAAATTACAGAGGGTTTCAATTTGTTCTTAGTAAGTTTATTTCACCACGTACATATTTTAATGATCCAAAGGCAGGGGAAAGCTAATGAAAACTGATGGTCAGATCAGATCAGTCGCTCAGTTGTGTCCGACTCTTTGCGACCCCATGAATCGCAGCATGCCAGGCCTCCCTGTCCAACACCAACTCCTGGAGTTCACTGAGAGTCACGTCCATGGAGTCAGTGATGCCATCCAGCCATCTCATCCTCTGTCATCCCCTTCTCTTCTTGCCCCCAATCCCTCCCAGCATCAGAGTCTTTTCCAATGAGTCAACTCTTCGCATGAGGTGGCCAAAGTACTGAAGTTTCAGCTTTAGCATCATTCCTTCCAAAGAAATCCCAGGGCTGATCTCCTTCAGAATGGACTGGTTGGATCTCCTTGCAGTCCAAGGGACTCTCAAGAGTCTTCTCCAACACCACAGTTCAAAAGCATCAATTCTTCGGCGCTCAGCCTTCTTCACAGTCCAACTCTCACATCCATACATGACCACAGGAAAAACCATAGCCTTGACTAGATGGGACCTTTGTTGGCAAAGTAATGTCTCTGCTTTTGAATATGCTATCTAGGTTGGTCATAACTTTGCTTCCAAGGAGTAAGCGTCTTTTAATTTCATGGCTGCAGTCACCATCTGTAGTGATTTTGGAGCCCAGAAAAATAAAGTCTGACACTGTTTCCACTGTTTCCCCATCTATTTCCCATGCAGTGATGGGACCCGATGCCATGATCTTCGTTTTCTGAATGTTGAGCTTTATTTTAAGCCAACTTTTTCACTCTCAGAAAATAAAACATTAAACAACCAAAAAACCCTTTCCTACGGCCAAATACCAAGGTCTGCGTTTTGAAGATTATTATCTATAAACTGAGTAATGTGGAAATACTTTCATTTCCTCTGTATTTAGGAAATGTTACAAAGCTTCCCAAAGCCTTTATTATTTATTTTTGGCCATGCTGGGTCTTTGTGTGGTATGCGGGCCTTCTTCCCCAAACAGGGATCAAACCTGCACTGCCTGCATTGGAAGGTGAATTCTTAACCACTGGACCAACAGAGAAGTACTTCTAAAGCCTTTAAGTAAGCACCAAACAAATGGTTCTCTAAGAGTTCAGTGTTAAATTTGGTAGTCAAATATAAAACAAGGACTATCAACTGTAGAGATCTGCAAAGACTAAACTCTTAAAAGCTGCACCGCAGCATAAGATGAATGTGAAGAGAGAACTGTAGAAGAAGGAGTTAAGAGTATGAGCAGAAATAAAGGTAAGGACTAGCTATCAGAATTTATAAAAAGTCTATATAATAATAATTCAGAAAAATTAAAAGGACATGTTATAAGTAGACATTTAAGTTGCAAAGAATGTAATTAGTTAGAAGAGAATCTAATCAAGACATTGGAGTTAAGATATTTAAAAAACAGAGCCTCAAGCAGAAAGGATACTATATCACATTGGGGCATAAAGGGTAGTGTTGACTCCCCAAATTATATTCCTCTCTCTGAATCAACATAAAACGGTCTTCAACATTTAATTTCCTTACAGGTCTTCCTTGCAAGAATAGATTCTCTCTTCAGATCAGATCAGTCGCTCAGTCGTGTTCGACTCTTTGCAACCCCATGAACTGCAGCACGCCAGGCCTCCCTATCCATCACCAGCTCTCGGAGGTCACTCAGACTCACATCCACCAAGTCAGTGATGCCATCCAGCCATCTCATCCTCTGTGGTCCCCTTCTCCTCCTGCCCCCAATCCCTCCCAGCATCAGAGTCTTCTCCAATGAGTCAACTCTTCACGTGAGGTGGCCAAAATACTGGAGTTTCAGCTTTAGCATCATTCCTTCCAAAGAAATCCCAGGGCTGATCTCCTTCAGAATGTACTGGTTGGATCTCCTTGCAGTCTAAGGGACTCTCAAGAGTCTTCTCCAACACCACAGTTCAAAAGCATCAACTCTTCGGCGCTCAGCCTTCTTCACAGTCCAGCTCTCACATCCATACATGACCACAGGAAAGACCATAGCCTTGACTAGGCGAACCTTTGTTGGCATCAGTGAACCAGAAATGGACTGATTAAATGGACCAGAATGGGTGAATTTAATTCGGATTATCTGTGGGCAAGAATCCCATAGAAAAAATGGAGTAGCCCTCACAATAAACAAAAAGAGTCCAAAATGCAAACGACAAAATGATGTCAGTTCATTTCCAAGGCAAGCCATTCAACATCACAGTAATCCAAGTCTATGCCCCTACCACCGATGCTGAAGAAGCTGAAGTTGATCAGCTCAATGAAGACCTAAAAGACCTCCTAGAACTAACACCAAAAAAAGATGTTCTATTCATCACTGGGGATTTTAATGCAAAAGTAGGAAGTTAAGCGATACCTGGAGTAGCAGGCAAGTTTGGCTTTGAATAACAAAATGAAGCTGGGCAAAGGCTAACTTAATTCTGCCAAAAGAATGCACTGATCATAGAAATACCCTTTTTCAACAACATAAGAGACGACTTTACACATGGACATCACCAAACGGCCAATATCAAAAATAAAACTGTTCAAGTGAGTGACTTTTACTTTCACTTTTGTAGTCAAATATAGAGAAGCTGTAAAGTCAGCAAAAACAAGACTTGGAGCTGACTGTGGCTCAGATCATCAGGTTCTCATAGCAAAATTCAGGCTTAAAACTAAAGAAATTGGGGGAAACCAGTAGGCCAGCCAGGTATGACTTAAATCCCCTATGAATATGCAGTGGAGGTAATGAACAGATTCAAGGGATTAGATCCAGAAAACAGCATGTCTGAAGAACTATGGACAGAGGTCCGTAATACTGTACAGATGCCGGGAGCTGGAGAGAGGACCTCTGCCCATGGCAGTACAGGAGGCAGCAAACAAAACTATCCCAAAGAAAAAGAAATGCAAGAAGGTAAAGTGGTTATCTGAGGAGGCTTTACAAATAGCTTTGGCATCACCGACTCGATGGACGTGAGTCTGAGTGAACTCTGGAAGTTGGTGATAGACAGGGAGGCCTGGCGTGCTGCGATTCATGGGGTCACAAAGAGTTGGACACGACTAAGCGACTGAACTGAAAGAAAGAAGAGAAAGCAAAAAGCAAGAGAGAAAGGGAAAGTTATATCCAACTAAATGCAGAGTTCCAAAGAACAGCACAGAGAGAGGTAAGGAGGCCTTCTTCAATGAACAGTGCCTAAAACTAGATGAAAACACAACAGAAGGAGAAATACTAGATATCTCTTCAGGAAAATTATAGATATCAAGGGAACATTTGGCCCAAAGGTGGGCACAATATAGGACAGAAACGGTGGAGACCTAGTAGACACTGAAGAGATCAGTAAGAGATGGAAAGAATACACAGAAGAACTATACAAAAAAGATTTTCATGAACCAGATTACCATGATGGTGTGGTCAGTCACCCAGAACCAGACATTCTGGAGAGCAAAGTCAAATGGGCCTTAGGAAGCACTGCTGTTAATAAAGCTAGTGGATGTGATGGAATTCCAGTAGAACTATTCAAAATCTTAAAGGATGATGCCATCAAAGTGTTGCACTCAATACGTCTGCAAATATGGAAGACTCAGCAGTGGCCACAGGACTGGAAAAGGTCAATCCTCATCCTAATTCCCAAGAAGGGCAGTACTAAAGAATGTGCTAACCGTTGGACAATTGCACTTATCTCCCATGCTAGCAAGGTCATGCATAAAATTTTGCATGCTAGGGTTCAGCATCATGCAAACCAAGAACTTCCAGATATCCAAGCTGGGTTTAAAAAAGGAAGAGGAACCAGAGATCAAATTGCCAATATTTGCTGGATCATAGAGAAAGCTAGGTTATTTCAGAAAACATCTACCTCTGTTTCATTGACTACATTAAAGCCTTTGACTGTGTGGATCAAAATAAACTGTGGAAAGTTTTTAAAGAGATGGGAATACCAGACCGTCTTATCTGACTCCCGAGAAACATGTATGCGAATCAAAAGCAACAGTCAGGACATTGTATAGAGCAACTTATTGGTTCAAGATTGAGAAAGGAGTACAACAGGGCCATCTGCTGTCACCCTGTTCGTTTAACCTATATGCTGAGCACATCATGAGACATGCCAGGCAGGATAAGTTTCAAGCTGGAATCAAGATAGGTGGGAGAAACATCAGTAACCTCAGATATACGGATGATACCACTCTAATGGCTGAAAGTGAAGATGAACTAAAGAGCCTCTTGAGGGTGAAGGAAGAGAATGAAAGACTAAGTATTAAAAATCTAAGACCATGGCATCTGGCCCCATTACTTCATGGCAAATAGAAGGGAAAGGTGGAAGTAGGGACAGATTTCCTCTTCTTGGGCTCTAAAATCACTGCAAATGGTGACTGCAGCCATGAAATCAGAAGACGATTGCCTCTTGGCAGGAAAGCTATAACAAACCTAGACAGTGTGTTGAAAACAGAGAAATTGCTCTGCTGACAAAGGTCCGTATAGTCAAGGCTATGGTCTTCCCAGTGGTCACATATAATTGTGAGAGCTGGACCATAAAGAAGGCAGAGCACCAAAGAATTGATGCCTTCGAACTAGAGATGACTCCTGAAAGTCCCTTGGACAGCAAGAAGATCAAACCAGTCAATCTTAAGGGAAATCAACTCTGAATACTCGTTGGAAGGACTGATGCTGAAGCTGAAGCTCCAATATTTTGGTCACCTGATACGAACAGCTGACTGACTGGAAATGTACCTGATGCTGGGAAAGATTGAGGGCAGAAGAAGAAGAGGGCGTCAGAGGATGAGAAGCCTGGATGGCGTCACAGATACAATGGACGTGAACTTAAGCAAACTTTACGAGATGGTGAGGGACAGGGAGGCTTGGTGTGCTGCAGTCCATGGGGTGGCAAAGAATTGGACATGACTGAGCGACTGAACTGACTGAGAAAAATCTTTTCACTTTCACTCAAAACACTGTAGTGTGAAAACAAAGACTTTGGAGCCAAGGGCAATCGAGCTTTCATTTCTTTTGTAACAAGGCAGTTTGGTTTAATTTATTTAACCTGAATTCTTGCTCTTGTTCGTGATTAAGCAGGATACAGATGATTGAGAATTTGGTCTCACATTTTCATAAAAGGGTGAGATTTTTCTGTTCAGAGTCCTTTCTCTTATTTAAAGGAATGCTCTCCTAAATACCAACAAATGGCCTAATTGCTTTTGAGTGCTATAAATAAATAAAACAATATAAAAGTCATTAATTTTGCATTTTTTTTTTGTACTAAGTCTTTGAAATCCAGGCTACATTTTACAAACTTCTCAATCTGGTCGCTAATTTTTTTTTATTGTGGTTAAAAAAAATAAATTTTACATCTTCACTGTTTTTAAGTGTAAAGTTCAGTGGTGTTAAGTGTATCTGCTTTGTTTTGCAATAGATCACTAGAACTTTGTCATTTTGAACTCTATACCCATTAAATACTAATTCTTTCTCCTTTCTCCCCCTAGGACTTGACAACTACCACTTGACAACTACCTTCTATTTCTATGACTGCATTAGATACCCCCATATGGGTGGCATACAGTACTGGTCCTTTGTGACTGGCTTATTTTACTGGCACAACATCCTTAAAGTTCATGCACGTTGTAGCATGTGGTAAGATTTCCTTCTTTTTAAGGCTTCATAATATTCCACTCTATATATATACCACATTTTCTTTATCCATGCATCTGTTAATGGAATCTAGGTCGTTACACCTTTTGACTATTATGAATAATGCCGCAATAAATATGAATGTGTAAATATCTCTGAGAGATTTGTGGGTCTCCCGCATCGTAGACAGACGCTTTACCATCTGAGCCACCAGGGAAGTCCTTTTAAACAATAACTTTTCATAAAATGAAACAAAATAATAAGAAAATTAAATCAATAAAAATTTACTAGAAAAATTGGGTTTTTTTAGTATGTTAAAGACAAGTATCTCTTGAGAATATGACTGAATTTCAACATGGAGATTTAAAGCTTAGATTTGTTTATAAGTTATATTAAAATTTTAAGGAAGAAATGAAAAAGAGAACAAACTCATTAATACACCAAAACTAACATCTAATTCCAAAATAATTTATAAGAAATGATATGCCCATAGATATCTAGATCATTACTTGTATCAGAAGTAAAACCGAATCAAAATCCTGCCTGTGTAGAACTATTTTATCTGAGAAAGAAAAGTGAAGTCGCTCAGTCATGTCCTACTCTTTGCGACACTGTGGACTGTAGCCCACCAGGCTCCTCCGTCCATGGGATTCTCTAGGCAAGAATACTGGAGTGGGTTGCCACTTCCTTCTCCGTCGACTCTTCCCGACCCAGGGATTGACCCTGGGTCTCCTGCATTGCAGGCAGATGCTTTACCCTCTGAGCTACCAGGGAAGCTCTGCTATTTTATCTGAAATAGCTTTTAAATAAGGATGATCAGACACAACCTATAAACAAGTATCTGCTCATGCTGAGTTTTAAAAAGTTGTAATAGTTTTATATTTCAGTTCAGTTCAGTTCAGTCTCTCAGTCGTGTCCAACTCTTTGTGACCCCATGAAATGCAGCACGCCAGCCCTCCCTGTCCATCACCAACTTCTGGAGTCCACCCAAACCCATGTCCATTGTGTTGGTGATGCCATCCAACCATCTCATCCTCTGTCGTCCCCTTCTCCTCCTGCCCTCAATCTTTCCCAACATCAGGGTCTTTTTAAATGAGTCAGCTCTCTGCATCAGGTGGCCAAAGTATTGGAGTTTCAGTTTCAATATCAGTCCTTCTGATGAACACCCAGGACTGATCTCCTTTAGGATGGACTGGTTGGATCTCCTTGCAGTCCAAGGGACTCTCAAGAGTCTTCTCCAACACCACAGTTCAAAAGCATCAATTCTTCTGTGCTCAGCTTTCTTTATAGTCCAACTCTCACATCCATACATGACCACTGGAAAAACCATAGCCTTGACTAGATGGACCTTTGTTGGCAAAGTAATGTCTCTGCTTTTTAATATGCTGTCTAGTTTTATATTTAACCTGTTAAACATGTCATGTGATCAATATTATGTGGCAATAAACTCGGTCTGTCTGATTTTCTGCAATAGCTCATAAGTGAATATACTCCAAAAAATGATTATAGATATATTAATAGTAAATAAACCTCATTAAAAAGCAAATAAATTCAGACTATATAAATAAACAAATGTTTAAAGTTGTATACTCTGCTAAATCTTATTCACATGTACACCAGCAATCAGCACAACTGATCCAAACGTTAACAATTTAGCACAAACATTTTCAATATCAGAAGTCAATTATTTTTTCAAGAAAGCTTTCTACATGCTTAGCTGCCTTACACTGCCTGTTGACAGAACTTATACCATTGAAATAAACATCACAGATATAAAATTTTTTCAAGACTTCCAGAACCTATGGTAAAAATGTTTGATGAAGAAGGAAAGTGGCACAGATCAGCTAACAAATAATTTGAGACCTAATCCTTACTAGAATTTACTCTGTGACCTGTGAGTTATATAATCCCTGTGCTCCACCTGCCTCCATATGTGAAACAGGCCATCTATACACGCTAATACCAAAGAATGGCAGCCATCTGGAAAATCCATTTAGAAAAAAATTAAGTTAGATCTCTGCCTCTCACCATACACAAAAATGAGTACCAGTTCAGTTAAAGGTGTAAATGTGAAAAATACAGTAGAAATACTCAGGACATTTTATCTTGTTAGAGTAGAAGGGACTTCTCTAGACAAGCATGAAACACAGAAACCATAAAGGCTGATTTTACTACATAAAAATTTAAGTGGTTTATTAGTATGAAAGATGCCCCAATGTTGAACAATAAGGCCTGGGAGAAAATATTTAAACATCTTAAAAGACAAAGGTTAATATCTACACTTTGTAAAGGGTTCCTACAAAGCTATCAAAACAAACATTCCAAAAGAAAAGTGGGAATCATATGTAAACAGGTGGTACAAGATATAAAAATCAGCAGCCAAAAGACTAACAAGATATTCCATCTTATTAGTAAGAATAAAAGTGCAAATTAAAGCCATAAAATATTAGAGTGGCAAAAATTCGGAGATAAATAATTTTACTGTCATTAACAGTGTGGAGGAATGAGTACTCTCACTGCAGATGGAAATGAACATTGATAGAGTTCTTTTGAACAGTAATTTGATAGCAGCTACCTCCTTGTAAAAAAACAAGCCCATGAGCCAAACAGCTCCATATCTAGAAATCTATTCTACAGAAATACATTTGTGTATAAAGATATAAGAATAAAAATGTTAAAAAGTATTAATATTTTTAATCAAAGAAGTGCAAGTCACCAAAATATTTATTAGAGAATGATTATAGTATAACAGAAAGTACTTCTGCAGATGTTTAAAGGAATGAAATACACTGCAAAAGATGTCAAATGAAAAAAGTAAGTCTCAAAGAATGTTAGAAAAAAAAATCTGTTTAGTTGTTTTTCTAAATACACAGAAAAAGTTTCAAAAGATGAAGAAGAAAGGTAGGGTAGAAGAAGCGAATAATTCTAAATTCACACTTACTGTTTGACTGTTTTATGGTGACCAAATATTATTTTTATAATTAAAAAAATAAAAGAACAGATGGGAATTTCGTAAGTCATTCAGCAATGTGTCACTCACAGCATCCAGAATGTAGTATTTAGTTCCTAGATCCTACTATCTGGATGGAATGATCCTTTGCTAACTGCAATTCTGAGACACAAAAAATAAAATTTTTCAATCTGTTTATTCCTGTTGCCTCAAACAAAACAACACAGCCGCTTTGCTCTCAACTCCCACAAAAGAAGTGGGCAGGTGTATGGGAGGAAGACCCAGCAAGAATATTCATTTCTGCTTTATCATTTCAGTATATGATAGCTGACCAAGCCCAGGAAAAAAAAAAAAAAAAACTCACAAAACAAAATTAAACAAGATTGATCTGTGAAAAGGCAGAGACTTGTGAAAACAAAATTATCAAGGGAGAATGGTAAGTATACAACCCATGATGTTTCAGTCTGCTGGAGCCATCTGAAGCTCTCTAAAAGAAGTATAGTTTGTATAATGTAAAACTTGTGGGAGAATCTGCCCCAGCAATGTTTCCTGAATACCTAAAGGGGCTGATTCAGGATAGGGGTTACTGGAGCAGGTTTTTAAAGATAAAGACTGGTTTGTTTGGGAAATGGATACCCTTCAAAGAATAGAAACTTCACCTGTGTTTTAAAAATAGGCTTTGTGCCATTTTCATTGTTTCCCCCAACTCACTCTTAGCCATGAGACTTTGATCTTGACAACTGCAGTTTTGCTGGCCACAATACTTTTCAGGAACATAGTTCCCGACGTTGGCAAAGAATTTGAGTTCAAGAGATATCATACAACACTTTAAAGTCAGAAAGATTCAATTCAGATCCTAACTTCTTTTTCAAGGTGCATTATCACAGGCAAGTTACCCACTCCAGCATCTGAAGTGGAGACGCTGTGAAGGGTGGAAAAAACACCGGCAGGGTCTAAGCAAAGTTCTTGTGCACAGAAAACTCTTGTCAAATGGGAGCAAGGATTTTTCTATTATAAGACCTTTGACCTGAGTGTAGGAGTGGAGAGTGAATAGCGGGCAGGGCACCTGAAGTGCTCCTGTAATTCCACTGGGACTAGATGTTAGGCTTTCTAATTTGCTAAAGATGAATTGATTCCATCCACCCATGCAGAATATAAGTGCATTTGACAGAATACAGCAAAGTTAGGATTTATATTGTAAGCTATTTTTAAAACTGCCTGGTTAGCAAATTAAACCAGCTGTGAAAATATCCTGGTTTCCATTCACAACAAATACAAGACAAACATTCTCCTTTAATGAACCTGGCCTTGTGGCAGCATAGCATATTCTGCATAATTCATTCCCAAGGGTTTCGGAGACAAAATTTTCATAGGACGGACCAAAACTATTTTTGAGGGAAAAAAAAAAAAGATGAGAGAAAAAAGTTTCTCTCTACAGATTTTCAGCGAATTCCACAAGTCACTGTCCCATTAACTTAGAAGACTACTGTCTGAATAAAAAATGGTAGTTATGTCAGTACTTGAAGCCAGTCTTAACTGTTTTTCCTTTAAAAGGGCATATGAAACACCAGTCTGCTCTGCAACATCATTTTTCAAGTTCTGTGACAGAGGGAGGAAAAAATCTACTCACTGCCACCAGAAAGCTACCCAGAGGACTCTCAATTTCAGATTTAGAACTTATCACTCCTTAAGAAGTTAGAGGAGAGATCCTGAATTATTTAGAATGTTGGCTAAGTCGTATTATTTATAATTCCTGTTCCTCTGGGGAAACAATTTGTTATTTCAACAAAGATCAGAAGTATAAATAACTAAATGGAATAGAATTTCAGGAAGTACTATTTAAATAAATTCACACTTGGAATGCAGGGAAACAGCCTATTAATTCAGTTCACTTCATAAAGACATTGCTAAGAAAAGGATATACCATTTTACACTATCTTTGGAAATCAACCAGACTGAGTTAGTTCAATTTGAAACATCCTAAGCCTTAAAGCCTTTGCTAAAGCGTAACATAAATTTTAATTAGTCAAGTGTGAAAAAACTACAAAGCCAACTTTCTTGCCCCTCCAGTTAGTCTGGCTATAAATAGAAGCAATGCATTAATAGCCACCAAAGCAACTGGGGAGGAGTTTCACAATGTACCCAACATATACATCCCTTGCAAACATGCCCTCAGCATGTTTAACCAAAGTGCTTCTGAAGATCTGTAATAAGACCCTTTTTACATAAACTGTGACTCACTGTTTGCTTTCTTCACCAGGAGGTGGAGTCTTGCCATGCCCTTCCATTACAAAATCCTCCTGTTCCACCTGCAAAGTCAAGCACCACAGGTCAGCAGCAGTCAGGAACCAAGATGCAGTCACTTCCAAGTGCAGGGCCTGTGCTTACAGAACCACATGGCTTCCACTACACGCCTAACTAGGACAGGAGCCCCAGTCAATGGTTTTCCTTCTCCATGTTTGTATATGGCATCTCTCCTTGCATGACCAGATTTGCAGAATAAAAAAAAGGAAGCATATTGATTTGCAATTCATAACTATGACAAAAGGTCAGCATCCAGAATATAATTAAAAAAAAAAATGCTATGAAACAGTAAGAAAAAGACAGCCTACCAGAAAACTCTACAAAATAACTGAGTATGAATTTCACTTAAGAGGATGCATACAAGGCCCTAAATAAATGAAAAGATGTTCAGTCTCCTGTCAATCAGGAAAATGCAAATTAAAACCACAAAAAGATACCATTTCACCACCACCAGGCTGGCTAAAGTTTAAAAGTTGGGCAATACCAAATGTTGACAAGAGTGCAGAGCAACAGCAACTCTCATCCATTCCGGTGGGAGGGAAAATTGGTACCACTATTTTTAAGTAGTCTGCCATTATATACCACACTTGATTATGTACTTACTGTACAAACCAGTGACTGCACTTCTAGATATATACCCTAAAGAAACTTTTGTGCATAAATACAAAAATATTTTAGTAGCACTATTTTTAACAGGAAAAACATAAACACTCATCAACATTTAAAGTAGACAAATAGGCAATGGTGTTTTAAGACAATAGAATATAATACTGCATGAAAATGAATGAACTACGGCAACACGCCTCAACCTGGATGAGTTACAAAAACACAATACTAGGTGAAAGAAGCAAGTCACAGAAGAATACAAATCCAGTATAAATCTATTAACATAAATTCAAGTATATAAATTTTAAAATCACACATATGTATATATAAAGACACATATGTATATTTATAGTTTACAAAACTATAAAGAAAAGGGAATAACTATTACAAAATTTAGGCTAATTAGTATCTTAGGGAGTTGGGGGGATTCAATCAGGAAGGGGCACATGGTTTCTAGGGTATAGATTCTATTTCTTGGCCTATGTAGTAGATATATGGATGTTTATTTTATAATTATTCTTTTAACTGTGCGTTTTTCTTTTCTCTTTTCTAAGTACGGTTTATTTCTGAATACAATTTTCAAAAGAAGAAACAAAGCATTCTATTATTCCAGATGGTTTATTGCTCAATAAAGGAAAATAAGTGGCAAAGACAGAGCTACATCCACAAACTGAGATGATTAGTCTTATGAAAACTTCCCCAAAAGGCATAATTTTTTAAAAGTCAAATAAAAGTATTCAAGGAAAGAGATCTCAACAGATATATTCAAGGATTATTCCCTACTTAGAAAAATACTGCCCACTGTTGCTATTGCTCAGTTGTGTCTGAATCTTTGCGACCCAATGGACGGCAGCACGCTGGGCTTCCCTGTCCTTCACCATCTCCCAGAGCTTGTTCAAACTCATGTCCATTGAATCGGTGATGCCATCCACCCATTTCATTCTCTGTCACCCCCTTCTCCTCCTTGTGCCCTCAATCCTTCCCAGCATCAAGGGTAATTACTTTTATTGGAGCACAGTTGCTTTACAATGCGTTAGTTTCCACTGCACAGCAACATGAATCAGCCACACATATACTCATATCCCCTCCCTTTCGGGCTTTCTTCCCATTCAGGTCATCACATTAAGTAGAGTTCCCTGTGCTATTTCTTTTAACAGAAACTAGTAATCTGGAAGATAGACAACAATAATACAGACACACATCATAATGAAATCCAAATAAAACAAAAGGCTTTCCAGCTCTGCAACCTTCCCTCTGCAGTCTTCATTTCTCAGAAATACTGGAGAAGATGAAAGACTATTAAGGGGCTAAGTTTCAGAAAGAACAGAAAAATTGAGATTTTTAATGGAAAGAATCTCCTTTCCATTAAAAGGAAAAACTGGAGGAATTGTAAGTAAGAATAATAAAAGACGCATACTGCGAAATTCAAACCAGGTTTCAACTTTTATTCTTCTCTGTGGACTTCCTGATCCTGGAGCCTACCAGGCTTTGCTAAGGAGAGACAGGATTCTCCCATTCTAAATTTACAGTGATCGAAACCTCTAGAAGGAAAAAACATGGTTACAATGTTGCAAAGGGAACTTTATGAGGAGGTAGAGATGATCTTTGTCTAAGTCTTGGTTACATGAAAGTACACATATGTGAAAAAAAATCAATGAACTGTGTATTTTCTGAACTTTACAAATAAATGTTATGCCTCAATTAGGAAAAACAGATAACAAATTCTTTAAAGTTTCTTGGAATAATTTTCTCAAAAAACTACTATTTTCTATATACTATGAAATTTTCTCAATCTTTCATCCCTAAAAATCCTTTCCAATTAAAGACCTCTACATTGCGGACTCGGCCTCTGCTTAGATGTTTTTAAAGGCTTATTTATCTATAACCAATTTTTAATAACCACAATAATGACAAGAAGCAATAATCAAAAAGCCCACAGTTTCAACAAGCTCCCCTATGACTTTCAAATCTTTAACTGCAGCCCCCATAAAGTGTGTGAAAGCTGCTCAGCCATGTCTGACTGTTTGCGACCCCAGGGATTGTAGCCTGCCGGGCTCCTCGGTCCCTGGAATTCTCCAGATAAGAATACTGGAGTGGGTTGTCATTCCCTTCTCCAAAGGATCTTCCTGACCCAGAGACAACCTATGTCTTCTGCATTGCAGGCAGATCCTTTACCATCTGAGCCACCAGGGAAGCCCCCATATTTTATTAGTCTTCACTTGGATGGTCCAATAGGTCCAAAAGGAAACACCATCTTTGTCCTTAGATTTCCTCTCTTTTTTATATCTGCTATGTCTCTAAATGGTACTATCATTCACCAAGATCCTCAAACAGGAAACATACAATCTAGGTTACAGGCCCTCCACCTTCCCTCCTTAACCCCTTAACTTCCTTATTAATCACTAAGTACAGTGGCTTCTATCTCTTACACAGCTCTCACACTCATCACCCCTTCTTTATCCTCTTTAACTGCCATAGGTAAAGACAGCTTCTCTAAATCTCACTACTACAAAAGCCTTAACACTAATCTTTGTGCTTCGGGTCCCATCTCAGGTCAATCCATCCTCCAAATCACTTTCATCAAATGCAAATTGTAAAATGCAAACAAGATCACATCACTCTCCTTGAAATTCTTCACTCTTATCACCTCTCTTGAGGGATAAAAGTTCAGTTCATTTGCCTAAGTGAGCTTTTTATCGCCCCTGCCTCACTCACCCATTCTGAACCCCTGGTGGAGCACACACCAACTTCTCGGCCCTTTGTGCCTTTACATATAATGTCTCTTCTTGCCTAGAAGCCCTGGTCTTCTGCCTCACGTTCACTTCACATGCCTGCTCATTCTTTCAAGTACCAATTAAAATGCTTTTCTCCAGAAGACACCATCTCCTTCACCAGGGTTCTTACCTTTTCTCACTGTCCAGCATCTCAGAAGGCAACAAAAGTGGTCCAGAAATATCACTGCTCCTTATTGCCAATTCCTGTTTTTCTCAAGACCATTTCCTTCTTTATTCTCTTCCACCTCTTTATTTCAAGTCTCTTCCCATCTTTATTTCTTTTCTACAAATGTCTTGAACACTTCTGGACTTAATTTGATGATGTCCACCATTTCTCTCCCTCAACCTCATCTTCAGAAGCTTAAATATTTTCATTCATAAAACTTACACCATGGGGAAGGAGAGGGTGGGACAAATTGAGAGAGTAGCATTGAAACATACACATTACCATATGTAAAATTAGATAGGCAGTGGATATTTGCTGTATGATGCAGGGAGCTCAAACTCTGTGCTCTGTGACAACCTAGAGGGGTGGGATGGGGTGGGAGGTAGGAAGGAGACTCAAGAGAAAGGGGACAAACGTATACTTATGGCTGATTCACGCTGATATATGGCAGAAACCAACACAACATAGTAAAACAATTGTGCTCCAGTTAAAAATAAATAAAAAACAAAACAAAAAAAGAAAACTTACATCATATCCTCACCTTTCTCTCACTTCATTTGTTTAACAAGTATTGTATTTTGTTGGGTACATATTACAAGCTAGGTGCTGTGGTAAAGAAGACAGTCTTTGCCCCACCCCCTGAAACTTGCAGATTGGTGGGAAAGACAAACTAGTCAATTACAAAACAGCCAGAGAATGCAATTGAACAACTTAAGGAAGGAAGGGCACTAAACTCAGTCTACAGGCATCAGATACTCTAGACCCATCCTAGGCAGCTTCATCTCCTTCCTGCTTCAATGAGGAGGTGGGCAGGACTCGAGGCTGGGTCTTGCCATCCATCCAGACCTCTCCACACTGAGGTCCATGAACTCTGAGATCCGCTTCTGACCACAAGAACCTCTTCCACTCCTTCCCTCCACTTGAATCTGTAAGGAGTCTTCATTGTCCCATCTAGTTGTGGTTTTCCTCTTCCCTCACTCTCTATTCAGAGCTTTAGCCGACAGGCATCTTGGTGACTTTTCTCCATAATGTCCTAAATTCGCTCACCACCAACTTGTCCTTAGGACATCCCTGTCTTGACAAACTCTTCCCCTTTTCCCCTTCAGCTTCTGGAGTGCAGAGCTGGAGAAAGTTACAAAACTGATTCCTTTACAAATCATACCAATTAACTTGCACTCAGTGCTGACATTCAGCACCTCTGCCTGGACAGCCTGTCCTCATCCCGTCTTTCTGGTGAACTTCCACTTAACCTTCAAACCCTAGTTGCAAAGTTACTTGTTTTAGGAAGTGTTTTCTGCTATCTCCCAGCACTTCCTCTTCCTCCCTTTCCCTGTGCTCCTTCCCAGTAGCTCCGGAAAGGCCTAGCAAGCAGCTGCGATCCTTGGCTCACCTGCTGCCCGCCTGCTGTTGAGCCCAGGGGGGAAACAATGTAACTTCTCTCAGTGGATCCTTCCGAGACTCTAACAGAGGCCTTCTGGTCCATCATTGCATTCTTCCATCAAAACTTCCCAATGCCTTCTAGGTGCCAGGACTGGGCTGAATGACTGACCTACTGTACCACATCCTTCACTCATCGATCCTGTACCTTTTCTACTCTCCTCAAAGACATCAAATCCACTCACTAGGCATTCTCCCTAAGCCCATTCTTTCTGAAGATGACAATGCCTAAGAATATCTTGCGAGCCTATCCAATACAAAGTTCCAAAAGCCCCTCATTTTTTCTCTGGTGATTATACCTTAAACCTCTGCATCTTCACCCATTTCCTCCCCTGACTGCTCTGCAAGGTTAACCTCACACTTATTGCTAAACTCGTGACCTACACTAAACTGCCTCCTCTGGGATCTTATTATCTAAGGAACCCTTCTTTCTCCCTTTCTAGTAAATCCATCTCCTCAACCTACAAATACTTCATAATCTCTTCCATCTATAATTTTATTTATGTATTTATTTGTGGCTCTGTTGGGTCTTCACTGCTGTGTGGGCTTTTTCTCCAGCTGCAGCAAGCGGGAGCTACTCTCTAGCTGAGGCACATGGGCTTCTCACTGCGATGACTTCTCTTGCTGTGGAGCAGAGGTTCCAGGGCACATGGACTTCAGTAGCTGCAGCACGTTGGCTCAGTAGTTGTGATTCCTGGACTCTAGAGCACAGGCTCAATAGCTGTGGCACACAGGCTTAGTTGCTACTTGGCATGTGGGGTCTCCCCAGATTAGGGATCGAACCCGTGTCTCCTGCATTGGCAGGTGGATTCTTTACCACTGAGCCACCAGGGAAGCCCAATCTCGTCTATTCTGAAAAAATTATTTTTGGTCTTATAACCTCACCAGATATCCTATTCTTCCCTTCCCTTTACTATCCAAATTCTTAAAAGAATAAACCACACCTCATCACTTCCATGTTCTCACCACTGAGCATACTCTTCTGCTGCCACCCCACAACACAAATGTACCTCCCTTCTCCCACCCTCCCCATATAAATCACAATTTTTGTTCAAATCAATATTCAGTTCTAACAGTGCTATCACTCAGTAAATAACATATACAGCTGAATCATAAGGAATAGTTAAATTTCCTTTCTTGGATATTTTTTTCTTTTCCCTGGAACTAAAAATTACTACTTCCTCTTATACTTTCTATCAATTTTTTTAGCTTGGCATTTATTATGTGTTTTCACTAATTCACCCGCAAACCCTCCAACAGAGTGGTGAGTCTCCTCTTAATAAATTCAAATACTTCAGGTAATCTGTCAATTTCACTGCAGTCTTGAATACATCCCTTGGGGTTTTCTCCTGTGCCAGCTGAGACTGTTTGCTCTCTAGACCACTAAATAGCTGACACTTTGCCAAGGATGACTCTCTCCCTTCATCTCTGGGATTCCTCACTCTCTCCCCTTCACTGGAGCATCTTTCCTAGACCTTTTGTCCTCCTCTTTAATGGTTTATTCCTGGAGCACAGACTCCAAACATTTCCTAGTAAGAGGTATACAGGAAGCGAATTTTTTGACATTTTGAATGACTGAAATGTCCTAATTTTATCCATATATTTAACATAGAATATTTTTATCCACATACACAGTCAGATACAGAAGTTCAAGTTAGTAAACCTTCTTTCTTCCAAAAATATGAAGGCCATGCTCCATTGTCTTCTAGCACCCCAGAGTTGCTATATAGAAATTCAATATTATAAATCCTAATGTTTTTGGATATGACCTGATTCTCCTTTGGAAACATTTAGGATCCTTTTTCCTCAGCTTTCTAAAAATTTGTTGTTGCTGTTCAGTCACTAAGTTGTGTCTGACTCTTTGTGAGCTCATGGATTGTAAGGCTCCTCTGTCCTCCACTGTCTCCCGGAGCTTGCTCAAATTCGTGGCCTTTCAGTCAGTGAGGCTCTCTAACCATATCATCCTCTGCTGACCCCTTCTCCTCCTGCGTTCAATCTTTCCCAGCATCTGGGTCTTTTCCAATGAGTCGGCTCTTTGCATAAAGTTGCCAAAGTACTGGAGCTTCACATCAGTCCTTTCAATGAATATTCAGGGTTGATTTCCTTTAGGATTGACTGGTTTAATCTCCGTGCTGTTCAAGGAACTCTCAAGAGTCTTCTCCAGCACCACAATTCGAAAGGAGCAGTTCTTCTGCACTCAGCCTTCTTTATGGTCCAACTCTCACAGCTTTGGGACCTTTGTTGGCAAAGTGATGTCTCTGCTTTTTAATACACTCTTCAGGTTTGTCACAGCTTTCTAAATATGCAAACCACTAAGTATGGTCCTTTTTTCATTTAGTGAGCTGGTACTGATCCAACCAGGGATCAAACCTGAGTCCCCTGCATTGCACCGAGAATTCTTACATGATGGGAAGTCCCTCATCTTGTCCCAGTTTTAATCCTTCCCTCCTGCTCTCCCTCCATAGGCCACCACTAACGTGCTTTCTGTCAGCATAAGTCAGTTTGCATTTTCCAGAGTTCATATGCACTGAATCACACAGTATGTACTATTTTGGCTCCCTCCTCTCCTCTCCTCTCACTTTTCTCCTCTCGTTTCTTTGCCTTTTTGCCCTGGCTAGAAATTCCAGTACAGTGTTGAAGAGAAACGTAGTACCAGACATCCTGTTCTTTTTTGTTGTTTTTGTTGTTCACTGTAGGAATAAAGCATTCAGTCATTCAACACTGAGCTCAATGTAACTGTCGAATTTTCATAAAAGTACTTTATCAAGTTGAATAGTTCCTTTCTATTATTTTGCTGAGCATTTTCATCAGGAATAGATGACATCTGTCAAATGCTTTGTCTGCATCTCTATATCATAGGATTTTTCTTTTTCACTTTGTTAATATGGTGTATTACATTGATTTTTAATGTTAAACCAACCCTACAATCCTGGGTAAACCCTACTTGTTCACATATGATCCTTTTACAGATCATTAGATTCAATATGCTAAAATTAGGTTTAGAATCGGAGAAGGCAATGGCAACCCACTCCAGTACTCTTGCCTGGAAAATCCCATGGATGGAGGAGTCTGGTGGGCTGCAGTCCATGGGGTCGCCAAGAGTCGGACACAACTGAACGACTTCACTTTCACTTTTCACTTTTATGCATTGGAAAAGGAAATGGCCACCCACTCCAGTGTTCTTGCCTGGAGAATCCCAGGGATGGGGGAGCCTGGTGGGCTGCCATCTATGGGGTCGCACAGAGTCGGACACAACTGAAGCGACTTAGCAGGAGCAGCAGCAGCAGGCTTAGAATTTTTGCATTTATGTTCATGAGAGATACTGATCTGTAGTTTTCTTTTCTTGCAATGTTTTTGTCTAGTTTTGTTATCAGAGTAATACTGGCCTCACAGAATGAGTTGAGTACAGATGACCCTTGAACAACATGGCCTTCAACCATAAAAGTATACTTATATGTGGATTTTTTTTCAATAGTAAATACTGTACTCTCACATAATCTCCAGTTGGTTGAATCAGAGGGTGTGGAAGAACCCCAGATATGACAACTGAATATAGGAACAGCTGAGTGTAAGTTATATTTGGATTTTCAACTGCCGCGAGGGTCAGTGACCCTAATCCCTGCATTGTTCAAGGGTCAACTGTATTCCCTTTGCTTCAAGTGAAATTATACTAATTCACATATAAGAACCTTATAACAGTATTCTACCATTTTCCCTCTTTAGGTCTTTATGCCACTCTTATTGTACAGTTCACAGATACAAAGGTTATAAACCCACAGTGCATCTGTATTATTGTTGTTCAATCAATCAATTCTCTTTTAAAGAGATCTGAGTAACAGGAAAAAAAGTCTGACATATTTAACCTGTGTAGTTTTCATTTTCTGAGCTCTTTATTCCTTTGTGTAGATTAATATTTCCATCTGGCATCATTTTCTTTCCTCGCTAACATTACTTATAGTAAGATAAGATACAGATAAATTATTTCAGTTTTTGTATTAGTATGTCTGAAACAGTCTTTATTTTTAGCCTTCAATTTTGAAAGAAATTTTCACTGGCTATAGAATTCAAGGTTAACAATTTCTCTTTCAGTGCTTTCAAGGTGTTGCTCCACTGTCTTCTTGCTTGCATTGCTTCCAATGAGAAATTCTTTATTCCTCTGTCAGTAGTGTGTCTTCTTTCCTCTGGTTTTAAGGTTTTCTTGACCACTGGCTTCGAGTAATTTGTTTAAGGATGGGCTTTGATGTGGTTTTCTTCATTTCTTGTGCTTCAAGCACACTGAGCTTTTTGGATTTATGGGTCTACAATTATTATCAAATTTGGAAAATTTGAGGCCATTATTTCTTAGCTATTTTTTTCTGCCCCACCATGCCTTTGGGATTCCCTGGTGGCTCAGACTGTAAAGAATTCACCAGCAATGTGGGATTCCTGGGTTCGATCCCTGGGTTGGGAAGATCCCCTGGAGGAGGTCATGGCAACCCACTTAGTATTCTTGCCTGGAGAATCCCATGGACAGAGGAGCCTGGCAGGCTATAGGCCATGGGGTTGCAAAGAGTCGGACACGTCTGAGCAGCTAAGCACAGAACAGCACGTGCCTTCGTTAGAGACTCCAATTACAGGAACATTAGGATGACTGAAGTTGTCCACAACTGAGCCTCTTCCCTTTTTGGATTTTTACTCTTTTTCTCTTTGTGTTTCATGTTGGTTAGTTTCTACTGTTCTTTAAATTAATCTTTTATTCTACAGTATTGAATCTGCCACAATTCCATCCAGTATATTTTTCATCTCAAACATTATAGTTTTCAGTTCTAGAAATTTGACTTGGGGCTTTTAAAAATATCTTTTCCATGTCTCTGCTTGACCTTTTGAACTATCTGAAACATAGTTATAATAAGTGTTTTAATATCCTTGTCTGCTAATTCTAACATCTTGGTCAACTATGAGTTGGTTTCAATTGACTTTTCTCTTCACTATGTTTGCATTTTCTGGTTTTTACATGCCTGAAGAATCTCTGCTTTGAATAACAGACACAGAATTTTTGCTGGATCCTGAATACTTTCAAATTCCTGTAAGTATTTTTGAGCGTTGTTCTGAGATGCGGCTAAATTATTTTGAAATAGTTTGTTCCTTTTAGGTTCTGCTTTTAGGATTCTGAAGTCAGACTTCATAATTAGGTAGGGCTAATTATTCTCTACTCCTGAGGTGAGAACTCCACTAGTACTACTGCTCAGCATGCTGATAGTGATCCATCAATCATGAAGGTTTCTAGTCCCAGAAACAGGCACCATTACTGACAGTGTTTGAGTGCTAGGTAGACACTGTTACTTCCAGTCCTCCGGGGTGGGTACCCCCTCCTGCCTCAGCCTTGACCAGTCACGTACATATGCCAAAAAGCACTCTGCTGAATACTTAGGGGAACGGTCCACAAATCTCCAGATTTCTCCCTCTTAGCTGCTCTCTCCTCTCCAATATTCTGTCCTACAAACTTCAGCTCCCTCATTGTCCCCAGACTCTCAGCAGTGTTTCCTCAACTGAGAGGGTCCACTGGGCTTTGCCTGGGCTCCCTATTTCCCACACTCTGGCCCGGAGGTTCCCTCAAGCCAGGACACAGGGGTTGTCAGAGGACTCATCCTGTTTTCCATTTCTCACTGATCACTGTCCTTCACTATCTGATGTCCAGTGCCTTGAAAAACTGTTGTTTCAAACACATTTGTGTATTTGTAAAGTTGTTATTCCTAGTGAGAGGGTAAATCCTATTTCTGATACTCCATATCTTGCCCATCTCACCTCTGAATTTCTTATTGACTTACAAAGCTCTTCTCTCATACTGTTACATGAAAGCTTCCCCCACATCATTTAGGCATCAGCTCAAGTGCCATGTCTCTGAAGTGATGGATGAATCCTGACCACCCAACTGAAAGAGTTTCCACACTCAGTCACTCTCTAGCATAATGCACGTCATTATCTGAAGGGATTACCTATTTCTGTGTTTTGTTGTCTGCAAGAATATAAACTCCTTATGATGAATGTCTTATTCATCATAAACTATCATAAACCAATGTCTTATTCATCATAAACTTGCTGACTCTCTAATCTGCTAATCTCTGCTTTTCCTTCTTCTACTCTCTAAACATTTACTTCTCCAGCTTCTGTCCTTGGACCTCTCTCTTCACATTCTTCACAGCAATTTCATCTAATCTCACAGTTGCAACTAGTAAATTTTTAAAAATTAATCAATCTTATTTGTGGTTGGACTGGGTCTTTGTTGCTGCGCATGGGCTTTCTCTGGTTGTGCAGAGCGGGGACTATTCTCTAGTTGCAGTGTGTGGGCTTACTGAGATGGCTTCTCTTGTGGAGCACGGGCTCCAGGCACATAGGTTTCAGCAGCTGCAGTACACGGGCTCAGCAATTGTGGCTCTTGGGCCCTCGAGCACACTGGCTTCAGTAGTTGCAGCACTCGGGCTCAGCAGCTGTGGCACACGGACTTAGCTGCACTACAATATGTGGAATCTTTCTCAACTACAGATCAAACCTGTGTCCTTTGCATTGGCAGGTGGATTCCTATCCACTGTACCACCAGTAAAGTCCCTCAACTATTAAATTTGAGTGATTCCCAATCCTGTATTTTCAGTCCCCACATAGATCTTGCCTCCAGTCCTGCATTTTCACCTGGCTGACAGTTTGCCAGCCTCTCAAACTCTGTATGTTCGATACAGAAATTCATCTCATTCCCTCCCCAAACTGTTTTCTTTACTATGTTTCCTATTTGGCAAGGGCATCCCCATCCTCCCAGTCATTTTGCTTGAAACTGTGATATTACTCTTGGTTTCTCCTTTTCCTTTTCTCTCACATCAATTGCTAAATTCCATCCACTTTATAAATGTTACACCTTTCCAACCACCCACTCCATTCCAGGCGCCGTAAGTGGTTTAAAAAGGAAATATATATATTTCCTGAAATAGGAAGCTGAGAAGGACAGCTAATATTCTGCCTAACAGAATCAATATTCAAAATGAGTTTAGCCAACCAAAGAGAAGGACAAAAATTCCCAAATTGTTTTTTGTCCTTATTGAACATCATTTACTAACAGAAAAATATACAAAACTTAAGTGTAGAACTAACACCCAAAAAAGATGTCCTTTTTATTATAGGGGACTGGAATGCAAAAGTAGGAAGTCAAGAAACACCTGCAGTAACAGGCAAATTTGGCCTTGGAATACAGAATGACACAGGGCAAAGGCTAATAGAGTTTTGCCAAGAGAACACACTGGTCATAGCAAACATCCTCTTGCAACAAAACAAGAGAAGACTCTACACATGGACATCACCAGATGGTCAACACCAAAATCAGATTGATTATTTTCTTTCAGTCAAAGATGGAGAAGCTCTATACAGTCAGCAAAAACAAGACCGGGAGCGGACTGTGGCTCAGATCATGAACTCCTTATTGCCAAATTCAGACTGAAATTGAAGAAAGTAGGGAAAACCACTAGATCATTCAGGTATGAACTAAATCAAATCCCTTATGATTATACAGTGGAAGTGGGAAATAGATTTAAGGGCCTAGATCTGATAGATAGAGTGCCTGATGAACTATGGAATGAGGTTCGTGACATTGTACAGGAGACAGGGATCAAGACCATCCCCATGGAAAAGAAATGCAAAAAAGCAAAATGGCTGTCTGGGGAGGCCTTACAAATAGCTGTGAAAAGAAGAGAAGTGAAAAGCAAAGGAGAAAAGGAAAGATATAAGCATCTAAATGCAGAGTTCCAAAGAATAGCAAGAAGAGATAAGAAAGCCTTCTTCAGTGATCAATGCAAAGAAATAGAGGAAAACAACAGAATGGGAAAGACTAGGGATCTCTTCAAGAAAATCAGAGATACCAAAGGAACATTTCATGCAAAGATGGGCACGATAAAGGACAGAAATGGTATGGACCTAACAGAAGCAGAAGATATTAAGAAGAGGTGGCAAGAATACACAGAAGAACTGTACAAAAAAGAGCTTCACGACCCGGATAATCATGATGGTGTGATCACTGACCTAGAGCCAGACATCTTGGAATGTGAAGTCAAGTGGGCCTTAGAAAGCATCACTACGAACAAAGCTAGTGGAGGTGATGGAATTCCAGTGGAGCTATTCCAAATCCTGAAAGATGATGCTGTGAAAGTGCTGCACTCAATATGCCAGCAAATTTGGAACACTCAGCAGTGGCCACAAGATTGGAAAAGGTCAGTTTTCATTCCAATCCCAAAGAAAGGCAATGCCAAAGAATGCTCAAACTACCACACAATTGCACTCATCTCACACGCTAGCAAAGTAATGCTCAAATTTTTCCAAGCCAGGCTTCAGCAATACGTGAACCGTGAACTTACAGATGTTCAAGTTGGTTTTAGAAAAGGCAGAGGAACCAGAGATCAAATTGTCAACATCAGCTGGATCATGGAAAAAGCAAGAGAGTTCCAGAAAAACATCTATTTCTGCTATATTGACTATGCCAAAGCCTTTGACTGTGTGGATCACAATAAACTGTGGAAAATTCTGGAAGAGATGGGAATACCAGACCACCTGACCTGCCTCTTGAGAAACCTATATTCAGGTCAGGAAGCAACAGTTAGATCTGGACATGGAACAACAGACTGGTTCCAAATAGGAAAAGGAGTACGTCAAGGCTGTATATTGTCACCCTGCTTATTTAACTTATATGCAGAGTACATCATGAGAAACGCAGGGCTGGAAGAAGCACAAGCTGGAATCAAGATTGCCAGGAGAAGTATTAATAACCTCAGATATGCAGATGATACCACCTTTATGGCAGAAAGTGAAGAGAACCTAAAAAGCCTCTTGATGAAAGTGAAAGAGGAGAGTGAAAAAGTTGGCTTAAAGCTCAACATTCAGAAAACGAAGATCATGGCATCTGGTCCCATCACTACATGGGAAATAGATGGAGAAACAGTGGAAACAGTGTCAGACTTTATGTTTTTGGGCTCCAAAATCACTGTAGATGGTGAATGCAGCCATGAAATTAAAAGATGCTTACTCCTTGGAAGCAAAGTTATGACCAACCTAGATAGCATATTCAAAAGCAGAGACATTACTTTGCCAACAAAGGTTTGTCTAGTCAAGGCTATTGTTTTTCCAGTGGTCATGTATGGATGTGAGAGTTGGACTGTGAAGAAAGCTGAGTGCCAAAGAATTGATGCTTTTGAACTGTGGTGTTGGAGAAGACTCCTGAGAGTCCTTTGGACTGCCAGGAGATCCAACCAGTCCATTCTAAATGAGACTGGTCCTGGGTATTCTTTGGAAGGAATGATGCTGAAGCTGAAACTCCAGTACTTTGGCCACCTCATGCGAAGAGCTGACTCACTGGAAAAGACTCTGATGCTGGGAGGGATTGGGGGCAGGAGGAGAGGGCGACAATGGAGGATGAGATGGCTGGACGGCATCACTGACTCAATGGATGTGAGTTTGAGTGAACTCTGGGAGTTGGTGTTGGACAGGGAGGGCTGGCGTGCTGTGATTCATGGGGTTGCAAAGAGTCAGACATGACTGAGCGACTGAACTGAACTGAACTAAGTGCAGACAGTGTAGACATCAATGAATTTTAGTATTTACTTATTTATTTGGCTGTGCCAGGTCTTAGTTGTGGCACGTGGGGTCTTTGATCTTCATTGTGGCATGTGCCATCTTTAGCTGTGGCATGGAAGATCTTTAAGTTGCAGCATGGAAACTCAGTTGTGGAATGTAGGATCTAGTTCCCTGACCAGGGATCAAAGCTGAGCCCTGTGTACTGAGAGCACAGCCACTGGATCACCAGCGATGTCCCAACAGCCAACTTCTAGAAGCCATCCTCTGCTTTTTATCTTTCTAGCAGAGACACAGAGTCTTCTAAACTCAGCAGACTGAAGTGTACACCTCCTAACTCTCAAGATTATATAATCCCATCTCTGAATTTAAACATCTCTCAAAAAAAAAAAAAAAAAAAAAGCCTCTGGAAGATACTGTACAATTTCAGGGAATATTTCTTCAAAAGGAACATCAAAATCCTCCAAGAAGATGTCCTTTGTCAGTCCTGTCCAACCATAAGGCATACCTGATTTCTGTCAGTACAATACGTACACGGGTATTTTTAAAAACTGCACTGACCCTTTCATTCACTTATTAGCTATTCTTAGCACCTTCTCTACCAATGCCATTCCAAAACTGTCCTCCTTAAAAGGAAATCTAAACTCGTCATTTCAATCATGCAAGCTAAATTCTTCAATTTAACAATGACTTTTATTTCAGAGGGAACACTGAGCTGGACCCCACTTTCTTTCTTTCCTCCTCCAAGTATTAGTCACCACCAGACAAGAGTCAGAAGAGCAGGGTTCCGGCCTGAGCCCAGGTACCACTCCAGCAGCAGGGGCCAGCCTCACTGATCCCCAGGCTCCTTCAAACTCACAAACCTGGTAAACCGCTTCCATAAACACACTCGGCCTTCCTCCACTCATTTCTTTGCTCTTTACTCAAACATGCCTGGGCCTCCTCCATTTAAAAAAATCTTTCACAGGACTTCCCTGGTGGTACAGTGGTTAAGAATTCGTCTTACAATGAAGGAGATGTGGTTCTATCCCTGGTCAGGCAACTAAGATCCCACAGGCTTCGGAGTAACTATGCCCAGGGACTCTGGAGTCCATGTGCCACAACTAGACAATCTGTGCGCCACAGTGAAAGATCCTGCATGCTGCAACAAGGATCCTTTGTGCTGCAACTAAGACCGACACAGCCAAATAAATAAACACAATTTTTTTAAATCTTAAAAACACCGTTCACTTGAACCAATACCTCCTTCTGGTCAGGGAACTAGGTGGTTCAATGGTAAATAATCTGCCTGCAAATGCAGGAGATGCAGGAGACTCAGGTTTGATTCCTGAGTCAGAAAGCTCCCCTGGAGCAGGAAATGGTCATCCACTCCAGTATTCTTGCTTGGAGAATCCCACAGGCTGTGGAGACTGGTGGATTGCAGTTCATGGGGTCATAAAGAGTTGGCCGTGACTGAGCACACAGCACACACACTACTCGGGGCTCTGCTCTCTTCATTTACTTCTAGATCTCACAGCTGGATAGTAGACTATAGCCACCACTCTTTATGTTTTTCATTTCCTTTTAACCCATAAAATTGGTTTCTCATCCTCTTCCTCTTGAAGACCACTAATAAATTTCTTTTAACAGCATTATTATAGAAAATGTCAAGCATACACAAAGTGAATACAAATGAACCCTTATGTATTCATCACCAAGCTTCAATAGCTGTGAACATTCTGTCATTCTTATTTCATCCATACTTCCATCCGTTCTCCATACCTATTCAATTACTATTATTTCACAGTTTTCACAGGTAAAGTGTACCTGAAAAGTTGTACTTTTAATTGCAAATTCTAGAAGCATACTTTTGACAAATGGATATACACCTGTGTGATCCATACTCCTCTCAGACACAGAATACCTCCACCTCTCCAGAAAATTTTGTGTACCTTTTCTTTAATTAATTCTTCAAAAAATAAATTCAGATACATTTTCTCAATTACCAACCTCCTTGGCTTTTCAGCAGCATCTAACAGTATTGATTCTACCTTTTTTCTTGAAATGTATCTCTTGGTTTCTAGGAAGCAAAAGTATTCCAGTTCATCCTCACGTCATGCCGGCTTTGCTGCTGCTGCTGCTGCTGCTGCTAAGTTGCTTCAGTCGTGTCCGACTCTGTGTGACCCCATAGATGGCAGCCCACTAGGCTCCCCCATCCCTGGGATTCTCCAGGCAAGAACACTGGAGTGGGTTGCCATTTCCTTCTCCAATGCATGAAAGTGAAAGTGAAGTCGCTCAGTCGTGTCCGACTCTTGGCGATCCCATGGACTGCAGCCCACCAGGCTCCTCCGTCCATGGGATTTTCCAGGGAAGAGTGCTGGAATGGGGTGCCCACGTAGGCTTTACCTCCAATATATTTCCAGTCTGTCTTCCTCCACTTCAGTGCAGTATGCGAATCCACTTTCTCTCTCACCCAAGTGACTGACTAGCACTGTCTTCTTTCTCACTGGTCTTCTTGCTCCCACCCCTGCTTCAGTCCAATCCATTCTTCACATAGAAGCCAGAGTGATTTTTATAAAATGAAATCATAGGCACTTTCGTGGTGGCCCAGTGGCCAAGACTGCACGCTCAATGCAGAGGGCCCAGGTTTGATCCCAGGTCAGGGAACTAGAGCCCTCATGCTGCAACCAAGAGGTTACATGCTGAAATTATAGATCCCACATATTCCAACCAAGACCTGGTACAGCCAAATAAATAATAAATCTTTTTAAAACGGAATCATATCATATTACTCCCTACTTTAACAGCCTTCAATGGCTTCCCAGTTGACAGAAATTCTTCCCAAATGACAGAAACCACATTCAATGCCAGGGCTGTCAAGTTCTTGCAAGGTCTCAGTCTCTCTCTGTAACTTCCTATCACCACTCAGTGGCACAGGACTTCTGACAGTTCCTGGAAGAGGCTAAGGGCTTCTGAAGTTGTTTCTTCTGTCTGGTGTACTGTTCTTCTAGATCTTTACATAGTTGGCTCCCTCCATCTTTACTATTCAGCTGAAATGCCACGTGTTCAGAGAGGGCTTGCTTGACTAACCTAAGCTTGTCCTTCCGGTCACCCTGTATTGCATTATTTTATTTTCTTCAAAGTATTGATCATAATTCAGAATCATTATCTTTATTTATGTTTAATCCCACTAAAATGTAACCACCTTGAGAGTAAGAACCATGTCTTTTTTTCTTTGTTGTAGTGTATCCGCTAATAACATATGCTCAAGAATTATTTTTTTTAATGATTTAATTCAAAGTCATTGTTCTGCAGAAAAATCTCCACTTTTTCTCAACACCATTTACCTTTCCTAACTTATTTCTATTAACAGAAAACCACAAATTATGTTACCATAGTACTATGATAAATTCCTGCATTAACATCAAATCATTTTAAGATATTAAACAAAGAGAAGCATAAGAAAAAAGTCATAAAATGTAACGTAAATGAAGACTAGTGAAAACAAAGTTATAATTTAATTTTAATAACAGAAGCATCTACTTATTGCAAGTGTAAAAAGAATATTCTTTTTTTAAAAAAACTGTTATTTATTTGGCTGTGCCAAGTCTTAGTTGTGACACACAGGATCTTTAGCTGTGGCACACAAACTCTTAGTTGCAGCATGTGGGATCTAATTCCCTGACAGGGATTGAACCCCAGCCCCTTGCACTGGGAGAATGGAGTCTTAGCCACTGGGCCACTAAGGAAGTCCCCTGCTCCCCCCAAAAATATTCTTTTACTCTTTAGCCTAATTGATTCTGAACTGATAAAATATTCAATAATTGAAAAATCAAGAAATGCAGTCCTTCCTTCCCCAGAAAGAAGGTGGAAACTGAGCCTCTGGTACAACTAAGCATTCTATGTCGATCTAGTTACATACTTGCCAAGCAATCTTCCAATTTCAACCTGGCTTTCCAGGAAGAGAATGTCTGTATATTTTTGGTGGCCTCGGTGTACATGTCTCAGTGTGTGAGTGTTTGGGGGACATTCCTAGAATGTGTGCATCTCTCACTTATTCTGACTCTCCTTAAACCAAGTTTAGGATCTAGATGAAAGTGAACATATTAGGAACTAGATCAAAGTGCTCAGTCGTGTCTGACTCTTTGCAACCCCATGGACCATAGCCTGCCAGGCTCCTCTCTCTGTCCATGGGCTTCTCCACGCAAGAATACTGGAGTGGGTTGCCATTCCCTTCTCCAGGGGATCTTCCCAATGTCTCCTGCATTACAGGCAGATTCTTTTCCATCTGAGTTACCAGGGATGCCAGGATCTAGATGAGTCTGATAAAAGTCTATTGGATTCTACTTTGGCAGAAAGAAGGAAGGGATCTGGTGATATGGGGGAAAAACAAACAAGAGGAGAAGATGAATCTGTCCTTCTACCTAACACATGGACTGTAATGAGGGGAGATTCAGAGAAGCTGAAGAGCATCTTTCACAAGGAGCTCTGGGGCTCAGGGCACAAACTGCGTTTCTCTGTAGCCCAGCCCACGTACCCACGTAAATTAATTATTTATTAATTCAATAAAATTGAATTAATTTTATTCAATTAAGTAGTCATTCCTCATTCCGCTTCCCCCAACCAATCTCTGGCAACCACCAGCCTGTGTTCTATATAATTATCTATTATACATATTACATATAAATGGAATCATATGTGACCTTTTCTGTCGGGCTTCTTCCAATTAGCATGATGTTTTGGAGTTTCATCTGGTGACATCTGACCCCTCTCCACTTTTGCTCTGGTGAAAGAATTTGTTGTTGTTCAGTTGCTCAGTGGTGTCTGACCCCATGGATGTGGAGAAAGAATAAACCTTCCCAAGAAAGTATAAGCAGCAGCAGCAATAGCAAAGGACTTCCTTCAGGACGGTTCAGGGCAGACAGCCCTACAGGTGCGGGGAACTGTTTAGGACACAGTGTGGGATATGCTTGGAGCTTCCAGCAAGGATTAGAAGTGATTTTGACAGGAGAAAAAGGGACGTGGAGGTGATACTGAGGGTTTTATATGACCAAGAAGAGAAAAAGCCAAGGAAACTCAGGATATGGAGCTAGATATAGACAGGTATCAACACAAACATAACCACTTCTACACAGGTGACAATGAAGTATTCATTTAAGCTTTAGCCTGAAAAACCAAAACAAATACCATTTATAAATTTATAACTAAAAATGTCTAAAAATGATCAGTGATACCTCTGTGTAGCAGGAATAAGGGATAGGCTTTTTTATTTTTTACCTTATACACTTCTTATTTGCTTTAATTTTTAAAATAAGTACATACAACTTGCATAATAAAACCTTAAAAGATAAAGTGCTAGTAGACTACAAGTGAATTATAAATTTTTCTATGAGCTCAGTGAAATCTGTTTTAAATTTGTCACAGAATGTAACAAAAGTGGATACTGAGAAGGAAAAAAATCCTTTCAATCTTAGGTGAGGTTTAATTTAAATCAATCAGATGTCTAAATTCACCTAAAACACAACACCCACTCTCCTCACTCACTGTCCCGGTTGTTTAATTTCTGCTCAGACTGTTTGCACCTTTAGTAATTCACTGACCTTGGAACTGCTTTCTTCCGATACTTCTCCCTCATTGGTCTGCATGGGAACAGACTCTGTGCAAAACTCTGCAGAAACACACAAATACTGCCTAAAAGAGGTAAGAAGAGAAAAAAAACACATAAGGAATTCAGTGTGCATATATGCTTTCTCAGATTACACTGAAATTCTGTCACCAAGACTAAAAATAGTAGGAAGCGATGACCTTGAGTAATGTGTGTGTACACATGCACATATGTGTGTGTGTGTATGTGTGTGTGTGTAGCATACATACACACATATCCCAGGGAGAGAGGCAGGGAGAGTTTTCCCCACCTTGCTGTGCTGTGCTGTGCTAAGTCACTTCAGTCATGTCCGACTCTGTGCAACCCCATAGACGGCAGCCCACCAGGCTTCCCCGTCCCTGGGATTCTCCGGGCAAGAACACTGGAGTGGGTTGCCATTTCCTTCTCCAATGCATGAAAGTGAAAAGAGAAAGTGAAGTCGCTCAGTTGTGTCCGACTCTTAGCAACCCCATGGACTGCAGCCTACCAGGCTCCTCCGTCTGTGGGATTTTCCAGGCAAGAGTACTGGAGTGGGGTGCCATTGAGAGCATAATTAGGAAAGGCTGAAGAAACTGGAATAGTAAACAGTTCTAGATTTCTTTCCTCTTTTTATTTGACTTGTGGCAGAGGTTAAGAGTAAAAATCTTTAGCAATTCATACAGTACAAACACTGACCTGTTGGAAAAGTGGCCCACTTGAGAAAAGTAGGGGGCCAGTTGTTATGCTGTAGCAGGGCATATAGTCTAACTATCAGGCTAGGCTATTGCAAGTGGCTGGGTTTCTTAGGTTTATAATTTACGTTCAATATTTATGGTATTTTATAACTGAAATTCAGGTATACTCTAATGGTTGATCCTACCTTTCTATTTTAAGAAAACCTGCTCAATAAACTAAATTTCAGTTTATTTATTTTTATATGATAACAGGCCTATAGGGCAAGACAACAAAAAGTAGCAATTTTTCTTCTAAGAATAAAATGAGTCAAATAAAAGTATATTAAAATTTTATAAATTAAAATGAACCCTAAAGAAACTACTAAAAGTTTATGCAACCTTCAAATTAATTCATTAAATACGTAATTATTAAGGAATAGGAACCATAAAGAAAGCTGAGTGCTGAAGAACTGATGCTTTTGGAGAAGACTCTTGACAGTCCCTTGGACTGCCAGAAATCAAACCAGTCAATTCTAAAGGAAATCAACCCTGAATATTCACTGGAAGGACTGATGCTAAAGCTGAAGCTCCAATACTTTGGCCACTTGATGCGAAGAACTGACTTACTGGAAAAGACTCTGATGCTGGGAAAGACTGAAGGCAGGAGAAGAAGGGGACAAGAGAAAATGAGATGGTTGGATGGCATCACCGACTTAATGGACCTGAGTTTGAGCAAGTCTGGGAGTTGGTGATAGACAGGGAAGCCTGGCGTGCTGCAGTCCATGGGGTTTGCAAAGAGCTGGACACGACTGAGTGACTGAAGTACTCAAACTGACACAAACAAATCTCCATTATAATACAGGTATGAATATTTTTTTCAAATTCTTCGAAGGGCTCAAAGCTACAAAATATGAAAACTAAAACGATGCTTGACAGTGTACCTTTTTGGCATGAGAGAAATCTTTACGAATACAGGAGATAGAAGACATGCCAATATGGTTCTGGCACAGGCTTCTCAATAAACATTCTCAAGGTCTCAGAGCAAAAGGTATTTCTGAGAATCTGTTTCTTCAGCTGGTGGGTGGGAAAGGATATCAAAACACCCACTATACTCGTCTAATAAGGTCTGTTGGGAACCAGTGTTTATATATATATATATATAAAAACGTAAAATGTGAAATTGGTACCCTGGAAGTCCCTTGACCACCCCCACCCCACTCACTCACTCTACATCACTCACTCCACACAAACCAACACCATCCATTCCCTCTGTAAAACACACAGAAAGTGAAACAGGCTTTCTCTAGGTGGTTTTGTACCTCATACCTATTTGTGACAGTTGTGCCAAAGCAGAATTACCCTTTCTATGAAGACTAAATTGACAGCCCTGGAAAAACTCGATAACATAACTAGAAAGATGTGGTATACAAACAGCTTCACAAATGTCTTTAAGTTCTCATTCTACTTTACTGGAACAGAGATTGTATTTCATAGATGATACATTATAGCCACAGCAGACCAGGAAAGGCATCTCCATTATCTCTGTGCCATTTCCATTTGAACGAGCTTCCTTCTCCTGAGGTTTCCCGCTTGGCTCCTCTCCATCCACACACTCCACCCCAGTGAAGGGACAGGATCTTATATGAATGGAGAGTTCAGAAGGAGAAACAAGCTATGGGAGCTCAGCCCCTCCTATCTCTTCCCTTTTGAAGCCGCCTGTCCCTCAGGAGCACACACTGTGCTCCATCAACACAGGTCCCTCATGGCTATCTGTGACAGGTAAGACTGCTGAATTCTGAGTTTCACTGTTAAGACTGTTTCCTCCCGTAGATGTAGGCTGCATTCATCAGCTTTTTAAAAAAAATTTAATTATTTATTTATGGCTGTGCTGGGTCTTCACACAGGCTTCACAGGCTTCTCATTGCAGTGGCTTCTTTTGCTGCAAAATATAGGCTCTAGGGCGCTTGGCCTTCAGTCTTTGGGGCCGGTGGGCTCAGGAGTTATGATTCTCAGGCTTAGTTGCTCTGTGGCATATGGGATCTTCCTGCTCCAGAGATTGAATCAGTGTCCCTTGCATTAAAAGGCGGATTCTTAACCACTGGGCCACCAGGGAAGCTCTCCAACACAGCTTTATTAGTGTAAAGATGATTTTTTGGTCTCCCAAAATCCCCTCCTCTTTGAAAAATAAATTTCTCAATTGGTAGAGAACTCAGTCAAGAGAAAAAATACTATTTATTAGGTCTCTCAAAGACTTAAATCTGGTGCATGAGACTAATGTCTTGATTAATAGACACCAAGCAAAATTTGAGGAGAAATACATGTCAAATTTCTGAGGCTTTTGTTAGGGCCAGGACTTTGGGCCTTGGTTCTTTTGTGAGGGGGCATAGTGCTTTGACTTTATAGAGGTTTACATAAGGCCACATGAGTTTTTACAGTTATATACTAGCTTTTAACTACTGAGGCCAAACTGAAGTTTATAAAGCATAGGCCACCCCGCATTTTAACCTTAGTGCAGCTCTGTCTTCAGGTGTGTAGCTGTATCTATAGAGACAAGGTTGTAGGCACTGGGCACAGAAGACTGAGCAAGGCTCGGGGGCTTTGCTGGCCTCAGTGAAGCAACAAGGCACAGCTGGCAGCAGCAGTGATGGTGGGGTCCTGAAAGCTCACCTAATGTCAGCTGTGCAAGTGGCCCCAGCATACAACGGCCACTTTGGCCTAGCAAGCAAATGCCAGCCGTGCTGGCCTCAGCAAAGGGAAGAAGGCATTAGCAGGCTTGGGTGGCTCCAGAGTACAGAAGGCTGCTGCCTGGCCTTGAATTATGCAGGCACAGCTTTTCCTAAGCAGGCATAGCTGAGGCAATGATTAGGGTTTAGGGAAAAGAGACATTCTTCCTACAGGCCTTATAGATACCTAGTGAGTGCAACAGTTATTTGCTATGGATAAGCTACAAGGCAGCTCAATTTCAAACAGCACAAGCACCATCAAACCAGTGAAGGGAGAAGGGCAATTGAGAGGTTTCTCATTAAATGTCAGGTTGATGTCCTTTATTTAGTTTGTCTTCACGGTGGGGGGGGGGGGGGGAGTGGTTTTTAACTCTCTTTAATGTTTTTCAACAAGTTTTTGAGAAAGCCTCGATGCCATTCTTATTGAAGGGATGGCTCATACCTGTGCCTCAGGGTCTAAGTCAGTTTTCCTGCCCTCCTGAGGAAAAGACAGGTGAATAAAGTAGGTGACTGACAGTCTTTACCTGGTGCATTGCAGGCCTCAGCAGATGTTAGTGAGCAAACATGAGGAATGTCCTGCAGGCTCTGTGCTGGGTCTTCTCTAAAAGTTGACCAACATGTTCATATTTCAAAGCTCTCCAAGAGCCAGACCTTGCCTGTCTCTCCAGCGTCACTGGCTGAGGCCTCTTGGGTCCCTCCTGTCTAGCCACAGTGAACTACTTGTGTGCAGCGCTCAGTTGTGTCCGACTCTGCGGCCCATGGCTGTAGCCCTCCAGACTCCTCTGTCCGTGGGATTTCCCAGGCAAGAATACTGGAGTGGGTTGCCATTTCCTCCTCCAACAGTGAACTTACAGCTTCCCAAATACACCAGACTGTTTCCGGTTTCCATGCTTTTGTTCATATCACTCCCTCTGCCTTTCCCTTCCCTGCTCCTCATTCAACATTCAGCTTTTATAAAGTAATTCCTGTCCCATCTCTAGGCAGAACTGATGACTCCTTTCCCAGTGTCTGCAAGGGATCTTGTGAGAAACCTATTAGCGGATCTGTAACACTGCATAGGATTTATTTTCTTACACTGATGCCTCGCCTATTAGATTATCAATGCTTTGACACCAGACATTGTTTTTCAATCTCTGCATGCCCAGATTACTTAAAACTGTGCACCTGGCATTTAATAAGTATCCAATAAATTCCATTGTAAGAATGACTGAATTAACCAACTGAAGTCTTTTTTACTTAAAATTGCAGTTCACCGGGTCCCCACCACATGCCAGATGGTGCTGGACTAGTATAGAATGAGCTTTGGCTTTGAAGGAGTGGAACAATTATTCTTTGTCATTTCTTAGCTGTGTAATCTTGAGCAAGTTTCCTAACATTATAATTCTCATTACTTTCACCTACAAAACTGATTGGGGGAGGTATCACTCCTGCAAGGTGTCCAGGTGCAGCAAACACGCACTACAAAAACAGTTAGTTCCTTCCCAAGAAGTCTCAAAGGGTTTACAGACCAGCAAAGCAGACAGAAAAAAAATAAGTAACTCTTAATATAAAATAATGTTGTTTTACTGCTGTATCAACAACAGGTGCCCCTGGAACACAGATAAAAAAGAAATTCTGCCAGAAGAGCCTGGGATGAGGAGACAAGAAGAAAGATATAAGCAGGAAAGTAAATAGTGGCATTCTTCTCCCCACTTCCAAAAATCTAAGCAAAGAAAAAAGCATCCATCAAGGCATAAAGTTCTGAAAAATAACTTCACATCTGGGGAAGAGAACATAGTCTGGAAAGGTTTACAGATAGTCGGTGCTGCTCAGTCACTCAGTTGTGTCTGACTCTTTGTGGCTCCATGGACTGTAGCATGCCAGGCTCCTCTGCCCGTGGAATTTTCCAGGCAAGAATGCTGGAGTGGGGTGCAATTTTCCTATGCCAGGGGATCTTCCCAACCCAGGGATTGAACCCAGGCATCTATTGTGTCTCCTGCATTGGCAGGTGGATTCTTTACCGCTATTGCCACCTGGGAAGCCCTTACAGATCGTGTACTCTCGTGTTAGTCGCTCAGTCTTGTCCGACTATTTGCGACCCCATGGACCGTCCATGGAATTCTCCAGGCAAGAATACTAGAGTGGGTTGCCATTCCCTTCTCCAGGGGATCTTCCCAACCCACGGTCAAACCTGCGTATCCAACATTGCAGGCAGATTCTTTACCATCTGAGCCACCAGAGAAGCCTCTTACAGATAAGGGTATACTAAAAAAGAAGCTAGAAATGTTGTTTGGAATTAGGCCTTGTAGGGGTTTGTAGGATAACATCTGCAGTGACTGGGAGCCATAAGAGCTGTTTAGGCAGAGGGGCAATGTGAGCAAATCTATGGCTAGACGCTGAGTCAGGCAGTGTGTGGACAACACACTGGAGTGGGGAGGCACCGGAGGCAGAGGAGCTAGGATACGCGCATGTAACACTGTGAAACTGCTAAATCTAATAACAAATCTAGATCCATAAAAGTATGGGACACCAAGTGTCAGTATCAAACTAAATACAGGTGTTTTTAAAAGGACCTAGTGAAGTGGAAATTCAAAGGATCAGGAGTGATGGCCACTTTAAGTTCCCTTCTGTAAGAACTCTGGAAAGAAGCATTAATATCAGAATGTACTTTTCCTTTTTTTTTTTACGTGAAGATGCTCTCATTTCATTGCCCATACCCAGTGGATATCCATTTTTAAAACTTACCTTTGACAGTATCCTGGGGCAACACAAGCCCGTGAGGATGAGTCTAGACTACATTCAGTGCAAAAACCAAAATCCTGAAAAGAGAAGAAAATCCCAATGAGTCTCATGCTCACAGCAAGACGCCATGGTGAGCAGCAGTCATGTATAAACCCGGGCTTCTCTGTCTACCAGCTACTGACTCTTAGGCCACTGGCCTAACGGCTCAAGCCTCAGCTTCCTCATTCAACACCGGGAGCAACAACAGTGTCCTCCTCATAGTGTTCTCTGAAAGTTTAGATGAAATACTTGTAAAACACTTTTAGCACAGGGCAGGGCACCAGCCACATACTGGATAAAGGTGAGTGGATATTAAGAATGTGAACTGAAATATTTTCTGGAAAAAAACATTACAACTGATATTAAACCTTTATTATTTATTTAACCTTATTTGTTCTACCATAAAAATACCAAACTGCTTTTTTTCTCCATTTGACATGAGAATATCTCATCATCACTTTAGAACCAATGCATCCCAAACCGCACTCTTCATCTCCCACCCCCACCCTGCCCCGCCCCCAGACTCCATTCTCCAGTCTCCGCTGTCTCAATCAAGGGTGTCATCCTCCACCCAGGTTCTGGGGTCAGAACTTTGGATTCATCCTGGATTTCTCACCCCACCCCAATCCTCTTACAGCAAACCCTATCACTCCTGCTTTCAAAATATGTATCTTAGATCTACCCATAATTCTTCATTTTCATTGCTATCATCATTTCCTACTTGTGGAGGCCTCTTAGCTGGTTTTCTTGGGCCTACTCCCACTCCTTCCCAAGCCATTTCTAATTAATTGCTGGAATGGCCTCTTAAGAATCAAAGCAAATGACAGCAAGCTGCTAGTAAGTGCAGTGAAAATGTTGTTTCATAAAGGAATGTTTTCTCTCTTTATATATATGTGAAATATATATATACACACACATACACATGAAATGACAGCCATGTATTATTAGACAGTTAAAGATCCCAGGCCAGTTCTTTCATTTTACAATGGCAGAAACAAATGCCAGAAGGATATTCTGCTCAATGTGGGAACAAATGCGGCAGAAATTTATCTGTGATTAGCATCAACACTGCTGTCAGAAAGCCCATCTCTGTTTGGAAGTTGGCCACCTAGTTTCACAATCAAGTTAACATTTCTGTCCAAGAAAGCACATTCCACTTCTCATGGCTACAGATTATAAATTGCAGCTTCAGAACTACCTTAGGTCACAGCATTTGAGGTGGTGTTTTACTCAATCTCAAAGGTATCTTACTGCCCTCTTATCTACCATCATCTCCACCTTAGCTTATTTTCAGTGTTTGAATAAATAAATCTCAGATGGAATGGTACTATGATGAGTATTTATTGTTGCTATTTGGTTGCTAAGTCGTGTCTGACTCTTGCGACCTCACAGACTGTAGCCCACCAGGCTCCTCTGTCCATGGGATTTCCCAGGCAAGGATACTGGAATGGGTTGCCATTTCCCTCTCTAGAGGATCTTCCTGATGTAGGGATCGAACCTGTATCTCCTGCATTGCAACAGATTCCTTATCTCTAAGCCACCTGGGAAGTCGTATATGATGAGTGTCAGTAACACTTTAATTATTAGCTTTACCCTCCTATTATACACACTGTTATCCCAATAATCTTCCTTTGTAAAAAGCCAATTTGACCTTTGGGTACATCACTGGCAAAATCTAGTCAGTAACTACCCATTGTCGTTAGGGTCAAATTCAAAATCCCTCCAGTCCTGTCATCACATCACACCCTGGTAGCGTGGTTGGCACAGGGCGGCCTTGCTCATGATGTGCACTTGAGTCCCTGGGAGCCCACTGCCTCACTCCCTTCTACTCCTCTTTTAAGATCTGCCTCAGGTGCTAGCTCCTCACAGTTTTCTATACCCTTCTTGGCAGAAGTGTTCCTCCTCTGAGACCATGCAATATCGGTAATATCCAAGGATCTGTTTTATTCATGCAACAGAACTCCTTGACAACAAGGACTACCTATGTCTTACATTACCTTTGAACTTGGTATCAGATGGAGCTCAATAAACACAGACTGAACTGAATGTTGATGTGACCCCAATAACAGTACTGTAGTGTGGAAGTGTCCCCATTAAATGGCACCGGGGAAGACTGAAGAAGCCAGCCACAGCTTCCAAGATGAGCCTGGCCCTCAAAAAGGATGTAAACTCTGTGGTTATGTGTGACGCTCAGCACCTCAGAGAAAGACGGGATTCTTGAACTTTTTCTCAACCACAGACTAGCAAGATAAAAGACTTAATTTTTGGTTCTCTATTGTGATTAGTTTCTGCCCAGGCTTAAACATCCTTCTCAGGGTAAACACTAAATTCTGTACCTACTTCATACAGGGGCCCATTATTACATATCTTGCTAACAGACAAGCTTAAGACACTGTGGCCAGATCGGTCCTTTGCCTGTTTGGCAGTTGGTCCCAGACACTTGCTGGCGGTCAGTGACGGAAAAGGAGTTAAAGCAGAGGAGTTGCCAGCGGGGGAAACTGGGCAGTTTTCCAAGTACTCTGGAAACCAATTTTTACAGAACTGCTTCAGTACTTTCTCTGAAGGGCCGTGAACCTCTGCATCAGATGCACTCCTATTCAAGGTACACAGAAAATTTAATTCTAAAATCAACACTGAAGATTATCTAATTGAAGTTATCTACAGCACTGTTTTCCTTCTAAGGTATGAGTAATGGCAAATTTCTCGCAAACACCATCTGAAATGTTCAGAACCGCCCTATAATCCTTCCATCTGATCATGTGTAGCCATGGCAGTAAGCTACTTGAACTGCTCTAGTTTTCTCTAGTCTCTCACAGAGTAACCAAATTGGTCTTGAAATTCACACAGTGGGGTGGGAAGGTTCAGTGGATCTTGGACTACATCAATATCCAGGCCCTGCAAAACTTCAAGCAGGCTTAAAGAGTTTCTCCACAGCCAAGTACAGAACTAAGCTCACCAGATGGAATTAGAACTGAATCCTTTACAAAAAATATGAAAAGAAGTACATATCCAATAAACTATATTTACTAATAATGTCTCTGATATGATGGAGTTTTAATTTTGAAACTTGATTGTTCAGCATGATTCTTCTAAATGTAATTTTAATTCTCATTTCAAAAGCTTCAAGCAATATAGATAAAGTCCTTGACCACTGCCCTCTCTCCCTGCCCTGGTCCTCCTAGGACTCACCACTACTGCTATGTTTGATAATCAGCATAATTCTCCAGATGCAGATTATTAAGAATACACTGTAAACTTTTGAGTCACAAATAACACTGAAAACCCAGACTGTCTACATTGTTGGCGACTGGCCTAACTTCAAGCAAGATGTCTGGAAGAGCAGCAGATGTGGGGGTGGAGCAAAACACCAGCAATGAGGCCAGGGAGGTTTTCCTGGGAAGCAAGCACAGACCAAGAGACTAGGGGCAGACAGGAGGGGACTACCAGCTCTATATGCGGGGCACACAGCCTAAGAGGGCAAAAAGGAACCTGTTGCATTAAGTAACACCACTAATAAAGTCAGAGCCTAAGGGGCGCAGATAAAGGTAGTACTACTACAGGAAGATGGGTTTATTTAGCTACCAATACCCAAGGGTTACCATTGTTCCAAGATCTGGAAATGCTACTTGCAGTTTTAGGTCACGTCTACTTCAGTTCAACACTTTGGAAATCCTGTAAAAATGTTCAAGTCTGCCCATTCCTAAAATCACCCCCTTTAATCCTAAAATCTCCTCCACATGGTGTGCCCTTCCTCCCCTCTAGTCAAGCTCTATTTCCAGGAGATCTTCTCTACTGAGGGATCGAACCTGGGTCTCTTGCACTGTAGGCGGATTATGTCCTGTCTGAGCCATTAGGGAATATCCCTTATATCCCTTATATATATATTTGGCTGCACCAGGTCTTAGTTGTGGCATGTAAGATCTTTAGTCATGACATGTGGGATCTAGTTTTCTGACCAGGGATCGAACCTAGGATCCCTGCATTGGGAGCCCAGTCTTAGCCACTGGACCACCAGGGAAGTCCCAAGCTCTTTAAAAAGAAGTGTTATTTGTGGTCTCAGTGTCCTAATCTCTCATGGACTTAATCATCATCAACATTTGGTTTCTCTCCCTATCACTCCCAGTTGTCAAATACAATGGCTATCATTGAATTATTTGCTGTAACCTTTCTTTGGCTTCTAAAAATTAGAAGGATCTGAAATACTTGTCATTTGGAAGTCCCTTTCCCATCTTGATGTTAAGGACGTGAGATGTCATCACTAGGCCAGGGGCACTTTGCTTTAGTTCCTGGTCCTTGGCTGAGTCTGGATCTCCCTGTCTCCCTAGGCTTGCAGCCAGTCCAAGGCCCTTGTCAATATTGTTGATTTTCAGATTCCCATCATGGGCAAGGGGTTGCTGGGTGAGAAGCAGCTGCTTCTGTGCATGGAGGACTGGGGAACAAAGGTCATGGTGAAGAAATTCAACTCAACTCCTGGCTTTAAGGATTTGAGCATAGTTCTGATGCTCAAACTGACATGGAACATATTTAGTCCCTTTATCCCAGAGAAGGGGTTTCTCTGGTGGCTCAGACAGTAGAGAATCTGCCTGCAATGCAGCAGACCCAGGTTCAATCCCTGGGTCAGGAAGATCCCCTGGTGAAGGGCATGGCAACCCACTCCAGTATTCTTGCTTGGAGAATCCCATGGACAAAGGAGTCTGGCAGGCTACAGTCCATGGGGTGGCAAAGAGTCGGACACAACTGAGTGACTGAACAACAACATATCTCAATGACTCCCAGATCTCTCTCTAGGGCTGACCTTTCTTACAACCTTCAAAGCCATCTGTATAACTTCCTAATGCCAATAGACTTCTCTACCTCATGTTCCACAGGTCCCTAAAACACAATATAATGAAACAAAATAATCCTCCCCTTTAAATAATCTGCCTCTCTTGGGAATACTAGCATCCTACTCAAAAATCTGGAACCATCACCTCCATCTTCCTCTCACCAAACTGTCAGCTCTGCTGCTGCTGCTAAGTCGCTTCAGTCATGTCTGACTCTGTGCGACACCATAGACAGCAGCCCACCAGGCTCCCCCGTCCCTGGGATTCTCCAGGCAAGAACACTGGAGTGGGTTGCCATTTCCTTCTCCAATGCATAAAAGTGAAAAGTGAAAATGAAGTCGCTCAGTCATCTCCAACTCTTTGTGACCCCATGGTGCAGCCTACCAGGCTCCTCCATCCCTGGGATTTTCCAGGCAAGAGTACTGCAGTAGGGTGCCACTGCCTTTTCCGCTGTCAGCTCTAATCCTCCAATATTTCAACAGGTACTTTCTTCCCTATTCTATCATCTCTGCCTTAGTTCTGGCATAATTTCCACTGATTTATTCCACTTGTTTTTTAAATTGGTTTTCTTACCCTCAAGACCCACCCCACCCCCACTGCCATTAGAATTACCGTTATAAAGGGCAAAACCACAGGGCCTTTGCAATGCCTTTCATCCATCTTCAAGATGAAATCCAATTCCAGTGTCTGGTATACAAGGCCCAGGATCCATTCAGCTCTGTTTCATCTCACAAAACCACTCTGCTTTCAGTTTCTCTTAAGCACTACAGGGTTTCACATGTCTGTGATTTTGTACATGTTGTGTCAACTGGACTCCCTTTCTCACAGGGCAAATTTCAATTTTGATGATGCACGAAAAGGGAAACCTTTCCTATGAAGTTTATTTTGATTCTTCTCTTTTGCTCCAGGTGCTCTGGATGGGTCCTTCCTCTGGGTTAGCAACTATACTCGGTATATATTTCCACTAGACTTGTTTATGCTGTATAGACTACAAGGTTGTAAGTTTTCTGAAGACAGGAAAGGCTAAGTCTTTTTATCACTGTATCACCATCACGTAAAACAGTACCAGTGCAAAGGATATGCCAATAAACTCTCCTGAAACAAAAACACGCATTTGGAGGGGGGAAATATAAAGTCAACTCAATATAATATTCTTTGTTTACTGAAATAAGGATGCTGTTCATTGCTTATAAGAGTATATCCAGGGCCACAGTACTGATTCCAATCATTCACTCAGTGAATGAGCCACCTGCCAGGTTTCATGTCTGTTCTAGAAATACCATGTTGAAGTCATGCTAGGCTCTCAGGGCACTGTGCTACCGCATGAACCCACAGATTGCCACGGAGAAGCTGTGAAGAAACTCTGGGACTGAGAACAGGACCCTGGCATAAAGATGTTAAATTTATTCTTGTAACTTTTGTGTGTGTGTGTGTGTGTGTGTGTTAAAATAATTTAATTCTCCCTGTACATTTCTGTCCACATGAACCAACAAAAGTCAAGAAAGCATACTTTACAATATTTACCTGTTATTCTTGTAACTTTTAAGTCAGTGAAGAGTTGCCTAATAAATAAACTGAAGCAGGGATGAAGAAAAAGGCATGTACCTCACTTTCAACTACTAATCCAGTTTGGTCAAATGGAACTAATGCCCTCTGGCTTAGTCCAAGACAACTTGTCAATTCTTTAACACAAAGGGCTTCAGAAAGTAAAGCTACCCTCTAAGACCTACACAAACTGCTAGTCACATGAAGGTGGGGGCGGGATGGTGGGGAATAATGACTGCCAGCTGTAAGAACAGCAGAGGCAGCTACTGAACAGCAGATTGAACTCAACCAGCTTTCCTGAGGCTTACGAAACACCTAGCACTATGCTCGCTGGTTTCAGAACAAGGGCCTCTGACTAGGTTTTACTGCAATCATTGGCCACAAAGAATTAAAGAGATTAGGGGCTTCCCTGGAGAAGGCAATGGCACCCCACTCCAGTACTCTCGCCTGAAAAATCCCATGGATGGAAGAGCCTGGTAGGCTGTAGTCCATGCGGTTGCAAAGAGTGGGACACAACTGAGCGACTTCACTTTCACTTTTCACTTTCATGCATTGGAGAGGGAAATGGCAACCCACTCCAGTGTTCTTGCCTGGAGAATCCCAGGGATGGGGGAGCCTGGTGGGCTGCTGTCTTTGGGGTTGCACAGAGTCGGACACGACTGAAGTGACTTAGCAGCAGTAGCAGGGGGCTTCCCTGGTGGTCCAGTGGCTAAGACTCCGTGCTCCCAACACAGGGGGCCAGGGTTCAATCCCTGGTCAGGGAACTAGATCCCACATGCCATAAGAGCTCAACCTGCCACAACTAAAGAGCCCACATGTCACAACTAAGATGGAAGATTTATCACGCCTCAAATAAGACTCGTGCAGCCAAATAAAGTAATATTAAAGAAAAGGAAAATAATTAAACAAGCTAAGATGCTCAGCTTTTGCACCCAATATATTGATGATCTGTAATCAAAAAGTATTCTTTTTCCATGTTGTGTATTAAATTTATGTAGTTAAAAAAAAATCAAATAGGTATTTCTATGAAGGTTGTCTACAAAATTTCAAATGCATATTGGTTCTCCACTAAAACAATGAGGGAAAATTTAATATTGATATTGAAGATAATAATAATATGAAACTATTTATGCTGTGTTCAGCAATATACATCATGGACATCTCATTTAAGATATAATCCCTAGCCTTAGAGCTTCCCTAGTGGCTGAGATAGTAAAGAACCTGCCTGCAATGCAGGAGACCCAGGTTCAGTCTCTAGGTCGGGAAGATCCCTGGAAAAGGGAATGGCAACCCACTCCAGTATTCTTGCCTGGAGAATCCAACAGACAGAGGAGCCTGGTGGGCTACAGTCCACAGGGTTGCAAAGAGTAGGACACGACTAAGCAACAAACACTTTCCTTATCCTTAGAGGACTTACATTATTGATAAGGAGAAGAAAATTAGCACACCAAGCAGTTCCACAAAAACTAAGCAGTAAGCTGTGCGGCACAGAAGTTTCGAGGATGCAGAGAAAATGGTGGGCTGGACAACCTGTGCAGCCTTCAGGGAGAAACCAAGATCCCGGCTGGAACTGATGGGATCTAAAGCAGTGATTCTCAAACTTTTTCATCGCAGGGTCTCTTTACATCCCTAAAAATTATTAAGGATCCCCAAAAGCTTTTGTTTATGTGGGTTGTAGTTAACAATATTTACAGGTGCCTCAGTGGCAAAGAATCTGCCTGCCAATGCAGGAGACATGGGTTCAACCCCGAGTCAGAAAGGATCCTCTAGAGAAGGATATGGCAACTCACTCCAGTATTCTTGCCTGGGAAATCCCATGGAGAGAGGAGCCTGGCAGGCTATGATCTGTGGAGTCACAAAAGAGTTGGATACAACTTAACAACTAAACCACAACAAACACATTAAAAATGAAAACTATGAAAAATTTTAAATATTCATTCATAAATATTTAAATATATAATAAATGATTACATGTTAACATTTTTCAATTAAGAATATTTTAAAGGCTAAAAGTTTAGAGAACAGTGCCACTTTTTTACACTTTTGTAAGTTTGATATTTTGCAAGTATCAGACAACAGCTATATCCTAATATCTGCTTTTGCATTCAATCTTTTGCAGTATTGCATGCCATGTAGCCTCTGGAAAACTCCACGGTACACTCAGGAATGAGTTTAAAAAGCATATAACATCTTAATGTTATTAAAGAGTTGTGATTTCATGGACCCCCCTGGAAGGATCTAGACCTGCGGGAGTGCGAGGGACCTGTGGACCACACTTTGGGGAATCGTTAATTTTAAAAGAGAAAGAAAATGCTATATGCAAGAGCTGGGCAGGAAGGAAATATGTGGCTGGAGAGCCATAATTTCTAAGTACGCAATGCTTCCCTGTAAACTCTTGGCTACAACCAGGCTCCCCTTCATCGTGAGCCTGAGAGACCGAAATGGCCAGGCAAGGTGGGGACCAGAAGCCTCCTCTAACCCCGTGGTGGTCTGTGCCCACAGAGGAGGCTCTGCAGCCCCTGTAACATTCCCTGGAGGCCACGTCAGCCCTTGCTCGCTGGCACCTCCACTGCGCTCTCCTCCCAGAAGCTGTAAATGGCTCACAAGAAACTGCCTTGCCGGGGCTTCCCAAGGCTGTGTTTACTAACTGCAAAATCATCTCGCTGCCACAGTCTCAGATTCTTCAGACATTTCTTGATCTGGCTGTCTTAAAAAAACACATTTAACATCAGCCACGTAGCCAGTTTTTCCTTGCCAATAATCATGGGAGTTTGCTATTCCATTCTCGTGCATCTTGCGACTGTAAAAACAGTTCCCGGAGCATCATATGTCATGGATCTAGTTGCCACAAACTGAAAACATTTTCTTCATATTTTGTGGCACAAACTAAAAGCATGCTGGATGTGGTTTGCATACAGTCCATCTCTGGCCAAAAAAGAGGCTTAAATATATGGATAGATGGAGAAAGGGGGTGGCCATCACCATCATTAAACTGTTTGATCAATCAACGTTTGATAGTGTATAGCTATGGCAAAATTCTAAATGGAAATGAAACATTCTAAAATTATCCTGCAATAAGTACAGTTGTTCTTTTCATGCAGCAAGCTTTAAGTTGCTTAACAGTTGTTTTATAGCTGAGAGAAGCACAGATGAAACAGAAACTTCTTTTTTAAATAAAAAAAATTATATAATAAAAACAATCATGAATCTATATAGTTTTTCAGTCTTTTTTATGCTATTTTTTAGTAAACATATTTATTAAGGCCCCTTTACAGAAGAGGATAGGTCATTTTGAAGCCAAAGTGAAACTGAAACTTTAAAAAGAGATTTCCGCTTCTGGGAATGCTAAACTAGATAATTCAGACCAACAAGCCTATCCTGCTAAGAATAGCCTAGAAAATCTGGACAAAATATTAAAAATAATCTTTAAGGCATTAATAAGTTAATTAAGAATTACCATGCATAAAAATCAATTTCAAGTGAACTATGTATCCAAATGTGAAAGATAAGTAGTAAAGCTTTCAGAAAACAATGTGGGATGTTACCATCACGGAGGCACTGGGAAGGAGCTCTTAAACAGGAAACAAGAGTAACCATGGACAAAAAATAGATAAAAGATAATGATACCAAAATTCAGTTTTTGTTCACCAAAAGACATCCTCAGGAAAAGGAAAAAGTGGGTCATATAAAACCAATAAAGGACTCATATTCAAAATAAAAAGGAGTTCTGACAAGAAATGAAAGATAACAATAGGAAAATGAGCAAGAGGCTAGGTGAGGCACATCACCAAATAAACAAACAAACCACAAAAACAAATAAAAAGTTGTCGAACCTCAATAATAAGAAAAATACAAAAGAAAACCATGATGGAAAAAAAAAATCACAGTGATATAACTTTGTATACCAGAACAATTAAAATTTTTAAAGTCTGATAATAACAAGTGTGGCCAAGGTTATGGAACAATGGGAATAACCATGTGCTACTTGCGTGAATGTATAAATAAACTGCTATATCCACTTTGGAATATAGTCTGGCATTATTCTTCTAAAGTGGAAAAGAGACATACTTCACGATCCAGCAATTCCACTCCCAGGTATACACCCCAAAGAATTCATGCACAGGGGCACCAAAAGATACACAAAAATTTTCAAAGCAGCACTATTATAAGAGTCCCCAGCTGGGAACAACCCAGATATTCTCAACAGTAGAATAGCATATTCATAAAATGGAATACCATACAGCAATGAAAATCAGGAAATAACAACCACACAGAACATGGATGGATTTCAAAAACATGATGACCACATAATAAAAGAATATATAGTGTGTGACTCTGTTCAAAATTAGCCAAACTTATAATGTTTAGACGTATGTGGGTGATAAAAGGAGAAAGGAAAGAAAAGAAAGCAGAAGAGTGGTTACCTGCAGGTGGGAGTCAGGGTGTCTCTAGAACGCTCACTAAGGGCTGCCGGTTCCTGTAATGTCCTATTCTTTGGTCTCAGAACTGGTTATTTTAAAATAACCAAGTTTTACATTTGTATTTTACACACCTCTCTGGTTGTGCGATATATTTCACAATAAAAAACAATGAAAGCAAAACAAAGATCAAATACATACAAAGGAAAAAGTGGTATCTTTGCTATAACTTTAAAAATTAGATGACAGAACCCAAATTCCTTAGTTGGCATCCCTTCATTATCCAGTCCTGCCTTTCTGGTCTCATCTCTTGCCACCCACCTTCTTCACAGGTAGTACAAGGAGTCTGTCACACTCGTACTCAACCCTGAGCTTTCTTTACTTTCACTCCTGATATTTGTCTAGAAAACCATGGAGACAAAACCCAATCATCATTCTGTCAGACTAAGTACAAACATTCAAGACACAGCCTGGATGTCATCTCCAGTGAGAAAGCTTTTCAGGAGACACAGATTCTAGGGCCACACCAACTGGTTCAAATTCCAGATCGGCCATTTACTGGGCAGGGTGACCTTGGTCAATTTATCAACAATAATCTTGTAGATTCTTCATCTATAAAAATCAGTATGAAAATACAATCTGCCTCACTAGGTTTTTGTAATGATTCAGTGAGTAAATATATGCAAATGTCTGGAACAGGCCTGGGAGAGAATAAACACTGGATATTAGCTATCATTATTATCTAGCTACTATCAGTAGCTATTATTATCAAGTATTATTATTAACTAGGTATTAGCAGGCTGAATCGGAGAAGGCAATGGCACCCCACTCCAGTACTTTTGCCTGGAAAATCCCATGGACAGAGGAGCCTGGTAGGCTGCAATCTATGGGGTTGCTAGAGTTGGACACAACTGAGAGACTTCACTTTCACTTTTCACTTTCATGCACTGGAGAAGGAAATGGCAACCCACTCCAGTGTTCTTGCCTGGAGAATCCCTGGGACGGGGAAGCCTGGTGGGCTGCCGTCTATGGGGTCGCACAGAGTCGGACACAACTGAAGTGACTTAGCAGTAGCAGCAGCAGCAGGCTGAATGCTGAAGAATTAATGCTTTTGAATTGTGGTACTGGAGAAGACTCTTGACAAGAGTCCCTTGGACTGCAAGGAGATCAAACCAGTCAATTCTAAAGGAAATCAACCCTGAATATTTAGAAGCACTGATGCTGAAGCTGAAGTTCCAATACTTTGGCCAGCGGATGAGTAAGTCGACTCGCTGGAAAAGACCCTGATGCTGGGAAAGATTGAAGGCAAAAGGACAAGGGGGCAGCAAAGGATCAAATGGTTAGATAGCAACACCAAGTCAATGAACATGAATCTGAGCAAACTCCAGGAGATAGTGGAGGACAGGGGAGCCTGGCATGCTGCAGTCCATGGGGTCGCACAGTCAGACATGACTTGGCAACTGAACAACAATTACTAATAAATCAATATACTCTGACAATGCCCCATCCCCCAAAGCCCCTCCAGATTAGCTACTCTTCTTCTGGGTTCCCATGGCCCAGTATTATAGCTTATTTTCCTTTATACAGCCCTTATGGTTAGTTACGTCCTTGAGAACAGAAACTATGTCTTTCATGCTTCAACCCCCAATATATAGCACAGTGCCTGATATGTAGTAGATGCTCAATCTGTGGAATGAATAAGCTACAAAGGCTCCAAACATGCATCTCTATCCACATAAGAGTGCTCCTTCAGTGCCGCTCTATTCTGTGTGAACAATACAAACTGGAAGCACTGTCTTAATTTTATACCTAAAATGGGAGAATTTATAGTTATGTACATTATGCCACAATAAAGATTAAAAAAAAAACCCACACAAATATTTGACATTCTTTTACAGCTAGCCAGAATCCTCATTCCAGAAGTCCTCAAACCAGCCAATCCTAAAGGAAATCAACCCTGAATATTCACTGGAAGGACTGATACTGAAAATGAAGCTCCAGTACTTTGGCCACCTGATGCAAAGAGTCAACCCATTGGAAAAGACCCCATTTTGGGACAGACCGAAGGCAAAAGGAGAAGGGGGTGGCAGAGAAGGAGATGGTTAGATAGCATCACCGACTCAATGGACATGAATGTGAGCAAACTCAGGAGATAGTGGAGGACAGAGGCGTCACAAAGAGTCAGACACAACATAGCGACTGAACAACAACAGAATTCCCATATCTAAAATCTCACCTACACACGGGAGAAATAACAGAGAAATAACAAGAAAAGTCAGCTTTTAAAAATTAAAAAATAAAAATATTTTACGTATTAAATATCTTAAAAACCCAAAGCATCATCTCTATACTTATTTTCAAATCCAGGATCAACAGAGAGTGATCTTGATATACAGGCTTTCACTGTCATTTATTTATTTCATCCCACCTGTACATACAAACACACACTCTGGCCTCAACTGCATTTATAATTGCAAATATAAATATTTGGCATAATGCCTCCACTTTTTTAATGGCCAAACAGCAAGTGTAAGAAAAAGGTAAATATGGAAAGCACAGTGTATAATGAGATAAAAATAAGAATATACATAAAATAAATAGGATTTCTAAATAGGGTATAAACTAACCCTTAGAAATCAATAGTCTTTATACAAGTGTACTTCAGACTGAATTCTATGCAAGTCCTAAAATGTATCCAAATTAGTTTGCTGAACTGGAATCATTAAATTGGATATTGCTTAAAGTAGGTCAATGGCATGGGCCTGAAAGTATTTGGTAATACAGAAATTTACTTGTAAAGCCACTTGTCATAAAGAGATCTGACTTAGACACAACAGGAGAAATCACACTGGTTGGGTGTCAAGTGTAAGTTGTACTTTATTTAAATCTCATTTTAGATGTATCGCGCTACAGATTCTTGAATAGGGAAATAACCAGATGAAAGAGGGTTTTTAAGAGTAAACCTAGTAGCACGGTTTAGAAGATGTCTCTTGTGCTTCCTGCTGCTTTGTCTCTCATATCTATTCAGTCCCCAAAGGCCATTCATCTTCCTTCTGCTATGTGGTTCAGGTTCATTCCTTTCTTTCCATGTCTACTCCCTCCACTATAATCCTAATTTGTATCAGGAGGTGTTAAAGGACAGGAAAATTGGGAAAAGAAGCCAAAACTAGAGGCCGTTTAGAATAATCTAGATGGAAAGGAAGAGGGCTTGGTCTTAAGCAGTAGTTCTCAAAGTAAAGTCCCCCAGTTCAGCAGCAGCAGCAGCATCACCAGGGAATGGACAGAAACATAATTTCTAAGGCTTTACTCAGACCTACTGAATCAGAAACTCTGTAGGCAGGCCCAGCAATCTGTGCTTTTTAAAGAGCCCTCCATGTGATTCTGATGGAGGCTAAATTTTTGAGAATTAGTGGTTTGGAAAGAAAACAGAGAGGAAGGAATGGGCCAAGATGAGGAGAGAATTGGGAACCTAATAAGAATTTCTATCACAAGGTCCCTCCAACCCCCAACCTAACCTATCCAAAAAGAAATGGTCTTCTCCAAACCTGCTCTTCAAGTGTCATTCCTTTGTGATGCTACAATCTGCTACATTGCTTACGTTCAATCTCCCTTCCCATTAATTCTCATCCAATATACTAATCTCTTTGACTCCACGGTTGAAGCGCTTGTCAATCAAGGAGAAAAGAATGCGCAACGAAAGGGAAAGTTGGGCTTCCCTGGTAGCTCAGTGGTAAAGAATCAGACTGCCGATGCAGGAGACACAAGAGGCGTGGGTTCGATCCCTGGGTAGGGAAGATCCCCTGGAGGGCATGGCAACCCACTCCAGTATTCTCACCTGGAGAATCCCATGGGCAGAGGAGCCTGCTGGGCAACAGTCCATGGGGTCACAGCAGGTGATGGGGTCACAGATAGCTGGACACGACTAGAGTGACTTTGCACAACACACAGCACACAAAGGAAATTATGATTAAAAGGACTCCTCAAACCAGTGAAGAAAAGCTAAGTTATTCAAGAAATGGGTTTTCAAATAACCAGCTAGTCATTGCAGGAGTGGACAGTGGAAAACTATACTCCTTTCACCAATTCTGAGGCACATAATTTTTTCTTTACATGGTAACACCTCTGAGATCCAGGCAGATTTTATAATTAATGAATGCCATCTTATAATTAACTGAGAGCATTCTTCCTTACTGCTACTGCTAAGTCGCTTCAGTCATGTCCGACTCTGTGCGACCCCATAGAAGGAAGCCCACCAGGCTCCCCTGTCCCTGGGATTCTCCAGGCAAGAACACTGGAGTGGGTTGCCATTTCCTTCCCCAATGCATGAAAGTGAAAAGTAAAAGTGAAGTCACTCAGTCATGTCCGACTCTTAGCAACCCCATGGACTGGAGCCTACCAGGATCCTCCGTCCATGGGATTTTCCAGGCAAAAGTACTGGGGTGGGGTGCCATTGCCTTCCGCGATTCTTCCTTAGTGGAGCATAAAATAATGGCATGTCCTACAACTGATGGCACCTAAAATTCAGTATAGTACTATAATCTCTAACATATACTGAATGCATATTATGGGCCAGTCACAATCACTTCAGTTCAGTTCAGTTGCTCAGTTCGTGTCCAACTCTGTGCAACCCCATGGACTACAGCACAGCAGGCTTCTTTGTCCATCACCAACTCCTGGAGCCTACTCAAACTCATGTCCATCAAGTCGGTGATGCCATCCAACCGTCTCATCCTCTGTCATCCCCTTCTCCTCCTGCCTTCAATTTTTCCCAGCATCAGGGTCTTTTCCAGTGAGTGTTCTTCATATCAGGTGGTCAAAGTATTGGAGCTTCAGCTTTACCATCAGTCCTTCTAATTAATATTTAGGACTGATTTCCTTTAGGATTGACTGGTTTGATCTCCCTGCAGATCAAAGGACTGGGGACTTTCAAGAGTCTTCTCCAACACAACATTCTCAAGAGCCTTCTCCAACACAGTGCTTCAGATTTAGTAACTCATTTACTTATTTAAAACCCATCACAAAGTGTATTACTGTCATTCCATTTTACAGAGAAGGAAATTGAAGCAGAGAGATTAACTAATACATTCAAGGGCAACAGAACTCAAGCTGACTCTAGAGTATTAAACTCTTTCTTAATTACTCTATTATAGCTGAAAGCTCAAAACACTCTTCTATTTCCTCCATTCATCATAAAACGGTCTTTATTTCAAAACGTTTTGATTTCATGATCATTTTTGAAAAATAATTATTTTTCTCTCAGCACTTTGACAACAGCATTCTCTCTCGTGGCTACCACTCTGGCCAATGAAAGTCAGCTACCATTCTGAGAACAGTCTGCTTTCTCTCTCTGGCCACTATTAAGATCTTGTATTTGCCAAAGAATTGAGGGGATATTTCTCTTTCTTTATCCTGTTTGAACTTCCTAATTCAGAGGATTCAAGTATTTCATCAAGTTTGGAAAATCTCAGTCATTATCTCTTCAAATAATGACTCTCTCTCAATTTTTCTATTATCTCCTTCCTGAACTCTTGATTAGATGTTATGTCAGACCTCATTGTATCTTTCACATGCCTTAATCTTTCTTTTAGATTTTCTCTTTGTTTCTCTGGATTTTCTGTGGGCAATTTCTTTAGCTCTATCTTCTAGTTCATTAATTCTCTCTTCATGTGTCTGATCTGCTATTTAACTTGTCAATTAACTGTTAAATTCAATAATCATGTTCTTCATTTCGGCAACAGTTCTTTTTCAAATATATGTGGTTATTAATATCTTTAATATCTTTTAAAAAAGCTAGTCAGATAGCTCTACAATGATGCACAGCAACTATAAAACCTGGCCTCAACATATGGGACTTTGAACTCAGTTTTCATATGGTTTCAATTACCTAGTTATGCTTTTAACCTTTACTTTTATTTCTTTAAATATATTAAAATATTTTTACTTTATTCAGTTTCCAATTATTACTATATATATATAGTCTTTTCAAATCATATGATTTTATCTCTGCTGACTCACTCATTGTAGCTTGTTTCCTAAGTGATCTGTGATTTTTCGTCATGGGCTTCTGTTCTCTGGAATTGTATTTGTGGGACTTCTTTGAGTCCTAAGTAGGATTTTCTTTTTTTCCCTGAGAATATTTGTGTTGTTCTGTCAGGTTCCTGGAGACACTACGAACCCAAGAACAGCTTAAAGTAAATTAACTTGAGTTTCTCATGCTACACAGATAGTAAGAATTCAAATCTCACATTCACACATGGGCCAGTTCATGGTTATGAATTCCTAGGGGAGATTTTCCAAAAAATTTACTATGGAAAAATTTAAGCACAAAAAGTTGGCAGAATAGGAGCTTCCCTGGTGGCTCAGTGGTAAAGAATCTACCTGCCAATGCAGGAGACATGGGTTAGATCCCTGATGGGAAGATTTCCACATGCCGTGGAGCAGCTGAACCTGTGGGCCACAACTACTGAGCCTGTGCTCTAGGGCCCAGGAGCCACAACTACTGAAGCCTGTGTGCACTAGAGCCTGTGCACTAGTGACAAGAAGAGAAGAGAAGAGAACAAGAGACGCCACTGCAATGAGAAGCCTGCGCACTGCAACTAGAGAGTAGCCCTGGCTCTCCGTGACTAGAGAAAAGCCTGCACAGCAACAAAGATCCCACATGGCCAAAAATAAATAAATAAATAAATTTACATTTAAAAAGTAGGCAGAATAATATGATGAATCTTCACGTTCTCATCATCAGCTTAAATAGTTAATTCCTGGCCAACACTGCTTCATCTGTATCCAGCCCACATCTGTCTCCTTACCTCTGCATTAGTTTTAAACCAAACCTATTTCATGGATAAACACATCAGTATTTATCCTAAAAAAAAAAAAAAAAAACTATATAAAAATTCACAATGTCACTATTACACTTAAAAATATTAATAACTCTAATACCAGCAGGTCACCAGTCGGTATTCAAATTTCCAAATGTCTCATGAATATACGAGGTTTTGTTCCTTTGTTTGCTCTGATGTGTTTTTCCTTTGCAACCCACCTGTCAAAGAAACCAGGCTACTTGTCCCATAGGGTTTCCCATAGCCTAGACTTTTCTTATTAGACCCCCATGTTGGTATTTAATATGTTGCTCTGTCCTCTGTAATTCTTATAAATTAGCACTCAGATCTAGAAGCCACATCAATTTGTATAGGAACAGAAAGATACAAGCTTAATGTAGCACTAACAAATGGTAACCAATAAGCTTGTATAAAGTATTACAGTGAACTCATACATGTTTCAGTTAATGTTTTCATTGGTATTCAAACTGTCTCATCATTGGTCAAAGAGAGTCTCTTCATGTACACTCTTGGGTCCTTTTTTACAAAAATTTAGTTTTAATTGGTGGATAATCTCTTTACAACGTTGTGTTACTTTCTGCCACACGTTAACAAGAATCAGCCACAGGCATACATACATGTCCCCTACCTCTTGAACCTCTGTCCCACCTCCCACCCCATCCCATCCCTCCAGGTTGTCATAGAGCACCGGGTTGAGCTCCCTGCATCATACAGCAGATTTCCCCTGGTTACCTCTTTTCCATATGGTAATGTACATGTGTCAACGCTACTCTCTCCATCCGTTCCACCCTTCCTTCCCCCTCTGTGTCCACAAGTCTCTGCTCTACATCTGTGTCTCTGTTCCTGCCCTGCAAATAGGTTCATCAGCACCATTTTTCTAGATTCCATATACATGCATTAACATATGATATTTTTCTCTAACTTATTTCATTCTGTATAACAGCCTCTAGGTTCATCCACCTCACTAGAACTGACTCAAATTCATTCCTTTTTATGGCTGAGTAAAATTCTATTGTATGTATGTACCACAACTTCTTTATTCATTCATCTGTCAATGGCCATCTAGGTTGCTTCCATGTCCTAGCTATTATAAATAGTGCTGCAATGAATACTGGGGTACATGTGTCTTTCAGAACTGTGGTTTTCTCAGAGTATATGCCCAGCAGTGGGACTGCTGGGTTATATGGCAGTTTTATTCCTAGTTTTTAAAAGAAATCTCCATATTGTTTTCCATTGTGGCCGCAACAATTTATATTCTCTTGGGCCCTTTTGATAAGACAATGGCACCCCACCCCAGTACTTTTGCCTGGAAAATCCCATGGATGGAGGAGCCTGGTAGGCTGCAGTCCATGGGGTTGCTAAGAGTCAGACATGACTGAGCGACTTCACTTTCACTTTTCACTTTCATGCACTGGAGAAGGAAATGGCAACCCACTCCAGTGTTCTTGCCTAGAGAATTCCAGGGACAGGGGAGCCTGGTGGGCTGCCGTCTATGGGGTCGCACAGAGTCGGACACGACTGAAGCGACTTAGAAGCAGCAGCAGCAGCCATAATTTTTGATGACTTCCTTATAATATATCAAGAATTTCTAGGGTTAGCTTTATCTTGTATGATTCCTGCTGCAGAACTGGGTAAGCTCCAAAGCCTTTGACTGTGTAGATCACAATAAATTGTGGAAAATTCTGAAAGAGATGGGAATACCAGACCACCTGATCTGCCTTTTGAGAAATCTGTATGCAGTTCAGGAAGCAACAGTTAGAACTGGACATGGAACAACAGACTGGTTCCAAATAGGAAAAGGAGTACGTCAAGGCTGTATATTGTCACCATGTTTATTTAACTTATATGCAGAGTACATCGTGAGAAATGCTGGACTGGAAGAAACACAAGTTGGAATCAAGATTGCTGGGAGAAATATTAATAATCTCAGATATGCAGATGACACCACTCTTACGGCAGAAAGTGAAGAGGAACTCAAAAGCCTCTTGATGAAAGTGAAAGTGGAGAGTGAAAAGGTTGGCTTAAAGCTCAACATTCAGAAAACCAAGATCATGGCATCTGGTCCCATCACTACATGGGAAATAGATGGAGAAACAGTGGAAACAGTGTCAGACTTTGTTTTTCTGGGCTCCAAAATCACTGCAGATGGTGACTGCAGCCATGAAATTAAAAGACGCTTACTCCTTGGAAGGAAAGTTATGACCAACCTAGATAGCATATTCAAAAGCAGAGACATCACTTTGCCAACAAAGGTTCGCCTAGTCAAGGCTATGGTCTTTCCTGTGGTCATGTATGGATGTGAGAGCTGGACTGTGAAGAAGGCTGAGCGCCGAAGAATTGATGCTTTTGAACTGTGGTGTTGGAGAAGACTCTTGAGAGTCCCTTGGACTGCAAGGAGATCCAACCAGTCCATTCTGAAGGAGATCAGCCCTGGGATTTCTTTGGAAGAAATGATGCTAAAGCTGAAACTCCAGTCCTTTGGCCACCTCATGCGAAGAGTTGACTCATTGGAGAAGACTCTGATGCTGGGAGGGATTGGGGACAGGAGGAGAAGGGGATGACAGAGGATGAGATGGCTGGATGGCATCACTGACTCGATGGATGTGAGTCTGGGTGACCTCCGGGAGTTAGTGTTGGACAGGGATGCCTGGCGTGCTGCGGTTCATGGAGTCGCAAAGAGTCGGACACGACTAAGCGACTGATCTGATCTGATCTGATCTGATCCAAGGAATGCTGTTTCTTTTATGATAACTGGTATTTAGAGACCATAATTTGGACACTAGGTTGTATATTGCTACTGGGCTGATCACTGTTTCTGCGGCTTTTCAGTGGAATACAGTAGTAGGTAGTTGTTGTTAAGATAAAATACAGAAGAGTTCTTCCCAAAACTTCCAATTCAAAATCAAGTTAATCAAGAGAAAGAGAAGATAAGCCACAGATTGGGAGAATATATTTGCAAAAGATATATCTGATAAAGGACTGTTAACACAATAAGAAAATGAACAACCCAATTAAAAAATAGCAAAAGACCTGAATAAGACACATCACCAAAGAAGGCACACAGATGGCAAATAAGCATATGAAAAGATGCTCATCATATATATCATTAAGGAGTCATAGATTAAACAATGAGACACCACTACACATCTATCAGAATGGCCAAAAACTGAAACACCGACAACAGCAAATGCTGACAAGGATGTGGAGCAACAGGAATGCTCATCCCTGGCTGGTGGGAATGCAGTGTAGCACAACCACTCTGGACGATGGCTTGGCAGTTTCTTACAAAACTAAACACAGGCTTACAATCCAGCAATCACACTCCTTGATACCTCAAAGGAACTAAAAACTTCTATCTACACAAAAACCTGAACACTGATGTTTACAGCAGCTTTAATTGCCAACACTTGGAAGCAAACAAGATGTCCTTCAAGGTGAATGGATAAACAAACTGAAAACGGATTATGCATCACCAAAAAGAAATGAGCTATCAAGCCATGAAAAGACATGGAGGAAGCTTAAATGGATATTATTCAGTGAAAAAGCCAATCTGAAAAGGTTACATACGTAAGATTCCAACAATATGACATTCTGGAAAAGGCAAAATTATGGAGGCAGTAATAAGATCAGAGGTTGCCAGTGGCTCTTGGTTGGAGGAAGGGATGAACAGAGGGAAAACAGAGGATTTTTTGAGCAGTCAAACTTTTTATGATACTGCACTGGTAGATATATGTCAAGAAGCATCTGTCAAAACTTACAGAATGTACAACACCAAGAATGAATCCTAATGTAAACTGTAGACTTAGGGTGACAGTGATGTGTATCAATGCAGGTTCTTCAACTGTAACAAGTGTCCCACTCTGGGGCAGGATGTTGATAGCAGGGGAAACTGGGGGTTCCGGGTGGAGGAGTTAAATGAGAACTCTGTACTTTGTGTTCAGTTTTACTGTGAACCTAAAATTGCTCTAGAAAAATAAGCCTATTAAAAAAAAAATCAAATTAACAGGGTTTTAATTAACTTTTTTTATATCTGTATCTCCTTTAATCTATGTTGATAATCTGAGTGTCAACAACACTGGAAATGATAAAATGCCACAGAAGTTGGTTGGTTGGTTTAGTCGCTAAGTCACGTCCAACTCTTGCGACCCCATGGACTATAGCCTGCCAGGTTCCTCTGCCCATGGGATTCTCCAGGCAAGAATACTGGCGTGGGTTGCCTTTTCCTTAGTACTCATTTGCTTTATCTGACAATACATACACAACAATCTCCAAATGACAATACTGATCAGATCAGTCGCTCAGTCGTGTCCGACTCTTTGCGACCCCATGAACCGCAGCACGCCAGGCCTCCCTGTCCATCACCAGCTCCTGGAGGTCACTCAGACTCACACCCATCAAGTCAGTGATGCAATCCAGCCATCTCATCCTCTGTCATCCCCTTCTCCTCCTGCCCTCAATCCCTCCCAGCATCAGAGTCTTCTCCAATGAGTCAACTCTTCGCATGAGGTGGCCAAAATACTGGAGTTTCAGCTTTAGCATCAGTCCTTCCAAAGAAATCCCAGGGCTGATCTCCTTCAGAATGGACTGCTTGGATCTCCTTGCAGTCCAAGGGACTCTCAAGAGTCTTCTCCAACACCACAGTTCAAAAGCATCAATTCTTCGGCGCTCAGCCTTCTTCACAGTCCAGCTCTCACATCCATACATGACCACAGGAAAGACCATAGCCTTGACTAGGCGAACCTTTGTTGGCAAAGTGATGTCTCTGCTTTTGAATATGCTATCTAGGTTGGTCATAACTTTCCTTCCAAGGAGTAAGCGTCTTTTAATTTCATGGCTGCAGTCACCATCTGCAGTGATTTTGGAGCCCAGAAAAACAAAGTCTGACACTGTTTCCACTGTTTCTCCATCTATTTCCCATGTAGTGATGGGACCAGATGCCATGATCTTGGTTTTCTGAATGTTGAGCTTTAAGCCAACCTTTTCACTCTCCACTTTCACTTTCATCAAGAGGCTTTTGAGTTCCTCTTCACTTTCTGCCGTAAGAGTGGTGTCATCTGCATATCTGAGGTTATTGATATTTCTCCCAGCAATCTTGATTCCAACTTGTGTTTCTTCCAGTCCAGCATTTCTCATGATGTATTCTGCATATAAGTTAAATAAACATGGTGACAATATGCAGCCTTGATGTACTCCTTTTCCTATTTGGAACCAGTCTGTTGTTCCATGACCAGTTCTAACTGTTGCTTCCTGACCTGCATACAGATTTCTCAAGAGGCAGATCAGGTGGTCTGGTATTCCCATCTCTTTCAGAATTTTCCATAGTTTATTGTGATCTACACAGTCAAAGGCTTTGGCATAGTCAGTAAAGCAGAAATAGATGTTTTGCTGGAACTCTCTTGCTTTTTCCATGATCCAGCGGATGTTGGCAATTTGATCTCTGGTTCCTCTGCCTTTTCTAAAATCAGCTTGAACATCAGGAAGTTCACGGTTCACATATTGCTGAAGCCTGGCTTGGAGAATTTTGAGCATTACTTTACTAGCATGTGAGATGAGTGCAATTGTGCGGTAGTTTGAGCATTCTTTGGCATTGCCTTTCTTTGGGATTGGAATGAAAACTGACCTTTTCCAATCTTGTGGCCACTGCTGAGTTTTCCAAATTTGCTGGCATATTGAGTGCAGCACTTTCACAGCATCATCTTTCAGGATTTGGAATAGCTCAACTGGAATTCCATCACCTCCACTAGCTTTGTTCGTAGTGATGCTTTTTAAGGCCCACTTGACTTCACATTCCAAGATGTCTGGCTCTAGGTCAGTGATCACACCATCATGATTATCCGGGTCGTGAAGCTCTTTTTTGTACAGTTCTTCTGTGTATTCTTGCCACCTCTTCTTAATATCTTCTGCTTCTGTTAGGTCCATACCATTTCTGTCCTTTATCGTGCCCATCTTTGCATGAAATGTTCCTTTGGTATCTCTGATTTTCTTGAAGAGGTCCCTAGTCTTTCCCATTCTGTTGTTTTCCTCTATTTCTTTGCATTGATCACTGAAGAAGGCTTTCTTATCTCTTCTTGCTATTCTTTGGAACTCTGCATTTAGATGCTTATATCTTTCCTTTTCTCCTTTGCTTTTCGCTTCTCTTCTTTTCACAGCTATTTGTAAGGCCTCCCCAGACAGCCATTTTGCTTTTTTGCATTTCTTTTCCATGGGGATGGTCTTGATCCCTGTCTCCTGTACAATGTCACAAACCTCATTCCATAGTTCATCAGGCACTCTATCTATCAGATCTAGGCCCTTAAATCTATTTCTCACTTCCACTGTATAATCATAAGGGATTTGATTTAGGTCATACCTGAATGGTCTAGTAGTTTTCCCTACTTTCTTCAATTTCAGTCTGAATTTGGCAATAAGGAGCTCATGGTCTGAGCCACAGTCAGCTCCTGGTCTTGTTTTTGCTGATTGTATAGAGCTTCTCCATCTTTGACTGCAAAGAATATAATCGATCTGATTTCGGTGTTGACCATCTGGTGATGTCCATGTATAGTCTTCTCTTGTGTTGTTGGAAGAGGGTATTTGCTATGACCAGTGCATTTTCTTGGCGAAACTCTGTTAGTCTTTGCCCTGCTTCATTCCGTGTTCCAAGGCCAAATTTGCCTGTTACTCCAGGTGTTTCTTGACTTCCTACTTTTGCATTCCAGTCCCCTATAATGAAAAGGACATCTTTTTTGGGTGTTAGTTCTAAAAGGTCTTGTAGATCTTCATAGAACCATTCAACTTCAGCTTCTTTGGCGTTACTGGTTGGGGCATAGACTTGGATTACTGTGACATTGAATGGTTTGCCTTGGAAACGAACAGAGGTCATTCTGTCGTTTTTGAGATTGCATCCAAGTACTGCATTTCAGACTCTTTTGTTGACCATGATGGCCACTCCATTTCTTCTGAGGGATTCCTGCCCGCAGTAGTAGATATAATGGTCCTCTGAGTTAAATTCACCCATTCCAGTCCATTTGAGTTCACTGATTCCTAGAATATTGACATTCACTCTTGCCATCTCTTGTTTGACCACTTCCAATTTGCCTTGATTCATGGACCTGACATTCCAGGTTCCTATGCAATATTGCTCTTTACAGCATCGGACTTTGCTTCTATCACCAGACACATCCACAGCTGGGTATTCTTTTTGCTTTGGCTCCATCCCTTCATTCTTTCTGGAGTTATTTCTCCACTGATCTCCAGTAGCATATTGGGCCCCTACTGACCTGGGGAGTTTCTCTTTCAGTATCCTATCATTTTGCCTTTTCATACTGTTCATGGGGTTCTCAAGGCAAGAATACTGAAGTGGTTTGCCATTCCCTTCTCCAGCGGACCACACCCTGTCAGATCTCTCCACCATGACCCGCCCATCCCGGGTTGCCCCTCGGGCATGGCTTAATTTCATTGAGTTAGACAAGGGTGTGGTCCTGGTGTGATTAGATTGACTAGTTTTCTGTGAGAATGGTTTCAGTGTATTTGCCCTCCGATGCCCTCTTTCAAGACCTACTGTCTTGAGCGCCCAAGAGCGGCCCGCCGGCTGCGCCGCGCACTAAGAGCGGCCCGCCGGCTGCGCCGCGCACTAAGAGCGGCCCGCCGGCTGCGCCGCGCACTAAGAGCGGCCCGCCGGCTGCGCCGCGCACTAAGAGCGCCCGCCGGCTGCGCCGCGCACTAAGAGCGGCCCGCCGGCTGCGCCGCGCACCAAGAGCGGCCCGCCGGCTGCGCCGCGCACTAAGAGCGGCCCGCCGGCTGCGCCGCGCACTAAGAGCGGCCCGCCGGCTGCGCCGCGCACTAAGAGCGGCCCGCCGGCTGCGCCGCGCACTAAGAGCGGCCCGCCGGCTGCGCCGCGCACTAAGAGAGCGCGGCCGAGAGGAGCTACCCCACGACCGAGGAAGGACGGCGGTGAGGGCCAGTGCACTAAGCACGGCCGAGTAGAGCTACCCCATGACCGAGGTCAGGAAGGGCGGCGGTGAGGAGAGACCCCTCGTCCAAGGTAAGGTGCGATGGCTGTGCTTCGCTGGCCGGGAGCAGCTGGGAGCAGCCGGGAGGAGATACCCCACGCCCAAGGTAAGAGAAACCCAAGACAATACTGATACCATCACAATAATGCATGGTACACTTGAAGGGTTTTGTTGTTTTGCTGTTGTCTGTTTTCTGCAGCTCTTTTTTTGTCCTTAGAGTATATACCACTAAGGATCAGATCAGATCAGATCAGATCAGTCGCTCAGTCGTGTCCGACTCTTTGCGACCCCATGAACTGCAGCACGCCAGGCCTCCCTATCCATCACCAGCTCTCGGAAGTTACTCAGACTCACATTCATCGAGTCAGTGATGCCATCCAGCCATCTCATCCTCTGTCGTCCCCTTCTCCTCCTGCCCTCAATCCTTCCCAGCATCAGAGTCTTCTCCAATGAGTCAACTCTTCGCATGAGGTGGCCAAAATACTGGAGTTTCAGCTTTAGCATCATTCCTTCCAAAGAAATCCCAGGGCTGATCTCCTTCAGAATGGACCGGTTGGATCTCCTTGCAGTCCAAGCGACTCTCAAGAGTCTTCTCCAACACCACAGTTCAAAAGCATCAATTCTTCGGCGCTCAGCCTTCTTCACAGGCCAACTCTCACATCCATACATGACCACAGGAAAGACCATAGCCTTGACTAGGCGAATCTTTGTTGGCAAAGTGATGTCCCTGCTTTTGAATATGCTATCTAGGTTGGTCATAACTTTCCTTCCAAGGAGTAAGCGTCTTTTAATTTCATGGCTGCAGTCACCATCTGCAGTGATTTTGGAGCCCAGAAAAACAAAGTCTGACACTGTTTCCACTGTTTCTCCATCTATTTCCCATGTAGTGATGGGACCAGATGCCATGATCTTGGTTTTCTGAATGTTGAGCTTTAAGCCAACCTTTTCACTCTCCACTTTCACTTTCATCAAGAGGCTTTTTAGTTCCTCTTCACTTTCTGCCATAAGGGTGGTATCATCTGCATATCTGAGGTTATTGATATTTCTCCCAGCAATCTTGATTCCAGCTTGTGTTTCCTCCAGTCCAGCATTTCTCATGATGTACTCTGCACTAAGGATATAAAGTTCAAATTATTGCGTTTAAAATTTTAGGTTCTTTGCTTCTTGTTATTTTCAATTTTTAAGAATTGCTTTTTGGAAGAAAATTAATTTTGCCTTGAAAGTGTTAGTTGCTCAGTTATGTCCGACTTGACTGCAACTACTGGAGCCCGTGTGCCTACGGTCTGCTCCACATCAAGGAAGCCACCTCAATGAGAAGCCTGTACATTGAAATGAAGAGAAGCCCCTACTCGCTGCAACTAGGGAAAGCCCACGTGCAGCAATGAAGACCCCAGTGCAGCCATAAATAAATAAATTTTAAAAAAGAAGTAGGGGAGAGAAGCTGAACTCAGAAAGTTCCCCACTTTCTCCCAGGAGTGGAAAGTGGAAACTGAAGTCACTCAGTCGTGTCCAACTTTTTGAGATCCCATGGACTGAAGCCTCCCAGGCTCCTCCATCCATGGGATTTTCCAGGCAAGAGTACTAGAGTGGGTTGCCATCTCCTTCTCCAGGGGATCTTCCCAACTCAGGGATTGAACCCAGGTCTCCCATATTGCAGGCACATGCTTTACCCTCTAAGCCACCAGAAAGCCCACCAACGTGTCCTAGGAAGTGTCATGTGGAAACCTGGTCCTTAAGAGACTGGCTCACCAACAGTTAAGTGGCTGGACTTCTGTATCTCTGGGGGAGACTGAGGCTGACGGTGCCCTGCAAGAGCCAGGCCTGCCTACATCTCCAGCTTCTCTCCTACCACCCTGCCTTCTCTATCTCCAGCAAACCTCAGTTCCTCCAAGGGTTCAAGCTCTTTCTTCCCTCAGTACCTACATATGTTAGTGCCTTTACTGAAGGCTCTTGCTCCAAATGATCACCCAGCCAGCTCGTACCATTCATTCCCATCTTTGCTTCAACGTGACTTTCTCAGAGGGGCGTTCCCTAATCTCTCAGACTAGGTCAGATCTCCTTGTTAATCAGTCTTAAAAGCTCCCTATATTTCCTAAAAGGCACTTACCAGTTCTGGCGTTACATATGTATTAATAGTAATGTGGCTGCTTGATTGTGTTTCTCTCACTGGATAAAAAGTTATGTGATGATTAGCAAATGCTTTCCTTATTCCTTTATCCCCAGTTCTCAGTACCATGTCTGGTGTAGAGGAGCTGCTTAATGAGTATTGGCTGAATGAATAAGTGAATAAAATATTTAATGATTCATATATAAAACTGATGAACTAGATCCTGAATACTGAGAAAGTGAGAAGGATCAAATTATTAAATATGAGGGAAAAAATCTGTATTCAAGAGTCTTCTCAAGGGGGACAATATTTCATTCTCTTCTAACTTGATTTATAATTTAAATACATAATCATTCAACTTGTAGAATATATTTCCTCTCCTTATATAATGAGTTTTAGAGATCAAAATATCAAGAAACAAGGCTTCCTTATGCTTGTCACAAAAACTAAGGTTTTTTCACTAGTGATGTAGCTAGCATAAGCCAAGAGTATTATAATAAAGAAAAAAAAATTCAAAATAAAAACACTATATCTTCCTAAAAATGCCAGAAGACATGTGTCTGTGGGAGGGGGAATCTAGACATAAAAAGAGATGGGAAGTATATAAACCAAAAGCCATATTGATAATCTTTAAAAACTATCTAATTTTTTGTAGCCAAAAATGTGAAAAGTTCTCTTCGCTAGACATAATGAATAAAGTACAGCAGAAGGAGGACACACAATTTAAAAGAGAAGTTTAATCTTCATTTATTTTTTTCTAAGGCCTTCATTTTCCCATTTCCCTGCAAACAAACAAAAAATACATATCTTTAGATTAAGAAAAATAATATTCCATTGCCTCGTTATCCTGGTTGCTGACATCCACCACTGAAGGGCGTCTTGGCTGCTTCTATTTTTGGGCAATTATAATAGAGCTGCTGTAAACTTCTGTGTGCAGGTTTTTGTGTAGACATGTTTTCAACTCATTGGGTAAATACCCAGGAACATGAGTGTTGGATATCATGCTAAGAGTATGTTTAATTTTATAAGAAACTGCCAAACTGTCTTCTCAAGTGACTACTGTATCACTTTGCTTTCCTACCGGCAAAGAATAAGAATTTCTGTTGCTCCACATCCTTGCCAACATTTGATGTTGTCCGTGTTCTGGATTTGGGCCATTCTAATAGGTATGTAGTAGTATCTCATTCGAAGAAGGCAATGGCACCCCACTCCAGTACTCTTGCCTGGAAAATCCCACGGACGGAGGAGCCTGGTCGGCTGCGGTCCATGGGGTTGCTGAGAGTCGGACATGACTGAGCGACTTCACTTTCTCTTTTCACTTTCATGCACTGGAGAAGGAAATGGCAACCCACTCCAGTGTTCTTGCCTGGAGAATCCCAGGGACGGTGGAGCCTGGTGGGCTGCCGTCTATGGGGTCACACAGAGTCGGACACGACTGAAGTGACTTAGCATAGCATAGCGTATCTATCCATTTGAACCCAAAGTGAAAGAAGATCTTTTTTGAACTCCTCATACATTCTGATTAGCATCTATTAAAAAGTGTGCTATACGTGATCAAGTATCCAAACTTCATATACAGCCTTTACCACTGATAGGAACCAAAGCTCCTGAAAGAAATAGCTGATTCAGAACTGGGACAGCAAACGTATAAGATAAGCACCAGACATCTTGCATATCAAAAAGCAAGGATGCTAGCTATAAAACATCTTCAGAAGTCAACTTGAAGAGGCTCCTCCCAGTAGTTAAGAATGGGACAATCTGAAGCATCAATAAAATAATCATAGCAATGGTTTCACATATATCAAATATGTTAAAAATCCACGAATTCATAGTACGATTTTTTTTTAAAAACTCACTGGTCTCCTTTGGATGATGCTAGGGAACCAACTTAATATTTTGAAAACAAGTAGTCTCATCACTTCATGGACACAGAAGGGGAAAAAGTGTAAATAGTGACAGATTTTATTTTCCTGGGCTCCAAAATCACTGTGGACAGTTACTGCAGCCATGAAATTAAAAGACATTTGCTCCTTGGAAGGAAAGTCATTACAAACCTAGACAGCATATTAAAAAGCAGAGACATCACTTTGCCAACAAAGGTCCATATAGTCAAAGCTGTGATCTTTCCAGTTGACAGATGGACCATAAAGAAAGCTGAGCACTAAAGAATTGATTCTTTTGAATTGTGATGCTGGAGAAGATTCTTGAGAGTCCCTCCGACAGCAAGATCAAACCAGTCAATCCTAAAGGAAATCGACCCTGAATATTCACTGGAAGGACTGATGCTGAAGCTGAAGCTCCAATACTGTGACCACCTGATGCAAAGAGCCGACTCACTGGAAAAGACCTTGATGCTGGGAAAGATTGAGGGCAGCAGGAGAAGGGGGTGACAGAAGATGAGATGGTTGGATGGCATCATCAATTCAATATTCATGAGTTTAAGCAAAGTCCAGGAGATAGTGAAGGAAAGAGAAGCTAGTGCACTGCAATCCATGGGGTCATAGAGTCGAACACAGCTTAGCAACTGAACAACAACAAATAAAGGGAAAGAATCAAGCATTTATCCTACCTTTCCTGAAGGAAGTATACCTTAGATTAACCACAGAATAGATACGAGAACGTTTTTCTAATTAATCAAGACAAATGACAGAATATCACCATTTTGCAATGAAGAGTAACATAAATAACGAGGTACTGTCCTCAGTATCTGTTAACATCATAGTTAGATGAGACAACTGCTTATTACGCCTCCTAACAGAAGTACTCATCTCCCATAAAGTATTCTTGCCAAGGAAAAGAACCTGAATTAGATCAAGCCTCTAGATATAACTACCAGTTTACATGAAATACAAGATAGAGGGACAAGTTAAACACATCACAGAAATGCAATTAGCAAAATCCAGAAGGTGAGAGACTATTGGACAGATGACCAAGCTTATTTTTTAGGTAAATTGAGGGGAAAAGGGAACTATAAACACACTCAGGAGGGAATTTCCTAGTGGTCCAATGGTTAGGACTAGTAGTCTGTAGCCCCAGATTCAATCCCTGGTTGGGGAACTAAGATCCTACAAGTGTGCAGCATATCCAAAAACACAAAGAACTTCAGAAATGTATTATCCAAATGGTGTTGTTTGGATCCTGATGTAAATAAACCAAATTTACAAAATCAGCAGAAACCTGAATTCTTATTTTGGTATGATACTAATTTTTCAGATGTGACAACTGCATTATGCTTATGTTATTATTTTTTTTTTTTAAATGAGTCCTTAACTTTTAGTGATATAACTTCCCTGGTGGCTCAGACAGTAAAGCGTCTGCCTGCAGTGCAGGGGACCTAGGTTTAATCCCTGGGTCGGGAAGATCCCCTGGAGAAGGAAATGGCAACCCACTCCAGTACTCTTGCCTTGAAAATCCCATGGATAGAGGAGACTGGTAGGCTACAGTCCATGGGGTCGCAAAGAGTCGGACACGACTGAGCGACTTCACTTTCACTTTCACTTTTAGTGATATACACCAGGATATTTATAAATGAAATACATGTCAGAGGCTGCAATCATTTGAAGGTCTGTCTAGGGCTGGAAGATCCCCTTCCACAATGACTCCCTCACATGGTGGCTGCTAGCTGGAGGTTAGGTCCTCTCCATGGGAACCTTTCCACAGGCTATTTGCATGTCCCCACAATATTAAAAAAGCCTAACATAAACATAATGCAGTTATCTGAAAAATTAATATCACACCAAAATATGGATTCAGATTTCCCCTGATTCTGTAAATTTGATTTATTTGCATCAGGATCCAAACAAGGATGTATGTACCATTTGGATAATACATGTCTGAAGTCCCTTTTGTTTCTGACCATGCTGCACAGCTTGTAGGATCTTAGTTCCCCAACCAGGGGTTGAATGGATATTCATTGGAAGGACTGATGCTGAAGCTGAAACTCCAATACTCTGGCCACCTGATGCAAAGAACTGATACCCTGGAAAAGACTTTGATGCTGCCAAAGACTGAAGGCAGGAGGAGAAGGGCACAACAGAGGTTGTCCCTCTGAGATGGTTGGATAGCATCACCAACTCGATGGACTTGAGTTTGAGCGAGCTCCAGGAGTTGGTGATGGACAGGGAAGACTGGTGTGCTGCAGCCCATGGGGTCGCGAAGAGTAGGACACAACTGAGCGACTGGACTGAACTGAACTGAACTGAATTGAACAATATGGCAACCCGCCTTCCCTCAGAAACTGCCACGGCTCTTATGTTCTAGCACTGGAAATCACACCAGCACTGCTTCAATATCTCATTGGTTACACAGGTTAGCCTTACTCACCCTAAGAGAGGATTACACAAAGGCAAGAACATGAGAGGATCATCAGGGTCATCCTGCAGGCTGGCTACCAAATTATGCCATGTAAGCTCTGGACTGTGACTTTCAAAACCCTTCACCCTCCTAATGCACACCAAACTCACTTCCATTTCTTTCTTTTAAAAATAATTTTATTTATTTATTTATTTTTGGCTGTGCTGGGTCTTCATTGCTGTGCAGGCTTTTTTCTGTAGTTGCAGCCAGCAGGAGCTACTCTCTAGTTGCACTGTGGTGGCTTCACTCCTTGCAGAGCACAGGCTCTAAAGCACAGGCTCAATAGTGGTGGCGCACAGGCTTAGTTGGTCCTTGGCATGTGGGATCTTCCTGGACCAGGGATCGAACCCATGTCTCCTGCATCAGCAGGTGGATTCTTTCCCACTGAGCCAACTAGAGGAGCCCCTTGCCTCATTTCATTTCACTCTTTCTTGGTGGAAAAAGCTTCAGCTTTACTGGCTTCCCTTCTTCCTCAGAAGGTGAGGCGTTTATACCCAGTTTAGAGCCTTTGTACTAGTTGTTCCCTCTGCCATAGATACTCTCTCCATTCATCATCTGATCAACCAGATTTGACCATAAATGTCACCTGCTCAGAGAGGCCTTCCCTGGCCACCCAGTCTGAAGAAGCCATCTATCCCCCTTCTACCTTAGAGTTCAGTTTTAATTATTTGCAGAAACACTTATCACTCTGATATTTTAGCACATCTGGCTTAATGTTAAACTCTCTAGCACACTTGTTCATCACATTCAACATAATCTCAGCACCCAAATGGGTAACCCTGGCAAACACCTTGCCCCCAGTTCTGTAAACTGCTCAGCTCTAAGGACCTTCTCCTTCCCTCTGTCTCAGCCACATCCTCCCACTATCACACCAAACTCAATCCACTATCTGATCCTTCTAGTTCACTTGCTCAAGAGCCCCATGAAAATGACTTTTTAATTGCAACGAGATCTTCGATTCCTTGACTCCTTCTTTCCTTCAATTTTTTCTCTTCATCTAGCTTAGATATCATCAGATCAGATCAGTCGCTCAGTCGTGTCCGACTCTTTGCAACCCCATGAATCGCAGCACGCCAGGCCTCCCTGTCCAACACCAACTCCCAGAGTTCACTCAGACTCACGTCCATCAAGTCAGTGATGCCATCCAGCCATCTCATCTTCTGTCATCCCCTTCTCCTCCTGCCCCCAATCCCTCCCAGCATCAGAGTCTTCTCCAATGAGTCAACTCTTCGCATGAGGTGGCCAAAGGACTGGAGTTTCAGCTTCACCATCATTCCTTCCAAAGAAATCCCAGCGCTGATCTCCTTCAGAATGGACTGGCTGGATCTCCTTGCAGTCCAAGGGACACTCAAGAGTCTTCTCCAACACCACAGTTCAAAAGGATCAATTCTTCAGCACTCAGCCTTCTTCACAGTCCAGCTCTCACATCCATACATGACCACAGGAAAAACCATAGCCTTGACTAGACAAACCTTTGTTGGTAAAGTAATGTCTCTGCTTTTGAATGTGCTATCTAGGTTGGTCATAACTTTCCTTCCAAGGAGTAAGCACCTTTTAATTTCATGGCTGCAGTCACCATCTGCAGTGATTTTGGAGCCCATAAAAATAAAGTCTGACACTGTTTCCACTGTTTCCCCATCTATTTCCCATGAAGTGATGGGACCCGATGTCATGATCTTCATTTTCTGAATGTTGAGCTTTAAGCCAACTTTTTCACTCTCCACTTTCATCAAGACGCTTTTTAGTTCTTCACTTTCTGCCATAAGGGTGGTGTCATCTGCATATCTGAGGTTATTGATATTTCTCCTGGCAATCTTGATTCCAGCTTGTGCTTCTTCCAGTCCAGAGTTTCTCATGATGTACTCTGCATATAAGTTAAATAAACAGGGTGACAATATACACCCTTGATGTACTCCTTTTCCTGTTTGGAAACAGTCTGTTGTTCCATGTCCAGTTCTAACTGTTGCTTCCTGACCTGCATACAGATTTCTCAAGAGGCAGGTCAGGTGGTCCCATCTCTTTCAGAATTTTCCACAGTTTATTGTGATCCACACAGTCAAAGGCTTTGGCATAGTCAATAAAGCAGAAATAGATGCTTTTCTGGAACTCTCTTGCTTTTTCCATGATCCAGCGGATGTTGGCAATTTGATCTCTGGTTCCTCTGCCTTTTCTAAAACCAGCTTGAACATCAGGAAGTTCACGGTTCACATATTGCTGAAGCCTGGATTGGAGAATTTTGAGCATTACTTTACTAGCGTGTGAGATGAGTGCAACTGTGCAGTAGTTTGAGCATTCTTTGGCATTGCCTTTCTTTGGGATTGGGATGAAAACTGACCTTTTCCAGTCCTGTGGCCACTGCTGCGTTTTCCAAATTTGCTGGCATATTGAGTGTAGCACTTTCACAGCATCATCTTAGCACGTCGGTTGTCGCAGCCGCCTGCGCTTAGCACGCCGGTTAGATTTCATAGTTAATGATTATAATCATTCCTTTGCAAGAACCCTCAATTCACTCCAAAGATTTTTTTTTTCAAACTCCATAATTTCAGAACCAAGAAACTGTCTTCTCCATATCAAGAATACTGATGAAAAAGCTTTCAACTAGCTAGATTATTTATACCATAAATTCAAAGTCACTAAATGGGCACTCAGCTGGCAATCCTACTAGATTTCTCTAGAAAATTTGATTTCTAATTCCTCCCCTCTCCAAGAAAGCTCTTTCTTACTCACTTTCCCCCCTTTACAGCACTGACATCCCTTTTAGCTAATGTCCTTGATTTTCCACTGAGAACCTAAACAAGCCTAAAACTGGAAATCTGTCATTTTACCATGACCAGTTGTATAAACTGACATGAGCTGGCACCTGTTTTCCCTTTTTTCCTCTGTTTCAACAGACGCGACCCTCCTCCTCCTTCTGAAGAACAATCCCTCTGCTTACAGTCCTGATAGCTTCCCTTCTTCCCTTCCTCCCTTCTCAAAAACTCCAATCTTGTAATTATCTCTTTTTTTCCCATCAACCGTCACCCACTATTTCCTGGATCACTCCCATCTATAGAATACATTTAAGCTCTAGTATGTTCCCTTTTAAGAAACAAGCAAAATTCTTCTTTCATCCCATATTCCCCTTCAGGTACAACTCCATTTGTCTACTCTCTTCACAGTCAAATTTCGGTAAAGTGGTAAAATAAATAAATACTATCTGCACCTTCTCACCTCCCGTTCTTGTTTTGTTAAATCCATTCCAATATGACTTCTGCCTCCATCATAAGCAATATCCATCCTGCCAATCCCATGAATAGTTTATCCCCTCATCATACAAGGTCTCTCAGCAGCACTATATTTTGTTAATCTTTTCCTTCTTCCTGAAATAATCTCTTGATTTCATTCAACCAATGATGACTGAACACCAGTCCTGGCCGGACACTGTTCTAGGCACTGGCTGGGGATAAAGAGCTTCTGTGGTGTCTCTCTTCCCTGGTTTTCCTCCCATATATTTCACTCCTTTTACTTCTCATCTTCATCCTTTTCTGACCTATTCTCTAAATGTTAAGTAATTCAGAATTTAACACCAAGCCTCCTTTTATTTATTTCTCTCCTTAAACAGCATCATCCATTCCCACAGCTTTATTATCCTTACAGTAAAAACTTTCAAATTTATATCTGCAGCCTGCAACTTTCTTTGGAACTCGTGTTCTCCCATATTCAACAACTTCCTTGACATTTCTACTTGAACTCCTCAAAACATCTCAAACTTAATATGATCAATTTTAACTCCTAACTTTCCTACGCAAACATTCCAGTTTTAGCAAATTTCAGTAAATAACACACTATATAGCTCTCAAGCCGTAAGTCTTTATTCCTATCTTTCCCTCCCCTCCCACTTCTAATTCACCAGCAAGTCCCACCAAGGTTATTTCCAAAATAGCTCTTAAATGTGTTCCTGTTTGTCCTCTCTTGCTATTGTCATCTCTTGCCTACTGCAATAGCTTCAACTGGCAACTCTGCTCCCATCCTTGTCTCCCTCCAAACTTTCTGTTTTTCTAATTCTTTTAGGTGATAGGTTAGGTTGTTTACTTGAGATTTTTTGTGGTTTTAAAAAAAGGCCTGTATCACTATGAACTTCCCTCAAAGAACTGCTTTTGCTGCATCTCATAGATTTTTGTATGCTTGTGTTTTCCTATAATCTTTTTGACACATGCATTTTAACAAAACAGTGTTTTCCTACAATCTTTTTGATACATGCATTTTAACAAAACAGTAAATTAGGTCAGCTTATTCCATGGTTAGAAGTCTTCAACAGCATCACACAGGAATAAAAACAGGAATAAAATCTGAACTCCTCTCAGTATTTAAGATCCTAAGTGATATGAACTTTGCTTGTTGATTTTTTTCTTGCTCTTTCATGTCCAATTCTTTGCAACCCCACGAACTGCAGCCCACCAGGCTTCTCTGTCCGTGGGATTTTCCAGGCAAGAATAATGGACTTTGCTTATCTGCTCACTATCATCACCTCGCCCCATTCTTTCCTGCTCTAATAACAGCTGCTCTGACCTTTAAATTTCATGGCTATGCTAAGATTTATTCTCCTATGGCATGGTAAATACTACTCCCCTGTCAAACACCATCTCCTCTGGCTGGCTTCTTCTCAATCTCCAGTCTCAGTTTAAATATAAACTCCTCAGACCGCTTTACTCTTCATAGCATAACATTTATTAGTTACATATTCATATATTAACTTAAACTTATTTTGAAAATTCACAAACATAAACAAAGGTGGAGCAAATAGTATAATGAGCTTACAGATTCTAAAAGTTTTATTTCTAAACTACCTCCCTTATTAAACTGTAAGCTCCAATGGATAGAGGCAATCTTGTTCTCTTTTTCACCCAGGACACTGCACAGTGCCTAGATTATGATAAATACCCAACAAGTTTCCTGTTTTGAGTGAGAGGGAAAGTTAAAGACAACGACAGCACCACTGAGAAGAGTGAAACAAGGAGGGGAGAGTTTTGAGCTAGTAATTATTTATCAGTCGACTCCCTGCCAGGTTCTAGGCTAAGTATTGGGTTTCAGAGATAAATAAGAGAAAGCCTTATACAAAGTCCAGTGGAGACAGATATAATAAGTAGTATTTATTCAGGGCTGCCTATGTTCTGAATATTGGATAAGCATTTCAGAGGTATTCTCTCATTTAGTCCTATAACCTCCCTACAAGGCAGAAACTATTATCTCCAAATTACACCTAAGGAAACTGAGGCTTATGAAGGTCAAATAATTGATGGCAGGTTTCAAAGCTGGAAAGTAGTAAAGTCAGGTGAAATAGTAGATAAGAATAGGCATGCAGGCATTGAAGGACCACGGAATCCCCGGGACACCTCAGAAGCTCCTTCTGTTCTGTTTTTTTAAACCGGGTGTAGTGAACTATAAGAGATGAATCTATAATGGATCTTGAAGGACAAATTAACCACTTTAGAAGAAGAGGGCAGACAGAGGGAATGACTTGCACAGAGGCATGAACATTTTGTAACGCAAAGAACACTAGGGGAAGTACATGGCCAGAGACAGAGGGAGTATGTTACAAGTAAAAGACGAGAGGTGAGGCTGGCAGCTGGAGTACAGATGTGATCTTTAATGTCATTGTTTGTTATTATAAGACTAAATAATTGCCCAACAAAAATGCTTCAAAGCCATAGTTGCTAAAACAGCACTGTCCGCACATAGGAATATATTTCCAAATAGAACCAAAACACAGACCTATGTACATGTATTGATATCCTGGAATCTGGGGTATTGCAGATCAGTGGAGAAAGCATGCTGCTGCTGCTGCTGCTGCTAAGTCGCTTCAGTTGTGTCCGACTCTGTGTGACCCCACAGATGGCAGCCCACCAGGCTCCACCATCCCTGGGATTCCCCAGGCAAGAACACTGGAGTGGATTGCCATTTCCCTCTCCAATGCATGAAAGTGAAAAGTGAAAGTGAAGTTGCTCAGTCGTGTCCAACTCTTAGGGACCCCATGAACTGCGGCCTAGCAGGCTCCTCCGTCCATGGAATTTTCCAGGCGAGAGTACTGGAGTGGGTTGCCATTGCCTTCTCTGGGAGAAAGCATAGATTATTTAATAAATGCCATGGGGACAACTGGTTATCCATTTGGAAAGAAAATCAGGTAAACACCCTCCTTCATATGTAAGAAAATAAAATTCATTTAGATTTGTGATTAATGTAAATAATAAAAACCATTAAATTCTTTTTAGAACAAAATAATTTTTATGTAGTAGAAACAAATTCTAGAGACATTTCTCAGTTAAAACAAGAAATCTCAAAGGAATTTTGTTCTGGTGGCAGACTAATGTGGTTTGCTTACCCCAGTGAAGGTTATCAAGTTCTCTCTATTGGAAAAGACCAGAAGCACTGGTTCAAAGCAGTCAGAACCACCTGAGGAACTGTGTTAAAACTCTCTAGGAATATACTAGAGCTTCTAGGCTAAGGGACAGCCTTAAAAAAGAGATCTTCCTTTGACAACAGTTTTCATTTAAAAGAGAAATATACCATTTTAAAATAGCAATCAGTGATTAATCATAAATAATTTCACTAAGAGACTGATGAAGTCATTTAAAGTGGTAAAGGAGTGTAGACACTTCATGAGAGATATTTCCACTTGTTACATCTGACCCCTGAACAAAGTAGGAGCTAATCTGCATATAATTTATAGCAGACCCTCCACATCTGCGGATTTATCCAACTGTGGATCATGTAGTACTGCAATATTTATTATTGAAAAAATCTGCATATAAGTGGATCCTGCAGTTAAAAGGTCAACTGTATATATAAACTTACCTTTAGCCTGACAAAGCATCTTTCTTTCTTTTTTAAGCATGGAGTGTTTGATTTTTTTAAAATTTTAGGCTGTGCTAAGCCTTTGTGGCTGTGAGGGCTTTTCTCTAGTTGCAGCAAGCAGGGGCTACTCTTTGTTAACGTGAGAAGGCATCTCATTGCACTGGCTTCTCTTGTGGAACATGGGCTCTAAGCACGCAGGCTTCAGGAACTGCAGCACATGGGCTCAGTAAGTAGTTGACGCTCCTGGCCTCCAGGGCACAAGCTCAACAGTTGCGGCTCACAGGCTTAGTTGCGCCTTGGCATATGGGATCTTCCCCAACCAGGGATCAAACCTGTGTTTCCTGCACTGGCAGGCAGACTCTTTTACCACTAAGCCACAAGGGAAGCCCCATAAACTGTCTTCGTAAAGCATTAAAAGAAAACCCACATATACCCTGTGACTCAGCAATTCTTCCTAGAAATCTAGCTTTTACGGATGTGTGCTAAGATAGATATACAACCATATTTACAGTGGTGTCGACAATAATAATAAATTGAAAATAAGCTAGACTCAGTCTGGGAAGTTTTCATATAACCATATACTGGAATACAACATAGCCATTAAAAATGAAGTCTCCTTACTGACATGGAAAGATGTTCAAAATGTACACTGAGTGGACAGAGCAGGTTTCAATGCACTACAAATTGTGTTGCTTATTTCTGTGAAAAATAAAAATGAAATTCATCAGGAAAATGTAAATAGTGGTTACCTCAGTGTAGTGGGATTATAGTGATTATGCTATGCTATGCTATGCTAAGTCACTTCAGTTGTGTCCAACTCTGTGTGACCCCATAGATGGCAGCCCACCAGGCTCCCCCATCCCTGGGATTCTCCAGGCAAGAACACTGGAGTGGGTTGCCATTTCCTTCTCCAATGCATGAAAGTGAAAAGAGAAAGTGAAGTCGCTCAGTCATGCCTGACTCTTAGCGACCCCATGGACTGCAGCTTACCAGGCTCCTCCGTCCGTGGGATTTTCCAGGCAAGAGTACTGGAGTAGGGTGCCATTGCCTTCTCCGATAGTGGGGAATGTGTATTTTCTAGCTTTGTCTACAGTAAATATTTAATAAAAACATTCCTTTTTTTAGTTGTCTTTGTTCAATTCCCATCATGCAAAGTAAAAGCAATGAAGATCTCTTCAGTTCAGTTCAGTTCAGTCGCTCAGCTGTGTCTGACTCTTTGTGACCCCATGAATTGCAGCACGCCAGGCCTCCCTGTCCAACATCAACTCCCAGAATTCACTCAAATTCATGTCCATCGAGTCGGTGATGCCATCCAGCCATCTCATCCTCTGTCATCCCCTTCCCCTCCTGCCCCCAATCCCTCCCAGTATCAGAGTCTTTTCCAATGAGTCAACTCTTCCCATAAGGTGGCTAAAGTACTGGAGTTTCAACTTCAGCATCATTCCTTCCAAAGAAATCCCAGGGCTGATCTCCTTCAGAATGGACTGGCTGGATCTCCTTGCAGTCCTCTCAAGAGTCTTCTCCAACACTACAATTCAAAAGCATCAATTCTTTGGCACTCAGCTTTCTTCACAGTCCAGCTCTCACATCCATACATGACCACAGGAAAAACCATAGCCTTGACTAGACAGACCTTTGTTGGCAAAGTAATGTCTCTGCTTTTGAATATGCTATCTAGGTTGGTCATAACTTTCCTTCCAAGGAGTAAGCGTCTTTTAATTTCATGGCTGCAATTACCATCTGCAGTGATTTTGGAGTCCAAAAAAATAAAGTCTGACACTGTTTCCACTGTTTCCCCATCTATTTCCCATGAAGTGATGGGACCAGATGCCATGATGTTCGTTTTCTGAATGTTGAGCTTTAAGCCAACTTTTTTACTCTCCACTTTCACTTTCATCAAGAGGCTCTTTAGTTCTTCTTCACTTTCTGCCATAAGGGTGGTGTCATCTGCATACCTGAGGTTATTGATATGTCTCCCAGCAATCTTGATTCCAGCTTGTGCTTCTTCCAGCCCTGCGTTTCTCATGATGTACTCTGCATATAAGTTAAATAAGCAGGGTTACAGTATACAGCCTTGACATACTCCTTTTCCTATTTGGAACCAGTCTGTTGTTCCATGTCCAGTTCTAACTGTTGCTTCCTGACCTGCATATAGGTTTCTCAAGGGGCAGGTCATGTGGTCTGGTATTCCCATCTCTTTCAGAATTTTCCACAGTTTATTGTGATCCACACAGTCAAAGGCTTTGGCATAGTCAATATAGCAGAAATAGATTTTTTTCTGGAACTCTCTTGCTTTTTCCATGATCCAGTGGATATTGGCAATTTGATCTCTGGTTCCTCTGCCTTTTGTAAAACCAGCTTGAACATCTGGAAGTTTACAGTTCATGTATTGCTGAAGCCTGGATTGGAGAATTTTGAGAATTACTTTACTAGTGTGTGAGATGAGTGCAATTGTGTGGTAGTTTGAGCATTCTTTGGCATTGCCTTTTCTTTGGGATTGGAATGAAAACTGACCTTTTCCAGTGCTGTGACCACTGCTGAGTTTTCCAAATTTGCTGACATATTGAGTGCAGCACTTTCACAGCATCATCTTTCAGGATTTGGAATAGCTCAACTGGAATTCCATCACCTGTACTAGCTTGGTTCGTAGTGATGCTTTCTAAGGCCCACTTAACTTCACATTCCAGGATGTCTGGCTCTAGATGAGTGATCACACCATCGTGATTATCTTGGTCATGAAGCTGTTTTTTGTACAGTTCTTCTGTGTATTCTTGCCATCTCTTCTTAATATCTTCTGCTTCTGTCTGGTCCATACCATTTCTGTCCTTTATTGAGCCCATCTTTGCATGAAATGTTCCCTTGGCATCTTTAATTTTCTTGAAGAGATCTCTAGTCTTTCCCATTCTTTTGTTTTCCTCTATTTCTTTGCATTGATCGGTGAGGAAGGCTTTCTTATCTCTTCTTGCTATTCTTTGGAACTCTGAATTCAGATGCTTATATCTTTCCTTTTCTCCTTTGCTTTTTGCTTCTTTTCTTTTCACAGCTATTTTTAAGGCCTCTCCAGACAGGCATTTTGCTTTTTTGGCATTTCTTTTCCATGGGGATGGTCTTTATCCCTGTCTCCTATACAATGAAGATCTCTTACAGCCTGGCAAATGCCAAATACTGAATCACAATATTTTCAAAAATGAAAATTTCTAATGGCTATTCTAAGAAAAGACACACAGGGTAAAGCGCTGCAGACTGTTAGTTTCTTAGACTGGAATAGAAAGTCTCTAGGATAAAAAAGGCAATGACACCCCATTCCAGTACTCTTGCCTGGAAAATCCTGTGGAGGGAGGAGCCTGGTAGGCTGCTGTCCATGGGGTCGCTAAGAGTTGGACATGACTGAGCAACTTCACTTTCACTTTTCACTTTCATGCATTGGAGAAGGAAATGGCAACCCACTCCAGTGTTCTTGCCTGGAGAATCCCAGGGATGGGGGTGACTGGTGGGCTGCCATTTATGGGGTCACTGCACAGAGTCAGACACGACTGAAGCGACGCAGCAGCAGCAGCAGGATTAAAAAAAAAAAAAAAAAGAGTAGCCTCACTTCCTGTTAGAAAGCAATTTATTCCATTGATCTAACCTTTTGACTAGGTTCAACAAGGTCAGCAGTTGAAACTGTTTAGTATTTCACTTAACTCTCAAAAAATGTATATGTTCAGTAAAATGTCAGTAGTAGGCAAAGGAGGAAGAGCACTTAATGTGGAAGAAAAAGTCATAGGTTCTAGAAATAACCACATAGATGGCTCAGTGGTAAAGGTGATAAAAGAACCACCTCTCAATGAAGGAGACATGGCTGCCATCCTTGGGTTGGGAAGATCCCCTCGAGAAAGAAATGGAGACGTGCTTCAGTATGCCCGCCTGAGAAATCCCAAAATCCCATGGGCAGGGGAGCCTGGTCTGCTATATAGTCCATGGGTCACAAGAGTAAGACACAACTTAGCAACTGAACAACAACAACAAGCTGTGTGATGCCAAGCTATTCACTCAGTTATTTAACTTCTCTGAAATGCAACCTGATCACCTGGAGACTGACCATGATTATACACACTCCTAGAATCCTCTCCCACAGGGAGCCTGCACTGGGAACTGAATGAGATCATCTTCCTGTGTAAACCACCCAATGAACACTTATGGAATGACGAATGAAGACAATGTATACAGTAAGTGCACCGCACATCCATAAATCTATACGAATGTGACAAAATATACCACCAATCTTTGTTACAATAGCCTGAGAACTACACAAGACAGAATCATATATAAAAACCTAGAGTCCATAGCCCTCCATGCTCCTAAACACACATCAAGGATATAATGGAGCCCTGGGGGGAAGGTTGCTCCATTCCTTTGGTTTCTTCTACCTCTCCTTTCCACTCACCCTTGGCATTCAGGACCTAGTAAAAAGGGAAGGGCTGGTTCTCTCAGTATGACTCAAGTCAATGAAAGGGTATTGTCTTTCCAAGTACCTCAAGCAAAAGTCACATTTGAAGATAAAGGTATTCACCTCTCTTCTTGACATGTGGTAGTAGAATTTGACCACAATCAATTCTAGATTTCACTCCCTCAAATAAGTTTTTCTTTAGTAAGTATCCTTTAACATCCCAAGTGGATATGCTCCTGAGGTTCTCTCCACCTCCATAATATTCTGTTTGGCACCCTTCATGTAGTACTTATCACAGCCACACTTTGTTATAAGCATCCGTATACCTCTGACCTCCTCATTACCTCACAAGTGCCAGGGGACTATCTTTAAGTGCTTGAGGGACTTAATACATTACATACTAATATATCATAAATATTCAACAAAAATTTAGTGCATGAATGGGTGATGACAAGGTAATGCAATGTCACCCTAAGAGGTTGAAACTTGAGTCAAAATAATTGGAATAGCAAAAACTAAGAAAATAAACAATTACAACTCAATCTATTAATCCAGTAAACATTTAATAAGCATCTACTTGTGCTTGATACAGCCCAAAGTATGCCATGATGAACAAGACCCAGTCTCTAGTCTCAAGGAGTTATCTTATTGACATTCAATTGTACTTTTTTTTTACTATCTATTTTGATATAATTTTAGACTTGCAGAAGAGTTGCAAAGATAGTACAGAGTTCTCATATCACCTTCATGCAGCTTTCCCTAACATTAACACTTTATATAATCATGGTACAATCAGTGAAACTAAGAAATTCACATTGCTATAAAATGCAAAAAAGCAAAATGGCTGTCTGGAGAGGCCTTAAAAATAGCTGTGAAAAGAAAAGAAGCAAAAAGCAAAGGAGAAAAGGAAAGATATAAACATCTGAATGCAGAGCTCCAAAGAATAGCAAGAAGAGATAAGAAAGCCTTCTTCAGCAATCAATGCAAAGAAATAGAGGAAAACAACAGAATGGGAAAGACTAGGGGTCCCTTCAAGAAAATCAGAGATACCAAAGGAACATTTCATGCAAAGATGGGCTCGATAAAGGACAGAAATGGTATGGACCTAACAGAAGCAGAAGATATTATAGAACAGGTGGCAAGAATACACAGAAGAACTGTACAAAAAAGAGCTTCACGACCCAGATAATCATGATGGTGTGATCACTGACCTAGAGCCAGACATCCTGGAATGTGAAGTCAGTGGGCCTTAGAAAGCATCACTACGAACAAAGCTAGTGGAGGTGATGGAATTCCAGTTGAGCTATTCCAAATCCTGAAAGATGATGCTGTGAAAGTGCTGCACTCAATATGCCAGCAAATTTGGAAAACTCAGCCGTGGCCACAGGACTGGAAAAGGTCAGTTTTCATTCCAATCCCAAAGAAAAGGCAATGCCAAAGAATGCTCAAACTACCACACAATTGCACTCATCTCACACACTAGTAAAGTACTGCTCAAAATTCTCCAAGCCAGCCAGGCTTCAGCAATACATGAACCGTGAACTTCCTGATGTTCAAGCTGGTTTTAGAAAAGGCAGAGGAACCAGAGATCAAATTGCCAATATCCACTGGATCATGGAAAAAGCAAGAGAGTTCCAGAAAAACATCTATTTCTGCCTTATTGACTATGCCAAAGCCTTTGACTGTGTGGATCACTATAAACTGTGGAAAATTCTGAAAGAGTTGGGAATACCAGACCACCTGATCTGCCTCTTGAGAAATTTGTATGCAGGTCAGGAAGCAACAGTTAGAACTGGACATGGAACAACAGACTGGTTCCAAATAGGAAAAGGAGTACGTCAAGGGTGTATATTGTCACCCTGTTTATTTAACTTACATGCAGAGTACATCATGAGAAACGCTGGACTGGAAGAAGCACAAGCTGGAATCAAGATTGCCAGGAGAAATATCAATAACCTCAGATATGCAGATGATACCACTCTTATGGCAGAAAGTGAAGAAGAACTAAAGAGCCTCTTGATGAAAGTGAAAGTGGAGAGTAAAAAAGTTGGCTTAAAGCTCAACATTCAGAAAACGAAGATCATGGCATCTGGTCCCATCACTACATGGGAAATAGATGGGGAAACAGTGTCAGACTTTTATTTTTTTGGACTCCAAAATCACTGCAGATGGTGACCACAGCTATGAAATTAAAAGACGCTTACTCCTTGGAAGGAAAGTTATGACCAACCTAGATAGCATATTCAAAAGCAGAGACATTACTTTGCCAACAAAGGTCCCATCTAGTCAAGGCTATGGTTTTTCCTGTGGTCATGTATGGATGTGAGAGTTGGCCTGTGAAGAAGGCTGAGCACTGAAGAATTGATGCTTTTGAACTGTGGTGTTGGAGAAGACTCTTGAGAGTCCCTTGGACTGCAAGGAGATCCAATCAGTCCGTCCTAAAGAAGATCAGTTCTGGGTGTTCATTGGAGGAAACTGATGTTAAAGCTGAAACTCCAGTACTTTGGCCACCTCATGCGAAGAGCTGACTCATTGGAAAAGACTCTGATGCTTGGAGGGATTGGGGGCAGGAGGAGAAGGGGACGACAGAGGATGAGATGGCTGGATGGAATCACCGACTCGATGGAAGTGAGTCTGAGTGAACTCCGGGAGTTGGTGTTGGACAGGGAGGCCTGGCGTGCTGCGATTCATGGGGTCGCAAAGAGTCGGACACAACTGAGTGACTGATCTGATCTGATGTTAACTACAGATTTCAATCTGATTTCCCCAGTTTTTGCAACAACGTCCTTTTTTGGTCCCTCGTTACACCTAGTTGTCTTGTTGCCTTCTCTAAATTATATTTTTAATGGTCTTTTTCCTGGTTACATTAACAGTAACACATATTTTCTGAAAAGTAAAAGAAAAAGAAAAATAAAGAATTAAATACCTAATAATTCCCTTATGAAATGATAAACACTCCTAACATCTATAATTTACTGGTCTTTTTTCCACGTGTATATACATATAATTTTATTTCTTTCACCCAGGAATCTATATAGCCTTTTGCATCTTCTTTTCTGTTACCATTTTATCAGGAACATTTTCTCATGTGTTTAAAAATATTATTTTCAATGACAATATAGACTCCATTGATAATGAATCATAATTAATAATATCCTTGTTGTTGTTGGATAGGTACATTATTTCCCATTTTTTACTACTATAAATAAAGTACAGTGAATATCCTTGGAATATGAAAAACACAGTAATATATACTGTGATGGATAAGCACAGGGTATTAGTGATGTAGCCTGGAGAAACATCAAACCCAGCTTTGAGGAAAAGAAACTACTTGTTGGAGATTTTTCTGAGAGATGGGTCCTGAAGAGTGTTTTTCTTCACTTATTAGAATCCAAACAAACAACATTTACTGAGTGCCTGTTACACCCAGTTCCTATACTGGGATCCAGACATATAGAAGGGCCTAAGGCTTTGCTGGGGAAGCTCACTGTCTAGTCAGAGAGGCAGACACTTAAATAGAAAAAGCACAGTGGAATGAAGTAAAAGGTATTATCACAGTGCTATACTATTATCACAGTACACGAACAAACTGCTCTGAGAGTAGAGAGAGAATGCATTTAAGAATCAATTGTAAAAGTAGACATGAAGAGTTCTTCAGGGTTGATAATAACATATATGAAATGTTTTAGTGAAATATGATCTTAAATGTATATCAATCATATTAAGGAGTTCCTTAAAACAGGTAAATTATTAATAGGTATGCAAGGTATTCAAATGGAGAGAAGCACTTGTTGGAAAGTACTTGTTCTATCATATTCTGTACTAGCGAAACTACAGCTGTTTCTGAGAACTCTATTGTTTTAATTAACTTTATCAAGATATGTCCACAATGAAATGTACCCTCTTATATATAGTTTGATGAAATCTGACAAGTTTATATACCCACATTACTACCACCACCAAGACATAGAAAAGTTCTATCATCCCCCAAATTTCCTTGTGCTTCATCCCAGTCAACCCCCCTCACCTGACATCTACCCTAAAGGAGCCACTGATTTCCTTTCTGGTGCTATAGATCTGTCTTTTTTAGGGTTTCATATAAATGGAAGCATATTTTATGCACTTGTTTCATCTCTGCATGTTTCTGAGATTCTGCCATGTTGCTGTACACATCAGTAGTCCATCCCTTTCTACTATGTGAACATCATATTTATAAGTCCATGGATAGACTGAAAAAAATCTGATTATTCCTGAAAGGAAGGGCATACGAAGGACTTTCATATGGTGAACAGGCTTATTCTGGGTTTTTCCAGAAAGCAAGACCCAAACTTACAGGGGCTCACAGAGGCCCTAAGGTACTGAAATGAAGGCAGCATGACTGACAAGGATGCTGCTGAAGGGATTTTAACTTTAGCAAGAGCTTGGACTTGACATTGTCAGTGTTTCTTCCAGCCCTGAAGGGCCATGATTCTGTAATTCTCATAAATTAGAAAAATGTTATGTCGTTATTAACCTCTAGTATCTTGGTCTACCTTTTTTTAGACAAATTTGCTCTTCTGTCAGTTCTAGTGGCAGTAGAGCGCGTAGCTTCAAATGTTATAGGATGGGTTGTTGTTGAGTCACTCAGTCGTGTCCGACTCTTTGCAGCCCCATGGAATGTAGCCCACCAGGCTCCACTGTCCATGGAAGGCACGAATACTGGAATGGGTGGTCATTCCCTTTTCCAGGGAATCTTTCCGACCCAGGGATCGAATCCAGGTCTCCTGCATTGCAGGAGAATTCTTTACTGTCTGAGCCACCAGGGAAGCCCTAAGAAGGGAGAGGGGGTGTTTAAAATCAGACAGATTTAAGTCTAACTTAAGTCTCTATTCTGCTACTTACCATGCACCCAGAACTTAGCCTCTCTATGCCATAGTTTCTTCATTTGAAAATTGAAATAATGATGAATGTGCTTGCTCCAAACCAAAAATTGGATAAATCTTGTTTTTATTCCCTAGGGAATAGGATAGCAAATACATGAAATCCGACAGACAAGGGGGACTAGGAAAGTCCAAGGTGGAGTGTCTAGAGTTGGGAAAATAAATTATGACCCATAGGTCAAATCCTGCCATGGCCTGGTTTGGCACGGCTCACTAGCTTTTTTTTTTTTTCCCCAACCTTTTCCATTTTAAAAAAGTTATAGAAGACAACAAAGAAGAATATGCTTAATACAGACCTTATGTGACCCAGAAAGCCTGTAATATTGACTATCTGAACTTTACAGAACTACTTGGTCAAGCCCCAGGTCTAGAGCAGACAGGATTCAATGTGGCTGCTGTTAAATTATATGGCTTTAAACAGACAAACATAAAGACTGTCCATCTGGTTAAATGAGTGCTGTTGCTGCTGCTGCTGCGTCACTTCAGTCGTGTCCGACTCTGTGTGACCCCAGAGACGGCAGCCCACCAGGCTCCCTCTTCCCTGGGATTCTCCAGGCAAGAACACTGTGAAGTAGGAAGAAATTCCTTAAATATGTCTGGGCTTTGAGTTCCTTATCTGTAAAGTGAAGATAAAAACGGTATCTCTTAACTTCTGCTTCAGGCCATGATTAAGCAATTAGTACCAAACTTGCCCTCCCATTAAAAACAACTTGAAAATTGGACAAAATATATGAAACAAGAGGATGAGATGGTTAGATAACTTTATGGCTCAATGGACATGAATCTGAGCAAACTCTGGGAGACAGTGAATGAGGGAAGACTGGCATGCTGCAGTCCATGGGGTCACAAAGAACTGGACACAAGTTAACAACTGAACAACAACCACGGAGGAAACCGTTGTTTCTATCTTAAACAACAGTCACCCCTGTGACATCTGATGGAAGAGAACCAAGGAAGTGAGTCCTGTGAAGGCTCTGGCTTTCCACATGGAGGCCCCTTCCAGACTGTGGCAACAAGAGAAAGAACGGAAGCAGAACCCAGTGGGCGAAATGACTGGGTCTCCTTGAGTCTTCGGCTGAATGCCAATCTATAAGGTTTGCGCAAATACAAACTGTTGGAGAAAACCCAACACTACACAGCTTAAAACTGAACAATTCCCAGAACGGATACCCAAGTGGGAGACATTTGAGTTTCAATCAGCCAGAGTGGAGAAACTTCAAAGACTGCTCCAAACATGCAGCAGAGGCCTTTGGGGGCTAAATTTGAAACCTAGAATAAAGGCAACTCTAGATCCACCCTAAGAGTTTAAAACCTAAGCCAGGAAAAATCAATCTGATCCACAAGTGATTTAACTGCTTGCCAAAATAAAACAGCCCTCTTTAAAGAAAGACAACAAAATCAAGATACCAAGTGATGTAACATTCACAATAGACAACGTTGGAAGAAATTACTATAAATGCAAAGAGACAGACCTTAGTTAAGAGGAAAAAATATCAGTCAACAGAAACAGATTAAGAAATGACCAATATGAAAGAATTAGCAGATAAGGATTTTAAAACAGTTGTAACACTGTACAGGAGGCAGTGACCAAAACCATCCCAAAGAAAAAGAAATGCAAGAAGGCAGAGTGGTTGTCTGAGGAAGACTTACAAATAGCCTAGAAAAGAAGTGAAGCTAAAGGCAAAGGAGAAAGAAAAAGATATATCCAACTGAATGCACAGTTTCAGATAACAGCAAGAGAGATTTTTTAAAAAAGCCTTAAGTGAACAATGCAAAGAAATAGAGGAAAACAACAGAATGGGAAAGACTAGAGATCTCTTCAAGAAAATTAGAGATACCAAGGGAACATTTCATGCAAAGATGGGCACAATAAAAGACAAAAACAGCAAGGATCTAACAGAGGCAGAAGAGATTAAGAAGAGGTGGCAAGAATACACAGAACTACACGAAAAAGGTCTTAATGACCTGGATAACCACGATGGTGTGGTCACTCACCTAGAGCCAGACAACCTGGAGTATGAAGTCAAGTGGGCTTTAGGAAGCATTACAGTGAACAAAGCTAGTAGACGTGATAGAATTCCAGCTGAGCTATTTAAAATCCTAAAAGATGATGCTGTTAAAGTGCTGCATTCAGTATGTCAGCAAATTTGGAAAACTCAGCAGTGGCCGTAGGACTGGAAAAGGTCATTTTTCATTTCAATCCCAAAGAAATGCAATGCCCAAGAATATTCAGATTACCATACAACTGTGTTCATTTCACAAGCTAGCAAAGTAATGCTCAAAATCCAAGCTAGGCTTCAGCAGTACGTGAACCGAGAATCTCTAGATGTTCAAGCTGGATTTAGGAAAGGCAGGGAAACCAAAGACCAAATTGCCAACATCCACTGGATCATAGAAAAAACAAGGGAATTCCAGGAAAACATCTACTTCTGCTTCACTGACTATGTAAAAGCCTTTGACTGTGTGGAAACTGAGGAAGATTTTTCTGGAGATGGGAATACCAGACCACCTGACCTGCCTCCTGAGAAGCCTGTATGCAGGTCAAGAAGCAATAGTTAGAACTGGACACGGAACAACAGACTGGTTCAAAATTGGGAAAGGAGTGCGTCAAGACTGTATATTGTCACCCTGGCTTATTTAACTTACATACAGAGCACATCACATTAAATGTTGGACTGGATGAAGCACAAGTTGGAATGAAGATTGCTGGGAGAAATATCAATAACCTCAGACATGTAGATGATACCACTTTAATGGCAGAAAGTGAACAGGAACTAAAGAGCCTCTTAATGAGGGTGAAAAAGGAGAGTGAAAGAGTTGCCTTAAAACTCAACATTCAGAAAACTAAGATCATGGCATCCAGTCCCATCACTTCATTCAAACAGATGGGGAAAAAATAAAGCAGGGACAGACTTTATTTTCTTGGGCCTCAAAATCACTGTGGATGGTGACTGCAGCCAAGAAATTAAAAGTCACTTGCTCCTTGGAAGAAAAGCTATGACAAACCTATGACGGTGTATTAAAAAGCAGAGACATGACTTTGCCTGCTGCTGCTAAGTCACTTCAGACGTGTCCGACTCTGTGCGACCCCATAGATGGTAGCCCACCAGGCTCCCCTGTCCCTGGGATTCTCCAGGCAAGAACACTGGAGTGGGTTGCCATTTCCTTCTCCAGTGCATGACAGTGAAAAGTGAAAGTGAAGTCGCTCAGTCGTGCCCGACTCTCAGTGACCCCATGGACTGCAGCCTTCCAGGCTCCTGTGTCCATGGGATTTTCCAGGCAAGAGTACTGGAGTGGGGTGCCATTGCTTTCTCTGTGACTTTGCCTGCTAAGGTCCATATAGTTGACGCTATGGTTTTTCCAATCAGATCAGATCAGTCGCTCAGTCGTGTCCGACTCTTTGCGGCCCCATGAATCGCAGCACACCAGGCCTCCCTGTCCATCACCAACTCCCGGAGGTCACTCACACTCATGTCCATTGAGTCGGTGATGCCATCCAGCCATCTCATCCTCTGTCGTCCCCTTCTCCTCTTGCCCTCAATCCCTCCCAGCATCAGAGTCTTCTCCAATGAGTCAACTCTTCGCATGAGGTGGCCAAAGGACTGGAGTTTCAGCTTTAGCATCATTCCTTCCAAAGAAATCCCAGGGCTGATCTCCTTCAGAATGGACTGGTTGGATCTCCTTGCAGTCCAAGGGACTCTCAAGAGTCTTCTCCAACACCACAGTTCAAAAGCATCAATTCTTCGGCGCTCAGCCTTCTTCACAGTCCAGCTCTCACATCCATACATGATCACAGGAAAGACCATAGCCTTGACTAGGCGAACCTTTGTTGGCAAAGTGATGTCTCTGCTTTTGAATATGTGATCTAGGTTGGTCATAACTTTCCTTCCAAGGAGTAAGCGTCTTTTAATTTCATGGCTGCAGTCACCATCTGTAGTGATTTTGGAGCCCAGAAAAATAAAGTCTGACACTGTTTCCACTGTTTCCCCATCTATTTCCCATGTGATGGGACCTGATGCCATGATCTTCGTTTTCTGAATGTTGAGCTTTAAGCCAACTTTTTCACTCTCCACTTTCACTTTCATCAAGAGGCTTTTTAGTTCCTCTTCACTTTCTGCCATAAGGGTGGTGTCATCTGCCTATCTGAGGTTATTGATATTTCTCCCGGCAATCTTGATTCCAACTTGTGTTTGTTCCAGTCCAGCGTTTCTCGTGATAGTCATGTAAAATAATGAGAGATGGGCCATAATGAAGGCTGAGCACCGAAGAATTGATCCTTTCGAACTACGGTCCTAGAGATGATTCTTGAGAGTGCCTTTGACAGCAAGGAGATCAAACCAGTCAATCCTAAAGGAAATTAACCCTGAATATTCACTGGAAGGACTGTTGCTGAAGCTGAAGCTCCAATATTCCAGCCACCTGATGAATCAATATTCCTTACTCACTAGAAAAGACCCTGATGCTGGAAGAGATTGAGGGCAGGAAGAGAAGGGGACGACAGAGGATGAGATGGCTGGATGGCATCACTAACTCAATGGACATGAGTTTGAGCAAACTCCAGAAGATAATGAAGGACAGGGAAGCCTGGAGTGCAGCAATTCATGGGGTCACAAGAGTCAGACACTACTTAGCAACTGAACAATAACTATAAATGTGTTCAAGAACTTAAAAGTATGAACAAAATAAGAAATAAAAAATGAAAAATAATCAAACACAACTTTTAGAGTTGCAAAGAAAATTTTACTGGCTAAGCCAAGCTGCAAAACAGCCATAACTGGAAAGAAGATTTATTAACTAAAAAAAAAAAAATGAGCAAAGCTTCAGTGACCTGTAGGTAAGAAAAGCATCCCAGGATGCAGTGTCATCATCAAACTGTTGACAACCATCGAGAGAAAATCTTATAAAGCAGTCAGAGAAAAACGGCAAATTACATACAGGTGAACAAAGCTGAGAATGATACCTGACTTCCTGTTAGAAATAATACAACATAGATGACAACCGAATAACACCTTTAAGTACAGAAAGATAGAAAGTGCCCATCTAAAATTCGACAGTCAATGAAAACAGTCTTCAAAAATGAAGGAGAAATAGAGATTTTTCAACAAAAAAAGAGGATAGAATTCACTGCCATCAGATCTTTTCTACAAGAAATGCTGAAGTCTTTCAGGCTAAAGAAAACTGGTAACAAATGGACAGTCAGATCTAAACAAAGGAAAGAATGACGGGCACTGGAAGTGGCAAATATGTGGGTAAATGTAAAAGAGTTTCTTTTTTCCTTTTTTAAAAATTCCACTAAAAGCAAAAATGGTAACAATGAACCATGGGGTTAACAACCTATGGAGAAGTAAAAGGCATGGATGATCAGAGCCTAAAGATATAAAAGGAAAATAAAAGGGTACTTCATAAAGTTCTTACACATCAATGATTAACCTAACCATTTTGAAAAGGACATAAATGTAAATGGTCTAAATATTTTAATTAAAAAAGGAAAAATGAGGGCTTCCCTGGTGGTCCAGCAGTTAAGAATCTGCTTGGCAATCCAGAGGACAGAGGTTCAATCCCTGGTCTGGGTAGATCCCACAGGCTGTGAGCCCAGGTGCCACAGCTACTAAGCCCGCACGCCCCAGAGCCTGTGCTTCACTAGAGAAGCCACCATGGTGAGAAGCCCGTGCACTGCCAATGAGAGTAGCCCCTGCTGACAACTAGAGAAAGCCCATGCACAGCCAAGAAGACCCAGTGCAGCCAAAAAAACAAATAAATCAATCCTTATTGTTTAAAAAAGCAAAGATGTTAAGACTGGATTTAAAAACAAAACACAAGACCTATCTGCTATCTAAAAGAAGCTCATTTTTTAAAAAGGACAAAGGTAGACTAAAAATTAAAGAACAGAAAAAGATATATCATGCAAACACTAGTCAGAAGAAATCTGGAGTGAAGATAATAATATCACCCACTATAGACTCCAAGACAAAGAATATGACCAGAGATGAAAGGAAACATTTTAAATTATAAAGGGCTCAATTCATCAAGAAGACATAATAATCCTAAATGTGTATATACCTAATTACAGAAGTTCAAAATACACGAGGCAAAAATGAACAGAACTGAAAGGGGAAACAGACAAATCCATAATTATAGGTGAATATTTCTATATTCCTCAGAAATCAATGCAATAAATAGAAAGAAAATCAGTAAGGATATATAAGACTGAACAACACTATTAACCAACTATACTTAATTGGCATTAATAGCACACTGTACCTGAAGGAGAGTAGAACATGATTTTCAAGTACACATAGAACATTCACTAAAATAGACTTTAACAAGTCTCAATAGATCTCAAAGGACTGAAATCATATGTGTTCTACGACCACTATATAATTTTTAAACAGGAATTAGTAACAAAAAAATTCAGAAACACGGTGAAATTAAAAAACAAATTTATATGTAACATATGGGTCAAATAAGTATCACAAAGCAAATGGGAAAATATTTTGAAAATGATATATAAAAATGTGTTAGATACAGTTATGGAATGTAGCTAAGTAGTGCTGCTGCTGCTGCTAAGTCGCTTCAGTCGTGTCCGACTCTGTGTGACCCCATCTGTAGTGATTTTGGAGCCCAGAAAAATAAATTCTGACACTGTTTCCACTGTTTCTCCATCTATTTCCCATGTAGTGATGGGACCAGATGCCATGATCTTCGTTTTCTGAATGTTATAGTCATCTCCTTTTATCAATCAGTATTTTTTCCTTTGATTAATGACTAGAGATTACTGTAAATTCACAGACCCCAGTTCCCATTCCCTGCAAAATCACACTAGAAGGGAAGAGGTCTCTTACACTCTACCAGCCAAAGCATTGCCATTAAAGTACTTAGAAATCTCTAGTCATGCTCCCACAATTTACAGTCACGTCACACAAGTTCCTATTCAATGCAGAGTGTTAAATCCTAGCAAAGCTCCACCAAAAGAGGACAAGGGTTGAGAAAGTACTTGACCTTAACAGAAAAAGCAGTCTATATGCACTCAACAAAAATAAGGAGTTGGAGGCTCCGAGCTGGCAAATAAGTAATCTAGGACACGAATGACTATTTTTTTCTCCTGTCCCATATATATGGTGCCAGGCACAAAAATTGGAAAACAACAACAACAAACAGACCCTGTGTGTACATGAGTATGAGGCAGCAAGGGTGGGATGGCTAGGATGAAGGAAGTGCCACTTAGGGATCTGGACCAAGCAATATCAAACTAAGTGACCTTACGTTGAATTTCAGCCAATACTTATCAGGTGTGCCCTCATTTACAAGGGTATATGCCTAACAGCCTCATTATGACTTAGTAAAAGTAGTTCTCAATTTTTTTTTTTTTTTCTTATAGTCTCTGGACAGCCCCCTGGAATGTCCCACCAATTTCTATCTCAGTACTATGAAGCCAGTTCTTGACATGGTTAGTACGTCATAAATGTGTGTTGAACTAAACAACAATCTGGATTCCATATAAAACAAAAATTGATACTTTCCCCAGAAGGACATTCATATTCAGATGTACTGTGTTCTTATATTTATCATGGATTAAGAACAAAGGTCCATCTAGTCAAGGCTATGGTTTTTCCAGTAGTCATGTATGGATGTGAGAGTTGGACTATAAAGAAAGCTGAGTGCCAAAGAACTGATGCTTTTGAACTGTGGTGTTGGAGAAGACTCTTGAGAGTCCCTTGGACTGCAAGGAGAGCCAACTGGTCCATCCTAAAGGAGATCAGTCCTGGGTGTTCACTGGAAGGACTGATGTTGAAGCTGAAACTCTAATACTTTGGCCACCTGATATGAAGAGCTGACTCAGTGGAAAAGACACTGATGCTGGGAAAGATTGAAGGCGGGAGGAGAAGGGGACGACAGAGGATGAGATGGCTGGATCGCACCACCGACTCAATGGATATGGGTTTGGGTAAACTCCAGGAGTTGGTGGACAGGGAGGCCTGGTGTGCTGTGGTTCATGGGGTCACAAAGAGTCAGACACAACTGAGAGACTGAACTGAACTGAACTGAAGAACATAAGCAATTTCAATAATGTGTCAGTAATAACTGCTGGGACCATCTGCATCCCACTGCTTAGATGCTTACCTTGAGAACCACTGACTTGGCCGATGAACCAACATCCTCCTTCTTAAAAGTACTGCTGCTACTGCTAAGTCGCTTCAGTTATGTCCAACTCTGTGCAACCCCATAGACCGGCAGCCCAGCAGGTCTTAAAAGTAAGGGCTTCTTAAAAGTACATGTGCTCTGTCAAATACTATGTATGCTTTTGACTTTAAAAAAATTACATTTGCTAAGTAAATCAGTAAGTAATTGAATTTTTACTCCTATGTGTGGCTAATAGCGGGGAAGGCAATGGCACCCCACCCCAGTACTCTTGCCTGGAAAATCCCATGGATGGAGGAGCCTGGTAGGCTGCAGTCCATAGGGTTGCTAAGAGTAGGACACGACTGAGCGACTTCACTTTCACTTTTCACTTTCATGCATTGGAGGAGGAAATGGCAACCCACTCCAGTGTTCTTGCCTGGAGAATCCCAGGGACAGAGGAGCCTAGTGGGCTGCCGTCTATGGGATCACACAGAGTCAGACACGACTGAAGCGACTTAGTAGTAGTAGTAGTAGTAGTAGTAGTAGTAGTGGCTAATAGACATCTTCAATTTGGAACAATTAACATTCAAAACACATGTCTAACATTTCAAAACTATGTAGTCTGAACCAAAAGCTCTAGAAACAAAATTTATACAGGCCAGCCAGAACAGAAAAGGTCATCTCCATAGTTTAACATAAAAAAAGAACACAAAATTAGTCCAAGTTGGGTTATTGTATCTACTATTAAAATTCTAATAATTAATTAGAATTTCCCAAACTGTCTCCTGGAAAGTCAGAACTAAAAAATAAAAAGTTAAGAAGGATCCAAATCCCTATTGCAGCTACAAAACAAGTACTTAAAAGCTGGTTGGGTGAAAGGCACCGCAGGGCAGGAAAAAACGTCTGCTCTTTACTTATACTTCTCTACCATATGAATTCTTGTTTTACAATAAGCATGTATTTTTTTGGAAAGATTCATTTTTAGGCTACCATTAGCTGATAATAAGGCTGATCCTCAGAGAACAAGCTGCTCCTTCTGAAATCCTACTGTGCATGAGACAGGATAGGTATCACATGAAGTACTGCACGTTTTAACTGTCTTTTCCTTACTGTCAATTACCACAGAACACTCGAAAGGAGACAGGCGATGAGAACTATGAGATTCTCAACATAAAGCCAATACCGAGTAGAGAGTGTCACGTGACAGTAACAGCTGCCCAAGGTGTCGAGCTCTGTGAAGATGTGTCCTCATTTCTATTAACTGGCCTGGAAAGAACAGATTTAATCTCATATCCTGTAGAAGAAAAAAAGGAAAGCAGGTTTCTTTTCCTGAAGGTAGCAAAAGTAACCAAATATTAGAGCTAAGAAAGAAAATACAGGTCCATAATCCCTTAGCCACAATGCTAAAATCTGCAAAAATTTCTGAGAATCAAAGATTTTCTATCAATCCTTGGTAGTAAAACTTGATCTGAACTTAATTGGCAGCAAAATCTGACCCGAACTGACTTAAGACTATTTAGAGTCTATCCACTAAAATAAGAATAGTCATGGCTTTGGCTGCCAAAGTATTAATGTATTTGACTATAAAGTGCTACCCTGACTCTGCAGGCGCATTGCATACATACTGTAAATGCACCTTATAAACTTTCCAAACATTTTTTTTTAAATTCTGAATTCTAAAATACAGCTGGCCCTTAGAATTTCCAATAAGTGACTATGAACATAAAAATGGGTTTTTATTAAAACAGTCCTGTCAATCTCTATCAAAATATGTATCTTTCTAAAAATATTCCTATAAATTTGAATTAATTTTAATTAAAACTTATCACTATTAAAATATACTACTTTCCGTTCAGTTCAGTCACTCAGTCGTGTCCAACTCTTTGTAACCCCATGAATCGCAGCACACCAGGCCTCCCTGTCCATCACCAACTCCCGGAGCTCACTGAGACTCACATCCATTGAGTCAGTGATGCCATCCAGCCATCTCATCCTCTGTCGTCCCCTTCTCCTCTTGCCCTCAATCCCTCCCAGCATCAGAGTCTTCTCCAATGAGTCAACTCTTCGCATGAGGTGGCCAAAGTACTGGAGTTTCAGCTTCACCATCATTCCTTCCAAAGAAATCCCAGGGCTGATCTCCTTCAGAATGGACTGGCTGGATCTCCTTGCAGTCCAAGGGACTCTCAAGAGTCTTCTCCAACACCACAGTTCAAAAGCATCAATTCTTCGGCGCTCAGCCTTCTTCACAGTCCAGCTCTCACATCCATACATGACCACAAGAAAAACCATAGCCTTGACTAGATGGACCTTTGTTGGCAAAGTAATGTCTCTGCTTTTGAATATGCTATCTAGATTAGTCATAGCTTTTCTTCCAAGGAGTAAGCGTCTTTTAGTTACATGGCTGCAATCACCATCTGCAGTGATTTTGGAGGCCCAAAAATAAAGTCTGACACTGTTTCCACTGTTTCCCCATCTATTTCCCATATACTACTTTGAATATCTATAATTCTATAAATGCTTATTAGTTAGAATATTTTATACCACTTCAATATTATTTTAAGTCAACTTCTGTCTAAAGGCAATGCTAAAATCAGTCTTTGACAGGAGGGTGGCAGAAGGCAATGGCAAGAGTGAACATCGACATCTTTAGGAATCAGTAAGCTAAAATGGACTGGAATGGGTGAATTTAATTCAGATGACTATTATACCTACTACAGTGGGCAAGAATCCCTTAGAGGAATCAGAATGGGGTAAAGACAGTAAAGCTAAAAAAGCAGATCTCTGTCAATATGCTTTTTTTCTTTTTATGTTTAAAAAACCCCCAAAACAAAGGGCATAGGATTTTTAAAAGTGTATCAAAGAGGAACGCAGATATTAAAAGTTAACAAGCACCAATTTAAATCATTAAAAGAATCAAAATTAAAAAGAAGTCACACAATCCAAGTAGTTATCGATGAACAGAACACAAAAGTCAAGAAACAGAACAAACACAAGTAAGGAAAATTAAATATTTTAGTCCAGTTATATATCAATTCTATGACTAAATGACAAGTGATAACAAAGCTTGCAAAACTCAAAGTCTCTATTACAGAAAGAAAACAATAAGGCCAGATTAAAACAAGAATTAAGATATAAAACTATTAAGAACCTATAATTACAAAGAAGAGTAACTTAGAAGATTTCATGTGAAAACAGAGATAGAATGAACATTTTAATAAACATAAGTACAATATTATATTTTAAACCCTGGTATCTACATGAAATAAAACTGGTTAATTTTTTAAGCATACACCAATCCTTCCTTCCTCCCCAACTCTCTCTCATATACAGAACTAGCAAATGCTGGAAACAATGAAGGCAAGCAGGAACCTCATTTCACAACAGACACAAAAGCAGTGAAAATCCCTTCAGTAAATGTATGAGGTGGTGGGTGTGCTAAGTCGCTTCAGCCGAGTCTGACTCTGTGTGGCCCCAGGGACTGTAGCCACAGGGCTCTTCTGTCCATGGGGTTCTCCAGGCAAGAGTACTGGAGTGGGTTCCCATGCTCTCCTCCAGGGGATCTTCCAGGCCCAGGGATCAAACCTGCACCTCTTACGTCTCTTGCATTGGCAGGTGGGTTCTTTACCACTAGCTCCACCTGGGAAGACTCAAATAAATAATCTGGGGCTTCTATCCAAAGGAAGCATTCACAAAGTTATACTACTCAAAGAAATTAAAGACTGAAAAATAACTGAAAACACTCCTTAAAGCAGTATTAGTAGCAAACATCAGATTCAGATCAGCTCAGTCGTGTCTGACTCTTTGCGACCCCATGAATCGCAGCACACCAGGCCTCCCTGTCCATCACCAACTCCCCGAGCTCACTGAGACTCACATCCATCGAGTCAGTGATGCCATCCAGACATCTCATCCTCTGTCGTCCCCTTCTCCTCCTGCCCCCACTCCCTCCCAGCATCAGAGTCTTCTCCAATGAGTCAACTCTTTGCATGAGGTGGCCAAAGTACTGGAGTTTCAGCTTTAGCATCATTCCTTCCAAAGAAATTCCAGGGCTGATCTCCTTCAGAATGGACTGGTTGGATCTCCTTGTAGTCCAAGGAACTCTCAAGAGTCTTCTCCAACACCACATTTCAAAATCATCAGTTCTTCAACGCTCAGCCTTCTTCACAGTCCAGTGCACCAGAAACAAAGGATAATGCTATTCTCAAACATTATTTACTAAATTGTGGTTCGTACTATCTAAGAAAAATATGTGGCCATCAGAAAGAGTACATACGAAAACATCACTGATATATGGAATTTTAAATTAATTAAAAATGTCAGGGTAAATTTGGATTTTTAGAAGTTCATCTTATATGTAAGAATTAAAAAGAAATATTTCCCATAGCAATCTCCCTTTTATCTCCCTTTTATTTAAACAAAACATAAATGGAAGGAAAAGGAGGGGAAAAAAGAAGACAACAAAAAGATATTCAGGTACAGGAGCATCAAGGATGAAAAGCAAGCCAAGAGGACATCCTATAAGTAAGAGAATTTCCAAACTCACAATTAACAGATTTACTATAAAAGAAACATAAAGCTCTAAATTCAGTTAACTAAAAACACAAAGTTAAAGAATATCAAAGTTGAAAGCTAAAAATCTAAGATTTTAATCCATTAAGAATATGTTTAAAAAGTCCTTATTTCCTAATGGAGGGGTGAAGTTGAGAATAATGGGGCTTTTAGGTGCTAGAAAACAAAGGCTGTGAGAAAAGAATTTTACCTCCACCCCCAAAGAATTATGCCTAGTGATTAAGGTTGCATATAATGTAGTGCGTATACCAATCTACTAGAGTCTAAGAATATCCCTTGGTTAATTACATAACAGATCCAGATTCAAGGCATCTTTTTCAACTAGGTCATTCACATAATTCCTACAGTGTAAGAAAGATACACAGATACATGCTCATCCAACTGGAATCCAACATCTGATACAAGTTACTTTAAATTTAAATCATGATGTATTAATAATGTAATAATGCTGTACCGGTATCAAAACCAAATTTTACATCCTTTTATATCATGCAATGTATTTTGACAGGGTGATCTTGGTTTCCCTACACAGAAATTAGTTTACTCTCATGATTTAAGAAGTTTCCACAGTTAGGAGTGCAGTGTACTGAAGGAATATACAAAAGTATCCAGGTATCCTTGAGTTTATAATCAAGTTGGAGAGAGAGTATCACATAAAAACAATCTGAGAAAGCTTTAGTAAGCAGTTAAGCATCAGCTGTAAACATAGACTGATATTAAATATATACGAATCAATCTATAGAAACATTCACCTGAAAGTTACTTTTCAAGATACACACCCTGAAAAGGTTTATATTTATCTCAATCAGGTTGCCATCACTGAAAATATTTTGCAACTCCTATTTTGCTTCCAAAACAGTTTACAAACTGCACAAGGAAATTTGCCTCCTTACCTCGAAATCATTTTGGACCCCAAACAGTATTACTCAGACAAATTATTTAATCAGACCTTAAAAATGACTCTTGGTTGCTCCCTAAAATCAAATCCACCCTGAAACAATGAAGATTTCCCCCTACGGAAATTCCAAAGAATATCTCATACTCTGGAAGCAACTCCGAAATAATTCCTCAAATGTTTTCAGAAAAGGGAGCACTTCCACTTCCAGAGAAGATGGAGTAGCAGGGACCAGATGCACCCTTGCACCTCAAACAACTACAATTCTGGACAAAATAGAGAAAACAATGGTTTTCAAAACATCAGACATCAGGCAAGGAAGGACAGACAGTGACTCCTGAGAGACAGTGACTCCTGAGAGACAGTAAACAAAGAAGGTAATTAAGCCCTATAATTGTCCGAGTCTGCTACCTAGGGAAGGTCTCCAGCCCAAAGCACAGGGAAGGGGAACCCAGGTAGAACTCAGAGACCGCCCTTCGTTGAGGAGATGGAGCTGAGATACTGGGAAATCCAAGGCAGCAAGAGTTTGTAGTTCACAGGAGTACTGGAGAGAAGACAACTGCAGAGACACAGAACTCCAAAGATCTGCAGGGGACCCCTCGCGCATGTGGCCGAGTAACTAGGAAAAACACAGCTAACATCACATTTAATGGCACAATGCTTTCCCTCTGAGTCTGGGGGAAAACCAAAGATGCCCATTTATATCACTTTTTTTAAAAAAAATGAGGTGTAGTTGAGGTACAATATATGTAACTTTCAGGGATACAACACAGTATAATTTTGAGGTTATCCTCCATTTATAGTTATTATAAAATACTGGCTATATTCCTTTGCTGCACAATATTCTTGTAGCTTACTTATTCTCTTCTATATGTAGTGGTTTATAACTCTTAATCTCCTACCCCTATTTTGCCCTTCCCCTCTTCCTTGTCTACACTGGTAACCACTAGTTCTGTGTCTGCGAATCTTTTTGTTATGTTTATTTTTATAAAACGCACATATAACTGATATTACACAGTGTTTGTTTTTCTCTAACTTACTTCACTAAGCATAACATCCTCTAAGTCCATCCATGTTGTTGCAAATGGCAAAATTTCATTGTTTTTTAAATCCCTGAGTAGTATTTCATTGTATATACCACATCTTCTTTATTTATTTATCTGGGGATGAACACTAAGGGTGCTTCTACATCTTGGCTATTGTAAAAAATGCTATTATGGACATTGGGATATATATATATCTTTTCAAATCAGCATTTTCTTTTTTTGTTTGTTTGTTTCATATATCCCAGGTGTGGAACTGCTGGGTCATATTTCTATTTGTAGTTTTTTGAGAAACTTCCATAGTTTTCTGCAGTAGGTGCACCAATGTACATTCCCACCAACAGTGTAGGAGAGTTCCCTTTTCTCAACATCCTCTCCAACATCTGTCACTTGCTAACATTACTTCCATTACAGTACTTGAGAGCTTCCCAGGTGGCACTGTCGGAAAAGGAAAGTGAAAGTAAAAGCTGCTCAGCTACGTCTGACTCTTTGTGATCCCATTGACTACACAGTCCATGGAATTCTCCAGGCCCAATTACTGGAGTGGGTAGCCTTTCCCTTCTCCAGGGGATCTTCCCAACCCAGGGATCGAACCCAGGTCTCCCACATTACAGGTGGATTGTTTACCAGGTGAGCCACAAGGGAAGCCCAGCGGTAAAGCACCCACCTGCCAATGCAGGAGACATAAGAGACACATGTTCGAGTCCTGGGTCAGGAAGATCCCCTGGAGAAGGAAATGGCAACCTACTCCAGTATTCTTGCCTGGAGAATCCCATGGACAGAGAGGAGCCTGGTGGGCTACAGTCTATGGGGTTGCAAAGAGTCAGACACAACTGAAAGCGACTTAGCACATAGTACTCGAGGACCTAGCCAATATAAGACAAGAAAGAACTCAGGGACCTTCCCTGGTGGTCCAAACCACGAATGCTGAAGAAGCTGAAGTTGAACGGTTCTATGACAATCTCCAAGACCTTCTAGAACTAACACGAAAAAAAGATGCCTTTTTCATCATAGGGGATTGGAATGCAAAAGTAGGAAGTCAGGTGACTGTTATCTGGAGTAACAGTCAAGTTTGGCCTTGGAGTGCAAAATGAAGCAGGGCAAAGGCTAACAGAGTTCTGCCAAGAGAATGTGCTGGTTATAGCAAACACTCTCTTCCAACAAACAAGAGATGACTCTACACATGGACATCACCAGATGGTCAATATAAGGTCAGACTGATTTTATTCTTTGCAGCCAAAGGTGGAGAAGCTCTATGCAGTAAGCAAAAACAAGACATAGAGCTTAATGTGGCTCAGATCACGAGCTTCTTATCGCAAAATTCAGACTTAAATTGAAGAAAGTAGGGAAAACCCCTAGACTATTCAGGTATGACCTAAATCAAACCCTTATGATTTTAGAATGGAAGTGACAAATAGATTTAAGGGATTAGACCCTAATGCTGGGAAAGACTGAGAGCAGGAAGAAAAGAGGGTGACAGAGGATGGGATGGTTGGACGGCATCACCAACTCAATGAACTTGAGTTTGAGCAAACTCTGGGAGAGAACAAGGAAGCCTGGCGTGCTGCAGGCCATGGGGTTGCAAAGAGTTGGACATGACTTAGGAACTGAACAACCACCACCAGTGGTTAATAATCCACCTTGCAATGCAAGGGACATGGGTTCAATCCCTGGTTGGTGAACTTAGATCCCACATATAGCACAGCAACTAAAAAGCCCCGATGCCACAATTAAAGATCCTGTGTGCTACAATTGCCAAAGCCCACGCACTCTGGAGCCCTTATACCACAACTACCGAGCCTGTGTGCCACAACTAGAGAATCCACGCACTGCAACAAAAGATCCAGCACGCCACAACTAACATCCAATGCAGCCCAAAAAAAAAAAAAAATAATTAAAAAAAGAATTAGAACTCAAAGATTAGAAAGTAAAACTGTCATTCTTGGTAAATGATATAACTGTGTATAGAAGAAAAACAAAATGATTACAAAAAAGTCACTAGAAGTAATGAATGAAAAAACTTTATCTGATTCATCAGTGTCACAATCATATCAATAAAAGCAAACTGTATCTAAATGAAGAGGTCTTTAATAATGACATACTTCCAGGGAGACAGTTTAGAGAATGTTTTTTTTAAGAGTAAGAAGGAAAATGGTTTGGAATCCAGAAACAAGGGAGAATATTTTACATAATGTATAGCCCTTATAAAGTACAGGGACAAAAAGGGAGAAAATCATAAGAAATACAGAGAAAAGATTGTGGGGGAGAGGGCAAAGAGCTCTAGGGAACAAGAGCTAATAGATGGAAGCATTAAAGGATCTGGGTCAGACACAGAGGTTTGGACTTCACAGAATAAGAAAGGTTGATCGAGAAGGGGAAAGAAAATAGTACATAGGGAACATTTTCTGGAGGGAGACTAGGAATAGGACCAGGCACAGGAAGCTGTTTTAATAATCCAGACCTAGCCTGAGGATGACTCAGAAGCAAGATGGTGGCATGAAAACAAAAAATGAGAAGCTCCAAGTCCAAAGCTATAGAGCAAAGAGCTGCAAGATATGGCAATGTTTCAAGATGCGGGGTTTCCGGGTTTCAAGATGCAGGTGTTGGGAGGATGGTTACCAATGAGGGGGCCCAATCAAGTGAGCAAATCATTTAGGGAGGTGAAGCAGAGACCCATTTCCAGCCTCCAGAGTTACCTTTTTGAATGGCACCCCAAATGAAAGGCAAATGACAGAAAATGACATTCAATGTGCGTGTTTAAGAGCAGTGAACACAAGCTCGGCAGGCCTCTGCTTCAGAAGCAAACATGCTGCCTCGGTGTGGAGCCCTGGCTCTGGCAGCTTCGGGAAGCGTAGGGTGATGTCACGATGTGCTGAGGCCACCTCACAAGCTCTGTGTGGGGCACAGGGTCCCCTTTTTAAAGTTTTCAAACCAGCCCTTACTGGCCTGAATTGTGATGTCTTTTGCATTTTCATTCTCTTGTTTTGTTATTTCCACAAAGAGCCCTTTCACCAATTCTCTGGGTGTTTTAAAAGTAATGCTTTCCCCTGTGCGCCCGTGTTTTGGCCATACATTAGGAATGTGGGGGCACAAAGAGATCTCCTCCTGCATGGTTTAAGAGGGAATCTATAATTAGTGTGCCCTTTTGTTTAGGGTATAGAGCCACACTGCAAAATAAAAACATCATAAATGTTAAACACCTCGTATAAAGCTATAAGATTTTTATAGAGAAAGTAAGGTTGACAAGAGTAGTTGGTGAAACTATTTTAAAATCTATTGTCCATGGTACACCTAAGTAGAGTTGTTTACTTATTAACATAAGTCTCAAAGAGATACACATTTGGGTAAAATATCTCACTGAAAGGATATTACTGAGCATGATACACCAGTAGCAAGATTTTCACTGAAGGAAAACACCTAGCTCCTAGGGGGACCTGGGCTTCATCTCTCAGTTGTTCCTTCACATTGGAACCCTGTGAAATTATCCAGCCCATAAAAACTAACCACCCCGTGTCTGGGCGCAGCTTTTGCCTTCTGAGACCGAACACCCTGTGTCTATGGAGCGCGAATCTTAAGTAAACCTGCTTTCCCTTCACCATGGCTCACTCTTGAATACTTTCCTGTGCGAAGTCAAGGACTCTCACCTTGGCAGCTGATCCCAGGAACTCATCCGAGACCTGGAACATAACCAGCCTCTCGTGCTCCATTTTCCTATAATGCACTGACCCGGGCCTAATTCAGGGAGCTTGGACCTCTCCTACTTTTGGAGGCTCTTCCTAGGTTTGAAAATGAAGATGTGCCACGGACTTCCCTGGTGGTTCAGTGGCTAAGACTCCACATTCCCAGTGCAGGGGGCCCGGGTCCTTGGTCAGGGAACTAGACTCCACATGGCACAACTCAAAGACCCTTCATGCCACAACTAAAAACTAAGACCTGGCCCAGCCTAATAAATAAGCAAAAAATATATAAATTTTTAAAAATCTGTGGTACATTTTACATGTATACATGTAATTAACACTTCTAGGGGAAGAAAACAATATTAACTGTACTACTCACAAAATACAGGAATAATAAACATATTCATCTGTCATTAATCACAGAGAGTATGATACAGTCACTGGAACAAGTTTAAAGCTACAATCAATAACTCCTTCCAATCCGGTGGATTGATCTCTTGCACTGCTTGCTGTACGCAAACCATTGTGTGAGTGCCACAAAAACAACAAAGTGGATAAGCTTGTTTCAAGCTCTACGTATCCAAGAGCGGACTCCTGACTTCTCCTGCTTCTCTAGTGGAGGAACTACAAGGCACGTGTCCTAGTTATCACTCCACTCTCCTGGGTGCTCCTGAAATTGCACCTCACTTGGGACTCAAACCCACAATCTTCTAACTGAAACTGCATAACTCATCTCAGGACTTAATGAAGCTCAGGTTCTTTATGTCTCAGCGCAGAAGGAATTCAGTGAGAGGCAAAGTGATAACTAAAAAGATTTATCAATATCCTTTGTAAAGAGGTTGCAGGAAAATGGGGCATGAGAAGATGGTCATGATCCAAGTGGTGGGCAGGTTCCTGGGATGGGCCACCAGGTGACAGCTCTGGGCTTAGCGCAGAAAAGAATTCAAAAGTGAGCCACAGTATCTAAAAAGCAGGTTTACTGAAGGTGATACACATTCCAATTACAGAATGTAGTCCGTCTCAGAATGTGAGCAACCATGTAGAAACACACTCCGCACACAGAGTGTGGGCTGTCTCAAAAGTCAAGAGCAGCCACAAAATATGGGGTGCTCAGTGTTTATGGGCTGGGTAAGCTAGCGGGTAGGAGGATTATTCCAACTATTTCAGGGGGAAGGGGCAGGGACTTCCAGGAATTGGGCCACCACCCACTTTTTGCCCTTTTATGGTCAGCGTCACAACTGTCATGGTGCCCGAGGGTGTGTCATCTATCATATGCTAGTACAGTACCGTGAGTGTATAATGAGGTTTAGGGTCTACTGGAAGTTGAATCTTGATGCCATCCTGGGCCTAATCTGTTCTACTCGGTTTGTGCCATATCCTTAACAGCTAAATCATTCTTTTAAAGATTCTGCCCTGCTTCTTATCCTCCTGTCTCATTTCTACACCTTTAAATAGATTTTCTATCTTACCTCAAGATGCTGTGGCCTTCTCATCCTCACCCTGCTTCCATTTTCTCCTTCTTTTTCACTCCAAACATCTTAAAATAAACTATATTCACTGGTGTCATTTTCCCTACCATCCATTATCTCCGAAGCTCCTTGTAATGTAGGTCAATAAATGAACACACAGAAATTTGTAGCAATCGACTTTGTAACAGGTTAATTATCATCTTCTGAATGGAATCAGCACTACTAGAGCTTAATCATCTCTCTTTCTGAAAACTATCAAGTTCTGAATATGAAAATCTGAAAAACACTGGTTAGCCAACAAAGTCCAGACATCTAATTGTACTTAACAATAACAGGATGAAAGACAATAAGAGTTGGGGTGAACTGGGGAAAAGGAGGCACTACTTAAGAATAACAGGGCTGAAAAAGAGGAGTTATTAAGCTAAAGAGGTGTAAACTGAAAGAAAATGGGCTGAATTTCCATTCAATGACTCTTCCTTTCTCCACTTTCAGTTGAGAATCAAATTAAACTAATGCTGGCTCAGTGAACCACTTAAAGATTTATGTTGTTCTTTTTGTTGTTCATTCGCTAAGCTGTTTCCCATTCTTTGCAACGCCCATGGGCTATAGCATGCCAGGCTCCTCTGTCCTCCACTAACTCCTGGAGCTTGCTCAAATTCATGTCCACTGAGCTGGTGAGGCTATCTGCCCATCTCATCCTCTGCTGCCCTCTTCTCCGTCTGCCTTCAATCTTTCCCAGCATCAGGGTCTTTTCCAGTGAGCTGGCTTTCTGCATCAGTGGCCAAAGTACTGGAGTTTCAGCTTCAGCAAGTCCTTCCAATGAATATTCAGGGTTGATTTCCTTTAGGATTGACTGGTTTTATCTCCTTACAGTCCAAGGGACTCTCAAGAGTCTTCTCCAGCACCACAGTTCGAAAGCATCAATTTTTTGGTGCTTCTTCAGCGCTCAGCCTTTTTTATGGTCCAAGTCTTATGTCCGTACATGACTACTGGAAAAGCCACAGCTCTGACTAGACTTACAGGTTAAGTAAAACTAGAATTTCAAGCTGTAGAAATCGTCTTTCCCAGTACATGCACCTGGAGGCCCTTCTAGGTAATTCCTTCTGACATCATCCCTTTGACTGGTTCAGTATCTGAACCAGTGAGGTGGATCAGCACTTGTCTCAAACAATCTGGAGGTGACTTCCTTTACTCTCTGCTCTTCAGTTCAGTTGCTCAGTAGTGTCCAACTCTTTGTGACCCCTTAGACTGCAGAATGCCAGGCTTCCCTGTCCATCACCAACTCCCATACTTGCTCAGAGTCATGTCCATCAAGTCAGTGATGCCATCCAACCATCTCATCCTCAGTCGTCTCCTTCTCTCCCCACTTTCAGTCTTTCCCAGCATCAGAATCTTTTTCAGTGAGTCAGTTCTTTGCATCAGGTGGCCAAAGTATTGAAGTTTCAGCATCAGTCCTTCCAATGAATATTCAGGACTGATTTCCTTTAGCATGGACTGGTATGATCTCCTTGCAGTCCAAGGGACTCTCTCAAGAGTCTTCTCCAACACCACAGTTCAAAAGCATCAGTTCTTTGGTGCTCAGCTTTCTTTATGGTCCAACTTTCATATCCATACATGATCACTGGAAAAACCATAGACTTGACTAGATAGATATTGTAATGTCTCTGTTTTTAATATGCTGCCTAGGTTGGTCATACTTTTTCTTCCAAGGAGCAAGCATCTTTTAATTTCATGGCTGCAGTCACCATCTGCAGTGATTTTGGAGCTCAAGAAAATAAAGTCTGTCACTGTTTCCATTGTTTCCCCATCTATTTGCCATGAAGTGATGGGACCGGATGCCATGATCTTAGTTTTCTGAATGTTGAGTTTTAAGCCAGCTTTTTCACTCTCCTCTTTCACTTTCATCAAGAGGCTCTTCAGTTCCTCTTCACTTTCTCCCGTAAGAGTGGTGTCATCTGCATATCTGAGGTTATTGATATTTCTCCCAGCAATCTTGATTCCAACTTGTGCTTCTCTGCTCCTAGATAAGCTTAAATGAGTCACAACTTTCTAATTCCACCTGAAATCATTTGCCTAGTTATAGATGCTATATTCAAGCAAGTATATTAATTAGAAGTGACAAGCATCATTCTGGTTTACGATTAGCTTCTTTGAATGGTACTTTATGATGCCTTTATGAGCTCAAATGTATGGAATCACAACAACAATTATTTCTAAGACTATCTCCAGTTCTGAAATGTAGTGTAATCTGAGTCTGACATGTCACTTACGGGTCTGTAAGACAGCTGTTGGTCCTGTACCCTGACACCAGCTTTATAAAAGCACACCACTGTGCCATCTTCTCCTACGGGCCTCTGTGTAGGCCTTTTGCCCTGCCTGAAATGCCCTCCTCCTCCATAACTGAGTGTAAATGTTACCTTCCCTGGAAAGGCTTTCCTGACCTCTAGTTGTGTGGAGGATTTTCCTTTTCACCCCTGCCCCCTCCCCTGAATGTCTACTATAACACTTATAACACCAAATGGCACTCATCTGTGTCTGCCTTGCCCACTTGGCTGTGCATGCCTTGGGAACAAAAATCTCTTCTTATCCCATCCCTATAGTCCTAGCTCCTAACCCAGGATTCAGCACACAGTGCACACGCAAACATTCAGTGTCAACTGTACTCAAGTAAGTACCGACCACATAAAAAAGTGTTTAAAGGAATAACCATTCTGATCATTTCTACTAATAAAGGATTAAAAAGATACTCGTTAAACTCTGCAATGGGGAGTTCCCTGGTGGTCTAGTGGTTAAGATTCCAGGTTTTCACTGCCATGGCCTGGGTTCAATCCCTGGTCGAGGAACTGGGATCCCACACACGGCCAAAAAAAAAAAAAAAAAACCGAACTCTACAATGACTAGATAAAATTCTCATACAAATTAAAATTTTTTATTACAATATTCTTTCTATAATAATGAAACGTTTACCTATTACAGGTAGAAATTAAGAAAAAAATAAACCCTAGAGACAACCTAAAATGGAAAGCCCCTCCCTGCCCCCATATATTTATTTAAACCATCAGAATGAGATACTTTTCTGTTTTAGTTTTCTTTCCTAATTTATTTGAAAATTTTTCATTCAGGACCTACTATGTGTAATTTACAGTGGGAGATGCTGTGCTGTGCTGTGCTGAGCTGCTCAGTCGTGTCCCACTCTGTGAGCCCATGGACTGCAGCCTGCCAAGCTTCTCTGTCCATGGGGATTCTCTAGGCAAGAATAGTGCAGTGGGTGCCAGATACTGGTGATAAAAATGTGAGCATAACAGACAAGGCATTTTTATTCACATAGCTATTTTCTAGCAGGGAAACAATATACAAATTAAATGATTACTTAATTACAATTAAATTAAGTGCTCTGAGTGTTTAAAAGGAGCACTTCTACTGGGCGGGAGGGCGGAGGGAGGTGTGTGTGCTTAAGAAATAACACATAAACAGGGCCCCAAGGATTGAAGAGGCAACAACCAGGCTTGGGGTGCGAAGCTTCCAGACCATGGGAATAGCAAGCGCAAGGAGGAGACCTTGGGCAGGAGGGGATATGCATTTCAGGAACCAGAAGGTCAGTGTGACAAGAGTACAGGCAGCAAAGGAAAGGAGGACAGGAAACGAGGCACTGTCTTCCCTGGGCATTTAGTGAACAAGACAGATCAGATGCTTATTCTTGTGAAGTTTATATTCCAGAGGGTAGATGGCAGTGTTTGGGGGGCAGGTTGACAATTTTAAGTAGGGAGTACATGTGATTAGAGTTACACTTGTTTCTTAGTTAAATATTTTATATTTGAGGAATAACATAAACAGAACAGACACATACTCTTAAGCGATTATTCCTTCTGCAGTTTCTACAATTCTCTGTGGCAGAGAATTCTCTACTTACAAGGGAAAAAATTAACTTCTGCAAACTAAGTAATTTATTTGAAGATACTTATTCAACAAACATTTGAGTGCCTACAATACGGCAGGCGCAGTATGGTGTGTGCGCTCATACAGAGATGAATGCAAGTCTTGCTCTTAAGAAACTCACAATCTGATGCAAGAGACAGATCTGGAAACACTATACAGTGTAGTCCATGCTAGAAATGAGGAAAGTATACAGCAGCAAAAAGAAATTCAATATTCCTAGAAATAATTAGTCATATCATCTTTGTGTTAAAGCTGTACCTTTTCATACTATGTTTTTGAATTTTCAATCATTCCTGTGCTTGGAACATAGCTGATACTCAAGTATATGTCTACAACACAAACCAACCCAGGATTTTTCACTTTTAGTTCAGGTCCTTTCCAGGAACCAAACATGCTCCTAACTGGAAGAGTTTGCATTAATTCCAAGGAGCTCTTCTTCTGAAGCTGCTTTCACAGCCAGCTTGCTGCTGCTGCTGCTGCTAAATTGCTTCAGTCGTGTCTGACTCTGTGCGGTGACCCCATAGACGGCAGCCCACCTGGCTCCCCTGTCCCTGGGATTCTCCAGGCAAGAACACTGGAGTGGGTTGCCATTTCCTTCTCCAATGCATGAAGGTGAAAAGTGAAAGTGAAGTTGCTCAGTCGTGTCCGACTCTTTACAAATCCATGGACTGCAGCCTTCCAGGCTCCTCCGTCCATGGGATTTTCCAGGCAAGAGTACTGGGGTGGGGTGCCATCACCTTCTCCACACAACCAGCTTAAAAAACCACAAAAGAAAGTAAGTTTCATTAAATTTAAGTCACAGTTCATTATTTGCCCAGGCTGAAAACCCATAACAACTTCTAAACAGTTATTTTTTTAAAGTGAATTTTCATTCAGAAGAATTTCTCCTGTGAAGACAATCAAGAAACTGCCATCTAGTCCTTCATAATTCATGTCCTCATGTCCTCAAAGCACTTGTATTTTGGTTTCTAATTGAAAAGATAAAATGTAGCACATAGAAAGAATAAAACAAAATACAAGGTAGCATTTGTTCAGTGATTTAAAATATTTATAGACTATCTACTATGAGCAAGCTCTAACAAACCTAAATAGCATATTAAAAAGCAGAGACATTACATTACTGAAAAGATTCGTATAGTCAAAACTATGGTTTTTTCCAGTAGTCACATACGGATGTGAGAGCTGAATCATAAAGAAAGCTGAGCGCTGAAGAACTGATGCTTTTGAACTGTGGTGTTGGAGAAGACTCTTGAGAGTCCTTTGGACAGCAAGATGATCAAACCAGACAATCCTAAAGGAGATCAGTCCTGAATATTCATTGGAAGGACTGATGCTGAAACTCCAATACTTTGGCCACCTGATGCAAAGAACTGACTCATTGGAAAAGACCCTGATGCTGGAAAAGATTGAAGGCAGGAGGAGAAGGGGACAACAGAGGATGAGATGGCTGAATGGCATCACCAACTCGATGGACATGAGTCTGAGCAAGTCTGGGAGTTGGTGATGGACAGGGAAGCCTGGCATGCTGCTATCCATGGGTTCGCAAAGAGTCGGATATAACTAAGCGACTTAACTGATCTATTATGAGCCAGGTAAGGAGTCCTTTTAGGGAGGCAAAGTTGAGTAGGACAAAAGCCTACCTTCAGGGAACTCAGTCTTATACCCTGCCTTTAAGGAACTCAGCCAATAATACACAACCCAGGACAATTAGAGCTATAATTCAGCAGGTACACACAGATGAGAACACAGCTGCCCCAGGTTCTAATTCATCAGCACCTATTCCCATGTCTTATCAGTTTTTGAATATTTTAACACTACCCCTGATTATAATACAAACTGATAAATACTGCTACATGAAAAAAATTAATGTTAAAAACAGCTCAGAGGAGATGGTGAGAACTGAATTTTCTGGGTTTCTCAGCAAGGACGGTTAGCATATTTGGATAAGGACCTGATTTCAAGGAGGAGAAGAGCGTTACCAAAAGGCCAGTGGTCTCAATTAGCCCGGTATAGCCCTCCAGCTCGGAGAAGGCAATGGCACCCCACTCCAGTACTCTTGCCTGGAAAATCCCATGGACGGAGGAGCCTGGTAGGCTCCAGTCCATGGGGTTGCTAAGAGTTGGACACGACTGAACAACTTCACTTTCACTTTCATGCATTGGAGAAGGAAATTGCAACCCACTCCAGTGTTCTTGCCTGGAGGATCCCAGGGACAGGGGAGCCTGGTGGGCTGCCGTCTATGGGGTTGCACAGAGTCGGACATGACTGAAATGACTTAGCAGCAGCAGCAGCCCTCCAACTATGCTAAGGACATGGTTCAGAGCTGTGCTGTCGGGCATGGTAGCCACTTGCCACATGTAGCTGTTGAGCACTGGAAATGTGGTGAGTCTCAACTGAGATGTATTAAGTGAAAAGTACACTCCAGATTTCAGTTTCACATGAAAAAAAGCATGTAAAGCATCTCGATATGTTTTTTTAACTGATTATATGTTTACATAATATCTTGGATATCTCGATGTAAATAAAGTGTTATGAAAATCAATTTCACCCTTTCTTTCTACCCTTTTAATGTGGCTACTAGAAAATTTAAAATTACATGTGTGGTTCACATCTGCGGCTGCATTCTATTTCTACTGCACAGTGCTGGTCCAGAGAGCTTTAAATAACAAGCTACAGAGTTTAATCCCTTGAGGCTATGAAACACTATTGAATGCTTTTAAACCTAAGTGCTCGTGATAGACTTGGGGAGGGGGCAGGAAACATAAACGAAGCCCTGTTTCAGGCGTGTGGGGGCCACTCGTAGGGTCAAGACACTAGAGGCGGCTGTCAATGTCAAAAGGCCGGCAAATGTCAAAGGGTAAGCGGGTTCAGCTGGAAAGTGTACAAGGTCTTTAGGAGTCCCACACTGGGTGGAGAGAGGAGGGAAAAACCAAGAGCAGGGTGAGGTGAGGGAAGAGGAACAGCTGCAAGCACTGACGTGAGCCTGGATGACCAAGGTGCACTGCTCAGCGGACTAGCAAGCCCAACCCCGGTTTAGAGTCAGGTTAGATCTCATCTGGCTCAGTGCGAAGGGCTCCCAGGCAGAGGTGCCATTCAGGGGAACAAAATCGGTGTCCTCTTTAGCAATTCCAGATCTTTCTCTGTGCCAAGACCTCTGCCAGTGGGATCAAGTTTGGAGTAGGTAGGAGGCAGAAAGGAAGGCTACCAAAAGCTACAAGATAGCAGTAAATTATAAAAGCAAACACCCAGACTCACAACACAGCAAACAAATATTTACTAGGAGTCTGCTGTATGCCTAGTCCTTGACTCAGCTCTGGAGGTAAAGGAAACAAAACAGACATGGTCCTGAATCAAAAATTGTGGTGAGAACTATGACAAAAGAACAGGAAGCTCTGAGAGATCTGTGGGAGGACGGGAGTAGTGGGATGAGGTCATAAAGGAAAGACTCTCTAAAGAAGTGACAATTTCATGTGAACCCTGAAGTCAGCTGGGTGAAGACCAGGGGGAGTAATGGCCCAGGCCAGGAGAGTGCTGTGCACAAAAACCTTAAGGCTAGAAAAGGCATGGGTAATTCAGACAACTGAAAGAAAAGCTATGTAGTTAGAATGTCAAGAAGGCAGGTGGGTCATAAAAAAGGTGTGAGAAGGCTGGAGAGGCAGGCAAAGGCCAGATCTTGCACAGCCTCACAGGATGGAAAATAAATCCCGAATGGGTCCAAGTACAATGGGAAGCCATGAGGGGTTCTGATCAGGGAAGTGGTCCAATCTTGGTGGGTTCCAAGTGTTCAGCCACCTATGCTCTGTCTGCTCACCCCCTGAACAGAAGCTGGCTTGGGAGCAAAGGGGCAGGAGCCAGCATTTGTAGCTGAATAGCAACATACCTGGGGTCTGGGGTAACAGAGTGTAATATAAGGCCATTCAAGGGACTCCCCTCGTGGTCCTGTGGTTAGGACTCCATGCTGCCAATGCAGGCGGCATGGGTTGGATCCCTGGTCAAGAAACTAAAACCTACATGCCATGTGGCATGGCCAAAAGATAATGATGATAAGGCCCTTCAAGTTTTCCCTGGGGCTTCCCTGGTAGCTCAGACAGTAAAGAATCCACCTACAATGCAGGAGACCTGTGTTCAATCCCTGGGTTGGAAAGATCCCCTGGAGAAGGGAACGGCTACCCACACTAGCATTCTGGCCTGGAGAATTCCATGGACTGTATAGTTCATGGGGTCGGTCACCAAGAGTCAAATAAGACTGAGCAACTTTCACTTTCAAGTTTTCCAGGGTTGCAAGGTTGGGAGAAGGATGGCACCACCAAAAAATATAGAAAAATCTGATAGCAGAGTTGATTTGGGAGACACTGGCTGGGAGGCACAACTCTAAACATACTGAGTATGAAGCACTAGGGAAGAATTCCAGCAGGTAAATAAGGATATTGTTTTAGAGAATGGAAGAGAAATCAGACATGGATACTGAGGTTAACACACAGAGAAGTGACAGTTTAAACCCCAAAAGTAAAAAACATTTTCAAGTAGTTGAAAAGAGGGGAAAAAAAAACAAAACTAAAACGAGCCTGAGTCTGATCCTCAGTGTTTCTCTCTGGGACAGAATTCTGGGCTCTCAAAAGGGACAGAGCATGAGGGAGTCTTTGGAGAGTGATGGAACCATTCTGTACCCTGACTGTGGCACTGGTTACATGAATCTGTACATGTGTTAACATTCAGAATGTTACTATATTAATAACAGAAATTCTCAAAATTAAAAAATTTACTTCCCAGGCTCTATGAACTGCTTCGTTTAAGTATTCTTCCAGAATATGCCTTTAGCGCCTGAGCTATTCTCTTTACTGTCCCATTAAACTAAAATTGCTAAAATGAACCCTAAGTCATGACATTCTAAACTGTTTCTTAAGTCAACTGACATTTACTGTGCTCCTATTATATGTATCAAGCACCCTGCTGGATACAAAACTGAATGATGCCTGGTTCCCGGAAGGATTAACTGACAACAGCAACATATCAGAGTGTGAAGTGAAGTGAAGTCGCTCAGTCGTGTGTGACTCTTTGCGACCTGTGGACTGTAGCCCACCAAGCTCCTCTGTCCATGGGATTCTCCAGGCAAGAATACTGGAGTGGGTTGGATCTTCCCGACCCAGGGATTGAACCCAGGTCTTCCACATTGCAGGCAGACGCTTTAACCTCTGCGCCACCAGGAAAGCCCTTATATCAGAATGTAGACCTGTGCAAAAGGCTCTGAAAGCCTTGACCTCTGAATTAAAGGCACTTTAATTAAATAGGGAAGAAATTAAAACAAAGCTTAGATGTAACACCTGCAAAAATGCTAATCTCTAAAAAATCAAGAATGAGTTTCATCAATTTTTAAGTTAGATATGAAGAACCTAATCATCAGTTACATTTCCCTTTTCCATCCCTTTCTGCTTCTCAGTGTCCTTTCTGCATTTCTTCCTCTAGATAATTTGGGAGGGGGCGCAAAATGGAACATGCATAGGGTTTGAAATTAGACTGAAGACTAAACTGATGCCCTTTAACTTCCTAGCTTTTCGGCTTTTTGAGGCTGTTTTTCCCATCCATAAAACAGTAACGATACTGACCTCACAGGCTTGAGGTAAGGACTAGGTTAAAAATATAAACAGGTTGACATAGGCAAAGCACGCCAAAAAAAAAAAAAAAGTTAGCTAACGTTATCATTACCATTTGAGCAAATGGCATTGTTCTGATTTAAAACATTTTTAAGTGCTTCCATTTGAATGAGGACAAAAATATTTCCCAACCCACCTCCCAAAGGGCATGACATTTATGTGCTACCTTAGAAAAGCCGCTTGGGAATTTCTTCTCCTTTACTCCCATCAGAAACTTTTCTGCTCAAATATTTGGGACAAGCACTTAAAAAGAGTCAAGAACTAAAAAATTACTTTAAAGGCATCATATCATCACTGCATTCTAAGTGGAACAAATCAATCTGATTCGTGTTCTGGATACTTGCCTTAGTGTATGGACCTACTACATTCACATCTCTCCTACTACCTACCTAGTGAGACAACGCACACGGTAGAGGTGTCATTGTGCTAAAAGTTCTGCTTTTTAAGAGCCATTTACATAACACTACCAAAAGCTAAACATAGTTCCAGAGCCACCCGAATCATTAGGAAACTATCATCCTACTGAAATTTCCCACAACTAGGAAAAAAACAGCCGCTATTGTTAAACTTGCACAAAATGCTAAAATGTAAGAGTTCTATACATCTTATTTCTGTTTGCTTAACTGCTAGGGGAGGGGAACAGTAATTAACAACGTTTTATTCACTGACTATGGAGAAACATCTCTGGCTAATTTTGTTCTATATTTTGCCTATATTGTAAGCAAATGGCCAACTTGAATTCACCTTATGCCTGGCTTCAACCTTTAGCACAGAGGCTAAAAAGTAGTAGTGCAGCCGGCAGATATGTGAAAAAGCAGGGAGCCTGAAAAGACCTAGACTAATTCCTGGTGTTCAAATAACCGAGGATGGGCTGGGCCGGGCCTTAAGGTCACCGACAAGAGGCTATACCCTTATTGCGTGTCTTCAGGCACTACATAGTGCATTTAAGCCCACTGTGGAAACCCATTAGTTTGAAACCCAGGGCGCAGGACCAGGGAATGGCATTAAACATTTCTGGCTGGTCGTCCGATGACAGTCCCCTCGCCCTCCTTTCCCTGGGGAAGAGTTAATCGACTCTTAGGTGGCCACACTGGCAGGGCTCCGGGGTGAGGGGTGGAGTTGGGACCCCCGGCCTGGGTTGGGCAGGGGAGCGCATTCACTCAGTCACGCAGGTCCTGCACACAGGTGGGGACCGGGAGGCTCCGAGGCCTGACGCCTCCCTCTGCCACCGCCAGGAAAGGGGCCCCGACGCGCCTCCATGGGCCTCGGCGCTCCGCCGCGATGGGGACCCCTCCCGGCCTCGAGGTGCCCTGGCGACGGGAAGCGAACTCGACTCGACCGGCCCACCCGGAAGCCCTCCTTCAGCTCACACCTGCCTGCGCGTGACGCCCGCCGCCGCCGCCGCGCGCGCCCGCCCGCCCGCCGGCCCCGACCCGGCCATTCCGGGCGCCCATGCCCCGAGGGCGGAACTCGCCCGCGTACCTCCCCGCCCCGGGGTCAAACCCACCAGACGCCCGCCCCGCAAAGCGCGCGCCCAACGCCGCCGCCCCCGCCGGCCCCGCGCGCGCTCACGCCCCTCCCGGCCCTCTCCCCGCCGCGCGCGCTCACTCGCGAGGACACGCACACGCTGCACCTCAGCTTGACAGGCCGGCCTCGCACCGCGCGCTCCCGCGGACGTCCTCGCCCACCCGGCCTCCCGGCTCTTGACTGGGCGGTGAGCGGGGGGAGGGGAAGGGCGGCGGTGGCCGTCGGTCCTCACTCACCGCCGAGCCGTGCCGGCTCCGAGTGCGCGGCGTTCCGCTGTGAGGCGATGCGCTGCGATGCGCGCGGTCCCCGCTCCTTCGCAGGCTATGGAGGCGACGTAGTAGGGGGACTGAGGGGCTCGGGGGAGGGGGTCAATCCCTCCCGCTTCACCTCCGAGAAACACGGGGACCCCAGAAACTAAAAACAAAATAAACAAACTTTCCCCTCCGCCTCCCTCCCCCAAAACCACAACACAAACACTCGGGGCCCCGCCCAGAGCCCCACTCCATTGGCCGCAGGGAGGATGCTGCCGGCCCTCACTGGCTGGCTTTTGTGCCCGTCAAGCTGCCGTTCCGCCCCTCCAATGCCTCGCCGCAGCCGTCGCCCCTCATTGGGCAAATGCGTTCCGTTTGACGAGCTAGGATTGGCTGAGCTGCCTGCGCCAATCATTCGGGGACACACCCCCTCAGCATCCCAGAGGCCGCTTCCTCGGTCGCGGACGCGGAGAAGCAAAGGGGAAACTAGAGCATGATGGCGGCTGAGCTCAGTTGGCGCAACCATCATCTTTTTCCTTTTATTAGTTCATTAGTGCCTCGCCCTCGCGCTGTTTGCCCTAAGCTCCTCTCTCCATCCAGTACTGCCTAATAACGGAATCTATACGTCCTGGCTCCTTGATTTATCCCCTCAGAAGTGCTGAGTGTGGGCTGGTTGTGAGTCATTGGACTGTCAGCATGTCACTCGTTAGTCAAATCTTCAAACTATTGGTGGAACGGCAAGAAAGCCCGTCCAACAACAAGGGCTAATGCCATTGGTTTGTCTCCACCAAGTTTTTTCCTGGTACCTTATTGGGCAGACAGGCGCGTCGGTCAGATTTGCACTGTTAATTGTTTGCTAGGCAGTTTGGATGACTGTTCATTTGGCCTGTAGTTGGTAATAAGGATTACCCGCTTGCGTACCGCTTGCGTGCCCGCTTTGTGCCAACAGTGCAGAGTTCTTTACCAGGACTATCGATTAAAGCTGTTATAGGTTCTCTAAATTTTATAGATAAGACACTAAGGCTCCAGAGAGGTTAGGACATTTGCCCAAGGTCACCTAGATAGAAAATAGTTGGTAGACCAACATTTGGTCCCAGATCTGACTCCAAAGCCTAAGCTCTTTTCACTGTACTTTAGTGTCTCCCTTAGCCTAGAATCGTTCCTGTCAGCCAACCCTACATCTTCAAAAAGTTTCATTCAGAGCCTAAGGTCCTCAGTTTCTGGAGGTGACACTGTTGGGGACTATAGCTATGGATAGGTTGTTGGCACCCCACTCCAGTACTCTTGCCTGGAAAATCCCATGGACGGAGGAGCCTGGTAGGCTGCAGTCCATGCTAAGGGTCGGACACGACTGAGCGACTTCACTTTCACTTTTCACTTTCATGCATTGGAGAAGGAAATGGCAACCCACTCCAGTGTTCTTGCCTGGAGAATCCCAGGGACGGGGGAGCCTGGTAGGCTGCCATCTATGGGGTCGCACGGAGTCGGACACGACTGAAGTGGCTTAGCAGCAGGTTATCATTGCCTCCACTGTATCTTCTCCTCCAGCACCCATTCCTCCCACCCTAAGTAAAACAGTCTTGGTGTTTCCTGACAGGAAGCCCATTTACCTTTATGGTCATTTTCTCCACTTTATTAATAAATGAATACTTCTACCAGCCTTCTGTTTCAAGGCTACCTTTCCAACTCCCACCCATCCATCTCCAGCTCACTCTTTTCTGAGAGAGTCCTGAAGAGCCAGAAACAAGGAGAGAGTCCAAAGAGGGAAAGAGAATAAATCGGTTTAGGAATAATTTACTGTATGCAAATAGAACAGCCCTTTCTGGAAAGCTTCCAGAGTAGCCCCTTATACTGTGCAAGAGGTGTGTTCCTGGCTCCTGGCCATTGAATTCTTTCCTGTGGCAGCTTTCAGCAAAGTGAATCCAACATTCCAGCCAGGGGAGGGCAGAATGCTTAGGACCCACTGCCAGAGAACCAGCCCCAGGCTCTGGTACTGAAATGATCTCCAGGAGCACAGTGCTGGACTCGGGCCCACATTCCATCTCGGGTAATTAACATTTTACCATCCCAAATCCCCATCCCCTGTAGCTTCAGTAGGATCACTGCCCTTGTTTCGTCTCCTGATCCAAGCTGTTGTGTAACCACACTGGCACTGCTTTAATAATAAAACAACTACTGTAACACAGAAATAGTGCTTAACACTTACAGCTTTTCAGCAGAGGAGGATAAGTGTTTCACAAACATCAATTAACATTAAATGGCAGGTATTCCCAGGGCAACTGCCAACAGGACAGAAGAAAAATCATGAGTCAAGGTCTAAGAAAGGTCCTAGGAACCTGAATCCTTAAAACTATATGCACACACCCCACACTAGCATTCCAATGTGAGAAAAATTCTGAACCATAAAACAAAATGAGTGAGAAATGGTCAGGGTCCAAACCTTCCTTATCTTCATGGTTGGTTGTTTGAAACTCTTAGTTTAACCCTTAAACTAGCGCTTGATTTTATAGTTAATTGTTAGATACATCTGTCTCCCCAGCTCAGCTTTTTTGTTGTTGTTCAGTCGCTAAGTCAGGTCCGACTCTGAGACCCCGCATACTGCAGCATGCCAGGCTCCTGTCCTCCACTATCTCCCAGAGTTTGGTCAAATTCACGTCCATTGAGTTGATATGCTATCTAACCAGCTCATCCTCTGCCACCCTCTTCTCCTTTTGCCCTCAATCTTTCCCAGCATCAGAGTCTTTTCCAAGCCAGCTCTCTGCATCAGATGGCCAAAGTATTGGAGCTTTAGCATTGGTCCTTCCAGTGAATATTTGGGGTTGATTTTCTTTAGGATTGACTGATTTGATCTCCTTGCTATCCAAGGGACTCTCAAGAATCTTCTCCAGCACCACAATTCGAAGGCATCAATTCTTTGGCACTCAACCTTCTTTATGGTCCAACTGTCACATCCATACATGACTACTGGGAAAACCATAGCTTTGACTATGCGGACATTTATTTGTTGGCAAAGTGATGTCTCTGCTTTGTAACACACTGTCTAGTTTTGTCATAGCTTTCCTTCCAAGGAGCAAGCATCTTTTAATTTCATGGTTCCCTGGTGGCTCAGTGGTAAAGAATCCTCCTGCTGTTGTTGGGAATGTAGGTTTGATTCCTGGGTCAGGAGGATCCCCTAGAGAAGGAAATGGCAACCCATTCCAATATTCTTGCCTGGGAAATCCCATGAACAGAGGAGCCTGGTGTGCTACAGTCTGTGGGGTTGAAAAAGAATCAGACACAACTTAGCGACTAAGTAACAACTCAGCTTTAAGTTCCTTGAAAGCAAATGGTTTCTTATTCATCTTTGTATGTCTTAAATTTCCCTGGTTACAAAAGGTTCCTCTATAAATAATTATTCAGTAAATATTTATAGAACTTGTGGGCACTTTCCTAAGGTACAGAGTCTACACAGATGAACAAAACATGTCTGCATTCAGGGACCTCAATTGGTGGGGGTGGCCGACAGGTAAACATGTAATCGCAGCACTGATGGCTTGGAAGAACAAGGGAGGGATATGGGATGTGATCTTTTTGTTTTCTGTTTTGCTGTGCTAGGTCTTTAGTTGCAGCACACAGGATCTAGTTCCCTGACCAGGTATCAAACCTGGGCCCCCCTGCATTTGGAGCTTGGAGTCTTAACCACTGGACCACCAGGGGAGTCCTGGGATTCAATCTGGAGGAGACAGAGATGGCAAACCCTGAAGAAGTGACTTCTACAAGAAGAACTAAAGAATGAATTGTGATTAGCTATTCAAGAGGCTGAGGATGTGTGGTCACTTGTAACATCTGTTTTGGGGGGGCAAGGAGCATGATAGGAATATCCAGGAATGGCTAAAGCCTGTTCTTCCTATAATTTTTGTCTTTGAGGGCCTGTGGGGGTCTACCCACTCCACCTTATTCTACTTTCCCTTCCCAGAAGAAAGCAGAAAGCCAGAAACCCTGTTGTGTTTGCCCGCCTGAGAATAGGAAAACAATTTCCAAATACGGTGGCTGTTTTCTGGATCACTGAGTAAAGATTTCAGACCATACAGAAAGTTTTAAAGTAGAAAAGAAAAGCTCTCCCCAATCCCACTACTAGAGCCAACTGCCATTAAGGAGTCTGCCTTCCCAGACTCTTTTATGAATAGACCCACGCATGGATTTCATCCAACAAACAGTAGGGTGTGGTCAGGGTCTTGTCAGTACTTTGAGAGCTCTCATTGCTCAGAACTCAGCTATGGACGGAACCTGTTCTCACTTTCTATGCTTATGGGAAGGATGCCAATAAATCCTATGTGGAGGATGACGGTTTCAAATTCCTGTCGCAGCAGATGACAAATTTCCACCTGTTACAGGACTTTGGGGCTTGCTCAGCCTAGTGTGGAATCAATGAATGGTGGGTAGGAAGGGGGCTCTACTGTGCTCACTGCCCGAGGGCTTACAAGCTGCTTTGGTGGCTGTAGGGTCAATCCATTCCCTGAAAAGGCAGCCCAGGTCAGAGAATGACATGCTAGGGTGCTCTCTTTTGCTTTCTTTCTCATTTCTTCTCTGCATGCTACTTGGAGAAAATATTTGGGGTGTTTGTTCCAACCCACCCAGCTTTGAGAGTAAAAAGACCCGCCAAGCCCTGCACACTTGCATGCAGGCCAAGTTCAGTATGTTCTTGGAGCGCTGTACTATTCTTAGAGCTCTATATGTGGTGTTCTATACATTTGGCTTTTTGTTGGAAGGGAAGGCAAATTTAATGAGTGATGGCTCTGCCTTGGATGGCTACCAACAGTTGTCTAAGTCATTCCAAGCAACAGGCCTTCCTTCTTTCCCTTGAGAGGTTGTTCTGTGATCCCTGAAACACACTGAGTTGGCCTGGACAAAATCCAATGCAACAGGAATTTCTGAAAACAATTCTGCAATGACCCACAAGCTCAGGGTGACATAGCCAGCTGGATCGGCTCCAACTCTGATTTCCGTGGCTCAGGAAAACTCCCTTCACCCTTTGCACTGGCCTCTCATTGCTGCAAGACATTGGGAAGTGTTTGTAAAGCGGTCTCCTGTTCTCAAACTTATAATCATGGGAAGAGTCCCTGTAAAAAGCACTGAATTCAAAAGACAAGAGGACAGCTGACAGCTGATACGGCTCACTTGGGCAATGGGTGTGGCCACAGCCAAGGCCAAGAGCACCTGGGGGAGGGGAAGTTTCTAGAGAGTGCTGATTATAGAGGACTTGCTCATAAACATTTATTACACATTTGGTAGCATTTATTGTGTAACAAAGCCCTTGTGACAGAAGCTATGCCGCTTCTAAATCATGTCTCATTTCTTACAACCACACTTCCTGAAAAGCTTGTAGGAAAACCCTGGACACCCCCCACCCCCCAACCCCTTCTGGCCAAAGCGTGACCCACCCAGGGAGGTTCATAGGAGCACCAGATGTCCTGTAAATAACAGCTAGCCTTTGGTGAACACTCGCTATGTGTCAGACACTGTACTGAGGGCTTTACGTGGATCATGACAGCAGTTAATCTTCACAACAACCATGGTTGTCCCCGTTTTCCAGGTAGGGAAACTTGAGGTTCTGAAGGGTGACTAACTTGCAGCAGGTCACCACAGTTAATAACCTCACAGCTGAACCCAGGCCCTCTGACTCCAATGAGTCAGTTCTTTTCCCTGCTGTTACGTTGTCCTGAGGTGTCTACCCTTGGACCTGCCATACTTCAGCTGGAGAAACAACCAGCGCCCATGAACAGTCACCCTCAGAGCCTTTATTAGCTCAACCACATGCTCTTTTCCCTGCAGACTCAGGGGAAGAGGTGCACCCCTTCCTGGCTCAGCTACTGCCTCTGGGACTTCCCTGATGGTTCAGTGATTAAGAATCTGCCTTCCAATGTCTGATCCCTGGTCGGGGAACTAAGATCCCGCATGCTTCAGGGAAACTAAGTCTGTGCGCCTCAACTAAGACCTGATGCAGCCAAAAATAAATAATTTTTTTTTTAAAGGACTTCTCTGGTGGTCCAGCGGTAAAGAATCTGCCTGCCAGTGGACATGGGTTCGATCCCCGGTCCAGGAAGATTCCACATGCTGTGGAGCAACTAAGCTCATGCATCACAACTCCTGAGCCCTCGAGTCGCAACTGCTGAGTCTGGCACCTAGAGCCTCTGCCCTGCAGCAAGAGTAGCCACAGCTTGAGAAGCCAGCCCCACTCACCACAACTAGAGAAAGCCCACGCGTAGCAGCAAAGACCCAGCACAGCCAAATAGAAATAAATAAATAAAATTTAAGAAAGAAAAGCAAAGACCAACTCTACATTAAAAAAAAAAAAAAAAAATTACTGCCTCTGATGGTCCTTCTTCTGCATCCGGTTGGGACCTGGCTCTGCTTCCACTGCCTTAAGAAGAGCCTTCCTGCCTGCCTGCCTGCCCTTTCCCTTCTTTTTCCTTTCTTCGGCTTCTTAAATAATGCCTTGTGGCCATCTCCACCACCACTCTTGCTGTATCCCAGCTTCTAGCCCTCACTCTCTACTGAAACTCACTTCTCTAAGCTCATCTATGACCTCTTTGTGGCCAAGATCCAAGAGACGTTCTCAGTCCTTGTTTCCATGGCTTCACCACTATGTTTTACTCTGAGAATCTTTTCTTGGTTCCTCAAAATAGCCAGCTCCCCTCCTACCTCTACAACTGTTCATGCTCTTTTTCATACCCCCTCTTTCTCAGCTCCTTCTAAGGAGTCTGTCTCTCTTCTCTCCTTATGTTGCCTTCCAGGGGCGTGGGGGGGCGGGAAGGCAGGGGCGGAGGGAATGGAGAGCGGCATCATTGTCCTCCCTCCACCTCAGAGAGCGCAGCTTCATCTCTCCATCCCCAGCCTTCATTCTGCAGGCCGCACTGTGTGATCTTGTGCCAGTCATATAAACTGTCTGAGCTTCAGCTTCCTCATTTCTAAAATAAGGGTACTGGATCAGATGTGTTATTCTGGACTTGAAGGTAATAATAAGACCCCAAGTTTGTAAGCACATGCTACACCAGGCGGGACTGGCCATGCAAAATGAAAGCATGGGGCTCCTTGTTCCAGAATTATTAAGAATTTCAAGACAGCAGGAGCAGAGCATTACATCAAATGTGGGACCCTCTGCCTTCTGGGTGCAGGACCCTTGGGAGCCCTCAAGTTGCATGCTCATGAAGCTGGCTCCAGTGCCAAGCACTGCTGTGCAATTACATAGGTATTAACTTATTCAATCCTCATAGCAACCTTATGAGGTCAGTACTGGGGAGGAAATCAAGGCACAGAGAGGTTAAGTAACTGTCCAAGGTCACGGTTTTTAATTGGTAGGGCTGGGGAAACTTATACCTGTTGGTTGAGGTGGTTGGGAGACCCACACTGGAAGGATGGTTCCCTCCTGCAGGAGGACTTCCTGGTGGCCTCTCAGCGGGGCCACACCCATTCCTTCCTCAGTGAGCTTGTCTGCGCGGGTGCTGCTGCCTCAGTTCCCCTTTCCTCCTTCCCCACTTCCGAGGTGTACACTTCTTTCAAGGCTCAGGTCCAGCCCCTGTTCCTCCCAGGGGCTTCTGGAGCAGAGAAGCCGCCCACATCGCCTTTCCCTAGATTCTCCCAGTTCCCTGTGTAGAGTCGGGCCCAGCCCAGGCCTGGCCATAGGGACTGTTCATAGCTTCAGAGCCCTGACTTAACCCTCACTTACACTCTTGAGGCTCACTGATCATACAAAGCTGGAGAGAAAACTTCTTTAAATCTCTCCCCACAACCATACGACAGCTTGTGATAGAGCCTGTCTCCCCCACCAGACTGGGGAGGCCTTGAGGGCAGATATTATAACTGAAGGACATAGAGAAGATTGTCTTTGGTGTTTAAAACTCTCTTGAAAGAGTTCTTTCTAGGCTCTGGACATTTTCCTGGAATGTCTTGCCTCCTTCTCCCCTCTCTCATTCACTCTTCAAGGGTTGGTTCAGAGATCATCTCCTCCTCCAGGAAGCCTTCCATGACCTCTACCCCCAGGTTGAGTTAAGTGCCTCCTTTGGGTGGCTACACCCCCTTTGCTTCTCCATCATCACGCTTGCCTTCTGTGTCTGTCTTCTACACGTGGTTATCAACACCTTGAGGGCAGAGACCGAGTCTGTCTTATTGCAGTGCCTGGGCCATAGGAATTTCTCAGTAAGTTTGTCTGAACTAACAGATGAACAGAAGCAAATGTTAAACACATGTTGGTTATTATGGCCCTCAGTACAGGGCTGGGCACCTTATGTAAATGTAAGGACACTTACATGAACTTATGAAATGGGTGAAAATCAACAACCCCAGAATTTTTGTTAGGAAGGGGGCTCAGTGGCAGCAACCTTGTTGGGGGGTGTGGGCTGGGGGAGTCCTCCTGGTGGAACAGTGGCAAAGCAGTGAGGAATCGCAGTGGTGACAGTTGGCAGTTAGAGCTGGGAAGTGGGAAACTGGCCCTGGCCAGGGGTCCACCTGGCTTACAGGCCAAATCCAGCCACTGCCTATTTCTGCACAACTCTTGAGCTGAGAATGATTTTTACATTTTTTAAAAAGTCGGTGGGAAAATGAAAAGATGGGTAATGATAACAAAATTCAAATTTCACGATCGACAAAGTTTCACTGGAAAGCCACCCGACTCGCAATCACAGTGCTTTCAGGCTTTACTACTGCAGCGGTTGTGGTCGTCACCGACCCCCTACCCCCATGTCCTGAAAGCCTAGAACATCTATTGGCCTCTGCCTTCTTCGTCTTCCCCAGGAGGAACGCGAGGCGCTGCGAGCGGCCGCCAGGGGTCAGCATCGCCCCGCGGAGCCTCAGCCGGGCGCTCCTTCCGGACCTGCAGCCTCCGGTCCTGCGCCGCGACCCACGCCGGCCCTGAGGCTCCTCCCGGTCCTTGCCCGGGAGACGCCGGCTGTTGTGGCCGGCAAGTGCGCGGAAAGGGTTAGAAGGAAGCTGGGGAGGGTCAGGAGCGTCATGGAGGGTTTGAGACTGGCCCGGAGGTTCGGCGGGCCTGTCTGATGGCCTATTACTTTGGTTTGGGTTTCATTTGTATTTTATGTAGGAAGGAGTCGCCAAACAAAAATTTTTTTAAAATTTTTACCCCAAACTAATCGGTCAAGAAAGGTCTGGGACTTTTGCACAACCAGTTAAGACGGTGGCCCTTTTGCAGGCTTGCAAGTAACAAATGCCAAGAGCTGGGGTCGGGGAGGGCTGAGGGGGCACCGAGGAGTTCTGGCCCTGAACTGAGGGCGCGGTGTGGCATCTCTGGAACTTTTCTTACTTTGAGAACCTTGACCTGGAAACTTCTTCCAGGTGGACCAGCCTTTAACTCCACGTGCCAGCTGTATAGTGTGCTCACTCAGTCGTGTCTGACTTTTTTGCAGCCCCATGGATTGTAACCCACCAGGATCCTCTGTCCGTGGGATCTCCCAGGCGCAGGAATACTGGAGTGGGTTGCCTTTTCCTCCTCCAGGGGATTTTCCAGACCCAGGGATCCACCCTCCTCTCCTGTGTTTCCTTGCCTTGTCAGGCGGATTCTTTGCTGAGGCACCTGGGAAAACTTGTGTTGGGCCAACTACTCACCATTGAAAGTGGCCATTTTCCCGGGAGGGAGCAGGAGAAAGCATCAAGAAGAGAATATCCCAAGAGAGAAATGCTCCCCCTGCCCTCCACCCTCCGAGTCACATACCACCAGAGGCATCAGCACTTCCGGAGCTCCCCATCAATCTTGGCCACTGAGCTGAGTGCTTCACTCCACTTGGCCTCAGGAGAACGGTACAGAGAGTATCCCTGTTGTACTCGGATGGATGTGGAGCAGCTTGCTGGGTCATTTAGCTGATGTGTGCCAGAGTGGGGAAGCCTGGCTCGTCTGCTCTGTCCTCTCACTGTCTCGTGAAGTTGACAGCAAGCAGGATGGGTCCCCATGCTAAATCTGCGAGGGACTTCCTTGCTCATCATTCATCCTCAGTCCTGGCACGTGGTAAATATCCATTGAATGAACAGATGAATAAAGCCTTCCAGGTACCATGGTGAAATGCCTTTCCTTGCTTCCAGGACCAGATGAGCCAGGGAGTCCAGCTGCTCCTCGGGAAGTGAGGGGCCCCAGGCATGGTTCTTGGCTCTTAGCATGGGATGGGATGTGCTTTTCCCGTGCGTGTGCCCAGAAGACTGTGGCCTCTGCGGGCATGCTGCCTGTTCTTGCCTTTCCTCCCTTCCTCCTCCAGGCTCCCCAGGCGTTTGCTGGCTTCCATAACAGGTCCTAGCGGGTCTCCTACGACATGGACATCTGTCCCTGGAGCTGCTTTCTAGTGGCTGCAGACAAGTGGCTATCACTCGAAGAGACCACGGGATGCAGTGATAGTGCCCTAGGAGGGTCTGAATAACCAGATTCGAGCCCTTCCGATGACTTGTTGGATGGCTGTGGACACATTTCCTCACCTCAAAGCCCATCTTCTTCTCTGCTTTTGTGTTAGCCTTTGCAAGAAGCACGCAGACAGGGTCATAGCAGCCAGAGAGGCCTGGAGACCTGAGCAATTGGGAAATGAAGACTGTCCACTGAGGACACACACTGAAAGGAGAAGCCTTCCCAGAGGCTTTGATCAAGAATGACTCCAAAGTCCTTAAGAAATTAAATCCTGTTTGGTTTCCCTGTCTGGTCTCAGGAGTCAGGAATAAGACTGAAAGATCAAAGGGACTTCGCTGGTGGTCCAGTAGTTAAGACTTTGCTCTTCCAACACACGGGACACAGGTTCAATCTCTGGTGGGGGAACTAAGATCCCACGTGCTGTGTGTCAGAACAAAAAAAAAAGACTGAAAGGTCATGATCAACTCCGGAGCCTCTGACACCACCCACATGGATGAGCCTGACTTATTCTCTGCATCAAGTGGCTGTCAAGCGTTCAATCATCAAATGAGTCGTTACTAAGCAGATACTGCGGATATGACAGTGAGGCAGAAAGATGGTGTCCTGTCTCCAGGCACAGAATGGGTGTGTACCATTTCAGGCAGAAGCATAGAGTGGAGAGTAGGAGGCAGGGCCTCTCTCATTTCAGAGCCGGGAGAGCAGAAGCTTCACAGAGGAGGGTTGAGTCAGTCAGACCTGTCCAACTTTTCAAAGCCTTCTGGCTGATCCAGTGATACCCTCCTCCCTGCCTCCCCACCCCCACACCCCAGAGAACACGCTAACATCCACTCCACTGCCTCCTAAGGTGTGCATCCTCTCCACCTTGGCCTGGCTCAGCTTCCTGAACCCAGGGTGCCTGTTCTGCACCACACCTCCTTCTGCTGCTGCAATAGCAGTGCAGACGATGACAGTGACAGCGACTGGGTCCTCCAGGCAGGAAGTACAGTGGCACACAGCCAGGCGATAAACTATACACGCAGCGCATGGCAGGGCTAATTAGCTGCTAAGGGGGCTTCGTCAGTGTTTACTCAGAACGTGTCACGGCACCCCAAGGATCAGTCCCCATTGGCCCACGTGGAGGAGGGTGGATGTCTGTCTGCTGTCAGCCCTGGCTGCCTTTGGAGGTGGGGACGTGGCTGGGCAACACACAGGTAATGTCCAACAGCGCTGTTTGTGTAGGACTTTAACTGAGACTGAGGAAGGGGGACAGATTGGGAGGAAACGTGGCAGGGCTGAGTGGAGTAAGACAGATGTGGCACATAAACACACCTGTTCCAGGGAGTCCAAGGTGGGGACAAGCTTAGCTAGGTGACTAGAATGAAGATGGAAGATGCTATTGTGTCAGTCACAGAAAGCAAAATCTTTGGCAAGTCAACCAGTCTCTCTGGGCCAAAGTGTCCTGTCAAACAAAAGGAATGGTTTTGCAGGAGGTATGCCCAGGAAAGCAGCCCAGGGAGGAGCACGTGGCCTTTTCAACTGAGCTCAAAGAGCTCTTTTTCAACTGGAACGATTTTAACCCCCAGGGACACTTGGCAACTTCAGTAGCTATCTTTTGGTGGTCTCACCTTAAGGGTGCTGTGGCTTCCCTGGTGACTCAGACAGTAGAGTCTGCCTGCAATGCGGGAGACCTGGGTTCGATCCCTGGGTTGGGAAGATCTCCTGGAGGAGGTCATGGCAACCCACTCCAGTATTCTTGCCTAGAGAATTCCATGGACAGAGAGGAGCCCAGCGGGCTACAGTCACCGGGGTCGCAAAGAGCTGGACGCGACTGAGTGCCTAACACACACTTCCATTGTGAAGGTGCTATTGGCGGTCAGCAGGCAGAGGCTGGGGCACTGCTAGGCATTCTACCACGTGTAGGACAGACCCTCTCCCAGCAGAGAATCTGGGGTCCCAGGTGTCACTGGTGTTGCAGGCAGGAAGCCCTGAGCCGGAGGAGCAGACTTGGATCTGCGGTGCTGTGGGACTGTGAACAGCGTCCTCCTGGTCTGAAAAACGGAAACGGTTAAGAGCTGAGTTGCTTATCACACAACGCTGTGAGGCTCAGTCTCCAGAACGGGAGGTTCCAGGCTTTGTGAGGCTCCAGGCTCAGAATGGAAAAACTTCCTGTTCACTTTGGAAAGGGCCTTTCCCTGAACTTAGTTCAAAACCTGCGGGTGTGGGACTTCCCTGGTGGTTCAATGGCCAAGACTCTGCCATCCCAATATAGGGGGCCGAGGCTTGATCCCTGGTCAGGGAACTAGATCCTATACGGCAACTGAAGATCCTTCGGGAGGAAAAAAAAATCCTGCATGCCGCAACCAAGACCTGCCACAGCCAAATAAGTAAATAAATATAAAAAAGAACGAACGAGACCTTCGGGTAACTGAAGCACCCAGCACAGTGACTGGCATATAGGAGGTGTTCATAAGTTAAAAAGAGAAAAAAAAGGTCACAGCAAAAAGAAAAAACAGCGCCCACCCCTCTTCTGGTCCCATTTCCTCCCTATCTCAAGGCTGCCTTCTTGGTCTAGCCTTTCTATTAGGGCCTATACAGGCGCAGAGTAGTGCTGTTGGCTGAGACCATCTCAAAAGCACCCCGAAGGATCAGGGCTAACCAGACCCCAAGGATGGCTGACAAGGGAGACTGGGAAGTTTCACCAAATGTCAAGGGCAAGCCCCCCGCCCCCCCCCCCCCGGTGCAGGGGGTCCTGCCTTCTCGCTCCAATGGGGCGAAGCCTCAGACCTCAAGGGCCTCTGCTCCCCCGAGGCTGGCCTCTCAGGGGGCTGTGCCGGTTGGTGGCACTCGGTCTACAGAGGCTGCACTCTGACAGTGGGCAGCTTGGCGACCGGGGTGAGGTGGAGGCCATGAAGCCAGGCCCCACACCCAGAGCGCTGTTTCTTCCCGGTTCCTCCCGGAGCTCTTCTGACTTAACCAGCCTTCTGGAAGCTGCTGTGGAGGGACCAAGGGCATGATCCATCCTTGAACTTGCCGTCCAACTGGGAAGGCCAGATGTCCCTTTGAGAACTGATGACAGAGGGGATATTTCACCAAGTGTGCACAAGTGCTGGAACCGAGAAGCTGAGAGGCAGAACGGAGAGGCTGGAGCTCAGGCAGACAAGCTGCTTTTAGGACTCCAAGGTCCTCAGCCATGAGGCCGGCTCACCCAAACCTCTGTAAGGATGGGGAGAGGTGTCCCGTTACAGGCCAGCGTCTTTCCCGGGACACTGCGTTGCATCCTCCTCAACGCATGGTCTCCCACCCCACTTGGCTTCTCTGAAGAGAGTGAGAACCACCCTGGGGCGGCTTAGCAAGAATCCGGGGCAGGACGGACAGCCTGGCTCAAGGCTGCAGAGACTTGGGACTTCCAGTCTGGAGCCTCCTGCATGTCAGGGGAGGGGAGGGAACTGGGCCTGTTTTGGGTGGGAGACAGCAAAAAGATTTGGTGGGCTTGCTTCTTCTCGTAGGGGAGGCACGGGCAGCCCTTGGTGCAACCACTTAGGAGCCGGTCCCTTCCTCTGGCCTCCAGAGGTGTCCACTCTGCCCACCAAGGGCGCTCTCTCCACACAGACACCTTGAGCTGAGGTGTAACCCCTTCCCGCTCCTTTCCCCTCTAGAACAAGCAGGGCATGTCGCCAGGCCTTGGTGCATAAGGAAACAGTTCCCAGGAAGTGTTTAATCCTCACACAAGCTCAGGGAGTGGGGGGATCAGGTCCCTCGGCCCCCTACCCGCCTCGGGAACCAGGTCCTCCCTTCCTTCCCCTGCCCCTCCTCCTGCCCACCTGGGAGGCCAGGCTCCTCTCAGAAGTTGCTCGGGGCTTCCCTGCTCCCACTGCCACCAAGTGCCGGTGTCTGCGCCACCTGAGCATCTGGACCCTCCCCAAGGTGCAGCCGGTGCCCAGGGTTGTGCAGAAGGAAAGAGGTGAGGACGAGAGTTTGGCTCAGAAGTAGGAGGCTGGGGGAGGCTGAGCGTGGTGCTTTCGCAGTTGCCGTAGCCCTGGGCTCTCCAGGCCCCCCAGCAACCCGGCTCGAGGCGGGGCCAGCTCAGCCCCTGTGGTCCGGCAGTTTCTCTGCTGTCCACTCCCCAGTTCTCTCTGCAGATTTGCTCAGTCACACATGTGAAGAGGGGGCGGTGTGCAGTTTTCAGCCGGTCTTCCTGGCCTGGCATTGTGGCATTTAGGCCAGGGCTCTTAGAAGCCAGGGAGGCTGAGGCGCCTCAGTACAGTCTGGCTTTGGCAGGAGGCCAAGGCTGGTTTTTGGTCAACGTGTAACTACAGAAGGCACAACATCCTGGCTGGTGAGGGGGACTGAGGGCAAGCCCTGGGTCCTGGGGTGGAGGGAAGGCAAACACTCCTGAAGATGGGCCCAGCCTCCCACACCACCAGAACATCAGCCAGGGTCTCCCTGCTTTGGGGCTGCAGATCAAGGCACAAAAGGGGGAGGAGGGCCTCAGGTAAAGGCACTCGGGGAACCACCACATCAGCTTGCAGCACCCAAGGAGACCTGGACCATTCAGGATGGTGCTGGGGAGGGAAGGGAGATCCCAGCACCAGGGCTCTCAAAATGGCAGAGTCAAATTCTGCCCTGAGTCTAGAGTAGGAGCCTGCAGGGACAGGCCAGGAAGGCCTCAGCCCCCAGCCCCCAGCCATCCTCGCAGAGTCTCCCACCTTGAGTTCAGAAGCTCGAGTGAGACCAGGTTCCTGGCTCAGAGCCCTGTCCTCGTCCCTTCTATTCCACCAGACCTCTTGGGGAACCAGCAGTACCAGGAAGCCCAGGGAAGGAGAGGCCGGAGGACTGGAGCTGCCCCGGAGAGCCCATCACATTCAGGTATAAAGATGTAGGCGCACCCCACCTGGGGGCCTGCAGGGCAAGGCTGTTTCAGGGGAGGCAGTGGGCTGAGCATAAAGGAGAGCGGACACTAGTGAAGCTTCCACTTCATGTAAACAAGTGGTGAGCCCGGCCTGGCCACGACAGTCTTGTGGAGGCGTGCGGTTGACTTGAGCTGCTGCAGATCCTCATATTGAGGATACAGGGTCCCTGAGGCCAGGATGGAGGCTGCTGGGGTGGAAGGCCAGTAGGGTCCGATGTGCAAACTGGCGCAGGTTTTGAGCTGTGTCTCCACAGGACAGGACAGGGCATCCACAGGTCCTCCAACAGCTGGCTCGAGGCTCAGGAGATCACGCAGTTGCTATTCTTGGCAGGACTGGGACTGCCTTTACCTGCAGAGACAAGGGATACAGGTGAGGGGGGTGCAGGTGAAGCACTCACTGTGCTGGCCTCCAGCACCTCTCCTGTGCACCGCCCACACCTCAAATTTGAGTGCTAGGGTCACTGTCTCCCTCCCAAGCTGCTGAAACCAGCTCATAGGATCCTTAGGAAAGCAAAATGAAATGTCCTGTCCTGACGACCTTATGAAGACCACCTCTGGTTGGGACATCAAGGGATCTGCCATCTCCTGGCCTCAGCAGGGTGGTCTGTGCATGTGTGCTCAGTCATGTCCGACTCTTTGCGACCCCATGGACTGCAGCCTGCCAGGCTCCTCTGTCCATGGAATTCTCCAGGCAAGAATACTGGCGTGGGTTGCCATTTTCTACTCCAGGGGATCTTCCTGACCCAGGGATTGAACCTGTGTCTCCTGCATTAGCAGGTGGGTTCTTCACTGCTGAGCCACTCTGGAAGCCCCAGCAGGGGCTGGCCTGCATGGTGGCACAGACCCCAGGCTTAGGGGGCACAAGGAACACCTTTCATCAAGAGGAAAGAAGGGGGAGCGAGGCACAGCTCTCCTCTTCCCAGGCCTTTTCCATGTGCTTCCACTGCCTTTACATCCCAGGTGGAGGCCAGCTGGGTTCCTGCCCTCAGACCAGCATCCCATTGCTGCGAGGAGCCCTCCTGGGGTACTGACTGCCTCCATGCTTTTTCCTCTGGTTCCTCTCCACACCACCAGGGCCAGAGTCGTCTCCTGATGCTCACACCACCTTCCTGTATCACCTCAGCTGTGAATTTCATGGAGGTGCTGTTGGTGTCCTCTCCTGGGCCATTAGCAAGAATGACGCTGAACAGGTCTGAGTAGAGCCCTTCCCCTGCCTAGCTGGGCGGGACCCAGGCCTTGGGACTCTCTGAGGGTCCAGCCGAGCCTCCCAGGAGGCCATCTGAGAGCAGGTGGAGCACTGAGGAGGTGGAAGGGGAGCCGGACGACTGTGGCCACCAGCCTGTGGCTCCAGGGGGCCCAAAGCTGGGTGGTCCTCCAGTCTCCATCCTCCTGGGTTGCTGAGGCTGCCTCTAGGGTCTTCCATGTTGCACAGTCCCATCACTTTGTCCATGGCTGCACCAGGAACTTAGGACAGTGTGTGGCACAGAGCAGACAGTGCACAGATATACATTTGCTGAAAACAATGAACAATTAGGTAGAGGCAAGCTACGTAAGTTCAGTTCAGTTGCTCAGTCGTGTCTGACTCTTTGCGACCCCATGAACCGCAGCATGCCAGGCCTCCCCGTCCATCACCAACTCTTGGAGTTCACCCAAACCCATGTCCATGGAGTCGGTGATGCCATCCAACCATCTCATCCTCTGTCATCCCCTTCTCCTCCTGCTCTCAAACTTTCCCAGCATCAGGGTCTTTTCAAGTGAATCAGCTCTTTGCATCAGGTGGCCAAAGTATTGGAGTTTCAGCTTCAGCATCAGTCCTTTCAATGACTATTCGGGACTGATTTCCTTTAGGATGGACTGGTTGGATCTCCTTGCAGTCCAAGAGACTCTCGAGTCTTCTCCAACACCACAGTTCAAAAGCATCAATTCTTCCACACTCAGCTTTCTTTATAGTCCAACTCTCACATCCATAAATGACCACTGGAAAAACCATAGCCTTGACTAGACGGACCTTTGTTGGCAAAGTAGTCTCTGCTTTTGAATATGCTATCTAGGTTGGTCATAACTTCCCTTCCAAGGAGTAAGCATCTTTTAATTTCATGGCTGCAATCACCATCTGCAGTGATTTTGGAGCCCAGAAAAATAGTCAGCCACTGTTTCCCCATCTATTTCCCATGAAGTGATGGGACCTGATGCCATGATATTAGTTTTCTGAATGTTGAGTTTTAAGCCAGCTTTTTCACTCTCCTCTTTGACTTTCATCAAGAGGCTCTTTAGTTCTTCTTCACTTTCTGCCATAGGGTTGTGTTATCTGCATATCTGTGGTTATTGATATTTCTCCCGGCAATCTTGATTCCAGCTTGTGCTTCCTCCAGCCCAACGTTTCTCATGATGTTCTCTGCATATAAGTTAAATAAGCAGGGTGACAATATACAGCCTTGACGAACTCATTTTCCTATTTGGAACCAGTCTGTTGTTCCATGTCCAGTTCTAACTGTTGCTTCCTGGCCTGCATACAGGTTTCTCAAGAGGCAGATCAGGTGGTCTGGTATTCCCATCTCTTTCAGAATTTTCCACAGTTTACTGTGATCCACACAGTCAAAGGCTTTGGCATAGTCAGTAAAGCAGAAATAGATGTTTTTCTGGAACTCTCTTGCTTTTTTGATGATCCAGTGGATGTTGGCAATTTGATCTCTGGTTCCTCTGCCTTTTCTAAAACCAGCTTGAACATCAGGAAGTTCACGGTTCACATATTGCTGAAGCCTGGCTTGGAGAATTTTGAGCATTACTTTACTAGCATGTGAGGTGAGTCCAACTGTGCGGTAGTTTGAGCATTCTTTGGCATTGCCTTTCTTTAGGATTGGAATGAAAACTGACCTTTTCCAGTGCTGTGGCCACTGTTGAGTTTTCCAAATTTGCTGACATATTGAGTGCAGCACTTTCACAGCATCATCTTTCAGGATTTGAAGTAGCTCAACTGGAATTCCATCACCTCCACTAGCTTTGTTCGTAGTGATGCTTCCTAAGGCCCACTTGACTTCACATTCCAGGATGTTTGGCTCTAGGTCAGTGATCACACCATTGTGATTATCTGGGTCATGAAGCTCTTTTTTGTACAGTTCTTCTGTGTATTCTTGCCATCTCTTTTTAATATCTTCTGCTTCTGTTAGGTCCCTACCATTTCTGTCCTTTATTGAGCCCATCTTTGCATGAAATGTTCCCTTGGTATCTCTAATTTTCTTGAAGAGATTTCTAGTCTTTCCCATTCTATTGTTTTCCTCTATTTCTTTGCATTGATCACTGAGGAAGGCTTTCTTATTTCTCTTTGCTATTCTTTGGAACTCTGCATTCAAATGGGTGTGTCTTTCCTTTTCTCCTTTGCTTTTTACTTCCTTCTTTTCACAGCTATTTGTAAGGCCTCCTCAGACAGCCGTTTTGCTTTTTTGCATTTCTTTTTCTTGGAGATGGTCTTGATTCCTGTCTCCTGTACAGTGTCACGAACTTCCATCCATAGTTCATCAGGCATTCTGTCTATCAGATCTAGCCCCTTAAATCTATTTCTCACTTCTACTATATAGTCATAAGGGATTTGATTTAGGTCATACCTGAAGGGTCTAGTGGTTTTCTCCACTTTCTTCAATTTCATCCTGAATTTGGCAATAAGGAGTTCATGATCCGAAGCTACGTAAGGGTTCATGCCAATACTAACAGCAAGAGCAACCACAGTGGCATCAATGGATGGTGACTGGGTGACGTATGTGCCTTTACCCATGCAGATGGTGACGGAAGCCCTGGCTGGGCCCAAGAGAAACCAGCAGGGCAGGAGATTCTGACATCTGCCAACGGGACCAAGGACACCTGCTTCTTTGCTAGAGCCCATTGGGATTAGCTCCTTGAAGGATCTTCAATCAGCTCCCCTCATCTGTGCCACGTGACCGAGGCCCTGGCTGGTAACGGTGCTCAGGTTTATGGAATCAGAGTGCAGTCTGAGAACATCAGCTGAGGCCTGACCTCAGGTTTGTTGTGGTTTAGTCACTAAGTCGTATCCAACTCTTTGTGACCCCACAGACTGTAGCCTGCCAGGCTCCTCTGTTCATGGGATTTTTCAGGCAAGAATACTGGAGTAGGTTGCCATTTCCTTCTCCAGGGGATGTTTCCGACTCAGGGATCGAACTTGCGCCTCGACCTGCCTTGGCAGGCAGATTCTCTACCTCTGAGCCACAGGGAAAGCCCTCCTGAGCTCAGGTCTGACACTGAGTGTTGAAACTCCATCTTGACAAAACAGCTGTTGAGGAGGCTCACCCTGGAACTGGAGGCCTGGCCCCTTAAGGATCCCTAAACCTTGGCACTCTGAAGACTGGCATTTACCCAGCCTTCCATCCCACACAGGGGACCAGAACACCACCCAGAAAATGACACAGGCAAATCTGAAATCTGGGAGCCCAGCGACCACAGCCCTAGGAGCCGGCCCACACTGCCAGCCAGGGTGGCCCATCCACGCGTGCATCACGGGACCTGGGAGAGCCCTGGAAAGGGCTGACTGCACCTGCGGCTGCAGTCACGGCAGGGAACTCTGGGAACAAAAGCCCGGGCTCTGGACTTCCCTGGTGGCTCTGTGCTTCCAGTGCAGGGGTTATAGATTTGATCTCTGGTGGGGGAAGCTGGGATCCCACATGCCGTGCAGTGCAACAACCAAAAATAATAATAAATTCAAAAGCCTGGGTTCAGGGGCCCTTGGAAGAGGGTGACCCAGAGGCACTCTCCTCTTCCTCTGCACCTGTAGGCACTTGGGGGAGAGTCAGCCATGTGTCCAGGCCTCTGGCCCTTCCAAACTGCCTTTAAAGATTGAGGGAAGATGCCTACCCTAACCCTCCAGAGACCACACGAGCTTTGTGTGAGGCCCTGGGAGGCTCTCCCTCGTGGCCGTGGACACAGGGCCTCGCCTATCTGCACCTCTGGGGTCTCGTCTGTAAAACGACACTATCAGGCGGGGCGGCCACGGGAGGGCGTTCAGCACCGTGTCCCAGCACACTCCAGGTGCCCGGCCAAAGCCTGTGCCTCCCTTCCTTCTCTTACCCTGCTGCACAAAAGTGCTGGCCGTGTCCCAGGGATTTCTCCATGGGGACTAAGGGTGGGGGGGCTTCAGGACACCACCTGGAACCTCTTCCCCCGACCCGGCAGCCCCCGAGGGCAGAGCCTTGTCACCGGATCTGCTGCTCCGAGGGCCCCTGCGTGGGACAACCCTCAGACAACATTGTTTAAAATGCAGATTTCTGAGCCCAGCCAAGCGGGACCTACTCCTCTCTTTTCACCAGGCTTTCCAGTGACTGCGGTCCCCTGAGGTGGGGTCTCTGCCCCAGAATCCGGAGCTCCTAGATGGAAGCAGATGGCCGGCTAAGGGAAGATGCTGACAGGCGCCAAGCACAGGGCCAAGGAGAAAAACCGCAAGGAAAGGGTGCTCGGCTTCCACCAGGAGAGGGAGCTATGGACCTTCAAACCACCTGGCCGCCCGCAGCCGGACCGCCAGACCTGAAGGAAGGGATTTCAGAAGGCTCTCCCAAGGCCCGCACTTGGGTGTGCAAAACTCTGCACGCCGTTTGGCAACTGTATACTTATCAAGCAGTTTTACAGGCTGTCAGCTCTCAGCCTTCCTATTTTTCTCTCTTTCACCCACTCTGTCATCGGCCCGGGCTCTCTCCCTTGACAAGAGGGCCATAGAGACAGAAAGGATGGAGTCAGAACCAGAGCTCAAAAAGGGGCCTCTGGACCAGCCCCCTCCCCGACCCCATAGGCTCAACCCCTCTCTCCTCTTCTCAACCAGGAAACAGCCCTGGGGAGGTGAAAAGATGTGTGCTGGCTTTGGGGAGCCAGGTACTGGGAGCCGAGATCGGTCCTATAGCTGTTCTGATGATGCTCTCAGTGAGAAACCCTAAGGGAGCAGCTAATGTGATTTCCTCCCTGATGGCAGTTCCATGCACGCTAGGATTCCTAGTTCCAACATCAGGGACCCCCGTCTGTTGGTAACCTGACCCTCTGGTACATGACGTCCTGCTAATAAGCTTTTGCTGCCTGACAGGAGGCACTAAACCAGTCAAACATTTGTAAGGCTGGAGGCCACCCAAAGGGCCTTTGGAGAGAGGAGTCTGTGCTTCCTGCCCTGCCTTCCAGAGGAAAGGCCTCACGAGGGGCTTGAATTCCAGGTCCTCAGGGCTGGCTGCCTGTCCAGGAGTGCAGACACTGTGCTGGATGGGGCCGCTCTGCGTGTCTCCTAAGGGGCGAAGCAGGACTACTGTGATCTTGCTAGACGTCCCTGGTATGGGCCGCTGCACTCTTGCTCTTCTCTGTCTGTCTCTGGTTCTCTCTCTGGGTTTCAGGCACTCGGGGGCGGAGCTGGTACAGGGCCTGGTCCCTGGATGCTTGGCTGGCTACTGGCACCCCGTGAAAACACTCAAGAGAGCAGCAGCAGCAGTGACCATCCAAGTCATCCAAGCAGGGGCACCTGATGCTGAGACTCACTAAAGGAAACAGGAAGAGAGAAGATGATGGCCTTTTGTTTCTATAGAGACAGCACCTCGGGGTGAGGGGCTGAAGGAAGAGAAAGCTTCTATTTCACCTCCAGTCAGGACGTGGCAAACGGTCCCTTTTGCGGTTGGGCCCGCCCCTCCCCTTCCCTTCCCTGCCAGGTGTTCACCATGGCAACCCTTCTTTCAAACAAGAGGTGCAGAGCAGCAGCAGCAGCGTCTGGTGTCAGGGGAGCCAAGGAGTCCCGGGGGATGGGACAGGCCCAGCTCCCCCTTCCTGGCAGAACATGGGCCCTGGCCTGGCTTTGTGTCCTGGCCCCACTACCACTTCCTGTGCCCTGGGACCACGTCACTTACCTCTCCGAGCTTCCACCTGCCACCTCTGTGGTTATTCTGAGAGCCAAGTAACAGAGGCCGTGGCACATGGAGGTGCTCAATAAATGCTTCCTGGCTGAATGTAGCTCTAGCCCTGGCATTGCTGTTGTGCCCAAATTCTCCAACACTCCAGGCCTGTCCTAACTCTAAGAGGCACGGACTGAGTGTGTAAGGCTCTGGACCAGAGCTGGGGTGTCAATGCAGGGGAAGACCTGCACTCCAGCCAGGATCAGGTCAAAGCCGAGGCCTGGAGGGGACCCAGGAATCCTGGAACGCAAGGCCCTGCCATCACCCGCCTGACCAGCCAGGGAGCCCGGTCTCACCGCTGCAAAGCCCCACAGCCTGGAGGGAGGGAGAAATCCTAATACGGAAACCCCTTCAATCCCAGAGATGCTGACATGAGAAAAAGTGCTGGCAGCGGCCCTGGCTGTCCCCACCAGCCAGAAAAGGCCACTCTGGAGACCATTCCAGAGAAAGATAAGGGCTAGGACCTCTAGGGCATCCCAGAGAGACCTCCCCACCGTGAGAAAGATACCACCAGCAGGGACAATCTCTCCCAGAAGTAAGCAGCATGGCAAATACCACTTATCAAATGAACAAAGGGAGGAGCCACATCCAATTTTACAAAAGAAGTGAGGAAAAGTGGGTCAGGGCATTGGAGGGTATGTGTCTGTCCAGGACAACACCTGATCGGGCAAGGAACAAGAAGCTGAGGAGGAGCTCTAGGTTCAGAGGCGGTTTACAGTGGAGATGCTTCCCCAGCCTGTGGTACTAGTAACAAGAGCTTCCCAACGACTCCTGTGCCCAGCACTGTCCTGAGCACTTCATGTCCTCAGAACAGCTGGGCTGGGCAGGCTCACTCTCCCCTGCCTTTGGAGAAGGGGAACCTGGAGCTCTGATGTGCAGTGCTGGCCCAGGCCACATGCGGGCAGAGGCCAGAGCGGGATGGGGACACGAGAATGGTGGGGCCCAGAGCTCTGTGCTCTCCTGCCCAGAGGCAGCTACTAGAGCAGGCTCAGAGGCCTGGGGAGCCCTGGGGATGGTGGTGGGGGTGGGGGGCGGCGGGACACAACTCACCTGAGATGTCGGCACTGGAGCCCTCGTTGGGCCTCTTCCCCGTCATAAACTCCGCTTCGGCCAAGGCCTTGGGGGAGAGGGCGCTGGCTGTGCCATTGGGTGCCGCAGGCCTCTTGGACCGTCGGCTGAAGATCCTGCTGCCGAAGCGCCTGCCCTCCTTGGCCAGGGTGGCCTCCCCGTTGGCGGCTTCTCCCTTGCTGTGTCGGGCAAGGGCCTCTCGAGGTCTGGACTTCAGGTCCGTGTGCAGGTGGGAGACCCCCCGGGCGTCCCTCCGACTCAGCTCTCCTAGGGGCACTGGCTCCACGGGGGGCAGCACCTGCTCCAGGGTGGCCAGGTCGTGCAGGAAGCTCTCCAGGCGCCGGGCCGACTCGCCCTTGCCGCCTTCCTCCTGCCCTTCGGCACGGCCACTGGCCTCCTGCTGCTGCCGGGCAGCCCACCGCATCATCTCCCCGGGCGGGGGCCGGCTGCCTGCCACCAGGGCATACTTGGGGTTGATCAGCTTGCGCGCCACGGTGGAGGAATAGTGGAGGCCGGGCCTGCCAGCGCCTCCTGCCAGGCCCAGCTGCTGGTACAAGTTCACCTCCTCGGAGATGGCGTACAGCTCCCGGAACTCCACGTCGAAGGGCTCGACGTGCTGCCCCGTCAGGAGGAGGAGGAGGTTCCTGTCCATGTGGGAGGAACTCCAGGTGAAGCTAGAACACGGGGACAGAAAAGCAGGACACATGGTGCCCGGGGCTGCAGCCTCGCCCCGCCAGCCGCCGCCTGGCTAGCCCATCTCAATACCGCGCCACCTGGCCCAACCCGATCCGCCAGGGAGGCCGAACGCCTTGCTGCCTTTGTGCCAGCTGTTTTCCCTCCACAGACCCAAATACTTTCTCGGGTCCAGGTCTTGGCCTCACGTGCAGTAAAGCAGGCAGTGGGTGCAGGGTGAGGGCAAGAAAAGTCAGGCCTGGATCCAAACCTGCTTTCCGCCCTTCCTGCCTTGTAAAACGGGGCTTGTGAGGCGTGTGGTCAGAGCTGTTGTGAGGCTAAAGTCCAACAACGCATACAGAAGGTTTCTCAGTTCCTGGCACAAACATACATTTAAAAGTGGAATCTGCAGCTGCCACTACTGTTACTAGCATTTCATTTCTTATTAGTTCTCTGAATTTTTAGAACACACGGCATCTGCAAAGCACCATACTTTAGCCATGTAAGAGGGCTGATGCCATTTATTAATTGCTCCATCTGCCGGGGTCTTCTTCCAGCCTCAAAATGCAACCTGTTGTTGTGGACCGTGAAGGCAGGCAGTGCTGAATGGTCAACAGAAGTTGACCGTTCTTTCTTGAATAGTCCATCAGCCAGAGAGTTTGAAGGAAGGGGTTGGCCAGGGGGTTATTCTTTGCCATCAGAATAGACTTAGAATATGAGTGGGTCTTAGACTTACGACACTTAGGACGGTGGAGGCTCCAGTCCAGCATCCTTCTGAACGTGAACATTTCTGACCAAGAACAAAGACCGCCCCCCCACCCCCCGAACCAGAGCCAACTCACCTGAAGGATCCAGTGGCTACTTTGTCCCCATCTACCATGAGGAACTTTGATGACAGGGTCCCCTTGATCTTCCCCATGGGCATGTAGAAGCCCACACCTGTCACAGAGCGGACACGGATGTTCTGTTGGGAAGAGGAGAAGGGCGCTGTCACTCAGGCTGGGAGCCTAGAAGCTCTGTGCCGAGTATCTTCTTGGGCAGAGGACAAGCCCTCTTGTCCACAGGGTCCTGCCTGCTGGCCCCTATCTGCATTTGACTCTGCTTCCTACGGCCCAAGGAGGTCAGCAAGTTTTGCTTTGGGCATGGACAGGCCCAGGGCAGCCCTGGTCTGCTCTCAAAGCTCCTCAGCAGAGAAACACAGCCCTACCTTCAACCCTGACAGTGACTCTGCGGGCTGAGCACCCAGGACTGGGCCAGAGCCTCCCGCCTCAGCTTCAGCAGTCTTGGGATAAAATGTTAAGCTGGGCGTGCAGTTTAGGGTTATCAGTTCACGAGGCAAGGTTTCAGACAGAGGGAAGGGGGCTGGCAGTGCTGCTCACCTGGACCCCTGAACTGGGGAGCAGGCCGAGGAAGGGGCAGAGGGGGTCTCCATTCCACTTCCTTCCCACCCCACACCCTGCCCCAGGGGTACAACTTACCCGAATACGGAAGTCAGGGAGCTCCAAGCCCTGACACATCTCCAGGAAGTAGTTCACACCTGCCTCATCCAGGATGATATACACGGGGACCCGGCGCTTGGAGGCGGCGTCCACAATGTCTTGGAAGATCTCGCCATCAGTGAAGAGGTCCATGACCACAGCAACGACCTGGGCAGGAACGGGCACTGTTAAGGCACATGGCGACTGCACCTCTAGAGAGTCACGTCATAGCCTGCAGAGGGCCAGCGGGGCTGGCTAAGTGGTGACCAAGAGTCAGAAATGCCATCTGCACCACCTCCCCCCCACCTCTGAACACAACTGAGCAGGAGATGGGTGCTCGGCTCCAGTAAATGAAGATGGTGCAGAGGGTGCTGGCCATGTATCCTTGACAAATCCCCACTGCCTACCCTGGGGGTTTCCCAGCAGCTCTTCAGAAGCCATATCGGGGGAGATCTAGGAGGCTGAGGAGAGCTGGTCCTGATGCCCTTGGGAAATAAGCAGGCTCAAGAGGCTGCAGTCACGGAGATGCGTAGGATGGACCATCTCCGCAAGCTGCAGATCTGCTCAGATATGACTTTCTCTGCAGACCTGAGTGCTTTGATGTCCCTGCAGCTGTGCAAAGCCCTGCGATTCCCTGAGCACAGATCTAGGCAGAGCTCCAGTTGGCTCAGGCTCCCTTGGCCTCCAGGGGTCCAGCCATCCTGCTCCATCCTCAAAACAAGGTCCCTGCCTCTGCTGGCTGTTTAGTTATTAAATCGTGTCTGACTCTTGTGATCCCATGGACTGGAGCCCACCAGGCTTCTCTGTCCATGGGATTCTCCAGGCAAGAATACTGGAGTGGGTTGCCGTTTCCTTTGCCAGGGGATCTTCCCCACCCAGGGATCAAACCCAGGTCTCCTGCATTGCAGGCCGATTCTTTAGCATCTGAGCCATGATTTCCAGAAGCCAGTCTTGATTAGTCATCCTGAGAAGGAAGGCCTTCTGCAGCCCGAGGCAGCTTTGCCTTTCTTATCTCAGCTGCCTCACTTTGCTATACAAACAAAACCTTGTTCCAGGACTTCCCTGGCAGCCCAGTGGATAAGACTCTATGCTTCCACTGCAGGGGGCACTGGTTTGATACCCGGTCAGGGAACTAAGATCTTGCATGCCATGTGGTCAAACAAACAAAAAACCCTTCTTCCACTCCAAAGGCAGGGTTTTCTTGCTGGCCCCAAGTGCTGTGTCTGTGATGCAGAGGAAGGGCATGCTTTGGGGTCGGAGAAATCTGATTATAGCCACTTTCCATTTCTGTAACCTTAGGTTAAGTCCTTTAACCTTGATGAGCCTCTGTTTCCTCATCTGCGAAGTGTGGATACTCGGTACCTGGTACATTTGGCATCAGGATTAGAAATAACATCTGTAAGCATCAAACACAACACCGCAATAAATGGTAACCACCGTGTGATCGAAGGAGGCTGCTCATGGTTGTAAATGAATGCCCAAACTCTGAAGTTGGGCAGACCAGGCCTGGTACTGCTGACTCATCAGTGCCCAGCTTCCTTGGCAGCAAAATGGAGCTAATAGTAGCACCTGTCTCAAAGGGCTGTTGAGAAGGCTTAGAGAAGTAAACTGTGAAAGCATTTAGCAAAGTGCCTGGCACATGTGAAACTCAGTAAGTGTATCCTCCGTCACCATGCCCTTCATGTGTGCTCTGCCATTATCTTTCCCTCTAAAGACCACCCCCGACACCATTTATGCAATGCTATAGAAGGCTCTTTCAGCACCTACATTTACTGTTTTTTAACAGTATAATTGCTTTGGGTTTCCTTGATGGCTCAGACAGTAAACAATCTGCTTGCTAACGTAGGAGACCCAGGTTCAATCCCTGGGTCAAGAAGATCCCCAGGACCAGGGCACGGCAACCCATTCTAGTATTCTTGCCTGGAGAACCCATGGATAGAGGAGCCTGGCAGTCTACAGTCCATGGAGTTGCAGAGTCAGACATGACTGAGCAACTCACACACACACACACACACACACACACACACACAAATTGCTTTACAGTATTGTGTTAGTTTTTGCTGTACAACAACGTGAATCGGCTACATGTATCTCTTGAGCCTTCCTCCACCAGCCCCCGATCCCATCCCTCTAGGTCATCAGACCACTGACCTGTGCTCCCTGTGCTAGACAGCAGTTCCTGTGAGCTGTCTATTTTACACATGGTTGTGTATATATGTGAATACTCTCTCAATTCGTCCCACCCTCTCCTTCCCCACTGTGTCCACAAGTGCTCTACATTTAATACTCAAGCATTCATATAAGTAACATTTGCTGAGCCCCACTGGCAGAGGGAGGACCTAAAGACAAATAAACCATAGTCCCTGGATTAAGGGGTTAATCCAATTGGAATCATAAAACATCCACACAGAATAATATGACATAGGGAAAATGAGATAAACGCCTTGCAAGATGCACGAGTGACAGAGGGTGAGAGTGCAAAGGAGGAGTGGGAGGAAGAGAAGGAGGTGTTTAGGGAGGGGGGAGTTGAGAGATTAGTTTCAGTCAGGGGAGACAAGAAAGGTTTCACCAAGGAAGCTGAAAGCTGAAGAATGGGCAGCCTTGGGCACCATGAGAAATGAGCGGAGAATAAACAAGCTGGGAGGCGGGAAGGGCTGCCATGCGTGGGTATGTAGGTTGTGCACTGCACACAGGGCTGAGGGGGCGAGTGGGGGCTGAGCCTGCCTGAGAAAGAGAGGCCCTTTCCTAAGCTGCACACAGGTGCAACCTGGGCCACCAAGGGCCTAGGAGGCGAGCAATCCAGGCAAAGGACACAGAACTAGCAAAGGCACTGAGGACAGACATGACTGACAAAAACAGAGGAGATACAAATAAAATCTGAATGAGAAAAGAGAAATAATTATAGCCATATTAGGGCTTCCCTGGTGGTTCCGATGGTAAAGAATCTGCCTGCAATGCAGAAGACCTGGGTTCAATCACTGAGTTGGGAAGATCTGCTGGAGAAGGAAATGGCAACCCATTCCAGTATTCTTGCCTGGAGAATCCCCGGGACAGAGCAGCGTGGCGGGCTACAGTCCATGGGGTCGCAAAGAGTCGGACACGACTGAGTGACTAACGCTTTCACTTTCACAGACATATTCACTTTTTAAGAAATTCTTACTATTCAAGAAAGGGTAAAAATGGTAAAAAAGAATAGGACCATTTACACACTGATGAATTTGAAAATGAAAATGACATGGATAAGTCATAAAAGTGAACTAAAAATATCAACTATAGTTTAATTTTTTTAAAAGCATAATCAAGTAAGGTTTATTCTAAAAATGTAAGGATTATTCAATATCAGAAATATATTAATTTACAGCATTGATAGTTTAAAAGAGAGAAAATCATATATTACCTTAAGTTTTAAAAAAAAGTATCTGATAACACTATTTATGATTAAAATTCTCAAAAAACTAGGAATAGAAACTTCCTTATCATGATAAAGGCTAGCTACTAAAAAACCCTTATGAAACATACTTAAATTTACATTCCCCTAAGCAAGTTGAGAATATCACTACTATCACTACTGCTGTTCAACAGTCTTAAACAGTTCAGCTGTTGAACTGCTGTTGTACTGTAAGTCTTGAACAATGCCATATGCCAAGAAAAAGAAATGAGCTGGAAGCATTAAAAGAGACAAAACTATCAGTATTTAGAGATGATATTTTTATTAAAAATCCAGTAGGATGCAGAGAAAAACTTCTAGAAGTAATAGGAGAACTTGGCAAAATTTCCAGATACAAGGAAAACAAAAAACAATAGCATTCTTCTAATATAGCAATGATCGATTTTTCTTAAAAAAAAAAAAGGAAAATAAGATCCATTCAAAATTATAATTTAAGCAGGTAATATTTAGGAATGAATACCTCTATGGAGAAACTTAGAAAACTCTATTAAAGGACAGTTAAAATTATTGGGGTAAATAGATAAATCATGTTCATGGATAATATGATTCAATGTTTTAAAAATCCAGTCCTCATATTAACAAGATCTAATACAATTCCAATGAACAGGCCCTAAGTTTTTTTTTTTGAGGTGCTCAGATATTTCAAAGATGGGAGGAAGAATGAAGATCCACAATAGCTAACTCAATCTTGAAAAAGAAAAGCTAAAAGGGCACACTTGTCCTACTGGATGGTAAGACACACCGCAGCATTAGAGTGATGAGAACTGTGGTCCTGAGATGGGAAGGCACTGGCAAATAGACCGTGGGACAGAACGGAGAGGCCAGAAATATATATGGGTCTACACACACGCGTAAACTTTAAGTCTGGTAGAGGTAGAATCACAACTCGGTGGAGAAAGGATGCTTTTTAGTACTTGCTATTGGGACAATCATCATACTAAACAGAGAAAAACAAAGTGGATCCCTACCTCATACGATATACAAAGGTGGATTTCAGGTAGGCTGGACCACCTGAAAGTGGAAGATAAAGCTAATAAAGAATTCATGAAATGTAGGAAAATATCTTCATGACATAGGTAAGAAAGGATTTCTTAGGATTCCAAAAGCATGAATCATAAGACAAATAAAAATTTTAAAAATGCCTTTAGCAAATTAGGGATTTTCTGTTCAAAGAAAAATGTCAATAGACAAAGGGAGCTGGAGGTGACAGAAGATACCTGCAATGTCTCAACCAAAAGAAGTTAATAACATACAAGGGATTCCTGCATATCAGCAAGAAAAAGACAGAAAATTAATTAGAAAAATGGGCAAAGGCTATGAATAGGCAGTTCCTTAAGGAGAAGGCAATGGCAACCCACTCCAGTACTCTCGCCTGGAAAATCCCATGGATGAAGGAGCCTGGTGGGCTGCAATCCATGGGGTCGCTAAGAGTTAGACATGACTGAGCGACTTCACTTTCACTTTTCCTTTCATGCATTGGAGAAGGAAATGGCAACCCACTCCAGTGTTCTTGCCTGGAGAATCCCAGGGACAGGGGAGCCTGGTGGGCTGCCGTCTGTGGGGTCACACAGAGTCGGACACAACTGAAGTGACTTAGTAGTAGTAGTAGTAGTAAGGAGAAAATACCTGAATGGCTAAAAAGTATATAAAGAGAAGCAGACATCATGAGTAATCAGAAAGATTCAAATTAAAGCCAAGAGATAGTAATAAGAGTAAATTAAAAAATTTTTTTAAAATTTTATCAGTTCAGTTGCTCAGTCGCTTAGACTCTTTGCGACCCCATGGACTGCAGCATGCCAGGCTTCCCTGTCCATCACCAACTCCTGAAGCTTGCTCAAACTCATATCCATCGAGTCAGTGATGAATAAAATAAATTAAAAAAGCAAAGAGATGAGAGAGATACAATTACAATATGAACTAAAAACCAGAATGCTGGACAGTTCTAAATGTTGATGTGAGAAAAGGGGACCCTCATTCACTTTGGGTGGGATGGAACACTGGTACAGCTGTTCCTTAGGGCAACAGGCAGAGAGCTTCACGGATTTAAGATAGTGTACACCTAGAAGACTAAATATTAAAAAAAAAAACTAAGATCATGGCATCCGGCCCCATTACTGCATGGCAAATAGAAAGGGAAAAGGTGGAAGTAGTGACAGATTTCCTCTTCTTGGGCTCCAAAATAACTGCAGATGGTGACTGTAGCCATGAAATTAAAAGATTATTGCTTCTTTGCAGGAAAGCAATGACAAACCTAGACAGTGTGTTGAAAAGCAGAGACATTACTCTGCCGACAAAGGTCTTTATAGTCAAGGCTATGGTCTTCCTGGTGGTCACATATGGTTGTGAGAGCTAGACTGTAAAGAAGGCAGAACGCCAAAAAATTGACGCCTTCAAACTGTGGTGCTAGAGAAGACTCCTAAAAGTCCCTTGGACGGCAAGGAGATCAACCCTGAATATTCACTGGAAGGACTGATGCTGACGCTGAAGCTTCAGTATTTTGGTCATCTGATGTGAACAGCCAACTCATTGGAAAAGTCCCTGATGCTGGGAAAAATTGAGGGCAAAAGGAGAAGAGGGCACCAGAGGATGAGATGGCTGGATGGCATCACCGATGCAATGAACATGAACTTGGGCAAACTCTGGGAGATAGTGAGGGACAGTCCATGGGGTCACAAAGAGTCAGACATGACTGGACAAACAACAACACACCTACAAGCCAGCAGTGCACTCTTGGCTACGCATCCAGGGGAGCCTCTTGGATCTTTGTCCAGGTCTATCAGGGGGCATCATGATTATCTAGGTCTTGAAGCTCTTTTTTGTACAGTTCTTCGGTGTATTCTTGCCACCTCTTCTTAATATCTTCTGCTTCTGTTAGGTCCACACCATCTCTGTCCTTTATCGTGCCCATCTTTGCATGAAATGTTCCTTTGGTATCTCTGATTTTCTTGAAGAGATCCCTAGTCTTTCCCATTCTGTTGTTTTCCTCTATTTCTTTGCATTGATCACTGAAGAAGGCTTTCTTATCTCTTCTTGCTATTCTTTGGAACTCTGCATTCAGATGTTTATATCTTTCCTTTTCTCCTTTGCTTTTCGCTTCTCTTCTTTTCACAGCTATTTGTAAGGCCTCCCCAGACAGCCATTTTGCTTTTTTGCATTTCTTTTCCATGGGGATGGTCTTGATCCCTGTCTCCTGTACAATGTCACGAACCTCATTCCATAGTTCATCAGGCACTCTATCTATCAGATCTAGGCCCTTAAATCTATTTCTCACTTCCACTGTATAATCATAAGGGATTTGATTTAGGGCATACCTGAATGGTCTAGTAGTTTTCCCTACTTTCTTCAATTTCAGTCTGAATTTGGCAATAAGGAGTTCATGGTCTGAGCCACAGTCAGCTCCTGGTCTTGTTTTTGCTGATTGTATAGAGCTTCTCCATCTTTGGCTGCAAAGAAGATAATGTGGCAAGAATACACAGAAGAACTGTACAAAAAAGAGCTTCAAGACCTAGATAATCATGATGATGTGATCACTGACCTAGAGCCAGACATCCTGGAATGTGAAGTCAAATGGGCCTTAGAAAGCATCACTACGAACAAAGCTAGTGGAGGTGATGGAATTCCAGTGGAGCTATTCCAAGTCCTGAAAGATGATGCTGTGAAAGTGCTGCACTCAATATGCCAGCAAATTTGGAAAACTCAGCAGTGGCCACAAGATTGGAAAAGGTCAGTTTTCATCCCAATCCCAAAGAAAGGCAATGCCAAGGAGTGCTCAAACTACCGAACAATTGCACTCATCTCACACGCTAGTAAAGTAATGCTCAAAATTCTCCAAGCCAGGCTTCAGCAATATGTGAACCGTGAACTTCCTGATGTTCAAGCTGGTTTTAGAAAAGGCAGAGGAACCAGAGATCAAATTGCCAACATCCGCTGGATCATGGAAAAAGCAAGAGAGTTCCAGAAAAACATCTATTTCTGCTTTATTGACTATGCCAAAGCCTTTGACTGTGTGGATCACAATAAACTATGGAAAATTCTGAAAGAGATGGGAATACCAGACCACCTGATCTGCCTCTTAAGAAATCTGTATGCAGGTCAGGAAGAAACAGTTAGAACTGGTCATGGAACAACGGACTGGTTCCAAATAGGAAAAGGAGTACGTCAAGGCTGTATATTGTCACCATGTTTATTTAACTTATATGCAGAGTACATCATGAGAAATGCTGGACTGGAAGAAACACAAGTTGGAATCAAGATTGCTGGGAGAAATATCAATAACCTCAGATATGCAGATGACACCACCCTTATGGCAGAAAGTGAAGAGGGGCTAAAAAGCCTCTTGATGAAAGTGAAAGTGGAGAGTGAAAGGGTTGGCTTAAAGCTCAACATTCAGAAAACGAAGATCATGGCATCTGGTCCCATCACTGCATGGGAAATAGATGGGGAAAGAGTGGAAACAGTGTCAGACTTTGTTTTTCTGGGCTCCAAAATCACTGCAGATGGTGACTGCAGCCATGAAATTAAAAGACGCTTGCTCCTTGGAAGGAAAGTTATGACCAACCTAGATAGCATATTCAAAAGCAGAGACATTACTTTACCAACAAAGGTTCGCCTAGTCAAGGCTATGGTCTTTCCTGTGGTCATGTATGGATGTGAGAGCTGGACTGTGAAGAAGGCTGAGCGCCGAAGAATTGATGCTTTTGAACTGTGGTGTTGGAGAAGACTCTTGAGAGTCCCTTGGACTGCAAGAAGATCCAACCAGTCCATTCTGAAGGAGATCAATCCTGGAATTTCTTTGGAAGGAATGATGCTAAAGCTGAAACTCCAGTATTTTGGCCACCTCATGCGAAGAGTTGACTCATTGGAGAAGACTCTGATGCTGGGAGGGATTGAGGGCAGGAGGAGAAGGGGACGACAGAGGATGAGATGGCTGGATGGCATCACTGACTTGATGGGTGTGAGTCTGGGTGACCTCCGGGAGCTGGTGATGGACAGGGAGGCCTGGCGTGCTGCGGTTCATGGGGTCGCAAAGAGTCGGACACGACTGAGCGACTGATCTGATCTGATCTCTGATCTGATTAGGGGGCAGGAACAAAGACATTCACGATAGCTTTGGGATAGCAGAGAGTTGGCAACAACTCAGATATGCATCTCTAGAAGAATGGATGAATGTGAGGGATGCTCAGGACAAAGTCTTCTACGGCAGGCAGAAGCAATGGACGAGTCACATGTGTAGAACTTGGAGAGCTCTTCTAAAATGGATGTGTGTGTGGGGGTGCTCAGTTGTGTCTGACTCTTTGGCAGTCCATGGACTACAGCCCCCAGGCTCCTCTGTCCATGGGATTTCCCAGGCAAGAAGACTGGAATGGGTTGCCATTTCCTACTCCTGGGGATGTTCCCACCCCAGATGCATCTCTTGTATCTCCCACATTGGCAGACAGATTCTTTACCATTAAGCCACCTGGGAAGCCCTTATAATGGATAGTTGAATTTAAAATGTTAGAGCATGTGATCTATAGCCCAGTACCATTAATGTAAATCGAAGTACACTACATAAGATAACTCTTCATGTTTTTCAAGGATATACACTGAATAGAGGAGAGGGGCTGCCTATGGCAAGAGAAAGGGATGTGAGGGAAGCAGAGAGTAAATTCAGAGGGGCCTTCCCTGGATTGATGATGGCAGTGGACCATGAACTGAGCTTCACAATCAGGTCTGCTCCTGAGAGCACAAACAAACGAACAAAAAGCAGTTGGCCTGCAACAGTTCAGGGTAGGTGTGGGGCAAGGACAGTGGGGAGCCTGGCGTGCTGCAGTCCATGGGACCACAAAGAGTCGGACACGACTTAGAGACCAAGCAACAGCAAGGACGACAGGGTGGGGCTGGATGGTGGTGGGTTTTGGTTTTAACAGGCCGCTTCAGGCTTCATTCCAGCAGAACACAGCTCCCAGCGTCTAGGTAGGCTAGGGATATGTTATCTCCCACGTGCTGCCTGAGGTCAGAGTCCACCGTTTGCTCATTTCCAGACTCTCTGCAGTGTCCAGCTCAAGGCGGACTCTCAATATGTCGCTGGGGAGGGCTTGACTGGCTCAGGAAAGCACGTCAGGATTCACTCATGTTCTTGTTTTGTAATTGAAAGCACAGGGAGCCAGCTCACCCTCGCCCCGACCCGAAGGAGGAGGTGCGGGGGGAGCACGGCAAATCAGAGGGAGAGATGCGTCCAGGGGGGGGAGGGGGGAGCCCTGCTTTGGGGAGGCTTGGTCTGCGGTGCCCTGGTGAGGGCCAGCCATCTGTGTCACTACCAATTAAGCAGTGAAATATCTGTAGTGGGAAAAAAAAAATCAATTGCTCGCTGACTCCTGCAATCTCGTTGTGGAGGAGAGGTGATAATTACCCTCCGCTTTGGTCTCGGAGGCCCGGCTTGACATTCCGATCCATGGGCGGCATGAGGCCCACGAAAACTAGCTCCCTACTCCCGCCCAGCGTTTAATGTGCCACGTGGTCCTCTGGGTCAAACCTGACTTCAAGGCTCCTGGTATAAATGGAAAATTGGGTTTTAAAAGAGGGACGTGGATTTCGTCAAGAGGGAAAAGTCATTCCTTCTTCCCGGCAGGCTCCCAGCCTTCTTTACCTGGTTACCCACTGATGCGCAGCACCTGGGGGGAGAGGTTAATTCGAGGCAGCAGGAGTTTCTAGACGCTGTTGCAGGCGGCAGCAAAGAGGCTCTGATGCTGTAATACTTCTCATCGGGCACTTGGTTAGCTGTCTCCTCCTTTGATATCTGGCCTCAGTGGTGGGGCAGGGAAGCAGGGTGTGTTAGGGAGCCTCAGAATTCCCCTCCATCTGTCATTTACCTTTAATTAAACTGCCAGCTTTTCAGATTCTCTTCCTGGATGCCTTAATCACCATTAGATTAACAAAATGAAGGGAAAGGACTCCACCTGCAATGCGCACTCCACACGGCTCTGCTCAAGACAGCAGGGACTGGGGCCCCTGGGTGTGTTGGGATGACCTGATCTGGATGCCCACCGCACTGGCGGTCTCTCTCACAGGCCAGGCCATGCTCACTGGCCTGCCCTGGAGGCACTTCCAAAATCAACATCCTCTCGGTCACCCTGGCCAGAAGCCTGAATCTACTGGCTTCCTCCCTCCTTCCTCCCTGTGACCGAATCTGATCGCGACCAAGTCCAACAGGTCCTGCCTCCTCTGTGCACCTCCTCTGGGTCAGCTCCTTTCTGCTCTCACTGCACGGCTGTCCTCACTTGGCACCCCCTTGTTTTAATGTTTATTTTTATTTATTTGGCTGTGCTGGGTCTTAGCTGCGGCCTGTGGGATCTTAGCTGCCTGGCCAGGAATCGAACTTAGGCCCTCTGCTTTGGGAGCATGGAGTCTTAGCTACTATGCTATGCTATGCTATGCTAAGTCACTTCAGTCGTGTCCGACTCTGTGTGACCCCATAGACGGCAGCCCACCAGGCTCCCCCGTCCCTGGGAATCTCCAGGCAAAAATACTGGAGTGGGTTGCCATTTCCTTCTCCAATGCATGAAAGTGAAAAGAGAAAGCGAAGTCGCTCAGTCGTGTCTGACTCCCAGCGACCCCATGGACTGCAGCCCACCAGGCTCCACCGTCCATGGGATTTTCCAGGCAAAAGTACTGGAGTGGGGTGCCATTGCCTGCTCCAGTCTTAGCTATTGGACCACAGCAAAGTAGTCCCCCCTCTCATTTCTTAGTCAACTTCTGGGATAGTTTCCTAATTAGTCTTGCCTTTTCCATCGCTGTGCTCCAATTGTTTCTCCATACCAGTGACACTCCCCCTGCCCCCAAGCAACAGACTGATGAAGTGGTGGGTCCTACAGTCAAACTCCTTAACTTGGTATTGAAGGACCTTATGATGGCCCCTTTCTCCTCCCCAGCTTCATCTTGGACAGTCTCACGTCTGCCCCCTGCTTTCAGCTATGCAAGATGACCTGCAGTTACCCTAACACAGGGTTTCTCTACAGTGGCACTTCTGGGCACAGTATTTCTTGCTGTGGGGGGGGGGGGAGGGTGCCAGGGTGGGAGGCGGGGCATGCTGTCCTGTGCATTGCAGAATGTTTAGTAGCAAGCCAGTAGCATCACCCAAAATGGTGACAACCAAAAACGCCTATAGATACAGATAAATGTCTCCTGAGGACAAAATTGCCTCACCCTCTCGACCCCCACCTTTGAGAACCACTACACATAACAGGTAGTTTCCAGTTCTCCTGTTCCTTCCCCTCCCGTACTCCTGTGAAACATCTATGCATCTTTCAAGACCCAGGCAAGAATTTCCTGAACGCTCCCCACTCCCTGCTTCCTGCCCACATTGTGTCCTGGGCAAACAACAGAGGTCCTTGACATTTTATTGTAACATCTGCTCAATGGCTCTGTTCTTTACTGGGCTGTGGGCTCCCGGATGATAGGGGCCATCTGATTTATCTCGAAATCTCCACCCTGAGGGGACATCTCAACAGTCAGTTCTCCATGACTGTGGAATGAATGTCTAAATGGAGGGTGTTTCATGTCCACTGTTTTATTTGTGGGGTGTGGACCTAGCTTTGTGGTTATCTCTTTAATATCATTAATGACTATAGACACTGTGGTGGAGGGAGAAAAAAAAAAAAGAATGCTGAGCAGGATTCTTGGTTAGATCATCTTGCTGGAAGGCAGAGTTGGAGTTCCTCAAGGGCACAGAGGAGGGAAAAGAAATGGGTGCCTTCTGGGACTGCTGCCTGAACGCCGGTCCCAGGTCTGTCTGCCTCCACTCCACCTACCCAAGGTCTCAATGGAGCAGCCAGCCGGTGAGTGGGGACAGTACTCAACCAAGGGGTAAAAGTCCACATCAAGGACATCTGGGGGCAGAGGTGCCCCCAGCACGTACCGCCAGCACCTCTGTGCAGATTACGAAAGGTACCCGTCCTCCCTGTGGTGGAAGCAAGCTAGTAAACAGAGCATGGGCTACAAGTCAGCCCCAAAAGCCGCCGAGGCCCAGGGTAGCGCACAGGCAGCATGTCTGCCTGTGGCCCCCGCACTGGACATTCCAGACGTGCAGCACCTCAGAGCTAGGAGGAAATAGAACGGAGCCCAGCCCCGAGCTTAAGTTTCCCAGCTGGGTCTTTGGCAGAGGCGGGACGGAAGCCCAGGCTTCTGACCCCAGTCCAGCGCTGTCACCCCCAGATGATGCGGTCAGGGCAGGCTCTAGGGAGATCTGCTCTGACTAGTACCCGAGGTCCCCCTTGATCATACAAAACCAGGGTGCACACATAGAGCCGGACAATACCACCCTCTCCTTCATTGGTTTCCCCAGGCCTGTTGACGTGCAGCCTAGGCACTGGGGTGGGTGTGGTTGCCACCACTGTGACATAGATCCGCCCATCTCACTGAGCTCCACGGTGGAGAAAGAGTAAGAGGCCACAGCTCAAGCATGCTCCTTGCAAGGATGTACTGGTCACTTTTCCCTGGGGAGGAAGGGAGGGAGCCCACCGAGGCACAGGGGCAGTCCCAGTCCCCAAGGGTCCACTGATGACCCATGTGAGCCTGGGGCCTGACTTTTACCTTCCATGTCTGCCCTGCCTGCCTCCTAGGGCTGTTGGGAGGTTCAGATGAGATCATTCCTACAAAATTCCATGAAAAAGCCATATGGTTATGAGGGGCAATCACCAGATAGGGTTGTTGTTGTCTAGTCACTCAGTCATGCCCAACTCTGCGACCCCATGGACTGCACACCAGGCTTCCCTGTCCTTCACCATCTCCTGGAGTTTGCTCTGACTCATATCCATTGAGTCGGTGATGCCAACCAACCATCTCATCCTCTGTCACCCCCTTCTCCTCCTGCTCTCAATCCCAGCATCAGGGCCTTTTCCAATGAATGGGGCCAGCTGCCCACACCTCCAGCCCAAAGGTGCCTTGGGGTAGGAAGGGCAGCAGGTGGGCAGACTGGTCAGCTGCTGCCTCCGGGGAGGGCCATCTGTCTGGCAGTCCAGGGGAGTCAGTTCTGGGGGGACCGTCCAGCATCCGGCTCAGACAGCACAGCTGTGTGGAGCACCTTCTCTGATTTGCCCAGGGAGCCATCAATGTTTCCAGAGCACTGGCTGTCACACTGGAGCATGTAAAGAGCATCACTCGGTGTGTGGCTGGGTGAGGTGCACCCGCTGGGTGAGCAGATTCCAGGGCCCCATCCTCAGCAGGCCCATGAAAGTACATTTTAACAGCACCCCCACCCCACCCCTACCCCGCCCGCCTCAGGTGACCCGAATGCAGGTGGAGGATGGATTATGCTTGAAGTAATGGCAGCTACGTGGAAGAGAATCTATTCTTTGGAAGCAGAAGGTCTCACTGGTTGTGTGATCTTGAGTGAGTCACTTAATTTAAGCCGCAGTTTCCTCATTTTAAAATGGAGAGGTGGTCACTTCACAGGGTTGCTCTGAGTTTTAAATGAGATAACGCAGCAGCACAAGGAGCACAGAGCCTGGCCTGCTCTGAGTAGAGGGTCCACGCTGGCAGCCCCTTCTCTCCTCTGAAGGAACTCAGAACAAAGGGGCCCCACTTGGGAGGCGGCCGGGCCAGCAGTGGGGGCACATTCTCCCAAGGAGCCAGGCGTGCAGAGCTGCCCGCTGGCCCCAGACATCATGGCGGAGATGTTTTCCTCTGCTCGATACCACGTCCAGCAGAGCCGGCCCAAGGTGGTGATGAAAGCCCAGGCAGCTACACTTCCAGGAGTCAGAACATGAACTGATGGGGGGGAAGGGCAGCTCAATCAAGGGGCGAGTGAGTCTGTACAGCACACAGTCCTTCGAGCGAAGCTGGGAGCCTGCCCTACCTCACCAAGCAGGAAACACACCTCTAGGAAAACGGTGGCCCTGGGAGTTCCCGGCGGGAGTCCAGTGGTTAGGACTCCTGCTGGGGGTCCGCGGTTCAATTCCTGGTTGGAGAACTAAGAAGTCTTCAAGGCACATGGCATTGTCAAAAAAACCAAAAAAGCCTGCTGTCCCAGTGAAGAGCACCTCCAGGCGGGGCTCGGGACCCAACCGGCCGCTGTCCCAGTGGAGAGCACCTCCAGGTGGGGCTCGGGACCCAACCGGCCGCTGCTGAGCGCACCGCAGACTTTCTTTTGTCATGAAGGCTGCAACAGGCCCCATCCAATTTCTGCCTCGGTGGGATGTGAACAACCGGACGAGAAAGCTTTACCTTAAGCATTCTGGGTGAGCTCCCTGGGGTGAGAGAGGAGAGGAGAGCTCAGGAGAGGAGGTCCGCACAGCCACACAGGGGACACTCACAGACACCTTGCATCCTCCACCCCCTGGGCTCTAGATTCATTTCTCGAAATCCCCACAGTCCAGGAGCAACCTGGAGCAAGTGGAGGAAGGGCAGACTAGACTCGGAGGTCCCACAGAGGTGGTGAGACAGCAGGCGTTGCTTGTCTGCTGGGAACTCTTCCTAAAGTGAGGCTGCCTCACGGTTCTTGTGAGGCCAGGCGCGAGCGAGGGGCTCAGCGTCAACTCCATAGGAGAACGAGCTTCCAGCAGCCTTCCACTCTTGGCAGGTGGAGCCAGCAACCCCACCCAAACTATGCTGCTGCCCGGCCCAAACCCTTGGCCTGATGTCAGCCTCGCCACAGCCCCTCCGTGTGCTTCTTGCCCACTTGCTTCCTTGATAACAACCTCCTCTGCCTTCTCCAGGCACACCCCGCCGGCTCCAGCCCTGGTGCCTTCATTCACCCTGTCACCTGCCTTCTCCCTGTGGGAACAGGAATGCCCTTTTTGTGTCGAGGTCCTTGTTTCCCTCTTCCTGGGCCGTCCCAGGTTCATTCTGGGTCCCGGGTCCCCAGGTCCCAGGGCCGTGTGTGCCTCTCCCAGGAGGCCTGTGGGCTCAGGCCTGGGTCTGTCTGCGCGCATGGACAGAGACCTGATGGGCCGTGCCACACGGGCAGCACGGGTCTAAACAGAGTACCCCCACAGTAGGGATCTTCCCTCGAGGGGCCTGACGAAGCAGACTGGACCAGAGCCCTGGCCCATGGAGAGGGCAGAGCCAAGACCTCTGGGGTGGTATTCTCAGCCTGGAGGCCGGGTGTCTGGGCTTTGTCCCCTGAGGATTCCCAGCTGTCTGCGGCCATGTTACTTTGTTCCAGGCTCACTAATTAGACATCATTAAACACCAGGCTCCCTCCTGCACTGCCAGCCAGGCCCCTTGCTCTCGCAGACTCCCCGGCCTCTGGGCCAGCTCTGTTCCCGACTCTACTGTGCGCCACTGGGGCTCACTCCCGGTCCATCTGAGCCTTACGAGGTGCTCTTGACACTCATTCCCCAAATGAGGTGGATGAAGGGGTGATGGAAAGGAGACTTGGGCTGGGTCTCCGGAGACAGAAAACAGACTGTGCCTGTGTGAGCAAGGTCAACTAATTCAGCCGCAAAGCAGCATATGTGATCCACCAGGGAGTACGCAGAGCAGTTCTTTTTAAGATCCTAGGCCAGCTTTTCACTGCCCCACGGCACGCTTCTGGGATGACTTTCCCTGCTCTAAGTCGGTGTTAATTAGTGAAAATTATCTAATGCAAGCTCATTTAACATTAGCTTAAAGCTAAACATAATTAGGAAGATAAATCAGCTGCTAAAAAAAAATCCAATGAAGATACACAGATGATTTTTAGGATCAGCTGCTGGTTTGGGTTACTGGCCTGGAGGTCTGAGCATCACACAGTATGTGGGGAAGGCAGTACTCCAAGAAGTACCTTCAAGCTATTTCTTGATTGATCCATCAGGGCAAGATAACTGGAGTTGGCAGTCTGCCCGGGAGGTTCTGCGAGGTGGTCAAGCTAACCTGGTGGCCACTGCCAGGTAGTGAAGCTTCCTGGGAGGGCTTCCCCAGAGGCAAGTGGAGGGTGTGGGGAGCAGGGGAAGGCAGTCAGGAGGAGCTGGGTGATGGGAATAGTGTGAATCTGTGCACTCCCAGGCCTCTGGTCTTGCATACCCTGCCCTCTGCCCACCCGCCCTTCTATACTGGCTGCTGCAGCTGGCCATTCCCAAGAGTTCTCTGTGCCCCTGGAGCTCAGTGAGACTCAGGCTCATCTCAGTTCCCATTCGGCTTCACTATTTACCCACTGCCGTGAGACAAGGGAAAGGCAGGTTCAACCCCTGGGTCGGGAAGATGCCCTGGAGGAGGAAATGGCAACCCACTCCAGGATCCTGCCTGGAAAATCCCATGGACTGAGGAGCGTGGGGAACTACAATCCAAGGTGTCGCAGAGTTGGACACAACTGACTGACTAAGCATGTGTGACTTTATGCTCAGTGGCTCAGCTCTGTCCAACTCTTTGTAACCCCATGGATTGTAGTCCTGCAGGCTCTTCTGTCCGTGGGATTTTCCAGGCAAGAATACTGGAGTGGGTTGCCATTTCCTACTTCGTGTGTGACCTTATCATCTGTAAAAACTAAAGTTCCTGGATTGTCATGAAGGTTAAATGAAATTATATATTTCAAAAGGGCTAGTGTGGTCTGGTATTCAAGAACTCAACAGTTTATGGCTTCCCAGGTGACTCAGTGGGTAAAGAATCTGCCTGCAATGCAGAAGACAAGGGTTCGATCCCTGGGTTGGGGAGATCCCCTGGCGAGTTCAGTTCAGTCGCTCAGTCGTGTCCAACTCTGCGACCCCAGACATGCCAGGCCTCCCTGTCCATCACCAACTCCCAGAGTTTACCCAAATCCATGTCCATCGAGTTGGTGATGCCATCCAACCATCTCATCCTCTGTCGTCCCCTTCTCCTCCCGCCCTCAATCTTTCCCAGCATCAGGGTCTTTTCCAATGAGTCAGCTCTTCGCATCAGGTGGCCAAAGTACTGGAGTTTCAGCTTCAACATCAGTCCTTCCAATGAACACCCAGGACTGATCTCCTTTAGGATGGACTGGTTGGATCTCCTTGCAGTTCAAGGGACTCTCAAGAGTCTTCTCCAACACCACAGTTCAAAAGCACCAATTCTTCGGTGCTCAGCTTTCTTCACAGTCCAACTCTCACATCCATACATGACCACTGGAAAAACCATAGCCTTGACTAGACGGACCTTTGTTGGCAAAGTAATGTCTCTGCTTTTCAATATGCTGTCTAGGTTGCTCATAACTTTCCTTCCAGGGAGTAAGGGCATGGCGAGTACTCTTGCCTGGAGAATCCCATGGCCAGAGGAGCCTGGTGGGCTACAGTCCATGGGGTCGCAAAGAGTCAGACACGACTGAGATGACTGAGCACACACACAACAGTTAATGGCTGTCACTACCCTCCTCCCCCTGTCCTGCGTTCATTTCCTTTCTCAGGGCGCACGTTTTATGAGTCTGTGTATTTCTGTGTATTTCTGGAATGTGGCGCATGCCAGGTGCTCAGTGAAACCTGGAGAGTGAACAAGCAAATGCGGGGAAGGGAACCCATACTCACAGTTGGTCCTCGAAGACCCAGAGAGAGGTGGAGAGCCCTGGTCTCCGCCCTGCCCCCACCTTCTGCTGACTCACTGCTAGGACACAGAACAGGAAAGAGCTTTTATCTGGAGCCTCCCCCAGGCCCCACCAGGGCCGTGAAAGGCCCAACAGGGTGACCACTGGACAAGCTGGGTCAGGGTGAGTTAACAGATTATTGGAAACTTGGGCCAGAGAGACCACTAACTAGAAAAGCCACTGGGTCTTGTCTTGGGCTAAGATTCTGGGGTCATTAGCAAGTTCACGGACTCCACGAATTTCAGAGGAGGAAAAGGAAAACAGGGGCAGGCAGAGGACCAGCTACGGCTGACTGGTCATGGCCCCTGGGGAGGAGGTGTGGTGGGAGGGTAGCGGAGGGGCTGGGATCACTAGAGTGACTCAGCCTGCGGTGGGGGGTGGTCAGGACAGCACCAGAACAGAGGCAGGCGGTCAGCCAGGACCTGCCCCAGCTCATGGTCTTCTGCCCTGCTCCTCTCTCCACCCAGACTGGAAGCCTGCCCCAGAACAGGCTCTGCCCTGTACACTCGGAGGAGAGGGTGGTGGATTTGACTACCAGCCAAGGCAAAGCAGTGAGGTAGCATCCTGATGGGGTGGTGTGGGGGTGGGGTTGCTGGCTGGGACTCCCATCAAGGTCTCAGTTTGACTGTGAGGACCCAAGTCCAAGGAGGGGGTCAGAAAGTGGCCAGTAAGAAGTCCCTGGAGACCAGGTCTAATCTCTAGTTGGGGAACTAAGATCTCACATGCCTCGAGGTGACTGAGCCTACTTGCCAAAAACAAAGAGCCTGTATGCCGCAACCAAGACCTGAAAATAGCCAAAAATACATTAGGAAAAAAAAAAAAAAAAAAAAATGGGTCCCTGGGAGGGAACTGTCTGGTGGTCCAGTGGTTAGAACTCAGCGCTCTCACTGTTAAAAGACGTGGGTTTGATCCCTGGTCAAGGAGCGAAGATCCCACAATCGACATGGTTTGGACAAACTAAATAAACAGGTCCCTGGGCACTGCCCACACCAGCTTCCTGACGACGCACCCTGTCCCAGTGCCACAGGCAGCAAGAATCTTCCTCTCTCCTACTCCCACCAAAGTAATCCCGTTCTTGTTTGTTTCCAGAACCAGTTGGTGAGCTTCCCAGAGCCTGGGTGGCAACAAACATGCTTAGCATCTGGGGTTTCAGTGGGAAGAGGTGGCCATGGGGACAAACCCCAGAAGCAACTGCGTGTGTAGCAGAAGGACACAAGCCTTGAGCTCAGACCTAGGTGAATCCCAGCTAGGCTCTTTGCAGCTCTATGGCCTCCAGCTTTCCCTGAGCCTCTGGGAAAGCCCCTTTCCCTGTGCCAGGTGCTGAGGACTCGATTAATTAAAGGAAATAACACGCAGAGCACCTATCTTTCAACAATGTTAGCCCCTCTTAACATAAAACCCTTTTATCTGCATTTCTCACTCTTTTCAAAATGCTGTCTCAGAGTCTTGCATTAGAGTCTCAGAGCAATCATATGAAAGTAAGCGAGAAGAATTATTCCCACTTTACAGATGCAGAGGTAAAGGCCGAGCCAATGTCAAATTATTTGCCCAAGGTCAACTGCTGGCAGAGGAAAGAGACAACCAGGGCAAGAACGAGGCTGCCAACCGTGTACCCCTTCCCCTGGTGTTGCCCTGGCCTCCTGAGACCAGTGTCCAGCAAAACTGGCTATGCCACCAGAAGCCCAAGAAGTCATGAAGAAGGCACGCCCCTATTGAGGCCCCATCTTCTATTTGTGATCCCCCTGGGAGATACCCATCTTCAGAGTTTCAGGGACCTAAAGTGTCAGATTTCAGAGGAACCAAGCCTCTCCAAAGACAGAAACACAGCCTGTCCCATGCCTCACCCACCCCACCGCCGTGTCCCCATGCCACCTGTGCAGGCTCTAGTTCTTGAGAAGTCTTTACGGACTGATCTCAGGCTCCCTGAATTGGCTCTTCCAGGTGATTCTGGGAGGGGAATGCCCTCGGGGATCCCCGGTTCAGGGCACCGGTGGGGGATCCTACAGAAGAAGCCTGGTTGAGAACTTGGCTGCCACAGCCCTGCAGGAGAGCTGCTCTGACAAACAGCCACCAAATCAAGGCCAGAAGAGAAGTGTGGGGCTGGGGGGAGGGGAGGGCCGTTGGTGCTGCTCCTCTGATGAGAGGAGGAAACAGGAAGCACACCTGCACGGGGCCTCCGACCTGAAGACAGAAGCAACCCTGGCTGCCTGAACTCTGATCTCCTGGCCTGATCTCCCGGCTGGCAGCACGGAGTCCTGGGAGGAAGCCCAGCCACGCTTCCCTCCCAGCTCCGAAAGGGGACTTGTACCATACTTTCTCGGTATCCTCAGCTTTCACACTGTTTCTTCCCTGTTTTTCAAAACCATCTGAAATCTAGGTAATATCCTCCAACTGTGCAGGTCAGAAGTCCCAGGGAGGCAAGTGATTCAACCCAAAGTTAGTAAGTAGACAGATCAGGGCAGAAACCAAGACCGTTCAGCTTCAGAGCCCATTCTTTGTCCCTGACGTGAAGCTGGGTCTCTGTTGCTACCAGGATCAGTGATGGAGCATAAAGGAGAGAGACTCAAAACTCAGTAGCCACAGCACCCAGGGCTTGGCAGAGATGCCGAACAGGCCCAGACAAGATCCTGGAAGGGCTGTGAGGTGCTCGGTCCCTGGAACTGCAGCTGGGTCATTACCAGCCTTGAGGGGGCAAAGACTCTGGAACTGCTCTGAGCCTCGGAAATAATGCCCACGTGGAATGGTCTGCAGCGGGAAGAAGGGTTAGGCGGGCATATGGTGTGTATTGGACCGCAGGTCACAGGCTGCTCTGAGAGGCCTTCTCTTGTTCTGCACAGCACAGGCTTTATTTTATTAACATTTATTTCTTTGGCTGTGCTGGGTCTTAAATTACAGACTTGCGAACTCTTAGTTGCCACATGTGGGAACCAGTTCCCTGACCAGGGATGGAACCCGGGTCCCTTGTCTTGGGGGCTCAGAGTCTAAGCCACTGGACCACTGGGGAAGTCCTCCTGAATCAGGCTTTTAAAAGGCAGCTCAGGAGCTCTAGCTAAAACCTCTGCCATGGAAGGGAAGGAGAACAGGGAAAGGTATTAGGGAGAATTGGGACCAGCTCTCAAATAAGGCAGCAACGTGGCTAATGAATGTATCATCAGACCCAAATTTCACAAACCAGCAATATTTAAGTCCATATACATGTAAACTGCGTTTTTGTTTCCTCTCTCTTTCTTTTCTCTGTTCATTGTCTATATCCCAGTGCCCAGCACGGTGCCTGGTCCAAAGAAGATGCTGTGTACTATTTGCTGGATGTACCTGAACGAGAAAGAGCTGATAGAAGCCAATGGAGGAAGACAGTGGCAAAGGCAGCCACTCGCCAAGCTGAGCCTCCTGGAAGTGAGCCATACCTCCTGGGCACTGTACCCAGCAGCTCTCGCCTATCGGCTACCCAGACCTCTAAGCAAGCCTGCTCACCTGGCCAACCGCACCTTCTGCTCTGGGGCCCTTCCCCAAAGGGCTCTGCGTCCCCCCCAGTTCAGAGCACTCTTCCCTCCGCTGCCAGGTGGCTTGTTATGAGGAGGATTAACGGAGACCCTTAGCAATGCACAGTTCAACTGGAGACTCTCCAGACTTCCCTAGAGGGATGGAGAGGGGCTGGGGGCCAGTGGGAGATAGTCTCCAATCAGTTAAACAAACCACTGGTCACCTGTTCTGTGATTTGCTATTTTGTGCTGCTGGGGCTCCACAAAGACAATGGAGGGGGTGTAGGAAGGAAGTCCCAGCTCTTCCAAAGCTTTTGGTCTCCAAGGCTCTCCTCAAGCGAGCCCTGTGCCAGGCACACAGGTGGCACAAACAAGGAGCCATGTCTGGGAACAAAAAGTCACTTTTGGATTGAAAACTTGATCGAGTGCCAAGGAAGCGGCAGCCTCTGAGCCAGGCCCTGAAGGCAGGGGACAAACCACGGACAGGCAGAGATGGGGGTACAGCCAGGCCTGCTCCCCACACCCCTCTGCCTCCCATCAACCAGGTGGGCCTGCCCCTCCCGGTTGCCACCGGAACAGAGAGGAGCGGCTTTGGTTCATCAAAGCTGCCTGGCCCTGCATCCCGCCCTCTCCAGGGTTGGGTTTATGTTTATGTAGGGTCACTGGGAGTTCTGATCACTAGACCTGGGGGAGCTGTCATCCCCTCTTCTGAAACCAAGTCATCACATCTTTCTGGACCTCAGAGGTTGCCCCTGGGAAAGGAGACATTACTGACATGGTTACTGAGGTTCAGAGGAAATGCTGTGGGAGGGGCTTGTGGTGAGCAACCAGGGGCCAGGTAGCTGGTACCTTGGAGTGTGGGGCCCAGGAAGGCAGGGGCCAAGGGTCAGTCTTCGAGGTGGTTAAGCTTTCCTGCTCCCAAGGCATAGGCAGGACTCTCTAAACCCATCCAGTAGCCTCAAAAATGGGTGCCGCTGGTCAGAAGGGGAGCCGGGGTGCCAAGAAGGGTGGATGCACCGTGCAGTCTCATCCTGTCTGCTGCGCTCAGACTCGCCCTCAGACAGGCGGCAGCATCAGAGGCCCACCCCTCACATGGCTCGGGGGCTGGGTTAGGGCCCCCGCCACGCCTTCTGCCAAGCACTCATCAGTCTGTATTAAAACGATGGTTTAGTAGACTGTTAGGCCATTTAAGAGCAGAGGTGTGTTTTATATGTCTGTTTTCTACTAAAGTGCTTAGGACACCTTGAAATATTTGTCCAACGAACCAACTCACTATCCGTCCTAACTGCAGTTGTTTGGTCCTCTCAGCTCTGCCCTTGTGAATATGAACCAACCATTTCCCTGTCTTCACGTGGTCTGGCTTTAAGTCCAGGCCCCCTTCCCCACTCCCTGGGTTACAGTGGTCATAAGCAGCCCAAGTGGCAGCAACCTCCTTGGTCCTCTCTGCCAGCGGGAAACAGGCCATGAGCTCACTTCCGGGTCCCAGAAGGCACCCTTTCCGCCTGTACTTTGTTAAAAAATTTTTTCTTTAATTAATTAATTTGACTGCACCAGGTCTTAGTTGCTGCATGTGAGATCTCCAGTTGTAACATGTAGGATCTAGTTCCCTCACCAGGGATGGAACCCGGGCCCCTGCACTGGGAGAGCAGAGTTTTAGCCACTGGACCACCAGGGAAGTCCTGGCCTGTACTTCAAGCAAAGTACATCATTCAGTGAACCCTAAAAATAGCAAATCACGGAACAGGTATTAAAACAGCAGGAAAATACCCCACGCCACAAGGAAACAAGGCTGAATGTCTGAACACCGGTGCAGTCAGGATGGCGTTCTGCCATTTGCAGAGGCCCAGTGAGCAGATAACTTGAGACTGACCAACTCAAAGGCCTCCTCCCATTCCACGTGGTCCCCCTCCACCCTGGCTGGGCTGTTTCCCCACTGGCCACCACTTTCTGCCCCTCCTCCCCATGCCCAGTCATATTTTCAAAGTGTCCTTTAATCAGGCTCCTTTCTCCACATCCCTGAGGCTAGAAGCAGGCTTAAAGCTCTTGCTGGTCTGTGCCTGTGGGCAAGTCATAGCCACTCCCCTTGAGCCTCTGTTTCCTGTTCGTCCCTGAGGAATAAAAATGACAGCCCCTCATGAAGGTATTGAGGATTAAACAAAATAAAATCCTCTGGTGCCCAGTTGGACCTGTGGATTATGTCCTTCTGCCGCTCCCCAACCATATCTGCAACTGTCCCCTGCACCTCTGCACATACATCATCTTGGTCCATCCCACCCACCCTCACAGCAGCCAGACTCTCCTTGGAGACAAGGAAATTCCCTCCCTCAGGGTGAAAAGGATGGGGAAGGCTGTAGCATAATAGTCATGGAGGGTGCCCCGTGCCAGTTGGCTGAGGGTGCGTGGGGTTAGGGGGTAGGGACAGGCAAAGGTCAGAAGGTGTAGCCTTCAGAGTAGAAACTGGGGCTCTGGGTGTTTCCAGGACCAACCACATGACCTTTGGGCAAGCCCCTTTCCTTCTCTGTGCCTCAGTTTCCTCGCCTGTGAAAGAGGGTCAAATTTTGCCCTGCCTGCCCTTCACAAGATCTTTGGGAAGAAGGTGCCGCATGCAGGTGACTGGTCATGATTAAGTCAAGGTCCAGAGAGTCTGAGGGTTTGGGGCACAGACAGCGCCAGAAGCTGCTTCTCCCTGGGGCGGGGGGTGGTCACCTGCTTTGGACCCAGTTTTAGGACCCCTGAACCAGGGCCCCCCCATACTCAGCTGTCACCACAATAGCTCTTCCCTCCTGTCATTCAAAGCTGCTTGCTGTTCTGGAGCACAAAGCTTTCTCTCCTGAGTCTCTTAAGGAGAAACAAGAGTTTCTTAAGTTTCCTCTTCCTCCATTCTGGTTTCCTCTCTCCCTTTTCAACCCTGCAATTTACCTCCTTTGGGAAGCCCTCCCAGATTGGGCATATCCAGCCTCAAAATCTGTTTTCCTTACAGCATACCCTCTCAGCAGCATTTAACTCTTGGAGGGCAAAGGCCACAGCTCATATCTTTCTATGGCTAGTGCCTGGAACTCAGGAAATAATAACTGGTTTAATATGTAAATACTGGATCAGTTCACAGTTGTTAAAGTTTCTGTTGTTAAATATTTAAAGAGTTCAGAACACTCCACTACCTAGGAGACTCCCAACATCCCACATGGGACTAGAGGTCCCAGTGGGCAGGGCTCTGTCTCTCCCTTCTTGTAACCTGTTGCCCAGGTGTGATCAGGCTAGTTCCATTCAAGATCCTTCATTTAATCTGTTGCATCATCAACAGCACTGTGGTTAAGAGGAACCACTTCCTCTTGAGTTGGCTTGGCAAGTGACTTAACTGTTTTGAGTCCCAAAATAAGGAAAATACCCATCTCACTCGGTAGTTGTGAAAATCATTAGCACCCTGGCTGGCACACATTAAGCACTCATAAATCAAGGCTTATTAGTGTTACATCGTAGGACTTGACCCCTGACCCCAGCTCCAGCCTGCTACACAGTATTGTCGCCCACATCCTTTCTCCTCCTCTGTTCAAACTTGCCTTTCTCTTCTGCAGAAGGCAATAGACAAAAGAACTCTCAGGCAGACAAGCTGGGATTCTTTAGAGAGGGAGGGTGGAAACACAGACTGTGAAAACTTAACCCTTCCTTCTAGCAGCCAATCTAGCCAACCACCTGCATCATGCATTCCAGAAGAGGAGCCCCACCACTGGTGTCTCAAGTTCAGCCTCCAGGGGTAACAGGACTCCAACCACTGTCCTTGAGTTGAATTAGAACGGTGAACCCAAGCCACTTCTGTTGTATATTCTGAACTGGGTTCCAAAGGCTGCTGATGTCTCATAAGAAATCTCAATGTAGGGGAACCAGACTTAGCAAATAAAAACACAGAATGGCCTCATTAAATCTGATTTTCAGATAAACAGTGAATGACTTTTTAACATCAGTATGTTTCATGCAATATTTGAATCATACTGTATAATGCTAAAAAATTTCTTGTTATTCTGGAATTCAAAGTTAACAGGACATCTCATATTTTATCTGGAAACTGCCCAACGAATTAGTGGCCCCACCAGTATTCTAACCAGCGACTCTGCAAACGTCCCCATCCTTTCAATGCCCAGGCAGAGTAAGTAGATGGGATTAAGTAGGAGCTTTTTCCCTGACCTGCTGAGTTTAGGGAGCTGCCCTGTCAAAGTGCCCAGCACAGCGTCAGGCACAGAGAAGGTGGTCAAGAAACATCCTTCATTTATTCCAGGCTGCTTGAGCCCTAGTGCTGGGCACAGAGCCAGTGTGAATGCTAGGGGCCAGGCCAGCTTTGACTCTGGGTGGGGGTGCCTCCTAGGAGCAATGTGGCTGGGGTAGGGGTGGGGAGGCCACACTACACTTCCTGCAATTGCCTGAGGATCAAATGAGAAAATGACCAGAGACAAGTTTTGTTAAATCCCTGGGAAGCACACAGGTTATTATCAAGACCTTTGAGTGGCCCACTTTACCACAGGGCTCCACAGGCCCCACTCCTGCCTAGAGAGAGAAACCAGACAGGCACATAGACGCGCAGAGCAGAGGGAAGCCAGCGCCGCTGGACACTGTAAAAATGACAAGCAACTGTCCAACACCTTGTCATTCACCACACACATCCATGCTCTCCTCTGCAGCCCCACGGTGGACTTCTGCGCCCCTTTTCCTGAAGGTGCTCAGGGCTGCTAGCCCCAGGCCTTGCCTCGAAGGTGGGGGGCGGGGGACCTGGTCCTAGGGGCCTGTTGTGGGGGTCCCCATCAGTGTGCGTGGCCGGGGCAGGGGCGGGGGCCTACCTTCTGGGCCTGTTGGATCATCTGCCTGACCAGCTGCTTCAGATGGGGCGCCTTCTCGTCCTTGGGGGGGTGGGTGAAGAGGGTGACGCGGCTCACGCCGCGGTAGAAGCCCGCGTCGGTCCAGCCCAGGTCCAGCGGGGGCACCTCGGTGTCTGAGAGGTCGGGCCAGTAGGCCAGGGACTCACCCGGCTCGGCCGCGGCCTGCGCCGGGGTCTTGGCCTTGGCCTTGCTCTTGCCCCGGGTGGGGGCGGCGGCGACATCCTCGTAGGGGCTCCAGGCGGCGCGGAGGGCCTGGCGCTCCTGGCTGGACAGGAAGTCCCGCAGCCGCTCCTTCTTGACCCGCTCGCGGTAGGCCTGCTCGCCGCCGCCCAGCAGCGCCTCCAGCGCGGCCCGCCGCCGCTCGCAGTAGTAGAAGGCGGCCTGCGCCTCGGTCACCCTCTCGTTCACGTGCGTCTCGTCCAGGCAGCTCAGCTGGGACTCGGCCATGGCGCCCCGGCCCCGGCCCGGCCGCGGTCCGGTCCCACCGCCGCACCTGAAGCCGCCGAGGGGCGGGGCGCCTCACCTGGCCGCGAGGGCGGCCAATCCGGCGCGGGCCCGGGCGCGGGGAGCGGCCGTCGGGCGGGGAGGGGCGGCCGCGCCCTCCGCCTCTGCAGGCGCGAGCAGCGGCGGGCGACCTCGGCGGGGCTCGGCTGGGGACGCTGCGAGGCCTAGGCCTGCGGGGGCCCAGCCCGGGGCGGGAGCTCCAGAGCCCGCAGGAACTTGGAGCCCGGCCGTACTTAGGCCCACGTGCGGCCTCTGGCCCGCTTCCACCTCCTGGCCCTGACCCTGCGGTGAGGGACCTAACCCTTCCTGCCACCGAGCTGGCCAGACGCATCCCAGGTGCGCTTCCATTTTTCGGGCTGGTAGGGCCTGGAGCACGTGGTCTAGCCAGGGCGTTTCTGGGGTGGCCGACCTGATCACTACTGCCCCGTTGTGGGGGGCGGGGCGGGAGGCCTATGCGAGGCCATACGTATGTATGTGAAGGCTGAGGAGGGGCCGTTGATGTGCAAAAGCAAAATGCTAATAAAACCCCCAGCTCCCCCCACTCAGGTGTCCCAGTTCTGAGAGTAGAGGCCTCCAAGGGCTGAGTAGTCATTGGAAGGACTGATGCTGAGGCTGAAACTCCATCCAATACTTTGGCCACCTGATGCGAAGAACCGACTCATTGGAAAAGACCCTGATGCTGGGAAAGATTGAAGGCAGGAGAAGGGGACGAAAGAGGATGAGATGGTTGGATGGCATCACCGACACGATGGACATGAGTTTGAGTAATGGTGATAGACAGGGAAGCCTGGTCGTGAAGCAGTCCATGGGGTCAAAGAGTCAGACACGACGGAGAGATTGAACTGAACTGAGGAGCTGTCAGTCCAACACCTTCACAAGGACAAAAATTTATTTTAAAAAAAGCCACCCAAGCACAGCAAGGATGTAAGCACCAGCAGTGGAGCTTTCTCATTTTATTTTGAAGTGGTGTCTGAGTATGTGTGTGTGTGTGTGTGTGTGTGTTGGGCAAGATAGGCAGCCAGAGGCTTGATTACTATATTAGTGATTTAAAATATGTTTGAGCTCAAGGAAGGAAGAGACACGCATACATGCACACTCACACACATCACCACCACCAGCAGCAGCTCTGCTATTTCCCACTGGATTAAGTATACTCTTCTTTGTCATTAACATATTATTTTGTTCATGCACTGCTGTACAATTTGATTCTCCATGTTCAAAATATTTTCAGATCATAGCAACCGAAGGTTCATGGTTCTCTCGTTTTATAGCAAAGCATCTTAGCGCTGGAAGCAGCTTTAGAAACTAATTCAACCCCCTCATTTGACAGATGAGGAAATTGAGGCCTGGAAACCTGTGGTTTGCCCAGATCTCCCTGAAAAGTAGAAGCAGCACGTGGGGAATATTATGTTCTCTGTGTCTCAGATATCTTTGCCCTACATCACAGCCACCTTTGCCCTTTCTACTTCTCTAGCGAAATGACAGGTTACTGGGGCCATGGTTTTAACCCTGGGGATTTTGAAAAGCTTGCCTAGTATTTCCGGGTCTTCCTTTTGATGGCCTGGAAAAATGAGGGTTATATTTGCAAATATATGCAAACTTTGTGGCTAGTCAGTTCTAGCATGCTGTATAAGGTCAAGAATGGTGAGCAGAGACATGTCCATCATCTCACCTGTGTCCTCTGCTACTCTTGGGAATTTGAAGGTCCCACTCCTAGGAACACTGAAATATAGACAAATTTCACCTTTAGATGGGAGAGCATTTAGTTTGTTTTCTAATAACTTGAAGCTCTACAGGATGCCAAACTCTCTGCCCTGGGGACACAGAGGAGCTCAGAGCAGTGGGAGGAACAGAAAAACACACAGGAGGATAACACAGGTGTGATGAAAGTGCTTTTAATAAACTGAGTCAGCAGTGCACTGGGAGCAAACATTTACTCAGTGCTTACTATGTGCACACAGTGGGTGCTCAGTACATATTTCTTTCAAAAGAATGAGATTAGGGTCAAAAGAAAGGCTGTGGGAAGCTGTGGGGACTTTCAGGGAACAAGAAATTAATCTGCCCAATGGGATGTAGGGAAGAAGGCTTTCACCCAGCAGGAAGGGGTTTTGAGTGGAGCCTAAAAGGAAGAGAAGAAGTCAAGAGGGAGAAGGGGAGTGAAGACATTCCAGTGAGAGGGAGTTGGGATTGGATGCGGTGGGAGCGTCATGCTGGCATAAGGCGCATTTGGGTTCAGGCTAAGATACTTAACCCTCAGAGCCTTAAGTGTCCTCATCTGCAAAGTGGGATAACAATGCTGACTCCTGTGACCTCCCAGATTGTTTTAGGGACTAAATAAGATCACATATTTGCTTTAATTAGCACTTGTGACTGACTAGCACAAAGTAGTTTACAACAACACTTCTGAAACTTAATTGTGCGCAGTAGTCACCTGGGGGGATCTTACTAAAATGCAGGTTCTGATTCAGTTGGTCTGATATGAGATCTGAGAGTCTACATTTCTAGGAAGCTCCCAGGTAACGTTCGTAATGGTGGTCCATAGACTGCATTTGGCATAGCAAAGATTTCAGAAGCCAGTGAAGAAGAGTGCAAACTTTCATGTCAGAGTCCTGGAATGGAATCCCGCTTTCCTGGTATAAGCTGTGTGTCCCTTTCTGAGCCTTGGTCGCATCAGTGGTATATGGGCAATAATAGGTCCTACCTAACAGGGCTGTCGGAGAAGGCAATGGCACCCCACTCCAGTACTCTTGCCTGGGAAATCCCATGGACAGAGGAGCCTGGTAACAGAGCTGTCGGAGAAGGCAGTGGCACCCCACTCCAGTACTCTTGCCTGGGAAATCCCATGGACAGAGGAGCCTGGTAGGCTGTAGTCCATGGGGCTGCTAAGAGTCAGACACGACTGAGCGACTTCACTTTTACTTTTCACTTTCATGCATTGGCGAAAGAAATGGCAACCCACTCCAGTGTTCTTGCCTGGAGAATCCCAGGGACGGGGGAGCCTGGTGGGCTGCCGTCTATGGGGTCGCACAGAGTCAGACACGACTGACGCGACTTAGCAGCAGCAGCAGCAGCAACAGGGCTGTAGGAGAAGGAAATCTAGTTAATCGATACTCACCACTTAGTGGAGTGTCTGGCACAGCGTAGCAGCCAGTAAAGGGTAATTAGCGTGGGAAGATGAGACTGGAAAGAGACAGACCTTGGGACCAAATTGTGGGGACCTTGACTTTAGATCTTATTCTATAGCTAGGGGAGCCATTGGAGGTTATTATGAGACTAATATGGTCATAAAAAATTGCAGCAATTACTATATGCCAGGCACTGTGCAAAACATATATCATTCAAATATGCTCATGTAATCCTATTAGAAAAATTATTATCCTCATTTTACAGGTGAGAAAACTGAAACAGAGACGTTCAGTAGCTCATTATAGGTCACCCAGCTGTTAAGTAGAAGAGCCAGGATTCAAACCCAGACCACATGACTCCTGGGCTTGCCTACCTACCCACCTTGCTGTACTGCCTCTGTTGAGAATGCTAGAAAGGGACATTTTAAAGAAATAGAATTTCCCTTGTTTAATAGTTTATCCATTCAACAAAAATTTGCAGAATGCATAGCGTTGTGCTGAGGGTCAGAAACCACTCATTCATTTACCAAATCTTTATTGAGCCTTAATAGACACCAGGCTTCCCTGATAATTCAGTTGGTAAAGAATCCACCTGCAATGCAGGAGATCCCGGTTCGATTCCTGGATGGGGAAGATCTGCTGGAGAAGGGACAGGCTACCCACTCCAGTATTCTTGGGCTTTCCAGGTGGCTCAGCTGTCTGCAATGCGGGAGACCTGAGTTTGATCCCTAGGTTGTGAAGATCCCCTGGAGAAGGGAAAAGATATCCACTCCAGTATTCTGGCCTAGAGAATTCCATGGAGTGTATAGTTCATGGGGTCACAAAGAGTCAGACACGACTGAGTGACTTTCACTTCACTTCACAAACACCAGGCTGTTTTAGGGACTGAGGGTACAGCTTTGAACAAAACTAAGTCCTGGCCCACGCGGAGCTTACATTGAATTGAGTGATTTAGATATGAGTTGTGTTCTCAAGGAGTGCAAATATCATGTGACAAAACTTGGAATTGGACAGAAGGTTAGAATCAGAGTAGAATATTTTAGTAACAGTTCACATTGGGAAAAGGCTTTCCTAGATCTAACTGCTGTGAAACACACAATGGTCTTCTCAAGATATTTCCCTTTGCATACTAATGACATTTATTCAGCCAAGTTTTTTGAGCAGTCAGTGTATACTAGAGAGCATGCCACTGGGAATAAACAAGAGGAATCAGATGTGATGACTTGTTGCCCTGGTGGTTCCCTTGGTTTAGCTGGGAGTCAAATACCTACAGCCATCTTTACAAGGCAGGGTGATGTGACCCAATGGCATTCACGGGAAAGGTTACAATGCAGGCGCTGTTGAGTATAAGGTATCTTGTGAAGGAGATTACTGTGAAGTGCTGCATTCTAATAAATTGAGGCTCTAGGAGGCGAGATGTCCTGTTCAAGGCTGTTGTTGTTGTTGTTTAATTGCTAAGTTGTGTCCGACTCTTTGCCACCCCCATGGACTGTAGCCCTCCAGACTCCTCTGTCCGTGGGATTTCCCAGGCAAGAATACTGGAGTGGGTTGCCATTTCTCTTTCCAAGGGATCTTCCTGACCAAGGGATTGAACCCATGTCTCCTGCATCACCAGGCAGATTCTTTACCACTGAGCCACCAGGGAAGCCCTTATTCAAGGTTATCAGCCAGTAAGTGGAAATGATGGTGCGCACGTCCCTGAGGCCTGATCCCCTGCAAGAGTTTTTAGACACCTTGTTTTTGTTTAGTCGCTAAGTCGTGTCCAACTTTGTGGCCCCATGGACTCCAGCACGCCAGGCTTCCCTGTCCTTCACCATCTCCTGGAGTTCACTCAAACTCGTCCATTGTGTTAATGATGCCATCTAGCCATCTCATCCTCTGTCATCCCCTTCTCCTCCTCAATCTTTCCCAGCATCAGGGTCTTTTCCAGTGAGTTGGCCAGCTGGTCTATGGCCATACCACCCTGAACACACCTGATTGCATCTGATCTCAGAAGCTAAGCAGGGTCAGGCCTGGTTAGTACTTGGAAGAGAGACCTTACTAGCTAGGAAACTGATTCTTTTAGGCACAGTCCTGATCTACCTGGTGTCTGTGGACACCCCACATGACAGTGACACCGTAGGAAAGTCCCTGGTCCTCTACTGGTCCCTCCAGACCTGTAGAGTGTCTGGTGTTTCCCTGAACTAGGCGGGGCCCACCATGGTTGCATTTCTTCCAGTTTTGGGAGCTACCTTGCCCAAGGTGACTGCGCCTTCCTGAGAAATTATGCCTCCTCCGCCCATTCCCTGCAGGCCTCCTTCTCCCCTGGCAGCCACCTCCCCCTCTGCCTGGGCTCCTGGCTCTCACTCGCCTTCCCTCTCCCCGCACACACTGCTGGTCGGGTGTGCAGTCGAGATCTGACACCTTGGCGTTCACATTCATTGTAGCTGCGTTCATCCCTGCTCACATCTATGTTCCCGGGCCCGCCTGTGTAATCCGAGTCCCAGAATAGCCCACTCATGATATTCTTAGATAAGCTTCTCAGGGCTGACTTTTCCCCACCCTGCTCTGTGGCAATTTGTGTCATGAGCACCTGTTATAAAACTTTGGGGGCTTTCTCACGCCTCTGTGAGATTCGTGCTTACTGCCTGTTCCCAGAGAGGATGAGAAAGGAAGAGGAGGCAGTTACAGCTGGGGCTGCGAGGAGGAGGGTTTAGATCCTGGGGCTGAACCAGCTGAGCAGTTTCACCTCTGGCCTGCTCTGCGGACTGGAGAAGCGAATGCACCCAGGCCTTTCCCCTGCCATTCCGGACCCATCTCAGGCTTTCAACTGTTGGTTCAGGACTGATTTGTGGTGTACTGATTCTGGACCAGGCAAGTACCTGCCCTCCCCAACCTCCAGACTTGGTTGTATCTGCAACCTTGGAAACATACAGGCTCCTATTCCCAACTGATTCGCACCTGCCCCTTCTTCCCGACTCTCTGGCCTCTCTGCACCTCCCCAACACTCCTTCTCAGCCTCCTTTGTCCATCCTTTCAATGTTGGCAGCCCTCAATGCTCAGCCTTGGCCTCCTTGGTTTAGACCTCACATGCTCCAAGGGCGCTCCCACCTCCCTAGGGCTCAGATGACTCTCCCACTCTTCTCTCACTCTAGGACTTTCTCCTCTGCTCCAGACCAGTTGGTCAGGCTGCCTGCTGCTCATTTCTGCTCAGACATCCCTCAGGCACCTTCAGTGTCTCAATGGAAACTTGCATCCCCTTCTCCTCTCCCTGTTCCCTCTACTTGGGTCTGTCTCCTCCAGAAGGTCACCGCCATCTGCCTGGTGGCCTGAGTGGGACACATGGATGCATTTGGGCTCTTCCCCCATCTCAGGGCCACCAGGCCAGGTGAGGCTCTTCTAGGATGTCCCTATCAGCCCTTTTCGCTCCATCCTTGTTGTCACATCCCCCCTCTCCACACTGTTGTGAGAGTTTCATAACTGATTTTCCCAACTCAATCTTCCCCTGCCACATTCTTTCTAAAATGCAAGCATATATATCATTTCCCTGCACAAAACTCTTCCAAAGTGCCCTATTATCCCTCCAACATAGGCCAAGCTTCCTGTTAGGTTTCTTCTGCTTCCTCAATATGTCGTGGCTTTGCTTGGGGACTTCCTGTAGCTGAAATGCTTTTCTGTCCAGTCCATGAGCTATTCATCTGAATCCTTTTGTCTTCTGCCTGGTCACTTCTTCCATGGGATCTCTCCTGGCCCAGGAGGTCTGGGTTAGGGGCGCTCACTTCATGCTCAGCCCCCGTTTAGCACTCAGGCTCTGTGTGCTGATGGCTTGTCTCCCCCAGCAGGTGGTAGGTTCCTGGAGGGCAGGACTGTCTTATTCAGCATAGTACTCCCAGGCATTACACCTTGAACATTGGACCTTCACCCCCATTTTTTCCTTTTCTGCCACTGTTTCACTTCAAACTGACAAGGAATTTCTTCTTTTTAAAAATAATTTTATTTATTTATTTATGCTGGAGAAGACTCTTAAGAGTCTCTTGGACAGCAAAGAGACCAAACCAGTTACTCCTAAAGAAAATCAACCCTGAATATTCATTGGAAGGACGGATGCTGAGGCTGAAGCTCCAATACTTTGGCCACCTGATGTGAAGAGCTGACTCATTGGAAAAGACCTTGATGCTGGGAAATATTGAGGACAGGAGAAGAAGGAGGCGACTGACAGAGGAAGAGATGGTTGGATGGCATCATCGACTCAATGGACAGGAGTTTGAACAAACTTCGGGAGATAGTGAAGGACAGAGAAGCCTGGCATGCTGCAGTCCGTGGGGTTGCAGAGTCGGACTAGACTTGGTGACTGAACAGCAGTGGCTATGCTGGGTCTTTGTTGCTGGGCAGTCTTTTCTCTAGTTGAGGGGGGAAGGGGATACTCTCTAGTTGCAGTGCAATGGCTTCTCACTACAGTGGCTTCTCTTGTTACAGAGCACAGACTGTAGGGTGTGCAGGTGTCAGTAGCTGTGGCCTGTGGGCTCGATAGTTACAGCTCCTAGGTTCTGGAGCACAGGCTCAATAGTCGTGGTTCATGGGCTTAGCTTCTCTGTATCATGTGGGATCTTCCATGATCAGGGATCAAACCTCTGTCTCTTGCCTTGGCAGGTGGATTTTTTACCACTGAGCCACCAGGGAAGCCCAGGAATTCCTTCTTAAAAATGGGTAAGATTTTTCTCCCTTGGTATAGAAGAAGTAAGGTTATAAGATTAAGAACGTGGAAAGAAAAAGTCAACTCAGTTGAATGTGAGTTGTTTCAGCTATTCAGTTACACAGTGTGACCCTGTGTGTGTGTGAGTGGGGGGAGGGTGGCGGGGGCGGAGGCCGGGGGAGGGGGGCGGGGGAGTGTATGTGAGAGAGAGACAGTCCATCCTAAAGGAAACCAGTCCTGAATATTCACTGGAAGGACTGATGCTGAAGCTGAAAGTCCAATACTTTGGCCACCTCATTCAAAGAACTGACTCATTTGAAAAGACCCTGATGCTGGGAAAGATTGAAGGCAGGAGGAGATGGGACCACAGAGGGTGAGATGGTTGGATGGCATCACTGACTCAATGGACATGAGTTTGAGTAAACTCCAGGAGTTGGCAATGGACAGGAGGCCTGGGGTGCTGCCATCCATGGGGTGGTAAAGAGTCAGACATAACTGAATGACTGAACTGAACTGAAGGTAAACTTTAAAGATGAGGTCAAATTTTTGCATCCACATCCTCCTGGGAGGTGCAGACTGAAGGGGAAGTGTGGTGGGGGGCAGGACCAGGAAGGGGACAGAGGGCAGAGTCCTGGAGAAAGCAGGACTTCAGCCAAAGTCCTGCCTAGGAAGAGGCCCAGGAGTTCCTGTCCCTTGTTTGAGTCAGCCCACTGTGGGTCCTAGAGCAAAAACTGATCACCGGAGAGATAGCCGTGGTATATTAGCTTAAGTTCTGACTCAGAATTCAGTCCAATAAATATTTAGTGCACGCACTCTGGTGAGATATGTGGGAAACACAAAGGTCATCAATGCCTCGTGCTCAGGCAGTTTCTGCTGGTTTAATATCAGAAGAAGATTCCTGACCATGAGGTAGGTGGACCAAGACAACCTTAGGTTCCCAAACCAGGCTTTCACACCCTCCCCACCCCCACCCCCACTCCCACCCCCCACCCCACCCCCTGCCGGCATCTCTCCCTGCTCAGGCAGAGGCACCTAGCCTGACCAGAACGGTCTGATCCCAAGGGCTTCACGCCCAGAGTCAGAGGGCGGCGCCATCACCAGCAAACATGTTGCCTCCGCTGTTAGATTAAGTTTTCAAGGTTAGGAACTATTGTGCTTGCCTTTGTGTTTCCCACAGTATCTTGCCAGAGTGCATGCACCAAATATTTATTAGACTGAATTCTGAGTATTGTTATCAGTGAATTCAGTGATTCTATCAACAAACATACGTGGAGCCTTGTGTTACAGGGGACTCAAGAAAAAAAACACAGACACACTCCCAGCTCAAAAAGAGCCCAGAAAATTAAGGGATTTTTAGAACCTGTCTCCCTTGCTGTCCTTGAAGCTGCGAAGGAGGTAGAAATTCTACATTATTTCAGGCTGCCTGAATATATTCAAAAGCCTTTTAAAATATTGACAAGGTTAATAGTAGGCTAGAGATCATCATCCAAATAATTATTTAATTTCTAGAGACAAAGCTTAGGATTCAACATTTTTTCTAAGCATTTTCTAGGCACAGGCATCTGTTTGCTCATTTCATCTTTACATTGTGTGTTTCAACCTGTTCCTGATGTAACTGATAAAGCTGAGACTCAGGTTTAGCAACCCAATCAAGGTCACAGCTAAGGATTCAAACCTGAGTCTACTTGCCATCAAGTTTGTGGGACGCAAGGGACAGTTGGGTTTTATAAGAGAATTTATAATATGGGTGTCCAATAGGGGTGCTACTATTTAAATTTAAAGTAGTCAAAATTAAATCAAAGTTATCAGAAAGCTGGCTGAACAGTAATTACTCCTAGGAGAAGCAGGGAAATTGTGTTCTTATCATTTGCATCCCAGCTCTAATATGGACCTGGCACTGAGGGAATGTTGGATGGATGAGTGAATGAATAAATAAGTAAGTGAGTGAATGAATGTAATGCTCAAGACAAATATAGGTGAAACAAAAATTAGTTTGGGTCATGGTGTAAGTGTATATATGTGTATGTTTATGTATGTGTATAAACTGAGTATTTGGAAAAGACCCTGATGCTGAGAAAAGATTGAGGGCAAGAGGAGAAGGGGATGACAGAGGATGAGATGGCTGGATGGCATCACTGACTCTGAGGACAGGAATGTGAGCAAATTCCGGCAGATCATAAAGGACAAGGAAGCCTGGAGTGCTGCAGTCTATGGGGTCACAAAGAGTTGGACATGACTCAGCAACTGAACAACAACAAATACTCATGTATCACAAGCTGTAATCAAGATTGCCAGGAGAAATATCAACAACCTCAGTTATACAGATGATACCATTCTAATGGCAGAAAGTGAAGAGGAACTAAAGAGCCTCTTGATGAGGGTCAAAGAAGAGAGTAAAAAAGCTGGCTTAAAACTTAGCATTCAAAAAACTAAGATCATGGCATCCAGTCCTATCACTTCATGGCAAATAGAAGGGGAGAAAGTGGAAGCAATGACAGATTTTATTTTCTTGGGTTCCAAAATCACTGTGGACGATGACTTCAGCCATGAAATTAAAAGATGCTTGCTCTTTGGAAGGAAAGATATGACAAAGCTAGGCAGCATATTAAAAAGCAAAAACATCACTTTGCTGATAAAGGTCTGTATAGTCAAAGCTACGGTTTTTCCAGTAGTCATTTATGGATGTGAGAGTTGGACCATAAAGACTGAGCACCAAAGAACTGATGCTTTTGAACTGTGGTGTTGGAGAAGACTCTTGAGAGTCCCTTGAACTGCAAGGAGGTCGAACCACTCAATCCTAAAAGAAACCAACCCTGAATATTCATTGGAAGGACTGACGCTAAAGCTGAAGCTCTAATACTTTGGCCACCTGATTTGAAGACCTACTTATTGGGAAAAACCTTGATGCTGGGAAAGATTGAGTGCAAAAGGAGAAGAGGGCAGCAGGGGATGAGATGGTTAGGTAGCATCACTGACTCAATGGACATGAATTTGAGCAAACTCTGGGAGATAGTGAAGGACAGGGAAGCCTGACATGCTGAAGTTCATGGAGTCACAAAGAGTTGGCACGACTTAGCAACTAAATAACAACAACATGCTCATGTATAGATATGTGTATAAGTGTGCATGTGTACAGGCTTCCCAGGTGGCTCAGTGGTAAAGAATCTGTCTGCCAATGCAGGAAACACAGAAGATGCAGGTTTGATCCCTGGGTCGGGAAGATCCCCTGGAGGAGGAAATGGCAACCCACTCCAGTATTCCTGCCAGGAAAATCACATGGACAGAGGAGCCTGGCAGCTACAGTCCAGGGAGTCACGAAGAGTCCGACACCACTGAGCATACACGTGCATGTGTATACATCAAGGACGGGGAGGGGGACAGGCTGGAGATACAGGTTGCCTCATGAAAGTTCTTGAATCTTTGAATTCCAAGTTGAGTTTGAATTTAACTCTTGGCAGTTGGGAGCCGAGGAAGTGCATGAGATGGGAAATAGTGGATGCAAATGATGCTTGAGATGGACGTGCCTGGCAGAGAGCACAGGATGGCCGTGGTTGGCGCCAGTGACACTTGGTATTAGAGAAGGACCTCTGCTCGGAGGCTGGGGAGGCTTTCTGAGGGACGCCTCAGGAGGGACGGAGGTGCCTCTCACTTCCTCTTGGGAGCAGTTCCTGGAGGGCAGTTCCTGGAGCAGCACCCCTGGTAGGTGATGGGGGAGGGGAGCTCCCACAAAGCACTTCCTATGCCCAGTGGCTGGGGAACTGGGGTGTGTCTGAAATATTTTTAGACAAATTTTAAGACAGCTCTGACCCCAACTGAAGGACCTGGGCTGAAATTATTTAATCACTCAGTATCTTCTCATACCTGTCTTTGGGGACTGAAACCCCCAAAGTCACAGAGCACAGGCTCTGAGCACACACACCCCTCTCAGGCAAGACCAGAAGAGCACGTGTCTGGAGAAAGTTCTGCAGAGAGAGAGAGAGTTACTCCAGGCTGAGGAGGGAATCAAGGAAGACTTTGTGAGGTTGGTGGCATTTCCCCTGGCCTTGCAGGCTGGCTAAGAGACAAAAGTAAATAAAAAGAAAAGGGAACTCCAGGTGGGAACCTGCAGGAGCATAGTCATCAAAGAAGGAAATGAAGGGCAAGGTTCAGGGCAGAGTAGCCCAGATGTCCTGTCTCCACATCCCCACCCCCACCGTCTCCAGATGGCATGGCAGGGGGAAAGTTTTCCAGTGGAGAAAGTGCCAGATCAGGGTAGCAGAGAGTCTGCAGGCAGGAAGACGGCCCAGAGGAAGGGATGGTGGTTGCAGGACACCCCAGCCTGTCGTGGCCTTCTCCCTTCAAGAATCATTCCTGGGACTCACTGGTGATCCAGTGGTTAAGAATCTGCCTTCCAGTGAAGGGACCTCAGGTTTAATCCTGGTTGAAGAACTAAGATCCCATAAGCCTCAGGGCAACAAAGCCTGGAGCGCTGCAATGAAAGATTGCAGCAACTAAGACCCAACGCTGCCAAGTAAATAAAAGTATATGTTAGAAAAAAAAAAAATCACTCCTTCGTTTGGCCAGCACCCTCAGTACTTTGTCCCTGGTGGGCCACCATCACGGGGCAGCAAGCACCTGGAAGAGGGCAAGTGAGGCCCAGGGAGAGGTGCTCCCCCAGAGTTAAATTACTATGTCAGCAAGTTATCAGTTTGATAAGCACCAAGAGACTTACCCCGACAGGACTGAACACAGGGCAGGCAAGTCTAAAGGCAAAGAGGCCATTGCAGCAGCACGTCTGGGAGTGGGGTGAGGTGAGGAAGCCTGTCTCTGCCAAGTTGGCAGTGGGGGGAGGGCAGTGAGGGGCTGCCCACCGTTTGCAGGGCCCTCACCAAACAGTTCCCTTTAACTTGTTTCCTTCTCATGACAACTCCGAGTTGCTCTGTTCAGTTCTCTAGAATAGCTCAGAGAGGTCAAGTAAGCTGCCCAGGCTCAGGACTCATCATAGGCAGAGTCTGGACTGGTCTGTCTGACTCAAAGCTTGTGCCTTCCCGACTTTTCCGCCTTGGTACAGGAGTCTTTAGAAGGAAGGTGGGACTGGGCTGCATGACTCAAGAATGGGGCTGTCTCTGCAGGGCTGAGATGGTCTAGAGGCCCTGGAGCAGAGCCAGCAGTCAAAAAGCCACTTGCCCTGACCAACTTGGTGGTTCTCATTCTTTGTGTATAAGGTATGAAGTCCTCTGCAGCGTGGGGTGATCTGACTCCAGCATCCTGGGGCACATTCAGACACGACCCTTTCTGCTGTGTGTGTGGTTGGAGGAGGGAAGGATCGAGGTTGGCCAAGACTTAGAACTGAACCAGGAGGTAGGGTCCGAGGAGGAAGGGAAAGACCGATCAGCTGCTGGGGGTGGGATGGGGGGCACAGGAGCCACCCGTGACCACAGGCTTTGGGTGGAGAAGGTCGTGGTGGTGGCATGCAGCTGGCAGCACCAGGGGTGGAAGGAATGCCAAGGGGTGAAGCAGCCTACAGTATTTGGAGCTTCAGGCGGGCAGACCTGCAGGATGGCAGCAGGGTTAGGAAACTTCAGCTGCAGGAGCCTGGATTCTGGGAGGGGGTTTGGCATAAACAAGATGGAGTCAGTGGTAGGGGGCCGTGAGGAGCTGGGTTCTGCGGAGGTCCTGGCATCTGGGCCTGGGTGGGGAGTCTGTGGCCAGGACCAGGGGAGAGGGAGGGACCAGGTCTCAGAATGAAGGCAGGACCCACTGCAGATCCCAGAGGCTTGCACAGAGCCACACTATAGAAATCACGGTTGACCCCTGGGACCCGGGGAGGGCTGGGCGGGTGATATGGCTTCAGCAGGAACATAAGGGCCAGTAAAGCCTGGGAGTGGGACAGCATGCTTCAGCAAGCTGGGGACCCTAAGGGAACTTATTTAAGAAGTCCGATTTCAGAAAAGAGCACCCGGGGAGCCCCATGGACTTATGAATATTGATTCCAGAAGCTAAGTTTCTGCCAACAGAAGGAAGAACCTCTGTAACTTCTGTGTGTCCTAATGAAGAACAGGCTTGCTGGTTTCTGTTTTATTTTAAAGGCAAATAACTCAATCCACTCCTTTTCTGCACTCATCTTGAGTCATCCTTACCTAAGAGGCATCTGATGATCAGTGTTTATTTAGTTTATGCTGCCTGCATGCGTCAGTTGTTTAGAGCCAGGAGAGACCCAACTCCTCCTTCATTTTACTGATAAGGAAACTATGGCTCAGAGCAGTGAAGAGACCTTCCTGAGGTCCAGTGGCCCAGAGAGAGTGAGGTGGAGTCCAGGCTGCCAATCCCTGGCCCATGCTCCCTTTCCTTTGCACGTCCCAACTCATCTGGACTTGCCATGGTAACCAGGCTTCCTCGGCGTGGGAAGAAGCAGAGGCTGTGAAGCTGTTACCTAGCAACTCCCCATAACCAGGTCAGAGCAGGAGCGACAGGCACCCTGTGTTGCTAACCCTGGGGAATTCAGACCTGTAAGAATGGGGTCACCCACATCAGGCCATGGCCACAGATGACCCTGGCCAGAGCCACACCTGGAGGTCCCTGCCTGGGGGAGTCTCAGGACCAGAGAGTTGCTGGGACTATGGTGCAGACCCGGGCCGGCTGGGGCCCCACCCTCACAGCTGACGCAGGGCCTTAGTATGTACAGTTCTGGTTTCTTTGAACAGCATGAAACCTGACCCCATTGACATGCACGTGGGAATCCTTAGAGGAGCGCTGATGGCAGGGTGTGTGTGTATATGTGTGTGTGTATATACGTATGTGTGTATATATGTATGTGTGTATCTGCATATATACATGTGTATGCATGTGTGATGTATGTGTATTGGTGTATATCTATGTGTACATGTGTATATGTATGTGCATATCTCTGCGTATATATGTGTATGTATAGGGGTGTATATATGCCTGTGTGCACATATGAGTGTACACGTGTGTGTTTATTTGTGTGTATGTATATCTGTGTGCACACATATGTATGTGTATATGTGTATCTGTGTCTATATACGTGTGTCTGTGTGTGCACATATGTGTATATGTGTACGTGTGTGTGTGTGTGTGTGTATCAATGCAGGTATTTAAACCTGGAGGGAGAAAAGCTAGAAAGCCATATTCCCTCATGTTGCCTTCTTGTTTCTTAATTAAAAAAATAATAATAAATGCATTTTATTAACATTTTACTAGACCATGATGAGTTTTTTTTTTCTTTTGGCCACATTGTGCAGCATGTGGGATCTTAGTTGCCTGATCAGGGATCAAACTTGTGCCCTCTGCAGTGGAAGCTCGAAGTCTTAACCACTGGACTCCAGGTCCTTAATTACTTCAAGAAATGTTTATGAAATGGCCTGGTCATAAACCAGGTGGATCTTCTTCTAATAATCCCTATAGTTGGGTCTTGACAACCTTGCCCTCTGCTACTCTACCCTTACCTGATTCTTCCTGTGGGCAGAGCCCTGCCTGGGTTCCCAGGTTCTGTCTCCTTTCGGGTCCCCTGAAAGGCCTAAGCCAGTCTCCATGGTCTTGTCCCTTGGAAGCAGTTGGTTTAAGAATGGCATGTGGGACTTTCCTGGTGGTCCAGTGGCTAAGACTCCGGGCTCCCAGTGCAGGGGGCCTGGGTTTGATCCCTGGATGGGGAACTAGATCCCATGTGCCTCAGCTAAAGATCCTGCAGCGAAGATTCTTGATTCCTCACCCACATCTCAGACCTGGTACAGTCAAATAAATAAATAGAGAAAAAAAAAAAAAAGAATGTCATGTAGATCTAGTCATTTCCAGTGGGATCTGAGGAGATGGCTGCTGAAGGGCTTCCAGAAAAGGTTTTTTCTCCTTAACTAAAACTGGGGGAGAATACGTCTCTTCTTCATTGGATATTGTTGTTATGCCTGTGATGCCTGGAACTGCAACGGCCACTGAGAAGAGACACCACCGATGCTCAGAGGATAGCGTCGATGAGCCATTGAATTCCACAAGCCAGGAACTTTCCTCCCTCTGGACATCTTATATAGGACGTCACAACCCTTCTGGTCAGGTCAAGGTTCCATGTCTTGACAGCAAACCCTCCTAACTGGTTCTCTTGCTTCCTGGCCTCAGGCTCACTCACTTTCCTCTAGTCTTACTGGGGCACTCAGTAGACACCCCGACAAGGCTTACTATTAATGGTAAAGGACCCAAAGGAAACAAAAAGCTGTCTTCCCGAATAAGTCAAAGACATGATGCCTCAGTCCTTTATCTGATGGTGTGGAACTGAAATCAGACCTGCAGCTGCATGTCCTGCTTCTTGCAAGTCTGAATAGGCTTCTTCCCCAGGAGTCTGAAGGCATCTCTTATATTCCCAGCATCCAGCACACTTCATTCATTCATTCGTGCAGTGGTGTGCTGGAGCTGGCTCTTATATGCTCGTGAGAGTCGATTGTGCACATCTCTACCCAACCAACTCTGATTCAGTGATGTCATGTTGGTAGCTTGAAATCAGCCAAGGTGGGTTTTGTTTTTTTGTTTTTTTTAATAAACTTGAATTTTTGAAGCAGTTTTAGGAGAAGTTTTTAGAGAAGAAGATAGAGATTTTTATTATTTTTCCTCCACATGCCCACATATGCCTAGCCTCCCCCATTATCAATATCCCCCACCAGAGTGGTCCATTTGTTCCAGCTGATGAACCTGCATTGACACATCACTATCACCCGAAGTCCATAGTTTCTTTCAGGGTTCACTCTTGGTGTGGGTATTGACAAATGTAAAATGACGTGCAACCACCATTATAGGATAAGAGAGACGAATTTCACTGTGAAGCCCTACAAATCCCCTGTTCCACCTCTTCTCCCGCTCACCTTTGGCAACCTTTGATCTTTTCATTGTCTCTATAGCTTTGCGTTTTATGGAATATCATATAGTTGGTATTGTAGCCATTTCAGATTGGTTTCTTTTGCTTAGTAATATGCGTTTTGGTTTCCTTCATGTCTTTTCATGGCTTGGATAGCTCATGTCTGGGTGTCCTGCAGTTTATTTATCCATTAACTTCCTAAAGGCTATCTTGGTTGCTTTCAAGCATTGGCAATTATGAGTAAAGCTGCTATAAACATTCATGTGCAGATTTCTGTGTGGATATAAGTTTTCAACTCTTTTGGGTAAATGCCAAGGAGCACGAGTGATTGATAGATCGTATGTTAAGACTATGTTTAGTTTTGCAAGACACTGCCAAGTTTTCTTTCAAAGTGGCTGTACTATTTTGATTTCATTTCATTTGCATCAGCAGTGAGTGAGAGTTCCTGTTGCTCCACACCCTTGCCAGCATTTGGTGTTATCAGTGCTTTAGATCTTGAGTTTTCTAAGAGGTGTGTAGTGGTATCTCATAGTTTTAATTTGCATTTCTTTAATAACATATGAGGAGCTTCCCTGGTAGCTCAGCCAGTAAAGAATCAGCCTGCAATGCAAGAGACCCCGGTTCGATTCCTGGGTTGAAAAGACCCCTTGGAGAAGGGATAGGCTACCCACTCTAGTATTCCTGGGCTTCCCTGGTGGCTCAGACAGGAAAGAATCTACCTGCAATGTGGAAGACCTGGGTTTGACCCCTGGATTGGGAAGATCCCCTGGAGGAGGGCATGGCAATCCACTCCAGTATTCTTGCCTGGAGAATCCCCATGGACAGAGAACACTGGTGGGCTACAATCCATGGGATCACAAAGTGAGGTGTCTGTTCAAGCCTTCTGACCATTTTTGAATTGGGTTGTTCATTTTCTCATTGTTGGATTTTAAGAATTCTTTGTTTATTTTGGATCTCAGTCTTAGATAACATATCTATCAGATAGGATTTTTGCAAATATTTTCTCCCATTCTGTGGTTTGTCTTTTCATTCTCTGGTCACATAATAGGAGTATTTACATCACTGAATTGACAAACATGACAAATCAGGGCTTTTCCTCAAAGAGCCAATTGTTAAACTTGTACCAGCACACTAAAGCATTCATGTTGTTGAGTGAACTGTTTGCCCTCAAAAATGTTCAGGGCACTGGGGGAGGCAGATTGATGCAGTGAAGTTCTGTGTGTGGGGACAGAGACAGAGCAAAGATGCTATGGGACATAAAGAAGGAGAATCCACATCAGCTGTGAAGTTGGGGTGGCTTCCCAGTGCAGAACGTGAGCCTTGAATGAAGTACTTTAAAGGGAGTAGCGGTTGTCTGGATCCAAACAGCCCAATAAGTAGGCACTTGGCTATCTAACTCAGCCGCACTGGACACCCTGCATACATGACCAGAGGCCACCACTTTGGACAGAGCGAACAGAGACTTTCCCATCATGACTGCAGTATTGGACAGCACTGGTCTAGATCAAAAGTGGGAGAAAAACAATCCAGGCAAAAGGAACAGGCTGGGAAGACTCAGAGATCTGAGATACTATGACTCATTCTGGGCAGAGGTGGGGATTTTAGCTGAACAAACAAGCAGGAGTCAGGACATCACAAAATGTCTTTAGTGAGAAGCTAAGGAGTTTAAACTTTAGCTTGAAAGCCATGGGGAGCCCCTGAAGGCTTTACTAGAAGCCCAATGTCATCAGCTGTGCATGTTAATCAGCTCTGGCAGTGTGGATTGAGGGGGCCAGCCAGGAGGCAGGGAGGCCAGTTCTGAGACCATGGCAGTGACCTGGGAGGGAAGCAAGGGAAGTTTGAAACAAGGCAATGACCGTGGCACAGAAGCAGAGAGAGGGCAAGGTCAAGAGATGGGAAAGACCCAATGGCTGATTGCGTGTGGCCCCTGGGAGTGCTTTGTAAATACTTGTTGATTTCACGAATGAATTATAGCTAAGCCCAGATTGTACAACTTGAGTGCACATCTCCTGGGACATTATTGCACAAATGAAGAGGTACAGGAGCATTTTTTTAGCTGAAGGAGAAAGGGGTGATAGGGAGAAAGACAGAAAAGAGACGAGGACTTCCCTGGAGGTCCAGTGGCTAAGACTCCACATTCCCAATGCAGGAGGCCCAGTTCAGTCCCTGGTCAGGGAACTAGGTTTGATCCCTGGGTCAGGAAGATCCCCTGGAGGAGGAAATGGCAACCCACTCTAATATTCTTGCCTGGAAAATTCCATGGAAAGAGGAGCCTGGCGGGCTGCAGTTCACGGGGTTGCAAAGAGTTGGACATGACTGAGCATGCACATGTACACAGACCTCAGCTAAGAGTTCATCTGCCACAACTAAAGAGCCCGCATGGCCGCAACGAAGATGGAAGTTCCTGCATGCTGCAAGTAAGACCTGCTGCTGCTGCTAAGTCGCTTCAGTCGTGTCCGACTCTGTGCGACCCCATAGACGGAAGCTCACCAGGCTCCCCCGTCCCTGGGATTCTCCAGGCAAGAACACTGGAGTGGGTTGCCATTTCCTTCTCCAATGCATGAAAGTGAAAAGTGAAAGTGAAGTCGCTCAGTCGTGTCCGACTCCTAGCGACCCCATGGACTGGAGCCTACCAGGCCCCTCCATCCATGGGATTTTCCAGGCAAAAGTACTGGGGTGGGGTGCCATTGCCTTCCCCGGCAAGTAAGACCTGGCGCAGTCAAATAAATAGATTAAAAATACATTTAAAAAAGAGTAACAATTTATTTTAAAGAAAGAAAAGAGATGAAGGAGAAGGTGGCATCACTGTCCCATCTGATGGAGAGACTCTGGTGAGGGACCCTGGACCCAAGCAGTGCCTCTCTGGGGCCCAGGGACAAGGGCTACTCAGAGTTGGGTGCAGGTCATTCTCCACTCCACTCCTTGTCACCTGGATGATGGGGCAGATTTGTTTTCCTGAAGGATTGGGCCATTTAACCAGCAGACAGATGCAATACACAGTGAATCTGCAGCATCAGGGGAGACGTTGTCAGCAGAGAGTGTCCTGGGCAATTGAAGATGGCCAGAGTAGGAGATACCAGCAGACTGGTGCTTAAACACATGAGAGATACCATCCTCTGTCTCTTGGGCTTCCGGAAGAAGCTGGAGATTTTGAGGGCAGATGGCTAAGAGCCAGGTGGCTCAGTGGTAAAGAATCTGCCTGCCAATGCAGAAGACACAGTTCAATCCCTGGATCAGGAAGATCCCCTGGAGGAGGAAATGGTGACCCACTCCAGTATTCTTGCCTGAAAAAATCCCATGCACAGAGGAGCCTGGCGGGTACAGGCCATGGGGTCGCAAAGAGACACGACTTAAAGAGACTGAGCACGCACACGTGGCCAAGAGCTACTTTAACTTGGGCATCAATGTTAATATCAAGATGCTGGGGCTACAGTGGTTCACAAAACAGAGACGATTCTGCTCACAAGGAGCTTACCGTCTAATGGGTCATAGTAATCATTCTGGTACCATCCTCTGTGTATGTGCTCCTCAGGAGAAGTACCAGGAACCATGAGATAGTCTAATGGGAAGGATGACGGTACGGATGATGATTTGTGGTTGTGCCACATGGCTTGCAGGATCTTAGTTCCCTAACCAGGAATTGAACCCAGGCTCTTGGCAGTGAACTAACCACTAGACTGCCAGGAAAGTCCCGGGAAGGATTTATTTTAGAGTAGGGGTCAGGAAAGGAAAATTTGAGAAAGTAAAATTTAAACCAAGAGCTGGAGAGGTGTAGGAGTTGAGCCAGGTGAAAAGCAGGGGATATGCATTCCAGGCAGAGAGAATAGCAGGTGTGAAAGATACGGAGACAGATCCTTGGCCATCTGGAGGCTGAGAGAGGCCAGGGGGGCAGGGACATGAAACAAAAGAGGGGAGGTGAAACAGAGGAGGCTGGGGAGGGTGAAGCGGGGCCAGACCTCACAGAGCTGCGTTAAGACTTTGGATGTAAACCTAAGTGCATTGGGCGGGAAAGTGGTGCCATTAGACTCATGTTTTACAAAGCTGGCTCTGGGATCTGTGTAGAGAATGAATTGGGGACAAGGGGGTGTGCAGAGAGAAAAGGGTGGAGGTGAATTCAGTTGCCTAAGGAAGAGATGATGATAGCATTTCCAAGGTGATAGAAGTATTTAAAGACTTGAGGGCAACCCTCGTGGCTCAGTGGTAAAGAATCTGCTTGCCAATGCAGGAGACACAGGTTCAATTCCTGGTCTGGGACGATCCCACATGCTGCAGAGCTGGGGCACCACAACTAAGCCCACGTGCCACAACTATTCAGCCTATGCTCCAGAGCCTGGGAGCTGCAATTACTGAGCCCGCCTGCCCTAGAGGCCCATTCTCTACAATGGGAGAGGCCAGGACAGTGAGAAGCCCAAACACTGCAACTAGAGAACAGCACCCCCTCACCACAACTAGAGAAAAGCCTGCCCAGCCACGAAGACCCAGCACAGCCAACAATACATAGTAAATCAAATCAAACAGGTTTTTCTCAGGCTCTTTCCTTGGTATTCCAGGAAACAAATTTCCTTTGTGTAAAGGAAACTTTACACAAAGCAAACGGCAAATATTTGAACCACGCCAGTCTGTCTCACATGTGACCTGTTTTGCTTGGAGTTACTAGAGATCTGATGATGTCATAGGGCCAACCCCCTGCCTCCAAGCTGGACCACACCTGACAGGAGCGTAAGGCTTTCCTGAGAAAACTTTCACAATTTCTATAATCTCTGCTTGTGTTTACAGTAATTACTGTTAGGAAATCTCCGTCTGTGTTTCATCGGAATGCCTCTTGCTCTGATGTTCCTTGATTCTTGATGGAGATGAAGATGCTAAAAGAAGATGTCTGGGCTGCCAAGTGCAAATGGTGTTCTGACACTTCTGAATCATGTCTATTCTAAAGCCAAAGTGACTTGTTAGCGACAAAGAGAAATGCCTGAGTATCCCTAGAAGAGGGATTTGATTAGATTTTGTAGCTGTTTAGCTCGTTACCAAGTTCTTTCCCTTTGCTTCTCAAATGTGGTCCGTGGACCCAGCAGCATCATCTCAGAGCTTGATGCAGGATTGAGTCAGACTCTGCATTTTACATATTCTCCATTGGGCTTCCCAGGTGATGCTAGTGGTAAAGAACCCACCTGCTAATGCAGGAGACAGACATAAGAGATGCAGGTTCAGTTCCTGGGTCAGGAGGATCCCCTGGAGGAGGGTATGACAACCCACTCCAGTATTCTTCCTGGAGAATCCCATGGATAGAAGAGCCTAGTGGGCTGCAATCCATGGGGTCGCAAAGAGTTGGACATGACTGAAGTGACTTAGCAAGCATGCATTGGGTTTTTCCTGGTGGCTCAGTAGTAAAGCATCTGCCTGTCAATGCAGGAGACACGGGTTCTATCCCTGAGTCAGGAAGATCCCTTGGAGAAAGAAATGGCTGCTGCTGTTGCTAAGTCACTTCAGTCGTGTCCGACTCTGTGTGACCCCATGGACGGCAGCCTACCAGGCTCCCCCGTCCCTGGGATTCTCCAGGCAAGAACACTGGAGTGGGTTGCCATTTCCTTCTCCAATGCATGAAAGTGAAAAGTGAAAGTGAAGTCGCTCAGTCATGTCTAACTCTCAGCGACCCCACGGACTGCAGCCCACCAGGCTCCTCCGTCCATGGGATTTTCCAGGCGAGAGTACTGGAGTGGGGTGCCATTGCCTTCTCCAAAAGAAATGGCAACCTGCTCCAATATTCTTGCCTGGAGAGTCCCATGGACAGAGGAGCCTGGTGGGCCACAGTCCATGGGTCTCAAAAGACTTAGCGACTAAATGACAATAACCAGGAAATTCATAGGAACGTTGGTTTTGAGAACCGCTGCCTCAGGTCACCCTAGGGCCATCTAAAAGTGGGTGGGCAGGGGCAGTCACAAGACACTTGAAATGCTGCGAGCCTCGGCAAGCGTGAGGGAGACCAGACTGGTCCAACAGGAACTGGATTTTCTCTGGAAGTTCCTGGTAGCTCCCGAGTCACCCAGAGCAGTTCAGAGACAATGCTGTTTCCTGGTTGTGTCACTGGTGTGAGGCCCTGCGGGAGACCCGCCCCTGGTGCTGAAATACTGCAGGTGGAGAGCCCTGTCCCGGGTAGGGCTAGAGGGCTCCCCTCCCCCCAGAACGTGGAGAGAGCTTTGTCCCTGTCCACTTAGTCTGGTCCGTGTTCTTTCTGTGGGTGGTTGGGTGACTCTGGCCTCCTTCTGAATTGAGCTGTCCAACAAGCAGGAGAAAGGCTCTCTGAGCATCTCAGAGAGGTTAAAAGCTCTGGTGGATTATGGACGTGGCTGGGATGGGGGGAGGAAAGAGAGGGTGGATGTATGGAGAGAGTCACATGGAAACATGCATTGCCATGTAAAATGGATTGTTTAGTCGCTCAGTCGTGTCCGACTCTTTGCGGCCCCATGGACCGCAGCACGCCTGGCTTCCCCGTCCTTCACCATTTCCTGGAGCTTGCCCAGATTCATGTCCATTGAGTTGGTGATACCATCCCAAATGGATAGCCAATGGGAATTTGCTGTGTGACTCAGGGAACTCATACTCGGGCTTGGTAACGGCCTGGAGGAGTGGGATGGGATGGGAGATGGGAGGGATGTTCAAGTGGGAGGGAACACAGGTAACCCTATGGCTGATTCATGTTGATGTTTGGTAGAAACCAACACAGTATTGTAAAGCAATTATCCTTCAATTAAAGAAAATCTGGTGGAACAGAAGGTCCAGATCCAGGGGTTCTGAAAGCTTTGCCCACACTGTGTGGTCAGCCGCTCCAGGTCAGTGACTCCTGCCCTCTGCCCAAGGGGTGTGTGACACACACAACAGACCCAGCCCGGAAAAACAAAGGCATTTGTTTTATTAATATGACTGCTCTGCTGAGTGTTTCAAGGCACAAAACCCAGGCTAGAATCAAGTTCTTTTCCTCTGTCTTCCGTGGGACTGGTCTTCCCACAGCATCAGACAAAAGGGACCCAATCTGCAGGCCGCTTATAGCATGAGGTTTGTAAATACTGTAAAATCAAACACTACTTTTGGCTTTTATTTACTGTAACTTGTTCACATCGCTCAGCACTGGAACATTTATCAGGGCTCCTTGGCCTTTGTTCTTTCGTCTTTGGTCCTGCCGGGCCTTCTCTGCCCGGTCCCTCCTGCCCGCCAGCCTCGGGTCCCTCCTGCCTGCGCCCAGTCTGCCCCCCTGACCCATCACTCCAGTGTCTTCCTCGCCTGTTCCCACTTAACCTCCTGTCCCTTCTCCTCCCCTCCAGCCTCTCCCGCTGCTCCGGGATCTATTGAAATGTCTCCGCTCCCTCCTCCCTCCCCGCACTTTCGTTTCCAGAGGCCGGGGCACTTTTGTTTCCAGAGGCCGGCTTCCTCACTCTCACCCCCTGCCTCTCAGGGCTATTTTTCTCTTCCCTCCCAAGATCCACCACAGAGTTTTTTCATTTCCCCCTTTTCTCTAAAGGCAACAGGGGGATCAGAGAACGAGAGATTTCAGAGTCAACAGGACACAGCCTGCGTTAACACGGACAGTTGACTTTCTGAGTCAGAAACACTTCTTCAGCACCTTGGGTGGAGGCTGCCTAGTCCCCCCTCAGAGCTGGACGGGCAGGACAAGGACAGAGCCACAGGTCCGTCCCCCCTCACCTCCCTGACCCGTGTTCCCTCACCATCACTTCCGCCCCAGCCCTTTCCTTCATGTCTCAGGAACCACACCCTCCCCCCCCCCCCCACACACACACACCTCCTAGGTGCCTGGGGCGGACAGGTTTGTTCCGGCTCCACTAAGACCCTGGGCATCCTCCTCCAGTGTCCCTCCCTGCCCCCCAGCCAGCCTGCTCTGTGCTTCACGACCCCAGGTGAGCCCTAGGAGACAGGAGTCTATTTTGAGGTGGAGGAGAGACAGCAGCAGTGGCGTTCCTTCCCAGGTGCAGCTCATGGGCCGGGAGGCACCAGCAGCGCGCCCACAATCAGAGGAACAGGAAGCTCTCTCAAAGCCCCCTGCTACCCAGGGTCACGGCCAATCGGTCCATGAGGCGCTGAACAATGTTCTTGAGGGATGGGCGTCTCTCTGTGCCGCTGGGCAAAGTGTCTTCAAAATACAGAAAACCAAGAGGGGAAAGAAACAGAGCCCTGAAGAGACACCCTGGGAACCACGAAACTAGTTCTAAAGTCCGCCATCTTCAGCTGGGCCTTCTCCAAGCACCTTACAGAGGCTAAGACGCTGCGTTTTTGGTTGCAGGGGGAAATGGAGGTTACACCCAAGAAAGCCAGGGAGGGATTTGTGAGAAACCCCTCTGTTTCCCAACAGTGCTTGGCTCTCACGGTGTCTCCACTTCTTTACGTCAGCCACAGGCAAGAGGATTACCTGAGGAATGTTCGCCTGAGGGAGCATTGGCCAGGGGGGCCAGCCTTGCCCAGGCTCTGGGACCCCCCGCTGCTCTAGCCCTCCCCTTGCACCCCTTCTGTGCCCAGCGCAGACCTGTGCCTTCATCCTCTACCCAGCAGTGCCCACCCTGGCGGGAGAGGAGGTCAGGGGCCCAAACACCCACCCTAGGGCGGGGGAGAAGCAGGTAAAGTAGAACAAGCCCCGCCAAGCCCAACCCCGCCCTGCTGTTCCTCGTCCAGCACCAGATGTGGACCTGCTTAGCTCCTCTCAGCGAGCATTTCTGAGATGAGGAGGGAGCCATGCTGACTTGAGGACAGGAAGCGTTTGATTTCTTTTCCCTGCCTCCCGCTTCCCAACACCCCCGCTACCTTCTTTCCCTTTCCGCACACCAGCTGAGGGAGTAGAAAAATAACTATGAATATAAATCTCCACCTGAGTTCCTTTCACATGGACTAAGTAAGCAACTAACTTGCCAATAAATTACTATTTAAAAATGTGTGGACACATGGGCATATATATGCGTGTGCATATGAACATATACACACGCATATATATATACATGCATGTGTGTGTAGTTTCAAGCTTTTCTTCCTTGCCCCGTCCCTTGCAGGCAGGCAGCTTCAGACAAAAGCCTCCGTCCCCTCCAGAGGGCCTCATCGGATCATGGGTGCCACGTAGTTGGCAGGGAAGAGGCCCAGCTTGTTGTGCAGGCGGCCGGTCCACCAGGAGGGATTGGAGCTGTCCAGGACCTCAACCACCTCTCCGCAACGGAAGCCCAACTCGTCGTCCTCCAGGGCCTCGAAATCGTACAGCGCCCGGGCCCACCGCACCCGCTGTTAGGGGAAAACACAGAGAAAGGCCCTGCTGAGACCCGGCTGGCCAAGCTGGGCTCCGAGTCACCGGCACACACACGGAAGAGAATCTGCTGGCCCTGTGGTCCAGACAAAGCTCTCTGTGAGCAGCCTGCCCCAAAGGCTGATGGATGGCTCTCCAGAGAGGTCTCAAACCCTGCTGCCACTGAAAGCAGACCTGGGTACCTAGCCCTGAGCAACCCCTGAGCCTATCCCCCAAGGCCCCGAGGGGATCCTTGAGAGCTGCTCTTCCCTACATCAATAGTTGGTCTTCTTTATTTTCTTCAAGTGACAAACAGAACAGTGTGCCCAGACTAACAGCCCTCGGTGCCAGTACAACCTCATCAGTGATAAAGGCAACAGATCTCCCTCTGTTAGAATGGCAGCCAGGAAATATGAGAACTGGGCAAGGCCCCACAGCCAAACTGAGAACAGCAGGCTGGATGATGCCAGCTGGGATTAGCTCTGCCGGGGAACTCTCACCCCACCATCACTGGCTGGGTTCCCTCTGCCTCTGTGTGAACTCCCTGCAGTGTGAGGCCTCTTCTGGAGGACCAACTGTGTCTCTACTTGGCCCCTCGGTCTCCTCCACTGAGCCCAGACAGGGACGTTCACATACCCCGGCCACTTGGAGTTGCACTGGGTCAGTGTGTCTCCGGTGCATGAGGGCGGCATTCATTTCAGTGCTCATGCCCAGGCCACAGGGCCCATCGTTTATGTCCAGGCTGGCTCCACGGCGTTCCTAGAAACAGATGTGACAGACAGCCATCACCACACCGCTGGAAGCATCCCTCCTGGGCTCCCCCAGCACCTTGCTCCAATGCCATGGACGCAGCCAGAGCTCCAAGAATACTTACTGCAGAGGACAATAAACCCCAGATAAGGGACAGAGGGTATAGGGTGACAAACAGACCTTAGGTTGTGAATATGATGCCAGATTTCACTCATTCAACCAAGGAATATTTATCAGGCACCTACCATGTGTCTAGGACTGTCTTAAGCATGGAGATGTGTATCTGGAAAGAGCAGGCCCCTGTCTTCAAAGAACATCAGTTCAGAGGGGGAACCGTATGCATTTCTGTGATAAGTGAGCAGAGAGAACTCTCCAAGTTGGCCTGGTGATCAAGGAAGGCTTTTTAGAGCAGGTGATGCTTGAACTCTGGTTTAAAGAGTAGAACTGACTAGGAAATGGCATTTCAGGCAGAAGGGACAGCAAATAAAAAGACTCAAAAGCATGAGAGAAAACGCAGTGAATGGTTCTGGTAACAACGATGCAGGGATGTATGTTTGCATGGGGAGGGAGCAGGGGATGAGGCTGGAGAGGCAGATCGGGGCAGCTCACGAAGGACTTTGTGTGCCCTGCTAAGGAATTTAGGGATGTTGTTATCTGGCTACATTGTCCATCTCAGTGAGCCACCTAAAATCCCATCTGGAACAAGGCGGGGGATAAATAAATAAATAAGCAAGGCTCCATTTCTGGCCTTAATCGGTTTTTCCTGTAGATCTCGACAGCCAGATGGGTTAAGGGGCCCAAAAAGGTTCAGAATTGTGCTGATAGGAAAAATGAAGTCATTGTTCACGGAGTCCTCAGGGTGAGTGTGTGTGTGTGTGTGTGTGTGTACGTGTGTTTGAGTGTAGGTGTATGTGTATATGTGTGTGTATGTGTGTTTGTATGTGTGTATGGATGTGTGCATGTGTATATATGTATATAAACGTGTGTATGTACATGTGTATGTGTGTTTGTATGTATATATGTGTGTGAATGTGGGCATGTGTGTATATGTGTGTGTGTGTGTGTGCATATGTGTTTAAGCAGGGACTCATTTATTTCACAGAGACATCTTTGCCAAAAGCAGTTTCCATGTTTCTGCCCTCTGAGGACCCAGGATCTTTTCTCTGGGCTCAGTGAGACCAGATGGGACCAGGGTTGGACCAGGACATTCCTCCCCTGACAGACAGTCGTGGGGCCACAACTGGCCCCCGACATTTATTTGTTTCAGTTGTTTGCGGTACTGTTGGGTTTTTTTTCATACACTGAGTGGCAGTGGGGACACGGTTGCTGAAGCCTGGGGGGAGAGCAGGTCCTCCTCCACTCCCTGTGCCCACTTTATCCTTCCCAGGTACCTGATTAAAATGATGTTGCGGCAGGTACCGCTGCTGTGCCGGCAGTGGGGCTGGGGGATACTGCGAAGGAGGGAGCAGGGGGTGATCCGACGGCTTCCTGTTCATTGAAGGCCGGATTTCTTCTCCCACAGCCCCACTCAGGGGATGGCCTCCCTGGGACCGCCGGTCCAGGCTGTTGCCCCGCTGACCCTGGGAGAGAACAGAGATGACACAGATCCATCCTCCTCCTGTCTCTCCTGGCCCGACCCAGCCCTTCCAGCAGCTGTTCCCAGACTTAGCTCCTGACAGCTCCAAGAAACAGCTGATGGGGGTGGGAGCAGCTTAGAGAAAATCACTGGTTCAGATCATCACGTTTTCACAGTGGCTTGTGCATTCTCAGATTCTCCTGCTCTGGGAGTTTGGGTCTCTGGTTCATTCACTTTCCACCTGGTACCCATCTCGTCCCTTCCTCGTGGGCTTGGTTTTCTCTGTGTAATCAAGCTTAAATATTCCATTTTACTGACACAATGCCACCCCTCCTTATCGCATGTTGCCACACCGCTGGACATCCTATCCTCCAGATAAGCTCTGCTATTGACTTTGCATGATTTTGAACTGTCATTTATAGCCTGGTGATAGAGACCCAAACAGCAATGCTCTCACAGCACCATGGAAACCAGGCCTGCTGCTGGGCATGTAGGGAAAAAAACAAGACCTTTCTCCTGAATGCTACCACAACCTCATGACTCAGAGACACTTTCTTATTATTTTTATTTAACAAACAATTACACAGAGCCCTGGGCTTAGCATATGCCAGGCACTGTTCTAAGCACTTGGCAAAATGAACTCATTAAATCCAGTTTAGTGCAGTTTTATGTTTCCTCTCTCATCTCTGCGTGCACATCTTAGTAAATGAGTATCTCTGTCCATTTCCTGGTTGAAAGAATTCACAAGGTCCGTATTAACCTTTGTTTTCCTTTCTGAACATTTGTGTGCATTTGGGAACACCCTTTTCTCCTTTGATTGTAACTTCTCAGGCTTAAAATCAACCTGTTACTTGAAAGGGATGGTTTTCTTTACTTCTCCAAAGCACATGTTGCTTTGAAAAGTCTCAATGCCTTTTCAGAAAACCTGTCTGTGGGATTTCAACTCTTCCACTCAGTGCTGGTTCCTATAATACTCGTCTCCTATAACCATGATATTTCCTTTGAAATATATTTTATAGATTGCGTGTGTGTGAATTTACTTTTGGAATCAAATTAACATTTCCTTAGTGCCATCTGGGGACCAGACTCTGTGGTGAGTGCTATGATTATATCTCACTTATCCTCACCACAGTCCAATGAAGAAGGCATTATATTCTCTCCATTCTACAGATAAGAAAAACTGATGCTCAGAAAGTTTTCTTCACTTGACTGGGTAGCCAGGATAGTTAGCAATGAAATCAGTTTTTAAAGCCAGGTCCATTGGAGATGCATTTTTAAAAAGATTTTTTGATGCAGGACCATTTTTAACATCTTTGTTGGATTTATTGCAACATTACTTCTTTTTATGTTTTGACTTTTTGGCCCCAAGGCACGTGAGATCTTGGTTCCCTGACCAGGGATAGAACCCACACGTCCTGCACTGGAAGGTGAATTCTTAACCACTGGACTGTCAGGGAAGTCCCTGGAAGTATTTTCTATTAAGACAATACTTCATGTTCCAAACTGTTCCAAGAGCAAGAATTCCACCTCCAGTTTTCTCCTCCAGTGCCCTCTGCTTCTACCCTCCACACCCCCAAGTCCTGTCACAAAGCTCTACTTGCTGCATTATTCCTGGACTCGAGGTTCTAATATCCCCATGTGTAGCCCTACTGATTCCCCCAAGTTACTTCATCCTTGGGTAGCTTCTGAGCTAGGCTGAAAACTGTGATACGGCAACGTCCGTGAATAATGAAACAACAGTGTCTAGAACAAGAGCCCACATATACTCCAGTATTTTTGCCTGGAGAATCCCAGGGACAGGGGAGCCTGGTGGCTGCCGTCTATGGGGTCACACAGAGTCAGACACAACTGAAGTGACTTAGCATAGCATAGCATAGCAAGGGATGGACTATATCATTTTCTAACCTGCAGAACCATCCTATGAAGTAGCTGTCACTATTATCCCAATTTTGTGGATGAACAAACTGAGAATTAGAGAACTTTTCAAAGTCACATACCTAGAAAGTGTTAAGCTAGGATTTAAACTGAGATCTCTGCTTTTCAGAATATGCAGGGGCCTGCCCATCAAATGCATGGTTTTAGGGGTTCACGTAGGAACCCAAACCTCCCAGAATCTCTGGATTGGGGGTGATGGGGGCCAGCAGCATACCTGTTCCTCCCGGGTCCTATCCCTCAGAAAGATCTGCTTCTGTTTGGAGATGGAATTCTTCCTGTAGTAGTCCACCAGCTTGTTGAGGGATGGAAACTTCTCTGTCCACAGGAAGTAATCACCCTTGTTGTCTCTCATGACTTTGAAGTGCTGAACGTCGTCCTCATGCCTAAAAAGCAAGACAAATCCAAATTATGTATCACGTGGTGAGCATGTCTCTGCCTCCAGGCCCGACTGCATTCAGGGATGCTGGAGTTCTGTTTGGGCAGGAAGCAGAGGTGTGGGTGGCTGGCCCATCCCTGGGCAGGTGGGCTGGCCTAGTTAAACTCTAGGGGTGATTTCTGGGAGAGGCCGCTTAGGACTCAACCTGAGCTAGAGGGGATTTTTTTTTTTTTTTTTTTTTTGCCACGAAGCTTGCAGGATTTTTGTTCCTCTACTAGCGATTGAACCTGAGTCCACTGTAGTGAAAGCCCCAAGTCCTAACCACCGGACCACCAGGGAACTCCTGAGAGGAGGTTTTTTGGGTTTTTTTTTGTTCTTTTTAACATGAGCAGAAAGCAATCTTTCTTCTGATACTGGAATCACCTTTTTACAAGAAAAAAAATAATCCAAGTGCTTTAAAGACTACAAGGTTGAGGACTTTTTTCACAATGTTTATTTGAAGCATGGCAACGCCTGAGACCTTACCAGGCTGAGAACTCTGCCAAGACTCAGAGGGGAGGAGTTTTTCAAGCCCTTCTTGTCTTTCTGTTAACAGAAATAGTCTGAACCAGCTCCTTTAAGTTCAAAAACTACCCTGAGAAATCTGTCACACTTTGTTCTCTACATAGCCGGGATCTCTTGGTTGGTCTTGTTTTGCATAAATAAGGTTACAAAGTATTTTGAGTTGTTGGGGGAAAAAATGTGCTGAGGCTCAGAGGTGGAGGGGCTTGATCAAGGTCACTGTTAAGGGCAGAGTTGAGGCAAGGACCCTGGTTCTCTAATTCCAGTCTAGTGAGCTGGGACTGTCACACCAAGCACACGTGCTAATTTTTCTCTCATGTTAACTTCTTTTAGATCAGCACTTTTGACACCAGCTGAACTCAGAAGCGATAGAGCATGTTTGTACCAGGGGTGGAGAATTTGGATTTTATTCGCTGAAAGAGGAGACTGGGCCTTTACTAACAGCCCCAGCCATTTTCCATCACTAAGTCATTCTTGTTTGGATGTCAAGTTTTCTTGGTCAAAGGGACACACATTTATGTCTAAAAATAAACTGATGTTATTGATATCAATTGCATGACCCAGCAGAAAGGTAAAAAATTTAGACTGTTGGAGAGTAAAGATAATTCTTTCTAAGGGATGGATTTAGAGGTCTGTGTTCAGAGGGGACAGGCGTTTTGATCTTCCTCCTCATCTTATTTTCAGGGCTCTGCTCAGAGCAGGCAAACCTATGCAGTGACCTCTGCCTAACTACTTTGGGGTCATAGCCGACACTTGGCAATCAATCATTGCTTGCCCTTCCCCTTTTGGCTTCGGTCACTCATATATGCTTTCTTCACTCCAGCACCACATGGCTCGACTCACAGTCATCACTCCCCACATCTGGGTGAGGAGGAGGGAATATTCTTGTGACACGATTATTCATCCACTATCTCTTAGTCAAAGAACTGGGAATGAGGAACGTTAACTCTTTCACTCCCATGTACTGACAGGGTGCATGTCAGGACTGCGGTTGGTCATCTGGCCAACGGAGAGAGAGGGGCTGGACCACTGTCCTGAGGTCTGAGAAGGGCAGAGGAAAGGGTGTAACTCAGGGCTCCAGAGTCTCAGTGCAGTGTTTCAGACCCTCAACTAATCCTAAGTGATAGATAATTACAATTAGCTTTTAATTATCTGTGCCAGGACAGAAAGCAGATGTATAAATACATTAGTGATTTTGCTTTGGAATATATTAGACTACATTTCTGCAGAAGAGGTAAAACTGATTACAGTAATAATCACCATCATAAGAGCTCGCATAGCCTCAGTGGCAGGGAAGATCATGGCAGACATCAAAGCCGATGGTTTTTTGTAGAATTCAATTTAATCAAGGAATGATAAACCCTAATTCCTCACTGAAAAAGCCAGCCTCGACATGCAAACCAAGGGCACCAAGAGATGCCTTTCAGTCTAACAAGTTGCTTGGTGTTGCCTTTAACTGTGGCCCTGAAGAAACAGGTTTGAGTTGTAAGATTTATTAATAGAGAAAAAGTTCATGAATTAAGACCTAACAAGTTTAGAATTGGTGATACATTAATACTGGCCTGAGGTAAAATTTACCATCATCCAAGCTATAAAAAAGAAAGCTTTAGCTAAGGGAAATTAAGAGTTTGAGTCAGTTTGCAAGGGCAATGCTTAAGAGACCAAGCTATTCTTGAGCCTGCTGGGGACACAAATGCATGCAAAAGCTTGACCCATTATTATTATTATTTTTAAATTTATTTCCTTGGTTGCACCAGGTCTTAGTTGCAGCATATGAGATCTTTAATCGTGCTAGGTGGGCTCCAGTTCCCTGACCAGGGAATGAACCTGAGCCCGCTGCCTTGGTGGCATGGAGCCTTAGCCCCTGGACCACCAGAGAAGCCCCCGTAAGCTATTTTTTTTAAAGTCCTTCCTACTTATTCCTTAAAGTACTTATCCTTAAAGTACTGCACTTTCTTTCTAAACAGTGATGTGGCCTCCGTTTATTTCCCGAGATGGGACTTAGGAACTTAAAGCTGCATGCCTTTCAAATCACACTGCAGAATCCAGACAGCACCTCCGGTCAGGTAACTTGCCCATGAGGTTTCACCGCACAGGTTGTCACACTGCTCCTTGTGCTCCCACTGCCATCCTTGCACTTTCACATGTGGTCACCAAGTCTGATGTGTGACTTGCCATCCCCAGCACGCTGACCACACGCCGTCTGCTCAGACTTGGGGCTTCTGTGTGTGGGGCTATGTCATGTTAAACTGAGTCATTTCCTCCCTAGGGGTGGGGTGCCGCACACTGGCGAGACTTTGCTGTCAGAGTGCCCCCACCCCAGGCCTCCTGGGCTCGGCTCTGTCCCTGTCAGTTTCACAGCATTACAGAGCGTGGAGGTAGGCTTTCTTTCTGTGCAGCCACCTATGACTACGGATGTGTCCTATGGCGGTGCCTGGGGGTTTTGATTTTTCTCTGCCCTTCTTCAGACATGCATTGGTAGTAAAAGAAAATGCTAAGATTGCAACCCTGGATTTCCCTGGTAGTAGAGTAGATAAGAATCCGCCTGCTAACATAGGGCACATGAGTTTGATCCCTTGTCTGGGAAGACTCCACATGCTGCAGAGCAATTAAGCCCATGAGCCACAGCTACTGAGCCCATGCACCTAGAGCTTGCGCTCCACAAGAGAAGCCCCTGCAATGCACTGGAAAGAGGAGTAGCCCCCGCTCACCGTAGCTAGAGAAAGCCCGAGTGCAGCAACGAAGACCCAGCCCAGACAAAAATAATTAATAAAAAAAAAAAAAAAAAAAGGTTGCAACTCCAAGATGGATGTGGACCTCTGGAAATTCTCTGTTCCTTCTCCCTTCCCATTCCCCTTCCGCAGACACTCACCCAGCACCTGCTGGGTTTACATGGTGCTGTGAAACACACAGAGGTGAGGTTGATAGAAATCCTGTCTTTCCAGAAGCACCGGGGCTGGAAGGGGAGACAAGTGAATGTATTGATACGTTGTGCCCGGGCCCCTTGCCACCATGCTCCTGAGGGATAGGTCATGTTTAAGAGGTCACCTTGTCGTTTTGGTGCTTTAGTAGGTCAGGGCGGAGTCAGGATTGGCCAGTACCTGACGGATATGGAGAAGTCCCCGGGGGAGCTCTGGCTGGCCCGGATGATGAAGCAACCGAGCTCCCTGCCCATCAGCAAGCTCTCTGCCTTGTGTCGTGAGAGGTCTTCGTGAAACCACCTATCAGGTGAGATAAAAACAGAGGATCTTGGTGAGATGCCAGACTGATGGGGTTTGGGAGTAGGGAGGGAAGGAAGTCAGGGAGAGATGACCCACAGGGAGAAGGGTTGAGGAGAGACCCCAAGAGGGGCCAGGCGCTTTTGAGACCAAACAAACGCTCTAGCAGTTTCCAGGCGAGGCAGGTGAATGTCCCCTTGAGGTACCTCCTGCCCTGTCCCTCCAGGAGAAGTCTCTCTCCTGCCTGCTTGGAAATCCTGAGTCATGGAAATGTGCCACTGCACAAAACGGGACAGTGTGGGAGGGACTCACTGCAGCAGTGGCCACCTGCCGGTGGCTGTGAGAGGGTCATCTCCAGAAAGGGACTGCAGGGGCAGAGGGTGCGCCAGGAGGACAGGGACCCCTTCACGCTGGGATGGGCAGGGCCCTTGGGTGCTGGCTTCAGGCTGAGACCTTGGTGGCTGGGAAGAAGGGTCACAACCGAGGGCCTCTGTGTGGCGTGGGGCAGGAGTGGCTGTGCCTTGTGCCTGGCAGACGCTGTGGGGCACCCAGGGAGGTCCCCATGCACGCTTGGAACTGAGCGAGGCTGGCGGCAGCCAGAGGGAGGCGTCTACCCAGCCGGCTCCCGGGCCCTCCCTAAGAAACCCGGCTGGAAAATAACCTTTGCTGTGGAGAGAAGGAACCAAGGAGAAACTGCTCTTTCAGGTTAGCAGTCAGAGTGGCAGCCTTTGGAAGTGTTGCTGCAGGCGGTGCAGCGAATGTGAAAAAGGCTGAGCACTTGCAGCAGGCAAGACAAACAGTGGCTCCAGCCACCAGGAACCTCTCTCACCCTCTTGGAGCAGAGCCAGCACTCGAAGTTCCTCGGCGGCCAAGGGTGGGCTGGGGGCCGTGTCCCTTTGCTGCAGCATGGCTACCTAATCACTGCCCCCGGAAGGCGTGCATGCGTGTCCCTTTAAGGTGCGCGTCCAACAGGCCTCTATGAGCCCTTCCCTTGTGCCCTTTGGAACTTAGGAACTGAACAGACAGAGGTGGGGGAAGGATTATCCATTTTCCAGATCTGGGACTGCAGCGGAAGGTTGGTCAGGCTCTGAGGGGTGGGAAACAGAGGCTTTCTCACTGTCACGTGCCTGGAGACCCTGCCGGAGTAGGTGCCCTACGAACCTACGGGACTGATGAGGGGCCACCACAGCAACATAATGGGGAGGGGAAGGAATGGGACCCCCCTCCTCCCCCCCACAGCAGCCTTCCTCAGAGGGAGTCTCTGGAAAGAGGGAGCAACCAGAGAGGGAACTGTCTAGAAAATACACCCTTGTCCTCTATCTGGGTTTTGTTGAAGTCACTTGAAAGAAGTGACTTCTTTCAAGACTTACAAAAATGTCCACACTCTACTTGTGAAATGAGTGCCAAAGTTTCATATTACACATTGGTTCCAAAGCTATTCATTCACTGAACAGCTTTTATTAAACATGGACTGTGTGCCGGGCCCTCTTCTGAGGATGTAGTGAACGGAGTGGTGAGCAGAACAGACAAGCACCCTCATGGAACTCACATTCTAGTGGGGCAGACATATCATACACAATGAAGTAATTAGAATATGGAGTCAGCTGATGTAATGCTGTGGGGAAAATAAACACAGAGCAGAGGTGGGGAGGGGGGAGTCATCTAAAATGTGGTGGCGGGGGGAGGGCGGCGTTCTAACCCCAGAGGAGATGGGGGAAGGGAGGAGGAAACAGCAAAGGAGAGGGGGAAGGAGAAGCCAGGGAGGTGGGAGGAGAACCAGCAGGAAGAATGTCCGGGAAGCCCAGTGAAGAACGTGATGGTGCTGAGATGATGGCCGACAGTCGACCACTGGGACCCGCAGTTCACTGGGACCTTGTTAAAAAAGGTTTCCAAGGAGTCATGGGGCTTCCAGGGAGAACAGGAGGAGAGGAATTAGAGACGGCGAATATAACGATTCTTTGGAAGAACTGGAGTCGTAGCGGGAAGGGGATTTGGGATCAAGGGTTTTGTTGTCTGGTTTCATGTTTTGTTGTTTTTTTTTTTTTTTTGGTAAGCCGGGGAAAATTGCAGGATCTTTGTTTGCTGCTGGGTATGAGCCAGCAGAGAGGCAGGAAAGCTGATGTGGGAGAGAGGGGAGGACTTCTGCTCGAAGCACAGACGGTTCTTTCCAAACAACTGCAGGAAAGGCAGTGTCTGAGCAGTTGCGGGATGTGGGTGGAGGCAATGAGTCAGGATGGGTGGCGTAGACGGGCTTTTCTGGGGGCCTCCGCTGTCCTGGAAGCCAGGCGGTGGGCTGAGAGTGTGTGTGGCCGGGGGTGGGTGGAGGAGCTGCATGTGTGTGCCTTGCTCACCTAGAAGGTGACAGGGCAGCCTCAAGGGCCCCCTGGCTGAGGTCGGTGGTCATTCTGTTGGTTCAGTGGTCAGTGCTGATTCTCTGTGAGTGGTACAGTTGCACCTCACCAGAGTCACCAACACCGCTTTGGTTTTCTAACAAACCTTTGCTCTTCGGCTAGACCCTGACTCTCAGACAAGATTAGATTTCTATCTAACCCTTGTGGTCAATTCTTGAGACGCACGTGACCCAATCTCAACTTTTCGTTTCCTCTTTATGGAGGGAATTTCCCCGACCTCTCTCACTGAGTGCGAGCACGGTTTCGGGAAGCTCGCGGTTTCGAGAGCTTCGTCATGTCATCCTGGAACTGGGATGGAAGGTGGGTTGGGAGATGGGAGAGAAGAGCTCTTAAAGCAGCAGCTGTGGAGGTGGGGTGGCCGACAGCGCCCCCACTGGAATTCTTGGAAACGCCATGGTTACAATCAGAGATGGCTTTGGTTTATAAATTTAAAATAGGCGATACTTGCACATGGTATCAAATTCAAAAGAGAATGCCGTGAAATGCAAATCTCCCTCCCACCCTTGGCCTTCAGCTGCGTGGTTCCCTCTCCAGAGGCGACCATTTTTGACAGCGTCTGGGCTGTGCACGGATAATTTTAGTGGCTACTGAAAAAGTAAGGGGAGTGTGTGTGGGCAGGCCTATCTCCACAGGCTGGAAATACTTACTCAGGAAACTCTATTTCTATAAAATTCTTGGGCACGTATCCTTCTTGGCTCCCAAGCTCCGCCTTGAACCACTCATCTTGGTTACTTAGGATCTACAGGGAGGAGAAGGAAGGATGAAGTCACTGAGGGGAGGACACGAAGAAGCAGGAGAAATGGGCTGCAGGGCAAAGAACCTATGCACCCCAATCCAAATTCCACCCAATCCAAAAGAACAAAGGCTTTTGAAGTTAGAGGAAAATAAGTCAAAGAAGGCTTCCCAGGTGGTATAGTGGTAAATAATCTGTCTGCCAGTGCAGGAGACATAAGAGACAAGAGTTTGATCCCTGGGTCGGGAAGATCCCCTGGAGGAGGAAACGGCAACCCACTCCAGTATTCTTGCCTGGAGAATCCCACAGACAGAGAAGCCTGGCAGGCTACAGTTCACAGGGTCACAAAGAGTGAACTGAACAACTGTTCCCACGACTGAACAACTAAGTGCGTACACACACACACACACACACACACACACACACACACATGCCAAAGAAACCACAGAACCACTGGAGTGGGAAGCAGCAGGCTTATCTTTGGAGTTTGGCTTCTCTTGTCCCCAAGCTATTTTTGTACACTTGGGCCACCCCCTCATGTGACTCCACCCTGGTGTGGCCTTCCAGACTCAGTGCTCAGGGGCTTCTCTGAACCCCTCTTCTCCTGTTTTGAAGATTTGTGTCTCAGATCTTAGCACTTTAAGCTCCTTATCTAGGCAGGTGGTTTCTTCTTCTCTGCCAGGTAACCGAGAACCTTTTAAATTTTAATTTGTTCTTACTTTTTTACACTAGCGGATTAAAACTTAAACATCAAGTGGGGGCTAGCTTTGAAAACAGTAACTCTTTGTGTTCATATTCCATGTTTGCAGAGTTTGGACATAACTCAAGATACCCGGAATACCTCTTCTAAATTTGCTTTTAGACCATGATCATAGGCAAAACCAGAAATTTTTTCTCCTTACTATAAGGTCTTACCTTGACCATGACCCCAAATGTTATCACCTGCCTTAATTACTTATATGACTCTCCAGACTTGGCTCTATGTGGCTTCTGGTCATTTCAGAAAAACTCCTATCATCAAAAGGCAAATACTTTACTTCCTCGCCACCCTCCCCTACTGAGAATATTTCTAAATTATGTAGCGCAGACTCAAACAGTAATTCAAAATGAAGACGGCAGAACAAAAAGATGGGAAGAACCTTGACGATGTCATGGAGCTACTGAATTAGCTGCTTCGGAGCCCTCCAACGCCTGGACTTTGTATGAGAAATTATAAATCTTTGTTATCATTTTTATGACCAACCCAGATAGCAGAGACATTACTTTGCCAACAAAGGTCCGTCTAGTCAAGACTATGGTTTTTCCAGTGGTCATGTATGGATGTGAGATTTGGACTGTGAAGAAAGCCAAGAGCCGAAGAATTGATGCTTTTGAACTGAGGTGTTGGAGAAGGTTCTTGAGAGTCCCTTGGACTGCAAGGAGATCCAACCAGTCCATTCTGAAGGAGATTGGCCCTGGGATTTCTTTGAAAGGAATGATGCTAAAGCTGAAACTCCAGTACTCTGGCCACCTCATGCGAAGAGCTGACTCATTGGAAAAGACTCTGATGCTGGGAGGGATTGAGGGCAGAAGGAGAAGGGGACGACAGAGAATGAGATGGCTGGATGGCATCACTGACTCGATGGACGTGAGTCTCGGTGAACTCCGGGAGTTGGTGATGGACAGGGAGGCCTGGCGTGCTGCGATTCATGGGGGTCGCAAAGAGTCGGACATGACTGAGGACTGAACTGAACTGAACTGAGGCCATTTTAAGTTTGTTTCTCATAGCTGAAAACGTCTTAACTGATGGAAGAGAAACGATAAAGAGGAAAGCAGAAGATGGATAGGAAAGCTTACTCGGAGCAGGGACCGCCTGGGTTGCCCAGGTGAGTTACCTAGGCGAAGTCTGATGACAAAATAACTACTTCCGGGGCGTGAGGAAGTGAGGTGCGTTCCTGGGACAGAACTCCTCAATCTGGCGGAAGTTTAGATTGTGACCCCAGGAGCAGAGAGAGGGGAAACCAGGGTTACAGGGCCTTGTAGCCCACGTTCAAAAGTCTGGATTTCTATCTTGAAATGTACGGGCAGCCATCAAAGGATTTTCATTAGGGAAACAGCACAGTGAGAATCAGTGTTAAGAAAAGCGTGCGGTATCACAACTTGAAGATAGACTGGGGTGGGGAGGGTGAAGTCAGGGGAGAGAGTGTAGGAAGAGGAGCTAGCCATCCAGGCATAGACAAAGGAGATCTGGGCTAGGTAGAAGTGAGGACAGATTTCAGAGGAATCAGGAAGCACAAACTTCGTGACTGTTGGAGGAGCTGAGGGAGAAGGGGATTCTGGGATGGCTCTGGATTTCTGGCTTGGGAGACTGAGTGGGTGGTGACGCTTTTACCAAAATAGAAAAGACAGGAGGAGGAACAGGTCTGAGGGAAAGCTCACGGACCTCAGATCGCCTGCGGGTGAATCAAGTTGCCCCTGGGACCCTCAGAGAAGGAAAGCTCAGGGAGCACTAGAGATGTGTGTCTGGGTTCAGCAGTGAGGTGAGGGCTGGAGCTGGATTTCAGAGTCATCCAAAAAAGTGGGTAGACTTGAAGCCTATGGTTTCTGCCTCCCAGAGACGGGAAGAGAATTGAAGAGAGCAATGTAATTGAGAAGCAGTGATGACCTAGTTCTAATATCATTCCTGAGTTTGGAAGAAGCCCTTGGTCCTTGGGTCCTTGGTCTCCTAGATGTCTGACCTCAGGTCAGTCAATTATCATCTGCAAAATGGGGGCAATAAAAACTGGCAGCCCCTTCACGGAGCTGATGTGAGGATCAAATGCTCCCTCATCCCTGGACGTCCTCCAGAGAGTACAGGCTGTGTTTTTAAATATAATTCTGTCCAACGTGATATTATTATGAAGGAGAACTCCAGGTCTGAAGGACACGGAGAGTTGATACGTTCTTTAAAGTGTTCTATGTGTATGTTTTGAATGTGATCATTTGTTCTGAAGAAATAAAAGTGTGTCCCATATTTGAGTTCTAGAATTGCTGAGAAAATGAAACTTTATAGTTTCTAACATCAAATGTGACTGTTGGTATCGCTAAGGACGTGCGGGTGTGTGTGTGCCGAGGGGAGTGGCGGGGGGTAGGGGAGCAGGAAATCTAGGTCAAAAGAAGAACTAGGAAACTCGGTACCAGAGCATCGTCATCACATAAAAAACACAAGGGCATTTTACTCTGTGCCATCTCCCCCAAATTTCAAGGCTCTGGAATTCCTTTCTCCCATCACATGGGAAGACATGTGGGTTGGGGAGCTAATGTCAAATACCAAGGTGAGCAGGGATGAAGTAAAATAGACCATTTGGAAATGGGCTAATCGCAGTAGGAACTACATTTTGCACTTAGCTCTCTGACCCAAAGCTGGCTGTAATTTTAGTAATCATGGCTCATACTCATTTACACCCTGCAGCCACCGAAAGATTATCCCACAATGCCGTCCATTTTCCTCACCACCTGATACTTGGTCTGCCTGACATCGTGTTCCCAAAGAGGCAAATTTATAGGCTTTTTATGATGTATAAAAGGCAAGGGTTTTAAAAAAATCTCATTTTCAGCAAAGAAGAGTCTTTGGGGGGTGGTGGTGGTGGTGGTTTCCTCCCGCCGTTGTTGGCAGGGCTGGTACTTCCTGTCCCTCTCATCTCTCCATCTCCTCCGTTTCTCTATCTCTTGTCCCCATCGTGCAAACTTGTGCAAGGAGTTCAGCCTAAACCCGTGAGGTTTTACCCTCAACTTCGCTGTAACTTAACTCTTACAGTGTTGCCTGCCTGAATCATTTTCTGGGTTATGTGGCCTGAGAATAAGTTAGACGTGGGAAGAGGACAAAATGTACGGTTGGAAGAATTTCAAAATTGGATGAAATTATAGCTCTTAGAGGCATAGCAGGAATCAGAAGTGTTGAAGAAGTTAATTACGTAGGACTAACTCTAGGGGCTCTTTGGTTTTAGGGGGAAGAAATGGGGTCGTGTTAGATGAATTGCAGAAGTGCATAGAGATGGCCTGGCTTGAGAGACATTTTTTAATAACGACTGGCAGATTCGAGTGGGAAATACAGATGCTATATTCGGGTGCTATATACAGCTGCAGGTGGAGAGGTCGCGATATGCACACGAAACATTCAACTCCTGACTTTTGGAATGTTTCTCTCACAGGAGAAGTGGGATCCAGTCATTTGGCTAGAGTTCCATGTCTGCCATCTTGTTTACCATTCTGGGATCAGCATCTAGTGAGCAACTGCTGTTTGCACTTGGGTGCTGGGAATACAGAGATGAATAAGCTGGGGCCTACACCCTGGGGACCTCACAGTCTGCAGCAGGCAGCTGGTGATGAGCAAATCAGACAGTTTTTGTATCTTCTAATGAAAAAGTCTGTTTAGTGTTTTAGAACTAAAGGCATAACATGAAAGAGCACTCAGGAGTGCATTGCTGGGGTAGTCAAGAACTGGCCTTGAAAACAATTTCTAAAAAACCCCCAAGAAACAGAATACCAATTTCCAGGCTCCTGGGGCTTGCTACCCATATCTGGAGGAGACAGTTGTACACGGAGACCCACAGGCTGGCCCACTGACCACCATGATACAGACCTTCCATGAGACTCAGCCAAGCCCCATCCCTTTTCCTCTTTTCCACTATGGCTGCAACGGATAGAGTTTGAAAGGAAGGAAGGGTTTGGCTTTCTAATAGATTTCTAAATGAGCATGCAGAAACACAGTTTAACAACTCAAGAAATATGTACTGAGCCCCCATCTGGGGCTGTGACTTGTGTCAGGTGCTGGGAAGACACGAAGATGAAGCCGGCAAGACTCTGCTCTCAGACCAGCAGTGGGATGACCCATTCATTCATTCGTTCATTGACTCTTCCTCGCCCTTCTGCAGGCCCAGGCCCCACTCCTGCAGAGCTCTGAGGAGTGAAGCAGCCACTGTGAGACCAGAAATCAGGATGGCATGGGGGGAGAGCAGCAGAGGTGGTGCTTCCGTGCAGAGAGCAGAGCTCGAGCTAGCCTGCTTGTAAATAGGGTGTGAATGCCTTGAGCAGTGTGTGAAATGCCATGGAGGAGCTGAAGAGGGCGTAATGAGTTTACTGGGGTAGTGGGGGGTGGGGAGGATTCATGAGGGTTCCCTGGCAGAGGTGGTCAAAGGCATGTGTGCAGAAGAAGGACATTCAGAGTACAGGGAGAGCCTGAAAAAGGACAGTGTGCATATTGCAGTGTGACTTGGGCCATTTCATACACAAAGATGTGTATGTGTATGTATGTGTGTGTGTGTATACATGTTCTTGCACTTGAGCATGATGAGGTTGGGTGGTAGGTTGAGCTCAGATGGCTTAGATTTCCATCCACTGGTCACAGGGAACCACTGAACACTTCTGAGGAAGGAAGTAATATGATCCAATTTATCTTCTAGAAAGATCCCTCTGGGTCTAGTTTTTAAAATAAAGGAGGAAGAGAGAGGAAAGAATGAGGTCAGTCAAGGGGATGTGGCAATAGTCTGAACAGTCAAGGGCAGAATGGGTGATATTGACAATATGGGGATCATTTATGGATCATCCGGTTTCCTTTTGATTGGTACCAGGCTCCTCTCCGGTGAAGATGTGGGTTGCTTGGGAGACAGGATAAAAGGGAAATATTCAGAGTGGAGTACAGTGTTTTGGGGTGGGACAGGGCTCCTTTCAGATGCAAGGAGGGACAGTCAGCAGTTTCAAGTCCTATAGGTGTTTAGCAGGGTCCTTACATTCTACACTCAGGAGGTCACTGGTGGACTTTAACTAAGCGTTGAGGGGTAAGAGTCAGATTCCAGAGGGTCTAGTGGAGTGAATGGGAAGTGAGGAAGTGGAGACAGTCAGCACAGAGAATTTTTCCCAGTGTGGCCATGAAGGAGAGGAAAGAAATTAGAAGCTGAAGCAGAGTTGAGGAAAGATTTTTGCTTTTTGTTTTTCCTTTTCTGGAGAATAGAGAAAACTTAAGCCAGATGGTTTGGTTTGAAATGGGAGGTGAGGATGGGACTTGCCCCCACACCCACCTCCCAGGGGCCTCTTTGGGTGAGAACACTGCAGACTGGTTGATAACCGCATGGTCACAGTACCCAACAGGGAAGGGAGGGACTTATCACCTTGTCCCAGACCCCTCAGTGACCTTGGTAAGGTCCCAAAGAAGAAGTGAAGGTCACTTTTTCCTGGGTCAGCAGCCCAAGCAGTATTTTGACCTTGAGAAGCTCCAGCATTGATGGTGTGCTCTTGGGAGCCACATTGCCAGATCTTGCACAGTGAGGGCAGTTAGATAAACACTCGGAGTGGGGAATGCATGGACTCTAAGTCACTTTAGTCATGTCCGACTCTTTGAGACCCCATCAACTGCAGCCTGCCAGGCTCCTCTGTCCATGGGATTCTCCAGGTAAGAATACTGGAGTGGGTTGCCATGCCCTCCTCCAGTGGATCTTCCCGACCTAGGGATTGAACCTGCCTCTCTTACGTCTCCTACATTGGCAAGCAGGTTCTTTACTACTAGCACCACCTGGGAAGAGGGCAGGAAGGGGATTGTTCAAATTCCATCTGGTTTGTGCCCTGCAGATACTTTCCGATTCCCCTGCTCACGTGTGACAAGGTTATTTCCATAGTAAGCTTTTATCTTAATGGAGAGACAGCGTTGGCCCATGGACTGCTGAGGATTGGGGATCAGGCTATTCGAGGTGCTCAGAGGCCAGGGAGGCATGGGCGCCACAGACTCTTCCGTCACTTCTTTAAGGGCTTGTGCTATTTGGCACTCTGAGATGCAGAGTCCATGTAAGTGTGGCGCATGGAATGTGGAAGAAGTCCAAGGCCTCTTCAGTTCAGCACACTGCCACTACAAGTCAAGTGCGGGTGGAAGACAAGCTTTGAGAAACCCCAGAGTGGCCAGGTGTGAGTGGCCTTCACTGACCTGAGTTTCCTCCAGCAGCTTTTCCAGGCGTCCCCACCCACACCGTCCTCCTGTAAGTTCCAGCTGTGCTGAGCCTCGTAATGCTGACCAGACTCTGCCTGAGCTTGACCATCTCTGCTGCTACTGCTGCTGCTAAGTCGCTTCAGTCGTGTCCGACTCTGTGCGATCCCATAGACAGCTGTCCCTGGGATTCTCCAGGCAAGAATACTGGAGTGGGTTGCCATTTCCTTGACCATCTCTGAGCTTTCGCCAAAAGCCTGACTCACCTTTACTGCTTTCCCTGACAACTGACATTGCCACCCCTTCCTACAACGTTGTCTTTCAAGGTGGGATCACTTGTCCCATACCTGTGCTCCTGAGCACTTGGATAAAACATCTATGAGAAGCCCTGCACATGAATGTATTTCCCCCTCCAGACCACGAGCATCTCAGGACAGGGATGGTGGCTTATACAATCAGATTTCCATCACCCCGCCTGGTGGTTAGTGCACGGGTACTCAGAAGAAACCTTTTTGGTTGAGGTGAATTTCGGATTTTGAAAGAACTGTTTGTGTTTCTTGAGAAACAGTTTAAGCAGTTCAACTGTTAGATTAACTCCGCAATTAGACCAGAATAACCTAAACTCTCCCTGGCTCTCCTGGGCCCCATGTCACCTACCTTCAGAACATCGCCAGCGTGGAAGCTCAGTTCATCTTCTCCCGAGGCCATGAAATCGAACTTGGCAATAGCTTCCATGTTGTCACGTGAAGCTGGAAGAGAAATAATGTGGTCATTGTGTTTTCTGCCAGGAGAAGGGCAGTCCTAGCGGTTGGTAGTGGAGGATCCAATGTCTCGAGGCTGGAGAGGGAGGCGCAGGCACACAAGAAGGGTTTTTGTTTTCAGAAAGAGCTGCCTGAGCCCCTAGGATCCGTTTTCAGACATCGTTTTCTGAATCTCCAGATGCCAGGAGCAGGAAATGAAGGCCAGTGACTGCCTTCCCCGTCTCCTTTCATCCCCATTTGCTGTCCTGGCCTGTGATCATTTCTGGGGCATCTCTGTTTCCGGTTGATAAGGACAGAAGACTTGCTATCATCGCTACCTTGGGGCCTGAGGGACTGGAAGGACTGTTCTGTAAACACTGTCCCTCGGCAGCTATATTTAACCAGCCGGTGTTAATTAGACAGATGCCATTTTCTCTTTTACATCTGAATCATTTAAGAGAATTAGACAGCTTTGGTCAGTGGGGAACTTAGCCATCTTCTACATGGTTTTAGAGTAGAAAGCATTCTTGTTTTAGAACTGGGAGACTCAGATTCCAACTTTTATTATTATTATTATGGAAGCCAACACGGTTTTGGAAATTTTCATTTTCATGCCTCTGAATTGAGTGAAAATATTGGCCCCTCTTAATAATATGTGAGACCTGTATAATGATAAATAAGTCAACTTACAAATGATATATAGTTGGGTTTTTTAGGAGACAGTGGGGTGTAATAGAAAGAGAGCCAAGTCCTGGTTTTGTTGATGGACAGCTGTGTGAGCTTGTGTAAGTAAACCTCCTAGAGTCTCAGTTTCCTTTTTTGTACAAGGGTGATCATAATGTTCAGTGGAGAAGGATGTAAGATGAAATTAAATAATAGACACCAGATGTTATCCCAGGGATGGGGGAGCCTGGTGGGCTGCCGTCTATGGGGTCGCACAGAGTCGGACATGACTGGGGCGACTTAGCAGCAGCAGTTATCCAAGACAAAACCGAGTTTGAATAATTTTGTAGAATGAATTTATCCTCAGCAAACACAGCCTAACCAAAAGCCGCAATAATTTTCTTCTGATTTTCCCCACCTCCTATAAAGTTTTCTCTTTGAAATTTGATGCTTATTCTCCATGACCCTCAAGTTCTTTGGTTCTCTGCTGACCGTCAGGACACCGTCTTGAACACTGCTGTTTGGCATTAATGTTTTGCGAAATTTGTCTTAAGTACCAAACCCTGCAGCTCAGAAACCTTCAAACCTAACTGACTTTCTATGACCAGTAAACTGGGACCTCGGGTGTCCTCTCAGTGGGAATTTCTGCCCAAGTGAGGAGATTTAGGTAAATAAGGAAGGTGGTTGCTGGTGGGAGGGGGTGACTCGCATAGATCCGGGAATTAAAGCTGACTGCTGCAGCAGTGATAGCAAGGGGCGCCTCCTCTGATTCTCCACATTTGCTTGGTCTTCCAAAGGCCATTTGTAGGGATGAGCATTACCAATCCCAAAGACATATTAAGCAAAAAATATCTCAGGAGCCAAAGTAAAATGTCATAGCTCACTGCCTGAGCTTTATCACCAGCCAAAACTTATTTCCAGACTCAAAATCTATATACTTTTTATGCACTTTCTTCAAGATCTGTCAATCTAAGGCAAATTAAAATTTTTGTGACCTGGGATGACCCACTCAACAGGAAGGAGTACTCTCTCCTCCTGGGTGAAAGCTAAATGCTTTTGCTGATTGGATTCACCCCATTACTTTCACATGCAAAGCTTTCCCTAATTAAGGCCTTGCCTCTGGTTTGCAGAATGATGGGTTCCTGTGGGTCACCCTCATGGTATCAGCAGCAGACACTGGTCACATCAGGAGATCAAGTGTCAGGTGAATGGTCCCGAAAACCAAGATCCCATTTCTATGCAAATTTACCTTAATAAGCAGAATGGAGACAAGGGGAGGGCAAATGCTAGACATATTAGAAAATCACATACATTAGAGATGAAAAAAAGAACCTAAGGCATGCTCTAGAGATGACCTTGAGCTTAGAAAGATCTTTCCTACCTTACATATAACTCAGATCAGGCCTGGATGCTTGGTCCAGGCTGGCTCTAAGTCATTCAGTGAGAAGGCTGGAAGCAGAAGGAAATTGCTTCTGAATGGTAGCACTTTTCTCTGCCTTCCCCCAGGAGGCAGGTGGTGTGGCAAAGCCAACAACAGAGGCACACTGCAGAGCTCCCCAGCTTGTAATATTAATCCTGGCTCAGAAAACCCAATTAAACAGGCCCACTCTTCATGAAATCACTTTGAAAAAATTTGCTTGCGTCCCATTTCCATTTGTGAAATGAAATCTGTTCAGATGCTGCTTGGTGGCAGAGAGATGCCCCGGCTGGAAGGGGTGGGGGATTGCTCCGTTTTCGTTCAAATCACAGGGCTTTGCAAGCTCTTCCCTTGAATTTATCATTCTCTGCTTCCCTAATAGCAGAGAATGGTAAATGTGCCAGCCCCAGGGGTTGGTCTTCTGTTTGATCATAAAAATGCGTGGAAATTGATATCCTATTCCTTGCTATCCATTAGTTTTAATTTTGAAAAGTTAAAAATTACCACCCGGGGGAAAAAAAAAACACAGAGCTAACACAGTTTATTCAGTATTTATCCGTTTTGTTTGATAGTCTGTACCTACCACTGCTACATACTGCATCTGCAAGAGAAAAGTAATAAATGATGGAGATAGAACAAGGTAGCAACAATTCCACGGGAGAAAAGGTGGGGGTGGGGCAAAGAGAGAAAGGGCAGCAGCCTCAAGAACTCAAGAATGCGGTGGAGCCTTCTCACTGCTCTTTGCAGGAGAGTGCTCCTGACCTCAGGGGAACATGAAGACAGACACCTCTTCAGAGAGCCGCACAGACAGGTTAAATGTGCTTTCCCTTCCAGTTATCAGTCTTAGAAACGGCTGCACTGCTACCTGCCATAGAGTGTGAATAAGAAGCAACAGCATTCAGGTGCCAAGCCGCAGTCAGCCACTTCCCCCCATTCATCCCAGGCCCGGGGATGGTAGCATTTGTCCAGGAATCCCGCCTCTGAATTGCGCAGGGCTCCTGCCCCAGGTGCTGGCTCTGTTTCCTCACCAGCCCTCTGCATCTCTCTCCCTCTCCCACTTGACAAATGGCACGGAATGCCCATTAGCAGCCCCAAGACATAGATCACCCCGCATGCCAACAGGATGCCCTCAGCACGATTTTATCTGCCCTTGTATTTCCATTTAAGTTTCTTGTACCACCCAAATCCCTGAAAAACAGTCAGGTTATGTACTATGGATGTTTATCTACTTCTAAAATATGTCACCACAAAGGATGAAAACAAAAGTTGGGAGACAGTTCTTTAAAAGAGTCTGCATTTGAAAGCCAGAGTCAGGATGTGTTCAGAAGAAAATCATAGTTTCCATCAAAATGGTGCCAGGGAAGCAACTTCTTGAACAATTTCAGCTCCTCCTAATTTGGCTATGAACAGCCAAGGTTTCCATTTTCTGTATCTCTGAAAAAGTATTTGCATAACAGCACAGAGCTGGTGGAAGATTCAGGCTCAGGACCCTGGGAAAGAAGGAATCCTGTGTGTGTGCTCAGTCGTGTCTGTTTGTGACCCCATGGACTGTATCCCTCCAGGCTCCTCTGTCCATGGGGTTTCCCAGGCACACGTGCTTGAAATCTTCACTCTTTCAATCTGCCAGGCAAAGCCCTTCTTGGAGTTAGTGGGAAGGCGGTCATTCCCCACCTGCCGCCTAAATTGACAAGGTCAGTGACTCTTCAGATGTGGGAAACCTTATGCTGCTGGGAAAAAATGATGTACAGTAAGCCTCACTGTACACAACAGATCTGTTCTTGAAGAGTTATTATGAAGAGAGTATTTGTAAATGGAATCATATTAGCGTGCATTATGGAGACTCATTCTACAAAGGAACCCCATGGTGAATCCCTTTATAAAATGAAAAGGAAAATTTGTTATGCAAATAGCTACCTTTAATTTCTCTGTTTTAAAGGCTGGGCTTTTCGTGCACTGAGTCTTAAAATAGATCGCACCTGTGTATCTCTTTTCCCATCTCACATGGTGGGTTAAATAAATATTAGTTTCCCCTTTTCTTAACCCCCAAATGCTTTGTAAAAACTTATATATATTGATATATAACATTTCACCTTGGAGTATAGACGTGTGTGTGTGCGGGCTCAGTTGTGCCCAACTCTTTGCAACCCCATGAACTGTAGCCCACCAGGCTCATCTGTCCATGAGATTTCCCAGGCAAGAATACTGGAGTGGGTTGACATTCCCTCCTCTAGGGGATCTTCCCCACCCAGGGATTGAACTCCCATCTCCTGCATTGCAGGTGGATTCTGTACCTGTTGAGCCATTGGGGAACCCTGAGTATAGACTAGTAATCCTCTAGACCTTTTTTGCAAAGGACCAGAGAGAAGAGATTTTCAGCTCTGGGAGCTGTACAGACTATGCCATGACCAGGTGTCTGTCCTTTTTCAGGCAGGCAGTAACAGTAAACCAGTGGCGGAGCTGGGTTCCAAGACAGCTGGATGACATCACCGACTCAATGGATGTGAGTCTGAGCAAACTCCAGGAGGTGGTTAAGGGAAACCTGGTGTGCTGCCGTCCATGGGGTTGGAAAGAGTCAGACAAATCTTAGCGACTGAAAAACAACAAGTTTTATTTATGCTCACTGAAACTTGAATTTCATATAATTTTTACATGCCAAAAGATATTATTATTATAATTTCCCCCCACTGTTCAAAAAAGTGAAAACCATCTCATTTGCGGAAAAAATACATGAGTCAAATTTGACCTACTGGCCATAGTTTACAGACCCTCTATAGTCTTTAAAAATTTTCTTTTTGTTTTTTTTAGAGAGTTTGGGAATAGGCTATTTTTTATTTTATTATTTATATATTTTTGGCCATGCCCTGAGGCATGTGTGATCTTAATTTCCCAACCAGGGATCAAAGCTGTGTCCCCTGCAGTGGAAGAGAGGAGTTTTAACCACTGGAAGGCAAGTCCCATGTAGATGTTTTTAGCTATATCCTATCTCCCTTGGTAGTCTGTAAACTTCCTGGGGTCTCAGGAGTAGATGAACATGGATTTGAACCTCAGACGTGCCATTTACTTCCCAAGCATCCTGCTTCTTCATCCTCAACCTGATTCAGTTCAGTTCGGTTGCTCAGTTGTATCTGATTCTTTAAGACCCCATGGTCTGCAGCACGCCTGGCTTCCCTGTCTTTCACCAACTTCCAGAGCTTGCTCAAACTCATGTTCATCAAGTCGGTGATGCCATCCAACCATGTCATCCTCTGTCATCCCCTTCTCCTCCTGCCATCCTAACCCGGTAGCAGCCACCCTTACTTCATGGGGGTCTTGTGTGTAAATGTGTATAAAGACTCTGGCACACAGTAGGCATCTGATGAACAGTAGTAGCAGTTGTTGTTATTTCTCCTTACATGCCTTGTGCTACCTCGCCAGTGCTTAGTGGCACCTAGCAAATTCTCGCTGAGAGACTGGCAACATGATGAATGACCTGCCATCAGAATTACAACTGTAATTGATTTCCTCAGAAGAGGGGCAGCCGACGGAAGGACCCATTTACAAGGATCGATTAATTTCCCATTCAAAGGTGCCCTGACTTCTTGGCAGACTCAGCCAGAGATAATGAAACATGCACCCACATTAAAGGTTTGATTTATTTAATCCAATAGAGGGCAATGGTGCGCCCCAAACCATGGATTTCATCTCGTAACTTTTCTATGCATCTTGAGTCCCTCACAATCTTTCTCCAGACAGGTTGGCGACTGTCTTCTTTGTCTCTGGTGCATTTTAAGGCATAAACTTTAACATTTCAAAGACTCTCAAACCCATAAAATGCAGAATTGCTTCGATGGAAAAGAATCGGAAGACATCTGCTCCTACACATTTTCTGATGCTTCAGTTCTTGAGCTCCCTGGGCAACAGGTCCCCTTTCATCTCCAACTGACCAGCCCCTCACTCCTGCCTGTGGGTCTAGGATGATGTGTATTGAAACCTCAACTGTGTGTTTTCTTTTATCTTAACCTTCCAGCTGTGCTTAGAGCCCTTCTGCCTTTGTTTATCACCTCTTACTGGGCATTGGACAGAGCAACAAACCGAGAGAGGTCATAGAGGGCCCTTCTTGAAAATTCATACTCATAGGGTGGACAACGGGGCTTCTCTGGTGGCTCAGATGGTAAAAGAACCTGCCTGCAATGCAGGAGACCCGGGCTCAATCTCTGGGTTGGGAAGATTCCCTGGAGAAGAGAATGGCGACCCACTCCTGTATTCTTGCCTGGACAATTCCATGGACAGAGGAGCCTGGTGGGCCACAATGCAGGGGTTGCAGAATGCGATGACTGAGTGACTAGCGTGCACACACACGGGGTGGACGGCTACCCATCACTCACCGGTTAACCTTGGCTTATCTATTCTTCCAGAGATCCAAATCAATCTGTTTTGGAAAAGAAAGTGAAAACAAAGAAAAAGGCTGAGCATGACCAAGAGATCAAGGCTGGTCTTTCCTCACTTTGGGTTCTCAAATGACAACATTTTGCCTCCGTTCTAAACCAGCAGAATTCTTGCTCACAGGGTGCCTCTTAATCAGCCAACCATGCTGGAAATAACCTTCTTGCTGAACATCTTACAAGGCTTACAGATTCCTTTTCTGCGCCTGCTCTTGAATTACTCCTAACTCGTCCTCTGGAACCCTTACAATAGAGTGCCTCCAATCCTATTTTCATAAGCTCTCTTTTCTCCTTTCTCTGGAGATTTGGATCTGAAGTCATTTGTGGAGGGTGAAGTGGGAATTGGAATCATGGCTACTACCATCTACAGCAGATAGCTGTGAACTTGGGAGCAGCCACCAGGGGCTTCTGCTTTAAACAATTTACAACCAACAGCTCCTATGTTTCTCTGGATCTCCTGAGTCAGAAATGCAGGACCATTCCTTTTTGGGTTTAGCATCTCTGAGGCCTACTCAGGAGGATCTGGCCTGTTTCCATAGGTACTCTCTTCATGGGATATAAACATTTCTGATTTTTATTGCAACCAGAGTGACCCAAGACAAGCAAAATGTACCCCCACCAAACCATTTCTGGCTAGCTGGCTGAGATTTTAGTGCTCTCTAAAAGCCTCCATTTAAAATGATTTTGTCCACAGGGACATTCTTATTTTCTTCTTGTCCCCAGGTGACTCCTTATTTCCTCCTCCTAAGTTCCAGGAAGGACTTCCCTGGTGGCTCAGTGGTAAAGAACCCGCCTGCAAATGCAGGAGATGTGAGTTCAATCCCTGGGTCAGGAAGAGCCCTTGGAGAAGGAAAAGGCAACCCACTCCAGTATTCTTGTCTGGGAAATCTCATGGACAGAGGAGCCTGGTGAGCTATAGTCTATGGGGTCACAAAAGAGTTGGACACAACTTAGCGATTAAACAGCAGTGACAATTACAAGCCCCAGGAAAGGATAAGTCCCCTGGCATGACCGCCCTGGGTAAACACATGCAACCAGAGGGGGCCTCTGCAGCTTGTCCGAAGATGGTGATTCCTTGACGGCTGACCTGCTGATGCCAGTCCTGGAGCCACTAGGAAGTGGCTTATGAACGGAAGCCTCAGGGGACATGCCATCTCCCTGCACTTGGTGTCCCACACAGAACAATGCATCCTCTAAATGCTTCACTGAGGAAAGCAGCAACAGAGTGGTCCCTGATGTCAGGTAGCTAATGGGCAGCAGGCAGTGGGATAGGAAATGTGGGCAGGGAAGGCGTGCTGCCTGGGATGGACTCAAGCTCAGGCCATAACCATCCACTGCAAGGCTGGTGGCACCCAGCCCAAACTTCTAACATCTCTCTCCATCAGGGCCTCCTGCAGACCCTCTGCCAGCCTCTTAGTTTCAGTCCAACCTGGGATCCCCAGCCCCACCTGGACCCCTTGGCTTTGCCCTGAGATTTTTTTTTTTCCTATTTTCCAAATAGGAATTATCTCCCCAGCTAGAAGGCACTTGGTTTCCAGGTTTGGAGGCTAAATAAATATATTTCAAAGACTAACAGACAAACATGACACAAACTAGAGAGTCCCTCTAAGCTCCTGATATCCTTATTTAATCAAATTGCTCTTCTGCTGGTCCCTGTCTGTCACTGTGGATTATGGAGATTTCATTGGTCTCAAGGATGCTTTCCTCTCAAAATTAGCTCTTCTTTTCCTCCTTAAGGTTTTTTGTTTTGTTTTGTTTTGGGCAGAGGATGGCAAGGGGAGGAAGGTAAAGAGGGAAGAAACAAGTCAGGAGACAGTCCCTGTGCAGGTCCCTCCCCTCCCCTGCCTTGTAAATTGAGTGATGCCCAGGAGAAGGGTCATCAGTCATGTAAGGATGTGAGAGTTCAACCATAAAGAAGGCTGAGTGCTGAAGAATTGATGCTTTTGGATTGTGGTGCTGGAGAAGGCTCTTGAGAGTCCCTTGAATGGCAAGGAGCTCAAACCAGTCAATCCTAAAGGAAATCAACCCTGAATATTCATTGCAAGGACTGATACTGAAGCTGAAGCTTCACTACTTTGGCCACCTGATGCGAAGAGCCGACTTATTAGAAAAGACCCTGATGCTGGGAAAGATTGAGGGCAGGAGGAGAAGAGGGTGGCAGAGGATGAGATGGTTGGATGGCATCACTGACTCAATGGACATAAGTTTGAGCAAATTCCGGGAGATAGTGAAGGACAGGCAAGCCTGGCGTGCTGCCGTCCATGGGGTTGCAAAGAGTCAGAGACAACTGAGTGACTGAGCCACAACAACAGAAGAAGGGTCACTTGCTCTTCTTTCTCCCGAGTATTTATTACCTTACTTTTCTTTCATCAACACCAGTGTGACTTATAAAACACAACTTTCTCGTTAAACTCAAAGCATATCGTATAAGATCTCATTCATTTTCAAGCTATTTGTAAGAAAAAGATGTCTTTCTTTAAACGTAGTGTGTGTGTTCTCTCAAACTCAAGCAAATTCTTTTTTTTCCTGTCTTGTCACTCTGCCAGGTGAGGCTGCCAGCCACAGTGACCTGGTTTCAAAGCTCAAGTCTGTTGCTGACTTGGTAGCAGGGGAAAACAAGTTCTCTATGCTGCAGTTTCTTCATCAGGGCTTGAGAGGTTTCTCACCTCACAGCACAGTGTTTTGGGAAGATAATACAGGAGGTACAGCTCATCCTTGGGAATCGACAGTTTAGTGCATCTTTCTCCAAAGCACTTTTTGCCTCTTAGCTATCTACCATTCTGTTTCATAGAGAAAAAAAAAAATTTTTTTTCAACTTCAAAAATGTCAAAACTCGTAACACAAGCATAAACTCCTTTGCAGCTTTTCAAGGCCCCCATCTCTGCCCCCATCTTCCTCTGGGCAAGTGTTAGCTTCTCCCTGCTTACTGAGGACCCCAGGCTGCAATGTCATCACAATGCATTGTAATCAAGACAATCTAGTAAGTAAGGAGAAAAGATAGCATTGACCAAAGGGAAGTGGGGAAATGGAAGTTTGAGAAACACAAAACTGATTTGGCTTCTGAACATTATCTGTGGGCACAGAGCTCCGTCACTGTGTTGCTATCTTGAAACAGGAAGTCCCAGCTCTTCCCTGTAGGAAGACCTCAGGGAACATGCCTCACCAATGCCTAGAAACAAGAATCAGCTAAGACTAAGTTCCATTCATCGATATGATCCATTATGTGCCAAGGGCTTCACAAAGGGCCACTGTTTGCAAAATGCATAATCATTATTATTATTCACATTTTCTATATATTTTTTGTTGTGCCATGGAGCATGTAAGACGTTAGTTTCCCGACCAGGGATCAAACCCGTGCCCCCTGCATTGGACGCACAGAGGCTTAACAGTTGGACCACCAGGGAATTCCCTCATTCACACTTTATGAATGAGAAAATGAGGTGAGAGATTAGGGTACATGTCTGCTGGCTCCTAAGGCTGTGCTTTTTCTTCTCTGTCCTAGCAAAATACGCAAGTCCTGCACTAGTTCAGGATAATCGCTAACCAGCTTAGGGCCCCCTGAACCTTCCTGGATTGCTGTCCTTCAGCCAAGAAATTGATGGGAACAATTCTCACATACCCTCAAAATTCAAGCCCATTGCTCTTTGGTCAAAGAGCAAAGACTCTAATAAACCTGGCTGACCTACACCAAGCAACTGCTTTCAGGCAATTGCAGACGTGGAAACAATCTCAGTTAATAAACTTATAAGGAGCTGTCCTCTTCTTTCCTTTCCATTCTCCCTCTCTTTCTCTCTCTCCCTCCCTGTTTCTCTCTTGTGATGCCATGTTTTTCTAACCTTTCCCACCATCACCTTTTCCTACAACCTGTTCTACTTGTTTTTTTATGTGGATCTTTTGCAAAGTCTTTACTGAATTTGTTACAATATTGCTTCTGTCTTGTGTTTTGGGGTTTTGGCCTGAGGCATGTGGGATCTTAGGGATTGAACCAGCACCCCCTGCTCTGGAAGGCAAAGTCTTAACCACTGGACCACCAAGGGAAGTCCTTGTTCTCCTTTTTTTTCAACTTCTTTTTCTGTGTCTTCAAAACATCGGCAAAACTTACCGTGAATCTAGTTAGAAAAAGTATATCTAAAATGTCCCTGTTTAAAAATCTTCTACACTGTTCTTATTTAAATAGCCCCATGAAAACATCAATCCAAAACAACAGCAAAAAAATGAAACAGAAAGAGCCCACCCCGCTGAGATGTTACCTCCAGCCTGACTCTGCTGCAAGACGAATCTATCACTTGCCACTTCCTCATTTTATCCTGATTGTTTCCTAAAGCAATAACAATTGTCTGCAGAAACACCATGAATCCTGCTGGCGAAACCCAACCAGGAGTGAAGCATTGAAAATACCCACACAGAATCAGAAAGTACTTAAGGAGCCCTGTTCAGAGGGCTGGGGGGGATGGTGGTATATGTGAGTGGAAGACAAGAAAGAGACAGACCAACAGACATTTTACAAATCTCCAGACTTCATTTTTTCACTTCCTATTTTCTATTCACATCATGAGTTTCTCTGGAATTTATCACCAGGATTTTATGGTGTCTTCAATGTTCTCTTTCCCTTTCCCCCTTCTGTTCGCTTCGCATTTGTTTTTATTGATTTGGGCTCTGAAAGCTTGGCTCATTTATCACATATCTGAAACCCTTCATCTTCTTACTCTGTTGTCACCGGGGCTGTAACACCATTCACAAACACCACAAATACTCTCAGCCTCCCCCTCCCTTCCCGCACCATCTGTGCTCGGGGCCACCTTAACTTCACCAAAGCACAAAGGGTAGAGTGGATGACTGCATGAACAAAGCTACTTCAATCTTCTTGTCACTTCTACTTATATTCCCCAGCCCCCATTTATTATTGGAATGCGGTTCATTGTTTTAGTTCACTGGTCACAAAAGCTTGCAAAAGCGGACATGAACCCTTATGACTGCTTGCCTTCCTTCATTTCATGTCTATCCCTGAGAAATTGGAGGTAATTACATTTTTATTGATCAAGTCACCCCATAAAGGTACTAAAAAGCTGCCAACAGAAGGAAGGATATTATGAATTGCTTCCATTGAATGAATAACTAGAATATTCTTGCTTTTTGGATATGTAGATCTTAATTTGAGTTTGTTTAAACAGAGGAACACCTGTATGGGCCTTGTTTAAAGTCATTCTCTTTCTTTTTAAATTTCCAGTTTTATTCAAGCAGGACCTAAATCTTGGATTCTCAAAGCTGAAAGTGATTCAGAAAGTTGGTCTTTTCCTAATTTATTAAGATGATAGAGAATGGACGTGGTGGGGGTGGGGCAGGTGGACTTGAAAGGAACAGATTAACAGCTTGGTGAATTGGTTGCATGAAACCAAAATGTCTGATGATAATTTTCAGTCTGAATTTTTCCTTAAGAAGAAAAGAAAATACAAGAAGATGATGCTTACAAGCCCCAAATTCTTGTGTCTAAGCTTAAATATCAGCCTCCCCCACCATTCCAGGTCCTCCACCACATTAACTCCTTGCTCTCCTGGTCACACTGCAGTTTTCCAATATTCTTCTCAAAATGTGTTACCTAGAATTGGATTCAGGATTCAAGATGTGGTTTCAGCTGGGCTGAGTAGTATAGGACTATTTAATTGTTAGATCTATACAGAAGGTCCATGTAGTCAAAGCTACAGTTTTTCTGGTAGTTATGTGATAGTTGGACCATAAGAAAGCTGAGTGCTGAAGAATTGATGCTTTCAAGCTGTGGTGCTGGTGAAGACTATCGAGAGTTCCTTGGAAAGCCAGGAGATCAAACCAGCGAATCCTAAAGGAAATCAACCCTGAATATTCATTGGAAGTACTGATGCTCAAGCTAAAGCTCCACTACTTTGGCCACCTGAAGCAAAGAGCTGACTCACTGGAAAAGACCCTGAACTGGGAAAGTTTGAAGACAAAAGGAGAAGGGGGGAGGCACAGAATGAGATGGTTAGATAGTATCACTGACTCAATGGACATGAATTTGAGCAAACTCTGGGAGATAGTGCAGGACAGAGGAGTCTGGTGTGCTGCAGTCCATGGGCTTGCGGAGAGTTGGACACGACTTAGCGACTGAACAGCAACAAGATTTTTATAGTGGTGTCACACTGTTGGCTCTGAGGGATACAGCAACTACAACAAAAGTCCAAGTGTTTCTTAATGTGAAGGAGGGTCAAGCCAGGCTTGTCCACTTCTTCAGGGGATATTTTTGGGAAAGAAAATGTGAGATTCAACTTTAATCTCTCTGACTTTCCTCTTGTTTTTTGTTCCCTGTTGGCGGGTCTTTAGTTCATTGCAACTTGTCTAGGTGTGGATTTGTATCCCTCCTCTTGGTTATCTCTTCCAACTCTCTTTTCATAAGCAAATTCGATGGCTTCTTAGTCTTTATTCCACAATAAACGGAACACGGGCTTTGGAGTCAAGCAGAGTTAGGTTTGAATCCTGGCTCCTTAATTTAATAATTATGTAATCATAAGCAAATTGGTTATCTCTGAACTCTTGTTTCCTTCCCTAAAAACTCCCTCCAGGTTGCCATTCACCTATTCATCACTATTTTTTGTGTATCAACTGCAAACCTGCCAGCTTCAGTAGTTACCTCTCTACCTGTCTTTCTTATCTTGTTCTCTAGGGTATCATGAAAAATGTAACCAGATGCCTTGCTGTGAAAGCAAACTGTGCCATGCCCGTGGCCCTTTGCAAACCTCAGGAGAAGAAAATAAACCAGAACAGGTCAACTCTTCCTTGAGGGACACTTGGGGAAGTACAAAGTGGAAGAAATTCGGCTTCTCGCTCACTTCCTCTCTTTTGTGTTTTCTCTTCCCCACTCCTTGTCCTCTTTTCCAGTCTGTTGTTTCACTTTCTTGTGTCTTTTAGATCAGCTGCTGGCACATTAGCTGATGCACTCCCGTCCTCCTTCCACCCTATGCTGTCTGCTTGACAGAGCAAAGACCCCTGTGAGTTGAAGAGTCCTGACACACACAATTTCTGAGGGTCATTTTTCTATTCAGAATTCATCAATGTCATAGATAGGTAAACAAAATTTTTTTAAAAAGTCAGGAACAAGACTAGTGCCTGCCTCATAGTGTGCTGGGGAAAAACAAGTGATATATCCCCCAACCCACTCAGCGTGGGGCCTGGCACATAGGCGGTTGTTAGCTATTTTGACTTCTTGCATTTTCCTCAATTATTGAGACATGTGGCTCAAGGGGAGCACTAATGAGGAAGTACAGAACAGCCAGTTTCAATGTGAATTTCAGATAAATAAGAAATTGTTTCAAGCTACCTCCCAGATCCACTCAAGTCTCTCTTGGGACTTCCCTGGCAGTCTAGTGGTTAAGATTTCACTTTCCGAGGCAGGAGATGTGGGTTCTATCCCTGGTTGGAAAGCTAAGATCCTACATGCTGCTGCTGCTGCTAAGTCGCTTCAGTCGTGTCCGACTCTGTGCGACCCCAGAGACGGCAGCCCACCAGGCTCCCCCGTCCCTGGGATTCTCCAGGCAAGAACACTGGAGTGGGTTGCCATTTCCTTCTCCAATGCATGAAAGTGAAAAGTGAAAGTGAAGTCGCTCAGTCGTGTCTGACTCTAGCGACCCCATGGACTGCAGCCTACTAGGCTCCTCCATCCATGGGATTTTCTAGGCAAAAGTACTGGAGTGGGGTGCCATTGCCTTAATGACTTGCCACCAAAAAACCAAAACATCAAACAGAAGCAATATTATAGGAAAATTCACCAAAGACTTAAAAAATGGTCCACATTAAAAAACAAACAAACAAAAAAACACCTTAAAATAATAACTCTCTTGTTGTCATTTCAGGCCTTCAGCAATCTCTTTCCAACCTGTCTCCCTAAACTGACTTCAGAGAACCACCTACCCTTTGCAAATGTGCCTTAGTGAATGGCTCTTCACTGCTCTCTAAGCAGCCCATCCACATCCTTCCTTTGTACTGGTCCTCCTCCTGCCATCTAACTCAGGCTGCCATGCATGTACAGCTGTGCAGGTTGTCTACTGAACAAGGAGCCCCAAATGGGCTTCAGTGGGGATTGAAGAAATTCACCTGGTGCCCTTCTAATCAAGCTCCCAGTCCCAGTGTGGGACTGGACGTGCCTAAAGTCATGGGCACACTCCTCTAACTTAAATAAAGGCAGCTGGCTGAACTTCAGCTGCTCCTGTAAGGCCTCAGTCAGGGGATCTCTTACTCTTCTTGGAGACTCAATGTCTCTACCCCTTGCTGGCTGTTGTCGCCTTATCAAGTGAGGCGAGCAAGTACGTAGGCTTTGCAGTCAGACTGCCAGAGTTCAAATCCTGGCTCAACTACTGGCTATATGGGTGACCTTGAGCAAGTTATTTAATCGCACTGAGCCTCAGTTTCCTCATCTTTAAAACAGAAATGGGGTTTTCCTGGTGATCTAGTGGTTAACAGTCCACCTGCCAATGCAGGGGACATGGGTTTGATCCCTGGCCTGGGAAGATTCCACATGCTGCAGAGCAGCTAAGTCCATGAGCCACAGCTACCGAAGCCTGTGTGCCCTGGAGCCCGTGCTCCGCAAGAGGAGAAGCCACTGCAGTGAGGAGCCCGAGCGTCACAACTAGAGAGCAGCCCCTGCTCACTGCAAGTGCAGAAAGCCCACGAGCAGCAATGAAGACCGAGCACAGCCAAAAATAAGGAGGTAAATAACATTTTTAAAAAGTCAGGAGCAAGACTAGTGCCTCATAGTGTGCTGGGGAAAAACAAGTGATATATCCCCCAACCCACTCAGCATGGGGCCTGGCACATAGGCGTTGTTAGCTACTTTGACTTCTTGCATTTTCCTCAGTTATTGAGACGTGTGGCTCAAGGGGAGCAGGAATGAGGAAGTGTATATCTTGCAAAGTCGGGTGCGAGATAAAACACAGAACAGCCAGTTCAATGTGAATTTCAGATAAACAACAAATTGTTTCTAGCATAAGTGTATCCTAAACATTTACCTTGTCCAGAGAACTCTCGAACGGGTAGACTGGCTCACGGTCGAGGACGATGGCCAAGGATCGTTTGATCTTTTCACCCTCTCATCTCGATTCTCCCTGCTGCCCCTTTACCCCACGCAAGGCCTGTCCCATGAGATCTTTCACACGAAAAGTGTTGCGGAGGCTCTCCTGAGGGATGAGACTTGAGGTCTCCGAATGAAGCCTTTAGGCGTTCTTGTGAAGGTTGTGGTTTGTGTGTAGAAGTATGTATTTTCCCATTCATATGCCCTGTGAGCCACAAAATGTCATACTTCCCACTTTCTCTACCTTTCTGGTGTTATTTGCTGCTTTTGATATTGTGTGTGTGTTCAAAGACACCCTGTTACTATTATGCCTTCTGGAATGCTAAGTGTTTTGGTAAGTGGGTTTTATATACTGGAATTTCTCTTTTTCATAAGTGACTTTTCTCGTAATCCGTGTTTGTGGTAAGGCTGGAATCCTCTAAACCTTCTTATGCATTCAGACTTTTCTCTTGTGATTATTCTGGCATTTCGCATCGTTATTCTCAAATTCACTATCTGCTCTCTCCTATCTATAACGTGTCAAAAATTTCCATGCTTGGCATTTGCACTACAGTAAAAAAATTCCTGGGCACCGGCCCCAGTAAATTATTAGTAGTCTCATCACGTAGTCATCAGGTTGACATTTACTTGTATCACCCATGTATCTAGTCCTGATGACAAATAATCCCTGAATGGGCTGCTGATACTTCATCCTTTCTTTATATGATTTTGCCTTCCTAGAGCCTTGTCTCTTCCTGGAATCATTGCAGAGGAAGTTACTAAACCACCAGCAGTACCAAATGTGGTTCTGTTCTTTTCATGATCTTCTTGTTTTTTATAGTCTTTCATTTCAAATCCTTCATGACTGACTCCCTGCCCAGATTCTTTCCTCTCTTCTCTGTCTGCACGACCAAGAAGCATCCATTTCTCCTCGGGTTAGCCTTCAGATTTTTTGCTGTTTGACCTCACTGCTCTCACTCTCCTTCTTCCTCTTGAGAGTATCTCCTATACTTTATCCTTTCACTCAGCAAACATCAGTGAGTGTTTGTCGAGTGAATGGATAAAGTATAGGAGATTTTTCTAAAGGAGATAACCGGCATTGTGCCGGGCACCATGCTTGATGTGGAGATCTGGCATGGATGTGAGAACACATCCTACCCTCAGATGGTTCAGCGTCTTGTAAGACAGACAGACAGGTCGACCAAATAAGCGAAAGAAGTGTGACAATGGAGCCCAACCTCAAGTGGGTGAGAAGCTACAGGAGTGGCTCCTAATATCTGGCTCCTGGTATGGGTACAGGCATAGCAGGGACCAGGGGGAGCTTCCCTAAAGAGGTGCCAATTGAACTGAGCCTTGTGGACAAGTAGAGGGCACGTAAATCACAGACAGAGGTGTGTGTCAATAGGAGCTGGGGCCCCCAACTGGTTCATGATGGCCATTGTAGATTGGCAGGAGGTGGGGTTGGTGTTTCCAGTGGGGTCAGGTCATGGAGAGCCTTGCATAGCATAGGAAGGACATTGGACTTTATCCCAAAGGTGATGGAGACTCACTAAATGCTTTGATACTGTTTGCATTAGGTAATGTTTAATCTGGTGGCAGTGTGCAGGGTTAGAGGGCATAGTGGACTAGAGATGAAGAAACTATTACAGGAGGTGTGGCCTGAGATGATGAGAGTCTGAACTATGAGAGTGAGAGGTGGGGCTCTTTCTCGGCATTCCTATGCTTTTATCTCCACAGTAAGTGCTTCACACCTATGCTTTTATCTCCACAGTAAGTGCTTCACACCTATGCTTTTATCTCCACAGTAAGTGCTTCACACGTATCCTCTCACATCTATCCTCTTCATTTGCAAGAACCTGAAGGGTCGCAAAGAGTCGGACATGACTGAGCAAACTGAACTGAACTGAGGGATAAGAACTATCATTTACGCCATCTGATAGATAAGGAAACTGAGACTCAGAAAGATTAGCTAACGCCCCAGGTTCGCAGGCACCAAAAACTAGTGGAGCTAGAATTAAAATTCAGCCCGCTGTGCTCACACGGTAAACCTCGCTTTAACTCAGGTGAGTCACCGGGACTTTTTGACCAATTAGGAGTGACTAAAAGGTAGAAAAGAGTCTAGAGCTCGACCGTGCAATAGGAATAGAATACAGATCACAAATGCAAGCCACACATGTAATTGAAAATATTCAGGTGGCATATTAAAAAAGAAAAGGACAAATTTTAGTTTATTCTATTTAATCTTACATATCCAAAATACTATCACTTCAACAAGAAATCCGTCTAAGATATACAAATATTTCGTTTTCTTTCTCTGAGCTAAGTCTGGTGCATAATTTACACTGAGAGCACATCTCGGTTTGGACCAGCCATACATGAGGTACTTAATAGCACACGTGTCCGGCAGCTGCAATATTGGGTAGTGTGGTAATAAAACGGCTTTCATCTTTCTTCTGTGGGCAATATGGTAGATGGAGATGACATTTTTGGAGGTAAGAGAATACAGGAAGAAATGATCCTTTGGAAGGAGTTTGAAATTCAAAACATCTAGGTAGAAACATCTAGGTGGAGATTCCTAGTCACTGTCTTCTCTTGTCTGTGGGTGTGGATCTCAGCAAAAAGGTCTGAGTGGATATATAAATTTGGGAGCTATTCTCATTAGATGGTTGTTAAAACCCCAGGTAAGAAGGAATCACAGGGGGGAGATTATGTAGATGGATGAGCCTTTGGAAACAGCGGGAAGGCATGGATGCCTTGTGCAGATGAAGGAGTTTATCAGTAGCAGCAGGTGAGGTCTCTCCCCTTGAACAGGAAGGGACAACAAGATGAGCACGATGCAGAGGATAAGTCGGTGCAGGTAAAGGGTGTGGGGATGATGGCAGGGGCCCTCCTAGCTCATTCTACTTCTTTCTTCCCTTCTGTCGAGAAATGAACCCTGGCTTTATGTCTGACTGCTCACAAAATCTGTATGTGAAAAGGGGAGGAAAAGGCAAACAAAATATAAATACCTGCCTAGCTGGGGACCAAAACCGAGGTGGGCTTTCACTACTCCTGATTACTACCCATTTTCTTTCTCTCTCATTAAACTTTTTACTTTGAAATCATTATGGACCCACAGGAAGTTGCAGAGTACAGAGAGTTCCCCTATTACCCTTTATCCTGCTTCCCCTGATAAAGATATCACGAAACTATAGTATCAAAACCAAGAAACCGATATTGGTACGATACTACTAACTGGACCCCTAGCTTCCCTTTTACCACTTCTTAGCAAAAAGTAACCTGACTAAAAAGAAAAAAGTGATGTAAGATGTAATGTCCAACCTGGTCAAGAGCTTGGTATGTGTTAAAGAGGTTTATCCCTGTAACTAAATGACCTACAAAGACACTGCAGTAAATGCCACTAAAATGCTCAGGCCAAAAATACCTTCTTACAGCCATTTGTAATTTGCTCCAGCATTATTTGGTTAAACCAGGCTCTTATCGTTTGTTTGGTGGTTATCTCATGGAGAACAGCAAGGAATAGACTGCTGTATTAGAGATAGTTATAGATATATAGAGAGATATTCAGCAGCATCTCTGACAAGAAATGCATGGTTCAGAAGAGGGAGGCCATGTGCCCAAGGCTGTACTGTTTTATGATCTGGGTCTCGCTGACTACAGCACTTAAGCTCAGTTTATGACATTATACTATCTCTTGGTATGTGGCTATTTCATGCCCTCATCAACACAGAGCAAACCGATGGATTAGGAAGGAATCAGCATTCAGATAAGTGACTCCATTCAATGTTCAAACAGGGAGGATTTCAGAGGAACCCACAGCACCCACAATACATTCCTCGATAAACGCTAAGGGGTTAATCGAACCAGCTCACAAAACAAACAGACTCAAAGGAGACAGGAGCATTCCTCAAAAGCAGGATCAAAGAAAGAACCAAGAATCTCTTTGCTTCAAGGAAACAAAAACCAAAGAGTGAAAATTAAGCCGACTTGAAGAGAACAGTGGCTATCCATCGACCGAGGGTTGGTCAAGGCGAGTAACACATTTATTCACAGAGTGAGAGAGTTCTGCTGTATTTTCACTGCAAGTGGTAATTTGTTAACGGGTAAATATGGAATGACTTTCTTTCTTCCTTGGTGATAAATGAGCTCACTTTCTCAAAAAAAACCCCAATATGTCTGGCAAGAGGTAGAAGACAGAAAACAAAGAAATATTTCATCCATTAAGATCTGAAAAGCAAAAGAAATACATATTTCTGATAGCTGGCTGGAAAGAGGTTAGCCTTGACAATTCCTGGGCGGCTGAAGAAGAAAAATTTAGCAGGAACAGGCTGAATAAGGGTGGTCAGATGCCTTAAGGCTGAGTGATCTCTATAAAATGACATTTTTCCTACACGGGCTCCTTATTTATTCTGTGTATCTACATCTTCTCTTATATCACCGAGTATTATATGTGTGCTACCAGTAATAAAATAGTTTTTGTCAAATCCAAGAAGACAGGGTGAGAGCAATTTGCAGCTGTAGGAGCAGGACACAGGGACGGGTTTTGTCATCTGTTATAGCCACTGGGAAGGGTCTTCAGCCTTCAAGGGCCAAGACAGAGCAGCACACATGTGATAAGAGCAGAGGAAATAACTGAAATCAACTCAGCTCTATAAATGTTGTTATCAAATAGTCACGGGAGGGAAGAAGAAACAAGTCCCTCTTTTGATGGATTGGCTCTGCATCGACCCAAGTTCAAATTCAGCCAAGAGGTCAGTTTTGTCATTGATCTCCCACCAACTGTGCCACTCGACCATTCATGTCGAACCCCAGCCATTGGTTTGGGGATGAAGAGATGCAGTCTGCATTTTGAAATCCGTGCAAAGGCTTAAATAGACCCTGCTTTCCAGGCAGGCAACAAGAATGAATAACCACCAGATACAACTTCAACTCACCTTACCTTCTAGCTGTTGAAACATGAGACATTCCTCCCATATCTAGTCCACTGCAGGGGAACTGTTTTTATCAGGGTCTTTCAAGACGGGCTCTGAGACATATCATAGATATTACCATCAAAGTCTCGCAAGTAGACAACGAAATAAAACCAATGCCAGGCCGACAGGCACACCCAAGCAGGCAGAGAGGGTAGGAGTATCATCACTGCCACCTTCCCCCAGATCACTTTGAACTGCAGATAAGCTAAGTTCTTAGCTTATCTAAGGGGGGCCAGCATGGCCACCGGGGCAGAATGTAAATGTGATCAGCGGGGCATCTGGTTTCCTGTCTCTCTGCAGCATTCATGGAAGCGATCATAAAAAAAAACAACGGGAAGAAGCAAGGAGGAAAAATAAGGAGAGACAGGGCCCCTTCTGGGGAAAACAATTTTAGTCCTGAATTCTCAACTGTGCATTCCAGTGACGGCTTCTACTGAGCGCTGGGTGACAGACACGCTGAGTTAGATCCAGGTTGGGGCCAGGCAAAGGGTGGCAGCTTCTGCCTCAATCTTTCTGCTCTCCCTTCCCCACTCCAATCATGATAAATATATTTATACTCACTTGATTATGTCAGCCAGACAATGCTCCCCTAATTGGCAGTGATCAGGGTTCCAGAATTGCTCAGGTGAACCCGCTGTCTCTATCAGGCAGATTGAGAAGGGGCCGCTAATGGCGTCCTCATTAACAGTTTCCAGTGGAATAAAAAGCAATCCCCCGACTCATGCATGGTAGTGAATTTTCCTAACAGCTCCTAAAACCAGCCCTTGAGGAACTCAGGCTTATATGAACCTGCCCAGCATAGAATGCTTTTATAAATCTTCCCCACCCCCGGCTCAAGTGCACAGAAAAAAACCCCCATAGCCACTTCCTTCTGCTCCTTTGTTCTTTTACACTTTTTCTCTTTTCTTTTAGAGGGCTTATGGAGCTAACTGTCATTTTTGGTTCTTGGTTCTTTGCAAATTTCAGAGACATCTGGCATGCACTTTACTGCATTTGCCAGCTCTGGTGTTTGTAGATACGTACACGGTCTCTGCTGCGTGTGCCTGTGAACATGCCACGTGTATAACTTACCAGTGCATAATTTGGAGCTTGAGTGTGTTGGTATATACTGACACGTAAGTGTGAATACCACAGTACTGATCATAAGTAACTGCTCAATAAATATTTGTTACATGAATGCACTAAGGCAAATGCTATTCATTCATTCATCAGACACTTGAATGCCCCTTGGGTGCCAGGCACTGAGCTAGATGCTGGATGTTTGATGATACCAAGTCAAACATGGTATCATGTTTGAGGGCATACCAAGTCCCTGCCCTCGGGGAGCTCACAATTGAAGGGCAAGAGGCAGACACATGAACAGCCAATTATAAGACATCTAAGAGACACAGTGATAGAGTCTTGTGTAGGGCAGCACAGAGCTCCAGGGAGAGAGAACTTAGCCCACCTACGGTAGGAGGAGCTGAGGCTGGGTGTTTGTGGGGGTGTCTCCTGAAGGTGGTAAGGGTTCTGGACAAAGAAGACAGCACAATCCATGGCAAGACACAAGAAACAACAGGATGTGAGCAGAGAACCAGAAGCCAGAGGATGCTGCAGGAAATCATGGAGGCAGGGGGTTGGCCGGAATGAAGAGGGGGCTCAGGCAGGGACTGGATCTGGGGGGATGGATCCTGGGGGGAGTGAAGCAAAGTAGCTTCCATTGTCTCAGTTAAGGCCTCTATTTTTCTGGATTCTGCCAGAATGTGTATACGTACACCTCAAAAAAAGAATTTGGACCAGCTGTAGAAGCTTTGCTGGAGTGCAGTCAGGAGCTCTGGTCATGCCCTGAGCCTGACATTGACGAGCTGGGTGAACCTGACCAAGGGCTGGCCTCTGGATGGGTATACCGAGGGGGTGGACTCTGAGGACTCTAAGAACCCTCCCAGCTTTTATTCTCTAAGTTACCTAGATTTTCTGAGGTTTGCAGATAGACCATGCCTGGCTCTGGTCCATGTACACACCGTGGGGCACAAAAGGAATGAGACCTCTTCCGAGCAGCATTCAGAATCACAGAATCACTCACCATCTTTCAGTATGGAGTCAGCTAGAGTGCAATTTCGTAGAAATCACTAAGACGTGCTGCGTGATGGAGATGCCCTACTGTCTTCAGCCTGGGTCACTGTCTCATTATCGCAGTTCTGAAGACCCCCAGTTAAATTTATAGCACAGATCTCTGTTTGATTTAATTTCTGTGAAGCATCGCTTAGCTCACATCCTTTCTGCTCAAAAATCCTCAAGGATTCCACTTTACTTCGAGAATCAAGCCCCCAGATCTCAGAGTGGCATTCAAGACCACCCCTGATCTAGCCCCCTACCTTAGCTGCTACCAGCTGGGACTCCTAGCAAAGGCATCCAGGAGTGTTCCTAGCACTCTTCTCTATCTCACCGCAGCCTCCCCACTAAAGGTCCAACTCAAATTCAAGTCCGTCTCCTCTGGGAACGCTGTCTGATGACCCCTTGTCCTTTTCTGAATCCCGTGAGCACTCACTGACTATGTAGTTCATTAGTAACTATTCAATTTGCCTTGTGGTTCTGGTCTTCTTGCCCTTGGCTAACTTGTGAGCCCCAGGGGATAGGAACCATGCCTCATTCCTCTTTTCAGGGTGTGGACCTGGCATAGTATCCAGCTCATAGAAAGTTTTTTGCTGATGATGGATTTTCCACATTGCAGCCTCTATGAGACTATTGAATAAAATCCATCGGAAGTGTGGTTACTATTACTGTAATCATAGTGATGTTGAAGTTTTAAAAAAAATATTCATTTATTTAATAAACTCTGCCAGGTCTTGGTTATAGCATGTGGGATCTGGTTCCCTGACCAGGGATTGAAACTGGGACTCCCTGCAATGGAAGCACCTAGTCCTAGCCACTGAACCGCCAGGGAAGTCCCTGTTTTTCCTTCTTCTTGGGAAAAATGGAACCTTGGAGAGAGTGGTTTGGTGCAACTGTGCTGGAGTAATGAGAACGTGAAACATTTCTCCCACGTTTCATAAACAGTATTTTACATGCGCTATTTGGGAGCTTAAAGTTCATCCAGGAATGAGTTATTTCACAGATCAGAAGGAGCATATGTGTAGTCCACCAGGGGCAATAAGCTCTCTGCTAAATTTAAAGGGGAAAACAATTGAATGCTTCATCCTGAAAGTAGAAAGGTTTTGACATCACCTGACCAGAGAGGAACATGAGGGACCTATTTAATTTTTGGCCCCCACTGTTTGGGTTTCCTTGTACATGTTCCATTGAACAGCACATGGGAATTTTCACAAAAAAGGAACTGGCATGAAATCAATAAGGAAAATCACTGTTTCCTTACTGATCCAACAGCATTTAAGGAAGTTGAGCTCTGCCAATTTGTAGCTGGGCAGTTTTTTAACTGTGCAGAATTTGAAACTGGGCAGTTAAAACCACCATCTAAGCTGGCAGCTGTGATTTTCCCAGAAGCAGAGCTTCAGGAAGAAAAATATCTTTTAAACGTCAGTTCCATTTTTGCAAAATTGGATCTGTTCATGAAAAATTGCTATAAGTCCAGTTTTTTTCTTTTCTTTCCTCATTAGTAAAGGATATGATGATTTCTTTTTGCCCACATGGAAATGCATTCATTTACTCAACAGATAAATATTTACTGAGCACCTACCATTAGCCAAACTCTGTTTTAGGTGCTGGGGATGCGTCTGTGGACAGAAGAGGCAAAGTCTTTGATCTCTGGAGCTTGTCCTCTAGTGGGGAGTGGGGTGGAGAGACATAATAACCAAGTAAATGAATAAGTAAATATCTTAGTAGTTATCCGGCACAGATAACTGAAACAATGCTAATATCTTATTGTACCTAGAAAATCAATTTCTGGAAAATTAAACATTAAGACTCCCACATCAACATTATCTTAGCTCATGTAAGTAACATATATTAAGGGATCTTTTGAAAAGAATAACTAGTAGGGAATATACATATATTACTCTTTGCATATGACATTGACATTCCCTGCTGACCTTTAACAAGTCTTTGAGGAGCATTTCTAGAAGGATTTGTGCCACTTGTGTTTGCTCCTTTTGGGCACAGTATGGTACTGTGGCCCGCATAGAGGTCCACCCTGGAAACCTCTACGTCCTTCCGAGCGCCTCTTTCTCTTCTCCTCCTATTCCCCAAAACTGGCACCCCTCTCTACTGGGTTTTTATTTATTTTTAATTTATTTTTTAATTGGAGTATGAGGATGACAGAGGATGAGATGGTTGGATGGCATCACTGACTCAATGGACATGAGTTTGAGCACGCTCCGGGAGTTTGTGATGGACAGGGAAGCCTGGCATGCTGCAGTCCATGGGGTCACAAACTGACACGACTGAGTGCCTGAATTGAACTGAATAATTGCTTCAGGATGTTGTGTTTCTGCTGTACAGCAACATAAATCAGCTACACATGTACATATATCCCCTTCCTCCCGAGTTTCCATTTCACCCCCCTCATTCTAGCCTTCTAGGTCATCAGAGCACAGAGCTGAGCTGGCTGTGCTATACAGCAGCTTCCCACTAGCTAGCTATTTTACACATGCTGGTGCGTATATGCCAATTCTACTCTCTCGATTCATTCCACCCTCTAATGTGTTTTTAAACCCTATCTTTTAAATATGTCTAACATTTACTCTCTTCTTTCCTTCACCCTCTCCTTAGTGAGGCTTTATAGTCTGTCTCATGAACTCAGCATCCTGCTTTTCCTCTCTTACTCTAGACTCAAAGGCCTCTAGTCTCCCCTCTTCATCCAGAGTGATTTGTTTAAAACACACCCTTCCCACGCTTCCCAGGCCTGCAGGACAGAGCTCAGGCTCAGGCTGGTCACTGTGGGCCCAGCCCCAGCCAGACCTGGGCAGTTTTGTGTGTCTGCATCCTTCCTAGAGGCTGGCCCCAGGCACACCAGCGCTACGGAAGTTAATGGTTGAATACACTCCTCTTTTTCCCTCCTCAATCTTTGCCATTTTAAAATACAGCTCAAGCTGGGCCAGAAAGGCATGTGCATGATCTCTGGAGTTTGCCTCAGGCACAGTGAGATCTATGCTGCCTCAGCCAGGGGCAAGGGTCAGGGGCGAGGTCCAGGACCCGCTGCTGAGAAGCCGCACCTGGACACTGTGGACGACAGTGCAGACTCTGCGTGGAGATGAAGCCCAGTCTACCACCAGGTCTTTATCCAGACCTAGAGCACCTACTAAAAAGCAGAGACATCACTTTGCCAACAAAGGTCCCTATAGTCAAAGCTATGGTTTTTCCGGTAGTCATGTATGGATGTGAGGGTTGGACCATAAAGAAGGCTGAGGGCTGAAGAAGTGATATTTTGAACTGTGGGGCTGGAGAAGACTCTTGAGATTCCCTTGGACAGCAAGGAGATCAAACCAATCCATCCTAAAGGAAATCAATCCTGAATATTCATCGGAAGGACTGATGCTGAAGCTGAAGCTCCAATACTTTGGCCACCTGATGTGAAGAACTAAGTCATTAGAAAAGACCCCGATGCTGGGAAAGATTGAAGGCAGGAGGAGATGGGGATGATAGAGGATGAGATGGTTGGATGGCATCACTGACTTGACGGACATGAGTTTGAGCAAGCACGGGGAGTTGATGATAGTCAGGGAAGCCTGGGGTGCTGCAGTCCATGGGGTTGCAGAGAGTCGGACATGACTGAGTGCCTGAACTGAACTGAGCAAGATGATTAAAGAATGGAATTCGTCAATGATAACATGGATAACTAAAACTGGCCATGAGCTTGGGATGAAGGGGGTACCATTTTATGACAAACAAACCTGAAACCTCAAGAAGTTAGGCTGTCTCACTGAGATACCTATGTATGGGATGCTACAGCTTTTTAATAAAACTGAAAACACAGTGCCTGGGTGGGGAAGCCTGGTGAACTGCAGTCCATGGGGTCGCGAAGAGTCGAACACAGCTGAGCAACTGAACTGACTGAACTGAATACTAAAAAAAAAAAAAAAAAGGCTCAAAAGTCACCTTCTCTGTGCAGCCTTGCTAGACCTACCAAAGTGCTAATTGTCTGATAATTGTCTGATTCTTTGTGACCCCATGGACTGTTGACCACTGACTCCTCTGTCCATGGGATTCTCCAGGCAAGAATACTGGAGTGGGTTGCCATTCCCTACTTCAGGGGATCTTCCCAACCCAGAGGTCGAACCTGTGTCTCCTGCGTTGCAGACAAATTTTTTACCGTCCAAGCCACCAGGGCAGTGCTGAGTTCTTCCTCCCTTCTGCTCCGAGGTTATCCTGGCACCTTCTGACTTCAAGTAGAGCATCAAATGAAAGATCTTGGCCATGCTTTGTTTACTTCTGTGTCTTCTCTTCCAAACTATAAGCTCCTCTAAGCAGAGTGTGTCTTATTTGTAATCTTAGAGAATAGCACAGTACCCGGCACATAGTAGCCCCTCAACAAATATTAATATTTGATGAATGAATGACTGGCTTATCGTCTTGTCTGGTTTGGCTTCTCCTGAACTATGCATTTGAGAATTTCATGACTATTGCAATATGACATAATAAAAGCAACTGACAAATATGGTAAAGAACTTCACTTTGATCATATTAACAATAATTTTAAACACTTGAGCTAATGGACTGAAGCTGATAAGGGGTTCCAAAGCCAAATTATTCTAGACAATATTTCTGCATGTACTAAATTTGGAGATTGTTGAGAAGTTCAAATAAATGATTAACGCATGTAAAACAGAACGATTAAGTAATCTGGATCATTTACTGCAGAAAAGGAGCTTGAAGACACTTAATAATGGTTTTTAGTGAAAGGAAAGATTGTACTCCAAGGATGACTAAACACCTTCATTCTGCACGTACATGAAGAAATAAGAAATTAAGTGCTACAAAGATGAAAGTTATGGGAATTCCCTGGCAGTCCAGTGGTTCGGAATTCACACTTCCACTGCTGGAGACCTGGGTTTGAACCCTGGTCGGGGAACTAAGATCCTGCAAGCTGCGTGGTATGGCCAAAAAATAAAAAAAAAAAACATTAAACTTAAAAATAAAAGAGAATTCAAGAGTTTCCTATTGGGATGTGTGAACCCATTTCAAGTTACTGTTACAAAAAAACTTCCATGTCTTGAGAGCTTGCATTGTTCAATGCTTCACCATTTATAATTTCATCTAACCTTTTTAACAAACCCAGGTGGGTTAGTTTAGTTATATTATTCCCATTTTACAGGTGAGAAAGTAGAGGCATGGGATGGATAAGTAACTCCCCTGGGTTGCACAGCTGGAAGACATGTGTGTGTGTTCAGTTGCTCACTTGTGTCCAACTTTTTGTGGCCCCATGAACTGCAGACCATAGACCAACCGTAGGCTCTTTTGTCCACGGGGATTCTCCAAGCAAAAATACCAGAATGGGTTGCCATGCCTTCCTCCAGGGGATCTTCCCAACCCAGGGATTGAACCCAAGTCTCTTTTCTCTCCTGCATTGGCAGGTGTGTTTTTTACCACTAGTGCACTGTGCTGTGCTTAGTCACTCAGTTGTGTCTGACTCTTTGCAACCCCATGGATTGCAGCCCACCAGGCTCCTCTGTCCATGGGGATTCTCCAGGCAAGAATACTGGAGTGGGTTGCCAGACCCTCCTCCAGGGGATTTTCCCAACCCAGGGATTAAGTCCAGGTCTCCCACTTCCCTGGTGGCCCACCTACTCTGCTTACTGCCAGCTTGAGGCTGAAATCCATCTGGGATGGATGCCTAAAGCCAAGCTCCCTAAGTTAATGGGACCAGTTTAAATTTAAACAAAATCGTAATTGTCCATCCTTGCCAGGGCAATTAACTGTCCTGTGGGATGGATTATACCAATGTGTGTGCGTGTGTGTGTGTGTGTGTGTGTGTGTGTGTAAATTAGAATATCCATCTTCTTGTTCTTCATTCTGGTGAACTGGTCTAGCGGACCTTGTCCTCCTAATGAGAAAGTGGTTTTGTTCTGGGGAGTCAGTGTACATGGTTTAAGGATCCACATGTGTGCACATATTTATCAGACCTGACATAAGTCGAATCAAATTTAGATATCATGATTTTACTTTCAGAGTGATGGAATTTACTCTTGGGACTGAAAAGCCAGCATCTTCCTCCTGCTACTTTTTCCCAAGGCGACCTTGTTCAGCGGGCCTGGGGGACAGAAGCGATGGGGTTACCGGCAGCAGAGAGCAGGGGCCGCTGGTTGAGCAACCCCGCCGTCTGTGCAGGAGAGTCAGCACTCATCTGACCTGCCGAGCCCTCCAGCCCTGAGCTACTCCGGGGCTGCAGGAGCCAGGAGGCTGGCTCAGGAGAAGCCAGCGCCCGCAGAAGCCCTGTGAAAAGGGTGTGAATGAGTCACTAGATTTTTCAGGTTGACTGAGATGACTTCTGTTGATTTTCTTCGAATTTAGATGTGTTATCAGTGTTCACACGTTAGGCATAACGGGAAGATGAGTGCACATTTTCTTGATAGAGCCTGACAGTCAGCAGCGTTGTGATAAGATTTGGGGTAAGATGTGACTCTGCAAGAAAGCTCTGGTCAGCGCGTGTGGCATGTGTCCCCATGTGCCCCGGGGCCTCAAGGGGTGTTCTGAGCTGGGAGGAAACCCAGGGTGACAAGCATGAGTGTTTTGTGTCATTGTGCACAGGTTGGTCTGTGTTGCTATTTACCATTTTAGGGCATCAGAAGTCTCTGCTAATTTGTCCCACTGTAATTTCATGGTCTGGGAAAAGCACTGGCTTTCTAACCTCGGGTTTCCACAATAACCAGAACGATGGTTGGTCAAACGTTTGAGTGACAGTAGCACACTTAACCTCTTCTGGCCTTAGTTTCCTCATCTTTAAAATGGATATAACCATGTACCTATCTTGGGTAGGGTTAAACAGACTAACAAGTCAAGGGCTAAGAGTGGTTCCTGGTATTTAGTTTGCACCAAAATCACTGCAGATGGTGATTGTAGCCATGAAATTAAAAGACACTTATCCGTTGGAAGGAAAGTTATGACCAACCTAGACAGCATATTGAAAAGCAGAGACATTACTTTGCCAACAAAGGTCCATCTAGTCAAGGCTATGGTTTTTCCAGTGGTCGTGTATGGATGTGAGAGTTGGACTGTGAAGAAGGCTGGGTGCTGAAGAATTGATGTTTTTGAACTGTGGTGTTGGAGAAGACTCTTGAGAGTCCCTTGGACTGCAAGGAGATCCAACCAGTCCATTCTAAAGGAGATCAGTCCTGGGTGTTCATTGGAAGGACTGATGCTGAAGCTGAAACTCCAATACTTTGGCCACCTCATGCGAAAAGTTGACTCATTGGAAAAGACCCTGATTCTGGGAGGGATTGGGGGCAAGAGGAGAAGGGGACGACAGAGGATGAGATGGATGGATGGCAACACCGACTCAATGGACATGAGTTTGGGGTGAACTCCGGGAGTTGGTGATGGACAAGGAGGCCTGGGGTTGCAAAGAGTTGGACATGACTGAGTGACTGAACTGAACTGAACTGAAGTTTATATGTATATTAATGTATGCATTTTGTCCATACAACTTTATATTTGACAGAGTCACTCCACTGCTTGCACAAAATAGATTCTTGGTGAATATTTGTTAGTGAAATACATATGCAGTAACCTATTCTGACTGGTCAGTAATCTGTTATTCAGGGACAGATTGGCAAAATTGGATATTAAGATTTTTATCTCTTATAAAGAAATGTATATACATATATAAGCAGAGAGTTCTGCAATCAAACATTTCTGCAGAGAAGCAAGAAGACAGGTAGTTTTGCATGAAGATCATAAAGGAAATGGCCTGAAGAACTGAGCTGAGGAATATCACTTGAAGAACTAGTAGCAGGGTCCAGGACTCAACCCAATCAACAGAATTCCCTACTGCAGTAAGAACAAACAATCCTCCCCAAACCACTTTAAAACTACAAAATATATGTTACTCTTGAGTCTAAAAAATAAATGAATATGAGAAACGGGAGTCAAATCCCTGACCTATATTTACTTTCTACTGATTTTCTAATAATGACAGCTTCAACTTGAATCATTTCATTTAAAAAATAGAACGAGCACTATAATGTTTTAGAAGCTGATACAGTATGACAAGAGTCCCCTAATGTTAGGCTGAATCATATGAAACTGCCACTTCTTTTGGTAAAAAAAAAAAACAAAACTGTCAGACATTGTCAGTTTTGAATGGTTCAGTCTAATATATTAATATTTAAGCTAATTGACACTAAATCAAAATTCTTATATTACCTTACCCTTTGTTGCCTTTTAACTATGACTATAAAACTAAATTGGCCAATTTCCTCCCTCTTAGTCTCTTAAAATTTGTGCACAGTAGGTACTAAACAAATGCCTTGTTAATTGAGTAGTGCTTTCCATCTTCTGCCAAAAATTAGGCCAAAATTTTGCTACCCTACCTAACGCTGAGACTACCCTAAAGTATAATTAACGAAGTGTTAGCTTCATTTCATGTTTCATGATTTAGATAAATCCTCTCTGTTCCTTGTTGGGGCAGCACTGGGAAGCTAATTAATAGATTATTAATATGTTGCAGAGGCAGACAAGGCTTGGCTTGCACACACAGCCACGACAAGAATAGATTCAGGTCAGAAATATTGTTGCTAGTAAAGAAAAATGTTATTATAATAATGAGAAATTATTGTTTATGTGACACATCACTGCATATTGACACATTATAGACTTACAAATGAAGCAGATGGTAGAATCAAGCAGGCTTGTCCCATCACTTAGGGTCCGACATGGGCATCTGAAGTGCCCTGTGATGAGCTAGAAATGATCACCTTGGGGATCCCAGGATTGAAGAGCCTCATTATTACTCATGTAAGGTTTTATAACAGTTGGGATTGGTCCCAAACTTAGGAGCATTTACTGAAATAACTGAGCAGGCAGCATGAAATGGTTTTCAATTCAGAAAGCGAAGAGCTCCTTCTACAGTGGAAGAGACAGGAGAGCTCAAGAAGGAGTGTGAATTACCTGTGAGTTATTTCACCTCCCTGGGCCTCAGTCTCCTCATATATGTTAATTACCTCCCAGAGGACAGTCATTCTCTATAACATCTGTCATTGCATGCGATTATATCTTCAAATGCTATGTATTTCTTTGTTGGAGGGAGGTGGTGGGGAAGCAAGAGCTCTAAAATGTCTTATTTTGGTTTTGGTTGACCCAGTGCTGTGAGAGCAGCCACGTTGCATAAGCGGAGTTCTGAGAAAACAGAGTTGCTTTCATTTTTCAAACAGAAGAACCACAATCCTCCCTATGTTTGGATCCTTCTACAAATTAAATATATGGGTAAGAGAGAGCCCACAAAATCAGCAATTTTAACCTTTCCCTCAATGCTGTGGATTTTTCTTAGAGATTTTTTGGAGCACAGAGTATGCACAGTTCTGCTCTAGTAGTGAGATCCCAGCCCAAGGTGACGTGCTCCTACAATAATGTCTTCACGCTAATTACCTTGTAGAATGGTTAGGGCAAGAATAGTTCCAAACACACTTGAGGTAATAACCAGTCACATACCCAGAAGGTCAACAGTTCAATCAAAGAGAGAAAAAAAATTAGCATATCTTAAGAAATAGTTCAAGTGGTTTTGTACTAGAACTCTCATTTAAGTCTACAAGAATACTTAAAATACTGATAAGCTAGGTAATTCTATATTTCCTTTTTTAACTCATTGAAAGCCTCCGACTTCAAGGTGCAGTCTCAGAACAAGAAACATCTGGCAGGTGAAGGGAGAAAGTGTGTAGTTGGGGAAATTGGCTGGAGTTTTAAGTGAGGGGTCTGTGCCAGGACTGTAGCTCACAAAGTTGGGGGGAGGGCAGTGCACTGGGCTGCTGATGAAAGAACAGAGGCAATGCTGAAGAGCTGGCATCAGATGAGGGCTCTGGGCCAATCTTCTATTATAGTAACAACAAAGCTTTAATCTGTGATAACAATAAATCCTTCAAGCAATTGTACATTAAATCACTATAAACAAAATTACAATCTGCGCTCATCAATGCAGTTTTGTAACAGGTTTGATCTTTCCCCCAAATTTCCATTTTTATATGATTTCTAATGAACACAAAAAAGCAACAGCTGGAAACCATATCCATTGCTGTCTGTTTGAAATGACTGGAGTTATCTTTTGTTTCGAAGGGCACAGTATTTTCATTTATTTTAAAAATATTTATTGAGCACCTAATACGTACTTCGGGGAAGGCAATGGCACCCCACCCCAGTACTTTTGCCTGGAAAATCCCATGGACAGAGGAGCCTGGTAGGCTGCAGTCCATGGGGTCGCTAAGAGTCAGACATGACTGAGCGACTTCACTTTCACTTTTCACTTTCATGCACTGGAGAAGGAAGTGGCAACCCACTCCAGAGTTCTTGCCTAGAGAATCCCAGGGACGGGGGAGCCTGGTGGGCTGCCGTCTATGGGGTCGCACAGAGTCGGACACGACTGAAGCGACTTAGCAGCAGCAGCAGCAGCAATACGTACTTGGCAATAGTTACATGGTTAATCATTTTAGAGATGATCCCTAAAAAAGACTTTCTGCTCTGCCAAAGGTAAAGTGTCAAAATAATAGAACAGTCCTAGGATTTTTTTAAATGTGTCGAAGGGTAGTACTTTCCATTCTCCAAGAGCCCCACACTTTGCACACCGAGTTCCTTTCAATTACGGGTGCAATGCAAGATAGAATTGTGTAGAATACAGTCCCTGGGCTATTGATCTGAATGGGTACCATATTCAGTAGATAAAATATAGCTAAGCTGGGTTGCGAAGGATGGCTTTTCTCATTTAAACTACAGAATAACGTTGTGGCTGAAAATCAAGTTAGAGTGAAAATAAGTTATTCAATTCAGTAACTTTTAAATAGGATGCAGTCCTTTTATATTCATTTAAAAATATGAACTATGCAAATGAAAAGTATGAAAAAGAGTAAGAAACCTCCATGTACCCTCCACTCACAGGGTTTTTTTAAAGTCTATTTAATAGACCCTGTTTCATTGCAGAGGATCCTGCAGTTAGTTGCTCAAGTGAGGACATTTTTGTATCTGAGAACAGCCTCCAGGGATAAAGCTTTTTTGTAGGACATTTTTGGCCCATGGAATTCTCTGCTTTATCTTCTAGCCACTTTACTTTGAGCTTTTGGGGAGGGGTGGGCCTGACAAATGCTAAGATGGCTGTGTTCTTCAGCAAGTCACAGGGAGATGGACACCCACATACATAATTTAAGGCTGACACAAGTGTATGGATGTGAGAGTTGGACTGTGAAGAAAGCTGAGCACCGAAGAATTGGTGCTTTTGAACTGTGGTGTTGGAGAAGACTCTTGAGAGTCCCTTGGACTGGAAGGAGATCCAACCAGTCCATTCTGAAGGAGTTCAGCCCTGAGTGTTCTTTGGAAGGAATGATGCTAAAGCTGAAACTCCAGTACTTTGGCTACCTCTTGTGAAGAGCTGACTCTGATGGAAAGTCTTTCCTCTGAAGGAAAAGACTCTGATGCTGGGAGGAATTGGGAGCAGGAGGAAAAGGGGACAACAGAGGATGAGATGGCTTTATGGCATCACCGACTCGATGGATGTGAGTTTGAGTGAACTCTGGGAGTTGGTGATGGACAGGGAGGCCCGGCATGCTGTGATTCATGCGGTCGCAAAGAGTTGGACATGACTGAGCTACTGAACTGAACTGAAGTGCTGGGGGCAAAGAGATGAATTCTGTCTGGGGAAGAACTGGGGAGAGAGAGTGGGTTTGGGTCTCACCTTTGAAGGTTGGCTGGCATTTCAAAAGGTGACTATGGGGGATGGGGATACTCAGGTAAGAGTGAAGGCCTAGTTCCAGAATGGTGAACAGACACAGTCCTTGGACCAGAGTGTGTGTTCTCAATGGGATGGGTGTGCTTTGACTGTAAAAAATGTTAAAGACTTCTAGCTTACTGACAGAGGGGGTCAATGCCCCAAATTCTGTAATTTTCTTTTCCAACTGGGTTACCAAATCTTACTGAACTTTTATATATCATCCAGCTGCTTTTGAAACCCTAAAGTCATATAATCCAGTAATAATTTACTTTCAGAGAGAGTGTTACAGTTTACAAATGGCTTTTTTAATACACATTATTACATTTGATCCATATAAAAGCTCTGTGACACCACAGACTCATCTCCAGAAGCTATTTCCTTTTGAAAATAACTACTGGTTATAGAAGCTACTAGCTATAGAAATCAGACAGATTTCCACTGGGAGCTTTATTGTGCTAGAAGCACAAGCCAAGATAAAGTCAGCAATTTGGGAGAGACGAAAGGAGGGTCCTAAAACAGACAGAGATTGAGAATCCCAGGAGAGTGGTAAGGTAGCAGTTTCGGAAATGGAGAGAGACACAGAAGAGGCAAGAGTGCAATAGAAAGTACAGGATGGAGTGAGGGGGTGGCGCTCCGGTACTGGGTGGGCGGTGGTCCCTAGTGCTGCGGTGAACACCCAGCCAGCCCATGGTCAGGACTCGTTCACCCTCGTTCACCATGTGTTGGCTTACGTGTATATTGAATGGTGCCATGAGAAACACAATTCAAAAATCTAAAATGGTGCCTTTTAGAACATGGATATTTAATCATATATAAAAACATGGATAAAAATATTGAACATGGATATAGAGTGACAAATTTTTTATAACATTTCCCTCACTTTACACATCTGCACGTTCTCTCATTCTACAGCATTCCCATATATCGTGACTTTGATAAACTGTTTTTCAGTGCACACACTGAAATGGTGCACTTTTGCAACTTCTTACTAGAAGCTAAAGCAACCAATGGACTGTGATTGTTGTAATCTAGCTGGAATAAATCTTACTGACGTAGGATGTATCAACATATCCATTTAGCTTGCTGCAAATCAGTTGACTTTTCTACTTAGAGACATGATGTGAAATGAAATTAATCCAGTTGCAACAAGGCAAGTGCATTCAGTTGAATAAATCCCTTTATGTGGAAAGGAACTTTGTTTTGAAGCTTATTTAAAGAAAATCCACGCGGCAGTATAATGCCTTCCCTGGAACTGAACAAATGCATTTATCCCAGCTTTATTTGCAGTTAAAGTCACATCAGACCTATTTTATACGATAGTGCACTCTATTGTCCTTAGGTGAAGGTCACAGTGAAAGCATCTGCAGGACAACTAAAATTTTACAATGGAACTTTGCCTAAGGACTGTTGTTTCAACTAGACTGAACTCGGCAAAGACGGACACCTTCTCGAAGAGAAAAGAGACAGATAAAAACCAACAAAACCACGTATATCCTTTTCTATTCCATCTCCTTTGCCTCCACTGTCAAAAGGGCAGTCCACACATACAGTGTATATTTAATAAATACGTTTTGGTGGTGTCTTTCACAAGCAGGCAACACTTGGAGAGGGTCCAGAGAATAACAAAGGGATTAAGAGGTTGGGTAGAGACTCTCAGGGTGACACACTAATGAAATTGAGGTAAATTGAGCTAAAGAGCTTGGAGAAGGGAACGCTGGTTTTGGCAGCTGCGAAGGTAAGTTGGTCTTGTTTACCATTGCCGAATGTTAGAAAGCACAGCGTGTGAAGGGTAGGATGAAAGAAAGTCGACTTAGGTCCGGTAAGGAGGTACAAGATTAGGAATGCAGAAGCAGTTTTGACTTAGATGGTTTACAAGGCATTAACACAGGTCCTTAATAAATCTTAGGGGGACTTCCCTGGTGGTCCAGTGGTTAAGAATCCAGCTTGCAATGCAGGGACATGGGTTCAGTCCCTGATGAGGGACCTAAGATCCCACGTGCCGCAGAGCAACTAAGCCCACCTGCTGTAAGTATTAAGCTCATGTGCCACAACTAGAGAGTCCATGGCCAAAACAAAAGATCTCGCATGATGCCATGAAGATCCTGAGTGCCACAACTAAGACCCATCACAGCCAAATAAAAAATTTTTTAAAAGCAATCTTTCTTTGAAAATGTTACAGTTGAAGGGTAGGCCACCTTTCTGAAATGAGTTAGGTGCTGTGCAGTAGGGAAATGACTCAGAGGATCTCTCAAGTTCTCGCCAGTTCTTATCCTATGAATTTTCAGCAGCCAATGCCAGGAGCCGACTTGCTTCTTGTCCACCTTATTCCATAGCTGGAAGCCCTTGACCTCATCCTGCAAGTCAGCCACACTGTACTCTCAGCCCTAAGGCTCTTCTTGGTTGGGAGGGATTTAAAAAGCTCACTCTAGCTTAGAGCTCAGCTAACTGTCATCAGGTCATCCCCTGCTGCTAGGCTGGCTCTGAGGTGTCCAGTTCTAACAAGTGGGGTTCTGCCTTGCACCTAAGTCTGTCTCTTACTGGATTTACCAGAAATCCACCCGAGTCTTCCTATGATAACACCGGAAATCCTTTCTTGCTTTCCAGGTCTAATGTGATTTTGGGATCACATCACATATCCAGTCTAGGACTGAAGCTTTGTTTCAGCAACACCACCCCCCACCCCCAGCTCAGACTTGATGTCCAGTCTCTGAACCGAAGCCCTGTTATCTAGGCAGTCTGTGCACAGAGCATTGGCGACAAGCTCTCTGAGATCTCTCCTCTCATCTGTGGCAGGATTCTCTGCTCGCTGGCCCCCCCACCCCCAGGCTCCCAGCGTCATAACTCAGGCCACTACCAGTCCCCTTGCTCTTCTCCTATCAGGTGATGACACGCCACATGGCTTCACTTTCCTGCATCCTGCTGTGAACCGTCGTTCGTATGAGTCCCTCTCTACAAACCACATACCTCTGCTATAGGCCTTCCCAATCTCGTTGCTATTGACATGTACGGTTGGTTCCGTCTTTATGGTGGCGGGTATTCTGTGCATTATAGGGTCCAAAACTCGTATTGCTGGCTTCTACTCACCAGATGCCAGAGGCAGCCCCTCTCCTCCACCCCCAAATTGTGACAAACAAAAATGTCTTCAGGCATTGCCAAATGTCTCTGATGGGGAGGGTGTTTCAAAATTGCCCTCCGTAAGGACTTCCCTGGCGGTCAGGTGGTTAAAACTCTGTTCTTCCACTGCAGAGAACATGAGTTCAATCCCTGGTTGGGGAACTGAGATCCCATATGCCTCATGGCATGGCAAAAACAAAAGAAGAATGAAAATTACCCCCTTTTGAGAATTCTTGCTCTACAAGAACTCAGAAAGGCAAGAGCATTTTAAAGTCAGTTATAGATACTTTGAGGACAAGTCGGAATGTTTAAATCTGGTAAACATTTAACAACTCTGCTCTGCTGCTGTTGCCATTGCTAAGTCGCTTCAGTCATGTCCAACTCTGTGCGATCCCATAGACGGCACAGGCTCCCACCAGGCTCCCCTGTCCCTAGGATTCTCCAGGCAAGAACACTGGAGTGGGTTGCCACTTCCTTCTCCAATGCATGAAAGTGAAAAGTGAAAGTGAAGTCGCTCAGTCGTGTCCGAGACCCCATGGACTGCAGCCTACCAGGCTCCTCCATCCATGGGATTTTTCAGGCATGAGTACTGGAGTGGGTTGTCATTGCCTTCTCTGAACTCTGCTCTAAACTAGTTAAAAAGAGTTTCCCAGGTAGTTCAGTGGTAAAGAACCTGCCTGCCAATGCAGGAGACTGGGGTTCAATCCCTGGGTCAGGAAGATCCCCTGGGGGAGAAAATGGCAACCTACTCTAGTATTTTTGCCTGGGAAATCCCATGGACAGAGGAATCTGGTGGGCTAAAGTCCATGGGGTCACAAAAGAATCAGATATGACTAAGCGACTACCAACAACACAAAACTAGTAATAAACACCAAATAGAATTTTGTTACGGTTTGTTTAACAACGTAAGGGGTAAAGTGAGATGAAATCCCTTCACTCTAGGTCAGTGTTCCTGAGATCTTATTGTGCAGGAGAATCACAAAAGAACTTTTTAAAACGTTCATATCCTGATTTGGCAAGTTTCAGGCAGGATCTGATACTCAGTCCTAACAGGTTCCCAGATGGTATCAATATTACGGGTTCCCAGACCTTCCATTGAGCAGCAAGGTCCTAGAACAAAATCACTCATGAGAGGTAGGGGAGGGGCTATTTGAATCATAATAGTTACAAGGTCATGAGAGCAAGATTAAAATTTGCATTAGAAGAACAATTCAGAAAAACGTGACTGTTTCTTGTGCTTTTCTGTAAAGAATAAAACAGCTCTCAGAAATGCGTTTTGAAATGTGACATTTCTATTTGCTTGAAATTATAAATATTATACAAGCTACCTGCAAAAACTGGTGAGCTTCTATATTAGTTTGGCAGAACTTGGAAAGGTTTCCAAAACCCTGATGCAAATCTAAACTTCAAGGTCTTCATAGTCCTTGTTTTAGGGAGGAAAAGGCTAGGGGTGTGGAGGCCTAGGGCAGGGGATGGAGAAAGGAGGATCATTTTAAATGGGGCCTTGCAAAGAAACAGATTCGTGAACCTGCCTCAAATGACAAATTATTCCGTGCTGAAATTATACTGACACCACATGAAGTTATTGCAACCTCGAATCAGATAACTCAGTTATGGCTATAAACCGGTTGCAAAAAATGAGTGCTATTTACTGTAATGTATAGCGATCAGGGTAATCAAATCTCCTGAAAGCTGCCGAAAGCCTGATATAAAAATTTTCTCTTCTTGTATATTACTGCCTCTGAGTAACTCTGACTTGGAGCTTTGCAGACATCTGACTCAGAGCTTTGCAGACATCTTACTCACTGCTACAGATCCTCAGTAAGGAAAGGCCCGTTCACATTTGTTCCTAGTTTACAGTTAGAAAGATTTAGGCTCACTAGTTTGTCTAAACATGTAGATAATAAAATCCTGACCCTTATGAGATCTCTTCCAGGCCAGTGTCGAGACTAGATCTGCCCTTATGCCAGCAGATAAGTATTCACCTTGGGGAAGGAGAACTAATACTCTAGCTCTGAAATATCAATACATTGATGGGTTGTTATCAATTGGATCAAGTATAATAGAGTTAAATATCTCTACATTTAAATTCTGTGCCTAGGGTTTTATTTCTCTTCTTAAAAAAAAAAAAGAAAATCAATAATGTAAGTACAGAATAAGGATGAACTGGCTTCATAGTAGAGCATGGGAACTCATGGGTATGAGTTGACCACAGTTTCAGAATGAGTCAGCATACTAACTGAGTGCCAAAAAGACTAATGCAAATCTTGGGTCATATTAATAGAAGTATAGGGTATAGATCAAGGGAGGCTACTATTCCATGGTATTCTGCACTGGTCAGACCACTCCTGGAGAGCCCTGTCCCATTCTGAGCACCATGATTTAAGAGAGGCCTCACATCATAGTCCATCAGAGGTAAACACTTAAAATGATGAGAGCATGTAAAACCACATCACAAGAGGAATAGCTGAAAGAACAAAGGATATTTATGCTTGAAAAAGAAGACGTTAAGGGGACATGACAAGAAGTAAAAAAGAACAGGTTATCTGAGAAGAGTCTGAGGTAGAGCTTCCAGCAGCAGAAGTTTAATTTCTTTCTGGATCCCAAGAGCCTTCTTGACTCTTGTCATTTGCACGGTAAACAGGTCCTTATCAAAGAAGACTCTGTTCCTCCTACAATGTCCTTGAAGGGCGAAGAGCTTATGTCCCTTTGCCAAGCCATCTTCCTCTGCCTGCAGAACCATCTCCTTCAGGAAGCGCTCCCTCCAAAGCCCCACCTGAGTCCTCTTCCTCAGGAGCTGGCACTGCGGAAGCATTTGCTTTCACTTGTCCTAGATCCCCTAATAGCTTGTTAGCTCTTTAGAGGAAAGGACCCTATTTTCTTTTTGTTTTGATTACCCTAAATGTTCTCAGTACACCTGGGTCCTGAGAATTAGGGACTGAGGGGTATCTGCTGACGGTAGCCAAAAGATGAATTAAAGTAACCAGACAAGGTGATTTTTTTTATAGTGCCTACATGACAAAGCATTACAGTATGTTCTCTTGATGATAACAACATGTAATTGACCCTTTGCTTTATGAAATAATATGAGCTGACAAAGTTGGCTAGTACAGTAAATCTTACTTTTCCCTACATCTTGCATTTCAAAATAAAAGTTGTGTGTCCAGGGGACTTCCCTGATGGTCCAGTGGCTAAGACTCCACGCTCCCAGTGCAAGGGGCCTGGGTTCAATCCCTGGTCATGGAACTAGATCCCGCATATCACAAATAGAGATCCCATACTCCACAGTGGAGATAAAAAATCCAGGTGCAGCCAAAAAAAAAAAAAAAAAAGTTCTGTGTCGATGCCACTATTTAAGAGCCCCATCTTCCTTGTGTCAGGTCTTAGGAATTACTCTCCAGCTGGGAGATTCTTCTATTTCACACATCTCCTTCTTTGTTTACTTGGATATTTGCAGGGTACCAAGGGTAGCAAAGAGTCAGACACAACGGGGCACACACGTACATGTACACAAGTGTCAAGTCACAACATCACACAGCTTCTGGTTTATAAAATGAATGAGTGGTCTATTTAACAACAATGATCTCAGACAGAGAAATTCCACAAATGAGTTTAAATGAGAAAGCACCCTGTTATGCATTTTAAAAAAGAGAGGTTGCACATTTATATTATACCAAAGATAAAAACATCTTTGGGGGTAACAATGCACAGCTCTTCTCAAGTCTCCTGTGTAGTGGCTTAAAGAACAGAGGCATGGATGGGGCACTCTGAGTCATCCACGAAGCTGAGAATAGAATGCAGAACACAGGAGCCAAGTTCATGCTCTGTCACCCGCGTCACTGGACAGTATTACCTCCCACAGTCCAATGACCTGACATGATACAGAGCAAATTATACACTTCTCTGCAAGAAGTTAATACAATTCCACTTGCCAGCCTGACGTTCAGGTAGAAAATGCAGTGAGCAAAAAGACAGGGCCCTCGATTTTTTATCATTGGCTGTTAATCACAAATACAGACTGACACCTTCCTGGTTGCTGGGGTAGCCAGTCTGTCTGTGCTAATAGCACTTGGCTCAGATGCTTCAGAAGACTGAGAGCAGGGTGGTTCCTGTGATGCGTAGAAGAACTTTGATTCTGAGTTACCACCGTTTGACAACTGATACTACAAAAGCCTGGTTTACTGACATCCGAAGCATGAGAATTTTCTGCTTATTTTATCTTCCTGGAGAAGTCCAAAATAAAACTGGGGCTGTATCATGGGTTTTGTATATCCATGCACTGTGGACACTTTTTAGAAATCTGAAACAAAGGCTAACACACAAATTTGTCCTAATTATACTGACTCAAAGATTCTTCAACCATCTCCCAAAAGAAAGGGTTCGGTCACATCCTTTCTCGTCTCAGGGCATCTGTGTTCAGTGCTGCTAGCTCTCTCTCGACTCCAATTTCCATGCACATTTCAGAGACGTTAAAGGAAATAACTGTTAGTGATGAAAAATCAGGTGGAAGATGTGCGTCCTTCAAGAGAAATAACCTTTTTAGAAGGATAAGTTCTTTCAGCCCCAAATAAGTCCATCAGCGTTCTTTATTTTCATATCATATTCTGAACTACCCAAGAGGGATCATAAAATACCATGGTACGTCTGTCTGATGCAGAGCACAGGGTTGGAGTAAAATTGTTGTGAGACTGCCAGCCCTGCAGGAAAAGGAGGCAACCAGTGGCACGACACACAAGCAGCCCACAAAAGCATGATCCATGCTGCTAGTTTCTAACAGGATTTGGACATTGGAAAGGAACCCATCTGAACCGGACACCAGCTCTTATGACCTACAGGGAAGGGTGAAAGTTCTTGCCATCTGTCACTGAAAAGGTCATTTTTTTCTGCTCTCAGACTGCAGGAGGATGAGATAGTTTGCAACAGAGAACGGAAGGGGCTTCAGAGAACATGTGGTCTAACCTCTCACTCAACAGAGAAGGAAACTGAGGCCCAGGGAGGTTATAGTGTCACGTTCAAGGTCACGCAGGTAATTTCCAATAAAGCCAGAATTCAGATTTCCAGAACCTGCGTCAAGTGTTCCTTGATGCTGTGCCCAGACCAGTGAGGGAGAAGGAACCCTGACTACAATTTCACAGCCTTGGTACTATGTCTTGGTAGACATTAGCAAAATTACCTTGAGCAAGTCACTTAAACTTGTGAGCTTTGCCCTTCCCATTCTGCAACATGAGAGGCAAAATATGTGGTCTGCCTGCCTCAAAGATCATAGGCAGATCAAACGAGATAATGTGTGAAAATGCTTTTTAAAACTTTATAAGGCTCAGGTAAAAAAAAAAAGGGGTAAGGTAAAAAAAAAAAGAATTCCATATAAAGCATGTTTTTCCTTCTGAAGATATATGGATGGACTCTGTTGGTGGTGGTAAAGGGGAAGGCAGGGAATGTCCATGAGCCACTGAATATTTTGTGTAAAAGTGTGTGTGAATGAATGCTAGGCATATTTTTTTTCACCCCTGGGGAGTGCTTCTATAGCTTTCATCAGCTTCCTAAATGTGTCTCTGAAACTCCCCTGCACCTTTAGCCTCACCACCACCAGCAAGAACCTCTGTGCTGTGGATATCAACATGTTTATGATCAATGTAAAAGGTTGATATAATGTATTAAAATATGACAATTTTCTTAGATTTAATGTGTAGTTGGGATCTCCTTGCTAGCTTTACAATTCAATAATCCACATTTTTAGAATACAAATCTGTTCGGGGGAGGGGAGTTAATCTGACCTCACGCTTTGCTCCCTAAACTACTAAAAGTCTATCACTTATAAAATGAAGATGAAAATTCAAATGATAAATCAACCAGGTTTTTTTTTCTACTAGTGTACTTCCTTAGTAGAATGTCCTAGGTACTTTAAAAGATTTTTCTTTAAAATCATATTTAGCAAGAGAACTATCTACTTATTATTTACTGAGTTCCTACTGAGTTTCCAGCAGTGTGTTTCCAGTATTTTCCCATAAAGCACTAGACAGTAGACACAAATCGTAAACCATTTGTAGGCTGCCACATTAAGCCTGTGGTTCTGGAAGGCTGAGAGGTGTGGAGAAAAACAAATGAAAAAGTATTATTCATGACCAATTGATCAATTAGCCTGCTTTTCTTAAAAAAACATAAAAAGGCAGGATGGATTTAGCAATGCTTGTGTTGGAAATGCGTAAAAACGTTATTAATGTTGGATTTTTTTTTCTCATTTATTTTTAATTCTCTTTAGAAAATCATACTTGAGAGCTTTCTGTAGCAGCAATAGAAGGAGTGAATAAGACGGCACTGGAATCCTTTTTTAATGCTAATGAAGGGGTAGGAACCAATGCCTGGTTTGTGAGGCCTTTTCTGTGTACAGTTACGTATTTCCAAAGATACAGACTGACTTACGGAATGTCTGAGTGACCGAGATAACCAACCAGAGAAGTTACCTACTATCAAGACTCATCCATCATCCCATAAAGAAATCCAGTGTGGTCTTTTATAAATCTGACAGTGGCTATACTCTTGTGTTTTAGTGGTAAAATTTTACACAGTACAGTAATGTAAAAAACGAGAGGCATTTTCTCCCTTTGACTGTATCAAAATATCATCTTCTGCCCCAAGACTCTGAGGTCTCATAACTCCCTTCTCGTATTATTCCTTTCAGTTTTTTCCCTTCCTCTTCCTTTATACTGAATAGTTCTACATTTTCCAGTCTTAACATTATCTCTTTCACTTAGACTTTCTTATACAGAGCCTGAAACTATAGAATTGCAATAAGCATACTCATCCATGCTTACTAGAGTGCTATTATCAGATGAACAAAACCTAAAATATATGTTGGTAGCAAGAGTGTCAGGTTTTGAATAACTCACAAGAACTTAAAACTTGGGCGGTGATAGGATGCCAGGGTGGGGGCAGGCTGTAGCTGCTTTTCGTTCACTTCCATTTCTGTTCCTTCTCATTCCATGTGTCAGGAGCCTTTGGAGAGAATGCTCTGGAATCAGACCACCTGGGTTCAAATCAAGGCTCTACCACATACTAGTTAAGTGACCTTGTGCAAGTGACCTAAACTCTCTGCACCCCAGTTTCCTCACTTACAAAAGAAAGGTAATATTAGCCCTTGCTTCATTGTGCCCTTAGGGAAGCAAAATGAATTAACACCAGTACAGTGCTCTTGGCAAATAGCAATAACAGATACTGTTTCAGAAACTTTATGTGTATAAGTTACTTAATCTTCAAAACAGTATGATAAGATAGCTACCATTATCACTCTCATTTCATAGCTAAAGAAACTAAGACACAGAAAGACTAATTATTGTGTCCCAATTGGCCTAGTTAGTAGCTGAGGGATTGGCCCTCAAACCTAGACCAACAGCAAGCTCTCAGTAAATGTTACTTATTACTGTCATCATCATCATCATGGTTGTTACTACCTGAACTTAACAAAACAAATATCTGCTGTGGCTGCTGATAACAATGAATGTGTATGTCTAATCCTTCTTCAAAGTATACTGAAAATGTATATGACCCCCAAACAGTTGATTTAGGAAAGGATTATCACCCAAAGCCATTAAGTGAGGTTTGTTGGGAAACAGGATATCATCACAAAGCCTAAGCATTATCTTGCCAGACTACTTGTTAATTGCAAAAGGATCTCTGAACTGAGATCACTACCTTGAGCCCTGAGCAAACCGGGTGTCACAGATAGAGGGACAATCTGGAACTAAGTGTCTCCTGTTGAGATACAATATGCAGCACCTTGTAAAATGCGTTCAATTGAAATGTAATCAATGCTTTATTTCTAATTTGGAGTTTATGGGAAATATTGAGGATAGAGGAACAAATTAAATGACACCGCTAGGCAAAAACAAATTAGAACATTCAACAAGACAACACCTAACCTTTTCAAAAACACTAATGTTGAATTAAAGACATAAAGCCTTCATGTAAAAAAATATATTTTTCTTTAAAAAAAAAATTAGATCTTAGTTTTTTTTAAGGTATGGAAGACATTTGGGGGACAAACGGTTAAGGTTAGATATGGTCTAGATACTAGATATTAATGAATCACTGTTCATCTTCTTAGGTATAATGATGGCATTGCATTATGTAGGAGAATGTTCTTATTCTTTGATGTGTACCGAATTATCTAGGGGTGAAGTATCATTTTGTCTGTAACTTACAAGTAGTTAGAAAGAGATACATATAGGTGGAACAAATATGTCAAAAAGTGAGCAGCTGTTGAATCTAGGAGGTGAGTATGGAAGTATTCATTGTACAAATATTTCAACTTTTCTTTATGTTTAGACATTCTCTTCACTTTGTTCATAAGACGTAGGTCTTATATCTTCTTTGGAGGGCAGTTTAAGACTTTAATCTTCACGTACTTGGTAATAATTTCTTTTAATTCTCCAAAATGTTTGATGTGAATGGATTTATTTTTTTAATCTGTCTTCTAAAAATTACTTACTGAATTCCCATTGGCTCATTGGTTCAAGCTTATTGAAACCTAATGGAATATTAACATTGTTGAAGAGACCTCAGTGCCTAGCACAAGGCCTGACACATAGTAAATGTACAGTGTGTTAATAAACATTCATTTGTTAAATGAAGCTACATTTTCCTAAGAAACTGTAAAGAGGTCAAAAAAAGACGCACGCACAGGAGGCTGTGTTGTTCCTTTGTAGATCAAGATATGCTAAGTGCTTGAGATAGACAAATAGGAGGGCCAGTCAGCCTCATCCTTTGATTCAAATAACTTAGGCCATAAAGATTCTTCACCAAGTTTTGAGTTTCATGACTGCACTAAAATGAAGCTTCTGTTCCTCAGACTAATCAAGCATCAACTATAACTTGTTTAAGAAATCCCGATGAAATCACACACAATAACGCATGTTTAAATGCTTGCGTGCTCAGTCACTTCAATCGTGTCCGACTCTCTGCGATCCCATGGACCGTGACCAGCCAGGCTCCTCTGTCCATGGGATTCTCCAGGCAAGAATACTGGAGTGGTTGTAGACTTTTCCTGAGTGAGTAAAAGAAGCAAGCTCTGTTTCAGGCATGAGCCCTGCAAATCACCAAAACCTACAGGTGTTATGCTCTGAGAATCAATAAACATGTGGGAAGTAGGCTCATTTTCAGCCCCTCCAGAAGGCAAAGACATAAAAGAGACTGCTTCAGGCAGTAAGTCAGATATATTCTGTATAAAAGGTGGGAAGAAAATGATCAAGATTCAAAGAAATCATTAATATTGATATTACCTTGTGTTTTCACAGCACTTTTTTCGTAAGCCATTTCCTATCTATGTTAACTCATTTATTCTTACAATATCCCTAAGAAATAGATGTAGAACAATTGAAATTTTTACAAAAGATAGAAGATTTTCATTAGGGCCTAAGATATGAAAGATATTCAAAAGGACATTATATTAGCAGTAGAGATATTTCTTCATTTTGAACAAATCGATCACCTCCTTCCCCTATGCTTCAGTAAAGTCATTTTAAAAAAATAAAATCTATTATAATGGGAGAATCAGATTACAGTTTACTACATGGGAGACATTCTAAGTTCAATCTAAAAATATAGTTTTATTCAATGATATAGGACTGTCTCCCTTTACCCAAAAAACCACTCCCAGTTCTCCAAAAGGGTACAAATCAAATTTTTTAAAATTTGAAATTTAAATACAGTTAGATGTTCTCAATTTTATTGGTGCTCTTTATTTAATAATGGATCCTTTTGTAAAGAGGATCATTTTAAAATTATTTTATAAAAGCAAAGTTTTATAAACAATACTGGGTTGTTAAAGCAGAATACTAAAATAAGAAAAAAAGAGAAAAGAAAAGAGGACCCACTGAAAAACTAATAAATCTATGATAAATGCAGTTGTAGGTAATGAAACATTTTTCAGCCTGAGGTTTCCCACCCTCAGATGACAGAACATGAGCATATATAATCTTTTCTATCGGAGTTTTAGATCCTAAACATTTTTCCCTTCTCTTAATTCATCTGGGGTTGTATACTTTCAGTAATGTACAGATGAGGTTACATATACTTTATTAACAAGATCTAATTCCAGATATGTAAACATGATATTTTTAAATTGGATTAATCTTTGGTGGGTATATTCAATCCTCAGGTTCAAAGAGTAGGGTGTCAAAGAGTTGTGTTCAGATTTTATGCCTGAACTGAAGATGGTCTTAGGGACACAATGTTAACTGTTAATAAAGGGATAAATATAGACAACACTCTCTCAAATCTCATTTCAAAGTAAAGTTTTCTTTTTGTAAAGGAACTCAATCTGGGGTTCTTTGTAAAGGCAACATAAACACTAACAGAAGTAGAGATGCAAGCCCCAGGAACAAGTCCGGACCATGCAGTACTAGGGTAGTGTTCATTCATTGCTGCTCTGCCCTCCACCTCCCACACCCACACCAATTCGGAACAAATGCTGACACTGGTGAAGGGGAACTCCACCCTTGTAATCCCAGGTCCAGAGTCTCTCCCTGAGATGGCTCAGAAGCCAATTAGTGGAGTCTTCTTGGATAACATTGGCTGAAAGGAGCAAGTCTTCTAGTTCATTCACTGTAACTTGAATCCTATCACTACAAATACTGTTACAGAAAAAGATTTACAGACCTCAGCTCATGAGCTGAAAATTAAAACCAGTATTTACAGAGCCCAGGGGATTCATTTTAATTAGACTGACTCCAAGAGAACATTCTGCAAATAGTAAAAATCTGAGACCTCTAGACCGCGTAGACTGATGTTGCATAAAGACATACCTTTCAGAAGAGAAGAGGTTGAGTCTATGGCTTTGCACCTAATGGTCAGACTCCTCTCTTGCAAGAAGGAAGCTGAATTCCGACGTCAAAATGACTGCATTTCAGAGTCCGGATCCACCTTGGGCTGTCGTCCACATACCGCACTAAACCAGGGCACAGGCTCGCAGATCCATTGAGCGCCTCCTCCTCCTCCTCCCCGACTTCTTACTCCCTCCTCTAAACTACCCCCAGTCAGCCCAGCAGTCTGTATGCAAACCACACAGGAACTAGCAGATATGGGGCTTCAGAGAGCTGGGTGTGAGCCTTAGATTATGTGGTTTTGTTTTCTTGCTGCCGGAGTTGAACTAAAATGCAGGAGGTTCAGTGAAACACTTTTGCTTCTTTATGCTTGGTTTCAGTTTTAACAAGTTTGCCCTGAACGATTATGTTCACATAAGAAAATTTTTAATCCTAGAGATGGTCCATTGGCAAGTTACTGCTGGTCTTAAGGAAAATGCACTTTCTCCAAGTAGGTACAAGTATCTGGAAGAACATTAGGACTTCTTAGGGGAACTTATTTAACAGCATCCTGGATTACTCACATCATTCAAATCTCAGGGAAAAAAAAAAAAAAAAAAAAAAAAAAAGCTTTTTTAGTGTATTCAGCCCATAATATTACCCTTAGCCCCTAATACTACCCCTAACAAAAGAAAGAAGAAAAACTCAAAACCAAGATGAGTTCCAACCCCAGCTTTGCCATAACCAAGTGCGAGCTGGGGTTGGTTACTTAGATTTGGGGAATTTAATTTTCTCCTGAATAGGCTGGACTAAAATATTTCTGGGATTTGAAGACTTTTTCATTGACCTAACATTTTTGTCACCTTCAACTTCCTTAGTTCTCATCTTCAGATTTGTAGCTCACGCTCCTCTTTAAGCTCCTTCCTCCCAGACCAAGTGTAACTTGCTAAGGCCTCTTCCTCTGTCTCTGCTTTTGCTAGAAAATGGATTGCCAACATTGCACCTTTTGCACAAAATTAGAGATATTACGACTTGCTAAGTGGCACTGTTCAGAGTCAGGGGACCAGACCCAAGATAAAGATGGAAATGTTGGCTGACAAGATGTTCCAGAAATAATCAGATAAGACAACTTGGGGATCTCGAATTTAAACTTATTCTACATTGTGGAATGGTGTCCTTTTCTATCTCTTTGCCCCTTTATACCTAAACCTTGCTCAATATTTGTTTTTTGGGGGAGAGGGGGTGGAAATGTTGGTTATGATCACTCAACAATTTTATTGAAATAGAAAAGAAGAATCTGAGTACGTGATCATAGTAGGGGCTCAGCAAATGATTGGTCAGATGACTACCTGAGAACGTGAACCTGAGGGGCTTAGACCTCAGAAGTGCACACAACCCAGGGCCCACCTCAGATAGTTCCCAGGCAAAGCAACCTAGAGCTTGAGAAGTGTAGAGTGGGAAAGCGCAGAGGGCCTTCTCTTTATTCATGCAAGTCTGTCAAAGATTCTTGAATCCAAGTTGCATCTGAATAGAGTCCCCACTACTTCCACATGTTATAAAGACAGAAGTTTCAAGGTAACAACGTGTGCCCAATTTTAAAACAATCACATCTCCACATGGGCCTCAGGGTTCTTCAGTCTCCAGGGTCTAAGGGTCTTCTCAGCGGGATCATCGTTATGCCTGATGACCTCATCCTTGGTTCTCAAACACTGGAATTCTCTGGCCACAGCTCTTGTTCCAAGCCAGTGGTTTTGAACTGGGAAGAAAGCAGACTGTTGACTAGCGCTGTACAGGAAGCACCATGGTGTTCTCAGCACTCACCCTAACGATGTAGCTGCTCTTCCTCCAGACACCGCCCCCAGGACACAGAACACAACTCCTTCTCATCCAAGAATGGGGCAGAGTGCAGAACAGGAAAATCTCAACAGAGAAGTTCTTTCAGTAGTAAGTAATGATCGGCAGACGTGGTACAGAGCATATAGGGCAGGAAGCAAGGCTCCTTTAAGTGGTTAATTTCCTAGCAGTTCTGTAATTGAACTAGTGTAAAGGCAGAACCTAAGAATAAAAACTCTCATGTGAGACTGTCAGCAACTTGGTCCTCACCATCAAGGGACACTCAGAATAGTGTGTCCCAATCCGCAAATTTAGGAGGATTAAGGAATATATGAAATCTGAATTTATCCACTATGGAGAAAAGTTTGTTTAAAACCATACTTATTTAAAAATTTTCAACAGTTGCTTTTGAGAGGTTGTTGTTGGCATCAGAACTTCTTACGTAAAATTACGCTAACCTTAACTTCATGGTACAGCGTGTACTCTTCATCCAATAGCATGGGTTCAGACGTTCTCTTTTTATTCATTCAATAGACAACGTTTGTACACTTACTCCTTGTTAGGTCTGTTGCAGGTGCTGGGATGTATCAGAGAACAAGACATAGTCCTTGCTCTCCTGGATCTTACATTCTGGTAGAGGAAGAAATAATACATGTGTCAGATGGTGGTACTGCCAAAGAGGATTATAAAATGGGGCAAGAGTCACAGACTGTGTGGCTGAAGTGGGGTTGGGATTTAATTAGGAGATCAAAAGACATCTGAGCAATGTCCAGAATAAAGCGAGGGATCTGGCCTGGTGGCTTTTTGGGGGAAATAGCTTTTTCAGGTATCTGGACTAGCAGGAGCAAAGCCTGAAGGTGGATGCAGTGAGTGAGGTGGAGAAGAGTAGAGATGGAGGTCAGAGCGGGAGGAGGGACCAGAATACATAGGACCTCAATGGCCATGGCAAGGTCTTTGGATTTTATTCTTGAGATGGGAGTCAGTGGAAGATTTTGAACTGGGGAGTGATATGCTCTGTGAAAGTTACTCAGTCGTGTCTGACTCTTTACAACCCCACAGACTATACAGTCCATGGAATTCTTCAGGCCAGAATACTTCAGTGGGTAGACGTTCCCTTTTCCGGGGGCTCTTCCCAGCCCAGGGATCAAACCCAGGTCTCCCACATTGCAGGTGGATTCTTTACAGCTGAGCCACCAGGCACTGTGTTTTAAGTTTTTCAAGGCTCACTCTGATCACTGTATCGAGATTAGATTGTAAGAAAGCAAGAGAAAAAGCAGGGCGAGCAGGTAAGAGCCTGCTGCCATGATCCTGGCAAGAGATGATGGTGACTTAGGACTGATGGTGGGAAGTGTTGAGTTCTTAACATACAGGGTAACCAAAAAGTCTGGAATCATAAACAGGATTATTTTATTGTGTATTAGAACATGGCATTGATAAACCATTTATTACCTATGGAGCACACATAACCCAGAATCAGTAACCACTCTGTGTCATGTCCAGGTGTACTCATGGATATCACAGGCTGTATGAGAGACAAAGAGAGGCGTCAGTGGTGACCCCACTGAGAAACTAGAAGCAAGGATGTGTCATTCACTGAGACAGGAGAGACTGTGGGTGAGAAGGTCTAGAAGACCAGATGAGGAGTTTGATTTTCAATGTATTAAATTTGAGATGTCTGTGAGATATGCCAGTGGGGGTGTCAAGGGAGTTAGGCACCTGAGTCTGGAGGTTGACACAGGTTAGGGGTGATGATGAAATCTTGACAGTTGTTGAGAAACAGAAGGGTGTTGAAAACCACGAGACTGGATAAAACCATCCCGGAAATGAACACAGACAGAGAACTGACCCCTCCAAAGTTGAGAGGTCAGAGAAATGAGAGGATACCCGCCAAGGAGACGAGAAGGAGAAGTAATGTCTTGGAAGCCAAGTGAAGAAAGTTTTGTTCACTTTTATAAAACTCTGAGTTCAAAAAATAAATTAAAACCCACACCAAGTTATTGGGGCAAAATGATGTCTATGTTCTTGATGCTACAGTATTGCAACTAAATTATGGTGCCCCCAAATGGAGGAAAGCAGACATCTCTTTGCACATGTCACTTTCAGTTCAGTTCAGTTTAGTCGCTCAGTTGTGTCCGACTCTTTGCGACCCCATGAACTGCAGCACACCAGGCCTCCCTGTCCATCACCAACTCCCAGAGTCCACCCAAACCCATGCCCATTGAGTTGGTGCTGCCATCCATCCATCCATCTCATCCTCTGTCGTCCCCTTCTCCTCCTGCCCTCAATCTTTCCCAGCATCAGGGTCTTTTCAAATGAGTCAGCTCTTTGCATCAGGTGGCCAAAGTATTGGAGTTTCAGCCTCAGCATCAGTCCTTCCAATGAACACCCAGGACTGATCTCCTTTAGAATGGACTGGTTGGATCTCCTTGCAGTCCAAGGGACTCTCAAGAGTCTTCTCCAACACCACAGTTCAAAAGCATCAGTTCTTTGGCACTCAGCTTTCTTTATAGTCCAACTCTCACATCCATACATGACCACTGGAAAAACCATAGTCACTTTAGCAGAGTTAATTCCATAGCGGGTAGCATGTGAGCCTTTTGCCTGTCTGATCCACTCAGTGACTGCTACCAGCCTCTCCACCTGCAATGGGACTTTTGTCTTTGAGTTTGTGCCATTCTCTTTTTTCCATCTGGCTATTCAATCGCCACCTATGTATGTACTGAATACTCTCAAGTTCATGAGCCCTGCCCAGAACACTCTCCCTTTATCCCAATTTTTTCTACTCAACTGTCTCTTGGGCATCTTGACCTGGTCACACCAGACACCTCACCTCACATTCAAAATGTCCAAAATCGAATTCATCACCTTTCCTGCCAAATCTGCTCCTCAGACTGGGTTCCTATCTTAGTGAAACTAGTAACTACCATTCACAGAGTGACCCCAAAAAGAAACTCGAGCGTCACTGTAGACTCCCAGATATATCTGGAGCCAAGTCCAATAGCTTCTATGCTTTAATTTCATACACAAACATGTGTCAAAGGAGAATGAGTGGAGTGGATTATGTGCCACGCCAATGGCTTCTGCTTTGGTTATGACTTTTATCACTTTATGTTTTAAGATTTTTTTTTTTATGTGAACCATTTTTAAAATCTTCATTGAATTTGTTACAATACTGCTTCCATTTTTATGTTTAGGTTTTGGGGACTTGAGCTCCCCAGCCAGGCACTGAGCCTGCACTCCCTGCATTAGAAGGTGAAGTCCTAACCCTGGACTGCCAGGGAAGGCACTTTCATCACTTTGGCTCAGATGGTAAAAGCGTCTGTCTACAAGGCAGGAGACCTGGGTTCGATCCCTGGGTCTGGAAGATTCCCTGGAGAAGGAAATGGCAACCCACTCTAGTATTCTTACCTGGAAAATCCCATGGACGGAGGAGCTTGGTGCAGGCTACTGTCCACGAGGTTGCAGAGTCAGGCACGACTGAGCAACTTCACTTTCACTATAAAATTCTGTTCTTTTTCTAGTCCCTCTGTTCTGCTTCCAATCTAATTTTCTGAACACACTCAAAGATTCGTTCTGAAAGAAGAAAATGAATAGGTTTAAAATGAAAAAATTGAGATCTCTGACCTTCTCAAAATACAAAAGTTAAACTCATGACTGAGAAGGTCAATGGAGCTCAAAATTAAGAACAAAAGATTGATTCTCAGCATAGGGGAAAGGGCACAGAAGTGTATACAGGAGATTTGGGTTCAAGTTCCAGTTAAATCCTTGCTAGCTGAATATTTCTGGACAATTCATATAACTTATTTGTTCCTGCAAACTCAGCTCAGTTTTAACTCCTCCAGAAAGTCTTTCCTAACCATGTTGTTTAGAAAAATTCCTTTTTCACTCTCAGATCAATCTATGTTTGCCTTTATCATAGTAATTTATCATAGTTACTGATTTATTCCTGTTTCCCTTATTGGACTGTAACCTTCTTGTATTCCCATGGCTCAGGATAGTGCCTGGCTCTAATGAAGAAGGAAGGCATGTTCCTCAAACTTAGCATTCTTACCTATAAAATGGGATAATATCACCTACATTTCAGACTTCCTTTAAAATTTACATAAGATATGCATATGAAAATTTTCATAAACTATAACTCAATGTAAAAAAAAAAAACCACCCACTTTTGGTTTATTTCTCACTACTTTATAAAGTCCAGCACCTTATCATGGCCTTCAAGGTCCTGAACCACCCATTTCCAGACCATCTTTTCAATTTCCCTCTGTCTTCTGCTCTCATTACTCTATATTACAGCCAGCTAAATTGGTTATAATGCACCAATTTCTTTCATGTTTCCTATCATTTTATATTATACTTACCCATCTACATGCCAGTATCAACAATGTAGGCTGTTATTATAGTAATTATGATTGAAGCAGTAGGAACTAAAAGCAAAGGTAACTTTCATTTACTAAGCATTTTCCTATTCTCTACATGTGTTTTCTTCCATTCTAGTCAGTATTCCAAACAGCCACCACAGTTTTTTAAAACATAGGTTTGATTACATTTTCAGTGCCTACTGGATAAAACCACCTGGCAGTACAGACAAGGTGCTTCATGGTCTGACTGTCCTCTGCCACTTCACCTCCCTCTGCTGTTTCACTAACAGCCTTTGTGACTGCCATGGTAGCTACAGAGCTTGCAGTTTTACCAGGATTATAGGCTCTCTCAGCTTTCAAGCCTTTACACATGATGTGTCCTTTGCCTCTAATGGCTTCCTCTTGTCTATGCAGTGAACTCCTGTCATCCTTTAAGAATCAGTTCAGGTATAAATTCTTCTCTGAAGCCTGCCCTCAACTACTCCTTGGTAGAATCAGATGATCTCTCCTCTCATTATATGCATAATGAGAGACCTTGTCACAGTCTTCTGTGATGGTGCCTGTCACTTCCACTTAATCGAACTCGATCCTATCTGAGTCCTTGATGCTTTAGGTGCTCAGTGAAAGTCAGTTGACTATTTCAATGACTAGCCATCAGGGTTACCCAAGGCCCTCACTGGAAGTACTCAGTCATTTCCCATCGCTTTTCATCTCTAGAGACTACTACTAGAGATTAGATTCTTTGTCCTTCAGATCAAGTTTCCAGTCAGTTAAAATTAGACTAATAACAGGGATTGTAAAATTTATTCTTTCATTGAAGGATTAGGCAGTGCCACAGCCCAAATGATCACAAAAGGAAGACATCTGCCTTCATGCCGCTGGATAGCCACAAGCAGGGATTATTTTAACCCGAGGCGTCTCCCTTCCTCGAAGTCCTGGGAATAGTAGACATCAGCCGTAGGAAAGGCCGGAAGTGAAGGGCCGGAAGTGAGGAAGCGGAAGTGGGGGAGGGCGTGAGCTCTCCGGCCTGGTTGGAGCAGGCGGATCAGCTTGGGGGGGCCGGCCTGGTGTTTGGGAAGGAAAAGGCCCAGATGCCAGGTGGCTGGACGTTCCCCTCAGGTAGTAGCCTCTCATTTGGGGGTGGGGGTGGGGATGGAGGGGGCCTGGAGGGGTGCTCTCCGACTGCCCGTTCCATGCGGGTCCCTACGCCTTGTCAGGGCAGGCGAGAAGGGGACAAGGCCCGCAGGTCTCCCTGAGGGAAGGTCACTGTTGTGTGACGGTGTTACATCACTCTTTCCTTCTAGAAGCTTCTCCAATACCCACTCCCACTACATTGCATGCTCTCTGAGGGCAGTCATGGTCTGAGTCGTCTGTGTGACCCAGTGCCCGCCACACGGCCTGCATGGAACACAGTGGTCGTTCTGAAACCACTGTTGAACAAATTAAGTGATGCCAAGGAATGGATACAGGAAGCAGATTCTTCCTCCGCTCTTTACCTTCAGTTCTTTGCGGAGCATGTCATGTCTTTCCCACCACCACTTATGTGGTGATTTTTTTCCCCTTATGCTGCAGATGGGGAAACTGAGGCTCAAAGAAACCTTAATAGGAAATGGCAGACTAGGACCTCAAATCCATGCCTCTGGAGTCCTAATTAAAGTAATAAGGTGAGGTACTGAATGCCTAGGTGTGAGCATGTCGTGAGCCTACAGCGAAAAGCAGCACTTACACAGCACTTCACTGATGGGACTCAGTGGTTAAGGATCCACCTGCAATGCAGGAGATTCAATCCCTGGGTGGGGAACATCCCCTGGAGAGGGAAATGGCAGCCCACTCCAGGATTATTGCCTGGGTAGTCCCGTGGACAGAAGAAGCCTGGTGGGCTACAGTCCGTGGGGTCACAAAGAGTGGGACACGACTTGGTGGCTAAGCAACAACAGCATGCCATTTACACCAGAGGGTGGAAACTGTGTCTTGTGCCCCTGTTTCTCTGTTTCTTAGAAATGGAGCCTGTCACATGGTAAACTGGGAAATAATAGTTGAGTGATTTAGTGAACACACAGGCAGGACTCTAGTTTCTCTGCCTCTTGCAATGTGCTTTCCATCAAAACAGTAACACCTGCTAATGCCGTGGTGATCTCTGTAATCCTTCTTCCAAAACAATCTTGGCCAGAGTTTATTTTCTCCTGAGTTGATCTCATGTCTACAGGCAGAATCCATATAAACACAAGAGCTGTTCTGTCTTCAGAGCACTACCCTAAATGTGTCTTTCCAAAGATGCCTCTTGGTACTCAGCCTCTTAGATGTTGTTATCGTTAGTGTCCTAAATCTTTGGATAAAGTCAGTGTGGCTCCTCAATCTCTTATTCTCAATTCTGATATCCAAGAAGTTTTGAAAACCACTTTTTTCCCCCTTAACTTATCTAGCTCCAAGATTTGAACTGAAACAGCCATTTGTCTTTACTTATTACAAATATTGCAAATTTTTATTGCAGTCATGTTGATGTTTTTAATTGTTCAGGCCTCTTTACTTACCCCAGACCTTTCTGTGGATATTGTGTAATATATAGTGTAGGCATGGCATTACTTTTCAAAAGTTTTTCACACCCCACCCCCCCCCCCCAAATTAAGTTTGAAGTCCATAACTTATCTGGCCTCAAAAGATTCAGATAAGAGACTGTGGACCTGTAGTTTAATGTTACTTGGCAACTTAAATAGTCTCCTGTTATTCAGGTAAAGTTGGGGGAGAAAACAGCCTTTGTCAAAGAGTTGACAAAGTGGGTAAATGGAGTAAGAAAATTAAGAGATGTTTTATACCTCATTATTTATCTTGGAAGTGTTGAAGGGAGAAAGCTCCTTAACTAACTGGTATTTTTGAATGTATGCAGCATGTTTTACATTTATTATTTCTTCCACAAAGCTATATAAAAATAAGTACTCAAGAAATACTTGTTGATTGATTTGAAAATGTTTGCTTTAAACTCTTAAAGTTAAAACTAGATATTAACTCTAGTTTTAATTCTAGATTCATAAGCAAACATTAGAACTTTACTTGACGATTGCAAGGGTTGGATTATATTTTTAAATGTCATATTTATAACCCAAAGCTGTAGAATCAATTCATGTTTGTCCCAAAGCAAAATCAATCCACCACTTGGTCATTCATGCAACATATTTGAGTGCCTGCTAGGTACCTGTTTATGCAGTAGAATTTACTGATAGATAAGATGATCATGGTTGCTGCTCTCAAGGAGTTTCTAATCTGGTGGTGGAGAAAGCCGAAGAGAAAATGACAAACACGTAATTATACATCCTGATAAGTGTCATGAAGGAAATAAACTGGGTCTGAAAAGAGCATGATGGGAGGACCTAAGTAGTAAGTGCGGTGGGTGAGGGCCTCTCAGAGGAGAAAACCCAAATTTACAACATGAAATATCTTACTTCCCTATCTATTATAAGGACTTGGATAGCCAGCCAGCCAGAATTCAGGTGTGAACATTTATCCTCTTGGGCACTACTTTTGTCTCATATCACTATATTTTACAATCTTAGACTTTTGAAGGACTGAGTAAACTAAGCGTTTGCATATAGCCAGGTGTCTAAAACACGTAATAAACCAACCTAATTTACAGTGAACACAAATGAATTTCTTGTTAGCTTGAGAAGATTTCAAGTAGTAGAATGGTGTGTCATGTATTCTGTGTTCATGTCACAATGTACTGTATGTTAGTGTTGGTGTTAGCTATTCAGTCGTGCCGACTCTGTGCGACCCCATGGACTGCAGCCCACCAGGCTCCTCTGTCCATGAGATTTTCCAGGCAAGGATACTGAAGTGGGTTGCCATTTCCTTCTCCAGACTGTATGTTAGTAAATAATACTAATTCACTTATGTACTGTATGTTAGTAAATAATACTAATTCACTTATCCAGACATTTTTCTTTAGTTTTTTGAATGGTTAAGAATATATTTAATTTTGATAAGTCCAGCACATCCCATTGTAAACTACTCTATTGGATGGAAGGCTATTATGTAGATAATTTTCTGTGGCAGAAACTTCATCTAAGAAAACATTTTTTTAATTAAAAAATGCAGGTTAAGAATAGAGGAAAACCTAGATATTATGATTTTGTCCCTCCAAAATATACATAGGTAGCTATTTGAAAAAGAAAAAAAATTTTAACAACTGTGTTCAATTCTAGCAAGTTATGATTGTAACAAGGCTTTTTTTTTTTTTAATAGACTTGTGAAGAAACAGATCAATATTTGCTGCTCCAAGCCAATGTCACAGTACATCGCTGCATTTAGTGAGCTTGGTAGAGGGCAAAAAAGGACAATAGAAAAAGAAAACCCTTATGATTGAAAATTTTAATAGCTTATTGCAGCACATTGTAAGTTGAGTTTTCACTGTAGGAGTGAATCAGATAAAAAATGTCTGTATTCAAAGTGCAAACAGGAGAGAAAATCAGAAAATTGTAAAGACACACAATTTCTCTTTTTCTGTCTAGGGTTGATGATGGTCTCTTTAGGAGAAATCTTAATTAAACAGATACATTTTCTGTCTTGTTTATTTGAGAATGTATTGCACTTTTACCAAAAACAAAAGTGATTACTTATTCCCTTCTCTTATTTTTTAAAAAAGAAGTGATAGTTTATTTAGGTTGCTTCTGAAAATTATGTCTTCCTTAAATACATACAGAGAAATTAATCAAGCCTGAGCTAAAAATTGAGAAGGTCAAGGAAGAGAAACAAAACTAAAAACAGCAAGCACATTTATTATGGATTTTTAGCATTTTTCTTTAGTATGTGTGCAGTTTCTCTAATAAAATCTGATTATAGATTGTTGAGCACTCATTGAGTCTGGATGCTCATTAGGGAATATTTTTCTAAAGCTGAGTAAAGAAAGTAATTTAACCTTTCCTTCGACTTACCAGCCTTACCAGGACTAAAATATTGGTTTAGGGCACCATGGGTTACGTGTGGAGTCCACTGAGGACAATTTCTTAATAGTTGATGATCCTCCCTTCTTTTAGATTAACAAGAAAACAGACCATATTTAGATTTGATTCTAATGACTTGTAAGTTCTGAAAAGGATAGGACCAAAGGTCAGTTGACGATTGTAAGACTCAGTTTTCACTTGACTAATCTCAGGATGTAGCATATTTATACATGACAGCAGATATTGCGATGTCACAGTGCAAGCTCCATTTTGTTGTCCACCATTAATTTGTCCACTGTCCTTGTAATGCTTTATCATAATTTTATTTCTGGCCAAAGAGGTTCAGGGATACTTTTTTTTTTTTTTAATTTTTGACTGTGCTGGGTCTCTGCTGCTGCGCCTGGGCTTTCTCTAGTTTTGGTGAGTGGGGGCTATTCTCTCGTTGTGGCGCCTGCGCTTCTCATTGCAGCCGCTTCTCTGGTTGCGGAGCACGGGCTCTAGAGCGTGCGGTCTTCAGTAGTTGTGATACATGGGCTTACTTGCCTTGCAGAATGTGGAATCTTTGCAGACCAAGGATCGAACCCATGTCCCCTGGCATTGGCAGGCAGATTCTTAACCGCTGGACCACTAGGGAAGTCCCAGTGATACTTTCAATGGAAACTTTTAGGTCTTGAAAGACCACTTATGTTTCTTTAAATAACATAGGCTAATCCCTCGTGAGATATTTTCCCGTATTGAACCTAGGAATGTTTATATGGTCCCCTCAGTTCTCGCTGGTGTACGTGAGGTGCTGATCTGGAAACTACAGCTAGATTTTTCAGACTGGATTGCTCTTCTGGAGACTTTTTAAAAATATTTAACTTACTTATTTTTTGTGTGTATTCCTTTGCAGAAAATTGATACCTTGTCAAGATGGAGATGAGTCATTTGTATTTGGGAGCAGCAGACTTGGGGACCAGCTACCTCTCAAGGGTTCTGTAAACCAATGACACAAACACCTATTCTGTTGCTTTCAGCCCCCATCTCACCTTCAAATTTGTCTTACCTATGGCATTCAGGAGGCAAGTGAAAAACTTTGTGAAAAATTACTCAGATGCTGAAATAAAAGTCAGGGAAGCAACTTCTAATGACCCTTGGGGTCCTTCCAGTTCTCTAATGTTAGATATCAGTGACCTGACTTTCAACACAATTTCTCTCTCTGAAATTATGAACATGCTGTGGCAGAGACTCAACGACCATGGGAAGAACTGGCGCCATGTGTATAAATCCCTTACCCTAATGGATTATCTCATCAAGAATGGATCAAAGAAAGTTATTCAGCATTGCAGAGAGGGGTACTGTAACCTTCAAACGCTAAAAGATTTTCAACACATAGATGAAGCTGGAAAAGATCAAGGTACCAGATGAAGAAGTATATACAGTGTGCTAGTAAAGAGTAAGAGTGTGGGAGGGCGTTTACTTTAAAGCAGAAGCTGGGGAAAAGTAGTTCTTAAATGTACGAGCTACCTTTCCTCTGGGACGGAAGGTATTTATTTTATTTATTTTAGACTAAAACAAAAATAGTTCACACATTTTCTTCCCTCCCTCTGCCTCGGACAACTGCTAATCTGTTCTCTGTACCTATAAACTTTTCTTTTTTTAACTCCACATGTAAGAGAAATCATACAATATTTGTCTTTCTCTGTCCGACTTTGGGTTTGGGTTTCCTGTTTAATCCTTTGTGTTGACTCTTGAGTGCCTTTGAAAACAATGAATATATATTTTCCAAAATGATGAGTGAAACTAACACAGTTAGGTGCCTCATAAAAGGACACCTCGTAGACAGTGAACATAAAAGAGAGATCATGTAGTATTCATTCTTCTCAGCCTGACTTATTTCACTTAGCATAATGCCCTCAAGGTCCATTCATGTTGTCTCACAAGGCAAGATTTCATTCTTTCAGACCTCAAGGGCATTATGCAAAGTGAAATAAGTCGGACAGAGAAAGACAAATATTGTATGATTTCTCTTACATGTGGAGTTAAAAAAAAGAAAAGTTTATAGGTACAGAGAACAGATTAGCAGTTGTCCGAGGCAGAGGGAGGGAAGAAAATGTGTGAACTATTTTTGTTTTAGTCTAAATAAATTGATTTAAAAAATAAAGTGAAAAAAAAAAAACCAAGTACAGCAAAAAGTTAAAAAGTGGAACTTGAGTTCCTGCTTAATTTACATATGACAAAATAGCAATGAATAATTTTCCATGCGCAAGCTTCATGATTAAAGTCAAGGAACTATGTCCTTGGAATAAATGTGTTATTTTAGGGAGCTAATCCAAACTATTACCCCTGGTACCATTTTATAAAGATATAGGATATCATATTAAGATCTCTTTCATGAGTTAAAAGCTTAGAGTCTGTTATCAAATAGGGTTTTCTTTCAATCTGGGGTTGAATCCTGACTCTGCTGCTGCCTAACTGTACATACTAAGGTAATTTATTAGATTATTTGAGGTCTCAGTTTAGCTCTCTGTGCATTGGGATAATAACAATGTCTGTCTCATAGGATGGTTGTGAGGAGTGTAAATATGTTTGCCTATTTCTCCCCAAAGGATGTCAGCTCCATGAGGGCAGGGACTTTGTCTACCTTGCCCATTGCTGGTTCTCAGCAGAGGAGGCACCATCAACATTTGTTAAGAGAGCTAATAAATGGAAGAAAGAATATGCAAATTGTCCCAGTTTTGTTTAAAAAATTATGTATATGAGACTTATTATATAAGAGTTTAATAAGTGGTCCTGGTAGGACTAGAGATGATTTTTTTTTTAAATTTTGCTATTGTGTTTTTTGTTTGTTTTGGCTACTCTGCATGGCCTGCGGGATCTTAGTTCCCATACTAGGGATCAAACCTGCACCTCCTGTAATGGAAGCTTGGAGTTTTAACTGCTGGAGTGCCAGGGAAGTCCCTAGAGATGATTTTTATTTTGTTTTATATAAACTTGTATATTTTAAAACACAGTTTATAATTAGACCAAATAAAACTAACATGGCCATGTGAAAAAAAAAGAACAAAGTGAATAAACTAGGAGGCATGACAACTTAATATAATAATGTCACTGTAATTATAATTAGACTGGAATTTAGTCATAAGTGTGATAAACTGTTTCCAAAGACTATGGACTCTTCAGAAACTATGAAGGGAGTAGTTTTATGAATACAGAAATTTAGGTCATGAAGTAATATTGTCGGGGGTGGGAGAGAAGTAGGGAAAGGCTGCGTAGGGTATTGCACTGGGATGATTCAGTAGTGCCTGATATTGTTCTACAGTGGTAAAGAATCAGCACTTCCTCCTATCTAAAGTCAAAGTATAATTTGTTGAAGTGAATAGCCTTACGAATCATGAGAAGAGGATAAAATTCAGTGCAGTCTCTGTTAAGTATACCTTTTAAAAATAGAGTCTTTTTTAGAACAGTTTTAGGGTTACAGAAAAATGATGCAGAAAGTAGACTTCCCACACACCCTTCCCCGCCCACACATGGTTTCTCCTGTTAACATCTTGCATTAGTGTGGCACATTTGTTACAATTAAACTGGTATTGATACAGTAATATTAACTAATAGTCCTTAGTTTACACAAAGTGTTCATTCACCCTTTGTGTTCTGCAGTTCTGTGGGTTTTGGAAAATGCATGATGTCATGTATCTGCCATTCCAGTATTGTGCAGAATAGTTTCACTGCCTTCAGAGTGCCCCGTGTTCCACCTGTCCATCCTTTCTCCCCTGTCTTGAGCCCTTGGCAGTCACTGATCTTTTTATTGTTTCTGTAGTTTTGTTTTTTACAGATTGTCATATAGTTGGAATCATTCCATATGTAGCTTTTTCAGAATTTTTTTTCTCTTAGCAATATGCTTTTAAGATTCTTCTAAATCTTTTATAGCTTGAGAGCTGATTTTTTTTTTTACTTTAAAAAACAGCTTTATTGAGACATAATTCATACACTTCACCCATTTAGAGGTCACAGTCCTATGATTTTTGGTGTATAATTAATTTTTAAAATTGAGATTAAATATAACATAAAATTTGCCATTTTAAGTGTACGATTCAGTGCCATTCACTACATTCACACTGTGGCACAACCATTACCACTGTCTGTTTCCAAACGTTTTCATCACCCCAAACGGGAGCTCTGTAACCGTTCAGCAGCAATTCCCATGCTAACCTCTAATCTGCTTCTTGTCTCTCTAATTTTGCTTATTTTGGTGCCTCGTGAAGTGGAATCATGTAGTAGTTGTTTTCTGTGTGTCTGGACACTTACCATGTCCGCCAAGTTCAGCCATGTTAGAGGATGTAGCAGAACTTCATTCTTTTTATCCTGAATCACATTAATCTGTAGGTCAGATCAGATCAGATCAGTCGCTCAGTCGTGTCCGACTCTTTGCGACCCCATGAACCGCAGCACGCCAGGCCTCCCTGTCCATCACCAGCTCCCGGAGGTCACCCAGACTCGCATCCATCGAGTCAGTGATGCCATCCAGCCATCTCATCCTCTGTCGTCCCCTTCTCCTCCTGCCCTCAATCCCTCCCAGCATCAGAGTCTTCTCCAATGAGTCAACTCTTCGCATGAGGTGGCCAAAGTACTGGAGTTTCAGCTTTAGCATCATTCCTTCCAAAGAAATCCCAGGATTGATCTCCTTCAGAATGGACTGGTTGGATCTTCTTGCAGTCCAAGGGACTCTCAAGAGTCTTCTCCAACACCACAGTTCAAAAGCATCAATTCTTCGGCGTTCAGCCTTCCTCACAGTCCAGCTCTCACATCCATACATGACCACAGGAAAGACCATAGCCTTGACTAGGCGAACCTTTGTTGGTAAAGTAATGTCTCTGCTTTTGAATATGCTATCTAGGTTGCTCATAACTTTCCTTCCAAGGAGTAAGCGTCTTTTAATTTCATGGCTTAATCTGTAGGTACTTAACCACATTTTGTTTATCTGGTCATCTGTTAATGGGTTCTTGGTGGTTTTCACCTTTTGGCTGTTGGGAATAATGCTGCAGTGAACTCTAGTGTACAAGTTACCAGAGTCCCGCTTTCAGTTTCCTTCTTTCAGAAAGTATACTTAGGAGTGGAATTGCCAGCTTATGTGGTAAGTCAATATTTAGCTTTTTGAGGAACCACTAAACCGTTTTTTTTAGCAGCAGCACCATTTTACATTCCCACCAGCAGTGTATTAATAGGAGGATTGCTGTTAACATCCTTGGTGATCCTGTTTTTGTTTTATCTTTTTTATTATAGCCATTCTGCTGGATGTGAAGCAGTATTAATATCTTACTGTGGTTTTATTTTACAGTTTCCTGAAGACTAATGATGTTGAGCATCTTCTCATGTCTTTGTTGGGACATTTATATGTCTTCTTTAGAGAAATGTCCAAATTCTTTGCCCGTTAAAAAAAAAATTTTTTGAGTTTTTAAAGAGTTTTTTATATATTTTGGATATAAGACCTTTATCCAGATAGGTGACTTGCAGGTATCTTCTCCCATGCTATATAGGTTGTTTTTTTCCTTTCTTGATTAAATTTTGAAAAAGTCCATTTTATCTGTTTTTCCTTTGGTTGCTTGTACTTTGTGTCATAAGTAAGAACTCATTGCCTAGTCTAAAGTCACAAAGATTTATACCTATGTTTTCTTATAAGAGTTTTGTAGTTTTAGCTATTACGTTTAGCTTGGGTCCACTTTGAATTAATTTTTATATGTGGTGGGAGGTAGAGATCCAAACTCATTCTTTTATACCCAGTTGTCCCACTACTGTTTGCTGAAAAGAGAATTCTTTCCTCATTGAATTATATTGACATGCTTACAGAAATCAATCAACCATAGATATACAGGCTTATTTCTGTACTCAGTTCTGTTCCATTGATCTGTACATCTATTCTTATGCCTGTGCCACCAGAGTCGGACACGACTGAAGTGACTTAGCAGCAGCAGCAGCAGTAAGTTTTGAAATAAAGGAATATGACTTTATTTCCAACTCCAACTTTGTTCTTTTCTGGTATTTATAGCTGTTCTGGGTTCCTTGCATTTCCATATCAAGTTTAGCATCAGCTTGTAATTTCTTCAAAAAAGACATCTAGAATTTTTTTTGACATTACGTGGAGTCTGAAGATCAATTTCAGGAATATTGCCATATAAATAATATTATTTCCTCAAATTCATAAACATAAGAAATCATTCCTTTTATTTAAGTCTTCTTTCATTTCTTTCAAACATGTTTTGTAGTATTCATTGTACAAGTTTTGTTTCTTTTGTTAAAATTTATTTCTATTTTTTTTTTTGATGCTGCTGTAAATGAAATGCTGGGTACTTCCGTGGCGGTCCAGTGGTTAAGACTCCGCACTTCTACTGCAGTAAGCACGGGAACTAAGATCTTGCACAGACCAAAAAAAAAAACAACCCACAAACATTGTTTTCTTAATTTCATTTTCAGACTTTTCATTGCTAATGTGTGGAAATTCAGCTGGTCATCTGATTTTTGTATATTAATCTTGTATTTTATTACTCTGCTATAATATTTTCTGTAATAACTATTTGCTGTAATACTTTTGGGGTATTTTGGTCTTTTTTAATATAGATTTCTTCGAATTTCCTACATACAAGATTATGTTATCTGCAAATAGAGATGATTTTACTTCTTCCTTTCTACTCTGGATGCCTCTTATTTCTTTTTCTCTCTTAGTTGCTCTGTCTAAAACCTCCTGTACAATGATGAACAGAAATGGTGAGAACAGACATTCTTGTCTTGTTTCTGATCTTAAGAGCTTTCAGTCTTTCACCATTAAGCATGATGTTCCATCCATCATGTGCTCAGTCATGTCTGCCTCTTTTTCGACCCCATGGACTGTAGCCCACCAGGCTCCTCTGTCCATGGGATTTTCCAGGCAGAATACTGGAGGGGGTTGTCATTTCCTCCTCCAGGGGGTCTTCCCAACCCAGGGATCGAAACTGAATCTCCTGCATTGCAGGCAGATTCTTTCCCACTGAGCCATTGGGGAAGCCCCGAGTATGGTATTAGGGATGGGTTTTTCATAGATACTCTCTATGAGGTTGCTGAAGTTCTCTCCTGTTCCTAGTCTGTTGAGCGACTTTCTCAGGCTAGGGTGTTGACTTCTGTCAGATGCCTTTTCTGCATCAGTTGATGCTCTGTGCTTTTCCCTGTTTAATTTTTGTGTTTTCAGCAGAAATCCCACTTGGTCATGGTGAATGTCCTCTTTTTTTAAGTGCTTATTTTAGGTCTGGTTGAGGCTTGATGATAAAACTGGAGAATATCTTCTTGGGTTTTGAGCATGCTGTACTACTTAATCCAGAAATTACAAAGAAATTACAAATTATTAGGGTTAAATTTATTATTAAAATTAAATACTAATTAAAATTTTGCAAGCCCAAGAGTTAGGTTTATTTTTTTCTTTAAGGAGATGATTCAAAACTACAGACATTAACTCTTTCTTTTTTTTTAATTTTAAATTTATTTTTTAATTGAAGGATAATTGTTTTATAGAATTGTGTTAGTTTCTGCCAAATATCAACATGAATCAGCCATAGGTATACATATGTCCCCTCCCTCTTGAATCTCCCACCCATCTCTCTCCCCATCCCACCCCTCTAGGTTGTTAGAGCCCCGGTTTGAGTTCCCTGAGTCATACAGCAAATTCCCATTGGCTCTCTATTTTACATATGGTAATATAAGTTTCCATGTTCAGTTCAGTACAGTTCAGTCGCTCAGTTGTGTCCTACTTTTTGTGACCCCATGGGCTGCAGCACACCAGGCCTCCCTGTCCATCACCGACTCCTGAATCTTGCTCAAACTCATGTCTGTCGAGTCAGTGATACCATCCAACCATCTCATCCTCTGACATTCCCTTCTCCTCCTGCTTGCAATCTTTCCCAGCATCAGAGTCTTTTCTAGTGAGTCAATTCTTCGCATCAGATGGCCAAAGTATTGGAGCTTCAGCTTCAGCATTAGTCCTTCCAGTGAATATTCAGGGTTGATTTCATTTAGGACTGACTGGTTTGGTCTCCTTGCAGTCCAAGGGACTCTCAAGAGTCTTCTCCAACACCACAGTTCAAAATCGTCAGTTCTTCGGTGCTCAGCTTTCTTATTAGTCCAGCTCTCACATCCATGCATGACTACTGAAAAGCCATAGCTGTTACTCTCTGCATACCTCACACCCTCCTCCTTCCTTCTTTCCTACCCTCATGTCCATAAGTCTGTTTTCTATATCTGTGTCTGCAGTGAAAGGGAAAGTCCCTCAGTCGTGTCCAACTCTTTGTGACCCCCTGGAATAGTCCATGGAATTCTCCAGGCCAGAATACTGGAGTGAGTAGCCATTCTCTTCTCCAGGGGATCGTCCCAACCCAGGGATCAAACCTAGGTCTGCCATATTGCAGGCCGATTCTTTACCAGCTGAGCCACCAGGGAAGCCCAAGAATACTGGAGTGGGTGGCCTATTCCTTCTCCAGCGGATCTTCCCGACCTAGGGATCGAACTGGGGTCTCCTGCGTTGCAGGTGGATTCTTTACCAGCTGAGCTACCAGGGAAGCCCTGCTGCCCTGCAAATAATTTCATCAATACTGTCTTTCTAGATTCCACATATATGCGTTGTGTGTGTGCTCAGTTGCTTCAGTCGTGTCCAGCTCTTTGCGACCCTGTAGAAAGGTTTCTCTGTCCATTGGATTATCCAGGCAAGAATACTGGAGTGGATTGCCATTCCCTTCTCCAGGGGATCTTCCCGACCCAGGGGTTGAACTCAAGTCTCTTGTGTCTCCTACATGGGCAGACAGGTTCTTTACCACTAGCGCCACCTGGAGTATATGATATTTGTTTTTCCCCAAGAGTTAGGTTTTAAAAAGGCATAATTTTTTGGATAATGGTGAATGGGGTATAATCATTTTAGTACTTCACAAAATGGCTATGTTATTACTATATTTACCACTATGATAATATATTTTTAAATGGAAAGAGAGAGTCAGCCATTGCTTTAAAGAGTTTATGAGCTATTTTGAGAGGTAAAGTAGATAAGCATACAATTATCAATATACAGAAAAATCTATTTATTCATTTATATCTTTTATATGTACAAAGTATAGTAGGTATGGTTATGTTTGAATACACTGTCTTTCAGATTACCTAACATTTGCATTTAGGGTTAAAGAAATACAACTGTGCTGTGTTGGACTTTATAAATACTCGCTTTGTTAGCATCAAGAAAGAAAAAAAAAAGTCAGGTTAGAACTGAATTGTCAGCAGAAGCATACTACAGTTGACCCTTGAACAACTTGGGGGTTAGGGCCCTGACACTGTCCCCCTCCAGTGAACAGTGGAAAATCTGCACATAACTTTATAACCTATTTTCAGTTTCACATTCTCAGGTTCACCCAGCAGTGGATTGTATAGTATCATAGTACATATTTCTTGAAAAAATAAATCTACATTTAAGTGAACGCACGTAGTTCAAACCCGTGTTGTTCAAGGGTCAACTGTATATTCATTTGTTGATTATTGAAGGCATATTAGTTATCGATTGCTAACTGGTACACACTACTAATTTAATAAATATTAATGAAAAACTATTGCATTGGGGAAAATATTACTTATTTTATGTTTTTGTGTTCTCTAGTGAGTGTAACATGTTAGAATAGTAGCTCTTGAGATAATTCATACATAAGTAAATGTATACATATATTTAGGGGGTGGATACATGTGTAAAACTTTGTTATTGACGAGATGTGCTGTTGAAATAGTTCAAAACGACTGGTTCTCATGATAATGTCAGGACCGTTAATGTGTTCCCAATCTACCTTTCTACTCATTTCTTTAGTTTTCAATCTAGTGCGTTGTATCACCAACGATCCTGATATATTATTTGCTTATACACCTCTACTTGTACTTAAGATGTTTCTTCTTCCCTGTAATATTCTTTCCTTGATATCTGCTCTTTGAACTCCTATTTAGTCTTCAGATCCTAGCTCAGAAGTGTCTTCCTTTGTACTCCCCACCCCCCAACTCTCTTCTTTTCTTCACTGGGCAGAAAAAATTGCTACAGCAGTTTATGCATAATATCAGAGTGGTATTTTTTATAGTTATCTTATTTACTATGTATATCTGTCCTTATCTAAATTCTGAGGGTATATACCATATGTTAAGTGATTAGTAAATTTTTATTGAATGGAAGTCATAAAAATAACAAGAGACTTGAAGAAAGGAATGTGATCCTTAAAAAACTGCTTGGTATAAATGATTTTGTTCAATCAGAGAAGAAAAGAAGCAGAGTGAAATCTGAAGGGAGAAATTAATCAAGGAGAAATTGTAGTGACCCAAGTCATCCACAGCTGGATCATACCCTGAATACAGGTTATCAAGAAGAGACCAGAGAAGAGATAAAAGTAGAAGATATTATAGAAGAAGGTCTTTTTTTCCCTCCATGGTCTTTATACTTGCTGTTCCCTTTGCCTGGAGTCCTCAGATACCTGTAATGCTTTCTGCATCCTTCAGATCTCTGCTCAAAAAGTCATCTTATTAGTGCAGGCTTCTGTGCTGTGCTGTGCTGAGTCACTCAGTCGTGTCTGACTCTTTGTGACCCCCATGGACTGTAGCCTGCCAGGCACCTCTGTCCATGAGGATTCTCCAGGCAAGAATACTGATGTGGGTTGCCATGCCCTCCTCCAGGGGATCTTCCAAACCCAGGGATTGAACCCAGGTCTCCTGCATTGTGGGCAGATTCTTTACTATTTGAACCACCAGGGAAGCCCAAGAATACTGGGGTGGGTAGCCTATCCTTTATCCAGGGGATCTTCACAACCCAGGAATCAAACCTGGGTCTCTTACATTGCTGGTGGATTCTTTACCAGCTGAGCTACTAGGGAAGCCCATGCAGACTTCTAGATCTACCCTATTTACAAAAAAGCAGCCCTGCCCACTCTTTGCACTGATAAGTTTTGCACCTTCTGTTTTCTTTTTCTTCATGATATTTCTTATCAGATGTTCGTATGTTTTATCTTATCATTTATGATATAGCTTCTCCTACTAGAAAGTAAGTTTCATAAGGACAGGAACAATCTGTGTCTGTTTTGTCCAGGCTTCATCTCCAATGTTACAACGGTGCCTATCACAAAGAACATGCTCAGTAATTAATATTACGGATACTGCTGGGGAAAAAAGTTGAGAAAACAAGTCAGAAAAGATGGGAAATGAGAGAAACTTATTTGCAAATAGTACATTAACATTTTCAAATAATGTTCTCAATATGGCTTTATTCAACCTCCAGACAGCTTTTCAGGTGAATTCACTTTTCAGGTGAATTTAAAGCAATGAATCAAATTGTTTATCTTACAATAAATACATGACTTTTAAAATCTGTGCCTCAGGATTCGACGAACTCTTAGAAAGCGTTTTCTGCCTCTTGCTGGTTGTGGAAGCATTTTCCCTGCAAAAAGTTTTGAGATGCTTGAAGAAGTGTCAGTTGGCGAGAGGTCAGGTGAATATGGCGAATGAGGCAAAACTTTGTAGCACGATTCATTCAACTTTTGAAGCATTTTTTGTGTGATGTGTGGTCGGGTGTTGTCGTGGAGAAGTGGACCCATTCTGCTGACCAGTGCTGGCTGCAGGCGTTGGAGTTTTCAGTGTATCTCATCGATTTATGAACATATTTCTCAGAGGTAATGGTTTCACTGGGATTCAGAAAGCTGTAGTAGATCAGACTGGCAGCACACCACCAAACAGTGATCATGACCTTTTTTTGGTGCAAATTTGGCTTTGGGAAGTGCTTTAGAGCATCTTCTCGGTCCAGTCACTGAGCTGGTCATCGCCGATTGTTGGATAAAATCCACTTTTCATTGAATGCCACAGTCTGATTGGGAAATGGTTAGCTGTTGTTGCATAGAATAAGAGAAGATGCTTCAAAACGATTTTTTTTTCATTTTTGGTCAACTCACGAGACACTCACATATGGAGATTTTTTTCACCTTTCCAGTTTGCTTCAAATGCCCAATGACTGTAGAGTGGTCAGTGGTGAGTTCTTTGGCAGCTTCTCAATTGTAGGAGGATCAGCTCTGATGATTGCTCTCAGTTCGCTGTTGTCAACTTCTGATGACCATCTACCACACTCCTCATCTTCAAGGCTCTCGTCTCTTTTGCAGAACTTCTCAAATCACTACTGTACTGTATGATCATTAGCAGTTCCTGGTTCAAATGCGTTGCTCATGTTGCAAGTTGTCTCTTCTGCTTTACGACCCATTTTGAACTCGAATAAGAAAATTGCTCAAATTTGTTTTTTGTCTAACATCATTTTCATAGTCTAAAATACGTATAAAATACAGAGCAAGTAATAAGTCATTAGAAAAAAATCATAAAGCAAGAAATGCACATTAAAATACTGTAAACATAACCACATTTATTTAAGAATATAGTCCAATATCAAACAGTAAATTTCAACAGTGCAAAACTGCAATTACTTTTGCACCAACCTAATAGTTCACATAGTGACCGAGCCAGGATTGCAGTCTAGGTGTTTCGGTTTCAGAATCCATGTTCTTAACTACTGTTGTGTATCGGTGAATGAATGAATGACATTATCCCCATCCTCCTGATGCTCGTCACACTTCTACTCTGTCTTGTCAACACGTGTCTATATCCAGACTTGACCAAGCATTTAATTAGTTACACAAAGCAGATAGGAAGGACCTAAGAACTGAACTAGCTCTGTTCACTAATCTGGAGCAGGAGCTGAGCAGTTTATCCTTTTTTGCATGTTTCAGAGTTATTTATCTTATACCACTTATGGTTGTTTATCTTATACCATTCAAAGATGGGATAAGAAATGTACCCCTTGCAGCTCTCATGGCTTAAAAAGTCCTTCACTCGCAGGAAGCTCAAATCTGGTGTTCTGTGACAAAACAACCTCTAGGTGGGATGGAGTGGGAAGTGGGAGGGAGATTCAAGAAGGAGGGGACATATGTACTCCTGTGGCTGATTCATGTTGATGTATGGCAGAGACCAACACAATATTGTAAAGCAGTTTTCCTGCAATTAAAACAAAAAATGCTTCACTCAAGTGTAACTAATTTGGGCAAGTAACTTGATAAAGCTAGCGTGACTGGCCAGTTTTCTTTTATCTTTGATTTAGGGCCCATTACAGGTAAGGCTCAAACTCATCAGAGAAGATGGCTTGTTTCCATAGTTGAGTCAAGAGTCCTGAATCTGCTTGACATCCTCAGGGGGAGTGTGCCATCCTCTCCTTCATGTCCACAGTGTCTGTATACCTCTGTCAGAGTACACTGATACCCGTGTCTGTATCCCTTACAAAACTTGAATTTCTCTTCTTTTTTTAAAAAAATATTTATTTCCTTATTTTTGGTGTGTTGGGTCTTAACTGTGGTTCTTGGGATCTTCGTTGTAGCACGTGGGCTCCAGTAGTTGTGGCGCGTGGGCTCAGTTGCCCCACGGCACGTGGGATCATAGTTCCCTGACCAGGGATCAAACCTGCATACCCTGCATTGGAAGACGGGTCCTTAACCACTGAGCCACCAGGGAAGTTCCCCAAACTTGAATTTCTTAAGGGCAATAACCGTGTTCCTAGCACTTAGTACAATGCCTGGGTGTAGGATCACCCAATAGGTATTTGGTGAATGGATGATTAATACCTTTATATATTTATACTTTCAGCAAATTTATAGCAATTGACTTTCTTTTAGGAATATAAAAACTATAAAAGTGGTAACTGACTCCTTTAATAATAATATTTTCCATTTCTTTACTATAAATTATTTTTAAAGTATATTTTTAATGCTAACAGTGCTTTATTGAGATACAACTTATGTACTTTAAAACACATAGATCTTAAGTGTACAGTTTGGCAAATGTTAATAAACATATCCATCACCCACTCAAAGAACATTTCCATCATCCCAGAAAGTTCCTTTATTACCCTTTCCAGTCAAGCCTCCCTTTTTCCTAGATGCAACGACTATTTGATTTCTTTCACCATATAAATTGGGCTTCCCTCTGACTCAGTGGGTAAAGCCTGGGGGAAGCCTGGCTTGTTGCAGTCCACGAGGTTGTAAAGAGTTGGACATGACTGAGCAACTGAACATTTGCCATGAAGTGATGGGACTGGATACCACAATCTTAGTTTTTTGAATGTCAAGGTTCAAGCCAGCTTTTTCACTCTCCTCTTTCACCTTCATCAAGAAGCTCTTCAGTTCCTCTTCAATTTCTGCCATTTGGGTGGTGTCATCTGCATATCTGAGGTTTCTGATATTTCTCCCAGCAATCTTGATTCCAGCTTGTGAAACATACAAATGTTTCTTAAGTTTCTCTTAAGAGAACAAGGATAGTTTTGGCCTTCATGGATATTGTACTCTAATAGAAGAAAAAGACATTTATCACACAGACAGTTACAAACCGTGGAAGCCTCTGAAAGACAGGTGTTGGTGCTGTGAGTGTGTGAAAGCAAAAGTGAGTGAAGTCACTCAGTCGTGTCCGACTCTGTGACCCCATGGACTGGAGCCTACCAGGCTCCTTCGTCCATGGAATTTTCCAGGCAAGAGTACTGGAGTGGGTTGCCATTTCCTTCTCCAGTGAGTGTGTGAAGGTGGGCCTAATGTGACCAGTGAGGCTCTGAGGTACGTGTAGCGTGAGACGGAAAGGGGTTGTTATCTCTCAGTAGGAGGCTTTCCTGAAGAAGGGAAATCTGGGCCGTTCCCTCTGCCAGGAGCTCTCCCTGTGCAGGTCTGTGCAGCTGGCTTTTTCTTGCTGTTTAAGCCTCAGCCGATATGTAACTTCCTCAGTAAGACTCCTTGACCGCACCCTGAATCGATGTTAGCATATCTCTCTTCTTCATTTCCTGTAAAACATGAATTTTTATCTGAAATTATCTTCGTAAGGGATCTTGTCTGTCTTTTCCTCACTGGTGCCCCCACTACGTAGAATATTTCCTGAAACTTACAGGAAACGGTTAAACGACTGCATAAGTTAACATCCTTGAGAATTACCTGTTGCATAGTTGATCTAGAGATTTGCATGTTCTCATCCTTTGAGTTTGGGAAGATTGTTCATATGGGCTTTTTCCTCGTTCATTTTTCTATCCTGTTGATCCTCCTCTCACCCCACTGTGTCTTTTTAAGAAAATTTTTTTCTAGTTTTATTGAGATGTATTTGACATATGGGACTTCCAAGGTGGCACTAGTGGTTAAGAACCCGCCTGGCAGTAGCACTGTTTTAAGATATACAGCATACTTACACCACCATAAGTTTAGTGAGCGTCCATCATTTCATATGGGTACAAAATTTAAGAATTTTTTTTTAAACTTCTTATTTTGTATTGGGGTAAAGCCAATTAACAAACAGTGTTTTGATAGTTCCAGATGAACAGTAAAAGGACTCAGCCATACATATACATGAATGTATTCTCTCGCAAACCCTCCTCTCATCCACGTTGCCACATACCATTGAGCAGAGTTCCATGTGCTGTACATTAGGTCCTTGTTGGCTATCCATTTTAAATGTTACAGTGTGTATGTACATGTCCATCCCAAACTCCCTAACTATCCCTTCCCCATCCTCTCCCCTACCACAGCCCAGCAACCATAATTTTCTTCTCTTAAGTCTGTAAGTGTCTGTTTCACAAGTTCATTTGTATCATTTTTCTTTAGATTCCATACATAAGGGATGCCATATGGTATTTCTCCTTCTCTGTCTGACTGACTGCGCTCAGTATGACAGTCTCTAGGTCCATCAGTGTTGCCGCAGATGGCATTGTTTCACGCATTTTAATCCACTGTGTCTTTCTAATGAGGGTTGCCAATAGTAGCATCCTACTCTCTGGCCATAGTGACGGGTAGGTGACTTTCAAGCTGGGCCACTCAGTGTGATTCTCCTGGAATTTTCAAATTTGAATAATGAAGAAGGAGACTTCTCAGGTGACACAGTCTGAGGTGTGAGTATGGAGCTGTCTGTGGCCTTTTCCACATCCAGATGGAAGAAGCGGACCTGTGAGAAGAGAAGAGGCATCACAGAGGGAAGCAGAAGTGGTTGGGCGAGGGTGCTGGCAGTTTCCTAGTCTCTGCTTCCTTTGTATCTGTAGCCCAGTTGCAACCCCTGATTTTCCACAAGCAGTTCAAATTGAGGTTCTGTCACTAATGACCAAAAGATTCCCAATGAAATGGTATATAGCTTTGTTTTTATTTCAACCTTCACCTCAACTAACAAGCTTTCCATCTTGATGTGTCTTATGTAGTATCTGGCTGTTGATCTGTTGCGTAGTTTAATTTCCTATTTCAGAGAATCTGTTTTCTCTCTCCTCCCCTGTCCTCTCTCTGTCTCCCTCTCCTTCCCCTCCTCCTCTCTACCCCTCTTCACTATTCTCCCTTTTTTTCAAACACAAAGCAGTTGCTGCCTAACTATTTTCAGTACTATCCTGTTTTAGTTTGTTGTTGTTGTTTAGGTGCTAAATTGTGTCTGACTCTTTGCGACCCCATGGACTGCAGCCCTCCAGGCTCCTCTGTCCATGGGGTTTCCCAGGCAAGAATACTGGAATGGGTTGCCACTTCTTTCTCCAGGGATCTTCCCAACCCAGAGATCGAACCCATGTCTCCTGCATTGGCAGACAGATTCTTTACCACTGAGTCACCAGGGAAGCCCATTATATTTTAGTACTATGTATTCATCCTTTTCAGAAATGTATTGGTAAGAAGTAAGTAGATGCCATCTTATTACTATTGTTATTATTTAACTCATCATTGAAGCAGGTTTATTGGGTTCTTGAATCTTTTCATTTTCAACTCTGAGCCTTTAAAACATCCAGGTTCCTACTCTCCAGTATCTTGGGGATGATGGGAGGTGGCTAGGGCAGTGGGCATCCTTGAATGGGAAGTTCACTTCGGGATGATTTCTTCCCAGTTTTCTGTGAAGTGTTGTGGCCTCACTGTCCTGATGCTGCAGACTGCTCCTCAGGAAGGAGGCCTGAGGCTGTGGGGAGAAGCCCCTCATCCTTGTGTTTGACATTCTGCTCAAGGCACCTGCTTCTCCCTTTGAACTATTGCAGCTCTCCTCAAAGCCACCCATCCATGCAGACTCTGAGTAGAATGTTCCACATCTGCCCCATAATTTGTAGTTCTAACCTTTTCCAATTAGGAAGGGTCTAAGAAATTATTTCGGGCCAAATAACTTTCTCAAGCAGCTAAGTTGTAAATTGGCAACCAGTATTATTCGTCTGTCTGGCTCCATTTGCACTGCATCGAGAAGAAAATGGAGACTTTTTGGTAATTTTCTCCTTTATTGATTCATTCACTCAGTAAATATTCATTAAGTATTTTCTGTGGGCTTCCCTGATAGCTCAGTTGGTAATGAATCCACCTGCAATGCAGGAGACCCCAGTTCAGTTTCTGGGTTGGGAAGATCTGTGGGAGAAAGGGTTAGGCTACCCACTGCAGTATTCTTTGGCTTCCCTTGTGGCTCAGCTAGTAAAGAATCTGCCTGCAGTGTGGGAGACCTTGGTCCAACCCCTGGGTTGGGAAGATCCCCTGGAGAGGAGATCAGCCCTGGGATTTCTTTGGAAGGAATGATGCTAAAGCTGAAACTCCAGTATTTTGGCCACCTCATGCGAAGAGTTGACTCATTGGAGAAGACTCTGATGCTGGGAGGGATTGGGGGCAGGAGGAGAAGGGGACGACAGAGGATGAGATGGCTGGATGGCATCACTGACTCGATGGATGTGAGTCTGAGTGACCTCCGGGAGTTGGTGATGGACAGGGAGGCCTGGCGTGCTGCAGTTCATGGGGTCACAAAGAGTCGGACACGACTGAGCGACTGATCTGATCTGATCTGATCTAACCCACTCCAGTATTCTGGCCTGGAGAATTCCATGGAATGTATACTCCGTGGGGTCGCAGAGTCGGACACGACTGAGGGACTTTCACTTTCACTTACTGTGTGCCAATCATTCTTCTAGACACTAAAGGGTCTCTGCCCTCATGGGGCTTGTATTCTAGGTGAGAAACCAATGAACAAGTAAACAGGCACCTATGTAGTACAGCATTAGGTAGTGCTCAATGCCAATTTGAAAGATGAAATAAATAATGTAGTGCTTTCTAAAGAAAAACTCAATAGCATATTTCAGATGAAAAATGTAATGCCGGTGTATGATGTGATTTCATCATATGCTGCTTAAAGTGTAAGAATAGGAGTATGCTGCTGCTGCTGCTAAGTCGCTTCAGTCGTGTCCAACTCTGTGCGACCCCATAGACGGAAGCTCACCAGGCTCCCCTGTCCCTGGGATTCTCCAGGCAAGAACATTGGAGTGGGTTGCCATTTTCTTTTCCAATGCATGAAAGTGAAAAGTGAAAGAGAAGTCGCTCAGTCGTGTCCGACTCTTAGCGACCCCATGGACTGGAGCCTACCAGGCTCCTCCGTCCATGGGATTTTCCAGGCAAAAGTACTGGGGTATAGTCATTGACAATTCTGATGAAATTTGGATTTCCCTCTACATTTGCTAAAGGTTTTTACACTTTGCTTATTTTTTCTTAGAATAAAATTTTTTGGTAGCCTTAATTAAAATTTTCTAAGCCAATTAATGTATTTTTCAGGTTATTATATCCGGGAAAAGTCAAAACAAGTTATAACGTTGCTGATGGACGAACAGTTGCTGCATAGAGAGAGGGAAGTAGCGTGTCGAACTAGACGGCGTACCTCCTACTCTATGACATTTCCTAAAAGATTACCTGGTACAGGTAACTCACCAACAGCGTGTGCTTCTGCCCCCACACCAGAAATTCCTGTTTCAGAGAAGAAGAATAAGCTTCTTAAGGTTGCACGGCTGCATAATAAAAGTGCGTATAATGGGCATTAGCCTAAAGTGGAATAGATATCATTTAAGAACAATTAAAAAGTAGAAAACATTGGGTTTTAGTACTGAAATATCAATGCTATATTAGTAGTACTGTTAACTACATTAGACATCATACTATAGACAACAGTGATGAAGGATACTGTTCAGTAGATAATTTTGTAACTCTTTCTGAATGCAGTTATATGGGATGCAAATAAAATGTTTTTGAGCTTTAAAGGTATTAAACTAGTACTACCCTATTTGGCATCCTGATTGAGTTTTAAGATGTTAATCGTAACCGGAGATGAAGGAGAAGTGTGTTCGGAGACTAGGGGTCTGGGCGTGCACACATTTGCATTCTTTGATCCTCCAAATCAAGACATTGACATTAAAAAATGTGCCTCCAAATTCTGAGAATGCTCTAAAACTCTTCTAGGTCCCTGTGTTATATAACCCCTTCCTTTACCTAAAACTTTAAATCTGGACCACTGAAAAGTAGTCCTTCTTAGAAAAGAAGGCACTTATTTATAATGTTTTAATAGAAATCAGAAAGGCAGTTATCTTTTCTACTGAATTTGCTGAAACACAAAGGGAAATCCCACAGACAGATGAGCCTGGCGGGCTACAGTCCACGCGGTCAAAAAGACTCGGACACAACTTAGTGACTAAAGAACAACAAAGGAATGCCATTTTGCTCTAACTTCTCCAGCATAAACCCTGTTAATAAATTGTGTGTAAAGAATGGACAGTTTGAAGAAGCAAAAATATTAGTGAAATGTGACTTAGGTAACTGGCCCTTGAAAGCAGCTACACTTTGTGCCATAGTGAGGGGCACAGTAGGAGTAACATATACATATGTTATATTACATATATATATATGTATGTTACATATGTTACATATATATGTTACATACATAAAGGAGCACATAGTTGAAAGCATCTTCAAACGCCTGCCTCCCAGCTTTATCAGGTAACCATATTAAGCAAGATATTGGTAGAGAGACATTCCAGGTGTCAGTTAAATATTGAAAATTTAAAATGTTAATGCCAATACAGAACAATCCTACTAAAAACTGTTAAAGTATAATACTATTCTGACAAGTCAAGAGTTTTCAAATGTTCACTCCATTTGTGCTGGTGTGGACTGGACATTTGAAAGATAGTAAAAGAGGTGGGCGTTGTAATTATAATAGTATTAATAAATACCAACCAAATACTTCTAAAAAGTAGTGGAACCTCTTTCTTCGGGGACCTGGTCCTTTGAAATAAATCTTGAAAGAGACACATTCTGAAAATTTCTCATAGAAGCCTTAAATTCAAACTGATACCTAAAATGAAGTAACAGGGTAAAATAACCAATTATGACTCACCTAGAGTTTCTGCATCTCTTTTGCTACTTCTGTTATCATTTTTGTTCTTCCTTCTTCCATTTGCTTTCCTCTTCCTTTCTTTCATTATAAATATATTTATTAAATTTATAATTTGAAATTTGGATATCTAGCAGAAATTTGGAGTGATAGCAGTGAATAAAACAAAGCCCCTCTCATCATGTAGCAAATATTCTAGTGACAGAGATAAATATTAAACACACTTAAATAAAATGGATGTAAAATACTGTATCAGATAGTGTCAAGTCCCATAAAGCAAAGGGAAGCAGTGACGGCAGAGAGGGACAGGAATGGCTTTATTTTAGGTCAGGTAGTGAGGGAGGTTCTTTTGGAGGAGGCAGAGATTTAAACAGAGACTTGAAGTGAGGGAACTGTCCAGGTATATCTGGGATCTTTGGGCAGAGGAAACAGTGGTGCAAATGCTCTGAGATGGGAGAAAGCTTGGCATCCTTCACCATCAACTCAGGAGATGAATCCCTAAATTGCTGCAGAAGTAGCTCAATTCTGAGCCATTTTCGTGATTCATAGAAGAAAATCTAGCTTATTGCCTTACAGTCACTGCTTCTTTTTAAACCGAAAATGATATTTCCCAGCTTTACGATAGCTTATTATTCAACTAGACTGAGCTCTGAATACTTTTTGACTATTTAAAAAAATCAATCTACCTGCAAATGAAGAAGTTTTGCTACAATTCATTTTTTTCATACTACAAACATGTATTGAGTACCTGGGTACTGTGTGCCAGACACTGTTGGCTAGGCCTGGTAAACAAATTGGGTGTATTTCTGCTCTCACAGAGATTATATCCAGTGATGGACTTTCAGTCCATTTCAAAAAAGATGTTCCAAAAGAGTTTTGGTGGATGACAGCATCACTGAAGTGCATTTGTAGTGAAGATTTAAAGTGAATTATGAATTTTTACATATAAAAGCTGTAGTAAGTTTGTTAAAAAATCTGTTACATGATTTTAAAATTTCATTTACCTCACTGTGTATCGTATACATACAAAGGGGATATATAGAAGTGTGTGTTTGTGTTCAAAAAAGAGAAATTGGATTAAGTAAGCTTAGCAGTACTAACCATATCCATGTAGGCATTTGAATCTGAAACTGTATTGTAAAAGAAGGAAAAAAAAAACTTAATTCAGCTGGGCCTGGGGAAGATAAGAAAGTTTATTAGGAGGCATTATTAATGGGACAGGAAAAACAGCAAATGATAACTTGGAGATGTGTGGATCAGTTAAAATCAGGGGCACCCATGAGTGACAGTGCTAGCGCCACAGAACTGGTAGTGGTGTAAACATAGTAAGAACTTCCGTCTTCTAAAAATAATCCAGAACTAGGTATTCTAGGACCAATATGGCCCTTCATGATGTCAGGGCTCTTTCTGTCTTGTTCCACCAAACTCACCATGTAACTTCCACTTTATGATCCACAATGGCTGCTTGCCTCCAGCCATTACATCTGCCTTCTAGCCAGTAGGAAGGAGGAAGGGTTGAAAATATGAATGCCCCTTCCCTTTAAGGATGTTTATGGAAATTGCCTGTAATGTTTTGGCTTATATACTCTTATTGTTTAGCACTTAGTTACATGGACGCTCCTAGCTTCAATAAAGGCTGAGAAATGTAGTCTTTATATAACAGCCATGTACCCAAATGAAAGAAAATCTACTGTTAAGGAAGAAGGAAAGAATAAATGTAAGGGACAACAAATAGTCCCTACCATAGTGGGAAAGAATACAAGAAGTAAATTAATCATGGTAATACATGGTTGTCAGATTAAATGGAATAGAAAATATAAATTTTAATATGTAGAAAAATGTGAGCAGTTAGTTGAGAGTACTCCGCACAGTTTATAAATACAGTTTATGAGCAGTATTTGGAAATTTGTTTGATACAACTAGCAACTAGGATCCATTGTAGGCCTTGGAGAACAGAAGGGATGTTCAGCTTAGTCACAGAACTTAGCTTTCTGATTACTGAAAACAGCTGTTGGTGGAAGATAATTCTTATTGCTTTGTGTAGAAATGAAGGAGCTACAAATTGGAGGGAAGCCTTCTAGGAGACAGTTGTTTCAATCTAGGACCCGCTCAAAGGTTATTGAAATGAGGAAAAGGTAATGTTTAAAGACAGAATATAGAGAGGGAATGGATACATAGATGATATATTGGAGAAGAAAGACAGAAATCGAAAATGACTCTAACATTTGAGTCAGAGAAAATGAAGGCAAGTTATAGTTTCATAAGGGTAAATTTCCATCAGAAGGAATTTGAAGATGCTTCTGAGTTATTTAGTTATAATGAAATGTAAAATTGAATGCATTGCTAGAAATCTGATACCCTGGCTTTAGGATCCTGAGCTGAAACAGCTGTGCCTCACTTCTTTGTGGTGAATTAGCAAGGGGAAAAAGATACTTTAGAGAAGGTGTTATACACACATTGCTGTTTCTACTCCTTTTTTCCTATTCCTGGATGTTTTCCTCATGTTTTAATTTGGGTGGATAGCTTGGGTATTTTTTGTTGAGATGATTTTGTTGTTTGAAGGAAGAGATGAGCTGAAGGATAAGTGCTGCTTTATGGCAAGACAGAAAGCTATATAAAGCACAGTGATAACTCAGCTTTTCTGAGCTGTAAACATCAGAGTTTACCTTTCTTTAGAGGTAATAATTATAAAAACTATCACCGGAGACATTGCTTCCAACTAGACCAGCAAAGCATTACCTCTGTGGATCTTCTCTGACAGTCTTCTATAAAGAGCCCTTTTGTGGTACTTTTCTTTGCATGGAACTTTACCTGTATCAGAGAAGGACTACTCTGGCCTGTGTTAAATGTAATAACATTTCACATCATGGAAATATTTCCCTAAAAATTGCATATGATTCCTGTTGAACCAAAAGTTAGAATCCAAAGCAATTGTCATACTTTAATAAACAAAACCACCCATGTTGGACTTCCCTGCTGTCACAGTGGATAGGAATCCGCCTGCCAGTGCAAGGGACACAGGTTCAATCCCTGGTTTGGGAAGATTCCACGTGTTGCAACTATGCCTGTGTGCCACAGCCACTGAGCCTGTGCTCTAGAGCCTGCGAACCACAAGTCCTGAGCTTGTACACCACAGTTACTGAAGCCTGTGTGCCTAGAGCCCATGCTCCACAGCAGGAGAAGTCACTGCAGGGAGAAGCCCGCGCAGCACAACCAGGGAGTGGCCCCAACTCGCTGCCACTGGAGAAAGCCCGTGTGGAGCAGTGGAGACCCCACAAAGATAATCAGACAATACATGAACCAAAAACAGAAAAACCACCCGGATTTTCCCACAGTGAACTTTATATTTATGGAAAGTTGATGTAGAGCCATACTTGGTGGTTTATCACATACCGTCTCAATGGCAGAGTGTGTGGTTCAAGTGTGATTGCTACTAAGACATTTACACTGATGGATGTTGAAGCAGTGATTTTTTAAAAATTTAAAAATAAATATACAAAAAAGAAACAGCAGCTTATACCTCTACCACCCTAAACCAACCACTATTAACATCTTAGAATATTTGCTTCTAGTCCTATTATTTTTCTTTTGTTTCAGAAAAACCACCTTATTCTTGTAAAAAAAAAAAAAAGACCCATTGTAAAGAATTAATCACTTCCAATCCAATCACTCAGAAATAGCCATAATTAATACCAGATGAATGTAAATTCTAGGCATCTTGCTAACCATCCATCCATACAAATATGTATGAAGATGAATAACTAGAGAGAAATTGTTTTTATAAGAATGGAATTGTGCTAATGCTAAGTTTCACTGACAGTATTTCAGGGCTACTTCTGTTAATAACACTTAGGAGGAGCTCCAGGAAACTCATTTATTGAACAATAATTAAAGACTAGAAATGATATACTGAGACATTTCTGGACTCACCAGATGTATGGGAAGTCTCCAAGGATCTTCTAAAAACTTAAATTAATTAAATAATGAAATATATATATATATTTTTTACTGAAAGTCTAAAACATGGTAAGTATCAGTTGTCTCCAAATTGCACAAATTTAGTGGAGGGTTTCTAAAGCCTGGTACTATTGACATTTTAAGCCAAATAACGCTTTGATGTGGGGACCGCTCTGTGCAATATAGGTTGCTGAGCCCTATCTCTGGCCTATACCCACTAGATGCTATTATCTCACACCCCTTCCTTTTGTGAGAACCAGAAGTGTCTGCAGATGTGGTCAGATGTCTCTTGGGGACAAAAATTGCCCCAAGTTGAGAATCACTGATTGACTACATTTAAAATCAAAGTCCCAAAAGGATTTTAAACATGGAGTTTGATCGGCTAATTCCAAAACTCATCTGAGAGGAGCAAAAGGTCAGGCATATCCAAAATGTTCCTGAAGAAGAATAAGATGGAGGGCTTGCCTTTCTAGATCACGAGAACAAAGAGCTCTGATCATGGCAGTGTGGTAGAGATGCAGGGATAGGTGTGTGGCCAGTGGAGCAAAAGATAGAGCCCTGAAAACAAGCCTGTACAACTGCGTCATCTTAGCGTATGACAGAGGTGGTGTTTCACATTGGTGGGGGAAGGATGAGCTGCTTAACAATACCAGGACATTCATTTATCCATGTTGGGAAAAGTGAAATTAGGTCTCTGTCTCATATTGTGCACAAGAATGTGTGTGTGTGTGTGTGTGTGTACGTTAGTCACTCAGTCCTATCTGACTCTATGCAACCCCATGCACTGTAGCCCACCAGGCTCCTTTGTCCATGCGATTCTCCAGGCAAGAATACTGGAATGGGTTTCCATTCCCTTCTTCAGGGGATCTTCCTGAACCCAGGGATCAAACCCACGTCTCTCACATTTTGGGCAGATTCTTTACCATCTGAGCCACCAGGGAAGCCCACACAAGAATGTATCCTGGAGGAATTAAGGACTTAAAAGTGAAAAAGCAAAACTTCAGAATGTTTAGAAGAAAATATAGAATATCTTTTCCACATTGGAATAGGGAAGGATTTCTTAAACCAAGAAAAGAGCAAACTATTAAATACTATTTTTTAAAGTATTTGTAAATTTGACTACTGTGGTAGGCAGAATTCTGTGAATAGACCTCAATGACCCTTGCCTTTATTGAATCCCCTCTTTTGAATGTGAGGATATCCTGTGAATTATGATGAATTATCACTCTCATGATTAGGTTACATTATATGTCAAAAAGGGAGTATTCAGGTGGGCTTAATCTAATCACACGAACCCCTCATAAGCAGAATTTTCTCTAACTCAATGATCCCCCACCTTTTTGGCACCAGGGACCAGTTCTGTGGAAGGCAGTTTTCCATGGGCGGCGGGGGGTGGGGGGTGGGGATGGTTCAGGCAGTAATGAGAGTGATGGAGAGCAGTGGGGAGTGGCAGCTAAAGCTTCACTAGCTTACTCACCTCCTGCCGTGCAGCCTGTTCCTAACAGAGCAGGGGTTAGGGCACCCTGCTCTTGCTGGTGTTAGAATAAAAAGTCGGACAGGTTCCAAGAGTGAGAAGGATTTGATGCACCCTTTCTGGCTTGAAGATGTGCGTGCTCAGCCACTCAGTCGTGTCCGACTCTTTGTGACTCCCCTGGACTGTAGCCCGCCAGGTTCCTCTGTCCGTGATACTTCCCAGGCAAGAATACTGGAGTGGGTTGCTATTTCATACTCCACTGGATCTTCCCCATCCGGGGATTGAACCTGAGTCTCCTGCGTTGGCAGATAGATGCTTTACCACTGCGCCACATGGGAAGTTTGAAGATGTAGTGATAAGCAGTGTAGGTGGCTTCTAGAAACTGTCCCTCTGAAGCATTTGTCCTGAGTAAATATAGTAGTAAAGTGAAATCACAGAGGTGGTGTCTGTAGTGGATGCTGTGGTGTTTCCCAGATTCCTGCTTCAAAATCAAGGCACTTATTCCGTCGGCTGCTGGGGGAGCTGGTGCCCGAGGGGTCTCGGCTGAGTTCTCTTCAAACTCCCAACAACTGAAGAAAACCTCTCTGCCTAAAGTTCTGCCCCATCCCTCAAAGAACCTACTTTCAATAACTTGTGGATATGGGCCAGCCACCTTGCTTCAAGGCAGGACAACTGTGAAGAGCTGTTCCAGCCCCAGAGCTCCCAGGACGATTGGCCAAGACCTCTGTTGCAAATGCATTGCAGTTCAGTTTCTCCTTTGGCCCAGGCCTACCTCCCTCCCTACTCTAGATGTGGTTTCTGAGAGTGCTTCCTAATGAATCCCCCTCATACAAATCTGAGTCTCAAAGTCTTGTTTCCTGGGGAACCCAACCTATAGCAGTGACTTTGCCTCGAGACTTAGAACAGGACAATGATATGTACATAAATGAGGAACGAATTATAAAGCAAAATGTTAACAATTGGCGGCTCTGGATGAGAATTCTTTGTACTATTCTTGCATCTTTTCTATCAGTCTGCTCCATGATATTAAAATTGTTAAGGTTCCAAACTCGTGATACTCTTAATCACCATGAGGCTTTGAAACCTTACCAGTCTTCATTTTCTATGATAGATGCACTTGTTCATTTTTAAAAGTTAATTTTGGAGGCTTCCCTGGTGGTCCAGTGGTTAGGAATCTGCCTTGCAATGCAAAGGACACAGGTTCAATCCCTGGTCCCACATGCCAAGGAGTAACTTAGCCCACGTGCCACAACTCCTGAGCCAGTGCTCTAGAGCCCACGAGCCACAACTCCTGAGCCTCCGCACTGCAGCCACTGAAGCCTTCACACCTGCAGCCTGTGCTCTGCAACAAGAGAAGCCACCGCGATGAGAAGCCAGAGTGCTGCATCGAGGAGTAGCCCTCGCTCACCACAACTAGAGAAAGCCCGTGAGCAGCAACAAAAGCCCACCACAGCCAAAAATGCTAATAATAATTAAATACATATTTTTTAAAGTTAAGTTTGTTAGGTAAGTGACTTAGTTTACTTCAATTACACCTAAAAGGACACTATTAATACATAGCCAAAATGTCTGTTAGATGCTAAATAATACATAGAACAATTTGTGAACTCACGGAGCGTTTCAACTCCAAAATGCGCAGTGGCGTTGTTACTGTCTGATAGTTTGAACATCAGTTTGATATCTTATCTGAGAAGTATCACAAGCTTCACCAGTTCTGCTTTGTGTTATTATCTGAGTGATACAGGCTCAATGAGATCTGTAGCTTCTCTCTAGATTGTTTCTGCCAAGTAACTACAGCCTCGGTATCTAAGCGCTCATCTTTGAATGACTCAATAGCATCACTTCCTGCAACATCTTGACTTTTTCCTTTGAGGTTTCTCATTCACATACTCATCCTCCTTGGCTGTGACTTCACAGTCTCAATTGATAAATAGCTTGTGATATACAAGGTACTTCATTTCCACTAAGGAGCTAAATGTGTGTTGTATGTTCTCCTCCTCTACTTGATTGTGAAAACCCAGAAAGCAATGTTGTGTAATCACCTAATTTAATTAAACACACTTCACTGGCAATGTTATGCTGATACTAAAAAAAAAAAAAAATTCTAAATGGATTTCTGTAGACTCACTATATTCTGCCTGCCTTCTTGCCCCATAAGATTATTTAATATACATGCAAGGAGTACGTCAAGGCTGTATTTTGTCATGCTGCTTATTAAACTTATATGCAGAGTACACCATGTGAAATACTGGGCTGGAAGACACACAAACTGGAATCAAAATTGCCAGGATAAAATACCAACAACCTCAGATATGCAAATGATATCACTCTAATGGCAGAAACTGAAGAGGAACTAAAGAGCCTCTTGATGAAAGTGAAGGAGGAGAGTTAAAAAGCTGGCTTAAAGCTCAACGTTCAAAAAATGAAGATCATAGCATATGATCTCATCACTTCATGGGAAATAGATGGGGAAAAAGTGGAAACAGTGACAGATTTTATTTTCCTGGGCTCCAAAATCTCTGTGGACGGTGACTGCAGCCACAAAATTAAAAGACACTTGCTCCTTGGAAGAAAACTTATGACAAACCTAGATAGCATATTAAAAAGCAGAGATATCCCTTTGCCCACAAAGTCTGTATAGTCAAAGCTATGGTTTTTAAAGTAGTCATGTACAGATGTGAGAGCTGGACCATTAAGAAGGCTGAGTGCCACCAAAGAATTGATGCTTTCAAATTGTGGTGATGGAGAAGACTCCTGAGAATCCCTTGAACTGCTTGCTAGGAGATCAAAGGAAATCAACCCTGAATATTCACTGGAAGGCCTGATGTTGAAGCTAAAGCTCCAATACTTTGGCCACCTGATACAAGGAACCAACTCATTGGAAAAGACCCTGATGCTGGGGTAGATTGAGGGCAGGAAGAAAACGGGGTGACATAGGATGAGATGGTTGTATGACATCACTGACCCAATGAACATGAGTTTGAGCAAACTCTGGGAGACAGTGAAGGACAGGGAAGCCTGGCATGCTGCAGTCCGTGGGATTGCAAAGAGTTGGTCACGACTGAGCAACTGAACTACAGCAACTTCTGGGATGTCTAAAACTTAAGCCCATATCATTTCAAGGATAATAAGTTGCTGAATGCTCAAAGACTGATAATGTAGATCTTCATTAAATCACTTGAAAGTACATAGATGATCTAAACCTCACATTACTGCTGTTTGCCAGGATTAGTTATAGAATCTCTTAAGTCCAAAATAAGCTCATTTTAATTATTAATTTTTGGATAAAGTTATAAGAAAATGAACAGTTAGAGCCATAAATGCAAAATTTGTGTTCTTCAGCATCTTTGGCTTATACCATACTTGCTCCTTTTGCCTATGTAGTTCCTTCTGCTTGGAATCATTTCTCCTCTACTTATCAGAATTCTAGCTGTCCCTCAAAGCCCTGTTCAAATTTTCCTTCCAGTTTGAGGCTCTTTCTGATTACTCTGGGGCACACTGATTATTTTTTCCTTAGAATATGTATTCATTGTTGTTGTTGTTCAGTCCCTGAGTCGTGTCTGATTGTGACCTCGTGAACTGCAGCATGCCAGGCTTCCCTGTCCTTCACTATCTCCCTGCATTTGCTCAAAGTAATGTCCCCCGAGTCAGTGATGCCATCCAGCCATCTCGTCCTCTGTCGTCCCCTCCTCCTCTTGCCCTCAGTCTTTCCCACCATCAGGGTCTTTTCCAATGAAAGTTATTTTAAGAAGTTTGGCCTGTAATTGTTTTCCTCTAATTATTTCCTATAAGTCTGTATTTTAGACTTACCTCACTAGTCAGTGTGTAAACATTTTGAAGGCAAAAATCAGGCTATTTTTCTTGTATACTCTTAAAATTATTTTGAAAAATTATATACCCCTTAAATATTTTTAATTGACATGTGAAATTTTGTCTTAGGTATAGTAAATGCAAAGGATATAATTCAAAATATTGACTTTAAAGACAAGAAAACAATCAGAAGTGTTTCATGAGTATTTTAAGAGCATCTAAAGGAATATAGATACTATTGTGATTGATATCTGTAATCGTTAATTTTTAAAAATCCATGGTCTTCTTTGTTAGAAATTTTGTATCATTCTCTTTTCTCCTTGAAGTCGTATTTCCATTTCACATCTCACAGAATTTTTCCTAATAGAAAGTATGCTTATGCTTGAAAGCCTTCTCTACATGAAATATGTATATAAATTGCAATTATTTTTCTAAATTGTCTGCAACCAGAGGCTTTAAGTGGAAAAATATTCCCTTTAGGTTGACTTATCATTGTAATTATTTTTAGTACACGATCGATCACAACCACATAAATGTATTATACATTTTTATAAATACTTATTAAACATAAAGAATAAAATTTTATTGGAAGGACATGTTTTTTATGAACTACATGAAACTGTTCATTTACCCACATGTGAATATTATTGCTTGAAATAAACAAGGTTCAATGAAAATTCTGTTTCTGTTTTACATTTTTATAGATGTAAATGCTAAGAAGACTTGTTCACATAAAATTATCGGTGGGAATAGAAGGTGTTTTATTATAGCAGTGTCAATCAATTCTATGATTTCTTTCCAAGTAATATGCCCAGAATTATACAGTGATTTATTACAAAAATGTTTTCCATCACTTGTCAACTGTTAACGTGATTAGGTCTTTCTTCATTGTTGAAAGCAAAGGATTGGAAACAGCCTACTTAGGAAAAGACTTGTTAAACAGTCACTGGGAGCAATTTATGTTCTCAATTTCTGGGAATAATACCAAAAAACTTTTGCTAAAATGTATCAAATGGCTATTAATTATACTGGTTACACATTAAGTTAACCCAATGTCCTCAGAATGTGTGGGAAAAATAAAAACACTAATTGCAGTGTACCTGTCAAATGTTTTTTGAGAAATGATTCTTTTTGTGTGTCATATACTTTAAATGAATTTTTATCAAATCTTCAGAACTGCAGGTTTGTTTCATTCAATTACTGGAAAATATTTATCATATTTACCTAGTTTACAAAGCTGGTCCTCATTGTCAAAACAACCTGTCGAATCAGATTTAAACTTCCTTTCATAAAAACATTTTACTTTATTTATTTAAATACACATGGAAACAGCCATCACTCTGGTTGTATTAACACTCTCAAAGCTAAGGCACAAAGGCTTGCCCAAGTGTGTTGCTTTGGTGGAACTCCCCTAGGGCTTCCCTCGTAGCTCAATCGGTAAAGATTCTGACTGCAATGCAGGAGATCCAGGTTTGATCCCTGGGTCGGGAAGATCCTCTGGAGAAGGAAATAGGAAGCCACCCCAGCATTCTTGCCTGGAGAATCCTATGGACAGAAGAGCCTGGCAGGCTCCAGTCCATGGAGTCATATGAGTCAGACACGGCTTAGTGACTACACCACCACCACCACAAAGGCTTGCCCTGAGTGTGTTGCACTGGTGGAATGAGGTGCTTCTAGCCCAGATGCTTTCTTTGCTCTTCTCTTCTGGGACCCTTCCCCAGGAATGATGCATTCTTCAATAGTACCAGGGGAGTGGGAAGCACGAGGACACTGTCCTGCTTCTCCATACTGTGATACATCTGAGTGCCACACATCCTGGTGTGGCCCTAAAGGCCCGTTACTTATGCCATGCTTTCTGAGAGAAAGAAATACATGTAAGACGGGACAAACTTTGAAGCTGTACGTTGGGTTTTTCATGCCTTGAATAAAAGAAGCGTCCCCACACCAATCTTTTTTACTGTTGTTTGGTGCCTCAGAGATTCTTATTATTGTAGCTGAAGCGAAGATGCTCCATAATTAGATGGGTAAAGAAAATGTCTTTCTTTGTAAAGTGGGAGAAAATTGATTATGAAAGGAGGAGGAAGAGAACTAGCCAGATGCTTCTACATAGCTGTATTCTCAGGCAGGTCAGTTTTTGGTAAGAATATATACAGGACTTGTGGATCTGAAAGTTACATCCTTTAAAGCTGTCTTAAGTGAGGAGGAACTAAAAAGCCTCTTGATGAAAGTGAAAGTGGAGAGTGAAAAAGTTGGCTTAAAGCTCAACATTCAGAAAATGAAGATCATGGCATCCGGTCCCATCACTTCATGGGAAATAGACGGGGAAACAGTGGAAACAGTGTCAGACTTTATTTTTTTGGGCTCCAAAATCACTGCAGATGATGACTGCAGCCATGAAATTAAAAGACGATTACTCCTTGGAAGGAAAGTTATGACCAACCTAGATCACATATTCAAAAGCAGAGACATTACTTTGCCAACAAAGGTCTGTCTAGTCAAGGCTATGGTTTTTCCAGTGGTCATGTATGGATGTGAGAGTTGAACTGTGAAGAAGGCTGGGTGCCGAAGAATTGATGTTTTTGAATTGTGGTGTTGGAGAAGACTCTTGAGAGTCCCTTGGACTGCGAGGGGATCCAACCAATCCATCCTAAAGGAGATCAGCCGTTCTTTGGAAGGAATGATGCTAAAGCTGAAACTCCAGTACTTTGGTCACCTCATGTGAAGAGTTGACTCATTGGAGAAGACTCTGATGCTGGGAGGGATTGAGGGCAGGAGGAGAAGGGGACGACAGAGGATGAGATGGCTGGATGGCATCACTGACTAGATGGACATGAGTTTGAGTGACCTCCGGGAGTTGGTGATGGACAGGGAGGCCTGGCGTGCTGTGATTCATGGGGTCGCAAAGAGGCGGACACAACTGAGCGACTGAACTGAACTGAAATGATGCCCACCTAACCCTTGGGAAGTCTTTAAATACCCCCAGAAGTGTGTATACTACTTTGAAGATAGATTTCTTAGACTTTTTGTGGTGCCCAATAACATGCTGGAATATAGTTGATTCTAATACTTTCATTTACATAGTACTTAACATAGGATGGAGAAGGCAATGGCACCCCATTCCAGTACTCTTGCCTGGAAAATCCATGGATGGAGGAGCCTAGTGGGCTGCAGTCCATGGGGTCGCTAAGAGTCGGACACGACTGAGCGACTTCACTTTCACTTTTCACTTTTATGCATTGGAGAAGGAAATGGCAACCCATTCCGGTGTTCTTGCCTGGAGAATCCCAAGGGCGGGGAAGCCTGTTGGGCTGCCGTCTCTGGGGTCGCAGAGTCGGACACAACTGAAGCTACTTAGCAGCAGTAGCAGCTAACATAGGAAGGAAAGTGATACTGACTACAAAAATCATTAAATTCAGCAAATATATATAAACAAAATAGCTTATCTTCATTGGCGTATTCTTTTTCTTTAAATTTTTCAAATCAAAAATTTGTTTAAAGTTTCTTTTTCTCAAAAAAACCTATATATTTCTGATTACTTTTGCCTAGAACACATGAAATTCACACCACAGTAATAAAGTTATTTTGCTGCTGCTGCTAAGTCGCTTCAGTCGTGTCCGACTCTGTGCGACCCCACAGACGGAAGCTCACCAGGCTCCCCTGTCCCTGGGATTCTCCAGGCAAGAACACTGGAGTGGGTTGCCATTTCCTTCTCCAATGCATAAAAGTGAAAAGTGAAAGTGAAGTTGCTCAGTCGTGTCCGACTCTCAGCGACCCCATGGACTGGAGCCTACCAGGCTCCTCCGTCCATGGGATTTTCCAGGCAAAAGTACTGGGGTGGGGTGCCATTATTTTACGTATTAATTAAAATAATTATAGATGTCACTCCTGCTTTGCTAGAATTTCATTTAAGTAATTTTCACATTTTCAAACTGTTTTCTATATTATACCTTATTTTTACAAATATGATTCAAATAATAAAACTGTAAAATAGAATCATTGATGGGAGAAAGGGATAGAATTGAAGTTGTATTTTTAAAATCTGTCCAAACTTGTCAGTTATGATAAAGGGATATATTCAATGATTAATACTCATTGGTTACCACTGGCGCATAATGTTTTGTAGACAAAATGGATCGTCAGAAGTGATTAACTGAAAAACTGTGAGCCAGTGTGAAAACATGATTACTTTTTTGTCAAAGTAAAATCGTAGCTTTATGTTGTTGACAGAAAACACTTCCAAGGCAGGACAGAAACAAGAGCAGTGTCAAGATATGGAGGTGCCCAGTGGAACTGTCTCGTCCCAGGAAACACTACCCTTCAAGATTAATGCTTGGAAATCGACAGAGGTGAGTCATCACAGTAGTTTCCTACTGCTGCTCTCTTAAGTCAACACAAAAGTAGCATTTGACAGTCTTGTAGGTTAGAAGTCTGACCCAGGGATCACTGGCCTAGAATCGAGGTGTCTACAGGGCTGCATTTCTTTCTGGAGCCCTGAAGGGAAATTTTGTTTTCTTTGTTTTTCGAGCTTCAGGGAAGAGAAACTATCTTGTTTTAACTTTGCTTTTGATACTTTCTATTATTCAAAATTTTGTTAACAAAGTTTTCCTTTATACTTTGTGTCTTAAAAAATTTTAAGAAAAAAATTTTTTATCCTAATATAAGAAAAGTCTCTTATTTTTTTCTTCTAAATGAAAGTGAAAGTTGCTCAGTTGTGTCTGACTCTTTGTGACTCCCATGGACTGTATAGTGCATGGAATTCTCTAGGCCAGAATACTGGAGTGGGTAGCCTTTCCCTTCCCCAGGGGATCTTCCCAACCCAGGGATTGAACCCAGGTCTCCTGCCTGGCAGGCGGATTCTTTACCAGCTGAGCCACAAGGGAAACACTTGATGTGCTCTAGAATTTTACTATATAGTGTTAAGATAGGGGTCTTACTCTATTTTCACCCCCTGTGGGTAAGCAAGGGCTTCCCAGTTGGCTCTCTTGTAAAGAATCTGCCTGCCAATGCAGGAGACGCAGGTTTGATCCCTGGATTGGGAAGATCCTCTGGAGGAGGAAATGGCAACCTACTTCAGTATTCTTGCCTGGAAAATCCCATGGACAGAGTCAGACATGACTAAGTGACAGAGCATGCACTCATGGATAAGCAATATTGAATTTATCAAACAGTCCATCTTCCTCCATTCATGTAAACATTTTTTATTGTGAAATAATTATAGACTTATAGGATGTTGCAGAAGTAGTACAGAGGCCCAGGTACACTTCACCCAGCTTTCCAGCAACAGTTTTAATTTTTAGTGAAGTCCAGGTTATCAATTTTTTACTTTATGGATCATGCTTTTGGTGTTATATCTTAGAACTCTTTGTCTATCCCAAGATCATGTAGGTTTTCTCCTCTGTTTTCTTCTGAAAGCTTTATAGTTTCATGTTTTACATTTAGATCTCTGATCTATTTTGATTTAATTTTTGTGTAAGGTGTGAAGTATAGTTGAGATTAAAAAAAAAAACTTTTTCTCTACTGATATTCAATTGTTTCAACACCATTGTTGAAAAGACTGAAATTTTACTCTAAGTGTTTAAGTGTAGATTTTCCTTATCTCTCTTCTTTCTCACCCTGCGAGACTCTCCAAAGCACAGTCTCTCACCTCTATTTAATTCTGAGACAGTTATCTCTGGTTCAAATATTTCCTACTATTAATTTTTATTTTTCTCTCCTTCTTGAGCTCTTATCTGAATATTAGTAATTCTATTTCTACCTTCATATCTCTTCAGTTTTCTTTATAGACTCTATTTAATGTTTTCTTTTTTCTTCATCTAGAGTTTCTCAATCTGATACTCCAGTTTGATATTTGTTCTCGGCGAATCCATTCCACTGTTTATCCTGACTGTGTTCTCTGTTTCCACGTTCTGTTTTTACATTTGATATTTAATGTTTCTATTTCATTCTTTTTATTGTGTTTATTCCTGTTGCATATTGTTTATCCCTTTGTTTATTTATATTAGTTTGTATATTAACTTTAAGTTCTTGGTCCATCTTTTCTAATATCTATACTTTGACAAAACCTGTAATTCAGTTTTTTTAAAATAGTTTTGGTCCTCAAATGACTGTTCACCCCTCAAGGTCATGGCCGCTCTGTCTAAGACTGCTAGAGGTCAGACCTTAGTCCGTGTCAGGTCTGTCAGCTTGAGTGAGAGGAGGGAGAAGTGGACTGCAGGGTGCAGAGCACGTCCTTCCCCTCCCCTCTTCCTCCAAGAATACCAGAGTTAATCATTGCTCATTCTGAGGATCAGAACCTCGCATTAGGTCTTTATCCTTAGCACTCCAAGAAGCAGCTTTAGAGGGAGGCACTCCTTCAGTGGTAAACCACCTGCCCCAGGGGATTGGAAGAGGCAGGGTGAAGAAGTGTCTTCTCAAGCCTGCCCGCTCAGTCGCACTGATTGTTCTCACCTGCTCAGGGTTTCCACACTCACTGGAGGCACTCCCTTCAGAGGAAAGCTTCTTTCTTTCGCTCATGTCAAAGATACTCCAGATCCAGTCTCCAGACCAAGGGAGATACTGTGGCTCAGTTGCTGGTGAAGTTTAGTCTGTGTCCTCTCGAACCCACTTGTCTAATACTTTGAGAAGCCAGAGTCCAGGGCTGTGACTGATGCTAGATTAATTATTTCAGGTTCCTTTGTAAGTAGGGGAGCCCAATGCCCAGGCATCATTTTAAGCAGTCAGCCCACGTTCAGCACTCCTATCCTCGGTGATCATTTTAAATCTGTATTTACCCCTCTGGAACGGACCTTCTGGTTTTCTCTCTCTCTCTCTCTCTTTTTTTTTTTTTTTTTTTGCACTCAGAGATCCACAGCTTCAGCCTCCTCACTGTCATGCGTTTGTATTCATGCTCTCATCTGTGAAGATGTTCGTCTTGTCCTTTAACATGATGATGACTTTAATTCTCACACTTTTCCCTGTTCTCTTCCATTGCTCTGTGTTTGGAGAATACATATCCCTGCAGTATGAGCAAGTAGAACCATTTTGACTGGAAATCTGTTCCACTCAGGACCCTATGAAATTGTCTCATTCATTCGTTTTTCTGTTTTATGTATTTGTTCTACCAGAAGGAAAGCTCCGTTTGTAGAGCTTTGAAGACTTTTCTAGTCTATTTATTATTGAATCTTCAGTTGCCCACTTTGTGTTAATGAAAAATGAATGGGTGAGGAGACACTCAGTGTTAGTGCCCTTCCCCTCTTTTCCTGTGATGGAGGCTTGCTTGGCCTCCTGCTCTGAGTGCTTCATTTAGGGTTTTGCCGGACGTCTTATGAGGGGGGTTGGAACTATTTCCTCGTCTTCTGTTCCCAGCCTTTTCTCCTAGCCACTAGGTATTGGATTTACCTGATTTTCTAGTAGCTCAGAAAAGTGCTTAGGATTAAAATTTCATTGTATCTTAATTGCAAAGTAGCCCACAGATTGAAAATCTATAGGTTATTTTCAAAGTTATGAGGTTAAGTCAAAATGATTTTAAAATTTGCGATCAGTTTATTTGCTGCTGCTGGCTTTTAAGGGAGAGAATAGACTTGGATAATCTTATATGCTATGGAGTCTCACAAAGACATAAAATGTCACCTACTGGGTTTTTTTTTTTTAAATATCAGTCTTTAAATTCTCATCATTATTGTTTTTTCTTTAGAGGAATCCACTGTAATTGATTTACATCATTTCACATCTTATATCCATGAGCAGAAAATGGTACCCATCTCTCAAAGTTTAAAGCTAGATTTTCCTTTTTCAAAGCATGACTATGTCAGAACACTCTTCCATCATCCCATTGACAAACACTGCTGTTATTACTGTCAATAATACTTGATGCAATCCAACATGTCCTCTTCAGTAATCTTCTCTTGTAGCAGAAGACAAAACCTACCAAGATGAATAGTAAATCTAATTGTTGTTGCCAAATGTACTGCATCTACATTAAAATTCTCATGTTCTTAATACAGAATGAGAAGGAAATGATATTGTTGATTGCTTTGGCAGAATGAAGGATACTTAAAAAATCTTTTAAAAACTTTTAATAGCAACTTCTTTAACTATTCTCTTTCTACAAATGCAAAGATGATCTAAAAGCAGTAAGTAAAATTCTGAACAGAATAGGACTTTCAAAACCGAATAGTACTTGCCTCTGATACATTCAAAACTAGAGACAGCCTTTAAATTTACGACACTTAGACATGGATGAGTTCTGTCTTTGCATACTGTCCAGAATTTTTATTATTAAATTTGCTAATTAGTAAGGCTATTTGTAGCTTTTCATCAGCTCAAAAGACCTTCCTCTTTTCCTACTTGAGAAGATCCAACAATGAGGTTATGATTTTTTTGGCTCTCAGTTGTTTCCATAGCAACAGTTAGGGATGCTATAAATTGGTTCACACAAAATTAAAGCTGACCAAAGCCTTCAGTGTAGTTCTGAGTTACTAAATTGCTAGTGACAGAAGAAAAATGTTTATTTCTTACTGCCTCTGTTTATTATTTATCAAGTGAAGAGTAAACAATGTTTATTCTTGAGTCTATTAAAATACATCATTTATGATATTTGCAAAAATTTGAACATATCAAAGCTGTTAGAGAAATGAACATTATCCTTTTCTAATTATGTTAATTCATCCTCCTTTTACCTTTTTTGCATCTTTGCTTTGTGCTTAAAAGTCATTTGTTTCCATTTTTATATTTTTATTCTTTTTAAATTAGAAAATACTGAGAAAAGTTTAAACAATATAAAAGGGTAAGAACTTATTTATCTTATGTTGTATTCTTGATGTTTAAATTAATCTTAATTTATTTAACCCATCCCTGTTGGTAATCATTTTGGGATTTTTTAAATGTTTTTGTCTATTAAAAGCAGTGTTGCAATAACAACCTTGTACATGCATTTTTATGATGCTCTCCCAAAAGTGGAATTGCTGAAAGGTTATATTTATTTTTAGTTTTGAAAAGTACTGCCAAATTGTCCTCCCAAAAGTTGCACCACTTTATATCCACCAAAAGTGTATCCCCTCATCTTTGTATATACTGAGTATTATCAAATTTATACATCTTTGTCAATCTAAGAGGTAGAAAAATCTTGTTTAAATTTCTTTTATCTTAATTCTAAGTTTGAACAACTTACCACGTGTTTATTGGGCTTTGTGTTTCTTTTTATTTATTTATTAATTCATGTCTTTTGCTCATTTTTCCACTTGGTTTCTATCTTTTTCATTATCAGTTACTAGAGCTGTTGGTCTGTTAAATATTTAACCCATTATCTGGTCCTTTATCTAATCATTTTTAGTTTTCACTTGATTTTTTAGAATTTATTTATTTTTAATTGGAGGATAATTGCTTTACAGTGCTGTGTTGGTTTCTGCCATCCATCAACATGACCCAGCCATAGGTGTACACATGTCCCCTACCTCTTGAACCTCCCTCCCACCTCGCACCCCATCCTACCCCTCTGTGTTGTCACAGAGTACCGGTTTTGAGCTCCCTGCATCATATAGCAAATTCCCACTAGCTGTCTATTTTACATATGGTAAAATATTGACTATGAAGAAAGCTGACCACTGAAGAATTGATGCTTTTGAACTGTGGTGTTGGAGAAGACTCTTGAGAGTCAACCAGTCCATCCTAAAGGAAATCAGTCCTGAATATTCATTGGAAGGACTGATGCTGAAGCTGAAACGTCAATACCTTGGCCACCTGATGCGAAGAGCTGACTCATTGGAAAAGACTTCGATGCTGGGAAAGATTGATGGCGGGAGAAGGGGACAACAGAGGATGAGATGGTTGGATGGCATCACCGACTCAATGGACGTGAGTTTGAGTAAACTCCGGGAGTTGGTGATGGACAGGGAAGGCTGGTGTGCTGGAGTTCATGGGGTCGCAAAGAGTCAGTCACGACTGAGCGACTGAACTGAACTGAATGTGGATGTTTCAGTGCTGCTCTCCCAATTCCTCCCATCCTCCTCTTCTCATTGTGTTCACAACTTTGCTCACTATGTCTGCATTTCCACTGCTGCCCTGCGTGGAGATTCATCAGCACCATTTTTCTAGATTCCATATACATGCGTTAATATACAATATTTGTTTTTTTCTTTCTGTCCTGTTTCACTTTGCATAATAGGCTCTAGGTTTATCCAGCTCATTAGAACTGACTCAAATGCATTCTTTCTTATGGCTAAGTAATATTCCATTGTGTATGTGTACAACTTCTTTATCCGTTTATCTGTCAGTGGAAACCTAGGCTGCTACCATGTTCTAGCTATTGTAAATAGTGCTGTGATGAACATTGGGATATAAGTGTCTTTTTCAATTCTTGTTTCCTCAGGGTATGTGCCCAGTAGTGGAACTGCTGGGTCATATGGTAGTTTTATTCCTAGTTTTTAAAGGAATCTCCATACTGTTCTCCATGGAAGCTTTATCAGTTTACATTCCCACCAACAGAGCAAGAGGTCCCCTTTTCTCCACACCCGCTCCAGCATTTATTGTTTGTAGATTTTTTGATAATGGCCCCTCTGACTGGTGTGAGGTGATAGCTCATTGTAGTTTTGATTTAGTTTTATCTAATAATTAGTGATGTTGAGCATCTTTTCATGTGTTTATTGGCCATCTGTATGTCTTCTTTGGAGAAATGTCTGTTTAGGTCTTTGCCCCTTTTTTCACTGGGCTGTTTGTTTTCCTGATGTTGAGCTGTATGAGCTGTTTATATTAATGTATTCTGTAGATTAATCCTTTGTCATTCATTTGATTTTTTACTTTATTTATGGCTTTTCTTTTTGCCTTTTTAAAATAAAAACACATTATCCACCACCCACCCCCACCCCACCCACGTTTCGCCTTTACTGTCATACTGCTACCACATTCCACTTCTACCATCAGAGACATGGGTTTTCTATACTTCAGGCAATTCTCTGACACCAGCTGGATGTCCTACAATTTAATTTATTTCTGATGCTTTCTCCTAGAGACAGCATCAGATCCCACGGGCTAAGGGCTCAGTCCACACCACTTCCTTCTCCCCACCTCTGCTTCAGATACCAATCGCAGGTCCCACGTTGTCACCTGTACTTCTGGCTGACCGCTATAAATCCATGTCCCAGTGACCCCTTCCTGAGGTTCGATCATTTGCTAAAACAGCTTTTAGCAATATTTGCTTACATAGTCAGGGAAAGAGTTACAGTTACTGGTTTATTATATAATAAAGCATATATAAAGAACACAAATGAAAAGGCAGATGAAGAAATATGTAAGCTGAGATTGAAAAATGCACCCAAAGCCATTTTGTCCGCAGAAGCTTCTGTAGCCACAGAATTGGGTGTACCAATCTCCCAGCATGCAGTTGTGTTCACCAACCCAGAAGTTTTTTGTGCTGTGTATCTAGGATTTTTTAGTGGAAGCTTCATCATATAAGCATGATCGATCATTAACTGAATCTCCAACCCACCTCCTTTCTTGGAAGGTTAGGGCTGAAAGTTTCAAGTGTCTAACCATGGCTTGAGCTTTCTCATGGCCAGTCCCCATCTTGAAGCCTTGAAGAACCAGCCAAGAGCCAATTCATTAGAACAAAAGATTCTCCTATCACCCAGGAAATTCCAAGGGTTTTGGGAGCTCTGTGCCAGGAACTATGGTTGTTGTCGGTGGTGGTGGTTGTTTAGTTGCTAAGTCATGTCTGACTCTGTGACCTCACGGACTATAGAAATATACAGGGAAATCTCTGTAGCTTTCTCTCAACTTTGCTATGAACCTAAAACTGATCTAAAAAATAGTCTCTTGAAATAAACATTTCAAGACATTTTATAAAGACATTTTATAAAGTCTTAGACTAGAGAAAGTATTTCTAGAAATAACTTCATATCTAGATGCCATTAAATAGAGGAGAATTTGACCACATTAAAATTGGACTTCTACAAGATTGTGATATTGTGATCATAGGAAGAAATACACATTTGGTCTTTGTCCATGGGTCCTGAACTTCCCAGCTGATGCAGTGGTAAAGAATCCACCTGCCAGTGCAAATTTAGAGATGTGTTTGATCCTTGGCTCAGGAATATCCTCTGGAGAAGAAAATAGCAACCCACTGCAATATTCTTGCCTGGGAAATCCTATGAACTGCACCATACCAGGCTCCTCTGTCCTCCACTATCTCTCATAGTTTGCTCAAATTCATGTCCATGGAGTTGGTGATGCTACCTTACCATCTTATCCTCTTTTACCCCCTTCTTTTGCCTTCAATCTTTCCCAGCATCAGGGTCTTTTCCAGTATCAGCTCTTTGCATCAGGTGGCTTAAGTACTGGAGCTTCAGCTTCAGCATCAGTCCTTCCAATGAATATTCAGGACTGATTTCCTTTGGGATTGACAGCTTTGATCTCTTTGCTGTCCAAGGGACTCTCAAGAGTCTTCTCCAGCACCACAGTTCAAAAGCATCAATTCTTGTGTGCTAAGCCTTCTTTATGGTCCAACTCTCACATCCATACTTGACTACGGAAAAACCGTAGCTTTGACTATGCAGACCTTTGTTGGCTAAGTGATGTCTCTGCTTTTTAGTACTGTGTCTGGGTTTGTCATAACTTTCCTTCCAAGGAGCAAGTGACTTTTAATTTCATGGCTGCAGTCACCATCTATAGTGATTTTGAATCCCAAGAAAATAAAATCTGTCACTGCTTCCACTTTTCCCCTTCTATTTTCCATGAGGTGATGGGACCAGATGCCATAATTTTTGTTCTTTAATGTCGAATTTCAAGCCAGCTTTTTCACTGTCCTTTTTCATCCTCATTAGGAGTGTCTTTAGTTCCTCTTCACTTTCTGCCATTAGAGTGATATTATCTGCATATCTGAGGTTGTTGATATTTCTCCCAGCAATCTTGATTCCAGCTTATGATTCATCCAGCCTGGCATTTTGCATGATATACCCTGAAGACTGTTGAGAGTCCTTTGGATTGCAGGGAGATCAAACCAGTTGGTCCTAAAGGAAATCAACCCCGAATATTGATTGGAAGGACTGATGCTGAAGCTGAAGCTCCAATACTTTGGCCACTTGATATGAACATCTGACTCATTGAAAAAGACCCTGATGCCATAAAAGACTGAGGACAAGAGGAGAAGGGAGTGACAGAAGATGAGATGGTTAGATGACATTGCCAACTCTATGGACATGAATTTGAGCAAACTGGGGGAGAGAGTGAAGGACAGGGGAGCCTGGCGTGCTGCAGCCCATGGGGTCACAAAGAATTAGACATGATTTATCGACTGAACTCTACATTAGAAAATAAATAAGCAGGGTGATGATACACAGCCTTGACCTATTCCTTTCCCAATTTTAAACTAGTTAGTTGTTCCATGTCCGGTTATAACTGTTGTTTCTTGATCTGCATACAAGTTTTTGAGGAGACAAGTATGGTAGTCTGGTATTCCCATCTCAAAAAATTTCCACAGTTTGTTGTGATCCACATAGTTATAGGCTTTAGCATAATCAATGAAGTAGAAGTAGATAATGTTTTTTTAATTCCCTTGCTTTCTCTATGATCCAGTGAATGTTGGCAATTTGATCACTTCCTTTACTCTTGGAAACCCACGTTGTACATTTGGAAGTTCTGCTGAAGCCTCACTCAGAGGATTTCGAGCATAGCCGTGCTAGCATGCAAAATGAACACAATTGTACAGTAGTTTGAACATTCTTTAGCATTGCCTTTCTTTGGGATTGAAGTGAAAACTGACTTTTTCCAGCCCTGTGGCCACTGCTGAGTTCTCCGAATTTGCTGGCATATTGATTGGAACACTTTAACAGCACTATCTTTTAGGATCTGAAATAGCTCAGCTGGAATTCCATCACTCCACTAGCTTTGATCCTTCCTAAGGCCCACTTGACTTCACACTCCCGTATGTCTGGCTCTAGGTGAGCGACCACACCACTGTGGTTATCTGGGTCATTAAGACCTTTTTTGTACAGCCTGGCGTGCTGCGATTCATGGGGTCACAAAGAGTCGGACACGACTGAGTGACTGATCTGATCTGATCTGATCTGTGTATTCTTGCCACATCTTCTTAACCTCTTTTGCTTCTGTTAGATCCTTGCCATTTCTGTCCTTTATTGTGCCCGTTCTTGCATGACATGTCCCCTTGACATTTCCAAATTTCTTAAATAAATCTCTAGTCTTTCCCATTCTATTGTTTTCTTCTATTTCTTTGCATTGTTCATTGAAGAAGGCCTTCTAATCTCTCCTTGCTATTCTCTGGAACTCTGCATTCAGTTGGATATATCTTCCCCTTTCTCTCTTGCCTTTCGCTTCTCTTCCTCAGCTATTTGTAAAGCCTCCTCAGACAACCACTTTGCCTTTACTGCTTGGCAATAAAAAGGAACAAGTTATTGATGCATGCAACAACTTGGATGACTCTCTGGGAATTATGCCAGGTGAAAAAAACCAATCTCCAAAGGTTACATCCTGTATGATTCCATTTATATAACATTCTTCAAATGTCAGAATTACAGAAATGAAGAACACACTAGTAGTTGTTGGGAGCAGGGCATGGTAATAAAAAAAAGCATCAGAAAGGAGACTTATGGTGATGGAAATGTTGTGTATTTTGACCATAACAATGTCAGTATCCTGAATATGATTTTGTTCTGTAATTTCATATAATGTTACTTATAGGGGAAACTGTGTAAAGGACACACAAGATCTCTCTGTGTTATTTCTTACAACCGAATGTGAATATACAATGATTTCAGAATATTGATGAATTATAAAAAGTGGCAGATCACCTGGAAAGTGGTTTGATGGTTTCTAAAGATGTTAAAAATAAATCTATTCTATGACCGAGCCATTCTTCTCCAGTGTAAATATCCAGGAGTAATGAATACAGTTGTCCAAAAAAAGATTTGTGCAAGAATGTCCATAGAGCTTTATTCATAATACCTGAAATGTGGAAACAACCAAAATGTCCATGGGCAGGAGAGCAGATAAACAAATTGTGATATTTTCATACAGTGGAATACTTCTTACAGAAAAAAGTACCAATACACCCAAAACATGGATGAATCTCACAAATACTATGTTAAGCAGTGGAAATCAGATACAAAAGAATACATAATGTATGGCTACATTTATATGAAGTCCAAGAAGAGGCAAACGTTGGTGGTGGTGAGAGGATGTTATCAATTGGAAAGGAGCTTGAGGGAACTTTCTGGAGTGAAGGAAATGTGATTACATAAGTATACACATAATATTAAAAGTTATTGAGCTTTACACTTAAGGTTTTGCATTTTACTGTTTGTTAATTATGCCTCAGTAATTACTGAAAAAAACATTTTCCCCTATTCATGGGGGAAGAAAGACACCTCATCCAATCCCACTGTGAAGACTTTGTTTGGATCCTTCTCCAGACAAGCTGTAGAAAAACGTATTTATGACAGTTACGTTAAATTGAAACTCTGAACAGTTTATCGTTACTGATGACATTGAGTTATTGTGACGTTCATCAGTTCAGTCGCTCAGTCGTGTTCAACTCTTTGCAACCCCATGGACTGCAACACATCAGGCCTCCCTGTCCATCACAACTCCCAGAGTTTACTCAGACTCATGCCCATTGAGTCAGTGATGCCATCCAACCATCTCATCCTTTGTCATGCCCTTCTCCTCCCGCCTTCAGTCTTTCCCAGCTCTTTTCAAATGAGTCAGTTCTTCACATCAGGTGGTGGTCAAAGTATTGGAGTTTCAGCTTCAGCATCAGTCCTTCCAGTGAACATTCAGGACTGATTTCCTTTAGGATGGACTGGTTGAATCTCCTTGGGGGGACTCTCAAGAGTCTTCTCCAATACCACAGTTCAAAAGCATCAATTCCTCTGTGCTCAGCTTTCTTTATAGTCCAATTCTCACATCCATACATGACTACTGGAAAACCATAGCTTTGACTAGATGGACCTTTGTTGGCAAAGTAATACCTCTGCTTTTTAATATGCTGTCTAGGTTGGTCATAGCTTTTCTTCCAAGGAGCAAGCATCTTTTAATTTCACGGCTGCAGTCACCATCTGCAGTGATTTTGGAGCCCAGAAAAATAAAGTCTCTCACTGTTTCTACTGTTTCCCCATCTGTTTACCTTGAAGTGATGGGACCAGATGCCATGATCTTCATTTTCTGAATGTTGAGTTTTAAGCCAACTTTTTCACTCTCCTCTTTCACTTTCATCAAGAGGCTCTTTAGTTCTTCGCTTTCTGCCATAAGGATGGTGTCATCTGCATATCTGAGGTTATTAATATTTCTCCCTGCAGTCTTGATTCCAGCTTGTGCTTCTTCCAGCCCAGCGTTCCTCATGATGTACTGCATCTAAGTTAAATAAGCGGGGTGATAATATACAGCCTTGACGTACTCCTTTCCCGATTTGGAACCAGTCTGTTGTTCCATGTCCAGTTCTAACTGTTGCTTTCTGATCTGTATACAGATTTCTCAGGAGGCAGGTCAGGTGGTCTGGTATTCCCATCTCTTTCAGAATTTTCCACAGTTTATTGTGATCCACAAAGTCAAAGGCTTTGGCATAGTCAATAAAACAGAAATAGATGTTTTTCTAGAACTCTCTTGCTTTTTCAATGATCCAGTGGATGTTGTCAATTTGATCTCTGGTTCCTCTGCCTTTTCTAAATCCAGCTTGAACACCTGAAAATTCACAGTTCACGTACTGTTGAAGCCTGGCTTGGAGAATTTTGAGCATTACTTTATTAGCATGTGAGATGAGTGCAATTGTACTGTAGCTTGAGCATTCTTTGCCATTGCCTTTCTTAGAGATTGGAATGAAAACTAACCTTTTCTGGTCCTGTGGCCACTGCTGAGTTTTCCAAATTTGCTGGCATATGAGTGCAGCACTTTCACAGCATTATCTTTTATAGGTGCAAACACAATTATTACTGTTAGAGTTCTTATCATTGGAGATACATATTGAGATAAGTGATATATGTAAGATTTGCTTCAAAATAAAATAGATGGGAAGTGGTAAAGATACAGATGAAACAAGACTGGTTGAGTTGATTCTTGTTTAACCTACTTAACTGGATTATTGTCTGCTTTCTTTACTCCATGATAAAAAGTTTAAAATTTTAAATATGGACAAAAGACACGCACAGGTAACTTTGTTACTACCAATAAAACAGAATTGGCCTCTGAGATAGTAAGTTCTAAGGATGCTCAAGAAGTGATAGGGAATGTTAATGCCCTCAAAGAAATCATTGCTTATCTGTAGTAGGTAGCAAAGAGTGATTTTTTTTTATTCTTAGAAGGTACAGATTGTTTTTTTACTTATTTATTTATATTAATTGGAGTATAGTTGATTTAAAATATTTTGTTAATTTTGGATGTACAGCATAGTAATTCAGTATTTTTACAGATATACTCCATTAAAAGTTATTACAGATAATGGCTATAATTTCTTGTGCTATTACAATATACCCTTGTTGCTTGTCTGTTTTATACATGGTGGTTGGTGTCTCTTAATCCCATGCTCGCAGTATGCCCCTCCACCTTGCCTCTTCTCTTGGTAACCATTAGTTGTTTTTTATATATGTGAGTCTGTTTTGCATATACATTTATTTGCATTATTTTTATATTCCACATGTAAGTGATGTCGAACAATATTTGCCTTTCTCTGTTTGACATTTCACTAAGCATAATATTCTCTTGGTCCAACCACATTGCTGCAGGGAGAGAGGATCCTTAAGGGTAGAACACTTAACACTCAGTGGACACCCAAGTGTAGATAACTTCTGTGCTAATTTTCAATCCAAATGTATGATAATGTTAGCACATATAGACACATTGTGTCTCCATAAATTGTCCATTTGCTGTAGCAAATTGAAGCAGTGGGATTAATTTTTTTCTACTTTCGTGTTCTCTTTTGCTTTCCATCAGGACCTGATGTTATTTTGTGAGGATGATCCAAAGCCAGTTGTGCCGATGATTCCTACTTCCATTATCTCATCAACGGCGCGGTTGTCAGAAGGGCAAACAGATGTCTGTAATCTCTGGGATACAGGTAAATTAAAGAATAAAAATTGTACTCAGAAACGTGAATAAGAAACACTGAACAGGTAATTGTTTTGCTTCAGATTTTATTTTGTGAAATAGAACAACAGTGGCTTTATCTTTGGTCCTGTGGGGAAAGATTAACGTGGATAAATTCAATCCACACAGGGTCCAAGAACCTTGTTTTACTCTTTGTTTCTTTGTTTCAATGTTTTTGTCTGTTTTGCTTTATTCGTTTTCATTGTTTCATTTCAAAAATTATTAACTACAAATGTTAAATCTTTTATATTCATAAATTGTTTTCTTTAAAGCATAAAGTTCATTTTAGCTCCTTTTCTTGTTTGTATTAATCTTCTTTTTGATGAAGAGCTTATATTTTTAAGAAGCAAGCATTAGATGAAAATGTGAGAAAGTATGAAGCATGGTGTCCCACAGATTGGTTAATGATCTCTTGAGTAATTAACACTAGAGAATGCACAGTGTACTACTGACCTCCAATAAATTACACTATCGAATTCCAGCCGGGCTCTACTGCTACTCAGGATCTGATTGACCCACTGTCGAGCCACTCCAGCCTGTCTTTTCTCCCTGAACTCAGTTTCCAATACATTCTTCCCTTGATTTTCTCAGAAAAAAAGGATAAAAGATCTGTGAAGATGAACAAAACGTTCTGAGTAGTTTTTATCCGCTCATATATCTTTGCTTTTATTTTAATCCAGTCACCCTTTTCACAGAGTTGGCTCCTTATATTCTGAGTTTCATCTTCTCCCTCATCTTTGGACCATGCACCTTAGTTTCCCATTATATAGAGTCCCAATATCCAAAATATTAAAACTGAAGTTTATTAGTATAGTTTTACTGTAAAAGTTCACTTGTATATAGTTTTCTTATAAAGCCAGTTCTGAGACTGATGAGGATATTTTAATCAACCCAGAAACAAGAAATTGTGGGTTATGGTGATATTTGTAGTATAAGGTTGGCGTTATTCACATAAATAATTGGTTATAAGTGGTAACAATTTTTTAGACAGCTTGCTTTTATTCTTAGAATACACTTTATGTAAATTGGTCCAGATCCAGAAATTTGAAAGAAAACGTAAGGAAAATGTTTTTGTGTTTTAATATCCCCTAACATTTCCATCCCCTAATATTTTTAATAGACCTTTTTAAGAACAGTTTTAGGTTCACAGCAAAATTGAGGGAAGTGAGGGAAGGTACCAAGATTTCCCCATATACCCCTCTTCCCTAAAGAAGCGCAACATTCTGCACTATCAACCTCCCACACCAGAGTGGTACATTTGTTGCAAACAGTGAACCTACATTAACACTTTTTTTTTTTTTTTAATCATCTGATGTTCAAGCTGGTTTTAGAAAAGGCAGAGGAACCAGAGATCAAATTGCCAACATCCGCTGGATCATCGAAAAAGCAAGAGAGTTCCAGAAAAACATCTATTTCTGCTTTATTGACTATGCCAAAGCCTTTGACTGTGTGGATCACAATAAACTGTGGAAAATTCTGAGAGAGATGGGAATACCAGACCACCTGATCTGCCTCTTGAGAAATCTGTATGCAGGTCAGGAAGCAACAGTTAGAACTGGACATGGTACAACAGACTGGTTCCAAATAGGAAAAGGAGTACGTCAAGGCTGTATATTGTCACCATGTTTATTTAACTTATATGCAGAGTACATCATGAGAAATGCTGGACTGGAGGAAACACAAGCTGGAATCAAGATTGCCGGGAGAAATATCAATAACCTCAGATATGCAGATGACACCACCCTTATGGCAGAAAGTGAAGAGGAACTCAAAAGCCTCTTGATGAAAGTGAAAGTGGAGAGTGAAAAGGTTGGCTTAAAGCTCAACATTCAGAAAACGAAGATCATGGCATCTGGTCCCATCACTACATGGGAAATAGATGGAGAAACAGTGGAAACAGTGTCAGACTTTATTTTTCTGGGCTCCAAAATCACTGCAGATGGTGACTGCAGCCATGAAATTAAAAGACGCTTACTCCTTGGAAGGAAAGTTATGACCAACCTAGATAGCATATTCAAAAGCAGAGACATCACTTTGCCAACAAAGGTTCACCTAGCAAGGCTATGGTCTTTCTTGTGGTCATGTATGGATGTGAGAGCTGGACTGTGAAGAAGGCTGAGCGCCGAAGAATTGATGCTTTTGAACTGTGGTGTTGGAGAAGGGACTCTTGAGGGTCCCTTGGACTGCAAGGAGATCCAACCGGTCCATTCTGAAGGAGATCAGCCCTGGGATTTCTTTGGAAGGAATGATGCTAAAGCTGAAACTCCAATATTTTGGCCACCTCATGCGAAGAGTTGACTCATTGGAGAAGACTCTGATGCTGGGAGGGATTGAGGGCAGGAGGAGAAGGGGACGACAGAGGATGAGATGGCTGGATGGCATCACTGACTCGATGAATGCGAGTCTGAGTGACCTCCGGGAGCTGGTGATGGATAGGGAGGCCTGGCGTGCTGCGGTTCATGGGGTCGCAAAGAGTCGGACACGACTGAGCGACTGATCTGATCTGATCTGATCTGAAGACCATACTTTTTGTTGGTGTTCGGTCTCGGTGGTGCACGTTCTATGGGTTTTGACAAGCATGTATCCACCATTATAGTATCCTTCAGAGTGCATCTCTGCCCTGAAAATCCTCTATGCTCTGTCTGTTCTTTCCTCCCTCCTCTGTAACCCTGAAAACCACTGGCATTTTAAATATCTTCAGAGTTTTGCCTTTTTCCAGAAATTCATAAAGTTAGACTCATGTGGTATGTAACCTTTTCAGATGGCTTCTTTCAGTTAGTAATGTGCATTTAAGGTTCCTCCATGTCTTTTCATGGCTTAATAGTGCTTTTTTTTTTTATTAGTGCTGAGTAAGATATACAAGGGAATTTCACCTACTGAAGAACATTTCAGTAGGTGCATGGATAAACATGGACACCGTTACTGAAGAACATCTTCAGCAGGTTTTTGTGTGACATGCTTCTCTCTGCCAGCATTTTAATACAAGAAATTTAGTATAAATGAGCATCAGAAGCAACCCTTAAGAGGAAAAAAGTCACAAAGCATATCGCTTGAGAGATGATTCTACCCTTTTACTTGTTTAGGACTCATCTTAATTGGAGGAGCTTTTCCGATTTTTTTTTTTATGTGAACCATTTTTAAAATCTTTATTGAATTTCTGTTTTGAGTCTTTTCTCCAGTATTCCCTTCACACTGATCTCAGAGATAGCTTGCAAATGCAGATCTTAGCATTTCATTCTTTTCCAGCTTAAAACCTTTTAACAGTTCTCTACTGCCAGTAAGTCTAATGTGTTTTTGGTTTTTTTTTTACTATCTTGTAAGACTTTTCATAGTCTGGTTCCAGCCAACCTTTATGGCCTCATCACCAGTACTGCCAGTATTCACAATACTTTGTGACATTCTATTACTTTCTCCTTAGAATGTCTTTGTTCCAGTTACTTCAGCTGTGTAACACATTGCTCTAAAACTTTTGTGGCATAAAATAGCCATTTATTCTGCTCACAGATTCTCTGGGTCGGGAATTAGGACAGGGCACAGTGGGGGCAGCTTGTCTCTGCTTCATGACGTATGTCAGGGCCTCAGCTCGAGAACACGGAGGTTGGGGACAGGAATCACCCGATGGCTCACCCACTCACCTGTCTGGTGACTGATGCTTGCTGTGTCCACCGGGAGCCTCAGTTTCTCTCCACATGAGTCTCCTTATGTGGTCTCTCCCTGTGGGCTAGTTTGGGCATCCCTGTAGCATGGTGGCTGGGTTCCAAGGTTCAACATCCTGTGAAGGAAACGACCAAGCAGAGCTGAATAATTTCAAAAGCCACGCTAGGATACTCCCCGCCCCCCATTCAGTTTATCGAGGCAATCGAAAAGTCTTTCCAAAGTTCAAGGGGAGGGTACGAAGATGCCTACCTCTCAATGGACAAGTGTCAATGTCATATTGAAGAAAAAGCATATGGAGTGGGAAGTGTATTAGCACAGTTGTCTTTGGAATATACAGTCTGCCGCAATTCTCCACCAATTAATGAATGCTTAACAAAATCCTATTCAGACAGCAAGGCCCAGCTCATTTGGCAGAAACCAACACATTTCTGTAAAGCATTTATCTTGCAATTAAAAAATAAATAAATTTTTTAAAAAGCCAGCAAGGCACAGCTCACTATTGCTATAAAATCTTTCCGCACACTAGTTTCTCCTTTCAGTGTGTTCCCGCAGGACTTTGCCCATACCCCCAAAATAGAATTTATAGTTTTGTATCATAATTATTTATTTAATAAGTTTTATTTATTTTTACATTACATAAATAATAAGTGAATCAGGGAGTGCTGAATAGAAACTGTGATTGTGGTCTTCCTAGTCTGTATCTTAAAGAAAATGATTTCAAAATTTTGCCATTAAGATGAGTTTACTGTATGTTTTTTGCAGATCTATATTCCTAATTTGTCAACAGTTTTATCATGAGTATGTGTTGAATTTTATCCATTTTTAGTATCTATATTGATGATTATAGGTTTTTCTCCCTTAAACTGTTAATTTGGTAAATTAGCTGATTTCCAAATGTTGAAACAACCTTGAATTTATGTAATACACTCAATTTGGTGATGATATATTATCTTTTATCTTGCTGGGTTTGGTTTGCTAATGTTTTATTTATGAGTTTTGCATCTGTATCCATGAGTGAAATTAACCAGGACTGTCTTTTCTCATATTTTATTTGTTATGTTTTGATACTGAGATGTTGCCAGACTCATAAAAAGATTTGGAAAGTATGTGCTCTTTGTTTATACGCTGGAATCATTTGTGTAGGGTTGTTTGTGAGATGATATGAAAATAGATAAAGTATTCTGTACCTTCAGTCATGGCGCTGGCAGAAGGGCTGCAGGCGGGGAAGGCACATGCCTCCCCAGAATACATCTGTCTCCTCATGAAGACAAAGCACTGTCCCCTTTATAATGAGCAGGTCCAATATAATCAGGTAATCAATATAACCAGATAATTGGCTGCTTTTCCTGGGAAATGGTGCCATGCTAGGGATATAGCATTAACTTCTACTCTTAACAGGTTGGGCATTCAGCAGCTATGGTAGCCATCACCTTGGTGACAGAAAGCTCGTGTGGTTGAACCTATGCATAGTCTCCACCTGTACCACACGGCCAAAGTCCACCGCACAGCCACTAGAGCGACTAAGGAGAGGATGGTTGACGTCCATTGAACGGAGTGTCTTGCCCGTCTGATTTTCGAGAGCCTCTTCTGCAGTGACTGTCCTCTGGCAGGCACTTCGATGGGGTGTGAATGTCTTCACACAGTGTGCACATTCACCCTGAAGATTCATCCACGTACTGGCCTCCAGCCTTCCAATCTTTTTTTTCCAGGTCCCTGATAGCCCCCATCGACCATGAATTGCTTCTTGCCTTCCATGTGAAGTGTGCATCTGTTTGCAATTCTGTCTTCTGGAGGATTTTCCTACTCTTTCAGGGTACTTGTGAGTGAGGCTCTGATTTAGCAGTTAACTGCTGCTGGCTACTCCTGGCATTCCTGAGATTCATCTGTAAACCAGCCCTATACTTTTCTCTCTTAACTGGCCGTTCTGCGTGGAGCTAGGGGTGGAAGTTGAGGGGGGAGTAGTAAATAATGGGAGCAGATTCCGTGGAGTCTGAGCCATCTTTTTGTATAGTTTCCATGAGCCTTTTGGCTCGGTCTGGACTCATCTGTTCCATTTGATGTTACAATAGACTGCTGCTGTGCAATCCCAGTTCTTTGTCCTCTGGACCAGGTAACACCCATTACATGATGGGCACATAGTTGTTTGGTGTCCTGAGGTGTAGGCAAAAGAAGACATGACTCCTGAGTCCTAGAGATCAGCTTTGTGATTTTCCTGTTGGGGCTCACGAGATGCTCTGCTTACCATCTCTCTCTGCATCAGGCACTTGCGTTGGTTCAAGGTTATATGGTCCAGCTGTCTGAGAAGCTTATGCAGTGGCCTCGGCCCATGGCAGAACCTTTTCTTGCTTTGATCCCCACTAAAAAATGGCAGTAAATGGTCAGAGCAGCACAACCCAAATGTGGTATACATTGCCTCTGAAATTCCAAGACGCCTGTTTCACTGTGATTTATTTCTTTGTATTGGATAATTCAAGGGGCAGCGACTTGTCTCTCACTGCTTTTTTTTTTTTTTTTTTTTGTCGGCTGAAGCTGGGGTTGCAGCATGTGGGCTCTTAGTGGGATCTAATTCCCTGAGCAGAGATGGAACCTGGGCCCCCTGCATTGGGAGCACGGAGTCTTAACCACTGGGCCACCAGGGAAGTCCCAACGACTTGTCTCTCACTTTAGAGAGGATATGTTAACATGCAACAGACCACTGAATACTCTAAAAACTCCACAAATGTTGCAGCCCTAGAGCATTCTGAGGATTTATCTCCCAACTCTGCATGCATGAAGCACTGAGGGCTTGTTTCTTCCTGCTTATTAAGTCCAGTTAGCACTGTATCATCAACGTAAAGGACCAGTGTGATGTTCTGTGGGATAGCAAGGAAATCCAGGTCTGTCTGTCTGGTCTCTGATAAAAGAGATTGAAGCAAGACAGTAAAGGTATACTCTGTCTCTGCCACATGAAGACCGATTCTCATTATTAATAGAGGTTTTTAAAGAAACATTTCTAGGCCAATAACTGGACATAAGATTCCAGGGGCTGTGTTGATTTGCTCTAGGGAAGATATCACAGCTGGAATTACAGCTATGATTGGCATCACCATTTGATTATATTTGCAATAATCTCTAGTCATTCTCCACAAACCATCTGGCTTTTCACTGCCCCTATAACTTTTAAGTCTTTGATGGTAGCGCTAATGTCTGCTGTTTCCCAAAAAACATTTTTTGGAGTGAGGAGGTGTAATTAATTCTTGAGGTTTCTACGTGGTCCGTCTAACCGTAATAGCCTGAACTCCATGGGTTGTGAAACTAAAGTGGGTATTCTGCCGGTTACTAAGTATATCTATTCCCATTGTACATTCTGAGACATGGAAATACTGGAGGTAGGTCTGCGATTTTACGGGACCCATTGTGAGCTGTTGCCTAGGTGGAGACTTCATGTGTTACCTGATTTCCATAATTCCCTACTTAGTACAGCATAATGGCATTGTTGGATCTCTAGAGATTAGTGTCAGTTAAGAGCCAGTATCTAACAAGACCGAGGAGTTCTGTGTGTTTCCCTTTCCAAGGAGCGTCACTATTGTAAATGGCTTCGGGTCCTCTAGGGAAGGTTTAGGAGCTTTACCATATATACCTGTGGTGGGCATTTTGGGATTCTTTCTCAAGGGGATCTGACCTTCCCCTCAATCAGGAGATTCTGGCTTTGTGAACTGGCTTGAGTTTAGGAATTGAGTAAAAGGCTGTGACTTCTCCCATAATGACACTACTTAAGTTTTCCATCTATGTATGTAGAGCAGCGTCTGCAATGTGGGAGACTTGGATTCAATCCCTGGATTGGGAAGATCTCCCGGAGAAGGGAAAGGCTACCCACTCCAGTATTCTGGCCTGGAGAATTCCATGGACTGTATAGTCCTTGGAATCACAAAGGGTTGGACACAACTGAATGACTTTCACTTTCACTTTTTTCACTTTTTCATGTAGAGCAGCACTTCATAGGCTGCCCACCTATTTTCTATTCATCTTGTCATTCATTAACCATTACTATCCCTGAAAGTAAAAACAAACATACAAAAAAAACCCTGATATCATTGCATCCCTGTGGCCTGCTATGGTTCTTGTGCCTTGCTTGTCTCTAAGATTAAGCTGTTACCAGTCCAGATGCCATTATCTCCACTGCGATCAGGGAACCCAATCCCACTGTATCATCCCTGGGGTCCTCTCTAGCCCACAGATGACAACCACTACAAGCTCTGCAGTGATGCTGGTGCACCGTCACAATAGTTTGTAGTGTGTTGGTGAAGAGAGTTTATTCCAGGGCAGTTAGAAGGTGTCTGAGCACACTGCACATTATAGATCCCTTCCAACAGTCCCATCTCCCGGAGCCTTTACGCTTCCTTCTACAGCCTGCCAGGGGAGTGCGTTTCTTCTGGAGGCCACTTCTGAGTCCCACGCAGTGTTCTCTCACTCTTCTCTGGCTCTTGGTGTCGCTCTTTTCAGGTGCTGCTGAAGCGTCACAGCCTCGGGAGGCTTTCCTGAGCACAGTATCAAAAACTGACGCCTCACCACCTCCACTGGCACACCCTCTCCCTGCTTCCTGCTTTATCTTCCTGGAAACGCTTAGCATCATCCGATGTGTGTCACTTGTGTGTCTCTTTGATTCTGTAAGAGAATCATTTGATTCGGGGGTTTTGCAGACCACCCCAGGGTATGGTGACTCTGCTCTGACTGTGAACTCTGCTCTTTGCCACTTCCAGGTATATATGACGCTGTTTAGGCCGTTGCTCATGGGTTAGGTGCATTGCGTTCATGGTTTCCATTTTGAGGACGGTTGCTCCATGCTTTCACATTTCCCTGAAAGTGTCTTCCTATCAATCATCAGAGTATTGCAAAGCATGTTTTTAATTAGAGAAGTGACTACAGAAATTTGAGTGGTTATCAACGTAGTAACTGTGTATTATATGGTTGGTGAAGAAATTCTGTTAAAACCTTTTTTGAAATTTAATTGTTCCCACCTTATTAACTTCAAAAATCTGGAAAACATGATTCGTGCATGAAAAGTTGACATGAATGGAACTGTGAAAGAGTCTTACTAAAATGAATAGGGCAAAGCCACAATCATCTGTAGAAGTCAATTAAATAATTAAAAGACTAGAAAGATGGTAACTATATTTAAAGATGTCACCTTTTACTTGTCATGCAGTGGCTGACTCTTTTCATCATTGCAATGATTAAAAGAAACACTGACTTTTGAATTATTTATGTACGTTAGATCAAGAGCTATCCCACCTAAATCTTTTTCTACATTACTAACAAGTGCATTTATTATAAAAATATCATATAACTCTCTGAGATTTCAAATTAGGAGAAACAGTCTTAATGTAAACTAAGTTGACAAATTCTTTATCAAATGACTGTGACACCTGAGGTGTATACGTCCCAATTTGACTTTATTTGAGTGAAACAGATGGCTGTGTATCTACTTCCAAGTGAGTGAGTTACGCATCCTACAGCTGTTTACTGAATACCTACTGTGTGTCAGGCCCTGTGCCAACTGCTGGACATGCGATGATGACAAAGATCCCTGAGTTTATGTAGCTTCCGGTCCAGGGTCTAATCAGGACTGATCAGGTCTGATCAGACAATGAGGCAAGTGTCAGGATAGAGAGTGGGCGGGGAAACACACGAGAGGGCACCTGACTTTGACTTCAGATGTTAGGGGAGACTTTCTAGAGAAAGTGATGTTCAGGAACCTGAAGTATAGATAATGACTAAACTGCCAGCCCTGGTGTCATGTGTGTGCTGGGTATACTTTTATGCACTTTAGCTCATTTACTCTTCAAAACCGTCTCATGAGATCAATGAAGAAAATCCACATAGAATTTTTAAGTAACTTGCCCAAGGTCACAGAGCTTGGAAATGGCAAAGTCAGGATTTAGACCAAAATAGTCTGATCCCCGAGCCTATGCTGATGTGTTTCAAACCTTTTAACTGTGATCTGCAGTCCGAAATTCCTTTTGTGTAATGACCTAATACACAAACTCACCAGAAACAGAAGTGTTGCAATAGTTATTGGAAATGTACTCTGACCATTCTATTTTATTCTAGACAGTTTTTTTTTAAAATATTGGATGTGACCTACAAAATTGATCTCATAACCTACTAACAGATCACAACCTGCAGTTTGAAAAACACTTCACTACACTGTTTTTCCTATTACACAGAATCAGCTGGACCAAGTGAGGGAAGAACAACAGAATATCTTGAGTTGAGTGAACAGTGTGTGAGAGGACAAGGGGGTGCCTGAAGGGGATTGGTGATCTTAGACCTCACACAGCTCCCCAGCCCTCCCACCAGCTGAATACACGGTGAGCAGTCAGCAGTCTATTACCTGAAAAAAGGCCTCGCAGAACCCAGCTATCCTGGTACCCTGACCTCAGACTTCAGCCTCTAGAATGTGAGAGGGAAATTTCTGTTGTTTCTAAGCTACCCAGTCTGTGGTACTGTGTTATCGCAGAACTAATGGACTAAGGCAAGCATGTGCTGGAGGAGTTTCAGTTGTGTCTGGATAATGATGAGGAGCCTTTGAAGTGATTTAAGCAAGTACATGAGACAACCAGACAGCCTTCCTTGCTTTTAGGAAGATGACTGTGGATGTGGTGTAAAGAAAAGATTGGAGGAGGACAAGTTAGGAAGAGCAGTCAGGGGTCAAAACAGAACTGGAGACTAAGAACATTTCTAAAATGCAGCTCTGATCCGGTCAGAATTCTGAGAAGCTCCCCTTAGGATAAAGGCTAACACCTTAGCCTGGCGGATAAGCTCCTTCCTCATTGGCCTCCGCTTTCCTCTGCAGCTTGCCTTTGCCTCCTTCTTCCTCCATCACATACAGTGGTCTAGCAATGGATGCTGAGCAACTTGCCAAAATGCCGTGTTCTCTCACACTTTGAATGTGCCCCTTACTCTGTTTTCCATTCCCATTCATTTGAATCTTTAAGGTTCAGCTAAATGTTGCTTCTTCCAGGAAGCCTTTCCTTACATGCTGCAGACAGGGTTATTGCTCTTCCTCTGGGCTCTCCGGTCCCATCACTTCATGGCAAATAGACGGGGAAAAATGGAAACAGTGGCAGATTTTATTTTCTTGGGATCCAAAATCACTGTGTACAGAGACTGCAGCCACGAAATTAAAAGATGTTTGCTCCTTGGGGTTGCGCAGAGTCTGACATGACTGAGCGACTTCACTTTCACTTTCATGCACTGGAGAAGGAAATGGCAACCCACTCCAGTGTTCTTGCCTGGAGAATCCCAGGGATGGGAGCCTGGTGGGCTGCCATCTGTGGGGTCATACAAGTTGGACACGACTGACATGACTTAGCAGCAGCAGCTCCTTGGAAGAAAAGCTATGACAAACCTAGACAGCACATTAAAAATCAGAGACATCACTTTGCCAACAGAGGTCTGTCTAGTCAAAGCTGTGGTTCTTCCAGTACAGTTATGGAACTTTTCCATAACTTTAACGTGTACGGATGTGAGAGTTGGGCCATAAAGAAGGCTGGGTGCCGAAGAATTGATGCTTTCGAAATGTGGTGCTGGAGAAGACTCTTGAGAGTCCCTTGGACAGCAAGATCCAACCAGTCAACCCTAAAGGAAATCAACCCTGATTATTCATTGGAAGGCCTGATGCTGAAGCTGAAGTCCCAATATTTTGGCCACCTAATGGGAAGAACCAACTTACTGGAAAAGACCCTGATGCTGGGAAAGATTGAGGGCAAGAGAAGGAGCTGACAGAATATGAGATGGTTGGATGGCATCACCAGGTCAATGGGCATGAGTTTGAGCAAACCCCAGGAGATGGTGAAGGACAGGGAAGACTGGCATGCTGCAGTTCATGGGGTTGCAAAGAGTCAGACATGACTTAGCAACCGAACAACAATAACAAAATATAAGCCAAGGGGAAATGTGTTATGGAGAGATGCAAAAGCAGAAGGACCAGTGATGAGGCTCTGGAGACCGTCCAGATGACCATGACTGAGACGGGGCAGTGGCTGTGGAGGAAAGTGGGCAAATTTGACATGCAGTTTAGAGTTCAGCCCTGAGGATCTCCTGATGGCCCATTGTCAGCATGAGGAAAAGGATGGAAACAAAGATGATTCCTAATTTCCTGCTTTTGTGAAGTGAATGTGTGACAGTGCCACTTACTGAGAAGGGGAGGACAGGAGAGAACAGGTTTGGGGAAATAGTAAGAGTTGCATTTTGGAGTTCTATATTTGTTCTGGAAATATTGACTATCAGTACACTAGAATAACTGAATTCCACCTTCAGATCAGATCAGTCGCTCAGTCGTGTCCGACTCTTTGCGACCCCATGAACCGCAGCACGCCAGGCCTCCCTGTCCATCACCAGCTCCCGGAGGTCACTCAGACTCGCATCCATCGAGTCAGTGATGCCATCCAGCCATCTCATCCTCTGTCGTCCCCTTCTCCTCCTGCCCTCAATCCCTCCCAGCATCAGAGTCTTCTCCAATTCCACCTTAGATGATTATTTTTCCTATTTCTTCAATCAGTCTTTCCTTGAGACACCTAATTAAAGATTCTATGTGTGCTTTCTGGATAGTGGTTGTGTCTATAGTGCATTTCAGAGATCTGAGAATTTTATTACTATTTTAAAAAGCACATCTTGAACGTAGGTTATCATCAAACATGCCCAATCCCTTAATAAAATTCAGAGAGAATCTCGTAATCATTTTGCCCTTCTTGTTGATCACAGTCCAGCATATCCAGCATGTTCAAGCTACAGCTTCGTTTCCCTGAAGTTAGCAGTTTTAACAAAATGGAAATAGTGGTGCTTGCTTTTCCCTCTTCACGTTACTATCAATACCGTCTGTATACAGGGCATGTCTAGGGAGGGAGCTAATGCCATATGCCATGAGTCTCCACACACCCCCGCTCTTTGGAGGAGCAGTGAAGAAACTGCTACTCACTGACCCCAGTCCCAGTGAGAGGGGCTCTGAGATATATTCCCTGGAATTGGAGAACCAGTGCCTGACTCATATATGGAATTTTAGACAGGATCTGACTCTGGCCTATTGGAGAAGGAAATGGCAATCCATTCCAGTGTTCTTGCCTGGAGAATCCCAGGACAGAGGAGCCTGGTGGGCTGCTGTCTATGGGGTCGTACAGAGTCCGACATGACTAAAGTGACTTAGCACACTCTGGCCTGGAGAGAGACACTGACCAGCCACGTTGGCAGTAAAGCCACTGATGCCTGGTGAGTTGGTTTCGGCCTGTGCGCCAGAGTTGATCAAAGCCGGGGGCTGCCCAGAGGTGGGTTTGGCAGGACGGAGAGCCATCATGGTCATCTTGGGTCCTGTCCAGTAGGGCTGCCTGGAGGGCAGAGAGACCTCAGCAGAAAGAGCAGTGACCACCAACAGTATATGACCACAGCAGGGACCAGTGAGGAAGAGACAGACCCTTGTCCCTTACCTGTCCCTCACCCACCCCTGTGCGCTCATAGGAAGGAGCTTTGTTCCTTTAAGTTGACCTCCAGAAGACAGAGGGAAAGAAAAGAGCGGCTGGAGCAAAAGCCGGTGGGACAGCCCCCTGGTGTGCGGGGAACCTTTGAGGCACTTGAGAATGGCTGACTCACACAGGGCAGGCAGCTGGAGACTGGAAGGAGAGTTGGAGCTCTGGCCACTTGGACGAAGCCCCTCTCACTCCTCGCATCCATACTGTCTCTCCCTCTGATCTCTGTGATGTGCTTCTGAATCTTTGTACCTGTCTTCCAGTTTCCAGTTTTTTCTTCAACTGGAGTTAATCTGCTGCTTAAATCAACCAGTTACATTTAAATTTTCAGTTATTTTATTTTTCATTTTTAGAGGAGGGCATGCAACCCACTCCAGTATTCTTTCCTGGAGAATCCCATGGACAGAGGAGCCTGGTGGGCTATAGTCCATGGGGTCGCAAGGAGTCAGACACAAGTGACTAAGCACAGCACAGCACAGAAATCTATTTGGATCTTTGTCAGATCTACTTGGTTTTATTTATTTATTTACTTCGCATGTCCTGTGACATGTGGGATGGGGGATCTTAGTTCCTCGCCCAGGGACTGAACCTGTTCCCCCTGCATTGGAAGCGCAGAATCTTAATCACTGGCGCAACAGGAAAGTCCTTTGTTTCTATTTGTATAATTTCTTATTTCTTGTTCATGTTTTCAAGCTTTTATTTCTTTATAGAAGTTAAATATATCTGTCGTCATTTTATGATCTGTATGTTATAATTCCAATGAATTAACAATGTCTGAAGGCTTTGCTGGTCTAATTCTGCTGACTTTTGTATTTTCAAGCACAATGTACAGTACATGATCCATCCTCAGTATATTCATTGCAAAAATGAATGAATGAAAACATGTGAAATAAAAACAGCAAAGGAAACAATAGATAAATTATAATATAGTGTTGTAAATCATATTATTAAAATGTAAGCTGTGGAGGAAATAGGTGAAGGAGATTAAGAGGTACAAACCTCCAGTTATAAGTAAGCTATGGGGGTGTAGCAGACAGCATAAGGTAATATTGTAATAACTTTATATGGAGACAGATGGTTACGAGACTGGTCATGGTGATCATTTCATAATGTATGCCAACGTCAAAGCACCATGTAGTACACTTGAAGCTCACATAATATAGTACATCAATTATATTTCAATTAAAATGCATATATATGTGTATAAGCAGAAAGCTGTAAGAACAAGGACCATCCCCCTCTGCCAAAGGAAGAGAAACAGTACCTAGCATCTTAGGTGTTCTGTAAGATATTTTCCAAACAGACATATATAATTTGTGAAGTTTTAATAGGTGAGAGGTTTTCATGTGTGCTTATTTTGAGGAATAGCAGTTGCTTTTGAATTCACAATTTAAATTATATTTAAAGGTTTGTTGCAGTATTTCAGACAGGCATGATTTTTTACTCAGTGTTAAGGTAAAAAATAGTTTGTCACTAGTCTGTACATCTATGGGGAAAATGTTTGACAACTGTAGTTCTTCAACATCATCTTTCCACAGCACAGCTGGAGCATCTTTCCAGCTCCCGTGTTCTCAAATACAAGAACCAGTGCTCACAAAGTCTCGCGTTATGCTTTGTCGTCTGCAAATGCAGAGATTTCTGGGGGGAAAGGAGAGTACCTGGTGTGTTCAGGTCCCCATCTGCTTCCAGACAGGGCCGTGGCAGCAAGTCCCTCATAATGCCACTTCTTTAGACTGTCCTGGAATAACAGTACCTGTTTACTGTATTTGTTTACTTGGGCCAGGTAGCATTTCAAACATTGCGTGTGTTTAAGTCACATCAGAATTAGACCTCTGGTCCAGTTCTGCTTAATATTTTACTCTCCTAGAGTCACATGCAGGGTTTTATTGTGATTATAAGGATTAGTTGGATGGTCACAAACACTTGCGCCTTCAGGCACCTTCCCGTTGTAGTCAGCCTGGAATATGCTCTGTAGCACATGGAGACCTTGGCCTGCCAGAGACCGGATCCACATAAACTCTAGCCTAAAAGACACTCTAGGTAATGATCACCAGCTTCCTGAAGATATTTAGAGCTTCAGTTTTGATAATGATAATCTGTTAAGGGAAATTAGGATTTCTATTATTGGTGAGACCATCAGATCAGATCAGTCGCTCAGTCGTGTCCGACTCTTTGCGACCCCATGAACCACAGCACGCCAGGCCTCCCTGTCCATCACCAGCTCCCGGAGGTCACTCAGACTCGCATTCATCGAGTCAGTGATGCCATCCAGCCATCTCATCCTCTGTCGTCCCCTTCTCCTCCTGCCCTCAATCCCTCCCAGCATCAGAGTCTTCTCCAATGAGTCAACTCTTCGCATGAGGTGGCCAAAATACTGGAGTTTCAGCCTTAGCATCATTCCTTCCAAAGAAATTCCAGGATTGATCTCCTTCAGAATGGACTGGTTGGATCTCCTTGCAGTCCAAGGGACTCTCAAGAGTCTTCTCCAACACCACAGTTCAAAAGCATCAATTCTTCGGCGCTCAGCCTTCTTCACAGTCCAGCTCTCACATCCATACATGACCACAGGAAAGACCATAGCCTTGACTAGGCGAACCTTTGTTGGTAAAGTAATGTCTCTGCTTTTGAATATGCTATCTAGGTTGGTCATAACTTTCCTTCCAAGGAGCAAGCGTCTTTTAATTTCATGGCTGCAGTCACCATCTGCAGTGATTTTGGAGCCCAGAAAAACACCATAACTGTGGTGTAAAATTTAATAATAAGCATCCAGTACCTATTTTATTGGGTTGGCCAAAAAGTTTATTCAGGCTTTTCCATGATATGTTACAGGAAAACCCTAACATACTTTCTGACCAACCCAATATAATCCAATCATTATGATCCGTTTTGTTTTTTGGTAGGGGGAGGGTGAAATTAGCAACTATTTATTGCTGTGTTCATTGGAAGGACTGATGCTAAAGCTGAAACTCCAATACTTTGGCCATCTCATGCGAAGAGCTGACTCATTGGAAAAGACTCTGATGCTGGGAGGGATTGGGGGCAGGAGGAGAAGGGGACCACAGAGGATGAGATGGCTGGATGGCATCACTGACTCAATGGACATGAGTTTGAGTAGACTCTGGGAGTTGGTGATGGACAGGGAGGCCTGGCGTGCTGCGATCCATGGGGTTGCAAAGAGTTGGACATGACTGAGCGTCTGAACTGAACTGCGATGATTGCTGTGGTCATCCTATCTCTTCTCCTAGTGTTTTTATCAGTGACAGTGCACACGGGCTTTTAGACCACTGTCCCTGAGTCCCCTTGCCAGAGGTGCTAATTTATTTGGTCTTGGTGTAACTTGACCCAGGGGAGTCCCCCGGTGGTACAATCAACTTAGTAAAGTGTTGGGCAGGATTTATTCAAGTTGAACATACAGTAGTCTGCTTCTCTGAGGTCACGACAAACACTGACCCCTTCTCTCCTGAATCCCTGCTCCTGGGAAACGGACTCAGGTTCCCATGATCTCTGGTCACAACATCACCGCCAGCTGATCAACACAGAACCTTGTTTTATGTGTGTTCCTGTCTCAAGACACTTTATTTTATACAGTTGCTTCATTAGCATTGAACTCACAGCTCACAGCACAACATTACAATCCATTTTCATGGCCTGAAAGTCTCAGCTGTCCCACTTGATGATTTTTAAAGAAAAGCACCTTTAAATGTGTCCATATCTCTATTTCTCTATGCAAAGCTAAGCCATTACCTCAAACATATATCAAAAGAAGTAGTAAATATACTTGGCATATTTCATAACTATAATTCCAAATATATTTCCTTATTTTAATATCTGGATATAATATATGCTACAGTTAAGTATGATGATATATGATAAAAAAATTCTCAGAATCCACAACTGTGTGTATATACGTCCCCTATACACACACACGTACATACACACACTTAACATAGATCGTAGGGAGAGTATAGCTATGCTACCTTATAATGATTATTTGGGGCTTTATGTAAATATTGTAAGGTAAATATATTAAATGTTCATGTAAAACATGTTATTTAAGTTTCACATTAAATATCCATTTTAAATTAATAGCTTGTCTACTTTAAACGAATTTATTAATGAGCAATTCAAATCACCCCTCTGTGTTAATAATTTATAACTGTGGCCTCTTAGCAAAATGGCCTTATTATCTTCAGGTCCTATTTTCTCTGATTAACATAATTACTAAAGTAGAAGTTCCTTTAGTTACACGATTTTAAACTACAGAAAGACACGGTGTGGCATCCATCTTTTGTCATCCTTGCCAGCTCTCTGCTTGTAGCTGTAATTAGATACTGTGTATCAGACCAACAGGAGCATTGGTCACAGCAATAGTGCTGTTGGAATATAACGCCCATTATTAGATTCTCAGTATAATAGAATATAAAATAATTTGCAATGATTATAGTACCTGAAACAAGGCAGTGGAATTATTTAAAATTGTAAAAGAGCTACCAGTATGGGAATGTTCCTGTCTGTAGGCAAAGTTTCTCAACTCAGAATTAAATCTGATGTTCTCTTTTAAAAATGATTTCATCATTGCCTCCGAACCAGCAAAAACATTTTCCAATACCTTCGGCAGCATAGCTATTTCTCTTTTGTCCTTAGGCTCAAAGTATGGAGTTGTGTTGTTGGCTGTCTTTTTTTCTTCCCTTGCTTCAGGCATTTTGGTGATGTCTGTATTTAAATTTGCTGTCTGATGTCCTACATAAGGAATAAGTTTCTTCCTAAAGATAACTATCAACCAGTTTTAATATGACTGACATTTCAAGGTCCTGTTTTGCATTAATCAAGTATTTTAGCAGGTGTAAAGCACTGTTAGAATAAAGAAACTGAGTACAGTCTCATAATTCAATTCTAGACTTCCCATCCAGGAGTCTGCTGGATAGATACTTGAGAATAAAGCTTTTTGACATTCAGATTTAAATGGAAAGAAAATGAGAAACCAGATAAAGCAAGCCAACCAAATTAATTCCCTCTGTATTCCTCTCTGCCTTTTCAGTGGAACTCACAGAAATTCTCTCCCAGAGAAATTTGGGAGTCCCTCATGAAACAGTCCCTTTAGTGTTTTAGTGTTTACAGAATATCCACTTTTGTACTTTGTGTTCAAGCATAAAAAGACAAACCTTTTGCTGTTCTCCATCAAACCCCTACAGGTTCTCCTGGGCTCTGAAATTTTTCCATAAATGCTATTCTTTCTTCATATGAATCAAAGAAAAAAATCTACCCCACCCACACCCCTTCCTGGGAGAAGACAAACAGGCATAGATACATAGGCCAACTGTGTACTTAACTCCGTCCCCCTCGGCAGGGTCCCACATCCCTAAAGGCAGCCCCAGGGACAAATGTCCTGATCCCAAAGCTCCAGTCACTTCAGTTATATAGCATTATAACAGTTGTTGGTCAAGAAGTACTTGGTGCAGCTGATTCTCTTTATTCCCTCTCATAGTCCCCTAATAAAAAGAGCATTGACTTAGAAATCAGGAATTTGGGCCTCTGGTCCTACTTCTACCCTTGAATCATTTTGTGAGCCTGACAAGTCACCTGACCTCTAGAAATCTCAGGTTCTCCTATGTATCACAAAAGGACTGAATTAGAATGTCCTCTAAGACATCTCTTGTCCTCCACTCATGTTCCTTTTAACAACTGGATCATCCATATAAAGATTCCTTGAACAAACATTTATCAAGTGAGTGTTAGGTACTCTGCCAGTCACTTATGGATTGAACAAGTTGAACACAATATGTTCCATGAGTGAGTGTGCAAACTCTAGGGGATGCCAGAGCTGTCAACAAGCTCTAACGAGGTGTCAACAACAAGATTTGTTCACTACTGACATCAGAGCTTAGTGCCTGCCACATACTAATATTTAATAAATATTTGTCAAATGAATGAATAATATTTGAAATATGATGTGTGTGCATGCTTAGTTGTGTCCAACTCTTCACAACCCCATCATCTGTAAATATTTTAAATGATAAGTGAAAACAAGAATATTTCCATTGTATCATGCAGAACAAAGAAAATAGGGGTTCATTTTAACTTGGAGGATATATAAAGGATTTCACCAAGGAGGCAGTATTTGAATTGAGTTTAGAAGAGTGGAAAGGTTTTTGATAGAGAAGAAGGGTAAGGATGAGGATGTTCTAGACTTAAGGAAGAGCACAGAGAGACAGGAAACCAGAGACGTGAAAGTGTATGTCCACCTGGTGGCCATCAGCCTGGAGGCTGGAATCAGGTATAAAGAGGGAGGAGCATTTCAGGCAGAAGGAACAGCATGGGCAAAGACTTGGTACCGGAAAGAAACATGGTGAATGTGAAGAACTGGGAGAAGTTAAACAGAATCGCACAGTCTTAGGAAGAGTATGCTGCAGTCCATGGCGTCGCAAAGGCTTGGACACGACTTGGCAACTGAACAGCAACAACAGTACAAAATGAGACAAGAGAGGTAAATGGGGACTGGTTTATAAAGAGCCTTGTAAACCCTGTTAAGTAGTTTGAAGACGTGCTGAAAGAAGTGACATGAGCATGTTTTCAGTTTGGAAAGGCCACTCTGGCTGTACGGTGCAGAATGAACTGAGAGAACGGGCGGGGAGACCTCTTAGAGGTGGTAGTAGCAACTGTGCTTCAAAATAACCTGCATGACTGGGGAGTTAATGATCGTATTAATAGAGGTTAAACAAGGACCCAAGGGTGAGGAGGCTGGAGGGTAGTGAGACCGCCCTGTACAGAGAGATGGGTATGTATTGGGGCTAGAACTCAGCAGAAGTCATAGCTGAGAATTAAAATGTGTGAATTACTTGCATACAGGTGATGGATCTCATCCTCCTTTAAGAGCAGTAATAGGTGACAACACTCTGGGATATGGTAGAGGCAGAAGAGAAAGGGGCCAAGGATAGACCATCTACATTTTAGAGGAAACAGAGCCAGGGAAGAATATTGGAAAGATTGCTTAGGGAAATGAAGGAATGCCAGCAGAGTTCACTTGAAGCATCCACAGAGGAATGAGTTTCAAGGAGTGTCTTGAGATTTCAGTTTCTTTCTTTCTTTAGATTTAGATGGAGTATTATTATGACTATTGTCATTAGAAAGTCACTGTCATTCTGAATTATCTTAGTTTACATGTTGCTAAATTTCAAGATGATTTCATTACTTATAGAAAGACTTTTCTCCTAAGAAAAATGAAAGTCAATGGAAAAATATTTGACTAAAATTCACTTCTTAGCCATGCTTTTATGTAAATATGGTGATGCACACATGCACTGTGGGATACCATCGATCTCATATTCTACTAAGAATATATTAATCTTTTTATCAGAACCTTTATCCACTAGCTATAACATGATCATATGCAAACCTGGAACATTTTAGATATTATTTTTATCTAACAATCTTCTGTTTGCTTTAATCATTATTAAGTGGTTAAACTATATTCAATTTAAAAACCAAAGCCATTACCTTTTTTATCCTTGTGCTTCAATTTGGCCTTCCACTCAACAGGCGTTTATCAAACACGTCCTAAGGGAATGGCACTGTTGGGTGCTGGGGTACAAAGGAAACTCCTAGTAAGGTCTCCTCAAGTAACCTGTTTTCAGGTAGGCGGCCAGACTTGTATTAATAGTTAGCGAGATGAGGTGTTACAACTGCTCACAGGGCTCCTAACAAGATACCATAAGATAAACAGTAATAGGATAGAGCGAGGAAAGACTCCCGGGATCAGGGCAAGCGTTGTAGAGAAGGTGAGAGTTGAACTGAGTTTTTAAGTATGAAAATGTCCGGAGATGAGAGGGCTGGGGAGTTGGGGGAATAGAATTCCTGGTAGAGGTAATGATTTAGGTTTCTTGAACTGTCTGATTCTGTGGTGAACCAGCAGCACTTTTGCCCAGGTTAGCCTCCAACTGTGGATGAAATGGGAAAGAAGGTTAGAGTCAAAGAAAATTTGCTCTTCATTATAATAACTCACAGCCTGAAAGTGATAGCGACGAGCATCTCGTTGCTCACTGTGAGGCTCACTGTGATGAACACTGTGACGTGCAAACACTTCATGGGAACTCGCACAGTTCCCATCGCCTCCTGTCTTCGGGGGAGCTCAAAGGAGACAGTCTTCCTTTTGCCCTCTGTCAGTTTTCTTTCTTTCCATATACTATTTCATGTGAAACTATTCGAGAGCAAGTCCCTGGCACTGACAGTGTTGGTAACAATTTACATCCAGAAACTTGGACCAGGCTCATAATTCATATTCAATAGATAAATTTCAATTCCTCTCCATTCTCTCAATCCCTTTGATTTGTAGTAAATATTACTTGTCTGTTATATTCCAGGTACTTTTCCCATTATATCCTAGGTACTTTGATGATATTAATGAATAAAAAGGACAAAATCCCTGACCCAGTGGAACGTACATTTTAGCAATTGTCACAATGGTTCTGGAAAAATTGCTTCTTTTCTCCCACCGAGTTATTATTAAAATTAGGTTGCTATCTAAGAGAGTGATTTTCTTTCATGGGCCCTGGATTAGACACTGGGGCAAGAAGACATTTTTTATTTTGGGGCAAAAAGACTTTTTTGTAGCTGGGGGTTCTGTGAGGATAGACCAGTATGAGGTGGCATGTTTTCTCTAGTTTATCTTGTAAGAGATGAAAGTTTGAAGGAACTAAAAATAGAGTGGTTTCAGAGATGGATAAGTGGGTGAAGGGAGAAATATTTAAAGACAAGTTATTTGAAGCTTGCCTGGCCTTGGCTTCAGTGAGGAGAGAGAGAGAGAGAAGACAGCCACAGAATGACTAGTCATCACTTAAGCTTGGGTATACTTTAAATAGACAGAATAGAAACAGTGAAAAAGTAGAATCAACTAAACAGCAGAGAATTCTGTTATGGCATAAAAATACCCAATTATTAAAAATGCAATAAAGTTGACATAGAGTGCTTTCCATTTTACTATTTTTATAGCTCTTTCATTTGTTATTTTACAGATGCTGTGCCTGTTCCCTCAGAAAAAAGCCCATCTCTGCAGACAAATGTGAGTCTGGACAAGAACTTGGACAGTACCATTACAAAGACCGTCACAGGAAACCCTCTGCAAATGCCTTTAGAAAAGCAGCCAGCTGCAAAAAGCTGTGACACGTTGACGACTTTACCGGCACACTGGCCATCTAGTCAAGAAGAGTTCATTGGCCCTCATTTAAGGACATCAAAGTCGGATTCTGCTTTCCGTAACCAGGCCTCCGTGGAGACACTGTATGTATCTCCCTCATTCACAACATTTGACCCAATGAAAGAGACTGTAATCAGTAAGGGTCATCAGAAAGCAACACAGTCCGGCCTGGTTCCAATGGAGGATGAAAATCTCAAGACCTTAGCCACATGGGGTGAGTCTACAAGAAACCCCTCTTTTGAAGTACTCTTCTTTTGCTTTTCTCTGCCTTCTGTCTCCTGGTTTATTGCCTTCTCTTATTCTCCACCCGTTGGTATGAAGAGAGGTACTTCTGAGTTGGGAAAGTGCCCCTTTTAAAAAGGGCTAATAGCAGATCATCATCATGGTTACATGTGCTTGAGTGAAGCTCAAGGCAATGGCACCCCACTCCAGTACTCTTGCCTGGAAAATCCCACAGACGGAGGAGCCTGGTAGGCTCCAGTCCATGGGGTCGCTAAGAGTCAGGCACGACTGAGCGACTTCACTTTCACTTTTCACTTTAATGCATTAGAGAAGGAAATGGCAACCCACTCCAGTATTCTTGCCTGGAGAATCCTAGGACAGAGGAGCCTGGTATCCTGCCATCTATGGGCTCACACAGAGTCGGACACAACTGAAGCAACTTAGCAGCAGTAGCAGCAGCATTAAATTAGAGAGAACTAGCATTAAATACGGAGAAGGCAGTGGCACCCCACTCCAGTACTCTTGCCTGGAAAATCCCATGGATGGAGGAGCCCGGTGGGCTGCCATCCATGGGGTTGCTAAGAGTCGGACACGACTGAGCAACTTCACTTTCACTTTTCACTTTCATGCATTGGAGAAGGAACTGGCAACCCACTCCATTGTTCTTGCCTGGAGAATCCCAGGGACGGGGGAGCCTGGTGGGCTGCTGTCTGGGTTGCACAGAGTCGGACACGACTGAAGCAACTTAGCAGCAGCAGCATTAAATAAGAGCTTCCTGTCAAACATTTAGGTTACTTATTTAAAATCTATATGAGAGAAAGTATTAGTGTGTATATTGGTGTGTATGCATACACATACGTCCATATGGGTATGTATGTGTGTGTTTTCCCTTTTTTAAAAGAGCTGTGTACTGATTACAAAAAGGGGGCAGTGGGAGTAGAGAATCGCTTCCCTCTTCTGTCTTACAAAACACTGAGAGGGTTGCAGTATTGTTAGATGGGTTGATAGAGGATAAAGCCAGCTGAGATCCCAGGTCATTGGCTGTCAGTTGTTAAATCCTACATTTCATAGTTTATACTTTCTTCTTAGAGTTAATTAGTAAAAGAATAACCCATTTGCTGGTACATACCCCTGGTGGCTCAGATAGCCCTGGAGAACAGAATGGCTACCCATTCCAGTATTCTTACATGGAGAATTCCATGGACAGAGGAGCCTGGCCAGCTACAGTCCTCAGAGTCTCAAAGAGTCAGACACGACTGAGTGACTAACACTTTCACTTTTTTTTCATTTCAAAGACTAAGTAGTTTATTGATTCTCATGTGTAATAATGCTTACTAACTCATAAATATAATTTTTTAAATATGAACTTTTAAAATATAAATCCTTTAAACTGCCTCAAATTCAGGTCAGAAGTACAATATAAATACAAACAATGGAAGCCAAAATTGTTTGAGGTTAAAGAAACTTACCTTAATGCTAGTAAGGTCAGTGACTAGTAAGAGATTCTTCTTACTGCTCTTCCCAGAATTTTTTTTTAATTGAGTACCTAAAAATAAAACTAATTCTTAGTTTTGTCACAAAATTAACTTTTCTGCTGAGACTACTGATGGAGAAACCAATTAGTACTGGTTACAATAGCCAGTGCATGTTATGATTAGCTCATGTGCATGCTGTCCCCTGGGAAGCTGTTACTTTGGTCCATTTCTTCCACAAATACCACAAAAAGAAAACAGAATACTTTTGGTCATAGCTTGTATATCAAGTATATTTACTTATGAAAAATTACAAGAGGTTCCTCTAAAACCAGTTAGCAAGGAAGACTTTTTCTCCTACTTACAATGAAGTAGATAGCATTAGTCTAATCCTCCACCAACAATATTGGTTAAAGCTGGAAAACTATTCGAAATCATTATAAAACAATGAAGGTAGAAAACGCCTGATGGTCAGGCTCCTAGGGGAAAGGATTGTGATAATGTGATGCAATAAGTAGTGTATATTTGGTCTTCACGCCTGGTTCCTAGCACGGAGCTTCTGAAACCCTTGTCATTTTCCCGAGTGATGAGAGAGAAAGAGGCATTTTCTGTTATTCATCATAAACAGAATGTTTGTGTTTCAACTCCATCCCCGACCTCTGGGGAGAGGAGAAGGAATGGCCAATGATTTGATCAATCAGAAGCCAATGGGGACTTCCCTGGTGGTCCAGTGGATAAGACTCCATGCTCAGGGAACTATTAATAAGATCCCACATATTCCAACTAAGCCCACATGTGCAGCTACTGAACCCATATGCCCTAGAAGCCTACACCACAGTTAGAGAAGCCCACATGCTCCAATGAAGACCCAGTGCAGCCAAAACAAATAATAAATGCTTTTCAAAAAAGAGCAAGCAGGTGACAGTGATGGATAGTTTAAAAAAAATCAGGGGCCAATAATTTGATCAGTCATGCCTATGTAATGGAACCTCTGTAAAAACCGTGGACCATGAGGTTGAGAGGGCTTCCAGGTTGGTGAGCTCATGAACATTCTGGGAGGACGACTGCCCAGAGAAGGCACGGCAGCTCTGTGTCCCTTCCCCATACCTTGCTCCGTGCATTTCTTCCATTTGGTTGTTCCTTTATAATAAACCAGTCATAGTAAGTAAAGCAAGGTCCTGAGTTTTGTGAGCCAGTCTAGCAAATTATCAAACCCAAAGAGGGAACCGTGAGATTCTTCAATTTATAGCCAGCACATCAGAAATAGAGGAGGCCTGGACCTGCAGCTGGCATCTGAGTAGTGTCTCAGTTTTCTGCCCCTTACCTGTTTGCCTGCTAGCACAGCAGGGTGATGGAAGCCAAGGAAACACGAGAGGCCTGGGCCTTCTGCTATCTCACTGAGCTTGGGAGGTAGGGTTGGAGTTTGGGGCTTCCAAGGTGTCAGGGACTTAAGGGGCCAATATTTCAGACGGGAGGGAATCACGGAGAAAAAGTCCACAAGTCTTTGTGTAATTTCTTACTGTTACTTTTGCCTGCTGCTAAACTGCTCGGGTTTTGGATAAGGTGCCAAGAAACTAAATGGGAAGAAGCCAAGAAGCTAACCAGAGATTCTGATAGTCTTGTGGTGCTAAGAAGACGGAGGTTGGAGTTTAGAATATGCAGAATTGTAGGGGCTATGGTAAATACGCAGTCCTTTCAGCTGGGCCCTCTAAAAGGCTACACCCTATGCATCAGAGGTACATTCAAGGAGTAAGGACAGCCTGGAAATAGAACAGCCCTCCCAAATGCTGAAACCCAGCTTCAGCTAGAGCAAAGTATCTGAAGACAATGAAATCCTTTCTTGAGTGGTGCTACAATTTTTCATGCATAAGGTTTGGCATTCACCAAAAAATTACCAGGCATACCAGGAAATGAACAAATGACCAGAAATACAGGATAAAATAAACAACAGAAACAGACTCATAAATAATCTAGATACTGAAGTTATAAGATACATACTTAAAAATAATTATGATTAATATATGTAAAAAAAAAAAGAAAAGATGGGGGAATTTCATCGGAATAGAATATTGCTATCTATAAAAAGGAGTCAAGCGAATTCCTGAATTCCAAAGCAGAAAAATAATTAGCTGATAATTAGCTGAAATTAAGACCTTGAGGATACTATTCTGTTCATAAAGGTTGAGGTGTCAAAAGAGAGAGCTCAGTACTGGCAACAAAGTGGAAAAGTTACAAGGGAAACCCTGAAAGGGAGGGAGACTCAGAAGGAGTCTCATATTCCATTTGTGAACTCTGCCCAAATTCTTGACCAATAAGACACACATTCTACTTTTCTATAAAAAGCATCACTGGAGCCGACCCCGGCTGCCTGGGCCTCACCTACCTGCAGCTTTGCCCCATGCCCTCCACAGTCAAGACTGGCCCCCGGGGCAGGCCCACCCTGTGCCCTGCTGGGTGCCCGATGGCTTTGGCGTGGGGTTTGGACTGTCCTCCCGCTGAATGAAGAGGGTGGAGCAGTTATTCTGCATGGAGTAAATGGTCCCAAGTACAGCTGTGGGGAGAAGGCAATGGCACCCCACTCCAATACTCCTGCCTGGAAAATCCATGGACAGAGGAGCCTGGTAGGCTGCAGTCCGTGGGTCGCTAAGAGTCGGGCACGACTGAGCGACTTCACTTTCACTTTTCACTTTCATGCATTGGAGAAGGAACTGGCAACCCACTCAGTGTTCTTGCCTGGAGAATCCCAGGGGTGGGGAAGTCTGGTGGGCTGCCATCTATGGGGTCGCACAGAGTCGGATACAACTGAAGCGACTTAGCAGCAGCAGCAGCAGAGCTGTGTTAACTCCTGACCCCGCTACAGCCCCACTCTCAGAATCGGGTTCTCGCTTCAACACAGTAAAAACCATGGTGAGACTCTTCTGCACCCCCTGTTCCATTCTCATGGTCTGGAACAGGCCCAGCCCTGGAGGCTGCTGTGGGGGAAGGCTCCCCCCGGCACCTGGATGTTCCTGAAGGCCCCTGTGGTCTGTGGAGCCGATCCCTGGTAAGTTGGTCCTTTTGGGCAGCACTTGATGACCCAGCCTTGAGAGATGCTCTTGTCCAGCTCCATGATGGCCTGGGCCGAGCTCTCAGTGGCAAACTCTACTATGTAGGCATAGCCCTTGAGGGTGTCCAGAGAACTTGCCACCCAGGATGGGGACCCAGTGGATCTCACCACAGTGGTTGAAGCCATAATATATGTCTAGGGGAAGACCCCAGTGAATCGTGGGGGAGGGGGAGAAGATAGCACTGCTGCTGCTGCTGCTGCTGCTAAGTCGCTTCAGTCGTGTCCGACTCTGTGCGACCCCATAGACGGAAGCTCACCAGGCTCCCCCGTCCCTGGGATTCTCCAGGCAAGAACACTGGAGTGGGCTGCCATTTCCTTCTCCAATGCATGAAAGTGAAAAGGGAAAGTGAAGTTGCTCAGTCGTGTCCAACTCTTAGCGACCCCATGGACTGGAGCCTACCAGGCTCCTCCGTCCATGGGATTTTCCAGGCGAAAGTACTGGGGTGGGGTGCCATTGCCCTCCCCGGAAGATAGCACTAGAAATTATAAATATGTGGGTAAATAGAAAATGCCATATATTTTATTTTAAATTTTAGTGTTGAAAGCGTCGTTGTTGTTCAGTTGTTAAATTGTGTCTGACTCTATGAGTCACCATGGACTGCAGCGTGCCAGGCTTCCCCGTCTTTCACTGTCTACTGGAATTTGCTCAGATTCACATCCATTGAGTCAGTGATGCTATCTCACCATCTCTTACTCTGCTGCCCCTTCTCCTTTTGCCTTCAATCTTTCTCAGCATCAGAGTCTTTTCCAATGAGTCGGCTGAAGGAAAAGATTTGAGGTGAGAGATAGAGACAAGAGCTGGTGAGCAAGGTAGGGGGAAAGATCCTGAGACGTAGGGCGATATGGGGAAAGCAGACTAAAATCCAGACCAGAAAGAGAGTCACCTCGTGCTGAGAACCCATGAGGAAGGAGGAGAAAGGCTGTACCGGATGTGAGGAAAGGGTCTTATTGCTCTTAATAATTTAATGTACTGAACATTCATGGGCTGTACTCTGTATGTCATGGCCTCCGTATCTTACTGTCTGGGGTCACCTGCCAAGCCTGAGGGTTTGGAGTGGTTTCGTTTTTTCCATGAAGAAACTGGAAAAAATTAGAACAGCCACTGCAGAGAATGGAAGAAGGAGCTGCTGAGACTCTGAGAAGATGGAGGAGCAGTCATTTGTAGCGGTCCAGTTTTTCAGGTCTGGGCTTTTTTTTTTTTTTTTTTTCCTGTGCTGAGCATCCCAGGGATAGAAATGAAAAAGGCAGATATTTAAATTGAAATAGGCCTAAGACAGGGATTGACCAACTTTCAGCCTGGACCAAATCTGGCCCACTGCCTGTTTTTGTAAATAAAAGTTTTATTGGAAAACAACCATACTACTTGGCTCACATATTGTCTTTGGCTGCTTTTGTGCCACATCAGCAGAGCTGAGTAGTTCAAACAGAGACCGTATGAACCACAAATCCTAAAAGATCTCCTATCTTGTCCTTGTATCAAAGTTTTGCTGACTCCTGAATTAGGAATTAGTAGCAAGGAGACGTCTCTGATGGTCCAGTGGTTAAGACTTCATTGCGGGGGGTCACAGTTTCGATTCCCTGGTTGGGGAACTAGGATCCTGCATACCACCCAGTGAGGCCAAAGAAAGAAATTAGCAGCAAGTAAGGTACCTTGGACTGCAAGGAGATCCAACCAGTCCATTCTAAAGGAGATCAGCCCTGGGTGTTCTTTGGAAGGAATGATGCTAAAGCTGAAACTCCAGTACTTTGGCCACCTCATGAGAAGAGTTGACTCATTGGAAAAGACTCTGATGCTGGGAGGGATTGGGGGCAGGAGGAAAAGGGGACGACAGAGGATCAGATGGCTGGATGGCATCACCGACTCGATAGACGTGAGTTTGAGTGAACTCCGGGAGATGGTAATGGACAGGGAGGCCTGGCGTGCTGCGATTCATGGGGTTGCAAAGAGTCGGACACGACTGAGTGACTGAACTGAAATGAACTGAAGGCAAAAGACATTCAGCAAGAGAGTAGCCAGAAAATGGCTAAAGTGATGGATCCTGGATTCTAGACTGGTTTAAGAAAGGAGCCAGAACCAAGAGGACACTGATAGAAAATAGAAAGATCATTGCATCTATGGTCTCATTGCATCAGTGAGGCCAAAGTGTAGATGTATAAAAAGGAATGTAAAAGGAATCTATAGAGCTGGAAGTAACGGAGAAGAAAAAGTAATCTTGGAAAACAAGGTTTCAAAGTAAGGCAGTTGTGAGTGATGACATTCTAGGGAATACTCAGAGGAATGGCTGAAGGTCATTGTGGTTGAGGAATTCAAGAAATGATGAGACTAAATGGATGCTAGTCTCCATGGATACTGGGTGGTGGAGGATAACAAACAGTATCTTTTTTCTGGTTTTCATTTAAGTGTTTGTTTATAGGAAGGGTCCAAATCCAATGTCATAAAACTCTTTGGAGATAATGAACTGGACAAATTAAAAAAATACTTGTATATTTTAGTGGTTCTCAGATACCAGGGAGACTATCTAAGGCAGCCAGCTTTAATATCTTTACTGAACGAGAGGAATGAATTTGCTGCAGCAACATCCTTTGACCTTCTGATGCTCAATACCTCTGTTCTGAGAACAGCCCATTCCCTCTGCTCCTCTGCTTATTTGTCTGGAGCTCAAACTGTTGTTTTAGGTCATTAGTTTATCATGCACTAAAAAGGAAGAAGGAGCTAGTACATACTTAGAAGCCAATTTGGTGGCAGGCAGCTTTCCGTATAGTCTTATAAGCCACAGTCAGGGTGAGTGTGTTAGACGCACTGGATTTTACTTTCTAATTTTGGGGAGGAAAAAATTATCTGTACTTTGTCTTGTTGAGATAGCGGTGACCATTCTCACTGGCTTCCTCCTTTCTGCCTCATTTGGTTCCTTTTTTTTTCCCCCCTCTGGATTTCAGCAGTAGTTGCTTGTTGTAGCTATTTTTCAGTTCACCTTTGCTAGGAAAAGAAACTAAAGTGGCACACACGCCAAAGACTCATTTACAATGCCTTTTTCTTTTTGCCTGTAAAAGCCTTTGGAGTTAGAACGATTAACAGTGTCCTTGAAGCAGTGGGGGAAATGATAGAAAGCAGCTCTACAGACCATCCCAGCTAACACTGGTGAGCTGGTGGTCAGTGTGGTCCGCAAGCGCCATGTAGAGAAGAGCATTGATGAGAGAGGGAAGTCCCAGCCAGGGTGCTCCCGCCCCCTAGACAGGGCCCCAGCAACCCTTCCAACTGTGCAGCTCCTGCCTGCTCTTGTGCAGACAGAAAGATGCACCGATTTGATTTTTTTAATTTAATGAACCATATTTATACTTCATAAGCAAGTGAGAAAACTCATCTTTAATCCAATAATCCAATTTTCCCAATAAAAATCCATCGTAAGTGATTTATAACTACTTATAATAAGGGGCAAACTTACTAGCATTTCTCTCTAGCTCTGTGTTACTCCTAAATCTGGTTATTTTGTGTAGCTTATTTATAATAATGATACTAAAAATAAAATTTCAGATATGGCAGCTTTTAAAAATTGAGATCTAATTCCTGTACCATAGAATGCACCCTTTGAAAATGGACAGTGTAGTGGTTTTTCAGTGTATTCTCAGAGTTGTACAGTCATCACTACTAATGCCAGAGCATTTCCATTACCCTCAAAAGTTCTGTACACACGAGCAGTCGCTCTCCGCCCCCTTTATCCCAGGCCCTGGTAGCCACTGTCTACTTTCTGTCTCTATGGATTTACCTTTTCTGGACATTTCAAGTGATGGATTCATGCAACATGAGGCCTTTTGTGATTAATTTCTTTCACTGAGCATCATGTTTTCAAAGTTTATCCACAATGTAGCATAAATCAGTAAGTCATTCCTTTTTATGGCTGGATAATATTCCAATGTGTAGATAAACACATTTTCTTTATCATAATCAGTTCACAGGCGTTTGGGTTGTTTCCACTTTTTGGCAGTTATGAATAATTCTGTTACAAAGAATTTTGTAAATGTTTCATTTTTTAGCCATAGAACAAAATCAGGAGAGTATAATTCCTGCGAGTAGGTAACTTGACAGCCATTCTATATTAGTGAGGAAAACTGAAAGAGATGAATTGGAGAATGAGAAAAAGAAAAAAATCCCTCTCTTGTACCGTGAACTGTTTACCAAGGACCAGCTGCTAGCAGAAAAACTTACATTTACTGCTAAAGATAACTTTAAATATTTCCAGACGTGTATTTGTTATCTTATTTTTTTCAACCCAGTACTTCCAAATGCTTTTTAAGTTTAAAATTGTAGTATAATAATTAACAGTGTGTGCATGCTAAGTCGCTTCAATCGTGTCCTACTCTTTGTGACCCTAATTAACAGATCCAGTGTTACTTGCGAGTATAAAAAATTAGAGATAACACATCAGCGTTTGGAAAAATTCTGTCAGTGCTATCTTCAAGCAAGTCTGGCATTCATTAGCATGCCTGTATCACACAATGAGACTTTTAAATCCAGCCATTTGCTGCAGCTGATTTGCAATACTTGCTGCATTTCAGCTCTGGGGGGTCAACTGTACGAAGAGGATGCTCGTTAAAAACCTCTGCAGTGAGCCAGAGAAGGGTCACTAAACGGGGAGGAGATGCGCCCCGAGGCGCAGTGTGCAGTGGCTGGTACAGCTGCAGTGTGTTTGGAAACAAAAGTAAATTGGCGTGCAGCAATTAGAGATGAAGTGGGTTCTTATGAGCAGAAGCATCAAGCAGCCTATGAATCAAAGCTGCAGAACTATAAACAGTGAGAAGCTGTTTACTCAGCAGTTGTGGCTATACAACAGGAGAAAGGTGGGCATACAGCAAAAAGCAGTGATTCTCTGACCAGAGCACGTAGCAGAAACAACTGCAGGTTTGTTCAAACCTAGTTTTCTGAACCCCAGCCCCCAGTGTCTGATTCAGCTGGTCTGGGGTGGGGCCCTAGAACTTCATTTTAACAAATTCCCAGGTGATGCTGCTGCTCTTTCAGGAACCACACTTTAAGAAACACTGGCTTCCCTGGTGGCTCAGCTGGTAAAGAATCTGCCTGCAGTGTGGGAGACCTAGGTTCAATCCCTGGGTTGGGAAGATCCCCTGGAGAAGGGAAAGGCTACCCACTCCAGTATTCTAGCCTGGAGAATTCCATGGACTGTATAGTTCATGGGGTCCCAAGCGTCAAACACAACTGAGCAACTTTCAGTTTCAGCATAAAACTGAAGCCAGGTATTCATCATGTCACACGTGTGTGCCTACCGTAACTGTGTTATCTTTAAATATATTTGTTGTTGTTCAGTCGCTAAGTCGTGTCCAACTTTTTGCAATCTCATGGACTGCAGCACGCCAGGCCTCCCTGTCCCTCACCATCTCCTGGAGTTCACCCAAGTTCATGTCCATCAAGTCAATGATGCCATCCAACCATCTCATCCTCTGCTGCCCTCTTCTCCTCCTGCCCTCAATCTTTCCCAGAGTCAGAATCTTTTCCAATAAATCAGCTCTTCATATCAGGTGGCCAAAATATTGGAGCTTCAGCATCAGCCCTTCCAGTGAGTATTCAGGGTTGATAACCCTTAGGATTGACTGGTTTGATCTCCATGCTGCCCAAGGGACTCTCAAGAGTTTTCTCCAAATCACAATTCAAAAGCTTTAGCATTCAGCCTTCTTTATGATCTAGCTCTCACATCCGTACATGGCTACTGGAGAGACCATAGCTTTGACTATGTGAACCTTTGTTGGCAAAGTGATGTCTTTGCTTTTTCATACTCCGTCTAGGTTTGTCATAGCCTTCCTTCCAAAAAGGAAGTGTCTTCTAATTTCATGGCTGCAGTCACCATTCACAATGATTTTGGAACCCAAGAAAAGAAAATTCGTATCATCTCAATTCCAAAGAAGGGCAATGCTAAAGAATGTTCAAACTACCAGACACTTGTGCTCACTTTCCATGCTAGTAAGGTTGTGCTCACAATCCTTCAAGTTAGGCTTCAACAGTACTTGAATCGAGAACTTACAGATGTACAATCTGGGTTTAGAACAGGCAGAGGAACCAGAGATCTTTAAATATATAAGATAACATTATACTAACATTTGACTGAAATATTATTTTCCTCCTAGCCTTCTTAAATCTTCCTTATGAAATCATTCTTTCTGACCAGAGTGAACTATTTCTAAAATAGTTTCTTAGTACTTTAACATATGTGGTTTGGGTCCTAGAATCTTAGAATCTCACCAAGGATATATAGTTCTGTCAGCTGATGCCTTGATCTTGCCTGAAATGTTCCTGCCAAATGGTCGCTCAGGCTGTGCATGAGCTCCGTAAGTGTTAAGAACCTCACCGCTTCCCAAAGCAGCGCATGTCATGTGTGGGAAACCACAACTATTTAAACGTTTTCATTTTTCAACTGGACTGAAATCGCTTTTCTTGTTACTTTCTCCTGCTAACCGCAGTTCCAACTTGTACACAATATGAGAAATGGAAGATAAATATTACTAAGATTTTCTGACTGTTTTCAATTAACTAAATATAGCCTCCTACCCTTTGTCTTCCTATCTATTTTGGGGTAAAGATTTGCATATCCATCACCCCTTCTACATCCCTCACCATCCTGGTTGCCTGCCTTCTCAACTTTATATCTAGAATTTAACATAATTCTCTAATAGAGTAAAAATAATTATAATATACTAGAATGGTGTGGATGTAGAGCTTAGTGGATTAGATTATATGCTTTAACATCAGAGACTTGAATTTGAGTCTCATCTCTACCCCTTTTTAGCCTTGTGATCTTGGGAAAGTTTCTTTGCTTCTTTGAGATGCCTTTGCCTCATGTTTTAAATGGGATTATGAAGCCTATTCCACAGGTTGTTATTGGAGTGTGGTGCTAAAATAGAATTCGAAAATAGCTATTTGAAAAGCAATTTAAATCCTTAGACTTTTCCTCCTTGTCAAACAGATGAACAGTTGCCCTGAATATTCAACCAACTCTCACAACCTCTGGCAGAAGTCTAGAGATGTGTTTTCTGGAGAAGGTACATGGAGGGTCTCTGAAGTGAGATGCTAGCCACTGGAGAACGTGTTACTCTAGCCTGAGAATAGACCAAGAAAGACAAGGATCCAGGATATACTGATGGAAAATAGGAGCGTGGCATAGAGACGTGTCCAGTGATAGCTGTGAGTGCAGCCCAGAGAGTTGCAGAGTGACTCAGGACACGCATATATAGAGGCTTCTGTCACTGGCAGGATGGTAACCACATACCCTCTTTTTAATCCAAGGATAGAATGTTGGATAAGCCTGACCTGGATTCTTAAGTGCGCTTGTCCTGTCTTGACCGTTTGTTAATGAAGTTCCTACTTTCCTTTTTGTGTCCTGCTGCTGCACCAGCTGAGAATACTCATTTCATCCCCTTAAAGTTTTGTGATTGGAATTCTTTCCTGAGAACTGGAGCTAGGCACCAGGTGGCTTTGAAGCCAAAAATAGAAGCTGTCTGCCCTGGCCACATTTTTAGACAAGAGGTCCAATTTAGTTTAGAATGACATGAATATGTAAAATAAATAAAATAAGAAAGAAAGATAAGTCTTATGTGCTAAGTGGTAAGCATTAATCTTTCTCTTCTATGACTTATAGTGAATAAGTTTTGTTTTTTTTATTATTTTATTCTCAAATTATTCTCACTGTTATTTTATTTACTTTTAGTTTTTGGCCATGCCTCGTGGCGTGTGGGATCTTAGTTCCCAGAGCAGGGGTCAAACCCATGCCCGCTTGCACTGGAAGCACAGAGTCTTAATCACTGGACTGCCAGGGAATTGCCAATTAAAAAAAATTTTTAAGTAGTAAGTCCAAAGTTAATTTCAAAGACTTTGGCACTGGAATTTGACAACTTGTATCACCTTTTAGGCATGCGTGTTCAGTCACATCAGTCGTGTCTGACTCTTTGCAACCCCATGGACTATAGCCACCAGACTCTGTGTCTATGGAATTTTCCAGGCAAGAATACTGGAGTGGGTTGCCATTTCCCAACCCAGGGATTGAACCAATGGCTCCTGCATTGGCAGGCAGATTACCACTGAGCCATCTGGGAAGCCCACCTAAGGCATAAATGAATAAAAATAGACATTCCAAGGAGACAAGAAAATGATCTATGTCCAGGAAAGTTTGGAAAACACTTTAATAAATTATAGGTGGCCTTTGAATACATGGGTTCAAACTGCATGAGTCTACTTATAGATGATTTTTTTTCAGTGAATACATAGTACAGTACTGTACAACCTGAGGTTGAATCTGCTGATTTGGAACTGCAGATATGGTGGGCCAACTGTAAAGTTATATGGGGGTCTCTGAATGTGGGGCAGGCCATCACCTCAACCCCCATGTTGTTCAAGGGTCAACTGTACTGTGGATTTCTCAGAACCTTGAATATGCTAACGGATATTGTTAATCTCCTAGTGGGAGGCACAGTGTGCAGTTGGCCAGTCTTATTTGACTTTGAAACCCAGTTGTCACAAAGCATCTTTTTACATCTTAAGGGACACAGTGTTCCCCATAATGGTTTGGGAAATAATGATTTAGAATAAATTGTGAAAGAAGAGATTTAATGACTTTTGCCTGAAGGGAAGTTAAAAATGTTATCAAATCTTTAATTTTATGGAAAATAGGCTTAGAATGCTTTTCATTTTATTTGTAGTTTCTTGGTGGAAAAAAAAATTATATACAAGTGCTAAAGTGTCCTGGATCTCTGATGGGTTGGACTCAGCCTTAACTGTATTTGACTATTGAGAGAAAAAGATGAGTTTTGTAACTCTGAGGTGCTTATAGTTGGTTGTTCATTTTGCCATAATATTTTCTGTTAAAAACAAAAGAAAGAAGGAATCTAAGTTACAGGTTTCTTAGACTTTCTGCTTTAAATGTCAACTTAAAATTCTGGCAGTGAGTAGAAGAGGGTGTGATATTCTACTTTTCTGCTCTCTGATAAGTGTAGTGTAAAAATATATTGGGCAAAGTTTGAGAGTCAAGATGAATATTGATATTTCTATTTAAGTTCCTTTTCTATGGTATTATTGATGTATCATACATCTTTAGATTTTCTCTGTTTCCTGCTTTGGTTTTATTTGGGCCTATTGTGACTCTTTAACAAATAAAATTCTAAGTAGTTTATGCTGAGACCAGATAGAATCTGACATTATAAAATTATGTAAGCTATTACTCTTATTTGTATGTTGCCTAATCTTTGTCTTTTCATTTATACATTTTAGTTTCAACTGCCTCTGACGGAACATTCTCCTTTTCTACTTTATCTGTGTCATCCCCTGATTCAGCCTCTCCAGTGAAGTCTGTTCATCCCTTACCCCCGGTTTTGGCCGGACCTTCCTTTTGGACTTTGTCCCGTCAACAATCTTCTTCTGCCTCTGTTAAACATATAGATAAGACAGCCAGGATTCATCACCCTTTCGCTCCTAGGAGTCCATTGTCCTCCATTGAAAAAGAAAATGACCACCTCAACCTACTGGAAATTCTTCCAGACAGCTCTGGTTCTGCCAAAGAGAAGATAAGTTCTATTTCTAGCAGTAATTGGGTAGCGTTTTCCACTCAGAATGTAGACCATTTCACCTCTATGTCCTGCTCTAGTTCTCAGGCAACCAAAGACCTGTCTAGGGAGCCTGAAGCAGACAATTCCACTAATGTTCTTCTCGGGGAGGTAAAAAATGCCATAGTCACGTTGCACGAAGACCTGAGCATGGTAATACGAGAGCTTAATGTCATCAGCAGCCGTCTGGTGAGCATGTGTGGCTCCAGTCCACAAATAAGCCAGTCTCTGCAGTTTCCCCAGTATTCTGAGGTGGGCTCAGATCAAGTCTAATTATCTCAGTAGCTATTTCTGATAGAACACAAAACATTTTATAGATTCGCATACTGTGCAAAAATAGAATGATAGTTTGATTTTTCTTTGTCAGGTTTATTAAACAAGTATACGTCAAACCAATAAATTCGTCTGGATGGTTTATTTTTTAAAGAGAAAAAGAATCACCTTTGATAATATTTTCAGGTTTAAATATTAGTTCATTTGAAACTGAAGAGAATTTCATTCCTCTATGCTCTGTACTTTACCTCAAAATAACATTGAGCAGTAGTGAAAGTTGTGGTAATACTTCAAACAGCGTATGACTATTCCAGAGTTCCTGGATAAGTTGGCAGTAAGAAGCCTCTCAGTTTTCCATCAGTATGGAGCTTCACTGTTAACAAGCCTTTGCCTTGTCTCAGGAGAATTGAGTCTGGGGTATATATTTCACATCTTTTCATGTCACCTTTCAGGTTCTGCAAAAAAGGGCCAAAAATCTTTCCCTTCTTGTGGATGCCACAGTTGGTTGCGAGTTAAGTTGCGATAAGTAGGAGATGAAACAGGTGGGGTTTTGTTGTATTTGTTGTTGTTAAAGTACATGCAAAGTGAATTTAAATGTGTACCTTTTTCTTGTATTTTGGAAAATAAATTTGGTGTTTTTAGTCTTTTATGTATCTTTTTTAATTCTTTAAGACAACTTTTTAAATAGAACTGTCTCAATTATTTATGGGGCAAATGATCTGGTTTGGGGATTACAGACCAGTGATTCTCAATCCTGCTGCAGATTAGAGTCACCAGAGAAGCTTTTGTTTTGTTTCATATGTATTTGAAAGAGCAATGTAAAGGGCTCCACGTACCCATTGTTCAGTCTCAACAATTACTAACCAAAGGCTAAAATAATCTCTGATAATTTTGAAGAAATATGAGACATTTAAAAAAGTATTCTAATGCTCTGGGTGCTGCTCCCAAATCAAAACTGATTTTCATCATGCACACTGGGTTAAGAACTAGAGGACACTGTTAGTGCAGGAACATGGGGTGAGGAAATAAGCCAGTCGGAAGGCTGTTGAAGTTATCCAGATAAGAGCTGGATATGGCTCAAGCCAGTGTCAGCACAGTAAAGGTAAATAAGAAGTGATTCATTTAGGGATTTGCTGATGAGTTGGATAAAATGTGTGAAAGAGAAGAGTCAAGGATGAACCCAAAGGTATTGGACTGAGCAACTAAAATTCAAGATGAAGTTGCCATCAACTAAGATAAGGAAGGTTGCAGATAGAAAAACATTTAGGGACTTCCCTGGCGATCCAGTCATTCAGACTCTGCCCTTCCACTACAGAGGGCTTGGATGGATTCACTCTCTGATCAGGGAACTAAGATCCCACATGCTGTGTGGTGTGGCCAAAAAATACAGGTCTGTCTAGTCAAGGCTATGGTTTTTCCAGTAGTCATATATGGTTGTGAGAGTTGGACTATAAAGAAAGCTGAGCTCCAAAGAACTGATGCTTTTGAACTGTGGTGTTGGAGACTCCGACTCTTGAGAGTCCCTTGGACTGCAAGGAGATCCAACCAGTCCATCTTAAAGGAAATCAATCCTGAATATTCATTGGAAGGACTGATGTTCAATCTGAAACTCCAATACTTTGGCCACCGGATGTGAAGAGCTGATTCACTTGAAAAGACCCTGATGCTGGGAAAGATTGAGGGCAGGAGGAGAAGGGGACGACAGAGGATGAGATGGTTGGATGGCATCATCAACTCAATGGACATGAGTCTGAGTAAACTCCGGGAGTTGGTGATGGACAGGGAGGCCTGGCATGCTGCAGTCCATTGAGTCACAAAGAGTCAGACATGACTAAGCAACTGAACTGAACTGAACTGAATTAATTTTTTTTAATTTAATTTAAGGCATCCATTTTTAAAAATTTCAGATGTCTATTAGATAACCAAGTAGAGATATCAGGTAAACAATTGGATAGAAGAGTGAGCTTGAGAGAGATCTAGATTGAAATGGAGGCTAGTAAGTGATTTTTATTTAAAGTTATGAGACTAGATGAAATTACCAAAGGAGTCAGTGTGATAGTGGAAAGAAGTTGAAGGCCTGAGCCCTGAGGCATTCTAACATAAGATCAGGAAGAAGCTGGGAAACTAAGGAAGGAAGTTGAGAAACAGGCACCACTGAGGTAGGAACAAAACAATATTGTCTGTGGCATTTGGAATACAAAAGAGTTTTTCTCTTCTTGGCCCTTTTCTATATATATTACAGAAGCATCTTGTCAAGTTCTTTCCAGAGCCCTATTCAATTTTGAATAAAGTTGCATTAACTCTATTAATCAATTTGGAGAAATTTTTACAAATTTAATCTTCCAATCCATGAACATAGTATATCTCTAAAACCTCTGTCCATATAGATGTTCTCTTCATGTTTTTCAATAAGCTCATTATTTTCCCCCAGAAGGCTTCTATTTCTTTTTTTAAAGACTTAATTCTTTGTTCTTCATATTTTTGTGCTATTTAAGTGCTACTGTTTTACCAGTTTTATTTGTAATTTTAGAAGAGTTTATAGAAACATTCAGTGTACAGTCATACGTTGCACATCCATATAGCCTTTATTCAGGTTCACTAGTTGTTAACATGCTGCTGCTATATTTGCCTTACCTCCCTCTCTTGCTAAACACATCTGTGTCTATATACACATTATATAGATAAACACAGACATTTTGCTGAGCTATTTGAAAATAAATTTCAGATATCATGACACTTCACAGCAGAATGTTTCAGCATACTTATTGAATGAATCAGGGTGATTATTTCCCAACCTACCTTTAAGTTAACGAATTCTATCTTCAGCTATATATAATTTGTTGTTAAATCTTCATTTAGTTTTTAACTCAGCTACTGTATTTTCCATTTCTATAATTCTACTTGGTTCTTGTATTCCAAGGCCAAATTTGCCTGTTACCCCAGGTGTTTCTTGACTTCCTACTTTTGCATTCCAGTCCCCTATAATGAAAAGGAGAAATATCAATAACGTCAGATATGCAGATGACACCACCCTTATGGCAGAAAGTGAAGAGGAACTAAAAAGCCTCTTGATGAAAGTGAAAGTGGAGAGTGAAAAAGTTGGCTTAAAGCTCAACATTCAGAAAACGAAGATCATGGCATCTGGTCCCATCACTTCATGGGAAATAGATGGGGAAACAATGGAAACAGTGTCAGACTTTATTTTTTGGGGCTCCAAGATCACTGCAGATGGTGATTGCAGCCATGAAATTAAAAGACGCTTACTCCTTGGAAGGAAAGTTATGACCAACCTAGATCACATATTCAAAAGCAGAGACATTACTTTGCCAACAAAGGTCCATCTAGTCAAGGCCATAGTTTTTCCAGTGGTCATGTATGGATGTGAGAGTTGGACTGTGAAGAAGGCTGAGCACCGAAGAATTGATGCTTTTGAACTGTGGTGTTGGAGAAGACTCTTGAGAGTCCCTTGGACTGCAAGGAGATCCAACCAGTCCATTCTGAAGGAGATCAGCCCTGGGTGTTCTTTGGAAGGACTGATGCTAAAGCTGAAACTCCCAATACTTTGGCTACCTGATGTCAAGAGTTGACTCATTGGAAAAGACTCTGATGCTGGGAGGGATTGGGGGCAGGAGGAGAAGGGGGCGACAGAGGATGAGATGGCTGGATGGCATCACTGACTTGATGGACACGAGTTTGAGTGATCTCCAGCAATTGGTGATGGACAGGGAGGCCTGGCGTGCTGCAGTTCATGGGGTCGCAAAGAGTCGGACACGATTGAGCGACTGAACTGATTGACTAACTGACTTGGTTCTTGTAAAATTGGCTATATTATTTTTCACAGACCTCTGTTTATTACAGATAGTGTCAAGCATATCTTTGTTAGTAGAAAGGGTAAGTAAACTAGTATAAAATTCTTACTGGTAAGAATAATAAGTAAACTAAAGAGTGTTCTTGCTAGCAAACTATTAAGAATGGTCTAATACATGCATAAGGCTATAAATTTTCCTTTGCATAACTGCAATCCACAATTTTTTTAAAATTGAGATATAATTTCAGTTCAGTTCAGCTCAGTCTCTCAGTCATGTCCAACTCTTTGCGACCCCATGCACTGCAGCACGCCAGGCCTCCCTGTCCATCACCAACTCCTGAAGTTTACTCAAACTCACGTCCATTGAGTCGGTGATGCTCAACCATCTCATCCTCTGTCGTCCCCTTCTCCTCCCACCTTCAATCTTTCCCAGCATCAGAGTCTTTTCAAATGAGTCAGTTCTTCGAATCAGGTGGCCAAAGTTTTGGAGCTTCAGCTTCAGCATCAGTCCTTCCAATGAATATTCATAGTGGTTAGGTAAATCATGGCCGTTGCTTGAAGTCTTCTAGAATAATCAGGTTAATCTCAGACTTAAATTCCTCATAAGAGATCGTTCATTTCAAATTCATTCTCAATGCATAGCTGTATGGTTCCACTTCACCATAAGGAGTATCTCTTGTTTAATGCCCCACCTTATGTGAAGTAATTTGTTCTCATCACCTTTCAAGGCCACCAAAATGAAAATTGGAATTTGTTGAACTCAACACATGCCCTTAGGGAAAAGTGGCGTCTGCAATCATTTGTCTATTAGGTCTCTATCTTTTTCAATACTGTAAGACTCTTTACCAGGCCCTGAGGATACAGTGCTGAACAAAATCAGATATAACTTCTGTTTTCCGACAGCTTGAGTTCTAGAATTCTGGAGAACTTTGACAGATTAATCAAGTTGTTTTTTAAAATGTGAGAGGCTAATAGTTCTGGGAAATAATATATAGGATTTGATTGGTGAAAGAATTCTTTAAGGAAATAACTTTTGAGCTGAAATGCAAGTTCCAGGAGTATTGAAATAAATGCCACTAATGACATGTTTGTTCGTAGTGATGCTTTCTAAGGCCCACTTGACTTCACATTCCAGGATGTCTGGCTCTAGGTCAATGATCACGCCATCATGATTATCTGGGTCGTGAAGCTCTTTTTTGTACAGTTCTTCTGTGTATTCTTGCCACCTCTTCTTAATATCTTCTGCTTCTGTTAGGTCCATACCATTTCTGTCCTTTATCGAGCCCATCTTTGCATGAAATGTTCCTTTGGTATCTCTGATTTTCTTGAAGAGATCCCTAGTCTTTCCCATTCTGTTGTTTTCCTCTATTTCTTTGCATTGATCACTGAAGAAGGCTTTCTTATCTCTTCTTGCTATTCTTTGGAACTCTGCATTCAGATGTTTATATCTTTCCTTTTCTCCTTTGCTTTTTGCTTCTCTTCTTTTCACCGCTATTTGTAAGGCCTCCCCAGACAGCCATTTTGCTTTTTTGCATTTCTTTTCCATGGGGATGGTCTTGATCCCTGTCTCCTGTACAATGTCACGAACCTCATTCCGTAGTTCATCAGGCACTCTATCTATCAGATCTAGGCTCTTAAATCTATTTCTCACTTCCACTGTATAAAGAATTTGATTTAGGTCATACCTGAATGGTCTAGTGGTTTTCCCTACTTTCTTCAATTTCAGTCTGAATTTGGCAATAAGGAGTTCATGGTCTGAGCCACAGTCAGCTCCTGGTCTTGTTTTTGCTGATTGTATAGAGCTTCTCCATCTTTGGCTGCAAAGAATATAATCGATCTGATTTCGGTGTTGACCATCTGGTGATGTCCATGTATAGAGTCTTCTCTTGTGTTGTTGGAAGAGGGTATTTGCTATGACCAGTGCATTTTCTTGGCAAAACTCTGTTAGTCTTTGCCCTGCTTCATTCTGTATTCCAAGGCCAAATTTGCCTGTTACTCCAGGTGTTTCTTGACTTCCTACTTTTGCATTCCAGTCCCCTATAATGAAAAGGACATCCTTTTTGGGTGTTAGTTCTAAAAGGTCTTGTAGGTCTTCATAGAACCGTTCAACTTCAGCTTCTTCAGCGATACTCGTTGGGGCATAGACTTGGATTACTGTGACATTGAATGGTTTGCCTTGGAAACGAACAGAGATCATTCTGTCGTTTTTGAGATTGCATCCAAGTACTGCATTTCGGACTCTTTTGTTGACCATGATGGCCACTCCATTTCTTCTGAGGGATTCCTGCCCACAGTAGTAGATATAATGGTCCTCTGAGTTAAATTCACCCATTCCAGTCCATTTGAGTTCGCTGATTCCTAGAATATCGACATTCACTCTTGCCATCTCTTGTTTGACCACTTCCAATTTGCCTTGATTCATGGACCTGACATTCCAGGTTCCTATGCAATACTGCTCTTTACAGCATCGGACTTTGCTTCTATCACCAGACACATCCACAGCTGGGTATTCTTTTTGCTTTGGCTCCATCCCTTCATTCTTTCTGGACTTATTTCTCCACTGATCTCCAGTAGCATGTTGGGCCCCTACTGACCTGGGGAGTTTCTCTTTCAGTATCCTATCATTTTGCCTTTTCATACTATTCACGGGGTTCTCAAGGCAAGAATACTGAAGTGGTTTGCCATTCCCTTCTCCAGCAGACCACACCCTGTCAGATCTCTCCACCAGGACCCGCCCATCCTGGGTTGCCCCACGGGCATGGCTTAATTTCATTGAGTTAGACAAGGCTGTGGTCCAGGTGTGATTAGATTGACTAGTTTTCTGTGATATGGTTTCAGTGTATTTGCCCTCTGAGAAGGCAATGGCACCCCCACTCCAGTACTTTTGCCTGGAAAATCCCATGGACGGAGGAGCCTGGTAGGCTGCAGTCCATGGGGTTGCTGAGGGTCGGACACGACTGAGCAACTTCACTTTCACTTTTCACTTGCATGCATTGGAGAAGGAAATGGCAACCCACTCCAGTGTTCTTGCCTGGAGAATCCCAGGGACGGGGGAGCCTGGTGGGCTTCCGTCTATGGGGTCACACAGAGTCGGACATGACTGAAGTGACTTAGCAGTAGCAGCAGCCCTCTTGGAAGACCTACCGTCTTACTTGGGTTTCTCTTACCTTGGGCGTGGGGTATCTCTTCCCGGCTGCTCCAGCAAAGCACAGCCATCGCACCTTACCTTGGACGAGGGTCTCTCCTCACCGCCGCCCTTCCTGACCTTGGAGGAGGGGTAACTCCTCACCACCGCCCTTCCTGACCTCCGTTGTGGGGTAGCTCCTCTCGGCCGTGCTTAGTGTGCCGGTCCTCACCGCCGTGCTTCCTTGGTCGTGGGGTAGCTCCTCTCGGCCGCGCAGCCAGCGAGGCGCTCTGAGTGCGCCCGTCTGAGTACTACACTCTTAAAGCTGATTGTCCAAGGAGAAGATATTCCTCCACTGTGACAAGATCCCCTGTCATAGATTGCAATCGCTTCTTGATTGATTCAGCTGCTGTCCATCTGTTCTGGCTGTCCGCTGCCATTCCAAGCTGCTCCTCCATGCCCAGCCCAGTTGAGGTGCTCCTAGCGATTTTGTCAGTGTTGTTTCTCCAGCAGCGGCAGCTCTTGCCCGGGCATCAGAATGAGTCTGGTTCGTGTTCCTCCACGGAATTCTCTCTTCTGTGGCGAATGCAGCCTGAAGTGTCTTGAGTCCGCGATGGGCAGAGAAATGGAACTAGTCCATAAACTCTATCGGTGGCTTGCGCTTTGAAACTCCTTTAGAAGGCAATGAGTTGCTTTTCTGGGTGTCTGATGTCCTCTGCCAGCATTCCGAGGTTGTTTTGTGGAATTTACTCGGTGTTTAGATGTTCTTTTGATGAATTTGTGGAGGAGAAAGTGTTTTCCCCATCCTATTCCTCCACCATCTTAGCTCCTCGAAAGCATCACTACGAACAAAGCTAGTGGAGGTGATGGAATTCCAGTGGAGCTATTCCAAATCCTGAAAGATGATGCTGTGAAACTGCTGCACTCAATATGCCAGCAAATTTGGAAAACTCAGCGGTGGCCACAGGACTGGAAAAGGTCAGTTTTCATCCCAATCCCAAAGAAAGGCAATGCCAAAGAATGCTCAAACTACTGCACAGTTGCACTCATCTCACACGCTAGTAAAGTAATGCTCAAAATTCTCCAAGCCAGGCTTCAGCAATATGTGAACCGTGAACTTCCTGATGTTCAAGCTGGATTTAGAAAAGGCAGAGGAACCAGAGATCAAATTGCCAACATCCGCTGGATCATGGAAAAAGCAAGAGAGTTCCAGAAAAACATCTTATTTCTGCTTTATTGACTATGCCAAAGCCTTTGACTGTGTAGATCACAATAAACTGTGGAAAATTCTGAAAGAGATGGGAATACCAGACCACCTGATCTGCCTCTTGAGAAATCTGTATGCAGGTCAGGAAGCAACAGTTAGAACTGGACATGGTACAACAGACTGGTTCCAAATAGGAAAAGGAGTTCGTCAAAGCTGTATATTGTCACCATGTTTATTTAACTTATATGCAGAGTACATCATGAGAAATGCTGGACTGGAAGAAACACAAGTTGGAATCAAGATTGCTGGGAGAAATATCAATAACCTCAGATATGCAGATGACACCACCCTTATGGCAGAAAGTGAAGAGGAACTCAAAAGCCTCTTGATGAAAGTGAAAGTGGAGAGTGAAAAGGTTGGCTGAAAGCTCAACATTCAGAAAACGAAGATCATGGCATCTGGTCCCATCACTACATGGGAAATAGATGGAGAAACAGTGGAAACAGTGTCAGACTTTATTTTTCTGGGCTCCAAAGTCACTGCAGATGGTGACTGCAGCCATGAAATTAAAAGACGCTTACTCCTTGGAAGGAAAGTTATGACCAACCTAGATAGCATTTTCAAAAGCAGAGACATTACTTTGCCAACAAAGGTTCGCCTAGTCAAGGCTATGGTCTTTCCTGTGGTCATGTATGGATGTGAGAGCTGGACTGTGAAGAAGGCTGAGCGCCGAAGAATTGATGCTTTTGAACTGTGGTGTTGGAGAAGACTCCTGAGAGTCCCTTGGACTGCAAGGAGATCCAACCAGTCCATTCTGAAGGAGATAAGCCCTGGGATTTCTTTGGAAGGAATGATGCTAAACCTGAAACTCCAGTATTTTGGCCACCTCATGCGAAGAGTTGACTCATTGGAGAAGACTCTGATGCTGGGAGGGATTGGGGGCAGAAGGATAAGGGGACGACAGAGGATGAGATGGCTGGATGGCATCACTGACTCGATGGATGTGAGTCTGAGTGACCTCCGAGAGCTGGTGATGGACAGGGAGGCCTGGCATGCTGCAGTTCATGGGGTCGCAAAGAGTCGGACACGACTGAGCGACTGATCTGATCTGATCTGAATGACATGTTGGGCAAATAAAACTTCTTTCTGAAATAAAGCAGAGCATAAAATAAGTATGAAATCATAAGACACCTTCTATTGGCTTTCTTCATCATCTGGGAAAATCCACCAATGGATTCTTAAGGGATAGAAGATGGAAGATCTCTTTTTTGTAACAGCTATAAAATTTCTTAGTTGTACATTGCGAAGAGTTGAGAATAAAAAGCTTCCAGAGATACAGCAGTCTTTCCTCCCCACCCCCATCACTGAAAAGATATCAGACATCTTGAAATTCACTCAGAGAAACCCCACAAATAACTGAGGGAATGAAAACTATCCTCTTGAGAAACTAACTTACTTACTATGCACTTATTACATGCACATAGTAACTTCAGATTTTAACTAGGTTTTACATAGCTCATATATTTTAATTCAACCATTTGCTAATTAGTATAATTAACAAGCACTTATTTCAGTTTCTATTTAGCCAACTCCATTAAACGAATAGAACAAACTTGGCTTAAATTAGGAGTGGGTATGTTCTGATTGACTTTGTAATTATCTCAGATTAAAAATACTTCATTACATGTTATTCTCTTAAGCATTTTACTTGGAACTTGAGGATCTTATTATAAGACAATTATAAAAATATTTTCTAGTTTACTTACTGTCAAATTACTCATGTGTTCATTCTTTAAATGTTTATTAAGCACCCTTTATAAGTAGGCAGTTTCCTAGACATTGGAGATACAGTGATGAGCAAAATGGATGCAGTCTTGTCTTCAGAGGCATGGTTTGGCGGAGTCACAGATCAACGGGTAATTAGAGTGCAATGTGTAAGTCCTGTGAATTTGGGAGGCAAAGGATGGTGTGGAGAGCCTGGTAAAGAACCACAACCAGCTCCAATCTGGGGTCAGGGAACGCCTCCCAGAGGAAATAAAATCCAAACTGAATCCTAAAGGATAAGCAGAATTTAGTCAAGCAAAGGGAGTTAGGGTAGAGAGAATTTCCTAGGCAGAGAGAATAGCATGTGCAAAAGCCAGGAGCCAGAAGGAGAGTCTAAGAATAGGATTACCAACTGGTGGGTCAAAAATGTCAAAAAGTCTACAAACAATAAATGCTAGAGAGGATGCGGAGAAAAGGGAACCCTCTTACACTGTTGGTGGGAATGCAAACTAGTACAGCCACTATGGAGAACAGTGTGGAGATTTCTTAAAAAACTGGAAATAGAACTGCCATATGACCCAGCAATCCCACTGCTGGGTATATACACCAAGGAAACAAGAATTGAAAGAGACATGTGTACCCCAGTGTTCATCACAGCACTGTTTACAATAGCCAGGACATGGAAGCAACCTGGAAGTCCATCAGCAGACGAATGGATAAGAAAGCTGTGGTACATATACACAATGGAATATTACTCAGCTATTAAAAAGAATGCATTTGAATCAATTATAATGAGGTGGATGAAACTGGAGCCTACTAGTAAGTCAGAAAGAAAAACACCAATACAGTATACTAACGCATATATATGGAATTTAGAAAGATGGTAACAATAACCCTGTATACGAGACAGCAAAAGAGACACTGATGTATAGAACAGTCTTTTGGACTCTTTGGGAGAGGGAGAGAGTGGATTTGGGAGAATGGCATTGAAACATGTTTAATATCATGTATGAAATGAGTTGCCCATCCAGGTTAGATGCACGATACTGGATGACTGGGGCTGGTGCACTGGGACGACCCAGAGGGATGGTACGGGGAGGGAGGAGGGAAGAGGGTTCAGGATGGGGAACACGTGTATACCTGTGGCAGATTCATGTTGATATATGGCAAGACCAATACAATATTGTAAATTTAAAAAATTAAATTAAAAAAAAAAAAGAAAGATGGTCACAATGACCCTATATATGAAAAAGCAAAAGAGACACAAATGTAAAGAACAGACTTTTGGACTCTGTGTGGAGAAGGCAAGGGTGGGATGATTTGAGAGAATAGCATTGAAACATGTATATTATTATATGTGAAATAGATCACCAGTCCAGGTTCGATGCATGAGACAGGGTGCTCAGGGCTGGTGCACTGGGATGACCCTGAGGGATGGGATGGGGAGGGAGGTGGGAGGAGGGTTCAGGATGGGGAACATATGTACACCCATGGCTGATTCATGCCAATGTATGGCGAAAACCACTACAATATTGTAAAGTAATTAGCCTTCAATTAAATAAATTTTAAAAATAAATGTTAAATAGGAATTTTTAAAAAGTGAGCACTTTAGTTTCCTTTTATGCATCTACAGTAGGTGATGAGAGGTAGCATTTAGGGCTTCCCAGGTGGCGCAGCTTGTAAAGAACCAGCCTTCTAATGCAGGAGATGCAAAAGATGAAGGTTTGATTCCTGGGTGGGGAAGATCCCCTGGAGAAGGAAATGGCAATCCAGTCCAGTATTCTGGCTTGGAAAATTCCATGAACAGAGGAGCCGGGTGGGCTACGGTCCGTGGGGGTCATGAAGAGTTGGACATGACCCAGTACATGCACACACACATAGGTAATATTTATAGACTGAGTAACAGAAAAGGTCCAAGTGACAAGGAAATGTATCATATTAAAAATAAACCATCACAGAAATGTGAGAGTTAAAGGGTTTCCAAAATCCACTCACAAAGTGATAAAAATAGGCTTTAAAAGGGGATTTTGAATGGAACTTCCCTGGCAATCCAGTGGTTAAGACTTTACCTTCCAATTCAGGGAGTGCAAGTTCAATCCCTAGTCGGGGAGCTAACATCCTATATGCCTTGAAGCCAAAAAACCAAAGCATAAAGCAGAAGCAATATTATAACAAATTTGATGAAGACTTTTTGAAAAATGTCTTTCAGAGACAAATCTTAAGAGTGAGGGAGTGGGGCTTGGAGATCTTGGTGACTCATCTTCCCACCAAATGAGTTTGCTGTGACAGTGGCTTGTTCCTGGTTGCTCAAGGAATCCCTTCTTTCCCGTGTCTTCATTTTACAGAGAAAGGGAATAGAGAACAACTTGGCGAACAGTTATGTACTCAGCATCCTGGGGATTGTTTTTCTAAGTTTCACTTTATTTTTAATAGAATGGATTCTGAGATGTGATTTTTAAAAGGGGGCAGGGTTTAGTTACGTGGAATTGAGAGATTTTTATTTCTTGCAGAACACCAAGTCGTTTGGGGAGGCCAACCATATTATTGTTATGCTAGAATATATTGCCACCTTTTATCAGCAGGCAGGCTCAGAAAAGAGTCATTTGGCTCAGAAGAAGCTAGGTTCTGAAGACGATTGTGTTTGGCAATTTCAAATTCTGTTTTCTCATGGATGATGCAGAAAGTTCTTAAAGATACGGTAATTATTGCAGAATGATGGCTTCGGGCATTCAAAGCTATTCAAACAGTAAAATTCCATTATAAAAGATCACAATATGTGTGTTCAGCTGTGCTGCAGTTGAGAACTAGTCCTTACAGTGTTGCTGCATCGTTCTTAACACTGAAGAACACCAAAGCAAAATGCAGTAGGTCTAGGACTTGATGATGGCTTAAAACTGGGAGATGCAAAATAAGAAATGAATCAGCATGAGATCCAGAGTTCTGGGGTGGTGTGTGTGTGTGTGTGTGTGTGTGTGTGTGTGTGTATCGACATCAACAATAAGAATAGTTGACATTCACTGACTGCTAACTATGTTCTAAGCACGTTTTCATTTTCTCAACAATCATACCAGGAAGGTATTGCCACGTTTCATAAGAGAAAATAGAGGCTGAGAAAAGCTGAGTTTGTTTCTTCAGGGTCACACAGATAGTTGTAAGGGTCAAAGCCAGACCAGGAACCCTGGTCCGTATGGGTGTAGAGGTTGTGCTTATAATCACTGGCTTCACTGCCTCACAATTCAGGGTGAGGGTAACAGGGTGGGCGTCGCTGTCATTGACTGGGATGACAAATGAGGAAGATGGGCGGGGGTAGCCTGTCTGCCCCAGCTTTGGGGAGGAGCTGGAGCTCCTGCCTCCACAGCAGCTGTCCCCTTCGCACTCTGCCCTCCAGTTGGTCGCCCCCAACTTCTAGAGCCGCTTGGCTGAAGCATCCATCCCAGACCTTTTGGATCTTTGTTTTGTTGGTATCCCTTTTCTGAAGAGCTATCTGCCTCCACCCACACTCCCCAGCCATTCCCTGCCCTCTTTCATGTCTAGACCCAAATTAGCAGAAGCTGGAGAAACCTAGAATATTATAAGAGCTGGTTTGGAGGTGAAGAGACTGTCCCAATTTCTATTTTCCACATAATTAAACCTGGGAAATGTCATGTGGCTACACACACAGGATTTTAATTGGGGACTGCTTTCACTGGTTCACCCCAGCAGCAGAGAATTTTCATTTCTCCCTTTTTTTTTTTTGCTGAGCCACATGGCATGTGGGCTCTTAGTTCCCTGACCAGGAACTGAACCCATGCCCCCTGCAATGGAAGCATGGAGTCTTAACCACTGACCGCCAGGGAAGTTTGAGAATCTTCATTTCTTTAATGGATCTCTGCCTCTGGAGCGTATAATGTGCAATTGAAAACCACAGAGAGCAACCCAGAAACAGCCAACAGAATTAAAGAAAAAATCAGTTCTGACTTCAGTTTCATATACAATAATATGCTCATACTTCATTTTTTAATGGGGAACACTTTCTCCATAGTGACCCTTGGTGGTTGGTTTCGTTATCTCCAGGCTAATGGTGTGATATTTGCTTTACGTCCATACTCGCTGTGTAAGAGTCCTGGGGAGCTGCTTCTATTAACCCTCAAACAGTCTGTTCCACCTGTATTTCCTCCACCCGCCCCCACCCCCCATAAAAACCAAAAACAAAGAAAGGACTGAGCCAGAAACAGTAACACATTAGATTAAGCTGAAGGTGAGAATAAACACACAGCTTGAAAAGCACAAATTCCAAAGATAAAGAGAGCTAGCAAGAAAGAGGCGAACAAACACAGACTCCGGGGATGCAGGGGCCCAGCGGGCCCAGCGCCCCGTCCCTTTCACAGGGCAGATGGCGGTCGATACAGACCTGCTGTGGACACTGTCAGCTGGCGGCTGCAGAGCCTTTGGACAAGAGACCAGAAGGGGCTTAATGGAAAAGCTGATTTGAGCCTGAAAGAGGCAGTGGTAGGTGAGGGAGGTCGGTCTGTGATGGGAGGCGGAGAGGCAGGGCCTGGCCCCAGTGGGACCAAGACAGCACTGGCAGCCACATGTCCACCTCATGGGGACCATGGAAGAGGACACAGGAAGCCCAAAGTCAAAACTTCCTACATTCCTGAGACAAGGTCCCTTCCTGAAGATGCCACCACCTTTCAATATCTACATCAGATCAGTCGCTCAGTTGTGTCCGACTTTTCGAGACCCCATGAATCGCAGCACGCCAGGCCTCCCTGTCCATCACCAACCCCCGGAGCTCACTGAGACTCACATCCATCGAGTCAGTGATGCCATCCAGCCATCTCATCCTCTGTCGTCCCCTTCTCCTCTTGCCCTCAATCCCTCCCAGCATCAGAGTCTTCTCCAATGAGTCAACTCTTCGCATGAGGTGGCCAAAGTACTGAAGTTTCAGCTTTAGCATCATTCCTTCTAAAGAAATTCCAGAGCTGATCTCCTTCAGAATGGACTGGTTGGATCTCCTTGCAATCCAAGGGACTCTCAGGAGTCTTCTCCAACACCACAGTTCAAAAGCATCAATTCTTCGGCGCTCAGCCTTCTTCACAGTCCAGCTCTCACATCCATACATGACCACAGGAAAGACCATAGCCTTGACTAGGCGAACCTTTGTTGGCAAAGTAATGTCTCTGCTTTTGAAAATGCTATCTAGGTTGGTCATAACTTTCCTTCCAAGGAGTAAGCGTCTTTTAATTTCATGGCTGCAGTCACCATCTGCAGTGACTTTGGAGCCCAGAAAAATAAAGTCTGACACTGTTTCCACTGTTTCTCCATCTATTTCCCATGTAGTGATGGGACCAGATGCCATGATCTTCGTTTTCTGAATGTTGAGCTTTCAGCCAACCTTTTCACTCTCCACTTTCACTTTCATCAAGAGGCTTTTGAGTTCCTCTTCACTTTCTGCCATAAGGGTGGTGTCATCTGCATATCTGAGGTTATTGATATTTCTCCCAGCAATCTTGATTCCAACTTGTGTTTCTTCCAGTCCAGCATTTCTCATGATGTACTCTGCATATAAGTTAAATAAACATGGTGACAATATACAGCCTTGACGAACTCCTTTTACTATTTGGAACCAGTCTGTTGTTCCATGTCCAGTTCTAACTGTTGCTTCCTGACCTGCATACAGATTTCTCAAGAGGCAGATCAGGTGGTCTGGTATCCCCATCTCTTTCAGAATTTTCCACAGTTTCTTGTGATCTACACAGTCAAAGGCTTTGGCATAGTCAATAAAGCAGAAATAGATGTTTTTCTGGAACTCTCTTGCTTTTTCCATGATCCAGCAGATGTTGGCAATTTGATCTCTGGTTCCTCTGCCTTTTCTAAATCCAGCTTGAACATCAGGAAGTTCACGGTTCACGTATTGCTGAAGCCTGGCTTGGAGAATTTTGAGCATTACTTTACTAGCGTGTGAGATGAGTGCAATTGTGCGGTAGTTTGAGCATTCTTTGGCATTGCCTTTCTTTGGGATTGGGACGAAAACTGATCTTTTCCAGTCCTGTGGCCACTGCTGAATTTTCCAAATTTGCTGGCATATTGAGTGCAGCAGTTTCACAGCATCATCTTTCAGGATTTGGAATAGCTCCACTGGAATTCCATCACCTCCACTAGCTTTGTTCATAGTGATGCTTTCTAAGGCCCACTTGACTTCACATTCCAGGATGTCTGGCTCTAGGTCAATGATCACACCATTGTGATTATCTGGGTCATGAAGCTCTTTTTTGTACAGTTCTTCTGTGTATTCTTGTCACCTCTTCTTAATATCTTCCACTTCTGTTAGGTCCATACCATTTCTGTCCTTTATCGAGCCCATCTTTGCATGAAATGTTCCTTTGGTATCTCTGATTTTCTTGAAGAGATCCCTAGTCTTTCCCATTCTGTTGTTTTCCTCTATTTCTTTGCATTGATCGCTGAAGAAGGCTTTCTTATCTCTTCTTGCTATTCTTTGGAACTCTGCATTCAGATGTTTATATCTTTCCTTTTCTCCTTTGCTTTTTGCTTCTCTTCTTTTCACCGCTATTTGTAAGGCCTCTCCAGACAGCCATTTTGCTTTTTTGCATTTCTTTTCCATGGGGATGGTCTTGATCCCTGTCTCCTGTACAATGTCACGAACCTCCTTCCATAGTTCATCAGGCACTCTATCTATCAGATCTAGGCCCTTAAATCTATTTCTCACTTCCACTGTATAATCATAAGGGATTTGATTTAGGTCATACCTGAATGGCCTAGTGGTTTTCCCTACTTTCTTCAATTTAAGTCTGAATTTGGCAATAAGGAGTTCAATATCTACATATGTGTCCCCAAATAAGCAGGGGCCTCTGGAGGCCCTGAAAGCCCATGGAGAGGACAGCTTTCCTGCCTTCTCCCCTAAAGTTGCAGTGGGGATTGGGCTGGCTGCCTTCCAGAAGCTCGATCCTGTGCAAGCCCGGCCCTGGGGACCATCTTGTCTGTGACTGAGCAGGTCCCGGCCAGCTTAGTCACTTGTTGCTGAGAACCACTGCTGAGCGTGGTCCTGCCACGGTGGCCTCCATTCGTCACTGCTCTACTGAAGGGGAGGTGCCTTCACCAGCTGTGGTTCCCAGCGGGGACAGTGACTAACACTAAGTGGCGAGCAACTTAGGAACAAAAGGTCCAGACACTCCTCTACCTGCCATGTAAGTCGGGGGTGACCAACAAGCCTCATGCTGAAGCCTGTAGATTTCCTCTGTAAAAAAAACAAAAACAAAAACCCACACTGTATTTATATATTATTTTTGGCTGCACTGTGTCTTCGCTGCTACATGCAGGCTTTGTCCACTTGCAGTGAGCAGGGGCTGCTCTCTAGTTGCGATGCTCGGGCATCTCACTGCAGCGGCTTCTCTTCTTGCGGAGCACGGGCTCTAGGCACACGGCTTCAGAAGCTGTGGCCCCTGGGCTCTAGAGCACAGGCTCCATAGTTGTGGCGCATGGACTTAGTTACCCTAAGGTGAGATCTTCCTGGACCAGGGATCTAATCCATGTCCCTTGCATTGACAGGAGGATTCTTAATCACTGTACTACCAGGGAAGTCCTAGATTTCCTTTTAAAGCATCTTAGGAAGCTGCAGGAGGAAAAACAACACAAGAGATCGCTGCGCTTACTGGGAATTCATCTCAGAAGGTTTTCACTGCTCAGTCTATTCAAATCCCCTTGGCCTTGGGCTTCCTAACATTTGTGGGGCGCCTTACCGTTTGCAAAGCACTTGAACACGTCTGTATTTAGTCCCTGGGTCAATATGATCCCCTGGAGAAGAGAATGGCCACTCAGTCTGATATTCTTGCCTGGAGGATTCCATGCACGGAGGAGCTCAGCAGACTACAGTACATGGGGTCACAAAGACTCGGACACGACTGAGTGACTAACACTTTAGTCTCATGACTTTTGGAGAGCGAGACAGATGAAGAATTGGAGCCTCAGAGAGGCTGAGTCAGTGGCTCAAGGTCACACAGCGCTGAGCAGCCAGCAGGACGCCTCCCCCAGGTTCCAATGCTGGAGGCATCCTGTCCCATGAGCTGTGCCGCCTCCAGCCACTCTCCCAGCACAGCCATGCGTCAGCATTCTAATCAGCTGCCAAAAACTCAATATGGAGCCTCTGCCCTTAAAATTGTCTTTTATATTCTTAATCTTGTAGATTAGCTTTGTTTAAGCCATTAGCATATTTCATCATCTCTAATATATGGAAATTAGTGTTTTCATTTGGCTCATTAATCGCCGCTTCTTCCCCTAAAAGCCAGAGTTACTGGAAACAATATTACACAAAGATCAGAACACCTCACATTCTTGAGATGAGCTGGGCGGGTGGAGGGGGAGGCGAGCTAGCAATGATTATCCACTCTGATTCTGCCTCGACGCCTAAATGACAATTTTTAAAGGGGTGAATTTCAATGACTAATCTGCTGAGGCTTGGCTCTGCTGTTTAGCATGAGAACATAGCCATATTCTCCAGCTTTTCAGCCCATCACTATTACCGCATGGAAAAATACAGTAAATAGAGATGCTTGGATATTAACAAGCAGTTGATTATTAAAATTCTGAATCTTAAAGAATTTTAAAAATAGTCTAGGGGGTGGGACAGAGTTGGGAATGAGTGTATCTTTCTGTGATTTCTCTCTTCTGTGTCGGCAGCTGGCCTGTGCAGACCCCTCTGCCCTGCAACCAACCCTCTAATCTACATGGAGTGTTCACCTGCCCCTTGGGAAATGTGATGGGAAACGTGATAGCCATGTCTTCACCACAGCACCCTTGGGATGGGGGCGAGGACTTCCAGTGGGTGTAATGGTGTAACCAGAGGCCTCCAATGGGGTTGAGCTGGTTTCACTGAGGAAGTGCCCTGTTCAAGCTGGGGCCCGAGCTCAGTGCTCCCACAGGGAGGAGAAGCTGATCCATCATTGTCATCCCTGTATTAGTGTCTAGGGCTGCTTGGCCGCATGCTTGGTAGCTTAAAATAACAGTACTTTAGGGACTTCCCTGGTGATCTGGGGGCTTCCCAGGTAAAGAATCTGCCAGCAATGCAGGAGACCTAGGTTCGATCCCCAGGTTGGGAAGATCCCCTTAAGAAGGGCATGGCAACCCACTCCAGTATTCTTGCCCGGAGAATCCGATGGACAGAGGAGTCTGGCAGGCTACAGTCCACGGGGTCGCAAAGAGTCAGACACAACTGAACACACACTGGCGGTCCAGCGGCTAAGACTCTGCTCCCAGTGCCGGGGGCCATGTTTCATCCCTGGTCAAGAAAGTAGAACACACAGACCACAAGTAAGAATTCACAGGCTACAACAAAGAGTCTGCTGCAACTAAGATCTGGTACAGTCTGAAGGCTCACCTGCCTCAATTCAGTCCTGCTCCCCAGAGAACGTGGTGTAACTAGAGCCCAGCCCTCCTTGTGTTCCCTTTCAGCCATTCAGAGGCTACACAGGGTCACGGAGGTAGCAACGTGAGAATCACAGTTTGGTGATCACGACCAGATTGCAAGAATTTGACTCCAAGCTCTGCCTGTTCTGAGCTCTGCAGCCCTGGGCCTGCTACTCAAGCTTCCTGAGCCTCTGCTCTTTCACCTGTTCAGTTCAGTTCAGTTGCTAAGTCGTGTTCGACTCTTTGCAACCCCATGGACTTCAGCATGCCAGGCTTCACTGTCTATCACCAACTCCTGGAGCTTACTCAAGCTCATGTCCATCAAGTGGGTGATGCCATCCAACCATCTCACCCTCTGTTGTCCCCTTCTCATCCTGCCTTCAATCTTTCCTAGCATCAGGGTCTTTGCTGAGTCAGTTCTTCTCATCAGGTGGCCAAAGTATTGGAGTTTCAGCTTCAATATCAGTCCTTCCAATGAATGTTCAGGACTGATTCCTTTAGGACTGACCTTTAGGATTTCCTTGCAGTCCAAGGAACTCTCAAGAGTCTTCTCTAACACCACAGTTCAAAAACATCAATTCTGTGCTCATCTTTCTTTATAGTCCAATTCTCATATACATACATGACTACTGGAAAAACCATAGCTTTAACTAAATGGACCTTTGTTGGCAAAGTAGTGTCTCTGTTTTTGAATATGCTGTCTAGGTTAGTCATAGCTTTTCTTCCAAGGAGCAAGCATCTTTTAATTTCATGGCTGCCGTCACCATCTGCAGTGATTTTGGAGCCCCAAAAATAAAGTCTCTCACTGTTTCCATTGTTTCCCCATCTATTTGCCATGAAGTGATGGGACCAGATGCCATGATCTTAGTTTTCTGAATGTTGAATTTTAAGCCAACTTTTTCACTCTCCTCTTTCACTTCCATCAAGAGGCTCTTTAGTTCTTCATTTTCTGCCATAAAGGAGGCAGGTCAGGTGGTCTGGTATTCCCATCTCTTTAAGAATTTTCCAGTTTGCTGTGATCCACACGGTCTTTGGTGTAGTCAATAAAGCGGAAGTAGATGTTTCACTGCATATCGTGAGTTATTAGCACTCATCTCGCCTGGCTATTGTGAGAATTAAATGAAAACATGTCTACAAGATGCCTTGTACATAGTAGATGCTCAGTCAGTGTTAGCTCTCTTCTTCCTTCTCCATGTTTCCCACATACCTGACACAGTCCTTGGATTTGGGCGGTGACCTGACAGTATTATATAAACAATTCTGCAACAAATATTTGCTTCTCAAGCTGAACTTGTGTTTCAATTAGTTGGCAAGGAGAAGCATTTTTCAGTGTCTGGGTTTTAAGAATCCACTAAGGGGTACCCAGCCAGCTGGTGGGCTGCCTTCTTTGAAACGAACACAGGTCCAGCGCCGGGCCTGGCAACGATTGACTGTCACAGTGTCTCTGCACGTCCCATGTCGTGTGGGCCTTTGTGTCTGCTGTACAGAAATCAATTGCCGTGTTCCCAGGAGCCTGCACACCCAGGAGCAGCATTCAGAAGAGAACAGCTGCCCTGGAACATGCGCCTCTCTGCTCAGTGGCTCCAGCTGACCCTGGTTCCCCCGCCCCTGTCTCTGGCAGATGAGGCTGTAGCCTGCTGCAATTTGACACTCGTGGGAGGGCTGCCCCTTGCCGAGGTCATCGCCGTCTCAATTTCTAGAGGTTCAAAAATGGTGGCTTTATCAGCTTTTCCAGAAGTACTCAAGCCAGAGGAGACTGATTTGTAACAACTCAAATCAGAAGAGACCCTCATGAGCTGGATCATTCTTCGGCACCAGACTTCAAGTGTTTATTCATTCATTTGTTTATTCATTCACTCATTCAAGAAGCATCTACAGAGGGCCAGGCACTTTCCCACATTAACTCAATTCTTAATCCCAAGAGTTCTCATTATCCTTCCTCTCACAGGTGGGAAACTGAGGTTTGGAAAGAGGAAGACATTTCCCTAGATGCCTGCCCTTTTGTGAGTTCAGGATAGAGACAGGAGAGAACACGGGGTCTGGAGAGAAAAGCAGTAGGGAGACGAGGCTGGCGAGGCAGACTGGAGCCTGGTTATAAGCCTGGGGTGATGGGGTGTCCATTCAGGAAACAATACACCAGCATCCCCGTGACTGTCAGTGCAGAGACGAGAAATCGTGTGCAGTCAGAACGCTTGCCTGTGGGTGCCTCTGTGGCCCAGCATCTTCCCACCTCTTCTTCAGGGTATCTCTAGCTAAACACACCTGCGCCCTCCTCCAGAAAGTGTTTCCTTATCAACATTCTTATAGCCAGTGCACTAATCAGGTCTTGCTCAGTTATGCTGTGGTCACAGACAACCCAGATTCTCCATGGCTTACGAACACCACAGCATATTTCTCTCTCAAGTTAAACCCCTGGTCAGCCAAGGCTCTTACCCATGGCATCTTCTTTCTGGGATCCAGAATGAAGGAATAGCCCCTCCCTGGGATGTTCTCTCATGACAGGGACAAAAGAAGAAGGGTGGAACCACACAAAGAAACACGTTATTTACCTTTATAGTCTGTTGCTGTTGTTCATTGCTATTCAGCTGTTAACTCATGTCTGACTCTTTGCAACCCTATGAACTATAGCACACCAGGCTTCCCTGTCCTTCACTGTCTCTTGGAGTTTGCTCAAATTCATGTCCATTGAGTTACCGATGTCATCCAACCATCTCATCCTCTGCCACCCTCTTCTCCTCCTGCCCTAAGTCTTTCCCAGCATCAGGGTCTTTTTCAATGAGTCGACTCTTCACATCAGGTGGCCAAAATATTGGAGCTTCAGCTTTAGCATCACTCCTGTGAATACACAGGGTTGATTTCCTTTAGGATTGTCTGGTGTGATCTCCTTGCTGTCCAAGGGACTCTCAAGAGTCTTCTCCAGCACCACAGTTCAAAAGCATCAATTCTTCAGCACTCAGCCTTCTTTATGGTCCAACTCTCACATCCATACATGACTACCAGAAAAGTCACAGCTTTGACTATATGGACCTTTGTTGGCAAAATGACGTCTCCGCTTTTTTAATACTGTGCCTAGGTTTGTCATAGCTTTTCTTCCAAGGAGCAAGTGTCTTTTAATTTCATAGCTGCAGTCACAGCCCACAGAGATTTTGGACCCGAGGAAAATAAAATTTGCCACTGTTTCCATATTTTTCCCCATCTATTTCCCATGAAGTGATGGGACCGGCTGAACAAGTTATTTACTATGGTCTCATTTACACTATGGAAATAACATTAATTCTCTCCCAACGAGGCTCCTATAAAGATTAAGTGGAATACAGTACAACTGTATGGAAGCATGTGTGCTGTCAACTTACTTACAGCTTTGTAGTGCCAAGCACAGTGCCTGACACAAAGAGACGGCTCGAGAGCTCTATGTGGAACTTTATTCATCAATGAATGTTTACTGAGCCCCTCTGTCTTCCAGGCACTATTCTAGGAGAGCTATTGGGATCTAGAGGAGAATGAGACAGGCAGGCTTCCTGTTGTCATGGACCTGATAGCCCAGTTAGTGAGCACAGACAATAAAGAACTAAGTCAGAATTCCAGAGAGTGGTAAGAGTTGTAAAGAAAATAAAGCAGAATGGATAAAAACAGGTCAGAAAGTGAATGACACTCATAGACAAAGACCCCTCCCAAGAGGTAACTTTGAGCAGAGACCCATTTAAGGAGAAGGAGCCACTCATGAAAAAAAAAATCAAGGAACCAGCATCTTAAACAGAAGAAGGAGAGCACAGGCAAAGGCCCTGAGGCAGAGATGAGCTTGACTGTTTAAGGAACACAAAGAACCTCAATCAAGCCAGCGCATCCTGAGTGCAGGGGGCACCCACTCCAAAGGCAGCCAGGGAGAGGCAGGGACCTCCGCCCCTCTTCTCGTGTCCTTCCAGGGTCGCCAGAACCTCGCCCAGCGCCTAGGGCACAGCCAGAGTCTAGGAAGCATCTCTTCAAGAAGGAGTAGCGAGCAGGATGGATCGACAGCCCCACAGAGGCAGGGCTCCTCCCATGGCGGGGCTGCGGATGCTCTGCCCATTCCTCCCTTTTGATTCTCCTCCTTGGGTCCTCCCTGGCCCCTAGAAACTTCTTTCAGTGTAGCATCACCCCATGACATGTTACAATTTCCAAAATTATAGCTTTCTGATGACCTAGAGATGTACTTCATTCTTATAAATAAGCTCTCCCCAAACCACAGTGTGGGATGGGCCAGAACGAATCCCATCCGCTGTGACTGCTGTCAGCTCTGCCCCCAAACCATGGCAGCCGCTGATGTTGGCCTGGATTTCTGAGTGATTTTTGCTTGGGGGACCTGGCTTTCACTCCCCACAAACAGTGGGGTCACATAGTATGCACGTCTAACTCCACCTCCATACTTCAGCTATGCCCGCTTACAGAAGAGAAGGAGCCAGTAACAAGTAACACAGTGAAGGTGGGCCTCAGAATGAGCCGGGTTAGGAAAGGAGACTCAGCCGTTCCGAGTGGTCCAGTGCTCTCACGGTGAGAGCATCTTTCCTTCCGTGGTCCTGGAGATCTTAGTGCTAAAAGATCTGGGAGATCTGAAGGTACCTGGCTCCTATAAGGCGATCATACTCGCCAGCATGGAGGACACCTGGGCCAAGCTGGCCAGCCGTAAGCCAGGACGTCACCCTCACGGGGAGGCCTTACCAGGGGTTCCGGCGGGGAGTGGGGTGGGGAGTTGCCATACAAGCGATTCCACTGTCTGTGCTCACTTTAGAGCGAAGCCCGGAGCTGCTCGTGCAGGGATGGCTCTGGAGGAGCCATCTGTGTGCTGGGTTGAGCATCAGAAGACCAGACTCTGGCCCTGGCTGGCCCCTAAGCTGGTGACCTGCTCCCCAGGTGTAAGACAAAGGCCTTGGGGTGGATGGTCTCAGCACATCCCCACCCTAACTCTGACGTTACGTGATCCTGAAGGGGGCACCACTGCGGGACTGTATATGGAGGATTGACGAGAGTTCTGGGGAGGGATGGTGAGCAGAAGTATCACCATCCTGGGTGGTGCTGGATCGAAGGAGTCATGGAGAGGACAGCCACTGGACCTTCCCAAGCCTGACCGGAGGCTTAGCTTCCACCAGGAAGGGATCAGTCCATTGAGGAACCCCTTCCAGAGCGGCCACGCCCTGGGAACCAGGCTGATGCCAGAAATCAGCCGACCTCCTGGTCCAGGGGCTCCTTAGCCAGGGGCCTCTTTAGCATCAGATGCCCCAGAGACAACAAAGGGATGCGCTGAGGTGAGCAGTCGGGGAAAAGCAGAAGCAGGCCCCGACCTAGTTAGAAAGTGTCTCACACGGCCCTCTCATCAGAGGCCTCAAGGCAAGTGAGCATTGGGAGCAGGCAGGGGCATTGAGGAGGAGGCAGTCCACAGAAACGGAAGAGGCTTCAAGTCATCCCAGCATCCCAAGTCCAGGTTGCCCAGTGACGATGCAAAGAAGGCTGTGAGGGGGCAGGGAGTGACTGAGCAGGCAGCCCAGGATGGGGAGCTGAGGAAGCTGGAGGCCCCAGCAGGAAGCTGAGCCCGGGTTTACCAAGAACCTGGCAGACAGGCCTAGGCTGGATCCAGGGTTTCCTGAGGGCCCGGCACATGCAGGGCTGTGGACAAGCCTGTGCCAGGGACAGAGCTGTGAAGGGATGAAACATTGATGTGAGGATGATTCTTGGGGTCGTGGACGAACATGGGGCAGCCTCTGAATGGAGCCGTGAGCCAGAAGCCCAATGCAAACAGCCAAAAGCAATCGTCAGGAATTCTCCCTTTAACCTTCACATCTCTAAGGCTGGTGCAGCTTGTGTTCTGAGCAGGAGGTATGTGGATCCTCTCTGCCCTTCACAGTCCACTCCTCTCCTGGGCTGTCCCTCTGCCAGAGCCCCAGCTCCCCAGCTCTGTGAGCCCCGCGTAATCTCTCCCAAGCTCCAGAAAGGGGACTGAGGCCCTCCAGTGCTGGGTGAGCTAGGGTGCCACGTGGAACCGGGGGACACACGGGGCTGGGAAGGCTCAGGGCAGAGCTACAGTGGGAGAGGGAGGAAGAAGAGGTGGAAATTAATCATAGTCACACACCAAACTCTGCAAACCAGGTATTACCTTCCCCATGTTGTGGTGAGGAAATTAGGCTCAGGGAACTTAAGGAACTGCCCAAGAACACACACCCAAGTACAAATCAGAGGCTGGATTTGAACGCACATCTGTTTGAGTCCAAAGAAGTGTTCTACAACACAAGACACCGCACTTCCTGTCAGAGAAGTGCAAAGAGAAAGAACCCAGAGCTAAGGGTGTGTGTGTGTGTGTGTGTGTGTGTGTGTGTGTGTGTGTGTGTGTGTGTGTGTCCAGGGCAGGGGTGGTAGGGGGAGAGTGGAGATAAGAGGATGCCATCAGCTAGAAAGGAGAAAGGAAAAGAAACGACTGCAGAGGGAGAAAATAAAGGAACACAGTTGCCAGCATGAACCTCAAGGACAGAACTTTGGAAATTTTAGAAGTCGTCAGATCTTTCTTGATAAGTTTTTTCTAACTGGTGGCATAACTTTGGGAGAGTGCCAGGGACAGAAAAATGGAGACAGTTAAATGATCCCCCCACCACCGACTGTTTTCCCAGAAACCTCTCCATCACCCCTGCAGGGCCCTGGGGCCCCGAGGAATAGCTTAAAAGGCACAGTGTTCAGTCACATTGTAAAGACCCATTGCTTTCCATCCATAGCTGTGCATCACAATGTTTGCAGTCAAGCTCTGGAGCCCAAGTCTGTTAAAATTCTGATGGTTCTGTGGCTTTAGGACTGGCTAATGATAGAAACTTCCGCAGAGGAAGAAAAACTCTAATGACAGCCAGTACGGCAGAAGCCAAATGCGGCGAGCACGGCCACAGCGCGGGGTCCGCTCAGAGCCTTCTGTCTTGGCCGGAAGAGTGCGCCTCCCACCACTTTGGGTTCATGGTCATGGCTGATTCTTGGATGTTGTGAAACACAGGTGTGTGCTGTCTGCTCAGTCGTGTCCAACTCTTTGCGACCCCCTGGACTGTAGCCCACCAGGCTCCTCTGTCCATGGGATTTTCCAGGCAAAAATACTGCAGTGGGTTGCCATTTACTCCTCTGAAAAGGTTTATTAATATCACTAATAACAACAATAATAATACATTAGTAGCTTACATTTGTATTTCACATGAGGAATTTACATCTGCAGAGAATTTGATGTTTAGCAAAGTATATCTCATATATTTCCTCTCTCCCTGGCAAATAACCTAGGAAGCAAGTGAGGAAAACACCATGGAATCAGATATACCTGGTCCCAAACTCCCTGCTGAAGGGCAAAACTGTGCCTCCCACTCCCCTGGAGGTTAGGTGTGGCTGTGTCACTTAAAACCTGGCTGAAGCCTTTATGTTCTGAGTCACTTGTTCCCTGCCACGCAGCAACACCGCAGAGTCCCCAGCCAGCAAGCGCTGGGTTGGTACAGATGGAGGTAACCTCGCAGCATCTTACCAAACTGATGCTGAAAACTTAGCTTCTGTGCACTGGTGCTGAATTGAAGCTCAGAGTCTTGGGTGAAGTAGAAAAGGGTAGCATTATTGCTTTGCCAGGGAGGGGGACACGGCAGGCTCCTGCCTCTCAAAACAATGTGTGCGAACCTGGGAGGATTGAGAGAAGAGCTTCCTAGCATGAGGCTGGGGTCTGCTGACCAGGATGAGGTTATATGCAGGGCCTGCACTCCTTTCATGGTCTTCTCTGGAAAGAAGAATGCTAGCACCTTCCATCTGTTGGGGGTTTTAGTTCTGTAAAGAACTCCAAGATATTTTTGTGTGTATCCCTTGAGGCAGAACCAGGACAGTACCCCAAGGCTGCAACACTGTTTCCTGGCTGTTCCTCCCTTGTCTCTGCATCCCTTCCCTTCCCTGATTAGTGGTTGTTCAAATCTGCCCTTTGGAACTCAGGGAAGATCACGGAGTCGGAAGGCTATTCCCTAACGAACAAGAAATGGGGTGAAAGAAAAGCTTCTGTGACCAGGGTCCTGTTTGGTTTCAGTACTGGCTGGAGCATAAATCAGCCCCATCTCCAAAATAAGCAAATGAAAACATGCTTCCCTAAGGCCTCCTAGATACCAGCTGGCGTGGATCCTCGGTCTCCTGCTCCTTCTTGGCCATCAGGGAGGGCAAGCATTGAATCCAGCCTGAGTGTTAGAACGGATGACCTTGGGCAAGCTTAGCCTCTGTGGGTGCTGCTTTGCTCCTCTGGGAAACAGAAATGATGGAGGCAGGACAGTTGGGAGAACTTGATCAGACACCACCACATGGGGTACTTGGCTGTAATGGGTGCCCTCCCCACTCCCCCCACGTGTATCTCGTGGGGACTCATGCACCTCGGGGAGTCTGAAGTTGACTCAGGGCTCCCCAGATGCCCTCCTCGAATGGCTGCCCCTTCCGCCCTCAGCTGAGTAGAGTTTTTATTCCCGTCTGGGCTCGGAATCCGGAAGCTGTATCCTTTGTGTCCAACTAGAATGGTTTTCATTTCAAAACGTATCGTCGTCCGGGAACAATGGTGTGAGGCAGAGCTGAGCTGCTCCTGAGAATAGAAGCAGTGGAAGGCGTCTGAGCACAGTGGCACCTCTGAGTGGCACCGGGTGTCAGCAGGAAGGACCCTGTAATTAATTTTTAAATTTGCTATTATCATGCATTTAGGCAGTAGACTGGCGTTTCACTTGGTTTTGACCTTTCAAAATGTTACACGCAATATCAGTCTTTCTCCAGTGTTGAAGGACACTGCCCCAGAGGCTAAAAAACCTCAGCTTCATGGACTGGCATGCTTCCTTTTTAAAGTTTTCTCTTGTTTCCCTTTATTTTACTTGTTATCTACATAAAGCAAATCGCATACACATGCACACCCTTTGTTTTCTGGAAATGAGGTGTGTGCTTTCATCCCTTCATTTCCATTCCCCAAGTGGCTGTCACACCTTTTTTTTCTGTGATAGAATATATCTAACATAAAATTTAGCATATTAGCTGTTTTTAAGGGTTGAGTTCAGAAGTGTTAAGTATGTTCACATGTTTGTTTAGCCATCACCACCATCCATCTCCTGAACTTTTTCATCTTTCCAAACTGAAATCTCTGCCCATCAAACACTAATTCCCCATCCTCCCTGCCCCCAGCCCCCAACACCCACCCTTCTACTTTCTGTCTCTATGAACTTGACTCCTCCAGGTACCACATTTGAGTGAAATCATGAAACATTTATCTTTTTAGGACTGGCGTAGTTCACTTAGTAGACTGTCTTCAAGGTTCGTTCATGTTGTAGCATATGTCAGAATTGCCTCCCTTTTAAAGGCTGAATAATATTCCATTTATGGATAGACCACGCATTTTTTAAATGGTGAAAGATCCTTGATGGTTAGTAGTTATATCCTGTATCTCGGTGTGGAAAATGTTGTCTCCATACCTTATTTCATTTGATCCCCCAGCAGTGTTTGGAGATGAATGTGATTAGTCCGTCTCAGACGTGAGGAACCAAGTCTCAGAGAAGCTCAGGCTCTGTCTCGGGCAGTTCACGAGCGGAGGCCAGGGCCTTGGACCCACGGCTCCCTCCCACCTCCACCCACGACGCCCTGGTCTCAAACGTTAGAAGCAGAGCTTATTTGTTGTCTGGGCTGATGTTCACTTTCCCGTTTTATTTCACTCCTCACATATACCCACGAACCAGATGTTCAAGGAGGGCTTCAGACAAGGCCGGGGCATGAACAGAGTCTCATCTCAAAAAAACCTTGGAGAAAGAAGAAGGAAAAGAAAAACCCCGCCCAATCCCAGTTCCCCAGCAGTGACTTGCCGAGTCTAACTTCTACTCTGTTTATAGGAGATCATGATGGTTGTGGGGGAACACAGCGGAAGGACACCTCTTATTTGCATTTAAAAACCACGCAGGTGAGACCAGGTCAAGCTGGAGCAAAACCACACAAGGCTGGGGCAGGGAAGCCGGGGAGGTGACAGCAGCTTCTGTTGGCCGAGCCCCTGGGACCACAGGCCCTCTGCAGGGGCCTTCCATCCCATGTCTGACAACAACCCATGGCCTGAGCATCTGCCCCCGGGGTGGAGACAGTCTGTTGCACAGGCAGGAAGCAACGCAGGTAAGTGTAGCCGCAAAGTCCACGTTCTCCTGCCTCATCCTTGGCTCCACCTCTGCCAGGCTGAAGGAAGGAAAGCGAGACCACTCCACAAGTGCGGCTTCGGGGCAGGGGACACATGACAGCCCTCAGCCGGGGGCTCCTTCCACGGCTGCCACCACAGCAGGGCCTGGAGACCCTCCTCAGAGACAGGATGCAAAAGTCGTACCCCCCCCACCTCCCCCACTCCCTCCCCCCACCTCTCCACCTCCCCATCTCCCTACCCCCCACCCCACCCTCTACACCCTCTCTGGATCACCTTCAGGCCAGGAGGTATTGGTGGCATTCCTTAGCGCCAAGATATTTCTTCACTCATTTTCAATAAAACGTGGACACTTCTTGAGTTGCTGCTGCTAAATGCTGGGCTCAAGGTTAAGCCCCAGGGCCCCAAGAGGAAGATGACCTTGTCTGTGACCTTGAGGGCAGACAGCCTCCACCCCATCACCTGGGTCAGGGGCAAATTCTCCCAGAGAAGGGGGAGGCCCGGTGCAGAAGAGATGTTATTGAGCCGGCTCTTTGGGGCTGAGCCCACCAAGTAGGAGATGGGGGTCCACAGTCCACAAAGGGCATAGGCTGTGCAAAGTGAGCAGAACATCCACAGAGAAGGGCCGGATGGTGAGTGACAGGAGATGTTCTGGGAAGCCGCAGATGCACCGTCTGTTAAAACCCTGAAGACAAGGAACCCAGGAGGTTCCTTGATCTTGCAGGCAGTGTGGAGCCGGGAAATGTCTATTGCAAGGTAGGGGTGGGTGGTGGTGGGGCAGTCAGGGGCCAGTTGGTGCCTGATGGACAGGCACAGGGGAGCTACAGGGAAGGAATGGGAACACTACCCCATCCCTCAGGGCAAACAGGGTGCAGGGACAGAAGATTGTCACATCAGAGAGCCTTCTGAGGAGCAGATGTGTCCTCGGAGGCTTCAGGCCCTCAGAGCAGCGTGTCTGTTAATAGCTGCCATGCATCAGGACTGAAGAGCCTCCTGCACCCAGCTCACTGAGGGCTGGCTGGCTACGCCTGTAAGATGCCACCCGAGACTACACAGTGGGGAATCGGAGGCTTAAAATGAGGCAGAAAGGCCTGACTGGCTGGCCCAGGCCTCTGAGGGAGCTTCAGGGTGTCATGAGGCCCGTGGGGCCATTATCCACCCCCGACCAGCCTGTAGAGGAGCCTGAAATGTCACTAGAGGCTCACTTCTCTGACATCAGGTCTTTTCTTCCCAGGCCCCAGCTTGAGAGGTGCCATTCAGCTTTAGTTCAGTTCAGTCGCTCAGTCGTGTCCGACTCTTTGCAACCCCACGGACTGCAGCACACCAGGCATCCCTGTCCATCACCAACTCCTGGAGCTTGCTCAAACTCATGTTCATCGAGTCGGTGAGCCTCAGTTTCTGTAAGGCACTGACCACTTTCCTTAATAATAAGACCTACATCCTCCAAGGTTGGCAGCAAAGGGGTACTTGCAGGGTGGGCAGCTCTGCACAGTTCATTGATCCCTACTGCCAGCCAGGTGAACACGTGCCCCCTTTAATGCTCTGCTGAGAGGTGGGCACTGCCCTTGAACCCACAGACTGGACTTGGGGACAGGAGAAAAGCAAATATGACTCTGCAGGGACAATGAATGGACAACAGCAGCCCAGTCTCTGGGTTCAGAGGCCTTGTTCTACTTGAACAAGCTCCAGAGGAAAAGAGCACCCCAGGTGGTGGTGATCCTGAGCTGGCTCCTAGGGGGACCAAGGTCCCACCACGTGCCTCTCTTTTAAGTTTAGATACGGTGACTTCATGTGGGTAGCTTGAAATCAGCCATAGTGGAATTATTTATGCCATGAAAACTGGCCTACAAGCAGGGCTTTTTTTTTTCTCCCCAAAGAGCTGGGTGGTTAAACATTTATTAGCATTTATTAACTGTTTTTTTTAACATACCCACCCCATGACCCAGAAATTCCACCTCTTGGTGAAAAGTAAGAGAAAAGAGTCGATCCATCCAAAGACAAGGGCAAAAACGGTTTAGCTGCCACATTCGTAATGAAGTCACATTCCTAAATCAAGTCCCTTATGATTATACAGTGGAAGTGAGACAATAAAGAGTAGAAATGGGCCAATGTCCACCGGGGGGAGAACGGAAACTGAGCCACACTTGTACAATGGACACACCTCAGAGAGAAAGAGATGAGCATCTAATACATGACGTGAAACAGCATGGATGAATCTCACAGATACCAAGTTAAATGGAAGAAGTCAGAAGCAAAAGACTACGTCATATGATTCCATTTATATGAAGCTCAAGAACGGGCAAAACTGGTATAGAATAAAAGAGGTCAGAATATCGATTACCTCAGTGGGGGGAGGAGTTAGAACTGAGTGCGAAGGGGCAAGGGGCCTCTTCTACGTCTTGATGTAAATGACCGTTACCCGAGGGTACATACACAGACAAGCAAACCAAGCTGTTGTTGTTCAGTTCCTAAGTCATGTTCAAATTTTTGTGACCCCATGAGCTGCAGCACGCCAGGCTTCCCTATCCTTAGCCATCTCAGAATTTGCTCAAACTCATGTCCATTGAATCGGTGATGCCATCCAACCATCTCATCCTCTGTCGCCCTCTTCTCCTCCTGCCCTCCATCTTTCCCAGCATCAGGGTCTTTTCCAATGAGTTGGCTCTTTGCATCAGGCGGCCAAAGTATTTGAGCTTCAGCATCAGTGCTTCCAATGAATATTCAGGGTCGATTTCCTTTAGGATTGACTGGTTTGATCTCTTTGCTGTCCAAGCTGTGTGCACTTTGCACATTACATGCCTTGCAGATAAAAAGTAAAGAAAGCAAGTGCGTGTCTGTGGGGGTGTGTCCTCCTCCTTGCTAGCTCCTGGTTCATCTCAGCCCCCATCTCCCAGGAGCTCAGACTTTCCTGAATGCTCAGATTCAAGAAAGATCACCTCCTGAGTTCTGGTTTTCTGGAACACACTGCCCAGGCTTACCCAACAAGGATGTCCCAAACTCGGGATATAAGTCTATTTCTCCCAACCAGGAGCTGGGATGCTCTGGGGTAGGCAGGCCTGGGGTGTACAGTGGAGGTCTGGACCTGCCTGGGTGTTGGGAGTGGAGGGAAGCCTGGGGTGGAGGATCTGGCCCATAGAATTTGGGGCTGCAGTGTTGTCTGAGTCAGTCCCTGAGGACTCAGGAGAGAAGGAAGTCAAGCCTTGGGAGGAATTGGAGATCCAGCAGAGTCAGGTGAGGCCCAGATGTGTGCCAAGCATCCTGCAGGGCCTCTGCCTGCATAGACCTTCAGCGAGCTTCCAGGCTCTCTGAGCTTCCATTGTCTTATCTGTAAAATGGGGATGAAGATTTCACAGGCCTCTTACTGGGATGACCAGAAGTGATGTGGGTGAAACCAGGCAGACTTTTAGGATATATAGAAACACTACAGATGCTCAAGAAATATTAGTTGAATATGTTAAATCCAACCAAGCCCATCCCCACCCCACCTGTGTGCTGAGTCACTTCAGTCATGTCCCATTCTTTTCAATCCTACGGACCGTAGCCCACCAGGCACCTCTGTCCATGGGGTTCTCCAGGCAAGAATACTGGAGTGGGTTGCCATGCCCTCCTCTCCTCCAGGGGATCTTCCCGACCCAGGGATTGAACCTGTGTCTCTTACATCTTCTGCATTTGCAAGTGGGCTCTTTACCACTAGTGCCACCTGGGAAGCCCCGGTGTGTGTGTGTGTGTGTGTGTGTGTGTGTGTCTGTGTGTGTCTGTGTGTCTTAGTTACTTCAGTCGTGTCAGACTCTTTGTGACCCCATGGGCAGGGAAGCCCAGATAGATGAATACTAAATACTCCCGCTTAACAAAGCCCTAGGCTCCCAGCAGTTGGGGGACAGGGGCGTGGCCTGTTTGTGCAAGAAACGCCCTCCCTAAAACTGAGAAGAATAAATAAAACATTCTCACGCTGATGCTGCTTTGCAGTGACTTTTATTAGAAATCATAACTCACCAAACTCCTCCAGCTTCTGCCCTGACCCTACTCCACAGCCAATGCCCAGCTAGGAGTGCAGCTCTCACACCCAGCCCTGCAGTGTCGGTGGACTGTAGGGAGACACACGCAGACACCGAGCGGCCCTGGGTGAGGTGGGTGGGGTGTGGCCCTAGGAGACAACAGCCAGGCCTTCTCTCCAGCCCCCTCCCCTGCTTCCCTTGGACCCCTTCTTTCTCAGGGGCCCCTAGGGATCAAGTTCATAATGCCCCGAGCCTCTGCCTAGTGAAAACACCTGTAGAGGAATCAGTGAATCTTTTCTGCAAAGCCTCTACCTGCCAGGTCACGTGCAGGCAAAGCATTGCCTTAGGACTCAGGCCCCAAGACAGAGCAGAACACAGACCCTGCCCAGCAGGCTGGGCGTCTGGGGTCACGGATACCATCCCTAACCAGAGCTGGCATAAAGACTCAACCATACAGGTTCTGTGCTGCTCATCACAGAGGGCAGAGTGGGGGATACGGGTACCTGCAGCCCCTAAGGACGCTGCTCTCAGTCCCAGCCTCCCAGACCTGTGCTGCCGGCTCTGGGATCCTAAACCGCCAAGCCCAGGCCCAGGGCCGGTCAAGGTGCCTGCTTGCCCTGGTGTCCACTGTGCACCTGGACCCTGGGCTCTCTGGAGGCGGGGCCCAGATAGTCCAGTGACCCTCTCCTCCTTGCGGGTGTGTGGCCTGGACAGATGGCTCCACTTGCTTGTCTGTGCCTTGGGGACACTGAGTGCTTTCAGCCTGTGACCTTCAGAGGAGCCAACGAGACGCTCAGAGGCAGGGCCCAGCACCACGCCAGGCACACAGTGGCAGCTGTCATTGTCACATGTGTCTCGTCTGAGCACAGTTATTTCTGCTGCTCTTTCCTAGCCTCTGCTCCCCAGGCCCGGCTGCAGCATCGTGGTCTGGACCCTACCTGGCCGGTCACAAGCTGGCCCGTCTCCCCACCCTCCCTCAGCCCCCAGCCCTGAGCCCAGTGCGGCTGTCAACTGCTGGTCACTCCCTCCTGGATGCCCTCAGGGGACCAACACCCCCTCCCCCAGAACCAGCCTGGGCCCCAATCTAGACCAAGGTCATCTCGCCTCCAAGTTTGAGGGCGGTATTTTTAAAGATTCATCACATTATTTGCAAGCAACCTGCTCCTTTCTGCCAGAAAGATGCTAAATAAGTTTGTTTTTTGTTATTTTCCATCTATAATAACTGCTTTTCAAAGCAAGACAGAAACAAACATGGAAAAAAGCAAAAGGGTTTACAGCTAGTAAAACACCCTCGGCTGTTTCCCAGCCTCTTCCCACAAGCATTTCTGATGCCGCCCGCCCGCCCACTCTGCTGCTTCTTACACCATCCCACGCGCTGTTCATCTCACAATGCCGCTTGCAGCCCTTTAGCATCAGGCCAATGACCCTCTCCCCCCTGCTGGTGTGTGGCCTGGACAAATGGCTCCACTTGCTCTTCTGTGCCGTGGTTCTCACTAACGGCTCCTGGAATTCCATGGTATGAATGCTCCATGGTGTATAGTGTTTGAATCCCATTGTGACGGTCATTTCCATGGCTTCCACGGCTGTAGTAAATATCTTTGTATATTTATGCCAGTAATTCCACAGAAGTGGAACTGCTTGGTTGAAAGTCAAGGCCTCTGTGGACATTCCGTCCTGACTCCGCTCCCCAGGGGTCAGCCGCCAGCCTGCAAGCTGCCCTGTGCTAGTCCTGCCCAGCTTGCCCAGCCCTCTGCCCTCGAGCTCCAGTGCAGGCCTGACAGCCAGGCCTGCTCACATTTGAGAATCATTCATTCACTCGCTTCTCCAGCCAGCCTTCTGCCGGGTGCTGGGGTTGCCACAAGGCCAAGGTCAGTCAGCCTTCGGAAGCTGGTGGCTTTGTTAAAATCTCCTCATCTCTTGGGACCCCTCCCTGTCCTCTGCCTGCCCCTGCCCTTCTGGGGGGCAGAGCCTGCTCTGCCTGACGCGTGGAGAATGAAGCCTGCACGCAGAGAGGGGCAGGGGGCCTCGAGAGGCCAGGAGAGGTGCGCCCTCCCTGCAGTAAGTCCTGGGAGATCCCCCTGGGTCCTGCCAGTAAACTCACATTATTTAAACCGGCTCCAAAGAGGGTTATTCCTTCTAACACAACAAGCCTAGAGGTGCTTCCCTCCTCTGTGGGCCCCTGGGGCGGAGACCTAACTTCTGGATCTGCATCCTCAGCACCCAGCGAGGGCTGACAGCCACTTCCAAGGGTACCTGCCTCGACCCTGTGAGGCAGCATGTGCCCCTTTGAAATCAGGACATCAGGCCAGGAGAGTCTGTATCTGGCCGAGAAATGACTGACAGTTTCAGGGTTTCAACTCAGATCTTTCCTGCGAGGCCATGTTCATCCTCTGACTACAGGGACTTTGCACACCTATCTGATCCAGCCTTCCCTCCACTTGGACCAAGTTTCCCCTGTGTGCCCGTCCAACCCCCTGACCTAGGTGCATGCCCTGGATCCCCCGTGTGGCAGGAGTGAGTCGCATTTCTGAGATGGAAGGAATGCAGATAACCAGGCAAATGCTCTTGTTCAAAAGCACTAGGTCGTACAGCACGATCCTACCCTGGGGTGGCCTCGTGGGTCCCTGGGTTCCTGAGAGTCCTGGGGCTTCGGGTGCCTCCACCGCTGTGCCCAAGTCCTTTGCAGGCCCCCAAAGAGAAGGAGGAGGTAACAAGACCAGCCTCACTGGGGAACACATGGGGTTTACTGTCCCTCTGAGACCCTGAATTGTTGCAACAGGGGCACCGTGTGGCCAGGGCTTATGTAAGTTAGAAAATGAAGACGTTTTCGTCCCCATGTGACATGTCACAACTCTGCCCCCACTTCCCTATCACCATGACAACTGCAGGGACACTTCCAAGGAAGACGGGAGCATTCGAGGCACATGTGACCCTTGTCCGCAGGGACCCCATCTGGTCCTTGTCATCACCTCCTTGTGGGCTTTGAGAGTCTAGGGCCTCTTTGCTGAAGGACAACAGAGGTTTCCAGATGGATCCACATTCTGGCGCCACCCAGGCCCTCCCCTGGCCTCCCTGATGAGAGCATGTGATGAAAACAAAATGAAATGACGCTGAGGTGGGTGACTGAGGGGACCAGGGCACTGAGAACCAAGCAGCCCTCTCCCAGGGACAAGAAGGTGCTGGCTGGAAGCAGCTGTAACCGAGTGAGACCTGGGAGAAAAAGATGCTATCTGAAGGGTGGGCTCTAGACTTCTTTCCCCTCGAGCGGAGAGCCCAGCGCTGCTCCTGCCCTTCCTCGGGGCCAGCTGGTCTCCAAGGAGGGAGGTGGCAGGGGAGGTCCCAGGAGCTGAGGGCGCAGGGCTCTGGGCCTTCTCCCGCAGGGTCCCAGATGTGCTGGCATCCGGCCTCAGGCATTGTGGGCAGGGGTCTCATGCTGGTCTGGGGGCTCCATCCAGGTGAGGTCAGTTTCTGTCTGCAGCAGGGACCCCAGGAGTGACAGGGTCAAGTAGCCTCATAGGCAGAGCTAGTATTCCTGGGGAGACGGGACACTGGGGTCAGACAGATCCCAAATGGGCACGGTCATGACACAGCACATTGAGAGAGGGTAGGGGTTTGCAGCTCCAGGAGGACTTCCTGGAAGAGGAAATAATTCAGACACTTATAAAACCAGTAGTCCAGCAAAGCACAGGGAGTTGGGAAGGGGAGCATCCAGGCTGAGGGATTAGCATAAGCAGAGATGGAGGGGGCCATGCAACATGAGCTGGGTCGGGGGCTGTAGCTAGCACAGTTTGTTTTTTATTTATTTTTGGCTGTGCTGGGTCTTCATTGCTGTGCACAGGTTTTCTCTAGTTGCTGAGAGCGGGGGCTACCTTCTAGTTACTCTGTAGTGCTTCTCATTGCAGTGGCTTCTCTTGTTGCAGAGCACGGGCTTGCTCTAGGGCACTCTCGTTTCAGTAGTTGTGGCACGTGGGCTTTGTTGCCCCGCAGCATGTGGAATCTTCCCAGATCAGGGATTGAACCAGTGTCCCCTGCATCGACAGATGGATTCTTAACCACTGGGCCACCAGGGAAGTCCGCTAGCATGGAGTGTTCAGACAGGGGACAGAGAGAAGGCTGGAAGAGTGGGTAGAGGGCAGGTGACATCAGGTCAAGAGAGCCTTGTGGAAAAGCACTGAGATGCCATCAAAGCTATTGGAGAAGGAAATGGCAACCCACTCCAGTGTTCTTGCCTGGAGAATCCCAGGGACGGGGGAGCCTGGTGGGCTGCCGTCCATGGGGTCGCACAGAGTCGGACACAACTAAAGTGACTTAGCAGCAGCAGCCGCAGCAGCCAACAAAGCTGAGAGGTTGATGCAGTCAGATTCATTCATGCTTCACATAGATCCTGTGGCCAGTGTGGCAGGCGAGTCAGGAGACCCCGTGGGGTCCTGGGGAAAGCTGGCAAGGTGATTCAGCACAGAGGTCTTGGCAACGGAAGAAGGAGCCCAGAAACACTTAGGAGGCAAAGTTCTCTGGGCTTGAAGCTCAGTTTCCTTCAGCTCTGGGCCTGAGCAGTTTCCAGAACCGAGGTGAGCTTCAGCCCGCAGGTGGCAGAAGAGTGGCAGTGAGGTGGTCCGGGGGGAGAGCAAGAGGGAGGCCACTACACTCAGGGCCCAAGGGCGAGAGAGGCCATTAAACCTGGTCTCTTATTTAAGAACGTGTAAAACCTTCTCTAATGATGGTTACAGGCTGCCCCGGAGGCCTGGCCTCCAGAAGCAGGGTGCCACGGTCAGCTGCAGGTAATAACAATTCCATTCACATATTGTAGTCTCAGGCCTAAGAGTCTGCTTTCATGTTCCAAAGACAGAAGATAAATGGCCCTTATCATTTTTATGTAGCGGGTATCACCACCGGAGCTTCACGTAGAGTGCCCTGAGCTGCTTTTGTGCTTGTTCATTAGACACCTTAAGACCTTTCTCCAGGGAGAAGATGCCCCTTAGCTGAGAAATGACTCCTGGTTTAGCATAGTCCAAGTCCACAGGACTCATGCACAGTCGCTCCCCACCTCCAATTAGAACCGCTGGGTGAGCCTGAGCCCCAGAACTGGGGCTGGAGGGATGGCTTCCTGCCCCAGCCGAAAGGAGGCAACATCCTGCTTGGCAGGGCAGGCCAGTGGGCCTCCCTCACCAGATGACCGGGCGGGGCGCTGCAAGAGCAGGAGAGGAAGGGGTGCTGAGTGAGGGCGGGCTGAGGGCCAGGCAGCCTGCCTGGATCTCACTGAGGATCCTCCGCTTATCCAGGCAGCATCGCCAGGCAACGGGGAGGAGTCTGTGGTCCAGAAAGAGAAGACAGCCCCTCCACCAGCACCCTCCCTCTGTTCTCCCAGGGGAGGCTGGGAGGGCTGGGGGCCTGCTCTTTGATGGGTGAGGGGATGGGGGGCTTTAAATCCTCCCGAAACTGGGCAGTGTCTCTTTGGGAGCGAGCCTCATTGTTTGGAGACCTCTGTGAAGGTCAGGATGGAGCTGTAGCGCCACTGGCAAGCGCCAGACAGCTTAATCAGGACACAATCCAGTCTCTTCATTATAGACCTAGGTCCTAGTCCATCTTTCAAACTGATGAGAAGTCTTGTTGGGACGTGTTGGGGTTGTTTTTTTTTTTTTTCCTTCATGTTTTATTACTTTCCCCCCAAGTATTCCCGGAATACAAATCTATATTGGGAAGGGGCGTGGCTTAGGGCGCTGTCAGCTCCGCAGCCCAGCACTCGAACCCCAGCTCCCCTCTGGGGAGGCCGGGCCCCTCTAGGAACCAGCACCTACCTGGTGGGGGGTTCCCCTCAGGAGGCAGAACCGACATTCACACTTCTTTCTTACTCCTCGTCTGTCAAGTACCAAGCTTCAGCTTCATGGGTGACTAAAAATCCCACAAACCAACAATTCATGTTCCACATGCTGCCTTCTGACAGCAAGAGAGTTGCAAAGACAGCAGCAAGGTTGTTTCAGAGTGGAGGGCTGGAAGTAGTGGGGGAGGTGGCTGGGAGGGGAGGGCCAGAGGGGAATCAGGAGGGGAAGGGGAGGTTCAGAATGGGGAGAGGAGGGCAGGCCCTGGCTACTGGGCTGGATGAGGGCCTGGGGGTGGGTGGAACTTGCCCACACAGATCCAGGATGGCCAAACCAGACTGTGCAGGGAGACAGAGGTCAAAGCAAGTTGCTGCCAGGGTGGGTGCCAGGCCCACGAGGACCAACTGTTTTGCATGAGAAGGACACCCCTGTTTCACAGCCCCGGGGCCTCAGCAGGGAAACGGCTGGTCTGCAGAAGGACTTACCAGGGGCCAGACTGGACCTTCAGCTCCCTGGACCCTGTGGAGTGGGTATCAGGTCCTGACTCCTTTTTCTGGGAGACTGAGGGTGGCAAAGAGACTGGTCTCCTAACTAATGACAGAGAGAGACATGCAGCCTTGCACATGGCGGAAACGAGGGGTCCACCCCATGAGCCCTCGACAACCCAGAACCCGCTGGGCAAGGCCTCACGGCAACCTTCTCATTTACAAAAGGGGAGAACTAGGCCCCCCCTCACCCTAGCAGGAGGCATGCTGGAGGCTGGGCATGGGGGAGGGGGCCCCCTTGACGGCCCCTCAGCCCTGCTACCCCCCTCCCAGGCTCCCTGAGGGTGCAACCTGTTCCTGCCCCGGGCTGGGCACTGTGCTGGTGCCTGAGTCATGGGCATCATCTCCCAACGTGAGAGCCACCCTGGCACGTGGCCCTGTGTGGAAGGAGGGGCAGCCTTGCTCCTGGGAGCCGAGTCACTCAGGGGACCTGGGAGTGAGTTCCAGGGTGCAGAGGCTCCCTCAGGCCCTAGAGGCATCTCAGAGACCTCTGGAGGTGCTCTGCTCCCAAGGATGTGGCCACGTGGCAAGGTCCCCACACATCCAGCTCCCGTGCCATCAGTTCCAGGGACTCTGAACAGAAAGCTGGGCTCTGACACAAGTCTGCTCAGTGTCTGAGTTGGTTTGACCCTGCCCCCTGTACAAGGGTGGGTGGTGGTGCCCACTCGGTCCCCCACGAGCAGAGCAGAGGGCTGGGCTGCACGCAGCTCTCTGCCAGCTGTCATCCCTTGGGCCCCCACCCCTCCCGAATCCAGGCAGCCCTAGAGCTGTGACCCTTCCCTTGCTGGGGGGCAGGGGGTGGCAGGGAACTCAGGCTGGGTCTCACCAGCTCAGGGTGAGGTGGTGCAGGAGGGCCTCCAAAGGGCCCCATATCTCTTTCCCTGCACCTTCTCAGCCCAGTCCAGTAGCTACCCCAGGATTCTCTTCTTCCCAGAGCCAGCTTCCAGCCAAAGCAGATGTCACAGCCAAGATCTCTTTCCTTAAATCGGCTCAGTTTCAACCCATTACTCCTCATTACTCTCCTGAACGACTCCTTCTTTGTCTTCTCCTCCTCCACGTTTGGTCCGTGCCCTTCAGAGGTTTGCAACAGGACTCATTTCTTGGCCCAGGGACAGGCCATCCATCTTCTTAATCTGATCTCATAAATCAGCCATCTGGGCCTCCTCAGGCACCCGTCTACAGCCCCCTCCACCCCTAGAGGCCTTTGGGCACCTCTCAGGGCAGCACCCACTGAGACCGCCAACCCCTCCAGGAGAGGGCCTGCTCCCCCAAAATGCCCAGCATCATCCTTCCTCCCCACCGTGCCCCCCCCAACAACAACAGGTCGAGGGCTCCCAGCTGCTCCAGTGGGACTCCCACCAGCAGCCCGGGCAGCTGCCTCTCCTGTCAGCAGACCCTTATCCCAGAACCGGGACATCTTAAGCTTGTTGGGATCAATTGCCAGTGTCATTCCACTTAGTCCCCCTGCCAGGCCCTGACATCTTCACTGGAGGGGAGGAAACAAGGGCTTTCCAGGACTCTGGACCAATCCCTAAGAGACATGGCCTTGTGGTGGAGAATAAAGCAGGGTCTGGAGGGAGCGGGGCAGTTAGAAGCAGCCCAGAATCTTTAGAAAAGCCCTCACCCCACCCCCGCCGCCCACTGTAGCCCCTGGGGAGCTCCGTGAGGGGCGGTAGAACCAGCGGAGTCCACTGCCAGGCCCAGTGCACAGGAAGCCCTCAAGTAAGCTTGCTAAGGGGCAGAGGAGATGTGGCAACTCCAGTAAATAGAAGTGGTGTGTGTGCGTGTGTGGTGTATGCATTGTGTATATGTATGGGTTGTGTATGCGTGTCAGAGATTTCTTGGTGTGGACAAATCCCAAAGACTGATGCTGAAGCTGAAGCTCCAGTACTTTGCCACCTCATGTGAAGAACTGACTCATTTGAAAAGACCCTGATGCTGGGAAAGATTGAAGGTGGGCGGAGAAGGGGACAACAGAGGATGAGATGGTTGGATGGCATCACTGACTCGATGAACATGAGTTTGAGCAGGCTCCGGGAATTGGTGATGGACAGGGAGGCCTGCCGTGCTGCAGTCCATGGGGTCACAAAGAGACGGACACGACTGAGCGACTGAACTGAACTGTTTAGTCGCTCAGTCGTGTCTGACTCTTTTGCAGCCCGATAGACTGTAGACTCGGAGAAGGCAATGGCACCCCACTCCAGTACTCTTGCCTGGAAAATCCCATGGATGGAGGAGCCTGGTGGGCTGCAGTCCATGGGGTCGCTAAGAGTCGGACACGACTGAGCGACTTCACTTTCACTTTTTCGCTTTCATGCATTGGAGAAGGAAATGGCAACTCATTCCAGTTTTCTTGCCTGGAGAATCCCAGGGGCAGGAGAGCCTGGTGGGCTGACGTCTATGGGGTCACACAGAGTTGGACACGACTGAAGCAACTTAGCAGACTGTAGACTGACTGGCTCCTCTATGCAGGGGATTTCTCAGGCAAGAATACTAGAGTGGGTTGCCATTTCTTTCTCCAGGGTATCTTCCCAACCCAGGGATCAAACCCAGTCTCCTGCATTGGCAAGCAGGTTCTTTACCACTGAGCCACCTGGAAAGACATCTTTGACTTGAACCCCCACTCAAAGACCCACTGGCCAAAAGATACACTTTAAGTTTATATAGTTAGTTGCTCAACTAAAATTGACTTAGCATTTGCTCCGTTCTGAGCAGGCAAATGATGAGAATGCAGCGGTAATAATAAAGACACAGTTCTTGCTTTGTGAGGTGTGTGTGCATGCTGGAAGGCTTCCTGTAGGAGGGGTGTTAACCTTGCAAGGGACCGGAGAGATTTCGAATGATTAGATTAATGGTTCTAAAACTGGCCCAAGCCCAGGGGCACCTGGGAACTTTTAGAAATGTAGATTCTCTGGCTGAATCAGACACAGATGGTAAAATGTCCTCCCGGTGTTTCAGGGGAGACTGGGCTGGGCCGTGGGAAAATCAGCATCAGGAAAGCCAATTCTGGGAATTCTTCCCTCTGGCCAAGATGTTGGGGCCTCAAAGCGTGTTCTGGGCTTCTGTCCAGGTGCTGAACCATCCTTCAGGTCTATAAAGTGTGCTCCTGGGTTCTGGGCAAAGCAGAGAACACTATTCAAAAAAATTTGATATTTAGTATTTTTTCAAAGAGCATGAAGATCGTCATCATGTGAAATACCAGAATCTCAGACATCTTACTTATTTTATCCCCCAAATTAGACAGTGCTAGGATTGCTCAGGGGAAGGCAATGGCACCCCACCCCAGTACTTTTGCCTGGAAAATCCCATGGATAGAGGAGCCTGGTAGGCTCCAGTCCATGGGGTCGCTAAAAGTCAGACACGACTGAGCGACTTCACTTTCACTTTTCACTTTCATGCACTGGAGAAGGAAATGGCAACCCACTCCAGTGTTCTTGCCTGGAGAATCCTAGGGACAGGGGAGCCTGGTGAGCTTCCGTCTATGGGGTCGCACAGAGTCGGACACGACTGAAGCGACTTAACAACAACAACAGGATTGCTCAGAGCTTCCCAAATGACTCAGCGGTAAAGAATCTGCCTGCCAGTGCAGGAGATGCAAGGGACATGCGGTCAGTCCCTAGGTCGGGAAGATCCCCTGGAGAAGGGAATGGCAACCCACTCCAGTAGTCTTGCCTGGAGAATCCCATGGACAGAGGAGTCTGGCAGGCTACAGTCTGTGGGGTCGCAGGAGAGTCGGACACGACTTAGAGACTAAAGAACAGCAGGGTTGTTCTACAAAGTCAACGCACCCCCAGGCTTTCCCACGTGTGGGCCGTCTCCCTGCCCCTGCTCTTGCCTCTGGGATCTCCTTCCATCCTTCCATCACCTTCCATTAGGAGTGGCTCTCGTAGGGGGTCTCTTGTCCCCTCTGGGCTTTGTCTGAAGACGCCTTCATCCTGTTCTTGCGAGACATGTTTACGTGATACACATTCCAGTTGGACAATGAATTCACTTCTGTTTTAGTCTTTGATAATATTGATTTCCAGGCTCCTAGCCTCTCTCGCTGCCATTAAAGAGTCTGCCACTCACAGGTGGGTCATTTTCTCTTCTCTCGGCTTCTTGTAAGATCTCTTTGCTATTCTCCATCACTGTGATGGGTTCGTGTGTGGGTTTTTGGTTTGTTTGTCTTTTTTTAATCCCTTGCTTAGGATTTATTGTGCTCCCTGAACTGAAATTAATGTCTTTTATCAATTCTGGAAAATTCTCAGCCATCACCTCTTCGAATCACGACTGACTCTCCTGTTTTCGGTTGTCTCCCTCTGGCCCTCTGTGTAACTGTGCATTATTTCTCATCCCAACCTCCTCTTATTAGCCTCTATCTCATATCTTCTGGCTTTTCCTCTGTCCCGCATTTGCGCATCCTGATAATTGCTTCTGCTCCATCTTCTAGTTAACCGATCCCCTCCTGAATTGGGTCTACATGCTGGTCCTCCCATCTTCGGAGCTTTGTGTTTCAGTTATTACGTTTTTCATTTCTAGAAGTTCTACCTGGCTCTTTTTCAATCTCTTGGATCACTTTTATAGTCTTTTTTTCCCCCTCCTTGTCTGTACTCTCAATTCTTTCTTGAAACATTTTTAACTTATTTTTATTCTAGTTCTGATCACTCAAACATCTGAAATCTTTTGATCTAGTTTTGCATGCGTGGTTTCTGCTGACTCTGACTCATCATGGATTGTTTTCTCATGTGTTTTGCAATTTGAGATTGTAGCCAAATGATATTCTGTAGGAACCCAGAAGGACCTAGAAGACATGGGTGTGCTCTGGCGGTGTGCCCCAGGTCTATCCACCCAACACCACTTTAGGTTAATTTCTGGGCTTGGGGTTTTCTGGATCACTGATCTCACAAATTGGAGCCCCAATTGCTAGTGAAGGTCAGCCTAAATTGACACATTCTCACCAAGGAATCTTTTTATCTTCATTCATTGTAGGGCCCCGGACACATGAATACCCTTGCTCTCCTTGGCTAAAAGTTTGGTTTTTACAGCCCAACCTTATGCTGAGTGTACTGCCTTGGAGGGTCCCAGCTTGAGATAAAGATCTCACTTCACACTCCCAAGCTCCCACGAGCTCTAGATAAGACAATGTCTTGTGGGTTAGTTGCTAAGTTGTGTCACTTTGTGACCCCATGGACTGCAGCCCGCCAGAGTCTTCTGTCCATGGGATTTCCCAGGCAAGAATAATGGAGTGGGTTGCCATTTCCTTCTCCAGGGGATCTTCCTGACCCAGGGATTGAACCCGCATCTCCTGCTTGGCAAGTGGGTTCTTTACCACTGAGCCACCTGGGAGGCCCCAAAGATAATGTGTGCATTGCAGTTAAAACCCAGTTCTAGGCTCCTGTTAGCAAATGCCTCAAGGCAGTGTTTGCTTCTAGTTCCGGTATCAGCTCCCACATCATTACTGGCTCTCAGGAATTTCCCTTACTTTCTTGCAAACTTAGCTATGATTGAATAAAGAAGTTTGTAATAACTGAACCTGCGTTTTTAGGTGTTTTTGTAGCAAGAGTGTCCCTCAACCCCCTGAGGATTTGACTATAGCAGAACAAATACTTGTTCACCAAACCATCTCTTCTTCCTTTGGGGCTCACACCTAGACCGCAGCCCTAGCTACCCTCAACCCTTGCAGCTAAGCATGGTAGCATGTCCAGTGGAACTCTTCCCAGGCCAGGATTGTGAAAACCTCCCACACGATCCACAGGGGAAGATGGCAGAGTCACAAGGCAGATGAGCCCGCGTCCCTAATCACTGCTTGAAGGAGCACTGCCTGCCATTTCAAGCATTAGATGAATAAGACAAAAAGCCCCTGGGACTTAAGGATTAACCTGTGACAGCAGCCTGTGTTCTTTAGGCTACTGGTCCACCATTTGTCAGAATTAAAGTCTCACGTAGAATTGTCCAGTAGTTTAGTATTAATCTCACAAGGCAGCAGTGAGCAGGGGTGTGAAGCAAGATCTTAACTACCTGCCTGGGAATTGAACCTGGGTAGCCTGGATGAGGGGCTTCCCTGGTGGCTGCGGTGGTAAAGAATCTGCCTGCAATGTGGGAGACCTGGGTTCAGTCCCAGGGTTGGGCAGATCCCCTGCAGGAGGGCATGGCAACCCACCCCAGTATTCTTGCCTGGAGAATCCCTATGGACAGAGGAACCTGGCAGGCTACCATCCAAGGGGTAACAAAGAGTCAGACATGACTGAGTGACTAAGCTGGATGAGAACCAGGAATCCTAGCCACCAGACCAGCAAGGGCTAGAGGCTGGAAGATATTTTTCCCTGGATCTTTGCCCCCAGTGAAAAATGCATTTATTACGAAGGCAGAAACTACAAATGCAGGCACAAAGTTTATTGTTAGAGACAAAGTACAAGTGGAAGAGTGCACAGAGAAACAGCTTATTTAAATGAGATAGAAGCAAGGCAGAGATGCACACCCGGAGGGGAAGGGTGCGGGTGTGCCCCCAGCAAGGAAGAAGGCAGCTAAGGAAGAGGTGGCTAAGTCAGTTATATAGGTCAGTTCTTCAAGGTCTTTGTCTTCCTTCAGGCCAATTATCTGATTTTTTTTTTTTCCCACACCTGACCTACCCTGAGACTCTCCCCTGGGTGTGCACGTACCCCTCAGCCAAGATGAATCTCGAAGTGAAGTCTTCTGGGAGGAGCAAGACTCATATGACCTGGCATTATCCCTTGACTTTTGACCCACAAGGAGCCTTTGTGCGCATGTGTAGTGTTTCCCTTGTCCCCAAAGAAGGGGGGAGCGGAGATCCCTTAATCCTTTACTCAGAGTTTTGCCCCTCTTTGTCCTTGCAATGGCTATTACCTTAAGATATTTACAAGAGACAAACACTGGCTTTTTACCCTATTTCTTTTATTACTATCATTGCAGAGGGCAAAAAGGAACCTGTTTGTAAATGCCTTAACTGGAACCCACCTATCTCTTGTCTCAGAAAATGCTAACAGTTCTAAGTATCCAGCCTGAAGCCCACTGCTCTGTGGCCCATGAAATGCAAACAGGAGGCCAGTTGTAAATGTCTAACCTGGAGCCCATCTATCTCCTAACTCAAACCTGTACAGTCTTTTCAGGCCTTAGGGGCTTCAAGTGTGCGTATTCAAGGGGCTCCCAGGATGCAAGACCATGGCTCACAGAGCCTGAGCAGCTCACTGGAGTTGCAAGTGGGATATTGGTTTGAGAAAGATTCCCCTTCTCTGCCTTGTCACCACTCTATTCCAGGCCTGCACTGGCCACTAGGTCCCCAGACCATGCAGGTGAGGCCGTGCTCTTGAGGAGCTCCTGTGTACTGGGGACACAGATGCCGACATAGGCAAGCCTGGGATGAGAAGATAATGGTGGTCGTGGGTTGTAGTGGAGTGATGAATCAGGTGATAGCCCATTCAGACTGAGGGTCAGGGCGTGGCTGGGAAGTACCAGGTTGCCAGCTCCAAGCTTCAGGTCCCTGGAGACAGAATCAGGCAGGCCCTTCTCTGTTTCCTGCAGGCGAGATTCCAGAGGGCAGCCTAGCCCGCTGGCAGGGAGGGGCCCGGGCATGCTCTGGAGGTGGGCACGTGGCCCAGAGCCTGCAGGACGTTGAGGCTGCCCCATGCAGAAAAACCTCACCTCCACAGTCCTTAATGACACCTTGCTTGGTCTCTGGAGTCCTCAGGTCACCCACTGTGCATGCATGTCTTCAAGAGGCCACAAACATTCATTGACCACTTCCGCAGGGATGAGGGCCACCACTGGGCATTGGTGACATTGTAGGGATACAGTTGTTAAGGGAACATTGATTGAAACTGCCCACCCTAGCCAGGCACCATGGAAACCATTTTCGTGAGGTCCTGGCAAGGAACAGGTAACTAATAAGCCACCACCAACCGGAAGAGTTCAGGAAAGGCCAAAAGGAGGTGCCGTGTGTCCTACCCTCTCCCAGAATCCTTCTTGCTGGAATCCATCTTGGCTGAACAATGCGTGCACCACCAGGAAGGGGCCTGAGTCAGAATGATTGGACAAAGACAACTCAGAAAAAGAAATCCCATCACCATAAAACCCAAGACTTCGAGCCACGTGGCAGAGCAGTCCTCCTGGGTTCCTTTATCCTCCTGCTCTCCCTCCAGGCACCCCTTCCCAATAATGTCAGCTTCTGTGTCTCCTCGGACAATTCATTTCTGAGTGTTAGACAAGAGCCCCCTTTTGGGACCTGGAAGAGGTCCCCCTTCCTGCAACTCTGAGACATATCAGGCCAGAGAATGGGCTTCTGGACCCCCACCCTCGATGGCTCACAGCCTAGAAGGACAAGGAAAGGCCCCCTGCTGGGAACCAACCACGTCTCCTCCTCTGTCCCCTCCAGCTCTGGTAACAGCGGTGTCCACAGCGCCCCCACCTCCCACCCACAAGATCACACGTGTGGTAAGTGGTCCCTACTAGCAAAGGTGTAAGTTAGAATGACCCAGTTGTGATGTCGCTTTTATGTGTCAACCTGGCTGGGCCGTGGTGCTCAGCTGCTTAGTCAAGCGCTATGTAGACGTAGCTCTGAGGGTAATTTGCGGGTGTGATAACATTTACGATCAGTTGACCTTGAATAAAGGAGATGGCTCTCCATGAGGTGGGTTGGCCTCATCGAATGGATAAAAGGCCTTAGGAGCAAAAACAGAGGCTTTCCAGAGAAAAGGGGACTCTGCTTCCAGACTGGAATACGGAAGTTCTGCCTTAGTTCCCAGCCTGCCTGGGATTTGCCAGCCTCCTGTCATGCAAGCAGATTCCTTCAAATAAGTCTCTCAATTTCCTTCTCTCTCGTTCCCTCTCAATTGCCTCTCAGCCTCCTCAACCAAACCACAGTCTCAAGAGCTTCCTGTGGACCACACACAGAGGGGCGGCCCCTGTCTTTCCATTCCTGGTGGCCTTGCAGGGAATTCAGACTCATGTAGGAAGCCAACCCTGACGCACCCCAGACCCCAGCCAGAGGGTCGGCGAAGGTGGCCCAGCTTGGAAAAAGCCTTTGAGGGACAGGCTGAGCCTTCTGCACTGTGCTCTGGAATGTCGTGCCCACCCCACCTCAACCTGAGCCTGACTCCCACCCACCCAAAATAAAATGTCTGAGTGCATTCCACACCCTGGGAAGCTGCCGGAACGGGACAAGATCGCGGCCAGGGTGGCCCAGCCTGGCCTCACTCCCGGAAGAGCTCAGTGGACAGAGGAGACCCGCACAGCCACCTGGGCATATGGACAGTCACTGGGCCGCACTTGCCCAGCGCTCACTTCATGGCCACAGGGAGCCCAGGGTCCTGGGAGACAAAGTGCCATTTAAACGCCCATCGTCTCCTACCGCCCTCCCGCCCTGAGCTCCGCAGATCATAAATTCCAGAGGTAGAGGGGGCTCATGCTGGGGGCTGAAGTCACAACCCAGCTCCATCCATTGCTGCAGATGGAGGCTCCCTGGGAATAAGGTGCAAAGGGTGATATCAGCCCCGGGCATCCCTGTCAACCCCCAACATTTCCTGGGCCAGCCGTCTGATCTTGAAGGGAGCTATTTTGGCCACTGCCCTGCACTCCAGAGAAAAGTAACCCTCCTCTGCCCCTTCTTCCTCTGGTTATCCCACTGTGAAGTAGAGCCTCTGGGTGTTTAGGGTTAAAGAGCAGAAGTTAAGCTGTGAACACAGATGAGCCCAGCAATTTGATATTAAGGAAACTCAGAAGCCTGCAGACTACTGGAAAGGGTAGCTCATTTTCACTCGCATCTTAAAACCCGTGGAGCCAACTGGGAATAACACAGACCTCAGTGTCAACCTCGGGCTTCCCAGGTGACTCAATGGTAAAGAATCTTGCCTGCCAATGCAGGAGATGAAAGAGACCCAGGTTTGATCCCTGGATCAGAAAGATACCTTGGAATAGGAAATGGCAACCCACTCCAGTATTCTTGCCTGGAAAATCCCACGGACAGAGGAGCCTGGTGGGCTACAGTTCATGGGGTTGCAAAGAGTCGAACACGACTGGGCTCAGCACAGCAGCAGCAGTGTCAACTGAGTCAGGACCGGAAGTCTCGGCCCTGCCTTTGAGTGGCGGAGGGCCCTGGGCTTCACTTCACCACTCTGAGCCTCCATCTCCTTGTCCCAAGACATGGGAATAACAGCACCCCCTTCACCAGGCGGCCATGAGGGTGAAGGGCCACACTGGAAGCGCTTAGCGGGCATCTGGCGCTCTGTGCCCAGAGCTCCCAACCCCTCCTCTCATCTCTCCCTTCTGTCCCTGCCTGAGAAGCTTGTGGGGACACAGGACACGTAACAACTAACACGATCCCGGGGGAGGGAGGGGGATAGGAGGGTCAGAGAAGACAACCTGAATGACAGGGAGGGATTTCAGGTAGGGAGGAGGGTCTCAAAGGCATTTTAGGGGCATTTTCTGTGCCCCTGGATACACTCTAGAAGCAGAGGCTTGGGACTTCCCTGGTGGTTCTGTGGTTAAGAACCACCCTTGCAATGCAGGCAATGTGGGTTCCATCCCTGTTTGGGGGACTAAGATCCCACATCTCACAGGGCAACTAAGCCCACACCCAGCAACTAGAGAGAAGCCCTCGTGCTCCAGTAAAGATCCCACATGATGCAAGACCCTACGGAGACAATAAAATTAAAAAAAAAAAAAAAAAATAGGGGCTTGGATGGAGGAGATGAAGGCTTCCTCTCAAGCCAGGGCTACAAATGGACTGAGCAGCCTCCTTCTTTATGAAGGGAAGGACGGGGGTGAGGGCCCCGTGGAGTCCCAAGGCCGTGAGGCATCATCTCTACAGCAAGTCACATTCCTGAGGAATCAGACCACACAGGAGTGAGGCTCCAGAAACCCCTGGCCAGGCACGAGAGCCACAGAAGAGAGGAGGCCAGCCTCTAAGGGAGGACGTGTCTCCCTGTCCAGAACCACCTGCTGTGTACCGCCCTTACTGTGTGCCTTCCTTCTGCCCATGGAGGAAGCAGGACCACCAGGGTGGAGGGTCTCACCGTGCATTCCACAAGCTTCTTGTGGCTGCAACATGAGCCTGTATGGACCAGCCCTTGAGACACGTAGCTGCTGTTAAAGGGCTTCAGAGATTGGGAAACTGAAGCCCAGAAGGACGTGACACCCCCAGGCTGACACAGCTCAAGCCTTCTGAGTACTCGGACCCGAGGAAACCCCTGCTCAGCAGCTTCCTTGCTACATAAACTTGATGGAAGGAATTCTCCTGTGCCTCGGTTTTCCTGTCTGTAAAAAATTAAAGACATCAAAGTATCCTGTGCCCTGGCCCTAAGGATGAAATGAAATAATTCATGTGAAAGAGTCTCATCAGATGCCTGACATAAAAAAACCTTGATTAAAATGACTATCCAGACCACAGTGCTATTATTCTAATTTTCTCCCATTAAGCACTCTGTATTTGCTAAATGAGTGATTTTTTTAAACATTGTATTATGAAAGTTTCAAATACACAGCCAAGTGGAAAGAATTTTTAATGAACACCCAGATTCTATAACAGTAGAATTCTACCATTTACATTTCATAATAGTTGCTTTATCTATATCCATCCATCAATCTGTCTTACTTTTTGATTCATTTCAAAGTAAATTGATGATGTCAGTCCAATTCCCCTTCAATGCTTCCCTGTTTACTGTTTGGGGAGGGGGTGAAATTTACATACAGTGAACTGCACAAAACTTAAAAGTCATTTGCATATAAACATGTAATACAAACCCACATCATAATAAAGGATATGACTATCATCCCAGATGGGCTTCCCAGGTGGCTCAGTGGTAAAGAATCTGCCTGCCAATGAACGAGACACAGGAGACTCGGTTCGATCCCTGGGTTGGGAAGATCCCTTGGAGAAGGAAATGGCTACCCACTCCGGTATTCTTGCCTGGGAAATCCCATGAACAGAGGAGCCTGGCGGGCCACAGTCCATGGGGTCGCAGAGTTGGACACGACCCAGCAACTGAGCACAGGTCATCCCAGAAAGTGTCCTCCCACCTCTTTGCAGGCAGTCCTGCCCCTGCTTCCAGAAGGCAACCACCGTTCTGATTTGTTTCCACTACAGGTTAATCTTCCTGTTGTAGAATTTCACATGATGCGGAACATGATTCATAATACAGGGCTGTGTGCACTTGTATCAAATATCTGCGGCTGTATAACAAATTATTCCTAAACTGAGCAGCTTAAAACATCACCACCTAAGAGTTCACAGTTTCTTTGGGCTGGGAACCGGGACACGGCTAACCTGGTGGTGGTGGTGTAGTCGCTAAGCCGCGTCTCTTTTGCGACCCTACGGACTGTAGCCTGACAGGCTCTTCTGTCCATGAAATTTCCTGGGCAAGAATACCGGAGTGGGTTGCCATTTACTCCTCCAGGGGATCTTCCCAACCCAGGAATCGAACCCATGTCTCCTGCATCGCAGATAGATTCTTTACTGCTGAGCCACCTGGGAAGCCCCCTGGCTTAACTGGACCCTCTGGCTTGGGGGTCCTTTAAGGCTGCCATCCACACTCTGCCAGGGGCTGCAGTCTCTCATCTGCAGGCTTGGCTGAGGGAGGTCAGCTTCCCGGCTCACTGGAATGGGTGTGGATGGGATCAGCACCTTGAGGGTCGTTGGACTCAGGGCCTCACCCCTGTAGATGCTGGCCTGAGGACTGCATCTTTCAATCCCTCATCACCTAGGCCTGGCATAGGGCAGCCCACAGTGTGGCAGTTTCCATCAGAGCAAGTAGGTGAGTGGGTCAGACAAGGAGAGAAAGAGAGAAGTCAGAGATAGAAGCCAGATTCTTGCCACTGGCTCTTGGAAATGACATCCCATCACTTTTGCCATAGTCTAGCCATCAGAAGGAAGTCACTAGGTCCAGCCCACACGCTAGGGGTGGCGACTCTACAAGGGAATGGATACCAGGAGAAAGGCTCACTGAGCACCATCTGACAAGCTGCCACCTTCCTTGGGTGAGACACCCAGGGCCTGTCCATCCCCTGCTGGGAACAGTCTTCCTGGATGCTCTCTCTCTCCAAATCTTCCTCTGGCTCTGGGAGGTAACCATGGTGATGGTGCCTGTGTCCCTTGTGGTGGCCTCCTGGAGGGAAGATGCTCCTCTCCACGGTTGTGGGTGGCCTGGGCCTTGTCCCAAATCCAGCTGGGACCCTGAGTCCCTGACCTTTGCCTCTCCATCCTCCCAGGATGGAGTGTCTTGTGGGGAACACCCTTCCCGGTAGTATGTGATATGGGGTGCCCTGGAGTGGGGGTGAGGACCCCCCCAAGTTCTTCATTTAGCTGACAAGTCCTGGTAGCATCTTTCCTCAGGGCCAGAGCTGGCCCTTTTCAGCACCAGCACAGCAGGCTGTCCCCTGATTTGCCCAAGCAGGGTGACTGTGGACCATGGTCACTTGGTGGGCAGGACAGGGACCCTGACCTGAGTATCCTTCCCATCTCCCAAGACAGAGGAGGTGAGAGTGCATGAGACAGGCACCGTGTGGGGAGGAAAGAGCATAGAATCGGGTCAGGGCTGTGACCCGGCCTCCAGCCCACCTGCAGACCTCCGCACCCTCTCTGCGGGGACTGAACACAGAGGGTCTAGGGTGGCCGCATGGCTGGTGACGTGCTTTCTGTTATTGCAAATATGCAGGGGAAATGGTCAAGATACCAATGGAGAGTCAGAGATGGAGGAAAATAAGACAGAGAGACAGAAGCAGATGGAGAGATGGACAGAGAGAGACAGACGTGGAGCGGAGCAGAGAGGGAGGGACGCAGCAGAGGAGACAGACTCAGGGGCCAGGAGGCCAACGCTGGCAGGCTGCAATGGGGTGAATGGGGGTGTCGGCAGCAGCACGAGGAGACCTTCCTTCCTGCACCCCGCATCTCCCAGGGGAAACTCAAAAACCTCATCCTGAGGAGCTAACAGCTGGAGCCATCAACAGGGTGGGGGCGCTCAGGGACACCAGGCAGCCACTCAGGACAAGATCAGACCAGATCTCAACCTGGGCAAATCAGTCACCTCCTCCCTCTGATAGGATTGGCTGATCAGCAAATAAGAATCTGACCTCCAGACAAACCAGATAGGGCTTTAGTGTCAGCTTGTCCCCAGTATGGTATGAGACATACACTAAAAGTTTATTCATGATTTATTTGATATTCAAATGTAACTGTGCGTCCTGGATTTGATCTGGCGGCCTGACTCTCTGAGGGGTGGCCAGTGCCTTTGCATGGCTGTCTACCTCTTGTCCTCCAGGCCCTGGCTCAAAGGACTCCCCTCCAGAGAGGTCTCCCCTGGCGGAAGGACCTTGCCCCATCCCCTCAGTCACCCTCTGTCAGAGCCCCTGGTCCAGAGCAGTCCTGGTGCTTTCAGGTTCTGAAACAGCCCCACTCGTGTGTCTGTTTGCTGTTTATTTTCTATCTCCCCATCTGAGACAGCAGGCTCCTGAACTCGGGGACCCATCAGCACTGTATCCCCAGCAACTGTCACCAGGTGCACAGTAGGTGCTCAGCAAACATCTACTGAGACATGCAAGGGCAGGGCCCCACCCCCTCCCAGCAGAGCCATCAGGAAGGGGAGTGAGAAAAGAGTCGTGGGTGATGTGGGGATGCTGTGCATACCCCACTCCTCCCACTGGTGACCTGTCCGCTCTCCCGTGAGTCTCAGAGCTGCCCCCGGGGGACAGAGCCATGGGGGCCCAGCCTGAATTCGGGGGCCTGCAGGTCTGCACCAGCCTAGCGGGGCCCTCTGGTGGCCCCTCCCCACAGGACCAGTCTCCTATCCACGATTCCCAGAGCAACCCTGTTACCATGACAACGGCAATCCGAGGTCACAGCGCAGGAAACTGGAGGACGCCTCCCTCCTGGAACGCTACCTCCGAGTCAGAATCTAATTTTCATTACAGCCATAATAGCAGTTTTGCATAATCGTCCATATATTAATACCTAACATGCCAGTGTTTATTTGGTTAAAATTCATGAATTCAGGTCTAAATAAAAAGTGCTGATGGGTAAAGTTTTTCATTCTCTTAAAATGTTCTTTTTTTTTTTTTTTTCCTCAGTCTCTCTCCTTGGCAGCAACTTGCCTTTAATCCCATTATTAACGCGTAAGGGACAACAAAACAAAGCAGGGCTCTGCTCTCTAGGGCCCGCAGTGGCCTCGGCGAGGGAGAGGGATGCTGCTCCCCAGCTATGGAAGGGATGGGCGGGCCACGATTACCACTGGCACCGCCTCCTTGTGACTTGGCACAGGTCATACCGCCTCTCTGGGCCTCAGTTTCCTCGGGGAGAGAAATGAGGGAGGGGGTTAGCTAGGCACTAGGCTCTGGGCTGGGTGGAGGGACCATGGTTGCCATTGTTGGACTGATGTGATGTGATGGGGACTCAGGAAACAGACAGGACATGGGGATAAAGAGTTGGTGTGGAGGGAGGAGTGGAAGCTGGAGAGCAAAGCCTTGGGCAGCCCGGAAGGCTTCCTGGAGGAAGTGGCATTCAGGTAAGCTGAAGTGGTAAGCAAGAGCCAGGGGAAGGGGAGAAAGGGAACAAGGGACGCTAGGTGGGGGAGGGCCTGTTCTTACAGGACACGGGGAAGAGGCGTGGGGTCAGCAGCACGTGGGTGGTCTGCAGAGTGACAGAGGTGGTGAGGCTTGGAAAGGAGGCAGAGACAGCCTGGGGGCTGGGAGGGAGCAGAGAGTTCCAGGAGGAGGGACAGTCACCTCCAAAGGGCCCTGCAAGATGAGCCGAGGGGCCAAGGAATGTGCCCTGGGGGGTCAGCAGGGAGGGTTGGGAGGTGGTGAGAAGGAGCTGGGTGGGGGAGCAGAAGGCAAGCAAGGGTGAGGTGGGAGGTCAGGGCCAGGGGCCCCTGGTTGGGGAGGAGAAGAGTTTGGGGCCCCGGCTTCCAGAGAGGGATGGGTGTTGGGGGTCAGGCGTCTAGAGGTTTTGAACAGGTGGGGTCTGAAGTGCCCCGTGGAAGAGTCCAGCAGGCCTGCCTCTAGGGGCTGGGAGAGGAGGGGCTGGAGCAGGGCGTCTCCCCAGGGAGTCAGGGCTTGCTGGACGATTCGGCCATGAGAGCCGAGGCTGGGCAGCTGGGCCAAGTCTCATGGGTAATGAGCAAGGCTCAGGATGCGGCCTGGACCTACGCTGGGACTCAGAGCCCTGCCTGCTCTGGGGAAGGCCTGCCCTGCCTCAGTTTCCTCATCTGAAAATGGTGGTCAGACCCCTCCCGAGGTGGAGGCGGGCGGTCCAGGAGTGGGGGCGGGCCCACGTGCACCAATGCGTGTGCAGCAGCCCCCACCAGCCGTTGCTGCTCTCTCTGCCCCCACTGCCTCATCTATGGTGAGGCAGAGACACCCAGGCCTCGAAAGGGCTCCTGGTGAGAACCCCTCCGCCTCCCCCTCCTCAAGCAGGGAAAACCTAGTGCTCTGAGCAGGAAAGCCTGCAGCTGGAAGCGTCCAAGTGGGCAGCATGCAGAGAGACCTGGAAGGCTGCAGTGATGTCTGTGTGTCCACACCACCACCACCCCACCCAGAGCCCCCAGGGGCCACCAGAAGGGGTCTCAGAGCAGATGGGAAAGCTGGGGTTACAGGCCTGTCTGTGGGGTAGCCCCAGGTCTTCCTGTTCTCTGCCGTTCTCTGAAGTAGACAGCACTGGAGGTCACCCGCGTTGTCCCCAGGTCCCTCTCTTGTCCAGGCCAAGCCCTAGTTGGCCCGCAAGTATACAGAGCACACACCAAGGAGGCAGCGGGACTGGATAAGGCTGGTGGGGATCAGGAAGGCCCTCTAGCCACTGCTTGGCTATTCCACTCCTACAGCTTGTAGACGTCCAGTCTACAAGACCTCTGGACCTCTCTGGGTCCCTGGTCTGATCTGAGGAGCAGTGATGAGAGCACCCTTTCCAGGGATGAGGCCACACGCAGCTTAGCCGGCGGAGAGGCAGCCCAGATTCCTCTGCGTGTCCAGCCTTCAGCCCCTCCTTCCAACAAGCACACAGTGGTTCTCCTTGACAGTTTCTCCCTTTCTTGCTCTCAGACCATGATACCGGTGGGTCACCCCATCCCTGGATCCCAGAGTTTAGACCTGGCCAATCAGAGCATGGCACGTATCCCAGTCAACCTATGAGAGTCCATGAACTTTGCCAGACTGTCAGGGAGAGACGCCCTCCTTCATCTAAAGGTGGGCAGATAGGCCCCAAGCCTGGGCTTCTGGTGGCCACTCAGAGAGGAGGGAGGTAAACTCAGAAGGAAGCAGAGGCAAGAGGTAGAGAGAGACTTCATCCTAGCAACATAGTTGGAGCCCTTGACCCAACTGCATCTGCAGCTGACTCTACCTCTGGACTTTTTAGCTACTTGAGCCACGAAGTTACTTTCATCTTATTTCTCTCTGTTCTCCCTGCCTTCCTTTCCTCTCTTCCAGATTTTTCTTTCAAGCTCATTTGAGTTGGATTTTTCTCCTTTGCGAACTGTAGTGTTGGAGAACTCTTGAGAGCCCCTTGGACAGCAAGGAGATACAACCAGTCCATCCTAAAGGAAATCAGTCCTGAATATTCATTGGAAGGACTGATGCTGAAGCTGAAACGCCAATACTTTGGCCACCTGATGCGAAGAACTGACTCATTGGAAAAGACCCTGATGCTGGGAAAGATTGAAGGCAGGAGGAAAAGGGGATGACAGAGGATGAGATGGTTGGATGGCATCGCCGACTCCATGGACATGAATTTGAGCAAACTCCAGGAATTGGTGATGGACAGGGAGGCCTGGCGTGCTGCGGTTCATGGGGTCACAAACAGTCAGACACGACTGAGCGACTGAACTGAACTGAACCAAGAGTCCTGAAAATACCCACAGGATGACTTCAGGTAACAGTGTCAGGTAAGTAGATGACTTCTCTCTTGTTACTCTCTCACCTGGGTCCAGCGTCTTCACTACAGAGCCAGGTTCTGCTTCCTCCCCAGCCCAGCAGCCCCCAACCCACACCCAAGCCAGGAGAGGATCCTTCCATCAGCGTCTCTAGGTCCCAGACACCCCAGGCCCCACAGCCTGGGCATGATAAACACATCACCACCACCACGCCCACCCCACACACACACACACTGGGAAACCCCCAGTTCAACACCCACGCCACTAGGGAAAGAACAGCCCAGACACACAGAAAAATTCTGAAATAGGCTTCGGGTTTTATTCAAAACAACACTGGTGGCGGCTGCCACTTGGTTTCTCTACCCCAGGCCGTCTGGGCCAGTAGGTACCAGCGCCATCAGCGACTAGGAGGGAAGTTTATTCACACCATAGAAACTGTACAGCGACTGGGAGTGCGATAGTCACAGCAGCAGGGCTGGGTGGAGGGCTTCCAGGAGGAGGCGGCCTCTGTCTCCTCCTCAAACCCTGGCTCAGCCCAGGCTCCGCCAGGAACACTGATTATTGCACAAAGACAAAAAGAGTATGTGTATCTGGGCTAAACAGCGGTTTCTAAGACCCCAAGCCCTTACACAGCGCAGCAAAAGGGGCCAGAGTTGGCCCTGGAAACAAAAAGCTCCAGTGGGAAGATTTGGGGGGGGGGGGGCAGACAGGCAGACAGGCTGATACTGTGCACATTTGGTCCACTTTTAGGGGGCTGCCTGGTGCAGGAGAAGGCCTGACAGGAGACAGGAAAAGGGTTTGGCCAGGGCAGGCCATGTCCCATCTGGTCTTGGGTCCCTTTGTATAGGTGTTGAGGTGCCTGCCAGCCACCATCCTGCAGAGACCTGCAAACACACAGCCTGGAGTGTCCAGCACCAGGGTCCCCACTCTTCTCAGGGCCAGGCCACGTGGGTTAGGGTAGGTTTGTGCTTTTGTGATAGACAGGCCACAGGATCAGAGAGGGCAAAGGGGCTAATCACCCAACCCTTAGCCATTTGGGCTTCTCCTGGCCAGCCAACCACAGCTTCCCTGGTCCCCTATCACCTGTAACTCCCAGAAACAGGACCAAGTGCCTGGGTTCAGCATTTGAGGCCCTCCAGGAACAAGCCCATCTCTCACGACTCCCTCGGGCAAAGCTTCTATCTTCCGTGTTCAGCTCTGAGACACATCCCGCTCTGACCAGACCTCCCACCATCACTCAGGTGACGGCTGGATCACTCTTGCCACGTGTCTGCTTGTTCTGAGGTCACACAGATCCCAGTAAAAGGATGGCTTTATGTCAGACACACCCAAGATGTGTTCCCTGCCCAGCCATTGATAACCCTGTGACACCAGGAAAGCCAGTTCCCTGGTCTGCGTGTGGAGCAGCAATGCACGCGGCTCAGGGCCGCCCGACGACACCTGAGCCCAGAAAACAGGAGCTGCTGACCGGAGTCAGACGCCATCCCCTTAAACCCCACCCACCTTCCACATGGGCCTCCCAGGCCCCACTGGCCATCTTCCAGCCGCTGGCACACACGTCCCTCCAGGACAGCTGTGCCTGGCAGCGAGTTCCTGGAGGGAACAGGACAGCTACTGTGTGTGCGGCCTCCCCTCCACCTCGATTGCTGGGGCCAGCGTGGCTCATGGAGGGAGGGTGAGGCAGAGCCTGGCAGGCTACCCGCACCCTCTTTTTCCCCAGATGAGCAAGCACCCCCATGATGAAACCACCAACATGGCCAGGGCGGCCAGTACAAGGCTCTCTGGAGCAAGCAGCTCAGGACTAGGGCCCAGCCTCCGCTTCCAGCCAATGGGCCCCTGGGGGGCAGGAGGGGACATGACCCCAGGCCCAGCCAACCCCTCCCCTGGAGGCTGCCACCTGGGAGAGTGCAGAGCGTGTGAGCACTGCCTTGTGTGACCTCACAGCGACCCCTCAAAGAGGATGCCCACCATCACACTTTCAGGTAAGAGAGGGAGGCACCAGAGGCTCAGGGGCAAAGGCAAGCCCAGGGATTGACCACCAAGATGGCCCAACTCCCCCCACTGCCAGCAGAGAGGCCCGAAGCCTGGGTGGGACTTTCTGAATCCACCTGCTTTGAAACACAGGGTCCCGGTTTCACATTTCAGGTACTCGGGGGCTGGCCGCCCACGGCGCCCCAGCCTCTTTGCTCCCCAGGTTCTGAGGGTCCTGGAGTGGCCCCTTCACCCCCTGGGGTGGACCTTGGCTTCCTTAGGTGTGAAGTGGACCGAACAACCCTTCCCCCCACCAGCTCTTGGGGAAAGGCTTTGCAGGCCACGGTACCTCCTCCCTTTTGCACGATGCCCAGACCCCAGGGGTCCCTCTGCCACCCAGAAGACCCACGGCCTGTCAAGAAGACCTTTCTCCCGAACCTGTCTGCCCAGCCCAGAGCCAAACTCTTTAAGGTCAGGTTTGGGGAACAAGGTCAAGGGCCCCTCAACGGGGCCAGCCGAAGCCTTTGAGAGGCTCTCACACCGGCAGAGGGCCTGGTTATTGCTGAAGGGCGGTGAGTCCCCAGCTTTCGGCCTTCCCCACCCCACAACCTCTGCATGTCTGCAGATGACTGCATCACCATGACCCAGCCTTCTTCCTCAAAATGACTTCAAGTCCATTCACTGCTCAAAACCCAGCCTTGATCTGAGCACTATGTCTGTGACGTCATGGGTCCAATGTACTGGGGTTTTTTTCTAATAAGTACTGAAATAAATGCACAACTATTCAAATAAATACCCATCTGATAAATGCAAAACTATTCAAATAAATACCCGTCTGGGAACCCATTTGAGAAGTATTGCAGCTTTGGGAAAGCTGGGAAGGGGAATAAAACAGAGACTCAGAGGCAGGCAGCAGGGAGAGAGGATGTGGGGATGTGGGTCTCCAGGTGCCAGGCGGGCGTGGGAAGGTGCAAGGGCCAGGGCTGATCCCAGGGCCCAGGCAGCTACCCCTACCCCTACTTAGAGTCCTGTCAGATCTATTTTATCCTGAACTTCATGGAGGATGGGGGGCAGGGAGCAGAGTTGGTCAGGGGACAGGGAGTGGAGGGGGTGTGTACAACCTCCAGCAATGGCCGTGGCTCAAGGTCCACCCCGGGGTGGGGGTAAAAGGCAATAAGGAACCAGCCACTGATTGTCAGAACCCAGGAGCCCTGGGGGGCAGCCCGACCAGCACAGACCAGGAGGGTTCCCTTGACCTCCAAACATCTCATCTGCTTAATTCCTCCACCGTCCCTCTCCTTCCTGCAGCCCTGCTGCTCTCAGCTCCTTGGGGGCAAAAGCCCCTGGAACCTCACCTAAAGGTGAGGCCCCCCCCACCCTGCCCAGTCATGGAGCCACTTTCCACCCCCACCCCTGTCCTAAAAGTAATACCAGGACTCACCCCTGGTTTTTCTAAAGAAAGACATCTAACTGGTTGACTAAGAAAGTTTGTGTGCTCTGGGGCATCTATGAAGGACTGTCACAACAACTAGACGGTCAGGAACAAGACAGACACCCCAACATGTAGAGGGGTGGGATCTTAGCAGCGTTTCTTCTTTAAAGGAAAAAAATGCACCCTGAATTCCACCTCTTCTTCTGGGCCTGTCTCCCCAACCACGGTGGGTACCCTCATGGGCCTGAGAGCCCTCTCCAAGCCACTCTCAACCTGGGAGGGAGACACCAGAAATTCCAGCCGCCAGTACCCTCGGAGTGGGCCCCCACCGCCTATGCTCAACTTTAGCACTTTCTGGAAGTCATAAGCTCTCGGTAGAAAAAATAAATATATATGTCTGTCTCTCTCTATGTATATGCATATGTATACACGTGTACGCACGGGCAGGACCACAGCTGGGCCCTTCTGAGCCTCGGCCACCGGGCAGGTGTGGGGGGGCCTGCTCTTCCCGCCCCGACGGCGGCCCCCCGGCGCGGCGCCCAGGTCCAGGTGATGGACTGGACGAAGTATTGCTGTCTGCCCCTGGCTCCTGAGGTAAAAAAGTGAAACGGGGCGGGCGGGCGGCGGCCCTCATCTCCTCCCCTGGCTCGCGGCGTCCCCGGACGGCGGCTCCCCCGGCGGCGGCGGCGGCGGCGGGGGCTGTGGTTCGGGCGCCTCGGGGTCCCGGGGGGCGGCCGGCTCGGCCGGGCGCGGCGGGTCCTTGCAGCGATCGGCGGCGGCCCAGGAGGGGCTGCGGGCCAGGCCGCGGGGCCCGGGGGCGGCGGCGGCGCGGGGGCGGCCAGGCCCGGCGGCCAGGCTGCTGGCGCTGCTGAACCGGCGCGCGGGCGGCAGGCCGGGCGGCGGGGGCGGCGGCCCGAAGAGGGAGGTGAGCGAGAGGCTGCTGAGGGTCTCCGAGTGCTCGCTGCCCGCGCCCCCGCCGCCCCCGCCGGCCCGGCCGCCCGCGCCCTCCTCGTCCGAGGGGTCCATGGAGTCGTGCCGCGTGCAGCCCGGGCTGGTGGAGCCCCCGCTGCTGTGGCTGCGCTGGTGTGCCCGCAGCCCGCGAAGGCTGAACGTGCCCCGGCCCCGCGGGCTCGGGCGGCGGCGCGCGGCGGGCGACGGGCCGGCGCGGGGCCCCAGGACGGACGCGGGCAGCCCCAGCCCTCGCCGCGGGCTGTCGCTCAGGGTCAGGCTGTCCTCCAGCGTGGTCTGCAGGCTGCCCGCCGAGCTGCTGCGGCTGACCTCCAGCGACGTGTCGCTCCCCGTGGCCTGCGGGGAGGGCCACAGGGGATGGGGGGGCGCCCGGTGTTCCCGTCCCCCGATGGGCACCCCATCCAGCCCCTCCGACCCCCCAGGAACACACCGGGCCTGTCGAGGATTTCCCGCTGTCTGAGCTGCAGGGTGGCCCTCCTGGTGGTCCCTGCAGTAGCCTCCGACTGGGCCCCACCCCACCCCACTGCCTGGCCCTCAGGGTGCCACCAGCGTCATCCTGCTCAGACCCCAGTCAGACCCTGGCACCCAGCAGTGGGGGATCCAAGTTCACAGGGAGGAAAAGCCCTTGGGCCCCAGCCCATCCCTCTGCGACCTCCCTCCCCGCTTACTCGCCTGGCTCCTCCCACCCCACCCCGCACCCCCACCCCCACCTTTGCCTGGAAAGCCCTTCCCTGATACCCCTGGGTCAGGCTCACTGCCCTCCCAGTCCCTCCACCTGAGCTGTCAGCACCACACTCCCCCACCAGCTCCCTGCCCTCTCCCCTGCAGCATTCTGCCTGGCCCACGTCACTGCCGAACACACTATACTCTCCCTGCAGTAATTCTGGTCATCTCTCCTGGCACATCTCTGCAGCACACTAAACGGATTTACCCCCGGAAGGCAGGGATTTTTTCACCCTGCAGCCGGCTGTAGCCTGGCGAGTAGCTGGGGTCAACAGTCACTGAGCGAACAAGTAATTGCAAGAGCCCTGGGCCGACTATGCCTCTCCCTGTGCCTCTCCCTGAGACCTGGTCCCCTCCCGCTGCCCCTGCTGCCCCCCATCCAAACCCCCAGACCAAGGATGTCAGGTCTGCAGACCCTTCTGCTCTGCGCCCTGAGGGGTGCCCAGGTGGTAGCCCTGGGCAATTCAATACAGGCGGCCCCACAGACCAAGACCTCCATTCCTAGCAATCACAGGCCAACCCCCTCACGCCACCCCCACACCCTGCAATGACTCCCAATGCCCCCTCCTCCCTGTCCCCTCAAGCTAGAGCCCAGGCCTTCCTCCAGGGCACTCCCCACACTCTGCTGTCCCCAGATGCCCTAGGGAGCCAGCCCTGTCCACCTCATCAGCCTCTAGTGTCACCTCCTCCCTCCAGTCTCACCACTATGCCCCTCTTTCCCAAGTGTCCCTGGCACCGCCCTGCCTGGTGCCTTTGGTTGGGCCCGTTCCCTCCTCCCTCACCTTGGATTTCAAGATCCCCCTCACATGTCCCCTGACAGGAGAGCGCTCAGAGCCAGGAGGGACCGTACCTGTCGAAGGAGGGTGCAGTTGACGCTTGGCGACCGCAGGGAGGCCCAGGAGCCCTGCAGGGCGATCTTGGGGAGGGTCCCGGCTCCGGCGCCCTTCTCCTGCCCTTCCTGGCTGGCGGCCACGGCAGGGTGGAAGAACTCGGCAGGCATGGGCAGGAGTGGGCTGGAGGCATCCGGGGAGAAGGGGCTCGGGGGCGCTGCTGGGGAGGGAGAAAAGGGGTAGGGGAGCAGGCTCAGGCTGCTGGGCCCCTGAGGGTGGGCTGGCATGAAGGGCCCCCTGACAAATTGCCTGTGACTCCACAGGCAAGCCTCCCCTCTCTGAGCCTCAGAGTCCATCATGAGAGCAAGAAACACAGAGCCTGCCTTGTGAGCCCTAGGAGGACGGGCACTGGACGATAGCAGTTTCTGGAGCCAAGCAGACCCAGGCTCAAGGCCCCCTAGGTTCCTTCCTCTTTAAATGGGGACCGGCTGCCCACCTCGAGGAGTGGAGCCATGGCTGGAAGAGCAAGAGGTAGCTATGGAGCTCAAGCCCCATGAACAGCAGTGCTCACTAAGACGCTCACTCCCCAGTGCTGACCCCCTCAGGGCCTGGCCAGGCCTGGGGGCCCCCTATCCAAGGACAGCACACAGGTGGGCACCATGCTGGACAGCAGAGCAGACAGAATGCTGAGGATGGAGGGAGCAAAGAGAAGGTGAGGTGGAGATGAGGGCAGTTCTGCAGGTGGGGGGCAGCAAGTTCTGCCCATGGTCCCCTCAGTGGCTTCCAGGATGAGGATGGAAGCTCGAATGTCCCCAGGTAAGGGGGATTCCTCATCTATGTCATCTTATTTAAGGAAAAATGCTAATGAAAGGTTAGGTAAAGAAGATGAGACTTAGTCTGATCAGAATGGCTCTTCGGTCCTGTGCCCTAACTTTTGATTCAGGAGGTCTGGGTTCTTGGTACCTCAGCCATCATATCCAGGCCAGAGGCCGTCAGCTTTAGGAAGATCCTTGGAAGAGTCACTCCACCTTTAGCTCCTGGAAGGTGCTCAGGGCCAAGCCTCCTCCCAGAAGAGTACGTGGGGTGGGCTCAGGATCTGATAAATTTATCTTTCTGCCCCCCTTCCCCAGCCAGAACTATGAAGCCAGATCCCATCACCTTCCAGAGAGACTAGAGGTGAAGGTGAACCTGTGACGGACCATTCAGTTGAGTCCTCTGTCCTCAAGCCCAGAGTGCAAACAGGGGACGCTGAGGGTAGGGCTTTGTATGAAAGAGCTATTGAGGACCACAGGCTCTCTGCTGTTCAGCATCACCTTGTGTGATGATCTTGTGGGATAAACACCTCTCAAATTCAGCTCTAGAAAAACGCTTCAATAATTAGGCAGCTTGCCTTCTGCTTGAGAGAGCTGTGTGTGCCAACCTGTTTCCTTTTTCACCACAGCTCCCAGGACACTCAGCATGAATCATCCATTAGCCCAGATTTTTGGTATAATTATGACCTCATCTCTCTGTATTATTTGGCTCCTGGTCTTTTGTCATTGTTCTATCAGGCCTGAGATTCCTATCTTTTATTGTCAATTAACCATCTGGTTCTTTTTGGACTCTATGTAATAGTCTAGGCAAAATTACTCAGGGAAAATCTCAGCCAGCTCCCTCTGAAGCCAACACCTGAGATCAGGGCCATGGGAGCTGGCGGGGCTCCCACCCTCACCTTGGCTGCTCTCGTGTTTCAGCCAGGACCGGACGGGGTTGAATGGGATGGCCTCCATCTCGCACAGGAAGTTCTCCGGACCCGATGAGATGGTTGTGTTGGGTAAGGGGAAGAAGCATTCGCCCAGGTCCCCTACCCGCATGGGCTCAGGCAGGTCAGTCTCGCCCTACAGGAAAAGGGAAATGGAAGGGGCAGGATGGTGGAGGGGGGAACAGCCCCCGTAGCTGCCTTCATGCCCCTGCTCTACACCCCTTTGCTTCGCTGTGCTCACTGCCTAGGACGGCCTTCTCCTCCCCTCCTTCACCTGGCCAGCGATCATCATCTTCCAAAACTTCCTGGAGGTGAAAGGACCCCACCTCCAGGAAGCCCTCTCTGATGTCCCAGGCAGGTAGCAATTTCCCCACTCACTCCTCTTGTGACCCTGAGACTCTTGAGAGTCTTCTTTGTCTCTGTAGCCAAGTGGTACAGACCCTCGCCAGTAAAAAAGGCAAGCCTAGGCTGGTGAAAGCACCAGAAAACAGACCAAGCAGCTTCAAAGCCTCCTTGTGAGCGTGACCCTGGGCAGGTCCCTTCTCGGGGCTGAGCCTCAGTTTCCACATCCATAAATGAGAGAGGAACCACTCCTTCTGGCAACCAGCTCTCCTTCCTGGCACTCCCTGAGCCCTGCCCTTCTTCAACCCTGCAGCCCAAGGTCACCTCTGAATAGTATGTGTCTCAAAAGCTGCCTCTATGCCCCCTCCAAGGTAGATGAGCCCCCTATGAACTATTATTTGAGTCCTAATAAAACAGCACCCACCTAACACCCACCAGACCCTAGAAACTATGCACCACAACATCCTGTGTGGGAAAGCAGTGCAGGGGTACAGAAGATCCAGGAAGGGGCTGGGGGTGGCGGGGGACAGGGGCTGTCAGCTGTCAGAGGGAGACAGAGGGGGCCGGCAAGATCCACTCCCCCCATCCCCGCCTTCCTGGAGCTGATGGAGGACAGCCCTGGGGGCAGTGGTGCCAAATCCAGGCCGCGCCAGGAGTCAGGGGGACAGAGACTCTCTTAGGGGAGGCCCACTGCATACCCACCTCGGGCCAGGGGCTCTCGCACCTCCCCCAGCCTGGGCAAGCACGACTAGAATGCCTCGGAGCATTTAAGCCCCCCGATGCAACTATTGGGACCATGCACAACGAGAGTCCATGTGCCGCAACGAAAGACCACCCACGATGCAGCGAAGATCCGGAATGCCACAACTAAGACCCAAGTGTCCGACTGCTTGCGACCCCATGGACTGGAGCCCACCAGGCTCCTCCATCCGTGAAATTCTCCAAGCAAGAATACTGGAGTGGGTCGCCATTTCCTTCTCCAGGGGATCGTCCCAACCTGGGGATTGAACCTGGGTCTCCCGCATTGCAGGCAGACTCTTTACAATCTGAGTCACCAGGGAATCCAAATAAAGAAACAAATACTTTAAAAAAGAAAAAAAAAGAACGACTCTGCCTCAAGGTCACAAGCCCGGCGGCAGACCTCCCCTCCCTGAGTCTGCAGGATCAACAGAGCAGCCCTTCCAGCCCTCCTGGCCTCTCTCAGACTGACCACCTCGAGGGCAGAGGTTGGGGACCGTGCCCAGCTATGCGACAGGACAAGCCACTCACCTCTCAGAGCCCTCATGCCCTGGCCTGTGGAGTGGAGTCACATCACCCCTAACGCACAGAGCTGGGGGACAGGCACACCGAGTGCAGACAGGAGGGCACGCAGCAGGTGCCTGCACCCATTTAGACTCTCCAGCCTCCCCCAGCCCCCCTGTAAAGTGTGCCCACCAGGGACAACTCCCAGTGGAGCAGAAACATCCAAAGCTATAGTGAGTGGCCAGGGCCACTTGGATGCTGTGATTGGAGCCCTGGCTTGTGGCTGTGTGACTTCAGGTAAATCACTCCACCTCTCTGTCCCCAGCCCTCATCTGACCAACAGGAGATGAGGGCCAGCACGCAGCGGGTGCCACTTAAATGGTGGGCCAGGAAGGGGCAGTATCCCAGCCTGGCAGGCAGAGGCCAGGCTGCAAGTTCAGATCCGCCTGCCCGGGAGCCCACTGGGTGCTCACCTTGCCGTCTCTGGGGCCGACGGGGCAGGCTGCAGGGTCCTCCAGACTCAGGTCATCGCCAAGCAGGATGGACGAGGACCTGTCTGAGTTCAGGGAGAAGGCCTCCGTCTCGGCCAGCTGCACCTGCAGGGAGAGAGGGCCACTTTGGGTCACCCCCAGGGGTGCTGTGGGGCAGGGGTCCTCCAGAGAGACACAGGGCAGCGGTCAGAGAGGGCAAGAGATCTGAGCACAGATGGCACATCCATCCTGTGCAGGGACCTAGCCTGGGCTGGGAATGGGAGACGACCGGAGGATGTCAGAGAAGGCAGAGTGCCAGGCCTGAGCTGGGCCAGCGGGCAGGTGAGCTGCTGAGGGCTGTGAACTAAAGCTGGTCCAAGCAGACCAAGTGCCCGTCAAGGCTTCTGGGTCTGACTCACCTGTAGCCCTGTGCAGGCTCCCCTCATGGGCTGGGGGTGCTTGTGAGCCCCTAGGACTTTGGGGAGTCTGAAGTCACCTCAGGCTGAAGGGGATCCCTGGGGGCTGGATACTCCTAGGGAGGTGCTCAGGGCCCCACGTGGCTGGGGAGAGGGGATAGGGCCCACCTGAGCCTGCACAAGACAGGCCCAAGGCCACGGATGCCCTGCGGTGCCCATCAAGGAAACCCCGCCTGAGGAGGGCGGGGATGAGCCCTAGAACCAGGACAGGGGCCCTGGGAAGAGGCTCCGGGGTGCTCAGGCCTTGAGCTTTGGGACGATGGTCCTGGGTGACCCCTTGACGTCACGGAAAAGGCACACTGTACCAGAGGTGACACCTGGGTGTCCTGTTGGCGCCCGCAGCTCACCACCACGGTGGGCAGCCGCCCTTTCTGAGCACCTGCTGTGTACAGGCCCAGAGCGGGGCCTTGCAGCTCCTGAGGCCACAGCACAGGCATGGACCAAGCAGAGGATCAGGCCAGGCTGGGCTCGGGGAGGAGGCCCGTCCACCACAGCCCCCTGGACCAGCCTTGATCAAGTAGGCCCTGACGGGCCTCCACCCAGAGCGGCTTGCCCCTCGGGCTGGCCCTCCACCAGGACTGGAGCCACCCCCCAACCCCAAGGCCCCAGCTCCCTTGGGGACACTGCCATTACCTCCTGCTTGTCGTGGTGACACTTCTCGCAGCCAGCCGGCGAGGAGTAGTGGTGGAAGATGGACCCAGACAGGTTGTCGATGATGGTCAGCTCCCCCTCCAAGGAGTCCTTGATGATTAAAGAGACGCTGTCCAGCCACAGGTTCTCCTAGGCGGACGGGGACGGGGTGGGGACAGGTGGGATTATCGGCCAGCTCGGGATGGCCAGGTGGGCGGGCGCGGGCTGCCTTCCTGGTTCTCCGCCCGTGGCCTGGGCCCGACTCCGCATCACAGGGTCACCCCTGAATCAGAGCTGAGCAAGCGGGGCCCGGAACGACCGAGCTCTCTGCCCGAGCCCCTCTCCCCGCCAGCCCAGCTGCCCTCCCAGCCCTCGGCGACCCTGCTGCCCTCTCCAGGCCCCGCCCACCTGGGCTGGCGAGTAGCAGCTTCGGCGCAGGCAGCCCTCGGGGTCACCCTCGCCGGCCGCCCCTCCTGGCCCGTGGGTGGGTGTGGGCCCCCCCGGGGCATTGGCGGGTGGCCGCAGGCTGGGGCCCAGGCCGTGGGCCAGCTCCAGCTCCAGCTCGGCGTCCATCTCGGCGTCCTCCTGGGCCTCCTTGTTGCTGTCGTCCAGGTGCTTCATGAGCACGGCCACCACCACGTTGATGAGCACAAACTGGGCCGTGAGCACGAAGCTGACGAAGTACAGCGGCGACACGAACTGCAGGCTGCTGAGGCAGCTGCGCTCGTCGTGCGTGCAGTCCCGCAGCGTGTCCTGCATGGGGCGGGGGAGAGTGGGATGCGGCAGGGAGCTAGCCATGAGGCCCAGGGGTCTGGGACACAGGCCTCATCTCTGTCCTCACGAGGCCCCTCTCCACGCAGCCCAGGCTGAACTGCAGGCCAGAGCCAAGGAACCTGTGCTGGGTGATGGGCAGTGAAGCCCAAGCCAGAGGACAGTCTGTTCAGGGGAGGGTGTCTCAGGCCTCCCCACCCTGCCGGGACCCTCCCTCCACTACCAGACCTGTTCCATAGCCCAGCCCCCAGGCTGGCTTCAGCGTCAGAGCAGTGGTGCCTGGAGTCCCTGGGCTCGGGCCCCCAGCACCCCCTCTGGCCCCGGGCAGAGTCCTGTCCCCTAGAATCTGAGCCCTGATCCCAGCGCAGCATTCAGGGCGGACAGAAAACCCGCTCTGGCCTCATGTCCACCTTGCTGTGCCCCAGGGTCGTGGGTGGTCCCCCTGCGTCTCTGTGCCCTGCACATCCTCTGTGTGCGACACGTCACTGGGCAGGCAAATCCAGCCTGACTCTCCCTCCCCTGCCCACCTACATGTACCTTCATGATCCCGTTCCAGTTGTCGCCAGTGGAGACCTGGAAGAGTGTGAGGAAGGCCATGCCAAAGTTCTCGAAGGTGGCGTGCCGGCTCATGCCCTCACAAGGGTTCTCGTCGTTGCAGACTGAAAGGAGAGTGGGGTCAGCCTGGCCCGCTGCAGAGTCCCCAGCCTCATCTCAGACAACCTCAGAGGCATGTGCGGACTGTGCACGCCCACAGATGGAGAGACTGAGGCTCAGAGAGGTGGCACGCTGGTGGAGACTCAAGCTCAGGTGAGCCTGGCTCCTTGCTCCATCCAGGTATCAATTTCTGAGGGAAAAGCTGGGCTAAGGTAGGTAAGGGCTCATGCCCAGAGGAGCCCAGCTTGCTGGAGCTGGCCCTGTGCAGGGCTGCCTGGATGTGGGCTGCATTTCCTTCAGTCTGGGCCATGTCCACTCTGCCTACTGGGGTGGCACTGACTGGGGATGGGCACTGGCAGGTGGGACTGGAAAGGGCATCCCTGAGAGGTCAGACAGCTGGGGGGGAGGGGTCCACTGCACAGGTATGGGAGTATCCACAGACCCAGGCGAGCATCTCTCCAAAGCCTCTATTCACACTGGGAGTAGGGTGTGGATGGCTGAGGGTCACCCATCCAGCCCCGAAAGGCTCGCTGTGGGAACATTTCCCCATCACAGAGACTGTGGCATGACAGTCTGTTCGGGGGAGGATGTCTCAGGCCTCCCCACCCTGCCGGAACCCTCCCTCCACTACCAGACCTGTTCCATAGCCCACCCCCCAGGCCAGCTTCAGCATCACGCACCCAGCTTCCCGAAGAGCTCCACTCCCAGGGCAGCATAGATGAAGAAGAGCAGCATGAAGAGGAGGCCCAGGTTGCCCACCTGTGGGGACAGTGGGTGGGGCTGGGCAGGCTCTGCTTCTGTGCTGGCCATCCCCTCCCCACCTCTTGGAGGGCCAGCTGGGTCCAGCACAGGGCACAGGACAATAATATAACACGTGTGAAGCCCTTACTGGTGGCCCCTGTGGCTCAGTGGTAAAGAATCCGCCTGCATGCAGGAGCCACAGGAGACGCGAGATCGATCTCTGGGTCAGGAAGTTACCCTGGTTAGGAGAAGGCAACCTACTCCAGTACTCTTGCCTGGAGAATCCCATGGATAAAGGAGACTGGCGAGTTACAGTCCATGAGGTCACAAAGAGTCAGACACGACCGAAGTGACTGAGCATGAAGCCCTTCCTATGAGCAGTCCGATTTCAAGCATTCTTTAGTCATGGCTGCACACAATGATCTATGGACTCTCTTTTACCCCCATTCTTCAGGTAATGAAACAGATGTCCTGAGAGGTGAAGTCCTTGCCCAGGACCACATCGCTAGTAGTGGTAGGACTGGGGTCAAGCCTAGCAGGCTGGCCCCAGGGTCTCTGCACACAGCTTCTACACCTGTGTGTGGTCAGTACCATCCCATGGATGAATGGAGAGAGGGAGAAAAGGAAGTTACATCAATAATGCTACCTCCTTCATGAAGCCTGCCTGAATTCCTTCAGACAGACAGGGACTCAGTCTTAGAGCGTGAGCATAACCTGTCACTGTCTCTGCCAGTCTGGGAAGTCCTGGAGAGCAGGGGCATGGCTGGAGTAATTCAGATCTGCTTCCTTGGGCCAGCACAAGCTCTGGCCCCAGAAAGGCGTGAACAGAGGAATCATGTAAGACTGGGCCCCCCAGAAACCTCCTGCAGACCCAGCCACCCCGCTCCCACAGCTCCAGTGGAAGAAAAATATTGCAGATTTCAAACCTATTTCAAGTCTATCTATAGACCAGAGACCACCTTTAACTCATGTTATGGGTAAGATAAGGCTCCAACATGTTCTTGCCCTAGAAAGGAAGAAGTGTCTCTGAAAACCCTCAGAAGACCTGCATGAATGGAATCTGAGGATGTTCGTGTTAATTGCTGAAACGTAAACCGTGTTAATCACAGGCTCCTAATGTTTCTCTACTCCAGACAAGGGTTTCCTTCTGAGCTGCGCCACAATCACATCAACAGAGTCTAATTAAATGATGCTGGTTTATTAAAGAGACAAGCTCTCATTGAGCACCTCTGAGGCCAGGTGTGAGGCCCCAGCTGCTGGGGTCCAGCCCTGTGGACCCCTCCCAAACTGATCACCCAACTCCAGACTCCAGCCACACAGAGAACAGACCCCATTTGCTTATTCTGTTTTCTCTGCCAGGAAGACCTTCTCTCTGCCTTTGCCTAGAAAATGCCTACTCCCCACCCCTCAATACCCGGCTCCGGGGTCACCTCCTCTGAGAAGCCTTCCCTTAGGCCTCTTCTCTGTGTGCCTGAGACAAAGCCTGGAAGGAAAGGGCTGAGGCTTCATTTTCACTTTACAAAGAACCCAGGAAATGTCCAGGTTCAGCTAATAGATTTTGAGGGGTAAGCCCTCACCCCAATACCACATGGTTCCAGGCACACACATCTCTTAAAGTAGTTGTAATTACTATCCCATGTCTCCTACTTGAAGCTGGGACCTCCTAGGCATCTCCATGTGCCCCATGCCAACACAGGGTTAGGATACCCAGGGGTCAGAACAAGGGGAAAGGGAGAGGGGGAAGGGCCTGGAGGCCAGGCAGGCAGGGGGCACACACTTGCCACCGCCATTCCTGTCCTTCGCGGACTCTTCCATGGCGCTGCTTATGATCCAGTGCTTTACAAGCTTTAACTATTTTAAACCTCACAACAAGCCTTTGAGATAAGAACTACTACCACCACCACCCCTCGCCCTGATTTCACAGGCAAGAAAATAAAGGCACCTCGTCCCCAGGCTCTCACAGGGCACTAGGCTTTGACCATGGGTTCCCTGGTGGCTCAGATGCTAAAGAATCTGCCTGCAACACAGAAGACCCGTATTTGATCCCTCAGTCAGGAAGATCCCCTGGAGAAGGGAATGACTACCCATTCCGGTATTCTTGCCTGGAGAATTCCATGGACACAGGAGCCTGGTGGGCTACAGTCCATGGGGTGGCAAAGAGTCAGACACGACTCGAGTGACTAACACTTTGGCTTTCAGGGAGGCTTGGGTCTGGTCTCCAGCCCATTTACTATCTGCCCAGAACTCACCCCCACCTCCCATGTGACAAATTCTCCCAAAGGAATTTCATGTTAGGAAAGACCACAGCTCTCTGAACGAAAGCCCTTGCTTTCCATCCAGACCTGCTTGTCTGCCGTGTCACTTTCCCTTTGCAACGAGGCTGCCAGGAAGCTCACACCAAACTTGAGAAGGGAACTCAACACCCTCAGCCCAAGTGCCTGAGAGAATTTGCTTCCACTTTCCCTGGGCTGTTAATCTTTCATCTTCATCTTTAGCATGCTGTATCTGTGCCTTTTACCTTAAGACACCTCAAGTTCCTTAAGACTAGATGCGTCATATGAATAAATGAACGTATATGAGGCTTGCCTCAGAGCGAGGTGAGGCCGCACGAGGGGAGGGAGAAGAGGAGCCAACGGCAGCTGGGACAGCAGGGGAGGAGGAGCCTGGGACTGCAGAGCTCCCAGGAGGACAGAAGATGCACCCCTGTGGCCCTGACCCTATCTCCCTTCCCCTCACCAATGGTGGGGGGCGCTTTCCTAACTTCCCAGGGTCCCCACCCCCAGGTCAGCGTCTCATGCTATCCCCTCCTAGAATGTCATACCTGTCACCTCTCTATCCACATCACCACCTCTTACCAAGCCACCCACAAGGTCAAGCCGCCCTGTAAGGTCATGCTCCAAGTGCCTTATGCCTTCTCCAATTCTCCATGTGCGGGCCTCTCCCCACACTGCCCTGAGGCCTCTGTCGTTCCCCTAGACTCCTGAGGGCAGAACCTGGGTCCTCAGCAGCCAGCCCAAGGGTGGGGTACAGAGCAGGCAGGTGGGGGAGGGTTGGGGAGAGGGATCAAGTGCTCAGCCAAGAAAAGAAGGATGAAGTAGATGGGAACCCGCCCATCTCTCATGCCCTGAGCTCACAATTGCTTCTCTGGAGGCAGGACTCTGCCTCAGCTCCTGTTCGGGCAGATCTGGAGAGAAGGGAAGTCACAGCCCATGACACCCAGGGGGCCCAGCATGACACCAATGACGGCCAGGTTGGGGTGGGAGGCAGCTCTTACCTGGGGCAGAGCTTGCACCACGGTGTCCAGCAGGGCCCGCATTCCCGTGGCCATCTTCAGGAGCTTCAGCACTGTGGGCAACACCCAACCCGGCCCACTCAGCCCAGACCAGCGGGGACAGGCCTGTGCGTGTGTGTGCGTGTGAATGCAGTAGAGCGAGAAAGTGGAGGAGCGAGAACAAGATGCTGCACTACAATCCCCTGGGTGCAGATGAATGGGGGTGGTGCACAAAAACACGTCCCCCCGGGGTGGGTGTCGGTGTAAAAAAGCCCAAGAGAAGGAGGGCAGGCATAAGGGAGCAGAGGGATATCAAGTGTGTGAGTGAGCACGTAATTCACCGTGATGAGGCCACAAGGACCAGCGCGCGAGAGCCCCTGGCTCTCTCCCTTCCTCTCTGGCTGGAGAGGCCCCAGGGTGACTGCTGAGTTTCTCCACCGGATCCCTCACCACCTCGGCATCTGGGGGCAATGGGCGGGGCAGGCAGAAGGGTAAGGCCAGAGGCAGGAGGTTTTTTGAAACAAGTATGAGGACAGCCTTGGGGCGAAAGGGAGGCTTCTGGGAGAAGAAAGAGGGTTTCAAGGACAGGGTGTCCCAGCCAGAGCTGGAGAAAGGCTGGTGAGGACCCAGTGTCTTCTTGGCTGCACTGGGGTCCTTTCAACCCCACTTTAGACTGGACCACACTGGGCAGGGTGTTATATGGAGGGGGCATGCCGGGTGCAGTACAGAGCTGTCAGGACGAGGGCAAGCGTGGGCACTGCACAGCATGGAGTCGTCGAGTGTGTGTCAGGGACGGGCTCCTATTCCCCCGGCTCAGCAGGCGGCCCATCCTGCCCCGCCCAACCCTCACCCCGGGCGATGCGCAGGACCCGCATGATTCGGATGATGGTGGGGTTGATGGGCAGCGCCGCGTTGATCTCAATCTCCTCCAGCGTGATGCCCATGACCGACAGCAGCACAATGGCCAGGTCCAGTTGGTTCCACCTGTGCGGCCGAGCAGAGGAGGGCGGGAGTGAGATGCAGGGCGAGAAGCACCTGAGTTTAGACACACTCCAGCTGGGAGGAGTTTCCCAGCCCTCCGCCCTCCTGCCATGGCCCTCGGGGATCCCTAATAGCCCCTCCAGATCCCAGTGGTTCCAGCTCCCTTGCTGCCCCCCAACCCCAACCCCACCACAGCCTCTATCCCTCAAGCAAGAGGCTGACAGGCTAAAGGAACATCTGAGGAGGAATGGGTTCTGACGCCTAGGTCTGAATCTTGAGCCAGCTGCTCCCTCTGTGTGGCCTTGGGCTAGTCCATCAACCTCTCTGAGCTCCACTTGTTCCCTCTGAAAAGAAGGACTCACATGAGGTATGCCCTGCTCTACCTGTGGGGTATGGAGGAACCATGGGAGGGGTTCGGGAGAATGCCCTGCATCCTTCAGGGCTGAAGGCAGCACCTGGGGTCAATGGCCATCAGTCCTTGGGCTCTCACTGGTTCCCCTCTTCCAGCTGCTCCAAGCTTCCCCTGGGGTCAGGATAGCTTCCCCTGGGGTCCAGACTGCTTCTCTCTCTTGCAGCACACTCTCTGCTGCCTCAGCCCAGCCCAGTTTTGCTCACCGGTCCTTGAAGAAGCGTCTCAGACCAAATGCCACCAGCTTCAGCACAGCCTCCAGCACAAAGACAGTGGTGAACATGTAGTTGCAGTACTTGAGGGCTGTCTCCAGAGACTGCAGGAGCAACAAAAAGAAGCATGATCCAGGCCCCATGACCTGTCCGCCACCTTTACTCCAGTCAGAAGAATCTCTGCCTTGTAAGGGGAGAATTTACTCCATTCACACTTAATGCAGTGATTTACATATCTGCTTTTACTCTTCCCACCTTACTTAATGTGCACTATTTATTTTAGACTTCTGTTTCCTTTTCCTTATTTCTGCTGGTCTGGTCCAATTGCCACTCAGTCAGAAGCAGAAGATATTAAGAAGAGGTAGCAAGAATGCACAGAAGAACTGTACAAAAAAGAGCTTCACAACCCAGATAATCATGATGGTGTGATCACTGACCTAGAGCCAGACATCCTGGAATGTGAAGTCAAGTGGGCCTTAGAAAGCATCACTACAAACAAAGCTAGTGGAGGTGATGGAATTCCAGTGGAGCTATTCCAAATCCTGAAAGATGATGCTGTGAAAGTGCTGCACTCAATATGCCAGCAAATTTGGAAAACTCAGCAGTGGCCACAGGACTGGAAAAGGTCAGTTTTCATCCCAATCCCAAAGAAAGGCAATGCCAAAGAATGCTCAAACTACCGAACAATTGCACTCATCTCACACGCTAGTAAAGTAATGCTCAAAATTCTCCAAGCCAGGCTTCAGCAATATGTGAACCGTAAACTTCCTGATGTGCAAGCTGGTTTTAGCAAAGACAGAGGAACCAGAGATCAAATTGCCAACATCTGCTGGATCATGGAAAAAGCAAGAGAGTTCCAGAAAAACATCTATTTCTGCTTTATTGACTATGCCAAAGCCTTTGGCTGTGTAGATCACAATAAACTATGGAAAATTCTGAAAGAGATGGGAATACCAGACCACCTGATCTGCCTCTTGAGAAATCTGTATGCAGGTCAGGAAGCAACAGTTAGAACTGGTCATGGAACAACAGACTGGTTCCAAATAGGAAAAGGAGTTCATCAAGGCTGTATATTGTCACCATGTTTATTTAACCTATATGCTGAGTACTCATGAGAAATGCTGGACTGGAAGAAACACAAGTTGGATGGCTGGGAGAAATATCAATAACCTCAGATATGCAGATGACACCACCCTTATGGCAGAAAGTGAAGAGGAACTCAAAAGCCTCTTGATGAAAGTGAAAGTGGAGAGTGAAAAGGTTGGCTTAAAGCTCAACATTCAGAAAATGAAGATCATGGCATCTGGTCCCATCACTACATGGGAAATAGATGGAGAAACAGTGGAAACAGTGTCAGACTATTTTTCTGGGCTCCAAAATCACTACAGATGGTGACTGCAGCCATGAAATTAAAAGACGCTTACTCCTTGGAAGGAAAGTTATGACCAACCTAGATAGCATTTTCAAAAGCAGAGACATTACTTTGCCAACAAAGGTTCGCCTAGTCAAGGCTATGGTCTTTCCTGTGGTCATGTATGGATGTGAGAGCTGGACTGTGAAGAAGACTGAGCGCCAAAGAACTGATGCTTTTGAACTGTGGTGTTGGAGAAGACTCTTGAGAGTCCCTTGGACTGCAAGGAGATCCAACCGGTCCATTCTGAAGGAGATCAGCCCTGGGATTTCTTTGGAAGGAATGATGCTAAAGCCGAAACTCCAGTATTTTGGCCACCTCATGCGAAGAATTGACTCATTGGAGAAGACTCTGATGCTGGGAGGGATTGGGGGCAGGAGGAGAAGGGGACGACAGAGGATGAGATGGCTGGATGCCATCACTGACTTGATGGATGTGAGTCTGAGTGACCTCTGGGAGTTGGTGAGGGACAGGGAGGCCTGGCGTGCTGCAGTTCATGGGGTCGCAAAGAGTCGGACACGACTGAGCGACGACTGATCTGATCTGATCTGATCTGGAGGCAGTAGGGGGTAATGGTTAAGGTAGTGGTTAAGAACCAGACCACTTACTAACCGATGTGAATTCAGACTCAGCACTTATTCCTTGTTTGAAGCCTTGGCAAGTCACTTGACCTCTCCAGGACTTAGTTTTCCAGTCTATGAATTGGATGATGATAGCACCCACCTCAGAATTAAATGAGGTAATAGTCCAAGACCAGACAGAATAAATACTTGGTTAATATGAACTTATTCTTATTCCATTTCTTCATGTTAATTTAGACGTTCTACTATTACGGCCGCATCCCGTCAATGGCTGCCTGCACCCATTGTATTTCACTCCTACCATTTAAAATAACGTACCAATTCCTCCTCGGGAGGTTCTGCTCTCCCCTCTTCCCCCACTCCAGTAAGTCTTCCCAGAGACTTGCCCCTACATAACACACCCCTCATGTCCCTCATGAACACTGCCTGCAACCAGCTGGGGTCCGGTCACCTCTCCTACCCCAGTTTTTGCCCTCAGAGGCCCTGCCCCTCTGCCAGGCTCCATATGCCCAGGAGCAGTGGAGCCAGGTGGCAAACCAAAGTTCCAGTCCCGCCTCCACTCACTGGCTGAATGACTAGGGCAGCATGTTTTATGTCTCTGAGCCTCAGTTTCTCTATCTACAAAATCTGGAGAAAGCCCACCACACACACACATTAAGGTTGCTGCGAGGACTGGAGAGTTAATATCTGTAGTATGTCCTGCAAAGAGTCTCAGTGAACACACCACAGCTACTGTCATCCATGTTCAAGGCTGGACCTGAATGTCACCCCCACCCCACTCCCACCCCACTCCCACCCCATCCCACCCCACTCACCAGGACCTTGCCCTGGAAAGGAGTGACCTCTCCCTCTCATTCATCCATCCTACCAGGCCCTGAGCTTCTTAAGCATAGGACCCTGTGCAGGACCTGCTCAGACCCTGGCCCGCCCATCCCTGGGGTGGGGTCCCACTGAGGACCCGAGCCCACCACATCACCTCGGGCCAGGGGCCAGGCCAGGGCTCACCGTGGGCTGGTTGTAGTGCTCCAGGGACATGGTGACGACATTGAGGCAGATGATGAAGGTGATGAAGATGTCCAGGTAGTGGCTGGTGCACATAGAGTGGATGAGCAGCCTCGTGGGACAGTAGGTAGCGTAGTAGGGCAGCCGCTGGGCCTCTGCAGGGGTGCGGGGTGGGTGGTGCAGACCACAGAGGGTTGGGGCAGAGGTGGGGGCAGAGCACACAGAGGGAGAGGCGGATGGGAGGGAGGAGGCGAGGGGGAGAGATCGGGTCCACCCCAGGCCCTGGGAGTCAGCTAGGCCCACCCCACCCAGCCAGGGCACCTCGAGGGAAAGGGGTTAGAACGTGAGGCAGGGTGGCAGAGAGGGATTGTCCTCTTTGTCCTGATTGTCCTCATCCACCTCAAGTGTGCCCATTCAGGGGCTCTGGGCCTGCTAGGGGCAGGATAGGGGTCCCACAGCTCAGGGCTGGGCATCCGGGCTCTGTCTCTGCCCTCTGCCTGGACTGAGCTGCCGGGCCTGGTTTGGGCAGGCAGTGGAGTCACCATCAGACTCTGGATGGACACCGATGACAGAGGTCAGGTCAGGCAGATGCTGGGGAAGGGCAAGGCCAGGGGCACAGAGACTTCCGTTCCCTCTGGGTCCAGAGGCCCAGTGGCTGGGGTCGGGCCTGGGCCTCCACAGAGCAGCGGGCAGATGAGCCCTGGGGCCAGGAGGCCGGCCCCTCCCCCGCAGGTCACCCACTCACTCCGGCGCTTCTTCTCCAGCCGCCGCAGCCGCTTCTCCTCGCGCCGCCGTGCCTCCTCAGCCTCCTGGTGCTGCCGGCACTTGTGGAAGTTCTCCACCACGACGCCCACGAACATGTTGAGCACGAAGAAGCTGACGATGAGCAGGAAGGAGATGAAGTAGAGCAGCATCCAGGGGTTGTGGTTGGGCACGGGCTGCGGGGACCAGACGGGGCTGAGGGAGGCTGGCCAGGCACCATGGGGCCCACTGTGGGGGGTGCTCTCCCTCGCCGAGCCTCCGTGCAGGGCAGGCACTGGTAACAGCCTCCCGGGCAACTGGGAGATTTGAAGGTGGAGGTAGGAAGTGCCTACCTTGCCTGGCACAAGGATGGTGCTCAGCAAAGACAGTGCCCCCTTCCCTGCCCTCTGTCTTCTTCCTCTACCCACCATCTATTCATCCACCCACTGACCTATCCATTCATCCACTCATTCATCCACTTACCCATCCATCACCCACTCATTCATCCATTTACCCATCCATCCACTCATTCATCCATTTACCCATCCATCCACTCATGCATCCATGTGCTCATCATCCATCTATTCATCCAACCATCCATCCACTCATTCATTCATTTACCCATCCATCCACTCATTCATCCATTTACCCATCCATCCACTCATTCATCCATTTACCCATCCATCCACTCATGCATCCATGTGCTCATCATCCATCTATTCATCCAACCATCCATCCACTCATTCATTCATTTACCCATCCATCCACTCATTCATCCATTTACCCATCCATCCACTCATTCATCCATTTACCCATCCATCCACTCATGCATCCATGTGCTCATCATCCATCTATTCATCCAACCATCCATCCACTCATTCATCCATTTACCCATCCATCCACTCATTCATCCATTTACCCATCCATCCACTCATTCATCCATTTACCCATCCATCCACTCATGCATCCATGTGCTCATCATCCATCTATTCATCCAACCATCCATCCACTCATTCATCCATGTGCTCATCATCCATCTATTCATCCAACCATTCATTCATTTATTCATTCATCTAGAAACAAACCAGGAAACAAAGCAGCCAGCAGAGGAGTGATCACAGCCCCGATGGTGTGTGTGTGTGTGTGTCTGTGTGTGTGTGTGTGCATCTGTGTGTGTCCATGTGTGTTTTACTGGGGGTGGCAGGCAGGAACAGTGTACAGACAAAGAAGTGGAAGGTGATGTCACCACGCGTTCTCATTCCTCCACATCCCCAACCTCCACCTCTGTGTCCACTCCAGAGCCGTCCAGGCTGAAGCCAAGAGCCCGAGGGGGCCTACAGGCCTAGGGGCATCCCCAGCTCTGATGCCCTCACTGAGTGGGTCCTGGCATGACCTAGAGCATCTCCCTGCTCCTTCTCCCGATGACTTCTGTAGCCAGGACACTGCTGACCCTGATCAGCCATGTGTCTTGCCTAAGGCCCCCACCTAGTCCCTGAGGGGGCCCCTGCTCTCAGAGGGATCTTGGGGGTGAGGGCTCAGACCCAGCCTCCTCACTGACCCCTTCCACCCTCCCACTCCCAAATCCATCCTTACCCGGCAGCCCCAGGAGGCTCCCACAAGCTCACCTCACTGTTACCCCTTCACTGATGCCCACTGCCCTCCGTTCCAGCCCTAGCTGTGCACCTAGGCCTTCCTGCCCTTCCTGCCCTGCTTACCTCCTCCACCTGCCTCCTGCCACTCTCCTTCCACCTCCTACCCCTGGCCCTGGCCTCATGACTCCCTGAGCCTGTCACTGTCCTGCCCAGGAGTGCACCTGCTGTCCTCGCAGCTGGCCCGGCCCCGGGCCTCCTCTTACTCTCGCTTCTCCATCCACGGGCTCTGCAGCCCTCCAGACAGAGCCAGCTCACAGCATTCTCCCTGCAGAGAGCAGGCTTGCAGAAGCAATTGGAGCACGAACTTACACCAGCCAGAGCACAGCCCTAACAGGAAGGGTGCAGGCCAGGACAGGGAGGGGCGGGTATGGCTGACAGGGGGAGACGCCAGCTTCAGACCCCAGGGGCCCCAAAGACACCGTGTCCCTCCCCTGCTGCCCAGGCAGACCCGGCCCGGCCGTGCCCACCTGCTGGTCCACTGCGACGGCGTCCAGTCCATTGTACATAATGTTCACCCAGCCATCCTTGGAGGCCAGCACGAAGAGGGACATGAGGGCCTGGAAACACGGGAGGAAGCGGGCAGGGAGATGGCATGGGCACCTCAGGCTGCATCTGCCCCCTCTGAGGGACAGAGAGGCCTTCCCCGAGTCCAGGGCAGAGCTGTGTCCTTGACCAACAGACCTTTTCTGAGAACACACCGTGTGCCTGCCATGTGCCCCGCAGGCACTGCTGCAGGAGAACGAGCACCGGACTGGGAGTCCTGGGCTCCAGCCTCAGCTCCAGCCTCAGCCAGGCAAAAAATTCATTACATCTTTTCCCCTCACCCACAGAATGGCACTAACCCTTCAGGGCCTGCCTGCCACACTGGCTGGGAGGATCAGCGGAGACTTTAAACTGGAAGGTTCCTGAAAACACCTAGCTAGATGCTAGAGCCCTGCATCTAGCGCCTGAAACAGGAGCTCTCAAGAGAAGTCAGGATCAGCTCAAGTTCTGCCACTCACTGGCTGTGTGTCTTGGGGCAGGTTCCTTCATGTCTCTGGGCCCCAGCTTCTTTGTCTGTAAATGGCAATATTTACCCTCGCTAATGATATTAGAAACAGAGGTGATCCCCAGGGGATAGTCAGCCAAGGCTTCTATATGGACCGCAGGCCAAAGCATCCATGGGAGAGGTCTCCTGCCCTGTACCAGCCCCTCTGTCCTATCCATCCAGGCCTCAGACCCTTCCTCTTTGCTTCCCAGAGGGAATGGTGCTGAGGGCTGCCTGGAAAGGACTCAGGCCCAGGAGCAGGACAGGGAACAAAAAGGGAGCCCTCTTGACCAGGGAGGCACATGAAGCCCTTATAGCTCAAGAGGCAAATGTCCCTGTGAGCCCTTAGATCACAGAGGTCTGAAGTGCAGAGAGCCTGGGGACCTTGGAATCACAGACCTGCTATCATTGGTCCCATTTACAGATGAAGACACTGAAGCACAGAGAAGGACAGAACTGGGTGAGGGCACACAGCTGCTAAGAGGTCCAGGAAGGGACCTAAGGCTCCAGGCCATGCTGGAACCTCCCACGTGGTTCCGCAGAGACCTATTCAGGGGCCTAAGGTCATCAGCCTGCCATTAAGCAGATTTTCCAGAATGGGAAAGGGCTGGGTGGGGGAAGGGGACCAGGAACCAATGTCCACTAAGGCACTTACTAAATGCCAAGCACCTGCCAGACACTCTGTATTCAGGGTCCCTAAGCCTCACACTACCTGTGAAGGGAGTTCTACCCTTACTCATTATACAGAAAAGAAAATCAAGGCTTGAAAAGCAGAAGCCCTGGCAGGGGAGGACTGAAGCCTGGTCTGTAGTCCTGTTGGCACCGAAGAGGCTTGTTGGCACCGAAGAGCTGTCACCCCCACCCATCTGGGGTGGGGCAGGTCATGAGCAGGAGGGGGTGCTCACCTGGCCCAGATTGTCGAAGTTGTACTTGTGATGGACCCAGCGGTAGTTGGCAGCCATGCAGTCTGAGCGGTTGGTGATGTTGCGGGTGTCTACACCCAGACAGTGGTAGAACTTGCCCTTGAAGAGCTGAGGGTAGGGACACAGGGCTAGTGACCATCTAGCCAGTGCTCCAGGGGATGGTGGTGGATGGGGTGCAAGTGGGGTGCAAATCAGTAAAAGGACCTGCCCTTCCAGAGGCATATCCTCTGTGCATGCCTGAGCCAACCCACTCTACCCCACCCGCTCTCCAAGTCCTCCAGCATGAGGCAGGGCTACGCTCACCCCATCTCACAGGTGAGAAAACTGAGACCCAGTGATGTTAGGTTAATTTCCCAAAGTCATTTCAGGTTCAGGAAGTGGCAGAGCCAAAGTTCACAGCCTGGTCTGATTTCCAGCTCTTCCACAGACCCCAGAGATCAGACCTCAGTACGTAAACTGGGGATTCGGGCAGGGACTCCACACAAAAAAGTTGCCTGTACATCCCCAAGGGAGAGAGAGAAAGAAGCAAGGGGACCCTCCTAGGGACCCAAGCCCTCTCTCCATGTCAGCTGCCTAGAAGGGGCAGATCCACTGTCCGCACAAAGCAGTTCCTGCCCAGGCAGCCATGCTGTGATCTCTCAGCGACCCCAAAGGACACCTGTGCACGGGGCTCCTCCAAAGCTACAGCCCAGAACACAGGACCAGGTGGGGAGCCTGGGGGCCTCGAACAGGGCTCGGACCCTCAGGAAACAGGGTCTCAGTGGCACTTGGACCACAGAAGGCCCAGGTCATTCTGGCCACCCCCCAACACACAGTCTACGGTCTGCAACCTCTCATCCCCGTTCAGCCCTGAGGCACCATCCTATTCCCAGAGTGGGCTCCAAGACAAAATCTAAGTCAGCTCAGGGCCCTGCTTGGGTCAGAGGCTCTCTATGGTGCCCACCCAAGTGAAGCCAAGCTGCCCTTCCAGGTCTCGCCCACCTTGGTCCAGCTCACCTCTCCATGCCAGTTGTAGCTCCAGGACTCTCTCCACCAGTGCTCTGCTTGTTCCCACCTCCCCATGTGCCCGTCTGCCCCTGACATTCATTGCCCCTACTGTGACCTGCCCAAACCACTTGTCTTTCAAGGCCCGGTGAAAAGGCCACCTCCTTCCCCACTGGCCCCGGCCCAGCCCTGTGTTCCTGCCTCCCTTGGCCCCCTGTGACCCTATTTACCCCACCTGCTCTGCGCTCAGCCCTTTGGGGCCTGTCTGCCTCCCTGCCTGGAATGGGAGCTCCCTGCTGGCAGAGACCATGGCTGCTCCACCATGGCATCTGGCACAAGGTCCTGAGAGCTGGGCAGGAACATGGAGCGTCTTCCTCAACTACAGAGCCCAGCCTACTGCCAGCCCAGCCTGGGGCCCCTCACCTGCACTCCCAGGATGCCGAAGATGATGAAGAAGGCGCAGCAGATGAGGACAATGTTGCCGATGGGCTTTAGGGAGGAGATGAGTGTCTCCACCACCAGCTTCAGGCCAGGTGCCCGGCTGATGACACTACAGGCAGGGAGGGACCAAGGATACCATGAGCCATCAGCCAGGCCTGGGACAGCCCCTACTAGGCCCGAGTCACCAGAGCAGAGGCCCCCAGGCCACAGATTATATGCACAGCAAGGCAGGGTGCTTTCACCCCAATCCCTTGGGATACATGCCGCACCCTCCTCTAGATACTAGAGGCCCAGAGATGGCAGTCAGCCCCCCAAGGACACACACAGAGTGGGAAGCAGCCCTGGGGACCACCTTCAGCCCCCGCCTTCCAGCACCTGTTGCAGGCCCCGCCCCCAGGAGTAGGGCCCACAGCCCGGGGTTCAGATGGTGCTTGGCACATGCTACAGAGGACCGTGTGGGTGCAGAGGGGGAGAGTGAGGGGTCCACTTAGACCCTGGGAGATCCCTCCTGCAGAGCAGGGATCCCCATCCGCGGGGGCGGGGTCCTCACCGCAGGGGTCGTAGGGTGCGCAGGAGCCGCAGGACCCGGAGGACACCCAGGATCTTGGCTCCCCCAGCCGAGGCCACAGACACCACAATGTCAATGATTGACACGAAGACGAGGAAGCCGTCCAGTACGTTCCAGCTGCTGCGCAGGTACGCCTGCTCCCCGAAGTACAGGCCCAGAGAGACCACCTGGGGGCGGGGCGATGGGCGGGGTCAGGTAGGTGTCCGGGGAGCAGGTGGGCGGGAGTGGATACATCCCCTGCCACCCCCTCTGAAGGCAGGCTATAGGTGTCCCCTTACCCAAGGGGCCGCTCCCTGAAGCACAGGCCCACGACTGCCCCGTTCCCTTCTCCCTGCACATCTGGCTAACCCTCATTGGAAGCCAAGCACTCCCGGAAGCATCCTACACAGAACCCTCTCCTGTGCCCCACGCCTCCAGCAGGTACCTCCATGACACTGGAAATGCGTTGTGAGTGCCCACCTGGCAGACATGAAGCTGACCCTCGCCCCACTCCTCCTTCCTCCACCCCAGGAGCCCAACCCAGTGGCTGGCACTAAGTGGGGATGGGCATCCAACGCCCCCTGTGGAATGCTGCTGAGGGGCAAGTGGATGACCGGCTGACAGAGGCTGGACCAGAGCCTGGGGCCCCGGGTAGGGGGAAGGAGGGGTCCCAGGTGAAGCCAGTACCTTCAGTGTCATCTCGCCCACGAAGATAGCTGTGAAGATGTAGTTGGACACAGTGAGGAAGATGCGTTCCTGAAAGAGCCGGGAGAGGGCGTGGGTCCAGGGGCCTCCCAGAACTGTCAGCCTCTGCCTTCAGCCAAGGGGCACCCAGGAGAGGCTGCCACTTCACAGTCCATTGAGGCGGCCCCCCTCCAGAGGCATGCTCCTGGCCACACCTCCCTCCATGGCATCTGGCCTCATAGAGCTCTCCAACCCCCTGCCCCCAGCCTGGCATGCTATCCCACAGCAGGCCCTGGCAGTCTGTCCCTCTAGCTTGTTCCCTGCACCGCCTGAAGGCCCCAGCCACTCACGGTGCTGCCGGCCTCGATCTGGGGCCGCTCCAGGGCGATGGTGATGCAGTTGAGGAAGATGAAGGCCAGGACGACATAGTCAAAGAGCTTGTGGGCAATGATGGTCTGACACAGGACCCGGAACCTGAGCAGGGTGGGCAGGGGACCACGTGAGTGTCGGTTTGTCCCTCACCCTGGCCAGAAGGAAGGCAGAAGGCCCCAGCACACATGGGGACCAGGGTGTCCTGGAAAGCTGACCCTTCTCTTCTGGACACATCACAGGTGGCGATTTCACATCTTCTCAGGATGCCACCTGACCACATTGCAAGCTCCTAGCACCCCAGGATGAAGGGCACCCACCTGGCCTCGACACTCAAAGCTTTCCAAACACCAGCCCGTGTCCCTGGGCCTGTCCTCAGCCACATGGCCACACATGGCCAGATACCCTCAGCTCCTGCCCCCAGGCCTTTCCTCAGGCTACTCTCTCCACCTGGACCAGCCTCCACCTTCTCACACCTCCTTCTTCATCTGCAGAATGCTGTCTGCTTCCAAAGCCCAGCACAAAGGCCACCTCCTCCAGGAGGCCCTTTGATGCCCCCTCCAGAGGGAAGCACTCCAGGTTCTCAGAAGATTTATCCAAGATGCTCAGAAAAGCCCCCACCCAAACCCCTCCTTACCCTGCAGGCTCTGAGGTATAAATGACGCCCCTCCAATGGTCCTGCTTGGCTTGGCAGAAATCTCTCCCTCCCAGACACATCAACCCCCTACACTAACGGCACTCCAAGCCTGGCCCTGCCCACCTGTTCTCGGGGAGAAGAGGTAGACGGACCAGTCCTCGCGGACTTCACACCAGTCAGGCTTGTAGACATCAATCATCTTGCGGACTCGGAAGCACAGAGTCTGGCAAGAGAAGGCCGCAAGGTCAGGCAGGTCAGTGCTGCCCAGAGCTGCTCACCTCCACCCATCCTGGCCATCTAGCAGAGTGTGGCCACTGAATGACCTCCGAACTCTCCTAGCAAGACCAGAATCTTCGCCCCACCCAGGGTAGGCCAGGAGGTCTTCTGTGCCAGGGGTAGGCCCACTCAGAGGTGGGCAGTCCAGGCCCCGGCCCCTGCTCATGCTCCTTAAGTCCTCTCCTCATGCCCACTTAGGTGGGGCCCCATTTAAGCCCCGCCCCTCGGCCCCTCCCTGTTCTATGCCCGCTCTCCACCTCTTGGTCCCTTCGGCTGCAGCAGAGCCCGGCGCACTCACGTAGTCAATCTCCTCCTCGTCCTCCCCGCGATCCCGGCGGTCATCCATCTTGGTGAAGACGTCCTTGGCAATGCTGGGCATCCTGCCATTGCAGTCCTCGTGCCCGGGGGCCGGGCCCGCCGCCCTCCAGGCCACCCGGGAGTGGGTGCCCACGGTGGGCACCAGCTCGGCCAGGTCCACCGAATCTCTGGTGTCGAGGGACAGCGTTCGGCGGTGGTGGCGGTGACGATGTGCCGGGTGGCAACCATGATGTGCGTGGTGGGCGTGCGGGGCGTGCAAGGGCGCGGTCCGTAGCGGGCCCTCGTCCCGGGTGCCCTCACAGGCCCGGGCGCCGCCACGCTCAGCAGAGAGCAGGGACTCATGCTCCGCGGACGGTTGCTTGTGCTTGAGGCTGTTCCAGCTGGAGCGACGGCTGGCCCAGGCCCCGCTGCGGCCCCACGGCCCGTAGTAGGAGCTCCGAGAGCTGGACTGGGAGGAAGCCCGGGGCTCTGGTCAGCGCCATCACACACAGTCATAGCTGTGACTGAAGGCAACCTGCACACCCGCTGAGGCCCAAAGAGGGCCACGCACCCGGCCACTGGGGGACAGAATGGGCTAGACCCCAGGAGACCTGTCCCTGCTCTGCCTCTCACTCCATCCTCATCTTGGGACATTTGGTCACCTCCACCCTGTGGTCCTGTCCTTCCTGCCACCTCATTTCTCATGAGAAAGGTACAGCAAGTTAGGGCATCTGCCCATTTTACAGGAAAGGAAACTGGAGGCTTAGAGAAGCATTGTAACTTGGCCAGGGTTACAAAGCTTCACAGTGGCAGAGGCCAGATTGAAGCTCAGGTCTCCCCAACCCCAAGGCCCAGCTCTTTACCCTGCACATGGCTGCTAAGACAAAAACCCAACTCTACACCAGACCCACTGGCACTTATTCATTCATTCCTTGTTCCCTGGGCACCCAGGAATACAAAGACATGGTCACTGCCTGGTTCTGGCTGGGCAGTCTGGTGTCCTAAGCCTAGGTACCAGTCTGAGGCTGGTACCAGACTGGCAGACACATATTCTCTGGGTCACTCAGCACACACCCGGCAGGAAGCAGCCATCCAGAGCACCCCACAAGGACTCACCAGGGAGCGCTGGTCGTAGCTCACCCTCCCCAGTGACATGACACTGCTCTTGCGGGAGCCCAGGGCCATTAGCACGGGGTCTGGCTGCAGTGAGAGGCGGGGGGCAGGTGCTGCAGCCCCAGTGGGGCCCAGATGTCCACCCAGTGGGAGATTGGGGTCCAGGTGCCCATTGGGGGTCATGGGGATTGGGCAGAGCTTGGGATCTGGAGGGTTCAGATAGAGACAGAAGGAGGGGCAGACAGGAGGACAGAACAAGAGCAAAAGAAGCTGTGAGATGAAGAAATAGATGTGGACAGTAACAGAAAAGAAGAATTTTTCTGGAGAGACCTCCTCCACCAGGAAGTCCTCCTGGTTGGACCCCATTACACATGCCTCCCCTATGCCCATCTCCAAGGCTTTCAGCTTTACTTTTGGATGAGTGAAGCCCTTGCCTTCCATGTTTAGAGGCCAGCTCTCGGCTTCACCCAGCATAGGAGCCTCACTCCTATGCTTCTCACTCCTTCTGCCTTCAGGAAGAAGGCAGAACCTGTCTAGCCCAGCTGCTGAGAAGGACACAGCATGGGCTGGGGAGGCTTCTTCCCAGCTGCCCAGAAGTACTCAACAGAACCCCAGCATCCTGAGGCCCAAAGCTCTTCCTAACAGGCCAGCTGTGTGGAGGGGTGAAGGTGGGCTGCATGGCTAGAATTCGGGAGAGCCATGACTGTCACTGACCTTTTTGAGATTCAGCATTTCTGTCTATTATAAACGTAAACAACAAACCATAGAGAGTTAGCAGTCCTGGAGCCTTGGCTTAAGGGGAAACTAGATGCTGTACGCTCTGCCTGCCTGGAGCTCTGGGGGAAAGTCCTGGCCTCCCAGGTGATAATTGGAAATCTGTTTACCTCCGCTGCAGTCCAGGCCCTCCTGGAGCTTGTCAAACTCCTCCATGTTGGATGAGCTCTGGTCCTCGTCCGAGTAGGAGCGATTGGCATCACCCTGGGAGACCATCCCTCACATTGGAATGAAATTCAGTTTAGCCCTCTCCTCCCTCCTGAATTTTTCAATGAGTGTTTTTACCATTTCCCCCCCCACACACACACACCATTTTACAGATGGGAAAACTGAGGCTCTGAAAAGGGACGTGAGAAGCTAATGAGGACCTGAGCCAGAAATCCACATCTGCCTGACTGCAAGTGTCCCCCAAGCCTCAGAAAATGGAACAGGCAAGATCCAGCATCCCAGATCTTGGGGACTCTAGGATCTCAGAGATGTAGAGGCTTATTCCTACATCCCTGGGGGATAGGCAGGGGTCCTAGATGCAGCCTCCACTTGTACGCTTCCTGTGATGGGAAGCTCACCACCTCACTGGTAACACCTTCCTCTGGAGACCCATTGCCTGCTAGATGTTTGAATTGCGGTCCTCCTCTATTCAGGCCACCCCCCCCACCCCCACAGTGTCATACAGCCCCCAAAGGGCTGCTTCCTCCACCAAGGCCACAGTTACCTCAGCCTGGAAGCCCTCAACCAGGATGGCCACCAGCAGGTTGAAGAGCACATAGTTGCCGAAGGTCATGAGGGCAACGAAGTAGAGGGAGGCCCAGGGGGAGGTGGAAGCCATGCCGTTGTAGAGGACGACGTTCCAGTCCTCCTGGGTAAGGATCTGTTGGGGGAGAGGATCGACTGCTTAGCCCCTGAGTATCCCCAGGCCCCAGCCCCCTGGGTGTCCTAGCTGCAGGCACGCAGCAGCCTGTGCACACCTACATACAGCATCCTCTCACACACAATCGTGCACACCCAGGGTCCTTGCGTATCATGGCCTCGGCTGGGGCACAGCCACAGATCCAAGCGCATGCTCATGTGTGCACACACATGTGCGCACACACACACACCTTTCTCTTCCTGCTGCCTCGCTTGCCCACACCCTCAAGGCCTGCATCACACACTCCTGCCCTAACACTCGCTCCCCGGTGACCAGTGTTTCCTCCTGGCTGCCCCCACAACCTCACCCCACGACCACAGTACCCATGAGGAAACGGTTTCAGGGAAGAATCCTAACCCCAGAGTCTCGGGGCAGGAGTGGATGCACAGGGACGGGCACTGGGCGGTCAGTCCAGCTCTCACAGCCAGAGCTGCGGTAGCCTGGCCACTGGAGGCTGGGGTTGAGGGGCCTCCTTGCAGGCTGCTGCTCTTCCCCGGACTCTCTGAGGCTGGGGACACCTCCAAAAAGCAATAGACACCTGTGGACACAGGCTGGGGCTCACCTGGAACACTGTGACGATGGCCCACAGCAGGGAGTCGAAGTTCTTCCTGTCAGGGACCGTGTCTCCCGTGTCTGTGCGCAGGCTGAATTTGCAGCCAAAGATGTGCATCCCGAGGATGCTGGGGGAAGGATGGAGGTGGCTCAAGGGACTCACACAAACACCAAGCTCTCTGCCCACCCACCCTGTTTCATTCTCAGAACAGCCCACTAAGAGGAGAAGCACCAGAGCTGGTCCCATTTTACAGATGTGAACACTGAGGCTCAGAGGGGCAGGATTTGCTCAGAGCCATCAGGGAAGAAGTGACGGTGTCAGGATTCACACCCAGGTCTGGGGTGCTGCATGGAGAAGCTCAGTCACACTCCCCCAGGCCCCTGACCACGGCCCTAGGAGACCCCGCGGGTGTGGCGCCAGGGTAGGCAGGGCTCACCTGAAGATGAAGATGAAGAGCATGAGCAGCATGCAGAAGGTGGCCACGTTGTCCATGGTCTTCATGAGCACCACGAGCTGGCGCCGCAGCGCGGGCATAAAGCGCACCAGCTTCAGCACCCGCAGCAGCCGAAAAGTCCGCAGCACTGACAGCCCGCCGTCCGCCTGCCCCACGATCTCCCAGATGCTGCGGCAAGGCCAGCAGGCAGGGCGGGGAGGGGAGAGAGGCAGGAGGCGTCAGCGGGAGGCCGGGACAAGGGCAAAGGAAGAAGTGGGGCCGGGGAGACAGAGACGCACACCTTCCGTTCATACACTCGTTCACCTAACAGATACTATTTGCCAGGTTGCTGCGGCTCGTGCACCCTAATCCTGGGGCTCTGAACCTGGCTTCCATGGACCACCCCCTTCAAGAAGTCTACACCCCATGAATATCGCTGACCTCTTTTTGAGATTCAACATTCCTTTAATTATGAAGGTCAACAACAAACAGCAGAGAATTAATTAGCAGTCCCTATGACCCTGTGGCCAATGGAAATCACAGGTACTTTTCTATCACGTGATGGCTGGTACAGATATTTCCAGACGCTAGTTATGCTCATCCTTTCTCTGGAATGTGGTTGTCATGGACCCACTACTATTGATCGTGATATTTAATTCATTCATCCAGAAGCACATCTATATTGATAAATCAGACATTTTCAAATATTTTCATAACTGGTTTTCAGTATAATTGACTTCCTTTGATCTTATGTACTTCATTTACAGCCATAGTTGGATGGCATCACTGATTCAATGGACATGAGTCTGAGCAAATTCCGGGAGATAATGAAGTACAGGGAAGCCTGGTGCGCTGCAGTCCATCGGGTTGCAAAGAGTCGGACATGACTGAGCAACCGAACAACAACAACTTCATTTCCTGGCTGGGGTCAGTGCATTTAATCCCCCTCCCACCTTGCTCTAAGTCCGCAGGCTGGGGAGGTGGGATCAGCACCTGATGATGACGATGATGCTGTCAAAGATGTTGTAGGGGTTGCGCAGGTAGTCGAAGAGCCCAAAGGCGGCCAGCTTCAGCAGCATCTCCAGGGCAAACATGCTGGTGAAGACCACATTGCAGATCTCCAGGATGTTGGTCAGCTCCTCGGGCTGTGGGGATGTTGGGGCAGGCGACAGAGACCCGGTCAGGCCAGAGGGCAGCCATGGATCCCCCACTCTGGACACCCATAAGCTCTCAAACCCCCAGGGAGGGCCTGGCTCTGCCACCCTGGCCCCATGGCCTGCAGGCCAGTGTCCTCGTTGGATCTCCATCCTCCCCCTGCACGTGGCCTCTGCATCATCTCTGCTGTCCCAAGAGGGCTACTGAGATGAGAACACCTGGGGCCGACCTCCCATCAATGGGGCAATGATGCCCATACTGCTCACTGAGGGCCACGTTATGATACCCAATTTACAGATAAGGAAGATAAGGCTCAGAAGGCAGACTGAGGTCACACAGTTAGACACAGAGCAAGACAGGAAGGCAAACCAGTGACTGCTGAAATCCCTGTTTGCCCATGACCCTAACCCATTTAGTGAGTGTGTGCAGGTCCTGTTCTGTGCACTTCATAAGTATCGTGTCACTTAGTCCTTCATAAGAGCCCATCTGTATGCAGGTCAAGAAGCAACAGTTAGAACCAGACATGAACAACGGACTGGTCCCACACTGGGAAAGGAGTACGTCAAGGCTGGATATTGTCATCCTGCTTACTTAACTTATATGCAGAATACATCATGTGAAATGCCAGGCTGGATGAAGCACAGGCTGGAATCAAGACTGCCAGGAGAAATATCAATAAGCTCAGATATCCAGGATGTTGGTCAGCTCCTCAGGCTATCTGGATTTGGGGATGTATACCTGCTGATTGGAGAAGGCAATGGCACCCCACTCCAGTACTCTTGCCTGTAAAATCCCATGGATGGAGGAGCCTGGTAGGCTGCAGTCCATGGGTTCACTAAGAGTCGGACACGACTGAGGGACTTCACTTTCACTTTTCACTTTCATGCATTGGAGAAGGAAATGGCAACCCACTCCAGTGTTCTTGCCTGGAGAATCCCAGGGACGGGGGAGCCTGGTAGGCTGTGGTCCACGGGGTTGCACAGAGTCAGACACGACTGAAGTGACTCAGCAGCAGCAGTAACTTCTCCCTTGGAGAAGGAATGGCAACCCACTCCAGTATCCTTACCTGGAGAATCCCATGAACGGAGGAGCCTGATAGGCTGTGGTCCACGGGGTCGCAAAGAGTCGGACACGACTGAGTGACCTTTTTACTTTTACTTTACTTTGCTGCTGCTGCTGCTAAGTCGCTTCAGTCGTGTCCGACTCTGTGCGACCCCAGAGACGGGCAGCCCACCAGGCTCCCCCTTCCTGGGATTCTCCAGGCAAGAACACAGGAGTGGGTTGCCATTTCCTTCTCCAATGCATAAAAGCGAAAAATGAAAGTGAAGTCGCTCAGTCGTGTCCGACTCCCAGTGACCCCATGGACTGCGGGCCACCAGGGTCCTCCATCCATGGGATTTTCCAGGCAAGAGTACTGGGGTGGGGTGCCACTTTACCTGCTGATTATTAGCAGCACGTGACACCCCTACACATGGGACTACCCGAGGAATGTCAGTGTATTAAGCAAGCTACCCTATAGCCATGACATTCCCATAGCTCCTCAGGCTATGGGGATGTTCAGATAAGATACCACCCTTATGGCAGAAAGCAAAGAGGAACTAAAGAGCCTACTGATGAAAGAGAAAGAGGAGAGTGAAAAAGCTGGCTAAAAACTCAACATTCAAAAATTGAAGATCATGCGTGGCATCCAGTCCCATCACTTTATGGCAAATAGATGGGTAAACAGTGGAAACAGTGAGAGACTTTATTTTCTTGTGCTCCAAAATCACTGCAGATGGTGACTGCTGCCATGAAATTAAAAGATGCTTGCTCCTTGGAAGAAAAGTTATGACCAACCTAGACAGCATATTAAAAAGCAGAGACATCACTTGGCTGACAAAGGTCTGTCTAGTCAAAGCTGTGGTTTTTCCAATAGTCGTGTATGCATGTGAGAGCTGGACCATAAAAGAGCCTGAGCGCTGAAGAATTGATGCTTTTGAACTGTGGTGTTGGAGAAAACTCGTGAGAGACCCTTGGACTGCAAGGAGATCAAACCAGGCAATCCTAAAGGAAATCAACCCTGAATATTCGTTAAAAGGACTGATGGTGAAGCTCCAATACTTTGGCCACCTGATGCGAAGAGCTGACTCATTAGAAAAGACCCTGATGCTGGGAAAGATTGAAGGCAGGAAGAGAAGGGGACAACAGAGAATGAGATGGTTGGATGGCATCACCAACTTGATAGACATGAGTTTGAACAAGCTCCAGGAGATGGTGATGGACACGGAAGCGTGGCATGCTATAGTCCATAGGGTCGCAAAGAATCAGACATGACTGAGCAACTGAACTGAACTGAAGAGCCAATTATGCAGATGAGGAGACAGGTTCAGAGAAGGCCAGTCCCCTGCCTGAGGCTGCACAGCTAGTACCTGGATTTGAACCCAGGCAGCATAACTCCAAGGCTCTGCCCTTCGGCCCTCCATACCCAGCCCTCCCCCACCTCCTTCCAGCCTTCGCAATTGCCTTCTTAAAACTGTGGGTGGCTGGAGACCACCAGTGCTGTGAAGGGCAGACAGAGGCCCTGCCCCTATCGTGTGCCACCACGGCTTTCAGTACGCTGGACCACCCGGTCAGTGGGGCTTACTTCACCTGCGGCTCAGAGGAGAACACTAAGGCTCAGAGAGGTTGAAGGTCAAATGGAAAGTCACTCAGTCATGTCCGATTCTTTGCAACCCCGTGGACTGTATGTAGCTGCCAGGCTCCTCTGTCCATGGCATTCTCCAGGCAAGAACACTGGAGAGGGTTGCCATTCCCTTTTCCAGGGGATCTTCCTGACCCAGGGATCGAAACCAGGTCTCCCGCATCGCAGGCAGATTCTTTACCATCTGAGCCATGAGGGAAGCCCCTGAAGGTCAAAGTCCCAGCTACTCAGAGGGAGACTAGCCCCTTGGTCCGCAGACCCACCCTCTGCCCCTGGAGCTGTATACCTGCCAATTATTAGCAGCACATGACACCCCTACACATGGGACTACCCGAGGAATGCCAGTGTATTAAACAAGCTACCCTATAGCCACGACTGGGAGTGGGGTCCCTCACTGCCCAGGCCTCAGTTTCCTCATCCATAAAATGGGAGATGGAGTGAGGGGAGGGCTATACAGGGCTCCAGCCCCTTTTCTCTCCACCCCTCTCCCCTCCCCTGGTTCTGCCAGGACTGGTGAAGTGTCTGGTCTCTACTCACCACCGGGTCAGGTTGTTCCTGCCCAAATCATGCAGCAGGAGGAAAGGGCCATTTGTCAGCCTTGAGCGCACCCCAACTCAATTACTGACAGCTCAGCCAGCCTGCGAGGCCACTGCTGTCATCTCCAGTTTACAGATGAGGAAACTGAGGCTCAGAGAAGGGAGCCGCCGTGCTCAGAGTCACCTGGCAAGGCTGTGGCAGAGCCACCAAGTCAGGCTTCAGACTGCGCTCCCAGCCCCCGCCCCCGACCTCATCCATCCATCCATTCACTCGTCCACTGCTGCAGGCTCTGCCCAGTGTGGGTCACAGGCTGGGCTTGTGCTACCCAGGCTGGGCGGCAGTAAGCCAATCGTGACATTCTTCCTGCCCTTGCAGAGTGCAGGCTCCACTGGCAAAGCCCGCCGTGCAGCTTAACAAACCAGTCAGCAGGTGATAAAAACAGAGGGAAGTTGCAGGTGGTTTGGGCCATAGGATCAGTGGAGTCTGGAGCAGCTTCCTGGAAGAAGTGACATCTCAAGGAGAGCTCAAAGCCAAGAGGGGGAGTGGGTAACAGGGAGAAGAGAAGGTGTCCAGGCAGAGGGACCAGCTGGAGCGAGGGAGGGAGGTGGGAGAAATCCCAGTATCGGGTCTGCCCGCTCTGGCCCACCTCTCCCACAGAGTGACAGGGACTCAGGGCCTGACTTTGACTCCACTTGGGTCAAAAGGGGAAGAGAAAAAAATAGCAACCCAACCCTCTGCTTCTCGCCTGGTGCCTGGGAAATCTAATAAAACTGCCAGCTCCTCTCAAGGCCAGATCAAAGGAGAAGGCACCATTTCCATCTGTAATTACATTTAACTCACAAAATGGTCCCGAAAGGGGAGTGGGACCCCGACAGAGGCCCCCAGAGTGGGAGGGGCTGGGGCCCAGCATCCCAGGCTGAGCCAGGGCCCAGATGCTCTTGAGAGTCATCAATTTCCCAGCCCACCAAAAGGGAGATGAGAGACGTGGCCGCCGACAGTCTGCGACGGCGGTCATCCCACTTGGGGCCACACGCCCGCCCACCCAGAACCGATGGGAAGCCTGCCGCCTGGCTCTCCCCAAAAGGTCACCTGCTTCCTCCCCACCTCCCTCGCAACAGCTGTTTCTCTAGTCAAGCACACACTTGTTAATCTTTTTCTAATGGACCATCCATCACTCCTGCGAGCATTTTTCTGGGAGAGAAGCAGTGAGCAGGAGACAGACAGGTAGACAAACCTAGACAGTGAGTGAGAGACCAAGCGGGGAGGCACGGAAGAGGAACAGGGCGGCCGTCAGAGATGGACAGAGGGAGACTCAAAAGACAGATGGACAGACAGACAAATATGGACCCGGGAGTGAGAAGCAAACACGGGGTGTGGAGAGACAAGACAAAGAGAAAAACAGAGATAAACACAGAATGAAAGACTGCGATCATGACACTGGGTAAGTCAGAGGCAGAGCCAGAAAGTGAGAGCGCTGAGGCAGACAGAGGAGACTGCAGAGAGGTGGCTGGAGATGGCAAAGACCCACCCAGGGGAAGGGGAGGTGCGGAAGGGCAGGAAAACCAGGTTACACCAGAGGCGGGAGGATGGAGGGCCGACGAGGGGGTTGCAACTGGAGGAGAGGCCAGAAGCAGAGGGAGACGGGGCAAGGGCAGGGCCAGCTCACCCCTGATGGACACCAGGCTTGGGAGGGCTGGCTGCAGGGGCATACAGGGGCCCAGCTGGGCAGGAACCTAAGCTGCCCCCAGGAACCCCTCGAGCCCAGCATCAACCCCATGACAACAATGCCAGCTGGTGTTAAAAACATCCCCATGTGCCAGGTGGCGCTAAGCACGTTCCACGAATTATTCCATCAAAGCTAAAACATTACCCTATAGTAGCCCCATCTGACAGCCAGAAAACCTGAGACCCAGAGAGGAAAAGTGACTGCCCCTGGCCACAGACAGGCAGCGGAAGAACCAGATCTCACACGCAGATCTCCTCTCTCTGGTCCGATACCTCCCCATGGTCCAGGTGCCTGCACCTCCCCTGCCTTTCTGACTTGAGGCTCCAGTTCAGCATAGACTCACTGCCCTGCTTACAAGCCTTCCATGCCCCCCTCCCCCACTGCCCTAAGGATAAAGCCAGTCTCAAGACCCTTCATGAATGGACAGCCCCCGAGCCTCCTGGACTGTCTGCCCTGGCCCATGTGCATATGAACCTTGAGGGCTCAGGAGGGTCTTCCATAGGAATACCCTATGCTCCTGGTGCCTGCATTTGTCTCTCCTCTGTCTACTGAAATCCCAGTCATCCCTCAGGATCCATCTCCAGTGCCACCATCTCCAGGAAGCCTTCCCTGACTGCAGCCCATGTTGGTGTGTCTCTCCCCTAAGCCCCCATAGAGCTGAAATGTCAGGCACTAAGGTATCCCATCTTCCTCTTCCTAGAGTCACCCCAGATCTAGGTTGGCAGTGATTTAACAGGACTGCTGAAAAGAGAATAAAAGCTGTTCTGACCCATCCACTGATTTGGAGGCCTTGAATGCTGTCCCCTGGGAGCTACAGCCAGTGGACATACCCCAGCTGGGGTCAGCCTTGCTCTACGGAGGGTTTCTGCACCCCTGCCTTGCACTCCATTCAACCTGACCCTCTTTTTCTTTTTCGGCCACACTGCAGCATATGAGCGGAGAAAGCAATGGCAACCCACTCCAGTACTCTTGCCTGGAAAATCCCATGGATGGAGGAGCCTGGTAGGCTGCAGTCCATGGGGTAGCTAGGAGTCGGACACGACTGAGCGACTTCACTTTCACTTTTCACTTTCATGCACTGGAGAAGGAAATGGCAACCCACTCCAGTGTTCTTGCCTGGAGAATCCGAGGGACGGGGAGCCTGGTGGGCTGCTGTCTATGGGGTCACACAGAGTCGGACACGACTGAAGCAACTTGGCAGCAGCAGCAGCAGCATATGAGATCCTAATTCCCCAAACAAGGATTGAACCTGCGCCCCTGCATTGGAAGGCAGAGCCTTAACCACTGGACCACGAGAGAAGCTTCTAATCCTCTTTGTGTTGTCCAACCATCCTCTAGTCTCAGGAAGGCCTTGCCCAGCTCGGGAGGAGTCATGGGCATAGTCAAGAGAGTGCCAGGAGAGGGTGGGGTTGAGACAGGCCCCTCCCAGGAGTGGTGCCTCCCCTTCACCTCCTATCAGCCTTCTGGAACCTCCAATTCAACCTCAGCATCTCGGAGCCCAGCGCTGACAGCCGCTAACCACGCCACGCTGGGCAAGCCAGTTCACTTCTCTGAGCCTCAGTTTCCCCACCTGCCCAGTGGGGACAAGACACTTGCCCCGCCTGCCCCGGGGGCTGCCGAGAGGTCATACCAGGAAAAGATATGACAACACAGGACAGCAGATGACGACGGAGGAATCTGGCTGCCCAAGCCATCCCCACCCACCTGCCTGTCATGCGGACTCCATCCCAGACGGTTCTGGCCCCCTCCCCTCCAGGGCTGCGCCGGGTCGGGAGCAGACTTCAGCACCATCTGACGGCCTCGTGGGTCACACACAGGCCCCTGCCTGGCTGACTCCTGCTTTTCCCAGTCACCTCCTTTCAGGTCAGTCCCTGCACGGAGTATCCGTGACCATGAGAAACCTGGAGACACTCCTTCATGATCTTGGCAGCAGTGACCACCTAGAGGCCATGGGCACCCCCCGACTCACCTCTCATCTGAGCCCCTGTGACCACACAGGGGTAGCCCCTTCACAGACAGAAAAGGAAAGTGACACCTGACCTCTGTCATGCCCTCATCACCTTGGTGACCACACCAATCTCGCCGCCTGCAGGGTGTGCAGCTGGGGCCATATGAGGGACCCCCCAGGACACCTCCCCTCTGGGTGCCCTCCCCTGCAGGAGACGGGCTGCGTGTGTTCCCCGGCCTCCACTTTCCGCTCCCGGCTTCTCTCCCTGCCCCTTGGCAGCCCTGGGCCACCTCTCTCTCTACCAGCACCACCTCAGACGGGAGTTGCTCAAAATAGACTCGGGGGCGGATCGCTTCCTGCCAGCACCGTCTGGGATGGGAGTGTGGGGCGTGGAGCAGAGCTACCCGTGCCCCACGAGCGGGCCCTGCGCGGAGCTCCGCCAAACAATGGCTGCCGCTCTGAGCTGCTTTAAAGAGAATATTTTTAAAAATCTTCCCTCCCCCTCACTTCTTCCTTAATAATTTTTTTAAGCTCCAGACGGTAGCTGGGTAAACTCACCCCAAGGGTGGTGTAGTGAAAGTCTCTCAGTCATGTCTGATTCTTTGCGACCCCATGGACTGTCCATGGAATTCTCCAGGGCCAAATACTGGAGTGGGTAGCCTTTCCCTTCTCCAAGGAATCTTCCCAACCCAGGGATCTAACCCAGGTCTCCTGCATTGCAGGTGGATTCTTTACCACTGAGCCACAAGGGAAGCCCAAGAATACTGGAGTGGGTAGCCTATCTCTTCTTCAGCAGATCTTCCCCACCCAGAAATTGAACAGGAGTCTCCTGCATTGCAGGCGGATTCTTTACCAACTGAGCTATGAAGGAAGCCCCAGAGGTGGTGTAAGGTTCCAACAAAAGTTCACAAACCATTCCTAACTAGTGGGTGCGGACTATGAGCCAGGCTTCTTAACACACTTGACCCTCCCGGCTGCTCTGGGAGGAGAGGTTCATGTGCCCACTTTCAGATGGGGCTACTGGCTGAAGGAGGCCAAGTGACTTGCCCAAGGTCACCCTGCTGGGCGACAGCAGAAACAGGGGATGAAGCAGCGGGTTTCAGCATTCCAGTGGTAGATGTCAGGTTGCGGGGTGGGGCAGGGGGTGTTAATACCTGCTTTGAGGATGGTGGTGAAAACTCAATACACCAGGCTGGCTCAGGGCCTGGCGCTTAGTAGGAGCCAGGGAGCCAACCCCTATGAGGGAAAGTGCACGAAGTCAGGGCATCTGCTTGTGGACGAGGAGGCCAGGGAGGATCCTGTGAAGGGGCAGAGGGTGCCAGTGAGGGCACCCCAGCGGGAAGACCAAAGGGGACATGTAGTACCAAAGAGAAGAGCCCCCCTCCCCGCCATCTGACCAAAGGGGGCCTGCAGTACCAAAGAGAAGAGCCCCCCACCCCCACCCCCGCCATCTGAAGGCTGGAGTGTTTGCCCAAAAGGATGTGGCAGAAGGAGAAGGCGGGACAGGTCAGGCGGGGAGACCCTGAGAGGACTCGAGCAGGGCCCATGGACTAGCCTGAGTCTGGGGCTGCAGGGAGAGGGAGAAGCCGGACCCAGAGGTCAGAGCTGCGGCCACCATATTGCCTTGGAGGGATGGCTGAGAAGGTGGGAACCAGTGGCACAGAAGCAAACAGGCCTCTGAAAAAGGGCCCTGATTTGCAGCATACGGCAGTTTCTATGGGGTGAATACCCACCCTCCATGGCCAAACTGTTTGAAAGGGTGGGCTTGCAAAATCCTGAAATCTGAGAAAGCGGGCTCCTGCAAGCTGGTTCCACAAGCCACCAGCAGGGACCGTGCTCAGGCGTTGGTGGGGCGGGACCGCGACGGACACCCTGGGTGCTGCTCCATCCAGAAGCTAGAGCTAGCACCCTGGCAGCACCAGTTCACTGCGGGGCCTTCCCCGGGGACGCTGGGTCAGGCAAAGGCCAGGAGACAAGACCGGAGGTGAGGGGGTCCGGGCTGCCAGTCTCACCAACTTTACCCTTGCAGAAAGCCTCCCCACCGGCCCTCCCCAGAGACCCTTGTAATTAAGCTGGAACGGCTGGCAAACGGGCAGCTCCAAGCAGAGTGTGGCGGCAGCCCCAGGGGCCGCATTTAAGTAAATTGAATGGAACCTGTGCCTGGTGAGCTAATGAAGAGGGAAATGAGAGTGGGGCCCACCCTGGGGTGCTGTGGGTGGGTGGGGGGGCCCCAAAGAAAGAGGACCACTGGGAAACCAAGGGGGTGTTGAAACCCTATGGGGGATGAAATCTGACCCCAGCTGGCTGTGGGATCTTGGGTCAGTAACATCCCCTCCCTGGGCCTCAAGCCTCCCCCTCTGGCTCCTAGACAGAGTTTCTCACACAGCTGGGGTGCAGGTTAAGGGAGGGACCCCACCTAGCGGCTGGGGAACAGTGAGAGCCAGAAAATGATGTTTTTCCAAAAGGAGCCAGGGCTGGACTGACTTGTCCAGGCTGTCAGCCAAGTGTGAGCTATGGAGACATCTGTGCTAATCCCCTAGCCCTCTGTCCTATGCCCCCATAAATACCCTCTGGTACCACACATCCTCCCTGTGTTCCTGCCACCTTCCAGTAGCCGTCCCCACCCCCATGGGCAGCTACCCTGCCTTGGGGGACTCTTTCTCTGAACTTGCTGTTGCTGCTGCTAAGTCGCTTCAGTCAGTCTGACTGTGTGACCCCAGAGACGGCAGCCCACCAAGTTCCCCCATCCCTGGGATTCTCCAGGCAAGAATACTGGAGTGGGTTGCCATTTCCTTCTCCAATGCATTTAAGTGAAAAATGAAAGTGAAGTCACTCAGTCGTGTCCGACTTGCCTCACCTTTAAACCCTGGGCAGTACCCCTGGTGGCCCAGGGGACCTGGGACCCACCCTTTAACTCCGTCAACATGATCTCTGCTCCCCATGTCTCCAGAGCTGAAGACAGAAGCAGCCACGGGTTTGGCCAAGAAGGGCGATGGGGGGCAGTAGGGCAACCCCAGAGGGGCCCTCAGTGGGGCTGCAGTGGACGGGGGGAGGAAGTTGGGGTGAGGGGTCAGGGATAGGAGGATGCCCCACCTGCTGAAAGTATGTCATGGGTAGAGCACAAGGGGCTTTGACCGTCAGTGAAAAGGTCTGCATTTTGTGCCGAGGGCAACGGAGGCTGTGGAAGTTTGGGGCCAGGGCGCTCCCAGCCTCTGGAAAGACCACTCCAGGGGTTTTGGAGAGAAGAGACAGGAAGGGCTCTGGTGCAGAGGTGAGGAATGGAAGTCAGGATTCAGCGGGGACTGGCGGGGGACGGGCTGTGGGTGAGCTGGTGTACCCACTGAGAGGGACAGGAAGTGCTCCCCCTGGCTCTGACCCCGGGTCGCCATTCCATCACTCGTCCACTCTGAGCTCTGCCTCCTCTGTGCCTTGCCCTGGGCTGGGCATTGAGGTCACGTGGCTGAATAGGACCCAGGACAGGAGAGACAGACACACAGCAGGTGTGTGCCAGGCCCTGGGCACACACATGCCAGCCCGCCCTGTGCTCCCCCTGCCCCGCTCCCCACTGGCCTGCTGATGGTGCTCGATGCCCATGCTGACGGTGTTGACCAGGATAGCCATCATGATGCCCCGGTTGAAGTACTTGCTGTCCACAATGCCCCGCAGCTTGGCTCGCGTCTCCCGCCACACGTCTTCGCACAGCCGGGCCGCGCCATCAGCCGGCCCCTCCTCGTCCTCCTTCCCCAGCTCCGAGGAGGCCCTGTCCTCGCTGGTCCGGGCCACATCCGCGCCGGCTTCATCCTCGCTGCTCCCTGCGTCCCCAGAACCTGAGCCCTCCTGGCCTGAATCGCTGCTGCTGCCCGGGCCTGAGGGCCGCCGGTCAGTCTCGTGGTGGCAGCGGGGGCAGCTGGCAGGGTCAGAGGCCAGCATGGCGGAGATGGGCTGCACCAGCGTGTGGGGCGTCGGGTCCACGGGGCTGTGTCGGGGGCATAATTCTGGAAAGGAAGCAGGGGTCAGGGTTGGGGCCTCGGGTCATGCAGGAGGCAGTCCCCACCTGCAGTGGGTCTGGCATAAACTGGGTCACCACCCGCATGAGCCCGCAGGGTCTGCCTGGAACCCACCAGTGCTGCTGGGAGGCAGACGGCTGGTAGTTCCTGGGGAAATGCACCTCCCCTTCTGGGCTTTCCTGGCCCCCAAAGAAAAGCAGGGACGAGAAGCACCCACCCCACAGAGCTGTGGGGTGGGTTCTATTGGTTAAGACGCAGATGAGCCCTGAGGAGTGTCCTTGCTCCATCACTTCCTGACCTGTGGCCCCCAAGATTAGTCACCAAAAGACCCTTCAGGTATCCCAGCCCGTCCCCACTGTTTTGCTTCATGGCATCATGGAGCCTGGAAAACGGCTGAAAAGGCCGGTGTGGAGGGCAGACACCCCTCAGAGGAAGCCAAGGTGGCCTCAACATTCCTCAACTTTCCTGGAGTCTATTGCATCCAGGGAATAAGGAGACAAGAGCCCTGGGCAAAGGAAAGTCCCCATTCTAGAAGCACCTCTCCCTGTCCCCAGGCTCCCCTCCACACAGCTGAGTCGAGGTGGGCCCTGGGGAGCGGGCAGGAGGTCCCCACACATGGCAGGGGCAGGAGCTGTCATCCCAGGGCTGTCCCCGGAGAGGTGAGGAGCTCAGCCAGTATCGGATCCAAGTTCTATGATCCGTAAACCATTTCAAAGAGGCGTCAGAGAGGCTCCGTTTGGGTGGTTTGTTCCTTCTTTATATTTGTCTATGTTTTCCTAGAATAAACAGGTTTTGCTTGTGTAGCAAAAAATATATAACGTTAAAGGGGAAGAAAAGCCTGAAATGTCTACCCTTCATTTCCACGCTTGCTACCAAATACCTCTGGATAAGGCTCTCTGACTCACCCACCCTCTAGACCGGTGGGGCTGCCAGGGGTGGGCCCACCTCAGCATCGGAGGTCAGAGAGGAGCATGTCCCAGCCCAGCTGTGCATGGGGTTGACTCCTCTAAGGCTTGTTTCCCAAGGAAGAGAGGAGTTGGGGGAGGCACGGAGGCCCAGGGCAGGGGACGACCGCCCTCCAGAAGCCTTCTAGGGCTTCTCTCCACGCAATTTCTCGGGAGAGAGTGGTGGGCGATAGCAGGAAGTCCCCAAGCAGTAAACACCCTCCCCGCATCATCCAGGAACACGGGGTGCCAGCCTTGCCCAGACCCCCACTCCCCCGGCCACGTGCTGGGCCAGCCCACGGGCCACCTGGAGCCTCCTCCAAGACCACGCCTGGACGGCTGGCACCCAGGGACGGGTGGGCGGCCGCCCTGAGGATGAATTCTCCAGCTTGTCTCTGAGCATCTCAGATTCCCAGAACATGACAGCTGCAGGAGTGGGGCTTGGGGTGGCTGACTCCACAGGGCCTGGCCTCATCCTCACTCCATGGATGGAGACCGGAGGGCCGCAGAGGAGCTGGGCCGGCCAGTGTCACAGCTGCCTCTGCTCTGGGGTGCAGTCCTGAAGCCAGCTGCCTTCCTCACTGGCACCAACTGGGGGGCAGGGCTGGGCCTGGGGTGGGGCTCACCTCCTGTGGCTCCTTCGCCTCCTCTTACCAGAGAGGTTCACGTCCCCCTGGGTGGTGGGGGGCGGGGGGCGGCAGAGCCTGTAACTCTGATGTCCCTAACACACTGTGTGACCTTGGGTGACTCCCTTCATCCCTCTAGACCTTAGTATTCCCATCTGAACACAGTAGCCAATATTACTCTGCTCCCTTCTTAAGACTGTTTTCTAGAACAGACAAGAAAATGAATGGAAAACCCTTTGAAGCCTAAGGGGCTAACTCTCTGGAACCATCTACAGTCGAGCAAGAGAAATGGCCCCAAGGCAGGAGCAGATCACAGTGTGTGAGGTGCCCGACATGCCTGCTCAAGTGTGCTAGCAGGCAGGCAGGTAGCAGCAGGAAGGCATGGGCAGGGGCAGGGAGAGGGGATGGCCTACAGCATAAAGGGATTTTATAGTTTCATAGAACTAAGGAAAACTATAAAGGAAACTAAGGAAAACTATAAAGAAGGCTGAACGCCTAAGAACTGGTGCTTAGGAGATCCAACCAGTCCATCCTAAAGGAAATCAGTCCTGAATATTCATCAGAAGGACTGATGCTGAAGCTGAAACTCCAATACTTTGGCCATCTGATTCAAAGAACTGACTCATTTGAAAAGACTTTGATGCTGGGAAAGGTTGAAGGCTGGAGGAGAAGGGGACGACAGAGGATAAGATGGTTGGATGGCATCACCAACTACTTGGACATGAGTTTGAACAAGCTCCGGGAGTTGGTGATGGACGGGGAGGCCTGGTGTGCTGCAGTCCATGGGGTCTCAAAGAGTTGGACATGACTGAGCGACTGAACTGAAAACTAAGGATAGATACTTCAGTACTTTGGCCACCTGATGCAAAGAGCTGACTCACTGGAAATACCCTGATGCTGGGAAAGATTGAGGGCAGAAGGAGAAGGGGATGACAGAGGATGAGATAGTTGGAGGGCATCATTGACTCAAAGGACATGATTTTGAGCAAACTCAAAAGTTTGAGATAGTGAAGGACAGGGAAGCTTGGTGTGCTGCAGTCCACGGGGTTGCAAAGAGTCAGACACGACTGAGCCACGGAACAACAACAAAGGACAGATAACTGTTCATTGTTTTGTGCAGGGAGCCCACGGTAGAGCCTGAGTCCTGTGCACACATGGGGTCAGAAGGGAATTCCTCCAGGGTGGGGTGAGGCCCCCCAAGTCCAGGGCCAGGCCAGGCCCCAGCAGGTGGTCAGGAAAGGAGACAGGGAACTGAGAGTGCACTGCAGCTCCAGGGGAAGGCCCAAGTTCTGAACTAGATGGACACCTCTGCTTGTGCTGGAGAGACAGGCCACGTTTTCAAACTGCCGCTTCTGAGTCCCCAGCTGGAGACACACCAGGCCTGGGTGGAGCACCCTGGAAGCCCCGCTACTTACTGTAGTGCCTGGGCTCCTTGGCACGGGGCCCCGGCGTGGCGGAGCCAGGCGTCCCCGGGGCCTGGCGACGGCTCCGCAGGGCCTGGTAGAGGCCCAGGGCCCGGCGCTTGGCCTTGCGCAGGATGTGGCAGATGTACTGGAAGATCTCCTCGTAGCAGTCGCCGGGCTCAGCGTAGCTGGCCACCGTGCTGGAGGACAGGTAGCGCTGCCGCTGCTCCAGCATCAGCCGGTGCTCCCGCTGCTTGGTCTCCGAGAACTGGGTCGCTATGACAACGAGGCACAGGTTGATCATGAAGAAGGAGCCCACCTGTGACCAACGGGAGGAGAGGACAGGGACAGAGGGGACGGTGGGGTGAGAGGGGTGGGAGCGGGGGGAGGGGCCGCAGGAGGGTGGGAGAGGGAGAAGGAGAGACGGGGCAGGAGAGGGAACAGTGGAGATGGAGAGATGAAGGCAGGGCGAATGGAGGGATGGAGGCAGGGCGAGGAGCAGAGGGGATGCAGAGGCAGAAAGAGGACCAGGGGAAGGAGCGGGGTAGATCCCAGACATGAAACAGGCAGAGAGACGGCCAGAGACAGCGGGATGCAGAGAGAAAGGCAAGGAGAGCCGCCGAGGGAGGGTGAGACAGGCTCAGAGAGGACAGAGGTGGGGGGTGTGGGAGGCACGGAGACGGGGCGGGTGGGGACAGGGAGAGAGAGGAGAGGGCAGGGTGTGAAGGGCCCAGAGAGACGGAGAGGCACGGGCACAGATAGGAACAAGAAAAGATCACTGAGGCCCGGCTCCCAGAGGAGGCTGGGGCCCAGGAAGGGGTGGCGCGGACAGCCCCCCAGAAGGCTGCTTCCCTGAAGCCTACTTCCAAGCCCACCCACTTCGGACCCCTAGGTCCTGACCACAGCTGCCCTCTCGCCTGGGACATTGACACTGAGGCAGAGGAGGGAGGCAGAGACCCCGCAGGCTCTGCTAGCCCTGAAACCCACCCCAGCCCTGCCCTTGCTATGGCCTTGACTTGGGCCCTAGTTGGGCCCGCAGATCCCACTAGAGAGACTTGCTTTAGAAGGAATTTCCTTGTGTGCTTGGATGGGGTGGTAGGGAAAGGTTAGGAATTCTGCTACCTCAAGTCCTCAGGCCCCACTCCAGGGGCCCCCAGAGCCAGAAGGGCCCTTCCCGCCCCAGTTCCCAGAGTCGGGCTCCTCCCAGACACGTGCTGAGCCTTGGACCAGACTCGGCTGCAGTGAGAGAGGCGGTGGCGTTGCACCCTCCTCCAGGTTGCCCACCAGAAGTTTCCTGCAGGCGAGTCGGTCACTCATCCCCTCTTCCTTCCTCTCCCCGAGAGCAGGGCTGGGAGCTGGGGTTCGGGAGATGAGGTGTGAGGGTTGTAGGGGGCTTCCTGGCCCAGAGGACTCTGGGAAAATCCCCTGCTTCTAAAGTAAGAAGATGCCTCACTCGTTCGCTCTCTGTATTTCCGGGAGACAGGCTCCAAAGGCCCATGTGAGGGGCACGGACCCCGCCTGCTGGGAGCTCACACTTGGCGGCATCTGCCCAGCCTGCCTCTGCAGCCACTGTCCCTGGGTGACCAGACAGTGCCCCATTTCCCTCTGGACCTCCATTTCCCCCATCTGTCAAACGGAAGGCTCAGACGAGCTTAGGACTTATCCAGCCAGAAGGAGCACAGGGGACCTGGGTCTTAGGGCTGAGAACCCTCACAGGCTGTGTGGTCCAAGCCAAGTGCCTCACCTCTCTGAGGGTCAGGGTCCACACCTGAGAAATGGGCAGGTGACCCGACCTGGCCAGGGCGGTGAGGGTCAAAGGACAGCATGGTCGCTCAGGCGCTGCTCGCTACCCGCTTCCTAGCACTTGGCCAACCCAGCACCCCGGCCTCCCGCCAGCCACCCTTTTCCCTGAGATGGGGTCACCACCCAGGGCCCAATAATTGCAGCAACAATAGCAGCAGGACTCACTTACTGAGCAAGTACTGTGTGCCAGGAGCTGTGCAGGCAGCAGGCCCTGTCTCCTCTAACCCTCCCGGGGCCCGTGAACCAGATGTTGCCACTGTTCCCCACTTCACCATGAGCTTGGGAGCCAAGGGGCCTGCCCAGAATCACGCTGAAAGGTGCCACCCCCAGACCCAGTCCTAACTCCATCAGGAGAAGCAGATGAAGTATCTGGCCACTTCTCGCTGGATCTTAAGGCTCCTCTCGCCACCCCAGTGCTTCAGAGTCCGCCCCACTGCAGAATTCTGTCTGGGTTCAAGGTCTCTACAAGGCGCCCCCCTGCCCAGAAAGGTGCTTCCTCTGGCTCTTCCCCCTCCAGCTTTTAAGGTTTGATTCCGGCATCACCTCCTCCAGGAAACCTCTCACTTCCCCATCGCTTCTCCAGGCTGGGCAAGAAGCCTCCTTCGGACTCCTTTAGCCTCTTGGGCTTCCTTTTGCGGCAGCTCCTAAGATGCGGCTGGTCCCTGCCTGCTGCAGCCCATTTTCCCCAGTGAGACTGTGAGTTCCCAGAGGGCAGGGCAAGCCAGATCCACTGCTCGATACCCAGCACTCGGGGCCTGGCACAGTGCAGGCTTCCCTGAAAGTGCTGGGGAATGAACAAACCAGTGGATGGGTAGGGATGCTGGGCAAAGCCTGGAATCTTCTTTTATCGGCAGTGTTTCCTTATGGAAGGCATTCTAGCACCCCCAGGAAGGCATTCCAGCACCCCCAGGAAGGCACTGAAGCTAAGCCAGCACTGGGTGTGTCTCAGCTTGCTGCTACTGCTGCTAAGTCACTTCAGTCGTGCCCGACTCTGAGTGACCCCATAGACGTCAGCCCACCAGGCTCTCCTGCCCCTGGGATTCTCCAGGCAAGAAAACTGGAGTGAGTTGCCATTTCCTTCTCCAATGCATGAAAGCGAAAAAGTGAAAGTGAAGTCGCTCAGTCGTGTCCGACTCTTAGCGACCCCATGGACTGCAGCCCACCAGGCTCCTCCATCCATGGGATTTTCCAGGCAAGAGTACTGGAGTGGGGTGCCATTGCCTTCTCCGCTTAGTTTGTCCTGAATCCCTGGGTCAAAGTCCCAGCAGCCCAGGAGGGGGCGCAGCACTAAGCGAACCCTCTCCTAACACCAGGGAGCCAGACAACCCAGCCCTACAGCAAGGATCCAGCAGTGACTTTCCTGGGAGTGAATCACCTTGACATTTGAGGATTGTGTTGTGGCTGAGACTGTCAGGCATGACAGAGTGGATGAGCTCTAAGCTTAGAGGAGACTGTGGTGGAGGTAGAGGGGTTGGTCAGCAGAGGAGCCCTCTCTGGGGGTAGAGAGAGCCCCCCTTCACCTCCAAGTCTCCCCCACAAGGAAGAGATGCCCAAGAGGCGTGGGTCCCTCCAAGAATTCCAAGGAGCTCCAGGAGCCCACACCCAGGCTCAGTCTCCCCTCCAGACCCTGCCTGGGAAGCCACCCCAGGCTTCAGTTTCACAGCATCTCATCTTCCCACCCCAGGAAACAAGGGAGATGCTGGAGCTCTTGAGAAGCTTCATCTGGGGGCTGCATGCCTGCTATGGTCATAAAAGAATGTATTCCCAGAGACTGCAAGGCAGAGAAACTCGAGTGCTGGGTGGACTTCAATGCCCAGAAATGAGAAACGAAGGCAATCAGAAGTGATGGATGCCTCCAGCAGCCACCCCCAATGAGCTCCTTCAATCACCTGTGGCTCGGGTGCATTTAAAAACTGCCCCTCCTGCTCTCTCCCACTCAGCTCTGTGGGCTCGGAGGGTCTCCCTGGGGACTCCCAAAGACTCTCTGGTCCCCTGGCCTGTGGGTCCTGGAGCTTGCCTGGAGAGCACCAGCTCTCTTGACACTTACTATGATGAGCAGGATAAAATAGATGAAGTTGTAGAAGGAGTGAGCATCCATCACGTAATACATGATCTCCACCCAGCCTTCCAGAGTGATCACCTGCAGCGAACAGAGCAGGAGAGACAGGCTGAGACGAGTGCCCCAGACAGAGGTCCCCCGTGCACCGGGGCACTGCACGTGTTCTCTCTCATACTCCTCCAGAGGGCTCCACTGGGCAGGCATCCTCATCCCCAACATGCAGGTGAGGAACTGAGGTCCAGAGGGATCAGGACACTTGTCCAATGTCACACAGCCAGCAAGGAGTGAATCAGGGACTTTTAACCTGGTCCCTCTCGCTCCAAAGCTCCCTATCTTTCAGTCTTCCACAGCAAAGCAGAAGGACTGGAGGAAGCAGGTGGCCGGGAGTGGGTCTGGGTTGCAACTCCAGCTCACCCCCTGGGCCACTCACTCTCTGAGCCTCAGCTGCTTCTTTAGTGCATGGGATTAACAGAGCCTGCCCGGCAGGGCTGGGGGCGCAGCTCAGCTGAACCAGGGACAGTGGCTGTGCTGAGCTTGGTGTGACTCTGTTCCCCATGCACCTTCCCAGAGAGGAAAAGCAGAGCAGTCTTGGGCAAGACAAACGCTGGGTCCTCCCCAGCACCACGGTCTTGTTGGCTTCTGGGCAATTGCACGGAGCAATTCCCCCTCTTGGGGCCGGAAGGTCTCCAAACACAGATGCTGGGCTATGATCACACCACACCTTCGGCTCTGAGTTCTATAATTCTGATGCTCCCCAGAGCAAAGCTCGCAGAGCAGCCCTCACAGCGGCTTCTCAGCCACCGCCCTCTGCACCTGCCCCATCCTTCCTTCCAACCACAGCAGGAAGGTAACGCTGACCGAGCACTCACTGCACGCTGGGCTCTGCTCACATCGTCTGGTTTATTCTTCTCAGCCACTCAAGGTTGGGGGGCAGGGGGAGGGAGCTGTTATAACCTCCATTTTTTTAATTAAAAATTTTTTTTGATGTGGGCTATTTTTAAAGTCTTTATTGAACCTGTTGCAATATTATTTCCATTTTAGTTTTTAGTTTTTTGGCTGCAAGGCATGTGAAATCTTAGCTCCCCCGACCAGGCAATGAACCTGCACCCCCTGCATGGGAAGGTGAAAATCTTAACCACTGGACCGCCAGGGAAGTCCCATCCCCATTTTAGAGATAAGAAAATTGAGGGACAGAGACTTCAGGCAATACACCCGAGGGCCTACAGTCCTTTCTCCAAACCTCAGTTGCTCTGTCTGGAACATGGGCATGATAGTGCCTGTCGTGCCGGCAGGTCAGGCAGACTTCAGTGACACAGGTGGCAAATGCCTGGCACAGAGTGCCGGGTGAATGCTCCCCCTGCCCCTGCCCACCCCGAGCCCCCAGCACAGGGGCCCGTGCCATGCCGGGTGAATGGTCCCCCTACCCCTGCCCACCCCGAGCCCCCAGCACAGGAGCCCGTGCCATGCCGGGTGAATGCTCCCCCTACCCCTGCCCACCCCGAGCCCCCAGCACAGGAGCCCGTGCCATGCTGGGTGAATGCTCCCCCTACCCCTGCCAACCCCGAGCCCCCAGCACAGGGGCCCGTGCCATGCCAGGTGAATGCTCCCCCTACCCCTGCCCACCCCGAGCCCCCAGCACAGGGGCCCGTGCCAAGCCCGAGAGCCTCACCTGGAAAATGACGATCCAGGCATAGCCGATGTTGTCAAAGTTGATGGCGCCCTTGTGGGGGTTGGCGCTGCCCGTGCGGCACACGTTGTAGTAGCGGTTCCAGTTGACGCAGAGCCCACTGGCATTGAGGTCCTGGCGGCCCGCCCCGAAGTCGTAGACGTCATCCTTAGACAGGCAGCACTCGCGGCCCTGCTCCTTGAGCGGAGGGATCTCGTGGCAGCCCATGATGCCGTTGTCCCCAGACAGGGAGCAAATGAAGGGCATCTCGTCGTCCTCCTCCGGCTGGTAGTAGGGGGGCAGAGCCACATCCCCTTGTCTGCACAGGTGACGGTGCAGAAAAAGAGAAGGGGAGGGGTCACCGCCACGCGGCACGGCAGGACTGGAACGACCAGCCGTCATCTCTTCCAGGCCTTCATACGTGCTGTTCCCGCTGCCTGGGACACCTTTCTCCATCTCTGGCATCTCACAAAAACTCCACCTACTCACTGAGGGACGTTCCAGGGTCCCCCCTCCTCAGGGAGCCTGAGGCCCTGCACAAACTCCATTATTGCTCTTGGGGAAAATGCACCCAACTTCCCTGGGAGCCTGGAGCTCTTTTAGGGCTAGGACTGGGTCTCAGCACCCCTAGTGCCTGCACACTGTCTGGTCAGCACAGATCAGGTGCTCAATATACAAATGCTGATTTTTACTGGTTCAATGAATCAAGGTAAGATACCTTCTTGTCCCACCCTGTCCCATCTATGTGACCTTGGGCTGGTCAAATCCCCTCTCTGGATCTCAATTTCTTCATCTGTAAAACAGAGAAACTCCAGTACTTTGGCCACCTCAAAGAGTTGACTCATTGGAGAAGACTCTGATGCTGGGAGGGATTGGGGGCAAGAGGAGAAGGGGACGACAGAGGATGAGATGGCTGGATGGCATCACTGACTCGATGGATGTGAGTCTCAGTGAACTCCGGGAGTTGGTGATGGACAGGGAGGCCTAGCGTGCTACGATTCATGGGGTCGCAAAGAGTCGGACACGACTGAACAACTGATCTGATCTGAAAACGAGATAGCGATCTCTGCCCTGCCCATCCTATGGAGCTAATCTGTGACTCATGGCAATCCCAATGAAAATTCCAACATGCTTTTGTCTATGAAACCTAGCCAGATGGTTCTAGGGTTTATATAAATGGGAGACTAGTCTAGACAATTTTTTAAAAGAAAAAAAGATGAGTGGAGTACAGCCCTACAAGAGGTCAAAATGTACACTGTGGCATTGCACAGTAACAGAAAGATTTGTGGAACAGCACAGAACACAGGCACAAACCCAGGCATAAAAGAGAACTTGGTGTATTACAGAGAAGCCTTTTCAGACCCATGGAGAACAGAAGGACTAGGCAATAAACGGCGTTAAGACATCTGCTATCCATTTGGAAAACAGTAAAGTTAGATCCCTACCTCACACCACATACCAAAGTAAACTATGGAAGACATGGTATTGAAAGGACAAAAGAACATCTATTATCTCTTCAACTGTTTATGTTGATAGCACACTGAAAATAATATTTTGGACATACTAGGTTAAGTAAAATATATCATAAAATTTTAAATAATAAAATCCTGGTGAATAAAAACGCATAAAAAAACAAAAGTAACCACAAAAACTTTACAAGAAAATACTAGGTATTTTTGTTAACTCAGGATAGGTAACACCTTCTTATATAAGACACATAAAATCCAAAATCTATAAAGAAAAGTTTGACAAGATTGAGTGCATACAAAATTTCTGAGACAAACAACAGTATACAAACAACAAATTGCAATAAAGCAGAAGCAGGCAAACTTTTTCCATAAAGAGACAAATAGTAAGTTTTTTTTTTCTTTTTGTCAACCACATGGTCTCCGTCCCAACCACGCAACTCTGCCACTGTAGCATGAAAACCATCACAGAACACGGATACACAAGTGGGCGTGGCTGTGTTCCAACACAACTTTATTCACAAAAACAGGCCAGCGTTTGCCATCCCCTGTGATACAGTATTTGAAACACATAAAACAGATACAATATAACCATCTAAAACATTAAAATCTCTTATAACTCAATAAGAAAAAGAATCCACTAGGGAAATAAAAGACAAAAGAATGGAAAATTCACAGAAGAAATGAAAATGACCAACATACAGGAAGAGATGCTCACCTCACTAATAACAGGAATATGCAAACAAAAATTACAGTGAGATCACTTTACACCCATCCAAACAGCAGACATTTCAGGGTTGATAATATCGAGTGTGGGGAAGGGTGAGTGTAAACAGACACGCTCATACACTAGTGGTGGGAGTACAAATTGACACAACCTTTCTAGAGGGCACTTTGGCAACATCCATCAACAATTAACACGCAGACATATAACCCAAATACATATGGTCCCCCAGTGGTAATAAAGGCATTCTGACAATTCAATGGAGAAAGGATGGACTTCTCCAGCAGCAGCGCTGGGACAACTGGTCATCCACATGAAAAATGAATCTTGATCCCAATCGCATGCCATACTAAAAATTATTTGAAATGGAATACATACCTAAATGTGAAAGATACAAACAAGAAAGCTTCTAAAATAAAACACTGGAGGATAGTTCATAACCTTGGGTTAGAAAAAGATTTCTTAAACTGGATACAAAAAATAATACTAGAAACGTAACTGATAATCTGGTCCTCATTATAACTCGGGAGCTTCTGTTTATCAATCAAATGATACCATTAAGAAAGTGAAAACTGCAGAAAGACAAAAAGAAAATTAGAAAAGAAAAAATACAGAAGTACAAAAAACGTTTAAAAAGAAATAAAAACGGAAGAAGAAAAAACAAAATTAAAAAAAAATTTTAAAGGGGGAGAAAAGAGTGAAAACATAAAATTCAAACTGGAATCAAATATATGATCAGATCAGATCAGATCAGATCAGTCGCTCAGTCGTGTCCGACTCTTTGCGACCCCATGAACCGCAGCACGCCAGGCCTCCCTGTCCATCACCAGCTCCCGGAGGTCGCTCAGACTCACACCCATCAAGTCAGTGATGCCATCCAGCCATCTCATCCTCTGTCGTCCCCTTCTCCTCCTGCCCTCAATCCCTCCCAGCATCAGAGTCTTCTCCAATGAGTCAACTCTTTGCATGAGGTGGCCAAAATACTGGAGTTTCAGCTTTAGCATCATTCCTTCCAAAGAAATTCCAGGATTGATCTCCTTCAGAATGGACTGGTTGGATCTTCTTGCAGTCTGTCATAAATATATATAAATATATATATATCCACTGAAAGACTCAAATCCAGAATATAAAGAACTGCTACAAATTTATAAGAAAAATAAAGGCAATTCAATTTTAAAATGGCAAAAGCCATACAGGCACTTCACATGAAGATATACCAATGGCTGATAAACACACAGAAAAGTGCCTATCACCACTAGCCATCAGGAAAATTCAAATTAAGCTACAAATTAAAACCACAATAAGGCGCCCCTGCACTCTCACTAGAATAGTAAAAATAAAGGACTGACAATTCCAAACATGGCCACAGAATGTGGGGCAACTGGAACTCCTTAGACTTCGCTAGCGAACATTCAGTGCAACCATCCTGGAAAACGGCTTGACAAAATTTACAAGCCAGTAAACACAGACACTCCCTTCACCTGGCAATTCTACTCCTGGGAATTTACCCAAAAGAAGGAATGGCCATATCCACCCAAAGACATGGGTAAGAATATTCATGAGTCACTGAACCAAAGAACCAGGAACCACCCACATCCACAGGAGAATGGAAAAACACAACACGTCGTGGTGTATCCAGTCAGTGGGAGCCTCGCAGCAATAAAAAAAAGAGCTACTGTTACATGCAGCAACTTGGATGAACCTCACAGACACAGGACCATGAACCAAAGATGCAGACACAGAAGGTAGCAAATCGCCTGTATGATTTCATCTAAAGAAACCTCAGAAACAGGCAAAGGGAGTCCATGAGATAAGAGACCAGAATAGTGGCTAAGTTGGGGCGAGGGGGAGGGTGACGAGGAAGGGACAGGACAGAGCCCTGTTGGGCACTGTGAATTTCTCAGGGTAGATTTACACCAGTGCTTAATCCAGGGAAAACCTCAGTGAGCACCCCGCCCCCCACAGCACCTAATAGCTGTGCCTGGCACTGAGTGGGATTTATACCTTAACCAAAAAAGGCAAACGAAAAAATGGACACAGACGTTCAAGAGGGAGGGGGACATATGTGTATCTATGGTTGACTTATACTGCTAATTGGCAGAAAAAAAAACACAATTCTGTAAAGTAATGATCTTTCAATTTAAAATTTTTTTAAAAAATCTTTTTTAAATGGACACAGGGCATAGCTCATTTTATTATTTTTAAATATTTATTTATTTGGCTGCACTGGGTCTTAGGTGTAGCACGTGGGATCTTGGATCTGAGTTGTGACATGTGGATCTTTTTAGTTGTGGCGGGTGCAAACTTGTGGCATGCAGAATCTAGTTCCCTGACAGGGGATCAAACCCCGGGCCCCCTGCATTGGGCATGTGGAGTCTTAGCCACTGAACCACCAGAGAAGTCCCCACACCTCACTTTATTAAGCTTTGCTTTATTACCCTTCTCACAAAGTGAAAGTTTGTGGCAACCCTGCCTCAAACAAGCCTATCAACACCCCTGTTCCCACAGCATCTGCTCTTTTGGTGTCTCTGTCTCATATTTTGGTAACTGCACTATTTCAAGCTTTCGTTATTATTATGTCTGTTATGGTGATCTGCGATCGATGATCTTTGTTGTTCCTACTATGACTCATTGAAGGCTCAGCAGAGATGGCTAGCATTTTTTGGCAATAAAATATTTTCAGTTGGGGCATGTTCTTTTTTATATACTATTGCACAACTAACAGACTCCAGACAACTTGCCTGGTGATTCACACTCCCAATGCAGGGGGCCTGGGTTCAATCCCTGGTTAGGGAAGTAGGTCCCTCATGCTGCAACTAAGAATTTGCGTGCCGAAACTAAAGATTTCACACGCCGCAGCAAAGATCGAAGATTCCGAATACTGCAGCTAAAACCTTTGGCAGCCACATAAATAAAAAGAAATATTAAAAAAAAAAAAAAAAAAACAGACCACAGGATGCTGTAAACGTAACTTAACATGCACTGGGAAACCAAAAAACTCATATGACTCACTTTATTTCCGTGGTCTGGAACCAAACTCGCAGTATCTCAGAGGTGTGCCTTATACTTCGACTAGCAGTTATGAGTCTGCTCACTGATCACAAAAGGGCATACAAAGATGGCAAGCATACACGATGTGCCCTGCAGACTTCCACGTAAAACCAAATATCTGGTAACCACACACTGTCCATCGACAGAAGCTGGCTCCCTGAACTGTGGTTCATTTGTGGAATAAGAAACACTGATGTAAGACACACTCAAGACACATTGCCAAAGCAATTCCCATTTTTAAAACCTGTCTGGGGTGTAAACAGTCGTGCATGTGCATTAATGCCTAGACAGAATCTGCCAGAAGGAAGCAGATGCTTTGCAGAGGACACGAGATGGAGCCCTGCCACTTCCTAGGTGGGTGACATCGCCTTTGCTCATCAAGAACCCTCCATCTGACCATCTGGGGTCTCCCTGGGGGCCTATGTACCTGGGGCATGCTTTGTGCACACTCACTGGGGGGTGGTCACAGTAGGCTTTGGAGGTCCTGGAGCAAGGTTCTCCTCTCTCAGCCTCAGTTTCCTGGTCTCCACATGGGGTCAAAAGTCAAGCACCACCACCACCACCCATATCACACAGAAGCGTGTCATCCTTGCTAACCAAGTCAATAAACTGGATTGGAGATGCCAACAACCCAGAAAATAAACTCACAAGTGAGACAGGTTCAGACAGAGACAGTGCCAAGAAAATCAAGCAGGATAATGTCTGGGGGAAAGGGGTGGTGAGAGAAGGCCTCCAGGAGGAGGTGACACTGGGGTTGAGCTGGGTGAATGAGAGGGGACCACCTTGGGATGAACTAGGAAAAGATCCATGGGGGACAGAGGGGCATGGATGTGACCTGAACCCCCAAAGCTGAGAGCTCACACCTGGCCTTCTCCATCTATGCAGGCCAGACCAGGAGAAGCAGAGCCCGCCCCTTACAAATGACTGACACTGCGTGCTCCCCTCCCCCAAATAGGGCCCTGACCCACAAGTGTGCCCCGCCCCAGATCTGCCCCCACGGAGCTGCAGAGGGAGCCAGTTCTTTCCCCAGGCTTCCCCTGGAGCTCCAGCATAGCTCCATCCCCACAACCGGCAGTCAAGGGGACAGGGAGGCCCAGCCCGTGCCTGTGCAGTGCCCCCATGTCCCTGCACCCTTGGATCCCCAAGGGCTGGAACTCCACCTTCTGCTGCATCCTCCCCCGAGCTGCACAAGTGCTGCCGCTTCGGTGAGCGTGTCAAGTCACAAGATGAATGAAAATGCTTTCCTACCTCTGTCCCTGGGCCCTGCACACAGCAGGAGTGCACTAATGCATATTAGTGAAACGAAATGAAAGGTTAGTCATGTCCAACTACATATGGCCATGTATGTGTACTCAAAGGCTCAGCTTACCCCTCCTCGCTGAGATGCTACAGAGGTCCAATTTCTCCGACGACTCAACCCAACTTCTCCAAGAGCCACAGCTCAATTTCTGTTTACATAGCTTTGGACAAGCCTCTCTCTAGGGAGCTGTCCACCCCCACTGCTTTTAGACACACGTGGGCCAAATGCAAGCTGACCTTTCCCTGATGACTCAGAGTCACCGATTGGAATGTCTGTGCTGTCATTAGACAGCCAGGTTTCATGTCTGCTTTTGAGGTTTTCTGTCTTGTTTTCCCTTGCTGTCATCACTTCTGCTTGGGTCTTCCCCTCCTACCCAACCTCCTTCTGGTTCGCTGCTTCCACTCTTTTGGTCCCAACTACCAAGTAAGTTGCTTCCTGCTTCCCTGGTGGCTCAGAATCTGTCTGTAATGCAGGAGGCCCGGGTTCCATCCCTGGGTTGGGAAGATCCCCTGGAGAAGGGAATGGCAACCTGCTCCAGTATTCTTGCCTGAGAAATCCCGTAGACAGAGGAGCCTGGCAGACTACAGACCAGAGGGTTGCAAAGAGTCAGACACGACTGAGCGACTAACACTTTCACTTTCACCCAGTAAGTTAAAACTATGTGTTAAGTAAGAGTCAGTAGGAGCTGAATTAGCATCTAAGGGCCTATCTTGGATTGGGACTTTGTGATAACAGTTTGGAGGGCTCAGAGGCCTTTTGCGCTCATTTTGGGGTCCAACCATTCATGGGAGACCTACCACCAACTCACCTGGGCACATCCCTTAATCTCTCTGCTCCACCGGGAGTAAAATTGGGACCAGGTGCTCAATCGGGAGACCTTCCTAGCCTGGAAACATTCTGCATGAACAATGCCCCAGGTAAAGCTGGCCAGGAGTCCCAGGGCAGGGGATGGGGGGCTGCACTCACATGGTGAAGTTCTCCTCCAGGAAGCAGCGGTTGCGAAGCAGGCCAGCCCAGAGCTGGACGCCGATGATGCCAAAGATGAAGAAGACAAAGAAGCAGAGCAGAAGGACATTCCCCAGCATGGGCAGCGTGTCCAGGAGCAGGTTCACCAGGATCCGCATACCTGGGAGAGGGAAGGGTGGAGGGATTGGCAGACAGGGGCAGAGGGCCCAGAGAGGAGAGACAGAGAGCAGGGTTAGAGGAACAGAGAGGGGGCGGTAAGAGGAGAGGTGGAACATGTGGGCAGGGGCTCCTTACTGCCCTCAACCTGCTCAGTGTCCACCAGACCCCTTCTCCCAGAAGCCATGCGAACGGCTCTGCATCCTGCTATACTTCCACCAGATCATGGGGGAATAAGCAGATATTTACAGAGCACTTTTAATGTGCCAAATGCTTTTCGGGATAATGCACAAATACGAGCTCTTCAGTCTCCATGACAACTCCATGAGGGTGGTAATATTATCCCTATTTTATAGGAAAGGCAACTGGAGGTTCATAGAACTGAAGCTACTTGCCCAAGTTCGCACAGATAGGAAGCAGCAGGGTCTGGATTTAAACCAGGTGTCCTGACACCAAGGTAGCACTCTTTCCATAGCCCCCAAGTACCCGGAGGTCTGAGACAGGTTATCTCATCTCCCTATGCCCAGCACCCACCCAGGATGGGCACTGGTGCCCTAATAAATGTGTCCTGAGTGTCCTTTATCTCTGGAACAGTCAGTGGGCCCCTGACCGTGCCAGGACACATCAGTACCAACCAAAACCATCCTGCTGACCCACCCCACTGCATGATGAAATGAGGAAGAGTTCTCAGAACCACCTAGAGAAGAACCCTGGCCAGCCAAGGTACCCAGACCTGGCCTGATGCCAGAAGAAGAGGACTTTTCCTTTCCTTAGAAATAGCTACAGTGGACAAGCCAAGCCAGAGGCAACAAGAGGAGAAAATGGGGAAATGAGAGAGGAGACAGACATCCCCAGGGAGGGTGATGGGGTGACCTGTTTGGGGCTTCAGGCAGGCATGGAGAGGGGAACAGAACATGTCAGTCACTTCCTGGGGAGGTCTGACATCCCAAAACTCTGCAGGTAGGGAAAGCCTGTGGAAAGCACGTAGCCCCTGATGAAGAGAGAACAGGATTCAAATCCTCACGCTGCTGGCTTCTGGGACCTGTGGGACCTTGAACCAGTCCCTTCCCCTCTTGGAGGATAAGACCCCTCAGCAGTGAGGCCCAAGAAGATAGCAACCACACTACAAAGGTTCCCCAGCTCAGGGCCCACACCCAAGTCTCAGCAAACTCTGGGGCTCCCACCCCACAGAGGAAGTGGAGAACAGGCTCAGTTTTTGGCACCACTCCACACACTTGCCGCTCTTTACATCTGTCTCCCCACCCTTCCTTTCTGCCCCGCCTGCCTGGGCTGACCCATCTGCACCCTCCAGGCCCTCTCTCGCCATGGGCTCAGTCCCCCAGCTGTGAAAAGCACCTGCTCTCTCAAGTCTGGGTGATGTCATCCACTGTCATGGCTTCGGTAACGGTCTGTATGTCACCCACTCCCTCCTGACTCCTCAAGAAGATCCAGCCACCCCAGTCACTGGAGAATCCACAGGAATGCATGTCCCAGATAGGTGGGCCACCTCTGTGGCTTTGCCCAGCCCCTATTTCCCAGTCCTCTGAACACTGCATGACTCTTCCATTCCAGTTCCATGGTTTGCATGGGCTGACATGGAGATCACATGACCCAAGCTTGGCCAATCAGCGTAGTCTGTTTCCCTAGCCTCCGTGATTGGTCCAGGATGAGTATGTGACTCTACCTAGGACCAATGAGAGTTGGCAATGAGACTTCTGATGGAACTACAGGAAAAGAGATGCTGTCTTGCTGCAGAGATTATAAGTTGGGAGGAGTGAAGCCTGTAGTTGCTGGGGCCATCTTGCTTCCCAGGGATAGTGCCTATCTGGGGTTGAAGCCACCCCAGGGAAAGCAGATCCCAGGACAGAGAGGGGACAATTCCTGGTAACAGCCACTCTCGAACACAAATGGGGGCCTGTCATCACTATGTATACAAACAGATGGCATTCTCATCAGCTACCAGGGTTTGTGGGTCCCTGGTAGGTCGGGGGAGGTCACTGGAAGGACTACAAGAGGTCATTGAACCTTATGAAATTGCTGTAAAATATGCAAGTAGGATGCCATGAATTTTTCTGGGAAGAAGGTCCACATAAGTGTCTGTGGCTCCAAAGAGTGTCAAGAGCTAGTGGGTCACCCTTGAGTGTACACCACCCGCGATCCTGTGATTCCTGTGTACCCTCTCTAGTCTCATCTTCCTCTCTCCCTCCCTCTGTCCCCAGGTGCACCCTAGGCCTCAGGCGGCACTAGTAGCAAAGAACCCATCTACCATTGCAGTAGATGTAAGAGATGCAGGTTCAATCCCTGGGTTGGGAAGATCCCCTGGAGGACGACTCGGCAATCTACTCCAGTGTTCTTACCTGGAGAATCCCATGGACAGAGGAGCCTGGCAGCCTGCAGTCCATAGGGTCACACAGAGTCGGATACACCTGAAGTGACTTAGCAAGCACACACGCACAAAGATACCATGGGATTTCACACCTCCATGCTTTTTTTATTCATGCTGTTCCTTCTTTCTAGAACACTCTTCCATCTCTCTTGTGCCTGGCAAACCTCTATTCAGCCACCATAGCTCAGTTAAGGATCTGCCTTCTCTCTGTGAAGTCTCTCTGTGACTCCGCATACCCCTTCTAAACCTATCTCTCACTCATCTGTTCTGGGCCACCTTTGCACCTCTGACCTAGCGTAGGCTGTCATGTACAGCTGTGCAGGTTGCATACTGCACAATCTTGGAGGCACCATTTACATCAACATCTAATCTTCTAACCCTAATATATAATTATCCATTTACTCTCCTGTTTTTCCCACTGGGCTATATGCTCCTGGGGACAGGGTCTGTGCTGAGTCACCTCAGTACTCCCAGAACCCAGCAGGTCCTGGCCCAGAGCAGAGTCTCAGCCATTTACATTCAACATTTATTGAATGACTGCTTGTGAATGAACAACGTGCAAAGTCATGGGGAGGGGGTGGAATATTGGAGAGGGGAGGATGAAAGGATGGTGACAAGAAGACTGGCTTTGTCCAGATTTTTATTTATTCCAGGGGCAATGGCTGAGGTAGTTATTAACGAGGATAATTATTTGGGATTTGCATCACGAGCTCTGTATGGAGTGATTTCCAATCAATAATTAATGCTCACCCCCATCCTCCCACCCCACAAAACTAGGTCAGCATCCTCTTGGGAAAGGCAGTGGGGCTCCTTGCAGGCTCCTGCTCTCCAACTGAGAGCGAACCAGGGTGAGTGAGGGCTCAGTACCCCACTCCCTCCACATCCGCCCCCACAACAGGGGGTGTGCAGAAGAGGGAAGTGAGAAATCAGAGCAGTCAGCTTGCAATCCATCCAAACGTCAAGTCAGTCAGTCGCAGGCCTTTCTGGTGCCCCATCATTCATTCATTCATCAAACACTTACAAGAACTGTTGCATACACAGAGCTGGGCTCGTGGGAAATCCCAAATCCCATTTTTCACCTCTTGCAGAGTTTGTAGTCTGCCAGCAGAGGGACAGGGGACCCCAGTGTTGGGGAAAGGGACCAGGCCTGGGGAGTAAGAGAGCTCTAGGCACATCGCTGGAGGGACTGACTCGAGCTGGGCCCTGCAGGATGACAGGAGCCGTGGCAAAGGCACAGAGGAGTGACCGGTCAGAGAGAGCATCCGGGGGTCTCTGTTAGGTGGCTACTTGGGAGATTTCTAAGCAGGCTGAGCCCTTGACCAGCTCTGGGCTTTAAAGCCAGTGGAACAATCTTGGAGGACAGGACAGAGGCAGGAGGCAAGCATGGAGGGCCAAACAGCGGCCCTGAGAAGCGGTGGGATCAGAGAGGCCTGCAGGAGACTGCTCTGCACCATCCCAGCCTGGCTGCTCCCGCCTGCTCCCCTGGGGCCCAGCTGTTGTTGCTCAATTAATTACATTTCCCAGTTCTCCAGGACATTGAAATTCTGAAAGGCTCCTGAGAACCTGCCTGGCCGCCGGCTTCCCTGAATGGCAGCCTGGTCTCTCCTCCCCTCCTCCCTCCCCTCTGCTGAGCTGAACCCCAGCTCACTTCACAGCACCCCCTGGGGCCCAGGGAGTCCCAGGGCCACAGAGCCAGGGCATAATTAGCTAATTAGGGACTCAGAGCAAGTTCATCGCTTTGTGGCAGGGAACAGGGGCCACAGGATTAGGGAGCCAGGAAGGACCTCACGAGAACCCAGCTAATCCTCCTTTCAACGCCCACAGTCAAGTAATTAGCTCAAGCAAGTCGGAGGGTTCCGCCATGCCCTTGATTCCCTGGCAACCGCTACAGGAGAGAGAGACAGAGAAAGTGAAACAGAGAGAGAATTGTAGACAGAGAATAGAGGCGGAGAGAAGGAGGCAGAGACTGCTCTTAAGACCCATCACCATCTACCTCAGACTATCTTTTCTGCTCATCTTCCACACCTCTCTTCAGCCAAGGCCTCCTCCTCCAGGCAGCCCTTCTCTGATTCTCACCCCCAGATACTTAGAAGGCTTCCTGCCTCTCGCTCCCTTATGGCTCTCCCTTTTCCTCTCCCGGGATGAGATTACCTGGTTTTGGTCTCTGTGACTCTTGAGCCTTGGATGGAGGCCAGGTGGGCCTTGATGGGGGCAGGCTGCAGGTGACCCATGAGTGTGGCTTGGGGCCCTGCTCCCCTAGTTAAGAAGGAAGAGGACACCAGAGTCCTCCGAACATCCAGTGTAATCTGACGAGCAGACAGAGCACCAACTCAGGACAGGACATCTGGGGGCCAATTCTGGCTGAGCAGCCTTGAGGCAGAGCTGGCCCTCTCTGGGCCCCAGAGGCCTCAACTACAAAAGAAAACAGTGGTTCCTGTCCAGCCTCAGGAAGACCCCAAGGCCAAAACACCTCAGTGAGGCGTGCCCCCAAAGTCAAAGCTTCCCATTCCAATGGGGAAAGTATAAGTCCTTATCCCACCCCCCAATCACAGGACCCCCAACCATCAGGCTCCAGTCTGTCACCCCAGCCTCATCCCCCTCTGTCCTCCATGCCACGCCTGAACCTGCTGCCCTACCAGACTGCAGACACACCCAGCACGCCCACTCCCCACCTGTGCACACATCCTGCCCCCCACTGACCGCCCCCCACTCTCTGCCAGGGGGGTTCCTTTACTATTGCACTGCTGAGAGCAATGCCAAATTCACTTGCCAAGGCAGGATGGGGTCCACGCTGGAGCCAGACTGACCCACTTCCAGTCCCTGGGAAGCTCAGGTTCTGGGTCACTGCCAGGCCCTCGCACATGCTCAGAAGGCCATCGCTCCTCCGTTTTCAGACCTCTGCTGTGTGGTCACCTCTCCTGGATCCCAGGGCTGGGCTCGTGCCCCTGCAATGAGCTGTCACAGCCCCGCCTGCCCTCCATCACACCACTTATTACACTGTCACCCTTCATCACAGCTCTGCCCTCCTCTCTCCCCAGAAACCAGGAGTGCAAAGCCCACCTGGGGTTCTCTGCATTCCCCCAATCCAGCCTGGGGCCCAGTATATGGTAACCCCTCCAAGGCGGGGCGGCCTGAACAAATGTAGGAGTGATGGGCTGGGTGGATGGATCTGTTCTACAAATGTTGAGCGAGGGCCAACTACATGCCAAGCACTGTTTTAAACTCTAGGGATATATCAGTTTAAAAACACACACACACAAACAGATCAAACCCTTGCCCTTGTGAAGCACACAATCCAGGTTGAGGGTGGGAAGAGGCAGGGGCTTCCCCAGTGACTCATCGGTAAAGCATCTGCCTGCAATGCAGAAAATGTGGATTTGATTCTGGGGCCAGGAAGATCCCCTGGAGAAGAAAATGGCAACCCACTCCAGTATTCTCGTCTGGGAAATCTCACGGACAGAGATGCCTGGTGGGCTACAGTCCATGGGGCCACAAAAGAACTGGACACGACTGAGTGTCTAAACAACAAGCGAGATACAGACAAAGAAACGGCAAACATGATAAATAAGTACATTTCTTCCTTTGTTGGGTGGTAAGTGCTACAGAGACGAAAAGTAGGTTGCAGGAGGACCAGGCTGGGGCTAGGGGCCCAGTTGGTATAAAGCAGGGGCTGGGAAAGGCCACCCTGCCAAGACGCACGGAGCAGCTCTGTGCTCACTTTGGGGAGAGCTCTCCAGGAGAGAGGAAAGCCAGGCAAAGGTGGGAGGGCAACAGGGCTGCCTGCAGGAGAGCGTGTGACGCCAGCTTTGACTGGCACTGAGAGTCGCCGGGTAGAAGACAGACGTGGTCTCTCGGCTGCTGAAGAGAAAATGACTGTGTAGGCTGGGGCCGAAGACGGAGGCCATTAGGGACCCCAGCCTGCAGGATGGTCTACAAACGCCCCTAAGTCACCCCGGAACCCGCACATGCATCTGGAAAGGGGGCTGGGCCTGTGGGCTGCATGGCCAGGAGCCTGACAGCCACGTGGTCACTGCCTCCTGAAGGCACCTTCTGCCTTCCCCTGGGACTGAAATGGGGATCCCTTAACAGGGTGCCTGGGGGCTTCCCTGGTGGCTCGGACGGTAAAGCGTCTGCCTGCAATGCAGAAGACATGTGGTGTGATACCTGGGTCAGAAGATCCCCTGGAGAAGGAAATGGCAACCCACTACAGTATTCTTGCCTGGGAAGTTCCATGGATGGAGGAGTCTGGTGAGCTACAGTCCATGGGGTCGCAAAGAGTCGGACACGACTGAGCGACTTCATTTTCTTTCTTTCTTTCTTTCAAGGGGGTGCCCAGGAGAGACTCAGGCTCCTGCCCAGTGTCCTCCCTGCTGAGGTTGCCCAGGCCAGATGCTGGGACTGGGCACTCTCCAGGGTGGGGACTGGGCCTCCGGTCTACCTGCTCGACTTCAGGCCACCTGGCCTGGCCCAGCCCTCACTCACCTGCCATCCTGATAACACACATCTGGCTGGGTTCAGATGACGTGGCAGTGGAGAGGGACATCGAGGCAGGGTTCTAGAGGCATTCCGAAGGTTGACTCAGGGGTAGGATGTGGGTATGAGTGGAATAGAGGAGCTGGGGCATCTCCAAGGTTGGGGGCCTGAGTCCAGAGGCACATAGCAGCCCTCAGTGGAGATGGGGGTCTGCGAGAATAGGTGGAATTGGGGGTGCCTGGTGTATACCTATGTGAAATCAGATCTCAGGGTCTGGGGTTCAGAGGGAGAAGTATGGCCTGGAGCACCACATGGGTGGCATCAGGGTAGAAACAGCTTGTAGGTGGCACTTTATTTTTTAATTTTTTGGCCACACTGTGAGGCATGCAGGGTGTTAGCTCCCAGACCAGGAATCGACGCCCCCTGCATAGGAAACGTGGAGTCTTAACCACTGGACCACCAGGGAAGTCCCTCTAGGTGGCATTTTAAATGCCAGGAGCTGGGGGAGACGATGACAGTGGGCAAACTGATGGAGCTGCTCAACCTTTCACCCCTTTCTCTCCAGCGAGCCCCTGGACCAGGCCCTCTGCCCTAAGGAAAGATGGGCATCAGCCAGACAAGCGGGGCGCCCAGGAGGTGAAGGGGGTGCACTTCCTGAAAGGCCTCTCCCCTGGAGGTCTGGGGTGCTCTCTGCAGACAGGAGCTGTCAACTCAGATTAGCGCAGCCGCTCTGCCAGGGCAGCTCGAGTAGAAAGAGCCGAGCTCATGCCAGCCTCTGCCAGGGGCCCAGCCCGCAGCCAAGAGGACGGGAGTAGGCCTGGGGCAAGGGGCCACGAGGCAGCAGCTGGCCCCGGGGCTCCCCTCTCTCCCTGGTCTGCCCAGGTCAGCAGAGGCTGGGAGAGGCCGTGTGCTGCTCCTGCCACGGCCAGCGCCAACTAAGCAGAGGCACAGTGGGTGCCCGGGAGGCTGGGCCAGGCAGCATACGGCCGGGCGGCCGAGGACACAGCTGCTGGCCCCAGCCCCGAGGGGAGGGGCCTGCGGACTGAAGGGGGGCCTCAGTGCCCACTCCTGAGACGAGAAGCAGTGCCCGCACAAGGGGTCTGCGGCACCGTGCCCCTCCACCCCAGGGGAGGCCTTGGCTCCTCCCCGGGCAGTCAGCGCTCACACCCTGGAGGGGGGTGCCCGGCCCTGTCCTGCTGAAGGTCCCCAACCCACCATGGCCCCGGATGTCCTCTCACTCACTCTTCCGAAGTCTCTAGCCCACTCCTCTCTGAAGCCTCCTCAAAGTACGGTGTCAGGAGCCCTTCCCCTCAGCCCGGCTGCCTCCGTTAGGGCACCTGGCCCCAGGCCCACAGCTGCCCAACTTGAGCATCTGCCTACAGAGTCAGGGCAGCATCAGAGCCTTCTCCATGACCCCACGTCTGCCCCAAGGCCTGGCTCCATGGCCCCACAGTGGATGCTACTCCAGATGAACGGATGAAGGTGTGAACACACGCACACTGGCTCTCTCCCTCAACCTGGTGTCCTGTCCAGGAATCACACCCTCCTGATGTGTAAAGAGGAATCTGACCCAGTGGGGAGGCGGAGGCGGGAGGAGAGGGCTGCCCTCACCCCAGCCCCACCCCAAGCATCGCTCCTCTCACAGTCCTGGCTGCTCTTTCCTGTTCCCGAGTCAGGCTCTCATCAGATGGTCTGTCCAGATGCTCTCCGGCCCACCCCCATCTCTTCTGAAAGGCAGCAGCCCTGGGGAAATCAGGCCCCTGCTCACTGTCTTCTCTTTTCTCTCCCCACCTCCCTCCTTCCCTCCCTTCCTTCCCGGATGGCTGCCAGACCTTTCTTCCACGGGGCATCTGGGGGAGCCGTGTGGGTGCCAAGGACAGACAGTCTGAAGTTCAAGGTCCTGCTTGGGGTCAGAGGCCCCTTCAGGTGCGCCCCAAGCCCCACTGAACACACGTACAGATTGAAAGTGCTGAGTTCTCATGCGAGCCTTGCTGCCAGGTACCCCAGCCCCTCTGCCAATAGATCTGGAGAATGACATCTGGAGTATGAGAAGTCACTCGAGCTTCCCCGGGGGCTCAGTGGTAAAGAATCCACCCGTCAATGCAGGAGACGTGGGTTCAGTCCCTGGGTCTGGAAGACCCCCTGGTGAAGGAAACGGCCACGCACTCCAGGATTCTTGCCTGGAAAATCCCATGGACAGAGGAGCCTAGCGGGCTACAGTTCATGGGGTGGCAAAAGAGTCGGACACAACTTAGCAACTAAACGACAACATGAGACCCATGATCAGCGTACGGTATTGGCACCTTCACTGGGCACCTTCTAGGAGCAGGTGTCATGAAGATGCTTTGCTACTCCAAAGCCTTGCAAGCGAGGGCTGGAACCCATCTTATGGACAGAGAAACCGAGGTCTGAGAGGTGGCCAAGATCCCAGACACAGACCCTGGTCTAACTGTCTGGATGCTGTAGCCCCAACACTGGGACCCTCTCTCCGAGGGGACGGGGATGGAGCAGCTCGCTAGGCACTTGCTCTGCATCTGGCACTGCAGACTAACCCACGTTGAGGTGCCATGCGTCATCCCCCTTGTGTGGACAGGGGTCCAAAACAAGAGAGGTTTCTTTTCCCAGGTCCTGCAGCTAGCTAACACAGGCCCACGCTCTGAACACTGGCAGGGCAACTCAGACACCATGCCCCGCATTAACCACTCCACCTTCCTCCTTCCTGCCCTGACTCACCCCCTCAGGCTGCAAAGGGCCCAGCACCACGAGAACTCTTCACCCTGACAGTGAAAGGCGTCCAGAGGTCTGGAGCACACCAAACTTGGGGGTAGAGAAGGGGCCACTACTGCAGCCCATGGGGCCTTTCTGCTTTGACCTTGGATGTGGCCAGTGTCTTTTCTGACGCCCTATGCAGACGGAGTGGGTGGCTAAGATGCCTACACAGTAAAAGGAGAGGAAGGAGGTTGTGAAAGGGAGCATAAAGCGCTGGCCAGCTGGGTGGCCTTGGGCAGGTCACTCAACCTCTCTCTGCCTCAGTTTTCCCATCTGTAAAGTGGGCACCACAATGGTACCAACATCCTAGGACTGTTATGATACAGTTTGTGTAAAGCATATGATAAATTTTAGCCACTTATCATTATTATTAAATCCCTAGAAGATGTGGAACGCTTATCTCACGCCCCCCGGTGACAGGCAGTTCTCTGTGCCTACGCACTAAAACGTGCACACAACCCCACATGTGCACACAGAGATACACACGGTCCCGGGAGAGCTCCTCTTCTCCACCCTGGCATGTGCAATTCCGCTCCGTCTGCCAGGACCACCCTTCCCAGTTCTCTGTGTTGCTGGTGAGCATTTTCCACAAGCGACCTCTGTGAAGAGGCCCTGATGCCCTCAGCCTCCAACCCCAATGCTCCCAAGCACCTTCTTCATTAGAGTAGCACCTGTTGACCACTTACTGCATACAAGGCTCCAGGCTAAGCTCTCTATCCACATGGGAGCATTTTGTCCTTAAAAAACCATATAGTAACTAGTATCACTAATGCTATCTTATCACTGGAGAAACAGAGGCCCAGGGTCCCACAACAGGTGGTTGGAAGGACCAGAACTGGGCCTGTCAGTAGAGAGCTAATCTCCAGTCCTGAGCCTGCAGCTGGGGCCCTACAGGGGCCTTCCACACAGCACTGTCAGCTCTGCCTCCCTGTCCCTGGGCCATGCCCAGCCCAGCCCCAGCACAGGGGCCCCTGCACAGAGGAGGGTCCTTGCTGATCCAAGGGTTGTCAGCCAGATAGGGCTCCAGGAGGTGGACGGCTGCCCCGAGCTCCCTAGGCCTCCCTCCCAACCCCATCCACAGCCTGGGGGGCGTACAGGGGCCCAGGTGGGCCAGCAGTTCATACTCAGCCGACTCAGGCTTTAGCAGTAACTGCTCTAGTTTCTTAATGGAGAAAAAAGCACTTTTCATATTTAAATGGCTTGGTCAATGGGCTTTGGCAGGTACCACAGCTGACTGTGCCAAAAATGGTCCGTCTATTCAAAGCTATGATTTTTCCAGTAGTCATGTATGGTTGTGAGAGTTGGACTATAAAGAAAGCTGAGCGCCGAAGACTTGATGTTTTTGAACTGTGGTGTTGGAGAAGACTCTTGAGAGTCCCTTGGACTGCAAAGAGATCCAACCAGTCCATCCTAAAGGAAATCAGTCCTGAATATTCATTGGAAGGACTAATGCTGAAGCTGAAACTCCAATACTTTAGCCACCTGATGCAAAGAATTGACTCATTTGAAAAGACCCTGATGCTGGGAAAGACTGAAGGCAGGCGGACACGACTGAAGTGACTTAGTAGCAGCAGCAGCAGCAGGAGAAGGGGACGACAGAGGATGAGATGGTTGGATGGCATCACTGACTCAATGTACATGAGTTTGAGTAGGCTCCGGGAGTTGGTGATGGACAGGAAGGCCTGGCATGCTGCAGTCCATGGGGGTTGCAAAGAGTCAGACATAACTGAGTGACTGAACTGAACAGCTAACTGAGGGGTGTGTAGGGTGGGTGAAACCTGGAGTCAGCTGGTGCCAGGAGGGAGCACTTTCAGAGATAAACCATCCCCATCTTGCCAAGGCCCAGAAAGGGACAGTTACTTATGAAAAGTCACACAGCAAGGACTTATAAAAAGTCAGAACCCAGCCTCCTGACTGGTAGTCTAGTGCTTCTTCTTCCCTCCCCAACTGGCTCCTCTACACTCTCCTGCCCTTTATCCACCAATGGTTGAGTGGCCAGCACACACCTACAGGGGTGGGGTGGAGGGACACATTTTATAATGCTCTGTAAAGAGCACGACCCCCAGGTGCCCCATCCATCCTGGACAAAGTCCCTCCTTCTCCTTTGTGCAAACAGGTGACCCAGAGACTCCCAAGGGCTTCCCAGGTCACACAGCAGATTCTCAGCAGAGCTCATAAGCAGAACTTACATTCCCTGACAATCCAACTGAGTCTTCCTGGTTGCTTGTGTTTTTAAACTTCAGGCAGCCACCTCCCTCTCCACAGCTTTGCAATTAATAACCCATAATTTGACTTCACCATCCCAATCCTCTAGCCTGCCATCTAGTGGCCAAATTGAAAGCTACAGGCTATTGTTGGACGAGTCCCAGGGCAGAAGCAGCAATAAAGATAAATGGGGGACTTCCCTGGCAGTCCAGTGGATAACACTCCATGCTTCCAATGTAGGGGATGTGTGTTCGATCCCTGGTTGGGACTAAGGGAACTAAATCCCCCGTGTCATGTAGCACGGCCTAAAAAAGATAAATGGGAGGACTTGGAATGTTCAGGGAAACAGCTAGGAAAAAAGAAGGCAACCAACCAAACCTCTCAAAGAGACACTTCTAAGTGACCCTGCACCCCTACAGGCCACTCATTCCCAGTGACTCTGGGCAGAGCACGTAACGCCTGGGAAGGAAGTGGCAAAGTCTGGATTAGTGCACCCGCTCCAACAGCTTGAGGCTCCTGTTAAGTTGCTCATGAAGATGGATTTATCTTAAGGTCCCTTACGGGGAGGGAGGCGAGGCACATCAGCTATATTTTGGATCCTGGAGGGTTCATGCTCTCAATAACTACCCCCGAGGCCAGGTTCTGAGAAAGCAAGAGATTCGTTTGTCAGCTGAGAGGCAGAAACAGCTCAGAGCAGGAACAGAACTGCCCATCTCAGGCAGCTCTGGGCCTCCTAGCAAAGCCTGTTAGCGGGAAAGAAGCCCCTGAGGAAAGACCCGGACTCCTCTCTGGGCCCTGCAGGCCACCCCCAGCCTCCAAAATCAGAACCTACATGAGCATGGAGGTTCTCTAGAGAACTCAGCCCTTCTCTAGAGAACTGGATGGACTGGAACTGGATGGTCCTACCAGTGATCCCCCACAGCCAGGAGCCACACATGAGTTCCTCACACGGGCAGTGAGGTGGGGGAGGAGAGGCACATGGGCCCACACCCTAACATTTGCACACCCCCATGTACATGTTCCGGGGAAGGCAGTGGCACCCCACCCCAGTACTTTTGCCTGGAAAATCCCATGGACGGAGGAGCCTGGTAGGCTCCAGTCCATGGGGTCGCTAAGAGTCGGACACGACTGAGCGACTTCACTTTCACTTTTCACTTTCATGCATTGGAGAAGGAAATGGCAACCCACTCCAGTGTTCTTGCCTGGAGAATCCCAGGGACAGGGGAGCCTGGTGAGCTTCCATCTATGGGGTCGCACAGAGTCGGACACGACTGAAGTGACTTAGCAGTAGCAGCATGTACATGTTCCCACACGTGCACACCCCCATGTAACATGTTCCACACGTGCACACCCCCATGTACACGTTCCCACACGTGCACACCCCCATTTACACGTTCCTACACGTGCACACCCCATGTACATGTTTCCACATGTGCACACCCCAAGTACATGTTCCCACATGTCCACACCCACATTTATATGTTCCCACATGTGCACACCCCCATGTACACATTCCCACATGTGCACACTCCCACATGTACACACACATATACACATGGTCTCTCAAAGAGAGAAACCCTCACACACACACACATCACACACATGCACAAATATACAGAAGCCCATCCACAGAGACCCATACCCTATGTGTCTAACCCATCCACCCCCCACCCAGACCATCTCTCAGAAGTGTCCTGTCACATCGCTGTTGCCATGCCTGTCAGACCCTGAGACCTGACGGGAGATGCAGAATGTAGTATGGCCTCCAAACGCCCCTGTGTGACCCCGGCACATGCATCTTTGGAAAGGGGGCCGGGCCTGTGGGCTGCGTGGCCAGGAGGGTGACAGTGGTCACGTGGTTGCCGCCCCTTGGGGGCAGCCCTGCCCTTCTCTGGGACTGCAATGGGGAGCCCTATGGGGGACGCCCAGGAGAGATGCAGCCCCTGCCTGCCCTTCCTGTGGGGTTGCCCAGGCCAGACACTTGATTCCCTCCGGGACTCTCCAGAGTTAAGACCAGACCTCCCGGCCACCTGCTCCTCTCCACCCTGCCCAGCATGGCCCTCGTTCCCCCACGTTGCCGGAGCAGTCTTGTATCCACTTGCCCACTGCTGCCAGGTGTCTCTAAAACACTCCCTTGTCGGCTGGGTCTCAGCTCAGACACCACCTCAGACCTCCAGTGCCCCCTGCTGTGCCCCTCCCTGCACCCCTGTGCCCTCCACATGCCCAGCACCCCTCAGTCCAAGCATGGGCAGGACAGAACAGCTGCTCCATATACCTGCCCAGCGGGTCCACTTCACACCTATTTACTGAGCCCCTGCTACACACCAGACAGAGCTGTGGGCGCTGCAGGAACAAAGGCTGCCTGTGGTCGGCCTCCCAGGAGGAGATGGGGCCTGGGGAGGGGAACATGCACCCCTGGGAGAAGTGTGCTGCTTAGAAATGGGCTCCAGTTTAGTCCCTGCCACTGACCTGCTGTGTGGCCTTGGGCTGGCCATGACCCTCTCTGAGCCTCACTGACCTCATTTGTTAAAAGGGGTAAAGGTGGTTTAGAATGAGGTGATCTTTAAGGAGACTCCTAGGCTTGGTGACACGTGGGAAGGACAGAAAGGCTGGCAGCCAGGATGGCCTCTCCAGACGCCCCTTCTCTGCCCCAAGGGAGTCTCCCTAGGATCAGGAGGGGACAAAGGTGAACTCTTCCTTCCGCTCCCAGACACCTTCAGTTCCCACTGCCCACCTCTGGATTCCTACCTCTCAAGTCCTCCCTGGGGACCCTCACAGCAGTTCTCGGGGGCCCTCAAGTTCCCCATCATGTCAAGGCTCATGTGTGGGGAGGTGACCTTGTACATGTGACCTTGAGACACCAGCCCTTCCCCCTCTGCACCTCATCCAGCCTGAGCCAGCCTGCCCCTTCCCAAGTCCCTCTGCTCCACAAACATCCCAAAGCACAGCCTCCACTGCCCTGCCAGGCCTGCTCGGGCTGACCAACATGAGCCCAGAGTCAGGCGGACAGCTGCAGACAGGTGGGCAGGCTGGGAATGGGTGGAGCAGGGTCAGTACCAACTGGGGAGGAGAACGAGGTGCCAGGAGCCCCTTCCCCTTCTGCAGAAGAAGAAACGGAGGCAGGGAAGAGAACTAGAGTTCAGACCGAGTCCAGGAAGAGTGGGGCTCGGGACAGACAGAACTCTGCTCAGAACCCTGCCTTGCCCCTGAATTGCCGTGTGACCTTCTGCCAGCCATTTAACCTCCCTGAACCTCACATAGGTTGTCAAGAGGGTTAAGTCAGCCATCAGCATGTCAAGAGCCTGACACACAGGAGGTGGTCGGATGCTCATGGAAGTTCCTGTCCTTTTCCATCAGGACAGAAGCTCCCTGGGGCAGGGCCCCTCACTCCTTTCCCGAATCCCCATTCCATCCTTGACACCAAGCAGTGGAGAAGAGTCAGAGGAACTTCTGGGCAAGTAACCTCGTGTCTCCTCCAAGTCTCGGGTTTTTCCATCTCAGTTTTTCATGAGCACAGCCCACCTCCCGCTCCCGCCCAGGGGGACGGTGAGGCTCAAAAGAAATCACAGAGATGAAAGGCTTTGAAAGCAGTGTGAGTCTAGGCAGATGTCAGGGATTGTTGTTCTCAGATAACCTCTCTCAATACTAGGTGGGTGGATGGATGGGCAGCTGGTCAGATGGGGGAGCCAAGCGGGTAGATGGACCTGCATGTCGGGGGGTGAACCTATGGGGGATGAGGTGGGGGTCAGGAGCTCAAGTTCCAGGTCACTTGGCACAAGTGGGGGGTCCAGGAGCCCCTCCCCAGTAGAAAGCTTCATGACACCTCCCTCCAACCGACCAGCTTCTTTTTACACACCTGCCACCTTGACTGCCCCCCGCAAGGAACCTTGTCCCCAACAAGCCAGAAACTTGCTGCAGTACGAGTGCTTTGGGGACCCAGAGGCGTCAGGGCCACCCTCCAGCATCTTCAGGCCTGAGTAATGGCTCAAGAGGCCTGGGCAGCAGGGCCCACATCTGTCCTGTCACAGAAGGATCCCGCGCCCAGCACAGGCCTGGCACTGGGAGGTGCTGGGCAGTCTTGCTGAGTGCACGAGTGGCAGGGTGGGCCTGGGGCAGGGCCGGGGGCACCAACTCACTGGGCACACGGTTGATGGCTTTGAGGGGCCTCAGAACGCGCACGGTACGGATGGCCGACAGATTGATGTTCTGGAGGTCCAGGGAGTACTCGACCATCCTGCAAAGAGAGGGGAGGAGAGTGAGACCCGAAGCTCGAAGGACGGCAGGACCACGGCCAGACCAGCCACTCCCACCTCTGCCTGGATGGGGTAAGAAAAGTGGTCAGCATCCCCGGCTAAGCCCCAGTCAGCCCTGTGGCCTCGGGGGCCCTTCCCTTGGGCCCATCTCCTCCTCCGTAAGTAGGCTGGTGACGTTCACCGTGTAGACTGCCCAGAGGAGCCCAGTAGATGTGGCCGGAGCCAGAGGGAATAAGGAGCAGAGGCCCTGGATCCCCAAAACCTGTCCAGCCATGTGCTGGTAGCTCCTGCCCTCATTTCCAGGGCAGCCCCCTAAACAGGGAGCAGTCACCCTGTTCCCCAGGGGGAGAATGGAGGCGCCCAGAGGCCCCAGGCTGAGCTCAGGCAGTGACTGGTCATCATAGCTACAGCCCCAGCAGCAGCATCTGGTGGAGCTCCCCAGTCCCTCCATCTCCCCAAGTCCCCAGGAGCCCCCTAAGCCAGGGTTAGATGCCCAGATTTATGACGAGATAAGGCTGTAGGAGAGGTGACGTCACATGTCCCAGGTCACCTAGCAAACGGGATTTAGAAGCTCAGTTCAGTTCAGTCGCTGAGTCATGTCCGACTCTGCAATCCCATGAACTGCAGCACGCCAGGCTTCCCTGTCCATCACCAACTCCCGGAGTCTACCCAAACCCATGTCCATTGAGTCGGTGATGCCACCCAACCATCTCATCCTCTGTTGTCCCCTCCTCCCCCTGCCCTCAATCTTTCCCAACATCAGGGTCTTTTCAAATGAGTCAGGTCTTTGCATCAGGTGGCCAAAGTATTGGAGTTACAGCTTCAACATCAGTCCTTCCAATGAACACCAAGGACTGATCTCCCTTAGGATGGACTGGCTGGATCTCCATGCAGTCCAAGGGACTCTCAAGAGTCTTCTCCAACACCACAGCTCAAAAGCATCAAGTCTTCGGCGCTCAGCTTTCTTTATAGTCTAACTCTCACATCCATACATGACCACTGGAAAAACCATAGCCTTGACTAGACGGACCTTTGTTGGCAAAGTAATGTCTCTGCTTTTTAATATGCTATCTAGGTTGATCATAACTTTCCTTCCAAGGAGTAAGCATCTTTTAATTTCATGGCTGCAATCACCATCTGCAGTGATTTTGGAGCCCAGAAAAATAAAGTCTGACACTGTTTCCACCGTTTCCCCATCTATCTGCCATGAAGTGATGGGAATGGATCTTAGTTTTCTGAATGTTGAGCTTTAAGCCAACTTTTTCACTCTCCTCTTTCACTTTCAACAAGAGCCTCTTTAGTTCTTCACTTTTTGCCATAAGGGTGGTGTCATCTGCATATCTGAGGTTATTGCTATTTCTCCCGGCAATCTTGATTCCAGCTTGTGCTTCCTCCAGCCCAGCGTTTCTCATGATGTACTCTGCATATAAGTTAAATAAGCACGGTTACAATATACAGCCTTGATGTACTCCTTTTCCTATTTGGAACCAGTCTGTTGTTCCACGTCCAGTTCTAACTGTTGCTTCCTGACCTGCATACAGGTTTCTCAAGAGGCAGGTCAGGTGTTCTGGTATGTTCATCTCTTTCAGAATTTTCCACAGTTTATTGTGATCCACGCATTCAAAAGCTTTGGCATAGTCAATAAAGCAGAAATAGATGTTTTTCTGGAACTCTCTTCCTTTTTTCCATGATCCAGCGGATGTTGGCAATTTGATCTCTGGTTCCTCTGCCTTTTCTAAAACCAGCTTGAACATCTGGAAGTTCACGGTTCATGTATTGCTGAAGCTTGGCTTGGAGCATTTTAAGCATTACTTTACTAGCATGTGAGATGAGTTCAATTGTGCGGTAGTTTGAGAATTCTTTGGCATTGCCTTTCTTTAAAAGCTCAACCCAGGAGCCATCCCAGTTCTGCCCTCTCTCCCGTCTCTGAGTTTCACCTGGGCTCTGCAAGGGCAGGCTTCACAGGCCATGGCTCGGGGGTGTGGCAGGCAGGTGGTACTTGCCCTGTAGGAATAATTCCCTCTTTTGGGGCACGCCCATCAGCCAGCCCCTGCGAGGTGCGAAGCCTCCAGCCTCGCGGGCTCACTGCACTGTCCCACTCCAGGCCTTCCCCGCACTGTCCCACTCCAGGCCTTCCCTGCACTGTCCCTTCTGCCTGGAACACCTCCCTCCTCTATTGAAGCCTTAATCTGGTTTTGTACAGAAGTCCTTGGAGACTTGGCAGTTTCTCCACACCTGGGTCCATGATGAACCAGGCCAGTCCAAGTGCTATGGACCCAAGAACGACTCAGACCGGCCCCTACCCTCAGGAGTTCGCATGGAGGCAGGGTAGAGACTCAAAGGCAAAGATGGCCTTGGAGCCCTCATCGTTGCCCTCCTTCTCGTCCTTGGGGCCTCTCCCCACAGGCCTGCCCACACCTCCCACCATCCACCTGTCCAGCAGCAACTCAGAGACAGTCTGCCTCCTCCAGGAGGCCTTCCTGGATCTCCGCAGCAGGCAGATCTCAGGGGAGGGGAGTCCTGTAGTTTCCAGCACGTCCACCAGATCCTCCTTGCTCAGTTGCTACCTGCTCCCCACCTCTGAAAGGCAGGTGCCAGGGGCCTGCCACCCCAGTCTCACCCCAGGCGCCCCAATCACCAGACCTGGGCAACTCAAGCCTGAGACTCGGGCCAGGCTGCCAGTTCCACCTGTCACCGCCATCAGAGGGAATGAAGGCTTTTCCTGCACACTGTGCAAACCTGTCCGACTGTTGTGAAGCTGCTCACCACCCCCCGCTTCCCCCGCTGCTTGAAGAGTAATTGAGTGAAAGCCTTGCTTGCCTCAAATGCCTCCATCCATCCCGCAGCTTTCTGGGGCCCAGGTTTCACTTCCTCTCTTTGTCTCTCTCTCTCTCTTTCACACACAACCCAGAGTCAAAACCCTGCACATAACCTTTGGTGCACACACACATACACACGCACTCCTTGAATGCCCTCATCCACACTCGCTCCTACCAGAGCCCAAATTCTGATGAAGGAATGTGACAGAGACCTCAGAACTAGAGACAGAGACCACCAGGGGGACCAGAGGAGGGGGCGGGAGGGGATGCAGCGGGGGGACAGGGGGCAGCAGCCAGGCAGAGAGGGTGAGGGCTGAGGCACCCAGGGGCAGCGGATGACGTGAGAAGGGGGCACCGGGGGAGGGGGGCTGCGTGAGGATTCCGTGCGTGGGCGAGCCAAACTGTCGTTTTCCTATCTGGAAGAAAGAGCTCTCCAGGCAGCCCGGGAGATGTGCGTGATGGAGGCGCTGCGGGGGTGGCACACATAGGCACACAAACAGGCTCTCACGCTGGCGCACGCACACACACACACACGCACACATGCCAGGCTGGGGACAGCCACCCCAGGGCAGGCAGCCAGGCCCAGCTCCAGCCCTCCCCTCCCCCTTCCCCCATCCTCACTAACACAGACCCTCCACCTTCTGCCTCCTTCTCTTCCATCCTGACAACCAGCTTGGTTGGTGCCTTGATGGGTGTGCTGGAGGCGGGGGGCTCCCCTAGCCATGCCAGACGGAACCCACCCAGGGACTACATTCCAGGAGCCCCGGGCACACCTCTGAGCTCCAGCAGGTGCCAGTCCAGAATTTGTTCACGTCTCACAATAAAAATAAAAAGCTGCTTCACAGGCAGAGGGGTAGACAGAGAAAAGAGAATGGATTTTGAGGGCTTCTCGCGTGTGTTCTCATTATTCACCTGAGTTAACCTCCTGAGCGCCCTCTACATCACTCAGATCCTGCCTCAACCCTCTCCTTGCTCCCCTGGCCCAGGGCAGACCCACGCCTACAAGCCACACAGGGCTCGCTCTGCACTGGGAGCCCTCAGGACAGTCGTGCCTGGCCCCTGACTCCCCCTCCCCACTCTGCCACGTGGGCTCCCCTGCGTTGATCCCCTCTCAAAGAACCTGCAGTCCACAGTCTGGGACTAAAGCTCTTAATTAAGTCAGGAGCATCCACCATGGCCCTGACCCAGGACAGGCTGGAGGGCAGGGATGGGAAACTACAGGCGCCCTGCATACTCAGGACCGACGGTGAGAAATCGGGTTCACCCTCCTCATGTGTTTCTCTATTACAAGCGGGGCTGGTCCCTGCCTCCTGAGTGCAATGCAAGTTATGACTGGATGTCACCAAGGCTCACAATAACCCAGAGTCAGTGAGCCCTAGGATCTGAACACCTCCTAGACCCCAGCCCTCTCATGGAGGCTGATCTGACTCTTGTCCCATCTTCGAAGGGAACTACACAGCCACAGGCTGGCAGACCCAGACCAACACAATGGCTCTGCCCCTTCCCTTCACCTCTGACCTGATCCTCTACTGCAAAAATCCCCCTGAGAATTCATCAGTTGCAAGCCTCCGGGTCCCCATAGAAAAACTCCCCCAGAGAAATTTCTTGAAGAACTTAGTGCCAAGATCTTGGCTCTGAGCTTCCTGGCAGTTGAGTCAAAAGGGGAAATGTGATGAGTCACTGAGTTCATGGCAGCATGATTGACCTTGGCCCTGAAAATTCCTCTGCCTGAACACTTCTCCCAGGTCCTAACTCTCTTTTCTGTGTTTTGTGAATCTATCGGGGTGTCCTGCCGCAGCTGCATCTCCTGTCTGGGGGAGCAAGACCAGGTGTAAATGCTCTCATAGGTAAAGAGTAAACAGCAGGGACACGGTGAGGAATCCAGCAGATCTCACAGTTCCCTGAGAGGAAGAGGATAGAAAGCTGCCTATTGGACAAGGATGGGGAGACAGGCGTCAAGCGAGGTAGGAACTGCAGGTCTGAGTCTCTGCCCTGGAGCCACACTGTCCTGATGGTGACTGTACCCACCAGCCCAATGTGACAGTCACTGACAGCTTCAGCACCCTGCCCCCCGCCCGGCCACTGTCCCTCTCTGCTGACAGCTGCAGCAGCCTTGGTGAGCCCAAAGCTCCTGAAATGCAAAGCTAGCTGAGTCACTCCTGGCCTTAAACCCTCAATGGCTCCCCACTGCCCTGAGAACAAAGTCCAAGCCCCTGAGCAGGGTCTTCACAGCCCTGCAGTCTGGCCTCGGCCCCCTTCCCCGACCCCTTGCTCCTACTCCACACATCTCAGGCACCAGGAGCACCGAGCTCACCAAAGACACTTCCCTGTCTCTTTCCTTTGAGTGGAGCCCATCCTCCTCTCTCCGCCTTCAAGACCCCCTCCTCCAGGAAGCCCTGCTCTCCCCTCCCTGCATCATGGGCTGCCCTCACCCCTCTGGGCTCTGGTTCTTCCCACTCTGTTCACACCTCCAGTCTGGCTTGGGATCCCCCAACCCCACCTCAGCCAAGGACTCAGGAGCCTCAGTTTACTTGGGAGGTGATCCCAGGAGGCCCAGAGAGGGGGCAGAGAGGGAAAAACCAGCAAGGGGCTGTTCGTGAGCAGATTACCCCGCAAATGCAAACAGGGTGCAATCCCTGTGGGGACCCTGACAGGCTGTGTCCATCAGACCTGGACCAGCGGGGGTGGGGCCAAGGCGTTATCCTTGGACGACCAGCTGGATGCTGGCCGGGCATCTCTCAGACACAGCCTGCTCCAGCCCCACCACACAGAGCTGGCACAGCACTGACTTGGGGAATCTACGCAGCACGAAGAACACCTGGGACTGAAGAAGCCACCTCTCGCCTCGGGAGAGCTGAAGGAGCATTCTCCCCCCACCCAACAAAAGAGAAGGGGAAGAGAGCTGCTCTGCGGGTGAATAACCATCCGGCTGACTTCCCTCAGGCCCCAAGTAAGACATCACTTGCGGGAGTGAGAAATTAATCCCTAATTACACAGTTACTTTATCGCGCAGCTTCAGTGCTAAAAGGCTAAAAAAAAAAAAAAACCAACAACCCCCCCCCACTACCTCCTGCCAGCTCCCAAGCGCCTAATTAGGTAAGAAATTTTGCTTTAAAGCGAGCACGTTTGTCCTGACATCACCCCAGCAGGAGGTGACTGCACCCAGATCCTGGATGGGGTATCGTCTGGGGCTCGGGGCTCGGGTGTGGCCGTGCTGAAGTGCGGGCCATGCCAGGGATGGGCAGGCAGGTTGGACACCTGCTCTTAGGGCCCTCCCCACAGATTCCTGCTAAGAAGCCGCCCCCTTGTACTGTTCCCCTGGTTCCCAGGAGAGGCGCAGAGACCCAGGCCTGGTCTACCACCAGACACCGGCCCCCACGACCACCACTAGCCACCGTGACTAGTTCAGGATGGGCCGTGAGGAGCTGCTGGCCCTTGAGCCAGGACTGCAGAGGAGAGATGCTCTCCTTGGCTAAGCCACCACCAGGAAACCCGGAGGCGCTAATGGCCATCTTGCCTCCGTGGTGGCCGGAAAGTTCTGCCAACACAGAGGAAGGCGGAGGCCAGAACCGGGGCGAAGCAGGATCCTGACCATATGGCTGGAACACTCCTCCCCAGCTGCACCCGAACCGTGGATCTGTGCTCTGTTCTGCCCAGGCACGCGAGCCAGTCCCTTCCCTTTGGGGCTTAGGTGTCATGTGAACTGGTTTCTCTCCCTGACAACTCGCAGGGTCCTGTTGCTTCAGAGGGCTTTCCAGAGCACTCGCCGTGTGCCAGGCCCTTTACACCCCTTCCCCTGGAGGGAGTAGGGCACCCACCCCAGAAGCTGAGGCACAGACAGAGCCCAACTGAGCAGTGGGAGCCCAGGAGCTCTGCACGACCTGCCCCCGGCACTTCATCAATCATCAGGTCAGGCAGAGCAACTCCCACAGCCAGCCAGTAAATCGGACCGGCAGCATGTGGAACAGGGCCAGCAACCATGGAGGCTGTTACCCAATGTTTAGAGCACAGAGCCTGGGTTCCAATCCCAGCTTGGGGTTTGCACTGGGTGACCTTGGGCAAGTCACTGAATTGACCTCATGGGGTCGATGAAATGTGTTCACATGTGGATTCAGCACCTAGGACAGGGTTTGGTACATGAAAGCCAGCCATTATTACATCACAGCCTTATTTGCTGCCTTGGGACACACTGGCCCACAAATCACATGCTACCTGCTTAAACCCTTCCCTGGATCCCACTTCCTCCAGGGGGAAGCCCAGGAGATAAGGGCCTCTGGAGGCTCCCCGACCAAGACTCCATCTCCGCCCACCATTTGCCCTGCAGTCCAGAAACACCCGAACATCTCAGTTTCCCAGAATACACCAGCAGACATTCCTCTGCATCTGTCAGCCTCTCTCCCTGGGAAGCCCTTCCCAGCTTTCAGATCCCACCCCAGGGCACCTCTGGCTCAAGGGGGTGCTGTTGTGTCCCTGTTCCTCAGGTCATGGCTCAGAGCCCTAGTTAGGTCCCCAGCTCCCCATCCAGCACCTGGCTTGGAGGCGGCTCCCCCTGCCAGCTTGTCAAGCAAATAACTTGAGGGACAAGATCAGAAAAAAAAAAATCTAGGAGCCGACAAAAAGCAACATAAAATGACTGAGACTTAACATCTTTCCAGGAAATACCCCTCCCAGGAGATGATTTTTGAGTGTTACTGATAAAAATAGGGTGTTTCCTCAATCTTTACGAGGGACTCACAGGGGCTTTCTTAAAATGTAATGTAAGATGTAGCTAATGGAAAGGAAGCTGAGATGCTGGAAATGGCAACTCATCTGTCAGGAGGCAGCTCTATGATGACTCAGGCTTGTGTCGGGTGGTAACTAGACCACCAGCTTATGCTACTGTCCCAGCACCCCGCACATAGTAGGTGTTCAGTGGAGGGAGGGCAGGAGGGAGAGAGGAAATCATGGAAAGAGAAAATTAGGGACTGATAATGTTAACCCTTGACTCTGGCCAGTGTTTTAGGATTGGTGGGTCATTATTGCCCAGATACCATCACACAGTTCTTATGAGACCAGAACAAAGTGTCTTTCTTTTTTTGGGGGGAGGGGACTGCACTGGGTCCACATTGCTACATGCAGGCTTTCTCTAGTTGCGAGCAGGGCTACTCTCCATTGGGGTATGCGGGCTTCTCACTGTGGTGGCCTCTCTCGTCGCAGAGCAAGGGCTCTAGAGTGCAGGCTCAGTGGTTGTGTTGCATAGGCTTCGCTGCTCCATGGCATATGGAATCTTTCCAGACCAGGGATCGAACCCAGGACCCCTGCATTGGCTGGTGGATTTGTATCCACTGTGCCATCAGGGAAGTCCAAGAACTGGGTCTCTTAAGCCTACCTGACAAAGAAACTGATGGGCTGAAGCCAAGTCAGGCCAAGTTCAGAGTAAAGGAGGAACTGGGGGCCACAAAATAAATTTGGGGACCTCGGCAGCAGGAGACCCTGGACCATCTCTCCACGAGGCTCTATGCAGGGGACAACACTCAGTAGTCTTATCTCTGCGTAGAGTTGCCAGGTAGATAGAGGATGCCCAGTTAAGTCTGAACTTCAGGCAAACAGTGTTATCATTTTTTAGTATACATCCCAAATATACCTCCTGACTACCTCCCACAACATTCAACTCCCTTACTCCAGAGTAGTCTTGGCACCACGGCCGGTGGGCACAGCTGCTGGAAACCAGATAGGGATTTTTTTGGCTCCACCACAGCCTCAGGGAAAAAAATCCCTCTTCCGGGACTCATCCCACATCCTTCTGAGAGCTGGTGAGGTCATCCAAGTCCTCCAGGGCAGAGCGACTGGGATCTTCTGGCCTCTGAAAGGGTAAAACCCTTCATGCTGTGAGTCAGCATGGGTTCTAGGGACAGTTGTACCTGAACACATCACATAGTCCCTACAGGCTGTGTGACCTGAAACAGGCTGCTGATCTCTCTGAGCTTCCATTTCCCCAGTTGGGAAATGAGGTTAACAACTTCAAGTTCTCAGGACAGTGGGGGAGTAAGAAAGCACAACCCAGTCAGGAAACCTTAGTTCTGGCAACCCACCTAGGCATCATCACTGATTTGTGTCTACCTGGAGCTTCCTTCTCTACTTGTAGGGTAACAGTCCTGGGATTTGCCAAATGCACCCTCCCCACTCTCTGACCATGTGGTATGAGAGAGGTCAACCTCACACCTGGCCAGGGCACAGACCTTGAGACCTTGACCTAGGTCTGGCCAATCAGAGTGCCGCCTCATTTAGGCTACAGTGATTGGCTGAAAAGCAGAGACATCACTTTGCCAACAAAGGTCCATCTAGTCAAGGCTATGGTTTTTCCAGTGGTCATGTATGGTTGTGAGAGCTGGACTGTGAAGAAGGCTGAGCGCTAAAGAATTGATGCTTTTGAACTGTGGTGTTGGAGAACACTCTTGAGAGTCCCTTAGACTGCAAGGAGAGCCAACCAGTCCATTCTGAAGGAGATCAGCCCTGGGTGTTCTTTGGAAGGAATGATGCTAAAGCTGAAACTCCAGTACTTTGGCCACCTCATGCGAAGAGTTGACTCATTGGAAAAGACTCTGATGCTGGGAGAGATTGGGAGCAGGAGGAGAAGGGGACGACAGAGGATGAGATGGCTGGATGGCATCACCAACTCAATGGACGTGAGGTTGGGTGAACTCCGGGAGTTGGTGATGGACAGGGAGGCCTGGCTGCTGCGATTCATGGGGTCGCAAAGAGTCGGATATGACTGAGCAACTGAACTGAACTGACTGGCTCAGGGATGAGCACATGACCCCTTCCAGCCAACCCAAGCCAACGAGGCTCTCTCCCACTCTGCTTAGAGTAGCTAAGGAAGCAGAGGTGTCTTTCTGTTGAACTGGAGGGAGGAGTTTGTGCCCTTCTTCTGCCCACCCCCCTCCAAACCATAGGAAAGCTGCCGTGGATGGAAGTCCTCGGTCAGAGGACTGAGAAGAGCTGTAGGATGGGAGGACACACTGCCTGGTGACATCTTCCAGGATTCTGGATTGAGTGGGTCTTAAAGTCAGAGACCCCCTCGACTTTCAGGAAAAGGGATGGTGAGGTTCTTTAAACAAGGTTCAGAGGGTTCTTGTTCATATAAACAGAGAATCCTGACTGATTTATGACTGACTGGTGTTTGGCTTGTCAACCTGTAGCCTGAGAATCTCTGGTGATTTACCCCCTACCCAGTCCTCCATGTCATCTAGCATCCTGTTTCCATGGAAACGGACCAGAGTGGTGATCATCATGCGGTCTCTCCCACCCACTTTATTCCATATGCAAATGAAGAATCATCCACACCAGGACTTTCCCTGGAACCTTCTCAGGTCCACACCCACCCAAGGGCCAATTCAGCTAAAAGAAAATGGCCCCAGATCCCCCAGCTCTGCAGTGACAGGACATAAAGATACAAAACAAATATGGAGCTTCCCCTCTGTGCTGGCCCTGGGGCTAAGTTCCAGGGACTCCAGGACGATGGCTCGGCCTTGGCCTTGCCCTGGAGCACACAGGTCCTGGAGTAGACAGACTACAGAGCCCGGGATAAATCAGGGTCTAAAGTCATAGAACCAAGAGGATTCTACCTGGGCCTGCCGACATGTGCCGTGCTTCCTTGACCCAGAGATCATGCACTTAGAGCCATGCAGGAGGCAGGCAGGCAGCAAAGGCTTCTGGAAACAGCCCAGTGGTGACCCTCTCACATCAGTAACCACAGCAAGTCTGCTAGTGGGCACCAGCCTCTGCAGAGCTTACACGAGTTGGTAATTGACTTTAGATTTCTCAGCAGATCACGTACATCCCCAGATAGGCCAGGAAGGGCTCCTGAGGCTCCAATTAGGGCTTGGAAACATGGTAGGGCCACAGCTTTGGCCAAGAGCAAATGAAGAAACACAGGTTGTAGGAGAAGAGGGTGGCAGACTCTGAGAGTTGCCCACCCAAAGTGCACTCTCTCTTCTTCCAATCTTGCCTGGCTCCAGGGAACAATTCTTGATTGATTTACCCAAATTCAAGGATGTTTTCTATTCTCCTAGCTTCCCTTGCAGCTAAGCACAGCCATGAGACCCAGTTCTGGCCAAGTGTGCTGGGATAGGGAAGGATCTAGAAAAGAAAATGTTGTTTTCCAGATCCAAGTAGACACACACAGCTGGCATAGTCCTGTCTCCCTCCACCCTTCCTGCCTTCAATGCAGACATGACGCCCACAGCTTCAACAGCCACCTTGTGCCCATGAAAAGAAGATCTGGAAAATCACAAGGACGTCAGCCCCCACATCACATAGCCATCACTGGTAACCACTGACCTCGGAACGTCATGTTACGTCGGGAAAAACATCCCAGCATTTGCGCTGTGGTCAGATGTCCTGTTAACTTGCAGTCCAGTGCATCCCTGACAGATACACCCAGCAAGTTACACAGAACCAGGATTCGATGCCAGCCCATGGAACCAAGCTGCCTGGATGCAACTCCTGGCTCTGCCCCTTGCCAGGTCGTGACCTCGGGCAGGTCGCTCTGCTCATCTGTGAAATGGAACTGACCACAGTGCCTCCCTCACAGTGCTAGTCTGAAGATTAGGCCAGATAATGCACAGCATCAGGCCTACAGTGAGTGCTCCGCAAACAGTAGATGCTCTTATTTTTTTTTCACCTGGATAATGCCTAAGAGGATTCAATTCCTTTTGCTTTATAAAGTCCCACTGATGGGCCACTTTGGACAATAGGAACTCTCAGCAAGCAACCACAGAGGGGACAAGCCTGCCTGATCTCTTTAGAAAGCTCTAGTTCAGGGATAAGGAACAATTCTTATTGACATTTTGTTGCCCGAGAGCTTGTAAGAGTCAGGTTGGAGAAGCTGCTCCCCACACACTCTGGGGAGAAGCTGTTTCCAGGGCACGATAGATCCTGGCCCAGTCCCTCCTCCTTCCTCCCTGGCCAAGGTGCAGAGTTCCCGATGTTACCGCTATTCATGTTAATGTTATTAATGATGACAGAAATTTTTACGAGTCCCCACTGTTTCATTGACAGAACACATCTGCTTGTCTTGAGAATTAATTCAGATCCTGAGCACAGATCAGAGACAGAGCCCTCCCCAGGCCTCTTCTTCTTCCTGTGGTTCCCAGACTGGGAATCATGCTCACCACTCGAAGGACTCCTGATGAGGGGCTCTGTGACGGTCAAAAGAACCCAGACCCACCTGGGCATCTGCATAAAATGCAGATGCCTAGGCCCTCCGTACCTGTTGGGTCAGGGTCCCCTGGATGAGGCCCCAGAATCTGTATTTTAACCTGTGCCCCAGTAACCCTGTGGCTCTCTTAATTTCAAGGAGCAGAGAGAAGGGGTACAAGGGCCCATATGTTTAAGAGCCCATTCCTGATCGGCTCATGCTTATCCCTCAGCAGCTCCATTTTCCGTGCCAAGGCCTTCTCCAGGATACCATCATAGTCAAAAGCTTTTAAGGGACAGCAGACTCAAGGCCACTCCTATTCCCTGATCTCCTCCAAGGCGGGGCCCACACCGGCCATGACCTTGGCAAGGGCACTGGCTCAGACTCATTCTAGAAAGGTCCCTACCAACCCAGCCCTACAGCCCTGGCTCACCATATCCACCCCTCCTCCCAGACACCAGTCATCAGAATTCTTGGGAAAGATTTTAACTGAGGTACCCAGACCCCTCCCCACAGCTGTCAATGGCCATTTCATGTGGTTTTATTTTTTTGGTTAAGGGAGGTGGTAGTATTACCAGTGTGATGCAGCAAGGGAGATATATAGATAAAGAAAATCTCAAGTTCAATGAGAATGTCATTGAATATTTCATGACCTCCTAATGGACTAAAGCAGAGAAGCATAGCTTAAATAACACAGTGAGGTAGGTTCCACGATTGCCCACTGATGAGTGGGGCTTTGTCCACACTAGAAGAGCCTCTAGTGAGGTGCCAAGGGCCTCGCTGTCCTGAGATGATCAAGCACAGGAAGAAAATGTAATGAGTGACGGAAACAAGACTCCAAGAGATCATTGTAAGATGAAATTAATAACTATAAATGCAAAGGTGGGTATTTTTGTGTTTTTTAAAAAATCACCTGTGTTTAGATCCTGGGTAGGAGAAGGCAATGGCACCCCACTCCAGTACTCTTGCCTGGAAAATCCCATGGACAGAGGAGCCTGGTAGGCTGCAGTCCATGGGGTCGCTAAGAGTCAGACATGACTGAGCGACTTCACTTTCACTTTTCACTTTCATGCATTGGAGAAGGAAATGGCAACCCACTCCAGTGTTCTTGCCTGGAGAATCCCAGGGATGGGGGAGCCTGGTGGGCTGCCGTCTATGGGGTCGCACAGAGTCGGACACGACCGAAGTGATTTAGCATAGCATAGCATAGGAGAGGCCTGGCTTGGAGAGCGCACACAACCTAGGGGTGGCAGGGAGCACAGCCCCTCCGCAGGCCACACTCCCGCACGGTCCCAGGCAAGGGCAGTCCCTTTTCTCTCCCACAAGTCATCAGTGGGAAGCCAGGGTCCTTCCCCCACGGCCAGGGACCAAGACCGCCTAAAGCAAGTCCAGCAGGGGAGGCCACCTCCCCTCCTTTGACAAACAGCGGGAGAGGCTGGGAACATTTTATATGAGGAAGGGGAGACTAGGGGAGGAAACGAGCCGCTTTCCAACATGTGAAGGCTGTCATGAGTCTTTTGGGGACACCCCTGGCGGAATGGCAATCCACTCCAGTATTCTTGCCTGGAGAATTCCATGGATGGAAGAGCCTGGTGGGCTACAGTCCATGGGGTTGCAAAGAGTCGGACACGACTGAGCCACTAACACCTCTGGGCGGTCAGGCCCCTGCCCCCTCTCTGCCTCATCTCTCAGCACCCACCCATCCCACGGGTCCCTGGGCTCTGACAGCCTCTTCTTCCTCAAACAGCCCCTCCAGGTCCCCTGCGTGCCGTCCCCTCTACTGATGACACCCTCCCGGACCCCCTGCTGGTCAACTCTTACCCCCAGGCCTCTCTTCCTCAGAAAGCTGTATACAGACCCAGTCCATGCCCTCATGGCCCTCTACACTTTGCCGTAACGGCTTTGGTCCCAAGTAGAATTTATCTAGAACTTTATTATCTGTTTTATATTGTTTCCTAAATCGTGAGCTTTATGAAATCACAGCAGCATCTGTCTTGTTCCTTTCGTGTGCTCTCTGCACAGCACCTGGTGTGCAGTAGGTGCTCAATAAATGCTGACTTTGTCAATGAGTAAGTGTCAAGATCCACCATCGGGCAGGAGCTACAGGAAGACAAAGTTCAAACTCCTTGAGAGAACTTTCCAGCACATTAGGCTGGACATGCTGCTGCTGCTGCTAAGTCGCTTCAGTCGTGTCCGACTCTGTGCGACCCCATAGACGGAAGCTCACCAGGCTCCCCTGTCCCTGGGATTCTCCAGGCAAGAACACTGGAGTGGGTTGCCATTTCCTTCTCCAATGCATGAAAGTGAAAAGTCAAAGTGAAGTCGCTCAGTCGTGTCCAACTCTTAGCGACCCCACGGACTGCAGCCTACCAGGCTCCTCCGTCCATGGGATTTTCCAGGCAAAAGTACTGGGGTGGGGTGCCATTGCCTTCCCCGAGGCTGGACATGAGTTTGAGCAAACTCTGGGAGACAGTGAAGGACAGGGAAGCCTGGCATGCTGCAGTTCATGGGGTCGCAAAGAGTTGGACACAACTTAGGGCCTGGACAACAAAAGCTGTCCCAGCTTACAAGTGGCTGCCTTGTGAGTTGCCCCTGGTGGCAGCACGCAAGCAGGGGCTAACTGGATATGGAGGTGAAGGCTCTGACCTCTACAAGCACCTTCTGGTGTGGAGGTTCTGTCTCCTCTGTCACTTGAAAAGGGAGCCAGTAATTTAGGGATAAGGAGGAGCAGGAAGGAAGAAAACGTCCTCAGGATGGCAGGCCTGTTGCTCAGGAAACAGGACATTTATAGCTGTGGGCTTGGGTGGGACTGGATGGGGGGAGCTGGGCTCTGAAGCCCAGGTTTGGGCTCTCCATCCTGCCTCCTGCACCCACACCATCCCTAGGCACAAAGGACAGGAAGGACCCAGAGTTCCCAGCATCCCACATGGGGCTGTTCATGACTCACAAAAATGTCTCTGTTGCGCCCACCGCTAAGCCAAGACTGGCTACGTAACTCCCAGGACCCAGTGCTAAGTGAAAATGTAGGGCCCCTGTTCAAAATGTATTAAGCATTTCAGAACTTCTCTGGTGGTACAGCGGATAAGAGTCTGCCTACCGATGCAGGGGACGCAGGTTGGATCTCTGGTTCCAGAAGATTCCACATACCTCGGGGCAACTAAGCTTCACAACTATGAGCCCATGTGCTGCAAATACTGAAGCCCAGGCATCTACAGCTATGCTCCGAAATAAGAGAAGCCACGGCAATGAGAACCCCATGCACCACAACCAGAAAGTAGCCCCTGCTCGCCCAAACCAGAGAAAGCACGCGCACAGCAACAGACTCAGCGCAGCCAAAAGAAAGAAAAAATAGTATAAAGTGAAAACTGTTTATGAAGAGAATTGCAAACATTACGTGTTAACACACATATACGGAATCTAGAAAAATGGCATAGATGAAACTGTTTGCAAAGCAGAAATAGAGACACAGACGTAAAGAACAAATGCACAAACACCCAGGTGGAGAAGGGGTGGGTGGGAAGAATCGGGAGATTGGGGTTGACAGGGATATGCTGCTACATATAAAATGGGGCTTCCACATCTAAAACAGATAACTAATGAGAACCTCCTGTGTAGCACAGAGAACTCCACTCAGTGCTCTGTGGGGACCTGAATGGGAAGAAAATCCAAAAGAGAGAGGATATATGTCTACATGTAGTTGAGTCACTTTGCTGATACAGCAGAAACTAATACAATATTGTAAAGCAAATATCCTCCAATAAAAAAAATTTTCAAAAAAAGAATTCCATTGTGGAAGACCAACAACCACTAGAAAAAGAAAAAAGAATTTCAAACTGATGAAAGCAGAGCATTAAACCAAGTATGGGGCCCTGTGGGGCTGCACATGTACCCAGCCCTCCCTGACCCGCCAGGAGGCTGCTGGCCTGTGGACCCCATCCCCGTCCCGTCTACACCCCAAAGACCAAGAGAAGATGTCAAACGGAGACCTCGCCACAATGCTGAAGCCAACCCAGATCCTTAGACCACTCAATTTAGATCTTTATTGTCTTTTTTTTATAAATATGAGCAGACAAAGGGGAACCGCTAAGCAGCAGAGGAGACTCTTCAAGGCAAAAGGGCAGGGCGGGGGCACTCATGGGAGGCAGTCAGTGGAGCCAGCAAAACAAATGACTTCCCTGAAACAGGAGTTAAGAAAAAGCATCCTAAAATTTGGAATTTTGGCAAAGGAAGGGCAGCATTTCTCGTGATATCATTTGGAGCATTATTTAACAGACCCATCTAAAGATTATTTCATTATCTGGGGGAACACACCTTGGTCTGATTCACTCTTTACTGTTAATTAAAGGTCTGGCTGCTATGAAATTACATGTGAACTTGGAGATATTTGTAAGTGGTTTCTGCCCAATATAAAAAGATAACCCCAAAGATTATGGTTTTATGACCCTATAAGGCCATTAACCAGCTTTGATTCTAAACACCTTATATCCCCAGGTTTTTTTTCCATTGCCTGTTTTCCTGATTCTGACGATTACCATCCTGCTGATTCCTCATTAATGAGTCGAATAAATCTGTAATATACATGTTCCTTCTAAGATTTGTGTGAGGGTAATTTTTTTTAACTTTCTGGAAATTATACTTTGACTTCAGGATCAGTAAAGCCTAATTTGTATCTACGAAGAGATATGAATGAATATCGCATCCATAAAAACAAGCTGCTCTGAAAAATAAGAAATTCAAGAGCAACAAGCGATCCTGAGAATTAAAAAGACACAGAGGAGATGAACACTTCCATTAGGGGCAGTAAATTGAGAAAAGGACATTGTTAGTGATTCAGAAGGCCAAGTCAAGGAATTTTCTCTTAGTACAGATGAAATCTGTAAGAGAGGTGAACAAAACATGCAGAGAATAGAGAGAGGATGGAAATAACCACCTGCTGGGAATTCTAGGAGAGAGCAGAGAAGAATGGCCAGTCACCAAACAAGATACGGAATAATTTTTTTCTGACCTGAAGGATGCACAAGTCTTGAGTTCCAAAAGGCCCCAACGGAAGCGATCCTTCACTTAACACCTGCCCTTGTGAAATGTCTGAATTCTGAAGGCAAGGAGAAAACCTTCAAGCTTCTAGCAAAGAAAAAGCAGGTTTCTCCCAACAAAGAAGAACCAGATCTATAGTGGCTGCAATATATGGTGACAATTTGGATGGTACCACACGCAGGGCTCTGAGGGAGAAAAACTGCGAGTCTAGAGCAGTGTGGATAACAACTGCCCTTCACCCACCAAGGTCAAAGGGATATATGCGTGGACAGGCAAGGCTGAAAAACGACACTATCCAAGCACCTTTTCTTTTTATTGAGTTGGTCAAAAAGTTTGTTTGGATTTTTCCTTAACATGTGATGGAAAAACCCAAATGAACTTTCTGGCCAATTCAAAAAAAAAAACTACTTAAGGATGTCCTCCAGCCAAACCAAGATGAGAATGAGAAGGAAGAATCTGACAAAGAGGGTGACACAGCTCCCACGTAGGGACCCAGTTTAACTTCTAATTTGGTTTATATCATCGCTGATAATGTGGCTGTGGAACTGAATACAGCTCTGAGGAAAGGGTACTGTCACGTTCTAAAGAACACCAGCGAGCAGCCCCCTGCCCTTCAGGACACATCCGCGGAATCCAGTGTGTACATGGTGATACTGACTTCCCATCTCAGCCATGTGCCTGGCCATCCTCCCTGCAGCTTCTCAAGGGCGTCACACACATATCTTGGCACACACATGTATGCAAATGCATGTGCTCTCAAGGTCACTGACACGTGTACACACTCACACACACACACTCGTGCGTCTCTAGCCTTTTTGTCCCTGCTGTTCACTTCTGCCATACTGACCATTACCGGCCACGGTTAACACCTGTCTATCTTCCAGCTGTTGTGTGTGCATCACCTCCTCAGGCAAGTCGTCAAATCCCCAAGCCCCCAGCCTGGCCCAAAGATGCTCTCAGAGAATCATAACTCTTTCCCAGGGCCCTGGTCTCAGCGTATGGCATGTTCACCCATGTAGCTGCTGAATGCCTCTCTCCAGATGGTACTTGGGAAGGATAACGTTTATGTCTAGATTTGCCATCCTTCCTGCCCTGCATTGAAGACAGTGCTGACACTTAGTAGGAGCTCAGTCAACTGCTGACTGTGGAATGAATGTGTGGATGGGCCACCAGCCTGGCTTAACCCGGGAAAGGAAGGACAAGGCACAGAGCAGAGTCCAAGATGCTCCAAACAGGTTAAGTTGTACCCTGACCTCTTTCTGACTATCGCTTACATCTTGGCAGAAATAACCACAGTTTAGAGTCAGACAGCAGAGTCTGTGCTGGATCTCTAACTTGCTAAGTGATCTGTTGCTGCTAAGTCACTTCAGTCGTGTCTGACTCTGTGTGACCCGAGACAGCAGCCCACCAGGCTCCCCCGTCCCTGGGATTCTCCAGGCAAGAACACTGGAGTGGGTTGCCATTTCCTTCTCCAGCTAAGTGATCTAGGATGATAATAATAATAGCTCACATTTGTTGGGTGCTCAATTTAATGGAACTGTCCTTTGTTATACATTATCCCCATTTCACAGATGAGGAAACTGAGGTTTAGAGAGGTTAAGTAGCTTTCTTAAGGTCACAGTTAGTGTAAAACAGACCCAGTGTCAGCTGACAGCGCAGGAAGACACACAGTTCACCAGAATGAGGGGGAAGGAATGTCTGTTTGTCCAGGCCATTCAGGAAAGTGACATCATTCCTTCCATCACAGGGGCTTAGGAGAATCCAGACAATAACACACAGCTTCATCATTATTACCCAGAAGCCCCAGAGATTATTTACATGATGTCTGGCATGCATCAGAGGCTAGGACCTGTCTGATATGGTCTACCTACCCTGCCATGACAATGAAGAAATCCAGTCGATTCCATGTGTCCCCAAGGTAGCACTTCTTGCCAAAAATGCCCAGGGCCACCATCTTGAGCACCATCTCCATGGCAAAGAAGACAAAGATGAAGTCATCAAAGACCTGCAGGGGCAGGAGGAAGACAAGAAGCAAGGGACAGCGTGAGGTCCCAAAGCAGGACACAGGGTTGGAGCCACGGTGCGAGGTGGGAACACGGGCATGGACACACGGGCCCAGGGAGAGACCTGGAAACATCTTTTCCTGGTCTGGGAGAGAATCTCAGAGATCCTAGTCCAAGGCATTCATTTCACAGAGGAGGAGACTGAGGCCCAGAATAGGAATGAGCCTGCCCAGGGTTTTCCAGCCCCTTCTATTTGTTCCCTAAAAGCAAGCATAATGACAAGGGACCCAGATGGGAGTGGGCATAGGGGGGTCTCCCTAATAATTGCCATGCCCTTGGCTAGACCCTTGCCCTGCATTCTCTCTTCAGTTCTCTTAGTGACCCCTTGAATGATGCCACTTTACAGATGAGGAACCGAAATCTCAGACTGCTTCAGAAACTTGCCACAGTTCCCACAGCTGGAAGGGAAGAAATGACACTCATGTCTCCCTGACTCCTAAACACACATGGAAGGAGCTTTCTCAAAACAAGCCTGACACCCGTATTGGACACAAGTCCCTGTGATGTTCTCCTCTGCTCAGAAAGGAAGCCCCCAAATACGGCCGCAATCACGGGCTCATGTGAGCGTCTGTTTCCTGAGGATGGGGCCTGGATGGAATCCCTCTTTCCAGAATCAATGAAGGTTGAAGACAATTCAATTCAGCAAATGGACGCTGAGCACCTTCTCTGTGTAGCTCATAGGCTGAGTGTTGGGGGCCCAGAGATGAATGCTCACTCAATTCACCACCTGGTAGGGAAGCCAGTCTAAAATTCACTGAGGTTAATGGGTTCTAACTCCACCCCGGACCCTGGGGCCGGCCCAGGAGCTTGTTATCCACTTGGACCCCAGACCCACCTCAGAGATTCTAATTCTGCAGGTTTTGTATGGGCCAGGGGTCTGGATCTTGAACATGTACCCCCAAGGGAATCAGAGAAACTGGGCTGCTTGGGAACCTATGAGTCCTGTGGGAACACAGGAAGCAGAGGGCAGTTCCTCTCAGGAGGAATCTGAGTTTCTCAGGGAGACAGAATTAGATGTTTCCACATCTGTAAAATGGATATAAACCTAACACCCTGCACTACAAGTGTACATGTGCCACAGGAGCCAAAGGTCAGGCCTCCACCTGGGATCTCCGTGAGATGTGAATAGGAGAGGTCCAGGAGGCGGCTCCTAACGGCATCACCATGGTGATGGAGCTCCGCCTTTATCCCCGACTACTGGGAGCGAAGGGCAAGGCTTTCTTCAGGGAGTGTCCGGTCACTTGTGCTTTACTGGATGGGGGGTGGGGATGGGGAGACCAGGAGGAAGTTGGTGATGGGAGAAAAGGAAGGGCATGGACTAGGGCAGAGGCCTCGAGACAGAGAGGAGAGGACGGAAGGGAGAGAGGATGGAAGGGACGCGGGTAGGACCAGCTGGCAGTGAGGCAGAGAGGATAAGTGCAGCGGGCAAGACCAGGAGAGAAGCGGTGGCTGGACGGGACGGGGCGGGGCCTAGTTAGGATGGGCGGGGGCCTTGAGGGTTGGGCGGGGCCTAGCTAGGATGGGCGGGGCGGGGCCTGAGGGGCGGGGGGCGGGGCCTGAGGGGCGGGGGGCGGGGCCTGAGGGGCGGGGGGGCGGGGGCCTGAGGGGCGGGGGGCGGGGGCCTGAGGGGCGGGGCGGAGCGGGGCAGCCGGCCTCACCTGCAGGATCTTGCAGCGCTCTGACAGGCAGTCCATGTCGTCGCACGGCTGGTACATGCCGAGGGTCACGCAGTTAAGCAGGATCACCAGCATGCTGATACATTCAAACCACGTGCACACCAAGTCAAGGACACAACAGCTGGGGGGCCTCTCCACCACCACCAACACAGATATCCACCCCATTGCCCCCCAGGTGCCTCCCCTGGTGGGTCAGTGCCTATATTTTCAAAGACCTTTTAAATAGCCTACCCCGACTCCTCACAACAGACATGGCCAAACCCACCAGAGAACCTGAGCTCCACTAAGCCCCATGTGCCAGGACGCCCTCCCCACTGCCCGCCCCCTGACCTCTTTGCCCCAGCCTGAATTCCCCCAGACCCAGAAAGGAAGAGGTCCCCAGAGACCTGACTGGGGGACCATCTCCAGACTCTCCCAGCCACTCTAACAGCCTTTCTTCCTCTGACTGTCACTCCCTCTCTTCTCTGACCATCCCTCCCCTCCCCAACACACGCCCCCTCCATCTCTACCCAAGCCCTGGAGCTGAACCCTGCAGAGTGTCCGTCCAGCACGGCTGAGACTGGCTGGACACCCTGTACTTCTCTCCTCTCCTGTGGCTGGGTTACAGCTTATCGCCAGACTCCACCAGGTCTGTGCCTGGGCTCCCCACGGCCCCTGCACGAGTCAGGGTGGGGCTCAGCCTCCTCAGGCCTGTCCAGACAGAAAGGCTCCTGCAGCCAGCAGCCTGGGCCGGGCCTCAAGGGCACGTGCTTGGACGCGGGTGAGTGGGCTCTCCAGGCCAGGCCGCTCTCCTCCCTAACACCCAGCTCCTTCCTGGCTGGTTCCTGCTCAGTCTTAGAACACAGCCCACTGATGTTCAGCCCCATCCCTCCCTCCCAAACCTAGAATCCCCAAGCCCCCAGGGAAACCAGGGGAGCCAGAACCCAGAAGGACCCGAGGGCCTGGGTCATTCACGGGTTAACTTGCTGACACATTCATTGTCTTTATCCAAGGCTAGAACCTACAGTCCAAGAGGACGGGGGGTGGCATTTATACCCCAGCAGTGACAAGCATCCAGAAGGAGCAAAATAAATGTCTGTCTGATTGAGTAAACCTCTCTAGGTACTGCCCACTCTGACACCCAAAGATTCTTGAGTGTCCCCAAATGAAAGCTCTGGCCCCTCAATTTCAAAGCCCTTTCTCTGAGCTCAGATGCAGCTATGCCAGTCAGACTCTCAGCCAGACCCCACCCAGCGGTGGTATGAGGATCTCTTGCTTAATGGAAGATTGACCTGGTTTCCTTGGCAACCGCCTCCCTCCCATCCCCGGTCCTTGCTCACCTTGGGATACTGCCTTCCCTCCTGCCTCCCTGTCAGACCCTCCTTGCCCCAACTCTGCTCCTTCCTGCCCCCTCAAACCTCTGCCACTCTCCCGCCACAGCCTGTAATTAACTTCAGTCGTTGCCAGGGCCCCCTTCTAGCCTGAGCATCGCTCCAGCAGCAGCTTCATCATTAATTAACTTTTTTGAAGTTCAAACGTTCTAATTACCAGCAAACGTCCCCCATCCTCTTTGCCTTTTCCCCCGGCCTGTCATGCTCTCTCTCCTTCCAGCCACCTTTTCTGTTCCCTTTGCCCTTCCTGCCAGCTTCAAGTTCAAAGTGCACTTGGCAGGTGTCTTCCAGGAACCTGGCACTTCCACTTCTTCCTCACCAAGGCCCTGAGCAGTGGGGGTCAGCAGACCCATTTTACAGATTAGGAAAACTGAGGTTTGGAGAAATGAGGGGCCTCTCCCAGCTCACACAGCTGGGAAGCGCTGGAGCTGAGAGTCACACCAGACCTGCTCTCCTCTGTGATGCAGGGCTTGTCTCTGCCCGTGTCTTTCCTTGCCCTCCTCTGAGGCCTCAGCTCATCTTCAGCACCTCTTACCTGAGCCCTGCCCAGCCTCCCTGCTGGCCTCCAGCTCTGGTCTCTGCCACTCCAAACTGCCCTACACACAATCCCGAGGTGTTTGTTGTGTGGCCAATACTATCTAAGCTCTTTGCAAGCGTTATCGAATTTAATTCTCCAGCCCTATTACAAGCCCCAGTTACAAATGAGAAAACAGAGTCACAAAGGGGAACACAATTTTGCCCAAGGACCCCAGCTGGAAAAAGGCAGAGCTGAGCTACAAAACCAAAACCTGCTGTTCTTGCCCCATTTCATCACTGCCAAATTAATCTGGCTGAAGTCCAATTCTGATTAGACCTCTCCCCTATTCAAAAGCCTTCCAGGGGTGATGGGAGGGTGGCTCCCATCACCCTCCCTAGCCTGACACCCACAGCCTCCTACACTCTGACCTCAATGAAGTCTTCTGGCCTTCTCTCCCACCAGCCTTGGCATGCACTGAACTTCTTGCTTTCCCCAATTATACCCTTTGCATGGGGTATGCATGCATACTTTCTACATGCATATCGTTCTACCAACTTTACCAGGCAAATTCCTACTCATCCTTCACAGCCCAGGTCACAGCTTCTTCTGGAAGCTTTCCTGAAGCACCTTTCCCCACTCACTAGTGGTGGCTCAGCCTCCTTCCCAAAGTGCTCCCCACCCACCTGGTCTAGCTCATATTGCGTTAATGAACTTGGCAGTAGTCATGACTACTGCCTGCCAGGCCCCTAGGGACATAGCCCTAACTCTTCTCATAGTCCACAGGGAGCAGATGGAGAAATGGCCTAGAGAGCTGGAGTGACCTGGCCAAGGTCACAGTCAGTGAGATGCCCGAACGGTCTGACTTAATGATGCCGGAGCCACGGCCACAAGGCAACATCTGGTGCACGTCCCTCGAAAGGGGCAGATGGAGCGGCTTTCACCTCTAGATGGCTCAGCTTCAGGGATGGACAGTCTCAGCCCTGCCCCAAGGCACTCAGGGAAATCCCAGATGGCAGGGCTGGGCCCTTTCCAGGAGCCTGCGAGGCTCAGAAGTCAGACCAGAGCTGGCATCGCTGTCTGCAGATCCTGACACACTCCCCACTGGCTTGGGGATCAAAGGCATAAGCCCTCCTTGAAGTTAAACCAGACCACGTGGTGCGGGGAAGGAGAGTGGTGGAAGGCGTGAAGGTCCTGGGCTGAGCGATTTGGTGGCCTGGCCCAGCGCCCAGAGCTGCCATCATTAGTCACAAGCACTGGGCAATTCTGAAAGCCGTCAAGCAGAGCTCCGGGACTCTGGGATAGCACAAGAGAGGACAGAGGCCCAGAGAGGGTGGTACAGGATTGCTGGGTAACAGCGCAGGCTGGGGCCAAGGTGCCAGCTCCACAAGGGCCTCCCATGGCACCCAAGGCTCTGTGGTTAGGACCCTGCCACCTTGCCCACTTGGCCACCCAGACCCTCACGCCTCTCCAGGTGACCTTTGCCACAGAAAAACCCTATCCCGGCCCTTAGAGAGTCCCTGATCCCATCCCCCACTGCACAGAGGGGACACAGAGGGGCAGAGAGCACCCTAGGGACACGATGACCCTTGAGCGGAAGTGACCCTCAGAAAAGAGATTCCCCAGCCACAGGGTCCCTGAGCTTTTCACTAATAGTAATGCTATTTCATTAGAAAAGTGAAAAGCTCAGGGACCCTGTGGCTGGGGAATCTCTTTTCTGAGGGTCACTTCCGCCCCAGGGTCATCGTGTCCCTGGGATGCTCTCTGCCCCTCTGTGTCCCCTACAGTAATCACATGAGGAAGGGATCCCAGAGGCCCCAGAACACAGAACCCATGTGACCATGGACAAGAACCAGGGCTTGTCATGTATATGCAACAGGGAAGCCCCTGTCCTTGTCCACCTCTTCCATAACAGGGTCCAGGGCTTCCCATTCTTTGGCTTTGGGGCGAAAAAATTAAAAAAGCCACCTCACCAGCAAAGGACTGAGAATCTCAGACTGGTGTTATCTGCTGATTACTTAACATGACCTTGAGTAAGAACAAGAGATGCGATCACAAACCCTTTAGACCATGGCTGCCTCCCAAAGGCTGGACCTTCACTCACAAGCTTTAAATACAATCAATCAACAACCTGGAGAGTCACTCTTCACCTTCAGCCGAGTCCCCTCAACTGGCGGGTGCTACTGTTACCCCATTTTACAGATGAGGAAACTGAGGCACCAGCACTTGCTCCAGGGCTCCAGGCACAGCCACCTAGGGTCATACCATGGCTGGTATGTGGCAAAGTCAGGATTTGAACATGCTTCTCCTGACTCCAAACCCCATGTTCTCAGCCACATGCTGTGGCCTCAGGGAACAGGGCCTGGACTGGCATATGCTCAGTGGAATATTTGCTTTTCCCTTCCAACTGGGAGACTTCCCTGGTGGCTTAGACAGTAAAGTGTCTGCCTACAATGCGGGAGACCGGAGTTCAATCTCTGGGTCGGGAAGATCTCCTGGAGAAGGAAATGGCAATCCACTCCAGTGTTCTTGCTTGGAAAACCCCATGGACGGAGGAGCCTGGTAGGCTACAGTCCATGGGGTCGCAAAGAGTCGGACACGACTGAGCGACTTCACTCACTCACTCACTCACTCACTCATTCCGACTGGGAAGGAAGGAGATGGTACAGGAGAGGGTGGGAGGGGAAGCCAGTGAGGAGAGGGTGCCAGCCTCAAAGTCCCCAGCACGAGCTGAGCCAGACCAGGACCATCTCCACCCCATGCCTGGCTGCTGTCTTAAGAAGATGGGGTGTGACCTGGTAGGACAGGGCCACCAGCAAAGCTACGATGCTAGGGGCCCCCTCAAACCTGCCACTTCCTAAAGCAAAGAGTGACTGGCTGGGCAATGTCCAGAGCCCAACCAGGCCCCTCAGGGCAGCCTCCTCTCCAGGAGCCAGAACCAGAGGCCTGCACAGTTACCATGGCAACCACCACCCTCCATCCTGCAGCCTCCGCTGACAGTCATGGTTTCTGCGATTCCAGGGGGCTCTGGGAGGGTGGGTAGGGGATGGGAGTGCTAGGTTTGGCTGGGGCAGCCAAGTTTGTTTTTATTTTTGTCAAATCTGAAATCAGATCCATTTCCCAGCATGCACTTCGGTTGTCTAAATAAATCAAGTGGAGGAAGCAAGCTGGGAGCTACATCCTCCTGGACCAGGGAGGCAGGGAAGGTGAGCCTGCCCCTATACAGAGCTCTCTCTTCTGTCTGTCTCTAGGGCATCCAAGGATGGGCACGCAGGCCTCAGGCCTTCATAGACCAGGGCCCGAGGTTCCAGACCCTTGTTCTTAGGCCAGCCCTGTGCTCCTCCAAGGCCAGGTTCACAAGCATCCATGGAGCACCTACTGGATACCTGGCCTGTGCATCAGTGTGCTGAGGTGAGCCAGGCTGGAGGTGCCCAGAGTGCTTATCTGTTCGAGGACCTGCCATGGTCTGAGGCCACGAAGTATGCACTGTACTAGAAGTGGCTGCCATCCTGAATGTCAGCTGTGCTGCAGGCCCTGGGCTTTAAGGAGGAGATCCATTCACTTACTCACTCATTCATTCGACTTACCTTAATGAGCCACAGCCACTCTGGGAAGCTGCTTGGCAGCATTTGTTAAAACTAAACAGAGAGCTTCCCTGGGGATCCAATGGTTAAGAACCCACCTGCCAAAACAGAGGACATGGGCTCAATTCTTGGTCTAGGAAGGTTCCACATGCAACAGGGTAACTAAGCCATGTGCCACAAACTACTGAGCCCTCACTCTCGAGCCCACAACTCCTGAGCCCATGTGCCACAACTACAGCATCCTGAGCAACCTAGAGCCTGGGCTCCACAACAAGAGAAGCCACTGCAACGAGAAGCCCACGCACCATAACTAGAGAGTAGCCCCCACTCTCCGCAACTAGAGAAAGCCCTGTGCAGCAGTGAAGCCCGGGCACAGCCAAAAATTAAATAAGTATTTTTTTAAAAAAGAAGGGTGACTTTAAAAAACATAAGCCCATGCTAGGATCCAGCTGTGCCACTCTTGGGTCCACGCCCCCCAGAGAAATGCCCAAATGAGTCCAAAAAAAGGCACGTGTTACCCTTAACAGTCCCAACTTGGGAACAATCTAAGTGTCCATCGACAGGAGAATGAGTCGGGCAGGAGATTTCAACTGGAGATGATTTGGGCCCCCGGGGGACATGCGGCCATGTCTGGAGACGTTTTGGGTTGTCACAACTGGGTTTTGAAGGAGGCTCTTGGCATCTGGTGGACTGAGACCAAGGATGCCACTCAACGCACCACAATGCACAGGGCAGCCCCACCACAAAGAATTCTCCAGTCTGAAATGCCCACAGTGCCAAGGCTGAGAAACTGCGACACATTTCCTTTGATGGAACACTACTCAGTGATCTGAAAGGACACGCTACTACAGCAGCGTGGATGGAGCGGCCAGACCTAACGCTGGTAACAGGAGCCAGAAGTGCAAAGAGCATCCAAGTCATATGAAGTGAAAACAGTGAAGCAACAGTGAAAGAGGTCAGAAGGGCAGCAACTCTAGAGGAGAGAGAGTTCATCCCGGGTGGGGTGAGGGAGCCTGTGAAGGTTGGAGATGTCCTTCTTGGACGGAGTGAGGTCACAGGAATGTGTTTACATGGAAAAATGCCTTAAGCTGGACATTAAGGTTTGCGAGCTCTATTGCATGCACATTTTATCACAATGAAAAGTGTAACAAAAAGTGATGCTGAGCTACAGCTATAGGGGAATATAAAATGCAACAATTAAAAAGCCACAACCCCTGTTGGGGCACCGGCTGTCAGGGACACCCCCAGAAGACCTTCACCACAACCCTGCAAAGGAGGGGTGTCACTCCTGTTTCATAGACTTGCCCGAGGCCACAGCAAGGGACAGAATGGGGGTCTGAACCTCACAGCATTCTGTCTTCGTTTAAGAATTTCTTCTGTCCAAGCCCACAGCAGCCTTGGAAGATGGGCATGGCAGACATCACTCCGCCCACTTTACAGACATGAAAATGAAGGTCCTAGGACTTCACTAGCGAACCAGTGGTTAAGACTCCCACTTCCACTGAAAGGGGCATGGCTTTGATCCCTGGTCAGGGAACTAAGCTCTTGCATCCCACATGCCTCGGGGTGTGGCCAAAAAAAAAGAAAATGAAGGTTCAGAGATGGCAGGATCTGCCCAAGCTGACACAGTGGTTCAGCTGAGACAGAAAATTGTTCCACAGAGTGAACGGACCCGCTGGGCAGATGGTCCTCATCCTCTTTCCACTTACGTGCTTCTAGTGTCAGGGAGCTCCCCACACGACACACAGCCCTTCCCCAGGCTGACTGGTTCTAGTCATAAGCTATGGAGGTTCAGTGGGCTGAGATCCCTTAGAAAGAATGTCGCTGCCCCCAAGCCCACTTCTTAGAGTCTGTCAAGTTTGTAATTTGACAACTCATTGAAATTGGCCAAAGTCTTTGATTCCCAGATGCCCCGCAGGCCTCCGTGCCCAGTGCAGACAGCCAGAGTGGAGGAGGCAGTGGCAAGGGAACTGGGGCCGCCAGCCTGGAAGAAAATCAGGGTGGATGGTCCATGGGAAGGAAGCTCCAGCCAAGGAGACTTACCAGACACTGCACTTCAGCCACTGCTGAAGAGAAGGGCAGGGAAGGCCCCTGGGGACCAGGATCCCGCTGTCTGAGACCCGACCCCGCCTCAGGAGCCCGTCCACAAAGAAGGTGCACCTGCAGGGGAGCCTCTTGGAGTCCTAGCAGGGGGTGTGGAGGCCTCCCCTGGGCCCTTACAGAACCTCAGACGTGCCCCTGACGACAGCGTGTTTCTGTCCTAGTGTCCCGCCCCCAACCAGGCCATGCTCTCCAAGGGCAGCGCACATCTGACCTTCTCTGTGCCCAGAGGCCCACCTGGAGCAGCAGCTCAGGGCATCTACAGCCTCGGGAAGGAATGAGGTGCCCGTCACTTGGAGGCATCAAGGAGGCTAAAGAGGAATTTCTGTGTTGAAGGGCATCAAGGAGGCTAAAGAGGAATTTCTGTGTTGAAGGGATCTGCAGCCCCCCTCCCCACCTCAAACTCCCCCTCCTCTCCTTTCTAACATCCATCACTCACTATTCATATATTAAGCCCCTCTTCACTGAGCCCCCGCCCCCCTCTGTCTGGCCCACAGTGACCCTGGAAACCCTGAATGAAGATGACATGGTCCCTGCCCTGCAGAAGCCATGAGCAAACACAAGCACTAATGGAGATGCGGTTGGACAGGGTGAGGGCTGGACAGAGGGTGATGACGCTCTTCCTTGGCCTCCTGGCGGCCTGTCCCCCACCACACGTCTTCTCTGCCTGCCCCTGACCACACATGTATACATGTTCACATATGCGTTCCCACGGAGCCCCTCCCACACTTACACACGCCAAAGTGTGTGCACACCAGCCTCCGCGCCCCGCTGGGGGCAGCAGCACTGGGCACGGCCGACCCACTCCCTCCCCGCACCAGCAGCTCTTAAGCATTTCTGTACCTCCTGGGGAAGTTCATGAACCCTTTCTCAGAATACTGTTTTTAAGTGCATAATTTTTTTTTTTAAAGAAGGCTTAGTATTAGAAAGGAAAGAAGCCAGTTATGTTAAAATAGTTGTCAAAATATTTTTTAGGAAAACAAATGTGTGATGGAGAACTCTGTGTGCTTCGTTATCAACACAATGAATAACCAAAGCCAGGGGCGGGTCTGAGCCTGTGTGCCTGGGAAGCCGGGGGGAATGACAGTGACATTCCCAGAGCTCTACAAGGAACCATGATGTGGCTCAAAAATATCGGTGACTGCTGCTGGAGACAGTCACAGGAACTGCCGGCAACCCCATTGTGCTCGGCTGCCTCTGTTCATAATACAAAGAAATGCTACATTTCAGTCGGAAGTCAATGAAACCAAATATGCAGCTTGGCCCGATTCAAGTGGACGAACCTCAGTTTAAGACCCTTGTTCCAGAAACTCCTGCTGGGCGCTGGGGACACCACAAGCCCCTGGACAGACCCTCATCTTGCTTGGTGGACCTCACCCTTTAAATGCTGGCCTTTCCCAGGCTCCCCAGGCCCCTGAGATTCTCTCTCCATCCACCGAACCCACACCCAGACCCATAGCCTTGATGACCCGTCCTGGACTTACAGGTCCAGAGTGAGCCACAGGCTCACTCTGATGAACTAGCCTCCCAAACACTGCTCTGGGATGTCCCAGGGAACCTCAAAGTCAGCATGTCCAAAATGAGATAGGTCATCCTCTCTGCAGACCACCAAACTCCCCCCTGAACTTCCCACCTCATGAACAATGACCCCAACCACCACCAATCCTGCAAGCTGTCCAGGCTAGAATCGCTCAGAGCCCTCCTTCCCCTCACCCCTGACATCCATCTCAGAGACCTGTCCATCTCACCCCCTATATCTCTCCTCTCCATCCCCCCTCTGAACCCCACTGCCCCAGGCAAGCCTAGCTCTCTCACTCCTAAGTCCATGAACAGCCTGCTCCTCCTACAGCCCTGTCTTCTCTGACACACCCTCCACGCAGCAGTCCAAGAGCTCCTCCAAAACCAAAAGCCTTCCATGGCTCCCCACTGCCTTCCAGAGAATTTCCAGATTCCTTGGCTCTGTGTTCCATTGTGTAAGAGCTCTTGGCCAGCCTCCTCTCTGTCTGTAGAACCTCCACCTCCAACCTTGTTAACTAGGATGTGCTTCGCTGAAAGCTTTGCTACACACCTACTATGTGCAGCATAGGGCTGAGGGTCAAGGCTAAAGAAGAGACATGCATTAATGGAACATGGAGCCTGCCCTCAGGGAGCTCACAGTCTAACAGAAGGTGAAAATAAGAAGTCAGGTACAAGAGGTCTTGTAAGAGCTACAAGGAGAGAGCGATGGTACCCAACAGAGGGTTGGGCTAGATATTCTGCATTTGCCAAATAAGTGAATGGTTGATAGATGGGTAGGTAGGAGGGTGAGAAACAGGCCTTTGTGCGATTGGAGCAATGGATGATTGAATGGGTAGATGATTGGGAAGGTGGGTAGATAAATGCACAGATGTAAGGACTGAGTGAATAGAGGGGTGGGTGTGCAGATAAACAGATGAAGAAATGAAAGATGAATGGATAGATGGGTGGATGGATGGATGAGTGGGTTGGGGAGTGTCCGGATGAATTGATGCATGAAGCAAAGAAAGGCGGGTGGGGAGATGGGTGGGTGGAAGGAGCGGGGTGATCTAGAATGTGACTCCTAGTAAATGGCAGCTCCAGGACTCAAACTCAAGTCTAGGAGACCACAAGAAACCCTGCCAGTTGGGACTCTGCGTGTCCTCCTCTTCTCTCTCAGTGATCATCCTCAGCTTCCCTCCGTCTCAGCCCTCCTCCTCACAAGACCCTCAGCTCCATGCTTTCTACACTCTCGGAGCTTCAGGAGACCTCAGGGACCTTCTGAGCCTCCGCACTATTGACATCGAGGGATGGAGAACCCTTTGTTGTAGGCTGCCCTGTGCGTTGCAGGATGTCTGACCTTTACCCACTGGCAACCAGTAGCACACGCTGACACTGGGAAAGATAGAAGGCAAAAGAAGAAGTGGCAGAGGATGAGATGGTTAGATAGCATCCCTGACTCAACAGACATGAATTTGAGCAAACTCTGAGAGATACTGAAAGACAAAGGAGCCTTATGTGCTGCAGTCCATGGATGGGGTCGGAAAGAGTCAGACACTACTTAGCGACTGAAAGACAACAACGCCCGGTAGCACACCCTCCCCGAGCTGTGACGACCAACAGTCTGCTGCTGCTGCCAAGTCGCTTCAGTCGTGTCCAACTCTGTGCGACCCCAGAGACGGCAGCCTGCCAGGCTTTCCGTCCCTGGGATTCTCCAGGCAAGAACACTGGAGTGGGTGTCTGCAGACATTGTCAAATACCGTGGGCAAGATCACAATTGATACGGCTCAACCCTTTCCTCAGTCCTGGTTTGTTTTTTCTTTTTTTGGAAATTGAGATGAAGACAGGAGGGGTGACCGCCTGAGATCACAGAGCTTACACATGGGCTGGGTCTCTTCCCCTAGCCCAGCCCCCAATACTCTTACAGAATCTCACAGTCAGCCAAGGCTTCTCTTTCTGCTTTCTCATCTACATACAGGAGTCAAATAGAAATGGGAGCCCAGAGAGGTCAAGTGGCTTGCTCAGTACCACACAACAGTCAGCAGCAGAGTCAGGATTTGAACTTGCGGGGAGATAGGGGATGCAGGACTCCCCAGGGCAGCTGGGGAAGGAAACATGGATGGCGGCCCCAAAGGAGAGCTCGAGAGAGATGAGCAGGAAGACCTTCTGGCTGATTAAAAAGACGTATCGATTTCTCTCCCAGGGAAATGAACGGGGCCATTTGTCTCCCAACAGGACCGCGAGGCAGTCTGAGGGAGGCGACAGGTCAAAGTCGGCTTCTGACACGAAGCTGCAGTTGAGGCGGGACTGACCAGTAAAAATCCAATCGCATTTTAAATGCCCCAGGAGGGGGCTGACTCTTCATTAGCTAGCCAGCCCTCCTTCTAATTCACCCGCTCTATATCAATCACAGCAAGGCTTCCCAGCTGGGTTCACCTCGGGGCTTCAAGGGGCTGGAGACACAGGCCCGGGCCCCTGCCCCGGGCCTCCTCAGCCACCGCCCGGCTGGTTGTTCTGGACAAGCACGTCCCCTCTCTGAGCCTCGGCTGTCAAATGGGAAATCTTGAGGAGGGACCTGAGCTGCACCCAGCAGCACATGGGAGGCCCTTAGGGATCACCAGCGTCCTCTCTGGCACAGCCTTCCAGAATCTAGACCCCGAACGTCCCTCTGTGCTCAGACCCCACTCCTCTGGTTTCCCAGCCCAGCCCCCAGGCTGTAGTCAGCAACCTTGGTGACCCCAGCTTGACTCAGAGCCTCTGATCAGGCTGTTTCCTCAACTGGGATATCATGCCCCGTCCCCCACTTCTGTCCCACCAAAGTCTCTCCTGACCCACTCCTCGTCCACGGAGGGCTCCTGCGGCTTCCCAATCACAACAGACTAACCAACCTCCTGGTGCCCACAGCCCACTCAGGGTCCCTCTTTCCAGTCTTTACCTAGTTTTTCTTCACTGGAGTATGATCTGGGTGTAGTTCTGCCTCCCCCATCAGATTGGGGTCTCCCAGGGGCCAAGGTGGGTGCCAGGCCTGGTACACCATGGCCCCACCCAACGTGGCTGAACAGCCCTCCACCTCTGTCTAGGACAGTGTCCAACATTACTGAGGCTGGGCTTCACTAAATGCTTGTTGAATCCATCAATTGATTGATCTGTATCTATTATAGGTGGTTCCTGCTTAGTCTCCTGACCTTAGTCTCTCTCCCTCAAGCACCTGCCATTCTGCTCCAGGAGGAACTGTTCTAATAAATGAAATTACATGTGCCCTATCCCTGCTGGACATCCTTCAGTGGTTCTGCAGTGCCCACAAGATGGAGAGTAAGCCCTAACCTGACAATTCATACCCTGCTATCCCGCCCCTCCTCACACCACTCCAGCCACACTAAACTCCTTCCTGTTTCCTACACTAATCCCCCTACCTAAAACGCTATTCCTCAACTGCCCTCCTGGGAAACTCCTAATCATTCAGCAAGACCCAGCCAAATGTCCCCTCCTCCAGGTAGGCTTCACCAACCCTCCTAGGCTTTGTCAGGGGCAGCTTCTGCACCTGTAGCTCTGTTTATATAGACAACTCCAGGTGACAGTACCTGAGACTGCCCTGTGGGTCAGGCTCTCCCTGGCCCAGCCAGGCTCCTCTGACTGGCCATCAGGTCCACCCTGCTGACCAATGAGTGTGCAGCATCCACTCTGACCACCATGAGCATCCCCAGGGTACAGCTTGGTGCTGACTTGTACTTCTGAGAAAAACAACCTTCTCTACGCCAGATGGAGGGAAACGGACAATTTCCCAGACATGTGCTGCTTCTTCCAGCAACACTTGCCATCCGTCTGGACGTTCCCTTTGGGCCAGGGCTGAAGGAGGAGGGAATACCCTCCCTGAAAGAACCCCTTCCCCAGCTACGAGCAGGCCCTGGCCTGAGAGTCCTGGACTCTGATCTGCGCTGGCTTTGTCCACTACTCAACATGTGCCCTCGGGCAGGTCAGGCTCCCTTCCTCAGCCTCAGGCTTCCCAGCTGTAGAATGGGGAGCTAGCAGACTTCTGGTCCCGGCACCCCACGGGAGGAGAGTATCTGAGAGGTTGTGGCGAGCAGCAAAGTACTTTGTAAACCAGAAAGTGATGAGATGCCTGTGCGTTGGGGACAGAATCAAGTGAGAGCCACTGGCCCAGTTCTGTGGGACCCCACTGGGGGAGGAGGAGACAAGCCTAGCCACCAACAATCTCCCGAGGCCGGAGGCTGGGGAAGGACTGCGGGAGGATAGAAAGGAAACAGCTGAGATTCAGGAAAACTTCCTGCAGGTGGTGGCCAGGAAGCTGGTGCTGGTGGGGCTCCCTCCCTGGAGACGGAGGGAGAGGGTGTCTCGGGGGGCAGACCCAGCGTAAGCAAAGAAGGGCGGGCAGGGGTGTCAGGAAACACCAGCAGCGTGTTTGGGCTTCAGGATAGAGTGTGTGAAGGGAAACAGCAGAAAAGCGGCTGGAGGCCAACCAGGTGGATGGTGGAAGGCCCCGAATCCAGGCTAAGTGAGACTATTCTGGGGGTGAGAGAGCCGCTGAAGGTTTCTGAGGGAGGAATGAATACGCAAACAAACGGAAGAAGGCAGCGAGGGAGGGAGCGAACAGCCCTTGACTGATGACAAACCGCATCCACACCGGGAACCCAGGACCCCTGAGGATGAAGGCAAGTGGGAGGAGAGGGGTACTCAGCGGAGGGCGCTGCGCTCTGGGCTCCTGCTCAGGGGTTCTCTCCACCATGCAGGAAAGAGGAAGGAGGAAGGTGCCAGCTGTCAGTGGGGCAGGAAGGGTGAGATCCCAGAGGCCACCTGTTTAGACAGGAAGAGGTGGAGGAATACAGGCTCCGATTTCCCAATGGCCCCAACCCAGGGAAAGGGCTCAGGACAGGAGGGTTGGGAGTTAGATTAAGGAGGACTTCCTGACAGTCAGTCTAGAGCCTCAGAAGGCCCAAAAGGTACTTATCAATTGGCCCCAGGCCCGTCTGATGCAGCAGAGAGGTAGCCCACCAGAGGCAGGGGGATGGACTAAACGACCCGAGCAAGGGCAGCAGGGTGATGGGAGGGTGGTGACACCCCATTTCTCTTCCCGTGGTAAGGGCTTTCTTGGCCTTCTCCCCCTCACTCCCCAAACTTCATGCCCTCCCTCCACCCTGCAGGAGGTGGCACCTCTCTCCTTGGGAGCAACCCAGCCCACAGGCTTCTCAGACCATCATCCAGACACAGGACCCAGCTACCCACCAACCCTGAAAACCCTTATCCTGAGCCGGGTCACCCAAGTCACCTCAGGTGTGTCCCTGTCAGCTCCATCATTGGCTCCAGGGTGCACACAGCTGCTACTCCACACTTAGCAGTTTGCCCAGTCAATGCTTGCCCTGGAATTCCCACTGGAACCCCGGATATTCCCAACTGGGGGTCGTTGAAGTTCCCATTTCACAGATGAGCAAACTGAGGCTCAGCAAAGACAAAGACCCCTTGGCCAAGAAGGTTAACATTCATGCTTGACCAAGCTACAGTCCCTGGGGTCACCTCTGTGACCCCAAGGCAGCCATGCCTCCACTAGGACCCCCTTTCCGGCCCCACCAGCACCCTCAGCCACCAGCCTCCCCAGATCCCCTCTCATGATGGTCTCCTGGCTGACTTCTCGCCAAGGGAGCCAGAGTGACCCTCCCCTGCACAAAACGCCTATAGTTGGCCTCTGAGCCCCGTACCTGGCAGGCACTCAGTAAAGGCTTGCCGACCCAGCTCATGAATGGGTGAGTAAAGGACGGACGAACAAGAGCCCGTTCGCCCACCTTAGCAAATTCACTGAACCCTCACAGCGAACAGCACAAGGCTTGACACCGCAGGGCTGTGGGAGAAAATGGACCCTGTCTCTTCCTGCCCCGTGACGACCCAGGTCAGAGGGTCTGCAAGGCGGCAGGGGTCTCAGCCAGGTGGGCTTCAATGCAAGCGCACCCACAGACCCTCAGTCCTAGCAGCAGAGCCAGGCAGGGACGGAGGAGCAGATGAGAACCAGGACCACAGCCATGAAAGCGCAGAGCGAGCGCACCCGCCCACCGGGAACACGGAGCCCCATCCCTACACACCAGGGTACACTTTCTGACAAAGGCAGCAGGGAAATGAGCACCCCAGACAGCCCCTCCTGACTCGGGGAGACTGCCCGAGTCTCCCCATCCTGCAGACAGGCAGGCTGAGGGCGAAAGAGGGGAAGTGACTTGCACAAGGTCACTGGCAGCTGGTGTCTCCGGCTTCCCGGCCCAGGCTGGCGCCCTCCCCCTGCCCAGCAGAGAGGCAGCCTCCACAGTTGACTGGCTCCCACCACGCATGGCTGGCTCCCACAGCTCTGGCTCAGCGCAGGCTGGCATGGGGCAGGCAGCAGCCAGGGGCACACAGGGAGGCAGGGGGGCTGCGAAGTCCTCCTGGGGGGTGGCCCCTGGCAGGGCACAGTGAGGTGGCTGCTGAAGGTAGACGCTGGAACCCAGGAAGACCCTCGCCCAGCCGCCCGGAACTGCAAAGCATCCTTGCTCTGGTGGAGTGTGGAGAACCTGTCTCCAGCCTCCGAAGGTGGCAGCCATGTCCCGGATAAAAGCTGAGCCTGGGGAATTCAGAGAGATTGAGGTTTCTGTTCTAGCTTTACCACATCCTGGCTGTGCAACCTGGATAAAAGTCAACCTCTCTGAGCTCACTTTCCCTGTGTGAAATGAGGCTCTCACAGCACCTACCTCCTAGGGGGTGGTTATAAGGGTTAAAAGGTGATACTGCAGGCAAAGCATTCAGCACAGTTTAAGTGCCGGCTCTTATTATTATCACCACCCCTCCTCCCTGACCCCACCTCTGGGCTGGACACATGGCTGTGTGCTTTGCAAGAATCATCTCTAACCGTCTTTAATTGTCCCATCACAGAGATGAGAAAACTAAGGCTCAGGGAAAGGAAACCAGAGTGCATACAACCCACCACTGGCTGTTCTCCCGCATGCCACCGGTGACATGCCTAAGAAAGGCTCTCAAAGTCTAATCAAGGGTGGAAAACGGGTTTCAAACTGATTAGTCATGCTGCCAAGGGTGCCCTGCTGGAGGACGCTGTGATCGATTAGCAATGTCTGCACGGATGAGGGCACGGGTATCAGCATGGTAACTGGCACAAATCTACCTAAATCACAGAGACAGAATCTGATTTTCCCTGGGAACAATGCCCTCTCAAGGCATTATGCTCTATCTAAAGACGTGATGCCCAGTGTCTTGTTGAATCTACCACGAGCAGTGTTTACTCAGCTGTAAGAGAGGGCCCTGATCACTTCTGGGCACAGGTAATAAGAGTGGTAACCACATGCGTGGTTTTCTAGGTTACAAAGATTTGTTTTCCCATGTGCTAGTTCTGTACTGCTTTGGTCTTCAATGCAATCCAGTAAAATGCATAAATACCATCTCTGTTTAACAGATGGAGAACTGGGGCTCAGAGAGGTTAGGAAATCAGCTTGTGGTCACACAACAAATTACAGGCAGAACCAGCCCATGGGTCTGCCTTACTCTGGTCCCCAATGCTTTCCACATGCCACCTACCCATGAGTCAGACAGCACAAGGGGGGACCTCCCTGGCAGTCCCATAGTTAAGAACATGCCTTCCAATGCAGGGGACGTGGGTTTGATCCCTGGTCGGGAAACGAAGATCCCACGTGCCATGGGGCAACTAAGCCCAGGCACTGCCACTCCTGAGTCCACACACCACAACTAGAGAATTCCTGCACCTCAGTGAAAACCCTGCATGATGTAACAAAGACCCCATGGACGGCAACTAAGACCCACAGCAGCCAAAGAATAAATATTTTTTAAAATAAATTAGTTGATTCAAAAAAAAAAAAAAAACCCAGCACAATGGACCCTCTGACATTTTAGACACAGAGTCCTCCCAGCTGAAACCCGGCTGACAGTGTGAGCTTAAGGCCCAGGCCAGGTAAGGAACAGTGCTGACCTCTGGGTGAGTGGACCTCTGCCACCCCGGCTCGGCAGCTTACGGAGGGTCCCAGCGGCCTTCTGTCTCTCCAGTGAGTCAGGCTGTGACTCAGGGCCTGCCTCTGGGCTGGGGGGTGGGGAGCTGAGTCAGGAAGCACCAAGTTTCAAAGGGCAGCTGGCTCTGAGCCAGGGCCCCTCAGCACCAGGGACTCCGGCGCTCAGAACAGTCTGTCCCGGGCGGACCTCCCACACCGCTCTGCTCCCACCCGGGCCTGCGGGTCCTGACAGCCTTTCCCTGCTGGCCTGACCCTGACACCTCCATGTCCACCATTCCTTGGGTTCTTGATGGAGAGCAGACTCCTGCAACGTCTGCAGATGCAATGGCTCATTTTTGGTTGTCACAATAACCGAGGGCTGCTCCCTACCAATATTTAGGGACCACGAAGAGCAAACGTCCTGTGCAGGACAGCTCAGACTACACAACACCATCACACTCCAAATGCCAACCCTGCCCGCACTGAGGAACACTGGGTTACGCAATGCGCCTTTCCTGAGCTCCCTCCCAGGAAGGAGCGGGGGGAGGAAGGTTTGTGGCTGGGGAAGAATCCTGGAGCCCTCGGCACAGGATCAAAGAATCCCACTACATCCCCCCAAGATCCCAAAGCCCAGCCTGAGTGCCCTGTGATGGGGCCTCTGCTCCGTTCACTGTGGAGACAGGTGCCCAGCGAACACTGCAGGAGCACCCACGATGTGCCAGGCACTGTGCTGGGTGCTGGGGTCCCGCAGGCAAAAAGACAGGCTTGGTCTGTGTCCTGGTCACCTGGCAGTGCCCTGGAGGAGACAGTGTCAGAGCCTGAGTCCCACACGAGCTCAGGACAACAAGCAAGAGAGGCGGAGGAGAAACCACGGAGGGCTGCCCTGAGGAAGTGACACATAAGTGGGGATTTGAAGGAGGCAACAAAGGATTTGGCCCAGTGAAGAGGGAAAGGAAGGCTTTTCAAAGGAGAGAGTGTGTGAGAAGGCCCTGAGGCCTGGAAGAGCAGGGGAAGCAGAATGAGGGGAGCGGGGCAGGGCCTGGGGGCTGGGTAGGACTCTGCTCGTGCCTCCAAGACCACGGGAAAGGGTGAATGGTCTTCACCGGGGGTGACTCTAGTGGAGGAGAGGCAGCAAGTGAAGGCAGGAAGCTCTGTAAGGAGGTGAGTTGGTTGGGCCTCACCCTGCGTGTCAGGGTCACCTGCCAATGGTCCAGGCCCACAGTTCCCCGTCAGGCTCTCATCACCGCTGTGGTCAGCAACCCCCGAATGACTCGATCACCGGGAGCTGGGTCACAGGCCAGGGTCTGAGTTAACTCTGTTTCCTCCTGCAGACCTAAAGTTTATACCCGAGGGCTTCCTGAGCCAGCTGGACACTGCACTGACCGCCCACAGTCATCAGCAACTTCCAGAACACTCACATCAGCAGGACGCCAGGCCTCATCTATCCGAGCTCTGTGGTCCGAGATCTCTCAGGCCCAGCACCTGAGCTTGCTAACCGACACCACAGCCTCTCAGCCTCAGTCCAGGCCGCAGACCTTCTGGCCAGAGGGACCGGCAGGGCCCCGGGCAGAATCTAGATAAACTCAGGCCCCACAAAGGATATGGGTTACACACCATCTTGATGCACCAGTTCCGGGGGCTGGTGGTCTGTCGCAGGCAGAAGAAGGCAACGGGGGCCAGGTCCGGGTGAGGGACTTCTGGGTCAACTCCGTCCAGGGGCTCTTCTGGGCCAGGAGGGGAGGGAGGGGTGCTCTGGGGCCCCGGCTGCTCTGTGACTCCGGGTTCAGCCACTGGGGCTGCGGCGGGGGAAGGGGGCGGTGGGGAGTTCTCAGCCATGTTGGCGCTGAGCAGGGAGCCCTGCAGAAGAAAAAGAGGCGGCACTTGGCAGGAGGTTGGGGGCGAGCCTGGCACCTGCCTCCCTTGACAAAGGGACACGGCGCAGACAGCCCAGCCTCAAGCCCCATAGGCCCCTCGCCCACACTCTGGCTGTGAGGGTCAGAGGAATCAAGGGCCCGGAGGCACCCAAGTTGGAATCCACTTCCAGGCTGGTGGTATTGGGGCAGGTCTGGTCAACCTTGGTGAACCTCATTCAGAGGAGATGAAACGTAGAGAGAATAAAACCTTCTTAGAACACAGTTGTGATAGTGTTGTAAGGTTTTTTGTTTTTTTTTTCCAATGAGACCAGAGTTATATATTTATTACATCATTGAAGAAAAGTTGCAGGAGAAAGACAAGAGTTGTCGGGAAGACAGACATTTCCAGGATGACGTGTGCTACAGAGCAGAGGTGCCATGGGACCTCTAGGCACCCGAGCAAGCCGGGGTGGGATCAGGGCAGACTTCCCTGAGGAAGTGACCCTTGAGCCGAGACCTACAGGGGAGCCCAGAGACACCCCACCCACTGCTCCATAAAGCTGAGAACCCAGAGGGTCCTCACACACCAACCTCTTGGTTTTACAGCTGGAGAAACTGAGATAGGGCGAAGGAAGCAGACAGACACAAGTCAGAGACAGAACTCCACCAGGGCTGGCTTCCTGGTGTCTCAGAAGGACCCTCCGCTTGGTTTAATGTTCTGCTGTCACAAACTTGAAATCCTTAATACTTTTCATCAAGGGGCCCACATTCTCATTTTGCGCTGGGACCTGCAACTCACTTAACTGGTCCTGACTTCCACTCAGAGGTACTTTGACAGCCTGGCTTCATCTGATGCTCATTACAACCCCAGAAGCCTTACTGGGCCCATTTAGCAGATGGAGAAACTGAGATGGGAGGGGCATGCCCAGGTTACACCTGGGCACAGGCTAAACTAGGGCACATCTAGAAGCCAGAAGCCCAGCACCAGCCTCCAGAGTCAGTGACAACTGACTGTGGCCTTGCTCAGCCCCCTTCACAGCCAGTCAAGGGAAGGGCCTGCCCCTGCCCATATCACCCAAGAGGTTAACAATCCCTGAATCCTCCTCCAGGGGAGTCTCCTGGGCCCTGACACCCTGGAAGTGCCAGGCTGGGCAGTGGGAGTCAAGGATGAGTGGTACCCACCCAGCTGCCGCCTATGGCTGCTAAGCTGTCAGCTGAGCCACCCAGAGCTGATACATTTGGACATTTCTCTGGCTCTTGCGGGCAACAGGCCGGAGGTGGCACCTCCTGCCTCTTCGCCCGGCTGGTCAGTAAGGCCGAGTTTTCTCCTGAGCTCAGAGCTTTGCTCTTGGTTCTAGAAAAACAGCCACGGGCCTTACATAAGCTCCCAGGCACCTCGGCCCGCCCCGTGTCAACCACTGGGCAGAAAAACATCCTCCCCAGGGTGGCTGCAGGTCTGCTCACGGCTGTGCCAGCCTGAGTCTACCGCTCCCTACACTGGCCCGCACTCCTGCCAAACACTGCCTCGTCCCATCCTGGGCACAGGCTGCCTCCTCTCCCAGACCTCTGCTTACGCGGCTCCCTCTCCCGAGAACACCCTCTCCCCATCTCCCATCCTCCCTTCTCCCAGGCCCTGATGATTCATTCATTTGCCCAACACTGATTTCCTGAGCACCTACTATGTGCAGACAATGTGCAGGTCAGGGGGCTACATTGGAGAAGAAGCCAGACTTGGCACCAGCCTTCATTCAGCCTTCAGTCCAGCAAAAGAGAGCAACATGGGTCAATTCATTTTTCTCTCTAGGCTTCCAAAGCTCTTATCACCACCCAACATGCCGCATAATTTATGTATTTACATATTTATGATTTAGCGTCTGTCTCCTGACCTGAAAGGGGGCTGCAAGAGAGCGGGGATTGTGGTCTGCGTTGTTCACCCCAGCGCCTGGACAGTGCCTGGAACATAACAGGTGCTCAGCAAACAGTTGGTGACTAAATAAGTAAAAAGTGCTGGGAAGTAAACAAACAAGGGAGAAAGGTGGGCTCGGGAAGAACCCATCTTGCCCTCTAAAGGCAGACCTTTACAATAAAAACAAGAATAGGAGGCACCAGCCATGGATGCTCGGTGGGAAGAGGCCTCCAGGTACCAAGAACAGCTGGTGCATCTAAGGAACAGAAATGAGGCCAGTGTGGCGGAGCCAGTGCCAGGGAGGAGGGATGAAATTGAAGAGTTTGGCAGGGCCCGCTGTGAGCCCACGGAAGGAGCTTGGGTTTTAGTCCAAGTGCAACAGGAAGCCATGGAAGGGTTTATGCAGGGAGTGGTGTGCTTGGGGCTGCATTTTAACCCCACTCCTCTGTGGGCTGAAGGGAGAGTAGGTGGAGAGGCAGGGGAGGACCAGAAGGAGCCTGGGAGGATGGGCTGGGCTGGCCTGGGATGCTGGAGGAGGTGAAAAGAAAGGGGTGGCTTTGAGGTATATTTTACAGGCAGGAGAGCCTGGCCTGGCATTGGCCCCAGTGCCACCTCGCCCAGCTCTGCCAAAGCCCTGCCGGGAGCAGCAGAGGTGGTAACAGCTGCCGTGGCCTCTGGGACCACACAAAACCGCCTCCTCTCCTCACTGTCAGCTCATTCCACTCAGTACTAACTTGCTTTTTGCCTCACCTGGCCTGTGTAAAGCTGTCACACTGTGTCGTCCCTTGCTTTCACACCTCTCCTCCCACACTGCAGGGCTCTTAGAGACCATGACTGCCAAGGCCACAAATCCACTCCCCACTGCCCCACCAGCCTCCACCCTCTGACCTGCTCCCCCGTGACCCTCCAGGCCATCTCCTGCTGGCCTGCTCCCTCGCAGCTGCCCAGGTATTAGCTCTCTGGCTTCAGCTCTCCCTTCCCAATCCCCTCCGCTCTGTGCCTGTAGCCCAGCTCCTGTCCCCAGCTGCTCATTGTCTGTGGCTGAAGGTTCTTGGGGATTTGGCAGCTGGGCCCCCCTGGGCTTTGTCCTGTCTGCAGATGGAGCCTCAGAGAAAGCAGACCACTCACCTTAGGTGGTAGGCAGCGTTGATGAATTTAAACTCAGGTCCATCTGGCCCCAGAGTCTGAGCTGCCTCCACGTTCAGAGCCTCCTCCCTCTAAGTACTCCCAGGGTGGCCCCACAGGCAGTGGTGTGTGACTAGACTGGCCTTCATGACCAGGGCAGGATCAGGACCCCACTGTATGTACAGCATACCCCCACCTACTCCTGACTCCACTGGCCTCTTGGAGTCTCAGTTCTCTCTCTGTGAAGCTCAGCCTTCCTCCTGCCTCCCTCTGCAGGCTCCTGTGAAGAGGCAAAGTGACACAGATAGAAAGATACTATAGGACCCATGAAGGTGGTTGCCCAAGCAGGTATGGGGCCAGTGGTGTCATCCCCAATGGCTGTCACCCTAACCGTCTCTGTGCTAACACCACCATCTCCACCATCACCACCACCACCACCATCATCACCATCTCCACCATCACCACCACCACCACCACCACCACCACCATCACCACCACTGTCAACACCACCATCATCACCACCTCCACCATCATTATCATCTCCATCACCACCATCATCTCCACCATCACCACCACCATCACCATCACCACCATCACCACCACTATCACCACCATCACCATCACCACCATCACCATCACCATCACCACCATCAACACCACCATCAATACCACCACCACCACCATCATCACCATCATCTCCTCCATCACCACCACCATCATCATCTCCACCATCACCACCACCACCATCATCACCATCATCTCCACCATCATCACCACCATCACAATCTCCACCATCACCACCATCATCACCACCACCACCAACATCATCACCATCTCTACCATCACCACCACCACCATCATCACCATCATCTCCACCATCATCACCACCATCACAATCTCCACCATCACTACCATCATCACCATCTCCACCATCACCACCACCACCACCACCATCATCACCATCTCCACCATCAACACCACCACCACCACCATCATCACCATCATCTCCACCATCACCACCACCATCACCATCTCCACCATCACCACCACCACCATCATCACCATCATCTCCACCATCATCACCACCATCACAATCTCCACCATCACCACCATCATCACCACCACCACCAACACCAACACCACCATCATCACCATCTCCACCATCACCACCATCATCATCACCACCATCACCACCATCTCCACCATCACCACCACCATCACCATCTCCACCATCACCACCATCATCATCATCTCCACCATCACCACCATCATCATCATCACCACCATCTCCACCATCACCATCACCATCATCACCACCATCATCACCATCATCACCATCATCATCACCATCATCTCCACCATCACCACCACCACCATCATCACCATCTCCACCATCACCACCATCATCATCACCACCATCACCACCATCTCCACCATCACCATCTCCACCATCACCACCATCATCATCATCTCCACCATCACCACCACCATCATCATCTCCACCATCACCACCATCATCACCACCGCTATCGCCATCTCCACCATCACCACCATCATCATCACCATCATCACCATCATCTCCACCATCACCATCATCTCCACCATCACCACCACCATCATCATCACCACCATCTCCACCATCACCATCACCATCATCACCACCATCATCACCATCATCACCATCATCATCACCATCATCACCATCATCTCCACCGTCACCATCATCTCCACCATCACCACCACCATAATCATCACCACCATCTCCACCATCACCACCACCATCATCACCATCATATCCACCATCATCTCCACCACCATCACAGCATCACAGAGGCTCTGACTGAGTCTGACCCTATACCAGGCAATGGGCAAAGGGCTTCCTATGCACTGTCCATGTTGATTTCCACCACAGTCCTATGATATACACACACCATGCTTATTCCTACTTCATGGAGAATGTGACTGGGGACCAAGGAAGTCCAGCAGTGCCTGAGATCATTCAACCAGTATAGGGCAGAGTCAGGTTCCAGGCCTGGCCTGCCAACCCTGAGCCCAAGCCCACTGAATCATCACAGACACCACCTTGGGACAAAGAAAGGTACCGTAGAGCCAGTCTTTCCCTCCCAGCTGAGTCACCAGGCACTGAAGATACAGCTGCTGGTCCAGCCAAGACCCCCAGTGCAGGCAAAGGCCCCTCAAGTCTTCCCAAGTCTCTGGAGTAATCTGCCTGCCAGGGTCTTTCCGCAGGCACTCCAGAGCCTTTAGAGTATGATATGGGGAAGCCTTGTTTCTGCAGAGCCCAGAGCCATGTGTGAAGAACCCAAGGCCTGGCCAGGTGACCCAAGCCAGTGTGTGTGTGTGTTTGTGTGTGTGTTCACAGGTACACACAGGCCAGCAACTTGTTTATCCCTATGTCAACAACCACACATCAGCTAATGTCACAGCTCCAAGGACAACAGATTCATTCTGAGAATTCTAGAATCCAGGAATCTCAGAATCAGAATATCTTAGAATCACCCAGAACGAACCTTAGAGACCCAAGATACTAACTATGATAACCTTACACTCTATAACATGTGCTTCAGCGCACCAGAGCTGGAAGCCAAGACTTGTATCAGAGTCCCAGTTCTGACACCAACTCAGCTTAGCACATGACAACCTGGCTATAAAATGAGGCTATTGGCTGTTCTGTGGTGGGGCCACTGGGAGGATGGATGGGGTAACACAGCCATCAGCACCTCACCACGCCACCAGCCACTGGGCCGGTGCACAAAGAACCTGTGATGGTTTCCCAAGCGTGTTAGCGCATCAGCCGCAGAATTCCAGCAACCTGGAACTCAAGTGTCCCGGAAACGCAGTGGCTCCAGATTTCTACACAAGGAATTTCTGAAAAGACCAAGACCCCAAAAGTGACCTGATCATCACCACACACATTCACCAGCACAAGATGGCACAATCACAATCACACACAGAGACATACCTACACCACACCCAGTCACACAGACGTCTTACACATTGTTATAGTCACAAACATGCACACACACACAGAGACACACACTCACCATGATACACTCACACAAACATGCATGCACACTCATTATCACACATGTACAGACACACACACACAAACACCACGCCCTCCAATGCAGAGCCTGGGAAAAAGTCTCTATGAGGCTGCGGGAAACCTGCCTACCAGAATCTTCCAGCTGGCGTCTCAGAGCCCCCCCGCACCCTCTGTCTGCTCCCTCTTCCAGATGACAGCCCAGCAGATGTGTGACAACCACCCGCCCACCCCCAAACCTCATCTGCCCCAGGCCTCTTGTCACCAACTCCCTGATCCATTTCTTGGGTGACAATTTCCAGATCATCTGTTCCTTGGGCCCTCTCCTCTGTCATGCTAGAGTCTGCCGACATCCCCCCTGCAAGGGCTAGAACAGGTTTGCACCATGTCACCCAGAGTAGAGCAGACAGGTCTGCTCCTGACTCTGCAGAGATGGAGAGGGAACTCTCTTGATGCAGTCTGGGAACCTAGCAGCCAGACTGAAGCAACTATGAGGCGTGTGGTCCACCAGTCTCCTCTGATCTCCTTCAGAGGAACGGCAGCCAAGTCAAGGCTCCTCTAGCCTAAAGAGGAATGGCTGAAATCTGGCCTCTAAGTGCGGGACCTGACACAAAACTTGCTCTGGTCTGGCCAGCTGAGCCTGCCCACATACTGCAGTCACCTTGGTTCTGTCACCAGAATCAACAGCTCGCCCTCCATCCTTGCTGCATTCGATGAATTGGATGAGCAACCCCTCCAAGACAGCTAACAAGACACAGCCGACACTGTGTGTTGAGCATGTGCTATGTGCCAGACACTTCTTTACAAACCAATGGAGTAAGTACTTTTGCCCTCTCCAATTAGAGGGGAAGAACTGAGGTAGAGAGAGATGCAGGGATTTTCCCAAGGTCAAGAGCTACTTAGTCAAAGAGCTAGGATTTGGATGGAGGGGGTTCAAATCCAGTTCCCCAGTTAAAGAGTTGTCCAGGCCGGGTTGTAGATGGAAGGCTGAAGTCATGCTCTCGCCCCAGGACCTGTCCATGTGTCTGTCACTAGGCATCATCATTTGTTTGTTGGCCCTCGGCCTCAAGACAAGTCCCAGCAAGTGGGGCTGTGTTTGACTCTCCATCCGTGTGTTTGAACATCTCCCATCTGGTGACTCTGCTGATCATTTTCCAGTCCCTCTGCAGGACGTAGGGCCTCGGGTCTTACGTCAGCAAACCAGTCAGGGTGACGGTGGCCCCTGATGGAGGAAGAGCATTCTAGCAGAAAGAACCTTGGGTCCAGAGTCCCAGCTCCACCTGCTCTGCATCGTAGTCACAGGAAGCTTCATTTCTCTTGTATAAAATGCAACACAGGGTCCTTTCTCTATCTCTCAAAAGGGGCAGCGAATGGGGAAGGAGATTCAGAAAGCACCTTTAGGAAAAAAGGCAACTTCCCTGTACCAGACCCCATGCTAGGCACTGCAGAGACATTTCTAAGCCTCACAAATATCCCTTAAGGTGGATGCTATTTTCCCAATTTTACAAGAAGCCAATGCTCCCATGATACTAAGTGCCTTGCCCCTCAGGGGCCAGGCCTGTGACCCTACACGGGCTCATGTCTCTCCCGGCTGGGACAAGAGCTGAGGGATCCAGGGAGGAAGCCTGAGTCCCTGGACCAGTGGCAAGTGAAGGGCAGCCCTGACTGCACATCAGGGCCGGTGGTCAGCGGTAAGAAGGAAAACCCTGACATTCTTCTCAGCAAGACTGCCCAGGCCAGAGTGCAGGAGACGAGGAACTGGCAGAGTGAGGGCCTCCGAGTTGAAGGGAGAAGGTCGACAAGGCAGGACCAGGCCTGTGCTGACCTTGGCCCCACAAGACTGTGGCCTCCACCCTGGAGAAACCACTTCCCTCTCATCTTCTCCTGCTCAAGAAGCCCCGGAAGCTCCCAGCACTAGCTCCCAGGGAACCCAAACGCCTCGTGCTTCCAAAGGCTTCCATGATCTGCACCCTTCCCCTCAGGTGCCAAACACAGCCTGGTTCTCCTTTCTGAGTGTGAACGAGGAAAGCAGGCCCTATGACCACATGCCCACACCTGGGCACCTGGCGGGGGGAATGTCTCCTCCCCTCTGTTCACTGCTACATCCCTCCAGCGCCCAGATCGGGGCTTGGCACATAGTAGGTGCTTATCAAACACAAAAGAGAAAAGGGAATCCAGGAAATCGGATTTGTTTTCTTCCCTCCATAGACTGGCAGCCATGAGGGGGAGAGACTCAGCCCACATCTTCCTGGATATGAGGATCCACAGACCCACGAACGTGCAGACACACAGACCCACGAACCCACACATCCACCCGCTCGCAGACACTTTCACCCACAGTCCCACAGACCTAAAGGCTCGCAGACCCACACACTCACACATTCACAGAGATCCACGGATGACAGAGAACAGGCCCACAGACCACACGCTCCCAGCCCCCTGGGCGGTCTCTGGGCCCCCAGCAGAGCTACACGCCAGACCCCTGCAGGCAAGAAGGATTGAGGGCACTAGCCAAGAGCACCTCCTGGGAACTTGCGGGAAGAAAAGGCTCTGCAGAAAAGAACCAGAGGGTGGGGAGAGGTCAGAAAGGAGCAAGGGGAAGGGCGGACCAAAGGAAGCGGGGAGCTAGAAGAGGAGAGGGGATGGGGAAGAAGGGAGAAGAGCCATGCACCCCCTGTTGCCCCCACCCAGACCAGCAGCCTCTCTTTCCAGACATAGTTTTGAGCACACTGACTGGGCATCCAGTGAACAAGGTGGCCCAGGAGGAAACGGGCACGAACCAAGGAGCCTCACGAGAGCCTGTTGTTACCTTGTGTGCCTTCAGAAGCTGCCGGGGGCGGGAGCCCCTCGAGCGTGGGGGTGGGACAGAGCGGGCCCCAGAAGCAGACTTTACCGAGGAGCCCCACTTGGGGCACAGGGTGAGGGGGCAGAGACGGCAGTGGAGGGGGACAGGGGGAGGTGAGCCGGAGGCAACCCCCCCCCCCCCCCGCTGCGGTTTCGGGATGTGGATCTGGGTCCAGGACCCCCGGGAGGCTGCGGTCACATGCCAGTCCCTGAAACTGCTCCCAGCTTGGCTGAGGGGCAGGCTTGTCTGGAGCCAGCACCAGGGAGAGGGAGGGGAGGGAGGGGGTTCTGGCAGCTACCTCCGCCCCCACCTCCCCACCCAAGGTCAAGGGGAGTCAGGGCATAGAGAACTGCTGCATGGTGCCCCCTGGTGGGCCTAGAAGATGCCCTCTTGGAAGCACCTGGAACAGAGGTGGAGGGAAAGGGAGTGGAGGACCTCCATCAAAGCAACCGGGAGAGATCTTCAGCCAGGCTGGCCGCCCCTCCCCCAAGCTGCCCCCCACGGAGCTCCAGAGGCAGCCCTGGGCAGCTCTGAGCAGCCAGGCAGGGAGCCCAGAGGTCCTGGAGTGGTACCCAGGCCCCCGGGGGTGGGGGTGCTGGGGGGCAGGGCGAGTTTGGCGCCAGCCAGCTTAGCACTCCCTTGGGATGGGGCTCTTCCCTTTGCTCCCCCAAACTGCAGCCCAGAATCGTCCCAGCTCAGTGCCACCTGCCCTGTCACCCTCTGGGTCCTTCCCATCTGGGCTCAGCATGGATGGTGAAGGAGGGAAGGGGACAGGGAGGTCTCTAGATGCCCCAGCCCAGTCCCCATCCAATGCCCAGGGGCCTGGAGCCTGAACAGAAAGTTTGTCCTGAAGGGTGGACAAGAGTTTCCAGGGCCAGTCCTGGGGGCTGAGGGGAGACACTGATCTGAGTGGTGGTCTGACAGCATGGACAGGGCCTGAACAGCAAACAAGCAGCCCAGCTCCTCAGCCAGACCCTTTCCCATGGGCCCCGGCCCACGGACCCACAGCTCCATCTGCACAGCACCCTGGCCCGAGACAGGGCCAGTATCTGCTGGGCAGCAAGAGACAGCAGGACTGGCCGGGTCCTTGGTCAGACCATTCTGAGCACCCCAGCCCCTAGGATGCCGTCACACGGCGTGTCGACATGTCAGACCTGATCACACCCCACAGCAGATGCAAGCAAGCTTCCTCTTGCTTTCTCTCTCACACACACACACACACACACAAACACACACACACACACACATATGCACACACCTGGCCCCAGACCACAGACTCCCAGGGCCAGAATACAGCTCCGAGGTGTCTCCAGAGGCCAACCTTATTCACGGCTCCAGAGCCCCCAGGACCCTGAAGGGAAAGAAAGACACACGCAGAGCAGCTGACTGACGCCTCAGCCTGGGCCCATCTAAGAGCCCCCTCCCGCCAGGCATCATGCCCTCCCCCCAAGAGGCCTGCCACCCCTCCCAAGGCCTCCTGTCCCCCTACATCCTACACACACACCACCCAGCGCACAATTAAAACCCAGTCATCATAAACACTCATTATATAACCAGCCCCAACCTACTGAGGTTTCCTTTTACCCCCTAGAGTCCCAGCTCCGACCCCCACCTGGCTTCCCACAGGGAGGCTCTGGGCACCCTCGGGGTGCTGACCAAGGAGGGGGCCGGCTCCCACCCCGGCCTCGAGGAAAGTTAAACGCTGCCTGGGATTCCCCCATTCAATCCCCCTGCGGCCGCCCTGCCTCTGCCAACACTCCCAGCTCAGCCCCCTGGACACGGGCACGAGCTCTGGTCCCGCCAGCCGCAGAGCCGCAGCCACGGAGGGACAGCGGGATAGACGGACAGACAGCCTGGGCGCCCCCCCACCAACCCCCGGCCGGCAGCCTGACTTGTTGAATAAATTTCTGCAGCGCTGGCTCAGCCGGCTTCAGCATTGGCACGGAGAGAACTTTCGTGGCCTTGGAGAAAGGACCGGTCAAAGTTTCCCGTCCTTCCTCCCAAGGCACCTACCCCCAAGGCTCGGGGTGAGGGGCCGACCTGATGGGCACGCGCAGGTGGGGGGGCCGGTCCCCAGAAATAAATGAACGCCCCAATAAAGAACACGACGCGCCAAGAAATTGGCAGCGGAGCGGAGCCCTCCCTTGCTTCCACTTCCCTCCCCGCCTCCACCCCCACCCCCACCTACCTTGGCATGGACTTGGCCGGGCCGCGGGGGGGTGGGAGGGGGGGGGTCGTCCACGCTAGAGCTACGGGGGCGACGCGTCCCCCGAAGCCGGAAATCGAGGGGGACCCGCAGCCCCGCCAGGCGCCCCCCGCCAATTCAGGATCAGCTGAGCCCCTGGGGCGCTAGGGGCGGCGGGCGGTGGGCGGCGGGCACAGGGGCCCGGGCCATGGCGCGAGGAGGCGGCGGGCTGGCGGGAGTGTCGCGCGGCTCGGCGGGCGGCGAGAAGCCGGCAGCGCGGACGAGCCGCGGACCGAGCCGGAGTTGGAGCGCGCGGCGGGCGGGCGGGAGCGCGGCGCTCCCGGGCCGGGGCCGGGGCCGGGGCCGGGGGCGGGGGCGCTGCGGGGACTGCGCGGCGGGGCAAGTGCCGGGAGAGGAGCCCGCGCGGGCGGCGGCCCGGGGCGGAGGCGCGGGGTCGGGGCCGCGTTCCTCTCCCGGCTCGGCTGGGCTCGCGCCTCCGGCCCCGGGCTCCAGGCGCGGGGTCTGCGCGCGGCGGGGGCTGCGGAGGAGCCCGAGCGCCCGGCGGTGCGGGGACGTGCGGCGGCGGCGAGACCGAGCCGCGCCGCGTGCGAGGCAAAGCCGTCCTTATACTGACACCAAATGTCTTCGGGGAAAGCTGCAGGCGCGGGACGCTGGAGGGGGGAGGCGTGGAGGCGACAGACAGACCGACGGCGGCGGCTGGTGAGCCCCCTCTTCTCCCGAGAGGACAGGAAGCCGCCCTAGCCTTGAGGCCACCTCCTCAATAATCAGGGTCGTGCCTCGGGGAGGGTCCTATCCCCTCCACAAGGGGGCTGCGTCATGCGTTAAAAAGGGAGGGACCCCATTACTGACCCTCTGCCTGGTTGGCCACGTTACTGTCCGGATTCTAACAGAGACGCTGTGTGAAGGGCGGGGAGAGGGTCCTTGCGGCCCCGGTGAGGGGCTGCCCCGTCTAAGACCACCAGCTTTTCCAAGGTGGAGCCTGGCTTAGAACTCAACTCCAAAGGTTCACTCCACAGCCCAGGCAGCCTCACCTCCCTTCACCCACACCCAGCTTCTTCCCACTCTTCAAGGCTTGGCTGAAAAGCCACCTCCTCCAGGAAGGCTTCCAAGAGGGCTCTCAGGTGGAAAGGAAGCCTCACCCCACCTGCAAATGCCCCAGCCTCACCACTTCCCTCCAGGGAAGCCGGGAGCACAGGACCCTGAGGGGTCAGAACCTCTGCTCAGCTCTCCCACCCCCACTTCATCTCCTTGGAGGCTGGGGGAGCAGGGACACCCTGCTGGGCTGGGGTTGTAGCCAAGGGATACTGAAACCTCCCTTGGAACCACCTGGTCTGCTAAATGGACAGAGAGTTGGAAGAGGATGCCTACAAGCTTGATCCCAGCTCAGCCCCTTTCTGTCGGAGGGCCTTGGGAAACCCCCTGAAGTCTCTGGGCCTCAGGTTCCTCTTCTGTGAAAGGAACACACAGATTCCCCGTAAAAGAATTTAAGTTCATGCTCTGCAGAATGAGAGGTCTAAAAAGGGTTTAGCACCATGCCTGGCACATAGTAGGTGCTCCACAAACATTCATCGCTCCTTACCTTTTCATCTGTCCAGGGAAACCAGACAAACCTTCATCACCAGACCACAGAGCAAGGTCATGTAAGCACACACCAGCCTGGGCGGTGGTGTCTCACAGGCATGGACTGAGCAGGCCAGAAGGCGTCCGCGGGCGGGATGGATTTATTTCAGAACAGAGTGGGCTGCAGATCCGACGTCTCGGGGAAGACCTCATCCAGGGCCAAAGGCTTGCACGGGACCTTAAAGGCACGTGCAGGATTGCGATAAGAGGAGACGAGGTGGGTGGAGAACTGGCATCGAAGAGGGAAAAGGGACATGTGCAAAGACTTGGAGATAGGAAGGAGGTGGCGCGAGCAGGCGCTCCATGCCCTGACCGGCTGAGTGCCCAGCTGGACAGCCCCGGGCTTAGGAGAGTGAAAGAGATCAGACAATGAAGCAGGGAGAAGATGCCAGCTATTGCTCGCTTTCTCTCCAGTCTCCTCTGGCAACGTTTTCATTAAGTTCACAGGCTGGACCCTGAGATAACAGCAGATGGTGAGTTCTCAGGACTGGGGCTTCTCTGTCACAGTCTCCTGAAGTGAGGGCCCAGCTCCCGCTTGCATACCTGGGGTGACGTAGATCTCACCACCTCCTGGGACAGCTCCTTTGTTCTCTGAGCAACTCTGATCATTCAGAGTTTTCAGATTGAAGGAGACATTTGCCCCCCTCCATGATCCCAGTCCCCCGCTTGCATACCTGGGGTGACGTAGATCTCACCACCTCCTGGGACAGCTCCTTTGTTCTCTGAGCAACTCTGATCATTCACGATTCTTTTTCAGATTGAAGGAGACATTTGCCCCCCTCCATGATCCCAGTCCCCTCCCTGTCCCCAGTCCCCTCCCTGTCCTGACAGGATTAACATCCCCCCCCAGCCTCCTTCAAGCGTCCACACTGGCAGGAAGTCGTGCTTTGTGTCCAACCTAAATGCTTTCTGCTTCAGCAAAAAGCTTCATGGTGCATTCCTTCACTCTCTGCCCACCCCACCGCTCAGCATCGGGATGGGTTCTGTGGACATGAAGGGTGCACATGGAGTAAAGGTCATGGAAGCAGTGTGGATGAGGGGTGACCCTCAGACCTGCTGGGGGATGGGATTGCAACTGCAGGTCTCCACAAGAAGCAGGGCTGTACCAGTCCCTCCTGGAGGCCCTCCCTGGCTGCCGGAGCTTCATTTATTCATTATTGCTATTTATATTGCGCTTGGTATTTGCAGAAGGCTGCAGCAGCCACACACACTCATTAGGCCCTATCCTGCCCTGGGAGCAGGGGCCTCCCCAGGCCCCTGCCAGGAGGTAAGTGAGCTGGGCCCTGGCCTGGAGTCCCCTTGTGCACCCACCTGACAGCTGGACCAGGCCCACCATCCCCTTCCCCAGGACAAAATCCAGGCCTTGTTGGGTCCTCACACTCCAGCAGCTGCTGAGCAGAGAAGCCCACACTCCTCTCCATCCCTGAGGAGAACTTTCTAGCAATTGTCATGGCTGCAAGAGTAGGTAACATCTGTCAGTGGGGATAAGCAAGCTGGGACTAAAGGAAGCTGGGGTCAAATTCCTGCCCAAGGACATGAGACAGGTCCCTCCCAGGCCTAAAGATCCTGAGAGCACACAGATTCCAATTTCCTCCGAATCCACACTGATTTATTTCTCAAACACTTACAGAGCATTTATGTGCACCAGCCCCTGGTCTAAGCCCTTGGCAAATATTAATGCATTGAGTCCTTTCCGCAGTCTTGTAAATCGTCACTACTGCGTTGCAGATGAGGAACCACTGGCAGAGAAAAGTTAAGTAACTTGCTCAAGGTCACACAGCTAATCATTTGAATTCAGGGGGCCAGAGTCTGTACTCCTCACTAGGCTCCTGGATTCTAAGACTCAGAAACTCTTAAGAGTCAAGGTTTCAGGGTTCCAAACAGGCAGAGTAACTCCATCCACTAGAGCAGAGAGGGGATGGCCTGTGATACCCTCACGTTGGCCACCCCGTGCCCTTCGAGGACATCCCCTCCAGGGCATGGAGAGGAACTGCTCTCAGTCCAGCTCCCTGGATGCCTAAGAACCAGGCCTTGGGAGCAGCCCACCATGGGAGCAGTTAGAAAATCGACGTCAGAAAACAGACTTCAACATTCCAAGAGATTTTATTAAGCATCTATTGGGTACCAGGCCTGTGCCAGGGCTGCAGAACGTGACGAGATGGAAAGGTCCAGAAATGCTGACTGCGGATGAAACGGGGAGATTTAGAGTTAGTTTCAGAGGGAAGGAGAGCCAAATGCTGGGCCTCCCAGGAGCAGGTGCTTGATGGGTTCAGAGAGGCCAAGGTGGACCCAGAGCCCAGTCTGGAGGATCATGGCTGGATTGGTCAGGGGAGAAGAACTGGAAGTTTCAGAGGGGAACGAGCAGAAAGTGATGGCAGAAGACAGGAGAGGAGAAGGGGAAGTCACAGTGAGGGGGAGCCCCCAGGGAGGAGCCCCCAGACCAGAGGACTTGGATATGCCAGTCCCCTCTCACCACAAGCCCCAGGGGAAGTTGCTAGATGCACACAGGCCTTGTGAGAGTGGGGTTTTCAGTGTGGGGCTGGATTCCCCTTGGAGCTGATGTGCACGAGGCCAGCCCTGGGCAGTCCATCCCCCAACTTGACTAAGCTGATGGAAGCAAAGGTCAGAGCCAGAGGGGCCCAGGAGGACGCTGGCAACCCTCCAGAGTCACTGCAGCCCCAGGAATTCCGCCCAAGCTGGAAGGTGGAGGGGGGAGGTCCAGCCTCTGTACCCAGCTGAGGCACGGCAGCCCCCTCCCCCAGACAGGTGTCCTTCTCTTCTGTTAGCCCACTTAACCTAACAGCAGTCCTCGGTGAGAGGGGTCAGGAAGCTCATTTTACAGATGGCAGAGCTGGGATCCAGAGAAATTAAGTAAATTGCCCAGGGTCACCCAGCTAATGAGCGGCAGAAACAGGATTCTGTGCTAGAGTGAGTGAGTGAGTGTGTGTGTGAGAGAGACAGAGAGAGCATAGAGACCCATCCCCCACTTGCCTGCCCAGGAAGAAGGCTGGAGATGGGCAGAGGGGGAGGAGATAGATCTCAGGACCCCCAGGTTCCTGCCTGGTGGGAAGCCCCAAAAGAAGCCTCTGATGCCCTAGAAGCTTCCTGGCTGGGGCTTGAAGAATCTAGCTTGAGTGCAGATGGACAGGGTGACTTGATGCCCCAGTGGTCTGCAAAGGGCAGAAGTGGGGGTGGGGACCAGGGGGCTAGGAGCACCAGCACCTTTATTTCCGGGTGAACGTCAGAGAAGAGAACCGCAGGGAGGACTGCCCAGACCCCCAGACGACACCAGAAACCCCCCTCACGTCCAGCTGGTGCTTGACCGTGAGCACACCACCGTCTTGGTGCCTCTCGACATGCGGCGTGTATAACAGCAGACAGTAGGTGCTCACTGCTCGCTCAGTGCATTCCTGAATGCCAGCACTCTGAGCGGTCATTCGCACACCCAGGTTACTGATGAGGAAATGAGGTCACAAGAAGATGTGGCACGCGGACAATCATTCCAGGGGGTCATTCAGTGACACTTAGGGACCATCCACCATGTGTGAGGTGTTGGAGGTGTTGCAGCCCAGCAGGGGGACGACCTGACAGGCCTGGTGAAGTGCAGTGGCCCCCCACGAGGAAACCATCTTTTCCCGTGAGGAGGGTCAAAGCAGGCTTCCTGTTGCAGAGAGCCCTGTGAAGTTCTGGAGGGATGATGGGCGGCGGGGGAGGTCATCCCAGGCAGGGGTAAGAGCAGGAGAAAAGGCCTGGGACTCTGAAGGAGCAGAGCTTGTCTTGGGAACAAACGGCCTTGAATGCCAGGTCCTGGGGGTGGGGGGTGAGTCGCGAGTGGCAACATCAGATTTGTGGTGAAGCCTGGACCTGGGTACCTTGTGAGAGCCCGTTGCAGAGGGCAGAACCGGGGTCCAGAGGCCTACAGAGCCTGGGCTGTATTGCTGACCGGAGGGATGGAAGCAGACTCAAGGGATATGCTGGAGGCAGAGGGACAGGACTTGGGGAAGCTGAGGAAGAAGGGCTCTGGTTTCTGGCGTTCCCCAGGTGGGTGGTGGTGCCCAATATCTCCCCCAGCAGAGCCCCCAGGGCTGCTCCCAGCAAGACAGGCACTGGGATGGGAGTGAGACGGGCACAGATGGGCCCAGGAGACAGAGAGGAGAGGAGGAGATGAAGGACCTGGGGAGAGAGGGGTGGAGGGAGAGACAGGAGACATGGGGGAGCCGGAGGGGAGAGCAAAGGAGGAACCGGGGAAAGCAGCTTCTGCTGTCTTTTCTCTGTCTCTGTCCCTCTGTCTGTCCCTGTCTCTCTGTCTCTGTCCTTCTGTCTCTCTGTCTCTGTCTCTGTCCCTCTGTCTCTCTGTCCCTCTGTCTGTCCATCTGTCTCTCTGTCTCTGTCTCCGTCTCTCTGTCTCCGTCTCTCTGTCTCCATCTCTCTGTCTCTGTCTCTCTGTCTCTGTCTCTCTGTCTCTGTCTGTCTCTATTTGTCTCTGTCCCTCTGTCTATCTGTCTCCGTCTCTCTGTCTCTGTCTGTCTCTGTCCCTCTGTCTGTCCCTCTGTCCCTCTATCTCTCTGTCTCTGTCCCTCTGTCTGTCCCTCTGTCTCTCTGTCTCTTTCCCTCTGTCTCCGTCTGTCTCTCTGTCTCGGTCTCTCCGTCTTTCTCCGTTCTCCTGCTCCTATTTTCCGGCTCCCTCCTCCTCAGCTGTCTCTCTGTCTTCCCCTCTCAGGCTCTGCCCATCTTTCTTCTCTGCACCCCACCCTCCGTCCCCTCTTCCCCAGCATCTCCTCCTCTCCCTAACTCAGGAGGGCTGCTCTCTGTCCTCTCCTCTCTCTAGCCTGTCCCCTCTCCTCCCAGCATCTCCCCCTCTCCCTAACTCAGGAGGGCTGCTCTCTGTCCTCTCCTCTCTCTAGCCTGTCCCCTCTCCCCCAGCATCTCCCCCTCTCTCTAACTCAGGAGGGCTGCTCCCTGTCTTCATCCTCTGTGTGTAAGTCTCCCCCACACGCAAGCTCTCGCTGCCTTTTTGCCTCTGCCCTGCCTGCTGTTTGGAGACCGGATAATAGAGCAGGCCACTCTTCCCTTTATCCTCGGCTGGACAAAGGCTGGCACCCCTGCAGTCAGGCCTCTGGAAAGCCACCTTCAATGCCGCTCTCCAGGAGAGACGGCTGGGGGCTGTCCAGGTAGGAGCAGGGTCCTGGGCTGGAGAGGCTGTTCCAGGTTGGCCTCGGGCCTCCTGGCCTTACAACCTCGGGACCCCTGCTGACTCAGGATGGGCCTTCTGGGGACCATTTCCTCAGCCGCCCAGGATGGCTGAAATTTCTCCTTTCGTTTAAGGTTCTGATCTTTGTTAAAACTGGAACCCACCCCACACCCCTCCACCCACACCCACTCCCATCCCCCACCCCAACCCTTGGCCCTGGGAAGAATCAGGAGCCCACTGCCCCAGCTCTGGGGCCAAGTCTGTATCCATGCCTACTCTGAGCTTTAGAGAGTAATCCCAGTCCTGCCCTCTGTTTGGCCTTGGTCTTGGGGGTTGTGGGGAGGAGATGGAAAACCATGATCAAATGTCTCCACCTAGAGAGTGCCTTTGCACCTTCAAGCCCCGCTCAGCCTCCTCCTCCCATCACACCAGCTGAGTCAGAGGTCCCTCACTCCTTACCCCCTCCCCATCTTGATGGCCTAGCACTCTGTCCTGCCCTGCCAGACCAAGACCCCTGCAGAGAAGGGTAGAACTTGGCATAGAGCAGGTGGCAGCAAGAATGAATGGCTGAATGAATGAATGAATGATTATCACACAGGAGAGCATGACAGGGCTGCTTTATCTGTTCATCAGCTCCTCTCTGAGCCCCAATTATGTGCCAGGCACATTTCTAGGCCCTGGGGGCACAGCAATGAACAAAATGAAGTCTCTGCCCCCCTCTTGGATCTTATATTGTAGTGAGCAAGTCAGAAAATATTCCCTGTAGCTCGAACGGTAAAGAATCTGCCTACAACGCAGGAGACCCAGGTTCGATCACCGGGTAAGGAAGATCCTCTGGAGTGCAGTCCACTCCAGTGTTCTTGCCTAGAGAATCCCATGGACAGAGGAGCCTGGCAGGCTACAGTCTGTGGGATCGCAAAGAGCTGGACAAGACTGAGCAACTAATGCTGCTACTACTATTACTAAAAATGTGAAATATGTGTGTGCTTAGTCGCCCAGTCGCATCTGACTGAGACCCTGTGGACTGCCATGCCCTCCTCCAGGGGAATCTTTGAAACCCAGGGATCAAACCCAGGACTCCCATATTACAGGTTGATTCTCTACCATCTGAGCCACAAGAGAAGCCCAAGAATACTGGAACGGTAGACCATCCCTTCTCCAGGGGATCTTCCCAACCCAGGAATTGAACCAGAGTCTCCTGCATTGCAGGCGGATTCTTTACCAGCTGAGCTTCCAGGGAGGCATAGTACACCAGATATGATCAGCCTACATGTCGTGTGTTGTGCTGAGTTGATCAGTAGTTTCTGACTCTTTGCGACCCCATGGACTATATAGTCTGCCAGGCTCCTCCATCCACTGAATTTTCCAGGCAAAGAAAAATAAAGCAAGATGGACAGTGAGGACAGAGGGGTCATTTAAAGTGAGGTAGTGATCTGACTCAGATCCTAAAAGATCTCCCTAAAGACTTCCCTGGTGGTCCAGTGATTAAGAATCCACCTTGTGATGCAGGGGACATGGGTTCGATCCCTGGTCAGGGAACTAAGATCCCACATATTGTGGAGAAACTAAGCCCACGCAGCACAACTAGAGTCTACAAAAGATCTCTCACGATGCAAAGATACCACTCCCTGCAACTAAGACCTGAAGCAGCCAAATAAATTAATATTTTTTAAAAAGGGTCACCCTGGCTGCTGCATGGTGACCAGACTGGGAGGGGCACTGCTTACCCGTCTCGATGCGCTCTAGGGCCAGAGGACTGATGCTTTCTCAGCAGGTTCCTTGATCCCTGATGCAAATGGCCCCTGACATCGGGGCCCACCTGCCCAGCTGAAGGCCCAGGCTCCTACTTCTCCCTCTGGGTGAGCAGAGCCTGGGGCTCAAGCTGTCCCACTTTATCTCTGCCCCTCCCATCCACCTCTCATCTTCCATTCTCTTCCACCATCCCCAGGACACACACATCTCCTTTCACAAAATGCTTCTCGGGATCCCTCCATCAAGGGCAGAGACATAGACCATGGTGGGGGTGTTAGAGGGCTCACAGCGGGATGGAGGACGCAGATACACACCCTTGGCGGAGATCTGGGAGGCTTCCTGCAGACAGTGGCTTTCAAGATGCATCTTGAAGGTGAGAGTAGCCATCCACGGATTAAGATGGGGGATACTTCTAGTGGGAGGACCCAGCCTCCAATTCTTCGAACATCAAATTATAAACACACAGTTGGGGAAGCAACATGAACCAACCCATTGAAGCAGAAAAGCTCACACCTGATGGAGGGGCATCAGGTGCTCTGGTGACCAGCGTGTCCTCACCAACTCCACACCCAGGAATTCCCTTGGTCCCCACCTCCAGCCTCATAGGGTGAGCAGGGATCATGTTCCTCTGGCAGATGCAGAAGCAAGGACCAGAGAGGCCAATAGACTGACTCAAGGTCACCCAGCAGAAAGTGACAGAGCCAAAAAGCCCCAGCTTGGGTCCACTCTCTAGATAGCCTAGAGCCTGCAACCACCCTGCTCCAAGTCCTTAGGGCATCTGGCAATCTTATGCACCCCAAGCCTCTGTGTAAAACTGGGAAGGGGTTCTCCACTGCTTTCCCTTCCAGGGCATAGAGCTGCACCCCTCAAAGGAGAAGAAATACACAGAGACACACAATCCCCTCACTCCTGGGTGTACACAGAACCACAAACACCATAGACAGCCCCACATATACACCCAGACAGAATTTTTATTGAATACATCCTCACAGCAAGACACAAATTCACACAGATACATTCACACTCCCTCTCAAGTACACACAGCCACTTGAGCGTTACTGTTATTAGGTTCACACAAACACAAGAGCAAAAAATACCCTTTCTCAGATGCACTCGTGAAGGCAGAAAGACAGAGTTAAGTGTTAGAGAGACAGAGGGAAAAGGATGAGAAAGAGGAGGAAGGTGGAAAAATCGAGGGAGGGGGAGAGAGTGAGGGAATGGGCAGATCAGGGAAAGGTGGGGGGGGGAGTTCAGAGCATCCAAGAGGAAAGAGGTTTAGGGAGAAAGAGAGGAGAGGAGAGGGGAAAGATGGGGAGGAAAAGATAAGGAGGCAGTAAGGGACGGAGAGTGAAGAAGGGAAAGAGAGGGAGAGGGAGCCTGTGATTGGAGCCTAACTTTAGCTGCAGAAGCACAGATGACTCACACTTGGGGGGAGCGTTGGGTTGGCTCCAGGCTTCTGTTTATATACCTCGATGAGCTAAATATACAGGCTAAGGGGTTCTTCTGTTCTGGTCCAGCAGCTCCTCTGCGTTCTTCCTCCCGCCCTCGCCTCCCCTCCCCAGCACACACACACACACACACACACACACACACACTCAGAGTCCCTGCCTCTCCCTCCCCCAAGCCCACAGAGCCCTGCCTGTGGCCTCCTGTGGCCAACAGCACACATCCTGCCCTTGCCTACAGCTCTCCCCACCAGTGTATTGACTGCCAGGAGTTGACCGTGAGATTTGGCTCCAAGCTCAGAAATAACATGGTCCAAATGGCCCCCTTCTGATGCTAAGAGGTCAGGTGGGAGGGGTTGACACTTGCCCAAGGTCACACGGCATGCAAGGAACTGAGCTTCACCAGAGCCTCTTGTGACAGCCAGGCCAGGATCTCCCACATGAGACAGGGGTGTGGACCTGAGGAGGTGAGCTGAGTGCCTGTGGACAGGCAACCTGAGGCCTGGAGAAGGGAGCGTGGAACCTGCGGGGAGACAGAGCATGAGCAAAGTCCTGCAGAAGGAGGAAGAAATGGAACTGGGGGTGGGGGTGGTGACTGAGGGTCTTGAAAAAATAAAAGAGAATTCCACTGGAAAAAGCATCTCTGGACCCACAGGGAGCTTCTCTGACATCACCACCCCCAACCCAGCCACCTGCACCCCAACTTCCTGAGTTGGCACTCAAGGCCATGCAACCAGTCTTTTTTTTTTTTTTCTTTAAATCATCTTATGTATTTATTTTTGGCTGTGCTGGGTCTTCGTTGCTGTTCGGGCTTTTCTCCAGTTGTGGAGAGTGGGAGCTACTCTCTAGTTGTGGTGTGCGGGCTTCTCTGGCCTCTCTTGTTGTGGAACACGGGCTCTAGGGTGCAGGGGCTTCCATAGCTGCAGCACACAGGCTCAGTAGTTGTGGCGCACGAGGTTAGTTGCCCGGCAGCATGTGGGATCATCCCAGGTCAGGGATCGAACCAGTGTCTTCTGCATTGGCAGATGTATTCTTCACCATTGAGCCACCAGGAAAGCCCTCAACTCGCTCAGTCTTAAGCCTGCAGAATCACTTCCTATAGATCGCAGGCTTTGTCGCTGTCCGTGGTGCTGAACCTCTCAATGCCTCTCCTCAGCCTGGACAGTGTCCATTTCCACCCACACCTCTCCTAGCAGTTCAGCAGGGTTGGGGGAGGAGAGTGGCAGGAAGGAAGCAGGAGACGGAGACAGAGGACAGGGACTGTAAGAGAGGTGACTCCAGCCAAAGATTTTCAAGGAGAGCAATTTCTCCTTTGACATCGTTTTCAAAGAACCACATTGACCAAGAACACCACAGCGAAGATGGCTGACAAGTCGAGAAACCAGAGCAGAGAGAGATGTCTGCTGATCTGGGCGAGTGTTGACACGCACAAATGAATCCAGGCCGGAGGGCGGAAACCGGGCGGGCTGAGAGTAACGTCCTCAGCAGACTTGAACCAAAATGCTTTTAGTGTTCCTGTGTTTTTCTTACCCATCTTGATGAAAAGGTTGTGAGTTTTCACACTGCCATGGAACAAACAGAGCTTTGACTTCCGTTTCCCAGGGTACGTGGCTGTTTCATGTACTCCTGACAGCTCCATCACATTTCTGACAGTTTCGAAAATTTTTGTTTTCCTGTGGGAATGTAACAGAGTGCTAGCCCTCCCTTTCTCCATCACACGCCAGGCTCTGGAGCCTTGTTCCCTGGCACACACCTGCCCCCCAGTGCTTCAGTTACACTCGCCTCCTCCCTCTGCTGTCTCCTGCCTCTAAGGTCTTTACACATGCTGTGACCCTCCCCCACCCCCAACCTGGAGAGCCTTCCCTCCCCCTCTTCTCCTTCTCGGCCCAGCTTCTCTGTCTCCTCCTCTGGACATTGCAGGGCAGGAAATACCACACTCAGTATCCCCGGTAGCCAGCAGAGAACCTGTCATATCCATTTCCTGGGTTTCCCTTCCTTTTAGATGAGTGAGCTGAGCCAAAGAAATGCTTAACTAAATACCCTAAGATTGAGGAGGAGGGGTGCAAATTGACTCCTCTAGAAGGAGAGTGTTGCAGGCGTTTGAAGGAAGAGGTCTCCCAAGTTCTTAGATGGAAATTTACTGCCTACAGCAACCTGAAAAGCAGTTTAACAGAATCCTCCCTCCCTGCTTTGTGTCATTTTGTCATTTTGCAGATGAGAAAACTGCAGCTGAGAGAGGAAGGGCCTTGGTGCAGGGCTGGCCAGGGAGACAGTGGGCAGCCCGAAGCTGCCCCAGACTGTGGGGAGGTCCTTCTGAGTGGGAGCAGGTGGGAAGGGAGCTGGCTCTGTCTCCCAGGTCTCTGGGCCCCAGCCTGGCCACACACATGCCCCCAGGAGAGAATCTAACAGCCTCTGCAGGAAAAATGGCCCTGCCCCCTCTCCACCATCACCACACCTGCCAGAGAATCCTAACCTTCGAATAATGAAGGATTCCTAATTTAATTACATCTTTAATTCATTCAGGTCTCTGAGGAGCTTTAAGTCGCAGAGTCTGAGGGGATGCTCAATAGTTCCCAAGATGGGGGGAGGATTTCCTTCCCTGTTTCAGGGAAGGGAGAAAAAGAGGCCATGGTCCCCTTTTCCTCTGGGACTGTGTGTGGTCCCCACTTTCCCTGCAGGGGATCCCTCCACCAAACTTGGACTTTGGGATAAGCAGGGTGCTAGCAGAGGGTAGGGAGGCAGCTGGTGGAGGAAGCAAGGAGTACTGGGGAAATCCCCATATTTTAAAAGACACAGTGGACTTCCCAGGTGGTCCAATGGTTAAGAATCTGCCTGCCAGTGCAGGGGTCACAGGTTCAATCCCTGGTCCAGGAAGGTTTGACATGCCACAGGGCAACTAAGCTCACACACCAAAACTAGAGAGTAGCCCCCCTCTCGCCGCAACTAAAGAAAACCCTCGAGCAGCAAAGAAGACCCAGAAAGCAGCCAGAAAGAAAGAAAGAAAAGGAAAGAAAGAGTAAGCTCAGGGCTTCCCTAGCGACTCAGTGGTAAAGAATCCACCTGCCAATGCAGGAGACACTGGTTGGATTCCTGATGCAGGAAGATCCCACATGTCATGGCACAACTAAAACCACCAGATCAGATCAGATCAGATCAGTCACTCAGTCGTGTCCGACTCTTTGTGACCCCATGAATCGCAGCACGCCAGGCCTCCCTGTCCATCACCAACTCCCGGAGTTCACTGAGACTCACATCCATCGAGTCAGTGATGCCATCCAGCCATCTCATCCTCTGTCGTCCCCTTCTCCTCTTGCCCCCAATCCCTCCCAGCATCAGAGTCTTCTCCAATGAGTCAACTCTTCGCATGAGGTGGCCAAAGTACTGGAGTTTCAGCTTTAGCATCATTCCTTCCAAAGAAATCCCAGGGCTGATCTCCTTCAGGATGGACTGGTTGGATCTCCTTGCAGTCCAAGGGACTCTCAAGAGTCTTCTCCAACACCACAGTTCAAAAGCATCAATTCTTCAGTGCTCAGCTTTCTTCACAGTCCAACTCTCACGTCTATACATGACTACTGGAAAAACCATAGCCTTGACTAGATGGACCTTTTTGGCAAAGTAATGTCTCTCCTCAGATCAGATCAGTCACTCAGTCGTGTCCGACTCTTTGCGACCCCATGAATCGCAGCACGCCAGGCCTCCCTGTCCATCACCAGCTCCCGGAGGTCACTGAGACTCACATCCATCTAGTCAGTGATGCCATCCAGCCATCTCATCCTCTGTCGTCCCCTTCTCCTCTTGCCCCCAATCCCTCCCAGCATCAGAGTCTTCTCTAATGAGTCAACTAAAACCATATGCCACAACTATTGAGCTTGTACTCTAGAGCCTGGGAGCCCTAAAGCCTGTGCTCAAAGCAAGAGAAGCCACCACAATGAGAAGCCCACACACCACGACTAGAAAGTAGCCCCGGCTTGCCGCAACTAGAGAAAAGCCTGTGCAGCAGTGAGACCCAGCCAGCCAAAAATAAATACATAAAAAGAATTTTAAATCTGCTTTTAAGAAAATGAATAAATAAGCTCACTATTTTAAAGAAATAAAAGCCACAGAGCTCACACACATAGCAGGAAGTTGGTTGTGGACTGCCTGCTTTGTGCTGGAGCATCTTAATCACTGTGATCATTTCTTGAGGGTCTTCTCTTGTCAGGCACTGCATCCGATTTAACCTTTACCTCCCAATATTACCATCTGTGTTTCGCAAAAGAGGAAACCAAGACTCCGAGGAGAGGAGATGACTTATCCAAGACCACCTGGAGGTAAGAAACATAACCAGGACTCAAAGGTGTTCTTTCTGGCTAGAAGCCCCAGCTCACATGTCCTACCTCCACAGGGATCTCCAACACCCACTCACACATTTCTGACAAGGAATCCCAGGGGATATCTAATCCTAGGATGCTGACACTCCAGGAATGAACCTCTTGGAAATGTTTGGGAAATCTTGTGCCCATGTGCAAATTTCATCAACTTATAATAATAGCAAACATTTATACAGTCTCTATTGTGAGTTAGGCGCTGTTTTAAGCACTTTCACATACTACGTCATTTTACCTTCACATCAGCCCTGTGAGATAGGTGCTCAGATTATCACCCCCATTTTACAGATGAGGAGACTGAGGCACTGAGAGACAAGTAACCTGGCTGAAGTTCACATACCTGGAAAGTAAGGCTTATAATCCTGACTCAGGTCAGGAAACAGGCTCAGAAGGAGGCATCTCCCAGAGACTCACGGGAAACGACCTGACTTAAACTCACGCCCAGGTCTGACCTCCCACTCTCAGGCTCTCCACTGCATCGACTAAGTAGGAACCTCCGTTTCCTCATTCATCGAACAGATTAGGTGTGAGGCCCAGAGGTTAACTGGGAAAGCACTCTACAAATGGATAGGCACCAAAAAACAGCTAGGTTCCTAAGGCACTTAGAACGTGTTCATTTAATCCTTATGACAACCTACAGGGTTGACATTATTGTTAAGCAGTTTATGATGGAGCCACCAAAGCACAGAGAGTTTAAGTCATTTGCCTCAGGTCACACAGCCGATACATGGTGGAGCTAAGATTTAAACCCAGGCATCTGACTCCGGAGTCATGCTCTTAACCATCATGTTCTGCTCCCTCCACCTGGGAGCATGAGGGAAAGGGACGGGAAGGGAGCCAGCGACCAGGCCTGGGAGGACACAGGAGGAGGTCATCTGACAGAGAAGAGAGGAAGGCGGAGGCAGAAGAAGGGACAATTCTGGGACCAGACTGGGGTGGAGACACAGCCTAGCCCCACCTCCAGGACCAAGGGGTCTTGTGAGCTATCGGTGTAGAAGCCTAAGCCACGGGTCCCCAGGCACAAAAGGTCTGTATGGGGGGAGAGGGTGTGTTCCCAACCCTGGGGCCAGCAGAGGAGGCAACAGCCACCCTAAAGGCCACAGCTGGACAGGCAAAAGCTGCCCACTCCCCAGGCAGGCCTCCCAGCAACTCCCACCCCAAGCAAGCATATGCAGGCACAAGCCTCGGAACAGATGAGAAGTCATCTCTAGGGTCTGATGACCCTGGGGGCACGTTCCTGGGGGTGGAGAGAAGGCAGAGTCTGAGGTGATTTAGAAGGTTGAATGGACAGGACGGGTGACTCCTCTCAGGTGGGGCAAAGGACAAAGGGAGACTGGCATCCCAGTTTCTGGCTGGAGTGAGACAGAGGGGAGGAGAAGCAGGTTTGGGGGAGGAGAGCAAGCTCCCTTAGGGACAGGTTGAGGCTGAGAGGCCTGTGAGACACACAAGAGCAGAGGACACGCCAGGAGCCCATGGACGCATGAGTCTGGGCCCTAAAGAGAGGCCAGAGTTCACACAGAAGCCACGCAGCCTGAGACGGCTTGGCCAAGGACCAGTGGACTCACCAGCCTCCTTTGATCTGTTTCTCAGGAGAGGAGTTGAGGGAAACTACCAGGACCCTCTGGGGACAAAGAATTGATGCTTTGAACTGCGGTGCTGGAGAAGACTCCTGAGAGTCCCTTGGCAAGGAGACCAAACCAGTCAATCCTAAAGGAAATCAACTCTGACTATTCATTGGAAGGACTGATGCTGAAGCTGAAGCTCCAATACTTTGGCCACCTGATGTGAAGAGTTGACTCATTGGAAAAGACCCTGATGCTGGGAAAGACTGAGGGTAGGAGGAGAAGGAGATGACAGATGATGAGGCGGTTGGATGGTATCCCTGACTCAATGGACATGAATTTGCGCACATCCTGAGAGATGGTGAAGGACAGGGAGGCCTGATATGCTGCAGTCCATGGGGTCGCAAAGAGTCGGACACAACTGAGCGACTGAACGAGAACAACGTGGGACATGTCCTGCCAGTGTCCACCAAGTCAGAACCCCCACAAGGGGCGATCACCCAGCACGGCCTCCCAGACTGAAGCTACAAGTGACAATGTCCTCAGGCTGGGCTTTGCCCCCCTTCCCGGCAATTCCAGACTCAGGACCTCCAGCACAGACGCTGCAGACAGTGCAGGCACCAGGGGCTGACTCAGGTCTGAAGGCCATCCTGCCAGGAAACAGGCTGCCTGCTGAGGAGTGGGCTCCCCGCTCCCTCCTCCCGACCAAGCCTTCCCCCAGCCCGTTCCCCCAACCCCGTCTCCCTGTCCTTGAGTCTGTGGACACCATCTGCACCCCGCCTGCCCCTCTCCCGTCCGGCATCCACACTCACTCTGCTCCCCTCGCTCACTTCTGCCCCAAAGCTCACTCATAAGGAAATCTCAGACAGTCCCTGGCACACAGTAGATGCTCAGTACATATTTTTTACCTAACAAATGGCTTGACACTCATTCATTCATTCATTCAACAAATATCTGCCAGGCACCATTCGAGGGTCTGTGGCTGCTGGCAAGAAGAAGATATAAAGAGTTTCCCAAACAGGCAAAACCTCACAAGAAATGTTAAAGGAATTCCTTTAAAAGGAAAAGAGGAAAAGGCCATAAGTAGGAATACAAAAATTATGCAAGAAAAAAATCTCATGATAAAGGCAAATAAGTAGTAAAGGTGGTAGAGCAACCACTTATAGAGCTAATATGAAGGTCAAAAGATAAAAGCAGAAAATCTACAATGAGTTAGTGAGTGTGAGCGAGTTTGAAGTCGCTCAGTCGTGTCTGACTCTTTGCGATCCCATGGACTGTAGTCCACCAGGCTCCTCTGTCCATGGAATTTTTCAGGCAAGAGTACTAGAATGGGTTGCCATTTCCTTTTCCAGGGATCCCTGGATCCCTGACCCAGGGATCGAACCTGAGTCTCCCGCATTGCAGGCAGACAGTTGGGCATCTGAGCCACCACGGAAGCACCACGATGAGTTAAAGGATACACAAAATTAAAGATGTAAAATATTACATCAAGAACACACCTCACTCTGTAGTAGGGAGGTAGTAAAAATGTAGCACTTTTAGAACGCACTCAAACTTAAGCAACCATCAACTTGGACCGCTGTGTACATAGGTTGTTATATAAAACCTCATGGTAAACACAAACCAAAAATCCATGACACAAAGATAAACAGAAAGGAAGATGAACATAACACTAAAGAAAGTCATCGAATCACAAGGAAAGAGAGCAAGAAGGAAGGAACAGAGAACAAGAAAAACAACCACAGACAATTAACAAAGTGGCAATAAGTGCATTCCTATTACATTTAATAATTAATTTAAGCATAAATGGACTGAAGGTTTCAATCAAAAGACACAGAAAGGAAAAAGGCTTTATAGAAGCCCTGTGGGCCTCACATCACGTTTGAGAGGACAGACAACAAATAAGAATAAGAAGTGGAATAAAATATCTGGTGGTCAGACAGTGGTTAGTGCTGTGGAGTGAACACGGGCGGGGGTGGGGGGCAGGGGCGGCAGGAGGTGTGTGATGGTCATTTGAAGGTCGCAGGGTGGATCACCTATGGATCCATTACTGCCCCACCCCGCCTCAAGGCTTTACAGTCTCCTGAATCCTCACAACTCTAGAAGGTGGTGTCATTTTTTTTTTTTTTTCATTTTGCAGATGAGGAAACCGGCTGGTTCTTGTGTTGCGGTGGGAGGGGTGAGGGATGCCTTAGAAAAATCCCAAGCTGAAAAACCCTTCCAGGCATGGGCAGTCCCACTGGGCTCCCCACCTCCACCCCCAAGGGCCTCATGCTTGGTTAAAGGCTCTGCTCTCAGCTCACCGTCTCCATTATTTTTGAACAAGGGGCGCCACACTTATTTTGCACAGGGATCCACAAATAGCTAGTCCTGCCCTCAGGGAACAAGGACTCTGACAGATGCTCCCTTCTTCCCTTCCGCCCTTCCTCAAGCCTGCCAGCCCTAATCACACCAAGTCAAAGGACACTGTCACCGTCTTCCCCACCAGGCTCCTTGACGGTAGTAGGGTCAGAGCAATTCTTCTCTGTGCCTCCAAAGCCCAGCATGGGGCTAGCAAAAGCAGACCCTTGGGGAGTGTTGGCTGGGTCGGACCAGTGGGGTTGGGATGGAATAAACTGACCCCTCCTGGGGGTCCTTGGTGGAGTCACTGTTGCTCAGTTGCTAAGTCGTGTCCGACTCTTTTCGACCCCATGGACTGCAGCACAATAGGCTTCCCTGTCCTTCACCATCTCCCAGAGTTTGCCCAAACTCATGTCCATCAAGTCAGTGATGCCATCCAACCATCTCATCCTCTGTCTCTCCCTTCTCCTGCCTTCAGTCTTTCCCAGCATCAGGGTCTTTTCCAATGACTCAGCTCTTCGCATCAGGTAGCCAAAGTATTAGAGCTTCAGCTTCAGCTTCAGCATCAGTCCTTCCCATGAATATTCAGGGTTGATGGTTTGATCTCCATGCAGTTCAAGGGACTCTCAAGAGTCTTCTCCAGCACTGCAATTTGAAAGCATCCATTCTTCGGCACTCAGCCTCCTTGGAGGAACTTTTGGCCCAAATTTCTAACTCTGTGTCCTCCTGGGAGATCCTGGGATTCCCCTCTGACCACATTTTGACTCCTGGTCTCAGGGTCCTGACTGGGAGGCAGCCTCTCAAGATACATCCAGTTCCAGGCTCTGGGGTCCAGAGAAGCCCTCATCACCGGCCCTGCCCCCATCACCCATGCCCTCAGCTCCACCTGTGTGCAGTGAAGAGCTTCAGACATTCCACACCTTCTCTTTCCACAGGTTGGCCGAGCCTCTCCTGGGCCGCCAGCAAGGACATGCAGGAGTGGGATGACCCTGCCCCAGCTTCTGACCCTGGTTCCTCACTAAGCTCCCCCATTAGCCATCTCAGGACTCTGGGGTTTCCTCCTCTGCGCTTGAGGAAGCCCCAGAGACCTGGTCGAGGTCTCAGCACACCCAGAGGCCTCAAGCCCCAGCTCCGGGCCTCTTAGTCCTCTGCATGCGTGAAGCCTGAGCCTTCGGGACGGAAGTTTCACCACTGAGCAGACACAGGACCCTGAAGCCATGACAAAGCCTGCTCCTTCTCATTCTGCCTCTGTGCATAGATGATATAGATCATCCTGGAGTCCCGGCCTGACCTCTTGGGGGCTCCTGGGGACGCTCAGGAGGGGAACTGGGAGGTGTATTAGTCAGGATGTGGTAGGCTATGCTATGGTAACAAATTGATCCTGAATCTCAAAGTTACAAAAAACTGTAACAACAATAGTTTATTTCTTATGAGTGTCGCAGCTCTACTGGACTGTCCTCTGCCATCCATAGTATATGGTACCAAGGTCGTGGTAGCAAGGAACTACCTTGCTGGAAGGACTTCCCTGGGGGTCCAGTGGTTAAGACTCCGAGCTTCCAATGCAGGGGGCGCAGGTTCGATCCCTGATTAAGGAACTGAGATCCCACATGCCATCCAGGGCAGCCAAAAAAAGGAACAAAGAAAGAAAATGAGCTGGAGATTGCAAGGGGTGCTTTCAAGAGCCAGGCCAGGCCCAGAGTTGTGTCATTTCCTCCACCAACACGCCATCAGCCAGAAATGATTTTCTGACTCCACCCAGGGATCAAAGATGGGGAGCCGCTGTAAACTCCAGCACTGAGCCATCAGGATCGGTAAGGGGGTTGATGCACACTTCCTGGCCTCTCCTGAGAACTGACCCCCACCTTGTTCAATATCTGGCCCCTCTGAGACCAAACCTTCAAGCCCAACCCTTGCTCTTGCAGGGACATGTGATCTTAACCACTTAGCATTAAGAATGCAAAATCAATCATCAGACACATTTTACAGCCACTGTTCCCTGCCCCCCACTGACTTCCCCTTCCAGCACTTAAAATAAGGCCACAGTCACCCACAGGTTCAGAGTCTGAAAGGTCTGCACAGAACAGCCCATGCTCATTCCTTCTCTCTGCCGTCATGATTTGTTTATCAAAATCATGTATACCCTCAGCTATTTCTAAACAGGGTTTCTCAGGAAGCAAAATAAAAGGATTAGAAATCATTTAGGGAACAAGAGTGAGCTAGATAGATCAGAAAGCTGAAATGGACACAGTACAGCTGAATAATATGGTAACATAATAGTGTAATCGGTTACATTTATTACTGTTTTACAGTAATAATGCCATCCAATCTGAGCTTCCTAGTAACAGAGGCAAAAAGGGATACAGCTTCTTTCATGTAATCATCCCTTCCGGCTTCTTTCACCAGCTCTCTTTTCCCTTCTCTTTACCCTCCCTGTTTTCAGATTCACTGCGGGTAGAAAGATTCCGCCACCATTTGTTAGGCATCCACATCTCCCTTGCCAGAAAGGAACAGCATAAGGTCAAAGGGCTGCAGTATTCGTATAAGAGTGGCTCCAACTGAAGACCTGAGCATACACAGGACTTGAAGGTCACTCATGCCATTATTTTGGCTCCTGGTTCAGGGATGCAGCAGAAGCTAGAATTCCAGGGCAAGAGACACCTCGGTTTGTCACGGAGCGGGGTCCAAACCACAGCTTCATCAGGTACCCTGGAACTGCATCCGGAGAGCAGACCCTGCTCTCTGAGGTCCTGTACACTTAATCACTGAATCCCCAAGGCGATCCTACAAAAGAGGCCTATAGTGTTATCCCCAGTTCACAGATGGAGAAACTGAGGCCAAGGAGGGAAATGACTTCATCAAGGTTACCCAGCTCCCTTCCCCGAAAGACCCAGCCTTGGGGCGGGAGACCCCCAAGTGGTGCATGAGAGGGAAGAAGAGCCGTTCCAAGCAAACGAAAGTTCAGGAGATGGAGACCGGCTCCCCTCTCCCCTACCCCTCAGATTCCAGTTTCCATGACAACAGGTCCTCCTTTCAGGGTGTTTGTGGAAATTTGCATTTTAATAGAGATGTAATTAGAATTAAAAAGCTGAGGCTGGAAGGGATGACACCCTTCCTGGCCACTTGGGACCTGAACCATCCTCTACTCCCCACTCTTCGCCTGCCCGCCCCCCAGCCCTATCCTGACACTTTACAGCCAGGCTCCTAGTGTCTGTCCCCACTGCCCAGATTGGCAGCCTGAAGCCTGGAGCAGAGAAGGGACTTATTCAAAATCTCACAGTGAGGTCAGGTCCCCAGAGTCTGCACTGCCTAAGGACCCCCCCATCTGACAAGAGGAAGGGGTGCTGGCTCGATGAGGGCCCCTCAGGTCCTCCCTTAACTCTTCCAAGCTCACTTTTCCTCTCCCTGTAATCTCACAACATCTCAGTGACCCTGGGAACCTGGCAGGTCTCTGGGGCCGGGGCAGGGGGTGGGAACCCTCCCATCTCACCCCAGAGGGAACTGCGGCCCAAGGGATTTGCGGAGGACAGGCTGAGTCCATAAAAAGATCCCACCTTTGGGACTTGCTTGGCAGTCCAGTGGTCAAGACTTCACCTTCCAGTGCAGGGGGTTGGGTTTGATCTCTGATCGGGGAGCTACCCTCCTACTTGCCTCCTGGCCCAAAACCCAAAACATAAAAACAGAAACAGTATTGTAACAAATTCAATACAGACTTTAAAAATGGTCCCCATAAAAAAAAAAAAATCTCATTTTTGACCCCCACCCAGAGTCACTATCTGACCCCAGAGCTCCATGGAGAATTTCTAGCAGGGTGACAAAGGCTGCATTTGGACACAAGCCTGCTGACTCCAGGCTCTTGAACAGCACTCTCCCCGTGTGATCACAAGAGCATGGAGGTCCAGCAGCTACACAGACACACAGATCACACTCACGGTCATGGACAGAGGTCCCAGGGCACTCTGCCGGTCCTTCATTTTCAAACACATAGTGCTTAAACTCTGTACCCAATGTGCTATTCCAAGTATTAACATTTTGCACTCGTTCCCCACAGCCACCCCAGAAGGCAGGGACCATTATTATAATGAACACACAGATGAGGAAACCAAGGCACAGAGAGGTTATGTGACTTGCCCAAGGTCACACAGCTAGTGAAGGAAGAAGCCCGAATCCAAACGTACACAGCCTGGCTCCAGAACCCATGTTCCCCTCCAGACCTCAGGACTCTGGAGCCGGGAGCTCTGGGAGCCGCCCCCCACCCCCACCCCTCAGCCCTGGGAGGAGGGCCGGACAATATTTCTCAAAGCCCAATTGACAGAGGAGGAAACAGGCCTGCACAAGGAAGGCAGCCTACTTTGGGGCACACGGCAGTGTGAGCCCAGAGCCTCTGCACCAGCCCCAGCCCTGCCCACCTGCCAACCCCTCCCTCGGCCCACAGGGCCCTCTCCTACCCATGGGGGCTGCGGATGAGTGACTGCCTGGTGACAGCCTGGTCAGGAGGAGATGAGACAGGAGACACAAGCATCACCTTTCAGAAAAGAAAGCTCCAGAGACCCTGAGAGGGAGGCGATGAGACCAGAGGCCAAAAAGAGCCCATTCTCCGTCCATTTAGAACCAGACAGTGCAGAAATGGATTTTCTCTTGAGCACTCTTGTGAACACACTTCAAAGCCACTGATGGCAGGAGCAGGAGGTGAGAGGGAGGGAGGCAGAGAGGCCAGGCAGCAGAGGGAAGGGAGAGGGCCAGCACACGGGGCTCGGAGACGCACAATCACCAGTCGGAAAAGGCAATTGGAAATTCCATTTGGGTTTTCAGTTTGAAAGTGGAGAGAGGCTGGGGGCTTGGGGTGCGGGTGAGGGGACAGTGCAGTGACTGAGGAAGAGACAGAGAGGACTCGGGGATAGGGAGAAAAGGAGGGAGACATGGAGAGACAGAGTCAGAGATAAAGGCGAGGAGATAAAGAGACACACAAAGAGGGGGAGGTAAAAGCAAGTCGCCAGATTCCGGGTGCTCCCCAACACACAAGTCAGAACGGCCGCACGGGGACTTGCCCGCTGGCCCAGTGGCCAACCCCTCCTCCCAGTGCAGGGGGCCCGGGTTTCACCCCTGGACAGGGAACTGGATCCCACATCCAGTTCCTGGACAGTGGAAACTAGATCTGCTGCAACTGAAGATCCCACAGGCCACATCTAAGACTCAGCACAGCCAAATAATGTTTTTAAAAAAAAAAGAAAGAGATTTCAAAATGGCCTCATACACACACTCACACGTGCTCTTGATCAGGACTCAGAGTTGTGGGTCTTAGTCCTCCCCCTGCTTTTGAAATACTCTGTGACTCTGCAGAAGATCCTGCCTCCCTCTGAGCCTTGAGGTTCCCCACCCACAGGCCCAGTGAGGTTAAGTTGGCTCCAGAAAGGCCAGGAAGGAGACCAGGATGGGGCACGTGGGCAAAAGGGGCTAAGGAGGCGGCCACGTCACCTGGGTGCTTCTCCTGTGCGGCTAAGGGCCTGGGCTAAGCAGGCACAGAGGGGCACCCAGAGAAGGGTCAGGGCAGGCTGGTAAAGAATCTGCCTGCAATGCAGGAGACCCCAGTTCGACTCCTGGGTTGGAAAGATTCGCTGGAGAAGAGATAGGCTATGCACTGCAGTATTCTTGGGCTTCCTTGGTGGCTCAGCTGGTAAAGAATCTGCCTGCAATCCAAGAGACCAGGGTTCAGTCCCTGGGTAGGGAAGATCCCCTGGAGAAGGGAAAGGCTATCCACTCCAGTATTCTGGCCTGGAGAAGTCCATGGACTATACAGTCCATTGGGGTCACAAAGGGTCGGACACAACTGAGCAACTTTCACTTCACTTCAGGCAGGAGCCCAGTGCTTCCACCAACAGATGAAGAAACAGGCTGAGAGCAGGAAACTAGTGGGAAGTCAGGCAGCCAGGACAGAAACCCAACTGTGAGACCTCAGGACCCCCTGCTTCCCAGGGGCAGGGAGTGAGCAGGAGGGAGCTGCCCTCTTGGAGCTGGACCAAGACAGGCCTGGCACTTCTAAGGTGCCCAATTGCAGGCACCTCGTTCTTGATCAGAGTGGGGCAGACCTGGCTGTAAAATTCACCAGGAACCCTCGTGGGGTACTTTCCTCCCCAGTTTCTAGTCCGGTAATACAAGCTCTATCAGTATGAACTTACTGGCTCCTCACTTTATCAGGGAGCTAAGCCCCATTTAACAGATGAGGAAACTGAGGCACTGTCTGTTAAGGGACTGGGTGAATGCCCCCTTGTCATTTGCACACCTTTCCATAAGAAAGCCTTATCTCCCCACTGGGCAGTCCAACCTGGTGGCTCTGTCTTGGCTTCCCCACCCAGTCTTGGAAGGCCAGGGGGCAGGGACAGCAGGAAGCCAGGGCCATGCAGGGCTGACCACAAAGAGCCAGCCGACTCCAAGGGATGTGCCCACCCCAGGCTCCGGCACCCTAGCCTGGACAGTAGCAAACCAGATTGCAGGGCCGCGCGTTGGGAGAAAGTGGGCCTGCGGCGCCACCTAGTGGCCGGAGTGGCCGCTTGTCGCCTCCGGAGGCCGGCAGAGACGCTACAGGAATCCACTGGTTGTTTGGGACATCGGAATACAAAAAATCCCTCCACGACGACGACCATGTGCTGACCATCCCACGTTGGGAAGAGAAATGGGGTACAGTCAGGCTTTGTCCTTTTCCCTCCTGAAAGGCAGACTCACTCATCCCACGCTGAGTGGACCTGGACATCTCTGCCTTCCTCTCTCTGATTTACACGTTTATGGAACACTTACATTACGCCAGACTCTATTTCAGGCGCTTGATGTAACAGTGAATAAAGGAAGATGCCTTTCTTTATAGAGTTTACACTGAGGAATGGGTGGGGAAACATTCAATAAACACTGCATGAATGTATCAGTTAAGTTCAGTCGCTCAGTGGTGTCTGACTCTTTGCGACCCCATGGATCGCAGCACGTCAGGCTTCCCTGTTCATCACCAACTCACGAAACTTACTCAGACTTATGTCCAACGAGTCAGTGATGCCATCCAACCATCTCATCCTCTGTCATCCCCTTCTCCTCCCGCCTTCAATCTTTCCCAGCATCAGGGTCTTTTCCAATGAGTCAGTTCTTCACAGATCAGATCAGATCAGATCAGTCGCTCAGTCGTGTCCGACTCTTTGCGACCCCATGAACTGCAGCACGCCAGGCCTCCCTATCCATCACCAGCTCTCGGAGGTCACCCAGACTCACATCCGTCGAGTCAGTGATGCCATCCAGCCATCTCATCCTCTGTCGTCCCCTTCTCCTCCTGCCCTTAATCCCTCCCAGCATCAGAGTCTTCTCCAATGAGTCAACACTTCACATGAGGTGGCCAAAATACTGGAGTTTCAGCTTTAGCATCATTCCTTCCAAAGAAATCCCAGGGCTGATCTCCTTCAGAATGGACCGGTTGGATCTCCTTGCAGTCCAAGGGACTCTCAAGAGTCTTCTCCAACACCACAGTTCAAAAGCATCAATTCTTCGGTGCTCAGCCTTCTTCACAGTCCAGCTCTCATATCCATACATGACCACAGGAAACACCATAGCCTTGACTAGGTGAACCTTTGTTGGCAAAGTAATGTCTCTGCTTTTGAATATGCTATCTAGGTTGGTCATAACTTTCCTTCCAAGGAGTAAGTGTCTTTTAATTTCATGGCTGCAGTCTGCAGTGATTTTGGAGCCCAGAAAAATAAAGTCTGACACTGTTTCCACTGTTTCTCCCTCTATTTCCCATGTAGTGATGGGACCAGATGCCATGATCTTCGTTTTCTGAATGTTGAGCTTTAAGCCAACCTTTTCACTCTCCACTTTCACTTTCATCAAGAGGCTTTTTAGTTCCTCTTCACTTTCTGCCATAAGGGTGGTATCATCTGCATATCTGAGGTTATTGATATTTCTCCCGGCAATCTTGATTCCAGCTTGTGTTTCCTCCTACTCCTTTTCCTATTTGGAACCAGTCTGTTGTTCCATGACCAGTTCTAACTGTTGCTTCCTGACCTGCATACAGATTTCTCAAGAGGCAGATCAGGTGGTCTGGTATTCCCATTTCTCTCAGAATTTTCCACAGTTTAATGTGATCTACACAGTCAAAAGCTTTGGCATAGTCAATAAAGCAGAAATAGATGTTTTTCTGGAACTCTCTTGCTTTTTCGGTGATCCAGCGGATGTTGGCAATTTGATCTCTGGTTCCTCTGCCTTTTCTAAATCCAGCTTGAACATCAGGAAGTTCACGGTTCACATACTGCTGAAGCCTGGCTTGGAGAATTTTGAGCATTACTTTACTAGCGTGTGAGATGAGTGCAATTGTGCGGTAGTTTGAGCACTCTTTGGTATTGCCTTTCTTTGGGATTGGGATCTTCACATCAGGTGGCCAAACTGATGCTGAGTTTCAGCTTCAGTATCAGTCCTTCCAATGAATATATAATAACAGAAATAAGAAAATCTGGTCATTTCAGAAGCAGGAAAAAAGAGCCTGTCTGACAACATCACTGGAATGCTGGTACCCCCCCCCCCCCACCAAGCCCTCAGGGCAAATCTGTGGCCCTTATGTCAATGAAACCACCCAGCCCTCTGCTCCTCCAGGGCCACACCTGTCCCAAGGGACATGCCCCCACTACAGGGTCCTCCTGCCCCAGACACTCCCTTCCCACACTGTCAGCTCTTCTCCAGAGGCCTCCTGACCCACACCACATCTTGGGTGGTTGGCACAGGCCAGCAATGCATAAATGCTCCGGCCGGATGGTCTTTCTTTATTCCCAGCTCTGACACCACCTGTGTGACCCTCTGGGCCATTTGTAAAATAAGGGAAACAGCGGTTTCTACTTCAGAGCGAGGAGGGTGGTATAAGTGAGCCAACAAATGTAAAACACTGAAAACAGCACCTCGAGGTAGTGCTTGTTATTATTAATGTTTGTTTAGGTGTTTCCCTTCTGGACAAGCTGATGGAGGTTAGTAAGGTTCATTCACATAGGAACAACTGAGTCCCCTCCATGTCCTACACTCTACAGTGTCTAGTACACAAAAGGCCCTCAGAACATGTTTGTCCTACGAATTCATTCTCCACTCATTTATTGAGTGCCTTCTGCATGTACTGGGCTAGGAGCGCAGGAGCAGTGAACAAGACAGGGCTCCTCCTCGCAGCAAGAAGAGCACTAATTTCTAAGCCAGGATTTCTCAAACTATCAATATTTTATCTAAGAAACTCTTTGCAACCCCATTGGCTGCAGCCTGCCAGGGTCCTCTGTCCATGGGATCTTCCAAGACAAGACTACTGGAGTGGAACGCTATTTCCTCCTCCGAGGGATTTTCCTGACTCTGGGATCGAACCCGTGGCTCCTGTGTCTCCTGCATTGGCAGGCAGATTCTTTATCACTGAGAGGTAAAGAGGTGGCCCCAGATCCTCTTCCTTCTTAAAAAACTTCAGAATCCCAAAGAGCTTCTGCATACATAACTATCTAATGAGAGTTACCATGTTAGAAACTAGAACAGATACATTTTAAAATATTTATTAATTTAAAATAACAGTATCAAACTCACATATTAACGTAACTGATGTATTTTAATGAAAATGGTTGTATTTTCCAAAACCAAACAAAATAGTTCAAAAAAAACTATTAAAAACTATTTAGAAAAAACTATTAAAACCCACTGATACTGTTTTACGTTTTTGCAAATATCTTTAATATCTGGCTTAATGCAAGACAGCTGGATTCTCACGCCGAACTAAACGTTGCTCCGGTTGAAGTATATGAAAAAATATTTCCAAAAACATAGTCTCCTTTTTCGTAAAAATTGAGAATACTAAGTCCCCTCCCCGGCCTTGCCCACTACGGAGCGGCCAGACCGCAGAGGCTGTATCTACGAGACTGAGCTACTGGTGGGCGGCTTCCGGGAGAAGGTGCCGCCTGTCTCGCAAAGGGTTGCTCGGGTTGCGATTGGACGACAAATGCTTCCTTCAGCGCTTTGGCCCCGCCTCCAGATCCCGCCCCCTTTCCGCCGATTAGTAAACCTCACGCATGCGTTCTAAGGACGGTGGGCACTTCCGTCCGCTCACTGGAACTTTTGCCTCTGGCTCAGGTTTCCGCCGAAACCACCACGGGGGCCAAGGCGGAAGTAGTTGAGACGTGTGGGCAGAACTAAGGGTAGCTATGTCGGCTGCCTTGCTGCGGCGGGGCTTGGAGCTACTGGGGGCTCCTGAGGGTGAGCAAGCTCTGCCCGAGGATGTTCGGCCGGGCGGGAAGGTGGCAGGAGCCCCGAGGGCGCCGAACGATCCAAACCAGTCTTAGCCTCGGTGGGATGGGAACCCTGAGCGCCCTCCGACCCGAGTCCGTTCTTTACAGCCCCCGGCGCCGCTCCAGGACACACCAAACCGAGCCAAGCTCCGATGAAGCGGACCCGGAAGGCGAAGGCGACTCAGGCCCAGAAACTGCGGAACTCCGCCAAGGGAAAGGTGCCCAAGTCGGCGCTGGGTGAGCTTGGGAAGGGGCTGAACGCGCTGCTTCCGGGGGCGGTGCCTTGGAGGAACTGGCGCTGGAGTCAGGGCTTTAAATGTTCCCCAGGCGTTTCTAGACTACCTGCCGTGCGACGGCCGCGGAGCGGGGTCCTGGGAACACAGAGATGAACGAATCACATCGTCCCTACCCTCAAGGTCTACAGTCCTAGTGGGGAGAGAACACTGAGGAGTTTCAAAATCAGCGTTTTGAAACTGATTTTGGGTTTGGGTTGGGTCAGGTTGGGTCTCTGCGATGAGGTTTGTAAGAAAGACTTCTCTGAGGAAGCGACATTTAAGCACAGACCTGATGGAAGTATAAGAATGAGCTGGGGGAAGTATACTGTTGGCATATGTGGAATCAGAGGTTTATTATTAATCTTTGAAATGTTGAAAGAAGGCTGGTCGAGGTGACATAGTAAACGAGGGTCAGAAACTGAGCGTTGAGTACGAGTTAACGCTGCGGGAGCTGTTCTCAACCTCCGACAAATGTTTTCTCATTTGTTCCTCACAACCCTGTGATGTCGGCACTGTCATTACCCGCATTGCTCAGATGCAGAAACAGAGCCCTGCCCAGATGGTACAGGTGGAAACCAGGCAGTGTGTCTCCAGAGCCCTGCTCCCACCTGTCCCTTCAAGCAGAAGGTGCTGTGGCCTCAGCAGCGGTGACAGTGCAGAGACAACAAGAGAGTCCTGCAGCTGGAAGCTGTGTCGATGGTGTCAGTGGTGGACTGGCTGTGAGGATGGAGGGAGCATCTTGAGGGATTTGGCGCCGCTTAATGAGATGTACAGACTTGAAGAGGGACAGGGTGGGCAGGATGGCAGGGTGTTTGGATGTTCTGACCTGTGGCAGGACTTGAGCTCCTAGTGTGTCTTCAAATCCCCAGTGTTAGTTGCTTGGTTATGTCTGACTCTTGCAACCCCATGAGCTGTAGCCCGCCAGGCTCCTGTGTCCATGAGATTTTCCAGTCAAGAAAATGGAGTGGGCTGCCATTTCCTCTTCTAGGGGATCTTACCAAAACCAGGGATCGAACCCAGGGATCGAACCCAGGTCTCCCACATTACAGGCAGATTCTTTAATGTCTTGAGCCACAGGAGAAGCCTCAATTCCCCAGGGCTTGGTGCAATGTAAAGGTGTTCAAGTATCTGTTAAAAGAACTATGAATCTCTAGGAGATAAGACAACAGGAGCAAGTATGAAAGCAGGAAAGTGAGCCTGGGTTGAGCCACAGTGATGCCAGGGCACACCCTCCATCCCCACCCCATCCCACCACCCTGCCATGGCACATGAGTGAGGGGACTCTCAGGGCCAACCTAAAGGACACCTCTGTGGCTGCCACCTTGGTCTGAGCTACACCATCTCTTGCCTGGATTATTACAAAAACGTGCTAATTGGTCTCCTTCTTCCCCCTCCCCAGTCATCTGGTTCTCACCATAGCAGCTGAAGTGATCCGTAAAATCCTAAGTCAGACCTGTCTCTACCCTGCCTCTCACCCTCCAGGGGCTCGCATCGGCCTGGTGAGAGCCTGAGTTCTTCCCATGCCTCCATGCCTGCTGAGGGCCCCCTGTGATCTGCCCGCTCCCAGCTTCCAACCCTCAGATTCTCCCCTCCCCGTCCTTCAAGCACATTAGTCACACTTCTGCCTCGGAGCCTTTGCACTGACTGTTCCCTCTATCCAGAATGCTCTTCCGCCCAGTTTAATGCTCTTTTCCTCCAGTCTTTGCTCAGAATTTCTTTCAGTGAATTTCAGGTCTTCCCAGAGCCTCCTATTTTTTAGAATTGCCACCTTCCCCCCATCCCCTGCATTCCTCCTTTCTGCTTGCCGTTCTCTTTTTCTCCATAAAACGTTCACCCTCTAAACTACTGCTTGCCATGTTTACCATCTCTTTTCCTTTGGAATGGAAGCTCCACGAGGGCAGGACTTTTGGTCTGTTCTGTTTCTGGCTCTGTGCTCTTGCACCTAGAACAGTGCCTGACACACAGTAAACGCCCAGGACACATTTGTTGAATAAATCACTTGAGCAGCTGGAACCACGGGGGACTCTGAGCAGAATTTGTGTGGAGTGTGGTTTTGACACAAGAAGCCAGCCTGTTGCAGTGACGTGGGGAATGGATGATGGGGCCTTCAGCAGGGCTAGGGGGCAGGGGTGAAGTGGGGAGATGTCAGAAGGGACCCCAGAAGGCTTCCAGGGAGTGAATCTGGAATGATACCACCCTCCCTGCCTCCACAGCTGAGTTCCGGAAGAGAGAGTGTCGAGGTTACCTTGGAGTAAACCTGAGGTTTATGACCAGTGCAAGAAGCACAGTGGACGAATCCGTCACCCGGCAGGTTCGTCAGGGGGATGGGCTGTGGGAAGTGGGGGTAAAAGCTGAGGCTGTCCCGGGGATCTGTGGGAGTCTCAGCCCTGAGCCTAGGGTGGGGGGTGGGCCCCCTCCAGGCTCCCGAGAGCTGGACATACTGCTGTGCAGTCAGAGGGCTGACAGCATAACAGGGGAGGTGGGAGCCCGGCCTCACTCCCCTGCTACCCCTCTGGGCCTCAGTTGGCTCCTCTGTGAATGGAAACAATGTGCCCTCCCCCTCCCCAGACGTGGTGAGGGCTGGGGGAGAGGGCAGCCCTTGAGCGGCTGCGCCAGGCTGTGGAGCTCCATGTGGTGGAGTCACCACCCAGGGCTCCTGACCGCCACACGCCCCCAGATTGTGCGACAGAACCGGGGCCGCAAGGCCTGTGACCGGCCTGTGACCAAGACGAAGAAGAAGAAGAAGAAGGCCGAGGGCACCGTGTTCACCGAGGAAGACTTCCAGAAGTTCCAGCAGGAGTATTTCGGCAGCTAGGCTCCCAGGAGCGCACAGCATCCTCTGACCTCTCAGCCCCAGGTGGGGAACCCCTGGGGGAGCTGGCGAGCAGGAAGCCCACAGGAGGACCTTCGCTCAGACTTGAGCTGACATTTCCAGGCTCAGGAGGTGCCACCTGCCTGCCAGGAAGAAACCTTTCCGATTGTTTGCTTTAGCCCAGGAAGGGCCTCTGGGCTATTTGCTGTGGAGAGGCTGGTCACTGGGCCCTTGGGGACCACACCTCTGATAGGAGGAGGGCCACTGGGGGGGCTTCGGGTTCTAATAAATGTGGTCCATGGCCTGTGTACTGCTCTAACAGGGTGTTTCCCGTTGTCTCCCCCGGTACCGAGGAGCCTCCACCACCACCCTCCCACCCCTCCAGCTGCCTCTTAGGCTCCAGGTGAGAAGTCCTTGGGCCCAGCCCCAGTGCAGGCGCCAGCGGAGAGCAGTTCACAGCCTCCATGAGCCTCCTCCCCCTGGCGGGCAGCCATGGCTGAGAAGGCAGCTTTTGAGGCAAAAATAGCACCCACAGCTGCTGGAGGCTCATTCCAGGGAAGCCGACACCAGGGTCTGAGGGAAGGGTCACTGCTGCCTCAGGCCAGTGCCCAGGGCGCGTGCACACACAGTCGGGGGACAGATATCAAAGGCTACTTTTTTTTTTCCTCTTACCTCTGTCACGAGGTGGGAACTAGCCAGGTCAGGGGGAAGGTGGAGGCTGGGCCGCAGCTGGCAGGCGCAGGCACTGCTGAGCAGAATGCCCGAGCGGTGACTGGTGCTGCCCAGTTTGGGCTTCAGTATGGTGTTGATGACAAGTCCTGGCAGCCCCAGGAGTTCCTTCTGAGGACAAGTTGGGGGCCTGGTGGAGAAGGGGCCCTGGCAGCCTTCAGGCTGCTAGTCTGGCTCTTGTAGGGCCTCCACCCACCCATGCCTAAAAAGTTCCTTGGGACATGCATTGTCTGGTGAGAACTTCCGAAGGGCCCCGTGGCTAGCAAGAGTTGGCCCATCCCACCATGGCTTCTTTAGTGCAGGTGGTTTTACCCCTTACACACCCATCTTGGGATGGGGAGCACTTTCCCTGGTTATTAGCCAGCTTTCCATCCTCAATGGGGATACAGAGGATCACAGACCTGCCTGAGTCCAAGTTGGAATCCTTCCTGTCTGCAAGTGGCCGCCATCTGAGTAGAAAGCTGGCTGGCCTTCCAGGAAGTCAAGGTGGGAGGAAAGGAGCTGAGACTCCACATTGGTATTGTGCCAATGTCCTCAGATGGGCTTGTCCAAGAAGGGAGAGGCTGGTGTGCCCTGAGCTCTCCACCATCCTCCCCTCGCAGAGAGGTGGTTGGGTGTGCTTCTTTTTTAAGTAGCTTAGCAAGAAGCTCAGCTGCTCACTGCCTCTCACCAGGAGTTTGTTCTCTGAAGAACACGCTGATCAGGCCCCCTTTCCTAACAAAAGATGCACGTGACAGATCTGATGGGAAAGAAAGGCTCAGGAGCCAAGAAAGAGGACACTGAGTTACCATATTGAGGCCAAGGCTAGAAAGACCAGTTCTCTGAGTGGCTGTGAAGCACGTCTTTGGTGGTTTGGAGCAGCTGGCACATTTGCCTGGAGGAGACCCTAGGGTCACCAACAGAGCCCCAGCCCAGGCTTCCTGTGGCTTCCACATGGGGTGGGCTGCTCCAGCCATCCACTGCCCTGAGCCTCCATCAGTGGAAGGGGCTGCTGAGGTCCTAGCCAGACAGCCACATGGGCACGTGTGGGTGGGAGGCTTACCAGGTTTATGTTGGAGTTGGGTGGGCCATCTCGTGACTTCCTCTAGCAGAGCTGGGGTGGGGCCGTCCTCTTGCACGAAGTTTATTTGTTGGGGTTTCATCCCCACCAAGGCTTTGCCTGAGCTGCTTTCTCAGGTGCTCTCCCCATTCTGTGTCCACAACTTTCCTGGTCCTTCTCTAAGTCACCAAGGCCACACCCTTAGTGTGCTGGAGGAAATTTCTCACCTAGGTCACCAAGTGGCCCAGCCCTGGGTTCAAACAGCTAGCTCTCCCATTCTGAATACCCACTGCTGTAGGACATGGGCACTGTGTTCAGAACAGTGCCTGGTGCCACATTCCCATCACCCTGTGACCCACACTCAGCTACACTGTCCTTCATGATAGTACACTCATCTTCCCTCCACAGGCCCCAAAGGACGTAAGGGAAGAAACCTACCCAGGCTGGGATCATCTCAACAATCCCAAAGAAAATGTCTGCTATATCCTGCTTTAGGGCGTTACCAGCCAGAGTTGCAAGGGCAGCATACCCCAGTGCCCTTCCATGCGGACTCTTCACCGACCCACCCCCGCCAATGCATAGCAGGCCCTCCAGCTGGCCTAGGTGCCAGAGGGAAGCCTGAAAACCAGCCAGCCTTTTGACCCCTCATCCATTTCAGCCATCACTTTAGAGCCCACTTTCTCTAACAGACCCTTATGGGAAGAAGCCTGTACAGAATTAAGATTAGTGAAGCCTCATGGGGTTTTATCTGGGTATTTAATGTTGGCACAAAAACAGGAGTGGTGTTCAAGCTCTTCCACCCTGTAAGAAAGGCTAAATTCCCCAGCCTCACACTCCAGGGTGGTAGAATCAAGTCTATCAGCTCTTGGTTTTCAGCCAAAACCCATCAACCTACTGAAGGGATGTAAACCACTCATTGTCTCAGGTGTCAGTCATCCTGGGGCTTCCCTGGTGGCCCAAAGGTTAAAACTCCTGTTCCTAATGCAGAGGGTCCAGGTTCCATCCCTACTCAGGGATAAGACCTAGCACAGCATTTATTTAAAAATCTTCACCTATAGCCCAGCCGTTGTCAGGACATTAAAAAAACCTCACTGTGCGTTTAAATACTGACAACCAATCCCACAGCAATTGAGACTTTAGGGGGATTCATCAGGACTCTTACCAGAGGCCACACACCAGACTGTGCAGTAGTTACTTTCACTACAAAATAATTTATTAAAACACAGCTTCAGCCTCCTATATACAAGCGCACATACTCCTGACTACCCTAACTAGGGGACCCTTTTCTTCTCCCGTGCTTTGCGAACCTCTTCTATCAGATCTTTAAGATACTGGATCTCCTTGGCCAAGGAATCTGCCTTCTCTTTCAGAGCCTCGTTCTTTTTTTCTAGCTCTTTGCATTCACCAGTGAGGGCTTCCTGTTCTGCCCTCTTCTTCTGGCGGTACCTAGTGGCTGCTGTCTTGTTCTGCTCCATTTTCTTCAGCTTCTTGTCTAGCTTCTCACCCTTGACTTTTGCTGCTACCATCTTCTCTCCAGGCGGGTCATAGGGTTTGGGGCGGGAAGAGCCACAGAGGGCACCTGGAGATAGCAGGCTCTTATTTGGAGAGCCCCTGGAGGTGGAGGGGCTGTCCTGCGGAGAGCCTAGAGAGGAGTCAGGGCTCATACAGATGCCACTATCATTATCTGAGGGGGCATCCTCCTCTTTTATGCACTGAGGGATCTCAGTAGTGTAAGTGGTGGAGTCTGGCTTGCTATCTCCTTCAGAGATAACCACTTCACTGCATAGCTCTAAACTAAAGGAATGATCTGGAGTGGAAGACAGGGCCCCTGGGGAAGGGGGAAGAGGTGGGAAAAAAGTGAAGGGGGCACCCTGGTCAATTGTTGGTAAACTTTCTGGAAGATGGCCAATTGGGTTTACTATCTGGGGGGGCTCCTTGTTAGTCTCCTGGACTAGGGGCTCAAAGAGATCACACGTGTCATCCAACGTGGCCAAGAGCTCATCTGGCATGGTTTCCAGGTCTTTACTGAACAGGATATCATTAAAATCAAACTCCTTAAAATCCATTTTCTCCACCATCCAATCTGTCCCGGAGAAAGCATCCTCTGGAAAAGATAAAAAGTTGGAAGAAACTTGAATCAAATGTAGGAGCCCCTATCACCAGATTCCACGAGCAGATTAAAAAAAAAAATCCCTCTTACCCTTGCTGTTGTCTGAGACCAACCAATCCACAGCCAGCCATTCGGAGGAGCCTGCCTTAGCCTTGTCGCAGGAGAACCCATGAGGTTTGAAGTGCTTGGCCACCTCCAGGTTGTCATCTAGGAGACCTAGGCTCTCTTCAGCCCCCAAACCCAACTGGTCGAAGGGGGGGACACGAAGTCCCCCCCGAACACCTCGCTGCTCAGAAAGCTCGTCTCGGCCATGTTGCGAGGTTTTGGTGCTTAATTCGAGGAATGTGCTTAATTCGAAGATGTCTTTGTCGGTTACAGCAAGGCTGCTGCTGAATGCCGTGAAAAGCCTGGATAGTAATTAGAAACCGAGTCCCATTAGAAATCAGCTGGTCCGAGAATTTCATCTTCTCACCCATTAGGCAGGATGGCCAAATGAGAACTCCACTCCGTGTTGAAAACAGGGACGGCCGTGGTTGACACCCCAAGGCCATGGTGTCACCTTTCTATTAGGCCGCACAAGATGGACGCCCGGCCCTTCCCTACCGGCCACAAGAGGAAGTCGCCCCACCCTCGCGTCCTAATCCGGCACCAGGCGCCCGGCCCCGCCCACGCCCCTCCGACTCAAGCCGCGGCCGCCGCCCTGCCCCGCCGCCATCTTTGCTGCCACGTTTCACGGGACGCCAGATGGGACTCCGGTGGGTTCCGGGCAGCCCGGGGCCGACCAGGGCTTCGCTCCGCTGCAAAACGCCGCGGTCTCCCGACACAAGGGCGCCGGCGTTTCGGGGACACCCAAGCAGGAGTCACGCGTCCTGGGCGCTCGTAAAACCGCTTCCCCCTCCGCGACGCCGCCAGGCCTTCGGCCGCGCCCAAGCAGGCGAAAACCCCTCACCGACCCGGGGATCACGGCCAGAGCGGCTCCTCCTTGGTACTTACGCCATGGCTTAAGCCGCTGGGGGGGTTGCCGCTGCAGAGCCTGGTGCTGCTGCCGCCGCTGCAAAGGCCGATGCTGCCGCAGGCACTGCTGCCTCTAATGCGCCATGGTGGCCGCGGACCCTGGGGGAGCGGGAGTAGAGACAGTGCACTTGCTCACAGGGACTACATCTATGGACGGCAGGAAGAAAAAATGGCAGCAACAAGCCGAGCGCGGGTTCTTTATAGACTCTGCCTCTGTGAGGACGCATCACAGACCACATCCTTCCGCCGCAGTCACGTGACGCGCACCTCCCGCCCACGTATTGTCATCTCTCCGACGCCCCGACCGTTTCCAGATCTCCGACTTTTATGTCTAGGGCATATCAGTGAAGAAGGAATTTCTTAAGGTTTTTATTTACGGCTTCAGGAAAAAGGTGCACTTTTTTACAAGGCTTTTAAAATCAAAGAGTCACTCCAGGCCGCCGCCAGAGAGCGCGGAGGGATCCGTACCTCACTTCCGGCGTTGGCCCGAGGGGCGGAGAAAGAAGTCTTTCACCCCAAGAAAGGTTTTTATTGTGAAGTAGACGGTCTCCTGGTTCTCGCGCGAGATAATGGAGGAGAGAGCGCGTCGAGATGATTGGTCAGGCACGGTGAGTCATATATATCTTCAATTTCTATTGGCTCAAGCTCCTGATCTGCGCGGGAAGGGGCGGAGCGGCCGGTGAGGTTCCCGCCGTCTGGCGCTGTCGCCCACTCGCGCCCACTCGCTTTTTTCTGTGGTAACGCTATGCATTGGTTTTCTCAGGCCGGTCCGCCCGGAGCCGGTCTTGATTGCCTGGGGCAGCCCTCACCTAGTGCGTCCCAAATAATGGCGTTAGGTCCCGGCCTTGCAGTCCTTTCCTGCCGTTCTCAGTGAAGCCCCTAACTAGCGACCAGTTTCAGGCCCGAAGATAAAAGGCAAAACGAAGTGCCACTTCGTGTGTGCGTTTTCACAGTGTCGTTTTCATGCAGACACTTCTGAAAAGGTTGGCTGATGACGTCAGTCGAATCGCCTCATCTGTGCCCACCTACCATCAAAGGCCAGCTCCGCGTCCCTACTTTTGACTATAAAAGTCAAGGAGATGCATAATCCTACTGCCCAATGTATTTTTACATAATCCATTTTGCTAAAATATAAATTGCTATTCTGTTATAGGGGGGATTTCTTTCCATTTATGTAGTTTCAATTCCGCTAAGAACAAGGAGAGATTTTATTAAGCTGCTGTCTCTCGTGTAGTTTCAATTATCTCCCACCGCTGTAACTCCTAGGCACAATCGCTTTCCAGCAAGTCTTCCTAACGCCCAATTGCGGTAGTTTGTGTTCAGGATCTCAAGAACCAACTCCCAACACATGTCTGTAGCCTCAATCAAGCTAGCTGTGGGTTTTCTAAGCAACGAGAGACACATCTATTCCACCGTGGATGATGATCATTTTAAATCCACAGACGCAGAATAACTGGATCTAATCGGGTACCTGAGATATTTTCCAGTTGGACCTTTTTTAATGCAGCCTCTTGTCTCCAGCTGTGTATATAATTGGCGAGTTGACTTCTAGGAAGTAGATTTCATCTATAACAGATCTCAACTGACATCCTTTTGAAACTTCTTACTACTACTCTGTGTTTTCGATGGGCTTCCCTGGTGGCTCAGACGGTAAAGCGTCTGCCTCCAATGCGGGAGACCCGGGTTCGATCCCTGGGTCAGGAAGGAAACAGGTAACCCACTCCAGTATTCATGCCTGGAAAATCCCATGGACCGAGGATCCTGGTGGGCTACAATCCATGGGGTTGCAAAGAGTCGGACACGACTGAGCGACGTGTGTGTGTGTGTGTGTGTGTGTGTGTGTGTGCTGTTAAGAGTGGTGAGAAAAGCCCTCCACCACCTCTCAACCCCTTGTCAGGCCCTGTAGAGGTGGAAACCTTGAGTTTTTTGCTTCCATCCACTTAAGTGGGCTCTACAAATATTCCTTTGAGGACTGTGATGTGAAAAATTGGGGAAGCACTGTCCTCCGTGACTACTGATCATTTTATTGACTTGATTCACTTTAGCCTAACAATTTCTTTTCAGTGATAAACTGAGGACTAAAGGGATGAAGCGTTCTTGCCCTGTGAAGGCAGTATGAGGTAGGAGTTGAGAGATTTTTAGGGGCAAACACCCCCAAATTTGGCTCTTCTATTAGTGGAGACGTTTTGGTTGAGTGAGTTATCCTTGCTGAGTCTGTTTCCTGATCTGTAAGATGAGGCTCATGATGAGTATGCTTAGAATGAAGTAAGATAATACATGCAAGCACTGAGCCAAAGCTCCTGGTATCTGATTAAGTGCTGGATAAGTAGTTCATATTACTACTTTTATTAGAACTGAGGTTTTCTGAACCTCCTAAGTCCCCTGTCCCCATCTCCATTACATCATCCTGCTTCCTCAGAGGACTATTATTTACAGAGATGAAATCAACAACTGAACAAGTAGTATAGGCAAAGCATACTAGATGCGGTTTTTCTTTCCCCTTGGGGAATCACAAATATCTCGACATACATTTGGCATCTAGTCTTTCTGTGGAAAGACAGTAAGAACCCCAGGGCCACTACTCAAGTGTTCCAAAGGTGTCACCAAGGACCCCAGGGGACTGGAGGGAGCTGTCAGTGCTTGACAGATGACATATCGATGGCTGAGAATTAAAGTAATCCCGCTCCAGACTGACACTGCAGAGGGGTGGGAGAATAACTCCAGTGGCAGGTCGTCCCATCCTTTCCATTATGGTAACCCAGTTCAAAGTGTCTCCTACCTGCAAATGGAGAACCAGTCCCACTCCTGTAGGAAAATGTTTCATAACACACACACACAAGCCAAAGCTGTTGGAAACTCTTTATTTTCGTCTTCCCATGCTGTAGACAGACAGCACATTCCCTGGCTTTATTTCCTCCCTCAAAGGAGAAAAAGGATAGTAATTGTCTGGGTCTCAGGGCTAAGCTGCTTCTCTCTGGACCTAGCCCAGACAGGATAGAAAGGACTGGTGCGGGATTCCAAACCTATCCTCCAGACATAGTAACCTCTTACTGAAGGGCAGGCAAATGACTGGACGGCAGGTTGTGGGCCTGGCCTCAGGGGTGAAGAAGAGAGAGCATGAGGTGACAGTAATGAAAAGGTAAGCAACGCACTGTACAGTTAGCCCCAGAAGACACACCTCTGGTATTTTGGCCTCTTCCAATCAGCTAAGTGTATCTACGAGGGCTACCGCCTCACAGCTCTTGTCCTGGGTCCTCTTACCTACCATTCTCTTTGGCTTTAAGCTTCAGCTCAAAGGTCAGGGTTCTAACACGTCCTGTGAGAGCAGTTCTTGGCCAGGGTCAGAGTCTCAAAGATGTGCCACAACAGAGCCTCTGGACACATGGCAGGGATCCCCGCTCACACAACCCCACCCCGAACCCTCTCCAGGGCCTCTTGATCCCGAAGCTGATTCCTCATCAAAACCATTTGCGTTCTCAACTTGAGTGAAGTACCAGGGAGCAAAACCAGCCAATCAAGAATATGAACAGGAGGACCACAGGGGCTGAGCCCAGGAGGGAAGATTATGGTCTCACAACACAATTTTTCCAAACATGAGCTTCAGTTATTTATTTGGAAAAAAGGTTACAACCAAGAGTATAAAGTACTTTGTATTGAACTCATGTTTTAGGAAGGGGCAACAGGGAAAACCAAAATACACTTTGGAATTGATTGGGTTTTCGAGATGAGTCTTTTTTCAAGCTTTAAGCTATGTGATTTGTTAACCTAGATGGTGCAAAAAAATTTCCAGATGGAGTAGAAGCAGATGCTGTTACTTCAGGCAAAGGTGAAAGTTACAGAGTAGAAAAGCGGGGAAAGGCCCTACACCTTTCCCCAAAGATGAAAAAAAAAAAAAAAGTGTGTGTGTGTAGGTGTGTGTGTGTGTGGTGGTGGGGGGGGGGTCCCCTCCTCCATCCAAGAATCTCAAAGCACTGAACTTCATTGGGACCTGCCCATCTCAGCAAACCCACCAGGACTAGAGTTAAGAATTCCCACTGCTTCTAGTTCTGAGGACGGCTAAGAGATTCTTCCTTGTGAAATGGCAGGGTTAGGCATTTTGGTCTTGTGAAAACAGGTAAGAGACAGAGCTGTCTGTAGAAAGGTGCTCGGAGATAAATCACAATTACACTTGGCTTAGATGATTTGGGATCTGGTCTTTAAAGTCTTTTGTTTTTTGAGTCTCCATCCAATGTCTTATATAGAATTTGGTCAGACACACCTGCTTGGGAAAATTCCAGGTTTTCTAATATTCACATGGGGACAACCAGATCCTTTCTCTGAATGAAGAAAAACAAGAAAGAATGCTTTTCAAACACTCGTAGCCCTATCTTTTTCTTCTAATGACAGCAGATGGGTTCATCGGTGCTTGGCTCCAGCCCACAGCCTCTACACCAGTCACCCTGGATGGTACTCAGGCATACAGAGCATTGTAAACTCCCGGTTTGACTCTGATGAACAGCCAAGAGGGAGAACCTCTCTCAGCGTTCTAGGCTGTTGTTTTTCATTGTCTCTCAATGTCTTCATACAGAGGGAACAACTGAACCATTTCAGGGGCCCTTTGCATGTATGTAAGAGAAGAGACAGGAAGACTCTCTAAATATAGCCAATGTTAATCCTACTGCTCAACCTACTAAACCATGACAAAAAAGGGGACAGGAGTCTCTACCTTAAATTCAAAGGGAAGCTAAGGTTTCAATGCTATTTAAAGAGTCATTTCATGTCGCTGTCATTGGAAAGGAATGAGACAGCTGCAGAGAGCTTCACCAGAATTTCATTGATGGAGAGGTAGTAAGAATAAAAATAAGATTTGACGGGAGAACAAAATACTGGATGGGCAGATCAGAAATAGAATTATCATCAGCCTCCTGCCACAAACAGGAAAAAAAAAAACACACAAAACAAGATGCACTGACATTGTATATTAAATATTCCTCCCCACTCTCAGGATACTTTTTACATTGCAATAAATAGTGCAATTTTAGCAGCAGAAAACTAGAAGGAATGTGGGAAGTACCCACCTCCCTCTCATGTGTTCTAGCCATGTGCTCTTCCTGGGTAGCACCAATCTCCCCAAGTGCTAAGTGAGAGACGGGATGGAGGGAGGAGGTCTGTGCATGTCTGCCTGCCCTCTGGTGATGCCTGCAGAGTTCAGCAAACATTCCCTCACGTTCCTACGACACACACTGGGGATCGAAGGGCTGGCCCTTGGACCTGTTCTTGGGCTAAGGCAATATCCGAGAAATGCAGGCCTAAAAGGGAGGAATGTGGTCATTGATGTTCAGCTGCCTGTCAACCTCACGCACTAAGACTGTGTCCTTGAAGGCCTTGTCCTCATTGGCAACACAGCAGGGAGGGGGCAAGAGCAGCCCTTCCGTCCCCGTCTCTGACACCTGCACCCAGCGGCGCCGGATGTGAGCAGCCCCAGGTGAGGCACAGACGTCAGGCACACAGACCCCACTGCCACCTCCAGGTTTGCCCACCTGCACTTTCACCGATGGCCACTGAGAAACAGTCTCTGAATAACTCTGCATCCAGTTTATCATGAGCCCTCACTCCCCTGTGCGGCAGCCAACAGGGTGCCCAGGAGACCTTCTCAGTCCTTCTGGATATGAATTGGTCAAGAGGTGGGGGTGGGCTTCTTTTTTCCAGGAACTTGGGTCAAAGACCAGCTTTTCCACCAGCTTTATCCCCGGAAATCCTAAATACTGTCTGAGCATTCCCTGCAGAGCATTCCCTGCAGAGTTGTGTTTGAAACATGCAATCCTAACCTCAGTGACAGTCAACTGCAAGGCAATATCTTAATTAGGCAGATGCGCTCCAGGAAAAAAGAGCAACAAAGAAGATGTGAACAGGCAGGAAAGACAGAGCAGACACCGAAGAAGGGCAGGCGGCACAGCCAACACGATAGACCTAGGCCAAGATGCAAAATACCAAGTGATCGCCACCGCTCAGGCCAGGGCTCCACCTTCTCAGTTCATTCAGGGAACACTAGCCTGGAGCATGGGGGAGGGGAAGAGTAGGGAGCACAGTGTTTGATAACAGAAATCGAAAGGGAAGGTGAGAAAAGAGGAGACAGAAATGGCATTCTAATCAGCATGAAGTGACCAGGGTGATGACCAGCAAGACAGGAGGCACCTAGGGACCCTGTGAGGCACCAACTATGTAGCCAAGTGTTTCTAACCGAGAATCAGGGGCCTGAGCACCCGACACTTGCTTTGGCCTTCACCTGCCCTACGTCTGCAACAGCACCTCCGGCTCGGATAACGAGCAATAGAGAGTGTATCCCAATTCGTCTATTTCCTCAGGGGTGAGCTCTGCAAATAAGTTCACCTTGGGGTTCAGGACACTGGGCAGAACGCCGGCCTCTAAGTGGCTGATGAGCCCCCTCAAGGCCTGCAGGAAGCGGTCGGCCAGCACGTCCGGGGACCAGTGAGCCTCCTCCTGGGCCAAGTGGAGGATGACGTTGGTGAGCTGGCTGGCAGTGAGGCGGCTCAGGGCCGGAGTGGACTTGCATACGGCCTTGAGGATCTTGAGGCACAGGGAGCGGCAGCCCGAGTCGGCCTGGTCCAGGGCCCGCAGGCGCGCCGTCTCAGCAGGACGCAGGCTCAGCCGCCACAGGTTGTCGTACTGGGCTAGCCGGTGTGGTTTGGCCACCAAGACAGTGTCACCAAGGGTCACTGATGGCAGGAAGTCAATGACAAGGTGCTTGTCTCGCTCATACTGCACTTCCAGAGTCAGGGCCTCTGGGGGCGGGGCTGGTCGAATCACGTAGTCCAAGAGGGACCCGATGGCAGGCCAGTTGATGGAGCCAGCCACTACCTTCTCAAACGTGTCTGCCACCGTCTTTGGAGAAAGGTAGCCCCCTACTACACAGCGGTCCCAGTAACTGCTACCTCGAGGAAAATACTCTGGATTCTCCCGGCGAACTAGAAAGAAGCCAGGGACGTTCATGATGGTGTCCTCCCCAGGGATACACGACCACAGGTTTTGCTCCAACACGAGGGGCACGATGAGTTGGATGTGGTCGGCTGTCACCACCTATTGTAGCAAAATTAAAAAGGGTTTGAGGGACCTTCATCTCCTCAAGAGACAAGTTTCCCCAAACATCGGTCTCACCATCTTGTATCCCCCACCACCACCCCCCGAACCCAGGAAAAAAGGAAACAAAATTCTTGCACATGACCACATCAATTCAGAGTGAGGACTTAAACCCAGGTCTGTTAAGACATTAGAGCCTGTGCTTGTTCCACACACCCCACTGTGTCCGGACTCAGAAGTACATATAACATCCTCCATGCCTTCAAGATCCCAGAAGACAGAAAGCCAGGAAGGAGAAACTGGGACAAGAATAAGGAAGGAGGAAGCCTCTAAAACCTTCCTAGAAGTTTTATGACTGAAAACGAGTTAAAGGCAGGGATCAAATGCTACCACATGTGCAGAATTCAGAAGCAGTAAGACTAATCTTTTTTGGCAAGCCTGGGACACTGATTTTCTGCCCCAATGGCGCTATTGAGAAGCATCATGGTCAGAACCACCCTATCCTTCGTAAGCACCCCCTGGTTACCTGCAGGTCATCGTAGAGGCTGCCACTCAGGTACATGTCCCGAAGTGGCATGTCAGGCAACTTGGCCCGCAGGAAGCTCCGGAGCTCAGCACATATGTCCACAGCAGCTTGCTTGGCCCGAGCCTGCTCGCCGGCAGGAATGGCCGCCCGGTTCCGGTAGTAAGTGAGAAGTTTCTCCTGCAGGGACATGCGGAGTCGTGACTTCTTCAAGTCTACCTGGCCCTTCCTGGCCAATGGCTTGGGCCGGGGTGGGCAGAATGTATCTGCCAAGGCAAGAAAGAGAGGCCTGTGAGCTCATCCCGTGCTTGCTCATCCACAGCCGCCTCAGCCCCAGAGAGGAGAAGGGCTTAGCACAAAAGGCCAGCATGGTGCCTGGCGCGTGTGTCCTTAAGAAACGTGTTGAGGGCAAGAGTAGCACCAAGAGCCCGAGATGAGTCCCAGAGGGAAACAGCCTTCCTCACCTGTGTCGAAGGCAGAGGAGCCTGTGGGAAGGGCCTGCAGGGACCTGCTCAGGCCTGCCTTCATGTCCTTGTTGAGCAGTCGGGGAGAGCCCATCCAGTTTGGTTCTTCCCAGCTCCTTTTCCCTGAATGGCTCAGGCGGGTGGGGCTGGTGGGGGCGCTGATAGCCCTGTCGTACATCTGAAAGAGCAGAGAGGACCCAGCATGTGGACCTTCTTTCCTGCTTCCCACCAGTTCCCCCATATTGAGTTCCACTACTACTTTTCAATAATGTCATTTTATTCTAGATTATGGAATGCTTTGCTCCACACAGAAAAATCTCAGGAAGTACTAAATCATATAAATAAGTAAGAAACACATTTATCCATAATGTCACAACCCAGAAAAAAAAAAAAAACAACTAGGCTCCCCGTCCCTGGGATTCTCCAGGCAAGAATACTGGAGTGGGTTGCCAATTCCTTCTCCAGTGCATGAAAGTGAAAAGTGAAAGTGAAGTCGCTCAGTTGTGTCCGACTCCTAGTGACCCCATGGACTGCAGCCCACCAGGCTCCTCCGTTCATGGGATTTTCCAGGCAAGAGTACTAGAGTGGGGTGCCATTGCCTTTTCCAATCTTCCTCTATATATACCTTAAAAAACTGATTTTTTACTTGTCATTTTTATCACTCCTCATATCACTAAGAATGAATCAGGGCTGAACAATACGGTACAATTTCTGATGATACAACACTGTACCTCAATGCACCGTAATGTCAAACACCGATCCATTTATTTAACAAACACATCACTGAATGGCTACTCTGTGCCAGGCACTGCTCAAGGTGTACAAAATAAAACAGTTTCCCAACCCAATTCCTGCCTTCATGGAGTCTGCAGTCCAGTACAGGGATTCAGATACATAATCAATAAGCAAAAGCAGGCAGATACAGGTGTTAATTAAGAGTAAAGTGGGAAAGGGAAATAGGAAATATATGTGTTGTGAGGGTGCTGCTATTTTAAGTAAGGTGGTCACAAAAAGCTATTTTGGTTATTTGCAATTTAACCCTGGGATAAACTCTTTCTTTGTATTTCCAATGGTTTCTTTATAACAGGATCCTAGAAGCACATTTACTTAATTCTCTTAAGGTCTCATCTAATAATGTCAAATTGCCATGTTACATTGCCATTAGCAGTATCACGGTCTTATTCTGGGTCAGCTCCACTTGGCAGCCTCACCACCTCTCCAATGCCTGGCCTGGGCTGAGTGCACTTACCCGCTTAACTGCCAGCGTAGCGATGCCCAGCATGGCTGCTCCTCCCACCCCCAGCACCAGCCGGGCGTTGGAGAGTACAAAATCGATGGCCGTCCCAATGCCATTGTCATCTTTCTTGCTTTTGCGCTCACCAGAGCCTGCCATCGCGCACCTGAGGACAAAGGCAGAACACAGCTGTCACCACCTGCGACCCTGAGAACAGACCTCCTCCTCCCTCCCGCTTTGGGCCAGTCCAGGGTACTCTTGAGTTCCAGCAAACCAAATCCTCCTGACTCTAGCGCTCCACACTTGAAGGCCAGGAGGGAGGTAGTGTGTACTGGATGTACCTGGATGCAGGCGGAGGGAAGACCACCCCACCCGTCTATTAAGATTACAGAGCACATTAAGCTCACGGTCAACCCTTTCTTGTATTAGAGTGAAAACCCCACCACTAAACCCAATCCTCCGGACCCTTTCCCAACACTATAGTGCAGATAGTGCTTTGATCCTTCGGCCACTGCTTGTGGAAAGTCAGAGAAGAGAAGGTCTAATTTAAGTAGAGGTGGCCCATCTAGTCCCATCACATCATCTCACACACAAGGAGGTGACTTGTTAGAGGTCTCAGAGAAAAGGAATGACAGAGCCACGTGTACAACTCGCGACTCCTAGCATGATGCTTTTCCTCCTCTATCATGTCTACCCTTGCCCAGATCAAACTGTTCCTATTCTGCGAACTTTATGTGAATAACGGTAGCAACGACGACACGGACTGAATACCCTGGCACACGGAGACATAACTACAAGTCCATGTGTGAGGAAGAGCCAAAGAAGAAAAGAACTCTCTGTGGACAGTCCCACTTGACAAATGCTGCTTCTTGGGGAGAGTGCGCAGGGGACCACAAGAAGCTCAGGTGAGCCTGGCTCTGGGGCAGAGAATGAATAAACACCACGGTCGCTGGAGACTGAGCTGCTAACTGGAGAACAAGAAAATCCACCCGTTCACCTGAAAAATGCACTGAAAATGTGGCCCCCCGAGTGGAGTTCACAGGCACAGTGCAGACAAGGCTGACCTCCGTACAGGGTTCACGTGGGTGAGCTCACCTTCGTTCCCTGGCAACAACGGGGTCATCCTGACTGAAGTTCCCGTCATCCCCCAAAAAACCCATTTCCCATGGACTTAAAACCCTGGGCCCAACCCAGATGAAGGATGACAAAGTGGCTCAGATCTGAGCACGGCGCTTCACACTGCTTTCTTCTTCCTCCCGTGTCCTGTATCCCAGGAACTACCTATTAACAGTTATGTACCATTCACCCGTATACCCAGAATGGGAGGAGAGACAAGATCGCTGGCGCACCTTCCAGCGTGAAGTAATTTCGTTCGAATACCCTTATGACCGAGTACTACTCATCTCACACCGCGTGCTTCGTGCCCCCCTCATCAATAAGCAAGGAATATTTCTGACTCTACTTATTTCAGCAGGAGTTGCAGTCAAGCCTTACTTTTTCTCTAACTAGAAATCACCACCTTCGCACTTTTCTGTTCTCTTCTCCACGTTCTGCAGTTAGTAGACGCTTCAGGTTCAAGGACAGGATGAGAGACTTGGCCAAATTAAATACACTTCCACTTCAAATGCTCAGAGCAAGCAAGGCTGAGAAAAGGGAAACTATTTGCAGGTGGGGTCAGGCAGGAACTCTAGCCATCATCGTCCCTCCAGCAGCCACTGAGACAGAGATGGGACATAAATGTCCCCGAGGCAAACTAATACAATCAGGACAGCTGACAGGTAGAGTTCTCCATACAGAATGATGAGCACTGTTTTGTGTGTTTGCTCAGTCGTATCTGGCTCTGCAATCCCACGGACTGTAGCCCGCCAGGCTTCTCTGTCTGTGGAATTCTCTCGGCAAGAATAATGGAGCGGGTTGCCATTTTCTATTCCAACCACTGTTTTATTTCTTTTAAAACAAAAGGCTCTTTAGGGATGTATTTACAATAGGGAGAACCATCTCCTAAATGATCCTTGCATATGATACAGCAGAACAAGAAGGGCCCAGCTCCCCTCTGTGTGGAAGCTGGTAGGAGCCTCTCTGGGCCATTTAGTCCTTGACCCTCTGATGGCTGGTGAGAATGAGGCAGTGAGGTGGCACGACAGAAGAGGCTAAATTTTAGAGTCAGAAATCTTGAGAACCTGCCATTGAGCCCTGACTAAGCCCCTCAGCTATGTAAAGGGGATAATGACGCCTGCATGGCCTAAATCACAGGGCTGTAGTAAGGACAACACAGCTACTAAAATACTGCACGTGAACATTTTATCAACTGTCAAAGGGCTCTACGAACGTGGGCTATCATTAAGTCTTTTACGATTTCCATCCACAGGACAAAGGTCATGTTTCAGAAGGCACTCACCAATCCAGATTGTCCTGTGAGGTCCATTTCACCTTCTGAGATGGAGCCAGGAACGGTCTCTGAAACCGACACTAATGCCATCCTGAGCTTGAGACCAAAACTATTACATTGAGCAGACTTGGGAAAAGGCTTTTCTACACCAGTGCAGTATATTCCCTGCCCCATCCAAGGACCAGGTGGTGCTGATGACCTAGCAACCAGCAAGAGAGAGAGAACACCCACAAGCTCCCCCAGGGAGATCAGAGTTTCTAAAACTGAACTCAACCTGTTCCAGTTGAAACTGCTTATCCACAGTATACCCTCCACTCAGGCCGTGCTCTATTAGCTGGGAGCCAGTGAAGAATAGGAGCTCTGCCTAACAAGGAGGAAGGAACCTGGGTCCTTGCTCAATTAGGAAGGGGCCCTGTGGTTTAGTTTCAGTTTTACAAGATGAAAAAGCTCTGGAGATCTGTTACATCATAAGATGAATATTCTTAACACCACTGAACTGTACACATACAACTAGTTAGAAGTATTTAAAAAAAGAGGAGGAACCACTGTCCTGGTGGGCAGGGCTGAGGATGCAGATTGAGAACTCTGCTGACACTTCAGACACGGTGTTTAACCTGTCTCCTCAGACACAAGAATGGGAACGGACATACTTACCACCCCGTGTACTGGCAGTGGCGGTGATGAGTAACACTGGCCCTAGGATGTGGCTTCCTAGGATGACGACACAGAACTCTGAACATTCCAACTTCTTTTACTTGAAAAGGTCATACGATTCGAACTAAACATGACCTGGCTTAAGTATGCATGATAAGAACTAACACACGTTGAGCATATACCATGTGCTGGGCATTTTCCCCCTCTTTGCTCTCTTACTCTTCACGACAGTCCCATGAGGTCAGTCACATTGTTAGCTCTCCTGTCAGATGAAACTGAGGCAGAGGTCAGGTAACTGGCCCAAAGTCACCATGCGAGTAAGTTGTGCAGTCGCAAGTTAAACCTAGAGCTCACGGTGCTGGGGTGCAGGTTACAGGGGTCCCAAACAGCCTGCAGCCCCACCTTGTACCCATCTGCTCTCCACACATCACTAGACCATATGCCCCAGGGCCATTCTGGCTCATTCACTGGCCCCAGGGCCAGCAGTACTTGACAGACGGGACTTGATGCATCTGATCCACCAGTGAGCTACTAATTCTATGGGTTTTTTGGTTTTTGGAGGTAGTGGCAGCAACCTTTAACCCGACTCACTCAAAATAGACTCTGAACACAGTCTTCAGTACTCACTTCCGCTTTCCCTATGCAGGCAGGCCCTCGTGGGCATCACTTCCTACCTGACCTTTACTCCCAAAGGCAGGTCTGCCAATCAACCCAAAACCATTACAAAAGGCTCCTCCTGCCTTCCCTCTCTGTTGAAAACAGTACCCTCCACCCAGCTGGCATGCCTTCCACCTCAAAGTCATCCTTCATTCTCTCTCCTCCTGCTGCACCAGACCCCACTTGGTAAAGTCCCCTGCTGCCCACATTGCACCTACATGCAGCCACCCCATCGCCTCAGTCCCTCGACTCATCTGCTCAGATGCACCCCCTCTGGAGCCTCTCACCGATTTACTCTGCATGCTGCCACTGCCCTGACCCCTCATCCACACCACTCCCTGGCTGACAAAGCTGTGGTGCCCACCACGCCCTCATCAGATATCACAACTTCCTCAACAGGAGATTGGATGTCCTTCTAGACCTGGCTCAGTCTCAACTCCAGTCACCTGCCTTCAGTTAAGTCAGTTCAGTCGCTCAGTCTTTGCAACCCCATGAATTGTAGCATGTCAGGCCTCCATGTCCATCACCAACTCCCGGAGTTCACTCAGACTCATGTCCATCGAGTCAGTGATGCCATCCAGCCATCTCATCCTCTGTCATCCCCTTCTCCTCCTGCCCCCAATCCCTCCCAGCATCAGAGTCTTTTCCAATGAGTCAACTCTTTGCATCATGTGGCCAAAGTATTGGAGTTTCAGCTTTAGCCTCATTCCTTCCAAAGAAATCCCAAGGCTGATCTCCTTAGAATGAACTGGTTGGATCTCCTTGCAGTCCAAGGGACTCTCAAGAGTCTTCTCCAACACCACAGCTCAAAAGCATCAATTCTTCGGTGCTCAGCTTTCTTCACAGTCCAGCTCTCACATCCAAACATGACCACTGAAAAACCATAGCCTTGACTAGATGGACCTTTGTTGGCAAAGTAATGTCTCTGCTTTTGAATATGTGATCTAGGTTGGTCATAACTTTCCTTCCAAGGAGTAAGCGTCTTTTAATTTCATGGCTGCAGTCACCATCTGCAGTGATTTTTGAGCCCCCCAAAATAAAGTCTGACACTGTTTCTACTGTTTCCCCATCTAGTTGCTGAATTAAATACAGTCATCAGGTTACAGTGGAACTTGCTGGTCACCCTGGCATGACAGGAAACAGCTCACATACCACACACCATTGAAGCACTCTGTGCATTTTCTCATTAACTCTTGCAATAAGCTGAAGAAGTGGGTACTATTTTAGTGGTGGTGCTCAGTCATGTCCTCTTTGCGACCCCACTGTAGCTAGCCCACCAAGCTCCTCTGTCCATGGAATTTTCCAGGCAAGAATACTGGAGTTGGATGCTATTTCATCTACAAATGAGGAAATGGAGGCCTAGACAGATGAGTGATTTGCCCTAAATCCCACAGTTGTTAGCAGCAGAGCCACAAAGGCAGTCCTCTGAGGTCTGGACATTATGCTTGCTTTAGAGACTTTTGAAACAGAGTATAGTTATCTTTACAGCTTCCCAGTGGCTTAGTTGGTAAAGAATCTGCCTGCAGCGCAGGAGACCTGGGTTCAATCCTCAGGTTGGGAAGATCCTCAGAGAAAGAAATGGCAACCCACTCCAGTATTCTTGCCTGGAGAATTCCATAAACAGAGGAGCCTGGTGGGCGATAGTCCATGGGGTCACAAAGAGTAGGACTGGATTTAGTGACTAAACCACATAGTTATGTTTGGGGGAACATGATCTAATCCTCAAGAGAACTGAATCGACTGAAGAATGAGCCAGATGGAACAAGATCTAAGTTTTAACCAGTAATTTTTCTAGCATTTTCATACATTAAATGTTCTATGAAGAAAAATGATCCCTAGTAGGACTTGAAACTAAGGGCCTTTTTAACTGGGAGCATTTTATAAGAACATTCTGTTATTTATGTTGGTATTTCCTTCAGTATGCCTAAAGACGGAGAAGGCAATGGCACCCCACTCCAGTACTCTTGCCTGGAAAATCCCACGGACGGAGGAGCCTGGTAGGCTGCAGTCCATGGGGTCGCTAAGAGTCAGACATGACTGAGCGACTTCACTTTCTCTTTTCACTTTCATGCAGTGGAGAAGGAAATGGCAACCCACTCCAGTGTTCTTGCCTGGAGAATCCCAGGGACGGGGAAGCTGGGTGGGCTGCCGTCTGTGGGGTCACACAGAGTCGGATATGACTGAAGTGACTTAGCATAGCATGCCTAAAGAACTTTGGCCACTAAAAGGAAAGATTCTCCCTTTCCTAGTCCCCTGTATCAGAAAAAATGAAACCCAGAGGGAACACAGGCCTACCTACCTGAGGCTTCTTAATGCATCTGTGAGGTGGAGGTGGGAGAGAGGCAGGCGTGTCTCTGGAAGGCACCTGTGTCCTCTTTCCCTTGGAATTAGGATGGGAAGGGAAAGGAAAGGATCCTAAATGATCCCTCCCAGCTTGCTGTGGAGGAAGACCAGGCCCTTTTCCAGCTGCTTCTCCCGGGCCTTGGGATCCTCCAGTTTCTGGTTTTTCCGGAACTCACGGCGGATGGAGGCAAGGTAGAAGTCTTGATCAGTGTAGCGAAGCTGTCGCCCTTGACGAAGCAGAGCCCGGTAGAGACTCAGCACCGCCTCTCGGCTCCATGAGGCCATGGGGGACTGACAGGGGCTGGACGTCAAGCTATACACAGGAGGGAAGAAAGAGAAGCCTAGAATCAGAATTAATGATAGAAGAGAACTACATTGTTGTTCTCATTCAGTTGCTCAGTTGTGTCCGACTCTTTGTGACCCTTTGGACTGTAGCCCACCAGGCTCCTCAGTCCATGGGATTCTCCAGGCAAGAATACTGCAACGGGTTGCCATTTCCTTTTCCAAGGGGATCTTCCCCACCCAGGGATTGAACCCACATTTCCTGCATTGACAGGTGGATTCTTTACCGCTGAGTCACCAGGAAAGCCCAGAAGGACCTATGAAAGTGAAATGTGAAAGTGTTAGTTGCTCAGTCATGTCTGATTCTGCAAACCCATGGACTGTAGCTTGCCAGGCTCCTCTGTCCATGGGATTCTCCAGGCAAGAATACTGGAGTGGGTAACCATTCCCTTCTCCAAGGGATCTTTTTGACCCAGGTCTCTCTTGTTGCAGGCAGATTCTTTACCATCTGAGTCACCAGTAATTCTGTAGTTCTTAATCCAGGTCTCAGAGACCCCTTAAAGGTCACACTGTGACTTAGTGGCAGGGCCGGGACTAGATCCCAGCCTCCAGACTCCTGCTCCTGGGAAACTACCAGTTACGCTGAAAGGTTAGGGACTGGAAGCTGAACTACCTGGGCTTGAGTTTTGGCTCTGCCACTTACCTGCCATATGATTTTGGGCAAAGTACATAACCTCTCTGAGCATCAGTTTCCTCGCTTGTAAAATAGAAATAATGCTATCTATATTTATATACTGCTATGTACTTTTATGCTAATAGTACTTACCTCATAGGATTATTTTGAAAATTGCCTGAGATATCGCATGTAAAGTGAAAGAAAGTGAAAATATTAGTTGCTCAGTCATGTCCATCTCTTTGTGACCCCATGGACTGTAGCCCGCCAGGCTCCTCTGGAGCCTAGCTTCTCTAGACAACTGGAGTGGGTTGCCATTTCTTCCTCCAGCAGATCTTCCCAACCCAGGGACTGAACCTCAGTCTCCTGCACTGCAGACAGATTCTTCACCATCTGAGCCACCAGGGAAGAAGCACATGTAATATAACTTCACCACAAGGGGCCTCAGTCATACTTGAATCCTAGCACCAACACTTAGTAAGATAATTACCCTGGGCAAGTTTCTTAACCTCTCTGGGCTTACCTTAGTTCCTCATTTGTAAAATGAGGATTAAAGCTGTATTTTCCATATGGTTAGTATGAGGATTAAACGTGGTTAGAATAGCACTCAGCATATGCCAAGCCATCTATTGTGGCAGCTATGATTAATGCTACCTCCCCTTGTGTGTTTGTAAGTGCTCAATAAGTATCAGATTCAGTTACACATAAACCACCATCACCTACCTTCAGTAACAATAAACCCTTACAGAACCACGGAGTGTTACCATTTGCAAAGTGCTTTGTCATCCATTATCACATTTAAACTGACGAACTTATGAAGTGGACAGGGTTCATAACAACCATGGTTAATGTTTGTTAATTGTTTACTATTATAGCACAGCACTGGCCAAGCAGGTCCCACGTGACATCTCATTCCATCAACGATTCTAGTGTCACCAGTATCTTCATTTTAAGTGGAGGAAACTGATGCTCCCAGAGAGAAGTAACTCACCCACAGGCAGGGCTGTAAAGGGGGGTGCACTTCCAACCCCGACTCTGCCTGCCTGTGCAATGAAAACTACAGTGGGCTGGGATCTTAACATGCATACAGCACTTCTAAGTGCTGTACAAACTTTCCCAGTTCAGCGCCTAGCACATACCGAGGGCTCAAAAAATAAACTTAACGAAGGACGCTCACAGTGTCCCAGTGTGGAAAAAATGATCACCCCTCTTTCTGAAATAAAGAAATGAGACTGAATGGGAGAGGTATCTGACCGGTAAAAAGGTCTGGACTTTGGGCCCAAAGTCAGCTACCGTCAGCCTCTGGCCTTGCGAGCCTGCTGCGCGAGCGTGAGCCAGCCACCGTCCTCATCCCTTTACCCTCAACTGCAGAAGAGCGCCCCTCGGCGCCAAGTCTCCCTGAGTGGGACAGATGAATCCACAAATCAACAGAAAAGTGTTTTACGAAGTAGGAGGCGACTGGCATGCAAGAGCTGTTACAAGGTCGACCGGCGAATGGGCGGGTGGACCCCAGGTTCTCCCCCTACCTGGGAGGATCGCACCGAACCGGGGTGGCGAGACCCTGAAGCTGGGGCAGGCCGGCTCTGGGGCACCGGGAGAGCTCCGGAGGTTGGGGCGAGGCCCCGGAGCGGCCTCCAGGGGAAAACCCAGGGTAGGCTGGGGCGAGACCCCCGGTGGTCGGGCCGATAGTGTGGGCCCCGGCCGGGCTGGGGACTCAAACAGCGACCCTGAGAGAAACGTGGCGAAGCTCCAACCCCAGCCGTCACTCCTCCCCTCGCTCACCTGAGCACCGCGCGCACTTCCTCTACTCGAGATTCGCCTCTCGCCCGGTACCTCTCCTAGGGTCACCAACCAACATGGCCCCTTTACTTCCGGGCCACGACCTTGCGCCCGGAGCTGAGAGGAGGAACCGTAGGGAGCCGGGAGGCCGACGGTGGCTGGAGGACTTCCGGTCTCCCCTGCCTAGGCCTCTCTCGGGGTGGGGCCAGGAGCCGCATCGGGCCCCGCCCCTCGCGGGGCCCCGCCCCACAGTCCTGAGTCCCGCCTCTATACGTGACGTCACCTAAGGATAGGCCTGGCCAGGCCATTTGGACCCCGCCCAGAGGGCCCCAGAGGGCCGCGGAGAAGTAGTCCGGTGGAAGAGAGGGAGAAAGCGTTGTGTGGGCTGGATCAGCCGTTGTGCGGGCTGGTCCCCCTACCTGCTGTCAGCCCTATAACCTGTCAGGCCCCAGCACTGTTTGCTGATCTCAGGCTGGAGCCGTGGAGGGTCCCCGGGGAGGTTTAGCACTAACAATGTTTCCTATCGTGGGTTTTAAAGCTCTTCCAGATTGCTCTCTTTTCATCCTTCCGTGCTGTTACCGCTCGACTGTTAAAGACCTACTGTTCAAGATCCTCCTCAAACATCCCCTCTAGAAGTCTCCAGCTCATTCCGCGCCCCTCATCCAACACACCTAGGTGTCTCCTTTGAGTCCCACAGAACTATTTGCACATCCCAGTTAGGGCTTCACTCCTTCAAGGAAATGTGTTGTTTGGGTTTTTTTTTTTGTTTGTTTTCTTTTTTGTTTTTTGGCTAATCCGGGTCTTAGTTGGGGCGCTCAGGATATTTGTTGCTGCATACGAACTCTTAGTTGTGACTTGTAGGATCTAATTCCCTGACCAGGAATGGAACCTGGGCCCCCTGCATTGGGAGTGCAGAATCTTAGCCACTGGACCACCAGGAAAGTACACAAACACATTTATTGGCTCCTGTTACTTGCTAGGCACTGGTTTTAAATTTCTCCATTACTTTTTGTCTCTCATCAGATTTGAGGACAGGAGCCATGTCCTTATGGAATCTGTCAGCTCTCTTCCCCCTTTTACCTGCTCAGCATCTCAGAAGGGGAGGGGAAAAGGCAGGCTTTGGAATCAGGCCCAGCCTGCTCCAAATTCAACTCTACCTTGAAGAGAGCAGTCTGCCCTCTGGCAACTTTCCTAACCCCTCTCAGCTCCTTTCAGCCTTTGTGAAGATTAAAAGGCATCTAGCAGGAAGGGGCAGCGGCTGAGAGGAGCAAGCCCACGTCCAAGGCGAGGCGGCTGCGCGGGTAAGAGGAGCTACTCCACATTCAAGGTCAGGAGGGGCGACCTCGTTGAAAGTAAGGAGCTGTAGCTGCACTTTGCTGGAGCAGCCGTGAAGAGATACCCCACGTCCAAGATAAGAGAAACCCAAGTAAGATGGTAGGTGTTGCAAGAGGGCATCAGACGACAGATACACTGAAACCAAAATCACAGAAAACTAGCCAATCTGATCACATGGACCGCAACCTTGTCTAACTCAGTGAAACTAAGCCATGCCGTGTGGGGCCACCCAAGACGGATGGGTCATGGTGGAGAGGTGTGACAGAATGTGGTCCACTGGAGAAGGGAATGACAAACCACTTCAGTATTCTTGCCTTGAGAATCCCATGAACAGTATGAAAAGGCAAAATGATAGGATACTGAAAGAGGAACTCCTCAGGTCGGTAGGTGCCCAATATGCTACTGGAGATCAGTGGAGAAATAACTCCAGAAAGAATGAAGGGATGGAGCCAAAGCAAAAACAACACCCAGTTGTGGATGTGACTGGTGATAGAAGCAAGGTCCAATGCTGTAAAGAGCAATATTGCATAGGAACCTGGAATGTTAGGTCCATGAATCAAGGCAAATTAGAAGTAGTCAAACAGCAGATGGCAAGGGTGAACGTCGACATTCTAGGAATCAGCGAACTAAAATGGACTGGAATGGGTGAATTTAACTCAGATAACCATTATATCTACTATGGAGTAGCCATCATGGTCAACAAATGCAGTATTTGGATGCAATCTCAAAAATGACAGAATGATCTCTGTTCATTTCCAAGGCAAACCATTCAATATCACGGTAACCCAAGCCTATGCCCCAACCAGTAACGCTGAAGAAGCTGAAGTTGAATGATTCTATGAAGACCTATAAGACCTTTTAGAACTAACACCCAAAAAAGATGTCCTTTTCATTATAGGGGACTGGAATGCAAAAGTAGGAAGTCAAGAAACACCTGGGGTAACAGGCAAATTTGCCCTTGGAGTATGGAATGAATCAGGGCAAAGGCTAATAGAGTTTTGCCAAGAGAACACACTGGTCATAGCAAACACTCTCTTCCAACAATACAAGAGAAGACTCTACACATGGACATCACCAGATGGTCAACACCGAAATCAGATCGATTATATTCTTTGCAGCCAAAGATGGAGAAGCTCTATACAGTCAACAAAAACAAGACCAGGAGCTGACTGTGGCTCAGACCATGAACTCCTTATTGCCAAATTCAGACTGAAATTGAAGAAAGTAGGGAAAACCACTAGACCATTCAGGTATGACCTAAATCAAATCCCTTATGAGTATACAGTGGAAGTGAGAAATAGATTTAAGGGACTATATCTGATAGAGTGCCTGATGAACTATGGACAGAGGTTCGTGACATTCTACAGGAGACAGGGATCAAGACCATCCCCATGGAAAAGAAATGCAAAAAAGCAAAATGGCTGTCTGGGGAGGCCTTACAAATAGCTGTGAAAAGAAGAGAAGCAAAGGAGAAAAGGAAAGATATAAACATCTGAATGCAGAGTTCCAGAGAATAGCAAGGAGAGATAAGAAAGCCTTCCTCAGTGCTCAATGCAAGAAAATAGAGGAAAAAAACAGAATGGGAAAGACTAGAGATCTCTTCAAGAAAATTAGAGATACCAAGGGAACATTTCATGCAAAGATGGGCTTGATAAAGGACAGAAATGGTGTGGACCTAACAGAAGCAGAAGATATTAAGAAGAGATGGCAAGAATACACAGAAGAACTGTACAAAAAAGAGCTTCACTACCCAGATAATCACGATGGTGTGATCACTGACCTAGAGCCAGACATCCTGGAATGTGAAGTCAAGTGGGCCTTAGAAAGCATCACTATGAACAAAGCTAGTGGAGGTGATGGAATTCCAGTTGAGCTATTTCAAATCCTGAAAGATGATGCTGTGAAAGTGCTGCACTCAATATGCCAGCAAATTTGGAAAACTCAGCAGTGGCCACAGGACTGGAAAAGGTCAGTTTTCCTTCCAATGCCAAAGAAAGGCAATGCCAAAGAATGCTCCAACTACCGCACAGTTGCACTCATCTCACACGCTAGTAAAGTAATCCTCAAAATTCTCCAAGCCAGGCTTCAGCAATATGTGAACCGTGAACTTCCAGATGTTCAAGCTGGTTTTCAAAAAGGCAGAGGAGCCAGAGATCGAATTGCCAACATCTGCTGGATCATGGAAAAAGCAAGAGAGTTCCAGAAAAACATCTATTTCTGCTTTATTGACTATGCCAAAGCCTTTGACTGTGTGGATCACAATAAACTGTGGATAATTCTGAAAGAGATGGGCATGCCAGACCACCTGACCTGCCTCTTGAGAAACCTGTATGCAGGTCAGGAAGCAACAGTTAGAACTGGACATGGAGCAACAGACTGGTTCCAAATAGGAAAAGGAGTACGTCAAGGCTGTATATTGTCACCCTGCTTATTTAACTTATGTGCAGAGTACATCATGAGAAACGCTGGGCTGGAAGAAGCACAAGCTGGAATCAAGATTGCCAGGAGAAATATCAATAACCTCAGATACACAGATGACACCACCCTTATGACAGAAAGTGAAGAGGAACTAAAAAGCCTCTTGGTGAAAGTGAAAGTGGAAGTGAAAAAGTTGGCTTAAAGCTCAACATTCAGAAAACAAAGATCATGGCATTTGGTCCCATCACTTCATGAGAAATAGATGGAGAACAATGGAAACAGTATCAGACTTTATTTTGGGGGCTCCAAAATCACTGCAGATGGTGACTGCAGCCATGAAATTAAAAGACTCTTACTCCTTGGAAGGAAAGTTATGACCAACCTAGATAGCATATTCAAAAGCAGAGACATTACTTTGCCAACAAAGGTCCGGCTAGTCAAGGTTATGGTTTTTCCAGTGGTCATGTATGGATGTGAGAATTGGACTGTCAGGAAAGCTGAGCACTGAAGAATTGATGCTTTTGAGCTGTGGTGTTGGAGAAGACTCTTGAGAGTTCCTTGGACTGCAAGGAGATCCAACCAGTCCATTCTGAAGGAGATCAGTCCTGGGTGTTCATTGGAAGTAATGATGCTGAAGCTGAAACTCCAATACTTTGGCCACCTCATGCGAAGAGTTGACTCATTGGAAAAGAGTCTGATGCTGGGAGGGATTGGGGGCAGGAGGGGAAGGGGATGACCGAGGATGAGATTGCTGGATGGCATCACTGACTCGATGGACATGAGTCTGAGTGAACTCCGGGATTTGGTGATGGACAAGGAGGCCTAGCGTGCTGCGATTAATGGGGTCGCAAAGAGTCGGACACGACTGAGTGAGTGAACTGAACTGAACTGAGCAGGAAGGGTGGGCACCCACAGAGCAGTTGCCCACCCATCCAATTATTCTTGCACAAATCGTTGTTTGGGGTCTCTAATATCAATCCTAAAGAAAATCAACCCTGAATATTCATTGGAAGGACGGATGCTGAAGCTGAAGCTCTAGTACTTTAACCACCTCATGCGAAGAGCTGACTCACTGGAAAAGACCCTGATGCTGGGAAAGATTGAGGGCAGGAGGAGAAGGGGCAACAGAGGATGAGATGGTTGGATGGCATCACTGACTCAATGGACATGAGTTTGAGCAAGCTCCAGGAGATAGTGAAGGACAGGGAAACCTGGTGTGCTGCAGTCCATGGGGTCGCAAAGAGTTAGACATACTGAGTGAATGAACAACAACGTGCCATGCACTGCCGCACGAGTGTCTGATGAGATGAGATTAAGTCCTCATCTTCTCACCGGGGCAGATGTAAAAGAAGTGATAAGAATTGAGAGGAAGAATAATGCATGAGGATGGAGAGAAAGAAGCTGCTTTTATACCTGAAATGTTGCTGGAGAGCCTGTCTGATAAGAGGACCTGAGTAGGACCCGCAGGAAGGGCATTCCGGGTATTGGCCCTCAGGTGGGCCCTTAGTCTATCTTAGGAGCAGGCAGGGAGGAGGCCAGTGCCTGGGGGAATAGAGTGAGCAAGAGGTGAAGAAGAGGCAAGACAGGACGTCCTTATCACAGGCAGGGGAGAGGAGACCATCTGAGACAGGAGCCACCAGAGGATTTGGAGTAAAGTAGTGATGGGATCTGACATCCATTAGTTTGTCTGTGGTTAAAAAAAAAAAATTATACTTAGAATTAGCCAACTGGACTTAGTTTAGATGATACAATTTGTTGGCACCACCCAAAGCATTACGGGGCCTGTCGAACCTATATGCCTTCTTCTCTCCATCAGACCCCATCAGGGTGTTGGCCTGGCTAGGTGATGTCATAAAAGCATCTTCCCAGCCTGTCTGATACCTGTGTTGATGGCCTTGACCTCCACAAAGAACATGAGTGTGTTGCTGTCTTCTCTTTCACGGCGGATCCAGTGGCCTGGGGGACGTGGTGCTGGCATAGTGGTCAAGCTTGGTTCTCTGGGGGTGCACTTCCAAGAGTATTTAGGCTCCCATTGGAGCTATGGTGTCTCTGTCCTCTGGAAGGTGGGTGACATGTGGATTTTCTTTTGTGTGTGTGTCTTTGGATGCATTTCAGCACTGCCTTCCTGACCTTCAAAGTCTGTTTTGACGTCAGCTCTGGGAGGGCAGGGGCTTTTTTTTTTTTTTTTTTCAAATATACACTAAAGCACAAATTCTCAGTATCTGTCCCATAGCTTATACAGTTATTAACTAATGACCAATCTTGGTGTCATTTATATGGCTTCTCTGTATAGCTCACCCCAGCACCCCCAATTATTTATTTATTTTATTTATTTATTTTTTTCTCTCTTTTTGCAGGGGAAAATGGACAAAGGAAAGGATCAATGTGGGTGGGAGGGAAATGGGAAGAAAGAAGGGGAGTGATGGTGGGGAGGAGTATATGTAATTTCTTAACTAATGGCTTTCTGTTTTTAATCACAAAGAACACTTAAAAAAAATCATGTTGAATTCATCCTATATTAGGAGGTTTGATCTGGAAATGAAAAGTTCAGAAACTAAAAGTCCAGTTTGGGTGTCCTCATCTTAGGCACATCTTGGTATTTTGTATTGGTAGGTCTATCTTTACCACAATATATTATTTAGGACAGGATCACATTTGTCACTTCTTTCTCCCTACTACCCAAAGTGGTACCAGACCCATAAAATAGTCAATAAACCTTTACAGAGTGAACAAATAAGTCTATTTTTTTTTAACTCTCCTGAGTGAACTGAATTTTTTGAGGCTCATAAGTGAATATGTTTTCCTCTTTACTTTGTCTATTACAGCCAGATTGTATGAGTGGGGTATTAAAGTCTCCCACTATTATTGTATTGTTGCATATTTCTTCTATCATATTAATTAATGTTTGTCTTAGATATATCAATACTCCAATGTTGGGTGCATATATATTTATAATTGTTATAACTTCTTTTTGGATTGTTCCTTTAAGTCGTTATGTATAACCTTGATTGTCTCCTTTTCAGGATCTTTAAAGTCAATTTTATCTGATATGAGTATTGCTACTCCTGTTTTCTTTTGGTCCATATTTGCATAGAAAATCTTTTTCCAGCCCTTCATTTTCAGTCAGTATATATCCCCTATTTTAAGGTGGTTCTCTTGTAGAAAACATATATAGGGGTCTGGTTTTTGTATCCATTTCACCCATTTTAGTCTTTTGGTTGTCTCTTGTAGACAAGGAATGTAGGGGTCTTGTTTTTGTAGCGATTCGGCCAGTCTTTGTCTGTTGATTAGGGCATTCAGCCCATTAACGTTTAAAGCAATTATTGATAAATAGGATTTACTTTATTGTGTTGGGTTCGAATTTATACACCCTTTTAGTGATAGGAATCTAGAGAATGTCCTTTAGTTTTTGTTGGAGAAATGGTTTACTGGTGCTAAATTCTCTCAACTTTTGCTTATCTGTGAAGCTTTTGATTTCTCCTTCATATTTGAATGAGATCCTTGCTGGATACAATAATCTAGGCTGTAAGTTATTTTCTTTCATCACTTTAATTATGTCTTGCCATTCCCTCCTGGCTTGGAGAGTTTCTATTGAAAGATCAGCTGTTATCCTTATGGGAATTCCCTTGTGAGTTATTTGATGTTTTTCCCTTGCTGCTTTTAATATTTGTTCTTTATATTTAATCTTTGTTAATTTGATTAATATGTGTCTTGGGGTGTTTCGCCTTGGGTTTATCCTGTTAGGGACTCTCTGGATTTCTTGAACTTGAGTGGTAATTTCCTTCTCCATTTTAGGGAAGTTTTCAACTATTATCTCCTCAAGTATTTCCTCATGGTCTTTCTTTTTATCTTCTTCTTCTGGAACTCCTATGATTCGAATGTTGTAGCGTTTACTGTTATCCTGGAGGTCTCTGAGATTGTCCTCATTTCTTTTGATTCGTTTTTCTTTTTTTCTCCTCTGATTCATTTATTTCTAGGATTCTATCTTCTAATTCACTAATCCTATCTTCTGCCTCTGTTATTCTACTATTTGGGCTTCCCTGGTGGCTCAGAGGTTAAAGCGTCTGCCTGCAATGCAGGAGACCTGGGTTCGATCCCTGGGTGGGGAAGATTCCCTGGAGAAGGAAATGGCAACCCACTCCAGTATGTCTTGCCTGGAGAATCCCGTGGGCGGAGGAGCCTGGTGGGCTACGGTCCACGGGGTCGCAAAGAGTTGGACACGACTGAGCGACTTCACTATATACACTATTCTACTATTTGTTGCCTCCAGGGTGTTTTGGATCTCATTTATTGCATTATTCATTATGTGTTGACTCTTTTTTATTTCTTCTAGGTCCTTGTTGAAGAAATAAAAAGAGTCAACACATAATGAATAGTGCAATAAATGAGATCCAAAACACCCTGGAGTTTGGGGAAGGCAATGGCACCCCCACCCCAGTACTTTTGCCTGGAAAATCCCATGGACAGAGGATCCTGGTAGGCTCCAGTCCATGGGGTCGCTAGGAGTCGGACACGACTGAGCGACTTCACTTTCACTTTTTGCTTTCATGCATTGGAGAAGGAAATGGCAACCCACTCCAGTATTCTTGCCTGGAGAATCCCAGGGACAGGGGAGCCTGGTGAGCTTCCGTCTATGGGGTCGCACAGAGTCGGACACGACTGGAGCGACTTAGCAGCAGCAGCAGCAGTTCCTTGTTAAACCTTTCTTGCATCTTCTCAATCCTTGTCTCTAGACTCTTTAACTGTGATTCCATTTTGATTTCGAGATTTTGGATTAATTTCACTATCATTATTCAGAATTCTTTATCAGGTAGATTCCCTATCTCTTCCTCTTTGGTTTGGTTTGGTGGGCATCTATCCTGTTTCTTTAGCTGCTGGGTATTCTTTTGTCTCTTCATTTTGTTAAAATTGCCAAGTTTAGAGTGTCCTTACTATATTCTGGTAGTTTGTTGAATTCTCTTTATTGAGGTGGTTTACTGGTCTTTTCAATATCTGATCTCTGCCCTGTTACAGAGGGGGCGGAAATGAACACCCAAATCTAAGCCAGCCAGGTTCAGGCACTCGGATAATCTTCAGAAGCACAGACTTGGTTGAGTCTGCGTTTTATGCCCTTCCCAGATCCGAGTAGTGCAGGTGATGAAGTGTTTAGCGAGCACAGCTGCTTTGACTTATCGCCTCCCCGCTGCTCAGTTTTCTGGGTATACAACCGGTGCACTTTCTCAGGCAGATGTTGACCATCCAGAGCCCCAAGAACTGTGAGTCAGCACAGAAACCTACTTACAGTTCTGTAGACAGTGTCTCTCTAGGGCTGTGATTGCCCACCTCCAGCCCTGGCTGCCTGTCACCGGAGTGGGATGGCCTGCAGCCGGCCATCTCTGTGCAGTCCTTTGTTCTGTACGTAGTCCTGGTGGTGTCTTAAGTTAGGGCTGGCTTTTGATGTAGTAGATAACCGACAGTCTGGTTATTTCGCTCAGATAGCACTCGAGATAGCCAGGCCAAATCCTTTCTCAAAGCGATGCAGGCCGCGCCGCTCCTCCTAGCCCAGCCCCCACTTGCCGATAGCAAATGCTGGTGTCCGCGCCACTTCTCCGCAAAAGGAGTTACCGCAGGGCTCGTTTTCTCCTTTTGAAGACAATGAATTGTCTTTCTAAGTGCCTAATGTCCTCTGCCGGCATTCAGAAGTTGTTTTGTAGAATTTATTCAGCATTCAAATGTTCTTTTAATGGATTTGTGGAGGAGAAAGTATTCTCCCCGTCCTACTCGTCCGCCATCTTAGCTCCTCCTCCCCCTAGGGGCTTTCTTCTTCACTTTTTGTGTCATCTTTGAGAAAGAGGTCCCTGAATTCTATTTTCACAGGATCAGTCTGACTGGAGACTAATGGAAGGCTGAAGGGCTAAAGCAGAGTGACTGGTCAAGAGGCTGCTGCAAAGCCCCAGGGGAGAGGGGACAGGGGCTCGGCCCAGGGGGCAGCAGTGTGGAGGGGAGTGGTCGGATCCAGGAAGTGTTCAGAGGTAGGGCCACAGTTTGTTGATGGGGGGAGTGAGACGGAGGATCCACCATGGCTGTGGGGTCCCGTCTGAGTAATGCCCTGTCGCTCCCCCTGCTCCAGCCTGTTCGAGAGCATCTTCCAGGTTTTCCATGTTTCTCAAAGAAGGCAGTTTTCTGGGGTCTAGAATCTCCACTCAGGTAAAGGAAAATCCCCCATGACAGAGGGAGCCCCATCAATACTGGGGAGACCGTGGGCCCCTGGAACATCTAGGAAAGGGAGGGACCCAGATTGAGGCCTTGAGGAGGCTAAGATTTAGGAGTAATAATGTGTGTGGCATCTGGGATCTTAGACATCATTCCCCGAGGGCTGGATTGGTGTGGGAGAAACACCAAAATGGCAGCAGACCCTACATGTGCCTTTATGAAGCAGCTGTTGTGTGCCAGACACGTGGCTAAGTACTTTACAAATATTGTTTATGTCAAAAGTCCATGTTGGGTCATGATTGTCCTGATGATGATAAGCAAAGCAGAGAAGGGTTCAGGCATTTCCCTAAGACACCAAGCCAGGCAGCTGAGAGGCTCACTGTGGAGCCCAGGTCTGTCTTACTCCAAAATGTGTATTCTTCCATCTCTTTGAGGTTGCCCTACTTTGCTCTTTAAGGAAATAATTTTGTGACCCACATAAGCCTAATTGGTGACATTCCCAGCTAGAAGACCAAGGGAACTTTTATATCTCCCCTGACCCTCCTGTTCTGGAGAACATTAGTTTTAGGAGGGAAAGAGGAAGGCCCCTTGGGCATCTGCCCTTCAGATCAGCTCCGGCAGACTCTTCTTGCTCTTCAGAGCAAACTCTGGGAGACAGTGAAGGACAGGAAATCCGGGTGTGCTGCTGTCCTTGGGGCTCATGAAGAGTTGTATGTGCCTTAGAGACTGAACAGCAACAAGACAGAAAGCCCAACCCAGCCCACCAACCCTCCTCAGCCTACCCAGGGAGACTCAGGGTGTAGGAAAGTGTAGACACTCTTATTATCTGGGATGATGGAGACGTTGACTATAACTGGATCAATGAAGACTCCGTGATATAAGCGGCCGGGGACCTAGAACTCATTCTCTGAAAGCCAACTCCATCCTCATGCTATGCTATGCTAAGTCACTTCAGTTTTGTCCGACTCTGTGCGACCCCAGAGATGGCAGCCCACCAGGCTTCCCCGTCCCTGGGATTCTCCAGGCAAAAACACCGGAGTAGGTTGCCATTTCCTTCTCCAATGCATGAAAGTGAAAAGTGAAAGTGAAGTCGCTCAGTCGTGTCCGACTCTCAGTGACCCCATGGACTGCAGCCCTCCAGGCTCCTCCATCCATGAGATTTTCCAGGCAATTGCCTTCTCCACCTTCCTCATGGGGTTTGCTATCTTCAGATGTCATCGATTCTGTGTTTACTAGACTAGAACCTGATACCTCTGGACAGGTGTTTCCCCATTGTCCTGTGAAATCTTTGCTGCCCACATTTGTGCCAGATGGTGCTGAAATGAGCAAAAGGAATGGAAGCTTGTTCACTGAATACCTCTCTTTGGCAGGCACCAGGAGTAGGGGACTAAGGGCAGAAGATGTGTGGGCTCAGAGCCCAGATCCCAGCTCCCCAGTTTCCACTTGTGCACCTCGGGGAGTTCCAGGACATAGAAGAGAGACAGGGAGACTGAGTACAGTGACCAGCCCAGGGCAGTTGCTCGGGCAGTGGCAGTTGGTTTTCCTTCACATCCTTCACCCCCATGGATTGACCACAGCCTGCCAGGGCAGTGCACTAGTGTACCCACTTTTTAAAAATTATTTTAAGCTTAATCTATGTTGTCATATCACTTTATTCCATTTTACTGCTAGATAATATTCCATTATGTGTGTACCACAATTTTTAAAATATTTACTTATTTTACTGCCTTGGGTCTTAGTTGTATCATATAGGATCTTTCATCACTTGGGATGATGTGACTCAAGTTGCCCTGCTGCATCTGGGATCTTAGTTCCCCAATCAGGGATGGAACCTGTGCCTCTTTTGGTGGAAGGCAGATTCTTAACCCCTGGATCACAAGGGAATTCTCTCAGTGTACCCATTTTACAGATGAGGCACCATTCAGACTGACTATAACTTCCTCGACTACAGCTTCACGACTTAGCGATTGAACAAGCACGTAGCTTTCACCTCCTCAAGGGGCAAACTGGAAGTCCCCATGCTGGGCTGGACCAAGACGTGTTCTTGCTTCGCATCAAGCTTTGTAAGATACAGACAAATATAAAAGACAGCTTTCTAGTTCGGCTTAAATGTTTAGAAGATCTGGAAGCACTGGGCTCAGAGTTTGAGCTCTCTCTGCACGCCGATCCCCACTGCTCCCTGTCATCTTATCCATGGGTGTTCATTCATCTACATGACTTGTTGGGCTCCTGTATCCTGCCGAGTCTGCCAAAGCCTCACAAGGCTTTCTCATCTGAGATGGAAAGGAAAGGGATTCAGAGAGAAAGCATGATTGCCCACTGGAGTCAGGATGGGTACCCTCTCTGACATATCTTCCCAGCTGTAATCACAAAGCATCAAACCTTAAATATAGAACTAGGAAACCAGAACAGCACAGCTGTGCTCGAAGCCAAGGTAAATACCTCCACAGCTCAGGAAGGGAACTGAAGCCGAAGTTCTTGGTACAGCCTGGGAGCCAAGGTGGACTCTTGGGGAGTCCTGGGACTTGCAGGGCTCCCAAACCCTCCTCCTGGAAGTCCCAGGAGAAAATCCAGGCATGGTGGGGCAGCTAGAGTTGAAGAAGTGAGAGCTAAGATTATTCCAGTCAAGGGCAAAGTATTACAGGAAGCAGGTGGATGTGGATGGATAAGGAAATGGAAACCCACTCCAGTATTCTTGCCTAGAAAATTCCGTGGACAGAGGAGCCTGATGGGCTGCTGTCCATGGGGTTGCACAGAGCTGGACACAAATGAAGCAATTTAGCATGTATGCATGCATTGGAGAAGGAAATGGCAACCCACTCCAATATTCTTCCCTGGAGAATCCCAGGGACAGAGGAGCCTGGTGGGCTGCCATCTATGGGGTCGCACAGAGTCAGATACGACTGAAGCGACTTAGCAGCAGCAGCAGCAGTGGGTGTGGAGGGCTGAGGGTCGCTGGGCTGAAGGTTAGACCTGAGAGTTTATTCAGCTTAACTTTCCCCCTGCACAGACCCCCCTCTTCAACTGTACAGCCACTCAGAGACAGAAAAGACTGGCCAAATTGTACTTTTTAAAAAATCTTATGTCTATGGTGAATTCATTTTGTTACAAGGAGCGAGGGAGGGATTGTAATTAATTTTTTTTTGAAACGACTGTCTGATATTTATGAAACAATCTTTCTTTCCCCCAGTGCCACTTTTATCATTTATCAAATTCCTGTGTGTATTTGAGGACCCCGTCTCCAAGTCTTCAGAACAGAGTGGTAACTTCACATTAGCCGACTTCCAGGTCAGGGTACTGCCTTCCAATGTCTACTACTGTTATTACAAGTTAGAGGCCAGGGAGGCCAGTCACCCAAGGAAGGATGAGTTACTATGTGCCCAGGTCAGTACAATTCATCGAGGATTTAGTGAGTGTGCCCAGGCCCGGGGCAGATCACTGGAGACCCAAAAGTGAGGCCCAGCCCCTCTGCGTAAACGAGAGAGACGCTCCAGAGCTATGTCCTCTGTTCATGCTTCTCTCGGAGCTCCAGCACCTCCTGTTCACTTCCTCTGTAAAGGGGAGAGAAGGTTCCCTTCCTCCCACCCCCCACCTCCTACCCCGCAGTGCCTTCAGCACTCTGACATGCCCCCAGCATCGCCTTCATCGTGTTGTGTTACTTCCTGAGATTGGTTTTATTTTATCATTTTTCTAAATTCTAATCTTTACACATTTGCTTTTCCATTCTGTGGCCTGTATTTGTATCATCTGGCTCACATTCAGGGTGGTGTCCAACGAGAAGGAAGAGGAAGGAAAAGGAGGGAGCAAGCGAGGCGGGTTCTGGCTCTCCCACTAGGGGGCAGCGCTGCGCCACGAGAAGGCTGGTAGAGCCCTGGTCCTTAATCCGGCTGGAAGCGGTTCCCAGCCTTTCAGAAATTCTACCCTGAATTTCCCGAAATCCTAGGCTCCCCACCTCCAATCTCATATTCTGGAATGTGGGAGGAAACCCTTCGTTCGGATTACGGGAGAGATCATATAGCCAAAGGGCCTGGTGTGGACACAGAAGAGGCTCGGGGGCCGGGTGGCCTTTCTTGTGGATCAGAGGCTCTATGGTGAGGGCTTCAGGAGTTGGAGCTCGGGAGCTCATAGTTGTGGCACCCGGGCTTCGGTCCTCCCAGGCATGGGGAATCTTCATGGACCTGGGATTGAACCTGTGTCCCTTGCATTGCAAGGCAGATTCTTAACACGGGACCACCAGGGAAGCCCCAACGTGCCTTTAACAAAAGGACACACATAGTTGAGAAACCCTGGCTGTGGGTTGTTTGTTTTTCCTTTTTAATTTGGCTCTACCAGGTCTTAGCTGCAGCAGGTGGGATATAGTTCCCCGACCAGGGATTGAACCCCGGATGCTTAGATTGGGTGTGCAGAGCCTCAGCCAATGGACCATTAGGGAAGTCCCTGGTTGTATTTTAGCAGAGGCTCCATATACCAGCCAGTGCTATAAGCTATATGCTCCACACACACCCCTGTATTTTTTCTAGTAGTGGATGAAGAAGTTCTTTTTTTATTATTCTTAAAGAAAAGAACTTTTTTTTTTTGGCTGCACCGTGAAGTTTGCACGATCTTAGTTCTCTGACTAGGAATTGAACTCAGGCCTTCAGCAGTGAAAGCACGGAGTCCTAGCCACTGGACTGCCAGGGAATTCCCGAGAACTTCTTTGGTTAATGTTTGTTTATTTGACTGCACCAGGTCTTAGTGGTGGCATGCAGAATCTTCGATCTTCATTTCCGCGTGTGTGATCTTTAGTTGTGGTGTGTGGACTCTCAGTTGGGGCATATGGAATCTTAGTTGGGGCATGTGGTTCTTTGACCAGGGATCGAACCTCCTGCGTTGGGAGTGTGGAGTCTTAGCCACTGGACCAGTAGGGAAGTATCCCCAAGAACTTCTTTTCTAGGAGCTTCCAGCAATTTATTCTGTATCATGACCAATCTAGATAGCATATTCAAAAGCAGAGACATTACTTTGCCAATAAAGGTCCATCTAGTCAAGGCTATGGTTTTTCCAGTGCTCATGTATGGATGTAAGAGTTGGACTGTGAAGAAAGCTGAGCACCGAAGAATTGATGCTTTTGAACTGTGGTGTTGGAGAAGACTCTTGAGAGTCTCTTGGACTGCAAGGAGATCCAACCAGTCCATCCTAAAGGAGATCAGCCTTGGGATTTCTTTGGAAGGAATGATGCTAAAGCTGAAACTCTAGGACTTCGGCCACCTCATGCAAAGAGTTGACTCATTGGAAAAGACCCTGATGCTGGGAGGGATTGGGGGCAGGAGGAGAAGGGGACGACAGAGGATGAGATGGCTGGATGGCATCACCGACTCGATGGATGTGAGTTTGAGTGAACTCCGGAAGTTGGTGATGGACAGGGAGGCCTGGCGTGCTGTAATTCATGGGGTCGCAAGGAGTCGGACATGACTGAGTGACTGAACTGAACTGAAGCCTGAATTGGGCCACTTGTCCATCCCTGAAGCTATTGCCCCGACCAGGCCATGGATGTACACATTGGCTGAGCCATGCAGGGCCACCTTGGAAGCTGGGTGTCCCCACTAGGAGATGCTGAGAAGAACAGGTGCAGATGTCCACAGCAGGTAGCACTGACTGAGTACTTACTGGATGCCCAGCTCTGTGCCCATTGCTTCACAGGCCTCGTTTAATACCCACACCCAGCCAATGCTTTGAGGTTGGAGTTGTCATCTCCACTTTACAAATGCTGAGCTGAACACATCTAGGGTCATGTGATTAGCAACTTGGAATCTGGAATTTGGACCCTGAGTGGTTGGATCATAACCCTGGTATACAGTAGGTGATCAGTAATAGTAGCTACTATTAGGGAATTTTCAAGGATGACTCTCAGATTTCCAGCTGTTGTGACTAGGAAGATGATGCATCATCAACAGGATGGAATGTATGGGGAAAAGAGCCTTTGGGGAAGCTGAGTTCCATTTGGCTCTTCAGTGTTTGAGGTGACCGTGACACTTAACCCCAGTGGGATCCATGAATAGGGTGCTCAGGAGAGAGGACTCCCTGGAGAGATTTATCTGATCCCACCTTTATTTTTAGAGTAATTAATTATTTTTGACTGCGCTGGGTCTTGTGCACGGGGCCTCTTTGGCTGCAGAGTAGGGGCTGCTCTTCGTTGCAGTGCCCAGGCTCCTCAGCATGGTGGCTTCTCTTGATACGGGCCACGGGCTCTAGGTGCACGGGCTTCCGTAGTTGCAGCACTGGGGCTCAGCAGTTGTGGCACGCAGGCTTAGTTGCCCCGCTGCCAGTGAAATCTTCTTGGACCAGGGATCAAACCCGTATCCCCTGCATTGGCCAGCGGATTCTTATCCACTGTATCCACCAGGAAAATCACTCAATCCCACCTTGATAAGAATCATGAACTGTAAGCAGAGTTGTGGGCCCAGGACCAAGCCCCAGAGAGACCCCTTATTGAAGGGCTGTATGGGGTAAATTGTTAGTCACTCAGTCGTGTCCGACTCTTTGTGACCCCATGGACTGTAGCCCATCAGGCTCCTCTGTCCATGGAATTTTCCAGGCAAGAATACTGGAGTGGATTGCCATTCCCTTCTCCGGAGGACCTTCCTGACCCAGGGATTGACCCTTGGTCTCCTGCATTGCAGGCAGATTCTTTACCATCTGAGCCACCAGGGAAGCCCTATGGGGTAAAAGGGGCCCAGAAAGGCAACCAGGAAGGAATGACAAGGAGGAGGAAGAGAAATGCACAGAGGCTAAGGGAAGGAGTGTTGAGAAGGGATGCATGGTGCACGCATCAAGTGCACCATGTGAGGAAATGCCGGGAGGAGACATGGTCATAATGATGACTCGCACCTACAAAGCTCTCACAGTGCTCCAGGCTCTGTCCCAAGCTCTGGGCATCCTCACACCCACTGCAGAAGCCTGTTCTATGAAGACCTGCAGCTCACAGATGATCCAGGAGAGCAGGTTGACCAAGGGCTAATGAAAGGCTTGCTGAAGGCAGCTGAGATAGTACCAATGGTGACATCTTTGCCCCCAGTTTGGGGGAGCATCTCCCCTCCTTTTCAGTCAATGTAGAATGGGCTCTGGCTGATCTAAGCCAATCAGTAAATGCCAACCCCTCTCCACTCTCAGTGGTCAAGGCACGATCACATGACCTCATCCAAGTCAGTGAGATCCAGACCCAGGGCTTTTAGGAGCTCTATTTCTTCTGTGCTGAGTACACGAGATGGTGTGAGCCCTGGAGCTGCTACAGCCATCTTACAGGCACGAGGGGTAAAACCGTCTGGGAATGAGGGCAGCACTGGTGGGGATGTGGAGCTGGGCTGAGCCACAGAGAGAGCTGGATGACCATGTGACATTGAGCTCTGCCTCAAGCTGCAGCTGAAGGCTTTACCATGACTGACATTTATTGCCAGCAACCAATAAACTCTTCCTCTGCTTTTCTAGTTTGGCTTGGATTTTCTATCCTTCGTTGAAAGCAAACTGTATCAGTATGTAGGGCCACAATTAGGCTGAGTCACAAATCATCCCCATAGCTTAGTGGCTAAAGCAATTCAGCTCATGAGACTGGATTGATGGGTTGGACTTGACTGGGAAGTCCTCTGGCCTTGACCGGTGGGATGATGGAGACAGCCAGGCCACATGGAGAGGCCCCAGTGATAACGATTACGTCACTATTGATGTTTTGTCTCTGGAAGCTTTCAGGCGTCTAGGATAGGTGCTTCAAAGATGGTCTGTGCTACTGATGGAGGGTCGGGCTTTTCTTACAAATACTTTAGGAAGGGGCTGCAGGCTATGGAATGGTAGATGAGAGGCCAGATTTTTTTTTCCCCTTAATTTGGGTTTGTGTGATGCTTCCTTGGGATCATAGTCAGGCAGTGGTTTTTTTCAGCAGCAGACCTCATGGGTGAAATGGGTCCTTCTCAGAGCCTCTTCTCAGTGGGTCTGTGAGGGTGAGGGAGTCCTGTCTATGTGACTGTTGATGGGCTGGCAGGCTCATTCTTTTGTGTGTTATCCCTTCCTTTGTCAAAACAATGCAGGTCAGGTCCGAGCAGGTGGACATGTCTCTATAGTAGCTGTCCACCTACTGCAGATCAGAAAAACTGTTCAGCTGAGCCCAGCCTGAATTGTAGAATTGGGAGCAAATAGATTGTTGTTTTATCTACTATATTTCAGGGTGATTTGTGTTGCATCAATAAATAGCAACAGCATTTAAAAACAAACAAAAAGACTATTAGAAGACTATATTAATTTGGGGGGCTTCCCTGGTGACTCAATGGTAAAGAATCTCCCTGCCAATGCAGGAGACACAGCTCCAATCCCTGGTCCTGGAAGATCCCAGATGCCATGGGACAGCTAAGCCCGTGGACCTCAACTACTGAGCCTGTGCTGTAGAGGCCAGGAGCTGCAACTACGGAGCCCACCTGCCGCAACCACTGAAGCCTGAGTGCCCTGGAGCCTGTGCTCTGCAACAAGAAGCCGCTGCAACGAGAAGCCTTTGCATTGCAACGAGAGAGTAGCCCCCACTTGCCACAACTAGAGAAAAGCCTGTGCAGCAACAAAGACCCAGCAAAACCAAAAAAAATAAACAATTAAAAAAAAACTGTATTAATTTGTAAGAGTTAGTTTCCTATTACAACTGTGTCACTGGGAATTCACCGGAAGGGCAGGTGAAAAGTCAAGGATGCTGGCCCTGGGCAAGGCCTCTCACTCCTTTGAGCTTTAACCAGAGATCTGTTTTCACCCCAAGCATCTGTGGGTGTTTCATGATTTGGGGCACATGGGTGGTGATTTCCAATGGGCTCCAGGATGATGGGCCTTTGGGATTTGGGGGTTTTATCTGCACACAGCCAAATCCCCCACTTGCAAAGCATACTGGGAGGATTTTAACGATGGGTCTTGACTGCAGTCATCACGTTTGCTCTTGTCTCTTCCAACCTAATGGAGCTTACCAGGTTGCCAATCTTTTCTCTTTATTTCATTTTATCCTCTGCATGCAGTAAAGCTTTCAATGGGCTATTTTGGTAGAGAGGAGAATGAGTCTGGAAGAAAACATATGTCCCCCCTCCAAGGTCATGGAGCCCCTCGATGCCACCACACCCACCTGGACAGCCAGCAGAGGGGATGTGTTTTACTTGATGCTCACGGACAGACAGCGACACTGGTTCCTGCACGGTGCCAGTCTCTGGGTCCTGGGGACTCTGTGCCAGCCTCGCCTCACTGTCCTGAGGTCATGCTTCCCTGTGTTCTGCACTGACTGTGGTCCCTCTGAGAACAGGGACTGTCCTCTCTCTCAGTGACCCACGACCCAGCACTGTGCCTGGCTATCAGAAGCCTGGATGATGTCTGAATGATGGCACTGGCACCACCCCCAGCCTCTCCACCTCTCCCCCCACTCTCCTCCTCCTCCCCGAATGGACTCAGAGATGGAGTGAAGTTTGGCAGTTAAGATCTCAGTCTCTGGAGTTAGGCAAACTGCCCTTCCCTGCCTTACTGAATGTATCCAAGCCTCACTTTCCACATCTATAACATGGGAACGATAAGGGAGGGAACTCTCTTAGCCCAGAGTTTGGCACAAAATAGGCATTTCATTAAAAATGTTTGTGAAGGATTACAATGGTGATGATTCATTATCAGACACAATTTAAAGGCTGTAAACTTGACCTTAAGTGGCAGGTGGGTCACTGTTGCTGTCTTCCAGATAGATGCAGCATCTCCATCTCTCCCACTCCTGCTCAATCCTGCACCTGCGGGTGCCTTCTTGGGCCTTGGGGTGTGGCTAGGAGTCCAGGCGTCAGTTATGGGCATAAAGGGCTCAGCACTTCCCAGGTGCTCAGGAGACATGAGCCCCTGCTCTGGTCAGCAACACTGGTCACTCCTCTTCCCTGTCCCCAGCCTCAGTTTCTCCATCTAAGACAGAGGCTGCACAGCCACCCCATGAGGGACCAAGGCAGAGTTCATCTTTGAGACTCTCCTTAGAAGATATCCAGAGGCTCCCCTCCCCAGGACAATGCCAGCCTCCAAAAGACCTGGAATAAGCCTCCAGGAAGTCCCCATGTTCCACCGTCCAGGCACCATCACAGCACAACTCCAGGTTAGCTCCATAGGGGTGATGACCAACCCTGGAGGCTGCCATCCCCACCTGCCCTGGAGGGTTGGTACCCCTAATTTACGTCTGACCCCACACCCACTGTGTGGCCTTAGGACCCCTGACAGGTGCACAATAGTAGAAGAATCACTCCCCTCTCCCTAGAGGCACCAGGGTCTTCATCTAGATCCCCAAAGGGGTCCCCTGCCCACCTCAGGAAGGTGTGGCCAGGCCCGGACCTTCCTCCTCCTCCTGTGAAGGACCGCCCGTCATCGCCCCCTTTCCAGGCCCATTTCCACTGGTGGGAGGTCAGAGGCTCCCTTGGTCGGGGTCGGGGTGGGGTAACTGCATCCCTAAATGAAGATGCTTGGAATGCTCCCCCCGCACTGCCTGTCCAGTCCTCAGGAAGGCTCACCGCCCCCCACTGACGCAGAAAGACCAGAGTCACCCACTTGCACCCCTTCTTGTGCCAGCACACCCCCAAAGTAGCCACTCAAGTACAACCTTCAGACTTTGTAGCTGTTTTTATTATTAATATTCTCTTCTCCTTTAAGCATCCCTTTAAGGGTGAAATGAAATCCAACCATTTACAGAGAAAATGATTTCAGAATGTACATATTGATTTTCCCTTACAAAAAAAATAATACTATTATTATTATCGGTGTCCTTAAATTACATATTTCCCAGGGCACTGCCTGCTGCTGGGGCAAGTCCTAGCTCCCCACCCTGTCACCTGTCCCCAAAGCTCTTCCACGCCTGCCTGTGGGAACCACCACACCCTAGGGAATCTCCGAAGGGTGGACTGGGCCTCCATGAGTCTGGAGATCTCCGGGCCAGGGCTTCCTAAGGAAGGAAGGTGGCCACGACGACAGGGCCAGCAGCTGCTGGCGTTCCCTTTCACAGTTTGGTTTGCCTTCATAGAGGGGAGTGGCCCAGGGCTCCCGTCCCCGAAGTTCCCAGTGTATGATGTGACTCTGAGTGAAACTCTGCGACCCCACGCCTTGGTCCCCTGACCCCGCGGACAGCTGTGCTTGCTCTCCATGGCCAGGCCTCCACTGGGGGGTGACCATGAACATGTCTGGCCCTCCTTGTCCGAGAGGGAAGGTGGGGTCTGGCACGTCCGAGCTCCTTCCCTCTTTCTCCCTTTGCCCCTGAGCTGGCGAACTGGAAGCAAGGGATCACTGCCAGCCTGGAGGGGGGGACCCTCCCCACAGGTGTGGGGGTGTGGGGTGAGGAGGCTGTCAAGGTGAGAGGCCCTGGGCTGGGGCTCAGGCATGTGTCCCTAGAGATGCCTGCCCAGAAGGTGGGCAGAGATGGATGGTGGGCAGGTCCTGGCCTGGGGTAACCTGGAGCCACAGGGACACCCTGACCTCTTGAGCCACTTCTCAGCCCCAAGAGGGGCCGGGGGGTTGGGCGGGCGCTGCTCTAACTCCAAGGGAGGGGCTGGTTCCCTTGGGACACCCCCTCAACCGGAGGGACAGTGGGGGCCCCCCAGCCTGCTTCATGCCCGCCTGCCCGAGGCTGTTCCGCGGCCAGCTCCCCACAACACACCAGCTCCCCGAGAAACCCCCCAGTAAGACACGCCGAGAAAGTCTTGGCTGGAGGCTTGGAGGGAAGAGGCCAGGAGGTCATGGGCTCGCAGCGGTACAGCCCCTCTGGTTGAGAGCATTCTCATTCCTTGGAATGAAAGACAGACAGACAGACAGACCCCCATATCCCTTTTAGCCTGGCTTTCTGGCTCCCCAGGTTGCCCTTCTGCCTCAGTCATTTTGGGGAGTTGCAAAAAGTGTGGCCACAGGCTCCAGGCCCCAGCAAGGGGAGGCCTGGGCCCGGCTCCCACGTCTCACACACAGGCATATATGTATAGGGACACACCGACACGGACACGGACAATCCACACCAAGCATGCACCCATGCCATAAATACACACGCACGCAAAGACATGTACCGTTCCACAGGCAGGCTCTGCGTCCAGCATCACTGGGTAAACACCCGAGGGGCCGTTGGGAGGGGGTGCCTCTCCCTGCCCCCCTGCATGCTCTCAGTGATCCAGCCCTGGGTCGCCAGTGAGGCGGGCAGGGACGGGCTGACCCAAGAGCTGTGGGCATGCCAGCAGGACCCCACCAGTGCGACAGTCACTTCTGCCCTCTCCCCTCCTCCCTCGGGCTCAAGGGACAAGATGCCCCTTGTCCCCGTAAGTATCCTCTCCACCTTCATTTTTTTCCCTCCATCCTTTAATAGGTGAAAGGGGCAGCCCAGCTGGAAACTACTTTTCCCTGGTGGCCAGGGAAAAGTTCTGGTGGCCAAGTGACTGAGTCCTGCAAGATGCCATCAGGAGTGACTGTGCCATCTCTGGCTCACGCTTTTAACAGAAAGGGTGTGCACATTCTCTGTTTCCCTCGGACATGGATGCATACGTGATGGTGGGAGCTGGAGCAACCATTCTATCCAGGGTTGGAGGCATGAGGCAGGAAAGCAGAGCTGCCCTCCAGACCACCACCCTCCAGAGAGGTAAGTTAGAAACAAGCTTCTGTCTGCCGAAACCACTGTATTTTGAGGTCTCTTAATTACAGCAGCTTAGAATCTACTCTAACATATACACCCCCCCTCCCCCCGAAGCAACTAAGGAATGAGATGATAAACAACTGGCCTTAATGTCCCTCGTGGGCCCAGAGCAGCCCCGTGGCCCCTTCCTGGCCCCAAGCCAGCCCCCAAAGGGGCATAAGGGTGCCTCCACCTGAGACAGTGGAGAGCTGAGGCTGTGGGTTCTAGTGGGAAGGGGTGATGGGGGAGGAGGCTCCCCCACCCCCACCCCCCTCATCTCCCCTACTAGGCTGGCTGATGGTCCCATCCCAGCCTGAGAACTGGACTCTCGGAACTTGCAAGGACTGGGTGGGCAGCCCACAAGACAGCGATATAAAAAGTAAGAAGAAATGTCAAGGCCAGCTTGGGAACCTAAAAGAAGACTTCCCGGGCCTCCGCACACCTGCGTCATCTCCGGAGGGGCTGAGGGGCACGGGGCCATCTGTGTTGTATGTCCTGTGAGGCGAGGGTGGTGGTCCCCACTCCCTCTGGCCCAGCACTCCTGAGGCCACTACAAAACATCCATTGGAGCTTCTTCCCAGCTGCCGTTTTTCACTCCCTCTCACCTTGGTGTCCCTGCTTCGTCCAAGGCCCGAATGAGACTATTTACAGAGCCCTGGGAACTCCTGGCATCTCTCCCTTCCTACGGTAGGTTCAAAGCCCCAGGAGGCCAAATGGTGGGCTGCTTCTCCCTGGAGGGGACCGCGGCGCCCTTCTTGGCTGCCCTAAGGCGTTCCTGCAGGCTCCCTCCCCCCACCCACCCCTGCTCCCCAGTAACCCTCCTGCGCTCTCTGCAGGCACCTCCCAGGCGCAGCACCCCTAGGGGCGGTAGCACCTGCTCTCCTCCCCTGGTGAGGAAGGGTGTTTTCTGAGCTCACAGGCCTGACCCTGGATTCACAGGGGCTTGAGCAGGAAAGACTCCCCCACCTCCCACTCCTGGTCTTCTGATGAACCACCCAGAGGGTGGAAGGAGGCAGAAAGGTAACGACAGGAGGGGCAGTGCCAACACCCCACCCCACCCCCACCCTGCCACTGGCCCTGTAAGATCATGCAGCCTTAACCTTCAACCACATCCAATTTGCCCCTGGCGGGTGGCCTTCCCTCCAAACCCTTGTTCCGCCGCCCACCGGCCGCTGTGCTCTTGGGCTCCTGGTAGGGGTTGTCCAACAGGTAGCGGAACTGGTCGTAGTTCTTCAACAGGTACTTGGGGGCGTACATGTGCTCACTGGGGTCGGCCGGCGGGTACTCCTGCTGCGTGCCGTCGAACCAGCCCCCTGTGCGGATCAGGCTCCGGATGTAGTTGAGATCCCGCTTGTCCTCGTAGTCGCCCCAGCGGGGGAAGTCGCCGTTCTGTGCCGACACCAGCTTGAAGTAGATGCCCTCGGGCGTGAAGCACCAGGAGCAGTGCCAGCCGGCGAAGTGCAGGGGGCTCCCCAGCGACCACTGCACCAGGATGTGGCCCGTGCGGTTCTCATACTGGCGGAAGTTAGGCATGGTGTAGTACTGGCGGCGGCGCAGGCGGATGCCGTCCAGCCCGTACACCGTCTGCAGCATGTCCACCGTGCAGCCCGACACCACCTCCAGGGTGCCCGGCTGCTTCCAGAAGAAGCCGTACAGCGACTTGCGCATGTGGAAGGCGAAGGGCTCTGTCCAGCCGTCGTAGAGCTTGAGGAAGAGCACGCCGTCGCGCGCGGGGATCTCGTCGGCGTCGTCGATGATGAAGACATCGTCCGGCCGCAGGTTGCGCAGCCGCGACACGCCGTCCTGCGTCAGGAAGGTGCGCAGGTAGTCGTCTGCGATCCAGCCGTCCTGCCGCCCGCCCAGCGGGAAGTGGTCCAGGAAGACGTACAGCACCTTGTGCCGGATGTACTCGAAGGTGCCGTTGGTCAGCATCTCGCGGAACTTAAGCGGCCGCGGCTCCCCGTACGCTGTGAAGTTGGACTCGCACACCACGAAGGCGTCCACCACGTCGCCCAGCTCATGGAAGCGCACGTCCAGCAGGTCGAACTCGTGGTTGATGTTGATGGCGTTGATGACCCGCCGTGGCACCTCCCGGGGCACCAGGCGCTCCTTGGTGGGCAGGTTGGAGTACTGCACCACGGTGGGCACGCCGCAGCTTGGCCCGTGCCAGCCGGGGAGGCACACGCACTCCACCCACTTGCGCCGCGCGCCGCCGCGGCTCCCCGCTCGCTCCCGGGTGCTCAGCAGTTGCCGGCCCGGACCCCGGGCCGACGACGACGCGCCGTCGCCCGCCTCCACCTTCTCCTCTGGCCGCCCCGATGGGGGCTTCTCCAGCATCTTGGTACCTGGCTTGAAGCAGACGCCCCCGGCTTTGGTGCGGACGAAGTACTCGGTGGTGTCCTCAGGCAGCACGAAGTCCATCCGGTGGAGCTCCTCCGTGGCCTTGCTCGGCGACAGCGGCTGGAGCAGGGGTGAGTGGGAATAGAGTGGGGTCCGCAGCAGGTCGGGGCTACCAGGCTCCGGGCTGGCCTGGGGCGTGACCGGGGCATTGTTCCAGAAGAAGCTGGACACCAGGTTAGGGCTAAGAGAGGCTAGTTCGCGGGGGAAGGTGACATAGGACAGGGTCTTAAAGAAGTGCAGGAAGGAGATGAGACACAGGCCGGCCATACAGAACATGAGAAACAGCTTGTAGCGTTTCATCTTCATCCTGCAGGAAACAGTGGAGAAAGCAGAGCGGTCAGGAGTCTGCAGACCTGGCAAGGGGAGCCTGAGGCTCTTCTCCTGAGGGAGGGAATGCAACTTTTAGGGAAATTAAAATAGAAAAAGTCGTTTTCAGGCTTCAGAAGCAGGAGAGCCGGCCTCTGACCTGCTTGCACACTGCCTGGATTCCATGCCTGCCTGAAAGCACAGCAAGTCAGGCAACACTTTAAATAAGAAAGGGAGTGGGTCTTGGGATTCTTGAGCCCCTGGAGATCTGGCCAACCCCCTGGGGTCTAATGAAATCCCGTGACTCACAAGGTGAAACAAACCGCATTGTAAAAGTTAAAAACAAAAAGACAACCCAGAGCCGCATTTTTGAACACAAACTGCTTATAGTATCAAGTTGTGGCCTGGGATTATAAGCAGGAGCCCTCAAAGCTGCAATCTGGATTATCACCCACAGGGTGTATGCACCACCCCAAACCCTACCCATTTGGGACTCCAGATTGCAGGCACCTCCCAGTGATGGTCAAGTCTGGATGTAGGTTGTTGGGCCAATGTGGTGCTATGTATGTTTGTACTTCTGTCTTTTGTTTCTATTTTTCTTCTTTTAATGACTGTATGTTGAAATTAAATTATCTTCTATAAAAAAAATTGAAATTGTTTGTGTGCAAGGGTGGTTTCAAATGAATCCTCTGAAAAGGTTTACTAACAGGTTTGCTGTTTTGGCAGAACAGCAGCCAGCTCCAGCACCTGGCCCACCCCACCATGACTGTACCAGCTGCATCGCTGTGCTTTACTCCCGGAACAGAATGCATCCTGGGAGGAGCTCAACCCTGCAATGCAGAACCTGCCCCAGGGGGCTTACCGGCCCTAAGGGAGGGGGAGAGTGGGTTGTAGGCTGCAGACATGGGGTCCCTTCCCTGCACTGTCTCCTTCTATCTGTCCATCTGTCTGTCTCTTTATCTTTGTGTGTGTGTGTGTGGCTATATTAACAAACCTTTTCACTGAAAAAAATTCCCAGGTCTCAAGGGAATACTTCTAACATATTTAATAAACAAAATTCAGAAAAAGTTCTCCAGAGGATGGCGACTGCAGCCCCGAAATTAAAAGATGCTTGCACCTTGGAAGGAAAACTATGACAAACCTAGACAATGTATTTAAAAAGCAGAGACATCACTTGGCCAACAAAGGTCCATACAGTCAAAGCTATGGTTTTGCCACAAGTCATGTACAGGTGTGAGAGTTGGACCATAAAGCAGGCCAAGCACACAGAGTTTATGCTTTTGAATCATGGTGCTGGAGAAGACTCTTGAGAGTCCCATGGACAGCAAGGAGGTAAAAGTAGTCAATCCTAAAGGAAATCAACCCTGAATATTCAATGGAAGAACAGATGCTGAAGCTGAAGCTCCAATCCTTTGGCCACCTGATGTGAAGAGTGGACTCACTGGAAAAGACCCTGATGCTGGGAAAGATTGCAGGCAGGAGGAGAAGGGGATGACAGAGGATAAGATGGTTGGATGGCATCACCAACTTAATGGACATGGGTTTGAGCAAACTCCAAGAAATAGTGAAGGACAAGGGAAGCCTGGGGTGCCATAGTCCATGAGGTTGCAAAGAGTCAGACACGACTGAGTGACTGAATAACAACTCCTGCATTGCCCCATGCAAGGCAGTTGACTGATATCCAGCCATAAATATTATCTGCTTGAGGTGCATCACTGGTTTTATATGCATTTTTTCTGTTCTCAGCTTAATATTTTTTATGATTATTATTCTATTGAACACTCATCCAATCAAGTGGTTTTCCTCAATCAACGACAGGTTAAAGAGATTTCATGTCAGTAGAAATAAACGTACCATTTCCTTTTAAGTTTCACATATTCCATACTCATCTGGAATGAATCGTTCTGTATGAGGGGTTGTGATTATGACCGTTCTCTCCTTGTTTGCAATTTATCAATTAGTTTATGGTTGTGCAATGGAGAGCCATATATATTGTTTTTCATAATTAAAAAAAAAGTTCTGTTTTAGAATATTTGTAGCTTATCAGAAAAGTTGCAAAGATAGTTTGGAGGGTTCCTTCACACCCGTCACCCCGTCTGCCCAAGTGTGGACACTGACATTGCCGCAGTGTGTGGTCACGACTAAGAAACCGAAAGACTCACGTTACTCTACACTGGACTCCATGCTTCACTCAGCCACGCTCTTCATCTCATGAGCGAGCCTGTGCGGCACCTTTGACTCTCGCCACACAGCCCAGGACAGAGGGCACACCAGCCAGGAGGCTACGCCCACCTGGCCAAGTCAGACCAGTGCCTTCCCGGGTAGCACTGAGTGGGAAAGAATCTGCTTGCCAGCGCAGCAGACATAAGAGACTCAGGTTCCATCCCTGAGTTGGGAAGATCACCTGGAGAAGGGAATGGCACGCCACGCCAGAATTCTTGCCTGGAAAATCCCATGGGCAGAGGAGCCTGGAGAGCTACAGACTATGGGGCTGCAAAGAGCAGGCATGACTGAGTTCATGACCAGTGCCTTGGCTGGAGTGACCTACGGAGTCAGAGGAGGGGCTGGGACGGAAACTGGTGTTTTCATTTCCTTTCCACAGATCTCCATGTGTGTGTGTATGTGGCAGGGCAGGGGAGAGGGGGCCGCGCACTGTCCTTTCCCTTTCTGTGGCCTCTCCCTATGTTTCTGGTTCTTCCTCTGGGTCATTTGAGCGTCCCTGGTGGCTCAGAGGTCAAAGTGTTTGCCTACAATGCGGGAGACCTGGGTTCAATCACTGGGACGGGAAGACCCCCTGGAAAAGGAAATGGCAACCCACTCCAGTATTCTTGCCTGGAGAATCCCATGGACAGAGGAGCCTGGTGGGTTACAGTCCATGTGGTCGCAAAGAGTCAGACACGACTGAGCGACTTCACTTCAATTGCTATACTTTCCCCTTCCTTTCCTAACTTAAGCCAGGCTCCTCACCATTCTGAACCTTGGTTTCTACATCTGTGAAATGGGTAGAGTTCCTGGTGTACAGCAAGTATTCAACAGATTTCTCCTTTCAAAGCTCAAGGCTGAAAGACTCCAACATAAATGTTCTCTAAACTACATGATCATAAGGCACACAATCATGAAATGTTTGATCTAGAACAAGCTTTAAGGATCACCTCCTCCCACCCTTTCACGTCGGGGAGGAGGGGCCTCACCTTGGAGCAGTTGAGTTTGCGGATCCTGCTGGCCAGGGTGGTACTTGTGCCCTCAGATGTCCCCCCTCTTCTGGTTTAAATGCAGACACCCTGGAGCCTGGCCTCAGGCAGGAGTTGGACAGCTGACTGCAGGAGGCAGGACAATCAGGGGTGGGGGCCTGACCTCTGCTAAATGTCAGCTGCCCTGGGACAGAGGCGGGGGGACTGGTCTCCACTGGCTCTGGGGGAGGCAGAAGGGAGCTCCCGTCCCCACCACGGATTCTAGCCCTGCTCTGGCAAAGGCAGACCAGGCCGGCGGGGTGAATGGAGTGGCCAAGGGCTGAGGCCCAGTAGAGGCAGGAGGATGGGCGCTCTTGCTGGGGCAGGGACCAGGCATAAGGCGACTCTGCAGACAAGAGGTCAGCATGGCAGAGGTCTCCAGGGTGACCCTCCTGAGGGCTTTCAGGACCTGCCAAGGCAGCCCCGGTCCTTCTGGCGGATCATTTCTCCCCACTTGGAGCCTGTGTCTATGAGACACCCCAATCCCAGCCCTCCCTGGACTGAACTGACCGTGAGTGGTGAAGGACAAGGTTGGGGCCGCCACTCAGATGAAATCTCCTGGCAGCCGTGAACACAGGCCCCAGGAAGGTAAGAGAAACTCAGGTAAGGGGCCCCCACAGCCCTGCTGAGGTCACACTGACCCAGCTGCCCCTCAGCTCCCTGGTCAGACAGGCTTTTAGGATCTAGTTAACCCTGGCCAGCTGCACCCTTTGGAAAACAGACTTGCCAGGGCCTGGGGGTTCCCCCTCTGAATTGCAGGGGCCTTCAGGGTGAGGCCATGTGATAAGGCCCCAGCCGGGCTTGCCGCCAAGAATCACGGAATGGAGTGTGTCTCTCGTGGCTTGGGCTGCTGGGAGGCTGACAGACACAGAGGCTGGCCCAGAGCAAGGTGGTGCCTCACAGGCCAAGTTTTCAGGGACACTGTTACACACAGCTGTCTGGGTTGTTGTTGTTTTTTTCCTTGAACTTGTTCTTGGCCTGATCTTTTTTTATCTTATCTTCAAGTATTTTCAAATACATTTTATAGACTGAGTGGCCTATAAACTAAAAACCGTATAAATAAATAATCATGGGCCCTGAGGTCTCATGTAAATCTTGCCCACCCAGGGAGACTGAGGATTGTGATCACCATTTTCACAGATGGGGAAACTGAGAGAAAGATGGCAAGACTTTCCCCAAAGGATATTAGGAAGGCAACCAAATCAGGACCTCAAGGTAAGTTCGGTTTCCAAACCAGCCTCTGCCTCCTTACATCTGAGACTACAGCCCTCCTTGGTGCTGCTGGCTAAAGTGGCGGAACCAAACTAGACCCCTGCTTCAGCATCTCTACCTCCATTATAAAGCTTCATCTAGAACCACGAGGTGTACCCATAAAGCTGATGGTCACTGACACTTACAGGCCAGCTACTGTCCTGAGCACATGACATGCACGTCCTCACCAGATCCCCCCACCATGCAGCAGGTACCACTGTCTTTCCTATTTTACAGATGAGGAGACCAAGGCCAGAGAGATGGTATAACTTAGTGACACAATTGGTAAGGGTCGGACTCGACCCTGTGAGGTCGGTAGTGGGATTTCATCCAGTGGTAAAGCTGTCCTGGGTCCCTTCCACCTGCCAAGTTCAGCCCAAGTGGAGTGAAACCCAAGTTGGGTGATAAGGGTCCCATGGAGAGTCCACCAGTGACCAGTGAAGACAGTCCATGGATGGAACAGCCACCACTGCATTTGACCCATGTGACCCTCTGCAGGGTCTCACCCAACCCATCTCCTCCATTTACTCAGTAACTACTTATTAAGAGCCCACTGAGTGCCAGGCACTGCACTGGCCCTGGGAGCATAGCAGATGAGGACCATAAGAGCCCCAAACTCATGGACCTGGTGCAGGGTGAGCGGGGCACGGGGCTGTGGCAACTAAAATGAGCCAAATCACACGGTATGTTAGAAAGATGTGCTCTGGAGAAAAATAAATTGGTAAAGACTAGGAGTGGGCAGGTTCACAGGTAATCAGGTGGCCAAGGTAGGCCTTAAAGAGAGTGAGGCCAGAAGACAAGGGAGGAGGGGCGGCGGAACAGAAGTGCTGGAGTGCGGCTTTCACAGGAGGATGCTAAGCGTCCAGGCTCAGCTGGGCTGCTCTGCTGAGAACAGACGGTCCCCTGAAGAACAGAGCAGGGAGAGCAGCAAGGAGGCTGCGGCACTGTCTGCGCAAGGGGCGGGGTGCAGGCAGCGGTCAGACCTGGCGTGAAGTGTGAGTGACGAGTCACACTCAGTGGCTCCAGGACCTGCAGAACGGACCAGCCTTTGACTGGGGTGGAAGTCATCCCTCAACCGCCTCCATGGAGATGGAAAATGGCAGAGCTGGGCTGGAGGCAGCTCTTGTCTCTGCAGGGTCCTCTCTAAGTGCCGTGCCCACTTCAGTCACCGAATCAGAGAGACCAATCTGCAGCCCCACCCCATCCCTTCTTCCTAGTGCTGAGCCCATCTCCCCATTTGTCTGTTTCCTCATCTCTGGACACGAGCCCCTGGGGGCAGGGAGCCGTCAGGGAGCGAGCTTCAACCAGAGCCACCAACTGTGTGCGCACAGAGCCTAGAGCCACACAGCCCAGCTCAAACCTCTGGCTCTGCCATTTCCCATCTGTGTGGCCTTGGCAGGTGAAAGTAACTTTCCTCCTTTGGCTCATCTAGAAAATGAGGGTTCAATAATAACCCATGTGAAGCTCCTAGCACAGAGTAAGAACCCAATAAGCATTAGCTCTTCTTACCGCTACTGTTATTTCCCCACCTGGAAGCAGAGTAGGGACAGCCTTCAGCTGGGGGGATGGGGCAGCACGTGCACAGGCTCAACCAGAGCTGAGCCCCTGGCAGGGCCTGGGACAGGTGCTTTCATGTTTAACAGCAGCAAGGAGTCGAGTGGGGGGCTCAAATGGAGCCTGGTCAGAACCTGAGTGTGATGGGAGATGGGCTGGGAAACAGTGCCCTGCTACCCTGGGCTCCACAGAAAGGAGGGAAGAACTATGAGACTCTGGAAGCCTCCCTAAAAGACCCCCCACCACACACACACACAAATACTCACTCACTCTGTGGGTTGCACCGGCCTCAGAGCCCTGGGTCTCCTGCAGGAAGGTGATGGGAATGGACTGGGTGCCTCCTGACAGTCAGATAATCATGGCCGCAGGAAGCTGACCCAGACCCAGGATGCTGGCAGGACCAGCCCACCCTAGGCCTCCTCTTTCTGTACTGACTCACAGCCATGGCCACGCTTGGAAGGTTCCAGCTGAGCAGACTGTCTTTGTACCTTGCCTCTTCCTGCTCCTCCCTCCTCCTTGTGATCTTTTTCTCCAGCCTCTGCTTGATAAGCTTATGAGATGAGAGAAGGAAGATGAGCCCAAAGCCCACGACCCAGTCACGGCCTTGGGGTCTGGGCTCAGGCTGCATCCAGTGGGGGCTGATGGCCAGAGAGAAAACAGGTGCTCCCTGGAGGCCACAGGCTGTGACTCGTGTGCTAGTCAGGCGGGCAGCAGCCTCCCGGGTGTGGGTGCACCCTGACAGCTGTCACCTGGTGACCAGGCTCCTGTGGCGCTCTCCATGGTCCTGAGCTCACATGCGCTGACCAGGGTCCTAGCTTGGCCCTTAGCCGGCCTCACCCTGGCCCCTGCCAGCCTCTGCTGAGGTCTTGCAGCTTCCATCCTAACGGCCATGTCCCCTGTTCGCCACCTGCTGGCCCCCTTCTCCATCTGCCTTGCAACACCTTGCTGACAGCTGTGATCCCTGGTGTCCTCAGCTTGGGAGCAGCCACAGGGCACCCAACTCCTCCGGCTGACAGAAGGGGCCACTAGTGAACAGGTCTGACACCTAGGAGGTGCTCAGGGCACTCTTGGAATATCCATGGGGGAAATCTCAGAGGTTGCAGAGCCCACCCTCTGTCTCCACTCCTAGCAGGAATCTACAGCCCCCAACCCAAGAGTACCTTCAGATGGACTCTCACCAGCTCCCATGCGCTTCAGCGGGCATCTTGACTGAGCCGAAGTCTGCCTTGCACCCCGTCCCAGTTCCGCTCTACAATACCCAAGGGTTTTGCCTAGCTCCGTGTGCCAGGCTTTGCTCCTGGCCAGCTTTGTTAAATGACTGGGCCGATTTGGGAGGGGGGCTCCTTACTGACTGGCACCCATCACCTTGTAATGCATTCTCAGTGACTTATCTGGCTTTCCGAACCAAACCTCTTGCCCCAGGCCAGTGCCCCTCCCGAGTGCCCATCTGGCCTCTGCTTGTCCAATTCTGAGTACCGCCCATTCCGGGCCATTTGGGCTGCTAGAAATTCTTCTATTGGCCTCAATCAGCTTCCCTGGAGCTTCTGCCACCACTTCCGGGTTCTTCCTTGGGGCTCAGCAGAGGAAACCAGTGTCTCAGGGACTAGAAGACAGCAACCACCTCCCACTGAGTCTGGAACTAAATAAGGGTCTTTCCGACGTGAGCTTCCCCAATCCCACATGGAGAAGAGACAGGCCGAGGAGGTGGCTACGGAACATGACAGATCCCATAGCTCTGGCAAGGTGGGAGAAATAGCTAATGCTGAGTCATCTCTCCTTGTTTTATTCATTCCTTTGGTTCATATCCATCAGGCCAGCTTCACAAGGAACCAGCCTACACCTGGGGTCACACAACAGCCAACGCATGACCCAGGCTGCTGGTGGACGTTTACCAAGAACCTGCTATGAGCCAGGCGCTGCCGATGCAAGGGCTGGAGAAAAAATCAGGGGCAGATGCCTGGGGCAGAGCCTGAAGGAAGGTACGTTGTGTCTCCATTTCGCAAATGAGGAAATATGGGGCTTCAAGAGGTTAAGCTACTCACTCTGCTGCCCAGGGTTTGTGGGAATGAAGATGAGATGGAAAACTGAGGCTCCCCAAGCATCCTGCACCTGCCAACAGGTAGACCTGGAGTGGGGCTGCAGACTTGGGAGTCCTGCCCTGGGCTGGACAAGAATGGCTGAGGGTGGGTCTGGCATCCCCTGCAGAGAAGGAATCAGCTCAAGGGAAGGACTCCATCTGCCCAGGTGACCGGAATGTCCTGGCAAAACCTGTTTACCGGGGGGTGGGGGTGGGGCACGGCTACCACTCTCCCCATCCACAGATAAGGGACCCTAGCGGCCAGGCAGAGCCACACCGGGAGGCAGTTCTTGGACCAGCCAGATGGGGCACTGAGGCCACTTCCCTGGGCACTTCCGCTTTCTCTACTGGCTCGGCTCCAGGGGGCCGGCCTGGATTAAGAACTATGGAATGACTGGTGGCTCAGATGGTGAAGAATCTGCCTGCAATGCGGGAGACCTGAGTTCCATCCCTGGGTGGAGAAGATCCCCTGGAGAAGGGAATGGCTACCCACTCCAGTACTCTTGCCTGGAGAATCCTATGGACAGAGGACTCCATGGGGTTGCAAAGAGTCAAACACATCTGAGCGACTAACACTAACTGCTAAATACTAGGTGACTGAGGGAGACAGCCATGCTGCTCTGCGGGGAGCCCAGACATCCCGGGACCAAGAGGGGGCTGAAGGCAGGGCCTGGGGAAGGTCTGGGAAGATAGAAGAGCGGGAGCAGAGCCGTGAGGGACCAGCCGGTGCCCGTGGTCTGTGCCAGGCGGGGACACAGACTGAGCCGAGCCTGGGGGGAGGTGGGTGGCAAGGCCTGGATCTGCACAGAGGCCTCCTGAGGCAGCGTCCAGACCCTGCTGCCAGATGGCAGGGCTTCGCCACTTCCCTGGGCCTCAGCTTCCTCACCAGTGAAATGGGGTGATGATGTGGCCGTCACGGGGCAGTGGTGAGGGGTCTGCGTGTCTGAAGTGCCTGGACCAGGAAGTATGTGTGAGACAACAGCTGGTGAGGGGCACATGGGAAACGTCTGTCACGGGAGGAGGGAGACCACTGAGGCCTCTGAGGCGGCAGTGGGGACTCTGGGGTGGCTCTGGGGATGAGGAGAGGGGCTGGACGCACAGACCTACAAACATGCCACAGAAAGGGCTCTGTGGGCACTGAGAACAGATGTTCCCAGAGCCAGGTACCCCCAAGGTGCCCCAGCCCTGACCCTAACTGCCCCTGGACGCGACCAGGGGCCACTGAGCCGGGGCGGTCCCGTCTCCTCCAACCCCTGCTTTGGGTCTGTCAGCCTTGGCGGCAACAGGCCTTGTCCCCTGCCTCGCCCACCTCTGTCCCCACACTGTTCTCTTAAGTCAGGTGGGCCTGCGCTCCCCACACCCAGCCTGGGGCCCAGACAGACATTTAGTGAGTGTTTGGGGCAAGCCAGAGGGAAAAGCTTTGGCCAGTACTTTGGCCACCTGATGCCAACTCATTGGGAAAGACCCTGTAGCTGGGAAATACTGAGAGGTGAGAGGTGGCAGAGGATGAGATCGTTTGATGGCATCACTGACTCCAGGGACACGAGTTTGAGCATGTTCTGGGAGATGGTGAAGGACAGGGAAGCCGCATGCTGCAGTCCATGGGGTCACAGAGTCAGACACGACTGAGCGACTGAGTAACAACAGAGGGAGGCGCACTAGGGTGGAATTTCAGGCATAAGGATCTGGCTGCATCTGTTCCCTTCAGCAGGGGCGCAGGGGCAGGGTGGAGGGAAGGCACCCGGGGGCTGTGAGAGGGCTTTGGGAAATGTACGGACCACCATCAGGCCACTGGTGCTTCTGCCTGCCCTGGGGTGGGTGGAGAGAGCAGACTGGCTCCTAGCAATAGAGCTGGGGGTACAGTAGGGAGCCAGGTGGGGGCAGGAGGTCCTCATAGAGCTCAGTCCAGTGGAGGGACAGAGGACAAATGAGAAAACCGACCAACAGAGGGTGCCAGGTGTCAGGAAGGGCCTCCCAAGGAGAGGACCCTTCAGCAGAGACCCAAGGTCGGGAAGGAGCCACCATGCAGAGTGGGGACAGCGGCCCAGGCCCTGGGCCAAGGGCTCAGAAGACAGTGTGTCGGGAACCCCAGCATAGGGGCAGCAAAGCAGAGGCCCCGAGCCTGGGGAGGGGGTGTGGGGTCTCGAGGGGTGGCACAGACACTCCCCACACTCAGGGGTGGCTAGGGCAGAAGCCTAGGCACTGCATCTTGGTCAGCACCCTCTTGGATCAGCAGTCCCAAGGCAGCTGTGCAAAACTTTCAGTCTAAAATAGAACTAGAGGAGGGCTTCATGGGTTTAAGTGGTTAAGACTCCGTGCTCCCAAGGCAGGAGTCATGGGTTCGATCCCTAGTCAGGGAACTAAGATCCCGCATGCCACACAGCCAAGACTAAATAAATAAAATAGAACCAGAGGAGATACAAAGTGGAGTTTCTCACATATGTACCTTACGGAAACTAAACTTAAGGACTAGGAGACCTGACTTCCTATAAATGCTGGATTTATAGAAAACTGATAGTGCTGATCAGAGGTAGCCTCCCATCAACCTTGGAAAGTTCTGCCAGAAACACCCAGCTAGGAGGAAGTAGAGCCCCATACACCACCTCTGTGACTCCTCACTAAGGATTTCCAGGACAAAGGCTAGGCTGCCGCACTGAGCCTGACCCTGGGAGGGGCCTCTGGCAGGAGCCTATGGGCCTGAGTCTGTGGGTCACAGTCCTCCCTAGCTCTGGCATGTGCCCGGACCAGCCACCAGAGCCCCGTGCCCAGGACAGCTGCACCCTCCCAAGTCCCTTGGCTGGCAGCTTCCCTCCCCTTCCCCCTGTAACGATGTGAGTCTTCCCACCCCAACCTGAGATGCTCTGCAAGGCTGGCCTGCATTGACTTCAAACTGCATTTCAGGGACTTCCCTGGTGGTCCAGTGGCTAAGACTCTGCACTCCCAATGCAGGGAGCCCGGGTTCGATCCCTAGTCAGGGAACTAGATCCCACATGTCACAACTAAGAGTTTGCATGCCACAACTAAAGATCACTCGTGCCGCAACTAAGACCCAGCACAGCCAAATAATAAATAAAAATAAAATTTAAAAAAAACCACACATTTCACAAAACTCAGGGTTCCCTGAGAAAGGCTGAGGGAGCCCCAGGGCCCTTTCTCCAATGGGAACAGATCACCCTGAACAGGGTCCCATGTTGCAGTCTCCAGTAGCTTGAAGGGGGTCTGATGCTCCAAAAGTTGGGGAACCTCTGAGGCCAGGCCTGGACTTCAGGAGCTCTGGGGGCCTGAAACTTCTCAGAGGACCTGACTCTTGCTGCCCCCTGCCCACACCCTCTCTCTCATCAGTTTTTATCCCCACCTTCCCCATCATCTTCTCCCTGGTCCTACTGGCCCGGATCTCAGACAGTGAGGGTACCACACAATTGCACCCCCACTGAGGGGTTTCCGTTTGCTTGCTGTTTACCAGCTGGGCCTGACCATATGGCCTGGGGACCCCCAGACTCCTGTGCCCACAGCCATCGCCACTAGCCTGTTGCCAATATGGGTGGAAGAAGCGGGCCCACCTGAGGCCTATCCCAGAACCGCCCTCTGGCAGGGACACTAAGTACTTTTGCTCCAATTTGATCCTTTCATTAGCCACCAGTGCCATCACAGGTGAGGAAAGAGGTTCAGGGTCAGAGTGCCCAGCCTGACCCACCCTCTAAGTGGCGGCAGAGTGTCCACCTGGTCCCTGGGGCTTCCCACTCCCTGCCACCCTCCCCTGCCTTGCTCTCTGCCTGGCCCCTCCCTGGAGCCCCCAGGCCCACCCTCCCCTCACCTGACCCGGTACCTGCCTCGAACCCCAGGGTGGCAAGCCACAGGTGAGGCAGTCCCGTCCCAGCGGCTACAAGGCGCTGCCCGACCCAGTGCCCAGCCCACATGGCGGGAAGGCAGCTGCTTCCTCCCTGAGGGCGGTTCCCCACCCCCGAGGCCGAGTGCAGGCTGAAGGTAGGTGGCTACGTGTTGAGCACGCCTTGGCCTGGCCTGGCGCCAGCTCTGCCCTTCACAGGGCCTGGCTTCCTGGCTCCACCTCCTCCCACTTGTCCAGGCCTCAGTCTCCTCATCTATTGAGGTGGAAACTGATAACCGGGTGGCGGGGCAGGGCGAGGCAGCCCCACCCTGGCGGAGCCGCTCCCCAGAGCCAGGAGCCGAGGAAGTAGAGGGCCTGGGGTTTCCATCTAGCAGGTGAGGGGCCTGCTGGTACCCTGAGCTCAGGAAACTACAAGCCCAGCTCCTCTGGGGCCTCGCCCTGCTCCCTCTCTGGGTGGAAGGTCACTGTGAATCCTGCCCTGATTCCCAGGACTGACTCAATGGACCTGAGTCTGAGTAAACTCCAGGAGTGGGTGATGGACAGGGAGGCTTGCTGTGCTGCAGTCTATGGGGTTGCAGAGACTCGGACATGACTGAGCAACTGAACTGATACTGCCCTGACTCCCAGGGGCTGCTGGGCATGTCCAGTGGGACGCGGATGGGACACGGAGGAGGTACATGCAGGACAGCTAGGAAGCAGGCTTGCTCCACTGGCGGCAGCCAGTGTCCCAGACAAAGCAGGGACCACGGTCTGGATCCGACTCTGCCCCTCAGAGGACCTGGGCCGTTCACCTGGATGGGGCCCAGCGCTCCACCCTGGGGTGGGAGCAGGCAAGGGTGAGGGGCCTCGCTGTGGGTGGCCTCAGATCAGAAATCAGCAAGCTACTCTACTGCCTGGCTCCATGTCCAAGTCCATGCTGGCCAGGGCCTTAGTTCTCTGTGTTAGGAACGGGCCTCTCCAGGGTCCTCCAGAGAGGGTCAAGACATGAAGCAGGCCCTGGCTCCGGAGGAGCGTGGCCAGCAGAACTGCCAGCGTTGGTGCTTCTAGAGGTGGGATGCGTTAGAAGTCTTTAAACGCACCGCCCCCCACCCCAGGACTCCCTTCTCCCTCTCCACGCACCCCGAGCTTAGCCTTTGTCTCTCAGCGGGGGTCGGGGGGCCTCGACCCCCGCCTGCTCAGGAGCCCCATCTGCCTGAGGGAACCGTCCTGTCGCTCTGTCTGTCTGCCCCACAGCCCCACTGTGCCCCAGCGTCCCTCTCTGTCATGCAGGGTCAGCCCCACCCGGTCAGGTGGCTGAAGGCTCGAGTGAGAGGCCCGCCCGACGTGGGGGGCCGGCCCAAGGGCTCCGGGGCCGGACTGTCTCTGCAGAGAGAGACGGGCTGGGAGAGGCCGGTGCCATGTGGTGCTAGAAGGGGGAGGAAGGCGGGAGGAGGCCAGGGTCCAGCCAGCGTGGGGCCAAGGCAGTGGGGAGGGAAGCGCAGGCCTGCAATAATGACTCAGGCGGGCTATTAATCATTAATAGAGCTTCTGATTGAAGGATGGAGAAGAACCCAGCTCCTTCCAGTATAGGACAGGAACACACCGCCCGGCCTTCACGGAATGTGGCCAGAAGCCCACCTCACACAGGCCTATTGCTCACATCTTTATCAGTTCAGTTCAGTCGCTCAGTCGTGTCCAACTCTTTGCGACCCCATGGACTGCAGCATGCCAAGCCTCCCTGTCCATCACTAACTCCCAGAGTTTACCCATATCTTTATGGAGCCCACCAAAGCCAGGGGAGGAGACTCCCCCAGAGACCCCTGCATCTCCGGCCTGCAGCTCTTGGCCCATCTCCCAGCCACTCGTCCTTCCAGACCCAAATGACCCTCCCTGGTCTGTCAGGACAAGAGGGTGACCGGAGCAGATGGCCCTGCCCTGTCTCTGTGTCCACATCTGTGGAACAGAGATTAGGCTCACAGCGAGGAGAAGCAAGGCCGGTCAGGCCAGGCCGGTCAGGCCGGGGCTGAGCACCTTCTGCCTCTATGAGAGCGGGAACTCATTTCCAGGCCCAGCACAATAGGAGATGCCCCAAGCCCCATCTCTCAGAAGGTGGGGCAGGGCACTGCGGTTCAGGCAGCAGCTGCCCAAGATCCAAAATCCAGAGGCACTGTTCTCAAATCTGGCCCCCGTGCCTTCGCACTCCTGTGCAATCCTGGGCAGGTCACTTAATATCCCTGAACCTCAGAGTCCCCCATCTGCAATGTGGGACCACCCCAGCCCTTTGCCCCAGGAGGATTAAATAGGATGACACCCAGAGAGAGACCAGTCCACCGAGCTTCCAGGCTGGGGTCAATGCCCGCTCTCCACATGCCCTCCGTGTGCCTGGATGGCCTGGCAGGGATGCTGGTAGGCCAGTTGGCACTTTCCTCCAAAAGGCCCCTCCTCCTCTTCCTCCTTACTGGTCTCCCTCTTGCCTATATCTTTTTCCGTCTTGAAATATTTTTTTGGCCACCTCCAGGCAAGTGGGATCTTAGTTTCCCAGCCAGGGATTGAACCCATGCCCCCCTGCAGTGAGATCGCAGAGTCCTAACCACTGGACTGCCAGGGAAGTCCCCTCTCTTGAAGTTCTCGACTTTTGAACAAAGGGCCCTACATTTTCCTTTGGCATTGAGCCCCACCAGTTCTGTCACTGCAAAGGCGCCATCGGGCCACATCCCCCTGCTCTGAACCCTCATCACACTCAGAATAAAATCCCAACTCCTTCCTGTACCCACAGGCCCTGGCCATCTGGTCCCTGCATCTTTGCTGACCTCATGTCCCTTGTCCACGTGACTCCAGCCACAGTCGCTGCCTCCCATCCCTTCCACGCCCCAGGCTCACCTGTCTCAGGGTCCTCACCCTGGCTGTTCCCTCCGCCCGGAATGCCCTTCCCTCGGATCTCCACATGCCGGCTGCCACTCAGAGGGGCCTTCCTGACCAACCAGCTAAAGCCAGCTAAAGCGGTGGTCCCCTCCCCGGTCGTGGGCTCCACAACACTCCACTGCGGAAGCGGTCTGTCTCCTTGTTTATGTGTTAGTGGTCTGTCTCCCCCACCCACACCCTGCTCCCTTGGAATGTCAACAACAGGAGAGCAGGGTCACCATGGGCCACAGTCGCCGGTCCCTGCTGCTCCCCACTCCCTAAGGGAAAGCCCATCCCGGAGCAGGAGCTTCACAAACAGCTGCTGAGTGAGTACGGAACCCGGATGGGAAGTGGTGCTAGACTCCACGCCTAGCAGGATGCTCTCTGCTGCACTGAGAAAGCCCCCTGCCCCCTCCCCGCTGAGATCAGCGCCATCCTTCCCAGGCAGGCAGCCCCAGCAGTGCCAGCCCCTCCCGCTCAGGCTCGCCCATCCTCCAGGGACAATGTACAAAGGGCCACTTCAGCTCCATCTCCAGCCCAGAAGGCCTGAGAGTTGGGGGAAGGGAGGGGAGGAGAGCGGAAGGGAGGGGAGGGGGAGGGGAGGGGAAAGGAGAGGAGAGGAGGGGAGGGTCCGCCCCACCCCTTCTCTGTCCTCAGGGTGCTTTCTCTTGCTCAGGCTGGGTGGGCTAGAGAGTCAAGCTACAGCTGGAGGAACTTTGTCCCAGGCATTGCACCCTGGGAGGTCGGGGTGGGAGAGTGCCTGTGCTGGGGGGGTGAGGGGGCGAGAGGGTGCCCATGCCCAGGGTGGTGGGGGTGCCCAGGCACAGGACAGATTCAGAGGTTGGTCCCCATGTTCCTAGGCAGTGGGAGTGGAAGGTCTCCCACGGGCACCTCCCCACGTGTATGGGGGGCAGGATGCACCCGTGCACCCGGGAGGCCCGAGCACCGGCTGGGCTGAGGGACACAGACGGGCAGACTCCACGGGATCCCGGACGGGCCACAGGGAGGGCAGGGTTTTACAGTCAGTTCCCACCATGCCTGCGTGCCACCGTCAGCCGCAAGACAGGGCACAAAGAACTCGCTCCAACGGCTGTTCTAACAACCTGAGCCGATGACCCGTGACCTGAGCCTGGCACCCAGGACAGGGGGACAACTTCGGCCGTAACCAACTTGCCTCCTTCTGTGCCCCACCGGTGATATGAACTGCCACCCAGGAGCCCATGCTAGGACCCCAGGAGCCACCCTAAAGCCTCCCTCTCGCTGACCCTACACACCCGTCACCAAGGCGGGTCTATTCCATGTGCCCTGAAACGTCTCAAGTCCCACCCTTCACCCTGTGCCCCGACCCCCGCTGGCTGTGCCCCTGCCAGTGCTCACCTGGACAACAGCTGTGGCCTTCCTAAGGGGGCTCCCAGCCAGGTGCCCTGGAGCCAGGCAGGAGCCACATCTGACGCTGCCCCTCCCAGCCTGGCCCTCAGGATAAAGTCCAGATCTCTCAGGAGGCTCCAAGTTTCTGTGTAATCTTACACTCCCCGGCCCCATGCCGGGCTCAGGAGGCTTCAGCAGAACTGGACTTGACTTCCTCCAGGCCTCTCCGACCCTGGCCCTGATACCCTGGGGTCCCTAGCTCCAGCCCAGCACCTGCCACAGAGGCTTGGAGAATGAATGAAAGACCCGCCTCCCCAAATCCACACACTGCTTTTCACTTAGTGCCACTGGGCTCTCAGGCCTGGTCGGGGGCTTGGAAAGGTGGCTGCGAGTCCTAGCTCTGCCTGCCACGTGACCTCGGTCTCAGGACGCCCCAGGGAAGAGGCTCGTCTGCGTGCATCCTAAGGGTCCTCTCCAATGGGCTGGTGGTAAAGGGGGCCACAGGGCACGACTCCATCCTCAGGGCGCTCTGAGCAACGTGCCACCTGATGGCCGTGAGGAGGGGCAGGAAGGTGGAAAGTCCCCACCAGGCTCACCATGTAGGTGCTCAGTGCACAGATCCAGGTCTGGCACACAGTAGGTGCTCAAGCAGCTGCTGCTGAGGGAGGAAATGGGCTTGAGCTTGGCTCTGCCACCCCAAGCTCTGCGACTCCAAGCAAAACTCCCACTCTCTCCAGGCTTGTCAGCGGCCTGAAAGGGAGGCTGGTAACGCTGCTTGCAGGCTCCCAGGAGGGTTTGGGGGCTGCACCTGGCCCAGAGGCGGCGGGAACCTGAGCAGCATAATTAACCTCCTGCTGGGCGCAGTCCTGAGCAGGTACACAACTGGTTGGCTCTGCAGCTCTGGGCACCTGGTGAGCCTCCTCGAGGCTGAACAATGAGCCTTTTCTCTTTTCCCTCCCTGATTTTTCTCTGTCCAACCCAGCCTGTGAGGGGCTACAGCATCCCTGGGTCAGGACCTGACTGTCCCCACCAGGCGCTCTCCATAAGCCCTCACCACTGGAGGGGATAACACACAGGGCTGCTGGCGCTGGGCCCCTGCTCCTTAATTTCATGGGTGCTACCAATCTGTTCCCGCCAGTAATGACTTAGTCCTTCCTGCCCGCTGGACCCACAGAGCATTCTGGAACAGGCCGGCAGGTGCTCAGATTTCCCGTTGACCACAGGGCAGGAGACGGGGGATGAAATAGTAGCGACAGAAACATCAGCACAGGTGAGAAGGCGCCAGGTGGCTGGGGTCCAGGCCTCAGCAATTCCGCTAACCTCCCAGGAGACCCTGGGCACCAAGAGCAGCATCCCCTTCCCAGGCGGTGTGCTTCGTCCTAGCTCATCTTCACAAGCCCACTTCACAGACAGGGAAACCGAGGCTTAGAGAGGGGACGTGCTTCCTCCAAGGAGGCCGTGGGAAGGGACTGGCTCAGCAGAGGCCACGCGCATGCCCACAGCTGCTCCCCAAGGCAAGGGCCGCCCCATCCTCTCTGGACCTCAGTTTCCCACTGACTCCTGGGGGCGCAGATATGACCTTCCAGCTTGACTATATCAGCATCCCACATTCCAACAGGCCGCGTTCCAGGTTTGCTGCGCCGTGTTCCCTCTCCAAGTTCCATCTTCTAGTTTCCCTGGTCTGAATTTGGCGGGGGAGGTTTCTACTTTCTGGGTGCTGTGTTCTGGGTTCTAGTTCCAAGGCTCGCCTCTCAAAGAAAGTTCTGTAGCTGGAGGGACTGCCCGGGTGGTACAGTGGATAAGAATCCACCTGCCAATGCAGGGGACATGGGTTCAATCCCCGGTCCAGGAAGACTCCCCAGGCCGCGGAGCCACCAAGCCCGTGCACAACTACTGAGCCCGAGCGCTGCAACCGCTGAAGCCAGCGAGCCCAGAGGCCGCGCTCCGCAGCCAGACGTGCTGCCACGGCGGGAAGCCCACGCGCCCCGACTACAGAACACCCCTGCAGCAACGAAGACCTGGTCAGCCAAAAATAAATAAACTAATTTTTAAAAAAAGACAGAAAGTTCTGCAGCCCAGGCTCTCCAGCCAACACACTCCCTCTTCAGGGCACCGTGCCCTCCTCCTAGCACCAGCGGCGGCACTCACAGCCCAGGGCTCCGTGGTCCTAGAACAGCGAAACCAGCAAGGAGGGCCCGCTCAGGCTCCCAGGGCCATGGCGGGATCGCAGAGCACACTCAGAGCCCCGGCAGGAATGCCCCTCCCCACCCCTCTCCTTGTCACCCCAAGATGCCGTCCTGACCACCCCCATGCCTGCTGGGCCCCCTTCCCCACCAGCCCGCTCTATAACGGCCCCACAAGACAGGCACTTCACAAGGGCAGAGACCTTGGGGCACTCGGCTTCTGGGTCATGGCCTGGCACCTCCTTGTGGGCACTGAATAAACACTTGCTGAATGAATTAGCTAGGCATGCTCAGGACTGGCGGGATTACACACGGGCACAGCCTAAGGGACATGCATTCATATGATGGAGGTGCTCCTGCTGTGTGCGCGCATAGGTAACTCGCAAAAAAAAAAAAAAAAAAAAATTGCACAAAAACACAGACATGATCACACCCTGCCCTGGCACGTAGCCCAGCCCCCGGCACAGAGAAGACACCCAGTGATCAAGTGCTAAATGGATGAACGAGTGCTCTGTACCAAGGACAGGGGGCCATGACGGAGACAGAGATGGAGCCCCCACTCGGAACTGGGGCTCAGCTGTCATTAGGAAGCCCGTGACCACAGGTGAGAACTTGCCTATGGCTCAGAAGGACGGCCGGAAATGCGCTCAGAGACAGGGTCAGTCAGGAAGACGGCCAGTCCATGGGGCACAGGGGCTGGCGGCGGCGGGGGGGGGGGGGGTGGGGGCAGTAATGTCTATGGCCCTAGAGGTGGCTTCCTAGGTGAATGGCAACACCTGGGTGGAGCTGGCTGGCTTTCCAGATGAAGAGTCCAGCACAGTAATGGCCCCAAGGCAGGAATGTGGGGTGCGCAGGGGAAGAGGTGCAGAGGCTGGACTGGGGCCACAGGAAGGAGGTCGGAGGTGTGGACAGAATTCTCGGGGCGCGGCATCCCAGTACCCCCTGGCCTGGCTCTCACTGACCCAGTTTCCAGGGATGAGAGAGAAGGAAGCTGTGTGCCCCAGTGCACCTGTGCTGGGGGATGTCCCTGGGTCCAGGCAACTCCTACCCTGAGACCCCACAGCCAGCATCCCTGGAGGCTACTCACGAGCAGGGACCCCAGAATCCAACAAATGGGGAGCTGGCTGTTCTCACAGCCCCTTTTCTTCTCTTTCTTAGGACCTAACTTCATCTTCCTGGTTCTAAAGGTTTCTCAAACATTCTGGGGAATCGGGACATCACAGAGAAAGAGACAGGATGATACCACTCATCAACCTGTCAGCCCTGGGCTAACGTTGTAGCCTAAGTTCCTGTAGACTTTTTTCCTGAGCACCTTTTTGCTGGAATCAACTATTGGCATGGATTTCCTGCCAGTTTGGGGGCAACACGCATTTTTCCTAAGGAGCGTTGTCTCCAAGCCAGAGGACCAGAGGGCAGGCCAGGGGACTCTGCTCTCCTGGCCTCCTTCTCATCCACCCCCTGACCAGGACCCCAGTGTGGGAAAGGAATGGGGGTGGGGTGCAAACCCACAGTCCTGGGCGCTCCCCCTACAGACCACAAAGCTCTGGGTCAGTACAGCGCCCCGGGACTCAACGTCCCCTCTGTGAAATGGGCGGCCTCAGTCTGGTCCCCTCTCTAGGCTGAGGTGACTGTCACCTGGCTGGACTGCGCTTCACAGCTGCTTTCAGGAGCCATGCCAGGAGGCCCCTTGACCTTTCCTGTACCCCCTCCCTTTGCCACTTGGACACATGAACAGCAGAGCAAGCCCCTTGGCTGCCCCTGGTGACCTCCACCCCAGTCCCCCGACCAGTCCTCTCTGTTCCACTCCACTGGCATCCTGCCCTCCAACCAGGCCCTCAACAGACCGCCCTGCACAAGGGTCTCCTCCCAGGCAGACAGGAATCTGGGGTGGTATGAGCACCGCATGGCTTCCTGGAGGAGTCTTACAGGATGGATGAGTCAGGAAGGAGAGGAAGGGCACCTGCAAACAGAGGGACGGCAGCAGGACAGGCCGGAGGGGGAGCTGGCCCCGGCACTGCCCGTCTGGGTCAGGGCGAGAGCTGGTGCTGCACCCCTGAGATGCTGAGACGAAATCACGCCAGAAAGCACCAGCGTCTCCTCCCCATTCGTGCCATAAACATGAGTTGTGACACACGCACAGTCCCAGGTGAGGGTCGGGAAGGCACCTTCTCCACCATTCACCTAAACTGGCTAATCCACCTTGTTTCCGGAAGTGGCCCTCACCCTCCATTCTCAAAATCACCATTCAGCAAACACTTAAATACTTCTCAAGTGCCTCCTCGTGTGAGGCACGGTGCCAGCCCCCCAGAGAGTGCCCGTGTGCCCAGCTCAGGAACCAGTGCCTCCACTTAACGGGCAGCTCCCCGCCCCAGTCCTTCTTCCCCAGTCACCTCAATTCACCCAGACCGCGTGCCGGGCCCCCAGTAGAAGAGGAGGGCGGCCACGAGGGGCTTGTGCAAACTGCTAAGCAAGCTCTGGGGGGTCCACAGTCAGCCTAGGACCTATTCCCTGGAGAAGGTGGCGGCAGCAGGTGCTGAGATAAAAGCAATGGGCTTGGGAAGGGAGGGAGGGGAGGGGGTGGGACAGTGTGGTTGTTGCAGAGCTTGGGGGCGAGAGCAGAGAGAACACAGGAAGCAGCTGAGTCACAGAGGTTAAAGGGGTCTCCTAAGGCAGCGTGGAATTCGTGGGGCCAAGCAGTGGTTCCTGGAGTCCACAGGCCTCAGAATCTCCAGGGGATTCAAAACTAGAGATTTCCAACCCTCCCTCCCAGGGTGGGATTCTGACTTGGTGGGTGGAGAGGGGAGCCTGGAAAATCCATACTATCCCCCTGGTGCCCAGGCAAGGCTGAGCGGGCCTTCCTGAGGCAGGGTCCCAGGCCTATAAGAAGGAAGTAGGCAGCCCCAGGGCCCCGATAGAGGGCGGGGTGGGGGGAGGCGGCAGTCCAAGGCGTCCTAGCCGCGCACAGCAGTCATCTCTGGGTGAGGGAAGGGCCTGGACAAGCAGCCCCATCCTACAGGCTGGGGACCTACAGGCTGGATATGATGGACCCCAGCCCTGCCACTTCCCGGCACTGGGTCCCCAGCCCCTTCACATTGCCAAACAGGATAATAATAGTACCTACCTCGTGGGAAGTTAGGAGGTGTCTCTGAGATAATGCAGACAAAGTGCTTTGGCCCAGCGCCCAGCACATAGTAAGTGCTCGATAAATAGCTGCAAATTATTATGACTGCAAAGTCCTCCATCCGGGTCTCTGGCATCCAGACTCTCAGAGACGGCCTCTGGCCACCTTCCCTCGGTCAGATCTCAGACCACTTGGCCTGCTCCTTCTGGGAAATTCCTGGCCTGCCTAGAGGGGTAGCCAGAGGCCAGGCCCTCAGGAGACCCCAGCATCAGCACAGACTCCTACCTTCTGTCCTGGCCTTCACCCCGCACCCCACCCCCACCCCCACCCCCGGGATTCCCACTTCAGTGGGAACCAAAGTCTTAGCCAAATAAGCTCTAAACTCATAAGACAACAGAGTAATTAGGTGTGTGAATGATTCCTATTGTTCCGATTTTATTTTTATAGAAAAGATGAAAAGAAGTGAGCCAACAGGAGAATTTCAGCAATGCAATGCAAAGTATTCCATTAACTTTCTGGATTCTGAGCAAGGTCTTGGGCCCCTGGTCAGCCTATTCTAGACCATGCGAGGGTGGCCCACTACCCTTCCACCCCCGCCCCCAGGCCTGCTTCCAGCCCTTGGGAAGTTCTCACCCCTTCCTGAAGCCTCTTTCCCCTTCTGGGAAATGGGGAAAAGCAAGGTCCCTGTGACCATTCTGCTGCAAGTGAGGCTGTCCACTGGAGCTTCAGTGTCCTTGATCAGGGATGGAGAAGGAGGAGAAATAGGTGGAAGGAAGAGCAGGGATGTTCCCCTGGCTGAGAATCACTCATTCATTCATTCATGCTCCTGTAGGTCTACGGGGCTCACCGCTGTCAGGAACCCACAATAACAAACACGCTAGCATCACGTGGAGGCTTCTAGTGAGTGACAGAGTGCCAGGGGACAGGTGGTGAGAACAGCATAAGTAAAGGAATAGAATCTGAGGTTTGGGGCCTGTGTGGACCACATCTCAGAGCTCTGTTAGGCTAAAGCATGGGGTCCAGCCGGGCCACTATACTCTAAGGCCCAGGCCAAGGTGAAGGGGAGCCCCTGGGAGGAGAAGGGGTTAGAGAGGAGAGAGGCAGGCTCAGAGGTGTGGAGGGAAGGAGACACCCGCCATTCCCCCTCCCCTCCTCCCGGTGGATGCTTACTCGAGGTAGTCTCTCGCCCACCCTCAGCCTATCCAGCGCCCTCCAACAAGCCCTCTGCAGCTCCAGAATCAGGTGGCCGTTCCCCAAGTCTATCTGACCAACAGCTCCTGGGGACTTTCCTCCTTGTTCTACTGTTATTTATTAAGCACCTACTGAATGCCTGGGTGCTGTACCAGCTCCCACTGTGAGACTGTTAAACTGTTGGCAGCTTGAAATCAGTCCTGCTGGGAAGATTTACAGCACGGAAACTGGCCACCACTGCTCACCGGCGAGCCAGCAGACCACTGCCCACCACCCCCGGCCCAAGAAATGGGTACAGAGAGGCAGGACCCAGCCCATGGGGACTCACAGACAGAGGGGAAGACAACAAGAACGTGGACCACACATCGACTGTGGCAGGCTGGGCGCATAGGGAGACTCATTCTAGAAGGGGGGCAGCAAACGCCCACTGGAAACTGAGCGGAGCTCTTCAAAGAGCAACAATGTGCATCTCCCCCACTTTAGAGACAAGGAAATTGAGGTATGGGGAGACAGAGTCACTAGCCTAGTGTCGCGCGTAAGAAGTTGGAATCCGAACCTGGGCCACTGGATCTGAAATTCCTGCTTTTTCTGCACTTGACTGCCTCATGGCACAATTATTGAGACTGCTCCCTACCTGCCAGCAGCCAGCACAGAGCTAGGTAGACCATGGGAATCTGTGCCCATGTGCCCAGGGGTATCTGCTGCCCAACTCAAATTGAATCTCTGGCGGGCAAGGCCTGTGTCCTCTCCACCAGGCTGCCCGGGAAAGCACCCCTCGCAGGAGGACATCATGCTGTTGGCCAGAATATCTGAAGAAACTTCTGGAAGGGAGGGAGCCCTGGTCCCATGTGGTAGACTAGAGAGCTGGGAAGGGGTGTACCATGCGGCGGCATGGGGAACAAAAATTGGCCTTGGGGAGCGGAGCAGAGTCCCCTGCTCAACATGGCTGGGGGCCAGAAGGTGGTGGGTGTCTACATAGGCAAGAGGAGGCTGTCCATGCAGACCACGCTGCCCAGGTCACTCTTCACTGCTACTTTTGTCTCCTCCAAGAAGGAGGACAGGGACACTCAGCTCCCCCAAGCCTCAGCGTCCTCCTGGTCACAACTAGCCCTCACAGGATCCTCACCATGAAGTGGACATGGCCTGCCAGCTGGTATCAGCATCCCTGTTACACAGGTGAAAATACCCATGAAGCTGCCAGCCGTTTCCTAGGTGCCTCCCAGGTGCTGGGCGTACCTGTATGTGTAGACGCAGCATCTCATGCAGTCCTTGCCACAACTCAGTGAAGGAATCTCCCCATTTGTCAGACATGGAAACTGAGGTTCAGAAGGCTGTCCGGCCGAGGTGGTCCGGCTATCTCAGTGAAGGTGATCAGCAATGTGGGTCAAGCGGCCCTGACCACACCAAGGGCACTAGGCAGCCCTGCAGCAGGGGGTCAGCCGGGCCAGCCGGTGCCATCCCAGCCGGTCTCCTTGCTGTCCTCATGCCAGCTCCCTGGGGTGGCCCACCACCTCGCCTCCACCTGGCCTTCCTTTTCCTCCAGCCTCGCCTCCCCTCTCTTCAGTGGCTTCTCATGTCAGCCCCCAGCAGGGCTTTGGCTGTCCCCCACCTCCAGCTCTCGCATTCACTCGGCACATCTTGGAGCCTTGCCTTATCCATCCCTCCGCCCAGAATACCCTTCCCACTTTCTCTCCCAAGCAAACCCTTCTAGCTTCCTTTTATGTCTTTCAGCAAGTTCCCTCTCCCCGGGGGGGTGGGGGGCGGTGCTGGGGGCCCCTTTTTCAAACTTTCCCAGGACCCTGTGTCTATCTCTTCAGCTGGCAGAAACATTGATAACCCTGCAGAATGGTCAGCTCCGCCTGGTGGGGCATTGAGGGGAGTGGGGTGGGGTTGGGGGAGGAACTTGTCTTGCTCTCCTTTCCATCCCCAGGCTTGGCCCATTGCCTGGATTTTTAGTAACTGCCCGAGAGGTGACACAAGTCTTCCCCATCGAGGCAGATCTAGGCTGGTGGCCCAGGAGTGGACTGCTATGTGGACCCAGAGAGAGCCGGGCTGGGGACCAGAGAGAGAGCTCACTGGGGCAGTGGTCCTGCCCACTTCTAGGAAGTCTCCTGGAGCCTAGAGTCACCCGACCTCAGGTCACTAGGGCTGACTGAGACCCATCTCTGGCACTCCAGCTCAGGCACAGACCCCCCCCCCCCCCAATACAACCCAGGTGCAGTCCCCTCCCCACCCCTGGTTCCAGAACCCACTATTTGCAGATATTTATAGCACCCTCCCCCAGCCAGGTTCTCTCCCCCGCCCTGGGCAGCGCGGTGGAAAGAGCCGGAGCCCCCCCACCAGAAAGGGTTGGGGTTCTTTCTCCACCTCCCTTGGTCTGATCCCGGCCTCCGCATCCGCCCAGCACCCCGACAGCGCCAGGGCCTCGGCCGCGGCCGCGCCGCAGCCCGGGGTCGTGGGGTAGGGGAAGGCGGGAGCCGAGGCCTCCCCACCCCCAGCCTCGCGGCGCGCGGGAGGTTTGTCGGGGGCGCGGTGCACAAAGCCTAGCTCAAACCCCGCGCCCCGGGGACGCCCCCTGCCCAGGCCGGGGGTCGGGGGAGTGGGGGGGTCGAGGGAATGAGGCTTTGCCCTCCCGGGCCACAGAAAGCTCAGCTGAGCAGCCAGGTTGGGGGAGGGGGTGCCAGAGCTGAGTAACCGCCCCAGCATCCGCCCCCCATCTCGGCCCCCACCTAGACCCCCCAGCCTGGTGTTCCCGCCCCCGCCCCCAAAGGTCACGCTCGGGGAGGGGGGCTGTGGGAGCTGTGACTGGGGCGGGGGGCGCAGCGAGCGCGGAGGAGGCGCAGGGCCGGGAGTGCCGGGATGCGGGGGGCTGCGACGCGGGCCCCCAGGACGCCAGGGTCAACTCACCCATCGCCCGCCGGGTCTCAGCAGCGGCGGCAGCAGCAGCGGCGGCGGCGGCTCCGCGGCCCCCGGGGCCCCCGGCGGGGAGATGCTGGCGTTCGCCGCAACCTCTCGCCCCATCCCGGGCTCCGGCGGCGGCGGCTGCGGCGGGCGCCCGGCATCGCAGGCAGCGCGGCCCCGGCCCGGCCCCGATCCCCGCCCCGCCGCCCCCGCCCCCACCTCCAACCCGTCCCACGGGCCCGGCGCGGCCGCCTGTCTGCACCCGGGGGCCGCGGCGGGGACCCGGCGAGCGGACCCGGGCGGGGGAGGGCCCCACGGGAGGCAGGCGAGGGGTGCGGAGGCGAGGCCCGAGCGCGGCGCGCAGAGGGGCAGCTCCCGCCGGGCTCGGGCGGCTCCGGCCCCCGCCCCGCCCCCACCGGCGCCCCCTTCCCTCCGCCGCCAGCCGGGCTCCGCTCGCCGCGCGGGGCCAGAGACGCCTAGGACCGCAGTCTCAGGCCGCCGCTGCTCTTCGCCTCCCGCGTGTGCGATCAAATGTGTGTGTGTGTGTGTGTGTGTGTGTGTGTTCGCGCGCGCGCGCCCGGGCGCGCGCGATCCTGCCTGTGACCGTGCGTGCGCCGACCCACGGCCCGGTGCGTCCTGTGCGGTTGTGTGTGTGTGTATGTAGGAGATGAGAGGCGGAGCGGGTCAGAGTGTGTGCGTGTCTGGCATGTGCATGCGTCTGCGTGTCCGATTCTGTTGTGCGTGGATGCATGTATCTGTTTTGCCGTATGTATGGGTCTGGGTGACCTGAGGCGTGTACCCGAGTCTGTTCCTGTGTGTACATGGGCGTGGATCCCAGCCGCTGTGCCTGCGTATACCTGGATAGTGTTTGTGTGCACACATCTGTGACCATGCAGAGAGCCCTCTGGGTCTTGTGCTGTATGCGTGCCTGGGCGGCTGTGATGACTTGTACATGCTGCTGTGACCGTGTGCAAAGGGCCTGGTATTGTGGTGTGTGTGTATCGCTGCGGGCCTGTGACCGCGGTCTACACATGTCTGTGTGTTTGTGAAGATCGCGGATGTACACTGGCCTCTGGGCCTTGGGCCTTGGCCCGCCTGTATCCTTCTGACCCCCTCCACCCAGGCATATGACCAATGCAATTCTGTGCTCCCTCTATTCCAGGCCTGGCCCACTGACTCCTTTGCTCCCCCACCCCCACCCCGTCCCCCTCGGCGCGCACTCAAAGCCCAGTGGTCCTGCCCACCTCCTGCGTCTCCTCTTCTGCTGCACAACCAGCAGCGGTTCTCCAAGCGCCCACCATCTCACACCTTGTCTCATGCTTTTGCACGGGGCTCGAGGCGGCCTGCGCGTCCTTCCCGCCATTCCAGGGCCGTGGGCTTCCGGTTTCCGCTCCTGTGAGCCCCTCTAGCAATCACTTCCGCCTGTGTGTGTAAGCGGGTCCAAGTATGCAGGAGCCTCGCTGTGGACCAGCGGCGAAGGCACCGGGAGGGCAGTGAGCTGCCTGCAGACTAGGCGCCCACAAGGTGCTCAAGAGCAGCCCCAAGGGCCTTTGGAGCCCTCTCCTGCTGTTCTTCCTGGTTCAGGTGCTACTCGCCCACCTTTGTTGATTCTTGCTAAGCAGCCAGTCAATCTTCTCCAACATTTACTTGAGCAGGACTCGCTCTTCCCTGAACACCTGATGGCTCCCACTTGCTTTCAGCTTAAGCTCAGTTCTTGAGAAGAAAAGGAGGCCTTCGTGACCTAGACCCTCTGCTATTTACCTCTGCCGGTTAGTTCCCTCTAAGCCCAAAATGAGCAAACTGTTGTCTGCAAGGGCGATATAGTAAATATTTTAGGCTTTGTTGCTCATAGGGTCTCTGTCACAACTACTCTACTCTGCCATTGTGGCATAAAATCAACCATAGATATTGTGTACAGGAATGAGTATGACTGTGTTCTAAGAAAACTTTATTTAGAGACACTCAAGGTAAACCATTATTCTTTTGACTTTTTACTCCAACCACTTGGAAATGTAAAAACCATTCCTAGCTGGCACTACTCTAAAAAAAAAAAAAAAAGAAACTTTAGTCAATCAGTCTTGTCTAACTCTTTATGACCCCATGGACTGTAACCAGGCTCCTCTGTCCTTCGAATTTCCCAGGCCAGAATAGTGGAGTGGGTCACCATGCCCTCCTCCAGGGGATTTTCCTGACCCAGAGATCAAACATGACTCTCCTGCACTGCAGGCAGATTCTTTACCCTCTGAGCCATCAAGGAAGCCATACTATGCCTTATGTATCATCTCCATGACTCATCTGCTTCAGTTACTCTGTCACTAGCCCCCCCACACCCAGATCCCAACTATTCTACCCTGAAAATATGTCTTGAGACTTCTCTATTGATTCATTGGCTAAGACTCTGTGTTCTGAATGCAGGGGCCCGAGGTTCGATTCCAGGTCAGGGAACTAGATTCCACATTTCACAAATGAGTTCTCATGCTGCAACTAAAGATCCCACATGCTGCAGCTAAGACCAGGGGCAGTCAGATAGATAAAGTGCATTGCAACAAGTGACAACTAAGTAATGTTAAAAAAAAAAAAAGTCAGCCTCCGCTTCTCCCTCACTTGCCTTGCTAGCAGACTCTCCACCCTTGTCACTCAACCCCTATAGAATCCTCACTACTGTTCACACACACTCACCTCCACCTTGCCGTGGCCATCACTCCACTTCTGCCTGGGGATTCCTGCCATCTGGAAAGGACCCTCTCAGAGACACTTTTCCTTGCCCAGCCATGTTCTGCAGGAGAATCTTCTCCCACAGCCTCCTGCAGCACTGTGGACATCCCTCGGCTCAAAAGAGAAGCCCCGTTGCAGGTCTGGCTCCCCCAGCGAACTTGTCCAGAAACCTGGATGCTAGCCCAGCACCAAGCTGGGTACAAAATATCACATCCCTCACTTTTCACAGCTCCCAGCAAAGGGGAGGAGGTGAGGTGACGTGCCCTGGGCTCAAGTTCAGGTTTATGGGGCTTTCTCAGTCTTCACTCTCTTTGCCAGTATGCTCCTAGTGGGTGGTCCATAGCCTTCATCTGTCACCTAAAGTGTGCTCTTTCTGCCCCTGACAAGTGTTGGTGCCCCGCAAGACCACGAACCCCACAATTCCAAATCAAGCCCTGAGCCACAAATATGCCTTTTGTCCTTTGAAATCATTTAATTGAGTTGGGTGGGTAGAGAATAATTTCACACAGTGCAAATCTGAAAATTATTGAAGGGTGGCCAGTGGAAAGGAAGCTTCCTAGCCCCAGCCCAGGCCTCCCAGATCCGCTCTATGTAAGGATTTTACCCTTGTGACACTTTTTTTTTTTTTGATGCAGCTCATTTGATGTGAAGCCATATTACTGTGACCTCAAAACTAATTCATCACACTTGTAGCTTGACTCCTTTTGTCTTTTTTTTTTTTTTTTTTGATGATGTGCAAAATGCAAAATAGATGTGGTAATCTATCATTGAGCCCCCCCAGGCCCTCCCTGTGGGGCTGAGTGAGAGAGAAGGGTGCGGGCAGGTCACTGCGTGGTGGTAACTGGGTTCAGGAACCAGAGATACCTGGCTTCAGTCTGAGTTTTTGTGTCAATGACTTAAACCTCAGTTTCCTCATCTGTAAAATGGGAATAAAGAAGTTTCCTTCATAGGGCCACTCAGAGGGGTTTCCCTGATATCTCAGTGGTAAAGAATCTGCCTGCCAATGCAGGAGACACAGATTCAATCCCTGATGCAGGAAGATTCCCACATGCCGTGGAGCAGCTAAGCTCATGCACCACAACTATTGCGCCTTTGCTCTAGAGCCTGGGAGCCACAACTACCAAAGCACGATCTAAAACAAGACATGCCACCACAATGAGAAGCCCGCACAACCCAGAGTAGCCTTGGCTTGCCGCAATTAGAGAAAGCCTACGTGCAGCAACGAAGACCAAGTACAACCAAAAATATATAAGTAAAAAATAAATTTTAAAAAAGATCACGCATGCTGCAATGAATATCAAAGACCCCACATGCTGCAACTAAGACCTAGTGCAGCCAAATAAATAAATAAAGGAGACCTGGGCTCTAATCAGCTTCTCTACCTGTTATACTCATCAGTTCAGTTCATTTCAGTTGCTCAGTCATGTCTAAATCTTTGTGACCCCATGAATTGCACAACACCAGGCTTCCCTGTCCATCACCAACTCCCGGAGTTCACCCAGACTCACGTCCATCGAGTCAGTGATGCCATCCAGCCATCTCATCCTCTGTCGTCCCCTTCTCCTCTTGCCCTTAATCCCTCCCAGCATCAGAGTCTTTTCCAATGAGTTAACTCCTTGCATGAGGTGGCCAAAGTACTGGAGTTTCAGCTTTAGCATCATTCCTTCCAAAGAAATCCCAGGGCTGATCTCCTTCAGAATGGACTGGTTGGATCTCCTTGCAGTCCAAGGGACTCTCAAGAGTCTTCTCCAACACCACAGTTCTAAAGCATCAATTCTTTGGCGCTCAGTCCGGCTCTCACATCCATACATGACCACAGGAAAAACCATAGCCTTGACTAGACAAACCTTTGTTGGCAAAGTAATGTCTCTGCTTTTGAATATGCTATCTAGGATGCTCATAACTTTCCTTCCAAGGAGTAAGCGTCTTTTAATTTCATGGCTGCAGTCACCATCTGCAGTGATTTTGGAGTCCCCAAAAATACAGTCTGACACTGTTTCCACTGTTTCCCCATCTGTTTCCCGTGAAGTGATGGGACCAGATACCATGATCTTCGTTTTCTGAACGTTGAGCTTTAAGCCAACTTTTTCACTCTCCACTTTCACTTTCATCAAGAGGCTTTTTAGTTCCTCTTCACTTTCTGCCATAAAGGTGGTGTCATCTGCATATCTGAGGTTATTGATATTTCTCCTGGCAATCTTGATTCCAGCTTGTGTTTCTTCCAGTCCAGCGTTTCTCATGATGTACTCTGCAGAGAAGTTAAATAAACAGGGTGACAATATACAGCCTTGACATACTCCTTTTCCTATTTGGAACCAGTCTGTTGTTCCATGTCCATTTATAACTGTTGCTTCCGGACCTGCATACAAATTTCTCAAGTGGCAGATCAGGTGCTCTGGTATTCCCCTGTCTTTCAGAATTGTCCACAGTTTATTGTGATTCACACAGTCAAATGTGAATGACTATGCTTTGGCATAGTCAATAAAGCAGAAATAGATGTTTTTCTGGAACTCTCTTGCTTTTTCCATGATCTAGCGGATGTTGGCAATTTGATCTCTGGTTCCTCTGCCTTTTCTAAAACCAGCTTGAACATCTGGAAGTTCACGGTTCACATATTGCTGAAGCCTGGCTTGGAGACTTTTGAGCATTACTTTACTAGCGTGTGAGACGAGTGCAACTGTGCGGTAGTTGGAGCATTCTTTGGCATTGCCTTTCTTTGGCATTGGAAGGAAAACTGACCTTTTCCAGTCCTGTGGCCACTGCTGAGTTTTCCAAATTTGCTGGCATATTGAGTGCAGCACTTTCACCGCATCATCTTTCAGGATTTGAAAGAGCTCAACTGGAATTCCATCACCTCCACTAGCTTTGTTCGTAGTGATGCTTTCTAAGGCCCACTTGACTTCACATGCCAGGATGTCTGGCTCTAGGTCAGTGATCACACCATTGTGATTATCTGGGTCATGAAGCTCTTTTTGTACAGTTCTTCTGTGTATTCTTGCCACCTCTTCTGAATATCTTCTGCTTCTGCTAGGTCCACACCATTTATGTCCTTTATCGAGCCCATCTTTGCATGAAATGTTCCCTTGGTATCTCTAATTTTCTTGAAGAGATCCCTAGTCTTTCCCATTCTGTTGTTTTCCTCTATTTCTTTGCATTGACCGCTGAAGAAGGCTTTCTTATCTCTTCTTGCTATTCTTTGGAACTCTGCATTCAGATGTTTATATCTTTCCTTTTCTCCTTTGCTTTTTGCTTCTCTTCTTTTCACAGCTATTTGTAAGGCCTCCCCAGACAGCCATTTTGCTTTTTTGCATTTCTTTTCCATGGGGATGGTCTTGATCCCTGTCTCCTGTACAATGTCACAAACCTCATTCCATAGTTCATCAGGCACTCTATCTATCAGATCTAGGCCCTTAAATCTATTTCTCACTTCCACTGTATAATCATAAGGGATTTGATTTAGGTCATACCTGAATGGTCTAGTAGTTTTCCCTACTTTCTTCAATTTCAGTCTGAATTTGGCAATAAGGAGTTCATGATCTGAGCCACAGTCAGCTCCTGGTCTTGTTTTTGCTGACTGTATAGAGCTTCTCCATCTTTGGCTGCAAAGAATATAATCAAGCCTCCATTTCCTCATCCAGAAAATGGGAACGATCGCTGCCTAGTCATCACATTGATATCAGTGGAACCTGGACAGTTCCATCCTCTCCCTCCCACTTGCTCACTTCATCTCCTGTCTCCACACCATCAAAGGGGACATCAGGGAGGCGGAGGCTTGGTAAGTGCTCCTCCCTCCCCACCCTTCCCCTGGGGCCAGGCCACCTGACAAGGAGGCTGTGGGAGCCTGGAGCTGAGAGAGGTCTAGGTACAAGATTATCTACCCCAAGACAGGTGTCACCTTACAGATCTGCTGTCCCCTTTCACCTGGGGCCTGTTTGGCTCTGGGAACAATTGCTAGGTCTGTTATCCCTTTTGGCAGCTGCTGCCTGACTGATGGGAGCTATGTTCCCCTCCTTCACTTGGCCCTGGATCTCCAGGTGAGAAGTCCCCTGAGCCGTGATGAGGCCCAAACACCTGCCCTGCCAAGGCTCCTCAGGGGCCAGGAGCCTGGTGATGCCATAAGCAGTGTGAGCTGGCTCAAAGCTATGGCTTAGGGAATTCCCTGGCTGTCCAGTCGTTGGGACTGATCCTGCAAGCCTCACAGTGGTGCAGCCAAAGAAAAAAGAAGCTTCAGCTTACACTTCATCTGTGTAATGGGCATGAGGTGGGCGCCTGAGAGCATGTGGGTTAGCAGCAGGAGCAGGATGTTAGTCCCCTTCCTTCCTCATCACCTGCCACATGAAGTCACCAGACTGGCTCTCCTACCCTCCCCTACATGCACTCCATTCATTCATTCATTCATTACTGAGCCCATCTCCCAAGCACACAGCGAGCAGCTCTCTGAAATGCTTGCAGTTTCTCCAGCCTTCCTTGTCTCTGCACCTTGACATATAATAGTCCTGCCCAGAGAGCCTTTCTGAAAAAACTCCTACTCATCCTTCAAGACCCAACCCACGTACCCCCTAACCCTGAAAGCCACTCGGGTTCCCAGGGGCTTGCTCATGCCTGATTTGGAGAGCTTCCACCTCAAGGCCTCTGGTGCTACCGGACTCTGCCTGCAATGTCCTCCCCAGCCTCATCTCTAAGTATTTATTCCACCCATCCAGTCCTCCAGGGTGAGGTTACAAATGCCTCCTCTCCATGGAATCTTCTCTGACTTCCCCTTCCTGAAGTTCACCTTCATGGCCCACTACGGGTGTCCAGGGCCCTCTTAGGCCCCTCAGCACTTCCTGTCTGATATTCTGACCTCCATGACTGGCCTCCTGGTGAGCTCTTAGGGCATAAAAATGAGATGGGTCACCCTGCTCAGTTCAGGCGGACAGAGAGCCCCACGGCAGGGAGTCTAGTCTTGTCTGGGCCAAGTGCTGCTGGTCAGACCCTCTCTGCCTGGATGACTTTGGATAAGTCCCCTTTCTCTCTGCAAACCTCAGTTTCCATACTTGTCAAGTGGAGGGGATAGATTAGATAGGAGTCCATTACCTGGGAGGTCAGGGGGTCCAGGAATCTCCTAAAATTTCCTGTGGCATGGTGTGTGTTTGTGAGTGTGCACATATGTGGGTAAACATGGGTATGGATATACCTGCACGTGGATGTGATTTTGTGCTTGCGCGTGTGATTGTGTATGAGCACATGTGGCTTGTGGACGTGTGCATGCACACCTGTGTGCTTTTGTGGGAGCGGGCCCATGGCTGTTATTGGGTCCTCAAAGGATTGGGGACCAGCTGAAGCCCTTCAGAGGCCCCTCCCCCAATTCTCCCATGCTCCTCCCACAGCAGAGGGTCCTGTGGGCTCCCCACTTGCCTCTCACCCCTCCATGGCTCTCACCTGCAATCTTTTTTGTTTTAAATAGCCGTTTTTGCTTTATTTATTTATTTTTAGCTGCTCCTAGATCCCCGACCAGGGATGGACCCTGTGCACCCCTGATGTGAAAGCGCAGAGTCTAAACCACGAGACCACCAAGGAAGTCCTTCATCGGCATGCTGGCCATAGCTTTGCCCCTGGTGCGTCTGCCACCCTATAGAGCAGTCAGCCGCAGGGCAGATCCACCGCTCAAATCCTGCTATGGCTCCCATCTCACCCAGCGTGAGGCCAGAGTCCTTCAGGAGCCGCAAGGGCCCACCTGGTCTGGCCTGCTGCCCCCCACCACCCGCTGCCCCATCCCCCTCCATGCTCCCTGAGCTCATCTACCTCCTTGGGGTGGGATGTTCTCTCCTCCGGAGTTGTCTCCTCCAGATGCTCTTCCCCAGATACCACATGGCTCCTTCTCCTCCCAGTCTCGGTACAAACTCAGGGCCTCCCCAAGCACCCTCTTTAGGTGCAGGCTTCCGGATCACTCTGCCTTCTCTTCTTTTTTCTTAGAACTTTTCACCTTCAACATACTAGGTAATTTCCTGTATCTTGTCCTTTTGCTTGTGTTCCCCACTAGACATAACCCTTAGAGGGGCAGTGATATTTGTCCTGACCCCGCTGTCAGTTCTTCAGTACCCACAAGCCTGGCACATAGCAGCGGCTTGGTAATCTCTGTTCATAGGAAGGAAGCCTCCCTCCTGTCCCCCACCGTGTGTGCTGGAGGGTCACCCCTGAAATTTCCCAGGTGGCGCCATTGGTAAAGAACCTGCCTGCAAAGCAGGAGACACAAGAGACATGGGTTTGATCCCTGGGTGGGGAAGATCCCCTGGGGAGGAAATGACCATTCACTCCAGTATTCTTGCCTGGAAAATCCCATGGACAGAGGAGCCCAGCGGGCTACAGTCCATGGGGTCAGAAAAGAGTAGGACATGACTGAGCACGCATGCATGCGTCATCTGTAAGTGTCTTTTGTGTGGGGCTTGAAGACTGCTGGGAGCCTAGAGAGAGAAGTGCCACCCTCCTGGGTGAGGGAAGACCTTCGGACTGGAAGAATCCCCCCACTGGGGCCAAGGCTGCTGTGTGGTTGTAAACCGAGGTGATCCAGCAGCCCAGTCACGTCTTGTGCCATGAACTGCACACTTAGCTGGATCCTGGCAACCTCTCCTAGAAACTTGGGAGCCTGTTCCCTCTCCACCACGTGTGCCTTCCCTGGAGGCCCCCAAGCCTTGCACACTGGATCCCCCGTCGAGGAAACTGATTGACAGAGCCCCCCGACAGCTGAGAGCAGAACCAGGACACAAGCCCAGAGCCAGGGCTCCAGTGACCTGGGGCTAGGTCCCTCCCCGAGTCGTCTCCTCCTCACAGCTGACCCCATCCAGAGAGGAAGGCAAGCACGCGGGGCAGTGGGAGCACAAGGTTACATCCGTTCACAGATTGAGCACCTACTGTACGTCAGGCCCTGGGCTAGAGCAGTCAGATTCATCCCTGACCCCAGGAGAAACTGGGCCAGTGGGGTGCCGAGACAACTGCAGGCCCCCGGTGGCTGGGAAGGTAGAGGCAGCATCTCAGCCAGGCCTGGAAGGCTGGGGCAGATTTGGAGATGGGCATCCAGTACAAGGCTGGACAGGGAAGGGACTAGTTACAGCCAGAAAGCGTGCAGGGGACAGGCAGGGATCGAGTCAGCCTGAGGGTCTCCACAAGCTCCAAAGACATCAGAGGCGCTGAACACTGGGCTAAGTCACCGGCTGAGCTAGGGACACCCCCTGTGGCAGGTGGCAGCCCAGGAGGGTGGCCTGCTGGAGGGAGGCCCCGGGGCTGGGTCCCCGAGGGCACAGCTCTGGGTCACATCAATGGTCCTACCAGCAGAGAGAGGTTCACAACCACACCTGTGTGCTTATGCCTGGCACCTGCTTGGAGCAGGGCATGCCCACCAGGAGACTTCCCATTCTAGTGCCACTTACACATACATGCTCAGCCTTGGATACAGAGTCCCACGGACACACCCCTTGTACAATCACAGAGGACACACACCCTGCAACCCTTAAAACCCTACTGGGCGCTCCCCACAAACTCACATGACAACATTCCTTCCAGCCTCAGCCGGGAGGGCAGGACTGGGCTGGGCCCACCTGGAGCCCCCTCCGGCCTATAGCTGCTGCTCCCATCCGCGCCCCCAGCACCTACCCTGGCAAAGGTGCCTCGAAACTCCAGAAACAGAGGTGGGGGCACCAGCCCACCTTGCTGACTCACGGCCTCTCCACCCGACGGCAGCTTCCGCTCCTGGGGCCCATCAACGAGGTTCCAGCCTCACAGCTGCTGGGCCACCACCTGGCCCACACCCCCTCAGTCACCTCTCCCCAACCCGGAAGGCAACCTCTGGACGTCCAAACTGTTTTCCCTGTCTGAGCCTGTACGCCCTGGGCCCACAGGTGGTCCTTGAGGGGTCTCAGAGGTCCTTTGGGTCAGCAGGTTTTCCGATCCTTTTGATGGCCAAAAATGTAAATAATGTGGGTGCTGCGGGGAGCCCGGGCTGTCCAGCTGGAGCCAGGCTGCTGGGTGGGAGTGGAAGAAGAGAAAAATTCACCCAGAAATATGTCTGTGGGTTGGCCACAGAAAAGGCCCCGGGCGGGGCTGGCACTCCACCTGGGGAGCTGAGCCAGCACCAAGGGTTCAGCTGCTAACCTTGAGCCCCTGTGCACCGTGAGGCTGCCAGGGCCGCCTAGATGTGGCTCGACTGAGCCTCACCCTCAGGATCGTCTCCTCTGACCCCTGACCCACGTGGCTCTGCTTACATGCCTCCTGTGATGTGCCGCTTGCTGTCTCTCTTGACAGCTCTTTTCAGTGGGACAACTTCAGCTATTAGAAATCCTAGATCCCACTGCCTGGAGTTGGTCCGAGCAAGTCAGCTTCTTCACTGGCACCACCATCCTTCAGAAACTGGTTAGAGTCCCTGTACCACTTCTCCTCCCAGGATCTTTAGCGGCTCCTCCAATGCAGGGTTGTCAGAACTTCCCATCCCGGCCTTTCTCCCACTTGCCCCTGCCTTTCCCCACACACGACTGACTAGTACAGCCTGAGGGCCTCTCCCTCCCCTGATAGGCCTCAGCTTCATATGGCCTGTTTTTGCGGTCAGGTTTCTGGCCTCTCTCACACACTTCCTGCTAGCTGCTACCTGTTGTTCAGTTTCCTCTTTTGTAAAATAGGACTAAGACTCGTATCTTCTGCATAGGGTTGTTGTAAGGATGGAGTGAGTTTATACATGTCAAAATGCTTAGAAAACGTAGCTAGTGCCATTATTACTGTTTGTAGATGGTTATTGTCCAGAAGGGCTCCCCTGGTGGCTCAGCAGTAAAGAATCCACCTGCAAAGCAGGAGCCGCAGGAGATGCAGGTTCGATCCCTGGGTGGGGAAGATCCCCTGGAGGAGAGCATGGCAACCCACTCCAGTATTCTTGCCTGGAGAATCCCATGGACAGAGGAGCCTGGTGGGCTGCAGTCCATACAGTCTATAGCGTCTCGAAGAGTCGGACATGACTGAAGCGACTTAGCATGCATGTGGTCCAGAAACTGCAGCCCCCCTCCTCAGTGACTTCTCCTCCTCTTCTGAAAGTTTAGAGTCATGGAATCTTCTAGATGGGAGGGCCTTTGAAGGCTACTGAGTCCCAGTCTAACCCCATTACACCAATGAGGAGACAGGAAGAGGACCCGAAGAGGCTCTGTTTCTGACATCTTCTCTGGAGGGCAGAGCACCCACCCTCAGCCTGGGACCAGAGCCTTCAATGAGTCCAGACTTTCAAGGACCTGATGGCCTCACCCCTCTGGGAAGATTCTAGCATCCTGGGCAGGGTGTGAAGAGAGCCAGGGTGGCAGCCTGGAGCCAGGGTTCTAGAACACCCCCCCCCCCGCCCTTGACTCACCTGCCCAGTGAGGGGCTTGGCCTTGGGAATTCCTAAAGGGAGCCTGGCATCTTCTGGGTCACAAAGTCGATTCTCAGGCTTGCCGCTACAAAGCAGAAGAGGTAACTGAGGCCAGGGAAGGTGATGGCGGAGTGAGGGGTGTGGCAGGGCAGGGTGAGGTCCTGCTGAGCAGGGACCCTTCTGCCCCAGGGTCTGACTATGCCATGGCTTTAAGCCTTCCAGGGTCCCCCACGCTGGCCCCTCTCATGCCCTTTGCCCTGGTCTAAGGTGGCCTGGCAGAACGGGGTCAGGAAAGGTCAGAGCCAGAGGACTGAACTCAGGGCTTGGCATCCATGGGTAAGGATGCTGGCAGGACAGGCTCCCCAGGCGCCTGCTCTAAGGGCTGGCATCGCTGCCCCACCCCACACACTCCTCACTTAGAAGCTGCTGGACAATCTCTGCCAGCATCTTACCCAGCCCTGCTCAGCGCCCAGTGAGGCTGCCAGCATTCCCTGGGCTTGGACGATTGCAAGGAGGAATCAGAAACCCTTGTGCCTTGCTGGTGGGAATGTAAAATGGTGCAGCTGCTGTGGAAAACAGCACAACAGCTCCTCAAAAAATTACACAGAGAATTACCCTGCTGCTGCTGCTGCTGCTGCTAAGTCGCTTCAGTCGTGTCCGACTCTGTGCGACCCCATAGACAGAAGCTCACCAGGCTCCCCCGTCCCTGGGATTCTCCAGGCAAGAACACTGGAGTGGGTTGCCATTTCCTTATGACCCAGCAATTTTTCCTCTGGGTACATACCCCGCGGAAAGCAGGGACTTGAACAGATCATTGTGCATCCATGTTCACAGACTCTTTAATCACAATAGCCAAATGTAGAAGCAATTCAGGTGTCCATTGAGGAATAAATGAATAAGCAAAAACATGGTGAAAGTATGCCGTGGAATATTATTCAGCCTTGAAAAAGAAGGAAATTCTTAGAGAATTCCCTGGCGGTCCAGTGGTTAGGACTCCACTTTCACTGCTGAGGGCCCAAGTTCCATCTCTGGTTGGGGAACTAAGATTCCAAAGCCATGAGATGTGGCCAAAAAATGAAAAGAAGCTCTGACAGATTCTATAACATGAATGAAACTTGAAGGCATTTTAAGTGAAATGTTGTTGTTCAGTCAGTCAGGCGTGTCTGACTCTTTGTGACCCCATGGACTGCAGCACGCCAGGCTTCCCTGTCCTTCATCATTTCCCAGTTTGCCCAAACTCATGTCCATTGAGTCATTTAAGTGAAATGAGCCAGTCCCAAAAGGACAAACAGCATATGATTGCAGTTCTATGAGGAGCCAAATTCATAGACACAGGATGGTAGTTGCCAGGAAATGGGCAGTTACTGTTTAATGGGTAGTTTCAGTTTGAGAAGAAGAAAAAAGTCCTGGAGGTGGATGGTGGTGATTGTTGTACAATGCGAATATACTTAATGCCACTGAATTATGCAATTTAAAATAGTTAATATGGACTCCTCTGGTGGGCCAGTGGTTATGAATCTGCCTGCCAATGCACCAGACACGGGTTCTATCTCTGGCCCGGGAAGACTTCACGTGCTGCAGGGCAGCTAAGCCCGTGCACCACAACCACTAAGATCTAGAGCCAATGCGCAACTATGAGAAGCCGCGGCAGCCACGAGCCAGAGCACAGCGACTAGACAGCAGCCCCCTCTGTGTGACTAGAGAAAGAGTCCACTCCCAGCAACAGAGACCCAGCACAGCCAAAAATAAATGATTTTTGGAAATGGTTAAAATGGTAAGTTTTGTTATGTATCAGTTCAGTTCGCTCAGTCGTGTCCAACTCTTTGTGACTCCATGGACTGCAGCACGCCAGGCCTCCCTGTCCATCACCAACTCCCGGAGTTTACCCAAACTCACGTCCATTGAGTCGGTGATGCCGTCCAGCCATCTCATCCTCTGTTGTCCCCTTCTCCTCCTGCCTTCAATCTTTCCTAGCATCAGGGTCTTTTCAAATGAGTCAGCTCTTCCCATCAGGTGGCCAAAACATTGGAGTTTCAGCTTCAACATCAGTCCTTCCAATGAACACTCAGAACTGACTTCCTATAGGATGGATTGGTTGGATCTCCTTGCAGTCCAAGGGACTCTCAAGAGTCTTCTCCAACACCACAGTTCAAAAGCATCAATTCTTCAGTGCTCAGCTTTCTTTATAGTCCAACTCTCACATCCATACATGACCACTGGGAAAACCATAGCCTTGACTTGCTATGTATATTTTTCCATAATAAAAAAAGAGAAGGGATTAGGAGATGGGGAGCAGACACTGCAAGAGTGATGAAGCGTAGACTCCAGAATAATGACTGTGTGACCCCAGGATAGTTACTTGACCTCTCTGTGCCTTCATCTCCTTATCTGTAAAGTGAGACTAATAACAGAGCGCCCTGCCCTCAGCCCACATAGAGTCATTGGGAAGGTTAAATGAGCTGCTTGATGTAAAGTCCTGAGAACAAGGCCTGGTTATGTTTTGTCCTCTCTTCTCTCCATTTTTCAGATAAGGAAACTGAGGCACAGAGAGGTAACTTTCCCAAGATCCTAGAGCTAATGAGCATCAGAGCCGGGACTGAATCCACGGTTGCTGTACGCTTCCTGAGGTCCTCGAGGGGCTGATGGTTGGGGAAGGGTTTGCACAGTCACTGTCTGGGGCCAGCACTTCCTCAGAACCTGTGAGGCTGGGGTGGGGCTGAGGTGGAGCTCCTGGAAGAAAGTTTCTCAGAATCAGGGAGGCCCAGGGGCAGGGCAGGGTGGGTGGCAGGTGGCAGGTGGCAGGCAGGGCCACAGCATTGCTCCCTGCCAGCAAGGACAACCCCAGCAGGGCCGAGGCAGGTGCAGAGTGTTGTCACCAACAGGACAAGCAGGCCGGGCTTCATTCCCCACTGGGGCTCATCCGCCTCACTCCTCAGGGGCAGGGCCACTGGGGTGAAGTGGGGAAAAGACCCAGAAGCCTGCAGAGAGAAGGCTCTGAGGTCTTTGGTCCCCTCGGATCTGGCCAGAGCCGGCCTGTCCTTCTTGTCTCCCTCTGCTGAGCCTCCCAGCTTCCTGGCTCTCCCCTGTTCGCATATTCGTGGGTCACCATCCTGTCTTCCAGCCTCTTCCACACAGGAACCTGTCAGCCGGCAGCAGTCGCTTTCAGGCCAAGTCCTTTGGATGGAAGTAAGTCCGCCAAGATGGCTGCCAGCAATTGCTCCCAACCCTGTAACTCAGCTGTGAGACCCACCCTCTCCTCTTCCCTGGAATTTGGGTGGCCTGTGTACCACTTGCTGTGACTAATGGGATAAAATTCCAGGCCTAGACCTCAAGAGGCCCGGAAGCACCCATTTTCTCAGCTTGGGAGCCGGAAGCCATATAAGGAAATTGGATTCCCTTCCTAGAGAAATGCCACTCTGCTCTGAGAAGCCCTAGAGTAAAGACAGAGGAGAGAGGCCCCGCCTCCCCTCTCCCGACCCTTCTCCTGCTGTAGCACCAGACATGTGAGTGAGGCCGGCCAGGCTGCCCCAGCTGCACCACACCCAGCAGAGCCAAGCGGTCCCTACCTGGCCCTGCCAAACTGCAGAGTTATGAGCAGATCCATGCTGGTGGTTGCTTTGAGACACTTAGGTTTGGGGCATGTTTGTTATGCAGCAGCAGAGAGCTGATACACTTCTAGTCACCAATCTTAAGGCCCCAAAATCTCAAGATCTCAGCAACATGTCAATCCCACTGGGTTCAAGTCCTGCTTCCTCTGGTGGCCTGAGCCAGTTAACAACACCTCTCTGGGACTTTGTTCCTCCCCAGCAAGGATAACAATAGCACCATGTGGCCTAGTGTGAGGAGGCAGAGCGAGGCTGGCCCAGAGGTTGTGTTGGAGAAACATGAGCTGTAGAGTCTCGTCTACTCCTGCTTCCCAGGGTGGGGTGGGGGTCCCTGGGCTAACAGCCCTGCTACGCAGGATGATGGTCCTTCCCCATCTCTTTCTGGCAGCAGTGTGGCAGGTACTGCTGCTTCCACCCAACCTGCTGAGGGGTCTGGAGCGGAGGGTATAGAGGGTCATATTCCTCCTCCATCTTGGGAAGTCACCAGACTTCTGGAATGTGGGTCTTTTTTTAATATTTTGTATTTATTTGGCTGCACCAGGTCTTAACTATACCAGGTGGGATCTTTGATCTTCCTTGCACCACACAGCACCTTTACCTGGGGCGTGTGGGGTCTAGTTCCCCAACCAGGAATTGAACCCTGGGCCCCCTGCATTGGGAACACAGAGTCCTAGCCACTGGACCACCAGGGAAGTCCCCAGGGTCTTCTGAATGAAAAAGGTCTCCAGGACTAAATCAGGCAGACTCTCTCAAGCTGGCCAAGGTCTCCAGGCACCTGGAGACCCCAGGGCGCTCTCCAAGGCTATGGCTTCAGGGACCAACTAGGCACCACGTCTGCACAGGAACACCATTGCTTGGGAGCATCCAACCATCCTGTGCGGCATACGAAGGAGCCCCAGGTGAGAGGAGAGGGTGAGGCCGAAAGGCAAGGTGACTCCCTGACTCCACCCAGATCTGTGGCTCCCTGCCTGTCCTCCGTCCCCACCCCCATGTCCTTTCCTGTCTGGGAGAAATAGAGATGAGCCATCAGTCCCTGCCCAGGCTCCTCAGGGTCAGCAGAAGGCCATCCGCCACCACCCCTCTGCCCGTCCCACCAGACCCCTGCAGCCCAGGGTCCCTCGGGTGAGGCCAGGTGTGGCGGGCTGAGCGGAAAGGGCCCTGGGTGGGGGACTGTGAGTCCACAGGACACACAGCAAGGGGGCAGTGCCCAGCCCATGTGCTCCCCTAGTGCCAGGCATTCCTCCTCTCGCCCACCAGCTCTTTCTAGGCTCTCCTGTCTGAGAAACTGCCAGAAACAGGGCGCTCAGCCCACCCCGGTGGGACTGTCGGACCACATTTCTGCACAGGAGGTGTTTGTGTAGGGGGAATCTTGAGAAAGAGATGCGTCTTTGTCTACTTGGGGCTGAGGGTGCCAAGACCACATGGGACCATCTGTCCGTATGTACCTGTCCCCCATTTGGGGGGCCACACCAACCCTCATGCCCAGCTTTGCCCTCCCCATCCCCCACCGCTCCTTCCTGTGGGCCTGGACAGGTGCACGGCTCACCCCCACGGTCTCACCATGTCCCCACACTCCTGCCATTTTATTTGTGGGTCATCCCTGTGCAGGAAGGAGCCTGGGCGGGTGCCAGGAGCGCCTAAGCAGACCTCGTTATTCGCCCTGGGCAGGGGTGTGGAGGGTGTGCAAAGCAGCCAGGTCCTGGGGCCGGTGCTTAGAGGGCTGCCCCATGCTATTTTCAAGACCAGCCCCCAGAGAGAAAGCAGAGGCCCAGAGACGGGGGAGTGACCTGCCCTCATCACACAGCGGGAAAGAGACAGAGCCAGGCGTGGAATTGCACCCGGCCCTCAGCTTCCCCATCAAACTCTCGGCAGCTCAGGGGAAATGGTTCCTCTGAGGCTGAAAGGAGGACTGGGGTGGCCTCATGGACTGGGATTCCCCCCACATGCCATTTCTGGAGTGGGGACCACCACTCCACCTCCCCCCAAGATGATGGCAGAGGATGGTTTACTTATCATGATCTGTTCCTCCCGTCACCTGGGGAGGGACCAGCTTCACTTTACAGACGTGGAAACTGAGGCTGGGAGAGGCTTGGAAGGCCCAGGGCCAGCAATGCCGAGCCAGCCTCCAGCCTTCCCAGCCGTTTACCTCCATCTCCCAGGCCTCCCAGTATCTGGGGGCAAGAGGAGGTGCTGATGGTCACATGGCAGACCCTGAGGCTGCAGGTGGGGGCATCTGTTACCTGGACTCCTCCCACAGTGAGATCTGAGGGGAGCAGGGACCAGGACAGACCTCCTACATTTGTGTTTGCAAATAACCATGAGACTTCGACGCCTCCAGCTCCGGAGCCAGGAGAGGAGCTGCTTCTAAATCGGGCTGGGATGGCAGTCACTCGTCCCTCCCTCGGCTGCGCCCCTCCAGCCTCCCTGGAAGATTCAGACCTTGCTGGTCCCTGCAGTGATCCTGCCTACCAACCCCGTGCCCATCCTACAGCTGGGGAATCTCAGGCTCAGAACCTGGGCCTTGACTTGCCTAAGGTCAGGCAGACACACCAGGTCATGTGATGGCCAGGTGGAGTCCGGCCTGGGCCCAGTCTCAAGAGCACACCCTCTAAGTGTGTGGCCTTGGATGTGTCGCTTTCCTGAGACCCCCTGTCCTTGAAAGTGAAAGTATTAGCCCCTCAGTTGTGTCTGATTCTTTGGCACTCCCTGGACTATAGCCCTCCAGGCCCCTCTGTGCCTGGGATTCTCTAGGCAAGAATACTGGAGTAGGTTGCCATTTCCTCCTCCAAGGTATCTTCCTGACCCAGGGATCAAACCCAGGTCTCCTGCATTGCAGGCAGATTCTTTAACCACCTGGGAAGCCCTCTGTCCTGAGGCCACACCACGTTGGCTTTCTCACCACTGCAGCTGGAGCCTTCAATGGGGCTTGCACCCTCGGTGATCAGATCCCTCCAGGAGCCAGTGGGTGGGGGGTGGGGTGGGCTGCTGCCTCATGGCCGGCCTCCCCGGATGGGCCTGGAGCCACCGACCCACCTGAGGACCTAGGGAAGTTTTCCTGTGAGCCCTCCCCCCATTCCCTTTGTTTTTCTCCCAACTCTGTCATACGATACACTTACATTTCCTCGTTTGTCCTCCATCCCCTACTGGGCAGGGCCTCTGCCTGGTACCCAATCAGCGCTACGTTGATCAGTGCATGTTTACCGAGTGAATGACTGAACACCTGCTGGACCTAGTACATCCCTAACCGGCTGGGGAGGCCAAAGGTGTAGTGATGCAGGGAAGAGGTGATGGTGGCTGGGCCACGCGAGGTGGGGGCTGAGAGAGGCGTTGAGACCAGCAGGACTAGGTAATGTCCCGGGTTGGGGGGAGGAGGGAGTCCTGGAGAGTCTGGTGGGGAAGGCTGACCCCTTGGACGCTCACCCCTGAGGGTCGGGCAAAGCAGGGCTTTGTTCAGAAGCCCTGACACCCTCTGGGCTGCTGCCTCTCCTTAGATGGGCCCCTCCCCATCTCCTACTCTTCAAACTCCCCTTTCAAGACCCAGGATGCACACACCCACCCCTCTGCAGAACCAATCAAAATACAAACTGACAACAGGAAGGGACCTTGCAAGCTCTCACCACAGATGTCCACAGTCGAGGGGACTCAAAGAGGAACTGGTCCTCTGGGGCTGAGGGGCCTTGGCCACAGTGCGGGGGAACTTCCTGCCCCCTGCATCTCCCCTCACCAGCCTAGAGAGACCCTGGGGAGTCAGTGCCTGAATAGCACGTGGCCATCCTGGCCACCCAGTCCTCACTGGGGCACGAAGTTTCCCCCATCTTTTCTCATTAACCACCAGTGACTACAAATTCTCAACTGCCCTGGTCAACACAAACCAAAACACACTGAGTGGCAGGACATATATATATATATTGTTAATTGTGGTAAAATATACATGACATAAAACTTATCATTTTAACCATTTTAAAGTATATTATTCAATGGCATTAAGTACATTCACTCTGTTGTACAACTACCACCACCATCCACCGCCTGAACTTTCTCATCCTCCCAAACTGAACCTCTGTCCCTACTAAACACTAACTCCCCATCTCCCCTCCCCTAGCCCCCAGCACCCACCGTCCCCTAGCCCCCAGCACCCACCGTCCCCTAGCCCCCAGCACCCACCGTCCCCTAGCCCCCAGCACCCACCCTCCCCTAGCCCCCCAGCACCCACCCTCCCCTAACCCCCCAGCTCCCCCTCTCCTAGCCCCCCAGTTGCCCTTCCCCTAGCCCCCAGCTCCCCATCCCCTAGCCCCCAGCTCCCCCTCCCCTAGCCCCACAGCACCCACCCTCCCCTAGCCCCCAGCACCCACCCTCCCCTAGCCCCCCAGTTCCCCTCCCCTAATCCCCCAGCAGCCACCCTCCCCTAGCCCCCCAGCTCCCCCTCCCCTAGGCCCCCAGCACCTACCCTCCCCTAGCTCCCAGCACCCACCCTCCCCTAGCCCCTCAGCTCCCCCTCCCCTAGCCCCCAGCACCCACCCTCCTACTTTCTGTCTCCATGAATTTGACTTCTCTAAGTGTGGTGTATGAGTGAGTCACACAGTATTTGTGTTTTTGTGACTGGCTTATTTCTCTTTAATATAATGTCCTTATGGTTCACATGTTGTAGCCTGTATCAGAATTTCTTTCCTTTTTACAATCGAATAATAGCCCATTGTGTGGATACGTTTTTGCTCATCCATTCATCCGTTGGTGGGAGTTTTATCCATCGATGGATTGTTTTCACCTTTTCCCGATCGTAAATAATGCTGCTATGGATGTCAGTGTATAAATATTTGTTTAAGTCTCTGCTTCCTCTTCTCTTGAGCATTTACCCAGAAATGGAATTGCTGGATCATATGGTAATTCTATGTTTAATTTAGGACTTATCTTTAAGCGATTATTCAGATGATCCTAAATAGGATTATAGTCGATTTGTTTTTAATTCACAGACCCAAAACCCACTAAATTTTTAAACTCTCATACTCTGCAAGTTATGTCCCAAGACTCCAGGCTGAGACTCTCTAGAGCTACACAGTCCTATTGGGGGGACCACGCGACATGAGTGACTGTGAAGTGCAGGAATGTGCACAGTCTGCATCAAGATGCTCTGTGCAGATAAAGACACTCATGTTTCAAAGATTTAGCATGAAAGAGCCCTCTCATCAGTAATTTTTATATTGATTACCTGTTGAAATGATAATATTTTGGCTATACTGGGTTAAAGGAAGTAGAGTATTAAAATTAATGCTGAAACCACAGAAACACGGTTCTTTCTGACTCGGTGCAGAAAGAATTCAGTGAGAGGCAAACTGGTAGATAAGAAGCGATTTATTAGAATGGGATGCTTTTGAGGCTTACTAGCGGGCGGGCAAGAGGGTGCTCTGCCCTGAGAACTTAATGGGCTACAGTTTTATAGTCAAAGGAAAAGTGGGGAGGAGGAGAGGACCACCTTCTTCCTCGTCCTGGAGCAGATGTCCAGCTTCCATCATCAGCCCCTCCAGCACATCGGTAGGAGGAGTTTCCTTGTCCCTTCCTGGCCAAGCCAGCACTGTCTCGGCGCAACAGAAATGAGCAGAGACGTGGTAATGTACACTAAAATACGGCAAGTCATCTCAGGCTTCAGCATAAAGTCACCCTCTCCTCATATTCGGGTTTTTCGTGTACACAAAGGAGTGTATCCTGCGAATCATTAACTTACTGAGCTCACCAGGCTGGATGTGGGGCTCATGCCACCATTGTTTGATTGTCTGGGGGCATCGCGCTCCTGTTGCCAAAACTGCTTTCTCGAGTGACCATCAGTTTACAGAGGTCTGCCCTGGTGTGGTTAACTGTTTAATCACCTGCTTTGTCCTTTTGCTCTGTGTCTATCAGTTTCACTCGTGTCTTTCCACTTTTTGAGTGTGACCATGACGCAGTCTAGCATGGCGTTTGTGATTCAAACTTCCTCTCTGTTGGAAACATAACCCTGACAGGTTAATCCAGGTGATGGCTGAGTCTAGAGGAGGACTGTGGAGCTTGGAAGCCTTGGCTGGCTCTCGTTTATTTTTGAGAGAAAGTTCACATAACATACCCTCAACTACCACATTAAAGAGCACAATTCTATGCGGCACATAGTTTGTTCACGACCTTGGAAAACCACCACCTCCCCCTAGTTTCAGGCTTTTTCATCACCCCAGAAACATACCCCATATCCACTGAGGATACACTCTCATTTTCTCCTCCCCTCAGGCCATGGCAACCACTCATCTGCTTTATGTCTCTATGGATTTGCCTATTCCCAACACTTCATATAAATGGAATTAAACAACACATGGCTTTATGTGTCTATCTTCTTTCACTGGGCATACTGTCATCAAGGCTCATCCATTTTACAGAATACATCAGTGCTTCATTGCTTTTTATGGCTGAATAATATTCCACTGTATGCACAGACCACCATGAGCTGATCCAGCCACCCACTGAGGAATGCTTGGGTTGTTTCCGCCTTTTGGCTGTTATGAGCTGTGCTGCTGTGAACGTTTGTGTATAAATTCTGTGTGGACATCTGTTTCCATTTCCCAGGATGGAATTCCTGGGTCACTTGGTAACGGCTGGTTCTGTTTGTCTTTTTTATCTTACTTATGTACCAAAGTCCTAGATACACATTTTCAAAGAGTCCACAGCGTCCTTGAGGTGTGTTAGGACATGCCCTTGAACCTGCTGAAGTGGGGTTTGGGGGGTGCTTGCTGGGGATGCCCCCTCCTCCCCATGACACTATTTTTAGGAATCTGTTCTTGGAGGATTCAAATCTCCAGAGGATCCTTCAATGTCCTGCCTGGAGGGTCAAGGCCTGGCTGCTGCTGGGAACAGGGCAGGAAATAAGGCAGGGGCTCCGGATTCAGAAGCCCCACCTCCTGGCTGTTTTCAGTATGATGCCCCTATCCCCAGGGATGCCTGTCACCAGAGAATGACTCTTTTCCTGCTGGGGTTGGGGAGGGGTGACTACCTAGCAGTTCTGCGATAGGATTTGGGGATCTGACTGCTCTTTATTTCGCCCCCTCCCACTACCCTACTTGGGGCTGCCCCATCAGGCTAAACCCTCAGTGGTTCTGTGGGGTAAGCCACACTGGGGCTTAGCTGCCACCCTGCTCGCTTGGCACATGGCTTTTCTGAGCTCCTGTAAGTCCGCCGCCACCCTGCTTACTTCCCAGCTTCAGAACTGCACTGCCTTGTCTCCCCTCCCGCTTGCCCCATCCCCATGGTTTATACCCTTTTCCCTTTGGCCACGCCATTCAGCTTGCCACATCTTAGCTCCTAGACCAAGGGTTGAACCTGGATCCTCAAAAGGGAAAGTGTGGCATGCTAACAACTGGACCACCGGGGAATTCCCAAAACATTACTTTTTTTCTTTTTTTATGCTTTTAATGTTTTTTGGCTGCACCATGCAACTTGTAGGTGCAGATCCCTAGTTCTCCAACTAGGGATTGAACCTGGGCCCCCAGCAGTGGGCGTGCAGAATTCTAACCACTGGACAGTCAGGGAATTCTATATTTAAAAAATTTTTTTCTGTAGTCTTCACAGAGTTTCAGAGGGGAAGAAAGTTAGTGCCTGTTTAGTTTGCCATCTTTAGCAAAGTTGTCGGAATGTGACTAGACTGGAAGCCCATACATACCCTTGAGGAGCATGCCAGCCCTAGTTCTGGGGAGTTTCTGAACCCATCAGCAAGGAGGGGGCCTCCCACTCAGCTTGGGTCTCAGGGCCTATTCCAGCTGGAGCTGCAGGTGCTGGGTTATCTTCCCTCCAGGGCAGGAATCTCATTGGACTCCCCGCTTCTCTCCACCCTCCCACCCACAGCCCCTGACCCAGGGCTGCACACAGCTGGCGCTCAGCGTGCTCTGCCACTAGAGAGAAAGAAAGCAAAGGGCACATGGGAAGAAGCGACTACTGGGCAAAGGCTTGGAGCTGACGAAAGCGGAGTGTGAGGGGACCTTCCTCTGCTTTTATCTCAGGATCACCTCCTACCTGTCCTTGAACTCTCCTCGGGTCTTCCTCCTGGGCCTGGGACCCCAGGAGTGCTCAGTTCCGGAAGGCTGGGACCAGGCCCTCAACTGCAGGCCACCCCACTAAAGGGAACAGAGGCCCTGCTGGTCACTGAGAGGCAGGGCCGACCTCATTAGGTGCTACAGACAGCCCCAGGGTTGGGACCTTCAGGGAAGCGCTGAACCAGCACCCCCGCCCGCCCCCACCAGGCCTGCCCCTCTTCCCGGCCCCACTCCCTCCCCACATCCTCCTGAGAGGATGGCATGACCGCCACAGCCTCCTCAGGCCCTCCACACCCCAGGCCTGTGCTCCTGCCTTTCAGGCCCCCTGGAGCTGCCTTCTTCTCCTCCTCTACACAGCTGAATGCTACTTCTGTCAAGATGCCACCCCACTCCCTCCAGACAATCTTCCAGGAGCCCTCGAAACTTGGTCAGGTGTAACCCCAGACTGCAAGCCAGGACAGGGCCATAGCCGATTCCTGCCTGGTCTGAAGTTGAGGGCCACGTCCCAGTGTTGGGGAAGGCCTGGTACCTTCCCTGTCCCCAAATCCCAGAGGACAAGTCAGAACCGGCAAGAAAATTCCAGTGTGACCTGTGATCTCAGAGGGTCCTTGTGAAAGTTCCCCTCCTGCACCCGGGGGGTCAGGATATGTTACACCCGTGCTGAGGGACTGCTGTCAAATCGCACCTCTCAGGCCTAGAAGGTCCTTTGAAAATCATGAGGAAACCTCCTGGGGCGTAGAGAAAAGCCTCAGGTTCAAACTCCTGCTCCCGCGTGATCCTGGACGCCTGCTTATCCTCTCCGAGTCTTGATTTCCTTTTCTCTACGGTGAGGTCACTGACATCTGCTGCTTGCCAGGTTGTTAACTATTACATGAGACCTCATGCCAGGTACCTGCCTGGTACATGATTACAATTCATTAAATGATAGTTGCAGGCTGAGCTGTAAACCCTCATTTGGAGCTGAGACAGGGATCAGAGAGCTTTGGGGCCTCATCCAAGGCCACTCAGGGGCACAGAGACGTACCACTCACAGAAGCACCAACTCATGGAAGGCCACCCGGAGGGGGCAAGTAGGCAGAGGCCATGCAGCTCAGCCTTCAGTCAAGAACTCCAGGGGTACCTGGTCCTGTAGGATTCCAGACCCAGGGGTCTCCCTCTGGAGGTGGTGATCTGTGAGTCCAGGGTAGGGCCAAGGAATCTGTATTTTTAACAACTACGCCCTCTTCAGTGTCTGTGACAGGTTGGGTCTAGAGCTCAACCCTTCCGCTCCATCAGATGCCAGGGGTGCAGCTCAGCTCACACACCAGAAAGATGGACATCTCCATGTTTATGGTGTGTGCAAGTAGCCCCTCTGACGTTCAACAGCTCACAGGCTTACTAGCAAGTCCTTATCCTGAACAGAACTCTGTCTCCTGATCACTCTTCAAAGTCCCACCGGTGCTTTATTTCTTCATTTCTAAAGTGAGGACCACCAACAGGACCCAGTGAACCTTCGGGCACACATCCCTGCCTGGTAGCACTGGGAGGCATGTTGGGGGCGGCCACCCTGAGGGCCTCCCTCACAAGTTAATGCCTTGCAGGTTCCCACCTGGCTGCTGCTGCTGCTAAGTCACTTCAGTCGTGTGCGACTCTGTGCGACCCCATAGGTGGCAGCCCACAAGGCTCCCCCGTCCCTGGGATTCTCCAGGCAAGAACACTGGAGTGGGTTGCCATTTCCTTCTCCAATGCATGAAAGTGAAAGGTGAAAGTGAAGCCGCTCAGTCGTGTCCGACCCTCAGTGACCCCATGGACTGCAGCCTTCCAGGCTCCTCTGTCCATGAGATTTTCCAGGCAAGAGTACTGGAGTGGGGTGCCACTGCCTTCTCCTCCCACCTGGCACGGAGTAGTTAAGAGTTTTATAGGGTCACCTGGGCCCCTCAACCTGGGAACTGCTGGGCTCCCTGCGATGTGCCGAGGCCTCTGAATCTACAGGTCTGACACGGAGCGCTTCCTGACGCATCGATTTACTTGGTGGTAAGTAACTCACCTAGACATTCAAAATAAGTTATAAGACATCTGATTGCTTACACACTTCCAAACTCTGGGGAGGGGGGTACTGGTGGGAATAGTTTTCTATAGGGTAGAGCTGTTTCCTGTAGGAAAGTTCTAGAAGCTCTTCCCCAGGCAGTTCACCCATTGCCTGTTCTTGCTCCTCTGATGTTTCTTCGACTTGCCCAGGGGCTGGCCTACTGAGACGACTGAGGAAGAGAGTTTAGGTTGGAGGGGGCCAAGGAGAGGAGTGAGCAAACACAAAGGACTGTGACACAGCAGGTGTCGGGAGGTGGAAGCAGGAGATGAGGAAGGTTCTTGAGCTCAGCATTGTCTGGACAACAGGAAGGCTTTGCTGAAGAGACAACTGCAGGCAACAGGCAGGGGCTTTGGCCGCGAAGGAAAGGGTGCGGCTCTGAGGTCCACCCTGGCCCACTGAGTGACTTGGGAGAACAAGGCAAGCAGGGGCTGAATGAGCCAGCTGGTCCAATAGCCTGAAGGTGGAGGGTAGGGGGGTCATAGAGGCAGGAATGGAGACCATGAACTGGTGTCAATACTCCTCAAAACTGGCCGCCTGACACTGTCTGTCCTCGAGGAGTCCACCCAGACTCATGGAAACGTCCAGCTTCGCTCTGAGCTGACATCACCTGTGTGTGGGAACAAAGTGCATGCTCGTGCCAAGCCTGTCTGGGTTAGCAGTGATCTGCATCGTTGTTTGGTTTCAAAGGAGGGGGCCCAGAAAAAAGAATCATGGAAGATGCTCTTGTTAGAGGAAACGTTTGAGAGCCTGGCTGACAGCCTCCCTCTGGGCTTCGCTGAGTAAAGGCAAGAACCATACCCATGGCCTGACATCTGGGTTCCTGGGATAAGCGGCCAGTAGCACCTGCTACCGGAGAAGGCGATGGCACCCCACTCCAGTACTCTTGCCTGGAAAATCCCATGGACGGAGGAGCCTGGTAGGCTGCAGTCCACGGGGTTGCGAAGAGTCGGACACGACTGAGCGACTTCACTTTCACTTTTCACTTTGATGCATTGGAGAAGGAAATGGCAACCCACTCCAGTGTTCTTGCCTGGAGAATCCCAGGGACGGGGGAGCCTGGTGGGCTGCCGTCTATGGGGTCGCACAGAGTCGGACACGACTGAAGCGACTTAGCAGCAACAGCAGCAGCAGCACCTGCTACATGCAATGACCAGGCAGAGTCTTCATCATACATGAGTCCACAGTGTTAGAGGGATGAGGTCTAAGTCCCGTAAAGCAGGAAGAGGCTCTTCGTGGACCAGTATTCATAGAACAGCTTCCATGCAGACAAAACTGAAACGAAGCCGAGCAACCCTCTCAATGTGTATTAACCGGTGAAGACGGGAGGCCTGTAGCCCTGACAGCCACACCACACTTGTGCTGAGAACCGGGCCCGCCACCAGGAAGGCGGGGAGCCACACAACAGCCCCGCCACCGTCCACGGGCCGGAGGACCTGGCCCGCGGCAGCAGAGACCTGTCGGCCGCTCCAGATGCGCAAGGACCTGGGGGCCCTGGACAGCACAGCGCTCTCCCTGGGGCTGGGAGACGACAGCTCTGGTCCAGTCAGGAAGCCGGGTCCACATCCCAGCTCTGCCACCTCCGGGCTGGGGAGCCGGTGCTTCCAAGTGCTGAGCAGGGCAGGCAACAGCAGCCACCTCCCAGGGCCACTGAGAGTTACACAAGGTATGAGTGAAAGACTCAACACCACAGCGTATGGTACCACCCTTTATTATTTCTTTACTGCAGTAAAAAAGGGATTCTATTTCTAGAGACCAAACAGCATCACAGACACTCTTGGAAGAGAATTCCCTTTGTTCCCAAGCCTCTGTGACTGATCTGAAATCCGCTCACCTGCACAACAGAGATGGCCTAGCAGTTGGGGCGGGCTAAGGGCTCCCTGCTGAGATCTGCTCCCCATGGAAACCGGCACCATACTGGGCCCTGCCCCACCACAGGGAGACACATTCCGGGACCACAGAGCCAACAGGGGACCTTGGAACTGGCCTCAGACTTTTCATACTCCAAGCACACTTGAGGCCACACACTGTGGCCAGTCCCTGGTGAGCTGTCTGGGGAGTCGTGGGCAGGGGGCTGGGGGCTGGAAGCTGGGGAGGGGGCGGTAAGAATCCAGGGGACCTCAGAGACAGAAAGATGTGAATTCTGCTCCACCACTAACTGGGCTTCCAAGGTGGCACAAGAATAAAGAATCTGCATGTCAACACAGGAGATGCAAGAGACACGGGTTTGATCCCTGGGGTTGGGAAGATCCCTTGGAGGAGAGCATAGCAAGTACACTTGCCTGGGAAATTCCAAGGACAGAGGATCCTGGAGAGCTACAGTCCATGGGGTCTCAAGAGTTGGACACAAGTGAGCGAATAAGCTTACACGCCACCCCTAACTGTGTGACCTGGGCCTGCTTCCCCCTCTGAAAACACGAAAGGCAATTCTAGCTGAGCGCCCTGGTGGCACCCCTCCCCACTGAAGGCAGATCACACGCATGAAATGATCTGACTCAGGGACTGGGCTGGCCTGATCCTGCCCTAAGAGTCAGTAGAAACAGTGCGTGTCTCCAAAGCTCCAGAGAGCTCCACCCAGAGCAGCTCGTCTCCAAGACCTCTTCCCTTTCGGAACCATTTCCCACTGTTCTCTGTTTCTGATGAGCCCCGTGGCCTGACCGGAGACCTGTGTGTTACCCTGAAAACAGCAGAGACTCAAAGTCAGTGGTGAAGATCGCAATCTTAGCGGCTCCCCAACCTGGGGCTCCCCAGGTCTGGGAGGGAAAGAGAAGAGCAGCCGTCATCCCGCTCGGGCTGGGCACGTCCTCACCTCTCCTCCGCCCGGCTCTGGGGGGCTCTAGGACCACTGCTCCTGTTAGACCAGCTCCTTCCAGGTCCTTCCCACCTGACCGCCCCTCTGCAGTCATTCCAGTCCACCTGAACCCAGGCGGGCCCAGGGACAGGTATAGGCCTCAAAGGTGCAGATGCCAACTGGAGTTCCCCTCTGGAGGCCAGAGAAGAAATGCGGGAACCACTGCTGGGGTGAAGGTGGGGTGCCAGCAGTGGCCACAGGCTCTTCCAGGGCAGGCGGGAAGGGATGGCCTCGGGAAAGCAGCGGCTGCGGGCCTGCGGCATGCAAGGCCCCACTTGGTGTGCTTGTGGCTGCCGCACTCGTGCCCCGCTTTCAGAGAAACACGATGGTCCTGGCTGAGGCAGCCCCCTGTGCTGGCGCCGTAACAAGGGGCCCAGCCTGTGTTGGCACACTTGGAGAACATTCTCCACAGCACTGAAGGCTGTGGGGTGAGAGAACGACGGGGCCCCTGCCGGCCCCCACGGCACAGGCAAACGGCAGGAAAAGGCCCATCCTGCCCAGAGCTGGGCCCCATTCCCAGGCCCTGTCCTCTTGGGCGGCACTCTGTGGCTGGGCTACGGCGCCGTCACCACACTCTGCTCGCCGTGGTCCACGCTCCAGAGGCGGTAGAACTCGGCAAAGTCCACATAGGGCTCCACGCGGCCATCCTCGCCAGGCGGGAGGGAGTGGGCAGGCCGGGAGCGGAAGAGGCCCCCGTCCGAGCTGGAGCTGCTGCTCTGGGTGTGAGTGTTGGTGGACTGCAGGGTCAGGGTTGGGCTCTGGCTGTGGGCACGACAGAGACAAGTCAGTCACAGGCCTTGGCTTCCGGCCTGGGGACACACGGCGCCTGCCTTGGCCAATCCCTCTGGACACAGGCCTCTCTGACAAAGGCCATCACGAGAGCCAGCCTGGTCAGGTGTTCTTTGGGGCAGGTGAAAAGTGAAAGGCATTTGTGAACTTCTAGCTACAAGTGGCTATTTAAATTACCTGGAATTAAATAAAACGGACCACTCACTTCAACACTCAATAATCAAGGGTGGCTAGTGGCTACTGTGCGGGACATAGAACACGTCACCCTCCGAGCTGTGCTGAGCTGGACGCCACCCATTCCAGCCTCTCTGAATCCACCCTACTCCAGACCCCACTGACCACAGGGAGACCAGCATTCTTCTCCCAGAAAACCTCCTCACTCCTCCTCATTCCTCTCACTGCTGGGTCGAGACAGCCCCCCGCAGGCACCCACCCTCAGAGCCTGTAACGTCTGGGCATTACCTGCCAGCCCATCGTCCTCCAAACGCCCCGCACTGCCTAGCACTCAGCACTGGGCCAGCCCCGGGGGCCCAACTAAGCTCCAGTGCAGGGTGGAGGAAAAGAGGCTATTGGGGGCCCTGGGGAGCTGGAGGCACAGAACAGCAAGTCTCCCTGCCTGGTCTGGGACAACCGCTACCACTCCCGGCCTTTGTGGACACAGCTGGTGGCTCTGCTGCAAGGGCGGGGAGATGCCCATTACTCAGTGGCCTAGCAGGCCCCTTGAGTCCACAGCGGCAGTGGCGGGGGGGAGGCGGACAGGGAGCCAGAAAAGCCCCCTGCAAGGCAGAGGGAAAGCTTCCTGGTGGCCCTTCCTACTGGCCAGCTCCTGAGTGGGCCGGGTGTGGCATCTCTAATATTCTCTGCGGGGGCTGGAATGTGGAAACCGGATCCTACCCCCTGCTGTGGCAGCTGGTTGAGGGGCGGGACACACTCCCCAGAACGGAGGGGGTGGGGTGGACACCAGACCTGTCAGGCAGGTCTGCCCTGCTGCCTGCCGCCACACCCCCAGGATCCAGACCCCCAGCTGCGGCCACCCCTCCCCAAGCCTGAAACTAGAGGCCTCCCTTCAAAGCTAACACTGGACACTTTTAGTCAGAGCGCACCGGCTCCCACGGGCCAGCACAGGTCAAACAATGCCCCCCAAGCACAGGTGCCATGGGGTGACCTCCCAAACCATACACTCTGAGCTGGGAGCAAAGAACAAGAGGAGAACATTCCTATTAAATGAAAACTGACCCCGTGGCACCTGCAGAAGAAGTGAACAGCAGGCTGTCAGCATGAACCGCCTGTCCCCACCCCTCTCTGCCCAGCTTTGGGGAGCTGCTGGAACCAGATCTATGCAGGCCTCCCCAGGGATGTGGAGTTGGGGAGTTCGAGAGGAACAAGACCCTGCAGGACACGGCCTGTGGCCACTCCATCCAGGGACTGAGGGCTGTCCTCGGGAAGCAGGCCTGCCTGAAAGCGGCTGGGGGTGGGGGTGGGCGCTTACTTGGTGAGGGTGGGAGTGGCCTCATCCAGCGTGGAAGCGCTGTGGGCCCCGTTGACCAGCTGGCCCTGGGAGGGCATGACGAGGGACAGGGTCACGCTGGTCTTGCTGGTGCTCTGGGCGCTCGAGTAAGGCACGGACACGGGGTACACGCGTCCTCCAGCAGCTGTGAGAGGAAGAGAGTGGTGGGCCACAGGATGCGGCTGGTGGGGAGCCCTGGGGTGGCGGGAACAGGACTGCACTGGGGGCTGAGAAGACAGGCAGGGGCCGGGCTCGGTGCCCTGAGCTTGGCCCTCTGCCCCTTGGGACGGCGAAGGAGTATCTGGCAGAAACCAGGTCCTGGCCAGGCAGGGGCCTGCTCTCAGCAGCAAAGCATTGCTGGTGCTCAGGCAGGAGAAAAATCCAGGGCTGCGCTGCCTCAATGAAAGGGTTACTGCATGGCTTCCCACGATGCTTTAACCCGAGGGCTAAGAATGCTCCTGGTTGAGGTTGGCCCAACAAAAATATGGTTGCAATAACAACCTAAAACTGCAGTAACCCCACTGTCTGCGGGAGAACGAATCCCTCTGTGGATGCCTGAGTGCTGGGGCTCGCTTGTTTGAAAAAGGGAAAGGAAACGCAGCCTCAGGAACTGATGGTCTTGACACTGGGAGGGAGGGCAAAGCACAATCGCCTCTCTTCCTGGGCAACTCGATTCAGAATTAAATCAAACCAAATCACCTCTGACACAGCCAACTGTGCCTAGGTCCCTTCCTCCCAGGGCCTCGGTTTCCTTTCTATAAATGGTCATTAATGAGGATGAAAGGAAATACGCAGGTGAGGTGCCTGCTGCACAGCAGGCCCTGGGCCAGCGGGTGCCACAGTCCCAGAGATGTGGCCCATAGCGCTGCCAAGTGCTTCCTGCAGCTCAGGTCTTTCGGGGGAGGCCAGGGCAGAAGGTACTGTCCTGGTTTCACAGACAAAAAGGGAAATGTAAGTGCAGCTCAGAGAGCTTTCAATTCAGAACCCGACCTGGAAGTGCTCAAAGGCAGGCATCCCAACTCCACTCCAGCCAAGGCAGCGAGGCCCAAGGTCTCAGCTGCTCTGCCGGAGCCCAGCCCCGGACAGTGGCCCCGGACGCCTTCCTGAGCACGTGGCATACAGACCTGGGGCTGGGGAGGGTGCGGACTGGCTCATCTCGCCCAGCGGGTAGCCAAAGTTCCGCACTAGCAGGGTCATGTCCTCGTGCCTCGGACAGAACTTGGCACGCTCCTCGCCACTGGCAAAGGTGTCACTGTGGATTCGCTTCACCCGGTCCACCACAGCCTGGGCCACCGCATCGAGCGAAGTCTGCTTGGCAAACTCTGTGTCGATCATGGCGGCAATCTCCTGGGGATGGGGGGAGCACCAATCCGGTGAGGAATGTGTGGTCCCAGAGACTGCAGGCCCCAACTGCACCATCTTCACAGTCTAATCAGGACACTTAGGGGTCACCAGCCAAGCCTGCGATCTGAGCTTCTCATGCTATTCAGGATAACTCTCCTGGAACTTTCTCATTAGAGAAAACGTGACCTTGTTATTTCTCTGATTTTTGGCTTTCAGACCAAAACAATGGGTGAATAACATCCACCTCGCTGCATTACAATGAGGGTAAAATGGATGTGAGGGCACTTTGGAGACTACTAGAAAGCCCAGTACAAACTGTCATTTTGATTAAGCTTTCTTTCCTGGAACAAACTTACTGTAGGAGATGATACGACGTTTCTGTTAGAAACTGAGGCTACAGGGTGAAGACAGGGCCCTGACCCCAGAAAAGTCCACTGTTCAGTGCGTTCTAGAAGCCAGAAGAAGCCACGACATAATCTTATTGAGAAGACCAAAGAAATGAGAAAAAAAAAAAACCATCACACTGCTGGGCGCAGTTTCTTGGAGGTAGGAGAGCAGAAGCAGGTATCAGGAAACGACCCGGGCATGGTCCGGGGGAGGAGGCAGAAATGGGCTCAGCTCCATCACTGACCAGCTGTGTCACCTCAGACAAGAGCCTGGACTCTGAGCCCCAAACTCCCTATCTGACATGGCAGTGAGCCCCTGCCCGCACTATGTCATCAAGCGACTGGAAGGAATGAGATAAAACAGGTGAAAAGCCCAGAACACAGGTGGTAAGAGAGGCTCCTAAGACTTACCCTTCTTATTTCTCATTAGGACAGAATCACAGATGGCAGAAGGAGCACCAGCTGAACCTCCCTGCCCGGCCCCGCCAGTTGAGGTCTTCCCTTCAAGGTCATCCTTCAAGTGACTGCCTCGAGTCCCACTTCAGAGACACACACACCCCGAGGCAGAGGGGAAAGCAGCACCTCCCACGGGCTGAGGACCTATGTCCACCTCGCCCGGCCCTCACCGCAGCCCCACAAAGAGGTCAGCATCCTCGTCTCAGAAACGAGGAACAAACTATAAACCACCTACAGCTCAAAGAGGAACATGGAAGAGGCGGTGGAGTGGGACCTGAGCAGGCCACGCGAGTCCTTGTCCGGCGCTCTGTGTACCAGGCTGCACCCCTGTGGGCCAGGCCCTTCCCGACAGTCTCCAGAGCCGTGCCTGCCTCCACTTTCCTCAGCCTCTTCCCTGAGGCTCCAGTCAGGGCCCTGGGGACTGACACTGCTTCAGATCTAGAGAGCAAAGCTTTTCGGTGGGATAGGTCTGTTTGGAACTCTGGGCTTCTTCTTCCAGTTTTGAACACAGCAATGTCTGGCAAAACCATTTGAGAATCAGAACTCTAGGTCCCTGATTACCTTGGAGCTGAGCAGGAGAGCTGACTGCGGCCCCTGGGGAGCATGCCACCCTGCAGGCTGGTCAGCCACACTTTGCCCATGCCCAGCTCACCTGGTTGGCCTGCCCAGGCCCATGGGCTGCCTCCAGGGCCTTGTACAGCCCCTCGGACATCAGCACCAGGAAGCCTGTCACCCCATCCAGGAGCTGTGCACCGTGGATTTCAGGCTCTGCAATGATCGGCTTGGACTTGGCAGCGCTGTGGGAAGAGAGTGGAGGGGAAAGCTGTGCTTGGAATGGGCCCTGGGACATTTATCTTGGTGAGAAGAATCTACACCCAGAATGTAAAATAAAACATACTTCTGACAAGAGGAAAAGAAATAGAGGAAAGAGCAAAACCAAGAAAACAGACCCGTCTTCTAAGGACAGCTGCTAAAATAAAGCTCAGCAGGCCAGGACAGTCAGTGGGCAGCTGAGGTCAGAACAGCCAAGGTCAAAGGCCCAGTCCTGGCCCCGCCCCACGTCTCCTGTCCACAAAGAAGTCCACATCTCCCCGAAGCTGACCTAGAGTCCAAACACATTCCAGCTGCAAAGGGACCATGAACTGATGGCCCATCAGAGCTGGGCAATGTCAGGAAGTTTCAACACGCGCATGCAGGGCAATGATGAGGGGACGTTTCTGGCAACAGGTTAAAAGAGTGAGTCTACAAACACCTCAAAAGTCCATCAGCAGGGGCAGGTTAGGCGGGTGCTGACAGCTACACCCTGGAACCCTAGTAGCAGCTACCAAGAATGTGGCAGCCGAGACTGCAGGTATGCAGGAAAAGAGAGGCACACGCCTGTGCTGAGCACAGTCAGGTGTACCACACGGCATGGGGTGCGAGTATCTGTGGCTGTTTTGAAAAAGAAATCTGCCCTCTCCCTGCACCCACCAAACACACACGTATACACTCATGTGCAAAGAAACTGGCAGCCTCTGAGGAAGGAGTCTGAACCTGGGGCAGGAGGAAGATCCACTTTTCACTCCATATCCTGGGCATTTCTTAAATCACTCTAAAATGCAATGTTCCTTCCCATAAAGCAAACACAACCCCATGAATTAGAGATAGAAGGTTCCAAACTTGATTACTTAAACCCAAGCTCTGAATCCAGGCTCCCTGGGTTCAAGTCTCGACTCAGCCCATTGTTAGCCTTGAGACCAAGCAGGCCACCCACTGTCTGCGTATGTTAGTTTCCTCATATGAAAATATCTTTGGCGCAAAAACAGCACCCACCTCACAGGGCCTGAGTAAGGACGGAATAAGAGCATGGATGTGAGGAACTGTGCACCGGCTTAGATGAAGGCTCACAATTATTACCCTCTCCCGTGTGCTGTGAGCAGTGGCTGTCACCCAGCGGGGACAACCCATCTGACAACCCAACCGTGCCTTGGCCTCAGCCATGAGAGCGCTGACCAACAGCCTTCGGTCCATTTCTGTCCATACGAGGCGGCTCATGCCAACTCTGGCCTGCCAGGCCCCGTGGCACCGGATGCTGCCTCTGGCTTTGACCCAGTTCCCTAACTGACCCCCTGCCAGCCTGGCCTGCTGGGTCCCGACTCCTGGCCTGCTGGGTCCAGGGCCTGCCCCACACCAACCTCTCTGGGAGGATGAAAGAATCTCCTTGGGCTCTGAACTACCTCAACTCTACCTCTTGTCCCCAAAGCCTACAATCTGTTATCTGCCCCTGGGCCTCTGGTCTACCAGACAAACGAGGGGCAGCTGGGCCAGCGCTTACCTGAGTAGGTCGATGTCAGTGTACCCGTACTTGACCTTGTAATCCCCGATGCGCCTGGTGCTCTCTTGCCCACAGATGACCCCCACTTGCTTGATCTTTCCTGCATCCAAACCTACCAGAGGGAGAAAAACACACCTCAGGCTCTGTTTATAAAGAAGAACCCAGCGGCTTCCCTGGTGGGCCAGTGGTTAAGAATCCGCCTGCCAATGCAGGGGATGAGGGTTCAATCCCTGGTCTGGGAAGACAGCACATGCTTCAGAGCAACTAAGTGCATGTGCACAACTACCGAGCCCGCAGCCCCCGGAGCCCGTGCTGCATGAGAAGCCGCCACAGTGAGAAGCCCGCACGCCGCAACCAGAGACGAGCCTCCACTCACCACAGCTAGAGAAAGCCCGTGCACAGCAACAAGGACCCAGCGCCGCCAAAATCAATAAATAAAAAATTAAACAAAAACAAAAAAAAGAACCGAAAGGGCACAGACATGTCCACAAAAACAAAGCAATGGGGACCCAGTGAACAGGAAGTGAGGTCACAGCAGGGAGCCTTGGAAGGCAGCTAACCCCAAGTCCCCCAGTGTCCCCAGCCCCCATGCTGTTGGAACACGCCTGGCTCAGAGTTCCTCCCCCACGGGAGACGAGATCCAGCACCGGCCAACCCAGCTCCCTCTGCAGCCTGAGCTCACAGCGGAGGGCAGGGTGGCCATGGTGGCGGCTGGAGTCCCAGGACTTCTTTGGCCTCTCAGGCTCCACCAGCAACAGTGAGCACCAGGGACACTTGGAAGCAATCCACACACGATAACCCTTTCAACCCTTACACCATCCTGAGTGTTACTATTATCCTTGTTGCACAGAACGGGAAACTGAGGCACAGAAAACTTGAGTACGATCCCAAACCACCAGTGAGTAAGTGGCCGAGCTGGGATTCAACCCCAGGCAGGTCGGTCCCAAGACCAAGGTCAGAGCCCAGCCATGTTGTGCCTCTCTCTACACAGCCACCAGCAGGTGCAGAACAAGCCACGGGTTCGAGCCCCGCCCCCCAGAGCCCCCGGCCTGCCCGCTCCCCCCGCTCACTCACCCAGCTGCGAGAGCCGGAAAAGCTCATCCTCATTCTCTGTGGTGTGGTCCACGTTCAGCTGCGTCACCTGCAGACCGTCCACCGTGGATTTGCATAGAAGTGCACGGTTTGTACCTGCAGCAGAATTGGAGCAGCTGAGCTAAGACTGAGAGCACAGCGAAGAACAGGACACGTTGTAAAAAACAGAGCGAAGAGGCAGGCATCTCACACACGGACCTCCCTCAAAAGAGCAAAGAAAACAGGCTCAGACCACTGGAGCGAGTCACTAGCTGGGGAGATTAAGGAATTAGTTTAAACTTTTCCAGTGTCAACCAAGGATGATTATGATCTTAATAAGAGACCTTTTTTCTAAGGAGACACACTGCAATATTTACAGATAACACGACAGTGTCAGGGTTTGCATCACAACAAGGCAGGGACAGAGGGCTGTGGATGAAATGAAACTGGCCTGGGGAAGATGTTGGGGCTGGGAGAGGTGCACATGGAAGTTCATTAAATGCTATTCTATTTGTTTACACTTTTGAGTTTGTCCCATAATGAAATCTTAAGGGAAGGAGGAAGAGAAGAAGCACCGTGTCAGTGGGATCTCTCTGGAGCTCCTGCAGTAGCCTGCACCCAGGGGGCACCCAGATGGCCGTTCTTTGCCTCCAAACCCCATCAGCCCTGGGACCCTGCCCCGCCTCCAGCCCGCACCTAGCCCATCTTGGTCCCCTTCACAGGACGCCACGTGGGTCTTTCCACAGCCAGGCAGCCTCTCCCAGAAGAGGAAGCCACTGCGGTAGAGCAAAGAGGGGACGCAACTCCCCAAGCCACAGGCCAGTTAGAGACAGAGTAGGGACTGAAGCCAGGACGCCCGCCTTCTAGCAGGTCCTTCAAACACTCTGGGCTGGGGCCGAGATATGTGTGGAGTAACGGGAAACACCCAGCGGCCTCAGGACTCTTGAGCTGCAGGTCTTCTGTGTCTGGGGAGCAGGCTGACTGCCCAGAGGACTCCTGGATCCTGAGGTGACCTTCTTTCCCACTGCCCGGCCTTGGGACAGGCAGGCGGCTCACCGACATTGGCCACGTAGAGCCTGTTGTTGAGAAGGACTGCCACGACAGCCATGGCTCCTCCAGAGATCTCCTTCTCCAAGGCCTTGAGTCTTTCGAGGATCTTCTGATACTGAGGAGGCAGCTGGTGCTGAGGGACACCCTAGAAGCCATCATGGGGGGTTCAGGGCAGGCCAGGGCCTGGGAGACCATCTCACCCACCTGCCCTCCCTTAAAGAGCGAGCATCTGAGGCCCGGCTGGGACGGAAGCTGGCTGAAGTGCAGAGCAGGTGTCTTTCAGGACAACCAGGCATGCCCTCACTTGTCCCGGCTGCCCTGAAGGAGCCTAAAGCATGATGTGAGCAGGCACGTGACGAGGCCTGGACTGATTCGGGCCAAGGACCGACCTGACAGGGGCTTCTCTCACACCCCCGCCCACCCTAAGCAGAGCCTCAAAGCACAGCTGCTCACAGCTGGCCAACAAGGTCCCTAAGGACAGAACCATTGCCCACCCACATCCCATCAGGAACTATCCCCCTAATGCCTGCTGCTCTGGCCCAGCTGTGTCGATGGCTTGGGAGGGACACAGCAGATGAGTCCTTGCTCCAAGCAAAGACGGGCCTTGCTTCTCCAGGGGCACAGGCTGAGGACATTACCTCAGGCAGCTGAGACTGGAGGCTCGCCTTCTCAGCCAGCGCGTCATCAATGGACTCCAGGAAGCTCCTCTCCACCACATCAAAAGCCTGGACGCAGGGGACAAGGAAACAAAGGCAGGTTCAAATACCACTGTCACCTGAGGCTGAAATGCCCCTTATTAATAGCAACAAGTCATAGCAACCGCAGGTCACCAAGTGATGGGGCTTCACACAGGGGACCGCCAGGCACCGCTGCTCCTGCAGAGCAAGGTCTGACAAAGACGGCCCCGTGGGGCTGGTACCTTCCAGGAAGCATCACAGAGCAACCAGAGAAGCCAGAGACGGCAGAGAGGCTGAGAGCACAGGCTTGGAGTCAGGCCACCTGGGGGTGAGTGTCAGCTCTGCCCCTGCCGGCCAGTCTCAGCCCCTCATGGATGACACAGAGCAAGTGCTGCCCTGAGAGTGACTGAGCATTCCCCTGAGCACCCAGCCCTGGCTCAGAGTGATCTAGGTCAGTGACAGCTACTGTCACTGCCACATCCTGAAGGCCCCTTGACAAGGGCCATGCCACCACCTTCCCCAGGGGCAGCAGCTGACAGTTCTTGGCACTGGCCCCGAGTGATCAGGCCTTTGGGTGCCAAGGCAGGAAAATGGCTGGTAACGCTGTTCTCGAGGAACCAGAATCCACCATTCTCTACAATTAATGCCTTGGGACATGCTTCCAAAAGGAGATGCCAGGAGGAGAAACTCCAGAACCACAGCAAGCAGGAATGCAGAACTGGAAAACGACACCAGCCAACCAGGAGTGAGGGGCTGCAGGGAGCAGGGCCCGGGAGCTGCGGCCACCGAGGCTGAGCATCTGAGCCGCATGGAAAGAAAGCGGTCACCCTAAACACCCTGCTTCTACCAGGGCTCAGCAGCTCCCACCTCAGCCCTGGGTCCAAGGTGACGCCCATAAGCCCTTCCCCAGGAGGATCTCCTCTGGGCCAACCCTGGAAGTCCCAGCCGGCCTGCCCGAGCCCAGTACCTGCAGCAGCACCCGCCGCACGTCGGCCTCGGTGTGCTCAGCATTGAGCTGGCCCAGCAGGAGCTCCGCCGACAGCCGCTGGGCCACAAAGTTGGTCACCCGGTTGCCATCGTAGCCGTTGAAGACCCCGTACAGGAAGCAGTTGTTATCACTCCTGACAGAGAGACAGGGCAGGAGAGGCCTGAGACCTCAGTCACTCACAGAAGAGTGACTCCAGCTCCAGAGTGAGGGGAGGAGGAAGGAACTGGGAGACAAAAGCGGCTGTGGCTTCAGGTGAGCATCTGGGTCCCCACTCTGACCATCATTTCTCTCTGGCCATGACCTTCTGGGATGCCCTCTGCCCCCCAGAGCAGGCCCTCGGCTTGTCTGAGGACCAGATGCGGAAGGGACAGCACAGACACCACCTCCCATGGGCCATGCTGCACTGGTAAGCCCCACGCAAAAGAGCTGCCAAACTGCTTTTCTTGCAAGCCTGCTTCTGCCGCCCAGCAGAGCAGTGGCGGCACCTCACCGGAACTTGAGCCAGTTGTCCTCTGGCGGATGGCTCTCGGTGCCCTTGCCGTCAGCGGAGTAGCTGCGGTTGGAAGCTGAGCCGACCCCCGAGAGGTGGCAGAGCGGCAGGTCGTCCGTCCAGCTGGGCTGCTGCTCCTGGGAAAGACACCAGGACACATTACCTTCTCGCCCAGGGCAGACCCCACCTCATCTTTTCTTCCCCAGCAAAAACCTAGCAAGCCCAAAGCCCCACCCAGAAGGTTCCACTTCCTCCTGGAAAACAACAACGCGTGTATGAACTAACACCTGCAGAAGGGTTTACATGGTTTCCGTCTAATCCACAAACGGTCCCCAAGACACCTGAAAAAGACTGGGGTCCCCAAACGCAAGGTTCAGCAGTGGTCTCCAGGAACGTGCTGCACTACGGACGGACCACGAGTCAGACACACAGACACAAGTGAAGGAAACTCCGCGCGTAAAACTCCCTGGTGGTCCCCACTTCACACTGCAGTCCCTCGGGCGCTGGTTCAAACTGCAGATTTCCAGGCCCCTCACACAGACTGTCTGGTCCTGGTGGGGCTCAGGCTGTCTGGCTGAGTATAGGCAGCTCTTCCGAGGGGAATGATTCAGAACCTTGAAAAATTGACAAAGCTCAGCCTTACTCTTCCTGGTACTAGGGTCTCCACCCCTGGTTCCGGCTTCACCCTGGTGCCCAGTCCCATCTGCGCCCACCCCCCACATGCTTCTCTACTAGTACCAAATGCTTGGAGTGCCCTGTCCACATTTCACTCTTTCTTCCTGTGTGGAACAGCCTCTTTGTCTAATAATTCTCCACGTCCTTCGGGACTCTGGCTAGGGAGTCACCACCTCCAGAAAGCCTTCCTTCAGGAAGATCTTCCCCCAGGTTGGTTGCCAGCCCTCTTGCGTATCCCTACTACACTTGGTCCCCCCAACCCTGCCTGTGTCTGACTCCTATCCTACCCCATAGGTCTCAAAGCAGGCTGTTCAGTACAACCAAGATGGAGCTTTAAAACATGCACAGAGCTGTCCAGGAGCCAGCTCAGACACACTCTGCAATTCCTCGACCTCCTTGGGGGACACTGAACACCTGCATTCTCTAAGCCCCAGAAACGACCCTAACACGAGGCACAGGTGTGATCCACGCCATCTCACTGGAAGCCTCCCCTCCACCTGGCCCCCACCGGGGAGCTGTGCCTGGTTCACAGAGGCATTCCTGTGCCCACCATATTGAACTAGAGCAAACTAAAACAGCTGGGAAAATCCAAGTTCAGCTCAAGGAGAGTAAAATTTGGATTGAAAACTTTACTGAAAATTGAACAAGCACGAATACTGTGCACAACTTCCTTCAAGTCAGCAGTCACAGTCTTCAAAAAAGGATGTGAAAACCACTTCAGCCGGCTTTTGCAATCAGATATGTAAAACGCCTGTGGTTTAGCTTTTGTGGCACATTTCATCTTTTGTTTATTTACATATTGACAGGGAGGGACTTCATGGCTTTTTTTTTTTTTTCCATTTTAATTGCTTCTATGCTGCATTTATTTCAGCACTTCAGTTGTATGCTTTGCACCATGGAGCAACTTCAGCAGGCTGTGGGAGTTCGTTTTTATTTTTAAATTAGCCTATAGTAACATTGCCTTTCTGGTGGGTAGGTCTATGAATTTTAACACTTGTAGAGATTTGTGTTAACAAACTGAGACACAGAACAGCCACAACTGAGACAAAGAACAGCCCAGCAACCCCAAACGTGCCCTCAGGTGCCCCTTTGAAGCCACATCCTCCTCTAACTCCTGGCAACCACTGACCTGTGCCCCATCACTATGCAGTCTTTTCAAGAATGCCATAAATGAAATCACGTGGCACATAACTTTCCCCCTCTTTTACTGTGGTTAACACACAGAAGATAAGCTTCATCATTGTAACCGTTTGTAAGTGCGCCTCTTACTGCTATTAAATAAATTCCCAATGTTGTGCAGCATCACCACCATCCATCCCCATAACTCTTTCCATCTTGTGAAACTGAAACTCTAAACCCATCAAACAAAAAACTCTCCGTTCTCCCCCTTCTCCAGCCCCAGGCCACCACTGCTGTACTCCAGGTCTTTAAGTGTATAACCTTTTGACGCTGGCTTCTCTTGCTCAGCATTCTGCCTTTGAGATTCATCCAAGGTGGTGCCCGCATCAACAGTTGATCCCTTTTTATTGTACAGCAGTATTCCATCATATGCATGTAGTAGAGTTTATCCATTCATCCCCTGAAGGGCATCTGGGCTGTTTCCAGTTTGGGGCAATTATGAAGAGAGCTATTATAAACACTCATGGGCAGGTTTCTGTGTGAACATAACTCTTCATATTGCTAGGGTAAATACTTAAGAGTGAGACTGCTGTTTAACTTTGTAAGAAACTGTCAAACTGTTTTCCAAAGCGGTGTACCATTTGCATCCCACAGGTGCTGCACAGGAGTTCCAGTTGCTCTACATCCTCACCACTACACGGTATTTTTTTTTCTTTCTTTAATTTAGGCATTCTAAGAAGGGTGTATTCACATCTCACCACATCTTTAATTTGCATCTCCTAATGACTAATAATGATGTGGAACATCTTTTCATGTGCCTTTTTTGTCATCCACATTTCTTCCTTGTTGAAGCATCTGTTTAAGTCTCATGCCCATGTTTTAATTGAGTTGTTTTCTTAACTGCTGAATTTTGAGAGTTCTTTATATATTTTGGATAAAAGTCATTTCTTGCATATAGGATTTGTAAATATTTCCTCCAGTCTGTAGCCTGCTATTTCATTCACTTACTAGTGTCTTTTGAAAAGCAACTTTTTAGCTTTAGCGAAATCTATTTAATCATTTTTTTCTTTCACGGTTCATACTCTTGATGTCATGTCTAAGAACTCTCTACCCAGTCTCAGGTCAAGACATCTTCTGTTTTCTTCTAAAAGTATTATCGTGTTACATTTAGATCTGTGATCCATTTTGAGTTAGTTTCTATATAAGGCAGGAGATTTCAGTCAATTTTTTTTTTTTTTGCAAATGGATGTCCATTTTTTCCAATACTATTTGTTGAAAAGATTATTCTTTCTCCACTGAATTATCTTTGCATTTTTGACAGAAATTAACTGGCCATACTTGTATCTGGACTCTGCTCTACTCTGTTGATCTATGTGTCTATCCATTGACCAACTCGATGATCTTGATTACTGTGACTTTAAGTCTATATTAAAAATCTACATTATAAAATTGGTTAGTGTGATGCCTCTAACTTTAATCTTTTTCAGAATTGTTTTGGGTATTCTAGTTCCTTTACCCTTCCCTATAAATTTTAGAATCAGCCTGTCTGTACCTACCAGAAAATCCTGCTGGAGTTTTTACTGGAATTGTTTTAAATCTATAGATCAACATGAGGAGATGTGATACCTTCACTAGGTTGAATTTTGCAATTTATCAACATGGTGTATCTTTATATGCCCTTTTGTTTCTTTACAGGAATTTAAAAATACACAATTTCACCACAAGGGCTAAAAAACTATCCTCTGACAACAGAAAATATGACTGAAACCTGTCAGTGGAATAGGAAGAGCAATAAGAGCTGAATTTCTGCTCAGCTCCTGGTGATGCTGGATATTTATCAGATTGGTGCGAAAGTAACTGGTTTTGCACTGTTGATGAACTTTGCTGTTTGATACTGGCATATATGCTTAAATAAATGTGGTTATGTTATACATAATTTTAATGCGAATTTCTCCCCTTATTTTGTTTTTGCTAATGACTTATTACTGCTGTTTATTTTATATTTATTTTAGACTAGGGAAATGATGTTAGACACAAAGAAAATTCAAGTAATTTTCTTATTCGAGTTCAAAATGGGTCATAAAGCAGCAGAGACAACTCACAATATCAACAATGCATTTGGCCCCGGAACTGCTAACGAATGCACTGTACAGTGGTGGTTCAAGGAGCTTCGCAAAGGAGATGAGAGCCTTGAAGATGAGAAGCGTGGTGGCCAGCCATTGGAAGTTGACAATGACCAGTGGAGAGCCATCCTCAAAGCTGGTCCTCTTACAAGTGCACAAGAAGTTACCAAAGAACTCAACATCGACCATTCTACAGTCATTAGGCATTTGAAGCACATTGGAAAGGTGAGAAAGCTCGATAAGTGCATGCCTCATGAACTGATCACAATCAGAAAAATCACTGTTTTGCTTGGTAGGTGGATTCTTTACCACTGAGACACCAAGGAAACGCTTAAAATCATCATTTTGAAGTGTCGTCTTTTCTTATGCTAAGCAACAACGAACCATTTCTCACTTGGATTGTGATGTGCAACAAAAAGGATTTTATGTGACAACTGGCAATGACCAGCTCAGTGTCTGAACTGAGAAGAAGATCCAAAGCTTCTTCAAACTTATACCCAAAGACAAACTTGTACCAAAATAAAAAGGTCATGGTCACTGTTTAGTGGTCTATTGCGTGTCTAATCCACCATAGCTTCCTGAATCCTGGTGAAAACATTACATCAGAGAAGGATGCTCAGCAAACAGATGAGATGCACTGAAAATTACAACGCCTGCGGCTGGCCTTGGCCAACAGAAAGGCCCCAATTTTTCTCCGTGGCAATGCCCGACCACACGTCATACAACCAACACTTCAAAAGTTGAATGAATTGGGCTATGAAGTTTGGCCTCATCTGCCATGCTCACCTGATCTCTCACCAACGGACTACCATCAAGCATCCTGACAACTTTTTGCATGAAAAATACTTCCACAACCAGCAGGAGGCAGAAAATGCTTTCTAAGAGTTCATCGAATCCTGAAGTATGGATTTTTATGCTACAGGAATAAACAGACTTATTTCCCACTGGCAAAAATGTGTTGACTTTAATGGACTGTAATGCGTTGACTATTTTGGGTTTCCCTGGGGGCTCAGGCAGTACAGAAACTACAATGCGGGAGAGCTGGGTTTGGTCCCTGGGTTGGGAAGATCCCCTGGAGGAGGGCATGGCAACCCTCTCCAGTATTCTTGCCTGGAGAATCCCTATGGACAGAGGAGCCTGGAAGGCTACAATCCATGGGGTCGCAGAGTCTGCGTGACTGAGTGGACTAAGTCACAGCACATTTTGACTAATAAATGTGTCTCAGCCTAGTTATAATGATTTAAAATTCATGATCCAAAACCGCAATTACTTTTTCACCAACATAATAAATCTCTTGACAGGTTGAGCTACAGAGAAATAAAACAAAACAAAAAACTCCTTCGTGGTAATACAAAATTGTTTCTTGCTCTAATCCTAACCTGTCTCATTTAGAAGCAACAAAAACGTCTACTTTAATGTAAGTGCAAGCTTGACTCTCTGGAATCCCCATACAACATTACATGATTAAAGTATATTTGATTAATACATATATTCATTCAACAAATATTTACAGAACATTACAAAAGGCTGACATTACCCCAGCTGCTGTGGACACAGCAGAAAAAATAACCAAGGGTTCTTAACTTGAAATTTCCTTGCTAGGGAGAGAGACTTCAAACATGTTATACAATGAATAAACAAGGCACTTTTAGACAGGGCAATGCGCTATGGAGAAAACACGTCGGGGCAAGGGGACAGACAGGGATGGGCAGGGCTCTTCTAGACAAGGACGTTAGAGGAAGCCTGCCTGGAGAGGTGACCTCTGAGACAGACCTGAATGATGATGGAGCAGTGGTCATTTCAAGGAGCCTTCCAGTTAGAGGGAACAGTACACGCAAAGACCCTGAGGTAGAACATAAAATGAGCAGGTTTAAGGGAGCATGAGGCTGGCATCGCCTCCGTAGTGAGTAGCAGGAAAAGTAGCTTGTTCCTGTGTTCACACACATGCATGCACATGCGTGCCCAGGTAGGGACCGAGGAAGGCCTTTCAGGCCACAGAAAGGAGTTCACTGCCAAGGAGTTATTTTTCAAGAAAGAGATGTTGCCCTAAGCCCATGCACCACAACTACTGAGCCTGTTCTCTCTCTCGAGCCTGCGAGCCGCCACTACTGAGCCCAAGCACTGCAACTCCCGAAGCCTGCGTCCTGCAGCAAGAGAAGCCACGACAAGAACATTGTGCGCCGCGATGAAGAGCAGCTCCAGCTCGCCATGACTAGAGAAAGCCCGTGCATAGCAACAAAGACCCAGCACAACCAAAGACAAATTAATTTTTAAAAAAGAGAGAAAGAAATATGTTGCCAATCATCCCTTATTATCTTAGACCTGATTAATATATCTTCATCCCCAAGAACCTCACAAAGGTCTCAGGAAACCTGGCAAGTAAATTTTCACAAGAAACTCCTTTTCTAGGGTCTCTCTCCTGCCTCCAACTGGGACGAAGTTAAGCACAAGAATAAGCAGAGGCATAAAAGCAACTCCTCAATCACGACTGTCACTTGTCCTCTTGAAAAGATGAGCCAAGAAGCCAATGTTTGGTGCCCCCAAATGCCATTAACTGTTTTAAAGCATGGGAGAAGACATTTACGTGTTCTAGAATCCTGCCTGTGATTAACACTGAGATTAAGATGGACTGAGCTCATCCTCTAACATGAGATGAACAATACAAATGTGTCACCCACGATGCGAAACCTGTCACCCATGCTGCAATCGCCGTGCTTCCCCTGATATTTCCTAACTCTCACGAGGGACAGACACAGGTTTCCAGGGGCCTGAATCTTTCCAACACATTCATCAGATCAGATCTGATCAGATCAGTCGCTCAGTCGTGTCCAACTCTTTGCGACCCCATGAATTGCAGCACGCCAGGCCTCCCTGTCCATCACCAACTCCTGGAGGTCACTGAGACTCACATCCATTGAGTCAGTGATGCCATCCAGCCATCTCATCCTCTGCCGTCCCCTTCTCCTCTTGCCCTCAATCCCTCCCAGCATCAGAGTCTTCTCCAATGAGTCAACTCTTCACATGAGGTGGCCAAAATACTGGAGTTTCAGCTTTAGCATCATTCCTTCCAAAGAAATCCTAGGGCTGATCTCCTTCAGAATGGACTGGTTGGATCGCCTTGCAGTCCAAGGGACTCTCAAGAGTCTTCTCCAACACCACAGTTCAAAAGCATCAATTCTTCGGCGCTGAGCCTTCTTCACAGTCCAGCTCTCACATCCATACATGACCACAGGAAGAACCATAGCCTTGACTAGGCGAACCTTTGTTGGCAAAGTAATGTCTCTGCTTTTGAATATGTGATCTAGGTTGGTCATAACTTTCCTTCCAAGGAGTAAGCGTCTTTTAATTTCATGGCTGCAGTCACCATCTGTAGTGATTTTGGAGCCCAGAAAAATAAAGTCTGACACTGGTTCCACTGTTTCTCCATCTATTTCCCATGAAGTGATGGGATCAGATGCCACACATTCATACTTTTCAGCAAAAAATAAATTATCACCCAAGCAACTTATGGCCCCACTCAGCACTGAGAAATACACTATGAGAAAGACTGGTTCGTTAGTTTCTCTCACAGGAAGGAAATGAATTCAGGTCAATGACTGGGGAACTCGCCATGTCAGTGTGTCGAGGCAGGGGAACAATTCGTGTAAAAGCACTTCACGGTGGGAGCACGCGATGCTGCTCCCGGGAGCAGGCTGACGCTGCACTGGCGGCTGCAGCTGTGTGTGGCTGACGTGAGCACAGCAAGCTCCCCAAAGCAGAGAGACTGTGTGTCTGACAGTCGTCAATCTACTCAGCAAGCATCTTATTCTTCAGAGAGTATTTATGCCTAGTGTCTGGACACTTAAACAATGTCAAGTGCTTTTTCTGATATTTGATTTTCATAATGGTGAGCTAGTAATATTTTGGAAATATATTATTTTATTAACTGGCAATCAGTGTTTAGGTCAATGGGAAAGTACTCCAGGGCTATTTTTATTTAAAGGCAGTTTTTGTCCATAAAGACACTTAAGGAAACTGTAATTGATGGATATTTTCTTAATGTGCCGTTCTATGTATACTGCAGTCAGTCCTAACACCAGTGTCTTACTTAGTGCGTAAACACAAGAGGTATTCGTTTTCAGATCAGGAACACAGCAAGGATATGAGGATGCAACCTCCATCACTTAACGAATTAGAGGTATTAGCGCATGCAACTAGACAAAAGGAGGAGGGCTTAAGACTTGGAAAAGACATACAGTTATCTCTATCTGAATTTGATATGACAGTACTTGGAAATCTCAAAGAATAAATAATAAAACCAACTCAAAGGAAATAAATAAAAGTGGCAGGATAGAAAATCAACACAAAAAGTCAAAAGCCTTCATACACCTAAAGAAAAGATGGGCATGTAGCCTCCACGTGAAAATTCCTACTGTCTAGAATAGCAAAATCTTTTCTCTCTGAAGTTCTCGAATCAGTCCCCTGCAACCACACTCCTATAGAGGGCTTTTTAAACCTAAATTTTTATCAGTTGGATTATATCGTAATGCTTTCATCTCAGCCTTCCAGCCTGTTGACACAGTTTTGAATCTCACCCTTTGACAGATGGACAATCTCACTCAGCTGTCTTGTACAGATAAGGCCTGCTACAGAGTGTTCCAAATGATTTCCAAAAAACTGAGACCAGAACAAAAACATGGAAAGCTAACCCACTTCTGACAGGAGGTGTCCGCAGCAAACACAGGAGGGAAGTAACACCTCCACTGAAGGTTTATGATACTTGAAAGGCCATGTGTATTTTTGGAGCCTCAAATGAAGGGGTTACTGACCCTAGAGGTACAGTCCCAGAAACAAGCACACACTTTAAAACAAACCAACTATTCATGTATATGAACCATGCTGAGCAAAGTTCTCCTTATTTCACACTGGCACTCTTGAAACGCTGAGTTTCTAGAAAACTTAATTTGGCTTGCTATTTAAATAAAGAAAACAAACTCAAAAAAATTACCCAAAAAGCATATTAAAAAGTATCTACGGTAGGGCTAGGCCTTCCCCTTTCTGTCTTTCTAAGTCCTGCTGCTACTGCTACTGCTAAGTCGCTTCAGTCGTGTCCAACTCTGTGCGACCCCATAGAAGGAAGCCCACCAGGCTCCCCCGTCCCTGGGATTCTCCAGGCAAGAACAGTGGAGTGGGTTGCCATTTCCTTCCCCAATGCATGAAAGTGAAAAGTGAAAGTGAAGTCGCTCAGTCGTGTCCGACTCTTAGCGACCCCATGGACTGGAGCCTACCAGGATCCTCCGTCCATGGGATTTTCCAGGCAAAAGTACCGGGGTGGGGTGCCATCGCCTTCCCCGACGGCACTTCCTTTCTAAGTCCAGCCCATCCCCAAAGGCCCTGCTCAAATCTAACTGGTGCTGAAGGCCCATGCTTCCCAAACCTCAACCATCCATTCACTATCTTCAACAAATTACCCACTTCATGTTTTTTCTTTTTAATATTATTTATTAACTTATTAGGCTGTGCAAGGTCTCAGCTGTAGCATGTGAATTCAGTTGCAGCATGTGGGATCTAGTTCTCTGACCAGGGATAGAACCTGGGTCCCCTGTATTGGGAGCGTGGAGTCTTTGCTACTAAACCACCAGGGAAGTCCTTCATGTTTCTTCTTTAACTTGCCCTTTTTTTAAAATTCAAATGGTTTCATTTTGAATGTGAACTTGTTAGTATTATAAGTGGAAAACATTATTGCCTGCCAGATCTTGACCATGATAAAAAGGAAAACAAAACAAGGTTAGGAAATTCTAACTGATCTCTTGGCCACTGCACTGTGAGCTGAAGCCCTGTTCTCTCTGTTGAAAAAAAGGGAGATTAGCAGGAATCAGAAAGGTATTTGGTTCTATGTACATACTAGTCTATCTCTTGAGAGCATAACAAAGTTTGAAAGCGAACTAAAGAACAAATAACTTTCATAAGCAGCAATGAGTTTTATACCAGCACACAATGACCACCTCATGAATGTGTCCTAGACTCTGGGAAAATACTGCCCAAGGCGGCGGGGCCCTTTCCCTGAGCAAACATGTACACTGGGCACCTGCTCCCTGGCCATTAATTCTTTGGCTTTGCGGCAGCCTGGTACTATTAATTGGCTCCTTTATTTCACTGATTCGAAGACATGTATTCTCAACATTTTTAATATCTCAACAGTCGGTGTATTACAAGTTAATCAGTAGCGCGCTTTCTTTCTTAGTAGTATATAAAATAATGATGTGTCCTTACAAGCAATAGAGTCTTAGACCCGATGACATATGGGCAATTTCTCAGGTACCTAGATTGCAGTCCCCACGGCAGCTCAAATGTTCAGTAACAAGCCGCCAGAGAATTCCAGGAGGTGCTGTCCATGTTGGAGTGGGAGAGTACTGGGTTCCCCCTGATTTCAGCAGTGGCCTCCAAAATCATTCTCACCCCGCTGTGGCTAAGTAAGCTTCAGTTCTATTCTCCTCGCTTTCTCCACCTCCATGGGGATTATCCACACCAAGCGTTCCCTGCTGATTCTATTAAAACCCACCAGACTGCCTACCCTCTTGCTTCCTTCCTCCACATTTCTGAACAGTTTTCGGAAAGGTCATTTATTTTCTATTCACACAAACCACCCACCCCTCCACCCGGCACTCGCTGATGCATGCTTTCTCCCCCGCCTGCAAATGCCAGGCCCGAAGCACCAGCAGCAAGCAGCACTGGAGCGCCTGAACACGAGTCATGAGAAGCTGGAAAGGGGGCATCTCACGGCTCACAGCGCTGAGTAAACACGTGCAACTGTGAGCACGGCCCACTCAGCTCTTCGATAGGTTACAAATTCATTTCTCACAAGAAAGAATCCGTTTCAAAAGGCCTAATTTTGACTGTGAGGGCGTTTCCAAAATTAATATTTTGGTATACATTTCTCTAGTGATTCAACTATATTTAACCCTTTAAGGGCATTACACCTTGTGCACATATATTTATGCATTAGCACCTCATGTACATATGTGACCATGTCACATAAAATACTCCATAAAACTCCCTGTGGAGACTCATCTCAAACTCCTGGGCAGCAGAAGTGGACAAAAGCATGATTCCAAGTTCAGGCCACAGCTTGAATATCAACTTATTATATGAAAAGGCCAAGTGTTTTTGTGGCGAAAGCACCCAGATTCCTTAGAGGCAAAAAAGAAGCTCAGAAAGGGAGAATAAAGCCTGCAGGAAGATGACTCCGGGCAGGCGGGGGGACGGTTCTTTCTCTCCAAAAAGCCTAAAACACCCTGACGCCTCATGCCATCTCCATCTTTCTGAATGACCTCCTTTTCCTTCCCTGCTTCTCTGGGAGCAACTCCACTCCTGGCGCCCGCATCTTTCACTAGGGTTTCCATCAGAGGTTCTCTGTTTTCATCAGAGATATAGACCTGATACACTCTTAAAGGGGCTACTAATAATTGTGGAGTTTACAGGGAGGCCTGGCGTGCGGCAGTTCATGGGGTCGCAAAGAGTCCGACACGACTGAGTGACTGATCTGATCTGAGAGCAGCTAGACCACATTTTGATGGTGATGAGATGGCTACAGGTGATGACCTTAAGGATGTTTTCACTTTAAGGCTGTATGTTTATTTTCATACACATTGTGGGGGGTGGGAAATACGGCTAGGACTTGGGATATCATAAATATAACTGCTCAGGAAGAAAACTGATTTAAGTGAACTTTTTTACAACTAAGCAAGTAATAGTGGAGGCAAACTCAAACTAGTGATTCTCCCTGCCCCAAGGCCCCCACCTCAGTAAACAGCACCACTGTTGTTCCAATGAAAGCCTTGTAGTCCTTCTCAACTCTTCTTCCTCTGTCCCACACCCCACGCCTGATCTGCCAGCAAATCCTATCAGCTCCTCCCCGAAATGCAGTTAGAACCCAGCACTCCTCACCACCCCTCTGCCGTCACTGGCCAAGCCTCGGTCATCTCACACCTGGACGACCAAGAGCACCGTGCACCACACTTCCACTCTCGCCACTCAAATGCCTGCCTCTCTACGGAAGGCTCTTGCTCCTGCCACAAATCAGATCGCTTCATGCCTCGACTCAAACCTGAGAGCATCACACTTCACTTAGCACAGAACCTAGAGCTCACACGAGGATCCACAAGGCTCCCTCAGATGTCAAGCATCTACCACTCCCCGAACACACTCCACTCCAGCCATGCTGGCCTCCTGATGCTCTTCGAACAGGAGTAGCCTTTGCATCCCTGTTGCCTCATGCAGAAATACTCGCTCCTACATGGCCCGTGCATCTCATCAAACGTCAAACAATCTTCCCCGACCATTCTCTACAACAGGCCCTCCATCATCCTGTCTGTGAATACTGCCTATTCTTCCTCGTACCACTTCCTGTGTTATATCCTAGAAATTGTACTATCATATACAGTCTGTTCTTATTGTTTCCTGTCTCCCTTACCAGAACATAAGCTTCATGAGGGCAGAGTCCCCTGCTCCTACCCAGTGCCTGCCACACAGTGAGTACTCGGTGACACTGGAGGAAAAGAAATGCAGCCTTCATTCAGAGCAGAACTGAAGGTGGAGGTTCATGGCTGGAGCATAACCACACCAGGTCAGGCATGTAACATGTTCATTTAATACGAACAACGCTCCCGGGAGTACCCTCGGTTGAGGAAACCAAGGTTCAGGGAACTTAAGTGAAAAATCAATGTTCAGGGATGCTATGTGACTTGCCCAAGGCCATACAGGACTGGTGAGCTGTTTTATCAGGCTGTGAAGGGCCCATGTTCTTTTGAAGCTACTTCAAAAGCTCATCTTCTCTTCAAAAGACCTTTCAAGGCACTACACCACCTGGGGACCAAAGGTGAAACTCCTCAGGAGGACAGTCCATGAAGCGCTCAGCTATCTGTCAGCGAATCAGCACCCACTCCCAGGCCCATGTCAACAGGTCCCCAGCCCCTCCTACAAGCCTCCAATGACCTGGTCAAATCAGGCCATCAGCAGCCCCTCTTCACACTGACAGGAGAGTGCCTTCATCACTGTCCTTGTGATACATGCTTCTCCACGCAGTACTGCAAATGCAGTAAGGGTGGACATCCGCCCTATTTATCTTCGTATCCCCAGGTCCAGTAACTACAGATCAGCATCCCTTACAGCCACCTGCGGAATGAGGCTGTATGAGCTCCTCTCAACACGACTGAGGACAGGGGAGGGCAGGCCAAGCCTAATGGGCGCTTGGACACCCCGTTAGCAAAGACGTCTTGAATGTCATTAGGGTGGGAGGGGCCTAATGTGGGCACGCCCACCATTCCTTTGCCTTTCTTCATCATGCTATGTGCTTCAAGCTAACCAGCCAACTTTTTAAAATAATGCGCACCACCCAGGAACACATTCCAGAGCTAGCAAAGCTCGCCTCTGTCTAACCCGAGTCACTTGGGCTCCATCACACGGAAAAGGGAGAGAAGCTGGTAGCCAATCTCTTCGGCAAGCCAAGTCAGCCTACAACAGTTACCACTCCAGCACTTGCCACCATCCAGCTGGTATTTCTTCAATGTTCACTACATTGGGGACATTTGCACAGGGGCCCTGCCCTCCTACAAAACAGAAGGCTAGGCCTACCTAACCAACTCAAAGATGAGGCCAAACTGCCAGGCAGCAGTAAAATAAAGGGGCAGCCAAAGGTGTGGAGGGGAAGAGAGCATTCCCCACCAGGGAAGGCTGAGCACTGGACCTGGCTTCAAATGCTTTATTATTTTACAAACAATGTATTAAATGCCCACCCAGTGGAGGTAGGCAATGGTGACACTCTTCACTGTAGATCATAAATCCCTCTCTTCACTTTCCACTACAGGAGGCAGTGAAGTCCACAGACAAGTACAACAGACTGCCATGTCTAAGGAGGACCCAGGTGACTGCCAACCTGCCCTGGCAAGTCAGAATAGGTCCATGGTGCCAACGTGTGTCACGGACGTGAACGTGTGTCAAAAGGATGCAGAGGCTGGAAGACACCAGTGACAAGCCCATGAGGGTCCAGACTGAGAGGAGTGGGATCTCAAGACAACGTCCCCACCTCCCCCACACACAAACTACCTACTCTTACCTAACACCTAAGGAAACTGAGGCCAATGGAGGAATAGTGAATTAGAACCAGGGTCTGAACCCAGCCATTCCTTCCGTATAACCTAGAGGTTGAGTTTCTGCAATCAGAACCCCTAACTTTAATCCTGCCTCTGCCACTTACCCGCTGTGTGGCCTTGGGCAAAGGACCACCTCTCTGTGCCTCAGTTTCCTCATCTGTAAAACAGGAAGAATTACAGTATCTACCTCACGGGGCTGATATGAAAATTAAACTTACAAACAAATGTAAAGCGACTGGCACAAAGCCTGGAATACAGTAAGCCACACACAACGGGCTGGTGTTGCTGTGAGGATTATCGAACGACCTGCCCAGGGCCCGGGGTGGGCTCGCTGCTCGGGCTCTCTCGGCGGCCGCGCGCCAGTGTCCCTGCAGGGCTCAGGACGCTCCCACCCTCCACGCGCCCTTGACGCTCGCGGCCACTGGACCGCGAATCCGAGCCCCCGACGGCCTGGGCAGCAGCGCGCACGCGCAAGCCCTGCGGGGCTGCACGCGCCCCCCGGTCACGAATGAGATGGGTGGGCCGGCCCGGGAAACGGGAAGGGTGACGGCCACACCCGGCTAGGGACTGGGAGGCACCCCAAAGACGCAGAGGGGGCCGCGCCTGCACCCGACACTTCCCCCGGGGCTCCCAACCCCCAGCCCGAAGAGCGAGTGGGTTCCTCACACTCTGCAGCAGGCTCCTCCTCTGCGCCGCCATCTTGGAGGGACCCCCGCGGACGCGCCCGCCTCCCGGCGGAGCAGTCGAAAAGGGCGGCTAGAGCGGCCCGAAGCCAGTCAGGAGGACCGCGCTATCAGGGAGCATGCGCGCAGCGCCACCCCACGACCGAAGTAGGATGCGGCCGTAGCGAAACGAACTGCGCAGGCGCGCTTTTGAGTCCTTTCTCCTGTAGGGAATAAAGCGGGAAAAAGCGCGCTTCCTTTTGCGGTTGCCGCTCATCCTTTATTTGCGAGCATTCTCCAGAATCCGTGTCAGGTGGGACTCCTAAAAGTTTGGGGGTACTTTATGAGCAGTTTGGGAGCGGTTGTTACTCAGTCACTTAGTTGTGTCCGACTCTGTCACCCCATGAACTGCAGCACGCCTGCCTCCCCGGAGTTTGCTCAAATTCATGCCCATTGAATCGGTGATGTCATCCAGCCAGCTCATCCTCTGCCCTCCCCTTCTCCTTTTGCCTTCCATCATTCGCAGCATCAAGGTCTTTTCCAATGAGTGGGCTCTTCACGTGGGGGTGGGGGCAGGCGAATTATTCATTGACTCAATAAATATTCTTTGGATAACTGTGCCTGACCCTTTGGGGGTGAAGCATCAAGCAAGACAGGCCCTCAGACAACTAGCAGTTTAATTGGGGAGGACAATATTAACATATGTAAGTCATTTGAATGGTGCTACTTGCTGGGAAGAGAGTTTATGGCTGTGGCAAGCATGAGAGTGTGGCAGGTTAACTGACAACAAGAGAGAGCCGGAGGGTAAAGCGCGAGGAAAGGGAGTGGTGGGTTCAGGAAGCGTGGGTGTCACAGAAGGCCACTCAGGCGGGAACGGAGAGGGAGGGGGAGTGGAGTGAAGCGGGTAAGAGGGCGGACTCTGACCCTGCTAGCCCAGGCAGGAGTTGGGCTATTCATCTGGAGGACAAAGGCAAGCTGTTGACTTCTGAGCAAGTCATTGACATAACCCTGTTGGTAGAAAGATTCCTTTGACTACTGTGTGCAGAACTGGTGTTTAGAAGAGGATTGGAGTGGAGATGAAAAGACAGATTAGGAGACTGTTTACTAGATCGAGGCAACAGTCCCTGGAGTGGCCTGAGTCAGCTGATGGACTTTATTTAGATGAAACTGTCAAAGCTTGACCATGGATTGGTTGTGGGTGATGATGGGAAGAGATGTGTTAAAGATTCAGATTTCTGACAAGAATAGCTAGGTTTCTGGAGAGGGAGAATTTTCAGTTTGGACATGTTGATGCTATTTCTGTTGTTTTTTGCTTTGTTTTTGGCTGTGCAGCACAGCTTGTGGGATCTTAGTTCCCTGACTGGGGATTGTACCTGGGACCTCCGCAATGAAAGCTTGGTGGCCTAACCACTGGACTGCCAGGGGATTCCCTGGACAGTGTTGAGTTTGAGATGCTTTTGAGACATGCAAGAAAAGGAATCAGATCATTCCTTAGACAGAGAGAACTAGAGCTCAAAGCAGAGGGTTTGCGAGCAAAGACAACAGAGTGAGCAGCTGGAGAGGCAAGGGGAGCAGTGACGGGAGCATGGGTAACAACATGGCATGCTCCTGAGAGATCCAGGTAGAATATAACCGAAGAAAGCCCATTAAATTTAGCTGTCCCAGGCCCTTGACCCAGGCAATTCTGATGGAATGGTAGGACAGAAACCCAGATACGGTGAGTTGAGAAGTGGCAGGGAAATGGAGACACAAAGACCTTGCGAGTAGGTGGTTCCTCCCAGTTGGTGGATTCAGGAGAGGGAGGGAAGGGACCATGGGTTTGGGGGAGGGTTTTTTCTTTTAGCTTGGGAGAAACTTGAGCCTGTTTAAAAGCTGAAAGAAAGGCTTAATAGAGAAGAGCTGACATTCAGAAGGGGGAAGAGGGAGGCAGTCTACGACTGGGATGGTGATTCACCATCTTGCTGTCCTACCAACACAGCTAGCTCTGCATGGCCCAAGATGGCTCCTTGAGTTCAGCCATTTCATCTGAGTTCAGCCAGCAGAAAGGAAAGAGAAAAGTAGGAAGATGGCATTTTCTTCCTCTTTTTTTTTTTCAAATTAACATTTACTTGTAAGCAGTCTCACTGGCTTCCCAGGTGACACTAGTGGTAAAGAACCTGCCTGCCAATGCAGGAGACGTAGGAGACACAGGTTTGATCCCTGGGTCAGAAAAGATCCCCTAGAGGAGGGCGTGGCAACCTACTCCAGTATTCTTGACTAGAGAATCCCCATGGACAGAGGAGCCTGGTGGGCTACAGTCCATCGGCTCGCACAGAGTCAGACACAACTGAAGCAACCTAGCATGCACGCACGCATGCAATCTCACTGGCTTCCCAGGTGGCACTAGCGGTAAAGACTCCACCTGCCAATGCAGGAGATGCATGAGACGTTCAGTCCCTGGGCTGGGAAGATCTCCTGGAGTAGGAAATGGCAACCCACTCCAGTGTCCTTGCCTGGAAAATTCCATGGACAGAGGAGCCTGGCACACAATCTCCCTTCTCTTTTAAGGATACCCCAGAGGTGCCTCATGACACTTCTCCTTACATCTCAATGGCTGTATCCTAGCCCCATGACCACATCTTGGTGAAAAGGAGGTCAGGAAATGAAGGCTTTGAATGGAGCTACAAAGTGACCAACTACAAGTTGCTGTTACAGAAAAAGGATTGGGAAATGAATACCAAGAGGCTAGGTGCAGTCTCTGCAATGAAGGTAGGAGAGGCTGGTGGTTTGTCTATTGAGAAAAAGTCGAAAGAATTAAGATTTGGAGTCCAGCCCATTTCTTTCTAATTCTTGCCCCATATCCTGTCACCTGTGTGACCTTAAACAAGCCACCCGCCCTCTCTGAGCCTCAGTGTCCTCTGTAGAATGGGAGTGATAATCTACCTGGCCGAATGACTGCAAGGATTAAATGAGATACCACAGGAAGACCTGATCTATGGTAGGTGCTGGTGTTAATTACATTCAGATTACAATTTAATGTTTTAAAAAGAGAATACACACACATCGAGCACCTACTTGTTGAGTTCCAACAAGCCAGGAACTTGTTGGATGTTTTTTCATCATACATTTATTTACTTCTCACTCCAACCTGGTGAGATGGGTATTGTAATCATCCTAGTTTATAAAGCAGAAAACTCCAATTCAGCAAGTAAGCCAACAGAAATGTCAGGATTTGAACTCCAGTCTTCTGACTCTTCGTCTTCTTCCCAGGTCCCAGCACAGAGCTTCTCAAAGGGTTTTAGGGACTTCCTGGTGGTCCAGTAGCTAAGACTCCCACTCCCAATGCAAGGGGTCTGAGTTTGATCACCAATCAGGGAATCACTACAAATCATGCCCTCAGTCATTTTTTGATCCCACATGATGCAACTAAAGAACCAGCATGCCTCAGTGATGAGCGAAGGTCCCACAGGCTGCAACCGAGACCTTGTGCAGCCAAATAAATATTTTAAAATAAAATAAGCAATTTTTTAAAATTAAAAATAATAAAAGAGCTTTGACATTTCCTGACAGTGACAATAGGAGCATCTTGATATTTACAGCAAGCACTTATTCACTGTACTGGAATTTATAGATAATGAACGACGTGGCTGGAAGCTCTTAGATAACTTCTGGATGGAAGCTGATTGCAGAGGGACCGACCTGTGGTTAGAGGGCTGGAGCTTTAGGGGCCCCACCCTCCACCCGAGGGGAGGGGAGAGGGGCTGGAAAGGGAGTTTCACCAGTGGCCAATGATTCGACCAATTATGCCTGGGTAATGGAATGTCCATAAAAACCCTCCGTGAAGGGATTTGGAGAGCTTCTGGGTTTTGAATACGTCCACTTGCTAGGAGCGTAGCACACCTCAAACTCCATGGAGACAGAAGCTCTGCTCTCTGTGCACCCTAACAGAGCTTACCTAAGTACCTCTTTGTGTGGCTGTTTGTGTCCCTTGTAATAAACCAGCAATAGTAAGGTGTTGCCCTGAGTTATGTGAGCTATTACAGCAAATTATGGAATGGGAGGAAGGGGTCAAGGGATCTGATTTGTAGCCAAGTTGGACAGAAATGTGGGAAAGCTGAGCATCCTCTGCTTACAACTGAAAAGGAGGGCAGTCTTGTGGCATTTGACCCTTAACCTGTGGCATGTGTGTGTACTAAGTCGTTCAGCCGTGTGTGACTCTGTGTGACCCTGTAGACTATAGCCCACCAGGCTCTGTCCACGGGATTCTCCAGGCAACAATACTGGAGTGGGTAGCCATTCCCTTCTCCAGGGGATCTTCTCAACCCAGGGATTGAACCCTTGTCTCTTACATCTCCTGCATTGGCAGGCAGGTTCTTTACCACTAGCACCACCTGGGAACCCCTCTTAACTTGTGGGATCTGCACTAACTCCAAGTGGTTAGTGTTAGAATGAATTAAATTACAGGTTAGTGTTAGAATGAATTAAATTACAGGGCACCCCATTGGTATCTGCAGAGGACTGGAGAATTGTTTGCGAGGGGAATCCACAAGCTTGCCCACAGAAGTGTCCTGCTGTTGTGGGTAAAAACACGTCAGTACCAGATGCCAAGACCTTTCCTGGAAACCCTGTGGGGTAGGCAGACCCTCTAAGGCTCTTCCCAGCTCACCCTCAGCTTAACTGCTTCAAGTTTCTCAAACACATGTGTTTCCTGCCGCCATCTTTGTCCCTGTTGTTCCCACACATGCCTGCCCAGTGAACTTCCATTCCATCTTCAAAGCCCCTTAGCAAATGAAAGCCCTTGGCATTTTTCTTGATCTTCTAGGAGAGGAAGAATTTCCCTTTGCCCTTCTAGGTTCTTTTTGGCTGGTCTAATAGAATTAAATTGGCAAAAGACAGATCAACAGGAGAAAAACAATCAAACTTAATTTCATCCATACGGGAGCCCCAAACATAGAAAGCTCAAAGAACTGACCGAAGCCGGCAGCTTTTTTATCTTGCAGACAAAGAAACAATTATTTGTGAAGTTCGGACAAAACAAAAGGCTTTTTGCTTGGGGTAGCAAGTTAATTAAAGAGTAACAGAGTTTGTTTAGGCAGCCTTCTTGGCCTTGAGACCTTGCATTTCACGTTTCTGGAGATAATGATTTCTCCTCTTGTCCCGGTATACAGAGAATAGCTTCACATGGGAGATTTATTTCCTGCTTTCAAGGGGACACATGTTCTCCCATTGGCTGTTCCCCAAGAAACTTAAATTCAAAATAATCAATTTTCCCAAGAGGCATATTTGGGGATAGCCTACCCTGAACCCCATCCGTTCCCTCACTACAAATCATGCCCTCAGTCATTTTTTGATCATTTAAAACCATAGTTATTGTTTGAAGTGACCTTTCCAAGGACAGGAACTATGGCAGTTCAGCTCTGGGTCTCCTCGCAGGCCCCCAGGAAGCTGCTTAATGACCATGTGTGGCGTCACATTGCTTAGAGTGAGATGGAGATGAATGGACACATTGGTAGATGAGGCAAGTGGGAGAGATAGTCCTAAGGTTCCCAAGTGACTTATGGGGAGATGGAACTGCAACTTAGGGCTTCCAGACATATACCCCCAAGCCTCTTTCCATCTCTGCCCCCTAACCAATGCACTTTGATGGGTCCTCTTTCCAGAATTCCTCAAGTCGGATTTTCTAGGGAGCAGGAAGACACTGGGCTCAGCATGGCACTTGGGAGAACGAGTATGAAGTCATCACGCCTCCTGTTTACAGGACACTGAGCTTTGGTTTTTCCAGTGGTCATGTATGGATGTGAGAGTTGGACTATAAAGAAAGCTGAGCACCGGAGAATTGAGGCTTTTGAACTGTGGTGTTGGAGAGGACTCTTGAGAGTCCCTTGGACTGCAAGGAGATCCAACCAGTCCATCCTAAAGAAAATCAGTGCTGAATATTCATTGAAAAGACTGATGCTGAAGCTGAAACTGCGATACTTTGGCCACCTGATGCTAAGAACTGACTCCTTGGAAAAGACCCTGATGCTGGGAAAGATTGAAAGAGGGAGGAGAAGGGGATGACTGAGGATTAGATGTTTGGATGGCATCACCGACTCAATGAACATGAGTTTGAGTAGGCTCCGGGATTTGGTGATGGACAGGGAAGCCTGGCGTGGTGCAGTCCATGGGGTCGCAAAGAGTTGGACATGACTGAGCAACTGAACTGAATTGAACTGAGCTCCCAATGAGTAGGGGTGGATCCAAGGAGGTCTGCTGGGGACAGACCCCCTTCTCCTCTGGGGTCAGTGTGCCTGGGAGCCAAGCTGAAAAGTGGATCCTGTTTCCTCGGGACAACCCTCTGGGTCAGGGTTTGTCCTCAATGCAAGGCTGCCAAAGGACCAGAGATCTCAAAACCACTCACCTTGATAACCATTTAAACAGGCAGAGCAAGCTCTAGGCGCCCAGGTGGGCAGGCCACCTGGCTGGGATGAGGACCCGGATGCACTTGAAGCACACACATGGCCTGGAACATCAGGTGACCCCCTGCCACCACCCCGTGGCCTTTCTAAAACCCTGGCAGCAGAAGAACGAACAGCCGTGTGGCTTGTCGACCACCTTCTGGAAACTGAGACGGGCTGTCTCCGGGCTGTGCCCGGAGTTTGGAACCACCCTTTGTCATGAGGTCTGCAGCAAGGCTTTCAACGGCTCCAGCCAGCTCCCCACAGAGCCAGCAGATGCCACTAGTCCTTTATTCAGCCTCACACACAGCCCCGCAGCAAGTCTGGTTTGCAGGTAACAGCTTGAAAAGATGACGTTAAGAACAAAGAAGAACATTTGGAGGGGCGAACAGCATTTTCGCCCACATCTCGCCACCCTCATCCTCACCTTCCTTTTTGCTCTCTCTGTTCTGACTGGGAACCCAGGCAGCTATGTTGGCCTGCTTGCCAAGAAAAGAGTGCGGAGACCAGCTTGGACTGGGCTCTTTGTCTTTCTGGGCTTTTCTCGGTCATGAGCAACTTGCCAGGAGGCTGTTGTGGTCTTCATACTGATCCTCTGAAGAGATGCATCAGAGTCCTTTGACTGGTCACCCCTTCATTTTCAAATGTTAGCTAATAAGCATGTTTCCAGTTGGGAGCTGTTATAAACAGCCCTGCAGCAGTCATTCATGTGATTAAAAACTATTCATTGAATTTCTTAGAGAAGCATAGTGAAATACATGGGGAGTGGGGATGATTTGCTTTACAATACTTTAGTAAAGGAGGAAAAAAGTCAAAAGCGGGGAGAGAGACTGAACCAATGGGACAAAATCAGTGTGCTCTGGGGTGATGGGTGTGTGGGGTTTCATGGTACTGTTCTCTCTTTTTTTGGGTATATGTCTGAAATTTTTCATAATGAAAAACTAAAAATAGAAATGTAAACACAGTGCCTGCCCTCTGGGAGTTCACAGTCCTGCAAGGGAAACAAAGAGCCAGGCCCTGGCAGAGCCAGGCAGAGCAGTGTACAGGGCAGACATGGGGCTAGGGGACCCAGAAGAGAGCCACCTCTCTGACTTAGGAAATCAGGGAGGGCTGCCCAGAGGAAGCGACATCTTAGCTGAGGCCTGAAGGATACATAGTGAAGTGAAGAAAGTTGCTCAATCGTATCCAACTCTTTGTGACCCCATGGACTATAGAGTCCATGGAATTCTCCAGAACAGAATACTGGAGTGGAGAGCATTTCCCTTCTCCAGGGAATCTTCCCAACCCAGGGATCAAACCCAGGTCTCCCGCATTGCAGGTGGATTCTTTACCACCTCAGCCACAAGGGAAGCCCAAGAATACTGGAGTGGGTAGCCTATCCCTTCTCCCGGGGATCTTCCTGACCCAGGAATTAAACCAGGGTCTCCTGCATTGCAGGCGGATTCTTTACCAACTGAGCTATCAGGGAAGCCCACGAAGGATACATAGGAGGTGGTCAAATGACAGGGAAGAGTGTAGACCTGGTAGAGAAAGGTGGTGGCTGAAGCATAAAGCGATGGTCTGTCTGGCTTCAGTGTTGTTGTGCTAAGTCGCTTAAGTCATGTCTGACTCCTTGTGACCCTATGGACTATAGCCTTACAGGCTCCTCTGTACATGGGATTCTCCAGGCAAGAATACTGGAGGGATTGCCATGCCTTCCTTCAGGGGACCTTCCCAATTCAGGGATCGAACCCTTGTCTCCTGCATTGGTAGGCAGGTTCTTTACCACTAGCGCCACCTGGGAAGCCCTCGGTGTTGGTGAGATTGAACCAAAGCTGCAGCAGAGGCAGGAATGGCCCAGTGATGCTTCATGATCGTGGGAGTCTGGGGGCCCCCAGCCTGGCAGCTGGGGAAAGGTGTGATTAGATCTGGATTTGAGGATGATCTTTCTGATCATTGGGACTCCTGGGTGCAGGGTGGATTGTGGGTGGTGGAGAGTGCCCTGGGCATCCTCACCTTTGTAGCTTTTTATTTCTCCTGAATTATTCCTTTAAGATCATTTCCAGAATGCTCACCCCTCCCCCATACCCTGCTCTCAATTTCTCCATGCACTACTTCTATCCTCACTTCGGTTTACCTCTTCAGAGATTCTGAGACCAATACCAGGGACGAGGGACTTCCCTGTTGCTTCGGGGGCTAAGACTCTGAGCTCCCAATGGAGGGGACCTGGGTTTGATCCCTGGTCAGGGAACTAGATCCCATATCCTGCAACTAAAGATCCCACATGCTGCAACTAAGACCTGGTATAGCCAAATAACTAAATAAATTTTTTAAAAAAATAAGAGAGAAAGAAAGGACTAGGTTTTACTCATCTCTGCAACCCCAGTGTTTTGCACACAAAAGATACCAAATAAATGCTTTGTGAATGAATAAACTTTTATTGAGCACTGAACAAGTGCCAAGCGCTTTTCTCAATGCTTTACACATATGACTTCGTGTGCAGGGTGGTCATAACTACCCCTGTGGAACGTGTTACGATTACCCTTGGGTAGGATATGCCATCAGACCATGACGCAGGTTTGAAAGTCTGACTCCTGGGGGATGGCCAGTGCGGGGGGTGGGGTAGGAAGGATCTCAGATGGCTGGTAGTGCAGTCGGAGGACAGTGTCAGCCAGGCCACCTGGGAAGTCCTGGCTAAAGGCGTCCTGTGTCTCGCGGGGACCAGCCCACGTTATCTCCCCTCTGCTCAGTCACTGGCTGGAAGCAGCCTGTTCCTGCAACCTCAGCCGCAACATGAGGGTGGATCTGGAAAGGCAGCAACTGGAGACAGCTGTCAGCGATACACACAATCCCCAGTTTACAGTCGTGAAAACTGAGGCCCAGAGAAGTTAGACCTTGTGACTTGCCCAAGGTCACACAGCTAGGAAGCAGTGGGGCTCCTTTGCTTCAGGGGCTGTCTTTGTGACCTCCTACTCTATGACAGTGTTGTTAAGGGTTGAATCATGTCCTCCCAAATTCATATTTGAAGTCCTAAGCCCCAGAACCTTGTCACAGATGTAATATGCTGGATGGGGTGGGAGTGGGGAGGAATAAAGAGGATGGAGAGGTGGAAATCCAAAAGGTTTCCAGCCTTAGGCAACTCAGCTAACGTCTCTAAGCATCTTGAAAGTGAAAGTGTTAGTCACTCAGTACGCGTCTCTTTGCAACCCCACCGACTGTAGCCCGCCAGGCTCCTCTGTCCATGGAATTCTCCAGGCAAGAATACTGGAGTAGGTTGCCATTCCCTTCTCCAGGGGATCTTCCTGACCAACAGATCAAACCTGTGTCTCCTGTGTCTCCTGCATTGCAGGCAGACTCTTTACTATCTGAACCACTAAGGAAGCCCTCTGAGCATCTTATCAATTGTTTATTTTCTTCAATGAGTAATTCTTAGGCAAAGCTCTAGTCATCAGAAGTGGATCAGTGGTTATCAGGGGTACAGGAAAGCAATTTGATAGCACTGTATATATTATTTTATAAACTTTTTTCCACTGAATATAATTTTAATGTTTTATTTCGTTATTCTTCTACAAGAAATTTCTTACTTCCCTTATGGTATTCCACTGTAAAAGTAAAACCAAGATTACTTAACCAGTTTCCTTTGTGTGATGTCTTGGTTGTTTCCTGTTCAGGATTCAACTCAAGGGTGCATTGCAAATCCCTGTAGACCAAGATTTCTTAACTTTCTGTGAGCCTCTGACCACTAGGAGGAGCCTCCACCACCACCCCCTCAATAAAGGCACAAAATGCACAAAAATAACATAACAAAGTTTATAAAGGACATCAATTATATTGAAATGCATTTATCAAAATATATATTTAAATTGGGTACAGTGGTCCAAAGAAGGTATGAGACCATGGAGCAGAGCCGCCCCAGCAGACCCGGAAACCCACAGTGAGAGACAGAACAGAACCAGCTGTGCGGCTTGAAGCACCCAGCCTCACCCAGCCACAATCAGCTGAAACTCACACCACCTACAGATGTGTGATTTTGTTTTAGAATAGCGTGTTAACACAGCAAAGGCTAACTGATACAGTGAGGGGAGAGTAGCCCTCCAACAGTACCCATCACCTCAGCGCATGTCCCACTCCTTGCTACCCCATGGACTGTAGCATGCCAAGCTTCTCTGTCCATGGGATTCTCCAGGCAAGAATACTGGAGTGGGTTGCCACTTCCTCCTCCAGGGGATCTTCCCGACCCAAGGACTGAACCTGTGTCTTTTACATCTCCTGCGTTGGCAGGCAGGTTCTTTACCACCAGCACCACCTGGGAATCCCCCAAACCTGGAACAGAAATGGCAGATAAGCATATGAAAAGATGCTCCACATGTCTTCACTGTTGTTGTTAAGTCGTATCCAATTCTTTAGAGACCCCATGGACTGTAGCCTGCCAGGCTCCTCTGTCCATTCTGTCCATGGAATTTCCCAGGCAAGAGTACTGGAATGGGTTGCCATTTTCTTCTCCAGGGGATTTTCCCAGATTGGGGATTAAACCCACATCTCCTTGCTTGGTCAGATCAGATCAGTCGCTCAGTCGTGTCCGACTCTTTGCGACCCCATGAACCGCAGCACGCCAGGCCTCCCTGTCCATCACCAGCTCCCGGAGGTCACTTGCTTGGTAGGTGGATTCTTTATCACTGAGCCAATGGGGGAAGTTCCCCACATGTCTTTGGGGAACTGCAAATTAAACAACAATGAAATACCACTACACATCTATTATTATGTATGAAATTCCAAACATGGACACCTCCAAATGTTCACAAGGATGTAGAGCCATAGGAATTTTCCTTTATTGCTGGTGGGAGTGCAGAACGACACAGACACTTTGGAAGACAGTTTGGTGGTTTCTTGCAGAGTTAAACATAGTTTGACTGTATGATCCAGCAATTATGTACCTTAGTATTTATCTAAATGAGTTGAAAATTACATTCACACAAAAACCTGCACATGGGTGTTTACAGAAGCTTTATTCATGATTGCCAAAACTGAAGCAACCAAGATATCCTTCAGTAGACGAATAGATAAACAACTGCGGGATTCCTACCAATGAAATATTATCAAAGATAAAAAGAAATGAGCTATTGGGAGTTCCCTGGCAGTCCGGTGGTTAGGACTCAGTGTTTCCACAGCTATAGCCCCAGGTTCAACCCCTGATTGGGGAACTAAGATCAGAGTATGCACATTTTTAAGGAGCCATTTCCAGTCACCCAGCATAGAAAAGGGCCTGTTCTCCTGCCTCCGACATGCAGCCAAGGGTCCTGGAATTCTGGGGTTTGGGCCCTTGGGCAACACTGTTCTTTAATACAACCCGTGAGACCAAGCTTTCAAATGTTCACTTTGCCAAGTGACTTGCAAGCCATGCTTCCTGTTTCTTGCTCTGACCTGGCCGCCACTCATCACCTGAGCCATCTCCCTTCCTCTGGACCACTGCCCTTCTTCCCAGAAATGGGTCACCTCCTGCCATCTGCTGACATCTCCAGGCTTCAGCTCCCAGGTCGGCTTCTCTAGGCTCAACACTCTCCCTGAATTCCCTAAAACACAGCTACCACCAACCTAATAAAAATCTGACTGCATGTTTGCAGAGAACAAAAGGCAGATTTAAACCGGAGGTCGCTGCTGCCGAAGTCCACAGTCTGGGTTTCTCCACGGGGGCCACATGATTGTTTTCTTTTTATCCCACCTCGGCCTCTGGATAGGGGTGCCTCGACTGGGCCCCTATTGCCCAGCATGCAGACCACCCCAGCTGTCACCGCAGGGGAGAATAATCCTGGCCTCCCATCTAAAGTGTGCTTCAGCTCCTGCTCTTGCACCTTCCTGAGTTTGGGGTGGGGGTTGGGGGCGTCCTTTAACTAGCTAACCCAGTTTATATAATGGATTAGAATATTTAACACCTTAGTCTAAAGCAGCTAGCTTGGAATGTCCCCAAGAGCATCAGGGGGCTGTTGCTTCGCAGCTGTCTGACTAAGAGGACTGGAGGAAAGGGTCTTTCCAAAACAATTCAGAACACAGAGAGGATCTTCTCTGTAAACAGATCCCCTCTCCTGCTCTAGAATGCAAAAGCTGTTTATAACCTATACAGTGACCGTTTCTATCATCAGCAGTTTTATACGGTGCATTCTCCCATGGTACCTCATGACACTTTCATTATTATTATTATTATTTTGGCTATGCCAGGTCTTAGTTGCATGTGGGATCTATTTCCCTGACCAGGGATCAAACCTGGGGCCCTTGCATTGGGAGCATAAAATCTTAGCCACTGGACCACCAGGGAAGTCCCAGATAATTTGGTAAATGTTAAACAGTGCCTCAATTTGACTTAACTCACATTTCTCTGATTACTAGAAAAATTGAACTTTGGCCCATTTATAAATATTTCTTATATGTGAATTGTCTGTTTAGATTATGAACCTGTATTTCTGTCTGGTGCTGTGCTGTGCTCAGTTGCTTCAGTTGTGTCTGACTCTTTGCGACCCTGTGGACTGTAGCCCACCAGGCTCCTCTGCTCCAAATGCAATTCTCCAGGCAAGAATAGTGGAATGGGTTGCCATGCCCTCCTCCAGGGGATCTTCCTGATCCAGGGATCAAACCTGTGTCTCCTGAATTGCAGGAAGATTCTTTACCACTGAGCCACCAGGGAAGCCCATTCTATCTGGTAGCATGCAGGAAATATTTTCCCCGGTTTTTCATTTTCACTTTGTTTGTTGACATATGAAGCATTTACATTTTTACACAGGCAGCTCTCTCAGTACTTTCCTTTCTGGTCACTGCCTTCTGTGTTAGGTTGACAAAGACCTCCCCTACCCCCAATTCACGTAAAGTCACTTAAATGATTGCGTGGTAAAGCACCTGTCTGCAGGGTGGGAGACCCCGGTTGGGTCCCTGGGTCAGGAAAACCCCCTAGAGAAGGGAATGGCTACCCACGCCAGTATTCTTGCCTGGAGCATTCCATGGATGGAGGAGCCTGGTGGGCCACAGTCCATGGGGTCGCAAAGAGTCAGGCACAACTGAGCAACTAACATATTCTTTTTGGAGTTTTAATGCCGTGTAAGGGATCCAACTGGAGAAGAAATGGCAACCCACTCCAGTGTTCTTGCCTTGAGAATCCCAGGGACAGAGGAGCCTGGTGACCTGCCGTCTATGGGGTCGTCTATGGGGTCACACAGAGTCGGACACGACTGAAGCAACTTAACAGCAGCAGCCTCAGCAAGGGATCCAACTTAATTACTTCCATATACATGGCCAATTTCATACTAAAGTCTTTTATTGAATAGTCTCTTAAACTGCTTTGAAAGCTACCTTTATTTTATGACTCTTATACACCAGTTCTTTTGTTTTTAAAATCCTTACCTCCCAGGGATTTAACAATGCAGGTGCATCTCCAGGGCCTTTAGCTCCAAACGTGTTGGTTCTTGTCCCTTCTCCTCCCCTTTTCCAGTCCCACTTGTCCCCTCCTCATGCCATACGCATCTACCATTTGACCTTGGGATTCTGGGAACAGTTCCAGATTCACAGAAGGTGCTAAGGCCTTTGCCGTTTGGGCCACCAAACTGCTTTTCTGGCCTGTTAGTCATCTCAGCCAAGGTGACCTTGCTGTGAGGACTGGATGGGTGAGCCCTGGGAAGAAGATGGTAATTAGAGTGCTGGGGAGGTGGGAGCGGGTGATCAGGGAAGACTTCACGGGGGAGGTGACCTTGGAGCTGAGTCTAGGAGCACAGAGGAACTAAGCAGAGAGAGAAGGGAGAAAGGGCATTCTGGACCAAGGGGACAGCATGAACAAGGGTTGGGTTGGGGGGCGGGGTGTTGGGCAATGGTTGAAGTCATGGCAGGAGGCTGGAGACGGGTCTTGACTGCAGTATGCAAGATTTTCGATCTTTGCTGCAGCACATGGGATCTTCGCCGTAGTGTGGGATCTTCGCTTGCGGCATGCGTACTCTTGGTTGTGGCACGCAGGATCTTTGATCTTCCTTGTAGTGTGTGGGATCTAGTTCCCTGACCAAGGATTGAACCCAGGCCCCCTGCATTGGGAGCACGTAGTCTTAGCCACTGGACCACCAGGGAATTCCTACAGTGGATGTTTAAAGCCACAAGACCAGGTGGGTTCACCCAGGAAGCAAGTATGGATGGAGAAGAAGGCCAAGGATGGGCCTGGGCGTCCGCCATGTTGACAGCTAGGGCTCTGCCGATGCCAGCGGCCCAAATGATGTAACTTTTAAAAAGCCTGTGGATTTGGAAAAGTCTGAGGAAAAGGCTTTTGGTTTTGTTGAAGTTTTTCCAGCATTTGAAGTAGCATTTTCTAGGACATGTAACTGGGACAGGCTTGGGAAGACAGCAGAGATGGGTGAACCCAGAGGAGGGTGGATGGCTTACGAAAGCCGAAGCCTTTGCTGATCCAGAAACATTCAGAGCTGGGGGAATTGCTGCATAAAAGCCTTTAAGGATCTGTGAATTACTGGAAATATATACAAATATTTCAACAAAAGGCAGCAAAATGCCTAAGAGCATGGGTTTTGCAGGTGGGGCCCTATGGTGCTTCAGGGTCTGCCCCAGTGTGACCCTGGCAGAGCCCAGCTCCTCCTCGGTAGAATGGGATAAGCTTAGTGCCTCTATCCACAGGTGTAAAAGAAGTGAAATAGATACTACGAAGTGCCTACCACCGAGCTGGGCCTAAAAGGAAAAACAGTTTTCTTCTATACTTCTACTCCCACTTCTGACACCAAAGGTATGTGGGTTTCCCACACCGACCAATTCTCTGACACCAGCTGAGTGTCCTAACCAAAACTTATGTGGTTTTTTGTTTTTAAATAATTTTATTTATTTATTTATTTATGGCTCTGCTGGGTCGTTGTTGCTGCACGGGCATTTTCTCCAGTTGCAGCGAGCCATCCTTCATTTCAGGGCATAGGCTTCTCATTGTGGTGGCTTCTCTTGTTGCTGAGTACGGGCTCTAGGGTGCTTGGGCTTAAGTAGTTGTGGCACATGGGCTCAACAGTTGTGATTCCCAGGCTCTAGAGCACAGGCTTAGTTACTCCAAGGTATGTGGGATCTTCCTGGACCAGGGATCGAACTCGTGTTTCCTGCAGTGGCAGGTGGATTCTTTGCCACTGAGCCAGCAGGGAAGTCCCCTATTCAGTTATAACACTATGCGCCTGGAGTTAGGGTCCCACCCCCTCAAGTTAGGAGGTCAGTTTCAGGGACTGCCCTTACTTCAGAAACTACTCCTGAGCTACTGGATATAAATCAGTGGTTCCCATGGTCTCCTCCTCAGGTTCAATACTTTGCTAGAATGGCTCACAGAACTCCAGATAGTGCTTTACTTATTACTGCCTATTTATCATAAAAGGATGCCTTTCAGGAACAGCCAGATGGAAGAGACACAGAAGGCAAGGCATGTGGAAGGTGCTGCAGGACCTCCACACTCTCTCTGGGTCTGCCATCTACCCAGCACTGACCTAGAAGCTCTCGGAAGCCCTTTAGGTTAAGATTTTTATGGAGTGTCAATACGTAGGCATGATTGATTAAATCATTGGCCGTTGGTGATTGAACTCAATCTGTAGCCCCTCCCCTCTCTCCAGAAGTCAGCGGGTAGGGCTAAAAGTTCCAACCCTTTAATCACAGGGTTGATACCCCTGGAAACACCCCTCCCCATCCTTAGGGGCTTTCCAAGTCACCCCATGAACATCTGCTCAGGTGTGGTTAAAAGGGGCTTATTATGAACATAAAAGACAATTCTCTTACCCAGTTCATTCAGAAATTCCAAGGATTTTAGGAGCTCTGTGCCAGGAACTCAGATTGGATGAAGTATATGTTTCTTATTATAGCACAATATTACAGGCCCCGTCAAGTGTAGCTGTCTACCTGACAAGGAGACTGAAAGGAGGAGAAAAAAGATTCAGAATTGGGCTTCCCTGGTGGGGCAGTGGATAAGAATCCACCTGCCAACTCAAGGGACACGGGTTCGATCCCTGGTCTGGGAAGACTCCATATGCCGTGGAGCAACTATGCCTGTGCACCTCAACTACTGAGCCTTGCTCTAGAGCCCAGGAGCTGCGACTGCTGAAGCCCAAGGGCCCTAGAGCCTGTGCCCTGCAACAAGAGAAACCGCCACAATGGGAAGCCTCCACGCCACAACAAAGGCTAACCCTTGCTTGCCACAATCAGAGAAAGCCTGTGCGCAGCAACAAAGGCCCCAAAATAAATAAATAAATAAAATGATTTTTTTTTTTAAAAAATCATACCTTAAAAGATTCAGAATCGAATAAAGGGGAAATAGAGAGGGTGCTGAACTCATGGGCATGTGACCACTGCAGTTACACAAGGTCCTGCTCTCAAAAGGGATCCAGTTTTCGGTTTACTGTCTGCATGTGGCATCTTGAAATTCCTAACAATTTCCTCCTTGAGCTTGTTTTGTAAGAGAAATCCAACGGGACTACGAAGCATGTGTGTGAGCAGAGAAGATACAGCAGGTGGCGGCAAGCAGGTTCTGGCCAACAAGAATGGCGGGCAGTGGGCAGTCTGGGTGAGGAGCAGTTGGCCTGGCCACCGGGTGTGCACCCACATGGCTGGGCAATCTGAGACACTGTGGGGCTGCAAGGGGCCAGGATCTGTGCCCAGCCTGGCAGCAGTGGAAGATGGCTGTGGTCCATAAAAGCTGTGATGAGAAGGGACCCCACATGGAAGTGGATCCTGTAGCATCTACAGAAATATAAATGCTGCAGCCCAAGTCTGTGAAAGAACTGCCAGGACTCTTGCAGTAAATTGCCAGTAAATTATTACAAAACCAAAGCATACACGTGGATGCTGCTATAAAGCATGTCAGGGAGTCATTAGAATTCTTCAGAGCTTGAACCTCTCATTTTGAAAACTGCTGCAGCATTGCAAAGCAAGTATTCACAGGCTTAGAAATAGAAATTAAATTTACAGACCATCTTCTATAAAAAGGAATTCCATTTTCATGTGAGGTTGCATTATTAGTGAGGAAGGCATTTTAAAAATTAATTTTTCCTTGTAACTGAAGATAGAGCAAGCAAATGTATAAACCGGTTATTAAAATTATATACAAATCATGAAGTCACTCTCAGTTTCTTATACAACTTTCATAAGTTACAGAAAATGTTGGGGAAAACATTAAAATGTCACTGTATAAATTTACATTTAAAATTGCAAGTCAGACTTACATGAAATTGATTTGCATGAAGCAAAATCTTTTTAGAAAATGGTTCCACAAGAATCATGTGTAGATGTGCTTCAACTTATATTTTGAAAGTTTACTAGAAATTTCTCCTAATCTGACAGCCTATGAAATACTCTTAACAACTCCAGCAACAGTTGCAGCAGCAGAAAGATCCTTCTCAAAATTAAAAGTTATAAAAAATTGTGATCTTGAATTAGGCAGGAATGATTGTCATAGCTTTCCATTATTTCAATTGAAAGGATACTGGCAAAAGTATATGTTTTGGTAAACGAATTTGCAAAAAAGTGAGTCAAAAAAGTTTAATAATCAGATATCACATTAACAAGGTGTTATTGTATTATATAAATTTATGACAATGAAAACTTGCTTTGCAACTTTAGGTTTATAGTGTTACTCATGTATCACTATTACCCCTTTCGTATAATAAAATATTTTGAAAGGAAAAATCTTTATATTTTAGTACCTTTAACTGTACTGGCTTTTTATTGATTTTTTTTTTGGCTGGGCCAGGTCTTAGTCGCAGCATGTGGGATCTAGTTCCCTGACTGGGGATTGAACTCGGACCCCCTGCATTGGGAGTGCAGAGTCTTAGCCACTGGACCACTGGGGAAGTCCCTTTTATTGCTTTTCAAAGAGGCTGTGCATTTCATTTTGAACTGGGCTTTGAAAATTACATAGTGGCCCTGATTCTCAAAACTAGTAATATTTTTTTAAAGCATTTTCGCATTTCCCCCAATTGTCTTGACTCTGTGACGAGCCTTTCAGGCTTTTACAGACTTCCCTCCAGTCCAGTGAATGGCCATCATATGATGACTTTTTGAAAACCCACATCGGTCTGGAGGGTTGGTCATCTTGGAAGGCTGGCAGTCTCCACTGGGATGTCCCGTTCAGCCCTTTTGGGGACCCATCTTCTTGACCCAAGACTTAGTCTTTTGAATCACTCCCCCACCCCCACGCCAGATGGCAGATCTGAGTCCTTCGTTGCCAACTTTTGAAGTCTTTTGACAGGTAACACCTGTGGTGTGTGCTTTGGTCGCTGGAGAGTGGAGCGAACACCTGAATGAAGACTCAAGGACAGAAAGTGCAAAGGAGAACAGCGTGGGGACTGCTGTTGCTCAGTCGTGTCCAACTCTGTGACCCCGTGGACTGTAGCCCACCAGGCTTCCCTGCCCTTCACTATCTCCCAGTTTGCTCAAACTCATGTTCATTGAGTCGGTGATGCTATCCAACCATCTCATCTCTTATAAATCTTCTTGAAGACTGAGGAAAAGGCTGTTACAGTGAGGCTCAGGGTCTAGCCAAACCCACAGGGTTGGAGCCCAGTCCCACCATGTCCCAGGGGTCTGCTTCAGATTAAGGGTCATCTGCTCAGAGGGGCTCAGGTCTAAACTGCATCTCTGACACTCAGCACTCATGCAGTTGAGATTTTTGCTTGCATGTTGGTTTAACATCTATCTCCCCTGCCGGAAGGCCACCTCTGTGAGGTTAGGGACTGTCTATCTGGTTCACTGTTGAACTCCTAAGGCCAGTACAGAGTCTGGCACTTTACAGGATCTGTTTAAGTATTAAAACAGCTCAGGGAAGCTAACTTTAAAAACAGTGTCCTGCAAACATGTGTACATAAGCGCATGGGAACGGTCTGGAAGGAATGAGGTCACACTCCTAATCTTGGCTGCCTCTAGAAGGGACCAGGCTACGGAGTGGTGATGGGGTGTGTGTGAGTGTACACAAGTCAAGTTGGGGGGTACTGGCTTCAACTGTTATTTTACTTTTTAACTAAACAATAATGAACAATAAGGCATGTTCCAGGTCAGGGGAGACAGAGGTGAGGGAAATGCCAAGCCACGCTCACGAAGAACAAAAAACAACACTGTGACGCTCTGCAGTCCGCTGGTGGGTTTTGAGTCTTCACTTTATTACTATGTCACCAGAAGTCACCACCTTCACTTGGTTCACCACAAATGGACGGATGTCATAGAGGAGGGTGCCACGGGGCCACTGGATTCACTCTTGAGACTTAACCAGGTGGTGGGGGAGTCCAGAGTAGGGGCCCAGGATGGGGACCGCCATTCACTGCGCACACGCACACACACACACATATATTTGTGGAGCCTTATATTATACATCTTATATATAGAAAATATATATATTTATACTATACACAGGCAGTAACGCTGCGGGCAGGGTGGGGGCACCCAGACAAGGGCTGTGGGCACCTGGGGACGGGGAATGTCACATTGAGGGGCAGCGCCAGGAGATGGGTGGACAAATCCAGCCTCCCACAACTCTTGTTGGGAAGGGTGTTCCCCCTTTGTGCTCCATAGAGAATCAAAGGGGTCTTGGGCCAAGACTGGGGGCTCCCAAGGTGTAGTATGGTGGGGGGGTCTTGGTTACATGGGGGAAGCCTGGGACCCCCAACAGACTTTGAAGATCAAGAATCACCTGGGAAGGTTGGAGGGGGAGAAGATGCTGGGACCCTCTGAGCTAGCCCCAACAGTTACACCCCCAGGTGTGGCAGGAGCCACACCCAGGCAGATGACCTGTGACTGCACAATCAGGCTGGAGGCCTGGATCTGGAACCTCTAGCTCTGTGCTTAACCATGGACAAGTCACTGTCTTCCTGGCCCAGACTTCACCCCTGTAAGGGTTCTTGAAGCTCTAATCTTGTGTGGAACCCAGTTTTCCTTGGACCTCTCTAGTACTCGATGGGAGGAGGGAGTCCAAACTCAGCGAGGTCAGACTGCAGGGGTGCCCTTCTCCAAGGAAAGGCTTGGAAGCAGGGGGGAGGCAGAGGGGGGCAGCAGGGAGGGAAATGGGGTGCCACTGACCCGTGAGCACTGGCTCCAGGCTTGAGGCCTCCAGGGGATTGTCCTCAGCCAACAGAAGCAGCAAGACTTCCCCACCAACCACTCAGAAGGGGAGTCAGGAGCCCTGGGTCTCAATTAAATCCTGCGCTCCACATCTCTGGTCCTCTCTTTCTCATCCACCAGGGCACAGCCTGACCACTGATGGGGTCCTGCCTGGGCGGCACCCCAGGACTAGTGGGGAATGCTGAGTGAAATGATTCAGCACCCCCACTCCTGACAAGGGGGTCTGGTAAACCTTCCCATTCTGGGGTGGCAGGGAGACTCTGTAATAAATACCCACTACCTTGCTCTCTCACCCAGCATCACCAGCAGCTGGTCAGTGCCCAGGGGGACAGACAGGCAGCACCCTGGGGTCTCCCCAGCAAGGGAGGCTTTTGATAGGGAGGGGACAAGGGGGAGGACTTCTCATAGCATCCTGTGTGGACACCAAACTTCTCTCTGCCAGAAACAGACAATATCCACCTGCACCCTGACCTGCTTTGCAAACCTCTGGTCTAGTGCAGGCTCCACTGCTCAACTTGGAGGATACCAGAGCCCCAGCCTGTCCTGACCTGGGCCACCCTGGGGGAGCCCCTTCCCCAGACGTGGAAACTTGTCCCCAACAAGCAGCTGTCACCCGGCTGTCTGGGGTCCTCTCCCATCACTGCTGCCCGTTGAGAGGACTTGATCAGACCTGATCCGTGCTCCACTGCTAATGTGTGCGCTGAGCCTCAGTTTCACCTTCTGTTAAGTGGGCGCAATGATGCTGCTTCTCTGCCAAGAAAATTCCCGCTCCTTCCCTCACTGCCACGCTAACACCTGCCCGTCCTTCGGGCCCCTCCATGGGGACGTGCAGTCCATACAGCTATACTCACACACCGCTTGGTCCCCGTAAGGGACCCTGGGTCCAGTGGTCGGTTTAACACTCATCTCTGAGGACAGTCAGCTCCTCGAGGGCAGACACCCCACCCTTTGTGTTCCGGCCACAAATGCCCCATCACTGCTGAGTCAACAGGCAAGTGGGTGGCTATGACCTGCCTCTTAGGGCTCTCGTGGGGCTGGTGGTGGGAACACCCAGCACTGCGCCAACCCACAATCCCGCTGCCCCACTCCCCGAGGCACTGGCGGGTGGACACCGTCCCCACAGTCTCCCTGCTTCAAGGCCTGCCCATCCCATAAGGCTCAGTGGAGAGCCTGCATTATCCAAGAGTCCCTCCTCACACCCCTCGTGCCTCGGGGGACACCTGCCACCCTCTCCCCTGGCCTGTGGCCTCCTCTGGACTCCCATGCCTGAGGGGCTCTTGCCACTAATCTTGGGGACAGGCTGTCCCATGGCAGCAGCTTCCAGGTGGAGGCCGAGCTGGGTCTAGAGCCCTGTCTTCCCACAGGGAGCCCAGTCACTTGGCAGGCCTTCTGGAAGACCTTGGCTTGGCCATCCCCGCCCCTCAGCCCCCAGCTGACCCTGAAGGAAAGATGACACAGTGTCCCAGATCAGTTCTGCTTCCCGGGAGGTCACAGGGGCAGGGAACGGGGCACCTGCTGGGTGGCTGGGATGAAGTAGCCCAGGCAGCAAGCCCAGCTCTGCCACTCACTCACTGTGATCCTGGGCCGGGCACTCCCCCTCCAGGCCTCCTTGTCCACTCAGCCCCAGGTAGGGACTTAGCGCGCCACTCCTAGAGGCAGGGACAGTGGTCATTCCATCGGGAGGCCGTGAAGGCCTGCTGGAGCTCCTGGGACGATGCACACAGCTCGGAGCAGTACATGGGAGCCAGGCCGGCCCGCTCGGCTCTCTTGCCCGGGAAGGCGGCCAGGGCAGAGGCCGGCGGGATGTGGGGAGAGGGGCCTGGAGGCAGGGCTGTCCCGCTGGGCGGAACAGTCAGGGCAGAGCAGGCCCCTGGCTTGCAGCAGAATCAGGGTGTCTCACGGGCTAAGGTCCCCAAGGCCTCCCAGAGGGACTGTAGCACTGAGCAGCGGAGCCCCGGGCTCGGGGATGGGAGATGGTGGGGACCCTGGGGGACAGAAGGTGCTCTGCAGTCGGGCAGCCTGTGGTGGCCCCACCTCTATCACTGGCTGCCTGAGTGTCCTGACCTCACCAGGCCTCAGTTTCCTCAACCATAAAATGGAGGTGGCCCAACACTCTGAGCAGGGCGGGGGTGTCACTCCTAGCAGGAGTGCAGAGTCCTGCGGGTACTCACACCCCGCAGTCAAACCTTCCCAGCATCCTCCCGGTGGAACATTCTCTCCATTCCTACCTCTGGTTAAGAGCAGGGCCTCCTCCACATCCCCTCTTCCTTGTCTCCAGGGACCATCTGCCTTAGCACTCGTGCTGAGCACAGGCTTGACATACAGTAGGTGCTCAATGAAGGCTCGCAGACATAAGGAACGAACGCAACCCCCAGGGCGCTGCACACCTGCACACACGTGGACACCCCCAACACCTCATTGCCCCCGCCCACCCAAGTGGCCCTGGACCTCAGTGGGACCACCTGGAGGTGGCAGGCAGGGCAGCTGGGGAGGGAGCAGGGGGGCTAGGTGTGGAGGGAGGGGGCAGGGGGCAGCGGGGGTGGCTCAAGGGCAGGCGGGGGGCAGGTGGTCCCTGTGGCTCAGTAGCCCTGCGACTGGTAGCCCTGGGGCTCGGGCTCGAAGGCGCTGGCTGGCTGCTGGTAGGTGCCGCCCATGCTGGTGGGCTCTGGCCCGGTGCTGGGCTCCACGTAGGGGGCGTAAGGCATGCTGGAGTCCTGGCTGGGGTCCATGTAGTCCTGGGAGAAGAGGGCCGAGTCGGCGCCAATCTGGTACCTCTGGAAGGCCAGCACAGCCTGGCCTGCCTGGGGACGGGGGTTGGCAGGGACAAGGACAGGCGGGAGGGGGTGGTTAGGGGAGAGACAGACAAGAGCACTGGGTTAGTAGAGGTTAGTCCACAGGACACGGACAGTAGAGGGTTAAGTATCCTCAAAACACGCTTGAGGGGGGATGGAGGAAAACTGTCCTCAGAAGCCAGCCCAGAACCACACTGTCCAGCCAATAAGAACTTTGGAGATCACCTGCCTGATGACTCCTAATGCTAAAGGTTACTGAGGGTAAAAAAAGATTCTAGAGTCTCCACTCTGGAGTGTTGAAATGGTCTAAGCCCCATAATATCCTTCTCCAACTGTGTTCTTAGGATGTTAGATGGGATGGAGAAAAAAATTTCTTGGTGGGACAGAGAAATGTTGGCCTCTCCTAAAAGTTATTCTGTCCCTCTTGCAGCTAGGCATAGCCACATCACTAAGCTCTAGCCAATGCGTCGGCCCCAAGTTCCCTGTCTCACACTTTGACTTGATGCCTGGAATGCAGACGTGAGAGCTGGCACTGTAGCTGCCATAATGGACCATGAGGTCCATGAGACAAACTGTAGGGATGGAAGAGGCCTCAGTCACTAAAGACTTCTGGAGTCACTTTTGCCAGCCCTGGACTGTCTTCCCAGACTTAGACTTTTTTTAGACCACTGTCATTTGTGATTTCTGTCATTTGCTGCTGAACCTAATTCTAACTGAAATGCTTAATCAAATAAGTTTGGGAAACTGAGTTAAACAGAGGACCACAGGAGTCATCAGAGCTTTGATTATTTCATGTATGCTGGGATCCCCAAGCAAGCAAACACTTATCTGACCACTGAAGCCCTTTTTACATAGAACTCAGTTGGGAAAGACTTGTCTACAGCATATACACATAGGTGGGAAAACTTTTTAAGTAAAAGCAATTTCATTATTATTAAGGACAATGAAACTGATCATACCAAGCTAGGGAATAAATTAAACCTGTCATTAAAAGACAATGTTTATAGGTTTACACTGAAAACCTTCTCCAGAGGTCTTCCCAACCCAGGTCATCTGCCTGTGATGGGAAAGTGCTTATGTTCTACATGTTCTTCTGTTTGGGGGCCAGGAAGACTTAGGCCTAGAAAAGGGGGCCTCATGGCAGAGTCAGTGCCAGAACCCAGATCTGAACACAGCGGGTCCTGCCCCTTCCTAAGCCAGGGCCCTCCCCATCTCCTTCCTTTTGATCAGCCAGCTGACAAGGCACTAAGTAAACCAGGAACCTGAGGGCCAACAGATGAGAGGCAGTGGCAAAGTGCCAGGGGCCTGGAAAAGGCAGACCAGGCCTCAGGGAGGCGGGCTGAGGAAATCAGGAGTGGCCCTTTTGTATTTTCCATGATGTTGGTATGAGGTCCTGACTACAGGGTGCTCAGATGCAGGAGCCTGGGGAAGGGAGGTGGAAAGCCCCTCTCCCACCCAGGGTAGAGACCACGTCTTCAGCACCCTTGAGCCATCCGTGAGTCCACAAGAGCACAAAGGGAATGGATGAATGAGTCCCAGAGAGGAATTTCTGCAGACATGGTCCTCCCAAGCTCCCTGGCTCTACTGCTGTCCTGCACGGAGGCAGAGGCCTGGAGCTGATGACCTTTGCAGACCCTTCCAGGGTGGGATTCTGGCTACAGACAGCTAGTGCTATCTCTGCAGTCACTCCTTCACCCCAGCTGAGTTAAGGACTCTGAGCCATCCAGTTCAAAGAGCCACAGACAGGAACCATGGAGGGGGTGTGGGCCCCTGGTGGGCCTGGGTGCAGAGGTGAGGCTGGGAGTTGCGTTCAGAGCCCAGGAGCCTAGTGGTCCACCTGCCTCTGCTTCTTCAGAGCAGGCGCACTCTCTGCGGCATTTCCACTGTGCAGGGCTTTGCCCCGGGGGCCCGTCTGTGTTCCAGGGCAGCTGAGGGCCCCAAGGAGGGAACCTGTGCAGGACTGGAGGCCAAGGTCCTTTGGAAGATCAGGGATTCACCACACAGGAATCACTCCCAAAGGAGAAGTTATGAAGGTGTCCCTGACTCCTTGGAGACAATGAATGAATGAACAAAAGAACTGACATTTATTGAGCATCTCTGTGCCAAGCCCTGTGCCAACCTTCGCTTCATCTGCACAACAGCCCTGAGAGGTTGGCTCATTATCTCCTCAGTCCACGGAGGTGGAGTGAGGCACGGAGTGGTGCATGGTTCTGCCTAGGGTCCCACAGCACACGAGAGCAGAGTCAGATCAGGAGTCCTCTGCTGTGCTGGGCCAGGCCCCTCTTGGCAGCCAGCCTCCACGGGGACTGTAAAATTGGCCTTCATATTGCAGCTGTGGGAGGGGCTCTCAGCCCTTATGGAGCCACCTCCAGCCTGTGGCAGTGAGTTTGAGAGAGGTTTCAGTTTGTCTATCTTCCCATCCCCAGCCTGTGGGCTCCTGGGGCCAGGAACCACCTCTGATTCATCACTAGGCACAGAACAGTTGCTCAATAAATGTTTACTGAATGAACAGACACATGAAGAATCAACAAAGGAGGTGATGAGGAAGTGGTGAGCCTTAACTGGCCCCTCTAGCCAGCCTTCCACTACCCTGCACGCCCTGGCATCTCGGCTGGTCCAGGCAGTGGGCTGCCCTTCAACCTTGCCACTGGGCATATACTTAGGGCTTCCTGCTTCTGGAAGCTGTGCAGGCCTACGGCTGTGCCGAGGCGGGAAACAGCGTGTTGTATTCCTCCTGGAAGGTAAGGTCCTTGAATCTCCGCACGGCCAAGGCTGCGGTCAGGCTCTGCCAGGAGAGAGCAGGGGTGAGGCCCGCGGGGAAGAAGAGGGGGTTGGCAGAGGCGCCATCAGGGAGGTTGGCTTCAGGGGGCCCGGTCAGCACCTGTCAGTCAGCCATTCAGACTCCGCCCCTGGAAGTCCCGATGACCAATCACTCACTCCTCCTCTGGAAGCCCCGCCCCAGGGGAAAAGGGGAAACAGGGAAGGCTGGCTGCAGCAAGTCTCACAGGAGTGGCCGGCGCTGGTGCCTATATACAGCCCCCGAGGGGCTTCTTGCAGAAGGCCGAGGACAGCTCGGAGGCCTGCAGGGGAGGGGGTTGTGGGAGGGGAAGGGAGAACCCTTGGGAAAGGGGAAGGGAGCCCATATGACCCTATTAGATATCTGCAGAAGGGAGACGGGAGAAGAAAAAAATATGTTGGGAGGACAGGGAACCAGTGGGAAGGAGGGATCAGTCACGCTGCCATGCCGACTGGCGCGCGAGACTACCAGATCCAAAATCCACAAAGGGGGCGACCTCTAGCCAGGGGCGCCCAGAGACATGTTTTTTTTGACCTACATATATATGTGGAGGTCAAATATATATGTATTTTTTAACACAAAAAGATCAGAATCCACATATAAGTTCAGACGCCTGGCCTCCCTGGGAAAACCAGAAGCCCTGGCCTCTGTGGGTCCCCAATCCTGCTCAGAACAGGGGCCGGGTAGAAGGTGCCTTTTCAGGATGCTGTACACCTGCCACGGCTCCACTCACGCCTTCTCTCATTCTGCCTGCCAGATGGGCACCTGTATTTGTGACACAGCCCACTGCAAACCCAATCTCCCCATTTTACAGACAGGAAGGCAGAGGCCCAGAAAATCAGGAGAAGCCCCAAGATTCAACCCAGGTCTCCTGACTCTCAGCCTCTGCTCCTTCTCAGCCTTGAACCTCAAAGCCTTATCTTCCCATCTAGGCCTCAGCCTTCTCATCTGTAAAAGGGAACAGTAAATAACTACCACTCAATGACCGGAGTGGTTAGGAGAAGCTGTTCCCACAGGAAGGGTGCCCTGCACCAGAGCCAGGGTCTGCTATCACCCCCAACTGTCCTGGCTGGCAAAGGGCAGCGGTCTACCTCCTCAGGGAGCAGCCCTGCCGTGTACATTGGGGCGGGAAGCAGAACAGAGACCCTGGCTGTGCTCAAAGGCCACCCGCCTGGGAGCTCAGCTGGGGTGGGCAGGTGTGGCCTGGCTGGACGGTGTACTCACCCACGTGAAGATGGAGAAGAAGGAGAAGGCGATGGCGGCCCGGGCCGCGTCCGTCCCCTCGTTCAGCGGGTTGTCCTTGGGCTCAGAGACCTGCCACTGGTTGGCCAGGAAGCAGAAGCCCACGAACCAGAGGAAGGCCCAGAAGGCTGGGGTGGGTGCGGGGCCAGGGAGCCCACGTGGGCGGAGAGGGTGGGTGGGGAGGAGGAGACAGAGGAAAAAAACCAAGGAACCAGGGAGGTTCAAGGTCTCCCACGCTCCCCACCCACAGAGGGAGAGGAGGTGGGGGGGTCAGAGTGCGGGGAGCGTGGGGAAGCACAGGGGAGAACAGAGAGGCCGGCCAGACCCAAGCAGGAGAGAGACCCCAGGGAAGGAGGCGGCCAGGCCGGGAGCAGAGTCAGGGAGGGGCAGGCAGTGAGAGAGGGAGGGACGGGGAGAGGGAGAGACAGAAAAGTCAGTGAGCCGCAGCTGCGCTGCTCTAAGCTCAGCTAGCACAGGCTTCCCGGCTCAATCCCTGACTGACCAGTGGTCCAGCCTGAGGCCCGCACCTCTTCTGTGAGGGGTGGCCACCTGAGCCCCCCCACCACCTGGCTGCAGCCTCCCAGAGAACTGGACCTGGGAGGATGAGGAGACACATCTGTTTGCAGTCCCACCGAGCCCTGAGGTACCTGAGGGTTTCTTTGAGAGCCCAGGTCTGGGAGATTTTAGGGTGGGAGCCTTGTGGGGACAAGTTCTTCTCTGGATGCCTATAGTCTACCTAGAGAGCCCCAGAGCTGCTCTGGATGAAGAGCGTGCGTGCCCAAGGGCTGGCACTCCAGAGGCACTGCTGGGGAGCCCTGGGGCTCCGTGGAGCACAGTTTGAGAACCACTCGCAGCATATCTGTACCTTCAAGTCGAAGGCACCCCAAGCCTCACTGCCTGCAGATCAGGCACATCCTAAGAGTCCTGGAAGCGGCTGGAGGGGCCCCAGACAGAGAGCTGAGAGCCCCAGGCCAGGGACACCAAGCCCAAGCCTCCTCCAATTAGTCTCTCAGCCTCACTGGGACAGAGGCCAGGGCACCTCTGCCAAAGCCGCTTCTGAAGGGCAAGGGCAGCTCCCCAGCCCCAAGTCCTGACCCTCCCAGGGCACCTACTGTGCGCAGGGCCTTCGACCATCGCCCGGCTTAGTTCTCACAGGGCTCCACCAGGGAGGAGAGGCCAGACAAGGCCAATGAAAGCAGAGGAACCCCCTCCAGACATTGTGTTCCTACTCTGCCGTGAGCTGTGGGCTGTCTTGGGGTCTTGGGCCCCGCCCTGGTCCTACACGACCCTGCTGCCAGCCTTGTGACTCCAAGTCTGTCCCTCTGCAACCACCTGCACCTCGGTTTCCCCATCTGGAAAAAGGGCAGAAGGGTGGCAGCCACCTCCCAGGTGTGTGTGAGGCTGAGCAGGACCACGGTCAGGGAGAGCCCCCTGCAGACTCTGTGCTGCTGGCGGGGGAGGGGGGCACAGTACCCACTGGGGTGGGGCTCACCCGAGACGCCGATGTCGGACAGGACGGCCTTCTTTCGGTCCTTGACGCTGCTTATCTGGGGGAAGTACACGTCCAGGGCCAGGTAGAGCAGGCAGGTGAGAAAGGCGAGCACGCCCACAGTCACGCCGTAGCCGCAGGCGTTGGGGTTGCGGTTGTAGATGCAGAACTCCTCGCTTTCTGAGGGGCTGTTGAGGTAGCCCTCGTTCACGATGGAGCCGAACACCACGATGGAGAACACCTGTGGTGATGGGAGGGGTGGGGGTGGCCGTGAGACCCGGGCAGGCCCCTCCCAGCGCCGGCTGCCTGCCCCTCTGTGAGCCCTCTTCACCCCAAACAGTCACAGGGCCGAGGTGAGGCAGGCAGGTCAGAGGGGGAGGCCCAGAGAGGGAGGGAAACTTGCCTGGGGTCACACAGCACAGGTGGGGTCAATCACTTCCTTCTTCAGCTGGAGGTACTGAGGACCCCCCCCAACCACAGATGTGGCCCCACTCCCCTTCCAGCCAGGTGCTAAGAGGCCTTCCTGGGCCCTGACACCAAGGTTCCTCTAGGACTGGACCCAGCCTCGCAGAAGAAGTGGTCTCAGCCCTCCAGGTGGTGAACTGCCAAGCCTGCAAGCCCCTGGCTGATTCTGGCATGAGCCAGCCCCATCATGGGTTCTGTGGAATGACAGGCTGTTCTGGGGTCTCAGGCCCTGTCCTTGGTCCCACTGTTCCCTGATGCCCAGGTGCTGACAAGCAGAAAGAACGACAAATGAACAAATACACCAGTTATGAACAAATACACCAGTTACAACCCTGTCAATTACAGGGCAACCTGCAGGTTGTTACCTCCTTTAACGCCCCAACAACCTCCAAGATGGGTCTATTTCAGCTGAGTTGGCTGCCAGCAGGGGTGGCCCCTCCTGACCCTACCTCCTGGTATCTACATCCTTGTGCTCTCTCCTTCCCCTTGACTGAGGGCTGAGCCTAGCAAGTTGCTCCTAAACAAAACAGAGTATGGCAAGAAGTGACGGGATGTCACTTGTGTGATGAGATTACAAAGCCCCGGCCTCAGTCAAGCTCATGCTCTCCGGCCCCTCCTTGCTCGCTCTGAGGGAAGCGGCTGCCAGGATTTGAGCTGCCTTATGAAGAAACACACGGACGTGGAACTGAGGGAAGCCTCCAGGCAACAGCCAACAGGGAACATGGCCCATAAGGAATGAGGCCTGCCAGCGCCATGTAAGTGAGCCTGATGACAGAGCCACCCTCAGCCTTCAGATGAGACCGCAGCCCTGGCCAACACCGCGATGTGCAAGGCGGAGGCACCTCACTAAGCAGGTTCCTGGCCACGGAAACTGAGAATACAGCGCTTTTGTTGTTGTTGTTTCTAATGTGTGCTTTATCTATGTGGCTGCATCAAGTCTTAGTTGCAGTATGCAGGATCTTGGTTACCACGTGTAGGCTTCTCTCTAGTCTTGGTGTGTGGGCTTAATTGCTGCACCACATGTGGGATCTCAGTTTCCTAACCAGGGATTGAACCAGCGTCCTCTGCTTTGGAAGGTGGAGTCTTAACCATTGGACCAGTAGGGAAGTCCCTGAACACTGCCTGTTTTAAGTCACTACATTTGGGGGTGTGCTGTGACGCAGCAGCAGCTAACGAATACAATAAATATCGTTGGCGTTTTGCAGACGAGACAGGGAAGATGAAGGTGTTAGTTTATGTGCCCAGAGTCACAGAGCTGGGACGAGGCGAAGCTGGCTTCAAACCCAGCGACCTGATTCTGAAGTCCATGCTGCTTCCTCCTGCCTTTCACCTCCCCTGAAACTCTGAAGATGAAGAGGCCCACCCACAGTCAATGGACAAACACACAGACAGGAAGACAGAGCCTCAGATGTAGCCTGCAGTGAACTTGAGGTGCAGCTGCATAGGACTTTTTTTTTTTTAACTTTTTATTTCATACTGAAGTATAGCTGATTAAACTTCCCCGATGGCTCACTGGGTAAAGAATCTGCCTGCAATGCAGGAGACACAGGAGATATAGGTTAGATCCCTGGGTTGAGAAGATCCTCTAGAGAAGGAAATGGCAACCCATTCCAGTATTCTTGCCTGGAGAATTCCACGGACAGAGGAGTCCGGCGGGCTACAGTCCATGGGGTTGCAGAGTCAGGCACAATTGAGCAACTAAGCACAGAGGCGATTAACAAAGCTGGGATGGCTTCAGGTGGACAGCACTACGACTCAGCCATACACACACATGTACCCATTCTCCCCAAACTCCCCTCCCATCCAGGCTGCCACATAACAGACTGCCCTGTGCTATAAAGTACGTCTTTGTTGGTTATCCATTTTAATGCAGAGGATTTTAATTGCCCATTTCCCACTTTACTTTGCTTTCCAATTTTTCCACAATGAGGAACTATAATTTCAGTGTGAACCAGATACATTTTTGTCCTTAGCTAACACCTTGGATGGGTAGAAACTCCATGGCAGGTGTGAGAAAAAATATGAGAAGCATCATTTTTTTAATTGTATCTTTAAGATGTCTACACATGGATTTTGTAACGGACTAGATACATCAGTGCAGTAGTAATATGTATATAAAACAAATCTACATTTTTTATTGAAGTATAATCATATATTATATAAGTTACAAGTATATAATATATACTTGTGATTCAGTTTTTAAAGGCTATACTCCATTTATAGTTATTATAAAATATTGGCTGTAGTCTCCACGATGTACAATAAATCCTTGTAGCTTATTTTATACATAACAGTTTGTACCTCTTAATCCCCAACCCCTGTACTGCCCCTCCCTGCTGGTAACCACAATTATTCTCTGTATCTGTAAATCTGCTTCTTTTTTATTGTATTTACTAGTTTGTTACACTTTTTAGACTCCATATATAACTGATTTACAGTATTTGTCTCTGTCTGACTTATTTCACATAGCACAATACCCTCCAAGGCCATTCATGTTGCTGCAAATGGCAAATGTTCCTTCTTTTTTATGACTGAGCAGTATTCCATTCCAAGACAGATTTAGAAAAGACAGAGGAACCAGAGATCAAATTACCAACGTCTGTTGGATCATCAAAAAAGCAAGAGAATTCCAGAAAAATACCTACTTCTGCTTTATTGACTACACCAAAGCTTTTGACTGTGTGGGTCACAATAAACTGGGGAAAATTCTTAAAGAGATGGGACTACCAGACCACCTGACCTGCCTCCTAAGAAATCTGTATGCAAGTCAAGAAGCAACAGTAAGAACTGGACATGGAACAACAGACTGGTTCCAAATAGGAAAAGGAATATGTCAAGGCTGTATATTGTCACCCTGCTTATTTAACTTATATGCAGAGTATGTCATGCCAAATGCCAGGCTGGATAAAGCACACACTGGAATCAAAACTGCTAGGAGAAATATCAATAACCTCAGATACACAGATGACACCACCCTTATGGCAGAAAAGGAAGAGGAACTAAAGTGCCTCTTTATGAAAGTGAAAGTGGAGAGTGAAAAAGTTGGGTTAAAACTCAACATTCAGAAAACTAAGATCATGGCATCTGGTCCCATGACTTCATGGCAAATAGATGGGGAAACAACAGAAAAAGTGAGAGACTATATTTTTAGGCTCCAAAATCACTGCAGATGGTGACCACAGACATGAAATTAAAAGACGCTTGCTCCTTGGAAGAAAAGCTGTGACCAACCTAGACAAAATATTAAAAAGCACAGACCTTTGCCAACAAATGTCTAGTCAAAACTATGTTTTTTCCAGTAGTCATGTACAGATGTGAGAGTTGGACTATAAAGAAAGCTGAGTGCCAAAGAATTGATGCTTTTGAACTGTGGTGTTGGAGAAGACTCTTGAGAGTCCCTTGGACACCAAGGAGATCCAACCAGCCCATCAGAAAGGAAATCAGTCCTGAGTATTCATTGGAAGGACTGATGATGAACTCCAATACTTTGGCCACCTGATGCAAAGAACTGACTCCTTGGAAAAGACTCTGATACTGGGAAAGATTGAAGGCAGCCTGAGAAGGGGATGACAGGGGATGAGATGGTTAGATGGCATCACCAACTTGATGGACATGAGTTTGAGCAGGCTCCAGGAGTTGGTGATGGACAGGGAAGCCTGGTGTGCTTTAGTCCATGGGGTCGCAAAGAATCGGACACAGCTGAGCAACTGAACTGAACTGAGTATTCCACTGCATATATCTACCACATCTTCTCTATCCATTCATCCGTTTTTTTTTAAAAAAAGTATATTTATTTATTTGGCTGCGTGAGGGTCTTAGTTGTGGCATGCAAACTCTTAGTGCAGCATGTGGGATCCAGTTCCATGACCAGGGATTGACCCTGGTCCCCTGCATTGGCAGTATAGAATTAGCCACTGGACCACCAGGGAAGTTCCTATCCATTCATCTGTTGATGGACACCTAGGTTGCCTCCATTTCTTGGCAACTGTAAATGATGCTGCTATGAACACTGGGGTGCATGTATCTTTTCAAGTCAGTGTTTTTGGTTTTCTCAGATATAGGCCCAGGAGTGGAACTGCTGGGTCATACGGTAGTCCTATTTTTAGTTTTTTGAGACACCTCCATACTGTTTTCCACAGTAGCTGCACCAATTTACATTCCCATCAAAGGTGTATGAGGATTCCCTTTTCTTCACATCCTCATCAGCATTTGCTATTTATGTTCTTTTGATGATAACTGTTCTGACTGATGTGAGGTGATACCTCACTGTGGTTTTGATTTGCATTTCCCTGGTGATTAGTGACGCTAAGCATCTTTTTATGTGCCTGTTGGCCATCTACATGTCCTCTTTGGGGAAATGTCTATTCAGATCTTCTGCCCATTTTTTAATCAGCGTTTTTTTTTTTTTTTTTTTTACAGGACTCTGTGTGTGTGTGTGTGTGTGTGTGTGTGTGTGTGTGTGTTGAGTTGTATGAGCTGTTTACCTATGCTGGGTATTAACCCCTTATCAGCCTGATCAATTGCAAATATTTTCTCCCATTCAGTGGGGCTGTCTTTTTGTTTTGTTTATAATTCCATGGACTGTATTGTCCATGGGGTCGCAAAGAGTCGGACATGACTGAGCAACTTTCACTTTGTTGTGCAAAAGCTTTCAAGTTTAATTAGGTCTCATTTGTTTATTTTTTGCTTTTATTTCCTTTGCTTTAGGAGATAAATCCCCCCCAAATATTGCTAGGATTTATGTCAAAAAGTGTTCTGCTTATATTTTCCCCTATTGATTTTATGTTTTCTGGTCTCACATTTAGGTCTTTAATCTATTTTGAGTCTGTTTTTGTATATGGTGTGAAAGAATGCTCTGATTTCATTCATTTACATGTAGCTGTCCAGTTTCCCCAGCATCACTTATTGAAGAGAGTGCTTTTTCTCCACTGTATATTCTTGCCTCCTTTGTCATAGACTAATTGACCATAAGTGCATGGGTTTCAGATTCACACACACTTCATGGGAGGACTGACTCAAAATTTTCTTCCTAAAGGAGTGCATGATCTAAAGTTTGGAGATCACTGGTTCATGACACTGTGTGTTAAGGATTCTGACCCAAATATCCACTACCAGATGAGTGGAGAAGTAAGCTGTGGCACATCCATACAGTGGAATATTATTCGGCCACTAAAAGGGACAGAGTTCTGATACAACCAGAAGAACCTCGAAACTGATGAAGAAAGAAGTGAAAGAAGCCAGACATGAAAGGTCAGTATTATGATTTCTTTTATGTATTATACCCATAATAGGCAAAGCATAGCAAACAGACCAGAGATCACCAGCAGCTGGGGAAGTGGAGAATGGGGAGTGACTACTCAGTGGGTATGGGGGTTATTTATGGGGGTAGTGAAAAAGTTTCGAAACCGGACAGGCGGCAGTTGTACAACACCGTGAATGCACTAAATGTCACTGAACTGTACACTTTGAAATGGCTTATTGTGGGTACTGTGAATTTTTCTCTGCAATTAAAAAAAAAAAAAGAAAGGATTGATAGGCCATGTCCTGGTTCAGCCACAGGCACCGAAGTGGGGAGCGGCGGCCCGTGAGCCACACGTCTGCCAATCCTGACTTGGGAACGTACCCGTCACCACAAGCCCAGGCCTGTGGAGGCCCCCAGGCTCACAGCTCTGCCCAGTCACAGGCTCTGGTCTTCACAATCACCCCATGGAACAGTGAGGGCGATCCCTACTGCCCCCAACTGACAGAGCAGGAAAGCCGAGGCTCTGAAGGAGAAGGTGGCACTGCTGTCGGAAGAACAGGCTGAATCGGAGCCCAGTTCCCCTCAATCTCAGCCCTAGGCTCTCTTCCACCTGACCAAGCTGGCTCGGCCTCAGGAGGTAGACCTCTAAAGGAGGGGCGACCCTTTATTTCCAGAGACCCAGGGGATCAGCAGGAAAGCAGGCTGTGGGGCCAGAGTGGCAGGTCTGGCGTTCCAGGTCACAGGAGGGGAGAAGCAGGAAGTCCTGACTTCAAAGCAGTTGTCAGACGGATCCCTGGGCTACTGACATAGCCCAGAGGAGCAAGGCAGGCGCCAACGCGAGATGAAGGCAGGATCTGACAGCCGGCTGCCTGGGCCGTGCACTGCACAGCTCCAGGGTCCACCACTCACACAGCCCCTTGGACTGTGACCGAGATCAGTCTAAGAGTCCTACCAGAAAACCGCCAGGTTGGGAATCTGAGGCCCTGTCTTCAGATTCGGTCACTAGACATCACCAATCCAGCAAAATGGAAAGACAGTGAAAGTCGCTCGGTCGCGTCCGACTCTTTGCAACCCCATGGGCTATACAGTCCATGGAATTCTCCAGGCCAGAATACTGGAGTGGGTAGCTGTTTTCTTCTCCAGGGGATCTTCACAACCCAAGGATCGAACCCAGGTCTCCTGCATTGCAGACGGATTCCTTACCAGCTGAGCCACAGGGGAAGCCTGAGAATACTGGAGTGGGTAGCCTATCCCTTCTCCAGCGGATCTCCCCAACCCAGGAATCAAACTGGGGTCTTAAAAGCCTCTTGATTAGAGAGAGACTTCAGACATGAGGAGTCACACAGACCAGATGGATTTAAATCCCAAGCCTGCTCCACATGCTGTGTGGCCTCCAGCAAATGACTTAACCTCTCTGAGCCTCAGCTTGGTCCTCTGTAAAAATTAACCTTCCCTCCAGGGCTGATGGGAGAATGACATCAGCGAGTACCTGGAGCAGAGCGGCCGGAACTTCGTAAGGGTTAACTGCCTTCTCCAGAGGCCCTGGACATTTCCTGACAGACATGCTCCCTGAGGGCTGGAACAAGGGTGGGGCCCCCCACAAAGCAGGCTTCAAGGAGGTTGTCCGGGGAGGGGAGCAGGTGGGCGGAAGTCTGGGCTTTGGCGACTGCAGAGGAGGAACCATTAAGACAAGCCCTCTTGGGGTAGAAGAGCAGGGTGTCCTCAGGGAGGCCAGAGGAAAGTGCTGGCGAGGACGTGTCCCCAAGAGGGGACGAAGCAAGATCAAAACAGCCTCTGAGGGGGCTGGAGGAGCCACAGGCAGAGCGGAAGGAGGGGCCCTCGGGCCAGCTCCCAGCCGTCTGTCCTTCAGAGCTCCCCGCCCTCCTCTCCACAGACACGGCCTTGGGAAGGCATTCATCACAGGTCACAGGCTTCTTGGTGCCTCACGTTGGGCTGAGAGGGGGCGCCCAGGGGTGACCACCTCCGTGGAGACACAACTGTCAGGAGCTGACCAGCTCTGGAGGGACAGGAGCAAGGAGGCAAGAGCCTGGGTCACATTAGCCTGGATGCTGAATCTGCCTGGCCCCTTGTCTAGCAGGTGACCCCAGGCTGGTCACTTAACCTCTCGAATCTCGGTTTCCAAGTCTGAACAGTGGGGCGATAACAGTACCTAAACCACTGATGTTTTGTGAGCAATGAGTGAGGTCCTACAGGCAAGGATCAGCCTGTGACCTGGAGTGACCTTGACCTGGAGCATCTAAAAGGTGCCAGCCTGACCCTAAATGAGTGGAATAGATAATGCAGGTCATGACCCATGGGAGGGAAGTGGCAGCCATCAGGGAGGGAGCCCTGAGCAGGGATTTCTGAGCTGAGTCAAGAAGGAGCCTAAAGGAGCATCAAGAGGGACAGGAGGAGACAGACTGGGTGAACGGGGGTCACCCAGTGAGCTCTGAGCAGACGCCTGTCTGCAGGGATGTAGGGCCATGGAGCTATCTGGGAGAGACGTTCCACGGAGAAGTAGCCCCAAGTGCAAAGGCCCTGGGGCAGGATTGAGTCTGGTGGTTGAAGAGGCTCACAGAGTGTGGCTGAAGGGAATGAGCAAGGTGAGGTCACCCAGGGCTTCAAATGGAAGGCGGAGTTCAGGAGAAGGTGAGTGACTTGATCTGACTTAGGTTTTAAAAAGCATCAGCCTGGTGAGGTGGAAAAAAGACTGTGGGTCAAAGGTAAAAGCAGGGGGACCAGTGGGACCACGCAGCACCCAGGTGAGGGATGGGGGCGCTGGTGTGGGTCAAGGGATGGGGTGAAGGGGCGGGAGGGGACTGTCCTGTGGAGGGAACATCACCAGATCCTGCAGACAGAGGCCAGCTGCTGGGAGGGACGAGGGCGTGGGGGGTCATGCCAGGTCCCCCGGCTGCAGGGCTAGGCCAGGATAGGGAGCCTCCCCGGGCCAGGCTGAGAGTCTGCTGGTCAAGAAACTGAGGCTCCAGGAAGGGAAGAAGTACTGCTAAGAACACACAAGCAGGCCCCTGCAGTCTGCCCACGCTCCCTACAGACATTCTGAGCCCAGGTGAACCCCTCTTTTTAGCCGCAGCTCCCCGCCTGACTCAGTGGGCTGCTGAGGATCTCAGTGGGGGTCAGGCCCATAGATGAATCCCAAGCAGGAGTATGTGCAGGGTCAGGATCGGGAGGGTGGGAGGCAGCCCCCGCTGAAAGCAGGCCCCAGCCTCAGGTTTCTGTTCCACAGTCAGACAGAGGAGGAACCGGGATTCCTCCAGGCCCCCGATGGGGCTGCAGCACATGTTCTTCACTCCACGAGGTCCCTGTCCTTACTTTCGTTCTACCTGCGTCTGGGGGCCTGCCTAGGTCACGCAGCTGGTTGGGGTGGATGCAGACTCAAACCCGGGTCTCTCTGAATCCAAGGCTGGTGCCCGGTGTCGGGCAGCCTCTGGGGTAACCTGCTGAGGCCGGATCTCCGGGGACGGCAAGGTGTACACAGAGCAGCCACGAGAGAACCGGAAATGAAACCCAAATGAAATTTGATGCCGGCCACAGCCGCAAAGGCATGGGAGGGAGACGCTCACCCCAAAGAGCAGATCTGCTGCAGGGACTGGAGACAGGTCTGCGGAGGCAGAACCAGCAGCTGGGAAACAAGAGAAAATGAGGGTGGGGGCCTCGGGGGGGCCCTGGTTACTGGCAGGCACAGGAAAAACAACATCCTTCCCTTGCACTAAAGAAAATGTTTTTTTAAAAAAAGCACCAAAGTAAACCGGGCCAAGATGCTGGTTTTTTTTCACCATCTTTATAATCCAATCCTGTGTCTAAAAAAAAAGAAAACCCAGATTCCAGATGGCATTTAGAGCAGAGCTATGCCAAACTCAGAAAAATAAATCGGCAGGGACCTCAGCATCTCAGGCTCCTGGATTCAGACACACAGAGACAGAGACTCCAGAACTGCCAGACCCTGCCTGGCCTCACATCTCTTCCTCTCCCACCCCATCCCAGAGGGCCAGTGTGGACAAAGCCACAGGCTGTTTGACCATTTTGCCCCAGCAGTTCCCACCTCCCAGAACGCCCTTCCCCACCTTTTCCATCAAAGAGGAACAAACTCCTTCACACCCTTCAAGAGCCTGTTGGGAGGTGGGAACTTGCAGCCGCCCTCTGGGACACCCTCTTTCCTAGTCACCCTCCCTGACCCTGACCCTGTACATACTCCTGCTTGAGAGTCATCTATGGGTCTGTCCCCCACTGAGACCCTGAGCCAACCCACAGCCTCCACAGGGGCCCTGCATCCACTGGGAGTGCTTGACAAAAATCATCTTGTTTAATCCCCATCAAAACCTCTAAGGAAAAAAAAAATTAAAATCACCCCCCTACACATTAGCAGACGCACACCACGGTATATAAAATAGATCAAGTCCTACAGGATAGCACAGGGAACTATATTCAATATCTTGTAATAACCTGTAATGGAAAAGAATCTGAAAAAAAATCCATAAACATATATGTAAAACCGAATCACTCCACCGTACACCAGAAACTACCACAACATTATAAATCAACTACACTTCAGTAAACAAACAGCAGCAAGAAAATACCTCCCCCTCAAAGCAGGTTTACTTAGCCCATTTCACAGAGAGGGAAGTTGAAGCTTATCTGGACTTTGGCCTGCCCACGGCCAGCCCACCCGGAGCAGGTCAGTGTGCCTGCCAGCCCCATTCCAGGACGTGAGCCAACCCTTAACCTTCAGCTGCCTCCCCATGAGGAAGTGAATTCCAGACCCCAAACTCTAGGAGCAGGTGAGCCCCAGGAGTGACAGCTGTGTCCCGCGCCTGTCTCCACCCACAGTGCAGGAGGGCCCTGGCCCACTTTCCTCCACGTCTGCACACAGAGCTGGCAGCCTGGGCCTGGACCACAGCTGGGCATCAGGCTAACTTGGGCTTCAGGGAGAGTTGGCCCAGCTGGTGGAGTGGGGTGGGGGTGGGGGTGGCAGGGGGAGGTGGGGGCAGAGGTCACTGCTGTTTGCCAGGAACTTCCCAGAGGGCTGGCTTTAAACACTTTTAGGCACCTGCTGAGTCTTCCCCCATAAACTATGGAGTGATGAGGTCAGGAGCCTATACTGCCCACCAGCTTTGTTATTTCTGGATGGCATCTTCTGCCTCACCCTGTATAAGGACATCTGCTCCCAAACTGGACGGCTGGGAGGAGTCCCTGGTCCCAGCCTCACACTGCAAGGCAGCCAGCTGATCTGCTCGCTGGCTCTCCACTTCACGGTCTGGGCTGCTGTCCACTCCCAGGCCGCAATGTTGCTGCCTGACCCAGGACTGCCTCCTCCAAGCCATCTGCAGACAGCCGCCAGGGGGCACTCACCACCCTCAACTCTCATCGGCCCCTCCTGTGCTGTGCTTAGTGGCTAAGTCGTGTCCAGCTCTGTGTGACCCTATGGACTGTAGTCCGCCAGGCTCCTCTGTTCACGGGGATTCTCCAGGCCAGAACACTGGAGTGGATTGCCACGCCCTCCTCCAGGGGATCTTCAGGACCCAGCAATCGAACCGGGGTCTCCTGCATTGCAGGCAGATTCTTTACCAACCGAACTACCAGGGAGGCCTTCAGCCCCTCCTGAGCTGAGCAGAAAGTCCAGTCCCTAAGGTGGATTCCCAAGGTCCCCCTGCTTGGGCCTCTGCTCTCATCTCTGGTCTCTCCCAGTCTCCAGCGACCTCCAGCCCCTTATCCGTCTGCACACTGACCCCCACTCAGCTGCTCAGACCCCAGAGTGGGCGTGTCCTCAAACCCCATCCAACCTGGCTCGTGGGCCTAGTTCTTCAGCCTTCCCAAAACAACTGTTTCTTCTACGCCCCACACGCTTGTCCAGGCCACTGTCCCCTGTTGCCAGGCAATGACAACAGCTTCCCAGGCCCTGTGTACCACTCCTGCCCCCTGCCCCATCCACTTCACCACAGCTGCAAAGATCTCTTTAGACCTAAGTCAGATTACGTCAACCCCTGCTGCATCCCACGCCTCCATGGTGAGAGCCCCGTCCCCACCATAACCCCCAGGGTTCCTGCCTTCCGCTCAGCCTCCTTTCCTGCCATTCTCCTCTTGCTCCCTCCTAAGCTCATTCCTGCCTCAGGTCCTTTGCACGGCTGTTTCCTTTGTCTGGGATGCCTAGAGTCCCCCAGGTCTTCCAAGCTGGCTCCTGCTGGTTCCTGCTCAATATCCAAATCTCAATACAAGCCACTTCCTCAGAGAAGCCCTCCAGACCTGACTCCCAGTATTTGCCAATCAGATCAGATCAGTTGCTCAGTCGTGTCCGACTCTTTGCGACCCCATGAACCGCAGCACGCCAGGCCTCCCTGTCCATCACCAACTCCAGGAGGTCACTGAGACTCACATCCATCGAGTCAGTGATGCCATCCAGCCATCTCATCCTCTGTCGTCCCCTCCTCCTCCTGCCCCCAATCCCTCCCAGCATCAGAGTTTTCTCCAATAAGTCAACTCTTCGCATGAGGTGGCCAAAATACTGGAGTTTCAGCTTTAGCATCATTCCTTCCAAAGAAATCCCAGGGCTGATCTCCTTCAGAATGGACTGGTTGGATCTCCTTGCAGTCCAAGGGACCCTCAAGAGTCTTCTCCAACACCACAGTTCAAAAGCATCAATTCTTCGGCGCTCAGCCTTCTTCACAGTCCAGCTCTCACATCCATACATGACCACAGGAAAGACCATAGCCTTGACTAGGCGAACCTTTGTTGGTAAAGTGATATCTTTGCTTTTGAATATGCTATCTAGGTTGGTCATAACTTTCCTTCCAAGGAGTAAGCGTCTTTTAATTTCATGGCTGCAGTCACCATCTGCAGTGATTTTGGAGCCCAGAAAAATAAAGTCTAACACTGTTTCCACTGTTTCTCCATCTATTTCCCATGTAGTGATGGGACCAGATGCCATGATCTTCGTTTTCTGAATGTTGAGCTTTAAGCCAACCTTTTCACTCTCCACTTTCACTTTCATCAAGAGGCTTTTTAGTTCTTCTTCACTTTCTGCCATAAGGGTGGTGTCATCTGCATATCTGAGGTTATTGATATTTCTCCTGGCAATCTTGATTCCAACTTGTGTTTCTTCCAGTCCAGCATTTCTCATGATGTACTCTGCATATAAGTTAAATAAACATGGTGACAATATACAGCCTTGACGTACTCCTTTTCCTATTTGGAACCAGTCTGTTGTTCCATGCCAATACCTGCGTTTATTTTCTTGATAACATCTCTATGTATCTTCTTTTTCGTATGTATCGGTTCCATTGTTGGGTGTACATCTCTGACTCAAACCTAGAGGGAGGGTCGGGAGTGAACAGAAAGCCTGAACGGCGGGCAGAGCTGCAAGCAGCACGAGAGTTGAAAGAGTATTCCCTCCTGGGCACCTTGGCTTACACACTTCTGACTACAGGGAGCTCACTCCCTAACAAGAGGCTGCCAAGTCCTCTCCCTCAGTGAGAGCTGAACCACCTTCCTGCCAGCGTCCCTGTGAAATCTCTGCCTCCTGGGCCTCCAGGGGAAGGATGGATGAAGAAAGGGGCAGCCAAGCATCTGAGGGACGAGTCAGGCTGCAAGGGCTCCCTTCCTGGAAATGGGCCCTGCCTCCCCTGGAGTCATGTGAGGGGAAGGGCCTAAGCCAGCACAGCGGCGCGTGACGGGCACCGGGCGGGCACTCGGCTTCCTCAAGAGCCTCGTGCAGAGCTGCGGGGCTGAGGCGGGGCGGGCAGGCCCCCTTCTCTCCTCCCTGGCCTGGCCGCCCCCTCTGCAGTCTTGGAAGCGACCTGCGGCGGATTAGGCCGTAATCTTCCTGCAAGCTGTTCCCATGTGTGCTCTCTGCGGTGGGGGTGGGAGTGGGCTTGCTGGGCAGGGGCCCTATCCCCAAGGCACTGAGACTCAGCCTGCTGATCCAAAGGCGTCCCGTCTTCCCCCTCCTGTGGCTGCATAACCTCAGCAGGGCAGGGACCCCCCTTAGACATGGGGAAACTGAGACCCACTCGCCCTGAAGACTGGAGACTTGAATGGAGAACGTGGATGGAAGGAGGGTGGGGCAGGGAAGTTCCCAGCTTCATTCACCCACATGTGAGCCCCGACGGGATGCCAGGCACCGTCTAGCACTGGGGACGTGACTGTGACCTGATAGACACAGTCCCTGCCCCACAGAACTTACATCACCACGTGGTACCTCTCGGCCTCGACCTCCGCCCCTGCCATTCCTTCTGCCTAGGGCATCCCCCTCCTCCTGGCTGGCCCCATCGCTCCAGCCCGTCCCGGGCCTGAGTGAGTGTCCCCTCGTCCCCTCACTCTAGGTCTTGCGTTCACCTCCGGATCTTAAGTGGTTTCTCCGCTGCATTTCCCTCTGCTAGACTGTGAGCCTCACACAAACCAGGCACACTAAAGAGGAGGCGAGAGTCCTGCGGCTGCTGCAACCACCAGGAGGATGTACAAACCCCTCACTGGGCCAGATGCAGCCGAGAGAGCCATTAATGACGATTGGCTGTGGGATCTGGCCACGTGAAGGGCAGAGATGATCTTGACAAGGTGGAGGGGTGAGGGCAAGGGCCTGAACGGGGCACACGTGTGAGAGAAAACCAGAGAGGAACACTGGGGACAGTGACCACAGCCAAACCTTCGAACCAGAGAACTGGGCGAAGGGGTGGAAAGAACACATGTTTGTAAGCTGACAGGAGAGAGCCAGAGTGGAGGATGGAGGCGAGAGTGGAGGGAAGGAGGGAAGGAGGAAGAGAGGGAACTCGAGTCCTTGAGCAGGTGGCAGGGTGGATCTGGTGAACCCTGCAAGGCTGGCCTGGCCGCCAGAACAGGAGAGAGCCTGGGGGAAGGGCGGGTGTGTGGAGGCCGAGAGTGGATGCCAGCAGGACTTTGCCAGGTGAGCGCAGCAGAGACATAGGAAGGCTAGAGCCCAGAGCAGGTGGGTGAGACCACCCGGGAGCCCAAGCTGGAGAGGGGCACAGGGAGGATGGGGCGAGGGCCGGGACACCGCGGGAGGGGCCCGGGTCAAGGACACAAGGGAGAGAGCTGGAAAGACGGGAGGGGTGGGGAGGGGCAGGGAGGGGTGGACACCTGAGTTCTCACCAGGAACGACAGCCTGAACCAGGGTATGCCCGGTGAGAGTGGCTGAGGCGGAGAGGAAGGAGGCCAGCCGGAGAGAAGGGTCACAGAAGCGGGGAGCTGCAGAGACCAGGAAGGCAGGCAGGACGGTGCTGGGGCAGGCGGGCAGGTGCGGCACGGAGTCTCTGCATTTTCGAGGGACAGGGGAAGTGACCTGGGGGGTTGCTGGGCCACAGTGAGGGCAGTGACTGGTCTGGAGCTGGCCTGAGATTCCAAGCTGGGGGAGAAAGGTCTGCAAGCAGCCTCAGGAGCCAGGAGGACTCTGCCCCATCTCCAGGCTCAGTGGACGGAGGGCATGAAGCAAAGAGTAGTCCCCACGGAGAAGGCAGCCCGTGCTGGGGGAAGCAGGGCCGGGGCAGGACCAGGTTACCCCGCAATTTTAAAGAAGGGGTCAGGGTGTGTTCAGAAAAGGGCCGGAGATCAGACCATGTCCTCTTGACCCCTGGACCCTGAGCTGTTTGAGGAGCCCGGGAAGGTTGGGGCTCCTGGATGCTTGCTTTCTAAACAGCCTGGGCCTGGGACTGTCCCAGCCAGAAGGCCACCCCTTCCCCGCGGTGCCCGTCCCCCATGCATCTTCCCCAGCAGAGGGGGCGTGAGCACGATTTCCTCCTGGGTGGGAGGGCTTCCCTAGAAACACAGGGAGAGCGTGGGCCACCCTGCCAGCTCCAGCTGACACTGTCCGGCTCACACGGTTCTGGCCCTAGGGCCAAGCCCCCTCTGCAGACCCCCACAAAGCATTGTGGGGGGCAGGGGGAGGTTGACATCTCTTCTTCAAACACTTACTGGTCTCAAAGTTCCCACCTGCAATGTACTAGGAGCAAGAGGTGGGTTCTTTGAGGGTGGAAAGGCTGGGAACTCATCAGTCCAACCTGAGTCTCCTGTTCCCATCTGACAGATGGGGAAACTGAGACCCCCATCTTGGCCTGTTACTCAAGTCACACCACCCATCACAGTCGGAGTGGGTGCAGAACGTGGCCTCAGGCCTTGGGCCCCAGACACTCCTGACGCCGGGCCTGGCCTTCCCTCCTACCAGACAGCTGGTTCTTCCGGTGGAGGTGCCAATGCAGCTCCCGTGCCAGTTCTACCATCTGCCCTCTCCCTTCCCCACCCCCTCCTCCTGGCTTTTCCTTCTCTCCACTCTCCCTCCCCCAGGCTTCGTTCTTTCTCCCCAGGTTCAGGCCCACCTAACAGCTCTGCACAAGTGGCCGTGTGGGACTCCCCATGTGGCTGGGGACTCCCCAAAGCAGGAAGCAGGGGCCACGTCCTAAAAGTCATGTGCAGGCGGCAATCTCACTTAAAATAGGGGGGAGGGGTGAAACCGACTGGACAGGGATGTCACGTGCCCAGAGGAGCAGACTGGGTGACAAGCCCTTTATACGCCCATTTTCACAAACCGAGTCAGGTACGCCCTGGAGCCCGGGTATCCCAATCCCATGCTACTGACGAGGCTGGGACTTTCCAAGGTCCCCTTCTGGCGGCCCTGTGGTCGAAGCCAAACCCAAGATTCCTCAAGCTCCTGCATGGTCCCAGGACACGAGATGCCCAAGACACACGCAGAAACCTAACAGCCCTTTCCTGACCCCCTCCTAAGCCTGAGAGTGATGTGACCAGCCAGTCACAGGTCAGCCACAGGTGAGGAAGATTTCAAGACCTTCAGCGATAAATGCCAAAGGAGCCCTGGACTCAGCTCCCTGAGTAAGTGGCAGGGCCTTGCCTGGTGCTGGAAGAGGACAGGTTGGACCATTCCACACGTTTCCTGCTGGGCCGCCATCCCCCAGAACCCTCCTTAAGTCACACCTCCACCCTGACCCAAAGTCACACCTCCCACTGCAGGGAAGCTTCCAAAACACGCCTCTTTTCTCGGCTTGAACTCCCTCTCTGAGGTTCTCCATGGCTCTCAGCTAAGCCTCAGCTTGTGAAACTGGCATCCAAGGCTTGCCCTGGGCTGCCCACCTGCCTGCCCCCATGCCTCTGGACCAACTTCTCACTCTCAATCACACACCCAGCGTCCCCAAGAGCTCAGCATCGTTTCTGAAGCCCACTCAGACCTGCTGTTCCTCCCACCTGGAATATAAACTTCCCCCGCTTTCTTTACCAGGATCAGCTCAGGAATCATGCCCCCATGCAGAGGTAGCCACTTTGCACTGGATCTCCTCCTTGACACATTCCAAGCCTTCTGGATGGCTCCTGTCAATTCAATTTTGTTCTCACTGGAAGAGAGGATTGCTGGTGGGACATACAGGCAGGCACCCAGCAGGGATTTGGTGTCTGTGGAATGAATGAACGCCAGAGCTGGCCACAGGCTCTGTCACCCCCCTGGACCCGTTTTATCCACTGCAGGCTCCAGAATTTCTAGGCAGGGCAGGGAGGGCAAATGGTTGGGAAGAGAGACAAGGGGGTCTCATTTTGAAGGCGCTGCCTTTGCAAAGCAAACTCAGCTTTTTTTGGCCATGTCCATGGCACGTAGGATCTCTGTTCCCCAACCAGGAATCGAATCTGCACTCCCTGTAGTGGAAGCCCCGAGTCTTAACCACTGGACCTCCAGGGATTATCCTGCCAACTCAGCTTTCACACTCAGTGTTTGCTTGCAGTGATTGAGGGAATCTGATAAAAATGAGGGTGTAAAACTGCTCCCTCAAGCCACTCCTTGACGCCACCGCAACTCAGGGAAGCCACGGGTGGTACACTGAATGTGGACCCAAGTGAGCTGGGTTGAAACTGCGGCTCTGACAGTCCCAGGCCCAGTCTCTGTCTCCAGCCAGCAGACAAGTCACCTCTAGCCTGCCCCTTACTTCTGTAATGGCAGGAAAGATGTCCCACTCTACTTACAGCATCCTGAGTGTTATAAGCCAAAGCCCTTAAGAGATCAACTCTGAAAACACCAATACCTCAAACAGTTTATTGTTTAATTTGTGCCAAAACAGAGCATTAATCCAGAAAGAAAAAGAAAACCTCTCATTCATCAGCGCCAATATTTTTTTTCCCATGGGTCATTTCAATGCTCTAAAAGTAAAGATGTACATTTCAAATAGAAGGAGGGCCTTCATATGAAATCAGCTAGCTCCCTGCTAAAACTCCTTGGTTCTCACCTGGTTATGGACAAAGAAAGGGGTCACTGACAGGCTGCAGGATCAGAGCTGGATCGGGCACCTTGGACGGGGAGACAGAGGCACAGGGGGTGGCCACGGCTGGCGCCAGACCTCCTGTTCCCCCGGCCAGCACAGAGGAGGCAGCTCTGAGCTCTACCTGCTCTACCTGAACTTCACCTTGCCCAGATCAGGAAGGATCCAAGTTGGAATCTGCCAGAGGACTCATCAGCTCCCTCCCCACCTTAACCCTCAGGGTCAATTTCTCAATCCTGTGGTGAGTAATCACCCTCACATGTTGGGGGAGGGGGCGAGCTAGGGGAGTGTAAGGCCAACAGGGGTGAAGAGGAGCTGAGAAAGCCTCAGTCATGAGATCAGGGGGTCCTGTGGGCCTGGGGGCTCGGGTTCTAGGGTAGGTCCAGGTTTGGTGACTCCCTGAAGCTTACGTGCTTTGGGGGCCCACTTTCAAATAAATAACAGAAATAACAAAGATCTTTCTTTTACAGATTTTTACAAAATCAAGAGCCCATATGCTCTCAGTGCTAGGGCCCCTCCAGGGCTGCGAGAAGAGTCTGGAGAGCACAGGAATCCTGGACAGAGTGACCGGCCGTCTTGTCTGTCTGGGACAGGGCTGCTCCCAGGATATGGGACTTCCTGTGTAGAAGGCAGGAAAGTTCTGGCAAACCAGGGCAAATTGGTGGATTGATGGATGCTCAGACTCCATTAGCTCAAAGGTGAAGCTTAAGACCTGCCAGATTCTGTGGGGAGCAGAAGGAACACGAGGGCAAAGGACAGGTCGGCCCATGTGTCCATGACATGACACCATGTGGTTTTGAGAAAGACTGGAAGGATACAGAGGCCCTTCTTATGAGGTGGGATCACATGAGCTTTTTCTTCCTTTTTTTGTGGTAAGATACACACATTATTGGAATAGAAATGGCGACTCCAATAACCTTGCCTGGAAAACCCTACGGACAGAGAAGCCATGCTGGGCTGCAGTCCATGGGGTCACGAAGTTGGACACGACTGAGCGCACACACACACGTAACATAAAATTTACCACCTTAACCACTTTTAAGTGTACAGATCAGTGGTGCTAAGTACATATATGTCATGGTACTATCATCACAGGTGACTTGGCAAGTATTATTCTAATGATCAGGAAAAAACCTATGTACTTTTTTTAAAATGTCAATCAGCCTGTATCAGACACCTCTGCTCACGCAAAGGTAGTGAGCAGGGCTGGGAGGCTGTGGGGGCCTTTGGGGTATTGGATGGGGGGATGGACCCAGATGACCCTTATCCTTCCCCAATCTGAGATCCCAGGATTCCAAATGCTTCCTGATCCAGGGGAAGCACTGTGCTTTGGAGACAGGAAGATTTGGGTTCAAATCCTCTCCATTTGCCACTGTGATGCTCAGTAACCCTGGGCCTCTCTGAACCTCGGATGCCTCAAGTGCGTTTCCGGGGGAAATAGGTGAGCAATCATGAGTACAGTCCTGCACACAGTAGGTGCTTAGTGACTTTTTCTCTCTTCTGCTTGGAAGGTCCTCCCTGTGCTTGGATGTGCACGCCTGTCAACCCTCCTCATCCTTCAAGGCTCAATTTGACATCACCTTCTCCAAGAAGCTTCTCTGATTTCTCCCCGAGCACTCCCAGCCTCTCTGCCTGGGGGTGCCTGGCTCACTCCCTGGCAGGACCGGAGGCTCCTTGGCACTAAAGGGCTGTGTCTGAGTCATGCCACCTTCCCTCCAGGCCTAGCCGACTCAATAAAGCTTCGCTAAATGAAGCCATCACCAGCAGAAGCGACCCGGGCAGACAAAACACGCACACCCCCTCACAAAGCCAGTGACTTCACCCTCCCAGGCCAGCGGCCCAGAGGCCAGGTGAGGGAAGCAGAGCACAGAGCCGGCCCACCTGGTCAGGCAGGTGTCCCCCAGAGCTGCACTGGTGCCGAGGATTTGCCAGGGTCTCTGCAGAGCTGGAGACGACACGGATGAATGAACTCGGCACTACAAACCCTCCAAGATGTACCCCTGGGGTGCCTGGCCGTGTGCCATCGCCGGGCTTCCCTGCCCCCGGAGAGCTCCCCATCTAGGGGGCACTTGAGAAGCCTGTTGTGTAAATGTGGCCACGACGCTTCCTGTGGCACCAGAGGCAGGTTTGAACGTTTTTAGACAAAGCAAAGGTAAATAGCTCCCTTTTCCTCTGGGAGGCCAGAGATAAACACCCAAGCGGTCCCACCCATCACACGCTAATATGGCCCTGAAAATCCAGGAAGTGAGGGAGCTTGAGCATGCCTTGGCCACAGCTGGCTTTAGGTGTACCCACTGGGTGGCTGGTAGGGCCCCTGCCCAGTGTCCCCAATCCAGGCACTTCGAACCTAGGACCACAGGCAGGGGCCCCAGGCCTGCAGAGGCAAGACCCTCTAGTGAGTGGGCCTGGGCAACCCGAGGGAGCCCCAGATACCCCTCTCCAGAGAGGGGCAGGCCTCCTTTCCGTGCGGGTGCCTCCCAGGCCATGTGAACCCTTCACCGTGTGCTGGTTCTGTCCTATCCTCTCCCCGACCCCAGCTTTGAACAGGGATCCCCCACTCAGCTCTCTGCACTGGGGTATTCTGCCTTCACCAGGCTGGAGGTCCAGATCGGGCCTCTCTGCCCTTCTCTGTGGGCAGGGATCCTTTCTCCGGCTCCCCACCTCCCCCGCCCCCCCCCCTCGCCCCGCTGCTGGGGCATCCAGGTGTATTCAGGAAATACCCCAGCCCAAAGGGGTCTCAAGGAGGCTCCTCCCATCTCGCCACAAATAGGGAAACTGAGGCAAGCCAAAGGAGGTGACGCTGCCCACCCCGGAATTTAACTACTCGTTTCCCGTGAACATTTCTCCGGTGGCTTCCAGCCCAAGGTCACGCTGTGGAAAGGCAGTTCCCGGTGGAAGCCAGGAATCCGGCTCCCGCCGCGTTGCTCTGCACTGCCCAGGTTAAGCCACAAAAACCGGGTTTCCTGCCCTCTCCTCCTTGAACGTCCGTGGCAAGCGCGCGTGCACCCCCGCGAGACGATCCACGCCCTGATTCACCTCCCAACTCTCAAAAAACAAGGCCACCTGTGATTCACAGACACACACCCCCCCCTCAAAAAAAAAAAGCCACCTGAAACCAGGGTTTGGTCCCCACGGTCGCCAGTCCGCCCAAGCGGCCGCACGCAGCCCGAGCCGTGAGGTGCCTGGTCGCGGCCTGGAGGTCACCGCGACTGGGGGGAGAGCAAATAGTAGGGTCACCGGGAAGCCAGGGGTGGGGGCGCAGGAAAGCCTCCTCGAGAGCTGGGCACCCCCGTCCGGGGCCTCGGGCAGGAAGGAGGGGCGGGCGCCAGGACCCCGGCCGGACGGCTCCCCCCCAGCGGCCTCGCCCGGGTCCCTCGGGGCCCCGGGGGGAGTTGGCGTCCGTCCGGGAGCTCGGCCCTTGCCCGCGCCCCCGACCCCGGCCCCCCACCCCGAGTCCAGCCGGGCCACCTGGCCGTCCTTACCCAGGACACGACGCGCAGGATGGTGTGAGGCTGCCGGACCAGGGTGTAGGGGTCGAAGGCGCCCCCGGCTTTGCCAGCTCCGTACGCACCCCCTTCCATCGTGGCTGCACCCGCGCGGTGCCCCCCGTTCGGCGCGCGCCGCCGGCCCGTGCGCGTGCGCGGCGCCCCCGCCCCCTCCCCGGCTTGCGCCACCGGCTTGGTAGAGGGCTCCCGCGAGAGGGCGCTGTGCGCGGACGGAGCTGGGCGGGCGCGGGGGCGCGGGTTCTGCGGTCCCGGCGGAGGGCGCGCTCGTCGCCGGCTTGGTGACCTCTTTGCTAAGTAGAGGGGGCGGAGGGACGAGGAGGCAGCAAATGCAGGACTGTCGCTGCCCCCCCAGGACCGGGCCGCCCTGCGTCCATCACTGCTCCTCCGAGCCTACGCTGCTCTGGGATGAAACCACCTTCGTTACTTGTTTGCTGGTTTCCTGGCGATCTGTCTTGCCCCCAATATAATGAGCGAGGAGGGACCGCCTTTGTCCTCCTTATGGGGTGCTTGGGACACAGCAGGTGCCGCAGGAAGACTTTTCGAATGAATGAACCGCGAATGAATAACCCTTCTCTCGAGAGACTTCTGAAGCACAGCCCCCCACCCGCCGCCACCTCCTAGCCTTCCACTTTGCTTTTAGGCTCACTGCTCACGTTCTGTGTGTCCTCCACTCCCAGCCTGGAGGGGTCAGCGATACTTGGCTCAGAAGCAAAGGCAGAAGAAGGGCAATAAATTATTTTGGAGAGTTCCTGCTTACCCCCACCCTACCAGCAGGCTTCCCAGGTTGCTCAGTGGTAAAGTATTTGCCTGCCATTTCAGGAGATGACGGTTCAATCCCTGGGCCAGGAAGATCCTCTAGAGGAGGAAAGGCAACTCGCTCCAGTATTCTTTCCTGGAAAATTCCATGGACCGAGGAGCCTGGTGGTCTACAGCCCATGGGGTTGCAAAGTGTGGGACAGAACTGGGCGTGCAGGAACGCCAGCCCACCATCATACTATGCATCCAGTAATTATTATTATTTGTTCATTGTCTTCCTCTGCTAGTGTGTGGATTTTGTCTACTTTGTTCACTGCTGTAACCAAGGGCCTGGCACACAGTTCAGTCACTCAGTCCCGTCTGACTCTTTGCGACTCCATGGACTGCAGCACACCAGGCCTCCCTGTACATCACCAACTCCCAGAGCCTGCTCAAACTCTTGTCCATAGCATAGATGATTCCATCCAACCATCCTCTGTCGTCCCCTTCTCATGCTGCCCTCAATCTTTCCCAGCATCAGGGTCTTTACCAAGGAGTCAGTTCTTCACATCAGATGGCCAAAGTATTGGAGTTTCAGCTTCAGCATCAGTCCTTCCAGTGAACATTCAGGACTGATTTCCTTTAGGATGGACTGGTTGGATCTCCCTGCAGTCCAAGGGACTCTCAAGAGTCTTCTCCAACACTACAGTTCAAAAGCATCAATTCTTCAGTGGTCAGCTTTCTTTATAGTCCAACTCTCACATCCATACATGACTACTGGAAAAACCATAGCCTTGACTAGATGGACCTTTGTTGGCAAAGTAAAGTCTCTGCTTTTTAATATGCTGTCTAGGTTGGTCATAGCTTTTTTCCAAGGAGCAAGCATCTTTTAACCTCATGGCTGCAGTCACCATCTGCAGTGATTTTGAAGCCCAAGAAAATAAGGTCTGTCACTGTTTCCATTGTTTCCCCATCTACTTGCCATGAAGTGATGGGACCAGATGCCATGATCTTAGTTTTCTGAATGTTGAGCTTTAAGCCAACTTTTTCACTCTCCTCTTTCACTTTCATCAAGAGACTCTTTAGTTGTTCTTTGCTTTCTGCCAAAAGGGTGGTATCATCTGCATATCTGAGGTTATTGATATTTCTCCCAGCAATCTTGATTTCAGCTTGTGCTTCATCCAGCCTGGCATTTCGCCTGATGTACTCTGCATATAAGTTAAATAAGCAGGGTGACAATATACAGCATTGATGTACTCCTTTCCTGATTTGGAACCAGTCTGCTGTTCCATGTCCAGTTCTAACTATTACTTCTTGACCTGCATACAGATTTCTCAGGAGTCAGGTAAGGTGGTCTAGTATTCCCGTCTAAGAATTTCCCACAGTTTTTTGTGACAGTAGGTGCTCAGTAAACAGACCCTAGTCCGCATCACCCCATCACTGCTTGACCTAGAGCTCCAGGTATCATGGAAACAGAGGCTGGATGGAAAACTGTTCACTGCAGTGAGGATGATGGCCTTCTAAGTCTGGCTCTTAGGGTGACTCATAGTCCCCAGGGCCTCCATGTCCCCACTGGTTCCAGGAGGTGGTTGGATAAGGGTTTCTATCTGCAGGGGCCTTTGTTGTCCCGGTGATGACAGAATATCTTGAATTCTGTGAAGACAGGACACCAGATCTGTGCAGAGGAAATGTGGTGGGTGTGAGGGCACCTCTTATAAACATTTCATACACAAATATCCATCTTAGACTCTGTTTATTGATTCTTAGGTTAACTCTGCAGCAGGCCCTGAGCTAAGGGCTTTGCATACGTTATCTCATTTAGTACAGCAATCGTATTCTATGGTTGTATTAAACTTCTAAGAGAAAACAAATTTTTTTGTGACTTTGGGTTAGTCAAAGAGTTCTTAGATGTATTACCTAATGCATGATCCATAAAAGAAAACAATCAATGGGTTAGATTTCATCAAAATTCAGAACACTCATCAAAAGACCTTGTTCAAAGAATGACTGAAAAGGCAAACCACAGTCTGGGAGAAAATATTTGCAAAGCATATTTATGACAAAGCATTTGTGTCCTAAATTTATAAAGGACTCTAAAAAGTCAATCGTAAGAAAACAATCCTTTAAAAAAAGATGGGCAAAAGATTTTAACAGACACACTTCACCAAAGAAGATATACAGATGGCAAATAAGCACACGAAAAGATGCTCAACATCATTAGTCATTAGGGAAATGCAAATTAAAACCAGAATGAGATACTGTACTTTCACACACCTATTAAAATAGCTAACATTTTTAAAATTTGACAATTTTGAGTGCTAATGAGGATTTAGAACAACTGGAACATTTGTACATTGCTGGTGAAAATACAAAATCGTGCAGCCACTTAGGGAGACAATCTAGCAGCTTCTTATATAATTAACTACACATTTGCCAGATGACCTTGCAGTTCCTCTCCTAGATATTGATCCTGGAGGAATGAGTAGCTCTGTTCACACAAACCCTGTACAGGAATGTTTATGGAAGTTCCACCAGGAATAGCTGAAACCCGGAAATGACCCAAATGCTCCTTAACTATAGATTGTATAAACAAATTGTGGAACATTCATACAATAGAATATTACTCAGGAATCAAAAGGAATGAACAATTAATACACTTGGCCACAAGAGACTACAGGCTGTGTGAGTTACTTCATGCGACATTCTTGGGAAAGCAAAACTATAGGAACAAAAACAGACCAGTGGTTGACAGGGGCTGGGAGTGAGGTTAGGGGTGTGTGTGTGTGTGTGTGTATGTGTGTAGGGTTGACTACTAAGAAGCACAGGGAAATTTGGGAGGATGATGGAATCATTCTATATCTTGTCTGGGGTGATGGTTACACAATTGACCATATATGTTTGTCAAATTTTGCAAAAATGTCCATAAAAAAGGTGATTTTCAATGCGTTTAACTTATTCCTATATTTTTTTATGGAGAGAAAAGTGAGCAAGGTTGATGGTCTGAATCCATGAATAATATTCAGATCAGTAAGCCATGCTAATTTATTTATTTATTCAATAAATATTTATTTGAAGCCCACCTTGCATTAGGCTTGTTGCTAGGCATAGGGCCATAAGTGTGAAGAGTTTAAAGACTGTCCCTAGCCCTTCCAGCAGTAAGGTTTGATCACACTAATGAAAAAAATCTCAGAAAGGGTAGTATTTAGGAACCTGAGCTTCAGACTGAGATATTCTCGAGTGGGCATCCTGGCTCCCCCGACCCTCCACTCGCTGTGTGACCTTGGACAAATGGCTTCAACTCTCTGTGCCTGTTTGCTCATCTGAAAACTGGAAATAAGCTTAGTGCCTATCCCTAAGGCTTAGCGCCAGGATTAAATGAGAGAACGCACAAAATGTGCTTGGAATAGTGCCTGACACAAAGGCTTTTTGCCTCCCCAGCCCCGTTGGTCTTCAAGGTAGGTGTGTACGACAGGGTAGGTAGGTATTTTCTTAAACAAGCCCTAAATGGGGGTAGCTTCCTGACTTACCTAGGAACCTCTACTTTTTACCTATCATCGCAGGTCATAGAAACAGCTTCCTCTCCTACTGTCTGTATTTATGTGTTCTGCATTAGCAGCAAAGCTGAAGGAGGAAGTCAGGTTGTCCTTTGTAGGTCAAGCTTTTGCAAGCCTAGAGCTGCCTTGTTCTGTCCGGACATTCGAGTTCCCAGCCCAGACTGAGCTGTAACCTGCCTTTGCTCCTTCTCTCCTGCCCCCTGGAGGCTACTTTAGTATTGCAGGTGTTAGGGCTGTTTTCTTTGAATGTGGAGTTGCCTGGGCAAAAAATGCATTCATTGTATTTGAGTGGATGAACCAAAGCCTAATAATAATGTTAAAAATTTGCTAAAGGTACCTTTCTGGAGAGCTGTTTTGCAGTGTCTTTCAACTGAATAAAAAAAAATGTGCCTTTTATTTACAAAACAGACTCACAGACTTAGAAAAGGAACCTATGGTTGAGGTTGCAGGGTGAGAGGGGTGTGGAGAATGGAGGGAAGAGATAGGGAGTTTGGGATGGACATGTGCACACTGCTATATTTCAAATGGATGACCACCAAGAACCTACTGTATATCACAGGGAACTCTGCTCGATGTTATGTGGCAGCCTGGATGGGAGGGGCATTTGGGGGAGAGTGGATACATGTATACGTATGGCTGAGTCCCTTCACTGTTTACCTGAAACTGTCACAACATTGTTAACTGGCTATCAGATCAGATCAGATAACAATGTTGTGACAGTTTCAGGTAAACAGTGAAGGGACTGGCTATACTGCAGTACAAAATAAAAAGTTTATTAAAAAAAAAAACCGGATGGCTTTTGATATAGCAATCCCTTTCTTTTCTCAAAGAGGGGAGGTTAGGAGGTGCACTCGTCTAGTTAGCTCCAGGCCTCGGTTGCACATTCAGAGTCACTTGTTCCATATATATGTAACACCACTGTGCACCAGGTCACTGAAGAATGGACTCTTTGATACTCCTCCTACAGAGAAGTGGAGTCCAGTTTTCCTCCCCTTGAACATGGGCAGGTTTGAGATTCGTTGATCAGTAGGATGACATTGTGCCATTTCCTGACCCAGGACTTAAGAAAAAAAACAGCTTTCACATTCCCTTTCTGGGAACACTCAGCCCTGAGCTGTCATGTAAGGAGTCGGTATTGACACCACTGAGACATCATGTTCACACTTGGGTCAAGCATCCCAGCTGAGGGAATTCCCTGGTGGTCCAGTGGTTAGGACTCAGCACTTTCCTAGCCACCACCACCACTGTCCTGAACCCTCCAGACTGACTTGTGTACCAGCTGAATACCACAGAGTAGAAACACAGGCTGCCGTTGGAGGGGCAGAGGTGGGTAGGGTGGTGGGATTTCCTTGGTGGTCCTATGGCTAGACTCCACACCCCCAATGCAGGGGGCCTGGGTTCCATCCCTGGTCAGAGAACTATATCTCACATGCCCTAACTAAGATCCGGCACAGCCAAAAAGAAAAAAAAGAAATAAAGTGAATCAAACAGAATCTTTGTGTTTTTTGGCCACTCGGCTTGAGGGATCTCAGTTCCCCAACCAGGGATTGAACCCAGGGCACAGCAGTGAAAGCCCAGAATCCTAACCACTAGGTTGCCAGCAAACTCCCTTGAAGTATTGAATGAAAAATATAAACATTGACGTAAAGAACACAATAGGTGGAGAAAATAGCCTGAATGCATCTGAGGAATGAATTAGTGATGAAGCTGGTCAGAGTGTTTAAATGCCCTGGTGCATTTTTACTAATGGCTGGGTGCCCAGTTATTTGGTCAAACACTGGTCTAGAGGTTGCTATGAAAGTATTTTGTAGATGTGATCAACATACACTCATTTGACTAAGTAAAGAAGATTACCCTCAATAATGTGGGTGGGCCTCTCATCTCACCAGGTGAAAGCCTTAAGGCTTCTTGGAGTGGAAGGAATTCGGATTACATCAGCCCCTTTCTGAATTTCCAGTCTGTTGGCTGGCCCTATAGATTTTAGACTTGCCAGGCCTTACAACCACATGAACTAATTCCTTAATAAGTAGATCATACATATATTTTTCTTGGTTCTGTTGGTTCTGTTTCTCTGGTGGACTTTGACTGATACAAGTGCAATGTAAAAACCTCACCGCCCTAGGCTTTGCCTGGCGGTTAAGAATGTGCCTGCCAATGCAGGGGACGAGGGTTCCATGCCTCGTCTGGGAAGATTCCACATGCCTCGAAGCAACTAAGCCTGTGAGCCACAACTACTGAGCCCGTGTGCTGCAGCTGCTGAAGCCCACATGTCCTAGAGCCTACGCTCCACAACAAGAGAAGCCACTGCAATGAGAGGCCTGTGCACCGCAACTGGAGAGCAGCCCCCGTTCACTCAGTTCAGTTCAGTCGCTCAGTCGTGTCCGACTCTTCGCAACCCCACGGACTGCAGCACACCAAGCCTCCCTGTCCATCACCAATTCCCGGAGTTTACCCAAACTCATGTCCATTGAGTCGGTGATGCCATCCAACCACCTCATCCTCTGCCGTCCCCTTCTCTTCCCCTCTTCAATCTTTCCCAGCATCAGGGTTTTTTCAAATGAGTCAGCTCTTCGAGTCAGGTGGCCAAAGTATTGGAGCTTCAGCTTCAACATCAGTCCTTCCAGTGAATACCCAGGACTGATCTACTTTAGGACGGACTGGTTGGATCTCCTTGCAGTCCAAGGGACTCTCAAGAGTTTTCTCCAACACCACATTCAAAAGCATCAATTCTTCAGTGGTCAGCTTTCTTTACAGTCCAACTCTCACATCCATACATGACTACGGAAAAACCATAGCCTTGACTAGACAGACCTTTGTTGGCAAAGTAAAGTCTATGCTTTTTAATATGCTGTCTAGGTTGGTCATAACTTTCCTTCCAAGGAGTAAGCGTCTTTTAATTTCATGGCTGCAGTCACCATCTGCAGTGATTTTGGAGCCCAGAAAAATAAAGTCAGCCAATATTTCCCTATCTATTTGCCATGAAGTGATGGGACCGGATACCATGATCTTAGTTTTCTGAATGTTGAGATTTAAGCCAACTTTTTCACTCTCCTCTTTCACTTTCATCAAGAGGCCCTTTCATTCTTCTTCACTTTCTGCCACAAGGGTGGTGTCATGTGCATATCTGAGGTTATTGATATTTCTCCCGGCAATCTTGATTCCAGCTTGTGCTTCATCCAGCCCAGCAATTCTCGTGATGTACTCTGTATATAAGTTAAATAAGCAGGGTGACAATATACAGCCCTGATGTACTCCTTTTCCTATTTGGAACCAGTCTGTTGTTCCATGTCCAGTTCTAACTGTTGCTTCCTGACTTGCATACAGGTTTCTCAAGAGGCAGGTAAGGTGATCTGGTATTCCCATCTCTTTTAGAATTTTCGACAGTTTGTTGTGATCTACACAGTCAAAGGTTTTGGCATAGTCAATAAAGCACAAGTAGATGTTTTTCTGGAACTCTCTTGCTTTTTTGATAATCCAGCAGATGTTGGCAATTTGATCTCTGGTTCCTCTGCCTTTTCTAAATCCAGCTTGAGTATCTGGAAGTTCACGGTTCATGTATTGCTGAAGCCTAGCTTGGAGAATTTTGAGCATTACTTTGCTAGCGTGTGAGATGAGTGCAATTGTGCAGTAGTTTGAGCGTTCTTTGGCATTGCCTTTCTTTGGGATTGGAATGAAAACTGAGCTTTTCCAGTCCCGTGGCCACTACTGAGTTTTCCAAATTTGCTGGCATATTGAGTGCAGCACTTTCACAGCATCATCTTTTAGGATTTGAAATAGGTCAACTGGAATTCCATCACCTCCTTTAGCTTTGTTCATAGTGATACTTCCTAAGGCCAACTTGACCTCGCATTCCAGGATGTCACATTCTCTGTTCACTGCAACTAGAGGAAGCCATCTTGCAGCAATGAAGACACAGTGTAGCCAAAAGAAAAAAAAAATAATCTCTTGTGGTTCAACTGGTAAAGAATCTGCCCGCAATGCGGGAGACCTGGGTTCCATTCCTGGGTTGAGAAGATCCCCTGGAGAAGGGAAAGGCTACCCACTCCAGTATTCTGGCCTGGAGAATTCCATGGACGGTATGGTCCGTGGGGTCACAAAGAGTAAAAATAGAAAACGGAGCGACTTTCACTGTCTTCCTGCTTTATGTTGTAGTTGTCATATGTGTCCCCTGTGCGTACCCTGCAAGCCTCATCGGTGGGAGTTGCAATAAATTTAGAGGGCTGACGGGAGAGCTTGAGAAGGGGCCTAGTGAAGGTGGAAGCCAGAGAGGCACGATTTGTCTGTTTCCTGATGCGTGCGTGAGTTCATGCTCAGTCGCTTCAGTCGTGTACGACTCTTTGCTCCCCCATGGACTGTATCTTGCCAGGCTCCTCTGTCTGTGGGATCCTCCAGGCAAGAACATTGGAGTGTTTTGCCATTTTATTCTCCACTGTTTCCTTGTAACATGTATTTGAAACATTTGGACTTTAGTAGTTCACACATGATGTCGTGCACTTCAGTGTCCATCCCTTAGGGAGAGACAATGCCAGACTGTCCCACTATCTGCTGTTGGCTTACAGTGTGACCGTCAGTCTCTCCTTGATGTTGAAGTGCACTTTTCCTTGCTGATTAATAAGCAATCTGTAGCTGATACTTTGCATGACTAGAGTGTTTTTCAGCTGTGTTTCATCCAATGGTTTTAAGGTCTCTTGACAGTACTTGCCTAATTCAATTAGGGATTACCAAGGGGTGATTTTTCTATTTTTATTCTGTATTTATTAAGAGAGCTGTTATCTGGTGTTTTGTTCTTAACAGCACAGTGGTTGGTTTTGATTGGTTGGGTTAGAAACACAGCCCATCTAGAATCCTAAAAATAAGTGGAAGGGGCCTGGGATCATCCAGGAAAGAGATTCTGGTTCAACTGCATCATTTTCCAGACATGAAAGGAATTTGCTCTAAGGCTCCTTCCTGGGACTTGCCTGGTAGCTCAGTGGTAAAGAATCTTCCTACAGTGCAAGAGACAGGGGTTAGTTCCCTGTCGGGAAGATCCCTTGGAGAAGGGAATGGCAACCCACTCCAGGGTCTTTGCCTGGGAAATCCCATGGACAGAGGAGCCTGGTGGGCTACAGTCTGTGGGGTCGCAAAGAGTTGGCCACAACTTAGGGACTAACCTGGAGAAAGAAATGGCAACCCACTCCAGTCCTTTTGCCCGGAAAATTCCGTGGATGGAGGAGTCTGGTAGACTACAGACCATGGGGACATGACTGAGCGACTTCCCTTGTTTCTTTTTAGGGACTAAACGACAAAGGCTTCCAACATGAGCCTTGCAATGTCCTACAGGAGCTTCCTGGTATACAGCGAAGACGTATACAGTTACTTGGATTTTAAACTTAAATGATTTGCTTATATTTTCCCTAGCTGCTGCTGCTACTGCTAAGTCGCTTCAGTCATGTCCAACTCTGTGCGACCCCATAGACGGCAGCCCACCAGGCTCCCCTGTCCCTGGGATTCTCCAGGCAAGAACATTGGAGTGGGTTGCCATTTCCTTCTCCAATGCATGACAGTGAAAAGTGAAAGTGAAGTCGATCAGTCGTGTCTGACTCTTCGTGACCCCATGGACTGCAGCCCACCAGGCTCCTCCATCCATGGGATTTTCCAGGCACCTGGGGTTCCTTTACCACATAGCTGTGTCTCCCCTTCCCCCAGCTCCTGACTCAGCAGGCCCCGGGGGTGGTATCTATATTTTGAAGAAGCCCAGATGACTCTTGTTTTGTTTCTTCTCTGAAGTTTACATTGGTTTTTATTTTTAAAATTGTATAAATAATTACCAGGTATATTTTTTGTGAATAGAGCCCGGTACACAAAACTATCTGGGAAAGTCACCTGCACCCCATCCCTTATGCCCATGACACTGCTCAAATGTATCCAGTTTGATAAGTTACCTTCTGGTCATTTTTCTATTAATTTACTCACTATATATGCATGGACATGCATCTAGTTTTTATAGGATTATGGCATTTGCACTGTTCCATGAATTGCTTGTTTTACTTAACGATGTATTTCTTAAGTCACTATTTATAGATCTACCCAATCCTAGTCAACAGGCTGCAAACTATTTCACTATACAGAAATATCACTGAAGGAAACCAGAATATGTCACCCCAAAACATGTCTCATTGACATAAGAATCCTTTTGAACTTATAAGACAGCTGTGTGTGTGTGTGTTAGTTGCTCAGTCATGTCTGACTCTTTGTGACCCCATGGACTGTAGCCCACTGGGCCCCTCTGTCCACGGGATTCTCCAGGCAAGAATATCGGAGTGGGTTGCATTTTCCTTTTCCAGGGGTTCTTCCCAACTCAAGGACTGAACCCAGGTCTCCTGCACTACAGGTAGATTCTTTACTGTCTGAGTCACTGGGAAAGACTTAAGACAATTAAGAAGTAGCAAATACAGAAAAATCTCTCTTTCCCCTTCCCTCTTCTAGGGTATAAATTTTCCTTTCCTGGAGACAACTCTAGACTCCTAGCCCAGAGACAGCACTGGAGGAATCTGAAAACAAACTGTATTCCATTCATTCCCCCCCCATATATTGGGTGGGTGAAAAAGTTCATTCAGCTTTTTCCATAGCATCTTAGAGACAAACCCAAATGGTTTTTGACTAGCCCAATATTTACTTCCCCACTATTTGCCATGTTGGAAGCTTAAAGCCCTTTCCTTCATCTTGTCATTTCTCTACAACTTGGTTCTCCTTTGTTGCAGATGCAAAATAAGCCTGAGGTTGAGCCACCCTTTTGAGTTACTCATGGGTTTCTCCCATGCCTATATGTGGTATAAATGTTAATACACAGGTCAAGAAGGAACAGATTCAGACATGGAACAACTGACGGGCTTAAAATTGGGAAAGAACAAGGCTATATATTGTCACCCTGCTTATTTAACTTATATGCAGAGTACATTATGTGAAATGCTGGGCTGGATGACTCACAAGCTGGAATCTTGTCGATTCCAAATGTGGTCCAGGGACTTCCCTGGTGGTTCTTCAGTGGTTAAGACTACACTTTCACTGCAGGGTGCATGGGTTTGATCCCCGGTCAGGGAACTAAGATCCTACATGCCTCGATGTGTGGTCAAAAAAATCTCCATGGATGATTCTAATGTACAGCTAAGTCTGAGAGACTCTGTCCCTGAAACTCCTCTCCACCTTTGCCAGCTGTGGGCCCCTCAACCACTCTGAGCCCCAGTGACCTGGGCTATAAAATGGGTATAAGTAATACGATGTACTTAGGGCCTCGCTATTTAAAATGTGTTCGGGACTTCCCTGGTGGTCCAGCAGTTAAGAATCTGCCTTCTAATGCAGGGAACACAGGTTTGTTTGACTCTAACTGAAGATCAACTAAGCTGGTACGCCGCAACTACTGAAGCCCACATGTGCTAGAGCCTGTGCTCCGCAACAAGAGAAGCTCGCACACCGAGACAAAAACTCAAAAAGAGAAAAACAACTGTGTTCCATGAACCAGTAGCCTTGGCACCCCTATCCTCCTGAACTGGGGTCCACATTCTAACAAGCTGCCTGGTGAATTGTTTGCTTACTAAAGTTTCAGGAAATTTTGAAGACTGACTGAGATAGTAAATATTATAATTGTATAATGAATTACATAGAATGAGTCTAACGGCATCTGGTAACACGCACTCATATGTATTCACTGAATGAATAAATGAGTGACTCCTTGATTTAGACGTGATTTTTCCCATTTTAAACCTGAGGAAACAAAGGCTCTGTTGGCTACTAGGAGAGCCGGTTAAACTTGTAAAATGCTGGGGCCGATGGGCTTGGTGTTTCAGTTCAGTTCAGTCTCTCAGTCGTGTCCGACTCTTTGCAACCCCATGGACTGCAGCACGCCAGGCTTCCCCGTCCATCACCAACTCCCAGAGCTTACTGAAACTCAAGTCCATCGAGCCGGTGATGTCATTCAACCATCTGGGGGATGGCAAAAAAGGAAGGTTCCAGAGACTTGAAAGCCAGTACACACACTCCACTTTTGTATATTCTAGGAGAAAGGGCTCCTTATCCTCATATCCCCCAGGGAAGAGAAATATATTTTTGTTAGAGAGACCCAGGAGGTCCAACTATGTATACGCTAAAACAAACATACCCTAAAATGGAAGGCTCACCCTTCCCTTTGTCCAAAATATTTACACAGCCTGCCTATGTGCTTGGTGCTGTTCAAAACAAAAAAATAGTTTCATCTCTGAAAAGTCTGGGCTTCAGCTGGTAAAGAATCCACCTGCAACGCAGGAGACCCTGGTTTGATTCCTGGGTAGGAAAGATCCCCTGGAGAAGGGATAGGCTACCCACTCCAGTATTCTTGGGCTTCCCTAATGGCTCAGACGGTAAAGAGTCTGCCTGCAATGTGGGAGACCTGAGTTCAATCCCTGGGTTGGAAAGATTGCCTGGTGGAGAGCATGGCAACCCTCTCCAGTATTCTTGCCTGGAGAATCCCCATGGACAAAGGAGCCTTGCAGGCTATAGTCCATGGGGTTGCAAAGAGTCGGACATCAGTGACTGAGCATTAGCACTAGCACTGAAGAAGCTAAGTTAAAATCCACCGTGTGAATAAGGTCTGAGGAGAGGAGAGAGACTGGTTTACAAGATCAAGTGACTGGGGAAGGCTCCCAAAGAGATTATATAGAAGGTACAATCTGAAGAGTACAGGGATATTTAAAGATTAAGAATAAGCAAAAGAGATCACTGGGACTTCCCTGGTGCTCCAGGGGTTACGAATTTACCTTGCAATGCAGAGGATGCAGGTTCAATCCCTGGTAGGGGAACTAAGACCTCATGTGCCTCAGGGCAACTAAGCCTGTGAACCAACACTACTGAGCCTGAGGGCTCCGGGGCCGTGCTCCCCAATTAGACAGTCCCTGCACCACAACGAAAGATCCCACGTGACACAAGCAAGACCCATCGCAGCCAAATAAATAATTATTTTTTTAAAAAACAGAGCTCCCTAGTTATCCTTTTAATGACAAGCTAGAGTCTTAGAGATTAGTTCTTTGTAGTTAAAGGTTCTTCTTTGCCCTTAAACTATGTTGCAGCTCTGTACATTGTGGATAAAGGACAGCCATACAAATGAGCCTTATCTGTACACATGCAAATAAACCCTGTCCAGAGGAATGACGCCTCCCAGCCCAGCAGAAAAAGCCAGTTTTATGTCTATTTGTAAATTCATTTAAACATTTCTTGACTCCATATAACTACGTGATTCTGTGTTCTACTTTGATCTGTTTGTGTCATATGCCTGGCTCCCTCGTTAATTAATGAGCTAAATAAAAATCTTTGACATATGTTCATTTTATATCTGTACAAGTGTCGTGATTTTATTTTTTACAATTTATGCTTTAGCAAGAATAGAAGTCAGCTTGTGTTCCAGGCAGGAAGAGAAGCAGATCTCAAGATTCTGCTTTGGGTGGGGTCTCAGGTGGAAGTGGGGAGGTCAGTGAGAGGGGCAACCTGAGGAACATGGGATGTGGTGGGTCCTAGGTGGCAGTCCTGCCGGTCTCATGGGAAGACACTGGAAGATCTTTTTAAATTTGTATTTATTTATTTAAGTTTGACTGCTTTGGGTCTTTGTTGTGGCATGGGCTTTCTCTAATTGCGGCAAGCGGGGGCAATTCTTCGTCGCGGTGGGCAGGCTTCTCATTGCGGTGGCTTCTCTTCTTGCAGAGCACAGGCTCTAGGCACATGAGCTTTAGTAGTTACAGCACACAGGCTCAGTAGTTGTGGCTCTTGGGCTTAGTTGCTCTGTGGCATGTGGAATCGTCCCAGACCAGGATTGAACCCGTGTCCCCTGAATTGGTAGGCGGATTCTTGTCCACTGTGCCACCAGGGAAGTCCATGGAGGCTCTTTAAAAAAAAAAAATTATTTATTTGTCTGTGTCAGGTCTTAGGTACATCATTCAGGGTCTTTAGTTGCAGCCTGTGAAGTCTTTATTATGGCATGTGGGATCTAGTTCCTGGACCAGAGATTGAACCTGGGCCCCATGCATTGGGAGCACAGGATCTTAGCCACTGGACCACCAGGGAAGTCCCTGGAAGGTGTTAATCTGTGGTATAATGGTCTGACTCTTGGTGTAAAAGCCATCTAGCAGCTGGGTGGAGAAAGAATGTATTGAACGGGCAGAAGGGGGACCACGAGGATGCATGTGGGGACGGGTTCAGCAATCCAGGTGGGAGGTAACCGTGGCCTGGCCTTAGTGGGTTGGGCGTTGAGGAGGCACCAGTATCAGCTGAACCACAAATAAATGGGGATGGCACAGGCGAAAGTCTACACGAGGACACCACATCTAATTTCATTCACAGGGTAAATGTCCTAGGCCTGGGAACACAGAGGGAACTCAGCCGAGCTCGCATTCACGACACCGGTGTGCTAGTGAGGGGTTTGAAAGTGGCCACAGAAACCCTGAGCAGGAGGGGAAGGCTTGTGGTTGAAAGAGAGAGCTCCAGTGGATGATCTCAGGGAGTTACCTAATTCTTTGAAAAAAAATAAACATATATATTCTTGTTGTTTAGTCGCCAAGTCGTGTCCGACTCTTATGTGCTTCCATGGACATAGCCCACCAGGTTCTTCTGTCCATGGGATTCCCAGGCAAGAATACTGGAGTACATTGCCATTTTCTCCTCCAGAGTATCTTCCCGACCCTGGGATCAAGCCCACATCTCCTGCCCTGGCAAACAGTTTCTTTTTCGCTGGGCCACCAAGGAAGCCCAAATGTCTATATATATATATATAGACCTGGGGCAGACAATAAATTATATACATATATATTTATATTATATTAATATAATTATTTATATATTATATTCTACATATAAATAGTATGTATATTTATATAATTTGTCATCTGCCCCAGGTCTTAATTGCCGCACTCGTGATCTTTGACCTTTGTTGTGGCATGGAGGAGCTTTAGTTGTGGCATTTGAACTCTTAGTTGCAGCATATGGGATCTAATTCCCTGGCCAGGGATTGAATCTAGGCTCCTTGCATTGGGAGCACAGAGTGTTAGCCCCTGGACCACGAGGGAAGTTCCAGAAAGTTACTTCTTTTGAGAAAGCTCCTTTAAAATGGAGATGATAGAAGAGTGGGTTGATTGAATAATCCAATGAAATAAAAAACTATTCCCTCCTCAATAAGTGGCAGCCAATTTTATTTCAAAGAATAATGAATGCCTCGAGCACATTAAACTAACCTTTGCATTGGTATAGTGCTATAAATGTTTTTGAGCCTTCTATAGAGCTGAGATCGGGGAAGGCAATGGCACCCCACCCCAGTACTTTTGCCTGGAAAATCCCATGGACAGAGGATCCTGGTAGCCTCCAGTCCATGGGGTCACTAAGAGTCGGACACGACTGAGCGACTTCACTTTCACTTTTCACTTTCATGCATTGGAGAAGGAAATGGCAACCCACTCCAGTATTCTTGCCTGGAGAATCCCAGGGACGGGGGAGCCTGGTGAGCTTCCGTCTATGGGGTCGCACAGAGTCGGACCCGACTGAAGCGACTTAGCAGTAGCAGCATAGAACTGAGATACAAGATAAGATCTATTGTTTCCTGTGGCGGCTGAAACAAATTATCAAAAACTGGTGGCTTAAAGAACAGAAACTCTACTGCAGTTCTGGAAACAGGAAGTCTGAAAGCAGATGTCGGCAGGGCTGGTTTCTTCCAGAGGCTCTGAGGAAGAAGCTGACTGTTCCATGCCTCTCTCCTGGCTTCTGGTGGCTACAGGTGGCATCAGCATTCCTTGGCTAATCTGTTTCCCTCTTCTCATGGCCTTCTCTTCTTTTTCTCCTCCCTTAGCTTTTCTTATTAAGACGCCTGTCATTAGGGTTAGGCCCCATTCTAATTCAGGATGACCTAATCTCTAGATCCTCAGTTCAAAGTATCCTTGGAAAAGACCCTTTCCCCAAATAAGGCCACATTCACAGGTTTTAGATGGGCATGTCTGAGGGATGAGATGGTTGGATGGCATCACCGACTCAATGGACATGAGTTTGAGTAAACTCCGGGAATTGGTGATGGACAGAGAGGCCTGGCGTGCTGCAGTCCGTGGGGTCTCAGAGTTGGACACGACTGAGTGACTGAATTGTTGAACTGTTGTCTTTGGGAGAGCACTATTGAACCAACTAGAAAAACCCACGTTAATTTATTTTTTCATATGGTGAACCCGCTTCTCCAACTCTATCTGCTAAATAATCCCTGATCTCCCTACTGTTTTGTTTTTTCGTTTTGCCCATGCTGCAGGACTTGTGGGATATTTGTTCCCCAACCAGAGATGGAACCCAGGCCCTTGGCAGTGGTGAAGAGCTGATTAAAGACCCCAATGCTCGGCAGGACTGAAGGCAAAAGGAGAAGGGGTGGCAGAGGATGAGATGGTTAGATAGCATCAATGACTCAGTGGACATGAGTTTGCTCAAACTCTGGGAGAGAGTGAAGGACAGAGGAGCCTGGCTTGCTGTAGTCCATAGGGTCGCAAAGAGTTGGACGCAACTTAGCCACTGAAAACCAACAACCACCCTGGCAGTGAGGCCCTTGGGCACTGGACCACCAGGGAAGTCCCTCCCCATTCATTTGTGATATCACCCTTTCAATGTACTAAGTACCCATTTGTACCAAGTTCCCATTTGTAGCCAGCTCATGTCTGGACTCTGCATTCTGTTCTATTTGTCTGCCTGCTTTTTCTGCCACATTGTTTTAATTACTGTGATTTTGTAATATGTCTTAATATTTGGTAGAGCAAGGCTCCCACCTTGGCTCTGCTTTTTTTTAAAATGCCTTAAAATTTTAAGGACCTTGATTTTCCATGTATATCTTAGGATCAGTTTATGAGTATTCCCCTCCTGCCCCAAATGCCTTGGGATTTGGGTTGCAATCCTACTGACTTTATAATTTGGAGAAAATTGACTCGTTTAAGACATTAGGTTAGTTCAGCCATGAACTATGTCCCTCTTTATTCTGGTCTTCTTTTTATGTCCGTTAGTAGAATCTAAGTGTTCTCCAAGAAGGCTTTGTATGCTCTGTTAGGATAATTGAGGGGGAAGAACATTTTACAACTTACAAATGACTTATTTTTATATATCCCCTCTCTCTGGAGCTTTTTTATCCACATTTTACAGAAAAGGAAACTGAGGCCCAGAAGGGTCCAGGAACTTTGCCAAGGACACACTGAAGCGACAGAGCTGAAACCAGGCCGCCTAGCCCAGGCCCTGGCCCTCAGTGTGTCTTGCATATTGAGTACCACCCACCCTTGCCCCCGGCTCAGCAAAGTCTTGGGTGAACAGATCTGATGCCAGTCAATGTCTCATTGACAAAGGTAAACCATGGACATTTCGGAGGCTGGCTCACACTTAGTCATTTATTTTAAGACCTGCACAAAGAGACACGCAGCGTAGATATATACAAGAACAATAAGAATACAGGTCGCCTTGACTTGTTGTGCAAGGGCTTGCCTGGATGAAGATCTGAAGTCCATCTTGCTTGTGCTACTGCTGTGGAACTTGGTGCTAATGGGCACCTTGCTGGCCCCCAGACTGCAGCCTCCTTCTCCCTCGCTGGCATCCTTGTCCTCAACCACTAGGCACAGGCTGACGGAGGCTGGCCTGAGCCCGCTCAGGGTGGCCGGGTCAGGCCCAGGGAAGCGCTGGCTAAAAGGAATGGTGGTCCCTGGAAGGATGGTGGTGACCGCATCCAGATCTTTGTAGGGTGTCTTGCACAGCCTGGCCCATCCCAGGGACCGCAGGCCACCGCCCCACATGGCCCTGGCTATCTGTCCCATGGCCACCCCCAGCCTGTCCAGGCAGCGGAGCAGCAGGGACACGGCCGTCTGCTGCAGCACAGCCTGTGGCAGCAGCCCCAAGGCCTTGCTGTGCTCGTGGTGGAAGTCGCCCAGGCTGTAGTAGGCACACTGGGCCACAGACAGCAGAGCGAGGTGGGCCTCCCATCGCAAGTGCCGCCGGAGCCATGGGACGCAGTGGCAGGCTCTGTGCATCAGGGTGGCCAGCAGCTGAAGGCCCCAGCCCCGCACGATGGTCAGCAGCCGCCACAAGGTCTGCTGGATGGGCAGCAGCACCTCCACGCACAGCCTTTGGGCCAGGAAGAGCGCCCACATCACCTGTAGATTGCTGCCCCAGAAGACGCAGAAGCCCAGCACGTACAGAGGCAGGCAGCGGGAAGCCATGTTTGCCATGGCTGCCCGTAGCCCCAGCAGCGGCCGGTAGAATTTCACCAGGCTGGGACCACACAGGAGCAGGAGCTGCCAGGTGCCTCGGGCCAGCCTGCTTCCATTCTGTGGGGCATCACCTTGGCAGATGGTGGTGGAGGAGCCGGGAGAGGGGCCTTCATGACCCAGAGGTTCCGTGCCCAGCCTCCTGTTCTGGGGGCATGGAGCTGCACTCATGCCACAAGCTCATATTAACTGGGCCTCTGGCCCAAACGCCCTGCAGCTGAGCCAGGTGGTTGTGCAACAATGAGTGACAGCACAAAAGATCAGGATGTGAGCTCTTGTCAAAGAGGGAGCATTGTTGCCTCAGTGGGTAAGGGAGGCAGCCTTTGAAGCTATGAAGTTTAGGCGGGGCCCGCTGTGTTCATGCCCACATCTGACAAATGACAGCCTGAGCCTTCTCGGAGCTAGGCCCTGTAATCTCGGCCACCATGAAGCTTGTGGTCTGGCAAGAGAGATGACAAACCTAGACAGTGTATTAAAAAGCAGAGTCATCACTTTGCTGACAGAGGTCCATAGAGGCAAAATTGGTTTTTCCAATGGTCATGTATGGATGTGAGAGTTGGACCTTAAAGAAGGCTGAGCGCCAAAGAATTGATGCTTTTAAACTGTGGTATTAGAGAAGACTCTTGAGATTCTCTCGGACTGCAAGGAGATCAAACCAGTTAATCCTAAAGGAAATCAACCCTGAATATTCATTGGAAGGACTGATGCTGAAGCTGAAGCTCCAATACTTTGGCCACCTGATGCGAAGAGCTGACTCATCGGAAAATACCTTGATGCTGGAAAAGATTGAGTGCAAGAGAAGAAGGGGGCAAGGGAGGATGAGACAGTTGGATGACATCACTGACTCAACAGACATGAGTTTGAGTCAGGAAAATAGTGAAAGACAGGGAAGCCTGGTGTTCTGCAGTCCATGGGATCATAAAGAGTCAGACACAACTTAAAGACTGGACAACAACAAGACAGATGGACGTTGAAACACACTGATGACAAAACCGCCTCACTCAAGTCCTCTCTTCCCTCTTGCCCCATACTTCTCCATTTTTTTTTTCCCTCTCTTTGCTATGAAAGAAAGCATAGGGATTGAACCTGGGGCCCCAGAAGTGAGAGAGCTGTGTCCTAACCACCAGACCAGCAGGGAATCCCCCTGTGCTTCTCGATTCTGCTTTTCTGGTCCCCCTAACTTCCTGCTGCCAAGGCTGGTCCACACCTTGGGTTTTACCTAGCAGCAGAGAATAACTGCCCTTCAATGATTTGAGCAAAACATGGGCCCTTTTCCATTCCTTACTAGGAGTTCCACTTTGAAAAACACTATTGGCAGAGGACCATTTATGAACAAAGTCAGTTCATTTCTTTCCAGACTCTGGATTTTTTCTTTGGATTAAATCAGTAATCAGGGATGAAGTAACCTAACTCCTTTGTTTTGACCTGTTGTAAACAGCTCGCCCAGATGGGCTTGGTGTGTCACCCAGATTTCACTGGTCTGCACAAATGTGCTTAACTGTGTATTCACTGTGGGGTGATGTTCAGGGTGTCATTAGCTGCATCCCATTTTGATCCTTTTAGGAGAACCCTATCTCCCTGAAAAATTTCTTTAAAGCCTTATTCCAGGCACAGTGGATTCCTTTGGCCATTGTTTATCATGTGGATGTTGTGAATCATGTTACTAATCATATTTATCTTTTGTATTTGGCTGGAAGAGGCTTGAAGCCAAATGGAAGGACTACTCTGGCATGAAGAGTGGTCTATAATGTGTGTTTTGGGTGTGATCCTGAAACTGAGTGGTGCCTTGTCGGGTTCCTGGTCATGGAGGCCTTTTTGTCCCCCGTTTCTTGTAGGCAAGACTCCAGCCTCCATGACCTTCCCCGAGTTCCAAAAGGCCAGTTCCAACAGTTGCTAATCAAGGGAGGTACAGCCAAAAAACTGTGGCTGAGGAAAGATTAAAGAGACTGTCCAGTGGTTAAGAATCTGCCTCAAAATGCAGGAGATGCAGGTTCAATTCCTGGTCCAGGACCTAGGATCTCACCTGCCACAAAGTAACTAAGCCTCCACACCGTAACTACTGAGCCCACCTGCTCTGGAGCCACACGCCACAACTAGAAAGTTCCTGTTGCCATGAAAAATCTCATGTGCCATAACTAAGACCCAAGGCAGCCAAATAAATAAATATGTCAAAGAAAAAAAAGATTAAAGCGATCACAGAAGCTCATCAGAGATCCTACACACACCCTTAATCTTATCAGCAACCTCACCATGATCTGTTGCCATAAAACTCCTCACCAAACTCCCAAGCCCTTTGCCTGGCAAAGCAATAAAGCTCTTCTTTCCTGCTTCAGCCAAAACCCTCTGCGTGATTTGATTCTGCACTGGTATATACAGAGAGGCTGAGCTTTTGGCATCAATCCCTCTCTGGCTTCATATTATTTCCCTTCTCTCACATCCTTAGTTTCTTCTTGTTGATCTGCGTACATCTTGCTGTATAGTCTTAGACTTGTTCTCGGAAGAGATGATACAGTTAACCCCATAAATGATTCTAAACTTATACACAGAAGTTAATCTATCCTTTGAAAAGCAACACTGTGCTGTGCTTAGTCGCTCAGACCCTTTACAACCCCACGGCCTGTAGCTTGCCAGACTCCTCTGTCCTTGGGGATTCTCCAGGTAAGAATACTGGAGTGGGCTGCCAAGGTCCTCCTCCAGGGGACCTTCCCAACTCAGGAATCAAACCCAGGTCTCAGGCAATGCAGGCAGATTCTTTACCATCTGAGGCACCAGGGAAGCCCAAGAATACTGGAGTGGGTAGCCTACCCCTTCTCCAGGGGATCTTCCCGATTCAGGAATCAAACCAGGGTCTCCAGCATTGCAGGTGGATTCTTTACCAGCTGAGCTATCAGGGAAGCCCCCAAATAACACTATCTATCCAATATTCCAAAATGGTTATCTTAACTCCTGCTATCTCTGCTTGCTTTCCCAGGCCCCTAACAGTGACTCATATAAATAGTCTCCAGATCCTATGGATCCTAAGATCTCCTGATTCTGATCGTTCATGTTGACTCTCAGGGTCCTTTTCCTGGTCACCCACCTGATGGCTTGCAAGGAATAGTGAAAGCCCTACTTTATCCCCATCTTTCAGTTCAGTTCAGTTGCTCAGTCGTGTCTGACTCTTTGCGACCTCATGGGCTGCAGCACGCCAGGTTTCCCTGTCCATCACCAACTCCTGGAGCTTATTCAAATTCATATTCATAGAATCAGTGATGCCATCCAACCATCTCACCCTCTGTCGTCCCCTTCTCCTCCTGCCCTTAATCTTTCCCAGCATCAGGGTCTTTTCAAATGAGTCCGTTCTTCACATCAGGTGGCCAAAGTATTGGAGTTTCAGCTTCAGCATCAGTCCTTCCAATGAATATTCGGGACCAGTTTCCTTTAGGATGGACTGGTTGGATCTCCTTGCAGCCCAAGGGACTCTCAAGAGTCTTCTCCAACACCACAGTTCAAAAGCATCAATTCTTCAGTGCTCAGCTTTCTTTATAGTCCAACTCTCACATCCATACATGACTACTGGAAAAACCATAGCCTTGACTAGACAGACCTTTCTTGGCAAAGTAATGTCTCTGTTTTTTAATGTGCTATCTAGGTTGGTCATAGTTTTTCTTCCAAGGGGCAAGTGTCTTTTAATTTCATGGCTGCAGTCACAATCTGCAGTGATTTTAGAGCCCCCAAAAATAAAGTCTGACACTGTTTCCACTGTTTCCCCATATATTTGCCATTAAGTGATGGGACTGGATGCCATGATCTTAGTTTTCTGAATGTCGAGTTTTAAGCCAACTTTTTCACTCTCCTCTTTCACTTTCATCAAGGGGCTCTTTAGTTTTTCTTCGCTTTCTGCCATAAGGGTGGTCTTATCTGCATATCTGAGGTTATTGATATTTCTCCTGGCAATCTTGATTCCAGCTTGTGGTTCATCCAGCCCAGCATTTCTCATGATGTACTCTGCATATAAGTTAAATAAGCAAGGTGACAATATACAGCATTGACGTACTCCTTTCCTGATTTGGAACCAGTCTGTTGTTCCATGTACAGTTCTAACTTTTTCTTCTTGACCTGCATACAGATATCTCAGGAGGCAGGTCAGGTGGTCTGGTATTCTCATCTCTTTTAGAATTTTCGACAGTTTGTTGTGATCTACACAGTCAAAGATTTTGGCATAGTCAATAAGGCAGATGTTTTTCTGGAACTCTCTTGCTTTTTCGACGATCCAATGGATGTTGGCAATTTGATCCCCACCTTTAGTTGACCTTTGTCATTCTTAGGCACAGTAGGCTCAGTACACATTTGCTGAATGAATGAATGAATCCTTCATTTGACAGATGGGAAAGCTGAGGCCCGAGGCAATATCTCTAGAGGAAAACAATAGAATGGGAAAGACTAGAGATCTCTTCAAGAAAACTGGAGTTACTGAAGGAATATTTCATGCAAAGATGAGCACAATAAAGGACAGAAATGGCAAGGACCTAACAGAAGCAGAAGAGATTAAGAAGAAGAGGCAGGAATACACAGACTGACTATACAAAACAGTTCTTAATGACTCTGATAACCATGATGGTGTGGTCACTCACCTAGAGCCAGACATCCTGGAGTGTGAAGTCAAGTGCCCTGCCCCCTTTCCTTTTGCGTCATTCCCACAGCCTGGTGCAGCATCTGATATGCAGCAAGACTTCAGGAAGAATTTCTTTTTCAGCGAATGAGTGACTCAGGACCCCGGAGCTCCTTTCCCAGTGGAGAGGTGACTGAACCCTGAGTCTGATGTCATGAAAACCTAACCTAGAATCAGGCTTGAGCTCTGTCCTTTCTTAACTGTATGACTTTTGCCAAATTATTCCTTTTTGGCCTGAACTTAGTTTTCTCTGTAAAAGGGGACAGTGTGGGCCATAATTCTTTGTCTGCCATTCTGAAATAAAAAGTTTTGATTTATAATGTTAAGTTTCTGGTATAAAGGAAAGTGATTTGGTCATATATTCTTTTCCATATTCTTTTCCACTATGGTTTATTATAGGATATTGAATATAGTTCCCTGTGGCATACAGTAGGACCTTGTTTCTCTATTTTATATACAGAAATTTGTATCTAATCCCAATCTCCCAATTCATTCCTTACCTAACCCTTTTTCTCTTTGGTAACCATACCTTTGTCTTCTATGAATCTGCTTCTGTTTGGTAAATAAGTTCATTCGTATCATATTTGAGATTCCACATGAGTGATATCACAGTATTTGTCTTTTTCTGTCTTCACTCAGTATGATACTCTCTAGGTCCATCCATATTGCTGTAAATTGAATTATGAAAAAACTTAAGTCCGTTGGTGGCAAAAATGAAACTAATCTGAATTTTTTAGGCAGCAAAGTTAGCCTTAAACTGTGGGGCTATTTATTCCACTCCATGTGAATATTCATGTCTCTTTACAGAATTAATGTGTTTCATTAAAGAGCTTAGGGAGGATTACATAACATACAGTAGGTGCACCATATTGCATGATATTATCTAAAACATGAAAAATGCTGAATTTGGAAACAGATCTGGCCCCAAAGATTTCCAATAAGGGGCTGAGGACTCTTAACACTGCCACTGAGGGATGGAGTGAAGGTTAAATGAGAACGCATTCTTAATAACGGTGTGAGCAATGGCCAGGCCCAGAATCAAAGAACAGAACGGGGTGGGATGGAGGTGGAAGGTGGAAAAGTGTGTGTGTGTGTGTTCACCCACAGAAGAGGCTGGAGCAGCTAGTTAGGGCAGATTCTTGGCTTGCAGGCTCAAGAGTTAAGCCTTAAACCAGAGGAAATAACTAGGAGTGGGGGTGGGGAAGGGCACAGGAGTAACCAAAAGATAATATGATTTTTAGATCTGGATGGACAAGCCTGGCGGCACGGAGAGCAACCAGGAGACTCCTAGGTGACCACGAGCCCAGGCAGAGATCAGCGTGGGTCCTTCATGCAGAGGATCTGGGAGGCAGGGAGAGCCAGGCTTCGTGACGCCGGGCAGCTGGTGAGGGTTTCGCCGCCTCAGACTTTCAGAATCAAGCGCCAGTCCCCGCAGCCCCATAATGGGAGGAATGGCCTAGAGGGAGGGAAAACCCCAAATCAACTCGCATTAAAGGCAAGCTGGTGTCGGGAAGCGCCTCTGAGTTGGGAACCAGGAAAACCAGGGGTTCAGTCTTTTTTCTCCAACTTTGAGTTGGTGGGGACTGTGCAACTGATTCCACTTCAACATGCCTGCAAAATGGCAACATCGATGATCTAGAGTGCTGGATGGAAATAATATACCATGTGTGAAAACGCTTTGGAACTGAAGCCCCAATCAGATCAGATCAGATCAGTCACTCAGTCGTGTCCGACTCTTTGCGACCCCATGAACCGCAGCACACCAGGCCACCCTATCCATCACCAGCTCTCGGAGGTCACTCAGACTCACATTCATCGAGTCAGTGATGCCATCCAGCCATCTCATCCTTTGTCGTCCCCTTCTCCTCCTGCCCTCAATCCCTCCCAGCATCAGAGTCTTCTCCAATGAGTCAACTCTTCGCATGAGGTGGCCAAAATACTGGAGTTTCAGCTTTAGCATCATTCCTTCCAAAGAAATCCCAGGGCTGATCTCCTTCAGAATGGACCGGTTGGATCTCCTTGCAGTCCAAGGGACTCTCAAGAGTCTTCTCCAACACCACAGTTCAAAAGCATCAATTCTTCGGCGCTCAGCCTTCTTCACAGTCCAGCTCTCACATCCATACATGACCACAGGAAAGACCATAGCCTTGACTAGATGAACCTTTGTTGGCAAAGTGATGTCTCTGCTTTTGAATATGCTATCTAGATTGGTCATAACTTTCCTTCCAAGGAGTAAGCGTCTTTTAATTTCATGGCTGCAGTCATCATCTGCAGTGATTTTGGAGCCCAGAAAAACAAAGTCTGACACTGTTTCCACTGTTTCTCCATCTATTTCCCATGTAGTGATGGGACCAGATGCCATGATCTTCATTTTCTGAATGTTGAGCTTTAAGCCAACTTTTTCGCTCTCCTCTTTCACTTTTATCAAGAGGCTTTTTAGTTCCTCTTCACTTTCTGCCATAAGGGTGGTGTCATCTGCCTATCTGAGGTTATTGATATTTCTCCCGGCAATCTTGATTCCAGCTTGTGTTTCTTCCAGTCCAGCATTTCTCATGATGTATTCTGCATATAAGTTAAATAAACATGGTGACAATATACAGCCTTGACGTACTCCTTTTCCTATTTGGAACCAGTCTGTTGTTCCATGCCCAGTTCTAACTGTTGCTTCTTGACCTGCATACAGATTTCTCAAGAGGCAGATCAGGTGGTCTGGTATTCCCATCTCTCTCAGAATTTTCCACAGTTTATTGTGATCTACACAGTCAAAGGCTTTGGCATAGTCAATAAAGCAGAAATAGATGTTTTTCTGGAACTCTCTTGCTTTTTCGATGATCCAGCGGATGTTGGCAATTTGATCTCTGGTTCCTCTGCCTTTTCTAGAACCAGCTTGAACATCAGGAAGTTCACGGTTCACATATTGCTGAAGCCTGGCTTGGAGAATTTTGAGCATTACTTTACTAGCGTGTGAGATGAGTGCAATTGTGCGGTAGTTTGAGCACTCTTTGGCATTGCCTTTCTTTGGGATTGGGATGAAAATTGACCTTTTCCAATCTTGTGGCCACTGTTGAGTTTTCCAAATTTGCTGGCATATTGAGTGCAGCACTTTCATAGCATCATCTTTCAGGATTTGGAATAGCTCCACTGGAATTCCATCACCTCCACTAGCTTGGTTCGTAGTGATGCTTTTTAAGGCCCACTTGACTTCACATTCCAGGATGTCTGGCTCTAGGTCAGTGATCACACCATCATGATTATCTGGGTCGTGAAGCTCTTTTTTGTACAGTTCTTCTGTGTATTCTTGCCATCTCTTCTTAATATCTTCTGCTTCCGTTAGGTCCATACCATTTCTGTCCTTTATCGAGCCCATTTTTGCATGAAATGTTCCTTTGGTATCTCTGATTTTCTTGAATAGATCCTTAGTCTTTCCCATTCTGTTGTTTTCCTCTATTTCTTTGCATTGATCGCTTAAGAAGGCTTTCTTATCTCTTCTTGCTATTCTTTGGAACTCTGCATTCAGATGTTTATATCTTTTCTTTTCTCCTTTGCTTTTCGCTTCTCTTCTTTTCACAGCTATTTGCAAGGCCTCCCCAGACAGCCATTTTGCTTTTTTGCATTTCTTTTCCATGGGGATGGTCTTGATCCCTGTCTCCTGTACAATGTCACGAACCTCAGTCCATAGTTCATCAGGCACTCTATCTATCAGATCTAGGCCCTTAAATCTATTTCTCACTTCCACTGTATAATCATAAGGGATTTGATTTAGGTCATACCTGAATGAAGAGGGGCTGAAAAGCCTCTTGATGAAAGTGAAAGTGGAGAGTGAAAAGGTTGGCTTAAAGCTCAACATTCAGAAAACGAAGATCATGGCATCTGGTCCCATCACTACATGGGAAATAGATGGGGAAACAGTGGAAACAGTGTCAGACTTTGTTTTTCTGGGCTCCAAAATCACTGCAGATGGTGACTGCAGCCATGAAATTAAAAGACGCTTACTCCTTGGAAGGAAAGTTATGACCAACCTAGATAGCATATTCAAAAGCAGAGACATTACTTTACCAACAAATGTTCGCCTAGTCAAGGCTCTGGTCTTTCCTGTGGTCATGTATGGATGTGAGAGCTGGACTGTGAAGAAGGCTGAGCGCCAAAGAATTGATGCTTTTGAAGTGTGGTGTTGGAGAAGACTCTTGAGAGTCCCTTGGACTGCAAGAAGATCCAACCAGTCCATTCTGAAGGAGATCAATCCTGGAATTTCTTTGGAAGGAATGATGCTAAAGCTGAAACTCCAGTATTTTGGCCACCTCATGCGAAGAGTTGACTCATTGGAGAAGACTCTGATGCTGGGAGGGATTGAGGGCAGGAGGAGAAGGGGACGACAGAGGATGAGATGGCTGGATGGCATCACTGACTTGATGGGTGTGAGTCTGGGTGACCTCCGGGAGCTGGTGATGGACAGGGAGGCCTGGCGTGCTGCGGTTCATGGGGTCGCGAAGAGTCAGACACGACTGAGCGACTGATCTGATCTGATCTGATCTGAATGGTCTAGTGGTTTTCCCTGCTACTGCTACTGCTAAGTCACTTCAGTCGTGTCCGACTCTGTGTGACCCCATAGACGGAAGCTCACCAGGCTCCCCTGCCCCTGGGATTCTCCAGGCAAGAACACTGGAGTGGGTTGCCATTTTCTTCTCCAATGCATGAAAGTGAAAAGTGAAAGTGAAGTCGCTCAGTCGTGTCGGACTCTTAGCGACCCCATGGACTGTAGCCTACCAGGCTCCTTCATCCATGGGATTTTCTAGGCAAAAGTACTGGGGTGGGGTGCCATTGCCTTCCCCGAGTGGTCAGTCACCTCTGGAATTGAATAACCCTATTGGGGCTTCAGCAAAAACAAGACCAGGAGCTGACTGTGGCTCAGACCATGAACTCCTTATTGCCAAATTCAGACTTAAATTGAAGACTTAAATTGAAGAAAGTGGTTTTCCCTACTTTCTTAAATTGAAGACTTAAATTGAAGAAAGTGGTTTTCCCTACTTTCTTCAATTTAAGTCTGAATTTGGCAATAAGGAGTTCATGGTCTGAGGCACAGCCAGCTCCTGGTCTTGTTTTTGCTGAAGTCCCAATCAGATCAGATCAGATCAGATCAGTCGCTCAGTCGTGTCCGACTCTTTGCGACCCCATGAACTGCAGCACGCCAGGCCTCCCTGTCCATCACCAGCTCCCGGAGGTCACTCAGACTCGCATCCATCGAGTCAGTGATGCCATCCAGCCATCTCATCCTCTGTCGTCCCCTTCTCCTCCTGCCCTCAATCCCTCCCAGCATCAGAGTCTTCTCCAATGAGTCAACTCTTCGCATGAGGTGGCCAAAATACTGGAGTTTCAGCTTTAGCATCATTCCTTCCAAAGAAATTCCAGGGCTGATCTCCTTCAGAATGAAGTCCCAATAGGGTTATTCAATTCCAGAGGTGACTGACCATTTTCCTTCACCGTAATAGCGCGTTTCAACGTGTCCTCAAAAGTTGGCTACTGTCCAACGCTGTAGGGAGATAGTATTTTGATTTTCCGCCGGCGCGTCCGAGAATTTTCACGAAGTGTGATCCCAGCCGCTCGCCGTAGGACCTCTAAGTCCCGCCTACCAAACTGACGCCCTGGTCGGAGCGCAAGCAAGGCGAGAACGAGCGTGCGCGGAAATGGAGTCCAATGCCCGCCTCGCGACCCGACGTCTGCCGCGGGTGCGCGCTCGTACGCCGGAAGGGGCGGAGCCAGACTAGGATTTATATATGTCGCGCGGTCAGCAGGCCGACCTCTACCGGCAGCTTCCGACGGCAAGATGGTATGTAGTGTCATGGAGGCTTCCTCTTTGTCGTGGTGGCATGGCTGAATCCGCGGCACATCCCCGCCATCTCGGTTCACCCGGCGCCGGGGTTCTGCTGTAATAGCACGGGGCACTCAGCGGAACCCGCGGTCAGGTCTATTTCCTGAAAACGTCCGGGACTTGAGGATGGTTTGGGGCCTGCCTATCGGCTGGCGAGAGGCCTTGGCTTGTGGGGCCTGGGCCCGACTGTTTTCAAACCATGGACTATTCCTGGATTTCGATCTCAGCATTCGAGATCCCAGTCGTGAGCCCTTGGGCAGGAGGACCTTGTGTGCGATTGTTTGGCTCTAGTGTTAAAGGTGCAGAAATCCAGGCCGGCAGGCTGGAGCGGGTATTCGGGGCAGGGGTTGTTGAGGCCTCATTCTGAAACGTCTGGGAAGGTTGGTACAACTCCTTTGGCCTCTAGAGTTGTCAGAAACCAGAAATGATGAACTTATTGACGGGCGGACAGAGACACTGTGCTGATTGTCATGTTCTGATTTGGCTCTGTCGAGTTCTAGTGGCCGCCATTTTCCATTTTGGCTCCCGTTGGGAGCATGGGGAATCTTTCAGTACCATTGTCCACCACTCAGCCCTTTGACAAGGAGTCCCTGGGCAAAATGACAATAATGATGATTAGAATCTTGAGTGTAAGGCTTGTTAAGCGATTCTTAATGCGACTCTCGGGTGTGTCTTTGTTTTCTTAAAGAGGAAAAGGGAGACGGTTCGTTTTTAAGTTACAAGGTGAGGGGTTGAGGTAAATGTTCAAGTCTGACTGAATAATGTCTTCTGGATGTGTGATTACGAAGAGTTAAACTTAATTCTGAATGTAGATATTTTGCCTGGGTTGCTGGCATGGAGTCATCATTGCTTGAAATCCTCCTAAAACCTAGGCCTCTGGGAACGAAGCTCCTCAGAAGGTGCTAATGTTCTTCTATTTCTCTCAGTCTCACAGGAAGTTCTCTGCTCCCAGGCACGGGTCCCTGGGCTTCCTGCCTCGGAAGCGCAGCAGCCGGCACCGTGGGAAGGTGAAGAGCTTCCCCAAGGATGACTCTTCCAAGCCCGTGCACCTCACTGCCTTTCTTGGCTACAAGGCTGGCATGACCCACATTGTGAGGGAGGTCGATAGGCCAGGGTCCAGTAAGTACATGCTGCATCTTTCTAGCTGATGGGAGAGCTGGCGTTGGTGGGAACTGACTAGGTGGGGCCAAGTAGTCAGAACGGAGCAGGCTTTGGGGAGATCAACAGAACCTCTGGACTTCAGAATGGAAATATATTTTAGGATTGATTAGTGCTCCAGAGTTGAGGTGACTGGCATTGTTTTAGGCGGAGGGGTGTAATGAAGTCGAGGAGCATGGTGAGTCAATTTGTTAAGAGCCAAAGAATAGAAGGGTTCCCCCGCCGGGTCAGTGGTAAAAGAACCTGCCTGCCAAGCAGGAGACCCCTGGGTCGGTAAGATCCCTGGAAAAGGAAATTGCAGCACATTGCAGTATTTTTTTCCTGGGAAATTGAAGTAGAAAAGGGACGAAGTAGACAACGTAGCACTGATTACTGAAACAGATAGCTTTAGACAGTTCAAATGGTTTCTAGGCTCTGGTGTTATATCTTACTATACTTAGTATTCTTGTATTCTGAAAGCAGTGAGGAATGTGTGTCTAGAGATGGTTGCAACAGACCAGAGCTGGAGCCGGACTTAGATGGTTGAGTAGGGTGCAGGTGGTTTTGATTGAGTTGAAAATACCTGCGCGCCAGTTGAACAGTCTGCAGTGAGGACAGGCCTGAGAGAGGTGCAGACTGCTGCAGACCCGTCCTGTGAAGCAGATTGCTGACCTGGAAGGGCGCGTGTAGGCACTCGCTAGTTCACTCAGCTTTGACCACCTACTTTATTTGCAGAGGTGAACAAGAAGGAAGTTGTGGAGGCTGTGACCATCGTGGAGACTCCGCCCATGGTGATTGTGGGCATCGTGGGCTATGTGGAAACACCCCGAGGCCTCCGTACCTTTAAGACCATCTTTGCTGAGCATATCAGTGATGAGTGCAAAAGGCGCTTCTACAAGAACTGGTAAGGGAGCCGCGGCTGGGCTCACCCTGGGCTGGGCTAGGGGAAAGGGCTGTATGCTTTGTAGGGCCTCAGCTCCGTAGCCGGCAGCAGGACAGCTGCTTGGGCAGAACAGTTCTCAGGAACAATGGGAGCAGCGTCCCGGGACATTTCCTTTGGTGTTGACCTCGGGTGCTGCCTCAGTTCAGCAATCCTTTTGGTTGCTGACTAGTATGGGGGTCTACTTAATAACTAACGCCCCCAGCCCACCCCAGGTGTGTGTGGTCTGGTTAATGGCTAACTTGGAGCAAGAATTTGTGTATCCGAATGTCGTGTCTCATTATTAACCTTGTGGACCTCTGCTCAGCTCCGCTCGGCTCTGCCCGATGAGCTCCATCCAGGCTCCGCTTGCCGGTGGAAAAGGCTCCTTAGAAGCCGGCAATGAGCCCTGTCCCCACACGGTGCCTGTGTGCCTCCCCCTCACTCATTGGAGGGCTGATGAAGGCTGGCACCTGGGCCCCCTCCCCAACTCTGCTCTGCTCCTGAAGGCATAAGTCTAAGAAGAAGGCCTTCACCAAATACTGCAAGAAGTGGCAGGACGTAGATGGCAAGAAGCAGCTTGAGAAGGACTTCAGCAGCATGAAGAAGTACTGTCAGGTCATCCGTGTCATTGCCCACACCCAGGTGAGTGCTGGCCAGGGTCAAGAGGAGGGTGACTACCCGCTGCTGCCCGTCTGAGGGCGACGGTGTACATGGTCACTGGTGGCTTTGGGGGGACTCTGTTACCTTCTGAATTGATTCTGTGCTCAGACTGGTTTTGTGCTAGACCTCATGGTTTTAGGGACAGTAAGATTTTCAGGTCCTTAAGTGTATTTTCCTGGTGGATGAGAGAGTGTTGAAAGCAACACAGTCCAGCCAAGGCCCTGCCTTGAGACCTGGGTTCCAGGGCCCAGAACATAAGGACACAGGGTGGCTTGAGGCACCCAGTGGCTCCACACAGGGTCTTTTGTTAACAGCAGAGGGCGCTGTGTCCCCAGTGGATCTTAATTAGATAAAACCATGCCTCGTTTTTAGGAAAACTAGTTGAAGGAATTGGTGAGTCATAACTCAGGTAGGTAGTCTAGTGCCTAACTGAAAATAGTGTTGAGAGGCTGACCTGAGTTTGCACTTCAGACCTGACTTGAGTTGAATTAGCTTTAGCTTTTAGTTTTCTGCGTTAGACTGGGTATAATCTAAGTTGTTAAACCTGTGTGTATACCTGTCATTTCTGAGTGAAGAGTAGTCGTGTGTGGTTAGTTGTGACCACGTTACCACAGAATGTGCTGTGTCCACTGAAGGTAGCTCAGTAGTATAGCACTGGGCAGCTTTTAAAAAGCTTTGTTTGGATTTTGGTCCTCATAGCTTATATTTGCAGTGTTATACTGCTCTTTTTAAAAGTGGCTTATTGGCAGTTAACAGCGTGCTGGATGGCTAGGGTAAACCAGAGCAGGTACCCCAAAGGCACTGGCCAAAAGGACCAGTCGGGAACAGGGAGCTGGTCGGTGGAAGGTTCTTGGTGTCTGGCCCGGCTTGAGGTCCTCTCACGCTGAATTCCCCTGTGCCTTTCTAGATGCGCCTGCTTCCTCTGCGCCAGAAGAAGGCCCACCTCATGGAGGTCCAGGTGAACGGAGGCACTGTGGCCGAGAAACTGGACTGGGCCCGCGAGAGGCTCGAGCAGCAGGTCCCTGTGAGCCAAGTGTTTGGCCAGGATGAGATGATTGATGTCATTGGGGTGACCAAGGGCAAAGGCTACAAAGGTGAGCTTTGCAGCTGCCCGAGGTGCTGTGGTTACCCCGGGAGAGCAGTGTTGGGCCCCGCTGTTGAGTGATGAGGCCCTGGAATGAGCACTGGGCACAGTGCCCGAGTCAGACTGCGGAAATGTTCCTCGCTGCCTTCCTTGTGAGAACACCTCTGGTCAGGTGGTTGGGTCAGTGTGTGGGATTGGGGTGAATGACTTTCAAACACTGCAAAACACTGGACTCGGGGCTTTGTGAATCCTCTTGGGTCCACATAATATTCTGGTACAGGGATGATTCTCTAAGACCTGATCTTGTTGCTGAAAAGGGTTATGTCTAAGCTGATAATCACTTTGGAGGGATGGAGGTATAGTAAGGGAGAGGATTGTTGCAGTCAGGTGTTGTATTTCTTTGGACAAAGTAGCACGAACTGAAGCTGGGCGTTCATTGCGCGAAAGGGCCAGTGGCATGCTGCTAGGCATCATGTTAACAGCCTGTGTCTCTTCCAGGTGTCACCAGCCGTTGGCACACCAAGAAGCTGCCCCGTAAGACCCACCGAGGGCTGCGCAAGGTTGCCTGTATTGGGGCGTGGCATCCTGCCCGGGTGGCCTTCTCTGTGGCTCGGGCTGGGCAGAAAGGCTACCATCACCGCACTGAGATCAACAAGAAGGTGAGGTGCACGTGGGGGCCCCGTGGAGACTTCAACCTTAGGGGAGCAGAGTGGCTCCGTTACTGGGGATTGTGTGGGGTTCTGGTCCTTGTCATCAGTCCACTGGGTGGAGCATCACGTGGACTTAGTTGCTCATGCCTAGTGGCACAGTTGTGACTCGTCAGTGTCCTGGTTTGTAAAGTGCCATCCTTGAAGGTGATTCTGGTCGGGTTGAGGATGGGGGCCTCGTTTATCCTCTTCTGTCCCGTGGTGTTGAAGAGGCCCCATCCCGTATCTACCTGGATGGTACTGTTTAGGCCCAGGCAGCTTTTCTTTGCTGCAAGCCTGGGACACCCCGTCACGAGGGTCAAGGTCATAACTGCTTTCCCAGAGTCCGTTGCAGGCTACCCTGCCCCCAAGTTGGGGAATCATTTGTTCCTAATGGCAGTCCTTGCCTCCAGTCAACTTGAGTCCCTGCCTTGTTTTCTTGTTAGTCAAATATTTATGCTCGTTTCTTCCTTCAGATCTACAAAATTGGTCAGGGCTACCTCATCAAGGACGGCAAACTGATCAAGAACAATGCCTCTACTGATTACGATCTGTCTGACAAGAGCATCAACCCTCTAGTGAGTAATGGGAGCTGTCCTTGCAAATCCTGTCTGGTCTGGCAGGGGATTTCCCTGAGTCCTAGGCCTCCCTTATGGGGTCAGGATCAGTTTTTACCTACAGTTTACTGGTCCCCTGGGCAGTATCTAGCCTTGGTGAGGACTGTTTGGTGCGGGATGGGGCCAGCTGTTCAGTGATGAGACCCTGGAATGAGCGCTGGGCACAGCGCCCGAGTCAGACTGCGGAAGTATTCCTCGCTGCCTTCCTTCTGAGAACAGCTCTGGTCAGGTGGCTGTCCTGGGCCCACCAGGACCAGGGTGTGGGTGTTGTCAGACCTGGCTACAGCCTCATGCTTGATCTGTGCTGACCCGATGACCTTGCTCCTTCCCAGGGTGGCTTTGTCCATTACGGTGAGGTGACCAATGACTTTGTCATGCTCAAAGGCTGCGTGGTGGGAACCAAGAAGCGAGTGCTCACTCTGCGCAAGGTGAGGCTGGGCGGGGAGTGCCGAGCTCCGTAGGGGACTTGGTTGGGAGGAAAAGCAGGAATCGCTACACCTAATTTTCTCTTGGGAGAAGATTCCCTGTCTGGCCTGGCCCAGATGTTGGTTGCTATGCTATGCTATGCTATGCTAAGTCACTTCAGTCGTGTCCGACTCTGTGTGACCCCATAGACGGCAGCCCACCAGGCTTCCCTGTCCCTGGGATTCTCCAGGCAAGAACACTGGAGTGGGTTGCCATTTCCTTCTCCGATGCATGAAAGTGAAAAGAGAAAGTGAAGTCACTCAGTCATGTCCGACCCCTAGCAACCCCATGGACTGCAGCCTACCAGGCTCCTCCATCCGTGGGATTCTCCAGGCAAGAGCACTGGAGTGGGGTGCCATTGCCTTGCCTATATATATATTTTCCTCATCTGTATCCTCCCCTCATCCCTCTAAGGTGAAGGGCTATGAACTAAGGTGGTACAGGGAAAGGCTTGGCTCTCTAACCCTCTCCTCTTGGCCCACAGTCCTTGCTGGTACAGACCAAACGGCGGGCCCTGGAGAAGATCGACCTCAAATTTATTGACACCACCTCCAAATTTGGTCATGGTCGCTTCCAGACTGTGGAGGAGAAGAAAGCCTTCATGGTAAGTACTTAGCTTGCTGCCCTCAGGCTGGGATGGGAGTGGCTTTCAGCTTCTGTCACCTGTCAGCCTGCCCATGTGGTGCTGATACTGAAGGTGCTTCTTTTGTGCCAGGCCAGGGGAGACCAGTCCAGAGTCTGGCCACTGGGGTTGGGAAAGTTGTGACTGCTGCCTTCTGCCTCTAACCTTGCTGCTTTTCTCTCCACAGGGACCACTTAAGAAGGACCGAATTGCAAAGGAAGAAGGGGCCTAATAGAACAGATTGTATAGCTGGTAGAATCTCAATAAAATTATTTTCCAGTGACATCTGCCTCTGACTTTGCTTTCTCAGTTTTGGCTGCTTCCCTTGGGCCCTTCATGCTCCCTGGGTCCTCCCAGCCAGCTCTTTGCCTTACCACGGTGGCCCCATACCTGGTGAAGATGGAAGCAAAAGTTGAGAACCAGCCAGCCTGGGGAGTGAGCTTTGTGTGAAATGTTTGTCATTGGGCAAAGCGTCTGGGTCGCTTGTGTGGCAGTGCAAGAGGCAGCGAGGATCTGGAGTCGTCGTCACCCACTGGCAGGGCAGAGACCCTGGCTCTGCTGAGTGTTCAACTACACGGTTTAGTCACTGATCACTGGAGGGATTCCAGTTGAGGCTTGCTGAGGTTCTTTCATAGTCATCAGCCAGGTTCTGGCTGTGGGAGACAATGGATGTCAAACAGAATCTGACCCCTTGGGGCTCAGAACACGAATTTGCTTTGTGGAAGGCACTGGTGATTAAAATCTACTTCATTGGAATGAGAATGTGGGTTGGTGGGGGCTGAGTACCTTGACCTGGCTCACCTGGCTGGTCGTGTTATTGAAACCCTGTTTGCATTCTGGTCTCTCTCTGGCCCCTGTGTTGTGCTGACCATTGTTGAGCATCTGGCATCTTGCAGGCCAGTCAGCAAACTCCTGGGAGATGGGGAGGGAAGCCAGGCGTGCTGCAGTACGTGGGGTTGCAGAGTCAGACGTACAGAAACTGAACAACAGGCTGTTGAGTAGCTTGGTTCCTGGCTCTCTGCACTGGCTTCTGGGGTCTCGCCCACCCTTTGGTGCAGTGAATCCCAGCATCTCATTTCCAATCCCAGCTGCCCACATCATCTGCCTATGTGGCATGTTTTGCCTTGGCCCCCACACCTCTGACATCCCTGCCCAGCATCTTGGCAGCCAGTGGGTTCCGGTATTCTCTGAGTCTTGGTTTTCTATTCTTTGGAGGAGTTGTAATGGGAAGATTGGCCCAGTGAGCATGTGTGCTCCACTGTGTCCACTGAGCCAGTGGACTGTGCAGCAGGCCAGGCTCCCCTGTGGCATTGTGCAGACAGGAGTCTGGGAGTGGGTTCCCGTTTCCTTCATGGGATCTCCCTGACCCAGGAATCTAACCCAAGGCACTGCGGGTTGTGTCAGGATTACTGGAGGTGGCCTGAGTTGAGCCTCTGGTTCTCAATAAACATGCCCCCCACCCTCACCCCAAGCAAGAACCCTTAAGCCTGGGGCCCCTCCCCACCATCTGTCTGCCCAGCTTTCCTGGAGTCCCTCCTGAACTGAGTTGGCCAGTGGGCCTCAAAGCCACCCTCTGCTAGTTTGCTACCCTTGTAGCACCCCGACCCAGGCCCTGACTGGCAGGAGCTGCACTCAAGGCTGGAGCCACCAGGGGGCGAGAGTGGGCAGCACCCAGTTGGGATAGCCTTGCAGGAGGGCTCTGGACTTTGCAGGGGGCTCAATTCCCTCCCCAACTAGGGTCCCTTCAGATACCCCATAGTCCCCGGAGTCAAGCCCACAGCCAGAGGGTCAGGACCTGCCCCAAGGCCAGCAGGCAGCTCTGGCAGAACCAGAGCATGGGAGCTGGGTTCCTGGTCTTGTCACTGCAGAAGCTCCTCTCCAGTCATGTCCTGGGAAAGGTGCTGAGATGGTTGAGGCCCCACCTCATCCCCTCACCCACCCCAGTTGCCCTTGGCCTCTGAGCCCGTAGGCCTCCACGGACTTATGTCAGCCCTGGAGCCTAGCTGCCCATCCAGCCCAAGTAGGAAAGGCTTTGCTGGTTTGAGATGTCTTGGCTGGGCCTCACTCCCTTTTAGGAATCCACCCAGGTGTAGAGGATGACTGGGGATGTGGGGTCCAGAGAACAGGCTGATGGCGTCCACACATGTATCCAATAGCAGAGACAGACCACACCCTCCTGGCCCCACACCTGTGCACAGAGAGACTTCAAGAGCAGCCTTGCCTGACAGACCCTGTCTGCCGACCATCCCCATATCCCCATCCTCCTTGTTTCTGCCCTACCCCTGTCCAGGGAGTGATCTTGGGCACCTCCCAGATCACAGATCTGAACCTCAACCTCAGCTGGTTGGAGACTGACACCTTGGCAGTGGTGGTTGTGGGACCTAGTGCAGAAGGTGGACCCAGTGGGTGCATAGAACGGCTGGAGCTGTGGTCAGAATAAGAATGTGGGCTTCCCAGGGGCAGAAGTAAGCCCGCCCACGTGTGTGGGATCAGCTTCCTTCTTACGAAACCCTGAGTGCCCACCAGGCACACAGGTGCTGGGGAAGCCGTGCTGAACTTAGAGGCCCAGCTCTTGAGCTTATCCTCTAGCTGGGGAGGGCAGACAGTAAACACTGGCAAACAGGACAGTTTTAGAAGTGACGAGGGACTTCCCTGGTGGTCCCAGTGGTTAAGACTCCGAGCTTCCACTGCAGGGGGTACAGATTCTATCCCTGGTAGGGGAAATAAGATCCTAGGCTGTGTCTCACAGCCTAAAAGAGTAAAAAAAAAAAAAAAAATAAAGCGTTGGTCTGCTAAGGTTTGTTATTTATTTATTTATTTATTTTCACCACTAAAAGGTTTATTATTTAGATAATAGAAGCAATGGATGCTTTGGCCCTGAATCAAGGCCAGCAGTTTGCAGAAGCTGTCAGTGTTAAGCAGGAACCTAAAGAAGTCTTTGTATGGTCTGTTGGCCTTTTCAGAACTTTGGAAATGAAATAGTCAAATGATTCAAAAGAAACATCTGAGTCATTGGTGATAGATGTGGGGTAATACTTACTTGTAGTTGATTTAATGCATTTGTTAGTTGATTCCAGAATTTAGAGATCCTGAGGCTTCCCAGGTAGCTCAGTGGTAAAGAATCTGCCTCCCAATGCAGGAGACATGGGTTCAATCCTTGGGTTGGGAGGATCCCCTGGAGGAAGAAATGGCAACCCACTCCAGTATTCTTGCCTGGAAAATCCCAGGGACAGAAGAGCCTGGCGGGCTACAGTCCATGGGGTCGCAAAGAGGCAGACAGAACTGAGCATACACACGGGATTTAACTTGTTTATTAGAATTAGGATACTGTTAAACCCAATTCCTACAAAAAGAATTGCTGTGAATCTAAAAACAGTAGGATGATTCTGAACTGTGCATGCTGTGCAGCTGCAGTCCATGGGATTCTCCAGGCAGGAATACTGGGCTGGATTGCCATTTCCTCCTCCAGGAGTTCTTTCCAACCCAGGAATCGGATCTGTGTCTCTTGTTTCTCCTGCATTGGCAGGCAGGTTCTTCACCACTGGGGCCACTTGGGAAGCCCCTCTAAACTGTGAGCTTCTTTTGAATATTATCATTTTGTAAGGTCAGGGCCCTGACTGGTATATTTTACTCTTCATTCAAATTGGAAACTTATTTTTACTATTGGGTTGTAAAATTTTTGAGCTGATTCTTGGATTATGAGGGGCTTCCCAAGTGGCACTAGTGGTAAAGAACTTGCCTGCCAATGCCAGAGACTTAAAGAGATATGGGTTCGATCCCTGGGTCGGGAAGATCCCCTGGAGGAGGACATGGCAACCCAGTCCAGTCTCCTTGCCTGGAGAATCCCATGGATGGAGGAGTCTGATGAGCTACCGTCCATAGGGTCGCAAAGAGTCAGACGTGACTGAAGCGACTTACACACACGCGCGCACACACACACACATGTTGAATAGTGAAAGGGCTGTATATTATAGACATTGATTGAGAATGTTACTTTCATAGTATATGCTTTTTGGCTGTGCCGTGCAGCTTGTGGGATCTTAGTTCTCTGATCAGGGATTGAACACAGGCCTTGGCAGTGAAAGCATGGAGTCTTAACCATTGGAGTGCCAGGGAACTCCCCTAAATGCACTTTTAAAAGAAGAAGAGGGAGGGGGTTCAGGATGGGAGACACATGTACACATGGCTGATTCATGTCAATGTATGGCAAAAACCACAACAATATTCTAAAGTAATTAGCCTTCAATTAAATAAATTAATTTTTAAAAAAGAAGTGCTAAATGCTGTAAAGAAATAAAACAGGAATCGAGAGACATGGGGCAGGGGAGGCCTTTCTGAAACCTGAGGGTGTATCGGATCCAACCTTATGGAGCTCTAAGGCGTGAACATGCCCCACTCAAAGAGACCAGTGGGCACATAGGCCCTGAGGTGGGAACGAGGCTTTGGGGCTCAGATCTGAGCTCTCAAAGGAAGCAACTCTCCAGGGGAAAGTCTGAGTGAGTGGGCATATAGTAGGTGCTCAATAAACATTCCCTGCGTCTGTGGGACTCATCAGTGCTTGGGTTCATCTGGGTGTCCCATATGGGGGTCCCCAGGCCTTTCCGTGGGCCCTCAGTGGGCGGGACAGCAGTCTGGGCCTCCTGAGATCCGTGTCTGTGCGTGTCACGGAGAGCGGTCTCCAAGTGCCCGGAGGTCTGTGTTTCCTGTCACCAGAACCCCATACAGGCCTCTCTGGAATCCTGCGGTGACAAAACAAGGAGCCTCATTCCATTCCTTCTGAAAAAAAGAATAAAGAAAATACTTGCTGGAAATTTCTGAGCAAGTGAGAACATGGAGATGGCAGAAGCCACCATCACCTTAAAAGGCAGAGCCAGAGACTTCGTGGAGCTCACCTGGAGACAGGCTTGGGGGTGGAGGTGCTCTTCCCCAATCCTTGTCCCTCAGTCCTCATCCCCCATCACTCCCAGCCCTGCCCCTGCCCCCCGGGTGCCTGGCCTTGGCTTCCAGCGACCTCACCCTTCTCCCATCGGCTCTCGGCACGCAGCGGCTTGTCTGAAGCTTCTGTGGGTCCCCCGCCCTCCTTACGACATCCTGCTGCTAGGCAGGCATTCAGGGTCTGCTGTCCCCTCCAGCTTCCTATGCCTTCCGGAATCCGGTCTCCTGGCTGCTCCCAGGAACCCCCAAAAGCTCTTCCTGTCCTTCCAGCAGAGGCTCCAAAGCCTGAGCTGGACCCCTGCGAGGAGGGAGGGTTAACATCTACGAGCCCAGGAATGAGAGATGTGGCATCCAGGATGCTTCCAGGCCCTATTAACACATTGTTGTTCAGCCGCTAAGTTGTGTCTGACTCTTCTGTGACCCCATGAACTGTTGCTGGCCAGGCTTCTCTATCCATGGAATTTCCCAGGCAAGAATATTGGAGTAGGTTGCCATTTCCTTCTCCAGGGATCTTCCTGACCCAGGGATTGAACTCACATCTCCTGCATTGGCATGCGGATTCTTTACCACTGAGCTACCAGGGAAGCCCCTATTAACATCAGAACTGTTAAATGTTGAATGACTGCCCGTGGCACCCATCAGCCCGCTGGACCCACAATGCTGCCCAGGGCCCAACTTCACCAACTCCTTGCCCTTGATAACCAGCACTCATGTTGACTTTGAAGGCCTCCAGAGGGTGGTGCCTGGGTTAGCAGGTGGTAGTAACTATGAATAATTTATACCTATCAGGCACTGTCCTATATACTTCATGTATATAAACTCAATACTCAGGCAAAGGAGAAAAGGTAAGATACATCCATCTGAATGCAGAGTTCCAAAGGAGAGATAACAAAGCCTTCCTAAGTGATCAATGCAAAGAAACAGAGGAAAACAATAGAAATGGGAAAGACTAGAGATCTCTTCAAGAAAATTAGAGATACCAAGGGAACATTTCATACAAAGATGGGCTCAATAAAGGACAGAAATGGCATGGACCTAACAGAAGCAGAAGATATTTAAGAAGTGATGGCAAGAATATACAGAAGAACTGTACAGAAAAAATCTTCATGACCCAAATAACCATGATGGTGTGATCACTCACCTAGAGCCAGACATCCTGGAGTGTGAAGTCAACTGGGCCTTAGGAAGCATCACTATGAACAAAGCTACAGGAGGTGATGGAATTCCAGCTCAGCTATTTCAGATCCTAAAAGATGATGCTGTGAAAGTGCTACATTCAATATACCAGCAAATTTGGGAAACTCAACAGTGGCTGCAGGCCAGGAGATGGTCAGTTTTCATTCCAATCCCGAAGAAAGGCAATGCCAAAGAATGTTCAAATTACCTCACAATTGCACTCATCTCACATGATAGCAAAGTAATGCTCAAAATTCTCCAAGTTAGGCTTCAAAAGTACGTGAACTGAGAACTTTCAGATGTTCAAGCTGGATTTAGAAAAGGCAGAGAAACCAGAGATAAAGTTGCCAGCATCCACTGGATCAAAGAAAAAGCAAGAGGGTTCCAGGAAAACATCTACTTCTGCTTCACTGACTACACTAAAGCCTTTGATGGTGTGGATCACAGTAAACTGTGGAAAATTCTTAAAGAGATGGGAATATCAGATCACCTGACCTGTCTCCTGAGAAGTCCGTATGCAGATCAAGAAGCAACAGTTAGAACCGGACGTGGAGCAATGGACTGGTTCCCAACTGGGAAGGGAGTACGTCAAGGCTGTATACTGTCACCCTGCTTATTTAACTTATATGCAGAGTACATCATGTGAAATGCCGGACTGGATGAAGCACAATCTGGAATCAAGATTGCTGGGAGAAATATCAGTAACCTCAGATACGCAGAGGACACCACCCTTATGGCAGAAAGTGAAGAGGAACTAAAGAGCCTCTTGATGTAAGTGAAAGAGAAGAGTAAAAAAGCTGGCTTAAAATTCAAAATTCAAAAAATGAAGATTGTTGCATCTGATCCCATCACTTCATGGCAAATAGATGGGGAAACAATGGAAATAGTGACAGACTTTACCTTTTTGGGCTCGAAAATCGCTGCAGATGGTGACTGCAGCCATGAAGTTAAAAGACGCTTGCTCCTTGGAAGAAAAGCTATGACCAACCTAGACAGCATATTAAAAAGCAGAGACATTATTTTATGGACAAAGGTCTGTCTAGTCAAAGCTATGGTTTTTCCAGTAGTCACGTATGGCTGTGAGAGTTGGACTATAAAGAAGGCTGAGCGCCGAAGAATTGATGCTTATGAAGTGTGGGGTTGGAGAAGATTCTTGCAAGCCCCTAGGACAGCAAAGAGGTCATACCAGTCAATCCTAAAGGAAATCAGTCCTGAATGTTAATTGGAAGGACCAATGCTGAAGCTGAAACTCCAATACTTTGGCCACCTGATGCAAAGAACTGACTCCTTGGAAAAGACCCTGATGCTGGGAAAGATTGAAGGTGGGAGAAGGAGGTGACAGAAGATGAGACGATTGGATGGCATCACTGACTCGATGGACATAAGTTTGAGCAAGTTCTGGAAGTTGGTGGTGGACAGGGAAGCCTGGTGTGCTGCAGTCCATGGGGTTGCAAAAAGTCATACACCGCTGAACGACTTAACTGAACAATACTCAGGATCACCCCTTGAGGCAGCTCTGATTATTACCCCATTTTATAAATAAACTGAGGCTCAGAGAGAGTGCGCAACTTGCCCGAGGGCACACAGTGTATAACTGGTGGGGTGGAATTTGAACCTGAGCATGTCTTCACCCTAATCCTATGGTATTAGGACCTGCAAAGCATATTTTGGCTCAAAGCAGAAGGAGTTGGTGCTTATTTGTTTTTTGTTGGTTTGTTTGGGCATTGCCATGTAGCCTGCAAGATCTTAGTTCCCTGACCAGGGTAGAACTCCTGTCCCTAGCAGTGGGGGGCATGCAGTCCTAACCACTGGATTGCCAGGAAAGTGCCCAAGGAGGCTTATTTGTTGAGTACCTACTGTGTGCCAAACCTTATGTTAGACCCTTTCAAAGCTACTTTATTTAATCTTTGCAACCACTATTCCCATTTCACAGATCAGGAAAATGGAGGCCCAGAGAGATTCAGAGACATCTTCCCAGGTCAGAGAGTTAGAATGTTCTCTGCCTGGCATCTTAGATGCTGTCTCCCTGGGTGATCATGACAGTCCTCTGAGCGTTGTGACGAGGTTCCTGGCGTCACTCCTGTTTTCACAGTGAGGACGTTGAGACCTGGGAGACTAAGTCAGAGCCCCTCACTCAGACCGGACTCTCAGCAGGGCTGACGCAGAGAGCCAGGTCCGGGCACCAGGAGGTTGGTGCTAACCACTTCACTACACTGCCCTCATCGAGCGGGGGCCTGGAGGCTCCCGGCGAGGAGCGAGAGAGGATGCCACATCCCAGCAGCCCCCGCAGCATCAACCACCCCTCGTAGATGCACGACTCCGGCCTCTGCTTGCTTGAGAGGTGGCGGGGTTGGGGGGCACCAGGGGGTGCTGCCCTCAGGACGGCCAGCACACTGGCGGGGGTGCCAGGTACCACAGTCGGCCCTCTCCTCTTGCCTGAGCCCCACAGCTGGCCTCCGGGTCACCGGGCTTCATGTGACTATGGAGAAGTGACCTCTTCCCGCCGCTCCCCGCCCTAGCCCCTCGCGGCCAGGCAGAGGAAAAGGGCTGTGAGAGAAGGCGCTAAAGATAGCTGACTGGCCAACTTCCCCATCTCCCTGACCACCACCTCGTCCCCCGCCACGGGCTCCTCCAAGCAGGCCCCCACCCCACAGCAGCTGCTCCCCAGAGCCTTGTCACCCAGCCTGGGGCATCACACAGGGACCCAGGCCGTGGTCCTAATGTGAAGGCTCCCCACCATCCAGGCGCTAGGCCGGGCAGGGATGTGACTTGTCCATTCTCGAAGTCCCTGCCCCCCTGCCCCCCACGCTGACAAGAGGGGAGCATTTTTATCACCCCCATTTTCTATGTGGGGAGCCTGAGCAGAAGGGGGCAGCAGCTCCCTGGAACACAGCAACCCATTCACACCCCAGTGCCCACAAGCACACTTCCACCCTGACACAGTCACCTGGTTCCATCCGACTGTGAACACACCAGCACGGCGACACGAAGGCCCATGGAGACAGCATGCCCTCTTGCTTCCTCAGGGTCAGCCGCTCACCTGAGCGCTCCAAGACGTGTTCCATCAAAGGCAGGGCCCTACCCTGCTCAAGAGCTTTCCATGACTCTCCGTAACACATTTCTTTGTGCATACAGCAAAAAAATGTATTAAGCACATCCTGAGCATCTGGCTGAGCACTGAAGAATTGATGCTTTTGAACTGTGGTGCTGGAGAAGACTCTTGAGAGCCCCTAGGACTGCAAGGAGATCAAACCTGTCAATCCTAAAGGAAATCAGCCCGGAATATTCATTGGAAGGACAGATGCGGAAACTGAAGCTCCAATACTTTGGCCACCTGAGGCGAAGAGCTGACTCACTGGAAGAGACCCTGATGGAGGAAGATTGAGGGCAGGAGGAGACGGCGGTGACAGAGGATGAGATGGTTGGATGGCATCACTGGCTCAATAGACATGAGTTTGAGCAAACTCCGGTAGATGGTGAAGGACAGGGAAACCTGGAGTTTTGCAGTCCATGGAGTCGCAAAGAGTTGGACACGACAGTGACTGGACAATAGCAGTGTATCAGGCACCTTGGTGTGACATTCAAAATGCATCACCACGTAGCCCCAGTCAACCTTCCAGCTCCTCGCAGGCTGGTGTGCCCTGGTCATGCGAGACCACCGGAATCATCCTGCCCAGGCCTTCTGGCTGTGCTGTGATGACCTCACAGGCTGAGTCAGGCTGGATCCCAGCTCAGCCCCTTCCAGCACAGAGACAGCCCCCGGAGACCACAGTGAGGATTCAGCGGGTCCTGTGTGGGACACGCCGCTGACCTGAGTCTTCACTCAATGTCCAATCCACACTCCCTATCAGTAAATACTGAATGTGTGGACAGAGCCCCAAGGAGGCAGTATTTAACTTCTGTTTCACAGACGACCAAACCATTTGCCATGAGAACCCAGTATCTGGGCCTCAGTTTCCTCATCTGAAAGAATGGGGGCTCAGGGCAGCCTGGGTTGGGTTTCTCAGGACCCTTTTAGCTCCAGGGCTGAGACAGTGAAAGCCAAAGACCAGCACAGAACAAGGAAAGAGAGAGTGAGAAAAAGGCAGGGAGAGAGATTCCACGGGCAGCATAGTCAGGGAAGCCTTCCTGAAAGAGGGAGGCTTGAGTTGAACTCTGAAAGCCGAGCAACACCCGGCCCAAGGCTAACCTGAATAGGAATGCGTGGTTCTGGAAGGGTAGGAAAGCACAGTGCAAAGGAATGAGTTTGTAACAGGGATTTCAGGCCCAGCAGGAAGCAAGTCGAGAGAGATTTGGGGGTAGCTGGTGGGAGGTCTCCCCTGAGACTGTCATTGCACCTCATCCCAGGAAGCCCACTTTTGCAGACCAGGTTGGAGTGGGTGGGAGTGGGGCCTCATGGGCTTGTGTATCTGTGTATCTGGAGCTTGCCACACATTGGCTCTCTTATATTTTATTTTTTATTTTTGGTGATGCACAGGCTTCTCTAGGGCTTCAGTTGCCCTGCAGCATGTGGGATCTTAGTTCCCCAACCAGGGATCAAACCTCTGTCCCCTGCAGTGGAAGGCAGATTCCTAACCTTTGGGCCACCAGGGAAGTCCCCTCTCTCTCTTTTTTAAAAAATATTTATTTATGTTTTTGTTGGCTGCGTCGGGTTTTAGTTGTGGTACGGGACTGCACTGTGGTGTGCGGGCTTCTCTCTAGTTGTGGCATGTGGGCTCAGTAATTGCAGGGCACGGGCTTAGCTGCCCTATGGCATGTGTGGTTTTTAGCTCCATCACCAGGACTGAACCCGAGTCCCCTGCCTTGGAAGATGGATTTTTAACCACTGGAGCCCCAGGGAATTCCCTGCATTGGCTCAGTTACTCGTCACATCTAGAGGGGCAGCCGGCACAGAGAGGAGAGCCAGTTCACAGACTAGGAATCCGGGCTTGACAACTGGGGTTCCTCTGCTCCCTTTTATCTAGAGGAGGGAAGGGAGAGGACGTTTTTCACAGAAGCAGGAGGCCCACCACTCAGAGCTTCTGCCAGGCTGTTCCCCCTGCCAGAATGTTTTCCCTCTGAAGCTCTCTCTGCTTCTCCTGCACCATCCGCACCAGCATTATCACTCCATTATTTTTGCTGCTCTTTGCTCCATGTCTGTCTTCCCGGCCACACGGCACCTCCCCGAGTCAGAGGCCAGTCTGTTCTGCTCATTCTGTGCCCTCTGTACACAGCACAGTGTACATAGCAGGTGTTCAACAGATACTTCTTGAAAGACCAACTGACCGAAGGCATGAATAAACAAGCTTAAGAATGAACAAAATGGTTTGTCCAAGGTCATCCAGGTAGTCAGGGAAGCGGGGCCCTGGGGGAACCCAGGGCTCCTGCCTCTTGCCTTCTGTCCGGTTTTCCAGCTTCTGTCTGGATGTCCTTGTGGAGGGTCCACACAGCAGCTGGAGTGACCCTGTTAGAACTCAAGTCAAGTTGCCTCCCTCCATATGGAGCTTCAGTTTTACAAGATGAAAAGTGACAGGGATGGGTGGTGGCTGCCAACTAGGTAAATGTATATCAGTATTTATTGATTTATGTCTTCAGCCGCACTGGATTTTAGTTGCGGCACGTGGGATCTAGTTCCCTGACCAGGGATCGAACCCTGGCCTCCTGCACTGGAAGCGTGGAGTCTTAGCCACTGGACCACCAGGGGAGTCCCATGAATATATTTCATACCACTGAACTGTGCACTTAAAAATGGTTATGGTGGTATGTTTCATCTTACTTGTATTTTAACACACACGCATGCACACACATGGCATCGTTCCTCTGCTCAGAACCCTGCATGTTTCCCATCAGTGCCCAGTCACTAGAGGAAAAGCCTGGGCCACCCTAGACACCCTACCACCCCGACCTCACCTCTCGCACTCTCCCCAGACTCATGCTCATCCACGGCCACACTGACCTCTCCATTCCTCTAACATGGCAGGCTCACTGCTGCCCCAGGACCTCTGCACTGGCTCTTTCCTCTTCCTAGAAGGCCTCTCCCTAGAAGTCTGCAGTGTGTTCGTTGCTCAGTCGTGTCCGACTATTTGCAACCCAATGGTCTGTCCTTGGAATTCTCCAGGCGAGAATATTGGAGTGGGTTGCCAGAGGGGATCTTCTTGACCCAGGGAGAGATGCTGCTTTCTCACCACAGACATCACCCTATTTACTGCTGCTGGAACCCGCTTCCCCAGTACTCTTGACCTGGTCCCCCCTCCACATCTTTCTCTCTTCTGCAGCCTGTCCCCTGATACTGAAACCAGAGAGAAAGGGGCAGGGCACAACATTTAAAAGAATGACATAGCCCGAGGACACAACGTAAACGGAGTAGAACCAAATATGTTCGCGATGGCAGATGAGCCAACTTCCGCTAGACCTTGAGCCTCAGAACACGCTCATTATAACACATCAGCAAGCTAAATACACACCCACAGGCACCACGACAGTCCCAAGGCCGAACATAAAGGTCAAAAAGGGAGCGTGACCCAATTCCTGGAAATTCCCCACCCCTTCCCCCCAAACAGCTGGAATACTCCTCCCATTCATTAGCCCATGAAATTACCCTCCCCTGTAAAAACTGACGACCCCCATGCCCGGGTGGTGCGTAGATAAATCTGCTTCTTACCTGTCAGTTTGTCTCATATTGAACTCCTTTTGTGACGAGACATTGAGAACCTGAGCTTCATGAAGTCCTGACTCCAAGAATGTGGTTTCAGTGAAAAGACTGGCTCAGGCCCCAAACTAAGCTCCACGGTTCCACTACCATCTGCAGAATGGGCTTACTCATCATTTTTACTGTTTGTAGTCCCCTCTCCTGTTCTCCAGGTTTCCAGAGAAGTTGGAAGTGCGTGGAAAGGGATGTGGTCTGGAGCGCGTGAGAGAGACAACTCCAAGAGGCCAGCAACTTCCTCAAAGCAAATTTAGGAAAAAGCTGAAGTGAAAAAGGCTTGGGCAGCTGAGGGTTTCCTGCAGGCGGTCCCAGGGGCTGGGGGCTTGTGTCCAAGTATGAGTGTGCATGTGTGTGACTGTTTTTCTGTGTGTGTGTTTCTCTGCACACAGGTACGTGGGTGGTGGGCAGAGGGGATCCTGAAATAAGTGCTCTGCCCTCTGTGGGCTGTAGGGGTTGAGCTCAGTGGTCTCGAGACTCCCCAGTGCTGCGGGCTCAGCGCTTCTGCCCCTCGCCTGCCCAGGGCGACATGACCTAACAGGACGGCACGTGGGCTCTGGAGCCGGATTCTCAGGGCCCCCATCTTAGCTCTGCTGCTGACTGTGTGACTTTGAGGAAGCCATTCAGCCACACTGGGCTTGGTCTCATCATCTGTAAAATGGGCGTGATCAGCCCAGAATCCGTTCCTAGGTTTGTTGCTGGGAGCTGATGAGCGAAGGCCTGTGAGAGGCTGGAACCAGACGTGGGGCCTCAGTAAAGACCCACAGTCCCCATTAGTCTAACACCCAGGTCGGGTGAGACCCAGCCCAGTCTCGGGGAGTGGGTGTCTCGGCAGAGGCCACCACTGGCAGGGCAGTGGGGATGCAGAGGGGAAGTCCAACGTGGTCCAGAGGAGACACTGGCCCCAGGCAGATGGTCTCACTGAGGCCTCAGAGATGAGGATGCTCTGGCCGGGGAAGGATGGGGATGTCAAGGAGGCTGCAGGGAAAGAAACGGCCTGGCAGAGGCCACCAGGAACTCAGTGAGACCCATGCTTGTGGGATCAGGGATGAGACTGAGTGCAGCCACAAAGCCCTAACGAGAGCCAAGCTGCCTAAGACTTTGTCCCTGGGCAGTAGGGAGCCATGGAGGTGTTTGAGCAGGAGCTTAGAGGCCTTTGCCCAAGGCTTCTGAAGAAAGTGCAAGTGTTAATCACTTAGTTTTGTCTGACTCTTTGCAACCCCATGGACTTTAGCCCACCAGGCTCCTTTGTCCATGGGATTTCCTAGGCACGAATACTGGAGTGGTTTGCCATGCCCTCCTCCAGGGGATCTTCCCACCCCAGAGATCGAACCCTGGGTCTCCTGTATTGCAGGCAGATTCTTTACCATCTGAGCCACCAGGGAAGCCCAAGGCTTCTTCTTCCAGGCTAATGAGGAGGCACTCTCCCAGCATAGGCTGAGAAGATGAGACATTTTTGTACACAATACTGAGACAGCAAGGCCTGAGTAATTACAGCATGCAGCTTAGTGGAGGAGTGAAGTCTTAAGCAGGCAGAGAAGCCCAGGGGAACATGATCTGGGAAGGCTTCCTGGAGGAAGATGCCCTGGAAGTGAGCCTTAGTGGAAGCCATAAGAGACTGCTGCAGTGAGCTGGGTGACTTTGGATGAACGGCTGCCTTCTCTGGTCTCAGATTCCAGGTGCCCTGCCAGGCTCGACCGAGGCCCCTCCTCTGTGGCTGTCTCAGCTCTGACATTCCGCGGTCAGGGAAGGGGACGACTGGAATCTGCCAGGGGCAGATTCTTGGTTTAGACAGAGAGCCCGCCTGCCTCGGTTTCCCCTCTGCATAGGGCTGGGGCGAGGCAGGGAGAATAATAATGCTTGATTGTCAAAATCTTGTATGCCTCGGGGGCCAGATGCCAGGGATTGTTTTCCATTCCTAGGAGGGTGGGCCCTTCCTGCCAGGAGAAAATTCCAAGTTCCTCCAGCTAGGGAGGGGGTAGACCCTGCCACCCCTGTGACCACACACCCGCCGCCCAAATCTGCGGCATCAAGGGCCTTCTTTCTCTTCTCCTCTCTGTTGGCAAAAGGAAGCCGCCCAGGGTGTGGAGGACAGGCCCTCAGCTCCTTCGATTTGCTCAGAAGCGCCCCCTCTCCCTTCCTGCCTTTGCTGTTCCAGGAGCAGGGAAACCTGCCCAAAGCAGGGGCCAGTGGAATGACCCCACAAAGGCCTGGCTTGGTCTGCTCCTGGTTGTTAGTCTGGGTGGTGGGAAGATTCCCTGGGCTGCGTCCTCTGGTATAATGTGCTTGTTGGTTGGGAATTTTCTGCTTAATCCGCCTGCCAATGCAGGAGACTCCAGCTTGATCCCTGGGTTGGGAAGATCTCCTGGAAAAGAGAGTGGCAACCCACTCCAGTATTCTTGCCTGGGAAATCCCACGGAGAGAGGAGCCTGGCGAGCAACAGTCCATGGGGTCACAAAAGAGATGACTAAACAACAACAGAGAGCTCTTGATCCCAAAACTCCACCATGGAAATCCACGTTTCTGTGGTCCTGAACTTTGGTTGCAAGAGATTGCATTTCTAAAATTATTTGGTTCAAAGAGTCTTGGGGGCCTGGAATAAAAATATTCCAATATCTGATGGTCCTGGAATTTTCTCATTGTGAGAACCCACGATTCTAGAATGTTCTAATTCCCAGTGTGGTCCTGGACGTCTGGATCCAGTTGCCTGTGGTTCTGTTGCCACACCTTGTGTCGAGGTTGCCCCAGGAGCTGGTGGTAGGGCAGGAGGAGCCACTGGGGAGGGGGCAGTGGGGGTGGCATGGTGGCAGGCCAGGTGTGCTGGTGTGGGTGTTGGCGGCAGCTCTTGCCGACAGCTGGGCAGGGGCCCCTGTCTGAGCTCATGGCACCTGGCCCTGACCCAGGACTGGGAGGGGACCCAGAAGAGGCCAGGCTGAGAACCTTCCAAACACTCCGGCACTTCCTTCCCTGGGACCCTGCTCCCATTGCCCGCTGAACTCACAGTGGCCAAGAGTGCTGGCCCATTGAGGGAACCCCCCTGCCCCCCATGAACAAGTCAGGGATTCTGGGCACAGCCTGGTCCCATTGAGGACAAGGCCAGTCCAAGACCTGTCCCCAGCTTCCTGCTTCCAGTCCAGGGCTCTTCCCATTTGGTCTCACGTTATGCATATCCTCAAAAACCCCTCTTCCTCCCGAGACATTTGGTACCTGGTCATAGACTCTCACCCCCACAACATCCTGGATCAGGAGTTTAGAGTTTGATACCCGGGGGGCCTCAATCTTCCCACCTGGGTCCTGGAGGAGGTGCGCCGTGTGCCCCTGGGGCCCTGACCACATCTGCTCTGACTGTCTGCTTCTTTGGCCCCTGGCCCTTCCTCAGACTCCCCTGTGCCCTCCTGGCTTCCGTGGGTAGGGCCTCCCCACCCTGCCCCACGGCCCCACTTGGCTCGCTCCCAGCAGGCTCGTGGGAGCTGGAATTTGGAGCGGTCCCTGGCGTGTGCGCGCTGCCTCCCGCCTGCCGGGGCACCTCCCCTGACTCGGGCCAGAAATTCCTCCAGCTTGCTCCCAACAAGCCCCCGGGGAAGGAGGAGTGGTGGGAAGGGGCAGGGAACAGGCTGGAAGTCAGGACTGAGTGGGGGTTGGTTGGGAGGGAGCCATGGTCTGGAGACACCCAAGGCACGACAGGCCTATGAGAGGAAGAAGAAGGGGAAGTGGGTTCTGACCACGTCCCACAGCCCTTGTCTCCAGTGCCATCGTGTACAGATGAGGATGGCCTTAGGGTCCTGCTGTGTCCTTCTCTGGTGCTGGGAAAGATTGAGGGCAGGAGGAGAAGGGGGCGACAGAGGATGAGATGGTTGGATGGCATCACCGACTCGATGGACATGAGTTTGAGGAGACTCCAGGAGATAGTGAAGATGGGGAGGCCTGGCGTGCTGCAGTCCATGGGGTCGCAAAGAGTCGGACATGACTGAGCGACTGAGCAGTAACAACAACAACATATACTTCTATGGATTCACTGATTCAAGCATTTAATGAGCACCTACTGTGTGCCCAGCGTTGCACTAGGTGCTGGGCTACACCTGTGAGTAGCTGGGCTACACCTGCCCACAGGGCACTTATATTCTGGGTGTGGACAGACGATGAGGGAAGACACATCTGAGTTGTACTCCCTCAACACCTGCTCCCCAGACTGTGAGTTCCTGGGGATCAGGACCATCCGACCTTGAAGCCTCTGGATCATTCTGAACTCAGCCCTCTTCCAGCACTCATGCCTCCCCTACCACCCTAACCCAACAAGGTGCTGGGGACTGTGGTCCTTGGCTGAGGATGTTGTCCCAGAGAACATCTGCCCCTCACTCCTATGTAACCTTGGGAGAGGTGTGGTCCTCTCCAGGCCTCAGGTTACCTATCTGTAAAGTGAGACACTGGGACCACCCGTGATGGGCCCACCTCCTCCACCCCGATGGCTTCTCACTCAGGTGTCCAAGGCACACGGGGGCCAGTCATCTTCCAGGGGCCTCCAGCTGCTGGGGAGGTTGGCCTCGGGGCTGGTGACGTATTTCCAGCTGCCTGCTCGGCCCCGCTTCAGCTTGCCTGGTCCTCCAGCTGTGTGGCCCAGAGCAGTGATGTCACTGCTGGGGAGACGGTGACCTCAGGTGGGGGTTACCCTGCCTCAGGCTCCTCTGGCTTGCTTCCTACAGGGAGCCTTCATGGGTTACTCTGCTGCTCTGAACACCTCTGAGCTAATCCAGACCCTCACTGTGGGCTAGACCCTCATCTGGGTGCCAGTCGAGCCACTCCAAGTCCTTCTGGCATGCCTAGAGGGCTGGGCAGTGGTCTCCCCAGCAGAGTGAGGAGTTTCTGTGAAACTCTAAGCTGCTGTGTGCTCTTGGGCCAGTAACTCTTCCTTGCTGAGCCTCCACTCCTCTCCTGAAACAGGAGTAAGTTTCCAAACTGGGTCCTTCAAGGCCCTTCCAGTGAGGAGCAGGTGGGAAGCCTGACCCACGGCAGGTGGCCCTGAATGAGCAGCAGAAAGGGATGGTTCCCTTGGTAGCAGGGCATCTCGAACATTCCCTACCCTCAGGCTTTAACGGCATTGCTGAGCTGAGCTGATGTCTAACCCAGTCCCGTGCTGAGCTGCCTGCTCCCCTCCCAAGGCCCCAAACAGAGCTCTAGACCCCCAAACCTGCTTCTTCCCGGCGGTCTTCAGCTCAGTAAAGGCATCATGCCCACCCAGTTGCTTAGGCCCAAACCCACCGGTCCCCCTTGCTGCCCACAGACAGTTACACAGGTGAATCTCACTCAGCGGGCAAGAAGCCAGGGCGTGGAAGGAGCATGGGCTGTGGCTGTATGTGTGTGAAAGTCAAGAGCAGGCAGATGTTACCCCTTGGGCAGGGACAGGGTACCAACCAGAGGGAGAATGAGGATGCTTCTGGAGGCCAGAAGAGATCTCGTCTTGATCTTGGAGCCAGTTTTGTGGGTAGGTTGAATTAAAAAAAAAAAAAAAACAAACTAATTATCAGTTTTGATCTTACTTCATGCAAGCATGCCTGCTAAGTTGCTTCAGTCGTGTCTGACTCTTTGCGACCCCATGGACTATAGCCCTTAGGATGGCGTGGATAAAGGTTCAGGGAGATGAGACCGGAAGGAAGTGAGGATAGAGGCCTGGGAGGACAGTGCGAGCAATGGACCTCAGAAGAGAGATAAGGACAGGGTCCTGATCCACCCTGCGGGGTTAAAAGAGGTCATTGTGAGGGGAGGGGCATTGGAGGTTGTCATTTTAGGGACATATATATATATATATATATTCCCAGGTGACTCAGTGGTAAAGGATCTGTCTGCCAATGCAAGAGATGCGCGGGTTTGATTCCTGGGTCAGGAAGATCCCCTGCAGTAGGAAACAACAACCCACCCTAGTATCCTTGCCTGAAAAATTTTGTGGACAGAAGCCTGGCAGGCACAGTCCACGGGGTTGCAAAGAGCTGGACATGACTGAGCATGCACGCACAACAACATATATGTATATTTAAATTGAATATTTATTTATTTATTTAGCTGCCTCAGGTCCCAGTTGCATCAGGTGGGATCTTTCTTTGTGGGGCACGAGCTCTCTAGTTGCAGCGCATGGGCTTGATTGCTCCACTGGGATTTTAGTTCCTCAACCAGAGGTTGAACCCACGTCCCCTTCGTTGCAAGACGGACTTGTAAGCCCTGGACCACTGGGGAGATTTCTCTCTGTGTATTTCGATCGTGCCACCCAGCATATGGGATCTTAGTGCCCCGATCAGGGATGGAACCCGAGCTCCCTGCCATGGAAGCGTGGAGTCTTAACCAGTGGACCCCCAGGGAAGTCCCTACTTGATTAAAAAAATTTTTTTTAAATTTGTTTGACTATGCTGCATCTTAGTTCCAGCACTTAGGATCTTCAATCTTCCTTTTGCACGCAGCATCTTCAGATGTCGCACGTGAACTCTTAGTTGCGGCACGTGGGACCTGGTTCTACCAGGGATGGAACCCGGGCCCCCTGCATTGGGAGCGCGGAGTCTTAGCCACCAAGCCACCAGGCAAGTCCTGAAGAGCACCTCTTATCTGACCCCATCTGCACCTGTTGTTTTCTCTTGAAGGGGTCCCTGTCTCCCCTAGGCCAGGGTTTCCCTGAGTCCTCACCCTGCATTGAAGCTTCCAGCTGTGCCTCCCCTGGGCGTGGGCTGGGGACATGTGTGCCAGTTGACTGAACAGTCTCTGACAGGCTGCCCAGCCTTTGTGTATCAGGCACACATCCTTGCCGTGGGGATTTGTTTGGACATTTCCCCCACTGGGTGCAGCTCAGAGCTGTTCTCGTAGGAAGAAGAGGGTGTGGGCTGGGACTCACGACCCGGGCTATATCTCATCACTGTGCCTGGGTGACTTTGGCAAACTCCTTCCTCCCCAGTCGGCTTCCCGGCCTATAAAATGGGGATATTCACACCCGGGCAGGGGTCGTCAAGGGCCAGTCCAGGGCTGGCCCACTGGAGGGGTGTCCAGCAGCCCAGGAGTGCAGGTATAAAGGACAGGAGGCGTTCTTAAGAAGCAGTAATTAACTAGGGAGTCCAGTGATTTGGATTTTGGCCTCTGTGACTTGGGGCAAGTCATGTCCCCTCTCTGATCCCTGCTTGGCTCCAAGATAGATAGTGTGGCTGCCTTTTGGGGCTGGGGACTGGGACAGGGGTGTTCCACTCCTAGAACCCCACCTGGCAATGGGAGGACGTGGGGCGGTGTTGGCGGCCGGGGGCAGCGGCTGCTCAAAGTGTCTGGGGCAGACAATGGCTCTGTGTGCAGGGGAGCGGGCGGGGCCGGGCGGGTGGCACAGTGGCTCCCCAGCAGGAATGTGCCCGCCTGTCTGGGAATGCAAGCATGTTGCTCCCCACATGGCCTGCTCCCTGATGGGGGCTCCCACCCTGCGACACTCGGTGTGTAGCCCAGAATGGCCAAGGAAGCAGAAGGCCAAGGGAGGCAGGCTAGGAATTCCTAGGTCCGCATCTCCTGCAAGGCAACCTCCTGGGCATTGGAAGAGTGAGGGAGAGGGGAAGCGGGGGAGCTTCTCCGTGCCATTGACTTGCTGGGTGACCTCGGACAAGTCCTTGTCTCCCTCTAGCCTCGTTTCCCCGTTTGTGCAGATGGTCTCTGATGGCCCTGTAGGGATTTCCTTGGTTAAAACATTTCTCGTGGCCCAGTCATGAGAATCCTGTCTCATTCTGCTCCGTGGAGTGAGGACTTGGTCTGTCTGGGTCACCACTCTGTCCCCAGGCCCAGAACAAAGCCTGGCTGTGGCTGTGCTCAGGAAACATTTGCTGAATGAAGCCGCGTTCATATTATTTGGATTATTTTCTGCTTGTTGCCCCCAGGCCCTTTCTCTGCTCATCTCATCCTGCCTTTCAGCTGCCCCATCCCGTGGGTTCTCGGGGCAGTGGGTTTCTGGCTCAGCAGATTCCAGTGTGTTTCAGCCAGTGGGAGGCGTTGGTGGGTGGGCAGGTGGGAAGATGGAGGAGGAGTATTTGTCCCCCGTTCCCCTCCTTGGTCGCAGCTGGGCCTGCCACAGCTGTAGTCCCTCTGTGTGTGGCCTGCGCCCTGCCTCCCCACTCACCAGCTTGCAGACCCTCAGGCCTCCTTGTACCTCCTAGGCTCTGGGGATGCTCACAACTCCTCGGACACTTTTCCAGGGGCTTTACATCTCATCTGCCCATAGCTCAGAGGGGTCCCTTTCCCAAGATTTCCTCTCCTAAAGCCCCATCTCTGTTTCCTGCCAGGACCTTGACATGTTCACTTGCTTGACCCTCCCAGCCACCAGGCCAGGTTGCTTCATGAGCCCCATTTTAAGATGAGAAAACTGAGGCCTGGAGAGGGTTTATGAATGACTCCGAGCCTTGTGGCCAGAGAATGCTAAGATTTGAACCCCTGTCTCTGTTATTCCAGCGTCTGAGGACTTTGGTCTTAGGCAACACGTTATTGTCAGCTTTCTAGATGATCATGGTAGTAAAAGCTCAGAATGCTCAGCTGGAATGGCCAGCAAGTAACAAAAGAAACAATCGTGTTCCCTGACTCTTACGCGAGCACAGCCTGGAGTCTCGGGCCCACTGCCCATTCAAGGCGTCCACTTCTCTCTTCTCCCTGGCTGGGTTGAGGAAAGGAGCTGTGTGGGCGAGGAGGCTTGCAGTCAGGGCCAGTGGAGTCCAGGGCTGGGCGCTTCCTCCAGCAGGGCTATCTCCAACCTGTAGCTAGGGTGGGACGGGAAAGGGGTGCAGACAGCCCCCTCCCAAGGGAACTCCCCGGCCGGTGAGTCCACGGACCAGACAGGCTCCTGCACTCCGGAGGTGGCTGAGGCTGTTGGATGACTTCATGGGCCTTTCCCACCCCTGAGTCACCCACACCTAACTCACTGGCCCCTGGGCACCTTTGGAGGAAAGGAGGCGGCTGGCTGGGCTGGCGGAGAGGGTGGGGCTCTATTACCTAACGGTGCAGGGCTAGATGGGGGAAAGGAGGAGGGCGTCCGCCCCTGGACACAGGGTGTTGCCTCTGTGTTGCCTCTGGTGCATCACACCATCCACTCAGGGGGTTCATCTAGAATCCCACCTTCCAGAGCAGGCTGGCCGGAACCGGCCACTTAAGAACTGTGGGTGCGGTTGCCTCAGTGCAAAGGAAGGAATATGTCCCTGTCTGTCTGCCTGCCTGCCTCCTGGCCTGTACTCTGCACAGGTGTGAATCAGCCCAGGTGAGGAAGCTGATTCACCCTCCCCATCTGGCCCTGGAGAAAGGGCCACTTTCTCTTCCCTGGGGGTTGGAATTGAACTTCAACTTCACTGTTTTATGAAGACAGTGACTCTGCCATGGGGAATGGGGGGAGGATTCAGGGCCAGGACTTAGAGTGTCAGACCGCTCGGAGAACGTCACGGGCACCTACTAAGCACCTGGCTTTTGACCTGGCTTTTGACATCCATTTGGCAGGCAGTATTTCAGAGAATCCTCAAACCAGCCTGCTGGCCATATCCTCATTTTGGCAGGTGAAGAAAGTGAGGCTCTGGGGTTGGGAGAGTGATCCACTTAAAGTCACACTGCCCAGGTAGGTGCCTGTGGGTGGTGGAGATCTGACCTAAGTCCAAGATTCCAGGGTTTTTTTTTGGGGGGGCGGTATTGACTTGGGGGTATGCAGGGGGTGTGGGTGGGCTCTTAGTTCCCTGACCAAGAAGTCCCTAGCCTAGGGGACTTGTCCTTGGAGGAACCCTCTTGCCCCAGGTAAGGCCGGGAGGGGCAGAGGCAGAGAGGGGAGGGGGATTCAGAGCCAGCCTCCTTTTCGCACCCCCACCCGTGTCACCCAGTCCAGGGGTCGCCTGGGAAGGGCTGAGCTCCTCCTCCTCCTCTGTTCTGCTGTCGTTAACCTTTAAACAGTCTGATGGTTAATTAATTACCAAGACTCAGAGGGGCTCAGTCTAGTGCACTGGGTGCCTGTGACCCAGGATCCCTCTCCCAGCCCCGAGGTGACCAGGGAGACACACAGGCAGGGCCCGCCCAAGTCCCAGAGACAGTCAGAGGTCACTCTCACTGCTATCGGGAATCCTGCTCGGTCCCCGGCCGAGGGTACAGCACAGCCAGCCGTCAGCAGCAGGGCAGGGCAGGGGCTGTCAGAAGGAGGACAGAACCGAGAGGCCAGGCAGGACAAGAAGGGCTGCTGCGCCCCGTCCTGGCTTCTGTTTCATGGGTCTGTTTGACCCCCGGCGTGCCCTGGGAGCTGGGTGTCATAGGTGCCCACCTCCGCGCCAGCTCTGAGGGCCCTCTGAGCCCAATCAGGTTCTGCTGACTGGACGGGACGGGCCCAGCTGGGTTCTGACCCCCTCTGACCCTTCTCTGGGCTGAACCTCAGTTTCCCTAGCCTACCTCGCTGCCCAGCTTGCCTCACAGGATCACCTGGAAAGAATGACCCTCCAGTGGAAACGCTGGGGGCCGCAGCTGGTGGGTGTGGAGAGTGGCAGGCAGGTCCTTGCTGAGACAGGACGGAACACATGATTCCTAACTCAAGGGCTGACCTTGGCCTAATCTTTTCTCCTTTTCCAGCCTCGGTTTCCCCATGTATAAAATGAGGGGTCACATCAGTGAATGCCCAGGACCCTGGGGGGACTTTTAATGGGTGAATGAATGGGTCGTTGGTGCTATTCGGAGCCCCAAGCCCACCACTCCCCTCCCAGCCCCCGCCATGTACTGGGTGCTCAGCTCATCCTCCCGGGGAGGTGCTGGGCTGTGAACACCAGCAGCCATCTCTCCAGTAACACGGGAGGCTCCTGATCTGGTCATCTGAGGACCCCTGGCGACTGTCAGCTTCGTCGGCCAGGGCCGGTGTGGGAGAGCTCAGTCCTGCCCATGGTGACAATTTACCTCATTGCTGAGGAGACTGGGCCTCCCAGGAAACCTGAGACGTTGACCCTGGGAGGCAAGGGATCTTGGAATACATCCGGTCTTCTGGGATTTTAGAATTGTTTTAAATTAAAATGAAATATGGGACTTCCCTGGCAGTCCGGTGGTTACGACGCCACACTTTCACTGCAGGTGGCATGGGTTCGATCATTAATTGGGAAACTAAGACCCCACAAGCTGCATGGCAGGGCCAAAAAAGAAAAACAACTAAAATGCAATAATACAAGTAAAATCAAAATCCATAAAGACACCTTCCATGTAGGAAGGCACATTCACCTGCCCACCTGCAGGGCTTGAATAGTGTCCCCCAGATTCATGTCTACCCAGAACCTCAAATTGTGATCTTATTTGGAATAAGGGGTTTTTTTTTGTTTTTGTTTTTTTGTTTTTTTTCAGATGCAATTAGAATAAGGATCTCAAAACAAGATCATCCTGGAATTGGGCAGGTCCTAAATCCAAGGACAATGTCCTTATAAGAGAACTGCTGCTGCTGCTAGGTCACTTCAGTCGTGTCCGACTCTGTGTGACCCCATAGACGGCAGCCCACCAGGCTTTCCCGTCCCTGGGATTCTCCAGGCAAGAACACTGGAGTGGGTTGCCATTTCCTTCTCCAATGCATGAAAGTGAAAAGTGAAAATGAAGTCGCTCAGTCGTGTCCGACTCTAGCGACCCCATGGACTGCAGCCTACCAGGCTCCTCCGTCCATGGGATTTTCTTGGCAAAAGTACTGGAGTGGGGTGCCATAAGAGAAAGGAGAGGGATTTGAAAACGGAAACATGGAGAAAGGAACCAGGGACAGAGGGAGATGCAGCAGAGATGGGAGTGATGTGGCCACAAGTCCAGGGTGGCGGGAGCCACCAGCAGCTGCGGGAGGGCAGGAAGGATTCTGCCCTAAGACTTTGGAGGGAGCCGGGCTCTCATGACACCTTGCTTTCGGACTTCCAGCCTCTGGAACTACGAGAATAAATGTCTCTTGCTTTTAGCCACTTAGTCTGTGGTTGTTTGTTACAGCAGTCCCAGGAAACCATGGCAGACTCATCCCAGAGCCCTTCCCCGTCCCCTGTCTGTCCCTCCATGGCTTCTCTTTGCTCCCCATGCAGAACTAACTTGTACACGAGACTGTGCTTTTCAAATAGACACACAGCCCACATCATGTCCTGTAAGTGGCTGTCACCCCTGTCCACTGTGGCTGGGGAGGGCTCCAGGTTCTTACTCCTGCAGCTGACTTCATCATTTCTAGTATCTGCAGGTAGTCCGCCCCGGGATTCTACACGGCTCATTTAACAAACCCTTGCGGATGGATGTGCAGGTGGCGTCCATCTTTCCTTCATGTGCGCAGTGCCACCATGGGCATCTTTGCACTGTCTCTTTTGCAGATGGCGTCCATCTTTCCTCTGTGTGTGCAGTGTCACCATGGGCATCTTTGCACTGTCTCTTCTGCACCTGCCTGATGATTTCTGGGGCACAGAAGATCCCTCAGAAGAAAAATTCCTGAATCAAAGGGTAAGCCTGTGTACAATTCTATTGGTTTTGTCAAATTGAGTTAAAATGTGTTAGAAACTTAGATATCTGAGGAGAGAAGCAATGGACATAGACTTTTGGGGTTTATCGTGTTGGATACTTCCAACCCCAGAATCGTGAGGAAGAGAGGGAGAAGGGTCCTTGGAAAAGACGTCTATGCTGGAGTCTCACTTGGGGTGACTCAGGAGTGACCACTCTGAGTCCCTCTGGGGTGAGCAAGAAGGAAGCAGAGGAGATAGGACCGGGGGTGGGGTGGGCCCTGGGAAAGCCCAGGCAGGAGCAAGGCACCTCCCCAGCCTGGGCACCCGGCTCCTCTGCCCCATTGAGGCTGCCCCTTTCCAGCCGGGGTGCAGAGCCAGCTGGGTCTCTGTGGCCACGCACACTGGTCCCCCTGTGCGTGGCACTGAAGGAGCCATGAATGATGGGCAGGGTGGGGACGGGGGAAATGGGGCCACCCGCTCTAGCACTGATCTGCTAGCTGTGGCTGGGGGGCTGGGCTCTGGGGCAGGGCTCAGGGGATCTGGGATAGACAGTAGTTGCCCGCCTTGGGGCCACCTCTGTCTTCAATTTGGTGGATTTAGAAGATGCCCTGCCCCTTGGTATCTGACAGTCTTCTTACAGAGAGGTGGGGGGAGGTGTCTGTGTTCCTTTACCTTAAATCTGGGTTCTGGGGATGCTTGGGCAAAATGATGGAAGTGATGCTGTGTCAGACCCAGGCTGTAAGAAATGGCAGCTTCCACTACCCATAACCCGGGTTGCTCACGCTTGGAACTCAACCACCATGCTGTGACAAAGCCCACCAGCTCCATGGAAGGGCCACGTGGAGGGGAACAGAGGCCCTCACCCCCACAGAGCTAATGGATCCTCCAGTCCCCTGTCGAGTTGCCCCAGCTGATGCCTCCCGGAGCAAAACTGTGCCTTCCCCGATGAGCTCTGCTGAACTTGCAGATCTGCTTGCTCTTGTTTCAAGCCATCAAATTTGGGGGTCATTTGTTACACAGTGACAGCTAACTGAGACACCCCTACAGCCAAGAAAATCAGCACCAGTGCCTGAACACAGGCTTTGGGGTCAATCCCACCAGTCTTACCCCAAGATCTCTTTCAGCCTCTGTGTCTGCCTCTGCAAACAGTGGTTGTAATAGCACTTGCCTTGAGGGCGCTGAGACGGTGGAATGAGATGAGGGGTGGAGGGGCTGGCAGAGTGTGAGCCACGGTGCGAGGCAGCTTCTATGGCTGTTGCCCATTACTGTTACTTTCGTAGGCACTAGAAAATGACCCACTCCAGGCTTCATAAAATAGTCAGATCCTTCACTGATCATTCCTTCGGGGGCCTCCTCCTCCAGGAAGCCTTCCCTGACCATCCCAGGCTGAGCTGCTATCATCTTTGTGCACCTACAGCCCCCTGTTTTCTTCCCACCATGACGTGGGTCCCACTGTGTGGTCATGGCCTGTTTATAGCTGCCAGGCTGGGAGCTCCTCAAGGGCATCAACAGAAGGGCTGGCAAGGGGTTGAAGAGCCCCATGGGAAGACGGTATGTGTGCACACAGGTGCGGGCCCTGGAGCTGCTTGCTGCGGCTGCATGGCCCTCAGCCAGCCTGTGCACCCTGAGTGTGCCCTTGTGTGAGTCTTGCGTGCGAGGCCTCTGAGTATTTTGGCCGGGTTGTGCTCACGAGGATCCATGTACGCATATCTGTAGGTATACGTGGCGTGGGTATGTCTCAGTGCTTGTGCCCTGTGTGCACGCCTCTGTGCACAAGCATGTTTGTGTACATGTGCCCGTGGAGGGGCATGAGTGCCAAGTACACTGGTGTGTCCATGTGTGCGGGCGCGTGCTCCCGGGGGCAGGCTGCGGCAGTGAAAACCCTCCCTGTAGCAGCTGCTACATCCGGGTCTCACCATTCCTCATTTGGGAACTAAAAATAGCCCAGGCCCAGCCCTGTCCCAGCGGGCTGGGGGCTGATGGGCAGCCCCACCGGACACCCTAGCCAGGCTACTGCCCTCCCCCGTTCTTGGGCCACTGCCCCGCCTGCCAGTCCCTGCTTTGGGCTCCCATGAGCTCAGGCATGCCCTGTGCGGCCAGGGCAGTGAGGGGGTGGGGAGGTGCAGAGGCCCTGCCCACGTCCAGGCTCTGGACGCAAGCAAGGCCTGATAAGGTCAAGCATGGTGTGGGGTCCGCCCCTCCCTCAGCCAAGGCCAGCCGGGTGGATATGAGTCAGCACAGGGGGAACTGGGCAGCCCAGGCCTGACCACTGACTGGTGACGGGGAAGGCCCCCTGGGGTGGGCTCACCTCCCTGGACAGGGCAGGAACTGGCTAGAAGGAATCACCTGCTGGTGTTGGCCAAGCCCTGACCTCATTCTCCACCTTGAGGAACCCGACCTCCACTTCCGCCCAGAAAGCCCCACTCAGGGCCTTCCTGCTCTCGTCTGGTCATTCCCTGGGCCTCCTGAGGGCTGCTCTGCCCCACAGCCTTCCATGTGCCCCTTTCTCTGGAAGTCCTTACTGACCCCCAGGCTGGCCTCGGCCCTCCCCTGGGCTCCCAGCTCCCTCTCTGAGTTCCTCACTCTCAGAGTCAAGCCTATTTATTTGTCTCTGGAGTCTGAGCTTCTAAGGCCCGGGAAGCCTCTTTTCCATCTGTGTTCATATGTGGACCCCCACTTCTTCCCTTCATAGCCTAGGACGTGTCATTCTATCCTCCTCCACAGGGGAGGAAGCTGAGACCTGGCAAGGAAGTGACTGGCCCAAAGTCCCCATTTGCTGTGTGACTTTAGGCTGATGGCACAACCTTTCTGGTCTCCTTATCGGAGGAATCATTGGGACTCTAGCCTCTTGATGATGCTGTGTTGTCTAAGGGGACACTATGAATTCTTGAGGTATCCTGCCTACAAATCCCACCCTGGACAGGCTGCATTGGGGGGTCCCAGACACAGGCTCCACTGGGGTCTGTGTAGCCCCCAGCTAGATCGGCGGTTCAGGGGTGGAAATGCTTCTGGTTGGAATCCAGATGGTTTCCAGACCTGGGGTTGAGCCATTCCCGGAAGGAAACCAGCCGCTCTGAGCCCAGCTTGATGGGCAGGAGCATGAGGGTGTGGTTGGGGGCCCGGAACTGCCCTTGTAACTTTCAGGAAGGAGTCTGAAGGGCGCCAAGGGTCTAGGGCCTGGGTTGGGCCAAGAAGACCTCAGACGGTGGATCTTCAGTGGACAAAGGGAAAGGGAGGAGCAGGGACGCCGTGGGAACCTGGGCTCTGAGCTCTGAGCCACCTTCCACAACTTCTGGTCTTGCAGCTCAGTTTCCTCATCTGTAAAATGGGGTCATAATAGCTCACCTCCCAGAGTTTTTGTGAGGACTGAAAGGCTCGCATGCTCAGGGCCTGGACACATATAGCAGGCCTCAGCAGGGTAGCTCTCCTTTTCCATCCTCTCTAGCTCCCAGGGAGCTTGGCCCCGACCACAGGACACCTGCAAATCCCCCTCCACGCTCCAGGTTCAGAGAGTGACAGGAGGGAAAGAAGAGGGGACAATGGAAACAAATAAAGAAATGATTCACTTGCTGAAGGCTGCTGCTCACGTGTCCAACAATTAAAATACATCACAGGAGCGGAGTGAACAGCTCCCACTCCATTCCCTAGTCCAGTTTCTGGAGTCTTCCAAGGATGACCTAGGCAGATACACGTCAAGAAATGTTCACATGCTTTCCTCTGCCTTAAACACACGCCCATCGGTGGCCTGGCTCTTCCTCTCCTGCACCTTGGCGAGTGGCTCCATAGGCCCCTTGCAGAGCTTCCTCGTTCTTTTCTTGCGGCCCTGCCTGCGGGTGTTCCAGCACTTGTTCAACCAGACCACAGATGGAAGCTGGTCTGCTTTCCCTTTCTCTCTTTCCTCCTCTCTTTCTTTTTTCCTCCTTTCTTTCTCTCTTTATTCCTGTCTCTTTTCCCTCCCTCCCTTCTCTCTCTCTCTCAGCAAGGGGACAGTAGAATGGAAGTGTTTTCCTTCGGGAATCGCGGACGGGAGACGTGGGCTTGAGTGTGACCTCTGATTCCCATCCCTCAGGGGGTCTCATCCATCTCGCTTGCCCTCCTTCAGCCTCAGTTTCCTCCTCTGTCAAGGGGTGGTTGCTTCCATCAGTGAGACAGCATCACTAACTGGTGGCCCACAGGCTGCATCTGTTTATGGACTGTTTTGCTCCCCTCAATTTTGCCCAGATCTAGAGATTTCACATTAAACACAGATACCTGGCTTCTCTTGAAAAACAAGACGTCTGGCAAAGGCTGCCTATAGTCAAGTAGCAGCAGCCCCTTTGAACAGGCGGGGAGCTCCCTTAGCCGGCATGGCTCGCTGACCTTTCTGCCTGCTCCACAAGCAGGTTTCTGATGTTGGGGTTAGAGTCCTGCAAACATGGTGGGGGCTTTGTGAGCTCCCCGAGGGCACGGTCTTCAGTGCCCAGCACGGGGCTCCAGCTTTACCTCTTGCCAGCTTCTCAGGCTGTCTGGGACTTTGTAGCCAGAGCCGTGAGCAATCTAGGCCTGAGGGCCCAGGCCTTGTGCGGGAGGCTCCAGAGCGTCTCCCCTACCAGAAGGGAAGCGGAAGCGCCGGCACCACGTCTGTCCGGGATGGGCTCCAGGCTCCAAGCCAGGCGGCTGTGTCCTGGGAGGCGGCAGCTGAGGCTTCTTCCCTAGGCTGGAGCCGGAAGCTAGGCTACGGGCACCTGGAGTTCCCATCTCCTGGTCCCCAGGATGTGGGTTCCTGCGCACAACCTCCCACAACTTCCTCTTCCCCACCTACATTTGGCAGTCACATCCTGTAGGGGTGGGCCAGGCCTGAAGGAGAGGCAAGGACAAGGGTGGAGTCCCAGTGGGACCTTCGGGGGATCCTTTCTCAGGGGCAGTTGAGATCTCTTCTTGGCCACAGGGTACCTTGGAACACAGTTTGAGAACCACTGGTGGAGCCCTATAGACAGATGGGAAAACAGGCCTGGAGAGGAGAAGGGTGGAAGGGCCAGAGCCAGGGAAGCCCTTGCTGTCCCCCTTTTTCCCAAAGTCCACTACAGACCCAGGCACATGAAAATGTAGCTAATGGTGCCCTAACCCACCTTCCCGGGAAAGGCTGCCCTGACAATGTCTTCCCAGCACACACACACACACACACACCAAGTGGCCGCTTCGTGGGGTTGTAAAGAGCAAAAGAGATGATCATGCAGGGAACAAAGCTGCCAATACTAGCTGCTACCACCTGTGAGTCTAACCAGATGCTGGACAGGCAAGCTTGAGTATCTCATTTGTTAAATAGCTTTATTGAGATATAATTTACATACCATAAAGTTCACCCATTTAAAGTGTGTGGTTCAGTGGTTTTTAGTATATTTACATAGTTGTGCAAACATCACCATAATCTAATTTTAGGATTGCCCCGCAGAGCAAACTGATACCCATCAGCAGTCACTCCCCGTACCCTTTGCTCCAGCCCCAGAACCACCACTCTAGTCTCCATGGATTTGCCTACTCTGCACACTTTATACAAATGGAATCATACAACATGCGGTCTTTTGTAACTGACTTCTCTCACTTAGCATCATGTTGTTGCGTGTATCAGTACTTTGTTCTTTTTCATGGCTGAAGAATATTCCATTATATGGATGTGTTCCTTTTGGCTCATCCATTCATTCACGGATGGACATTGAGCTTGCTTCCACTTTTTGGCTGTGAGGAAGACCACAGCTACCACCATTCCTGGACAAGTCTTTGTTATGGACATGTTTTCATTTCCCTTGGCTGTATACTGAGGTGGGGAGTTTCGGTCTCAAATGGTAACTCTTAGTTCAACATTTCAAGGGGCTGTTCAACTGTTTCTAAAGTGGCTGAATCATTTTACACTCCCACCAGTGATGTATGAGAGCTTCATTTCTCTATATCTTCACCAACACTTTTTCCCCATCTGCCTTCGATTATAGCCATCCTTATGGGAGTGACATTTTAATTTTTATTTCTTTAACCACTAATCATGGTCATCTTTTCATGTGCTTATTAAGATATGTTTTGGGAAGAAATGTCTTTTCAAATGACAGCATCTCATTTAATCCTCACAAAAATGTCATGAGATCTGTACTATTATTGTCAGCTCCTTGATGTCAGAGGAAAACTGAGGTTCAGAGGAACTCATGGGAGATGGTGGGGCTAAGGCTGTGAGCCCTGGGCCCTTTGCTGGGACACCACGTCTGGGGAGGAGAGCCTTGTGCAGCTCAGAGTCATGGAAATGGAGGGCACAGAGGATGAGGGCAATAAGGAGGCCTGAGGAGCCCCCTGGGACTTCAGGCTCAAAGAAATGAGCACTGGGACTTCCCTGGCGGTCCAGTGGTTAGGACTCCGTGTTTGCACTGTAGGGGCACATGTTTATCTGCTCTGGGAACTAAGATGCTGCATGCTGTGGGTGAGGTCACAAAACACAAATGAGCCTGTAGTCCTCCTAATGTCTTCCTCTGTCTCATTCTGGGGCCTTGGACATCTGCCTCAGCCTCAGTTTCCCCATCTACCATTTATTCTGCCATGAGCATCAGATTTGCTGCTACAAGTGAACTCCTTGAAAGCAAGATGGCGGGAGCTTCCAGACCCCCAGGTGGCTCACCCTTGAGTCACTGGCCTGTCGGGGCCAGCTGAGGGCTGGGGTCTCTATTCTGGGTCTTGGGCCAGCCTGCGCTCCTGGGGCCCAAATGCTGGGAGGTTCTGGGCTGCAGGGAAAGCCTTGCTCAGGCTGGGGGTGGGCGGAGGACAGGCAGGCAGTGCCTGGGCTGCTGGGTTGTGGGAAGCAGCACACTTGTCCCTGGGTGAGCGCGGTCTCCTCCCCACTGTCCACCTGCTGTTTGCCCCTGGGTGAGGCGGTGAGGCAGGAAGCTCGAAAGGGGGCAGGGCTGGGGTCAGGCTGGCGAGCACACGAGGCTGAGAGGTCCTCCTCTGGTAAGAAACCGAAGAGTGACTCATTCACTCATCCATTCCTTCGTTCATTCATTTAAGTTTATTATAATTTTTTAAAATTTAATTTTATTTTGGCTGCACCTCAAAGCATATGGGATCTCAGCTCTCCAACACAGGATCGAACCCATGCCTCTGGCCTCCAAAGGCAGTGTCTTAACCACTGGTCTACCAAGGAAGCCCCGTCATTCATTCATTTATTCATTCATTTAAGTGTGTGGGGCAGGTCAGAGTGGGCTCCCCGGGGGAGGTATGGGTGGAGCCAGGCTTTGGGAAGAGTGGCTGCGGCCCTCAGGTCATTTTCCAGGGGACACTGGAGACTGGGCCCCCTCCTGCCTAGGAGCTCTGGCTGGCTTATCACCTGCCTGTCTCGGGTGGCTCTTCCGAGCGGCTCCTTAGGTTTCAGCCCCAAGTATGTGATAGTGGGGATGTGGGAGACCCAGAGGGCAGATGGGTGGCCCCGCTGCGAACAGGGCTCCGGGCATCCCGACTCCCCCGGGTTATCTCTGGCCTGGGACAGGCTGGGAAAGTGAGAAGCTGTGTTTATCTCCTCCACTTCCCTCTGGAGATAGGGCTGCCTCAAAGCACTCTTGTTCTGCCCCCTTCACACCCAACAGTCTCGCGGGAAGTGATGGGGGTGGGGGCTCCCTGGCCGCACCGAGGCTGTGGTGGGGGAGCCAGAAGTGAGGCCAAGTAGACTGCGCACAGGGCAGGGAGCAAGGGGCTGCGAAGGGTTTCATGCTCACAGAGCATCTACTATGTGCCAGAGCAGGGGAGAGATTGATAAGCGCTCACACCCAGGGGGGCCCAGGCAGCGGCCAGTCAGCTGACCAGGGCAAGCAGGTCCGAGGACCCCCTTCTAGGACAGGTGAGACCCACTAGTTACTAGCTCATGAGGGAGCCTGAGGGCTGGAGGCGGGGGTCTGGGCGGTGCAGGGGGGCATTTGGAGACCTGGAGCCGAGGCTGGTTACCGGTGGATTTGGGTGTACTTCAGGATTTAGCAACCTGGAAGGTCCCGGTGACTCCCCAGCCTATATGGTGTCGAGGTGAGGGGCCCAGGGCAGAGACACGGGGAGATAATGTCTGCTCGTCTGTAAAGTGACCTGAGAATGGCTCGTTCTGCACAACTGAGGCGGAAGCAAGGTCCCCTGAGCCGGTGGCTGCAAGTGGTGCCAGCGCAAACTAGGGCGACCGACTGGAAATTTCTGTTTGACCATTTTTGACAAAAACGGCCATTTCCTGTGCTCAGGCGGTTGTGAGTGCTGGTGAATGTAGGAATTCAGGTTTCTCAGGCCTTGTTCCAGGTACTGGAGGCACAGAGATGAGCGAAGACGGCCAGGTCCTGTATTCAAGAGCCTAAGGCCGGGGGGCAGACAGGTAATTGCTGGTAAAAGGTGGTTGATGGCTCCAAGGAAGGCGTGACAGACAGAGTAACTGCCCCCGCGCCGCCCACCCCCACCCCACTGCCCAGGATAGCCAAGTCCTAATCCTTGGAATTTTGCCTTTGGAGCAAAAGGAATTCTCCAGATGTGATCACGAGATGGGAGATTAGCCTGGATCATCCATCAGGGCCCATGGTATCACCAGGGTCTTTGTCAGAAGGAACAAGCTGAACTGCACACTCAAAAGCAGTTCAAAGGACAACTGTTACGTTAGATCTATTTTACTGCAATTCTAGAAAAGTAATAATGTAGTAGACCCCAAGTCATGGAATTGTATACTTTATTTATTCATTTACTTATTTTGACCACATGGAGGGTACAGGGCATCTTGAGGCATCTTACTTCCCCAACCAGGGAGTGAACATGTGGTCCCTGCTGTGAAAGTGCAGAGTCCTAACCACTGGACCGCCAGGTAATTCCCTTGGAACTGTATACTTTAAATGGGTGAATCGTATGGTATGTGAGTTACATCCCAATAAAGCTGTTTTTAAAAAACCAAATGGAGGGACAAAATACCCAAGCAGCACTCCTCAAACATGTCGAGATCAGGAAAGACTGAGGAACATCACAAACAGGAGGGATGGAGGTAACAGAATGTCACATGGGATCCTAGACAGATTCTGGAACAGGGAAAGTACATTGGTGGTGAAGCTGGTGACATCTGAAGTCTGCAGTTTACAGGGCTGTATATACGTTAACCATCTCATCCTCTGTCGTCCCCTTCTCCTCCTGCCCTTAAGCCTTCCCAGCATCAGGGTCTTTTCCAGCGAGTCAGCTCTTTACACCAGGTGGCCAAAGTGTTACAGCTTCAGCTTCAGCATCAGTTTTTCCAATGAGTATTCAGGGTTGAGTTTCTTTGGGATTGACTGGTTTTGATTTCCTTGTGGTCCAAGGGACTCTCAAGAGTCTTCTCCAGCACTGTAATTCAAAAGCACCAATTCTTTATGGTCCAACTCTCATATCCATACATGACTACTGAAAGAACCAAAGCTTTGACTATACGGATCTTTGTCAGCAAAGTGATTTCTCTGCTTTTTAATGCACTGTCTAGGTTTATAATAACTTTTCTTCCCAACCTGTAAGATTAAAAATTTATGTTGCTTTAAGTCATCACATTAGTGGTCATTTGTTATAGCAGCCACAGGAAGCTGATACCGAGGGTAAGGATAGATAGTAATGACAGCCATCATAATGAACACTTAAGAAGAGCCCAGCACAGTTCGTGAAGCACTTCATATGTGTTAACAGTTGGTTGTCAAACACTCCTCAGTAGAGGGACCATTATGGTATTCCCACTATACAGATGAGGCGCCTAAGGCACAGAGAGGTTAAGTAACCTAGGTCCAAGGTCACACAGCTGGGACAGCAGAGTGGGCTTCTACCCCAGGTAGATAGCAGCTGAGTGTATGTGTGTAGCTACTGCCCTTGCTGCCTGGCTTCACCCTGTGTGTGAATTCTGACCCCATTTGGCCGGTGTTGAGACCTTTGAAAGAATTTGATTAATTTCACAACCATCCTACGGAGTAGATGTTTTTGTCATTCTGTTTTACAGGTGAGGAGACTGAGGCCCACTGAGATGGAGCCCCTTGCCCAAGCCACAAGGACAAGGCTGGGCAGCGTTTCCTAAAGACGCTGCTGTTTCCAACTGGGGCCTTGGAGCCCCTTCCTGCCCCCTTCTCCACATTCCCTGTGCTCCCTGAATGGGAATGGCATCCTCGTTAAATGTCCCCACACCCCTGCATGCCAGAGAGGGACATCCCGGCCCCATTGTTCAGGCCAGGAAGCCACCCCCTCCTTGATGGCCAGGAGAGGCGGTCTCTGGGGGAAAGAGTTCCTTCCCAGAGAGGTGAATGCTCAGGGAGCAGGCCCTGGCTGGGCCCAGGACAGAAGGCATACACTGGTCCTTTAAGGGCCAGGCCGAGGGGTCACTGAGTCTCTTAACCTTTTCTAGCTGGGTGGACCTGGGACCAAGGGCAGCTGCTGACAGCAACTGGGGGAGGGGAGAAGAGGCTATTGTTTAAGGCATGGCTTCCTTCTCTGAACTCAGTTTTCTCAGCTGTAAAATGGGAGAGAGGGGCTGGGGCTCTGTAAGCCCCTGGCATCCTCTGAGCCTGTGACCCCAAGGGTGCCTGCTTCCTGTTCATTCATAAAACAGAGTGAGCACCTATTGGGGTGCTCGCACCATGACTTTTCCAGTTAAATCTCACAGCGACCGGGAGCAAAGCATACCATTACAGTTTTTTATTTTTTCATTTTTAAATAATTTTTGTTTATTAATATTTATCTTTATTTGTTGACTGTGCTGGGTCTTCACCGCTGCACAGGCTTTTTCTCAAGTTGTGTCGAGTGTTGGCTACTCTCTAGTTGAGGTGTGTGGGCTTCTCATTGTGGTGGCTTCTCTTGTTGAAGAACACAGGCCCCAGGGCATGTGGGCTTCCGTCTAGAGCTCCAGGGCTCTAGAGCACAAGCTCAGTGGTTGTGGTGCATGGGCTTAGTTGCTCAGTGGCATGTGAAATCTTCCTGGATCAGGAATCAAACCTGTGTCTCCTGCATTGGCAGGCGGATTCTCTACCACTGAGCTGCCAGGGACGCCTTACAGTTTGTTTGAGAAGTGAGGAGGGGATTCCCTGGCGGTCCAGGGTCTAGGACTCAGTGCTTTCACTGCCTTGGGCCGTGGGGGCTTCCCTCCCTCGTTGTCAACTAGGAGCCCATATGCTGTGAAACTGAAAGTGTTAGTTGCTTAGTTGTGTCTGATTCTTTGCGACCCCACGGACTGCAGCCCGCCAAGCCAGCCAGGCTCCTCCATTCATGGGATTTTCCAGGCAGGAACCTGGAGTGGGTTGCCATTTTCTTCTCCAGGGCATCTTCCTGACCCAGGGATTGAACCCAGGTCTCCCGCATTGCAGGCAGACTCTTTACCATCTGAGATACCAGGGAAGCCCCATATGCTATGCGGTGTGGCCAAAAAAAAGAAAAAAGTGAGGAAACTGAAGCGCAGAGAGGTTAAGGAGTGCCCAAGGTCATCCATCTGGGGAGCTTAAAGCTGGGATATGTACCCAGGGCTCAGACTCCTTGGGCTGTTGGAAGCCACCAGCCATCGCCTCTGGTCTGTAGTCACCACTCGCGCTTCCTTTCTCTCTAACCTGCACTGAGGGGTGGGAGCTGGATTAGGGACTTGGGATTGAAGAGTGAGCATCAGAGGGTCTGGCTTGTGAAAATTTAAGAACCCGGATGCTGCTGGTGCTCCAGTAACTCCTACCCTGCCAAACCCTGTACTTTCTCTGGGATGGACCAGGGCTCAGGAGCCAGTTGCAAACTGCCCCCGAGGTCAAGGAGGGCTTCCTGGAGAAGGTGGCATCTCAGCTGACCACGAGTAAGCATTGAGCAGGCAAAGGAAGGGGGAGAGGACCTTCTGGGCCGCGGGAAGCCCAGGTTCAGAGAAACAGGAAATCTCCAACCTGCCTGTTTTCTCAGCACTGCTTCTTGGCCTGGGGACCCCTCTGAGCTCCCCCTGACCGAGGCATGGCTGTTGTCCTTCTGGTACCTGATAGCTTCTGCACTAAACTGTCAGCCAGGTGCGGTCGAGAGCCTGGACTTAGGAGCTCGACCACCCCATTTAGACCCTGCCTCTTGCCTGTAGCTCCGTCACCTGCCTTGAGACTTGGCCTCCTTGTTACTGTCTTAGTGTTATTTACGACTGTTAGTTTCTTAGTCCCTCCAGCCCAGCTCACATCACACAAAAGGCCCGTGGACTGCACTTGTGCAGGAAGCACAACTGAAGAGCCGAACACGGTGTGGGGCCAGGTGGCCAGGGGCGGGGTCTGGGCCGCGGCAGTCCCCAGGGACCATTTGGAAACCCGGCCCTGCCTGGCCAGGTCTGCAGAGTATTCAGGAGATGCCAACAATCCAAGAACTCTCCCAATTTTTAAGGGAAGGCCAAATTTTAGAAAACAGTTTGGGGTCGAGAAAATCTGGGCTGGATTCTGCCCTCGGGTCTGCCAGATGTCACCCTCTGCCTCCTCAGCGCTGCTCCAATTCTGACAGGCCAATGAGCATCTTTTCTCGTTGGCACAGAGCCGAATGCCAGGGCAGTCTTCCTGTTAGCTCTTTCCCTCCATGCCTTTGGAATGCAAATGTCTTGAGGGCAGGGGTTTTGTCTGTTTTGCTCACTGCAGTATTATGAGGACCTAGGCCGGTTCCTGGTGGCTCAGAGGTTAAAGTGTCTGCCTCCAATGAGGGAGACCTGGGTTTGTTCCCTGGGTCGGGAAGACCCCTCTGGAGAAGGAAGTGGTAACCCACTGCAGTATTCTTGCCTGGAGAATCCCATGGATGGAGGAGCCTGGTAGGCTACAGTCCACAGGGTCGCAAAGAGTCAGACACGACTGAGCGACTTCACTTTCACTTTCAGGCCTATTCCTGGAATATAGGAGGTGCACCTCTTTTGCTGAATGATTAGAGGAACGCCTGATGGTGGAGGGAGATGAGCTACCAGGGAAGGATGGTGGGCAAAGCTGATTGGCTGAGTGACTGTGAACACTTCACATCACCTCTTGGGATCTCTCTTTGCTCTTCTGTAGAATGGATGGTGCTTAAGGCCTTTGGAAAGCAATTCGACCCAGTGTGCCAGAAATCTATATGACTCACTGACCCAGTAATTCCATTCCAGCCAAGGAGATATCCCTAAATATGGAAAAAAAGAAAGCTTTATGTACAAAGATCTACCAAAATACATTATTTATAACATCGAAAAACTGGAAATAATGGAGATATCCGACAATAAGGGAATGGCTAAAAAAACTATGGAACTTCCACTTGACAAACTATTAGGCAGCCAATAAAAATGAGGTTCAGAGAAGAGGAAAAAGAAACGGGGTTACAGGGAGTGAAATAACCAGAAAAGTGCCCGTGATATAATGGCAAGTCAAAAAGGCAGGATACCACCGTTTTGTTTTTTTTCTTTTAATATACAGTATGACCTCAGCCAGGTTTAAAAAAAGGTTCCAAACAAAAAACTATAGAAGGAAATCCATCAAACCTTAACAATGATTGTCCTGGGTGGTGGGGCTGTGGGTGGTGATTTTTCTTCCTTATTTTGACTTTTCTGCATTTTTCAGGTTTTCATAAATGAACATGTATTGTTGCTTCATTAAAAATGAAAAAGAATGTGAATTGGGAAGTGGGAGTCGATGCAGTCTGAAGTCTACCCAGATCTCTGAGAGGGAAGGTCATAGTCTTCTCCCAGGAATCAGAGAAGGTTCTGGGCTTGGGGTTGGCAACCCAAGTTCAGAACCAGGGATGTGTGTGTGTATGTGTGATGCTGGGCAAATCGTTCCATCCCTTTGGGCTTCAGCGATGTCCCCTGTCAAATGGGGCCCGGTTGCTCACTTTACAGTAGCAAGAACAGGACGAAAACATGGCTTTCTCATGCCTTCCGAAACTCCACCAGAACGAACCCAATGGTACCCTTATTAGCAGTTCCTGGGGAGGCCAATTCTGCTTTCAGCCACCTTGGGAAGATGTCAGCGTGTTTGTTTGGAGTCCTTGGGAGTATTTTTGGCCCCCAAGGTACAGATGTTCCTGACTCATTTTGGAAAGTTGACCGGGGGTAATTTCCAGAAACGCATCACTGTGTGGAGGAGGAACAGGGCCAGGGACTTAGAGTCCTGGGTTCTTGTTCCAGTTCTTCCTCCACTGCTGTGCGACCTTGGGCGAGTCACTCAGCCTTCCTGGCCTCAGCTTCCCCTTGCCACAGGCTCTGGACACAGGGGTCACTAAGACCCCTAAACTCTGTTCACCTGAGGCCCTCTCACCCAGCCCTTAGGGGCAGGGACGCAGGACTCTGAGAGGCAGCCCTTTAGTGGCTGGGATCCCCAGAACCTCCTGTGTGTGGCCTGTGACCTCATTTCTGGCCCACCATTCCTGGGAGAGTGTGGGGGTAGGTGGGTGGTTTGGAGGGACATATCCCAGAGAGTGTCTTGAAGCACAGTCCATGGGGTGGGATTACCCTCAGTTTCCCTCAGTGCCCACTGTCACATTTGACCCTTCAGAGGGTCCAGCAAGGGGAGGAAGGGCAGAGGCTGCTTTAGGGCTGGTGGTGGGTGTACAAGAAAGAACACCTGTGTACGCACGCACAGCCAAAACATACAAGTGGTGTGCACCAGTTCTCAGCCGGGGGTGACAGTCACCCCGTCCTTGATACCACGAGGAACCCCAGAACCTTAGCCCTGGACACTCCCAAGCCTCCTGCTCTGACACACTACAGATGTGCAACAGACCTGTCAGCCCTCAGGCGCAGATCAAGGACATCGGCCCTGATTACGGTCTAATTAACCTGATGGTTAATGCGTGTCCAGTGCTTCCCATAGGAGCCACCACTGTGAATCTTCAGACCCGTTCCGTGAGATAGGCCCCGAAGCTCTTCAGCACCTATAGATGGGGGACTGGAGAATCAGAGGGGTTAAGAAACTCGCCCGTGATCATACAGCTGGCATGGGCACAGGGCCAGGATTTGACCCCAGGCCACCTGGCTTGAGTTCACACTCGTGATCATAATGCTTCGAGACCACTTAGCTTCTTCCAGCTGCGGCTTTGGCAAATGCGAAGCTCAGCACAGGTCAGTGGCTTCCCAAGGTCACACAGTGCATGTGTGCAAAGCGCAGACCGGCTCCAGACCTCTGGCTTTGGGGGATGGGGTCTTCACACTTGAACTCGAGGGGATCTGTCTGTCATAGTCATCTTGACTATGACTATCTTGAAGTGGCCAGCACGATGCTCAGCAAAGAGGCCAGTGGCTAAAGTACCAAGTGGACCTGGATAACTTCCCTGTTTGTTCATTCATTTATCCGTCTGTCCACTGAGACCCTTCTTGATGCTAGGCCCTACGCCTGGCCCTAAGATATAGAGATGAGCAAGACCCCTCTTCTGCTCATAACCCAGGGACTTCCAGGAGGCTGTAACAGCTGAGATGTGAGGAGGGAAGAAAGGGTGTTCTGGGCCCAAGGAATGGCTGATGCTTTTGGGGAACCCCCATGGTGTCTGGGAGGGTTGCTGAAAGGGAAGGAGAGCAGGCTGCCAGGGTCTGACCCTACTGGGGAGTGAGGGGGTGGTCAGTGGGTGGGGGAGGGGTGAGAAGGCAGTCAGCCACTGACTGGGGGTCGGTCAGCTGCTCCGACCTCCACCATCCTCTCTGCAAGTCCAAGAGGGAGTGAGGAGGGAAGACGCAGTTTCATAAAGGATGCGGTTCCTGCCTTCCTGGGTCATAACTGGAAGGGGAAGTGGGGGCTGGGTGGGGGCTGGGCTGCAGCTGAGGTCACAAGGCAGGAGGGGCGGTGGCGGAGCAGCACCCTAGCTCGAGCCTGGGGGGCTGGTGGGCAGTTCTGCAAGCGCTCCTCCGTCAGAGGCAGGAAGGGGAGAGGGAAGTGGACCCAGCACCGGGGCTCCTCTGACGGCATCTCCTGCCGCTGCTTCCTCACTCACTTCCCACTGGCCTTGTTGCTATTTCTCCAACGCATCCCACTCCTTCCTACCTCAGGGCCTTTGCACCCGCTGTCCTTTCTGCCTGAAATGACTCTGCCCTCTCATTCATTCGCTTCTTAAATATCACCTGCTGGAACCCTCCGCACTGCCCTGCCCCCTCCCCAACCTCCTTCCCCATTGCAGCACCGCTTGATTGTGCGCTATGGCCTGCCATTTAATCACCTTGTGCTCACTTATTCATTGTTCTTCCTCTCAGGACACAAGCTCTGTAAGGACAGGATCTTGGTATGTTCTGTTCGTCACTGAATTCCCAGCTCTAAGCACAGTGCCTGGCACACAGTGGGCCCTCAACAACATAGCACTGGGCATTCACTATATGCCAGGCGCCATCCCATGGGCAGTAACTCGTTTAATTCTGAACATGCCATGGGCGGTGGGCCAATCCTGGATTGGTGGGGCCTGAAGCTGAATCATCCTTGAGATCTTTAAGGAAAATGTGATTAAGAACATGAAATAGGTGATATCCCTTACATGCAGAATCTTTAAGAAAAAAAAAATGGTACAAATGAACTTCTTTGCAAAACAGACTCACAGACTTAGGGAACGAATTTATGGTTACCAGCCGGGGAAGGGTGGGTCGGGGGAGGGAGAGTTAGGGAGTTTGGGATTGCCATGTTCGCACTGCTGTATTTAAAATGGATGTGGGGTGGGAGGGAGGTCCAAGAGGGAGGGGTTGTATGTATACATAGAGCTGATTCACTCCATCATGCAGCAGAGACTACAGAACATTGTAAAGCAATTATATGCCAATAAAAATAAGTTAATTTATTAAAAAACTAAAATGGATAACCAACAAGGACCTGCTGCTTAGTACAGGGAGCTCTGCTCAATATTATTTAACAACCTAAATGGGAAAAGACTTTCAAGAAGAATAGATACATATACATGGACAACTGAATTACTTTGCTGTTCAGCTGAAACTAACACAACATAGGTAATCAACTCTACTCCAATACAAAATAAAAAAAGATTTTTAAAAAAGAATAGGAAATGGGAATGTTGCCTTGGATGGGGCCATGCAGCTGAAGGGTGCTGGGGCTTAAAGCTCATTTGTCACAGGGCAAATGTGCTGCCTCTGGGGTGGAAGATTATTCCTATGTTACACGCAAGGACACTGAGGCACGGAGATGAAGTAACTTGCTCCCAGGCTTGCAAGGGGAAGCCCTGGGATTTGAACTCAGGAAGTTTGGATTTGAAGACTCCAGAAAGTTTCGATACTTTAAAGCTTTTACATTTGTTGACCACATAAATGACTAGCTAGCCTTCAACAAATGATTTACCTTCTCAGGTCTCAGCCTCCTCATTTGGACCATGAGGATATATCCCGGATGGGCAGGAGGGCAGCTCAATGCCTCTTCTTTTATCCTCTTAACTATCAGGGGTTTTAGTTGAGTGGAAGGATTCTGGAGTCATTCATTCACTCATTCATTCTTTCGTCCATTCAATAGACATCAAAACTCTCCATGCCAGGCCCTGAACTAGGCAGTGAGGACAAAGCAGTGAAAAAAAGAGTTGATCTTAGGCTTCCCTGGTGGTCCAGTGGTTAAGAATCCGACTACCAGTGCAGTGGATATAGGCTCAGTCCCTGGTCTGGGAAGATTTCACAAGCTATGGAGCAACTAAGCCCATGCGCCACAACTACTGAGCCGGAATGCCCTAGAACCCATGCATCACAAGAGAGAAGCCACCGTAATGAGAAGCTTGCACACTGCAAGGAAGAGTAGTCTCCACTCGCCGCAACTAGAGAAAGCCGGAGCCCAGCAATGAAGACCAGTGCAGCCAAAAATAAAAAAAAAAAAAAAAATAGACGAAAACAACAACAACAGCAAAACAAAGCTGCTCTTGGCAGGGAGCTCCTGTGATGATGAAGGCACACGCAGAAAACAGAGACATGAGTTATCATCATCATTAGGACGTAGAAATTCAATGGAGAAAAGTTTGGGGGCACATGGCGGTCAGGGGGGCCTCACTGAGTAGGTGGCATTGGGAGTGAGAGCTGAAGGGGTGAGGGAGTGAGCTTGGCAGACCTCAGGAGGAAAAGTAATCCTAGGCGGAAGGAATCACACGGGCAGTGGCTCTGGGGAAGGGCTAAGCTTGATGAGTTTGGAGAAACAGCTGAAGTGGAGTAAAGGAGGGGAAAGTTGGGAGGGTTGAGGTCAGAGAGGTCGTGGAGGCAGGTCATGTAGAGCCTGTGGGTCGCTGTCAAGACTTGAGGGAGATGGGAGCCACGGGGGCTCTGAGCAGGTATCTTGGCTCCGTGGGTTCACTCTGGCTGCTGTGCAAACCAGAGACTGCAGGGTCCAGGGCAAAAGCAGGGAGACCAGTCAGGAGGCTGCTGAGTGGTCCAGGCAAGAGGTGACGGGGGGCCCAGATTAGGGTGGTGTGGGTGGAGAGGTGAGAAGCAGCTGGATTCTAGATTATTTTGAATCATGAGTCCCACAAGATTTGCAATGGGTTGTGTTTATTTTTTTTTAATTGAAGGATAATTGCTTTACAAAATTGGTTCCATTTCTGCCATCCATCAACATGAGGGTTGTGTTTTAATTAGCCACATAACCAACCAACCCCACACTTTACGAGGCTTAAAACAACAAGAATCATCTTACTGTTTTTCATAGTTTCTATGGGTCATGAATTTGGAATGGGCTTGGCTAGGTGGTCTGGCTTGAGGTCCCCCATGCAGCTGCAGCCAGTGGCTGCAGTCGGCTGGCTGGGCATCTCTCTCCTCCTCCTGTTCTCTCTGGGCCCTTCTACTTGGTCTCTGTGGGCTGGTTGGGCTTCCTCCCAGCATGGTGATGGCTCAGTGCTCCAGAGGTGAGTGTCCTAGGAGAACCAAGAGGAAGCTACACCGCATTTTCTGACCTCGCTCAGAAACCACAGAGCTTTGCGTCTGCAAATTCCAAGGCTCTCTAGATTGGAGGAGGGGGAACACAGGAGGATGTGTCTCCATGGGGGGAAGGTCGAGGTTGTGCTGTAAGGAGAGCATGTCACAGATTGAAGGAACTGTATTTGCATGCTGTCACTGTAACAAGACCAAATCGCTCAGCCTCTTCACGCCTCCGCATCCTCATATGTTAGAGGGAGCATCGGATACCAGCTATATCCTAAGGTTGGGATTCCTTCCACATGCACCACGCCACTCACAGGGCTGGGCCCAGGGACCAAGACCTACCCTCCCTCCTTCTCACCACACATGTTGGCTCCACTCTGTATAGCCTGGAGAGAAGAACCACTCTGCAGAGAAGATGCAAACAGCAAGGCTTGGAGTAACTGCCTCTCCGCGGCTGTTAACTCAGTGCCATCTGCTTGGGCTGCCCTCCTCCTTGTGTGTGCACAGGTGTGCTTACGTGCACACCCACGGACTCAGGTGCCTCTGAGCATCTTTCTCTCTCCAGGCAAGCCAGCAACACCCCCTGAACTCCTGCTTCATGATGGCCCCCTCGCCCTCTGGTCAGCTGCTCCAGCAGGAAGCCTTGACTCTGCTGCTCTAGCCGAATACTCACCTGGCCCTGAGGGTTCCTCTCAATCCCTCCATCTTTCTTCCACCCTTCACCTCCATCCTGCCGGGTCCCTCCACACTCCTCGGCCCTCCTTACCAGGACCCACGTAACAGCCGGTGTCATCTCCTCCAAGGCAGGCGTGATCACATCACACACCTTATGGGGCATTCTGGAAAGTTCAACATTACCATACTAGAATGCAGGCCAGTGCTTGCCTGGGGCCAGGGGTGCAAGTCACTAAGGAGGGGCTGAAGGAACCTTTAGGATGAGGAATTAGTCTCGGTCCTGATGGAGGTGGTGATTACACCACTGTACATGTTTGAGTTTGACAACTGGTGACTTCCATTGTGTGTGCATGACACCTCAGTAGAGCTGACAACAAAACCATCCATCCACGTGCTTGTTGAGCACCTACTGTGTGTCTGGCACTGGTGTAGGCACTGAGCCAGCAGACAAAACAGACAAAATCTCGGTCTTCCCTGGTGGCTCAGCGGGTCAGGAATCCGCTTGCAATGCAGGAGGCGCGAGTTCAGCCCTGGGTGGGGAAGATCCCCTGGAGGAGGAGATGGCAACCCACTTCAGTATTCTTGCCTGAAAAGTCACATGGACAGAGGAGCCTGGGGGGCTACAGTCCAAAAGGTAGCAAAGAGTCGGACGTGGCTGAGTGTGTGCACACTCACGAATGCAGGCAGAAGGCAGATACAGCAACTACGGGGGCTACACCAGGCAGAACTGCTACAGGGACTGTCAAAGCAGCCTGGGGGGTAGGACAGACAGCCCACGTTGAGGATGGCAGTGACCTGTGTCCCTCTCCAGCACCCTCTCGCAGACGTCGCCCTTTGAGGCTGCTCCCCAGTGGCCAGGGGCGGGGCTAGACTGTGGGAGTGGGGTCCCAGTAGGAGGAGATGCCAGAGGGAGGATACACACATGTCCCTCTCAGCTCTGCCACACATGTGGTTAGAGCTGATGTGAATCAAGCACGTCCTCTCTTAATTTTTATGTCTTCCCAAGAACTCTTTGAGACATGTACTGTCTTGATTCCATTTTACAGATGGGGACTAAGCCGGTAGTTGCCCCACCTAAAGTCTGAACCTGATCACGGAGAGCAGGGATCTACAGCCAGGCTGTCTGGCTCTGGGGTTTGGCATCTGTGGCTTTTCACCCAGACAAGTGGGCACTGGGGACAACTGTTTCCAGTGTCTCTTGCCCATCCAGAGGCCCTGTGACCCATGCATCTGAAGCACCTCAGAGCTCACAACCGTCTCCCAGCCTGAGATGGAGGAGGGTCGGTTAATTATCCCCATTTTGCAGAAGAGGAAACCAAGGGAGAAACTTGGTTCTGGGTCTCTCTCAAGGTCACCTAGGGGTTGATGGTGTGACCAGACCCCGCGTCCCTGACTTCTGATCCGTTGGCCTTGCCCTGCCCTCCAGGAGTGTTGCTGCCAGTCACTCCCAGTTCATGTCCTCCTGCTGAACAGACTCGGGAATTTTCTGGAGAGCTGGGAGCAGAGCAAGGGGTTAGGGGGCAGTGATGGATCAAAGGCATGGAGTGGGCAGGGGAGCCTTTCTGAGGACGCAGAGAGGGCTCTGGGGTGGGGCAGGGATCGGAGCCAGTCCCCCATGAGGAGCCAGATGTCCTGGGTTCCACAGGGAACCCAAGAATAGCAGCTGTGCCTCATCTAGGCCTGTCTGGTGGGGGTGGCTCATCCCAGCCGGGGTGGGGAACAGGGACTATGAAGGACTCTGGAATCCGGACCCCCAAAGGAGAGCAGGGTCAAGGCCAGGGGCGAGAGGAACCCAAGCAGGCCCTGTGCCCCTGTCGGTGGGAGGGCCGTGTCCTCTTGGCACCTGTCTGGGGGTGAGGAGTGCTGGCCCAGGAAATGTGGCTTCCAGCCCATCCTTGCTCTCTGTCCTCTGCAGGAGGCCGTGCCTGGCCAGGCATTGTTTGTGGGTATAAAAATAAAGGCATCTTGGCCTGGGCCCTGTTGGCAGAGGGAAGGAGGGGGCAGCCCTGGCCCAGGCCTGAAGGGCATCTGGCTGGAAAAGGAGCCTCACCCAGCTCCACCACCAGCAAAGTTGGGCACGCGGGGGGTCCCCAGAGAATCTCCGGCCCCTCGGCTTCTCATGCCACGAGAGGCACAGGAGCGTGGGTGGGTGTCTGGGTGCTGGCTGCCCTCTCCTCACTCCAGTCACTCAAGTCTGTCTCTGACCTTCACCAGAGGCTTCCAACAACCTGAGGCCACTGGGGTATACCAGATTCCTCAAGACTCTCTTTCCCCTACCAGCTGATAACAGTGACAACCATATCTTGATAACCCGGTGGGGGAAGGCACTATTATTATTTATTACCATTGGATAAGTAAGGCAATCGAGGCTCGGAGAGTTTAGTAACTTGGAAAAGGCCACACAGCTGGTCAGTGGAGGAGCCAGGGCTCAACTGTGTTCTGTCTGACTCCTGAGCCAGGACCCTAACCAGGGACCGCACTGCCCCTTGCCGCTCCCAAGCTCCACCTCTCCTGGTCTCTGGTCCTGTCACAGCAGAGAAGCTTCCTAGTTCCCCACAGTGGCCAGGGGATGTGGGGATAGGGCAGCTGATCAGGAGCGGGGAGGGGGGTGGGGAACCAACAGACAAGAAGCGCTGGAGGGTGCCAGGCCCTGGGAGTAGGGTGAAATAAAAGTCACTCAGTCGTGTCTGACTCTCTGCAACCCCATGGACTGTACAGTCCATGGAATTCTCCAGGCCAGAATACTGAAATGCGTAGCCTTTCCCTTCTCCAGGGGATCTTTCCCACCCAGGGATCGAACCCAGGTCTCCCACTTTGCAGGCAGATTCTTTACCAGCTGAACCACAAGGGAAGTCTGGGAGTGGGGTGGGGGTTCCTTATTACACTCTCACACCAAGTCCTTGCGCAGGGGGAATCATGTCTATTTTGCAGATGAGGAAACCGAGGCCCAGAAAGTCCACCGCTGTCAAGATAAGACTTGAACCCAGATCAGTTTCTGTCCAAAGCGCTGTTCCTTGATCCTGGTATAATAGGAATCTCACAGAGCACAGTCTTCCCTCACCCTCAACTGGGATCCAGGGTAAAGCTAGAGGATGTGGGCTTGGAGGGAAGAGTGGGGATGGGGGCACCATTCCTAGGGAACCGGCTTCCTTGCTCCTGGAGGAATGGTGAGTAGAGAATCAGTGGGTCAGCAGTTCACAGAAGCTAGGGGTTGAGGGGCAGCTCCAACGTGGGATGTCCCCCACCTGGGAAGCAGCAGGCAGAGCCCAACCCTCCCCTGGCTCCCGGCGGACAGCTCCCAATTCCAGACAAGATCCGGTGATCCCCCATCCGCCCCCGTGGCTCCCACCGAGGTTGGCACGCTGTTGCTGGCACTGGAAAGCGACATTCCAGAGGCCCCCCACAACTCCCTGCCAACCCCAGATTCTTGGCAGAGCAGGAGAGCAGGGGCTTCTGGGAGGGGAGAGGGTTGTGGTGGGAGGGGCCTGGCCATCCCCCAGGGACCGTACATCTCCAGTTGGCTCACCTCTACCCCAACTGGATCCTGGGTAGGGCCCACGGCTCAGCCTACAGACTGGGAAAGCCGGGCTGAGGGCAGCATCTCAGACAAGACGCTCTTTTCAGGTGTCAAAGTCCCTCTTACTAACACTCCTATCAAAGGTTTTCCAGGCAGAGTGCCAACTTGCTGGGCAAGACACATACCCTCTCTGGGCCTCAGAGACCCACAAGGACTGAAGCAGGTGAATCTTGAAGATGCCTCTTTCAAATGGTTTTTATTATGCCGAGATGCTACGGCTCCAGCATCCTCTCGGGTCTCTCTGCTGTCCCACCTCTACACAGAAACCAACAGATTCTCTTAAATCTTCGAGTCAGGCATGTGACTTCCTCGCTCATCACCTGGGGGGAGGGGACTGCCTCTCGCATGGGAATGTCACCCCGCTTCTTCCTCACATAGCCCCTGCCGCCTCCTGATCCCACCCCTCCCCACCCCACCCCTCCTGGGATGGTCTCCTGGCCTCCTGACAGCCCCAGCCTGACAACCTGACCAGTTTCTTCCCTCCAGGCCATCTGCCACCCTTGCCTCTTCTCTGGCCTGGGGGGCTTGGCTCCACCCAGATCTTCGAATAGTTCGTTCTGATCATCCAAGACTCAGTTCAAATGTCACCTCTCGAGAGGGCTTCCCTGACCCCTTTCTCTGAACCAGGGCCCTCCGCTCACATTTCATGAACCCATCTCTTTGATTTTTTTTTCCGTCATAACATGTGTCATGACAGAAAGGATCTTGGTCATTTATTGTTTATTCCGTTGATTCTTATTCTTCCTCTGATCTGTCTACTCCAGGAGGGCAGGGTTACCTGCTCTTCCACACTGGGCCCAGCACCGAGCACACACTCAATATACTTTTTTTTTTTTTTTGGCCATGCCCCACAGCATGGTGGATCTTAGTTCCCAGACCAGGGATTGAACACATGCCCCCTGCATTGCAATCTCAGAATCTTAACCACTGGACCATCAGGGAAGCCCCATCAATACATCTTTTTTGAATGGATGATGATGAAACTCTGTGTTTCTTCCAATATGTCCAGGCCTCTGGGTTGTCAATGGGAGCTTCTTCCCTGGATGCTCACTACTCTCTCCCTCCATGGTGGACTTCCCCAGCTCAGGCTGGTGGTAAAGTTCCTGGGGACTCAGCTCTGGGCAAAGCAGCCTGAGGGGGAAGGAGGGAGGGAGGAAGAGAAGGAGGGTGGAGGAAGAGAAGGAGGGTGGAGGAAGAGAAGGAGGAAGGAAGGACTTATGATCCCTGGTCTCAAGGCATCTCATTCCCCAACAGCAAGAGCACAGAACTGGACCTGGAAACCCCCTCAGTCTGGCTGCTGGGGCAAGCGATTCCGGGGTGACCTCATCGCCTTGAAAGGAGGGCAGCAGGGGCAGGAAGCAGAGGACGCATCAGATGGGCTAAATTTAGAGCGTTTGATTCAGCCCAGGCAGGACAATATTCCTGGAGTCCCCATTGTTTGTGACGGGCCAGAGGGCAGGCGGTCCACTGAATGGCTGGGTCTGAGCCATGCCAAGCTGTCTGGGCCTGCAGGGGTGGGGGGCGGTGGTGGGGTGCCCCCGGCCTGCTGGAGGAGAAGCCAGGCCAAGGGTCAGCAGGGCAGAGCTGGGGTGAGGGGTGGCGGTGGTGGGGGTGCTGATACTGGGGGTGCTACCCTAGGGATTAAGGCCAAAGGTGAGAAGGAGGGGGCCTCACAGATGAAAAGAGGGGGCTCTGGGCAGCCCTGATCACAGCCGTTCAGCTGTGCGGTGCTCTTCACAGCCAAGACACCATCAGTCCTCCCCACAGCTCTGCCATTTTCTAGTCAGGGGTGGGGCTCGGATCTAGGGCGTGAGTTGCTGACCGCCACGCAGACGGCTCAGGTCCTGACTCCCATCCTGGATCCACAGCAATCAGCTGTGCCCCAGCCCACACCCTCCCACCAGGACAAGTACTGCGTGCCTTGGCTCCAGCATGGCCCTCTCCCCAGAGGGCCAGGCAGCCACAGGGCTCCGCCTGCGCGCAGGCTCCAGAACCTGTTGCCATGGCAACATGAGGTCCAGGCCTGCCCTGCTCTGGAGAGGAGCCTGAAGCTGAGGACTTCCTTGGGTGAGCAGGTGTGTTTTGGGGTGGGGGGTGGCCACGGCTAGGGCTGCCTTCTGACCCCCATCTGCCAGGACCAGGACTGAACCAGCAGCCTGGCCAGGCTGCCCCGGGCTGGTCACACTGGCTAAGCCGGGATCCTTGAGGGTATCCTGTTTCTGCACCCATGCCTCATGTCCACCCCGAGGTCAGGCAGCCAGAGGAGGAGGACAGGGACTGTCCTTGGTTCAGAGCCACCCTGGTGGGGGAAGGTTCAGTAGGCCAAGTGTCCAGGAGCCTTGGGTTCCTGTCTAAGCCCCCATCGCCCACCCTGCACATCCCCTGGAGGCCCAGGGAACTCCTTGGGCCTCCTGCCTTGGAGATGGGGGAAGGGGGACCGGAAGTTCCAGCAGACCTGCTCTTCCAGCTGACTGGGACAGGTGAAGGGAGAGGACCCCAGGCTTCAGTGCTCAGAATGGCCCCTGGCCTTCATCCCCTTCCCAGCTCAGGGAGGACCCCGGGAATGAAGTACACCCAGCCCACCCTGCCCCACGTTCCAAATGGGTGAGCTGAGGGTCTGGGCTAGGAGGAGGCTTGTCTGAGACCATGCGGGGGAGAGCAGCTTCCCCCATCCTCCTGAGGTCTGCCCACTGCGGGTCTCCAGGCACCAGCTCTCTGCCAGCAGCCCCACTGCCCTGCCGGGAGCGGCGGCCCAAGGCTGTTCACTGCTTCTCTTGATTTCACATCATGACTCATGTTATCATGTTCTCAGGAGCTGAGTAACCACCTGAGTTATTTATACCCTGGCTAAGCAGGCTTCCTTCCCTCCTCCCAGAACCCAGGCTGGGAGGACGAGTGGGGGTGGGGAGGAACCTGGGAGGGGGATGTGGACTGGGAAAAGGCAGCTGAGGTCCCCCTCCCCCAACCATATCCCCTCCCTTAGGGTACCACCCCCATAGAGCACCCAAAAATAGCGGTGCCTGTCCCAGCACAACAGGATGGGCCTGGATCTATGGCATCGATTTATAGGTATTATGATGGTTTGGGGAGGGGGGAATTCCTTTCCCGAGCGAGTCACCCGTCTGGAAAAATAAAGAAGGAAAAAGCTGAAATTTTTTCCTTCCATCAAAACAGGAAGGAGCTGGGAGAGGTGGGGGATGGACGGAGAGATGAAGGGTGGAGGCTGAGATGCACCCTCCACCCTGTGGTGGTCTTCTGGGGAGGGGAGACCCTGGCCGGGCACCTGCACACAGGGCCCCAGGGGCGCTAGGACTGGCGCCGCGTGTCCCCCGTGTGGGCCATCCCTGGCTGCCCCAGGCATTTTTGTCCTCTCTGACCCCCAGGCCCATGTGCCTTCATGGACATAGTACACAGATGCTGATATGCACAAGACCTGTGTCCCCCTGGTCCCCTCTCACACCTGAGTTAGATGCCCGTCCCTGCAATCCCCTCCAAATCCCACCGGGAGAAAAGGTCTTCCTCTGGGTGAATGGGACTTGGGGAAGGGTCTGCCTTTCTGACCTTTGTTTTTCCCTCCCCTCGACTTCAGCTCAGATCTGGCTTCGCTCCAACTCCAAGGGGCAGGGCGATCTAAGGGAAGTCAATTTCCTCTCTGAGCCTCAGTTTTCTCATCTGTAAGGAGGGTATGGTCTTCTCCGTGGTGCTTCCCTCTGGGGCAAATTGCTGGGACCAAGTTTTCCAAGTCAGGGGACTGATAACCACAGCCCCCGTTGACTCGGCATGGTCTTGGTGCTAAGCACCTACATCCAGTCACTAGATTAACCCCCCTGACCAAATAAGGTATGTTCCAGAATCACCCTCATCTATGGCCCAGCGGGCACGGACCACCTGAGGGCCACACAGCTGGGATGTGGTAGAGGTTGGTTGTGAACTCTGGGTTCCTCAGCATGGTTCATATCCAAGGAAAATGAAGGAGCACCCCAAAGAGGAGGGGGAGGAAGGGGGAGGGGGGAGGAGTGGGGAAAGGGGGAGAAGGAGGAGGGGGTGGGGAGGAAGGGGGAGGGGGAGGGTAAGAGGAGCAAGGTGGCCCAGCTTCCTTGGGTCTCATGTTCCCACTGGGTCCATCAATGACAAGCCCGTGGCTACAGCAGGGATGTGCCCGGTGACAGGCAGCCTTATGCCCGCTGCGTGGTGGTTACTATTAAGACGATTAGTCACTCCCGCCGGGCTGCCCTCTGTTTGCCTGTTGACTTATATAAGCACCACCCGAGGGTGTTTGCACAGTTGTCTCGGTCTTTCTGTCTTTTGCCTGCCTGCCTCAGCCTGTAAGCCCCTCAAGGGCAGGGGGCTCCAGAGAGGTGAGCTGACAGTGCAACGCCCGATTCTCTGTGAGGACAACTCCTGGGCACCACACAGCCACGTCTGCACACACTTCCCACCGTCAGGTTGTGTCGGAACCCCACTCGACAGGTGAACACGCTGAGATCTTGCACTGCTCTCCTCTATACCCAGCGCCAGAATGGCCCAGGACGGTCACCCCAGCAGGTCCAGCCCTGAAGCCCAATGCACTGGATGACATCTGACTTGGCTACCTCCCGAGACCTTCTCCCAAAGGGGCACTTCCTAATGGCAGTGGGGGGAGATGGGGTGTGGGTGGGTAAGCTGAGGCAGAGAGAGAGGACAACCAGGACTGGACCATGTATACCTCCCATGTGCATTTCCTTTCTCAAAGCCTCTAGGGTCCACTGCCCAGTACATGGCAGCATCATTCATGACAGCATGAGGTTTCTTTAGCCAGGGGTCCAGACCAATGCCCATCAGAGGGCCCTTCCTAGACAGCTGTGGAGCTGGGCCAAAATCTGAGGGTGACTGAGGGTGGGGCCCAGGTGGACTGGGCACTTACATGTCTTCCTCTTTGCCTGGCCTGGCAGATGGGTGTAGACATCCAGAGAGTGATACTGGCCCTGGTTGCCCAGGTTCAAATCCCAGTCCTGCCCTTCCTCATCCCTGCCCTGGTGGAACTGCACCAAATTTTGGTGTTCCCATCTGTAAAATGAGGTGATCATGACTCCTCTCTTGGGGCTTAACTAAGTCAGTACACCTGAAGGGGTTGGAGCAAGCTGCCAAGGAAGCGAGTTCCACGTAGACATTTGTTCTCATGAATGCTGATGAAAAATCTCTGGCTTTTACACTGCAGCTGGCTTCCCATTGACAGGTCCATTATGCTTCCTGCAGTGACAAATATACTCCCCTGGAAAGCTGGTGAGGGTTTGTCTGCTGTTGTAGGTGTACCCCACCCAGGGGGCTGTCTGCTACCTGCCTATCTCATCCTTTCCAGAATTCCTAGTCAAATCTTTGGCACCCAGCGGCCAGGACACCCTGGTTTGGAAAGGGCTGGCTAACCCAGATCGAGAAGGCAGCTTCCCACCCTGGGGTGGTGGGCGGGTCCTGGGGGCCCACTGCCCCCTGCCCTGCCCAGCCGCCTTCATCTGGCTTGTGTAATTTGTTTGCTTTTCTATGTGTAAAGTGACATGAAAAGCTGGGCAGCTGTGATCCAGGCCACACAGGGAGGCATCATGTATCAGGGTAATGGCAAAAGTGTGGGCTTTGGCATGACAGCCCTGGATTCAAATTCTGGCACGGTGACTTCCTAGCTGGGTGACACCAGGCAAGCTAGTATCTCTCTCTGACCTTCAGTGCCCCCTCCTCCAGGTATGAAAACTATGATAAGAGCACCAGCCCTCTGGGAAGCGGGTAAGGACTCTGCCCGCCGTGTTCGTTTGCTGCTGAAAGGGTGACCTTTGCTGTACTTCTCTCAACGCTGTCAGTTTAGGTAAAGCTCTGGCTCAGGGCGAATGCTCCGGAGGTGAGGCTGTCTCAGTGATCAGGGTGCTCCAGGACCAGCAGGTGAGCAGCAAAAGGTGCAGTGAGAGCGGACCAGGTGCCAGACGGGACTTGTCTCCCAGTCTGTCTGGCCCGGGGCCCCTCACCATGGGGGGCTTTACTCCATTTCCAGCCAGCTTCCAGGACAGGTACATCAGAGCTGCCCATCCAAACATCCTCTTCCTTGTCTGGAGACTGGAGGAGCTAAAAATGCATTGCCTTGGCCCTGGGAAAACAAACACGACGCTTCCCTTGCCTTTGTCTACAGGACACAAGGTCCAAGGCCGCAAAGGCAGTGTGGTGGGCTGCTGCAGACTTCCCTAGGCCCGTGGGGGCAGGGGCAGGGGGGTCGGGTGTCTGTCTGTCTGCTTTCTTGGGGTCTCTCCTGCCTCCCTCACGGCCTCAATGGCCTGAGCCTCAACCAGGGTGGGAGGTGTCTAACGGGACACATGCTGTGGCCTCCCCAGCTGTGGGCTGCTAGCCCTGCCTCTGGAGTTCACCGGTGGGTGTGTGCGTGCACACACGTGTGCAGCTTAGAGTGCTAATAATGCACACAGGGACAACTGATGACACTTCTGGACTGCCTGCTCCTGCTCTCAACACTTAAGATATATTAACTCATTTGACTCTATGAGGTAATTATGATCATCATTCATGTTTGCAGATGAGGAAACCAAGGCTGGTAAAAGTGGGATGACTCGTTGAAGGTCATGAGCTAATACATGGTAAAGTGGGGCTTTGAACCCAGGCAGTTTTTGCTGGGAAGCCTGTCCGCTGCCCTTGGTAAGTCTCAGTTTCCTCACCTGTAAAATGAGCACATACAATGTAACACTTCCCTCTCCAGGTGATCATGGGGGCAAGGCAAGGGCAAAGGCCTTGCCATCAGGGAGGCAGGGGCCTGGCCAGTGAGGGGGTCTGGGGAAGCTGATGGCAGCTACAGGGCGCAGGGGCAGAGGACACACTCGGCCATCACTCAGCTCGGGCTGGGGTCTCAGGCTGGTCTGTGGGCTGGTCTTGGACCGTCCCCAGCTTGACGCTCCAGTTCCTCTTCCATCAAGCTGGGAAAAGCTAACTTGCCTGGCAGAGGTACTTCCAGGGCTCCCTCTGCAGAGCAGGAATACCCAGGAAACACCATTCCCATTTTTCCGGACTTGAGGTCACCTGAGGGTGGGCTTGAATCCAACTCCTTCCCCAGCCCCTGGTCCCCCCTCCCATGGTATGAGATGATTTCAGTGGATGAGGGTTTAGCTTGCTCTAAACACAGTCCCCAAAGCCCCTAGCTTTGGGCAGGCCCCCTCCAGCACCTATTTGAGGGCTTCGGCTGCTCAGTTTTCCACTTGGGTCAGACCTATTTGGGGTGAGGGGGAATGAGAATTATAGGAGTGTGGCCTCCACCCATCATAATTCACTCCCAGCCTTCCTGGAAAGCCTGATTCCTCAGTGGTCCCAGTGCCAAAGATGGGCTGGGTTCTGCAAGGGGGTGCCCCTCAGATATCTTGTGCACCTCAGTTTAGAGGCTCATGTTCCAAGCTCCCGCCCCAACTTTTTCTATCCTTCAGATGGAAGCAACAGGCCAGGAAGAAACAGGTAAGATGTTGACTCATTTATTTGTTTCTTCAACAGATATTTATTGAGCAACTACTGTACAGCAGGAGCTGAAACGGGTGTAGTCTAGTGCCAGATCGATAAAAGGGCAATGCCAATGCCATGGGGAGGGGTGTTCCCTGGTGGCTCAGAGGGTAAAGAGTCTGCCTGCAATGCAGGAAACCTGGGTTCAATCCCTGGGACAGGAAGATCCCCTGGAGAAGGAAATGGCTACCCGCTCCAGTATTCTTGCCTGGAGAATCCCATGGACAGAGAAGACTGGTGGGCTACAGTCCATGCGGTTGCAAAGAGTCAGATACAACTAAGTGACTGACACGTCCACTTTCAATACTATGGGGGACATGCTGTGGGAACCCAGAGTAAGCACCAAGCCTGGGGGCTTCGTGGAGGAGGTGTCGGTTAAGCCCAGCCTGTCAAGAGAAAAAGTGGGAGGTGTTCTTGCCCCTCCCTGCCACGCCCATATTGATATGGTGCTTGCTGCAGGAAAGGGCTCTGCTCAGCATGGCATTCAGGGCCATGCGCCATGTGGTCCCTGCTGCCTCTGCTGTGGTCCCTGTCTTGCCACTTCTAACCAGTGTGCAAAGGCATCTTAGGTTGGAATGATTTATGCGTCCCTAACTCAAGAGCCTGGCGGTCCCAGAGTGCCAGGGCTGGCTCTCCTTCCTGATTCCATTTCCCAGTGTTTCACACAGGGCCTGCATGTAGTGGGTGCTCAACGATGCTGCTCCCAGTAGCCTTCTCCCATCACATCCCCCTTCTGAGGCTGAGCTGTGTGCGCTCCCTTTGTGCTCCTATAGCACTCTGTACTTAAGTCAGAACTCATATTGGTACAGCACTCTCAGTTGGCAAGGTGCTTTTTCAGGGGTTTGTGTGTTTGATTTGGTGTGTTTTGTTTGGTGTTTGTGTGTTTAAAGCTCATCAAAGCCCTGTGTAAGAAGTGCCGTTGCGGTCATCGCCATCACCTGCCAGGACGCGGCACAGCGTGATGGTTTAAGCAAATGAGTGAGCGCAGCAGCCGGATGACCTGAATTCAAGTCCTGACTCCACAGCTATGTGACCTTGAACTCTGTGGTTATGTGACCTTGCTTCATTGACTCCATTTACAAGACAGGAACAAACATATCTCACTGGAGCATTGAAGATCATATGTAGAGGAAGAACACTACCAGCCATAAGGACACCTCAGTCATAATGGTAGCTATTGTCAATTATAAAGAAGGATACAGAAGGTCAAGGTCAAGGTAACCTAGCTGTCCAGTGGAGCAGGGTTTTATCTCTAAGTCTGTAGACTTCAAATTTTGGGTTTGGGGATTATCTTCCCATCTTCCCCACCCCGTCCCCCTTGTCACCCTGTCTCCTAATTTATCTGTTCGTGCCTCTGTCTGTCCTTCCACATGGGGCTCTTCCAGAGCAGTATCAGCACCAAGCCGTCTCCCCAGTGCCCGGACGGTGCCTGGCCATGGGGGACTGTGTTGAAGGAATGACGCATTCCATGTACCAGGCATCCTGCTCTGTGCTTCCACATGGATTATCTGTGCCTCCAGACCACTCTATGAAGTAGATAACAATTCTTCTACAACTGTCTGGAGCTCCAATAAAGCACTTATTGGTCTGGATATATGTGAATACTTGTGAATTCATCACACCCAGCCAAGACGACAAATGTTTCCACCCTCCCCCCAAAAAATGTCCCATGCTTCTTGGAAATCCTTCCCTCCCTCCAATTGTAGATTTCTCTCCAGTTTCGAGATAGGGAAGGAAATTGAGGGACTGAGAAGTTAGACTTCCCAGAGACACTTGGTCAGCAAGTGGCCATGCCAGTATTTGAACCAAGATGACCCGTCCTCGGCCAAGCTGCCTTGGTGGTAATGGGAAGAGGGTGGGAGTGTGTAGCGGTCTGTAGAGACAGCCCCCTGGGAGGTCCTCCCTCCTCACCACCCCTGCTCAGGCCCAAGAAGACAATCTAGGAAGAGACGGTAGGTGCGTCTCTCAGAAGGGTGTGTGCACATGTGAGGAGCGGGCTGCCACCCCATAAGGATGTTTGGGTACAAAGGGCAGATGACAAAGACAGCACAAGGAGACTAGATAAAGGTGCCCTCAAGCCAGGAGCCGGGCGATGCGGTGAGCCTGCAGGCCTCATGGTGGGTGCTGGGCTCCGCGTGTGAGCGTGTGACTCTGTGACTGTGACCGTGTGATTGCTGAAGGCAGGGACATAGCAGCTCCAGGAGCTGGGGGGGCCGAAGGCGTTAACCGTATGAATGCTGGCGTCGGGGGTGGGGGGGTGGGGGGGGTGGGGGTGGGGGTGGGGGGCTGGCCTCCAACCTGGGGACTGAGGGAGGTAGTAAACATCAGGGTGATTGGAGGAGCATGATGGCGGCCCTACAAGGATGCTGCAGGGTTGTGGGGTTTGTGTGACTTTGCAGTTCAACAAATTCAAATTCAGCCAATGCCAGCAGCGCCTGTTGTGTGCCAGACAACCGGCTAGGAGGAAATGAGCGTATCAGGCTTTTGGCTGCATGGTTCGGGCTGCAGGGTTTGTGTGATCACCTTGTGGCTGGTTTGGGGCTGGGTGCTTTTTGCCCTCTCCAGGCATTAAGTCCTCACAGTCCACCCACCCCACTTTGAGGCGAGATGGAGGAGCACAGGGAGGAAGTGACTTGCCCAAGGTGACCCAGCTACTCAGCGCCGGGCAGGATTGCAGAGCCTGAGTGCTTCAGCACCATGCCTGGGCTAGGGCTGCAAACCCCCGGTCTTGGAGGTGCCGCCTTGGAATCCTGCAAGCCAGCGGCTTGGGAGACACCCTGGCCCCCAACCACGTGGGCTAGAAACCAGGCCACAGACACTGCTGAGGGGCCCAGCGTTTGATGGTCCCTAGTTCTCCCTTGCCAGGGACCAGATTCCTGGGCAGAGGGGCGGCGGGGCTTTCGGAGACCCCTAAGTTCCCCCTCCTCGCCTCAGGCCCTCCTGGAGCTCTCCCCACCCTCCCGTTACTGACTCTCGGCCAGAAGAGGAAAAGCTGTCTCCACCCACTTCTCGCACTCTCCCGTCTCCTTTATAAAGGCCGGAACAGCTGAAAGGGTGGCAACTTCTCCTGCCTCCCCGTGCGCCCGCAGCCTCCCCCGCTGCCTCCCCGAGGGCTCCCCTCTGGCTGCCAGCGCCCATCTTTCATTCCCCAGATAGAGATATTTTGCGCGCACACACAGACACACACGCGCAAAAAGGGGAAAAAAAAAAAAAAAAGACAACCCACCCTCCAGCCTCGTTGCAAAGAGAAAGCCGGAGCAGCCGCAGCTCGCAGCCCGCAGAGGACGTCCAGAGCGGCGACAGAGCGTGCAGACGGACCGACAGACTCGCGCCGCGTCCACCTGTCTGCCGGGCGCGGCCCAGGGAGCAGCGGACACGCCGCGCGCGCGGAGCAGCCGTGCCCGCCGCCCGGGCCCCGCGCCAGGGCGCACACGCTCCGGCTCCCCCCACCCGGCCCGGGCGGGAGTTTGCACCTCTCCCTGCCCGGGTACTCGAGCCGCCGCTGCAGAACCAACTTTGGAAAAAGTTTTTTTGGGGAGACTTTGGCTTTGAGGTGCCCAGCTTTGCGCTTTCCGACTTCAGGGACCTTTCCAGAAAATGTTGCAAAAAAGCTAAGCCGGCGGGCAGAGGAAAACGCCTTTAGCCAGCGAGTGAAGACGAACCATCGACTGCTGTCTTCTTTTTCCTCTTGGAGGTTGGAGTCCCCTGGGCGCCCCCACACGGCTAGACGCCTCGGCTGGTTCGCGACGCAGCCCCCCGGCCGTGGATGCTCACTCGGGCTCGGGATCCGCCCAGGTAGCGGCCTCGGACCCTGGTCCCGCGCCCAGGCCCTCCCCAACCCCCCAACGACGGAGCCCGGGCTGGGGGCGGCGGCGCCCGGGGGCCATGCGGGTGAGCCGTGGCGGCGGCTGCAGCGGCCTGAGCGCCTGATCGCCGCAGACCCGAGCAGAGCCCACCTCCCTCCCCAGCCCCCGCCCCCCACCCTGGCCGCGGGGGCGGCGCGCTCGGTCCACGCGTCCGGGGCCCCGCGGGGCCGGGCCCGGAGTCGGCATGAATCGCTGCTGGGCGCTCTTCCTGTCTCTCTGCTGCTACCTGCGTCTGGTCAGCGCCGAGGTGAGTTGCGACGGCGGCTGGGGCTGCTTCGCTTCATTCATTACCCCCATCCTTGCCTCCCGATCGCCCCCTCCTTTCGCTGCAGTGAACTTTGGACCCGTGGGCTTGGCGGCGGGCGTGAGGTGACCTCCGAGGGCTGCGACGCGAGGTCCGGGGGGGTGCTAGGCTCTAAGGGGAGGGGGCAGCCGTGGCTTTCTTTTCCCTGGGGGGATCTCAGATCTCCGATCTTTTAAGCGTCAGGGGAGGAGGTGTGTGTGGTCCTGTCCCCCACCCCTCCAGGAACCCGAGAATAAGCCCCTTCCTAGCCCAAGCGAGAGGGGTGGGGTGCTGCCTAGGCAGCAGGCAGCGCGTCCTCGCGAGCCCACTTCGGTTAAGCTTAGGTCCTGCCCAGGACCCGGCTTGCCCCGGAGGTGAGAGCTCGCGCACCGGCGGCAGCCACGCCAAGCTTTGGCGGGGGTCTGCAAACTACCCCGGCTCCTCCTCCCGGTCGGGGCGGGTGCCCACCGGGCCGTGCAGGTCTTGCCCGGCCCCAGAGTGCAGTGCCGGAGCCGCTTGCAGTCTTGGGCGCGGTGGGTGCAGAGAGAGGTTTGGGGCACCTGGCCTGAGGGGCGGAGTAGGGGCTCGTAGGGAATCCAGCCCCGGTGGCGGTGTGTGCCTGAGGCCGCGCCATACCTGCGCCCGCACCCTGCGAGAGGACGCACCTCTCTTCCCCCGATCGCAGGGTGCGAAACATGCTGCCTCGAAAAGCCCCGTAGCAAGGAAGCTGGGATAGGGAAACGTCTGCGGGAGCTATCAGATCGTACGGGTCCCCGCACCCTTCCCAGCCTCACGTAGCAGTGAGTTGGCAAGTCTACCCGGAATCCAGGTGGGAAAGGGGGCGGGGCAGGGAGGAGGCGCGAGGTGCCGGGGAGGAGAGGGCGGCGGGCCGCGCGCAGCGCCTGAGTCCCGTCCCGCCAACGCTCTGCCGCGGCCGGGAGCCCGCATCTCGCCCGCTCCCGGGGGGGAGGACCAGCCGCTCTCGGCCTCCGACGAGGCGCAGGAAGGAGGCGGCGGCGGCGAAGGGGTTAAGGTGAAGAGCTCCGAGGCCGCGGCCGGGCCTTGGGCCGCCGCCAGCGCAGGTTGTTTTGACCACGGAGGAGCCGTCGCCGTCTCCTTTTGTTCTCGGGGCTCCTCGAGGGCCGCCGGCCGCCCGCCCTGGGGCCCCGCCCTTCCGCGGCCACCCGCCCCCCCACCCCCGGCGGTCAGCACCCGGGAGGGAGGACGCGGGGCTCGGCCCGACCGCCTGCAAGCCCCTCCCGACGTCCCCTCCTCTCGGCTTCTGCAGCCCCCCGGGCCGCGGCCAGCTGTTGGGGGGAGGGGGCGCCGGCCGGCTCCAGCTGCCGCCTTGCCTCGCCGCGGGGCCTGGGGGGCTGGGCCCGGTGCCAGGGCGTCCTGGGAACGGCGGCAGCGCCCCCGCCTCTGCTCTCCGCAGCCCACCCCGCCCGGCCCCCCGACTCGCGCTCACTCACCCCACGCATGCACACTCTTGGCCGGAGGCGATGCTGCGCTCCGGCGGGCGGGCGGGTGCGCAGAGCGACGGGCACGCACTACCGCGGCCGGGTCGCGCGCCCGCCGCCGCCGCCACGCCCGTGCACACGCGGGGCACACGCGCGCGCACCGCATACACACGTACGCACGGCCCCCGAACACGCAGCTTCAGCACACGTGCGCGCACACCCACGCACGCACACAGGCACGCAGGGCTCGTATACCCACCCTGTACCAGGTTCCCACCCCCGCGCAACAGGTGGCCCTGGAACCTGGTCACCTCTGCAGCCACCCCATTTCCTTCCTGGGTCCGATGAGGGGATGGAAGCAGGAACCCTCCCGTCAGGTCCCCGCTCCACAGCACTCGCTGGTTTTTGCCTGGTCAGGTCAGCCCGATGCCCCTCAAGCATGACCCCCCTGTAGTTGCTTTTTCAAACCATCCTCAGGTGGCCGAAAAAGATGTTGGTGTGACTGGGGGCGCTGTGATGTCCAGAGCAGTTCTCCCTTCACATAGGCCCGCCTTTGACCCTCCAGCCAAGACTGAGGGCCCTGAACCGCTGAGGGGGTTTCCCACCCCTGTCGGCTCAGTCGTCTTTCTCTCCCCAGCCGGCTCTGGGGAGGCTGGGTGACAGCTGGAAAAGGCCTCTCCAGGCCTGCCCTTTCCATTTCCAGCTTCATCCAGCACCTCCTCCTCCTGTTCCACAACTCCATGGGGGTGTGTGCTTGGTGCGGAGACTCTGGCCAGGAAGCTGGTGCCTCTCTCCTCACTTGAATCACAGCATCCTTGAACGTGGTCTTCAGGAATTCACGATTGTGTCGTGCTTTGCAGTTTATGAAGCACTTTCCTGCAGAGCCTGAGTAAGCCTCAGGAGGCTCTGAGGGAGGAGACCTAAAGGGAAAAGGGAAAACCTAGTGACATGGGAGCCAATCCAGGAGGGCTTCCTGGTGGAGGTGGCCTTGAGGTTGGTCCTGTCCACTGTATGCCAGCAGTTGGGAAGGAAGGGTAGGGAGCTCTCAGGTGGGGCCTGGTTGAGGGTCGGCTGAAGTCCATAAGGTCTCATCTCCATTAGCTGAGCTGGCTTCTGGGAGGGTGACACACGTTGTCATGTGATGCCTTTGGCCTCAGCACCCTTCTGCCAAGAAGAAGTAAAGGGCCCACAGACCTTCATCACCCAGCTTTTTTCTTATTTGCTAATGGCCTTACTTAGTGGGAGACTGACTTGCTGGAATCTCCCAACCCTAGAAGTGTCTGCAAGCTTAGGATCAAACAGAATTTGAAGGCTCTTGTCCAAGACCTAGGAACTGTGTGTGTGTGTGTGTGTGTGTGTAGAGAGAGAGAGAGAGAGAGAGAGAGAGAGAGATTGATTCAGCAGAAGTAGTAAAGAAATGCTTGCATGGGCCTCCTAAGACCCTCTCAGAATCTTCCCTCATCCCCCTCTTCTCCATTGAGAATTATCTTCATTTTCTGATTTATTTAGTTGTTTCTTACCCATTTTTCCTCACTGGAGTGTAAACTCCACTAGAAAGCTTTTGTCTTGGTCACCACTGTCTCCTCTGCTTAGAATGGTGCCTGGCCATGATGGATAATCTGTAAATATTTGTGGAGAGGACAGTGGATCCTTGAAGGGGGAGGGAAGGACCGGACATGTATCTCAGGCTTCCTAAGTGCTTTATAAACACGGCCTCATTCCGTCCTCACCCAGGGCAGCCCAGTACAGCTCTCCTGCTCTCCAGCAGACATCTTCGAGTCTCCTTGCACCATTCCCTAGTCTTGAAAGACAAGCATTTCTTTCTTTTCTGTGTCTTGGGACTTAGACTGCCAAGGTTGGACAGAGGGGAAGAAACAGAAGGAAAGTGAGATCACAAATAGTTCTGGGTGTTTTGAGCTGGGCCTCAGTTTCCATGTCTAAAAGCGCGCGTGAGAGAGGGAAGACTAGATTAGCTCAGAGTTTCTCAAGAGCAGCAGAATTACCTGGTCTCTTGAAAATGCAGATTCCTGGGCCCCACTGCCTGCTGGGAGTTGGGATCAGGGTGGTGGTGGCGGCTGGGGGCAGTGATTGCGGTGGACTGCCAGGATTGTAATTGCTGCTCTGGGCTCTGTCTTCCCAGTCTTAACAGTTTTTCTGCTGGAAGGAGAGGAGGGAGCCCACTGGGGGGTGGGGGGACTGGGCTAACCGTAATAAGGATGGGGGAGAGGGAGGGTCCCAGGAGCAATAGGGCAAGGAAATGCTGGTGGGAAAGGCTGGTTCTAAAAGGCTTCTATGGTCTGCCCAGAGGCTTCTTCAAAGGGCTTGGCTTTGGCATCGAATCTAAATCAGGCCTGAGACTCTCAGGCAGGCGGGTGCTCCTAGGCCTTCTTCCTCTGCCAGCCACTGACAACGCCCCTGGTTGCTTGGGCCAAGCCCTTGTCGTCTCCCACAGCGGAACTTCAGGCAGCCTGGGGAGTGTATATCTTTGTGCGCGCTGAGGCCCAGGCAGAGGGTGGGGTCCAAGCCCCTTTAATCTGCCAGCCTGGCTGGGAGCAGGTAATTCACCTGGCCTCAGCCAGCTCGTGCCCTTCCTACCTCTGCAGCTGGCATTGGGGGTGGGGTGGGGTGGAGTGGGGAGGAGGCTGTTTGCTTTGGCTCCTGAGGAGGCTGGCTGTGCCCCAGCTGCCTTCTCTCACCACGCCCTCGCCCTGCCAGGAACCCCAGGCCTGAGATCTGGGCAGCTTTATCAGGGTGCTAGGCCTCCTTTCCCACTTCCGAGGGGGAGCTTCCCACCTTAAGGAGGTTTCTAGAACCTGTGCTCAGGAAACCCAGGCTCAGGGCTGCTCACCCTCCCACGCCACAAGGAGACTCTGACCCCCGGCAGGTGCCCTGAGTCCCCCCCAGGGCATCGCATCCTGGAGCTGACCACAAGGCGAAATGTCCCCACCTCTCAACCACCCCCAGCCCGGAAGGGACTCACCCACCAGCCTACAGGGCCCCCGGCAAGTGCCAGTGCGGGGCTCAGGTGTCATTTCCTGTGGTTTGCACAGGCACATATCTCCCCTGGGTGGGCAGCTTTCCACCCACCCACTGTTATCCTCAAAAATGTCCTGCACTGCTGGCCCCATGCATGCATGCTGCTCACTGCTGCCCTCAAGGAGCCACACAGAAGGAATGGACGGGGACTACAGCAGGGCTCATTAACTACCCATCAATCTGTTGGCTGCTCTGCTAGGTCTGATTCTCCCAATAACCCCGGCAAGGTATTGTGAGCCCCATTTAAAAGATAAAGAAGCTGAGGTTTTAGGTTGTTAAAAGACTTAACTCCCAGACTTCCCTGGTGATCCAGTGGTTAAGACTCTCTTCTTTCACTGCAGAGGGCATGGGTTTGAACCCTGCTGGGGGAACTAAGATCCAGCATGCCACAAGGCCAACAAATAAATAAATAAAATACTTACTCCAAGAACCCAGGTTTCCATGACAGCTGAAGCCTTTGCCTTTTTTGTCTACTATAGAGCTTCTCCATCTCTACGTTGTGCATGTTTGGGGCCACAGAATCCTGTGGAGGCTGTCCTGTGCATAGAAGGATGTTTAGCAGTTGCACTGGCCTCCACCTACTTGATACCAGCAGCATTCCTCTATTTGTAACCACCAAAAATGCCTCCAGACATGGCCAGTGTCCCCTGGAGGCCCACTCACCCCTGATTGAGAACCACTGCTCATGACACACACAGGGTGGGGAGCCGACAGCAACTGAGGAGCACCTCCGTGGTGTTGGGAGGTGGGGCTCTGCTCTGCCTCTTAGGAGTCGTGTAGACTTGTAGCTGTTTACTTAATTTTTCTGAGCCTCAGCTTCCTCATCTGGAAGACTGGTATAAAAGCAGCACCAGCCTCTTGGGTTTGGTCATTGGTACAGCATTTAGCTCAGTGCCTGCCTTGTGGTTAGCACTTCATAGACCTTAGCTGTGGTGTTAGTATCAAATCCAGGAGCTCTCAGGGCATTCTGGGCATCTGGTGGCCAAATTACAGAAAGCACGTGCAGGAATCACCTCTCTGCTTAGGAAAAAAGTTGACTCTTTAGGAGGCAGGGTGCTTGGGGAGTGGTCCTCCTGGTGGTTGGGGTGGGAGAATCATGCACAAGGGAACCCCAGAGAGAGGGGGAGAATCCTTCATGCATTTTACCAGCATGTATTGAGCACCTACTGTGTGCTTCTCCCACTTCCCCAGTCTCTCTCCCAGGCTCTTCCTCTCTCAGGCTGGGAGGTTTGCTTCCATGAGATGGCATCTTCTTGGCATCATTAGCCGAGTCAGGAGCATCTGCTAGGCTGGTTTGGGGACCTGCCTGCTCTGCCATCGCTGGCAGCTGCAGCGGGCGCTCTAGGGGGCAAGGAGATCTTGGTATGAGTGCCATGTGCCATTCAGCCCTGGGCGTTGGGCCCCTCTCCTGGGGAATTATGAATCATTACTCCACAAGAAGCCGAGGAGACCTGGCTGGGTACCCCACCCTTGGCTTCCCTCTCCTGCTTCTCTAGCCACCTCCAGGCAGGATGAGAACTGAATCAAGTGTCTTCAACCCCTTCTATTCATAGATGAGAGCCAGGACCAGAGAGGGGCGGTGGCCAACCTGAGTTCACGGGACGGTCAGTAGCTATGGAGGGGGATTCCAGTTCTTTGGACTACTCGCTCTGAGACAGACAGAACCCTCAGGCGGCATGGCCTGCTTTGGGCTTCACTGGAGACCAGCCCCTGCTTTCCCTTGCACGAACTGGGTCCTGTGTTCACATCTGGAGACCAACAAAGGCATGGTCTCTCTGGGTGGGGGGGAGGCAGGGCAGGCTGGAGATGGGAAAGGCAAGTGTGGGCCAACCAAGTTGATATCCTTCCCATCTCACACGCATATCATCTGGTTTCCCGGCTGTGCAGTCGTGGACCCGAGCTTCCAGCCAGGCTTAACTGCTAGATCTTCACCCTTCTCTCCCGACAGCCCTAGGCACCGGGCAGGATTATAAGCTCCACGTTCAAATGAAGCAACTGAGCTCAAGGCTCTTAAGGAATTTGCTTTAAAAGCATGGCTGTGCTCCATCCTGGGTCTTCTGGTTCCAGGGCTGTCTCCAGTGGCCAGGGCTGCAAGTGATGAGGAAATGGAGCTTTGGGGGAGGCTAAAACCTCATCAATCACCAGGCTCCTAACAAACCTTTCTGGGAGCATCCCTGGGGACTGGCCACAAGGCAGGATGACCTCCTTCACCTGTCAGGCAGGGAGAAGGCAGCTCTTTCTCAAGACAGCCTGTGCAGAACCCCTTAGCACTCCAGTCCTTGGAATGTAGAGAACTAGCTGGAGCAGGAGTCCCTCTCGTCTTAATCTGGGGAAACTGAGGCGGGAATTGTGTAACCTAAGGTCAGGCAGTAGTAAGTCTGGTCTGCTGATGCCCTCCCTGGGGCTCCTCCCACAAGATAGGGCCCTTCTGTGTGTTTGCACGTGCACGTGCGTGTGTTATCTGCAGGGATGTGAGTTTGGACCTGCAGCCGATCTTGCGCATTTTCTTTTTGAGAGACACTGATGGTCAGAGTCTGCTTTTCAGCCTCTGTTCTGCCATCACCTCTTTCTTAAGACCTTTGCTGTCAGCCTCTCAGGTCTCCCTGGACGGTGGGGGACATGGCCGTGACCTTCCTATGAGGGCTGCTGTCATGTTATTGTGGGACCTGTGATTTCCCTGGAGGAAGCCCAGCTTCAAACAGGGCCTGTTAAAGTGCTTATTAAGTTTCAAGTGCTTTTGGTGGCAGGCCAGAGGGGCTCTAAAAATAGGGTTTGGTTGGGCATGGGGCACGGGTGAACTTTCAGGTTTCCTGGCCGTAGCTGAGGATTCCCTTCTCTCCTCTTCTGAGTGAGAGGCTAAATAGATAAGACAAGTATATGTGGCCTCCTGAGACCATCCAGCTCTTCAAGCACTTATTAAACACCTTGTGTACCCAGGAGGCTGGGAGTACGGGCTCTGCCATCATAAAGACTTGGATTTGAATGCAGCTTCTGCTGATAATCAGCTATAGGATGTCGCCTTTTTGAGCCTTTTTTTTTTTTTTTTTTTTTTTTTGAGTTTTCTTTCTTTTTAACTAATTTATTTTAATTGGAGGATAATTACTTTACATATTGTGATGGGTTTTGCCATCCATTGACATGAATCAGCCATGGGAGCCACTGCTTTTCCATCTGTCCAGTGGGGATAATTTGATCTCCCATGACAAATGCTGTCTGCCTTTAGCTGTCAGGTGTGGAGGGGAAGCAGAGAGAAATCAGATTGTTGGAGCCTCCAGAACCTGTAGTGTGATGGGGAGACAGGTGTGTGTGTGTGTATGTATGTTAGTCGCTCAATCATGTCTGACTCTTTGCAACCCCATGGAGTCTAGTCCACCTGGCTCCTCTGTCTATGGAATTCTCCAGGCAAGAATACGGATTTCAAGGGGAGACAGATACATACGGTCAAATCTAACTTTAAAGCAAGCTGGGGTTCTGTTTGGGGTGAGGGACACAGATCTGAGCTGGGTCTTAGAGACTTGGTCCCAGGTTTCTGTGCTCTGGTTGTCCAGCCTGGAATCTGCCCTCACCCCACCCCTACATGCCTTCATCCTGGCTGTCCACTTGCCCTTGGCCAAGGGGCCCTGTGGGAACTTCTCATGGGAGGGAGTGTGTGTGTGTGTTGGGGGGAAGAGGGCCATGGCTGGAAAGCCCTGGCTCTCAGCTCACTTGGCCCCTCGTCTTTGCCTGGCAGGGAGACCCCATTCCCGAGGAGCTCTACGAGATGCTGAGTGACCACTCCATCCGTTCCTTCGATGACCTCCAGCGCCTGCTGCATGGAGACTCCGTAGGTAAATTGAATCCTCACCCAGTGCTCTGGCTGAGTCCTGGGGAGCCGTGAGGGGCCAGGCAAGGACATACCTTCTTCCTTGACATCCAGAGGACCAGAGGCCTGTGGCTGCCTGGGAGGGCTTGGTCACACCTGTCCAGGGCAGGGCTGAGTAGGCGGGAGGGTTGCTACCTGGGATGTGGGGCGTGGCAAACGAAGCTGGTACATGTGGCTGGTACATGTGGCTCTGGCGAGGGTGCAGAGGGCGGGGTCCCAAGAGGAGGGGGTGGGGAGAAGGTGCCCAGGGCATCTGCTGAATGTCTATCCAGGTGTAGACTCAATCAGGGAGGATGGGGTGGGAGGAGCCATCTCCCTGCCCCTCTGGCGGAGGGCCCAGTCTCCAAGGTCTCCCGGGGACACCTGGCCTGGACCAGTGGGCAGCCCTGCCCATGCCCAAGAGCGCGCTCAGCGCATGGGCACGTGCTTGGTGGCACACACGTGGCGGGACTGACGGGTTGGGTCGGGAATGTATTTATAAACGCTGTCTTCAGAGCAAATTCCTTTCTATTCTAACCTCTGGCCTGTTCCCTGGAGCCCTGGTCGGCACCCCCCTGCACCCCCAGCTCCCCTTCCCTCTGGGGTTTTGTCTCTTTGTCACTTTGTAATCCTTGCCCAGACTGCTATCTACGGGGGACAGCATTTCCTGCCTTTGTTTCCTCTCCCCGTTGGGCCCCTGGCTCCCTCTCAAAAGCATTCTCGGGCCCTTTCAAACCCGCCTGTGCCGGGGGCTGGCGAGGCACGCGGGAGGGGGACCCAGCTGGGCCCACCTATTGTTCACCAGGCCCCCCACCCCACGTCTCCCACACCCCTCACCCCATGCCCGACTGGCCAGCCCTGGTCAACACAATGGGGCAACTGCCAAATTTAGCCTTTCTGCTGTTTCTTTCCAAGGCCCTTGGCCCCCACCCTCGGGCAGCCCCTACATACCCCTGGTGGGGGTCGGGATCTCCAAGATGAACCTTTCAATAGTGGGCCTGTTTCAAGGCAACCATGTGGCTATTTTTTACCTAATCAACTTAACCTTTCCACAAAGCACATCTTTTCCCCATCTCGTCCCCACCAGGGACATTCCAGAGATGGTAGAGAGAAAGGAAGGGAGTGAGAAGGACAGACAGACGCGCTGACGCAGGAGCAGCAGATTAGACGGAAAGGCACCAGTTAGGGCACGGTCTCCTCTGAACAGGACCCCCCGGGAGCCTGCACGGATGAGCGGGGAGCTTTGTCTTGGGCAGGGCCAGCGGTCTGGGGAGACAGAGGAAAAGAGATGAGGTGCTGTGTGAAACGGGCAGGAGCTTGTCCTCCATGTCCCCGTGGTTTATTTGCTGAGCCTTGAACCATCAGAGAGATAGAAGGGGCTGCCCACAATTCAGCATGGAGCTCCAAGTCCTCTGCAGCCCTCACTTCCTGCAGCGGCTTCCGGCTGCCATAGCTAGAGAGAGAGATGCCTTCAAGGCATGCCGATGACACCTAGGTGAGGGCCACACAGGTTCAAGAAGGGAGCTGTGGTTTGTGACTTTAGGAGTAAATGGATGGCTGAGGGCAGACACGGGGCACAAGGTTAGAGGGAGAGACATAAACACAGTGAAAGACTGGGGGTTGGAGAGAGACTCGTGCCTGAAAGGGGGCAGGGCATGGGCGCCCCTACCCCAGCAGACCTGGCTCTCCACCCTTCTCTCCGTCTTTGGCCCCCACCCCCACCCCTCGCCTTCCCTCTCTCTCTCCCGCCCAACTGCGCCATTGTCCGGGGCTCCGGAGGGGCTGTGTCCAGGGCATGCTGGTCCCCCCTGGGGATGCTGGGAATTTCTCCATTCAGCACTTCCTGTGGGAACGCTGGGCGGAGGGGCACTGGAAACTGGCCTTCAGAGCTCTGGGTCCTCACCCTGCCCTGGAGGCCAAGGAGGGTTCTCTTACAGTAGCAAAGGGGATGGGTTATTTTTAACTCCATTGACATGGGTTCTGTCCAAATATGTGGTGGAAGGGCCGGGAGTGGGGCTGACGATCCCTTGGCGATGCAGTCAAGGGCCCCCGCCACCCTCTGAGCCCTGCGGCTACCCTGGCGTTTGTTTGCCTGGCGGGGCCCCTCCTCAGAGCTAGGACCCTCGGGTGTACAGGGAGCCAGAAGGGGACACTATTCCCTGGAGCGGTGGTGGTCCAGTGGGGGTGGGGAGGGGAGCAATCCTCCCACCTGTCCTGGAATCCCCATCAGATTCTGGCCTTGGTCCGGCCGGCAGTTCTCAATGTGTCTGACCTCCTCCTACAGATGAAGACGGGGCTGAATTGGACCTGAATTTGACCCGGTCCCATTCTGGAGGCGAGCTCGAGAGCTTATCCCGTGGGAGAAGGAGCCTAGGTAAGACTGAGGGTGATGGCCCCTCAAAGGTGGGAGCTGCGGACAGAGAACTGGGGACATGGCCAGCCCAAGGCTGGAGGGCCGGCTCCTCCGTCCTGACGCTTGAGAAGGCGTGGAGCTAAAAGTGTGTAGCCATCCTTAAATACCCTCTATCCAGGAGATGAGTCGTCATTCTCCCCTCCCCCAACACATACTCTTTTCTCGATATAGTTCTTTAAAACCTCATTTGTTCATTAGTTCCACCAAGAAGGCAGATATTATTGACCTCATTTTACAGAGTTGAAAACTGGAGCCCAGAGAGGGTGAAGCAGCAGCCTGAGGTCACACAGCTAGCAAGGGGTGATGCGCATCAAGGAGGATGTAGGTCACTGGGTCCCACAACAGCATTTTTATGGAGGCAGGTGCCCACTCCAAGCCCCTCCTGCTTTCTGTCTGCCTACAGTCCCAAAACGCTGTAGACTGAGGCTGGGGCCCTGCCACATGAGAATCAAGTGGCCTGGGTTTCCTTCCTTACTCTGTGAATTTGGGCAGCTAACTTAGCTCTCAGAGCCTCAGTCCCTCTGTGTGTGAATGACAGATGGCAGTTGCCCCAGCACTGACTGTCAGTCTGCTGCAGGCCAAGTTTCACTCCCATTACTTGTTCAACTGGCAAGTGCAGAGTAGGCAGAGTTATTGTCCCATTTCACAGATGAGGAAACAGAGGCTTGAAAAAAGCAACAAGACAAGACTATATTACAGTGTAAACAGCAGTGTAAGGCAATACACAAGTAAGGGCCACATACTGGGCAAACTTATAAATGTGTGAAATCGTAGGATAAAATGGTGGAGGAACTGACATGTGGCACACGTCAGCACTCTCAGAACGATCTAACTTGATCCTTATAGTGGTTCTAGGGTGTAGATCTCCTCAACCCCATTTTGGAGATGGGGAAACTGAGGTCTCGAGCCCATCAGCAGCCTGCCCGAGGCCCATGGCTGGTAACCTTCCAACCCGCGGTTGCAGGAGGTGGGACAGGCCTTGCCTGCTTCTGAAGGCGAGCAGTCCTAGAGGGGCTTGGCCTGGGCTTTTCTACCAGCCAGGGGGCCTCTGGACAGGTCCACCCCCGCTGAAGGAGGTCCCTGCTCCCTCCAGGTTCCCCGACTGTCGCCGCAGAGCCAGCCGTGATCGCGGAGTGCAAGACGCGCACGGAGGTGTTTGAGATCTCACGGCGCCTCATAGACCGCACCAATGCTAACTTCCTGGTGTGGCCGCCCTGCGTGGAGGTGCAGCGCTGCTCCGGCTGCTGCAACAACCGCAACGTGCAGTGCCGCCCCACACAGGTGCAGGATCGGAAGGTGCAGGTGCGCAGGCCTCGCCCAGCCCGGAATGGGGTTGGGGGCGGGTGCAGAGGCCTTCCCGGAGGGCTCCTGGGGTCTGTCCAGAGAAGGCCGACAGGCATGGGGAGGCCCCCCAGGCTGGGGTGACCATGGCCACAGACAAGCCCCCAGGTGGATAAAATCGCCAAGTGTTCCTGCAACAGACAGGTCCCTAACATACTGGACACTCAGGATCTTCTGGGCAGCTGTTCAGCTTTCCCCAAAGCTCTCCCCTATACAGGAATCTCCATTTTCTTCCTTCCACACAGAGAAGGGCTCATAGGTGCCCCAGCATTTTTAGCACCCACTTATTTCCCTTCAACAAGTCATGTCTTCACCAAGGGGGGCACAGAAGACCCCCCCATCTCCAGGCAGCAGGCCCTGCAAGAGCTGGGGCAGCCCCTAGCAGAGAGGCAGAAGGCTGAAGCCTGCCCCTTTGCTGGAAAGATTGGGTATACACTGTGATTCAAGGGAAATTTTAGAGCAGAGGCCATCCTCGAAGCTCCACAGGGCAGGGCAGGGCCAGAGAAGTCTCTGATTCACGTGGAAAGGTTTCCGCACCCCTCTGGCCAGCCTTGCCACACAGCAGCTGCTGGGTGGTGGGCACACCTCCTCAGGGCCCAGGACCGACAGGTGACCCCTACCTCCTCTTGCCAAGTGTTCTGTCTCCTCACCTTGCTCCCTGCCCCTGTGGTCAGCCGCGGCCTTTTCTTGTGTCCCCCTTCTATCTCAAGCCTGGGCCCTGGGCCCGAGATGACCAATGTCACTCTCCACCCTGGCGTCCACCGCCATGGTATCTCCTGTCCCCAGCCCTGCCAACTCTATGGATGGACACCTGACAGCTGACCTCCCCCTTCCCGCCTCCCTCCTGGATAAAGCCTCCCCCTGCTTCCTTACAGACAACCATCTCCCCGCCTCTGCCGCAGCCCCTGACCTTGGCTGGCGCTCAGGGAATGAGGATACCACAGGCCCCACACTCAACCCGGAAATGCCTTTCTCCCTCTCTGGGGGATCCTAAGGGGACTGCCAGAGGCCAGGTGGGGAGGGCTTGTTTTGATGGAAAAGCTACGAGGGCAGAGGGCAAAGTCCTGCCATTGTTCGGGCTGAAGCGCCTGCCCTGCCGCCCTTTGGGCTTTCGAGGAAAGATGACCTCAGGGGATGCTGAGCAGGCAGGCGGCTCCCTCAGGCCCCTGCCCGTGTGGTCCCCCTTCAGAGGCACTTTGGGGGGTTCTGTCCTCCAGGTGAAAAAGATTGAGATCGTGCGAAAGAAGAAGATCTTTAAGAAGGCCATAGTGACCTTGGTGGACCACCTGGCGTGCAGGTGTGAGACGGTGGTGGCTCGAGCCGTGACCCGAACCCCAGGGAGTTCCCAGGAGCAGCGAGGTAACTGCTCATCCAAGGTCTGCCTCTCATTGCTCAGCCCTGCAGCCCCCTTCTCCTATGGCAGCTGCTGGGGACACTCAGGGAGAATTGGATCAGGCATGCCCCTGGTTAAATTCACCTGAAGCTTTTCATAGCGCTGACAACAGTCCAGATTCCTCCCCTGCCTGGGAGGGCTTATGCGAGTATGTAGCCCCCAGCTGGCGCTCTGTCCTTGTTTCCAACCAATGCCCTTCACTTATGCCACCCCAGCCAGGGTGGTCTTATTGAGTGGCCAGATAAGTTTCTGCCTCAGGGCCTTTGCACATGTCCATCTGGGTGAAATTCACATCTCCTAGCTCTTCCCAAGCCTAGCTCCTATTCCTCACTGGGTCTAAGGTCAGAAGTCACCTCCTTCTAGAGGTCTGCTGGCCACCCTGTCCAGGGCAGCCCCCTTCCCTGTCTTGCTGCCACAGCCCCCTGCTTTGTTTATGAGTGCATGAAATGGTGGGAGGAACCATGACCTGGATAAGAGAACATCCCATGCATATGTCATATCTAGATATTTGACAACTTGTCCTGGAAATGAAAAATCAAATTAATTCCTTGTAGCCTTCCCACCCCCCCCCCCGCTTTTTCCCCCTTGTAGCCTTGATGAAAGAATTAGGGGCAGTGGGGGAAAATCACCAGAGAGATTTTAACTACATGTACTTCCCCGATGGCACTATTGATAAAGAACCTCCTGCATGCAAGAGACATAAGAGATGCAGGTTCCATCCCTGGATCAGGAAGATCCCCTGGAGAAGAAAATGGCAACCCACTCCAGTATTCTTGCCTGGAGAATCCCACGGACAGAGGAGCCTGTCGGGCTACAGTCCATGGGGTCAAAAGAGTTGGACAGACCAAAACGACTAAGCATGCATGCATGCAGTTTGACTTGAATTGAAATGGACTAAAAAATGATCTGGTCCAGTTGCCTCCTCTACATGATATGGAAGAGATGCCTGAGGCCTAGATAGGCAGAGGTCTTGCCCAAGGTCACACAGCCAGTTTCAAACAGGGGCATAGCTAGAATTCAGGTATTCTGAAGTTTTGTTCTTGGCTCTTCTCTCACCCTGACAGCTGTCACTGGCTCATTTCTTCTTTTTAAGTATTTAAAAATTTTAGAGCTAGAGATGACCTTACAAGTCCCTCCTTCAGTGTTACTAATAGGGCTGCTGGAGCACAGAGAGGTTGAGGGACTTAATGAAGTTTGCACAGCAGCAAAATTGAGCCTGGAACCCAGGTCTTGGAATGTCTAGTTTGGGGTTCTTTTGACTGTATTGTGCTATCTTTTCTTCCTCACAGAAAAGTAAGGATTATATGAGACTCATTAAGTTAATAGGATTGTTGTTCAGTCACTGAGTTATGTCTGCTTCTTTGCAACCCCAAGGAAGCACACTGGGCTTCCCTGTCCTTCATTATCTCCTGGAGTTTCCTCAAATTCATGTTCTTTGAGTTGATAATGCTATGTAACCATCTTATCCTCTGCCGTCCCCTTCTCCTTTTGCCTTCAATCTTTCCCAGCATCAGGGCCTTTTCCAACGGGTTGGCTCTTCACATTAAATATTGGAGCTTCAGCATCGCTGAAGCTGAAGTGAACATGTGAACAGCATCACACGTTCCAATGAACATTCAGGGTTGATTTGCTTTAGGATTGACTGGTTTGATGTCCTTGCAGTCCAAGGAACTCTCAAGTCTTCTTAAGCACCACAATTTGAAAGCATCAATTCTTTGATACTCAGCCTCCTTTATGGTCCAGCTCTCACATCTGTACATGACTACTGGAAAAAACCATAGCTTTGGCTATACGGACTCTTGTCAGCAAAGTGATGTCTCTGATTTTTAATATGATGTCTAGGTTTGTCATAGCTTTCCTTCCAAGGAGCAAGCAAGCATCTTTTAATTTCATGGCTGCAGTCACCATCCACAGTAATTTTGGAGCCCAGGAAAATAAAATTTGTCATTGCTTCCACTTTTTCCTGTTCTATTTGCCATGAAGAGATGAGACCGAATGCCATGATCTTAGTTTTTTGAATGTTGAGTTTCAAGCCAGTTTTTTCACTCTCTTTCACACTCATCAAGAGTCTTTTTAGTTCCTCTTCGATTTCTGCCATTAGAGTGGTGTCATCCACTTATCTGAGGTTGTTGATATTTCTCCTGGCAATAGGATTAGATAAGCATAAAAAAAAAAAATCCATGCAAGTGACTGTTTTGATTTTCAGTAACTTTCTTTGGTTAGGGGGCAGGACAATCTTACTGTCATTTCTTACTAACAAGCTCCCTGAAGGCAGAGCCATCTCAGCCTCTTCCTCCTGCTCTCAGAGCTGAGCTGAGGCAGGGATGCCCTGGGAAAGGGCGATAATTTGACAGCTTCAAACTGAAGTGCTGTACATTACTTGTAGAGTAACTACGGAGAGTGCTTTCTATTCAGGAAAAATTATATTCTTCTTTATGTTTAGAATGGGGTTCTCTTCCCCGCCTTTGTCTCATAGGATTTTCTAAACCAGTTTCTAAGGAGGCATGTTCAGCCACTTGCTATGTAGGTCTTGCCATTTTAGCTTCAGCATTTTGGCCCTGGGGGACAGTTCCACTGGCAGTGTGGCTCATGTGATGGTCAGTGTCAGGCCTCCTGGGCTCAAATCTCTGCTCTGTCACTTATGAGCTGAGTGATGACCTTGAACTTGCTCAGGCTTTGCCCAGCCTAGCGTCCTGCTGATGGCTCGGTCTCTGGCCCTTCAGTGGCACCCCCTGGGCAGCCTCCCTCAAGAAGGATCTGAGACCCACCTGAGTCCCTAAATTTCGCATTTGCTGCAGTGGGATAAGTGCCTCATGGGGACTTGTTTGTGTCTGTGAGGTGGAAGGTCAAGGGTTGGCCCCCAGAGAGCTGGATGAGCCGAGGGGGAAACTCCGAAGGCTCCCAGGAAGCAGTGGGCCTTGAGCTTGGCAGAGAAAGCTTTCATTTCCAGGCTGTCTGCCTAGCAGCCCAGGAGGAAGAGAGATAGAAGTGAAGTGCTAACCTTGATCAAGACTTTCAGGCACAGTGATTTATAGTCCAGTGGTTGAAAGCATGGATTCCAGAGGCAGATCCCTGGGTTAAAATTCCAGACTTTCTGTCTCGGTTTCTTCATCTGTTAACTATTCACATCTCTGTCTGCTGTGAGGAGGAACAGGCTTAGAACTTTGCCAGGTGCATGGTGAGTGTTAGCTAAGGGTTTCTGGTGATTTCCACGCATTATCTCCTAACCCTAGGAGGCCAGGGCAGCTGTTCTGTTTTAAAGGTATGGGAATTTGGGCACAGAGAGTGTGCATGGCTTTCCTCAAAGCTTCCAGCTAACTCCTGGCAGAGCGCAATGTGGATGCAGGTGGTCTGGCCCACTTTGCTGTACTGGTGGTGAGGGCCGGGTAGACCACAGGTACAGTGGAGGGAGAGGACCAGGTCCCTGGTGGGAGGCGTGGTTATGCTCAAAGCCTAGTGGCTTCCCCATCCCATGACTGACCAGAAGGGGCTGAAGTGGGTAGGAGGAAACCTCAGTAGGAGGTCAAACTGGGGAAGAAAGAAACAAGTGAATGAGAGCAGCTGCTGTTTTTGCCGATCACTTCTTCTCTAAACTTAATGGCTTAAGACAATGGCCATTTTCTGTTCTCTGGTCTGTGGGTTGCCTGGGCTCAGCTGGGTGGGCCTGCTGGCATGTCTTATGGTTGCAGTCAGTTATCTGGAGGCTGCACTGGGACGGCTGGGCCTCTGTCCCTCTGTCCCTGTCCCTGAAGTCCAGGGCTTCTCCTCACCCCATGGCCTCCACAGATGGGATCCCCAGCAAGGGAACCAGACTTCTTACGTGGAGGCACAGGGTTCCCCAAAGTGCAAAGGTGGGAGCTGCCAGGCCTTCTTGAGGCTCATGTCTGAACCTGGCCAGTACCAGTCTGCCTCCTTATATTGGTTAACGGGGTCAAGTCCAGGCCAGGTTCAAGGGCATGGAAACAAGGGCCAGTGTCAGTGGGGTAATGACAAATAAATTGAGGCCAGAACTCATCTGCTCCTCTCTGTGTTGGCCAGCATACTATTCCTTCCACTAGTCCTATGAAGTGGACAGTCTATTATCCCCATTTCACAGATGGGGAAGCAAAGGCATAAAATGGCTCAGTCATTGTTCCTCAGGTGCAGCTGGTGAGCAGTGGAGTTGGGATCCAAACCTGGAAGGTCTGGTCCCAGACTCCCCTCCCCTTAGCCTGCAGGATCTGAGGAGGTGTGTGGCAGGCCTTGGTCAAGGGGGCATCGACATGCCCCGAGCTCTGCCGGTCTCATCCACCTGCTAACCAGACCTTTCTTTCTCTCAAGCAGCCAGGACGCCCCAAACTCGGGTAACCATTCGGACGGTGCGAGTCCGCCGGCCCCCCAAGGGGAAGCACCGGAAGTTCAAGCACACGCATGACAAGACGGCACTGAAGGAGACCCTCGGAGCCTAGGGCCATCTGCAGGAGAGTGTGGGCAGGTGAGGGCCAGCACTCTGCTCCTTCTCCCCGGCCTGGGCTTGGGCTGAGGCAGGGGTGAGGGGGAGAAACAGTTCCCCTACAAAATCCAGGCTCTAAGCCATGATCCCCTCTCGCCAGTTATCAGTCGAGTTTTTTCATGGGGCAGGTTGGGTAAGGGGCTGGGGGAGGCCCTGACCCAGTTGTGTCCCAGTACATCTTAAAAGAATTAGGAGGTCTAAACCTCATACTTCCCAGTCTTGAGTGCTGCTGGAAATCAGGGACAACTGGTCGACCCTGCCCCTGGTTGCCTGTGAGTGTGGGATGGAGCCCCACGCTGTCTCTGACCCCCGTGTCCCTCTGCTTGGCCTACAGGGTTATTTAATATGGTATTTGCTGTATTGCCCCCATGGGGTCCTTGGAGTGATTATATTGTTCCCCTCGTCCGTCTGTCTCGATGCCTGATTCGGACGGCCAATGGTGCTTCCCCCACCCCTCCACACGTCTGTCCACCCTTCCACCAGTGGGTCTTCCCTCAGTGGCCTCCAGCATCTTGCCAAGAAGCTCAAGAAGGAAACGAAGGACCTGGACTTCATCGCTGTCTTCCTCTCCTGACCTGGCAAAAACGGGATAGAAGTGCAAGAGAGACTGATGGGGTCGCTGTTGGGAGAAAGGGGCTTCCTTCCCCAGTGCTGTGGACTGGCCTGAAACTCTGCGCGTGGGCCTGAGGACCTCTCAGCATGGCCCACCTGGTCCCCGGACCCCCAGCCAGCTCTGATGCGAGCACCCCCAGGCCAGCCAGGGTGCTCATACTCCTGTGGCTGAGACCGCGTGGGGAACGTAGACTGGAGAGAACCCCTCCTGGGGCGCCCAGGCCGGGTCGTCTCCCCTTGGTCACCTCTGCTCACAGTGGCTTCTTTTCATTTAATATGTTTGAATTATTGGAAGACGTAGACTCCTTTGGGCAGGTGTGGCCAGAGCACCAGGCAGTCAAGTGCCCTCTCAGACGGGTTAGGGATGAAGTTTGCTTCAAAGGTGGATGTAGGTGGTGACCCGGGCATCCACTGCTTCCTCCCGCTCCCCACCCCAGTTCACTGTTTCCTGTTTCATCTCTCTACCTCCATCCTGTGTCTCCTCCCTTATCTGCGCCACCAAGGGGCTCTTGGACCCCATATTGAAGCCCCGGATAACCCCAGTCACTGCTCTGTAGGACAGAAAACCAGGGGCCAGAGGGCAGCAGGGTGCCTGCCCATCGTATCCCAGCCCAGCCAAGACTGCCATGGAAGGTTGTGCAGGGTGTGCACTGCACAAGGGCACTGCATGTGGGGATCACAGTTCACACACACCATAGACGTGGCCAATTTGTGTATTTATTATGACAATTTTTTGGCAAATGGAGGGATTCTTTTCCTATTTGACATGAAGGCTCCATATGGACTGGCTGTGTCTATGACCCAGCCCACGATTTGGAGTGGTCAGACAGGAGTAAGCCCTTGGTGAGGGGCAGGGAGGCAGCATTTGTCCATGTGGCCTCCATTACCCCAAGTCCTCAGCTCAAGCAGTCTTCCCTTCAGGCAGGTGTGAAAAGCCCAAGAGAATGTCTCCAAGGGACAGGGCAACCCTGCTCCATGCCCCTGCTCACGCTCCTCCTCTTAGATCCTTTTGAGTTCTGGATCTGGTGGCTCCTCCCAGGAAACCAGCTCTTGGGCTGGGAGTGGGGGAGAAAAGGGAAAAGATCCCCAGGGCCCCCTAGGGGTGGGGTCTGACCTCCCACCTCCCTATCCATCTCCTACTGCACTTTCCCCTCTTCCCTGCTGTCTCCCAAATCTGCTTTCTTCAGTTTGTAAAGTCGGTGATTATATTTTTGGGGGCTTTCCTTTTATTTTTTAAATGTAAAATTTATTTATATTCCGTATTTAAAGTTGTAAAAAAAAAATAACCACAAAACAAAACCAAATGAATCTGCCGGAGATCTGTCTGTTGGCACTGCGTGTGACAATTACCCTTTCTGCATTGGCAGGATTTGCCGACAGCTTGCGGCGTGTTCCTCTCGCTCCTGGAGGCTCAGGCGCAAATTCACGCACACGCACACATACTCACGTTCACACATGCTTATGCACACATGCCAGCCTACTGCTCTGAGGGAGGCCTCTGGGAGTGGGTGAGAGCCAGGCAACCCACTCTGTACAGCTAGGTCCCACTGCAGCTCGTGATTCCTGGGCCCCACATGCCAGCCCTGTGCGAAAAGAGATGAATTTCTCTAGTCTAAGGGTCTCTACAAAGAGATCTCTACGGATTCTCAGCATCACGGGGTAGGACTGGCTGTGGGAGGGGAGACCCACTGTGGGGAAGGCTGGAGGAGGTCCCTGAGGAGTGTGGGGTTTAGAAGGAGCACAGCTCACGGTTGGGACTGGGGTCTGATCTTGGTTCAGCCCTTAGCCAGCTGTGTGGCCTTGGGCAAGTCATAGTCCCTCTCTGGTCAGAGCCCCATCTGAAGCACAAGAAGATGAGCAGGAGGCTTGTGGTTTCCAGGGTTCACCTGTGGGATTCTGTGCTTCCCCTCATCCCTGAAGACTTGGGTCTGATTTCATGAGAAAGATGCTACATGTATCTGGGTCTTACCTGCTGGCAGACTGTGTGTGTGTGCTCAGTCATGTCCTACTTTTGGGTCCCCATGGGCTAGGCTCCTCTGTTCATGGGATTTTCCAGGCAAGAATACCGGAGTGGGTTGCCATTTCCTTCCCCAGAGGATCTTCCCAACCCAGGGACCCAACCTACATCTCTTGAGCCTCCTCAATTGGCAGGTGGATCCTTGACCACTGCACCACCTGGGAAGCCCTTTGGCAGACTGGGGCTGACAGGGAAACCTAGGAGGTGGAGAATCTGACTTATCATAAGGACAATCTAAAACAAACCATTTTGCCTCTGTAAGTAGTGAGCTCCCTGTCACTGGAAGTATGTGAGTGACAAGTTGGCTGAGATTAGACTGAATAACACTGGGGCACCCCTTGATTGACTGGTTATTTGGTTGATTGATAGACTGACTGGCTCATTCATTCATTCATTCACCTTGATCCCATATTTTGTGTCTGTCTCTGCCAGGGTCTTGGATAGCTATTTGGTATAGATTCATCCTGGGATTCATAGCCCTGTGCTTGCCATGGTAGTGATGGACAGTGCAGATCAGAGGGACTTATCTGAAGACTTCTACCCCTGCCTGCCCAGCCTGTCTTAGAACCCTCCCCATTCCCCAGACTCCCAGGGTTCTGGGTCCCAAGGCACTAGGGAAGGCTCGGGAGGAGGGGATGGAACTTAGCAGGCAGCTGGAGGGCCCAGTGTATGTGACATCTCGGCATCTGAAAAGCAGCTGTGATGTTCCATGGACAGCTGCAGGAACGTCCTGGGTGAAACAGGCAGAGCTGCCTGTATCTTTTCCCTTCCCCGGTGTTCTTGCCGGCTGTGCCATCCCAGGCAGCTGCAGTGTCCAGCCTATAGGCCTCCAGGGTCCTGATGGGCCCTCTCTGAGTTTTAGAACCACCAACCTGAAATGACATTCTTCCAGAATCCCCTCTGCTGGGGACAGGGCATTCCCTTCGTGGTTCCTTTCTCTGCCCTGTGGGCTGTAATACAGGCATGATGTCTGGCACTTCAGCAGCCGTCCTGAGTACTGAGGTGAAAAGGTGCTGAGACTGGTGGAGCACAACAGAGGGGCCAGGGGTCCCTGACACCTGACTGCCCAGCTCGAGAGCTTTTTACATAAGAAAGGAGGAAATATCTCTATTTGCTATGCTATGCTATGCTAAGTCACTTCAGTCGTGTCCGACTCTGTGTGACCCCATGGACGGCAGCCCACCAGGCTCCACCGTCCCTGGGATTCTCCAGGCAAGAACACTGGAGTGGGTTGCCATTTCCTTCTCCAATGCATGAAAAGTGAAAAGAGAAAGTGAAGTTGCTCAGTCATGTCTGACTCTTAGTGACCCCATGGACTGCAGCCTACCAGGCTCCTCCGTCCATGGGATTTTCCAGGCAAGAGTACTGGAGTGGGGTGCCACTGCCTTCTCCATAAAATCTATGCTATGCTAAGTCACTTCAGTCGTGTCCGACTCTGTGTGACCCCATAGACGGTAGCCCACCAGGCTCCCCCGTCCCTGGGATTCTCCAGGCAAGAACACTGGAGTGGGTTGCCATTTCCTTCTCCAATGCATGAAAGTGAAAAGAGAAAGTGAAGTCGCTCAGTCATGTCCGACTCTTAGCGACCCCATGGACTGCAGCCCACCAGGCTCCTCCGTCCATGGGATTTTCCAGGCAAAAGTACTGGAGTGGGGTGCCATTGCCTTCTCCATAAAATCTATAATGTATCTCAAATTATGCTGTCCCCTTTCATCTAAGTAAACTCACCAAAAAGATTTGTGTACACTGCTAAGTCGCTTCAGTTGTGTCCAACTCTGTGCGACCCCACAGACGGAAGCTCACCAGGCTCCCCTGTCCCTGGGATTCTCCAGGCAAGAACACTGGAGTGGGTTGCCATTTCCTTCTCCAATGCATGAAAGTGAAAAGTGAAAGTGAAGCTGCTCAGTCGTGTCCGACTTTTAGCGACCCCATGGACTGGAGCCCACCAGGCTCCTCCGTCCATGGGATTTTCCAGGCAAAAGTACTGGGGTGGGGTGCCATTGCCTTCCCCGATCTCTTATTCAAGGTTTTCTGTTCATAACCAAACTCAATCATAATATATAGCCCTGTTCATTCTGGGAAAGAGATGATATGGCTCCCAGGTTGGACCATTAATCTTCCACAATCCTTGGACACTTAGCATCACCTTGTGAACTCTTCTCCTTTATTCAGGGCCCACTCAGATCTTGTTCTCCACCCCTACCCCCACAACCCAGGAATCTTCTCTGTCCCAGTTAGCAATACTTCTTCCTCAACTAGAGTAGAACTGTAGCCCTCCTTGGAGGCTTAGAGTTGGCTGCCTCTGTAACATAACAAAATAATGGACCTTTTTCACTTATAAAGAAAAATATCTATGACCTTTTAATACCAGTGGGATTGTTTTAAGGAATGGAGGAGGAAATGAAGGGCGAAGTGACGGCAAACAGACTTAGAGAGAGTAAGTGACTTGCAGAAGATCACGCAGCTCCTGAGTGGCTGGATCCCAACCACACCCTCCTCTGCTAACTCCGCATCTGGTGTGTTTCCACTATTTCATAACATCAGACCAAGAACCCCAGAATCCCAACACTTGTACACAACCTGGGGTATAGTCCTGGTTCAGGCATGTAGTTACCGTGTGATCCTGGGACAGTCACTGCTCCTTTCCGATCTCAGCCCTTCCTTTGGGCTTCCATGCAATTGTCAGCCCACCAGTGTGTCTTGCTCCAGAACTAACTCCCTCACTCCCCACTGCCTTCTTAGCTGCTTTATCTGTCACCATAAAACTTACCTCTTTTGGCTCACTCTGCATGTATAGTTGACCCCTGAACAACATAAGGATTGATCCATTTATCATTTTTATAGGCAGCCCTCCCTATCTACCTTTCATCCTTGGTTCTTCCTCATCCACAGATTCAACCAACCATGGACCACATAGTACTGTTGTATTTACTATTGAAAAATATATGTGTATAAGTGGACCCATGCCATTCAAACCAGCATTGTTCAAGGGTCCACTGTACATCTTTTCTCATCTCCTCCATGCCCCCACTGAGCTATTATTCTGTTCATCTTTCTGTCCCCAGAGCCTAGTACCTGGTACATAATAGGAACTTAATAGATGCCCGTTGAATGAATGAACATAAAGTTCTGTTACCGGAGTAATCAAGTGTGTCTGCCCCATGTGGCGGCTTGCTTGGCTAATCTTCATCACACACACTGTGGTGAGGCTGGGACGTTGCAGTCACTAACTACAGATAGGATATTTCAACTTCTAAGCCATCTTCCTTGATTGGAAGATTCTTGCAAGCTGGGGGTCATGTCGAATCCATCTTCTAAACTATTCAACCATCATCTCTCTCCATATCTGCATCTCTCCACCCATCCACCCCCCCACCCACCCTTTCACCCATCTACCTATCTCCCACAACATCCATCCACCCACCCATTCACCCATCTGTCCATTCATTCATCCACCCATCTGTCTATCTGTCCTTCTATCTACTCATCTACCATCTCCCTCCCTCCTCCCTTCTCTATTTCTTACTTTTACCATGTCCCAAGATTTGTACTTGCCACCTCATTTTATTAACTTCCGAGGAGTATCGCACCAATGAAGAGAACAAAGGTTTAGCACGGAACACAGCTGGCCCTGTTCCAGCAGCACTAAGCCCGTGATGGCCTTACAGAGCGGCTGCACAGGTTAGAGACATGAGGGCCGCGCACTGATCCTGGCATGTCCCTCACCTTGGTCAGCGGTGGGGTGTTACTTTTTAACTCTCAGCATCCAGCAAAGGGCCAATCACACTCAACCACCGTGCAGTAAAGATGAAAACAAAGAAAGAATGAGCACAAAATCACAGAGGGATGAAAAGTTCAGCTGCAGCCAGAGCGTGCATTTATATTCCAGGCACTGCCCCATTATTCTACTCAATTAATCCCACAATCCTTTCAGGCAGATATTATTGTCCTCCGTTACAGATGAGGAAACAAGGACTCAGCAAGGTTCAGACCTCCCTCCCTCCTACTCCCCAGGGCATAGTTCTTCCATAAATGGCCATGGTCCCTGGGGGATGTTTTGGGGAGATGCATGGGACCGACTTGAGTGCAATGTCATGTCCTTTCCTTGCTCAGGGAGCTCTGGGTCTGCGAATGGACTTGGCTTTGAGATGGGGGTGGGATCACCCATTGATTTCTGTCCAGTCAGACCTCTGTTTACCAGACCCAGATCTTTCGGGTTATAAAAGTCTTAGGTCCAGACGTCCCTAATGGGGCAGTGGATAAGAATCCACCTGCCAGTGCAGGGGGCACACGTTCCTTCCCTGTCTCGGGGAGATTCCACACGCCGTGGAGCAACTAAGCCCGTGGACCACAACTACTGAGCCCGCACACCTCGATTCCATGCTTGGCAACACGAGAAACCACTGAAATGAGAAGTCCTCGAACCACAGCAAAGAGCAGCCTGTGCAAAAGGAATGAAGACCCAGCACAACCAAAAAATCAAAAATAAATTATTTTTTAAAAGAAAAGCCTTAGGTCCTTGTGGGTCGTTGATCCATGTTCGCCCTGGGGACTTTATGATCCATTAACCCCACCCGTCCTCGTGGTCAGACCACTGGGATGGCCACCTGGTCCTGCTGCCGTGATGGCCAGTCATGGCTGCCTCTGCCCTCCCAAGGGCTAGGTGCCCCCTTACTCCGCCTTCCCCCAGAAATCAGGAGTCAAATCACTGGCAGCACTCCGCACCTGGACACCGAGTTCTTTGAAAGCTGTTGGGTTGCCTCAGCATCCTGGTCCTCACCCTCTTGGCAAAGGAAAGCATGATAGTATTTTGAGGTGTCCTCAGGTGGGATGGGTCACCCATGGTTAACTCACACAGCTGTCTCTTCGTTCCACCTCGGCATCTCTGCCATCCCTGCCTTAGTGAGCGTGGGCCATCGTTGAGTCAGGCTTCAGCATGCCTGCGGAAAATAAACCAGTCCTGGAAACAATTAAAGCCACCCCAGCTGATCAGTCTGACACCCCGAATCCAGCACTGCTGCTAGGTACGGCCGTGTTAGATTCCTCTCCGTCAGTCCATTCACAGACTGTCTCCAGATTTTTGATGATATGAAATAATATCTGGGCAAAGTTTTGCCCAAAATTTGATTTGGGGTTGACATTCAGTGCTGCCCCATCCCACTGGCCATCTGGGGACGGCTTTGTGTTCTGAAGACCCTGAGGGATTGGGGGACACAGGGGGCTCGTTAAATGGGCCCTGGATGGGGCCAGCATCATCAGACAGTGAGGAGAAGTTGCAGCTCTCAAGGGAGTTCAGTGAGTATGGAGGATCAGGGAGGGGTTCAGCATTACCCCATACCCTCCCACGTGGCTCCATACAAAGGCTGAGCTCACAGTTTCCCAAAGATCTGATGTCCACGGAGCAGAGCTGATGAAAGCCACGGCATCTGCTAATGATATAACTTGCCACGCTGCAGGCTCAGATTCGGTTTCATTTTTGGCTGTCTCAGCCTTATGGCTGCAAAAAGTCAGGTACCTTCAGCACACGAGTCCTCTGGTTTTGATCTGGCTCTGGAGTCAAGAATTCAGGACACTGTCTTCTGTTTCTTCATCTGTCTGAGCCAGCAGCGCATTCCCACAGTCTATTTCCTCATTCCTTACATGCTCTTGTAAGGCAGTGGAATTTCAGTCTCAAAACCCCTGCCCTCAACGGGCTCTTGATTCCAGGTGATTCCAGGTGGCAGACTGCAATTCCCATTTTCCTCCGCACGCCATAGGATTCCTGGTCTGATCCCTTGTTATGCTCTGAATTTTTACTGTCTCCAGTCCCAAGCAGTCCAGATAACCAATTTCAGCTTCTCTGAATATCCTCCAGCATCCATGGTCTGTAACCCCTTCTGGCACCAATTTCTATATAAGGCAGCATTCTTGGTTGCAGGCAGTAGAAACCAACTCAGGTTAACTTAAGCAGAAAAGGATGTTCAAAGAATAGATACTCAAAAGGATATTCAAAGAATGTTGAGTGACTCATGAATCATCAGTGAGCTGGAGACCCAGGCTTGTGGTATGCAAACAAGATCGACGCTCCCAGGTGACCTCTGAGGCCGGTGCTCCAAACACCTGAAGGATGTCACAGCCCCTGTGACCTGCACGTCCCACACGTCAACACGCAGCCCTGGGCACCGCTGTCCTTGGGGCTCAGCAGGGAGGTGTTCTGCTCCTTGGCAGCCCAAGTCTTGTTTTTAAATCTTGAGTTGGTGCATCTGATGGGTGAGCCTTGAAGGCCCCAGCTGCAAGGGAGTCTGAGAATGTGGGACTGGCATTTTTAGTTTCTATTGAAGGGGGTGGTCCATAGGCTAAGACCCATGAAGTGGGGTTCAGAGTGGGTGGTCAAAACCCTGAAGCAAAACAAAAGCTAAATGTCTGTGTCATTCTGTACCACACTTCACTTATTTCTTCTAGGCTAGGCCAGAGTCTACCTGCCCAAGATTATCTCCCCAGGGGACCTCCTTGGTGGTCCAGTGGTTAAGAGTTCACCTTCCAACGCAGGGGACACAAGTTCGATCCCTGATTGGGGAACTAAGATCTCACATGCTGAGGCAACTAAGCCCGCGAGCTGCAACTTCTGAGCCCATGTGCCTCAACTAGAGGGAAGACAAAATGTATTTAAATAAAATATAAATTTTATCTATCTGTGCACAGCAAAGATTTCGCATGCTAAAACTAAGACCTGACACAGCCATAAATAAAAAAACAAATAAACTCTTTTAAAACAGTTTCTCTGATTCATTATCTACTTGGCCTTAAACTTGAGGACAGAAAACTACACTGATTTCACCGACTTCTGGATCCCCAGATCCTAGCACAGTTACGTCACAGGCTCACAGTAAGTCCTGCTGAATAATTGCATGAATCTATGCCACAGTCCGGATGCCATGATCTTCGTTTTCTGAATGTTGAGCTTTAGCCAACTTTTCACTCTCCATTTTCACTTTCATCAAGAGGCTTATTAGTTCCTCTTCACTTTCTGCCGTAAGGGTGGTGTCATCTGCATGTCTGAGGTTATTGATATTTCTCCCAGCAATCTTGATTCCAACTTGTGTTTCTTCCAGTCCAGCGTTTCTCATGATGTACTCTGCATATAAGTTAAATAAACAGGGTGACAGCACCGAAGAATTGATGCTTTTGAACTGTGGTGTTGGAGAAGTCTCTTGAGAGTCACTTGGACTGCAAGGAGATCCAACCAGTCCATTCTGAAGGAGATCAGCCCTGGGATTTCTTTGGAAGGAATGATGCTAAAGCTGAAACTCCAGTACTTTGGCCACCTCATGCGAAGAGTTGACTCATTGGAGAAGACTCTGATTCTGGGAGGGATTGGGGGCAAGAGGAGAAGGGGATGACAGAGGATGAGATGGCTGGATGGCATCACTGATTCGATGGATGTGAGTCTGAGTGAACTCTGGGAGTTGGTGCTGGACAGGGAGGCCTGGCATGCTGCGATTCATGGGGTTGCAAAGAGTCAGACACACTGAGCAACTGATCTGATCTGATCTGATGCCACAGTCCAGGGTGGAGTTAAGTGAGGCGCCCCCCTCAGGTGCAAAGTTGCAGGCGACACCAAACACTCAGTATCAAGATAAGTAATATTTTCAACACAATTTTTAAAAATTTTATTGAAGTAGAGTTGATTTACAATGTTGTGCATTGTAAATCACTTTGTACTGCAAAGTGATTCAGTTATACATGTATATACATATATATTCTTTTAAAAAAAATTAAAAGATTTTTAACACTAAAAGCGTTTTGTACTGAGGCATACCAATGTGGTGGTAGCTTCAGATGAACAGCAAAGGATACACATATATATATTTTCGTGTTCTTTCCCATTATGGTTTATCACAGGATATGGAATATAGTTCCCTGTTCTATACAGGAGGATATTGTTGTTTTTCCATCCTAAATATACTACTTTGCATCTGTTAGTCTCAAACTCCCAGTCCTCGTATCCCCCTTGAAAGCACAAGTCTGTCCTCTATATCTTCACGTCTGTCTCTGTTCTCTAGATATGCTCATTAACATAAAAAAAATTTTTTTAATCAAAATGAATGCAAAAAAAAAAGTCCACAGTGAACCAAATTTCAAAGACAGGATCCAACCCTATACTTTCAGGATGTCTCACTTGCCTCACTCTAATCTTGGCCAGGTCAGATCCTTTATTTAAATAAAATATAAATTTTACCTATATTTATAATACAAACATTAGAACATTATGATAAATATTATCATAAATTGTTTTATATAATTTTATTTATTTTTGTTTCTGCCTGTGCTGGCTCTTCGACGCTGCTCGGGCTTTTCTCTAGTTGCGGCCAGAGGGGGCTACTCTCTAGATGCAGTGCTCGGGCTTCTCACCGCGGTACGTTGGCTTCTGTTGCAGAGCACAGGCTTTAGGCACACAGCCTTCAGTAGCTGCAGCAAAGGGGCTCAGTAGTTGCAGCTCCTGGGCCCTAGAGCCCAGGCTCAGTAGTTCTGGTGCTCAGGCTTAGTTGCTGTGCGGCATGTGGGATCTCCCTGGATCAGGGATTAAACCGTTCTCTCTTGCATTGGCAGGCAAATTGTTTACCCCTGAGCCACCAGGGAAGTCTTATAATAAATTATTTAAATAAATAATATGCATGTGTACTGTCATTTCAGTCATGTCCAACTCTTTATGACACTAAGGACCCACCAGGCTTCTCTGTCCATGGGATTCTCCAGGCAAGAATACTGGACTAGGTTGCCATTTCCTCCTCCAGGGGATCTTCCCAACCCAGGGATTGAACCTATGTCTCCTGCAACTCCTGCATTGCAGGCAGATTCTTTACACTGAGCCTCCAGGGAAGCCCTAAATAATATTATTTATTTAAAATGTTGTGCCCAAGGTGAGTGCTTCAGTGGCTTCACCCTAGTCCTAACCCTGCTATCCTGGTTCCATATTCACTGCTTTCTTTGCTTCTTTTTGTGGACTTGGTTTCTATCCTCACTCTATTGCCCCAACTATCAAAACCTCCTCCTGGGTCTCCCACCCCCAGAATATTCTGCCACAGTCCCCCTCACTCTTAGCTGCCCCGTGAAGCTTGCTGGGGGTAGAGCGGTCAGGTCACTCCTTTGTTCAAAGTCATCTGTGGGTCCCATCCTCAAACGAGAGTCACACTCACCCACAGACGTGCAGAGGCCCCTGCCCTGATCTACACCCTGACCTCTCCCTCCCCAGCCGCCCCCGTGAACAGCCTGCCCTCCTGCCCGCAATTTGAGCTGCACCTCCTCCTTCCTTCCCCACTGTGCTGGGGGTTTCCCCACATCTAAGCCTGGCTGATCATCTTCAAGGTCAACCTCCAATTTGCTGTTAAAACTGCCCCCGCAGGAATGTAAAATAGTGTCACTGCTGTGGAAAAGAGTACAGTGGTTGCTAAAAAGACTTAATGGAATTACTGTACAACCCACCAGTTCCACTTCTGGGTATACACACAAAATAATTGAAAGCACAGTTTCAAAGACATATTGGTACCCCACGTTCCCAGCAGCACTATTTCACAATAGCCAAAAGCTGGAAGCAAGTCAGTGTCCATTGACAGATGATTGGATAAGTAAAATGTGGTCTATACATACAAATGGATTATTATTCAGCCCTCCTTTTTTTTTTTGCCGCATGATACATGGGATCTCAACTCCCTCACCAGGGATCGAATTCATGTCCCTTGCAGTGGAAGCGCAGAGTCCTAACCACTCGACAAATAGGGAAGCCCCATAGTCAGCCCTGAGAAAGAAGGAAATTCTAATACAAACTACAACATGGGTGAATCTTGAGGACATTCTGCTAAGTCAAATAAGCCAGTTACAAAAATACAAAAACTGTATGATTCCACTTCAGTGAAGTCCCTAGGGGAGTCAAATTCATAGAGACAGAAACTAGAATAATGGTTGCCAGGGCATGGGAAAGGAGGAATAGGCAGTTAGTGTTTGATGGCGCGATCGCTTCAGTTTTGCCAGTTGAAAATGTCCTGGAGATGGATGGTGGAGCTGGTTGCACAGTAATCTGAATGTATCTGAAATCACTAAAATGTACACGTAAAAATGATTAAAATGCTAACTTTAATGTTATGTGCATTTTGTGAGTGTTAATCATTCACTAACTAGAGTTGTGTCCAGCTCTTTGCGACCCCATGGACTGTAGCCTGCCAGGCTTCTCCCTCTGTCCACGGAATTTTCCAGGCAAAAATACGGGAGTGGGTAGCCATTTCCTCCTCCAGGAGATCTTCCTGATTCAGGGATCGAACTCAGATCTCCTGCGCTGCAGGCAGATTCTTTTACCATCTGAGCCACCAGTGAAGCCCATTTTACCACAATTTTTTTAAAAAAAGAAAAACTGGGAGAAAAAAGACTGTTCCTGTGGTCAGAAGTGAGCACTTTTTCCTCTGAATCCCTTAGTCATTCTACCCAAGATTTCTCTGAAGTAGGAGAGCCTGGCAGCAGGGTCTCTCCACAAGGGCAGAGGTTGGGGAAGAGGCTCAGCCCATACCTCTGGCTAAAGCACAGTGGCTGCAGTGAGCTTTATGGGCAGCCCCCTCCACCAGACATGGGTGCATTCACCTGTTATACCTGGGTATCAAGGTACTCTGACCCTGCACAATTGGAGCCAAGGGAGGGCAGGTGTGTGGTGAGGTGTGCGTGGTAAGTGGGCCTGACATAGTCGCATTGCATAGTCTCCTGCTTTGCTGACATGTGAGTCCCTCCATGCCCTGCAGTCTGGAAGAACAGTTAAGAACACAGAGCAGCTCTCCAGCTTTGTTACTTCATTTGCTAATTTGACATAAAACAGTCTTGACTTCATAAGGCTGTATGAGGACCAAGTGAGATGATGTATGGAAACTGATTGGCTGTGTGCCTGTCGCCTCACCTGACCGGTGACCATCCTCCCTTTTCCCGATAAACAGAACACTGATCTGCTTATGAAGTCAGCAGAAATGCTGTGATCTCAGTGCCAGAAGATGAACTGTGATTGGCCAAACCCAGTCATGGACCTCTGATTCCCCTGGACCAGTGATTGGTCTAAGTGTGGCCATGTGACCCTATTTTGACTACTGAGATGTAAGAGGAAGTCTGTTGGGTATAAAGGAAGGGTGACAATGGAGGCTCTTCTGCAATAAAAAGATAGAGGCTTCCAGGGAGGTTGTCCTTCTCTATTCTTTTCTCTATTCTCACTTCCTGCTTTGAACACAGATGCAGTGCTTGGAGGATCAGCAGCCATTTTGCAGTAATGAGGTGATGTGCATGATAACAAAGTCAAGGAAACAGTAAGAACTCCAGCTCTGATCCTGTCGAGTTATGGGACAATGCCAGGATTACTGTTGTTATTTCTTGATTTCTTATGATGGAAAAAAATAAAATCCCTGTTTCTCTTCCCTCAGCTGATATGAACTGGATATTTCTTTTGTTTGCTGTACAACTGAATCTATTTTTATAGAATACACTGTCACATATGTTAGCTTTTATCTGCCCTCATATTCTTTTCCATCCTTGGGCAAGAAGTACAGTTCTCTGAGCCTCTCATCGTGTATAGGCTGAAGGTAGAGACACCTGTCTCCCCAGGCTCTTGTAAGTATTAAATAAGACACAGGCTGTGAAATTACTCTGTAGACTGTGAAGGCTTAAGCTGGGAAGGAGGGCTGCTGCAGGCCTCTCTCCTGGAGACAAAGGCTCCCTGCATGAGGAGCAAGCTAAAAAAAGGAACAAGAGAACAAGCAGAGTCTGGCCCTAGCTGGTGGGGGGCCTCACCCCTGTTTCTAGGGTAGGAGATTTGATTACTGAGAGTGATGGGATGGTTAAGTACTCAAGTTCTGGACTCTGGCTGCCTCTGCCCTTCCCTCAGGGTTGTGATAGCCTCTCTGTCTCAGTTCTCTCATATGAAAAACAGGAGTCACGATAATAGTGAGCCAGATAAGCTTAGTGAATCAAGTGGAAAAGTGCATGTGAGTTCAGCTGTTTCAGTCAGCAACTGACACGTTAACACCATGTAACAAACACCAGACTCAGTGGTGCAGAGCACTGAGAGTGCACATCTCCCTTACCAGTCTGAGAGTCGACCGGACTTGCTTCCAATTGCAGGTTGGGTCTAGATTTGTTCCTTGACTGAGCAAACCTATTGAGCTCCTACTGTATGTCAAGCTCTGTGCTAGGTGCTAGGATACTGTGAATGGGAGAAAGATCTTGCCCATACAGAGCTCATATTCCAGGCAGGTGGGGGAACGGACAGCAGTGGAAGCAGGTGGAAAAAATAGGGACATTACACTGGACGTCCCAAGGTGGGGAGTGCTGAAGGGCCACTCAGTGTGGACCTACTGTGCACTACTGTGTGCTAGCTGTGGGAGAGAGAGATCTCTGCAGGGGTACAAAACTGTGAGTGCATTTGCACCCCCCTGTCTGTGTGTCTGAGTGCATGTCTGTGTGTCTGCACAGCTGTCCGTGGGCATGGCTTTGAGTGCATCCACGTTTTGCTGGCAGTTCTATGTATTCCTGAGAGAGAGAGTGTGTGTGTGTGTGTGTGTGTGTAAGAAGAGAGGTGTGTGACTCAGACCTTCCCGGCTGTGGCAGAAGCTGAGATCTGAGGGTGGGGGGGGGAGTGGGTTTCTCTCACACGCCTGCTCCGGGGTGGGGGTGGGGGGCCCCAGGCTGCCCACGACTTTGTGGGAAGAAGGTCTGGGAGCAGCCAGAATGTGTTTGCATTTCCTGGGTGATTGACGACGCCGGGGAGCAGGCTGTCTTCCCATGACAGATGTAGGAATGTTTCTGCTAATCAAGGCGGAAAGCAGGGGCGTGGGGGCCGTCGGAGCACCACCCACCCCCCAGCCCTGCTCCGTGGCCACCTGTTTGGGGCCTGGGAAGCAGTTGGGCTATGCGAGTGAGAAGCTCCCAGACCTGGGCGACTCCGCCACCCACTCCTGCCTCCCCGCGGCTCAGACACCTCTCGCCTGCCTCCACTCCCCCCAGGGTAGGTGGGAGAGGGGGCTCAAGGATTCAGCCCAGAGGACAATCCCACACACGGAGTGGGTGTTGAGTCGCGAAGCGGGACCCCGCCCCCCGCATGAGCCCCCTCCCCCCATACAACCTGCCCTCCTCCCCTGTGTCTTTTCTGAGTTGAGGGAAGATAGAGCCTCAGAAGTCAGTAATGGCAGGAAATCACCCAAATTGGGAAACTGAGGTGGCCCCAGGTCTCAAGGGGGTGGCTGGTCCTCCCACCCTCAGCGTTGCCCCCCAGCCCCACATCCTCCCAGCCCACTGCATCCCTGATCCTGTTACTCATGAAGCTTTCCGTCCTGAGGAGGGGGCAGCAGATAACACGATCCTCCAGACCAGTGTGGTCCAGGCCTCCGCCCCTCATCTGTGACACGGGTGACTCCCTGCCCTGTCTGCACACCTCTCTGGAGAGGGATGTGGGCCCTGGAAGTGCGAGGATTGTAACTGAGGGCGGGGTGGGCTGGGGCCTAGGGGGCTATTAGCAATGGTTGGCCGCCAGTGGGAATGGCTCTCCCCTCCAGGAGCCACTGGGAGGCCCAAGGACGGGGCCTGGTCCTGATGCTGTGTGTGTGTGTTTAACTCTCCCTACACAGTCCTGTGGGCTTGTGCGGGAGGGGAGGACTTGCTGACTCGGTGACTTGCTTGGTTTCCCAGGAGGGACCCCATGGGACCAAGCCCCAGCCCTGACCCAGCAGTCCCTTGCCAGGCGTGTCCAAAGTAACTTTCTCACGTTTGGCTCTGAGATACCTCTTTTCCCTCTCCTTTTCCCAGTCAGGGAGGGGGATGTGCCTGTGAGTCACCCCATGACTCACACAGGCACACCAGAGCCTGGGAGGGGCGTGTGTATGTGTGTGTGTGTGCAGTCGGGCAAATGTGTGTGTGTACCAGTGCAAGTGTGCTTGCATGCGTGTGTAAGTGTGTGTGTTCATGTATTAGGGGAGGAACCTCCACTGGGGGTGGGAAGGGGACACGCCTTGGCTTCTCGCCTTGCTAACACCATTACAGCCAGACCGCCACTCAGAGGGTCACTTGATCACAGGACAGGATGGTCACTTCAGCAGATGGGTAAGATCTGGGTGCTGGTCTGTTTTGACCAGACAGGAGTTGACCCTGTGTACGTGGGAGCCAAGTGGCTTCTTGGATGGTTGCCTGGGAAACATTGAATTTGTCCCCAAAGGGAGTGCCCAGCAATAAAAGGTGCTAGAATTCACTTAAAATATTTTGCTAGAAACAAACACAGGGACTTCCCTGATAGTCCAGGGATTAAGAATCCGCCTTCCAATGCAAGAGACGCAGGTTCAGTCCCTGGTCAGGGAACTAAGATCCCTCATGCCGAGGGGCACCTAAGCCTGCAGGCCACAACAAAAGAAGCCCACGTGCCAAAGCTAGAGAGGCCCCTGTGCTGCAACAAAGATAAAAAGATATCAGCACAGCCAAGATAAAAAACAAACAAAAATCAGCCCCCTAAAAACCCCACAACATTTTGCTGATTGATTGAACAGATAAGAATGGGCCACACAGAGGGATTTAGGGGTCTATGCTATAAGACAGCGCTTCTGAAACATTACTGGGCAAAATAATCCCCTGGGGATCTTGTCAGAAGGCAGATTCTGCATCAGCAGGGCTAGGTAGGGTCTGAGACTCTGTATTCTAACAAGCTCCAGGGGGAGGCCCATGCTACTGATCAAGGGACTGCATTTTGAGAGGCAAGAATGGAAGAATGTTTGGCAGGGAAACTCCGGGTCAGTTCAGGAAGGTGCTTGCCCTGTGAATCTTGCAGCACCTCGGCTGAGAGATGGGATCACCCAGCTCCTGCCTGTGGTTCAGGCGTCCTGGTTAGGGAGCTGTGAAGGTGACAGAGTTCCCAGAGAACTGCAACTCATTCCATGACTGAGCCCTGACAGCCACAGGTTAGGTGACTTCGGAACTCTGTGTCCTGCTCCCATTTTCTGAAGACCTACCGTGTGCCGCCGAGGGGCATGAGCTGGGGACAGTCAGATCTTGGGGGTTGAAGTCTGGTTGGGGAGCTCATGGAGTTGGTGTTAGAGGGAACCGTTGAGGCTACCCCTCTGCTCCCATATGACAGATGGGGAAACTGAGGCCATAGGGGGCAGAAATGGACTCAAAGTCTCACAAGTAACTGATGGAGCCAGGACTTGAACACTAGCCCTCTTGCTCTCAGGGTAAAATTCTTTCCATCCCCAGAAGAAAGCACACAGGATGGGCAGGAGGCCATGGATGAGCAGGCTGGGGCCAGACTAGGAGGGAGTTGGTGACCTGGACCTCACGCAGGTCCAGAGAGGCCTAAAAGCTTCCATTTTGTTAGAAGAACCCATTTCAGTTCCCACGATTTAGGTATCCCACTTAGTCCTTGTCTACCCTGGAAGTCTGCCAGGGCTTATGTCAAGCCCTCCGGTTTAGGCCTTTTGGTATGGTTTCCCCTCGTTTCATGTGAAACCACATTTGCCTCCCTTTAGCATCTGGCTTCAGTCCCATTCTCTTAAGTTTCCTCAAAGATGATGGCAGTGGTTCTGACACCCTGGCTCGCCAGCCACAGCTGGTCTGCAGAAATAGCATCAGCCCACCTGGACGAAGGGAGGGGAGAGGGAAAGAGGGAGGTGATACCAGCTAAAGTCTTTTTTTTAATTAAACTTTTCATTTTCAGGTAATTGTAGATTCACACGCAGTTTTAAGAAATAGCGCAGAGATCCCATGTACCCTTTACCTAGTATTCCCCAATGAGAACATCTTGCAGAAATGTAGGACAACATGACAATCAGGATGTTAACATGGATACAGTCAAGATAATGAACATTTCCATCCCCACAAAGATCCCCCCTGTCGCCCTTTTACGGCCACACCCACTTCCTGCTAATCCCTATCCTTCCTTAAACCCTGGCAAGCATGCAATTTTGTTATTTCAAGAATGTTATACAAATGGAATCATGCAGTATGTAACCTCCTGGGCTCGGCTTTTCTAACTCGGCGTGATTCTCCAGAGAGTCATCTAGGTTGTTGTGGACAAGAGTGGTTCCCTTCTTATGGTCATCGAGTAGCTTTCCACAGTGTGGATGTCCCCCAGTCTGTAACCATTCATTCACTGGAGGACATCTGGTTGTTCCCAGTTTTGGCTATTAGGAATAAAGGTGCCATAGACATCCCAGTACAGGTTTGTTTGTGAACATAAGTTTTCGTTTCTCTGGGATAAATGCCCAGGAGTGCAATTACTGGATCATAAAGAGTTGCATGTTTAATTTTTAAAGAAATTGCCACACTGTTTTCTAGAGGGGCTATACCATTTTACGTTCCCACCAGCAATATAAAGAGACGGGAATACCAGACCACCTGACCTGCCTCCTGAGAAATCTGTATGCAGGTCAAGAAGCAAAAGTTAGAACTGGGCATGGAACAACAGACTGGTTCCAAATTGGGAAAGGAGTACATCAAGGCTATATAGTGTCACTCTGCTTATTTAACTAATATGCAGAGTACATCATGAGAAATGCCAGGCTGGATGAAGCACAAGCTGGAATCAAGATTGCCAGGAGAAATATCAATAACCTCAGATATGCAGATGACACCACTCTTATGGCAGAAAGTGAAGAGCTAAAGAGCCTCTTGATGAAAGTAAAAAAGAAGAGTGAAAAAGTTGGCTTAAAACTCAACATTCAGAAAACTAAGATCATGGCATCCGGTCCTATCACTTCATGGCAAGTAGATGGGAAAACAATGGAAACAGTGACAGACTTCAGTTTCTTGGGCTCCAAAGTCACTGCAGATGGTGACGGTAGCCATGAAATTAAAAGACGCTTGCTCCTTGGAAGAAAAGCTATGACCAACCTAGATAGCATATTAAAAAGCAGAAACATTATTTTGTCAACAAAAGTCCATCTAGTCAAAGCTATGATTTTCCAGTAGTCATGTATGGACGTAAGAGTTGGGCTATGAAGAAAGCTGAGTGCCAAAGAATTGATGCTTCTGAAGTGTGGTGTTGGAGAAGACTCTTGAGAGTCCCTTGGACTGCAAGGAGATCTAACCAGTCTATCCTAAAGGAAATCAGTCCTGGGTGTTCACTGGAAAGAATGATGCTGAAGCTTAAACTCCAAAACTTTGGCCACCTGATGCAAAGAACTGACTCATTTGAAAAGACCCTGATGTTGGGAAAGACTGAAGGTGGGAGAAGGGGACAACAGACGATGAGATGGTTGGATGGCATCACCGACTCGATGGACACGAGTTTGAGTAAGCTCCAGGAGGTGGTGATGGACAAGGAAGCCTGGCATAGTGCAGTCCGTGGGGTCTCAAAGAGTCGGATATGACTGAGCAACTGAACTGAGTTGAGTTTCTCTGCATCCTCTCCAACACTAGATGTTGCCACTATTTTTTATTTTAGCCATTCTGAGAGATATGTAATGATAGCTCAGGGTGGTTTAATTTACATTTCACTTACAGTTAACGATGTTGAACATATTTTCACATACTTACCTGCCATCTGAATGTCCTCTTTGGTGAAGTGTCTCTTTTATGTGTTTTCTAATTAGATATTTTCTTCTTTTGCTGTTGACTTTTGAGAGTTCTTTACGTGTCCTAGATACTGGTCCTTTGTCAGATAGTGGTAGTTGCTCGGTTGTATCCATTTCTTTGTGGCCCCATGGACTGTAGCCCACAAGGCTTCTCTGCCCATGGAATTCTCCAGGCAAGAATACTGGAGTTGGTAGCCATTTCCTTCTTCAGGGAATCAAACCCAGGTGTCCTGCATTGCAGGATCATTCTTCACAGTTGGAGCCACCTGGGAATCCCTTCTTTGTGAGATAAATGGTTTACAATTTTTTTTTTTTTTCAATTCTGTATCTTCTTAACAGGTTCTTTCACAAAGGAAAAGTTCTAAATTCCAATGATGTCCAATTTATCAATCTTTCCTTTTATGTTTTGGTGTTAAGTGTGAAAACTATTCACCTAGCCTTAGATCCCAAAGTTTTTCTCCTGCATTTTTAGAAAGTTTTGTAGTTTTACGTTTTGCATTTAAGCCTATGGTCCATTTTGAATTAATTTTTTGTAAAAGATATGAGCCTTAGGTTGAGGGGTTTTTGGTTTTATTTGGGAGCTTTTTTTTTCTCTATGAATATTCAGTTGCTCTGACACCACTTATTAAGAGTCTGTCTTTCCTCCATTGAATTGCTTTTGTGTTCTTATAAAAAAAAATCCAGCAGGAATATTTGTGTGGTTTGTTCCACTGATCTATGTGCAGCCAATACAATATTCTTGATTGTAGTAGGTGTATAATAAATCCTTTATGCCTTATAAAAGTTTATACTAAATCAAGTAGACCAATTCCTCTCATTTTGTTCTTTTTTCTTCCAAAGTTGTTAAATGACTGAATCACTTTGCTGTGCACCTGAAACACTGTAGGTCAACCATACTTCAATAAAATATATATATTAAGAAAAAAGCAAAGTTGTTTAAATGATTCAAGTGCCTTTACTTCTTCATATAAATTTTAGAATAATCTTGTCTATAACTACAAAAAATCTTGCTGGAGTGTTTAAAAGAATTGTGTTAAATCTGTATGTCAACTGGGGAGAACTAACATTTTTACGGTGTTGAGTCTTTCATTTAATGAACATGATATATCACTCCATTTATTTATCTTTGCTTTATGTGATCAGCATATAGTTTTCAGCATGTGAATCCTGTATATGTATTTTGTTAGATTTACATCTAAGCATTTTATTTATTTTGAGAGATTATAAATGGTATTTAAAATTTGGTGCCCGTATGCTTGTTTCTATGATATAGAAATACTATTGATTTTTGAACATATATATTGTATCCTGCTACCTTGCTGAATTCACTTATTAATTCTAGGAGTTTTTTGGTAGATTCTTTGGGATTTTCTATATTAACAATGATGTCATCTGTGAAGAGGGACGGTTTTATTTCTTTTTTTCTGATCTGTATATTATTTATTTTTCTTGCCTTCTTGCATAGGCTAGAACTTCCAGCACTTTGTTGAATAAAAGTGTGAGAGCAGATATACTTGTTTTGTTTCTGATCTTGGGGGAAAGGCATTTAGTCTTTTATTTTTAAGGATGTTATCTGTAGGAGTTTTGTAGATACTTTGTCAAGTTAAGGAAGTTCCCCCTCTATGCCTTTTTTTCCTGAGTGTTTTTATCATGAATTATCAGGTCAAATGTTTTTTCTACATCAATCGATATGATCATGTGATTTTTTTCTTTAGCCTGTTAGTAGAGTGGATTGCACTGATAGCTTTTCAAATATCAAACTACTCTTGCATCCCTGGAATAAATCCCACTTGATCATGATGTCTAAATATTTTTATATGCTGTTTAATTATATTTGCTGATCTTTTGCTAAGGTTCTTTGCACCTACACTCATGAAGGAAATTGGTTCCTTGTTCTGTACTGTCTTTTTCTGGTTTTGATATTGGGATAATACTAGTTCTGTACTGTCTTTTTCTGGGTTTGATATTGGGATAATACTAGCTTTATAAAATGAACTGGGTAGTGTTTTCTCCTCTTCCATTCCCTGGAAGATATCATGTAAAGTTGGTATTAAAACACGTGGTAGAATTCTCTGTGAAACTGTCTGGGCCTGGAGACTTTTGGCAGGGGGATAAGTTTTAAAAATTACAAATTCAATTTCTTTGATAGTTACAGAATTTTTCAAATTATCAGTTTTATATTGAGTGAGTTGTGGTAGTTTGTATTTTTCTAGAAATGGGTATATTTCATCTGCTACTGCTAAGTAGCTTCAGTCGTGTCCGACTCTATGCTACCCCATAGACGGAAGGTCACCAGGCTCCCCCATCCCTGGGCTTCTCCAGGCAAGAACACTGGAGTGGGTTGCCATTTCCTTCTCCAATGCATGAAAGTGAAAAGTGAAAGTGAAGTTGCTCAGTCGTGTCCGACTCTTAGCGACCCCATGGACTGGAGCCTACCAGGATCCTCTGTGCATGGGATTTTCCAGGCAAAAGTACTGGGGTGGGGTGCCATTGCCTTCCCCGATATTTCATCTAAGTTGTCAAATTTATGTGTGTAAAGTTGTTCACAGCATTTCCTTACAATCACTTTGGTGTCTATGGTGTCTGTAGTGAAATCTCCTGTTTTGTTCCTGATACTGATAATTTGTATTCTTTTTTCCTCTTTCTTTGTCACTCTTTCTGTAGATTTCTCAGTTTTATTGATCTTTTCAAAGAACCAGCTCTCTGTTTCATTGATTTTTCTCTATTATTTTTGTTTTCAATTTCACTGATTTCTACTTTTATCTCTATTATTTCTTTCCTTTGCTTGTTTTGGGTTTATTATATTTTTCTTTTCCTAGATTCTTGAGATGGGATACTTTCCCTCTTTTCTAATATGTGTGCTTAGTGCTATAATTTTCCCTTTCAGTAATACTTTAGCTGTGTCCCATATTTTGGTATGTTGTATTTTCATTTTCACTCAGTTCAATATATTTTTGGAATTCCTTTGAGACTTCCTCTTTGATCTGTGGATTATTTAGAAGTGTTTTATCTAATTTCTAAGTGTTTGGAGATTTCCCTATTATACTTCTGTTACTAATTTCTAGTTTGATTCCATTGTAGTCAGAGAACAACTTTGCATTATTTCATTTATTTTAAATTTACTGAGTTTAGAAAAAATGATATATCTTGGTACATGTTCTAAAGTTGTTATTGTTGTTCAGTTGCTAAGTTGTGTCCAACTCTTTGCAACCCCATGGACTGCAGCACATCAGGCTCCTCTGTCCTCCACTATATCCTGGAGTTTGCTCACATTCTTGTCCATTGAGTCAGTGACGCTAACCAACCATCTCATCCTTTGTTGCCCCCTTCTCCTTTCGCCTTCAATCTATCCCAGCATCAGGGTCTTTTCCAATGAGTCAGCTCTCTGCATCAGGTGGCCAAAGTATGGGAACTTCAGCATGAGTCCTTCCAATGAAAATTCAGGGTTGATTTTCTTTAAGATTGACTGGCTTGATCTCTTTGCTGTCCAAAAGACTCCTAAGAGTCTTTTCCAGCACCACAGATCGAAAGCATCGAATCTTCTCCACTCAATCTCCTTTATGGTCCAACTCTCATATTCGTACGTGTTCTGAACGTACTTGAATGTGTATTCTGCCATTGTTGGGTGGTATGTTCTACAAATGTTGATCAGTTGGTTGATAGTGTTGTTGAGTTCTTCTATATCTTTGCTAATTTTCTCTTTGTTCTATCACTTATGAGAAATGATGTTGAAATCTCCAACTGTAATTGGGGATTTGTCTATTTTCTCCTTTTAGTTCTATAAGGTTTTTCTTCACATACCTGGCAGTTTACTGTTTGGTGCATACATGCTTAGGATTGCTATGACTTCTTCGTAGACTGACACTTTTATCATCACAAAATGTTTCTCTCTGCCTCTGGCAATTTTCTCTGCTTTGAAGTCTACTTAATCTGATGTTAATATAGTCACATCTGCTTTCTTTTGATTAATGTTTGCATGATACATCTTTAACAATTCTTTTACTTTCAACCTGCCTATATCATTGTATTTGAAGTGAATTTCTTGTAGATATCATACAGCTGGATCATGTTTTTTTAATCCATTCTCCCAATCTCTGTCTTTAATAAGTGTTCTTAGACCATTAGTGTTGAATGTAATTATTAATGTGTTAGGGCTTAATTTTGTTATTTTGTTTTGTTTTGTCTTCTCTGTGGTTCTGTTTTAAATTCTTCTGTTTTCTTTTCCTGCATTCCTGTGGGTTACTTGAATATTCTTAAGAATTCCATTTTGATTTATCTATGGTATTTTTAAGCGTATATCTTTGTATCACTTTTGGAGGTGATGGAATTCCAGTGGAGCTACTCCAAATCCTGAAAGATGATGCTGTGAAAGTGCTGCACTCAATATGCCAGCACATTTGGAAAACTCAGCAGTGGCCACAAGATTGGAAAAGGTCAGTTTTCATTCCAATCCCAAAGAAAGGCAATGCCAAAGAGTGCTCAAACTACCGCACAATTGCACTCATCTCACAAGCTAGTAAAGTAATGCTCAAAATTCTCCAAGCCAGGCTTCAGCAATATGTGAACTGTGAACTTCCTGATGTTCAAGCTGGATTTAGAAAAGGCAGAGGAACCAGAGATCAAATTGCCAACATCTGCTGGATCATGGAAAAAGCAAGAGAGTTCCAGAAAAACATCTATTTCTGCTTTATTGACTATGCCAAAGCCTTTGACTGTGCAGATCACAATAAACTGTGGAAAATTCTGAAAGAGATGGGAATACCAGACCACCTGATCTGCCTCTTGAGAAATCTGTATGCAGGTCAGGAAGCAACAGTTAGAACTGGTCATGGAACTACAGACTGGTTCCAAATAGGAAAAGGAGTACGTCAAGGCTGTATATTGTCACCATGTTTATTTAACTTATATGCAGAGTACATCATGAGAAATGCTGGACTGGAAGAAACACAAGCTGGAATCAAGACTGCCCGGAGAAATATCAATAACCTCAGATATGCAGATGATACCACCCTTATGGCAGAAAGTGAAGAGGAACTAAAAAGCCTCTTGATGAAAGTGAAAGTGGAGAGTGAAAAGGTTGGCTTAAAGCTCAACATTCAGAAAACGAAGATCATGGCATCTGGTCCCATCACTACATGGGAAATAGATGGAAAAACAGTGGAAACAGTGTCAGACTTTATTTTTCTGGGCTCCAAAATCACTGCAGATGGTGACTGCAGCCATGAAATTAAAAGACGCTTACTCCTTGGAAGGAAAGTTATGACCAACCTAGATAGCATATTCAAAAGCAGAGACATCACTTTGCCAACAAAGGTTCGCCTAGTCAAGGCTATGGTCTTTCCTGTGGTCATATATGGATGTGAGAGCTGGACTGTGAAGAAGGCTGAGCGCCGAAGAATTGATGCTTTTGAAGTGTGGTGTTGGAGAAGACTCTTGAGAGTCCCTTCGACTGCAAGGAAATCCAACCAGTCCATTCTGAAGGAGATCAGCCCTGGGATTTCTTGGGAAGGAATGATGCTAAAGCTGAAACTCCAGTATTTTGGCCACCTCATGCGAAGAGTTGACTCATTGGAGAAGACTCTGATGCTGGGAGGGATTGGGGGCAGGAGGAGAAGGGGACGACAGAGGATGAGATGGCTGGATGGCATCACTGACTCGATGGATGTGAGTCTGAGTGACCTCCGAGAGCTGGTGATGGATAGGGAGGCCTGGCGTGCTGCAGTTCATGGGGTCGCAAAGAGTCAGACACGACTGAGTGACTGATCTGATCTGATCTGAGTATTATATGTACATAATATATCACAGTATACAGGTGTCATTATTTTACAACTTTCAGTGAAGTATAGAAATCCTCCCTCCCTTTAAGTCCCTTTGCTTTCTCCTATTTATAATATAATTGTCTTAAATATTTTCTCTAGATACATTTAGAGGCATGTCAAATAGTGTTAAAAATTGTTTTTGCTTCAACTCTCGAATCCAAGAAGGAAATTCTAATGTGCTTACCCATATTTTTTTGTTTGCTATGTTCTTTTCCCTTCCTTATGTTCCAAGATTACTTTTTAAAAAATCATTTCCTCTGTTTCAAGAACTTTTTTTTAAAGCTATTCCTTTAGCTTGGGATTGATGGTGACAATTCTCTTGGTTTTCCTTCACCCAAGAATGGCTTGATTTCCCCTTGATTTCTAAACTATATTTTCTCTGGATATAGGATTCTGGGTTGAAAATTCTTTTCTTTCAGGACTTGAAAAATTTTGTGCCACCACCTCCAGAACTCTGTAGTTTCTGAAAGAAAATCCACTGTCTTTCAAGTTATTTTTTTCTCCTATAAGTAACATGTGATTTCTCTCCTGCTGTCTTAAAGACTTTTTCTTTGTTTCTAGTTTTCAGAACAAGTTGACTGTGATATCTTTGTGTGGATTTCTTTGGGTTTTTCCTGTTTGGGATTTACTCAGCCTCTTGAATCTATAGGCCTACATCTGGAGCCAAATTGCAGCCCTATTTCTTTGCGTGCCTTTTTAGCCCTGCTCTCTTTCTCTTCTCCTTCTGGGACTCCAGGGACATGAATGTCAGATCTTTAGTCCCACAGCTCCCTGAGACTTTGTTCCTTTTGCTCTATTTTCTCTCTGTTGTTCAAGTTAGGTAATTTCTATTATTCTGTACATATAGTCTGTAACTTACGATGGTTCAATTTATGACTTTTTGACTTTATGATGGTGCTAAAATAATATTGGTAGAAACCATATTTTGAATTTTGTTCCTTCCCAGGGCTTACGATATGCAGTACAATGTTCTCTCGTGATGCTGGGCAGTGGTAGCAAACCACAGGTTCCAGTCAGTCATGAGATCACAAGGGTAAACAACTGACATGCTTACAACCCTTCTCTGGACACAGACCATTCAGTTTTTCACTTCCAGTTCAGTGCTCAGTACATTACATGAGATATTCAATGCTTTATTATAAAATAGGCTTTGTGTTAGATGGTTTTGCCCAACTGTGGGCTAATGTAAGTGTTCTGAGTACATTTAAGGTAGGCTAGGCTAAGTTATGATATTTGGTAGGTTGCTGCTGCTAAGTCGCTTCAATTGTGTCTGACTCTGTGCGACCCCATAGACGGAAGCCCACCAGGCTCCCCCATCCCTGGGATTCTCCAGGCAAGAACACTGGAGTGGGTTGCCATTTCCTTCTCCAATGCATGAAAGTGAAACGTGAAAGTGAAGTCGCTCAGTCGTATACGACTCTTAGTGACCCCACAGACTGCAGCCTACCAGGCTCCTCTGTCCATGGGATTTGCCAGGCAAGAGTACTGGAGCGGGGTTGCCATTGCCTTCTCTTTGGTAGGTTAGATGTATTAAATACATTTTGACTTTTGATAGTTTCAACTTACAGTGGGTTTGTTGGGACATAACCCCATCATAAGTCAAGGAAGATCTGGTTTTCACTAATTCTTTATCTCCTCCATTCTGTGGTTGACATTCTTCTTTTTTAAAAAAAATTTGACTGTGTGGGGTCTTAGTTGTGGTGTGTGGGATCTTTCATTGCACGTGTGGGCTCTTCACTGTGGTACGTGGGCTTAGTTGCCTGGTGGCATGTGGGATCTTAGTTCCCCGACCAGGGATCAAACCCACGTCCCCTACATTGGAAGATGGATTCTTAACCACTGGACCACCAGGAAAGTCCTAACGTTTTTCTCTACACCTTCTATTCTTTCCTGAGGTGTTTGACCTTTTTCATTTGTTTCAAGTATGTTCATAACATTTCTATTACCTCAGTCTTGGCACGTGTTGATTGTCTTTTTTTCAGGAAGTTTGAGATCTTCCTGGTTCTTGGCACAATGAGAAATGTTCTACTAAAACCTGGACATTTTATGTTTTATGTTTAAGATCCTATCTTCCTAAACCTTCTGCTTTAGCTGGTTTCCTCTAATGCTGCTCCATTAGGGCAAGTGAGGAGGCTGCCGCCTCACTGCTGCTGGATAGGGTTACAAGTCCAAGTTCCCCACTTGACCTCTACTGATACATGAAGTGATGAGGCTCCTTGTTACAGCCTGGGTGGGAGTGGAAGTCCCAGGTTCCTACTTGGCCTTCACCCTGGTGGGAAAATTGGAGCACTCACTGTAACCCTTTGAGGGTGGAAATATACTTTCCAAACTTGCTCTTTGCTGGCATGGTGGGGCTACAGGTTTTTCTGAGGTGTTTGGCTGGAACAGAACAATTAATTCATGTCTAAAATGTTTCCATTTTGCTGCTGCTGCTGCTGCTGCTAAGTCACTTCAGTCGTATCCGACTCTGTGTGACCCCATAGACGGCAGCCACCAGGCTCCCCTGTCCTTGGGATTCTCCAGGCAAGAACATTGGAGTGGGTTGCCATTTCCTTCTCCAATGCAGGAAAGTGAAACGTGAAAGTGAAGTTGCTCAGTCGTGTCTGACTCCCAGCGACCCCATGGACTGCAGCCCACCAGGCTCTTCCATCCGTGGGATTTTCCAGGCAAAGTTCCATTTTGCTAGGCTGCCTCTTTTCTGGTTTTCCTTTTTTGAGTAGAGAGAATAGGCTTTTTTTTTTCTTTTTTTGAGGAGGGGTTGCTTTTATTGTCTAGGCTTCTTGGCAATTCCAGGTTGCTAGCTTCTTCAGCTCCAAGTCTGGGATGCATGAGGCAAATTAAAAGAAAGAAGGAAAACAACAACAACCAGAAAACTCATCAGTGTGTTTGTTCCTTGGGTTCTTTGATCCCCAGCTAATCGGCCTTCTTCTCCCCTCCTTTTAGAGTCTCTCTGTGCTTGTTTTGTATATTATGTCTAGGTTTCTGGTTGTACTTAAGAGGAGGAACAGGGAAAGAAGTCTGCCTCCTACATCTTCCCAGAAGATATAAACATTTAAAATTTAAATTTTATGTTTACCTCAAGGGCAGATTATTGAATTAATTAAAATCCTTTATTCTTAATACACTTTCAATGTCCATGCAAGGCTCTCTCCTGTTTTATATAAAGTATGCACTTGTATTTGTGTGTGTGTGTATAAAAAAATCTCCCCCCATTCATGAACCAACTCCTATTCCCCTCCCTCCAAAGGCTCCATACCTAGAGTACTCAATGTATGTCCTTAAGTATGTATGCAGCCCCAGAGGATATAGTTTTGTGTGTCTTTGTATGTGTGTGTGTATGTGTTTACACAAGTGGTAACATATCAGATGATGCTTTCAAATTGTGGTGCTGAGGAAGACTCTTGAGAGTCCCTTGGACTTTAAGGGGATCAAACCAGTCAATCCTAAAAGATATCAACCCTGACTATCATTGGAAAGACTGAGGCTGAAGCTGAAACTCCAATAATTTGGCCACCTGATGCAGAGAGCCGACTCATTGGAAAAGACCCTGATGCTGGGAAAGATTGAAGGCAAAAGGAGAAGGAGATGGTTGGTTAGTAGCACTGACTCAGTAGACAAGGATTTGAACAAACTCCAGGATATGGTGGACAGAGGAGCCTGATGTGCTGCAGTCCATGGGGTCACAAAGAGTTGGACACGACGTAGTGACTGAACAACGACATGTCAGACAACCCATTTTGTTTATTTCCCTTTTTCCCAAATGGGTCTTTTTGGTTTGACCCATGTTGTTCTACAGGTGAGCTACTTCTAACCACCTCGTGCATGCACCACCTTTTACTTGCATGCTAAGTCGTTTCAGTCGTGTCCAACTCTGTGCCACCCTATGGATTGTGGCCCTCCAGGCTCCTCTGGCCATGGGGATTCTCCAAGGCAAGAATACTGGGGTGGGTTGCCATGCCCTCCTCCAGGGGTTCTTCCCGACCCAGGGATCGAAACTGTGTCTCTTACATCTCTTGCATTGGTAGGTGGGTTCTTTACCACTAGTGCCACCTAGGAAGCCCAGAACATCTACCTACCTATTCCTTAGTTGGGGAAATTTGAGTTGCCTCTGCTTCACAGCTGCTGCAAGTGTTGCCAGGGATACACAGGGCGTGCCCCCTGTAGACCTGGGTGGAAGGTGCTCCAAGGTTTACACAGGTGAGTGGCTAGGTTACAGGCGCATGCTGTCATAATTGCTCCAAGTCCTGGCATATGCTGGGAAGGCAGTACCTGTTTATGCTCTGGTCAACAGTGTCTGAGAAGTCCTGTTGGGAAAACTAATTAAAATAGCTTTGAGAATTCTTTGGTGAAGCAGACATTATTTTGGCAAGGTGAGCGCTGCCCCCTAAATCATGTTTGGGCTTGTAAATAACTAGGTGGCGTAAAGCAAGTTTCCCCTGGATTTCCCCTGGTGATCAGGGGAGAGTCCTGCCTGGGCAATGGAAGGGCACTGAGGTTTGAGGTGGGGAAACATTTTGAAACAGGGCAAGACTTGAATCTTCAGAGATCCCAGAAGTTAAAATAACCTCTGGGGATTTGGCATGAATGGGAGGCAAAGGGGACAGTCCCTAGTATCGGGCCTGGCACAATAAATGAGTAAATGAAGGAGCGATTGGCCTGTGTCTCGGCACATTTGCTGGGAGAGGGGGGTCTATGCTTCTGGGAACCTCACATTTTATTTCCTACTTTGGCCATACCAGCTGGAAGTGCACACTGGAAAGAGACAATCTGTGTCCTTGGGGCCACCAAACCCTTATCTATGATCTCCCTGCCCGTCTCTCCCAGCCTCCCATCATTCTTTCATGAATACTCACAGACACTGAACAGGCCAACAGTGCCAACCCCAGCACACTCAAAGGTTAACGTTCTTCATCAGTGTAGTGCCCTCAGCCCAGAGACTCCTCTCAAGTGATCTTGGCCTGGCTTCCCTTTGATATCTCAGCCTCTGCACTGGAGACCCTCCCCTGATCATCCAGGGTAAACCAACCCCATCCCACTCCCTGCATTTTTCTCCACTGCTTGTCTGAACTTCCCTTTGGGGGCATTTATTGCAATTTGTCCATGTCTATTTATTTCTGCAAGTATTAAATTAAAACAAAATCTAACCTGCTAAGTTAGGACCCTTTAATTCACAAGTGTAGGTGCCTGACAGGCTTTCCAGGTGGTGCAAGTGGTAAAGAACCTGCCTGCCGATGCAGGAGACATAAGGGACACGGGTTCAATCCCTGGGTTGGGAAGATCCCCTGGAGGAGGCCATGACACCCAACTCTGGTGTTCTTGCCTGAAGAATCCCCATGGACAGAGGATCCTGGAGGGCTACAGTCCATAGGGTCACATAGAGTTGGACACAGCTGAAGCGTCTTAGCACTCATGCACACATGTAGATGCCTGGCACATTACGAGTGGTTAATAAATCTTCTGAAGTGACTGTCAGATGAGTAAGGGCTGAAATGAAGCTACCTACGGCTTTTTAGAGAAGGGAGAAGCCCTCTTTGTCTGGGGCCAGAAAGGAGGGCTTCCTGGTGGTGGTGGTGACCCCAGACAGAATATTTACCAACTGGAGTCAGGAATTACAGGTGGAGAGAATTACATGGCATGTCAAGGAAACCATGGATAAGTTGGTTGGGGACCACCACAGAGGACTTTGGGCAATGTAGGTGGAGGATTTTTCTTTAAACTTTTTATTGAAGAGCAATATATGTAAAGAAAAATGCTTACATCGTAAGCATTCATCGGGATGAATTTTCACAAGCTAAACACACCTGTATAACCAGTGCCCAGATCAAGAGACAAGACATTACCAGCACCCCAGAAATCCTCTTCCCATCTCCCCTCATTCCTTTTTCCCCAAAGATATCACTGTCCTGACTTTGGTGTTTTTGAAGCTCACATAAATGGAATCACACAGATATACTTCTTTGTGACCGGCTTCTTCCTCTCAACACTGTGACATATGTTTAATCTCATTTCATTCTACTGATGATGGACATTCACATTATTTCTGGATTGTGGCTGCACTGAATAAAGCAGAAGAAAAACATGAAGAAAAACATCTTGTACACGTCTTTCCACAAACATATGCATGCATTTCTGTTGGACCTATGCCCAGGAGTGAAATCGCTGGATTCAGGGTGAGCATCTGTCCACTTTCAGTGAGACAAGCCCAAACACTCGTTGTACCAAATATGGTCCCTGCAGCAGCAGTGTTCTGAGAGTTCTGGTGGCTCCATGTCCTCACCAACACTCGATATTTTCTATGATTTTTATTTTAGCCATTTTAGTAGGTGTGTAGTGATATCTCGTTGAGCTTTTATTTTGCATTCCCCTGACGACTAATAATGTTTTCATGTGTTTACAAGTCCCTCTTTTGCGATAGACCTGTTCAAAGTCTCTTGCCCATTCTCCACTGGTTGCCTCTCTTTTTCTGATCGATTTGTAGAAGTTCTTTGTATATTCTGGTTATGCATCCTTTGTTGGGTACGTGTTTTGTAAGTACTTACTGAAGGACTCAACATCAGGGACTGATGTGGTTGAACTGTGTTTCTCAAAGCTCCCGCTGGCTGTGGATGCTGGGCAGGCTGACTGTGAGACGGGGAGAAAGGGGTGCGCAGCAGAGGTGAGCAAGGGCAGTGGTTTGTGGCTTAGACGGCGGGGCCGGAGTCTAGAGCGACTTCAGTGGCAGCAGTGGCAAGCAACATCTGTCATGTCATGTCATGACAAAAACAAGATATGCGTGGTGACAAAGAGAGGGGATGTCAAGGCTGGCTTCCAGGTTTCTCTGGCTGGCCGACAAGCTGACGCATTCTGCCCACCCGCCCGCCAGCAGCCAAAGGCGGCTTTGTCCTCCCAGGCCCCACCCAGGCCTGCTGGTCAGAGATGCTCTGGGGTCACCGTCAGGACATTGGAGAGAGTGCCCAGTGTAGAATCTGGGTCTCCCATGGCAACTGGGGGATAAACACCCCTCAACCCACACACACATGGCTGGGCTGGTCCAAGAAGACCCTGTGTCCCAGAGGGGTTGGCAGCTGCGAGATTTGGGCCCAGTCAGAGTGGACAATGACCCCCTGTCTGCAACCTTCTCACCCCTGGTGAGCCCAGGCTCAGGAGATGAGAGTCCTAGTCCAATCCCTGGGGAAAGAGGAGAAACAGATCCTGCAGTGTCTGGCTTCTGATGAGCAGCGGGGACAGCGCTCTGAATCCCTCCCAGAAAGCCAGGACCCCCGCATCTCTTGTCCTGCTGAATTTCTTGACAATGCCCCACCCCTACTCTGTTTCTCAGGGTTCACTTGGGATAGCTCCTCCCCCACCCTCTGCAGCTTGCTGCACTGGGTTCAGCAGATCACAGCATTTCTGCGGTGATATGGTAATTAAACCTGACAAACTCGCCTTCTGTTACACGAGGCATGGAACGTTCACCATGTGCTGCACTGTGTCAATGGCTTTGCATATGTGATGTCAATCACTCCTCCCAACGACCTCTCAGGAAAGTATTTGGTACATTTTATAAATGCGGACCCTGACTGGCCCAAGTTCACACAGCCAGAGTGGCAGAGGCCGGATTTGAACTTGGGCCACTTGGACCCTGCAGCCCCCTTCCTCTCTCTGACGGGTCTCTGGAATAGTGGGGGTGTAGGAGGATTTGGATGTCCTCCCACCCTGTGGCCTCACAGTCACATGACTCTGTGCGTGGGAATGGGCATGACTAAGCTGTGCTACAGGAGGAGGGGAGTCCTGAGAGGGCTCAGGTTCATACCCGGGCTTTGCCCTACCTTGCAGGGTGAGTCACTTTTCTTAGGGCCTCCACCTCCCCATCTGAGCAACGAGGTCATCCCTATGCAGCCTTGCTCCCGGGTTCTTGTAAGGCAGCAGGCTGCAGAGCTGAGCTCAGGTGGAAGGGGCTGTCTGCTTCCGTCATACGCTCCTTGTTTGGCTTTTTCCCAGTGCCTAAGCTGACCTTTTCTGTTCCCTTTTTTGGTGTTAGGGAAGAGTCAGATGGCTTCCCCAACCCCGCATTCTCCAGCCTGCCTTTTTCTCAGCTTAATCAGTCTCCAGCTGCCCAGTGTCCCAGGCAGACCCTGGGTTCCAGCCAACGGTGGCCGCCCCCATCCCAGGGCTCCAGGCCGGCCGGATGGGCAGCTGGTACTGGAAATGGCCTTGATAGGAGATTCCCCCCCTTTCCGGTGCTCAACCACTTCCTCTCTGACAGAGCACGCAGTCTCTAGAAGGTTCTGCTGCGGGGACTGAGGGACATGGGCTGGGCCCTTGTCTGTTGTTCTCCAGTGTCCTGTAGTAGCAGACACTGCCGGGGTGGGGGGGGGGGGAGGGGGTTCTCCTTGGCACCCTTGAGGCTTCCCTGGTGGCTCAGATGATAAAGAATCAGCCTACAATGCAAAAGACCCAGGTTCCATCCCTGGGTCAGGAAGATTCCCTGAAGAAGGGAATGGCTATCCACTCCAGTATTCTTGCCTGCTGAATTCCATGGAAAGAAGAGCCTGGCAGACTGCAGTCCACGGAGTCGCAGAGTCAGACACTACTGAATGATTAATACTTTCATTTTTCACTTTTTTCTCCTTAGCACCCAGTCCCTTGCCTCCGTCCTGACAGCAACCCCTGGTCCCCAGCCCATAGCTGGACGGCGTAGACCCCATCCCAGCTCCAAATAGGCCCTGATTGGTTTAAGCCAGTTACTACGTCTCATCCTGTGGTTGTTGTGATTGGTTCAGGGATAGTCACCTGACTTAGGTCGGGCCAATCACAGCAACCGCCTCTCCTTGAGGTCTCCAGGAGGTAGACTTTCTCTCCATTGGACTTGAAGAGAAGCAAGTAGACCCAGACCTGAGTGGAGGACATACTGAGATCCCCAGGGGAGAGCCAGCCTGGGAAAGGAGCAAATGTGACCACGTAGAGCCGAGAGATGGAGGCAGAGAAACCAGGTCCTGTCACCCTGTTTGCCTGACTGGATCAAGCTTTGCTTGAAACCTCAAAAACCCCTGTGCTTTTGGGTTACGAGCCCACAGATTTTAGTCTTTAAAAGCCCCCATTGTTGTCCAGTTGCCAAGTCGTGTCTGCCACTTTGAGACCCCATGGACTGCACCACGCCAAGCTTCCCTGTTCCTCACCATCTCCCGGAGCTTGCCCAAGTTCCTGTCCATTGAATCGATGATGCCATCCAACCATTTCATCTTCTGTTTCCCTTCTCCTTCTGCCTTCAATCTTTCTCAACATCAGGGTCTTTTCCAATGAGTCAGTTTTTTGTATCACATGGCCAAAGGATTGAAGCTTCAGCTTAAATTGCCCCTATATGTTGGGTTTTCCTTGGTTCTTCCTTGGAACCCAGAACTCCTGAATAAGGCCTGTAGAATGATAAGGGTCAGGCCTCGAGTCCTTTTCCTGCATATCCCACTCACAGAATGGAGCCCAGGATCCAGCCCAGCACCAAAAATGTCCCTGCCCCATCCTTAGTCTCAGAGCCTGAAGAACATTTACAGGCCTTAAGTCCAGGGCCCCCCATTTTTCAGATGGGAGCACTGAGGCTCATCACTCCTTACCCCTTTTCCTTTTTACTGACTTCTTGCTGGAGGCCTCAGACAGATGGGAGGAACTGAGGATGCAGCCATACTGAGTTGGGGGCCTCTCCACCCCCAACTCCAGGTCCTCTGGGGAGGTGGGCTGTATTCTATATTGCTACCACCACAGTGGGCCTGGCATGTGCACAGAATGTAAACAGCTCTCATTGGGGTACTCTCAGTAGTATACAGGGTCAAGGCCAAGACTTTATCCTGACATCTGAGACTCAATCCCTTCTCTCTTTTCTTCTTCATCCTCTCTATTCCTCCCTTGAGCCAAGGAGGGGAAACTTGTCGCCAATGTGCTGGCCTTGTCCCTGCAGAAATCTGTTGGATATCGCTGAGCTGAAGGGTTGCATCACTTTAAAGTCATGACCTTAATCCCGAGGCTTTTGGTATTTGTTTCAACTAACTATTTTCTGCATCATTAAATAAAACCTTAAGACGACAACATTTTATTATCTCACAAGGATTCTGTGGGTCATGGGTTTTGGAGGGTCTCATCTGTGTTGCTCAGGGTCTCACTGAGTGGCTGAGGCTGGAACATCTGAGCCCTGACTGGGCATCTCTTTCCCTCCATGGACTTAGAGACTCTCCAGGTTGTCTCTTCATGGGCTAGCTTGGGCTTCCTTACAGTATGGCAGCTCAGGGCTCTGGCATGGGTAACCTACAAGACAGAAGCTCTTTTCATGTAGCTTCAGAAGAGTTGTACTGTTGTTCCACCCATTCCATCAGTAATGAGTAAGTCACAAGCCTGCCCAGGTTCAAGTGGAGGAGAATTAGACTCCATTTCTTAGTGGAGGCATGGAAGGTTCTAGAAGAGCTTGTGGGATGGGAGATGTTCCCATCTTGGGAAAAATGCAATCAGCCAATGTGGATGGTTGATGCTGACACATTTTTCTGGTCTGCTTGCTTTCTCCTTCATGGGAGAGGGTACTTTCTCACCTTCTCCTTCTGCAGATATCCAGGGCCCTCTTCCCTTATTTATGACCCATGATCTTGCTGCTTTTTCACTGAAATAACAGAAGGAATCATGGGAGAATGCCCACATGCTCCTACAACCTGGCCCCACACCCACTCACACTGACGTCCCCCTGGTCTTGTGGATGGAGTATCTGAGAGTCTCCCTAAGGCCCACCTGAGCCCTGGATTTTATCCCCTTCTTGCAATTTGCATTCCTTCTCACACCACCAATTTCCTCTCTTCGAGGAAAACTTCAGAAGAGAATGCTAATTCTTCTCCCGTCTTAAAAACAAAAAAGAAAATGAGTCAAACCCTAAAACAACCCTGTCTTCACCCCAACACCCAGGTTCGCGGCTCCCAGGCCTGCCCTCACATTTGCAATGCCTGGGAGAAGAGCACAGGAGAGAGGCCCATATACCTGAAGCCGAAATATCAAAATGAAGTAAACAGGCGGACTAGCTGTTAACTCACACCTGTCCTTTCTTTCAGAAGCTGATCTTCTTAATGAAGCGTCTGGGTTCAGAACTCTCCCTCTCCTTGAATGGTCTCAGGGGACAACCAGCCTTGGCCTTGGCACTTGCTTTGGTTCCCAGCCCAGCCCAGCCCCCTTCTTTCTCACCCCTGGCTCCACCCACACCTTGAATGGCCCTGAGCACCTGTGTGTGGACACCTAGCTCAGACCAAGCTCTGTCCAATGCCTCCTGCCTCCGCCCCCACCCCTGCAGCAAACAGTTGTCCCCTGGACATCCCTTGAGAAGAGGCCCATGTAGGGCTCTCTGAGCCTCTTGTCTGGGTTTCAGGTGGCACAGTGGCTCCCCTCTTCAGCAACACCTCTGAGAAGCGTTGGCTTCATTTGCCCTTTTGACCTCCTTTCCTCTATTCTTTTTCAAACCCTCTCTTTCCTAAAAGGCTTGCCCCTATCACTTGCAGGAACTGTATCTCTCGTGTCCCATCCACTTGCATGCTGCTAAAGGCTGAGCACCTTGGCTGAGGACCAGCCCCCACCCTCCACCCTGCTCTCCTGGACCCCCACCTCCCTGGCTCTTCCTCTCAGGCTGCTCTGCTGGTCCATCCTTCCGTCTCTGACTTCTAAATGTTGGGGGAAGCCCAGGGCTCAATCAGTGGACCTCTTGCTCACACTCATTCTCTAGGCGATCCTTATCTTCTCTCATAGGTTAATTACCACCCACAAGCCCATGACACCTAAATGTCATGCCAGCTCCATCACTCCCCGAGGATGACTTGCATTTATCGCTGGACATCTCAGCCTCAACCTGTCCAACCTCAGCACCTGCTTCCCTGCTGCCACCCATCCCAAAGCTGCCCCACCCAGCCAGCCAGCCTCCCACAGCTGGGGTACAAAGCTTGGAATTAGCCTTCCCTTTCCTTTACCTGTCCCCGGCCGATGCGGCAAACAGTGTCAGCTCTGTCTTCAAACACATGTCAGATTCCTCATCTTCCTCACCTCCAGGCTGCTAGCCCAGTCCAGCCCCTGCCTCTCCCCAGTCTCTTACTGACCCACCCAACCCCAGGCTTAGCAGTTCCTCACCATGAGCCCCAAGTGGACCTCGCCTCCCCTGCCCTCCCCTCGGGCTCTGCATTTGCCCTCCCTCTGCCTGTTCCCCAAGTCCTCCTCCAGATCCCACACCTCACTTCCTTTAGTCTGGGATCAAAATACCATGCTCAGGTGAGACCTTCCCTGACCACTTCACAGCAAATGAACTGCCGCCTCCCCATTCAGCCTCATCTTTTCTCAGAGCACTTCTTACCATCTGGCCTCTCATACATTTTACTCATTAATGGTTCTATTGCCTGTTTTCCTCCACTTGAATAGAAGCTGCCCTTGGGGGTCCCCAAACAGTACATGTGCATGCTTGCTAAGTTGCTTCACTCATGTCCAACTCTGCGACCCCATGGACTGTAGCCCACCAGGCTCCTCTGTCCATGGGATTCTCTAGGCAAGGATACTGGAGTGGGTTGCCATTTCCTTCTCCAGGGGATCTTCCTGACCCAGAGATCGAACCCTAGTCTCCTATGTCGCCTGCACTGGCAGGTGGGTTCTTTACCACTAGCACCACCTGGGAAGCCCGAACAGCGCATGGCATGTAGTATATACTTAACAATAGGAATGTTTCTTGAGTGAAGAAATGAGTGAATTGCTGACCAATCCTTTGAACGCCCACTTAGCTCTAGCTCAGCGGGCTTCTAGTGAATTGCAGCCTGTGTGTCCCTCCTGCTCTGTAGTTAAATGATGCTCCAGACATAGGGCAGGTCTCTTAACACCACCCTGTTGCACTTCCCTGTTACCCCTTGCCCTCCCTGAAGCCCTCTTGTGAGCAGTCACCTCCTCCCTGAAGCCCTCCGGTGAGCAGTCACCTCTTCCTTGAAGTCCTCCTGATTCATCCATCTCTCTCTTTCTCTGGTGCCTTCCTGTGGGGAACACATTCCATCTGTGTCAGCATTGTCTGTGCCTGGTGACTGTCCCACCCTCCCAGTGGACAGTGCACTCACCAGGGAGGGCTATATCTTGAGCATTTCTATAATCTCTCCACTGATCCCCAGCACCCAATAGGTACTCATTCAGTGTTGGCTGACTTTAAGCTGAACATATGGCTTAGTTTTAAGTTCAGTGTTTTCCTCTAGGCCTTAGTTTAAGTCTTGTTTCTTTATTTTCTAGTTTATCTTTAATGTGTTTTTTAGTACCTTTATTCTCCTTTTTAAAACTTTTAAAACTGACACATGCTCATTGCATAAAACATGCAAAATATGCAAGGGTATAACTAAGATCATGGCATCCGGTCCCATCACTTCATGGCAAATAGATGGGGAAACAGTGGAAACAGTGTCAGATTTTATTTTGGGGGGCTCCAAAATCCCTGAAGATGGTGTTTGCAGCCATGAAGTTAAAAGACGCTTACTCCTTGGAAGGAAAGTTATGACCAACCTAGACAGCATATTAAAAAGCAGCTGCTGCTGCTGTGTCACTTCAGTCGTGTCCGACTCTATGTGACCCCATAGACGGCAGCCCACCAGGCTCCGCCGTCCCTGGGATTCTCCAGGCAAGAACACTGGAGTGGGTTGCCATTTCCTTCTCCAATGCAGGAAAGTGAAAAGTGAAAGTGAAGTCGCTCAGTAGTGCAGAGACATTACTTTGTCAACAAAGGTCTGTCTAGTCAAGGCTGTGGTTTTTCCAGTGGTCATGTATGGATGTGAGAGTTGGACTATGAAGAAGGATGAGCACCAAAGTATTGATGCTTTTGAACTGTGGTGTTGGATAAGACTCTTGAGAGTCCCTTGGACTGCAAGGAGATCCAACCAGTCCATCCTAAAGGAGATCAGTCCTGGGTGTTCATTGGAAGGACTGATACTGAAGCTAAAACTCCAATACTTTGGTCACCTGATGCGAAGAGCTGACTCATTTGAAAAGACCCTGATGCTAGGAAAGATTGAGGGCAGGAAGAGAAGGGGACGACAGAGGATGAGATGGTTGGATGGCATCACTGACTCAATGGACATGGGTTTGGGTGGACTCTAGGAGTTGGTGATGGACAGGGAGGTCGCAAAGAGTCGGACTCAACTGAGCAACTGAATTGAACTGAAAAAAGATAAAATTACTTCTAATTTAACAATCCAAAGATAACCATTATTAGCATTTACTAGCTAAGTATCCAGATATAAGCATTATCAGCATTCAACTTTTTCTTCTGGGCACCCATTTTATTCTTTTATTAAATCTTATATTGTGACCATATCTTATGTCACCACTATTCTTCAAAGACATCATTTTGAATGGCTGCATAATATTTCACTGTGTCAGTTTATCATAGTTTATTTCACCAAGGGCTCATGACACACACACTGCCCCCTTGACCTCTGCACACATACACAACCCCCACCCATCCACCCCCACACTCTGACGGCACGCGGTGTGATAAACACCCTGACACACACTCCAGCAGCTCCCCATATTCACAATGGAGGTGATTTCCCAGCCTGGGGTGAACAGTGCACTGATCATGTGGACCCAGCAGGGTGGGGTTCCACCCTTTTCCTCTTACTGTCCCTCAGACAGACAGATGTCGGGACAGACACCAGACAGCAGACAGAGAGAGCAGACAGGAGACAGACGGGGGTCAGGGGAAGTAGATGCAATGGCTTTGGGGTGTCTGGGCTTTTAAGGAGGTCAGGGATGGGGAAGGTGGGGCTGTGGGCAGCAGGGCTGTGCTCTGACGGGAAAGCCGCGGGCCAGAGCAGGTGACGGAACAGGGCTTCTTTTGCTTAATGCCCTCGAGTGTGTACAGAGGGAGACTGCAGAGCGGAACCCTCAGAATCCTGGGACCATGGAGGCTCTGCCCTCCAATGGTCACTGCAGGCGCGGAGATCCAGCGCTGGGACCTCTCAGGGCTCCTGATTCCAGCAAAGAGCCTTTTATGGCTCCCTGTGTGGCCTGGACCAGAGTCCCCTGGTCTCTGTCCCAAGAGCAGCAAAGAGCTTTTGAATTGCATTAAGGGGCAAGGAGGGCAGATAGGTCACAAGGTCTCTAGGACTGGGCAGAAGGGCTTGGGGTGGCTCTTGAACTGCACGAGAGGAGAGAAGGAGGGAGTCCAGACACTGGTGCCCCAGATTTGACCCCCAATGTGTCTATTCCAGCACATCCCTCCCACCCTTCCCCACCCAGCCCTGGGGGATCTCCCGGGTCCCCCAGTGCAGAGGACAGCTCAGAGCAGACAGGGGCCCGTGTCTACGGTCACCTGTGCATGGGTGTGGTCTCCTGAGGATAGGAGTTTCTGAGGCCCACCCCTGGGAGCTGTCCTGACCCTGCTCCTTCCCAGACTGCTCTGCTCTGTTTGCAGAAAAACACAGAAAAGAATGAACTCAGTTCTCAGAAGTCTAGGGAAGGAACAGTGAATGCATGGGGTCCAGAGTCAGCTCAACATGGCTGACTGTGGGGTTTTGGACAAGTCATTTCCCTCCCAGGACCCCCCAAGACACACCCATGCAGGAGATTCTGGAGACTGACCACCCTGAGACTGCACCATTTCTGGCTTTTCTCTGAGTCTCTGAAGTCTGCAGATCATTGCTGCAAATGGAGTTGGCCTAGATAAACAGTGGAAATCACCCTAACCTGCCCCAGCTCTTCAGTGTACAGAAGAGCTGGGTTTCTGCTCTTGATCAGGGGAAGAGGCTCTGCAAAGAGGCAGTTATCAGATCGTGACACCACAGGGTAGCAAGGCAGAGACTACCCAAAGGAGGGAGACAATCCTCCCATTTTGCAGATGGAGAAACTGAGTTCCTAAAGGAAAAGTGTCCCAGGTACCAAACACTAGAATTTCAGAGCCCTCTGCCTCTCCCTCTTCTTCCCTGACCCAGCCACCCCTGCTCCCCCCAACCATTCTCCAGGGCTTCCCTGGGTGGTAGTGGTAAAGAATCTGCCTGCCAATGCAGGAGACACAAGAGCCAAAAGTTCAATCCCTGTGTTGGGAAGATCCCATGGAGAAGGAAATGGCAACCCACTCCAGTATTGTTGCCTGAAAAATCCCATAGACAGACAAAAATCCCATTCCCTAGGGATGGGGGACAATCTGGGGAGCCCCACAGGCAGAACTGAAAGCAGAATCCTCTTCCCTAGTGACAATGAAACGTATATTACCATATGTAAAACAGATAGCCAATGGGAATTTGCCGTATGACTCAAGGAACTCCTGTAGGGTCCAGGTAACAACCTAGAGGGTTGGGATGGGGAGAGAGGAGGGAGGGATGTTTAAGTGGGCGGGGACATGAGTAAGCCTGCGACTGGTTAGTGTTGATGTTTGGTAGAAACCAACACAATACTGTAAAGCAATTATCCTTCAATTAAAAATAAATTAAAAAAAAATAAAGAAGCAAGTCAAAATACAAAAAAAATAAAGAACCCTCTCCCCTATTGGCCCCCAGGTCTCTCCTTCATGGGTTGGGGTTTGTCTGCTTCTGTGATAGCTTGGGGTGAGTGGGATGGTACGAGAGAGGGGTCCCCTGGCCCCTCAAGTCCAAGGGGCACCCCAAGTGGGATGCTGTTCTGCCAGGCCAGGCCAGCGTGGCACTGGGCCAGCGCCCCCGGCAGCGCCTGCTCCAGGCAGCTGGACAGGCTCCGGCCAAGAATGCCAGGAATGCGGAGCGGCTGTGTCCTTCCCGCTCCTCTTCCTCCCCCCAAACCGAGAACAGGATATTCCCTGTCCAGGGAAGCCCGCGGCCATCCCCTTTATGGGAAAACCACAGGGCACAGGGCATGTGGTGGGCACCGCTCCTGCCCTGGGATGGGCACTCGGCACAGGAGCGGCTAGGGGGCTGGCACCGCTGGGGAGCACACAGTGGGCCTGTGCAGGATGGATGTTTGTTGAGGACCTACTACGTACCTTGTGCTTCATTCACGGGTTGATACTCAACCTCACCAACCCTACCAGGTTCTCTCTCCCAGGTGAGGAAACTAAGACTAGGAGAGGCCAGGGGACACACCTGAGGGTACCAGCTGGCAAGCGGCAGAGGCAGATTTGGTCCAAGCCAGTCTGACAGTTGAGCCAACTTGCTCTTAGTTGAGGCCCTTGCTCTTAGCCACCAGGCCAGTTGGCCTCATCTCCACTGTGGCCCCTAGAGGCTGTCTCCTGGGGCCCCCCACGACACCTGCAGAATATGGGGGCATGCTATGGAGAGGCAGACCCTTCCCCCCAAGGGCAGCTGGTCTGTTTGGCAATATGCAAAGGATCAAGGTGGGAGGTTGTCTCTGAGATACAGGGGCTGATGCTCAGCTCTGACCCCTACCCCCACCCCTGTTCTTGCAGAAGCCCAGCATCAGGGAATCCAGTTTGACCAGGTTCAGGTCCTCGGTGATGGGCAGGGGGGTTGTCACTTGTCGGAGGGGCAGAGATAGGAGGTAGCCTTCTGGGAAGGCTGAAGGGAGATTCAGGGGTGGAAGGGGGAGAAGTGAGGGGCACCCGGCTCCAGCTGTGAGATTCTAGAAGTGCCCCCACACCCCAGGCTGCGGACCCATCTCTCCCTGCTTGCTCCGGCCCTGGGTCTGGGCCGCCCCTCTCGGACATCACCCTGGCTGGCTCAGGTGCAGCCTTCCCATCCCTGACCTGGATCAGGCGCTGTCGGTGGGTGGGGACAGACTACAGTGCTTCAAAGGGCTGTGCTGCAGAGGGTGCCTAGAGCCAGGCCCACCAGGACCCAGACCCAGGTGATGGGAAAACAAGGGGTCATTGACACAGGGGGACCGACCCATTAGAAACAGAGGCACCAAGGCTCGGGGGGCAAGTGGCCTGCTTGAAGTTCACAGAGCTGTCACCTTGCAGCTGGGGCCCACCAGCCTTCACCAAGGGGCTCTGGGCTGGAGTCACCAGGCGCCCCCCCCCCCCCACCTTCCCCTGGCCCCTGAGGTCTGTCTGGTTCTGTTCCAGTGTGTTGTCCTGCACAGGCTCCTGGTCCCCCGGGGGAGGGGGGGGAGGGCAGGGTCAGGTAAACAGGATCCCCTGCCGCACTCCCTGACCTTGTTTACCTCCCGAAAGAATGTGAGGGCGTTCTTCCCCTTCCCAGGCAATGAGTCACAACTCAACAACGCCGCCAGGCTCCCGCCACTGCCTGCCCGGCCTCCATTCACGGCCCACCCCCACCAGACCCCGGACCCTTGCCTCCTCACCCGATGATGTCAACCCTGTCTCCCCCTCTGTCCACCCCCCTCACCCTCTGGAGCCCACTGGGGCGGGGGGCGGTAGGGGTGGCCTCGAGTCGCCATGGCAACCGCTCACAACAGGAAGCAAGGCCCCAGTGGAGGCCTGAGCTGGGGCAGAAACACAGGAAGCGGCGCTGAGCACCGCGCGGCATTGTCAGTCGCGGTAAAAAGCAAAACAGGACAAAAAGATTTAATGAGAACAATTAGCCCAAAGAAAAAGGAAAAAAAAAAGGGCCGAAAAAACAAACAAAGACAAACAGCCTGAAGGCAGGAGGCTGGCTGAGCTCCAGGGACCCCGTGTTTCCCCTCCTGACACAATGTCGGTGGTTAAATAATACTTCCTTCTCAGAAGGAGGCTCCTGGCGAGGGGGACGGGGGGAGAGGGATCCTTCCCAGTGGCCCTTCTGTTGAGCAACCCCCCCAAATTCTGGGGAGCAGATGGGCTAGCTCCCCACCCCCACGCCAGGTATTTTTAATCCCCAAGTCCTTCGAGGGGTACATCTAATTCAGGGGAAGGAAAGGGCAGAGGCCTGGGGCACTGAGATGGAAACAAGTCCTGGCCGCCCCCCACCTCCCACCCCCGGCTGGGAGATTCCGTGTGGTGACCTGTCTCTTTCCAGCCTCAGTTTCCTCCTTCATTTCCATCCTCACTGTCATGGCTATCTTCCTCCCACCTCACTGATTGGCGCATGCGCATAGATGTGCGACACGTGTTGCAGGAACTCGTGAAGGAATGAATGAATCAGCAGAGGTTCATGGAGGCAATTTTCAACTCAGAATGAACTGAGAGTCAGAAACGGACAGGCAGCCCTGTGAGGGGCAGCGCTGTCAATGGAGGTGGGCAAGCAGAAGTGGGGAAGACTTGGTAGGATCCTAGAGAGAAGACTGAGCCCTGGGGTGGGGGGTGAAGTTTCCTCTGGGCTCTCTCTCTCTCCCACGTGCTGAGGTCTCTGCCTGGATGATACAGTCTGGCCCCTAGGCCCTGACAGTTCTGGAAGGCAGCTGGAGGCACTGTGCCCATTATCTGGAAGGGGACCAGGACCTCAGATGAAGCTAAGGCTCAGGGGCAGAGGGGCCAGCATCCAAGGCCTTGGGAACGTGATGAAGGTGAATGACACTGGCTGGATGGTGACATAGTGCAGGTCACCCTCTGCAATGATCGCCCCAGTATGTGTGACGGGCCCAGCAGTTCCTGCCAAAGCTGGTGATGGAAGGAAGCAGTGTGTGTGTGGAGGGGGGAGCGGTGGTTGGGGTGAGGTGGATGCTCAGATGAAGAGGCTGACCGAGCTTCACACCCACCCCCATGCAGGCAGTGGGGGCCGCTGGAGGAAACAGGCCAAAAAAACTTGGTAGGAGTTTGTTGACAATGATGAAGAGGATTGCTGCTGTACCCAGGGCCCCCGGACACTCAGAGGTGTCACAAAATAAGGGGAGACCTCGTGGGAAAGAGAGATGAGAGCCGGATCAGGAATGACCTTGAGGGCTATCAGAGGGCTATCCCAGGGGCACCAGAGGGCCACTGGTGGCTTCTGAGCGTGGCAGGAATATCTGCAATTGGATAATTTAGGGAGACATCTTTGGACGTGGGCTTCTCCAACGGCTCAGTGGGTAAAGAATCTGTCTGCAATGCAGGAGACACAAGAGATGTGGGTTCGATCCCTGGTTTGGGAAGATCCCTTGGGGAAGGAAATGGCAACCCACTCCAGTATTCTTGCCTGAAAAATCCCGTGCACAGAGGAGCCTGGCGGACTACGGTTCAAAGGGTCGCAAAAGTTGAACATGGTTGAGCAATTAAGTTTGCTTGCTTGCTCTAGACAGATTAGGAATGGCGGGGAGAGACATATCAGGAAAGAAAAGGATGGGAGATCAGGGAACCTGGGCACTGCTAACTTGGTTTCCTTTCTTTTGAACCAACAGAATGGCATGTAAGTGTTCAGTCAATATTTATTGAATGAACGAGTTATAGCCACCTTACACTGAGATATTTATCTCGCACACATTTTGTTCATTCTCACTACAGCCCTGTGAAGTAAGTCTTATTCTTCCTAGTTTACAAATGAAAAAAAAAAAAGGAGGCTCAGAGAGGTTGAGAATTTTCCCCCGGGCTGACAGCACGGCATGGTGGAACTGGATTCCAACTCAGCTGACCCACGTGCCATCTCAGACATGCCACACAGCACTTCTTGCCCCTATGCTGGCCCCATGCCAACCTATGGGGACACTCAAATGTCAAGCCCCTGCCATGCCTCTGAGGAGCCCCTGGGTTGGCGGCCTCAGCTTTCCCAGCCATAGACTGAGGGGCGGCAGAGGAAGGCCAAGGCCCCCCCAAGTTCTCCCACCACCACCCTCGAGGAAGCAGGAGCCAGATAGTCACCAGGGAGGGCAGGGAGGCTGCCCCAGGCCCAGGCTGGGGGAGGGAAGACTGAAATGGAGGAGGGGACGAGGGTTCTGAGAAGAGATCAGAGAACCACAGGGTGTCCCCACAGGAAAAGGAACCGAGACCAGGGCTGGGGGTGAGGAAGGAGAAGCAGATGTGGTGAGGGGCGGGAGCAGGTGCGCTCAGGGCCCGGGAGGAAATGAATCTGAGTCCCAGAGCCTGGCCTTCGGGTCCTGGGCTCGCGCAGCTGGAAGCTGGGCCCCAGACACAGCAGTGTCTAGGCTTTGGGGCTGCACCTGAGGCCCTCAGGTGGGACGTGGAAAGGACTGGCCTGCCCACTCCTGTCCTCCTGCCTCCTCATCCGGCGCCCCACACGCACCTGCCCTGGGAAATCCTCCTGGGGGCTGCTGAGTGAGCCACAGGAAAAGGGATACGGCCTGGCTGTGGGCGGTTTGTGCCTGCAAGAGGAAGGGAGAAGGGCTGGGGGTGCAGGGAGAGGCCCCAGGGGGAATGAGATGGGTCTCCCAGGACCGAAAGTGGCAGAGGGTCATCACAGGTGGCTAAGAGTCCTGTTCTACCCCAGGGGTGGGGTCTCTGTGGAGTTGTTCCCCTCTGGGCCTCAGTTTCCCCATCTGTGAAATGGGGGCTCTTTTCCTCTGGAGAGACAGGAGGCTGGCCTAGCACTTAAGAGTGTGTCGGCCTCTGGACCAGCAGGGCTCAGTCCTGCCTCCGCAGCCACACCAGATAGACCTGAGGGTGAGAAGCTTTAATAACACAGAATCCGATGTGGTCTGCAGTGTGGAATGTTCTGGCTCCATCGTTCATTCGCTGTGTGGCTTGGACAAGATGCTTAACATCTCTGTGCTGTTTCCCACCTTCAAGAAGAGGGTTGTAACAGGGTGGACCTCCTGGGGTGCTGGAGGACCAGAGAAGTAACACGCCTATGAAGACAGGATACGGTTGTAAGTGCCTAGAAACCATCCTAAGATGCTTTCTAAGTGGGGATCCCCAAGACAACTCCATTTCTGGGCTTTGTGCCCAGCCTGGCCCTGAGGACAGAGGGCAACAGGCCTAGGAGAAACAGGGAGAGAAACTGGGAAACCTCTGACCCAAAGGTCGGAACGTCCCCTTCAGCCTCGGCCTCCTGGCCCTGATCATAGGCATCGTGGGTGGGGTCGAGCCCATGAGTCCTGCTCCATGGCCTCTCTCCCTGGACTGGGTGGGGGCTTGAGTCCCTGGGAGGCACTGGGGCCTGGGAGGAGAGTACACAGCCTGGGGTTCTCAGTGAGCTGCTGAAGGCCTCCGTGTGCTCCTTGTAGAGAGCTGGAAGCGTGAGGATCAGGGACTTCATCAATGTGGGCCGCTCACCCTGCACCCAGGAGGTGCTCCCAGTGCTGTTCCTCTCCCTCGATTTCCAGAACCATCAGCTCCGTGCCTCCCACCAGCTGCCCCCTCTCTACAGGTTCTTCCCTGCTCTGCCTCCCTCCCCTACAGCCCAGACACACCCTCAAGTGTCTGCCCTGAAAACAGACAAGCCCCTGAACCCCCAACTCCCACCTATGCCTCTCCCCTATTCCTCTGGTCCACACCACCTCTCCACCTTTGCGGTCACTCTTTAGCCTGATACATCTCTCATCAGCCTTCAGCATCTTCCACGTGTCTCTCCTGCTTGGTTCCAAGGTGGCCCCAACCTCCAGCCATTCTCCTCTGACCCCTGGGCAGCTCCTCCTCAGTTTGATTGGCCTCTCCTGATAGCCTGGACCCTCTGGCCTCCTTCCTGTGCCTCCACACCCACCCTCTTCTATCCTCCCAGCCCTGGGCATTGCATCCACGCCTAATCCCTCCCTGGCAGGACCCACCTCCTGGGTGTGTAATCTTTAGCTACTTAGCTTCTCTTTGCCTCAGTTTCCTCGTCTGTAAAATGGGGCTAATGGTGGTTCCTACAGCATAGCGTGATGGAGGGATTAATGGAGTAACACAAGTAAAGTGCTCAGAATGTGCCTGCTCATAGCAAGACCCAGCCTCAGTGCTGGGTACCTGTCACACGATCAGTAAGTGTCAGAGTGGAGATTTGAACCCAGGGACCCTGTCAGCTTCTCCCAGGGCTGTTGGGGAGAAGCAGGGGGATTGCAGTGTAGCAGAGTCATCCCGACTCCAGTAGGTGGGATCTCAGGCACAGAAAAGCAGATGGGGCAGGACCCCCTGAGGACCTGAGGTGACACCAAGGGCGGGCCTAGAGGAACCCTCTTGTGTTGCAGCTGTGGGTCCTGCAGGTTGTGGCTCTGGCCTTCTGGGTCGTCTAGCCTATGAAGGAAGTAAGAAACATGTGTTAGGCAGTCAGACACCTGGGCCCCTGGCGCCACCTGGTGGTCAGAGCGCATCTTGCTATGTTCCCAGGCTTAAGCAGACACCTGACATCCTGTAGCCTTCCCTCTGCAATCATTTATTTGGCTGCATGGGGTCTTAATTGCAGCACGCAGGATTTTCGATCTTCATTGAGGCCTCTGAGACTTTTAGTTATGGCGTGGAGATCTAGTTTGCTGACTAGGGATCAAACCAGGGCCCTCTGCATTGGGAGCACAGAGGCTTAGCCACAAGATCACCAGGAAAGTCCCAAGGCTGACCCTTCAGCAGCCTTCCCGCTTCCTGCTACAAAGCCCCCATTTAGTGCCCTCTTCCCGTGGCTTTGCGGAAGGCCAGCCTCTCACTGAGCATGTATTTATTCACTCAACAAATGCAAAGCCCCTCTTGTGAGCCTGGCCCTGGGCAGAGGACTAGGATGGTGAGCTGAGTCAAACATGGTCCCTGTCTTCCACGAGGAGCTCCCAGTCCGAGGGAGGAGGGCACACAGACGGGCAGCAGGGTCACAGCTGTCACTGAGCGAAGCCCAGGAGGTTTTGCTGGGGCGGGAAAGAGTAGCCCAGGAGGCTTCATGGAGGAAATGTTTGAGATTCCTTTTGAAAGATGGAAACAATAGTGACTGGCTTAGGCCCTTAGCAATCAGAGGAGGGACCGGAGGAAAGTCACGAAGGGAACAGAGTATGTATAGAGGCCCTGAGCTGAGAGCCACTGAATAGTGATCCTGTGTGTTTTTCCAGCACCACCAAACAGTGAACATTTCTACCGTGAGACAGTGTCAAATCCCACAGGTCAAGGGCTCAGTCCCACAAGGCCAGCCGTCCCCACCCCATCCCCCATTTCAGAAGCCAATAGTAAGTCCAGGTTGTCATCTATGCTTCTTACCACCAGCCATAAGTTGGAGAGTCCCATAGCCCCTTATTTTTGATTACTTTGCGAGAGCAGTTCACAGAATTAAGGAAAACAGCTTACCCACTGGATAACCAGTTTATTATAAAAGCGTACAACTCAGGAACAGCTAGGTGGAAGAGATGCACAGGGCAAAGTATGGGGAGCTTCCATGCTCTCTTTGGGTGCACTATTCACCCAAGACCTCCAGGTATTCACCAATCCAGAGATCTCTGAACCCCATGCTTTTGGAGTTTTATGAAGGCTTCATTACATAGGCATGATTGGTTAAATCAGTGGCCACTGGCTATTGATTCAACCTTCAGCTCTTCTTTCCTTGGAGCTGAAAGCTCCAACCCTCTAAGTCTCTGGTTAGTTTCCTTGGCAACCAGTCCCTACCTTTAGTCACTTTCCAGAAGTCACCTTATGAACATAAACTCAGATGTGGTTGAAAGAAGTTTGTTATAAGTATCAGAATACCTTTATCACTCTTATCACTTAGGAAATTTCAAGGGTTTTAGGAGCTCCGTGTCAGAAACGGGGAAACCAAATTGATATGTCCTATTAGAATCACAATATCGCAAGTGGTTAGTAGAGAAGGATATGGTCACTCTGGCTACAGTGCCCGATGAAAGAGGTGGCAAGGACTGAAGTGCGAGGTTCTGGTGGCTTGGTCTGAGGTTGGTGGTAATGGTGGTGACCACAAGGATCGGGAGAAAAGGATGGAATTGAGAGATGAGTCAGAAGTGAGTCAGAAGGAGAGTCTGAGACACCCCTCAGGGCCTGAGAGTATCTATTTTAATACTAAAAAATAAAACTTAAAAATATATTTAACTTTATTCTTGATTTAGAAGTCAAATGTTAATTCACCCTGTTAATGAACAAGGAAAATCATAGGCTCATCCCAATAGATGTAGATAAAGGTATTTGACAATATTCGACACTGTTATAATAAAAACTCTCAGCAAACTGGGAATAGAAGAAAGCTCTCCTAATCTAATAAAGGGTGTCTTCCAAAAAATCTGTAACTAATATCATAAAAGCCTGAGTGCTTTTCTCCCAAAGATCAGGAAAAATGCAAAGATGTCTGCCCTCTTTGCTTCTAGTCCGCGTTGCATTGTATGTCTTAGCCAGTGCCTTGAGGCAGGAAAAAGAAACACATACAGACTGGAAGTGAAGGAAAATTCTTTATTCACAGACAAGACTACCTACAGAGAAAACTGGATGGGATTTACAAAGCAAGCTAATAGAACTAAGAAATGAGCTTAGCAATGTTGTATGATACAGGTCAATACAAAATATCCAATTTAGTTGTATATACTAATCATGAACAGTTGGAAACTAAAATTTTAAAACACCACTTTATAACAGCATGAAACACTTAAGGATAACTGACAAAGACGTGTAGCAACTGCACCCTTGAAACTACAGAATATTGCTGACAATTTTGACATTTTTGAAAAAAAATCAAATGAAAACTAAATGTTCAATGCTACTGAATGGAGAGTCATAACATTTTCATGGACTGGAAAATTCAATGCTAAGATGTCAGTCAGGGGCTTTCCTGGTGGCTCAGTGGTAAAGAATCTTCCTGCCAATGCAGGAGACACGGGCTCGATCCCTGATCCAGGAAGAGTCCATATCCGTGGAGCAACCAAGCTTGTGCATCACGACTATTGAGCCTGTGCTCTGGAGCCCGGGAGCTGCAACTACCAAACCCCTGTGCCACAGCTACCGAAGCCCACTCGCCCTAAAGCCTGAGCTCTTCAACAAGAGAAGCTACCTCAGTGAGAAGCCCCCCAACCACAAGTAGAGCGTAGCCCTCACTCATCACAACTAGAGAAAAGCCTGTGCAGCAACGAAGACCAAGTACAGCCAAAAATAAATAAAATTACATATATATAAATGTTAGTCATTTCCAAATCAAACTGCAGATTCAAAATAATCTTAATGAGAATTCTATCAGTCTTTTTTGGTAGAAATTGACAAGATGGATAACCATGTGGAAAAAAATGAACCTGATTCTCATGTCATATCACATACAAAAAGTAACTCATAATGAATCACATACCTAAAGGTAAAAGCTTTTGTTCTTTGAAAGACGCCATTAAGAAAGTGAAAACACAAGCCTGTCTGGGAGGAAATATTTGCAAAACATATATCTCATGAAGGACTTGGGATATTAAAAGAATAAACTGAAAATAAGACAAAGAAGCTGATTTGCAAAGTGGGCAAAATATTTGAAGACACTTTTTACGAAAGAGGATGTGAAAGTGAAAGTTGCTCAGCCGTGTCCGACGCTCTGTGAACCCATGGACTATATACGGGCCATGGGATTCTCCAGGTCAGAATACTGGAGTGGGTAGCCTTTCCCTTCTCCAGGGACTCTTCCCAACTGAGGGATCAAACCCAGGTCTCCCACACTCCAGGAGGATTCTTTACCAACTGAACCACAAGGGAAGCCCTAGAACACTGGAGTGGGTAGCCTTTCCCTTCTCCAGAGGTTCTTCCCAACCCAGGAATTGAACCAGAGTCTCCTGCATTACAGGAAGATTCTTTGCCAACTGAGCTATGCAAATAAACAAATGAAAAGATGCTCAATATCAATAGTCATTAGAGAAATGCAAATTCCCTATCAGTATACCTGCAATAAATAGCTAAAATGGAAAAGATTGATGATATCAAGTGTTGGCAAGGACGTGGAGCAATGGATCTCTGGGTGTTGATGGGAATGTAAAATAGTCCAGCCATTGTAGAAAACAATTTGACAGGTTCTTAGAAAGTTGCCCTTTACACTTCAATGATTCCACTCCTGGGTCTCTACCCATGAGACATGAAAATTGCTTTCTAGGCTTGCTGCAACAGATATTTTCCTGAAAGTTCTTTCCACTGGTTGTTGTTCAGTTGCTCATTCATGTCCCACTCTTTGCGAATCCATGAACTGCAGCATGCCAGGCTTCCTATCCTTCACTATCTTCTGGAGTTCGCTCAAACTCACGTCCATGGAGTCGGTGATGCCATCCAACTGCCTCATCCTCTGTTGCCCCCTTCTCCTCCTGCCCTCAATCTTTCCCAGCATCAGGGGATTTTCCAAAGAGTTGGCTCTTCACATCAGGTGGCCAAAGTATTGGAGCTTCAGCGCCAGTCCCTCCAATGAATATTCAGGGTTGAAATCCTTTAGGATTGACTGGTTTGATCTCTTTGCTGTCTGAGAAAGCTTTCCACTGGACTCCTAGATAAATCTCTTTGCTTCATCTCCTATAGCTTTCTCTCAGTCTCCACCCTGTACAGAGACTGCAGCTACTCACCAAAGCCCACCAGCTCCTCTGCTTCCTTGGCACCTGGTGATGACCCACTTCCTTCCACCTGCACTGGGTCACATGCATAGTTAGTTCTTGCCGATAGAATGTGCTTGGGAGGTTTATTAGACTTCTGTGAAGATAATGTGTCTTATTTACTCTCTTCCCTTGTCATCTGGCTTGATGTCCTTGTGGAGAACACAGATGGAAGAAGTCTGGGTCCTAAATGAATATGTAGAGCAGACTCCCCCAGCCCCACCCTGGCCTCAGTACGCATCACTGGCTCCAAGGTGGTCAAGAAATGAATCCTTGGTGTATTTAACTACTGAGACTCTGTGTGTGTGTGCACATGTGTGTTGGTCTAATAGCTAGCCTTACTCTGAGTAATACTTTGCCATCCTTGATGAAGTAGATGCTTAAATGATTTCCTAATGACGGATGCTCAGGAATTAAATTTTCAGACCTCTTGCATGTCTGAAAATTGTCTTATATAGCCATCACATTTGAGTTTGGCTAGTGAGGCTAACCTGTTAGTTCCCTACCTGGTATCCATTCCCTTACTTATTTCTTGCCCCTTTTCTGTGTATGAGGCAGCAATGTAATTTGGCTGAATACCCGTTTTCTCTGGCAACCGGGAGAAGCTCTGCAATACATTTCTGGCAACTGAACCATAAGCACTTTCTCTGGGTAAGCTTTGTTTTCCTGCTAAAATCAGGATAAAAGGGAACATAGGCACACGGCACCACCCTCTACCCTCCTTCTTGAAAGGAACATGGGTGTGCTGTCTGGAGCTGAAGCAGTCATCTTATCACCAGATGGCAACAAATATAAGCTAAAGCCTGGGGAATCAGAGATGCTGTCCCTGGTGTCTCTGATCTACAGAACAAGCAAGCAATGCTTCCTCATCTGGTTAGATGAGGAGAGTAGCCTCTTACTTGTTTACAGCACTGTAAGTCATCATTTCTGTCGAACAGAACATTTTAAACTGGCCCAGAAGGCATATACTTTTAGATTCAAAGTAATTTTTGTTTAGAATTCAAAGACCTTTCTCTGCTGTCTTCTGGCCTCTGTTACTGGTAATGCCAGATTGATTCGTATTCTTTTCTTTGCAATCTTTTTTAAACAGAAAGCTTTTAAATTAATGTTCTTTTTATCCTGATGTTCAGACATTTGTTAATGTGTGTCTACCCTGCTCATCACTTGATAAATCCTTTCAACGTGATGGCCGTGTCTCTACTCACATCTGGGAAATTCTTTTCTATTTGGTCATTTCCTCCCCTTTGCTTTCCCTGCCTTCTCTTTCTGGAACTCCTGATACAGATGTCAGACCTCATAGATTCCTTTTAGCTTTTGTTTCTTCTTTCATATTCTCCTTTTTTTTTTTGGTTCTATATTCTAGAATCCGCTAACTCCTCTGTTCATTTTAAAAATTTTCAGCAATTTTTTATGTTCAAGAATTCTTTCTTATTTTCTGATTGCTACCTTCTCAAAGCAGCTTGTTTCTGCTTTTCACATGTGGGATCTCCTAAAATATCTCTGAAGAGGTTTCATCCTAAAGTTATCTTATACCCTGAATTATTTTGAGTCATGTTTTCTATTAGTCTTTGTATTGCTCTTCCAGCTGCAATTTTTCTTCAACAATCTAGTACTTTTTAAGATAAAGACAAAAATCCTTAACACAGTCTAAAATGCCCTGTAGAGTCTGATCCCTAACTATAGTTTCACAAAGATTTCTTTTAAATTTCATTTTTGGATTGTGACACACCATGCTTACAACAAGAAGAGTGTATAAAACTTATGGACATTCAAAGAATAATAATAAACTGACATCCACATAAACAGATTTGAAAGAACAGCTTTCAAATCAGAAAAGGGGACATCACCAGGACCGTGGGTTCCCTTGCATCCACTTTCATATCTCTCCCCAAAAGAAAAGCACTATTCCACTCTCTGCAATCATAGTTTTCTTGTTCCCTCTTTAGTTTTTACCATCCACACCTGCATCCCTGTACAAAGTAGTATTTAGCTTTGCCTGGTTTTGAACTCTATGTAAGTGGCACCGTATGGTTTACAGTCTTACTTCTTTTGTTTAACATTATTTTGAAAGACTCATTCACCCTGATGTGTATCACTGTTACATAGTTTACTCAATTTCAATGCTGGGTAATAATCCAATGTGTGAATATTCCAGAATATTCTGGAATATCTAGACTTGCCCAGCCTAGTGGATGTTGGGGCTGTTTCCAGGTTCAAGTTTTTGCAAATGTCCTTCCTGCGAACATTTTAAAATGAGTTTTCTGTTGCACATGTGCAAAAAAACACAACAGATTTTTGTATACTGACTTTTTTAATCCAACAATTTTGCTCACATGTGTCCCTGGGAGAGAAACATCCCAGGTGATGTGCAAGTTTCCATCTACTCAGTCGCACTAAACTGATTTCCAAAGTGGTTGAGTCCACTTTTATTCTCACCAGAAAGTATCTGAGAGTTCTTGTTGGGACTTGCCATTATCAGCCTTTACAATCCTTGCTTAGCAAGTCAGAGCGAAGCTATATCTCATTGCGGCTTTGTATTTGCATCACTTGTGAGGGTGAATGCCTTTTCATTTGACTGATCACTTGTGTTTCCTCTTTACAAGTGCCTGTTCCAGCCTTTGCCCACCTTCCCTGCTGCTGGATTTCTGTTCTAATTTGTTGTCTATCCTCATACAGGTTCACAGGAATTCCTTACATATTCTCCTTCGTCCATTTACAGTGTTTTGAATACTGACTTCTCTTTTCACTCTCTGCATAGTCTTTTGAAAAAGAACGTTCATAATTTGAATGTAGCTGAAGTTATCAACTGTTTCCAATGTGACTTACACTCTGTTTCTCGTGTAAGAAATTAGCCTCTACCTCATGTTAATAAATATATAGAGTTTTGCCTTTCACATTGAGGCTTGGAGTTGATGTGGGGGAAGGGGGAGGTCTAATTTCACACCCACCCCAATATGATGGATTGATAATCCCAGTTCCCTTTACTGAAAAGTTCATACTCACCGACCAGCAGTTTCAGCCTCTTGCTCCTTCTCTCTAGATAGATTGATCTGTCTGTGGTTATAGTCCTCTGGGCTTTCATTTTGGTTTCACTGTCCTATTTATCTGTTTTTGTGTCAGTAGTTCACGGTCTTATTTGCTTTAGCTTTATAATGTCTTGGTATCTGCTAGGGGTGATCTCATCACCACCAGCCTCCCTCTCTTCAGTTCCTTCAAGGGCACCTTGACTTGTCCTAGCCCTTTGAACTTCCATACAAATTTTACATTCAGTTTACCCAGTTCCCAAAAGATTCCTGCAGTGAGTTTGATTAGGCTTGCCTTGACTCTTGACTTAGACCGATTTGGGGAGAATGGTCATGGTTCCAGGACTAGGTCTTTTCAATCCATGAGCATGGTTTAACTCCCCATTAGATAGTCTTTAATGTCTCACAATGAAATTTTATTATTTTATTCCATAAGGACGTAGATGTATAAATCAGTAGATTTATTTCTAGGTCCTTTACATATTTTTATTTTACTAAAAGTGATATTTTCTAATTATTTACTGCTGCATAGAGGAATACAAAACACAACAGATTTTTGTATACTGACTTTTTTAATCCCACAATTTTGCTAACATGTCTTTTCAATTCTAATAATATTTTGAGGAAATTTTGGATTTTCCACACAAAACCAGAAAATAATGACAGTTTTGTTTATTTCTAATCCTTTTCCCTTAGTTTCATTTATTATCTCACTGTCTAGTCAACAGTGTTCAGAAGAAATCTAATGTAAGTCATAAATGCAGACCGCAGGTATACTTTAAAATTAAAATTAATAGCCGTGCTAAAAATGTTAAAAAAACCAGATGAAATGAATTTTTGTAAAATAGTTCATGTAACCCAATGTATTAAAATATTCAATATGTAATCAATACACAATTATTAATGAGACCATTTTATGGTATGGGTTTTTTTGGGTACTATCTAAAATTCAACATGTATTTAAATTTACTCTTACACATCAATTAAGACTAGTCACATTTCAAGATCTCAGTAGTCATAGGGGGCTAGTGGCTACCATATTGGATAACACAGGTCTAGAATATTCCATGCCATGTTTAATGGAAATGGGGATTGCAATCATCCTTGCCTTTTTACTAATCTCAACATTTCACTATCAATTAGAATATTTGCTGTAGGATTTTTGTAGATACTTTTACCAGGATAAAGTCATTCCCTTGTATTCCTAATTTGCTGCAGGTTTTAAAACATAAACAGATCTTGAACCTTCCTTGCATCTTTTGTGATAACAATATGTCTTTCTGCCTTAACTCATGGTGAATGACGTTAACTGATTTTTTTTTTTGCTTTTGCTTTGCAGTGTTTATTGCTAATGAGTGGTAGCATTTTCCCCAGGATTTTCAAATTGAGGTATGCCTGCCTGCTGTTTCAATTGTGTCCTACTCTTTGTGAGCCTATGGCCTGTAGCCCACCAGGCTCCTCTGTCCATGGGAAAATTCAATACAACTAATGTTTTCATAGAAGTAACTTTTGCTTGTGCTGATAACTTTCTGCCCTTAACTTTGCCGCTTTTGTGAATGTCTCCTATGTCTTGAAAGGAGAATATTCTGCACTTGTAGCTACACTGTTCTGTACAAGTCCCCTAGTCAAGTTTCTTAATATTATCTTCATTAAATATATTTCTGCTTGTTCTGTTGAATACAGAAGGATGTGTTTTTAAATCTCCTATTGTAATTGTGGGTTTGTCTATTTCTCTGTATAGTTCTCTTCGTTTTTTTTATATTTTAAGACTATGGTATTTACATATGAATTTGAAATTGTTCTTTCTTTCTGGTCAGTTGAACTATTTTCATTATGAAGTGACCTTCTTTATCTCTAGTGATTTTTTTCTGATACTAAAATAACAGCACCAGTCTTCTTTTATTAGCCTTTGTATTGTAAGAATTTTTTTTTTTTCACCATGCATTTCCTTTCACCCTTTCAGTGTCCTTGTTTTGGAAATGTTTCTTGTGGATATGTCTCTTGTAAATTACAGGTAGTTGGATTTTTATCCTGCCTGGTAATCTTGTATTTTAACTACAACATTTAGTCCACTTGCATTGTTTTATAGTACATTTGAATTTATAACTGTCATTTATTTGTCCCACCTATCTTGTATTTTTCTCTCCATTCTTGCTGTTTTAGGATTGGTTTTCTCATTCTGTTTTTCCCCTCTAATAATTTGGCTAAATACTATATACTGCATTTCCATTCTTTCTGTTTACCCTGTTAATGACAACTTACAGTCTTTACTCATCAGAGTTTAAGTATATTTGCTATCTATTTTCGTTTTCCTCCTGAGGAATAGAAAGATCTCAGAACACTTTAATCCATTCACCCAAGTTCTATGCCATTGTTGTGTATTTTAATTCTATTTTTATCCAGAAAACATTGTTATTGTATTATCAATGTTCTTCATTGTTCTTTATTCTCTGTTGCATCAGACCTCTGTCTGTGATCATCTTCCTCCAGCCTGAGGTTCTTCCGTTGGAATTTCCTTTAGGGAGGGTCTGCTACTGGCAAAGTCTTAGTTTTTGTATTTGTAAATGTTATTATTTCCCCTTGTTCTGGAAAGACGTTTTCACTGGGTACATAAATCTTGAAATAAAATTTCACTCAGTTTCTAAAATGATGGTTATTTTCTTTCAGTGCTTTGGATGTATCATTCTACTGCCTTCGGGCTTCCGTTGCTCCTTATAAAAAGTCCGTGCAAATAATTTTTCTTTTCTCTTTTTCTACCCAGGACGCCAGGCAGAGGCGTCTGGACTTTATTCTGAGGGACACAGGGAGCTATGGAAGGTTTTAAAGCACTAGAGTGATCCAGTCCGATCTGCATTTTAGAAAGCTCATTCTGGCCTTGTGGACTCGGCTCGGAGGGCATTGAGAAGTGAGAAGGCGGTTGCTGCAGTCCACAGAAAGAACAAGGAGTGTGGATGGGAGGAAGTCAGAGAGGCAGGATTTGGGGGGGTCAATGCAGGCAGGCGGTTGGGAGCCCAAGGGGCACGGATGACTCGGGTTCCTAGTGAGGACGGAAAGCTGGCGCTGTAGGACAGACAAAACCGTGTTAGAGTGGATGGGGATAATGAATGGATTTGTCTGAGATCTCAAGACCCATTCATTCCACAGAGTCGAACACCTACTATGTGCAGAGTGTCAAGCGCATGTGACTGGGGACTTGGGGCTGCGTGGCGTCAAAATCCGTCTCGCTGCGCACCTTAGATTCGCCGAGGTCATACCTGCCGCTAAGTATTGCCTAGCGGGGGCCCTTGAGGCAGCGGCCGCGTGGAGACCGGGCGTCTCAGCACAACCGCCCGGACGGACAGACAGACGTTAAGGATGGACGCGGAGGCGCCTGCTCAGGACTGGCAAACCACACCGCTCCCGAGCCCGGATCCGGAGAGACCGTGGTACTGAGACGCCCTGACAGGTTGGGAAACCTTGGCCGTCCCCGCCCTCCTGACGCCCGAGGGTCCGCGCCGCGACCTCGTTTATTCTTTGTGAGAGGCGAGGCAAATGGCCTCACCGCTCTCCCCCGGGCCCTCATATTCCCAACCGGGGCCAGGCCGTTTCCAGACCCTCAGCATCACCGGGAGGATTTTAGAAAACACTCCTGGGTATTAATATCACGTCCAACACCCTCGCCTAGCGGAGCCCGCGCCAAATAAGTCCCGCGGGCCGCCGGCTTTGGAAAGAGACACGCCGCGCGCGAGGCCCGGGGGCGGGCCCGAGCGGGGGGCGGAGCCATGGAGGGGCGTGGCCGGCTAGACGAGAGCCGAGCCCCCGCTCCGCCCCGCCCCGCCCTCGCCCCCGCCCGGCGCGCTCGCCCGCGGGCTCGCTCGCGCCGAGGAAAACGTTGCGCAGGTTCAAAAATGGAACGTCGGCGGCGTGAGGGAGCGCGAGGGGGTGTGCGCGCGTGCGCGTGCGCGTGCGCGCCCGGGCGAGGGTGACGGGGACCCCGCCGGCCCGAGCATCGCGCGCCGCATCCGCGGCCCCGCAGCTCCGCCCCCGGCCCGGCCCGGCCCCGGGCCCGCTCGCCCGCCGCCCCGCATGGAGCTGTCAGCCATCGGCGAGCAGGTGTTCGCCGTAGAGAGCATCCGGAAGAAGCGCGTGCGGAAGGTGAGGCTGCCCGGGGGGCGGCTCCCAGGACCCCTGTGAGGTCCCCTTCTGTCCCCAGTACTGTCCCCTCTACCCTGGAGGCGAGGGAGAAAGTGGGGGCGGGGGCACCCAGGCAGCCCCGCGCTGCCGGGCCCGTATCCCCAGCCCGTGCCTCAGTTTCCCCGGCCACCTTGTAGGGAGAGTAGAATTAAAAGTTGTCGCCCCAGGATGCTGGGGGCAGCTGAGCCAGCCAGAGCTGGAGATTAGGATCGGACTGGAGGGACCCCGAACGCTATCCGTTCTCACCCTCCTCTCATTAAATATGGGGAGACTGAGGCCCAAGTTGAAGAAACGGCTTGCCTCGTGTGTTCGCATCGGATCTGGGTCTCGAACTCAGGACTCTGTACTCTTGGTGCCAAGTCCTTTGAAGTTGGAGGCGGAGCTTTGGAAAAGCCTCCTCCCGCCTCTTAAGTTTAACTGCTGGACTTCGACCTTTTCTGATCCCCTCCACACCCCAACCTCCGCGTCTCTCCCCCACTTCCAGTGCACACCCCCTCAGTCTTCCCCTCCCCGACTCCCAGCCCCGCCCGACGGCTCAGTGAAGCCGCCTACGGCGCTTCGGCATCCTCAAAGCTCCTCCCCCTTTGCTTTCGCCTCCAAAACTTAGACCCAGCGATTTAAGGAGGCATCTGTTGTGCTGGTTTCGGTCCCAGCGCCTCCGGCCTGGACTTTGGCCGTGCCCATTTCCGGTGCACATGTTTGCATAGTAGTCTGGCCCCAGGCTGGAAATTGGGACTGGAAGGCTTTGGGGAAATCCCCTGTCCCAACACTTAAAACCACTGTCCTTTTATCTCCTCCCTGGCGCCCCTTGGGAGGCTGTAGCGGCAGGGCGGGAGTTGACCTCTTCCCATTTGACGGAGGCACAAACTGAGGTCCGGGCTAGGGAAGCGACCTGATCAAGGTCAAACAGTAAACTAGAGATGAGTGCAGAGCCGGCGCTCAAGTTGGCTCATTGCCGACTCATCTTTAAAGGGAGAAAACTCAGCCCTGGTATCTTGGGCTAAAGGTAACGGGGTTAAGGTAGGCCATGACCTTTTCTTTTCTTCCCCCCAACTCCAATGGGGTTGAGTTTTGTCTTCACGTCGGGGCTGCCCCTCCTCCTCCTCCTCCCTTCCCTCAGGGTTTCCTCAATTTGAATTTGTTCCTCAAAACCCAGTGCTTTCCATGCAGTGTAGCCTAAGCACGTACATTAATTACCCCTTTCTACATGGGGCTGTAGTGCCAGAGAATGAGGAGCATTGTTCCTTTCACATTCATTCAAAATTTTGAGGACCTCTTATATACCAGGCACCAGTCTAAGTGCCAGGGGAGGGAGCTCCAGCCTTTGTGGAGCTGGCATTCTGGTAGAGGAGACAGGCAGCAAAAGAGGAAGTAAACAGATGCTTTCCACTGGGGTTGTGTGCCACACAGAAAGAGAACTGTAAGGTGGGAGCGAAGGTGGCCAGGGCAGGCCTCTTTGAGGAGATGACATTATCTTGGTCTTAAAGTTCTAGTGTGGAGGGGTATCAACTGTCAGATTGGGAAGGCCCCTGTCACCTGTGCAGAAGGGAGGACCTTGGCTCTTATTTTCTCACTCCTGGAGGGAGGGATGAGCACCCTTTCTCATGGTGAGGACTGTCTGCCTTCTCTGGGGCCCTGCCAGGGTCTTTTGACTTGAGAGTAAGTTGAGAGTCTTGGAGTCACTAGCCTGTCCACTCTGGGCCAGAGGCACTATCTCACAGGGATGGGGCTGATGGGACTAGAAGCCTGGGGGACTCCCCACCAAGGAGTTTTCTAGGACTTGGAGAGTCTTCTAATTTAAAAAAAGAATTATGGTCTTTGCACTGGCACACTGGACACTGGATCTTTGGCCATGCACATTCCCACATGTGACATGGGCTCCAGGCTTGTACCACACATACCCCTGAGGTGTGTAGGGAGGGCCCAGTGCACTCCTGTACTCTAGCAGGGAGGATGGTCTGGGATGGACATGGAGCAGCCAAAGACTGAGGATCTCTGGTTGATGGGGATCTTGTGTATATGTGTTGGGGGACTTCTGTGTGCAGAGGGGATTGGGCCTTCAGCCCTGCAAGTGGTCCTAGGGGCATCTGTGTATCTCACTGTGTCTCCTTCTCTCTTTCTCCCCAGGGTAAAGTTGAATACTTGGTGAAGTGGAAAGGATGGCCCCCAAAGTAAGGCTCCTTTGTGTGTGTGTCTGTCTGCCTACCTGTACATCCTTCCATCTGCCTTTTCCCTGCTCTCCTGCCTCACTTTTCACTCCAGCTGCTCTAGTAATTGGCCAGCTGACCTTGATTAAATCATCCTTTTCTCTAGACCTCAGTTTCCCCTCTGCCAGCTGAGGGGTTTGGAGCATGTGAGGGTCAAGGTGGGTGCCAGCTTCTCTTCAGAGTTGTGCTCCATCTTCTGGTTGGAGCCTCTGCTCCCCTGCTTCTGGCCTCTCTTGGCATTCAGCAATGAAGACCCAGCATCTTGGCTTCAGAAATGTCCACCTGCAAGGTGGAGGGGCCCTCAAGCTGCAGCATGTACCAGTGCCAGGTGGGAGTTTGTGGCATTGAGCAAGACAAGTTAAGCAGTGAGGCATGAGTCTTCAGTGCCATAGAGCTGGGGACAGAGCCCCAGTTTGGATAGCACTCTCCAGTCTACAGAGCAGGTTCCCCTACAGACTTGTGAGACAGCTGTGGTTCTCATCTCTAAAGATGAGGTTCAGAGAAGGTAAGCAGCTTGCCTTAGGTCACACAGCAAGGGGAGGCAGAGTTGGGGCTTGAAGTGAGCCCCTCTTCCTTGCCTCCTCCATCTCCCATTTGGGAGGCGGGCCAACTTGGGTACAGGACCTCTCCCAGTTGCCCCGCCTCTCCTGCTGAGGCCGAATCAGGAACCTTCTCACCAGCCAATCACCTCCCAGCAGGAGTTGTTGGGGGGAGGGGAGGGAATGGGCAGGTCGTGGGGCCTCCCCATTGGCCTGTGGGCACCCCACCTCCCTGCCTAGCTTCCTAGAGATAGACTCCTGGAATCCCCCCTGGTTCCAGAGCCCCTACTATCTGTGCCAGGGGCTTTCTGCTGTGTTGCTGTTGGGGGGTGACCTGATGTTTGGGTCCTGGGAGTGTCTTGGACATACAGTGGTGAGAGACACAGCGGAGGGGAAAACAGCCATGCTGCCTCAGCTTCCCTCTCTGAAAAATGGATTCAGTAGTCCAGGCCCAGCTCTCCTCTCACAGGCTTCTTCACTTTGTGGGGTGAAAGTTCTGGGGTGTGTCCCAGATGGCCTGCAGGCATCCTGTTGAGTAGGGCTGGTGGCTGGCCAGCCAGGTAATGCACTCATCCATTCCTGCTGCCCTTTCCCAAACACCCTGAGACTGAAGGATAATCCCCTCCTCCACTAGGCAGAGGAGAGGTAGGCTTCCAGTCTGGGTGAAGGGGCAGTAAGAGGAGGTGGAAAACTAGAAAAGGAAGTGGGCATACTCCCTGGGTACTCACTCGTCTCTCAGCTTCTGCACCAGAAGACGTTGCATGGGAGTGTGGACACTAGCCTGTTGGCCTTCGAGGCATTGTTGGCTATTTTTCCTGCTGTGTACATTCCCTTCTCTAAACAGATGTATTTGTTTCAAGTTCTTTCCCCCACTTTTATTTATCCTGAATTAGTATGTCTGCCCATCAGAGCTTCAGTCACGGGAAGGACCTGGCATTCCAAGAGTGGTCCTTGCATAGTTCTGCTGGCCTGTGCCCATGCCCCTGGGGCCCACTTGTTCCCTAACATGCTGAAACCACCAGACGGGCCCTCATGACTACCTTTTGTGACCACCCCCAGGAATTCAGGGAGTCCTCTGTGGCCAGAAGACCTGAGGCATCTCTTGACTTCCTCACACTTTGGTCCTTGTTCACAGCTAAACAGCTGGGATCCCTTGGACAGGTCCCCAGCAGAGCAGAATCTCTGCTTCCTCATCTCCAAATTGGAATGAATCCTCCAACACAGCAGTGATGTGAGGATTAGATGACAGATACAGAGTACCTAGTGCATGCTTAACCCAGACAAGGCACTTAGTAAATGTTTGCTATTAATAGTGAGTTACACAGCTGGGCTCCTAGGTCTCACCAGCCAGGAGAGGGGTCTGGGGGCATTCTACTGCCATCTAAAGTAGCTTTAGCCCTCATTTAGGTCAGTCCTCTCATGTTTCAAATGAGGAAACCGGGGCCCAGAGAGGAGAGGTCACTACAGTAATATAAATGCCAACATGATACCCACTTTATTCCAACCACTGCCACCCCATTTCACTTGGGAGACAACAGATTCAGTCACAGAAAGAAGGAGGAGAACCAGGGCTTCTTTATTACCCACTTTAGTCTCCCCTCCTCAGGGTGCCTTGCTTGAAGAAGAGGCTGAGAAAGAGGGTGGGGAGTGGAGTAGTTGGACTGGCTGTTCCCTGCAAGCCTGGGAGCCTTGGCTAGTACAGTGCCACCCTGGGTGGGAGGGCGAGTCAGACTCTCCTGCTCCCAGCACCCTCCCCATCCTTGGCAGGTTCTATTAATACAGAAACCACAATGTAAACCAGCACTCACTCTGCCAGGCCCCTGTTGAGCTTTTGGGTGCTTTGCCTGTTTCCTTAATGCAACAGGAGAGGAATAACTGCCCTTCCTCCCCAGCAGATGGGGTAGAGGAGCTATCCTGCTTGTTCTGGAAAGAACAGCAAATGGCACAGGGAGGGGCTGGGGGCACAGGGCAAAGGGGCTTAATAATCAGCTACATGCTCTCAGCCCCACAGAGGCCCTCAGATACCCTACTCTTATCTCAGCCTGCCAGGGACCCTGCTGCCCCTCTTTGGGAACATTTTCTTTCCCTCTGTTCTTACCCACTTGTGAATGCTACCCCGTTTGTGGGGAGGATGGCCTCCATGGAGCTTTAGGAATGATAGTTATCAGTTTATCAGGATACACCAATAACCAGGCTGATATCAATAAGCCCCTATTAAAATCAGGCATTGGCCCACTTAAGTAATTTGCTTAATGGCAACCCAGTGGACAGGTGAAGAGACAGAAACCCTCAGCAGAGGAGGCCCTCCACCAGATAGTAAAGGTGGCACGATTTGAACTATGGGCACCTCCATTTCCTCAGCTGTAAAATGGGGCTCTAGCCTCACAGAGCCCCATGGAAGGCAGCCTGAGATAAGGAAGGGTTCATAGCAGTGCCAGACACACAGGAGGCGCTTCTTTCTCCTCCAAGACCCTGCTGAGTAGCGGCAGCAGAGTCCTGAGATTGGTCTTGGCAAGTGTGTGTGCGCTCTGGAGGCTTTCGATATGACTTAATTACTGCTTGTTTGCCTTTATTATGTACCACATTTTATTGTGTACCACAAGTGCTGTATGTGGCTTAACACATCTGATTAACATCCCCACTAAAAAGATATGGACTATTGGTAGCTCTGCTTCACAGATGAAGAACTGGAGGCCCCAGCAAGTGAGTCACCTGCTCACCGCCGCCCCCGCCAGTCTCTCCGGGAGCCCGGCACACTGCTTCTCATTTGGGTGGCTCTAAATCGGAGTGGAGAGGTGCTGGGTGGCCTGGCTCTATGGGGCGCCCAGCCCCCGGCACTGCGGGAGCCTGCGCGGGTCGCGAGCCTGTTTACCCCGGCTCGGGGGCGGGGTGGCGGTCACGTGGCCGTGTTTACCTCGGTGCTGGCGCGCGCAGTCCCCGCCCCCGCCCTGCCCCTCATTGGTCGGCCTGGTAATCTGGCGGGCGCGCCCCCGCGTGCGTGCGTGTGCCCGTGCGGCAGCCCGCCCGCTGGGGGCGGGCCCACGGCACGGCGGAGTGGAGCCCCCTGTCGGTCTCCTTGCGTTCCGGCCCAACCGGCGGCGGGGAGACCAAGTCTCAACGGCCGCGCACTCCTGTCCTGTTTGAACCTGGGCGGTTCACAAAGCGTGACCTACGCTCGCCACGGCCTCGGGTTCCCCCCACTGCGGAGGGCTGCTGATGACCGCCTCTTCCGGAGGGGCGAGGGTATCCGAGAGGGTGAGGCGCCCGTCCAGCGCTCCCATCCCGCCTTTCTTCAGCAGGGCCAGGCCTCCTGCTGCTGTCTCATCCTTTCTCTGCACCTGCTGTGTGCCAGGCCCCGGGTCAGACACTGAAGACGTGGTCAATCAGACCGTGCCCCTCTCCCAAACTCGTCACAGCTCAGTGGGTAGCCAGATACGTCGCCATCTGAGGACCCAGAGGGAGAGAGGGTGACTAAGATTCAGCTGAGTTCCAACCACAGACTGGCTACTTACTGATTCAGTGACCTTGGCAAGATGCTTCACCTCTCTGCCCCAGTTTCCTCAGAAGCGTCTGTAACTTACCTCATAAAGGTGTTACAAGGGATGGAGGAATCCCTGCGGTTGTCTGCTCTGGCACCTAACCATTACTGTGGTGGCGGTGGTGATGGTGATTCTTAAGATGAGGAAACTGAAGTACAGAGAAGGTTAGGGACTTGCCAGAAACCACACATCAGCTAAATCACCAAAAAATGGGCAGGGCAGTGGGGAAATGGGCAGGGCAGAGGAGACTAGAGCACTGAAGAGACTTCCACAGCTAGAGGATATGGGGGGTGGAGGGCAGACAGGAACACAAAATTCCCCCTTTTTTCTTACTAGGTATAATTGAGGAAATTCAGCCTTTGTGGGGAGGAAGGGTTGACGTCTCTGCCAGCTGCTGATTGCTTTCAGCCCGAGCTTTACCAAACTATGTAAAAAAATATCCGTTTCACTTTTGCAGTTCTTCAGAATGAGCAGAACTCTGCAGTGACTTCTGCAGCCATTCCCGGAACACATGGGGGCTGGGGCCAGGCTGGGCAAGCTGGGGAAAGGTGTCCTGCCAGCCAGGACACCAGCTTGATTCATCAATATGTACGGCAGGTGCCAAGGGCAGCAGTAAGGCCCTGGAGAGCAGCTGAGGGGAGGGTTCATTGTGCTTGGAGAGGATGTCAGGGAAAACTGCAGGACCCTGACTCTTAAAGGGTGAGGAGGTCCCTAGAGGAAGAGGGCCCCCAGGAGGAGAGCACAGCAAGTGCAAAGGTCGGGAGCTGGGACAGTGCTGGGCATGTCACACTCAGGGCGTAGACCTTCACAGCCGAGTTCACAGGGCCTTACCCAGAGTGAGTGTGCAGAAGTGTCAGTGAAAGAAAGGAGGAAAGGTCTGTTGTCGGGCAGCTTGTCATTCAGATATAGGTGGGACTATTACTAGGTTTCACAGTAACCAGGACAGTTGAAGATGAAGGTTTTAGCTTGGCTGGTTAGAAGATGGCAGGGGCAGGGCCCGGCCTCTCTCTGCCTTCTAATACCTCCCTAATACCTACTCACCTCCCTTCTTGTCCAGCAGTCCTGGGGGCAGCCTTGGCCAGAATCACAGCCTATTGCTTTGGGTGTTTGTTTTTTTTTTTTAACATGCCCATACACATTTGTATGCATATTTGTATACATACATAAATGTTTTCAAGTTATATTTTTTATGTACTAGCATCTATTTATGATGAATCATTCCCCCCCCCCCACTTTTGGAAGTTATTTAAAGTTTGCTTTTAAAATTACTCAAATAAAATAGCAAGCTAAGTTAAAAGCAGATACTAGGTAAATAATCATGCAGCTGGAAGAAGGATGGCTGAGCTCTGGAATTACTCTGTTCTGGCTGTCTAGAATGCTGTCTGAGCTGGGAGTGATGGAAGGTCCCTTGTGGAAAGACCTAGGGGTCTGCTGTAGGATTATTGCACCAGAGAGTCTCTGACCATGTACCAGACTTCCTGCTATGTGACAGGGGACCTTCAGAGCTGGCCTTGATGATGCAGGTGTGTGCTGAGGAGGGAGGGAGCAGCTGGGCCAGGCAGAGCCCACACGGGCTGGGGCGTCGGGGGCCAGGAACACTAACAAGCACAGAGCACTTTGTGTACACCGGCTGCCTTAAACACGTGAACGCATTTAGTCAGCGCAAGAGACCTTTAAGTTCAGTTCAGTCGCTCGGTCGTGTCCGACTCTTTGCGACCCCACGGACTGCAGCATGCCCGGCCTCCCTGTTCATTACCAACTCCTGGAGTTTACTCAAACTCATGTCCATGGAGTCAGTGATGCCATCCAACCATCTCATCCTCTGTCGTCCCCTTCTCCTCCTGCCTTCAATCTTTCCCAGTATCAGGGTCTTTTCAAATGAATCAGTTCATCACATCAGGTGGCCAAAGTATTGGAGTTTCAGCTTCAGCATCTGTCCTTCCAATGAATATTCAGGACCAGTTTCCTTTAGGATGGACTGGTTGGATCTCCTGGCAGTCCAAGGGACTCTCAAGAGTCTTCTCCAGCATCACAGTTCAGAAGCATCTATGGATGGGGAGGTCAGCACAGAGATATTGAGCCACTGGTTCACAGTTGTGCCACAGCCAGGGCAGAGCTGGAGTTTGAACTTGGGCAGTCTGGCTCCGGGGCCCCTGTTCTTCACCACATGCTCTTGCCTCTCATGGGAAGGGATTCCAGGGATGTATGGGGCCTGCCCACTTTCAGTTTAGTCGCTCAGTCGTGTCCAACTCTGCGACCCTGAGGTGAACATGGGGATCTAGTCGGGAGCTGGACGAAGTCATTTTTAGGGTGACATGATCAGGATGAGGGGAGTTCTGGTGTTGAAGCCCCCAGAAGGCCCCCAACCTAGTCTGGTGGGCTAGGGACAATTTATGGGATTAGGAGACAATTACAGGCTGGATCAGGAAGGGGCAAGTCCTGCCCACAGCGGCTGTGGCCTTTGAATGCGAGGCAGGGTTGGAGGCGGGGCAGCTCTGACCGCATGTTTGTCTCCCCAGGTACAGCACATGGGAGCCAGAGGAACACATCCTGGACCCCCGCCTGGTCATGGCCTACGAGGAGAAGTAAGGGGCTCAGCTGGCCCCGGGGCTGGGGCGGAGACGGCAGGCTCTGAGGTTTTGTGGGGTGCTGTTGGTGGCTTGACTCTGAACAAGGGTCATGGGCCCCGGGGACAGGGTTCTGGCAGGGACAGCTGCAGCTGGGGAAAGGTACTGGGTACCGGGTCCCAGGGCAGCCGAGGGTCCTGTCCATTTCCTGCTGCTAGGTGATGTCAGCCACTCTGCTAACCACCCCAAGCCTCAGTCTCTTGGCCATTGTTGGCCACCCCTAACTATACGTGCCCCCATTTTCCCAGAAGGTAGGGGCTTCAGTTGCCATGAAGAAGGTGAAAATGGGCATAGAGATGCCTTGCATGTGAGGGGTGGCAGTATCAGTATTACTCTGTCAAGCCCAGCGATGGACCAGAGAGAGATTTGCCCTAGAGATCCTCTCACCGAGTCTGATAAAGCTCAAGAAAGGTCTGGGTGTGGGGAGTGTGACTTTAGAGCCAGGACAGCTGGGTTGCAGTCCCTCCTGCTTGGCCCCGTCCTAGCTGGGTGGCCGCGGACAAAGCTGCCCCCAAGTCTCAGGCTCCCGTGTCTGCCAGGGCTCTGCTGCAGTTCTCAGGGTGGGTTAACGATTGGCAGCTCCTCCGATGCCGTGAGGGCACGCCTTTAATGGAGAGCTTTTGCCGAAAATGTCGTTTCTCCTGCTTGGAGGGCTTTTTGAGCATAATCTAGCCATTCCCTTCTGATGAGCCTTAGTGTTACTGGCCTCCCTGCCAGCAGACTGCCCAATCTTTCTGCTTCTCCCCGACCCATCTCCCCTGTAGAGTGCAGAACCATTTTATAAAGTCATTTTTGTTTGGTTCCTTTTAGTAACCTCTTGAGACAGGGATGAGGGTCTCGTTTGACAGATGAGGAGACCGAGGCTCTGAAGAGCTAAGGGACTTGTCCAGGAGCCTCATGGCTGGGAGGCAGACCAACTAGGGCTTATTGGGGTGGGCCTCCTGACTCCCAGTGATGCTGTTCCTCTGCCCTCCCCACCCACTTCTGACCGCTTCTCCCCCAGGAGGTCTCCTGCTGCTGGTTCAAAGGAAATGTTCCCACTGGTCTTTCCTTTAAAAATCACAGTGTTCCTGTCCCACAGCTTCTTTCTGTTTCCCGAGTGCTGGTGGGACCTTGATCCAAAAGGGTTGTGACACTGGGAGAACCCTGTGGAATGTCCTGGATTGTGGTAAGACCATTGGACAGGCGTCAAGGGCCTGGATCAGCATCCTGGCTTGGCTACTCCCCAGCTGTGAGGTGCTGGGCAGGGCCTTTTCCTCTCTGAGCCTCAGCTTCCCTGTCTGTGAAATGGGGAGAACAGTGCTGACCTCGTGGGCTCTCATGGGGAGCAAAGGTGTGTGAGAGCACGTCATGAGCCATGAAGTGTGGACACTGGCCTGCGACTGTTTTCCTCATGGTAACTGGGGTCACCTAGCTCGCACTGTCATTGTTTAGCCAAGTCTTTATTGAGATTGTCCTGTGTGCTGGGCTCTGTTCCAGGAACTGGGGCACAGTGAGGCACAAAACCAACAAGTGTCCCTGCCCGCGTGGGGCTCACGTTCCAGTATGGAGGCCTGCAGTGAAAAGCAGGCCAGTGATGGTGTAGATGTAGACATGTGGCTGCTGTTTGGACGGGGCGGGGCGGGCAGGAGCGCTGCTTTCAGCCCGGTTGTTCGGTGCTGGCGTTTGACCAGAGACCTGAGCTGAGTGAGGGACGGAAGGAGCCCAGTAGGCATGTGACGGAAGACCATCCATGGAGAGAGCACACTGATGCAGAGACTGATGAGGAGCGGCGTGGAGGCGAGTGGGCTCTGAGTGTGGCTGGCTGGACTGGTGTGAGCTGGGCAGGGGTGGGGCATTGTGGAGTGGGCATGGGCAGCTGAAGGGGTGGGGTGCAGCTCAGACTCTGCCTGTGAGTCTTGGTAGAGAGGGTTTGGATGTTCCTTTGAGTCAGAAAAGTCAGTAGTTAAGGGACAAATGAGACCTGCTGTCTGAGACCTACAGACCCACTGTGTGGTTTGACTTCCTCCTCCTCTCTGGGTCTTGGTGAGAAGGAAGTGGAAGGGGGGTGATGAGCATTCTAACACCTGCTTTGCAGTGTTTTTAAGGGACTCAGAAGGAGTCTGGTCAGGGAGTCCCTGCGTCCTGGGAGGGCCGAGGGGACACTGAGGCCTGGATGGGGCCACGATTCCCCAGCCCTGGACACCGAAGGGCCAAGGGTTCCGGGGTGGCCAGAAACTGGTCCCTGGGTAGGTCAGGACTGACAGAGTGGAAGCCCCAACCTCGCCTTCCTGCTGCCCCCACATCTACAGTTACAGGGCTGAGACTCGGGCACCACAGGTGGGAAGCCAGGTCATGTGGCCTAGGCTACAGGCCTGCCCCCGCTGACCCTGACGGGGCTCCCAGGCTTGACCTCGCCAGGCCCGGTGCCCAGAGCTCGGCATCTTCACCAGTAGCGAAGGTTGTCAGAATTGTGGCGTCGGTTAAGTGACATGATCTCTCTGTGCCTCAGCTGTAAGATGAGGATAGAAACTGCCTCCCTCGCAGGGTGAGGGTCACAGCATTGAGAACAGTGCCTTGCACAGAGTGCCCAGGACACGGTAATAAATGTAATAATGAACAACACTTACACAAATATAATAGACATCATCAGCTTCTTTTCTCTCAAAGCCCTTTCCTCCCCGCCCCCCCATTTCCTTCTTTTCCTCTTTTTTCTTCCCTCTCTCTTCCTATGATCTTAGTCTTTCTACCTCCGACCCCCCAGCCCTGCTTTGAGAAACGTCAGGGACCTCTCGCTCCCCCCAGGGGCCCCAGGGCCCAGCTGAGAAGGGAAGCTCGTGCTCCATACCAGGAAACTGAGGCCCAGAGAGGGAGGGTGGCTAGCCAGGGTGTCCCCTGGCTCAGGTAGGGGTGACCTGGACTCCAGCACCGGGCTCTGAGACTAGATTCTCACTCTCCAGGATCGGAGAGGCCTGATTGGTCTGGGTATCGCATGCCCTTGGTGCTTCTCTCAAACAGTGGTTCTGGGACCCAGGGCAGACCTGCTGAAGCCAGCTCCACAGGGTGGGAGGGACAGCTCCGCCCCAGCGCCCCTGGAGTCTGATGCCTGGAAGCGGGTGGCAGCCACTCCTTTGAGGAGGGAAATGGGCCATGGACCTACTGGCTTAACTGGGCTCAGACTGAGAGACTGGCCTAAGGCCTCAGAAAGCATGAGTGGAATGAAGTCAAGCGCAATGACTTTGAATCGTCCCACCACTTCCAGCACATGGTTGGGGTATCTGGCGTGTTGCGTTGTGTGTGTCTTTGTATGCGTCCTCAGGTTGTGCCTTGCATGTGTGTGAAGTGAGGAGGGCATCCGGCAGAGTCTGGCATCTGCTGGGGACTGAATGCAAGCTAGTTTTTCTCCCCTTCCCCATCCAGACGATACAGGCAACGGGAGCCTGTCTTCCCCACCAGGTTCGTGCAGATGCCAAATTGGCAGGGAGTTTTGGGCAGAGCCTCATGTGCAGAAGGACTCGTCTGCCATTCTCCTCAGCTCTCCTGGGCCCATTCAAGGCAAATTTGATTGAGAGGTTTCTGTACAAGTCTCCTAAGAGTGGAAACTGGAAATTGTTCTGGGGGTGGTTCCCAGTGCATAGAGAGCAGAGGTCTGGCCTGACCTTGGGGCCATGAAGACCCATGTGTTTTCGGAGATGCCCCCTGAGTCCCACCTCAGCAGATGGGACCAGTGGCTGTGCCCTCACCTTTAGTCAGTTGAGAAGAGGGAGCCCTGGGAGTTGAACACTCCACCCCATTGTCATGGCCTAAAGAGAGCAACGAGAAGAGCCCGACCCCAGGATGGGTGGTTGCCTGTGGTGGGTGCCCCCCTCCCCCGTAGACAGCAGAGGGCCAGGTGGAGCGGACGCCTTACTTACCCTTAAATGTCACCAGTGTTTCCTTTTCTTCTGCCATCTGCTTTGCACCCCAGGGAGGAGAGAGACCGAGCGTCGGGGTATAGGAAGAGAGGTCCGAAACCCAAGCGGCTTCTGCTGCAGGTAACCCCACCAGCTCTGGTGCCATCCCTTAGGGCCCCTTGCTCCTACCCACCTGCCCCACCCCACCCCTGCCCCTACCATCTTTGCCTTTGTACCAGCTAGTTCTGCTAAACCACTAACCCTCCTCTGGCTCCATCCAGGGCACTGTGGAGGGTGGGGTGGGTGGGTGAGTTTCAGTGGGAGGAGTTGGGAAAAGTCAGAATTCGGGCTGGTACCCAGGGGAAGAAAGCATGGGTGGGAGATCCGGTGGAAGGAGGGAGGGTGGATGTATGACTCATGGGATCCTAGAATTTGGAAAGCTTAGAATCTTGTAAATGATGCTCAGAGTCCCCAAAATACAAAGTTGTAGTATTTGAGAACCTTAGGAGCATAAACTTGAGAGTTGAGGAAACAAGGGGAGTTTGGAATGTTAGAATCTAAGGAGATTCATAGAATTTTGGAATCATAGCCTTGGAATGTCCTAGAAACGTGTCATTTTGAGTCAGAAGAAACCCTCTGCTTGAGCTCTTGAGGGCACTCTGTTACCCTTCGCTGGTTTGCACTGAAAAGAGGATGTAGGTTAGACTGATGTAGTTCCGTGATTCAAGGCACGTCTATGAGCTCGAGTTTTCTCTTCTACAAAATGCGGATGATAACAATACCTGCTGTCCTTAATTTAATAAGGCCCACCTGGGACTTTAAAGCCAAAATGTAAGGCTTCTTGGTCCATGTATCGTGTGAGCCATGTCCAGCCTCCTGTCCACTCTAAATTGTAGATCACATGAGGCTTTTGCCAGATTAGATGGGTCTCCCTTCCTGCAGTGGGTGTGATCCCTGGGGTTTGGTGTTGATTGGGTCCTGAGAAAGAGATAGCATGTCAGACATCTCCATGCTGAGCTCTGCGCTCCATGCTCTTCACAAATGAACACAGTTTATCTGCACACCAAGCCTACAGGGAGGGTGCATCAGTCATCTATTGCTGTGTAACAAATTAACCCTTAACTGAGCAACTTAAGGCAGTAAATACTTAACACCACACTGTCTCAGTGAGTCAGGAATCAGGGAGTACCTTAGCTGGTTCCTTAGTGATTCTGGCTCAGATTACAGTCATGATGTCAGCTGGGAACCCACTCATGTGAAGGCTTGATTGGGGCTGGAGGGTCGGCTCCTAACACAGCTACCCATGTGCCTGGTGCATCAGCGCTGGATGTTGGCAGGAGGCCTGCTTCCTCAGTGCTGGGCCTCTCCATAGGGCTGCTGGCTGGCCTCAGAGTAGGACCACTGGCCTCCTCTAGGGTGGGTAAACAGAGAGAGCAAGGACAAAGCACCATGTCCTTCTGACTTAGCCTCAGAAGTCCCACACGGCAGTATTCAGTATAGAGGGGACTCCACACAGGTGTGAATTCCCAGAGGCAGACATTTGGGCCCATCTTGGAGGCTGGCTGCTATAATTTCTTCATTTCATTGATGGAAGAAACTGAGGCTCAGGGAGGCCAGTACCAAGTCACACAGCTGGACTAAAACCCAGATCTGACTCCTGGTGCTCCCAGACCCATTAGTAACTGTAATTCTCTCATGGTGAGGTAGAGAAGAACAGAACTGTATGAGTTTCCTTGGCCTGTGAGCCAGGTTGAAGGCATTTCTGATAAAGCTGCCTATGGGATAAGCTGTGCAGTGCTGAGGCATTGCCATAGCTTCACAGTCTCCTCCCAGTTCAGCCCTCTTCCCATAGTCATGACAACCCACGCCCATGCCAAGTGATGGGGATTAGCAGGCGGGACTGGAGCATGGCTTGTGCACCTGTGATGACCTCTGTCCCCAGCTTGAGATAATTGACATGCAGGTCCCACCTTTGGGCCTCACTCTCTTCTGGGAACTCTTGGCCTCTGGTGACAGCAGAGGAGCTCCTGTCCCAGAATGGCCCAGGCCCTCAACATCTTAGCACCGAGAATCTTTCTTGGATTTGTATAAATTTCCCCTAGGAGTCAGTAAGACAACTGCACAAATTTTAAAACTTCAGCCTTTAAATGATGGAAGCACGTGCCCTCCAGCCCCTTTCAACATGAATGAGGCAGGACATCGACAGGGGTCTGGACCCATTCAGGAACCGCCCCCACCCCGCCCTCGCTGTGGCTCAGAGCTGAGGAGGGCCCTGGGGGAATCAAGGGGCATCTGCGGCCTGCCAGCAGTGCACCGTCCCTATAGCTGGGTGGCACGGTGCACCCCAGCGCTGTGTTAACTTTATCCAAGAAACTTCAGAGCCCTGTGCCTCACACCATCTCCCTGGCAGCTGACCGTTTCAGCTTTGGGAGCCTGTTAGAAGCAAAGTTTCCTTTCCTATGATGAATAGCTCCTTAATTTATCGGCCGCAGAAATCGTGTTGTGTTTTGTGTCGGCCAGTTTTCCATCTGTACCTCTTGTCTGCTGCTTGTGGACCGAAGGAAAGCGCCCTGCAGCCCTGGCCCCACGGCCCTAAGGCCGTGCCTCGGGGGCCAAGATGAAGGCCGAGCAGGGCCTGGCCCGGGGGCTGGGGTGCCGGGTGGGGTACAGGCTGGTTCTGAGCCCCAAAAGTTGGGGCAGGGACCCCGGGTGGGAGGGACGGCATGCGCCAAGGCGCGGCAGCAGGCGGGAGGGCGGGGCTGACCCGCCGTGCCCTGGCTTGCCCCCGCAGCGGCTGTACAGCATGGACCTGCGGAGCTCCCACAAGGCCAAGGGCAAGGAGAAGCTCTGCTTCTCCCTGACGCGCCCACTCGGCAGCGGGAGCCCCGAGGGGGTGGTCAAGGCGGGGGGCGCCTGAGCTGGCGGACAAGGGCCCCTTGGTGCCCACCCTGCCCTTCCCGCTCCGCAAGCCCCGCAAGGCCCACAAGTACCTGCGGCTCTCACGCAAGAAGTTCCCGCCCCGCGGGCCCAACCTGGAGAGTCACAGCCATCGACGGGAGCTCTTCCTGCAGGAGTCACCGGCCCAGGACGTCCTGCAGGCGGCCAGCGAGTGGGAGCCTGCCGAGCAACCCCCCGAAGAGGAGGGTAAGGCAGCCCGGCCCCCGGCGCAGACCCAGGGACCTCAGCTGGCAAGGCCCCTCGAGTTGTCAGGGCCCAGAGAGGGTCCTCTCAGCCTGTGGGGGACCCTGGCACCTAGCCCAGAGCTCTTTCCGTGGTCCCACTCGGACGGAGCGCGTGTCTAGCCAGGGAAGATAAATGTCGTGACCTCTCCCCATGTGGCCAGCCTCGAACTAGGCTCTGACCTGGCTGGAGACTCAGAGGAAGATCTGGTGTTGGGGGTGAGAGGGCTGGAAGGGGGGTTCACACCCGGCCTCCCATGCTTACTTTCCCCACCTTGTTGCCAACGCTGCCCCCCCCCCCCCCTCCCCGCCCCGTCTGTCTGTCTGTCTGTCTGTCTATCCGTCTGTTCCACGGCTGCAGCAGAGGCAGACCTGGGCGAGGGGCCCCCTTCTTGGACACCCACGCTCCCCTCAAGTGAAGTGACAGTGACCGACATCACCGCCAACTCCATCACCGTCACCTTCCGCGAGGCCCAGGCCGCCGAGGGCTTCTTCCGAGACCGGAGCGGGAAGTTCTGATCTGCCATTTTTAACTCTTAAACTGTTTTCTGGGGCTCGGGGTGGGGACTTCCGGAAATGAGGGGGTTAGGGCGGGATAATTATTTTATTTAAAAAAAAACAACAACGAAAACATTGACCAGGAGAAGGGGTGATGCTCCCAACACTGTCCCGCCCACCCGCCCCTTTCTCTGCGCGGACGGACAGATGGACGTTTACAGAGCTGGGGCGAGGCGGGGCGTGGGAAGGCCTGGCACTGCTCTGTCATTTGGGACGCCGTCTCCAGGGCAGGACGGGGACAGGGCCACCCTCCCCCGGACCCCTCTGGCCCCCTTCTCCGGAGAGATAGCAACTGGTCCCCGGACTAAAGGAGGACAGGAAGACCTGAACCCTCCCCCCGAGCATCTTGCCCCCGCCTTTCTGGTTGGTTACCCCTTTTCCCTTCTGTGCGTGTGTTTGGGGAGGGGTCTTTCCTTTTAACTTTGCACTGCAGCTCTTCGGGGGAGATGGAGACTGGTTTTGAGCAAAAGCGACGGGGTCTGAGAGCTTAGGGGCAGCCGGGAAGGGTTGGAGATGGCTGGGCACAACCCAGAAAGGTCTCTCCTTTCCCCGGGTGGGGTGGTTGCCAGTTAATAAGCCTTTTCCGCTTAGAGCTACTCCCCAGCCCACCCCACCCCACCTGGCCTGTGAAAACCGGTCACATTCGCACCTGGCCTCACAGGTGTGTGCACGGTCCCTCGTGCCCTCGTGACTGCACGCACATGTCCGTAGCCGTGTGCAGCGGGTCTTGCAAACTTCCTGTATAGAAACCCTGACCAGGTGAATGGGGGTTGAATCACAGCACAAAAGAGATTGCCATAGGCAACCCCCATTCACCCCCACTCTCCCAGCGCTTCACCTGACAGGACCTGTCCAATCAGCGTGCTGGCACCCTCACTGGAGGGCAGGGGTCAGCTGGGGCGGGGCGGCCAGATGGCCTCCTGTGCTCCAGGTGTGGGATGCCCTCTTGTGATTTCACCTGGCCAGTCACAGGTGTGCAGGTGTGTGCGTGTGTGCCCTGCACCAGCGCAGTCACGGGTGTGCAAGTGTGCGTGTGTTTGTGTATGCCCTGCATCAGCGCAGTCATAGGCGTGCAAGTGTGTGCATGTGTGCCCTGCATCAACACAAGCTCTGAGGCACTTGGGTTCCATTCCTCTCCTGCGCGCCCCTTCCCCGCCGGGGCCCCTGTTCTCTCTGACTCAGGTGACTTTCCAGCCCATCCCCTCCCCTCTTTTTCTGCGCCCCACCCCCAACTCAGCCAACCAGTCGTGGGTGTGGGTGGTCAGGGAGGGAGAGAGCGTCCCACCACCTTCTCAGGGCAGCCCTTGACTCCTGACACCCTTCCTCCTGTTCTGGGTCTCCTCTGCATCCACCCTCAACGCTGCAGCTGGGACTAACCTTGTTTCCCCCTGGGGGGACCTCTGTCTTGTCTTCCTGTGATCGGGCTGTAGCGGAGGGCGGGTCAGGCTGTGTCCAAGCCCCGCCCCCTGCCCCCGCCCTGGCAGGACCTGTGTCTGCCAGAAGAGGGGCGCTCTGTTTCTAGTTTGCACAGACGTGTCCTGTGGACTAGTGGCTTCTTCCTGTAGTGAGGAGTGACCTCTTCCCTACCCTGGCCCTGTAGGGGAGAAGCCAGGTTGGGGGTGGGCACCAGGGGAGCAAGCACAAGACTGGCTCCCTCCCCTGTCCCCATCTCAGGCCAGGCACTGGGTCCCGACCCCACCCCCTCCCTGCCCCAGGGCCAGCTCCATGCTCTGCTTTGTCCTCAGGAAGTAGGCAGAATCCTGCTGAGGCTCCTCCAATAGGGCAGTTCTTCCCCAGACCCCTTCTTCCCAAGTTCCCAAACCAAAGACACCCTGCAACCCCATTTTTCTTTGGGGTGCCTTGCTGGCCAAATTCCAGATCCCTGCGTGTGGGTCCCCTCTTCCTCCTCAGTCCTTTGTTGTCCAGGGTCAATTCAGTGCTTCCACTGGGGGGTGGCACCTACCCCCGCCCCATGACTTGATTCACCCCCGGCCTAGGGGTTTGTGTCTAGAGGAGTATGTGGGGGGTGGACCGGGGGCCGAGGGGCTGTGGGGAACCCTCCTGCCCGGAGCCCTGGGGAGGGGATGGGCAGCCAGAGTGGGCCGCTGTCCCAGGTCAGGGGCTCCTGGCAGAGGGGAAGGTGGTGGCAGGGGCCTCGCTGTGATAGAAAGATGCTGGCCCTGGCTTTGAACTTGACGGGCAGCTTCCAGTAGAAGTCACACCCACCCCATCCCTGGGGACAGGTGGCCTCCTCCGCCCTCACTTTGAAGAGCTGTTTGTATCTGTGCTGGTTTGGGGGGGCGCTCTTTTGTGGGATGAGGTGGCTGCTGCGGTGGAACACTGCTTGACTCTCAACCCTTCACGGCCTGCAGGGTGCCCTGCTGTCTGGAGGGCTGAACCCTGGCAGCCAAAGCTCTTAGGACCTACCCACCCAGGACACAGGACGGAGACCTTTGCCAGGGGTTGGAAGTGGCCTTCAGGCCTCCAGCCCTGAGCATCCCAGTGGGGCTTGGGGTGAGGGGACAAGCTGGGCACGACCTCCCTCCCCACCCCATAGCCACCCCAGAAGGCCAGTACTTACTTGGGGAGGGGGCATTGAAAAAGTTGGACCACCTGCCTTTCCTTCCCCCAGGCCCACCTGTTTTGAATGTAGAGACCGGTTGGTACTTTTGTTTTGCTGTGGTGTGGGGCAAAGGGCATGTTCTCTGCCCTGGCAGGCCACCCCCCTGCTGATGCCGCAGGCCACTCCAGGACCACCTCTGCTCTCAGGATGGTGGTCCCATCGCCAGCTTCCTCCTTGGCTCCTGCCCCGGGAGAGGGCGCTTCGCTGGTCCGGTGGTTTTTGCCTTTGCTTTATAACTGGCCCGCCGGGCCTCCAGGGCTCAGCACAAGAACGCTTCCTTTGCACAGAATGAGCGTCGAGCTTTGTTCAGACTAAATGAATGTATTTGGGAGGGGTTGGGGGGCACGAGTCGATTCCAAGCACATGCCTTTTCTGAGTGAGCGTGTGCGGGGAGAGCTGGAGCAGATGCAGAGCGTGGTTTTATTTTTCTACTGATGTTGGTAAGAGACTGTATAGCATCTATTTATTTAGATGATTTATCTGGTAAATGAGGCAAAAAACTATTAAAACATTAAAGATGATTTTAGAAAAAAAGCTTTTGGACACCTGATCGTTGCTTGCGATGGCGTCACAGCCATGCCGAGGGAAGAGCTGCAGCCCTGGGGTGAGCCCTCCAGACCTCTCAGATCCATCCCCGCCCCAGATTCATCTTGGCAGTATACTGGGCCGGTGCCAGGTATCCGCATCAGCTTGTTAATCTTGAGATCTGGAGGTGCTCTCGTACCTGTACCTTCTCCCTGTCTGGTTAATTTTCCCCTCTAAGTCTCAGACCCTCACATGCAGCCCCACATGTGGTCTCAGCACTCCTGCTTCTGTGTGTCAGTGGGCTGTGTAGTTCTTCAAGAGTGTAAGGCATTTCCTCCTGAGAAGGAGTCACCTGTCGCTGGTCAATGCTGGGATGAGGAGGGGAGATGAAGGTGAATTGCGAAGGAAAAGAGTGACCTTGAGGGATATCTGCCTCAGGTGTGGCCCTCACATGGGCACCAGGTGGTCCATAGGCTAACAATGCCAGCCAGAGGGGTCAGGGGATTCTAGTGGGCAAGGTTCTTAGATCCTTTATCCCTAATGTTTTCATCCCAGGGCTTCGGGTTCTGATTCCTTCCTGTTGGCCCTCAGCATAAGAGGCCCGTGAGGCTGTTTGTTCAGTCTCCTTTGCAGCTCTGCTTCTCTTACGACTAAATGTTGGGCCCCACGGCCCGCAGGATATGTCCCATGGCTGCCGGACGTCAGGGGCCTTTTAAACACTAATAAATAAAATGCAAAAAATATGATTCATTTACATACACAAAGAGCTTCCCAGGTGGTGCTAGGGGTAAATGCAGGTGACATAAGAGATGTGGGTTCAGTCCCTAGGTTGGAAAGATCCCCTGGAGAAAGAAATGGCAGCCCACTCCAGTATTCTTGCCTGGAGAATCCCATGGACAGAGGAGCCTGGTGGGCTACAGTTCACGGGTTGCAAAGTCAGACACTACCGAGGGGACTTGGCACACACAGCACGCACATATATCTATGAAAAATAACTATACTCTCCAAAACAACATCTAGAAGAGGGACTTCCCTGGCAGTCCAGTGGTTAAGAATTTACCTTCCAGTGCTGGGGACGAGGGTTAAATACCTGATCTTGGAACTAAGAATCCCATATGCTGCGGGGCAACTGCTGAGCCCGAGAACCACAGCTAGAGAAGTCCAGGTTCTGCAACAAAGCCCATGGCCTGCAACTAAGACCTGATGCAGCCAAATAAAATATTTAAAATAGTAAAAACCTAGAAGGCCCAACTTGAGAGTGGGCTGACCTGGGTCTGCCAATTCTTTGTTCGAGCTTTCACACTGAGCCAAGTCCACATTCAGGGCCACCATCTTGTATCCAGTGCTTCATCTCAGCTGCCTGTCCAGGGCACTGCACAGCCAGGAATTATCAGAGGTCTGACTGTGGGGGACCCGTTTCCACGTCCCACCCTACAGATCTGCTTCTGAGACCCATGTCCACAACTCTGTCTTAGCTTCAGTTTCTGTTACAGGTGGAATTGTGTTTTCAGAACCAGCCCCACCCCCCTCACCTCCCTGAATCCACAAGTTGAAGTCTCGACCTCCAAGGCTTCAGAGTATGACTTTATTTGGAGATTGAGTCTTTACAGAGATAATCAAGTGTAAATGATATCATTAGCCTGCACCCTAATCCAATTTGACTGGTGGGAAATTTGGGCCTGAGACAGAGAGGGGAAATGATAAGAACAGACACAGGGAGAAGGTGGCCGCCTACCAACCGAGGAGAGAGGCCTGGAACACATCCTTCCCTCAGCCTCAGAAAGAACCAGCCCTGCCAACACTTTGATCTCAGACTTCCAGCCTCCAAACTGTGTCAGAATAAATTTCTGTTGTTTAAGCCATCCAGTCTTATTTCATTAGAGCAGCTAGCTCCTGAAAACTACTACAGTATCTATGAGAACAGAGTCTGAGACTAGGCTTGAGTATAGGTCTGAGACTTTTATTTTGGAGGTGGTCCCAGGGAGCAGGGTAAGGACTAGGGAGAGAGGGACGGGGAAGGAGGAAAAGCATGTCATTGAGGTTGATGCCGTGGGCAAGAGGGTTGATTCCACCTGGACTTTGTGAGAAGCATTCCAGTTCCCCCCTCCAAATGGTCCCCCACCACCCGGAGGACTGGAGATGGGAATGTTTATCTGAAGCCTCCTGTCTGTCATTGGCAAGGGTGCAGGGGTGCTGACTCCCTTGTACCTAGAGGCCAAGGGTATCAGAAGAGTCCATGGGGCAGGAAGTGAAGATGGCCCATCCATCCTCCCATGGCTAAAATCATTGATGAGGACGAGAGGACAGGAGGCAAGCACCCAGAAAGATGATCCAGCCAGCTTTTCGTTCTGTTTCAGGTGGCTGTGGGCACATAAGTGGTAGATGTTGAGGCCCTGCCCCCAGGCCACCGGTGCGAGGCCTTGCACCAAGGCCACAGAAGCGGGGCCCAGAACCAAGGACACCTCTGAAGCTGACTGAACCCCTTTGTAACTGTTGCTCCCAACCCCCCATCATCACCACCAAGCTTCCTGACTCCCAATTAGGCAAAGATGCCCAACCCAG